>CM048755.1:124284820-134284820 GCA_026315105.1 Locusta migratoria | reverse complement strand
TTGGAGGGAAGTGTGTGGGGTAAAAATCGCAGAGGAAGACCAAGGGATGGATACAGTAAGCAGATTCAGACAGATGTAGGTTGCCGTTCATATGAGGAGATGAAGAGGCTTGCTCAGGATAGGGTATTGTGGAGAGCTGCATCAAACCAGTCTCTGGACTGAAGACCACAACAACAACAACAACAAAGTATCCTTAGATGTACAGTCTGATTTTGTTATGTAACGTGTCCAGAAAAGCACTTGTAATTGTGGAACTGGAATGACTCTATTCCCAGCAACAGCTCGGCCGTAGATGTTCGCTCTAGAAGTCTTAGAACAATATAATTGAATGAGAGGGGAGGCCTTGTGTGTACCGCAGAGAGGCCGCGCTCCGCGGCGCGGCGAGGCGCAACTCTGGCGACTGGCGCGGATTTGCTGGCGACTGTTTCTGTGGAAACAGAAGCGCCGTGAATAATGCGATGAGGTGCGCCAGCGCACTCGTTTTGGAATACAAATCGCAGCGCGCACCTCAGTCTGCGGCGACACGACCGCCTCCGCCGAAATCATCTCGAAAGGGAATCCCTCTCCAAGTTTACGTACGAGCGGTTGATTAAATCTGCAACACCTGTCACCATGTACTTATATCTGTAAGACTGGAATTAATGTCGTGTAGGCGATGATGTTATTAGAGACAGAGCAGAACCTCTGTAATAAAGAGGGTTTCAAATATCTGAAGTGAGTTAACAAAGAGAAAGAAAACCGTATCGCGTGTTACGCGTTCTCACAAAAATTTTTGGTTTGGACAAGAATATTACTAGCGTGAAGTAGGCTTCAAAAGAACACTGAACATTTCATTTACCGTCCCTGTTTTCCGGAATTACACTTGAACTCTAATTGTAATAACTTTTGCGTCGATCAGACGCTTCTGCCAATTGTTACTCCTTTTCTATTGCCGTACGAATACTGTACGATAACGTTCTTTTAAGTATCATGATGGTAAATAATCACTTCATTTGAGTGCTATCTTCCTAGAGTGGGCGATCTCCGCTGAAATCGCCGGCCGCGGTGGCCGAGGGGACTGAGGCGCTTCAGTCACGGTCTGCGCGGCCACTACGGTCGGGGGTTCGAATCCCCCCTCGGGCATGGATATTTATGCCGTCCTAGTTCGTAAGTAGTTCATAAGTAGTTTTTAAGTTTAGGGACTGATGACCCCGTAGTTAAGTCCCATAAGCTTTACAAACATTTGAACATTTTTCCGCTGAAATCATTCGTAAATGAATACAGCTATATTCACCTCAGCCTACGCCATCTTTGAAGAAATGTTTGTTCAAATGTCTGTAAATCTATCGGACCAAGCTGCGTGGTCATCAGTCCGTAGCTTACAAACTACTTAGACCTAGGTAAACTAACCTAAGGACAAGCACACACACCCATATCCCAGGGAGGACTCGAACCTCCACGGCGCCGGCCGCGGTGGCCGAGGAGACTGAGGCGCTCCAGTCACGGTCTACACGGCCACTACGGTCGGGGATTCGAATCCCCCCTCTGGCATGGATATTTGTGGCGTCCTATTTCGTAAGTAGTTCATAAGTAGTTTGTAAGTTTAGGGACTGATGACCCCGTAGTTAAGTCCCATAGACTATACAAACATTTTGATTTGAAACCTCCACGGCGAGCAACCGCGCGCTTCGCAGCGAGATGCTTTAGACCGCTCGGCTACTCGTCCGCGCCTCCTTTGAAGAGGCAGATGACATATCAGTTTAGCTAATGGACTCCGTTATTATAATTACCGAGCGTCTCATTTTAAGGCAAGTTTCTTTTATTTAATAAGCAAATAGAGCACCTGCTTATGTAACGTTTCTGCGGTGCCTTTATTTCTGCTTTCATTATTAACAATGCGTCATTACAGTATGTCAACTAAATTACGATTAGCATATTTGTAATCAATGTGTGGAAATATATCCCCGTATATGTAGTAATACAGGGGAAATACCATTCGACTTCAAGATGAATATAGTAATTCCAATTCTAAAGAAAGCAGGTGCATACAAATGTGAAAATTACAGAACTATCCGTCTAACAAGTCATAGTTGCATAATCCTAACGCGAATAATTACAGACGAATGGAAAAACTGGTGGTATCCGACATTGGAAAAAATATAAGTTGGGATTTAGGAGAGATGTAGGAATACGGCAGGCAATACTCGTATTAAGACTTATCTTAGAATATAGGTTAAGGAAAGGAAAAGTACGTTTTTAGCATTTATAGATCTGCAGAAATCTTTTGACAGTGTTGACTGGAATACACTCAAATTCTGAAGGTATCAGGGGTAAAATGTAAGGAGCGAAAAGTTACATTGAACTTGTACAAAACCAGACAGCAGTTGTAAGAGTCGAATGCCATGAAAGGAACGCAGTGGATGGGAAAGGAGTAAGGCAGGATTGTAGCCTTTCCCCATTGTTGTTCGATTTGTACATTGAGCAAGCTATGAAGGAATGCAAGGAGAGATTTGAAGAGGCAGTTAAAGTTCAGGGAGAAGAAGTAAAACTTTGCGGTCAGAGACAGCAAAGGACCTGGAAGAGCAATTGAATGGAATGGACAGTGTCTTGAAAAGAGGGTATAAGATGAACATTACTGTGGTAGTTCGGGGTATATGGTTTGAACTAAGTTGCTCACATATGTGTTTGTGACTTGACATTAATATTAAAAGTTACATGTTTAAATAAAGCGCTGCGTCCTGTGGTTTTTCTTTAAGTTTACGAAAAGTGTGGTTTAACAAATATACACCTATTTAGAGTAAATATTAAGTCAACTCGGAAATAATATAGTGTTTTGAAGTTAGTGAAGTAATAAGTTTTATTTTTCTGTGTGTAACATTGGATATCAGAAAAGGTGCGTATTATCCTATTTTAGTACATTTGAAGCTATATACATCATATTAGACATGAAAATTCGCATTTAATAGGCTCTTCCTGTTTTCAATATCTTGAAGAAGTTTCTACGTGAAACATAGGTCTGTATCATTACGTGTCATATCAACGTACCATAAGGTTTACGTGTGACATTTTCATTATAGACGCTGGCATTTCTAAAAATTAGATGTATGTACGTTTGTTGGGTATCGAGTTCTTCTGCGTAAAAGTTAGGTCTTCTGTGTCGGTATAGCAGGAATTGTAGTCTAAGCTGCACCAGTAGCAGCGGCTCTAGATACTGATGGAGGAAGTCTATTCAAAGTAATGCCTCTTATCAAGATGAAAAGTCTCCAAGATTTAAAACCTTTATAATGCCGTAGAACAAATGTCCTTGGTTTCGAAGCAAAGATGCGAGAAGAAGGAAAATGGCAAATCGACCGTTTTATTTAGTCCACATATACGAAGAAGTTGGATGACTGGGAGACAAGGACACGAAGAACGACTTCCTGACTATGTCTGACGGAAAATGGAAGGGGCATCTACTGCTTTTAAACTACGCCGTAAAGATTAATGGAGAGATATCACTGAATATACGAAGTGTCTCGGGATTGCACTCAACATGACGGCGCTAGAGTAGGGCAAAATAGAAAATGATGTATCGTGCTGAATGTAGTTACACTGTTGCACTGAAATGCGAAGTTATTTTCACTTTTTTCCTTAGTGATCATAACATGACTGTGCTACAGTGGAGTCAGCTTTACTATATTTTTGCATCATGTTTGAATTTAGTAAACTTGAGGTCTATTATAATAGCGCGTATCCTTGACTTGGACTAATCCAGCTCTAAACAAGATATTTTAATGGCCATTTATAATGTTTAAATTTATTTAATATTTGCATGTTGTGAGTCACAATAAATGTGTTTCTACGTCTACTCATTTTCATAATTTGTCTCTCTTTTGATTTATGGTTATAATGATACGTGGACGAATATAGGTTATCTTACCCACTTCTGTGGACAACAACAAATGAAATTATAAATGAAACACTTGTAAATTACATGCAGATGACATATACAACATAAAAAACGAAACACCAGATTCAAATAAGCAATGATCGATGAAACGAAAAAATCACCTAAATTGCAAGTAGCTTAACAAACGCATGAAGTCTTACAAGAGACACCTTTGACCCCGAACGCTCGGAACCACATGAAACAATGCTTAGAATAACAGGCAATTATAAACACGACAGTGGTGCGCGTCATTTCCGTACAAAACATTGCATTGTACCTCAAGTAATATTTTAACAATGAGAAACCAAGTTACAAGATATCAATACCATAGGAAGGAAATTATATGTAATATAATAGTGCCAGTGCATCATTACATATTCAATCAGCAGCACCAAAAACTCTGTGTATAAAGTACTTGTTATAGCGCAAAACACACATATACAGCAGTACCACATACCTGAAGGTTCTTATATTAGTCCTCAAAGTGTGTATGCGGGATTTCGCTGAAGTGGTTAAAGCAGATTGGGAGAGAACCATGTGCACACCTCACTAAAGACACGTTATCACATTCCAAATCACTCTCGTATTCAAGCAGTCCATTAAAAAAGCCGCACTAATTACATTTTCAAATGATGATGGTGGTATGACAATGTCATACCTTGGCTTTCGTCAAGCATTTTTCAACATAGGCTTATACATAGGTGAAGAAAACTGATTGTAAATCACAGAGTGAAATTTCACGATGATATAACTCAAGTACCTTCACTTGTGGATTGGCACCTTGTAGTGTTACAGTATCTGTTATCCATCTGATATAGAGCTTATATTGCCCAAAGAACTAAACATCGAGGGGTTGGCCATATTTTGTTCTTTACGGTGGCAATATTTTCAGCCTAACATCTTTGTTTGGAAAATTTGCATCTACTAGGGTACGATGTTATTATACTAAGCATGGTTTAGTGCCGTTCCTAGCATTCGAGGTCAAAGGTATCCGTTGTTAGTAAGTAGTTGACTGTGAAGAAAGAGAGGAGAAAAGGGAAAAAAAGGAGAAAAACGTGAGATGTACTGAGGGTGATAGTGACACAAAAATATGACGTTTACAGCAACGAAGAAGATTCAAGAGGTAGTGATAATTATGACTAAATATTGTAGTATTTCCAGTAAGTATACACAGGGCAACATATTGGGCTATGTCAACAGAAGTGCTAATTCTCGCTTTTGCTTTGTCAAATTTAATTATTTTGTTTTCAAGACGCTAAAGTGATTGTGTAAAACATTTCCTGACAAACGTTTGGAGAGAACAGGGTATACTTTCATTCTCTTCATCTATGTACATACTCTGAAATGCAACATAAGGTGCGTCGGCGAAGGCACCTCGTACCACTAGTACTACTTTCCCTTTCGTTTTCAGTTCCAGATATAAAGACGGAAAAGCGAAGCTTGTATGTCACTGCACGATCCTATACTCCTTATGTTTGTACTCTATAGGCGACGTTTAAGTTGCTGGCAGTAGAATCGTTGCGATATTTGGCCATTTAAATTTACGCAATAGTGTGCCTCGAAAAGAACGTCGCGTCCCCTCATGTGATACCCTATTTGGCCGCGCGTAATAGTCGCGTAAGGCCTCATGCTAAGGACTCGAGGTCTTTTCCCGTCGAAGGTTCCAGTCCCCCTCGGGCATGGGTGGGTCTGTTGTTCTTAGTGTAAGTTTGTAAGTCTAGAGACTGATGATAATGACAGTGTGTTCCAATAGGTTTACAAACATTTGAACACTTCATCTCCATTTAATTTCCCGAAACCTCTGTAACAAGCTCGTATTGATCAAATATACCAGTAACATACCCAGTATTCAACCTGCGAAATGCTTCCTTGTCTTCTTTAAACCGATATGGTGGGTATCACGAACACTTGAGCGATTCTCATGAAGGAGTCACAGAAGTGTTCTATACTTATAGATGAACAATATTTCCCCAAATTTCTCCAAATAAACCGCAATCGACCATCCATCTTCCACACGTCTATCATAACACGTTCATTCTATTTCAGTTCACTCTGCAGCGTTAGGCCAACGTGTTTAAACGGTGGCAATGTGTCAATCAGCACAATACTAATTCTGTATTCGAAAATTAGGCGACTTCTTTTCATATCAATCTGCATCAGCTTTCAGTTTTCTATATTTAGAATTAGCTCCATTCCTTACAGCAACCGGAAATTTTGTTTCACTCATTTTGCATCCTACTATGGCCATTCAGTGACGACACCTTCCATACTCCACAGCAACATGAACAAACAGCCGTAGATTTCCGCTCTCTACGTTTGTCAGATCCTTTATGCAAATACAAAATAAGTACATTCCTGTCACCGCTTCCTAGGGCCTTCGATCTGCTTATTGATTTTACGTAGGGTTCTCGATAAGATCTTATGTTAATGTACGGCGATAGAGGTTATTGTAAGCTTCGCGTATCAAATATTTGAGAGAAACTAGGTCTCTAATTACTTTGCTATTTGTTCGTTATTTTTTGATACAAGAATGCAACAGATTTTGCTTTCTCGTCATTTTCGGAATATTATTATTAAACGACAATGGTTTTTTTTTTTTCATCCTTAATCCACTTTGTCGGCTTATACTTCTGTACTTCCCCTGCACTTGATTTAAAATGCATTTAAATTTTTTCTGTAATCCTTCTACTTCCTTTGCAACGGAACTAAATGAAATTAAATGGTAATATGGCTTTTAGTAGGCGGAATATCCGAATCTGGATTTGGCCACATACCTCAAGTCGTTTTTTGACGCTGTTTCGGCTACTTGCGTGTGTCGATGATTATGAAGTGATGATGACAAACACCCAGTCCCCTGCCGGGAAGTTGCCGCTGTCGCTGATCTATGGAAACAGACACCAGAACTAAATGATGTCGTTTCATTCTCAAGTGTAATGGTAACAACTGATTATCAGCTCTCCTGGCCATCTTGACTAATTTATGAACTTTGGCAACCATTGTCTCTATGATGACATGGTCACCAACCCCTCTCTTTACGCTGACACCATTGATAGTGTCAGGCCTATTTAAAGCTACAAGGTCGAAAATATTTCCATTGCCTATGGTTCGTCGATTTAGCTGCTCGAGGTAATTTCCAAGAAAAGTATTTAACAATAGCTCACAAACAGCTTGTCTGTACCACCTGTAGAGAAACCATATGTTCTCCGACCTATACTTGGTACGTTCACGTCGCCCCCTATTTATAACGCATGATCCGTGTTTCTTTGTATTACGGCATAGATATTCTATGAATGATTATAGAACTGTGACGGTCGAACTGGATGTCCGGTAAAAACACCCACCCTTATCTTGATTTCTTCTAGACTTGTTATGCGTGTCCAGATAACTTCACAGTCACTCTCAATTTCGACTTAATTAGATACAATACTGTCGACTGTGATGAACAAACTCCCTCCAACTGTGTCTGCTCTATCCTACCGTTATACATTCCATACATCACTAAATATTTCAGAGCGTCAGGGTTTAGACTGCCCATGTACCCGCGGATTATCTGAACCAAACAAATCTGTAATGCAGAAAATTCGGAAAACTTGTTATGTATACTTTGAGGATTCCTCCATTTAGTCTGGACACTGCCTGATTTCATGGTCTGTGTGTCGACTGGCGAGTGAGCATCAGAGCAGAAAACTACGGCGTAGTCTAAGAAACACAGATGTGCACTCCATAAGCACTCTGCTACCAGACAACTGCTTCCTTTGTGTAGTGCACCCCTCTACGTGAAAGAGAGTTTTACAATGGCAGACCCAATAACCCAAGTCCATAAATCTGCAGCCAAGAACATTACAGAGTAGACGAAACCTTTGGAAGTAACTCTCCTCTCGGCTCCATACCAAAAGATCGTAATACATTCTAGGAACAATGCTGCAAATTCCGTGCTTAGCTTGGATCCACCGTGGGAGGCTACCAGTCTTTACAATTCCGCAGCCGCCCGTATGAAATAAGAATAGCCTCACAACACAAGTGATAGCTGTCATTGGTGACGATGTGTGCCATAACTTGTAAAAGACTACTCTACACGAACTCGATTGCTGTAGATTAGGCCGCCTTCACATCTCTCTCTTTTTTATGTTTATAATTCTATGGGACAATACTACTTTGGTCATAAGTCCCTAGACATACAAACTACTTAAACTAACCTAACCTAACCTAAGGACAACACACACATCCAAGGCCGAGGGAGGATTCGAAACCCCGTCTGGTTGACGATGGTACCCGGCTGCAAACGCGAGATGAATATTAACAAGGAAGACATATCGCCGGCCTCGGTGGCCGAGGGGACTGAGGCGCGTCAGTCACGGTCTGCATGGTCATTACGGTCTGGGGTTCGAATCCCTCCTCGGGCATGGATATTTGTGCCGTCCTTAGTGTTAGCTAGTTCGTAAGTAGTTTGTAAGTTTAGGGACTGATGACCCCGTAGTTAAGTCCCATAAGCTATACAAACAGTTGAATAAACATTTGAAGACATATTTGGGAGAAAGTATATCTCTAAAATCAGCAATTCAACGATTCTTTTCATGCTTGGGGCATCTTTTAATAATTGTCCGCTAAGCTCTTCAGCAGTGAATATTTGTTGCGACAAAACACAAGGTACGTTTATTAGAGTAAAAATGGAGAAATATTTTTACAGTGGAGGGAACTATACTCCATTCACTGAAACACAAGACGTACTGTAAACACAGCAAGGCGCGTGACCACAGAGCTGCCGTCGAGGGGTGTACAAGGCAGGGGTCGCAGTCAGCGTGGCCGTCTCAATTGCAAGTGTGAGCTCGTTACTGCGTGCTGTACAGCGGCGATTTCAGGATCTGTTAAGTTCATCTTTAAAGACCCTTGAAAGACTAGTTGAACTTTCGAGAAGTGGTTTTAAGATGTTCTTCCTCGGCTTGCAGTTATTGTCGATAAAGCGCCGTACCATTATCGTAGAAAAGAAAAAGTTCCCAGTGCGAATACCAATAAGCACGAAATATCAGAGTGGCTAAAATCTAAAACCTCGATTTTGAAGACGGTATATTGAAGAAATAATTCTTAGGTATATTTCAAAATTACAGAACAGCGCACAACGAATACGCGATAGATGAAATGGCGAAGAATGCAGGGAAAACTGTTCTTAGAACTCCTCCGTACCACTGTGAATTAAACGAGGTCGAGTAAGTGTGGGCCAGAATCAAAGGCTATGTTGCAGCGAAAGACAAAACATACAAATTGCCGGAAGTTAAAAAAACTGCAAGAAGAAGCAGTAAAAACAGTAACTGCAAAAGTTTGGAACAAGTGCGTCCTCCGTGTCATATTTTTAGTTTAAAGTCAAATGTGGAAATTGTCGAGGAGAGCGAGAGAGGAGCGATTTGGTATAAACCTCAATGAAAACAGTTCAAGTTTGACAGAATGAACCTTGTTTCGCCGTCCTTTACCATTATTATTTCTGGTAATGTTATTAAAAATTGTGTATGAATGGAGCGTTTTGTTAGCAACCTGAATGAAAACAAATCTGGTTTGACAGAATGAACTCAGTTTCATCGTACTTTTAACATTACTGGAACTGGCTTTGAATCTTCCATGTCACGCTTTACTTCGTTATATTGTTCCCCAGGTTTCTCAGGGTCCTCTTGGACGTCAGCTCGGCAGCCGGCCGACGCCACCAGCTGCAAAGCGCACGCCTAGGATTTTGTACACCCCTTTCGTATCACGTGAACACCGAATCCTTTCGCTGGAAACGAGCGTAGTCGCTCACGTGACGCTGTTTACGTTTTGTCCCAGCTCTCGGTGAACGCACTATAGACACATTAATAAAGGACAGGGGCCTCAAGTAAGATAACAGTAAAATTGCCACAGAGCGTATGGAAGGAATCGTACCTTCCGCCTCAAATAGTAGCTGTATCAGTAAATCTAGCTCAATTGCTACTTTCAAATACTTTGGACTACGCTTAAATTCATTAAAATTTATATGTGTATTTCGGATATAAGTTTCTTGTGCGGAGAAGGAGACGAATTGTGGATTCGTTTAAGACTTTGAATGTACCGCTACATGCCAGAGAAAGAACCAAGACTATTTAAAAAATGTTCAGATGTTTGTGAATCTAAGGAACCAAACTGCTAAGGTCATCGGAACTTAGAATTAAAAACTATTGAAACTAACTTAACCCTAGCGATAACACCCACACCCATGCCTAGCTAGGACTCGAACATTCGGCAGAACAGGCCGTGCAATCCGTAGTATTGCTCATTAGACGAAGTGACCATTCCCGCTCGTCAAAGAAGAGAAAGAAATGTAAAGTATGAGTACAGAACAGTAGGAAAGATATAATGAAGAAGTCACTTTTCAGTATGGTAACACCGATGAGTATATGAGGTATAAGAAGATGAAGTAATCGATTTTATAACCGAACATTTTTTTACAGTATTTAAGTTCAGGATACGAGTCCGAATCACTGCTTTTCGATTTCCGCTCACAGTAGGATTTTTATGACTCGCGCATCAACTCTCTCATTTCTGGTGGTTCCATTAATGCGAAAGCACCGACATGCAGTGTGGTTCGGAGCCCGTATTAAACGTTAGGTCCGTTTACAACTGGCTGTGGAAGCAGGAGGAAAGCAACGCTATACCACCTCGAACCAAGAAATCGAGTGTGGCTCTATGACCGCTATATGCCTTACAAGACTAGAAAGATCTAACTTTTTGCAGTTATTTGACGTATTTAGACAGAAATAAATTTATAAATAAATACATCAAGTGTTTCTTAAATTTTCCTAACAAATTAAACCTTTTGTATTTTGTCTATCACATCAACTGTTATTCACTGTGTTTTAAAATCTGCATCAAGTTGTATTTAAATGGGTTTCATGTAATGGCTCGGCAATTCAGAGCCCTTATTCAAACATACATTAGTACCCTAATTTGTTCAGTGTGTAAAACGTTGAAAGATACTCAAAAATGTTCAGACTAAAAAATAAAACAGGTGTGTTGTTGTTGTGGTCTTCAGTCCACAGACTAGTTTGATGCAGCTCTCCACGCTGCCCTGTCCTCTGCAAGTCTCTTCATCTGAGTATATGAACGGCAACCTACATCCTTTTGTATCTGCTCACTGTATTCGTCTCCCTCTACAATTTTTACCCCACAAACTTCCTGCTAATGCAAAGAATGTGTCTCACCAACCTAACCCTTCTCTTAGTCAGGATATGCCAGAAAATCCTTTTCTCCTCAATTCTGTTGCGCGCCTGCTCATCAGTTACGTGATCTATCTAACTAATCTTCATCATTCGTCTGTAGAACTATATTTCGAAAGCTTCTATCATCTTTTTGTCTAAACTCCTTATCGTCCACGTTTCAGTCCCATACAATGCTACACCCCAGACAAATGCTTTCAGAAAGGACTTCCCAACATTTAAACTAATATTGGATGTCAACAAATTTCGCTTCTTCAGAAACGCTCTTGTTCCCATAGCCATTCTGCAGGTGAATAAAACCAATTCAAGTTCGACTAGTTAATGACTTTTTAACCAGATATACTAGACGTTGGTCGCGAAGAAATTTTCTTTCTTTCGTCAATAGAACGTATGTTCTTTCTGCAATTGGAAATTATACAATTTTCTCTCTTTCTGTGAGTTTGTATTCCAGACACGAAAAAAACTGCATTTCATTTACATCTAATGAGGACAAAGTATCATAGTTGATCGTTGAGAATGTTACTCGTTTGTTACATAGACATCTCTTAACGAAGGACGAAGGATGAAGAACAGAACATTTCACATTTCAGGCTGATATGCATCACTGCAGTATCGCCTTACCGAATAACGAAACTTAAATCGAGTGTCTTGTCCCCGGTCCCCTCTGTTCCTTTCATTGTCAGATACTCTCTAAATGCTGTGAACGGAATTGGTGCTGGTCTTTTGATAGCGGTTAGTCTCGGAAACAAGCGGCGCTTCCTGGACTGACAGCTAAGAATTAGGCGAGCGCCTGCCCCGGGCATATCTGTCGCGTTAGTGGCGTTCAAATAGAGAGGTAGGCCCGCATGTGCGCGGCAAAGAGCAGACGCGGCTGAGTGTGTCGGCGGCCACAAAGCTGGCTAATGAGCCTGCACCCTGCTGCGCCGCTAATTGCGTCTGCTGCATTCTGCGTGTAATGGATATCCCGGCTATCACTTACGTCTCGGCCGGCCGACTGTGTCAAAGCGCCTCCGTCTCTCTCCCCCCCTGTCCGTTCCAAGCCATTCTCTTGCGCAAGCGAGCTTGCATACATGTGTGTGTGTGTGTGTGTGTGTGTGTGTGTGTGTGTGGATAATTTCATATAAAACGTCCACCAATATATGTGCAAGGAAAATTAATAGGAAATGAAAAGAAAAACTTGCGAACACTGCAAACACGTGGGATCTTGTTAGGAACTGATGAAACCTCTCTCTAGAGCCATTCAGTGGTGGACTAAGGCTGCCGGAGGCCCGGGATGGCGGCAAAACAAAATGAGGCTCCTCCCCGTTCACTTGTAAATACATGTATTACTATAAAACAGTAACTTTTGGAGAGGTACGGGACAGTCTACAAAAAATAGCTTTCGAGATCCGGAGGCCCCAGAACGAGAGGCGAAGGTAGTAACTCCAACATAAAAAGAAAAAAAAAAAGAAAAAAAAGTTCTTTTGTGGTATTTGGAGGCCCCTTCAAGACGAGAGGTTCGGGGTGGATGGCACCCCTCCCCCCTTAGTCCAGCTTCTAACACACGTAAACATCTTGTTAAAGTTTTTCATCACAGGGTGGTTCGTCATAATGAATAAAATGTGGTCTTGGCCCAAGCAAACAGGAGACTGAACAGGAAAACATTGCACACCATAGATGCTACAGGTTGCCACTAGGTGGCAATGATGTCAAACCAAAATAATATGGATGCAAATTCAACTTCAAAGAAACATAGTACTGTGAAGTTACGAAATTATATATATATATATATATATATATATATATATATATATATATATATATATATATGAAGAGATAAAGTTTCTCATATAATGAAAAGACAGCCAAGTCACTGTGCAAGTAGTCTAACATCTACATAGAGTATATATGTAATATATAAAAGTTAAGATAATAATTCTCATATTATGAGAAAAGAAGTCAGTAATTGCATAAATAGCTTAATTTCTACATAGAGCAGAAGGACAAAAGTTATATCTACAGATTAAAAACCAAGATCATTAATAATAAAAATGATATACAACTGCAATTAAAGTTAAGTATAAGGTTCTATGCCCCAAGTCATTTGAAGATTTTAAAACTTTTCCCTTCAGTTAAATACGTGACACAAAGTCTACATTAATAGTAAAGGGTGAACCATATATAGATTATATATTCGTGTGAGGAGTAAAAATATTTATATAAAACAAATGAGTAAAAACCTTAACATAGATGATAACAATATATAAAATAAGAGAGTAAAAACTTTAACATTGATGACTACAGCATGACATTAAGACTATGAGGTGTAAAGTGTAAAGTACCACTCATGTTACATGTAAAAGAAGCAACAATGATTTTTTTCAGCGTATATATATGTATAGGATTTCTTAACTTCACAGTACTATATTTCTTTGAAGTTGAATTTGCATCCATATTGTTTTGGTTTGACACCACTGCCACCTTGTGGCAACCTGTAGCAACTCTGTTATGCAATGTTTTCCTGTTCAGTCTCCTGGTTGCATGGGCCAAGACCACATTTTATTCATTATGACGAACCACCCTGTAATGAAAAACTTTAACAAGATGTTTACGTGTATTAGAAGGTTTTGTTTCTGTTTTTACATATGACGCTAAGGTAATGTACATGTTTTGTGAACTTTCATTTTATTTGTATACCACAATAACTTTGCAGTCTGTAGACATTGTATAACTTTTTGCACTGATTGTACTGGACTTTCTGAAGATGGTGACTGAGCTCACCGAAACCGGCTAAGGGACGAAAATTAATCTTTAGCGATCTTGGCTGAATGAAGTGTTTTATATTATTCCAAGTGTATTCTCTCAAACTATTCAACGACTAGGCAGCGAAATGTAGCAGTGGGTAACAAATCAAATGTTTGTAAATCTTATGGGACTTTACTACGGTGTCATCAGTCCCTAAACTTACAAACTACTTATGAACTACTTACGAACTAGGACGGCACAAATATCCATGCCCGAGGGGGGATTCGAACCCCCGACCGTAGTGGCCGTGCAGACCGTGACTGAAGCGCCTCAGTCCCCTCGGCCACTGCGGCCGGCAGCAGTGGGTAACAAATTACCTGTTATCTGCGTAATAATTTCGATGTTTTATGCAGTTTATTACCTGTCCTGTGTCCACTACATATCGTTATATATTGTTACCCAGCTTAGCACATGTCTTCCACTACCTATCCTTCTTTGAAGTGTCCCTCGCCGAGTGTATGTTTAACCACGTGTTTTCGTCGATTCTCTTATGTTTTTGCACGCGGATATTCATATCGTAAAGTCATGTCAGTACTATTATTCTTTCGGTATAAATCTGTATGGAGGCTCTGCTTGTATGTTGTGATTGTTAATCCTTTTGCGAACATACTGTGGGAATCGAATCTTACTTACATGCGTTTAGCTGTACTCAAGTCTCTTAGACTTACAAATATTTAATTTAACTTCTGTGGTTATTAGTCCTTAGGCTTACAAAGTACTTAAACTAAACACACACATCCATGCCTGAGGGAAGACGCGAACCGCCGACGTCGAGCAACCTCGCGCTCCGCAGCAAGGCGCCTTACAACGCTCGGCCACTACACCGCGGCTGTACTCAAATTTTGATAACTTAAGTTTGTCCAATCGGTCATTTGATATTGAGACACCAGACAAGTGTGTTTACAATGTCTCCTTTCTCTTTTTATAACACAAATAATTTTAAGAATAAATGATCATATTGAGAACTAATGCTTATGTTTTATTTTGACATTCCACATAATTATTTCCCTGGAAAATAGTTGTTTATACACCGAAGAGCAATATAAACTGGTACACCTGACTAATATCGTGTAGAGGCCTGATGTGAACACGCAGAAGGGCCACAATATCACGTGGCATAGAGTTGACTAATGTCTGAAGTAGTGCTGGAAGGAATTCACACCATGCATTCTGCTGTGCTGTCCATTAACCTGTAAGAAGAAAATGGGATGGAAATCTCATTTGAACAGCTCGTTGCAAGACATCCCAGATATGCTCAATACTGTCCATGTCTGGAATTGAACAAGTCCATCGGATTGCACAACGGACATGAATGGATGCAGGTGATAAGCCAGGAATCATAAGCACGTGTCACCTATCAGAGTCGTATCTAGAGACATCAGTGGTCTCATATCACTCCAACTGCACGCGCCCCACGTCATTAGAGAGCCTCTACCATCTTGAACAGTACCCTCCTGACATGCAGGGTACATCGATTCATGAGCTTTTCTTAATACCGGTACACGTCCATCCGCTCGATACAATTGGAAATGAGACTCGTCAGACCAAGCAACATTTTTCCAATCATCAACAGTCCAATGTCGGTATTGACAGGCCTACCGAGGCGCAAAGCAGTGTGTCGTGCAATCAGCAAGTGTACACGAGTGGGCCTTAGGCTCCGAAAAACCATATCGATGATATTTCGTAGATTGGTTCGCAAGTGACACTTTTTGCTCCCGAGGGTCTCACGGTTCTTTTGTGAGAACGTGCGTGACAAACATGGGTTCCCGAGCTAATGCAATCTCTCTTCGTTCTTTCCTCCCTAGACTGCATTTCGTTTCCCTTGCTCTTTGCTCTCCCCATCGGGGGATTGATAATCTTAGCAGTTTGGTCCCCCTGTCCCAACCAACCAACCGACACTTGTTGACGGTCCAGAAGTGAACCTGCAACAATTTGAAGAAGGATTGCAATTTTGTCTCGTTGAAAGTTTTTCATCAGTCGTCGTTGCACCTGTCCTTATAGAATCTATTTCCGGCCGCAGCGATGTAGGAGATTTGATGTTTTATCGGTTCTAGATAATCACGAGCAGTTGTGAAATGGTCGTGGAAAAATCCCCACTTTCTCGGAGATGCTGTGTCCCACTTATCGCGCGCCGACTATAACACCACGTTGACTCACTTAAATCGTGATATCCTTCCATTGTACCAACAGTAACCGATCGAACACCTGCACCAGACACCTATTATACAGGCGTTGAAGGACGCAGCGCCGTCCTCTGAGTCACTTATCTTTGTGGTTATATATCTGTCTTTGCATACGCATGTTTATACAAGTTTGTCGGCGCCTCCAGTGTATGTTCATGGACTTCTTTACTTACAACTTATTTCAATAGTGTGACTTCATAATTCGTTTATTATAAACTGATTTCATTAATTTAACCGGGCGCTGATAACCTTGCTGTTGTGCGCCCTAAAACGCCAATCATCATCATCATTAATTTAACACAATTATTTTCACGATGCAGTAATACAAATATTTCCAAATTCTTCCTTATATTTCATATATAAAGGGAGTTAGGGCTGGTGGTAACTACATTATCTAATATATATAAAAATGAATGTTTGTTCTTATTTTATGCTCTTCAAACGTTTGTAAATCTAAGGGACTTAACTGCAGCGGTTATCAGCAGCTTAGAAACAATTAAACTAACTCACGCAAAGGACAACACACACACACACATACACACACACACACACACACACACTCATGACTGTCACAGAGTCGACTAAGCCTTCAGTTGATACCCTCCACTCGGCTCCAAACCGAAGAACCTCGATTCACTCTGGGAAAAATGCTGCAGATTGAAAGCTCTGCTTTCACCCAGCGCGAGAGGCCAGCAGCCTTCACAAAATTTGTTAACCGTCCGTACGATCTGAGAAGTCATTAGTGCCGATATGGGAAACAAATTGCTGCCGACTGCACCCCATACGCACAAAACCCCCCGCAAGGCCGCCTCCACATTTCGGATGTGGACCCCGGCAGATGTACCGAATGCATATCGGAATTGTTTCCGGCCCTGAACGCTATCTGCCTAAGGGGCTCCATAAGGCGGCAAGCCGCCTAACATTGGAGCTCTCAATCACAAACAGACCACTACCCTATGTACCTCCTCGGACCCTGCTGAAGGACCGGCCACCTGATCCCTTGCAGGATGAACGTGCGATGCCACACGGCCTGCCTCCACATTAGCCCTTGTCCGCGAGCGACGCGAACGCGCTACCCGCCACTCACTCTGCGGCGAGGACGGATCAACTGCACCCAGTACACGTGGAGGTGCCGCGGCAGCAGAGACTGTGGGCTACCCTCGTGAAACCTGTGACCCATGCGACAAGCCAGACTCTTTGCCGCCGACACACGCCGAGGCAGCAGCCTGGAGACGGCTGACCGCGGCCTAAAGCACGTTCAGCCTTTGGCGAACAGCGGTCAAATCCTCCTGCGTCCGCACACAGCACGAACATATACTACCCATCCTGCCAGTCCTTACTGAAATAACAAAAGATTGAAAACAAATAATGTTGCTAAGTAATCAATTCGCTACTACACTAGTGATTTACTAATGGCGGCTGGTAGCTGACTGATGCGTGATAAGCGATTCCCCACTATTCAAAACTGTCAAAACAGAAGCTTTAACGGAATTTGCTAAGTACCTGAGAATAAAACTCTTAGAAAAGAAGCTCTAATGGAATTTAACAAACTGACCGGTAATGAAAATGTACATAAATTAAATTGTGCTACTTAGATCTCTGAACGATGTAACACTGTCGAAAAGGTGGCAGTAGACTGACTTATAACTAGCTGTAGCAGCGGACTCTGACTTCATTTGAAATACACAAGACGCAGACGAAAACCTCACACAACAGTAGTTGTCAAATAAGCGAGAACAAGCTCCCAAAACAGTAGCACAATTGAAATCCGCCAAGTACGAGAGAACAAAGCTCTTAAAACCAGAAGCACCAACGAAAATCGAGGAATTATCCGGCAATGAAAACGAGCACAAATCAAACTATTCTACCCAGCGCTCCGGACAATGCGACAGTGGCGGCAGGCAACAACAGAATGCTGGCGCTGATAACCTCGCTGTTGAGCGCCCTAAAACGCCAATCATCATCATAAACAACAACAACAACAGAATGGCGTACAACCAGCTGTAGGAACCGCCTCTGACTTGGTTTGAAATACACAAATTACAGACAAAAACCAAACACAACAGTATTTGCCAAATACGCGAGAATAAGCTCTTAACCCGCGAGAACCCCCGCCTTTAAAAGTTACGCGATCGATCTCGTGTATTACATTTTTCTGAAAGTCAAAGAACAGTTTGTAATATACTTAATATGTCTAAATATGAATTTCTAGCTGCGTTTATAAGAAAACATACATATTTGACTATTTAAAATTGGTAAAATGCCGATTCTTTTAAAATTACCGTGAGAAAAATGCTCACAGCACGAGTTCTCGTGGGTTAAAATAGTGGTACGAAAGAAATCTGCCAAGTACGCCAGAATAAAGTTCTTACAAACAGAAGCACCAACGAAAATCAAGAACTGAGCTGCAATCGAAATTCACACAAATTAAATTACGCCAGCTAGCGCTCCGGGCGGTGTGACAGTGGCGGCAGGCAGCAGGAGACTAGCCCGCCATAAGCCCCTGTGACTGCGACCTCTTTGCTAAAGTGAAAGAACCACGGCGAGTAAGCGAGGGATCCGGAAGAGCCACGCGGGATGAGCCTGCGGTCTAAGGCGTCTTGCGCGGTTTGCGCGGCTGCTCCCTGTCGGAGATTCGAGTCCTCCCTCGAACATGGGTGCGTAGATTCTCCTTAGCTTAAGTTAACTGTTGGCCTATGGACTGATAAACTTAGCATTTTGGTTCCTAAGAATTACAAACTTTTATCATCCGGTAAATCTACAAAGACGAAGAAAAAGTTCAAATATCTGTAAATCTAAGGGACTTAACTGCGTGGTCATTAGTCCCTAGGCTTACAAAGTATTTACACCAACTTAAAGTAACTTATGCTAAGGATAACACAAACGCCCACGCCCGAAGGAGGACTCGAATTCCGCAGCAAGGCGCTTTAGTGCGCACGTGCAAAGACGACACTATCCATGCCATAGGGCAATCAATACGGCATATCAATAGAAATATACGCGCAGATGGTATAGGACGCCTTCAAGACATTTGGAAAAGGTCATAAACAACGGGGGCTGTTATGCTGAAGATGTGTGACTATAAGTACCTCTGTGAATAAAGTCATTTCAGAAACTAGCATTTGTATGTGGTACACGAACAAATATATTTATTCGAAATTACTGTACAAACAAGTCGTTATTTAACGTTTTTACCAAAAATTCACGAAAAGTTCATGACCAATTTACTCAAATATCTACACAATCCTATAATAAAAATTCAGATGAACATATATTACACTTTTTCTAATAAATATAATAATATATTCTACATTTCTTTTTCGGCCATCTTTCACAGAAGCTGTGAAAATTGATTATTATCGATTTTTCTCTTTTAAGCTGACTGCAGCAAGGAAAATTTCTTTTTATTTACGTTGGAGTAAAAAAATAAAAATACGAATAAGCTAGTCATTTTATAATTCATATAAATCTGTAGTTATATTCTGGTCTTGATGAAATTTTACACTCTTGGCCACTGTGGAGTGGCTTAGTGTTCTAAGGCGCCTCCGCTGCGGAGCGCGCGGTTGCTCACCGTCGGAGGTGCGAGTCCTCCATGGGGTATGGGTGTGTGTTTTGTCTTTAGGTTAGATTAACTTGGTTTACGTAGTTTGTAAGTCTAGCGACTGATGACTATAGCAGTTTGGTCCAATAGGTTCACAAACATTTGAACATTTAAACATGTCTACATAACATTTCGTATCATGAATGGCTGAGGGTAGTTTACAGCTGCTTTAGACATCAGTCAACCATATTACTTCGATCTAAATTAAATTTTGCATACTTGACGTTCAGAATGAGAAGAAGATCACTCACTGTCTATCTATGATTTGGAACTGCGGTTAGCGGAAGGTATCTCAAAACAGACTTCGTCATTAATCTACAATTTTATTACCATAGTGATGGAATTTTCCACATTTGACCTCCTAAACAAAAGAAATATTACGCCGTACATAATATTTCATACGGTACACGGCGCCCGGTGGCTTACAAGAGGATTAGACACCGTTTGAATTATCAGTATGGAAGTTGGCTGATGGATCTTAAATTCCTCAAAGCACCGTATGGTTCATGAAAGTGGTACCTTGAATAAGCTTGGAAATTGTTTAATCATCACCGCGAAAGGTGGTAAATATATGTGAATTTTGAAAGGCAGGTGAAGAAGGAGATGGACTGAGAGAGGGTGAGGAGGACGTGACGGAGGGACAGACGAGAAGATAACAGAACGTAGAGGAGGTAAGTGGCCGTGAGAACGGGACGAGGAGATGAACAGAGAGGTGGGAAAGGAGAAGATGAAAAGAGACGGGGTGGAAGGGGAGATGGTGTAATAGAAGGTAGTAATATATAAATAATACGACAACGCCGAATTTCAGCTAGTTGTTCTAGACAGCATTCTTCGATTGTAGCGTCAATGGTATTTTGTATTGTTTCTATTTTAGTTATAACACGACTGTACGTCACATTAAAATAGAATGAGTATAACATATTTTCTCCTGCTGAGGGCGGAATTCAATTATTTATGATTTGCGACCATTACATACCTCAAAATATTATCATTAGCGATATATGTGTTGTTATCTGCGGCACAGCTTTCTGTCATGCTAACTTACTCGCCCCATACGCGTCCTTCCACTGCAGCAGTAGCGGAGAGGCTATGACTTGACACGCTGTTCTTTGGGAGTATGTACAGCGGTATAGGTTGACATCATACTGGCGTTACGCTGGTCCAAATTGTAGACTTGTATCGTACTGAAACGTGGACGATGCACATATCAGATAAGTGACGAAGAGAATATCTTGAAATGTGATACTGCAGCATAATGCTGAAGATTTGGTCGATAGAACATGTACCCGATGAGGTAGAGTAGGAATGGTGAGAAAAGTTTTGTCGCGTAACGTGGCTAAAGAAAGATATCGCGTTTAATAAGACACACTCTTTTAGGTCAAGGTATCACTGCTGTCGTGTTGAAGGGAAGTATGTACGTGGGAGCGGGGAAAGGGGAGCAAGAGAGGAACAGTATATAGGATATTGGTTGTTGTACTTATTCAGAAGAGAAGAGGCTTCCTCAGTGTGAAGTATTGTGGAGAACTGCTGCAAAGCAGTCTCTGTGCGCAAACCAACAACAGTTATAAAATTTAAATGTGAACCATGGCGTGGTGCAAGTCTTTGAATTGGATGTCATTTCAGCTTTTGTGTGCCCCTTTACCTATACCATTTGTATAACAGCAGATTAGGAGACCTACGATTCAACGTGAAATTCAACCACTGGTCGTTCCTGACGACTCCTTACAACATTGAAAGTTGAAATTCAAAACTCAAATGTTTGTAGATCTATCGGACCAAACTGTGTGGTCATCAGTCCGTAGCTTACAAACTACTTAAACCTAGGTAAACTAATCTAAGGATAAACACACACACCCATGCCCCAGGAAGGACTCGAACCTCCACGACGAGCGACCGCGCGCTCCGCAGCGAGACGCTTTAGACCGCTCGGCTACTCCACCGCGGCTTTAAAGTTGAAGTCTCGGTTGAAGATAAGGATAAGAACTCCGTACTGTTACAACCTAGCGGTTCACAGGCTCGTATTTTACCACTACATTCCGAGTGCTGACATATATATGGTCGCGCAAAACTTCCACGTAGAATCGGAGGTTCGGCCTGTTTCGGCTATGCTCGGTTCTCCTTGGAAGTCCAGCGCGATATTTCATTTAGCGCATCGGTTGCGGCATCTTGGTCGAATCGACTCTCTTCATTTCACCTGCAATTTTGGTATTATCGCAGTTTATCCAGTAGTGTCTGTTGTATGAAAGTTCACAGATGTAATAACTGTTCATTACAAGCCTTTAAAAATGAGTGCGTATGACAGAAGAGAATAACGAGAATTCTCAACATGTTTTATGCAGTTGCATGAACGGCACTTACTATTACGGTCGCTCGCGTTAGTGATTCGAGTCCGTTCACGGGCATGTATGCGTGTGTTGACCTTAGTATAAGGTAATTGAAGTCATCTCTATGTCTAGGGTACAATGACCTTAGCAGTTTGGTCCTTCTGGTTTACAAGTATTTGATGACATTAACATTACTACTGATAATTTCTGTGAAACAACATTTAGCACCATTTAGAGGGAATTTAAAGATTTAGTTGACAATGACAGAGCAAAATACTAAAATCGACAGACGGAATACATCCTAAAAAAAATACATTCCTAAAAAAAAAAAAAAAAAAAAAAAATAAATAAATAAATAAAAAAAAAATGTTCAAATGTTTGTATAGCTTATGGGACTTAACTACGGGGTCATCAGTCCCTAAACTTACAAACTACTTATGAACTAGCGAACACTAAGGACGGCACAAATATCCATGCCCGAGGGGGGATTCCAACCCCCGACCGTAGTAGCCGTGCAGACCGTGACTGGAGCGCCTCAGTCCCCTCGGCCACCGCGGCCGGCCATCGTTCTTTGTGTCAAGAAGCACTGTATGCTGAATTTCAAAGAATGGAGGACGTGAAGATATTGGTCGTGTGAATAGTAATTCTTCTGAAATCGCACACATTAATCCATTGCCATTCGACGAGATTGGATGGAGAATACCGCACACCCCAGGCGCGTCCTGGCATCGCAGTTTGGCCGAACAAAACCTAGATATCTAGGTGGTGTTGGTTGCCACGCGTTGCAGGGCTCTCTCGTGTATCGTCACTTGACAGTGTAAAAGGAAATACGTCTATTTGCAATACTACAAATATTTGATTTTTTATACAAAAATAAAGAACGTGATACAACTATTTTCTTTGCTAAGCACACCAAGCTGTTCTTATTCTAGGATGAAGAGGCTTGCACACGACAGGGTAGCATGGAGAGCTGCATCAAACCATTCTGCGGGCTGAAGAACACAACAACAACAATAATAATGACTATTATATGATAGTAAGCATGTTTTATATTATGAACGTCAGCATTATTACCATTTACGAATTTCCCCGCTATGTTCTTGCTGATTGTGAGTTATTCACATCGAGCATAGACATAAGACGATAGAATGGGTGAAAGAGAGGGAGATATAGAAGAGGTAGACTGGATAGAGGACGAGAAATAGAATAGTAAGATTGTAAGCTGTGATGGAAAGAAGATACTAAGAAATGAGAGGAGCTTAACAACAGAGGCGATGACGTTGTTAATATGTATATGTTGAGTTTCCTCTTGAATGTCGAGTGGTTTTAGATAAGACGCAGATAACAGGACATTGTGTTCCATAGTCGTATGGCTGAGATGGAGAACGACACGGTTAAGTATTTCGTGTTATGCAAAGGTACAGCTAGACTTATCCGATCTGATGTAGAATGATGTTTACTGTGGGAAGATAAAAACTTTTTATCGTTCGGTGTTGACTATATTCCATGATTTCAGTAATTACTTATTGCTGTAGAGAGTTATTTATTTTTTAAAAAGGAAAAGAAAGAAAGAAATAGCGTCTGCGACCGCACAATGGTAATAGGACTCGACTAAGCTGGTCTCTTTGGTTCCTTTCGACAGCGGAACGTAACAGACGAAAATTACAGCATAATAATCAAAGAGGGAATTTAATAAGAGGGAATCGAAACGAAGACATTGTTTTGCAAAAGAAATTCCAAGTAGAGCATTAATTTAACGGTCGAGTGCTTCGAGTTTATGTATATGCGTGGGAACAAGGCTGGTGATAAGAAAAGTCCCGTACACTGGAGTGGCTCGTTAGACTTGTATTACTAACGGCCGGTGAACGCGACTCCTGGCGCCCCGCAAATTGTGTATTCGGACCACTGCCAATGCGGAGATCGAAAACTGTGCCGACGAATATTAGAATGCTGCGAATTACAGTCTGAGCTGCAGTCACTCCGCCCTGCAGACTTAATGCCGCTAACGAACCGTTTACGGATTCACTGGCGTATAGGGTAGCGCCGAGGCAGCAAAAATGTGCCATCTCTTTTACTCGGTCATTATTTATGGCATGGAGGCCGATTTCAGTAGTGTGTTGCTTTCTGTTGAGCTGATTATACTGAAATCTAACACATCCTGCTGCAATAAAAAATAGTACAAGAAAGATAGAAAGTGAACAGTTGTTCGGAATGATGGTTTGAAAGTTGGCAATATGTGGTGCCGTATTCACACTTGTAATTAAATGAGCATCTCGTGACTGCAGTTTTTCTTAATTCGGAAAATCGCCAAGGCCACTTCCAATAACTCAATTGGGTATCGATACTAAGAAAGTGAAGCACACAAAAATCACTGTTGCGCATACCAATGAATTTTAAGATAGGAGCAGCATGAGATACTCTCCGTTTAATACAAATGTGTCTACAGTGATTACGATTCATAATGACAGCACAATTTTCTCACACTTAAAATACCTGAGTTTTACTCATATTGTCCATCTGTTTGATGGTAGTACCAGAAAAATCGGTTAATTTGGAACTAGTGTACTTTCAGTCAATCAATAGTGTCAAGAGTTTAAACATTCACTACTTTTAGTACAATATTAGGGGCACAAGGGGAAAGTTAAATTTAATGTACGGTGAAGATTGTAGTCGCTAGAGGCGGAACACTTACTTATCGCCGCGGGGTCTGGAGTGACACGCAGCGGACTGTGCGGCCGCTTCCGCCGGACATTCCAATCCTCCATCAGGCATGGTTCTGTGTGTTTCCCTTAGCGTAAGTTTGTTTAAGTAGTTTTTAGGGACCGATGACCTTATCAGTTTGGTCCTTTAGGATTGCAAACATTTCTGAACTTTCTTATCTGAGAAAGATGGGTTAGAAAAACCTAGCATGGTCTCGGAATTGAATTCAGGATGTACAGAGAGAGTCTCGTGTAAATAGGTGAGGTTTACAAACTCTCCATTTTACAAGTTCAGTGCCTTAAACAATGTGCTCTTCTCATGGTTCTCTTGAATGTAGTTAGACGTATTTTAGTAACATTGGTGTCAGCTGACGAACTATTTTGAAACCGAAATTGTTTCGAGTCAATTGAAACAGTTAAGTGACCACGCGTGAAACTGAGAAGCTAATAATTCAGTTTAAGCTATTTCTTCCGCAATGTATTCTATATTACTCTCTCCTGTGACTTCATTTCTGTACATGAATTCTCCTTCAGTCCGGATACTCATGTTCTTTACTAGACCTAAATCTGGATGGCCGGAGGTGGATTTGAGCCACCATGCTACCGAATGCGATGTTTGTTAAAGTTATGAGACATAATTGCGGGGTCATTAGTCCCTAAACTTACAAACAACTTATGAACTAACTTATACTAAAGACAACACAAACATTCATGCCTGAGGGAGGACTCGAACATCCGACGCGGGAGGCCATGCGTTCCGTAACGTGGCGCTCCAGACTGCTCGGCTACTCCCGCGCTGCTTGGAGATTCACTTTGGAGGTACTGTACCTTTCATATAAATATTCATGAAACAGTAAGGAATGGAAACGTTAGACGTGTGGCAGATATCTGTTACATTTTCCTTAAGTGAAAGTACTACTTACCGCTTACTTACGAGACACGTGATTTCGTGTAAATGGAGTTCAAATTCATATAGGAAAATCTAAAACTCTGCGGTGTTTCAAAGGTGTAAAGACAGTACGTAGTGACTAGAAATCCAATAATAATCTTGGACGGTTTTAATGAAACTGTGGTTATAAAAACTGGACATTGGAATAAAAAAATTTAAAACAGAGGTTCCAGCATCTTACTGATCGCTGTGCAACACATCCAGCACAAATAGTTTTGGGAAAAGTTCAAATGGAAATTTTACCTTCAAACTGTCAGAGGTTCGAGTCCTCCCTGGGACATGGGTGTGTGTGTTGTCCTTAGGTTATTTTACATGGACTGATGACCATGCAGTTTGATCCGACAGATTTAAAAACATTTGAACTTAGTATATTATGATTTTAATGTATCAAACCGCTGCTTTATGATTTCGTGCTCCCCGTCCCATGTTTAATTATCTATTCATTTATTTTTAACGTTGATTTTGTGTTTGTTAAAACGTTGGTTGCTCCATTAAGGAGTGAGCAGTTAGAAAAATTTCCGTTGCTCATGAACTGAGGACACTCATAAGGAAATTTAGAGCAGCAGTGAGCGTTTTAACTTTCATTTGCGGATCTCAGCTGCCCCAGATCTTGCTTATTTTAATAACAGGCTACTTTCACTGTTCTTTATTGTCTCTGTGATGGTTTCTACGTTTCTGTACAAATCTACTTTTCTCATCCAGTAGTTACCCTGTTCTTGTATGGTCCTAAAATTTTCGTAGAATTTTCCTTTCCCTTTTATCTAATTCTTCTTTTTCCCCTTTGTTGGGAGAAAAAACCGGGGTCTATCTGGCTGCGGATGGTAGCACCCTGTGAGGGCCCCCACCTGGGGTTACAGGTAAAGTCTGGCCAACGCTCTCAACGGCGGAGGAGGAATTTCACTTCCCATTGCCAGACAGTGCGGAAGAGCCACTGAAATATATCGATGAAGAACACCAACGGCTTCGTCGGCGGACGAAGAAATTAATCTCAACGGCAAAGAAGGTGGACGAGTCATTTACAGTAGCGTCTGTTTCCATGGTGGTCGGCTATGAAGTGCGTCTGTTCCCACATTGGGTGGCGTGTTTAAACCCAATTGGCGACAGGATCACAGATGTAACATCCCACGAAGGGGTTTAATACCCCTGCCCAACTTACATTCAGCCAAGACCATCACAATAAAATAAGAGAAATAAGATCGAAAGCGGAAAGATTCAGGTGATCCTTTTTCCTCGTGCAATTAGAGAGCCGGTCGCAGTGGCCGAACGGTCTGTGGAATGCCAGTAACGGTCTACACGGCCGCTGCGGTTGGGGGTTTGAATCCCCACTCGGGCATGGATGTTTGTGCCGCCCTTAGTATAAGCTAGTTCATTAGTAGTTTGTAGGTTTAGGGACTGATGACCCCGTAGTTATGTCCCATAAGCTCTACACATATTTGAACATTTTTGCAATTAGAGAATTGAAAGGTAGAAAAATATAATAAAAGTGGTCCGAATAACCGTCTCTCCTGAACATAAATGTGCTTTACACAGTAATTATGTATATGTAGATGTTGACATTGTTGGCTATGGTTCGTTTGTGGATGTGGATGGTAACCGCAACGCAGCCGTGGTTAGTGTTATCTGGAGCAGGCTACCTCTTATAACATCATCATCATCATCATCAACAACAACAACAAAAAAAAAATAGGAAAGGTAAAGTTGTATCGAAGATAAATTTTTAATCAACCACGTCAACATTTCCTATTTTATTTTATTGCATGTGTGTAAGTCCGTGTACTTTTTACCTTTTATATTCAGTATCGTAATGTCTTGTGTATAATTGTGCGATGCAATTCTAATTACAGGTTTTTAAACTCTGTTCATAGAGTTTCGCGCATTACGAGCAGCAGCTACCGCTGCACGCACGCTGCCGCCTGTTTTAATCCGAGGAGCCCCCTGAAGAAAGACGCAGGAGGGGCATTAGTTAGGCCTGACACTGCGCCGGGGGAATTATTTAGCAGCGGCGCGGCGGCTGCGGATCGACGCGAGCCGCGCCCCTCGCCGCCCTTCCTTTGTTTCTGCGCTTTCGACAACAACAAAAACGCAAAAAAGCGAAACAACGTTTCGTTGATGCAGAATTCATCGCGCGGCCTGTGCAATCACGGCAGAGCTTCTGCAAACTGTGTCTGTTCCAGGACGGCTAGGGCGAGACCGCCGTTTTCCAAACGAATGAAACCCACCTATCACCGCTGTCAGCATGTGGTAAAACTAATGTGTCTCTTTGCTATTACGACAGTAACATCTGCCCACAGCGATCGAAAATGCAGAGATTTGCCTCTCAAATGTTGTTCTTACATTACAATCAAGTATACAGTTCAGTGATAGGGTAAGGTAGTACAAATTAGATATAGGTACAATTATGATCAACACTAGTTTTCGCGCCATTTGTCTGTCTCGTAGTGTCTCGTTGTGTCGCTTTGTAGAGAAGCAGGCTTCTACATCTCCTCCTGTCTTTTCCAAGAATACACCGCTTTGCGGTAAGGAGATATAATTTTTTTCCCTTTAAAGAGGTAAGAGAAGCTACTTAGTCTAACGCGCTGCCGGCCGCTGTGGCCGAGGGGACTAAGGCGCTCCAGTCACGGTCAGCACGGCCACTACGGTCGGGGGTTCGAATCCCCACTCGGGCATGGATATTTGTGCCGTCGTAGTTAGTAAGTAGTTCATAAGTAGTTTGTAAGTTTAGGGACTGATGAACCCGTAGTTAAGTCCCATAGTCTTTACAAACATTTGAACATTTTTTTCTAACGCGCTCTTATAAATCATCTAGTTAAGGGTGAGTGGATTCGCTGCCAAAAATGCAATGTTTGGTACCACGAAGTATGCGTTGGTGCGTGATAGAAGAAGTGTTTTTTATGTAGAAGAAGCCCGTAATCAAAATTGTACGAGGAAGTGATCACAATTGTACCTAGTGTGGTACATTTTCGATCGATTTTTCTCAATTCCGTAACCTTTTTTGTGTTTATACCAACATTTGTAACTGTATAATATTTGTGTTACATATTCATTAAACATCAAAGAACAAGTGCCATAGTTAAAATTATTCCTTTTCTCAATTTATTTCCAGTTATAATAACATTTGTCCGAAATGATCGAAATTGTATCACCTTACCCTATACTAACTCAAATACGCTTCATCACAGACGAAACATGTACTTTGGGCCTGTGTATTGGGGATTGAACGAGATGCCGTCCCAAGTGAATACTGCCCTGTTGCGATTCGAATCCCAGGTTTTCTTCCAACTTTTTTTCTTCAGCTTTCGCCGGCCGCAGTTACCGAGCGATCTGCGGCGCGCCAGTCACAGCCTGCACGGCCGCTACGGTCAGGGGTTCGAATCCCCCCTCGGACATGGATGTTTGTGTCATCATTAGTATAAGGTAGTTCATAAGTACTTTGTAAGTTTAGGGACGGATGACCCCGCAGTTAAGTCCCTGAAGCCTTACAAACATTTGAACATTTCTTCAGCCTTCACAATTTCTTATAATTGTTATTCATGCACTTGTGAAAATATAATTTCTTTCCTGTTGATTTTGAGTAAATGGTACAAAAACAGAAAAATACAATTTCTGATTTTAGTATCAAGATTTCGTACGCGGAATAACTAAACGAAAGTGAACGGCATTCATCAAATTGTAATCGTCATTAGAATATTGTTTGATAGCAAAACTTAGTAATGAAGTGGCCGAACGTGCAAACTACTCAAAATTGCATGAATTTTGGGTAAAAGTGCAGTTTACGAGCTCGCGAGTTGTGGTTCATGTGTAGACGTTGGTAACGGCGCGATGAATGACGCAGGTGAAGGCGGCCAATCAGATATCGCGTTTCATGTTTTGTTAATTTGGCCTTTTCTTCACATGCTTTTTCGTTCAGATTTCATAATTTCTTGCAGTGTAAATTCAATTAAGTGTTTCTCTCTCAAGTAATACGACTGACAATTTTTCCAGTGAATTGCAATACGTGAATAATGAACGTTATTAAAATTAGTGTTCACTCCCGCAAGAAAAAACTAGACGTTGGTTGATTTGGAAGAATCCGTGTATCTCGAAGTTGCAGTTCAGAACCGGAGATTCGGGCAAAAAAAAAAAAAAAAAAAAAAGTACAACCCTGTTTAATCTATACCTAACCATCTGAAGGCTACGCTACAGATCACTTTTTTAAATGAAAGGATGTTTCCAACACACTTTCAGACTACTCTTTAATACACTATTAATAACTTCAGAAACAACAGGCTAGCGCAGCCAAAAGGTTAGGTACATCGGTTACACAAGGAGTTTTGTCTCGTAGTAGCGCCTGAATATCCGGTTCAGAACCGCTCAGTATAAGTAATTGCCCTCGTAAAGGCTGCAAATGTCATGCAATCAAAAACGTTCAAATATTTGTAATTCTATCGGACCAAACTGCGTGGTCATCAGTCCGTAGCTTACAAACTACTTAAACCTAGGTAAACTAACCTAAGGACAACACACACACCCATAACCCAGGGAGGACTCGAACCTCCACGGCGAGCAACAACGCGCTCCGCAGCGAGGTGCTTTAGACCGCTCGGCTACTCCGCCGCGGCTGCAATCACCACAACTAAAATCACTGGTGAAAATAATTTTGACTACGTAGTACAGCCAGTACGCTCAGTCTCCATTACATAACGTAAATATAAATCCCACATTTATTGCAATTCAATATGTTGATCTAAACATCTTTACACCCACTACGCCGATTTGTTTACAAACCATAAAGATGAAACTATGTGTTATTGGTCCGCGAGCGCGACTGCTGATTGGCTACGGCGCCGTTGCCATCGTCCAAACATGAAACGCCACTCGCGGACTCATAAACTGCACTTAAGCCGAATTTTGGCGACTGACTAGGGACACCTTTGACGTCGAACTCTCGGCACCGCACAAAACATGCTTAAAATAACAAGCAATCATAAACAAAACAGTTGTGTACGCCATTTCCATGCAAAACGCCGCACTTTTCTGCTAGTGCCACTAAATGGTGACATAGTGTAACTGCACTAACCAGTTACTTTAGTGGTATAGCTGCAATACGAATTTTTCTCATGTAGTGTTCGCAAGCGAGTTTCTGCAGTCTGTAGTTAAGTTCAAATGTTTGTTAAGCTTAAGGGACTTAACTACGGGGTCATCAGTCCCTAAACTTACAAACTACTTACGAATTAGGACGGCACAAATATCCATGCCCGAAGGGGGATTTGAACCCCCGACCGTAATGGCCGTGCAGACCGTGACTGGAGCGCCTCAGTCCCCTCGGCCACCGTGTAGTTAAGTAATATCATCAAGATAATTATTCCTTCGCATGCCGTCCAAATATTAGGGTCCAAGTTCCGACGTGCTGAATCGGGACCGACGATACGGAGTTCGTGGATATATTACGTAGCACAATAATTCAGAAATATAATGGGGACTACACCGAAATACACGACGATACGCTGGATAGATATAAAGAATTGTATGACATTGACATACCGACATCTTCATTTGAAATGTAATTATTGTGACTTTTGATGTTGGACTTCATGAATGCGAAAGTGATTTGGAATGTGATAACATGGCTGTAGTGAAGTGCGCACATTGTTCTCTCCCACACTTTGTTTTAACCACTTCATAGGAATCCCGTATCCGCACTCTGAGGACTAATATATGCACTTTCAGGTGTGTAGCCGGCCGCGGTGGCCGAGGCGCTTCAGTCACGGTCAGCACGGCCACTACGGTCGGGGGTTCGAATCCCCCCTCGGGCATGGATATTTGTGCCGTCCTAGTTCGTAAGCAGTTCATAAGTAGTTTGTAAGCTTAGGGACTGATGACCCCGTAGTTAAGTCCCATAAGTTGTACAAACAATTGAACAATTGAATTGATCAGGTGTGTAGTGCTGCTGTATATGTGTGTTTTTCGCTATTGTCAGTACTTTAAGCAGAGAGTTTTTGGCTCTGCTGATTGAATATGTACAGACTGGATTAAATTACATAATGTTTCCTTCTTCCGGTATTGATATATTGTTACTTTGTTTCTCTCTGTTAAAATGTTACTTGAGGAACAATGCTACGTTCTGCATGGAAATGACGCACACCACTATCCTGTTTATGATTGCCTGTTATTCCAGGCATGGTTATGTGCGGTTCCAAGCGTTCGAGGTGAGTATAAGCGAACTGACGCGTATTGTGGAAGTGAGAGCACATTTGAAAACTGCCCGCATGACTCCAGTAACACCTCTCGGCGAAAGCTGCGACCGGTGCTCATTTCTTACTGTGACTTCCCCTGAAACCGGTACTATTTCTCATATATGACTTTAGCAGTCATCGCTTTCTTTTTACCTTCTGAATCAAACAACGCTAGTATGGAAAGTCCCCAAATGACTAAGAAACAGCGATTTCATCCTGACGTGTTAGAGTCGCCCTCTCTGCAAGGGTAGTGGCGGGTTGAATGGCGTTCGCGTTGCTCGAGACGGAAGGCCACGTCGGTTCGTCCTGTGAGTGGACGTGTGGCCACTCTTTCAGCAGCGTCCGAGCACGTGCACAGGGGGAGGGGATTATTAGTTATTGGGAGCTCCATTGTTAGGCGCGTGATGGAGCCCCTTATGCAGATAGCGACGAGATCCGGAAAGAATTCCAACGTGCACTCGGTGTGTCTGCCGGGGGACCTCATCCGAAATGTGGAGGCTGCTTTGTCGACGGCTATCGAACGTAGGGGGTGCGTTCGGCTGCAAGTTGTGGCTCACGTCGGCATCAATGGCGCTTGGCGCTTGGCGCTTGGCGCTTGGAGTCTGAGGACATCCTCAGTTCCTGCTGACGGCTGTCGGTATTGGTGAAAAATGCTGACCTCGCAGCAGGATGCATCACAACTGTCGATTTGTAGCATTGTTCCCAAGGTTGATCGGGGACCTTTGATTTGGAGCCGAGTGGAGGGTCTGAACCAGAGGCTTCGCCGACTCTGTGACAGTCATAGCTGCAAATTTCTGGATCTGCGTTATCGGGTGGGGAATTTTAGGACGCCCCTAGATAGATGAGGAGTGCTCTACACTAAGGAAGAAGCTACTAGGGTTACAGAATACTTGTGATGTGCACATGGGGGTTTTTAGGCAACATTCAGACAGCGAATTCAGACCGCATTCGGAACAATAATTCTAGTATTAAAATATTAGCCGTGAACTTTCAGAGCATTAGAAACAAAGGTGTCGAATGTACCGTGCGTCAGGGAAGTTATTGCGCTCAGATAGTTTTAGGCACCGAAAGCTGGCAGCCGCGGTGGAGTAGCCGAGCGGTCTAAAGGACCTCGCTGCGGAGCGCGCGGTTGCTCGCCGTGAAGGTTCGAGTCCTCCCTCGGGCATGGGTATGTGTGTTTGTCCGTAGGTTAGTTTACCTAGGTTTAAGTAGTTTGTAAGCTACGGACTGATGACCACGCAGTTTGGTCCGATAGATTTACAGGCATCATCTGAAAGCTGGCAAAATCATGATGTGGAAAACTCGGAAATATTTAGGTAGGTGTGGAATGTATACCGGAAAGACAGATCAAACACAACTGGAGATGGAGTGTTCATTGCAGTGGTCAATGATGTTGTTTCTACAGAGGTCGAAGTTGACTGTGACTGTGAAATTATCTGGACACGTATAACAGGCCTAAGACTAGTAAAGTTAGTAGTTGGGTATTTTTACCGGGCCCCCCAGTGCGTCTGTAGCAGATTTAGTCAATCAAAGAAAGTCTATTCCAGGTAGTGCGTAGGTATATCGGCCATACAATATTAGTCGGGGGAGACTTCAACCTTAAGAGCATTGATCGGGGCCTCTTTAGTTTCATTTCAGGCAGTACAGACAAGCAGTCTTGGGAACTACTATCGGACACGTTTTAAGAAAACTGTCTTCGGCAGTTAAACTGACAGCCCTCACAAAATGGATATATTTTAGACCGTATAGTTACAAACAGGCCCCACCTTATTTACGACGTCAGTCATTGCGTCAATGGTAACCAAAGTTAATAAATCAATCAAGAGGGCTAGGATCGCGTTTTTCTTAGAAAGTGCCAATAAGCATCCCAACTTAGAAAATGAATGGACATCGTTTAGTTCCGGTGCAATGACTGTAGAGGAATTGTGGATTAAATTTCAATACATTGTAAATAAAGGTTTGGAGAAATACGAGCCAATAAAGTCGATTAAGGATGGAAGAGATCCACTATGTTGTAATAATAATATTAGAAAGCTATTGAGAAAGCAAAGTCTTTTGCACTCGCAGTTCAAAAAAGAACACGCAAACCAAGACAGGCAAAAGTTAACAGAGATTCGTGCGTCTATAAAAAGATCGATGCGCGAAGCATACAATTATTACAACAGTGATACCTTAGGAAAGATCTTTTCGAGGAACCCGAAAAAATTGTGGTCTTATGTAAAATCGATAGGCGGGTCAAGGGCCACTATCCAGTCAGTTGTTGATATTTTCGGGAGAGTAATAAGAAGAAGTAAACGGAAAGCCGAAATTCTAAATTTAACCTTAAAGAAATAATTCACGCAGAAGGACAATACAAACGTACCATCATTAGATCAACGCACTAACTCCCAAATGGAGGACATAGTAATAGGTATTTCCGGGTTAGAGAAGCAGCTGAGAGATCTGAATACAAAAAAGGCTCCTGGTCAGAATGAAATACGAGTTCGGTTTTACAATTAGTATTCTGCGGCATTGGCCCCTTCCTTAGCTTGCATTTATCGTGAATCTTTAATTCAGTTCACAGTGAATGGAAGAAAGCGCAAGTGACTCCCGTTTATAGGAAAGGTAAAAGAACAGACCCATATAATTATAGGCCAATATCGTCGACATCAGTTTCCTATAGAATTTAGAGCATATTCTCAGCATGAATATAGTAAATTTCCTTGATACGTAAAAACTTCTTTCTGTGAATCAGCTCGTGTTTAGGAAACATATTTCGTTTGAAACTCAGCTTGCCCCTTTTCTCACATGACATGTTGCGAGCCATGGATGAAGGGCAACAGGCAGATCGTGTTTCTCTCGATTTTAAAAAGGCAGTTGACGCGGTACCGCACTGCAGACTTTTAACGAAGATACGAGCATATGGAATAGGTTCGCATATTTGTGACTGGAAGACTTCCTAAGTAATAGAACGCTGTACGTTGTTCTCGACGTCGTGTTCATAAGAGACGAGTGTATCGTTATTCGTGCCTCAGGGGAGTGTGATAGGACCGCTATTATTTCCTTTCCATATATATGATCTGATGGACAGAATAACTTGTAATTTGCGGTTGTTTGCTAATGATGATGTGGTGTATGGGATGGTGTCGTCATTAATTGACTGTAATAGCATTTAGGATAACTTAGACAAAATTTCTAGTTGGTGTAAAGAATGGCAGCTAGCTCAAAATATAGAAAAAAGTGAGGTGATGCACATAAGAAGAAAAGCAACCCCATAATGTTGGAATACAGTATTAGTAGTGAGCTTCTTGATACAGTCGCGTCGTCCAAATATCTAGGCGTAACATTGCAGAGCGATATGAAGTGGAACCTACATGTAAGGACAGTTGTGAATAAGGCGGACATCAGACTTCTGTTTATTGGTAGAATTTTGGGAAGATGTACTTCATCTGTAAAAGAGATTGCGTATAAAACGCTTGTACGATCACGTTTTGAATATTACTCAAGTGTTTGGGACCCGCAGCAGATTAGTTTAAAGGAAGACATGGAAGCAGTCCAGAGGCGAGCAGCTATGCTCGCTACTGGTAGCTTCGACCAATGCGTGAGTGTAACAAAACTGCTCCGCTAACTCAAATGGGAATCGCTGGAGGAACGACAACGTTCTTTTCGAGAAATTCTATTGAGGAAATTTGAAGCTGACTGCAGAACCATCTTGCTGCCGCCTACTTACATTTAGCGTAAAGATCACAAAGACAAGATTAGAGAAATTAGGGCATTAGAGAAATTAGGGCAACGTTTTTCCCTCGTTCTATAAGGGAGTGGAAAAGGAAAGAAAATACCTAGCAGTGGTACAGTGCTCTCTCCGGCACGTATTTTACGGTGGATTGCGGAATATATATGTAGATGTATTTTCGGAAGCAGTCTTTTTGGATCCATTCGCTCTTACTTTCCTATCATCTGCTTTATTTATACCTAAACTATGGGTCGCCCGTAAAAATTTTCACTTGTTTATATTTCACTTGGTGTTTTCAATGTTTATTGACCATGTTCAATACATTGTCTTTTATCTTTAAAGAAAAAAGAGAAATATATGCTGATCCTGTTTTATCTTATTTCATGAAATAGGCTTGGAGTCCAACACAAGATGTACCAGGAACTGAACCTCAACTCAAGAAAGTAGATGCGGTATATTATTGTTGTGGTAGCCCGCTCGCAGCTATACCAATAACATGGCGAAAATAAACTAAACAGTGGGTATGGAGCAGACTGTTTCCGAATTGCGTAGTAGAAGCATCAGTAGGGTCCTGTTGTACCACACGTGGGGCAACCAATATTAACCTGCTCTAAGCCATGTTTGGAGACTGACTGGGATGGGGTTCGCTCTGTATGTTTAACGATTAGATATACTTATTTCGAAATATATGCCATTCAGCAACCAATATCAACAGTTGTAAAATATTAAATTTTTCTTTTTAAAATTTAGCTCCTTGTGCTTCTCTGTGGTCATTATATAATAATTACATTATCATTTTCTTAAGAGTAGACGGAAGCAATTTTTATCCCTATTCTGCCAATGCTGTTTTACCCTTTGAATAGGTAAACTTTTCAAAGGAACTATAAGTGATGAAACAACGAAATTTTTACTGCATATACAGAAAATATATGTCTCAATTTACAAGTAAAATGAACATAATAACTCTAATGGTTATGAAGAAAATTTTAATTTTATTCTTTCACCAGTGAAATTTAATTTTTTAGTACATTAATTATTATAAAACAATTGATGATTTTTTGTGGTTCTCAATTTACTTGTAATGATTTGTTACCATCTTCAGTACAAAAAGACCACATTTCATCTTTCTAACCCTATTAGTTTATCAAATAATGGTACCTGAAAGTAAAAAAAAAAAAAAAAAAAAAAAAAAAAATAGTTTTGAGAAAAATCAATTTAAAGTTTAATATTGCAATTCTAGTACAGTTGTTGATGAGAATTTCTTACCACTAATATTTTCCTGCACCATATTGAGCATCATCTGAATCATACTGATCTTCTTTTCTTCTCCTGGTCCCTCTTCTTTTCTGTCTAGCTTCTTTTGTGCATTTTAAATTAGCAATATTGGCTTTGCTGATTCTATCTATTTCCACCAAGGATTTTGCAGTATTTCCACTAGATAGTATGCCCAACAATTTCAGAGGAATTTTAATTTAGGCGAGAATTTCTTTATTCGCGGTATTTTTATGAAAACACGCGGGACCAACGAAAATGCAAATCAAGACGTACTTCACTCACAACAAACTTCACCAAGTTCAACCAATAACGTTCGAAAACAATGACAAACACTATCGTAACAAAAAGTATCGATAGTAGATACAGGGTAGGAAACATTGAAGCGATAAAAACAATAGAAGCATGAAATAATATACAAGGAGTAAAAGAATGCTGTGTGCATTTTGTCCGCATGGCGCAAAACGGAAGGCTTGGCCAGATTGCACAGATCGTCAGAAAAACCATAACTTAACGAAAAAATTGACGGATTTATATAAAACAAAAACTGTTTCACGTAGGAAATACCAGGCAAAAAGTGTTCAAATGTTTGTACAGCTTATGGGACTTAACTACAGGGTCATCAGTCCCTAAACTTACAAACTACTTACGAACTAGGACGGCACAAATATCCATGCCTGAGGGGGGATTCGAACCCCCGGCCGTAGTGGCCGTGCAGACCGTGACTGGAGCGCCTCAGTGTCCTCGGCCACCGCGGCCGGCAAATACCAGGCATTTCAAATACGCTAAAATCTAAAAATCTCAAGGCCAGTTGCCTTCCATCTCCCCTTAAGTTGAATATCACGCAGTTATACAAAACAAAACAAAAACAACCCGAGAACTCTGAAAACTGCTTGAGGTTGGTGATGGTGATATTAAAAATTCTATATTTATATTAAAGTTAAAAATGAAAAGCAAGCTATAAATGTTCAAATGTTTGTTACGCTTATGGGACTTAACTACGGGGTCATCAGTCCCTAAATTTACAAACTAATTATGAACTACTTACGAACTAAGACGGCACAAATATCCATGCCCGAGGGGGGATTCGAACCCCCGACCGTAGTGGCCGTGCTGACCGTGACTGGAGCGCCTCAGTCACCTCGGCCACCGCGGCCGGCAAGCAAGCTATAGGCAGGCATAATAGTCAGTGATCTGTCAATTACACACACACAAGTAGAAACAACTGCTGTTTTACCAAAACTGTATGAAAGGAATCTTGGGTATTGACTACTGAAAAATTAGAACACAATTAAATTCTAAAAATGTGTTTTCGATTTTAACAACCGTATTAAAAGTAATATGAAACTGTAAAGTGCTCTAGAGTCAACAGTAAACACAGATATAACTATCAAAAAGTCAAGATCCAAGGTTTGCCATCGCAATATATCGTTACGTCCTTTATTGATTTTTGATTTTATGTGTGCGCATAATACAGATTTCTATCCCAACAAATCTATATAGAAAGTTATTAATAGACGGCCTTTAAGGAAACTTCTTGTTTTGTACAAAAGGTGTATGAATTACAGTTTTCTATATTCTGAAATTGAACTACTAAGTAGTATAGAAACACTTCTTGTCAAAAATAATGAAATAATAATGATGGTTAACGAAGTGGAAAGTTTTCACGGTACGAAAACAACTGTTCAAATGGAAAAGCCTCGTCATCCGTAACAAAATGTGAAGCAAACTAGTTCCGAAACTGCTTCGTTAGCGTGAGTGAAGTATACAGGAGGCTTATCGTGTAAGCCGAGAACAGCATGTGGCGGGGGCAGTAAGTTAGCAAGTTGGCGCGCCGCGGTCCGATTCCGTCCAAACTTGGCAGCACAACAGTGCCACGCGGAACCGCAGCCCACTCCCCACTATCTTCTGGATTACTTGCCGCCTGTGAACAGCTTGCCTTACACCATGGACAAACTTTACCGCACAGCTAAGACACAGACCTCATTCGTTTCCGCACGGATATAAGGAAATAAATAAATAAATACACTGAACAAAAGGCAAAGAAAATTCAGTATTTTGTTACAACAATCGCATATTTGTAGCGATATATACACAAAACGAAACAGAGTATTTCAGAATAATGAACTGGGTTGGACAGTTGTAGTTATAGATGAAATATAACGCAAACGTAATTTTCACGCATTGTAGGAAAGTGAAACTGAGGTCTAGGTTCAGACGTTGGTTAATATTCCTCCTATTGTAAACTGAGTAGTCACAACTTATCTTACACGTTCGACATCTGTAAGTATCAACTAAAAGCGCCCAAAACTGCAAGCCGCTTGTTTTTGACGGCATCTTGAAGACTGTGCATAGACGAGAAGTAGTATGTATGCCAGGTAAATAGAATACACAATTCGTCAGAATGTGTGCATCAACATCTTGTGCTCTATAAGGGGAAACCAAAACGTTTCCGTGAGCCAGTGAACCACTTTTAAAACAACAGTAGCGATTTTTAATGACATAGTAAACATATATCCGGCTACGGTCAAATATGGAAATAAATGTTAATGCTTTTACCGCGGTCTGTGTGTTAGTGGAACCCAATTAACGAAGTCGTATTTTCATTAACATTTTAAGTAGCAATGGTGAACGTACATGATGTAAGCCATAACTGTTTACACCGTACCACAGAGGAGCCATAGAAGAAGTTAGGGCGAAAGATTTGATACAAGGCAAGTGTGGGCTATCAATACCACATGTTCAAAATGTTCAAATGTTTGTTTTAGCTTAAGGTACTTAACTGCGGAGTCATCAGTCCCTAAACTTACAAACTACTTATGAACTACCTTATACTAAAGACGAATCATCCATGCCCAAGGGGGGATTCGAACCCCCGACCGTAGCGGCCGTGCAGACAGTGACTGTCGCGCCGCAGACCGCTCGGCCACTGCGGCCAGCAATACCACATGTGAGCCAAGAAATACTGCCACATAATTTCATTAAACATTATCTTTCCTGTGAGGGCAAAGAAAGGAAACACTTTGGCAAGTTACATAGAAAGTAGCAATGTTTCCATTAGACATAAACGTAGCACATGAGTAGGTATGGTATCAGCCCCCTATCATTTTATTTCTCAGTAATATATAGATTTCGTTATTCTACAATCTCGTTGATTTAATGCTTTGGTTTTACATATATGTAAGCTCGGAAAAGATTGGCTAGGGAATCGTTGTAAATTAATATCACTTCACAGAATTTCGCATTAGCAACCTGTGCCATCCATTTATTATATTTCCCTTCAAGAACAAACTCTATATGTGCCTGAAATAATATGTGGGGATTTATACTTTGGTGACATAATTCATGGGATAGCGGTATTATCGAGTACACAATGTATATGAGGGCGTTACATTACCAGAGTTGTCCTTTGTACTCCGGTGATTCATGTGAAAAGCCTTACAAAGATGAGATGGCCACCAAACAGGGATTAACAAGGTTTTACCTTTGAATGATGGTTGAAACTACACGCATGGGACACTGCATTTCGGAAATGGTTAGTAATTCAGTATCACGAGATCCATTGTCAAAAATGTGTGCCGAGACTTTCAAACTTCAGACTTGCCTCTCTCCAATGTAACTGTAATGACCGAATTCCTGTCTTGATAGCAGCTGTGTATGCGTACACTTTTCAGTGCGAACACACACATGCATCACTGCATGTAATAAGTTTGGAAACAATGCGAGACGTACGTCTGGACAGTGTGGTGCAATTTGTCTTTAACAGGCTATGTCAACTTTTGATCGATTCGAGTGCCTCTGCTAACAGAACGGAATCGCCTGTAGCGCTTCACTTGGGATCGTGACCATAGAACACCAACAGAGACAAGGCCTCACAACAGCTCGTGTCAGGTTACACAGTCCAAGCAGCGACAGACAGCTGACTGGCTGGCCGCTGGGGCACAGCCCACTGCCTGGTGGCGGCCAGCCAGTCAGATGGCGGTTGTGGCCTGGTCGGCGCGACGTGACACGGGCTGTTGTGAGGCCTTGTCTCTGGGTGGTTTTGGACCATATCGGTTAGACAGTAGGCGACTGGAACAACGTCGGTATTTCAGATGATCCACGATTTCAGTAGCTAAGAGCTGCTGGTAAGGGTCGAGTGTGGCGCAGATCGCACAACGACAACATAAATACTTTGCAGTTCGCATTTAAGTGCATGGCGGAGGATTCATCGAACCCTTTTTATGATATTTCTCTACAGTTCCATTCTGTAATAGCACATGGGAGACAGCCACACACAAATATTTTCGTTTTCAATCTGATTTCTCTTTTATGTAGGTGGCTGCAAACAAAATATGTTCGCATTCTGAGGCAAAAATTGGTGAAAGCCACGGACTCAAGTTGTCAACAAGGTACTGTACCTACACACATTCGAAATTATAGACAGATATAGAGGCAGCTTAGTTAAATATTTCTGGAGGGTTTTCCAACGACGTCTATGCACTGCACCGGTGCAAAGGAGGTGCGACGTGTTATTATGAGGTATCCCATGAGTTTAGTCACCTCGGTGTATATCTAACTAGAGCAGCTTGTCTTATTTATTCCTTGTAGAGGCTCTGTAATCTTCATATTAAAGTTTTCTTTCACAACCTACATGAAGTCTGAGGTAGCCGTAGTTAAAGTATTTCCGCTGACAGATCGGCTTAGAGCACATGTGTAAAGCTCTGAAAGGATCCACGGAATTGCATCTGGTAATATTCTATGGGAACAAATAACCATGTTTTTAGCAGTTTCTCAGATTAGACGAGCGTCTGGAGCCGTAAGAGAGTATAATGTAGTTGGTTTCGTCTCGACTTCCCCTACACTACTGTGGTATGTGGTAAGCAGTTACCCTTTACACGTGATATATGTATCACTTGTAAACAGCTTGACTTACGATGTCTAATTATTTCGCTCGTGATTCAATGATATGAATTTTTACTACTCCTCATTACATGGAAGACTTAAAACACACACAAAATTAATTACAATTGTTTTTAAATTTAAGAGACCAAAATGCTGAGGTCATAGGTGCCTAGACTTACAAACTACATAGAGTAAGTAATGTTAAGGACAACACACACTCCATGCTCAAGTGAGGACTCAAACCTCCGATGTGAGCAACCGCGCAGTGCGTAACATGCCTCCGCAGACCGCGCAGCCATAACAAATTACACAGGTTTATTTACTGACATTCACAAAAAAAAAGTTCAAATGTTTATAAACCTATTGGCCCATACTGCTATGGTGATCAGTCCCTAGAAACTCCTTACACTAACAAAACACACACACACACACATGCCTGAGGGAGGACTCGTACCTCCGACGATAGGCAACCGCGGGCTATGCAGCAAGGCGTCTTATAGCGCTCCGCCACTCCGCCATGGCTGCCATTCACATGTTATACACTCCTGGCCATTAAAACTGCTACACCACAAAGATGACGTGCTACAGACGCGAAATTTAACCGAGTGGAAGAAGATGCTGTGATATGCATTTGATTAGCTTTTCAGAGCATTCACACGAGGTTGGCACCAGTGGCGACACCTAAAACGTGCTGACGTGCAGAAAGTTTCCAACCGATTTCTCATACACAAACAGCAGTTACCCGGCGTTGCCTGGAGAAACGTTGTTGTGATGCCTCGTGTAAGGAGGAGAAATGCGTATCATCATGTTTCCGACTTTGATAAAGTTCACATTGTAGCCTATCGTGATTGCGGTTCATCGTATAGCATTGCTACTCGCGTTGGTCGCGATCCAATGACTGTTAGCAGAATATGGAATCAGTGGGTTCAGGAGGGTAATACGGAACGCCGTGCTGGATTCCAACGGCCTCGTATCACTAGCAGTCGAAATCACAGGCATCTTATCCGCATGGCTATAACGGATCGTGCAGCCACGACTCGATCCCTGAATCAACAGATGGGGACGTTTGCCAGACAACAAGCATCTGCACGAACAGTTCGACGACGTTTGCAGTAGCATGGACTATCAGCTCGGAGACCATGGCTGCGGTTACCCATGACGCAGCATCACAGACAAGAGCGCCTTCGATGGTGTACGCAACGACGAACCTGGGTGCACGAATGGCAAAACGTCACTTTTTCGGATGAATCCAGGGTCTGTTTACAGCATGATGATGGTCGCATCCGTGTTTGGCGATATAGCGGCTAACGTACATTGAAAGCGCGTATTCGTCATCGTCATACTGGCGTATCACCCGGAGTGATGTTATGGGGTGCCATTGGTTACACGTCTAGGTCGCCTCTTGTTCGCATCGACGGCACTTTGAACAGTGACCGTTACATTTCAGATGTGTTACAAATGTTCTAATGTCTGTAATTCTATCGGACCAAACTGCGTGGTCATCAGTCCGTAGCTTACAAACTACTTAAACCTAGGTAAACTAACCTAAGGACAACACACATACCCATGCCCCGACAAGGACTCGAACCTCCACGGCGAGCAACCGCAAGCTCCGCAGCGAGACGCTTTAGACCGCTCGGCTACTCCACAGCGGCAGATGTGTTACGGCCGCGGTGGAGTAGCCGAGCGCTCTAAAGCACCTCGCTGCGGAGCGCGCGGTTTCTCGCCGTGGAGGTTCGAGTCCTGCCTGGGGCATGGGTGTGTGTGTTTGTCCGTAGGTTAGTTTACCTAGGTTTAAGTAGTTTGTAAGCTACGGACTGATGACCACGCAGTTTGGTCGGATAGATTTACAGACATTTGAACATTTAATGTGTGGCTCTACCCTTAATCCGATACCTGCAAAACCCTACATTTCAGCAGGATAATACACGACCGCATGTTGCAGGTCCTGTATGCGTCTTTCTGGATACGGAAAATGTTCGACTGCTGCCCTGGCCAGCACATTCTCCACTTCTATCACCAACAGAAAACGTCTGGTCAATGGTGGCCGAGCAACTGGCTTGTCACAATACGCCAGTCACTACTCTTGATGAACTGTGGTATCGTGTTGAAGCTGCATGGGCATCTGTACCGGTACACACCATCCAAGCTCTGTATGACTCAATGCCTAGGTGTATCAAGGCCGTTATTACGGTCTGAGGTTGTTGTTCTGGGTACTGATTTCTCAGGATATATGCACCCAAATAGCGTGAAAATGTAATCACATGTTAGTTGTAGTATAATATACACTCCTGGAAATTGAAATAAGAACACCGTGAATTCATTGTCCCAGAAATGGGAAACTTTATTGACATATTCCTGGGGTCAGATACAACACATGATTACACAGACAGAATCATAGGCACATAGACACAGGCAACAGAGCATGCACAATGTCGGCACTAGTACCGTGTATATCCTCCTTTCGCAGCAATGCAGGCTGCAATTCTCCCATGGAGACGATCGTAGAGGTGCTGGATTTAGTCCTGTGGAACGGCATGCCATGCCATTTCCACCTGGCGCCTCAGCTGGACCAGCGTTCGTGCTGGAGGTGCAGACCGCGTGAGACAACTTTTCATCCAGGCTCAAATATGCTCAATGGGGGACAGATCGGGAGATCCTGCTAGCCATTGTAGTTGACTTACACCTTCTAGAGCACGTCGGGTGGCACGGGATACATGTGGACGTGCATTGTCCTGTTGGAACAGCATGTTCCCTTGCCGGACTAAGAATGATAGAACGATGGGTTCGATGATGGTTTGAATGTACCGTGCACTGTTCAGTGTCCCCTCGACCATCACCAGAGGTGTATGGCCAGTGTAGGAGATCACTCTCCACATCATGATGCCGAGTGTTGGCCCTGTGTGCCTCGGTCATATGCAGTCCTGATTGTGGCGCTCACCTGCACGGCGCCAATCACGCATACGACCATCATTGGCACCAAGGCAGAAGCGACTCTCATCACTGAAGACGGCACGTCACCATTCGTCCCTCCATACACGCCTGTCGCGACACCACTGGAGGCGGGCTGCACGATGTTGGGGCGTGAGCGGAAGAAGACCTAACGGCGCGCGGGACCGTAGCCCAGCTTCATGGAGACGGTTGCGAATGGTCCTCGCTGATACCCCAGGAGCAACACTGTCCCTAATTTGCTGGGAAGTGACGGTGCAGTCCCCTACGGCACTGCGTAGGATGTGACGGTCTTGGCGTTCATCCGTACGTCGCTGCTGTCCGGACCCAGGTCGACGGGCACGTGCACCTTCCGCTGACCACTGGCAACAACATCGATGTACTGTGGAGACCTCGCGCTCCACGTGTTGAGCAATTCGGCGGTACGTCCACCCGGCCTCCCGCATGCCCACTATATGCCCTCGCTCAAAGTCCGTCAACTGCACATACTGTTCACGTACATGCTTTCGCGGCATGCTACCAGTGTTAAAGACCGAGATGGAGCACGTATGTCACGGCAAACTGGCTGACACCGACTGCGGCGGTGCCCAACCGCTGCGCAGCTAGCGCCATTCGACGGCCAACACCGCGGTTCCTGGTGTGTCCGCTGTGCCGTGCGTTTGATCATTGCTTGTACAGCCCTCTCGTAGTGTCCGGAGCAAGTATGGTGGGTCTTACACACCGGCGTCAATGTGTTCTTATTTCAATTTCCAGGAGTGTATTTGTCCAATGAATACCCCTAATCACATGTCAGTTCTAGTATAATATATTTGTCAAATGAATACCCGTTTATCATCTGCATTTCTAATTTGTGTAGCAATTTTAATAGCCAGTCGTGTATGTATTTCGTTGTTGTAGTGGAAAAAAACTTTTGTCCCTTAAAGGATTAGAGCTTACAAAAGCGCTATAAAATCAGGATAACATCTTATCAGGTATACATGGGCACAAACACTGTACTGGTTGGGCGCTCAACAGCGAGGTCTTCACCGCCAGTAAGAAAATAAATTCAAAAATGTTCAAATGTTTGTAAAGCTTATGGGACTTAACTACGGGGTCATCAGTCCCTAAACTTACAAACTACTTATGAACTACTTACGAACTAGGACGGCAAAAATATCCATGCCCGAGGGGGGATTCGAACCCCCGACCGTAGTGGCCGTGCGGACCGTGACTGAAGCGCCTCAGTCCCCTCGGCCCGTAGTTAAGTCCCATAAGCTTAACAAACATTTGAACATTTGAACTATTGCACGTAACTGCGAGATTATAATTGTTCTCATTATGTTCTTTCACCACCATTTACAAAAAGTATGGTAATGTTTTAATTCGAATCACTCGTTTCTTTTTTTAGTGGAAACATTAAGTGAACTAGTTGTATGCTGGTCATATGAATGATACTTAACTAATCATACTACTATTTTCCTAAATCGATACACAAACAGTGTACACTGACTCGAATATGGGACTGTACAAACTCGTCAACTAATTACCATGACGAGACGTTTGAAGGGTTCAGACAGCAATATCGATAATGCTGGGTCAAGGAAGGCCGTTTCTCGCACTTAATTTGAGAGTATCCTGTATTCTGCTAATGAAGCCGGGCTGCGGCAGGTGGAGAGTCTATATGGAGTGCAAAGCAGATGCAAAGCAGCGGCTAGTGTGAGCGGCTTTGACTGCCTTTGGCTGCATACCAAATATTGCGGCGCCTTTCAGGCTGCCTACAAAGGAGAAACCTCAAAGCGCCTCGGTGTAGACGAGCTTCTGTATCGAACTCCCATTCCAATTAGCGTATTACTAATAATAAAAGCTCCTCCTTAAATTGGTAATTAACGGACCACAAACACGCAGCGTTACTCTGTTTTCTAGACAAAGTTATAAACTTAGTGTGACAACTAAAATATGCTGTTACCTTTGAAGCAATGGAACAAAATACACAGATATTTTGCATCTCCTGTTCTGGCTTTCAGAATATAATGGGCAACTTCATGCTGGTTCCTAGAGTACATTTTCGTGACTACGTTGTAGAAGATGGGTCATAAAAACTATTAGAAAAAACAATTTTGATGTTCTCTTCCGTAAGAGGTTGTTTATGTAAAACGTCTCGAAACCAAGCATTAAAGCTTGTCTCGCATGCAAACCGTACATGCAAAAAATGACAACAGAAAACTGTAATAATAATAATAATAATAATAAAACAAAAATTAAAGAAAATAAATGTAATGGAAACTTTCGAACTTACTTACTCCATGGCACAGCGGTCCTCTGAGGACCTTGGCCTCCTCAATCACGGATTTCCAGTCGTATAGATCTACAGCTTGCCTGTGCCTCCTCCTCAGATCGGCTTCCACATTTTCTATCTATCTCACAAGTGGTCGTCCTCTCCTTCTTCTACCACCTTGTTGACTCATAATCGTCTTCTTCGGGATCCTTTCTTCTGTCATCTACTGGATATGTCCTAACCATCTTATCCTTCCCATTATGATTGAGTTTACTATGTCAGTTTTGTTTTTTACAAAGTCCTTATTTCTTCATTAGTGCTTATTCTTCGTTTGTCACCCTCCTTTACAGCACCAAATATCTTCCTCTGCACTTTCCTTTCCCACATATGAAGCTTCTTCTCCAAAGCCTCCGTCGGTACTCTAGCCTCACTGCCATAAATAAGAACTGGTGTGATCACTGTTTTATAAAATGTCAGCTTTAGTTTCCTACTTGGGTTCTTACTATTGAGCATGGCATACAGTGCTCTGTATGATGTTAGCAGCCTTAATTCGTTATATTATAGGTTCCTTCCGTTTGTTTTCTGATGTTATTACTGAGCCAAGGTAAACAAAGCTATCTACTCTTTCAAAGTTGTATCCATCTCACTGTAGATCATTTGTGTTTCTTCTCTCTCAGTTACCATATACTTAGAGTTTGTCTCACTCACTTCTAAAGCAAAGTTCGAGGCAGCGGCTTCAAGCACTTTGAATACTGATGTGAGCACCTCCGTACTTCTAGCACTTATTACTACATAGGCTAAGATTTGCTTAAGTCTATTGTAAATTAAACAATTTACACATGTTGCTGGGTACGATCTCTTTCTATGCAGAACCTTATTTTGTTTTGCCAAGATTGCTTTTCTGTTTACCGCATTAACCGGTTGCGACTGAACTTGCAGTCATCATCAAATCTATAAAGGTAAAAGAAGATCAATCAACGTACCTACCTTTCAAAAATGTTCAAATGTTTGTATAGTCTATGTGACTTAACTACGGGGTCATCAGTCCCTAAACTTACAAACTACTTATGAACTACTTACGAACTACTTACGAACTAGGACGGCACAAATGTCCATGCCCGAGGGGGGATTCGAACCCCCGACCGTAGTAGCCGTGCAGACCGTGACTGGAGCGCCGCCTTAGTCCCCTCGGCCACCGCGGCCGGCGTACCTGCCTTTATACATTTCATTTTGGATATCTACCGGGTGATCCAATCGTCAGTATAAATTTGAAAACGTAATAAATCACGGAATAATGTAGATAGAGAGGTAAAAATCACCCGGTACATACCTGTGGAACGACGGTCAATTTAACCATACCAGTAAAACTATGCAGCTCTGTCCATACGGCGTTCAGTGGCTTTGTCAAACAAATAAAAATCCCTTGTCATATAATAAAAACCATTTATGCCCCCCACAACACGGACGTCGGCATGCGTCTATCTCACCACATTAAACCAAACTGCGCAGGCTCACGTCAAACCTTCGGGAAGCAAATATCACACAGACCGCTAGGTGGCGTTCACGGTTCGTGATGCCATTAACACTTACATTACCTATGGCAACAGTATCTAACCGTGGTGAGGGTGCTCCTAATCTCACAGCACCTTATCACGAATATTAAAAAAGTTATTATCTACCATCTCGAGATAATCGTTCAGAACATTTTTCTTATAATGTTTTGAATGTTTATAAATCTGCTTATTCTCTAGGCTGTTTAATTTCTTTCCTTTGGCCGCTTTATGTAGGACCTTCAAACTTTGTCCAATTTCTTGGACTTTATGTCTGTTCTCTAGAAAGTGCTCACCAAATGTATGTAGTTTTAGTGTGATTATCTGTATGCCCTCAGAATTATGTAAAAAACGACCTAGCCGTTCGAACCAACATAAAAAGATTCGCAATCGCCGCGATGGAGTTTATACACCCCCGATTTTTTTCAATTTACATCGTTTGTTCCCACTTTGTTGGAACACTTCAAAATGTTGTGCACATGTTACTATTATTTTTTTCCTTTCCAAACATCAAATTGCCTTTCCCTTTCCTCTACTGTCTTTTGAATCCGCACTAAATTCTTAGCGCCGCGGCGGAATGGCCAAGTGCACTGAGACTCTGTGTTTCGATGCGCGAGGCCGTTCCCCGTCGAGGGTTCGAATTCCCCAATCGGGCATGTTGTCTTTAGTATAAGGTAGTTCATAATTAGTTTTTAAGTTTAGGGACTGATGACCCCGCAGTTAAGTCCCATAAGCTTAACAAACGTTTGAACATTTTTTCAAATTGTTACGTATCTTTCTCTTCTCTTTAAAGACAGCCACATTATTCCGTCTAGGTCTCTATAACATTTTATGTCGAGCTTTATTTCTGTCATCTGTCGCCTCTGCCATCTACTTATCAAACCATCCGTTTCTTTTCTGTTTTCCTCTTTCCCCGAGTACCTCTTGAGATGTATTTAAAGCTATCTTAATTTCCTCCCATAGTACGTTGATATTCTTTCTCTCCATCACGCTGATTTTTGAAACTTATCTTGCACTTTGTTCCCACAGTCTTCCTTTTTATTCTGATCTTTGAGCATCTTTAAATTGTAGATCCTATTTTTCTCAACCCAGCTCTTCTGGTTTTAACTGCAATCCTTTCTAAAGATTTGATTCTTGCCAAAAAATAGTTTGAGTCAATATCCGCTCCTTGGCGGGTTATCACATCCAAAAATCACAGGCATGCCATCCATCCATCAGTACATGACCTATTTGATTTCTCGTCAACGCATCTGGTGAAATGCAAGGCTCCTGATGAATGACTCAGATGTTTGTGCAGCTTATGGGACTTAAGTACGGGGTCATCAGTCCATAAACTTACAAACTACTTACGAACAAACTACGACTAAGGACGGCACAAATATCCATGCCCGAGGGGGGATTCGAACCCCCGACCGTAGTGGCCGTGCAGACCGTGAGTGAAGCGCCTCAGTCCCCTCGGCCACCGCGGCCGGCCCTGATGAATGTCTTTGTGTGGGGAACACATTCTTTTACACAGATAAAAAACAGGGAGAAAGGGAGGAGGGAAAGAATATCTTCCGTACAATTACTTGTCAGTTTAAGACTCCGTGATGCCACTCACTTAGAAGCTCTCGCTGTTATTAACGTAGGCTCTGTTAAGTTTTTGTAACGCCAGAGACAGCACTTATTATAGGTCAGCAGTTATTATTATGTTTGTCAATATCTTCGTAAACAGATGCCAATTATCAGTAGGTTAGCGTTGTATTGTGTGTAGTGTTTTCATTTGAAGCCACGAAAAGGGACACAGTGATCCTACGGCTTAGTTTAAAAGTAAAAGATTAAGAGACAAACATAATGCATTACGTGTTGCTAACTACTTAATATGTTAGGCTTTATTGTCTTGAAGCATTTAGAAGTTCGGTTTTGAAAGGTATATCAGGAAGATTTATCCAATAATCAGTAATGGAATGAAAAAATTCAAATGTTTGTCAAGCTTATGGGACTTAACTACGGGGTCATCAGTCTCTAAACTTACAAACTACTTATCAACTACCTTATACTAAAGACGGCACAAATATCCATGCCCGAGGGGGGATTCGAACCCCCGACCGTAGTGGCCGTGCAGACCGTGACTGGAGCGCCTCAGTCTCCTCGGCCACCACGGCCGGCTAATGGAATGATTCATCAGATAGTTAGAGACAATGTCTAACTTGAGACGTCTTTATTGAGATTTGTAGTTCACTCATTCCGAATACGATGTCAGTACATGCTGCACTATGAAAGTATGTCAAAGTTCATTTTAACTCTTTATTGATCTAATGGTTTCCAACAAACGTAATCGCTTACTCATCAACATACTGGATAATATAAAATTCAAGGTTCAATCTGATTCGCTATGCGACTGTTCTTCCTCACATTCACGAAGGGTGGCCGTTGACAGTTTCACGATCGGTAAAATGAAAACGAATTATCTGGTGACTATTTTTACCACAATTAAGCCCAAATATGAAGGTATAGTCATCAATGAAGTATAGTACTTATCACTGAAAGTATGTTTATTGGTTACACCGAGGTATATCCAGAACAGAATTGGTGCCGCGGTGGAGCGGCCGAGTGCATTGAGGCGCTATGCTACGATGCGCGAGGCAGTTCCCCGTCGGGCATGGATGTTTGTACCGTCTTTGGTATAAGCTAGTTCATAAGTAGTTTGTAGGTTTAGGGACTGATGACCCCGTAGTTAAGTCCCATAAGCTCTACAGACATTTGAACAGAATTAGTGGGCAGAGAGTGCTGAGTTTTAAATGATAAACGTCAGTACACCTGCCAGCGAAGTTAATCAGTTAGGTGTACCGTGCGTACTCCAGATCGTAAATTTGCAGTCTACGTGCACCAATACCAAGCGGTGTGAATTTATGCCTTAGAATTGCAGTCATCTAATGCTAGAACGTGATAAGACGTAAAAGTTCGCTGAAGGACAAGGAAAGAATTTTTCTTGCGCCCAAATCGTAGAAAATTTAGCGTTTTCCGGCAGTAGTGGTTTGGAACAGATCTGCCAAGTCTCTTCCTGTCTTTGAATACGGAAGAACTACATCGAAATTTACAAGGAGCCACAAGTCTTTTATTTACTTTTTGGCTCAAGAGGTATCAGAGGAGGCCTATACTCTGAACACACCTCAGACTGTCATGAGGGTAAGATGTTCTTGAAATGTCTTTTGAAAACTAATAACGTCAGCCACATAGCAAAATCGAATAGTTCAATTGTGGTGTCGAAGCAGGTTGTCAATCATGTATTTATGAGTGAGTGGAACATTACGTAGTACAAATGGCGTAACTATAATCTGGTATCGGCCTTCTTTATACTAAAGGCACCGGTCTTTTAGCAGTCATTATTGCGTTAGAGTGGAAAGACATCTTTCTATATGTTGTTGTTCAGTCGTAGGCAGTCTAGGCAGAAACTCCATGTCCCATATTGCTTCTTGACAGTGATCATAGGAGGAGGCGAAGGAATCTCAATAGGAACAGTGATGTTACACTGCAGTATCTTCACATATGCTTCAAGGACTATCAGTCGGTAGCCAACGATTCGCCATACGATTGCAGGATAACTGTTCGATTACCCTGAACTTTGATACGATATTTTACCATGGCCCAACTGGACGTCTTCATAGCTACAGATTTAAAACTATTAGAAAACTGCTGCAAGTGGCTGCGACTCGCTGATGCTTATCAGTCAACTTGGATAGCAGGTTTCTTCCTTGAGTTGAATGTAGTGGTAGCGAAGCATGATTCTTTGTCTAAGCTGTCCTTAGTGGATTGGTTCGACTGTCGCTATATCCATAAATTTAAGGATAAACCTAAAATATAAAGCAGAGTGTCCGTATATTTGTACGTGTTGCATAGAAATCTACAATATCTTTCCAATCTTTATGAAATTTTGCACACGTAAGTTTTAATCCATGATGACGGTCGCCGTAAGTGTAAGAATCACGTACGATACATAGTTCACGAAATATGACGTCATAAACAATGAGATGCGCGGAAAACTGTTGCATTTAGAGACAATACTGCTCATTTTCTCCTAAACCACTGGACCGATTTCAACCAAATTTGGTACACACGTTCCTTACCGTGAGGTACAATTGCTGCAGGGTTAAGAATCATATACAACACATGGTTCAAAATATATTACGTCATAACCAATAGAAATCGCAAAAATGCCATATAATGCGGCGAAACTTTCGAAATACACTGTATGAGAATGACAGTACTTAGCGACTTGCAACAAACTTTAAACATAATTTCAAACCTTTATTAAAGTTTTTCTCGCTGGCAAACATAGTAAAATGATGAAAGGAAAAAAGTTTCTCGCTTACTACTTTTCCGCTGTTTATGGAGTAAAAATACGGCTCTCGGTATGACGTTACAATTTATAATTTGAACACTACAAATCATAGCGACAGGAAATTTTACAGACAGTATACACATATATAGTTGAATGTAGCTTCTAAATTGTATCACATTCCGACACGTAGTTCATGAGATATGAGCACATAAACAGTAACGTTCCGCTGTTCATGGACTAAAACTACGGCTGTCGGTATGACGTTACAGTTTATAATTTTTACACTAAAACTTGTAGCTGCAGGAAATTTTTCAGAAAATATACACGCATATAGTCGAGTGTACCTTCTAAATTGTATCAAAGTACGACACGTAATTAATGAGATATGAGCACATAAACAGTAACTTTCACGGAAAACTGCCCCATCACGCACCAAGTTTTAGTCTATTACTTCTTTACTAGTAATTACATTCTCAAGAAATTTTACAGATATACAGCCCTTATACAAATGAATATATACCTGAGAAATGGTAGGAATAAACAGATAAATACCCGGGCAACACCGGGTTTTCAGCTAGTTATTGATAAAATGTGGTTCAAAGTTTTCTTTGAAAAGCCTTACAAGTTATGATCGTCGAAGGGATCTATATTTCTTTTGTGAACATCTGTCTTTCAAATCAAAATGTTTTGCAGTTTAACTCACTATCTATATAGCAACAGAAACTTCGAGGTTGTAGGCAGTCCAATGACCTAAATGGCTCTCAACCGTCGAGAGCAATATTTTACGTGTGCACTTGGCATAGTTCCAATGATTATTCACGGTCTATGACAGCTTGTTCTGTCTGAAAATGTCCCATCACAGTCGAGGTAAAACAAATCTATCCCTGAATAACCCCACACAGTAAGTAAAATTAAATAGAAATATAATGAGTTATTATGGAACTTGGCTGGTATGGAAATGGGACTCAAGTGATTAATTTGACAACATCTACATCTACATGGGATACTCTGCCAGGTAGAGGGTTCATCGAACCACCATTATACTATTTATCTTCCATTCCATTCTCGAATAGCGCGCGGGAAGAAAGCACACCTGAATCTCTCCGTTCGAGCTCTGATTTCTCGTATTTTAGTCTGATGATCGTTTCTACCTATGTAAGTGGGAGTCAACAATATATTTTCGCATCCGGAGGAGAATGTTGGTGATCGGTGTTTCGTAAGTAGCCACGCCGCAGCGATAAGCGCCGTTGTTGTAATGATTCCTATCCCAGATTTTGTATGATTTCCGTAACGCTGTCTCCCCTGTATCGCGACAATACGAAACGAGCTGCCCTTCTTTGGACTATTTCGATGTCCTCCGTCAAACCCACCTGATAAGGATCCCACACTGGTAAGCAATACTCCAAAAATGGACGGACAAGCATAGTGTATGCAGTTTCTTTTGTAGTTCTGTTGCATGATTTAAGGGTTCTGCCAATAAAACGCAGTCTCTGGTTCGCCTTTCCCACGACATTATCTACGTGTTCTTTCCAATTTAAGTCTGAAGTAATAGTAATTCTTAGGTATTTAGTAGAGTTTACCTTGTAAACAAAGTTTAACGGATTTCTTTTCGTACTCATGTGGCTGAGTCAATTGCCAATTTTTACACCATACTGATGTCTTATTCAGATCGTTCTGCAGTTGGTTTTGTTCTTCAGATGATTTTACTAGACGGTAAATGACGGCGTCATCTGCAAACAACCTTAGAGAGCTACTTAGAGTTTCCCCTAAATCGTTTATGTAAATAAGGAACAGCAGATGACCAATAACACTACCCTGTGGAACGCCCGATATCACCTCTGTTTTAGTCGATGTCTTACCATCGATTACTACGAACTGTGTCCTCTCTGACAGGAAATCCCCCGTAACCACGCAATTTGATTAAAAGTCGTTTGTGAGGTACGGTATCAAAAGTCTTCTGGAAATCAAGAAATACGGAATCGATTTGCGAACCCTTGTCGATAGCACCCATCACTTCGATTTATTTTACTCAGAGGATTATCACATGGTATTTAGTTTTATTTATTACAAGATTTGAAAAACAATAATCTCTCAGGGCCGATGGACTAGGCGCGTGTCGGGGATTCGAATCCATCCTCGGGCATGGATGTTTGTGTCGTCTTCAGTATAAGGTAGTTCATAAGTAGTTTGTAAGATTAGGGACTGATGACCCCGTAGTTAAGTCCCATAAGCTCTAAAAACATTTGAACATTTTGACTAGGCATGGAAACGACTTAGATATGAACGGGGAAGTGGAACGTAATTTCCTATCTCACCAACGTTAACTTGTCGTGGGCGTCAGGCGTTGGATCGGTGCGGTGCGGTGTGGCTGCGCGTCGGGGCCGCGGCGACGGTGCTAGGGGTGTCGGAGCACACACCTGCGCTCCCCGGCTCTGCAGATGTGTGGCGCGACCCCGATCGTAGGCGTCACAGTCTAAGTCCAGCGTCTGCCAAGGCGGGAGATGCCTGCATGTCTCCTCGCTTCCCAAGCGACGGACCAAGTCCCAATCTCCTCGGAGGTCTCTCACCCAGTCCATTTCCCCTCTAGCTACAGCTGCTCCTCGAATTATTCTTCTCTTTCTGTTCTGATACGTAAAAGACTTTTCGAGTTCTCCTCGTTCTGAAATGTAACAAAGTTTCCAGTTTTATAAACTGCAGTGTAACTGGTTGCCTAAGATCGCTTCACAACTTTTTCTTCTAACCAGGTTCAGCAGATCTAGGCAGCATATAATCGTACATACTTCGAAACTTTCATTATACATACGTCAACCAATGGTATTGCGTATTCGTATTACGGCAGCATGCCAGGAACATTATCAAATGACGTGTAAAGCAGCAACAAAATAAAACATACACTTTTGAAATTCATGTCAGGTCTCCATCCGGATGAAATGGTAATGTCTACACAATATTTCTGAGATTTATCTGGTCGCCATCATCAACTGAGAAAAGTTATGTTGTACTCGCCATTGGTGATCGGAACTATGAATAACAAAACTTTTGTATGCAGTGAAGTTGCAAAAGCGCTTGCGCCAAGTAAAATCCGCAAGCGTTTGTGCGTAGCTGCTGGCCCATAGCGCAACCGAAGCTCCAGTGACTCCAGTGGTGAATGCTGTCAAAAACGATATATCGCTAGAGATTGTCAGTCATAACTGTCCGATTAAGATGCAGGCGTTTCTTCATATCCGACAACACAGGATTCTATGTTTTACTCAACGGGTATAAACTATCTCGGTTAGTAATATTATATTTCAATCTTAATCAGATTCTTCTACAACAAAATCACTGTAAAGCGAAGCATTTGCAACCACTTGTGTCTTATCGTATACCATCCTGTGTCACTATGCAAGACAGTGTTCAACCAGCGTAGATTTATCAAGTTGCAGTAATCGCGTATGGCGATGATGATTATCGCATCTGTCATTGATGGTACGAATAGTTTGACCAATATGTTTTACAGCACTCACAAGGTGTTTTGTAAACGCCACGCTTCCTAAGACCTAAATCGTCTTTAAAGGATCCAAGAAGTGATCTAATCTTAACTGACGGATGAAAAACACATATGTCTTCATTTTGCATACTGTCTTGCAGAGTGACACAGAATGCTATACGATGTAAGCAACATATGGTAGCATATACGTCGCGATTGAGGGATTTTGTTTTAAAAGAAACTGTTCAAATAAGACTAACAGATAATAACAGTGACCGTAGTGAATGTTCAAATGTTTGTTAAGCTTAAGGGACTTAACTACGGGGTCATCAGTCCCTAAACTTACAAACTCCTATGAACTACCTTATTATAACGACGACACAAACATCCATGCCCGAGGGGGGATTCGAACCCCCGTCTGTAGCGGCCGTGCAGACTATGCCTGGCGCGCCGCAGTCTATGGGACTTAACTACGGGGTCATCAGTCCCTAAACTTACAAACTACTTATGAACTACTTACGAACTAGGACAGCACAAATATCCATGCCCGAGGGGGGATTCGAACCCCCGACCGTAGTGGCCGTGCAGACCGTGACTGGAGCGCCTTAGTCCCCTCGGACACCGCGGCCGGGGCTAGGGGCAGCAGCTACGGGAAAACGCATGCGCATTTTACGTGGCGAATGCGTTTTCGCAACTTCGCTGCATATAAAGGTTGTGCCGTTCATAGTTTCAATCCGTCACGGAGATTGTGAGATTGTGACATAGTTGTTTTTTTTTTTTTTTTTTTTTTTTTTTTTTTTTGCTGATGACGGCGACCAGTTACAATTCCATCCGACTGGAGACCCGACATGAATCTGAAAAGTTAATTCGCCGAATGGCTTACATAGTAAAATACCCCCTATTTTGTGTTGAACATTTTGTAATGTCAAGATCTGATGATGGCAGCCTACATCTGCTAAAACTATACAGAAAAGAAATTTTTGAAGAGATCTTAGTTAACCTGTTTTATTGCAGTTTATGAAACAAATTAGATCGGCCAGCTGTAGCTGACACAATGTTGGAGATATTAAACCTACCTGCGCCGGCCGCGGTGGCCGAGGTGACTGAGGCGCTCCAGTCACGGTCAGCACGGCCACTACGGTCGGGGTTTCGAATCCCCCCTCGGGCATGGATATTTGTGCCGTCCTAGTTCGTAAGTAGTTCATAAGTAGTTTGTAAGTTTAGGGACTGATGACCCCGTAGTTAAGTCCCATAAGCTTAACAAACATTTGAACATTTGAAACCTACCTGCCTTACCATCAGCATCACCTCTGTGTTTATCAAGGTTTCGATTTCATTGTCGTGACATCTTTAAGTAAAAAGCCTATCAATACCTGTTAATTAAGTCCGCCTTATCACATCCTTTGTCTACAACCATATCACGTCACCATCAACAAAACCAACGTCCGTATTATACATCACACTGCAGATGTGCTCCAAGGATCTGCCCTCTCTCCTCTCCTCTGTGCCCTATATATTGCAAACGCGATAAAGCCACCTTCTCGTGTTCATTTCCTCCAGTATGTCGATAACTACAACTACCTAGCATTTTGCCTTACCTTACCAAAATTTCCATGATCCCTCAAGTTCCATATCTATCGTACTACCTTCAGATACAAACAGTGGCATCTCAAAATCAATCCTACGAAAATAAGGCCATTATTATAGACCAAAGCCACGTGCAACTTCTGACCCCACGACTTTTAACTTACCACTTTTTGACAAATAGCTGTCACATAATGACAACATGAGAATTAATTTTATGTATGAACAGCTGCATAAAGAACTACGAAAACAACAGACCTAATATATATTCTGTTAATAGAAGAATGAAACAGAATAGATACCACACAATAAAGACTTTATGTAAAAACAGAGCATCATTGGAATAAATAATTTTAAATGCTTCCAAATGACATAAATGACACAGCGTGTCCACAAGAATACAAAAAGCATACACATCAATTGTCATTGAGCAAGAAGATGCATTAGAATATGCCGAAGTATATGTTTCCGGAGTACACTAAGAAGATGCTCATATAAGATAAAACAGAAATAAATCGTTGTTTATCACATCGCAAATATACAACATGCCATATTTGCAAGACTAGAACAACGGCTTGAGAAAACCTATACCTTCAAGGGCAATAGGCCCAGTTGTGATCGTCGGTGGGCGCACTGTAATGCCGACGAGGAAGAGGTGAACCAGACCCAATGGACGCTTACCTGCCACACCGAAAGTGGTTTGTGTTGTCCTTAGAGAATCCTTTAAGTAGTTTGTAATTTTAGGGACCGTCCCTGAGTACAGGCTTGCCGAACAAAATGTTCAAATTTTTGTTAAGCTTATGGGACTACGGGGTCATCAGTCCCTAAACTTACAAAGTACTTATAAACTAACTTATACTAAAGACAACACAAACATCCATGCCCGAGGGAGGATTCCAACCGCCCTGTTTAACGAGTCACAAATACCAGGCCCTCTTGCAACGCAACAACACCCACTGATGCTGAATGTGAAGTATCTGCCATAGACAAACGGAGAGACAGGCGCAACATTCATTTTGTTAGAAGAAGTCGAAGAACTAATTAAGCATATTATTTAAATCACGTCACTTACATGTCCATGTAACAATTCTCCTATTTCATAGCCTTCTCATAGACCATATATTCGTAGTAAACATTTGCCGACAACGATTTATATGCAATATTGAGCGCGCGGGAGCAGCCGAGCAGTCAGGAGCGCCACGTTACGGATCGCGCGGCCTCCCGCGTCGGAGATTCGAATCCTCCCTCGGGCATGGATGTGTGTGTTGTCCTTAGTTTAGTTTAACTTAGTTTAAGTAGTTTGTAATTCTAGGAACTGATGACCAAAGTAGTTTGGTCCCATAAGAATTACAAACATTTGAACATTTGTGCAATATTGCAAAGGTAAGAGTTTAGTCACCACTTTATATCTCAATGGAGCTACAAATTGATGGGCGTACATCACGTGTACTTTATTACCTCATCATTCGACCGTTTTGGTTACTGAGGAAAGATAATATTTTAGTACAGGTTCGATTTATGCTGACTGCTGCAGACATTTTCAATGAAAAGTCTTTGAACAATAACATCGTTACAGAAACACTTATGATTTCCATTGTACAAAAATTTCCACTAAAATACATCACATGAAAGAATGAAACAATTACATGTATTTACAGTTCACTACATTGTCTTCATGCTCATTTTGTTTCATTTTTATTTTTCACAAGACCCTTCGTGTTATTTTTTGGCAGACGATAACCATACAATGGCTTCCGAGAGGGATTAACACTTTTTGGTACGCAAGCACGGAACCGTGCAGAGCTACGAAAACCTCCAGGCCTGGGAATCTCTCCAATTGTTGGCCAAAGTCCTTTATTTAATTCTCCTGTGTTCCTCCGGAAAAATAAGAAGATAATTACGAATAACTAGGCAGCGTTAAAGCTTCAAAAAAGTTGGCGTCATCTTTGTTATTCCAGGAATATGCTCCGACCAAAAAGGATTTCGCAATTTTTGCAGCGCGCGCGGCAGTGGGAGCGGGGGGAAGGCTACGTGTGTGGCGGCAGCGCTCGACTCATTACAAAGGAAAGCGCGCTCTTTGTCCTTAACAAGTGTTCCTTAATAATACACGCGGCTGCCAGCCTCCCTCGCGGATCAATGTTTTGTCTTCCGTAAAGTTTCTGCCGCGCTGCCAGCCTTCAGATTAGCCGCTGTTTTTCTTGATATAGACGTGCTTTTTTTAAAAAAAGATATAACTTCTGTATTAGTGCTCGGAAAAAGCTCGTTGAGGCTCTGGTAGAAGCAATTCATTTATGAGACATCGTAAGCTTATTTTGTCCGCATGCTGTTCATGTAAATTGCAGTGACTCTTCAAGAGTTGTTACTTTACTTCTTAAACAACTGCACCACTCTAAGCCGACTAGTGACGCCATAGTGTATGCTGCATTAAAATATAACGTCCTTCTCTCCCTATTCGGCTAGAAAACTAAGCGTGGATAAACAGTTAATTATACTGACAGAGTCGGCTTCTGACATACACAGCTATGTTCCAAGGGCAATATGTAAGGGCAGAACATATCCACATACCCTTAGAAATCACACTGATGGCCCATTACGAGACTATTAATCCAAGAGTACTAAAGCTATTTTGATTAGATAGATAACTGAGGTGCGCCTGCGAGACTTTTTTATCTGTATAACATTGTTTTTCACTATAACAACAATGAAAATTCCAGTACACGCTGTTTCATACAGTTTTCTTTAATATCGATATAAATATTTAATGTGCATAAGTCACCATATTTTATGTATTTTCCCAAAATCCACTCAATGATAACTATGGATAAGATCCTGTACATCTGTTTTACATCTTTATATCATATTGGTAAAGATTACACCCAAAGAAAATGTAATTAATCTATAAAATTTAATTAATAAAATAAAATAAAATTTAATTAACCTGTATATTTTACTGGTTTTCACAGTGAGTAATTGTTGCACTTCACAGCATAATTCTCATGACATACGTTTCCTCTGTTGTTTCTAGAAACAAATCTCAGTATTATTCCTTCTTTAAGGATCGCACAGGGTTGTTCATTTCTGGTGTTTTTTTCTTTTACTGTTGCATAGAAATCTAGGTCTTAATGCACGAAACTTTCGATACAGTGAATAACAAGATTCTCAAATTTTATTTTGATTGTTAAGCTTAAGGGACTTAACTGCTGGTTTATCAGTCCCTAAACTTACAAACTACTTATGAACTACCTTATACTAAAGATGACACAAACATCCATGCCCGAGGGGGATTCGAACTCCCGTCGGGGAACGGCCTCACGCATCGCAGCATAGCCTTCAATGCGCTCGGCCGCTCCGCCGCGGCTTTTATTTTTGCCCTTATTTTGATCTGTGGTTGGACTAAATCGTCAAGAAAATATGACAACTGGATTTCAACTTTTCAACTTGATATATAGATTTTTTATTCAAGAATACCACATTGAGTGCAACTATACTTATATCAATACGTCTTTGATTTTCTATTGAATCGGTAATTGTGCATTATCTGATACAATGATGAGACAACTACATCTTTTATCTCATTATAACACTTCATCACTACAAACATTTTATACCTAATTCGTTTAAGCCTTTTTTGAGTTACATTTGCATTTTCAGTGGATATGTACATTTATACTCAGATAGCCATACTCATCAGATTTTGAACTCATGTTTTGCGTAAAAGCACGCCGTTTACGTCATCGAACTAACTGTTCTTAGATCATCAGATTTTTGTTTGGTAGATAATATGTCTCTGCATTTAACAAGTATATCGTTCACTATTTGAACACTTCCTGTAGTTTTACAATCCGACCATGGAAACAATAACAATTGTTTAAATAGCCGACGATCCATTCTGCCTCTATATACTCCTGTTCCGTATGTCGTTAAATTTTTATCTTACAGTGGGCACGTTTTTTAATTTTATTATTATTATTATTATTATTTTAGATGACTATTGTTATCAAAAGTCTAATATCCATCAGGATTCCCTTCCTTAAAGACCATTTTGCTTCACTGTTATTATCTGAAGAAATCCATGTTTACAATAGTTTTCAAAAGAGGGAAATTCAATCAACTTCGTGTTGCACTATGTTATGTTTCTTTATTTGTATTTCCTAAGACTGAAATACAAATCCTTTATTTCTGGAAAGACACTTTGAGTGATTTCAATATTATTGGTGTCATCTTGATTTTCGTGTCCAGTATCTGTCATGGATACCACTTGCTTCACTGACAACACTCAGAACATCGTCTTCTCCAACTTCAGCTTCATCACTTTGTGTGTAATCTGAATCTTCGTCACGGAAATCACTGAGCTCGTCTTCTTCCAGTAGTTCAAGAAATTTTTCAGCCGCGCGGGAATGGCCAATAGGTTTGGGGCGCCACTGTAAGGATCGCGCTCCCGCTCCCGTCAGAGGTTCCAGTCCACGTTCGGGCATTGGTGTACGTCTTGTCCTCAGCGTAAGTTAGTTTAAGTAGTTCGTAAGTCTGGGGATCGATGACCTCAGAAATTTGGTCCCTTCGGTTTACAATCATTTGAAATTTTTCATGTGTCAATTTTGTCCCAAATATGTGTAACAGCGAACATATCATTTAGCTACTTGATATAATTCAAAAGCGGAGCATTACTAAGTAGTATATTGAACGTGTCTGAGAGTAATGGTGATCATGTGTGACTTAAAATAAATAAAGTTAGTTGTTACGAATTAATATAGCTCTTTTCCATTATTATTTAAAAGGAGCAAAACGTGGTGCTATGGGAAAGGGCAAACAACGAAAATTCAATACAAATGCAAGTAACGGTTCTCAGGAATTCAGGTGTTCTGGTGTTAAGAGTAACCATATGAGATAAAGCAGTACGTTGAAGTCTCATACCGACCGATCAGTGCCAAATTCCGAATGTAGCCCAAGACAACACAAACAGAACAAATCCTTTACCGTTTATTCTATTGTTTGGGGGCTACGAGAATTCTACATAGTTGAAATGCACTGCAAAGCTGAGGAAGCGGAATAGCATTTCGATATGGCACTGCAGTGATGACTGTAATTTTTTCAAAGAATCATCTCCTGCCTTACTTCCAAATGTCTTAAGGAAACCACAAGAAAATGAAATGAGGATGACCGGTTCGCAATTTTTACATAAAATGAGAATAGTGTACTGATTGTTTGAGGTCGTCACCAATAATTGAATAATTCGTGCCGCGGCGGAGTGGCCGAGCGGCCGAGCGCATTGAGGCGCTATGCTAGGATGCGCGAGGCCGTTCCCCGTCGGGGGTTCGTTTCCCCCCTCGGGCATGGACGTTTGTGTCGTCTTTGGTATAAGGTAGTTCATAAGTAATTTGTAAGTTTAGGGATTGATAACCCCGTAGTTAAGTCCGTGAAGTTTAAGAAACATTTGAATAATTCTTCTGCTGCCTTTTCACGCACTTAATTACTGGAAACTTTCAGCTCCCTTCACGAAGATTTAGTAGCTATTGTCGAAGATACAAATTATGTTACTTTAGTGGAACTATAGTTGATGTCATGTAAGAAGGCTATTTCGAGTATAGAGGCGGAGAGATAGGGGAAGCCTACAGGACAGGGGATACAGCCGAACACTAACAGTTAAGCCAAAGGGGGAAACAATGCGTAACTAGCGGCCAGCCATGCCGCCTATGGAATGAATATTATTGGCTGCCAGTGCGCTAATGGAGGGGGGATTTGCAGAACCGCTGAAAACTGGACCGCCTTCCTATGTGACGCGGACTATAGTTCTGTTCTCCATCTTCGTTTTGCTTGACGATGCTTAACTATATATACACTCATCAACCAGAACATTATGCCAACCGACATAATAGCAGAGTCGGCGCAGCATGGAATCAACGTGGACATGTCAGGTCGATTCAAATGTTCAAATGTTTGTATAGCTTATGGGACTTAACTACGGGGTCATCAGTCCCTTAACTTACAAACTACTTATGAAGTAGCTAAGACTAAGGACGGCACAAATATCCATGCCCGAGGGGGAATACGAACCCCCGACCGTAGTGGCCGTGCAGACCGTGACTGGAGCGCCTCAGTCCCCTCGGCCATATCAGGTCGATAGAGGGAGTTGGCACTACAGTGTAACTGCAAAACCCATGTAATCATATGAATTGTGTCGAGAGGGCAGATGAGAGCTGATGCCACGTACCATCATATCCCTGATTTGGTCAATCAGGTTCAGATTTGGCGAGTCGGTGGGCCACCACATCAACTGAAACTTGCCACTGCGTTCTTCGAACCACGCATCACACTCCTGGCTTGTGACTTGTTGAAAAATGGTATTGCCATTGTGAAACATGGTCGTCATTAAGGTGTGTACGTGGTCTGAAGCCAGTGCACGTTACTTCTTGGGCGAGTTCCTCCGATCCTCGTCGAGATTCTGGAATATGTTGTCAGCCGTTCTCAAGTGCATTCGCCGCGGTGGAGTAGCCGGACGGTCTAAAGCGTCTCGCTGCGGAGTGCGCGGTTGCTCGCCGTGGAGATTCGAGTCCTCCCTGGGGCATGTGTGTGTGTGTGTGTGTGTGTGTGTGTGTGTGTGTGTGTTTGTCCTTAGGTTAGTTTACCTAGGTTTAAGTAGTTTGTAAGCTACGGACTGATGACCACGCAGTTTGGTCCGATAGATTTACAAACATTTTAATTTGAATCAAGTGCATTCCTATTCCGCCTCTATCCAAATCTCATCACATGGCCTGTGGCTCATTATAAAAAGTGTGCTGTAGTTAGTCGTGTACTCAGTATAACAATTCCAAAGTAGGCTCAATGAACTATTCTGTGAGTCGTTGCTGACTAGCCGTGCGTACTGAGGCGCTATGCTGCGGTGCGCGTGGCCGTTCGCCGTCGGGGGTTCGAGTCCCGCCTCGAGCATGGGTGCATGTGTTGTCCTTGGGTTAGTTTATCTTAGTTTAAATAGTTTGTAAGTTAGGGACTAATAACCAAGCAGTTACGTCCAATAGATTTACAAACATTTAAAACATTTGGTTTATTTTCTGTACGCTTCAATTAAATTAAAATCGATATACATGTCGATATACACATTACAACAGCTGATACATTTTACCTCTAAAACGAATCATTTGTTTTTCTTACTATTCGGTTAAATTCCTGAGCCGCTCGGTACGTAGTTTCCGCGCGCCAGTTTATCTTCCACTCGGTACTAACGATTTGGAAACTCGCGTATAAATTGAAGTTTTATTCGCACGCGCGGCCCGGTGCCGTAATTACAAACAAGATTTAATGATAAATTATGCCGTTAAGAATTTAACCGAGTTTAACGGGATGAGCGGCAGAAAATAAATTCGATATGTGTGCTGGCTGTGAAATTGAACCGGTAATTAGTGGCATTAAAGCCGCAGAGGCTTACTACAGGCAAAAACCTCCGATACGTAATGAAGGCGGGGCCACTTGCTTAAACATTCACGCATCGCCCGCCAGTTGTAGATCCGCTTTTGTTTCCGTTTCTGCCTGCCCTGAGGTCGAGCTACGAAATTATCCGTCTGCTTCAGCTGCGCGAAAAATGATAATGGCTTGATCCGCGAATTCAGAAAAGAGGCGTCTACCGGGGGAGCACTTTGAACGCTTGCGTCGTAATTTCAGACCGTCTAAACTTCGCAGTAGTAGCAGCAGGAGTAGCGATGCTGTTGTCCAAACATGTAGCCAACGAAGTAAGGTTTCGAGCATTAGAAAATATCGAAATTTACTTTCTTCACTGTGTCTGAAATTCCAAAGAAGGCTTGTGGAAAACGTATTGACAATGCTCCTTTTCCGATTTCAAAATATTTTCTTGTGTTACTCAACCGAGACAGTTATTATGGATTTTATTCGATTTTGAAGGTGAAAAAAAAAAAAAAAAACATTTTTGCTGTAATTGATTTTATTGCTCCCAGACGCGTTTCGCCTTTTACTGTAAAGGCATCTCAGCGCGATGCACAAGTACAATATTTTTGTGAGATGTATTGTTCTGAGATTATAAACAGTTCGCGTAATTTTTTACATACGGGGAGAAGCTTTTACTTACATTTTCGTTGTCTTTTCAGCTATCTTCTGCTGTTTCCTCCATCTTGTCAAGGCCACTTGTTCAAATATTAACACTGTCAAAAATCATCAGAATATCTCCTCATTTAGTAATAGGAGAACAAAGAATTGTAGCAAATAATTTGGGAAAATATGGTTCCTACTTTCGGATTTTCTGGGTTTCCTAATCAGGGGTTGAAAATAAACAATAAAATTTAATGATTTTATATATCACATCAACGGTTTGTTTCAAAAGTACAGGATTCAACTGAGATATTCGAAGAAAATGTTTGTCTTGAGAACAATACAAAAATATCTGTTGAGAACAAAACGTTCTCAAAGTCACCGCGAAACTCACAATGACATTTCAGAATGACCTACGTAACGGTTTGTCGGAACGAAATACATATTCCAATACCAATCAAGCGAGATATTCGTCTACTCGGAAGCAGGCTACCACCCAAAGTATTGGCAGTTTAATCTATTATTCCTTGTAATAGTGTTTCATGGCAGTTATGACTATATTACCACAGTATCCTGAAAAATTTCTCTAAATATGTACAGGTGCAAAATGATGAGAAGCACTGAATAGATCTTACGTCGCAATGTTGACTAACGAAAACATTTCAGACAATTTCATGAACTCTAGAATAAGTAGCTGTAGTGGAGTCCATAAATTCCATAAGATTGCTTGTAACCACTCGAGAATGCGTCAGATTCACTTGTAGGCATTTAATGTGGTATCTTGGATTTCACATATCATTTGAAAATACATTAATACTGTTGCATTACGGCCGGTTGATCATTATTGACCGCGATAGAGTGACCGAGAGCTCTAAGGCGCGTTACTGTGGAGTGCGCGGTTTCTCGCCGTTGGATGTTCGAGTCCTCCGTCGGGCATGGGTGTTTGTGTTGTCCTTAGTGTACGTTTGTTTAAGCAGTTTGTCAGACTAGGGACTGATGACCATATCAGTTTGGTTCAACAGGTTTACAAACATTTGAACATATTTTGATATTGTTGTTTAGATTTTATTTGATCATGGATGCATCTGTGAGCAATTTTACCTTCTTTTTCCTTTTAAAATGCAAGTACAATCTTTGTAATTCGTTGCATACGTTTATATCTTTTACCTTCAGGAGATTGTGTAAATCATTTGTCTCAAGGCTTAATAATTGCCTCCTTGGCAACATACAGGGTGTGTCACTAAGTGTGTTTGCCTCTGTAACTTATAAAATAATAGGTGACGGGAAATTTTAATGCGGTAGGTCAACACAAGAAGTGTTACACTTTCTGCTGAGCTATGAACAAATTTTATTGTATCATTTTCCAAAGAGGTACAGCACAAAGATATAATTTTTTAATGGGAACAATAGTTTTTTCTATCGTGCATTGGATTCGTTGAAACTAGCTGCGTCCAAATCAATTTAAACTACATTCCTATCACTGTTAGTTTGGGAGCTACAACCCTTCAAAGTTTCAGGGGCAGATACCACAAACGCTGCGCATAATGCAATGCGCCTTCTAAATGTGGTGCGGCCGAGTTGTAACGTCGCCGGTGTCACGGAGCAAGAAGCTTCCTCGATGCGCTGTTAGACTGCCGTATACCCGACAGTTGGAGCCACACAAACAACCGGGGCTCAATATACCACAGTTACTGACTTCGGATGACGATGGCATACACTAACAACGAGTACGTTGTCATGATGCTGATGCTCGCCGAGTGCCGACACGATGCCACTGAAGCAGCCACGGCGTATGCCGTGAGATATCCTAGGCGAAGAGCCCCGGCAGCCATTACGTTCTTACGTGCCGAACAACGACTTCGGGAAACAGGCAGCTTGGTAATGCGCCGCAGTAACAGACAAAGACCTGCAAGAAGTGAGGAGACGGAGGTGTTTGTTTTAGCTGCACTACACCACGATCCTCATGTCAGCTTACGAGCCGTTGCTGCAGTCGCTGGTGTCAATCTCACATCTGTGTGGCGTATAGTACACGGCCACAGGTTTCACCCGTACCTCCTGTCACTGACCCAGGAGCTGCATGGGAACGATTTCCATGCAAGAGTGACATTCTGTGAGTGGGCCATGCGTAATTTTACGCTGGAGTCTTTACAAAGTGTTATGTTCTCTGATGAGTCCACGTTCGCAAATTATGGTGCAGTGAATCGCCATAACATGCACTACTGGGCCACAGTCAATCCTCGGTGGGTACGACCTGTCGACGGTCAACGTAGGTGGTCTATTAACGTGTGGTGTGGAATCCTTGGGGATGAAATCATTGGTCCACACTACGTCCCAGGGACACTGACAGTTGAGTTATTTCGCGATTTTATAGCCGACAGTTTGGGTGGTCTCCTTGAACATGTGTGTCTACACACGAGAGTCCATATGTGGATGCAGCACGATGGTCACGCAGCCCATTCTGTGCGTGCTGTTGTGGAAGAACTAAACAACAGGTTTGCAGGAAGATGGTTGGGGCGTCATGGTCCTCATTCATGACCCGCAAGGTCACCCGATTTAACACCAGTAGATTTCTTTTTGTGAGGATATCTAAAGGATCGTTTTTATGTCACTGAGTCCATATCCCCAGATGATCTAAAACGGCGCATCGAGGACGCATGTCGCTCCGTCACATCGGCGATGTTACATCTCGTCCGCAGATCCTTTCGACGGCGCATTGCATTATGCATTGAGGAACATGGACACACATTTGAACATCTCATGTAAATCTACTTCTCACCGCCATAACATCCATCACCCACAACACAGCCATGTATTATGTTCAGCGTGTGGTAGCTGTCCATGAAACTTTGAATGGTTGTAGCTCCCAAACTAACAGTGATAGGAATGTAGGTTAAATTGATTTGGACGCAGCTGGTTTCAACGATTCCAATGCACGATAGAAAAAAAACTATTGTTCCATATATATATATATATATATATATATATATATATATATATATATATATATATATATTGCTGTAACTCTGTGGAAAATGATACAATAAACTATGTTCATAGCTCCGCAGATAGTGTAACATTTCTTGTGTTGACCTACCGCATTAAAGTTTCCCGTCACCCATTATTTTATAAGTTACAGAGGCAAACACTTAGTGAAACACCTTGTAATAAGCTGTTGCGGAGGCTTCTTCTAGGCTGTATAAAACCGATACAGGAACAGTTGAGCAACGTGGATTTTTGCACAAGAGAGCTGTGGATTCTAGGGACTCAGTTTAACTAGCTACCTGAAAGCAGGGTTCCAACAAGCGATGGAGACAACTCTGCTCTTCGTTGATTTCACAGCTGTATATGACACCGTGTGGAAAGATGGTCAACTATACGAATTACACCACCTCGTCAATAACATTTTATATTCAGATACTAGGCGTATTCATAAGTAAGTTCCCTAATTTAAAAAATACAAAATCTATATAGTTAAACGGAAAAGATATTGCCAACAGGCGCAGAATTAATTGAGCTATTTTTGACATGGTCACCAAAATAATTGGGACTTGGGATTAACTATCGTTTTCCTATGTTGCAGACGTTTCCGCCTTTGAATAAAACTACTGTGTAACATTCAACAGCTCTTTGCCGTTATCGAAATGCTGGCCGGAGGGCAGAAATTTCTTGATGGTCAGTAAAATATGGAATGCTTACTGCAGGTGTTGTGCTGCTCCAAGACTCGGTGCACAACACTTGGTTCCGGAAGTTCGGCTGCAAGATGTTTCGTCATCCAACATAAGAGTCCTGATGCTCCTGCCAGCGATTTCAGTCTCTTGTTGCACCTCAGGAGTTTCCTTTCCTATGGCCAGCGATTTTACATCAACGAAGAGCTGAAAATGATTGTCACACGTTGATTCCATTCGTAGGTTGAAGACTACAACAAAAGGAATACAGTGACAAGCGTATCAAATGTTTTGGTGACTACGTCGAAAAATAGCTCAAATATTGATAGGGGGTGGCATCTGCGCTTTTCCAAAAGGGCGTAAATTTGGTTATGCCATGGACGTGGCAAGAGCTATTCCATCAATTCTGGTGGAATATGCTGCCAATCTGCCATCTTAAAGCTCTAGTGAAATTCTACATTTCCGAAATCTGATTGTCGCGGCGGAGCGGCCGAGCGCATTGAGGCGCTATGCTGCGATGCGCGAGGCCGTTTCCCATCGGGGTTCGAATACCCCTCGGGCATGGATGTTTGTGCTGTCTTTAGTATAAGCTAGTTCATAAGTAGTTTGTAAGTTTGAATAATGAGGAAGCCACAATTAAGTGCAGGTAAAATCAGTACAAATATTATTCGGGACAAATTGTGTGATACCAGGTGGGTTACATTTGCCTCCACTGTAAGGTGCTCTGCCCTTTGATTTGTATATTTTGCCGCAGACTACTGCTCATCTCAATGGCTCAATAGCAGCCGTGTAGGAAGGTAGATGCCAAAATACACGAAATGATGCGTATCGTCGGTAGATGCATCAAAAGAACACACATTGCACTAGCCCCACTATGCAGAAATAGTTCCCTCGCGCGACAACTGAAGGGTATTCGAAATGACCCAAAATTGACTGTGCGTAATGACAACATCCACATATCAGAAATGGTTGAGTTTAAGAAGACCCCCACTAGTTTTAGAAGAACAACTATTGAGGAGTAGCAGACAGAGTGGACCACCGAGAACGCTGCAACTCACTTGCCCACTTTCGATACCACACAAAGACGCACTGTGTTTGATATTCATATGTTTGTAAACCTATTGGACTAAACTGCCACGCTCGTCAGTCCCTAGATTTACAAACTACTTAAGATACTAAGGACAAAACTAAGGACAACAGACACATCCATGCCCGAGGGAGGACTCGAACCTCCGGCGGAAACGCTGCCCAGTCCCTAGCATGACGTCACTGGCCACGTGGCCATGCCGCGCAGCACACTGAGTTTGAACTGCCCCCTGAAAATGGAAGGCTCTTAACAGAATTCGGACACCATATGGAGTTTGCCAGGATTTTCTGTAGAAATGAGGTGCGTGATGTGATGATCTGCGCCAGACAGTCAACAATTTTGAGGGTAAGTGCAACATAAGAACGTACCTAAAAACAAAAAATGAAAGGTATGAACGGAAGTATGTTGCATATTCCTGTCTGGATGGCCTACACATAAATATATAAGCCCTATATTTGTTGACAGTCTTCCGCACTGCTTAATTATGTGAAGCGATGTATTCTACTGCCATGACTGTGTTACGTTTACGATGGATAGGAAATGCAATTACCTCATATAAGAGAGAAATCTAACGGTAGTTCGTCATACTGCGGCTACTGTAATCTGTGAAAGCATTGGATAGTCTGCCCATTAGTCTGCTAGATCTACGTAAATACCTCTAGTCACAATTACGTGCATGGTGGAGTGCTCATCGAACCGCTCCTATGATATTTATATACCGTTCCATTCTCCAATAGCGCACGGGAAATAGGTACACTTGAACCTTTCCATTTTCGATCTGTTTTCTTTTTTGTTATTAAGATGGTCATGCCTCCGTATGTAGGTGGGTGCTAACAAAATAAGTTTGCATTCAGCAGAGAAAGCTGGTGAAAGAAATTTCGCAAATAAATCTTGCGGCGACGAATATCGCCTTTAGTTTAATGATTTAGACCCCAATTCGTGCATCATTTCTTTGACACTCTCTCCAGTATATTGCGATAATACAAAACGAGCTGCTCTTCTCTGAACTTTCTGTATATCATCAGTCACTCATACTTGCTGGGGATCCCACAATGGGCAGCAGTACTTCAAAATGGGACGCACAAGTGTAGGGTAGGCAGTTTCTTTAGTGGAACTGTTGCATTTTCTAAGCGTTTTGTCAATGAAACGTAACCTTTGGTTCACCTTCCACATAATTTATTTATGTGTTCTTTCTAATTTAAGTTGTTCCTGATTGTAATTCCTAGGTATTTAGTTGACTTTCTGGACTTTAAATTTTCTGATTTGTCATGTAACTGAAAATTAAAGAATTTCTTTATGTGCTCATATGGATGACTTAACACTTTTAATTGTTTACGGCAATTGCCAATTATTGCACCACGCAGATATCTTGTCTAAATTTCTTAGAAGCTTCTTTTAATCTGCTGCTGGCTTCTGTAATCTATAAACTACTGCATCGTCCGTGAACAGTCTAAGAGAGCTGCTCAGATTGTCTACTAAATCGTTTATAAAGATTAGGAACAGTAGGGGGCTGTAACACTTCCCTGGTGAACGCCAGATATCATTTCTGTTATACTCGATAAATTTCCCTCATTAGTAAGTACTGTTTCCTTTTAGACAGGAAATGCCGAATGCGATCGCGCAACTGTAGCGATATTCCATAAGCATGCAATTTGTTTAAAAGATGCTTGTGAGGTTCATGGTCAAAAGCCTTCCGGAAGTCTAGAAATATGGAATCGATTTGAGATCCCTTGTCGATAGTATTGCTGGACTTAGCTCTGAGCCTTCCTTTTCTCCGAGTCCAGATTTCCCTCATTCGTTGTGAGTTGGCCTCCTTGAGCTCTTCTGTCCAAGGGACACCGTGTCTTCTTTTCGGGTGCTGGTACCGGGTTATTCCGTTTGTCACTATCTTCTTTCGGAAAAGAACTCTATCAGAGGCATCTTCGGGTTTGATATGCAACATCTGGAGGTCTTCTTTGGTATTTTTAAATCACGGCATCTTAGTTTTTGGTTTTAAATAAAAAATAAATAAAAATATATGTTTGATTAAACTATTGCCATCCATTTTGATATTGCAAATTTTATTATGAGATACAAATACGAAAAGTAAACAAAAATTCCTGTCTAACTCCCCTTAAAAAGAATATATATTTTACAAGGAAATAAGTACAAAGTGCGAATACCCATCAGCTCTAATTACCTTTTAATGCAGATATTAGCTGAGGCATAGGTCCTTATACCATGAACTAGTTGACTTTCTTCTTATAGTTGTAAACAAAATCGGGTTACCATTCTGTATGTTTCGCTCAGACCATACACATTTAGTGTTCCACATGACGCTGTATGTAAGTGAAGGAGATATAGTGTTATCGGGTAGGCGGGTGACGAGTGCGGCGTGGGGTGGGCCTGATATTACAATGCTAATGGGGGCGTATAGGGAAGAGGGCGGCAGTGGGAGGTATTGACAGATTGCGGCGAGAGGCTAGCGTCGCGGCCGCTTCTAATCACCAGCCTGATTGCCATTCGGGTCATTAGCGGGCACAAAGGCAGGACGCCGGGCCACTTCTCTATATAATCGACAGTAATGGAATGTAAACCCGCTTTCTTCAGATCGGCTTTCTACCAGTCACAGATGCGGACAACAACATGGTTTAGCTTAGTCGCTTCTTTCCTCTTTTTGACGTTTTTATGCATCAGGCGACGAATTTGCTTAAATTTTTTAAATATATTTCATTATGATCTCTAAGCATTATGAGGTATGTAGATAATTTCAAGATTCAGTAACCAAAGTAGAAATGTAAATTAAAAATATATAGAGAGGGCACATGAATCTGTTGGTCAGTAAAACTTTAACTATGAGCAATAATAATGATGGTAATAATAATAATGATAATAATAACAACAGCAACACTTTGAAAATCCACTACACACTATAGACAGCGCTCTACAGCCTTTCAAAAGTGATTCTGTAGTGTGTAAGTTGATGTCATTTTGATTAGTTCCTTGGGCTATATTTACTCTTTTACTCCAATACTTCTTCCTCTTTGAATACAGCTTTCACCTATGCGTTCTTGGCAGGGTTGGGAAAGTTACTTTTTCAAAGTAACTAAGTTACAATTAAAGTTACTTCCCTGAAAGGTAACCTAGTTACAGTTATAGTTACTATACATCGAATGTAACTGTATCAGTTACAAGTAGCTTTACACTTACGGTATTTTTACATTTGCTTTTCAGTTAATTTTAGTCATTGTAGTACTTGTACCTCATTTGTAAATCCGTAATGAGCCTTACACATGTAGAAAAAAAACAAGGTTTAATGTCAATCAATAATTAAATACCTTAATACATACATAATTAATTATAATACATAATTAATGCATTATTAAATTAATTGTCCACAGCATCTTCTATCTCAGTGCATCTCAATTTCAATGTATGTTCATTTTCAACAAAAGTTGTTTTTCAAACGTTAAATCTCATAAAAGTTCCGTTTTGTGTTGTTCGTTGTTCGCGTCTCCGTGAAAAATGCCGAGTTTGTTGTCTGTCACGCTGAAATGGCAGCAATGGGCAAACATTTCATCCGTGTATTCGCGTCGAGAGCTACGCTATGACAGGTCAAGAGGAAGAATTAGTGATATTAGAAGCTTCATTAATAGTAGGATACTCGACGAAATAAGCAGACGAAGAAGACGTAGTAGTCAGAGGAGGGTAAAATACATACCATAGAAGATGTGACGGAAATGACACGCTAAAACATCATGCTACGGACTGGGAGTTCGCTCCCACGGGAGGTTCAAGTCCCCTCTCGGGTATGGGTGTATCTGTTGTCCTTAGTGTAAGTTTAGTTTAATTAGTTTTTAAGTCTAGGGACTGATGACCATAGTAGATTTTTCCAATAGGTTTACAAACATTTAAATTTCAATGACAGGCTGTGCGAGCTGAATTTGGAAGATATCTCTGCTTCTCGTAACTTCACCAAGATGTCGCCGTCAGATTTTGAAATTATAATGAATATTACGGGGTCAGTTTTTCGAAGAGAGGCACAAAGTTCAGAAATACAACTCCTGTGAAGAGAAGATTTGCTATTACTCTTTGTTTCACGGCAACATGAAGTGCCTATGAAACCTTGCATATGTATTCCACACTACAAAGGCAGTCATGTCGTTACTGTCCACTAGTCTGTGAAGATATGGATGAAGACTTATGTAAACGTAATTCAGCTGAATTAATAGCGCTGAAACATATATTTAATTGATCGTATATTGACGTTTTCTCATTATCCCAAATGGTCATTTTCAATAAATGAAACTTATTTAGCGTCAAAGTCACTCACGCCACAAATTAATTGGACATGGAATTTGCTGCTGACGATCCCCTTTTCACGTCCGCAGTTTGTACACACTGATTTCCTATATATATTCATTTCTGCTTCGTAAAAAGCGCTGTAAAAACAATAGGCAGGCAAGAAACGTAACCTAATATCACTCATTTTCCAAAATAAAATAACGAATCCTGTTGTTATTGCTGCGGTGTTGAGAAATGAGAGACTTAATTGTTTTATCTACGTCACATACGATTTGTGCCAAACAATGTAGCAATTTTCTGTAGGGAGTCATGTTTCCTTTTAATTAATTTTATGACATTGAACATTCAAAAGACACCCCTCTGCCTCTTATTAGGTGACGAATTCGTAAATATTGCTTCTTGTCTACTTCATTGCGTTAAGGAACACAGGGAAAGACAACAAGTAACTCTATAGGTACATCGAGAAAATTTAACACTACCGCTGCAATGGAGCATTTAGTGCTAGCAAGCGACGGACATGTTTCGTCTTTTATGTTGTCAGCATGTTGTGAAGATCGGTACCAGAGTCCAGAACTAGCATCGAACAACGATGCAGAACATATTTTACAGTCACTGTAAACGCGCCTTAACGCCAACGAGATAGCAAAACATTAGCCTCTACATGAATTCTTAAGTTCGCTTTGAAGTTTCGACTCGTTTGAATTGTTTTCCCATTGCGATACAATTTGCAGACAAAGGATTCATTATTTCCCTCCAACGTCAAAAATTCAAACACTTCAGCATAAGCTGGCCAAGGCATGCGTGTGTCTTCTTCCTTCTCCATGTCGAAAGGTGTTTGAAAAAAATCGGAGACCGTACGCTGTTTACGAGTGACGCGTCAGATGAGAGTTATATTCTCACGTACGTTGTTGAAAAGATTTAATTTAAAAACAAATATAGTTTCTTTTTTCTCGTCACTAAAATCGAAGCTTGGTATTCTGCAGTCGTGAGTTTCATACAAAAAAATATGTTACGTGACTTGCGACAAAAAAGTAACGATACTTCGGTAAAATCGTTAACTGATAAAAGTGACTTAGTTACAGTTAAAGTTACTTTATGCAAATAATAAGTCAGTTACCGTCCGTTACCTTTGTAAACTTACTGTTGCTAGCAACGGCGTTACAAGTGACGTGTTACCCCCCAACCCTGGTTCTTGGGTGTTCTCTAATGTCACTTCCCCTGCCTCAGATCGCCGTATATATTCTTTCTTATGCTCGACGATCTCTCTGCTGTATACTCGCCTGGCTACATGCCCCGCCAAGCACCGTTTCATTCCCTTTACGACCACAATAAATTAAACTCTCCACTTCAGCCAGTTCCCTGACCTTTTGTTTGCGTGTCTCTCCTAGTGATTCTGAGCGCCGCTCTTTGCGAGATCATCAGGTTTTGAAACTACTGTGCAGTTTAAATAAACTTATCATTAGAATACGTCAAATCTCAGAATACACAGTAATTTTAAAACAATACTAGGGTTCAATAATTATACAAGTAATCGTGTTGCTGCCCTAACCATTATCCGAATATATTACACAAACGGAATGTGTGATCAATAACATTTCTATAAGTATTACAATAATACATATTTGTAATAAAACGAAATTTATATTGCACATAAAATATCGATAGGCTGTATCTTTTCACTCCTTGTGTACATTTCTACTACCGACTAGTGCTGCTTCGTGACATATTCTAGTTGAATGACAACCAATGTCCGTTAAGAGGCGTTAACCCCAACTTGATTTATCAAATTAAAATTCGTTATATCCTTTATAAATTAACCAGACAGTCATTTCATGTATATAACTGGTATATAAGTCAATGGACAACTAAGACGATTAACTCAATGTTATATATGACTTTAAATCGCTTAGCAGTTGTGAAAAGTACTCAAAATAACTAACTGGAAAGTTACAGTTACTTGAAAAAGTAAGTACTTAATTTAAATTACAAATTACTTTTTCATTAGGTAATTGTTGAAATTACAATTACAAATATTTTTCAGTGTGGTGGCATTATTATCCTAATTAGCAAAATAAAAAGACTAAATGGAACAAAATTGAAACCCGTTAAAATAGAATAGATTGATTAACATAAAAAAAACAAAGTAACATCCCCTGCGCCTACCCATTCAGGTTTACTACACTTCTGCCTTATCCAATGCCTTCTCTCACATCCAACGACTGGTAACGGTACATTATTCAACAGGCGTCATTCACTCAGCAATTTTGTTGTACCCAATAAAAAAGTGAAGTCATACATTCTATCTTGACGTTTAGCGGTTTGAATGAGAAGAAATGTATATTCTAACACACCACTGGCACAGGGAGTTAGTGAGGATCGTTCTACATGAAAAAAACACTCCAAATAACAGTTAATAACACTATATATACAAATATTTATAAGAAAAATAGGGTGATACAAGAATCAATACACAAATTATTAGCATATTAAAATACATTTATAAAATGAAGAGCTACAGAAACTGGTATATCTGCCTAAATATAGTGTAGGACCCCCCACGAGCGCTCAGAAGTGCTGCAACACGAAGGTGGGTTGGGTTGGGTTGGGTTGGGTTGTTTGGCTGGGATAGGGGGACTAAACTACTGAGGTTATCAGTCCCCCGGTGGGGAGGGGAAGAACTGAGAATAGGAAAGGAGGGGAGGGGGAAAGGAAATGCAGTCCGGGAAGTAAAGCAACACGAAGTGGCAAGGACTCGACTAAGCTACGGTCGGGGGTTCGAATCCCCCCTCGGTCATGGATGTTTGTGCCGTCCTAGTTTGTAAGTAGTTCATAAGTAGTTTGTAAGTTTAGGACTCATGACCCCGTAGTTAAGTCCCTTGAGCTTAACAAACATTTGAACAACATTTGACTCGTCTGTGTGCAGTAGTGCTGGAGGGAAGTGACACGTTACATCCTTCAGGGCTGTCCGTAAATCCGCAGGATACAAGGAGGTGGAGATCTCTTCTGAATAGCACGTTGAAAGGCATTGCAGGTGTAGTCAATAATGTTCGTGTCTGGTGGATTTGGTCCCCAGCGGAGGTACTTAAATTCAGAAGAGTGTTCCTGGAGCCACTATGTAGTAATTATGGACTGTGGGGTGTCGCATTGTCTTAATGTACAATTGACAATAATGGATGCTAGTGATTAGCCAAAATACATACGTACGTGTCACCTGTCAGAGTCGTATCTAGACGTATTAGGGTTCCCATATCGCTCTAATTAAACTCGCCCCACACCATTACAGAGCCTCCACTAGGTTTAACAGTTCCCTGCAGACATACAAGGTTTATGGATACATGAGAGTGTCTCCATACCTGTACACGTCCATCCTCTCGATACAATTGAATACGACACGTCAGAACAGGCAACATGCTTCCAGTCATCAGCTCTCTTATATCGGTATTGACGAGTCCAGGCGACGCGTGAAGCTTTTTTGTCGTCCATTCAGACATGGTACACGACAGAGCGTTTGAGACCGAAAGCCCACATCAATGATGTTTCGTTGAGTGGTTCGCAAGCTGACACTTGTTGATGGCCCAGCATATAAATCCGCACCAGTATGCGGAAGGGTTTCACTTGTGTTACGCTCAAATATTCTCTTCAGTCGTCATCGGTCCTGTTCATGCAGAACCTTTTTTCGGGCTGCAGCTATGTCGTAGATTTGATATTTAACCGGATTCCCGACAATCACGTTGCACTCGCGAAATGGTCGTACGGGAAAAACCGCACCTCATCGCTACCTGGGAGATACTGTGTTCCATTTCTCGTGAGCCGATTAAAACACCCAGTTCAAACTCATTTGAATTGTGATAGCCTTTCATTGTAGTAGCAGTAATAGATCTAACGTCTGCGCCAGACACCTGTTCTCTTATATAGGCGTTGCCGATGGCGGCACCGTTCACTGAGTTTTTTCATATCTCTGTGTCTGCATACGCATGCCTACATCAATTTCTATGGCACTTCAGCATAGATTGAGATTACTGCCGACTTTGGGAAGCAGCTGCATTACAAAGTATTTGTCACTACGTCAAGCCCCATTGGGTAAAATAATCTCTTTGCACACATTAAAGAGATACTTTAAAGGATCATATGATAATACACTTAAATTTAATTTCAAAAATAATAGTTATAATGAAGTATATTTCACGTTATTTGAACTACTGGTGAGATGAAGCTGCTTCGTACAATATCATTTGATTCAATATAATTTCTTAAGTAGGGAAATGGAAACTCTGTAATCTCAGTTTCACTGCTACCTACTTCGTTGGCTATGCTGCACGTGCAAATTACATCAAATACATAAAGAAAGAAAAACAAAGAACAAACAATCTCATCTTCGCTCAAAGCAATAAATTTCAGGAAAGTACCTTCAACCGTAGATACTGGTATAGTCGAAGCAAAGAAGGTTCCGCCAAAGAATGTACAAGTGACATATATTTCACCACCTGCGAAAAACATGCAAAAGAGAACGGCGATTACAAAGTAACGATTCCAGTGTAATAACGATTTCTGTTTTGTTCGAATAAGTAAATTACAAGTACAAATTACATTTCCTAAAATATATCCATTATAAGGAAAAATTACATACAGTGTAATCTCTACAAGTAATTCAATTACTTATATTCAATTATCATCACTGTGTGCATGTGGTTGTACAATGCATGCGAGCAACGCTGTAACATATGTACACACGGGACAGAATGGCACGAAGGACCTACTCTGCCTGACCGTGACAATAAAGCTGCTCCATATACTACTCTATCAAAACGGACTTTTTAAGGAAGGCATACCACACGCACTCATGTAATAAAACAATGGAAGTAAAGGATCGTAATAGACAGCTGATGAGTGTCAAGTTTTGTCAATGGCAATCATTCTGATCTTCGACAGGAATTACTGGTGTCAGTGAAAACAAGTTTTCCTCGACTACTTCGATCAGTTTCTTAGCGACAACTGCTATGGGATCTCCATGCTTTTGACATCACCTCAATAAGGCTGTTGTTAAAACGCTCACAGAGATATTTGCTGTTGAATAGACTAATCAAAACAATATTATCTAAGGACCCGCAGGGTGGTCGCGATTTGGATACTCTTCAAACGAAGCAAGGTGAAGAGTGTACCGTTGGCCCATCGATCCGCTTAATTCGCGATGTGTGGTGGCTGTACATAAGACCGCAGGCTGTCTTTGTTTCATAACATGGGCGTATACACTTACGTTGTGCGACCATGAGTCCAGCTGGTTATTTTTGCATTCCGATGGCTAGCTACTATTCCCTCTTGTACAGCTGTAGACACTCCCATCTCTTTAAAAGTCAGATTGTGGACTCTTTTCCATGCCTAAAAAGTCATTCAGCTAGACTAATGCGTAATATTTGCCTGTTGTCAATTTGATGCGTTTATTTCTTCGGACAGTGTGCATAACACTTGTCCCAAACGATACTTCACCTGTTGTTTATTTAAGTACTTTGTGCCAGTTTGTAAATGATGGGCATGATACGAGTAACAAATTGTAAATATCGTAAATGAATAGACAACAGTAATATTCAATATATAATCAATCGGAGAGTAGCCTTTAGATTAATGACTCTAAGAATGTGTACAGCTGGATAGATCAATTGAAACTGGAATGTCTGAGTTACTTTCACTCTTTCGTCCCCATTATTTCAGAATCTAACTTACAGCAGTTACAGTATAACATAGTTAACTAATGGTTACCTTATTGTTCCCTACAACTTCTGATTTTAAATGGACATGCTGACGTATGGTGCACAAGAGGAAATACTGCAAACTTTTTCATGACTCCAAGAATGACATAGTTTTGGCAGGAAGGAGCTACTCTGCCTGCACGTGCCAATGACAAATTCGTGAGAGCACTCTGGCGGAGTAACCAAACAGTGGATATAAACTCACGTGAGAAGAAAATAGTAACTCCAGTGCCCTTGCAAAGATGTATCGTCGAGTTCTTGCAGATGGTATCGAGTCACGTGCTCAACCCAAAACCTCTTAACTGTACGCGAGAATATAGTACCAATCATTGAGACATTTATTCAGGCGAACACTGAACCCAAACATAGAAAAATGCAAAGACGTGACTGAGTGTCAAAACGGATGAATCTTGTTCGCTCGCGCCCACGGCGATACAACGTGTCAAGTTGTTTGATTTGCTGTTTTGCAGCACACTGTATAACTTTTCAACAAGCAACGGTAGAAAATACGTGGTCACAAAACACGACATAAGGATTATGGTCAGAAAAGAATGAGAAGGACCAGCGTCGCTTCGCATGGATTGTTAATCAAAATTGCTTCCAACGACGACAGGCGCTGCTGCAATCAATGATTTAAGGTCCATCCCAGCCTATTATAGTGGGAAAATTGTTACACTAACTACATAAAATGGCCATTTGGAGCCGGGCACCTCTCAAGCGTCCATTGCTCAAAATGTTAAAATGTTTGTAAGCTTATGGGACTTAACTGCGGGCTCATCAGTCCATAAACTTACAAACTACTTTTGAACTAACTTATTCTAAAGACGACACAAACATCCATGCGCAAGGGAAGATTCGAACCTCCGACGCTACTCCCGCGCGGCAGTCCATTGCTCACATGAGCTCATAAAACCGTAAAACCATACGTATTTAGTGGGCTACAAATCATCAAAGATATACAGTAACTGATTGGTTGAATCAAATTTGTTTTGAACTATCGCGTATTTGCCTTTATTTAAATGACGCACATCGCTGAGTGCACCGATGGCCAAATGAAATATTTCATCCATAATGTGTGCAAGGTAATATGGAAGCCAGAGATATAACTGTGGTATTTGGAGGATGTTTTTATCATGAATTGAACTCGTTCACTCGGGTAACTATTGACATGATATTACTGAGATATTATGAATGAACAGGTGGTGCCATTCAGTGAACGCCTGCATATGAGTATGACGTTGCTACCCCATTTTTGTCAATGTGGCAGCAGTGAAACTCATCGGACTAGAAGAATACGTGCCAGGCTTCCTGCAAACTTATCTGCCTTATTAAGTCCTCATTGCCCTAAAAATCACCTCACATGGATCCCATAGAAAAACAACCGAATATGTTAGATTCGCTAGTAGAACAGAGTCAGAAGTATTCCCGTAATTTGTTGGATTATCGCCGACAAATCCAGGCCTTAAAGAAGTACACTTAAAATTTTTATTGAAATTTGTGCTGCTACTTATAAATGAAATTGTTGCTTTGCCGTAATACGTCTGCTTATCAGGCGATTCATCTTATCCATAAAGAGTCTGCCCAAAGTGTACATCAGTGTTTTTCAACCTGTAACTATTAATCTGAAACCCCCCCCCCCCCCCATAAAAAGTGAATATGTCTCATGTAAACAATCAGTAGAGAGCACTGTGTTTGCCTTGCTTTGCTCTCACTACAGTATCTGTCAAATTATTGAATTTGTTTCCTGATTGTTACTCAGTTTACAGATGAACTCTACTTAAAAGCTGTTGTTATTGTGTGGGCTGCGGCGGAATAACCGTGTGCACTGAAGCGCCCTGCTGCAGTGTGCGCGGCCTTTCGCCGTCGGGGGTTCGAGGCCCCCATCGCGCATGGGTGTATGTGTCGTCTTTAGCTTAGTATACCTTAGTTTAAGTAGTTTGTAACCTAGGGACTAATAACCACGCAGTTAAGTCCCATACATATACAAACTCTTATATATATATATATATTGTGTAGGGATGTGATCTGATGACGGTTTCGTTTAGCTGATTTTTTAGTGGACGTATTTTAAATGACTGTTTTAACAAATCCCGTGTTCTGAACTTAATTTTCGTTTTCTTTTGTTCCAGGTGAGTGCCCAGTGTTGAATGCTTTTGAACCATGCAAGACTTATCTGGTGAGTTATATTCAGCCTGTCTTCTCGTTCCACGACGATTTCCAAAGCCCCACATCTCGAAGCAATGCAGAAAACTGTACCAGTGTTTTGAATATACAAGAGCTTCTCAGTTAAATGTGAAATTGAAAAGCGACTTCCTTACGACATACGGATTATTCTGTTTATATTCACATTTGCATTCGGCTCTGAGGATATCCAATTTTGTGAACAGAAAATGGGGAACTAGTAAGTTTATACCTGTAGTAAGTAGTCTGTTCAAAATGTTCAAATGTTTGTATAGTCTATGGGACTTAACTACAGGGTCATCAGTCCCTAAACTTACAAACTACTTACGAACTAGGACGGCACAAATATCCATGCCCGAGGGGGGATTCGAACCCCCGACAGTACTGACCGTGCAGACCGTGACTGGAGCGGCTTAATCCCCTCGGTCACTGCGGCCGGCAAGTAGTCTGTAGATGGAGGTGAAGCCTATAATATGCCAGGGTGAGAGGTAAATAGTTCTATGTTCTAGGAAATTCAGATTTGCAATCTGCGGTTTCTAGGGATTGTACAAGAGGCTAACATTGTGCATACCTGACAACTTTTACGGTTTATCCGTAAAATTTACCGAAATTGCAGTATTTTACGGTTTTACGGATGGACTGTGTAGTTTTACGACTTCGAGGGAAAAAATTTGAAACGTTAACATTTGATAATCATCCTATTTCCGTACAATCTATTGTTTACGTGGGTTGAAGGTTCAACTGTTCAAATGTTTTTTTAATGCCCTAGGACCAAACTACAGTGGTCATCAGTCGATATACTTACAAACTACTTAAACTAAGTTATACTAACCTAAGGACAATACACATATTCATGCCCGAGGGAGGAATCGAACCTACGTCAAGGGAGGCCGCGCGATCCGTAACGTGGCGCTCCAGACCGCTCGGTTACTCCCGCTCGGCTGGGTTGAAGGCAAGTCTACGATAGTGGACAACACGTTCTATGGTAGAATTTATGATGTTAAGGGTGTGATGTTTGTGCCGCCATTGGAGTTGAATTTAAATTCGAGATAACAGTGGGCTGCGGCGGATTAGCCGAGCGCACTGGGGCACCCTGCTGTGGTGCGTGCGGCCGTTCGCTGTCGGGGCTTCGAGTCCTCCCTTGGGCATGGGTCTTTGTGTTGTCCTTAGGTTAGTTTAAGTAGTTTGTAAGCTACGAACTGATAACCCAGCAGTTGAGTCTGATAGATTTACTATCAATTGAATAACCGTCTTTGATAACAGTTCTTCCACGTAAATTTTAGAAATGTTCAAATGTTTGTTAAGATTATGGGACTTAACTACGGGGTCATCAGTCCCTAAACTTACAAACTACTTATGAACTACCTTATACTAAATACGGCACAAATATCCATGCCCGAGGGGGGATTCGAACCCCCGACCGTAGTGGTCGTGCAGACCGTGACTGAAGCGCCTCATTCTCCTCGGCCACCGCGGCCGGCTAAATTTTAGATTTCGACAGGCTCTTCACCGCAAACTTAGGAAGGGATCATAAGTTAGTTGTTGGCATTCAGACCTAGAACCCAGTAATCGATATCCAGGATACAGAAAAATTCCTTTTCTTTTCACCATTGAGGAAGTACTTTTGTACGCACTGTCTGCGACTGCATCAACAAGTTTGCACTTGTACGCACTGTCTGCGACTGCATCAACAAGTTTGCACTCAAGGTTTGACAAAATTGAAGATACACAGTTTCATCCATTCGTTTATCCTTGGAAATTTATCCTATCTTATTATGCAAGGAAGAGAGTGAAACTACAGATGAGATGGTGAATGGGCTTCGGAGACAGTTCACAGCTCTTCACGTAGATGACAGTTTGGTTGCAAATCAAGGTGCTGCAGATGATTTCGGCTGAACACCAAATTGAAGAATTCGTATAACTGAATGACTTTGCTAGTAAGTAATGCTCCCTATGGTCACCACAGCACCTACCAATGCAAAATGTGAACGTGTTGTCAAATCATCCATGTTCAATGAATCTCCTGAGTCTTTCTGTTTTGGAAGAAATAGTTCCGGTACCTGTTAAGACAAAATATTTTCACGAGACATCTTGCAGGAAGCTAAGAAAGTCACAACTGTGACTTCAAAGTCGAAGTAGCATGTGATTTGCAGTGTGTGTTATATCTCGCCTCTGTTAAGTTAAACTAATTTTATTGTGTAAAGCCTTTTTTCAACTGTCGCATATCTGCTTAATATGTCAATAAATTCTTGTTACGTATGCCCCAAACCAATATTCACCACTCCTGCTCCAATATAACACGTTGGCATCCGCAATGACGTCAGAGGCGCGGCCACACACCAACCAACGTATTAACATGGATTTCTTCTCGATAGTTATATTATTTTCATGAAACCGTGGTATGTTGGCATTCGTCAGACTTATCGTAGCGCGAGAGTTTTACTGGTAGCCATTTTCAGAAGCTGGCGGGTATAATTCTGATAACGAACCCATGTTCGGAAATTAATCTTCTAATCATATATGGGCGGAAAAAAGTAACGACAACCAATATTTTTCTCGGAGATGACATTATTGACGAAGATGCTTACCGTTACACACTTTCAATATAATCGCCCTTTTTATGGCCTTTTGCCGAATGTCTGGACGGCCTTGTATACCATCTGCGCGTCTGTTTTTGATGACGTCGCGTTTTGCCTATCCTATTGCCTAGATTAATGTTTTTCAGCCTGTGGGTCGCAACTCCCTGAGGGAGGGGAGAGGGTCGCAAAGCTTATCTCGAGGGATCGCGGTAGAAGGAGGATGCGTTATTGTCATGTTAAATAACAAACTAACGTTTCGTGACTTTCAACTACTGTGGCAGAATGGGCACACGGAGGAGACAGTGTTTCGTAAAAGTCGCATAATTAACAAGTCATCCGTAGGTGGAAAATTGCCTTTGTTGTGACATGTTTCGGGTAGCCCTCAGTGAGACATCAAAAGAGTGACACACAAGATGTACTTATGCCACTTTTGTTTTCTGATGTTGGGCCGACCGAAATGCGTAACAATGAAGCCAATTTTGAATGGTTACACTACTGGCCATTAAAATTGTTACACCAAGACGAAATGCAGATGATAAATGGGTATTTATTGGACACATATATTATACTAGGACTGACATGTGATTACATTTTCACGCAATTTGGGTGCATAGATCCTGAGAAGTCAGTACCCAAAACAACCACCTCTGGCCGTAATAACGGCCTTGATACGCCTGGGCATTGAATCAAACAGAGCTTGGATGGTGTGTACAGGTACAGATGCCCATGCAGCTTCAACATGATACCACAGTTCATCAAGAGTAGTGACGCGTATTGTGACGAGCCAGTTGTTCGGCCACCATTGACCAGACGTTTTCAGTTGGTGAGAGATCTGGAGAATGTGGTGGCCAGGGCAGTAGTAGACATTTTCCGTATCAAGAAAGGTCCGTACAGGACCTGCAACATGCGGTCGTGCATTATCCTGCTGAAATGTAGGGTTTCGCGGGGATCGAGTGAAGGGTAGAGCCAAGGGTGGTAACACATCTGGAATGTAACGGCCACTGTTCACAGTGCCCTCGATGCGAACAAGAGGTGACCGAGACATGTAATCAGTGGTACCCCATACCATCAAGCCGGGTGATATGCAACGCCTCCAATGTGCTATCAAATACGGATGCGACCATCATGATGCTGTAAACAGGACCTGGATCCATCCGAAAAAATTACTTTTGCTATTCGTGCTTCCTAGGTTCGTCGTTGCGAACACCATCGCAGGTGCTCCTGTCTGTGATGCAGCGTCTAGGGTAACCGCAGCCATGGTCTCAGAGCTGATAGTCCATGCTGCTGCAAACGTCGTCGAACTGTTCGTGTAGATGGTTGTTGTCTTGCAAACGTCCTCATCTGTTGACTCAGGAACCGAGACGTGGCTGCACGATCTGTTACAGCAAACGTCCTCATCTGTTGACTCAGGGATCGAGACGTGGCTGCACTATCTGCTTGTCATCTCGACTGCTAGTGATACGAAGCCGTTGGGATCCAGCACGGCGATCCGTATTGTCCTCCTGAACCCACTGATTCCATAGTCTACTAACAGTAATTGGATCGCGACCAACTCGAGCAGCAATGTCGCGATACGATAAACCGCAATCGCGATAGGCTACAATCCGATCTGAATCAGTCTGAAACGTGATCGTAAGCATTTCTCCTCCTTACACGAGGCATCACAAGTTTCACCAGGCAACGCCGGTCAACTGCTGTTTGTGTATGTGAAATCGGTTGGAAACTTTCGTCATGCCAGCACGTTGTAGGTGTCGCCACCGGCGCAAACCTTGTATGAATGGTCTGAAAAGCTAATCATTTGCATATCACAGCATCTTCCTCCTCTCGGTCAAATTTCGCGTCTGTAGCAAGTCATCTTCGTGGTGTAGAAATTTTAATGGCCAGGAGAGTAATCAGGTGACTTAACAGCCTTTGTGCAGTACTGTTACATTATTTACAATGGTCGCAATCTTCTTATATGACTTTGTCACATGTTTAAATATTGTTATCTCAGAAAAATATCACTAGCATTCTATTATTTTTAATCAGTACATGACAGTTTCTTTTTAATACTGGGCCATAGTAGTTTGCTGCCGGTAACGAGTTTCTAGTGCCTTATTATTTTTAATCAACCAATATCAATACCATTTTATTACTGGATCATACTATTTTATTGATAATTAAGGGTTTTCAGTACCCTCCCGAAGAAATCCAATCTTTATGATCACCCTTGAAATATTAAAACGTGATGCATCAGCTGTGCTGGTTTTATACTCGTACATTACAACACGTCACCTCAAATTACGCATTCTGGGGGGAGTAACCTGGCATTTTTACTCGCAAAGGGGTCGCGTTTTGAGAAAGGTTGAAAAACACTGGTTTACATTATTCCATACGTTCAGTTGAAATCGGAATTTGATAGGGGACGGTACTTTCTAGTGCGATTTAACAATAAACCATGTAAATCTGATGATAACCTACAGGGATCAAATTCCTAATATGCGTATCTCATTCTTGAGACACGACGATCTATATTTAAAATTAGCTTAGTGAATAATTTTTGAATTGGAGCTATAATCCGGTGATTTTATGCATCCTGATGGGCCCACGTTGGTGCTATGAGTACAAGACAGTTTGTTTTTCTGTTCGTGGGTGCTTCGTAACGACACGGTTATGTTTAACAAATGATGCGTGATGAGTGTAGCGATTTGTTCGTCAAGTCGCATGTGACCGACATAGTACGAAAACATTCAAAATGTACACAGTGACTACACAGCGGTCGACGTAGCAGAATGGGAAACATTTATTGGATGTTGAACAGTCCGCATTATCGAATTCTTTGTTATGGATGCATTTACTGATTATGTTTGTCCTCTACTGAGACACGTTATCTCATTACTGCTGTTACTGTACCTACTTAAATTATATACTGACGTTGGAACGGAGGTTTATTTATTCTTTGAAGTCAAGGCATCAAAGATTAAATATGCACTTGTACATTAGTGATAACAAATGTAAATTGAAAATTGTAGGCCTTTTCCCCTTTTTACAGATAACGGTGAAGATTAGAATACATTATATGGATGTTAAACAAAGGAAATAAAGACAAATATGACATCTGAAATCACTTGACTCCAGTTCTTAATATCAAAAATGGCTTGAGAGCTTAAGGATATTAATTCGTCAGTGTTACATATTGCAGGACATACACTGGTCTAAGAGCTCTGTGCTTTGTTGAACTCCACACAGACAAAGGGTTGATTGTGTGAATAGTCCTGTTTCTGTAAACTGTCTATAAACCCTGAAATCTCAGTTCTGAGAACACTCAGACGTACCATTCATAATTGTAACCAGCAAGCTAGATTTTGTTATGGTGCCATCCAGTGGTGCTGAGATCTCATCTTACTCATAGATTTCAGTAGAGAATGTGGAGGATGGTGACTACACTGCTAGGAAAAAATAACCTGGAAAGACTGCGTCGATTTCGGCCTGATGACGTGGTGAGGGCAGTTGCTTATCAGTATTATGTTGTTCCTGTCCAGTCATGTTTTGAAGGAGAGATCAAACGACTATCTGTTTGTCTCTATAAATTCCCTAATATCTGTTACCATACTCAAGCGACATATACGATGGCGGTAACGACATAATCGCTGTCTGTTTAGAATAAAATTTCTCTTAATTTTCCCAATTTTTACATAGTATCATAAGCGAAACATTTCCCTGTTTCCAAATATTCCAATGTAATCCAGTTAAAATACGTGCGGCACTTTAGTATTACATACACTGACTTCCGACAATCCTAGCATTACACCCTAGATATAATTTGAAGTTTGTTTTCACGGGACTTTATATGAGCCCCAATTGTTGGAAGAACCCACTGGAATTGTTCACAATACCATTTTCTGTTGACCTTTTTTAATAGATCCTTTGAATTTTCTCAGAATTGCTCCACTATGATTAAGCATACAAATCGCCTTTCGTGACTCGGTCTTTACTTTACTATCCCATTTATTTTATTTATTTATTTATTTAGCCTGATCAGATTAGGGCCATCAGGCCCTCTCTTACATCGGACCAGGGTTTTACACATACAGTATTTCTTTACATGTGAGTTACCTATAACATAATAATGATTTTTACAGATAAACAATTAATAACATAATTTATACAGGTTGATTACATGTAAAAGGATGTAAATAAAAGGTACTGACTTAACTCTAATAGGATTAATACTAGCAGTACCACTGAGACATCTTCTGCTGCTGCTGGTGTAATAATAGAAGTAACAACATTGATATTAGCAGATACAAGATGTACTTTTGAATATATCGAGACTGGTTAAGGCATGGCGAATTCTGACACAAGGAAGTTAAGAAAACTGTACCTGGCGAGAGCAATGGCAGTGGAAGAATTTCTGGGAAGAGGAATGGATGTGACGAACCTGGACCGTAGGGTTATTAAGACTGGCATAATTATTGCTTTATTAGATAATCCATTAACTGTCGTTTGAAGCTGGCAGTGTTATTCAGTTCTCTGATATACTGAGGTAGATTGTTCCAGAGCCTGGTTCCTGTTACTGAAAATGATTTTGAGAAACCGGCTGAGTGATGGATAGGGACAGAAAGGGTTTTTCTGTGACAGGAACGAGTAGTTCTGTTATGTTGATCAGATAAGAGTGTTAAGGTCGAGGAAAGATATGATGGACAGTGCACGTTGATAAGAGAGTAGAGGAAACAGAGTGTATGAAAATCTCTGCGCTTGTCAGCACGGAGCCAGGATAGTTGCTCATAAGATGGTGAAATGTGATCAAAGAGACGGATGTTACATATATATCGAACGCATGCATTCATGATTAGTTCCAGACGTCGTGAGCTTTCCCAAGAAAGACCTTATAAGATAACATCACTGTAATCAATAATTGGAATTACAAGTGTTTGTGTAAGTTTTTTTAAGATCGAGAGGAAAAAACTTCTTATATCTCTGTAGAGCATGAAGAGATGCTGATGCCTTCATACACACAGCGGCTGAGTGCTCAGCCCAATTTAGTTTGTCGTCTATTATCACTCCCAGACTTTTTGCCGAGGGCGATAAATAGATAGGTGTGTCATTTAATATTAATGATGGTTGAGATTCGCGGTATTTGTGGTTAATGAGCCTAGGATGACCTACCAGAATCGCTTGTGTTTTACTTGGATTGAGCTTTAATCCTATATTCTGTGCCCACTTTGATAGCGCACATAGGTCAGAATTAAAATTCTCGATTGCTGTTTTCAGGGTTTTTTTTTTTTTTTTTTTTTTTTTTTTTTTTTTTTTTTTTCACTTAAATACAACTGGAGGTCATCGGCATACATGTGGTATTTGCAAAAGGACAAGACCGATGATACGTCATTTACGTACAATGAAAAGAGAAGTGGACCTAACACCGAGCCCTGTGGTACGCCTGATAGTACTTTTCTTCACTGTGACTTTTCGGTGCCGGACATAACGCACTGAAGACGCGATGTCAAGTATGAGCGAAACCATTGCACCACGTCTTGAGAGAAATTTAGGCTGCTAAGTTTAGCTAGTAAAATATCAAAGTCCACAGTGTCGAAAGCTTAGCTAAAGTCTAAGAAGCACATAATAGTCGCCTCTTGTCTATCCGTTGCCTGCTTAAGATCGTCTGTTACTTTTATCAAAGCAGATGTTGTGCTGCGATATTTGCGAAAACCTGATTGGTGTTCGTCAAGAACGTTATTAGTAGTCAAGTAGCTGGTTAGCTGATCATGTACTATATATTCTAGGGCTTTGGATAGTGCCGGAAGATGCAGATAGGTCGGTAATCAGAGGGTGCTGTGGCAATGTCCTTTTTTGGCAGTGGCTTAACTAGTCCACGTTACCATCCATCAGGAAAAACACTTGTGGCTAAGGACTGATTAAATGTATCTGTTATGATGGGCAGCAGTGGATCAATAATCAGCTTTATCATTTGGATAGTGATACCATCATCCCCGGTAGATGCTGATGTAATACGCATAATGGCTTTTTTGACTGTATTTCCAGTAACATGCTTAAAACAAAACTTATCATGGTTAGCGTTGTTTATCCTCGTGATATGGTCAATAAGTTTTTGTTTCGTTTGGTGCTCAAATGTAGTGGTAGGCGTTGTGAAATACTCATTTAGTTCCTGAATGGGGACAGTGGGTTCCGCTGCAGTTTTTACTTTCCCAATACCAAGACCGAGCAGGTTTTTCCAGAGGACAGCCGGTCTACTTATGTTGTCGGTTAATGAATAGGCGTATCTGAGTTTAGCATTTCTCACAGCCTGGCTGACTCTGTTACGTTTCTGCTTGTAAGAGGTGTCATTTTCAGGTGTAGGGTGAAGTTTTAATACAGGCAGTCGGTTATAGCTCTACTTTTGCTGCTGCACGTTTTCTTCGTCGTGTTCGTATTCTGAATAATTAAATTCTGATACTGACGATCCACAACTTTCATTGCGGTTGCGACATTTGCAATGCGCCGAATATGCAACAGGAAAGTCATATTTTCTGGGAAACGGGAATGATTAAACGAGGAATGACAGTAATACTGGTAGCACACTGTTGTCAAGGAGCGTAACACATCAAAAAATCGTAAAAACAAGGAATAAAAGAAAGCATAGAAAAGACATAAAAAGAACATAAAAACACAGCGCTCCTCGTGGTGGTGTGTGGAACTGCTCTGACAACCAGGACTCGCTTGTTTACAGCACGTGAAAGTACACCACGAACACCGGCAATCGTTTTTTTCCGCACTAGCGTGTGACAGCACTAGTGCGAAGAGTTATAAGCTCCTAGTGGTTCCAAAAAGGATTAAACTATGAGGCATGTTCCAGATAACAGGCCACTAATCTTCTAATAGAATATTATGTTTTTTTCTGTATGTATGAAACGTATTATAGATATATTCACTATTAAAACAGATGTCATCCATAATATTAGATATAAGGCTTATCCAACACTTCGTGTGTTTGTATGGGAAAGGCAGAAGATGACAGTTTGCTGTACAGAATAGAAAGTCAGCGATATATGTGCTGGTACTTCTGAACATATCTGATACGTCATTTACTTATAATGACAAAAATGAAGCGCTTATTATACTTACGTGGACCACACCAGTTACCACTTTGATGTATACTGCGTATTCGTCATCTAGTTAAGCATAATGGGTTACATTACAGTAGTTAAACATTAATCGAAGAAACGTCATTGTAGTTTGATACAACTCTCCATGGTACTCTCTCCTCTGCATTCGTCTTCATTTCTCAATGGCAACTGCAGCCTAAATCACTTTGAATCAGGTTATTGTACTCGTTTTATTGTCATATTCTGCGAATTTTATACCTCCCCCAACACACAGACATAGAGGCAGACAGATATATATATATATATATATATATATATATATATATATATATATATATATATATATATATATATATATATATATATATATCTTTCCAATAATGATGTCTCGCAATGTATCTTGTCAACAGATCCCTTCTTACAGTCATGTTATACCACAATTCTTATCTCCATAATTGCTGTCATAACTTTCCCATTATTTACGCTACCTTCTCATCAATTCTTCAATAAACTTCTATTTCTTGTTATTTGAATAGCATATAGTCAACGTTTCAATCCCTCACACGCTACGCTACAAGCAAAGACGATGAGAAAAGACCCTGAAATTTGTAATCGATGTTAACAAATTTCTCTTCTTCAGAAATCCTCTTCTTCTCATTGTCATTCCACAGTATCTTCTCTACCTGTCCACAAATAAGAAAATTCATCTTCTACATTTAGTGCTTCATTTTGTGACCTGATTCCCACAGCATCGCCTGAATGATACTGAAGATCCAAAAGAACTGGTATAGTTGTGCGAATACAAACACAGAGATATCTCATCACTCGGAGGACGGCGCTACGGTCGGCAACGCCAATATAAGTCAACAGGTGTCTGGTGCAAGCGTCAGATGGATTACTGCTGCTACAATGGCATCTTATTACGTTTAAGTTGCTTTGAACGTTATATTATATTCGGCGCACGTGGGATGGGACGCAGCATCTCTGAGGCAGCGATGAGGTTGGGATTTTCTCGTACGATCATTTAACTAGTGTACCTTGAGTCCACAGTTTGCTGAGGATTTCAGTGCTGGACCATCAGCAAGCATCAGCGTGCAAACCATTCAACGAAATATCATCGATATGGGCTTTCGAAGCTGAAGGCCCACTCCCATTGCCTTGCTGGGTTCACGATAAAAAGCCTTGCGCCTCGCCTGGGACATTTAACACCGACAATGGACTGTTGATAATTGGAAACCTTTTTCCTGCTCTGACGAGTGTCGATTCCAATTGTATCGAGCCGATGAACTTGGACGGGTATGCAGACAACCTCATGAATGCATGAATCCTGTATAAAATCATAGGTTTCAAGATCTTGGAGGGTCTGTTATGGTGTGGGTCGTGTGAGCTGTTGGAATTATATGGGACCCCTGGAACACCCAAACACGACTCTGACAGATGACACGTACTGACTGATCACCTGCTTACATTCGGGCCCATTGTGCATTACGACGAACTTAAGCAATTCCAGCAGGACAGTGTGACACCCCACACGTCCAGGAACACTCTTCTGAGTTTAAACACCTGCACTACACAAGTCCCCACACATGAACTTTATTCAGCATATCTGGAATGTCTTGCAACGTGCTGTTCAGAAGAGGTCTCCACATCCCTGTACTCTTACGGATTTATGGACAGCCTTGAAGGATGCATGGTGTCAGTTCCCTCCAGCACTACTCCCGACATAATTCGAGTCCATGCCACGTGCTATGACACTTCTGTCAGGTCCCTGGGACCCTATAAAGAAGAACACTCACCATATCTCTAATTATTGTGTGTATATTTCAGAATGATAAATGATAATTTCAGTTTCAGTGCGGATACACAGTTAAGTCTGATACGTTGCGGGAATACGATTAAAGTTGCTAACAATTGAGATAATGGACTTGGGACACTACAGTCGTACTGTACGGTTGTTTAAGAATTTAGGCAAGACGGAAAGACAGAGTAAAGGAGTTCAACTGAATATAACATTTCGGCGTTGAATTTTATTCAGCGTCCTGAAATAGAAGAAATTTTTCATGATTTCGTATCCATTAACTTTAATTCCGCTTTAAAATTTGTACTTGGATTACCTCGCAGATTGGTCTATATACAGATAGAAAAACATTAGGAAAAGGTTACAAATCTTGTCTTGCATCCTTCTCAATCACTGTTTCACTTTCATGCCTTTAGAATCTTTCACTCCAGTCTTGTTTCTGTACAAACAGCATGTAACATTTCTTTCTCAGTATTGTAGCCCTACTACCTTCATAATTTGAAGGACTGCATTCTAATCAATACTGTAAAATGCTTTCTCCAAATCTACAAAAGTCGATTCGCCTGTCCTTTACTTATATTCTCATAAGTAGCTCCTTCAATTTGAGGCCTCATGTTAGTATCTAGTAAGTCTCATGTGAAAGTGCTGTGTTAAAAATCATGACAGGAAACATTATCTGACAATGGCTTAGAGATGACAGAAAATGAATGTTCGAGAGGTGCAGATGTTGACTTTCAACGAGAAGTATAAAATATACTTTGCAAAATTGATATTGTAGACGTACAAGAAAAGTTTTCAATGAACTATTAACTTGCACCATGATTACCGTACGAAAATTGGCATGCCTCAGTGATAATTAAGGTTCGTACCATCAATGTCGAAAGCGAAGTTGTTGGGAGTTACAAACGCTGCAGGACGAAAATAGTGTTCAAATGTTTGTAAAGCTATGGGACTAGACCGGAAAGGTAATCGAGCCCCATAACTACAATCTACTTATGCTTAGAACAACACACACACACACATACACATGCCCGATGAAGCACTCGAACCTCCGACGGGGAGCGGCCGCGCGAACCGTGTGGTGATGCCTTATCGTACACGGTCACTGCCGGATAGCGGTGTATGACATTCAGTAGTATCTATTCTTAAATATTACAAACACAATCACATTTTGTCGTAATTATAAAACATATTATCGAACTATCTGAAGCTGCACCTCATAGTATTTCTGGTTTCACATTAAGCTCCACGACAAACTGTCCCGTATTTGGTTACATGGAATTACATTCTAACTATTCTCCTCATACTGGTGCACCAATACGATTCTATATGGATTTATTAACAGTGAATACCTAGTTGAACGTCATGTAATGTTTGTAACACCTAAGGGATTCGCCATCGATCTTGATGCTGCGAACATTTGTGATCATGTTCAAATGTTTGTATAGTCTCTGGGACTTAACTACGGGGTCATCAGTCCCTAAACTTACAAACTACTTATGAACTACTTACGAACTAGGACAGCACAAATATCCATGCCCGAGGGGGGATTCGAACCCCCGACCGTAGTGGCCGTGCAGACCGTGACTGGAGCGCCTTAGTCTCCTCGGCCACCGCGGCCGGCTTTGTGATCATGAGCCGTGCTGATTTTTATTCATTGTTCATGGAAAAATGTAATGGTTTGTTTGTGATGGAGCAATTGTACACGTGAGGTTCGGGTTGGAGATATGCAAATCAAATCCGTCACATTTCTTAATCGTTTCTGAAAGCCACTAACCTGGCGTCATCAGAAGTGTGTCTCAATAGCTGCATTGAATGCGCTGGTTGCTGGCTCTTAGAGAAGTCTGGTTTGAGGCTGTAATTGTGATAATTTGGATAATTTCTTATCTGTTCATCTTGCGGTAAAGAGCACAGTTTTAAAACATTCAGGTATACCATTTTAATTATAATCGTACACTGTCACACTGCCATTCAATTCTATACAGAAACATTTATAGCACTTAATTCAGTATTTTACACACTTCATTTAGTTAACACATTTGAAGGGCCACTGACCGCCTTCGGTGGTTCACTTCCACCAGAACTGCCGAGTGGTGGCGGTTGCCTGCCTCAGCTATAATCCTTTTGTCCAGTAAGAGAGCTGGCTTTTTCTCGTACTCTTATTTGGGCTTCCTGCCAGACGCCTGGCCTTTCTTGTGTCTAACCCTCTCGGCCAATCATGCCCTTTCATGGAAATCTTGCAAAGCTAGCAGCAACATTTCCTCGTCACACAAGATATTAAACTACGGAACGAATTCTTCATTATTACGCCGGTTATACACATTTTACAAATTCAAGCATTCTGGTATTACAACGTGCCATTGATGATAGATTTCCGCAACTCCTCGACAAATATTTCCTGTCGCCCTCCTTGATGCAACCGGTGAGTAACTATCAACTAATATATTTCCTGGTATAATAGTTAACACAACACTTTCGAATTAACCTAACTAGAAATTGAACTTAGGACCTCGCACTGAATGGGTTCTTATAAGATATCGTTTCTTGTGTTCGTATATATTTCTTATAGGAAACAGATGGTTTCTGCGATTTTCTTCTACAATCTTTTCCATTCATCTGTAAGTAATTACTGTTAATATTTTGAAACCATGTCACATTACATTCATACCTGTCTGCATATGTTTCCTTTCCAATTAGAATGAGTCATACTCTTAAGGAGCAGTAATTGAATTTGTAAGAATCGCGAGAGAAGTAGAACTTCCATAATTTAATGCAAGTCATACAACAAAATGATTATAAAATCGCAATGGACAAGGACTTTATGATACCGATTTTAAGAAAGGAATAGATCCCGTTTCTGCAGGAGACTGTGCAGATAATGATGAAGACGACGTTGATGATTAGTGTTTTATGGCATTAAACAGAAACATCATCAATGGTCTCAGACTGTGCATCAAACTACCTATACATGAAAAGATAATGTTAATGATGAGGGATTTTTAGCCCCTGATTGAAAACTAATGAAAGATAAAATGATCCGTCGGATATGCACAAATGTCAGTGAATTTTAATAAATATGAATCAAACAGTTATTCAACGTTAGATAAGTTAAAGTTCCGAGTTCAACTGTAACACATTGGGAGCGGACATATTAAAAACTAACGACAAGAACAAGAAATGATACGAAGGATTACAAAATCTTTGATTTGTTTCTGAAAGCATTGAAAAGCATAACAGCATTCACCAAGCAATTTTTAACAAACTGACAAGAAACACACTACTGTTGTCTTCATACTTCAACTAAAAATCTCCCATTATAAATGAATTATATACGCTACCTTTTGTACTCGACTCGTGCATTCGGTACTCATCTTAGTAAATTGAAGCTGAACAGCTGCTGTTGTGATACAGAATACAAAGTGTGGAAGCATTCCGTGCGCTGCATATGGCTACCACTGCAGGAAATCGAAGAAACGTCAACAGTTCGTATTTTCAACCATCGAAATTATAAGCCAAGCTATTAAGTCTGTCTCCCTCAAAGAAGCTGCCAATAGCGTCTAAACATAAACAAAATTTGAAATAACATTTCTTTTCTGTGGAGCGGGAAACGTCAACCAACTGTAGCGTGTTTCTCTGCTCCCAACAATTCAGATATTTGGGAAATATTTAAACAATTCCTGCAACGCATTTTCTGCGTCAAAAGTAACAAATGCTTTCAAATGCCCGTTCACGCCAAAACGCCCAAGCAACGCCGTCACCTGTTCGAAACGAGTAGAAATACAAGCGGTGGTCTGTTTCTACAGAATACCGACCGATGGTGGAATGAGACATTTTTGCACGTTTCAGCTGGTCCTTGTCTTTTTCTAACCCATCGAAGCGCGAGTTTTATTGCAACAAGAGCGTTGTAGCTAGACATTCGGAAAATTATCATAGCTTCTCCAGGGTAAATTCCCGCAGAACTTTTGTAACAAAACATGCATAAGCAATTTACAGAAGTGTCATATGAACGACACCCAAGTGTTATAATACCTATGTATTTGCCGATTAGATAATTAAATTAACAATAGAGGACCTGTACGAATATTTAGTACAGTTAGTGGAATGACAAAAATGTTGGGAAATAATGGAAGTAAAGTTGAATGTTCACGCATAGCTTTCGTCAGAATTAATCAATGCAAGTGTATAAAAGCGCAAATGAAAGAGTTTAATACGCTGAGTGTTGTTAGGTCTAAAAGAACTGCGTACCTTAATTAGAACCGAAAGTATCGTAAAAAATCGATTAAAATATTCAATGCAAGGACAGGAGGATACTGCGTTTGAACAAAAATACAGGATAGAGAGAGTTACGTTAATACTGATACTTGATGACAAATCTGCTAATGAAAGCAAAAATGAAGGAAATCGGTTTGATAGAACGGCCTGACCGACTGACTAATTATTGGGAAAAAATGGAAGTAATTTGAACGTTCACTCATAGCTTCCTTCAGAATCAATAAATGAAAGTGTTCAAAAGCGCAAATGAAAGAGATTGATCCGCTGAGTGTTGCTGGTTCAAAGAAATACTCCGTATCTTAATTAGAAACGAAGATATCGTAAAACAAACCGATTAAAATATTCAATGCAAGGACAGAAGGATACCGCGTTTGAATAAAAAAAAAAAAGGATGGAGAGACTTAATTTAATTGTGATACTTGATGACAAATCTACGAATGAATACCTTTCGCTTAAAGCAAAAATGAAGGACATCGGTCGGATAGAATAGCCTGACCGTCTGACGTTAGTTTACAGCAGCGACATTCCCGTAAGAAATATGCGGAAGGAAATCGCGGTTGAGTATAGGAAAAGGAAGGCGAGAGTTATGTAAATTCTGATACTTAATGACAAATCTGTGGGTGAATACCTTTCGTTTAAAACGAAAATAAAGGAAATCAGCCAGGTAGTATGGTCTGGCCGACTGACTTTAGTTTTCGAAGATTCTTATAATATATAAGAGAAAAAAATAGTGAAAAATATTGAAGCTAGTCTGACAGTAAAAAGATAGCATAAAAATGTTACGTAGTAATTTACTAATAAAGTGCAGCCGCGCGGGAGTAGCCGAGCGGTCTGGAGCGCCATGTTGCGTATCGCGCGGCCATCCACGTCGGAGGTTCGAATCCTCCCACGGGCATTGATGTTTGTGTTTCTTTAGAAAAAGTTAGTTCATAAGTAGTTTATACGTTTAGGGACTGATGACCCCGCAGTTAAGTCCCATAAGCTTTACAAACAGTTAATAAACTGCAGGTAAAAAATTGTTACATACTTCTTACACTCTGAGGGTATTCCTCCTGTCTCATACATCTGCCACACATAGTGGAACAGTTGCGTCATGGCTGGGTCTCCTATTGACGTCTGTAGCTCTGAGGGATTGTCGTGTATCCCAGGAGTCTTGTTTTGACTTAGATCTTTCAATATTCAGTTGAATTCTTCTCATAGTGTCAGGTCTCCTATCTCATCTTCACCTACACTGTGTTATCTTTTGTACGTGAACTGCTTTCAAGTTCATTTCTTTTATTAACCTCTCTATGTATTCATACCACGACTGAGACTTCTTATTTATGCTTGGTAGAGTTTTACTATCTGAACGCTTAAATTCCATACATTTTTTTTTTTACTTATCTGTATAAGTCTGTTCAATTTTCATGTATGCAGTATCTATATTGTCCCTAGCTATGTAGATCATCCTTCTTCGGAGATATATATGAGTTCCTGCCTTTTCTACTTATTCATTTCACACACATCTTGTACCAGTACGAGCTGATGTTCAGGACCCATTACATCGCTGGAAATGTGAGTTTCTGATCTAAAAGGTCTACCATACTCACCCGACATAAGTCCCAGTGATTAGGATTATTATTATTATTTTTATTATTATTATTATTATTTTGGCAAAAATGAAAGAGCACTGCGAGGGATCCGGTATATCCACATGGTATATCCATGCCATAGGGTGGTCAATACGTCCAAAGTTCTTCACCACATAAAGAATCTCCTTTCCTGATCCTTAGTCCAAGTGTTAGTGATAATTAAATTATTGAAAACAATTTATTTTGCCGTCACAGTTGCACTATTTAGGAGTTGGTAACTAGTTTCGGACCTAATCGTCCATTTTTAAACCGTTGGCCTTATTCCAAACGTAATAATACACAGCATGAAGCAAATGACTGATAAAATCTCTATGTTGTCCACTGATAATAGATAAATACATTAAAATTTAAAATCGGTTAAAATAGATGATGAAACCACAGGCATCCACCGTGTCTTGACGATGAATTCTCATAAATTAAATTATGCTCTACCCATGACTTCGTTTTTCATTCCTTTTCCCTAGTCAATATTCACGCACTGTTCTTCTCTCGTTGCCTTTTCCTACTATAAAATTCCAGTCCCTCGTTAAATTAAGTTTTCCTGTCTCTTTACTATCTTAATTATTTCTTTTATCACATCATTTCTTCAGTCTCCTCGTTATATGGAGAGCAATTTAGTATATAGACTTGTAGAGCTGTTGCGAGTCTTGGTTTCGTGTATTCCTTAACAGCCTTCCCGTTTTCTTATTCATTACTAGACCTGCTCCTGCGTTACTTTAATCTTATTTTTTATTTATAACCCATAAATTCTGACACAGAACTTCAATAATTCCCACTATATCCAAATTCGTCCTATCCGCTCCCTTTTTCTAATTTTGTAACGTACATACTATCATTTCTTCACTCAGATCGGTGGAATGCCAGTTTTGTTTTTTCTAGTAATGACGTCCTCCTGAGTAGTCCTCTCTCGGGGATCCGAATGGTAGAGCTATTTACCGCTTGAATACTTTACACAAGAGGAAGTCGTCATTATACATACATACATACAGGATGGTCGCATAACCTAAGTAATGTTAATTACTGTAATTTCCCCTTGACTTCTGCTCCTTGCTGAGTGTCTATGGCAACGCATCGTTGGTTTCTGTTACAATGCCAGAACAGTGAAGCATGCAGATTGTGATTCCTGCAACTACGGAGAAACCTGTACCCCCTCTTCAGGCACCAAACGTATCTGTCGCGTCTCCTCATTTTGCCCTCCGCTCTATGTCTTTGTGTGTCGTTGAAACATGCAAGCCACCTCACCTCGGCAATGCCTTTGGTTCATGGGTATGTCATATACCGCTCAATATACTGTACACGGTATAATTTTATACTGAATATTAGCCGACAATCTGAGACGGTTGCGGTCGGCTATGAAGCCAATTACATCATAATATGTTCCTTTCATATGACTTTTTTCATTTGATACTTGTCCTTGATTACACTTAACGTTACTTCATTTCAAGAATCGTGGCTGCTGTAGAGTATAAGCACTATCGAAACCGTGGGAATAACACCGTATCTTTTCAGACTACACAAAAGGGTCATAGGATGATTTAAAAACTTCAGAATTTCTTCCTCCATACTTTTCTAAGATTTTCAGCTTATATTATGTACTAGGTACACTTGTCGCTATGGCGTATTACAATGATACTGCCGCAAGAGACCACGAACACCGACTGCAAAGCCGGGCGCCGTGGCTCAGCGCGCCCGGTCAGGGGGCTCAACGCCCACTGTAATAAATAAAGCTGAGCCAAGAACACTTCGAACATCAACGAACAAATACGATCAGCGTCCGCAATGAACAGAACTACCCATAGAGCAAAAAAAAAAAAAAAAAAAAAAAAAAAAAAAAAAAAAAACTGCCGGCGTGGCGCAGGGGATAGCGTCACGGACTGCGGTGCAGAAGGTCGCCGGTTCAATCCCCCCCACCAGCAAAAATTTATTTCTTTGCAGTTAACAATTCCAGAAGGTTCTACGTCTTTCTTGTGTTCACTTGTAAATTCGACTTGTTTCTTATGTTAACTGTTCCTCTAATTTCTGATAATTCTGTCTGCGTATAAATAGCAGAGCACTCTGCCTGAGAGGCAGTCAGTGCTGCGTGTATGTTGAGCTCGTAATAAACGTGCTTTCAGTATAAGTGCTGTATTTAGTTGCCTTCGAAGTCAAGCCTGCTACCATTGCAACGCGACATTGTTTGGTGGAGGCGCCGGGTACACTGTGTAACAGCTGCATCACCGTGGCTCCGATTAGGCAACGTAAAAGCCGTCGCTTACACGGACTGGAATCGGAATACAAGAGTCCGTATCATCAGACGAACTATGGAAACGAAAACAGCAGTAAGCCAGCTACACATCAGGCACCCGTCGGTGTTCTCTGGAGATGCTGGACAGGACCCAAACAAATGGCTAAAAGGGTTCGACTGAGTCGCCAAGTACAACAGGTGGGATCATACGATGTGCTTGGCCAACGTTTACTTCTACCTGGACGGAACAGCCCAGCAATGGTTCGAGAACAACAAAGACAAGTTGAATGACTGGGAGACGTTCCAGGAGGAACTGAAGAAGACGTTTGGAGACCGCCAGCGACAAATCCGCTCGGTGGAAGAACAACTGAAGAACCGGGCCCAACGACATGGTGAGCCGACACAATCGTACATACCGAATGTTTTGGCCCTGTGTAACATAGTGAATCCGAACATGACTGAGGCGGACAAAATCACGCACCTGATGAAGGGAATTGCAGAAGATATGTACCAAGCTCTTCTGATAAAAGACGTCGCTACGACAGAAGAGTTCATCAAGTGGTGCCAGCGTATTGAAGAAATGCAACAAAGGAGGGTTGGACGCAAGAAGTATGACAGACTCCCAAATGTAGTCCCTATGGCCGTTGTGGAAGACCAGCATGACTTCGCTTCTCTCATACGACAAATCGTGAGAGAAGAATTACAACAGTGCATGGCAGCCGGGACTGTTAGACCGAGCGAGCATCAGATTATGGATATGGATGTGAGCCCTGTAAGTCACGAGGGAGCCGACGCCGCTGAGGACGAGGTATTTCAAACATTAGCTCCTGTCTGCCCCGTCAATCGCACCCGACGTGAAGAATGGCGTCGCCCTGCTATGACTTATGCTGCAGCCGCCAAACGGCAGCCCATGAATCGGCCGATGCGACCACAGCCAGCTCCCCCGGTAACTATGATGCCCCGCAGAAGAACAGACGTCTGGAGGACAGAAGACAACACACCGCTGTGTTTCCACTGTGGACGCCCTGGACATGTCGTACGCTACTGCAGAGAGAGGAGGTGAGTATTCGATGATTATTTTGCCTCAAGTCGTCGGCCTTCGGAGCAGTTCTATCCCAGGCAATCACCTGCTGATGAATTCAGTCGACCTATGGGAAGAAGCCCATCGCCGTACCCTAGACGAGGTCGCTCCCCGACGGGCCGCAGCCGTTCACCGTCGCCGTACAGAGGTACCAGCCGCTCCCCTAGCCGTCGCGCCCAGGAAAACTAAGCGAGGCGACCATCTACGGAGGTGAGGCCGCCAAAGATGAAAATCCTCCATGGACGACAGTCGCTAAGATGTCGGGAAATCTCATCGACGTCATAATCGACGGCCAACCTGTCCATGCACTTGTTGATTCAGGAGCGTCTTTTTCTGTATTGTCGGATAATTACCGCCGCAGACTAAAGAAGACGATGTTCTGTGATACGGGGGCAACTGTGCTGAAGCTCGCGAATGGAAAGTACGTCCATCCAGCAGGAACTTGTGTCGCAAGAATAACCATCAACAACAGGACGCAGCCGTTTGAATTTGTCGTGTTAACAGAATGTAGTCACAATGTCATCCTCGGATGGGACTTCCTTCAGGCATCCCAAGCTATCATTGACTGTGGAAGATCAGAGCTGCAAATTGAAGAAGTTGTTCCGCCGGATACACGTAATACAGAATTTTCTGGGAAGCTATTCGTTGTTGACAATGTGACGATACCGCCGTTAGGTATATTACGCCAATTTTCGGGTGCATTCACACTTTAGCAGGGGAAAAGTCAGACGCAACGGCCCACGATAAAGCACCGTATCAATACTGGGGATCATCCGCCAATTAGCCAGCGTTCGTATAGAGTGTCGCCAGCTGAAAGATGGATAATTCGGGAGGAAGTGGAGAAGATGTTGCGAGATGACATTATTCAACCTTCGGAGAGTCCTTGGTCGTCTCCGGTGGTCCTCGTAAAGAAGAAGGGTGGCACGTGGCGATTCCGTGTCTATCGGCGGCTGAACAGAATCACAAAGAAAGATGTCTACCAACTGCCGCGTATTGACGACACCTTAGACTGCTTGAAAGGAGCTACATACTTCTCAACTATGGACATGCAGACAGGTTACTGGCAAATCGAGGTTGACGAAGCTGACAGGGAGAAGACGGCTTTTATTACACCTGACGGCCTCTATGAATTTAAAGTAATGCCATTTGGATTATGTAATGCTCCAGCCACATTCGAACGCATGATGGACAATTTGCTTCGTCACCTTAAGTGGACGACGTGTCTCTGCTATTTAGATGACATTGTCGTTTTCTCGAAAACATTTGAAGAATATCTGAGTCGCCTGTCAACTGTGTTGAAGTGTGTTCAGACTGCAGGTCTTCGCCTCAATCCAAAGAAGTGCCTCTTCGTCGCCAAAGAGATAAAAATCCTGGGGCACCTAGTCAACGGAGATGGTGTCCGTCCTGATCCAGATAAAGTAAGGGCAGTCACAGAATTTCCAACTCCTCAGCACATTCGTGATGTGAGAAGTTTTCTCGGGCTGTGCTCATACTACCGACGTTTCATAAAAGGATTTTGTAACAAGGCACGTTCATTACAAGAACTTCTGCAGGGAGACGCTAAATTTTACTGGGATGAGACAAAAGAAAGAGCTTTCCGGGCACTTAAGGAGGCTCTAACTTCCGCACCAGTGCTAGCCTTGTACGGCGAGAATGCAGAAACGGAACTTCACACAGACGCCAGTGGTTATGGGATTGGTGCAGTGCTTGTACAAGTTCAGGAAGGTGCTGAAAAAGTTATAGCCTATGCGTCAAGAGTACTCTCAAAGACCGAGATAAACTACTCTACAACTGAAAAAGAATGTCTCGCGGTTATTTGGGCTATCAACAAGTTACGGCCGTATTTATTTGGAAAACCATTCACCGTCGTGACAGACCACCATTCTTTGTGTTGGCTGACTAGCTTGAAGGATCCATCAGGTCGACTAGCAACATGGGCACTAAGACTCCAAGAGTACGATGTCACCGTGGTATTCAAGAATGGTCGCAAACACAAGGATGCCGACTGCCTTTCGAGGAATCCATTAGCGGAACACAACAGCATTAATGAAATTTCACCTCTCACTGAATTAGATGACGTTCCAGCTGAACAGAGGGAAGATCTAGCACTATTAAAAACGATATAACCGGCCGCGGTGGCCGAGGTGACTGAGGCGCTCCACTCACGGTCAGCACGGCCACTACGGTCAGGGGTTCGGATCCCCCCTCGGGCATGGATATTTGTGCCGTCCTTGTTCGTAAGTAGTTCATAAGTAGTTTGTAAGTTTAGGGACTGATGACCCCGTAGTTAAGTCCCATAAGCTTAACAAACATTTTAAAAACGATAGAGGCCTTGGAGAAAGGAGAACCGACCAATGGAGAGTTCCAACTTATAAACGGAACATTGTATAAGAGCAACTACGATCCACTGGGCCCCAAATGGCTACTTGTTGTTCCAGCTCATCTCCAGCCAGCTATTCTCAAATATTTCGCCGGCCGCGGTGGCCGAGGGGACTAAAGCGCTCCAGTCACGGTCTGCACGGCCACTACGGTCGGGGGTTCGAATCCCCCCTCGTGCATGGATATTTGTGCCGTCCTAGTTCGTAAGTAGTTCATAAGTAGTTTGTAAGTTTAGGGACTGATGACCCCATAGTTAAGTCCCATAGACTATACAAACATTTTCAAATATTTCCACGTTGCTCCAATATCCGGTCATCTGGGATTCGTGAAGACCCTAGACAGAATCAGACGCAGGTATTACTGGAAAGGTCTCTACCGATCTGTCAAGCACTATGTGAGTCACTGTAAAGAGTGCCAGCGACGGAAGCATGTGTCGCAATTACTTCCAGGACATCTCGTACCGATTTCTCCGGCAGCAGCTCCATTCCACCGAGTTGGGATCGATCTTTTAGGGAATTTTCCGAAGTCGACAACCGGTAACCGTTGGATAATAGTCTGCACTGACTACCTCACACGCTACGCTGTTACCAAACCTGTGCCAACCGCAGAAGCTCCAGAGATCGCAAAATTCCTTGTAGAAGACATTATTTTGAAGCATGGAGCACCACGTGTCATGATATCTGATCGTGGAAAAGTATTCCAGTCAAAACTAGTATCAGAAGTAATGTCACGGTGCAACATTGTCCACAGAATGACAACTGCATACCATCCTCAGACAAATGGTCTTACGGAACGTTTTAACAAGACGTAATAAACGTGCTTTCAGTATAAGTGCTTTGTTTAGTTGCCTTAGAAGTCAAGCCTGCTTCCATTGCAACGCGACAATACATTACCATTCTTCGCTTGCAGAGAAAAAAAATTGGACAGTTTTCCACATTTGTTTCAGTCTTAAATGCTTTATCTCCACTTAATATGCTTTATGGAAGAATGGAAAAAGTAAACGGGTAGTTCTTCAATATTACACGAAATGTACATGAACTGTTATGGTTAAATACTACGCGTTTCGAAAGTTCATGTGATTTGGCGGCTCCTCACTTCGGACAGAGTGTAGTTTTACTTACTGTAGTTCTTACAATCAGGGTGTCTTTACTCTGATATAGTTGTCAGACAGCCGAAACATTAATCGGTCCAGCAAATATTAATAGAAAAATAGGTACTATATAAGGTTAGTATACATTTCACTTAGTGATATAAGGGATTTCATAGGGAGCTCCTATTATTTTAATGTCTAATTAAAGGGAAGAATGAAAAATTGTAGTACTAAAAAAAAAGATTAGGAAGAGGTTACCTGTTTCATAGTTTTGTGAAGCAGGTAGCGCTAGGGAAATTCTTTGGTATGTCAGAGGTACAATTAGAAGAGCCAATAGGAAATAAAAAGTATCGGTATAATACCTGGAAACTTGGCTTTCCGGGCGGAATACCTGTCGCATTCTACTTTTCCGACAACTTTTTCAAAAAATCATAGCTACAGAAGTTTGACACAAACACTGGTTTAAATGATCAAATATTTGTGAAGCTATGGCCCAAACTGCAATGGCCATTAGTCCATAGACTTACACACTACTTAAAGTAAATTATGCTAAGAACAAAACACGCACACTTAAGTCCGACTGAGGACACGAACCTCCGACGGGGAGCAGCGGAATATTCAAATTATATAGCTTTTACGAGACATGCTTTAATTACTATTTTTCTCATATCGTCTCATTCGACATAGTTCAGTTTCTCTTTTGAACTCTTTCACTGGAGTACAGAGCTGTTTTCGTACATATATACATAGAACCCATTCAGTGCGAGGTCCCAAGTTCAAATTCTAGTTAGGTTAATTTGAATGTGTTGTGTTAACAATTATACTAGGAAATCAGGAAATATGCAGCAAGAAGGGCGACGGGAAATATGTGTCGAGGAGCTTTGGAAATCAATCATCTATGGCACGTTGTAATATCAGTATATATATATATATATATATATATATATATATATATATATATATATATATATATATAGTTTTCATAGTTACTTACAAATTATTATATATATTTCATATCAACCTTTTACATTATTAAACGAAGCGTATTTATTTAACCATCTTCAAGTGTCCTAAACAATCTGTAGGGATGCGAAATTTGGACTGTTTAAAAAAAAAGTTGTGTTGTGGGATAATGTAAAATCAGCAAAAATCATCAAGTCGAAACACAGGAATACCTAGAAAAAGTCTGGAGACGAAACTCCTTTTTGTAAGAGGAAACCATACAGAAAACGTGAATCGTAAAAGAAATAAAGGTACTTATTAATTAGAAATTCTGACTTAAAAACGAATAATAATTGATTATGTCAACATTACGTACCCTTCTCCAGTTACGATGACAGAAATATCACTTTTCTTTATATGTGATGCAATACGCCAGCAGAAAACTGACTGCAAGTCCTTTCTGTTTCGCACGATGTAGAGTCTCGTGTATCACACTGGATAGTTGATACACTACTATAGCAAGCTACGGTTCCTACGCTGAAATATTCAATTGATTTACCATGGCAGACAATGCTTGAAAAGCGTACATTCTGTGAAGAAAATACCTTTTTTTACTTTTCAAATATTATATCATGAGAACTGTGTGCAGATGTAAATTAATTTTGTTGGAAGGCATGGTACTAAATCTTAGGTAGAGCCACCTACAGATTAAATTAGCAATGGTCCTGGGTCAATTATTTGTTCATGTTAATAATGAACATCAGAATTTCCGAAGGCGACGACACATGCATGTGACAACGTATACCACGGCATCGGCAACTACGACTGAAATAGGCGCGTAATTATCATCACTAAACGTTGAATCAGTGACAGAGTTGCATGGTTTGATGAACTGCGAAACCTTCTTCATGATGCCGAATGGAGAGTGCGAATCCGTCCACTTCCTGGGGAACAGCTCCGCGACACTAGATGTGCAGGACGTAAACAACTGACGGCGACTCGGCTATGCTTTGGAGAACATTCATATCTGCATTCAAGGATTCAGTTGATCTTGTGCAAGACTCCATGACGGCCAATATGTACCGTACACTAGTTGCTGATGACGTACACCCCATCATGACGATTACATTTTCCAACGTCAGTGGTATTTTTCAACAAGATAATGCGCATTGCCACAATGTCAGGAGTGTGATGGACTGGTACGAGGAACACAGTGGCGACTTGCAACTGATGTGCCAGCCCCCAGCTCGCCAGATCTGAACGCGTTGTTGTTGTTGTTATTTTGAGGGGATTAAACAGTTAGGTCATCAGTCCCCTGATCTGAACACGGTCGAACACATTTGGAATGTGATTGAACGTAGCGTGAGTGCTTGTCACATCCCTCCCCTAAATTTTCGAGAATCAGGTGACTTGTATGTGCAGATGTGGTGCCAATTCTCTCCACCGACCTACCAAGGGCTCATTACTTCCATGACGATACGCCTGATCGCTGTATCCGTGCCAAAGGTATTCGTTAGTTTGTATATGCTTTGCATTTTCAAGCGAGGGGACGATCTAAATTATTTGTTAAGAATATATATACCAAGATTTTTTGATGAATATTTTATTTTATATGACAGGTTTCGAAAATCTTAGTTGTCGTCTTCAGATATCTAAATTTTAAGAAATAGCATTTCATAAGACATAGTGTTCAAAATGTTGAAATGTTTGTTAAGCTTATGGGACTTAACTGCGGGGTCATTAGTCCCTAAACTTACAAACTACCTTACACTAAAGACAGCACAAACATCCATATCCGAAGGAGGATTCGAACCCTCGACGTGGAGCGGCTCCGCGCATCGGAGCATAGCGCCTCAATTCGCTTGGCCACTCCGCCGTGGCTGTGGCATAGTGCTTGATGTCTTAATGTGACTTAGACATGAAGCAATATGTCATGAGGTGCTATTTTTTAAAATTTATAGATCTGAAGATACATGTAAGATTGTCGAAATCGGTCATCTAAAATCAAGCGATCTTGGCATATATATTCTTAATAAATATTAGTTAGGTAGTCGTAATGTTCTGACTGATCAGTGTGTTCTTGCCGGTATGTATCGATAAGAGAAATAGGAACGACCCTCATGAATGGCAGAGTAAAGTACCATTGATCTCACGTTTTACAGCAGTTTGTAGAATATAGTTGCAAAGGCGAAATAAATATCTTCAGAAATGGCATTCTTTGGGTTAAACATTCCGTTTCAGTCTTGTTATTTGTACCTGTATGAATCGCAGAACTGTTGTGCAAATAATAAAATGATCATCTATGAAAAACGAAAATTATTAAACATAATAGTGTTACAGGAGTAGGATTGATAATGAATAAGAAAATAGTAATGCGGGTAAACTACTATGAGCAGCACAGTAATCGCATTATCATTGTCAAGATAGATACGAAGCCAACACCGACAACAGCAGTACAGGTTTATATGCCAACTACCTCTGCCGATGATGAGGAGATCGAAGAAATATATGAGGAGCTAAAGGAAATTATTCAGACAATTAAGGGAGAGGAAAGCTTAATTGTGATGGGAGACTGGAATTCGGTAGTAGGAAAAGGAAGAGAAGGAAAAATAATAGGTGAATATGGACTGGGCAGGAGGAATGAAAGAGGAAGTCGCCTGGTAGAATTTTGCACGGAACATGATTTAATCGTAACAAACACGTGGTTTAAGAATAACAAAAGAAGGTTGTATACGTGGAAGAGACCAGGAGACACCGGAAGGTATCAGATAGATTTTATAATGGTAAGACATAGGTATCGGAACCAGGTTATAAACTGCAAGACATACCCAGGGGCAGATATAGACTCTGACCATAACTTGTTGGTCATGAACTGTAGGCTGAAGGTGAAAAAACTGCAGAAAGGTAGGAAAATAAGGAGATGGGACTTAGATAAATTGAAGGAACGTGAAGTTCTATAGAATTTCAGAGGCAGATTTAGGCAACAATTGACAGAAACTGGGGGAAATAAAACAGTAGAAGAGGAATGGGTAGCATTGAGAGATGAAATAGTGAAGGCAGCAAAGGACAAAATAGGTAGAAAGGCAAGACCTACAAAAAATCCTTGGATATCACAGGAAATACTACAGTTAATTGATGAAAGGAGAAAATATAAAAATGCAGTAAATGAAACAGGCAAAATGGAGTACAGATGACTAAAAAATGAGATTGACAGGAAGTGTAAAATGGCTAAGCAGGAGTGGCTAGAAGCCAAATGCAAATCTGTAGAAGAATGTATAGCAAGGGGAAAAGTAGATACCGCCTACAGGAAAATAAAAGAGACATTTGGGGACAAGAAAAGCAACTCTACGAATATCAAGAACTCAGATGGGAAACCAGTTCTCAGCAAAGAAGGGAAAGCTGAAAAGTGGAAAGAGTACATAGAGCAGCTCTACAAAGGAAATGAACTTAGAGACGATGTTGTAGGAAGTGAAGAGGAAGTAGATCAAGATGAAATAGGAGATACTATACTGAGAGATGAATTTGACAGAGCCTTGAAAGACCTAGGTCGGAACAAGGCCCCAGGAGTAGATGACATACCCTCAGAGCTATTAAAGTCTCTTGGAGAGCCAGCCATGACAAGACTATTTGAACTGGTGTGTAGGATGTATGAGACAGGCGAAATGCCCTCAGCTATCTTAGAAGATAGATTAAGGAAAGGCAAACCTACATTTTCAGCTTTTGTAGATTTGGAGAAAGCATTTGACAATGTTGACTGGAATACACTCTTTCAAATTCTGAAGTCAGCATGGGTAAAATACAGGGAAAGGAGAGTTACTTACAACTTGTACAAAAGCCAGACCGCAGTTATTAGACTCGAAGGGCATGAAAGGGAAGCATCAGTTGGGAAGGGAGTAAGACAGGGTTGTAGCCTTTCTCCGATGTTATTCAATTTGTACATCGAGCAGGCGGTGAAGGAAAGCAAGGAAAAATTTGGAATAGGGATTAAAGTTCAGGGGGAAGAAATAAAAACATTGCGTTTTGCTGATGACATTGTAATTCTGTCAGAGACAGCGAACGACCTGGAAGAGCAGTTGAATGGAATGGACAGTGTGTTGAAGAGAGCGTATAAAATGAACATTAACAAGAGCAAAACAAAAATAATGGAATGCGGTCTTAGAAAATCAGGTGATGCTGAAGGAATTAGATTAGGTAACGAAACAATGAAGGTGGTAGATGAGTTTTGTTACTTTGGTAGTAAAATAACATGCGATGGTCGCAGTACAGAGGATATAAAATGCAGAATGGCAATGAGAAGAAAAGCATTTTTGAAAAAGAGAAATTTGCTAACATCGAATATTAATTTAAGGGTAAGAAAGTCTTTTCTGAATGCATTTGTGTGGAGTGTTGCTTTGTACGGGAGTGAAACATGGACAATAAGCAGTGCGGACAGGAAGAGAATAGAGGCTTTTGAAATGTGGTGCTACAGAAGAATGCTGAAGATTAGGTGGGTAGATTGCATAACTAATGAAGAGGTACTGAACAGAATTGGTGAGAAAAGAAATTTTTGGCATACCGCGACTAAAATAAGGGATCGCTTGGTAGGACACATTCTTAGACATCGGGGAATCGTAAATTTAGCATTGGAGGGAAGTGTGTGGGGTAAAAATCGCAGAGGGAGACCAAGAGACGCGTATAGTAAGCAGATTCAAGTGGATGTGGGTTGCCGTTCTTATGAGGAGATGAAAAGGCTTGCTCAGGATAGAGTAGGGTGGAGAGCTGCATCAAACCAGTCTCCGGACTGAAGACCATAACAACAACAATAGTGTTAAACATTCTAGTGTATTAGTAATGAGAATTCTATTGAATTTATAACTAAATGTGGTAATAAAAAACAATGCAAACAGAAATATCGTAGTTTTATTTCAAAATGAAATAGATGATACCCACTGAATAGAGTAGGTTACATACAAAATACTAATTATTAACAAAGTCGTAAACATAATAAGGGGCTTTATTTTACATTGTTCTACAATTAAGAATTGTTAACGAAATTTTCATTGCAGTAAGGGGTATAATTAGAGTGGACTTCTGAGTAAGATCTTGTTAGAGGAAGTGATATTCCTCAAAAACAGGTGCTGAGAAGAAAGTAGCGGTTACCAGTGGAAAGTGTTTAATGGAATATGTGAAAGTGCGCCAACTTATCGGTTGCCGCTGGCGCACGCTTTCCCTCCGAGTTGATAGTCTAATGGAAACTAAAAGCTCTGTCACGCTGCTGAGCTTGTCCAAAATTAATGACTTTGCACAACTGTATTTTTGGTCTCATTAAAGTCTAAGGGTCGGGCGTAGTCCCTAATAAAGAAAAATGGATCGAGTGTTCGCACGCACATCCTCGCGTCAACTCTTTGTTTTATGACCGACTGTCTACTTTAGTCCCTTGTTTCGCCTATCTGAGAATTCTATGTGAATGAATATTCACGACTGAAGTAATTCTTTTCTGCTGATGCTGTCGTGAAGACATCTTTCTATTGCATGACTATTACTCTAATGTACAACAATAATTTTTTCTTTCTTAGAACGGTTTTCTTTCTTTCCATGGGCACTATTTGTTACAAAACGGATTTAGAACATTATCTGCTCACCGAAAACTTTATCTTTATCATACGTAATTACAGTGAGAACTGTATCGAACACTGTGGAGGTTTTAGGTATAGTGCCTGATCTTTCTGATATCTGCGAAATAATAGGCACCATAGTTGTACGTGTATATATAGCTTGACATCCAGAGGACCGTTTTAGTGCTAGTACACAAAAATCATACGACCCAATGAAGAAACACAGCTGCGATCAAGACGGTGTATTGATGAGGGCAACCGCTAGATCCGGCAGAAATTATCAGTTGTCGCCGTCGAATGTGTATCAGTGCCATGGTATAGCAGCCAGAAAGTCATGAATTTTATGCCATCAGTATGGATGTATTTTTGCTAAGTCTTTTTAGCGAACTTATAGTGTAAAATTTAACATAGTTGAGTAGTGTGATAATTATACAGTATATTTACACCAGCCATATTCCTTGACATATGATGTGTAATGCTTCACAAGATGTCAGCTACAAATTGATACGTTTACAGTATATTCATTGTACGTGTTCAGAGTGACGGTCATCCATCATGCCCGTAGTTGCTAAAACGCATGTAAACGACCTCGATACTTTCCTCCGCAAATTTCTTTGCTGGAGGTGGTCTTTTTCATCAGCAACTTTCGTGAAAGGACATGTATATCTTACAAGTTTGTAAATTATCTATCGTAGACGCAGGAACATCTCAAGTCAGAAGGCTCTATTTCAAGAACAGAAAAATGAAGACTTTGTGTTATTCATAACGAAACGTCCTTGAAAACTTTCTCAACGACGTTCAATTGTGTGTGGGAATTCCAGAGTATGGCTGTTCGAAATACCGTCAGGTAAAGAAGTTCCTTTCCTAGTAGTAGGACATCGCCTGCAGCTCCTCTCCTGAGCTCTTCAACATATCGGTAGGACCCTGAACGCCTCGAATACCGTGGCTTTGCCATTGGAGTCCTGATTTCAGTTAGTAATAGCTGATGATCAACCGCGGCGGAATAGCCATGCACACTAAAGCGCCGTACTGTGGTGCGGGCGACCTTTCGCCCTTGGAGGTTCGAGTCCTCCTCGGCCATGTGTGTGTGTGTGTGTGTGTGTGTGTGTGTGTGTGTGTGTGTTGCTCTTAGGATATATAAAAGTAGTTTGTAAGTTTAGAAATCAATTACCACTGCGCTTAGGTCCCATAACCTTACAAATATTTGAACATTTTTAAGCTGATGATCGGACTCTAATGAAGCCAACGGAACCATGTTGTCAACAATGAACTGTACAAGCCAGTGGTGGCTATATAATAGTGTGGGCTGTTTTCAAATGGAATGGACTGAGTTCTCTAGTCCAACGGCACCAAACCATTGACTGGAACCGGTTATATTCTGCTACTTGGAAACCATTAGCAACCGTACAACAACGAAATGTTCTCAAGAGCGATGAAATTTTTATCGACCATGTCATCGACCCACAGATGTTCGCGGTTGGTTAGAAGAATATCGTGGACAATTCCAGCGAATGATTGGACCGTCCAGATCGCCAGACATGACCCTCATCAAACATTAATGGGAAATGACTGACAGGTTACTTCGTATATGAAATCATGCATCGACAACACTTTAGAAATTTAGGACACTTTTCGCAAAAGTCATTGAGTGCCTTTTGTTCTAAAAATATTTTATTTTAATGTGACACATGTTTCTAAAAGTTCATCATCACGCATAAGCAGCTATCTTTAGTGAAGCTTGCTCTTCTTACCACTTATAGCACATACATAGCAGCAAGTTTTTACAAACCTCGCCACATGCGTATTTTGGGGTCTTTTCAATTCTCGTGTAATGATATTATTTTGAAAAATACGTTAAAGGCATTTATTTATCTATATTTATCATGTCCCTCAGGACCGAAATGAGGAACAAGTCTACATCGTTATGGAACGAGTCAGTAGCCTACATCAGATTGTAACACAATGAGAGTAATAGATAAAGAGAAACTCTCTATACACACGACAGGCTTAACGATAAGTAAAAAAACAATCAACAGCGAAACACATGAATTGGCGTAATTTTTAAAATTTTCCATGAATTCCTCGTCATAATACACAGAGTGAACTGTGAATAAGCTTTTCAGTTTGGCCTTGAAATTGTGTGGTTTACTACTAAGCTTTTGAATTATTGTGGCAGCTTATTTAAAATGGATACAGCAGGAAACTGCATACCTTTCTGTACAAGGGTCAAGGAGGTGTGCGCCAAATTCAGATGCGAATACTGTCTAGTTTTAACTGAATGAAATCTTATAACTCTTGGGAATAACCAAATATTATTAACAGCAAACGACAATGAAGAAAATATGTAATCAGAGGCCAAATGTTAGAATTTCCAGGCTCCTGAACGGGTGTCGACAAGAGGTTTGCGAGCTTACACCACATATTGCTCGAACCACCCGATTCTATGCCTTAAATATCTAAGTTCTAATTCTAATGTTTGTAAATCTATCGGACTAAACTGCGTGGTCATCAGTCCGTAGCTTACAAAACATTTATACTAAGGTAAACTAACCTAAGGACAACACACACCCATGCCCCAGGAAGGACTCGAATCTCCGACGGCGAGCAACCGCGCGCTCCTCAGCGAGGCGCCTTAGACCGCTCGGCTACTCCACCGAAGCCATAAATACCATTTTTGTGTCAGAGGAGTTATGCAATAAATTATTAGCGAATAAAAATAAGCCACCAGACCACTTCTTCGTTTGAACTATCGCTTATTTCAGATGCTTTTCTACTTCTCAGTTCCTTTACTTAATCCACCTAGTACCTCATTGTGAAAAGAGTATATAGCATTTTCGGTTGTTAAATCACTTCTGAAACGAAACTGTACGTTTGGTAGCAAATTTTGGAAACCGAAATGATCGATTAACGTCGCATATACAGCCTTTTCAATAAGTTTAACAAAAAATAATATCATAAAAATAGGTCTAAAGTTATCAAAGCTATTCCGTTTCTTCATTTTTATAAAGTGGTTTGATTACTAAGTACTTCACTCTGTTAGGAAACTGACCATTCCGAAAAGAAATATTACAATTATCGTTAAGTACTGGGCTAACATAGGTGGAACAATACAGAAATATTTTTCTAGATACGTCATCATATCCGTAAGAGACTTGTGATTTAATTATTGACTCAAACTCTTTCCTTTCATTGTCACGCAGGACTATTTCAGGTAAAAGTCTCAGAATGTTGTTTTCTGATAGAGTTATATGATTACCTGTAGGAGCTAAACTTCTGTTTCTTTCAGCTGTTTCATTCAGAAAGTGATTATTAAATAAAATACATATATCTGACCTACCAGTAGAAGAAAAATTTCCATTGCGTACTGACTTTATAGCCTTATCTTTGTGCTGCTGACCAGACACCTTCTTCATTAGCTAGTATTTTTATGTACCACATACTTTTCCCTTATTGATTACGTTTTAAGAACCATACAGTACTGTTTCTAATAGGCTAAAGCAGCTTAATTCTGCCTGATTTTAACATTTTTTTATATAATTCCCGCTTTGTTCTACACGACCGCTCTAACTGAAAGTAGCTCTCAAAGAGCATGATAAATGTTTGAAGGAAATCACTGTATTTATTATTTATATTATCAGCGCTATAAACACCGTTTCAATCTCGTTTCTTTATTTGGTTTGAAAACGCCTCTCTAGCAATTGTCTTAGCTTTTCTACATAATTTACAATTTACAGATGTTTGAGAAAGAAACTTTTTAAGGGTAAAATTTGTGCAAGGTTGTCTGAAAGTCTACTCCCTATTCCGCTAACAGAATAACCTGCGCTATGTTTTCTCGTAATATGTTAGTATGCCATAAATATCAGAAAACATATTTTTTCTGATTGTGTTATGGCATTTCTGGAAAAAAACTATTCTGTCTGGCGGTAGATGGCAGAGGTATTAATTAATGCGCTAACTAACGATGCTGATGGCGATTTCCATATATAGGTTAATGTGGTAAAAGTTCGATGTAGGTACAATTCCGAGCAACATTCGGTTTCGCACCATTTGTCAGTCTCGAATTGTTAGTAGCACTTGCCTTTGTATGGCATTGTAGTGTTGCAGGTTTCTATAGCTCCTCCTGTCTTTTCCACTTTGTGCTACGGAGATGTAAATTTTTTCCTGTAAAGAGGTAAGTGAAGCTACTTATTCTAACGCGCTCTTATAAATCAGTAGTTAAGAGTGAATGGATTCGCTGCCAAAAATGCAATGTTTAGTACCACGAAGTATGCGTTGGTGCCCGAGGGAAATAGTACTTTTTATGCGGAAAATGCCAGTGATCAAAATTATACCAGCAAGTGATCACAATTGTGTATATTTTAGATTGTTTTTCTCAATTCTGTAACTATTGTGTGTGTTTATACCAACATCTGTAATTGTCTAATATCTTTGTTACATATTCATTAAACATCCAAGGACGAGTGCTATAGTTAAAATTATTTCTTTTCTCAATATATTTCCAGTTACAATAACATTTGTCGATAATGAACGCAATTGTACCACCTTTGTTATTTATAAAGGGAATCAAGCAGCAAAAGTTAGCCGCGCGGTAGTGGCAGTGCGCTTTAAGGTGCCTTGCTGCGAAGTGCGCGTCTGCTCCCCGTCGGAGGTTCGAGTCCTCTGTCGACCATGAAGTATTTTAAGTTGTTTGTAAGTCTAGGGACTGATAAACACTACAGTTTAGTCCCATAGCTTTACAAACATTTGAATAAAAGCTGTTCTGTGTTAAAATTAGAGATAGTGCTCTGCAAGATTTTCAGTCTTGACTTTGGTTATCCCACAGTGCAACCTATTTAACATTAAAGGAGCTTTAACTGAAAAATTGAACAAATTATCTCGAGACATTTTATAACCTGCCTCTGAGAAATTTTATAAGCTGCCTTTGAGACATAACAAAACCAACTTATGCCAAAGCACGTTAGCAGGACGTGTTTAACACAGGGCAGATGTAGCTGAAGATCACTAGCGGAAGTGTGACCTCATCTTATATGGTGATCTGGTTCAAGAACAGGTACAGTGAAAGAAATGAAGATTAGTGTTGATCATCCCGTCACCACCCAGCTCACAAGGGAAGGTGCACAATGAGTGAATGCTTTCTGTTTTACCGACATTTTTATTTCAGTTAATAGATTTAGATGGGTGAGAGATCTTGGAGGAGACACATGATAGGTGTCTGGTTGCGACTTGACTATGAATATACAACACACGTATGACCAAACTTCATGGAAAGGGTATACCTGGGCTTACAAACTACTTTAACTATACTTTGGAAAACATACACACCCATGCCCGAGGGAGAACTCGAACCCCCGGCGGAAACTGCCGCTCAGTCCGTAACATGACACTTTAGACCAGAGGTGGGCACAAATCGGCTCAATGAGCAGCGCTCCGTCTCAGGCCGGAAAAAGAGCAGCGTTCGCTCTCGGCCGGTGGTTATCCTAGTTGCCGCTAGAGGTCTGCATGCTTGCTGGCGCACGTAGTTCCGTTACTTATAAGCATAATAGCATTTTTCAGGACATACCCCTAGCAGTGGAATCTGTTCATTCGAGTTGGATATTAAACAGTTTGCACTATTATCTTTATAAGTTATTTTATAACGCACTCAACCAGGTGCATTTCTGCGGCTACGTTAGCGCGTTGGCTGTGCAAAGCCATCTAGACTTTTCAGCAGGAACTACGTAATGCACGCCAGCTGCTCGCCGCTCTGCTCCCGCTCAGGCAGGCGGCTCCGAGAGCGCACCTCGCTCATTGCCCACCTCTGCTTTAGACCACTATTTGTAAATGTTCAAATGTTTGTAAATCAATCGGACCAAACTGCGTGGTCATCCGTCCGTAGCTTACAAACTACTTAAACCTAGGTAAACTAACCTAAAGACAAAACACACACCTATGCCCGAGGGAGGACTCGAAACTCCACGACGAGCTACCGCGCGCTCCGCAGCGAGACGCTTTAGACCGCTCGGCTGCTTCACCGCGGCACTATTTGTAAAGTGTATAAAGCTAAACTGTGAAACTGATGAAATATCACTACCTGTTCCAGAATGTCCACGAATCATTACTAATACACTCTAGTGTATTTACACTATAGCGATTAAGGTGATACAGTGTCTGGAAATACAATGTAGTAAAATGATGCCAATTTATAATTGCACTTTGAAATACTGAAGCGATTAATATGCTGTGAAGTCAGAAATATGTTAGCATTTACATCTAGCTTTGAAAGGTGACGAAATTAGATACTATTGCGTCTGCCATGATTATGTCGTCAACGGAACAGTAAACCTCAACCCTCCCTAACTTCCCCCGTTCCGGTTTAAACGCAGTGGGAAGGAGTGTAAATTATTTGCAGCACGTCTGCGTCTGAAGACACAATGAAATGCGATCCTGGCCAGTGGCAGCACTTAGCAGGGTGCAGGAATGCGTGTTGCGCGGCGCTGGCAGCCGCGGCCCGCCGGTATCCATCACCGCCGCCGCATTTGTAATTCTTGTCTGGCGCACCTGCGCTTTCCTGGGAACGCCGGCTTATAACCACTCCTCTCCACCCCCACACATTCCTCCTCTTTCCCAGAAATAAGGTATTCCTTTTTCTTTGACGATATAAATCTTCACTTAGTTGTGAGATTTCCCTATTCCATTGCCTCCTACTCAGTTTCCAGTCGGAGATTTATGATACCGACCAGTTCGACCATTTTTCTAATCTATAATTCACGATTTTCTGTTTAATAACATTTATAACCAGTATTTTATTTTTACTGGCTACATAGTTTTAATACAAAAGTAGCATATTATACGTGTACTATTTCTTACAAACATTTTTTTCTTGTAGTACAAATACGAGGCGCGTCCAGAAAGTAAGTTCCGTTTGGTAATAAAATGAAGTTGCACACAGATACAGAAGAAATTTTTATTGCACAAAATTCTACAACTCTTAAATTACTTTTCCACATAACTGCCGAAATATTGTAGCCACTTGTCATAGCATGCCACAAGTTTTTGCATGCATCCTTTACAGAAGGTTCCCGCCTGTGTATTCAACCATGTGGTAACAGCTGTTTATCATCGTTGAAGTGTTGACCACCAAGGACAGATTTTGGTGTAGGAAGAGATGAAAGTCGCTAGGAGAGAGGTCCGAGCTGTATGGAGGTTGATCAAACAGGTCCCATTGAAATTTCCGTAAGAATTGTTTGGTCACATTCGGTGTCAGCATTATCGTGGAAAAAAAAATCTTTTGACAGTACTCCTCTTCTTACACCTAAAATCTGTCCTTGGTGGACAACACTTCAACGATGATGACGAGCTGAAAGAACATGTTACCACATGGTTGAATACACAGGCGCCAACATTCTATGAAAAAGGCACACCAAACCTTGTGCCATGCTATAACAATTGCCTACAAAATTTCGGAAGCTATGTAGAAAAGTAGTTTAACAGTTGTAGATTTTTGCACAATCAATATTTTTTCTTTATATGTACCCGTTCTTTTCATATAACCAAACGGAACTTACTTTCTGGATGCGCCTCGTACTTCACTCACCTTTTGCCGTAAAACGATGGACATGTTTCTATTAATGCGGCAGGTACCAACACTCATTTGAAATAGAGGGAGTGACCTACGACCGTTCCCATTGGCAGCTTCAGTTTACATGCGCATTTTATACTTGAACTATAGTTGCAAAACAAATCTTTGACTAGTCTTTGAAATAAACTATGTAAGTGATCATTCTGCCAGAAAAATGTTGTCTGACGCAGTATAACGTGAAATCGGACTGATTCAAGATGAATTTTGGAGCTGTAAGAAAATTTCAACATCAGTCTAACTTTTTCTGTCTGACGTACATGCAGACTTCTCCCCTTGTCAGATGCGAGAAAATAGAATATTGCAAAATTGTAGAATGTGAAAGCTAGGAATCTTACACAATTAGATTACACATCTGTAACTTAACAAAAGGAATCTTCAGGGGTGTTGGTAGGAATCTCTATATGCTTAATTACCTATTAAGGGACATAGATGTTTAAGTAAGGAATGCTCAAAAAATTGTGTATTATGCACACACTGGAATGAAAGACGAATGATCGAACCCGGCGTATTTGGATAAATTTGTGGAGATGTGGTTGATATGTAAAAGAACCTGCGTATAGAACAACGTTGCTCTCCATTATTGAGTACCATTCGAGTGTTTGGGATTCAAACTAAGTCAGATGAAAGAAATACATAGGAACATTCAGAGGCGGGCTGCTAAATTTAATGCCGGTATGATCGATTAAGAAGTGATTATCATTGAGATTGTTTAGGATCTGCAATGGAAACACCTTGAGGGATGGAAACGTTCTACTTCAGTAGCATATTGGATAAATTGACATTTCAAACTCAGTTTAGAACGATTTTCTTCACTCAACTTACATTTCGCGCAAGAAAGACTAATGTAATGGAAATGAGTGCTCGAACGGATACGTACTGAAAGTAATTGTTTTCTCTTTATGAGAGTTCAACGGAAAAGTGAATGGCAACTAGTGTTACAAGGTACAATTCGCAACAAATTTTGTGTATCTGTATGTAGACGAAGATGTAGATCCATTTGCCTTTTTCGGGATCAAGGGTACCTCTATACTTTTCACTCTTTACTTCAATAACAGACCGATTACCGTAGCAATTTGGTGCGTCACGATTACGAATATTTTAAACATCTACTACAGCATTGGTATGTTAGAATGTCAATCCTCTGCCACTATATTAAAGGGTATAATTCTACCCTGCACATCAGTTCCAGACCTTTAAAACAGTAAGTAACTTTACATTTACCTAAAGATTGAGTTTCGTACCATTGTATAAGCAGGAAAGTATGCCAGAAATGTCTCTGAAGCGACATCTCTGTTTCTACCGAGCAGTTCACACCCAGGTGAGCTTCATAGCCCTTTCATTCCCAGTGTTGTTCCTTGACAACAAAGTAATAAAAGTTGATTTATACTGTAGTTTGTGCATCAATCCTTAAAGTTGCGTTTTTGTTGATGAACAACATGCTTTTAGTACGACATTTTGCCGCTTGGTACGGAGTGTAGCCACTTCTGAGGCATTAATCTGTCCATCTTGGAGGTTGTGTAGCGTTGCCGTCTGTATGTGGCTGAGAGTGTAAGCGTGAGTGTGGTTCCTTTTTATTCTATTCCAGCAGTGAATTGTCTTGTCTATGGAGCTATGCTAGCATTATTGATATGGCAGTGTTAACTATCAACAAAATAACATCCAATTAATAAAATACCTCGATACAAACGTCTGTGTTGTGCACGAAATACATGAGATAAAAATCAATAATTCGAGCAAAAATTTTAAAACACGTATTTTGATGTTTACTACGCTGTATTAATATAGAAAACACTGAATTTTAATTTTTCCAAAGCTGATTTCATATTGTGGGACTGAAAGGGTAAAAGCTCTCCAGTCCACACCGTCACGAGTTGAGGCATTCAGCTTTTCAATTTACTTTCCGTCCTTCGATAGCGTCTTAGGTTTCATTTTAAATATTAACACAACTCTCGCGTTTTTATAATTATTATTCTTACTTCCTTGCTCTGATTTCGCGTCATTGACTGATGTGTTTGTTTGCTTTCAGGTAAGTGGCTACATGGACTAGCTTGTTGTTCCTGAAGAGATACGTAGCACGTAAGTAGCTCCTTCCAGACCAAGAAGAAACGGAGCATTCAGAGGTGAGCTCAACTGGAAGATAAATATGTTTGCCCGCCTCTCGCCGTTCTCTGTTGCCTTCATTTTGTTCTCCGGAGCTAACGCTCTTTACATAAGCGTCATTTTTTCAGCTGTAGCTAAAATTAACGTCGCTTCTGATTATTTTCCCGAGACAAACTTAATTAAGCTTCGGACAAATGACGTAATTTTCTTAGATGTCTCCGCCATTTTTAAGGAGTGGGCCTCGGCGCAATAAGAGGAAGGCCAAAACGGAGATTAAACAGCTGCTTGAGCCGTTTGTGCAGACGACGCTGAAGGAAAACTTATCACAATAAGGAATACACTTTTAAGAGAAATAGGCGCAGCGAAAGATACCAGACGTTGTCTTCGTAAATGAAGTGACAGTATAAATTTCTGCTGTCTTTCTCTTGGTTTTCTATGAAAAGTAACAGCTCAAAGTACTTTCACATTCAGCAGAAACTGGACATACTCTTCTCAATGAAGTACGTTTTAGTTGTGTAATAGTCTATTTGTGACCATACGTACGCTATGTTGACGGATTACTGGCATATTTTGCTTCATTTAGCCTGTGTGTTCACAGTAAAATTTTCTACTACTTTTAAAAATATATAGCTCAAATTATCTGGGGAATTAACAATTTTCTGTTTCATAGAAAAGTTGCACCCTGTTAACATAGGTATCGTGAAGTCATGATGTTAAGCTTTCATGTATACACAAGCAACTCACACAACTCACACTGAATAACGCGATAAACAAGAACTTACACATTATTGAGGAACTAGAGGAAGGATGTATTATAAATGTAATAGAGTTTTAAAAGACGTAAATCTTCATCATCTTTATTTCAAAAGAAATGACCTACTTGTTTGATGAGGTGAAGGGGTGGCCAAACTCATTTAGTAAGTGCAAAAGCCTCGCAGATATTATTAGGAAATTCCAGTGGCAGACGTTGTAATAGATACGTTCTGAATCATAGTACCGGCTTCTGTCGAAGTTCAGAGAGCATGTGTTCCTCGAAGAATCAACAGGCAGCAAGGAGTTCAGAGTTTTACACGACCTATACATTCAAACATCTTGGGAGAATTATAAAAATTAGCTACTGGCGATATTTTCTTATTTAGGGCTTTTAATATTTTATGGGTGAATCTATAACTAGCAATCTCAGTCGGGCAATTCTTTTAGTATCCAAAATTTTATACGAACAGTGAATGTTGTTTCTACTTAAATCTGTGACAGCCTGAGTACATTACTTTTAGAATATTTTGGAAGAGATGTCGGTAAGATAGTGGACTATATTTGTGTACGTATCTACTGTCAGTTTATTTGTGAGGTGGTTTATAAATGTAATCATTTAATTTCTTCAGGAAATATTACCTGTGGCAGTGATTCATTACAATACAATGAAGGACATTACTCATTTCGAACGACCTTTTAGTGCTCTGTCTGAAATTTCATTAAAACCATTAAACTTTTGAATTTCATAATACACACAAATCTCTTAATTCTAGAGAAACACGCTGGTGTTTCCTTGCTACTTTGGTTGCTTAAATTTTTAATATAGTGTACTGCTTCTTAAACTGAACCATTAAAACATATTTTTGCATCTGTATTTACGGAATGCTTGTTAGAAGCATATACATCCGCTTTATTATCAGCTACAACATAGTCATTTATTGTAATTGTAATGGAATGTTGTAGACTGACTTGCTATTAAGTCTCCCATTTGACAATACCGTTTATAATTATTTTAATTTCTTATTTCAGTTATTAATTTCCGGTGTGATGTACGTACTTCTTCACATTTAACGGCTTTCCTTAAATTACTGTAGAACTTTTTTAAATTGCAAGTAATATTTGATCTAGATTTTCCTGACTTTCATTTTAATTTTTCTATGCTTATTAGATGAAATTTCAGTTCTCATATTTTTCCACTGATTATTTACTTTTTTCTATTTTTAATGGACTCCTCGATAACATATAGCAACACAACTACAAGTATAGACCTACTTTTAAGTATTGAATAAAATGCACTTAACATGAGCATCTTTTATTATATATCCCTCTTCTATTAACTGACTTTTAAAGCATTGCATCCTGTACTTATTAATAAAACTCACTGCTTTGCGTGAACCTGCCTCAGAAATTTAAGATGCTATGCAGATTATTTTCATTAATTGTGCTTCATGATAATCAATTAAGAACTGGCTACAATGCAATTTTTTCATCCTGAGAAGTGGGTATAAAATTTTATCAATCGGTGTCTTACTAATTTGTGGTACTCGATTTGCAGAACTGCCTACGAAATTAAATTGAAAAACCCAAATAATGATTTAATAAACTTTTCCTATCTGTATATTATATTAAATTTTCACTGAAATTTCTAAAGATAACGAACAGTTTCTTCTTATCTGATAAGTCTCTTAGCAATGTATATATCTTTTCCATGCATAGCTAAAAGTTTTCTAGAGTGGACATATGAACTGTTTCAATTATCAGAAAGTTTTCGGCAATATCAGCTCACAAACATATATTGCTAGGTTCAGATCTACGCAACAACAATTTCATTTCAGTATATTTTACTTGTATTCAACGGTTACGTTTGTTGCAACGCCTTACTTTTCCATTTTAACATGAAAATAACTCTTAGTCAATAATCTATGCTGTTTAACTTTTCCCTCCCTGTGGGTAAATTATGTTCAGGGAGACTGAGAACATTTATAGATTCAGAATTTTTTACGTCTTCTAGAGACACAACAAGTGTGTTCTGATTTTTTACCACCTATTGTTGTCACGCATCACAATAATTTTGTTTTCTTGAAGATGTTACATTTGTTAAGGTCCTATTCTACTCTGTTTTCGTTTGGTGCTGTGTGACGGTCACCTGATGAACCTAAAACCAGTGACCCTCTTACTCTAGAGCAGTGTTTTTCAACCTTCTCGAATGTGCGACCCCCCTTCCAAGTAAAAATGTTCTGGCGAACCCTTTCAAACAAAAATATTGTTGCGCCCCCCCCTCCCCCCCCCCCCCAAATCACGAAACGCCACGAAATAATGTTATTTCAAAGGAGACAAATTTTATCTTCTTTCTTCTGCTTCTTTTAAATTGCTGGAAGAACTTATATGCATGGTGTCCCACCCAAGTTTTTCACCCCAGATATCTCTGGAACTACGAGAGATATTGAAAAACGACTTTCACGGTCATGAACGTACAGCAGGGCCTTATGAAAGTAAGTACAATGAGACAGTTTAAAACACAAAGAAATATTATTTTCAACGCAAACTTATGTTTTTTTTTTTTAAATGGATACCCCATATTATTTCTTAAGCAATCGATAGAATGAAATATCACAAAAAGAATAGCGTTGGTTGCATCGTAATCCGTCAATTACATCCAGAGGAACTGTGAAGCGAAGTTGATGTTTGAAACACATGTAGCGCACAGCTAACGCGTCTCGAGACTCAAGCGAGACTGGCGGTTGAGTATCGGATAAGCGCTAGCAGCACTCCTCATGTATTTCAAACATCAACTTCGCTCCGCAATTTCTATGGATGTTATTGACGCATAGCGATGCAACCAACGTCATTCTTTTTGTGATTTTTCATTCTATCGATTGCTTAAGAAATAATATGGGGTATCCATTAAAAAAAACATAAGTTTGTGTTGAAAATAATACTTCTTCGCGTTTTAGACTGTCTCATAGAACCTACTTTCATAAGCCCCTACCGTACGTTCATGACCGTGAAAGTCATTTTTCAATATCTTATGTAGTTGCAGAGACATCTGGGTGAAAGAGTTGAGTGGGACACCCTGTATATATCTCAGAATGGTACACACATTTACGTGATTTCCGGCAGAAACATAATATATTTTGTTAATGAGTATTTCGCATTTCAGGCAAGACTTAGAACGAAGTTATGCTCATTATGAGAGGTCCCACTGCATAGACAATTTGTAAAGAAGTAGACATATTTTTTTGAATTTTTCAGAATTACTTATTGTATAAAATTCTTTCTCTGGAAACAGTTTTCGAACTTTGTGCTTATTTTTCCTTATCACATTGTATTCTAAAACAATCTATGATCTATTCAGTTAATAATGAATATTAGAGAAAGAACTCCGTAATTGTAAAATTAAATAAATTTCACCTAGGCATAAGTTTTTGCATTACTGGACCCATAGTTACTTCACGGTGCAAGTACTTCCTCCTGTGGCGGCGACGCCCCCCCCCCCCCCCCCCAAGCAAGATTTTTGACCCCTCCTGGGGGTCGCGACCCACAGGTTGAAAATCACTACTTTAAAGCAATCACAGTGATTTTGTCAAAAAAAAATGTTCAAATGTTTGTTAAGCTTAAGGGACTTAACTACGGGGTCATCAGTCCCTAAACTTACAAACTACTTATGAACTACCTACAACTAAGGACGGCACAAATATCCATGCCCGAGGGGGGATTCGAACCCCCGACCGTAGTGGCCGTGCAGACCGTGACTGAAGCGCCTCAGTCCCCTCGGCCACCGCGGCCGGCGTGATTTTATCCTGTGTTCTTGTGGCTAGTGTTAGACTTTCTTGAAGATGCTCAAACCCAACTTTCCTTTATTCAGCTGTTCATGTATACGATACGATTTGTACAGCCCCATCTCACAAATGCATCAATGGACAGCATATATGTGACTTTGTTTTATAAAAAATCATTCGCTTAATACCTAGTAATATGGGTAGTAACTGAACAAACTCAGTGCTGGCCATAGGGCTGTGAAACGTCAACAACCCTCACACGAGTGTATGCTGCTGCGACCCCTGTTTCCTCGAGGACACCTTTAGTACTATATTCTAATTTTCTAAGCAGGCCGTTTTCTACTCCTGCTATAATAAAATGAATGGTCGAAATCGAAGTATGGAAACATTTCAACCATTTCTGGGGGTTGAAATAAATTCAACGACAAACTGAAAATTTGTGCTGGACCAAGATTCGAAGCCGTATTTCCCGCTTTGGGCCATAGGCCGTCTTAACCAATTACGCTATCGAGGCACGCTTCCCTTCCACCCCAAATTCTCAACTTCTAGCCCCCTGCCCATTGATTCCTCTCGCTCACATTTTATACCGGATTACCGCAAGGGATCGAGCGTTTGAATGTGGTCCATCATAAAATTTCAACTCTTTGTCGTTGAATTTATTTCAACCCCCGAAACTGTCGAAATGTTTCAATACTTCGATATCGTAAATTTACGGCCGTTGCTGTCAACTAATGCTGTCTGTTTTCGGACATATCCGAAAAGAACAGACACCATATCAGTAATTGTAAATATGCCCACAGCAGGCAATGACAGTTTCAATGCGGACGCATTCAAACGCTCGAGCCCTTGCGGGAATCCAGTATAGGCTGCGAGCAAGAGGAATGAATGGCCGCGGCGGACTATGGTCCGATTCGCGAGTCTGTTCCCCGTTGGAGGTTCGAATCCCCCCTGGGGCATGGATCGTAAATGTATGGGCCGTTACTGTCAACTAACGTCGACTGTTCTTTCGGACATATTTGAAAAGAACAGACACCATATCAATAGTTATAAAATGAATGGTACTATAATACACGTAAACTATGTCAAAGTAATACTTAGTAAGTACCCATCTTTAGGTGAGTTACGCAAGTAACACGTCGATGGTAAGCACACCCAACAACGCATGAATGTTCACCGGAAGAAGGTTTAACGAAGCACCAGACAGGAAGTGAAAGAAAACTGAGAATCACGACGTTTTCTAACACTCATGTTAAAAATACGATTTTAGAGAAGTATTTAAAGCACGGCAATGACTCCAATACAACACACGTCTGTATGAATGCCTTGTAATACATGCGACCATGTTGTTTAGAGACTGTAAATCCAACTTTAAGCTGGAGTACTTTACTTTCAATTCACGGAGTATTTTTATGAAGAAAAAATAAGGCTAAACAAATTTGTTTTGTATCTGACGTCTTTTTCTCTCCGGCAATTGGTGGATTTGTTCTCCGATGTAGTGCATTTTATTCTCTGTGCACAATACAGAAATTTCTAACATGATTGAGACTGTTTTAAGGGTTTCTGTTTAATTATTTATAAAAAAATTTCATGGACATGTACTCATGACAAAGAAAGCTTTGGACGTTTTGATAAAATGAAACATACTTTCACTGTAACGTTTGTAACTGCGTGTAAGGGGAAGTAGCTGTATGCTTTCATAAAAATTAACTTCTGGAAATGAATTTTCACGAATACTACTCTTCGATATACTGAATGGTATGCTTGGTAACGCCAAGTGCTATGACGTGTACTTCGGAAGCCCATGTCTCAATGTGGGACTGCGTGTATTTAAGTTATTTGTTGGGGAGCTACACAGAGCTTTCAGGATGAACTTTATGGGCTGACGTAATTATCAGAGGACTACTCATGACTTCATAAACATTTGCACGCTGTTAAAATATGATAGAAAATACGGACAGCTCATGACTGTATTACGTAAGAAAGATGCAAGTCTGGTAAAAGTTATGCTGTCTGTAACTTATAGGCTAAATGAACAGAAAGTTTCTGGGAGTGGCTCTGAACTCGTAAACTCTCTTGGGTATTCTGTGATATTATATTGTACAGTACAGAGCTCTCCATTTTCTTAAAACGGATACTGTGAGCCAGAGGGACAGACAAAGTTACGTTTTGAGAGCGCAGAGTTCTCGTGATATCCAGTTTGTGTTTTCTTTCATGGTATTTGACAGCTGTCGTAGGTTATGGCTGTGAGCTTGGTCTAGGACGCCGGTATTTTTATTTCGATGCCTTGTGTTTGTTTGTATATCTCGTAGACAGCAGGGCTATGAAACAACTTGGAGGATTTTCTGTAGATGAAGTAAACCGTATTATTTCCACATAAACTACATTATTTTAATTTATGTACTTGTAGCGGTTCAGCACTCCATCACCTAATTAATTAACTAACTAGTAAGAGATGAAGAATTTTCTTGCCTGACACATTACAGTGGAAGGAGAGAGGACATACCCAGAGCTCAAGTTTTTCCTTGCAAATTCCATGTGTGCGTGTGTGAAAGGGGGGGGGGGGGGGCAACGATGACAGTTTCGTGAGTAAACATTGCAGTTTTTCGTGAGATCGGCTCCTAACGTGACTGAGGAGATGTGTGCTTACCTCTCTACTTCTGTAACTGTTTCTTTTTATCCCCACAGCAATTCTGGCATGCAGCGATTAAAAAGTGAACCTTTCAAGTAGCTGATTTAAAGTCGAAAAGCTCCATTACCTAAATGAAAATAGTAAAACCAATTTCTCATTCCCTTTTCTTTCACACTCATGTTCCGGTGATTCAAGTAAATAAACCCCGTCATACTTAGGTAAGTGTTATTAAGTATTATGTGTATTTTTCCGAACATGTCCGATTTTCAAAATTATTACTTGTAAAAAATAACTGAGCGTGTAGCACAAGACGGAACACCTATTACAGTTTATTAAATTTAAAACTGGGTTTCTCTTTCATTAAGCTCGGTGCAACATGGCCAAAACATACGCAGATTCAGAAAACGTATATCTTCGATCAAAAGCAGGTAAGATATATGTTAACGAAGCACCTCTGTAATAGTAGCGTATCAGTCGAACCTACCACTAACAAATCTTGTAGCCCGTTTCTGAACTGCCTCTATGTCTTCCCTTAAACCGATCTGGTGGGTATCCCTAACACTTGAGCATTACTGCCAATAGAAGCACACGAGCGTTTTATATGCGGTCTCCTTAACAGGTGAAACACGTATTCCCAAAATTATCCTAATAAACCAAAGTTGACCATCCTCCTATCCCACAACTGCCCTTACATGCTCGACCCATTTCAAATTGCTCTGCAGCGTTATACTTCGATATTTAATCGACCAGACTGTATCAAGTAGCACAGTACTAATGCTGTATTCGAACATAACTGGACTTTTTTCTTACTGATCTGGATCTACTTTTTTCTTTATTTTGGAATAGCTGCACATTCCTTGCAGCAACTGAAAATTTTGTTGCAAACGTACTGAATCCTAGTACAGTCACTCAATGTCGATGCCTTTCCGTACACTGAGCAACATTATTAAACAGCTTATGATTGCTCAAGGCTGATTTGACTGATGAGTTCACTCAGTTATAGAGGGGAGAGAGTGGAGGGAATCAGGCTTCTGCTATTGCAATCACTCGTGTGACGTGGGTGGCAGAGGTTGGATAATCATTGTAAGGTGTGGGCGTGAAGAGGTTGTAGTGGCGGCAACGACAGCCTTCCTATTATCAGCATTTTCTTTGCAATTTAGGAAGGCCGACTTTCCTTACAATAGAAAATTCTCCAACGCACCCACCCGTTAAATTTTGGTCCTATTATCTAAATTTCGTTTTCAGACACATCTCATTTAATCTCCTGGTTTCCTCGTGTATCACAACGTTTAGCAAGTTATTTTCCCGCTCCTTATTGTCTTTCCAACCCATTTCATAGAGTGTAAATTCTTAAGTAAGCCCCGAAAATTACCAGTGGCTCTTATTGGCAGCTCAGAAGTGATGAAATTCGAGTGACGACAGCGGCGTTCGTGCAGAGCTATCATCGCTGGCTGGAGAGTGCCAAAGTTGCAATGAGCGGTTGGTATTAAAGCGACGTGTGTTCTATGTGAAGTGGCAATTGTTTAATTACACCTGTCCTGTAATAATACTCAAATTTGTTATGTATGGGTGAGTACCTTACCAAACCATATATATATATATATATATATATATATATATATATATATATTCTACTAACAAATCTCTTCTTGAGTTTCGGTAAGATATTCTTCGGTGAATATTATGTGTAGGAAAATGTGTCAAAATACATTCCTGTCCATTAAAATTGCTACACCAAGAAGAAATGCAGATGATAAACGAGTATTCATTGGACAAATATATTATACTAGAACTGACATGTCATTACATTTTCACGCAATTTGGGTGCATAGATCCTGTGAAATCAGTACCCAGAACAACCACCTTCTGGCCATAATAAAGGCCTTGATACGCCTGGGCATTGAGTCAAACAGAGCTTGGATGGCGTGTACAGGTACAGATGCCCATGCAGCGTATTGTGACGAGCCAGTTGCTCTGCCACCATTGGCCAGACGTTTTCAGTTGGTGAGAAATCTGGAGAATGTGCTGGCCGGGGCAACAGTCGAACATTTTCCGTATCCAGAAAGGCCCCTACAGGACCTGCAATATGCGGTCGTGCATTATCCTGCTGAAATGTAGGGTTTCAAAATGTTCAATTGTTTGTAGAGCTTATGGGACTTAACTACGGGGTCATCAGTCCCTAAACTTACAAACTACTTATGAACTAGCTACTACTAAAGACGGCACAAATATCCATGCCCGAGGGGGGATTCGAACCCCCGACCGTAGTGGCCGTGCAGACCGTGACTGACGCGCCTCAGTCCCCTCGACCACCGTGGCCGGCAAATGTAGGGTTTCGTAGGGATCGAATGAAGAGTAGAGCCACGGGTCGTAACACATCTGAAATGTTACGGCCACTGTTCAAAGTGCCGTCGATGCGAACAAGAGGTGACCGAGACGTGTAACCAATGGCACCCCATACCATCACGCCGGGTGATACGCCAGTATGGCGATGACGAATACACGCTTCCAATGTGCGTTCGCCGCGATGTCGCCAGACACGGATGCGATCATGATGAAGCTGTAAACAGTACCTGAATTCATCCGAAAAATGACATTTTGCCATTCGCGCACCCAGGTTCGTCGTTGCGTACACCATCTTAGGCGCACCTGTCTGTGATGAAGCGTCAAGGGTAACCCCAGCCATGGTCTCCGAGCTGATATTCCATGCTGCTGCAAATGTCGTCGAACTGTTAGTGCAGATGGTTTTAGTCTTGCAAACGTCCCCATCTGTTGACTCAGGGATCGAGAGTGGCTGCACGATCCGTTACAGCCATGCGGATAAGATGCCTGTCATCTCGACTGCTAGTGATACGAAGCTGTTGGCATCCAGCAACGCGTTCAGTATTGCCCTCATGAACCCGCCGATTCGATATTCTGCTAAGTCATTGGATCGCGACCAACGCGAGCAGCATGCCGCGATACGATAAACCGCAATCCCGATAGGCTACAATCCGACCTTTATCAAATTCGGAAACTTGATGGTACGCATTTCTCCTCCTTACACGGGGCATCACAACAACGATTCACCAGGCAACGCTGATCAACTGCTGTTTGTATATGAGAAATTGGTTGGAAACTTCCTTATATCAGCACGTTGTAGGTGTCGCCACCGGCGCCAACCTTGTGTGCATGCTCTGAAAAGCTAATCATTTGCATATTACAGCATCTTCTTCCTGTCGGTTAAATTTCGTGCCTCTAGCACGTCATCTTCGTGATGTAGCAATTTTAACGGCCAGGAGTGTATATTAGGTTTCGAAGAGCCAACGTTCTAGACGTCTGAATACCTCACCTGTGTGGTCGTTATGTACGGAAAGAGTTGAAGATGATATTGAACAACGATGAAATTATCCCTAGTTTTTGGCTGATGTCTTATCCCGTTTTCTTTCTCGTCTCAAATAATAATTTACTTGCTTCAATGACACGTTTCTTTTATTTCCGTAAAGAACACTAAGAACAATATGGTTAATGTTTGCAACGATCTTACGCAAATATTAATTTTAATTAACATTTCATTTACAAAGATAGGAAGTATTCTTATTTTCTTGATAAAACGTATATAAGAACTAAGAATAGGGAATGTAATATGGTTATGCGAATGTCCAACCTCAAGGCTTTCAGCACGCACACTGCCATCAATGTATTCTTTTGGTTCATCCAACTGATGTAAAGTAAACACTGTGATAATATCAAATATTCCTCAAAAATAAATAAAATCACTACAGAACGGATGGTTGTACCTACTATGCTCTACGTCATACGTAATAGTACCTTTACAAGTGTTGTAATCTCGTTAAGTTTCACATAGGTCCACAAATACAAAGGATACAACATTGTAGGTTTCCATCCAATACGGAAAAATAATGATGTAGCGGTTAGAGTGAATGACCCCTTTGGTGGATTTTGGAGGCTGTTAATGTTCAAGAACGTCCGCAATTTACAACCTTGTGTAATCATCAGTGTCTTGGGTATGTATCAGGTTGCTGCCCGACGTTCAGAACTTACACATTCCACATGCCACTTAACGGTGTGCAGCGCAGTGTGCTATGTGTATAATGGCCACTTCCTCCACCTATTCCATTCGCATGTGTTTCCTGGAAGAAAATGATTGTCTGTATGCCTAAAAAACTCAAATATTTGTAAAGGTATGGGACCAAACTGCAGTGGTCCCTAGAGTTAAATACTACTTAAACTAACTTACACACACACACACACACACACACACACACACACACACACACACACACACACACACACCCATGCCTGAGGGAGAATTCGAATCTCCGATGGGGAGTAGACTGTACAAGTATGCTTCCGTTTGGGCTCTAATCTCTGTAATTTTATCCTTGTGATCTTTTCGCGAAATTTACATAGTAAGAAGCAATATTTTCGTTGAGTATTCGAGAAACGTATGCTCTTGGAAGTACGGTATTACTGGATCCCGTGCTGAAATATAGAACGTCTCTCTTGCATCGTCTGCCACTGGTATTTCCTGATCGTCTCTGTGACCGCCTTAAACATACCAAAAGAGCCAGTATGGAAGTGTGATGCAGTCCATTGGATATTCTCTACGTATTCTATGAACCTCACTTCGTACGTATACAACACTGATGTGCAATATTCAGACGTCGACCTAACGAGTCTTTTGTAACCTTTCTCTGTTGGCGGACCACACTTCCTGAGGATTTTTCAATGAATCTCAGTCTGGCATTTGCATTACTCATTATTAATTTCATATTTTCGTCTCATTTGAAATAGCGCCTGATGTCTGTAGGCAGATATATGATGGAAGTATTTGCTTCCAGTATTTGTCCGCTATTGCGTAGATAAATAACACAGTATCTTTCTGTGACGAAGTAGCACTCTACATTTCTTTGACTATCAGTTGCTATTCCCTTTACCATGCGTCTATACGCTGCAGATTCTACTGCATTTCGCTACCCTTTCCTAAGATCGCAACTTTTCCATATACTTTACCGTCATCCGCGAAAAGCATCGTTTAACTTACGATGTTATCTCCAAGGTCAATTATAATATTATAATCCCCTTGTGGAAATATCAATAAAAGTAGGAAGATTCTTCTGTTTAGCAAAAGAGGAAAGGGGCAGATCTCAGAGTACTTAACTGCTGAACACGGAAGTTTACACTGCCCATCATCAGTTCACAGGCTGGGCGGCCACTACTCAATGGAAGATAACCGGCAGGGGCGCAATGCAGCACTGTAGCCAGCACTGGAGACACGTCATGGGACTCATTTCTAGTTGCTGACTGACGTAGACCTCTCATTGTAGCTGGCTGCAGGCTGCAACTGATACTGCCCTCTTGAAATGGGTAGTATTTCCACTGTGTCACAAGTTTTTTTTATTCTTGGTTCAGCCGTGTCCTCTTATCATTCTCGTATTTCAGAGACTATGTCACCGTAATCCACTTACAGCATTTTACGCAAAAACACGTAACCTTACCCATTAGTTAGGTTATATGGTTTCTTTTATCGGCCTACTATGACGTCAATCACGATATTTTTCTGGTGATTGAGGCAGAGTTGTGGGGCAACGCAGTTTGTCATAATTTGCAGAACAGAATTTAACTCAACTCCTTCCGGACCACAACTCCTCCAACCTTCGTGTTTACACATTAAACAGTAACAGTTCTTCGTGATTCACACATATTGATGCGAAATTAACTTCATCACTTAAAAAAGAAACTGACCAACACTATATATCGAGGTACATGTTCTATTATAGAGGATTAATTTTTATTGTAATGAGTTCTCTTTTTGAGACACACACGAAATTTGGGAACTAACTGATAAGATGGACATTAAGAACAGTAATATTAATACAGGATATTCATAAAAAACTTACTATTTACTAGTTTACTCGAAGTAAATTTAAAAACCCTCTGTCTTTCCTTTAGTAATATTTCAGTAAAACAAATATCAATGCCATAGCAAGAAAATTGTGCTACAAAAATACTGATCAGCAGTTTGACAATACTGCGTATCAGTTTCTTCGAAATTATTTATGTATTACATGAATATGTGAATACAGTCAACATGTTAGTAGATGCAGCTTGCAAAGAATCATTTCCTCGTTCTAAGAGGCCTATGCAGATGGGTTCGTCAGCCCGCAAACAGTCATTGTGGTCCCGATGGTCAGCAGCTTGTTTTCGGCACTGTAAATCCCTCTGTGACGAGAATAATAGAGGGCTCTTCTTCGGCACATGACAGCGGACCGAGCTCCATAAATTACTCTCTTGTGCTCTCACCGCTTTACATTGAAAACACGACTGTTATGACCATGTCCGAGCATTAAACACTACTGACAGCCTAACGGTTAACGCAATTTTTCAGTTACTGCTACAACTCCGAGAAAATCTACCAGGTTCTCTCCCGTAAATTATTACCTAACGTAGTATATGTTCCAGTACTGCAACAGTTAGTTAAAACAATATTTTTTCGTTAATTAATCAATATACTGTTGTCATATCAATTATTTTAATGAAAACATTTCTTTTAATATGCACCAGATGTTAAATGAAATACGTAACTGGATGACCACGTCATCGGAATACCGCATCTGTACTCTGAGGGCTAACAAAAGAACTGTCAGGTGTGAAAGTTATTTGTGTTTTGAGCTATTGTCATTACATGCTGACGCTTTTTGCCACTAAAAATGTAGTGTCTCACCGACGTCATTGAATTACGTATAATTTCCGTATTTTGGTACTCTTTCTTCTAACTTTGTTTCTCTCTGCCGCGACCCTTATCAGAAAAGGCCGGACAAGTGTAGTGTAGGTAGCCTATTTAGTACCGTACCCCTCTTGACAATAAAAATACATTCTTAGTATCATTTCTCCACAACGTTCTCCGTGTATTAATTCTAATTTAATTTGTTCATAATTGTAGTTACTAGGTATTTAGTTAAATCATCAAGCAACATATTAGTATTATTTATCGTGTAACCGACATTTGAAACATTTCTCGGTACTTATCCCGAACCTCATGCTACTTATAAATTAGATGAAATGCCACTTTTGCATCATAATGATATCTTGCGTAAGGCATTCTGCAATTTTTCAAAAAATGTTAAAATTTTTTGTATAGCTTATGAGACTTAACTATGGGGTTATCAGTCCATACACTTACAAACTACTTATCAACTAGCTAATACTAAGGACGGCACAAATATCCATGCCCGAGGGGGGATTCGAACCCCCGACCGTAGTGGTCGTGCAGACCGTGACTGGAGCGCCTCAGTCCCCTCGGCCACCGCGGCCGGCTGCAATTTTTCCTTACCCTTAAATTAGCGTATACCAACGTGTATCGCGACTTAACTGTCGGGTCGATAATTTCACCATTCATCTAACACCCTATCGAAATTCAGTTTTAGATGAGACTTCGTATGTTAGTAGTATATGTCAAAGCTGTCCACTGGTAGAATTTATAAAGCACACTCAAGAATATTCCAAGAAAAGGGGCTACAAAGTTTTTAGCCGCGACACATTTACCAGATACGGTTGGCAGCTAATATTGTGTTCCAGCATGGTCGAATAGTTCAGGTGATAGCGTGTTGCTGCGGCGGATTAGCCGCCCGTACTGGAGCGCCGTGTTGCGTGGCGCGCGCCCGTCAGCCGACGTGGGTTCGATTCTGCCCTCGGGCATGGGTGTTTGTGTTGTCCTTAGATTAGTTTACCTTAGGTTAAGTAGTTTGTAAGCTAGGGACTAATATCCAAGCTGTTGAGTCCCATAGATTTACAAACGTTTGAATTTGAATTTTATAGCGTGTTCGCCTGTCTTGGGAACGATTCGTGTTCGAACCTACCCTCAAGAAGCGTTTCATATATGATTTAATTTGATTTTTGAAATGGCTGCCACAGCTAATTAAAATGAGAATTACACTGACTTTTCCTGTTCAGCAAGTTGAATAATTTCAAACACATTTTAATGTAGATGAATTAATTATTTCTGTCATAAATTTCCGGATGGTGTTTCAAATATATAAAACTTTTCGGAATATCATGTTTATTTGTCTATTTTGTAGTATATGCTCAAGGACCACGATGATAACTGGCATAAAACATTTAGATACAAAAATGTTTAGGTATATTTCAAATGTTCAAATGTTTGTAAATCTATCGGACCAAACTGCGTGGTCATCAGTCCGTAGCCTACAAACTACTTAAACCTAGGTAAACTAACCTAAGGACAACACACACACCCATGCCCCAGGGAGGACTCGAACCTCCACGGCGAGCAACCGCGCGCTCCGCAGCGAGACGCTTTAGACCGCTCGGCTACTCCACCGCGGCTAGGCATATTTAACAATTAACGAAGGACGATTGTTTAGAAGAACAACGTTTCGAAAAGAGATCCGAGGAAAAACATACATCATTGACTTTCCTGAAAACTTCTCTTTCGCTAGAATGCCTGGTAGTGAACCAGGCATATCGGATCATTTCCTTAAAAATGATGATTGACTATAGATTGATAAAATTCTCTCGGGTCTCAAGCCGCTTCAAGTGGTTTGAAATCCACGAGATTTCAGCGCGGCTTCCTGTGACGTCACTGGTGCTCGCGGTATTGTCATATAAGGTAACGTTCAGTGTCTGAGACTACTTTCGCGCGGCGTACCAAGGTCCTTAAAACAGATCGTTTCTGCGATGGGTGGTGGTAGCTCGTGGCGTGTAGATACCGGTCCGTGTGGGTGAGTTTCCGGTGAACAATATGGCACCTATTTGCTTTATGTTCGACAAGGAACGTCAAGGCACCATCTGTCCCTACCTTCATCGTGAATTTGATTTTGTCATGTATATTGTTTTACACGTCAATGAGAACTAGATAAAGAACGTATCGTCAACATAACAATAAAAACAGCTTGGCTTTGCAGGAGACGTGTCAAGGGCGATGTCCTCAAAGTACTTTATAAATAGATTGGCTTTAACTGGAGCTAATCGACTTCCCATCGCGACTCCGTCTATCTGGTTATAATATTCTCCACCTTACGAAAAATACGATAACGGCAGAGTACGCCTGAATAAAACCACAAGAGTGTCGACAAATAACTGGGTTAGCAGGTCTAGAGAGTCTTGAAGGAAATGTGTGTGAATAATGATACCACTTTAAAGCTGACCATCATATCATCTTCTCCAAGACGCAATCATTTAATCCTGCTGATGAAGTCGGCCGTATTCTTGATATCTTGCAAACAGTGACCGACGTGTGGGCTTCCTCAGTACTTTCGATGTTGGGCCCTTTGGTGACTTCTGAAATGTCTTCTCCTCCAGCATCTCCTGAATCTTCGCGTCATTGTTGGTGCGTTCAATAATGACTGCTGCATTACCCTTGTCAGCTGACAGGACTACGGTGAGAGGATCATTCCGGAGCTCTTGAAGGCCAATACGTTCCGCTCTTGTCATATTTGGTTTCTTGATTTTTTAGAGGATGCAGCTTGTTTCTCCACGAACTTAATTTAGTTATAAATGTTTAATGACAATAGTATTTAACGCTTTAATCTACCTACATTAATTGTAACATGCATTTGGAATTAATCGACTTTTAAAAAGTAAATGTAATTAAACTTTCAGTTAGCTGCAATCGTCGTTTCATAAACAAAATAAAGTTTCTTATGGTGTAATTGATAATATTTTATACCGTTAATTTTATCTTAAAATTGTTTGAATTCGAACCTTGATCATCCAAATGACAGTCTAACATCAACTGCCATTCTACCCTAATGGTCTCATTGATTAGTATATATGATGTACACAACTGCGAGCTTAAACTTTGTAGCCCTTTTTTCTCAGAATTCAAATAAAAGTTTGTAACTATTGTTTAGTTACAAACTGTTTAAACCACTTCTTGTGTGATGAGAGTCCACTAAATCGACTTCTGATACGCATAATTAATAACAAATGTAATAATACTAATCTCAACTCTCATTTGTGGCCCTCAACGTCAACATAAATGGTTTATCAACGTCTGATCTTCAATGTTCTTTTATTCGTTTTATTCATTTTCAGGTAAACGTCACAAACAGTACCGTACCTCTTAAATATATTTCGAAGAGTATTTTAAAATCAGTAAGTTATTAGACTCGGTTCACTGTTACGTACATTAAGTTACATTTCGGTATGTAAAAAAGAGTTCAGTTAATAAATTCAGTTTAATAAGTTCAATGGTGAGAAACACTTCAAAAAGTTATAAACACTATGCCGACTCCCTTCTTCATACTTCTCATTAGACACACATCAAAACTTGTAGAATTTTTTTCCTGTTTATTTTGATAACACAGAACGCCAGAGAGAAGAACAGCCGGGCACGTAAGGCAGGCGAGCAGAGGCGGCGCCAAACATGGCCGGCCGACCGCGGCTTCCATATTTCACCTGCGGCTGATCCGCTGCAAGCCTAAGGAGCTTAACGCAGCTTTAATGCCCGCCCAATTAGCCGGCTCTTCACAAAAAATCTGTCATTACCAGCCACCTTGACTGCAGCGTATCACTTGCTCTCTGCTCACATGAGAGCAGTGCTCCAGACATGAACATGGTTGTGCTGACAATAGCAATCTATTTCGCTTCGACGATTCCTGTACGCCAGTGCTTTAACCCTTTCGGACCCTCTGGATACAAATGTGTACATACCTTCTACGGTGTCTAAGATGGTTCAGAAGCATTTTTTCTCAGTGGAAAGGACATTTATACGACACCTGAGTGTTCTATCATTTCATTATGCACAATTACTACCACCTGCGGAATATCACTATAAAAGCTATGACACAGCTACAATCTGCGCCTCATTCAGCCAATAACAAACAAGAATATACTTTCGGACCCTCTGGATACAAATGTGTACATACCTTCTACGGTGTCTAAGATGGTTCAGAAGCATTTTTTCTCAGTGGAAAGGACATTTATACGACACCTGAGTGTTCAATCATTTCATTATGCACAATTACTACCACCTGCGGAATATCACTATAAAAGTATTAAGAAGCGGGTGTTGCACTGCGCAGCAGTTTGCGAACTTCAAAGAACACGGAAATTGTGGGTTACTTTTATTCCACTGTATAACTGAAAGTAGCAGTTTTTATTTTGCGATGTAGTTATTGAACGATCAGTTTATTTCGTACAACAGTTGGTACTACAAAATTAATTAATTTAGTCCTTAAAAGAAGCCTTGTTTTTCAGTGTACGCAGTGTTGTAGTATGAAAATGGGTGCATATAATTGCATAAATCTTGCTTCTAAAATCATTGAAAATTTAACTGAAGAGTATTACAGCATTAAAAATAATTTCCTTGACAGAGAAAAAAATCAGGTCTGAAAGGGTTCAGTGGACTCTCGGAAACTTGTTTAGGAACGAGTATATGCATTTATAAGGAATAGGAGATCCAAAATTTCCGTCTCGAATTACTTGCCTGGTCAGTAAAGTTAAGCACCCAGAATAGCGAGTGAAAGTGAAATGTTTCTCCACTGTTTAAAAGGTTATGTGTTACTACAACACTGATGACTAAATCGAATCATGTTTACAAAGAATATGGGAGCACGGCCTCACATACTAGCATGAAGTTGCCATTTCTCACAAGCTGTCTACCCAACAGATGTTCCACGTGTCATGCGTTACGTTGCAAAGTTCACCCTCTGTGGCGTCGCGTCTTGCCAGAATGCTTTCGTGGATGATATCTGCAGGTCAATGTATCCTTTACATAAACATGCTGTAACTGCTGCTCGATATTCCGTATACAACACTGAGACGGAATTTACAACCAGGGACAAATCTCGCAATTATTTTGGTAGCGTAAGTAAATCAACATTCGACTGACAGTCTGTAGAGTATCGCACTGTATTTGTCGAAAAATAACTCGCCACCATACTAACAGGCAATGTTAATTCAAGACAGTGTAGGACCACAATTCATCACTGAACACAATACAACACAATCCATCACCAATGTTTGCTTAACGATCATTAATCTACCAGTATTTTGTGGAGATAAATATGTGATGGTAATTCACTCATTTAAACAGTCAATGGATACCAGGTTCAGCCGAGCAGTTAGAAATCTTCAGATCAGCTAATAAAATGGGTGCAGTGTCCACTCAGGAGATGTCTTCCTGCAGTCTTGTGATGCTATACTTCACTGGCGTATTAATTTATATGAAGATCGCTGATTTCTAAGCCGAATACAATTACAAATTTTTGTTAAAGTGTTGCGACCGGAACCATTAAGCGATTTTATACAAAAACGTTAACATACAGCTGTCTTAAATATCTTCTCTTTAGTGCTTCATGTCTGTTTTATTCTAAATCGGTTTCATGACTCTGTTATAATGTGATATTTTTGCGCAAACAAAGGCTTTCGAGTACGTTGTCATTGTGAACACAAAGCTGCTGGTCATTGGATTGCATCGCCCATATATTAAAAACTAACGACGATTCGGCCGCTATTGTAAGTGGCCTTCATCTGTGTGTCGTTGGTACTGCTGATGGGAGAGAAAACTTGGGAACTGAAATTCTATCGGTAATAACTGTTGCTACCATCTCATTGGATATTTCGGATGTGGGAGGAGGAAAATAGAATTTCTTTATTAAATGTTCAAATGTTTGTATAGTCTATGGGACTTAATTACGGGGTCATCAGTCCCTAAACTTACAAACTACTTACGAACTACGACGGCACAAATATCCATGCCCGAGGGGGGATTCGAACCCACGACTGTAGTGGCCGTGCAGACCGTGACTGGAGCGCCTTAGTCTCCTCGGCCACCGCGGTCGGCTTTCTTTATTAGAGTTTCCTTTATTTCCTGTCCGTGGTAGTAAAGAAAGTGCTAAATTGGTACTTATATTCTTGTTTGTTATTGGCTGAAACTGGCGAATGAGGCGCAGATTGTAGCTGTGTCATAGCAGTGTCACTTAACGCCAGCTGCGGCGTGCTATTTACCCTAAATGTGAACCCTTAGGGACTGCACCACGTGTACCGACAACTTCACCCACATTTTCTTCAAACTTACGTTAACAATATTTATATAGTTAAAGTAATTCTGATACTAAGGCTGTATGGTATCTAATCTCGAGAACTCCTATGAATATCATGACCTGGTTTTTAACGCTAGGTACTCTGATTAACAAGGAAGGTTAGTGTAGACTATAGTTTGTAAATATTTCGTACAACTGGTTTGAATTATGGGGAACTGAAGCTGTGCAAACGATGATGTCGCCACCTATCGAACAGCCACGACTCGGCGGTATGGCCGTGGCTTCAGGGAGCAGAAATCGTGATCCAGTTACCATTTCGTGGGTGTTCTACTGAACACGAGTGCCTAGGAACCGAAAGTTTAAACGTCGAATCGGATCTTGTAAGCTATGTCCATAACCCCATACTTGAAATAAACGAATAGTAATAAAATGTGTATCACACATTTTCAATTGCGTTCACACTTTTCCACATAAAAATTTTGATGTGTGTTCCACACTATTATTACCACCATCACTAGCACGATTATTAATTCCAATAGCACCACTTTGTGCAGATGGTTCTTCAAACATTTCGACTTACAAGCCGGCCGCGGTGGCCGAGGGGACTGAGGCGCAACAGTCACGGTCTGCACGGCCACTACGGTCGAGGGTTCGAATCCCCCCTCGGGCATGGATATTTGTGCCGTCCTTAGTCTTAGCTAGTTCATAAGTAGTTTGTAAGCTTAGGGACTGATGACCCCGTAGTTAAGTCCCATAAGTTCTACAAACATTTGAACATTTCGACTTACAAGGAAAGTACTTGGGCTCTAACAAACATATCTGTATGAACGTTTGGTTACAGTATCTCTATGTACACCTCAATGTGCTGGTGGGTGTCGTTTTTATGCAAAACTTTGCATTCGTGCTCTAGGTAGCACTGTAGATGTAATTGTAGACGCCATACGTAATGCAGATATCTGAACTATAACTTATGTAGTAATCGTCGTACAAGTTCTCTAGCGTATTGTCATCTAATCCGTGATGATAGTTGCAACTTAAACCTTCTTCTCGGAAGACTGTTGGTATTCACTGCCACTGCTTCCATCGCATCTTCCCGCACTTACCGTAGCACTACCGCTAGCAATGAGTTCTTCCTCATTATCATCCATATTATCATCATTATGTGTTAGTGTTACAACAGTATCTAACTTATGCTCATATTTCTGTAAAATAACAGATACGAGAAAGCATACGAATGATTCATCTTCTACACTAATACCATCTTCACGAAGAATCGTTCTTCGTAACTTCATCTCAACTAATCGCAATACTTTAACAGGATTGATTATCAATCGCCACTCCATCTGACGCTTCAGCACACAAATGTCACAAAACGCAACTTCGGAGGCACACTGCACCGTCCATACTGGCGAGCCGACAGGTCAAAGTGCAATGTGGCAAGAGACACGCAGATGCCTCTAACGGATGACTGCAGAGTTTTGCAGATGCGGGAGTATCACTAGTGCAATACGGGATATTTACATTATATCTCGTACGATTTTGATGTATATGTGTTTGTTCGAGCTCAAGTACTTTCCTTGTTAGTTCAAATGTTCAAATATTTGTCAAAGTTAAGGGACTTAAATGCGGGTTCATTAGTCCCTAAACTTAGAAACTACTTATGAACTAACTTATACTAAAGACGACACAAACATCCATGCCCGAGGGGGGATTCGAACCCCCGACCATAACGGCCGTGCAGACTGTGAATGGCGCGCCTCAGTCCCCTCGCTCACCGCGGCCGGCTCGACTTAGTTATCTGAAGTATCTTCCCGTGATTGTTTACATTCTGCCGCACGAGGATGATGGACTTCTACAGCTTTACGTTTCATTCTAAATGTTTTTCTGTTTCTTCAATAGGTGGAGTATTTAAATGTTCACTGTCATAAGCTTCTTGAATATTATCGCGCGGTGGAATAAAACTACCCTTTCTCATAAAAACAAAAACTCAAATGTTTGTAAACAGAAGGGACCATACTGCTGAAGTCATCGGTTCCTAGACTTACGAACTGCTTGAACTAACTTATGTTGAGGATGACACACACACCCACGACCCATTGAGGACTCGAATCTCTGACGTTGAGCGGTCCATGGAAATCAAGGTGGAATCCATCTCGAGGTCTTCACACACCATATGTTCAGTGCTGTAAATAGAGAAATTAGGTGATTCTTGTGTTTAAAGGTTTCAGATAAGCTTTTGATTCAACACTAATTTGATGCATTCTGCAATAAATTCGTCCCCACTGGATAGAAAGCGGTTGCTAGACTGGACGCAGTACAGCCGTGACTGTTCAAATGTTCAAATGTTTGTAGAGTCTATGGGACTTAACTACCGGGTCATCAGTCCCTAAACTTACAAACTACTTATGAACTACTTGCAACTAAGGACGACACAAATATCCATGCAAGAGGGGGGATTCGAACCCCCGACCGTAGTGGCCGTGCAGACCGTGACTGGAGCGCCTCAGTCCCCTCGGCCACCGCTGCCGGCAGCCGTCACTGAATCCAGGGCAGCGTGATACGATTGTTACTGATCATTCTATCCATGGGAAAAACATGTCAGATAAAAATTGAAGAATCATTAACTTAAGTCAGTAAAATGTATCAAATTTGTTTACCACTTACCAATAAATCCTTAAAGCAAACAAAAGTAACTTTTATACTTCACGGAATGTAAAAGACTGGCATTCTTTGAAGGCAGGAGTAATTAGTAACAAGTAAATTCAAAGATATTACATCAGAAGTTGGGAATAACAATGTGTGGATATTTTAAATTGTACCATATAGGGGGTTAAGTTCAATTTAAAAGTACAGTTACGCGTCTGCTTATTGGTAGGTCACTGGGGAACTAGTGTCCACATACATGATGACTGATAAATTGTATTAGAGCCTTATAATGTAGCAATAATGAGGAACTTGAAGCGCTTACAAACAGTGGCTGTGAGAATTAAATAAAGCTTGTAAAAGAATCGTTAAAACATCTTTCATGGCAGACATTCGACGAAGGACACCAGTGAGCTGCTTGGAAAACTCCAGAAAGCTACTACTAAAACCAAGAACCTCTCTCACCTCCTTACCTATGTATTAAGTTATATTTAGAATAAAATGAGGAGAATATCAGCTCTAATAGACACGTTTAAGCTGTTATCCACTACAGGTTCTATTCCACTGTGAGACAGAGAACGTCTAAAACTGTAGTTCTAATATATAAAGAAAGCAGAGTGTCCGTATGTTTGTACGTGTTGCATACAAATCTACAGTTTTGTTCCAATCTTTATGAAATTTTGTACGCGTAAGCTCCAATCCACGCGGACGGTCGCCGTAAGTGTAAGAATCACATACGGTATATAGTTCACGAGATATGACGCCATAAACAATGAGATGCGCGAAAAATTGCTGCATTTTGCGGCAATGCTGCTCATTTTCTCCTAAACCATTGGACCGATTTCAACCAAATTTGGTACACACATTCCTTACCGTGAGGTAACAATTGCTGCATTGTTACGAATCACATACGGCACATGGTTCAAAATATATTACGTCATAACCAATAGAAATCACAAAAAATGCCATATAATGCGGCGACACTTCCGAAATACACTGTATGAGAGTGACAGTACTTGGCGACTTGCAACAAACTTTAAACGTACTTTCAACGCTTCAATGAACCTTTTTCCCGCTGACAACCGTGGTAAAATGAAGAAGGGAAAAAAGTCTCTCGCTTACTACTTTTCCGCTGTTTATGGAGCAGAACTACGGCTCTCGGTATGGCGTTGCAATTTCTACTGTGAACACGACGCGTTGTAGCGACAGGGAGGTTTACAGACGCTATACACATTATATCGTTGAATGTAGCTTCCAAATGGTATCACATTCCGACACGTACTGCATGAGATGTGAGCACGTCGACGGCACCGTTTCGCTGTTCATGGACTGAAACTCCGGCATTCGGTATGATGTTACAATTTATCATTTCAACACCACACATTGTAGCCGCATGAAAATCTTACCGACACTATACACGTATACAGTTGAATGTGGCTTCTAAATTGTATCACAGTGCGACACGTACTTCATGCGATATGAGAACACAAATGGTAACGTTCTTGGAAATCTGTCCCATCACGCACCACGTTTTAATCCGTTACTCCTTTACTACAAATTGTAATCCATAGCCGATTTAACAGACATACGGCCCTGATACAAATGAGTACGCACCTGAAAAATGACAGGTATGAATAAATCAATACCAGGGCAACGCCGGGTTTTCAGCTAGTGATATTATAAAGGAGTGTCCTCTCCGAAACAACAATATTCAAATGTTTGTAAATATATCGGACTCAACTGCTTGGTCACTAGTCTGTAGCTTAAAAACTACTTAAACTAAGTTAAACTCACCTAAGGACAACACAAATACCCATCCCGAGTGGGACTCGAACCCCCGACGGTGAACGGCCAAGCGCACCGCTGCACGGCGCCCCAGTGCGCACGGCTAATCCGCCGCGGCTCTCTCGCAAACACTTCACAATGTTCAAATGTTTGTAGAGCTTATGGGACTTAACTACGGGGTTCAAATGTTCGTAAATCTTATGGGACTTAACTAACGGGTCATCAGTCCCTAAACTAACAAACTACTTATGAACTACTTACGAACTAGGACGGCACAAATATCCATGCCCGAGGGGGGATTCGAACCCCCGACCGTAGTGGCCGTGCTGACCGTGACTGGAGCGCCTCAGTCACCTCGGCCACCGCGGCCGGCAACTACGAGGTCATCAGTCCCTAAACTCACAAACTACTTATGAACTAAGTAATACTAAGGACGGCAGAAATATCCATGCCCGAGGGGGGATTCGAACCCCGACCGTAGTGGCCGTGCAGACCGTGACTGAAGCGCCTCAGTCCCCTCGGCCACCGCGGCCGGCAACTGCGAGGTCATCAGTCCCTAAACTTACAAACTACTTATGAACTAGCTAATACTAAGGACGGCAGAAATATCCATGCCCGAGGGGGGATTCGAACCCCCGACCGTAGTGGCCGTGCTGACCGTGACTGGAGCGCCTCAGTCACCTCGGCCACCGCAGCCGGCGTGCAGACTGTGTCTGGCGCGACGCAGAACGCTCGGCAACCGCGGCCGATCACAATGTTTCTAGACTATAAGCGGAGATGTGCGTATTATTATCATCTAGGTTTAGAATGAATTATGCAGAAAGTAAATTTACAATACTAATCGGTTGTGTTGATTTCTCATTAGAAACGTGCAAGCGCCGGCCGCGGTGGCCGAGGGGACTGAGGCGCTTCAGTCACGGTCTGCACGGCCACTATGGTCGGGGGTTCGAATCCCCCCTCGGGCATGGATATTTGTGCCGTCCTAGTTCGTAAGTAGTTTTTAAGTTTAGGGACTGATGACCCCGTAGTTAAGTCCCATAAGCTTTACGAACATTTGAACATTTTGAAGCGTGCAAGCATTACTTGGCGGTGGCGCGGGTTGCGCTGGCAGACGCGAACTCCGGCCGGCGAATGTTTGGAGCGCCCCACAAATTCGGTTAGAGCCGCGATCGCCGGCCAGTATAATTCGGAGCGCGTTTAATTAACTGGAGCGCCGGCGGCCGCTCTCTCTGTTTATGAGTGGTCACCGCAATATGTCGCGGCCAAGGAGACACGACACTGCGGATTTATTGGCCGCTGGAACGCTGCCAATGCCAGTCTCCTCGCCTTATTCCGCCCGGTCGCCGCTCGCGATATCCACCATCTCCTCACCTCCATTCTCCCACCTCCTATGCCTGCGTTCGCCACCGATGCTACATTTACGGCGCAGTTTTGTCTGGTTATTAGAGAATAAACATGACTCGACTGTGTCCACAATATCTGTTTCAAAAACTCACGCTTTATAGAAGTGGTTTTAAATTAAAACTGTGTGTCCGAAAGAGATATTAACCTCTGATATTTGCAGTTTTCTGTCAATACGCCTCTTTCGTGTCGTGAAACTGTCGAGGGCTTCTCGCATGGCGTTGGAGAGAAGTGAGGGAAACAGCCCTCAGGATTTGGCTTGCAGCCCTTCTGTCATACCTTTTATATTTGGCAAATCTCACTTACTTTACTTTTTCTTCAAACATGTTTGTAAAACTATCGGACCAAACTGCGTATTCATCAGTCCGCAGCTTTCAAATTATTTAAACTAAGGTAAACTAACCTAAGGACAACACATACAGGGAGGACTGGAACCTCCGACGGCGAGCAACCACGCGCTCCGCAGCGAGGCGCCTTAGACCGCTCGGCTACTCCACCGTGGCTTACTTTTTCTTGTCCGAATCCATGTCATAGCACATCAGCCCAGAATTGGGTCACGTTCAGGGCGTTGTCTCTAGCGTTCCATAAATCATCACCCTTGGACAATTCTTGCACGTCAGGAGAGGTTCCACATTTTTTCTCTCCCCGCCGTTACATCTGATGTCCCTTTCGTCGATGATTCCCCATTTCTCTAGGTTCGTCTTTACAGGGGCGACTCCTGTTTTGAGACGGTTCAGAAACGACAAGCTTCTCAAGTCCAAGTGATAGCCTGGTGGGATTTTCTGAGCTAGTGGATATTTGTCTGGTGATTCCATAGGGACAGAGCTCAGAAAACTTCTTCGGGATCTCAGCCACCTCAATAGCTTAGGTACTTCGAAGAGAGGGTGTTTATCATCGAATGCTTGCCTAAATCTTTTCCGTATCTTCTACAGCAAGTCGACGAGTGGCAGGTGCTTGACAACCATCCGCTCTATAGAGTTGTCCCAGTGGTGTTGCCTTAAGGCAGCCAGTCATAAGTCTACATGTTTCGTTGACGACGATGTTTACCTCTTTCGCGTGTGCAGCTCTGTTCCAAACTGGGCATGAATACTCAGCTGTGGAAAAACTCACTGCTTCAGCCGTCGTTCTGATCTCGAGGGGGCTAGCTCCCCATTTACTTTCTATCAGCTTCTTCAGAAGTTGATTCCTGGTCACTGTCTTTTGTCGGATCTTTTGACAATGAGACTTGTATGTTAGAGACCGTTCAAGTATTAGCACAGGTACTTTGGCTGGGCTATGTGTTCTATAGAGAACCCATCCCATTTAATTGTAGTTTCCTCTTGGCTTCCTTAGACTTCAAATGGAAGTCATAGTTCCTGCCTGATGAAAGCAGAGAGTTTTTATTCGCCATTCCTGCTATTTTTATTGTGTCTTTTTAGATTCTGTATTTTGTTGTGTCGTATGTTTATGGCTACGTAGGGTTTCTTTGTCTTCGTATCTGCTTCGTCCACCGACTAGAGGATGACATCCGCGTATTTCTAATATTATAGAATATAGTATATTCGTATTACTGTTTTCTGGAATGTCCCAGCGCTGGGACGTTGACGACTATCCTTCCCACAGCCCGGATCCCTCTTTAAGCGAATTCACGCTTTTCCTTGCTTGAAGGAGCACCTAGATCACCAACAATTTGTTTCAGGCGAGGAGACGAAAGAATTAGCCATGACTTGTCTGAAGAAGCAAGGACAAGGTTTCTATCTGAAGGGTATAGAGAAATTCACCTCAAGAAGTGAAAAGTGTCTAAACCAATAACTTGTCAAAAACTGACGCATTTTAAGTGCTGTCAGTTGCCAGTATGAAAACTATTTTCACGTCTCACTGCTAGTTTTATAACCTTATTTCCAGGTCTCTCTTCGTATCAAAACAACACTATTACGTAAATTGAAAGGACGACTTGTTTGTTTTGATAGTAATTTTCAGACAATCTGCCAATTTTTTTACTTTTAGAGAGACGCAGTTTTAGTACACATATGGGTAAGTAAGCAGCATTAATCAGGTGGTTGGTATCTTGTATCAGTTCTGTGTATATGGAGCAGATGCAAAGTACAAATTACAAAGGAGTTGTAATGGAGTTGCTGACCTTGCTGAAAAATGTTCTACGTCACGAGGATCCCATTCATAGCATTTTACAAATTTTTCTTGATAAATGTTTATTCGTTTGGGGGAGGACGCGTTAGCAGTCACGAAGGATGTGTAGACCGACGTCATGTTGCCCATCGTACTGCGAACAATTGTTTCCGGCCGCTAAATGTGTGGTAATCAAAGGCCAAAGAAGGGGTGGTTTCGTAGTTACCCTTTATGCTACACACTCAGGCCTTTCCGTATCGATTCTAGGTGGCGGTGTGATTGAAACGTATTTCTCGGCCACACAGAAGAAAACTGCGTGACTTAAATGTTAGGGGTTGCGTTCCAGACCGCAGTGGCAGAGGCGTCAAAGAAGCGTGTAATGTGTGTGCCGCGTGGTACTCGTGCGCTAAAGCGTCTCGCTGCGGAGCGCGCGGTTGCTCGCCGTGGAGGTTCGAGTCCTCCCTGGGGCATGGGTGCGTGTGTTGTCCTTAGGTTAGTTTACCTAGGTTTAAGTAGTTTGTAAGCTACGGACTGATGACCACGCAGTTTGGTCCGATAGATTTACAAACATTTGAACATTTGTACTCGTGTGGTCTGGAGCGACACGTCACGGATCGCGATGCTGCTCGCGTCGGAGGTTCGATTCCTCCCTCGGGTATGGTGTTTGTGTTGCTCTTAACAGTTTATAAGTCTAGGGAATGACGACCACAGAAGTATGATCCCTTAAGATAACTAAGATTTGAAAATTTGAAATATGGGTAAGAGGGCATGTGACGATCTCCCCATCGTATGTCATGTAGATGGTAACATTTGGAAATATTTTGGTGAAATGTTGCCCTTAGGTGCTATATTACCCAACCTTGAAACTCACAAATGTCAGCTGTTACCTTCCTTGTTATGAATTGCTCTTCACCTTCTTGTTTGCGGCGTAACCGAGCTAGAAGGTATAGTGTTGTCAACCGCTTTCCGTATCTATAGATTTCGGTAGCCATTGAAACAGAAGTATTCCACCCCTTCTCTCCGGGTTGTGACTTAAATAAACTCCGAAAGTATCTGATTTTGTCATGGTTTGTTGGAAAATACAAGGTGTGTCTAAAATATCAAGAAGCTCCCCGTTTCGTGCAAAGCACTGCAGTCAAGCGATGGTACGCGCTGCGACCCTGTTCACAGGGTTAGTGTGAGAAAATGTACCATTGCAACATGGACCGCAAAATGGAGCGACGCGTTAACTCCAAGTTTTGTTTCAAAAACAAGTCAGTGCAAGTGTATGATGATGAAGTAGTGAGTAAAGCGTGTGTGTTTGAGTAGTTGAGATCCAACAAGGCTTGACCTCAGTGCTTGGAGCGATTCCACAAGATGCGTTTGTCAACAGTTTCCAACAGCTGTACAATCGATGTCAGAAATATACTGTAGCAAATGACGATTATTTTGAAGGACAGATTAAGGTCTGCAGAGCCACGAGAAAAAAATACGTGGACACACTTCACGTTCCGAAAATCAAGTTTTGCTGGAGGGAGTGTTCATTGCAGTGGACAAAGATATTGTTGCTACCGAAGTCGAAGTTTAGATTGACTGTGAAGTTATGTGGGCACGTAAAGCAGGTCTAAGACAAGTAAAGTTAGTAGCTGGGTGTTTTTACTGGACCCCTAGTGCTTCTGTAGCAGTTTTAGAGTAATTCAAACAAAGTCTACGCCAAGTAGTGCGTAGATATCCGGGCCATGCAGTATTAGTCCGGGGAGGCTTCAAGCATGATGTTACAGATTGGGACCTCTCTAGTTTCATTTCAGGCGGTACAAATGTTCAAATGTTTGTGAAGCTTATGGGACTTAACTGTGGGGTCATCAGTCCCTAAAATTAAAAAACGCTTATGAACTAACTTATATCAAAGACAGCACAAACATCGATGCCCGAGAGAGGATTCGAACCTCTGACGCGGGAGGCCGCGCGATCCGTAATGTGGCGCTCCAGACCGCTCGGCTACTCCAGCGCAGCTCAGGCGGTACAGACCAGCAGTCATGCGAACTACTATCGGACACGTTTCCCGAAAACTGTCTTGAGCAGTTAAAACGACTGCCCACATGCAATGGTAATATTTTTGACCTTATAGCTACAAACAGGCCCAACCTTATTAACGATGTCAGTGTAGGGACAGGAATTACTGATGATGATATCGTCATAGCGTCAATGGTGATCAAAGGTAATAAACCAATCAAGAAAGCTAGAAGCGTATTTTTGTTAGAAAGGACCACTAAGCAATTGTCAGCATCACACTTAGAAAATGAATAGACACTGTTTGGTTCCGTTACAATAGATGTACAGGAATTATGGACTAAATTTAAATGCATTGTAAATAAAGAGTTAGAGAAATATGTGCCTATAAATTCCATTTAGGATGGAAAACATAATAAAAATATTACAAAGCTACTGAGAAAGTCAAGGCTTATGCGTATATTAGCGTATATAAAGAATATTATTACCTCAACGAAAAGCAGAGCAAGAGAGTAAAACAAAGTTTATTGAAAGAATACGGAAATAACGTGGTACGTCTTTTTAGATAGGTATCGTGGTGCGATGCTGCCCATTTGCTTCTTAATCTGTTACTGATTAACACTACGTACCAATAATTGTAAATATAAGTTTTACAATATTATTATTATTATTATTATTATTATTATTATTATTATAGTACTGAAATTTATCGGCTTTTTATCTGTAAGGGATATTTAAATTGTAATTATGGCGTTTGATTCTTCCAAGTCTCCTGAATTAATTTTCAAATGTTTCAAATGTTTGTATAGCTTATGGGACTTAACTACGGGGTCATCAGTCCCTAAACTTACAAACTACTTATGAACTAGCTTATCCTAAAGAAGGCACAAATATCCATGCCCGAGGGGGGATTAAAACCCCCGACCGTAGTGGCCGTGCAGACCGTGACTGGAGCGCCTCAGTCCCCTCGGCCACCGCGACCGGCCTGAATTAATTCATACAATTATATTTGCCGCATAATCATGCCCTGATTTTATATGGATTTCTAGAATAATGTTTGTGGCTGTATTGTATTTCACTTGCAATCTGGAATAGACGCCATCGCTCAGCCAAGAGCGCTTTTGATTTCCGAGCCATTAGGAAAACCCTGACTACCTGTATCTCCAAACTGTTAGCCGGCCAGCTGGGAAACCCAACAGCCTCGAAAAACCCATCTTTCACCTGGAAACAATCACCTTCCTCCAGTATCTGTAATATCACAAAGTTATTATTATATGAGACGACTATAATTCTTTGAACTTCATATCACACCGCTACAGTTTCAATATAATCTTATTAAAAAGTATTCTTGTTCGCTTCCCATCCCAAGCTTAAATTATTCCTTAGTATGCTGTAATGCAACGGATATTACGATTGAAGTGTTGGGCTATTAATGGAAAAAGGGTTGCCGCTGTCAGAAATTCTTATCCCTACAGCAGAGGGCGTTTGTTACAGCGCTACCAGACCATAATAAAGAATTACTTGCCTACTGCATACACACGCGTACAAACGCAGAAAGAAACGTCGGTAGCGCAAAGCTGATAAGAAACGCGCTTTTGTGTCAGGACGCAGTGCGGGCGCCACGCTCACACATTCCGCGACAATGCCTTTGTGCCCAATGAAAAGGGTTTTCCTTTTTTCCGCAGCGCTTACCTCACGCGTGTTACACAATACGTTTCTTTCGATGTTCCTTTTCGCTGGCTCGGTCTGTCGCGTTTATCTGGATAACTGAAGCATTGAAAGAGGAAGTTCTGTCCAATAAATATGAGACACATCCGGGACTCGCAAGCCCTCAGGAATAGGTGGGAGGCACTCACCCGTAAGCCCTGTTTGTTTATATTGCAACCTACTGCACACGTGGTCAAACATGTCTGCGAAAAAGAAGTAGTGTTACATCAGCGAAGTTCTGTTAGGTAACAGACGCACTAGACCACGAGAACCAATATATATTTAGTTATTACTGTAACTCTGCCGGTAACAAGAAATGCATAAAATAATTTAGTAGGTTCACTCTTCTCGTTTGCTTGCCTTCAATCTTTTTAAATTTCAAATTCACAAATTTTAGAAATTTAGAAAACGTGCTCAGTAGGTTGAATTTTAAAATTGATCGGCAAGGAAGAAGAGGATGCCCAAATTTCACATGAACCGGGCTAAATCACTTGGCCACTGGGTTCTTACGTGTAAAGAAGTAGGCTATAGGCATCGAAAACATGATACCATCGATCTCTTATTGGTGTAAGGAATGAACAAATAAACTGAAGATACACACCAAGCATTAGACCCTTACAGCAGAAAGTATAAAATCATGAAGTACTATAGTACCTGACATCGGAGGACACAGTGATCCATGAACATGACTAGTGGAAAATTACCACCCTATATGCTTCTTCAAGTTTGAAACCCAAAAGAAAAAGAGGGATGTAATATTTGCAACAGATCGAAGGGCCTAGTACTTCCAGTCGATTGAGATTACTTTTATTATTATAACTATGAAGCTTCTATATGTTAGCTAGCCCAGCGCTGTTTCCTGTTCCTTTCCTCCCTCCTCTATCTGTCCACCCCCCCCCCCCCCACCATGTATCTGCTTCTTCCTGCTCCTCCTCCTTCTTATGTTTTGAAGGTCAAGTGTTCAAAATCTTAGAGTAATCGAATGAACGGTATGGCAGCACATAGGAAGCTAACTAGAAGTTATAAAAGTTATCAACTGAATTTATTTCGAGTTTTCAGCGCCGTATATGGGATCTAACAATGTATCTAAACATCCAGAGAGCCACTCAAACACACACAACAATTTTCATCAAAATAGATACAACGATTTCACTGACATACACACGGTTCTTTCAACACCTTTGCGTCGTGCAATATTGCTATGCGTATTGTTGAGATTAGATTTTATCAGGACGTTTTACTGTAAATACAAGACAATTAAATTAAATATCAAAGATCATACACAAAAAAAAAAAACACTTTTACGTTCTATTTAAGTTCTGAAATACATGTAATGTGACCGTCAGGGGTTCGAATTCTCCCTCGGGCATGAATGTTTGTGTTGTCTTTAGTATAAGGTAGTTTATAAGTAGTTTGTAAGTTTAGGGACTGATAACCCGCAGTTAAGTCCCATGAACTTAACAAACATTGGAACATTTTGAACATGTGATGTGAAATAGACTGTAGCATGAAAGAATCGTTTGAAGTCAATTGCAGTAGTAATAACAGTAATAATAGAAGAATTTCGGGAACATTTGGAAGACGGAATATCAAAAATTCCAAACTCAACTGTGATACTACTGGGTGATTTTAATGCAAAAATATGGAGGAAAAGAGCTTTACGAAGAATAATAGGAGAACATTCAACCCATATTAGGAGGTAAAAAAATGGAATGAGACTAATTAACTTTGTAAAACATTTCTGTTAAAGTTAATGTCAACATTCTTCAAAAAATTGCCAGGAAAGGAAAAAATATGGATATCATCGAATCCAACGCTATGGGAAATCCAATACGATTACTGGCTACTTCTCAAAGCAATATTTGTAAAAATCATGAATGTTAAAGTAACAAGAAACTGGGAATTCGTCTCCCATCATTACCGGACTAAAATTAAACTTAAATTTCTCCCTAATAAAAACCAAACGAGAGAGTAGAAAATGTTTAAATACAACACAGACAGAAACAGTATCACAAAGGGGGCAATACAACATTTTCAAAAAGAAATTAAGTGGTTTAAATCAGGCAAAGGTGAAGAATTATCCGAAGAAAATAACAGGGCCGCGGAGAATGCATTTGAATAAACAAAAATGAAGAAGAATGTCTGGTGGAATGAAACTTGCGAAGAGACAGTTGAAGAAATAACAGCCGGCCGCAGTGGCCGAGGGGTTTGCGGCGCGCTAGTCATAGTCTGCACGGCCGCTACGAAGGAGGGGGGGGGGCGTTGAATCCCCCCTCGGGCATGGATGTTTGTGTCGTCTTTAGTATAATGTAGTTCGTAAGTAGATTGTAAGTTTAGGGACTGATGACCCCGCAGTTAGGTACATTAAGCTTAACAAACATTTGAACATTTGAAGAAATAACAAAACAGTGGAAAAATAGACATGTTCTGGCAAGTTTGAACACTTTGATGAATTTAAAATGCAAAGAAAGGAAACAATCTTTTGAGAAGTCACAACTTTAAAAATAACTCCCGGAATATCTATCAGATATTTAAGAATCGTCTACAAGGGTACCAGTCTCCAAGTATTTGCCTCAGAGATGAAAAGAGTAAAATAGGCCAAAGAAATACTCAGAATTGTGAAATACTAAGAAAGTACTTTAAAAAACGCTTTAACTGTGAAGAACCGAATTGTAAGCTTGAATTTATAGATCCTTATGAAAACACAAAACCAAATCCACCAACTACAGATAAGGAAATTAAAAAAGCAATAAGTACCGTAGGCCTAGCCTGAAAAACAAAACAGTCTTAGGATAAGAATCTATTACCGTTGAAGCCATAAAATGGTCTCAAATGAAAATTGTTGCTAACCTGCGCTGAAGACAACACACACATCTCTTACCCGAGGGAGGACTCGAACCTCCGATGGGAGGGGCCGCGCAATCCGTGAGATGGTACTCTAGATCGCGGAGTCATTCGACCGCGGCCTTCCTTGTAAATTGATTTAACTACTGGGGCAATTAGTCTGTTAGGAAGCAGACCATCTTGAACGGAAATGTAATTTAATTATTGATTAAATCTCGCCCTTGTCGATATCACGGAGGACACTTTGAGACAACAGTTTCGGAAAGCTATTTTCTTAGATATTGATATAATTCTATGTAAAAACTACTGCTATACTTAATTCACCTTTTGTATTCAAAATGTTCAAATGTTTGTAAAGCTTAAGGGACTTAACTGCGGAGTCATCAGACCCCAAACTTACAAACTACTTATGAACTACCTTATACTAAAGACGACACAAACATCCATGCCGAGTGGGATTCGAACCCCCGACGGGGAACAGCCTCGCGCATCGCAGCATAGCGCCTCAATGCGCTCGGCCGTTCCGCCGCGGCTTTGTATTCAGAAAAGATTATTAAATACCACTCATATATCCGATGTCTATTACGACGTCCTTCAGTCGGAAGTCCGCTCGATGGTCAAGAAAGGTACGTTTCAACATGGTTAAGTAGGCCATTAATGATTCATGTAGATAACGCATGCAAACAACACTGTTAGAGATCTAATGAAACACAAAGCGAATGTGACACATATTAGGGAGTTTCTAGTTCTGTGACAGGTAACACTGAAGCGATGGCTAAGGGTCTGCTACGTGCATTGGCAATGGGTTTTATCGTTAAGAATATCTATGAATGCTTTTACATAGTGTAGCATGTGAGTATACAATTACAAGGTTGATACTATGCTGCAACTGAGAATTTGTCTATCACTAAAAGTCAGCATACAGTTAATTTGACGATTTACCTGCACTACTACAATAGTAGGTTAGAGTTTGGAGACACGGAGATGAGTTACTGTTGAACTGTTGCCGCACGCATCACCACAATGGAGCTGTACCTAGTATTAGGGTTTGGGCTGGTATTGGATTTCACTTCCGGAAACCCACAGTTTGCAGTGTCGGTACACTAAAGATGCAGCGTTACATCTCTGTCGCCCTACCGTAACTTTGGAGCCGGCAGTCAAACTACGATACGTCAATGTACACTCCATATTCACGACTTCTTCCTCGTTCGTAGGAATGCTTTGCAGCATTAGCCTCTCTGTTCTCTCAATGCCTCCGCTGTTATACCCAGACAACACATATAGAGCCCTTTGACTCAATGCCGAGGCATGTAGCAGTGGATATAACCAGCAATGGTGTCAACACAATGCATTTACGTCATCGTCTACATCTACTTCATTTCACATGGTGCAGCATTTTCAGTAATCTGATTTTTTGGTTGCGATATGTCCAATCCTTCCTGGTGTTGAATTTTGAATAGCCAGGAGATTTCATTCGGACACCTACATTCAATAAACATGTTTAATAAATTTTGACGATGGCTAATTTTACAGAAGTGATCAGCTTTAACGATGTTATACTTTAAAAAAGCCCCAAAGGTCAAAATAACGATACACCTCAGAATAAGAAGTTTACACAATCAAATGATGGAACTTTCTGTAAAATTATATGTAACAATGTTAGCACTGGTTGTGTCCCGAAGCCACCAACAAACTGTATTCTTCCTAAATTAATGTGTGCAACCAATAAGTATCAACACGTGCTGTCACTCATGATGCTACAGTTGGAATGTCAAGCATCGAGCGGGAAGAAAGTCCCGAAGGCAGTTAAGGTAGTGAGAGGCGAGCTAAGTACACGCCACTGGGTGGTGGCACCGGCAGCTGCGCAAGCAACAGCTCGCATTAGGTTCACCGCCCACAGAAATCAACGACGAGAATTAACTGTGTAATCTTATCATTAAACAGTTTTCGCTGCGTGGCGACCCGGCGACGAGGCAAGGCGCAAAGTTTGCCGAAGCGATGACGGTAATATTCTAGATGCGAGGCGTTTTATCTGCACCATCGCCGCCTGCATAATCGTATTCCAATTGGTGGCTGCCGCTGTGGGACACGAAACCATCGTGTTTTCGGTAAATTAATCAGAATATGTAACGCCCAAGATGAATATGGATTGCTGACCCGTCCGATGGTCCATAAACGCTGCTCTTAATTTCTTTTTATGACCTCTTCAGAAAATTTAATGGTCGTACTGTTGACTGCAGTCCCATGTTTGAGTCGATTGATCTCACTGTGCACACTGACACACACACACACACACACACGAAAGTGTCCCATGCGACTTCTACTAAGCAATCTCCTCCGTCAACTCTCAAATGTAGAAGTTTGTAAATCAATCGGAATTAACTGCTTGGTTATAAGTCCCTAGCTTACAAACTACTTAAACTGAGGTAATCTAACTTAAGGATAACACAAACACTCATGCCCGAGGGGGGACTCGAACCCCGACGGCGACCTCCCGCGCGCACCACAGCACGGCGCCCCAGTGCGCACGGCTAATCCGCCGCCGCTCCGTCAACTCTCTCAAAGCCTTTAGGAAATCATGCAACTGTCTTACAAGTTACCAGATGCCCTTAAATGCGTGCGGTTTCTATATATGTTTAAATTATCTCAGATGCTAACATTCAGTTGCTTTGCATTTACGTTTTGATAATACTAAGGTATAGTTTATTATTTCCTGGTACGAGATATCTGCCGCGGTGGAATTGCCGAGCGTTCCAAGGCGCCTAGCAGGGGAGCGCGGCGCTCTTCGCCGTCGGAGGTTCGAGTCCTCCCTCAGGCATGGGTGTATTTCTTGTCCTTAGAATTTGTTGGCGAAATTATATTTTCCAATCAGGAGGTACGCGTAAAACATCGTGCGAAATTGCAGTCAACGCATTCTCTGAGAATTACTTCGAACAGTTAGTTCATGAGCCAACTAGAATGTAAATGGATGTCAAAACACACTTGATCTCTTAGCAACAAATAATCCCGAGCTCATAACGAGCATCAAAACGGATACAGGTATTAGTGAACACAGAGCTGTTGTAGCGAGATTGAATATCGAGCCGCCGGCCGCGGTGGCCGAGGTGACTGAGGCGCTCCAGTCACGGTCAGCACGGCCACTACGGTCGGGGGTTCGAATCCCCCCTGGGGCATGGATATTTGTGCCGTCCTAGTTCGCAAATAGTTCATAAGTAGTTTGTAAGTTTATGGACTGATGACCCCGTTGTTAAGTCCCATAAGCTTAACAAACATTTGAACATTTGAATATCGAGCCGGCCGCGGTGGCCGAGGGGACTGAGGCGCTTCAGTCACGGTCTGCAAGGCCACTACGGTCGGGGGTTCGAATCCCCCCTCGGTCATGGATATTTGTGCCGTCCTAGTTCGTAAGTAGTTCATAAGTGGTTTGTAAGTTTAGGGACTGATGACCCCGTAGTTAAGTCCCATAAGCTGTACAAACATTTGATTTGATTTTTGAATATCGAAAGTTCCAAAGTTACCAAAATTAGACGAAAATTATATTTGTTTAGGAAAGCAAATACAAATGCAATACATTTTATTCTTGAAAGACAGTTTCCACTCGTTCCTAACACTGTACGTAAGTGTAGACCAGATGTAGCTTAAATTCAAAGAAGTGGTATCGACGGAAATTGACAGTATTATACCAAATAAATTGATAAGAGAAGGAGGTGATCCCCCTTGGTATGCAAAACAGGTCAGGACAATGTTTCAAAAGCAACGGAAAAGGCATGCTAAATTTAAACGAACACAAAATCTCCAGGATTGGCGATCCTACACAGAAGCTCGAAATTTAGCGAGGATTTCAATGCGAGATGCCTACAATACTTCCTCACAACGAAACTGTTTCTCAGACGGCGGAGCGGCCGAGCGCATTGAGGCGCTATGTTCCGATGCGCGACCCTCAGGAGGCTCACGGTTGTTTTATGAGTACGTGCATGGCGAGCACGGGGCCCCGAGCTAATGCAATCTTCCTTCCTTCGTTATTTCCTGGACTGCATTTCCTTTCCCTCTCTTCTCCTTTCATATCCTCACTCCTTCCCCTCCCCACCGGGGGACTGATATCCTCAGTAGTTTAGTCCCCCTATCCCAACGAAACAACCCAACCCGATGCGCGAGGCCGTTCCCGTCGGGGGTTCGAATCCTCCTCGGGAATGAATGTTTTTGCTGTCTTTAATATAAGCTAGTTCATAAGTAGTTTGTAAGTTTAGGGACTAATGACCCCGCAGTTAAGTCCCATGAGCTCTACAAACATTTGATTTGAAGGAAATCAACTCATTTTCCTTTAAGTCACAGTTATGAGAGAGATATCTGTAATTGTAATATCCTTTTAACGCACAAGACGAAGAAGGCAGAAAAACCTACTGCTGCGCTGTTCATAAATTTGGTAAAACAGAGGAGTAGAAACAGGAAGATGCTTTGGAAATTTTAGGCGTTGGCCGCTAAAGCGTTAAGTACTAGAGGCTAATGCGTAGCAGAACGTAAATATCCCGCAGCGGGTACTTTACTTTGTGGTGGCAGTGTCCAGTGCGGGAGAAGGGCGCTCTCAATAATTGAGGCGATGGTCGGCGGGCTGGAGCGCGCGCCACAATCGGCAGGCAAGTATTTATGCGCGCCGGGTTGGGGGGGGGGGGGGGGGGGGCGCCTGGCTGCTCTCCAGGTCGGCCACTTTTCTTTTTCTAAAGCTGCGATCGATATTATCTGTGTAGAGTATCGCGTTAGCGCTTTGTATACGGATCGGGATAAGCTTTTCAATAAATTCTGGGCGTCTCTCCGCCATCTGCGGCTCCGCACAAGCAGATTAAACCACTCCCCCTCCGCCCGACACAATATTTATTACCGTTGCAAGCGTTCGCGCGTTTCTTCCCGCTTGAGACGTTTGTTCTAAGAATCCTCGTTATATAATTATTTTAATTACTTATCCGAAATGTTGATCCTTGAAATGATTTCTTCAGTGTAGGTTGGCTTTAGTTTGTATAACGAAGATTCTGTATTTCATTTAACAGATTTCACTGTTAAATTTCGCACTGCGCGAAAACAAATATCTTTCTATCCTGATCATTACAAGATATTTACTTGGATAAAGCAATTAAAAACTTACAGTAAGAATTAGAAAAGGGGGTAGATTTTGGTTCATTGAAGAGTCACAATTGCATGATATTGATTCAAAACTTAAAAGAAAACGCGCGGCATCTGAGTTAGTTTCACAGTTTTTTCATGTATATTGCGGCGAATGTTCCGAGATAACTCGTGGCACAGTGGTTACAGAATGCTGTACTTGGGGTCTCCAGTTCAAATCCCGCCACGGACAGAAAAATTTATTTCTTTGTATTTACTATTTCTAGAGTGTTCTACATGTTTCTTATGAATGCTTTACTCATAAGTTCTAGAAAATTGTTTCTATGTATAAATAGTGGAGAACTCCAAGTAGGAGTTAGTCTGTACTGAGTGTACGCTTGTGTTAACAATAAACGTGTTCTAAGTTTAAAGTGTTGTGCTCTATTTACGAGCAGCCCTCGAATTACGGACTACCTGCGGTTTTCAACGTGACAATATTTATCTTACGATTAAAAGGCTGCCTTTAGCGAAGCAGAATATGACGTCCTTTTGTCTTCAGATACTGACTGCCCCCTGCAACCATCATAAACAATTATTTAGCAGTTGGGATAACGGAAACTGTTATTTTCGAAAAAAAAACTAGTAATATGCATTATGATTTAAATGACTAACTATGTTTCCGACCAAGTTAAGAAAGCGTTTACATTTTCGTATTTGTAGAGCAATACCTCAACTGTTCTTGAATACATGAATACAATATTAAGACATTTTTCGTGACTCGTTGACAAATTCAGCCACGAAACACGGGCACAGGCGGATGTTCGCAGTATTATGCTGTGGGCGAGATTCAACTGTTCTTCCATGGAATTTCAAGTAGTTCAAAAACTTTCAAATGTTTGTAGAGCTTATGGGAATTAACTACGGGGTCATCAGTCCCTAATCTTACAAACTACTTATGACCTAGCTAGCACTAAGAACTGCACAAATATCCATGCCCGAGGGGGGATTCGAACCCCCGACCGTAGTGGCCGTGCAGACCATGACTGGAGCGCCTCAGTCCCCTCGGCCACCGCGGCCGGCTTTCAAGTAGTAATTGACAGCATCGTCAAAGCGGTGGACTTCGTGAATAAATTGCAAATCAACCGTATGCCGTCATTTTGATGTTTTTTTTTTTTTTCGACGGGGATATCTTCCAGCAAGGTAACTGCCCGTCTTACAAAGGCAGATCCGTGAGAAGCAAACTCAGGTTGGTTATTTTGCCACATTTTCGAGAAATCTGATTCTGGTGATTTACATCTGTATCACAACCTCTCTCGTGCTCCCCACGCTCGAACCTCCGACCCACTAATTGCGTGTAGTGATTTGTGTGTAGGCCAGGTACTACATACCTACGAAAGAGTTGGTGAACAATTGCGTACTAACGCATTAATGCAGGTGCCATTATGTTATGTGCCGTCGGTGTTTCTCCGTTTAATAACAGAAAAATTACAGAGTGTGAATCAGTAATCGTATACCACACTTATCTTATTATCATTAGCTGAATTGCTAATTAATTATTTTGAATAGTATGTGGTTGCATTTAGAATGTATTTATTTGAGTTGTACCTCGCTAGATGAAAAATATTGCAATTTTGGCACAATTAAATCCGATATTAGCCATCCATGAACTATCTAACTCGCACTTGGTATGTGCGAAATAGCATTTTGGTCACTATTATTACGTAAGTTATTAGCTTTTATGATTAATTAAATATTCGACAGTTTTCGCACTTAAGGAACCGTTGAAAGTGATGGATGGGAATTGTAACTAAGTATATGATAACGAAAAATCGTTTGAAAATTTAGAACACTTTTACTTATAAGTGCAAATTATGTGCTGTGTCAGCCTAGAGAACATTACTATTGGTCATCGCAACATTGAAGAAAGAGACAGAAGTGGAACAAACTCTAAATCAAATTATGATAAAGACAATCTCTGATAATCACTGAATAATGCACAGACAATTAAAGTCATTATTAAAGAAAAGCAATTCCAGAATGTATATTATTGGGTGTCCAAGCGATAACTAACTCTGATAACCACGCGATTTATCCCTGTAAAACTAAAAATTTTGTTTCAGATTCAGGTTTATCGAAACTTAGTACCGATCGTATCCCTGATACAGAAATGAGAATTGTGAGGTAACTAAAAACTTCTCGGATCAGTTGGTCGGGCCGCGGTGGAGTAGCCGAGCGGTCTAAAGCGTCTCGCTGCGGAGCGCGCGGTTGCTCGCCGTGGAGGTTCGAGTCCTTCCTAAGGCATGGGTGTGTGTGTTTGTCCTTAGGTTAGTTTACCTAGGTTTAAGTAGTTTGTAAGCTACGGACTGATGATCACGCAGTTTGGTCCGATAGATTTACATTTAAACATTTTCAGTCGGTCGAGGAAATTCCGCAGTGAGGAACTGTTTATTTATATTCTGTGGTGAACATACGGAGGATGTTACGCTCCGGTCAAAAGCCCGAAGAGGAGAACCGCAGTCTACCTCGTTTAAGCCTGCATCTTGCAGAAATCTGGAACGTACGTTGTGCTCACGTACAATGACTGTCCTGGAGACCGTCAAACTTAACGTTCATGTAACATAGTTTCTGTAGGCAGCGATCGTGCGGTTTATCAGTCTAATAGTGAGATTCAGAGGGAAGTAGCTGGAGTTGAGGCAGATATGCTTGACTTCCAGAAAACCTTAGAGACAGCAATGCAATGCGTAACTTGTGCTCGCCCGGTATCAAATTCGTAGTATATGTCGTAGGGTGACATTGTCAAATAATTACTCAGTTACGCATAGCCGGTGGAGTGGCCGAGCGTTCTAAGGCACCCTGCTGCGGAGTGCGCGGTTGTTCCCATCGGAGCACCGAGTCCTCCCTCGGACACGGGTGTGTGTGTGTTTGTCCTTAGGTTAGTTTAATTAGGTTACGTAGTTTGTAAGACTGTGGACTGATAACCAGAATAGTTATGTTCCCACAGATTTACAAAGGTTTGAACATTTAGTTACGCATAGTTGCCTACTGAGCTAAATACGTACATACGGAATATGCTAACACATATGCATTGAAATCAGAGTTACACCAGTGACTATATCTCAGTATGTCGTTCTTACAACAATTTAAGAACTACGAAACAAAAAGTATCGTCTGTTGTACTGTATTTTGTTCAGAAATCTCGAATACTAGTCGGTCGATTGACCTGAAACTTGGACACAACGTTGCATCTTTTACGAAGACGGTTTCTTTGTTATCCAATTTGCTGTATTGGTCATAGGGATGGAAGTGAAACATACGTGTTGTTAATTCCGCCTGAATAGGTACTCAGAATTTATCCATACAGTATTTGAGAGTGAGAAAACGTAGATACATGGAACAGTATGTACACATGATTTCAAACAGTTATACAATTTCTTTCATTGAATTCACCACAAAAAGTAGAACGTAGAAAGCTTATCGCTTACTAGATTATCGCCGCGGTGGAGTAGCCGAGCGGTCTAAGGCGCCTAGCTGCGGAGAGCGCGGTTGCTCGCCGTCGGAGGTCCGAGTCCTCCCTGGGGCATGGTTGTGTGTGTTGTCCTTAAATTAGTTTACCTATGTTTAAGTAGTTTGTAAGCTACGGGCTGATGTCCACGCAGTTTGGTCCGATAGATTTACAATTTGAACATTTGTACTACATTATCGCCATGATACACAGGCAGCTTCACAATTGTTATTACAGACTTCAAGGGGTAAAAAAGAGACTTTCAGCCAGCTGTACCCGTATTTAAGGTTTTTCTGGGATCTTCGCTGTATAAATTGTGAGCGACACTTCCGTTATTAGCCTCAGCTATCATCTTTGAAAGGGGACATACATACAGTTTTCTTGCTGCATGCATGAGCTACTAAACTGTTTTTAATCGCGAAATATTCCGTCAATTTGTGCATCGTTCCTCGTAGGGATACAGACGCACTTATAACAATCATCCCACGTGGAATATTTGTAGATGCCATTGAAACTAGCGTGACGTTATGCCGTATGTACAAAACAGCTTATGAACGATGATCTTCGCCTACGTTTGATCGCTATTCCGAAATGAAATGTTACCGAAAGTCGGAATAATATACTGCATACTAGTAAAGCCATTCAGTGGAGTTGCTTGTGTTTAAGCTTCAGTTTTTAGAGTGCCACGGGCTTCAGCCTTCGGCTAAATAACTGCTAGCAAAGTTTGATAAGAGCCTACGCCCTTATTCAAATTGAGCCTCCAGTCAGTTCGAGTCAAAGAATTCGGTGTATTTTGTGACCAGAGGCCGACATTTAATCACTGGAAATAGCTGACTTTTTCACAGGTAGTGGCCCTTTATGCTACCACGAATTTCATTAGGTCTCCTTTTTAACTCCCACATTTGTCCAGATTTTAATTTTGCGCGGCCCGCGGACACGCCATTAAGTCGGATGGAGGAGCGGAATCACTAAGCCGAGCGCATTATTTTGTAGCTGCGGTAATGCAGAGGTTCCCTCAGCGTCACTAACGTTTTCATGACGTACTTAACGGACCAGAATCGCGTGCAGCTACGGCCTATTAAGTAAGATTACTGCTACCCGTCTCTCTACTTCTTGGAGAATATCCAAAAACAGAATACGTTCAGAGAACGTAGCCCTGGTAGAAAATTACTTAAAACGTTCACATGGAATCATCCTCGGTGTCCCTAGAGGTAGTCCGTCGTGGTAGTAAAATATTCATTGAATCCCCCTGGTTTAAGCTTCTGGCAACGAGGAAAATCATATATAACAATAGACTACCATCGAAACAAGGAAAATAAAAACGAAGAAAAGTAATATAGGCACGTCCAAAAAACTTAATTTCCTTGAGAACCGATTCCTTTTAACAGATTCCAATATTACGACAGTGGCAATGACAAGCGTGTTGTCAAGATATTTCCTGTAAAACTATTTGTTTCTTTTTTCTAAATCGACATTACGTCCATGTAGGGGGTAAGCGGCCGTGCCCTCTGAAAGGAACCATCCCGGCATTTTCCTGGAGTGATTTAGGGAAATCAAGGAAAACGTAAATTTGGATGGCCTGAGGCGGGTTCGAACGGCCGTGCTCCTGAATACGAGTCCAGTGTCTTACCCCTGCGCCAGCTCATTCAGTAGGCTCCTCTGTGACTTTGCGCCTATCTGCTTCACACATTGATACCTCATTGAATCATATGGCAGGAAACACAGAGATGGCACTCACGTGTCTATGTCATCGCCCTATCTATAAGCGGACGACGTTGCAACTATTACCAGTATCTCTGCTATTCTCAAAGTGATAACTGTTGTTTTCGTATCAAATCGTCGTTGTCTTTCCGTGTGTACTAATTTTTTCCGGAAATGTTGTTACGTTACACACTGTCATGTTCCTCACTAGATGGTATACGTGCACTGCCATTTGTACTCTTCACATTCCTGTCAAAAGCTTTCCGAAGTGATTATCACCAACGACGGAAACTAACGGACATTCAACATGGAATTTTAGTTGGAGCTGTACGCATTACATTTCGGAAATCGTTAGGTATTTCAATATTCCGAAATCCACATTGCCATAGTTTAGTTCAGGTACATTGGATGTAGAGGAATTGTTGACTAAATTTAAATGTAATGTAAGTAAAGGGTTAGAGAAATATGTGCCTAAAAAGTCGATTAAGGATGCACAAGATCCACCATGATATAATAATAATATTAGAAAGCTGCTGAGAATGCAAAGTTTCTTGCACTCTCGGTTAAAAAAACAACACGCAAACGAAGACAGGCATAAGTTAGCAGAGATTCGAGGGTCTATAAAAAGATCGCTGTGCGAAGCATACAATAATTATCAAACCCATACCTTAGCAAGCGATCTTTCCGAGATTCCGAAAAATTTCTGTTCCTATGTAAAATCGATAAGCGGGTCAAAGGCCACTATCCCGTTACACGTTGTTAATTCCGGGGCAGCAATAGAAGAAAGCAAACAGAAAGCTAAAGTTCTAAATTTAACTTCTAAGAATCTTTCATGAAGGAGGACCGTCAAACTTACCACAATTTGATCAACGCACGAACTCCCAAATGGAGGGCATAGTAACAGGTATTTCCGGTGTACGGAAGCAGCTGAGAGAACTAAATACAAAAAAGTCTCCTAGTTGTTATGGAATACCAGTTCGGTTTTACAAACAGTATTATGCGGCTTGGCCCCTTACTTAGGTTGAATTTATCGCGAATCTTTCATTCAGCGCAATGTTCCTAGTGATTGGAAAAAAGCGCATGTACCTCTCGTTTATAAGAAAGGTAAAAGAACTGGCCCACATAATTACAGACCAATAGCGTTGACATCAGTTGTCTGTAGAATTTTGAAGCATATTCTCAGCTCGAATATAGTAATTTTCCTTGAGACAGAAAAGCTTATTTCTATGGATGAGCACGAGTTTAGGAAACATGGTTCATGTGAAACTCAGCTTGCCCTTTTCTCACACATCTTGCAAGCCATGGATGAAGGGCAACAGGCAGACTGTGTTTTTCTCGATTTAAAAAAGGCATTTGTCGCTGTGCCACACTGCAGACTGCTAACGAAGTTACGAGCATATGGAATAGGTTCACAGATTTGTGACTGGCTGGAAGACGTCCTAAGTAACAGAACGCAGTACCTTCTTCTCGATGGCGAGTGTTAATCAGAAACGAGAGTATCGTCAGACGTGCCCCAGGGGAGTGTGATAGGACCGCTATTATTTTTTATCTATATAAATCATCTGATGGACAGAGTAACTTGTGATATACGGCTGTTTGCTGATGATACTGTGATGTATCGAAGGGTGTCGTCTGTAAGTGACTGTAACAACATACCGTATGAGTTCGACAAAATTTCTGGTTGGTGTGAACAATGGCAGCTAGTACTAAATGTAGGAAAATGTAAGGTGATCCACATGAGCAGGAAAACCAATCCCATAATGTTCGAGTACAGCATTAATAGTGAGTGTTTTGATGCAGTTGCGTCGTTCAAATATCTAAATGTTCAAATGTTTGTAGAGTCTATGGGACTTAACTACGGGGTCATCAGTCACTAAACCTACAAACTACTTATGAACTACTTACAACTAAGGACGGCACAAATATCCATGCCCGAGGGGGGATTCGAACCCCCGACCGTAGTAGCCGTGCAGACCGTGACTGGAGCGCCTCAGTCCCCTCGGCCACCGCGGCCAGCTTCAAATATCTACTCGTAACATTACAGAGCGGTATGAAATGGAACGATCATGTAAGGATGGTTGTGAGTAAGGCGGACAGCCGACTTCGGTTTATTGGGAGAATTTTGGGAAGATGTACTTCATCTGTAAATGAGACTGCGTATGAAACGATTGTACCACCACGTCTCGAGTATTGCTCAAGTGTTTGGGACACGCAGCAGACCACTTTATAGGACGACATAAAAGCAGTTCAGAGGCGAGCAGCTAGGATCGTTTCTGGTAGGTTCGATCAGTGCGCGAGTGTCACAGAAATGTAGAAATGTCCCGGGAACTCAAATGGAAATCGCTGGAGGAAAGACGTTCTTTTCGAGAAATTATGTTGAGGAAATTTAGAGGGCTGGAATTTGAAGCTGAATGTAGAACGATCTTCCTGCCGCCTGCTTACATTTCGCGTAAAGATCACAATTACAAGATAAGAGAAATTAGGGCGTATAAACATTATTTTTTTCCTCGTTCTATTTCGGAGTGGGATAGGAGAAGGAATGCCTAGTAGTGGTACAGTTCCGCCACTTTACAGTGGATTGCAGAGTATATATGTATATGTCAAGAGTATTCTTAGAATACCAATTTTCACCGAGCGAGGTGGCGCAGTGGTAACACACTGGACTCGCATTCGGAAGGATGGTGGCTTAAATCCACCTCCCACCATCCCGACATACGTTTTCCGTGATTTCCCTAAATTACTCCAGGCAAATGTCGGGATGGTTCCTTTGAAAGGGCACGGCCGAGTTCCTCCCACATCATTATCCAAACACTCCGAGCGTAAGCTCCGTCTCTAATGACCACGATGTCGACGGAACGTTAAACACCAAGCTTCCTTCCTTTCCTTCCTTCAATTTTCAGGCATTACCTCTCGCGACGGATAATAAGGTGACGACACTTAATTACCGTCAGCAGCGGCGATACCGTAAAGTTGACAATGCTAACAGACAAGCTACTCTGCAAATACTAACTGCACAAATCGGTGTGGATGGTATAACGGACGTATCCAATAGGATATTGTGGCGCAGTTTAGCGTTAACGGGATATTGGAGAAGATGGACGACTCGAATGTCTTTCCTAACAGCATGACATCGTTTGCTTTGTATTCCTCGGGTAACCAGATCGGTCAGTTTGGCTTTGTGAGAGGAGTCACGCCGCGGTTGTGTAGGTCTGGAGCGCCACATTGCCGATCGGTCGGCCTCCCGCGTAGGAGGTTCGAATCCTCCCTCGGGCATGGATGTGTGTGTTGTCATTAGGTTAGTTTAACTTAGTTTAAGTAATTAGTAAGCTACGGACAAATAACCACGCAGTTGAGTCCGATAGATTTACAAACATTTGAACATTTTGAAGAGTCGCGACTTCAGTTTCTTAGAGCTGATGATAGGATTCTAGTGTGGCAGACACCTCAGGAAGCTACCGACCCATGTAAACAACAACGCAATGCGCGAGATGCTTGTGGTTCTATGCTGCTGTGGCTGGGAGGCTGTTCCTTTGTACACTGTAGTTTACCGATAATTGCCTGTAAATGTTTATGATTGAGACCATTTTCGACCGTTCATGGACTTTATGTCCCAGGACAACGGTGGAATTTTTAAGGATGATATTGTGCCATGCCACCGAGTCGGATGTGTTCACGTTTTGTTTTAAGAACAGTCTGAACTATTAAAGAGAAAGACTGGGACACTCAGATCACTAAACATGAGTCACATAGTACATTTATGGGACATAATCGATAGCTAAGTTCGTGCTCAAAATTCAACAACGACAATGCATTCTGAATCAACGGTGATTATAGATGCAGCATGGTTGAGTAGTCTGTAGGGGTTTCTATGACGTTTTGCGTTCATGCCACGTATGACTGATAAATTTAGATGATAAAAATGAGGTGCGACATGACATAAGCAAATATCCAATGACATTTGTCACCCCAGTGTATGTCCCACTTCGCATGATGTCCAGTGTTATGACATTTTGATGAAGTGAACCTCGGAGCTCCTATCAAATGCTACTATTTTGCGGTGGTTAATGCTTGAATCTCCGTTCATCGGATAGGCGCCAACTTCGTGTTCTCTTGGTTTGTAGAAGGATAAGCAATTGCAGTTTCACCATCAGTGCTTTTTCCGATCGGACTACTTACTTTGACCTTTTCATGTTAAAAACATGTAGATCCTAGGAGTTTCTTCAGCACTGATTTTATTATTCGGTAAAATTTGCCTTTGCCTATCAGTATAGTTTGCTTCTCTTCTGCAACTTTGTTTGCTATATGAGGTGTCGGATTATTTCATGACACCTGGTAAAGAAACTTTTTGGGGGAATCTTATCACGAATTCGCAAACTATGTGGTCATCAACAACACGCCGGCCGCGGTGGACGAGGTGACTGAGGCGCTCCACTCACGGTCAGCACGGCCACTAAGGCCGGGGGTTCGAATCCCCCCTCGGGCATGGATATTTGTGCCGTCCTAGTTCGTAAGTAGTTCATAAGTAGTTTGTAAGTTTAGGGACTGATGACCCCGTAGTTAAGTCCCATAAGCTTAACAAACATTTACTATTGGACAACATTCTGCTCAGAGAAGCTTTCACCATTGATACAATATGACGCTAGGAAAACAGAACATCAGAAGCGTGAAAGTCATACTGACTACTGTTCTAAGGAGAGTTTCCGAGAACCTGGAATGAATGTTATGATAATATGATATATGTAGTTAGAAGATAATAATTTCGTGTGGCTCATTGGCCTGGTGCAAGTCTTTCAATTGGACGCCACTTCGGCGACTTGCGTGTCCCTAGCCTACCCCAGTTATCCAAACGGGGAAAGGAGACCTACAGCTTAACGTGTAATCCGAACCACGTGTCGTTTCTGGCGACTCCTCACATCGTTGAGAGGTGAAGGATGGGTTAAAGTGCACACTGACAAAACCGAGGTCCAACCGGGTTTCCAGTCGAGCACTTTACCCCAAGATCACCGGGCCCGACAGTTAGAAGATAGTAGTAAGGGATTATCTACCCTATCATCATGACTCTCCAGCTCACTTTTCCCGAGTGTAGGCGGTCATTTTTCGTGGTCAGTTAGGTATATGAATTGGCTGATGTTGGAGACCTGTAGCTACCGGAGAGAATCCTCACTGTTTGACGACACTGAAGCTGTTGGAAAGGATACTGCAGAACTGCGTGTCTTGTATGTCTTGTGGATGTAGTGCCCTGTGATGATCCAGAAGCATACAACAAAACGGATTTTTACCATCGTAAGTACACTAAAAACAAGTTTGTAAATGTATGATTTTTATTAGTGTACATATCAAAATTCGCTGTCTGAAAGTAATACACGTGCCCGCGTGCATGAGTGTGCATCGTGGCTGTGAATAACGCTTGGAAATGCAGAAAAGAATGCAGGCGATGGGGCGGGCACAATGGGGCAGCGTCGTGCTTAATCGCTGATCGGCGGCGGCGCCCTCCGGCGGCGTCCACACGCCGCTTATCACAGCGCGACGCTGCCGGGCACAGACGCTCCCACACAAACGCCGTTTCACTGCGCTTTCTTAAATCAATCCGTTGTTTCATTTAATACTACAACGTTGCAGTTTTCATCCTACATAACATAAAAAGTACTCAGAAGCTCGAAATTTAGCGAGGATTTCAGTGCGCGATGCCTACAATTCTTATCACAACGCCGCGGTGGAGTAGCGGAGCGCTCTAAAGCGTCTCGCTGCGGAGCGCGCGGTTGCTCGTCGTGGAGGTTCGAGTACTCCCTGGGGCATGGGTGTGTTGTTGTCCTTAGGTTAGTTTACCTTAGTTTAAGTAGTTTGTAAGCTACGGACTGATGACCACGCACTTTGGTCCGATAGATTTACAAACATTTCTTATCACAACGAAACTCTTTCCCGAAATTTGACTGAAAACGCAAAGAGATTTTAGTCATATGTTAAATATACTAGGGGAAAAACACAAACAATACCCTCACTATGTGATAGTAATGCGATCCTGCCGATATCAGCGCTACTAAAGCAGGGTTACTAAACATAGTTTTTAGAAACTCATTCATCAAAGAAGACTACACCAATATTCCAGATTTCGAATTACGAACAGATGCCGTAATGGGTAACGTAGAAGTAGTTATAATCGGAGTAGTGCAGCAACGAAAATCACTTATCAAGAACAAGTCTTCTGATCCGGATTGTATACCCATTACATTTCTATCTGAAGCGATAGCCCCTTACTTAACAGCCTTATACAACCGGTCTCTCAAAGAAGGATCTGTACCAAAACATTGGAAAGTTGCACATGTCACGCCTATATTCAAGAAAGGCAGTAGTAGTAACCCACTAAACTACATGCCTATTTCATTGACGTCACTTTGCAGCAGGGTTTTGGAACATATCCTGTATTCAAATATTATGAATTATCTCGAACAGAACGATCTATTGACCCAAGGTCAACACGGATTTAGAAAATATCGTTCATGCGAAACACAACTAGCTCTTTTTTCACACGAAGTGATGGGTGCTATCGACAAGGGTTCGCAAATCGATTCCGTATTTCTTGATTTCCAGAAAGCTTTTGACACCGTACCTCACAAACAGCTTTTAATAAAATTGCGTGGTTATAGTATATCGCACCAAATTTGCTATTGGATAGGGGATTTCTTGTCAGAGAAGACACAGTTCGTAGTAATCGATGATAAGGCATCGACTAAAACAGAGGTGAAATCGTGCGTTCCACAGGGTAGTGTTATTGGTCCTCTGCTATTCCTTATTTACATAAACGATTTAGGGGAAAGTCTAAGTAGCTCTCTTAGGTTGTTTGCAGATGAAGCCGTCATTTATCTAGTAAAATCATCTGAAGATCAAAACCAACTGCAGAACGATCTGAATAAGATATCAGTATGGTATAAAAAATTGGCAAATGGCTCTAAAACGTAAGTGTGAAGTCGTCCACATGAGTACGAAAAGAAATCCGTTAAACTTTGATTACAAGATAAATCAATCAAAAGTGAAGGCTGTAAACGCCACAAAATACCTAGGAATTACTATTAATTCAGACTTAAATTGGAAAGAACACGTACATAATATCGTGGGAAAGGCGAACCAGAGGGACTGCGTTTTATTGGCAGAACTCTTAAAAGATGCAACAGAACTACAAAAGAAACTGCATGCACTACACTTGTCCGTCCATTTTTTGAGTATTGCACCCCGGGTGGAATCCTTATCAGGTGGGTTTAACGGAGGACATCGAAAGAGTCCAAAGAAGGGCAGCTCGATTCGTATTGTCACGATACAGGGGAGACAGCGTTACGGAAGTGATACAGGATCTGGAATGGGAATCATTACAACAACGGCGCTTATCGCTGCGGCGTGGGCTACTTGCGGAACTCCAATCGCCAACATGCTCCTCGGAATGCGAAAATATATTGTTGACTCCCACTTACATAGGTAGAAATGATCATCAGAATAAAATACGAGAAATCAGAGCTCGAACAGAGAGATTCGGGTGTTCTTTCTTCCCGCGCGCTATTCGAGAATGGAATGGGAGATAAATAGTATAACGGTGGTTCGATGAACCCTCTGCCAGACACTTAAATGTGATTTGCAGAGTATCCCACGTAGATGTAGATGTAGAAGATTGTGTTTTAACTTTCCTTCGACAGGGTGATCATTAGAGACTATTGCAGAAGGTAATTACGATGTAGTGATGACGTAAGATAAAACTAAACCTCCATTATGTACAGGCCTGGTAGTTACACTTCTTAATGTAACATGAGAAAGCTTCTTCGATTTTATTTTCATCTCCCGTTGCTCTATGTTTCACTATGTACTTGGGCCCCCTCAACTATTGTACTCTAATTGGCACAATGAAACGCTGGAGCTACGGGGTGTCCAGAAAAGGGCTCGCTGATTTCAAAATTAAATATCTCGAAGACAAAGATCGATAGAGGAATGCAGTAAACGGTGTGTTTATTGTGAAAGCTCTAAGAAGTGTATACAGCAGTTTGAAATAATATTTACAAAAGCTGTTAACAGATGGCGCTGTACGCTGTACAGCTCATATCAGCATACATAAGTGAAATAATCGTATGAAAACACTCTTTGCAAACAATCACATCACAATGTTTTCAAAATGTTCACCATTGGCACTACAGAGATGGCGCAAATGAAGAACGAAATTCGCCATCACATTTCGTAGTGTCTCCAAAGCAATGACTCGATTCCCGAAGTATGCCTCAAGAAAGCGAAACACTTGTTCGGTCCGATGTGGTTGGGCGCCATCTTGCATAAACCATTCAGTACCAGGTCGATCCTCTAACACTTGCTGTGTGACGACAAATTGTTCCAAAATTACAACGTAACGTGCAATGGGGTGGAAATCATTAAAAGAAAGACGTTATTCATTGCGGCATAATCTGTTTGCGAAGTTTCAATCATCGACTTGTACTTCTCAATGTGAAAATATTTTGCTAGCACCCACCTACTTTGGCAGACATGACCATTCCAGTAAAATAAGAGAAATCAGATCGAAAACGGAACGATTTAGGTGTTCTTTCTTCCCGCGCGCTATTAGAGAATGGAACGGTAGAGAAAAGTTATGAAAGTGGTTAATGAACCCTCTGCCAGGCACTTAAATGTGATTTGCAGAGTATCGATAAGATGTAGACCAGTGACCGTTTCTGGAATGAAAGATGCTTATTCACGTATCCATTCAGGTGGAGATGGCCGATTGAGTTGGAAACCAGCCCCAAACAACACCTAAAATCGACTGTTGATCTGCTCACTCTGGTTGCTATAGTTGCTGCATGGCCTTCATATTGATGTTAAATATTTTTTACTGAGAACGTCGGGTGTATCATTGGATTGCAACTACGTAATGGACGAAACCCTATTATCGAATTATAGGGTTCGGGGTTTTCGATAGTGTTTGTTACTTAGAGTTCGAAATTCATAACAGAACTGTGTTAATCAAGTGGTTATTGAAGCTCACTGTTTTCTGGTCTGTACCCGGCGGTATAAGGTTTCGAAGGTCGGGTCTACTATGGTTATATTTTACATCGTCGTTATCCACAGTTTTAGTGATTTCCTTGACTACCCGTCGAGTTATAAACGTTTTTAATTAACAGATTCTGTCGCGTGTGGTCTATAAAAGCACACCACTACTACGATTGAGCCACGGCGGAGTGGCCGAGTGCATTGAGGCACTACGCTGCGACACGCGAGACCGTTCCCCGTCGGGGGTTCGAATCCTCCCTCGGGCATGGATGTTTATGTCGTCTTTAGTATAACGTAGTTCATAAGTAGTTTGTAAGTTTAGGGACTGATGACCTCGCAGCTAAGTCCCATAAGCTTAACAGTCATTTGAACATTTTTTTTAAATCTCCTGTCTAAAAATTAACGTGGCTTTCGACATAAGAACTGTCGCGAAAAGTGGCTCCCTTTGTTCGTCAGTAAGTTCCTGATGCCTATAAACATCAGCTCAATTGTTGCTGTGTTTCTTTGCAGTTTGAAGGCATTTCATACAGTTATGCACTAGTTTATAAAAGAACACGTGCTGGATCAGTATTTTAATGCACTATCAAGAACAGCGATAGGTGCCATTGTTTCTAGTCAGACACGCACGCATAGTCATTCCTGTTTAGTTCACATTTTCTGACTTTACTCAAGTTTCATACAATTCAAGTTCAGATTTGCGAACTGATATTTTCTGTGAAATCGCCGATATTTTGAACATTTTTATGCCTAGTCAGCTATGAAGATCTTTATCATGTTTCAGTATGGATAAGACACGAATGCTTTACTTGTTTAGCAGTGACCGCAGGTGATGGGTTTGATTTCAGAACCAGAATTAGATAGTTCGTCATATTATGCCAGCTTCAAAAGTGTGTACAAATATTTGTTCATATATTGTACAGGAAATTTGTTGGAGATACGCAGTTAATATTGAAGTTTACATAGATCGTTTGCTGCTGTTAATTGACATTTTATTACTTGGTTAGTTCAAAAAGCTGTTGATACAAAACTGTTCGCCACAGGAATGAAGTTTCCCAGAGCAAAAGTACTTCAAATTGCTATAGCTCTTTAGGAAATGTGATACTGTGGTAAAATATGTTTTTAATGAAAATGTAAATGTTGTCTCAGTATTACTGAATGTTTATGTCACATATTTTGTTATATCTAACTCTAATGAGTGTTCTAGTAATTCTGATATCTCAGTTATTGTAATAACGCGACGTTTACAAACGTTAAGATCTTAATAACATGTTTCCTGTTAATTTCAATATCTCGGTGTTCATTTACATCTGAAATGACTGTCATAAAGAGTAGTGCGTCCATTTTGAATAGTTGAACGACTATACCGCGAAGCGGTTATAGTACCTTCAAAACAGGTACTTCAGTTGGTATGAATGCACATCAGGCGGAACACAATTCAAGTCGTTCGGATATTTTAGTGCATGATAGTACCTTGTACCAGTTATCCTACCGTCAGACACTCTATGTATAGACTATGATAGGCTCCACAATAATAACATATAAAATAAAGTTAAATGACTATTTTATTAAAGAGATTTTATTCTAACAGTTGCAAATAGAGGGCCGCAACGCCAGACAACTCAGTACAATAACGTTTATTCAAACATGTATATCGACATGAAGTGGTCACACACAAAGAAACGTAATATTAGAAATAAGTCTTATGAAATTATCAGAACAGGTCCGTTAACTGCGTTATGAGAATATAAGAAAATCCCCAACAAAGTAATCATTGACGATACTCTGATACAAGTCCATTTCGCGATCACACAATACGAAATAATCACCAGCTTAAAATAGAATATCATACCACAACTCGAAATTCTCGTGTAAAATCACTTACACTGTTCAGTTGCAATAACGTAATGGAATCGAAATTGTTAAAGTTCTTTAACTAGCACTCATTAGCCCTTCCCAAAGTTGAAGTCCCGACGAAGCGGCCGATAGCCAATCAGAATCTAACACGGTAGCAAACGAAGCACTTCAGCTATCCTGACAGATCCCCCTTCCTTCCAGACGAGATATAAAGTTTCCCAAATGCTCCGAGGAGCTCTCCACGGAAAGCGTCCAAGTATTTTACTTAATCCAGTAGTTCTGTACCTAGCCATTCACTCAAAAGGAGACCGCTATCCCCTCCAAAAGTATTAAAGTTCATAGTATAAAAGATTCCTTATACTTAATATTGACCCCTTTGCACTAACTTAACATTTTGATAATGTTGACAAGATTAGTAGTAAGCACTTAGTCACCTTGGGAATATTTCTCAGCAGTAAAAATAAATTATTAAATAAATAAACAAACCATCTCGACGGCTCGTACTATACGATATTTACGTAAAGTTATTGGGAGAATATACAAATACTCGTTAGTACTCAAAACGAGGACAAGGGGAGCATATCATGCTGCTTGGAATTGCTGCGTAACTGTAGAGGATATGGTTATCTGACTATATTTCTGTCATAAATTGATGTAACAAGTGTAATAAATCCTCAGTTAATAAATCCAAGTTTGCTGCTTTCAAGATGATAGCTTGAAATAATAAGCTATCATATAAGACATAGTTTGTTGCAATCGTATGAAGCATTTAAAAGTTGTTAATTCAGATATTATGAACGTTAACCTGTAATTTTGAAGATATTAAAAATGAAGTTAGTTCATGAGATGTACCTTTGCCTTCTGAATTGATGAAAACATAAAACTGATATTTATTATTTACATTTAATTTAAATTATTGACCATCAAAATGTTCAAATGTTTGTATAGTCTATGGGACTTAACTACGGGGTCATCAGTCCCTAAACTTACAAACTACTTATGAACTACTTACGAACTATGACGGCACAAATATCCATGCCCGAAGGGGGATTCGAAACCCCGACCGTAGTGGCCGTGCAGACCGTGACTGGAGCCCCTTAGTCTCCTTTTTTTTTTTTTTTTTTTTTTTTTTTTTTTTTTTTTTTTTTTTTTTAGCGAAATTTAACCGGCACCGAACCTGGGACCTTCGCCTTACGCGGGCAAGCGCTCTACCGACTTTTTTTTATCTTTTTTTTATCTTTTTTTTTCTTATACACCTTGCCCACTACGCTATTTTTTTTCTTTTTTTTTTTTTTGTTTTTTTCATTTTTTTCATTTTTTTTTTTTTTTTTAGCCTCAGTCCCCCTTTTTTTGTCCCCTTTTTTTTCGCCTTAATCCCCTTTTTTTTGGGGGGGGGGGGAAGGGACCACAAAAGGAAAGGAAACTAAAGTGCCACCGCCACTTTGACCCTAATAAAAAAAAGAGAACCTCAACCTCTTCAGGCGTTGGCGCCTAACTAAAACTACCCCTGGAAACTAACTATATAAGGAAACAAAAAGAAAGAAAAGGAAGGGGAATGTGTAGGAGACAAACAAATAAATTCTCTTTATTCACATTACTATGATTTTATTTCATTATTTTTATTTATTTATTTTTATTTAATAGATCTTGATGTTCGTTGTATAGTTCAGAAGATCTCGGTTCCCTGCGGCTAGTAAGTTCAGTCACGGCTTCTCGTAGAATGTGCATTCCGTTGAACAGTTCAATGAGGGCAGCAGTTCAAACATTTAAAATTCTTCTCTATTGACTGAACACATTCCAGCTGCGGGGAGGGTCGTTGAAAGTACTCCCAAGGAAGTTGGAAAAGTATTGTCTGTATTTAGGATGTCGTACAACTCTGTAATGGCGATCCGTGAGATAAGTCCAAAAATCAAGTTTCGATTTTGCGTTGTGTCCAAAAAGATAATGTATGGCATGCCCGCGAATCCAATTCACCGCATTGGTCTTAGCCTTTGGAAAATACACTCGGTCCGGAAATAAGAACGAAGGAGGAGTAACACTCGCTGGAATAGTTCTCGTGAGGAAAGCTATAATACGGCGAATCAGTTGCCAAACGTCAGCAGAAGTACCGCAAACAAAACGATGTTCGTCAGTGTCAGCCACCCCACACCTGGGACAGAGAGGTGATTCGGCGAGGTGGATGCGATGAAGGCGAAATCTACAAACATGCTTACGATTGACAGTAAGGTACCAGACCGACTGTACATCAGAATCAAGAAAAGAAGCAGATATAGAACGCCAGATGGAGCGCCAGTCAAAATGGGGAAATTTTTGTTCAATTGGGTTTGATGGTAGACTTCTTTGTAGAACATCGTAGACAGCTTTAGTTTTGCGTAAGTACGGGTTGGACAAGTTGAGGTGGAGATAGCTAAGCTCGAGAATAAAATATCTGATATAATGGAAAGGAACTGGAATAACCGACAGCATGACCGGAGCTGACAGTGAGGCCGGCGTATAAGTCGACAATAGAAGACCAGTAAGGCTCGTCGGGCAACGTGTCCATATCGTCATCTGGGAGCTAATAAAGAGGGCACGAGCTCTATCCGGTACGTGATACAGACCGAGCCCACCACGGTCGCGGGGAAGGGTGAGCGATTCATAATTAACTTTGAACAACAAGCCATTGCTGACGAATGAAGCCATCGCTGCTAACATTCGATGGGCAATGGTAAGTGGAAAGGGGAAAACCTGTGCGACATGGGGAACGCGGGATGCGATATAGACATTGACATATCGGACTCGCTGAAGAATATCCAGGGATCTTAGCCGATGATCAATAAGACCAGCCCTCATTTGCTGAAGTAGACGTCGGCAGTTGGAAGCAGCCGAACGCCGGAGATCAGCCGAAAAGTCAATGCCTAAACAGCGGATGGTATCTTGGGTGGCGAGGGGCGCAGTGCACCCAGCAGCGAAACCTGTGTCGATAAACATAGCGTGCGACTTACGGACATTGAGAAAGCTACCCGAAGCCTCGCCATATGTCGCGACCCACGTCAAGGCTGCCCGGACTTCATCAACATCACGTATATAGATGACTAAATCGTCAGCATAGGCTGTACAACAGAATCGGCAGCCATCAATGGGTAACCCCATCAAACGTTGCCGAAAGCCACAAAGCAAGGGTTCCAAGGCGAAGGCATACAGGAGCGCCGAAAGCGGGCAACCCTGTCGTATAGAGCGACCAATTACGATCGGTGGGGTTAGTCTGCCATTGTAAAGGACTCTGGATGAAGCACCCCTCAGTAGGCGCATCACCACCGTAATTATCACGTCTGGGAATCCCATATGACGTAGGACAGTCGTAAGAAAGGAATGATCTACTCGATCAAAAGCCTGGCTGAAATCCAACGACGCAAGTGCACCAGAGAGGCGTTGTGCCCGTGACACGGCGATCATATCCCTGTATCGACATAAAGCGGTACGGATATTATTGTCTCCTCCCAAGGATGCTTGGTCTGACGACACGACATATCGAGCAGCGCGTTTGAGGCGCGCGGCCAAAAGTCGAGTGAAGATCTTCATATCACTGTTAAGGAGCGTGATGGGGCGATAATCGCTGATGCCGATCCCGCCATGGGGCTTGTGGACAGGAACAATGATCCCTTCCGTAAAGGCATCTGGAATGCTCACCTCCGGAGACATCAGCTCTTGACAAATGGAAGTGAAGGTGGGCATAAGAAGATTGCAGAACGTACGATAAAATTCAAACGGAAGACCGTCAGGTCCTGGGGAGCGATTAACGGATCCTGCCCGTATCGAATCGAGGACTTCATCAGAAGTTACGTCCGCAACCAGTTCCATTGCCTCATCTCCTGGAACAGCACCGAAGGTGAGATGTGATACTTCCTCAATCAGCTCTGACGAATGTGGAACTTCTGCATAGAGCTGTTGGTAGTGAGTATAAAGCGCATGTCCGATGGTAGACTGTGTATCGTATCGTCTCCCTTGCTCGTCCGTTAGGGCATAAATCAACTTCCTCCGTCGATATCGTCGGTCCTTGAGTATATGGTACATCGATGGGTGTTCGTGAGGCATACTATCTGTACTACGAGATCGTACTACCACTCCTTCCAAATGTCTTCGCATGAGAATAGATATCTGGGCTTTAGCACGTTTCATCATTATCTGGCGCTCTGGGGAGATAGGCATCAATGAACAGTCCCGTAGGATCCTGTAGTAAAAGTCCATCGTGCTTTTTCTCCAATTTGCAATATCTTTACCATATCGCATCAGAGTTTTGCGGATAGCGGGTTTTGCACACTGGACCCACCAAGATATGGTTGACGGATACATTTGTAGGCGACGTTGACATGTGGTCCATGTGTCTTCTACTATCCGACGACATTCTGGCGAAGCAAGAAGTGCTACGTTCAATTTCCATAATCCTCTTCCGTGCCACACAGCCTGCCGACTGAGAACTACATCACAAAAATAAGCCTCATGATCGGAGAAAGCAACAGGCCATATTTCTGCCTGTCGAGTTCCCCCTATTAGGGGTCGCGAGATGTAAATGCGATCCAGTCGGCTCGAGGAATGTGCGGTGTAATAGGTAAAACCCAGACGATCACCGTGGACATGGCGCCATGTGTCGATAAGTGATAGGCGATTGAGGATAGGTTCAAGAGCCGCGCACGGTGAGTGGTGTGGTAATTGGTCCTGAGGTCGCTGCGTAGAGTTGAAGTCACCACCTAGTACCATATCAGCATGTGGCCCTAAAAATAGTGGCGTAACCTCTTCTGCGAAGAAAGTATTTCGTTCCTGGCGGTGGCTGGAACCTGATGGTGCATATACATTCACAATGCGTACACCAAAGAGCGTGAGAGCCATACCTCTGGCGTTGGGGAGGTACATAACATCTTCAGCTGGGAGACCGTCGCGAAGTATGATAGCCACACCACTACCGTTGTCCGAGGCATGTGAGATGTAAGTCGTGAACCCATATGGCGCGGAAAAATCGGCGACGTGCACTTCCTGAAGTAGTGCGATGTCAATATCTGCACCATAAATCATATCGCGGAGTAGCTCCAGTTTGTGTTGGGAACGAATGGTGGCGACGTTAATCGTGGCAATACGATAATGCTGACAAGGTGTTCTGGATGGTACAGGACGGGCTTCGCCTTCTGCAGACACGCGTCGCTGACCATCTGGGATTGCTGAAGCAGTGGCCATTACAGGGAATGTTCAGTGGCAGGCGCAGCTGATGGGGATGCCCCATCAGCAGCACCATCCACCCCCATCGTCTCTATCTCTGTATCTTCTGCCCAGGATGCAGAGGCGGTGGAAAGACAGCTGCCATATGCATCGGCCGGTTGATGACAGGGGTCTCTCATCGCCTCGGAGTGATGTACGTCATCAGCCACCTGTGCTGGAGTCAGCGGCTGTACGGACGAGGGAGCGTACATGGAAAGCGCCTGGGGCGCGCCATCTGCATCAGACACTTTTCCATCGGTCAGCTGCTCGATGTCTTCCTCATCAGCATTTCTGGTATCCATTCTAAAAGGAGAGTCATCAGAAGAAATACGGCTGCGTTTCTTCCTCCTCCTTGGCGATCGTTGTTTACGAACGTGTTGTTCAGAATCCGACGATGGGCGGCTGTCATCAGTCACCGGACCAGTCTCTAGGAAGGCAGAGGTAGGCACAACTCCCGGATCAACTTGCATCGGAGCCACAGGAGCGTCCACTGTACTCGGAAGAGTCGACTGTGCAAGATCTGACATTGGCGGCGTTGATGAAGTTTTATCTTCGGTATCTGCCGTATCCCGTGTGGATGTCGTTGACAGATCAGAAATTACTTGAGAAGTAGCACCCGCATCATGGACGACTTTGGCATAGGTGACAGGGAGTGGTGTGGTCACAGCTGGGGATACTTCTTCTCCGATCGGCGTCTGTACAATGCGCCGTTGCATGCATTCTGATCTGACGTGGCCTTCCTGGCCGCAGCCTGAACAAGTTCGGGGTTGACCATCGTACATAATTATGGCTCGCACTCCACCAATTGTTAAGTACGACGGCACGTGTTTCTTTAATTCAATTTTTACCTGTCGCACACCATTGAGAACATGGTATGTGCTGAAGGTTTGCCATTTTTCTTCTAGGTAACCGACAACTTTACCGTATGGTTCGAAAGCCGAGACGACGACTTCCTGTGGGAGTTCAAAAGGAAGTTCAAATACTCGAATCGTACGAAGACCGTACTCTGCAAGTTCGAGTGACACCTCTCCTACGTGTCCATCAGAATATTTGAACTTAAGACCATTGGCATGTCTGCGAATAACGTCCTGACACACCTCGGCATTCGTCATTTTAATATAAACGACACTGCTCGTGATCGAAAAGTGGATACCAACAACATCACGAGGATCTAAACGAATATCTTCACGTATGAACGTTTCAACTTCATGAGCACGGGGTCGCACGTGATCGGCAAGAAAGGAAACTTTAAGGGTCGCTCGGCGATATGTATGCGCCATGTTGTTCGCGGAAGACGGACACAAGACTTAATACGCTACGGCTCGACGCGACGCGGAAGTAAACAAACACGCGCTAGCGGAGCAACTCGGCAAGCCGAGCCGACCCGCTCACGACCACGGCTAAATGCCGACTGGGTCTCCTCGGCCACCGCGGCCGGCTATTGACCATCTTTTGAGATTCTGTCAGTGTCGATTAAGACATTTTTTCGCACAGTTCCCGTTGCACTGGCCTACATTTTTCTGGCGGTTTGCCGTTGAGCACCATGGTCTTCCAAGGCGTTAAGTTATTGCTGGGCGAAACCTTGCTCCTTTGCTCCAGCCCCCGTCCTGAACACGCCGCCTTTCCCTGTCCTTTTTTTTTCAGTTCCGGAATTGGGCCAATTATGTGGCATGCGGAGTACGTATCCGAATGTCACAAGCGCTTATTGGTGGGAGCAGGACTTCTAAAAAATTAAGACGCGCCCGACAGCGTAAAATTATATAATAACTTTGAAATTCTCAAAATATTTCATTAAACTACACGGAAAGTTGGGTGTTATACAGCACAAACATGAACCAAGAGGAATTCTAACACTGGACGAGAAAGAGAATACTAATAATTGAAGCACTGAGATGGAGAATTTGTTAATTCAAGGCTTTACAACAGCGGCTTAACAAATTCTGCTTCTCATTGTTTTATTTTTAACGTAACTAAGGAAACACAGTTATTATACGTATCAACACAACAATAAATTACTTACTTTTATTTTCGGTAATCGCTTTCAGTTCGTACAGTCATATTCAGACCAGAGGTTTCCTAATATATACCCCAACAGGACAGGTACGACAGAGATTTTTCACATTAAAAACTAAACATAAAAGCAACAGAGCGATTCAGTAAAACCAAGTGCTAGGTGAATAGTCTTTTCATAGGTTCATGGAACTGCTGTGAATAATAGGTGACAACTGTCACCAACTGATGACAAGCTAGAAATCAGTTCTCTCTTTTAACGGAAAGCTCCGTCTATCGTCCCTGTGTAGTCCGTAATGAAGACGAATAAAATTAAGAAATCCCACGTGTATTAGCAGAAAAATGTCACAACGTGTTTGTAAATATAATACAAAGCTGATTTTAAAATTTAAAAGGCGTGCAGTTTTTTTCTCTCACTGCTAAATCCTTATATCGAAGAAGCAATGACCGAAATGTAAGAAATGTTCCCAAGGGAATTAAAATGAAGGATGAAAGGATATTAGTAACAAATAACTGTTTTTAAACAAATTAAGTTAAAAATCAAATGTCCCAAAGTTTGTAAACGTAAGGAAACAAACTGTTGAAGTCATCGGTCCCTAGACATACAAACTACTTATACTAATACTTAAATAACCGACGTTTCGGCCAACGTTGGCCGAAACGTCGGTTATTTAAGTAATAGCCTTACATCACGACGCCGTACAAAACCCAGAAAACTTTTATGTCATCTGACTCTGGCCGCGGAAGCCTACGTAATTATACTAACTTAACCTAAGGACAAAAAAATGTTCAAATGTTTGTTAAGCTTAAGGGACTTAACTACGGGGTCATCAGTCCCTAAACTTACAAACTACTTATGAACTACCTACAACTAAGGACGGCACAAATATCCATGCCCGAGGGGGCATTCGAACCCCAACCGACCTAAGGACAACATACACACCCATGCCACAAAGATAAGCGAGGCAGACTGGCACAGATGACTATTAATATTAAACACAGACACTAAGTTTAGGAAGAAATTTCTGGTAACTTCCATCTGGAGCATAGCATTGAACAAAGGTGACCTGATTGCTGGTAACCCGGAAAAGAAGGGAATCGAAATGTATGAAATTTTTACCACAGTGTCGGCATGAAAAATAAATGCACTGCTAACAGATGCAAATGCCGAGCAAAATGAGGTATAGGATGAAAGGGAAGGTTTTATGATATGAGAGAACAACTAAGAAACAACTGAAAACGCCAGGCAGCAGTCACGTTTACAGAAGACAGACATTGTGTTAAATCCGAAAAATACTTGAGGATTTTGGGTGTAATTGACAAACTGAAATGAAGCGCTTGGCAGACACGTAAGTTCTGGTTACTTACAACAAATTAGTCAGAAGGATGTGACCAAAAAGTAAATTAAACAATCAGATTACTAGTTATACAATTTTGCTGCTGTTCATGCATAGCACTTTTACTTACGAAAAGTATATCCTCTAAAGTTAGGAATCGAACATGTCTACTTAAAATGTGACCTACCTACAATTCTTTGTTCTGTCTTTGAAGTCGCATTGTAGAAATTTCGTTGAATCGCTGTACAAACGGTACTACGGAAAAACTTCAAATAATGTTCTCTTTAATTAATGTGACTTTTGTCACATTTATTATCTTCATAAACAATGCGATGAGCAGTTTCAACCTTGATATAAAAGACTGGTCACGTGTGGTCTCTTTCAAATTCCCATCTCACAATGGCAAATTCACTGCAATTCTGTATTCGAAGACTAACACACGAATGTTTTTACGTTTATACCAACTTACATATTTACAGCACACAGTTCATTATACAAAAAAAGATGATAATGCATAGCGATTAATAAAGTACAAGCAATAGGTATATTTCAAATACTGCAACAGAGCTGTGTAGGGATGAAATTGTTTTTACCAACGCGACTCGAAAAGAAACTACATACGAAATTAAAAGACGGCTATACACATATGCCAATTATAGTGAAGTAGAGATATCAGCTTGTCGATATCGGAACGCAGACATTTTACATAGGTGTCATTCTCATAACATCCTAGTCCAGACTGATATTTCGAAATAAGGTTGCTTTTTAAAGACTAATGTAAGAACATGCCCATTTCTATTTAGAAAGCTGTATTGTGGTTTGAAGCAGAAAGGGAGGATGCGATTTGCTAGTTTGATCGGACTGTGTTTTATGAAAACAATTTATGAAATGTGTAATGTTTTAAGAAAAAGTAAAATACTGTGGAGCCATTTTTACAGCCTTATTAGAAATAATCCATCGAATACACGGCGCCTTCTTTAGACTTATAATCAGCGACGCACATAAATTTTAAATCTGAATCAATGTCTTAATTGCGTGATGCGCGTGTCATTGAGTTCATAAAAATTTAAGTACCTAAAGTGGCATGGTAAAACTCAGAATCTACTAAGTATAATTGTTCAGTCTTCAAAGAAACATCTAGGTGCTTTCGTAATTTAACATTAATTATCAGCTAAATTAATTAGTTTCAAGAAAATCAGAATACGTTTTTATAATGTCTGGATGCTGGAATTTCTAATGACTAGGACCAAACAGTCTGATATGACTGATTGGCAGTGTCAATATGTATCCTTACACATTATTAAGTTCAGTAAGTCCTCACATTTAATGAATACAGTTTCTAGTAAAACTATGTACGCTATTACAACCATAACAGCTAAAAATAAATTTGTGTGGAATGTAGGTACATATTGCTTATGCGCCGAACGAATAATTAATTTCAGAGTAAGAATTCTCAGCAACGGTACAGTGACAGCAAATGGGAAGATTCCAGCTTCATCTGTTATACACTCACCCTTTTCTCCGTATGTACACTACAACAGAGGAAGGAACTGCCGTAGGTGTTCGGATATCCTGTTTTGGATCTTCAACCAGTGCAAAGTTCATTACGTTGTTCATTTAGATGCCCGCACGACTATTAGAATCATCTCAGTCTTATTTCCGACTTTAATACTGCTGAAACATCCTGCTGCTAATACTGAATGAAGTGTTTCTTTTTTGACTCCAAAACATAAAGTAGTAACTTTTCCGTGGCTGGGAATGACAGTCATATAAAATAACTTAAATGAAATCACCGCCATTTTACTGTTTCGATTAATTTATTATGAGTTGATGCATCAGTGTACATGACCAAAACATGTTAAAATGCACGGGAGAGAGATTATAATAGAAACATTTAATTTTTCTTATATGTTTCGCTCATGCACATTGATACAACACAATATATTATTAATGACTGTTATAATTTGAGAACTGGTTGTGTAAAACCATATGTACATATGTAGGTGTATCAGAATTTTTTTTAACTTGAGACACTTGAAAATGGCTGCACGGGCAAAATCAGGATTATCAGGATTGTACTACAATAAATTAACATAAACAAAAAAATGGCAGCAATTTCATTTACAAAAATACAAAATAAAAATATCGTTTCGAGGCTACAAACTGGGTTTTTTGTACACATTTGTAATGAACAATAAGACCCAAACGAAGAATTCGAACGTCGAATATTCTCTTCATATAAGACAGCTCTATGTCGCATATTCAGTATGAATATTCAGTAAGCGGTAAATAATATTTTAATACAGAAAACACGTCAATTATCAAGACTTGAATTGACGACTCTCACAGAATTGTGGGTGTTGTTTGTTCCACGGCTACGGTCATTTCCATTTGCTTCCGGCAGCTGCATATTCATGAGGAAGGGTGGGTTAGTAAAAACAGGAAGCGACGGTAACCATGGAGAGTTATCTTGTGTGCCGATATCGCTAGTAGGGGGCGAGTTCCCAGCGGTTGCCGTTCTGTTGATGAACATGTACTTCTATGTTCCAGGAAAGGAACTTGCTTGGTTAGTCATATTCTACAGGTGCACACAAAAATATAGATTTACAGAATTTCTGTGCGAGTAGGCATAATGTGTTGCACTCAATAATAGCTGGTAGTGGAAATTCCACTTCAACATGGGAAATATGGGATACATCATTGTTACAGTTATAAACAACATTCAGCGGCGAGCTACACTGTTACCTTTTACCTGCATTGTTCTCTGTCTTCCAATCGTATAATGGATCTCAACTGATCAATACAGTAATTCTCTCTTTTAATTATAGCGCTCTGGAAAGTTTGTATCCTTAAACATTCTGTTTATTCTAGACACGAAATTCAAGAATTTTACAAGTAAAATCATACCTTTTATGAATTTTGTGCATATTCCTTCTGTCTGCAGTCCCATAAGCTTGACAAACATTTTAACATTTGATGCTAAACAATGAAATGTGTGAGGTCATCCATATAAGCATTGTAAGAAATTCATTAAATTTCATTTACGTGATAAATCAGTCAAATGTAAGGAACGCAGATTCGACTAAACATATAGGAATTGTAAATAACGCATAGAAGATTTTGTGTGGAAGAGAACCAAAGGCTAAGTTTCATTCTCAGACCATGTAGAATATGCATTAGTTCTCGTAAAGGTACTGCCTACACAATACTTATTAAACCTTTTTTGGAGCATTGATGCTCAGTGTGGGATCGTTACCAGGTGTGACTGACGGAGAACACACAGAAAATGTTCATAGTAGAGCAATATGTATTGTGTTATTGCCATACAGGAGAAAAAGTGTCGCAGAAATATTGTACTTATCAAGTTTCTATTTCTATTTCGAACGCAGACATAGATTTCGGGCATCCACCTACATAAGGGGATATGATCACAATAAATAAAATAAGAGAATCAGGTCTAAAACAGAGAAATTTAAATGTTTCAATTTCTCGCATGCTATTCGAGGATGGAACGGGGGAGAAATTGTCTGAGAGCGGTAATCTGCCAGACACTTAACTATGAATGGTAGAGCTGCCAAGTGGGTATAGATTCACATTCAGATGTAGCGAAGCCACCAAAAACTGAATAGTTACCAGGAGCAAAGTTTATTAGCTGAACTTCGTATAAGATGTTACATAATAAGTCTTCCCTCTCTCCTGCAAAACGTTTACTTATTAACCAACTAATCTCATTTTATTTCCGTTTCAACAAACTATTAGCAATGTGGCAGCAGACTCCCACTCGCTAAAAAAGTTGCCGGTCAGATCAATGCAAGCAAACCCACAACTTATTTAGACAATGAACTATGATCGTACATTTCGCTCTATATGTTAAATGTTTTATCAAGAACCTCCATGTCCTGGTGACACAAAGTCGCAACCGGTTTTTTTTTCCTTCTAAGACTGGCAGAATACGGTACACGATGGTCAGAAAATTAGAAGACATCAACTAGGATCGGATCCAAGGCAGGGAAGCTGCCCTTTTCCCACGGGATATCTCTTTCAGCTCAAGAATATATGTTCGTTGGGTCTAACTTGGCATTTATTGTTGCCGGCTTGCCTAACTCGACTAATGTACCAGCCTAACAGAGCATGAACACCACAGGTAATTAATTAGAATTATATATTAGAGGTGTGACATGACCTCTGAAATCATCTGAATCTCGTTTGTATACAGGGTGGTCAAATATTCCCGTTACAAACTTCTAGGACTTGTAGAGGGTGCGAGTAAATAACATTTTGAATAGGAACCCATTTCGAAAACGTATCGTTTCCGTTCCACGACACTTTCAATTCAGATGTGTAACTCGTCAAAGTCTGCTTATAGACAGAAACGTTGCACAAGACATTGAAGAGACACCAGGTGGGATGGAGAGAGTGTACCAGAACACAGTTTGTGGAACGACGTTGGTGGTCGCCACATCGAGCAGCTGTTGTAATGCATCAGTACGTTGCGGCTGGTGCCATAGATCCTGTGTTCTTGTTGTTGTCGTCAACTAATGTAAACCATAAGGTGTAAATTGTAATGAAAATGCGTAAGCAGTAACGGAACGATTCAATATTATTTTCAAATTGATTGTAACAATTGTATTGAGTCACGCCAAATTACATTCCTCAAGTAGGAGTGGATGAGATAATCATCTGAATTGAAACCGTAGTGGAACGGAAACGGTACATTTACGGACATGGGTTTCTATTCAAAATGTTATGTACTAACTGCCCTCTACAAGTCCTAGAAGGTTGTAACGGGAATTTTCGGCACCCTGTATAAAATGTTTTAAATGATCAAATGTTTGCAAAGCTATGGGAACGAAATAGAGATATCATCAGTCCCTAGACTTACAAACAACTGAAACTAACGTATGCTACTGGCAACACATGCACCTCCACGCCCGATGGAGGACTCGAGCCTCACATGAGAAACAGACGGGCTCTCTGCAGCAAGGCGCCTTAGGACGTTCGGCCACTTCCGTGCGGCTGAATTAGTGAATACTAATGGGAATCAGTGAGAATTTGGAAAGTTGCTGATTTGTATAATATTTGGGTTGAACAAATAAAAAACAGTTGGAAGGTCTGCAAATGAAGGGGTTGGAACACTTGCGGGAAGTGACACTTGCGGGGAGTGACACTTGCGGGTAACCCGGGGCCCTTGGGGCGGCTAATGGCTTTTCCTGCGTACAGGCACACCAAGAGGTCTAGCACTGCTGTTGTCAAGTTTCCACACTGTCAACATAACTCGAAACTCAGTGAAACTACACAACGCTTTGCAAGCTGAAGAGCAATATAGTAACTTGTTATAACTACATATTAATTCGTTGACTGTTCCTCCTGAAAACAAAAAGGTATTTTAATAGTGATAATGTTTGGAGAGATATTAAGACATTCTCTGCTTCTACAAGACGATGACTTTCCACAGTCATACCTCCTAAGAGCATATTATTCAGAACACTAAGCATACCAAGACACCTGCGCAAGCAATAAATATATTAGGCATCCTGCACAGATACGTTGATGTAATTGACTGCTATGTAGTTAACCCCACTATCACGCAACTTCCATCTCTTTAAAAATAGCTACTATGCTTTTTAATAGGAGACGCAACCTTAAACCTTCAATTAAAAACGTTAATAATAAGCCAATGAGTATTTTAATACTTGAAGCGTTTATTCGTAGACCCCAAAACGATTTGGCTGTATTGGAATTACAAATACATCTAAGAAATGTATGAAATACGGAATGTGTAAGGGAATGTCACACCCCGAAAAATGCTAAAGATAAATTCTATTTTCTATCACCGTCATATAGAACCATTTTTACTCCGAACTTGGCATAAGCAAACAGGGAGAAACAAGTTGCAAGACTTCCAGGAAAAATGAAGCGAAATTGGCAGCCAATAGTTGATTATAAATCACATTGCCTGTTAACTGTATAAATATAAATTACGGAATACGTGGAACTCCTGTTCAGTACAGTCAAAAAGATCTAAGGTAATAGGCAGTGGTTTACAATCAGATATCCGTATCACTCTCCTCCTCAAGAAGTCTGTGTGAAGATTTATATTCAGAACATTCAAGAAAAAGGCTATTGTGGTGTTGAAACTACAAGAAGCAGCTCATTTACTCAGGAAGGGAAAACGTTATGGTGCCCATAAATTTGAATGGCTGTATCTCTTGTAGTAACATTCATTTTTTGATAAAATGTTAAAATCCAATGTACCAGAATTTTGTTTTTCTAAACTCAGTGCAAACTTTTTTTGTCGAAATGTTTGCAGGAAGTAGTCTTGACGTGTTTTCATACTTCTATGCATTAATATTATCGAACATGAAATTTGTGTAACAAATAGCGCGGCCGGTCCGGTGGGCCTTGCCCTGAATACGGCCCAGATAGCGGCTGGAGGGCGTGGAGTAGGGGTGGTGTATCCCTACTTCAGGAACACCCTGTTCACTACCTGCAGCGTCCGGGTCTCCCCGCAAGTGTCTACACATTTCCTTTCCCCGCAAGTGTCACAAACTCGCAAATGAATTGTTACTACAGTTAAATAATAATTAGTGTGACTTTCATCCCTCGTAACCCATTATACAAGTAAAGGACAAAACGACGATGAAAACTGCAGGTTACGGAATGGCCGCGTGGTCTAAGGCGTTATGCTACGGTAATTTCCGACGGAAGTTCGAATCCTCTTTGGGGGAATGGGTGTGTGTGCTGTCCTTAGTGTAAGTTAGTTTAAGTCTTTTGAAAGTCTAGGGACTGATGACCGTAACAATTTGCTCCAATAGGTTTTTGAACATTTGAGCAATTGCAACCGCATTTAAATAAACTGTCAAGCCGGCCGCGGTGGTCGAGCGGTCTGCGGCGTGCCAGTCACAGTCTGCATGGCCGCTGTGGTCGGGGGTTCGAATCCCCCTCGGGCATGGATGATAGTGCCATCTTTAGTATAAGCCAGTTCCTAAGTAGTTTGTAAGTTTAGGGACTGATGACCCCGTAGTCAAGTCCCATAAGCTCTACAAACATTTGAACATTTTTAAACTGTCAACTGCGGAGTTCTCCGTATCAGGCGAGCTTCAGCTGGAGCGATATAGGATCAGGTCACTTGCAATTTGTTTTTTATTCAACGTGTAGGTTTTCAATCGCGTAATTAGTGAGCGTTCTTGTAGGTACATAATTAATTTAGGGAGATAGGCGACTGGGTGAAGTTTGGCCGGCGAGTCCTCGTAAGGAAACAATTAACAGAGCAGCAGAATTAAAAGCGGCCCCGCGGGGGCACTTCTTTCCTGCAAACAGCCGCTCGCCCCCAGTCAAACGACACCTGCGGTCATTAACACGAGTACGTGCAACTCCTCTCGTTAAATTCGCGGTCGCAGTTAGCTTCACAGGGGAGTTCTCCAAACGAATGCAGCGGTTCCGGCTAGCCGAAACGTAAATAGAAGGAAGTGGCGAAGGTAGAGGTGAAAGCGAGGCGGCGGGAGACCGCCACAAAACGGCGCTCTCCAGAGAGGAGGCAAGTGGCTGAGCATCGCTCCGTGCCAAATATCGCACTCCTACAACGTCATCACTCACCTTCATTCGTAAACCTTGACCATTTAGCTTCTATGTTCCGCATCATTCTACTTCTATTCCTATAGATGGAGAACAAATATGTTGTTTTTGAACATTTGTGTTACCACGGAGCCCCCTCACTGAATGTAGTTTGGCGTGACTCAATACAATTGTTACAATCATTTTGAAAAGAATATTGAATCGTTACGTTACTGCTTACGCATTTTCATTACAATTTTTACCTTTTTACATTAGTCGGCGACAACAACAAACACCCAGCATCTATGACACCAGCCACAACGTACTGATGCATTACAAGAGCTGTGTTCTGGTACACTCTCTCCATCCCACCTGGTGTCTTTTCGCCGGCTGCGGTGGCCGAGGGGACTGAAGCGCACCAGTCACGGTCTGCACGGCCACTACGATCAGGGGTTCGAATCCCCCCTCGGCCATGGATTTTTGTGCCGTCCTTAGGATAAGCTAGTTCATAAGTAGTTTGTAAGTTTAGGGACTGATGACCCCGTAGTTAAGTCCCATAAGCTTAACAAACATTTGAACATTTGATTTTTTGGTGTCTCTTCAATGTCTTGTGCAACGTTTCTCTGTCTATAAGCAGACGTTGACGAGTTACACATCTGAATTGAAACTGTCGTAGAACGGATACGATACATTTTCGGACAGGGGTTCCTATTCAAAATGTTATGTATTCGCTATCCTCTACAAGTCCTAGAAGTTTGTAACGGGAATATTCGACCATCCTGCATGCAAACTAGATTCAGATGATTTCAGAGGTCATGTCACACCTCTAATATATAATTCGAATTAATTACCTGTGGTGTTCATGCTGTGTTAGGCTGGTACATTAGTCGAGTTAGGCAAGCCGGCAACAATAAATGCCAAGTTAGACCCAACGAACATATATTCCGCGAATAGGTTTTGGACAGCGGAATGTGGTGTGACATCTTCCAATGACACACGATGGGATGTTCTTTCTTGACATGTCCTCGGTTTCACCCGCAGACGAATTTACTATTATTGAAGTAAATCAATAAAAACAAAGCGAGGGCTTTGTTGAAATGGTGCAATATAACAATTTTGCGTCAATTTGCAAAGTGGTTCGAAAAATATTCAAAGTTTCTTTATCGCAAGTCTGCTGTTGAAGTTCTATGCTTGCAAACTAAAGCACTGAAATTAAGGTAATTCCGTATAGTAAGCATTTTAAAGTTTCTAAAAGGTCGGACTACATAGTGCGATGGGAAAAAATCTGTCCTGAAACTGAAAGATATATTGAAGTGTTCGGTGGCACCACACGAGAATATCATAAATCTAGGACTCACCTATTAAATAAGTTTGGCACACTGTAAACCCGAAACCAGCCTGTCTCCCTTTCGTCTTACTTCTACCAAAAATCAACGCAGGACGAAAGACATAACCGGATGCTGAATGACCGAAAGTGGCTCTTAAGTCTTCCAAACTCACGCACGGAAAATGAGTCATTCACACACTTCGGTTTTCCGAAACATACTGAAAATACAGAGCTGCCGCTTCTCTCGAGTATCGCACATCAATTTCTATCTAAATTTTCTAGGCTTTCGTTGGTGTTCCTGGTTTGGTTAGGGTAAGCATTATTTAATGCTGTTTTGCTGTAAATAAATATAAACATTTACACCTAAGTGGGTTCAGCAATCCTATGCACATGAAAGGCCTACGCATAGCTAAAAAGAACCAACATCGTAACACAGAAATCATCTATTTTTTTAATGTTTCCACGAATTCCTCGACAGAAAAAAATAGTGAGCCGTGAAGAAACTTTTCAGTTAAACCTTGAAACATCGTGGACTAATACTAACTCTTTCTGTTCTTGTAGCAACTTACTAATAATAGATACGGCAGAATACTGCACACCTCTCTGCAGAAGGGTCAAGGACGTGTGATCCAAATGCAGATTTTATTTATTATTAACTAAATGAAAGCGGCTGACACTTGGGAATAACCAAATATTAATAACAACAAAGGACATTCAAGTAAATATGTACTGAATGTCAGAAATCCCAGGCTACTAAACAGGGGCCGACAAGAGTAACTCGAGCGTGCCCCACATAATATTCGAACCGCCAATTTCTGTGGAATAAATACCCTTTATGAATGAAAAGAGTTAACCCAAAAATTAGCACCATACGTCATAAGCCAATGAAAATACGCAAAGTAGACTACTTTCCTGTTGATCTATCAGAAACTGTTAGAATGGTAAACGATGCAATACTTAGTTTTTGAGCTGGATCCTGAACACGGGCTTTCCAAGACAGCTTACTGTCTATCTGAAAACCTAGGAATCTGAAGTGTTCAATCTCAATTACCATGTTCCAGTTATGTCTAACTGAAATGACAGATTTTGTTGAATTATGTGCTAGAAACGATAAAAAATGAGTCTTGCGGTGTTTAAAATCATTTTACTTTCTGCAATTCATGAACGTATCTCTTTAATTGTATTACATTATACTGCGTCATTATTGCCAACATCATCCCTCACTATCGAGCCAGTGTCATCAGCAAACAGGAATATCTTAGAGTTACTTCTTATACTAGACGACATATATTTAATATAAATGAGAAATAACAGTGGCCATAGATGAGAATACTGAGGAGCACCCCCCCCCCCATACCCCAATCCCTTGAATGTGAGTTTATATCTCACAAGGAGAGGCCGCCAATTGTGAAATTCAGATTCGATTCATACTGCGCATAATGAAAGCTCATGGCCAGAGGTGTAATTTGGCAAAGCACCAAGATGCACTTCCCAGCCGTCATCGAGAAAATCGACAATTAAAAAAAAGCCGTTGCGGTGAAATACTCTACACGAGAAATAATTTTGTATAGAGGCGTGGCGTAGCGGTAAGCGCTCGGGTTGGTAATCCGAAGGTCGCCGGATCGAATCTCGCAGCATGCAACTTTTTTGGCCATGAGCTTTCATTATGCGCAGTATGAATCGAATCTGAATTTCACTATTGGCGGCCTCCCCTTGTCAGCCATTTTCAACGTTACAGAGGATCACCTTCTGCTGTCTCTAATTAAAGTAAGAGGTGAACCATTTGTGAGCTACTCCCCTTACTCCATAATGTTCCAACTTCTGCAACAACATCTTGTCATAAACATAACCAAATGCTTTCCTTAAATTAAAGAATATCTCTAGCGTTCGCAGTTTTTTATTTAATTCATCAATTGCTTCACAGAGATAACAGGATATAGAGTTTTTGATTATTAAACTACTTCTGAAACAGAACTATGCATTTGACAGCAAATTATTGTATCTGAAATGATCAAGTAACCTTAAATGTAAAGCCTTTTAAATAACTTCAGCAAAATCTGATAGCATAGAAATAGGTCTAAAGTTCACATGTTTGTAAGACTATTGACCAAACTGCTATTGTCATCAGTCTCTAGACTTACAAAATGGTTACACTAAGGACAACATGCACACGCCTGTTCAAGGGAGGACTCGAACCTCCGCCGTGTTCTATAGCCCAGTCAGTAGCATGAAGTATTAGATCACGCGGCCTTCCTTTCCCCATTCTTCCCTTTTTATAAAGTGGTTTCACTACTGAGTACTTCAGTCTGCCAGGAAACTAACCATTCCGAAAGTAAAAGTTCCAGATATGGCCAAGTAATGGGCTAACAGAGGCGGAACAGTGATTACGTATTCTGCTAGATACCCCATCATATCCAAAAGAATCCTCCGTCTATAGTGATTTCATAATTAACTGAAAATCTTGTTTGTCAGTATCACAGAGGAGTACTTCAAGCAAGTCTCGGACTGCGATTTTCTAAGGGACTTATACAATTACCGTAGTAGGTGAGGATGTGTTTAATTCACCTCTATATTCAGAAAGTGATTATTAAATGCTGTACACGTATCTGACTTTTCAGTATCAGAAAAATTGCCATTGGGCAATTACTTTGTATTCTCAACTCTGTGCTGTTGACCAGATACTGCCTTCAATCGTGACAATATGGTTTTAAATTTATCCCGAGAATTAGCTACTGTTTTTGCCTATACTTTTTGCCTTTTAATGACATTTTTCAAAAACGTATAATACTTTTTGTAATGCATTACTGCAACTTGATTCTGATTGGTTCTAACATTCTGATGTAACTCCTACATTGTAGTACACGATATTTGTATTCCTCTTTTCAGCCACCAATGCTCCCTGTTACTGGTAGAGCCCTTTCTTAAGCGTTCTAACGGAAAGTAGCTTTCATAGATCATGAGAAATGTTTATTGACTATATTATCAGCAATATAAACAACCTGCCACTCTCACTACTCTATCTTATATATATTAAGAATCTACGAAGACTAAAGTCACTCGGCCAGACCAAACGATTGTGATGGAAAGGTGTTCATCCACTGATGTGTCATAAAATGTTAGAATTCACATAGCTCATATTTTTCGTAATTCATTCCAGCATATCTTTGGTTCTAATTAATGTATACACTTCGTATTAGCCTAAAAATATTTTATGGCTCACGCCCTTTCATTTGAGCCCTTAAACACATTCATTGGTTCATTTGGGAGAATGTTATGAGTGAATAAACAAACAAGAATTATAAAGTCAGTCGGTCACGCCGCTCTATCCTACGGATTCCCTTTACTTTTTTTGTAAATTACGACTTATAGATCTATGATATTGCTGTAAATTTTTCTAACCATTAGTCTGGCCACTAATGGTGCAAATATTTGAACGGGTCACCTAGTTAAGTATGAAAAGGCCTCTATTGCAACTGGATTAGCTTTTCTAAATATTTTGTAATTATATTTAACAGATGTTTTTAGCGCAATACCCTTCCAAAGTTAAAATTTGTGTATTATGATATGAAAGGTCATTCACTATTCTGTTAACAGAAAGCCCATCAAATAATGGAGACAAAAATTTTGTGTATATTTGTGTTGCTGTTCCCCTGCACTATCCTCAGAAAGAATAATCTTTGCAACAGGTGATTACAATTAATGATATCGAAAAGCAACCTTTTTCTTTCACAACTTAATGTTGAAATCACCACCTGCAACAATTTTTTGGTACTTCCTACAATAATAAGTGAAAATAGAACCTTATGTAGCTTGAACAGAAATGTAGTAAAATCAGTCAGGGAAGCTACAAATAACAACAATTAGAAGTTTAGTTTCACTACCTTAAATCACACATGCACAGCATTCAAATTTTTTTATCTGTGCAGTGCTTAGAAACATCGATGGACTGAACTATAATACAGTTATTCACGTACATGACCATTTTACCACACTGCAAAAAATTCCTGGAAGAACAGGCGGCTGCTTGTTGCCTGGTAGATGTGGTGATTTCTCGCAATCATTGTAACAACCGGTAACAGAGACTGAGAGACCGCACACATGTATTGCGGTGTCTGCACGGCTCGTTCGCCGAGCGCAGCCGCAACGGTCGCTGCCGTTTCAAAAGTAACAGGACGCGCATGGCCGCGTCCTTTTATATACAGGTAGGTGCGCGCTCTCATATTGCAGGCCACAGGGTGAACTGTCCATTGACAGCTGCTTTTTCGAAGTCCAACAATAGCTCGGAGATCAGAAAGCAGAGTCGTGCGTTTAAATTCAGCATTATTTGAAAAATAACCGCTGACGTTTGCGTTATTTTTTATACACAACTGTGCATAATAAAGGTAGTAAAAACGGGAATCGTGTATGATTCGAACGAGATGAATTTAGTGTCAGACACTGAAATCATTGAAAATCAGGAGATGCTGAAGGGATTAGATTAGGTAATGAGACAATAAAAGAAGTAGATGAATTTTGTTATTTGGGTAGCAAAATAACTTCTGATGGCCGAAGTAAAGAAGATATAAAATGCAGAATGGCTATGGGAAGAAAAGCGTTTCTAAAGAAGCGAAACTTGTTAACATCCAATATTAATTTAAATGTTAGGAAGTCCTTTATGAAAGCATTTGTATGGAGTGTAGCATTGTATGGGAGTAAAAAGTGGACGATAAGGAGTTCAGATAAAAAGATGATAGAAGCTTTTGAAAAGTGGTGCTACAGACGAATGATGAAAATTAGATGGGTAGATCACGTAACTAATGAGGAGGTGCTTAACCGAATCAGGGAGAAAAGGAGTTTCTGGCATACCCTTACTAAGAGAAGGGATAGATTGGTGGGACACAGTCTGAGACATCAAGGAATTGTCAACTTAGCATTAGAAGGAAGCATGTGGGGTAAAAATCGTAGAGGGAGACCGAAGATTCAAAAGGATGTAGGTTGCCGAACGTATTCTCAGATGAAGAGACTTGCACAGGACAGGGTAACGCAGAGAGCTGCATCAAACCAGTCTGCGGACTGAAGACCACAATAAAAACTGTCGAAGATGAATACTGCAGTCCTAGCTGATCCTGAATCACCGTTACTATTAATTAGGTACTCATTTGATTTCATTGGAGTTTACCATTACTCTTAAGACCATACGACGTTTCTATGCAGTTCAAGATTTTGAGTATACACAGACGTTGCTCTTTCACTAATGTTTATATCTGGGTACTGCGGTATGCGGCATTGTGGCTTGAGAACCTCATCGCAAGATGAAGTTCAGGACATTCAGTAGTTGTTATTCATGACGAGTAAAGGAGTGTTTTGTTAAGATGAACAATTTCTTACAACTGATGACGACCCCGTTGTTGATAACGACGTTACACGAATCTATAAACTGCAGGCGCTCGTTTGACTCGTTCCCCACCACACCAGATCGGGTTGAAGGAACACAGAAGCAATTCAGAGGCGGGCTGCTAAGTTTTCTACTGGTAGGTTCAGTCAATGCGCGAGTGTTACTGAAATGCTTCGGGATCTGAAATAGGGGTAACTGAAGTGAAGGCGGTTTTCTTTTCAAGAAAAACTGTTGACGAAATTCAGAGGGCCGGAATTTGAAGCGGAATGCAGAACTATTTTTACTGCCACCAACCTACACTTCGCGTAAAGACCAGAAAGTTAAGACCAGAGAGATTAGGACTCGTACGGATGCATAGAAGCATTCATTTTTCCCTCGTTCTATATGGGAGTAGAACAGGAAAGCAAATGACTAGTAGTGACACTGAGTACTCTCCACCACGCACCTTTGGGTGGGTTGTGGAATATGTATGTAGATGTAGATGGATGTCAGCACGCCAGTTCCTGCCACGTACAACTCACAGATGGAGTGCCTGTGCGTGGGGCACCCAAAGTGATGCCAGTATGAATTGACATAGGTTACCCTGCTGAGCCTCAGCTCTACGTTACACCGTCAGACAGTGCGGAACGTGGCGACATATCAGTCACATGACTCGCTCAAAAATTCTATTCGTAGTGGCGACACGAGTACTAGCTCTTTCTCACACTTGACGGATACCAGTGAGTCCATTGCTTGAAATTATTTATCTTTTTATGCTGAAAAACTAAATTAATTGATTCTGCACCTTGCCACACACAAAAGGCTATCTATTTGTGTATTACCATCTCATTACAGAGTTCCCAAATCCAATGGCATTATTACCTGTTGATCGGCCTGTTTCGAAATGTTGCACGGTTAATAAAGGATTCTAGCTGCATCAGTGAATCTTGTATGCATATAGTTATTGTGGTCTTCAGTCCAAAGACTGGCTTGGCGCAGCTCTTCATGCAACCCTGTCCTGTGCAAGCCTCTTCTTCTCAGAATAAGAGCGGCAACCTACATCCTTTTGAACCTGCTTACTGTATTCCTCTCTCTGTCTCCCTCTGCGGTTTGTACCCCCACACACTTGCCTTAATATCTGAGAATTTGACCTACGAATCTTTCCCTTATTTTTTCAAGATATGCCAGAAATTTAATTTCTCCCCAATTAGGTTCAGTAACTTATCATTATTTACGTGATATGATCAGCATTCGCCTGCAACACTCCCATTTGAATTCCCAAAGCATCTCAGTAACAGTCACGCTTTGAATGAACTTTATAGTGCTCGCATAGTATCTGTGATTTTCGTAAGAACGAGACAGTTATTTACTATCGTAGGCCTTCTCTGACATTGAAATACAGTATTCATTGTAGGTGTTTAACGATTTAACCTCTTCAGTCCTAAATTATATTAAAAGTCATGTCTTTAATACATTTATCTATTTATATTGTATATATTGTATATTCTTGCACTTTTTCATGTCTTAAAAAGGTGTATCTATTGTATATATGAGCATAAGTAAAAGTTTTCATTCTTGGTTTACAAAATAAAAAAGTCAGATAAATTGGACACCTTGTCTGTAAGGCTGTATAGGATGTAAAATAAGAAGTCTAAAGGTATATAAGTCACTGCATATTTATTGTGGGACTTATATCGCAAAGTGGAATTTGTGCGAAATTCATAAACTAATATATGAAATCATTTCAACTACTGACATCATGTCTGACGTACTCCGCAATGGATCCGCCATGTTCACCGTTTTCCGTTGTAGCACGCCATTCGGATGACAGATGGCAGCAAGAAGCACAAAACTAAAAGCGACAGATGTCTAGTAAACAGGCCACTGGGTCTCAGACTAAAGCGAAAACGTGTAGTGTTCTAAAATAAATAAAAAGTCGGTGTCCAATATACTGAACGCCAGATCTTAAAGGATTAAGGACTGGTACGTCTCTTGGACATGCATGCAATATCTTTTCTCATGCATGAAAGAACTGTAAAGACGACTGCTCGCGAAAAGTAGATGTGTGTATTTCAAACCCATTCATACACAAATTTTAATTTGTTATCAAAAGATTGTACAAACAACCTTTTTGACGAACAGGAATCAGGTTTCCGAAAATATCGCAACAGAACATCTGCTTTGATGCAAGTAAAGACGACCTGAAGTGATTGGGATATGATTCTTAAACTTCAGCAACTCGTTCCATACTGAATTTTTGATTTATTACATGCTAAATTTAGATGACCAAATTAGTCCATTCTCTGACGGCCTAACTTTAAATTTGCAAAAATTATTACGTAAAAGCATAAAGCATGAGCATATAGGAAATTACATTTGAAGTAGAGTTTCTGTTTCGTTAAACTGGATCCAAAGATGGCGAACACGGCACTAAGAATTGAAAAATTTGGATCAAACAGTTTTTATTAATGAAACTAAAAGCTACACCTCAGATCAAAACCTGATAAATAAGGAAGTTGTAGGGATTTAAAAATGCTCTATCTCAAACTCGTTAACACTGAAGTTCTCAAACTTGGAATTTACTACAAATATACCCTGCGGTAAGAAAAAATACCTTCCTTGAAAATTAAAAAAAAATGTAATTACTTTCAAAATATATTGATATTAAAAAAAGCCTTTTCAGATATTGGCTAGATCTTTTCAGGCGATCGAAAATGTAGTAGTGACTGTAGCCTTTTTTTCTTGTTAAAGAGTTCTACTTCCATGCTATTAAATAATTGTTAGATTTTGGCCCACTTTAGGTTACGGTAGTAACACTAAAGGTGGACCTTTGATATCGCCTTTTGACAGCTAGAACGTTAAATGGAAATAACGCCTTAATCGTTCATCTGACACGGAAATCAAATACATAAATTTGTAGAGGAGACATTTCTCTACTACTTTGCTGTCTTATGGATTTTTTTTCATATTTCGCATCGTTTAAGAGATATTTTCAAAAATAACGGAGATTTTGGGATGTCTGTCTGTAAAGGCCGGACAAGATTGCACACTAGCACCTTTGTGCTCGGCTGGGAAAAGTCCCAGTTCTTTCGACTGAATGAGGAGATTGGGAAATTTCAAATACAGGCTACTCGTTTTGTGCTATGCAAGCGATGGAACTTAGTGCCACGGATAAGATACGGTAGTTGTATAAACAATCGTAAAACAGATGTGCTTTTCAATGCAGCGATATCTTAAATCATCGGCTGCTTCTTCCGAGTCCAAAACTAGTTTTTGGGGCCATTGTATGTTGCGAACACTAATCATCGTAATAAAATACATCGTGTGGGAACGTTTAAGCTTTCGTTTTCTCTGGCACCATTCGGCAGTACATTAATCTGGAGATGGTTGGATGAACGCTCTTGGGGCCGCATAAGAGTGAACTGCATAGTAGTCTCCGCTAAGGATGGCTGGCAACGCGGTCTGAAGCCTCATATCACGCTTTGAGCGGCCACTTCCACCGGAACTACTACGGTCGGGGGTTCGAATCCCCCCTCGGGCATGGATATTTGTGTCGTCCTTAGTGTTAGCTAGTTCGTAAGTAGTTTGTAAGTTTAGGGACTGATAATCCCGTAGTTAAGTCCCCTAAGCTATACAAACATTTGAACATTTGATTTTTCCACCGGAAGTTAGAGTTCTCCCGTCGGGCACGGGTGTGTGTGTTGTTCTTACTACAAGTTAGTTTAAGTAGTGTGTAAGTTACACAAACTTAAAAATTTTTGCGTAATAGTTATATATATATATATATATATATATATATATATATATATATATATATATATATATATATATAAATTTCAGTGCATCGTTTAGCTACAGTGGATATCTTCCTGTCACCTCACCCTCGAAGAGAGCGAGAGGAAAATGAACACAACTATCTTTCCGCTCGAACTCAATTTCCTCCAGTTTTATTTTACGAAAATTTCTCACCATGTAGACTGGAGGAAAAACATTACTCTTGGAAGGGGAAACTGGTGACTGCAGTTTCGTGATAAGTTCTTGTCATAACTATTTTATCTGGTCGGTTACATTCTCTTTAATAATTCGCGATAACACTAAGCGAACTGACTTCATTTGAACTTTGCTGACGTCCTCCGTCAGTATTATGTGGTGAGACTCCATTATCTTGTGGCAGTACTCCAGAAATAGACGGACGTGTTTAGTAGTCAAAGTAGTCTCTTTGGCAGACCTGTAGGATCTTTCATGTGTTCTGAAAAGGAAACATTGTCATTGCTTCAGCTTCCACGCAACATTATCTGCGAGATACTGATAAGCACAGATGCAGGTGGCAGCAATGTCAGGTACACAAGTTCTGAAAGGCCGTTTTATTGGCAGAGCCGTCCTTTGTACTCCGGTCATACGACGGGAATTAACAGACTTTAAACAGGGTATGGTAGTTGGAGCTAGAAGCATGAGGCAATCAATTTCGGAAATAGTTCGCGAGTTCAATATTCTGACATACACAGTGTCTATTACCTGCCGGAACTATCAAATCTACGGTATTATCTCACACCACAATACGCACAGTACCCAATGGCCTGAATGTAATGACTGCGAGCAGCGTCGATTGAGTGAAGTCGTCAGAACTGACAGACAAGGAACACTTCCTGAAATAACCACAGAAATCAATATGGGGCGTACGACTAATGTATTCGTTAGGGCGGTGCGCCACAGTTTGGCGTTAATGGTCTATAGCATCAGGCGATCGACTCGAGTGCCGTTGGTAACAACAGGAAACCTATTCTGAGCTCGTAACTCTATCGGTTAGACGTTGACTTTCTTAGATGAATCCAAATGTTAATTACTAAGAGCTGACAGTAGGATTCATATCTTCAAATGTTGTAAATTCAAGGGACCAAACTGTTAAGGTCCTTGATCAGTACACTTACAAACTACTTAAACTAACTTATTCTAAGGACAATACGAACATCCATGCCAGAGTAGACCTCGCTGTTCCGACGGGAGCGGCCGCCCAACCCGTTACATGCCGCCTCAGGTCGCGCGGCCATTACCGCGCTGCTAAGGGTCCGAGTATGGCTCAGGTCCCACGAAGTATGCCAAGTTATAAACAACGAGCATCTCGCAAGCAAGTGAAGGCTCCGTGAAAGTGTGAATTGTTTTTACAAGGAATGTATTGCGTCCTTCCTTCGATTTGTATCGGTCATTGACTCTAAATGACTATGCACGGCTATTCGAGACCATTTACAGATGTTCATGGATTTTCATGTTCCCGGACAATGATGGAATTTTTATAGATTGCAATGAGCCACGACACCGGGCCACAATTATTCTAAATAGTTTGAAGAACATACCTGACAATTCCAGTAAATGGTTTGGTTACTCATATTTGCCAACGTTAAGGGGATATAATTGAGAGGTCAGTTGGTGCAAAAAATTGAACACTTTCAAAACTATGGATGGCGTATAGGTAGCATTGATCAATGTTGGCACCGGAGACTTAAACCACGTGTTGAGTCCATTCAACATCGATGTTATTGTTTCGCAGTCGTCTAGAGTAGCTAGCCCATGAAATGTTATTTCCCGTAGTATTCCTTCTCTATTCTCATTGACAACTCTACGCAAAAATCGATGCTTTCTGTCAGTAAGTGCAATACGTCGGCTACTGGACTATCCGCGGTCAGAGGTAGTGCCTGAAATTAGGTATTCTCGGTACCTCTCTTTATCTCCGAATATAAAACTGTTTAACGATTTCAGAAATGGAATGTCAAATGTACCCAGCTTCAACTACAATTTCGTGTTCAAAGTCTGTTAATTTCCACCATGTGGCCATAATCACGTAGGAAATCTTATCAGATAAATCACAGGGCTAGCCGCGGCGGAGTGGCCGAGTGCATTGAGGCTCTGTGATCTGTTGCGCTAGGGCTGTTCCCCGTCAGGGGTTCGAATCCCTCCTCTGGCAGGGAGTTTTCTGCTGTATTGAGTATAAGTTAGTTTATAAGTAGTTTCTAGGCTTAGGGACTGATGACCCCGTAGTTAGGTCCCATAAGCTTAACAAACATTTGAACTTTTCACAGGTCTATAAATGACGGCTCTCAAAATGACTCCTACCCCTTCCCCCTTTGTCAAAATGTTTGTAAAGCTTATGGGACTTAACTGCGGGGTCCTCAGTCCCTAAACGTACAAACTACTTAGGATCTAGCTTATACAAAGGACGGCACAAAAATCCATGCCCGAGGGAGGTTCAACTGTTCAAATGTTTGTTAAGCTTAAGAGACTTAACTTCGGAGTCATCAGTTCCGAAACTTACAAACTACTTATGAACTACCTTATACTAAAGACGACACAGACATATATGCCCGCAGACCACTCGGCCACTGCGGCCGGCCCCGAGGGAGGATTCGAACCTCCGACACGGGAGGCCTTGCGATCCGCAACGTGGCGCTCCAGACTGCTCGGCTACTCCCGCGCGGCTTGCCCTTTTGTACCTGGAGTACATGATACTAGTGCCATGTGTACATTTCTATATACCATCACTTTTGTCATATCGTCCTATCAAGCCTGATACGCTACTAAGACTGATTACAACACTAAACGCGAACAGCATATACAAACACTGGTGGCCTTTCTATCTCTCACAGGGAACAGGAACTCCAGTACCTTAGATTTCCGTCTATTTTGGGAACGTGTACAACGTGATATTGAATATGGTCACGTCTTATGGGTATTTCACTTTTAGTATTAAGAGTATTTTAGTCAAATAATTTTCTTTTATTTTGTTGATGAAGTACGATCGTTTATAAGCAATATAAATTACTAGTTGAAAAAGGCGAATTACGTTTAATTTAATGCACAGTGGCGGTCAAAATAATAGTCACCTTGCAAAGGTTTGGAATAAAGTGCACATTTATAACCAGACATTTTGTACTGTGATGGAAACAAAATTTTACGTTGTACAGAAACCAGTCACATTCTATCAGTCAGTTAAATAGATAACACAACACAAAATAATCAATAATATTCAAAAGAATACCAGAACACAGACTCAAAAAATAGAGCCAAGTAAACAAATATTTTGTAGTAAACTCAGTCTTATGAAATTTAGAGGAACAGTTTATTTTATTTTATTTAATTTATTTTTATTTTTATTTATTATTATTATTATTATTTTTTTTTTTTTTTTTTTTTTTTTTTTTTGCATAGGAGTGTATTAGTACTTCGTGGGGTAACCCTTATTTTTGAGGACTGCCGTGCACCTCTTACCAAAACAGTCTACTAAATGCCTGCATTCGTCGCTACTGATGGCATACAAGGCACTCTGGATTTCTTTCCAAAGTTTATCTAAAGATGTAGCTTTTGAGCGGTCAATTCTCTTGTCTACGATCACCGATGAGTTCTAGATGGGTGATGCGTTAGGGGGGCGCGGCGAAATAGCCGTGCGCACTGAGGCGACGTGCTGCAGTGCGCGCGGCCGTTCGCTGCCGGGGGTTCGAGTCCTCCCTGGGGCATGGGTGTATGTGTTAGTTTAACTTTAGTTTAAGTAGTTTGTAACCTAGGGACTAATAAACAAGCAGTTGAGGCACATAGATTTACCAAACATTCGATGCGTCAGGAAATTGAAGTGGCCACTCTAATACTTCGATATTGTGGTTTTGAAAAAAACTGGCTTATGATCCTTGGAGTATGCTTTAGATCGTTATCTCGCTGAAATTTCCATTTCAACGGCATTTCCTCTTCAACATAATGCAGCATCACATTTGCCAAGATGTCGTTCTACATTTCTGTGTTTATTATGCCATTGACGCGGTTTATTGGACCAACACCGTACCGTGAAAAACATCCCAATGCTGTTACACTTCCACCACCGTATTTCACGGTTTTTAAAGTATACTTGGGATTAAAATCCTGGTTTGGTGGACGGCGCATATAGACTTTTCCTTCTGAGGCAAACCTTTTATACTTGGATTCATCGCACCAAAGGATGTTCCTTCACCAAATATTAGGTTTTTATTCATTTCTCCGGGCAAAGGCCAACCTTCCCCGAACATTAGCGTTTGAAACATGAGGCTTCTGTCTCGTAATGCGCCCATTCAATTTTGCAGATCTCAGTCGTCTTTGAATTATTGAGGTTGGTGATTGAACGTCATGTTTGCCGGTAACGAAAATGGCTTTCAGTCGAGGTGTTGACAAAAATGGGTCCTTCTTTACTTCCCCAGGGATGAGTCTGTCTACGCGAGTAGTAGTTACACGAGGTCACCCCCTGTTCTCCACCTTTGGCTTTGTTCGATTTGACCGTCTAACGGCGTTCTGGATTCGTTTTCGGGAAACGTGTTAATCTTTGGCTATTTGAATTCATGGAGAGCCTACTTTTTAACATCCGGAACATTACAATATTACAATACGCTCATCAACAGTTGTATGCTTTTCTCTGCCCATCTAGAAAAATGTAAATGAAACCAAACGTCAATTTACATACAAAACAACTGTACAATATCAATTTGAATGGGACATCTGTAAAACGGCTCAATTATTTGACCAGTAAGATTCATACCGTCATGCCTGTTTTCGAACGTCTAGTGTAAACGCTTCTTTTAGCAGACTATAAGTAGCAGCGACGTCTTCCCTGATGTCGTCTAAAAGGGACTGACAACATGACACTCGTGAAGATTTCGCGAAGTAATAGATATCCTAGTTATTAATCTCGTCAATAGACGGAGCTGCAAGTGAAGGAGAGTGAGTGCTAAAAGTTACACTAGGTTCCATATGTGCTATGTAGAAGTGGTTTCAATGTGAAATCTATAAACAGTATGAACTCTTTGATAGCGCCCATGACGACGCGAAGATTTACAATAGCCATATAATCTATGTGGCTGTAGTTACATCGTTTAGTCTGATAGATGTCGGCGCTCTCAAAAAAATGTTCAAATGTTTGTAAATGTATCGGACCAAACTGCGTGGTCATCAGTCCGTAGCTTACGAACTACTTAAACCTAGGTAAACTAACCTAAGGACAACACACACACCCATGCCCCAGGGAGGACTCGAACCTCCACGACGAGCAACCGCGCGCTCCGCAGCGAGACGCTTTAGACCGCTCGGCTACTCCACCACGGCTCTCCCACGGATAGTTAAAGCGAGATTGTCACGTTTTGGTAAAATAGCTCAAAAATAGTGTTTATGTTGTGTGTTTTCATAATTTACGGTCTGTGTTCTAATCCTTTCATTGGTTATTGTGGTGGCTCACAGATGTAAGTATTGTAGATAAAAATAAATACCACCCATTCTTGCTGGTCCATAGCATTCCGTGACTACACTCTCAACACAGTATTCAGCATTGTGCTATGCGTTGTGGTTCAACGTCACTAACGCTATAGAGCCCCTAGACGTATTGGATGTAGTTGGCCTAATATCAAAGGCGGCACATCATATTTCGTTATCACTATATTCTTTATAGGAATTCGCATGTTAACACTGTAACTCAGGAAGCAATACTATTAATGTACTATTCTTCATCTAAACACTGGTTCGGTTAGAAAATAAAGAATACAACACACAGACGTGAATAATGTTTGTTGCACGAGAAGTCGAGTTCAAACCAATCTTCGGATTGTTGACTGCTGTACCTACATGAGAAGTCAGCATGGCTTCTAAGTACAGGTCGTAGCTATTCACTCCAAATTCATCGAATAGCTGAGCGGCAGCTTCGAAATGTTTTCTCTAGTCTAATTTCTTTTCTATATATAGAGTGTCCGTCTACCTGCTCGGTTAGCCGTGTGGTCTAACGCACCAATTTCTAAGACGGGGAGGCGTACCGGCCCCGGTTCGAATCCGCCTGGCGGGTTAACGAAGGGGATCGAAGTGCCGGCCAGCCTGGATGTGGTTTTTAGGCTGTTTTCCACATCTCCCTAGGTGAATACCGGGCTGGTCCCCAAGTTCCTCCTCAGTTACACGATTCGCAAACATTTCCTAACACTTTACACTTTCACACATATAATATTATATGCAGACATTTGAGTACATATTCTCTCCAGAGGGGCATAGGGTGGCGACAGGAAGGACATCCGGCCACCCTTTAGCTATTAACACGCCAAATTCCATTAACAAAGCCGACTCTGCATGTGCGGGAACATGGCTCAAGAGGAAGAAAGAAGATACAGCGTGTCCGTCTCTTTATGTGTTTGTATTGCATACAATTCTATAAATTCGTTCCAATCTTCATTACATTTTGCACACTTGCTCTTAAAACCAAGAGGAAGGCCACCATGGGTGTGAGGTGCACGTACAACACATAGTTCAGGTGATATGACGTCATAAACAAAGAAATGCGCAAAAACTGCTGCATCTCGCGATAATGTTTCACATCTCCTCGTAAACCATTGCACCAATTTCACCCAAATTTAGTGCACCATGAAGTAATTATTGCTGTAGTTATAAGGACCATATACGTACGACACATAGTTCAAGAGATATGTAGTCAAAAAATGAGATGCAATGTAAATCTCCCTTTGGTGTTTCTTTCCAGTTTTAGTCCAGTCTTGATGAAAATTTGCACACTAGGCTTTCAAAACAAGAAGGAGATCTCTCTCGAAAAAACATTTCGTACGGTGTTTGTTGGAGTGTGCTTTACTTACGAATTTTTAAAACATCTAGTGTTTCATTCCTATGTAAATGAAAGTTTGCACACTTGACCTTAAAAAGATGGAATGATTCTGTCTGTATAAAATTTAGTACGGTTCATGGCTTAGTGTCCATTGGTTACGGAATGCCGGCCGCGGTGGCCGAGGGGACAGGCGCTCCAGTTACGATATGCACGACCACTACGATCGGGGGTTCGAATCCCCCCTCGGGCATGGATATTTGTGCCGTCCTTAGGATAGGATAGTTGATAAGTAGTTTGTAAGTTTAGGGACTGATGACCCCGTAGTTAAGTCCCATAAGCTATACAAACATTTGAAACATTTGATTTGCTTACGGAATTCGACAATATCTGCAGTTTCGTTATCTACATAACGTTTTGTTCGATGGATGGCAGATGGTGCTTTACAACAGACTTTGACATCGTTTTACCAAGTAACATGAAAGTTGGCCAATGGGTATAGTATTTTAAAAAAATGTTTGTGAATCTGTTGGACCAAACTGCTAAGACCATCAGTCACTAGATTTATAAACTACTTAAACTAAATTACATTAAGGACAGCACACACACCTCTGTTCGAGGGAGGACTCCAACCTCCTCCGGCAGAGTCCGCCCAGTCCGTAGCATGTTGCTTTATACCATGCGGCAACTCCTGCGCGACAGGGAAGGCTTTCATAATAGTGAAACCACCATACGGTGCATGGAAAAAGGTACCTTGGAATAAACTTGACACTGTTTCACGGATTACCATGTAACTTAACAATGTAGGTGATTTTTCATGGACAGAGGAGTAGATGAGCTGAAGAGGCCAGGCTGGCCTGAAAGAGGACGGACTGATGACCACGCAGTTTGGTCCGATAGATTTACAGACATTTGAAAGAGAAAGAGAAGATTGACAGGGGGGGGGTGCAGATGCTCCGATAGAGGAGAGTGGAAGAGGAACAGAGAGACGAGAGGAAGAGATTGACAGAGACAATGAGAGAGAGAGAGAGAGAGAGAGAGAGAGAGAGAGAGAGAGAGAGAGAGAGAGAGATTGAGAAGGAGAGGGGAGATGGATCAACGAGAGTATGGGAGAAACAAATACCCGTGCAACGCAAGGTTTTCAGTTAGTAACATCATAAATATGAACACAGCCTCAGTCGAGAATATAGCTTTGGTCAGTCTATCGTAGTACTGGCGGAGAACGATACTTATCTTTCCATTAGTACGACAGTTGGAACTTAAATAGTGACAACAATTTATTGACAACCGATACAAAACCTTTACCCGTTTGTACCTATTCCTGTCCTAGAAAGTAGTCACCGGTGTTGTGTAGAACCCGTTGCCAGCGATGTGGAAGGGGTAGTATAGCGTTAACAGAGCATATTCTGTTGATGGTACGAATGGAGCGGTCTACAGCCTGTCGAATCTCTGGAACAGTTCTGAAGCGAATGCCACGAAGAGGTTCCTTCATCTTCGGAATCAAATCAAGGTCAGCAGGACTTAAGTCCAGGGAGTATAGGGGATGGTACAGTACTTCCCAGGCCTACAGACCGAACAGTACAGCCACAGCTTACGTTATATGCGCCCGTGCATTGTCGTGCAAACTGATGGATGGGTTGCGCAGAAAATTTTGCCACTTCTTTCGCAAAGCTGGTCGCAGTTGATGCTCCAAAAAGTAATACTGTGCATTAATGGTCTGCCGAGGAGAAGCGTAATGCGGTAAGAAAACACCATTATCGTCGATGGGACTGGGAAGTACTGTACCATCCACCATACTCCCTAGACATGTGACTTCGATTTGGTTCCAAATATGAAGGAACCACTTCGTGGAATTCGCTTCATAACTGTTCCACAGATGCGCAGTAGACTGCTGCGATAACTTATTAGACCTCCTGATGACAAATAGACAAAAAAAAGTTCAAATGTTTGTAGAACTTATGGGACTTAACTACGTGGTCATCAGTCCCTAAGCTTACAAACTACTTATGCACTAGCTAAGACTAAGGACGGCACAAATATCCATGCCCGAGGGGGGATTCGAACCCCCGACAGTAGTGGCCGTGCAGACCGTGACTGGAGCGCCTCAGTCCCCTCGGCCAACGCGGCCGGCACAAATAGACCCAAACTATTCGAAACAGTTACAGCATCGATGATTTTAGCCGTAACTAGAAATATATAAAAATGTTGGAGTATTTGTTTTGTTTGGCAAAAGTGACAATAAGCAGATTTCAGAGTACATGACGTCTCAACACAGAAGTTTTATCTCAACTACAGATAGTGTTGAGGAACAGTGGACAAAGTTCAAAGCCATCGTACAATATGCATCTGATGAGTACGTGCCAAGCAAGATCGTAAGACATGGAAAGGAGACACCGTGGTACAACAACCGAGTTAGAAAACTGCTACGGAAGCAAAGGGAACTTCACTGCAAACATAAACATAGCCGAAGCTTTCTAGACAAACAAAAATTACACGAAGCGAAATGTTGCATGAGGAGGGCTATGCGAGAGGCGTTCAACAAATTCGAAAGTAAACTTCCTTGTACCGACTTGGCTGAAAATCATAAGAAATTTTGGTCTTAGTAAAAGCGGTAGGTGGATCAAAACAAAATGTCCAGACACTCTGCGACGAAAATGGTACTGGAACAGAAGATGACACTGTAAAGGCTAAATTAGTAAATGTCTTTTTCCAAAGCTGTTTCACAGAGGAAGACTGCACTCTCGTTCCTTCTCTATATCGGCGCACACATGACAAAATGGCATATACCGAAATAATTGACAGAGGGATAGAAAAACAATTAAAATAACTGAAAAGAGGAACATCCGCAGGACCTGATGGGATTGCAGTTCGATTTTACACAGAGTACGCGAAGGAACTTGCTCCCCCACCCCCCTACCCCCTTCCTGCAGTAGTCTACCGTAGGTCTCTAGAAGAGCTTAGCGTTCCAAAAGGTTAGAAAATGGCGCTGGTCATCTTTGTTTCCAAGAAGGGACGTCGAACGTATGTGTAGAACTATAGGTCTATATCTCTAACATCGGTCAATTGTAGAATTTTGGAACAAATATTATGTTCGAATATTATGACTTTTCTGGAGACTAGAAATCTGTTCTGTAGGAATTAGTATGGGTTTCGAAAAGGGCGATCGTGTGAAACCCAGCTTTCGCTATTCGTCCACGAGACTCAGACGGCCATAGACACGGATTCTCAGGTAGATGGCGTGTTTCTTGACTTCCGCAAGGCGTTTGATAAAGTTCCCCAACAAAGTAAGAGCATATGGTCTATGACACCAATTGTGTGATTGAATTGAGGAGTTCCTAGATAAAAGAACGCAGCATGTCATTCTCAATGGAGAGATGTCTTACGAAGTAAGAGTGATGTCAGGTGTACCACAGGGGAGTGTCGTGGGACCGTTGCTATTCACAATATATATATATATAATTGACCTAGTGGATAACATTGGAAGCTCACTGAGGCTTTATGCGGATGATGCTGTAATATATAGAGAGGTTGTAACAATGGAAAATTGTACTGAAATCCAGGAGGATCTCCATCGAATTGACGCATGGAGCAGGGAATTGCAATTGAATCTCAATGTAGGCAAGTGTAATGTGCGACGAATACACAGAAAGAAAGATCCTTCAACACTTGGCTACACTATAGAAGGTCAGCAACTGGAAGCAGTTAATTCCATAAATTATCTGGGATAGGCCTTAGGAGTGATTTAAAGTGGAACGACCATATAAAATTAATCGTCAGAAATTCATTGGATTAATCATAAGGAAATGCAGTGCAAAAACAAAGGAAGTAGGTTATAGTACGCTTGTTCGCCCACTTCTTGAATACTGCTCACCGGTGTGGGATCCGTACCACGTGGGGTTGATAGAGGAGGTAGAAAAGATCCAACGCAGAGCAGCGCGCTTCGTTACAATATAATTTAGTAATCGTGAAAGCGTTACGGAGATGATCGATAAACTGCAGTGTAAGACTCTGCAAGAGAGACGCTCTGTAGCTCGGAACGGGCTTTTGTGGAAGTTTCGAGAACATACCTTTACCGAGGATTCTAGCAGTATATTGCTCTCTCCTACGTATAACTCGCGAAGTGATCATGAGGATAAAATTAGTGAGATTAGAGCCCACACTCAGGCATACCGACAGGTTGGTTGGTTTTTCAAAGGGACTAAACGACAAAGGTTATCAGTCCCTTGTTCCAAGGGTAAAGAGTACAGGGATGTTCGCTAAAAAGGACTATAAGACTATATGATGAAAAGCACCAAGCAAAGGCGTTAAACCATCGAGGAATAAAAGCAGCAAGGAAACAACACCGACAAAGGAGAGATAGAATTAAAACACGATACCTGAGGATCTGGGCTCGGTGATCACAGTAAGAAAAGCCAAACATCTGGCCACTCTGTGACACAGTAAAACCACCCACCTAAAAGTGCTAGGTAGGCGGGGGATAAATATATACCGAAAACTCGATAGAAGTCATATGGAATTACATAATCCACTCGTACGGATAAAATTTAAAACTCTATCAACCATAGAGGCATCGTCTGCTAAAACCGAGCTCAGGGCGTCAGGGAGGTTAAAACCGCGCCTCTGGGCATTCAGGTGAGCGCATTCCAATAAAATGTGGGCAACTGATAAATCGGCGCCACAGCGGCACTGAGGTGTGTCCTCGCGACGGAGAATGTGGCCGTGTGTCAGCCAAGTATGGCCGATACGGAGCCGACAGAGGACGACAGCATCCCTGCGAGTGGCTCGTAGAGAGGACTTCTAGAGGTTCGTTGTCTCCTTGATAACCCGTAACTTGTCGGGAATATGGAGGGTACGCCATTCTGTACCCCACAAACCGCAGGCTCGACTTCGCAGCATTGAACGTAGGGCAGCAGAGAGTATGCCGACCGCCATAAGAGGTTAAGTGGAGGTTAAGTGGTGGCCTCTTTGGCTAACCTGTCTGCATACCGACAATCTTTCTTTCTGCGAACAATACGTGACTGGAATAGGAGGGAGAACCAATAGTGGAGGTGGCTTGCGGAGTATGGATGTAAATGTAGATGTAGATCAACAGAACAGGTTCTGCTAACTTTATATTGCGCCCTCGACATCGCTGGCAACGGGTTCTAGACATCATGCTGGCGACTACTTTGACGGACAGTAACAGGTGCAAACATGTAACGCATTTGTATCGGTTGCGAATAAATAGTTGCCACTATTTAAGTTCCGACCCTCGTATTTAAGATTTGACCAACACTTGGATCAGGTACAGACAGAACGTGAGAGGGTCGCATCACACATAGAAAATTCCAGAATATCATACGCGAAACTTGTTTATCCAGTGGCACGTCCCGTCGTCCCATTCTCTCTGTAACGAGCTCATCGTAGCAGGGACACGACTGAGCAGAAAGTAACAAAAAGGAAAAGTACAGGTGGAAGTTCTAGAGAGGTAGAGATGGCGCTGTTCGGGGCGCGGTGTTTTCAACGCCCGTTGTCAGAGCGATGCAGCCTCCGCGATCAGTGCCGCAGTTGAAAAACAGTCCGGGCACGGCTACGGTAGCGCGGATGCTGCGCCTGGTCATTACTGTGTGCCCCAGCCCGCTGTCACCCACACTACGCCTAATCCATCGCCGCACAGGCTCGGCAATAATAAGAGAAGTGCGGCAGAGCGCGGTGGCCCGGCGTATCACATCCGCACCCCGCCCTAATGCCGGACCTCTCGCGTGCGCCCAGAAAGCTTTTGGTCTGATGAACTTTTTTAATGGTCAGCCCCGTCCACGGTTACTGCGATTGCGTAAAAAGGGGAGGGACAAACTTAGAGTTCTTCTCCATTCCTCTAATAAGCTAAAGAACCAAGTCTAAGTCTAACTTCTGCCCTCTTGACCTACAATTCAAACGTCAATAGCAATAGGGCGCATGTCCATCGCACGAAGAAACATTTTCTTCTCTGCATGACTTAGACTGTCATTAACATTAACTTTATGAGGATTTGTATAAAGGCAGCAAACTTGTTTATTTTACGAATGACAGACAAACAAATGTTCAGTGATCCATAAAGTACTTCATTCCATTATTTAAAAATAAGCACCGAGTAAGTCAGTCATGGTTGGGAGTTCTGTATACATACAGCTTCCAGACAAAGGCGGAGCGATTGGGAGCAGTGGTTAAGAGATTGAACTGACATTCTCAAGGATCATGGATCAGATAAATTTAATACTTCTTTGGTCTTCATTAACTTCAGTCAGATCCTGGGGTGATTACTTTAACCCGATATTATGGATGCAGGACGGTACATGATATTTTAAATTCTGAAAAGAATAGAATTTATTGTTGTTAGTGAAATATTCTTCGGCATTCCATAAATATTTTACATTTTTCAATTTACCGAAGACAAAAATTTAAGTCTTCACAATGTATGTAATATTCACTATTTTTTGATTCCGGGTAGTATTTACACATCAAAAGCTTTTTAAAAAGAGTTGACAATAATAAACAAAAACAATTTTTGTAGTGGTCGTATGGTACCATTACATAATAGTACATGTTTTTGAAAGAGTGTACGCTAAAAAATATTTTTTGACACGTCCGAAAAGACAAGTACCATAGAATCTATATAGGCATTCTTACGCGATGGTTCCCTTCTTAACCGGAGATGCGGTATTGTCGTCCAAACTCGTGCGGGAACCTCTATGGAGTGCACAGGAGGACATGAACGATAGGGGCGTTGCTGGCGTAACTAGCCACTTGTGGGAATTTGCGGCGGACGGGAGGCGTGCCCGGATAGCCAAGTGATTAACACCAGCGCTGGCGGAACGCGAGAAACTTTGGCTCAATTCCGGTCCGCTAGCCGCGCAAAATGACCGCGTGGTCTAAGGCCTCATGCTACGGACTGGGCGATCGTTCCCGCCGAAGGTTTGAGTCATTCCTCGCTTGTGGATGTATTTTCCTTAGTGTAAGTTAGTTTATGTAGTTATTAAGTAAAGGAAATGGACTTGTAACGTTTTTTGTTTGTCCGTTTTTGCATAAATAGAGATTAGACTATGGAGCCTGCTACGAATAATTGGACGGGATAGAGAGGTCAGATGCAGTCGTTCAAATGTTTGTTAAGCTTAAGGGACTTAACTACGGAGTCTTCAGTTCCTAAACTTACGAACTACTTATGAACTACTTACGAACTAGGACGGCACAAATATCCATGCCCGATGGGGGATTCGAACCCCCGACCGTAGTGGCCGTGCAGAACGTGACTGGAGCGCCTCAGTCCCCTCGGCCACCGCGGCCGGCGAAGCAGTCGTTACCTACGTTCTACTCACCTCCTCCCACATCCACACATCCACGTGTTCCTCTTTTTCTCTGTAACCATCCATCGTCTCTGTCAATCTCCTCCTTCGCTACCTTCTGTCAAGCACATTTTCCTCCTCCTCTTTTGTGTACATTTCTTCCCCATCTGTTTTTGTTCATCTCCTTCTACCCTCCGACCGTATGTTCCTCTCCCGTCAACCTGACCACCCTTCCTTTCTCTCTCTCTTGTGTATTACCAACCTCTATCCATCATCTCTCTCTCTCTATCCAAGTAATAAGTTTGGCTGAGGTCTATCCAGAGGTTAATAAGATGATGCTGAACATACGCGTATGTCACATATACTGCATATGTATATGATCTTTTTCTCGTTTTTTGTTTATACAGCACGACTCCAGAGCTGATGTAAAGTATATCTGTGGTATTCTGCTGTGTGGAGTGACAGCTAATTTTGTGTGCTTGATACCCTGTGAAGATTTCATAGCATATTGGAGATACATACATTCGCATATGTTTACCTTCTGAGAAATGTGTTGCGAACACAATGAGTACGAATGACGTAATAAATGAAATGGCATTGTATACCTAGGTTCATAAAAAGAACGGAACACCTTGAAAGACTAGTTAACAAAGCTCTTATTCTCAAAACTTGTGCATTAGTATTTTCTACAGAAATGATTAGATTTTGTTCCACTTCGGCTCACGGGTTCGATATCGCAGTGCAACACCACCTGTCGGTAGAATGTATCTACAGCTCTCATTTTAGCTATAAACAGACGTTAACGGATCTGTGTAATTTAAGCAAACGGACAAGATGCCTCGCAGACGTATTCCCGAAACGTTTCGTCAAATCAGTGAATATTGGCATGAGAGAGTTTGATGCATCCATCCAGGAAATTTGCTGTTGGTGTAGGAAAGCGTTTCACCAGCGCAACTGCAAAGCGTTACTGTCTTCTGCAAGCATAAACGGCTAGGAGATAGGATGGTACATTCTGACGAGTACACGAGTTCAAGTGTATTTCACATGATATCTGAGAGAAAAACAGTTATCTTTGAGTTTCCAATTGTAACAACACATACATATTCATTTATTTATTTATTTTTTATTGTGCGGCCTAAAACAGACTTCGAAAATGGATTAAGGGATTGCTATTCCCGACCGACACATTCTTTTCAACATTCCTTTTGTCATAGCGTCAGTGACCGAAGATAGAAATAAGGATTGAAATGCCGCCCACCGACTCTGTCGCGGTTATAAGGCGACAACTATTGTTCATAGCTGATCGCTGGTGGTATTTTCGAAAATGAAGATCATATTCTAATTGCCATAGCCACTGGTTAAAAACTTTAGGTTGCTGTAAAGCTAAAACATTTGTATAAATTTTGGAAACATAAACTATCTGTTTTGCCACTAATGACTGTTCCCCCTGATGAAATAGTGTTACTTAAATAAACTGGCGGACGTTGTGAAACGATCTTCAAACAGGAATTCTAACGCGAGTAAGAGAAAACTAAACTCTGGACGTGCAGGGTATAGAGGCTATGAAATTTATAAATAACATGTTCTTAGTGTGCATGTAATAGACAAACGAATATTGCAACTTCTCGAATAAGAATGGCAAACGCACCGCGAAACTACCAATGTGGATAATCGATTGTGGATCTCCATAGCTGCAGCTAATTTATTCATAGTTACCAAATTATTCAAATGATTAATAAGAGGCATACGACATCATAAATAAAGGTAAAGCAGTCAACTATTCGAAGAGTGGTTTGAATGCAACAGTGTCCTACTAGGCGTCGTCCTGTTTGAAGGTGGCAAGCTGTTGTCTTCCGACAGCCTTTGAACTGAATTGGCGCTCCAGTCACGGTCTGCACGGCCACTACGGTCGGGGGTTCGAATCCCCCCTCGGGCATGGATATTTGTGCCGTCCTTAGTGTAAGGTACTTCGTAAGTAGTTTGTAAGTTTAGGGACTGATGACCCCGTAGTTAAGTCCCATAAGCTTAACAAACATTTGAACTGAATTACCAAATGTTCAAAAGCTTGTAAATCTATCGGACCAAACTGCGTGGTCATCAGTCCGTAGCTTACAAACTACTTAAACTAAGGTAAACTAACCTAAGGACAACACAACACCCACGCCCCAGGGAGGACTCGAACCTCCGACGGCGAGCAACCGGGCGCTCCGCAGCGAGGCGACTTAGACCGCTCGGCTACTCCACCGCAGCAACTGAATTACCCAGCCAGCTATACAGGAACTTAAGGCTTAACGTAGATTCTGAAACAAGGCGTAACTCGTCATTTAAGACATTAATAACGTTACCAGAAGGGGAATAACTGAAAAGTTACACACATAAATTTCATGGTAGAACGTGAATCGAACATGCGAGCTTTCGAATTACGATGTAGAACACCGCAGTGGAGCCAAGCAATACGGCGCATTAGCCTGTGGTACTAATACAGATACTATTTCAAATGAATTTTTGTCAGCGACGAGCATCGAACCCGATACGTTTCGCTACTGATAATCCGCCAGACCATTCGCACCTACGAATACATCGTGTAAGGTGTAGACTACTGATCAATGGTGTTTGCCTGAAGTGTACATGTTTTACAAGAAGCAGGCATTCATTTAATTTTGAGAGCAGCGAACCCAAGATTGTTGAGTAGCTTGTAGTATGTAAGCTTGTGGTGTCATGGTTAGCGTCTTCCAATTTGAGTTTACGGCCGCGAGTTCGAATCCACTCGTTCCCAATCATTCTAACAGCAAATAGCTGACTGCTTGTGTTATGAGCATGAGCAAACCTCGATTACTTCCTAACCAACCGGTAACAGCGAAAACTTCCGAAGTAATTACAAAAAAGTGCCTCAGGATCAGAACTATTTACGCTCGGGAGTCCCCCACGCCAATCCATCTGTGGGTTCGGGTGTTAGAATAGGCCCATGGTATTTCTACCTGTCTTAACAGGCGACTAAGAGGAGTCTTCAAACTTTTCGGTCCTCTAGACATTGTCCCCTATGTGGTTTTAACATCCTTATTTTAATATTTTTTTCAGAAGTGCGGGCCATTTGAGAAAGGTCGCCTTACTTGATACACCATGTATTTATTGTCCACTAAGATCGTAGGCATACATTATGGAATTTACTTGAAATTGCACCGTCTATCCTGCCGTAAGGCAAGGACACTTTACGTGGTGCACGAGTCACGTTCATTGTGCACTGTCACCTCACGCACCCTATATCATGATGGTCTTCATAGCAACCAATATCCAGCAAGGCAGCGGCGTCTGTTGTGGGGTGTCGTCATTTACCCTCTTGGTCGTAGCCGCCTGACAACTCAGAAATCGCACTGTCGATGCCTGAGCTGTGCTCTCCTCATTCTTGCCAAGGAGTAGATGGCCGTCTTACAGGGGCATCACGACTAAGAGCAATGGTCCCCCTTTGCTCCTCTCCCGCGAGGAGAGCCTTTGGCCGCAGTGAGTGGCATTGGGACGGTTGGCCTGCCATTAAGAGGTCAAAATCTAGTAATGTTGGTAGTCTTTGGGATATCGGTGTATCTAAGCATGGCAGAACTGTATTTAATGCGACGTCTTACAACCCTATGACGTACCCGTCCCTGGCAACGCCATGGGAGAAACACAGGTCCCTTAACCGATCTCAGCCGTACTTATCGCAATACCCTGTATGTACACGGGCCGATGGGAAATCTTTCTTGTCAATCAAGCCACTGTTCTTCGTTGAGAAACTAGAAGATAAGTATGGCGCCGTGGTGTCATTCCCCAAATTGAGAAGCTGGTCTGTTTTTATACAAAGTGCATCCCCTGTCCAGTGGAAGACATTACTTGCCTGCGACAAGCTTTGTGATGTTTCTGTCAGTATCATACTCCATAAACCCTAATCATTGTCCAGGATATAATTTACGAACGACATCTCCTATCATAGACCGACAAAGTGTTGCACCCCATCTTACAGTGACAAGGTGTTCACTACGTATGACGAGTCTGTAGGACACCAAAAGACCGCAGGCCTGTCACCAGTGCTTTGATCTTAGCCTCTAAGGGCAACACATTGCTCAAAAATGTCAAGGTTGTGATCTACTGGTGTGACGTAAAGCAATCTGTACCTCCCGCTATGCAGTGCTTTATGTGCTGGAAAGTCGGACAAATATCCCCCCGATGCTCCTCCAGCCCTACATGCAAGAAATGGAGTGGCCCTCATGTCCAGACACTTCATGATATCCCTTCCTCTGTGTGTGTGAATTGTGTACAGCAACATCCACCTTGTTTGCCAGACTGTAACATTCTACACAAGAAAAGGAAGATTGTGGAGATAAAAATCCCAGTTCGACTGACTTAAACTGAGGCAAAAAGGAAATATGAGCTGCTTCATCCTTTCCACATAGCAACGTTATTTCCTGCTGTTGCATGGTCCCCGCTCTCTTTTTGGACGACAGCATCTGAAGTATCTTCCATTGTGGGCCTTATAGGCGATTAAGCTCAATCTGCCCCCTTGATGGGCGAGGACCTTCCCCCCAACAATCGAGGACACCGGTCCCTAGCCCTGTGCCAGAGAAACAGACTTTTGTGGCCTCTCTCATTAGGAGGGGTCCTTTGGGATGCCCCCTTCTGCGTTTCCATATTTGAAAACGAAGATCTCAGCTGGTGGCTCAAGGATCAGCAAGCTTCACGATCTTCATCGGTTCCTGTAGTCACTGCATAGATGTCCTCTCAGCATTCCAAATCAAAGGAACAGGGAGAGGAAAGAAAAAATAATAATAAGAAAGCAATTCCAATGGCATCACAGCCATCGGCCTCTCAAACTTCTCATTATGAGGATGGGTTGGAGAGCACAGCATTCCCTGAGGACCTAGCACTCACTGAACACTAAGAATCGATTGATAATGATGCCACATACACTCAAGTGGTGGAAAACGGTGCAAATGAGGCATAAAATATACCTGTAGACAATGAATGGCATCTCAGTATGCCAACAGCATTATCCTTCAGTGGAATTGGGTGGGTTGTTTTCACCAAATAGCTGAGTTGTGCCAATTATTCTGCCACTTCTCTGTGCTCTATTTAAACCTACAGGAAACTTGATTTCCTGTCCAGCGGACGTCTGCACTTCATGACTACCGTGACTACCATAAAAACCATACAGCCTACAACAGGGTACCAAGGAAGTGTCAGTCTCTATGTCTTTGCCACTGTCTCCATTGTCTCCATTACTCCCAACACGACACTCGAGGCAGTGGCTCTTTGATTGCAGTGCATGAATTTACAATCTTTTCCGTTTCCCTTTCCCCAGATGAGGTTGTCTCTCTAACGTCCTCCGCCATTTCTACTTTTGGGGTACTTCATTGCCCTTTGTGGGCTGGAACACACATCGCAAGACGCGGTAGTGATGATGAGACCCTTTTGGCACAGCAGGAAGTTTGTCTTCTCAACACTTGTGCCGCCAAACATTTTAGCGTGGCACTTGGCACATAGTGAGCCATAGACCTGTTTCTATGAATCCCGAGCATTATGCCGCATCCATGTTGGAGGGGCCCAAGACAGACTTTGTGATATCTTTGTGTCGCTCTTGCAGTTTCAACCTGCAGACCACTTGCCCTGATGGTCTCTCTGTAGTGCTGATTGGCTGTCTTTCACCTCGGCTAGACTTCCAGCCAACTTAAATATGGCAGTTTAACAGTTCACTGTGCCATTGTTTCCGCCGCTGAGTCATAAATTCTCCTGGATCTCTCCGGCTATGTTCATGCCTTGATGGATACTGGAGATCGCTGCGGCCATCCGGGAACGTCAGGGGGCGCCACAGGAGCCATCCTCTCATAAAGCACCTGATTATTGTTCCGAAATGGAGCTCGGCCTCTGATCCAGCGAAGTAAGCAGGACTGTTGGAAGAGGTACGTAGCTCGATTGGGTCTCGCACCTGTCCTTCTCTGTTGTGGTCACGAGTTCCTTGCATTGTGGGAGTAGTGTTTTTACTGTGGAGCGGGTCGCTATTTCTCATCTTCATAAACATCTCCGATATTCCCCTGGGGAGTCTTTCGTTATCTGTAGCGACTCCTTGAGTGGCTTACAAGCCCTCGACCAGTGTTTTTACAAACACCCTTCCCTGTGGTCAATCCAAAACTCCAGTTTCTCCCTAGGAAAGTCTGGATGTTCAGTGGCCTACGTTTGGACTACATGCCACATTGGTATCTTGGGGAACAAACTTGTCAATCGGATGGCCAGGCAGACCACTACCTCATGACCCCTGGTCTGTAGGAAACCCGTATCCAATTTGAGTTGAATAGCAAGGTCTTTGGGTTTTGAAGTTCTGAATGCGCCGATTAAAACACACTGAACAAGTTCCGTGTGGTCAAGCTCTCTCTGGTCTCATGGAAGTTAAAATTGTTGAAATGTTTGTAAATGTTCGGGACTTAACTGCTGCGATTATCAGCCTCGAGGTTTAAAAACTACTTAACATAACTTATGCTAAGGATAACACACACACACACCAAGGCCAATGGGAGGACTCGAACTTTCGACGGTGAAAAACCGCACGCTCTGCAGCTAGGAGCCTTAGTCTGCTCGACCACTTCCCACGGCTGCATGTAAGTCCTGACGGAAGGTCTCTCATAGGGACTCATTTGTTCTCTGCTGCCTACACATTGGCCATACATGGATAACGCATGGCCACCTTCTTCATCAGAAGGACCCGTCAAAGTGGCACTGTGTCGCTTTGTTGACAGTAGTATATGTCCTGTTGGTCTGTGCACTTTTAGCTGCCTTGCAGCAGTCCATCCATCTGCCTGTTGCGCTTCCTTTAATTAATGCTGATGATGACTCTATGACTGGCAATGCCGTATGTTTTATTCATGCAGCTGGTTTTTATCATTCTGCGTAATTTAGCCTGATCTACCAGGCCCCCAATACATCCAGCAAAGTTAATGTATTGCCAATTTTGTGTTGTGTGCCTTGCCTTTGACCGGAGGTATTGAGAATGTGAATAGTGACTGGCTCATTATAGTTAGTGTAGCGTTCATTGTCGCTCTGTACAAGTAGTGGATGTACCCTCTGGCTGTTGAGCGCTAAATTTTTAGCTTATTCAGCCTCTGATGTGACGTTTTAGCTAGGAACAGGCGACTGATCACCGAGGAGTTTAGTCCCCGTTAAAATTCCAACAACAACAAACCCCTCGCTGACAGCGGGCAGTGGCTGCTGGCTGTGGACAAAGTTTACCAGCATCCACACCTCAAACATCTACCGACCAGTCGACATCGGAACGATACCGTGCGTAAATGCTAGAACTCTTATGCCCTTACTTGGAGCTCTAGTACGCATATTCCAGTTAGGCATTGAATATCGGATATCGAAACTTTGTACTGTGTTTGGTGACTGTTTTGTGTCAAAAGCCGTTGGACACTGATTCATTTATGTCAACAAACATCCATTACACGAAATATTTACCACGTTCAAGTAGTCTTCATAACAGACACACATTCACTTATCAAGGACCAGAAGTCGGTGTAGGTATACTGTATCCTCTAACTATAAGCAAATAAAATCAAAGTGGTGACTATTATTGCAGTTTTTCTTGATGTCATCAGTTTATTCCTTTGGCATTCCTCTTCACTATTGCTAATACTGACGAGTAATCATGCCTTCACGCTAAGATGAGCAATATCGAGTTTTACATACTCAAACAAAGTAAAAGTGAACATAATACCGTACACATGGTGACTCCGAAATTGTGTTGTGCAGTAAGAACCACACGCAAGGGGTGTGTCTATTGCAAATTGTATTTGGTGCAACCAAATGAGTTACCTTTCAGTCGCAGTGTGGGGAGAAACTGCATCGTATGTTACTACCGCATGATAATACTTCCTACTGATTTAACATATAAAACGACCAATTGTCTGTTTTCGAAATCATCTTTCTGCCACTTATTGTTTCGATAATATTCCCTCAGATATTTATATTTTTACACCTAATAGAACAACGTACAAGAAAGTTGCTTTCTGGACGAAAATCATTTCATTATGGTTTAACGACATATTTCAGTCAGTTCCAGTTGTTTTCTACTGGCATGAAAACGGTAAACTACCTGACCCAGTTTCAGATAATGTGACAGAATATTGGAAATAATTTCAAGTAGTTTATAAGTCTAGGGACTGATGGCCATAGAACAGTGATCTAATAGGTTTACGGACAACTGAACTCTCTTACTGTCGAGTTACTTCCTGGCTGACACACAATTAAGCTCATGAATTCACTCCACTTTTCGTGTAATTACCAGTGCATAATTTGACAATTTTTGGGCGACTGGGCGATAAAAGGCTATTAATTCATGGTTTTTGGTCTGGAAAAGTCGTTGCAAGTGTAAATTTGAGCTAATCTGGTCTCTCATGTAGCGATATACCTTTCTAGCGAACATTAAGTCAGTGGGGGAAGAGATGGGCTTCACAGCCCGTCGCTAATTGCGTGGTAAAATGGTCGTCTGTGAAGCACAGGTTGCTTTTGGCCTTCGTTCCGGTCTCGCTGGAGTTCAAATTTCTACTGTTTCTGTTACAGCATCTGCAGATATTCGTATTTAGAGTATATGTAAGAATAGTTCTCCACCAGAAAAATTGTTTCTTTCACTTTTCTATCAGCTTATCAGAAACTTGGTCAGGTAGTTTACCTATTACAGGACTTTAAAAAACAATTGGTAGTGATTGGAATTTGTCGTCGAACCATGTTCAAAGCAAATTTTCGTCAGGAAAGATATTTTCTTGAAAATTGTTCGATTAGGTGCTCATAAGATAAATATCTGAGAGCATATATTGAAATAAAAAAGTGATAATGGAATGATTTCCAAAACAGAGTATTGGATGTTTTATTTATGAAATGAGTAGCTAGTGTTATTGTGCAGTAGCAATATATGATGCAGTTTTATAGGTCATTTTTTCCACACAATGCGACTGAACGGTATCTCAGTTGTGTGCACTAAATACCATTTGTGAGGCATACATCTCTTGAGTGGCGTTTGTAGGGCACAATACTGTTTCTGAACCACCATATTCAAGACATTGTGTGCAACTGTACCTTGATCCAGTATGCAACATTTGTTATTGCTCAATAAGCGTAAAGGCATCTTTACTGGTCCATTGTGACTTAATAAACAGGACTGCACAAGGGGTAAAATGATAATAATCACCACTTTGAGTTTTGATGCTTTTAGTTAGACAATACTGTACACCTACACGGGATTCTGTACCTTGACTAGTGAATGCAAGTACCAAACGGCAGTTAAATGGTCGCAGCTCGTTACGTGTGTCAGTTATCGGACGTTTTTAATGTGGTAAATGTTTCGTGTCTAATGGGTGTTTGACACAACAGAATCATTTCCCTACGTCTTTTGACACAAAACAGTCACCAAACACAGTACAAAGTTTTAGATATCCAAAATCCAATACCTAATATGCGTACTACAACTTCAAGTGAGGAAATAAGAGTTTATGCGTAGACTAAAGGTGCCGCGACACTGCCACCTGGTCGTAGGTGTTTGAGGTGAAATGTGTCCACAGCCAGTAGCCGCTGGCCGTTGACGGCGAGGGGGCACCAAAACGTAAACATTTGTGAACTTCAGACAGCCTCTATCACTTTTGTGGAATTATTTCTGGGAGTTGTCGCTATTACTGTTTTTTTTTTTTTTTTTTTTTTTTTTTTTTTTTTTTTTTTTTTTTTTTTTTTTTTTTTTTTTTTTTTAGGAATTATACAAGGTTTCCTTAGACGGATAACACAAGCACTCAACGGAATGCCGTTAAAAATGTTTGGGAATTAGTAGTTTCGAACTCGCGACCATAAACGCAAACTGTGAGACGCCAACCGTGGCATTACAGGCTCGTAAAGCTCGCTAGGCCATCTGAAAGGAAACAAAACTTCTTCGAGGCACTTGCGCATCATAGTGTTGCCATTCGTGCATATCGCCGGACTCAGAATTTTGTAGGGCGACGGACGTTATTTAACACCATAAATGAACGACTCGCCGGCCAACGATAAATCATATTTGTGCATGTTGAAAGTAAACATGATGGGGATATGGGTCCTATCCACGTTTTACGCACCTGCGAGTTTATGCCTGCGCCACCAATATCAAAATATAATATGAACATATTATGTATTACGAACAACTTCAATAATTTTTGAATGCAAATTTGTCGAGATTGTGCCAAAATGCCATTCTCTTCTTCTGGCTACTTTAAGTCTAGGTACTGAACGGCACTTTCGTCCAATCGGCTAAGGGAACTTTGCTCTCTACGCCTCCAAGAAGAAAAGAAAAGAGAATAATCGATTTTTAGAACTTTCTCAGCAACGTGTTATTTGTGCAGAAGTGGGAGAGCCTTTGTGGAAATCACGCACCCTGACCACGCTGACCTCAAACCGTGGTTTTGAATTCTACATACAGAGACCTACCGGAGTATAATGCTCTTCTACTACATCAGCGTCCGGCATAAGCATCGGCTTCTAAATCCAAGAGATCACCGTTCAAGTCATTTGACACTCTAATATTTCTTCATTTGTCTTCCTATGTTTACAAGGTACTTCCGCTGTAAATAAAAAACACCAACAATCGAATCTGAATTAGAGATTTATCATGTTACAGGTTTTTCACCATTATTGGTTTCGCTGTTCGCAATACCAAATTAATGCCTGCTTTTTGGGAAAGATGTCCTACTTCATGTAAACACGAGCAATCAGAAGTCTACGTATTCGTTGGTGCGAATGATGTTGTGGGTTGATTTGTACAAACGTCTCGGGTACGATACTTACCACTGACAAAAATTCATTTGACTAAACATTTGTGTTAGTATGAGAGTATGTTGTATTGTTTGGCTCGCTGTCAGAGTTCCAGTTTATGATTCGAAAGGTCGCTTGTTCGGCTCCCGTTCTGTCTTAGGAGTATTACTTGTCACGTTTCTGTTACTTCCCCTCTGGCAACGTTGTTAATGTGAAAAATGCCGAGAGGGCCGTGCTGCAGAATCCATGCGAAACTTAAGGTTCCTCTATAACTGGTGGGCTTTACGAATGCCTGCATGGCTGTGATGTCGAATGATATAACAATTTATTTATATTATAGTGGTCATAATGTGCCCCCCCCCACTTGGTCCTAAACACAATTGAAATAGTATTGGTAGAGCTACGAGGTAACTAAAACATATTGTCAAGTTATAGACAACCTTTACTTACCAGTAAAACTTAAAAAGTATGCTCTTATGGTAAATCAGTCATAATTCACAAACTTAATATCTCCAGATTTTTTAATGTTGGCCATTGTCAATCGTCGTTAAGGAAATTGGTATTGCAAAGGTTGATGAAACATGGATTTTTGGTACAGAAAAATACAAACTCTGATCCTACTAGTTAACGTTTTAAACTGGGTCAGTAGCATTTGCACTCCATAGCAGGCGATTAGCTGCAAGATAAGTAACGAAACATATGTCGCCGTAAGTGCACGATATCTGTTACAGTGGTCGAACTGGGAATGTGATGTTTGTGGTAGTTTGAGCATTTGCGGCCTCCGGACCCAAGACGCAGCACTATGTCCCAATGCATGGCTGAAAGCGACTTGATAAGGTAAGGAAGGAAGATTGGGGTTTAACGTCTCGGCGACAACGTGGTCGTTACAGGCGGGACACGATAGGGAATGGGATGTGCGCAAACATAAAACGTAACAGCATGGCAACGACATTAGTGAGGAGGTTAACAGGACAATGATAAATAAACAGCACGAAGAGCATATGAAAAATGGAGACATCGAAAGTGTATTAAAATAGTATTAGTGTAACTTTTCAACACGAAATATCAGTATAAATATAGGGCAGTTGACAAAAGCCAAAATAATTAATAGTGCATTACAGTTAATTGAAGCATAATTACATATTTCGTTTTAAGAACACATAACGATTTTTTGTTAGTAATTGTATGGAAGTTTAATAATGAGGTAACGACGTATAAGTTGTTGATGGATCATTGGTACATTCCTATACAACACAGTTGTTATTTACCATATTTCTATGGATTATATTTTACTTGAATACTTTCAAATATTTAGTAAGTATTAGTGTTTTGCGTGATATCGGCCGAGGCCGCTTGAATCCTCGCCCGGCAACCTCAATGAGATTTCCTGTTAGTTATCTAACTCGGAATGCCCCATTTCTTTCCTCATGCTTAAAGCAATCTGATAACCTTGATGTTAATTGAAAGTGAAACCTTAACCTTCCGTCCTTCCTTCGAATTCCATTGTACGCAATGAACACGATAATGTAAATCACTTGTCTCCCTATAGCCTAAGGCTTACACTATACTTCCTTCTTTGAACACACAACTACACTTCAACTACTTACCCGTCATCTGCACTTTTCTTCCCACAGTCCCATACAAATTATACAGTTAACCCACAGATGGGTGTCGCGTCAAACACAGATCGTCTTCATTATAATCTCATCAGGTACAACATCTACTGTTTGTTGTTGTTATGGTCTTCAGTCCGGAGACTGGTTTGATGCAGCTCTCCACCCCACTCTATCCTGAGCAAGCCTTTTCATCTCCTCATAAAAACGACAACTCACATCCACTTGAATCTGCTTACTATACGCGTCTCTTGGTCTCCCTCCTCGATTTTTACCCAACACACTTCCCTACAATGCTAAATTTACGATTCCTCGATGTCTAAGAATGTGTCATACCAAGCGAACCCTTCTTTTACTCAGGGTAGGCCAAAAATTCCTTTTCTCACCAATTCTGTTCAGTACCTCTTCATTAGTTGTGCGATCTACCCATCTAATCTTCAGCATTCTTCTGTAGCACCACATTTCAAAAGCCTCTATCCTCTTCCTGTCCGCACTGCTTATCGTCCATGTTTCACTCCCGTATAAGGCGACGCTCCACACAAATGCCTTAAGAAAAGACTTCCTTACACTTAAATTAATATTCGATGTTAGCAAATTTCTCTTTTTCAAAAATGTTTTTCTTCCCATTGCCATTCTGCATTTTATATCCTCTGTACTGCGACCATCGCATGTTATTTTACTACCCAAGTAACAAAACTCTTCTACCACCTTCATTGTTTCATTACCTAATCTAATTCCTTCAGCGTCACCTGATTTTCTAAGACCGCATTCCATTATTTTTGTTTTGTTGTTGTTAATGTTCATTTTATACGCTCTCTTCAACACACTGTCCATTCCATTCAACTGCTCTTCCAGGTCCTTAGCTGTCTCTGACAGCCGCGGTGGAGTAGCCGAGCGGTCTAAAGCGTCTCGCTGTGGAGCGCTCGGTTCCTCGCCGTGGAGGTTCGAGTCCTCCGTGGGGCATGGCTGTGTGTGTTTGTCCTTAGGTTAGTTTACCTAGGTTTAAGTAGTTTGTAAGCTACGGACTGATGACCACGCAGTTTGGTCCGATAGATTTACAAACATTTGGACATTTGTCTCTGACAGAATTACAATGTCATCAGCAAAACGCAATGTTTTTATTTCTTCCCCCTGAACTTTAATCCCTATTCCACATTTTTCCTTGCTTTCCTTCACTGCCTGCTCGATTTACAAATTGAATAGCATCGGAGAAAGGCTACAACTCTGTCTTACTCCCTTCCCAACTGCTGATGAGATGCCATCAGTTTGTCAGTTTTTACAGAGATTATATTTCTAGACAAGCGACGAATCACTCTGCCGTTCCTCGAACAACCTGACCCCACTCCCTCCACACAGAGCCCTTACAGCCTTTGGCTCATGATAAGACCTTTAAACGTTTGACGTTGGGCGACCTCTAGAGACTCTTACTTTAGTACCACTAGCGACTTCTTGGGCATTGTTCAAACTGATAAACTAACCCCACAATAACTTGGCCGAGTGAGGTTTCGCAGTGGTAACACACTCGACTCGCATTGGAAGGACGGCGGTTCAAACGCGCCTGTTGCCATCGTGATTTAGGTTTTTTCTGATTTCCCTAAATCACTTTAGACAAATTTCAGGATGGCTCTTATCAAGGACACGTTAAACATTATTCGCCATTGTGACATTACGAATGCATAATCCGTAGTCATATAATTGTACTAATTCTGAAACTGTATGGAAGGCAGAGCGACATTTGTGTAAGGGAGCGAATCGACTTGCGTCCGTTTCGGAGGGCCAGACCACAAATCAGGTACCTGGGTTTTGCTGTGACTCAGCTGAACAATAATGAGCCGCCGGAAATTGGATACACCCGTCATGGGGGAGAGGCGGAGAAAGATAGGGACTGTCTCAACGGACGCTCTGGCAACTTCTTTAAACTACAGAAATAATTAATAAATCTCAGTCTTGTGTTCCCATGAAAAGTAAAAGCATCAACGATGTCAGAAAAAATTAGGCTCATCTCATAAATCAATAATATTTTTAAAATCTTCAATGCTACGACAATATTAAACTCAAAATTAGCAACATCTGAATGCGTCATGCGATTTCAACAAAATATGTCTTAGATTATGTCTTATTACCTCAAGCTACCATCTTGAAAGAAACACACTTGAATCTATTAATTTGAAGTTTTATTACACTTGTTATATCAATATATTATGGAAATTTAATCAGATAATCGTATCCTCCAAAGTAACGTAACAAATGCAAGCAGCATGATACACACCTGTTCTCTTCATGTCCATGTAACTATTTAATTAATATTTGTCTCTTTTGTCAGTCACCTTAAGTAAATATTGTGTAGTATGAGCGGCGAAGCTCATGAATTTTGGCTTGTTAGTGTATTCATTTCATACAATATTTGAAATGCTGATAAATAGTCACAAGATGACTGAATATTTAAAACTTTTCTATTTATTATTGTCAAAATGTTAAGTTAGTGTGGAAGTGGTTAAAGTGATGTCAAAACAAATCTTATCTGTTTCTAACTTTGCTACTTTGCGAGCGAATGACTTTCTGCCAATGAGAGAATGGCTTGGGCAAAAAACTGCTATGCTCAAAGAAAATACCTGGCCTGTTCCTGAGGAGAGCTCCTTGGGGTCATAGGAACAGTGTGTCTCTTCTTGGAAGAAGCAGGACCTGCCAGGATAGTTAAACTACTTCGTTTGCAACTCTGTAAGATTCTGTGCTCAGACGGCCGGTTTGTCGGGACTTCTACTTTGGTAAAAGATAATGAGTATCAGTTTAAGAACTTTACCTTTTTCCGATTTCACTGCGTTATTATAACTGTAGAAATAATTTAATTCTACACGAGAATATACGAGTGTTGATATACTATTCATAGGACTAAAATTTGAACTATCATGTGTTGACTATTATTTCATGTTGTGGGATCGCGAAATGGATGTTCGAGAATCGTCGATGATTACTTTGTTGGGGATCCGGCTACTATTCTCATAATGCAATTAAATGATCTGTTCTGAGACTTTCATAAGGTTTATTTCTAATTAATTACTATTGTTTGTGTAGGACAATCTTCAATAGATAAATACATGTGTCTGAATAAACATTATTCAGCTGAGTTATCTTGCATTGATCAAAAATCAAATGTCTGTAAATCTATCGGACCAAACTGCGTGGTCATCAGTCCGTAGCTTACAAACTACTTAAACCTAGGTAAACTAACCTACGGACAAACACACACACCCATGCCCCAGGGAGGACTCGAACCTCCACGGCGAGCAACCGCGCGCTCCGCAGCGAGGTGCTTTAGACCGCTCGGCTACTCAACCGCGGCTATCTTGCATTGCTTGCATCATTTGTAGACGTTAGAATAAAACCTCTTTTATTAATTCATGATTTATCTTCATTTTATTTCTCTGTGTGATGTAGCAAATGTTAGCCTATGCATAGATTGTTTGACTTTAGGATCACAGGTACAAGGTACTATTTGCAGCAATTGTAGTTGTCGCACCATCGTTAGCAAAGATCAATCAGACCGTGTTCTGTGTCACTAATGACAGTTTTTAATTTCACGATATAAATTATTACCACCAATAATATTTTTTTTTTTTTTTTTAGAAAATTAAATTCCTCATCGAGCACCTTAAACGTAGCTACAATTTCAATCTGTAAATTTCCTAGAAAAATTCAGTTGATAGAAAATATGCTTTAGATGTTGTTAGTGATTTGAAGCATAGTAAACGGCAGGAGGGTAGGGGCTGATTGCCGAACAACTCACCAGGAAAATAATAAAAAAAAAAAAAAAAAAAAAAGTTCTCTTTTCAGGAACAGTGAATAGTTACTTGTACCCTAGCTTACTTCCTTCATGCTGCGACGGAATAGCCTTGTACACTAAGGTATCTTGTTTCGGTGCGCGCAGCCGTTCGCTTTGGAGGGAACGAATCCTCCATTGGGTATGGGTGTATGTGTCGTCCTTAGCATAAATTAGTTTCAAATGTTCAAATGTTTGTATAGTCTATGGGACTTAACTACGGGGTCATCAGTCCCTAAACTTACAAACTACTTACGAACTAGGACGGCACAAATATCGATGCCCGAGGGGGGATTCGAACCCCTGACCGTAGTGGCCGTGCAGACCGTGACTGAAGCGCCTCATTCCCCTCGGCCACCGCGGCCGGCTAAATTGGTTTAAGTAGTTTATAAGTTGAGGGGTCGATGACCACTGCAGTTAGGCCCCATAACTTTACAAACATCTACAGCTACTACAGGACTACAGCTGTCGCAGCTGACGTGCTGTTCTTTATTGCGACCTGTGCCATTTGTATCGTGAAGTGGCAACAACACTCGAATTATCAAATTAGTTACCGAGAAAGTGTAAACTATATACCACTACATACACTTATTAGGGTGTGTCAGCATAACATACGTTATGAAGAGAACAGGAAATAGATCCCGGACCCTACAGCAAGAAATTATAATATGTGAGCTGTACCAAAATAGTAATTATTATGCGTTTTCACCAGAAGCTGAAGAAGACACACAAATTAATACTTATGCCGTAAATACTATGTCTATGCTTCATTTACATTCATCTCGTGTAAAGAAACGATACTGGTTGTAACAAATTGTTCCAGAGAGATGATTTAGCACCGACATGCTTTTTATTCTCAGACTAGATACATTTCCCAGCACTGTCGTTATTAAATAATCTGACTAAATTCTCTACAAAAAATAAAAAAATATAAATTGATTTCTTACAAGAAGATTAAATAGAGTAGTCGCAGAAATTAAATGTTTCCGTCGTTAGAAGTGACATATCACACACCTGAAGAAAACTGTAAACATACTTGACAGAGAGAAATTATAAGTTTCGAAATATATACATTCTTGACCATGCGTACTATAATATTAATATGTCTGTATATGTTGAGGTAATCTTGTTGTCAACCTGTAGTGTTAAATTAATTTGCTTTCCTCTAACACCAGAAAATAAAAGAAAGCCAGAAATCTCTATCTCAGCGTGACTCAAATAATTTCTTTGATATACATGCATGTGGCAACAACGAAAGGTGAAAACAAAAGTCAATAGCCATGTAGATTTGGAATTATATCCACCGTATAAAGTGCAGTGTTATATCCTTTATCATCTGGTCGCAGGTGTAGACGAGAACGTCTTAAATGCCGCAGTTGGCACTCAGAATTTCCCTCTCTTATCATTCATATCCGAGCGCGCTGAGAATGCGGCTGGCAGCGAGATAACAGAAGTGAATGTTGCGCTCTGAATCTTAAGCAAGAGAAGTTTGCCCCGAGCAAGCAGTGCTTCAGCTCAAACTTTTTCAGTACAGCTCATATATCTTTCCTGAAGTGTATCTGCATGTACCTGGCTATCATGCGGACAGACGAAAATATAGGTTCCACAAAACTTCCAATGTTGAAGGAAACGTTTAACATGCATTACGTGCATCATGCACTACGAAATCATACACTTCTTCACATTCAAAATAAGTTCTTAAAGGATCGGCGAATTTTACTTACTTTTAATGCTACTTACAGCATACATCACTGTCACTGTGATAAAGGTCCCTCTTGTTCAGTACTGCTGGAAGATTTTAGATTCACTTCATAATACGAGGCGCGTCCAGAGAGTAAGTTCCGTTTGGTTATATAAAATGAACGGGTACAGATACAGAAAAAATATTGATTGTACAAAAATCTACAACAGTTAAACTACTTTTCTACATAGCTTCCGAAATTTTGTAGGCAATTGTCATAGCATGGCACAAGGTTTTGTGTGCCTTTTTCATAGAATGTTGCCGCCTGTGTATTCAACCATGTGGTAACATGTTCTTTCAGCTCGTCATCATCGTTAAAGTGTTGTCCACCAAGGACAGATTTTAGGTGTAAGAAGAGGATTACTGTCAACAGATTTTTTTTTTTTTCACGATAATACCTGACCTAACACACCTAATGTGACCAAACAATTCTTACGGAAATTTCAATGGGACCTGTTTGATCATCCTCCATACAGTTCGGACCTCTCTCCTAGTGACTTTCATCTCTTCTTATACTTCTTACAAAGTCCCAATAAGAACTGATCACGTCACGTAATTACCAAACAACAACAGCTGTTACGTCTCCTTGACTGATATTGAGGCGCTATGCTCCGATGCGCGGGGCCGTTCCCCGTCGCAGGTTTGAATCCCCCCTCGGGCATAGATGTTTGTGTCGTCTTTAGTATAAGGTAGTCCATAAGTAGTTTGTAAGTTTAGGGACCGATGACCCCGCAGTTAAGTCCCTTAAGTTTCACAAACATTTGAACATTTTTGAATGGAGACACACAGCAAACCACTGTAAAATGTACGCACGGCCTGGGGATGTCCAACGGTATCATCCGACCGTCGTGTTGTCCTCAGACCGAAAGCGTCGACAGATGCGACGTGGAGGGGCATTCAGCTAACTTCCGATCTACCGGCCGTTAACAGTTTCATTGACCAGAGCCACCTCTTAACAGTGAGGTAGCTTCTCGATGGCCTACCAAGGATCGAGTGCAACTACTTGCCAATAGTGCAAGTCCGACCCCGACGGTGAGTTATCCAAGTTGTAGCTAAGTCCTATAGGGCTATAACTTGACCGAATTAAAGGGAACCGGTCAGTTACCACTGTTTCGTGACGCACAGGAATTTAGCTTTTGCGGCACTGTTGGAATCCCTCTTCAGTCTGTGGTAGTTCACGAGTCTAGCATCTCAACTCTGCTCGCCGGTAAAAGAAAAGTAATGGAGGTTGTTCCAGCGTGTGGGATACACGGAATTTGTCAACTCTTTTTCCTTAAATGGGTTGACAAATCTCTCTACTTCCATGTGTGATTGAGGGTGACTTTGCACACTTATAAGGTATGTGATGCCATCGACTTTGCAAATCTGTTCGCAGCAACAAACTGATGTAAAATGCCTTTTATAATCACTTTTGGCAGTCCTTCAACAGAAGGAGATTGATATAGGGCGTGGACTCTAAACCATGCTGTCGTTTAGCACATCGGAACCACAAACAGTTTACGAAATGCATTAGGACCTATAAGCCAATGTTTCTTCTAATAATTTCCTGCGAAATAGAATTGAAAACGCTGCGTTGGTACCAGAGAGTTACGTCAATCAAAGAACTGTTGACGCGTGGGCAAATTGCAGGGGCGGCGCTAGGCGTCGGCGACGTCGGCAACCGCCGACGGCCTCGCGCCTGAGGGGGCCTCGCAAAACATTGTTAAAATTTTAGTTTGCTTTATATATATATGATGTTTAAAGGCGCTTTTCAACTGCTAGGTTATACAGCGACGACCTACATCTAGCTTAACCATAGGACGAATACAAGATCTGTACCAAAAGGTGGGATTTGACCCCCGACGGGAGCGATCTCGCTCACCGTGGTATAACGCCTTAATGCGCTCGGCTATTCCCGGCCGGCAGCTATTTAGTTGTCCGTATTTATTTCCGTATGTGTGCAGCACTGATGCAATTTTTAGTTAAATACTTGCAAAACAACTTCTTCAGTGCATTTTAGAAAACAATTTGGAAGAAGTATATCCAAATGTTTATATAACAATAAGGCTCATGCTCACAGTTCCAGTCAGTACAGCTTCTCAATGTTAAAATTAAGACTTACTCGAGAAGCACAATGAGCCAAGAAAGACTATCTGCGTTGTCAGTACTGTCAACCGAAGTCGAAATAGTGGCTAGTAGTAATTATGATGTGGTCTTAAAACAATTCAGTGAGGCGAAAAACCGAAAAGTTCGTCTATTTTAATTTGTGTTTGTTTATTGTAATTTTTGTCACACCAGTGATACTTGTATATTATACTAATAAAATTTTAGTATAGCCTAATGATTATTGGTGTATAATTCAGCTCATTTTATTTAACATTTCCTTCCTGACTGAAAACATGAAAGGGCCTCGCAAAGACGAGTTCGCCGACGCCCAGCTTTCGTCTAGCGTCGCCACTGGCAAATTGTTTATGCGCATAGGCTTGAAATTTTAACGTCATTTGTTCAACACGCGAGTCAATATCTTGCAAAGTACTATGTCGCTGTATCAATTGTTTCTTTCTCGTTGGCTTGTTTTGGATCCTGTGACACCTCAGTGAATAATGAAGCGCCGCGGTGGAGTAGCCGAGCGGTCTAAAGCGGCTCGCTGCGAAGCGCGCGGTTGCTCGCCGTGGAGGTTCGAGTCCTCCCTGGGGCATGGTTGGGTGTGTTGTCCGTAGGTTAGTTTACCTAGCTTTAAGTAGTTTGTAAGCTACGGACTGATGACCACGCAGTTTGGTGCGATAGATTTACAAACTTTTGAATAATGAAGCAAGAGAAGAACGTTTCGTTGGAGGGCCTTTGCAACCACCACACAGAACTGTTCATTTTCCGTATGCAACAACATTACACCCAGTTGGACTGCAAGATTATGCCAACATCCGCGGTGGAATGGCCGAGCGCTCTAATACGCTTTGCTGCGGAGCGCACGGATTCACCCCGTCGGAGGTTCGAGTGCTCCCTCGGGCATGGGTGTGTGTGTTGCCCTTAGGTTAGTTTAAGTAGTTTGTAAGCCAAGGGACTGATAACCACAGTGCACTACTGGCCATTAAAATTGCTACACCGAGAAGAAATTCAGATGATAAACGGGTATTGAACAAATATATTATACTAGAACTGATATATGAATACATTTTCACGCAGTTTGGGTGCATAGATCCTGAGAAATCAGTACCCAGAACAACCACCTCTGGCCGTAATAACGGCCTTGATACACCTGGGCATTGACTCAAACAGAGCTGGGATGGCGTGTACATGTACAGATGCCTATGCAGCTTAAAAACGATACCACATTTCATCAAGAGCAGTGACTGGCGTATTGTGACAAGCCAGTTTCTCGGCCACTATTGACCAGACGTTTTCAGTTGGTGAGATATCTGGAGAATGTGCTGGCCAGGGCAGCAGTCGAACATTTTCCGTAACCAGAAAGGACCTGCAACATGCGGTCGTCTATTATCCTGCTGAAATGTAAGGTTTCGCAAGGATCGAATGAAGGGTAGAGCCACGGGCCGTAACACATCTGAAATGTAACGGTCACTGTTCAAAGTGCCGTCGATGCGAACAAGAGGTGACCTAGACGTGCAACCAATACCATCACGCTGGGTGATACGCCAGTATGGCGATGACGAAAACACGCTTCCAATGTGCGTTCACTGCGATGTCGCCAAACACGGATGCGACCATCATGATGCTGTAAACAGAACCTGGATTCATCCGAAAACAATGATATTTAGCCATTCGTGCACCCAGGTTCATCGTTGCGTACACCATCGCAGGCGCTACTGTCTGTGATGCAGCGTCAAGGGTAACAGCAGGCATGGTTTCCGAGCTGATAGTCCCTGCTGCTGCAAACGTCGTCGAATTGTTCGTGCAAGTGGTTGTTGTCTTGCAAACGTCCCCATCTGTTGACTCAGGAATCGAGCACGATCCGTTACAGCCATGCGGATAAGATGCTTGTCATCCCGACTGCTAGTGAAACGAGGCCGTTGAGATCCAGCATGGCGTTCCGTATTGCTCTCGCGAACCAACCGATTCCATATTCTGCTAACACTCATTAGATCGCAACAAACGCGAGCAGCAATGTCGCGATACGATAAACCGCAATCGCGATAGGCTACAATTCGACCTTTATCAAAGTCGGAAACGTGATGGTACGCATTTCTCCTCCTTGTACGAGGCATCACAACACCGTTTCATCACGCAACGTCGGTCAACTGCTGTGTGTCATCATCATCATCATTAGAGACTGATTATGCCTTTCAGCGTTCAGTCTGGAGCATAGTACCTCTAATAAAATTCCTTCATGATCCCCTATTCAATGTTAACATTGATGCCTCGTCTGATGTTATGCCTTTTACTTCAAAATCATTCTGCACCGAATCTAAGTACTTTCTTCTTGGTCTACCTCGACTCCTCTTACCCTCCACTGACGAGCTCATGAGTCTCTTAGGTAACCTTGCTTCTCCCATGCGTGTAACATGACCCCACCATCTCGGTCTGTTCGCTCTAACTGCTTCATCTGTGGTGTTCATTCCCAGCTTTTCTTTGATTTCCTTATTATGGACACCCCCCTGCCATTGTTCCCATCTATTGGTTCCAGCAATCATTCTTGCTACTTTCATATTTGTAACCTCTATCTTATGAATAAGGTAACCTGTACCCACCCACCTTCCACTCCCATACAACAAAGTTGGTCGAAAATAGAGCGGTGCACTGCTAACGTTGTCTTCGTACTTACTTCCTTCTTGCAGAAGAGAGTAGATCTTAGCTGAGCACTCACTGCATTAGCTTTGCTGCACCTCGATTCCAGTTCTTTTGCTATGTTGCCATCCTGTGAGAAAATACATCCCAGGTACTTGAAACTGTCTACCTGTTCTAACTTTGTTCCTCCTATTTGGCACTCAATCTGTTTGAATCTCTTTCCCACAGACATTACTTTCGTTTTGGAGATGCTGATCCTCATATCATAATCCTTGCACCTCCGATCGAGCTCTGAAATATTAGTTTGCAACCTTTCAATCGAATCGGCCATTACAACTAAGTCATCCGCATATGCGAGACTGCTTATTTTGTTTTCACCTACTTTAATGCCGCCCTGACAGTCTACTGTTTTCAACATATGATCCATGAATAGTATGAACAACAGTGGTGACCGGTTACAGCCTTGTCTTACCCCTGAAACTACCCTGAACCATGAGCTTAATTTGCTATCCAATCTAACTGCTGCCTGACAGTCTACGTAAAGCCCTTTACTTGCCTGCAGAAGTTTGCCTCCTATACCATAATCTTGAAGAACTGACAGTAGCTTCCTCCTAGGATCACGGTCATAAGCCTTTTCCAGATCTATGAAACATAGATACAATTCCCTTTTCCACTCATTGCACTTTTCCATTACCTGCCGTAAGCTAAAGATCTGGTCCTGACAACCTCTAAGAGGCCTAAACCCACTCTGATTTTCATCTAACTTGTCCCCAATTAATACTCGCACTCTCCTTTCAACAATACCTGAGAATATTTTGCCTACAACGCTAATTAAAGAGATAGCTCGATAGTTGTTGCAATCTTTTCTGTTTCCATGTTTGAAAATTGGCGTGATTACCGCTTTCGTCCAGTCTGACGAACCTGTCCCGATTCCCACGTCTTTTCAATTATCCTGTGTAACCATTTCAGACCTGATATTCCACTGTATTTGACGAGTTCCGGCTTAATTTCATCCACCCCAGCCGCTTTATTGTACTGTAATCTACTGACCATTTTCTCCACTTCCTCAATTGAGATCCTTTTTCCATCGTCGTTCCTATCCCATTCTACCTGAAAATCTGATACATCATTGAACGTTTCACCTACATTGAGCAATTCTTCAAAATACTCCCTCCATCTGCCCAAGGCATCCACAGGATTGACTAGCAGCTTTTCTGACCTGTCCAAAACACTTGTTAATTCCTTCTTCCCTCCCTTTCGAAGATTGCTAATTATGCTCCAAAATGGTTTTCCTGCGGCTTGGCCCAAAGATTCTAGCTTGTTTCCAAAGTCATCCCATGATTTCATGATTTCTGCTTGGTATCTGCAATTATCCGTTTGGCTTTGTTTCTTTCTTCAACATAACTTTCCCTGTCTGCCTGATTTCTAGTATGGAGTCTTTTTTTATATGCCTTCTTTTTCTTTTTACAGGCTGCCTTGACTGTGTCATTCCACCAGGCTGTCTTCTTCTTCCTACCTTTACACACTACTGTTCCAAGACATTCTCTAGCTGCTTCCAGTAGTGTGTCCCTGTACCTTGACCATTCCTCTTCCAGTGACTGTTAATCATTACATTCAACTAACTGGTACCTTTCCGAGATCATTGTTATGTATTTGTGCCTAATATCTTTGTCTTGAAGTTTCTCCACTCTTATCCTTCTACACATGGACCTGACTTTCTGCTCTTTTGGCCTCACAAAACCAATTTCACTGCAGATTAAATAATGATCAGTATCATCAAAGAACCCCCTGAAAACACGTGTGTCCTTGACTGTCTTCCTGAATTCCTGGTCTGTTATTATATAGTCAATGATAGATCTGGTTCCCCGTCCTGTCCACGTATAGCGGTGAATGTCCTTATGCTTAAAGAAAGAGTTTGTGATAACTAAGCCCATACGGGAACAGAAATCCAAGAGCTGTTTTCCGTTTCTGGTGGCCTCCATATCCTCTCCAAACTTAGCCATAACCTTTTCATAACCTTCTGTTCGATTTCCTATCCTGGCGTTGAAATCACCCATGAGTAAAACACTATCCTTATCCTTCACTCTAACAACTACATCACTAAGTGCATTGTAAAATCTGTCCATCTCATCTTGATCTGTCCCTTCACAGGCTTAATACACTGCCACAATCCTAATTTTCTTACTGGAGATGGCCAAATCTATCCACATCAGTCGTTAATTTACATACCTTATTGCAATTATGCTGGGTTCGATTGCTTTCCTGATGTAAAATCCTACACCTCATTGTGCTCTTCCTACTTTAACTCCTGACAGGTATACCTTGTATTCTCCGACTTCGTCCTCTTTCTCTCCCCTTACTCTTACATCACTAACAGCTAAAACATCTAACCCCATCTTACTTGAAGCCTCCGCCAGTTCTACCTTCTTCCCATTGCAATCCCCATTGATATTAATAGCTCCCCATCTCATTTCAGATCGTTTGCCAAGTCGTGTCTGAGGAGTCCCTGGTCTGTCAATTAGAGGTGGGACTCCATCAACTCCAAAGGTCCGAGGCATTTTGCTCTGATTGTTGCCAGCATGCTATTGAAGTACCTGGGAAGCAGGTTGCTAGCCTTACTTGCCCAGGGCGCCACTGGGTTTTACCCCTAACGGTTGAGGGACTAACCGGTGGATTTGGTAGTCTTCGCCGTCTGAGCACAAAGGTGCCCACGACTCAGAATATGTCCGAGATGCCCAACCTTTTTCCAAAGTAACTGGTATCCCAACTATCAGGACCACTTACTTGGCCACTCATACGTTGCCCGTGGTTCATGAACTAGGACATGACTACAGGAACCCACACCATCAACGCTGTGTGTGTATGAGAAATCGGTTGGAAACTTTCTTCATATCAGCACGTTGTAGGTGTCGCCACCGGCGCCAACCTTGCGTGAATGCTCTGAAAAACTAATCATTTGCGTATCACAACATCTTCTTCCTGTCGGTTAAATTTCGCGTCTACAGGACGTCATCATCGTGGTGTAGCAATTTAAATGGCAGGAGTGTAGTTAAGTCCCAGAGATTAACAAACATTTGAACATTTTCTCTGTGCCAGCGAGTATAGTAGCTCTAAACTACTGGGTAACTCACCTCATTTGTCAAACGGAACCATCCGGGACAGATATATTGCCACATAATCTGCCTCATACTGTGCAATCACCCAGTTATTCAATGGAAAGTTGTGCAAAGCGTGTTCGTCGTGAGAGGGCAAGAAGTGTCTCATGCATCGAATGTTGCATCTGATCCAACAGGTACAGGTAGAAACGTGTCCGCATTGGTGCTTGTAGGCCTGCACCCTATCTCACATTGATAATTTGACGAAAGAATTGCCCAACATTGAAATATTCGTGTTGTACGAGGTGGGAACATCTAAGACAGGCACCAGATAATAATTCCTGACACAAACATATTTTCGAAACCTGGTCACGCGATAGATAATACATAGAGCTTCCTTTCGGATTTTAGAATAACTTCACTGAGCCGTGTTTAGCAAGCAAATGCTTCAAGTCTGTTTACGGAATCTACCGAGTGCGGCAGAACTTTCCGAATTCAAGAGTATGCACCACGGCCATCGTCACTGACATGGTAGTATCTAAGTGTGCAAGACAACGATCACTGAATAAACCATCCTTCATGTTCTAGAAAGCAATGTGACAATCATTTGATAAAAATAAATAAAATAAGAAATAGAAACACTACGCTCTTCCAGCGTAAGGCGATACAAGGGAGCCATCATTTGGGATGCGTTACGAATAAACCACAGGTAGCGAAGAGCTTGTAGGTCAAGCATTGCAAGAAATGCAATTGTTGTGGAATGACACCTTACTACTAGTCCTGAGTCCCACAAATTTTATTACCGTTTGAAACAAATACACACGTTTGACCTCAATGAATATAAGACCTGCAACACAAATCCTTAAATCAGAGTGTCAAGATACATATTTTTTTTCGTCTGGGAAGCCATCTAAAATAAGATATCTTCTAGGTAATATTAACATAAAGGTAATGCAGCATTGAATTGTTCCAAATAATGCTGAAATTTGATTGGTGCAGAATCACTTCCGAATGGCAATTTCAAAACTTTGAATAGCGTCTATGTGAGTTACTGCAAACACTCGTTGTGAAATCGGTACACAGTCTGAGTTTGCCAGAAGGGTTCTTTAGAATTCCGAGTACAGAATCCCAGTAACAAGCAGCTTTGAGTGTTATTACACAATTGTCCTGCTTTGTTAACAATTTCTTGGTCACTTATTCGTGACTAGCACGTGAAAATATACGGGCTCTACAAAAAACGTAGATTTTACATTATTGTAACATGTCCAACAAAGTTGTTAACTTTGATTAACCCCTCGGCTAACAAATCAGGAAATTTTTCCCAGAACGTAAGCACCACATTCGGTATGTGAAGAAGTAACAGAATGAACACTATCGTGGGTGCATAAACGAAGCCAAACAATTGTATCTAGTCCACAAATATTTTCACTGTCCCGTGGGCAAAGTATTGTAAATGTCTCACTTGTATGCAGTACCATGACTGTTGGCTCCATGCGCATCGAACGGACGAGTGGTCTAAGGCGTCATGCTACGGAGTGGGAAGCCGTCCCCGTCGTAGGTTCGAGTTTTCCCTCGGGCATGTGTGTGTGTGTGTGTGTGTGTGTTGAGTGTGTGTGTGTGTGTGTGTAAGTAGTTTTCAAGTCTAGGGAGTGAAGACCATACAGTTTGGTCCAATAAGTTTACGAACATTTTAACATTTTTATTGTGTGCTATAAACAATATTTGATTCGCACAGCTTTGACTTTCCTAATGATTCTTTAGTGTTACGATTGAGCGAAACAGCAGCGACCTCTATGTCGATATAAAAATGAACATTCTAATAATCAATAACAACATGTATTAAAAGTTACTGGTTCTGACGCACTCTACAGGTGTTTTGTTGTTAACTATAAGGCTAATATTGTGTACCATCAATTCTATTTGTCAAAGAAGAAACATACGTGTTGAATTAGAGTTACCCTAGTGTTAATGTGATCTGAAAATGCAGTTTTACGTTTCTGTCAGCATACTGACTGTACGGTTAACGAAAGCGAACCCTTTGCAAACAATGGGGGTTAAGTCCGACATCGGACATTCTCGTTGTGTTCAGACATGTAGCTATTTCGAGACAAAACGTTCACCTCATTGGTTTGGTTGGTTTTTGTCTTAAAAGTCATTGTTCCCTTTCGCCTCGTTATTGCCCAGCTTGCGTTATAGTGGCAACATATTAGCTAGTTGATTAAAGAACACTGGTTCATACTCAACGATAATTTACTACGACACTTGTCTCACACGTACACCGGCCGAAGTCTTATACTGTATGTAATTATAACAGAAACTTCTGGAACATTCTCTCTCAATACATGTAGAAGGTACCTGAACTGTTACGTTCAAATTGAAGTATACGGAGAGGGCGGGTCTCGAACCTATCCCCCTTTGCTTTAGCATCCAACACTTTAAGCACTACACCATATTGTTGTCTTTCATACCTTCATTTGCGACATAGTTCGGTATTCCTGTCTTCTTGAATTGACTGCAGTTTAAATTGAATTGTCGTCGAGGTTTAATTCATACCTTTTTTCTTTTCCAAATCTACATCTACATCTACATACATACTCCGCAATTCACCGTAAGGTGCGTGGCGGAGGGTACACTGTACCACTACTAGGCATTTCCTTTCCTATTCCACTCCCAAATTGAACGAGGAAAAAAAGAATGCCTATATGCCTCCGTACGAGCCCTAATTTCTCTTATCTTGTCTTTGTGATTTTTACGCGAAATGTAAGTAGGCGGCAACAAGATCGTACTACACTCAGCTTCAAATTCCGGCCCTCTAAATTTACTTAACAGAAATTCACGAAAAGAACGTCGTCTTTCTTCCAGCGATCCCCAATTTAGTTGCCGGAGCATTTCCGTGACACTCGCGCATTGGTCGAACCTACCGGTAACAAATCTAGCTGCTCGCCTCTGAACCGCCTCTATGTCTTCCTTCAAACCGATCTGCTGCGGGTCCCAAATACTTGAGCAATACTCAAGACGTGGTCGTACAAGCGTTTTATACGCGGTCTCCTTTACAGGTGAAGTACATCTTCCCAAAATTCTCCTAATAAACCGAAGTCGGCTGTCTGCCTTACTCACAACTGTCCTTACATGCTCGTTCCATTTCATATCGCTCTGCAATGTTACGCCTAGATATTGGAACGACGCGACAGCATCAAGAAGCTCACTACTAATGCTGTATTCGAACATTATAGGATTGTTTTTTCTACTCATGCGCATCACCTTACATTTTTCTACATTGAGAGCTAGCTGCCATTCTTTGCACCAACTAGAAATTTTGTCTAAGTGAACCTGTATGCAATTACAGTCAGTTACAGACGACACCCTCCCATACACCACAGCATCATCAGCAAACAGCCGCAAATTACAATTTACTCTGTCCATCAGATCATTTATATAGATAGAAAATAATAGCGGTCCTATCACACTCCCCTGGGACACGCCTGACGATACACTCGTCTCTGATGAACACTCGCCGTCGAGAACAACGTACTGCGTTCTATTACTTAGGAAGTCTTCCAGCCAGTCACAAATCTGTGAACCTATTCCATAAGCTCGTATCTTCGTTAGCAGTCTGCAGTGTGGCACCGCGTCGAACGCCTTTTTGAAGTCGAGAAAAACGCAATCCGCCTGTTGCCTTTCGTCCATGGCTCGCAAGATGTCATGTGAGAAAAGGGCAAGCTGAGTTTCACATGAACGATGTTTCCTAAACCCGTGCTGATTCATGGAAAGAAGCTTTTCCGTTTCAAGGAAATTTACTATATTCGAACTGAGAATATGCTCCAAAATTCTACATGAAACCGATGTCAACGATATTGGCCTGTAATTGTATGGGTCAGTTCTCTTTCCTTTCTTATACACGGGAGTCACCTGCGCTTTTTTCCAATCACTAGGAACTTTTCGCTGAATTAACGATTCGCTATAAATGCAAGCTAAGTAGGGGGCCAACGCCGCAGAATAGTCTTTGTAAAACAGAACTGGCATTCCATCCGGACCAGCAGACTTTTTCGTATTTAGCTCTCTCAGCTGCTTCTCTACACCGGAAATACCTATTGCTATGTCCCCCATTTCGGAATTAATACGTTGATCAAATGATGGTATATTTGTGCGGTCCTCCTGCGTGAAAAATTTAGAACTTCAACTTTCCGTTTGCTTTCTTCTATAACTGCCCCGGAATGATCAACTAGTGACTGGACAGTGGGCTTTGACCCGCTTATCGATTTTACATAGGACCAGAATTTTTTCGGGTTCTCTGAAAGATCTTTTGCTAAGGTATGGCTGTGATAATTATTTATGCTTCACGCATCGATCTTTTTATAGACGCACGAATCTCTACTAACTTTTGCCTGTCATCATTTGCGTGTTCTTTTTTGAATCGAGAGTGCAACAGCCTTTGCTTTCTCAGCAGCTTTCTAACATTATTATTATACTACGGTGGATCTTTTCCATTCTTAATCGTCTTTACTGGCACATATTTCTCTAACCCTTTATTAACAATGCACTTAAATTTAGTCCACAATTCCTCTACATCCATAGTCCCGGAATTAAACGATGCCCATTCATTTTCTAAGTGCGATCGTAACATTTGCTTGTCGGCTCTTCCCAACAAAAACACGCTCCTAACCTTCTTGACTGGTTTATGAACTTTGGTCACCATCGACGCTATGACGATATCATGATCACTAATTCCTGTCTCTACATAGACATCGTTAATAAGTCAGGCCTGTTTGTGGCTATAAGGTCTAGAATATTTCCATTGCGCGTGGGTTGCCGGTTTAACTGCTCAAGACAGATTTCGGAGAATGTGTACAAAAGTAGCTCGCAAGACTGCTTGTCTGTACCGCCTGAAATGTAACTAGCGAGGTCCCAATCTATACTCTTAAGGTTGAAGTCACCTCCGACTAATATTACATGGCCCGGATACCTATGCACTACCTGGTGTAGACTTTCCTTGAATGATTCTAAAACTGCTTCAGCAGCACTGGGGGCCGGTAAAAACACCCAACTATTAACTTTACTTCTTTTAGACCTGTTATACGTGCCCAGATAACTTCACAGTTACTTTCAACCTCGATCTCAGTAGAAACAATATCTTTGCCACAGCGATGAACACTACTCCTCCAGTTGTATCAGATCTATCTTTCCGATATACATTCCACGCTTCGCTAAATATTTCTGAACTTGCCACATCATCATTTAGCCAGCTTTCGGTGCCTAAAACTATCTGAGCGCAATAACTTCCATGCAGCGCTGCAAATTCGGGAACTTTGTTTCTAATACTCTGTAAGTTTGCGGCTAATATCTTTATGTTCGAATTTTTGTTCCGAATTCGCTGTTTGAATGCTGACAGGCGAGTGCTCATCAGAGTTAGCGCCTAGCCTAAAAAACCCCCATGTGCACTCCACAAGTACTCTGCTACCCGAGTAGCCGCTTCCTTAGTGTAGTGCACCCCTGATCTATCTAGGGGCACCCTATAATTCCCCACCCGATAACGCAGATCCAGAAATCTGCAGCCATGACTGTCACAGAGTCGGCGAAGCCTCTGGTTCAGACCCTCCACTCGGCTCCAAACCGAAGGACCCGGATCAACCCTGGGAACAATGCTACAAATCGACAGCTCTGCTTGCAGCAGCCTTCACCAATTCCGCCAGCCGCTCGTAGGACCTGAGGATGTCCTCAGAACCCAAGCGACAAGCTTCATTGGTCCGACCTGAGCCACGACTTGCAGTCGACTGCACCCCGCACCGTCGATAGCCGCCGGCAAGGCCGCCTCCACATCTCGGATGAGGCCCCCCGGCAGACACACCGAGTGCACATTGGAATTCCTACCAGATCTGGACGCTATCTGCCTAAGGGGCTCCATCACGCGCCTAACATTGGAGCTCCCAATAACTAATAATCCCCTCCCCCCGTGCACCTGCTCGGACCCTGCTGAAGGAGTGGCCACACTTTCACTCACAGGACGAACGGGCGCGGACGGACGTCCAGCCTCCACATTGGCTTTCCGCCTCGAGCGACGCGAACGCCGTACAACCCGCCACTCCCCTTGCGGAGAAGGCGGCTCGACGACGTCCGGTACACCTGAAGGTGCCTCGGTAGCAGGGACAGAGAGCGAAGCGTGAGACACCTGAGGTGTCCCACTCGACGCACCAGACTCCCCACCATCGCTGCACCCCGAGACAGCAGCCTGAAGACGGCTGACCGTAGACAACAGCACGCTCAGCTGTTCGCGAACCGCGGCCAACTCCTCCTGCGTCCGCACACAGCAGGCACACATCCTATCCATCCTATCGTTACAATTAACTGCAGAAAGTAGACAATTAAATAATCAACTTTACTCTAATGAAGGCGGCTGGCTGCTGACTGAACCGTGGTCAGTGGTAACTACACTGTCAAATCAACAAAACTGAGTCCGGCAGCTTAGCGCTGTTAGCGATGCGGCACTGGTGGCAGCTTACACTGGACTGACTGATAACGAGCTTTAGTAACGGTCTCTGACTTGTTTTGAAATACACCGGTCAAAGACGAAGACTAAACACAACGGTATTTATCAAATACGATAGAATAAACTATTAAAACAGTAGTACAAACGAAATCTGCAAGTGCGCGGGAATAAACCTCTTAAAACAGAGTACTAACGAAAATGAACTAGACTGGCAAATTAAATTTGACACAAATTAAATTCAGATACTTAGCGGTGTTTACGATGTGGCACTGGTGACAGCTGGCACTGGACTGACTGATAACGAGCTTTAGTGGTTGTCTGTTAGTAATTATTGAAATGGGTGAGTTAATAAACCTCGTAGACTTCGTATTGACAAAAAGTTGTTTCCTTCAGTTCCATTATCATAGCTTGTTTGCAAGTTCTAAAGAACAAGTAATCATCTAATTTTTAAACAACAAATGAACTTATTTACTTTGAACCTAACATGATTTTCTTCTCATTATCAGTCGTTGTGTATTCGACGTCTGCGACAGGCAGACAGCAAGTCACCATTGCCAAACGCGATCTGTCATATCATCGTTTGTCGTAGGACGATGTTGATAATCTGTGTTTTACGTCATAACAAAAATTAGTTAAGGTAAATTGACATTAGCCCTTCCATTGCTAATTATCGACCAGAATTATTAAGTACCTCGTGCAACAAACGAAAACATGCCATTGGTAAAACAATTAAGCCTATCCTCATTTAAAATATTAAACACAGGCTTGTCCAATTTCCAAATTACAGTGTTAATTAACGAAACAGGGTAATGAGGATCTGTACAGAGAAGAGGCAGTTTTCTTACTAACGTATTAAAAAGTCATTATTAAGGAATTATTTCTACATACAGTTACCTTTTCATTCCTTATTCGTTATTCAGTACTAGTTTATTTCATTGATGTCAGTGAATTGGCGAAGCGGTTTAGGATAACGTTACAGCCTCCAGCCCCAGAAAAAATATTTTCTGGAACATTAAATAAGTACTACCTTCCAAATGAAATTTTGAAGCTGTTTCCATATTTCCCATTTTTCGGTACATGCGAGTGAAAGCGATGTTGTTCACCATTCGATTCTTTCTTAACAGTTTTCCAAGAACCCAAGCAACTGGGTTCGAGACCGGAAGCCGGTATAACATGTGTGTACAAGGCAGGAAGAGATTCGCTGACCAGATGTTATCACAAGACAAGCGAGTCTCCGCTTGACGGTAATCTTATTGGACTGTAGGTAGGTTAGAGATGTGGCCGCCGTCAGTCTCTGCAAAGGCCGCATCGACCGTGGTATAAAGGTTTCTTCGTGCGTGCAGAGGAAAGCAACAGCCTTTAGCAAAATTTGCCCCAGGGGTTTATGAGGCGTCTCGTGCACTCTCGCACTAGAGAAGCCGAGTTAAAGGCATCGCCATACTTAATTACACTGACAACCACTATCATAAAATATCAAGTACTATAAAAATTTCATATTTTCCTATTCACTAATGTTCGGTCGTTTCAGGTAATATTTTTGTGCTAACGGAAATTCGTGAAGAACGTTAGAGCTGAGAAAATAAACTGTAGAAAATCTCTTTCGAGTATTACCCACTGGCGCATAGCTGTGAAAAATCCTATACCCTTACCATAATCGTGAATTATCATACAGAGACATGTACCTATGAAAGGTAATAGCAGCAGTTGCTAATCACTTAACATTGAATCGAATATGAAAACAATTATCTTTAATTTCACTTCTCATAGTAATCTTCCCAAAGTACGAATGTTTCATCTAGTTTTATCGCTGTGTATTTAAGTTCTCAATTTGAAGTATGAAACTGACTGCGCGTTTCTTTTAATCGTTCTTATTAATCTGCCTGATCTTTTTGATGTATGAACTGTAGTTGTAAAATTTCATTCGACGTGATGTGGGAACTGAATAGATACGGAAAATTTTTATCTTTAACTTAGATTTTTTTTTATTTTTGAAAGAAATTAGTTATTCAGCGTTAGATTTCGCTATTTAGGGTCACAAAGTGAACATAGGTCTTGAACTTTACGTAGAATTATGAGATACAACTTATGTTCGTACTATAAAAAAAGTTACTGCCCACAATGTGGATTAAAATTTTAATTCATTGCATCTCCTTAATCTGTAATGTCTTGGACATATTCGAGACGAATAACCGTCTCAGGGTTACTGAATTTATATTTAAATTGATATTTATATCTTTTTAGTAGGAATGCTCCACCATGTCCATTGCCGAGGTGCTATTCCGCTGCATGGAGAGCCTTGGCAGTAGTGGCAATTACCTATGGAACAAAGAAGCTTAATTAAAGTTTGTGATGTGGAGGGAACTCGTGCTTAAACTATTCCGAGGCGCCTTAATCGTTATTGTTGTGGTCGTCTAACGGTAGGACGTCTGCCTAGTACGAATGGAGGTCTGGGTTCGATTCACGGCTGCAACACAAATTTTAATTCATTGCTTCTCCTTTATCTGTAATGTCTTGGACATATTCAAGACGAAAAACTGTCTTAGGGTTACAGAATTTATATTTAAATTGATATTTAATCAGTATTTGTCAAATTTTCCAGTAATTTTACATAAATATTTTACAGTATGAGCGGTCACCCACTTCTTATTTATTTATTTCATAGAATATTCGTAGTTCTGATAAATAGACACAAGGCGACTATGTGTTTATAAATTTCCTATTTAAGATTGCAAATGTTCAAATGTCTTTAAATCTATCGGACCAAACTGTGTGGTCATCAGTCCGTAGCTTAAAAACTACTTAAACCTAGGCAAACTAACGTAAGGACAACACACACACCCATGCCCAGGGAGAACTCGAACCTCCATGGCGAGCAACCGCGCGCTCCGCAACGAGGCGCTTTAGACCGCTCGGCTACTCCACCGCGGCATTTAAGATTGCCAAAACGATAATTAGTGTGGAAGTGGTAAAAGCAAGTCAAAACTAATATTTCATGTTCAGAAATCTGGTACTTTTGAATGGGATGGCGATCTGCCAATGAGAGAAGAACTGCGGCAGGAAGCTTCTGTGTTTAAGTAAAATCCTTTTACTATTCATATAGAGGGTTCCTGGGGGCTATCAGGAACACTGTCTCGACGTGGTAGAAGGAAGACCGTCCTAGGTAGCTGAAGTGATTCGTTTGCGGTAATGTTAGAATCTGCACAGCAAACGGCCGATGTTTCGGGACTAAATTAGGCAAGTGCTTATGAATGGCAGTTATGTTCTTTGTCAGACTAAGATTTAAACTGTTTTGCAATGACGATTATTTTGTGTTGTGATATCACGTAATGAACTTATTGTATGAGCATCGTCGATGATTACTTAGTTGTGAATTGTTTACCATTCGCATGAGATAGTTAATGCATCATTTCCGCTACTTTTATGAGGTTGATTTCTATTTACAAGTATAGTTTGTGTAGGACTACTTCCTATTGATCAAAACATTTTTTAATTAACTATATTCGAGTGAGTGATCTGGTGTTGCCTACATCCTCAACAAATGTTTGATTAAAACCACTTTTATTAGGTAATCATTTTTCTTTATTTTATATAAGACTACATAAGGCTCTGTTTCTTGAACAGTATCGTACATAGACCAAATTGTGTTCGCAATACAGCATACATTGGTCAACACATGAAGACCACGTAATGATGATGCTAATACTGACTACAGAATTCAGGCATAGCCGTCCTATTCTTCAGCTCATTTATAACTGTTTTAATCAGAATCACTTGTGGTATGGGCTTTCGCGAGTAACTGTGTTAAGATTTCCTTTGAAGAATACGGATGAAACTGTTTATAATAAATTTTTAGTTTTTGTCAGGTATTAACGTTTATTATCGAAAACAGTACCGAAAATATTTTACAAAACACAACCAGACAAAAATCAATGCTCACTCGCCCACAGCTCTCGTAAACGTCATGTACTCGGGAAGTTTGAACAGGACTGGGAATTTCACCAGCAGTGATGTAAATTAACACAACAACGTTCAAATGAAGTTGCTTAATGCATTAAGCAGTAGCATAATCATTTCTTTCCGAATGACGTGCAGTATACATTCCCACCAATAATTTCACTACGAAAATCACGCACTGGCTAATATATACACTCCTGGCCATTAAAATTGCTACACCACGAAGATGACGTGCTAAAGACGCGAAATTTAACCGACAAGAAGAAGAAACTGTGATATGCAAATGATTAGCTTTTCAGAGTACAAAATTGGCGCAGGCGGCAACACGTACAACGTGCTGACATGAGGAAAGCTTCCAACCGATTTCTCATACACAAACAGCAGCTGACCGGCGTTTAGTGGTGAAACGTTCTTGTGATGCCTCGTGTAAGGAGGAGAAATGCGTACCATCAAGTTTCGGACTTTGATAAAGGTCGGATTGTAGCCTATCGCGATTGCGTTTTATCGTATCGCAACATTGCTGCTCGCGTTGGTCGCAATCCAATGACTTTTAGCAGAGTATGGAATCGGTAGGTTCAGGAGGGCCATAAGGAACGCCGTGCTGGATCCCAACGGCCTCGTATCACTAGCAGTCGAGATGACAGGCATCTTATCCACATGGCTGTAACGGATCGTGAAGCCACGTCTCGATCCCTGAGTCAACAGATGGGGACATTTGCAAGACAACAACCATATGCACGTACAGTTCGGAGACGTTTGCAGCAGCATGGACTATCAGCTCGGAGACGATGGCTGCGGTTACCCTTGACGCTGTACCACAGACAGGAGCGCCTGCGATGGTGTACGCAATGACGAACCTGGGTTCACGAATGGCAAAACGTCATTTTTTTTCGGATGAATCCAGGTTCTGTTTACAGCATCATGACGGTCGCATCCGTGTTTGGCGACATCCCGGTGAACGCACATTGGAAGTGTGTATTCGTCATCGCCATACTGGCGTATCACCCAGCGTGATGGTATTGGTTACACGTCTCGGTCACCTCTTGTTCGCATCGGCGGTACTTTGAACAGTGGCCGTTACATTTCAGATGTGCTACGGCCCGTGACTCTACCCTTCAGTCGATCCTTGCGAAACCCTACATTTCAGCTGTATAATGCACCACCGCATGTTTCAGGTCCTGTATGGGCCTTTCTGGATACGGAAAATGTTCGACAGCTGCCCTGGCCAGCACGTTCTCCATATCTCTCACCATTTGAAAACGTCTGGTCAACGGTGGACGAGCAACTGGCTCGTCACAATACACCGTCACTACTCTTGATGAACTGTGGTATCGTGTTAAAGCTGCATGGGCATCTGTACCTCTACACGCCATCCAAGCTCTGTTTGAGTCAATGCGCAGGCGTATCGAGGCCGCTATTACTGCCAGAGGTTGTTGTCCTGGGTAATGATTTTTTTAAAGGATATATGCACCCAAATTGCGTGAAAATGTGATCACATTTCAGTTCTAGTATAATGTATTTGTCCAATGAATACTCGTTTATCATCTGCATTTCTTCTTGGTGTAGTAATTTTAATGGCCAGTAGTGTAAAATTATCGTAATATTCTAGCCATACTTAAAATGTCAAAAAGGCCTATTAAACACTAATATTACTCACGAGTATTTCAGTGAAATTAGGCTGTGAATTGTTGTGTTTTCGATTACTTGTTTGTGTGCGTGTTCATAGCCTAATGGCACTGCAATATTCTTAATTTCCGCACAAAACGATTGCTGCACAAATGGAACTGTCATATAGGGTGACCGTTAAAAAGCCGCGGTGGCCGAGGTGACTGAGGCGCTCCAGTCACGGTCAGCACGGTCACTACGGTCGGGGGTTCGAATCCCCCCTCGGGCATGGATATTTGTGCCGTCTTTAGTCTTAGCTAGTTCATACGTAGTTTGTAAGCTCAGGGACTGATGACCCCGTAGTTAAGTCCCATAAGTTGTACAATCATTTGAACATTTTTTAACCGTTATAAACAGTGGAACAACCGATGAACAAACATAATGCTCCTAACAGATTGAAGTATGAATTCAACAACATCACAAAAAGGAAGTTGACTCATCTCTTGAGACATAATTTCAACCCCAAAACTCTATCAAAAAGAAATACAGGTTACCAAAAGAAGTAAATAAAAAAAAAATAAAATAAAACAAAAAAACACAACACCGGCAACGTTTAGTATGCTGTGCGGGAAGTGATCGCTTTTCAAGAAGGAACACATATCCGGAAACGCTCGGCTTGGAGAGCATTCAAGTGTAAGAACGAACTGTTGTGATACAATTCGTTTTGGTGTCTGCATACGGAACTTATGCAACCCTTCAGACATTTGTGTATGCGGATGGGCGTCCTGGTCCTAATAACGTTCCTTCACACGCGCTACAGCATTCCTCCACAAAGCCGTTGTCCTCGTCCTGCTGCGGACCTTGTATTGTCGGCCAGTGCAGTAACGTTGTTGACAGCGGTGCGACATGTATCACTCACAGCTGCGGAAGTGACGGACATGGAGTTTGCATACGGCAAAGCAGACGCAAGGGGAGAGCTGCTGCACAATTGCACGCAGAACGTTTACCATACCAATATATCCCGTACCATTCCACGTTCGCGGCCATCGAAAGACGCCTTTGGGAAGACGGAAAGCTTCAGATAGGTATTTTCTGCCTGAGGTACGTCCATTGTACAGTAAAGTAGGAACACTTTGTGCTTCCTACTTGCAAAAACTATCCCCTGTCTACTGTTTGACCTTTAGAATGTGCCATACAGTAATGCGGGTCGTCCGAGCTCGACTCGAACACTACTGTTCGAGGAGAACGAACTGAGGAAGTTCGAACAGGATCCAGCCACCAGCAGGTGGTGCAGGCGCTGCACACGGATGAAAGTGCTGTGTGGCGAATTGTCTATGATTACCTGCTCCTTCCTTACCATCTGCAGAAAGTCCACGTGAGGAGGATTTCCCACGACGGGCGCAGTTTGCGCAAAGGTATTTACAACAATCCATACTCCAACCACGAGTCCCGAGTACGGTGCTATTCATGGATGAACGCACGTTTATTATAAACGCAATGGTATAGGTACGCAACAATCACAAACACAGGTTAGGTGCCGTGGCAGAAGAGCCATGAGCACTAAGGCGCCAAGCTGCGGTGTGCGCGCCCGCTTGCCGTCGGGGGTTCGAGTCCTCCCTCTGGAATGGGTGTTTTTCTTGTCCTTAGCATAAACTTTAAGTTTGTGAAAGTAGTTTGTAAGCCTAGGGACTGGTCACTAACGTAATTAAGTCACTTAGGTTTACAAACATTTGAACTTTCTTTAAAGAGTTTTGGTATTAACACCTGGGCTGGAATAATTGGTGACCGCATCGTTGGGCCATACCTACTGCCAAACACTCTGATAAGACCGATCTACCTCACATTTCTTCGAGATGTTTTGCCTACCCTGTAGGACGCAGTGCTACTATATATTAGGATGGAAATGTTGCTGAAACACGACGAAATTTCATCACACTTTGATTTTTCTGTGCAGAACCACTTCAACGTCAAGTATCCCAATCGACTGATTGGTACAGATGGACCAGTTCCGTAGCCAGCACGGTCACAGGATTTGACTCCACTTGGCTCTTTTCTATGTAGTAGCATTAAGAGTATGGCGTCCGGCACGCCTGATAACGTCTGCAATAACGCTGGAGGTACACAGTTCGAAGCCCTTTTGTAATGTAGACAGCATGATGCGCTTCTCATGTTGTGTTTATTGACGTAATGAGGAACGCACACCCATCTGAGACTTCGTTCGGAGGAATGTTATTTGGATCAGCACGTCCATCCGAAATACACGTGTATCTGAAGGGTTGCATGCCTTCCGCTTGCAGGCACCAAAACGGATCGGACCACAACTGTTTGTTCTCAGACTAGAACGCTCTCCAGTGCCCAAGTCGAGCATTTCCGGATGTGCCTTCCAGCACTGTTTTCTCTCCTTGAGGCACCCAGTGTATCTGGTATATACTTTCAAAACCGTGTACAGTATTCTAAAAAGTAAACGACGACCATGAAATAAAACAGCAAATGTTATGTAGTAATAGAAAATGAAAACAAGAACAGTGACATGTAAAATGAAAAGAAAACATTAGAAAGAAAAACAATCAAAAGGTAGGAAAAGCAATATGTTCAGGTCACGTGTCAATTACTTCGTTTATTGGCATGTAACAAAACTTAGAAAATCCAATTTTAATTCCTGATGACGTACTGGATGGCATTTATAATTGTTCTGCAAAAAATCGGACAGACACAGGGAACACGAAATGTGGTTTTAAGTTTTGTATTACATCTTCTGTAATCTCTGTAGATGTATCAGTGATTTAAGTAGCTTAGCCTCAAACATCTGTCATACGTCGTAATGCTAAAACTCTGTACATGCCATTTAACAGATGCAATAATAACAGAAAAAACGGATGTTGAAGAAACATTTCCGAAACATTTTTGGGTTAATAAAAAATAAAAATTGTGTTTGCTCAAGGCAGAAACAATCATCCTTTCCATATATTAGGAATCAAACACAGGAAAAAAGGCTTGAACCACAAAATGAGTAAATGAAATGATACGCCAATGATTTATATTTAACGTCGTTTAAAGGTTGTGAAAGTACAAATGTCATGTTGGTTGCCGGTAATATTTACATCAGTGATGCAGTACTTCAGCGTATGATAGATACATCATATTTCAATAATGTGTCTTTCAAACACACCTTCTGAAGCATCTTGTGAATGCAACTATTTCTAAAAATACTTGAAATTCTTACATATTTCATCAATAACTATTTCATTCTATTTCACAGTATCACAGTATTTGGTGACAGGAAAAGATAACATAATTATGGTTGGATTTGAACACTGAGTGCAAAATTTGTAAGCTAATATGCTAAAAGTTGCACTGTAAATTTAATTCTTACATAAACTGCTCGAGCAGTTAAAAAGAAACTTTGAAACTTCAATCGACATTTTACTTGGAAAATATTTAAGGTTGCCACCTAAGCCAAAACAGTTGTCCTGTTATTTTCAACCTCGGCTGTCGACCTATCAGTATGTAGCCCCGGCATTACACTACCTATCCAGTAGAGAGTGACCACTGCATGAGTGACCACTTCTCGATCTTCTTATCACTACCCTAACGTCAGTCCCCTGAACGCTTGCCCAGATGGGCTCTTAATAATGCGAATTAGGACACTTTCACTTCTGCTGTCACGGTTGGTTTCCTAACACACGGTAACGTAGACATTATGGTCGAAAGTCTTACCACGGTCATTATTTCTGCGGTCGAGTGTGCAGTCCCCAGTTCTTAGGGATTCCCCCGGCGGAGGGCAGCGCCATGGTGCTCGTCACAGGTCGTTGAGATAATTACAGACCACAGGCGAGCTCTCGAGCGTCATAAGCGGCGCCTGTATTTTCAGCATATAACTAATTTTAAGCGGATCCATGCCCGAGAAATACTATTAATCGACAGACGCGAACAGGCTTGCTGGGAAGGTAAGTGTCTATTATTGTATCACGTAATTCTCCATCTAAGGGGTGGACGAAGATAAGCCGTCTTTACAGATTCCAGAGCCGTTTAGATATGCCTGGGATTTCTATGAGTGGAGAAGTTTGTACAAATCCAGATGCAACTTCTGAACACTTTGATAAGCACTATGTTCAGAGTACTACATCTGGGAATTACCCACCAGTCTTTCGCTCTCTAAAATAGCGGGAGGAATGAAAGTTATTGTCCTTTACAATTCGCCATGTTGAACAGTATAATGCCCCATTTCGTGAATGGTAATTCCACAGAGCCCTTACTCTCTTTCCCGACACAGCTCCTGGGCCAGACCGCATCCACAATCAAATGCAAAATCACCTGCCAGCTGAGTCCAAGCGACATATTCAAGGCATGTTCAAGCTCATCTGGAACGACGGTGTATTCCCATCACAGTGGTGAGTCGTTCCAGCGCACAAACCTGAAAAAAAAACCTGCATGATTTGTGTAGCTACCGATCCAACTGCGTAACCAACGTTCTTTGTAAACTGCTAGAAAATATGTTGAGCCGGCGGTTGTGCTGGCTCCTTGAGTCTCGAGACCTACTGGCTTTATGCCTGGGCGGCTTCCGTCAAGGCCGTTCCAGCACGGATAATGTTGTCTACCATGAGTCGTCTATGTGTACAACCTTTTCCCGACACCAGCACCTCATTCAAGTCTTTTTTTTATTTTTTATTTTTTATTTTTTTATTTTTTATGGAAATCTCACGACACAACATGGAGACTCCCCATCCATACGACACTGCATAAATAGGGTCTCTGTGGCCCACACCAGGTCTTTATCCAGAACCTGTTGTCACTCCGTTTTTTTCAGAGTTAAAGTTGGTGCAACGCATATTTCACCCCATATCCAAGAGAATGGGTTCTCACAGGATTCTGTACAGGGCGCCCCGATCCCCTCATTTTTGTGACCATTATTGGCCTGTTAGCGGATGGGGGTCCTCATCATCGCCCTCGTTATATGCTGACGACTTTCGTATTTATTTTTGCTCCAGTACTGTTATTGTTGCTGAGCCTCGGTTGCCGGGGGGCATTCAAAAGGCACTGTCTTGGGTCCTAGCCCACGGATTCTTATTTTCAGTCGCCAAGACATGCGTCCTGCACTTGTGTCTGCGTAGTATTGCCCATCTCAATCCACAACTTAAACTAAATGACTAACTGCTGAATTTAGTGGAAACTTGCCTCTTTTTAGGTCTGGTTTCCAACGACCGGTTGACTTGGCTCCCTCATCTTTGTCAGCTGAAGGAAAAGTGCTGGCAACACCCAAACGCCCTTCGCTGCCTGAGAAGCACCAACTGGGGTGCAGACTGCTCCACCCTTATGTGGCTCTATAAAGCATTAATAGAATCCCGTCTTGATAATGGGAGTCTGGCATATGGTTCCGCAGCACCATCTTCATTGCGGATTCTAGACACAATACTCCACTGCGGAGTTCAACTAACATTAGGACCTTTCCGGACAAGTACGGTGAATAGCTTGCTAGTCGAAGCTGGAGTTCCTTCATTGCGGAATCGGTACTTCCAACAACTTGCAAATTACATTGAACGTGTTCTTAATTCATGGAAGCATCAAAATTACTATCTCATTTACCCAGACATAGTCGTACAAATCCCGCCTCTGCCGTAAAATTCTATCTATGCTCGGCGCGTCCCAGGGCTCTGAATTAGTCTATACCGTTTGCTCGAAGGCTGATGGTCATGTCGGCTTCGCATATGCTCATTCGAACCTTACTGAAATGCGCCCCTTGCCGGTTGGTTGCATTGTTTTCACTGTAAAGCTGGTAGCTACCTATCGCGATCATGAGTATACCCGCCCCTGCTTTGGTGATTCCTTTCTCATCTGCAGTGACTCCCTGAGCAGTTTACAAGCCACTGACAAGTGTTACCCTCACCATCACTTGGTTGTGGCTATCCAGGTGTCTGTCTACACCTTTGATCGATCTGGACGTTCGTTGACCTTCGTCTGGACACCAGAACACATCGAAAATCCGTGGAACGACCAAGTCAATTGATTTTCCAAGCAGGCTAGAAGTAACCCGACTCTGGAGATCGGCATCCCAGTAGCCGATCTTCGATCTGTATTAAAACAGAAAGTATCTGGGATATGGAATTCTGAAAGGCAACACCTAACTGCGCAACACAAATTACTTGTTATCGGGAGGATAAAAACGTATGGGGCTCCTCTGTTGCAAGGAATCTGTTGTGATATTCCGGATCAGCATTGGCCATACCTGCCTGACATAAAGCCACCTCCTTAACCGCGAAGATCGCACCTAAGTGTCATTGTAGTTTGCGTTTGACAGAAGCCCACATCTTGCAGGATTGTCCTGAACTGTCCGCCTTGAGGCGGAATTATAATATTTCTGACACGCTGCCTATGATGCTTGCTGACAATGCTTTAACGGATGATAAATTTTGAATTTTCTTCGTGCAAGTGGATTTTCTTATCCTATACAAGTTTAGTGTTCATCCTTTTCCTATTGTTCTTCTCTTCCCTTCTACTTGTGGGAAAGAGATTTTAACGTGTCCCAGAGTGACTGCATCATATATTTATTGCAGTGATGATCCAGGTAAAACCCTCTAATTATATGTTTTTAGATAATTCTCCACTTCCTTCTATTTTACTCACTGTTTTTAATTTTGAGAAGTCAGGGTGTCAGTATCAATGCGGTTTTATACATTGTTTCAGCATTTTAAATAATGACTGGTTTTAAATTCACGCTCTGTGGATGGAAACAGGGACCAATGAACAGTCTAGTTTGGTCCTTTGAACACCAAACCAAACAATTTATTTTACTTTAAAGGAAGTTTACACTTTTGCTATTTTTAGCACGTAAAAATCTCTGCTGCTTTTCAAAAACGAAGCTACCGCACGATAAACGCATAAACTTTTGGATTGCTCCATCAACAACCTTCAAAACATTCCTTTCCATTCTTATATAAAAGTTGTAAATGCGTTTTTCATCACAAAAAACCGCATGCAGAGAAAGTAAGGAAAATTTAGAAACTTTCGCTATCACTTCTAAACGCCCCTATAGCTTCTTTTTCCTCGAGTAATGTGACATCGCTAGAGATTCAGCCATTGACAGATTTATTTGGATTATGTGATATAATCGTAAAATTTTATGATTTTTAACCCTTAATTATATGAAAAACAGGTGTTTTGTGAGAATAAATACCGAAAGAATATTTTTATCATTCACAGGAACAATGATTCGAACCATAATTTTAATACAGGAAAATATCCTATACGCCTTTGTACTACTACCTCTCTGACAGCTGAAAGTAAACAACTCCAAAACACTTCCTCTTCAGGAAACAGGTGACAAGCAAACGACGGCCCAGTGTGAGTCTGTCTCATCAACATCTACCTACACAACTTCTCGCCCCAAATTTTACAGGAAAAAATACCAATCATCGCAACCGTTAGAGGAGTTCATAAAACTAACGATTACAGGTGCTTTGTACGTCACGCGAGGAGAGACAGTGGCAAGTCTGAGCAGCGAAAACAGCAGTCACGCAGAAGACAGCTCTTGCAGTTTGCGGTACGATTTCTAAATCTTCTTAAGTATTGGCCACTTACTCCTGTCTACGGACTTAACTATTAAGTTGACTTTAGAGGGTGAATTCTCTGTTGGAAAGATGCACTTACTAACGAAGCTGTTAATTTTTCCTTAGAAAGAACTAGGTTCACGCCTAGATTGTACCGTTAAGAGAGCGTAGTCGAGTATGCTGGCGTTGGGAGCAGCTTAAGCTACGTCGTCGGCTGGGACAGGCTTGACGTGGCCGCTGCGAATTGTGCGGCTGCTGCAGCGCCAGGCCGGTCTCCGGGGATTTCTGCTGCCAACGCGGTCCCCAAGGCAGCCCGGCAATCACTTGATAGTGCCTGCCGATACGTGCTCACGCCTGCACTGGGTAAAGGCAGACGCCAATACTTCTAACGAGTAGTTTGGAGGCACGGTATTCTCCGATATTCCAAGTGGAGTCAGCTCGCTGTGCAGTGCTGTCACGACTTTCGAGGTCCAGACTATTTCAAGAGAGAAAGTACGGCCTGTTATCTTGCGCATATTCAGGGTTAGGTGCGTGATGGCGTCTCGTCAGAAATACGAATCGAGCGTGCAGTCTGTATGTATCATTTAAATCATTTTTTATGGGACTTAACTACGGGGTCATCAGTCCCTAAGCTTACAAACTACTTATGAACTAGCTAAGACTAAGGGCGGCACAAATATCCATGCCCGAGGGGGGATTCGAACCTCCGACCGTAGTGGCCGTGCAGACCGTGACTGGAGCGCCTCAGTCCCCTCGGCCACCGCGGCCGGCTCTGTATGTATCCCAGGAAGAACTGTCTGCCATGCTGATGTGTCTATCCTGGCAGAAACTGATAGCACTGTCTGCACTCATCTGGAGGTGGTCTCTCATATCGGCATCAGTGTAGCCGCTCATCCGGATACAGACGCCATTCTCAGAGAGTGACTGAAGTGGCGGAAACGGTTGGTTTCCGTCATGAGGGCGCTTAATATTACTGATATCGATCGTTGTTTTGAGGCTTGGTCTGCAGACGGGTGTATCGTGTTTACTACAGGCTCCCTCGCCTTTGTGACGTTACTTACTGTGTTCTTCGACCTAACCTGCGCATACGATACTAGTAATGTCACCCTTAAAAGGCCACTCGGTTGTCATAGAACTAATAGAATGGACAAGACCTTCATTTGGGTACTTAAAATTCACAAGACCATTCCCACTTTGTGAAATACGTCATTTATTAAATACATATTGTCAGCTGTTATGTCTGAGAATGGCCGGTCGCGGTAGCCGAGGGGAATGAGGCGCTCCAGTCACGGTCTACACGGCCACTACGGTCGGGGGTTCGAATCCCCCCTCGGGCATGGATATTTGTGCCGTCTTTAGTCTTAGCTGGTTCATAAATAGTTTGTAAGCTTAGGGGCTGATAACCCCGTAGTTAAGTCCCATAAGTTGTACAAACATTTTTTTCTCGTAGTAAGCAATTGCGCACACTTCATATTAAGAACCGGGACTTGTTCGAAACACTCAGTAGAGAAATAGCACTTTTACTATGTATGGATGGTATACAGGTATCATATATATTTGTGTTAATAGGGAAAAGCGGAAAATTACTTACAACTACGTCTAAACGGAATTCACTGACCTCCAGATACAATCAAAGACCACGTATAGCAGATAGCACTGAAATACCTCTATCATTCAGTAGTAGAAGGTAGTGACTTTAGGATCATCATTATCGACATAGAGGAGGTAAAGGCAAAAACTCTTTCGATGTAATATTGTATAAATCGTCTGACAACTGTGTCGATGAGGTACTGTGACAACTTACAGGCGAAAGGAGTATTTTATAATTACAGACATTCTCGACCTTTCCAGGCATGTCACCAATCAGAGAGATTCATGGCCATGATGTTATTGAAGAATCAACGCATTAGAATACAAATCGGTCAATAAGAAAGTTTTTAACGTATTTTTATTTACTGAGCAGAAAGATAAAGCAGTCAGCGATCCGAAGATTGGTTTTAACACCATAGTGCTTTACTAGGGATAGTTTGTCGTTGGTAAGGTATGCCGTTGATGGAGGTGGTATGCCGTTGCCTTCCTCCGACCTTCGAACTGACTTTTTCAGCCGACAGTTTAGGGTGGATTCCGAACCACGGTACTACTTGATATTTTTCACATCAGAAACATTGATAGAGGTGAAAGAAAATTGAAAGTGGCAGATAAAGATCCTAGGTCTTGGAGGAGATCATGGTCTGTCACTCTACCACTGTGCCATCGAGCCATATAAAGGTGACAGAAAACGTACTTAAAGATGCAACAGACACTATGTAGATAATTCTAACAAATGCACAACAACTGGGGTTAGAGCAAAATACTTTTTAAACTGTCGTCTACTTAATTACTTTCCTTGTCAAACAAAAGTCGGCAAAGAATCATCTTGGATTACTGACACAATTTACAGAATGTTGCCAATGTAGGGAATATTACACTCTGTTAGAGATACTGCTGGGAAACTAAGTCATAAACGGTAGAAGTAACTTGTGGATACTTAAGAAACAGTATACTTCGTCATATTCAGGCGAATGACCTGTCGGAAGACTCTGAGAGGTTTTCGTTTCATGTAGTCAAAGAAATATTCCGAGCTTTGGGTACAGTTTCTTGTTGATCCTCCTGCTTTTGACAGTAAAGGTAGCAACTAGAAGTCATAAGTATTAAATTTCGCGTTTAAACATGTGTTAATTCATGCAGATACAACTATACGAATGTTTGACTGCTACAAAGACCCGCAATGGAAGATAATGAAATAAGCATCTCCTATCTTGAAGAACTATGAAAACGACTTAAACTGAGTAAGGCATCAGGCCCTTCTGTAATTACAGTTTTTTTCCCTCCTATTTGATGCTTATAGAAAAACTTCTCACCCAGCGAACTGTAGAATGTGATAAGGAAAATGTACGCAAGTCATCCCTGTTTGCGAAAGAAGTTCCAATGTTCGTAAACTTAGTGGACCAAACTGCTATAGTCATCAGTCCCTAGACATACAAATTACTTAAACTAACTACCACTTAGGACAACACACACTCGTGCCCGAGGGATAACTCGAAACTCCTGCGGGGACGGCCGCCCAGTTCGATAGCATGACACCTTAGACCACGCGCCCAAACCGTGCACTTACAAAATAAGTGAACGATCAGAATAGACATACTGCTGACGTTAGTCTATAGCAGATTCCAACAGCGAACTCGAAGCATAAACACTACAATTTTCCTGGACGAACAGAAGCTAATTTCAAAAAGTCATCGTCATGTCAGGATAAGATACTCGCTTGAAACACCACATGTTTCAAAATGAAAATAAATAAATAAATAAATCTGTCAAGTTCGCAGAAATTGTAACCTTCATTTTTAAAACCAGTAAGACCATCACCAGACCAATTTGTCTCCATAGGCGATGAGCGTATAGCAGTCGCCATAAGTTCATTGTCTCAGCATCAACTGGAGACAAATCGGCCTCGTGATCCGGTCCTAGTATTTCACTCCTGCTACCTCTAGAATTTTTGTGTGTGTATTTCAGTCATCATATTCAAAATCTTTCTCTAGCTCTATAAAAGCTAAAGATATACGTTTGCTTTTTTGAATACAAATTCCAAGATAAATCGCATGGACAGGATCGCCTCGCTTTTTCCTACATTCTCCAGAATCCAAACTTATTTTCTCCAACATTTGTTTTTACCAGTTTCATCTTCGTCTGTAATAATTCATGTTTGTATTTTACAACGATGACTTATTAAACTGGTAATTCTGTAATAAAAACATTTCTCAGAACCAGCTTCCTTTGGAATTATAATTGCTACGTTTTTCTTCAATTCTGTAGCTATTTCATCTGTATCATGTATCTTGCACCTCAACTAGAATGCTTTGGTTATGCCTGGCGTTTCCAATCATATCAGTAGCTATGACAGAATGTCGTCTAATCCAAGAGCATTGTGTCGACTTAGGTCTTTCAGTGCCTTGTCAAAATCTCCTCATAGTAACATAACTGCTATATCATTTTCATCTGTCCTTTCCTTTCAACATTACTGCCATTTAATCAGTCTCCCTTGCTTAGCATTATCGTAGACGGAGGTGGCAACAATGATTGTAATGTGATATGCACGGACATATATGGCGGTAATTTTGCGTTTACAAAGTTTCAAAGAAAGGTGCTTTTGCTGAGCTGTTAGTTGTACTCTGGTGATTCATGTTAGATGGTCTAAGACGTTATAATGACCGCGCAATGAGTAATTAGAGCTAGACGCACCACGGAAAACTAAGTGGCCGAAGCCATCACTTAACATCCCACAAAGCCATGGACCCAAGTTTTCAACAAGGCACTGTTCAAACTGGAGAGGGTTCTATAATGGTGTGAGTTGTCTTTGCGTCTTTGATTCAGCTGAACTGCTCATTAAATGGAAATGGCTATCTACAGATAAAGGTAAATCATTTGCAGCAAATCAACGATGGAATTTCTTGGATGACAATGCTCATTGTCACCCGGCCTCAATTATTCGCGATTAGTATGAAAAATTTTCCGGGCAATTCCGCGGATGATTTGGTTACTCAGATCCACTTGCATGGATCCCACTGAATATTTTTGAACATAATCCAGAGGTTAAAAAATACTGCAGCGCAAATCTTTTACAAATACGGACATCTATACAGGGGGCATCTCTCAGTACTCCTGCACGGACCATCGAACGACTTGTTGAATCAATGCCATGTAGAATTTTTGCGCATCGCCAGGTGAAAGTATCCCTGACACCATATTATTCGGTACCCCATGTGTTTTGTCACCTCAGTATGCACTCCTTCAAAGTTTGTTTTCCTTTCATTGCTTTTTACTAGGTTTCCACCGGATATCTTGATATTCCTACAACTGATTTTCTTTCTCCAAAATACTAATTAATTTAACTATAAGCGTTTTCTATCTTTCCCCCTGTCATTCGTTACCTTGCTCATTCTGTTCTTCACGTTTTTCTGAAATTTGTATTCCCTTATGCTTCCGTTATTCGCAGCATTTTTATATTTTGCCCTTTCGTCAATTAAATTAAATACAATTTGCATAACAATAAGGGGATCAGGTGAGATATCTAGGTTCTAATGTATTGTCATTGGCAGTAGGAACTAAAATGGATAGATGTCATTCTGACGGTTCTACGAAGTGGAGAAATCAACATTACGACACCGAAATAGTGCTAATAAAATAACAGAAGGTTGCTAAAGAGCTGGTTGGTGTTGACGTTTGTTTACTGCGAGCTTATACACAGATTTTTTTAAACAAACTGTAATGAATAAGAAAAAGACACTGTTCTTTGCAGGGTGATCTAATATATAAAGCAGAGTGTCCGTATGTTTTTACGTGTAGCATAGAAATCTGCAGTTTTGTTCCAGTCTTTATGAAATTTTGTACACGTAAGTTACATACGATATATAGTTACGAGATATAACGTTATAAACAATGAGATGCGCAAAAACTGCTGCATTTTGTGACAATGCTGCTCATTTTCTCCTAAACCATTGGACCGATTTCAACCAAATTTGGAACACACATTCCTTACCGTGAGGTAACAATTGCTGCATGGTTAAGAATAACATGCGGCACATGGTTCAAAAGATATTACGTCATAACCAATAGAAATCTAAAAAAAAGCCATATAATGCGGCGAGACTTTAGAAACACATTGTATGAGAATGACAGTACTTAGCGACTTGCAACAAACTTTAAACATAATTTCAAACCTTTATTAAACTTTTTCTCGCTGGCAACCATAATAAAATGATGAGAGAAAAAAAGTTTCTCGCTCACTACTTTTCCGCTGTTTATGGAGTAAAATTACGGCTCTCGGTATGACGTTACAATTTATAATTTGAACACTACAAATTGTAGCGACAGGAAATTTTACAGACAGTAAACACTTATATATTTGAATGAAGATTCTAAATTGTATCACATTCCGACACGTAGTTCATGAGATATGAGCACATAAACAGTAACGTTTATGGTTAGTCACCCCATCACACACCAAGTTTTCATCTATTTCTTCTTTACTACTAACTGTATTCCCAAGAGATTTTACAGACATACAGCCCTTATACAATGAATATAGACCTGAAAAATGGCAGGAATAAATAAATAAATGTCCGAGCAATGCCGGGTTTACAGCTAGGGAAATTATATACAAAATACTCAGTTACTTCCTTCGGTTGGCTCGAGCCCCCACATACGCAAAATATAGTTAAGGTCCACGAAGCACCACAGAACAAGTTTTCTAAGTTCCACACGCGAACAGTTGGCTGAAAATTTACTAGTCTACAAGCGAGTCCCCAGTCGCCCATCGTAACGCACACGTCTTGTCTGGCCATCACTAACGAACTGCCCACACTAACCAAAATGGCCCTTTAAATACCCTCGCTGACTTACTATGAAGTCAAATCACTGTCTTATCTCACAAAAATACCGCTTTTACATAGAATATGAATGAAACAAATACATGTGATGATAGTATATACCGGATATTTTCCGCTGAAACAGAATATGGCATCAAAAACATTGTACATATCTTAATTTTCACATAATTCACAAATTAAAGTTTTCCGTTATGATTTTTTATATTTAAAACGCAGATCATTCACTGAACTATTAATATTACTTCATTAGCTTTCTAGTTTATGCTACTGCCTCTAATACTACAATTGTTATTGTTTTTTTTTTTTTTTTTTTTTTTTTTTTTTTTTTTTTTTTTTTTTTTTTTTTTACAATCCGGAATTTATACCTGGGAACCACGTTTTTGGCCTCTTATTCAAATTTACTGAATATGCACAAAAAACCGAAAATATATCGTAATAGTACTCACTTATATCTATCAATTGACAACTTGTATGTATTATTTGGTTAAGCCATTTTCATGACATAACGTTTACGAAATTGTTTTTTACAATGATATTTGATTTTCTATAACTCAAAAAGTATTAAAGTGATAGGAGGCGTGTTTATGAGCACAACCGTCTAATTGTCAGCTTTAAAATGAGCTAGGTCCTCCTTAGTACCATATATGGATCAATAGTAATTAATTATTAAGTAGTTTATTGCATATTTCTCCAATGCCAAATGGGGCTTCTCCCGCCGACCGCCATTGAGTCCATAACCGCCTGGATTTTCCAGTCACGTGTCTGTACATAAAGTGAGTGGCAAGACGCTCGTTTGACAGATGGGAGGTGCCACTATCTATTGACTAACCCCTGAACTACAACGACTCAGTAGCTGTCAAAACGCATCACTCAGAAGCAGTAGGCCGCTTGTTAATATACTCTCACGATGCTCGCGCGTGTCCGCGTTTCATCACAGAATTGCAGACTCCAGCTGTTCCCACAAAGCTGTCCCCTTACATGACTCTACCAAACGAATTAAACAAGCAGTTGGATTCAGTTAGTGTAGTGCGCAGTTAGTACCATGCAACAACGTTAATCACCTGAACCTATAGTATGGAGAGCCATAGGAAGACTGCGAGCGGGACGGACATGGATGGAGGTAACAGCAGCTATTGGGGTGTCACAAACTGTAAATTCTAGAACCTGGACGCTTTTTAGGCAAAAGAAACCTTTAAAAGAAGGCAAGGCCCAGGCCGTCCATGGGTAGCATCAGCAAGAGATGAGCGTTATCTCCTTTGACAGCCCGTTGAGACAGGAGTCTGGAATTCAACTCAGCTGTAACATACCCTCCAGGCAGCAACAGGACGCGCAATATCAACACAATTAGTTTTAAGTCACCTTCAGGAATGCGGCCTCTTCACATGAAGGCCTATGGCATGTGTCCCATTAAAGCCACGACACCGTTTAGCCCCCAGAAACTGGGCGAGGAAAATCAGGATTGGAGTCGTAACAAGTGACGACAGGTTCTGTTCGCAGATGAGTCAAGATTTTCTGCTCGGCCGGATAATCGTCGTTTCCTCATATGGAGAGAAAGTGGAACTTGGAACAATCCTGTTTATGTGCAGGAAACATCACCATATCAAGGTAGTGGATAAATGCTGTGTCCAGGAGTAAGTATTGGCGGACTTACGAACTTCTTTGTCCGTCAGAATGGCGCTTTGACTGCTCAGAGGTACAAAGACGGGAGCCTTCGAGCTTTTGTTGCGCTCTACGCTGGTTCAGTACGAGATGTTTCATCTGGTGCGCGATAACGCTCCCCACAGAGCTGCATTGGTAGACAACGTTCTTGAAGCTGAGGGAACCGAACAAATGGAGTGGCCTGCTTGTGAAGCGGCCTTAAACCCGATTGAGCAAGTCTTGGATACACTTGGAAGACACATTGCAGCCCTACCAGTACCGCCCACAACGGCTGCAGAGCTGGATATTGCACTCGTGGAATAATGGCCAAATATCCCTCAAGAGCTGATAGATAACCTCATACTGTCCATGCGACGCAGGTGTGCAACTGTACTAACCATTCGAGGTGAACACACACCATATTAGAGGATAACGAGAATGACATTTTCGCTATTACGGTTGTCCCATGGTGCCTCTCTCTAAGTAACCGCCATGTAAACTACAAGTAAAGAGTTGACACAGCAAAATATCGTACTGCATCACATACAATTTACAATTGTAACCAATACGTTTATATCCTATGATATACCAGAATTTCTACTATGACATTTTCTCTATTTGATCCTCTGTTGGTTTTACGAATTCCTCTGCGAAAGCTTACTATTAGTCTTAGATTGTATTACTTTCTCTTGTTTCAGTGAATCATTGCCTAATGTTGCCCCAGAAACTGTTTAGAAGCTCAGGTTCACTGATTTGATCCAGGTCTCATATCTTTATTTTTTTACAAATCTGCAGCTACTTCTGGTTTAATCTGCATTACAAAGGAGAATTGAAGGTTACATCGTACATATTCATTAGATATGCCTTGCTGTTTAAATCGCTGATGTGTAATCATTGTCTTACTATCATAAAACACATTTCGTGGCTCCCAGTACCTGTCACGTATACAACCTTCTTTTAAAGTTCTTAAACAAAACGTTAGTAATAATTAAAATTTGCATTGTGAACATTATACAGGGCGGCCTTCTGTTTCATTCTTTTCCCCAGTTCCTGACCTTATATAATTTTTCCTTCTTTTAAGTTTTCCTAATGTCGAACTACAGTTCACCATCACAAACAAGTTTTACTTTACCATAACTATGTAGATTATTTCTTTTATGTCGTAATAAATTCTTTCAGTTTATTCGTTATCTTCAGAGTTACTTGGCGCGACAGCTGTAGAATTGGCTCTTTGTCCATCTTGGCTACGATAAAGCGTTCACTTTGCTGTTGATTGAAACTTAGCCGAATTATTATTTTCTTATTCCTTATTAGACTTGCACTTGCATTATCAGAGTATGATCTTGTATTTTTGACTCATGTACTCACGTCATCAGAAATCCTGGTCATCCAGCTACCGAACTTGTATACCTTCACCATATACAACACTAACCTTGTCATTTCCAATTTTAAATTTTCTAACTTATGGCCAAAGTAAGGGATCTAATTTTCTAATCTCTGGCTCGTAATTTGCAAGCCTAAGGACAGAACCACAGCTGTTAAGTCCCTTAGATTTACAAACATTTTACATGTTTGTCTGGTGTCGTAATAGACACCTCATCATTATGGTGATACCTGATTCGATTTGCATCATTAAGGCATTCAAGTCAAGTCTAAGTGAGGCAAATCCACCATTCATTTCGGGTTGGGGGTGATCTTAAACAGAGAGAGAGAGAGAGAGAGAGAGACGGCAAATTGTACAACGTTCCAAGAAAAGGCCGCCATAAGGTTAATAAATATCCTTTCCCTTTGTGAAAATTAGAGTCACTGTGCGAGTTTGTGGTTGAAGATTCATTGTGACGTATGGAAATTTTTAGGTCCTGGAGGCATCTACGCATAGCCGAAAAGGCTGAGGTTGCCGCTCGCCATAAGCATTCGAGTCCCAGTCCAGCAAGAGCTTTTATTTGTCACCAAAAACTTGTACTGGCGATTTCTATTCATATTCTCAGTGTGTAAAACATTTCTTCAAATTCAGACAGACGCGGTTCGGCGCAGTATCTGTTGCGAAAGACATACATGAATTACTGCATGTCTGTAAAACATTATATACAGAACTATTATATATGCAAGCAATGGCTGTGACAATGTGAAAGATATCTCTCCCTGAACGGGAATCATAGCTGCTACACAAGCACACCGACGCAGCCACCCAGTGACATATGGAAGCGTGCACGGTTGGCTGAACTGTTTAATAAGACCACCTGCAAACTGCACGATGCCGATATCCAGGTTCATATGGGATCCGATGCAAACTTACACGTCTCACTAATAAACTGTGAAAATTATGTGTGGTCATAGTCGCAATTACGAGTATATTTGTTTTATAGCAGATATTCATGCCCCGCAGCTCATGAGGTACGTCTATGTTCTAGTTTAGTTTGCCTATTCTACATTGATTGCTACTACGTTCCTTCACATGCCGATCGTACGTTGTAATATTTTAACTAATTTGATTATTCAACAAAGTTTAGCCTCAGAACTTCCCATTCAGCAGTTTTCTTAGCACTTCTTCGTACTGGTTCATTTGAAATTAACTATAACTCCTAGAAGTTACTTCTGTGTTAATCTGCAGTGCAAAGGAACAGATGCAGTATTCTTTTAGATACAATTAATTGATAATAAAATGGAATAGTATCCAGTGAAATTGTAACTTTAGACAAAGTATTAATTCCATAGTAAGTACACCCGCAGATCTGTTACAACAATCGTATAAAATTTTAATCATATCATTACATAAGTAGAGGTGATGACAGACATATTCTCTTCAGATAGCTACAAAAGTTTCCTTTGAAGATTATTTGGAACATATGATTCAGTAGCGTAACCACGAATGTTAGATTGCCGTCAACCAACAGTTCCTTCACATGGCCCTCCCCCTCTTTGTCTTTGACTTCGTACGCTGTGATTGGCATCATAGTTCACGATTTTGTTGGAGCAAAAGTGGTACCAAGTAAGAAAGAGTTGAAACATAGATGCGTCTAATACTATGCATAAGGAATAGAATGTCTCATTTCGCTAATAAGAGGTAAAATCATTTGATTCATACCATTCATCACCTAGAAGGAAAGTCAAAGAAGCTCTAAATAAATATTTGCCAGGTAAAATAAATAAAGCAACAGCGCCTATTACGAAAGAAGTAAATGAAAAAACGACACAGTTCGTAATAATTTATGGAAAGGCAGAGACCCAAACAGAGTCATACCTGACGTTCCCCGGTGTAGTGATATAGGTCCTCTGCTGTTATTTATCAATAAAAAGATCTGGGAGAAATTTTGAGCTGTCCTTTTAGTTTGTTTGCGGGTACTGCTGTGATTTATAGCTTAGTAAAGTCACCAGAAGATCGAAACAAACTGCAAAATAGTTTAGATAAGATACCTGCATGGCGCCACAGTAAAAATCGAGCCTGATTAAAGTTGTTAGGTGATTCAGAGGTGTACTAAAAGAAATCGGTTAGACTTTACTTTCAAGATAAGTCAATCAAATATGGTGTGGGATGCGTATCAGGCAGGACTGATGGAGAACATGGAAAGAGTGGGAATCAAAACACCAATGGCGTTTCGCGTTGCGGCAAGATCTACTATCACTATTATTCGATCGCGGAAAATACAGAAGGGGATATCTACATCTACATCCATACTCCGCAAGCCACCTGACGGTGTGTGGCAGAGGGTATCTTGAGTACCACTATCGGTTCTCCCTCCTATTCCAGTCTCATATTGTTATACAAGAACTGACAAGTGAATACCTTGCATTGCATTGCATTTGGTTGTATAGATCCTGCGAAATCAGTACCCATAACAACCACCTCTGGCCGTAATAACGGCCTTGATACGCCAGGGCATTAAGACAAACAGAATTTGGATGGCGTGTAAACGTACAGATGCCCATGCAGCTTCAACACAATACCACAGTTCATCAAGGGTAGGACTGGCGTACTGTGACGAGCCAGTTGCTCGGCCACCATTGACCAGACGTTTTCAATTGGTGAGAGATCTGGAGAATGTGCTGGGCAGGGCAGCAATCGAACATTTTCCGTATTGAGAAAGGCCCGTACAGGACCTGAAACATGCGGTCGTACATTATCCTGCTGAAATGTAGGGTTTCGCAGGGATCGAATGAAGGGTAGAGCCACGGGTCGTAACACATCTGAAATGTAACATCCACTGTTCAAAGTACCGTCGATGTGAACAAGAGGTGACCGAGACGTGTAACCGCTGGCACTCCATTCCATCACGCCGGGTGATACGCCAATATGGCGATGACGAATACACGCTTCCAATGTGCGTTCACCGCGATGTCTCCAAACACGAATGTGACAGCCATGATCCTGTAAACAGAACCTGGATTCATCCGAAAACATGACGTTTTACCATTCGTGCACCCAGGTTCGTGGTTGACTACACCATCGTAGGCTCTCCTGTCTGTGATGCAGCGTCAAGGGTAACCGCAACCATGGTCTCCGAGCTGATAGTCCATGCTGCTGCAAACGTCGTCGAACTGTTCGTGCAGAAGGTTGTTGTCTTGCAAACGTCCCCATCTGTTGACTCAGGGATCGAGACCTGGCTGCACCATCCGCTACAGGCATGCGGATTAGATGCCTGTCATCTTCACTGCTAGTGATACGAGGCGGTCTGGATCCAGCACTGCGTTCCGTATTGCCCTCCTGAACCCACCGATTCCATCTTCTGCTAACAAAATCAAATCAAATGTTTGTATAGTCTATGGGACTTAACGACGGGGTCATCAGTCCCTAAACTTACAAACTACTTATGAACTACTTACAAACTAGGACGGCACAAATATCCATGCCCAAGGGGGGATTCGAACCCCCGACCGTAGTGACCGTGCAGACCGTGACTGGAGTGCCTTAGTCCCCTTGGCCACCGCGGCCGGCTTCTGCTAACAGTCATTGGATCGCGACCGACGCGAACAGCAATGTCGCGACGCGATAAACCGCAATAGTGATAGGCTACAATCCGATATTTATCAAAGTTGGAAACGTGATGGTACGTATTTCTCCTCCTTACTCGGGGCATCACAATACGTTTCACCAGTCAACGCCGGTCAACAGCTTTCCTCATGTGAGCACGTTGTAGGTGTCGCCACTGGCGCCAACTTTGTGTGAATGGTCTGAAAAGCTAATCATTTGCATGTCACAGCATCTTCTTCCTGTCGGTTAAATTTCGTGTCTGTAGTGCGCAATCTTCGTGGTGTACCAATTTTCATGGCCAGGAGTGTACTTAGGAGGGAGCAATAAACTGCTTGACTCCTCGGTAAAGGTATGATCTCGAAACTTCGACAGAAGCCCGTAACGAGCTGCAGAGCGTCTCTCTTGCAGTCTTCCACTGGAGTTTATCGATCATCCCCGTAACGCTTTCACTCCCAGATTATTTATGAAATTAACTGCTTCCAGTTGCTGACCTGCTATAGTGTAGCTAAATGGTAAAGGAGCTTTCTTTATATACATTGAGATTCAATTGTCATTCCATGCACCATGCGTCATTCGTTGCAGAGCCTCCTGCAATTCAATGCAGTTTACCATTGTTACAACCTCTCGATATACTACAGCATCCTCCGCAAAAGCCTCACTGCATTTCCGATGTTATCCACAACGGTCCCACGACACTCCCCTGTGGCACACCTGACATCACTCTTTCTTCGAAAGACTTCTCTCCATTGAGAATGACATGCTGCATTCTGCTATCTAGGAACTCTTCAATCCACTCACACAATTGGTCTGATAGTCCATATGCTTTTACTTTGTTCATTAAACGACTGTGGGAAACTGTGTCAAACGCCTTGCGGAAGTCAAGATACACGGCATCAATCTGGGAACCCGAGCCTATGGCCGTTTGAGTCTTGTGGACGAATAGCGCAAGCTGGGTTTCACACGGTCGCCTTTTTCGAAACCCATGCTGATTCCATCAGAGTAGATTTCTAGTCCCCAGAAAAGTAATTATACTCGAACATAATACGTGTCCCAAAATTATGCGACTGACCGACGTTAGAGATATAGGCCTATAGTTATGCACATCTGTTCTACGTCCCTTCTTGAAAATTTGGATGACCTGCGCCACTTTCCTATCCTTTGAAACGCTACGTTCTTCTAGAGATCTACGGTACACCGCTGCAAGAATGGGGGCAGGTTCCTCGCGTACTCTTGTGTAAAATCGAACTAGTATACCATCTGGTCCAGCGGCCTCTCCTCTTTTGAGCGATTTTAATTTTTTTTTTGTCCCTCTCTCATTTATTTCGGTATCTGCCATTGTGTCATCTGTGTGACAATCTAGCAAAGGAACTACAGTGAAATAAATAAAAAAGAGCTCACGCGGAACTTTGAGTTTACAAGCGCTTTATCCCTGGATTGAACGAGAAGGAAATTTAATACATAAGGAGATTAGGAACATGCGATATACACACAGAGATTTTCGTAATATGTCCGTTGACGCTGATGTCACTGCCAATGTTGTTGTAATTATTTTTGGAGTTATGACTCTACTTTCGCTCGTCCCTATGCCGTTGTTATTGGCTAATATTTTGCAAGCGTCGACAGGTGATGCGAGACTGTGGGCAGTGCATCTTGCTAGCCTCTCTGCCACCCACAGGGCACTGCCGATGCGCTCCACAGCGACGCGGCTTCTTTTTTGCGGTCGTTTAGCGCTGGCAGTCACGTAGTGTGTGGCCGAGAGCATTCCAAGTGCGCATTTGCTATTCAATCCCTGATGCAGAGCACCTGAGCCTAGCCGCCTTAGATTTTGCATGGCAAAGGCGCGCCGCTCTAAATATTGTATGGGCGGGGCGGCGCGTTATAAACACCGCCATCAGGCTACTGGCGCGCCGCCGCTGCTGCTGCTGCTGCCGATACCGCTTAGGCGCGCACCGCACCCTGCCTGACGCCTGTCTCTTCCAATACACGTCGCATTACATTTCCCACTTCTCTCACTCTGTTTCTACCTCCGTCCAATGCCTTCTGCTCAAGATGGAGAGTGATAACCACGATTTTCGCAATCTAACTGGAAAACTAGGTTCTGCAGTCACGTGTTCAAGTGCACTGGAAATACTTATTGGACTGATAATTTATGTGATTACAAAACTGCTAATTTATTGAAACTTCCTGGCAGATTAAAATTGTGTGCCGGAACCGGGACTCGAACCTGGGACCTTCGCATTACGCGGGCAAGCGCTCTACCGACTGAGCTATCCCAACACGACTCACGATGCCGCCTCACAACTTTACTTCCGCCAGTACCTCGCCTCCTACTCTCCAAACTTCACAGAAGCTCTCCTGCGAAACATGCAAAACTAGCATTCCTGGAAGAAAGGATATGGTGGAGACATGGCTTAGCCTAACGGAGGCGAGGTACTGGCGGAAAGCCGGCCGCGGTGGCTGAGGGGACTGAGGCGCTCCAGTCACAAAAAAAAAAAAAAAAAAAAAAAAAAAAAAAAAAAAAAAAAAAAAAAAAAAATGTTCAAATGTTTGTAAATCTATCGGACCAAACTGCGTGGTCATCAGTCCGTAGCTTACAAACTACTTAAACCTAGTTAAACTAACCTACGGACAAACACACACACCCATGCCCCAGGGAGGACTCGGACCTCCACGGCGAGCAACCGCGCGCTCCGCAGCGAATTGCTTTAGACCGCTCGGCTACTCCACCGCGGCGCTCCAGTCACAGTCAGCACGGCCACTACGGTCGGGGGTTCGAATCCCCCCTCGGGCATGGATATTTGTGCCGTCTTTAGTCTTGGCTAGTTCATAAGTAGTTTGTAAACTTAGGGACTGATGACCCCGTAGTTAAGTCCCATAAGTTGTACAAACATTTGAACATTTTGAACTGGCGGAAGTACAGTTGTGAGGCGGCATCGTGAGTCGTGTCGGGATAACTCAGTCGGTAGAGCGCTTGCTCGCGCAAGGCGAAGATTCCACGTTCGAGTCCCGGTTCTGGCACACAATTTTAATCTGCCAGGAAGTTTCATATCAGCGCACACTCCGCTCCAGAGTGAAAGTTTCGTTCTGGAAACATCCCTTAGGCTGTGGCTAAGCCATGTCTCCACCATATCCTTTCTTGCAGGAGTGCTAGTCTTGCATGTTTCACAAGAGAGATTCTGTGAAGTTTGGAAAGTAGGAGGCGAGGTACTGGCGGAAGTAAAGTTGTGAGGCGGTATCGTGAGTCGTGTCGGCATAGCTCAGTCGGTAGGGCGCTTACCCGCGAAAGGTGAAGGTCCCTGGTCGAGGCCCGGTTCCGGCACACAATTTTAATCTGCCAGGAAGTTTCATATCAGCCCACACTCCGCTGCAGAGTGAAAGTTTCATGCTAATGTATTGTTTTACTTAACAACGGAAGTAAGTTGTTTAGCTTATCAGAAGTTAATTTACACTGTGTATCGTTTAGTTCTGCTAGCAGTAACCTATAATTTCGCTATAATATTTTCCCTTCATCTGATCTCTGACCTTAGCCTGTTTTATTATGGTGACGGCATGTTATTTTGCATATTAATGTTAATCGTGTAGGTCTTTCCAAACGCGCGTCTCATTGTTCAACGTGCAGGAATACGCTTTCATTGCTGACTACTAAATGAAAAAAAAAAAAACGCTGTTTCCCCGTCGTGTTTGGAATTCATGATCTAACAGCCAGACGTCCGTATCACCGTGCTCCAGAATGAATATGGCATTTTGACCTTCGTACAACCATGTAAACGATTACATAAGGGACATACTAAACATGGCAGTGTTCGCTGGGTTGCCCCGCACCCACAATCATTGTCTGCACATTTCCAGACGGAGCACGGAGAAAACACCTAACAACACTCTCTTCGGTGATAGGTCATAGGAAGAACCGTAGCAGGATAATCTAAAAAAAGTTCAAATGTTTGTAAAGCTTATGGGACTTAAATGCGGGCTCATCAGTCCCTAAACTTACAAACTACTTATAAACTAACATATACTACAGACAACACAAACATCCATGCCCGAGGGGGGATTCGAACCCCCGACGGGGAACGGCCTCGCGCAGTGGTACATAGCACCTCACTGCGCTCGGCCACTCCGCCACGGACAGGACAGACTCTAATCCACGTGGTAGAATGGTGTAATATGAATCGTTCTGTTATTTCTCTGATACGGAGACAGTTTATAGAGGCTGAAGGTGTATCCTGGGAAAGGCCGACCATGTGATGTAAGAGAAACAGGAAATTCACGACGGTACCGCCGTAATGCTCCACGGCAAGTGGCGTCTGACATCCACTGGAAGAGTAATATCGAAGCATACAGAGTAGCATTTATTGTCAAGAAGGGAACAGGAGTCGTCGACATGTAACTTGGACGGTTGATGAGTGGGCCAATGTTCTTTTCACAAAGGAGTCTCGATTTGATCTGGAGATTGATTCTCGACGAATTCGCATCTGGAAGGAATCTGACGCGTTTTCTCGACTCAAACATCGTGGAAAGACCGATATTGAGAAGGAGCCCTAATGGTGCGGGCAGGGATTTTGTTCACCACTCCAACATCTCTAGATAAATCGTATCGTGTGTGTATCCAAGTAATTTGTTTAAGGGGCTGATGCATGTGAGATTGCGTTAACCACAATAAGTCTAACAATTATTGCATATGTTCGAAAAGAACAGACACCATATCAATAATTGTAAATATGCCCACAGCAGGCATTTTCAATGCAGACTCATTTATGCGCTCGGTGCCTTGCGGGAGTACAGTATAAGCTGCGATCAAGAGGAACCATTGAGTAGGGGGCACTATAATCGTAGTGTGCTGTAAGGTGAGAATTTGAGGTGGAAGGGAAGCATGCCTGTATAGCCTAACTGTTGCCGGGCGCCGTGTCTTAGCGCGTCATTTCAGAGGGCTGAATGCTCTCTGTAATAAAAAAAAGCTGAGCCAAGAACTCATCGAATGATAACGAACTAAAAGAATCAACGACCGGAATGAACTGACCTACCCAAGGAACAAAAAAAGAAGAGGAAAACTGGTTAAGGCGACCGCTGGCCCGAAGTGGGAGATCCGGGTTCGAATCTCGGTCCAGCATTAATTTTCAACTTTGTCGTTGAATTTATTTCAACGTCCCGAAACAGTCGACATATTTCAATATTTCAAATTCGTGAGACTAACAGTGTCTGCCAAAGAAATTTACATTGAAGTATTTGAAGGTGGATGCTTACTAAAAACGACAGGACAACATGTTTAAATATATAACAATGTTTATCAGTTTGGAGTAAGATAATTTATGATGGTTACTGAGAGATGAATGTATTGATTAAAATGTTGTTGAATTAAATGGGTGATCAACTTGTTTCGATGTAATGACCCAGTAGTTTGAATATGCTGCTACGGACATTTTTTTCTTGGCTCACAATGATATCCGTAGCAGATAATGCATGTACAGTGGAGAGAGAGTGACACAAGACGTGTAAACATCAGGCTCTGGAGCTGGTTCCACTTATCACTAAGGGCACATTGGCAATGGGTGGTGGAAGGGGGAAACAAGTTACAATTAACTCTGTTGCAGTGAACGTCAACATTATATATTAACACAAAGTGTAAATTAGAGTGTAAATAATTTAGTATAAAAGAACCAGTACGTAGCTGTTCAAGTATCCGGAAAATTGTCACAATCAAAGCGGCTTACAGAAGACGGTCAGTGGCCTAGCAATGTCAGAGGCCTACGTTAACAGAAGTTCCGACCGCGTGACAAAACTAATTCAAATGTTCAAATGTTTGTTGAGCTTATGGGACTTAACTACGGGGTCATCAGTCCCTAAACTTACAAACTACTTATGAACTAGCTAATACTAAGGACGGCACAAATATCCATGCCCGAGGGGGGATTCGAACCCCCGACCGTAGTGGCCGTGCAGATTGTGACTGGCGTGCCGCAGACAGCTCGGGTGACGAAACTACACGCTGTCACAAACCCAGAAGGCATCGACCCGAGCTAGAAGGTTCGGACACATGACGAATCAGCACGCGGACGCCATCCTGAGGCACTGACCCGAGACTGATAACCGTCGCTGTTAGTCCCTTCCAAAACACAACAACACAACAATTGACCCGATCTGGAAGGTTCCAGGGGAGAATTCAGCACGGAAATGACGTATTTAAAATCGGCAACTACCGACATCGGTCAGTCACAGCTGGGCGGTTTATACCGTCCAGTCTGTTCAAAAATGTTCAAATGTTTGTAAATCTATCGGACGGAACTGCGTGGTCATCAGTCCGTAGCTTACAAACTACTTAAACCTAGGTAAACTAACCAAAGGACAACACACACACCCAAGCCCCAGGGAGGACTCGAACCTCCACGGCGAGCAACCGCGCGCTCCGCAGCGAGACGCTTTAAACCGCTCGGCTAGTCCACCGTGGCGTCCAGTCTGTATAACGTCGTCATCGTCATCGCATGGAGTATGTGGTGACCGGTAGCGCGCCCTGTTTGTCTCGCTCGCCGCATCTCAACAGCATCCGACCGACGTCTACGCTGTCGCCTTAAGACACGGGGGACGCAGACCTCGCAAGACAGAACGCCGCCGCCTGAGATGCGATACACAGCCGCCCCCACCACCGAAGTCACACGCTACCGCCCTCGTATCTGCAGGAGGCCCACCGATGTGCAGCACAGCTGGGCCGCGAGACACACGTGGTGGCCGTAGGGACTCTGTTGTTCTCAGAACACTACGTATTGCCCATACGTGGTTAACGCACGGACACGTTTTATGTCGAAAGGACCCACCAAATTACCGTTGTGATGCCTTGTGGTCCATATTCTGTTGGACTGTCCGCTTTAAGCCGCCTTGAGGCGCTCCTTTAATCTGCCAACTGCGATTCCGCTAATTTTAGCTGACGACTCCTTGATGGGTCTCCGTGTTTTAGTTTTTATTCGCGCAGATGGATTTTATCATTCTATTTAATGGTGGGCCCCATCGCCCGATCTTTCAGGCTCCCACCCCTCCAAACTTTTAATCAGTTGTTACTTTTACGTTTCACATCTTGTTTTATGACTGGAGATTTTTTATGTGCGCAGAGTGGCTGGCTCGTTCACTATCATCCTAGTGATCAGCCAGCCACAATCATCTGCTGTGACGTCTTATCTCCGTTGACTGTTTGGTCGACTGCTTTTGAGTTTTTCTTTTATGTTGACATTTTAGCATTCATTGTCTCTCTACATTTCGTGTACAGGATGTGGAGCACTTGATTTAAATTGATAAGGATATGATGTGACCTCTTAGCTGGGAACAGGAGACCGAGGACCCAGTAGTTTAGTCCCCTTTAACCCTTTCATCCCCACATGATGAATTCAGCTTTGAAAACTGAAAATCCAGTGTTTTCTGTGTTAATACAGTGCATTAAACATCAAAATATGTTTTAAAATTTTTGATCGAACTATTATTTTTTAAGTCAAGTATTTCGTGCACAACACAGACGTTTTTAAATCAAACGTTCAGATGTTTGTTAAGTTTAGGCGATTAACTGCGGGGTCATCTGTCCCAAACTTACAAACTACTTATGAACTGCCGCGATGGAGTAGCCGAGCGGTCTAAAGCGTCTCGCTGCGGAGCGCGCGGTTGCTCGCCGTGGAGGTTCGAGTCCTCCCTGGGGCATGGGTGTGTGTGTTGTCCTTAGGTTAGTTTACCTAGGTTTACGTAGTTTGTAAGCTACGGACTGATGACCACGCAGTTTGGTCCGATAGATTTACAAACATTTGAATTTGAACTTATGAATTACCTTATACTAAAGAGTGCACAAACATCCATGAACGAAGGGGGATTCGATCCCCCGACGGGGAACAGCCTCGCCGCGGTGGAGTAGCCGAGCGGTCTAAGGCGCCTCGCTGCGGAGCGCGCGGTTGCTCGCCGTCGGGGGTTCGAGTCCTCCCTAGGGCATGGGTGTGTGTGTTGTCCTTAGATTAGTTTATCTTCGTTTAAGTAGGTTGCAAGCTACGGACTGATGACCACGCAGTTTGGTCCGATAGATTTACAAACATTTTTTGGAACAGCCTCGCGCATCGCAGCATAGCGCATCAATGTGCTTGGCTGATCCGCCGCGGCACAGACTTTTTATCGAGGTATTTTATTACTTGGGACGTTATTTTGTTGATAGTTAACACTGTCAGATCGATAATGGCAGCATAATCTTCTCCACAGCACCAAAGACAAGACACTTCACTTCTGAAATAAAATAACATTAACCACACTCACGCTCACACACACAGCCACGTTCAGACGGCAATGTAATACAATCTCCAAGACGGATAAATTAATGCCTCAGAAGTGGCTACAAGCCGTACCAAGCATCAATAACAATGTTACTTTGAGGATTGATACACAAAATACGGTATAAATCAGATTTTAATACGTTGTTGTCGAGGAACAACACTGGGAATGAAAGGGTTAAAAATTTCAACAACAACACCGGACCTGCCCCTCGGCGCAGCGGCGAATTCCACGCAACGCCTGAGTCAGCGTAGTCAGTGCTGGCCAGCAAGCACAGGATAACATAGAGAGGCCTTATAATGACACTTAAAAGAAGCCGGCGGAGAGTGCGCACCCAACCAACATGGCGGCCGCTGAGCATGAATCGTCCTAGTGCCGAGCGCCACCGCTTGCGAGCAGAGGGTAGTTTATTAAGTTCGCTGTCTGTTAATTCCTTTTTCATATATTTTCAGGCGTTCCTTTTTTGCCTTAAATAATTTTTCATATTTCAGCTATGGATGGCAAATCATACTACTTTATAAAGTAGAAGCACATTTAACCTTTGTCTGTCCCTTTAATCTTCTATAACTTGAGGAGTACTGATTGTATCGTCATGCGGTTTCTTTTAATTTCTCCTTTAGAATCCTGGGATAATCTTAGGCTATATTTAATGTCAATAAGAACTTGTGAAACAACTAAAATAAGAATAATAACGTAGAATCGTTTACCGCTTCTGCACTTTAGTCAGCTGTGGAGCGTAAACTGTAAGACAATTACTAACGGAGCTATGTCATATACTGTTACTAGCTGTGCACCATGATCAGAAATACCATTCTCAAAGGGACAAGCATTTACGTTGTTAAACTTATCTTGGTCTATAAAGAAGTTATCTATCAATGTAATGCTGTCCTTTACTACCCGAGTAGGAAAATCAGTACGTGTCCAATTATTGAATTTGTGTCCTGGTTGTGCTACACAGTTTACAGACGAAATCTGCTTAAAAGCTGTCGTTATTGTGTGGGGATGTGATCTGATGACGCCTTCGTTTTAACTGATATTTTAAAGGACATATTTTAAATGACGGTTTTAATGATGCCTGTGTTCTGAACCTAATTTTCGTTTTCTTCTGTTCTAGGTGAGTACCCAGTGTTGAATGCCTCTGTACCAAGCAAGTCTTACCTGGTGAGTTCAGTTTATCTTCTCGTTCCACGACGATTTCCAGAGTCCTACATCTCGAAACAGTGCAGAAAATCTACAAGCGTTTGAATATACAAAAATTTGCAGTTAAATGTGAAATTTAAAACAACGTTCTTACGAGGTACGGAACTTTATGTTTATATTCACATTTACATTCGTCTCTGAGGATATATCATTTTGCGAAAAAAAAGGGACTGTTGGTAAGTCTATACCTACAGTAGGCAATCTTTGGATGGAGGGGGAGCCTGTATGATGCCAGGGTGAGAGGTTAATAATTCTATGTTCTGAGTAATTCAGAATCGCTGTCCCCGGTTTCTAGGGCTTGTACAAAAGGCTATCATTGTGCTTACCTGCCAACTTTTACGGTTTATTTTTAAAATTTACCAAAATTGCAATATTTTACAGTTTTATGGATGGACTGTGTTGTTTTACGACTTCAAGGGCAAAAATTTTAAACGTAAATATTTGATAATCACCCCACTTCGGTACAATCTATTGTTTTTTTTTTGGGTCGAAGGCAAGTCTACGATAAGGGATAACAAGTTCTATTATAACGATTGATGCTTTTAAGAGTGTGATCTTTGAGTCGCCGGCCGCGGTGGCCGAGGTGACTGAGGCGCTCCAGTCACGGTCAGCACGGCCACTACGGTCGGGGGTTCGAATCCCCCTTCGGGCATGGATATTTGTGCCGTCCTAGTTAGTAAGTAGTTCATAAGTAGTTTGTAAGTTTAGGGACTGATGACCCCGTAGTTAAGTCCCATAAGCTTAACAAACATTTGAACATTTTTTTTATCTTTGAGTCGTCGTTGGAATTGAATTTAAAGTCGGGATAACAGTTCTTTCATGTGAATCTTAGGTTTTGACAGGCTGTGCACCGCAAACACAAAGAAGTGATCATGAGTTAGTTGTTAGCATTCAGACCTAGAACATAGTGATCTATCTCCAGGATACATAAAAATTCCTTTTCTTTTTATCATTGAGAACGTACTTTTGTACGTACTGTTTGTGACTACATCAAAAACGTTGCACTTAAGGTTTGACAAAATTGAAGATACACAGTTTTCGTCCATTCGTTTTGCCTTGGAAACGTTTTCTATATTGTTATGTAAGGCAGAGAATGAAACTACAGATGATCTAGTGAACGAGCTTCGGAGGCAGTTCACAGCTCTTCACTTGGGTGACAGTTCGGTTGCAAATCAAGGTGCTGCAGATGATTCCAGCTGGACACCAATAAGAAGAATTCTTGGAACTGAAGGACTTTACTTGAAATTCGGTTACTCCACAGCCCATAGCAATGCAAAATACGAACATGTTGTCAAACTTGTGAAGAAAAATAGAAAAGAATTCAAATCATCCATGTCCAATAAATCTCCCGACTCATTGTATTTTGGAGAGCAACAGTTCTGGTACCTGTCAAGACAAAACATTTTCTCATGACATCCAGCAGGAAGCTAAGAAGATCGCAAATATGACTTCAAAGTTGAACTAGCATGTGATTTGCAGTGTGTGTTATATCTTGGCTGTGTTCAGTTAAACTAGTTTTATTGTGTAAAGACTTTTTCAACTATCGCATATCTGCTTAATTTCTCGATGAAGTCTTGTTATGTATACTCCAAACCAATATTCACCACGCCTGTTGCAATTCAACATGGAATTCTTCTCGACTGTTACGTTCATCTAGAAACGTTGGTGTAGGATGTTAGCAGATATGACCCAAAAGTATTTTTATTATTTTCGTGAAACCATGGTATGTTGGCATTCTTCAGACTTTTTGTCGCGTGTGATTTTTACTGATAGCCCTTTTCAAAAGCTGGCAGGTATGATTGTGATAAGGAAATCGTGTTCGGAAATTAATCTTTTACTCATACATGGGCTGGAGGAAAAGTAACGACGACTATTGTTTCTCTCGGAGATGACATTATTGACAGTTATTCTTACCGCTACACACTTTCAATACAATCACTCCCGTTATTTCTGACCTTTGGCCGAATGTCTGGAAGGCGTCGTACACCATCTGCGCGTCTTTTTTAATGTTGTCGCGTATTGCCCGCCCTATGGCGTAGATGAGTGTTTTTCAAACTGTGGGTCGAGACCCCTTAGGGTGTCGCAAAGTCTTGTTTAGGGGGTCGCTGTCGTAGGAAGATACAGTAGCGGTATGTTCGATAGCAAATCTACGTCTCACGATGTTCAACTACTGTGGCAGAATGGGCGCACGGAAGTAACAAAATTTCATAAGAGTAGCCTAATTTACAAGTCATCTGTAGGTGGAAACTTTCCTTTATTGTGACACGTTTCGCGTGCCCCTCAATGAGAGATATCGAAAGAGTGACAGGTAAAAGATGTACCTACGCCACTTTTAATTTCTGGTGATGGGCCGACCGAAATGCGTAACAGCTAAGCCATTTTTCCACCTCATTATGAATTGTTAATTGAGAAACATAACAGCTTTTGTGCAGTACTGCTACAGTTATTTACAGTGGTCGCAATCTTCTTTTATGACTTCGTAATATGACCAAGTATTGTTATGTCAGAAAAACAGTTATCACTAACATAATATTATTTTTAGTCAATACATAACAATATATTTTTACTATTAGGTCACAGATGTTTGCAGATGGTAACGAGTTTTCAGTGCAGTATTATATTTCATCAACTAATACCAATATTTTGCTGCTAGTTCGTGGTTTCAGTATCCTTTCGAAGAAATCCAATGTTTATGAGCACCCTTGAGATATTAAGAAGTGATACATCAGCTATGTTGGTTTTATACTCGCACAATACAACAAGTTGCCTCAAATTACGCATTGTGGTTTATTATTCTTGACAGCAAAACCATATATCAAATACGTGTAGTCATAAAGTCTTTTTTTTTTCAGTTTTTATTCGTTTCCGCTACTGCAGATTTTACCAGATGTGAATAGCTGCGCAGATCTTAGATACAGCTAAGAAAGAAAATTAAAATCTTTGCCTTTGGAGTCACTGACATAGTTTTATTACACGCCTGGGGGGGGGGGGGTTGCCGAGCACTTTTACTCGGAAAGGGGCGTCCAAAGAAATTGGAAAACAGTGCGTTACATTCACTGCTGGCCATCCAAAGTGAAACATAAGAAGGACTAGAATTACCACAGACAAATTTATTTGTCAGAAAATATGTTGTATCAAAAAAACGATTGAAGCTACAGACAATGGGAGTGAGGAAGATGATGAAATCAGTATTGATTGCTGCCGCCAATGCAGTCTATAACCAATGCTTCACGCTTCCTTGAATGAAAGAGGCCCTGGATGTGATGTTGCAGTATAGCTTCCACATATCACCAGAATTTGATCTACTGTAGCAGCGGGAGCCTTAGCAGGTATCAGCCATTTCGCAGTCATTGACCAGACTTCTTCTATAGAGAGTGATCAGGAGAACAGGGAGGCCAAGGCAACATTTCGTGCTACGTTTGGTCATGTATTACCCTCTTGCATTCTGGTCATCGGCTAGCTTCAAAGATACGCGAGAAAATCAAGATCCAAAACTTACTACATGCGCTACTAACATTGGTAGGGGAGTACGGGAGTGGAATCCAATATTGACCCAAACCAGAAGACCGCGTGCAGGACAATTATGATTCGGAAGGCAGCAGTTCCAGAGAAATTCACCATGGTGTCTATAGACTCTAATCCGACCGTCGAGGTGCTACAGGCTGAATCGGAATTCTTTGATAAAAATAATGTCTTCCAAATCCCGATTTTATCCGCACCAATGTCATGCTTTGATTACAGTCTGGAGATATCGACGTGAGAGACACTTGAACTGTTAGTTTATGCATTTCCACATTGGTCATGAATCTGGTGATATGATTTGGAGTGCTACTGGATTCCATTCCCTCACCAGCTAGTTGACCTTGGCAGTACACTAACCAGCCCGCATTACATCTCGTAAGTGTTCCAGGATAATGTCCTCCATATCTTTATAACGGCCCCTTTACAACAAGATTCTGTGCTAGTATACGCGGCGAACAGTATTTAAGATTACTTAGTCGTCCGTCATACTGCATTTCTGCCTTGGTATCCCTGTTATCACTTTCTGTCGCATATCGAAAACGTTTACTAAGTGATTGCGGTGGCTCGGAATACATCAGCCGCTGTATGTTTCATCTGACAGAACATGGGCAGGAGTATCAAGCACAGCTGTTACGGGTGAATGGTGCTGCATTTGCAAAGACCGTGTGAATGCGTCGTTATTACACTGAACTATCAACCCACCTGTAAAGAAGGTGGTCTTATTTGTCTATTTCCAATAACAGCTAACGTGACACTCGGCTTCCTGTTGGGCTCGCGGCGTCTTTATCATTCATACGATGTCAACGCGCATATATGTGTCTTATGCTTTAGACGCTACCAAGAACGGTGTCCAATTATATAGAGGCAGTGCGACTCTAAAATTATCCACCTCAGGGCCTTTAAGGAACAAATCTGGTTCCTGTCAAGTTATATAATATTTCAGCAGTGTAGATGGAGTAACAACATATTATCCTGCTGCCCGCAGGGACATAACGGACACATATTCCGTATAGCAGGTAATTATTGTAATTTTAAAACTGTGTGGAAGGCAGGGCGTCTGTCTTACAAACGGGAGAGGCGTGCATCTCTCGCTTATGAGGGGGAGGCGAGGAATCAGTTACCTGGGTTCGCCCCACAAACTGGACGCTCTGGAAGATACTTGAAAAGATAGACACTGTCTAGACATACAAACAAATAATAAATCTCAGTGTTCCCGCTACGATGTGAGAAAAATGAGGGGCATCTTATGAACCATAAATATGTTTACTATCTTGAAAAATCCAAACTTGATGTTCACGATATCCGAATACAGCAAAATTATAAGATTTTTGGGCAATATTTTACGACGCGATTCCACCCGTCTTCTTTGACTCATGACGTCATCAACATGTCGGAAAACCCGTGTACGGAATATCTTAATACTTATCGGTAATAAATAATCGGTAGTTATCCTCGTACATTACAAATAACAGTATTTACCATCGATCACAGGTCTCAGCCAAAAAAAAAAAAAAAAACATTTCTAACCTGTGACCAGAAAATTTTGTAATCAAAGTAAGTAAACTTACATATCGTAGCCGCTTCTGGACAACGTCTAGAAAATAAGCCTATTAAACTGCCTTACGTGCTTCCTAAGACATACAAAAACACGAATATTATTCTTTGCCGTCACTGTCTTTCTTAATCAGTTGCCTTATTGCAAATTTCATAATGCGTAGAGCCTCATAAAGTTGTTCATGCGGTTAGATTCAGATTGTTGAAACGACTGGAGTAGGAGCTAAAGTTTACGAGGCTCTAGGCATGACGGTCGGGGGTTCGAATCCCCCCTCGGGCATGGATATTTGTGCCGTCCTAGTTCGTAAGTAGTTCATAAGTAGTTTGTAACTTTAGGGACTGATGACCCCGTAGTTAAGTCCCATAGACTGTACAAACATTTGAACATTTGAGCTCTAGGCATGACAGTATTCAAAATGAGGAAAGAGAAGCAAGAAATATAGTAACTGTGAAGAACAGTCTAAGGGCAAAATTAAATTTGCAAATTTAATATAGTATTTTTGGTTTGCGGTTATTTTCCGTTCTTGATTGCAACCCTGGGACATTTTCATCTAAAGTGAACATAGTTTCATAATTTAGTATTGAAATGGTATTTTTACTGTCGTTTCTTCATCTTTCTCAATGCCATAGTCATATATAAGAAATTAATTTATATTGTCTGTTCATCAACAATGTCTACATTCATTTAAGAGTTTTAGTGAACTCGACACAACACTCAGCTGTATGTTAGTAAATGAATTTTAAATTACACTGATGAACACTGTGTATTTAGCAAGGTAGATATAGATATACGGTGCAATCGTAATACATGGAATGCCGAATTAACACGCCAATGTAAAATCCTGTCTAATAATACCTATTACTTGTTAACTCTATGGTTGCCCTACCCAGAAAAGTAAATCGGTCTTTCTCCTTTCAATCTCCTTTTTTGTAGTATTTCTTTAATTTTTAAACTGAAGCTTACATAGACAAATTGACAGTAGCCTAAATTCGATGAATAAGTGTTTTGTCCTGCCATGTCCTCTGCGCTGAAGATATTCAACTTCATAGACGGCGGTATGTGCTAAGAACAGACCGGTAAAGTTGGACAAAAATCAATAATATCGGTGGACACTGGATAAAGGACAAGTATTATTACTTTACTTAGAATTGAAGATTTTACAAAAACAGTACTTGAGACAGTAATAAAATAAACTTCCTCTTATTTGTGTTTGACCTCAGCTGTCGGCGAGTGGCAATACGACGGGGTCTCTTGTAGTGTTGACGCTAGGCAAACGCTGGCACGAAATCACCGTATAGCTCGAAGGTGGAACCTTTTATGCTAGGGTGATGAGGGCGCTCCTGTTTTGATGGTCGTAGAGCGGCACGGGATTGCCTTTCTAATAGACGGGTGAGACTCACTGAAGCTACCCCGAGGAGTTGGTTGTATACTTCCGTGCTGCTTGCGATACGAGGGCTGACGCGCTTAGTCACGGTCTGAACGGCCACTACGGTCGGGGGTTCGAATACCCCCTCGGGCATGGCTATTTGTACCGTCCTTAGTATTAGCTAGCCGGCCGCGGTGGTCGCGGGGACAAAGGCGCTCCAGTCACGGTCTACACGGCCACTACGGTCGGGGGTTCGAATCCCCCCTCGGGCATGGATATTTGTGCCGTCCTAGTTCGTAAGTAGTTCATAAGTAGTTTGTAAGTTTAGGGACTGATGACCCCGTGATTAAGTCCCATAAGCTATACAAACATTTGAACATTTCTGAGCTGACGCGCTTCTCGAATACTTGTGCGAGTGTAACAGCAAGTGACGACACAACAAGCTCCATTTATTAGCATTGACTCGAGTTGTTAATCAAGAAATTATGCAGCAAAATGCTCTTCTTTTAATGGTTAAACACATTTTTGTAAATAGAGTATTTGTTGATTATTCATCAGAAGGTTTTATATACCGCTGATTGGAAAAAATGTTTAATAATAGCGTGATTATAATGATAAGAATAGTCAGATGGTATAAAGAACGATTTCAAATGTTCAAATGTTTGTTAAGCTTAAGGGACTTAACTGCGGGGTCATCAGTCCCTAAACTTACAAACTACTTATGAACTACCTTATACTAAAGACGACACAAACATCCATGCCCACGGGGAGATTCGAACCTCCGACCGTAGGGGCCGTGCAGACTGTGACTGGCGCACCGCAGTCCCCTCGGCCACCGCGGCCGGCAAAGAATGATTTCTCATCTTCTGTTACCATACTCTGAGGAATTGACTAGAGCCGCGGCGGAGTGGCCAAGCGCATTGAGCCGCTATGCTACGATGCACGCGGCCGCTCCCAGTCGGGGTTTCGAATTCCCCCTCGGGTATGGATGTTTGTGTCGTCTTTAGTATAAGGTAGTTCATAAGTAGTTTCTAAGTTTAGGGACTGATGACCCTGCAGTGAAGTCCCTTAAGCTTAACAAACATTTGAACACAATGAATTGACTAGTTGCACAATTTGCGTGGAGAAGAGAAATCATAGCACTTAATCTAATTTATAAATTGACAGTCAGTGCCTGTCCTTAAGCAGTCGGCCGATGGCGTTCACGAGCAGCATTTAATCATCATCAGCCAACCTCATGTATATTCGAGCCTTTCGTAACATTGAAAGATAGAAGATACGTACTTAGGCAGCCATTCCACTCATATGTGATTTTATGGGGGCTCATGTCTCACTTGAAGAAGCGAGCATACGTATTTGATGATTATTTTTTATACTTGAGTTAACGGGAGAATTCCGTGAACAGAACCGAGGCGTGCTCGTGGAAGAGGGACTACACTGGCTAGGACACCGGTGCGTGCTAGGGCGTCGTCACTAAGGGCTAGCGAGGCGAGTGAAATGTAAGAGCATTTTCGCACGAGGTGTGAAAACTACCGTTGCGCCAGCAGGATGCAAGCAGTGATTGCCAATGTCCGTTTCGTGGGCTAAGAACCATTTGTCTTTCCGAGACATGTGAACGGAACCCTATGAGCAGGGTGGCGCCATACCTCACCAGCAAACAAAGTACATAATGCATTGCACTGTAAGTTCGGCGTCAAAAAAGTAGTAGAAAGTCTCCTCTAACTCTGATGTTCATTCGCTGAGATGAAATGACGGCGAGGTTGCGACCTTCCTATCGGTACTCGCCAATAAGAATTAGGCAATACATAGCTCAGGGTAGTAAAAGGTTTATGGCTCGTTTTCTCTATTCATAGGGGTGAATTATGTATGTCAGCTTCTATGCCCTAAATAGCTACCCAAACTGTTCAAATAAGGTCAACAATTAATCTATAATTTTGCCAGTCTCTCAATATGCAGATGATTACGCGAAAAATATATTTAAGCAAACATAAATTAAAGCTCTGAATAACCAACAAAATGGATTATAGGATAATGTTAAGAAGAGAGTCATTCAAGAAGTAATTTTTATAAATGCAGTTTATTACTCTTTTTGGTCATGAAAATGCCGAGGTGGTCCTACTTTATACATCGGTAAATAACTGAATATTTCCCCAACTATTTTTCATGAGAGGCACAATAAGTATCACACGCACTCGGGAGTAAAAGTTTCAAATTATCACAAGTAAATTAATGAACTCCATCGAGCATTGCAGTTCCAAATTAATCCGCGATTAATTACAGTATTTGTTATAAAACACAGTTTGTCATCACACGAGTACACGATTGCTGAATTGTCACAGTTCCACAACCCTACTACCGTCAATAGTTTACCGCTTTTCTACTAGAGACTAAGTTCTTCAGTCACAGTCCCGTAAATTTTCTAAGTGCACACATGCCTATCTCTTCAAATCGTAAGTTTCTAACGCGGCTTCAGAATGCCCAGTCACAACCTTTCACCACCGCGTCCAAGTTACGAGTCCCTCCCCAAACGTTCGAAAGAGTGCTCTACCTGCTCTCAAAATTGTATCCTTCCGCGCATCCTAACGCCTCACCTTTAAAATACAATTTCCCTTCCAAAATATTACACATTTTAATATCACAGAATTAAATGCTTTGACCACCTCCGTACAAATTTTGTTTATATTCAACAAACAAATACGTATTTAACAATACTAAAATCAGTTGAGACTGAAACTCTTTGCTCAGGTAGTTATTAAGCATGGCGTCTCACTGTTCAAATATACTGTCGCCGTCGAAATATAGTTACGCAATTAATGTTTATTTATTTTTGTCGGTCATGAGATATTTAAGAGGCAGTCTACAACTGAAAAGGAACGTTACTAAGAATAATCTGTATCTATAAATGTGAATGTTTGTTCGGTGTACGATTATCATGTCCGAACGACAAGACGCAGAGACTTAAATGTTTGTACAGTTACTAATTTATACCTGAGGAAGGTTGTAGGCACGGTTTATAGCGGTATGATAGATATTTAGTAATTTGAAGAATATAACGCGAAATGTGGAACTATAATTACTCTTTGAAAATTATATTTACTCTTTGAAAATGGTTTTATTGGTTGCATTGTTGCTTGAGAGTTGATAATAATAAAAGGGTGGAATATATTGGGATGGAAAGTTATCGGTGTATATAAAATTCTACGTGTGTAGAAGCAAACTACGGAAGGCAATTGAATGGTCTGTGTGTAATTGCTGTCCGAAGTCTCCCGTTGTACTCCATAGCAGTTCCATGACGATAACTATAAGGGGGTGGAAGATATGGTGGTTGAATATCTTCAAATTATAAAAAAATTCGGACTGATGACGTTTGCGACTCTACAGCAAGGAGGTTACATACAGCGAAACGTGATGCCACAGACCGTATCTTTTGTCTATGCGTGCTTACAATGTCTTCAGCTCTTTCTCTGTAATGATAAGCATACGAATTAGGAACTATAAGAGTACATAAATAAAGCAGTAAAAAAGAAATTTCTTTTAATACATCTCTTTAAAAAACATCGATTTGACGTTTCGCGCAGTATCTATCATAATCAAACAACACGCGAGCGGAGCCGCGGGTTTAAGCTAGTATTAAATATAATAAAATACATATATACATGTAATGCGCTTTGCAGGGCTCATTTTTTGTGTTTCTTTGGTGGAATTAATGTTCTGACACAAGAATATTACTACCTCAACAAATAGCAGAACAAGAGAGTGAAACAAAGCTTATTTAAAGAATACGGAAATAACTTGGTGCGTCTTTTAAGATAGGTAGCGTGGTGCAATGCTACCCATTTGCTTCTTAAACTGTTACTGATAAACACTACGTATCAATAATTGCAAGTATAAGTCTTATAATACTATTATTATAGTACTGAAATTTATTGGCTTTTTATCTGTAACTGATATTGAAATTGTAATTACAGCGTTTGATTCTTACAAGTCTCCTAAATCCATTCATATAATTATATTTGCAGTATGAACATTCCCTGTTTTTATATGGATTTTTAGAATAATGTCTGTGGCTATATTGTATTTCAGTTGCAATCTGGAACAGCTGCCCTCGCTCATCCAAGGCCGCCGTTTCCTGTTTCCGAGCAGATTAGGATTTCCGTAACTATGTGTATTCTATTCACTAGGTTAAAACTGTTAGCCGGCCGGATGGGGTACCCAGCTAGCCTCACAAAACCCGCCTTTCACATGGAAACAATCAGCTTCCCCCTTTATATGTAATGTCACAAGGTTATGTGCGGGATATGTAGAATCTTTAGGCGCAAAGGGGCTTGATTGTTTCGAGGCAATTGTACGTGTTGTGGGAGCGTAGCCGGCCGCGGTGGCCGAGGGGACTGAGGCGCTTCAGTCACGGTCTGTTCGGCCACTACGATCGGGGGTTCGAATCCCCCCTCGGGCATGGATATTTGTTCCGTCCTAGTTCGTAAGTAGTTCATAAGTAGTTTGTAAGTTTAGGGACTGATGACCCCGTAGTTAAGTCCCATAAGCTCTACAGACATTTGAACATTTGGAGGACAGTTTAGATCGAGACGCCGAGGGCGGCGTAGGTTCTCTAGCTGAGTGACGCGCAACGACAACTGCTTGACTCCAAGTTTTGTCGGACGCTCGACCATCGTCGGTACTTTAGGTTCTGTGCGCAAATACTGTCATGACTGATTGCCGTAAAGCGCATAAACTACTTTAGGTGAAGTACTTGACACTACCCATCGTCGTGAACTGAACTCATTCAACCACTTTGGTTGGCAGTAGAGCCGAATTAGTACTGCTGTAAACTGAAATTCTCATTGTAATAGTTTAGTAGTCGTAGGCTCCCAAGCAGAGTCACATTGGAGACAATCGTTTGAGTCATAGTTTGCACTCAGGTTTCGAAGGGAGATCGGGGTAGCTTACACTTCATCCCATTCCCCTTTGCCAAACTCTAGCTCACCATTGTGAAATACGCCAATATTTTTGTATTAATGTTCTATACGAGGGTTGTCCACAAATTAAGTTCCGTTTCTATTTGTATCCGCAGTTCCGAACATAGGCGGCAGTTACTCTGACTCAAGGAGAAGACATATACGCCAGTTTCAGATCGCTGTTGCCGGCGTGTGCCCTGTAGTGCTTCTTTGTAATGTCAGCCGTAATTGAAAATGCCGACGCTTGTGAAATCAGATCTGTGATTTTTTTACGGACGAAATACTATTAGTAATGTAATAGAAGATGGGTCAGACTGTTCAATGAAGGACGTGATCAAGTACACGATGAAGAACGAAGTGGACGCCCGCCTGTGGTTATTGATGAACTGGTTCACACAATTGAAGAGACGATTAATCACAACCGTAAGTTTACACATAGTGCTCTTGCTATGGAATTTACGCAAATCTCACGATCACTAATCCATGAAATTTTCACTGAAAGACTGAAATGTCGAAAACTTTGCACAAGTTGGGTACCCAAAGTTCTTAGTGCAAGACACAAAACAAAACATATGGGCAGTGCATTTCAGTTTTTGACAGGCTACAATTAAGAAGACGATGGTTTTCTTTTTCGGATAGTCACGGAGGATGAAACTTGGGTATCGTACGACACCCCTGAAACAAAAGTGCACCGAAGGTTAAGCCTAAGCAAATCATTACACCTCTAGAAGTTATGCGAACCGTTTTTGGATCAGAAAAGGCATTTTGCTGAGCGATGTCTTACTACGAGGCCAAACAATCTATGCACATGGTTAGTGCGAGAATATTAAGAAATTGCGCCGCGCAATACAGAACAAGCGCCGAGAATCACTGTCAAAACTCATACGGGAAATTCACTGGGACGTGTTTGATCATCCTCCGTACAGCCCAGACCTCGCTCCTAGCTGACAGAACATGTTACCACATGGTTTAATACAAAGTCGGCAACCTTATATGAAGAACACATACTAAAATTTGCGCCACGCTATAACAAGTGCCTACAAAATTTCGTAATTTAGTTAGAAAATAATTTAATAGATTCAGATTTTTATACATTAAATATTTTTTCTGTATCTGTACACGTTTTCTTTATATAACCAAACAGAACTTACTTTGTGAACATACCTGGTATTATTCCATGGAGTAAAACAATAAAATTTTTTTAAATATATTGAACTCATCTGTGATACTTTAGGTCCTGTTCTCATTTGAGTAGCACTCTTTCATAATATACGTAGTTTCTTTCTTTTTTATTTCTAAGTGGGGATGTATTAGGTTGAACCATATTAAATATAGAGCCTACGTATATCGATCGACCCAGGGCTACCTATACTTTACGTTGATTTAGTCGTTACGAAATCATTGCGCAGGGACCAGTGTCCGCACTCACAGAATATTGTTACTGCATCCGAGTAAATATTAAGACAGAGATATATAATTACACTACCTTACTCTAATGAAACACATCGCACCTTACAACATTTAGTATTGAATGAGGAGAGTTGCCAAATATAATCCTAATATCTGCAGCAGAAAACAGCAAATAGAGTTCCGATATATTTGTTGTTGTTGTGGAGGTCTTCATTCCAGAGACTGGTTTTATGCAGCTCTCCACCCTACTCTATCCTGAGCAATCCTCATCATCTCCTCATAATAACGGCAACCTACATCTGTTTGAATCTGCTTACTGTATCCATCTCGTCTTCCTCTGCGGTTTTTACCCCACACACTTCCCTCCAACGCTAAATTCACAATTCCTTGATGTCTAAGAATGTGTCCTACCAATCGATCCCTTCTTTTGGTCAAAGTATGCGAGAAATTCCTTTTTCCCCAATTATGATCAGTACCTCCTCATTAGTTATGCGACCCACCCACCTAATCTTCAGCATTGTTGTCTAGTACCACATTTCAAAAGCCTCAGTCCTCTTCCTGTCCACACTGTTTATCATCCATGTTTCACTCCCATACAAGGCAACACTCCACACAAATGCCTTCAAAAAGGACTTCCTTATGCTTAAATTAATATTCGATGTTAGCAAATTTTTCTTTTTCAAAAATGCTTTTCTTCCCATAGCAATTCTGCATTTTATATCCTCTGTACTGCGACTATCGTATGTTATTTTACTGCACAAGGAAGAAAATTAATCTACCACCTTTATTGATTCCTTACCTAATCTAATTCTTTCAGCGTCACCTGATTTTCTAAACCAGAATTCCATTACAATTGTTTTGCTCTTATTAATGTTATTCTTATATGCTCTTTCAACACGCTGTCCATTCCGTTCAATTGTTGCTCCAGGTCTTTTGCTGTCTCTGACAGAATTACAATGTCATCAGCAAAACTCAAGGATTTTGTTTCTTCACCCTGAACTTTAATTGCTTCTCCAAATTTCTCCTTGCTGTCCTTTAAATCTTGGTCAATGTACAAATTGAACAACATTGGAAAAAGGCTACAACCCTGTCTTGCACCCTTCCCAACCTCTGCATTCCTTTCATGCCCTTCAACTCTGATAACTCCTGTCTGGTGTTTGTACAACTTGTAAATAACCTTCCGTTCCCTATATTTTACTCCTGCGGATTTCAGAATTTGAAAGAGTGTATTCCAATCAATACTGTCCAAAGCTTTCTCCAAATCTACAAAAGGTAGAAAAATAGGTTTGCCTTTTCGTAATCTATTTTGTAAGATAATCCGTAAGGTGAGTATTGCCTTCCATGTTCCTAGATTTCTCCTGAATCCAAACTGGTCTTCCTCTAGGTCGGTTTACACAACCTTTCCCATTCTTCTGTAATAATTCGTGTTAAAATTTTGCGAACATGACTTATTAAACTGGTGGTTCTCTAATTTTCACCCTTGTCTGTACCTGCTTTCTTTGGAATGGGGATTATTACATTCTTCTTAAAGTGCTATGGTATGCCGTCTGTCTCGTATATTTTACGCGCCAGGTGAAATAGTTTTGTCATGGCTGGTTCTCCCAAAGACTTTAGTAGTTCTGAGAGAATGTCATCTACTCCAGGGGCCTTGTTTCGACTTAGATCTTTCAGGGCTCTGTAAAATTCTTCTCTCGGTATAGTATCTCCTATTTCATCTTCATCTATTTCCTCTTCCTTTCCTACAATATTGTCTGGAAGTTTATTTCCTTTGTAGAGCCCCTCTATATACTCTTTCCATCTTCCAGCTTTCCCTTCTTTACTGAGAAATGGTTTTCCATTTGAGTTCTTTATATTCATACAGTTGTTTTTGTTGTCTCCAAATGTTTCTTTTATTTTCCTGTAGGCGGTATATATTTTTTCCCTATTTCTACATTCTTCTACAGACTTGCATTTGCCTTCTAGCCACTCGTGCTTAGCTATTTTGCACTTCCTGTCAATCTCATTTGTCAGTCGTCTGTACACCATTTTGCCTGTTTCATTTACTGCATTTTTATATTTCCTCCTTTCGTCAATTAAATTTAGTATTTCCTGTGATATACAAGGACTTTTTGTAGGTCTTGCTTTTCTACCTATTTTGTCCTCTGTTGCCTTCACTATTTCATCTCTCAATCATCTACCCATTCTTCTTCTACTGTTTTATTCCCCCCCCCCCCCCGTTTCTGTCAATTATTGCCTAAAGCTCCCTCTGAAATTCTCAAGAACTTCAGGTTCCTTCCATTTATCCAGGTCCTATCTTCTTATTTCCCTACATTTTTGCAGTTTTTTTCAGATTCAGCCTACAGTTCATGAGCAACAAGATATGGCCAGAGTTAATATCTGCCCATGTGTATGTCTTACAGTTGAAAACCTGGTTCCGAAATCTGTGTCTTACCATTATTAAATCTATCTGGTATCTCCCGGTGTCTCCTGGTTTCTTCCACGTATACAACCTGCTTTCGTGATTCTTAAGCCAGGTGTTTGTTATGATTAAATTATGTTCTTCCGTGCGAAATTCTACCAGGCGATCTTATCTTTCATTCCTTTTGCCCAAACCATATTCACCTACTATTTTTCCTTCCCTTCAGTTTCCTTCAACCGAATTCCAGTCTCCCATCACAATTACGCTTTCCTCTCCTTTAATTGTCGGAATAATTTCCTTTACCTCCTCATAGATTTCCTCGAACTCTTCATCATCGGCAGAGTTAGTGGGCATATAAACTTGTACTAGTATGGTTGATGTTGGCTTTGTATCTATGATTATGCGATCACTGCCATGCTCATAGTAGGATTAAATTCAAATGTTTGTAAATCTACTGGACCAAACTACGTGGTCATCAGTCCGTAGCTTACAAACTACTTAAACTAAGGTTAACTAACCTAAGAACAACACACACACCCCATGCCCCACATCCTTTAATTTTTTTTATTTTTAATGTTTGTATAGCTTATGGGACTTAACTACGGGGTCATCAGTCCCTAAAGATACAAACTACTTACGAACTAGCTAATCGTAAGGACGGCACAAATATCTATGCCCGAGGGGTATTCGAACCCCCGATCGTAGTGGCCGTGCAGAGCGTGACTGGAGTGCCTCAGTCCCCTCGGCCACGGCGGCTGGCACCAAATCCTCCTAAATAGTCCCCGCACGGAGATCCAAATGGGGGGGGGGGGACTGTTTTACCTCCGGAATATTTTACTCGAGAGGATACCGTCATCATATATTCATACAGTAAAGCTTCATGTCACCGGGAAAAGTAACGGCTTTAGAGTCCCTTTGATCTCAGCCGTTCGCAGTAGCTGTGTGACAAAGCTACATTAGCTGAAGTTACAAGGCCAGTTCAGTCAGTCGTCTAGACTGTTGCTCCTGTAAGTACTGAAAAGACTGCTTCCCCTCTTCAGGAACCACACATTTGTCTGCCGTCTCCACAGATACCCCTGCGTTCTCTCCGTTCTGATTGTACCTATGGTATGGCTATTTGTATCGGTGAGTCACGCAAGCCACCCCACCTCGGCAATATTTGTTGTTCACGCGAGTGATATATATGTTGAATCATCTAGCACTTGCACCGCAAATATTGCAGAAACGGATTTGTAGTCAGAGGATCGTATTTTTAGCCTACAAACAGATTGAAATATTACTCTTAAAGTGCATTTTTAATGCAAACATACAATTTTTTAAATGGAACAATGCCTGTATACATTAAGAAACTAAAAGTTGGGCGCACTAGAATATCAGTAGAATTTGTTGCAAGATTCTAGTGCAGGTCGTTTACGAGATATCGTCTTTGGAAACGTGCCCACACCGACATTTGCGTGTTCTAGTCAACCCGCATAGTTGCTAGGTACGATGATGTTATGTTTGCTTTGCCTGTGTGTTCCTTGAGGGCACTGCGGCTCGCTAGTCAGTTAGCGAAAACTGTTCAAATGTTTGTAAATCTATCGGACCAAACTGCGTGGTCATCAGTCCGTAGCTTACAAACTACTTAAACCTAGGTAAACTAACCTAAGGACAACACACACACCCATGCCCCAGGGAGGACTCGAACCTCCACGGCGAGCAACCGCGCGCTCCGCAGCGAGACGCTTTACACCGCTCGGCTACTCCACCGCGGCAGTCAGCGTAACAGACCAAACGGTAGGTCGAGAGTGTAGAATGGTTTTAGCAATGCAGAAAAAGCCGACATGCTCATGGTGTATGGAGAGTGTAGAAAGAATGCCGTTCGTTCTCGTATGGTGTATGCGGCAAGATATCCCAATAGACGTCACCCATCTCGGCAATTATTCATCAACCACTTCAACTAGTTACGTGAAAGTGGTAGTGTAACGCCGAGACAACGTAACAGAAGGAAACGAGTGATGACAGAGGATGGGGAAATTGATGTTCTTGCTGATGTTGCAGTTAATCCGCATGTCAGCTCCCGCGCAATCGCACGAGGAATCGCATTCTCTATCGACATAAGTTCTATCTCTATCAAATCTCTCTTCATCAAGAGCTGCACGGAAACGATTTTGAGAATCGTGTTAAGTTCTGCAGATTGGCTTTACGACAGGATACTCGAGATGTATAATGCATCTTGTTTAGTGATGAAGCCACACTTACCAATCATGGCCAGGTAAACCGCAGAAACATGCACTATTGGTCTGCTGACAAACCCTTTTGGCTTCGACAGTTGAACCGTCAGCGTCCAATGGAGTGTAAACGTGTGGTGTGAAATAGTGAATCAGCAGCTCATCGGACCGTATTCCATAGACGGAACACTGACCAGGCACAAGTATCGCAGCCTTCTAACAGACCATCTTCCACGGATGCTAGAAGACGTTTCTCTGGAGAATAGGAGGAATCTATGGTTCCAACATGATGGCTTTACAGCCCATAGTGCACCAATTACTACAGCATGTCATTATGAATTGTACCCAAATCGATGGATTGGACGCAGTGGACTTGTACCTTGGCCGGTCCGTTCCCCAGATTTCACGCCTGTAGACTTTTTTCTGTGAAAAAAGTTGAAAGATGCTGTCTACAAGGACATACCAACGACACCCGATGATATGCAACGACGTATTACTACAGCTTTCTCGGACATATCCGCTGAAATGCTAACACGTGTGCAGCGGTCGTTCGATACCAGACTGACACCGTGTATTTCTGCTGTCGGTGGTCATTTTGAACACAACCTGTGATTGTATTTTGTCAAATGTTCAAATGTTTGTATAGCTTATGGGACTTAACTACGGGGTCATCAGTCCCTAAACTTACAAACTACTTATGTACTAGCTAACACTAAGGACGGCTCAAATATCTATGCCCGAGGGGGGATTCGAACCCCCGACCGCAGTGGCCGTGCAGACCGTAACTAGCGCGCCGCAGTCCCCTCGGCCACCGCGGCCGGCGGTCATGTGTCGCGATGCACTTGTGTTTTTCTTTAGTGTGTATTACCACAGGTATTGTTCAAGTGTCGGTGAGGGAACGTTTCAAAAGACGATATCTCGTAAACGACTTACCCTAGAATCCAGCAGCAAACACTACTTATATTCTAGTGCACCCTACTTTTAGTTTCTTAATGACTACAGGCAAGGTTACATTTAAAAAAACAGTATGTTTGCATAAAAATACACTTTCAAAGTAATATTACAATCTGTTTGTTGGCTAAAACTACGTGTCCCTAACTGCCAATGCATTCTGTGAAAAACGCAAATCAATCGCACTTTCTGTTCCCGAAATATTTGCGATGCAATTGTTAGGTGATTCACCCTAAAAAGGTTCAAAAGTTTTCAAATCTATCGGACCTAACAGCGTGATCATCAGTCAGTAGCTTACAAACTACTTAATGTAAGGTAAACTAACCTAAAGACAACAGACACACACAAACCCATGCCCCAGGGAGGACTCGAACCTCCGACGTCGAGCAACCGCGCGCTCCGCAGCGAAGCGCCTTAGACCGCTCGGCTACTCCACCACGGCGATTGCACATTTCCGAACTGTTGAGGTGAGCTTGTTCACATTTGTCAAAGATGAGGAAGAAATAAATAAATAGAAAATAATTCCACAGTTTTTATTAAGCGGTATGAAGTCTTATCATATCAGGAGTACATAATTTAAAACAGTAATAAATGAATTTAAAATCAAGACAAAACCTGCAACCACGAAATCTGACACAATAGCAGATCAGAAATCTAAACTGTAATTCACTTCTGATATCTTTCCCTAATTCGGAAAAATGTACAAAAGCTGCGCTGCGAGAAGTCATCAGTTGTCTGTTCAGCGTCACATTCACAAAACACAAGCTCAGACCCAAAATACAATCTCTAGACAAGAAGCGTGGGTTGTAGACAAACTGTACTATTATGTGATGTCTATCATATAGCTGTGTCCACTAATTTGATACGCTGGAATCGTCACCGTAGAGGGCGCGCAATAAATAAATAAATAAATAAAAATTCAAATGTTTGTAAAGCATATGGGACTTAACTGCGGGGTCATCAGGCCCTATACTTACAAACTACTAAAGACAACGCAAACATCCATGCCTGAGGGGGAATTCGAACCTCCGACGCGAGAGGCCGCTCGATCCGCACTGCGGCGCTCCAGACCGCTCGGCTATTACCGCGCGGCTCGTACCTGCATTCACTATTTCTCTCAATCATTCTATTGTTCCTCCTCTTTTAACTCCTAAACAGTAATTTGGAACAGTTATAAGATATGAATTAAATATATTATTTTCCTATCGCCCATTTATAAGTGAAAAGCACGAAATCGGGGTATATTTTACTGTACAGAGAGATAGAAACATCCAAAAGACAATTTTTTTTAACAAACGGTAAATTGTAGCCTGGAAATTGTAGCCTGGTTTCCTATCGGAAACATACTGAAAAAATAAGGACATTGACGATGTCCTTTTTTAATTTATAGAGTACTAGCTGAAAACCCGGCTTTGCCCGGGTATTTATTTATTTATTCCTGCCATTTTTAAGTATATATTCATTTGTATAAGAGGTGTATGTCTGTAAAATATCTTGCGAGTATAGTTAATAGTAAAGAAATAATAGATGAAAACTTGATGCGGGAAGGGGCGGTTTTCCAATAATGTTACTGTGTGCGTGCTCATATCTCATGAACTACGTGTCGGAATGTGATACAATTTAGAAGCTACATTCAACTATATATGTGTATACTGTCTGTAAAATTTCCTGTCGCTACAATTTGTGGTGTTCAAATTATAAATTGTAACGTCATACCGAGAGCCGTAGTTTTACTCCATAAACAGCGGAAAAGTAGTAAGCAAGAAACTTTTTTCCTTTCATCATTTTACTATGGTTGCCAGCGAGAAAAGTTTGATAAATGTTTGAAATTATGTTTCAAGTTTGTTGCAAGTCGATAAGTACTGTCATTCTCATACAGTGTATTTCGAAAGTCTCACCGCATTATATGGCTTTTTTTATTTCTATTGGTTATGACGTAATATCTTTTGAACCAAGTGCCGTATGTGATTCTTAACCATGCAGCAATTGTTACCTTACGGTAAGGAATGTGTGTACCAAATTTGGTTGAAATCGGTCGTATGGTTTAGGAGAAAATGAGCAGCATTGTCACAAAATGCAGCAGTTTTTCGCGCATCTCATTGTTTATGACGTCATATCTCGTGAACTATATATCGTATATAATTCTTGCACTTACGGCGAACGTCCTCATGGATTCAAGCTTACGTGTACAAAACTTCATAAAGATTGGAACAAAATTGTGGATTTGTATACAACACGTACAAACATACGGACACTCTGCTTTATATATTAGATTATATTTTGAGATGAATAATGTTAAGGACAAATTATTTCTTTCTATTGACATTTTCTGAAAATCTATATGTATTAACGTCAACTTATTTTTTCTTTCGATATATTGGTACTTTTAAATACTGCAAACAATACGTTGAATTTTCGCATCTAAATTTCGGTTTTAATTCTTTTTATTAGTTCTATTCATAACAGTTGTATGGTATTATTAGTTATTCATGTCGACTGGCACCCACAATGCAGAACTCCAACACCTGTTTCTGAATATTGAGCACGGGAATGGTAGAACAAGCTTCTAGCGACAGTAGTGCAGTGGATTTCCGAATCAAGTCATTAATGCGTTCGGGTTCCAGGTCGATAAGTGCTTCAGCCGCAGTCCTGGCCTATCAGTTAACGAGCGAATCTAATTAGTGGCAGTTTTCATGGCGCAGACAACAGCTCATAATTTGTTCTTAATCCGTTTACAAAACTGAACGTTATCGTTTATACCATAAAAACCCAATCATGTAGAAGCGAGACAGAAAGTGAGAGAGAATGTGAAGATTACAACTATAAAACACGCATTGCAAACTCGTGTAATGCATTTGAATCAGATTCGCATTATGAAATTGGCAGAAATTCATACAAAAATATAATCAGTGGTAAATATTTTTCCAAGTAAATGAAACCACACACTTCACCTTCATTGCTTAACTTACAGTGACAGGTTACACTGAATCGACTTTTAATGGATGTGGCACAATGTCAGTATTTGCATTTCATTTTCATAGACATTTCCTTTCCCTCACCTCCAACCACAAATCCATATTATTTAGTAATTTGGCGATAGTTCGTTTAACATTATTCGAACTCTGCGAAACGACGAAACCTTAGGTGCATAAGTTCGATTCACATGTAATTCACGTACGTTGCCTCTTGTGAAGTACTGGATGATGAAATAGTCAAATGTTCGTTAAGATATGGGACATAACTACCGTGGTTATCAGTACCAAGTGTTACAAACTACTTAAGCTAACCTAAGGACAACACACACCCATGTCCGAGTGAGGACTCAAACCTCCGACGGGGACCAATCGCGCACTCCGTCGAAAGGCGCCTTAGAGTGCTCCGCTAGTTCACCGCGGCCTCTATAACGATTTTCCTTGAAAGTCTTAATAGTATGTCCTTAGTAATCGAAGAAGTTAGAACCATAAAAATTTACACGTCTACTTAGGAGGTAAGAAGATAGGTATTTTCATTATTCAAATATCTGTGTGTGTTTGTTTCGAATTTTAATTGACATAATAACACCTTTCTGTATTCTATGGAACTGTCGAATACAGCGAAATATTGAGAAACAGGAGGAGCAGATAGATGCACTACAAGCAGTGTCAGAGAACGCAAATTTTTAATTACGAAAGTTGAAGGGAGAAAAGAGAGGGAATGCTTGGAAAGTATAGTAAGTGGTCGAGATCGAAAAGTGTTGCTAGAAAAATAATATATTCATCCAAACAATAGATTCTTATTTCAGCCATATTTTGAGAAGGAAGCGTCTTATACTAATGTAGGAACGATGCAGTGAATACTGCTAGTGAAATTCCACATATATCGGGTGAAAATCTCGACAGGTTCAAATGTTTGTAAATCTAAGGGACTTAACTTCTGAGGTTATCAGTCACTAGTCTTATACTTAAACTAAACTCAGGACAACACACACACAGACACACACACATTCATCCCCCAACGAGGACTCGAAACTCCGACAGCGAGCAACGCGAGGTCCGCAGCAAGGAGCCTTAGAGCTCTCTAAACATGACGGGAAATAATTATTCCTGAGGCCTGGAAATTATGGGAAAGTTAGGTTCACGGTAATATCATCATCATCATCATCATCATTAGAGACTGATTATGCCTTTCAGCGTTCAGTCTGGAGCATAGTACCATACCATAAGATTTTTGTAGCCAATTACTAGTGGTCACCATTTACAAACAAACCTAGAACCAAAATGCAATGACCTGTATGGCCTGGAAACAGACTAACTAAAAATTAAAAATGCAGTATTAAAGGGGAACATGGAAATAACATGGATTGCATCTGAGTACAAATATCTGAGTTTTGTGGTGCTTCCGCCGTGCCACGACCAACCATTTAAATGAATTTAGAATTTGCTAACCGTTATTGCCCCGTAAAATATGCGAAAATTGTGCTGTATGGCTACTATGGCTTGTTGTAAAAAAAAAAAAAAAAAAAAAAAAAAAAAAAAAAAAAAAAAAAAAAAAAAAACACCTAAGTACATATAATAAACAGTGTTTTTAAACTGTCATTAATCGTTTAGTTATTCTATCAGATCATATAATATGCACATTCAAAGTATTTTTATCGCATGAGATACGTTTTACGTCACGGAGATAGAACGTTAATGAGTAGTAGCGCGGCCATTTAACATACACGGCAGTGGTCGCAGCGTTGCAATACGCATGCGCGGCTGAGGTTCATATTCTCTTGTAAACCCCCTGTAGGCAGCATATGGGTGCTCCCGCGGCAGAGAGGGGAAACACGGCTTTTAACATTGGCGTTGGAGCTGGTAGAGATACCAGCTCCTGGCTACATGAGCTCTGCCGGTTACACACGAATAATCCCGAAGCAAGAAAAAGAAGCTACTGCGCACATCGCCTTGCGCATGCGCAACTTCTGCACGAAGGCAACATCCGAAATTCACACTTGCTTATGGCGCATTGAAGATTCATCAAAAACAAGTTATATTTGGTAAAATAGCTTATAACTATAATTTAAAGACGCATCAGCTGTAAAAGCCTTCAGAAGATCCGGTTATGAATAATAATGAAGTCACTACTCTGAACCTAGCAAGGATAGCCGTGTGGTTACAGGCATCGCTCTACGCTGCCGAAGATAGTGGGTACGAGATCGACTGCAAGTAATTTTTTAACCCAATCTTCTTTTTAACAGAGACGGGAACAGCAATGACTTTTGTATTGTGACTTGCCACATATACATTTGACGTTTTTGCAAGTGTGTCACGATTTTGAGGGTAAATTTATTTCAACTCTTCATTGCAACAGGTATTTAACTGTTTCAAAAGATGTGGAGGAGAGCAGCCTTTGCGTATGCGTAAGGTTAGTAGTGGGTGATGCTTACAGTGTCACGTGACCCGAAGGTAGCTTGTCTCTTCATCGTAACAGATGAATTTAGTTACAGTCACTTAAGAGCGTAATACGCTAATATCACTAAGACGTTCCGGGCTATGCCGTGGTCTTATGGATTTATTATTTACACCCAACGTTTCGTCCCCAATTGCGGAAGACATTTTCAAGGGGGATCGTGGCAGTTTTGTACATCCGATGCACACCCTGGCTCGCTACTGACTGAAACCAAACTCCGTTTACGAGGGCTCGCTAGCAGAGGTGTGACGTCAGACGTTTCGTATCTGCGTGCGAAATTCGTCGTTGCCAATTGCCGTCTTCCGTTGTTAATATCGTCTCATGGTGGAAGACTGTTACATTTCTTCTGCAACACCGGAATCAAGATTTCATTTAGTTTCACGCCCTACTCCATCCTATTGAAATTATTGGGGTGTTCTACAATTTCTATAGCCTCTCTGTACAGTCTTTGGTGGTATCCATTTGTTGCTCCTAAAACCTGTCTCTTATCAAATTGAATAAGGTGGTTCCCCGGTTTAAAAACATGTTCAACAACAGCTCATTTGTCAGTCTCTCGCCTTCTGCAGTTCCCCTAGTCCTCGTCCAGTCGTGTTCTGACTGTTACTTTTGTGGTACTCACGTATACATTTCCATAGCTACACGGAATCCTATAAATTCCTGCTTTTTCCAGCGGTTTCCGAGCATTCTTCGGCGATTTCAGGAGATCCTGTATCTTCCGGGTAGGTCTGTATATAACGGCAACATTACGTTTTGTCAAATTTTACCGATGCGGTCGGTGACTTCCTTAATAAAAGGAAGGAAGACTTTAGATTTCGCAGGAACATTTTCATCTTTTTCAATTCTACGTGTCGGCCTCAACACTCTCCTTATCTCTGTGGACGAATAAACATTATTAAGTAAATCATTACTCAGGTGTTTCAATTTCGCGTCGATTAATTCCGGTTCGCAGATGTACCTTGGTCTCTCCGCCAACTTCTTTATAATGCCCCGCTTTTGCTGTGGGTGGCGGTTTGAATCCCGTTTGCAGATAACGGTCTGTGTGGGTGGACTTCCGATAAACTGTATGGCACAATCTGGCATTCACCTTTTTGAAAACTGACACGTCAAGAAAATTCAGTTTTCCGTCTGCCTTCTTCTCCATGGTAAACTGAATTCTAGAATTAATCCCGTTGAAGTGTTGAAAACAACGATCTTGTTTCTCTCTACCATGCCTCCACACAACAAATCTATCGTCTACATGTCGGAACCAAATAGCAGGTTTTTTGTTTGCTGTTTGCAGCGCCTGTTACTCGAATTATTCCATATAGAAATTTGCTATAACCAGGCTTAAAGGGCTCCCCATAGTTACACTATCTGTTTATCCATAGAATTCATCGTTCCATTTGAAATAAGTAGTCGTGAGGCAATATTTGAACAGATCCGCAATGCCGTGTGAGAAGATGAGATTCAGCTGTTGCCGCACCTCATAGACCGAAACCATAGTAATCAGGGATATGACGTCAAAACTAATATGTCCTCTGGCTTGACCAATATGTCATTTAATTTACTTATAAAATGTTTCGAATTCTTGATATAGTAATCTGAGCGCCCCTCATGCAGTCGTAAAGGTGTTGTCAAGAACTTGGCAATCGAATAGCAATAGCACTAACAATAGATCTCAGAGGAGGAACATTTTCCTTTTCTTTGTGGACTTTCGGCAACCCATAAAGTCTTGGCGATAGTGCAACTGAATTGAACAGACTTCTTTGAACACACAGTTCAATGGAAGACTTTTTTATTAAGAGTGTAACAGTTTTAAGAACTTTGTCAGTGGTAGCATTACTAAGTTTCCTGTATATCTGCTGATATAGCAATTCCTTCATCTTGCAATGGTAGTCGGTCACATTTGATACCACTGTACAATTTCTCTTATCTGCGGGGAGAATGATAATACTATCGTCCTCATTCAGGCTTTTTATGGCATTTTTCTCACCCGTTGTTAGATTAGTGTTTGGAGGCTTTGCGCGAGCCAATACTCTGACAGCTTCTATTCGTATTTTCTCAGCTGTTACTCTGTCTAAATTGCGAATACCCGCTTCTACATTGGCTACAATTTCCTCTGTAGGCACAACTCGCGGACTAACGGCAAAATTTCCGCTCCTGGCAAGCACCGATCTGTCATCATCAGATAGGAAATGTCCCGATAAATTGATAACAGTGCGGGAAGAAAATAAGTGACTGATCGTCGGTGTCGGTCGCAGATTGTCAAATTTCTTCCTCTGTCTACTAGACAGATTTATCGAGACACTTCCTATCTGATGATGACAGATCGGTGCTTGCCAGGAGCGGAAATTTTGCCGTTAGTCCGCGAGTTGTGCCTATAGAGGAAATTATTGCCAATGTAGAAGCAGGAATTCTCAATTTAGACAAAGTTACAGCTGAGGAAATACGTATAGAAGCTGCCAGAGTATTGGCTCGCGCAAAGTCTCCAAATAGTAATCTAACAACGGGCGAGAAAAATGCTATAAAAAGCCTGAATGAGGAAGACAGTATTATCATTCTCCCCGCAGATAAGAGAAATTGTACAGTGGTATTGAATGTGACTGACTAACATTGCAAATGTTCAAATGTTTGTAAAGCTTATGGGACTTAACTACGGGGTCATCAGTCCCTAAACTTACAAACTACTTATGAACTACTTACGAACTAGGACGGCACAAATATCCATGCCCGAGGGGGGATTCAAACCCCCGACCGTAGTGGCCGTGCAGACCGTGACTGAAGCGCCTCAGTCCCCTCACTAACATTGCAAGATGCAGGAATTGTTATATCAGCAGACATACAAGAAACTTAGTAATGATAGCACTGACAAAGTTTTTAGAACTGTTACACAGTTAATAAAAAAGTCTGTTCAATTCAGTTGCACTACCGCAAAGACTTTATGGATTGCCGAAAGTCCACAAAGAAAAGGAAAATGTTCCTCCTCTGAGACCTAGTGCTATTGCTTCGCACACCTATTTGATTGCCAAGTTCTTGACAACACTTTTACGACTGCATGTGAGGCGCTCAGATTCCTATATAAAAAATTCGAGACATTTTATAAGTAAATTAAATAACATATTGGTCAAGCCAGAGGACATATTAGTTAGTTTTGACGTGATATCCCTGTTTACTATGGTTTCGGGTAATGAGGTGCGGCAATAGCTGAATCTCATCTTCCCACGCGACATTGCAGATCTGTTCAAATATTGCCTCACGACCACTTAATTCAAATGGAATGATAATTTCTATTAACAAACAGATGGTGTAGCTATGGGGAGCCAATAAAGCCCGGTTATAGCAAATTTCTATATGAAATAATTCGATTAACGGGCACTGAAAACAGCAAACAAAAAACCTGCTGAAACTTCCTGTCAGATTAAAATTGTATGCCGGAACCAGGACTTTTTTCGAACCTGGGACCTTTGCCTTTCGCCGGCAATTCACTACCGACTGTGCTATCCAGACACGACTCACGATGCCGCCTCACGACTTTACTTCCGCCAGTACCTCGCCTCCTACTTTCCAAACTTCACAGAAGCTCTCCTGCGAACCATGCAAGACTAGCACTCCTGGAAGAAAGGATATGGTGGAGACATGGCTTAGCCACAGCCTAAGGGATATTTCCAGAATGAAACTTTCACTCTGCCGAGGAGTGTGCGCTGATATGAAGGAGTGCTAGTCTTGCATGGTTCGCAGGAGAGCTTCTGTGAAGTTTGGAAAGTAGGAGGCGAGGTACTGGCGGAAGTTAGTTAGGAGGCGGCATCGTGAGTCGTGTCGGGATAGCGCAGTCAGTAGTGCGCTTGCCCGCGAAAGGCAAAGGTCCCAGGTGCGAGTCCCGGTTCCAGCACACAATTTTAATCTGCCAGGAAGTTTCATATCAGCGCACACTCCGCTGCAGAGTGAAAGTTTCTTTCCAAAAATCCTGCTATTTGGTTCCGCTATGTAGACTATACGTTTGTTGTGTGGAGGCATGGTAGAGAGGAACTAGATCGTTCTTTTCAACACCTCAACGGGGTTAATACTAGAGTTCAATTTACCATGGAGAAGAAGGCAGACGGAAAACTGAATTTACTTGACGTGTCAGTTTTCAAAAAGGTGAATGCCAGATTGTGCCATACAGTTTATCGGAAGTCCACCCACACAGACCGTTATCTGCACCGGGATTCAAACCGCCACCCACAGCAAAAGCGGGGCATTATAAAGAAGTTGGCGGAGAGACCAAGGTACATCTGCGAACCGGAATTAATCGACGCGGAATTGAAACACCTGAGTAATGATTTACTTAATAATGTTTATTCGTCCACAGAGATAAGGAGAGTGTTGAGACTGACACGTAGAATTGAAAAAGATGAAAAGTTTCCTTTGAAATCTAAAGTCTTCCTTCCTTTTATTAAGGAAGTCACCGACCGCATCGGTAAAATTTTGACGAAACGTAATGTTGCCGTTATCTACAAACCTACTCGGAAGATAGAGAATCACCTGAAATCGGCGAAGGAAGCTCGCAAACCCTGGAAAAAGCAGGAATTTATTGGATTCCGTGTAGCTATGAAGATAAATACGTGAGTACCACAAAATGAACAGTCAAAAAACGACTAGAAGAGGACAAGGGAAACTGTGGAAGCGGAGAGATTGACAGATCAGCTGTTGCTGAACATGTTTTTAAACAGTGGAACCACCGTATTCAATTTGATAAGACTCAGGTTTTAGCAGCCACAAATGAATACCACGAAAGACTGTACAGAGAGGCAATAGAAATTGTAAAACACCCCAATAATTTCAATAGGATGGAGGAAGGCGTGAAACTAAATGAAATCTGGATTCCGGTGTTGAAGAAGAAATGTAACAGTCTTCCACCATGGGACGATATTATCAACGGACGACGGCAATCGGCAACAACGAATTACGCGCGCAGAAACAAAACATCTGACGTCACACCTCTGCGCGTGAGCCCTTGTAAACGGAGTTTGGTTTCAGTCAGTAGCGAGCCAGGTTGTGCATCGGACATACAAAAGTGCCACGATCCCCCTTGAAAATATCCTCCGCAATTGGGGACAAAACATTGGTTTTAAATAATAAATCCGTAAGACCACGTCATAATAGCTCGGAAATTTTTAGTTATATTGACCTTTCCGGCTGTGAAAGTTTACATTTTACAATCCAGCGTAATCAGTTACTTACTGTGTTTTAATGTTCATGTGCATATTCATATGATCTTGGTGTTCATTATGAAAGAAAAGTGAACAACTTTCCGTATCTTTTAGAAAAAAATTACTCAGCTTTAAGCTAGGAAGAGTAATGTAAAATAATAAAGGAGCTTGGTAGGCCGACGCTTCAGCTCGAGTTGCTGTAGAGGTCAGTCTACATGAGGTTGCTGTCTAACTGTCGCCTCTGGACGCGTAGGTAGCAGCTTGGTGAGTGGATGTCAGTCTGACACCCGTGGGTGTTAATAAAACTAGACAGCCATTATTTGTTTTCTATAAAGTACAATGGATTACGTATCGACGCCCCAGTCATTTGCCGTTGATTGGACTGCTGGCGTTAGGCACTCGTCTGGTATTTACTGACCAAGGTATTTACTGAAGCTGCGGCGGCGGCGACGTCAGATCCGGAGACGTAACCAGGCCGTTGGCCTGCTCAGCCACCAACGTATACGTTATACCCTCCTCATCTAAATTGTCGAAGACTCCTGAGTGTGACAAGCTGTTTCAGTTCAATGTCGACACAGGCTGCCACCTCCGGGCTAGCCGGCTGATCGCTCAACTCTTCCTGCTGGAAATAAGCCGTATTATTGTACGTCTGGCCCAAGTTCGTTAAGTTCCTAGGACGCAACAGTGACGTCACTTGCACTGCTCTCGTTAACCCTCTGTGATGTATCAATATCACATTTCATACCCTAAGCCTGGTGCATTCTGCAGCGTCAGTATGGGCACACTCTCAATCAACTGTTAACATGCAGAATAAGGGTACTGGGGGGAGGGGGTAATCCCTCAGTCCAATTCAGCAACTCTGCCGCCAGGTGGCAGGGCGGCGGGACCCTCTCAATGAGCTGCAAACATGCCTTGTCACCTTCTCTTCAAATGGCCAGCATTTATGCAGACTTGTGTTTTGTCCGCTGTTTACATCAAGTTAAGGTTAACAATGCGAAAGATATGCCAAACAGCCATATTTTGAGACTTTTTTTATAGTAATCGTGATACCCTACATTTAGTTTGCGATGTCTCTAAACTCAGACTTTATAGAAGCATTTCGCGATCTCAAGAAAATAGATGGCAATACCGCAGTAACAATTTATATTGCTCTGTTTAATTCTTCACCATAGGCAGAAACTTCGAATTTCAAAAACTAACATGACTGCATATCAGTTCCAGAACACTTAATTATATGAACCTTTCTTCGTGATCTTCATAGAGATCTTAGCACACAGTTTGGGTGGCACGACGTGAAAATGTCTGTGCAGGCATACTGGAGTTCCATTGTGCATATGAAAAGCAATACGAAGGTAACTTGGACAGTGCTGCAAAATATTTTCTAGACATATAATTCCACCAAACAGTGTACTTTTGTCGGCAATAAAGGAATTTAGTAATAATTTCAGAAAATGCATTGTATTAAAAATAATTTGATTGTTAACAGGGTTTAATAATACTTATTAGATGAGGATACACCAAGAGGTTACCTCACTTGGAAATTCCTCTCTTTTTTACAACAATAACGCCAACTTCTGCAATTGTTTTATGATTATCTGCAATAAATTCCTTGTTATTGTAACATCAATATTTTAATGTGTTGCCTGGTCTCAAAATGGTTTGCTGAGATAGCCTTAGCTGTGCTAAGGACTTTGTTTAAAGCGCCCGATTGACTATTAAGCTGAACTGCCTATGTTTAAAATTTATTTCTTCTTGGATTAGAAAATTCATTTGAAGAAAATACAGGACATTTTCAAAGTCTTCTGAGCACCGCTTTCCACATTTTTTATTGAGGCGATTTGTCCTCAGGGTAAACAGCCGATACCTCCTTGCTGGCTGCTTCATCGCATAGGTACTTTGAAAGTTATGCTCTGTTCTTTAACTTTCTTCATAGCTACAATATTTTCTTCCATAAAGCGTTTATATTCTTCACAAGTGATCAAGTCCTTATGTTATTGCTTTTTTTTGTAACACTAGGTATCAAGATGAATTTCTGAGCTGATTTATTATTCCAGTTCGATTTCCTTAGAGATTTAAATTACAGTGCTTTGGGAGTCCTGTTCCTCATTGCTCTGATGTTATGTGTATTGTTCGTTTTGTGTTATGTTGCTTTCTACGACTTCTGAATCTGCAACACCAGGATTTTTTTTCCATATAAGGTCGGAATTTTCTAAGAATGTATGGCATTTGACTTCAGCAACTATTTTGTAGGCAGACCCTACAAAAACGGAAATGATGGTAATGAACGCCCTTGATCTATATCCATTGCGGCATCGGCACAGTAGGATGTTCATTTGGCGCAAAATAATGTGAACGACTCAAAAGATTACAAAAGAGCATAGGAAGGCACCATGGGTCTAGAACTACGCATAACATGCCGGCGTACAACGTCAAAAACAATAGCGCTCGATCTGCAGAATGTACGTCTAGCTCGTAAAGAACGCCCTTGATCTATATCCAGTGTTGCACCGGCACAATACGATGTGCTTTTGGTCGTTTTGACGCAAAATAATGTGAACGACACTCAAGAGTACTGGAAGACATCACAAGACACGAACTACGCACAATATGCGAGCGCACTTCTGAAACAATAGCACGCGTCCTACATTAAGTACGCCTAGCTGTTCATTAACGTCATGCTTCGCCAGACCTGGTGACTGACAAACGCGTGGAAAACCGGAATACAGCCCCTTAGGCAAGAGGTAGAAAGTTGCTGAGCTCGTGTGTTTCGTACGGGGACTGATTTAGGAGAGTTACATAATAAAAGTTTGGTTTTCCAGCACCAAGTAAAGGTTGTCGAATTCCTGTGAGCTGGTCTGTATATCGAATAATTACCTTTGCACCCGTCTTAGTTCTCAATGACGCACAGCCATTAAAATGATGGAACCTTTCTCCATATGTAATCGTTATGAGGCATCAGTGCCCAACTTTAGGACATGGGAATTGTTCAACACTACTCCAAACTCTGTCTTCTTGTCTTATAGGGCAAGATATCTTAATTGTAATTGGCTGCGCTATATTATTTCCTGATGTAACAAGACGAATTCAACGTTTCGTATTTTTCATATTCTTATAGTTGCTATATATAGATGGGACTAAATTTCTAATGACCTACACTCAATATGTGGGTTAAATACAAGTTAGCAAGTCTATTAATAAAATCCATAAGTGGTCCTCCAGCATATAAATATGTGAGTTATTAATTTGTTTTGAAGATCTGGAGCGATGGGATGAAACTGTTCTTATTTATTGGTCTGAACTTCATATAACAACAAGGACGGAACATTGTGTAGTAGGTGTGTAGCCTATTCTTTTGGTGGTTCGTTGATGGAAGGAACAAATGAAATAAGTTTGTGGGATTAATTAATCTTCGTGACTCACACTTCCCACTTCATAGGTGGAATTATTTATTAATCTTCTGCTGCTGTGAGTGTGACCAGCATCGAACCTCCTCTATTCTAGCAGGGAATTCTGATATTTGAGGAGTAAATAAGAATGCAAGTAAAAGGAGAAGGCTACATACCAGACGTCGGGCAGTTCAGTTAAGTAATGGATGTATTCTGAAAGTGTCACAGGAAATTACGAGGTAGCCTGTCACATCAAACAAAACAGTTACTTGCTACGGGAAACATCGAAAGCAGCGAACATTTTAGTAATTCGCCCAGCCTTTAAAAAGGAAGTGCGTATTGCGAGTGTTCCATGAATGTATCCATTAGTCATGAATACAATAGAATGAGTCCAAAGCATGGGCGGCACAAACACTAAATCAAGAGCATTTTAATATTCATCGTACCTGCCGTCTGATAGGAAAACGGTTGCATATTTCGTAAACTCGCGACCGAGTGCGAATACTTTAAATGAACAACTGCTCGATAGAGTTGTGAAATTCATGTCGGTTAAGGCAAGTGAGCACCAAGATTGAACATGGCAGCTACTTGGTTCACTAGAGCATAGCAGACATGTCCGTCTGTCGTACTTCTGAATCTTCCGCCGGTAACAGTAGTGACGTGTTGCCAACCCGATCTAGAGATTGTTCCGGGCCTCAAGGTCCGGTTTCACCGCTCCTATGGTGGCGGCCTGCTGTAGCAGCAAATTTACGGAAAAAGCGGGAACAGAAATGTCCTTCTGCGAAGACGCTGGCTCCTGTAGCGTTTGTAGCCGATCGTCATCTTGTTAGTTATCCTGGGACTCAGGAAATTACTTCGCTCCCACGAGACGATGGTCCTCTGGTCAGACGAGAAGGTGGTGAGTTTAGGTTGTCGGGGTACAATTGGCGTTTAATTTTATTAACGTCCTGAGTATTAGTTGAACCGGCCTTTGTCGTATACCATTCGAACGTCATTTTTCATAAGGTTTGAATTCATCGTCAGGGCAGTAAGAATTATTCAATTTACTCTCTTTGTCATAAAGGCTAGCAATGTGGTTCATATTACCCTTGTCCTCATCTAAGAAAAGACTTACCTCTACTAGGGGATGAAATTAGTTGATTACACATGTAGGGTCACAGTGAATAACGGTATAGTTGTCACATTTGTAAAGGTGGTATAAATACAAAACTGTAATAATAATTACCGTACATATAATGATTAACAAGCAGGCGCATAAAACATAATTTTAGGAAATTAATTGTCACAGTATAGATATAGTGACTGAGCGATTACTGTATTTCCATTAGAAATGTTGATGTCTAAATTCTGCATAACTGTTTATCAGACACAAAGAAGGCATAATTAATTTATTGTGATGTTGATAGAGATATCTTGAAGAAATCTGGTGGCAAATGTGGCGTAGGGGGAGGCCTCTTAGCCACTTATAATTTAGTATAAATCACATATTTCCCTGTACAATTTGCTGAAGATAGTAGTACCCAGATAATATAGTCATATCTATCGTGCCTGTCAAGCCTATCGTGTAAGAAATGGGTGGTGGTCATATCATGATGAAGCGTTAGTTACTTGACGTAACACCATGTTGTTTGTTTGTTTGTATAGTCTATGGGACTTAACTACGGGATCATCATTCCCTAAACTGACAAACTACTTATGAACTACTTACGAACTAGGAAGGCACAAATATCCATGCCCGAGGGGGGATTCGAACCCCCGACCGTAGTGGCCGTGCAGACCATGACTGGAGCGCCTCAGTCCCCTCGGCCACCGCGGCCGGCGTAACACCATGTATAGTTCAGAAACCCCCAAAGGAAACAGTGACGTTGATCGAGAAAAAATTACTTAACACTTTAAATAAATCGAATACAATACAGGAAAATCATTAAAGAGTCCTTGAATTATACATTTGTTAAAGTATATTCAGATCGAATATGGGATGTGTGTAAATATCAAGAACAAGCAAGATTACGAAATATTTCCATTATTTATTATTTATTTATTCGTTCAGAATTTACAAAGCCAAATATTAAAACGGGATTACAACATAAAATGAGAAACATTCAGCATTACAGAGTACCTAAATGTTATGCAGTAATACTTTTGTTTTAAACCACATATATCCTTCAGTTCATCATTAAAACCATCAAAGGTGCACTCCATCAGGTGGTCCGTTGATTGGATGAGTCCACATTGATACAGAGTCGCTCGAGACGCCGCATGTTGTCATCATCTTCCTGCATCTTCCGACGCCCGTCCTCACACGGTTTATGGTAGTTCACACTCTTCGCTAAGGAATAATGCCCCATACTGTTATGTGTGTATCAGCAACTAGGTTCTGTTCTTCGCTGTGCTTCTACTTCATAATCTTCCCCATTGCTTTTCGTAGTTGACTATCGACTTTGATACGTGTTCACTTCTGGCTCATAAAAATGCACAATACGCAGCTACGCTATATACCAGTGCCAACACCCAAGGTTGTTCCAGTGAATTTGTAAAGGATGGCTTTTCCTCTAAGACTATCCACCTTAGGTCATGAGACCACTAACAAACAAATTCTATGATATTGGAGCAACCTTACATGACAGAGGCAAATCGGAAAGAAAGAGTCAGACCTCAAAATGCATACAAAACCTAGACAGCCCAGAATTCTTAGACAACGAACTGAGTAATCACAATAAAAACTTGGTTATGTTACTGGTACGATATCACAGCAGACCCAGGAGACTTTAATTGGTTTTCAGCTGCAGCAGTACCTCACATCAAACCGGTCTGTTTATGATGAACCTAGCTCACTGGTAACGAAACATACCCGCTAATAACAGTACCTCATCTTTCTGCCGCAGGCAGCTAGCAAACCTCGACTGTCCTACGAACCGTCTTAACTATAGCACCGGTTTTTCTCACATGGCACTTCTGTTTTCCGCTGCCCTTACATTCCTGTCATTTATAAACTGGGACGTCTGGTGGGTACAGACAAGCAGTCTTTTGAAATACTGTTGAGCACGTTTCCCGAACACTGCTTTGAGCAGCTAAATCGTCAGCTCCCACGCAATGGAAGTATTTTAGACATTATAGCTACAAACACGCCAGATCTTGTCAGAGATGTCACTGTAGAGACGGGGTTAGGGATCATGATGTCATGTTGACAATGGTCACCATAGTTAACAAATCGGTCAAAAAGGCTTGGAGAGTGTTTGTGCTCGAAAGAGCAGATAAGCAATTCTTAGCGTCCCACTTAAGGAAAGTATTGGGGTCGTTTAGTTCCAGTACGGTGGATGTAGAGGAATTATTAGCAAAATTTAAATCCATGGAAAATAAAGCGCTCTGGAAATAAGCACCAACAAAGTGGGTTAAGGATTGGAAAGATCCACCGAGTTTCAATAACAGTATTGGAAAAATGCTGAGAAAGCAAAATCATTGGCACTCTCGGTTCAAGAAAGATTAAGCAAATCAAATCAGGCAAACGTTAGTAGAGATTTACGCATCTGTAAACACATAGTGCGCAAAGCATACTATTACTACCACCGTCATACCATAGAAAACGATCTTATAGAAAACCCGAAACAGTTATGGTACTATATAAAATAGCTAAGCGGTTCAAAGGCCTCTATTCCGTGACGCGTTGACCATTGTGAGGAGGAGGGTTAGAAAAGACTATTAAATTAAAGCCGAAGTCTTAAATTTAACGTTTAAGAAATCATTCGCGCTGGAGGACCATGCAAACATATCTTCATTTGATGATCGCACTAACTTGAAATGAAGGACATATTACTTCTTATGTCCTTCATTTGCAGTTAGTGCGATTATCAAATGAATGTATGTTTGCATGGTCCTCCTGCGTGAATGATTCCTCTAACGTTAAATTTAAAACTTCGGCATAGTCGGTGTAGAGAAACAGTTGAGAGAGTTGAAAAGAAACAAGGCGCCAGGTCGACATGGGATTTCAATCCGGTTTTACAAAGAGTACTCTGCAGCACTGGCTTCTTATTTAGCTTGCAATTATCGCGAATCTTTGATCCAGCGCAAATTTCCATGCAACTGGAAAAGGTGCAAATGACTCCCGTGTATAACAGAGGCAAAATAACGGACACACATAATTACTGTTCAATATCATCAACAACAGTTTGCTATAGAATTCTTGAACACATTCTCAGTTCTAATATAGTAAATTTCCTTGAGACGGAAAAGCTTCTATCCATGCATCAACACGGCTTCAGGAAGCATCGATGTGCGAAACCCAGCTTGCCCTTTTCTCTCTTGACATCTTGCGTGTTACGGATGAAGGGCAACAGACAAGTAGCATATTTCTCGATTTTAGAAAGGCGTTCGACACGGTACCACACGCAGACTTCTAACGAAGGTACGGGCACATGGAGTAGGTAACGGAATACGTAAGTGGCTCGATGACTACTTACGTAATAGAACCCAGTACGTTGTCAACAATGGCGAGTGTTAATCACAGACTAGGGTATCGTCAGGAGTGCCCCCAGGGAAGTTTTATAGGACCGTTATTATTTTCTGTCTACATAAATGACCTAACGGACAGAGTGAGTTGCAATCTGTAGCTATTCATTGATGATGCTGTGGTGTACATGAAGATGCCGTCATTGAATGACTAAATAGGATGCAGGATGACTTGGACAATCTTTTAGGTGGTGAGGGGAATGGCAGCTAAGTCCAAATGGAGAAAAGTGCAAGTTGATGCAGATGAACAGGAGAAACAATCCCGTAATTTTCGAATACATCATAAGTAGTGTGCTGCTTGACAGAGTCGCGTCAATTAAATATCTGGATGTTGCGCTGCACAGCGATATGAAATGGAACGAGCGTATAAGTGGGAAAGGCGGATGGGTCGACTTCGGTTTATTGGGAGAATTTTGAGAAAATGTGATTCGTATGTAAAGGAGACCGGATATAAAACGCTTGTGCGACCCCGTCTTGAGTATTGCTCAAGTGTTTGGGATCCACACCAGATCGGTTTAAAGTAAGATATAGAAGCAATTCAGAGGTGGGCCACTAGGTTTGTTACTGGTAGGTTTGATCAATGCGCGAGGTGCTTCTGAAATTCAAATGGGAGTCTCTGGAGGAAGAGCGACTTTCTTTCCGAGCAACACTGTTTAAGAAATGTAGAGGGCCGGAGTTTAAACCGGACTGCAGAAAGATTCTACTGCCGCCAATATGCATTTCACGTAAGGAGTACAAAGATGAGATCAGAGATATTAGGGCGCGTACAGATGAAAATAAGTATTCGTTTTTTCCTCGTTCTATATGAAAGAGGAGCAGTAAATCAAGTAACTAGTAGTAATACTACATACCCTCCACCATGCACATTTGGGTGGATTGTGGAGTATGTATGTAGATGTAGACTTACCCTGTCCGTTGTCCATCTTTCGAGGAATGTTTTTCCAACAAGTTGCACGACGAAATGAGAGGGGGATTGATTTGGTTTGAGGGTGACTGCCTGTCAGTGCGTCTTGGACAGCGCGTTGCTGCTTCGACGTTACAAAATGGGTGAAGGCAGCGTGCGCACTGCGACAGATAGTCCGCACGGTCCTGCTCTCACGTATGTCAGTGGAGTAATATACACAAACTTCAAGAGCAGAGCAAGGCGATGCAGCTGATATGTAGGTTGAAAACGAATATGAAAAGTTTAATTACTATTTCAACCGTGAAGTCTACAACAGTATCTACAGTAACGAACTGTAAGAATATCTTTCATAACAAATGCAAGAATTCCACAAGATAAAAGATAGACCTGTGGTTTGAAAATACATATCTCATTTCGGTGAGTGAGCAATCGTATTTTCATACTTGACCAGTGAGTGATGACTAAACCATATGTTGTATGTAGAGTCAGCATAATGGATTGTCCAATACAGCTAACATGAATAACGCAGAAGCATGAGATGGTAGGCTTTGTCACACTTCATAAACAACACTTACCTCATTAGACGTTATGATTAATTATTCATTTCAATTAATTAATTTTAATTTATCATAGATTGGCATGGAATTCAAGTTGCACTAAACATACATAAATATGGATAACATAAATGAAGAGAGGAGATCATTTCCTACGAAACTGATGCGAAACTTATGTTCGTGTTGCAACTATTAGAGGCTTAGTGAAAGCAGAGTATCTCTGCTTTCCGATGTGTTAGCCCTCGAAATGAGAATGCGGACAAACTATTGACCCATTGTGCATTTTCAGCTTTTCACGGCGTAATGTATAGTCCATTAAATTTCGGGAATGCAATCGCGCAAATTCCATTTCTTCCGCTGATATTTCGGCCGCGTGCCGTCCGGCCATCTTCAGGGTGAGTCGAAGACTATTGGCCCATTGTTTATTGTAGCATATCATTTTAATGACATCTTCAACACGTTTCTACTTGTGTGTCTAGCATCAAGACCGCGTTTTAATATCAGAATTTTGACTTAAATGATATATTCAGGTAGATTCCAAAAATGGAACCGAAATTGTAATAGGCGGCCCTCCAACTTTAGTTTTCAGCAGTAGTTCGTGCCTAGCTAAAGAGTTCGGACCTCTCCTTTGCTGTGCTTTGATTTGGTCACACATTTCCGCGAACTTCTAGTTTTTTTGTAATGGCAGACATGAAAACATAGACTTGTTTCGTCGAGGTTATGGTGGAACTTCTGATTTTCAGAGGCACTCGGTAGTGAGTATTATTGGTGCCCAACTACATAGGGAGAAATTATAGACGTAATACCACAAGAGAAATCAGAGATCTCACAGATTTAAGTCTCCTATAACAGTGCAACGTCAGGAAATGAACCTTCTACCAAGCCCTTAAATGTGAATTGCCGTTTATTCCTTTATATAGATGTAGGAAGAGTGTTATTTCGAAAGCTAGCAAACATCACCTGTTATGTGTAAGGGGGGATTATACCGAAATTCATGTAAACGTTTGGCAACAGGATAACAAACGACAAGTGAAAGACAGCATGCCAGATACTTAATGAGTCCTGTGCCTGAAACCGGAGGCGGTCCCATGAAGAGAACTTCTTTCTCAACCCCAAAACATAAGAAATTTTAGAGACGGGAATAACAGATTTTCGGACATCTGACAATGTAGAAGTCACCATTTATGACAAGCTTCGTAATTTGTGTTCGTTTTTTGTTATATGGACTGCCCAGATTGCTTACGTGAAACTATTTTATTTCATGAACAGTTTCAGCAGAACTAGTTGCCATTTTTAGATACTTTCACTACATAAACTAGGCGTCATCGTCGTCGTTGAAACGGAAATGAGCTCATGTTATAAAATATATTATCGTACTGGGTCGTCACAATAATAAAATAACTAAAATAAAAATTTTGAATACGCCAATGTTAAAATCACAAGCACAAATTGTTCCATTCTTGTGCGCTCCAAAAATGTTCACATGTTTGTAATTCTATCGGACAAAACTGCGTGGTCATCAGTCCGTAGCTTAGAAACTACTTAAACCAAGGTAAACCAACCTAAGGACAACACACACACCCATGCCCCAGGGAGGACTCGAACCTCCACGGCGAGCAACCGCGCGCTCCGCAGCGAGACGCTTTAGACCGCTCGGCTACTCCACCGCGGCTTGTGCGCTCCCTCAATCCACTGACCGAGCTGCTTCATTCGATGATAGGCACTAAAAAGTCGTAAATCTGTCTTGAGTAGGAGCTGCTAATTTCGTATACGCAGACGGAAGCTGGTTAACAGGAAGCACAGGGTTAACTACCAAAATACTATTAATCACTACACCGTAGTGTGTAGGACACCATGGAGATTTCATTACATTACTGCGTTGTTGAGTGCCTCTTCAAATTTCAGTACGTTGATGTAAAGTAGCTGCTAGTTTCTGTTGTGGTGCAGAATCGATTGTCAGACACCCACAAGTACAATTCGGGCTACACCGACGAGGTAGGTAGTAGGGGACGCGTTTAGGGCAATAAATTTCTTCTTGGCGAGGCAGTGCTTTATATCGACTGTGCTGGGGTCTCACGTTACCCAAGAGCAGCTCGTATGGCCGTGGCCGAGGGAAAGGGAAAGCTTTCCCGCCGGAAGAGGGTGAGGAGCGCGCCATTGTTAGTCGTGTGTGGTACGCGCTGACTCAGCCGCTCAATAGCGCTCTCTACCCACTGACTGGGCCTTCCGTCTGCCATCGATTTGCAGTCGGCCTCATCGCGCAATAATAGCATTTCCGTAGGACAAAAGACGCCCCGTCAGCGAACACTGTTGTCTCTGCTGAGCGACCTGACCTGACGTTTTCGGAATGTGCGCCCACCGCGACGCGTCTACGGTTTCCTTAGTCGCCCGACCCATCGTCAGCATCGCGACTCAAAAATCGCGGCAGCTCCTTTCCACAAGAGGATGCTTTGCTTCAGCGTCATATAACCGTAAATACTGTATTCTGTATTAAAGCCTCTTGAAACTAAGAAGGCGAGGTCATTTTAGGGTACATCATATTATTGTTGTTGTTGTTGTTGTTCGACGTTTTAGGGAAATAATATTGCAAGGTCATCTTTCCCCCCATCATATTATGCACTATACGTATAGGGTAAGTGTACCAGTAATCGGCACTGTACGGGTAATCGGCTCTTTAATTTTACATTTAAAATATGCATTTAATCGCTAAATAGATTCAAAAATGTTCAAATGTTTGTAAATCTAATGGACTTAATTTGTGAGGTCATTAGTACCTAGGCTTACAAACTACTTAATCTGACACATACACACACACACACAACACACACGCACATGCTCGAGGGAGGACTCGAACCTCCGACTTCGAGTAACTGCGCGCTCCGCAGCACGGCGCCTTCGAGCGCTCGGTCATTCCACCGCGGCTAAATAGATTCATCATATATTAATAAACAGGTACGAACGGTGTATCTCATAAATGTAATTATTTTAAAATGAAGTGATCGTTATTACAAGAACTTGTGAACCTCCCTACGAAACTAGCTGTATTAATTTCATTTAACGTATAATATTATTTACAAATGATATTTTATGTGAATCCCCTTAAGATGCCAATAACTGGTACATTTACCCTACGTAACTGATAATGGACGGCATTAAATTTGAATCTGTACTTTAGCTACGCTTCGTGTACGTAAAAAGTTATTACCTTTTGCGAATTGCAATTCAGTTTTCTCCAAGGTAATTCTTAGTGTTTATGCTAATTTTATGGACAAGACTCAAGTTTGACTTGCTGTTTAGAAAGGTAACCCTGACATTGGACGGGGAAAGTCACAACTGTGTTTAATTTACTTATGTGAAGGACATTTGTGCTGCGTCACACTTACTCTTTCCGCTGTACCTTTCCCAGTATGAGTGAGACCATGTTGTGTGAGTGTGGTGAGTAACGAAGGTGCTGGACTGCGTCAAAATTATTATGGGGAGCGGGGTAATACAGAGCACACACGCCAGTTTTGACATACATTTTATTTTTCGAACTCACCTGAAAAGGTGAACATAATATTTTCCCTACACGTTTATGCTTCCATATTTTGTATATTAAATCTGCTGACATGTCTACAAGTGTTTTGCAAAAATGTTAAGTTCCGCGGATTACCCCAAGGGGTGGGGTAATACCGTGGAGTGTAATGCATCATACCACATAAAATGAGAAAAGCGCTGTCAATATAAAACAAATGAAATAATTCCAACTTTAGAATTTATTTATATTTCAAACATTTAAATTTTACAACTTACTAACGTTCTGTCAGAGAGCCAAAATTCAAACACCATTTTACTGGTAAGATAGCATTGTAATATAATTGAATCAATTTGCTTCTCTTCACATTTAGCGCCTATTTCAATGGCTGTAGTCACAAACATACTTTCCAACAGTGTCACATCCACTACGGTAATATCTTGCATGTTGCGCGGTGTTGCCCCGTAACGACATGACCCAGCATTTTTAATTCTAACCGAACGATCACGATGTTTTTTGTTGCAACATTTTATGTTTAAATAATGGCAAGAAATAAGCATTTCAATCAGTCCACTTTCAATATTTCTACTATTCTACATCTACATACATACTCCGCAATCCACCGTAAGGTGAGTGGCGGAGGGTACACTGTACCAGTACTAGGCATTTCCTTTCCTATTCCATTCCCAAATAGAACGAGGAAAAAATAAATGCTTATATGCCTCCGTACGAGCCCTAATTTCTCTTATCTTGTCTTTGTGATCACTACACGAAATGTAAGTATGCGGCAGCAAGATCTTACTACACTCAGCTTCCAATTCCGGTCCTCTAAATTTCCTCAACAGAAATTCACGAAAAGAACGTCGTCTTTCCTCCAGCGATCCCCAACTGAGTCCCGGAGCATTTCCGTGACACTCGCGCATTGGTCGAACCTACCAGTAACAAACCTAGCTGCTCGCCTCTGAACTGCTTCTATGTCTTCCTTTAAACTGAACTGCTGCGGGTCCCAAACACTTGAGCAATATTCAAGACGTGGTCGTACAGGCGATTTATACGCGGTCTCCTTTACAGGTGAAGTACATCTTACCAAAATTCTCCCAATAAACCGAAGTCAGCTGTCCACCTTACTCACAACTGTCCTTACATGCTCGTTCCATTTCATGTCGCTCTACAATGTTACGTCTAAATATTTGAACGACGTGACTGCATCAAGAAGCTCACTGCTAATGCTGTATTCGAACATTATCGAATTGTTTTTCCTACTCATGCGCATCACCTTACATTTTTCTATATTGAGAGCTAGCTGCCATTCTTCGCACAACTAGAAATTTTCTATGCCATTTCAATCAATTAAAGACGACACCCTCCCAAACACCACAGTAATATCAGCATTACAATACTTCACTTAACTCTACATTCGTGAACTGCTGATTTTATAGAAAAAAATTCGAAATCAGATGAAACCAATTGCCGAGAATGACTCTGCCGTTGAGGCGCTATCCTGCGATGCTTGAGGCCGTTCCCCGTCGAGGGTTCGAATCCTCCCTGGGGCATGGATGTTTGTGCTGTCTTTAGTATAAGTTAGTTCATAAGTAGTTTGTAAGTTTAGGAGCCGATGACCCCGCATTTAAGTCCCATAATCTTAACAAACATTTGAACATTTGACTCTGCCCTTAAAAGCTCCCAACCTCTCTGGATCGTATTGCATTTCCTCCCCCTATGCGTCAACAATATACAGCACTCTTTACCCCTATTGGAAACTGGAAAGCCGGCCGCGGTGGCCGAGGGGACTGAGGCACTCCAGTCACGTTCTGCACGGACACTACGGTCGGGGGTTCGAATCCCCCCTCGGGCATGGATATTTGTGCTGTCTTTAGTATAAGGTAGTTGATAAGTAGTTTGTAAGTTTAGGGACTGATGACCCCGTAGTTAAATCCCATAAGCTTAACAAACATTTATAATTTATAATTATGAAACTGGAAACAGCGGTGCACTTAGAGACAACAAGGCCTTACAACAGCCCGTGCTACGTCATACTGACCAGGCCGCGGCCGTCAGCTTACTGGCTGCCCGCTACGAGGCAGGGAGCGTGCCCCAGGGGACAGCCATTCAGCTGGCGGCTGCGGCCTGGTCAGTATGACGTAGCATGGGCTGTTGTAAGGCCTTGTCTCTAGCTGGTGTTGGTATTACCCAGATAAACGGTATTGTCCAAGACCACCCAGAGAGAAGGCCGCGGCGCTCTCGTGTGACCTCAGGCAGAGTAGGTTCCGCGCGCATAGCTGACTGGGTAGCCGCTGGGGCACGGCACATTATGGTGAAGCAGCGAGCTAGTCAGCTATGCGCGCGCAACCTACTCTGCCTGACGCTACTCGAGAACGCCGCAACCTTCTGTCTAGGTGGTGGTGCATTGTCCCCCTCGCCCCTACTCATGGCAGTAGGCTTCTCATAGAGGGAAACTGAGAAGCTAAGCATAGGGATTGCAGGGTGACAGTTTAGAAAGATTGATTCGAGAGTTGTAGAGGGTGGATTTTCAGCCTTCAGCCACTCATGACAGGGCATTTTAAACGAGAGAGGTTTGATAAGGGTAAAATGAGTCAGAAATGTTGTGTATTCTTCTCCATTTGGTGCACAACCAGCTAAATGAGTGGTCAGTAGAAGTATAATCCGGAGCTGAGATTTAAATTTTATTAATTTTCGATAAAACTGAGAACTTGTGAGTGTGTGAAGTAACGACATTCTTCTGGCATGCGCTCTCAGCTCATGGTAAACGCTGAGAGAGGGGAGACGTCAAAAGTCTTTTAATTTCGGTAACAAATAGTAATAATGTGGTAATTGTTCTTATTTGCTGAAGGTATATTTTATGTGACTTAATGCTTTTCTATTTGTTTCTTTGTGTGAATGTAACGCCCTTTGTGTTAAGAGAGTGGCTCAGTGGGGACAGGAAAATGTATTCCTTCAGACCGATATTAACTGACAATAATTAACTATGTATATTTTTTGTAGGTTAACTACTGTTTTGGATCGCTTCACGAGATGAGATGTGCGTTTCTCTCCAGTACTCGGTACTCATTCCTGTGAAAAGTTTCCCTATTCCATGCGCTCGCTCATACACATTTGCACAGCCAGTAGTCACGTGGTTAGTTAAGATTACAATGATTGAATTCGAATGCTAAAGTATGCGAGTGTTGTGCGACAAAGAGATGAGTGTTTTCTTGGATCATACTAGTGTGACCAGTGATCGTTTCATTCAGTAAGAGAACAATTTCGAATTCCATATCTGTGTGCATTACAATGATATTTTAGACTTATATTTCATGCCTATAAACAAAATATGTAAGAAAATTCACCTGTTACTCAATTTAGTGTTTTGTTGCAAATAGAGAACCATTCACGTAACCTTATCACAAGCAATTTCCACAAGAACGAATTAAAACCGTAAAAATTAAAAACGTGGAATTTTAAAAGAAATACGAGGTGCGTCCAGAAAGTAAGTTCCGTTTGGTTACATGAAACGAACTGGTACAGATACAGAAAAAATATTGATTGTACAACTGTTAAACTACTTTTCTACATAGCTTCCGAAATTTTGTAGGCATTTGTCACAGCATGGCACAAGGTTTTGTCTGCCTTTTTCATATAATGTTGCCGCCTGTGTATTCAACCATGTGGTATCATGTTCTTTCAGCTCGTCATCTTCGTTGAAGTGTTGTCCACCAAGGACAGATTTTAGGTGTAAGAAGATAATTACTGTCGAAAGATTTTTTTTTCACGATAATGCCTGACCTCACACACTGAATGTGACCAAACAATTCTTACTGAAATTTCAATGGGACCTGTTTGATCATCCTCCATACAGCTCGGCCCTCTCTCCTAGAGACGTTCATCTCTTCTTACACCTTAAAAGCTGCCCTTGGCGATGAACACGTCAACGATGATAAAGAGCTGTTACCACATGATTGAATACACAGGCGGCAACCTTCCGTGAAGGATGCATGCAAATACGTGTGGCACGCTAGACAAGTGCCTACAAAATTTCGGAAGTTATGTGGAAAAGTAGTTTAAGAGTTGTAGAATTTTTTGCAATAAAAATTTCTTCTGTATCTGTGTACAATTTCATTTTATTACCAAACGGAACTTACTTTCTGGACGCGCCTCGTATAAAGGAAGACAAGTCTCTAACTAAAATTAATGTATCGCAGATATTATTGAAGCAGACGGTTACCGCTCCACTGCTAAATGCGTTTAATTGTGTGTGTGCTTTGTTCTACGTTGTGCATAGTTGTTGCTGAGTTACGATGTTTTTTTCTTGATATACGGGAATGAACTTTTTTTATTACGCACACTCAACCCCAGCATACAGCATGGGAGCTTCTTTTATTTCTACTGGGGCTTGATACAGTTACGAAACAGATTGGCGTAGCACATATTTTATACTTCATCTCGGAGAAGTTAATTATATACAATTAACAATAATTAAAATTTTCCATACCTCGAGTAGACGGTAACCATACAAAAAATGTTCAAATGTTTGTAAATTTATTGGACCAAACTGCTATGGTCAACAGTCCCTCGACTTACAAACTATATAATCTCACACTAAGGACTGTGCCTCCGGCGTGAACGGCCGCCATGTCCGTAGCATGACGCCTAAGACCACGCGACCATTCCGCGCAGTTGTAACCGTGCAAATTGTGATTTTAGAATACCTTCAAATATTTTATGTTATATTTATCTTATAATATGTGATTATAGTTTCAATTTTCTCTTTTAGTTATGAAGATTATCGCTTAATGGTAGGAATTAGTGATTACTGATTTTGAATATGCTTTATAAAGCGTTAATGAATCTTGTTATCTGCGTAGAATGTTTGGAGCAAGCTGGACATTTCGTACAAACACGGGATAAACGAAGTTAAGCAGTGACGAACTCAGTTAGCTGTATGGTCTAACGGACCGCTTTCCGAGACGGGGAGACGTACCGGCCCCGGTTCGAATCCGCCCGGCGGATTAACGAAAGGGGTCGTAGTGCCGGCCAGTCTGGATGTGGTTTTTAGGCGGTTTTCCACATCCTCCTAGGTGAATACAGGGCTGGACCCCAAGTCCCGCCTCAATTAGTCGATTCACTAACATTTCGTAACACTTTACACTTTCACACACATATAACACTATACGCAGATATTTGGGGTATACATTTCGTCCTGGGGGGCATGGGGTGACGGCAGGAAGGGCATCCGGCCACCCTGTAACTATTAACACATGCCAAATCCGCGTTTAACACAGTGCCGACCTTGCATATGTAAGAAAAGAGCCTAAGAGAAAGAAAGAAATGAAGGCAAGGAATGGTAACATCAATGAAGCATGTATTGGCTTGGTACAATAACGAGATTTGTGAAGATTAAATACAAGGAGCGTCTGAAAAGTTCAGTGAATGGTCCCATATTTTACAAACCGCGCTAGCGACGATGAGGTGCGGGAGATACACATTGAGGGAGATGTCAAAAAGCGCCCCCTATGGTGCAAAGCACTGCAGTGAAGCTGTAGTGCACGCTGCCACCCCGCTAATAGGGTCAGTGTCCGAACTAGTGTCACTGCAACATGGATCACTGAATGGAGCAACACGTTAACATCAAGTTTTGTTTGCCTCCGACACGGGTGTGTTTCTTTTTCCTTAGTATAACTCAGTTTAATTAGTTTGTGTGTTGGGACTGATAACCAAAGCATTTTGGTTCAGTAGCCTTACAAGCATTTGACCGTGGAAAATTTTAGAATTTCGTACGTTACAAAATGCCATAGTTTCATAAAATTCGTTTACACTCATTTTCCTAAGTACCAACACAGCAATAAAAGGAAAAAGAAAATACTAAGTAGAATACCTATGAACTACAATTACCAAATCAACGTTTTCGGTACCAGAACTACATGAAGGTAATCCTTGTGGCAATTGAATATAAAGGAGCATTATCAAGGTCACACAAAATGATTAGAAGCAATTGTATAAGATTAGGTATTATGAGATTGGACAGAACCTTAAGGGGTCTTATATGTCTATGTAGGCTGTTTTATTTATCTAATTATTTAGCTGGTGGGTAGTATTGAGCCACTGGGAAATTAAAAGTAGCCTTTGATACTTCCATCACAGTAAACAAAAAATATCCTATACCAAAACTGTGTGAAGCATCACGTGCCAAGTGTTACATATGATGTTACATGCTTACGCATTTTTCTAGTGTTGCAAGGTACGTCCTGCGATCTCTTTTGTGCGTTGTTACTATTTCTTATGATTTTTCTGCTGGTTTGACTGTAGTTGTATAATGTAAATTTCAGCTAACATCCAAGCTATGCAGCTATTCATTCTCAAACTTTTTTGTTTTTGTTTTAACATTTTGTTGTAGAAAGTAATTTTAGCACATTAAAATGTTAGGAACTCAGAGAGATCACAGTTCCCTACATACTACAATTATGTATTTAAATATATTCAAGTTGTCCCATAAATGTATTTTGCTGCAGTAATAGAGAAATGCAAATCTTCAGTCGTTCAAACTTCTACATAGCCATCTACATAGATAATCTGCAAATGACATTTAAGTCCCTGGCAGAGGGTTCATTAACCATTTTCATAACCTGTACAAGCTTCCTAGGGTTTTATTTGCGGACGGAGAAGTTAATACTGCTTCCTTCCACAAGTCCCCTAAAACCTCCACATTCTTGCGGATGCTGTTGCGTAGCAGTGTGCGTTTGTACCGCCCTACAGTACGCACGAGGTGCTGTAGTTGCTGTCCAAGACTTTATGGACAGCATAGAGTTCTGACTAACCTGTTGTCTTCTATAGTTGTGTCCCCAGCGCAGGTCGTAGGTTCTTCTACAGCATACAAGTGAGGCTAAAATAAGTTCTGTATGATGGAAGCATAATAAGCGACTCGCGAGATTTTTAATTGTCAGGGATGCCATTTATTAAATAAATAATAAAAAATGAGCAACTATTGTTAATATGATACGGCCTATGCTGCCCATAGTTCATGTTGAGACCTCGACTGTTATCACATTTACGCAAATCTTTACTCATGACCGGCGCGGTCCGGCGTATAGCGGTCAGCTCGAGACTGCTACTGCGGCGCGTTGCGAGAGGGCACCTGACGCTCTATTTCGCGCCAAAACAGGGCCGTCGCGCGCCTTCTGCAAAATCGCTCCTCTCTTGTTACAATAAGAGAAGGCACCTTAAACTTTTTAAACTGTCAAAACCTAGCCTGTCCTTGAGAGATATTTATTACAAATTCTCAGCTCTGAATAATTAATATTTAGTTTATAATAAACAAAAGTAATTTCAAAATAATCACGTGACGTGAAATGCAGCAGCCAATGCGAGAAGAGCACCAGTAACATAGGCGGGTTTTCCCACGGGAACCAGCACCTACTGTGCCATATGCTACTGCTCCCCACCCCACATTTCAACATATGCTGCACTTCTGTCTTTCTTGCGCGTTTAATACGCGTACGCTGTTAGCAAAGAAACGGCCAGCGGCCAGATATATGAAGTGGCCACAGGCCAGGAATATCACACCTGTCTCTACCGTTCCATTCTCTAATAGTGCGCAGGAAGAAGGGACACTTAAATCGTTCGGTTTTCGATCTGATTTATCTTATTTTATTGGGATGGTCATGTCTCCCTATGTAGGTGGGTGCTAGCAAAATATTTTCAGATTCAGAAGTAAAAGTCGGTGATTGAAATTTCGCAAATAGATCTCGCCGCAACGAATAGTGTCGTTGTTTTAATGATTTCCACCTCAAATCGTGCAACATTTCCGTGACGCTTTACCCCCACCCCCCACCCCCTGTAACGCGATAAAGCAAAACGAGCTGCCCTGCTATGATCCTTCTCAATGTCCTCCGTCAGTCCCACCTAGTGAGGGTCCCACACTGGGCAACAGTACTCCAGGAGGGGACGCACAAGTGTGATGTAGGCCGTCTGTTGGGAGGAGCTGTTGCTTCTTCGAAGCGTTCTGCCAATGAAGCGTAACCTTTGGTTCGCCTTCCCCACAATAATTTTTATGTATTTTCGCACCGTGTAGAAATTTTGTCTAAATCGCTTTGCAGTTGCTTTTGATCCTCTGTTATCTTCACTGACCGATAAACGACAGCATCACCCGCGAACAGTCTAAGGGAGCTATTAGGATTGTCTCCTAAATCGTTTATAAAGGCAAGGAACGCTAGGGGACCTATAACGCTTCCCTGGCGAACGCCAGATATCACTTCTGTTTTACTCGATGAGTTACCGTCAATTACTACGAACTGTGTCCTTTCTGATAGGAAATTGCGAATCCAATCGCACAATTGGGCCGATATTCCATAAGCACGCAATTTCATTAGAAGCCACTTGTGAGGAACAGTGTCAAAAGCCTTCCGGAAATCCAGAAGTATGCAATCGATTTGAGATTATCACTTCATGTGAATAAAGGGCAATCTGTGTTCCGCAAGAGCGATACTTTCTGAATCCGTGTTGACTATTGGTTAATAGATCCTTCTCTTCGAGGTAGTTCATAATCTTCGAACAAAGTATATATTCCAAAATCCTACTGCAAATCGACGTCAATGAGATGAGCCTGTAATTCTGAGGATCACTCCTCGGTACATTATGAGTAACAGCAACATTAGTCATCAAACAAATATAAGATCTAAATTCAACATAAATAGTATTAAATATCCTAAATTCACTCAGTAATATGAATAACTATGTCTATTAAGGACCCACGTTATCAGTTATATGAAGAAACCCAACACTAATAGTAATTTATTGAATTCAGTATGAGAATTTAACCGTAATGATGATGTATAATTTCGTGTGGCATAGTCATACAACTTCAAAACACGTCTGTTGTTGAATGTAAGTGGTCAATAGTTGAATACATAGACCAATGAGACAATATAATTACACTAATTGCAAGTTCCAACTGGCAACAAAACAAGACTGTTGCTCAAAGAGTACTTAATATATACGTTTGCCAACTCCCAGTTATCATCGGCCAGAGTTTGTAGCCAATTGGAATTCAGAATTAGTGACTTTACATATTCTGGAAGTTCAACATAGGAAACGATTGGTTACTCCTACCAGGCAACAGACATCTGTAGCCCTTTGAGACTCACAGTACCCTTATGGTAAATAGTCTTCCGTCAACACTGACTCAAGTAGCGAAAGTTAAATTATAATCTCCCTGTATAAAAGTGAAATATAAGTAGCAAAAGGGACAGATAATAATGATAACATGTGAAAAAATAGGTACAAATTCGCATTAAACGTTTTAAATTCTTCAAAGCCGTTTAATGTTATATACCAGACAAAACAGTAGAACTTTATGAAGATACGTATTCGGCTGATGAAGTGTTCATAGAAGGGGCGCTGACTAACAGCCTGGCTGACTACTAGCAGACTTTCATCTACAGCACGTAACTCAATTGCAGCGAACCAGCTGCGTCCTGTAACTGATCAACAGGCCCTGGTTACAAGGCTTCTGGTTACACATGGTGCCTGCAGATTTATATCTCAAATGCACCGTGTACTAAACAAAGATGTAGCGAAATACGTCTCGCACGTTAACGTACCTACAATCGACTCTCGTATCTTGCACAAAAGGTCAATGTTTTGTTTAAAACATTTCTTATACTTCTTCTCGTATATTTAAAACTAGGAAGATTATTTTGTACATGTTAGGAAAGGAATGAATTTTAGTTATCGGTCGTTACTTTTGTCATCCGTCCATCTATGTTGCATTAAAGCAATATATCAGTTGTTATTATTTAAAGGATTATTTAATAATAATTGCTAAAAGAGAACAGGATTATTTCTCCTTTTGTAGTCACATTGACTCGGCGCAATGATCAAAGTGCACGGAATAAGCAGTGCCACTAATAGAGTTCAAGCATTCTATGATTCTGAAAGATTAATTTCCAGTGCAAAATCCTCCTCCTAGTGACTAAACCTATCTTGGAATTGTAGGTGTAATTCCGTGCAAACGATACGAGGTGATCGGCACGACTGGCTAGTAAGAAAGAGATCCCTATTCGAATTCCCGCCTGGTACAAATTTCAAACTTTTCCCATTGATAGAATGCAGTGCCCACTGGCACCTAATGTCCCAATCCTTAATGTCTTGATAGATAGTGGCTGCAAGATTAGAAATGGTGTCTGTTGTTTCTAATCGACGGAAATGACAGCCAACTAACATGTAAATATTTTCTTCGTGAATAGAGATATAAATTCCGGTGTTTAAGACGTTCTTCTTTTTCTCGAGTTATTGTTACTGACATGCGTTAGCATTCTCTATTACCTATCCTTTCCTGGCTTTCCTACCTTAAACTAAATGACAATTACGGTAAAGTTCAAAGAAGGGAACTGCTATCATAATCGTTGCAGTCCTACCTGAAGTTGGCAACTAGAGAAATACTCTGTGGGCTGCGGGATCTGGCCCGAGGGAAAGTTCGATTAATGGCACTACGGAGAGAAGGACGGCGCAGCTTAAAACTTGAAAAGGTGGACACCTTTATCTGTGGTGGGGGCCCGCTGCAGAGCAGGGCTGCGGCTCCTCACGTCTTTCTTCAAGCTTCCACACGGCTGGCGCACACAGTTTTATTTACGTATTTGCTGTCTCAAACACTGCCCTTATATAGCGTGTTTCTCAAACAAACCGACAAATTTAGAGGGTCGATTTAGTTGGGGTATTTTTGACTTGGCTGTTGTAGAGATTGTAATCATATATACATACGAAAATTTGTGCTGGGGCACAGATGTGAACCTGGGGGTTCTAGACACTTGAGCTAACCCTTGCAGCACCCTGCCACACGGCCTTCACGAACCTGCACTGTACACACAAATACGTGACGTTAAAAGCCGTAAATTAACGAATTCGAAGTATTGATACATTCGACCGTTGCAGGGCAATGAAATATATGCAATGCCACGGATGAAAATATGTGGCGGACAGGGATTCGAACCCAGATTTTCATCATTTTTTTGTTTTGGTCGTTCGGTCCTCTAGGAACGTGAAACCGTATTTGTCATAAGCTGTTCACTAGTTTTTGGCTCAGTGTTTTTATTACAGAGGACTAGCCGTATGACAGAACGCACTGAGCTACCGGGCCGGCGCAATACGGCAATCCAGGCACGCTTCCCGTCCTGCCCAGCGTCTCAGCAAGTCGCACAATACGATGGTAGTGCCCCCTGCCCATTACTTCCCATTGATCGCCGATTTTCTGTACTCCCGTAAGTGATCGGACGTACATGTGCATCCTCAAATAAATTCTCAGATGCCTGTGGGTTGGCATATATACAGTTACAAACATGGTGTGTCTGTTGGTTCGACTCTCCTAACAATGCATGCGTCCAAATAAACTAAAATCTCACAGAATAATCTCATAACCAAGCACAAAAGCACCGCCATTTGTGCAAGTAGTATGAACTCGCCTCCCACGGCTTCTGTCAGAACAGATGGGCATGTAGCTGCTTTGAATTTCAACTCTCTCTCTCTCTCTCTCTGTCACACACACACAAACACTCACAAACATACACACATGCACACACACGGACGCACTAACACACACGGACGCACTCCGACTGATATTTGATTTTACGGCCTTTTCCAATCTCTACAGTGTGTGCTCTTACATATGCTTTGTTGTTGATCGTATACTCATTATAAATAGATTACAATTAAATTCAATGCATGTGGTAGTACCCTATAAATCTGTGGTTAGGATAAAATTCTGAAACCATTATTGGAGTTGCAAACCAATGAAGGATTATAAATGAATATGAAATAAATGTTGTATGTATATACCTTCCGTAAGTTTTGGTAAAATTTCACAAGTGTCAAATTAATGCAATGAGATATTATAAATTATTGATGAAGGAGAGGAAGTAAGTAGGATTAGGAAGGAAAGCTTTAACAGTGGCTGCATTTACGGCATTGAAATTATACAATGGCGACAATGAAAAATGTGAGCCGGGCCGGGAATCAAACCCGGGTCTCCCGCTACGGGATAGCGGTCGCCTTAACCACTTGGCTACCCGTGCTTGTGTCACGTTCGTCTCAGTGTGGGGCATCCGTCGCAACCGCAACGCCAACATGTGGCGTGCACTTAGCCAGCAGTCGGCTGCCGTATCACAGACAAAACGGTGTGTATCGGTGTCGACCAAGGTTTTTCGACTAAATGTATGGAATGCAGTCGCTGGCGGATGGGAAATTTCTCAGTCGCTACCATATACCACAACGCCCTCACAGCGGTTCTTCAGTCAACCGACGGATGGCGATGATCAATCACACTGACAGTGTTTCTGAAAGTACTGGTAACAGTCCTTGAAACTAGGCGCCCTTGTAGTTGGTAGGACGTCCAGCACGTAGCTCATTTCGATTAGATAGGTTCTAATGTGATGTAGCGGCGGTGCGGTATGTCCAACACGGAGCAGCGTGCGAATTATTGGTGGCTTCACCTCTTCAGTCAGTGTACCAGTGAGGTTATCCTTGTCCGAGATGTAGAGGCGATACTTTGCCCGCAGAAGGAGGTGCGTTAACTATTTTGCACATGTAACTGGCCAATGCCTCCTGCGTGTGGAGGCAACGTCTTTGTCTCATAACGAGTCTTGGACACTAGACTATCGCTGACCAAATTTACCAAAGGGCGCCTGGAACATAGCTGCGACCTTAGCAGCCAGCGGGAGGACTTGCATGCAGTGATCAGTTATTATATTTCGGTGCCGGCCACGGTGGCCTAGGGGATTGAGGCGCGCCAATCACGGTCTGCACGGCCACTACGGTCGGGGGTTCGAATCCCCCCTCGGGCATGGATATTTAAGCCGTCCTAGTTCGTAAGTAGTTCATAAGTAGTTTATAAGTTTAGGGACTGATGACCCCGAAGTTAAGTCCCATAAGCTATACAATCATTTGAACATTTTAAATTTCGGTGCGAGATAGACGTTCACAAGGTGTACTCGCATAATCGTGTTAAGCGTTCGAAATTTATTGAGACGGACTTGCGTGATATTCACGTTTAGCAGTTTACGGTAAGTGGCAGCTACAGTACGCTTTACGTTCCCACAGAGGTTGACTCCTGAGTATTGCAACACACTGACCTTGGTGACTGGTCAGTGTGTTGCCCTTACTCTTTTCCCACGTCCATGTAGTGCGACGTCTGCAAGCTGATACGGCTCCCTGCAACCTCACCGTATCATTGAAATCACGCTACCGCCGTACAGACATCTTCCGCCGACCTCGACAAGAAAACTATGTCATCTGCATATGCACAACAGTGAAATAGAGCAGTGAGCTGATTGCTCTCCAAGAGTTTTCGTAGGCCGCGGAGTGTACGTTCCAGAGCAACAGCAAAGAGATAGGTCGACAGAGGGCAGCCTTTTCTCATTAAGCTCCCAAGAAGAAATGGTGACGAATTGCAGCCGTGGATGGTGCCCCGCAAATGAGAACTACATCAGCTGAGACGGGTAACATACATATTTTTGTAATACTGCCCGCAGGAAGGCGTGTTCAGATCGGTCGAAAGCGTGGTCTAAGTCAACTGCGACGAGTGCACCTTCCAAGTGATACGCTGACATAATTGCTACTACATCTCGATATGTGGTTAAATCCGAATGTATGAGACGTGCATGAAAGATACTTGCAAACAACTTATAATCAGAGTTGAACAACGGCAGCGAGCGGAAATCTTACGGTCTGCATCCTCCTTTTGGTTTTGGCACAAGGATGACCATGCCCTCAAAAAATTATGGAGGAACGCCAACAGCTGTATTCAGAAGCTCGCAGAAAATCTGTCGCCAAACCTCTCCCTTTAGATCCGAGTAAGAGGTATAAAAATCATGCGTAAGCTCATCAAGGCCACGGGATTTGTGTTTTGCTCCTCCACCCCCCCTCCCCTAGCGCTGTTCACAATTCCTCCATCATGACCTGCTCTAAAATGAAGCTTTTGTCTGTGCCCTTCCTGAAGGCGGCAGGTCATGCAGCACGTCCTCGACGTCATTTTTTAGTTGCGGACCTACCGCGTAGAGAGCGCGATAGTACTCGGTGAAGACACGGGAGATGCCGACCTGCGTCTCTTCTTGTTGTCCGTTCGCTGCAGTAAGTGCCGTGATGAGTCTCCTCCTGCAATGACGCCGTTCACGAACGACGTTACAGAGAGAAGTACCTACCTCCGGAATGAAATCATGTAGCCTTGCTTGAACTCGTGTGCTGTCTAATTTCGTTGCCATAAGTTGTAGGATCCGCGCCCGTTCTTTGCGAACAGTCATGTGGCGTTTCGGCGAAGGTGGTCGCAACACTAATTTCGTCAACACTGTGTAGTAAAACTCGGACGTTGTCCGTTGCCAGAGTGCTCTGTCGCGACCATACGTCATGAGTGTTCGCCGAATAGCTGGTTTTTTGCAGTTTGTTGACCACCGTATCACAAAATCATAAATGTGACCTCGTAGTTTGCAACGGCGCCAAGTATCAGTGACGGCTACACGCAAAACTCTTCTTGGAGAAGAGCGACGTTTAGAGTACATGGTCCTCTACTGCGCCTCGTCCGTTGTCGTGGTAGTGTAGCGGCCCAGATAAAGGCCAGATGGTCGGTGAAGGCCATGGGCCACAGTTAGGCACTAACCGTCGCTGACCGAAGACCTAGGGAAACGTAAACCCTGTCCAACCTGCTGGCTAAGTAGCTACGTATATCCACGCGGGTTTCCGTGTAGAAGTGCCCATGTATCGTGAAATGCTAGTTCCCTGATTATCGCATTGAGGGCTGGGCACTGGATGTAGTTTGTAATCTGATCCTCTGGCTGTAGGACGCTATTAAAGTCTCCGCCCATCACCAAGTGTTCCAGGGCTCCCTGAAACTGCCGAGCCACCTCGATGTAGTAGCTGGTGTTTCACTCACGACGCTTTGACATTCCAGTCGTGGCGTACAGATTCACAGGCGAACGGCACCGATGGTAATAGTAAAGGTTTCTGCTGTTGGTAAGCAGTGTATTTCAATTGTTTCCATGTCACAGTATGGCTGTACCACCACCCCCTTCCATAGTGGGATTGCAATAAGAATTGTACCTATAAAAATCCAAATGCAGTTCAGGTTGGACCTCTTAAAGAAGAACGATAGCAATATCCGCCGCCTGTATCTTCTCTTGCAACAATTGAGTTTTTATCGTTGAACTCATATCGTTGACACTGATTGTAACTACCCTACACACCTGTGTCGTGGGGCAGTACGATGACGTATTCTGCTTTCAGCCAGGCCAGTAGGCGCCATGTTTCTGAAAATTATGGCCCCGCCGCTGGTAGGGATTCTATTGGCGGGCGATCGTAACAGTAAGTCCGGCCGACGAATTGTCGGCCGTGTCCATCAAGGGGTCACGAGTCTCTGATACTGTTCTTTCCATCTCCGTCGCCCAGTCACCAAGCTGAACGCGCGGGACGATAGGCGTCAGATCGTCTATTGTTGCTGAGGTGGCATCTGGCTGCATTTGTTCTCGGGCAGCCACTGCTAATCCACGTTCCGCTGGCGGTTGGTCCTCAATTCTACCTGCAGAAGAATTATAGTCGACTTTCTTGAATCGTTTTATGTTGTCAGCCTTCTCTTCTTTCGTCATTTGGGCGACTACTGCTTACAGGAACGCACATCTGTTTCCGCCAGATCACCACTAGCTGCGTGTTTCTCCTTCATTTCAGTATCTGAGCTGGACTCAACCTTTTGACTCTCCGCTTCCGTATCTGTAGGAGGGACATATGTGGTCGCTGCAGCCGCGCACGTCGACTGTTCCGGTGTAGGATGGGAGCCTAGCTCTCAGGGTCGGTAATGGACCAACAACGACGTCTTTTGCGTGCGTCACATTTCTCGCAACTTCAACGTAGGTCAGAGGCAGGATCGTCTGTTGCAACGTAGTTGACGAGTCCGCTCGAGGCAGCTGAAACAAGCGTGTCTGAAAGCACGCTGATCGCACATATCCTTACAGTCCGTATTCCGAAACAGTTTGAGGTTGACCATCGTAAATGTAAATAACGATCGCTCTGTAACCGCCAATAGTCACGTACGATGGTATGTGTGTGAGCAGTGCAATGCGCACCTGACGGACACCATTCAGAACGGGGTACGTCTCGAAAGTATTCAATTTTTCTTCGATGTGACTTAATACTTCTACGTAACGTTTCAATGAGTCCTCGTCCAGATTTCGCATTTCTCGGTACTTCGAATGGTAGCTCTAAGACTCGTATGGTCCTAACACCGAGGCCAACATGATCTACATTTAAGGTGCCCATGTGGCCATCCGCACATTGGAAGCGGTATCCATTGGTGGAACGGCGAACAAGCCTTTCGCACGCCACCTCATCAACCAATTTCAAATACACCGTGCTAGAAACGATCGAAAGGTGTATTCCGATGAGTTCTTGCGGACCTACGTGCACTACTTCACGCCGAAAACGTTCTATTTCTTGTGCCTTAGGTCGTTGGTACTGTGCTTGGAACGTAAACGGCACTGTGGCCTTTCGATACGAAAGCACCATCGTCGGTCAATGAATCTAGTTACACATTAATAACCACTCTAGCGAGTAAACAAACGCGCTGCCGCGGAGCGTCCAACGGGCCCCGCACACTTCCGCTCCGTGCCACAGCCGGTCGCCGACTGATCCACTCAGCCAATGAAACACATGTAAGAAGCGGTTCCTGTAGTTAATTTACCCACGTGGTGTTATACCTCAACCGCTAATGCGTGCTCGAATAACGTTTTCAAAATAAATGATACGTGAGTTAAGCTGCTACGAGTGCCGACAAATGCAGTATCCTTAATATTATATTGCCTCTATTACTGACGAAATCACCATGCTCAAGCTGCGATGACCGCTAGAGTTGGCAACACCTGTACTTCGGAACTAGGGCATGCACAACGCTCTGTTCTTGGACTTTAAATTATTCGGGCCGGGTAATATTTTTGACTGCCTTAGTACATACGAAGTCGTTCGTTTTTATACCTGCAATGAAACCAACATCCCTACTCTGCAGCTTACCTTGAAGTGCATGGAACAGAATACATTCCACTGAACACATTTAAGGGTCACGCTGATGTATGGAGCGCGAGACGAATACTGACTCTGTACGCAACGGCATCAGTCAAGTGTTGCCTTACGGTGCCATAATCAGGGAGTTTTAGCATATTATTTGATTCCACACCAAATACAGATGTTAAAAATTTTATAAGAAAGATTTCGCAGGAAGATCCAGTTTTCCACACATTCGTGATGCTATCACGCGAGGCAAAAATAAAAGAAGAAGAAAAATCTCAAATCTTTCGTAAAGTTGTACCTTTACTCAATATCCACCGTCGAGCTATTTAGTATGGAATGCAGAGAGACACTTGTGGAATATTGAAATTAACGTTTTCATTTCGCATCAATGAAAGTGTTACTCCTGGGATCCGTATAAGCTGACTCATTCCAACTGTGATATGTGTTTAGATCAGATTTTGCAACGGTACTCGTTGGAAGCAATATGGATGGTATTTTCTACAGTTCCGCATCTACACAATATGGGGCCTTGGTTGGCCTTACCATTCTGATGAAAAGAAAGTATCCCTTAAAAGTGTTTAAAAAAGTGAACTTACCAGAAAACATGCTATTAACTGTTTCAACAGCTAGACAACATAGTTACATGGAAAATTTAATAGGCTTTATGCAAAACAATGTTTGATCTACTTTCCAACATATACGCCAAAGCAATTGAGACATTTGTCTCATCATGTAATCAACCCTTGCATCCCTGTGTAGCAGAAGTCTGCCATGTGTGAATGGAATCTGCATGTGATAGTCATCTTCAGTTCTTCTTCGTTGTCCAAACGCTGGCCGAAAGACGAATCATTATAAACAAGACGCGTAAACTGCTTAAGGCTGTACGATATAGGAAAACAAGTGGTTAGTGAACTTTAACACAGAAGTTGAACATGGAAGCGGTGCTGTACTAAATCAGACGTGTGACTTAAAGTACAACGGGACAAGCACGTTTATGATTTCAGCAAATAAAGTGTAGCGGCTCGGCGAAGCTTCTGCTGACGCAAGTAGTTCGGCGAGGGCGCCATACCGCATAACAGCCTGACAGCTGTATTGCTTAAAGGTGGCTGGGACATACGTGATCGGAAGTAGGAGACCGGTCACGTGTAGCAAAGATCAGCTATGCCACATTTGTGAAACACAGGCCGATGGGGTAAACCTCGTCGTATAAATACCGGCGAAAAAGACAGGTTCGGGGGTCAGTCAGCCATGGCACAGAGAGCGGCAGCCACGGCTTGGCAGTCACCTACCGCCCAGGCTGTGCTTCTCGTCGACAACTATTATTATTATTTTTATTGCAAAACTGAGTCAGTCGCATGCTGGAAGCACTTCGACGCAGCGCGCCTAGCAGCCAATCATTATGATCAACACGGCATCCCCAACGGGAGATGCAGCCAGCGAAATAGCGGCGGCCCAGCCTGACGCAACGGGCAGCGGGGTCCCGGCCTCGACAGCAGCGCAACTGGGCGTCGAACCAACGTATGGCGCGCTAAGACTGCAGCCAGTTACTCAGCCAGGGGCGTGGTGTGGACGAAAGGACGCGGCCACGCCTGAAGTGCTCCTGTGGCCGTTTGGAGGGTGAAGCAGCAGCAGTGGGAAAAGTAGGACCTGGGTTCAACTCCCAGGCAGCGCCCAGTGCGGCACGGCCATCACGGCGGTGGCGGCGGTGCGGGGCAGTGCAAGGACGATACCTTGACTTACGCAACACGGAGGTGTAGCGGTCGGCGGGCAGCCGCACCAGCAGCGACAGCTACTACGAGGATCGTGGCGTCAGCTGAACGCCACCTTAGCGCGTACAGCGCACATGCATACTCCACTCGCCTCTGGCCGTTTGTAAGCATAAATGTCAATGAACTGTTTTGTTATATTGGACCACTGTTTCATTGCCACCCCATCTCCCGAATTGAGTACTCAGCTCACAGCCCACATGGAACGAACTAGTGTAGCTATCCTGATGTAGACGTCTGTCTGTAGAACATTCGTCATTTGGTGTGTAAACCATCAATTAGTGCCCGGACACGTTAGAGTGCAGATGTTGGGTAGCTCCATGACAATGCTAATCTCCCAGTCGTTCACTGTAAAGCAACTGTTTTGCAGAGGCTGATAGCTGTTTGTTTATCCAGCAAACATTCCTGATCTTGCTATGTACGATTTTCGTCTTTTCTTGCACGTCAAGAAATTCCTGTTCTCTGGACAGCGATTTGAAAACTACGACGATATGAAGACACGCTGTTCCCACTGTCATAAATGAGGAAAAATATTTCGTGCAAATTGTCACATACACAGCTACAAACATACATTCGTTTCCCGCATGTTCCTATGTGAATAAATGACAATACAATTGAATGGTAAAAATCTGGACCTATGAAGTGGACGTTTCGGTGTTACTGTGCGCCGACATTGGCCAAGGGGTACAGACCGGCAACAGGCCACAACATGCGAGTGTTGTAGGAAGTCTAGCCACTCACAAGAAGGCGAGGCATGCAGCGTCAAGCGACGGTCTGCATGACACTGAGAGCAATGACAGCGCTCACATCTCCTTTGTACCGTTTACACTGGCCGGTATTATGTATCGAGGCTAGTTGGCATAGGTAAAGAAACTTGTGATCTGTTGCCGATCTGTCCTCTTGGCCAATGTCAGTGCACAGTAACACCCAAAAGTCAGCTCAAAATGTTTACCATTCAATAGGATTGTCATTTATTGACATAGGAACATACGGAAAACGAATTTATGTTTGTAGCTCAGTGTGTGACAATTTTCACGAAATATTTTTCGTCATATGTGACTATCCATATATATATATATATATATATATATATATATAATTACCCTGTGTAGAAGTAGCACATTACAATGTGTGAACGCGCACACTATATATATATATATATACTGGGTGATCAAAATGGCAGTACAAATTTGAAAACTTAATAAATCACGGAATAATGTAGATAGAGAGGTAAAAATTGACGCACATGCTTGGAATGACATGGAGTTTTATTATAACAAAAAAAAAGTTCAAAAAATGTTCGACAGATGGCGCTTCATCTGGTCAATAATTAGCATAACAAATTAAGACACTGCAAAGATGATGTTCTTTACAGGAAATGCTCAATATGTTCACCATCATTCCTCAACAATAGCTGTAGTCGAGGAATAATGTTGTGAACAGCACTGTAAAGCAGGTCCGGCGTTATGGTGAGGCATTGGCGTCGGATGTTGTCTTTCAGCATCCCTAGAGATGTCGGTCGATCACAATACACTTGTGACTTCAGGTAACCCCAAAGCCAATAATCGCACGGACTGAGGTCTGGGGACCTGGGAGGCCAAGCATGACGAAAGTGGCGGCTGACCACACGATCATCACCAAACGATGCACACAAGAGATCTTTCATGTGTCTACCAATACTTGTTTTTTGTTCTAATAAAATCCCATGTCATTCCAAGCATGTATGTCAATTTTTACCTCTCTATCTACATTAGTCCGTGATTTATTAAGTTTTCAAATTTGTACTGACTTTATTGCGGAAACGGAAAGTGCAATTGATGTGCGGTTTTCACAGAATGGATTGGTAGTCGGGGGTTGTATTTTTAGCCAACAAACAGATTTTAATATTACTTAGAAAGTTTATTTTTTATGAAAACATACTGTTTTTTAAATGGATCAATGGTTGTTTCTATCATGCACTGGAATTTTTGACACCAGCTGCGTACAAAGAGTTTTGAATGACATTTTTATCACGTTTAGTTTGGCAGCTACAACCATTCAAAATTTTGGGGGCGGAGGGTACGACAGCGTAGATGACTGACTGGTGTTTATAAGATAGTGGTCCGTGCCCCAGGGGCTAGCCACTCGGCCAGTCAGCTATGCAATCGCAGCCTCCGCCCCCCAAAACTTTCAATGGTTGTAGCTGCCAAACTAAACGTGATAAAAATGTCATTCAAAATTCTTTGTACACAGCTGGTGTCAAAAATTCCAGTGCATGATAGAAACAACACATTGATCCCTTTGAAAAATTGTATGTTTGCATAAAAAATACATTTTATAGGAATTTTTACAATCCATTTATTGGCTAACAATACGAGTCCTTGACTAACAATCCGTTCTGTGAAAACCGCACATCAATCGCACTTTCCGTTACCGCAATATTTGCATATATATATATATATATATATATATATATATATATATATATATATATATAGTGAACGTGCGCAGCACACGTTTTAACGTACGCTGCTTACACACAGGGTAATAATTACTCTTTCAAAACGCTGTAAAAATAACACCTTTTCTGAATGACATCCACTTGCGCCGGAATGTTATCGGAGAGGGGGAAAATATATGGCTGAAGAAAAGTAAATAGAGTGAACATTGATCAATAGATGGCGCTGTTAACAGACTAGTAGTAACAATCTCCATTATGGAGTCAAATTATAAGAATTTAAAAGTTGTCGACTACAACTGACAAATGCATCATACAAAAGTGCCTTGTTGTAAGTTACACGTTAAACAAACTGTAATACACGGAACACCTTTGACTTCCAATGCTCGGAACTGCATGAAACCACGATGACAATAACAAGCAATTATAAACAAAACAGTGGTGTGCGTCATTTCCATTCAAAAGGCCGCACTTGTCTGCTAGCGCCACTAGATGGTAGCCTATTGTTGTATGATTCTTGGACGGGAAATACAAATCGTACCCTTCTAGATGCAAGTTTTTCAAACAAAGATGTTACGCTGAAGATCTTGCCACCGAAAACAACAAAATATTGCCAATCCCTTGCTGTTAACTTCTATCGGCAATGTAAACGCTATATCAGAAAGATTGCTGATTTTGTAAGACTGAAAGGTGCCAAACCGTAAGTGAAGGTACAAGATCATTATTTCATCGTGAAATTTCACTCTGTGATTTACATTCAGTTTGCTGCACCTATGTATAAGTCTATGTTGCAATATGCATATCGAAAGACAGGGTATGACACTGAGATACCATCATTCTTTAAAAATGTAATTAGTGTAGCTTTTGATATTGGTCTGCGTGAATGGTAAAGTGATTTGGAATGATACTACGTGGCTTTAGTGAGGTGCTCACGTTGTCCTCTACCACTTTGTTTTAATCACTACATCTAAATCACGCAGCTACTCTTTGAGGAATAATATAGGCACTTCCAGGTGTGTGATACTGCTGTGTATGTGTGTTTTACGCTATTACAAGTACTTTAAGCAGAGTGTTTTTGGCGCTACTGCTCGTGAACGTGGGTACTGTTAAGGAAGTATGTTTCGTAGGATTTTACGCACCGTGCCCACAGGTTTGTCCATTGTTCGGCCACTTCTCCGTGCAGTACAGGTTTGCACACCACCACTCGATTCTTCCTGCATTGCTGTGGTCACTTCTTCCACTGACGTCGAATCAATTCGTTTACTCCCTCTACCAGGCTACATAATGTTCAAATGCTTGTAAATCTATGGGTCTAAACTTCTTTCGTCATCTACGTAAACTATCTTACACTAACCCAAGGACAACACACACACACCCATGCCCGAGGGAGGACTCGAACTTCCGACGGCAAGCAACCGCGCGCTCAGCAGCAAGGCGCTGTAGAACGTTAGGCCAGTCTACCGCGGCTACCAGGTTGCACACCAAAGGAAGCCATCTTTTCGAATTTGCGAATCATTTTCTCCAAACTAATGCAGTAGCCCGGCCAACCGCTTTTTTCAAAGCGTTCAGTGTCCTGAACTTCTGCAGAGAGACTTTTCCACAATCACTTTTCTTGTAAAACAGCCTTACAAGCAGAGCGCGATCCTGCATTGACACACTGACAAACGTATCATTATCAGACGCGAAATGTTGAAAAGCCGTGTACGCGGCGTGTGTATACCAACTTCAATGAGTCGTGCGGGTGACAGGTGATTTCATTTACATAGGCTGACATATGCAGCACCATATATTGATCAATTTTCACAGTAATTATTTTTCTTCTGCCATACGTTTTGCCCATTCTCAAATAATATTCCTTTGGATTATGACGTCATTCAGACTAATTGTCTTATTTTTACAGCGTTTTGAATTTTTAATTATAACAACATTTATGTAGTTGGTATTTCGGTCAATACGTGTTTCATCTATTGATATATTTTGTCGCTTGAAAATTTCTCACATGTTAAGCCAGAGGAAAATCAGCAGATGGATTCAATGAGTACTGTACAGGTTTCATAGAACGTCACGGATGGTGAGACCACTCCGTGTGTGCATATTGGTATATTAACTCATCGGATGTTGTTTTATCTCATTATAGGCTAGAAATAGTTTGTACCGATAGTTGTGTTGCCGTGAAATAGCAATCGCTAACTGGATTTCGTTTTCATCGGTACGTCGCGCGGGAGTGGCCGTGCGCTCTAAGGCGCCTATTTGTGGAGTACACGTCTGCTCTCCATCAGTGGTTCGAGTTCTCTGTCGGACATGGGCGTGTGTGTTATCCTTAGCATAAGGTAGTTTAAGTGGTTTTATATGTCTAATGACTGATGGCCACTGCAGTGGTCCCATAGCTTTATAAACATTTGATCATTTCTCATCAGTACCCGATCGTATTTAACGCATCTACTCTCCCACAGATGCCTTACGCTATGTGAATGCAAAGAGGTCAAATGATATGGGAAGTTACTATTCACGAAATCTCGTGAGGCCCGTGTGGTGCGATTGCTCCATACGGTCCCGTCAGAATGGATTCCAGCATCTCACATTCATGTCGGCTGTTGGCTGATGGAGTAGGCTCCACAGGGCCATGGTTACTTAGGGCGTGAAGCCCGCTCGCCGAACACTTGGGCGTTTCTGTGCTGGGATTTATATGTTTTGATAAATAGTCTGCCGGCCGCGGTGGCCGAGGGGACTGAGGCGCTCCCGTCACGGTCTGCACGGCCACTACGGTCGGAGGTTCGAATCCCCCCTCGGGCTTGTATATTTGTGCCGTCCTTAGTCTTAGCTAGTTCATAAGTAGTTTGTAAGTTTAGGGACTGATGACCCCGTAGTTAAGTCCCATAAGTTCTACAAACATTTGAACATTTGATAAATAGTCTTTGAAGTACTTCCCTTGCATCATAAACACTGTTTATCTCACAAATCCGAATTATTGTGTAACTGCTAAATACGCTACAACCCATTATTTTGTACTGATTACCATCCCATGCACGAAATACGTTAATTCGCAAGGTGCTACTGTGTCCACTGCACACCTCTATGTAACAAATTACTCGCCGCGGTGGAGTAGCCGAGTGGTCTAAAGCGCCTCGCTGCGGAGTGCAAGGTTGCTCGCCGTGAAGGTTCGAGTCCTCCTGGGGCATGGGTGTTTGTGTTGTCCTTAGGTTAGTTTACCTAGGTTTAAGTAGTTTGTAAGCTACGGACTGATGACCGCGCAGTTTGGTCCGATAGATTTACAGACATTTGAACATTTGAACAAATTGCTCGTAGATCATGTCTACACTAGCGCCATATGCATCAACTATCCGAATCATTACAGCTTCGTCAGATAGAAAAAATTGTTCTTTTAGTTATGACGCACGTTCACGAGAAGCATTTTCCCGGCAAGACCTATTCCAAATGAGATATGAAACTGATGAAGTCGCATGTTCTTGCTAATTTCGTAGACAGTATATGGCTTAGCCGTGTGTATGCCAGTACCAAATTGCTGTGCAATCACATGAATGTACAATGATACGCTGGCTGGAAATGGGGGTGCTGATACATTGCGTACGGGGTCAGTACTTGTTAAGTGCCCCTCTGTTCCAGTACATTCGTGGACTGGCGTCTTAGAAACCGACACCTACAGCACGCCAGATTTTCCTAGTCGCACTGTTAGTGAAACATTGACCAAGGTGTACTATTGATCAATATAAGTCTACATCTTTTGCATATATTGATTCATATAAAATTTTCCCTAAGATCAAAAACGACACATTCATATAACTTCAAGTCAGTCTACAGATGACTACATTATTAACGTTGAAACCTGTAATGATACTTTATATGTATTAGGATCTTGCATAGCTCAACTGACATATTCATCAGTACAAACAATACACCTAGAGGTACGAGATATGGACAAAATTGAGGATCACCAACTACACAACACATCACCGTTCAGTATTAGAGCATAGGAACAACACTGACATTCAAAATACGTCCATTCGTGCTGGAAGTGGTTAGCAATCACACACACACACACACACACACACACACACACACACACACACACTCACACACGTGCGCTTGCGCTGGCACAGTTCTCCTCAAATACGGTCACAATTGTCTATAACCATGATATGAAGGCCAGGTATTACGACTACACACCCTCGTGCACACAACTCTAAGTCAGGGCGATGCGTGCTGTGTGAAGAGGGGATTCATCTTTTCGGAAAAAGCTAGGAAGGAAACTGAGGGTTTAAAGTCCCGTCGACAGCGTGTTCATTAGAGATGACGTATTAGAACAGAGCAACACCATTGATGACAAATGTTGTACCATGAAATGGTTCCGTTCAACTGAAATGGTTAAATTATCCACGCGACTTTAAAAGCGTAACTGTGAGGCCCCACAATTAGGTTGTAAGGTCGCATGGATAATGTGACCATTTCGGCTCCACGATTTATGTGTCCAAATCGGACCCAGTATTCAACGAGACCCACCCGACTTCCTTCGATTACTTCGTAGTCCATATTTTATTACTTCGGCGCCACCTTTTCCTGTTATTGGCACTTGCTTCACTGATACGTGTTTCTGAAATACCAGCACGACCTGTAATTCCCACCCTGTGGCGCTCCCTTCGTTTTCTTCTGTGCTGCCAGGGCTCACGAATGCGTTTTCAGTTTTGCAGTATCTTCTGTAGCTACTCGTCCCTTATTTGTCGTCATAGTACTCTGTAATGACTGTAATGATCAGTAACAGACTCTTTTGTCCGCATTGTCATTTAGCGGATATTTTTGCACTTTCCCAATAAGCGGTATAATCGTTCGATATCGCTCCTCTAGAAACACCAAACACTTGACTACCACGGCTTCCAAATATGAGAGCCAACACTTTAACAGCAACTGCATTCACTTATATCCGACATAGTGCACTCACAGCTACACAAAACAGTATTACAATCATGTTTGACATTTAGTCGAACTTGCAGGCTTGGCTCATATTTGTATTCAGGTCCATGATTTAGTTTCCCTCTAAGTTCCAAAATTTTTGTCCAATCCCATTATAACAACTGAAAAGTGTTCGTACTCTGCATCAGTACACAATGACAGAACATTTGTTAGCAATAACGTCTTCCAGTAAGAACTGATGGAACATGAAACAGTCGAGCGTGACAGTAATATTTTAGTTGGTACATTTATAGGAGACAAAATAAGGGAATCTTCATAATACTAAATTGAAACTTAGAAATTTGCTAACATCGAATATTAATTCAAGTGTAAGGAAGTCTATTCTGAAGGCATTTTTGTGGAGTGTTGCCTTGTACGGGAGTGAAACATGGACGATAAGCAGTGCGGACAGCAAGAGAATAGAGGCTTCTGAAATGTGGTGTTACAGAAGAATGCTGAAGATTAGGTGGGTAGATCGCATAACTAATGAAAGAGGTATTGAACAGAATTGGTGAGAAAAGGAATTTTATGGCATACCTTGACTAAAAGAAGGGATAGATTGGTAGGACACATTCTTAGACATCAAGGAATTGTGAATTTAGCGTTGGAGGGAAGTGTGTGGGGTAAAAATCGCAGAGGGAGACCAAGAGACGCGTATAGTAAGCAGATTCAAGTGGATGTGGGTTGCCGTTCTTATGAGGAGATGAAAAGGCTTGCTCAGGATAGAGTAGGGTGGAGAGCTGCATCAAACCAGTCTCCGAACTGAAGACCATAACAACACAGTTAATGAAGTCTTCTCGGGTAATCAGCCGACCAGCGGACAGCGACTATATAAGGTGTGCGGCGTACAACATACCGTCAAAAATAAATAAATAAATAAAATAAAATAATAAATAAATAAATAAAACCTCTCGGCTGATTACCCGAGAAGACTTCATTAAGGGCATACGCCGAGAAAGCCTACAATCGCATATGTAGCTTAGTTTTTTCATACACATCAAGCGTAGCCAGGGAAACATGGAAGACGTTCCTGAACAGCGGTGCGGTACACAAAGTGAAGTGACATATTGATCAAAACGCTGGATAAGCTTGCTTTAAATGCCTTTCAGGTTTTCTGAGTTTCTCTAAATTGCCTGAGGCGAACGTGAGGCCAGTTCTCTAAACAAAGCCACAGCATTTATTCCTGAACATTTGTCAAGTCCGGCTCATGTTCTTAATACGAGGAGATATTAAATTTCAGCGTGTCCTCTGTATAAAATCGGATGAAATGGGATGCAGAGTTCCTACGAGCCAGGCACTAAAAGGTTTCCCTAGCAGTGAGCAGGAGGCTATTTTGGCGAAGGCTATTGAGAGCTTTGTGCGGGAGGAGCGGCTTTTAACAGCAGAGAGCGGACGCCTGTGCTGCGTAACGAGGCGCCGTGACGTCACTCAAGCAGCAGCTGCTGTCTTCAGCCAGCGTGGGACAGGTCGACACTGCTTATATCATGCAGTACTGGCATGTACTTGCTGCAACATTACTGCATACGTTCTGGGGAGAAGACTAACGCTGTATGGGTTAGAGCACAATTAAGGATTGTAATAGAATGAGGAAAAGTGACATATTGTTATTTAAGAAATAAACCTTACATTTACATCAAGTGGTCTTTAGAATAATCGTCATCTCTCCACATGTCATTGCATGAAAAGTTACTACAATACACTATACAATTTCTGTCCCTGTTTGTATACGAGGCGCGTCCAGAAAGTAAGTTCCGTTTCAATTTATCTCCGCTGCAGCGCTGCGACTGCAGTTCCGCACATGCGCTGTAGACGATGTGTATCAAGGAGAAGAACGTGCGCCATTTGGAGATCGCTGTCAGTTACGTACGCTTTGTTGTGCTTGTTTCAAATGTCGGCGTTGATTGAAAATACCGCGGCCTGTGAAATCAAGTCGGTGATTCGGTTTCTGAATGCGAGGAAAGTGAAACTAACTGAAAATTATCGGCAAATTTGTGATGTTTACGGACCAAATGCGATGAGTGATTCGATGGTGAGAAGATGGGTCCGACAGTTCAATGGCGGGCGCAGTGTTGTGCACGATGAAGAACGAAGTGGGCGTCCACCTTTGGTTACAGAAGAACTGATTCACGCGATTGATGACAAGATCCAGGACATCTCAAATCTTTCCTTGGCGGTCATCACCAATGACGACGAGCTGAAAGAAACTGTTTCCAACTGGTTGAAGACTCAGGCGGCAGATTTCTATGAAGAAGGTATACAAAACCTGGTGCCACGCTATGACAAATGCCTGCAAAATTTCGGCAGTTATGCGGAAAAGCAGTTTAAGAGTTTTAGAATTTTTTGCAATAAAAACTTCTTCTGTGTCTGTGTTCAATTTCAGTTTATTACCAAACGGAACTTACTTTCTGGACGCGCCTCGTATTATTAATTGCTAGAATCGTATTTAATATCTTTTGAACCATTTGTATTAAGGCAATGTCTTATTATTTGTATGCGTTGGTTTAGCATGTCTGTAGATTTAAGAAAATAGTTGTATATAGTTTTCATGTACAGAATTTTAGGCAGTGTGTGCTCGGACTTCAATGTGCGGTAACTGAGCTAATTAGATTTGAATTATGTTGTTCATCAAACTGATTTTGGAGAATGGGGGAACAGGCCAGACACCTAACCATAAGGACAAATTCAAGTGTTCAAATGTTTGTAGAGCTTATGGGACGTAACTACGGGGTCACCAGTCCCTAAACTTACAAACTACTTATGAACTAGCTAATACTACGGACGGCACAAATATCCATGCCCGAGGGGGGATTCGAACCCCCGACCGTAGTGGCCGTGCAGACCGTGACTGGCGCGCCTCAGTCCCCTCGGCCACCGCGGCCGGCAACCATGAGGACAGAGAAGGCAGTTGTGGCACCTAGTACAGAAATGAATGCTCCAATATTTATGTATGAAAATAGCCAAACGCTATATTCATTGCAAAGCTTCAGTAAATCTTGAAATCATTTAAAAACGTTTCCATCATAGTACATATAATTATCTCCTATGTACGTTATGAATCTTTGGAACCACGTAAATGACGCTTCCTCAACATGTCTTAATAAGAATTGTAATGTGGTAACAAAGTAATGAATCGTTTTCCGTAACAACTGTATTGTTCCGAGAGAAAACAATTTATGTATGCCATTCCTAAAACATTTGACTGCGGAAAATAGAGATCCACTGCGAGTTTTACTCTTTTCACGTGTCCAGACTTGGTTGTAAAAGCACAACGTAAAATCAGAGATAAAGTACACTACGCTACAAGCATCACTACATAATAATAAATCAATGCTTCTAAAATATTACATTCCTTTACACTGGGCTTATATTTTCAGAAATGGCAAATAAAGATCACTTCAGATCAATAGTTTGTTCGTAATGTGACGGAAAATAATTAATGAGCCTTCCCATTTTGAACATCCTCATTGGAGATAATAATTAGTCTCACAAATTATTAAAACTCCCTCGTATACCATTATGATTTCGTTTTAGTTAATTTCATGGAAAATACATGATTAATTTTTGAATTGTCATATCCTTGTAGTGGAAGCAACTGATACTGACTCGCTCTTTGAAACAGGAATATGAGTGCAAGATGGATCACAGATAATACCTTTATCCCACTACATACGTAATACAGTATTCGTTACGTAACACGGTCCACTTTCCTACACGTAGGGGCAGATTGCGAAGAGAGACATGCTGCTACTTCAGCCGCTTCGTTTTCTTGGAAGTAGGCCAGTCAAAGACGTCCGCAGTCAAGATACACGCACCCACACACAGCCATACAGACACGCATACAATTTTACTTTCCTAGTCACAGCCGAACATTTTACCAACTACTAAATATGCTTCCCCAATCATCGCGCATTTTTTATTGGCTTTTAAAATGAAAATGCAATAAAATTGTACCCTACAGTCGGAAATCGTGCTTTCTGGCCCCACTTGGCGTTCAAATACGACAACAGTGGCTTCCTTGTAGAGCAATTGGCGCGTGTCATAAGCGATTCTAAAATTAAATGTTGCAATGTTTTTTTCCACATCTATAATCCCTGTATTGTTGATGTGTAGCAGTACAAAATACAAATGGTCCACTTAATGAGACTAAAATTATAGCTCATAGAGTAAGTTACCTTTCACAGATAAAACATTGCTGACGCACACAAGTTATGACTCTGTTAACTTCATGTGCGAATTGTGGATAATATTGCAAAAAATTAGTGATAATATTCGAGTTTCAATCTTACATCTATTTTAGGTTATGTTACAGTGGTGGCACAAAAACCGAGTTTTAAGAATGGCTGGTTATTTAACGATTGTATCTAGAGTGCTTAAGATGTTTACAAGTTGTATCTGGGGACACGGCAGTTCTGCCGCTAAGTCGAGCTCGCACAACCGTACCATCCTTTTCTCGATGCCGCTCACGGCACTTTCGACCCCCTGTGTCTACGTGGTGGATAAACCTAGAACCCTGAATTTTCAGTGACTAAGAGTGCCTGCTACAAATTATACCCTTCTATACCTTACAGTTTACGAAATATTGATAATCGAAGACCGCTACTTCTGTCTCTTACTCCTCGCCGACCACGAAAATTCTGAGGTTTTAAGCCCCCTCTTTTGTTAATTTGTGTGGTATAAATTTGACAATGGTCGTCGATGTTATTTATTTGAATGTAACTCACATCGTTAGTTTCGAACGACTGGAGATTCTCACTCAGGAAAGTGTTAATCGAATCTTTATCTGTTTTTTTTTCTTTTTTTTTAATAAATATACTTATATAGTTTTCAAAATTAAATGCCAAGATCGCTTATTAATAATTTATTCAACGAAGACCGGTTTCGGTGAACTGTGTCACCATTATCTGGTCACATATATATTTTACAATCCGGTTATCTTGTTAAAAATGGGTCTAAAATAATAAGTGCAACATTGCACTTAGTCACTATATAAAACATACACAAGTTAAAACCACGACAGCTTGCAAAATACTAATTATTTTATACCCATTTTTTAACAAGATGACCAGCTTGTAAATTATATATGTGACCAGATGATGGTGACACAGTTTACCGAAACTGGTCGTCATTGAATGAATTATTAATGTGCGATCTTGGCATTTCATTTTGAAAACGATAAAACGATCAGATCGCCTCCAAACCCTACTATGTCAGGTAATCTTAAAATTTAATTGGTGGATTTGAAAAATCCGATATTCAGTCTCGATACGACACTAATCCCTGTGTCTGATTTGATGCTTTTTATTAGCTCCGGATTATTTGTTGTTATGAGGTCAAGTATGTTCTCACAGCCACTTACTATTCTAGTCGGTTAAAGAAATAATTTCTCGAGATAATTTTCGTGCAATATAATTTTGGACGGCCTTGTATGTCTGCCTTCGGTTTTTAACTTGTATTTTTGTCAACATACCGAGGGTAAGTTAAAGTAGCCACCGATTAAAATTTTATGCTTTGGGTACGTTTTCGAAATTTTATCCTAACTTTCTTTGAACATTTCTAGAATCAAATCGTCTGAGTAAGGAAGTTACTAAAATGAACCAATTATTAATTTATTCTGGTTGTCAGGCATAACCTCTAAACATACCAACTCAAAGGAACTATCTACTTCAGTTTAGCTACAGGATAAACCGCCTGTGACAGCAATTAATACGCCGCCACCTATTTTATTCAATCTACCTTTTCTGAACATCATTCATCCCTTTGTAAGCATTTCAGCTGAAATTATCTCCGGCTTTATCCAGCTTTCGGTACCTATAATGATTTTAGCTTCAGTACTTTCGATTAGTGCTTGGAGCTCTGATACTTTCCCCACACAGCTACAAAAATTCACAACTATTAGACCAGTGGATTTCAGATCTGTGTTCGTCCTGTCTTTGACGTGTACTCTTTGAGACTGAAACCCTTTCTGTGTGTTCCCGAAGCCCTCAAACGAAAAAGGGCACTGTTAGTCTTACTACAGGAGTTTCGTTAAAATGCGTTATCTGCGGTAGGTGAACGAGAGAGAATGTGTGTCTGTTTTAACTGAAAGATCGAAACGTAGAGAGCAGGTGAATGTGTTCGTTATCTGTGGTAAAGTAAAACTAACAGTAACTGAGACAGGCAAAAAGGATTGTAATTTGTTCAACACATAAATGACGTACAAAACGTAGTATGTGACGACTGTTGAAACTCCACTGACTTTATTGCTCACTAGCTGATAACCCGGCTTTGCCCGGGTATTTATTTATTTATTCGAGCCTTAAGTTAGAACTTTTCCTATCCTCTCTCTCTCTCTCTCTCTCTGCCCATCTCCTTTTTTTCTAAAAACATGCTACATTTATCAGAGGATATATAAGAAATCACACGCAAAATGCACTCGTTACGAAGAATCCAATCACGAAATTCAACAATAATGGTTGTAATTAATATCACAGATCGATCACTTGATGTAATGCGCGAAACGTCAAATCGATTTTTTAAAGAGACATATTAAAAGAAACTTATTTTTTACTGCTCTATTTATTTATTCTTATATTTCCCTATTCGTATGCATATCCTTACAGAGAAAGAGCTAAAGACATTGTAGCACGCATAGACCAAAGGTATGGTCTGTGGTATCACGTTTCCCTATATGTAACCTCATTGCTATAGAGTCTAAAACGTCATCGCTAGCCTTCAGTCCGAATATTTTTTTATAATTTGACGACTTTCAACCACCATATATTCCACCCCCTTATAGCTATCGGCATGGAACGTCTGTGGTGCACAACGGGAGACTTCGCACAATAATTACACACAGACCATTCGTTTGCGTTCTGTAGTTTTCGCTGCAGAGGGAAATATTAAAACACACAAACGTAGAATTTTATAAACACCGATAACTTTCCCCAATATACTCCACCCTTTTATCATTATCAACCCTCAAGCAACAATGCAACCAATAAAACCATTTTCAAAGAGTAATTATTGTTCCGCATTTCGCGTTATATTCTTCAAATTACTAAATATCAATTAGATCACTATAAAACCGTGCCTAAAACATTCCTGAGGTATAAATTGGTAACTGTACAAATATTTAAATCTCTGCATCTTGTCGTTCGGAAGTGATAAGAGTACGTAGAACAGATATTTACATTAATATATATATAGATAAAGATCTATCCGATCGCCATAAAAACGTGCCTAAATCCTTTCCCGGGTAGATATTAGTAACTGTACAAATTTTTAGCTCTTTATGTCTTGTGGTTCAGACGTGATAAACGTAAACAGAAATACGTTGGAACGCATGCAACTTCAATTTATGTCCAACAGACATATATGACTAACATTGAAGATCTAAACACTTCACGACGTGAAGTGGCGAATCTTAAACATAAAACTGCAAAAAGGGGAAATATATATTTAACTATAGTAATTACCAGTACCCTACTTACGCGAGATATTCCAGTACGAACAATCTGAACTACCATCTGTGAATACCACGTCCGTGGTTGTAATGTGTAGCTCAGAGCCAGCAGCAACGGTCCTCGACCTAGCACACCCCAAAATAGCGCTGGCCGACCTCATAACCTGTATATGATCCATAACAGGTGAACAGCGCTCTGAATAACCACGCCTGAGTGCCGTACCAACTGACAAGCATCCACAAAGGCTACAAGAGTCACGATATACAGGGTGACTTTTCCACGGTGTACAAAGTCCCGTGATTCATAGAGCAGACTGAACATAAAAGTTATAATGAAATGATGTCCGGAAATGCATGGTTTCCATGGTAGAGACATTTTATTGTATTATTCTTTGGCACGGAGACCGCGGTCCAAAACAAAGTTTCAACTTATCCGTTGAAATTATTTTAATGCCCCGCAGTGGTGGAGAGGTTTAAAGCCGTTATTGTCATACAATGACGTCAGATACCACATTAATTATTGAATACTCCTACTTCACTTTATTCAGATAACTTCACTAGTTCGTTAAGACAGATATACCACGCACTTCACCTATATTTCACGAAGTAAAATGAAAAATTCAAGTTATCCACTATATAGAAACGAATTAAATACCATCCAACAACCATGCAGAGAAAGTCCTCCATCAATCTTCATGCCCATTTTATGAGCGCATGAGATCCTAATGCAGTCTTCCAGTTTGGATATGACAATTCGAGGACGTACATCTTTAATTTAATGGTGTCTCATGTCTATCACGATTACAAGTCCATTAGCAATATCAGTGCAGGTAGTAAGGCCAACCGCCGCCTCTGTCTCACCTCGAGGCCACCAAGTTACGTGATGTAACATTTAGTACGTGTTTTTGTTTTAAAATGCTTTATTCTCGCGTATTTGTTACATACTGTTCATTCAGGCATTCTATACAGCTTTCGTCTCTGACTTGTTTATTTTAACTGTGTGAGATAGTTGCTTCAACTAGTCATTCATTGTGCGAAATAGTAGCTTGATAAAGATGGATATGTTGTACGCCTCTTGTGAACGGATTCATGGGGAATTGGGCACCATCCGTGAACACCTAGAAGTTGTGTGAATGTAGGCGTTCCCGGTGTATGGTATTGACGAAATATTCTCGGGTTTCAATCCGGGTAGCTGCGTTGAAATTCCGCGACGTCTCAATGAGTGTCAATGTCATTATCTTCTGGCAAAGTCAGAAAGTGACGAGAATGACATTCATCGAAATGTTGTGGAATTTCTACGCAGCTACCCGGATGGACACCAGAGAAGATTTCGTCATCCAGAAGTTGTGTTGGCCACTGGCGACAAGCATTAGGCTGCTGCCTTCAGCTACAGTGTCACTGTGGTACTTGAGGCGAATGCTGTGATGCTACGGAGCCTTCCGGGGATCTCTGATGGCTCTGCGCAGTTTAAATCCTTCGTCCCTGCCGGTCGACAGTTGCCCTACGATTATTGGAAAACTGTGTAGAGGTCTGAAAGCTGTGCGCGAAATGCTAAAGTAGACACGGACCGCAAGGCTGTTACTTTACGCCTCACTAACGGGTCTGAGATGTTATCACTGCTAAAGCACCTCTGAGCCAGCACGGCCTGCCTCACGTCTTGCATTGGCGCCCGATGAAGTCCAGAGCAGACGGTAGGTTTGCTTCTCAAAGGTAGCTTCAATTTTAGGCGTGTGATTGAGCCCCTTAGGGAAAACGTGGGAAGATCGGGAAAGTGTGGTGTCGCACAAGTACAAAGTGCGCGCCACCTACTTTCGCCGCGCGCCGCCATGCACGCACGGCGCGGCGTTCTCACGACGACAGCCACGAGCGCCCTCTGCGACAACTCCGCTCGTGGCCACCACTGAAGGACATCGTCCACTTCGGACGGAGATAGCAACCAGTTAGGACCTTCGTAATCAGATAGGCATCAGTGAAGACTTTGCTATCGTACAGGCACTAGGCAGGCCTCTAACAACTATGTATCAATATTCTGCAGTACTATGTAAAAGTTAAGTATTGTTACATTCTGTGCAATATATATCTTTCTAATTTACTCTAGTGTTTATAGTTTCTGGCTGCTCCCCTCCGTACCTGCACCAGCGTGCTGTCTTTGTTCCTGTGTCGGTCTCGTTCCACTCGGCCACCGACACCTACGACGAGGCTGGGACACAAAAGCGACGTCGAAGTTGGGACACAAAAGAAAGAAGAACAGTATCTACACGGATAGCTTGCTAGCGGACTCATCCAAGATGTGGATGAAGCTCTCCGGCCGCGATTGAAAGCGCTAGTTGGACCCGGCTGCAAATCGTGTGTCAATTCAGCACCAGTAATGCCTCCCACCTAGCTTCAATGGACATCCTTAGTTTCTACAGACAACTGGCGGATTTGCTGTTGGCAGCTAACATTGCTCGTGGAATAGAAGCAGAGCTGTCGATTTGTAACATTGTTTCTAGAACCATTCGCTGTCCCCTAAATTGGTTACGAGAGGAAGGAGCTCAGACGATTCGGTGGCAATCTTGGATGCAAGTATTTCGATTTCCGCTGTCGGATGCATAAATGTAGTATCTCCTTAATAGATCAGGCGTGCTTTACACGCAGGAAGCGTTTAACTACTGTAGCGGAGTACGTGTGGAATAAACATGTGGGTTTATTAACACAGACAAATCCCTCCAAAGACACGATGAGACGCATGCTGATTCCGGACAGGGTAGCGCTCGGTACAACAGAATGAAACGTTTGTAATCGCTAGAGACCAAATTGCTGACATCATCGGTTCCTAGACTTACAAAATTACTTGAACTAACTTACTCCAAGACGTCGTAGACACATGCCATTACTACGTGGCGTAGACACATGCCATTACTACGTGGCGGCACTACTGAACGGAGAAAGAAAAGGTTAATATAGAGTAAAACTTAACTGAAAGAGCATCTGTGGGAGTTTGCCTTACTGTTCTCGCTTAGCAATAGTCACAGTAAGGTTTTAGAATACTTAACTATGCTCCGGCCAATAAGGTTTGTTAAACATGATAATGTTCGTAATGCGTTACCTCTTGCGGGAGTGTGGAATTAAGTGTTGCCAACAGACTGTGTTCCCAAGGCCATATCGATAGTGGGATAGTTATCTTTCGTGTCTTCACAACACCTGACACTGCATCCACAATGACTGTTAAACAGTGCAGGACATTCCAGTTTTTAGAGGGTCGTACGACTCGAGCTATGACATAAGTTTTGCGTATACATCACGAGGAAACTTTCATAGAATTGAGTGTTATGAAACTCCTGTGTGGTCACGATCGCTTTCGAAAGGCAAAAATATCTTTTTGCTGCCTATAATGAACAATTAAAAAGAGCACAGTGAATTGTTACCGCAGCAGTTGCCTACATTTTCTTCAGATCCTGAACTGCTTCTGTAAGATTTGAATTTATAGCAATTAGAAACTGAATGTACAGCACGATTACTAATAACAGTTTGCACAATATGTCTATTTTTCCTTTTGATAACTTGAAACAGAGACACAGTGAGACACTATACAAATGTGCAGAGATGCCTGCCAGGTGCTACGCGACATCCACGCTTTTAAATTCACAGTTTCCGCCTTAAATAACACTTCCTTCATCTTTCTGTCCCCTTTTTCTCCATCGTGTTACAACGACCTACGCGCAGTTGTCAAAAATGTTAGTTAAGCTTAAAGGACTTAACTGCGGGGTCATCAGTCCCCAAACTTACAAACTACTTATGAACTACCTTGTACTAAAGACGACACAAACATCCATATCCGAGGGGGATTCGAACCCCCGACGGGGAACGGCCTCACGCATTGTAGCATAGCGCGCCGCGGCGCGCACTTGTCGATATTTGTACTAACAATGCAGAACACTTTAGGGGCATATTTGTCATCTGCTCTGATGTTGTCCCAGGGCATATTGATATTGCGCAGGTCGCAGATCCGATGTTTTGAAGTGACACTTTACAACTTAAGTTAGGTGTTGTTGGCCTTGATGTAGATTGATAACATGATTTTTAGGGATGCCAGATTTAATTCTGTCTGTGACGTTACAACGTGCAACACCGCTTCGAGCGCAAAGCGCGCTGGTTTGACAGCAGAGATCGTCGAAAAGTGCGGCGAGTGAACAGGCAATCGGCAGCTTCGCTTTCGCGGGTCGCGTGCAAATGGAAAGCACGTCAAGTCCAACTGACAATTTTCCCTCCGAAAAACGGTATTGTCTTTATTTTTTTTTTACTACGCTGAAACTATTAGAGTTACAGACCAACACATAGAAGAAAGTGAAAGAGGAAAACAGCGTGATTCAGATGATCTATTGACATGATTTATATTAATTTCATATCAAAAGATATTCAGAAAACTAATATTTATTCACTTGGAAAAATCCAGAGACTAAGCTAATTGAAGTACAGCAACGAAAGGTCTCATCGAGACGCAACATTTGCAATAATCAGATTATCTGCAACATTTATATCGCGCATAATAATGCACTTTAAAGAAGGAACAATAGTGATTTGTTAGTAACATTTAATACAAGACAGATACACAAACAGCGAGGCAGTGATAAGTTGCAGGTGTCGTAAACACACGTCATGACCTGATTAGAATATATTAAATCAAATGTTTGTTAAGCTTAAGAGACTTAACTGCGGGGTCATCAGTCCCTAAACTTACAAACTACTTGTGAACTACCTTACACTAAAGACGCCATAACACATCCATGCCCGAGGGGGGGGATTCGAATCCCCGACGGGGAACGGCCTCGCGCATCGTAGCATAGTACCTCAATGCGCTCGGTCGCTCCGCCGCGACAGAATATATTACTTTAGTTTATTTTAATATGTTGTCTTTGTGTAAACTAAATTATTTTGATTATCGTCCGTAATTTGTTTGAATTTATGAGCACAGTAATTCTGAACAGTGCATTGAAAAGAGGACTAGAAACTCTACCTGAATAATACCTAAGTGACTACTTAAATATTCATTCGCCTAAAGACTTACTTATCGACCATTCTGAAAATGTTCAGTTGTTTAAACTTAAGATTTTTTGTGTATTATTAGTATTAGAAATTAAAGTATGTATTTGCATTAGAATCTTATCGCACATCTATCGATGCCGTCATATCAACATGTCAATCATCTTTTTTTTTTTTTAAATAGTTCACTACTGGGAGAGCCACTGAACCTCGTTAGGGGGAGGTATAAACGTGTTAATAACTTTCTAAGCATTTTCATTAAGAAAATACATTCTTGTTTACAGGATGAACACTCAACGAATTAAAGTGTACTTAGATCAAGTTACTATATTGCATTTCAGCTGGCAAAGAATTCTGCAGTTATACTGATTTTTGTGCTTGACTACAGTTAGGACGTTACAGCTAGAGCGTGAAGTTCGCGTGATTAGTTTCACGGCAAACTTAGTCTCGTAGACTTCTGTACCCTCAATGTAAATTTACAGCTATGATTATGTCGATGCTTAGACTTGCATATACTTACCGCTTTTTTCGTAAAGAATAGAACGAAATCCAAACACAAAAAAAAAAAAAAAAAAAAAAAAAAATTTCACTGGCAGATTTCCTCCTAAGAGCTTGTCTTCGAATTAGCATCGCTGGAAAAGTTGTATCATTGTTACTTTACCGAAAAGGAAAATAAATAATAGTAATTGCCGGTCTTTGTTATTATGTTTAATGTTTGAGTCAGATGCTAATGATACATAAATTTTTCAACTTAAACTTCGTCCTAAAACGACAATCAGTCGTCAGAACTACCATGTTTCGTACTTGCCTGCCACCCGATTTTTGCATCATCATAATATTTGAAGAGATAATGCATCTTCATCGTTCGTCTTCATTGTGTTGAATTTCAAGGACAGCCGTCGTTACTACAACAGTTTTAAACATAAAATTGCCACGAAACGCGTTAATGAGCCACCTTGAAGCGATACACGGCTGGTTGCTTGCTGGTGTTGTGTGGGCGCCAGCCAGCGCGGGGGAGCGGCTGTGCTGAACTTGTGGACTTGTTAGCGCACGTGTACCTGCCGGTTAGCCCGCCAACACCCCCTGTCTCCGTGTAAGTATCTCCCCGTACAAATGTCACTCCGTGCAACTGTTCCACCCTCACTCGCTGCGTCGCTCCCGAGCAGCGGCCGAGCTCACGAGTAACGAGTGAGCATGTTGCGACTACGCTTTCTAGACTTCGGACCATTCGACCCATCACTATGAAATAAGGCAGATATAAGTAATTTATCATTTACAGGGGAGGGAGGAAATAAATACGACAGGAGGAGAGGGGCAGAGAGCGGGGTACATTATAACAGAGACAGGGGGGTGGACGTGTGGATACAAGGGGAGAAGGAGGATGAGGAGCAGGTGGTGGAGGTCGAGGAGGAGGGGCTGGAGGAGGAGCACGTGGATGCTGATAGAGGGAGGAGGGGACGGACAAAGAGAGGATCGAGAAAATCGTGGAGGAACAGAATACTGGAATAAATGGATACCTGTGCAACGACAGGTTTGCAGCTAGCTAATACACAGAGAGGCCTATGAGGAAAAAGAGGAAGATAAGAAATAGATTAGGAAGGTGATGGCCGGAGAGATTAGCGAGTGGAGTGCGTCACACGGGAATGGCCGCGGGGTTTGGGGGCCACGTCACGGATTGCGTGGCCTCTCCGGCCGGAGGTCTGCGTCCTCCATCGGTCCATCAGGCATGGGGGTGTGTGAGTGTTTTGTCATTAGCATGAGTTAATATGTTATGTGGACATGTGTCCGGGAACGCTCAGTTTCCATGTTACACCTCATCTTCCACCTACGCTCACTGGAGCACGTCGTCATGATTTCATACGCGATACTCTACCTGTGCTGCTAGAACATGTGCCTTTACAAGTACGACACAACATATGGTTCATGCACGATGCAGCTCCTGCACATTTCACTCGACGTGTTCGTGTGCTTCTCTATAACAGATTCGGTGACCGATGGAATGGTAAAGGCGGACCAATTTCATGGCCTCCACGCTCTCCTGACCTCAACCCTCTTGACTTTCATTTATGGAGGCATTTGAAAGCTCTTGTCTACGCAACCCCGGTACCAAATGTAGAGACTCTTCGTGCTATTATTGTGGACGACTGTGATATAATAGGCCATTTTCCGGGGCTGCATCAGCGCATCATGGATTCCAAGCGACGGAGGGTGGCTGCATGCATCCTCGCTAACGGAGGACATTTTGAACATTTCCTGTAACAAAGTGTTTGAAGTCACGCTGGTACGTTCCGTTGCTGTGTGTTTCCATTCCATGATTAATGTGATTTGAAGAGAAGTAATAAAATGAGCTCTAACATGGAAATTAAGCGTTTCCGGACACATGTCCACATAACATATTTTCTTTCTTTGTGTGTGTGGAATGTTTCCTGAAAATTTGGCCGTACCTTTTTGTAACACCCTGTATAAATGGCAATACTCACTTTACGTCTTATCTTAGAAGATAGATTAAGGAAAGGCAAACCTACATTTTTAGTTTTTGTAGATTTGACTGGAATACACTCTTTCAAATTCTGAAGTCAGTAGGGGTAAAATACAGGGAAAGGAGAGTTATTTACAACTTGTACAAAAGCCAGACCGCAGTTATTAGGCTCGAAGGGCATGAAAGGGAAGCAACAGTTGGGAAGGGAGTAAGACAGGGTTGAAGCCTTTCACTGCTGATATTCAATTTGTACATCGAGCAGACGGTGAAGAAAAGCAAGGCAAAATTTGGAATAGGGATTAAAGTTCAGGGGGAAGAAATAAAAACATTGCGTTATGCTGATGACATTGTAATTCTGTCAGAAACAGCAAAGGACCTGGAAGAGCAGTTGAATGGAATGGACAGTGTGTTGAAGAGAGCGTATAAAATGAACATTAAAAAAAGCAAAACAAAAATAATGGAATGCGGTCTTAGAAAATCAGGTGATGCTGATGGAATTAGATTAGGTGATGAAACAATGAAGGGGGTAGAAGAGTTTTGTTACTTGGGTAGTAAAATAACATGCGATGGTCGCAGTACAGAGGATATAAAATGCAGAATGGCAATGGGAAGAAAAGCATTTTTGAAAAAGAGATATTTGCTAACACCGAATACTAATTTAAGTGTAAGGAAGTCTTTTCTGAAGGTATTTGTGTGGAGTGTTGCTTTGTACGGGAGTGAAACATGGACGATAAGCAGTGCGGACAGGAAGAGAATAGAGGCTTTTGAAATGTGGTGCTACAGAAGATTGCTGAAGATTAGGTGGGTAGATCGCACAACTTATGAAGAGGTACTGAACAGAATTGGTGAGAAAAGGAATTTTTGGCATACCCTGACTAAAAGAAGGGATCGCTTGGTAGGACACATTCTTAGACATCGAGGGATCGTAAATTTAGCATTGGAGAGAAGTGTGTGGGGTAAAAATCGCAGAGGGACACCAAGAGACGAGTATAGTAAGCAGATTCAAGTGGATGTTGGTTGCCGTTCTTATGAGGAGATGAAAAGGCTTGCTCAGGTTAGAGTAGGGTGGAGAGCTGCATCAAACCAGTCTCCGGACTGGAGACCATAACAACAATATATGTTTACTTAATCTACTGTTGCGTCTTTTTACGCTCTCTTTAGTGATAATATTGATTCATACAAATATTTTACCGTTTTAAAATTACAAGTGTTTGAATATTGGCTCATCTAACTAATACTCAAATAAATTAGAGACAGTTATAATGTGATAATCAGTAACGTATGGTGACACATAAGAACTGCCATTGTCTTTTCACTTCCTGTTAGCAATAGTGAGTAATATAAGCAATGTGACCGGCCATAGTTACTTATAATGGACATAAAGTCGTAAAATATCAATAAATACATTACACATAAACGAGTGGCTTTCACGAAATATGGCTAGATTCTTACGTTAACATTCAGTAGCTTCTACATTAAAATCACTTGATGCGTTCAGCAGTTACAAATATTCAATGAGTATTACAGAACTATCCTATATATTTACAGTGTTCACGTAAGTACTGAAGTTTCATAAATATGTATAAAATTAGTCACTTAATGGATAGCTCTCAGTAATCTGTTAGGGTTGGTTTTATCCCAATGTAAAACGTCGAATTATCGCTGAATTAAGAATAATTTCAATGTGGGCTTTTCGCTATCGTTGCTTAAGCGGCGTCATGCTAGGGAATGCAGGCAGAGCTTAACCGCTGCAGCATGCGTTGATAAAACACAGCCTTGGGTTGCGCAGCTGTGGTCGTCCGCCTCCTACCAACAGACTCTACCTAGCGCTCCGCCAGGACAGCCGTCGCCTCACACTCCACTGATTTCAATAACATTGGGCGAATGATAGCCAACCACGCGTTATGTTACGTACCATTAATGCTCGATGATACAAATAACAACCCATGACTAAAGAAAACTGTCTTTTCTCCGGCGAGTTTTCTTTTATACTGTCTACTGCTACAGAAATATCTCATTAGCGAGAACGTATAGAGGAATTTAGATTGAATACTCCTACCTTACAGCGTCGTAAAGCATTTACAATCGCGTCTACAGTCATTTATCTTCCGAAACAGGTCACTAAATTAATTTAGTGGGGAAAGCATGGTTACTTGTGAGATGCAAGCACCATGGATGCTGGTAACCTCCAAGCTCTGAGTTACTATCGATATTTTTCATTATCACAACCACTATCATAGGGCCATTAGTGACGCCAAAAATTATTAGTAATTCCATTTACTTGGATTTAATTTCTTATGTTACTTGTTTTATACACATTCATTTCAACTTGTATAATACAGCCGGACACTCATACGAAACACGTTCATTTCAATGTTTACAATTTTTAAACGCTCAATGGGTAAGTAATTTTGAAGTAAAATTTTCTTTCTAGTAGTAACTATCCCTTTTTGCTTCATCTTGCCTTATCGATTAAGGTCGAAATTAAAATGTGAAAAGGGAAATGTAATTTTTATTGCATAGTAAGGAAGTGAACAACCATGAACAGTAATATTATTGTTTATCGTTCTAGAACAACTGTGCAGGTTATGCGACCATTAAACCGGTTTTTCCCATAGTAGAAGCTATTACAATTTTTTCCTAGATTTCCTCTTCTGAGACATCCAAATGAGAAATTGTTGTGTCTGCATGAGCAGTGTGTTCACTTTCACAGTCACTTTTATCGTTTCAGGTTCCTGTCTTTGTCATTCTTTTGAAGGTTCATTTTCTATATTATGTAAATAGTCCATCAGCTCTTCCGCCGGCATAACATGTCCATCGATGCCAATAGATTCGCTACTCATTTTAAGATTACACACATAACTCAGTAAACACAAAAGAATGTTGAGAAATAAAGTGCACGTAAGTACTATCCTGGGGACTTCATTGACCCCAAAATCCAAGTACTCCGTAAAAAGCACAGTCACAATTTACACTACCACGTTTTCTTGAAGACAATTGACTTCTGAGAAAATACATAAAATCTTTGGCGCAACAGTGGCACCATTGCAGAAATAAAGAGGATAGGGTACATTCTAGGATCAAAACTGACCCATAGTAACGGAGGGTTAGGTTAGTGCGCCTAACCCACAAAGACCACGCACACACACAATGGACCCACTAACATTTCGACCACTAAAATTTACATTCGTTGGGAGATTCAGTCTCTCTTGTAAGAAATATAAAGCAACATAGCCCGTTATCTGAGAAGTTATGAGCCAAGTCATCAGTCTGATGCATGACATAGTCTGTTTCATCCACCTTGTTTTATCTACGCAAGTGCTATCTGAAATGTATATATATATATATCTTCTCTGAGTTATTTTGTGGACAAGTATTATGCTTTTCCCACATATTATACACAGCTTGTCATGGCTTTCTAATGATTCTAGAATTGCTCATAGGTTGCTGTAAAAATCTCTTAGTTGATGTTAGTATTTCAAATACACACCATGTTTCGGGCTTAGTCCATCATCTGGTGACCGATATAATGTATACTGAGCATTGAGGCATTTAAATTTGTCATTTAAAATTACTATTTCTATGTAATTCCATATAAGAATAAACATCATGTGTAGTCAAGATTGATCGTTTGATGTTTATTCTTATATGGCACTACATAAAAACGGTATTTTCAGCATTCCCTTATGATATAAAATATTGTTGGTCAAATTTGTTTACATTTTCGTACTGTTGTGAAACTCGTAACTGCCTCTGTCTGTTTCATTGTCACAATTAGATTTGTTGTTTAGCATGTATTAAGATTAAGAATTGCGTTTACATGACTTACTTGTTGTGTTTAGTTGGGTACATCCATTTCGTATTTTTTCAAAAGTGATCACCATGATCAGCAGTTTCACATAACCCTTTGTGTTTCACGGTCGTAATCTTCTTAAGGCAAATATGAAAAAGTGAACGCTATAATACAATTTATATGAGGAGTTGCTCTTCACATAATAAGGAGGAAATTCGAAGTGAGGAATGATGCATCATATGAAAAGTTACATGGTTTAATAGACTTGTCCAATATCATGTGCTGTAAACGTTTGGACCGCTGCAATATGCTGTAGGTGTAAATAATTGTAAGTAGTAATTTAATAAACCGCAAGTATTGTTCCACAAGTCAAATACAATGAATATTGATAGAAAGTTAAAGGGAAACAAAAAGTGAGATTCGTTCTCATTTAAAAATAAAATGCTAACAATTACTTTATTCCGGAAAGTTTGCAACACGCAAACTTAAGGGTACGGAAATTAATGTTGTTATCGGGAGAATTCTAGCTAACAAGAAAGCCAGCAACTCTACGGATTAAATGAATTTCCAGTGGTTTGTTATTGCAGCTATAATGCGAAGGAAGACGTATTTGATTCCGAGCCGCGGTCTGTAGCCACGTCGTTGCAGTCGGGTTCCCTCGCCTGGCAAACACTTAAGTCCCAAAGCAGACCTGCGCAAATTAACGCCACAAAGCGCTCAAAAGAACCTTTTGTGACTGACGGCACTATTGTTAAGACCAACGACCGACCAGATTTTCTCTATATCATTATTTCAGAACGCCACATCAAAAAGAATCATTACGGAAACGGTCCAGTGAAGCCGACCTTTTAAGTGTGGATACGCCCAAATATTTTGAGAAGGACTCATAAGCTTTCTCAAAGGATACTCGCAAAGAAACAAATGAGGTAAAGAAAATTGTGATAAGTATTTAAGAATCGTAAGGTTTAACATCGTAGGCATTCATGATATGTGCCACTGTGTACCTTTTTTCGAGAAAAATAAAGAGTCGCGGATTATATTAACGGTTTCCTTTTCTTCTCTCTCTCTCTCTCTCTCTCTCTCTCTCTCTCTCTCTCTCTGTGTGTGTGTGTGTGTGTAAGTTGCAAGTAGTTTTCACCGTCTCCTTACGTTATTAGGACACAGATAACCAGTAATTACTAAATTATGAATGTGCTTTATACATGCCACAGGTTTTATAACTAATTCTAACACTTTCAGGTAGATCCCTTTCCGTTATTTTAGAAAAAAATTTCATCTTCATGGTGAATATATGATAAACACTCATTCCCACCGACTCACGCATCAGCGCTCCCAAGTACACTTTCATCCCTCGCACACACACACACACACACACACACACAGAGAGAGAGAGAGAGAGGAGGTGTCATTGACAGTACACCATTCAGTAGTTTCCAGATATACTACTAGACTCAAACTCAGATGAAAGTGGAAATTCATTGATGTCAGAGAAGATGTTATACATAAACACTTGTTTTTCTGAGCAATAAATGAAAATGTAAACAGGGAATGGAATTGTGATTTTATAGCCGGGAAGTATAAGAGAGATCTGAATATATTTTATAAGAAGCTTTTAAATACTGAGGAGCAGGCATATGAGTAATCAGCAAATAATACAGAAACGGAGAGAAATTAGGAAACATATTTAGGACAACATACACGGGAAGAAACGGAAGTAACTGCAAAGAAAATCGCCCTAGGAAAAACTCCAGGAACAGATAACGTATCAGTAGAAATGATAAGAACAGCCGGATCAGTGGGAATGCAATAACTATGTTGAGTTCAAATGTTTTTAAGTTTGTAAAGCTACGGGGCCAAACTACAGTGTTCATCAGGCCCTAGACTTACATACTATTTAAACTAACTTGTGCTAAGGATAACACACACCTATGCCCGAGGGAGGACTCGAACCACCGACGGAGAGCAGCCGCACACTCCGCAGCAAGGCGCTTTAGATCGCACGGTCATTTCTGCGCGCATCTGTGTAGAGTATTGTCATGTATTTGTTGTTTGGAGAATGTGGGAGGGCAAAATCAGATGGAGAGGACTCGTTAATACCCAGACCTCGCAATAGCTGGAATGAGATCAGGATGTACGTGTTGGTCTACTTTTATCCATAACGCCTTTAACATAACACTGATCATGTCTGAATGTTAGTTGATTTCACACTGAAAAATCCAAACTTGGTATTTTATAAACAGGTTTTCATGCCACATTCGACGCCATTATTCGATTATCTGCTGTTTATGATTTTCAGCATTATTGCGAAGCAACATGCATTTCGCGTTCCTCTCAACTATTTGATAAAAGACTATTTATTCAAGTTGTGGAGCTAGGGATACGTCGGTTTTCGGCGTACTTATAGACTAATAAATATGACGAATTTACTGAAATCTGTGACAGAATGTGATGGAAAGGTCATGACTATTTTCTCTAGGGTACGGAATAACATGAAATGTATTGGAAATTGCCAATACCATTCAGCATCAGCAGTACATTTTGTTGTAACGTATGGAAATTAGTGCCGGATCGGGGCTTGAATCCAGTTATCCTGTATTCAGTGGTTTCCTTAACCATTAGACTATCAATGCACGGCCGATTCGACCCAGATTTCCAATGCGAAACGTTGACTCTTATTACCCTTGAGTGGCCGCGCAATGTCTGTGATTACCCTGCTGGGTGAGACGTCCATCTGCTGTCGAAAGTCTTGGTTTGGCTTGAGATACAGTGAGCAGTGTCCCCTCAGGAGGCTCAGCATTTGCATGCTGAGTACGGACTTGGCGGACCTGGAACCCTGAGCTGGAGTGGTAAGTGCCGCTTGTTCTCCGCTACCGTAAGTATGAGTGATAATTAATATTATAATAATTAATATTATAATTTTTAAGTCACATGCTGGAATGAAATGTCATGATCCTAATGATACTGGCTTCAATTTAAGATCATATACGTCATCTTCACAAACAAGTTCAGGCGCAAGTTCATCGATACATTATGTTGATATTTCATGTGATCACCTGTTTCAATGCGTGTAAACATACGTGTTGGGCTGCATTGTTTTCGCAAACGGACATTCGACGTTTCTATGCGAATATTTATCACTATTGGTATATCGGATATACTCTAAATAACATTAGTGTTTAGCTAGATTGAATAAACTTCCTAAAATCAGCAGTAGTTTTGCTGCAATTTCATTGCGCACGGTCTAAACCAGTAAAACGTCAAATGAAATGAAATTCTCTCCTGGTTACACTGTATGTGTAACAGCTTCGTTAAAACAACGGTAAGTCATATAGTTGTATCTCCACGGTGCACGTTTTTTACTTTTCGTCAATGATTGAGCAACCATGATTACGACACGGAATAGTATCCAGGAGAGGTTTTTAGTTGTCAGCAAACTGCGGTCTGAATCGGTTCAGCCGTACAGAAAAAAAACGGATACCGACATGTTCCTTCCGATATGTGAGGAACCAGTGTAAGACTGGTCTGTCTTCCTTTTGTCTCAGAATTATAAGTAGCTTTCTCTGTACTATATTACGTCTTCCCGTGTTTCCTTCTTTTTCCTTTAGCAGATACCAAAGTAGATTTATTATTATTATTATTATTATTATTATTATTATTGCGGACTGCGATATGTCGTACGAGACATTAAGAGCTGCGGCGGAGCAGCCAAGCGCGTTGAGGCGCTATGCTACGATGTGCGAGGCCGTTCCCCGTCTGGGGTTCGAATCTCCCCAGGGGCATGAATGTTTGTTTCGTCTTTAGTATCAGGTAGTTCATAAGTATTTTGTATGCTTAGGGACTGATAACCTCCCAGTTATGCCCCTTAAGGTTAACAAACATTTGAACATTTTAGACATTAAGAATTTGTCCTCTGTATATATTTTATTTAGTGGTATGTGATATCCCTGCGGAAATATTAAAATCATTGCGGATCAGTATTGTGCTTTCATAGGTACCTTAACGTATTAATTTCTTTATGAGTTTATTAATTTTATTATGATTTAAGGAAATACAATGATCGTTTAACTATGTATCTCATATAAAATAGCGAAGACATATTGATCTTTCAACTTAAAATTAAAATGATGATGTCTTATTGGAATAAGAACAGTGCTACTTAAAAAAAAAGTCGTACCGCGAACTGCTCTACCGTGGTGTCTGACACTGAGTTGTTACCGCGCAGTTAGATGCACCAGAAAGTAACCTACTTCTTTCATTGCAACAATGTATGATATCCTTTCACGTTTGTCTTGATTTGGCCTTTTGATCTAACTTCATGAAACAGTGATGTTGACCGGCCGCGGTGGCCGAGGGGACTGAGGCGCTCCAGTCACGGTCTGCACGCCCACTACGGTCGGGGGTTCGAATCCCCCTCGGGCATGGATATTTGTGCCGTCCTTAGTCTTAGCTAGTTCATAAGTAGTGTGTAAGCTTAGGGACTGACCCCGTAGTTAAGTCCCATAAGTTCTACAAACATTTGAACATTTTTTTGACTTTAAGCTCGCAGTTAAATATAAATTATTTATTTCTATATAAACGTATTACGATATTAAATTTTACTGGTGTCAATGAATTTACTTTTCTACCTACCAACATAAAAAATAGTACAGTTGTACCTCTTGTTCCCTCCAGAAAAGTGTGTCAATTGATTGGCATGGTGTTTAATAACAGAGCATCTGGTTGCCTCGCTACGTGTCTAATCTTCCAAAATGAAACTAAATCATGACAGAGATGAAGTAATTCATATCTAGTCTTACATGGCACCGTCACTTTTCAGCATATTAAACGAAAAAAAGACATTTTGTACTCCCGATGCTGTCTTCTTCCTATCTTCAAACAATCTCGAAATATTATTTTAAACAATATTCCTCCAATCATATTCTATCAGCATGTCTGGCGAGAGAATCAGAACCACTGTTTCCTTTCTCTTTTTTATGTAAACATATACACGGAGATTATGTGATACCTCCCACTGCTGTGTCCGATCTCCTGTTGTACAGCATACGGTTGCATCTCGATATGGTATGAACTTACCAAATCGTTTCAAGTGCCAATGAGGAATATTGAGCCATGCTATCTCTATAGACGCTCCTAGGTGCGAAGCTTTTCCATTAAGAATTTGGTGCATGAACTTACCTCTCAATTATATCCCATAAACGTTAGATGGGATTCATTTCGGGCGTTGAGGGAGGCAACACGATGCGCTGAAATTGTCCAGAAGCTTCTTCAAATCAACAACGAACAACTGTGGCCAGTATCATACAGCATTTTCTTCCGTATGATTTCCAATATGTCCATGAATAACTGTGAATGGTCTCGAAGTAGTGTAACTTTACCTTTATCGGAACCAGAGGGCGCAGTTCATTCCATGTAAAAACAGTTTCTACAATTATGAAGCCGCCATAGCTTGCACAGTGTGCCTTGATGAAAATTTTGGTCGACTGCTTTGTGGCTCTGCAACACACTCGAATCCTACCACCAGCTCTTAAAAGCTAAAGTCGGGACTCATGTGACCAAGCCGCGGTTTTCCTGTCGTCTAGGGTGCAACAGATGTAGTTGCGAGAACAGGAGAGGAACTGTAGATGTGCAGTTAGCAAAGGCACCTGAATCGATCGATTGCTGCGATAGCCCATTAACGACAAATTGAACCATATTTTCCTAACGCATAAGTTGATCGGATGTTTCACATTAATTTCTGCGATTGTTTCAACCAATGTCATTTGCCTTTTAAGACTGACAACTAGGCAAAGGCCCCAGATATCACAGTGGATCTCTGAGCAGGAATGGCCGCGTCCTCTGAAGCGCAGTGACACGGATTGTGCAAACGTTCCCCGTCGGACGCTGGAGACTTCATTCCCTCATGGATATCTTATGTCCTCAGCATAATTTAGTTTCGGAGTTTGTAAATGTAGGAACCTATTAACTCAGCAGTTTGGTCATTTAGGCTTGTCCATTCCATTCCATTCAATTGCTCTTCCAGATCCTTTGCAGTCTCTGACAAAATTACTATGTCATTGGCAAACCGCAATGTTTTTGAAACTTCCTGGCAGATTAAAATTGCGTGGCGGAACCGGGACTCGAACCTGGGACCTTTGCCCGCGAAAGGCAAAGGTCCCAGGTTCGAGTCCCGGTTCCGCCACGCAATTTTAATCTGCCAGGAAGTTTCATATCAGCGCACACTCCGCTGCAGAGTGAAAGTTTCATTCTGGAAACATCCCCTAGGCTGTGGCTAAGCCATGTCTCCACCATATCCTTTCTTCCAGGAGTGCTAGTCTTGCAAGTTTCGCAGGAGAACTTCTGTGAAGTTTGGAAAGTAGGAGGCGAGGTACTGGCGGAAGTAAAGTTGTGAGGCGGCATCGTGAGTCGTGTCGGGGTAGCTCAGTGGTAGAGCGCTTGCCCGCGAAAGGCAAAGGTCCCAGGTTCGAGTCCCGGTTCCGCCACGCAATTTTAATCTGCCAGGAAGTTTCATATCAGCGCACACTCCGCTGCAGAGTGAAAGTTGCATTCTGGAAACATCCCCTAGGCTGTGGCTAAGCGATGTCTCCACCATATCCTTTCTTCCAGGAGTGCTAGTCTTGCAAGTTTCGCAGGAGAACTTCTGTGAAGTTTGGAAAGTAGGAGGCGAGGTACTGGCGGAAGTAAAGTTGTGAGGCGGCATCGTGAGTCGTGTCGGGGTAGCTCAGTGGTAGAGCGCTTGCCCGCGAAAGGCAAAGGTCCCAGGTTCGAGTCCCGGTTCCGCCACGCAATTTTAATCTGCCAGGAAGTTTCATATCAGCGCACACTCCGCTGCAGAGTGAAAGTTTCATTCTGGAAACATCCCCTAGGCTGTGGCTAAGCCATGTCTCCACCATATCCTTTCTTCCAGGAGTGCTAGTCTTGCAAGTTTCGCAGGAGAACTTCTGTGAAGTTTGGAAAGTAGGAGGCGAGGTACTGGCGGAAGTAAAGTTGTGAGGCGGCATCGTGATTAGTGTCGGGGTAGCTCAGTGGTAGAGCGCTTGCCCGCGAAAGGCAAAGGTCCCAGGTTCGAGTCCCGGTTCCGCCACGCAATTTTAATCTGCCAGGAAGTTTCATATCAGCGCACACTCCGCTGCAGAGTGAAAGTTTCATTCCGCAATGTTTTTATTTCTTCTCCCTGAACTTCAATTCCCTCTGCAAATTTCTCCTTGCATTCCTTCACTGCTTGTTCATTGTACAGATTGAACAACATTGGGGAAAGGCTACAACCGTGTCTTACTCCCTTCCCAACCTCTGCGTCCCTTTCTTTCCCTTCGACTCTAGTAACTGCTGTCTGGTTATAGTATAGGTTGAAATAACTCTTCGCTTCTTGTATTTTACCCCTGCTACATCCAGAATTTGAAAGAGTGTATTCCAGTCGATATTCACAAAAGCTTTCTCCAAATCTACGAACGCTAAAAACGTAGGTTTGCCTTTCCTTATAGCCTATCTTCTAAGATAAGTCGTAATGTGAGTATTGCCTCCCGTGTTCCTACATTTCTCCTAAATCAACATGAATGTCTGGAGTAGAAATCACAGTTTTATACCTCGTGTATACGATACTACCGCCTCTGTATAAATGCATATCGCTATCCCTTGAGATTATCACTTCAATGGCTACGCGGGAATGGCTTTGTGGTCTCTAGCATCAAATTACGGATAGCATGGCCTCTCACGTTAGAGGTTCGAGACCTCCCTCGGGCATGGATGCCTGTGGGTTGTCCTTAGGTTCAAATGTTCAAATGTTTGTTAAGCTTATGGGACTTAACTACGGGGTCATCAGTCCCTAAACTTACAAACTACTTATGAACTACTTTCGAACTAGGACGGCACAAATATCCATGCCCGAGGGGGGATTCGAACCCCCGACCGTAGTGGCCGTGCTGACCGTGACTGAAGCGCCTCAGTCACCTCGGCCACCGCGGCCGGCTGTCCTTAGGTCCGTTTATCTTAGTTTAAGTAGTTTGCATCTCTAAAGATGGATGACCACAGTACTTTGGTATCATAAAGTTACAAATATTTCACTTCAGTGTCTATACTAAGCGTCACAGAATTCCAGTACCTCGATCCGACTTGACAGTCTCGATCAAACGTACTTGCATCATTTTTCTCCAGGCAAATAGCAACTTTTAATTCATTATAGTCGGTATAACAAGCATTGCTATTGTCCTTTTAGATAGGAGTTAATCGTACGATATCTTTGTCTGCCGGTAGCGTCTGTAGTCGAGGTTGTCGCAGATGCCTCTGCTGTGACCACGTATAGCTTAGGCATCGTCCGATTAACGAAACATTAAATTAACGAAACATTACGCAGTTCTTCGAAAAATATTTAAATTGCAAAAAGAGAATATTAACTGCTCGTCATACATGCGTTGGAAAGGTAAAGAAATAAAAATAAACTAAAGGATAAAGAAAACACTTAAATCAGAACAACAAAGGGTTGTCTTATTCTCCGTCAAAACACATGGATCATTCGGTTATATGTGACGAACTAATGGAAAATTTCGGTTATAGTTTGATGTAAGAAACGAATAATTGGTCTAAAAGCGTTGCGAATATTCACATAAAACGACTTTATTAATGTAGGAATTGACTCATCAGTGTAATTCGGAACAGATCTTAGCGTGTTTTATATATATCATCCACCTGGTAAATAATCACTTCTAGTAAGGGAAATTGAAGAGGGTATTTCAAAATGTATGAAAAGTATGACGCTCCCAGCTGATTCGTTGTAAAGAAGATTAATAAATGTTTCTGAATTGCGTAGCTTGCAGAGAGAATAGCTAGCGCGTTGTGCAGTGCGTAGCTAGCGGCGCCACTAAGCCCACGTATTGCTGCTGCCTTTCCACATTAAGTATTCATGAATTACTGTATCGATTGACGGCGCAAGATAGGCGGGATTCAGTGCAATGCATTCGCTGGCTATTAGGGAAGACTGCGCAGCTCGTTAGGGGCTCACGGCTCCTCACGCGCTCCGCCTGCTAATTAAACTCAGGACTTGCTTCTTGATTAGTGAAGAGCAGTAAACAGCACAATCCGCAGCGGAGTGAAAGATTATTCCTCAACTGAAATATCCGTGTGCAACCAAAAAGCATGTATATTCGGCAGTAACATTCGCCTTTATGCGTTATATGGTGAAGTAATCAGGATACTTGTTAGTGGACTGTAATGTTGTACAGTGGTAGAACAGTTCTTCACAAGGCACACAGTTTTTTAGTCTGAGCTAAACGACAACTGAGGTCGTGTGCAAAACGACGGCACTGAATATTGTTTGGCAGGAAACTTTTACGACGACTTGAACGTTTCTGTAGACACTTTCAGTGAGATGTGAGATATAGCAAGTATGTTAGATACGATTGTTCATTTTTGTTAACAAAAAAAGCTAAATTAACGAAGACGAAACCAGAGAATTCTGTAATGGCTGCCGGGTTTGGACGTTCCTGTCATCCCGCATTTCTTACATTGAGCTCAGATCGGGACTTTAGACAATTAAATTCATTTCTATAATGTTATTGTGCATAATCTATTATCTGACGCAAACTGATTTATGAGAGAGTGCATTGAGGCTGCAACTATTATCGTCTGCGAATTGATCCTTTATTGTGCTCAGTTTATATTGCAGTAACAATGTTTGTATCCTTCTGCATTTATCGGTTCCGTAAGGGTCATAGAAGAGGAGCAAAATTGTAAATACGAAAGAAACTGTGTTCCGTAACAGCACTAATTCTGCGCATAACTATTGGCACGACATGTGATTGCTGATAATTTTCTCCTAATGCCGCGTGGTTAATGATCCCATACCACCCGTTCCCTGACAAACAACGTTCAGTGCCGTCGTTTTGCACACGTCCTCAATTGTCGTTTAGCAGAGACTACCATAAACCTCCACATACACTGACTTTTTTTTTTTTTTTTTAACTCAGCACAACGTTACTGATACCCCGTGTCCTTTAGGAAACGCCTAATACTCTATTGTATTTGACAACACGCTACACATATCTCCGCCTCATTTACTGAATTTTTATTTGCATCCAGATACGTTAAAGTATCTGATGCTATTTCATAGTTTAAAAGCCGCATCCTTATGTAATTTGATACTGTTGTTTTCTTCTTGATCAATCTACACAGTCAAATACTAGTGTATTGTTTTCTTTCTCTGTGAAGTCGATATACTCATCATCATCATTTTCTATATATATTTTCCCGGCTGTGGCTAAAAAGCGCTCTCCAACTCTTCGATTTTGATACAATCTCTCGTCTTGAACATCATCCCAGTTAAGATCCGTCTTCTCTACTTCTGATCGTACTGTCTCTATACATCTTTATTGCTTCCAAGTCCATTTTGAAGTATTTGTAAGCTGTTCCTGTGCTATCCGTTTGTATTACATGACCGATATACTATCGGATTGAAATTACCGGGAGAAAACTGTGAGAAGTGTGGTTGATCACTAGATGTACCTAGTGGCGTGTCCGAGTAGGTCCACTAATCATAAAAAATCAGCGGAAGGTACCACTCGTGAAATCCAAAATACTACCAGGAGTCTATCTAACCCGGCAAGCAAGGAGTAAGGTAATAAAAAAATAAGTAAAAAGAAAAAGTGGTAGTGGTACACCAGTTCTTCACAAGGCACAAAGCTCTGGACGAGTTGACAGAACTGTCATTTAATATTGCTATCCCCTTTTGTTTTTTCTTGCAGCAAGACCCATTTCAGAATCTGTGTTTTACCTTGTGTGTTTTGTCGAAATTGTAGAGTTTAACAGGTTATCTCATATTTACAGTTGTTAGCTTCAGAATGTACTTATCAATTTTAACTAAACTATCCGACTTCTAGTCTGTAGACTTCCCCTGCAAATACAATTTATGCAGTGATTAATAAAAATAATACCCTCCTTGAAGAGAAGAGGTATTTTGCATGACATAGTCTAGCGGCGGAAGATTCACAGGTAAAACTCTCTATTAACTGGAAAACGGAATTTCTCACATGAAATTATTTCATTCGTTCTCTGACGAATAACGAAAATCCCGTCAGACAAAGTATTGTGGCTGATGCGACTTTCGTTACTCGTCAGGGTACGAAGTTGTTAGAATTAATGAACCTGCCTAACTTCTGATACCCATTTAACAGACAGGCTTACCTGAAAATCTACTGCTGTTACGACAGTTGCCAGCATAGAACCTCCTCTTTTCTAACAGGCGTTTTTGTCTGTTATTTAATGAATAAAAATTATAGCAGCAGGGTAAGACTACAGACCAGAAGTCAGACAGTTCAACTGAAATATGGTTGTTATATTCTGAGGGCGTAACCGTGAAAGGTGTACCGCGCGGTAATGACAGTGCGCGCTAAGGCGCATTGCTGCGGAGTGTGCGAACGTTCCCCGTCTGAGATGCGAGTCCTCCCTCAGGCAAAAGTGTGTGTCCGGAAAGAACAGACACCCTACCAATAATTGCAAATATGCCCACAACAGGCAATGACAATTTCAATGCGGGCGCATTCAAACGCTCGATCCCTTGCGGGAATCCAGTATAGACTGCGAGCAACAGGAATTAATGGGCAGCGGGCTAGAAGTTGAGAATTTGGGTTGGAAGGGAACCGTGCCTGGAGAGCGTAATTAATTTAGGCGACCGCTGGCCAGAAATGGGAAATCCGGGTTCGAATCCCGGTCCAGCACAATTTTCAACTTTGTCGTTGAATTTATTTCAACCACCCGAAACGGTCGAAATGTTTCAACATTTCGATGTCGTGAAAACAATATGTGTAATGTCTCGGCCCGGCTTGGCTCGGTTCGGCCCGGTCCTGACCGGCCGGCGGTGTGATCACAGCCTAATGCTCCCTCTGAAACTTTGAACAACCTCAGGTTTCTTCAGTTTATCCTCGTTACATTTAGTTACTTTTTTATCTTTTTGTCGTCCTCAAGTTTTAATATACAGTTCATTACCATTAAGTTAAGGTAAGAGTCTCTATCTGCCCCTGGATATGTCTTACAGTTTAAAACGTGGTTTCTAAAAAGATTCAAATGTTTGTAAAGCTTATGGGACTGAACTGCGTGGTCATCAGTCACTAAACTTACTAACAACTTATGAACTAACTTATACTAAAGACATCACAAACACCCGTGCACGAGGGAGGATTTGAACCTCCGACGCGGGAGGCATCGCGATCCGCAACGTGGTGTTCCAGACCGCTTGGCTACTCCCACGCGGCCGAGGTTTATAAATCTGTGTATTATAGTTATAAAGTCGATTTGGTACATTCCAGTGTCTCCTGGTCTCTCCCACGTAAACAATTTCTATCTTGATGTTTAAAAGAAGTGTTAGTGATGATTAAATGCCGCGGCGAATTAGCCGCTCGTACTGGGGCGCCGTGCTGCGATGCGCGAGGCATTTCGCTGTCGGGGCTTCGAGTCCCAACTCGGGCATGGGTGTTTGTGTTGTCAAAATTTTCAAATGTTTGTATAGCTTATGGGACTTGACTACGCGGTCATCAGTCCCTAAACTTACAAACTACTTACGAACTACATATTACTAAGGACGGCACAAATATCCATGTCCGAGGGGGGATTCGAGCCCCCGACCGTGGTGGCCGTGCAGACCGTGACTGGAGCGCCTCAGTACCCTCGACCACCGCGGCCGGCTTTGTGTTGTCCGTAGATTACTTTACCTTAGTTTAAGTAGTTTGTAAAATACGGACTAATAACCTAGCAGTTGAGTCCGATAGATTTACAAACATTTGAACATTTTTGATTTTTTGATTAAATTGTTCTCTGCGAAAATTCTACCAGGCGACCGCTTTCATTCATTTTCCCCAGTCCATATTAACCAGATATTTGTCCTTCTCTTCCTTATCCTACAACAGATTTCCTGCCTCCCATGACAATCAAGTATTCCTCTTGCTTAATTGTCTAACTTATTTTATCCGATCATACTTTCTCTACCTTCTCATTATCGGCAGAGATAGTTGGCATGTGAACTTGCGCTACTGTGGTCGGTATTGGCTTCGTGTCTATCTTTGCTACGATAATCGCGTTGACTGAGTTGTTGATAATAACTTACCCGAATCATTACTTTCTTATTCATTATTAGACCTATTCCAGCATACACCTGACCAGAAATACTGTTCCACCTGCCACCAAACGTCACGAAACACCACTATATCTAACTTCAACCTATACATTTCTGTTTTAAAATTTTCTTACTTACTTACCCGATTAAGGGTTAGAACATTCAACGCTCCCATCCGTAGAATGCCTGATTCGTTTTCTTATATGACGACAACCTCCTGAGTAGTCCCCGTCCGGAGGTCCGAATGGGGGACTATTTTACCTCCATAATATCTTACCTAAGAAGACGACATCATCGTATTTTCATGCAGTAGCGCTGCATGGACTTGGGTAAAGTAACGACAGTAGTTATCCCTTTCCTTCAGTCAATCATCTAGACCTATGCCCTTGTATCTACTGAAGAATCTGATGACCCTTTTCGCGAACCACACGTTTGTCTGACCTCTCCACAGATCTCCTCCACTGTAGTTGTCACTACAGTACAGCTATGTGTATCGTTGAGGCATGCAAGCCATCCTACCTCGCAATATTTGTGGTTCAGACTGTAGACGTATGAAACCGGAATATCCTTATGGATGGTGATAGCCGTCAGTTGTAGTGACGTGAGACAGCGTCTGCAGAGCCACCGGCTTTCTCTGACAGCTGACGACAAATGTCAACATGCAGAACCCCACGTACCATACGTTGGTATTTTCAAACCCATAAACATGTCAAGATTTGTGTCTACGATTTGCGGTCAGCGTTGGTATTTTTGTCATAATCTTTAAAAAAGTGCTACAGAATCACATAGAATGCTTATTGAAGCTTTCGACGAACACGCTCTTGGAAAAACTGTTTGGGGTGGTTCAAAATTGAGAAACGACGAGTGAAAGAAAAACCGAAAACGTTCCAAGACAACGAACTGCGGGCCTTATCGGCTGAAGTTGATACTCAAACTCAACAGGAATATGCGGAATAATAGAATGTGACGCAGAAAGCCGTTTCCTTTCGGTTTGAAAGTTGTGCGAAAAGTACAGAAATTGGGAAAATTGGTTCCGCTTGAACTGCATGAAAGATAGCGAGTAAATCGAAAGACCATTTGTAAAATTCTGCTCGACAGATGGAAAAGAAAGTCGCTTCTCCATCTCATAGCGACAGGCGATCAAAAATAGATATATTTTGAGAATCCTAATCGTCGTGAATCATGGGTGAAGACAGGCTCTGGAAAGAAGAGAATCCTCTGTGTTTGGTGGGATCAGAAGGGTGTCATCTATTACGAGTTACTAAAAGTTGCTGAAACAGGTAACACAGACGCTACCAACAGAAAATGATCGATTTAAATCGAGCATTTCTTGGAAAACGACCGGAACATGGGAAAAGTCAACACAAAGTTATGTTTCAACATGATAACTCCTCATCACAATCAGCATAACGGGTCAGGAAAACGATCGAGACGTTCTGGGGGGAAACACTAGGGCATGCGACTTATACTTTGCTCTTCCATCTGATCATCCATTTGTATCACTGGGACACGCTCTCGCTGAACAACGCCTGAGTTGGTATGTTTCAAATGTTTGTATAGTCTATGGGACTTAACTACGGGGTCATCAGTCCCTAAACTTACAAACTACTTATAAACTAGCTAATACTAAGGACGGCACAAATATCCATGCCCGAGGGGGGATTCGAACCCCCGACCGTAGTGGCCGTGCAGACCATGACTGAAGCGCCTCAGTCCCCGCGGCCACCGCGGCCGGCTGAATTGGTATGGATATGACTTGCTGCCTGGCTCGCTTCAAAAGAAAAGTTTTGTTTTCTTCCTCTCTCTTTTTGCTTGGCATTCATCGCCTGCCGGAGATATTGGAGAAATGTATAAACAACAATTGAGTTTATTCTGAGTAAAGTATTTTTTGTCAGTTTTAAAGAAAGACATGTAATTATTGCAAGGTGATGGAAGTTTGAAGTCGTTAGGAGTGAGGTTCTGGCTGCAGGGAAAGAGTCCAATGAAGCCCCATGGAAAATACTTCCACAGCGCGGTGGTCTTCTAAGCTTGATGCAGACGAAACTGTACCCTCTCTCCGTAAGCCCGTACCTGCTGCCGCTGAATTTCAGTCACTGACACAGAAATGGAAGAAATGAGTGGATTTCTTAGTGAGACCACTTTTGTAAGCGATAGCTATTTGTCCTTATACTTAGCGCTGTAGATACCGGGTACTCTACAGATTTGTCTATAACATGTGAAACTCAGGGAATTATGGTATTGTAACCTTGATTTCTGATCTCCTCTGGTGTAGCATCCTGATAAAGAATACACGTAACAGCGGCTGGGACGATGTAGACACTAGTATAAAATGTTTTTTTAGTCTTCATCTACAATTGACAATAAATCATCTACTTAAAACTTCTCACCTGTTTATTTAAATACATCAAAGGATTATATTGGTGACTATTTCCTGCTAATGATAACTACTGTAAAGTTTTCTCACAGGACTTCTTTTTACTTAAATAGTCAAATAACAGAAAACAGAGACTAACGTACTTAAGGCTTTAGTTCTAGATATTTTGTAACTGTTGGTAGTGTATTGTGTATTATTAGACTGTTCCTTATCACTACCACACAGTCATGTGTTATTTGAAGGAAATTGTAAAACTCATTGAGGGTAGACGAGGATTTACGAGAAAGCTGGACATTTTTGTTCTATTTTATGGAATCTACTTGTTCTATACTAACTACCTTCAAAACTGTATAGCCTTTCTCCAATAAATGATTCCGTTTGTTTACTGTTTCTATATCCCGAACTGTCGCGGTCTGTTAAGGTAGAAAATTATGTGAGTCAATGTCCTTTCTTTGTAATGGATAAGACTGGGGTAATCACTTTCAGTTATATGCGGGACACGTCTCCATCGGCATATACTCTCACCGTCTCTGCCAAACATAATGCATATACATCAATTTTGTGTTAATATTGATGTAATTGTTGCATTTCTTTTTATTATTCATCACAGATTAGCAAACTTTTAACTCTTGAAGTTTTGCCCACGATGCCAGTGAAAGAAAGTGAAGCATCCACATTCAGAGTAATTTTCATCGATTGAGTATGTTTCTATTCAGTATTGATTTACGAAATACTTTCACCAAAATATGTAGCTTCACCCGTATTTGTTGCTGACCCTTCATGAATTGATAAAGAAGTGATCATACATCATTTATAACATTAATTCTTTCGATATAACAGAATTCATTGTGATCTTGACAAGGCGACACCTTATTTCACCAGGATGCTGATCACTTTTAAGGACGTGAACAGCCGTAAATGACCACTATGTTGCATTCTCAGGAACACGTTCATTTAACGTGTAACAAACAGAAAACTCACAGTTACTTACCACATCGTTCAAATAACTAATTCTTGCTTGCTTACCTGACATCATTCACATGGACTGAAGCACTTATTTTTATGTAACTGCGCCATTGCTGCCCGCAGTACTATTTACTGTTAAACTGAAGAGATACCATTCAACAAACTTTGAGTAATAACCACTTCTTTAAACACTGATAAGGCCATGCATCTTTAATACAGCCTTCCCTTTCAAAATATTTATTTTGGCATCAGACTAGACGTGTAATCCTGTCCTCTTGAGTGTGGTGAGCGCCTGCGATTAACCTTTTGGATACTGGAACAGTGCCAACACCACACGAAAGGTTACTATACCTGACACCAGACTTGGGAAAAGAGTGGAGTATTACAGGAACAGAATTACCAATGATTCATTGACAGGGGATCCACAAATAACACGATCACCTCACATTTACACAATATTTATTGATGAGTAAGACTTTGCCCACAACTGGCTTTGAGAACAATCGCAATTCTTCCACGAACAGATTCGTCTTTATAGTTTCCAACATAATGTTATTTGTTCTTGTATAAAACATCCGACAGTTACTTCAGCTATGTTGGAGTTGTAAATACGGTCCTCAGTAATTGCTTTAAAACTCCCCATAACGGTTAAATTATGTTAAAACATGGCGATTTTGCCTCCAGGGCAGATATTTTATAATTTTCTGATGCTGTACAATGCACACCTGAATCTTTTTGACTGTGTACCGTATGTAGGCGCATTATCATTTTCGAATGTAAGCAGTGTTTGCTACCAATATATTAGTCCTAGTAAGCAGTTGGTTCTCGGTGATATAGAGCCACGCGTTGGCCGCGCGGTTCTAGGCGCCATGTCAGGGACTGCGCAGCCGCTCCCGACGGAGGTTCAAGTCCTCCCTCGGACGTTATTGTGTTCAAAATGTTCAAATGTTTGTATAGTCGATGGGACTTAACTACGGGGTTATCAGTCCCTAAACTTACAAACTACTTATGAACTAACTAAAACTAAGGACGGCACAAATATCCATGCCCGAGGGGGGATTCGAACCCCCGACCGTAGTGGCCGTGCAGAACGTGACTGGAGCGCCTCAGTCCCCTCGGCCACCGCGGCCGGCGTGATTGTGTATTTTGTCGTTAGGTTAGATTAGGTAGCTGTTTGGACCCATACGTTCAGGAACACGATGATGGGAGAGATGTTAATTAAGAATTCTCCGACCAGTGGAGATAATGAGGGTGGAATAACGTGAAATACATGACCAAATCATGGTACATCCTTCCTCATACTTCACTGTAGGAAGCAGACATGCGTTACCGTAAGCTTCTTCATCTGTTTTTCGATACATATAGGAGATTGTTTTGTAAGAAAAAAATGTAAAAGAGAGTCACTCGACTATGCCACTTAATTACAGTCATCTAGCGACCAGGTTTTATGATTTTGGCACCACCTTCTCTGCAGCGTTGTATTAGCTTCGGTTATTAAGAGTTTAACAACTGCAGACCTTCCATGAATGTTTAAGTCCAGCGGCACTGTTTTTATCGACACAGAATTATTCAATTAAGTGTTGAGATTTGCGGTCGCTCTTGCCGTGGTATTTATGTGTCGTTTACCACATTAGTTCTTTATGCTCGTCGGACTTTGTCATTTAATTTCCGGTTCGCGCTCTATTTCTCCTCGCCAATGATGTTTACCTTTGTTTTATTTTCGTTGTGATTACCGCTGATAAGGCCACAAATGAAACGTTGAACAGTGACGCCGTGATCGTCACAGATGCTCTCTTAATTGTGTACAGTTCAGTTGGTCTCTTCGGAGATCACGCATTTCATTCGTTTGTGTTGACCACCGCAGTACAAAACGGATCATATACTGCAAGGTAACCTCCAAGACGTCGTACATCAATTGTGCACTGCGGTCGCTGCTCGGTGTTAACACGTACCCAGTTATGCCACAAGAGGTAGCTACTGCATGGTGTTCATATTCTTTTGACCACCCCATGTACTTCGGTTAAGAAGTTGAAGAGGAAGTCATTGTAAAATTTTACATATTTTATCCCCATGGTTTACACGAGATGTGTTCACTGTTCATTATGTGTAAGTGACCACGCTATATGAAAATAAGCTCTAAAAGCCACTGGCGTTGTATTATGACCACAGTTTGATTGCCACAAAATGTGTCAATAATTTAGCCACCCATCAAGAAAAGTGAACGAAGGAAAATTATTGATAAGATAAAACAGTTCAGTAGTAACCATTTGCAGTTGTACATATAATTAAGGTAAAACTCATACGTTCGAACGTTAATTTGAACACTATTGTCGTTTTGCAAGCATGATACACTTTGAGATGATGTGAGATTTTCCTACAGTTGATTTTTTAAAGTGGTTTTAGAAGTACCTAAATCTCTCTGTTGATTCCCAACTAATAGTAATTAGGCACTTCTCACAGAAATAAGAATCACCACATGTGTAAGAAACGATAAGGGAAAGACTTTGCACCAATTTTTGGCGCTTTCTTAACAAATCGGCAACTGATTAACATTAGAGACCGAGCTTGAAGTTTATGTGAAAATAAGAAGTATAATTCCACTAAGGTTTTCTTTGGAAGTTTTCCAATGAAGTTTCTAAATTTTCTTCAGTTAATAATATTTTACGATTTATAACAATTGTGTACATCCATTGCAACCACACGACATCAAAACCCTGCATTAAAATTTATAGAATTTGAGATACGTATCCACTTCCATAATCATAATTTAATCTACGGATAATCGGTTGCAGCATTCGCGAAGAAAAATTTAAGGAGAGAGTCTAATACTACTCAGCTGTAATAGTTAGAAAGTGATGTAATGATGAATGTTTTCTCTTAGTGAAGTATGTTATGAGGGAGGCATTCGTCAGGAATTAAAAATATGTGCCGGATCTGAAGTGGATCCTAGTACATCAAAACGCCCCTCAAGGACCTACAAGGAGCATCATATTAACTCTGATATTGCATCAGAGAATATCGGCATCCATGATAATGCAGCACTCTGAGGGAGCCACTGCCAACAAGGTTCCATTATGTTCGTTAACGAAAGTGCAGGATACACCCCAAACAAAATCCAGCTCATCCTGCTCTTGTCATAGTATACTTCAAGTTGGAGAAGAGTCACCCGTACATTTTCCGAGTTACCAAATAATACCATAAAGTTTATTTATACTCATAGTCGCTAGTTTCGCTTTTATTAAGAATGTATAAGATGAATAGGGCTATATAATGATATCAAAATATTTATTACAGGCAACAACCTTTGACAAGTTGCGACCAGAGAAAGCCTGGAATCTATTTCTGAAGATGACATCAAACACCATATTTTCACAAGCACAAGCAAAACTCTTTCTCAGACTACATTATATTTTTAAATCAGGAGGTACGCATAAAACATCGTGCGAAATTGTGCTCAACGCATTCTCTGAGAATTACTTCGAACAATTAGTTCATGAGCCAACTAGAATTGTAAATGTATGTCAAAACACACATGATCTCTTAGCAACAAATAATCCTGAGCTCATAACGAGCATCAAAACTGAATCAGGTATTAGCGAACACAGAGCTGTCGTAGCGAAATTGAATATCGAAAGTCCCAAAGTTATAAAAAATAGACGAAAAGTATATTTGTTCAGGAAAGCAGATAGAAATCGAATACATTGCTTCTTGAAAGACAGTATCCACTCGTTCCTAACACTAAACGCAAGTGTAGACCAGATGTGGCTCAAATTCATAGAAGTAGTATCGACAGCAATTGACAGTTGTATACCAAATAAATTAATAAAAGAAGGAGGTGATCCCCCTTGGCACGCAAAACAGGTCAGGACACTGTTGCAAAAGCAAAGGAAAAGGAAGGCTAAATTTAAACGAACACAAAATCCCCAGGATTGGCGATCCTACACTGAAGCTCGAAATTTAACGAGGATTTCAATGCTAAATGCCTACAATACTTATCACAACGAAACTCTTTCTCGAAATTTGACTGAAAACCCTAAGAGATTTTGGTCATATGTGCAATATAGTAGGGGCAAAACACAAACAATACCCTCACTGCGTGATAGTAATGGCGAGCCTGCCGATGATAGCGCTACTAAAGCAGAGTTACTAAACATAGCTTTTAGAAACTCATTCACCAAAGAAGACGAAACCAATATTACAGATTTCGAATTAAAAAAGGAGGCCAGAATGAGTAACGTTGAAATAGATATCCTCGGCGTAGTGAATCAACTTAAATCACTTAACAAGTCTTCTGGTCCGGACTGTATACCCATTAGATTTCTATCTGATTATGCTGAAGAGAAAGCTCATTACTTAACAGACGTATACAACCGCTCTCTTAAAGAAGGATCTGTACCAAAAGATTGGAAAGTTGCAAAGGTCACACCTATATTCAAGAAAGGCAGTAGGTGTAACCTAATAAATTACAGGCCTATTTCATGGACGTCACTTTGCTGCAGGATTTTGGAACATGTCATGCATTCAAATATTATGAATTATCTGGAACAGAATTATCTATAATTCCACGGTCAACACGGATATAGAAAATACCGTTCATGCGAAACACAACTATCTCTTTACTCACACGAAGTGATGAGTGCTATCGACAAGAGTTCTCAAATTGATTCCGTATTTTTTGATTTCCAGAAGGTTTTTGACTCCGTACCTCACAAATGGCTTTTAATTAAATTGGATGATTATGGTATATCGCCCCACATTTGCGACTGGATAGGGGATTTCCTGTCAGAGAGGAGACAGTTTGTAGTAATCGATGGTAAGGCATCGACTAAAACAGAGGTGATATCGGGCGTCCCACAGGGTAGTGTCATTGGTCCTCTGCTGTTCCTTATTTACATAAACGATTTGAGAGAAAATCTAAGTATCTCACTTAAGTTGTTTGCAGATGACGCCGTCATTTACCGTCTAGTAAAATCATCTGAAGTTCAAAACCAACTGCAGACCGATCTAAATAAGATATCAGTATGGTGTAAAAATTGGAAATTTACTCTAAATAAAGCGAAGTGTGAAGTCGTCCACATGAGTATGAAAAGAAATCCGTTAAACTTTGTTTACAAGATAAATCAATCAAACGTGTAGGCCGTAAACTCCACAAAATAATTAGAAATTACTATTACTTCAGACTTAAACTGGAAAGAAAACGTAGATAATGTCATAGGAAAGGCGAACCAAAAACTGAATTTTATTGGCAGCAACCTTAAAAGATGCAACAGAACTACTAAAGAGGCTGCATACACTACGCTTGTCCGTCTGTTTTTTGGGTCATTTCTGCCCAGTGTGGGTTCCTTATGAGGTGGGATTGACGGAGGCCATCGAAATAGTCCAAAGAAGGACAGCTCGTTTTTTATTGTTACGATACAGGGGAGACAGCGTTACGGAAATGATACGGGATCTGGCATGGGAATCATTACAACAACGGCGATTATCGCTGCGGCGTGGGCTACTTACGAAACTCCAATCGCCAACATTCTCCTCCGAATGCGAAAAATATGTTGTTACTCGTACTCACATAGGGTTGAAAAGATCATCAGCATAAAATATGAAATATCAGAGCTCGAACGGAGAGATTCAGGTGTTCCTTCTTCCCGCCCGCTATTAGAGAATGGAATGGAAGGTAAATAGTATAAAGGTGCTTCGATGAACCCTCTGCCAGGCAGTTAAATGTGATTTGCAGAGTATCCCATGTAGATGCAGATGTAGCTAGATGAGGAGCAGAAAAAATACGAGTGTCACTCCAAAGGAAATAAACACTATTTTAATAGAGTTTTTATTCTGCTTGTTTGAAGGTTTTACAGTGTGTAGACACATCCTTCCCGCTTATTTTCAAACTTACTTAAACCTGTTCCCGTGAGTGGTGCCGTCACAGCAAATATTCAAGTTGGCTGCTACACTTGACTTACGCTAGAAGCAACATGCTGTCACTGAATTCCTGTGCTGTGAAAAGGAGACAGTGGGAAACATCCACAAGAGGTTCAAAAAGGTGTATGGAGATGCTGCTGTCGATCGCAGTACAGTTAGTCGGTGGGCAAGCAGGTCACGTGATGAAATCGGGCACGGCAATATTGAAGATTGTCCTCGCAGCGGGTATAGAAGTGTTGGTTCCAAGATGGCGTAAGGCAGTTGAGAGGGATGCGGATTATGTGGAGAAATGAAAATATTGTTCCTAAATGATGTACCTACACACTGTAAAACTTTCAAACATGTAGAATAAAAACTGTATTAAAAATAATAGTGTGCATTTCTTTTGGAGTGACCCTCATATAACTTATAGTTCAATCACGTAGTGTGTGCATCCGCATCAGCAATCATTAAAGTAAGATAACTGTTACAATAGCATCTGGCATAGATCAAACTAACAAATCTAAGATGATTCCAGAATGAATCTTCACTCTGCAGCGGAGTGTGCTCTGATATGAAAGTTCCTGGCAGATTAAAATTGTGTGCCGGAACCGGGACTCGAACCTGGGACCTTTGCCTTTCGCGGGCAAGCGCACTACCGACTGTGCTATCCCGACACGACTCACGATGCCGCCTCACAACTTTACTTCCGCCAGTACCTCGCCTCCTACTTTCCAAACTTCACAGAAGCTCTCCTGCAAACACGCAAGACTAGCACTCCTGGAAGAAAGGATATGGTGGAGACATGGCTTAACCACAGCCTAAGGGATGTTTCCAGAATGAATCTTCACTCTGCAGCGGAGTGTGCGCTGATATGAAACTTCCTGGCAGATTAAAATTGTGTGCCGGAACCGGGACTCTAACCTGGGACCTTTGCCTTTTTGGAAAGTAGGAGGCGAGGTACTGGCGGAAGTAAAGTTGTGAGGCGGCATAGTGAGTCGTGTCGGGATAGCACAGTCGGTAGTGCGCTTGTCCGTGAAAGGCAATGGTCCCAGGTTCGAGTCCCGGTTCCGGCACACAATTTTAATCTGCCAGGAAGTTTCATATCTGCGCACACTCGGCTGCAGAGTGAAGATTCATTCTGGAAACATCCCTTAGGCTGTGGCTAAGCCATGTCTCCACCATATCCTTTCTTCCAGGAGTGCTAGTCTTGCGTGTTTGCAGGAGAGCTTCTGTGAAGTTTGGAAAGTAGGAGGCGAGGTACTGGCGGAAGTAAAGTTGTGAGGCGGCATCGTGAGTCGCGTCGGGATATCACAGTCGATAGTGCGCTTGCCCGCGAAAGGCAAAGGTCCCAGGTTCGAGTCCCTGTTCCGGCACACAGTTTTAATCTGCCAGGAAGTTTCCAATCTAAGATGAATTTGTAGAAAACGCTGAGTAAGAGCAAATCTTCAGTGCTTTCAAATCACAGATTTCACTCTCACAATGGACTGTTTGACCTCAAACGGTTGGAGCCGCACCAAACCAATCTTAGATCAACACTCAATCATAAAAATGGTCAGTGCATTTCAGTGTAAAATATTGCATTCTGCCTCATATTGCATCTTAATAGCGAGAAACATGGTAATATTAAGAATTGCAGCGTCTGTGCAGTGTAACGCCTAGATATCTAATTAAATGCAATCTCTCAAGCAGCACAAAACTTCGAACATTACGGGATTGTTTACTCACACCAGCTAGTAATTTTGTCCAAGTCATCCTGCATCCTACTATGTCATACTACGCCTTCCTGTAAACCAGAGCATCATCAGCAAAACAGCCGTAGAGTGCAACTCATTCTGTCCGCCAGGTCATTTATACCGATAGAAAATAATAACTGTGTTATCACACTTTTCTGGGGCACTCCTAATCTCTGATGAACACTCTCTATCGAGGACAACGTACTGGATTCTATTACTTATCAGTGTTGGAGCCACTCACTTTTTTGGTAACTGGCAGAAAATCCAAAGATATTGTCGAAGTACACTAGCGTCAAAACACAAACAATACCTTCACTAAGCCATAGCAATGGTAATAGTACCGATGCCAGTACCGCTAAAGCAGAATTTCTAAACACAGCTTTCCGAAATTCTTTCACCAAAGAAGACGAAGTAAACACTCCAGAATTCGAACCAAGAACAGCTGCCAGCAAGCGAAATTTAAAAGTAGATGTTCGTGGAGTAGTAAAACAACTTAAGTCACTAAACAAAAATAAATCTTCCGGGCCAGATTCTATACCAACTAGAGTCCTCTGAGAGTATGCTGATGCAATAGCTCCGTACTTAGCTATCATATACAACCGATCACTCAGCTAAAGATTCGTACCCAAAGACTGGAAAGTTGCCCAAGTCACTCCAATATTCAAGAAAGGCAATACGAATGATCCCCAAAATTATAGGCCCATCTCATTGACGTCGATTTGCAGTAGGATTTTGGAAAATTACTTTGTTCGAACATTATGAACTACCTCGTAGAAAACGTCCTATTAACCAATAGTCAACACGGATTCAGAAAGTATCGCTCTTGCGAAACACTGCTTGCCCTTTATTCACATGAAGTGATAAGTGCCATCGAGAAGGGGTCTCAAATCGATTCCATATTTCTGGATTTCCGGAAGGCTTTTGACACTGTACCTCACAAGCGGCTGCTATTGCAGTTGCGTGCTTACGGATTATCGTCCCAATTGTGCGATTAGATTCGCGACTTCCTATCAGAAAGGACACAGTTCGTAGTAATTGACGGTAAGTCATCAAGTAAACAGAAGTGATAACTGGCGTTCCCCAGGGAAGCGTTATAGGTCCTCTACTCTTTATTGTGTTTATAAACGATTTAAGAGACAATCTGAATAGCTCCCTTAGACTGTTCGCGGATGATACTGTAGTTTATCGGTTAATGAAGTCAACAGAGGATCAAAAGCAACTGCAAAGCGATTTAGATAAAATTTCTACATGGTGCGAAAATTGGCAATTAACACTAAATAATGAAAAGTGTGAAGTAATACACATGAAGAACTTCAATTAAACGATAAATCTGTCAAACCTTATGGTCGTAAATTATACCAAATACCTAGGAGTTACAATTACGAACAACTTTGACTGAATAGAGCACATAGAAAATAATGTGGGGAAGGCGAACCAAAGGTTACGTTTCATTGGCAGAACGGTTCGAAGATGCAACAGCTCCACCAAAAGGACTGCATACATCGCACTTGTGCGTCCTCTCCGGGAGTACTGTTGCCCATTGTGGGGCCCTCACCAGGTGGGAGTGACGGAGGAACTTGAGAAGGTTCAGAGAAGGGCAGCTCGTTTTGTTTTATCATGTTATAGGGGGGAAACCGTCAGGGAAATGTTGCACGATTTGAGGTGGAAATCATTAAAAGAACGACCTTATTCGTTGCGGCGAGATCTGTTGTTGTTGTGGTCTTCAGTCCGGAGACTGGTTTGATGCAGCTCTCCACAATACCCTATCCTGTGCAAGCCTCTTCATCTCCACATAAGAACGGCAACCTACATCTGTCTGAATCTGCTTACTGTATCCATCTCTTGGACTTCCTCTGCGGTTTTTACCCCACACACTTCCCTCCAACGCTAAATTCACAATTCCTTGATGTCTAAGAATGTGTCCTACCAATCTATTCCTTCTTTTAGTCAAGGTATGCCAGAAATTCCTTTTCTCCCCAATTCTGTTCAGTACCTCCTCATTAGTTACGCGATCCACCCACCTAATCTTCAGCATTCTTCTGTAGCACCATATTTCAAAAGCCTCAATCCTCTTCCTGTCCGCACTGTTTATCGTCCATGTCTCACTTCCATACAAGGCAACACTCCATACAAATGCCTTCAGAAAGGACTTCCTTAGGCTTAAATCAATATTCGATGTTAACAAATTTCTCTTTTTCAAAAACGCTTTTCTACCCATTGCCATTCTGCATTTTATATCCTCTGTACTGCGACCATCATTTGTTATTTTACTACCCAAATAACAAAACTCATCTACCACCTTCATTGTTTCGTTACCCAATCTAATTCCTTCAGCATCACCTGATTTTCTTACACTGCACTCCATTACCCTAGTTTTGCTCTTGTTAATGTTCATCTTATATGCACCTATCAGCACACTGTCCATTCCGTTCAATTGCTCTTCCAGGTCCTTTGCTGTCTCTGACAGAATTACTATGTCGTCGGCAAAACGCAGTGTTTTTAATTCTTCACCCTGAACTTTAATTCCTTCTCCAAATTTCTCCTTGCTTTCCTTCATAGCTTGCTCAATGTACAAATTGAATAACATTGGAGAAAGGCTACAACCCTGTCTTACTCCCTTTCCAACCACTGCATCCCTTTCATGCCCTTCAACTCTGACAATCGCTGTCTGGTCTTTGTACAAGTTGTAAATAATCTTACGCTCCCTATATTTTACTCCTGCTTGCTTCAGAACTTGAAAGAGTTTATTCCAATCAACATTGTCAAAAGCCTTCTCCAAATCTACAAAAGCTAGAAATGTAGGTTTGCCCTTTCTTAATCTATCTTCTAGGATAAGCCGTAAAGTGAGTATTGCCTCCCGTGTTCCTACCTTCCTCCTGAACCCAAACTGATCTTCCCCGAGGTCGGCTTCTACCAGCTTTTCCATCCTTCTGTAAATAATTCGTGTTAATATTTTGCAACCATGACTTATTAAACTGATGGTTCTATAGTTTTCACACCTGTCTGCACCTGCTTTCTTTGGAATGGGGATTATAACATTTTTCTTAAAGTCTGAGGGTACTTCACCTGTCTCATACATATTACACACCAGGTGAAACAATTTTGTCATGACTGGTTCTCCCAGAGACTTTAGTAGCTATGACGGAATATCATCTACTCCAGGGGCCTTGTTTCGACTTAGGTCTTTCAGAGCTCTGTCAAATTCTTCTCTCAGTACAGTATCTCCTATTCCATCTTCATCTACATCCTCTTCCCTTCCTACAACATCGTCTCTAAGTTCATTTCCTTTGTAGAGCTGTTCTATATACTCTTTCCACCTTTCAGCTTTCCCTTCTTTGCTGAGAACTGGTTTTCCATCAGTGTCCTTGATATTCATAGAGCTGTTTTTCTTGTCTCCAAATGTTTCTTTTATTTTCCTGTAGGCTGTATCTATTTTTCCCCTATTTATACATTCTTCTACATCCTTGCATTTGCCTTCTAGACACTCCTGCTTAGCCATTTTGCACTTCCTGTCAATCTCATTTCTTAGTCGTCTGTACTCCATTTTACCTGTTTCATTTACTGCATTTTTATATTTTCTCCTTTCATCGATTAAATTTAGTATCTCCTGTGATATCCAAGGATTTTTTGTAGGTCTTGCCTTCCTACCTATTTTGTCCTCTGCTGCCTTCACTATTTCATCTCTCAATGCTACCCATTCCTCTTCTACAGTTTTATTTTCCCCCGTTTCTGTCAACTGTTGCCTAAAGCTCCCTCTGAAATTTTTAAGAACTTCAGGTTCCTTTAATTTCTCCAGGTCCCATCTCCTTATTTTCCTACCTTGTTGTAGTTTCTTCAGTTTCAGCCTACAGTTCATAACCAACAAGTTATGGTCAGAGTCTATATCTGCCCCTGGGTAAGTCTTACACTGTAGAACCTGGTTCCGAAATCTATGTCTTACCATTATAAAATCTATCTGGTATCTCCCAGTGTCTCCTGGTCTCTTCCACGTGTACAACCTTCTTTTGTGATTCTTGAACCATGTGTTTGTTATAACTAAATTATGTTCTGTGCAAAATTCTACCAGGCGGCTTCCTCTTTCATTCCTTTTTCCCAGACCATATTCACCTACTATCTTCCCCTCCCTTCCTTGTCCTACTACTGAATTCCAGTCTCCCATAACAATTAAGTTTTCCTCTCCCTTAATTGTCTGAATAATTTCCTTTAGCTCCTCATATATTTCTTCGATTTCCTCGTCATCGGCAGAGCTAGTTGGCATATAAACCTGTACTACTGTTGTCGGTGTTGGCTTCGTATCTATCTTGACAATGATAATGCGATCACTGTGCTGCTCATAGTAGTTTACCCGTATTCCTATTTTCTTATTCATTATCAATCCTACTCCTGTGATACCCCCAGTGGCGCGGCGAGATCTATTTGCGAAATTTCAATCACCGACTTTTACTACTGAATGTGAAAATATTTTGCTAGCATCCACCTACATAAAGATATGACCATTCCAAAAAATAAGAGAAATCAGATCGAAAACGGAACGATTTAGGTGTTCTTTCTGCCCGCGCGCTATTAGAGAATGGAACGGTGGAGAAAGGTTTAGAGAGTGGTTAATGAACCCTCTGCCAGGCACTTAAATGAGATTTGCAGAGTATCTATGTAGATATCATAGGTCCAATGTGTCTTTCAGATGAATTCATCTAAAACTTAGAGTGCATCGATCGATCCAGGAACTGCTAATGAGTTACTCAACTACGTGATGTTCGAGTAGAAACAGTGACATGAGCATTTTTTAATTCATGGATTAAGAGATTTGGGGCACCGAATGAAACCAAGTAGCACAGTTTCATTCAGAGATGTTCCATACAGATATGTGGTTCTAAACTAACACGAACGAAACGTGGCATATCATCCATAATCAAATAGCAATTTAGAAAGATTTCAATTAAGATGAAAGTCAGTCTTCAGATTACACGGGAAAAATAAAATGAGTGATATCATTTCTAAAATTTTTCTAGAACTGTGGTGCTGTGTGAAGGTCGAAAGTAGCTCAACAGTAGCAGAGATGTAGTGCACATTGCCTGATGACTTTATTGTACGAGGGGGAGTTGGAAAATAAGTTTCCCCTGTCGACTTTGGGCAAAGTTGTTTATGAAAACAAAAAAGTGGAATGAGACATGAAAGACAAGACATATCTTTATTTTTCTACATAATTTCCAAGTACATTGAGACGGTTGTCAAAACGCTTTATAAGATTCAAAAACAGGTACAGGAAAAACTAGGGTGTTGCATACGGAAGAAGCGTTGAACGGCTATGGTCTAAATACGACACAGCAGGTGAACGCGCACGTGAAAGACACACAGGCAATGACTTTCTGTTTCGAATTATGACGGTGGATGAAACGTGGGTCCAGAATTACACGCCCGAATCCAAGGCTGTATCCATGGAGCGGAAATATCCTTCATCACCTGTCCGAAAGAAGTTCAAAAGCACTCCGTCTGCAGATAAAGTGCTACTCACCGTTTTCTGGGACGCAATGCTTCTTCCCTATGCAACGCCCTGATTTTTTCCTGGAAGGCTTTTTAATGCTTATAAAGCGGTATGACAAATGTCTCATTGTACTTGAAAATTATGTAAGGCGAAACTTATTTTCCAACTCACCCTCATAAGTTCAGAAAGCAAACAAGTAGCTCTAACTGCGTTCACTTCTCATTTAAGTCAACGTATGAATAAACTTCGTAATTCTAAACGTCCTGAAGTGAAAGAAACACATTGGTAAAATTCTTCGTAAAACTACTCATGTATTTGTGAGAAACTACGAAGTTAAAGCCAAACTGGTGCGTCCACATAAAGGCCCATATAAAGTCATGGAACAAAGAACCAAATATTTCACTATAAAAATGAAGGCTGTAGAACTAACATTTAACTTGACAGAATGAAACCTGTCTGCATACGTATGAACTAAGACGTGCAGAAAAACATCAAACACCTCTACGCCTGTGGATGAAGAAACTACATCTTCGAGAGCTTCTCCACACAAAGTTACTCTATTTGTTGGAGTTAAGAAATTACCCGAGAATTACAAGTAAGCGACTAACAAGGAGACTGCACGACCGTGGGGTCGGGGATTTGTCCGAAATTATGTGTGGTGAAAGAGGACCCCTAACACCTTACGTGGTTAAACTATTAGGACGCACTACTCGGAAAATCCCTAAAAAAAATCGATCCTAAGTTTCTTAGGTCCCTTATGAGTATAAAATGTTAGTCCAGTGCTGAGCCGCCGTCTGGCCTAGATGAATAGGGCTCGGACTCTTAAGACAGACGTCTCGGGTTCGATTCCTCCTCCGGCACGCTTTTATTTTCTGTTTAATTTTCTTTTGTTATTGCACCAATTATTCAAAAAGTTTCTCAGACCTACATTTTTTAAAACATTATTTTACCTTAAGAACGTGAAGTTTTTCAATCACTGCTCGTTGTTCTATTTAGTTTTATGGGATTTGGTTTAAATGGGCTTCGTAAGGGTCCCCTTCGGACTATAACGGTCATAGGACTGTGCGCGAGCCGTGAGAAGTAAACGGCAGTTTGTTTTTCGATTTCGTCGTGAACAGACGTGCCTGTTTCTAATTTCAACGTGTTATTCCGATCCGAGGTTAAACATGTCGACTGAAGAAGTTGCTGGGTCATCTGGAATGGGAGAAGAAATTCCTGAAGAATCCATTCATAGTGATCGATCGAAATTGCGATCGAAGGACACAGTGGTGTATTATGAAAAGCTGTTAACGGAAAGCCGGCCGCGGTGGCCGAGGTGACTGAGGCGCTCCAGTCATGGTCAGCACGGCCACTACGGTCGGGGGTTCGAATCCCCCCTCGGGCATGGATATTTGTGCCGTCCTAGTTCGTAAGTAGTTCATAAGTAGTTTGTAAGTTTAGGGACTGATGACCCCGTAGTTAAGTCCCATAAGCTTAACAAACATTTGAACATTTGATTTTGTTAACGGAAAATAATTTAATTGCATGGAAATCTTCGGAAGAAATCTCTCGCGATGCTATTTTATTGGCTGGTGAACTTTATGATAATACATTGGAACTTCAGGGTGAAAAAATGTAACGGAAGAGGAATTAATTCACGCTCATGAGGATTACAAAGAATTAGAGGAGAACGACGAACAGTTCGAAGTGCCACAAAGTGATTGGTCTCCAGACGAATATAAACCGTCACCGAAAAGAATGAAAAGTGACATGATTCCCATTACCTACAAAGACGTGAATATTTCTAAATCGCACCCCACATGGTCCTTGGTGAAATTGGAAAAAAAGGATGCCACCAATTGAAGAAAAAAAGAATATCTTTCACAATGGTAGAAAGATATTAAACGTGGTGGTACGCGAATGGATAAATTTGAGGCGATAGATTCGTGGTCCCACGACCGTTTTGTGAAAGTAAGGCAGCAATATCAGCAAGTCACGACCAGAAATTTACAACAGTTGGCATTGGCTGCGGCTGCACAATTCGTCCATTTCAAATTGAAAGTGTCTTATCGATAGGTCACGGCATTTAAACAGAAGCACAGTATTTCACAACGCAAGAGCACGAAACTGGTTTCGGAAAAAGAAGCCGCGTCAATGGAGGACATCCAGGCGTCTTCATAGACCTTTCTACGCAGACATGCCGTTTAATCCCTCAGTACCATGATGATTATGTGATCAAACAGGTAAATATATGTTTTCTGTGTACAAAATGTTTTTACAGATGTAAACTATATCAATTCAAATTTAATTATACAAAAAGATATTTACATAAACATTCCAATATTTTTTAATATTAAAAACACTAATGTTTCAGGATGCCAATATCAATCTGTTTTCAACAGGACTCTCAATGAAAAATGGAGTAAAACAGTTTTCGTGGAAACGTCGGATTTGCATAAAGTGACGCATTCGTACACCGCACAATATTCAATAACATGATCCGGAAAACTGCTCCCACATGTTCAAATGTTTGTACAGCTTATGGGACTTAACTACGGGGTCATCAGTCCCTAAACTTACAGACTACTTATGAACTAGCTAACACTAAGGACGGCACAAATATCCATGCCCGAGGGGGGACTCGAACCCCCGACCGTAGTGGCCGTGCAGACCGTGACTGACGTTGCGCAGTCCCCTCGGCCACCGCGGCCGCCCTCCCACATGTCTTCATATGCTTACAAGAAGCGACCGGTAATTTTGGACCTCGTATTCACAAATTAATAGGTGGCTATACCAATACTTATACGAACGTCATCGCAACATCATCGAAGTCCGGAAAAATTAACAACAGTTTTATACATGGAGTTTCTCCGGAAATGTTTAAAATCTTACGACGAGGAGAATAAATTTTTACTTCTCATTGACTCTTGGGAAGGTCAAACGAATTGGAGATATGTAATGCAATTTTTCAAGATGCCCAAAATATGCCTACTTGGTCTGTAAAAGTCATACCTCCAAAATGCACTTCTTTGGTGCAACCATGTGATGTTTACTTTTACAGGCAAGTTAAAAATTTCATAAAGAGCTTGCAAAATTGCAGCGCATTGTCACAGGAGAATCGTGAAATCAATTCCCGGGAAGATTGTATAAAAATCATTCTATAATTTACCATCAATTATCGTCACCAATATTCCGAGACATGATTCAGTATGCCTGATTTGCCTCAAAATTATCAGAAACTCGAAACATTTTCGTAGATAGTAATGGGGCATGTTTTTCTACAGATATATTGCAAACGCCCTCTGATTGTAAAAAATCCGCTTTTATATGTTGCGCAAGATGTCGCAAAAATTATTTCTTTGATTGTTTTTACGATAAGTACCACTGTGGTTCTCGTTTATAATTATTATATGTTTCCCAATCTACTTTGTTATTCTGATTAAAAACCCAATGTTTCTCCTCATATACGTTACAATGAAAAATGGAAAAACCACCGCCATGAATTGTGTTGTTGGACAAAAAGAAAATAATTTTTATTCAATAATGTAACTAATTTGTTGAAGATAATGTAGGGTTGGGAAACCTTTTGAATAATTGATGCAATAACAAAAGAAAATGAAACAGAAGAAAGAAAAAGAGCCGGAATAGGAATCGAACCCGAGACCTCTGGCATAAGAGTCCGAGTCCTAACCATTTTGGGGGGGGGGGGTGGGAAGGGATCACAAAAGGAAAGGAAACCAAAGTGCCACCGCCACTTTGACCCAAATAAAAAAGAACCTCAACCTCTTCAGGCGTTGGCGCCTAACTAAAACTACCCCTGGAAACTTAACTATATAAGGGAAGAGAAAGAAAGAAAAGGAAGGTGAATGTGTAGGAGACAAAACAAATAAATTCTCTTTATTCACATTACTATGACTGTATTTCATTATTTTTATTTATTTATTTTTATTTCACAGATCTTCATGTTCGTTGTATAGTTCAGAAAATCTCGGTTCCCTGCGGCTAGTAAGTTCATTCACGGCTTCTCGTAGAATGTGCATTCCGTTGAACAGTTCAAGGAGGGACAGCAGTTCAAACATTTAAAATTCTTCTCTATTGACTGAACACATTCCAGCTGCGGGGAGGGTGAACCATCTAGACCAGACGGCGGCTCGGCAATGGACTAATATTTTATACTGATAAGGCACATAAGAAACTTCGGATCGATTTTTCTCGGGATTTTCCGAGTAGTGAGTCCGAATATTTTAACCGTGTGAGATGTTAGGGGTCCTCTTTCACCACACGAAATTTCGGACAAATGCCCCACCCCACGGTCGTGCCGTCTCCGTGTAAGATAATTTCATAACCTACAGGTGCTGCAAATAATTATTCGTTTTCTAAATCTTTAGTACAGCAAATAAATTTTCTCTGTCTATACCTACCGTGAAGTAAGTTATTATATCTGTATTTTAATTATTTTCCATGCAAATGAAAAAATGAAGGGAGCTGTAAATCATTTACTTTCTCTGCGTGAGTAACTGTTTGTAACGTACGAGTTTTCAAATAATAAACTGAATAAAATATATTGAATTTTGTGTTTCTTCTACCACAAAAACACACACAGTATATCATACAATTTATCAAAAATGGTAGCGCAAGCTATCTTTTGCCACATTAGGAGACTCTTTTGTTTGTTACAAAGTTCATAAAGCCTAGCGTGAGTCTGGAAAGCCATAGGATTTAGTGTGCAAGGAGATTAATTCATACAGGCTACACATTTCCTAGCAAAAGTTTTTGAATAATTTTGATAGAAGAGAATGATTTTTCAATTAATTAACTATCTGCCACCTAACTGCTGCTGTCGGTGTGTTGACAGTAACAAAATGTTTCTTTTAGAGGAAGTAGTTGTTTTTGCTGCAGCAGTTTTTATGAAGAAAAGCTGAGTACGGAAAATAAACTAATGGTGCCACTCAAAAATTACTGCTCTTTTAACCTTAGGAGCTACCCATTGCCTTCACGGGACACTTCCAGCAGATCCTGAGAAATTTTTCAATTTCTATTAATTTCAGTAATTATTTTGATGAGCAGTGTGCAATACAGAAATCATTTTTTCGGTTGGTGGACCAACATGAGGAAGCATATAACAGTGGCTGTGACTCTGATGCAGGTGCAAAACAAACTTCTTTGTGGCAAAAACATGGAACGTTTTATTATAATTTTAACAGGATAGATACAAATATATCGATGAACGTAATAGAACTTCATGTCATGGAAGGTTTTCCGAATAGTACGACATTGTAAGTATGATATATATTACAGAAGTACGATGTATTCTCAGATACTCCAAATTGCTGAATTATCAGATTGGTTATCGATATCTGGAGTGGGCTGAGAGGGATGTTGTGTGTAACTGCTATTTACCAAGATTGAGGAAGTTGGGGGGGGGGGGGAGTTGAGAACGAACATTATACTGTTGCGCCAATGTGTGCTGCTAAATTGGGTTAACCTGGCTGATGCAAAGTCGTACAATTTTTAGCTTATATTTATCCACATTTTCTTGAAGTTTTCTGTGTTCTGGAATAGCTTCCAAATCTTTCACCAAAGATAATAAAAGTTTGTCCTCATTATACGATGCTGCCGTCTACTTCGGACACACTCTGTTTTCTCCTTAGTTACGGAGGCACACGATAGACATTTGCTAGTGATAAACGCCGGTAAATGGACGCAAACAATAGAGACGATGAATCAACAATGTGCAGCGACACTGCGCGTGGAGGGTGACAAGCGGCTCCCATAAGGATCTGTGTAAAGCGAGTAGCAGGCGATTCACCTGACAAGCTACACTGCAGCTCAGTGGGCCGAAGTCGAAGCTCTGCGTATCGCGTGTGAAAGGCCGCATAAGGCCCAATGTAACGCGAATCGCCTCAGCTCTCTGCAGCTGGATGCACGGCTTCCCGTGTGAAAGGGGCCAAACTGATTCCTATCACAGGCCTGTTCGTCTGATGTGCGAAAAGGTACAATTTTACCACTCCAGTGTTTGTGGAGGAAACGCTGGCAAGCGCTCGGAATGTGCAGAAGGTCGTAAAGTCCCGTTTTCTTTCTTTCTTTTTTCATTTTTAGCCCACTTTAGGTTACGGTAGCAACACTAAAAGATGGCCTTTGCGATTATTTTTTGACAGCTCGAAATTTAAATATAAATAACGGCTTAACCATTCACCTGACACAAAAACTGAATAACCGAATTTGTAGAGGAGAAAATTATCTACAACTTTTCTCCCTTATGTATTTTTTTTTTTCGTATCTCGTATCGTTTGAGAGATATTTGCAAAAATAACAGAGTTTTGACGCCCTCCACTGAATGAATGAAAACCAGCCGTTCGCAGATGTCACGTGACATTCCTCGCCCAGAACTCTCTCTGGCATAAGCCATCTTGCTTTGCGTATTTGATGATTTTCTTATTTTAACTTACACGTTTTCATTCCACAGCAATGGCGCTCTGAAGAATTAACAAAAGCACGTTGTTCTTCGTACGATAAATGATAATCTAGTGTCTACAAATGCCATATTACCTTCAGTTAATAACAGCCTTCAATAGTATCAGTATAAGAAAGTGGCTTTTAGGTGTTGGACGTAGCGTAGTGGGCAATGCGTTGGACTGTGATGCTGCAGGTCAGAGGTTCAAAACCCGCCACTACCTACAAGGTTTTGTTTTCCTAAAAGGGTTTCAGACATTCTTATTAATTAATTTTTTGTTGTTTCCATTATTATTTTGGTCCAAAATGTTTGCTAAGACTTATAAAACTACAAATCTAAAGTCGGCCGTAAATCACGTCAGTGCGATTTTTTTTATCCATTCTTGCAAAAGGAAGGTGATGGTATCGTTCCAAGAGGATAATGCTCTGCAAGACCTGTGGGACATGATGTTACAACTGGCACGTGCTACTCGTAACCCCACAACAATTGCAGAACTACGTGAGCAGGTCTAGCAGCTGTAGATGTATCTCCATTATCAAGTTTATTCCAGAATCAGCTCCTCCATTGCCACCCGAGGAGGCTACGTCACGTATTAACAGGGGTGTTTCTGCACGAATCGACACCTTGTCCCTCAGGACCGTACCGCCTGTGCTATTGATCTGTAAATGTAATCATTTCATGCACTCCAAATCCTCTGTTACAAAAACAAACCTTAAGTGAACTGGAAATCTTTAAAAAGGGGTACTATTTATTTTCGCCAGTGTATTTTCTTTGCTACAAGAGAATAATGAAGCAAAACACAATGTCCGATACAACATCCCGGTGCAATAATTATAATTTTTGGTATGGTGCATTATTTTTTACACTATTGTAGTCTCGTTGTTATAAGGGACAATACTTTTTTTCATACCACTGTTGCGTTTATTCATGTAAGGATTTATGACTTCAGTTTTTTTTTCTCGAGTTGATTTGATACAAAAGATAATGCACAGCAAAAAAATAAAATTATTTAATAACGGTTTTGTCACAAACTACAGTCGTGGTTTCCTTTCGAAATATGTTTATGCTATTTCAAAATAAATTTTGTAATGTGAGATTATGTAATAGCCTACGGTAATATAACGATTCAATGATCAATGTTCCGAGGAACCCACATTATGAATCGGTACCCTAGATAGTTAATGAAAGAAAATAACTTTAAAAACACAAATTAGGAACTCAGAGCAGATAGAGTTCATTTTGTATGGTACAGTGTATTCAATCCTTACAGCAGCGTTACCTTTATCATTTTTTTTCTGTTTTTCATTGTTTGTTTACTTTAGACAAGTAAATAATTTGTTGGCTAATTTTGAAGTTCAAGAGTATATCCGAACCAGTGACTAGGCTTGCAGTTTGAAACCTATGCAACTGACTATCGCTAGGTGAGCAACTTCAAATACCTCGTTTCCCTCCCTTATGGCTCACTACTACGATCTTTTTAAATGGACAGATCTTCGATGGTTTGGTTTCCTTATCTGAGGGGTCTAATGTGGCAATGTACAGTACCTTCTGCAACCGAGGGCGGGTGGCCGTGTTTCTTTTATTTCTCACGATGTGAGGAGAGGAGAGGCCGAAACATAGTTCTATCTTGTTTCTCGATTAGCAACAATTGCGCCGCCGGTTGTTTCGCATCCTCAGTGGTGTCATGCGTCCTTATCGTTACAAGACCATGTAGAGATTTGGAGTTCACGAAAGATTGATTATGAGGAACCATATGCCAGGAATTCTCTTAACCTTTTTGGCGAAGTACTGACGCCGATAAGTCTCCGTTATCGAGATTTTAAACAGCTTTCTGTGAGATGGGCGTTCACGACATAGTTTCTGTTACCGAACTCAAATTCGGTGGTCTTGATTTGAGTCACAAATGGTGAGCGTTAGTGTCGCTTCAACTGCGTTTTTGTTTTAACCGTTTTATGTTTTTACACACTATAACAAAAGTATCATTTGGGAGCGAGTAACTGGAGCAAAGAAAGCAATGGAAAATGGAAAGTAATGGGAAATGATTAGTCTTGATACATGAAATAGTTAAGATAGCAAATACGGAAATAGGTCCAACGATAAGATCTAGTAGAATTTCTTAGAGACAACAGAAAATATTTAATATAGTTGATGAAAGGAGGAAACATAAATGTGAAGCAAATGAAGCAGGCGAAAAGGAAACATAGGCGTCTCAAGAATGAGACAGCAGAATGGCCAAGGAGGAGTGACGAGAGGACAAATGTAGGTCTATAGAAGCATGAATAATTGGGGGTGAAGATAGGTTCCGGAAGCTTAGAGGTGGAAGGTGTATGTCGAGCATCAGTAAGAGGTAAATGAATATGAAGGCAGTATCATCGAAAGGGAAGAGAAAGTAGATGAAGTTTTGATGTCAATTACGTACAGTGAGAAGAATCCGAAACAAGGCCATTGGAGTAGACGATCTTTCCTCAGAACTGCTGATATCTTTAGGGAGTCAGTCACTCTCTCTGTGGATACGAATCAAACAAACAGAAGGTACGGGGTGTCCAGAAAAGGGCTCCCTGATTTCGAAATTAAATATCTCGAAAACAAAGATCGATAGAGGAATGCAGTAAACGGTATGTTTATTGTGAAAGCTGTAAGAAGTTTATACAGCAGTTTGAAATAATATTTACAAAAGCTGCTAACAGATGACGCTGTACGTTGTACAGCTCATATCAGCATACATAAGTGAAATAATCGTATGAAAACACTCTTTACAAACAATCACATCACAATGTTTTCAACATGTTCACCATTGGCACTACAGAGGTGGCGCAAACGAAGAATGAAATTCACCATCATATTGCGTAGTGTCTCAACCGAAATGGATTCACGTGCCACAGAGATCGCCGATTCAAGCTCGTCCAGCGTGGCGGGATGCTTCGGGTAGACCATGTCTTTCACTGTGCCCCACAAAAAAGTGACAGGGAGTCAAATCCGGCGAATATGGAGTCCAATCCAAGGCTGCATCAGTAAATTTGGGATATTCCAATGCAACGACTCGATTCCCGAAGTATTCCTCAAGAAATCGAAACACTTGTTCGGTCCGATGTGCTCGGGATCCATCTTGCATAAACCATTCAGTACCTGCTCGATCCTCTAACGCTTGCTATGTGGCGACAAATTGTTCCAAAATTGCAACGTAACGTGTAGTAGTGAACGTTTCTAGAATGAAAAAAGGGCCAATAATGCCTCTGCTGCATACTGCAGCCCACACAGTAACTTTAGGAGAATACAGGGGTTTCGCTTCACACCAATATGGCTTTTCGGAACCCCAAAATCGCTAGTTCTGCTTATTCACGTATCCATTCAGATGTAATTGTGCTTCATATGTAAAGCAGATGCAGCCAACATCAAATCCTTCACTATCAATCATTGTGAGCATCTGATTAGCAAAGGCAACCCTTTGTTGCACAGCTCGTACGGGTATGGCCTGGTGCGTTTGAATTTTGAATGAAAACATGTGTAGGGTCTTTCTCAGTATTTTCTGCGTGCTGGGTTGCTTCAAACCAGTCTCAGATGCAATTCTACGGACGGATGACATTGGATATCGCCGAATAATTCCAGAAACTGTGGCGATATTTTCAGGCGTAACTACGGTTTGCTTGCGGCCAACATGCCCCACTAGATCATCAGTTACGCTGCCTGTTCGTTGAAATTTTGCGAAGAGCGTACGAATGGTTTTCGCATCGGGTCCTTTTGAAACAATAAATCGTGCTTGTAAACTTCGCCTTGTTGCCGTAGGACTCTCGTCTAACCTGTGATACTCTACCACCAGAAAAACGCGTTGTTCAATGGAGTACATGGTTTTAATCTCTTCCTTCGGTACGCTGACCTCCTTTCACGTTTCAATAGTGGAACTGATAGCTCTGGGATTCGGACCACCATTTATACTAGGCATTACGTATGGCGATTACAGCGTCATCTGTTAGCAGCTTTTCTAACTATTATTTCAAACTGCTGTACAGACTTCTTACAGCTTTCACAATAAACATTCCGTTTACTGCATACCGCTATCGATATTTGTGTTCGAGATATTTAATTTTGAAATCAGGGAGTCCTTTTGCCGGCCGCGGTGTCCGAGGGGACTGAGGCGCTTCAGTCACGGTCTGCACGGCCATTACGGTCGGGGGTTCGAATCCCCCCTCGGGCATGGATATTTGTGCCGTCCTAGTTCGTAAGTAGTTCATAAGTAGTTTGTAAGTTTAGGGACTGATGACCCCGTAGTTAAGTCCCATAAGCTGTACAAACATTTGAACATTTGGAGTCCTTTTCTGGACACCCTGTATGAGATATCACAGGCTGATCAGTGCACTACCACAAGTAAATCGTGTGTTCCTCTTACGTTAAAGCAATCATGACTCATTTTGAACATTATGCGAGTGGCCGGACAAAGCAATTGCAAACGGAAAGAGGCGATTCGTCGGAAAACCAGTCGTACTGGGATAACCGAATGTTCTAGTTTGTTTAAACAATGAGTGGAAACGCGTTGGCGTGTGCGTTACACGGTTTTCTTGCTGCGGAAGTTGGTAATTGAATACCGATCAGGAGTTCCCGTGGGGAGGTGGGCTCACGGGTGGGCAGCCGGGCGGCTGTCAGTGCGGTAGGCTGGAGGCAGTAACAGCGCAGTTCCACCACAGCGCCTCCGGTCGCATCCCTAATGAGTTGCTTCAAGTTCGCTGGCGATCGAAGGGGGAGGTACACGTTTCCCCCGAAGCGGTATGCCAGGTCATGTGAGTGATGTCACACCCGAAAACTGCAGAGAAGCCTCTGGACCCCAAGTTCTGTTGGACACTTCATCCCACTACACCGTTACCGCAAACAGACCGAGAAAAAATTCCGATAACGGTTTTCGAATATGAAGTGAATATTCTTCAAATTAGAACCTGGCTGGTTAAACTGTAACAGCATGGTAATTACTTTTTATTTATTTTGCTGTAAAATAATAAAATGTTTCGAGTTGCTGTGATGGTTTTCTTGAGTTCATACATCCGTAATTTTTATTTTCTTTGCATTTGAGAAACAAGTTATAGTTCTAAGAGACCACTTGCCTTTAGAGAAGAATAGTTTTTTTCAGTGAAAAGGAATTTTGTCACACAACAGTTATTCTATACTACACTGTCGAGAATCAGTCACTGACCGAAATAGTGACAATATAAAAATTTACAAAAAAGGAATGACATTCTTGCAGGACTACGGAAGTGTATCTGCTTGTGTTCCTCCAACTGTGTCCTTACGCTGAAACAAATATTTAATATTTATGATGTGAGCAGTTGGGTAGGCCTATTTGTCGTCGGAGTGTTTGCGGGAGAATTTTTCAATAAAATCCTCTCGGTATGCAAGGCATATTAGATTAATAAAATTCATCGTTCAGGCATAATCTTACTCGGATATTGTTATTAAAGAGCGTCTGAAATTAGTATAAACAGCAAAAATTTTACCAGAGACGACTGGTGTGTGCTTTGGACACCCAGGTAGTCGGGAGTAAAAATTTCATCTGTGCTACTAGCTCTGAGCACAGCGTGACGTCAGTCGGTGCCTCTGCGAGACAGCTGCCACTTCGCATTCCGAGCACACGCTCTTCTGCCCCCTGGAAAGGTCCTGACCATACTATTGCAGCTATACAAGCAGATCACCATGCCAGCACTGGAAGTCAGTGATTTTAATTCCTCGTGAGGATTGAGTAGCTTCCTGTCGAAACCACGAGAATTTTTTTCTCTTCGATAAAATTTCCATAATCTTCTTTTGATTAGTCCAAAACAAAGTTTATTGTATTTTTCTGGTTCCAGTATTTTTGTGGAATGACAAACAGAATAATAGTCATAAAATATAACTATTGGCTATAGACTGCAAGTATCTATATAACGCAATTGTTTGCCAGTAACATTCTCTTTGATATACATTTCTTCTTCCAACATCATAATAGCCAGTACATTCTCCTGAGGGCAGGAGTAACAGCATTTTCAGTGTTCTGCAATACATTCTCCAGCGTGTGAGAATTATTTGAGTCACTTTCCCTAGGTAAAAATCAACGAAGAAACTCAGCGGATGTCGGTAACCAGCTCACAGCACTTCTGTTGATTCTCATCGTCTAATCTAAGACTTCATGCTGGCGTGACAGGGTTGTGAAAGGATGTGCCGTTGCGCTGTGATGCTGAAAATATACATTGAGGGGTTCGTTTACTGTGAGGTCTTTTACACATGAATTAAACAATTTGTGAACATACTGAATAAAATTTTTAATCTGGTTAAAGATACGTGTTACGTTACGCACATTTGATTTTATTCGCCACAGAGTACACCTTGAGCCACTTTGTCAGTGGTGTCTACATCTACTTCTGCATATACCGACGGGGTGATTAAAAATCAGTATAAATTTGAAAACTTAATAAATCACGGAATAATGTAGGTAGAGACGTAAAAATTGACACACATGCTTGCAATGACATGGGATTTTATTACAAAAAAAACCTCAGTCCGTGCGGTTATTGACTTTGGGGTTACCTGAAGTCGCAAGTGTATCGTTACCGACCGACATCTCTACGGGTGCTGAAAGACAACATCCGACGCCAATGCCTCACCATAACTCCGAACATGCTTTACAGTGTTGTTCACAACATTATTGCTCGACTACAGCTATTATTGAGGAATGATGGTGAACATATTAAGTATTTCCTGTGAAGAACATCATCTTTGCTTTGTCTTAATTTGTTATGCTAAATATTGCTTTTCTGATTAGATGAAGCCATCTGTCGGACATTTTTGTTTCTTACTTTTGTTTATTTTTTGGTTCTAATAAAACCCCATGTCATTCCAAGCATGTGTGTCAATTTTTACTTTTTTATTACCCGGTATATTCAGAAAATCTCATTTAGGTGCTTAGCAGAGCGTTTATCAAACTGCTTTCATAATATTTCCCTACCTTTCCATTCTGTAATAGCACGATGGAAAAAGAAACACACAAATCTTTGCATTTCAGTTTGATTTCTCACATTTTATTGTTATGATCGTATCTCCTTATGTAAGTGCGTGCTAACAACATATGTTCGGTTTTGGAGGAGAAGCTGGTTAGAGAAATTTCGCAAATAGACCTTGGCGCGACGACTAAAACCTTTCTGTTATAGATTTCTACCCCTACGCGTGTATCATTTCTACGACTCTCTGTGCCCCGAATGGCGATAATACAAAAGGAGCCGTCCTTTGCTCAATCAAATGTTTGTAAGGCTTATGGGACTTAACTGCGTGGTTATCAGTTCCTAAACTTACAAACTACTTATGAACTAACTTATACTAAAGACAGCACAAACATCCATGCCCGAGGGGGGGGGGGGTCGAACCCCCCCGACGGGGAACGACCTCGCGGATCGTAGCATGCGCCTCAATGCGCTCGGCCGTTCCGTCGCGGCTTTCCTGAATCTATACTATGTCCTCTGTTAGACAGAATTGGTAAGGATCCCATAATGCGCAGCAGTTTTCCATAATAGAATGGACGAGTGTGATGCAGGCAGTTTGTTTAGTGCAGGCCTCGCCAACCAGAGCACTCAGTACTTGCGCGCCGCGGTGCCGCGTCGAGCGGACGGGTGCTTTCTCCCCATCACTGTTTTCTCGCCCTGTGACAACAAATGTTCAAATGTTTGTATAGTCTATGGGACTTAACTACGGGGTCATCAGTCCCTAAACTTACAAACTACTTATGAACTACTTACGAACTAGGACGGCACAAATATCCATGCCCAAGGGGGGATTCGAACCCCCGACCGTAGTCGCCGTGTAGACCGTGACTGGAGCGCGTTAGTCTCCTCGACGCTTAATCTATCCTGCAGACGATCAGGATGTACAGGAAAGTTTCGGTTTTAAGTATGCCAAAGTTTGCTTTTGTTCAATAGGAAGATATTTTACTTTTTATTTTTTTCTAGCCTGACTGCAAAGCATTATGATTAATATGCCACTCGACCGTAAATATTAAGACATTGACTGGGCGCCGTCACTATGAAAATAAACATTCCGTAACACACGAGGGGATTATTGTGCCGGACAGAAGGGAAATTATTACTTAATTAAAATCCGGATTGCCACAATTTGAGGAGGTGTGCCTCGGTTGCACACTGGTAGAGTGCCAAACTAAAAATCCAAAGGTCGCGGGTTCGATCCCGCCAAGTCCTAGGATTTTTATCTGTCACTTTCCACTTCTTTCACCTCTGACAGTATGGCTCACATGAAAAATACCGAGTAGCATCGTGGTTCGGAACCCATGTGAAACTGTAGTTCCCTCTATAACTGGCTGGGTAAGTGAGTTCGAATGTCGGAGGAAGCCAACGGGCATACCACCTCCAAACAGGACCATGCCTAGTAAAGCACTGTTGTGTTCAAACCAATCTTCGGATTGTTGACTGCTTTACCTTTTACATCTTGTTTATACTGTTCAATTTGAAAGGAAAACAAAAACATACATTTTTAACTGTAATTATATCTCCCGATATTTTGATATTTTTGTTAAACTAGAGACTCTTTTGTGTGGTAAGATTTTAAAGGTAATTATTGTTGTTTTTGGCCTGCAGATATCTGATCAAATTAGTATATCGGTAAGCGCCGTTCGAGAAAAGTACATAAAAGACTTCACGGGGTGTTTCCATGATTCAGCCGGCCGCGGTGGCCGAGGGGACTGAGGCGCTCCAATCACGGTATGCACGGCCACTACGGTCGGGGGTTCGAATCCCCCCTCGGGCATGGATATTTGTGCCGTCCTAGTTCGTAAGTAGTTCCTAAGTAGTTTGTAAGTTTAGGGACTGATGACCCCGTAGTTAAGTCCCATAAGCTTGACAAACATTTGAACATTTTTCCATGATTCAAGTAAATCATTACAAGGTAAAAATAAATTAATCGGTACAATGTGTGAGCATATTGAAAGTTTCAAATTTCAGCTTTTGCTTTATAAATGTCAGCTTTAAGAAAGAAATTTGGGCAATTTTCCCTGCATAAAATCCTTGAATTTAAATGCCCATACAAAAACGTTGCACACATTGCATAAAGAATTTGAAGAAAAAATGACAAAACCTGCACTCAAAAGTTATTATGAAGCCTTTCTCGGTGAGCTCAGAGGATGCCCCATCAAGTCTCCAAATTGACTGATAAAACTACAGTGGGATTCAATTTTGACAGACCGCTATTACCATTACCATGGTGGTTTCATTTTATAAAAGCGTTGATCAACAAGAATTCCCGAGGATTCATGCCTTTGTCCTGAAATGTGTTGAAATGTTCTGAACAACGTTCGTTTGTAAACAAATGTTTTAGTTATGGATATTATCAAAACAAAAACAAGGTCAACTTTGAAGCTTTGTTGAAAGGTGTACATCAAATTGTAACTGCCAAAACGATTGTGCCAGATTACAAAATTTGTGGCTCAAAGCGATGTCGAAGATCAACAAAGAATGTTAAAAATCAGTGCCCCACACACCTGCTCTTCACCAGAGTATTGGTGCTTTTGTGGTGACGGCCGGTGCTTGCGTAGCACTTGAGTTGGCGAGGCCTGCTTTGGTAGAACTATTCTATCAAAATGTTGAAATGTTTGATAAGCTTATGGGACTTAGCTGCGGGGTAATCAGTCCCTAAACTTACAAACTACTTACGAACTAACTTATATTAAAAAGGCAACTCAAGCATCCATGCACGATGGAGGATTCCAACCCCTAACGGGGAACGGCCTTGCGCATCAGAGATACCGCCTCAATGCGCTGAGCAACTCCGCCGCGGCAAAGTATTCTATCTTCTGTGTGTTTTGCCAATGCAACGCAGCCTTCGGTTCGCGTTCCCCACGATATTTTCTGTGTGTTTAAACCAATTAAATTTGTTCGTAATTGTAATTCATAGGATTTTATTTTAATTAACGGCCTTTACATATGACTGAGTTATTGTGTAAATGCAATTTAACAGACTTCATTTAGAGCTCATATGGATGACTTTTTTAATTATTTAATGTTAACTGGCAATTTTTGATCCATGCAGATATCTAAATCGTTTTGCAGCTGCTTTTGTCCTTCGGATGAGTTCACTGATCGGTAAACGGCAGCATCATCCGTATCAATCAACGAGAGCTGCTCAGATTCTCTCCTAAATCTATATTTATAAAAATGAATTGTTGTTCGTTAATCTCGCCAAAACTCGAGAACGCCTGAACCGATTTGGCAAATTGTAGTCTTGAAATATACGTGCAAGTTCGGGGAAGGTTTAAACGGTGATAAACTATGGAAAAGTTGTCCGGAAAAGAGGAAAATCTGGAAAAACTGCAACAGCTTTTTCCAGTGAGCTATCAATACCGTTCGACCAACTGCGATAAAATTTTGTACATTTCATGTTGAAAGCAACAGGAGGCTTCGCGTCAAATAAAAATTTGGAAAAGTCGCCCGGAAAGTAGGAAAATATAGGAAAAACCGAAAGCGATTTTTTTCTATTAATAAAAATCAATTGCTACGTGGTTGTAAGAGCATCACTTCATCACTTGAGTACGGCTTGACAGGACAAGGCTTGTATGAAATAAATTTTTTGGAAAATCTACCAGAAAATTGGAAAGATGAAAAAAGATGAACGTTCTTATTAACTAAAAATTTGAGAAAGTTACCCGGAAATTTTGAAAAATTCAGAGAAAATAGAAAGAGATTTTTCTATGAAATATCAAAACCATTTATCTGATTGCGATAAGATTTGGACATTCGACGTTCAAAGCGAGAGGAAGGTTTGAGTGAAGTAAAAGTTTGGAATAGTTGGCCAGGAAATAGGAAAATTTTTGGAAAACTGAAAGAGCTCTTTCTTTGGGATATCAATTTTATTCGTACGACTGCGATAAAATTTTGCACATTTGATGTTCAAAGCAAGAGTACATGCATATTAGCAATTGCGAAGCATTGCTGGGACAACTAGTAGATTATAAAGATAAGGGACAGCAAGGACCTTATTACACTTCCCTGGGGAACGGCAGATGTTACTTCCATTTCACTTGATGAATTTTCCACAACTACTCAAACTGTGACCTTCCCCATAGGAAATCACGAATCCAGTCACTCAAATAGGACGGTATTCCATAAGCACGTTATTTGATTACAAGCCGATCGTGAGGAACAGTCTCAGAAGCTTTCCGGAAATCTAGCAAAATGAATTGATCTGAGATCCCTTGTCTATAGTACTCAACACTTCATGTTAGTAAAGAGTTTTTCAGAAGAACGACACTTTCTTAATCAGTGTTGACTATGGATTAATAGGTGGTTTTCTTCGAGGAAGTTCATAATGTTAGAAAAAAGTATGTTCCAAATCCTACTACAAACTAACGTCAATGATAAGGGCCTATAATTTTTCGGATCACACTTATAGCCTTTCTCGAATATTGGACTGACTTGAGCAACTTTCCAGTCTTTGCGTACATATCTTTCACTGAGGAAGCGAATGTATATAATAACTAGGTACGGGGTATAATATCTGCTAGGAACGTAATTGCTATACAATATGGACCGAAAGACGTGCTTTTGTTAAATGATTTAAGTTGTTTCAAACCTGCAAGGACATCTACTACTAAATTAAGCATACTGGCAGCTGTTCTTGATTAGAATTCTGGGGTATTTGCTTCGTCTTCTGTAGTAAAAGTACCGGGTGATCAAAATGTCTGTATAGATTTGAATACTTAATAAATCACGGAATAATGTAGATAGAGAGGTAAAAATTGACACACATGCTTGCAATGACGTGGAGTTTCATTAGAACAAAAAAAGTTCAAAAATGTCCGACAGATGGCGCTGAACAGCAAAACGTCAGTGACTGCGCATGAAAATCGTGCATAAAAGGAGCTGTAAGGAGAGAAATGTTCAAATGTTTGTTAAGCTTAAGGGACTTAACTGCAGGGTCATCAGTCCCTAAACTTACAAACTACGTAGGAACTAGATTATTCTAAAGACGGCATGCCCGAGGGGGGATACGAACCCCCGACCGCAGAGGCCGTGCAGACCGTGACTGGCACGACGATGACCGCTCGGTCACTGCGGCCGGCCAGTTTCTCTTTAAAAACTGTTATAAGTATCTCGCATTTAAGTCCGCGCTAAATTTCTAATTTCAGAAAAAGTTTTCTAGTCTCGGTGATTTCCTGTCTGTTTAAGTTTCGCATGTTATTATTCACTTTGCTTCAGCAAGAGTAATCTAACCTGTTTTGTGTATCATGGTGTGCAGCCTCTTCATTTGTTAATCTGTATGGTATATTTATCTCAATAACTGTCGCTACTATTTCTTTGAATGTAAGCCACATCTGATCTACACCCACATCGTTATTTTCGAAAGCCTGAAGACTCTCATTCAAGGAAGTGTTCAACGAATTTTATCTGCTTTTATTTTTAATAAATATATCTTTCGTTTCATTTCGATATTCAGTCTCGCTACGCAACTCTGTCTTCAGTGGTCCCTGTGTCTGGTTTGATGACATTAATTAGTTCCGAATTATTTCTTGCTAGGAGGTCAAGTATGTATTCACAAACAATTTCTATTCTAGTGTGTCCATGAACTAATTTCTCGTGATAGTTTTTTGGAGAATACATTCAGTACAATTTCGGACAATGTTTTATTCTTGCCTCCGGTTTAGAACATGTATTCTTACCAACATAAGTTAAAGTCACGACCTATTAAATTGTATGCATTATATATGTTTATAAAATTTGATCCAAGCTTTCTTTGAACATTGTATCAATCGAATCCTCAGTCTGGAGGTTGGTAAAAAAACCCAATTATTGATTTATTCCGGTTGTCAGGTATAAAATATACCCATACCAATTCTAAGGAACTATCTATTTGAATTTTGCTACTGGATAAACAGCTTGTGACAGCAATAAATACGCCACCAACCATTTCACTCAGTCTACTCTTGCTGAACACCATTTACCCCTTTGTAAATATTAGCCAGATTTCGCGTCCTATAATGGTTTAAGCTTCAGTACTTTTATAATTTACTGCAGATTTTCACAAAACACTTAAGGTTTTACGAGTCTGCATAAACAGTTCCACAAAGGTTTTCCATGAATTGTGCTTCACGTAACACTCGATTATAAATATGCGCTGCATTATTGTTAACACCATCTTGTGTGGATATCAACTAATTAATAAACACATTTGTTCTTGTCACTCATTGAAAGGAAATAATACAGTGGAATTCTCGAGACATGTATGTGAGAGACGTTGGGCGTAGAAATATGACAGAAGCTAACCTTTGTACTGAAATCACAGCTACCAATCCTTCCTCATCAGGGATCATGTCCGCGACAGTCTTACGTACATTTTGCAGACCAAATTCGTAACTTCAGTCCATTAATTATTGTTATGAATTTACAAGAAGACGTTGCACCCTGTTAAATTATATACAAAATAGCAAGGTAACACGTATAACAGTGAAATAAGTCGGATACGTAAAGGTCTGCTGGTGAAAGTACAAAACTGAAGATTTCTGTCTTCTGCACGTCTTTGATTAATAGTTGCCGCATTATCGTAGGAATCCATAAATTTCCACTACTGTGACAAATTCCACGCAGTCATAAGCAAATTCTGTATACGCAGCTGCAATCATAATAGTATACTAGGAATTTCGCGGCCCAAATTCTTAAGCGCAAAGAGTAAGAATAGGCGTCACAGCCTTCACTCAAATCTAATATTGAGTTACAAATGTGGCCAGAGATATATTTTAGACCACATTAATATTGTTAATGCACCATTTGCAGCTAGGGAAGTCAAGCAATTGGTGTGGGTAGGGAGTCTGAAAGCAAGGAGCAGTGAGTCTGTTTTTGGTATCCATTAGGACGACATATCTTGCATATGATAGTAGCCTATCAGTTCAACAAACGTGTTCGGAGCATAGGTAATTTTTATTTCCACCGGTCACTACTCAAATATTTTGCAGTTATTATTTTGAATCTGTTCTAGAAACTCATTGAGTCGAGGGAGGTTATACGCGTTGCAAGTTACAACTGCACACAACCTTTATCTGGCGAAGGATAATCGATGGATTGTTAGTGGAGAAGTATTGTATGCAGTCTGGCAGGCAGCTGTAGTGACAACGGTGTGACGGAAATATCCGTCATTTATGAGTCAGCGCATTGCCTATAAACCGCAAAATATGAGACACGGGCGTGATTAACGAGTTTCTGAATACTTAACTAGTGCGCAGCAGTAAATATGGATTATGGGCGAACGCTACCGGCGAAGCGTCGGCGCCGTTTTAATATTACCATAAATACATAACGACTCATCTCGCAGCACGTGCCGCACACTCGTCGGGCTGGCTTCCAGAAGCAGCCGCTCCTCATCCCAGGATCCTTGGTCCGGCCGACAGCCGTTACCACGAAAGTATTGCTAAGTTAATTGTTCTTTAGTCTGTTGTTAGTCGGTTCTCTGCTAAATATAGTCCAAATTTTCGATCTGTAGGACACTATTCTGAGTTGGTGAGGATCCGAAGAACTTTGAAAAGTTTGCACCAATCTGCTTAAAAGTTGAAGAAGTTTAAATTTAATGCAAATTTAACAGCTCGAATAATTGTTTGATACTAAAATTACCAAATTACCATGATACAGTCGTCCAAAAATACAATACGTTTAAAAATTAAAAATAGAAATAAAAACAAATATATAAATAAAATAAAAAATGAACCACGCAACTTCCTGCCTTATAACTTTTATATGGCAACATTAGTTTGTTCGCTTCTGAAGTATAGACAAAAACAGGCCAAGTTACTCAAGGAAAAGCGTAGTCCTGGAATCACCCAGGAGCAGCAAGCACTATTTTCATCATAATATGGAAGACTGTCGGGTTATAAAAAGAGAAAAAGAAATTTTGACCTGATGAGAATGTTGCAAAATATGGACATGGATTTTATTAATTATGTAGTTAACGAGGAAGTCACCAAAAGTGTTTCACAATTTCTACAAAACACCTACTCGTGTACATGAAAGGCGGGGTAAATTCACTTCCTAAATAGATCAAGCCACGGATGTTGTATTCACCATTGATGAGTATAGTTTTGCCTTGGTGTCATGATCAATAGGGTCGATGTGGATGTGCTAAAACTGTGGAAAAGCGTATCGAGGAGGAAGGTGTCCGGTAGTGAAAGATACAGGATAAATTATTTTACAGGAAAACCGCTATAATAATTGTTCAGAACTACTGCCTACCATCCCCCATCCCCTTCGTATTTTTTCGTAGCTCTCATCAAATGTTCAGATTCAAATATTTATAGAACTTATGGGACTTAACTACGGGGTCATCAGTCCCTAAGCTTACAAACTACTTATGAACTAGCTAAGACTAAGGACGGCACAACTATCCATGCCCGATGGGGGATTCGATCCCCCGACCGTAGTGGCCGTGCAGACCGTAACTGGAGCGCCTCAGTCCCCTCGGCCACCGCGGCCGGCAAGCTCTCATCAAATTGACGCCTAGACATAGCTTTCTACCCGCATATGTTAATTTGGACAAATAAACAAGAGTCATTGATGTTGTCGAAGAATAGGTTTCTTAGTCTCTCACAAGTCTATGTTGTTTCCCATTTTAAAAGAAGGTTGCAAAATTTTAAGGCCCAAACTTCATGTTAACATTCTAGCACAGGTTTTCAGCTTCCTGTGGCGAAACTAACAGGTTTGAAAGATCATTTGGAGGGAGGTAAAGTAAGACTTAATTGACTAGCCACCAAATGCATTCAGACGGTTTGACTTCAACATCGCTGACTTCAGTATGAAACACTGGTTAGAAAAAGCGCTTTCCAGAAGATTGATGGGAACCAGCCAACATCACACATAATTGGCAAGATGGGCATTGTTGAAGTTAATCAGTTTATCTGTCCACTCAGCTGAGGATTAAACTCTGTAAAACTATTTCACATGAATATCAGCCCTGCACAGGACTTCGTACCATGTTCCTTTGATACCGTTTGGATGCAGAGGAAGAATCATATATATTAAAAGAATCTGCGAAAACTGAAGTCAGTCGGCCAGACCAAACTACACTTCATTTTTTTTTAAAAAACGAAAGGCATTCATCCACAGATTTGTCATCAAGTATCAGAATTTACATAACTCTCGCTTTCCTTTTTCTATATTCAAACGCGATTTCCTTCTGTATATTACTTATGGGGATGTCCTTGCTGTAGGCTAAAGTCAGTCGGTTAGGCCGTTCTATCCGATCGATTTCCTTCATTTTTGCTTTAAATGAAAGATATCCATTCGTAGATTTGTTATCAAGTATCAGAATTAACTTAAGTCTCTCCATTTCTTTATTTTTATTCAAACGCGGTATCCTTCTGTTCCTGCACTGAATATTTTAATCGGTTCGTTTTCTGATATCATCGGTTCTAATTAAGGTACGCAGTTCGTTTTGACCTAACAACACTCAGCGGATCAAGCTCTTTCATTTGCGCTTTTAAACACTTGCATTGATTCTAAAGAAAACTATGCATCAACATCCAACTTTACTTCCATTTTTTCCATCATTTTGGTCATTCCACCAACGGTGCGAAGTATTCGCACGGGTCCTATTCATATAGGTCCTCTATCTTTCTTGTATATTAAAAGAATCTATTTTATAATTACAATTGATTTTAAATACGTGTTATGAAATGAATTTAAGAAAACATAAGCTTATATAATATTCTGTATACTGTTACATCTACATCTACATGGGATACTCTGCAAATCGCATTTAAGTGCCTGGCAGAGGGTTCATCGAACCACAGTTATACTATTTATCTCCCATTCAATTCTCGAATAGCGCGCGGGAAGAAAGAACACCTGAATCTCTCCGTTCGAGCTCTGATTTCTCGTATTTTATTCTGATGATCATTTCTACCTATGTAGGTGGGGGTCAACAATTTACTTTCTCATTCGGAGGAAAATGTTGTCGATCGTAGTTTCGTAAGTACCCCACGCCGCAGAGATAAGCGCCGTTGTTGTAATGATTCCCATCTCAGATTCTGTATCATTTCCGTAACGCTGTCTCCCCTGTATCGTGACAATACGAAACGAGCTGCTCTTCTTTGGACTCTTTTGATGTCCTCCGTCAAACCCACCTGACATGGATCCCACACTGGGCAGCAATACTCCAAAAAGGGATAGACAAGCGTAGTATAAGCAGCCTCTTTAGTAGTTCTGATGCATCTTTTAAGGGTTCTGCCAATAAACCGCAGTTTTCGGTTCGCCTTTCCAATGACATTATCTACGTGTTCTTTGTAGTTTAAGTCTGAAGTAATAGTAATTCCTAGGTATTTTGTGGAGTTTACGGCCTTCACTTTTGATTGATTTATCTTGTAAACAAATTAACGGATTTATTTTCCAACTCATGTGGATGACTTCAAACTTGCAAATTTTTCCACTATAGTGATATCTTATTCAGATCGTTATAGAGTTGGTTTTGATCTTCAGATGATTTTACTAGACGATAAATATGCATCCAACCTAAGAGAGCTACTTAGATTTTCCCCTAAACCATTTATGTACATAGTTGTTGTTGTGGTCTTCAGTCGGCAGACTGGTTTGATGCAGCTCTCCACGCTACCCTGTCCCGTGCAAGTCCCTTCACCCGAGAATACTTTCGGCAACCTACATCCTTTTGAATCTGCTTACTGTATTCGTCCCTCAGTCTCCCTATACGATTTGTACCCCATACACTTCCCTCTTATGCCAAGTTGACGATTCCTTGATGTCTCAGGATGTGTCCCACCAATATATCCCTTCTCTTAGTCAGGATATGCCAGAAACTCCTTTCCTTGCCAATTCGGTTAAGCATCTCCTCATTAGTTACATTATCTACTCATCTAATTTTCATCATTCGTCTGTAGCACCACATTTCAAAAGCTTCTATCATCTATTTGTCTGAACTCCCTGTCGTCCACGTTTCACTCCCATACAATGCTGCACTCCAGTCAAATGCTTTCAGAAACGAATTCCTAATATTTAAATTAATATTGGATGTTAACAAATATCGCTTCTTCAGAAACGCTTTTCCTCCCACAGCCATTCTGAATTTTATATCTTCTTTACTTCGGCTATCTTTATTGTCTTATTACCTAATCTAATTCATTCAGCATTGCCTGACTTTCTGACGCTATATTCCATTATCCTTGTTTTACTCTTGTTGATGTTCATCTTATACTCTCTTTTCAAGACACTGTCCATTCCATTCAATTATTCTTCCAGATCCTTTGCAGTCTCTGACAAAAGTACTATGTCATCGGCAAACCGCAAAGTTTTTATTTCTTCTCCCTGAACTTTAATTCCTTCTCCAAATTTCTCCTTGCATTCCTTCACTACTTTCTCAATGCCCAGATTGATCAACATGGGGGAAAGACTACAACCCTGTCTTACTACATTCCCAACATCTGCGTCGTTTTCGTGTCCTTCGACTCCAATAACTGCTGTCTGATTTTAGTATAGGTTGAATATAACTCTTCGCTCCCTGTAGTTTACCCCTGTTACCTGCAGAATTTGAAAGAGTTTATTCCAGTCGACATAGTCAAAAGCTTTCTCCAAATCAACAAATGCTAAAAACGTAGGTTTGCCTTCCTTAGCCCCTCTTCTGAGATAAGTCGTAATGTGAGTATTGCCTCCTGTGTCCCTACATTTCTCCTAAATCCAAACTGATCTTCTCCGAGGTTTGATTCCACAAGTTTTTCCATTCGTCTATAAATAATTCGTGTTAGTATTTTGCAACTATGACTTGTTAAACTGATAGTTCTGTATTTTTCACATTTGTGTGCACTTGTTTTCTTTGGAATTGGAATTACTATATTCTTCTTGAAGTCGCAGGGTATTTCCCCTGTCTCATACATTTTGCATATCAGGTGGAACAATTTTTTTTCATCACTGGCTCTTCTAACGATATCTGCAGTTCTGACGGAATATCATCAATTGCAGGGGCCTTGTTTCGTCTCAAATCTTTCAGCACTCTGTCAAATTATTCTCGTTATATCGAATCTCCTATCTCCTCTTCCTCCACTTCGTCTTCCATTTCTAGAATACTACCTTGAAGTTTATTTCCTTTGTACAGGCCCTCTATATATTCCATCCACATTTCAGCTTTCCCCTCTATGCTTAGTACTGGTTTTCAGTCTGAGTTATTGATTTTCATACAGCTGCTTTCCTTGTCTCCAAATATCTCTTTTATATTTCTGTAGGCGGCATCTGCCTTTCCCCGTGGTTAGGCATTTGTCCTCTAGCTACTGTTGCTTAGCCAGTCTGCACTTCTGTCAATCTCATTTTTCAGACTTTTGTACTCCTTTTTGCCTGCTTAATTTGATGCATTTTTATATTTTCTCCTCTCATCAATTAAGTCCAGTATATCCTGTGTTATCCAGGGATTTTTATGAGGCCTTGTCTTTCTGACGATATGATTCTCTGCCGCTTTCACTACTCTATCTCTCAGAGCTACCCATTCATTTCTACTATATTACTTTTCCCAGTTTCAGCTAATCCTTGTCTAATGCTCCCTCTGAAACTCTCAACCACCTCTGGTTCCTTCAGTTTGTCCAGGTCCCATCTCCCCACTTTTCTACCTTTCTGCAGTCTCTTAAGTTTTAATCTACAGTTCATTACCAATAAGTTATGGTCAGAGCCTATATCTCTCCCTGGGTATGTCTTACAGTTAAAACCTGGTTCCTAAATCTGTTCCTTACCATTATAAAGTCAATCTGGTACCTCTAGTGTCTCCAGGTCTCTTCCACGTAGACACCCTTCTTTCATGATGCTTAAACCAAGTGTTGGTGATAATTAAATTGTGCTCTGCACAAAATTCTACCAAGCGATCTCCTCTTTACCTTTTTCCCCCGTTCGTACACCCTACAACATTTTATTCTCTTCCTTTTCCTTCTACCGAGTTCCAGTGCACCATCACGATCAAGTTTTCGTCTCCCTTAATTTTCTGCATAATTTTTTGTATCTCCTCATACATTTCTTCGATGTCCTCATCATCGGCAGAGCTAGTTGTATTATTGTTGTCGGTATTGATTTTGTGTCTATCTTTGCTATGATAATGCGTTCACTATGCTGTTGGTAGTAACTTACCGCCATTCCTATTTTCTTTTTCATTATCAGACCTACTCCTGCGTTACAACCAACTGATTTTGTGTTTATAACCCTGTACTCACCTGACCAGAAATGTTGTTTATACTGCCACCGAACTTCACGAATCCCTACCACATCTTTCTCCCATCCATTTCCCTTTCCAAATTTTCTAACTTACCTACGCGATTAAGGATTAGAACATTCCACGCTCCGATCCGCAGAATGCCTGTTTTGTTTTTCTTGATGACGACATACTCCTGAGTAGTCCCCGCTTGGAGATCTGAATGGGGGACGTTTTTACCTCCGAAATATTTTACCCAAGAAAACGCCACCATCATATATCCATACAATAGAGCTGCATGTCCTCGGGAAAAGTAACGACTGTAGTTTCACCTTGCTGTCAGCCGCTCGCAGTAACTGCATGGCAAAGCCATGTTAGCTGATGTTACAAAGCCAGATCAGTCAGTCATCCAGACTGTTGCCCCTATGAGTACTGAAAAGGCTATTGCCCCTCTTCAGAAGCCATGCGTTTGTCTGGCCACTCCACAGAGACCCCTCCATTGTGGTTGTACCTTCGGTACAGCTATCTGTATCGTTGAGGCACGCAAGTCACCCACCTCGGCAATGTCTGTGGTTCATGGGGGTGGTTAATGAGTGTTACTAACTATAATAAAATATTTTTAAAAGATAAATATTTAATTTTACTTATTTCCATTTCACATGACTGGCTACTAATGTTGCAACGCATTTGCACGGGTCACCTAGTACGTATTGAACATTAGAAACCGATTTTAATCTATTCATGGAGCTGAGGATACAGGAAGAGAAATACGTAACTTCTCACATTGCGAACTTGTAAGATGTTACAGTACTCGCATCCAACCTTACTGAAACTGAGCAATGTATAGAAATAACCAAGGTGAATATATTTTCTCTTTTGAATAGCCACTGTCATGGCAAGCTATCGGTATCGTTATCTTCATTGCAGACTTGAGCGTCGTCGTTGTGAGACTAGGAATATTCCACTTTTTAATGGCGTTCAAGGCTATCATACGGCAGTTAATGATTGTGATTGGTTTAAAAGAACTATTATGTTAGATTTTTGCAGTCAAAATTGCCATAACGTGCAGCAGAAGGCAGTGGACCTATGAAAATGCGAAGTATTTCGGAAAATAGTGGTTCTTGTCGACCTGGTTGCCAGAAAGAGGGATATATGGAGTAGCAACTGCTGTAAGTACACCTTTTTATACCAAAAGACAAACTGTTTTGAATCAGAAACGAAAAGCTTTGACATATGTAAAAACATAACCTATATATGTAAATAAAAACATGAAAATATTTCAGGACACCCACTGATGATGTCTTGTGAAAAAGGCGAAACGCGTATGGGTGAAGTGTAAAGATAAAAACCCTTCATCTGAATTAGCAAAAGGCGTTTTCTTTAAAAAGTACTACAGTGAATGTACATAGTATTGAGTTGTTGCTCAAATGACCACTACAAGCAACGTATTATCACAAAAAGAATGACTCCCAACTGATCGATTGATATACTAATCATTCATAAAGTGACATCTCTTACCAATAAAAGAAAAAACAATTTTTTGTACCGTCATCCTTTATGAGGTGACAATTTGTATCGCACTAACGTGTTCTGGAACATGTACATATATTATAGGAAATGCTTTACAGTAATGTAAAGCATTTTTTGTACCTCATGAGAGAGGAAACCCTGTAAACCTATCTTTTAATATAACGGATATGCTCTCAGGGGAACGAAATTAGCTCTTAACCAAATGATAGGGTTCGGTAGTGACATCAAATGCGCTCGTCCTCAACAGTTAAGAGCTTCCCTGAGCTAAGTGAAACTGAATCCTGAGCTTTACGACGAATACCATTTTTACGTCGCTTCTAGCGACTTCCATATGCATCTTTATGGATGCTTAAGGCTGTAAAGTCCCGTGCGCACCGTTCGCCTCTGATTCACGGACACGGCAAAGTTTAGCTTCAGTGGACACACTCTGTATGTCATAAACTGTTGCTTTTAATGAGCATTCTAGTCACGTAATTTCCATTGTGATTTTAGTTATACACGCTTTTATGTTCATCGCGCACAGTAAATTCTATATTAAACTTTTGTACTCACATATACGAAGTATTGTTATAGTCTCTGTGAATTTGTGTTATCTTGAAGTTTTCAGTTGTACTTTAAATTTGAATAGATGGCATACCATACTCCTTTCGTATATATACACGAACTGTAATCTACACTTTTGCGAAATTTCAAAATTAGTTCTACCGTCAAATCATATTACGATCACATACAACTTAGGGAAGACATACGGGTTTAGTCGCAACAAATGTATGACCATTTTTGCTTCAAAGCGTATTTTCATTTAATTTGTACCACTTTAGCTTATTTTATGGGATGCCACATAACGGTTATAATACATGAAGAAACTGTAGAAAAATGTACACCAAATTCACAAGTGAACGTATTATTTTCTATGTACAGTGAGTTATGTTTGTTTGTTAAGCTTATGGGACTTAACTACGGGGTCATCAGTCCCTAAACTTACAAACTACTTATGAACTGCTTACAAACTAGGACGGCACAAATATCCATGCCCGAGGGGGGGATTCGAACAGTAAGTTAGTAAGTGTTATAAAGACATGAACAAATTGTGCTGCATCAGTGTTATGAGTTTGTGTCCAAACATTCAGCGACTGATGTTTTTTCTGTCTCCCGTACCAAAAGTAAGAGAGTATTACTGAAAATAAATGGGTCTGTCTATCAAGAAACATCATCTTACGGAGTACTGTGAGCGCTTTTGGTCTTTGGAGTTTGTTGAATGGTGACTCTAAATGATAAGTTCGTATGGGAATGTTGTATGGAGATTCTAAATGGGGGTACAAGGTATATCCGTCACTATACGGTAAACGGTTATACACTTTCTTCCGCGTTATGGATTTTATACTGAATGATTTACAATTCCTCTTACAATGTTATAGAAACGTGACTGTAGACAGCAATATTTTCAAAAAAACCCATAGCAGGAAGTTCACAGTTTGAAAGTGAAATTACACTGCAAGTGTATCAACCAACTCGTACCTGAGTGATGTAGAAAATATCCTGGAAGAAGCGACCATGAATTTCGTTGAACCAAGTGTACCTGCGAATAATATCTGCATAAAAATGGTCCAAAAGTTCTGGAGTGACATAAAGGACTTCCACTGCAGCCATTATACGTACAAAAAGAACGTCAAATTACACTAAAGTGCAGAAACCACACATAGTCATCGGAAAGTGACGAAAAATACGGAGGGTGAAGTTGCTGTTCTTGTAGAAGTCGCCAGACACTGCCGTGGGATTCATTCACGGCACCTGTGATATTGCAGATAATCGTCGAAGGGTCCTGGCCGACCAGTTGTAGGACTTCCTCCTTCATATCAGCACAGCAGCACGTCCTGCCACAACCACTGTCTGCTGAATAACTGTATAATACGAATTCTGTATTGAACTGTATAATTGCATGCAAGTTACATTTGAGTTTTTAAAAGATTCAACAAGAATTACTAGGATCAATGGAGAAGAACCATAATCTAACATAGTACTGCATCGTATAATCATGCCTTGGATGCAAAAATTTCTATTTAAATGACGCGTTTCGTCCGGTTAGGGAATCTTCAGATATCTAAAAACGAAGAAAAATGAACACCATATCTTACAATATTTACATGATAATACGGCTGCATTTTAATCTAAACACCCTCTATCACCGAGTAGGTAAAACATTAGTACCGTTCATTGTTAATTCCTTACTAGGTGACCCATGCAAAGCCGGCCGCGGTGGTCGAGGGGACTGAGGCGCTCCAGTCACGGTCTGCACGGCCACTTCGGTCGGGGGTTCGAATCCCCCCTCGGGCATGGATATTTGTGCCGTCCTTTGGATACGCTAGTTGATAAGTAGTTTGTAAGTTTAGGGACTGATGACCCCGTAGTTAAGTCCCATAAGCTATACAAACATTTGAACATTTGAATTTGACCCATGCAAATGCTTTGAACCAATAATGGCCATTCATGTGAAATGGAAATAAGTAAAATTAAATATTTATTATTTAAAAATATTTTACTATAGATAGTAACAGTATACAGAATATTATAGAAGCTTGTGTTTTCTTAAATTCATTTACTGAAACATATTTAAAATCAATTGTAATTATAAAGTAAATTCGTTTAATACATAAGATAGATAGAGGACCTATGTGAATAGGACCCGTGCGAATACTTCGCACCGTTAGTGAAATGACCAAAAAGTTGGGAAAATGGAAGTAAAGTTGAATGTTAATGCATAGCTTTCTTCAGAATCAATCAATGCAATTGTTTAAAAGCGCAAATGAAAGAGCTTGAGCCGCTGAGTTTTGTTAGGTCAAAACGAATTGTGTACCTTAACTAGAACCCATGATATCGTAAAACTAACCGATTAAAATATTCAGTGCAAAGACAGAAGGATACCGCGTTTGAATAAAAATAAAGAATGGAGAGACTTAAATTAATTCTGATACTTGATGACAAATCTGCAAATGAATACCTTTCATTTAAAGCGAAAATGAAGGAAATCGGTTGGATAGGACGGCCTGACCGACTGACTTTACAGTAAGGACTTCCCCATAACAAATATGCAGAAGGAAATCGCGTTTGAGTATAGAAAATGGAAGGCGAGATTTATGCAAATTTTGATACGTGATGACAAATCTGTGGATAAATACCTTTCGTTTAAAACGAAAATGAAGGAAACCGGCCCTGTAGTTTGGTCTGGCCGACTGACTTTAGTTTTCGTAGATTCCTTTAATAAACAAGATTACGGATTTCAGCATTGTTTTGTAGATAAAAAAAAATTAAAATTTTTTGAAATATTGTCATGTAAATATTGTAAGTTCTGAAGATGCCCTAACCGGGCGAAACGCGTCATTTAAGTAAAACATTTTGCAACCAAAACATTTCTTTATTCAAGAATTCGACTTAACTCGGTTGCTGTACCACAGCACTCAAAAATGGAAGACTTTTAAAATCAGTAGTTCCTCTCTAACTCTTGCAGTCAAGAGGAATAAATAAAAAGTTCTATCATCAAGTTAATTAACGTGTAATCAGCAGTTGATTAGTCACGTGAACATATTCCTGAATATTTTATATCAGGTGACACACAGGAGCATATCATGAGATTATAACTTCTTTGTAACTGACACGTTGTAACTAGTATGTATAGGTTGTACACTCGAAATAATGGCGTGTAATTAATAATACGAAGCTGTTCATAAGACTTTTCTGCAAAAAATACTATTAAATCTTTTATTGAGCGCACACAGAGATAAGACAAAGAAATGTATTAGTTACATGAATTAATCGTGTATGGCCAGGCGAATAATTTTACATGATTATTTTCAGAATATAGTTTTACTCCGGTAAATTACATTTATCAAAAAGGTGTTTGGTTGCTATAATATAAATTCTACAGTTTAGTTCCTGTGCCTGTAAAAATGTTGTATTTTGCATTATTTCATCTGAAATGTAAGAAAACAAGTCCGTTTTGGTACAAAACCCAAAACAGTCCCACAATTTCAACATCTTACTGACACATACTCATGAAAACAATGCCTAAATTTTCGTTTTAGCCCATCATCTGTTACCAAATCTGTCATATCGTGCATAACTTATGGCATAGGAGTTGCTGTTTTCTCTTTCATCTGGACTGGTTGTGTTTTGTTTGTTACTCTGGCCTGGAAATCTTATAGTGTTAAGGTCGAAAAGACAACAGTTTTCCAATGGATGCTAATAGGATAGTTAACACAAGTATCTCGACACAAGTAAATTGAAGGAATGTCCGACTTAGTTACGTATGTATGCCTTTACGAACTATCCATCCCCAAGAAGAGAGCCCTCTACGTGGATTACGCTTTGTCTGTGATAATGTAAGAGTGTGAGTTGTCTATTTGTGGTAGAGGTGCCAACAGTTTCTCAGGGCGCTGCGAGGAAGTTTGTGTCATAATATAAGAGTGTGTGTTATCTGTTTGTGGTAAAGAGGCAACAGCTCCTAAGGGCACTACTGGCATGTGGGCTGGGTTAACTGTTGCAGTGGAGAAGTCAAACTACTCCTTGATAAGCATTAAATAGCTTGATTCCATCTTACTTCAGCATTGTGTCAACTTGGTCTTCTAGTGAGCATTTCTTGCGTCAGTAGAAAATGCGGCGACACTGTCTGGTCTCACGTAACTCGGCGAAGCGAAGTATACAGCTCAGGCCGGCCTAGCACTTACTGGCATGACATAAGGCAGCGCAAACGCAGTTGTCAATGCACCGCTCCGAGGAAACTCTCCAGGCCCCAGAGTTTTGCAAGATCGAGATAGGCCCTGTTGCCTCCGGCAGTGTCGATGTAGGGGGTGATATCTGGAGTCTATAGCTTGAACTCGCTTGAACATCGATGATGGATTACAGAGGCAAGTGGTACAAGTTTAGCAGACTTTTACAATCCGACAGCCATACAGGCCTGGTCGGTGGTCCGTAAATATACCTTCGTCCTCCAGTATTTTGCTGTTTACCATGTTTAGTGGGACATCAGGAACCTTCCACTTTTTTAATGCCACCGAGGTCGTTGTACTGCACCTAGCTGCATACCCATTTCGTCACGTCACCAGGAGTCTCTGGGCACTTAAATCGGTAATGCTGTCCTCACTACTATAGGTGACTGGCCAGGATGGTAAGAAGTTTTGTTACAACACTGTCCTAGTTGCTTAGAGCTGCTGAAACAAGTCAGAGTACCGGTTTCACACTAGTGTTACATATTTAATTACTTCTCTATTTCAGCTCAAACTATTTACATTTAAACTTTTTAACTACCTTCTTCACAATTTCTACCATCTCTTATTGCTTGATCTTCAGACTCTTAATTGTTTTGGCAGTATTCTCCTTCCTCCTGTGGAAAAGAATTCGTCGTCGAATTCTACTAACTCTGAAACAATATCCATTATCTTTTACCTCAAACATTTTGATATACTTCCTGTGTGAGTCAATTCAGCCCAGTCTATGCTCTATTCAGTATTATTATTTTTTTCACCGTTACCTCTCAGTAATGGTAGTAGCTATGCCGCTCTGTGTGGGAATGACAGGAAATACGAAGCTATCCTTTCCCTCTTTTCAACTCGCGAAAAATTTATATTCCTTAGTCTTCTAACAACAATGTGAAAGTCTTTGCCTCTTTCGGTAACCTGTACCTCACCTTCTCCACAAATCCGACAACCACACAATATTTACTAAAAGAGGCACATAAAAAGATCAAATATAATTACACTTCCTTACTCTTTACTTACCAACCAAAATCCTAAGGGACTTGGTGTTCTATAATTAATGACATCATCACGTCCGTTAGGTATCTCAGCCATTGCGCCGCGGTGGAGTAGCCGAGCGGTCTAAAGCGTCTCGCTGCGGAGCGCGTGGTTGCTCGCCGTGGAGGTTCGAGTCCTCCCTGGGGCATGGGTGTGTGTGTTGTCCTTAGGTTGGTAAACCTAGGTTTAAGTAGTTTGTAAGCTACGGACAGATGACCACGCAGTTTGGTCCGATAGATTTACAAACATTTGAACTAAAAAAACTTATAGTCAGTTTCTGTTTTCACGAACAGTAAAGAGAACCGAAATGTTGTTTTTCGGTATTTCTCTTTGATATGTATGTACAGGGTCATGAACTTCTAGAATTGTCGTGATGCAACACGTTTTTGTTGAATGGATTACAAATTATTACTGAGAAATGTTCAAATGTTTGTAGAGTCTATGGGACTTAACTACGGGGTCATCATTCCCTAAACTTACAAACTACTTATGAACTACTTACAACTAAGGACGGCACAAATATCCATGCCCGAGGGGGGATTCGAACCCCCGACCGTAGTGGCCGTGGAGACCGTGACTGGAGCGCCTCAGTCTCCTCGGCCACCGCGGCCGGCTATTACTGAGAGATAAAATCTTTAAGACATTACAAAAGTTAAGTTTACCTGTACGTCTTGCATGTTCCATGGTTCCGTGCTAGGGTACAAGATAGAGCAGCGATAAAAATATTAAAAAAAAATTATTCACAACGAAAGTAACTTCCTAATTATCAATATACTCTAACGGGTGTTAATCTGTTATGCAGCAATTACGTACAGATCAGAAAATGTTAACGAAACGATGTCCAACAACTCGCAACAACAAAACCAATGGAAATGGTGGAATCCTCTCACGAAAGTCCTTAGTCCGTATTCCATTATGTGTATCTAAACTTGGTCTGAAGATTTGAACACGGAACATGGAGAATAACGCTTTCGTTGGTACATTATTCTTAAAGTACAGTACCCTAGTTGAAGCACAGAATTACTGCGTAGTCCGTAGAAAAACACAGTGCAAAGAAAAGGAGTTTCTGGAAGGATACCGCAAATAACATGCAAGGGATGGAGCAGGTAGAAAGAGAGAGTAGCTTTAACAGCCACAGGCAGAGTGAATATATTAAGCTTCTGCGCGTAACGGGAAACGTTTATACTGAGAGGGAAGCGGGAGTAAATGTATGGGTGGGAGCACAATACTCTTGGGCTTTGCTGTGTTTGCTCCCAGATGAGAAGTTAGCGCATCACAGGCGTTCTTCTCAGGCAGATCGATTTGCATACCACGACACATGAACAGGTACACGTAGCGGTGTTGCGTGCAGTCACTCCCTTCATTCCGCCACTAGGCTGCCGTATCTACACATCTTTCTCCAACTAGTCAACTGACAGAGTGAGTGATACACCTCATTTAAGGTAAATAGATACCTCCCTCAACAGACTGTAAGCGCTTTGAGTTGCGTAATAAAATTACTGTCGTAATATGAGTAGATAACTAAAGCTGTGATATATTAAGCTATGCAGTATTATGAACGTAAAAGCGGTGCAGTTAAGCTAATTCCTCGTAGGTGTATTCACTGAACTTAGACTCAAAGGAATTATTAGTGAGTCGCTTAACTGAACCCAAGGGATCGTCACTATTCAGAGAAAGAAACATCTGCATACTACTGAAAATTGAGATCGCCTTATTATCTTTTGTTCTACGAAATATTATGCGTTACAAAAATCGCAATGTATATTCTTCTGGTGTTATTTGTAGTCCTGTCACCTATCTTCCTCTACTTCAAATGTGTGTAGGATTGAATCATTGGACTAATCGTACCGTGGCTATTTATTCACACGACAAAGTTTGTAACTACAGTTTATCACAAAATGGCGATATGCGTACAAATTGTACATTAGTATGTGCTGCATAAATGATCAGTCTTTGAACTATATCGGCCGGTGGGTTCCAGGTCAATATTAATATCGCAGCGCAACACCGCAACAGCTAAAATGTGCCTGCGGCTCTCTTTGTCGATACATTGTTAAGGTAACGGATCAGTGATCCGTGGGACTTCAAAAGTCGTGGAGGTTACCTAGCAGACGTATACGCGATCCGTACTATCAAATCAATAAGTTAAAAATAGGGCGCTTTATTGGTATGAGAGATTGTGGTGCATTTATCCGGGAAAATATAATTCTTTGGGGACGAATTATTAACGCAGAGCAACTCTCGTGATCAGTTTGGTTGACGGAGAAACGAAGAAAACAACGACATGAATCAGGTCGCAACATCGAGACCACTCCTGGAGAAGATCGACCCCTCATCGGAATAATATCGCAGGGAATATCTGAGTCCTTCTCAACTTTTGCGAAACAATGGAACACATCGTACAATATCAGACAACGCTGCTATTACTATTTGGGTTAAGTTCGCATCGCGTCCACTTCACTGCCTGCTTTAGAATCATTTGTAATAACTTGATAGATCGCAGTGATGCATGAAACGACGTCAGGGGTATCAAGGAAGGCATCAGCCCTCAGGGTGCTCACCATTAACTTGCTGACTACCGGCTAGGCGAACCCGTAAAGTACCAATATTTAAAAAAAAAAAAAAACATCGATCCCAAGGAGTGCTACTTGCTTATGGGATGCAAGTCTGTTCAGGTGGAATATTTGCTAGTGAGCAACGTCTATGAATTCGGCCGAACTACAGTTGCATCAGGCTTACCTAGACATGTGGGTCTCTATCGAGGCGGACTTCTAGATCCCTAGATACTTGTGGGACCAATATCGATCTTTAGACATTTGCCTTTATACCTACCATGGGATGGGTAACTGCTGGGCGCACCAACACCGCATCCAAACAGAGGGTTAGGGTATCCTGACCTCCAGATACAGCATCTCCTAACAAGAGAAAAGAAATGAGTAACACAGCATATTCTAATAAACAAACTGTCTTTCACATCATTAAGTGACAAGAAGTTACGTTCGAAAAGGTGCCGAATAACAAGCCAAGGTTCCGTCGTCGGCGGGTCTCCTGCCGGCCTCTCAGGCGGGATGGACACGCAATTACCCCCCGAATCGTGCATTGTCCGTTTACCAATGGCTTTGTGCTCCGACTGGAGGAGCCCTCGATCTGTGATGCATGTGGTGTGCAGATTACTGTACGTCACATTTTAATTGAGGGTCATTTTTATCACGCAGAGAGGGTAGACGCGAATTTTGGTGGTGAGATACCCTCTCTGTTAGGTTATGACGAAGAGAGTGTGAGCAAAGTTTTAAAATTTTGCGATTTATCTCGACTCTGGCCTAAGCTTTTAGTCTGGAGATTTTAATGTTTTGCAGAGTTGCTGGATTACTCGTTTTCTTATCCCTGTGGTTAGCCAGCCATAGTTATTTTAAACATCTCTTCAAATTTTCCCATAGGCCATTATTCTCATCTGCACCTGTAACGTTTGCTTTTAGTGTTTTTCCAGCTGTCCACGTTACCTGCTGGATTGCTCTTCTTTTATTTTCATTTCTAGTTGTAATTCCGACGTTCGTTCACATTCCTAGCTTCTTAAATTTGTTCGGGCTCTAAAGACCTAGCTGTAATGCGCGTAAACCCCCTGTCCACCTCTACCAGGAATGGCATCAGATAGTTTTTTCGGGCGTTTTATTGGTTTGATAATGATGGCCGTATGATGGTTCTACACAGACAGTTGGGAGCGCATCGCAATAACCGTATTTTCAGAGGCATTACAGTGTGGAGTGCTATTAGGAACAACCACAAGTCACAGTTAATGCGTATCCAGGGGTATGTGACCAGTTTGATTTTCGTGAATGACATACTACGTCTTTTTTTCACGACGCCCTGCCTAATGCAAATCGATGCCATTACGCATGGAACAAGTTGTTATGCCCAATCGTGGACGCTGTGTATAGTAGGTATCAGGACAGATACTGAACCGAGGTGACTGAAATGATAATTATTTTTTCAGAACATATTTATGAACATGTGCCATGAATCCGTACTTCCTATCTCTAGTTCGGAAAAAAGCGGGAAATCCGGTTTCGAGTCTGGTTTCGATTAATATGCGCAATTGAGAATTATTTCTTGTAATTAATTTGTTCATGATTGTTCAGGATTATAGTAGAATACTGACAAAGGATTGCGAATAAATAGTGCCACAAAGGTGTATTTATTGCACCTGGGAAATTTGATGAGACTTCGTCTCTAGTAACTGTTCTTAACGTTTACTTAGTTCAAAAATTTTCGGTAATCCTCGAAACCTCTTTTGATCGAAATCTGAAAAGCAGCTACGGTAGTACCAGGTTGACAGAGGAGATAGAGAAGATCTAAAGGAGGGCAGTACGCGTCATTGCAGGTTCATGACAAAAACGCAAAAGCGTCACGGAGATGATTGGCAAATTCCAGTTGCTGACATTGCAAGCGAGAGGTTCTGCATCACATTATGTGCTTCTGTCAAATTTCCGAGATCGTACGCTTCTCGAAGAGTCAGATACTGTATTGCTTCCTCTTATTTATTACTCGCGCGCGAATCGACCGTGAGGATAAAATTAGAGAGATCAGGGCCCACAATGGGGCATGACTACAGGTTTTCTCCGCCAACTATACGTGAGTGGAACAGGAAAAGGGGACAATGACCCTAGTAGACAAATTCCCTCCCCACATGCCGTGAAGTGTTGCTCTAAAGGTAGATGAAGATGAACAAGCATGCATTATATTTAAACATCAAAGTATGTTACGGTTTCTGTCTAAAAACTAACTCACCATTCGGCATTTTGATTACCACAACAGACATTCCACGTTATAGGCTACTAGAAATATTTTAAGACAATAAATTCTTATTAATGTAATCTTTGTCTGTGACATGATGATAATCAGGGGTTTTAGGTATAAGAAAACTCTTGTAAAGCTAGAATGTGAAAAAGTCTAGCAGGTAATTTGCAATGAAGGATCAGAATACAATATTTCATACGAATGGGGTTTTGCAGTGTATAAAATCATAAGCTCGCATAAGGGAATAGAAGGAATCGTTTCAGAGGATTCAGGATTTTTTTTATTTCTCTAAATCATTTATGATGATTGCAAGAATCGTTTCTTTTACCATGTTTTCGTGTGTTATTTACCTTTTGTCCTTTATTTTATCTTTTCTTCTGTACATGAAATAATATTTCATCTGTAATGTTCTATTTCTCGGCAGGGTCGAAAATTTATGCGATACCTTCTTCATTTACAAATGATTATTTTCAATTGCTTTTAATACCCACGAATCGTTGTTGAAGAATAAAGTGGCAAAGCAGCTGCTTGAATGAGAGAAAATGTTTTAGATGGCTATCGTACCAAAGCCACATGGTATTTGCTTGTACATAATAACAAAGGACTTCGAAATAAAAAAGTTGTATAAATCACTTTTCAAGTAAAATGAGGCAATTCGAGAAAAATACAGGAAACAAACAGTCAATTTACAAGTAACAATTTCCGCATCGGAATGAAATTTCACAAAAGCATTTAAATAATATTGCAGAAGACGGAAAAATGTGTTAGTAAGTTTTAGAAGCAGCCTCATACGCGATAGCAGATGTTCAAATGGCAATTACCATTATGCAGGGGAAAACCAAGTTGTGGAATAAAGTGATTCTACGCCGTAATTAATTAAATTGAGGATTGACAGAAATTAGTTGAGCTTCGTCGTATTCAGCGTAATGAAGAACCACTTAAAGCAGAGTTATAACATTATTCGGATGCAAAGTAAAGATAGCCTGAAACATTTTGTCTAGCAAGGAATTTTGAAAGCTATATAAACATATAAAAATTACAAAGAAAAACATAAAATATTGTCGAAAAAATGATGTATGATGGTGAAATTAAATATTATAAGAGACAACGAAAGACTTCAATTTCCTTACATCAGTATAGATTTCTTCAACAGTGAAACTATATTTCTGGAACAGCATATTTCGGAAACCTGACTCTGCGATGTGCGATGCAAGGGTACGCTGATGAGCGTGACTTTTACATTGATTTTTTCATCGATAAACCAAGGATTCAAGAATACCCAACGTTTTCTATAACTTCATCTATATAAGTACTTCATTTCTGTGATTTCTCGTGTAAAGCTACAAAATGATCTGAAATATGTGTAAACTGCTGAAAATTCAAACCACTCTTTTGAGGTCAATTATAGCGTGGTCTGAGTAAATTACAGCAGATGAACATCGCAGACAACATTTGTAAGAATCCATTTAAAATAAAATCACCATTAAGAAGTAATCATCTGTAACATAATTTATTAATTGTGTGTCTCTCATTGAGAATTTTCTAGTTAATGGAAAACACCATATTGACGAACGCCAGAATAGTTTTTATTCGTCCAGCAGCACAGATTAACTTAAAAATAGGTTGTCTTATGTGATACTAGACCAAATGGTAATCCTAAACAATAGTCTAAGTGAGTGTATTTTCACAAATACTGCAACACGCTAAACTTCATCGCTCTCTCACCGTAGCTCTGGTAAATATTTCAGATAGAACTTGGACACACTAAAATACAATCTCATGTGGACTTGAAATTCCTGATGTATGTTCTTACTTGAAAAATAATCTCTGATAAATTTTAATATTGGAATAAACAGCCAACGGATTAGAAAAAAATTCACTGACCAAGTCTCGATAACTACGAAGAGTAACTTCATCAGAAGGAATTACAGTTACGTAGATTCATTAAAAAATAAATTATTTTATGCCTCTAAAAAAAAAAAAAAAAAAAAAAAAAAAAAAAAGACCCGGGTCAAAATTTACAATTTATACATCTACATACTCCGCAAACCATCCACAGGTTCATGGCGGGGGATACTCAGTACCACTACTAGTAACATGCTTTTCTGTTCCGCTCCCATACAGAACGAGGGAAAAACCTATGGTTGTATGTATCTGTACGAGTCCTATTCTCTCTGATCTTATCTTTGTAATCTTTACGCGAAATGTTGCTCGGTGGCAGTAGAATCATACTCCAATCCGCTTCAAATGTCGGCCCTCCATATTTCTTCGACAGTGTTTCTCGAAAAGAACGGTGCCATTCCTGAACGACTTACCATTTGAGTTCCCGAAGCATTTCAGTAACACTCCCACTTGATCAACCCTGTCAATAACAACCTGTCTGCGCGCCTCTAAATTGCTTCTATGTCTTCATTTGTACCATCTGGTTGGGATCCCAAATACTTCATGAATACTCAAAACGGGATCGTACAAGAGTTTTATATGAGGTCTCCTTTACAGATGAGTCATAACAACATCCTCCCAATAAACTGAAGTCTACCGTCCGCCTTCCCGACGACTGGTAGCGTTACACCTAGATATTTAATTGACGCGACCCTGTCAAGCAGCACACTACTAATGCTGTAATCGAACATTGGAGGATTGTTTCTCTTATTCGCCTGCATCGCCTTTCATTTTAATACATTTAGAGCCAACTGCCATTTCTCACAACACCTAGAATTTTGGTCCAAGTCACCCTGCATCCTACGACAGTCTTACAACACCTTCCTGTACACCACAGCATCACCAGCAAACGTCGCAGATTGCAACTCATACTGTCCGTCAGATCATTTATACAGATCGAAATTAATAGCGGCTCTATCATACTTGACTGGGGAACTCGTGACTATACCCCATTCTCTGATGAACACTCGCCATCGAGAACGAAGTACTGGGTTGTGTACTAGTAGCTGAAGTATGGAGACAGTTCGCCTGCTTGGCTGTCTCACTGACTATCTGTCACATAATACACATAGTGTCAAGTGTCTGCTGTTGTGATGGAACAACCAGGGTAATGGATTGTTCTAATGTTTAATGCTAATGCACATACCTCACGAGCTGTGTTACTAATTTTGAATATTTTATGTAATGACCGACTGATCACACGTTTTAGCGAATGTAACTGACATTCCGTTTTTTTTACACTATAGTAAACCAATCTTCCTAAGATGACAATCGGAACTATTAATCATGTTTCAGTCATTATTATAAATTAAGATCTAGAATATATTTTTAATTTCTGTGCATAAATGTGATTTTTTAACAGTACTCAATTACAGTAAGACTTCCTTTCTCGTTTCCTGACTTTTTTTTTTTTTTTTTTTTTTTTTTTTTACTTAACTACGGGGTCATCAGTCCCTAAACTTATAAACTACTTATGAACTACTTACGAACTAGGACGGCACAAATATCCATGCCCGAGGTGGGATTCGAACCCCCGACCGTAGTGGCCGTGCGGATCGTGACTGGAGCACCTCAATCCCCTCGGCCACAGCGGCCGGCCGAGGTTGAAAGTAACTGTGAAGTTATCTGGGCACGTATAGCAGGTCAAAAAGAAGTAAAGTTAATAGTTGGGTGTTTTTACCGCCGCCCCCCCCCCCCCCGTGCTACTGTAGCAGTTGTAGAGTCATTCAAAGAAAGTCTACACCAGGTAGTGCGTAGGTATCCGGGCCATGCAATATTAGTCGGGGGAGACTTCAACCTTAAGAGTATGGATTGGGACCTCGCTAGTTACATTTCAGGCGGTACAGATAAGCAGTCTTGCAAGCTACTTTTGGACACAATCTCCGAAAAATGTCTTGAGCAGTTAAACCGGCAACCCACGCGCAACAGAAATATTTTAGACCTTATAGCTAGGAACAGACCTGACCTTATTAACGATGTATCTGTAGAGACAGGAATTAGAGATCATGATATCGTCATAGCGTGGATGGTGACCAAAGTTCATAAACCAATCAAGAAGGCTAGGAGCGTGTTTTTGTTGGGAAGGGCCGATAAGCAATTGTTCAATGTTCAAATGTTTGTAGAGTCTATGGGACTTAACTACGGTGTCATCAGTCCCTAAACTTACAAACTACTTACGAACTAGCTACAACTAAGGACGGCACAAATATCCATGCCCGATGGGGGATTCGGACACCCGACCGTAGTGGCCGTGCAGACCGTGACTGAAGCGCCTCAGTCTCCTCGGCCACAGCGGCCGGCAAGCAATTGTTAGGATCGCACTTAGAAGATGAATGGGCATCGTTTAGTTCCGGTAATATGGATGTAGAGGAATTGTGGACTAAATTTAAGTGCATTATACACAAATGGTTAGATAAATATGTGCCCGTAAAGTCGATTGAGGATGGAAAAGATCCACCGTGGTATAATAATAGTGTTAGAAAGCTATTGATGCCCGATGGGGGATTCGGACACCTGAGCGTAGTGGCCGTGCAGACCGTGACTGAAGCGCCTCAGTCTCCTCGGCCACAGCGGCCGGCAAGCAATTGTTAGGAACGCACTTAGAAGATGAATGGGCATCGTTTAGTTCCGGTAATATGGATGTAGAGGAATTGTGGACTAAATTTAAGTGCATTATACACAAATGGTTAGATAAATATGTGCCCGTAAAGTCGATTGAGGATGGAAAAGATCCACCGTGGTATAATAATAGTGTTAGAAAGCTATTGAGAAAGCAAAGACTATTGCACTCTCGGTTCAAAAAGAACACACAAATTATGACAGGCAAAAGTTACTAGAGATTCGTCCGTCTTTAAAAAGATCGATGCGTGAAGCATACAATAATTACCACAGCCATACCTTAGTAAAACATCTTTCCGAGAAACCGAAAAAAATCTGGTCCTATGTAAAATCGATAAGCGGGTCAAAGCCCACTATCCAGTCACTCGTTGATCATTCCGGGACAGTAATAGAAGAGAGCAAACGGGAAGCTGAAGTTCTAAATTTAACCTTTAAGAAATCTTTCACGCAGGAGGACCGTACAAATGTACCATCATTTGATCAACGTATTAATTCCAAAATGGAGGTTATAGTAAAAGGTATTTCCGGTGTAGAGAAGCAGCTGAGAGAGCTGAATATGAAAAAAGTCTGATGGTCCGGATGGAATACCAGTATTCTGCGGCATTGGCCCCTTTCCTTAGCTTGCATTTATCGCGAATCTTTAATTCAGCGCAAAGTTCCTAGTGATTGGAAAAAAGCGCATGTGACTCCCATTTATAAGAAAGGAAAGAGAACTGACCCACATAATTAAAGGCCAATATCTTTGACGTCAGTTTCCTGTAGAATTTCGGAGCATATTCTCAGTTCGAATATAGTAAATTTCCTTGAGACGGAAAAGCTTCTTTCTGCGAACCAGCACGGGCTCAGGAAACATCGTTTATGTGAAACTCAGCTTGCCCTTTTCTCACATGACATCTTGCGAGCCATGGATGAAGGGCAACAGATGGATTGTGTTTTTCTCGGCTTCAAAAAGGCGTTTGACGCGGTGCCACACTGGAGACTGCTAACGAAGATACGAGCTTATGGAATAGGTTCACAGCTTTGGGACTGGCTGGAATACTTCCTAAGCAATAGAACGCAGTACGTTGTTCTCGATGGCGAGAGTTCATCCGAGACGAGTGTATCATCAGGCGTGCCCCAGGGGAGTATGATAGGACCGCTATTATTTTCTATCTATATTAGTGATCTGATGGACAGACTTACTTGTATTTTGCGGCTGTTTGCTGATGATGCTGTGGCGTATGGGAGGGTGTCGTCTTTAACTTACTGTAATAGCATACAGGATGACTTAGACAAAATTTCTAGTTTGTGCGAAGAATGGCAGCTACCTCTCATTGTAGAAAAATGTAAGGTGATGCGCATGAGTAGAAAAAACAATCCCATAATATTCGAATACAGCATTAGTAGTGAGATTCTTGATGTAGTTGCGTCGTTCAAATATCTAGGCGTAACATTGCAGAGCGATATGAAATGGCACGAACATGTAAGGACAGTTGTGAGTTAGGCGGACAGAATTTTGGGAAGATTTACTTCCTCTGTAAATGAGACCGCTTATGAAACGCTTGTACGACCACGTCTTGAGTATTGCTCAAGTGTTTGGGACCCGCAGCAGATCAGTTTAAAGGAAGACATAGAGACGATACAGAGGCGAGCAGCTACGCGAGCAGCTGGTAGGTTCGACCAATGCGCGAGTGTCACAGAAATGCTCCGGCAACTCAATTGGAGATCGCTGGAGGAAAGACGAGGTTCTTTTCGTGAATTTATGCTGAGGAAATTTAGAGAGCCGGAATTTGAAGCTGAGTGTAGTACGATCTAGCTGCCATCTGCTTACATTTCGCGTAGTGATCACAATGACAAGATAAGAGAAATTAGGGCTCGTACGGAGGCATATAGGCATTGATTTTTTCCTCGTTCAATTTGGGAGTGGAATAGGAAAGGAAATGCCTAGTTGTGGTACAGTGTACCCTCCGCCACGCACCTTACGGTGGACTGCGGAGTATGTATGTACCTGTAGATGTAGATACCTCTGTTCGAACATATTTTTCCTTACTACGAAAAATGGATTAGAAGCACACCAGGATACAAAAATTAACTTCTATATTGTTACATCAATATCAGTGGCTGTGGTGAATTTCTCAGTTATACCTGGCGTCATATAAGAAGGCGCTTTCGAGCGATAGGGAAGGCGTGTATTGGAGGAGTTACGGCCGAGCGCCAACAGTTGCGCCTGCGTGAGAAATGGTAATGTTTGTAAAGTCTATGGGACTTAACTACGGGGTCATCAGTCCCTAAACTTACAAACTACTTATGAACTACTTACAAACTAGGACGGCACAAATATCCATGCCCGAGGGGGGATTCGAACCCACGACCGTAGTGGCCGTGCAGACCGTGACTAGAGCGTCTCAGTCTCCTCGGCCACCGCGGCCGGCTGCGGGAGAAACACTACGGAACTCGCGGCCAGCCACTCGCCTACAGAATGAACATTATTGGCTGTCTGTGCGGTAATGGAGGGGGATAAGCAGAACGACTGGAAACTGGACCTTCATAGGTGACGCCGACTATACATTAAAATTAAATGTTCAAACGTTTGTAAATGTAAACGAAAAAACTGCTGAGCTCATCAGTTCCTAGATTAGTCAACTACTTAAACTAACTTATGCTAAGTACATCACACAACACAAGTCGGAGGGAGGACTCCAACCTCAGACGGGAGCGGCCACGCAATTTTTGACATAGCGCCTAAGACCGGCGACCATTTCCTTGCGGCTCAGTTGCAATAAACGCAAAGGATTTGTTTAACCCTTTCGGACCCTCTGGCTACAAATGTGTACATAACTTCTACGGTGTCTAAGATGGTTCAGAAGCGTTTTTTCTCAATGGAAATAACATGTATACGACACCTGAGTGTTCAATCATTTCATCATGCAAAATTACTGCCACCTGCGGAAGATCACTATAAAAATATTAAGAGGCGGGTGTTGCACTGCGCAGCAGTTTGCGTACATCAAAGACCACGGAAATTATGGGTTACTTGTATTCCACTGTATAACTGAAAGTAGTAGTTGTTATTTTGCGTTGTAGTTATTTAACGATCAGTTTATTTAGTACAACAGTTCGTACTACAAAATTAATTAATTTAGTCCTTAAACAAGCCTTGTTTTTCAGTATACGCAGTGTTGTAGAATGAAAATGGGTGCAGATAATTGCATAAATATTGCTTCTAAAATCATTGAAAATTTAACTTAAGAGTATTACAGCATTAAAAGCAATTTCATTGACAGAGAAAAAAATCAGGTCTGAAAGGGTTAAAGATAAAAGAAATATTACTGTTTGAACTCCCTTCTTGCATTTCTAATTTTCAGTAGTAGTAGTAGATACCATAAAGCTCCAATTAATGGAGCATACTTTTTTGTCGTTTGTGCATCATGTTACTTAATCCTGAAAAATTGCCACTGTTTGCTGGATATTCATACTAATTCCTGTACGTAACACTTGGTCAACCAGTTCTCCTTTAATTTAATAACATTTTCACAGTGGCGGCGCTAGACGAAAACTGGGCGCCGGCGAACTCGTCTTTGCGAGGCCCCTTTCATCTTTTCTTTAATGAAGAAAATGTTAAATGAGCTGAATTATACATCAATGATCATTATACTAAAATTCTATTAGTATAATATACGAATATTATTGCAATGACAAAAATTACAATAAACAAACACAAATTATAGGAACTTTTCACCTTTTCGTCTCACTGAATTCAGATAGTCTTTCTTGGATCATTGTGCATTTCAAGTTAGTCTTAATTAATTTTAACTTTGTGAAGCTTCTCTCGGCCGAAGCTGTACTGACTGGAATCATCTTCTAAAATGTACTGAAGAAATTGTTATGTAAGTATTTAACTAAAATTTGCATCACTACTGCACTAATACGGAAATGGCCGAGCGCACTAAGGCATCATACCACGGTGAGCGAGATCGCTCTCGCCGGGGGTCGAATCCCACCCTTGGGTACGAATGTTGTGTTCGTCCATTGGTTAAGCTAGTGTAAATTAGATGTAGGTCGTCGCTATATAACCTAGCAGTTGGAAAGCGCCGTTAAACATCAAATACAAAAAACGAAGAAACAAAAAAAAAAAAAAAAAAATTGTAACAATGTTTTGCGAGGCCCCCACAGGCGCGAGGCCGTCGGCGGTGGCCGACGTCGCCGACGCCTAGCGCCGCCACTGCATTTTAATTCCCCTCCAGATAGTAGTTTTCTTCACCTTGTGATTGACGCGTCAGTATAGGTACTGCAATTAAACTGTCAAAAAGGTGTCTATCCGATATAGCTGGTATGTGTTTAACCTAGCACCAGTAGTACAGGTAGTGAATAAAGCAGTATGGGATGGCGTATGCAGTGAGATGAAACATGCAGCCCGCTGGGGAGATGGCTGATGGAGTGGCTGGCGGCGCAGGTAGCACGCGAGATCGCCTGCGCAGCCGCAGCCGCAGCCGCAGGGAGCCACGTGCGAGCCAGCCCCTTACTCAATTTCAGGCCGTTAATGTTTAACGGATGCCGGGCGGCGCGCATGCATTTATTACGTGCTTTCCCGTAATCACATCGTTTGGCTCTCGCTACTTTTAATTTTGCCTGCTGCGGCACTGGGGCTGATGCGAGTTACCATCCGACGCCCACAGCATTACAAAGGATGCAACATTGTCTCTGATCGTCCTTCTTTTTTCATTCAGCCTGCGACCGGCTCTGCATAGCGCTTTGCTCACATCCTCATGTAACAGTTCCAACTATATCGTTTACAGCAAAGGTTCCGTGATAATTCTGAATCACCGTGACGAGATGTCACCTGAATTAAATAACCATTTAAATATTCGTCCCAACAAGTTTAGTGAACGCGTTTCACTTCTATCTAGAACTAGCTTAAACCCGCGGCTGCGCTCGCGTGTTGGTTGATTATAATAGATAAACTATCTTTAAGTAGTGTGCTATGAGACTGGTTTTGAAGGAACTGAAAAATATTCCTATCAGATTGCAGAAGTCTATGCACTTACCGTTTATCAGGAAAGTAAGTAGTGTAGATCAAATCACACGTAAAAATGCACTCGTTTCGAAGAATCCAATCACGAAATTCAATAATAATGATTGCAATAAAATCACAGTTCGATCACTTGATGTAATGCGCGAAACTTCAAATCGACTTTTTTAAAGAAACGTATTAAAAGAAATTCCTTTTTTACTGCTTTATTTATTTATTCTTATATTTCCTTATTCGTATGCTTATCCTTACAGAGAAAGAGCCGAAGACATTGTACCACGCATACACCAAAGATATGGTCTGTGGCATCACGTTTCGTTGTATGTAACCTCCTTGCTATAGAGTCGCAAACGTCATCGCTGGCCTTCAGTCCGAATTTTTTTTATACTTTGACTACTTTCAACCACCATATCTTCCACCCCCTTATCGCTATCGGCATGGAACTGCTATGATGTACAACGGGAGACTTCGGACAACAATTACACACAGACCATTCGTTTGAGTTCTGTAGTTTTCGCTGTAGAGCGAAAGATTAAAACACACACACACACACATACGTAGAATTTTGTGTACACCGATAACTTTCCATTCCAATATACTCCACCCTTTTATCATTATCAACTCTCAAGCAACAATGCAACCAATAAAACCATTTTCAAAGAGTAAATATAATTTTCAAAGAGTAATTATTGTTCCAAATTTCGCGTTATATTCTTCAAATTACTAAATATCTATCAGATCGCTATAAAACAGTGCCTAAAACCTTCCTAAGGTATAAAATAGTAACTATACGAATATTTAAGTCTCTGCGTCTTGCAGTTCGGACGTGATAAGCGTACACCGAACAGACACTCACATTAACATATATAGATAAATAGCTAACCGATCACCATAAAACCGTGCCTAAAGGCTTCCCCGGGTAGACATTAGTAGCTGTACGAATTTTTAGCTCTTTATGTCTTGTGGTTCAGACGTGATAAACGTACACCGAACAGACATTCACATTTATAGATATAGATTAAACGATTTTGGAATGAGGTATGTGTAAGTTGTTAAGCACAAGTGATTTTCAAATTTTTAATATCTATCGAGTGACGATTCTTGTATATTCTTTGGAAGGGGTTGGTATTTTGATAGTAAAATTCTTGGTAGTACCGTTTTATTATAACCATCATCTTTCATGTAATTAAAGAATAGTTGCAATACAAATCATCGAATTAACTGAATACAATTAATACTTTTCTGCTTCCCTACTTCCACTTGAATTCCTATGACTTCAAATTAGTCAACAATTTTAGTAAACCTTCACTGATACTTTAAAACATTGTTACGTTCACTCATTCGCATATTACGGCATAATAATCACTAAGATTAAGGTATGAAAAATATATCGTTGCCTCAAGTCATGGCATAAGAAATCCGATACATTAAAGGAATGCACAGCATAATGAGACATGTGTAAAAAAATCATTTACGTTTGTGATGTGAGGCATATGGAAGATCGAAACATAAAAACATATAAATATATGTATACAAAGGTGTAAAATAAGAGGACAATATTGCATTGTGATGATGTTTCAAATTTGGAAAATCTCAACTCAGAAAAAGGAAACAACACAAGCTGTACAAAACATTTACACTGAAGAGTCAAAGAATCTAGAACATCTTGCTAATACCGTGTAGCGCAACTGCAAGCCCGATGAAGTGCCGCTTCAAGACGTGGCATGTACTCTACTATTGTGTGAAGTAGTGCTGGAGGTAACTGACACGATGCATCCGGCAGTACTGTCCATAAATCCGTCAGAGTGCGAGGGGGTAGAAATCTCTTCTGAACTGCACGTTGCAAGGCATCACAGATATGCTCAATACTGTTCAAATTCAAATTTTTGTAGAGCTTATGGGACTTAACTACGGGGTCATCAGTCCCTCAACTTACAAACTACTTATCAACTAGCTTATACTAAAGACGGCATTTTGTGTCCCAGCCTCGTCGCCGCTTTTGTGTCTCGTTTCCGTCGTAGGTATCGGTGGCCGAGTAGAAAGACCGACACGGGAATAAAGGATGCACGCTTGTGCATGTAGGAGGTGACCAGCCAGTGGGACAGCAGAAACTAGAAACACTAGAGTAAATTAGAAAGAGATATATATTTCTTAGAGACTTCGTAATACTTAACTTTTACATAGCTCAGTACTGCAGAATGCTGATACATAGTTGAGCTAGAGGCCTGCCTAGTGCCTATCCGATAGCCAAGTCTTCACTGGTGCCTATCTGATTCCGAAGTGCTAACTGGTTCCTATCTCAGTCCAAAGTGAACGATGTCGTTCAGTGGTGGCCACGAGCGGAGTTGCAGCAGAGGGCGCTCGTGGCTGTCGCCGTAAGAACGCCGCGCTGTGCGTGCATGGCGGCGCGTGGCGAAAGTAGGTGGCGCGCACTTTATACTTGTGCGACACCACACGGCACAAACATCCATGCCTGAGGGGGGGATTCGAACCCCTGACCGCATCGGCCGTGCAGACCGTGACTGGCACGCCGCAGACCGCTCGGCCACCGCTGCCGGCAATAATGTTCATGTCCTTGGAGCCACATTGTAGCAATTCTGGAAGTCCCAAGTTCGTCAGAATGTACAATGAACATGAATGAATGCAAGGGATCAGCCAGAATGCATGCGTGTGTCCTACCTGTCGGAGTCATATCTGGACGTATCAGGGATTCCATATTACTCCACCTGTACACGCCCCACATCATTTCAAAGCCTCCACCAACTTGAACAGTTCCTTGCTGCGATGCAAGCTTCGTGGATTCATGAGGTTGTCTCCATACCCGTACACATCCATTCGCTGAATACAATTAGAAGCAAGACGCATCAGACAAGGGTACATGTATCCAGTCGTCAACAATCCACTGTCCGTGTTAACTGGCCCAGTCGAGGCGTAAAGCCTTCTGTTGTGCAGTCACAAGAGGTAGATATGCGGGCCTTCGGTTCCGAAAGCCCGTACAGATGATGTTTCGTTGAATGGTTCGCTCGCTGACACTTGTTGATGACCCGATACTGAACTGCACAACAATCTGTGGAAGAGTTGTACTCCTGCCACGTTGAAGGCATCTCTTTAGTCGTCATGGTCCCGTTCTTGCACTGATGACCATTGCAGTTTTGTCCCCCTTAAACAACCAAACCCGTTCTTGCAGGATTTTTTTCCGGCCGCAGTGATTTCGGAGATTTCATGTTTTACTGGATTCCCTATATTCGCAGTGCACTCGTGAAATGGTCGTACGAGAAACTCTTCATCACATCGCTACCTCGGAAATTCTAAGTCCCATTTCTCGTGCGACGACTATAACAAAACGTTCTAACTCACTTAAATCGTGCCGTGGTAGATTGGCCGAACTCTCTAAGGTGCCTTGCTGCGGAATGCGCGGTTGCTTGTCGTCGGAGGTTCGACTCCTCGCTGGGGAATGAAAGTGTGTGTTTGTCTTTAGTTTACTTTAACTTAGTTTAAGTAGTTGGTAAGCCTAGCGACTGATAACCCGAACAAGGCAGAAAGGACAACTGGTGGTAAAAACATAGCCCTCATGTAGATTTAAAATATGTAATTATATTGAAATAATTGTTCATACAGAATTCCCTTCAAGCCAAACAAAGCTGTATGTGTGATTTCAGTTGTTTGTTAAGCTTATGGGACTTAACTTGAAACCCGTCCACTGAATGTGTGGTCGTATTCCATTTTTGAGTTATTCATGAACCTAAAGTGTTCCTGCATCATTAACATTGTCTGTTAGTATGTTAATTATTTTATTCTGTTTATTAATGAGCAAAGCCTCATGTTTATATATATTTCCACCCATGTGATTGAACTTGTCTGTCCCTGTGAATGTGGAAAGTTGTTTTTACTATAGACTGACTGCCGCGCAATGGCTTACAGTCGCCGCCTTGCGCTTTAGGACCCCGTTTACTTTAATTAAGAACGCATGGCTTCGTTTGTCGTCTGCGCTGGCGTCTGCTCGGTGGCCAGAGACAAGCTTACTTGGCAAGATGGCGAGGCAACCGTGTTCTTAGTGTGGTACCAATATAATCTTGGACGAAAGACGGAGAGAGGTTTCGTAGACATTATGCTCTGAACGCGATCCGTATGGGTTTTTAGCGCGCTCTACATCCGGTGTGTGGTGGGGAAGGTTTTGGCATGGCGTTTGGGCTTCACTCTTGCTGCGACCATGGAAGTAAGTACTTCGTCGAATCATGCTAAGAGGAAGACATGCTGTTAGAACTTTGCTTTCTTTGTGATCAGGCAATCTTGGTTTATCAGTGATAGTTTTCTTGAGTAATTCTTTCTCTATGCGAGGCAAAGTGTTCCTTAATGTATAGAACTCGAATAATTCAGTGTAAATTTAGTATTTGCATTTTTCATTCCGGTGATGATTTTGTGTCTGGTTTTTCTTAAGTTAGAAAACTCGTGTGTGGACATTAGCCTTTGTGTAAACTTAGTATGTTTAAATATTCTTGTTGTTTTTTAACTAATGTTTTCGCGTCACGTCTGTATCCACGAGTATGCTAAATATTTCTCAGATTTTCTACTATGATTCCATCTTTCCTGTCTTGTATGACTGATTGCACCACGTGCTTTCGTAACGGTCATTGCTTTGGCCTTCAGCCATGCTTTTAATAATACTAACTTCCTTCTATATAATCCCTATCTATGAAAACATTGATAAATGAGCGGTATTTCTAAGATGTAATAAAACTTCATCAACGTCTGTCTCTTGTTTTGACTGTAAAATTGCACAATTTCTTCTAGATAGGAATAAAATTGTAGATATGTGTCGAATTCTGTAAGTAAAGTACCCTCCGCCATCCACCACACGAAATTTTTTATCTACTTTCCTCTTCTTTGTTGGCCAAGTGTTTAAAATTACTTTTTCGATCGGAATGAAACTGTAGGTATATGTCGACATCTGCACATAAAGTACCGTCCGCAATGCACCATATGAAATTTGTTGTAGACAAGTGACCTACTTCTTGTTTTGAAGGGTGCAAAATTTTATCGAGATCGGAATGAACTGCAAACATACAAACAAGCACACAAAGTGACACTGTTTTTTATGTATACGAAAGATAAACTTAAAATTAGGTATTTCAGTTTTCGTATTCACATATGAATGTTATGACGCATCAAAACAGTAGCTGTGTGCCCCTTGTTCTTCCTGCAGCTGCAGCTCCCAAAGATTGTGTATGGCGAATTGCTTTTCTAGGGGATAAAATGCGTCGGGTTTTAGATTTTTTTTATTTTTCTGTTCTTCCTTGTTTTTTTTTTCTATTTTTGTGTTCTTTTTTTTCTAATCCCAGTATTAACCTTTAACCGCAATCGTTATTTTGATGAACATAATTTAAATCGTGGTCCAAATGGACCCTTGAGTAAAAAAAGCCACATTATTCCAATAAAAGGTACAATTAATACCTGAATTCGCAAGAAATGTGTTACAATAAACTTTATTTGAAATATGAATCAACTTGTAAATTTTACATTGTGTTATTTTTTGTCCTTAAGTCCTAGGTCTCATATTTGAGAATAAATTTTAGTACCTTACTTTCGCATGCTATGTGATTACAAAAATTGATTAGAACAAAAATCCTATATATGCTATAGGCTTTATCATTACTTCCCCTAAATATAAATAGGAACTCTCTATGTCATCAATCGGAAACAAAAATAATGACAACAAAACATGGAAATGTCCCAAATGATGTCAATATCGGGACCTATTAGACCAATTGATAAGATTTTTATCTCGAAAATATGTACTACTTGACGGCTATCTCCCTCTCTTGAGTCATAACACGAACAATTACTTGAGTCAGAATAATTTTCTTGTGGTGTATTCTCATCCTCATTATTATCGCTTCATCACTAGATTGAAAATCGCTGAAGGATTCTGTGACTGAATAACTTTCGTCTAATAATAGTTCACAGATTTTTTTTTTTCAGTGAGAGACCGCTGCATTGTCCTGAAACACTATAACATAAGTCTGTATACAAACACTAAAAAGAATCCGTTATCTGGAATCGCTGGTCAGATTGCACCCAGCGATGGCACTTATCTTCCTTTCCAGTAAATTTGAAGCGATGAGCTCCTCGACCCTAGTGCACCTTACAAGGTACTGAGATTAGACTGGCGAGTGAAACTAAAAAAACCGTTTCGATTGTTAGACGGTGTTATTGTTGTCGACGGGTCCCAATTGTTCACGATATATATAAATGACCTTGCGGATAACATCGGAAGTTCACTGAGGCTTTTTGCGGATGATGCTTCAGTATGTAGAGAGGTTGTAACAATGGAAAATTGTACTGAGATGCGGGAGTATCTGCATAGAATTGACGCATGGTGCAGGGAATGGCAATTAAATCTCAATGTAGGCAAGTGTAATGTGCTGCGAATACACAGAAAGAAAGATCCTTTATCATTTAGCTACACTATAGCAGGGCAGAAACTGGAAGCAGTTAATTCCATAAAGTATCTGGGAGTAGTCATTAGGAGGGATTTAAAATGGAACGACCATATAAAATCAATCGTCGGTAAAGCAGATGCCAGACTTAGATTCATTGGGAGAATTCTAAGGAAATGCAGTCCGAAAATAAAGGAAGTAAGTTACAGTACACTTGTTCGCCCACAGCTTGAATACTGCTCACCGGTGTGGGATCCGTACCAGGCGGGATTGATAAAGGAAGTGCAGAAGATCCAACGGAGAGCAGCGCGCTTCGTTACAGGATCATTTGGTAATCGTGAAAGCGTTACGGAGATGATCGCTAAACTCCAGTGGAAGACTCTACAGGAGAGACGCTCTGTCGCTCGGTACGGGATTTTGTCTAAGTTTCGAGAACATACCTTTACTGAGGAGTCTAGCAGTATATTGCTCCCTCCTACGTATATCTCTCGAAGAGATCGTGAGGATAAAATCAGAGAGATTAGAGCCCAGACATACCGACAATCCTTCTTCCCGCGAACAATACATGACTGGAATAGGAAAATGTTTGTTAAGCTTAAGGGACTTAACTGCGGGGTCATCAGTCCCTAAACTTACAAACTACTTATGAACTATCTACAACTTAGGACGGCATAAATATCCATGCTCGAGGGGGGATTCGAACCCCCGACCGTAGTGGCCGTGCAGACCGTGACTGAAGCGCCTCAGTCCCCCCCCCCTTTTTTTTTTTTTTTTTTTTTTTTTTTTTTTTTTTTTTTTAATCCTAAGCTTTTCCTCTTCAGGCGTTGGCGCCTAACTATCATAACCCCCATAAACTAAACATCTCGCCTGCCAAAAAAAAAAAAAAAAGGTCTAGTGCCACCGCCACTTTACCTTATACTAAATGAAAGATTAAACTAAGGGAAAGGATAAGGGATAACAAAAGATATAGTGTCTTCTTGGATTGCTTTATTTATTTATTAATGGAGCGACACTCACGCCTCATTCTGCCCAGATGGCCGTTGCTGCACGAAATATCAGTACACCGACAGTTACAGGGTTTGTCTTCTCGTATGTCTGCTGTCGCAGGAAGTTCCGTGTTCTCTCAATTACGTTGTGTGTCTGGCTTCGGTTGCCCGAGATGCATAGTCTATAGTATACTTCTGTGAACCCTGACGCCGTTAGTTACCATAATCGTGCATCGCCATTGATTTCTTCAGAACACTAAACATATAACAAATACTCACATTCTAAAAGAAAAAAAAAGAAAACTGGAAAAATTCCGCACTACATCCCATTTGCGGACTATTTTCGTTTATTCTGGTCGTATGCAGTTGATCGTTTGTTAAGGTTCGTTACGGCGGTCGTCCCCTATCCGGCACTCCCCAGCTGCGAGGGGGGTCGGTGAAGACACTACGTAGGTAATTGGCGAAGATCTATCGGTATCGAGGTGTGGTCTCGAGTCTGTGATGATGCTCTTGGAGGAATCCTCCCCTCGGCCACCGCGGCCGGCACTGGAACAGGAGGGAAAATCGATAGTGGTACTCAAGGTACCCTTCGCCACACACCGTCGGGTGGCTTGCGGAGTATGGTTGTAGATGTAGATGTAGATTCCGGTTAATGGTTTAAGGGTAGAAAAAAGAAACGTCATTGAATTCGTCCAAGCCATTTCTGAATTCTAGCGAGCCTCACCGCAATGCTATTCGTTTTATGTATAAAGATGTGACGCCGCATTACATACAAGTAGATTTTGATGCGTATTCAGAAGCACAAATGAACAGGTCATCAGTTTGTGGAGAAATATTTTTCACTCTCCGTGCTGAATAAGAAACAACAGTGGTGAAGGGATAGGCCGATGAGAACTAAAAGCGCAAAACCCAAAGATGATTTTCTCAATATTGGAGCTACAATTTTGCAGTTAACGTTTGGGTGTTCCAACTCCTTACATTGGTCTTTCAATAGACTTGCAGTGCAGCCGTATTCGCCAACGGCTTCGACAAGCCGGCCGCGGTGGCCGAGGAGACTGAGGAGCTCCAGTCACGGTCTGCACGGCCACTACGGTCGGGGGTTCGAATCCGCCCTCGGGCATGGATATTTGTGCCGTCCTTAGTTGTAAGTAGTTCATAAGTAGTTTGTAAGTTTAGAGACTGATGACCCCGTAGTTAAGTCCCATAGACTCTACAAACATTTGAACATTTTTGGCTTCGACAACCACTGAATTTAAGAACTCGAGTAAACCGTACTTTTGTCGTGAAGTGTGGGTTGTTATCCGCGGTTGCCGGTCAGCGCGGCGCCGCGCCGGCAGGGCCGTGCGGCAAACTTATTAAGCGCGCCGCGGGCTGAATAGTGCCGCTTCCGCCTCGGGCCTTTATCCCGCGCGTGCGTGCGTGTCCAGGCGCCAGCCCTGCGCCGTATTTTCCCCCTTTTTTCCCTCCCACCGCCCTCGTGCTCCCACACTCATCCACTCTGGAGTGCCCTAGGGAACGTGTAATATTTAGCAGACCTCCCTTCAGAAAGACGCAGTACCACAAACGTTATGAGCAAGGAAACGCCTTGTCCGCAGTTCAAACATTAACGGAGGTCGACATTCTGCAACTGGGCACTCAGAAAATAGTATGGATGCAGGGGTGGAAAACGTGTGAGTCAAATCCCGACGCGGTTGCTCGGGCGTCGAAATATCCCGATAGGAAAAGCGCAGTTCTGCTTTAACTGCTTATAGGATTTTTTGTTAGCATTTCGTGCGCAATTATTTGTTCTGCAAAGTCCGTTCTACGTTGATGAGCAACTCGGAAACATTAATTCACCCTTAGGCTACGGAGTACCTCCACAACTTCCCTCTAGAATACGTAGTTTGTCCATACGTAGGAGAGCAGATCCGTGAAGTAATTACAAACAGAATTTCCCCGGATCTCAAAGTTTTTCATGACACGCAATTTTCATCAGATGTAACAAAGGAAAAATGCAGCATATCTTGAGAGCTCCATTGTGATTTACTACACTAACCAGGTGGAACAGAAAATCTTAACGCTGGACTGTAGATACTATGTAGCACGTTAGCAACTGGTACACTTGCAAGTATCAAAGTGAAATTAGTGGCGGTTAAATGAGATACTAATAGCAAAAGGCTTCAGTAACCCGCAGATTGGCATGCTAGTTGAACAAACACGTAAACTTAGTCAAACCTTAGTGACACGAAAGCACTACTTTATAAAAGCGAGTACAGCTACTCTCCATAATAAGAAAACTAACAGTGTCGGGATGTCGCAAATCTGTTTGAACATGCTAACCACCTAAACTACTAGACGAATTATCGTGAAGTTCTCACATGTATATTGAGCGTTGTTTGGGAAAACACATAGACATTTTTTCACCAAAATCAAATCACATAAATAAATATATTGTAATTTAGAACTTTGTATCTAAAACTGCCATATTTGTATGTTTGAACACGCTAATCTGCAAAACTACTAGATGGTTTTTCGTGGATTTTTCACAAGAAAATTATGCATATTTTGGGGCAACAATTCAACATACTCGCACCATGAAGAAAGTCGCATTTTACATTTTGATCTATAGTTGTTGTGTCTGTCTGTCTTTTATAACAAGCAAAACTGTTAACTGTCAGACGAATATTCATAGTGTTCATAGAGTTCTCATTAGTGCAAAACGTGTGCTTTATTTCGTCAAAATCGGATCAGGGGAAAATATATAATTTAAGCTTTTAGAAGTCTCCTCTACTTATTAGGATGATGTAGCAAAGTAGAGAACCAATGAAGAATGTTGTTAATTTCGTACTCCACGGTACGAATAAATGACACTGTTTTCCTTTTAGTTAACGATCAGCGTCAGAAACATATTCCAAAAATGTAAGTTCACGAGAGAATTAAGAGCCGAAATTTTTCCTTTACGAAAACAGATAACGTTGAAGTTAGTTGGCTTGGATACACAGATATAATGATTGCGTCTTCCATATTAAAACCTACATAAACAAATAAATACAAATATTTTCTGCTTTCGATGAGTTTCATTTCCATGTGATTTCTTTGCTAGCAAGAACGAACTTATGTACAAAGTCAACCTATAAGGATTCCGTCTTTATCGATTGAGGAGCTACACTCAAAAATTGAACAGTAGGAAAAGGCCGTTCTTAACTTTCCGTTGGAAGCACAAGTATATAGTTAGTACATAAAAGAGAACGCGTGATTGTACTGTGGAAATACTATACAGCCCCATAGCTCATTTTTAAACCATAAAATATGAAATAAACACACTGTTAACTACCAAAAGAGAAGAAGGGAATAAGCCCGAAAAGGAAGAAAGATTAGGGTTAGTCGACGGCGTGGTCATTAGAGTTGCAGTTCACGCTCCTGTTGTTTGAGTAAGGCTTGGAAAGCAAACTGGCCGTGCCTTTTCAAAGGAATCACCACGGCATTTTTCTGGAGTGATTTAGGGAAATTACGGAAAACCTAAACCTGGATGGGCGGAGGTGGATTTAAGCCACCGTCATTCTGAATGAGAATCCATTGTGTTACCCTTGCGCCATCTCGCTCCGACAGCATATGTTTTCTTTATTGAAATTGTCCATCAATTTTCCATTTGGTTGTCGTAAATCTAGATATGTTTTTGAAGCGCAGAAAAATTCTCAGGAGAGGGACAAACGATGTGAACGCCTTGCAGTGTACTACATCTTGTCGCAAGTTGGCACCACTGCGTACGTGTTAATACTGAGGGCGACCGTTGTGCACAACTGACGCCCGAAGTCTTGGATGTTCTCATACAGTGTAAATTAGCGTACGATTTGTTCGGTGACGGTCAAGATAAGTGATGGGTGAAATGCATGATCCCGCACACTTCCATTAAGGACAACTGTATTGTGTCCATCAGTGCAGTTAGTGGCAGCATCTGTAATTGACACGGCTGCACTGCTTAACGTGTCACTAGCGACAGTATCCTCGATAATGACAGCGTACACAATATAAGGTAAAACATTCGGCAAAGAGGAATAGTGGGCGCAACCCGGAGTAAAATGTCAATGACCGACGACCGTTATGCAGAATTGTGATCTGAGAAGGTAAAACTACCACAACAAAAGGGATTGTGAAACTTAACATTCATTTGAGTAATGATGTTTCGATAGAAACAGTACAGCTGGAGCTTAACAATCATGGAAGGGCTGCACTTGCTAAATGTTGAATAACATAAGCCTACGCAATGCTGTGAAGGAAATGATGTTACGATAATGAAACATTGATACTTGATAACTGAAAGTATGTGGTAAATTCCGACGAATCATTTTTCTCATTGCTTCCTACAATCGGGCTTATGTATCAGAAAAGCCAAAATAAGCTTACGTTGTAGTACGCCTGCTTCCTACGGTCATGTATGGTGGGAGTCTCAGTCATGATTTGAACATTTATATCGTGGTATTCAACTGTTTCTGTCATTACTCTCACTTGACTGGTAAATGTGATTGAATATCTCCTCATCCTCGACTACAAACTGCTTACTATGACTAAAATATTGCTAGCAAATACTGCCATATTCCAGAAACGATAATGCACCTACACGCAACCGAAAAGGTTCAAGCGCGCTTTATGCAGCAACAGAGAATATTATCAAACATCTCGCCTCTTTGAAGTAACTAGCGGATGCTTTGGTACAATAATGGATAACATTCAGTTGGAAACTATAAAGACACATCGAGAATCTGACCCTCTAAGTATTTCAATTGTTCTAAAAACCAATTATGGGCTAACTCGTCTATGTTATGTGTCCATATTATTTTGTCCACTCCATGTGGTAGTTATTTTTTCAAATACGTAGAACGTTTTCTGCAGCTGTTCCCGTTAGTTTGATGCTTATAGTTTTGGGCAGCATTGATGAATATGTTTTCAGGATTTTACTGATGACAAAACAAGATACTGCTGCGATCTTTCTGGGAAATTTCAGATCTTTAAATTTGAATTCTCTACATTTTACATAGCGGCCTATGTCTCTATCATTATTTTATCAACTTCAACCAGACTGAATCTTTCATGTAACAGAAAACTGCTACTAATTATTTTGTCCATCTCACTACCTTTACTGGTGAATAACTATAATAGTTTATAAATATACTGGAATAATTAGACCTTTCGTAGTGGTGCAGTGGACAAGATTCCAAGCGAAACAATACTAACGACAGATTCTGAAAAATAATTAGAACGTCAAATTCGGAAGCACACCCAGGATGGAAATATATTAGATCGAATGGTAAAAAATACTCCTGACCTCTCTGAGGAAGTCCACGTTGAATCTGATATAACTATTAATCAGGAGGTTGCAACAAGAATGACTTCCAACGGAGGAAAGAGCAACTATTACATATAGAAAGACTTTCATGTTATCCGAGCAAACTAAAGAGGAGACAGTAGACTCTAGGGCTCAGACTTAGGGAAACAGTTAATCAAACTCTGAATATCTTTTTATCTAGTAAGATGGTTCGTTGTGAAGATTCTCCATGGCGTACAGTATCAGTACAGAAACTTCTGACATTTAAAGAGGCAACGACAAGTGGACAATAGGTATAAAATGCAGCATAAGCCTATAGATCCAAATACTATGTGATTTAGGTTTAGCTGTCAAGAAGATAACACAAGCATCCTTGGCTAACGTAGCACAATCTTAGTGATAACCTTGAGCCAACATTCTAAGAAATACTGGCCATATTTAAGGCTGCGTCCAGAAATTCATAGGTGACAAAATAAATACATAAATAAAAGAAAGGGGAAAAAAAGATAACAGAGGCACAGCAAAAACTCTGAATACCGCTTCATCTGTGTTTTTACGAGAAGAAGTAAAAACTTTTTCTGCTCCACGGCAATGGCGCAAAGACTCATCCTGTATCACTAAAATTGAACAAAGCTGGGATAACATACCCATCACACTTTTTACAGAATTCGCGTCTCCCAGAGCTCAGATTTCAACCATTATAAATCGTACTTTTGCCCAAAAATTCTGTGAACGTTCGTTGTAAGAAACCACAGATTACTCCCCTCCTCGAAAAGGGTAGCAGGCGTGAACATCTGCTGTAGAATCTTAAAGCAGTTGCTGAGCACGAACGTAGGGAGGTTCCTCGTAGTGAACGACAGTCTCCATGACAAGGTTACGAGATGATCAGTCAGTATAATACTTCTCACGCTTTTCACACTTGACCTCTTTGAATGTCATGGCTCAAGGCAGGTAAGATATACGTAGTATTTCCTGATATTCGACAGCCGTTTAACTCAGTAATATACAAACAATTTTTATTTGAGGTATGATTATAAGTGGTATTAAACGTCAATTATGAGTGGATTATAGATTTCTTCCTCCAGAGGGCACAGAATATGAACTTGGATAGAAAGACAATGACAGGTACAGAATACACTTAGGCTTTCCTCCGAGAGAAGTGCTGACAACCATTCCGTTCCTCTGCTTGCTGACAACATTAATACACTTGTGTCTCGTTGGGTGGCTTTCCATCATACCTCCACCACTGTGGTTAAAAAGTGCTTGGATGGCCGTAGCTACATGTGTATGTGCTGCATTACGTGGTCTTAACGCACTCCACACATGTTCAATGCGATTCAGCTTGGAGGTAGGTAACGCTAACGCTAACGTGTTGTCACCCGAAACACGGTTTCAGTACTCCAGAAAAGAACAAAATTGGAGTACAGTGTCACAATAACGTGAAATCTTGATAGTACCGTGTTTCTCTCAATAGTGCAAAGATCATAGGGATCGGACCAACGATTTTGGACGTACATCATACAGCGAGAGTTCGGAACACGTAAGAGAAGACCCAGGAAAATTTTCGAACACAATCGCTTTCGTGGATATGACGATGAAAAGATTTCAGATGTTCAAATGTTTTTTTAAGCTTAAGGGACTTAACTGCGGGATCATCAGTCCCTAAACTTACAAACGACTAATGAACTATCTTATACTAAAGACGACACAAACATCCATGCCCGAGGGGGAATTCTAACCCCTGACGGGGAACGGCCTCGCGCATCGTAGCAATGCGCTCAATGCGCTTGGCCACTCCGCCGCGGCCGGGAAAGATTTTAACGCGGCACAGTAACAGATCAACGTTATTGTCATACTTACCTCTTTCACCATGTACGTCGTTTCAGAGGTGCGTCCCACTTTGAAATACTTTTTGTGAATGTCAATGCGCGAATAAATCGAACAGCTTAGCTGGAGGTGTTAATGCAGTATACTGTAGTTCTGTCACAGTAAAACTGCACAAATACCCAGTGAGATCTTGATAAGATTTCAAAGTTGTACATACACTGACAGTGTTTTTGTTGGTTGTTTTGAGGGGACTCACTGATAGTGTCCTCTAATGTACAGAATTGTAACTATGACATCGATGAGTCGTAACTGGAATGAGAAAGAAATGCAAACGTTGGTTTCAGAAGTAATTGCAACCAGTAGCCTTTTCTTCGATTGAGTTATTTATTAGACCATAACCGGTATCGAGCAGTCTAGCAGCTCTTCATCAGATGGTACATAAAATACATTTCAGTGCAATTAAGTATTGTCTGTGGCATCTGATGATGAGGTGCTAGGCCGCTCAAAACAGGTCATGGTCTAATAAATAACTATATATATATAAAAAAAAAAAAAAAAACAAGAAAAAACGAACAAAAAGCGATTGGTTGCAGTAACTTCTGAAAGCTATTTTAAGTTACAGTCGCGGGTTCCACATTCATAATGGATAAAAGTTTTAGAAATACAAATATTTGGGTGTAAGTACAGGGAGTAGAATTTAGGAGTAGAATTTACACTTAACCTCAATCGTTGGTAATGAGGATTGGTAGGATTGACAGAACAGAGTCAAAATGTAGGCAGTGCACAAAGGCAATTAGTTACAAAACATTATTGTTCCCAAACCTAGAATATTAGTTAACTGAGTTGCAATATTCCTAATAGAGTTATTTAAAGGACAAAAAAAGGACAGAACAAAGTCTATTGTCTGCCACATTAAGAATTGTCACGAAAATGCAGGACGTCTGTTGTCAACGAGAGAGGTTCACATAGTCTCTGCAGTAAAACCGACCTACTACTGGCTTCGCCAAGCGCCTGTCATATAACCCGCTCCACACGTTTCGTCACAACTACAACAGATGCCCTTGCACAACCATCTCATCTTTCTCTCTTGCTTGCTATCACAAGGTGACCTTCTGGTATAGGAAATTCAGTAAGGGATTAGACTGTGTGTCGGTAATATACGTCAAGGGAGTCCACTCATAGATCGCACCATCCATATATGCACATATATGTTACATACTAGATAACGAATGATGTGTAGTGGTGAGGCGAAATAGTCCAGGCAGTGGCGAGCCTGACTATCATACACATGATCAGGATTCTATTCTATTTGGGGGACGTATTTGTTTTTATAATTTGTTTTAAAAATCGTGGCCATCAGCCTATTTGTTTACATACATCGCTATAATTTCCTTTACCGTAAAGAAGAACTTCGCCTAATTTTGTATTAAAATTGTTATGCTAAAAGTATTTATCGCTTTAATCTACCTACAATAATGGAATTATTCCACATGTTAAAAATAAAATATTGTAATATAATTTTTAATTAGCATCAACCGTCATTTGACAAATAAAATAAAGTTCTTTATGATGCAACTGATAATATATAACAGCATTTAAGTAATAAATAATATTTACCATCCTATTACGTAGCAAAAAACTGTAATAAGGCCTAATATTACATTTATATATTTTATATTAATTTATGAAGTGATAACGGCATGTTTATACGACGCGCTGGAAATGAACGAAGCTTTAAACCGGTAGCGCGAACGATAAAAATAATAAACGCAGCTCTGGTGGTTATTAATGTTACAATGCATTTTATTGAAAATCGTTATAATTTTTAAAACCAATTAGTAGGATCGAACCCTTATCATTTACATGACATTACGGAACATCACTGTTTCATTATTATTCTTTTTGTTCTTCGGGTTGGTCTGCCGGTTGCGGACGGTTGTTCGTTTTTATTCGTTGTTCATCGTGTAGTTCTGGGCACAGTTTTCTATTAGAGAGAACATTCAGCCCTCTCAGCGAACGCGCTGAGCTTCTGTGCCGTCGGAGTCTGAGTTATTTCATACTACTGTTATTTCATACTACTGTTATGCAGTGCTCAGCGACTAGTATGTAAGATACCGGGTGATCAAAAAGTCAGTTTAAATTTGAAAACTTAATAAATGACAGAATAATGTAGATAGAGAGGTAAAAATTGACACACATGCTTGGAATGACATGGGGTTTTATTAGAACAACAACAAAAAGTTCAAAAAATTTCTGACAGATGGTGCTGGACAGCTAAACGTCAGCCGGTATATGCGTATGGTGCTTTTTATGTCTTCGTTCTCGAAATTTTCTTAATAGTGTGCTTTGAAACTAGTATGAGCGGATACTCTTGGCGTAAACTGGTAACATGCGAAGTCTTATCCCAAACTGAATTTCCGAGACGGGGAGGTCTCCTTGTCAGTAACACAAAGTTACGTACCGTAAAGTGCCAATGTGTTTGCTGTGTTGTGCGATGCATATGTAAATAATACGTTGCCCAATTACACTGTAAACTATTCAAACAAACATTTTGAGTGTTTTGGACACTTTATTGTGCAAGGAACATACAAGGATTGGATAAATGTATGAAAACTATTATTGTTCTCTGAAATGATTTCATTGACAAAGGTACTTATACGTAATCGTCCTAGTTATTTATGGCATTTTTCCAAATGTCCGGAAGTCGTCATATACCATCTGCGAGTCTAGGTCTATTGACGTCCCGTATTGACCGCCCTATTGCGTGGATAATATCATCTCTGGGGCTGTACCGGATCCGTCGCAGTGGTTGTTTCCCTTTGGCAAGAGATCGTAATCCAGATCGCTGCTGCTGAGCAGCACCTCTTGTGCTTGTGGCAATGGGAGAGTATGGAACATAACTGAAAATTCCACAGCGGAGGATCTGGTACTACACCAGAGATGACATTATTTATGCCATAGGATGGTCAGTACGGAACATCAATAGAAGCAGACATGCAGCTATGATATACGAGCCTTCCAGAGATTTGGCAAAAATTATAAATAACGGAATGATTATATTGAAGTAGTATAACAGTACCTCTGTTAATAAAGTCATTTTAGAGAAATGGCTCCAGCAACTTTTTATGTAGCCCTAGTAATATGTCAAAGTAACTGACGCGGTTTGCCTGTAGTAATGTTTCTAGCTCACTTGTACGATTTCTCTCTTGAGAATGGAGTACTGTACTACGGACGGCGGTATAGTGAATTTATAATGTTGCAGGTCGCCACGTGTGAGGTTTCACGTTAAAGTTACAGCGTGCTCGCGCGGTGCATCTGCATCTCATAGACGAGACGAGCTAGCCGGCGAGGGTAGGACAGCACGACATCCGCACACCAGTGTTGCGGTTATGTCGTGGCAATGTTGCATGTAGGATGTGAGTTGCTTGCTGATAATGTGATCCTTATGTGGCTACCCCGAAAGTTCTTGTTTTACTTAATTCTTTTAGATGTATTACAAACTCTGAGTATATTCGGCTGCTGGCGTACTCGCATTCCCATTCGCTTTGAAACTAGACTGAGCAGAACACTCTAAGGTGCTAGTTTAACAGCAATTATTATACCCCCTCCCCCACAGTCACACATAACCTGCAGCCACTAACTAGACTGGCTACGGTAATTCCTAGTGCTAGATCAGTGGTTAACTACCCAACCAATTCCGACACCTCACAGCAAGAAAAAAATTGTGTAGCTGATATTGAACTGATTTTAGATAGATTAGATAATGAATAATGAAAATACACAGCTGTACATAATACATTAATCCAAAGAATAGTTTTCCGATCTCAAAACTAATTAATTGTACGTTTCAGTGTTGGTCATACCTTATAAGCTATTTCATACGGGAAACGGCCTCGCGCATCGGAACATAGCGCCCCATTGCGCTTGGTCACTCCGCCGCGGCTGCTATTTTTGTTTGTATCTCTTCCCTGTTTATCATTTCTCTCATATTATTCATTTATGTTCAGTCTCCTTTAATTTACCGTTCGTATAATTGATTTCCAAGTCGATGGTTTATATGACACATATTGTAGTACCGTTTTCACTTGAAGTACAGGTCTCCGCATTACAACATATACATATATTTCATACAAAATTAATCCCATTCCTCTGGGTGTTCAGATTTCCGTTTCCATCTACATCTATCACACATATGAAGTACGCTAAACATCTCAGGGTACGTGATGAAAGATATTTCCTCGTTTTAATCTAGAATGGCCAACTTGAAGAAGGGAAATCGGTAAGTTTCTGTTTAACTTGGAGTTCTTGCTCTTCCTGTCACAGTCATTTCGTAAGATTATTACAAGGTAGAAGGTAAGATGTTACCTTACTCTTCTTGTAACACACATTTTCGGAATTTTAACCGTAACATAGTCCTGATGCATTACATGTAGTGTGTACCACTACAATTTGCTTCTATAATGTTGACGCTCTTGGTCTAACAAAATGAAGGCATGATAAAAAGGTGCTACTTCTCTGTGGAACAAATGTTCAAATGTTTGCATAGCTTCTGAGACTTAACTACGGGGTCATCAGTCCCTAAGCCTATAAACTACTTATGAACTAGCTAACACTAAGGACGGCACAAATATCCATGCCCGAGGGGGGGTTCGAACCCCCCGACCGTAGTGGCCGTGCAGACCATGACTGACGCAGTCCCCTCGGCCACCGCGGCCGGCTCAGTGGAACAGCTCTTTACCATCCAATTATCACACAGAACCATCACTCAGTGACTCTAGAACAATGGAAAAGTGGCTGTATCAAAAACCCTTTTTGTCTTTGAAAAACATTTCGTTGGTGTCATATTTCATGCAATTTTTAATGATAGTTCCACTGGTTGTCAGTCCAGTCTAATATTCAAATGTCCAAATGTTTGTAAATCTATGGGAGTTAATTACTCTGGTCATCACTCCCTAGGCTTAAAAACTACTTAAACAAACATATGCTAAAGACAACAAATACACCCATGCCCGAGGGAGGACTTGTACCTCCGAGGGCGAGCAGCGGCGCGCTCCGCAGCTAGGCGCCTTGGAACGCTCGACCAGTCCACCGCAGCAATATAATATTCTTGGGTATTTTGTGGCTATTATTGTTTTTATTATTTTAGAGTTAATAGTGTTATAGTGTAAGAATACCGTCACTTGTATTGTAAACATTGGAAAAAAAGATAAATGCTGTAGTAAAATCACATTAGAAATCCAACGACATAATACCAATGTGTTATGTATGAGATATTAGCACCTTATTGCTTTACATCACCTTCCATTAATGTCATATTCTTGGCGTAGCTGCTGAAAGGGTACCAGTGATTTAAAGCGCGAGTATTTCCTTCGTTTAAATAAAATCTATGGGCTAAATTATTCGCTTGTTGGGAAAGTAGCTGCGTGGGTAGGTACAAGCACACGGTGGCGGACAACCTGCGGAGCTACTTGCATAATACACACGCTCGCCTTCCATCTGAGACTACGTCCACCTCGACATTCCACTTTCCCAGTTCTTGCTTTTTTTTTTCTTTTTTCTTTTTTTTTTTTTTTCTTTTTTTTTTTTTTCGTGAGCTTCAACTACTATGAATTCACACCAGTTATCTTCGCCTGAACACACCCATACGTGAACTGACCATTTACTAATTCCAATCAATGGTTCCAATGGTTGTTAAGCTTATGGGACTTAACTACGGCGTCATCAGTCCCTAAACTTACAAACTACTTATGAACTACCTTATACTAAAGACGGCACAAATATCCATGCCCGAGGGGGGATTCGAACCCCCGACCGTAGTGGCCGTGCAGACCGTGACTGAAGCGCCTCAGTCTCCTCGGCCACCGCGGCCGGCCACTATTTCATGCAATTTTTAATGATAGTTCCACTGGTTGTCAGTCCAGTCTAATATTCAAATGTCCAAATGTTTGTAAATCTATGGGAGTTAATTACTCTGGTCATCACTCCCTAGGCTTAAAAACTACTTAAACAAACATATGCTAAAGACAACAAATACACCCATGCCCGAGGGAGGACTTGTACCTCCGAGGGCGAGCAGCGGCGCGCTCCGCAGCTAGGCGCCTTGGAACGCTCGACCAGTCCACCGCAGCAATATAATATTCTTGGGTATTTTGTGGCTATTATTGTTTTTATTATTTTAGAGTTAATAGTGTTATAGTGTAAGAATACCGTCACTTGTATTGTAAACATTGGAAAAAAAGATAAATGCTGTAGTAAAATCACATTAGAAATCCAACGACATAATACCAATGTGTTATGTATGAGATATTAGCACCTTATTGCTTTACATCACCTTCCATTAATGTCATATTCTTGGCGTAGCTGCTGAAAGGGTACCAGTGATTTAAAGCGCGAGTATTTCCTTCGTTTAAATAAAATCTATGGGCTAAATTATTCGCTTGTTGGGAAAGTAGCTGCGTGGGTAGGTACAAGCACACGGTGGCGGACAACCTGCGGAGCTACTTGCATAATACACACGCTCGCCTTCCATCTGAGACTACGTCCACCTCGACATTCCACTTTCCCAGTTTTTGCTTTTTTTTTTCTTTTTTCTTTTTTTTTTTTTTTTTTCTTTTTTTTTTTTTTTTTTCGTGAGCTTCAACTACTATGAATTCACACCAGTTATCTTCGCCTGAACACACCCATACGTGAACTGACCATTTACTAATTCCAATCAATGGTTCCAATGGTTGTTAAGCTTATGGGACTTAACTACGGCGTCATCAGTCCCTAAACTTACAAACTACTTATGAACTACCTTATACTAAAGACGGCACAAATATCCATGCCCGAGGGGGGATTCGAACCCCCGACCGTAGTGGCCGTGCAGACCGTGACTGAAGCGCCTCAGTCTCCTCGGCCACCGCGGCCGGCCATTTACTAATTGATAAGAAGTTACTCGACACTGCAGCGTGTAGGTTCTCGCACTCAGAAACCTCGTGTGATTTATTAGTTCCCATCTTTCCCCAACGGATCGATATGGTATTGAATATGTCTTATCTGATGATTAGTTAAGGAGTTGTAATTTATTTTTAATTTTTCAGTGATACTTTCATAAACAAGGCAACAATTTAGAAATTATCTAATGAAAATATTGTGGTAGTGTACCAGAAAGTAATAAATTCCAGTGCAAATTCCTCTTAATACGTACTGCTGCTAATTTTCGGAATATATGCTTGCATGTTGTTCAAATAGCTACACTCACTGTAACTAATTCAGATTCCATGTTGATTGCTGAGTCAAATACAGTTAAATAAAACTACCTCCATTCAGAATAGCGAGAACGTTTAGATCGGCTAAATTAGCATATCACAAATCAGGCACTCCAGTTTCCTCGTCTGCAAGTAGGGGTATACCAACTCGACTAATGAGCTTAATATCCTCGATTGAAGAACGGTTACTGTACTACCCTGCACTTTTTGTCCCTATTATTCTAGCGCACCCTGCAACTCTTCGCAACTGGTAAATATGCTTATCATTAGGACATACATTCTACACACCTATCCTTAATCTCTCTGCTCATCACTTTCCCAATATCTATTGCTGTTTCTTACTTCATTATCTTCATAGTCTTCTAATTCTATTTGCCGGCGCTGCTCGGGTATTTGATTATTCCAATATTCAGTCCGCCTACGTACGCCTCCGTCCTCTCTGTCTACGTTCCTCTGCCTCCCCCTCCCCCTCCACCTTCAATTCAAACACTCCTGGAAAAGCGTATATTGCATAGGAGGCTGACATAATTCGCGCTATCAGCTCTTCATCAGTCCCGATGGGTGCTTTGTACATGACAGATTTCCGGTAGCCCCTTGAGAGGAAATCAATGGGCGGCGTCAATTCGGGGGAACGTGCAGGCCATACCACCAGCCAATCGTGCCCTGTCCAATTCTCACTAAAGGTTTCATGCAAATCCATTTGCACTGCATGTTCAAAGTGCGCAATTGCATAATCGTGTTGGTACTACATTTGCACTCGTACATTGAACTTGTTCAAATAACTCTGGCAGCCTTTCTCGTAGAAAGGGTAGGTAGATGTTTGCGTTTAGTCACCGGAGGAACTTGGGTGGGCCAACCGGATTATCGCTACAAAGCCAGCCTAAATTTTGACAGCGAAGCGATCTTTGTGACGACGAACAAAGGTTGCGTGCGGATTTTCCTTTGACATCACGTGTTGATTGCGGCTGTTGAACATACCCTCTAGTGTAAAGAATGCTTCATCCTTAATGAAGCACACACTTCGGAAATTCCAGATGAATGGCACACTTTTGAGAAACCACTTGCAGAATTCAATTCTGCTTGGGAAATAGTCTGGCGTAAGGGCTTGTACTTTCTGAAGCCGGTAAGGGGGCAAATCAACTTCATTCCACACACGCCAAATCGTGGAATAGCTTACACCCATTTATCGTGCAACATACTGCGAGCTTGTTGAGGGTGTGCTTTCCAGCAGTGCTGATCAGCAAAACAGTTCTGGAAATCAGAAAAATTCATCGATCGGTTAGCGGACCCAAAAAGAAGAGAGCTAGCTGCAACTAATTATGCAGCTATAAGCTCCGTTTTTCGACACGATGTCTTATAATTATCTGAAGCCACTGTTGATAGACTACATGAGAAATTCTGCCTGTAGACGATGATGCAGAAACGATCTAGTAGCAGCGAAAATCTGGAAGAGTCCTTCAAACCAGAAAGGTATGACGACAAAAAAGGTTGAACCGCTAAATTAGTGAAAATTCAAAATTAAATGAAAGTCCTTAGCGGGGGGGGGGGGGGGGACCAAAGCACCTCAACAGTTAGCCTGACAAGCGACCTTCAGGTGCTTTCTGTAGCTGAGAAGTCAGCTGCAGTCGTTTGTCCTGTTTCATACGAAGCCATTCGGCCTAGACATGAGAAAACTAGGTCATTTTTGCGAACTAGTAAAGTGAAGACGGTTCCTTTATGGGAAATGTTTCTTTCTACTCGTACAACATTCCTTTTTATCCAATTATTATCCAATAACAGATAATCAAAATAAAAACTCACTAGAATGTTTGTAAAATCTGAACATTAATTTCCGAGACACACATACAACTATATTCTTATTTTTAAGCAAAAATCTAACAAGGAGGTTGTACAAAGAAACTTGTCACGTACCGGCTAGAGAAAAAGAGAAAAAAATCTTTTTATTTCAGCACTGTTACTGTACATGTTAGGGATTTTAATTAAAAAAGTCGTTACAAACTAAATATTAAGTAATGCAAATGAACTCTGAAAATATATGTATAATAATAAAACCTTGCGAGTATTATGTTTTATGCCGTTGATAAGAATTACGAAGAAATAAGTAGATTTGCCTTTATGATACCTGTGAAACGTATTTATTGCGCGTTAAGTTACAAAATTATTTTTAAAAAATGGAAAATGTAAATTACTGGTACCGGACGCTTAACAGACAACGTGAAGAATCAGTAGTCCATAATTCAAAAAGAGTATGAAGCACAGTGAGAACAGAGTAGCGCATTGTTTTTCAACCTGTGGTTGGTGGCACCCTGTGGGGTCGCGAAGTCTTGCTCAGGAGGAGGGGAGAGGGGAGGGGGTTCGCGGTCGTACGAGGATGCAGTAGCATCATGCTCGACGGCTAATCTATATTTCGTGACGTTCAGTTACTATAGCAGAAGTGCCACACAGAAGTAACAGGGTTTCGTGATAGTCGCTTAATTAGCAAGTCAGTCATAGGTGGAAAATTGGCTTTGTTGTGACACGACATTGAAAGTGTCACATGTATAAGATGTACCTATGGCACTTTCCATCTCTCATGACGGGCTACTTAACATTGTTTGTTGAGAACTGCTGCGGTTATTTACAATGGTCGCAATCTTCTTGTATGTAAGTCACATGATCAAATATTGTTATGTCATAAAAACAATAAATCACTGACTTAACATTATTTTTAATCAATACATAACAATACCTTTTTACTACAGGATCATATTAGTTTGCAGCTGGCAAGGAGTTTTCAATGGAGTATTATTTTTACTTAACTAATAACAACATCATTTTATTACTGCATCATAGTAATATGTTGCAGCTCGGGTTGCGGCTCCATAGCACAGTGGGAGAGTGCCACAGTACAAATCTAGAGGTCCCGGGTTCGATCCTCGCTAGGTCCTACGATTTTTATTTGTCACTTTCTACTTCTTTCCCCTCTGGCAGTGTTACTGATGTGAAAAATACTGAGAATTACCGTGGTTCGGCCCCACGTTAAAGTGTGGTCCTCCTTTAACTGGCTAAGTCAGCTCGAAGGTCGCAGGAAGGCAACGGCATATCACCTCCAAACAGGACCATGACTAGTAAAGCACTGTAGTGTTCAAACCAATCTTCGGATTGTTGACTGCCTTACCTTTTTACCTTAGTAACTTGCTGCAAGTTATGGGTTTTCAGTAACCTTTCGAAGAAATCCAAAGTTTATGTGCATCGTAGAAATGTTAAAGAGTGATGCATTAGCTTTGGTTGCTTCACACTCGCACATGATAACACGTCTACACAAATTAAATATTGAGACTTATTATTCATGAGAGCAAAACCATACACAAAATTCTTGTACTGATAAAGTCTTTTCTTTCATTTTTTTATTTGTGTTCGCTACTGCAACTTTCACCAAACGTGAATAGTTGAGTAGATCTTAGATACATCTAAGAAATAAAATTGAATACTTTGAATTCGGATCACTGAAATAGCTTTATTACGGGCCTGTGGGGTCGCCGGACATTTTTACTCGTAAAAGTGGTCGTGGAGTCAAAAAGGTTGAAAAAAACTGTGCTAGCGCAATGAAAAAACGGTGTCCTGACAAAAGCACCCAGTGACAAAAGCACCCAGTGACATTAGCACCCAGTTCTGGTCGAGGGGCGGTCGGCTAATCTCCCGGTCCGGTCTCTGCTCGGCAGGTAGAAGAGCCGAGGGCTGTGAGGTCGCATTGACACGGGCCGTACTTTACGGCAATGCGTGGCCGCAGTAGCAATGATGCAATGTATAATGGAAGCGAGACTAAAGAAGAACCAAGACATATTCATAAGATATGTGACCTGGAAAAAGCCTTCGATAATGTAAGGTCTGCATGATGTTCGCAATTCTGAGAAAAATAGGAGTAAGCTGTAGGGAAAGGCGGGTAATACACAGTTTGTGTAAGAATCAAGTGTATACAATAAGCATCGAAAGTCAAGAATGAAATGCTCAGATTAAAAAAGGGGTAAGAAAAGGTAGTGGACTGTCGCCATCAGCTTGCGCAATGAAGACGTAATGTAGGAAATAAAGAACAGGTTCAAGGCTCTGATAAAAGTTCTGGGTAAAAGGATATCAATGATAAGATTTGCAGATGATATTGCTATCGTCTGTGAAAGTGAAGGAAAATTACAGGGCCTGTTGAATAGAATGAAAAGAGTAATGAGCACCGAAGGTAAACCAAAGAAAGACGAAAGTCATGAGAAGTAACAGAAATAAAAGTAGCGAGAAAATAACAACCGAATTGGTGTTCACAATGTACACGAAGACAAGGAATTCTGATACCTTTGCATTAAACTAACTCACGACGGAAGAAGCAAGTGGGACATAAAAAGTAGACTAACACAAGCAAAGAGGGCATACATGGGAAAGAGAAATCTACTGCTGTCAAACATCGCCCTGGACTTGTGGCAGAAATTTCTCTGCGCATACGTTTGCAGCCCAACATTGTATGTTTGCGATACTTGGACTGCTGGGAAATGAGAACAGAAAAGAATTGAAGCATTTAAGATGTAGTTAGAGAGTGGTACAAAATATCTCGTAATTTATTTATTTATTGTACGTACTGCTTGTAAGTTTACCTTTTACATCCATAAATGCCTGGGTATTCATCAATTTTTGGCATTTGCCCAGGCATTTATTCTGGGCATTTGCCCCATCTTGCAAATGTCGAGGCATTTTACATCACTAGGGGAAAAACAGATTGGAATACATCAAGCAAATAATTGAGGATGTAGGTTGCAATGCTATTCTGAAATGAAATGGTTGACTAAGGAATTGGTGACAGGTCGCATAAAAGCAATCTGATGACTAGGGATGCAAACGAGACGTCGATGTTCTGAAAACACAGATGTTTTGCCCAAAAACATTGATGGTTTGAACAGCGATATACCGCTGATATATTGCCGATGTATCGGAGATAAAAGTCGAAGTCCTGGTTCTAAGCCTTTTTATTGTATATTAAAAGGATGTTGTACAGTATTGCATGTTACGATAGAAAACTAAGGAAGAAACACATATTTGGGTGTTTATTTCCGAATAAATGCCAATTTTCGAATGAGTGGTTACGTTAAAAAAAATTAACAGAGCTATACACAGAATATATGACAACTGCGAATAGCCACAGCTGAAAATGTGTACCCAGCTGGGACTCCAACCTTGGTCTCCTGCATTTTAGGCATTTAAGCTGACCCCTACACCATTGGGGACACAGTGATCAGAGAACCTGCAAGGTCTACCTAAGCACGCCTCCCGTCATACACAAATTCCCAGCTTTACCCTGCCCACAGTACTCAAACTCGTAATTTTTTTAACTAATTACTGTAAGAGTAAGGCCCCAAACTTGTCCATCCCTCCGCTCTAACGAAAGGATCATTGCCCGTCTCCGGCATATATATGTGGTGTCTGTTCCGAAAGAACAGACATTACTTCTGATCCTGCAGTTATTCTTTCATATTCACAGAATATATGACATGATCTGCGAATAAGCAAGGTGTATGATCCAAAGAAGGTGTGCACAGACAACTGGGAGAAACAGTCGATGCCAGTCTACATTCTATTCGACATAGGACTTGCAGGAATTCACTAAATGTTAGTTTCTAATAATGAATTAGACTTCTTGAGTGGAAAAGTGGATTTTAGCGGAGACAGCCAAAATACGCCAATTTTCATTTAGCGCTTGAGTCGGAACGGCTCGTGCGACAGGAAAACACAAATAGTGAAATCTGTAGGAAATTTTATGGACTTCAATTTTGGACTTGGACGTCATTTGTGAAAGTTGACAGTTTTCCAATTATAAGCAAAAACCGCCGAAAAATGCTATTTTTTTCGAATTATTGCATATCGTTCAGCGTTGCGTCAAGAAAGTTTTTTGGGACATGCCAGATTCGGATTGAGCACCCCAAGAAACATACGGAATCGAAGAAATCAAAACTACCCCAAAGGTTTCCTGGCAAAAATACATATTGACTGCACTAAGTTATCGTCACTTAAAAGAAAATTGGAACCATCATTCATTGATAATAACGGTTCCGAAAGATCAATTTCATCTTTCGTTTCTGGTTCTTTCTTATTTGTGTGAGTATTGTCCCGGTGGCGGTATGATGTCCTCTTCGCTGCCTGCTGTTGGGGCATTTCAGTCACAAAATCAAATCTACGATTGTGCAAGTCACCTAACTCTTCGGTGTATATTTTTGCAATCGAAGCCTGTTCTTCTCGTGATCTCTTATTCGCCTGATTAATAGTCTTTTGTACATCTAAGTGCTCCACACTGATGCTCGTTTGCACTAAGCACCACACTGTCCTTTGACACAAGGTTTACTGGACAGTGCTTGTTTTATGTTTTGAATAGCATCAAATCACTGTTCTGTCTGCTTCGGTTCTTTTCATGATGTAAGAGTAGCCTTCATAGTGGCCACATGGCTTACTCTTGTTGATCGTTGATATCTCCATATCGAACCTATAAGCTCACAAACACACAAGCTGCATGAACCGGGAACGTACGACCTTCAGAATCGTACTGACAGTTACCTGTTATCCGCTGAGGTGGACAAGGACCTCGGGACTGCAGACAGACTGTGTCGAGAGAGCGTTTCCGGAGTGCGGCGAGGACTGGGCGGCGTGGCATTACCGCGGGCACAGTGGCGGATTAGCGTGGGTACGGGCTGCAGGTAGGTCGTGACGTAGTAAACAAGTCAGATGGGTGCAAATGTCGCAGATTTGGGGTTGGGTGCAAATGTCACTGGGTGCATTTGTCACATATTCTGAAAAAAACGGGTGACAGCTCGATACCGAGTAATGAGCTGGAACTGAAACAGTGACCGGAGAGGGACCGGTCACGCGGCCTACCTGGAAATGGAACGGCGACGACCACGCTGCAGTCGGAACCAGAAGTCGCCGCTACCGGGACCGCCAGTTCCTGGAACTACAAGTCGAAAAACGTTCAAATGTTTGTAAAGCTTATGGGACTTAACTACGGGGTCATTAGTCCCTAAACTTACAAACTACTTATGAACTAACTTATACTAAAGACAACACAAACATCCATGCTTGAGGGGGAGGGGGATTCGAACCGCCGACGCGGGAGGCCTCGCGATCCGCAACGTGGCGCTCCAGACCGCTCGACTACTCCCGCGCGGCCGCGCGACCATCCCCGCACTGCAAAGCTATTAATAATTAGTGAATAGTTCCCAATGATTGTGTATGTTGTTGCATTTTCAGTTCCTCATGAGTGCCTGAGACAGAATTTACGCAATGTTACTGCACGCTTTCGTGTTATTTGTCGTCGGATGTTACAAGGTGCTCAGTAAGAAATATCCAGGAAGGTCCTTTCTTTCTATTCCTTTCTTGGAATTTATTTGCATTGATTTACGCTTGCTCACTGCTCCATTGCCCACACTGTCAGACTCTGGATCCTATAGAAGTAATTCCCTGCGACTCGTTCCCATGACAATTCATCATATACGTTAAGAATGAGATTTGTATATGCCCTTCTTCTCCTTATTGTATAAGGATTGTATTGTTTGCTTCTTGAAATTTGCATATAGGCGAGTTCTTGATGAAATACAGAACCCATGCTCTAAGGTATAAAAATAATAATAATAATAATTAAAGGTTGCAGAATTGTACATCGGTTATCCGAGCGCGGAAGATTTAAGTGACACTTCCACAAAAGTACATAGTTAACGACGGTCATACGGTCAAGTAAGACACAAGAAAGCAAAACGACGAGACGAATGAGAAAGAGGTCCTAGACGAGCTACAACGATGGAGGTGCGGAAACACCGGCAAATCCCTCAAAGAAGCCATTGTAGAGAGACCAACCAGTCAACCAGCTGAGAAGCTACAAATCGGAACAGGGATCCGGTTACCACAGGGCGCGCTGCTACATCCGGCCGTTAACTGGCTTAGAGGCACGAGGCGGCATTCAGTTAATTCGCCGCATTGTCGCGGGAGAAGGCTGGCGAGAGAAATTGGCGCGCACGTTGCCCCGGGCAGTGCATCTCCATGATAAATGAGTTCATTCACGGCGCTCGCTATCGAGCGCCGACACCGCACACACTTATTCGTTACACAACTCCAGCCTGTTCGCAATGTGTTCCCCAAAATATTTCCTGCGTTCCTGAACTCTCGAAATCGACAGCGGAAAATTTGCCAGCTTCCGTTGTGTAAATTACTTTTTTTTCTTTTCCGTCCGGCATGCTTTTCCATTTGAATTTTTATGTCCCTGCAGCACTACTCTTCTTCAACAGTGAATAACAACAGCACTCTCTGTAAAAGCGTGAGGAAATATCTATGAGGAGTAAAAGGAAGTAGGTTGTGAGAGCAGAGTAAAAATCTTTTTAATGCTTTCTCTTCCTAATCCTGCTACTTTTGTGAGATACGAGGGTGGTTTGAAAAGTTCTCGGAATGGAATGGAAAAAGTACTTACATAAAAGCAGATTTTTATTTTTCAATATGATGTCCTTGTAGATTAATGAACTTGGTCCGCTGATGTTCCTGTGCATTGAGCCAATCTCGATAATGAAATTCCTCCAGGCCTGCAAAATAATTATTAACTACGGGTAGCAGTTCTTCGTTTGAAGTAATATTCGTCCACCAAGAAAAATTTTCAGTTTTGGGAAAATATTGAAGTCTGACGGAACCATATCAAGTAAATATGGTGAGTGTAGCACAGTTCATACTTCAGTTCGTGTAATTTTGGGTCACGCGGGAGTAACCGAGCGGTCTGGAGCGCCACGTTGCAGATCGCGCGGCCTCCCGCGTAGGAGGTTCGAATCCTCCATTGAGCATGGGTGTGTGTGTCGTCTTTAGTATAAGTTAGATCATAAGCAGTTTGTGTGTTTAGGGACTGATGACCCTGCAGTTGAGTTCCATAAGCTTTACAAACATTTTTGCAATTTTGGCATGACGATGGCACGTGTGTGCGCGAACTTTGTCTTGATGGAGATCAATATCTTCCTTGCTAAACCTGGCCTTTTTCGCGTAACTTTTCTTTTATTTATTTTTATTTTTCTCTTTTCTTTTTTTTTCAATTTGTCCAGGTGGTTAGCATAGTATTCTCCAGTAATTGTTTGCCCAGTGAGGAGATGATCTACAAACAGATCCCCTTCACTACCAACAACACTGATGCCATGAACGATCCAGCCGAAAGAATTGTCTTTGTTTTCTTTGGTGGCGGACAATCAGCATGTTTCCACTGCTTTCACTGTTGTTTTGTCTCCGGGGTATAGTAGTGCACCCAAGTTTCATCTGTGGTCACAATACTGCGCAAAAAATTTTGTTCGTTTCTCCTAAAACGGCCCAAACATTGTTCCGATATGTCCATTTTCATGCGTTTTTGATCCATCGTGAAGTGTTGCGGTACCCATCTTGCAGTTAATTTTCATTTACAGTTCTTCGGTCAAAATGTGATATTCCATTTCAGATGACATATGGCAAGCGTGATCAGTTTCGCGCACTTTCAATCGGCAGTCCTGCAGGGACATTTTGTGCAATTTTGCAATGATTTCTGGAGTAGTGGCACATCTTCGCTGTCTACTGTGCGATCATCATCTAAGCTCTCCCGATCAAATTTAAATTCATTTGCCCACTTGGCAACAGGTGAATATCAGCATGAATGTCATTTGCTTTCATACTTTTCTTTACGAAGTACTTAATCACAGGTCGAATCTCGATTTTTTTCCATCTTCGCAAATCACTACGCGGGAACAACAACAGAGCCACGTCACCGCCACACCTCTCTTCCAACAGCATTGACGTGACACGTGTTTAAAGGCAACAGTTCAATTTATATCACGTGAACAACTTGTTGCGTTAGCGCTGACCTCTCGTGGTAGTTCCGAGAACTTTGCAAACCACCCTCGTAATATCGTTATTTATATGATTGTAGAAATCAGGAAATAAATTCGACTTTTATCGCTTCACTGACACTATAAGCAGCTTCCATGTCACTGCGCATGCTACACGACTCAAAATGACGACCACATTTTATGTTATATGTACTTGAAAATGTTTGTCAACCACAGTATCTGTGCAGTGTAGGTCACTGTAATGTGAGATGTTCCTTGCATCATGTCGTGGGTGGAGTTTAAGAAGAAGGAAAGTTTTAGAAACAATTCTTATAAGAGCAAAAAGTTTATGGTCGGCTGCCGGATGTCAGCGTCTTATGGGTACAATATTTGAGCAAACGACCACTTAGCCACCTTCAGGTGTGCTGATGAACTGACGGCGTCTTGCTTTGTCGCCTCCCTTTCTCCCTGTGATCGGCTGCTCCACCGCGCACACCATGCATCCTCCCACCCCACTCGACGACATAGTGCACCGTCCTAGGATCGCACCTTTGTACACGTGCTGCCGGCTCCTCGAAGTCAATGCATTGTTTGGTACTTCATTTCTGATATTAATCAGCCTAATAAAAAAAAAGTTCAAATGTCTGTAAAGCTTATGGGACTTAACTGCGGGGTCATCAGCCCCTAAACTTACAAACTACTTATGAACTAACTTATACTAAAGACAGCACATCCATGCCTGAGGGGGGATTCGAACCCCCGACTGGAAACGGCCTCGAGCATCGTAGCATAGCGCCTCAATGCGCTCGGCCGCTCCATTGCCTAATAACAGGGTTCCATGCATACTACGATGTAGCCACTATTACGATTTATTTGTGGTTCCATTACAGAATCTCAAGGTGTATTCCTTAATGACACAATCCCAGAAGTTTTTTGTCGGTGTCAGAACCTTAGAACGTTAGCTCTCCGTCAGACAGTTAATCAGTGCACTTGCCAACAAGGCCATTTGCCGAAATAATGTGTCCGTGGGACACAAACATCGGATATTTCATCCGTGAACTGTTCTGCGCATAAAGTACGCCGCACCAAGCTGAAGAAACACATCAGTTCGAAAAAAAAAAAAAAAAAAAAAAAAAAAAAATGTTTCAAATGTTTGAAAATCTATCGGACCAAACTGCGTGGTCATTAGTCCGTAGCTTACAAACTAGTTAAACCTAGGTAAACTAACCTAAGGACAAACGCACACACCCATGCCCCAGGGAGGACTCGAACCTCCACGGCGAGCAACCGCGCGCTCCGCAGCGAGACACTTTAGACCGCTCGGCAACTCCACCGCGGCTCATCAGTTCGTATAAGGCTAATTAAAGAGCTGGGCATTCGCCGGAAAATGTATTTCTGATGTTGAAAACAGTTTGTTGCAATTTAGGAATAGATTTTCGCGGTGTAGCATGCACTTAAACGTTTTACACACTTATTCTTCTCATACTCCTGCGATGTTCTTCTTTGTGTATACTTCGGGCCATTTCGATTTTGACCCCAAAAAGTAGCAGTATTCGACTGCATGTGTCACAAGCGTTTCGTATCTGATCACTCGCAGGTGTCTTGTAGCCTACCATTAAAACGAATCCAGCCATATTCTTCATCTGCTGCTGAAGGCGTTTTATCAGTCGATTTCATATCCACATGCATGGTTACTGTATTGTATGATTTAAATTGTAGTGCATAATAGGGTATAAAAAGGACAAAATCACTTACAAATGTAAGGTGTATACAGGGTGTTTCACTAAGTGTGTTTGTCTTTGTAACTTATAAAATAATAGGTGACGGGAAATTTTAATGCGGTAGGTCAACCCAAGAAATATTATACTTTCTGCGGAGCTATGAACATAGCTTATTGTATCATTTTCCAAAGAGTTACACCACAAAGATATAAGTTTTTAAATGGAACAATACTTTTTTCTATCGTGTATTGAATTCGTTTAAACCAACTGCGTCCAAATCAATTTAAACTACATTCCTCTCACTGTTAGTTTGGGAGCTACAACCGTTCAAATTTCCGGGGGCGGAGGCTGCGATAGCGTAGCTGACTGGCCGAGTAGCTATCCCCTGGGGCACGCCCCACTGTCTATGACCACCAGCCAGTCAGCAACGCTGTCGTAGCCTTCACCCCCTAAACTTTGAAGGGTTGTACCTCCCAAATTGACAGTGATAGGAATGTAGTTTAAATTGATTTGGACGCATCTGGTTTCAACGAATCCAATGCACGATAGAAAAAAAACTATTGTTCCATTTAAAAAATTATATCTTTACAATAAACTATGTTCATAGCTCCGCAGAAAGTGTAACATTTCTTGTGTTGACCTACCGCCTTAAAATTTCCCGTCACCTATTATTTTATAAGTTACAGAGGCAAACACGCTTAGTGAAACACCCTGTATATACAGACTGATGCATATTATGAAAAATTGTATGTAGGCTTCCTGCTCACCAGCTTTATGCGCTAAACACTATGCAATGGCTTCGCGCAACCATACAGATTTACCTAGGCCCGCCTCCCTCGTCAACCAAAATTCTAATTTCCACCTCAGTCACTTTTGTTCTTGTTTAAGGCGGAAAAGCGTGGGGCCTGAGGCGGAGATGAGAATTAGTAATGCCGAAGGAAGCGCGGAGGTTTTGAAAAGGCACAGTTTGCGAGACTGTCTCGTAACTGGATCTCAAATTCCAGTCTTGCTATATATTATCAAACTATGCTTGAATCTGCATATATACATCATAGGTGTTTGGTCTTGAAAACTGTCTCTAAGCCACATAGTTCTCATTGAACTTCAACATGATGTGGAGAGAGTAACTTTTCATATGTCTTTACAACATCTCGTGGTCAGTATCTCCCACGACATGATAAATTACCATTTCTTTTATCAACTAACTACTCATCATAGATCGTCTGTGCACAGTCCTGGTTTACAACTAATACTTTTCAATAAGGCACGTAAATATGTAACAATGAACATCCATGTACCGTATTGGCACTTACTCGTATATTTCTAGAAATTTTTTCATCCAGATTATACACTGCCTAACAAAATCATAATATGATGAAGAATTGGGTATGTGGCTAGAGACATTATCCTCTGAAGTACAAGACTAGTCTAATCACAATGGCGCAATTCGGATCTCCAGTGAATAATATTGTATGTTTCTACATTACTGCAATGAAGTTAGTTCATAATGTAAAAACTGATACTAAATACATAATTAATTTTTCAACATCAATGTCTGCATATAGTACTTTCCTCACTCCGCCACGCTCTCAGGCGACATTCAATCTGGCATTGAGTAATATTCATTAACTTTTGGTTCGTCGGAATATACAGAACCTCGGTTCTCCATTTCTATGTAAAATGTTCGATAACGACTATTATAATTTCCAGTTCCTTCATTTACTATGTTATCATAGCTTCTCGTCAAAAATACTTATCTTCCTACGCATACAGCAGCAATAGAAAGTGTGAGTACCTAGTTGTATCCAACAGTAATTTATGTATGTTGGCATGTATTTCTTATTTATATGAGTAGTGGCTACATCATTAAAACTGAGTCACCTTCCTTTTGTCGAAAAATATATATTTATCTTTCACGAACGTATCTAACCACGAGGGATGACAGCGCTGTTTACTAAACTTTGTTCCCTCTGTGGGTTCGAGGGTTAGAATAAGCTCAAGGTATTCCAGCCTGTCGTAAGAGGCGACTAAAAGGAGTTCACAAACTTTTTGGCCATATAGATCCAGCCCCCATGTGGGTTTGACCTTCGAATTTCCTAAATTTTTGAAAAGTGCGGGCCAATTGCAAAGGACACCTTATGCGGTGCAACCTGTATTTATTGTGTACTAAAATCTTAGACACCGGTTACGGAATGGACTTGTAACTGCACCCTACATTCAGCGATTAGGCAAGAACACCTCATGTGGTGCACTGGTTTTGTCCGTTGTCTCTTGTCACCTGCTGCACCCACTATCCTAATTGTTGTTGTGCGCCCGATATCCAGCTGGGTAGCCAGACCGTTGTCATATACCCTCTTCGTCGTAGCCTCCTCATAACACAGGGATCTTACTGCCGACGCCTGAGCTGCGAACTCTTCTAGCATCCCAACGAGGAGATGCACATCTTCCTAGGGCATGAAAACTCCCAGCAATGGTCGGACCGATAGGTGCCTTTTGCTGTGGCTGGGTGGCGTCCGTGAGAAGAGTTGCGATAGTGAGGTCTGTTTAACAATACAGGAAAACTGGTTGTTGTTGTTTGTTAAGCTTAAGGGACTCAACTGCGGGGTCATCAGTCCCTAAACTTACAAACTATTTATGAACTACCTTACACTAAAGACGACACAAACATCCATGCCCGAAGGGGGCTTCGAACCCCCGACCGTAGCGGCCGTACAGACTGTGACTGGCGCGTCGTAGACCACTCGGCCACTGCGGCCGGCCCAGAAAAACTGGTTTCCTGTTCAGTGGAGCCCTGCTATTTGTGGCTATGGCGGCTACTATAAAAACCATTCAGCCTACGACAGTGCATCCATTGGTGTCTGCCTCTACGTTTTCGTCGCTGTCTGCAGTGTTCCCATGCCTCTCCACACGGCGTTGAGGTAGTGGCTGTTACAATCTGGGAAATGCAGATATTTACAATGTCTTCCGTTTATTTTCCTGCAGACGAAGTTGTTTCTCACACCGACCTTGCTGCCTTCGTCGCTCAACTTCCCCCCTCTCCCCATATTCCTTTTTTTTTTTTGGTGGTGGGGGGGAGGGTACTTCATAGTGTGGAAACCAAACCACAGGCCTCAGTAGGAACATTGATAGGCTCTTGGCAGACCAGTATATTTTCCCTCTCTACATCGGGGTTCCGCTGTATTTTAATGTGGCACATGGTGCATATTTCACCATTGACCTGTCCCTCTGTAGACCGAGCCTTCTCCCGCATCTTAGTTGGAGACTCGATGATGAACGTTATGGCAGTAACCATATTCCGATCCTGAAATTTCAATCTGCCAACTACTTGCCCCGATGGTCTCTCTCCAGGGCTGATAGGTCAGGTTACACCTCGGCGGTTGTGGTTATGGCGGTTAAATAAGTCACTGCAGCCATTGTTGCGATCACTGAGTCAACTGTCCAAAATCCCCCAGGATCGCTTAGGCGTAAGTTGGTACCATGGTGGATACTAGAGATAGCTGAGGCCATCTAAGAATTCGGCGGGCGCTTCAGCACCAATTACGCCACCCTCCCATTGACAATCTGATTGCTTTCAAACGGTTCTGGGCCCAAGCTCAGAGAATGATCAAACAGAGAAAGTGGGACTGTTGGAAGAGGTACGTTGTTACCATTGATCCCCGCACCTTCCCTTCTCGGGTGTGGTCACAAGTTCAACGCCTTTTTTGATACAGCCCAACAAGAGAAATTTCCTTTCTCCTCATTCAAGGTAATCCATGCACTGACAACACCGCAAACACTGAGCACATGACAGAGCATTATGCGTGTCGTTCTGAGACTGCGGATTACCGCCCCTTAAAAGAGGGGATAGAGTGAAAGCAGTTGTCGTTTCACACGAGCCACCAGTAAACCTACAACGTCACATTTAGTGAATGGGAGTTCCTATGTGTCCTTGAAGCTTGCTCTGCTACCTCTACAGGACCAGGTCTCATCCACAGACAGCTCCTCCGTCACCTATCGGCGGACTCTAAACGCTAACTTCCAGCCCACTTCAATAATTTCTGGATATACGGTGTCTTCTCTTACAAATGGCGTGATAGCATCACCATCCCGGGCCTGCAACTGACGCAGATCCGCTATTGGTTAATAGTTACCATTATATCTGCTTCATCTACATTCTATGCAAGCCCCTCGAACGTGTGGTGAGTTAGCGACTTCTGTGGATCCTCGAAGTTGGGGGACTCCTGGGCCCACAATAGGGGACAATGTAGTGTCACGGGAGTTGGTTATTCGAAATGCTTTCATTCGGCAAGAAACTCCTGCTGCAGACCTTTATGATCTCCAAAAGGCCACTTTGTGCCATTACATCCTAGCTACTCTGTATGAATTGAGCTTATGGGCTCCACTTTGGATATTTATCAAGAACCCTCTCGCTTCGTTCCTTTTGAGGCTAGGGTTAGTATCACTCGCAACTCAACCCATCTTTAAAAGAACGGCGTCCAACAGTGCTCTGTCCTTAGTATGCCAGTATTTCTTGTAGCAATTATGGTCATGCTGCAGCAGTAGGGTCACCAGTTATTTCCTTCTTTGTGTGACGATAACTTTTGCATATATTTCACTCCACCGTCATTGATGTCGCTGAACGGCCATGAAAAAGGCGCAGGACCATAGTTTCCATTTCTGTGCCTCTAAAACCATAGTTATGCACTTCTGTCGCCGTAGAGAGGCACCCCGGGATCCAGAGCTATCCCTGGCTGACAAACAACTTCGTGTCGAAGAGGTGCATTTCTTCCTAGGCACGCTTTTCGATGCCCAGCTCACTTGGGTGCCACACCTCCGTCAGGTCAAACCAAACTGCTGGCAATACCGATACATACTGCATTACCTTAGCCAGACGTTTGGGGAGGTACCTGTCCAACTCTGCCCTCAATCAATCACAACTCGACTATGAGACTTGGTGTACGATTCGGCAGCTCCTTCAGTGTTGCGGGTCTCGGACCCAATACTCCACAATGGTGTCCGTGTAATTATGGGGCCTTCCGCACAAGTTCAGTCACAAGCCTCCTATTTGAAACTGGGGTGCCTCCGCTGCAGTTACACAGGAAACAGCGGCAAACTTCACACATTGTCCATGTTCATGCGTCACGCTACCACCTGAATTGCAGACTTCCTTTCAAGTTTTTACACTCCCCTCTCCTCCACGGTGGTCTATGTCGTATCTCTCGATCACGGTCTGGGTTCGTTCCCTTCTTTAGCCACTCGAGTTCCTCCAAATCCCTGCCACTTTTCACAACTCATAACCCACATTAGTATATTCCTCGCTTCAACTTAGTTTGGATATATCCCATGACTCGAAAGACTCAGTTTCATATTTGACTCTCCATTGCACTCGATCTGATTTCCTGGTAGATGACTGAACTGGGTGACCATGATGAACAGCGTTCCGTGCAGCGTGGGGGTAGCGTTTTTAACGAGACGTTGGTCGCTATTTATCCACCTCTTGAACATCTCCAAGCTTGCCCCAGGGAGTCTGTCGTCATCTGCAGCGACTCCCTCGGTGGCTTGCAAGTCCGTGACCAGTGTTTTCCAAAATATTCTTTGATGTGGTCTACTGGAGACTCTGCCTTCAACCTTGGCAAATCTGGCTGTACTGTGGCTCTCGTTTGGACCTTGGACCAGATTGGTATGTCAGGGAATGAACACTTCGATCAGCTGGCCACTATAGTTTGGTGTCCTGGAAAGATATATCCGATTGCATGTGAACCGTAAGTTCAAATCTGGAGTTCAGATTTGTTGAAACGAACGTGCCGAACAAGCTCCGCGTAATCAAGCTTTCTGCGGTCACTTGCGGCAGTCTTTCAATCTGTCTGCTGCACTTCCTTTAATTCTCAGTGACAATGCCTATATGGCTGACCGTGTTTCACGTATTATTCATAATTCTATTTAGTGGTGGGCACCTGAGTTTGATCTCTTAAGTCCCCACCCCTCGAGAAATTTTAAGTTGTTTACCACTTTTGCGTTGTTTGTCCTGCTTCTGACAGGAAATTATAATATGTGCAGAGTGGCTGGCTCATCCATTATTTTCCTTGTGATCAGCCAGCCACAGTATTCTGCTGTAATGTTTTAGTTCAGTTAACCATTGGCTCCTATCCTTCTGTGGTTTTGCTACTTATGTTTCATCTCTGTCACTCTAGTGTTCATTGAAGCACTCTGTCTCTCGTGGGTTTTCCCTTCGCGTGGTGAGCGACGGATTTTACTTTGCTCCGCCTTTTGTTGTAATATCTTAGGTTTAAATTGGTGACTGATGACCCTGTAGTTTAGTCCCCTCAAAAATCGTATACAGCAACAACAGCTAAACTTATGATGTTGTATATTCTCAAGTCAAAGACAGACGTATGACGTATTCCTTCTACTATGTTGTATACAAACAACAATTAAAATGTCGATATCTCTTACATTTTCCGGAGTTAAAATATAATCTTCAGCAGCATGTATCATGCAGTACATGCCCAAAAAATATTTACTGTATTTGCGCAACGTATTAGATGGGTTTAACCAAAGATCTAGATGTAATGTGACATCAAACGATACCTGATCATCAGAACATATACATCTGTGTGAACAATAGAACTAAAATATATGGAGTAAAATATATTTGTTGTGGGCATACACATATATAAACCAAACTAGTTTCATGGATGGACAGATGACGATGAATGACTGCTGTACATTACAAATAATGTTACGAACAGCATGAAGAGTAATTTACAATTATCAGCCAATGTTCTATGAGTGACACTTTCTGTGATTATGATCAACACTCGTCCAGGTCTGATGACCCCGTAGGTAAGTCCCATAAGCTGTACAAACATTTGAACATTTTTTGAACGCTCGTCCAGTATCTATACATTAGACGTGAAGGCTCCACATCAGGTGGAGAGAAAAATGTAAATCCTATGGACAGATAGCAATTTCCTTCGTTCCTGTTTCTTACATACACTTAATACAATTTACACTCTCGGGATAGAGGAGTGTGTAGAGCTACATATAACCACTATGCGAACTGAAGACAACACCATTCGTACCTACACCCCTTGAAACAAATATTTAATTATGATATGCCGATATGGTTGCTACTTACTATTGTAATATGTTACACTGTAATGTGCGTAATTTACTTTCCACCGTTGCTTTGACGCCACCCTGAGTTGCTAACGCAGACTGCAGGCTGTGCCATAAGTACATTAATTATGAGACTTTTTCCGACTTGGGGCGCGCAGGAAGCGCTCTCAGTCTGCCGGATGAGCAATAAGTGCAATGCGTGGAGAGTACTGAGGGAACGACGCGACAGTAACAAGCTGCGTCACTTGTGCTTTCCTGACGTCGCGTCGTTACGCTGCGAACGGCTTGGTGCAGTCACTTCACCGGATTCCCGGCGACAATGTTGTAATACATGGCACTTCTACGATGCCGTGCATTTCAATTCGCAGCAAGGAAGAGCAATTAAAAGGTTAAGGATCGGCGAGAAGCGTAGTTTCCTTTGTTCTTCCTCTCCCACGCAAGAGTTAATTTTATGAAGTTTCCTACATGTCATGTAAGAGAGGTCAAATAAAGGTCGGTAGTTTTTTATTCCTTATCAATTTTCCTACCGTTCTCTTGTACATATATATTGGTATTCTAATTCGTTTTCTAATTACTGGAGCACACTGCTCGAAAGCGGTAATCCATCTATAAGTATCCAAGCAAAATAAAAAAATAAAATAATAAAAGGGAAAAAAGGAAAACTTCTTCGCCAGGGTAATGTAACCCAAGATTCAATATTCCCTCTGATTCTCGTGTACTCACTGTCTGAATTTATAGATTTTCTCAATCAGAAGAATTGACAAAAGTGTATGAAGAACGTGTTGGTGCTGCGCACTTCAAAGGAAAAAGCGTTAAAGTAAGATTGTGTCTATGTTTCAAATCTCTTTCCCTTTAAATTTTTAAATTTCATTTCTTATCGGCTCTAATCACTTTCTCATTACACATACCCAGTTGTATTCCTTTCTTATTGTCCAGTTTTCTCTAGTCAATGTTAATTTCATAAAGAAATCACGTAGTCATGCTCTGCTTCCTCACTATTCAGAACTAAAGAAAATTAGTTCTACAAGAGTTGGTACGGATCGCGGAATTCCAACCTGGTGCAGGATCCTTCGTTCCCCTTCCCTCCCTTTACCTCCTCCTCCATCGAATCGCACGTGGCGTTGGATAGGGTGGTGAAGGACGGGATGGCGAAAGCGTGGGTGCGAACCGCTGTCCGTCAATGCTTTTGTAGCCCCGGTCGGATACCCAAGTGCACCTTGACCTATGCTGTGATTTTAGTTGGCCGAGCGGTAGGTTCCGAGCTTTGCTAAGCTTGCAATCACTGTCTGCGTTGAACAGCCCGTCGATCTCACGCCCTACAGTAGACTCCTGCAGAACACATTTCCTAAGCTGCAATTTGCTTTATACTTCACTGAGTTTTTTGCCGCAACAGTTTTGTTGGTTGCCTAAGTTCAGTATATCTTCTATATTCCTTCCATTTCTATTCAATACGCCCGATGCATCGTTTAGCAAAATATAGCAAAATTAAACTTAAAATTAATAACCTTTGAATGTGTCATGCGAGTTCAACAAACTTTGACTTAGATGACATCTTACTACTTCCAGCTATCATCTTCAAATCAACACATTTATATCTATTTATTTAAGGATTTGTTACACTTGTTATAACAATTTATTATGTAAATATATTCATATCATCTTATCCTCCGCAGTAGCTCATCAATTTCAAGCAGCATGGTATGCCCATCTTGTCCTCTTGAGTGTAACTGTTTAATGAAAATTTGTCCATTTTGTCAATACCTTTACGTAAAAAAATGTGTACTGTTTGTGGTCAAGATCATGAAAACCGCCTTGCTCACTTATTTCCTTCATTATTTGCACTGCTGATGAATAGTCTCAAGGTGACTACATGCTTATAAATTTTCTATTTAATACTGTTAAATCGTTAATTTAATCTGAAAGTGGTCAAAGTTAAGCAAGTTAAAAGAAATCTCTTTTGTTAAGAACCGTGATACGTTTGGAGGGAATGGCGATTTGCCAGTGAGCGACAGTGTAGTGAGGAAACTTCCGTGGTCAAGGAAAATACTTGGACCGTTCGTATGGATAGCTGCTTGGGGCTATAGGAACACATTACGTCTCGCCTTGGAAGGAGTACGTGCCAGGATAGCTGAAGTGATTCGTTTGCGACAGTGGTAGAATGTTTGCGGCAAACGGCCACTTTGCCTTTACTTTAACTTTCGCAAGGACTATTGAGTACCACTTTAAAAACTTTATCTTTCTCCGATTCCATTATGGAACAGTAACTGAACAGTGTATGTGATTTCTGGGTGTTTGTGTGTTATTCGTCGGATTATAATTTTGAGCTACCAATTATTTCGTGTTCTGAGACCGCGAAATGGACTTAATGTCAGAGCATCGTTTATGATTATTCATTTGGGGAGTTTGCTCCCTTTTTCCTAGAGCAGTTAAAGAATTTTATAAAGTTTATTTCTATTTATTACTGTAGTTTGCCTAGGATCACTTCCTCTAGGTCAAAACATGTGTTTCAATAAACATTATTCAACAGAATTATCTGGCATTGCTTATATCAGTTTCAAACGTTAGAATAAAACATATTTTATTAACTGCTCATTAATCTCACGTTTAGATTTTATTCGTGCAATTGTTAGTCTTCTGGCTTGTTAGATGTAAACTTTTCACTCACTTTGATGGTAATGCTGTCTCCCTGTGCTCTTGGTTGCCCTGTCCCCTGGTAATAATATTCAAAATTGTTTTAATTGTTTTATCAGAGCTACTAATCTCAGACATGATGCACATGCATCTGGACTTTTTAATGACGTTTCTTAATGTAGCACAGTAGTTTTTATAATATTTGACTGTTTTTGGGCCATTACTCTTTCTTGATGTTAGATACAGTTCCCTTTTTCTGTTACAAGATATTCTTGTTCCTTTAGTAAGCCATGGTGTCATGCATGGTTTCTTATCATTATATTTATCTATTTTCTTGGGGAAACAAGTTTCAAATACCTTTACAAATGTATCATGAAATAAGTTATATTTTAAATTGGCATCAGCTTCCTTATACACCTCATCACAGTCTAACTGCTGAAGATTTTCCCTGATATTTCTAATTGTTGAATTGTAAACTGAACGCACAACTTCTGAGGGCTGTTTTGAATTACAGAGAGGAACTATGTCATTTACTGTAACTAGCTGTGTTTTTGTTTGTATAGTCTATGGGACTTAACTACGGGGTCATCAGTCCCTAAACTTACAAACTACTTATCAACTAGATTATCCTAAGGACGGCACAAATATCCATGCCCGAGGGGGGATTCGAACCCCCGGCCGTAGTGGCCGTGCAGACCGTGACTGGAGCACCTCAGTCTCCTCGGTCACCGCGGCCGGCTAACTAGCTGTGCACCATGATTAGAAAGACATGTAAAAAGCATGTAACACGTTTCGTTATGAAACGCACCACAGGAAGAACAGAACACTGAAGATTATAGCGGATATTGGTCAAATGCAGACTCGCAAGAACAAACTGATAATTGAATTAACCCATAACCTGCTTAAGCCAACGGCCGTGCTGCAGTGATTACAACGGTTTCCGTTAAATCAACGAAGGTAAGTACTGTCGGGCTTGGGCAGCACTTGCATCGGTAACCACCCGGTGCTGTGTTGGACGGAGTTTAGTTTAGTTTATCATCTGCTTCAAATTGTCAAGCCTCTACAGACATGCAATCAACTAAATGGTTTTCAAGGACGGAATACAAATTACGAAACTCAAGGCACCAGGCTTAAGTAAGAACATTACATTAAAAATTATGGTTCTGAAATGGAGTACCGCATTCTAAAAGTAATCTTATTTTCATTCAATGGATTCCACCCTTCTCCAACAATTTTACATTCGTTTAAAGTTTCTAATAAGCAAGTTGTTCCAGTGTGTTAATAACACTACGAGACGAACGAAAACGCTACGCCTTTCAAGTGAGTCGTAGTTTCTCGTGAACCTGTGTCTTTTCAATGAGGAATTGCTTTGATAACCAAAGTTCTTCTCGTATTATGTCCTGCTTTGGCGTTCAATTTAAGGAAAGAATGTATGCTAGGCAACTGTGTCGCTGGGTTTATGAGATGATGCTACGATTTACGCCGCCGCTCGCGTCGTAGGTTCGAGTCTTACCTCGGGCATGTGTATGTTGTCCTTAGTGTAAGTCAATGTGGTCTGTAAATGTAGCGACCGATGACTATAGCTGTTTGGCCCAATAGGTTTCCAAACATTTAACATTTTTGGACAACTGATGAAGCCTTATTCGTCTATATACACAGTTTATTATCTGCAGATTTAGCTGTGGGTACAGTGAAGCTGGACATGAGATTGCTGCCTTTAGAATCGGCTAGCTCCTTACTGACTCTATCGTAAATGAACCATTTAGCGCCCCTGGTGACACATTAACCACCGCAGTGACAAATCGCAGTGGTAGCCGCGGGTCATTCGTCACGTGACGAGTATTCCGATACGCGTTGCGCACGCATTAATCACAGCCGCAGATGGGACTTCCGCGCTACGCACCATTTATCAGCTACCCTGCACCCACGGCGCTCTTGTGCGGGCTATTGTTATGATCACGTGACGGTGAAAAGTGAGTTCCACTTTAGCAGCTACCTTGCGGGAGCAAGTCTTTCAAGGTTGCGGTTCTGCTGTCCTCCGCACGTGTTGGTTGCTGTCGTTAGGCGTTACATAAATAAGGGACACTCGTCGAGTTTGCGGAGTATTTATTTGACTAAGAAACTTATTTCACTGCACTGAGGAAACACATAATACAAGGAATAGCTGGCAGTGAGTGTGGAAACACTGAAGTTATCATTTACACGGTCACACAAACATGTATACGGAACGTAAGTTCCAAACTCATTTTAAACATAAAAAAAATGTAAAAAAATAAATAAAAAAATAAAAAAATTGCGGAAAAGGAAAGAGAGTTTTGTCAGTTCTAATTCAAATTGTAATATCACAGAGGGACTAGTTGGTGATAGTCTGTTAGCATTTGGTTGCATAGGAGGCCAGACAGAGACGTCGCCCTTTGCTAAATAAGTAATTTTAGTGAATAACACGCAGCGAAAATCAGCAGTTTAATTAGATCACTCAATACAGCTGTCAGGAATTTGTAGAATTGTATGTTCGCCATCGGCTCAAAAATATGTAATATTTTCTGCACGTTTCAGTCAAGGCCACCGTCATAACAGGAAGTGTAAAACCGTGTACATTACATGTACGAGCAATTTAACATTCCATTGGAAGATGGTCGCTACAAACGAAACCAATAGACAATCAGTCAGAAATCTGGACGAATTATGAGACATATATAAATCTTCAAATAACGATAAGGCAGTCGTATAATGACTGGTAATGCACAGTCAATCTGTGTTAGACGGAGTCAATTTGTTGTCTTGCCAGTAACGACGCGCTTCTAGTGCCACAGCAGTTGTTGTATGACGTGACTCCCGGTGACAAACATGCGGTCTACAAGCGTCTAGGGACTATCAGAGTCTCGTTCACATACCCGAATTCCCGTATTCTGCGCTAGAAAAAGATAACACGGCCAATAGTTGAGTAGGGATAGTGCATCTGAAGGAGAACGTAGACAGGCAGTTTTTCTTAGCATATTGCATCTCACTGTTCACAAACCTGCTAACTGTTTTGCATAAACATTTTAGGTGTATATATTTACAGATATAGTTAATAATTTGCGGTATTGTAAACAAAACTGTGTCAATTATTGTCCGGTGCAGCCATGTATTATACTCTCAACAATTTTTGAAATGGCGTACTTATGGTCCCTTAGTGTTATTTTTTTCGACTTACTTTGAATGGTTATTCGTATTTACGACAAACTCTGCAGTTCTTGTAATTTGAACATTAGAGTTCTGTTACTGAGTTGTAGAAACTTTTTGATGTAATCTGCAATTTCTGCCTTTAGTAAATGTATCAAAGTATAAAGGCTGACGAGGAGCTAAATTGGATGTGACCTTTACATTACCTTGTGTTAACAAATCTGCAAATTTACATCTGTTGGAACCACCGGGATGTCTGCTTTCAAAATCGTTTCTCGGGGTGTATGTTCAAATCATATGTTATTCTTTGATGTTCCAAAAATTAAAATTTAACAAATAAAGAGAGACACAGAGATAGATGGGGAGGGAGAGAGAGAGAGAGATAGAGAGAGAAAGAGAGAGAGAGAGAGAGAGAGATAGATAGAGAGAAAGAGAGAGAGAGAGCGAAATACCATTATGTTAAGAACGTATTTTCAGCATGGATACAAGAGGCGTTACTACAGAACAATGGAAGATACTAAGGGCTGAAATGTCGATCTTAGAAAAAAAAAATGAAAGGACACGTATAGTGCAGAAATAAAGCCGGCATTAGATTGAACAGTACCCTAATAGGAAGGCACTATCTGATGAGGTGTGGCCGCCAATGCGATCACTGGTTCTATAAATACTGCTCTCTTTAGTGCTATTTTGTATCCTCCGTACCATCGGTTCCGTATCGCAGCCTTGGTAATGACATGGTTTTCGGTTTGGAATCTTAAGTTCCAGTTCTGAACGTTACCGACCAGACCACATGCCGATATTTCTATAACTGTACCAATAAATGTTGAGTACGCGGAAGGGCCGATCCACGATAATTTATTATTTTATAAATTTTAAGTGATTTCAGTTTTTGATTTGGTGATTAGATGTTACTAAAGATACACATCATAGTGTAGTCAGGCTTATAACAGGTGTCATGGAAACACGTGGTTCGGAAAATGTAAACATTCTTATGCATAATACAATAAATTTTCTTGTAAAATTGGAAAAAATTACTTATTTCTCCACAGCTCTAAAAAATAATATGTTACACTGCTAGCTTTATGACTTGTTACGGAACACCCATCCACTTAGTACTGGTAAGAAAATTATGCTCCAAAGGCGTTATTATTATATTTTACGTAGTATCTCTGATAGCGTCATTCGAAACAGTTATTACGAACCTAAAACGCCGCGGCGGAGCGGCCGAGCGCATTGAGGCGCTATGCTACGATGATCGAAGCCGTTCCCCGTCGGGGTTAGAATCCCCCCTCGGGCATGGATGTTTGTGCCGTCTTTAGTATAAGCTACTTCATAAGTAGTTTCTAAGGTTGCGGGCTGATGACCCTGCAGTCAAGTCCCATAAGCTTTACAAACATTTGACCATTTTGAACCTATAACGTCAGGCATTAGTGTGGCTTAAATAATAAGTGCAAGAAAAATTTTAAAATAGAGGAAATATATTTGTTGCTTTCTTTCCTGTTTCTTTTTTTTCCACGTATAGCACACATACGGCAAAACACACAATAGCAACGCGCAAGCCATTTCAGTGTCGCTGGGATGTGTAATTACTAACCTACTCAATTTCCCGCCATTTGCATTGATGTATGACCAACACCGTTCACTGTAACAATGCATATTTTCCAATAAAACGTTACGTGCCAGAAAGCGCTCCAACTATCTCCACCCACTCAAACCTCAAAGACAAAAATAAGTTCAAATTTTCTGCGTAGTGCATATCGACAAAAGTCGATAGCATTGTTTTCACATGCTGTCAGCCGCAATCTATACAATGAAACCACAGGGCCCCGCGCGTATGGTACCGCGGTATGAGGCGTTTTGTCACGGATTGCGCGGCCGCTGCAGTCGGAGGTACCAGTCCTCCCTCGGGCATGTGTGTGTATGTCTTTTCCTTAGCATAAGTTAGTTTAAGTAGTTTGTCAGTCTAGGGACTGATGACCCCAACCGTTTTGTCCCTTCCAGAAATATGATGCCGGCCGCGGTGGCCGAGGGGACTGAGGCGCTCCAGTCACGGTCTGCACGGCCGCTACGGTCGGGGGTTCGAATCCCCCCTCGGGCATGGATATTTGTGCCGTCCTAGTTCGTAAGTAGTTAATAAGTAGTTTGTAAGTTTAGGGACTGATGACCCCGTAGTTAAGTCCCATAACCTGTACAAACATTTGAACATTTGAAATATGAATTGGACCTTCCGGTCTCGGAAATTTAGTGCAGGATGAGACTCCTCAGCTTACTAATATACGTCAAGGGTGTCCACTCAAAGAAGTCTTAAAGCGCACTATTTACAAAATTCCAAGTAATAAGTTATAAGCTTTTAAGCGTAGCTCATACACGCTTTGTATATCAATCAAGAGTGGAAATACAGGAGCAAAATAGCTTAGTCAGTGTCGATTTAAAATATCATGCGGCCGATTTGATTCGAAAAAAGTACAACTTTTGAAAAATTGCTGAAGTATTACAACATGTTTTAAATTATAATTAAATTATGTCATATCATGTCCTAGTTCATGAACCATGGGCAATGTTCGTGTGGCCAAGTACGTGGTTCTGACAGTTGGGATACCAGTTACTTTGGAGATATTTTGGGCATCTTATATATATTCTGACTCTTGGCCACCTTTGTGCTCAGCCGGCAAAGACTCCACCGATTAGTCTCTCAAACGCTAGGCGTAAAAACAAATGGGACCCTGGGCAAGTAGGCCTATCAACCTATTTCCCAGGTACTTCGATCTGACGCTGGCAGTAATCAGAGGAAAATGCCTCGGACCTCCAACTGACAAACCAGGGACGCCTCAGATTGGCAAACGATTTCGAATTAGATGGGGAGCTATTAACATGAAGGGAGCTACACTGGTCAGAAGTTAGAGCTGAAAACAGCTGCAAGTAAGATGGGATTAGATGTTTTAGCTGTTAGTAACAATGGGGTAAAGGGAGAGACAAAAGACAAAGAGGGAGAAGACAAGTTCTGTGTGTCAGGAGTCAAGCCAAGAAAGAGCAATTACATCAGGTAAACAATTGAATTCAGCGTATTGGTAGTAAGATATGTGAATGAACGAATGATATGAATAGATCTGGCAGTTTCCTCCAAAAGAAATACGATTGTGTCAGTTTATTCACCTTGTGAAGGGACAATCAAGAAAAGATGGACAGATTCTATGACACACTCACCGATGTATTTCAAATGTTCAAATGTTTGTACAGCTTATGAGACTTAACTACGGGGTCATCAGTCCCTAAACTTACAAACTACTTACGAACTAGCTAATACTAAGGATGGCACAAATATCCATGCCCAAGGGGGGATTCGAACCCCCGACCGTAGTGGCCGTGCAGACCGTGACTGAAGCGCCTCAGTCCCCTGGGCCACCGCGGTCGGCCCGATATATTTGTTAAAGCTTAGGGACAGTGGGTGATTTCTATGCCATGATAGGAAATCGAACAGAAGGGTGTAAAAAGGTTATGGGTAATTTTGGAGAGAACATTCACTAGTGTTATTACGGAAGGCAAAGGAATATAGTAACAGCTAAGAAATTCAGAAAGGTGGTAAGGGATTACGTATATTCGGAGGATTCTTTGATGACACTAATCGTTATTAAATCTGCATAGAAATAGGTTTTTTGAGGTCAAAAGTTGACGAAGTCAGGCCTATATGTAGGTGGATAGGAGTGAAGAAACTTCAGGACAAGGAAATCAGTCCATAATCCATAACAATTATCTCGCAATTTTACCAGAAAGTTGAATGTAGCGAGTTACAATCACTGGAAAAAAATTGACAAGCTACGGGGATACTCTACTAGAAGTGGCTACAGAATGTTTTTGAACTGTAGTGTTTAAAGGTCGGAAGAAGCAGACAGCTTGGTGGAATGACGAGGTCAAGGCAGCCTGTAAAAGGAAAAACGAAGGCATTTCAGAATTGGCCTCATACTAGAACACAGTCTGACAGAAAAACTTGTGTTGAAGACAGAAAGAAATTCAAACAGATAACTGAAACATACAAGCAGAAATTTGGGAAAACATCGGAAATAGGATGGAAACACCAAATCAATCTGATGTAAAACCTTTCTTTAGGCTAATTAGTCTCAGAAAGGGTGGAAAGAATGAATTGACAAGTGTTTTAGACAGGTCAGAAAAACTACTGGTTAATCTATTGGATACCTGGGAAGACGGAGGGAATATTTTGAAAGTTGTTTAATATAGATGTTATGTTCAGTAATGTGTCAGAAAAAAAATGTTCAAATGTCTGCAAATCTATCGGACCAAACTGCGTGATCATCAGTCTGTAGCTTACAAACTACTTAAACCTAGGTAAACTAACCTACGGACAAACACACACACCCATGCCCCAGGGAGGACTCGAACCTCCACGGCGAGCAACCGTGCGCTCCACAGCGAGGTGCTTTAGACCGCTCGGCTACTCCACCGCGGCAGTGTGTCAGATCTCGATTTCCAGTGGAGGACTAAATGATTACCCTGCTGGAATCATTTGAAGTCCAAGAACAGAGCATCTCGCATGCCTAAACTGGAGTCAATTTATTTTTATTTTTTTAAACCTCTTGCAGGTAATAATTCTAAACATTAATTCGATAAAAATAGTGCAGTTGTAGGCTTCTTTTGGTTTATAGATAATTTTAATTCATAATAATCTAATCTTTAATCAGACAGACACATGTTCATAGTGATAATATTGAAAATGAATGTATTTTGGGAGGACAGATGAAAAATACCGTTCAAGGATTTTTTTTTCTGTGGACGAGTGTTCAAATACATTTTACCTTCCAGGGAAGATTGTATTTAGACATCAAATTGACAAATTGTAATTAGTTATATAGTAAAGAGAATGCTGAAAACAGCAAAACCAATGTAATTAGCAACAAAAGTAACTAAAGCAAGAAACACTTGCACCGCGATAAAAAAATATATAAAAAAGTATAGGCTATGATGGCATCCGTTTCTATGCACACCTAATAACCAGGAAAGTCGACATTGTACTAGAGCTATCTGCTCTTTCTCGTTAGCGTAACGGTCGAATAGTTCTACTGGAGTTGAAAAACTATATTAAACTGGAAACAAAGATAATGGAAGGCACAGCCACTCATTCGTGTAAACCGTGCGTAAGGACTTAGAAAATTATATCTATCTGCTCATACATTTATCTTAGCTTAACACTATAGATTCACCACGTGGCAGTCGAAATAATTACAAATACACGCATCTATCATCATCAAATCGGCACTTGAGGACCCTGTAGATCATGCGCCGACCTCTCAATGCTCCTCCATAAATGACGATCTTGTGCACTTTGCATCTAGTTGTGATGGAGTCCTAGCTCACAAAGGCTTTTTTGTAATTAATCCTTGCATCGTTTTTTTGGGTCTTCCAATTGGACGTGTATCATCAGGTCTTACCATAAGAACGGCTTTTGCCCGTGATGTGTCTGGTCTCCTAGCTATATGGCTTGCCAGACGTATTCTCCGTGCTTTCAGTTTTTGTACAATGTTGGGTTGCTTCATTAGGTCATACAGTTCTTTGTTCTTTCTTCGTCGCCATGAGTTCTCTTCACGGACTAGCCCAAAGATATTTCCCATGATTTTTCTTTCAAACACAAACAAGTTCTCTTCATCTTTCCTTGAACTCATTTCACATCAAATGTTTATTCTAAATTTATGTAAGACGTAACAGTACTTAATCAATTTTTCGTGTGTTTGCTTTGAATTCTAATAATCATGTTCAGTAAAATCACCCAAAAATTCTTACTTCAATAATGAATGTATCAAAAGGCACGACGAAAAGGTGTTGACAAAACTCTGTGCATATCAATGAACTCCAAAACGTCAAGACAGATTTTGCTGAAATTTTGTGTGTTTTTGAGTTGGTTCCTGGTTTGCTTAGATAAAAAATTGGATACGATTGCTGGCCCTAAAAGTCGAAATAATTGAAAATGATTATTTCGGTAACTTCGGTTTACATTCGTATTTTAAGCACTGCCATAGCGTTCAGTTAACTAAGATAAATTTTCATATAATACATGGATCAATGTACCTTACTCTAGACTTCGACACCATTTGACCGATAACCATAAAACCTGACAGATATATGTAATTTTTCACATACGGGGGAGGAAGACCATTAACAGAGAGGGGGGAAAGAAGGAGATTGGCAGAGAGCGGGGGTAGGTAATAACAGTGACAAAGGATTGGTTAGGTGGGTACAGGGGAGGTGTCCGGACACTTGCCACGCCGGACACTTGCCACGCCGGACATTTGCCACACTTTTACCTGCTCCGAAGGGTCGGGTGCCTGTCTCCTCCTAATCCTCTCCCCCCCCCCCTTCTTTCACCCGGCCCGACAACTCCGTGGGCGGTGTCCCGACATATGTACACTGGTCGCTTCCGCATTTCTTAGTACGGCCGTTAGTATGGAAGTTATTACAACGGTCAAGGGCAGGCATTTTGCCCACTACAATGGTTACGCGATAATAAGGGACTGGATGTGCTTACTCCGAAAACATGATCATTGCAAGGGAAAGCTGCTTTCGAAGGACGGAGACGTATTGAACGTAGAGAACACCTGTGAGGAGCACCTAACGATGCGACCTTTATTAGTTGTAAAAATAAAAAGAGTGTATCAGACCTCAGTTTGTTTGTAAACCTTATGGGACTTTACTACGGGGTCATCAGTCCCTACAGACCTCAGTCTCCTTAAATAACTTAATGATGAAGCTAGCTGGTCACAGTTAGGTTCACTAGAGTTTAATCAATACGAGGTGACATTTGACTCAACGAAGCAACTACATTAAACATCACTCAAATGAGCCTCCTGCAACTAGAACTTATAGTTAAATCTACCGCTTTTCAATTTGCAATTTCATATTTAGGTAAAAGCTCCTACAGTTGACACGTTAAGATAACTTTTTTCTACCTTCTAATATTATGGCCATACTGTCAAAGATTGTGAGTTCTAAAATTATTCCTGTAACTTCAGAGCCGCATTTATCTCCAAAAATATCATGTTTGTTAAACTGATAAGGTACTCTTTAGGTTTTAAAAAGAATCAACTTTAGAATTGCACCTAAAATACACACCCTAAAAATATCTGCTCTTAAAATTGACAAGTTCGGTAGCTATAGCGTTGAAATAATTCCTATATCTCCAAAATTAGACAAGGATTGAAATAACTTTACAGTAGACGTAGATCTCATGAATTACATTTAGCTGTAGTCCTTAAAAATTAAAGTTTCTTACCATGTTGTTGATTACCTCTAACCAGGCCAGTAAAAGCTATTGAAACAAGGCAAGGGGGCTTACTATTCAAGAATGATTGTTACAAAAGAATCTCATATGTATTAGACGTATTTTTCTTATGCATTAAAAACTTTTGAAAACATAATTTATCATTTCGTCTGCAACATCACTTATTTGATACGCTGATTTGCTTTGCATCACCAAGGTATTTACTTTTATGTTATGTTTGCAGCAGTTCTCATTTCGAATTGTGGAATATTTACTTCGTCTTATTTGATGAAAGAATTTCTGAAAACTGCAATTAATAACTCCGCTTTAGTGGCACTGTGTTCAGTAAAATTACCGTCGCTATCGCGTAATAAAGGCATTCACTTAGTCTTTCCGCTGGTGTAGATAGCATAGGATCAGAATCTCTTTAGATTTTCCGCCACATTTCTACGAAAAGTTTCATTGTGGAAGCTATTAAACGAATGTCCCATTGAAGGCCGCGTTAAATTTCTAGATTCAGTAAAACATCGGCTATCTTGGGGATTTTGAATTCGTCTAAATTTTCTGCAAAAGCTTTCTGCCCTCTTTTATGTACCATGGGGGACCAGTTCAGTCTCTTATTAATTTATTTGGCAGGAAACCCTCCAGTTTCTGTTGATACTATTCCTTTGAATGTAATCCACATAAGGTCTTCACTTACGTAGTTAATTTAGAAAAAAAATGGAGTCTCACTCCTAGGAAGATGTCAACCGAATTTTTATCTTTGTTTCCTTTTTTAATAGACGTATTTAGCGTTTAGTTTTGGTGAATATCTTTGTTACAGATTTGAGCTCGCTACAACTTTTGGTTCACTTATCCCCGTATCCGTCGTGATGCTCAGGAGTATTTGTGACTAAGAACTCAAGTGTGTTTCCGAAACCATTTACAATTTTAATGGGCTCGTTTGTTCAAAATAATTTAAAAAAAAAAGCATTTAGAACGATATCGGAAGATGTATCTGCCACCATGTCAGAAGGTGTATTTTTGTCAACATACGGATGGTAGGTTTAAGTCACCGCCAACTGTAATTGTATGAGTAGTGTACCTTTTTGTGCTGAGACTCAATTTTCTATCAACTGTTCAGCGGCTGCATCATGAGAGTGCCGTGGTCGGTAAATTAAAATGTTCAAATATTTGTTAAGCTTAAGGGACTTAACTGCGGGGTCATCAGTCAAACATACAAACAACTTATGAACTATCTTATACTGAAGACGACACAAACATCCATGCCCGATGGGGGATTCAAACCCCCGACGGGGAACGACCTCGCGCACCGCAGCATAGCGCCTCAATACGCTTGGCCGCTCTGTCGCGACAGTTATTAATTTATTCCGGTAGTCGACTATAACATCTGCTCACACTGACAGGAAGTGTCGACTTCAGTTTCGCTTGTGAGCTAGTGCACATATTACGTTGTGGTTTTTGTTTCTTTTGTAGTGCAGATCATAGGAATTGTGACATTTCCATTAAAATACTAAGGTGTTTCCTCTGCGACTCAGCTAAACAATGTAGAACAACAGTGTACTTTACAAGCATAGCATTCTATATTCCTTCATTTCTTTATTTAAAATTTGTTTGTCGACTTTAGCTGATCTGTCAAACATAAACGCTCTTATCTATATTTTGTAAACGTATTTTCTGTCATTGATTTGAACTTTGTCCCAATTCACTTTATTAACTAATATTTCGCCGCAAAAGAGTAAATTTATGAAGTGTATCGTTCTTCTTTCCTCCTTTTTTCACGCAGTTGTAGCAATTAATAATTGTAAAATGCAGTGATCAAACTTGAATGATAAGCGACCATTCGAATTATCTTCGTCGTTCCTTTCATGTTCTTTCTACAACGATGGAGTGTTTCTATCGCAATCAGTAAGCGTGGAAGAAAGCTACCATACAAACGGAGGGAGAATGGATCCATATTTGTGGTTGGAAGAACTAATCACACACTGACATAGCCGACGGTATTGCTTTCGTTTCCCAAAAGTTATAAATATTTCGATTTCGGGATATTGAAAAGAAATTGTAAATTTCAGCGAGATCTCGAACAAAAACATTTCTTTCATACTGGCTGTATCGTGTAAGTTCGGAGACGGGCGTTTGGAAGCAAACAGCAGGAGTACGGGGAAGGGCGTCCCTTGCCTGAGGGACCGCTAATCCGACTACCTGGCGAAGGGTCAGGTGTGGCAAAAGTCCGGCGTGGCAAAAGTCCGGCGTGGCAAGTGTCCGGCATCCACAGGGGAAGGGGAAGAAACAAGACGGAGTAGTGGAGGAGGAGGTGATGCAAGAGGAGGAGGAGGAGAAGCAGGCAGAAGTTGATAGAGGGCGAGGAGGGAATGGGCATGGAGAGGGGAGGAAGGAGTATATGTTCTAACTGAATACTGCAATAAATAACTACCTGTGCAACTCCGGTTTTTGAGTTAGACAATACAGAGAGAGGCCTATGACGGCAAAGGAGAAGGTAAAAAACAAGTATACAAACGGGGGAAGTGTTGGATAGACAGGCAGATGATGGAGTGTAGCATGTACAGCCCATACACTTGAATATGTACCAATTTCGAAGCATTGCCGAGTTCGCTAGTTACTGTATGACGTTTACATAATTTAGTCACTAATCTGTATATCGTGCACTATAATTTTGAATTTATAGACAATTCATTACATTATTGTTACAGTCTCTGAAATATCATGACTGTCCTTTAATGCAGACATCTATATGTCATCCGCAAGGCCGGGATAGAGTGGCCGAGCGCTCTAATGCGCTGTGCGTCCAAGCGCGCTGTCGCTCGCAATCGGAGGTTCGAGTCCTCCCTCGGGCATGGGTGTGTGTGTGTGTGTGTGTGTGTTGTTCTTAGAAGAAGTTACTTTAAGTTAGTTTATTGTAGAAATATATTAAAAAGCCAAGATCGCTGATCATCAATTTTTATTTAAGACGACCGGTTTCGCTGAATTATGTCAGCATCATCTGGTCCAATAAAATTATTTTACAAGGCCATAATCTTGTAATGTCAATCAGTTGCTAAATAGCATCATTTACAGTGCATAGGTACACTATGTCATTATAATAAAACATAATTATCACAGTGAGTGACAATAGCAAACTCAAGTGTGATAATTATGTTTTATTATAATGACATAGTGCACCAATGCACTGTAAATGATGCTATTTAGCAACTGATTGACATTACAAGATTATGGCCTTGTAAAATGATTTTATTGGACCAGATGATGCTGACATAGTTCAGCGAAACAGGTCGTCTTAAATAAAAATTGATGATCAGCGATCTTGGCTTTTTTATATCTTTCGACAATAGCATAATTGGATCGCCTCCTAGAACATAAACCAACTCAACATTAAGTTGGTTTAATTAGTTTCTAAGCCTAGGGAGTGATAATTGTTTCAGTTATGTCCCTTAGATTTACAAACATTTAAACATTTTTCATCTGAAGGAACGTACTTCTGAGTCCTTAAAATGTGTAGCGTACAATACCTTAGTAATTGAGGGATAAATTAGGAAGCACGTGGAAACACATAAGCGTCGATATCTGACACGGAGTGTGAGCCCTTCCGCAGGAGCGCGTCCGGGATAGAGGGAGCGCAGTTGTTAGCGTTTGGGAGTTGGCCGAGCCCTGGGAGCGGCTGTTTGCAGAAGCCGTGGGGCCTTCTCTGGCCGGCCTTACATCTCCACCTGACCGTGCCGCGGAAATACTGCAGCCTGCAGCCAAAGCTGCTCTTAATTAATGAACACACGCCTTCGCCTTAGTCTATACTCCACAGCAGTTGGATATACCCACTGCTTCTAATACGTTTTAAATATAAATGGCTTATTCTCTTTGTTTCTTTAGAAAGTTTAAATTCATCAACTGCGAAAATGAAATTTGCGTATGTATTGATGGAACATACCTGAACCTAACGTAGATAAACTTCAAGTTCGAATGCAGTTTATAAATAAAGCTCTTCGAGACATAAGTTCATTACGCGAAGATCATAAATTGATGCTTTATCACAGTAATACTCAGTTTTTAAAGTTTCTAAGACAGTTCAAAAATATCTGATAGTATGATTAGACACAATAGGCACTATTATTGGTGAGACTAAATGTAATTTAATGAAAGCTAATAACAATGGTGAATTTACCATTATATATGTACAGCTACACTGCGCAAGACATCTCACAAGGTGCGATGGAGGGTGCTGTGTGCTACATTGTCTTATCCGTGCTATTCCGTACTTCACAACAATTAAAGTAATCGAAAATTGTAACAACAACTAGTTTCCTCGTGACAGATCAGATTACGCGTGAACAGACATAGCAGTCTCATTTAGGGACTGATGATCCTGGATGTTTGGTCCCTTAATTTACAAACCACTCAGTCCCTTTCACTTCTCCTCTGAGTTCCGACAGGTGCAATGATCTGCCAGGATATTATGACCACCTGCTTAATAGCTGGTATTTCAACATTTGGCACGTCTTGGCATCGAAATCAGTCAGCTCTGTGACGCTTCCGCGCATACTAAATGTGCCCGTAACGAATCATTCTGCTCTCCGTTGGATACTCTGTATGTCCTCTATCACATCCCACCCGAGGCAGGTCTCACACTGAGAAGCAATACTCAAGCACTGGCAGAACGAGAGTTTTGTGACATACTTTCTTTGTTGACAAGTCTTCCAATGAATCTCAGTCTATCATCTGAATTACCCACGATTACTTTTATGTAGTCGTTTCATTTCAAATCGCCCCATAGGTCTATTCGTAGATATTTTATGGAAGTTGCTGTTTCCAGTGTTTTTCTTGCTATCGCGTAGTTATATAATCTTTCAAATGTTCAAATGTTTGTACAGCTTATGGGACTTAACTACGGGGTCATCAGTCCCTAAACTTACAAACTATTTATGAACTAGCTAACACTAAGGACGGCACAAATATCCATGCCCGAGGTGGGATTCGAACCCCCGACCGCAGTGGCCGTGCAGTCCGTGACTGGCGCGCCTCAGTCCCCTCGGCCACCGCGGCCGGCTATATAATCTTTCTTTCTATGTAAACACATTACTTTACACTTGTTAATGTTGAGGCTCACTTGCCATGTTCTGGACCATGCGTCAATACGCTGAAGATCCTCATGCATTTCGCTAGCCTTCCAAGTGTCACGACTTCTCGAAAAACTACATCATCATCTACGAAAGGCCTCTCTGAACTTCCTATGTCATTTATATACATTGTGAGAAGCAACTGTCCTATGACACTCCCCTGAGGCACGCCTAAGATCACTTTCAAGTCTGAAGACTTGTCTCCGTGTAGGATGACATGCTGCGTTCTGTTAGTTAGAAACACTTCAAACTAGTCACACAGTTGGTCTGATATTCCCTAAGCTCGTACTTTGTTCATCAGGCGATGCTGAACCGTATCTAACGTCCTACTTAAGTCAAGAAACACGACATCCACTATGGATCCTGTATCTGCTGCCCTCTGGATCCCGTGGATGAATAGCGCAAGATTTGCTCCACATGATCGCTACTTTCGGGATCAATGTTGATTCTTACAAAGGAGATAACCGGTCTCCAGTCAACGTGTTACCAGAATAAAATGTCTCTGATAGGGCTTAGAACGTCTGTTACCGAAGATCGGTGGAAGATTCTATTGTCCTGCCGTATGTAAAAATTCGATTTTCTACAAAACCCGAGCTGATGTGAACTTTCAAGAAAAAATGCATCTCCCATCCTTCTTAGCCAAAGATCAGACCCTTTGTCTCACCCAACACCTCTCAGTCCAGTTTAATTCCCGTCCCTCCACCATCTTTATCTCTCTTGGCTTAAAAAAAATCATATGACCGTGTGTGGCACTCTGGCCTACTATTCAAACTCCTGTCCTCCACCCTTCCTACTAATTACGTCTGTTTCATTACTTCCTTTCTCTCCCACCACCGATGCTACGTCACTGTCTGCAACTCTGATTCCCGTGTGTTCTACCGCTCTACCGAGGTGGCTCAAGGCTCCGTCATCTCGCCTCCCCTCTACCTCATCTATTCCACCGATATGCCCCAACTTCTGCCTCCCATCCACCTCATTCAGTACACTGACGACACCGCTTTCAGCTCCCTTGCCCGCACCCTCGCCTCCCACCTGCATCTTCCATCTAGATGATTTCAATCTTACCTCCACTATCGCTCAAATGTTCAAATGTTTGTAAATCTATCGCACCAAACTGTGTGGTCATCAGTCCGTAACTTACAAACTACTTAAACTAAGGTAAACTAACCTAAGGACAACACACACACACCCATGCCCCAGGGAGGACTCGAACCTCCGACGGCGAGAAACCACGCGCTCCGCAGCGAGGTGCCTTAGACCGCTCGGCTACTCCACCGCGGCCACTATCGCTCCAACCGCCGCACCCCCCCCCCCCATCCACAAATATCTGCCTTACCCTTTAGCACTCTCTCTCCTGGACTCCGCATTTTAAAATTGTCTGTGAAAAAGCACCTCAACCACCTCGGCCTCCTCAGACTCCTCTCTGGCCGGATATGGAGTCTCAACCTATTTACAATCCTGATCCCTGTTTGAGCGTCTTGCCACCGCTGCTTGCGGCAGAACAAGCGTTGCCTCTGGTTTTTAACACGTAATGTTGTCAACGTCTCCGTGCTTGTGCTTGCGTCAAACTATGTTTCTGATTTTAGACACCGTGTCCGATTTAACGTTTCTATATATGTTTTTAAACTTAATTGTATTCATTATATCGCCAATATCTTACTTTGTCTTGTTTGTATATTCCCCCCATTTACCTTCTCTGTTAACGACTGATGACACATTGTCAATCATTTTAATCGTTTGGCTGCAGAGCGGCGTTAGAGGCCGCTGACAGTCTACCCTCCGTGCGAATCATAATAAAAGAGTGAAAAATCTGTGGAAATGCATTGCCGGCTAAGGCCGGCTTACTGGGCCGCAAAAGACGGGTGTCAAGTTCATGTTCCAAGGCACCTTTCATGCACTGTGCGCCTCATTTAACCAATATAGGCTTTGCCACACTCTCAGAGTACTCTGTAGACTCCCACCTTCCGCAATCCCAAGTCGTCCTTAACTGAACCGAGAAGTTAAATAATATTTGCTAGTGGCTAGAATATTACTTTCACTCACTGTTTTCTTAGAAGCCAGCCTAATTTCAAGTAGATGTTACGGACGTATGGAAGAAACGCCCTGGAACTGTAAAGCTCCTCCTCCTATTGTTGCTGTGGGTGGTCAAATTTCTTTCTCCTTAATCATGTATTAATCTGAGGTGGCGGAACATTTATTGTCTTTGAACACGGCTTGTACATGTTATAACTGTTTAGCAAGGTGCTCTCCATCAGACATCACATGTGCCCAATGCACTAACGTTCGGGGAACACCAGTAGTTTGTTTAGTGTGATAACAGCTCGAATCTTGCAGATAGGTGTACTGCGAGCTTACACACGGAATTTCCAAATACAAACTAGAAAAAAACACACTATTCTGTGCAAGGCGACACAATTTTATCAGTTATTCCCTTCAGTTGGGTCGAGATCCCAGTGCTACAGCAAGGAAAAAGGAAAATTAAATCAACACAAATCACCCATTCACAGCATGTGTATGCTTGGGGCTCCGTAAAGTGCGACTTTAGACCCTATTTTATTGTACAAACTGGCTGTGTCGTGTCTAGCGGACAGCCACACCTGCTGCAGTGTCCCCAAAATGTTTAGCTTTAAATAAGTGCAGGTAGGAACAAAAGAATGCACAAACGACACACTCACTTTTAACTAAATTGATTTGTTCCACCTAATACCCGTCAGTGAATATTTGTTACACCTGACTTCAGAGCAATGAGTCAAGTTCCTTAAGGCTGCCACACCAAAAAATGGAAACTTGACTGAATAGTTTCTAAGTCGCACAGTTGCTAAATAAAAATTAAAGTCCTGAGAAAGTTCCACTGCCACAGAATATAGTTAAAATCCACGAAGCACGACTGAAGACTTTTTTAACTCCCACAGACGCAGAATAAAATGAAAGTTCTCGAAGCACCACAGAAAAAATATTTCTAAATTCCGCACTAGAATAGTTCACTGAAATTTTACAAGTCCTCAAGCGACTCCACAGTCACCCAGCATTACGACACATCTTGTCTGTCAAACCGACACTAACAGACTGTCCCTAACAAGCCAAAATTGCTGCCGTAAGTACCCTCGCTGGCTTACTCTGAAGTCAAATCAGAATCTTATTTTCACAAAATTACCTCTTTTACATAAAATTCAAATGAAATAAACACATGTGATGATAGTATATAACGGAAATTTTACGCTGAAACAGAATATGGCATCAGAAACATTGTATATATCGTAGTTTTTGCATTATCAAAAAATTACATTTTTCTATCTTTGCTTTTTCAGTATTTAGACATAGATTAGTCACCGCAATTGTAGCTGTGTCTTGAGCATTATAAAAGGCTGCACATGTTTAATAATAAGTTCCGTGAACACCAGTTCATGTATTCCCATGCTAACCACATTGCTAGTTACGAGTTGTCGTGGTCGAGCGTTACACTTCTGCATCAGCGCGGTTGACAGCTGTTGGACGGGCTTTAGTGCTCGTGAACGCACGTCCATCACAACGTCCATGTTATTTAAGTAGATGAAACGGGCCGCCCAGTCCATTAATGGAAGAGCTCCTACATCTGTGCTTTCTATGCGGCTTCGCATTGTCATCCAGAAAATGAGCGTCAGGCCCAAAAGAAGCCTAAAAAGACACAAATGAGGATTCAGCACAGTGTCACAAGAACGATGACAAGCGATTATATCAAGTCACCAAACGCTGAACACTAGACCAGCTAATAGAAAGGTGGCGTGATCTTATCGCGTGAGATAAAATTTAATCTGCGTAGCAATTCAGAATGTACCCTCACACCGATGAGAGGTGAGAACAAATAGTACTCCCAGGAATATTATCTGCCATATCATTTACACGGCCAGGTGTTTAGTTGTGGGGAGGCTTAATGTACGTGGTCGTACTGACCTCCAGATCTTCGAATACTGTACACTCACTGCTCAGCGTTGTTTTGGCACTCTACTCCTTATTATAGCCAATTATTGATTACAGTGATGTTATCTTGCAAGGTCTTTCTTGGGAAAGCTCAAGACGTCTGGAACTAATCATGAATGCCTGCGTTCGATATATATGTAACATCCGTCTCTTTGATCACATTTCACCATCTTATATGCAACTATCCTGGCTCCGTGCTGACAAGCGCAGAGATTTTCATACACTCTGTTTCCTCTACTCTCTTATCAACGTACACTGTCCCTCATATCTTTCCTCGACCTTAACACTCTTATCTGATCAGCATAACAGAACTACTCGTTCGTGTCAGAGCAAAACCCTTTCTGTCCCTATCCATCACTCAGCCGGTTTCTCAAAATCCTTTTCAGTAGCAGGAACGAGGCTCTGGAATCATCTACCTCAGTATATCAGAGAACTGAATAACACTGCCAGCTTCAAACGACAGTTAATGGATTATCTACTGAAGCAATAATTACGCCAGTCTTTAATACCCTACGGTCCAGGTACGTCACATCCATTCCTCCTCCCAGATATTCTGTTACTGCCATTGCTCTCGCCAGGTACAGCTTTCTTAACTTCCTTTTGTCAGAATTCGCCTTGCCTTAACCAGTCTCGATTCAAAAGTACATCCTGTATCTGCTAATATCAATGTCGTTACACCAACAGCAGCAGAAGGTGTCTCAGTGGTACTACTAGTATTAATCCTATTAGAATTAAGTCAATACCTTTTATTTTACATCCTTTTACATGTAGTTAACTTTTATAAATTATGTTATTAATTGCTTATCTGTACAAATCATTGGTATGTTATAGGTAACTCAAATGTAAAAAATTCTGTATGTGTAAAACCCTGGTCCGATGTAAGAGAGGGCCTGATGGCCCTAATCTGATCAGGCTAAATAAATAAATAAATAAATAAATAAAATATGCATCTTTTATCGGCTGCATTCCATTGAACCCAAATCCCCACGGCATCTAAGTGCATTGGTATAGGTACTGTTGGAAGAAGACTTTAGTTCTCATGTTTTGCACAACAGTGTAATATTATCAATTTTGTAATTTTATTTACATTTGATTAAATCGTGTATCAAGACGTAGAAAACTTAACACAGATTCAGCGAGCAGCAGAACAACTACTAATTCGAGTAGTTTAATTGAAATTTCTTGCTATGAGCGGCTGTTTTCTGATGGTGTCGTCATTGAATGACTTATGAGTTAGACAAACTTTCTAGTTGCTGTGAGGACTGGCAACTAGCTCTAAATGTAAGGTGATGAAGATGAGTAGAAAAATCAGCCCCTTACTTTCCGAACACATTATTACTACTGAGCTGCCTGAAACACTCGCGCCGATTAATTTCCTAGGGGAAACGTTTCAGAGCTATATGAATTGTATCTTAACCAAAGTTTTTTAGTCTTAGCCGCTAATACGTGTTGTAATCATAGACCATGGACATACGAAAATTTGTATCGGGGGCGAGATTAGCACTCGAAACTACCTGCTAACTAGAAAGTTACGTTAAACACATGCTCTACCTCAGAAACTCTGATTTAACACACATGGACAGAGTACCAAAGCGAGTACCCTGCTTAACTGCTAAGGAAATAGATGGTCCAGAGTTCGAATCCTGACTCCAACACAAATTTTGGTATGTCCATGTTTGTAATATCACAACACCTACCAGCAACTAAGACTAGACAGAAATGTATAATACCAGGAACTGTAGCATCACATTGCGACGATATGTCTTTCGGATATCTCAGACACAACAGTACCGCAATTCTTAATTATATGAAATTAAATGAGAATTTAACGACAGTTGTGGGAAAGGCGGATATTGGCTTTTGCTTATTAGCAGAAATTTGGGAAGATGTGGCTCATCTGTAGAGGAGCCCGCATATTGAACGCTTTTCCAACCACTTCTTGAGTACTGCTGAAGTGTTTAGGGTTTCCCACCAGATAGATTTAAAGGAATATATTGAAACAATTCAAAGGAGAACTATTAGTTGTATTATTGGTAGGATGTTTCTTTGTAAATCTATGGGACGCCCAAGGGAAGACTCGAACTCCGACGGCGAACAACCGCGCTCCGCAGAACGGTGCCTTAGAGCGCTCCGCCACTTCACCGCGGCTGTTGGTAGGATAGAAGGAGGATTAGGGTTTAACGTACCGTCGACAACGTGGTTATTAGAGACGGGTCTCATGATCAGATTTTTGTGTAGGGATGGGGAAGGAAATCGGCCAAGTCTTTTAAAATAAAGCACCCGGCATTTTCCGGAGAGTGATTACGGTAATCACGGATGTCCTAAATATGGACAGCTGGATGTGATACCAGTATGTTACCACTTACCACATCGCTTGCTAAGAGAAATTAAGACTCGTACAGAGGCATACAAGGATTCGTTTTTCCCTCGTACTGTCTGAGAGTGGAACAGAAAGGGTAATGACTAGCAGCGTCTCATGGTAACCTCCGGCTAACACCTTACGTTGGACTGCGGAGTACGTATGCAGATGTAGATACAGCTTATTGATGTGTGCGTGAGTTGTAATTCTGTGTATGTGTGTGTATTTTCTCTTTTTGAACGACCTTTGGCCAAAAGACTAAAAATCTGTAACAGTCATTTCATTGTACCTTATTGTAACTCAACGTCTCATTGTCAAAAGAAGTATTTAAGAACACTTATTAAATGTATGTAGCTTGTATAAACATAGTAGTGCCACATTAGTGGATAAATTGTGTTTTGAGGGTATAATGGAGTGAAGGGTTGAGGCGTAGCATTTCACCAAAATGTGGTCCACTGTATAAACATGAGCATACTCCAGTTATTTTGTCTACTCAATTAAAAGAACCGGATAGAAAAGTTGGCGAAGAATACTCTGTAACCAAAAGAGCAACAGCACTCGTGGTACAAAAGTGCAACTGAACAGAAAAGATTCGTTTTTCCCTCTACAATTATTGAACATTGTGCAAAGATTTGCGTCCATTCTCATCATATAAGCTTCCTGTGTGAAAGTTGTTAACAAATCACATCTTTATTCCGTATACTACTAACGCACTGTGTGGAAAATAAACATCCCCTTTGCTTTGTCTTTCCACTGTATCGCCACTGATTTACACTGATTTATAAGGCGCATTTAACACTATTTTCGCCGCGGTGGAGTAGCCGAGCGGTCTAAGGCGCCTCGCTGCGGTGCGCGCAGTTGCTCGCCGTCGGAGGTTCGAGTCATCCCTGGAGCATTGTTCTGTGTGTGTTGTCCTTAGGTTAGTTTACCTTAGTTTAATTGGTTTGTAAGCTACGGACTGATGAACAAGCAGTTTGGCCCGATAGATTTACAAACATTTAACATTTTAACACTGTTTCGCTACGATATCCCAAACAATACAAGATGCGACTCGCGATACAATGCAGACTCAACCCGCAGCTGTAGATCCCATCGAGACAGAGATACCTATCTTCGTTACATCAACCATTGGAGCATGGAATCCTTGTGCCTCATGCAACATGTGTTTCACGATACACAGTGTACATAGTTTCCAGTAAATGACTGTGTCGCACAGTTTTAATGAAGAAAAAAAAATACATCCACCTTGTAGCTAGATGGTCAACAAACTTTTCACGTAAAAAGTAAAAACGGACTGTTTTGGGATTTGCACGTCTTCTCAGCTATGCAGTCTTTATCATTCGCCTATTAGGGGGAAGACATTGATTTTCTGCATCTTGACGAGGAAATAGTTTTCCTTCCGTTATTTGTCATAGTTTTCATATATTCAAATTAAGTAAACCACTGAGCATAGGTCTGTTCTGAAATACTGCGGTGAAAGATGTAGTCTCTACCCTTTTTACGCTTAGTGGGTTTTGATGAAGAGAGAACCGTACCTACTTACAATCTTGAAATTAAGAAAGAAAAAAAAATCTTTTCTCTTGTTGTTGCTACGGCTGCTGCCGCTGTTGTGGTCTTCAATCTGAATACAAGAGGACCCGTTCAAATGTTCAAATTTTCGTAAAGCTTAAGGGACTTAACTGCGGGGTCATCAGTCCCTAAACTTACAAACTACTTATGAACTACCCTATACTAAAGACGACGCAAACATCCATGCCCGAGGGGGGATTCGAACACACGACGGAGGACGACTGCGCGCACAGCAACACGACGCTCCAGTACGCGCGACTAATACGGCGCGGCTGAGGACCCGTGCGAATCTTCTTACCCTTTGTGGAATGGCAAAAAAGTTGGGAAATATGGAAGTAAGGTTGAATGTTCACGCATAGCTTTCTTCAGAATCAATCAATAAAAGTGTTTAAAAGCGCAAATGGAAGAGATTGATCCGCTGCGTGTAGTTAGGTAAAAAAGAACTGCGTACCTTAATTAGAACAGAAGATATCGTAAAACAAACCGATTAAAATATTCAATGCAAGTACAGAAGGATACTGCGTTTCAACAAAAATAATGAATGGAGAGACGTAAGTTAATTCTGATACTCGATGAAAAATCCGCGATTGAATACCTATCGTTTAAAGCAAAAATTAAGGAAATTGGTCGGATAGAACGGCCTGACCGACTGACTTTAGTTTACAGCAAGAATATCCCCATAAGAAATATACAGAAGGAAATCGCGTGTGAGTATAGAAAAAGGAACGCGAGAGTTATGTAAACTCTGATACTTGGTGACAACTCTGTGGATGAATACCTTTCGTTTTAAAATAAATGAAGGAATTCGACCGGGTAGTTTGGTCTGGCCGACTGACTTTAATATTGATACATTCTTTTAATGTATTAGATTGGTTGAAAACAGCTCTGCGCTAATCAATCCTCTGTAAGCCTCTAGTTCTCCGAATAATCACCTTAACAAATAACCATTTCAAGCTGCTTACTGTACTCGTCTCTTGATCTATCTCTGCGATTTTTACCCAAAATTTCTCTCAGTCTGCATCTATTAAATTTATTGAGATATCACGAATTTTATATATTCCGGAAAATCGTATTTTGCGCACTGGAAATGCAACTGAACGTAGCAACACATGCCTCACACTTTCTCATACAACTGTAATTATATCATGTAAACTTTCGCAGTAACATTACTTTAATAGTTTATGTCGTTTGTTGTGAATGCCCATGCTCAAACATTGTCTTATTTATTTACGGGAAATCTGTTATAAATGATCTCAATGTGACTGAATGGTAAAACATTCCTTACATGATAAATTGACATAAATTTTTTAGTTTATCGTAGACATCGTAGAGGTATACTTCTAAAACACAGCCGTTCTGGGCTGAAGACTGGGTGTATTGTACTAAAATGATTGATTAAGATTACTTCTAGTTCATTTAGAATGCAATCAAGTAGTATAATGATTGGTTTGTCAGATCGTAATTTGGTTCAAATACGCCAGACATAATTCTCCTCCGGGTTGTGAATGTAGCCTTTTTAGAATTTTAGTTTTCATGCTAACACGTGAAATAATTCTGTGATGTAGGTTCCAGATCTTTTGCATGTTAGGCAGCTTGCGTGGGTGCTCCGAGCATAAGAGTTTTGCAGCAGTTGCGTGCAGATTGTAGGTGTGGGGAGGTTAGGCGCAGAACTTGAGGAAAGAAGAAGAAACTTGTAAGGCACGAGCTGAGTCCCAGTCGACAGCAGCAGCGGCAGCGGCAGCGACGTCGTTCGCAGCGCCCGCGCCATCGGCACGTCACCGACACCGGCTGCCGGTTCTCTAACGTAGGCATGAGCAGTACAGAAGGAGCACCATCACCGTCAAATTAGATACATATACGTATGTGTGATTCCATAGGTTTACCGTCAGAGATGGCGCTCACAACAATTTCGCAATCTCCTAGTATGTGGGGCTTAGTGTTTGTCAGTGAACCACTGACCAAATCTGAACAAAGTTGAAATTGATTGGGAAGATGTTAGTGGCGAAAACCGTCCAAAATGGTACACATTGGTTGCCATAAACTACCGCAGTTTACGAATTCCAAATATTGAAAAAAAAATCGACCGTTTATAGTCATTTAAATAAATATATTGCCGAATTTGAAACGTCTCTTGGGGGGATCCAGTATTGACTGCTAACAACAGGAAGTAATGGATACGGGGCAAATCAAGTATGTTTTTAGAGCTTATTGGACTTAACTACTGGGTCATCAGTCCCTAAACTTACAAACTACTTATGAACTAACTATTACGAAGGACGGCACAAATATCCATGCCCGAGGGGGGGATTTGAACCCCGACCATAGTGGCCGTGCAGACCGTGACTGGAGCGCCTCAGTCCCGTCGGCCACCGCGGCCGGCACGGGGCAAATAACAGTTACCAAAATATAGATCCCAAACTAAGCAGATTAGCTATAACCATAATGCTGTTAACAATTTCCAAAAGGGAAATGGTAATAATAGTTTTCAAATTGGAAATCAAAAGGGAAATCAAAACTGAAGAACATGCGCCTTACGAAATGGAACACCATAACAAGAGGTTGGAAAGATAAGTTTGCGGCGCATCAAACCCGAATTGGTAAATTAAACGGCTGTATAGAGAATGAGATATTAAAAATTCTGCCAGAGTTGAAAATTCAGCGTAGATGACACAAATGTTGAAAATGAAGGTAGTAAAATGTAAGAATAAAATGTGCAATTATTTTAAGTGGTAATAACGGGAAAAGGGTACCAGAAATTAACGTATGTTGAAAATTTTGATAACGATATGGGAATGAGAATTTTTTTTAGTAAAAGAAAATAAAAGACGGATTAATCGTAAGTTTTCTGGTAAATTCTGTGTTCGGCAGAGAGGCTGAGGTAGATTTTAACTTGTGCACCCTGCTTAGTGAGGTCTGATTAACACTCGAAGCCAATAGTTAGTAGCAATAATTAGAGTAATGTATGAGAAAATAATTTAGGCGATTTGAGGTCGACTTAAGTGTGTGGAGATATTTGCGAAGACGGTGGAGTGATAAGCACGACAGCTGAACATTTCGTTTTCTGTGTGTCGTCGGCTGTGATCACATAATGTAGAAAGGAGATAAAGGTACTGAAGCAGCAAAGGCTGAAGCTATTGAGATCCCGGAGGAAGGATTTGTGCCTTTATTTCTTTTGATGAAAGTGAACCGATGGTTTTTGAATTATGAATCAATGTTGGAATAATGTTGCTTAGTTTATTTTACGTTGGGGAAGAAAATATTTTAATACGAAAACTATTGGGGGTGAATTTAGTATGTTAACTGGATACACAATTGTATCTAAAATCGATACACATCGAGTGCAGTGTAAATGCAAATGGCCACGCAGGAGTGGCCGTGCGCCCTAAGGCGCCTTGCTGCGATGTGAGCATTTGCTTCACGATTTATCGACTGATGTGAGTGTAATTATTTCTAATAACGTATACGGTGTATAGTCGAATGTTCGTATAGGTGTTTGTATTGAAATTCGTGGTGTTTCGAAGAATTTAAGTGAGATATTGCCTAAGCGAATGAAATTCAATGTGTGTGGTCAATCAGTTCTTATCAATTAGCAGCACTCATATGACAGAGACACATTTTTCCAGTTGTGTAGAGTTTAACCGGTATGGTCACGATCCTACAAGAGGCGCAGCGCAAAATGTCGAGCTTTTAGAAAACGGACTCGAGTCGGTCGTCTGCTGCTATATCCCACTGAGACATATTACGACGCACTGCCCTAACGGCTACAAGTCACATGGATGTATGCAGATCTATCACAAAATAATACTTATCTATTATCAATGATAAATCCAAATAAGCGCCTCTGCTCTCGCTCATTAAGCGCATCCCTTCGGCCACTGCGTTGTCTATGGTTGGAGAAAATACCTTAATTGTGATGTTTTTAACTCTTGACACTGTGCATCTCGAATTATTGAATTGGAAAACAACGATAAAAGTATTTGTTATTGCGGGATTCGAACCAGCAATTGTATGGTTGTGACGCTACAACGCTGCCACCTGAGCTAGACCGACAAACTCTGGAACAGTTTTAATTCTTGGTACTTAAGTTTACTTGCAAAACTTCAAAGTCGATTTTCTCGAGAATTTTTGAGAGTTGTGTTGAATGGCTTTGGCTGATTATTATTTATGTTCTGAACTTCACGTACCATACATATAAAGTATTCTAAAATGCGATATCCATGTGGTCTCCTTGTGACTACAGTACCTCGTGATTGCTACGCGACTGCCGACAAAAACAGCCCAGTGTGGCAGGGATGCCGACGACTATTGCGGCGTCAAAAATTGGCCTACAGGCCCATTCGACAGCGACAGTCGCGCGCGGAAACTTGACGGAGCGACAATTACAGCCTAGTGTGGCACCCTCCGTTTGCTGCAGTGTATTCAATTTCCAGCGCGACCAAAACTGATGACCTTCAGCTTAGAAAAACGCCAAGTGTGCCATTAACCTTACATCTCTCACTGACGTCTTCCATCGGTGAAGGCAGCGGCAGGCCCCCTTGAGTGCCGCTGCGGACCGCGTAAGAGGTTCACACCTCGCTGCTGAACCCCAGGTAGCAACTTGTCCTCATTTTGCCGAGACGATGCTTCTGCTGCTGGCTGGCAAAGAGACTAGGGGTTTGCCTCCTTACTGTGTCATTATGTCACCCATTCGATCTCCCGGGCGGTTGGCTGCATGGACTCCAGGAAGAACTGCGTACTGCCGACGACGATCTCCGAACTGCGAACTGCTTGCTGCCACTGATCTGAAGCAGACAGTATTTATTCGCTTTTCACGGTTTGTTTCCCAGATGGTCAGATGAAATATTAATCATAAATTGAATAAAACGGTTAAACAGTGGAATTGTCTGCGATAAGAAATTGTTAGTGTCCTGAACACCATATCTATACTCGTAATATCCTCTGTAAAAACATAAACGTATATCAGCTGCCCTGGCGTTCACTTGTTGCCTCCAAATTTGAAGTCCCTAGAAGCAACTTTTCGAGTAGACACGGAGTCCCCTTTTCTGCGAATCCCTTCGCTCACCTCCCTCTCTCTGTCAAACACACCTCCCCACTAGTTCTGTCCCTTGACCGCTTGACCGCTTCCTCAATGGCCGATCGCCTTCCCATACAAAATAGTATACATCTTACAATGAGATATTTCTTTAAGTAAAAACTGACCATCAGAAATCACTTCCTCACTAATATAAAATTATTTCAATACACAAAATATTACTGTTTATTCCCCAGAGGACAATTAATTAATGTTACATAAAGTCTGAAATCAATAAATAGACAAACCAGCTTTCATAAGCTTGACCAGTCATGCCACACAATATTTCTATAAATTACTGACAAACAGTATATTAAATCGACGACACACTAAATTATATATACGAAAGGTAAATCATGATGCTTCCATTTTTAATGTTATTGTGGAGAATATCATGATATTTTATATTTCCATTTTGAATTTATATCAGTTGAAATCAGTCATTAAAAAATATATACAAGTATGAAGGTTTCAAGCTGATACCTTGAGACAAAAAGCTATCATATAAACCAGAGTTTGTTGAAACTGGACGACACATTCAATTGTTAGGTATTTCAAGCTTGATTTTTCTATATTTTAATATATTAGTCATAAACATTTGTAATTTGTGAGCTATTGAAATTAATTTTAGAATAGTGAGGTGTCTTAAATGTTGACGTAAATAATTATATAGATTAGTTTATTCTGAATTACTGTAGTGTGGAACTCACAGATATCCTCTAGACACACCCTTAAGAAACGCTGGGTAACGTGTCTCATCAGGTTTGAGTAAAAAGCATGGGCGTTTCCCAGGTTTCAGCCATTTTGTACAAAACCCCCGACTGGGCGCTCGGTTAAACCCACTACGTCTCTACCTGAGCTCTTTGAAACCTGCTACTATCCCTCACCGCAGCCCACTGCCGACCAGTCCCAAACAATACCATCACTTATACTACTTTACGGACATTACTTCTGTAGAGTCGAAAGTTACAGATGCTGGAACCGACTTTTTAACTAAGTTGGTGAAAATGACCGCACTTTGACAACTGATTGCGGACTAATGGCTGCACCGATTTCGATACTGAAGTAGGTCATTTGATGAAAAATGTAATGCGCTTTTATTTTGTTAAGGATGCACAGTTTTCGAGTAACAGACGAAAATCTGTAAAAATTACCAAAATTTCATGGTTGTTAGCCCACAAAAATTTGGATTCTACATACTCTGAACTATATACATAAAATAAAAATCCGTTCTTTTACCTAACTTTTTGCAAGCATAAAGCACCCCGTTACTGGACTGCAAAGCCCATTCCTGTTTCATTCGGTTTCTTTCAGAGACTTTGATGTGAGAATTTTTGGTAAGTCTGGAAGTTAAGCGATTCCACACTGGTCCCTTCAGAAAGAGTCCAATTCGTTACCGCAAAACCATCAACGTGGCTCAGTAACAAGTCTTCCTTCACAACACATTATTTTACTGATCGAAAGGAAACACTTTTTAACGTTCGAAAAAGAGACTAAAATTTGTAGATGTTTTACTTTTTGATTTCATTGTAGACTTATCACTAATCAAATACAACAATTGAAGATTCTGTTTCGGCTAGAAGTACCTTAGAATTTTGATGATCTGTGAGTGATTGACAGAATTAACTATGTTTGAATGGCAACATTGCGTAGACTATAAGATAAAAACAGTATAATTTGGGAATATAGACAATTATAATAGGTCCTTTAACTCGGTGAAAATTCAGGCTTCTAGCTTTATCCACGTCGAAGATACAGGGGGTTCGGTACCGTGAATTGTTTCGGGAAAGCATGGTACCGTACTCGACAAGCCGGTGGCAGTGCCGTACCCGCAGATGGTAACTACCATGTACACCACAGTCGTGTTTTCGATAGCTTTTGTCCTTTAATACTGATGGTAACTGCAGACTGACATATTTCGCTGCTGTACGCAGCCTTTGTGGTAATGAGCTTCGCCAGAGGCAACTAGACTTCAGGTGAATGTTCAGCGACTGAATGATAGTTGAACGCCATAACAATAGTTATAAAACAGGAGTTGCATAAAATGAGTGCAACAGTGCAAATTTAAATTCCTTTTTGTGTTCATTTGGACATTCATTTAATACATTTTATATTATATTAGTATTATTTTTTTCAAAAGAAGTGGAAGTTTGTACCATAACGTATATAACGACTTTTCCTTGGAGAGGAACCACAGTCATACAATTTTTAACGATTCGCCCTTTGACTATTTTGGTTTAGTAACTTTAGATAGCAGAATGAGAAAAATAGCTGTTTTGATTAAATGATTAAAATTAAAATTAAAAACTGTCCAGCTCTCAAACTGTTGTTTTTATTTCATGACCGCTTTCAGTATTCGTAGATCATCTTTGTATGAATACCACCATGAAGGTTGGGTTGGGTTGTTTGGTTGGGATAGGGGGACTAAACTGCAAAGGTTATCAGTCCCCCGGTGGAGAGGGGAAGGAGTGAGGATAGGAAAGGAGGGGAGAGGGGCCAAGGAAATGCAATCCTGGAAGTAAAGAAGAAATTAGCTCGGGGCCCTGTGCTCGCCACTCGCGTACTCACGTAAGAACCGAGAGCCCCCTGGGGGGCACCATGATGGCAAGTGGTGAGGTGGACACAGTAGGCCGAAAAAACGTGGACTGCTCAGCTGCAGTCCACGTTTATGTGGCCTGCTGAGTCCACCACCACCAGCCATCATGGTGGTCATCATCTGAAGATGGTCTACATAGACTGAAATCGTTCATGAATCAAACAATTTTTCAATCTGGATCGTTTTTAATTTTAACTAAAAAAATGTTCAAATGTTTGTAGAGCTTATGGGACTTAACTAAGAGGTCATCAGTCACTAAACCTACAGACTACTTACGAACTAGCTATTAACATGGTTTGCTTTTAATTTTCCTATGTTCTAAGATTATTCGTTAGGTCGGTATTGTCTCACGTGTTTTACATTTCTTTGGAGTCCAAACTGAAATGCCGAAGGTCGGTTTCTACAAGTTTATTTTTGTTCTTCTGTAAGTGGTACGTATGATTATTTTGTAACGTTGACTTATTAAACTGGTAGTTTGATAGTATTTACACCTGACAAGCCTTATGGAGAGAATGAGTAGACGTTATGTTGCTTGATATTTTATTTTTGTTTACAAATTTATATCGGTTTTAACGATATATTCAGTGCATCAGTAAATTAGCGTATAGCTTTACATTGTACTTAAAATATAATTGGTAAAGATTATTACATTGGTTTTTGTACTCACGTTCTGAGATTGTCGATCTTACTTCTTATACCTCTATCGAGATGAAGGCAGTTGCAAACAATTTGAACTGAATGTGTATAAAACAGTTACTATAAAATATTGAACCCAAGTGTGTGTAAATACTAATAATTGTTGGGGTTACTAATGACCCCACGATATTAGTTGTTAAAGTGAAAATTTTCGTTAGTATCTCAGAGATAATATGATAAATGTGTTTGTGCTAACAACTGGGTGTCAATATTAAATTCCTACAACTGTCAGAATAATAAAAACGTATAACAAATAATATGTGTATCATATCAGTGCAGTGAGAAACTTCATAACATTGCCAAAAACTATTTCATCGAACATTATTGTAGGTGTTTGTACATGTTCGACGAAATAGTTGTTTTTTTTTTTTTTTTTTTTTTTTTTTTGCAATGTTGTAATGTTGCTCACTGATCTGATATGATACAAATATCATTAGTTATACGTTTTTATTATTCTGACAGTTGTAGGATTTCAATATTGACACCTAGTTATTAACGCAAACACATTTAACATATTATCCCTGAGTTACTATTTTTCACTATAACAACTAATATCGTGGGGTCATTAGTGACCCCAACAATTATTAGTATTTCCGCACACTTGGTTTTAATATTTTATGGTAATTGTTTTATACACATTCAATTCAACTTGTTTGCAAGTGCTTTAATCTAGATATGAGATATAAGAAAGCCAGGCACTCGTACAAAACAGGTTCATTTTAATGTCAACATTTTTTCAATTCTCACTGCATAGGTAAATTTAACAAATTTTTCATTATAGCAGTAATTCCTCTTTTTTGCTAGTCTGCCTTATTGATTAAAGACCAAATTAATCTCTGAAAGGGGAAATGTAATTTTCAGTACATAGTAAAGAAATTAACAGCCATGAACCATAATATTACATTATATCGTTCTAGAACTACTGAGCGGGTTACGCGTCCATTTAGAACCTCCTTTTCTTATAGCAGTAATTACTGGAATCATTTTATGACATTTCCTCATCTGAGACATCCAAATCAGGAATTGTTGTGTTTGTATTGTGAGCACTCTGTTGACTTTCACAATCATTTGTTTCGGAATTATGTTCCTGGCTTTGTTCTTTACTTGCAGATTCATTTTCTATATTACCTAAATACTCCATGACCTCTTCTGCCAACATAACATGTCCGTCGATGCTAGTAGATTGATTAATCATTCTCAGATTACACACGCAACTCAGCAAACACAATGGGATATTGAAAAATAATGTGCACGTAAGTACTATCCTGGGGTCTTCAGTGGCTCCAAAATCCATTTACTCCGTAACAAGCAAAGTCACAATTTACACTACCATGTTTCTTTGAAGACAACTGACATCCTAGAGCACACATAAAATCCTGACCGCAAAAGTGGTGCCGTTCCAGAGATAAATAAGATAATGTTTATTGTTTAGTCAAAACTGGTCCCACGATTGTATCTGAGGCTTGGCGTGTATCTTTGGAACTAATATTCATGAAATTTTAATTTCTAGTGTTTTGATTATCACTCACCTGCATATAAACTTATTTTTTTTAATGTTGTGTGATTAAAATCGGTTTATTCATATGGCACATACAATTTTGAATAAAAAATTGAAAAAAATTTTTTTTTTCATTGGTGGCTGAAGTTTCCGCTGAAACTTTTGACAACCTCTGGTTTCTCCAACTCAATCATTAATTATCCATCTTTTTGAAATTTTTTCAGTGTTAATCTGCAGATGTAGTTCCCATCTTCTGCTGCACATTTCCTCCAGTTCAGAAACTGGTTCAGAACTCCCTCCATCCCCCCCCCTCTCTCTCTCTCTGAGGGTTAAACGAGTTGGTTATAATTAAACATTCGCTACTTAAGAGCATTCCCATGAAAAACTAGTGATCAAAGCGAAATGACTATTTCCGGAAACATTTGCAGAGATGTAAGGAGGAGAAACGAACTAAATATTTGAAGAAACACGTTTTAATTTCCATATGATAGGAAAACATTTCTTAATTGCGTATCATGTTGACATTTCTCGTTAAAAAGGTTGCTGAATGTGGTTGCCATCGGAATACATAGTAGTCTGAAACTATTGGCAGCACATTTTGAACGATGGAGCACACATTGCTTGAACATCGCAAGTTGTGAGCAAAAATCTCAGTCATTGAAACTGTTTGTTCATCAATAATTTGTGGCGCATTTGGTCGTCGGCATTCCCAAAAGTAATTGTTATATATCACCAGATAATGACAGCTTCCTAATCATCTCACGAAGAACAGTAGCACTGTTGCTGTTGGTTCGATGAATTAGCTTAATGTGTAAAACCCATGTTGACTATCGGCAACTGTAATGCAAAATGATGCTTGGAAGGTCCGGGGTCATCTGCGGTAAGATCAAAGGAATCAATTACGAACTCTTGCTTTAAATGGCATACATACAAAAATGATGCTTGTGTTATAACCCTTTGTCGCAACACCAATGCCTGCGCCCAATGGCAACTCGTAACATTAACATTAATCTCAACGCAAATTCTACACCAAGGAGTTTAAAAATCATTCCTATAAAGTGTCATACCCATAGGATATAACAGTAATCCTTCTATAGTGATGCAGGTAGTAAAATGTTAATTATAACCACCCTCTAAATAACAATCAAAACCAGTCCATTTTCTCCTGGTCTCCTTCTATATACAACATCCTTTCATAATTCTTTAACTAAGTTACACTGTTAGTTACGTTAAGCTGTGAGCAAAATCCTATCAAGCGCTTAGCTCTTTCATTCATTTTTCCCAGTCCATATTAATCTATTATTTTCCTTCACTTCATTTTCCCACTACCGAGTTCCGTTCCCTCATCACAATCAAGTATCTCTCTCCCTTAAATGTCTTAATAATTATTTTATGACGTCATACATTTTTCTGTCTACTCATTATCGGCAGAGCTTGTTGAAATATAGTTATGCACTACTGCTGTGGGCGTTGGCTTGTCAACGATAATGTGTTCACTGTGTTGTTCATAGTTTCTTACCTACATTTCTGCTTTTTTGCTCACTGCGTTTCACATATTTTATCTCCTATCATATGTCTGAACTCGCCTGACCGGAAGTAATGTTTCTTCTGCCACCGAACTATACTGTGCGATTAAGTGATCTATCATTGAATTCCACGACATTTGACCCACTTTAGGTTACGGTAGTAAAACTAAAAGTGGGCCTTTGCGATAGCCTTTTCACAGCTAGAAATTTAAATGAAAATAACGAAAATGTTCAAATGTTTGTAGAGCTTATGGGACTTATCTACGGGGTCATCAGTCCCTAAACTTACAAACTACCTATGAACTAGCTTATACTAAAGACGGGATTCGAACCCCTGACCGCAGCGGCGGTGCAGACCGTGACTGGCACGCCGCAGACCGCACGGACACTGCGGCCGGCTGCAAATAACGACTTAACCGTACATCTGACACGAAAAGTGAATAAACAGATTTGTAGAAGAGAAAGTTCTCTACAACTTTTCTCCGTTATGTTTTTCTCATATCTTGCATCGTTTCAGAGATATTTGCAAAAATAAATGTTCAAATGTTTGTAAATCTATCGTACCAAACTGCGTGGTCATCAGTCCGTAGCTTAAAAACTACTTAAACCTAGGTAAACTAACCTAAGGACAAACACACACACCCACGGCCCATGGAGGACTCGAACCTCCACGGCGAGCGACCGCGCGCTCCGCAGCGAGACGCTTTAGACCTTGCAAAAATAACGGTGATTTGACGCTATCTGCCTGTCCGTAACGTGATCCCACTTTTTACGTCGAATCGTTCAACCGATCGGAATCATATTTTGAAGACATAATTTTTAGCCGCCAGAGACCAGAACCTTCCCTTTTTCAAATATTTCGGGCAAAAAATTATGTTAGTAACACAAAAAATGTTTTTAATGTAATTGTAATTGCAAATAAACCGTTTATCTGGAACGAAAATTTAATACCCGAATCTGTAGAGAAGAAATTTCTCAACAACTTTGCTCCCTTACGGTGTTTCATAACTCGTACCGTTACAGATATATTTGCAAAAATAACGGCGATTTGACACCGTCACTTGATCTTACGTAAACCACGCATACGGAGATGTCACGTCACATTCCTCACCCAGAACTCTCTCTGGCATACGCCATCTTGTTTTCTACATCTACATCTACATCTACATCGATACTCTGCAAATCACATTTAAGTGCCTGACAGAGGGTTCATTAACCACTTTCATAACTTTTCTCTACCGTTCCATTCTCTAATAGCGCGCGGGAAGAAAGAACACCTAAATCGTTCCGTTTTCGATCTGATTTCTCTTATTTTATTGGGATGGTCATGTCTCCTTAAGTAGGTGGGTGCTAGCAAAATATTTTCACATTCAGAACTAAAAGTCGGTGATTGAAACTTCGCAAACAGATCATGCCGCAATAAATAACGTCTTTCTTTTAACGATTTCCACCCCAATTCGTGCAACATTTCCGTGACGCTTTCCCCCCCCCCCCCCCGTAACGTGATAAAACAAAACGAGCTGCCCTTCACTGAACCTTCTCAATATCTTCCGTCAGTCCCACCTGGTGAGGGTCCCACAAGGGGCAACAGTACTCCAGGAGAGGACGCACAAGTGTGAAGTAGCCAGTCTCTTTGGTGGAGCTGGTGCATCTTCTAAGCGTTCTGCCAATGAAACGTAACCTTTGGTTCGCCTTACCCACAATATTTTCTATGTGTTCTCTCCAGTCAAAGATGTTCGTAATTGTAACTCCTAGGTATTTGGTAGAATCTACGACCTTAAGGTTTGACTGATTTATCGCGTAATTAAAGTTCAGCGGCTTTCCTTTAGTGGTCATATGTATTACTTCACACTTTTCTTTATTTAGTGTCAATTGCCAATTTTCGCACCATGCAGAAATTTTGTCTAAATCGCTTTGCAGTTGCTTTTGATCCTCTGTTGACTTCACTAACCGATAAACGACAGCATCATCCGCGAACAGTCTAAGAAGCTATTCAGATTGTCTCCTAAATCGTTTATAAACACGAGGAAGAGTAGGGGACCGATAACGATTCCCTGTGGAACGCCAGATATCACTTTTGTTTTACTCGATGACTTACCGTCAATTACAACGAACTGTGTCCTTTCTGATAGGAAATCGTGAATCCAATCGCACAATTGGGGAGATATTCCATAAGCACGCAATTTCATTAGAAGCCGCTTGTGGGGTACAGTATCAAAAGTCTTCCGGAAATCCAGAAATATGGAATCGATTTGAGATCCCTTGTCGATGGCACTTAACACTTCATGTGAATAAAGGGCAAGCTGTGTTTCGCAAGAGCGATACTTTCTGAATCCGTGTTGACTATTGGTTAATAGGTCGTTCTCTTCGAGGTAGTTCATAATATTCGAACAAAGTATATGTTCCAAAATCCTACTGCAAATCGACGTCAATGAGATAGGCCTGTAATTTTGGGGATCACTCCTATTGCCTTTCTTGAATATTGGAGTAACTTGGGCAACTTTCCAGTCTTTGGGTACGGATCTTTCGCTGAGTGATCGGTTGTAAATTATAGCTAAGTACGGAGCTATTGCATCAGCACACTCTGAGAGGAATCTAGTTGGTATACAATCTGACCCGGAAGATTTATTTTTGTTTAGTGACTTAAGTTGTTTTACTACTCCAGGAACATCTACTTCTAAGTTTCGCATGCTGGCAGCTGTTCTTGGATTGAATACTGGAGTGTTCACTTCGTCTTCTTTGGTGAAAGAATTTCGGAAAGCTGTGTTTAGTAATTCTGCCTTAGCAGTACTGTCGTCGGTAGTATTACCATTGCTATCGCGTAGTGAAGGCATTGTTTGTGTGTTGTCGCTAGTGTACTTCACATATGACCAGAATTTCTTTGGATTTTCTGCAAGATTACGAGACAGGATTTCGTTGTTGAAACAACTATAAGATTCTCGCATTGAAGTCCGCGCTAGGTCGCGAGTTTCAGTAAAAGATTGCCAGTCTTGCGGATTCTGTGTCTTTTTAAATTTTGCATGCGTTTTTCTTTGTTTCTGCAACAGTGATCTGACCTGTTTTGTGCACCACGGGGGGTCAGCCCCCTCTTTTATTAATTTATTTGGTATAAATCTCTCGATTGCTACTGATATTATGTCTTTGAAAGTAAGCCACAACTGATCTACACTCGCATTTTTAGTTTTGAAGGACTGGAGACTATCACTCAGGAAAGCGTGAAGCGAATTTTTATTAGCTTTATTGAATAGATATATTTTTCGTTTATTTTTGGTGCATTTGGGAATTTGGATATTCAGTCTCGCTACTACAACTCGATGTTCGCTAATCCCTGTATCTGTTTTGATGCTCTTTACTATCTCGGGATTATTTGTTGCTAGGAGATCAAGAGTATTTTCGCAACCACGTGCTATTCTAGTTGGTTCATGAACTAACTGTTCGAAGTAGTTTTCAGAAAAAGCATTCAGAACTAGTTCGGACGGTGTTTTATATTTGCCCCCAGTTTTGAATACGTAATTATGCCAACATATCGAGGGTAAATTAAAGTCGCCACCGATTATAACAGTATGCTTCTGATAGCTATTTGAAATATGATTCAAGCTTTCTTTGAACATTTCTGCAACCGCATCGTCTGAGTCAGGGGGCCGATAAAAAGATCCAATTATTAATTTATTCCGGTGGTCAGGTATAACCTCTACCCAGACCAATTCACAGGAAGTATCTGCCTCAATTTCGCTGCAGGATAAACCGTTTGTAACAGCAATAAACACGCCACCTCCTGTTTTATTTAGTCTATCCTTTCTGAAGACCATTTGGCCATTTGAAAAAATTTCGGCCGATTTTATCTCAGGCGTCAGCCAGCTTTCAGAACCTATAACGATTTGTGCCTCAGTACTTTCTATCAGCGCTTGGAGCTATGGAATTTTCCCAACACAACTACGACAATTTACAACGCTTATACAAATGGTTTCTAGATTTGCTTTCTTCCTGTGTCTGACCTGCCCCCTTTGAGACTGAAACCCATTTTGTGTATTCCCGAGGCCCTCTAACCTAAAAAACCACCCAGTCCACGCCACACAGCCCCCGCTACCCGTGTAGCCGCTTCCTGAGTATAGTGGACTCCTGACCTATTTAGCGGATCCGAAAACCCACCACCCTTTGGCGCAAGTCGAGGAATCTGCAGCCCACACGTTCGCAGAACCGTCTGATCCTCTGATTCAGACCCTCCACTCGGCTCTGAACCAAAGGTCCGCAGTCAGTCCTGTCGACAATGCTGCAGATGGTGAGCTCCGCTTTCATCTTGCAAGCAAGACTGGCAGTCTTAACCACTTCTGATAGCCGCTCAAAACCAGAGAGGATCTCTTCCGATCCAAAGCGACACACATAATTGGTCCCGACATGGGCCACCACCTGCAGTTGGCTGCACCCTGTGCTCTTCATGGCATCCGGAAGGAGCCGTTCCACATCTGGAATGACTTCCCCCGGTATGCACACTGAGTGCACATTGGAATTCTTCCCCTCCCTAGTAGCCATTTTCCTAAGGGGCTCCATAACCCGCCTTACGTTGGAGCTCCCAACTACCAACAAACCCACTCTCTGTGAGTGCCCGGATCTTGAAGGCAGAGGGGCGAGTACAGGACAAGCGACACCATCTGCGTCAGGAACATCCCCTGCCACAGACAGCGCCTCGAATCTGTTGGCAAGACTAACCGGGAAAGCCTCCACTTCGGTCCCTCGGGAAGTCTTACGCCGCCTGACACGCGCTGAGGAGACCTCCCAATCCACCACGGATTGGGGGCGACCCCCTCGCGGGCAGTGAGCGGGCTGGCCACAGCCGCAGGCCGATCGGAGGGCACAACAGACGCACAGGGCGTCTGCTGCACCCCCGCGAGCGGCCCACAACAGCGGCGCCCACCCACCGCAGTCTCAAGCGTTGCCAGCGAAGCCAATGCCGCCTGAAGCTGCGAGCGAAGTCACCAACTCTGCCTCCATCCGTTCGCAGCAGTCACAGTTCCTAGCCATTCTAAAAACCTTTGTTTCTTCCAAGTAAGTACGTCAGAGGACACAGAAGTTTGATAAACAGTGAGTTTTGCAAAATATAAACCTAACGCTGAACTGTTTATTAACGGCGAATCTGAAAAATATATACGCGAGCTAATAAATCAAAAAATCAGCAACTGAACAGACAAATAAACGCGATTCTTAATAAACAAACACGCGAGCACACTAAAGTATAAAGAGCTGCAAAAGAAAGCACACACGAAATGGAAATAAGTCGCTTCTTTTAAGAAGCCGGTTACCGTACAGTGTAGAGCTGCTGCTGGTCACGTGTGCACTGGCGGCCGGTCACTGAGCACTTATGTATTTTATAGTTTTATTATAATGACTTACACGATGTCATTTCAAAGCAATGGCGCACTGAACAAAACACGTCTTTCTTAGTACGATAAATTATAATCTAGTATCTAAAATGCCATATTAGCAGTTAACAACTTTCATCAGTAGTGCCAGAATAAAGGTCCTGTTTCACATATGTCCTCTGGAGTGTAGTGTGCAGCGCGTTAGGTTGTGATGTACATGGTCGGTAGTTTGAAACCAGCCAATATTTTTTTTCTTGGCTCCCAAAAGTATTTATGGCACTCTTATTAATTAAATAGCACTATGCTCTGCAATGTTTAGAGTTGTGCATATGTAAGAGTGCACCATCTAAAATGCGCGTTTGTTCTGTTGCGTGAACATGCCATGAAATACGTACCAACGAACTGAACAATGGTCTTCTGAAGCATATGCTCATAAACTGGGAGGATACTGTCATAATGAATATTCTAAACAACGTGCTGATTGTGGTAGTTTCATATATAAATGATTTTCTAGATTTCTGTGGCAGCTGTCGTTCCTTAATGAAACGGAAAGGAAGTAAATTCATCACAACAAATTACATTGTTCTTTTTTTTTAGCGATTATTCACTCCTTATGGAATATGTTGAAAGTCATTAATTAGAATCATTGCGTCTACTAATATGTTTGCCTTTGGTTTGGTTGCTGTGGATGCTTATAACGTACATTGAATTACCTTTTCTGTAGTTCAGATATGACTTCGTTCATGTTACTTTGTTCTGCGCTAAAATAAAGAGCAAATATTCTGTTTCACACAGTGACAATGTTTTATTTTACAACTTAAATAACTGACGGTATAAGTGTGGTAATACCGAATTTCACAAAGCTCTAGTACTTAATCTATACACAAACTTACTAGCTAATATCATTTCATTATTTACAACAGTTATTGTAAGAGTATCTTTCCAGTTTGTGTACATGTGATAAAGACGTCTATGTTTGCAATTCGTAGGTATGTATTTCATGGTATGTTCACAAAATAGAACAAATGCACTTTTCAGAGAAAGCGGTGTTACATTTGATCAACTTGTAATTTTGGAGAATATAGTTGTGTTCAATTGAAAAGAGTGTGCGAAGACCACTTTAGGAATCAAGATGGGAAAAAAGCCATTGAGAGTTTATATATATATATATATATATATATATATATATATATATATATATATATATATATATATATATATATATATTTTTTTTTTTTTTTTTTTTTTTTTTTTTTTTTTTTTTTTTTTTTCTTCAGGAAGATCGATGCTTTTGGGTCGTTTGTTCACGTTTTTCTTGGTTGTTTGTTTAGATTTTTGCTCCGTTTTTTGTTACAGATGGCGTTGAGCGCTCTTACTTTTTCTCTCTTTTCGTTGGTTCTTCGATTTGATTGATCCGTTATGGATGTCGGTTTTTGTTTTATTTTGATCATTTCGCCGTTGACTCAATTTGTTTCGTTACAGTGGGCGACGAGACCTCTGACCGAGCGCGCTGAGCTACCGCGTCCAGCAAGTTTCGAATCACCGTCTAAAATGTTCTGCATCACAAACTAATTCGCCGCCCATTACGCTACACCGAACAGCAGCGAGAGTAATCCGTAATTCTCGTACCACCGATGGTAGGTGTTACCTGCTAACATGGCATCTTCAGACATTTGATTATAATTCATTGTCCTAAGAACCACGTGTTTTTGACAATTTTCAGTGCGCTATTGCTTTGAAATGACAACGCTTGAGTTATAATAAGAAAATCATCAAATACACAAAGCAATATGGCGAATACAAAAGAGAGTTTCGGGTAAGGTTTCGGGCGAGGGATGTCACGTGACTAATTTCCGAGTGCCAAATGTACACTAAGTTCCTTCCAGGCTGTAGTCATTCGTAACCAGTACAGGCAAAGAAAACAAACTCAGAACAAGATACCAAAGTAAGACAGCTGATAATATTTTAACGGAAAAAAGGTAATGAAAATGTGGGAGAGATATTAAAATAATAGTTTAAAGAAGTAAAAGTTCAAAAAAGAGTATGTTTGTCAAAGCTAAACTATAATATAAAATTATTTTTGTTTGTTCGAATACGGTCAGAAAGAATATTACCTGTTGGGTGCATAGATATTATCACAATAGTAGAGTCGTGATCGTATCGTCCATATTTTTTATTATTTTTGCCCGAAATGATTGCAAAAGTTCATAAAACTGCATGAAAATCTAAAGTGGGCCGTAAAACACGACAGTGCGATTTTTTACCTGATGATGAAATACTCCCATATAGCCCTCTTCTTTGTTGATAACCTCATGGGAGACTATTGACCATAACAGTTGAGTCCAAACATTTGAACATTTGGGTCGCCTCTCCATGGACAGCCCTTTTGTTATCGATGCGCCTACGGTACACCAACCTGTATTATTACACAATAACCATCCCATGCCGCGGTATCAATGGTTCATGGGATTTAAGAAAGCCACATGGAAATCGACCCAAAGACAGACCAGATTCACACCTTGTATGCTGTCTCAATTAGAGTTAAAGATACATGAGAAATATTTCCTTGAAGGATAGGAAGAAGTTTAATTGTTTCTAGTTCGCATATAACGCCAACTTTTGTTTCGTTCCAAATACTGATAACTACAAATTTGATGCATCCTATTTAAGATAATGGAATAAAATTGTAATGTACCTTTTGTCCATGTAGGTAATAACATTATTTCATTTATGAGTAAATACGGTTTTGCAGCCTGCAATGTTTAAATAAAAACACTCCAAACACATAACTGTATGTTTCAAGGAATTCACATAAATGATAAACTCAATGAGAATAAAAGTTCATTCAACAGCAGTCTCTCCCAGGACGAGTGATTTCGCAGTTAATTACACCCATTGTAAAAGTAGCAAGAAATACATAACATTAAAACAGGTAGAACGACACTTTTTTAGAGTTCTCTTGGAAAAAAAGTATTTTTTATGAAAGTAAAGTGTAGTAAAATATTATTTGTTTACAAAAATTAGCGTGTAATCGCCATTAACCCTTCTTACCTACTTTCATTTGTACTGAACACCGACAGCTCAGTAGATCAGCGTGGTTGAATGAATGAAATATGTAACGTGCGCATTGTGGCGCTAGGCGCTATCCTGAGATGCGCGAGGCCGTTCCCTGTCGGGGATTCGTCCCACCTGGGACATGGATGATTGTGCTGTCTTTAGTATAAGTTAGTTTGTAAGTAGTTTGTAAGTTTAGGAACTGATGACCCCGCAGTCAAGTCTCATAAGCTTAACAAACATTTGAAGTTTTTTTGTTGTTGTTGTTGTTTTTTTTTTTTTTTTTTTTTTTTTTTTTTTTTTTTTTTTTTTTTTTTTTTTCGAGCAAATCAGTTATTTATGGATCTACTCTGTGTGAATTATTCGTAATTCATTACCGCTTTAAATGAGCAATGCAGCTGACATAAAACTAACTATGATAAGTACTGTGACAGAACGATAAGGTCCGAGAGTTGTAAAGATAACTGTGCAAAATTTTTCGGATGGGAGACTTGTCTTCCACGCGGGGATTTTGAGTCTACCGTTTCCGCGTTGGTATATTTTACCAAGTGAGCTTCAAACAGCAGAACGAGGAAACGGTAGCCGGAACTTCTTGCTGCGGATCTGCTTTCCATAATTTGGCACAGCCTACAGTAGGCGGAAGCGCAGCACGAGTATTTATGCTTCACGGGGCCCTAAAATGGGTGGAGACTGAAGCGTGAATAAACCTGCTACATCCCACCGAACCAAAACAACATTCTGTTAGTACGGCAAATAAGAACAATCAGTGTTCTCAATGAATTACAAAACGTGGATGGCAATCGAGTTCTGGTGTTGCTGCCCAGGAAAGGAATCAAGGTTTGTCGGTTTAATACTTCTAGTCGTAGGTCCAACGCTCATCACATTAGTAATTTTCCACCAAGCGTGGATACGCTGTAGATACTCCTGCATTCCTCTATAATTCTCCACCGTTGCGTCTTCTCTGTGAAACTCAGTATCAACCTCAAAGACCTCCGCAGTAATATACTAGGTGAATAAATCACCTGGTCTATATTAGATGTAAGGACCCTACAACTCTCCATTGTCGTGGGCCCGTATCGCACACATTCCACAAGTCAAGGAACCCAGATTCTAACACAGAATGTATCTGTATCGGTATATTTGCATTTCTATATCTTCATCTGGATCGAAATATGAGGCGCGTCCAGAAAGTAAGTTCCGTTTGGTAATAAAATGAAATTGTACACAGATACCGAAGAAATTTTTATTGCACAAAATTCTACAACTCTTAAACTACTTTTCTACATAACTGCCGAAATTTTGCAGGCATTTGTCATAGCGTGGCACCAGGTTTTGTATAACATCTTCACAGAAATCTGGCGCCTGTGTCTTCAACCAGTTGGAAACAGTGAAATTTGGGGGAAGTCCATAGCGAGAGCACTAATTGTAAAACTACGGTTTTCCTGGATCTTGTCATCAATCTCGTGAACCAGTTCTTCTGTAACCAAAGGTGGACGCCCACTTCGTTCTTCATCGTGCACATCACTACGCCCGCCTACCTGATTTCACAGGGGGCGGGATTTTCAATCAACCCCGAGATTTCAAACAAGCACAACAAAGCGTAAGTAACTGACAGCGATCTCCAAATGGCGCACGTTCTTCTCCTTGATACACATCGTCTACAGCGCATGTGCGGAACTGCAATCGCAGCGCTGCAGCGGAGATAAATTGAAACGGAACTTACTTTCTGGACGCGCCTCGTATACAGGTGACTTTAAGTCTGAGGTGGCAACATTCGAAAGATCTTTTCTGTACTTTCCCTTAGCATCAGTCTAATTTCCTTAATAAATATGGACATACAGTATGGATATGGATATCTCAATAACAATCCACCGATGACGCACGGGATGGCTGTGTTGAGAAAAGGCTATTTGTACAAATTGAACATTCAGATATTTACTTCGCCATAGACAGTATTTGTATCACATAAATTTCTGTACAGATAGGACTAAAGGTACACGACTGAACCTGAGTGGTCAACACGCACAGACCCAGTAAGTCTTTTAATTATGCATTTAGACCTCTAAGAGTTCGTTACTTGATAACGTGTTGATTAATTGCACCTTCTCTTTCCAAATGAGTTTTGCCATCATAATCGTGCCCAATTGTATATTTATGTAGTTAACGGTGTCACCGAGATTAGAATTACGCCAGATATAGTCGCAATGTTATATTCAGATATTTCATACTGTTATTCCGTCCATGAATCCATCTAGTTTCACATCCTTATTCCTCTGCTCGAAATCATGGGTAGGAAACGGACCAGATTTTGCAGCTTGATTTGAGATGGCGCTGAAAGCCAATAAAGCGTAACTCCCACAGCTACGTTCACAATTACAGGTTACCATTACTTTCATGAGCAGCACTGTTCCCTCTCTAATGTGACCGCCTCCTCCGTGCTTTAAGTTTGTAATTAGCAAGGTGCTGCTGCAGTCTCCCGCAAAGAGGCCAGCGACACAGTTACAGCGATTCTGGCGTCATGCGGCACAACACCGATTGTTAACCATCAAATGAATAAGTTGAGCGAACAATCTCTGTGTTCACCGATAGAAAGAAATTTAGAACTGTTGATACCATTTTCATGATAATTAAAAAAAATCGCCCTGACGTGTTTTACGGCCCACTTGGATTTGCTTGTAGTTTTATGATTATTTGCAAACATTTCGAGCAAAAATAATAAAAATGTAAATAATTAAAAATTATGGGCTATATGATTACGACTCTACTCTTGTGATAATATCTATGCACCCGACACGTAATATTCTTCCTGACCGTATTTTAACAAACAGCCAAAATTATTTGATATTTGAGTTTAGCTTTGACAAACATACTCTTTTTTGAACTTTTACTTGTTTAAACTATTATTTTAATATCTCCCCACATTTCAATTATATCTTTCCGTTAAATTATTATCACCTGTCTTGCCTTAGCAGTTTGTTTAAAGATTTTTTTCCTGTACTGATTACGAGTAACTATAGCCTGGAAGGAACGTAGCGTAAATTTGGCGTTCGGACGAGTGACTATAGCCTGGATGGAATATAGCATACATTTGGGGTTCGGAAATCAGTCACGTGACATCACTCGCCCGAAAATCTCTTTTTCATAAGCCATCTTGCTTTCTTTACTTATGATTTTCTTATTATAATTCAAGCGTGGCGCACTGAAAATTATCAGAAACACGTCGTTCTTAGGATAATGAATTATAATCTAATGTCTTGAAAAGCCATGTAAGCAGGTCACACCTGCCATCGATGATACGAGAATTACGGATTACTATCTCAGCTGTTGGCCGTAGTGTAATGGGCGAGGAATTAGTTTGTGATGTATGAACATGTTAGACGGTGGATCGAAAGTTGCTTGTGCGCGGAGGCTCAGCGCGCTAGGTCAGAGGGTTGCCAGCATGGTAGATCGACGCCCTCAGTCACGAAAACATTGAGTCAACAACGAAACGATCAACATAAAATAAACCAATGCCCACAAAGTACCGATCTACCGAAGAACCAATGAAAACAGAGAGAAAGAAAGAGGATTCAACGCCATCTGTAATAAAAAATTGAGCAAAATTCTCAATGCAACAACCGAGAACGAACATGAACAGCCGCTGCGGGAGCGGCCGGGCGTATTGAGGAGCTACGCTGCGATGCGCGAGGCCGTTCCCAGTCGGGGGTTCGAATCCTCCCTCGGGCATGGATGTTTATGCTGTCTTTAGTGTAAGGTAGTTCATAAGTAGTTTGTAAGTTTAGGGACTGATGACCCCACAGTTAAGTCCCATAAGCTATACAAACGTTTGAACGTTTGAAACGTTTTGATGATGGCAAAGAATTGGAGGGATGTAGCGCAAAAATTCAAGGGAACACTGTTTGAAAATAACAACCTAAGTTTGGATCAGTAGAGGAGGGTCAAATATGTAAATACGTACATTCTGTCAAAAGCATATTACATAACACAGTTATTTCCAATCCCTAAACTGGTAGCGAAGACAATAACGTTAAAGACGATGTCATTTATATGGAAGGGTGAATTATTCAGAGGAGACGCTACGACCGTCGCGCTAGACCCCACACACAGCGAACTGAGCTTGACTAATGTAAGAAATAAAGCAACTGCGCTATGCGTTAAACGAATGACCAACCATATACAAGGTAACCGTGACAGCCTTACTACGAAGCTGATTCACCAATAAATGTCCAAACAAAAAGTTTCCAATTAAAACATACCCGGGAGTACTATCTAGAAAGAAGTTACCTGAGCGAGCGACTAAAAACTTACAAGAACTTAACTGGAAGAGACATTTTCGAACACAGAAAAAACACGATGGAAGGAATAACATAGAAATGAAGTACAGTGGAGTCAACTGGGAAGCAGTTGGCAGAATATTAACAGCAGCGTACTTTCTTCACACGTCAGCGCTGTACAAAACGATAAACAACATCGTCAGCACCAATGAGAGGCTTTATACAATTGGACTGAGTGACAAGAACGCTGCGTCACCTGTAGTCCAGTGGACACTATTCCGCACAGATTCAGGTGCGGAAACCGCGACCATAAGTGAAAGTGGATTAGGCAACAGATAGCGTTTGTAACCACGACCTCACCGGACTCTGTAGACACAAAACTGTTGTATAGACCAGACAAAAACTACTACCCGCAATGGAAAAACAATACCGCGATGTGGCTACTTGGGTACTATACCTGTTACGTTTTTAATAAACTCGGAGGTAACAACTTTATAGAGTTTGAGGCATTATAGAAACAGAGTATGCAAGAACACGTAATTACGTGTACCACAAGTAGAAGCTTGAGAACGCATTTAAGATAATCTTTAAAAAGACAGGGATAGGCTAGAAATTCTGCTCCAAAAGGAGATGCAATTATGCGACCGTTGTTAGTCGCCTCATAGGACATCGTTTGTGTGCCGACTAGACACCTTACTTTAATAATTATAATAATAAAAAACCGTTACTTGTACTTCAATTATCGTTACTTACTTCGAAAAAAAATGTATATATGAAGAAATTTTAGTTTGAATGTAGAGATAATTTTAAAGTAAAAACTAAATGGCCAATCAGTTCATCACTAAAAAATTTACACAAGAAGAATATTAACATTTGTCAACATTACTTACATACTAATCAGTTCACTTCACTGAAGCATTCACCATAGAAGAATTTCAACAAGAAGACCTTAAGTATATGAGGAAAAAAAAAGATTATTTTGTTACAACATCGTTAGGAAAACGTCTGAGATACTCTTAATACAAGTTTCACTTCCATTCCAGAAATTTCTCTGATTAAACAGCAACGATGCTTACAGCAATAAAATAAATAAATAAATAAAAAAGAATAAAGAATAAAAATAAAATAAAATTTAAAAAATTTAAAAAATTAAAATGGTGTAGAGGTCAGCGCAACTGTCTATAAAGCAAGAGACTCCGGTTCGAGTACCGGCTGGGTACACATTTTTAACTTTACCCATTCGCAGTTAATGTCATACATTCCGTGAATATGAATTACGAAAGTGTTTTTTAATTCTCTTACTACTGATGGCAGTTGTTAACAGATGCATATTGCATTTTAGACAGTATCATTTATCGTACGAAGAACGACGTGTTTTTGTCAATTCTTCAGTGCGCCATTGCTTTGAAATGACTACGCGTAAGTTACAATAAGAAAATAAAAGTTCTGGGTGAGGAATGTGACGTGACATTTCCGAACGCGTGGTTTACGTAAAATCAAGTGACGGCGTCAAATCGCCGTTATTTTTGCAAATATCTCTGAAATGGTGCGAGTTACGAAAATAACATAACGGAGGAAAGTTTTAGAGAATTCTCTCCTCTACAAATTCGTTTGTTCAATTTTCGTGTCAGATGAACGGTTTATTTGGAATTTTCTCCTGTCAATAGACCATCACAAACAACCTTTTTTTTAATGTTACTAACCTAATTTTTGCCTGAAATAGTTTTAAAGGGGAGGTTCTGGTCACTGGCGGACAACAATTATGTCTGAAATTCTCAGAAAGCTGCTTTTCATCTCGAGGAAACATGCCTGCAAACTAAAGTAACCAGCTTTCTGGGCCGCAGGAACGAAAATAATCAAATCTTCTACATACTGGTAACGATCGCGCTGATGATATTAGACTGTAACGGCTCCCACATAACAATACTAAAATGTATCCGCCTCGAATGCTACCACTTATTTTTGACTGTGAATGTAGATATGTACCTCAGGTTGTTTGTATAATACACAAAGATACAGGTTGGCTTGAAACAGAACATGTTAATGTTTTGTCCTTCCCGGCCTTTCTTTCAAGAAAAGGTCTGCTGAGGACGCGTGGGATGCGTTGACAGCTAAAACAGCTATATAGATTAGTAATACAAGTTTTATTTACTAATGTTTACACCAAGTACTCAACTTCTAGAAAGTATGTCTGTTCTCGCTGTAGCGTCTTCTTCTTGCACGATGCTAGCTGCGCTTACTCATAGTTACTGCCTATTTCGGAGCCGAGTTCAGATGTGCCCCTACAGACGCATGTCGGCCTAGATATAGCTGCTTGCAGAGGGCGCGCTTCTCCGTTTCTCCCTCCAGGAGGCGCGGCGCCGGCGTGTGATTGGCTGCCGGTCATCTGCTATCTTCTTCACAATCGTTTTCGTGCGTCTGGCGTGTAGCGCTGACTTTACGCCACAACAGTTAAAGTCACAAAGTTCCGCCGATGGAGGAATCGTTACATGAGTGGAATAATCAGTAGCTAAAAATTTGTTTTGATCAAATTTACGACAGGGCAACTTCTGAATGGAATTGAGAAAAACTGAGAAAAGTACGTCCTCAGTGTGCAGTAAGATAAAGTCGAAAATTTTAATAAGCTGAAAAACAGATATCACTGGTCTGGTCGTTAAATTTATTTAGTAATTTAAGCAAAATCCAATCTATATTAAATACACTTGCCGTGAATAGAACCGTGTATCTCATTCAGTGATCCCGTAAATGTGTTTCTGTTTACGCATTTAAGGATAGGTGGAATGTATTACATATTTTCTCGGTGGATATACAAAATGTCAAATGTTACATAACGGGCACAGTTATAAGTGAAATTATATTAAGAACAGTCAGCATCAATGAACGTTAAGAGTTGTCTCATCCACGACAAGGGCAATGGAGACGTAATACAAGATTGCAGTGGATAATGTTGGGCAAGGAAATCGGCGTTGCTCCTTCCTGGCACTTGCGTTACTCGGCTTCAGGAAAACCACGGGAAACCTTCCTCTCTATCTACCTACAATGGAAATTGCGGAACTCCTTTTGTTGTTACATTATCGCTACCTGCAGTCGATACACGTTGGATACAAGGAAGGATATAGATAGCTATATCAGACAGTCCTGCCGCCAACTACAGGGACCTGCAACTTACAGCGGGAACTAACATAAAATTTTAGTTTCGAAGCACAACCTAAGATTATTCCAAAGTTTTTAATTTGATTTCAGATCACACAACTTCTAAAATTCACGCAGCGTTAAAATATGTTTACATCTTTCCTGTTGCAAGGTTTCCGTAACTCAGTAATGTCACCACAACCTAAAGAAGTGACACCCTCTCCTCCGCGCTTGACTGTTAGTGCCACATATGGTGAAAAGTAACGTAATATAATTTTTCAAAATCTTAAATTAGTGTTTGTAATGTACTGCTGCAACTTGATTTTGACTGCTTCCACATTATGATGTAACTCCCGCTTTGTACTACATGATATACTTATCCCTATTGTCAGCCAGCCAGTGTGGCTGGTGGTGGTAGCTCCATATTTCAAGGAGCGTGAAAACTGTGTCCAATAAAGCATTCTATTTATCGTCTACATTATTGACTCTAAACATTCTGCCTCTTGTTCCTTAATTAGGTTTAAAAAGACCTATATGCAGTTGGATTATCTTTTATAAACAGTTTATAAGTATACTTATCATGTATTTTAGCACTTAACACTTTTAAAACTTTTTCCATCAAAGTCTGAAAGGCCATGCTCTATTCCGCCAACATAATGGTCCGCTAATAATAAAGAATGAAAAAAAATGTATTGACATTAGTTATGTTGTTGTTCTCCTGCACTCTTCTTGGAAAAGAAATTCATGTAACTAAACCTTTCTTTATTATTGTATTAAATGACACAAAACAATTTTAGTAAGACCATGGCATTTGAAACAAAACCGTTTCAGTAAGATTACGAATCAACTGAAATGCAGTAAATGGAAATACAATGTTTTGACAATAATTTGTTCTTATTTTTAATGAGTTCGTCGCAACGCTAGGTGGTGAACAATACTTTCTGTCTTTTCGTCTGGAAAGCAAACGAATAGCACCAATGGTTTACCGCTAAGCGGGAATGGCCGTGCAGTTCTGGGCGAGATGTCAAGAAATACGCTGCCCTTGGGCATCGGTGTCTGTGTTGTCTTTAGGATAGGTTTAAGTTAGTCGAAGAAACGATGAACATAGAAATTTGGTCCCATAGGTTTACAAACATTTTAAGGATTGCCACGTTCAACTGCCCATGGAAGAAACGGCAATTCAAGGTTTATTCCACACACTTGTAACGGCTGGTCTTGCGGTTTATTAATCGTCATTGCGAATGTCACGTGAATCAGAAACTCGGCACGCTTAAATTGAAACTGCAGGTAGGTTGGAATCAATGCTGTTCTTGGAATTAGATCATCCTCTCCTTTGTACTTCCCTTCAGTCATGTTGTTCATTATCTTCATAACGGCGAGAATTGCTCCATTGCACAGTTTCGACTGGCTTCTGTTGCGTATCGTGATTTTCACCGAACCGTTCTTGAGCTGGAAATCGTTCTGTGGCATTCCTGGCGATTCCAATGAACTCAGGAATTCTGTTGGATGAGTGACGAGTTCATCAGGATTGGTAATGGAATGGATCGAAGTAAATGAATGCAGTTTGCCAGCGATTTGACTTTGATTTTTTATGTGCTTATTCGTATGTTACACCAATCCCTCCTCTCTTTACGTTCACCTGCTCCATCCACCTTCTTCTGCTCATCTCCTCCTGCCCTTGTCTCTGTACATCTTCTCCTCCCACTCTCTATCTCTTCATCCCCGCTATTTATTAAAACATACATAAACGTGACAAGTTTCACCTTTCAAGCACCATGACGAACAAAAGAAATACCACTCATCATCGTCTGAATCGTGTTTATAGTATTTAATTCATTCAAAACACGCTGAAATACCCATTTTCAGATATTCTCAAAGTCTCTAATTTTCCGGTTGATTTTACAAACATTAACTTTCATACAAACTTCGTCCTGACAATTACAAATACAACAGCCACAACAACAAAGGTTCAGCCAAATCGGTCGAGCCGTTCTAAAATTATACTCTTTTATAAATGGGGCAACTTATAATTACTTATATAGATAAATGGCGTGTCTTTTCTTTCTGACATGTAATTTATTTATTGTATTAGATGGTTGTTAGATGAATTCCTCAGGTTAGTGTCTGGTCATTAGTCCAGCCATGACTTCGTTCGTGACCAACGAAAATAGCTCTATGTAAAATGAGAGCTTTGAGATGATACTTGATGCGTTATTTGGTAGTATACTGCTACCATGTATCCTAATTCGATTTCCGATCTGTCGCACACCAAAATTTGTAATATATGCCTCGTGTAACGTCGCACACTACCAATTTTAAACAAATTGAAAATGTATACTTTTGTAGAGTCGTGACTTGAACGCGTCTACGTGGTTCAATGACTAAGATAATTCGCTCGTATGTGGAATGTGCACATTCCATATTCCCATGTAGATGTTAAGAGTTCTTTTTTTCCCGCAGTTTTCCTAAATTACTTTGGCTCAGTTTTCATAAGATGAAATACCTGTTTATTGAGGTACCAAATGAAAAATTCTTTAAACTGTAAATTATTTTGAGTGAATTAGATTGAGTCTGTGAAATTTCACTTCCTTCAAATGGTGTAAATTAAACTGTTATAATTCCTATACATTCCTCTGGAGACATTTCCCGCTTGTAGTTCTGACATGAGGGCTGCTGGGAATTCGTATGGCAGAATTTCAGCTCAACCCGACAGTCAAGAGCAGGGCAGTTTCCCGTCTCGCATATTAGGAAAGATAACACAGCCTCCTACCACTCATTATCCAAACATTCCGCTCTATCTAATTACTTCCACATATATCTAGCCTGCAGCAGGCACATAATGTTCTCCTCTACATTAACACGATACAGTTACTTCCGTTTCATCAGAATATTTAAATAAGGGAATTGTGTAGTTCGTTTTCTACATATAGGATTCGATACATAAAAATGAAATGGTAGAGTGAAAGGAAACAAACACTGTGATCTTATATCCATTTATAATTTCAAAGGTGTTCCGGTTTTATACATGAAGTCCTCTGAAATTAATCTCATCTGTAGTGACTGCTGCTAACTAAAATGAGTTAGGACAATAGGCAACACGTTTGTGTAATCTTCAACAGACATAATAATAATATTAACTCTTTAAACGAAACGTACTCTAGTACATAGTTCTTAATGACCAAATTCATAAGAAGCTTACGAATGGTGGAGGTACTGTCACGAACACTAGGTTTACCAAGGCACTACGCAATGGCACATAGGGAAGCTTGCAAATTACATCTTAGGAATATCGTTACAAATGTATAAATAGTTAAAGGTGATATATTAGAATACCAGTTGAAACTCAATGTAAATGATGTAATGTAGTGGGTGGAAGTAAACGAAATGTTAGAATATTTGAATACGCCGTCGATGATCAACCACCGGAAGGAGACATTGTCAAATATCTATGAGTTTCTATCACAAGTTAACCTAGTCGCAGGAAATGGTGATGCCAGGTTGAGAATTATTCGAAATAGAGCCACAAAACACACGTGTGACATAAGCCATATGTTTTGTCGATTGCGGGTAACCTTAGCGAAAGACGATTAACGGTAAGGACGAAAGGTCTTTATAGCTGTTTTCATCGTGTGCCGTTATTACTGTCACCTAAAGGACTCCATAACGTTTAACTCGTTTCATTCAAATGCAAACGTCAATTTAGCAGTGTCGCCTTGAGTTTAAATGCTTGTAGTTGCCGTTTACATTCAGTATCACAGTTAATATGAAACAGTTTCGCCTTGTCACATTACTTCGTTTTCTTATACCGTTTTAAGTACTACAAACTGCATAGCGACTGTACCTATGGTGTGTGAACACATGGAAGTAGGCCTCTCTTCTGAAAAAATAAGTCGTTGGGTGGTACTCCGTCTCTAAATCTCAGAGACTTGAAAGGCTCTGCGTCTTCCCGTGGTCACCATCTGACGGATTCATACAAAGCCGCGTCTGGTAAGTGGAATTGGCGCCGGTTTAAGGTGAATGTGGTAACAAAAAGGAAGGAAGGGAGCTTATGGTTTATAGTCGCATCGACATCGTGGTCATTAGAGGCGAATCCTACTCTTCGATTTTTGGGTAAGGATGGGGAATAAAATCGGCCATACCCTTTCAAAGAAACCATCGCGGCATTTGCGAATTAGGGAAATCAGGAAAAACCTAAATCTGGATGGTCGGTGGTGGATTTAAACCACCGTCATCGCGTATGCCAGTCTATTGTGTTGCCACTGCACCACCTCGCTCGGTAATGTGGGTAGAAATGATACGTTTGTGTGCTCACATACCAGCGATGAAAATGAGACGCAGCTCCGTGTTAATTACACTCCGTGTTAAACACAGATTATTAATCAAGGGGAATGATTATATTGGTCAGTAGGAGCTAAATCGAGAGGTGAATAATTCAGCACCTCAAAGAAACAGCACGCAGGTGGGGAAGCGAGATAAGTATGCAGTTTGCACGTCTTCCCAATAACGACAGTTACTGAAAGTACCGGAGGCAAGCCGCAATAGTTGTCAGCACAGCTGACGACTTACACCTAAGTTTTAGACTACGCACATGAGGTAGAAGCACGATTCACTGTTTGAACATTGTACTGAAAACTAATCTCTGTCCCCTGGCATAGAACTGAGAACATTTCTCAAACCTAAACCATACATACTACTTTAAACACAAATCAACACTGCTCGAACAAATTAGGAGATCACACACAATACATTTATCGTAAAGTTTTTTATTTAGATGATGCTTACAATTGTAATTTGTGCGTGATACAATGCGATATTTTGTAGTCTCATCCTTTACTTGGGGATTACATGGTGTTTCCCTAGAGGAAGGCGCCATGGGGCAACCATAATCGTGAAAAATAATTCTCATTGCCCTCCAATATTGTGGGTGATAACCTCGGTCGAACAGTACAATTGCACATCTGTTTGTCATGGAAAGTATGAAGTTATCGATCAGCTCTTGAGGGATATTTGCCCATTCGTCCATGAGTGCAATATCCAGTTCTGCAACAGATGTGTGAGGTGCTGGTCTGGTTGCTAATTGTCTACCAGGTGCATCCCAAACATACTCAAAGGGGTTTAAATGCGGTGAACAAGCTGGCCACTCCATTCGTTCAATTCCATTCCAGGTTGTCCACCAATGCAGCTCGGTGGAGACGATCGCTATCGTTCACCAGCAGGAACCCGTCTCCTATAGCACCAGCGTAGGGCACAACAAAAGGCGTCTCTTGTCTATACCTCTGAGCAGTCAAAGCGCCATTCTGAACGACATAAAGGTCCGTACGTCTGCCAATACTAACTCCTGCTCACACCATTCGTTCACCAACATGATATGGTGAAGTTACCTGCACATAAGCAAGATTGCTACGACTTCCACGTTCTCTCCACATGAGACAACGACGAATGCCCGGCTGAACACAAAATTGTGACTATCTGTGAAAAGAACCTGGCGCCATTCGTTATTACTGAAAATCTGATATTCCTCCTCCCAGTTTCTGCGGGCTAAACAAGGTCATGGTTTTAATAGGACACAAAACGTAGGCCTCTATGCGTAGAGGCGATTTCTGATAGTTTGTGTTGATATTGCGCATCATGTTGCTGCCTGGAACGTGGCGTTCCAGCTTGAGTTGCATTCAGCCTCCTGTCTCGATGGGCTGTTAACCGGAGATAACGGTCATCTCTTCCTGATGTTACTCGTGAACGACTTTGGTCTTGCCTTCTTTTAACTGTTCCTGTTTGAAATCGCCTCCAGGTTCTGGATATTACAATTTTCGACACTCCAATTGCAGCAGCAATCTCCCTCTTTGTCTGTCCCGCTTGCAACCTTCCCATGTCATACCTTCACGTAAGGTACGTTGTTGTTGCATTGCGCTACCTGCTCACTGCACTACCTGAACCCAACTGCGTATGTAATAAGTTTGGTAGAAAAAACACAACTCAACCCCCTCTGCAGCAACTTTCTGTAATTAGCTTTATTTCGGTTGCCGAAATGTTGGTGTCTCCACCCCATAGAACCGACAGAAAGCGTCGAACTATTTTACTGCATTCTCCCGATGACGGTACTTCAGAACATAGATATCTCAACTGATCCCCTAATTGTTTAGACCACTGTAGTTGAAATCAGAAATGCAAGCAGCAATAGATTAAAAATAGGATAGAATATGCATAGCACTCTTAGGCGATGCACCAATAGTGGATATCCATAAAATCTATAGAGGTTTTAAGGCGTTCCAAATAACGTATTATGGATGGAATGTCGTGCTCGGTGGTCTTGGCGTAAAGCGCTCGGCTGGAAACCGAAGGGTCGCGGGTTCGAAACCCGGTTGGACCTCGGATTTTTTCAGTCTGCACTTTAACCCATCCTTCATCTCTCAACGAGGTGAGGAGTCGCCAGAAACGACACGTGGTTCAGATACCACGTTAAGCTGTAGGTCCCCTTTCCCCGGTTGAATAACTGGGGTAGGCTAGGGACACGCAAATCGCCGAAGTGGCGTCCAATTGAATGACTTGCACCAGGCCAATGAGCCACACGAAATTATTATTATTATGGATGGAATAAGGCTTTAGAGGTAGCTGTAGAAATGATCTTTTTATGCACCATTTGCCTATGGAGCTGTAGTAACTGAACGCATTAAAGACGGTATGGCTATTTTCACTGGTAAATTACTTATTCGTGGTGGTGTAATATTTGCCAGCTGTCAGCAAGGAACCCTGAGACTTGGTTCTAAATATCTTACTTAGAAACTGCTTCGAGAAGTTAAAAGAAAAAAAAAAAAGAAATAAAGAAACAGAGGGTTGACTCTTCGCCAGGAAACATACATTAGTCTAGACTCGCCTCAAAAATCCTCCGACCTGGTTGCACCAACGATATGGCTTTCTATACCAACATAGCACTGAGTAAAAAAAACTGTGAAATGCCTCCCGCAATATAGCGGCTCTATCGCGGGTTTCCTAAGAATCACACCTTTGACTTTAGTATTAAGTTCACAGGGGACTCTCAAGTCAAGATGGCACTTATCATTTTGATATCTGTAATGTGAGTGACGGCGGCTGGAATGTGAAAAATTCAAAAAAATTCTTTGCTTTCTCTCGAAGCTGAGACTCCACTTCGAGAGACCACTATGACCATTATCATTTCCCTGACTCCCTAATGCTGCACATGCTGATATCGGCAGCCTCTTTTACATCAGAGTCCCAGAAAGTTGATACTTGTGGAAGGTTTTGTTTTATATATGTAATTTTTCCCTTTTCGGGAGATTGTGCTAAGCAACCACTGAGTTTCCTAGAAAGCTATTTCCGATGTTCCGTTGGAGTTCTGCACAATCCTTGGACACTATACGGACTTATCGTTCCTTCTACAATAAAAAGGGATACTGCAAATTTCTGGGAACCTGAGGTGAAAGCTAAACTTTACCGCCTACACAATCCTTCTAAAGTTAGGCTTTGTAGCAAAATTTTAGTGATTTATTTCGTTACTAGATTCGATCATCAGTGATCAGCTTCGTACATATGTGAGATCATAAAATGGTGTAAACTACACAAACGTTTAATCAAACATATGGCATCATAGATAAGTAGTGTGTGCCCCCGAGGAATGGGAGACATTCAAGAATATTTCAAGAACGATCGTACGAAACGAAATATCACACTGGTGTGTTTTATGGCACAATTTGGCTTTTCTGTAGTATTACAATTTTTGAAAATATTTCGGGCAATTATAATGAAAAGATAAGTAATCTATAATTAAATATATAATATGTAATTCTAACAATACAAAATTACATATGTAAATATAAAAATATATTTATTTTATATTTATATTCCCCTCCCCTTGCTTTAAACTCCAAGTCACGTGTGGACCAAACGTGCCACTGACTCTTTCATCTGTTATGAGGTCCTTCACGATAACTATTATAATTTTGTTAAACCTGCTTCGACCAATACGGAGCTGACATCCGAAGACCCAGATTATTATATTTGCAACATTTAACCAAACTGATTATACGAAAAACGCGTAACTGGACATTAAAAAAAAAAAAAAAAAAAAAAAAAAAAAAAAAAAAAAAAAAAAAAAAAAACGTTAAAAATTCAGAACAGAGTCTGCTCATTGTTTGAATTATGTAACCTAAAACTGAATTTAATGAGCTTTATTTTCGGAAAAGGTCTTTGTTTCAATTTACTAAAACTCCTTTTATTTTGCATTGTTACAAACATCGTGCGTGCCGTTGTCACGTTGGGATATGCATACTGCATTCCATTTGGCAAATTAAGCTCAAAACGTTTGGAGAAGTTTCCGTTTTCATGGCAATTATTAAATTATAGACATAATTGATTATAAGAGGTAATCCGTCTTATGCTGACTGTAGTTGAGAGATTTATTTCACACCAGGCGCGTTTCGCTTTTTTATTTTAAAAGCATCTTGTGTGTTCTGTAAATTATGATTTTAAAATAAAAAAGCGAAACGCCTCTGGTGTCAAATGAATCTCTCAACTGCAGTCAGAATAAGACGGATTACCTCTTATAATCAAATTTAACACCTGCTGCGGAATATGGCCACACAACAATAGTATATACATAATATTTAACACTCTGCAGTTATATTACTAATTCCTCCTTAGTAAGGTCATTAGAAATAGTTATATGTGTTTTGCCTGCAGTTTAATGTCACTATCCTCATCACTTTCGTGATGGATGAAACCTTTTCCTCAGCTCATGAAGGACGGACAGAGGTAGGGGCTGGTAGGTGGCTAGGGGGAGAGGTAGGTGGTACTGAGAGGAGTGGGGAGTACATGGAGTAAGTGGATATTAGAAGAAATCAACACCAAGCTACACCGGGTTTTCACGTAGCTAATACAGTGAGAAGCCTAAAGAGGTCAGAAACAGACGTAGAGAGGGGGAAAGTGATTGTCACAGAGATTAAGGAAAGAAATTTAGGATGTATATCCAATGCCCATGCATATTTAGCAATTGCGCAGCATTGACAGGTTCGCTAGTTTATATATATATATATAAAGACTAGGTGCGGCTCGATGACGAAGTGATAGTGACAGAGTGTGAATCAATAAGTCGTGGGTACGATACCCATACAGTTCTAGGAATTTTTCTGGCACTTTTCACTTCTTTCACCTATGGTTGTGTTACTGATGTGGAAAATTTCACATTGCACTGTAGGTCGGAATTCACGTTAAAATGTAGGTCTCCGGATAACTGGCTGGGTAAGTCAGTTCAAAGGTCGGAGGAAGACAACGGTAAACATCCTCGAAACAGGACCATGCCTAGTAAAGCACTGTGGGCTTCAAACCAATCTTTGAACTGCTGACTGCTTTACCTTTATAAACACTAGCGAATCTGGCACTGCTTTGAAATTGCCAAATTTTGTTGGGAACTGGATATAGATTCTTCCTTCCATGCCGTAATCTCTCTTCCAATCACCTCCCCTATCTGTGTGCCCATTTCTTGCCTTCTCTTTGTGCTCTTAGGCTTTTCACTATGTCTTAGCTAGGTGAATACCCAGAGTTGCACGTGTATTTACTTATGCCACTATCTGCTGGTCTACATGCTTCTCGTCCTCTTCCCATCTCGTCCTCCTCCTCCCTCTGCCCACCCCTGCCCGCTCCGTCACCGTCTGCCTGATCCACCTCCTCCTCTTCCTCCTGCTCCACCATTTCCTGCTCATCTTCCTCCAACCCTCTGTCTCTGTCATTACCTGATCCCGCTCTCTGTCAGTCTCCTCCTGTCCCTCTTTCCTTTCTCCTTCCTCCCCTATACATGAAAAATTAGGTATATCAGCCATATTTCATGGTGATCGTTCAAATGAAATCTTGAGTGAGGTGCCCTCCTCCATGCACTATAGAAATTGCTTTGTAGAGAGCGAGGTTTCTTTCCTTTTGAAGATGAATTGTGTAACATTTTACAAAATCGGAATAAAACTTTAGATTGATGTCGTCGAAGTCTGTTGTAAAGTACCCTCCGTCATGCACCAAGCCGCGGTGGAGTTGCCCAGCGATCCAGGGCGCCGAGCTGCGGAGCGCACTGCTACTCGCCGTCGAAGGTTCGAGTCCTCCGTCGGGCATGTGTTTATTTGTTGTCCTTAGCGTAAGTTAGTTTAAGTAGTTAGTAAACCTAGAGACTGATGACCAGAGTATTTAAGTCCCATAGATTTACAAACATTTGAACCATGCACCGTGCGAATTATTATTTACACAGGGTCAAGACGGTCAAATCCGCGTGTACAGGTCACGAGGAGAACAATTGTTGCCAGAGTGCATTCTTCACCGTCTCGTCACCTGTTGGATCTACAAAAGGATAATCTCCAGGTAGCATAGTTACTGGGACTGCAGCTGTTATATTTCCGACATTTCGACAGTAGCTGCGATCTAATGTCAAGCCTTCCACGGCGCTGCCTATCAGTAAGATAATGCAAGACCACAATTTTCCAATGCTTAGGTTTTTGCCAGCATATTTTCCTGGAATCTGACAAATATCTGGTCATGCACTGCTAGCTGCCAGCAATCACAGCGACAGTAGAACTGTACTATATATTTTAAGCAACATGGAATGACATTGCCTCATCTTTCGTCCAACTGGATTTAAGACTCCTTGTTAACCAGGTTTGAGCAACTGTATGTACTACATTCAGCTCCTTATCTACTCCACAATCTTCCATAAGATGTCATTATCGTACTAAACTGTACGTGCGCAATAAGCAAATTTTTTCCCTGCTTTGTTACCCGGTATTGCAGTTTTATTCATCTGCAATGTATTTGGGTGATTGTCCGTCTTGAAAGATATGATATCAACTACGAAGGATAGATTTTTACGTTAATGAATCTGTCTATAGACGCACATACTTATGGCATTATGTGGAAGCTAGAGAAATTACTGCTTAGATAACATACTGTATCCGTAGTGAAGAAGTAAGTTTTAATGATACTGGCTTTAATGAATAATGGAACAACAATAATAACAATATCAGCCCACAATCCGCTAGAAAGTCAAAATGTCCTTCTGCAATAATAATAATTAATAAATGTTCAAATGTTTGTAAATCTGTCAGACCAAACTGCGTGGTCATCAGTCCGTAGCTTACAAACTACTTAAACTAGGTAAAATAACCTATGGACAACACACACACCCATGCCCCAGAGAGGACTCGAACCTCCGACGGCGAGCAACCACGCGCTCCGCAGCAAGGCGCCTTAGACCGTTTGGCTGCTGCACCATGGCAATAATTAATAAATCTGAGAAAGTCATATCACTCATTGACAACTCTGTACCCAACCCCAAAATTTGCATACATCCTGCAGTGAGATGATGACCAAGTACAGGTATCCAGCATGTGAGGTAGGTAGCGGAAGTGAAGGTACAAAACACTGTTTTATAATCGTCACTGTCATGATAGCGGAGTCCTACATTTTCCTGAAACGAATTTTGAAGTTCCCACATGACGTAACAATTTAGTTTATTAGAGCTGCAATGGGCACATGCAGAACAGCTGGTCAATTTCTCGGTGAACATGGCTAACTCACTTGCAATTTGTTGTTTACAGAATTATATGTTTATGAATCCCAAAAAATAATTTGAGTCAACAATAATAATAACAATGGCAATAGCGGAAAATTCTAAAAACAGAATCAGAATGAAATCTAATGGTTTACCTAAGACTACACAAATAATTAAAATAAACAAGAACCAAGAATGTATAATGAATTAATAGGATGTTCATAGAAAGTGAAACTAACACCGCTACAAACCAATAGGGGAGGAGGGGGGGGGGGGGGATTTCTACCCATACAAACGAAATTTGCGCTGACCAATAGTATGTTCTCACTGACGCGCAGAATAAAGACAAAAACAAAACCTTCTTGGATTGTGGATTAGTTGAAACAAAATCGTTTTATTCTTTCACTCTTTTCGGTAAAAGTGGCACGATAGAAACAAAAACTATTGCCGAAAGGAAACGCGTCTGTCGCAGTCCGCATGCGAGAATGGCCCAGTTCTGCATCAGCCTGCCACCTAGCGGCGGAGCTCGCAACTACCTCGCCGAGTCGCGTACCTCCACGTAGTTCACAACGCTGGCGCTAGATGGCAGGCCACTGCACATCGCGCCAGTAGCCTTTCTGTGGTGGCGGCGCATTCGAAGTTTAGTCGAGTGAGTTTTTATTTTTCTTAGCGTTTAATAGTGGTTGACATTCTTCACATTGTATAGATACGCCTATGTAAAACTTTTAGTTAATTTATCAACGACATTACAGATATCATGACCTAAACTGTCCTCTCTTAGCAATGGGGTAGCGAATGTAACTGGCCGCACGGCTTCTGCGGGATAGGTTGTTCCTATTTGAGTGATGGCAGGATTTATCCGACGGTATTGCCTGCTTCATCTCTGGCTCGTTGCTGGTTTCAATTTATTTGTTCATCTCTGACGCTAATATTATTATACAATTATAACAGAACGTTATACCTACCTTAAAATATATGCAAAACATTACAGTCACTACTTAATTGTGCTTTACAAAATATGAGTCGCGGCCGAGCGCATTGAGGCGGTATGCTACAAAGCGCGAGGCCGTTCCCCGTCGGGGGTTCGAATCTTTCGAATCTCCCCTTGGGCATGGATGTTTGTGCCGTCTTTAATATAAGCTAGTTCATAAGTAGTTTGTATGTTTAGGGACTGATGACCCCGCAGTTATGTCCCATAGATTTTACAAACATTTGAATATTTTTTCTTTATGCAGACGATCAACAACGCTTTTCAAAACGCGAGAGACATCACTTTCTGCAGAAAGGCTAATATCACCAGCCAGTTCTTCGGGCATTTTTCTACGTCTTGGAATACAGGTTGTTGTATCAAGATTCCACTTTTCACAGAGGGACTTAGCCTTTTCTGTTGCCTGTTCACAGACCTCCTCTCGAATTTCTGCAAGTTCAGTCGCTAATGATTCAAGACAATGGAACGCTTCTCTAAAATTCATTTTAGGATCTTATAATCCGAACTGCACGCGATCAGTTCTCCTCAAGATTTTATGTAAGAAATTGACAAATGTAATGGAAGTGAAATTCAGTATATTTTGCAATATATCACTTCTGGTGTCACTTGTGACAGTACTGTCCTAATTTTTCTAAGAGTTCTACTAATTCTTCCAGACCATCGACAATAACGCTAACCGCTTGTGCCCTGGCGCTCCATCGTGTTTCAGATTCACGTTTGACAGTTTTGTTTAAAACATTTTCAATAGTTCCCGTCGTTATGTTGCACGTGAGAAAAAGAGATATAATTATGTTTCAAGTACTCCAAAACACTTTACAACGATTGGATCTTTCTTAGCTGCAGTAACTCCTACTAAATTTAAGGAGTGATTATCACAATTTGCAAATAATTTTTATTACTTTTTTTTCCAAAATTCTTTGCTGAACTCCAGATATGTGACCTGACATCACGGCAGCATTATCATAACATTTTGATCTACAGTTTTCTAATGAAATTTGTTCGCAATGTAATTTTTCTAAAATCGTATTTCCATTTGAGGATGCATCCCAAAATGATTCTTTGATATAAACTTTTCTGTAGGTAAAATCTATATCTACATACCTAAAGACTTGTGACGTTTGCTCTCGATGTGCAAGATCAGGAGTTGAAGCAAATAAAAGTCCATAATATCTATTTCTTTTGATGCCACTTATTAATTGATTTTGGACTGTGGATTTCAGGATATGAATGAATTCATTTTGAATTTGTGGTGATAGTTATGATACTGTTCTTGGCGTTTCCGTGACATTTTTCAGGTGATTTATTTTTAGTGGCTCAAACTGTGCTGTAAGTTTAAGTAAAGATAATAGGTTTCCCACATTTGTACCATCTTGAAGTACTATAGTCAGGTACCTCATGCAAATTAATATTCGTTGCAAGATATTTCGCCATCTTTCTTTTTCGGACAGTATAATTGCCTCCAATGATGCATCAGTTTCCGTTTTATTAGTTAACCATCTTTCAGATTTTTCCAAATTGTAAAGAACTTTCCATGATTTGGACGTCTTTCGTGACTGATTAATTTATTTTTCTTTCTCCATTTATTAAAACCAGATGCATATACGAAAGGTGAGTGTGTACCAGAATTGGATGAAGTAAACAATAAGCAACAAAAGCAGTACGCCGCATTATTTTTCGGCGAATACAATAATCATGATCGGTTAACTTCAGTCCTTTATTCTGCATTACCGACCTGTCGAGAAAACCAAGATATTGGCGTTAGACGCTCAATTGATGGTGTGCATCACTTAGACTGCTTTTTGTTCTGTAATATGCACGGCCCACAAATAATCATTTCTGTGCCAAGGTGATTCGATATTACTGGAAGATTATTATCGAATTTTAAATAAGCAGGGTCTTTCAACTGCAGAACATCTGGAATTACAGTGAGTGATTCTGTTGTATTCCCTGTATTCTATGAACATGAATTTGGAGCTACTGACGTACCTGGGGCCCCATATTCATCGTCTTGAAAGTCTCGTATTTGTTGTGCTGTGTCGTAAACAGTAGGAGTACAAACTGAATCTGATTCTGATTTTACTTCTTCATTCTACTGAATATCTGGTTTTTCTTCTAGAGATTTTTTTACTAAATTTGATTCCATTGTTATGCTGGATTTCTGAGTTTCTGTTTCGTGCTTCAGTTTTCTTTTTCGATTCTGGGCACCGCTACGTTTTTTTTTTCAGGCATCGACATGGTCTAAATTTTAAAAATAAATTATTGTGTCAACTAAGATATTACTTTTTAAATAAGGAACAATAAATAAAATACAAGAATTCGAAATAATTTTATTTCAAACTGCAAAAAAATATTGTAATAAAATTTGAAAATCGTCTATCGCTTAAGCTACTTTATTGAACACTGTTGCAACAACTTGAGTCATACAGTGTTCATTGTGTAACTCATTCGTGGAGCTGATGTTAAAAAATGCAATATATAGGGACAGTGTGAACGCAACATTTTTTACTGCGAGTGCCGCTAGCGGCACGAAAACTTGGAGAATGAGTGAGAACCGACGGGTTATCTATACGCTATACAGGCGTGAGATATTAAAAGCCTAATTTATGATGGGCCGCAGAATGTAAAATAGTACTCGTCGTAATTCAATATATCACAGTCAACGTTTATAAAATACCGCCGACGCGAAATGGCTGATTGGTATATGGCGTCACGTCACTGACTGAGCGGCCGCTCCCGTTGGAGGTTCGAATCCTTCTTCGGGCTTGAATGTTTGAGTAGTCCTTAGTTTAAGTTATATCAAAAAGTAGTAGGGACTCGTGACCACAGAAATTTGGCCCCATAGGACTACACACATCTGAACTTATAAAATACCACTACACCTCAATTTGAATACCGATGTATAAAACAGTTTAAAACGTCTGAGTTAATATGTTAAATATTTAAAGTTGACCATGTAAATGAGAAAAAGTTGAGATCAGGTTTGAAATTGAAGTCTGTATGTGCTCTCATTATGAAGCACTGGATAAAAACTGTCGGAGGTATTTTCGGTCTGTTTGAAGCAATAGGTAGTTTTCTCTGTATCTTAAATGTTTGCCATTCATTTCTCCTGAAGTATTTGTCGTAGAATAGTGTGTTCTAGTGGACACATTCAGTTGTATATGTGAATAGTGTGTGTGCAAAGTGTGAAGCGAATAGAAATAGTAGTAAGGAAGAAAAATTATAACCGTCATGTGTTATTTTGAAGTTTGAGCACATGAACAGCAAAAATGTAGTAAGCTTCAAAGTTTATTCATCATTTTTGAGGATTGTCAACAAGAAATATTTTCGTAATGATTTGAAATATGTATCAAGCTTGTTGGAAGTTGCTAAGTGCCGTCATTTTCGAGTAATTGATGAAGAAAATCGTCTATTTGAGGGACGTCAGTTACACAGCTTAAAGTGACTCAATAATATTTCAAAATTTAAGCAACTTATGCCTGTGTAATTAAATACAGAAAGTGTTTTGTTCAGTGTTAACATCTTTGTGAGATAACGGGTGAATAAGACGTCAATTTTCTGTCATTACATTCTACTACTCTCTTTTCATCTGTCTTATGGCTAAATAATGACAAGCGCTTTAACTAAATAATAATCACCTACAGTTACATTTTTGAGGGAAAACAGCATCCCATTCCATCCTTTATTGCAAACAAACTGAAAAACCCGCCGTTGCCCGGGATGCGTATTATACATTGTAACGATATGTCGAATGCCATAGTTTTACTGCATCAACAGCGGAAAACTAGTAAGCGTAACCTTTTTTCCTTTGATAATTTTTCTAGTGTTGTCCACGAGAAAATGTTTTGTAAGAGTTTGAAATTATGTTTAAAGTTTGTTGCAATTTTCTAAGTGCTCTTATTTGAAATAGTGGACGAATATGTTTTCATACGCCGCAAAATATAAGAAAATCCATTGTTTATGACGTCATATCCTGACCTATGTATCGTGGGTGGTTTTTACCACCATATCAACTAACACCTAACCTCAAAGTATACTTGCACCAAATTTGGTTGAAATCGGTCTGTTATTTTAGGAGCAGATGTGGAATATTGTTGCTTGATGCGTCAGTTTTTCGCGCAATTTATTGGTTATGACATCATGTCGTAAGTCTTACCCCCACAGTGACCGTACTCTTCGATTGAAGGTCAAGTGTGAAAATTTTCATCTAGATTGGCACAAACCTGTAGATATGAACAGCATAAGCAACGACCGAATCATCTGTACTATGAGATGAAAAAAAAACTTGATTAGTGGGACTAGCTGACTTGAGATGAAGTCAAATTATGACTCGAAAAACTGAAAGTTCTCAAAAGTTATTTAAAAAGTCGCCGTTATTAATCGAAATGCACCAAAATTTAAAACAAATATAGAAATAAAATATCGAAATTCATGTATCATAGTTAAACGAAATTGATCATGGTAATCAGATACGACCTAAAATAAAGGGTTAAATCGCAGTTTCTGGGTACACGGTTGCTGCTTCACATGTATATGTTGGTAGCTGCCACAATGAAAGACGGGAAGTGAAGGCAGCCAATCAGGAGTGGCATTCAGACACCCAATAACATTGCGTCTTTCATGTCAATAATCAAATAACTAGTGAATATAACGTTAACTATATAATACGGCAAATATGCAGCTTTTAAACGAAATAGTGAAAAAACGATAATGCTATTCGTGAATACATTCAGCTCGAAATCCATAAATTAGAAAACAAAAATCCCACGTCCTGCTTCTCTGTATCTCTTGAGAGGTATAAACGCGGGTTGCCGCGAGACATACAAAAAAGTGCGTACATGATAAACATACAAACAAAAGTACAAGACATAAAATAGGTGTATTCCTTCTGTCGCTAATATAACTTACGTTGTGTAATCAGAAATAATGATTCATAAGAAAATCAGTCTAACTTCGGACACAGTCTTAAGCAAGCACTCATTTCCTGAGAGAACACACAAAAATAACGTTACATGCTTGTAGACAATTTCTAAATCTAATACTTGTCTTATCAATGATCACGCGAAATATTAATAACAAAATATTTGTTGCATTTACAAGTCTGCAAATGGAACCGGTAACGGCTTGCACGAACCGTTAGTTGGCGTAGTCGTTTACCATCATAGATCAGTGGACCTAACACCGTAACATTTTCAAACAAAACCTGAAAATCCTGGTGGCATTATAGCATCAGGAAAATTTACTTTTTAAATGCTGTTGTTCTGAGAGAATGAACATTTTGTATACAGAGATTTTTCATTGATTTACTGCAAATATTATTTATAACGATTTATCAGACAAGTCACGAAAAAAATTATATTACAATGATTATCAATCTTAAAATGTTTTGCCGCAATCGATAAAAATAACAACTGAAATTATCCGGAAAATCTAGTTTGTCTTTGAGACCACTTGGCGCCGCTCTTTATGAACATTCTTACAATGTTAGCACCAACCGCATACTCCCAACAAGTCGTAGCATATAAAACGTTGAAATACTTTAAGTAACTTCGGTCATTATTTGTTCTCGTTTACGTTCCTGTGTGTTATATAAAAATACCAGCCGTACTTGGTATTAAATCTCAAAAGATGTACGCCTTTTGTGGTTTGATTTATATGCATAGTTGATAGATAGAAGTACTGCAATTCAAAATATACAATTAAAGAAACTGTAAACGAAACCAACAATATAATGGAAAGTGACTATTTTGAAAGGTTTTTTGTTTTCAAAACGTTTTGTGATTCATACTGTTTACATATTATTCATGCGGAACAAGACTCGTCTGCTGAATTGCGTATAACAATTGCACTCCGGTTTTCTACTTTCCTGGAACATTAATGATATTAATGACTCACATATTATGTAACACAATATGTGGCAACATCAATGCGTAATACTGACATACTTTTTGTTTCGTTTCAGGTAAGTTTCCTTCATTGAGTTGACACACTTCTCAGAGCCTGGAATTGCAAAGATGCCTCAGTTACGGTAAGTGATTGTTACTTTATTATTTCATTCTGTGCCCACGTGGACTTGCTGGCCCGTTTTGACTTGCAGCTGACAGGTGACTAGTACAAGGCACTCAAAAAGTACAAATATTACGTCTCGGCGATTTTAGTAACAGTATTCATTGGTTTCCGTACTTGTGCTGTAGTTATAGCTTCCATGATCCGGGCAGTCACTATTTATTATTACATTTACTCAATAGCAACGTCTTGCAATTATGGTTACACGAAATCACCAGGTGACGAATAATTAACGATTTTAGTGCTTGCGGGCATTAGAAAACTTATGTGACATGAATAAGCAGCAAGTTCAAGCGATGCTGACAATAATCAGACGACAGAAAATAATTTAGTTTTCTCAGATACATTAATCTTTTGAATATAATTTCTGGAAACGTGCAGTTACGATGACCGCTATAAGCTTTACACTTCACTTCTACATACTGATTTTGTTGCAAACTAAATATATCTTACGTTACTTTGTTTTGCTTTTTGTCAGAACCCTTATACTTTTGTACTTAATTAAAATTAATTAATAATAAAGTTGCGTATGAAATGTATATATATCGTTTGCATATCCTGTGTCATTGTCTAGTTCCTAAGAACAAAAATCAAAGTACCATTGTAGTTCAAGGCCCTAATTTCTTAGTCTTTCATAGAAAATAGTAATGCAGTGGTCACAGGTTGCTTTTCCTGCCTTGTTTGCATTACAAAGAAACTCTCACTCTCTGAAGTAAGCAAAGAATGCGTATTAGAAGCTAATAACTGAAAAGAAGATAATATAGCAGCAAATTTATATAACATTTGTAACTGCCATAGTAGCAGGAGGCCTACACAGAGAGTTTCGTGTGTGTGTGTGTGTGTGTGTGTGTGTGTGTGTGTGTGTGTGTGTGTGTGTGTGTGCAGATGTAGGAGGAGACTAAGAGGCGATAAGGAGAGAGCGATAGAGAGACCGCACAATAACTCTCTTCAAGTGGGATACCATAGACATAAATTTGTTGATAGCTTCCACTTAAACTTCTGTTTTCCGTATTTAGTTTGTCTAATTACACGCAACTGGCCAATTTCGGTGTAACAGACGTTTATCAAGTGCTTTATTTTTCAACATGTCGTAAAGGATCACGTTACGTATCAGTTGCCACAGCAGAATGTCTTAAATTATACACTTTCCAAACTGACAGGTTAGCTGTTGAATTACCGCATACATTGCAAAATGTTCAGATACACGACACTTGAAAATAGCCTTTATGTTTGAAATAAAACACTTTTAAATCTATGCGAACGCTCCCGTCGAACGTTCGGGTCCTGCATCGGGCATGTGTGGGTGTCTTGTCCTAGTCGTAAGTTAGCTAAGTTAGTTTAAGCAGTTTTTAAGTCTAAGGACCGATGCCCACAGCAGTTTGCTCCCTTAGGAGCTTTGCAGCTTTGATGCTGCAAACCATAGTCGTGGCATAATATTTACAGCCGCACGATAGTGGCCGGGCGCTCTAAGGCGCATTGCTGCGGAGTGCGTGTCTGCTTCTAGTCAGAGGTTCGAGTCCTCCATCAGGCATGGATGGGTGTGCTGCTCTTAGGATAGGCCTAAGTTAGTTTAAGTAGATTGTAATTCTATCGACTGATGACCACTGCAGTTTGGTCCAGTAGCTTTAAAAACATTACAATCTGTCAACGAAGAGAGAATACCTATTACTACGACAAAGCTGTCGTGTATTAGGCGCCTGATCCCCTCATTACTTTTGTAATAGATTTATAGTTTGTATGTGTACCAGTATGCAAATCCTAATAGAGGCGTCTATGGTTTGTAAACGAGACTTGTCAAACGCAGCGTTGATAAACAGCCTGCCTCTCTAAATGTGCCGTTCTGTTGTAAATCACGTTTTAAGGTCGGATGACATTTAAATCTGCCTTTTAAGAGTGCATGCACTGCGAAGGCAATAATATGTTACTTACTGTTGATACTCCGAAGCAGCCAGAGATATGATATTCATTGTCGCATTCTTCATCATGAAGATTGTCATCAAATGAGTGCTTGGAGCGTATGTGGAGCACCACAATGAACACTCAGAGTTGTTAACGTATAGGTTTCTCGTGGTTTTAGTCAAGCGAAAATAGTATATAAAGTCGTGATTAGGACGAACGATGATTCACTGCTCTCAGATTTTGAGTGTACTGTGAAACGGGAGATTGAAGATATCTGACCTACACGCTTATTTCATATCCAAACGACACATTTACGGACATGGGCACCTCCCCAAAACTTTATCCGCTAAGTCCCCTCCCCAGTCGCTAGCAGCCTGTATTAGTAATTTTGTAACACGCTCTACATAGATTTGTTCTAAAATTGGTATACATAAAGAATGAAGAGTCGACCCTAGTTGCGAGATGGGTAATGAACGTATGTATTACGTGGAGCTAAAGTTAGTGTATTTTTCACCAGTTAGTACATCTCTGCCGGCCGCGGTGGCCGCGGGGACTGAGGCGCTCCAGTCACGGTCTGCACGGCCACTACGGTCGGGGGTTCGAATCCCCCCTCGGGCATGGATATTTGTGCCGTCCTTAGGATTAGCTAGTTCATAAATAGTTTGTAAGTTTAGGGACTGATGACCCCGTAGTTACGTCCCATAGACTTTACAAACATTTGAACATTTTTGAGTACATCTCTTAAGGCATTATTATCACATTGAGCAAACTGCGCAGATATTAATCCATTAAGGTAACAAATTCATTATGTTACAGATTAAATAAATCTGAAGATAATATGAGCTACAACCTCAAGGAGTGTGCGTGGATCTGATAGGTTTCATGAGTCAGATCAGGCAGTTGCTTATTTAGAAACAAACAGGGAACATGAAAATAACTCATTACTTAAATACTATGAAGGAAAGAGTGAATTGCTCTCTCTCTCTCTCTCTCTCTCTCTCTCTCTCTCTCTCTCTCTCTCTCTCTCTCTCTCTCTGTGTGTGTGTGTGTGTGTGTGTGTGTGTGTGTGTGTGTGTGAGATTACTGTCTTTAGTGTAAGTTAGTTTAAGTAATTTGTAAGTCTAGAGAGTGATGACCATAGCAGTTTGGTCCAGTTGGTTTACAAATACTTCAACATTTTCTTCCGAAACCACTTAATAAAATACCATACCAACAACCTCACAACGAGCATTCATCAATTATTTATGTATACTAATTTTATAACGAAGTTCATATGACCACTAAACACGCATCGTAAGCCATAAATCTACTGCAAAAATAAGAAATAAAATAAAATAGGGATCATACGCTTAACAACCCAGAACTTTCTCACAGCCGAGTCTGTGCTTTCTCATTCACACAGGCAAACATATTCCCTTTCGCACTCCGCCAGCCGTACACATACGATCACACTGACGGAATATCATTGTTATATGACAATAATTACTACACAACTATACAATAATAATGCTGACAATTGTGTCAAATAATGTTTTTTTTTCTTTTCTCTTAGTAATATCAAATACGCTATATTTGTTTACTTCAGAGTAAGTAATGTAAAGACGAGAGAATAAGAAGCCCGCGACCACGACAGATATTTATATTTCTTTCAGTATTCACTCTTGTCATCAAAGATGTACATAAAATGCTGACCCTTGAGTCTTGTGCTAAAGTAGTGGTTTAGTGTTTATCATTTGCTACTAGACAATGCCACAGGTTATCAGAAAGTCGAATGTAGAATACATACACGCCTTCTTAACTGATATATGATGGTGAAGGTTCAACCCCCGGAGGCATGTAGTGTAAGTAAAAACAAATTTCGATTGATGACAGAAAATTGTAGCCTGAATTGATTTCAATACGCATTTGGAGCTAAAGCTATAATTAGTCATTCAATTCCATTTTTCCTTTCGAACAGAACGTTTGTAGTGGAGTATTCCGCGGGTGTTTCCAGTATCATGGGGTAATGATTTTCAAACAAAACAATAAAATTTACTAGTGGAGATTACTGCATTACGTACGTATCTATTGGAACATTATCCCATTTGTGATGTACAGTTGTCAAAAACCATCGGCAAGTGCTCTATAACCAAGGTAGATTGTCAGTGAAAAACGTATTTCCACTCTCAAGTATTGCTGCTTAGAAGTAAACTTAGAAGACGAATCAATGGTAACAAGAACATAGACTGACGATTTCAGACTTTTTTGTACTTTTTCTTGTTGTACGTTTTTCTGTGGACTGGTTGGTGCAGTGAAATTTTTTCATCTCTGCTTAAATATTGCAGCATACTTTCATTTGAAGGTGCTCAATGTATTCAAGTCTTCGTCTTCGTCTACAGCTGTATATCAGTTCCCTCTTTCAATAATTAATGCTAAATATTTCTTTTTCTTCGATACTATTCAATATCCTCTCATTAGTTTTTAGAGATACTCATATAATGTTCAGCATTATTTGATGACATCATATTACAAAAGTGTCCATTCCCATTTGGTCTGAACTCTTTATTGTTCGTTTCACTTCAGCACAGATACATAAAAAACTTACCAGCTATCTAATGTTTTTATTATGCATGTTTTCCTTGAAGCCTAACTTCATACCTGCTGTAGAAACATTTTAGATACGCTTTCGCAAGATAGCTCACTTTTATCACGAAGCCTCTGCCAGTTCAGGTGCCTCTACATTTCCGCAACACTCTCTCGTGAATAAAATGATCATGTGACATACTGCCCTTCTTCGCTTACTTTCAGTATTATCTGTTAATCGCATTTCGTCAGGGTCTCACACGCCAGAGCAGAGTCAAGGTATAGAAAAGGTGGAAATTTTGAAGCGTGCTTAATGTCTGTAGAGTTAGCAAAATTAACACATGATACTTCACCGCCTCAAATAAATCGCAGTCATATGAAACTACATTTTAGAATGTAATCAGTACTCGAATGTACATGGAAACGTTGATAAGCCGCTGGGAAGAGTGGCTGGGAAGTATCTATCGAAACAGTCGTACACTAATCTACAAAACTAGTTGTAAAATTCCATTTTCGTCATTGCTTTATAAAGGCGACGTCCGAACTTTGTCATGCATTGTGCGGTGCATTCTTGTTGCTCCTAAATGCTTTCTAACGGTTTTCTCTCATCTTTCAATACGTCATTATTCGGTTTTCCTTATCCGGAAAGATACTGCTATAGGCAGGCAAAGTGCCTCACTCCGCTGTATTCTTGAATTACTTGTTTCCTGTCCTTTCTATTAATTTCTAACGTGTTCTTTTTCATTTCAGCACGATAGTGCACTGATCTATTGAAAATTATTCTCATGAACAGCCCATGTCACGCTGAAGTAAGTCAATATCACTAATACACTCCGTTTATAAACTTTCGTTTCGAATCACATCGTAAATTTTGTTTTATGAAACCACAGAAACCCTTCTGACAGTTCTGTTTATCTATTTGATGTTCATGTAGTAAGTCGTTGTTATCACTTATCGCAAATAATGAAAATCTCAAAATCTACTAGTTGACTTCAAATATCCCAAATAAGGAAAAAACCTCGTGATCTGATATTATGGCGTCATAGTTCATTGGTTCTTCCTCTAATCCATGTGCTAACTGTGCATCATTTTTGACTTATTTGCTATCTTTCCTACGTGGACACTCGTCTTATTAAATAGTCAACGCTGTGGTACAATAGAGACCAACCGATCGATGACATCAATGAAAAGAAGACTGCTTCAACTATGTAGTATTAATATGTATTCCGTCTTCGTGTTTCTTATTAAAAGAGCAGAAAAGTAGCTCAAGGACAGTTGAGAAAATGCTTGATAATACGGTATTTTTTGCCTGAATTACCCATAATTTCTGAATTTACCACTCTCCTGGTGAAGTGTATCTGAAGTCATATTAGCACTGATGTAAATATACATCTTCATTATATTAACGCAGAATTAATCAACGCATTTATCCTTAAGGGCTGTTAGTAATTTTGCGTTAAGTTTAGAAACCAAGTACAATGAGAAATGTATATGATTCAAAAGTCTTTCGCAGTGGTTATCCAGGAAAGGGTGAAGAGTGATCAGATAAAAGGTTTCAAAACAATTTTTTCCTTGAACAGAATAGTCTTTCTATGGACATATTCTTGGGTATTATATGAGCTTAACTAAAAACAGTTCCAGAATAGATAAATACAGATTTATAGTTTCCTTTTTAAATTTACTTGAAATTTTCTGTAGCATCAGACTTCTAGTTTACACAGGAGAAATACAAGATTTACAAAACACCGCTTTATGTCATACAATGTGCGTGGGGTGTTATTGTTTAAGTACTTTTGTACAAATATATAAATTAACATCGCATCGTTTAGAATTTGTAGCCTTCTTCGTGTGTTGACACCGGCTTTATGCTGATACACTTCCCTGAATAGGCGTAAAATGGATGATTCCACGCAGTTTCATTTTCTTTGTGTAAAATATTTGACTTTTATGTTATTACGTAGCCTACTTCACGTGGTAAATATGTGATACAGCATATGGAATTTACAGTCTACGTTTTTTTACGTATTCCCAGCATGCTCAGTAGTATCAAACACCTCTGCAGTGACAGCCTAAATTCTCGGAATATGTGCGCTTGCCCGAGGGTCTTCAGCTGCTGTCCCATTGCGTAACGGACTTTAAATACACTTCTACAGGAAATTGTAGTATTCGTTTAGTGTGATGTAAAGCATATTAATTTTCGTTCTTTGTAGTATTTACTTATTCGCATAGTTACAAAATGTTACAAATAAAATAAAAAAAGTCATGGCGTACAGGTGGCTCCTTACATTTTTCGTGTTACGTTAGTCTGAAGGTGTGTTCATTCCCTTGTTGACTCCGTTGAGATGTCTAATCCAGTTTGTAAATTAAGTGATATCATTATTCCTAAACGTAATTACTATGATCCCTTATTGAAAGTCATTCAACGTTAAACATCTGGCTGCAGTTACTGGTAGAGTACGTGACGAAATTTAACAGTTCTAAACGCGTTATGTCAGCTTCCTGGTTTCATGACCTAAAGTTAATTATAGTTCGTTACGTTTGGGAAAGGAGTACGTCTTACATGCATCATCTGACGTCAAAGTAAATAGAACCTCATACTGATAACGTGGCAGAAGAACACGTTCACTTACGAGTCCGTTAAAATTAGTGATCATACGTTTCCAGGACGCTACAGTTTTATTCGTTCATTAATTGTGGCGGACACATGCCATAAGGATTGTTGAAAAGTCGCAGTCTCTTCGTTTTTCAGATTAATTTTAGAATATTTCTAGTGCGCCCTTATAAGTAAATAATGGCTACAATGTAACGAGCAATACATGTTTGTTGGTGTCTGCCAAATCAGATACAGTTGAAGTAAACACGCACAGAACATCGTGGATACTGCACTACGCCTGCACTGCAAGTGAAATATCGCTTCATCGTGGAATACACGCGTACAGATCGCATTTTCAAACCTGATTGCAGGGCCTAAATTTCAAGCTATAAGTGTAAATAAACAGTCTATTAGTAGCGGTTTTCTAAAGAGGAGGATACATTGCGGAAATTGATTCTCTTAAGTAAATCACTACTGACGCAATGTCAAAGCCATCACGATCTTTTACTGTTGTAAATTAACCACACCCTTTGGATAAGAAAAATAATTTTTACCGAATCAAAATAACTTGAGCACAGGTGAGAGTATAATACAGAATTTCGTGTGGTGTACTGTGCATTAAAGAGAACATTCCGCTATAAACCAAGCCATTCCGTCTGAATACAGCTTTTTTTAAAAATTTATTCTTGGTCTTTAATTCAGCTACTCATAGAGCCAATGAAATCTTACAATTTAATTTCTAAAAGTTCTCATTTCTAATTGATTTAAGTTTGTCAGACATAACGCTGAAAGTTTATGCTTTGACTTCTCTATTAAAGCTGGAGCTACGTGAAATCTGTCTCTCAAAAACTTGTCTCATGAAAAATCTGCATTAATTATGCTGACGACATTATGATGTAAATGCTAGTTACCTGAATGTAATTATGTTGCTTATCACTTGACAATATATCTCAGTATAGCAAAATATATTATCGTTACGTGATTCAGTGCTGTACTGTCAATGCGGTATGTAGATGATTCTTTTATGTAGCCCCTCCTGAAACCTTTGTAAATTGCATAGAATTCATTTTCATGTTTGCATCTGATCGTAAAATAATCTTTTCTTACGTATCAGTGTCGCTTCACGTGATGTGCGAACACTGCACTTTTTCCAATTTCTCAACATAGCAGATACTTAAAATCACCACATATTAAAGGAGTAACACACCATACATTACTGCAAAGGAATTACACAAAAAAAAGATTTTTTAGTTTCTGACTGTAATAATAAACAAAAGGCATCCAATATTTTATAACATTGTTTTCATAACTCCACTGCAATGATACCGAGACCGTAAGTTCGTTCTCGCTACGTAGCTAAGTAAAATCACACAAGAATTAATTCATGTATTTGATTCCACTTTTGAAAAGTAATTGCCTGAGGTAATCTTACTAAGTAGTTTATTCAGTAATCAAAGCTACCCACCAATCTTGCACAATAAATAACTTACCTCGTCTTTAAAATACATCAGCTCAGAGAAAATATATTAATAACTGCTATCTGAGATTGCTAAGTGCAGTGCAAACTCTGTTTTCTGCCGCTCCATAATGCTTTTAAGAACTTTATAAGACATTCACTATGCAATACATGCATGTGGCCACAAAAACCTCAATAATTAATTAGTAATTCTAACTCTTTTGGTTCGAGGAATTGTCTAACTATATCAACAACGTGAACTCTCCTTTCAAACTATGATTTCATTATTATTAATCCAAAGCTTATTTCCGTTGTACATTACAACTTGAACAACATATACTCTATATTCAAAAACACTTGATGAGCTCTCAATCGTATCCTCCTTCAGAATCAATTCAAGTATTATCATTTGCAAATAATACCTTTAATTATTTAAGTGCAATACTAAAGCTCAGTCGCTAAAAAGATGATTAGTTTACAACACTGATTAAGCCACTCCATCTAAACTTAGAAAAAGCACTACCAGGATCTCATTATGCGAATTATTTGCTCTCACGAATCAAACTGACGTCGTGTTGTGACCGCTGCTTGCCTCCACTCTCGCAGCTAAAGCGGTGACAAAATGCAAAAAATGCAAAAATGTTTCAACATCCGCGTGTAGGCACAATGGGAGTTAGAACAAAGCTTCAGAATTTTGTTTGTTTTTTTATCACGCTCGGTCAGAGAGTGAAAGAGACAGAGCTGGATAATTAAGAGATGCGAATCACTCATGAAAGTGCTAAGAATTCACAGGCAACATAGATCCTACGTAAGTGAGCTGTAGTTATCATGTAATAAGCAAATTAAAATGCACAGGTTTCTTAAACGTTATTTTTGCTGTTATCCATCGGAAAGTTATCTCCGAATTTATATCTCTCAGAGAATAAAAGAAATGGATCTGTGACAGAGGACAGATTTCATCACCATCTTTCTTTGGCAAATTCTGCTGGTAATATATTTTTTTGAAAAATAATTAAGGTATTTTTGTTTATATTCTATAGAAAGAATAATTTTGCGAGTGAAGTACTAACAATTATGCTCGTGGGCGTATCTTTAAAGTTAAAACTGTATAAGTCAATGGATGGAACACTGTTGAACAAGTGCAATCAGTCAGTTTTATTGAATATTTACCGGCTTTCTTATTTGTATAATAAATTTTTCGCTTTCTGGCGTTTACATCAGAACTTACGGATGTCTACCATGAGCTTCCACGCCTGTAAGGTCTTTTTAAAGGAAGAAGTATATCTTGAATACCATGTGAAAGGACTATGACGGTTTCAGTAACGAATGTGATGAATGTAACAGAACCTGAAATGCAAGCATAAGGTCACATATTAAGAGTCGACAACTATTTTAAATGAATCCAAAATGAAACCCATAAAATGGTTTCTTGATGTATAATTATCGGTATCTCCATTATGTAACGTAAATAGTTTGTTTGGGTCGTGCTGTCGTTCTTTTAAGTTCTCATAGGATAACAGTACCTCAAATGGATAACATCGTAAAGTGCTACAGTAATTATATGACAAAGAAACATCACATTTCACAATATGCACTTTAGCAGTGCAGGCAAGTAGTAAGAGCAGTAGAACTACCCACCTCGTAAACAACGATGTCTGAGAGGATTCTAATAAATAAATTATTTCCTCCAGCATGCACTTAGAAGACTGAAGTATCTATTTTTCTGTGTGAAGTGGCAGCATTAATTTAATTTGACTAGTATGTCTAAGGAAAAAAGTGTAACTTTACATATCTAGCCTAATGAGGTGCTTAAATACATTGTACTTTTTCGCGTGTACCAAAATGAAACATGAATCTCTTTCTCCACAAAGAGACACGCTATATCGATTTAATCTGCATAGAAACCGTAACTTTAAATGTTTTTAATCAACTCAAACTCCTAGCCATTTTCATTTTTAAAAGAGTTCATGTGTGGCTTCGTAGAGAAAACTGAAGTAAATTACTTTCCTTTGTGAAGCGTATCGTCCACTCCGCAGAAGTAGTACGGTCAGAAACTATTTCTGACTTTCCTGTAGTGCTGCGAAGTATCTATAGACTCCTTTTGTGAACCTTACGATGCTGCCTATGGAATTTTTCGTCCGAAACAGAAGTCACGCAATCACGTAAGAGGCCATGCTGCTCTATTCTCGTTCATTCTCCGTTTCTCTGGTTTTACCAATCGATAGCACTTTTTAGAAGCGATTTGTACGAGTGTTCTCACTGACCACAAACACTTATTACGGGATCAAAGACATGAATTTATTATCCTGAATTTTATTTTCAGTTAATTTTGCGTAGTTCAGAGATAATAGTTTTTACTATTTTAGCCTGTTATGTCTCTTGTTCGGTAGAATCTACAAAATACAATGCACAACACAGTCAAAAATAATATTTTTAGAAATACAGTAATTATCTCTCTCTGGGACGTAGGAGTTTGATAATTGGCTCAAAGGGCACCATAGCTCTCTCCTCTGATGGTACAATAGCGAGCTGCCATTCTGCGTCCCGGCGATGCTTCGAACAGCTACGTGTCGTTACACGCGAGGACTAGGCCACAACTCAGAGGTTCATGTGCAGTGTGACGCGGGTTAGTGATGCCTCATTGCTAGCAAATCTAACCACAACTCTGTACAATGCTACTGCAAAACTGTGACATAATGGGAAAGACGCTAAACCCACAGATCACCCTTTATTTTGCGGCTCTGCGGTGGAGGTCAGAACCGCAACAGCGAGCATTCATGCCTCGCGGCTTTCATGTGGGTGGCTGAGTTTATCATTTCAGACACAATATCTCTCAAAGTAACATGACGTCTTTGGGATATCCAGAATCACACACTAAAATAGTGAGTGAGGTAAATATAGGAAAGGTTGGGGAAATGCCGGCCGACTATATTATAACCCCATACTGCTTCGACAAGCCTTTCAATATAACAATTGGAAGTAGGGAGCAGTGGGAGAAAATAGTTCGACACCGTACGGGGGATATTGTCTGGTTCACTGACGGGTCAAAATCAGACCAAGGTGTTGGGGCCGGGGTATATGGGGTGCAGCCAAGACTGGAGGGCGTCATCTCTCTAGGAAAACTGGCCTCAGTATTCCAGGCCGAAATCACTGCCATCAGTGCGTGTGTGGAGGAGAATTTGCGTAGGTGCTACAAAGGTCGTAGCATCTATATCTATTCAGACAGCCAGGCAGCCCTGAGATCACTGGCAGCTCCTGCAACAAGGTCTAAAATTGTTGCAGAATGTCACAGGGTTCTCGTGGAGCTAGGGGAAAGCAATAGAGTAAACCTATTGTGGGTCCCTGGCCACTCGGGGATCATTGGCAACGAACATGCCGACAGATTAGCCAGGATCGGGGCAGAGACTCCATTTATTGGACCGGAACCTGTCCTGACAATCACAAAGGCAATGATCAAATTGGAGCTACGTAACTGGCTCAGAAGACAGCGCGTAAAATATTGGACCAAAGTCCATCAACAAAACCATGGCAAGGTAATGATGCCAAAGCCATGTTTTAAAAGAATCTCTGCAATCCTGGGTCTTAACAGGAGAGAGGTTAGACTCATGGTTGGATTGCTGACAGGCCATGGGAATTTCAGGAAAACACCTACGTACAATGGGAATAACAGAAAGGACCCTAAATGTAGGATCTGTGATGACGGTGATGAAACTGCATCACATCTAATCTTCGAATGCATTGCATTGGAGAATAAAAGGCACAGAATATTTGGGACAACCAGACCCTAAGAAATTGTGTCTAATAAAGAACTGGTAAAGGGACTCCTTGCACTGTTCAAGGGCATTGGTTGGCTTTACTAGATATACAGGGAGCGATACCGCACAATAAACTTAGTTTCGGTGCGGGCAGTGGCGGGTTGGACCAAGACTGTTTTGGCTTCCCTGGAAAAATCAAATCAAATCAAATCAACAAGACGTGGCCCTAGGGGATGATATCAAGGAGAGAATGAACCGTCCCTTTCTTTTTGGGCGTTGGTTCATTCACATTCTGCGGTCGGAAATGACAATGAACAGTCCGATGAGAGACTGGGCCACGTTCTCAACAAACTTTGATCGTGATTTCATCCCTTTTGGGTTTACCAAGAAAGCATTCTTTTACTTTGCTGTACAGGTTTGAACAACTGTAACCATTAAAAACCTTTCGACAAAATTTGTGCCGTGGCGGTGTGCCCGAGCGCATTGAGGCGCTATGCTACGATGCGCGAGGCCGTTCCCGGTCGGGGATTCGAATCCCTCATCGGGCATGGATGTTTTTGTTTTCTTTAGTTTAAGGTAGTTTATAAGTAGTTTGTAAGTTTAGGGACTGGTGACCCCGTAGTTAAGTCCCATAAGCTTAACAAATATTTGAACAACATTTTGACAAAATTTGAACGTGATCTGAAAGCATCAAAGTGTGTATGTGGTTCATCAGCCCTCCAGCATGGTGCCCTGCAATGATACCACAGGGAATTTCACGGTTGAAACATGTGTGAATAAAACGACGAAGGATCCGTCTAAGAATCCACAGATTTGCAAAAACCTTGTTGACAGTCGTGTGCATTTTTGATTACTTAAAATAGGTACTACTGGAGACATAGACTGCCATTAATCTAGGTGGCGCCTCGCTGTTTATCTAACGTCTGTTTGGAGAGTGTAAGAGGTTTCAATGTGTTCCCTTAATGCAGGAAGCTAGTAATCAGTCCATGTTTTTAGCAGCAGATGTACAGTTTTAAAGTGCCTAACATGGTTGTGTGCGTGGCACTGAGATTGTTGCAAAATCAGTGTTTCAGAGAGACTCATTCCCATTTTATTCGTGCACTTGTCAGGCTGACCATGGCAGACGAGGGCGAGATGTGGAATGGGTGCAAAGCCATAAACACCATTTGCTCCTTGAGGCAACGTTGCAATTCCGTCCAGTGGTTTTGAATGGCCCTAGGCATTGCACCCTGTATACCAGAGCAAAAATTGGAGTATCACTACACTATTAAGGTTTGGATACCACTCAGTGGGGTTTATGTTACACGACTTATGAAGTCGTTACAGAATGGCTGAATCTTCCGTTGAGTGTGTCAAAGAATATCGTCCTTTTAGTCATCGCACTGCGAACTGTCGTTTCAGACAATGGCATGTTTATGAGTAAAAGCCTCAGGGGTAGTGTTGTTTCCTTAAACACCATTTACGCCTCCATTTCGTGTCATTTCTGAGCAGTAGCATGTTTGAAATATTCTTCTCACTCACCCAGAAGAAAACTGCGTGATTTCAAAGCAGGGTGTCGCAGTTCTTGAGAAAATCACAGAGGCGACGAAAGAAGCAGTGTGACGTGGCTAAGAAACGATGTTACTGTGGCCTCATTGGTGATACGTCCACAGTAGCGATGTGCAGAATTGTTGCGAAATTTGGCAGCAGTGGCACACCAACTTTTGAGCTCCAGCGTTTTCTTTGAAGGCGTCATCAACTTGTTGCTGCGAGCGTCGTTGTGCCCGCGGATGACGTACAAGTGCGCCACGCTATTACATCGTTACAATGGACGATTGTAGGTATTTGGGAGCCAAATTTCAAACTTCTACGTGGCAACGGAAGACTATTGCTGAATTTACAAAACGAGACCCTTCACTTGTGTTGCGCAGTATGCTTTGAATATTTATTGGTACGTCCCTTCAATTCGTCGCTGAATAAAAAGTAGTACACTCACACTCTAGAGTTAAATTGTGCACTAGAACGAGAGAGGGAGGTAACCAACACAAACATTAAATTAAGGCATTTTTAGAGTTATTATTATTCAGATGTAGTCTGAAATCTCTTTTTCTTGCAGTATAAGAGTAAAGGTGGTTGCTAATTCTTCATGTATTATGTAAATGTGTCAATAACTATTTTAACTACAGTGGTAATCTCTCTCGCATTCTAACTTACAATACACCCAGCGATCGTCACCGCAGGAAAATCAGTGAACTGTGATTAATACTATAATTTTAATATTAAAATTGAAATAGTTCTCTAGAAAATAATCATACGAAAATTCTCTCCATCCTGAATTAAAAATCATAATTTTGAGTATGTTCCACAGGTTAATTTTAATTCGTGAACCGATTTTCGGCTTATAAGACCATCTTTAGACGTTACTGTTTATCTAAAAGAGTTTACAATGTTTTGATACAGGCCAGTTGAAAAGACAACGAAAATGTAAGTAACAAGTTATTCCCTTATGGAAAAAAAAAACGTGAGCTGTTTATAATCTCGAAACACTACCTTTCACAAAACAATTGTACTTGTAGATCCCACTGAAGATGACTTTAAAAAGAAGGAGAAACGTTTATGGGAGAAATAAAATCAACTGCAGCAAAACAAGCCGGTTTTTTCCCACCTTGAAAATCTAAGAATTTCGGCGCCATCCAAACAAACTTGTTCGTTACACTTATATTGAAGAAAATAACAATTATCATCCTTGGGTCTACTGTGGCAAGACAAATAAAAAATGTTCCAATAAACAATCATTAATAAATATACAGGAGGTGGAACCAAGAATAAACTTCATTTTAATCTCAAAAATTTATGTGTATAATATTTTTTTAAATAACTATTACAATGAATAAATTACTTGAGAAACTGCCTAAAATATTTTTAATAACTTACATTGTGGGAGGTAATGGATATCATGGAATAAAACTAAAGCTTTGTACTGAACAGCTTTACATGATCATTAACAATTTCAGTTTATAAATTACCGACCGAATTGCTGATGGATATTTTGTAAATTTAGGGAGCAAACCAGAAACAGACTTAAAGTATAACAACATTCATCAATTAATATTCACTTAAAATAAATTGCTCAACCAGGCATTTAACTGGAATATACCTGTGTAAGGTTTTAATTATTAGAAGTCAATAATAATTAAAAATGTTACATAGGTATATTCCAGTTAAAATTCTGGTTGAGCAACGCATTGTTTACACTGTCGTCGCACTCCATGCTGTGTGTTTATTCTTGGCTGTACTGTTCCTTAGCTTTATTAGTTTGCGGGGCTAACTAGTTCTCTACTTGCAGACTGCCGCTAGAATGCTTTTAAATTCTTCTCGACTTCTTCGAATTTAATTAGTCAGTTTACTGACGAACATTAGACGTATAACGCCAACGCAACTATAAATAAAGAATGGTTAAGAAAATTTTACTGTAGCTGTCTTAGTAATTCGTTTGAAGCTTTTTCTTATACAGTTATTAGTCAGTAGGCAATAAGGTCACTGTGATTCTGCTTGCTGCTTATTCTACGCTATATTATCGAAATGAGAGCAAACACTGGTGACCTCCAGAGCCAAAATTGTGACGGCAACAAGTACTGTTCTATTTAACGTGTTTTAGGGTTCATACCTTAATCGATTAAAAAGGAACCATTATATGATGCCTGGCCTTCTTCTAAGACGACTGTTTCGCAGTATCCGGTTGATGTATCAAACTGAAAATTGTGACATACTGAGGGCTATGTTTGCTTGAATGCGTAAACAGTTTCTTTGTCGTGAAATTTAAATGATACTGTTCGGTACATCGCATATTTAGACACGTGCAAACTAACGCAGCAAATCTTGTGGTACGACATTTGACAGCAAGCAGGGTTTCACAGTACAGGTAAAAGAAAAAATCATAAACGGTTCATTTCGAATTTATCACGTAAAAATATTCTTGACATTTTATACTTTACATTCAATTCGTAATTTGTCAAATATCTCAGATAGTACTGTGTGAATTTTGATCTGGTTTTCAGTAAGAGAGGCAGTGATTCAGAAGGAAGATCTGTGGACATAGTTTACAAATATTTGTTGCTAATTGGCTAAGCTAGGACGTACATAAATCCTGCCACGCGATGAAAAAGAACTCGATATTTGCATAGCAACAGCAGCACTATAGTCGGTTGTACCGTTACATTCTCTCGAAAGGTCCAACAAATTTCATAAGTAATCGGAACAGACAAAGCAAAGGCCTGTGGAACATCTGAAGGAGAAAAATATTTATAAATACATACTGGGGGAAAGGGGTTCGGAATAAAAATCAAATTTCAGTTACCAAACTTAATTTTATAATAACACTGATCTGATTATGGTTTTATATATTCTTATTTTAGTTCCTCTTGACAAAAATATGGATGACAGTAGTTTGTTGAGTGAGTATGTTACTCTGGATGCAGCTTTGACTCTCGCCTCTATTTCTTGCTACTCATCATTTCTGTTGTTTATTAGTACTCCCAGAAATTTGTACTCGTCTACTTCTTCAAAAGTATGGTTATCAATTTTCAGAGTTTCTTGCCTTTTTGTTTTTAAATTTATTTCTACCCTCATGAATTTTGTTTTATCCTCATTTACTTCCTTTGTTTTTTGGAAGAGCGTTTTTGCTAGTATTTTAAGCTCATCCAGATTTTTAGCGATTAGTGCTACATTATCAGCAAATGCTAGTACATTTATTTTTGTTCCTATTTAAATTCCCCGCTTCTGCTTTACTTACTGCATCCAGTGCTTCCTGTATTATAATGCTGAACAAGAGGGGAGATAATCCATCTCCTTGACTGACTCCGGTATTTATGTCAAATGCCTTGGAATATTCTCCATCCATTTCGACTACCCATTTTGAGCCTTTTAGTGTGGCTTTCACAAGATTTATAATCTACTTCGGAATTCCAAACACCTGCATTCTCTTCCACAACTTATCTTTGGACATACTGTCATAAGATTTTTTGAAATCAACAAATAATATTGCCATTTCTTTGTTAAGTTCCCAATATTTGGATATGGCTTCTTTCAGTATGAATATCTGATCAGTATTTGAACTATTCTTCATGAATCCTGCTTGTTTCTCATTTACTGCCTCTCTTAAATATGGCTCTAATTTTCTCTTTAGGTTCTTGATAACACTTTATAGGCGGTGCTAATTAATGACATGCCTCTGTAATTCCTGCATTATTGTTTGTCACCCTTTTTATTAATTGGTATTACGACAACTTCTGTTCATTCCTCTGGCATTCTTTCTTCGTTCCAAATGATCGTAACAAGGTTGTGTATTTGTTTTGCCAGTTTTATTCCTCCATTCTTAAAAAGTTCGGCTGTTATGCCATCTGTCCCCGGTGCTTTGTTGGCTTTTAGTATTTTGATATAATCTATTGTCTCTTTCAATGTTGGCGGTTCAACGAAGGGATCTGCACTCTGATGTTTATGTTGTTACTTTGTTTCTGCCCTTCCATCTTCTAAATTTAGAAGCTCTTCAAAATATTCCCCCCAAATTTCCATACCTTTGGATCTTCCTAGAACTGTATTTCCATTCTTATCTTTAATGCCATACATCCGTGGTACATATCCTTTTCTAAAGAACCTGACTGATCTGTAAAAATCTCTTGCATTCTCTGCACTTTTATCCTCCTCTGCTCTTTTTATCAAACTATCCACATGTTCTCTTTGTTTCCTTCCCAGAAGATTTCTTGTTTCTCTGTTAGCATTTTCATATGCTTCTTTACTTTCGTTGGAATCCTCTTGTAGGTGTTTTTCCTTCGCTGCTCTTCTTTCTTTCACTTTCTGATCACATTCTTCTGAAAACCATGGATTTTTCTTCCTCCTTTTTCTTTTCCGCGCACTTCTAGTGCAGCTTATTTCACATTTGTTTTTATCTGTCCCCAGTGGTTTTCAATTTCTAAGTTGTCTTTCATTGTTAGGACGTCAAATTTGTTTTGTATCTTAATGACCAACTCCTGAGCATTGCCGTTAACCTTCAGTCTTTCTATATCAATATGACAGTCTTTTATGCTTCTCCCCCTCCCCCCTTGGGTTTTCTATAGCGATTCTTTTGCGCTTATACGTAGTAGATATTATTTGTTACCTTATCTCTTACCCTTTCTTGAAGAACAGTGTTTGTATTTCAAGCCAGAGCAAGTCCTGTGACAACAACGTTTGTATCGTCCTGTGCAGGAATCACAGGTAGTATGCGAAGACTACACGTGAATAGTACGTACGGATAGCCTAATGGTTAAGTAGACAGCCTGCGAAAAATCTGGACATTCTGGTTCGAGTCTCGTTCGGCACAAATTTTCGTATGTCACCTATAATTTGACAGCCGATGCTTAACTGTATTCGTAATTTGGAATACTTTTCCTGGCCACTTTCTTCGGACGTTCATGCCTTCCTGAAGGCCACTGAATAGGTTGAATCATAGAATCGGGTCACAGCACAAATATTCTCCTAAAAATTCTGAAAGTACAGTCAGAGGGTTAAAAGTTACATATATTCTTTATTGTGTTCCAAGCAAGTTTTGATAACTTAATATATTTGTAGTTGGAGATTTTGGAGTGTACGGTTGTGTGTTGCAACAAGAAATGAATATGTCATTAAAAATGAGGCATAAACGTTGTTAATGAATACGATGGACTTTTACCTTGCAGACTCGAGAACGATGAGGAGACGCAGTACAATAATACGAGGGTTGGGACTTAAATAGAGGCAACACTGCTGTGGAGACACTATGCAGCATCGCTGGAGGATATGTCAAACTGACTGAATATCAGAATAGCAACCTGATAAGCATAAAATAAAATATGTATACTATCTAAAGAGCATTTATACTGCAATTATATGCAGTTATTATAATAAACTATACCACCACGATGCCATATGGATATAGCCTGATGATGGCCACAGTGCCGAAATAGGCCTATTGCTATAATAATAAACAGTTTTTAACATCTATAAAGTAAAGCAGCATTTTGGCATTACTCAGATTAACAATATGTCCTTAAAAGACATACACAATGCTGCAGGCCCAAATGAAATGAAATCTTTAATAAAACTACCATCGATTTGACAAAGCAGTACGCCTCCTGTGTCATCTTCTACAGAGTCCTGGTTAGGCTTACACACATTCGAGAAGTCTTATTACAGCGAGGGATTATTGAAAAACGTGTGAATACTAGTGATTTGCGGTATAACGTAAATTTACCGAAATTTTAACTTAATTACGTAAGTTTCGGTTTCTGCCGAAACTAGAAGAGGAGCCGAATATTCGGTTACGATTTCAGTCGCAAATCATGTTTCGGTCTGACTGTAGTGTGGATGCTTACTCCTACACCCTCACCCCTAACAACTGCGTGAAAGCGTGACCGCCTAACATAAATGTTCGCGCGTGTTTTCAAGTAAACACGTAGGAAGAAATAAACGGTGCATGTACGGTTCACATTATGATTAACGTAACGAGTACGACACGAAAATATGGTAACTCGTTCAAGCAAATTGAATGTGATAGCCGATAAATGATAGCGTACAAAGTAGCTTTAAGTTTAATACTTACAATTTCTTCCCACTGGAACATAAGGGAAATTAATCTTAAAAATAGAGAGAGATAAGTTTTAGTGCCTCTGAAGAGCTATTCATGAAATTGTTTCGATGATAACGTTGGCTGTGACACTTTTGATAGAAACCAGCGGGAAGCAGCAGGCACATTCACGAAGCGCAGCTCCGCGTCTCGCGCCGGACGTATTATGCATTCTAAATGTCGTCGGCGCCTACCTGCCGGCTCACCAGCCTCTTTATAGCCCCCTATTATTGAATTTCTTCCTCCTGAGGTGCAATTTAAACTGGTGCATTGAAATACAGTAGCGAACTTAATACAAGATTCAATTCAGTAAGAGAGAGATACACTGCTAGAGGCCTACATGTTAATAATGAACGCCGTATCAGGCACTGTTTCTTTTTTTTTAAGAGCAAACATTCTGTAATTTTTACACTTGCTTGTGCTGTTTAAGATACAGAATCAGATAAACTAAATATCGTTGTCATGACAACCAAGACAATAATTATTTCCTTAGAGTAAAAAAATAATAAAAATATTCTTTCAAGGAGATCACATGGGTATCGGATTTTAGAATTTGTTTAAATTTGTGGTACGTGAAGTTCAGAACTTACATAACAATCAGCCAAAGCCATTCGACGTAACTCTAAAAAATTCTGGAGAAAATCGACTTTGATGTTTTGCAAGTACGCTTAAGTATCAATAATTAAAACAATTGCAGTAACTGTCGGTATAGCTCTGGTCACCGGGCGCTGTGGCTCAGCGCGTCCGGTCAGGGGGCTAACTACTCTCTGTAACAAAAAAACTGAGCCGAATATTTAACGAACAACCAAGAACAAACTAAACCAACGACTACGATGCATAGATCTACCATAATAATAATAATAATAATAACAATAATAATAATAAACGTGGTAGCGTTCTAGCCTCCCAACCATAGAGTCGGTGGTTCGAATCCCGCAGTGACAAATATTTTGGATGTTGTTTTCGAATTCAGTTATATACAACACTTTGGCATCACTAATTCCACATGTTGTGTCAGTTTTTGTGTATTTGTATGTAGACGACCTGGACACCTTATAGTCACCTAAAACGATGGTTTAGTAGATTAGCTGTTTGGAAAGCCATTAGTAGCTAAGAAGATGACTTTCCAAAACCAGCGTCGTAGCTCTTCAGAAAACTGAACAATCAAAGACTACCGTCGACAACTAACAGTGAAACCAGTATTGTAAAAAATGTAACTTACATTTCTTGATTAAAACCAACATTATTAATAACTTTTTATAAAATATAGAGAATTACGAATAAACAAAAAAACGTGAATTTTTCGTAAAAATTACCATTAGATATTAATATTGTGTAAGTCTTAGAACATAACAAAAAATATTTTAAAAAAATTTCATTGCAGCATTCGAACCACTGATCCTGTAGCTGTAAGGTTAGAACGCTACCACCTGAGCTCTACCGACAAATGCTGCAAATCTTTCAGTTATTGGTACTTACGTGTACTTGCAAAACTTCAAAGTCGATTTGATCCAGAAGTTTTGAGAGTTGCGTCGAAAGGCTTTGGCCGAATGTTATTTGTCTTCTGAACTTTAAGTACCATAAATATAAAAAAAATTCTAAAATCCGATACCCATGTGGTCTCCTTGTTAGTTCACGTTCTTTCTGTGTTCTATTGTGTTCTATTGTAGGACAAAAATAGGTTGCTCTTTAGATCTTTGAGTCCTTCGAATTCTTCCTGGAAACTTTAACGTTACTGTACTTTCTAACGTCCACAGACAATACCACTTCTCATTTTCTGTTGGTATCTTAAAGATTGATGTGTTCCGTCCTTTCTTACTCGTGCCAAGGTAATTTTTTTAAGTGGATTTCCACATAAATCAGGTAGTGACCGCCACGGCTCCATAATACATATAAGGTAATTCACATTGAAACATGCTATTTATCGTGTAGACTACCTATTTTGTGATGGAAGTGACGACTGTTCTGGGACACCTGAAGCCGCTTTCCGTGAGCGCGCGGTCAAGCCGGCGGAAGTCGCCTTTAACTTTCCGCTCGGCCGTTTAATAGCAGAGAGAGCAGCGTGATGCGGATGGGATGGTGATGGTAAGCGCTATCCTGGCCGGCAAACAAAGGCCTGGCAGACAATGCGCGGTTGTCTTTGGTGGGCACGTCCATTATGCCACGCTCCTAGCCGCCCGCCTATTTATAGGGGTGGGGGCCCACGGGGCCGCTCTGACGTCAACCGCGCACATTTACGCTAATTATATGCCGTCTTTTCGTCATTTCCTCCATCTGTGCCGGGAGATAAACAGTCCGTGCGATGTTTTACATGTCATTTTCTGTGTCATAACAAGAACGTTGACCAACTACAGCATTCTGTAACACGAGCCCTCCAGCGTAATGATTTATCTCCGTAGGTGGCAATAAGTCGTTTCTAAAATGTAAGTATGCTTTTTTGAATATAACAACCATATCACTCTGGTCTCGTAAGTTCTTTAGTTTCCTGACTTTGATAAAGTTTGTTGCATCTTTGCATAGGAAGCGAACATGGAATTATTACAACAACTTTCCAAATACTGAGTACGAATTGTAAGCATAAGTTTCCCAGATGAATGCTTTAGTAGTGCGGTTTAACTAATAACTGCAATTAAATAATATGAGTTAAGTACTTCGTATAAAACATTTAAGTGTTATGAGCGTTACTTCATACGAAAGATTTCAGAAAAGAAGTTAGTTTCAAACTTATTTATATTTATTGGCGGTATGCGAATGTATCCGGGTAGTTCCTCTTAAAAAATTTCGTCAAGTCCATCAGAATACTGACGGTGCCATGTACCTGATATATGGCACATCGCGACGATAGCCAAACTCACATAATACGTTGACAAGCATGCCTTGAATTGTTTCGGCATTGCAGTTCACCCAAAGTTTTTGAAAAACGCAGCCTTTCACAAACACTTATTCATTTAATCATATACAGTGCGATTGTGGGATCAAGAAGGTCTATCCTGGAGTGACGTAGGAACTTATGTCTCTTACAAACGATCTGTCGCTGGGAAGCTGATTTTGAGGCTCAGGTGAAGGTGCCCAGTGTGATGCGGGTCCGTCAGGTTTAAAAATTAAATGTTCGGAATGTTATCGCAACTGTCTAATGGAAGAGCAAGAGAACAATTTAGCTACACTAGGCAGTGTAAACCAAATGATCTGGCAAGTTACGACTAAGGTAAGTTTCTAGTTTCGATATGGAAATTACGACCTGGCTCAAAACTGTACCTTCATTCACGCAGGAGACGTACTGTTGTCAAATCAGAATAAGATTTTTGAATCAATCTTTATAATTCGCCAAGAGGCGAAACAAAAGATTTCGATTTTTCGGACGATTCTCGCTCTCACTGTGCCCTACTGCTCTGAAATTTTGGTCTCTCTCTGTGGCTATTTCTACATATATACATTAATCAATAAAGCTGCATGTATTCCACATTACATAACGTTTGTACTACTGTAAGCAGTCGTCGACAGCTGGTTACTCACGATCGTGCCTGCCACTCGCGGGCCAATTCGCCGTCTGAGGACTAACACACAGAAGTGCTTGAGGGATTTGGATGACTCCCTCGGCGCCAGCCCCCTGTCCCCGGTGTAGCAGAGGCGCCGGTTCGCAACCTAGGTGCTGTGCCGTGCCTTAAGCCGGATCTGATGCCTGGCTGTCGGCTACGTCTTGTCCCACTCGTGAGGTCTGACCCTTGTGTCTATGTGACAGCCTCCAGATGTAATCCGATTCGGCGTTTCCTGCTGTCATAATGGCTCTCAGTCAGCGTCCGGTGGCGAGTGCACACCTCCGCCCAATCTCAGCTGGCCAAAGCCCTGCATCTACCAACTTCTTACGTACGTCTTATTACTCGGTCAGTTTGGTACCAAGAGCCACCAGCTCTATTGTTCTTTAGCCGTGGAAAGCCTAAATAATTTTAAAGACACTACCATCTTTTTCTGCTATGGGCTTGACAGCAATTAATGTTGAACATGAAATATCCCACAATTGCTGCAAGAGGACACTACTGCATCGGAAAGCTTAGGAAAATAACGTCCAGTTCTCCCATTCATCCATCGGACAATTCGTTGAAGTACTGGTAATCATTGTAACATATGTAAAGCATCTGCAGGCATTGTTAATTTATCAAATGCACTTGGTATCAAACGTAACAGTGTGGAAGGAAAGTCTGCAACATTTATATGGTGTGAGACAGCGCCAAAATGTTGTTAGACTACAGCTATGACAATAATAAATGTCAACACGGATTAATAACAAAAAGTTCAAATGTTTGTAAATATATGGGACTCAACTACTGCGGTTATCAATTTCATGGCATACAAACTACTTAAACTAACTTACGAACAAAGACACACCTATGCCAGAGGGAGGAGTCGAGCCTCCGACGGCGATCAACCGCGCGATCCGCAGCAAGGCGCCTTAGAACGCTCGGATACTCCACCGCGATGATTAATGAAAATTGATAATTATTTACAGATAAATAACTTAGAACAGTGAACTTGAATAGCAAGATTGTGCCTTGAAAATGTAGTGTTTTTCAGTAGTAGTAAACTCCCAGATGCACTGAACGATGACTACCATTAATTATTTAATATCCATTATTCTCTTCGTTGATCAATCCTAAGATAGTGTCCTGATGCCTTATAGTGAAGCAACTAACTACTCAATTAACATATGTTCTACTTTTATTGATGTGCGGCGGATGGATGTCCAACCGAGTACTATTAGCGCCTAACGTAAGGCTGATGCGTATCTTAGTGTCATATGAGCTCTCTTTGAATCTTAACCTTTACTTACTTGCGGCTGAGTCGTATACATGATATCGCATATCACTGCACTCGTCTCTTGAGGAGATCAGACTGGCCGCGGTGGAGTAGCCGAGCGGTCTAAAGCGTCTCTCTGCGGAGCGCGTGGTTGCTCGCCGTGGAGGTTCGAGTCCTCCCTGGGGCATGGGTGTGTGTGTTGTCCTTAGGTTAGTTTACCTAGGTTTAAGTAGTTTGTAAGCTACGGACTGATGACCACGCAGTTTGGTCCGATAGAATTACAAACATTTGAATATTTTAGATGAGACTGAACCAGCTGGCGCAGTGATAACACAGTGGCACGTATTCGGAAAAATGAAAAATAACACCATGAATTCCTCGATACAGCAGAGGGAAATTTTATTGACACATTCTTGAGGATTTACACAACACAGAATCACACAGACAGAGCAAAACACACTTGAGTACAGTCACCAGAGCGTGCGCAGGGTCGACGCTAGTACCGTTTATACCCTCGTTTTGCAGCAATGCAAGCTGAAAATCTCTCACGGAGACGATCTTAGAGATGCCGAATGTAGTCTTGCAGAATGACCTGTCAAAAATTTCCACCTGCTGCCTCTGTTGGGCCAAATTTCCTGGCGGTCGTGCAAACCACGCAACATGACTTTTCATGCGGTCCCAAACATTGTCAATGGGAGACAGATCTAGGGATTCGGTTGGCCAGGGTAGTTGACGTACACCTTGAAGAAGCACGTGATACATGTGGACGGGCATTGTCCTGTTGGAAAAGCGTATTGCCTTGTTGATGCAAGAACGGTAGCAAGATGGGTTGCATTATGGTTTCACTGTACCATGCACTGTTTTATATCCTTCGACGATCACCAGAGGAGAATGGCCGGTGTAGGAATTGATTCCCCACACCATGATACATGTCCATGCTCACGACCCATAATCGTTCAGCTCGCCTCCAGTGGGCTGGCCGCGGTGGCCGAGGTGACTGAGGCGCTCCAGTCACGATCAGCACGGCCACTACGGTCGGGGGTTCGAATCCCCCCTCGGGCATGGATATTTGTGCCGTCCTAGTTCGTAAGTAGTTCATAAGTAGTTTGTAAGTTTAGGGACTGATGACCCCGTAGTTAAGTCCCACAAGCTTAACAAACATTTGAACTTTTTTTTAGCCTCCAGTGGTGTCGCGAAAGGCACTTATTGATGGACGAATAGAGACCTGACGTCTTCAGTGATGTGAGTGACTTCTTCCTCGATGCTAATGATGATGGTACTAGTGTGTAGCGTCTTGCATGGAAGCATTAAAATCTGGAGTGTATACAACAGAAGCACACGGGGACGAGCCCCGGCATCTTGGTGTGGGAACCCATATTCTATACTGGTCGTTGTCCTCTGGTGATCGTCGAGGGAAAATTGAAGAGTGTACGATACATTGAAACCATGAAACAAGATGTACGTTAACTACCCCAGTCAGCACGATCCCCATATCTGTCCCCCACTGAGCATGTTTGGGACCGGATGAAACGTTATATTGTGCAATCTGCACGATCGTCAGTAAATATGGCCCAACTGAGGCACCAGGTGGAAACTGCATGGTAGGCCATTCCGCAAGACTGCATTCGTCATCCATACGATCGTCTCAGTGGGAGAACAGCAGCTTTCATTGCTCCAAATTGAGGGTGTACACAGTACTTGTGTAGACGTTGCGCTCCCTCTGGTTTCTATACTCACGAGTGTATGGCTCTGTCTGTGTGATCATGTGTTGTATACATGCTCAAGAATGTGTCAATAACATTTCCCTCTCCTGGATCGACGAATTCATTGCGTTCTTTTTTTTTCATTTTCCAGGAGTGTAAATACATTTAATCTTCTTCTCACTCCTGAAAGTTTGTAACATCATCATCGTTACACCCTGTAGAAAATTACAGTTTCTGGTAAATATATTGCTGACTGTACAATTTCTTCTTAGAAACAAATTTCCGTACGAAGAATATAATAATAATCCTGTAAAGGCAGGATAGGTATTGGAGTGTTATTCCTTCTGTTCCTTATTCACGCTTAACCTGACGGTGACAGTCACTATACTCAGTCTAAAATACACCCTGTTGACTTTCAAGTAATGATTACCCTGCCACACAAAAAGATTTTTGAAGAGTCACTAAGCTAATAACCTTATTCCACACTTACCTCCACCCGTCACACACACGCGCTTCCCACTCCCACGAACCTTCGTGTGTAAATTCGTTCGGAAGTACAGGAAAAAGAGCATTTTGATACAAGAGTGAGCGTCGACAATCCCCATCACAAGCACTACGCTTTGAAATACAGTGGTTCACCTTCCCCTTGGTCATTCCGCTCAACTTTTTCTACTAGAGTTAGCTTTACCAAAATATGGTTTGCCATCAGTAAAGATTGATGGGGCCTTTGTTTTTTCTTTTTCAAATTTACCATTCACGGCGAAAAGTTTTAAGACACCTCGGTATGTAACGTTTCCATTTGTCGCTGGTGCGACAGATTCCTTAACGAAGACAAGAATTAAAGTGGCTGGGGTGAGATGCAGCGGGCCCCTGGAGAGCGGACCTGGCCCAGAGCGCCGCATAATTCTCCGGCCGCCCTAGCTCGCCAACAAATAGTACGTCGCTATCGGCCCATCGGCCCAAGGTACCTGCCCTCCTCACATTAATCGAAAATCGATGTAGATGCGTCGACTGGCAGAGTCGTCTGTCGTAAATACTGCTTTATCGGCGGCCGAAATACGAGACGCGACTAGCGCAGCGAGTCAGGCGCACATCTCTTTTGTTAGGAGAAGATAGGCACAACACAAAATACTAACAACCGAAGAGTAAACTGTGTGGCAATTTGGCGTCCTCCTCAGCACTCTGAACCTTGGCTCACGGGTACAATGTAACTGTGTGAGCTGTTAGACCTGTGAAAAGTCATCCATTTTGATTCGTCTCTCTGAATCTGCGTGTTGAGGAATTATTTAAGACCATCTGGAGTGGAGATATGACTTATCTGTAAACTACAATTTTTACATTTCGATACCCGCCCAAAAGTTTCTACTCAAAAGCCAAGTGATTTGCAGTATCCCTCGTTATTTGTTCGACTGCTTCTGCATCTGCCGTGTGTCTTTTTTCCTGTTGGAGTTACAGAAATTAAAACTTCCTTGTTGAACAGGTCTGTGAACTCAGTTCCATTACCGTAACACATTTTTACGATGATTACATAGTATTATCGCCACCTGTGATTCTCCAGATGATGTAAAAATAGCAACGTCATACCGTGTGTTTCCCTAGATAAGTGGGTCTTGACAGGAGTTCTACCTGTGTGCTAAGGGACAGCACAGAACAGTTTTTATATTTTATATTGCGGTGGTAGGTAAAAGCAGTTACCGCCATACATACTCACCTAGTGCTACGCTAGCGTCGTGGGTGACTCAATCGACACCGTAACATTTCTAGCAGTTACAAGTCCTAGGTTTAAAGTAAACGGCGATCAATAAGCAATGCGTAACTGAAGTCAAAGCATTACTTGAACACTTTATATTTTAAGATCCAAATAAGTAGAATCAATGAGCTTGGGTCTGCTTCGCTTCATAGTAGAAAACGCATCTACCTTATCAGTTAGCCACCACGAAATTGCTGTGCGCACTGAGGCGCCGTGCTGCGGTGCGCACAGCCGTTCGCCGTCGGAGATTCCAGTCCTCCCTTGGGCATGGGTGTATGTTTTGCCCTTAAGTTAGTTTAACTTGGTTTAAGTAGTTTCTAAGCTAGGGACTAATAACCAATCAGTTAAGTCCCATAGATTTACAAACATTTGAACATTTGATTTATCAGTCATACTGATAGATACGTAGGAACAGTAACTTCAGTGTTAATCGATATCTTAGAACCCAGCAAATTGAAGAATTCTGACGAAGTTATATGCGAAAAAGATAGACAATTCACTTCCATTACATTCCATGACATTGAAATGATCCAGTCATATCTCTGTCAAAAATTATTTGTAGAAAGAGTTTGGTGTTACTGAATCATGAAAGGCTACAGCTTAATTTTTAGTTTAGCTGAATCTTAATATGAACCCGGTTAACGGAAGCATGTTACAAATATGGTGTATTTTTCATGATAATGACTCACGCTTCAGCAATGCAAGACGTTTCAGGTGAATCACATGGACCAGTCAGAGCGTGTTTGGGTTCCTTTCACTCCATAGCTGTCCTAATAGATACTGATTCTGCACCTCTGATTTTGTTGCCATCCTCTCTTCTCTACATACATACTCCGCAATTCACCGTAAGGTGCGTGGCGGAGGGTACACTGTACCACTACTAGGCATTTCCTTTCCTATTCCACTCCCAAATTGAACGAGGAAAAAAAGAATGCCTATATGCCTCCGTACGAGCCCTAATTTCTCTTATCTTGTCTTTGTGATCTTTACGCGAAATGTAAGTAGGCGGCAGCAAGATCGTACTACACTCAGCTTCAAATTCCGGCCCTCTAAATTTACTTAACAGAAATTCACGAAAAGAACGTCGTCTTTCTTCCAGCGATCCCCAATTGAGTTGCCGGAGCATTTCCGTGACACTCGCGCATTGGTCGAACCTACCGGTAACAAATCTAGCTGCTCGCCTCTGAACCGCCTCTATGTCTTCCTTCAAACCGATCTGCTGCGGGTCCCAAATACTTGAGCAATACTCAAGACGTGGTCGTACAAGCGTTTTATACGCGGTCTCCTTTACAGGTGAAGTACATCTTCCCAAAATTCTCCCAATAAACCGAAGTCGGCTGTCCGCCTTACTCACAACTGTCCTTACATGCTCGTTCCATTTCATATCGCTCTGCAATGTTACGCCTAGATATTTGAACGACGCGACCGCATCAAGAAGCTCACTACTGATGCTGTATTCGAACATTATAGGATTGTTTTTTCTACTCATGCGCATCACCTTACATTTTTCTACATTGAGAGCTAGCTGCCATTCTTCGCACCAACTAGAAATTTTGTCTAAGTCAACCTGTATGCTATTACAGTCAGTTACAGACGACACCCTCCCATACACCACAGCATCATCAGCAAACAGCCGCAAATTACAACTTACTCCTTAGGCATTACTTACTTATTGATCAGTGAATTAAGTAATTAACACACGGAAGATATCTTTGTCACCAAACCTGTGCTACAAGGAGACCCATAATGAGATATTAGATACACACACGAAAGAGTATGTCCCATGCAATAATGCACTGAACCACCTAAAGGATCGTTTGCAGATATGAAATGTTCAAATGTTTGTACAACTTATGGGACTTAACTACGGGGTCATCAGTCCCTAAGCTTACAAACTACTTATGAACTAGCTAAGACTAAAGACGGCACAAATATCCATGCCCGAGGAGGGATTCGAACCCCCGACCGTAGTGGCCGTGCTGACCGTGACTCAGTCACCTCGGCCACCGCGGCCGGCATCAGATATGAAATTAATATACTTTTTCCTCCTGTACCTGATATGTAAAAATATTTCCAACTCATTTAAACAGTGGCCTTTGTGTTAAAAATGTAGTTAAGATCATACTTTTGTTGTAGTAGTCGTTTCTGCTTCTTTCCAGTAAATGTTTGCGATATTGTGAAAGCATAGGAAGTTTATTTGTGCCATTATTCTTATAAGTGTGATTTCTAAGAGATATATGTTCCTAAAATTAAACGATTATTTCCACAGCGCTATAATCTGTAGAATTTCTGATTTACTTATATGTATCTGCTTAAGTTTATGCTTTTCTTTGAGTATGCACGTTGGTGAGAACAGATTTAGGGCCGGCCGCGGTGGTCGAGGGGACTGAGGCGCTCCAGTCACGGTCTGCACGGCCACTACGGTCGGGGGTTCGAATCCCCCCTAGGGCATGGATATTTGTGCCGTCCTCAGTTGTAAGTAGTTCATAAGAAGTTTGTAAGTTTAGGGACTGATGACCCCGTAGTTAAGTTCAAATGTTCAAATGTTTGTTAAGCTTATAGGACCCAACTACGGGGTCATCAGTCCCTAAACTTACAAACTACTTACGAACTACTTACGAACTAGGACGGCACAAATATCCATGCCCGAGGGGGGATTCGAACCCCCGACCGTAGTGGCCGTGCTGACCATGACTGGAGCGCCTCAGTCACCTCGGCCACCGTAGTTAAGTCCCATAGACTCTACAAACATTTGAACATTTGAACAGATTTAGGCTAAGATAATAAATTCCGTGTATTGAATATGAATAGTCGCTGCTATTTTCTTCTTTCGTTGGAAATATTTGCTCTTAATGGGAGAGACGGGTGTAGGCAGTGACGCGAAACGCGACAGCGGGCGGATGCATTTGAGCGGGAGGTTCGATGAAGTGGCGACCAGAGGTGACTCATTTGCAGCCGGCAAGAGGTCGTTACCAGCGCCGTAATTGCCTCTCCCTCTCGCCGACTGCTTCTTCAAATAAAACTTAACAAATTGCATTTTGTTCAAATGTTAGAAAGCGATAAATTCCATTAGGCTGTCGGTGTTTTCTTTTCGTGCCTTTCAGCATCTTTGTATTTAGCCTGCAGAATTTTGTACTGGTGATGTTTGAGGTCGTTTTCATTAATGTTGATCCGAATTATTGCTGAAACAGGAAAAAGGAAACCTAGAAGAGCTTCGTGAAATATCAGATCAATCATAATGCGTGTGCACAACAACACGAGTCTAAAACGTTTCGTGAGACCTAACGTATTTCCCTTTACAAATTTATATAACGATGGGTAGCTGTAATGCCAATGGCACAGGTTTGATACTGTACAGGTCTCATTCCTAACGTCAAAGGAAAAAGGAAATATACCGTACAGCTCCATTAATAATTTACAGTAATTTTTATACATATGAAAGTGGTCCTGCCAATCATTCAATCTCAGTTTCTTGTGTTAATTCGTTGCCACACACACACACACACACACACACACACACACACACATATATATATATATATATATATATATATATATATATATATATATATATATATATATATATCAGACGGTGTAAATTTGCGTACTTGAGAAGTAACGCATGATTTATTACAGGTAATAATATGACGACTTGTCAAATTCAGTGTTTGTATACATTTTGTTGCTTATTCCATAAACTCTCGTTTCTCAACCTGTGTTTGATTTTAAATATTACGTCTATAGTTTCTAGATAGTGTGTTGTAGTTTATTCAGCACACTGCGGACTTATGTAAAATGGTTCTCGTTCTCTAAATGCCAACGACATCCTAGTGGTCCAGTGCTTAAAAACAAAATTATGGTAGAAAAGATGATTTTCTGAGCCTGTGAACTTTTTCTGTCAGACACCAGTTTTGATTATATACTCTATTATTACATACTTCTTAGAACAAGTAACTTCATGATATCGCAAGCAGTTCCTTTACCCCTGAAAATACAGATCCATGTCAGTGCCTTACGTATAGAATTAAATACTGAGGCCATTACTTACTATTCTTTTTTCACTCAATTATATGTAGAATACTTTAATTTATTTTTTTATGCTTTCTCATTCTTCTGAATTGTGTGGTTTGTTCCGCCATAATTTCCTGTCCTTTTCCAATGTCTTCACGCCATAGTATCAACTACAACGAAAGATATTGTTTTCAACACTCTCCAAATTTGCGAAAAAAATTCCTGATTTGCATTTAATAAATATGATTAATTCTTAGCCTCCTTCTGTAACACAAAATCCAATTGGCATAGACTGTTTATTCCTTTTACCCTTCTAACTATGATTCAGTTTCTTACAACGATGTCCTCCAGGAAAAAATTCTTGAAAATATATTCTTCAAATGTAACTCTTTGTGTGACACTATAGGTCTTCTGGGTTTGAGAAATGTTTCCATTGACATGTGCTATTTTCTAGGAATATCCACATGTTGTGCGCTAAGGTGAACTAGTCATATGGTAAAGGGTCTTGTACTTTTAAACTTTCACAGAGAACATCAAATTTAGCTAGCAATTCTTATCATTGCTACCCTTTCACTCCTAACTACATCCCGACACAGTTCTGTTCCAGAAATATGAGCAGGAAGGTGAATCGTTCTTAAAAAAAACCTTCGTATAATAATTTGTGTCTTTTGTTTGATGATATGATAGGTATTCTCTTATTAATGAATATGAGGAATGACTGTTGACCATCTCTTTTTTTAGTGTTTTAGTCGTTCCATAAGGGATTTATTACTTCCAAAGTTTGTGAAAGTTGTCAACTTCTCAAACTGCCAACTTTAGCATGTCACTAATAGACTCATATTCTTTGCTAATTTAATTCTAAGCTTACGCTCCATTGCGCTGAGATACATAGGTAGCCTTACGTAGAACTGTCAGATCAGAAAATACATGTTGTTTTGATACACAGGTAGGACTGTAATTAATATCTGCACGTTGGTGATTTCCTGTAATGAGTATCATCAGTTTTACTAATACAACAACTCTGTCTCTCACAGATTTCAAAGATCATAAATCAGTTTTACAAATCTTCCTCTCCAGGTGAGCGGAGGAGTTTTGTTCATATTAGTAAATTAATTTTACATAGACGATTTATCCAAACCATAGAAAAACCAACTGAACTGTCACACTGTTTTGAAACCACCTGCAGACATTGACTCACATAAAGTGAATATTCTTAATGCTCTATTTCTTAATTCTGAAGTCATAGTTGAATTGTTAGTGCCTCACAGGTTCTCAAATTTCAGTCTCTATGCGTACTAGCGCAGTAACTGATATATTAATAAGTTACAGTTATGGAATCCACGGGAATCTGTACCATTAACTGGTTACCTGGCGTTTCACGATATGCATTATTTACCTTGTACAAAGGATGTCATCGCATGTGTTATGGTATATGAGCGCCTTACTGGCCAACACAAATAATTTCACGTTCTTTGTAGCGTGGGAGCCAACTTTTGTTTACAAACAAACGCAAATCACACAGAGAAATCAATATAAAGGAAACAAACGAACAAAAACTCTTGTGAGCGTGCCTGTAGTCACGTGACCATGGAGAAACAAGTTTTCAGTCGTCAAAATACTCGTAGTAACGTTGTGTGACTCCTCCGGAGTGTACGGCAGGGTGTTCAAAGCTGGGGAAGGGCTTTGGGCTGTTCAGCTGACCTGATGCAATTCCCTCGTGTGCTGGACATGCGCATGATGTAACCGTGTCTAAAGGCTGGCCGCGTGGGCAGCTCAATACCAACTGCGGCGAACCGCATTTCTCCCGTGTGCCCAAGGAGGGCAGCACCATGCACTTCTTCACAGCTGCCACCTGGTGGTCTCTTAGCCAACTTCCAGTCGCTTTGCTGCCGCTATATTTTGTTCGGCCTTATTTAAGACAGCTTATTAATTCTATTCACTACGATCCCCGCGGGAGTATTGTTTGCTTGGCTGGACAATGTCAACTCTTGATAGATTCTCCAGTGTTATTTAACCTTCGAACTCTGTCTCTTACTGAACAATGACCTATGTAATTATCAGATGCCCTAAGTTAAATTCGTGTTGATACTGAACGATTATTAAGTTATGCCCCTCTTTCATATTAGGCTTGATTTCCTACATTAATTTTTGTACTTCATAAAATTCCACTGTTGAAAAATTCCGAGTCTCCGTCTTATTGGGGGCAACAATGGGTAACTGTATTGACATTGGTGCATAACCGGTTGAAAGTATATGTAATGTAAGTGCCCGGTGGCTGATATCACTTCCCGACTAAAATTACTGTGAGTTAGTAATTGTCCGTCATTTTTATTTTTATACCTTTATAACGATTAATATTTTCATGTTACTACTTGGTACCTGACCTTTGTTGTTGTATAAAACGGAAACTTAGGTTATGCTATTACGGGAATTATTAAGTGCGTTCGAATTACCTCTTTTCTAATTTAGAGAGTACTGAACCGTCGGTATGCTTGAGTTATCATTTACTTTCATATATTCATTTTTATGTACTTACATGTACCCAAGAGCCAGGGAAACCACTGTAGCCGCAATGGAGTGGCCACGCGCTCTAAGGCGCCTTGCTGCGGTGCGCGCGGATGGTCGTCGTCAGAGGTTCGAGTCCTCCTTCGAGCGTGTGTTTGTGTGTGTGTGTGTGTGTGTGTGTGTGTGTGTGTTGTCCGTAGCGTTAGTTAGTAGAAGTAGTTTTTATGCCTATGGACTGTTAACCACAGTACTTAAGGATTTTAGATATACTAACATTCGAAACCGCCGTTCACGCGCATCAAATCTTCCCTCTCTCGGTGACGATTGGCTATTAAAGAGTGCTGTCTGCTAATTTCTGTTTACTATGTTCATCAGTTTTATATTTCCTAAATAATTTGAATATTCTGTGAAAATAATTTCATTCTGCGACTCTGTAACGTTTAAACCTTAACGTTAGTTATGTCTTTTTGTGATGAGACCTCCGTTCTTATATCCACTGCAATTTTGCTGACTAAATTGTATGTTTCGCTTGTGGCTTATTTTATCGTTCTCTACCTTTCTTTGACAAGACTATCAATTTTAGGCAGTATTTAACAAATGTCAAATTTCAAATTCAGTGTAGGAGAGCATTCACTAGCGGAAATTGTGTTTTACTGCAGATCTATACATTTCAATTTTTACGCGGTTATTATCAGTACATTGTTGACATTAATGTATGTACAAGCAGTGAGGCTATTTAAATATGTTCAAATGTTTGTAAATCTATGGGACTTAACTGCTGCCGGCCGCGGTGGCCGAGGGGACTGAGGCGCTACAGTGAAGGTCTGCAGGGCCACTACGGTCGGGAGTTCGAATCCCCCCTCGGGCATGGATATTTGTGCCGTCCTTAGTGTTAGTTAGCTCATAAGTATTTTGTAAGTTTAGGGACTGATGACCCCGTACTTAAGTCACTTAAGCTTAACAAACATTTGAACATTTGAAGTTAACTGCTGTCGCGGTGGAGTAGCCGAGCTGTCTAAAGCGTCTCGCTGCGGAGTGCGCGGTTGCTCGCCGTGGAGGTTCGAGTCCTCCCTGGGGCATGGGTGTGTGTTTGTCCTTAGGTTAGTTTACCTAGGTTTAAGTAGTTTGTAAGCTACGGACTGATTACCACGCAGTTTGGTCTGATAGATTAAAAATATATTAGTAGCCACAAGACGCACACCTAGTACAAGTATACTTCGTTGTTACACATTTCAAATAACCTAATGTTTAATGGCGTTATTGTAAATTTGAACATTGAATTTAACTGCTAGGTTATTAGTAGCTAGCTTACAAACTACCTAAACTAAGGTAAACTAACCTAAGGACAACACACACATGCACGAGGGAGTATTCGAACCCCCGATGCGGGAGGCCGCGCGATCCGTAACGTGGCGCTCCAGTCCGCTCGGCTACTCCTGCGCGGCATTTAATTATGAGCTAGAGTCAATGCTCCATAATATGTACAAACCACTGTGAACTTGCTTTTATTGGCCAGCATTTAGTGTGTTGGTGTCGATGAATCCAAAGCGCTGCTTGACTTTATTCAAATCTTCCATACGGAAGGTATGGAAAATTGTGCTCTTAGGTCTGCATCCTATGTGTACTTCCAAAGCAGTAATGACACACTTCTGTAGTACGAGACTAACTCTTCTGGTTTCTTCTAATTTTATTTCCGTCAGTTAATGCAGACTTACAGGAATAGCAACATTTCAGTAAAATAATGAGTATGTTGAAACCAGAGTTTCAGTTTCGCGGACCCTAGTTCTTAAATAATCGGTTCTGCAACGTTTTTCTATGAGGTTTAAATTGCAAACAACTCTATCTTTGTGTGGTGGACTACTCCTATTGAAATTGTGCTAATTATGAGACAATCACTGGATAGTGAAAGTAAGTCAATGGCCATCGATTCATCAATTCCCCGTTCAGGATAATCGACAGTTTTTAGGATGGTTATTCTCATGCACAGGTTCAACATGGAAAAAAGCATTGAAAATAGTACAGTCTAGAATCTGAGCTTGTTCTCATCTCCAGTAACTTCATAAACCAAGAGAAGTTAAACAGTCATTCGAATGAATAGAATCCCGACTTCCTTCTTATTACACTCAGCTCGTGCTGCACAGAACGGATATGAAGCACACTGTGTACACAAGGTGAGGAACATGTTATTGTGGCCAGTCCTGGATGTTTAGCTTATTGCTCACAGCTTCAAGTGTTAGTGGTTCACTCGCCAACAAATACATTGTTCTTCAGCTGGATGGATGAAACAGTTGTACGAGTGCGGTTTCAGTTTACATACTGACATCATACGTGATTAAGGATCTGGACACGCATGCAGTTAAAATCATTCAGATTCACGTGATCCTCACTTTTGCGAAACTGCTTAAGCAGAAAGCCAAAATTATTCCCTAGTCCAATCCAAGTTTCTAATCAGTCTACAATTACCTCTCTTTGACCGTAGGATGACAAAAACTGCCTTCCTCCCCTCACAATGGCTTTAAACAACACAATCCAAATTCAGTTGCATGTACTGTTTCATGACGCTTGCTGGTGACATAATACTGTGATACATAAGTTCCTTTACCTGAACTTTATTTACACTACAGTGAGCGTTTAACGCTTTGGACAAGTTTTACAATTGCAGTTTACTTGTGTATTATTTGTAAACTATTCCCAGAAAGAGCTCTAAGTGTGTTGCTGGCCCAATGAAGATACTGCTTAGTGACATAGCGTGCTACTGACTGTTCTGCCCTTTGGAACGTCATGAGTTTTATTAGAGAGAGACTTTGATGACTGCTTGTAGCATAGCTTTGTGATTATACTGCTATAGTGAGCTGTGGACTAAAATGGATGTAAACTGGTTTAGCTAACCTACCATTACAAAAAAATCTAAGACGTAAGTTAAGTTTTCCATCACTAGTCGACTGATGCGATTCATAAACTGTCTCTTATTCCATCAAGTCATAAGAGCTGCTGAGTAGTTCGAGAGTTATACAGAGTCGTTGACATATAAGCAACGATACGTAAATGTACTTCCAAATCTCTCCTCCACACTTCAACTATGTTTCATATATGAATAATTATACATTGAACTGACATCTTTATTTATATAGCTTAGTAATATAGTTGAATGGTCACTACAGCACTACACAAAAGAACGTACGTCCTCGGTTGTTCAGTACCGATGCGCAGAAGAAGTCTCCGTAACTCCGTTACTAAATGTAATTTGTGTTAATTGAGATTTTATTCACCCGATTACATTCATATCATAACTATCCTATATTTCTTCTTTATTGGTGTAAAACCTGATTTCGTAATTTAACACTCTAAAAGTACACATTCGTTTGGATGCTATAACAAAACAATCGATATCCCTAATTATGATGGCACTGTGGTAAGCCATAAGTCTCAATTCGGAAAGAACAGTACTTCGAAAGCCCTTTGGCCATCTAGACTTCGGTCATCCGTGATTTGCATGAATCATTTAACTTGAATGCCGAGATGAGGGAAAGGACACGCCCACTCTTCCTAAACACCAGCTATTTCTTCGTTTATGATGTTTTCGATGACAATGGAAAGTTAAAGTCCACGACTTCCTCCTTTGTTCCGTTTTTCTGAACATGATTTGAACCTAGTTCCTTACTGATAAATTCAGGTCTGGACATTTTACACTTACGTTTCAAATTAAATGTATGTTACTCTGTGCCGTAAGGGACCAAACTTCCAGGGTCATCGGTCCTTAAACTATGTTACGCTAAGGACTTCAGGAACATCCATGCACCAAGCAAGGACCGTAACCTCCTAGGAGGCGGCCACTCATTCATTACTTGAGCCCCGACCACGCGGCTATTCCCGCGCGGCCCTTGAATGTATCCCCTAGCGACAAACTCAGAATTGGTCACTAAACACTGCCAGTCAGTATCAGAGAATGAGTTGACGATAGAAAGACTGTAATGAGGTCTACATCCGTATTACGTTCTGTACATCATTAAATACTGTTCTAGAATATATAACATACTCTTTCTTTCATAGTAAAATTTTAAATCTGAAGCACATTCGTTCATTTTTTCTTAGATATCCATATGAACAGGAAATCGAATTTTTCAAATGTTCAAGTGTTTGTAAAACAATTCGACCAAAATGCAATGGTCACCAGTCCCTAGATTTACAGTCTACTTTAACTTACACTAGGACAACACACACACCTTAGTCCCAGGGAAGACTCGAACCTCCGGCGGGAGCTATCGCCCAGTCCATAGCATGACGCCTTAGACCACGCGGCCATTCCGTGCGGTAACGAGTTTTTCGTTGACTAAAAATATTCAAATTTTTGTTAAGCTTATGGGACTTAACTGCGGGGTCATCAATCCCCATACATTTAAACTACTTTTAAATTAACTTATACTAAAGAGAGGCACAAACATCCATGGCCGAAGGGGAATTCGAACCTTTCACGGGGAACGGCCTCGCGCATCGGATCAAAGGGCCTCAATTCGCTCGGCCGCTCCGCCGCTACTAGTAGACTAGAAAATCTGTAGTTACAGGAATCTGCCTACTGCAGTTACATAAACTGCTTTTTTTGGCAGAGATGATATTGAGGAGCAAGAAATCATATGATAACGGAAACCTGGATATGGGAGAGTGTAGATTTCAGAAAACTCTAGATCAATGTTTCTCACCCTGTAGGTCGCGACCCCCAGTGGGGTCGAAAAGACCTGGTCTGGGGGGGGGGGAGGGGGTTAATACAAAACCATATCCCTCAGTGAAACTTATTTTTGTCTTAAAATTACAAGTTCCCTGCGTAGCATTTATTATGAAATAATTCTGAAAAATTCGGAAAAAAAGGTCTACTGCTTTACAAATTATATGTATAGTGGGACCTTTCTTAATGAACATAATTCGCTTATGCGTCTTGCCTAAAATCAGATACACCCTGTAACCAAATATATTTTTCTGTCGGAAATCATGTAAAAATAAGTTGTCATCCATTCCGAAAAATAAAAAAAAAAATAAAAACTTCATCTAACAAGACAGAAGATTGAATTTATATCCTTTGGAGTAACGTAGTTTCCTAATGGTTCGTGAGGAGGGAGGGTTCGCCAAAATATTTTTATTATTTGGAATATTCTTACTTGGATGTGGGTCGCATATTCGAAAAGGGTGAAAAACAATGATTCAGACAGCTTGTGTCCTGCTTCAGAACTAAAGTAGGTGTTATCGCGGTTGTTAGTCTACTCTTTTAGTTACTTATAATAAAGTCGTTCCTGTTCTTGTTGTTGCTCGGTTGGTATCGCTTAAAGTCGGCCCAAACGTCATATTTTCGTGATACTATAACGCATGTTTTCAATTATTACCATATTTAGAAATAGTTTTTCTCTCTTTTCATACTTGGTACTTCCAACAAGTAGTCGTTATTAAACTACTTGATTCAAGTATTCATAGTTGATTACAGAAGTTAAATCGTCGATGGAATTTTTGTCTAATCCTTATTAATTACACCTGTTATTCTCTTATTCGTGAGATATAAACTTCTTCTTTTTACTAATAATTAGAATCCAATAGTCTTCTGTTGAAAATAGAAGTTGTCGTGTACGTCTTAGAAGTTATCCTCTATTTCGCTAGTCATTTCGCGCTCTTGGGAGATGGTTTTGCTTTTAAACACTGAGTTGGAGTACGGCAAAAGCCACAGGTATTATAGAATCCAATCCCCATCATTCGAGGTCACTCCTTTGTTCAAGCGGAGAATAATTCATGGGCTTTTCCATTCGAGACGTTTCAAGGCAGCAAGAGAAACATTACGGAGATGAATAAAATAATTGGAACGGGAGACAGGAAAGAAGGAAAGGTCTTTCGGGTCATAGTAATAAGGAGAGAAAGGGCGGGGGCGGGGGCGCGAGCAGAGGTGGGCACGTTGGCAGGCGGAATATTTTTATTACGCCACGCTGTTTCTCCAGAGAGCTGCTCTCATTGAGTTATTATTTCAAACGTGAACTCAATTCACTAAAAAGATCACATTATAAGTTATTAGACGGAAGTGAAAATTTTAGTTACTTTTACCGTACCTGCTTCGCAGGCTACCAGTCTGGTAATTTTTTTTCGGCTCTTGCTAGTTACTGATTAGATGAAAGTGAAAATTTTTTGCTACCTTTATCGTACAAGCTTGTCAGATTACCAGTCATGTAATTTTCTTTTCGACTCTTGCTACTTACTGAGAACTCCTTTTTAATCAGAAGTAGCACTAAGCTTGAAATAAGTTTATCAGATTGCTGAAACATTTTAAAGGAGGAAAATATTTGCAGCCGCGCGGGAGTAGCCGACCGGTCTGGAGGGCCACGTTTCGGATCGCGCGGCCTCCCGCGTCGGAGGTTCGAATCCTCCCTCGGGCATGGGTCTTTGTGGTGTCCTTAGCGTAAGTTATTTTCAGTTAGTTAAGTAATTAGTGTGTAAGTCTAGCGACTGATGACCACGAAGTTTGGTCGCATAAGACCTCACACACACCTCCTTCGGGTATGGATGTTTGTGTTGTCTTTAGTATAAGTTAGTTTATAACTAGTTTGTAAATTTAGTGACTGATGACCCCGCAGTTAAGTCCCATTACCTTAACAGACATTGGGACATTTTGATTTGAATATTTGCAATTAAAAGTATCAGCAATGAATTAAATGTGTATAAGAAGCAGTATATGGCGACATTAGTTAATTATTAATATATCGCACTGAAATATTCTATAGGACGCTTTCTGGATTGCGGGATGGTTCCTTCGATAGGGCACGGCCAATTTGCTTCGCTCTCTTACAAGGAAACCATTCGAGCTGGTGCTCGGTCTCTAATACCCACACTGTCAACGGAACGTTAAACCATAATCTCCATTCCTTACTTTCTAGACCGGACAGAGGGTTTATTGACTTAACTCGATCGTTAACATCGAAACTCAAGCGTTGTGTTCTTCCTCAGTCACTCGTAATCACTGTTATGATACTTACAACAAGAGGTCTCTTTAGAGTTGTTGAAACACTGAAACTCTTTCCATTTCGTGGACGAAGTTCTTACCTACTGTATCACCTGATCAAATTTCTCAGCCAGAGACGAAGTTTCGATTTGCGAGTCAAATTCTTTCGCTATTTCAAACTCTATATAAATGCTGTTGCCTCCCTGAGCCGTCAGGAAGGGATATGTCTGGAGATTCTTCAGTTGCAGTTTATGATATTATTGTCGTGCCTTCGCATTAAAATTTAATCGTGGTTTCAAAAGTTCAGATAATACAAAGACTGAAATAGATCCGCATAAAGAGCAAAGTCGTGTTTTTTCCCATCTGAGTAAAATGAGATAATATTTTGCCTGTCATGACTTCGATATCGAGGAGACATTAGACTTCAGACTTCTCTGTCGTTTGGTACATTGCCAGTTATTATTTCGTGAAGGCAACATAATTTGTGTCTATTTAATTTGAATAAATATGAAAATAATATACTAAACGTTCCGTTGGATTTAGATTCTCTGCATTCCTATAAATGGTTGGCACTCTCCTGTTACTTTATCTAATGCGGTGGATTCCTGTAATCGGTTACACCAACCTACTTTGTTAGTATTCTATTCTTTTATTCTAGTTCCATATTGGTAATGAAGAGAGATAATTTTTCATTCACAAGACATTTTGTGCTTTTTACACGCGATAATCTGAAAAGTACTACATGTTTTGTATCGGGCATATAACATTAAGAACTCTGAATTGTTATGTCTTTGATCTTTGGAAATATTCCATAGTTTAAGTTTATCTCGTCAAAGATAAAGACAAAATTTCCTTGGCTTCCTTTTATGTAAATATCATTTTCATTTTGAAAGTTACTATTAAAATTTATTCTAATGCGCCACCTTCATTCACCTTGAAGCAGTAATTATCTTTCCACCGTGATTTATGACTGCGGTTGCTTGTTAAAAAGAATTCCCGTAGATTAATAAACCACGAAGCTGTTTCATCGCTATCCACTCTACGTTTTTCCTGTATTCATTATATTTGACACAGTTTGAATGTTTCATTTAAGTACGACTAGAAACACTCGACCTATTTCACCTTCTAGCTCATCTCCAGTGCTAACTTTTCTTATTTTCCTTCCATAAACATCATTATCTACTAGTTGTGTTTTCCAGGCAATTGTGAGGCAAGGCCGCGGCGAAGCGGCCGAGCGCATTGAGGCGCTATGCTACGATGCGCGAGGCCGTTCCCTGTCAGGTGTTCGAATGCCCCTTCGGGCATGGAAGTTTGTGCCGTATTTAGTACAAGGTAGTTCATAAGTAGTTTGTAAGTTTTGGGACTGATGAAACCGCACTTAACCCATTTCTTCCCAGTGTTGCGTACACGCAACACAAAATTTAGCCTTACAAAATGCAGTAGAAATGGACTTACTATACAAAACTCACCAAACATGTGTTAAAAGGCCTTCACTGCTCTCTCTGTACATGTGTTAAAGTTTCACAATTACCTTAACACTTCGTAAAAAGATGCAAGATGTACAAACGTCAGACGATCCACATACACAAGAAATGTCAAGTTCAGCTTCACACAGAGTGTTTTTCAATATTTCATGAGTGATACCATCAATGTTAGTCAGAGTTATCATATAATAGACAATATTGCACAGTTTGAACAAATAGAAGAATGTGATCACAAAAACTAATTTTTTCTATTTTTTTACTAGAAAACAGCGCAACATTATGGGTGGTGCAAATTACAACACATACTGCTAGTTGATAATATTTGTAATGTTATTTCAATTATTTTAAAGAGAACCTGATCACCAAATATAACACTTTTTCACAATTTCTATATTTGGGAAGAAATGGGTTAAGTCCCTTAAGTTTAACAAGCATTTGAACAGTTTTATGAGGCAGAATAGGCCGCGTGATCGTTGTATCTAAGTGAATAGTAAGTCAAGCATTTCATGAGTGTGATGAACAAGACTGGAAATCTAACAGTTTAGCCAGAAATAAGAATGAACAATTTCTTTTCTGACGAAATGATATAAATACCTTCTTTCGGTACGTTGTTGTTGTGGTCGTCAGTCCGGAGACTGGTTTGATGCAGCTCTCCACAATACCCTATCCTGAGCAAGCCTCTTCATCTCCACATAAGAACGGCAACCTACATCTGTCTGAATCTGCTTACTGTATCCATCTCTTGGTCTTCCTCTGCGAATTTTACCCGACACACTTCCCTCTAATGCTAAATTCACAATTCCTTGATGTCTAAGAATGTGTCCTACCAATCTATCCCTTCTTTTAGTCAAGGTATGCCAGAAATTTCTTTTCTCCCCAATTCTGTTCAGTACCTCCTCATTAGTTACGCGATCCACCCACCTAATCTTCAGCATTCTTATGTTGCACCATATTTCAAAAGCCTCTATCCTCTTTCTGTCCGCACTGTTTATCGTCCATGTCTCACTCCCATACAAGGCAACACTCCATACAAATACCTTCAGAAAGGACGTCCTTAGGCTTAAGTCAATATTCGATGTTAACAAATTTCTCTTTTTCAAAAACGCTTTTCTACCCATTGCCATTCTGCATTTTATATACTCTGTACTGCGACCATCATTTGTTATTTTACTGCCCAAGTAACAAAACGCATCTACCTCCTTTATTGCTTCGTTGCCTAATCTGATTCCTTCAGCATCACCTGCTTTTCTTAGACTGCACTCCATTACTCTAGTTTCGCTCTTGTTAAGGTTCATCTTATATGCACCTTTCAGCACACTGTCCATTCCGTTCAATTGCTCTTCCAGGTCCTTTGCTGAATCTAACAGAATTACTATGTCGTCGGCAAAACGCAATGTTTTTAATTCTTCCCCCTGGACTTTAATTCCTTCACCAAATTTCTCCTTGCTTTTCTTTATAGCTTGCTCAATGTACAAATTGAATAACAATGGAGAAAGACTACAACCCTCTCTTACTCCCTTTCCAACCACTGCATCCCTTTCATGCCCTTCAACTCTGACAACCACTGTCTGGTTTTTGTACAAGTTGTAAATAACCTTACGCTCCCTATATTTTACTCCTGCTTGCTTCAGAACTTGAAAGAGTTTATTCCAATCAACATTGTCAAAAGCCTTCTCCAAATCTACAAAAGCTAGAAATTTAGGTTTGCCTTTTCTTAATCTACGGTACAATATGACACGTAAGCTGCCAAGAATGGTCAGTCAAACCTGGACAAATACTAAAACATACGTTTCACACATGAAGAAAATACTCGTGCCCATACATATTTTTAATCAGTCCCTAATTAGGGCGTAACAGCGGCTCTGGATTTTATCCAGGACAATGGAACTGTTGTTCCACACAGTAACGACTTGTCTGGCAACCAGATTACGTTTTCATGTCACTGATCATGAAGTTCCCGCAATAGGAAGAGCGACCGCGAAAGCAAGAAACGCGGCGACGAGCGCGCTCGTTCCGGAGACGTATGCCGGCGCTGGCGGCCTCGAGTGCAGTCGCCCTCCGCGTCCGTATTTCGTGGCTGCGGCACTCAAAGCGCAATCGATTTCTTTCTGCTAGCCGCACCGCCTTATTCCCGCCACACTGCTCCTCCCCTCCTCCGTATATCGATACACGCTGTTACGTCTGCCTCAAAGACATTCCACAATTGCAACGACTTGTAAAATAAAGTCTGACGTCTATTTTCAGCTAGAGGTGAGGTGATATTCAACGTGCTACTCGCGTCACTTTAATTCATTCGTATGCTACACTTCTTTCGTGTGTTGCACGGTTTGGGAAGGACTTCATATTCTTACCTATATCTTCTTAAAATTTATGTACTCCTGAGAGTGACGACAACAACCAGTTATCGAGCCGCTACAATCGATCACTTATCTGAGTCCGTGATTTGTAAAAATAAATTTCATTTCATTTGGGCCTGCAGCATTGTGTATGTCTTTTAAGGACATATTGTTAATCTAAGTAATACCAAAATGCTGCTTTACTATGTAGATGTTAAATACTGTTTATTAATATAGCAATAGGCCTATTTCATCACTGTGGCCATCATCAGGCTATCTGCGGACAAATATTTAAGGTTAAAATGAGTAAAATGAAAATACTTACTATTTGATACATTTTTCGTGACATATTATTCCAGACTTACGTCCACATGGCATCAAAAATGGTCAAATGTTTGTATAGTCTATGGGACTTAACTACAGGGTCATCAGTCCCTAAACTTACAAACTACTTACGAACTAGGACGGCACAAATATCCATGCCCGAGGGGGATCCGAACCCCCGACCGTAGTGGCCGCGCAGACCGCGACTGGAGCGCCTCAGTCTCCTAGGCCACCGCGGCCGGCCACATAGCATCGTGGAGGTATAATTTATTATAATAACTGCATATAATTGCAGTATAAATGCTCTTTAGATGGTATATTATTTTATGCTTATCAGGTATTAATTTATTGCAGCTATTCTGTCAGTTTGACATATCCTCCAGCGATGCTCTATAATTACAGTTTGTTTATTACTGCATACAGTGGGATCTTTGGTAGGGCGGTGTGATCTTTATTATGTTGTGGTTATCTGTTTTAACTCGATTCGAAAATTTTAATAAAGTTGTCTAGATAATGTTTGTGTTTTAGTTCTGTTTGTTCATTTAAAAGTTCGTCACGGCTTTCCTTCAAATGTGTATAAATGTCGATCTCTTCCAGAATGTTCATATGATAACCTTTTGGTGTGATATGTAATATTTTCATTGCGTCTGTAATTCGAACGCATTTGTTCATCTGCGCCGATATAATGACGTGTTGTATATACTGTGGCTCTAGTTAAGACTTTCACTGTTAAAGAAGCAGTCAGCCAATCAGGAACACTTGTATATAAGACTTGATTGATAGATCAAAGTATAAGGAAACATCACACACATGTTCCGTCATTGGTTCGTGGTCCGTAAAATGATGATCAAACAGCCTACTTGCACTTTACAAAGTGTCCGACTCTCTAGCGCCGGCGTGGTAACTCGTATCGGTTGGTCAGAGAGCTGGCCGTCCTCTGTAATAAAATAAAGTGAATCAAGAGCTCGTCGATCAACATAGTACAAAACAAGCGAACTCCCGTACTGAACCGATCCACCATAAGAACGAAAAGAAATAAAAAAAAATCGTAAAAAGAGAGGCCAGCGTCTATGACTATAATCATCATTTTTTCCACGCAAATCGCTCATGTGACGTCAAATAAAGAGACTTTAATAGGTAGCCTAATAGCCCTCCAGTAATGCCATACAATCATTTCATTTCACAATTTGAAAGGTCAGTAAAGCTGCGAACCGATTGTTCATCACAATTATAAATCTAACAAATGTCTAAGAAATATCTAGAAAGTTATTTAAGAGACGTGGCAATTGGTTACCATCTTTTTACAACCCTTACAACAACCAAAAATCAAATAAAACTATGCGACATTTGTAGACCTGGGTTACCAGACATGATTTTGATCCTGTAGCCATAATCAAACCACACTAAGAGTTGCTGCATCGGGAAAGGAAATATGTTAATGGGCAAAGTTGGAAAATTTGGAATCGACCGGGTTTCGAAACCGGTTACTCTGCTTATTTGAGTGTTGCCACCTGAACTCGTACATGACATAAGCTACCGTGCCTCCCGCCAGAGACATATTTTCAACTTATTCATGCACCCGTAATGTAGAGCCCCTGACTACTAACCTGACCACTAGTAGCGACATTTCACCGATTCTTATAAGAGCTAAGGCAAGGGGTGAATCTCTGTTGTCTGAATCGCTGCTGTTATCGCCTTATATACATGCAAAATTAAAGGGAAGACGGACGTCGCGGTGGAGTGGCCGAGCATTCTAAGGCGCCTTGCTGCGGAGCGCGCTGTTGCTTACTGTCGGAGGTTTAAGTCCTCCCTCGGGTATGTGTGTGTGTGTGTGTGTGTGTGTGTGTGTGTGTGTGTGTGTGTGTGTGTGTGTGTGGTGTGTTGTCCTTAGTGATGTTACTCTAAGTAGTTTGTAAGTCTAGGGACTGATGACAGTAGCAGTTTGGTCGAATGGCTCTACAAACAGTTGAACAGTCGAAGACGGCCAGTGGTCCATACAGTGCACAAGCACATGTCCAAAAGAACACATTCTATATGTACTCTCTGAAACAGTTAGTGCACTTGGAAAGACGACGTCGGATTTTGACCCGACACGATGACGGTAGATTCCACCTCGTGGAAAGTAGATACGTAGATGTCCTGATAATGGCTTCAATGGTGGCCGCCGAAAGGCAGCGTAGAAACGTCTGTGTGTACCGTTTAAAAGGCAATGTTTACAGCCACAAGGCTAGTGTGGTATCAACTTTTCAATAAAACAGGCGCCATGCCCCCTAGACGTAATAGTGCTTCCTATAGCCAAGTGAGCGAATTTACAAATGGTCAAATCGTGGCCTTACGAGAAGCGGGATGGTCCTTTCGGAAAACACACAAGTGGGACGTGCGGCGTAACTTGTGCAGCGATGGTGATTGCAATGGTCACGTAAACATTCTCACTCTGGCGGAGAAGGTGCTGCACCTTCACGCAACAAAGACGTCTAACAAGATCGTCGTATTGTAAGGACAGCAGTATTTTTATAGTTTATATGTGGGTGCTTAAAGTTGCAAGCTTTTCCTTTAACTCCATAGGAATAAACAAACATCATCTTTTCCGAGAAGAAACTGAAACAGAGTAACAGTTGGAAAGTATAATGTCACTTCGCAAAATGATCAAGCTATGTTACGGGTGGCTGATGAGTGAGCTGTGCCGATGATTTTTCACGCTAGCTCAGCATTTCCGGCTGTTCGCAGTTTATTCTCATTTATGTAGCCAAAAATCCCAGTAAATACTTACATTTTTCCCACAATAACTCTGCTTGAAATAATTATTGTTACGGTCACTGCTACTCATGTCACCATGATCGCTACAGAGTGACACACTGAATAATTTACCAATGAAAAATATATACTTCCACGCGAAGTGGAACTAACACCATGTATTTCATCGAGAGCCGTATCATTACATTCCGATGGCCACGAGTGGTTATTTACGCAATTCAAGGGGACAATATAACATTCCTTAAAACTACGGAAGATTAATTCAGTGCGTAATCATAAGTCCTTCATTACGCCGTTCACATTCATGTTGATTTTTCAGAAGCTGTTAGTTTTTTGACCCACCCAGGGCAATCTGTGAAGAGTTGGGTGAAGATAGTTACGGCTAACTTCAGACCAGTCGGCACAGATTAAAGCTAGGATTGCATTTCACGTCAGTGTGTTAAGTGATTTTATTGCCGCGGCGGAGTGGCCAAGCGCATTGAAGCGCTATGCTGTGATGCGCCAGGCCGCTCCCCGTCGGGGGCTCGAATTTCCCCTCGGGCATGGATGTTTGTGCCGTCTTCAGTATAAGGTAGTTCATTAAAAGTTTGTAAGTTTAGGGACTCATGACCCCGCAGGTAAGTCCCTTTAGCTTGACAAACATTTGAAAATTTTATTACGACTTACTCGTACATCAGCAATTCGTCCTTTGTAATTAAAGTGCTGGTAGAATAATGTGGTAGAAAATAACTCTAGTTTCCATGAAAATTTTTATGTTGCGGACAATATAACCTCCTCTGTTAAAAATGGACGTACACATACCTGCAGTCCTATAAAGTACGGAAAATATAGAAAACAGTTGTCGTTTAAGTAATCCATGCAAAGAGAGCGCATTGAGCTCGCGGTTATCGATGTTTGGGGCCTGCACACGGGTTTCAGCCGCCGCTGTGTGTCTACTTTCAGCGTGAATGTATGCTCGCCAGTTACACAGGGGCCCTTGACGAAAGGCTGCTCGCTGTTTGCCGGATTGACACAAACCGCAGGCTCGTCAATACGTTAATAATACCGCAGCCGCCGCCACAGTTTTCGGAGTCTTGCGAAGAACACAGGCCTCCACTGTAACAGAGGCAGCAGAAGCGTATTCACAGTTTTGTTTCTCTTTTTATGTAGTTGAGTCTGACAACGATAGGAAAAGATTAACTTATCTATAAAAGAAATCGCATGATGAATTCTTTTGCGATCGACTTAAAAGAAATTCACGCACAGTTGAAACGTGCACTCTATAGATTTAATGAAATCGTGGAGTTAGAACTTCAGTGCTAACTATTTTCACTAAAACACAAGAATAAAAGGAATTTTCTCCAAGGCCCTTGCTGCGTAGTGCCCGGCTCTTTCCCGACGGAGGTTAGAGTCCTCCCCAGCACATTGGTCTGTGTGTTTTCCTTAGCATAAGCTAGTTTAATTAGTTTATAACTCTATAGACTGATGATCACTGCAGTTTGGTCCCATACCTTTAATATTTTGTAAAGGAATTTTAAATACGTAACCGGCCAAGTATAATTTCATATATATGGCCCAACTCGATTCAAAGTTTTATCTCCCTTTTTCGAAATGTGTGGTCTTAATTTAGCCTTCAAACCAGGATTATTTAGGTAGTAGTTGCTATGTGGTAAGACAGAACGCACAACAGTTCATTCTCGTGAAGAAGTGAGAATTTCACTGTTACTTATCAAGGACCTTCCTTCAAGTATCAAAAGTTAGATTTTACTTAGCTTCATAAGAATATTACTCACAACATCACAGAACACTATTCTGACATTTTCTCCCAACGCCTGTACATTATCCTGAGGTAAATTTACTATCAAGACATATATGTTTTTTTAATAGTCTTCCTTGGCACCTTCACTCTTTCTCTCTGTCTCCTAACTCTTTCAGGGCGTTGGTGTCTCTCCTATGTTACAACAAAGTTTATGTTAGCTCTAATATGTTGTGTATTTGGCCAGTAAGGGTGTCACAGCGGTATGACACTGCTCTGATATTCAAGGTGACCGTGCCTCAATCCCCATCTGGCCATTGAGATACACGCTTCTCAAAGTTTCTCTAAACCGTTTAAGGTAATTACTGTTTTACTTCCTTTATAAGTCACGAATGACTTCATTCCCTTTTCTTTTCCAATGCGAGTACGTACTATGTCTCCAATGACCTATTCATTGACGGGACGTTAAACGCCTTATTCCTTTTACGTATTTTTCCTGTGAATGTATTCGGAACGACAGATTAAATAGCTAGAACTACGACAAGATGGTCGGTCCGTTGCGATTGGCCCACCTGATCAAGAGCGCGGAGCTTTTCTTTTCTTGACATAGCTTAGAGACACCTCAGTTACCAAGTTATCAATACTTTCTTTCTATTCCAAGAACATAACGCCTACCAACAAAACGTATTGGGTCTCTATGCAGATCAATAGCGTACATGTGCATTTTAATTTATATAGGTCTTGCAAACATAACATCTTGAATGATTAACTATGTAATAAGGGAACTAAATTAGGTTGGTTTGTTAGGGAAGAGCCGGCCGCGGTGGCCGAGGGGACTGAGGCACTCCAGTCACGGTCTGCACGGCAACTACGGTCGGGGGTTCGAATCCCCCCTCGGGCATGGATATTTGTGCCGTCCTTAGTCTTAGATAGTTCATAAGTAGTTTGTAAGCTTAGGGACTGATGACCCCGTAGTTAAGTCCCATAAGTTCTACAAACATTTGAACATTTTTGTTAGGGAAGAGAAACAGGGGTAGACAAACAGTAATGTCAGCGCTAAAACGATAAAGGACAACAAATGAGATGAAAATACTATCACCACAAAAATACTATAAATTATACAAAATCTAATATTTTCAAAGGCAGCTTCCAGCACAACTGATAAGAAAGCAAAAAAAAAAAAAAAAAAAAAAAAAAAAAATCTGTACAGTTAAGTACGAAGCTATTACGGTCGGATGACTATGTAAGTTCGTACTGGCACACACCAACGGCTGGTGTGCAAATGAGTAAGGCTGCAACGCAGTGTGATTGCACCAGAGTGCATAACTTTTGTTGGTGTTGTTACCGCCACTGGTAGACTGTAAAGAATGGTACAGCGTCGTATGTTTAATGATAATTGCGAGTGAAATGGAGATGTCACGACGAGAAAGAACTGTCAGACAGTTTGAAAGGGCCTTATTCTAGCTCCATTTTACCGGTCGGTACAATCGTCTAGTATCTAGATTTTTGAGGCATTCCGAAGAGCCAGTGGCCCAATTTTGGATTCTACGAGAACGTTATGTGAGGTATATTCGTCGTGAAGGTTCCTGTCGACCCCTTCTGAATACCAGTGGGGGCGCTGAGTGCTACATTAAACACATCTTTAACAACTTCAGACAGCTGCGCCTGCAACCCGGTAAGTTTAAGTAAGGTTCTGCGTCATCACACAGAAATGGTAGGAGACTAGTAACATACGGACTAGGGAATCGTCATCCGATGCAAACGGTTGCGATAAGTTGGAACAGGACCCGTACATATGCACTGTTGAACAATAGCGTCGCACTGTGTTCAGTGGTGAAGCACCATTACGCATACATAAAATTACCATCGTTAGTGAATATTGCGGCCCTGCCCCTGACGAGAATTCTCATTCGTCCAAAGTTTTATAGCGATATAGTATTTTTACTCTTTGCATGATAGTGCAAGGAGCCATCAAATGTGACATCGTGCCATGGTTGGCAGTAATTGAAAGAACTCCGATGGCAGAACGGTATCTTGTGTTGTCATGTGGAAGCTCTTGTCCGACAGTATCATGGTGTAATATTTCTACTGGAGTATCATCGTCCACAAATTGTACATTTTTCTGTTAACTATCTGCATGATATTAAGGTACTCCCTGGGACAGTAAGTTCCCATATCTGTACCTGATAGAATATAAGTGGGACCATCTCGGTGCCAATTGTATCCCACTATCACTTATTCGGATATGAAGGACCAGTTGAAACAGTTATGGGCCAGGTTACTTCAGAAGAAGAAACAACGAATTTAAAACCTTCTTCCCACTGGAATCAGTTTATGCATTCAACAGTGGGGTTTACATATCATACGTGTAAGTGGGCATGTAATGACTAGATTTTGTTATCATACAGCCACCATTATATCACCCCAGCTGTGGGAAGCTTAATTTGATTTCTTCCACAACTTTTGGGTTCTTAACTTTTTCTGTCAGTTTATTACTAAAGGAAGAAGAAGGACGATTAGGGTTTAACAGTCCGTCGACAGGGTGGTCATTACAAACGCAGTATATTATAAACATAACGGAAAACGAAGGTAATAATAAGTGCAGCTAAAATTAAAGTGTGGCTGTGACTTCCACGTATTCAAATTCAAATTTTCAAATGTTCAAATGTTTGTAGACCTTATGGGACTTAACTACGGGGTCATCAGTCCCTAAACTTACAAACTACTTATGAACTAGCTACAACTAAGGACGGCACAAATATCCATGCCCAAGGGGGGATTCGAACCCCCGACCGTAGTGGCCGTGCAGACTGTGACTGAAGCGCCGCAGTCCCCTCGACCATCGCGGCCGGCTTCCACGTATTCATTCAGTCACAGTTGCGTTCTCAATAAAGGAGTGGCAAATTAAAGGACACCATACAGTTGCGGCCAAATAATCTTACAAAAATGACAACATTGGTGTGTAGAACTGCAGAAGAAATATATTTTAGATAATCATTATAAGGCGAGGCAATGAATTAAAAATTTGAGCCTCGGCCGGAATTCAAGCCCGCATATCAAGTTAGACTCCCTCCGAAACTCAAAGTGCAGTTCCTCTTCGATGTTCCACCTTCAATTCATATATATATGGAATCCGTACTTAAAAATCCAGATACATAAATACCCAATTTACTCATTTTACTTTCAAATATAAATGCTACTTTCTGATTATATATCAAACTCAAGTATAATTTTAGGCATTTCACAATATGGGTAATCATAAAATACCTTGTGATAGTGGGAAAACAAATTTGATAAATTCCTCCGATCAATGACCAGTAAGTTAATCTGTACATTAGGAAACGAATTTAGAAGCTCGATCACAAGATTCAGATACATCTACATTAGGATAATCGGCAAAGGTAGGTAACGGTTTTAAGCTATACAGTACGCACTTCTAAAGAAACGTATACTTTAACGGCAATAAGGATGTAAGTTTACAAGCGACGTGTGCTCTACGGACGGTATTCTAAAACGGCGGGTTCGGTTGAGCGTGGCTGGCAAATTGCCGTGAAGTGGCTGGAGCAGGTGAGTGAGCGGCAGCCTTCCGCATCGCTGCACAGCGCCGCCGCGCCGACCAGGACGCCGGCTGACCAGCGCGCCACGCCGCGCTCAGAGTGCTGTGGCTATGGCTGAAGCTTCCAATATTCATACAAATCACGAAAACCACAGCGAGGCATAACACAGAAAGTCTAACGACAGTGCCCAAATCTCGATAAACAGACCAACTCATTGAAAACAATTATTGTGATTATAAAGTAAATAATAACAACGATAAACGTAAACTTAACCAACGGATTAAGCCTTAGACCTGCTACGTGTGGCACACTGCAGGTAGTACGAGAAACAATCTACCCAGTGGTAATAATTGAAATTTCCCTATTTAACGCATTATGACACGGAAATTAAAATAAAAAAAAGTTCAAATGTTTGTATAGCTTATGGGACTTAACTACGGGGTCATCAGTCACTAAACTTACAAAATACTTATGAACTAGCTAACACTAAGTATGGCACAAATATCCATTCCCGAGGGGGGATTCGAACCCTCGACCGTAGTGGCCGTGCAGACCGTGACTGGCGCGCCTCAGTCCCCTCGGCCACCGCGGCCGGCCGACAATGAAATTAATTACCGTAAGAGTACCAAACTTGGTAGCATTAATGTCTAGCCCATGGAGAAGACAAATAATGCAGAATCAATTCAGCTGAAACACTTTGTACTACTACGATACACCATACCATTACGTACCCCTACAAAGGCTCAATACGGCGCCCATCAGTGTCCAGAAGAGTATGGAAGCGCAGGCTTGCATTTTGCACAGCACAACGAAACATCTGCATCTACATCTACATCCATACTCCTAAATCCATTTAAATATGAGTGGCGGAGGCTACCTAGAAACATTACTTACTTTCCTGTTCGATTGCCATATAGAACAAGGGAGGAAACAAATGCTTCTGTGCATCTTTAAGAGCCCTACTCTCTGTGATCTTATCTTTTTGGTCTTTGTCCGAAGTGTATGTAGAATCGTTCTGCAGTCCGCTTAAAATTTCGGCCCTCTAGATTTCTTCAAAATTATCTCAAATAGAACTTCACCTCACTTCCAGTGACACCCATTTGAGTTCCTGAATAATCCCAATAACGCTCGCGGATGGACCGAACCTCCCAGTAAGAAACCTAGTCGCTCGACTCTGAATTGCTTCAATGTCCTCCTTTAAAACGATCTGTTGGCGATCGGAAACACTTGATCAATACTAAAGAAAGGGTCATACAAGCGTTTTATATGCGTTCTCCTTTAGAAACGAATCATACCTTCCCAAAATTATCCCAATAAACAGAATCCGACCATTCTCCTTCCCCACGACTGTCCTTATATGCTCGTTCCATTTCATATCGCTGTGCAGTGTTACGCCTAGGTAATGACGCGACTCTGTCAAACAGCACACCGCTAATGCTGTTTCCCAACGTTACGGGATTGTTTCTCCTACTCATCTGCATGTTTATAGGTATGGAATGTTGGTTTAGTTGTGCTTGGCTTGCGTGATCCTAGTCTCTTTTCACACAAGCAAATGTTCAAATAAGCAAAAAAAGAAGAAAAAAGTCATCATTTGATGTTCATGTCCTTGTGGGTATTAGTGTTGGGTAAGGTTTGTTTCCGCCTGAGCTGAAATGCTTTACGTGTTGACTGATAAATGGAAATATTTGGATGTGCATCTATAATTGGCTAAGGGATATTCCAGTGCCAAAATGAATGCTAGTATAGATTTCTTCGATCAAAATTTTGCTGGGATAACTATGTTACTGTATACAGTACTGAATGAACTTCTCATATTTAGAATGTTGTTTCAGTTTGAATCATTCAGTTTACTGAACAATGCCTTTGGCTTCCATTGTCTACTGTTTGCAAATGTTTTGCTGACAAATCCATCTATTGAATTCATATTTATTTACTGTTTTTAAATATCATACGGTTTAATACTGTTGTGGCGTAAAGTCAGCGCCACACGCCAGACGCAAGAGAACGATCGTGGAGAAGGCAGCGGACGACCGGCAGCCAATCACACGCCGGCGCCGCGCATCCAGGAGAGAGTAACCGGAGAAGCGCGCCCTCTACAAGTGGCTATATCTAGACCGACATGCGTCTGCACGGGCCCGTCTGAACTCAGCTCCAAAATAGGCAGTCACTAGGACTCAGCGCAGCTAGCATCGTACAAAAGACGACGACGCGAGAAGAGACAGACCTATGTATAAAAGTTGAGTATTGTTTATTTCTGTAAATAAAACTTGTATTGCTAATCTGTAAAGCTGTTATAGATGTGCACGCATCCGGAACAGAACCTTTCCTGAAAGACAGGCCGGGGAAGAATAAACACAGGCTGACCAGGACGACAAAACAATAACAACCATTCGAACTGACATCATGATTAATCTTATAAATTGATAGTTTACTTAAATCCTTATTCTGCCGGCCGCAGTGGCCGAGGGGACTGAGGGGCTTCAGTCACGGTCTGCACGGCCACTACGGTCGGGGGTTCGAATCCCCCCTAGGGCATGGATGTTTGTGTCGTCCTTAGTCTTAGTTAGTTCATAAGTAGTTTGTAAGTTTAGGGACTGATGACCCCGTAGTTAAGTCCCATAGACTATACAAACATTTGAACATTTTTTTCCTTATTCTGAGTTCAGTTATTTAAAATCTCCATCATTTTACTAATGGTTTCAATTTACTTAAGCTTTTACTCAAAATTTTCACTGATTGTGTCAGCTACATTACTGTGCCTCGTGAAATTTTAATGCTTCCATAAGGCGATAAAACAAAAGTACACGACTGAATACCTGATGCATGGATCAGTCATATACAAATTTAAGTTCCTGTTGTCACTTTTTGTAGTTTAGGTTGCAACAGACCTGATACTGACAGGAGATATATTTCTAATTATTTTATTGGCTACTATCCCCAGAGAACTTGCAAGTACATAATATAGTTACGAGAAGTAATACTGAGCATATTGTCGAACAGAAGTTCGACAATAAATGAGATAAAAAACAGTGAAACCTTCTGGCTACAAACATATTCCATCTTTTTGAATGAACGAAGGAAGGAAGATTAGGGTTTAATGTCCCGTCGCCAACGTGGACGTTAGAAACAAAGCACAAGCGCGGACAGTTTTCTTAATGATTGGGAAGGAATTCGGTCGTGCTGTTTGAAACGAACCATCCTGTAATTTTCCTGGAGCCAATACGGAAATCACGAAAACTTAAAACTGCATGGCTGGAGGCGGGTTTGGACCACCCGAAAGTGAGTTCAATTTGTTACCCACTTCGCCACCTCCATCGGTCAGTTTTATCGATAGTGACACCAATAGAAAGGGATTTAGTCACCATGATGCTACAATAAAAACTTTGACTGTTATAAACGAAACAAGTCAATAGGAGAGCTGGAATAGTATTTAGTTAGGTGAAAGCGATAAAACTTCGCTAACAGCAGTTACAAATAAATAACTGAGAGCGGCAGTGGAGTGAGAAAGCGATCTAAGGCGCCTTGCTGCGGATGGCGCGTTTGCTTACCATCGGAGGTTCTAGTCCTCCCTCGGGCGTGTTTTGTGTGTGTGTGTGTGTGTGTGTGTGTGTGTGTGTGTGTGTGTGTGTGTGTTGTCGTTAGCCTAAGTTACTTAAGTAGTTTGTAAGCCTAGGACCTGATAACTGCAGCAGTTCAAATGTTTCTTACAAAGAACTTAAACTAACTTATTCTAAGAACAACGCACACACCATACCCGAGGGAGAACCTGAACCTCCGACGGAGAACGGCCGGACGCACTGCAGCAAGGCGCCTTTGGCGCGCACGGCTCTTCCGCCGAGGCCCGCAGCAGTGAAGTCCCTTATATTTACAAACATTTTAACACTTTGAAAAACTGAGAAACTGTATTTCATATCCAGTAAACGCATAACAATTGTGACTAAATCTAAAAGACGCTTGAAACCTAAAACTACAAGTTATGCATCAATAGGTGCCATGCTAAGTGTCGACATAAGCATTTTGTCTCATGTTTCGGGGCTGTTTACAGCTACACATTTCAAATAGAAATATCATTTATTTGGCAAAAACAAGAGAAAACGCACCGTATGACTCGTCTTTGTCGAAGTCATCGTCTTTTTGCCAATCTGGACGAAACTGCATCCAAAAGTTTTATTTACAACCGATTTCGGTCCAAGACGTTCGTCTCGTATCGATAATAAGACAAAAGTGAGAACATAACCTCGAAAAGAAAGTTAAACAGCTAATTATTACGTGTGGAAATACTTGCTATTCACAATAGGGTAAGTGTATCATTAATGGGCACTCTCCGAGTAATCCGCACATTAGCAGTTAAAAGCATATTTCAAATGTACAATTTAATAGTTCCGCCATCTATAAATAAAAATTTACGTCCCACTCGCGATAAATAACACGACTAAGTGAAAATAACAGGGTTTCAGCATAATTTGCGCTGCCGATTTCTTGTAGAAAAGGTGCATCTTATAAATGTAATAATTTTAAATAGAAATCATTGTTATTGCTCATATCCTTACGAAAGAGGCTGGATTTATGGGCATGTCACAATACGTTACAACGAATATTATGGTATTAAATAGGATTTCAAATGTTTGTAAACCTATTAGTCCAAACTGCTATGGTAATCAGTACCAGACTTACAAACTACTTAAGCTAATTTACACTAAGGACAACACACACACCCAATCCCAAGGGAGGACTCGAACCTCCGGCGGGAGCAGTCGCCTATTCCGTAGCATGATGCCTTGGACCACGCAGCTACTCCCGCTCGGCTAATAGGATTTACATACGATATTTAACGTGAATGCCGATAAATGATACACTTACCTAAAGGAACATATAATCACATAATGCCTTCGACTGTACTGTAATGGTTGTTATTACGGTTGTACGGAAGCTTAGGGTTTAACGTCCCATCGATACCTTGGTCATTAGAGACGGAGCTAACGCTCGGAGTTTTGGGTAAGGATGGAGGAAGAAATCGGCCGTGCCCTTTTGAAAGGAGCCATCCAGGCATTTGCCTGGAGTGATTGAGGGAAATCACGAGAAACCTAAATCTGGATGGCCGGAGGTAGATTTGAACCACCGTCCTCCCGAATGCGAGTCCAGTGCGTTACCACTGCACCCCCCCCCCCCCCACGGTATATTATGGTTGTACTTTGCTTTATCTTAAAATGAACTTTAGCAACAATGTCCATATATACTACATAAATTGAGGTTTCATTTTTTAGATGATTCTGACTCCTTACGTCCGCGTGATTGTCCTTGAGTACAGTAATGAGTGATTGAGCTGATGTATTTTTGTGTACCTCCGGATTTTTTCATCGGCTTGTTGCTTCAGCTTCTTTATTTTCTACATGAGTGGCATGTGAGTTGCACTGACGATTTTTTCTTAAGTATTGCTATCTGTTATAGAATTCTTTTTGAACTTTGTATTTTTAGGTTATATTGTACATTTGTATTTTCATTTTTTGATGCATATACCAAACAATATACTCAGATGGAAAGCGACTGTAAATAAAATTGAATGCAGTTTAACGCTGTTGACATAAAACTTAAAAAAATATTTCAATTATTAATTTCATAATTTCAAACAAGTCTTAAAACAGAGATTCACGTATGAGACTGATTGATAGCAGCACCCCCGGTACTTAAAATATGAAAACTATTTGAAACGAACAAAACAGCACCTCCTCGAGCCTTTGGAATGCCCATCAGGTCCGATGAAAGGAAGATATAAGGGTAATTGAGAGGCGTTCTGTGAAACGTTTAAACGTTAGGTTCAATCAGCACGCGACGAATTTAATTGTGAAATCCTGCCCGGTAGGTTGCGTACCTTTCGTGGAACAAAGTCGAACGGCATTTGAATCCGATTGCAGGACGATTGTACTGATGCCAAAGATAACGAAGATAAGAGAATTTATGGCTTGTAAGGCCTAGACAGGCCGTTGTTTTCCTCTTACTCTATTTGATGAGTTCAAAATGTTCAAATGTTTGTTAAGCTTATGGGACTTAACTACGGGGTCATCAGTCCCTAAACTTACAAATTACTTATCAACTACCTTATACTAAGGACGGAATAAATATCCATGCCCGAGGGGCGATTCGAGCCCCCGACCGTAGTGGCCGTGCAGACCGTGACTGGAGCGCCTCAGTCCTCTCGGCCACCGTGGCCGGCGAACATTCTGTTGTCACTATCGTATGCCTCGAGTAGGAGTTAAGAATATAAATTGAAATATATTAGAGCCCATACAGAGGCATAAAACAGTGATTTTTGCTCAGTCAGTATGTGTTTGCATTAGGACATAACACCGTTAACAACATAACACTCTCCGAATGCGGTGTAAAGTGCTTCGCATAATTTGTCGGTAGTCACTAAATTGTAATACTATAGTAACAGATTAAAACACGCTGACGCCGTCTGGAGCAGGAGGTTAAAAGAAACATCTCCGTTTCAAGTGAAGAAACGTTTCGATACACTGTCCATTACTGAAGACCTTCATTTTGTCATGTATACTTCGAACCAGTTAATCAATTTGCTTCTGGAACTGCAACCAGTACTCGGCGAGAATCGCTGTGGTTTTTTGTGCTCCACACGGACAGTTCTCCAAGCCACACCATATGCGATCAGTTAAGTTCAATTTCATCACGGCCATCGAAGGACGCGTTGTTATACTGAATTCTTTCCTCCACCTTCCTTCCATCAAAACAGTTAATATGTTGGAATATTGTATAATTTGAATGAACACAAGACTTGTCTTTCTACGGCTGACAGCAATATATGCTAAGGTATTCTTAGTAATTCTCTTCCGCGATATTTCTATTCAGTTTAAAAACGTTTTTCAAGAAAAGTGGGTAGAAGTAGGAACCCTATTTTCAAAGGCCACAAAAACTTCTCGTTAACAATCCAGAGGCCGGTTAGCACCGTTCGCTACTCATTATCAAGATAGCGAATCATGAGAGAATATTGTAATATGGTATTGCCACATAAACCGTAAAGGAAGAGAGTAGTTTCTAGCTACGTGTGGCCTGCAGCGCAGACGCCGCAGGATGGCAGCGAGACTGCTTAATGCTGGCCACATTGCGGCTGCCAAAATGTCGCTTGTCTCCGTCTAAATGTCACGCTATATTGCCCGTGAAGCTGCAAGTGCCGCGCCGACTCGGGATTCACATATCTGTTGAAGCACTCAGCTAAGAACTTCTCTCGTACCTAGAGACAGATTGCAGTTCTCTTTATACTGAGATATGAAACACAGATAATCGAACCTGGCAGCATTTAAAATGTAATATAGCTACATTCTTTAATCAGCAGTCATTCCGTTGATTCGGAGTATCAGGCAATGGACTGGTCTGTGATTAGGGCTATGTCGAGAATCTTTGAGAATGAACTATTTTCCATTAACGAGCAGAAACCTACGTAATCTGTATTAATATGTACCAAACACTTTTGTATTCAAACATTTCTTCTACTGGTGAACCGCTATGAGCGCAGTTTTCCTCCCTCGCTTGGTTTTCCTATGAAAAGGTGTTTCTTCTCAACAAACCAGCTGTACACTTCAATCACCGGAGAGTAATTCATATTACTCACAAAATGATGGAAAACAACGGAATATGTATCACAAACAAACCATGAGCAATATCCATAATAATGAACTGACTTATGGGCTATCCAGTCAAATCTGCAAACCTTCCTAACGTTCTTTGGAAATATGTACGTTAAACGATAAAACGCAACGTCACAACTAAAATATTATGCATTCCAATGCATCAACAGACTCCATATAAAATGGATGATTGCCAAGCTGTAAATCCTAAAGTCCGGGATTTAATCAGCAGTCAGTTCTAAATCGTTTCCCATAATTTAGTATTCGATACCGGATTCTGCACGTGAAAAATGCCGATTAGCACATGGTCAGGCACTACACGTTAAGCTGCAAACCCACATAAATGTGACTAAGTTCGACGGTCAGAGGAAGGTAATGATATATAGCCTCCATACATATTGAGGCACTGCAGGAAATCTGGAAGTATGAAAACATTCTCCAATCTGAGAAAATTATTGATCACTCATTTTATATATTATTTCGAATAACTCGATATCATAAATAGTGTTGCAGGTTTTCTTTTACCAGTATGACATTACATCAGAAAATTAAGAGAAAAAGTTCACTGTGCATCAAAATGCAAGACTTATTTTTCCGTTGAACACAGCACTCCTTTATATATTAACAAAATAAATCTGGAACGACTAGGCGGAATGTACGCTGGTCTGAAATTTTGTGTCAGAGTAAAACTGTGAACCGACTCAGGAGTAGAAGGCGAAGACTAACCTTTAGCGGACAGTAGTATTGCCGACTAAATAACATTCCAAGCAAAATTCACGACCTTGACACACTGCTTCATTCCTTCTGCATTTCAAACTTCACTACTGATCTCTTGTGTACGTTACTGAATAGGTGTTTTCGATGAAAGGACTGTCTGTTCAGCAATCTATGGAGGGGAAAGTTCGAAAAGTAGAAGAAAGATATTTGCAGAAATCAAGCTGGGAGCCATTTTCCGATTGTCAGTTATTGTCAGCATTCCCTAGTGGAGTGAAGAAATGCTCAGCACAAGGAAAGCGCATGACAGTAGACGGTGCTTCGTATTCCCTTCCTGCTATCACACTTCGCCCACGGAAGATACGTATCCGGGTTCAATGCACGGTCCAGTACAAAGTGTGAATCTGCTGGTAAGTTTCAATAAAATAACTGTTATACATTTGTCGTTCCCTCTGCTCGTCTGGTACAGTAACCGTAAATGTTTATCTAATACATAGAAACAAATGTTTGTTCGTATTTTATGCGCTGCCGTACCGTTTATCCATTTACGATGAAACTTTTGTCAACACATTGTTTGCACCTTTCTAATGGTGTATCCATAATTGTTTCACTGAAAGACAACTTGCACAGGAAATTTTACCTTATGAATACGGAGGTGCGTGAAAAAGTGCCTCATTATGAATGACGTTTAATATTTATTACTTCTTGACTACTAATATTTGGAAAATAGTGTCCGTTTATGCCAATGACTGTACATACAGAAATATTTTATTGTACACCGCGCTGGAGGGGCCGAGCTCTCTAAGGCGCCTTTTTGCGGAGCGCGCGGTTGCTCACCATCGGAGGTTCAAGTAGTCAATCGTACATGGGTGTATGTGTTTGTAATTAGGTTAGTTTAAGTAGTTTGTAAGCCTAGGAACTGGTAACCAAAGTAGTTAAGTCCCACAGATTTATAAACATTTGAACATTTTTTAAACTTAACCTTCAAAACAAGAGGAACAGCATCGTCTACTTAAGATTTCATACGGTGCATGGCGATGGGTACTTTTCAATACAGTTGGACACCGCTTCACTGACCTCTACGAAAGTTAACCGAGTTATATAATTTTTCTCATGTGGAGGAGGCAATGAATTGAGTAGATGGAGGAGGAGTTCGACAGAGAGACGAGGAAGTGATGGGCAGAGAAAGGGGAAGGTGGAGGAGAGCAAGGGGAGCGGTAGGAGAAGATAGGGAAGTAGAGGGGTACGAGGAGATAAACAGAGAGGGAGATGAGGATGCGAACAGAAACAGTGAAGGGAGATGAGGTTGACAGAGAGAGAGAGGACGTGGACAGTGAATGGAAAGGGAAGGAGACGTGGAATAACTTAAGACTGAAACAAATAAGTATTCATTTGGACGCCGGTTTTTCAGCTAGTTTTTGGATAGAACCAGTCTCACAGGCATGAGTGGACGGTGTGAGGTGTCATGTCGCGGATTACGCAGCCGCTCCCTTATCAGGTTCAAGTCCTCCCACGGGGCAGAGTTCGTGTATTGTCTTCTGTAGAAGCTTGTTTTTGTTGTTGCCGAGTCTAGTTTGATCGCTTAAAATCACAAACATTTTTTAATAAAATCAGTCATGAATGTAATTGAATTATTTTTTTTAGACGTTTCACCTTTTTAAGACATGATAAGATAGTAATGTAATGAAGGATGGGGTATTCATGAAAATTTTATGTCAAAGTGAGAGGTTGGGTTGGGTTGTTTGGTTGGGATAGGGGGACTAAACTGAGGTTATCAGCCCCCGTTATGTCAAAAAACAGGTACACGTCAAAGTGCGTTGTCGGGATTGTGCCATCAAAGCAGTCACACCAGCAGGTACAGTGGTGCAGCGATAGGAAGACCAAATATTTCTCACGTGTCCATTTAATCATGGCGCAGTGGAATCCACGTGCCACAGCAGGGACGCCGACAATGTACTCACATTAGCATGCTAGACGTCTCTGCTGTGACAGGAAGTTTTATTGCGCCACGTTACTTACTGCACAACCTAACAAAAGTTACTACTTTATCTTGCCGCGGTGGATAGCCGAGCGGTCTAAAGCGTCTCGCTGCGGAGCGCGCGGTTGCTCGCCATGGAGGTTCGAGACTTCCCTGGGGCATGGGTGTGTGTGTGTTTGTCCTTAGGTTAGTTTACCTAGGTCTAAGTAGTTTGTAAGCTATGGTCTGATGACCACGCAGTTTGCTCCGATAGATTTACAAACATTTGAACTACGTCATCTTTAGCGCGCCGCAGTGGCCGAGCAGTCTGCGGCGTGCCAGTCACGGTCTGCAAGGCCGCTGCGGTCGGGGGTTCGAATCCCCCCTCGGGCATGGATGTTCGTGCCGTCTTTAGTATAAGCTAGTTCATAAGTACTTTGTAGGTTTAGGGACTGCTAAACCCGCAGATAAGTCCCATAAGCTCTACAAATATACGTTTTCTTTGACACAGCGTGCAAGATATATACACTCAGACTTTTTCTTAAGATTATGTCACTATACTGAAACGTAGAACAAATACGTAAACTATTATCCATCCTTCCCACGCCGTAATTGAATAGTGACTGAATGGTAAAACATCTCGTGTTACACACCCTATCTCATATTCGATATGAATGGATCATTTAAATTCTCTGAACGTAAGGAATACGTTCATCTAAATAGCCCATCTGAATTATGATAACCAACGAATCTGTTGGATATTCTCAGCACCATAGTGGCAGATTTCACTATCATTGTCGTGAAGTGAACTATGCCAGCTGCTGTCAAATTTTATTTGGGTCCCTTGCAAAGCGTGAAGCATCTTGCATTTTTTTTTTTTTTTTTTTTTTTTTTTTTTTTTTTTTTTTTTTTTTTTTTTTTTTTTACGGAACATTTTAACACATTACTGTCTTTATAGATGAGTTTCCACTGGAAAGATTGAAGAAGGGGAAGAAAATTTGAGTGACTATCGTTGTATCTTCCAGGATGTTAGCTGTGTGATGCTCGGATCCTTCTTTTGTTTTTCCAACCTCTTAATAGGATGGCTGTGCGCAGAGCGGAGCGGAAGAAGCAAGCGCTTTCGCCCGCTGAGGAGCGCAGCTCTGACTGGCGGCTCCTGTGGCTAGCCATCGCGTGTACTGATGAACGACTTATTGCATCCCCTAAATGGCTGCCACACCACCTCCCCTGATGAATACTGCTCTTGTACCAGCCGAGGTGTACGGAGAATTAATTAAAGCGGAATTCTCATTAGGAGTCGAGGGTTGTTACCCTGGATGGTGCACTACTTTGCGACAGCGACCTTACGAAGGGAGTACAGAGAGTGTAGGCAACTTCTACGCAGAGCTCGCACCGCGATAGCTGCGTGCCACGAGAGGCAGCGTCAGTGCTGCGTAAGGAAGTGCATTTTATTTATCTCTTACTTTTTTAATCTTCACGTTTGTGGCACACTCATTAGTTCAGTGTCCAGATTGATCACATGGGTATTATATAGTAATCCATATTCACACGATATGGTTTTCAGATATGTGTAACGTACAGCCTCAAATAAATTCCAAAACACATACACATAGTCCTGTAAATATGTTTGTGACTGTTTAATAACTGTCAAAATACTTGTAAGATTTTAAATGTTACCGCAGGGCGCATGCAGTAGATAAATGTTACGCTAACTGTTAATGCATAAGGTACTTAGTAGTGTAAAAGTAAGGTGGCGAACTACTATCATATCAGTTATATTCTATATGCGGCATACGTCTTTATTATTTGAAATCTCACATATCTATAACAAATTTAAAGGCTATCTATGACGGGGCTATGAATTGGTATGAATCCTGTAAAAATTACCTTATACTTCTTAGTCGCATTTAAGTAAGTCCTGTGTGGGAATATAATCAATGGATTTCATACACATTGATAGGGTTAAAGAGTGCAATATATTAAATTTCGAATTTATTTAAATTTTTTCACTTGGTAGTATCTTCAATATAAGTGTTATATACACCTACAAGTAACATACCAACTGACTTTATTGTTATTTTACTTTAAAAAATTTAAGATTATCTTAATACTTGGCGCCTTGCCGTTGCATCAGTATGTCAGATATTCCCTCTCTCACTCTGTCTACGCCCTCCTTCTGCCTGTCTCCTCCTCCTCTCTCTGAACATTTACTTTCCCCTCTGTGACATCAGTCTCGCCCCCCCCCCCTCTCTGTCTCTCTCGTCGTGTTCCCTCTCTTTGTCGATGTCCTCCTGCGGCGGCATTACCCTTTGTAGCCCTTCCTCCTTGCCTCCATATTTTATCTACCCTATATCGATGACTACCACATCCTCTGCAATCTCTGCAACTATTTCCTCTTCCTCAGCTAAACCATGCCTGTCTGCAATGAAACCTGTTTTCAGGATTCAAATGTTCAAATATTTGTAAACCACAGGAACCACACTGCTGAAGTTATCAGTTCATACACTTACAAAATACATATACCAACTTAGGCTGAAGAAAAACACACACACACACAAACACACATGTGCGACGGGAGGACTCTAGCCTCCGACGGGGAGTGACCGCGCATTAGACCATGCATTTCAGGTCTGAATTCACCTCCACCGTTACCAAACAAATCTACATGTTGACATTGCATTGACATCTAGTTCTGAATCACGTTTAAATTTTAATGTATCCATTCCACTGGGAAGTTAGTTCAAAATAAACAGCATTCATATCGTACTGTCACTGATAGTACTAAGATTACAGGCGATATTCGTCCTAGGTCACTTACTGTGTTGTACTGTACTTTATATATCGTATATGAATGGTAGAATAAAAGACTCTACGTAAATTTCCCTATATTCGTAAACGATCATTTCAAACAATTGTACATTAGGTTGCCCTTTATTGTCCTGCATTTTATGTGGTGCGAACAAGTTGCTTAGAAATAAGCACTTGATGATGACAAAGGAACAGTGTGATCAAATGTTCTTGACTATCCATTCAGATCGCTGAATTATTTACACAATGTTTGTTAAGCGTATAGGACTTAACTGCGGGGTCATCAGTCCCTAAACTTACAAACTACTTATAAACTGACTTATACTAAAGACAGCACAAACATCCATGCCCTAGAGGGGATTAGAATCCCCTCCGGGAACGTCATCGCGCATTTGAGCATAGCGCCTCAGTGTGCTCGGCTACTCCGCCACGGCACACTTGGGACTATCTCTTTGATAATTTTGTTAAGGCACGTGTTATGAAAGTTGTGTGACGGACTTTGTTCAACTGTAGACAGGTGGATTTAGATAAATACGTTTCATGGTTTCGTTTCTTACCTCTTTCTGAATGTCTGTTAAGCTGGGTAGTCACTTGCAGACGAATGATTCGACAAAGCCTTATTTGACATTACTTGACACTGCAGATTGTGAAGGCGATCTGATAGATTAATAATTTACAAAAGTGAAAAGCCAAGATCGCAAAATATTTATTTTATCACGACCGGTTTCAGTGGTCTATGCCACCATCATCTGGTCGTATCAAATATATTTATACTAAGTGCTATGTTGCACGTACTATTTTCTCTTCATTTTTTAAATGACATGACAACTTGTAGAATTTGATATGACCGGATGATGGTGGCATAGCCCACTAAAGTCGGTCGTCATAAAATAAATATTTAGCTAGGCTTTTCGATTTTGAAGATTAAAAACCTTATTTAACATTATAAACCAATAAAGATAACAATATGAAACATTCAAACATCTCGACAGTTGCAGGATATTGGTAAAAATTCAATGGTGAAGTTGAAAAGTTTGTCTGGACTGGGATTCGAACCCAGCCTTCCCGCTTCGAGTCAGCTGTTGCCTAAACCCATTATCATTTTTAGTAATTTAAAAAAAATTAAATTTTATTTATTTATTTATTTTTTAGTTATTCGCAAGGGCTAATGAGAGCCAGTTTGAGAATAAGTTTGTCCTATTCCTTTATGGAATTGTAATGGATAGTGTATATGATTTGTTGGACTTAGTTTGAACTGATTTAAGCTGACTATTAGTTAGTGTTGTGTAATCACGAAATGGTGTTCTGAGAATCGTTAATTATTACTTGGTTGGAGATGTTTACTACCTTTCCCATAAATCAGTTAACGCACCTGTTTCGATAATTTTAAAAGATTAATTTCTAATTTATTACTTTTGTTTGTTTAGGTCCATTTCCAATATATCAAAACATGTCTTTGAATAAACAATATTCAACTGAGTTATCTGGCGTACTCTGCATCATTTGCAAATGTTAGAAAAATCTTCTTTTATTAATTAATAATTTATCTTTATTTTATATTTCATTATTATTTCGCAAATCCTAGCATACGCATAAAGTGTTTGGTTGTAGGATCCCAAGTGAAAGGTACCATTTGTTGCTATTGTATTTGCTAGGAATGAAAGAAGACGTGTAAGGTTCGACCTTACTACTACATCGAACCACACTTCCTTAACAGAGTCGTAGATAGACGATATTTTACCAGTACAGCGTAATTTGTTCCATATGTCATGACTTATGCAAGATTGAGCAACAATGAGCAACCTATAAGGCACTTTAGGAGGAAAAGAAATTTACAAATAATTTTCCTGTAAAGTAGACAGCAGCTTGCAATTACTGCACAAGATTCTGAATTATGGTCCATACAGAATTTCTTTAAGCAACATATTATTCCTCAGTTGAACAGATTGAGTTATAGTCAGTTTTCTGAATTATGGCCCATAAAGAATTTGTTTAAGCAACATATTATCCCTCAGTTGAACAGACTGAGTTATAGTCAGTTTTCTATGAGACTGACATTGGTATCATTCCGATAAGCGGTTTGAAATTCTGTTACGTATTTTACATGTACTGAGTTATAGTCAGTTTTCTATGAGACTGACATTGGTATCATTCCGATAAGCGGTTTGAAATTCTGTTATGTATTTTACATGTACTCAAACCTACTTAAGAGACATTGTTAGATATGTGAGGCTTACTGTCACATCTGATAAAATCTGCGTCTGTTTCTTTACGACCGTTTTGTTTTGTTTTAGCTTACTCGGTTTATTGCGTGTTTCAGTTGTCTGCAATGAAATTGAGTATTTACGCGTAACTAGTTGCACACGTAAAGATGATGTAGTGACGGAGCTTCTGAACACTTAAACAACATCAAGACTTATTCTGTATGCATTTAGTGATCAAAGACATGACATCGATGGTCGTAAATGCATTGACCTTTTTTTACGATACAGCTGTTTTACATTAGAAAGACGCTGCAATAGAAGCACTGTGACTCCACTTTACTTCATTTGCAGGAAGAATACGTAAAAACATGTTGTTTCAAACAGAACGTCATGATACTGTGGGATTATACCTGATGTGAAGGCCATTAAAATTTTAATCACATGTCAGGCTTTTAAAAACAGAGATAATAAGTTTGTAATAAATCGATCTGTACAAAGAAAGGAGAAAAAAAGAAGAAAAACTGTGGTAAATGGCTCTCAGATTAGGTACTGCAGTGTTAAACACTTATTTTTGGTACCCTAGTACATTATTCACTAGATTCAGTAGCTGACATTAAGACGGAGAAGTTTCAGGGATGTAGAATTGACCAAATTTTACTGTTCAGTTAATGCATCAGTTAAATTTTTACATGTGATATTGAGACCAATATTTAATTTTGAAGACGGATTAATCATTTATAGTGCCTATGTAAGGTAAGACAGAATCATAGAAACCTTATCTGAATACAGTATTAACAATTAAATATCACTGTACTTTTAATCCTTTCCATGCTTACGCCACCTAAATTTAACCAAGGAAATTTGTTGGTAAGCTTTTATTATAAAGGAAGCTGCCTTCTTAATTTTGTTTTACAGCTACTATATATGTGCTGTTAGTATTTGATTACAATTGTAGTAAATGTTTATTCAGTGTTTGTCTTTTGCGGTGTTTCCAGGGTTTGGGGTACTTTTATAAACCTTTATTGATCAATTTCCAATTGATCGATCTTTCCAGGGTTTGGGGTACTTTTATAAACCTTTATTGATCAATTTTTCGACAGGCAATATAGGCCCTAACAGGCCTATTATATCTCAAGTCAATCTATATCTATAAATGTGAATGTCTGTTCGGTGTAAGTATACCACGTCTGAACCACAAGACATAAGGAGCTAAACATGTGTTCAGTTACTAATGTCTACCCGGGGAAGGCTTTAGGCACGGTTTTATGGCGATCGAATAGCTTATTATCTATATATATTATTATGTATGTCTGTCCGGTGTACGCTTATCACGTCCGAATGACAAGACGCAGAGACAGTTACTAATTTATACCTAAGGAAGGTTTTAGGCACGGTTTTATAGCGATCTGATAGATATTTAGTAATTTGAAGAATATAACGCGAAATGCGGAACAATAACTACTCTTTGAAAATTGTATTTACTCTTTGAAAATGTTTTTATTGGTTGCATTGTTGCTTGAGGGTTCATAATGATAAAAGGGAAGAGTATATTGGGATGGAAAGTTATCGGTGCATATAAAATTCTACGTGTCTGTGTGTGTGTTAATATTTCGCTCTGCAGCGAAAACTACAGAACGCAAACGAATGGTCTGTGTATAATTGTTTTCAGAAGTATCCCGCTGTAGCAGTTCGATACCGATAGCTATAAGGTGGTGGAAGATATGGTAGTTGAAAGTCTTCAAATTATAAAAAAAATCTGACTGAAGGCCAGGTATGACGTCTGCTACTCTATAGCAAGGATGTTACATACAGCGAAATGTGATGCCACAGACCATATCTTTGGTCTACGCGTGCTATAGTGTCTTCAGATCTTTCTCTGTAAGGATAAGCATACGAAAAAGTAAATGTAAGAATAAATAAATATAGCAGTAAAAAAGAAATTTCTTTTTATACATCTCTTTAAAAAAATCGATTTAACGTTTCGCGCATTACATCAAGTGATATTATTACAATCATTATTTTGAATTTCGTGATTGGATTCTTAAATGTTCAAATGTTTGTATAGCTTATGGGACTTAACTACGGGGTCACTAGTCCCTAAACTTACAAACTACTTATGAACGAGCTAACACTAAGGACGGCACAAATATCCATGCCCGAGGGGGGTTTCGAACCCCCGACCGTAGTGGCCGTGCAGACCGTGACAGGCGCGCCGCAGTCCCCTCGGCCACCGCGGCCGGCGATTGGATTCTTAGAAAGGAGTGCATTTTTACGTGTGATATGATCTACACTACTTACTTCCCTGATAATGTTGATTGAAAATGTTTGATTCTAACGAAGGTATTGTATTTCATTTCATCTTTCAAAACCAGTCTCATAGCACAATACTGAAAGATAGCTCATCTATCATAATCAACCAACACGCGAGCGGAGCCGCGGGTTTAAGCTAGTTTGTTATAAATGCCGTTAGGTGCTTTGAGGATAAAATACATTCTTACTACCACCTATGTCAGGTATAACAGCCCCCAAATAATAGCATAGGAGTTTATGATTAATCACGGGTTTGGTTGGAGCAGTAAAAAAAAAATTCGTGGTTTATGCAAGAGTACTGAAAGAAGCAGTTGGACAAAGGTTTGTCCACAACGGGCAGTAAGTAGCCGTTGGGAAAGCGTTTGTTGGCTGAGCAGTGGCTGTGAGAATGCGCGTCGCGTGGCCCTGCGGCGGCGGTAAGGCGCAGGCGGCAGCGGCCGACTGTGACAGCCGAATGGATGGCAGAGGGCGCCGCTAACCCACCAGCCCCTTGTACACTAACCCTCTCCACACAGGGCCACCGTTCTCACCAGTCACTTCCTCTTCGTGCACATTCATACTTTGGGGAGGCTGGGATCTGCACCAGATACCTTACGACACTTTACCTCTGTATTGCCCCACATCTTACTAATAATCGCCGGCTCAGATATTTTTCCTGAGTTAAATATTACATCATATCGGAAGACATCAAATTTTGTAGTGACTTCTTTCCATTCCTTTTCTTTTGGCCCACTTTAGGTTACGGTAGTAACACTAAAAGTGGTCCTTTGCGATCGTCTTTTGACAGCTCGAAATTTAAATGAAAATAACGGCTTAACTATTCGTCTGACACGAGAATTGAATAACCTAATTTGTAGAGGAGAAAATTCTTTACAACTTTGCTCTCTTATGTGTTTTTTCATATCTCGTAGCGTTTCAAATATATTTGCAAAAATAACGGCGATTTTGGGATGTATGTCTGTCTGTCTGTCCGTAACGTGTTACCTGTTTTTAAGACGAACCGTTCAACCGATCAGCACCAAATTTTACAAACATGATTGTAGACCGCCAGAGACCAGAAAATACCTTTTTCAAATTTTTCGGACAAAAAATACGGTAGTAATACCTAAAAAAGCCGTTTGTAATATAATTGTAATTCCATACTAACCGTTCATCTGATACGAAAAGTGAATAACCTAAGTGGTAGAGGAGAAAATTCTCTACAACTTATCTCCCTTATGTTTTATTCATGTCTCGTATCGTTTGAGACATATTTGCAAAACTAACGGAGATTTGACACCCTCCATTGAATCAACGAAAACCAGCCGTTACGATATGTCACGTGACATTCCTCGCGCAGAACTCTCTGTGGCATACGCCATCTTGTGCGTATTTGATGATTTTCTTATTGTAACTTACACGTTGTCATTTCAAAGCAACGGCGCACTGAAGAATTAACAAAAACACATCGTTCTTCGTACGATAAATGATAATCTAGTGTCTACAAATGCCATATATCCGTAGCGTAGTGGGCAAGGCGTTAGATTATGATGCCAAAGGTCGGTCTTTCGGAAGCCGTCACTGCCTAATTTTTTTTTCCTAAAAGGGTTTCAGACACTCTTATTAATTAATTTTTTATTATTTAGATTATTATTTTGGTCCAAAATGTTTGCAAAAACTTATAAAACTAAAAAACTAAAGTGGGCCGTAAAACACGTCAGTGCGATTTTTTACTTTGTATCCTTACGTTGTTACTTCTGTGTAACCCAAATGAATTGGTTCAAGGTACATGTTTTCGTCTTTTGTGACAGCCGCTCCATGTCGGAGGTTCGTGTCTTCCCTCGGTTATGGATGTTTGTGCTGTCCATAGCATAAGTTAGTTCGTAAGTCTAGGGACCGAAGACAACCAGAATTTGGTCTCTTATGTTTCAAACATTCAAGATTTTCTCTATTTCCCTCGGCAACTGATAAAAACTTCTATATCAGTAATAATTCTCAATAAAGTATTTTCTGGTCAACCCATACACTCTCATGTTTTTACTTTTAATTAAGAAACCGATGAAGTGGTTGCAGTAACTAAGGCACTAAGCAAGTGTTTGGTGTGGCGTCCTCCGGAATCTTACAGTGTATTTTGAATTTGTAATGTTTATGTAATACTGTTAGCCCTTCTATGCATGACCTGTATATTTTTTGCACATTTAAATATTCTGGCGCCGGCCGCAGTGGTCGAGCGGTCTGCGGCGTGCCAGTCACGGTCTGCACGGCCGCTGCGGTCGGGGGTTCGAATCGCCCCCACGGGCATGGATGTTTGTGCCGTCTTTAGTATAAGCTAGTGTATAAGTAGTTTGTAAGTTTAGGGACTGATGACCCCGTAGTTAAGTCCCATAAGCTATACAAACATTTGATTTGAAATACTCCTTGTCAACTGGGCCTATTACGTCTAATATGAGAATTTAAATGAAAGCAAGTATTTTAAGGATTTTATCGTGACTGAATAACTTTTTGTACTAGTGTACTAATGTAAGAAAGCTGTGGCAGTTTTTAATATCTGAATTAACTTAAGAAGTATAATTTTAATTCTGAAGGAAATTATTTTAGTAAACCACCAGTATTATTTTTAACAAAGTGTTCATTAATTGGTGGTTTGGCAGTGACAAAGAATAAATCATTACACATAAAAACATCACATCAATTTTGAAAGTTGTTGTGCACTACACTGCTGTAGTACTGAAACATGTTTTGTGCACATGCTGTACAAAACTGAGAAATGTCCAAATGTTTGTAATTCTATGGGACCAAACTACTGAGGTCATCGGTCCCCAAACTTACAAGCTACTTAAGCTAAAGTGTATTAATCTACGGACAAGATACAAACCCATGCCCGAGGGAGGTAAAAAAAAAGTATGTAAATATATCGGACCAAACTACGTGGTCATCAGTCCGTATCTTACAAACTACTTAAACTAAGGTAAACTAACCTAAGGACAACACAAACACCCATGCCCCAGGGAGGACTCGAACCTCCGACGCGAGAGGCCACGCGATCGGCAACGTGGCGCTGCAGACTACCAGGCGATTACTGCGCGCCCATAGATCTGTAAATTGTTGTCAAAGTACAGTAGTCAAAACAATTAAGGATCAGTTGAGATATTTAGGTTCTGAAGTATTGTCATCGGCAGAATGAACTAAAATGGTTCTACGTCTTTCTGTCGGTTCTATGGAGCGGAGTCAACATCACAGCATCCAAGATAGTAGTAATAACAGAAAGTCTCTGCGGAAGGGTTTGGTCTTGACTTGTGTTTACTCTACCAAACGAATTACACAAACAGTTGGATTCAGATAGTGTAGTGATCATGTAGTGCAGTGCAACAACATTGTGACTTAAGGGAAGCTATGGCATGGAGAGCCATAGGTAGGTCACAAACGGGACAGACAAAGGGGGAGGTGGCTGCAAATATTGAAAGTTTCCAAAGTGTAATTTTCAGGACCTGGACGCGATTTCAGCCAACAGAATACGTTCAAAGTATACAAGGCTGAGGTCTTAACATCAGACTGATATGACCGTTAACATCCCTTTGAGACAGGCGGCAGAATGCAACTCAACGGCAACGCACCCACCAAGCAGCAACAAGGCGCGCTATATCACCACAAAGAGCTCGAAATGGCCTTCGGGAATGTCGCTTCCATGCACGTAGGGCTATGGTTTGTGTCCCATTAAAATCACGACACCGTTTAACCTACAGAAAGTAGGCGGAGGAACATCAGGATTGGAGTCATAACGAATAGCTTCGGATTCTGCTAACAGATGAGTCAAGATTTTGTGTTCAGCCGGACAATCGTGGTTCCCTCCTCTGGAGGGAACGTGAGACTCGGGACAATTATTCACATATGCAGGAAACATGACCATATCATGATGGATGAAGAATGGAGTGTGCAGGAATCAGTATTAGCGGATGTACGGACCTTTATGTCGATCAGAATGGCGCTTTGAATGCTGAGAAGTATAGAGACGAGATCCTTCGAATTTTAGTTGTGCTTTCGCTGGTGCCATAGAAGATGGGTTCCTTCTGGTCAACGATAACGCTCGTCTCCCTAAAGCTGCACTGGTGGACAACATGCTTGAAACTGAGGAAACTGAACGAATGGAATGACCAGCTTGTTCACCGGACTTAAACTTGATGGGACATGTCTGGAATGCATTTGGCAGACACGTTTCTTCCAGACCACTACAATAGTCGCAGAGCTGGATATTGCATTCATGGAAGAATGCCCAAATATCCCTCAAGAGCTGATTGATAACCTCATATTCTCCATCCCCCGTATGTGTGCAGCTGTACTGGCCGTCCGAGGTGATCAAACACCAAATTAGATGGCAAAAAGAATGACTGTTTCACTGTTATGGTATCCCGTTAGTGCCTAGCTCTAAGTAAATGCCATGTTAAGACAGCAAAATATCATACTGCAACACACACGAATTACAATTGTAACCAATATGTGATTAAAATACTTCACCATATGTATATTGTATACGATTTCTCACCTGATCCCTTAACTGTTTCGAGCAGTGTAGATTGTTGCGCTGACCGCTACGCTAAATAAGGCGTGTGCGCTTACTACCCTTTGCACACCTCCAGTGAAACGCAGATTTACAACTTATCCACACACTACTAACGTGGCATTTCTGTTAATTACCACTCGTTTCTCTCGCCATTTCGCCAATTAACATAAGAGTTCGGGCCTGGTGTGCATCCGCACAGAAGAAATTATTATTGATAGTCTTCGCATTATATAGTTCCATGTCCTCTGGCAGCTAATGCCGTGATTTCCATTGTATTTTGAATGATCACAGCAGCAGGATAGCCGGACGCAGTGGCCGAGCGGTCTGCGGCGTGCCAGTCACGGTCTGCATGGACGTTTCGGTCGAGGGTTAAAATCCCCCCTCGGGCATGGATGTTTGTGCCGTCTTTAGTATAAGCTAGTTCATAAGGAAACTTCCTCGCAGATTAAAATTGTTTGCCGGAACCGGGACTCGAACCTGGGACCTTTGCCTTTCGCGCTCTACCGACTGAGCTATCCCGACAAGACTCACGACGCCGCCTCACAACTTTACTTCCGCTAGTACCTACCTGTAACGCAAAGTCCCAGGTTCGAGTCCCGGTTCCGGTACACAATTTTAATCTGCCAGGAAGTTTCATATCAGCGCACACTCCTCTGCAGAGTGAAAGTTTCATTCTAGTTCATAAGGAGTTTGTAGGTTTATGGACTGATGACCCCGTAGTTAAGTCCCATAAGCTCTACAAACATTTGAATATTTAGCTGCACGATAGTGTGTTTGAGTACGTGCCCATTTAATATATATAGTATCAGAAAGTTGGCAAAATATACGAAGCAGTAGTGTTCACTGGGTCTTGAAGACGCACATCTGCATTCAATTTTATATGACAGACTGTCGGTTTGGTTTACTTGCCAAACAATCTTAAACAGTCTTATGGTTATCGGTGACTTGTCACAGGAACAGGAATAGTCGGGCCAGAAGGTTAATAGGGAATTTGATCCCGAAGGGTCGCTGAAGACCTGCTATGTAGCATCGATGCCTCGGGGCGGGCATCGTCGTCTAACTAAGGCAATTTGCACGGTGGGCGCGCGCGTGCCGCTCGTAACGAGACTGCTGCTGCACGTATGAATGCGTGCCTCATTTACAGTCCTCGCGACTCCGCACAGAGACGCGCCGGCCTGGCGCGGTGCACAGTTTACAGCAACTGATCTGAGCTGCGAGTTTCCTATGTCTGCCGAAAACAAGATGTGTACATGTCGGAGCTGAGGTACGGATAAAAGTGCGGAGTCGTATGTCGCCTACAGTTCATCGCTGCAATGGTTATCAAATGTTCAAATGTTTGTAAAGGTTATGGGACTTAACTACGGGGTCATCAATCCCTAAACTTACAAACTACTTATGAACTAGCTAATCCTAAGGACGGCACAAATATCCATGCCCGAGGGGGGATTCGAACCCCCGACCGTAGTGGCCGTGCAGACCGTGACTGGAGCGCCTCAGTCCCCTCGGCCACCGCGGCCGGCGCAATGGTTATTCCCATATATTGAGCTTGCCCTTTATTCACATGAAGTGATAAATGCCATCGACAAGGGATCCCAAATAGATTCCATATTTCTGGATTTCCGGAAGGCTTTTGATACTATACCTCACAAGCGGCTTCTAATGAAATTGCGTGCTTATGGAATATCACCCCAATTGTGCGATTGGATTCATGATTTCCCACCACAAAGGACACTGTTCGTAGTAAATGACGGTAAGTCATCGAGTAAAACAGAAGTGATATTTGGCCTTCCCCAGGGAAGCGTTATAGGTCCCCTACTCTTCCTTCCGTTTATAGACGATTTAGGAGACAATCTGAATAGCTCTCTTAGACCTTTCGAGGATGATGCTGTTGTTTATCGGTATCGATGTCAACAGAGGATCAAATGCGACTGCAAGGCGATTTCGACAAAATTTCTAGCTGGTGCGAAAATTGGCAATTAACACTAAATAATGAAAAGTGTGAAGTAATACACAAGACCACTAAAAAAATCCACCGAACTTCAATTAAACGATAAATCAGTCAAATCTTAAGGTCGTACGTTCTACCATATACCTAGGAGTTATAATTACGAACAACTTAGACTGGAGAGAACACACACACAATTCTTTGGGGAAGGCGAACCAAAGGTTTTGTTTCATTGGCAGAACGCTTTGAAGATGCAATAGCTCCACCAAAGAGACTGCCTACATCACGCTTGTGCGTCCTATCCTGGAGTACTGTTGCCCAGTGTGGGAACCTCACAAGGTGGGACAGACGGAAGACATTAAGAAGGTTCAGAGATGGCCAGATCGTTTTGTTTTATCGCGTTACAGGGAGGAAAGCGTCACGGAAATGTTGCACGACTTGAGGTGGAAATCGTTAAAAGAACGACGTTATTCGTTGCGGCGAGATGTATTTGCGAAATTTCAATCACAGACTTTTACTTCTGAATGTGAAAATATTTTACTAGCACCCACCTACATAGGTAGACATGACCATTCCAATAAAATAAGAGCAATCAGATCGAAAACGGGACGATTTAGGTATTCTTTCTTCCCGCGCGTTGTCAGAGAATGGAATGGTAGACAAAGTTTATGAAAGTGCTTAATGAACCCTCTGCCAGGCACTTAAATGTGATTTGCAGAGTATCGACGTAGAGGAAGATGTAGATTAACAGTTTTAAGATTCATGTAAATTAACGACATCATCGACCAAATAGATAGAAATCATTTAAAAATACTTCCATTTTTCACAAAACATATGAACGAAGGAAGAAAGGAAGGGAGGAAGACTAATGTTTAAGACCCCATCGACAACGTGATCATTAGAAACGGAGCATTAGGTCGACCTGTTTATGTTAAGGAAGGGGAAGGAAATCGGCCGTGCCCTTGCACAGAAAGCATACCTGTATTTCCCTGGGGTGATTTAGCGAAATCAGGGAAAAGTCCGAATGCGCATCCAGTGTGCTAACTATTCCGTCACCTCGCTACACCCCAACTTCGTTTCTCAGTATCACTGTTTATCACATTTCACAATTAGTTAATATTTCAAACTTAAACAAACGTGTGGGAAAATTAGAACGCCCCTAAACGGCATAAAGGAAGTGGGGTGAGAGAGAGGTGTCTGGTTGACTCAGTACTATTCAGTTCATACTTTTTGACTTGCAGAGACTTCACCTACTGCTTGCCATTGTTATATAAATAATAACAGTTACCACTGTTGAGTGCATAAGTACTTTACTTATTGATACCACGAGAAAGAGGAGAGGTAAATTTTATAGTTTCACTGCTTTTATGCATTATGCTTTCGAAATTTATGATAGATTTCTTGTCATCCAAATCAACCATATCTGACTTTAGCTGCATGGCGGAAGGTTTGGTTTCAGCTAAAAACTATCACTTTCTGTATACTAGTCTTTACGAAAAGTGGAATGGTATTTTGTGATTTCGAAAATAAAGATGACTAGAAGTAAAACGCTAACAACGCTGGAGTTATCTCCTACTAGGAACTAAGTACTTGTATTGGCTTTTGCTTGTAAATAGAAATGAATAAGTTTTACTTGTTACTTCTAAAGCAAGCTGATTCAATTTTTGCATTCTGTAAACCCAATTCTGCATTATTAGTTTCGTTCGTAAGGAAGCGTCTGTGAATCATTGATAGTATTTCCTGAATAACCAAACTTCTTATATTTCGTTTCTGGAAGCAGAAGCTGGCCCATATTCATGATTAAAAAGAAAGAATTATAATCAACTAGCCGAAAACCCGGCTTTGCCCAGGTATTTATTTATTTATTCCTGCCTTGTGTTAGTACTTCTCCTATCCCTTCCCTCTCTGTACACCTCCTTTTTCTAAAAGCATGATATATTTATCAGAGAATATATAAGAAATAACGCTGTCTTGCATGATGTACAAAATTATAAGGGCAGTATCCAAACAAAGAATGATAGTAGTCAAAATACAAATGACATATAAAATTCGTACGATCTCATATTTATTGAATTATATGTTGTACAATTGCATAGTTTACGATTCTATAAAGGACATACAGACATGCGGTCAAATACCCGTAACAGAGTGCAGCGTTGTGTCAAAATTTCAGATCAGTAGTTCTAGAAATTTCTGAAGTTTGCTATTAAAAAACAAACGAACGGAAACTGTAGATGTTGCTGATCGCTATTTCCAAAAGTTGTCCTATTTCTTGGAAATTTTGATACAATGTTGCATTTTGATTCGCGCATGGGTGTATATAGCTTCCTTTTTTAATTCGTTTCGGAAATTCTTTGCGCATAGCAATAGTATTGAAGAAGTAAAACGAAAATCCGTGTCTGACGCGTCAGTTTTTAAAAGCATTTCAACGTTTATAACATCATATGTCCTGAAGTACTTGTCGTACAGTGATGTCAATTTGATGGCACATTTAATGATACATATCGATACTATATGCAAAATATGTTGCGAAGACAGTCAACAGTAATCAAGTAAAACATTACAAGGTCATGCCTGATGCGGCAGTTTTAGGCATCTACAGCGAATCTGTTGTGAGCGGTAGACTTCTTTTCGTTTCATGATTTTGTGGGTGGTGTCAGTTACAAAACACTTCATACACGTCCGAAATTACATGCAAACTTTGTTGCAGGTCCCTAACTACTCCTGTTTTCCAATAATTGACGCATATATCTGGGTATTCTCACGCGGTGGCCTCTCATAATTTATGACGTCATATCTCCTGAGCTATGAGTCGTGCTCTTTTGTTTTTTGGTCAGGAACCATCGTGGGCGTACGGTGAACAGTTCACTAAAGTTTCATTGCAATCGAATGAATAGTTTACGAACACAATAGAGGACATAGAGACAAACATTCAATACTATATATATAGATGTTGTGTTTATTTTCAGACTGAGTTTTAACTGCAGGGTGACAGCACGCCGCGGCGGAGTGCTCCGATGCGCGAGGCCGTTCCCCGTCGGGGGTTCAAATCCTCCCTCGGGCATGGATATTTGTGTTGACTTTAGCATAATTTAGTTTATAAGTAGTTTTTAAGTTTAGGGACTGATGACCCAGCAGTTAGGTCCCATAAGCTTAACAAACATTTAAGGGGGACAGCACGGTAGGAGCAAATGGTCCAACTCGTTATGGTATTTCCTTAGTGAGACTTCAATGTTACGTTACACAGACGTAGTTCAGTTACATGTTCAGGCTCTCATCTCAGCATCGCTTCTCCAGTTAGCAGAAGGGAGAGACGCAACAAACTGTAATTAATATAAAGATCCTGAGATTTCGGCCCCATGAATAGCCGAACTTTTTGTGTTACGATTCAACATGCCGACCCGATTCGACCGATGGAATTATCCGGAAGCCAGGAACAAAGACCTCGTGCGATTATCGAGATTTTTTTGTTTTCCCTACCCGTATGGTCGACCAGAACCCTGCGCCGAATCCCATCAGTTGTGCCGTTATTAATGGTTCCGAAGAGAATGTGAACGCCGCTGACTGTTCATTTTTTCTTTTTCTCTTCTGCTCCCAAAGAGGCACAGGTATTTGCCGTTGCGCGGGCACTACACAGAGTATAATGTCAGGCACTCGGATAATAATGTGAGTAATTAGGTTAGCCAGTGGCCAACCAGATAGCAATCTAAGGCACTGCGAGCGCCTCATCCATCACTAGCGGCTGATCCACCTCCATTTGTCTTCAGCGACGTCTTACGCTCTTCGCAAAAATTCATAAACACGCCATCATTTAGAGAAAAAAATTCTAATATAGACTGAGACATTTATCTCCTTCCGAGGGCCTCTCGGGGAATGTTACCCGAACCGTGAAATATTAATATGCGTCAAGACATGTTCTACGCGCAAAAGAGATTCTCCGTGCGAAGATCTCAGGTCGGTAAGAAATTCTACTGGGTAGCTCGCTATGATATCCAAGTTCTCTATAATCAATGCCGTCCTGTTGTAACAGTTACTTACGTAGATGTGTATAAATTTATATGTGTTTCCTTTCGAACATCAATGTTATCTAATTAACAAGCACAATATTCGCGATGAAATGCAATCTTCATTTTAAGATGGTGATTTAAATCAGTTCTTTTACCCAGAAATTATTAAGGGGAACACGAAATTAAAACTGCGGTTTCCGCTCTCTGCTAGAGTGTCGCAGTCCTTAACAATAGTGGTTCTTGTGACAGCGAGTTAATTTTACGAATTTTCAATGGTCATACGAATGCAAAAATAATAGATGACCGCCATCAACATAGGGAAAATGAACATCGTTATAAAATAAGAGAAAAAAATGTTCAAATGTTTGTTAAGCTTAAGGGACTTAACTACGGGGTCATCAGCCCCTAAACTTACAAACTACTTATGAACTACCTACAACTAAGGACGGCACAAATATCCATGCCCGAGGGGGGATTCGAACCCCCGACCGTAGTGGCCGTGCAGACCGTGACTGAAGCGCCTCAGTCCCCTCGGCCACCGCGGCCGGCATAAAATAAGAGAAAAGACAGCTCACACGAAAGTATTTAGGTGTTGGTTCGAGTCCTCCCTTGGGCTTGGGTGTGTATGTTATCCTTAGCATAAGTTAGTTTAAGTAGTTTGTAAGGCAAGGACCGATGACTTCAGCAGTATGGTCCCTTAGGTTTACAAACATTAGAAGATTTGGAGACTTATGTGCTCAGGTTGGCCATTTACGATTAGAGAGTGGAAAAGAGTCCTGTGATGTCGGAATCCGACTTCCGAAATATTTTATTTTCTGTCAGACTATAGACATTATATATGCAACACTTCTGGAGTTCTCTGTATAAAATTTAAATAGTCCTGCAGAATTCCGTAAAAAAATCTTGATTTCCGTTCCGAATAGCTGAACAGCTGCGTAGTAGGCACCCCTTTCTCGAGACTTACGCGGTTTTTTAGAGTTCTGGATACATATTCTTTAGTTTTTATTATTAAAGTAGACACATTTACAATTCTGAATATAAAATTGTGAAGACCTTACTGTGTATTTATGCAGCTTTTCTTATCGCAGTACCAGTACTTCATTACACACAGCTCCAGCTACTGCTGCCAAAACTGACAAAAAATATGAAAATTATCTGTAAGGGCTTTAAAATGCAATATGAAGAGCAAGGTGCTCAACACACTTTGTTGATGTACGCTTGAAATTACCTCTAAATCTGTTCATGTATGTCCTTACAAACTTCGCTGGATGTTATAGTACTCCGTGTACTAACAGTCAGAATACTGCGTCCAATGCTTTTCGAAAAAAAAATTCCTCAACCCTCCTGCTTAATCAATAACTTTCTGGAAGTCTTATGAACGTTTAGTTTACCATGAACAATGTTTTCATAATCTATGATGGCTGGCATAGAAGAGATCATTCTGTCGGAAATACCTAATTTCGTTCGAGTTCTGAAAATGTTCTAACATTCAACAACAAATGGATGTCAAACAGACTACATATCCTTCAATATGCGAAAGACGATGACACGGATCGTCATTCAAATCTGCTAACTAAAGTACCAGTTTACATGATAGGGTTGTCAATGTAGTGTTAGTTTTTTAGAGTTCATATTGATGAATTCCTTTTTCTCAAAATAGGCAAGGGCAAGTTGCAAATTTCTTATCACTTTTCCAGTTTTGTTAGTTTATCTAGCAGTTAGTTTTTTTTATTTATTTCAGTAACATTATTCGTTGTGATGAAGACAAGCACTTTAATTTTGTAATTGTCATGACCTATGAAGTGAACAGTGGTCAATCGTCACGAAACGTTTATTTTGACAGCTCAACACTTCTGAAGTTCACTGTAATTCGACAAAGTCCACATCGATTTACGATCACAACGTGGCTCAACAACTCCGGGCCTAACCGTACAGAAACTAAGTGCCCCCCAGTTCGTAGTAATCGATGGTAAGGCATCGACTAAAACAGAGGTGATATCGGGCGTTCCACAGGGTAGTGTTATTGGTCCTCTGCTGTTCCTTATTTACATAAACGATTTAGGGGAAAATCTAAGTAGCTCTCTTAGGTCTTTTGCAGATGACGCCGTCATTTACCGTCTAGTAAAATCATCTGAAGATCAAAACCAACTGCAAGACGATCTGAATAAGATATCACTATGGTGTAAAAATTGGCAATTGACTTTAAATAATGAGAAGTGTGAAGTCATCCACATGAGTACGAAAAGAAATCCGTTAAACTTTTTTTACAAGATAAATCAATCAAAAGTTAAGGCCGTAAACTCCACAAAATACCTAGGAATTACTATTACTTCAGACTTAAATTGGAAAGAACACGTAGATAATGTCGTGGGAAAGGCGAACCAGAAACTGAGTTTTATTGGCAGAACTCGTAAAACATGCAGCAGAACTACAAAAGAAACTGCATACACTACGCTTGTCGGTCCATTTTTGAAGTATTACTGCCCACTGTGGGATCCTTATCAGGTGGTTTGGCGGAGGACATCGAAAGAGTCCAAAGAAGGGCAGCTCGTTTCGTATTGTCACGATACAGGGGAGACAGTGTTGCGGAAATGATACAGGATCTGGGATGGGAATCATTACAACAACGGCGCTTATCGCTGCGGCGTGGACTACTTACGAAACTCCAATCGCCAACATTCTCCCCCGAATGCGAAAACATATTGTTGACTTCCACTTACATAGGTAGAAATGATCATCAGACTAAACTACGAGAAATCAGAGCTCGAACGGAGAGATTCATGTGTTCTTTCTTCCCGCGCGCTATTCGAGACTGGACTGGAAGATAAATAGTATAATGGTGGTTCAATGAACCCTCTGCCAGGCACTTAAATGTGATTTGCAGAGTATCCCATGTAGATGTAGATATAGGTGTTGTCCATCTTTTCCCGGTAGGCGTCAGGGTCCTTTATGTAAAGTGTTCAGGATACAAATAATGATCCTGGAGCGTGCCGGCATAGCCTTAAGTAAAGGCGGCCCACAAGCGGCAGCCCGGCATAGAAATACACTGGTGTACAGTGTGCCGGAACCATCCCCAACAAGAGGTACCGCGTAAGTAGGCTGATGCTACTGTTTTCCTGCTGTATTTACCTCCAGCTCGCCAGGCGTGTAGGTTGCCGGGAACTCTTCAGTGTAGGTTGGGAAGTCAGCGTTTCTGGAGCTATGAAAGTCCGACATACAGCTTATCATAACTAGACTATTTCCTTTGTCTGATTTAAGGCTATTGTTTGTTTGTTGTTCATGTGTTCACTTGTATACTGCCGTAGATATAAATTTGTACATCCTCTTAGAGTTCCACAATTCACCCAAGATTTGTTGTTGAAAACAGTGCATATGAAGTGCAGGAAACAATTATAATTACAGGCAAATAGCTGAGATATTCAGGGTAGATCCATTACGGAAACCCCAATATTAATACGTGGTCTAGCCTCCACGGACGTCAATTCAGGCGCCGATTCCAGCAACCATTCTGTCACAGAGATGGGGAATGCAGTCTTGGGATACATTATTACACGGCTCCTCGATCTGTTCATGTAATTTTCCAAGAGATGTGTGTTGACAAGCGGTACTTGTCAGTTGTCGTCCCATCATGTCCCACACGTGCTCAACTGGAGGGAAGACCAGAGATCGTGCTGGCCAGAGAAATTGCAATATTATGCACGTACCGAGTGCTGGTCAGCATTCCCCCCACAAACACGAAAGGTGAACCAGAGTTGTAGCTTATCGCAACCCAAAGACCACAAGTCCTGCAGTGGGGCTAGAGATTCTTGGAGAAATGCGCTCCACGAGACAGTACTCATCAGATCTACGTCTGAAGACACATCCCGCCATTTAATCTTCCGAATGATCATCTGATGGCACCATTCGATACATACATGTCGATACAGCGGCGTGAGTGGAAGACAAGCTAGAGGTGTGTGTGTTAGTCCCACTAAACGTAACCGGTTGGCAACAATTTAACAGTTTGTGTTGATAATTCTGTGCTCACAAACCCTCTTATCTGAGTTGTGGTAGCTGAACGATCTGTCACTGTTGCCCTTACAGTACCAGGATATTCGCTGACGTCTGTATTGCATTGATGTCCAGAACCTCGTCTGTTGGTGTGCGAACGTTCACGTGACCGCTGCAGGCAGCATAGTTGTACAACTGGCGTAGCACGTCCAACGTGTGTGGAAATTCTCGTAAGGTAACACCCACCACTAGAAAGGCCACAATTTGCCCTTCCAAATTCGTTTAGTTGGCTTTATGAAGGATAAGTGCGTCTCCACGGTATGGCACCTGTCTGCTTTACACTTCGGTAACGCACGGAGCCTTATTGGCTGTAGAAATTCCCTCGAAAAAAGCGCTCTTGCAGATATGTCACTACGTAATATAATTATTTATGTGGTGTCTTTTCTTATAGGACATGTCCATCTGTTGACATTAACGGCGTAATTTTACAAATTATAAATATTGAAACATAACGACCGTTTCAGGGCATTGAGGTAAATCCAATGGCAAAGATGACAATTTATGCTGCAACGGGATTCGAACTTAGATTTCCCGCTTTGGGCCAGCGGTCGCCTTAACTAATTAGGCTATCGAGGCACGCTTCCCTCCCTACCCAAATTTTCATCTTTTAGCACACTATGATTGTAGTGCTCCCTGCCCATTTGATTTCACTTGCTCAGAGCCCATACTGGATTCCCGCATGTCGGCCATGTCCGATAAGAACAGACACCATATAAATAATTGCATATCTGCCAGAATAGGCAATTACCAATTTCAATTCCGACGCATTAATCGCTCGATCTCTTGCTGCGCCAATTGTACTGCTATGCTGGCTGCAGTGGTCATGTGAACGTTCTCACACCCATAGACGAGGTTCTGAACGTCGACGCAGTACAGACGTCGGCAAATATCGTGGTATTATAAGGGCAACATCATCATCTACCACAACTTAGGTAAGAGGGTTTGTGGGCTCAGAATTGTCAACACAAACTGTTGCCAACCAGTTACGATCAGTGGGACAATGGACGCAAGCACCTCCAGCTCGTCTTCCACTCACGCCACAGTGTCGACATGTATATCTCGAATGGTGTCGTCAGATAATCATTAGGAAGATGAAGTGGCGGGTGGGTTGTCTTCAGCGATGAAATCAGATTCTGCCTGTAAGTAACTGATGGTTGTATGCGGGGACGACGCAGACCTGATGAGCTGTGTCTCGTAGCGTGCATTTGTCCAAGAATCGCTAGCCCCACCTCAGGAATTGTGGTCTTGGGGTGCGATAAGCTACAGCTCTTGTTCGCCTTTAGTGTTTGCGGAGGGAATGCTGACCAGCTCTTGAAACATGCAGAATACTGCAAGATGCATCCTTTGTCAAGGTTATGTGTTGTTCCAAGATAATGCTAGTCCACACAACGTGCTCTGCAAGACACGCAGCAATTTCTCTGGCCAGCATGGTCTCTGGACTTCTCCCCATCGAACACCTGTGGGGTATGTTGGGACAACTGACAAGTAGCGTTTGTCAACTCACAACTCTTCCAGAACTACGTGGACAGATGTAACAGGCGTGTAATAATATATCCCAAGTCTGTATTCTCCATATCTATGATAGAATGGATGCTAGAATCGGCGAGTGAGTTGAAATGTGTCATCTTGTAAGCTGAACACTTCGTGCAAATATAACTGTATACAGCCACAAAAAGTCAACTGTTAAAAATGTTTATAAACCGGGGTAAAACTACCAGGTTCTTCTATCCATACTGCAATCATAATCGTTCTTCAGAAGACAAACAACTTAAACACCAATAGTACACAAATCAAAATTATCTTTTTTGTTTGGTCAAAATTACAATTTTAAATTGACTTCCTTTCAAGCAGATGCTACCTCCGTTACAAATCCAAAATAGCTTCAATATTGAATAGTGACATCAGGTACAGACCATGTTCGTTGTACCAGTGTACCTGTATATAATGCAGTTTGTCATAAGTGACGTCAAGTGACACACTACTCTCAGGGTTTTAGTGTATATATAATTATTTGTGTTAAATTGAGTCATTCCAAGTATTTTCTGAATACAATTACTCTAAATCACAAAAAAGTTAATATAATTATAAGTGGACGATCTGCAAACATATAATCGTCAATAGCAATTTCTCCTGAAGTATCTTTGAAATACATCGACTGTAATAGTAAACAAAATACAACATAGGCCGATTCCGACCTTAAGTGGAATTTTATACTAAAATTCATGACACATTCAACCTGAAATATACATCAGTAACAGTAATAAGGTGAGTCGGAATATCCGTTCTTTAACTACAAAACAAATGATTAGTTTAAAATTTCAAAACAATTATGTATCGTCACAGATTGCAATAATTGTTCCGTACGTATGTCTGAATGTTTAACACGCGTGGTTCGGCGTAATATTGCTTTTTAGTCCCCGAAACAGTTATACGTTAAGTGTAAGGTACAGAAATAGAGGTCTCGTACAATAATTTCTCTTAACTGCAGATTTATTGCCAAACTCCAACGAGAATTTGTCGTTACTGAGCAGATAATTGCAGCAAACAGAGAAGTTACTTATTAGTAACAGTGGCTGAAAGCAGATGCACAAAGTTGCGTAGCTCTGTTCGAAGCTAGAGTTTGATGGGTGCCGTGTTAAGAGATGTCCCGGGATGGAGTGACGGCTTTAATATAGCCAGACGACACGGTACGTTCGACCCTTCCTTTGTGATTAATTAGCTGCTGGGGCGAATCCATAAGGCTCGCCGTCCTCACCGCTGGCGGTGCAGGCTGCTGCTCCGCCAGCCAGAATCTGCCACCTCCGCCGATTGTCGCTCCAGCTCTCCTTCACTCACTGTCCAGCGGCGCTGCATATACCATTATATTTACCTGCCAATGACAAGTAAAACAAAAATGTTTCTTTTGGATATTGCATAAACATTTTTACGAACCACTGTCACAACGACTTTGTATTTGATGGAATGTTTATAAATTTAGTATAAAACTGTCAGTTTCGTTATGTCTACATCTATATCTACATCTACATCTATATAGATACTCTGCAAATCACATTCAAGTGCCTGGCAGAGGGTTCATTAACCACTTTCATAACTTTACCGTTCCATTCTCTAATAGCGCGCGGGAAGAAAGCACACCTAAATCGTTCCGTTTTCGATCTGATTTCTCTTATTTTATTGGGACGGTCATGTCTTCCTAAGTAGGTGGGTGCTAGCAAAATATTTTCACATTCAGAACTAAAAGTCGGTGATTGAAACTTCACAAACAAATCACGCCGCAATAAATAACGTCTTTCTTTTAATGATTTCCACCCCAATTCGTGCAACATTTCCGTGACGCTTTCCCCCCCGTAACGTGATAAAACAAAACGAGCTGCCCTTCTCTGAACCTTCTCAATGTCTTCCGTCAGTCCCACCTGGTGAGGGTTCCACAAGGGGCAACAGTACTCCAGGAGAGGACGCACAAGTGTGATGCAGGCAGTCTGTTTGGTGGAGTTGTTGCATCTTCGAAGCGTTCTGCCGATGAAACGTAACCTTTGGTTCGCCTTCCCCACAATTTTTTCTATGTGTTCTCTCCAGTCAAAGTTGTTCGTAATTGTAACTCCTAGGTATTTGGTAGAATCTACGACCTTAAGGTTTGACTGATTTATCGCGTAATTAAAGTTCAGCGGCTTTCCTTTAGTGGTCATATGTATTACTTCACACTTTTCTTTATTTAGTGTCAATTGCCAATTTTCGCACCATGCAGAAATTTTGTCTAAATCGCTTTGCAGTTGCTTTTGATCCTCTGTTGACTTCACTAACCGATAAACGACAGCATCATCCGCGAACAGTCTAAGAAGCTATTCAGATTGTCTCCTAAATCGTTTATAAACACGAGGAAGAGTAGGGGACCTATAACGATTCCCTGTGGAACGCCAGATATCACTTCTGTTTTACTCGATGACTTACCGTCAATTACAACGAACTGTGTTCTTTCTGATAGGAAATCGTGAATCCAATCGCACAATTGGGGAGATATTCCATAACCACGCAATTTCACAAGAAGCCGCTTGTGGGGTACAGTGTCAAAAGCCTTCCTGAAATCCAGAAATATGGAATCGATTTGAGATCCCTTGTCGATGGCACTTAACACTTCATGTGAATAAAGGGCAAGCTGTGTTTTGCAAGAGTGATACTTTCTGAATCCATGTTGACTACTGGTTAATAGGTCGTTCTCTTCGAGGTAGTTCATAATATTCGAACATGTGAGGAAGGAATTATCATCTATAGGAGTGGAGCGAATGAGTTGCTGCAGTATTTATTCCCGCGATGGATATTGTTTTACTATTAGGGTTTCACATCGTAGCTGGTCAGATTTTTCCCAGATCACTAAATAAAACTATGATGAATCGCGGAACTGTTTTCGTAATTTATTTATACCTTCCGTTGCGTTATATTGGTGCGGTTCGCAGATATTTCTCAGTAACTGATGGAACTTTTAGCGATGGCCCCTCCGTGTATGAATATTGTCCGACACATGTCGACTGGCCTAGAAGCGTTTAGTTTCAAAATTTCAAATAACTGAGGATACATTTGAAAATACACCTGGCATAAATACGAAGGGTGTTCAAATTGTGAGGTATGAAACGACACTGTGGGTATAACTGAAGTCTTTATTCAAAACTAATCACCAGAGGCCTAAACACAAATATCCCACTTTTAACGAGCTGAAGGATTCCATGACCTTAAAATTCCTGTGGTTATGACAAGAGCCAGTCTTGTATTGTGACCTTCTGATCATCGTTCGCTTTGACGTGTCTTTTTAGTGGACCAAACAGATGAAAGTCAAAGGGCGACAAAGCCTTGAATTAATTAGGAGGAGATGACTACGCATGCTTCTTGTCCTTAGATGTCGCACTACATTATCCCAAATCGGCATATTCAAATTTCAAGCGGTTTGGTGTTAAGACGTTTCGAACCTTTTCATTTCAACACCCCTCTAAGTAACGAAATCGGCTACATAAGTACGCAGACTCAATCCGACTTCGGAAATCACTGTGGTCGTCGTTTCAAAGGGTAAGTTGAAGATTTTAGACGACAATATTTTCCGATCAACAACTGCCAGAATTTGTTTCGTTACAATGATATGGACAGGCTATAGGGTATGCTGATGTAACGAGACAATGCTTTGGTGAAGCTTAAGTGTCAACGAAGTGGGCCATTTTCAGTCCATCAAAATACCTCAGTCGGTGTTCTGCTAAGGACCAGCCCAGGTCAATCCAATATTCAAGGAAGGCAATTGGAGTGATCTCCAAAATTACAGGCTCATCACATTGACGTCGATCTGCTGCAGCATTTTAGGACATATACTTTGTTCGAACATTATGAACTACCTCGAAGAGAACGACCTATTAACCAATAGTTAACACGGATTCAGAAAGTATCGCTCTTGTGAAAAACAGCTTGCGCTTTATTAACATGAAGTGGTAAGTGTCATAGCCAAGGGATCTCAAATCGATTCCATATTTCTGGATTTCCGGAAGGCTTTTGATACTGTACCTCACAAGCGATTTCCAATGAAATTGCGTGCTTATGGAATATCTCCACAATTGTGCGATTCGATTCGCGATTTCCTATCAGAAAGGACACAGTTCGTAGTAATTCACGGTAAGTCATCAAGTAAACCAGAAGTGATATCTGGCGTTCCCAGGGAAGCGTTATAGGTCCCCTGCTCTTCCTTGTGTTTATAAACGATTTAGGAGACAATCTGAACAGTTCTCGTAGAACGTTCGCGGATGATGCTGTCGTTTATCGGTAGTGAAGTCAACAGAGGATGAAAAGCGACTGCAAAATGATTTAGACAATACTTCTACATGGTGCGAAAATTAGCAATTAACACTAAATAGTGAAAATTGTATTATAATGATTTTGCAGCCAAGATCGCATTTTTCATTTATTATGTTACCGGTTTCGGCGTGCTCCACGCTATCTTCAGACCTGTCGTAATTTACATAACTTCACGACATCTTTTATATACTAAAAGAGTACATCCAGGTTGAGGCATCACCAAATATAAAATTACTAGTCACAAATAAAATATACACATCCATCTTCTAATGGTTCTGAAGCGAGGTACTTCAAAGTCTAAGTTCAATATTCCATATTACCTGTTCATATCAAATTTTAATTTCGGCCTTCTGCCTTGCATCAACCTCGCTGAACTGTTCTTGTTCGGGCCTTCAGCCTCTAGTTGTAAAAGAAGGGATATATATATATATATATATATATATTGGTTACAATAAAATGTGTCAAAGCAACCTGAACTGAGTACCCTTGCCTAACTTTACCAGTCAACTCCCCGCCGCTCCCGCTGTCCCATACAAAAACAATGATGAGGAGTCTGGATGTTAATGACGTGCTATGTAATGTGTCTACATGCCAAGGATTTAATTTTCTGTACTTTGAACTGAAATAAAGTGGCCTATTATTTAACAGTACTTGCAAAACACCATCCATTTACTGTAAGAACTGTTGGTATCACAGTTGTAGTTCAATTACTATACAAATTGTATTTCCTTAATTCCCATTTCCTGCACAACATACTCTGGTGGCATGTGCCCATTTTACACTGGGGCCCTCAAATACAGCCGCTTACAGAGCGTCACATTTGTGAGCTAGTGCGTTTGGTTCACAACTTATTTGTAATAGAGCTTTTCTCTGTCGTGGATGTCACCGTTTTTCAGTTCAAATTGGTGTATGAGATGCTGTGCGAGACGAAGATCTGATTCAACAACAATTGTTACGTTGTAATCATCTGTTTATGCATGAATGTAATATTTATGTCCGAGGAATGTGAAGTTGTCGAGGTTAGAACTCATGCGTCACTAAAGCTGTTCACTGGTTAACATATATAAAGTTGCCGATAGCATCTTTTTATTAGACATACTAGTGATTTCAGCATTTAAGTAGACTGCGTAAATAATAGCTTGACGAATTACATACAACTCTGCGGTTGATACCTATGCTTCTGTTGGCAACATGAACTATTTCGCGTGCCGTCTCTGGTGATAAAAAATACGGCTCCTATACAGACAGATATATTGAAACAAGCAGTGTACAATTTCGTTTGGTGGACATAATATTTCCTCTGTGAAACTAGCAACGTTGTGTTTTCGATAATTCAAAGATTTTGCAATATTGTATATCCGCCTGTGTAGTCTAGGGGACAGCATGGTGGCTTCCCACGCAGGGGCCTGCGTTCGATTCGCGATCGGGTCATAGATTTTCTCCGCACGGAGGCTGTGTGTTGTGTCGTCTTCATTATCATTCCTTTTTACTGACACGTAGGGCGTCGAATTAGCGTGAGCTCTAAAGGCTTGCACCAGGCAGGCTGAACACGACCCCAATTGGGGTCTAACGGCCATAAATGCCACACCATTATCATCATCATCGTCATCATTATACTGTATAACAGAGGCAGCAGGGGGTTTCAGTTTCTTCTACCATTACGATGTAGTCTGTACCAGGTGTAATAACGGAGGTAATTTGCAATGCGTAAGATGATATATAAGCTATCTGAATTACTTCATGTATCGACCACGTAAGTACGTTTAGTTTACTTCTCTTCAGAAGTCCTGAATGTCTGTCTAGATTAGTTTTGTTGTTAGGTATACCGAAAGAGATTGTAGCTTAAGCTACTACTTCACTGATTAACAAACTTCTTTGACGAAAGCAACAAATCCGTCTGCTCGAAAGTGGGGCACAGCGCTTGAGAGGCAGTTCAGTTACTAGTAGAATGGCAAGCAGAGGAGCCAATCAAGTAAACTTACAACTCCCGGAGAACGATGTGCTCCGCGCTGCATCCGTCAGTCTCTTGGGCCTTGGTAATGTTGGGCCTTCCGAGGGCTATTCTTCTAGTTCGTTTAGATGAAGAGAAAACAAATTAATCATTGAGTTTTGCAGTATCTAATGCACCACATGTGTGGTTATTTTTGAAGCACGGTACTTCTGATCAGCAGTTCCATCATAGATTCGATGTAAGAGATGAATGAAGAGCAAGAATAAGAAGACTAAGAAAGGAAACTCAGAATGTCGTATCTGGCACATAAGAAGCGTTATTGTCAGCTAGACGATCTCGTTGTCAAAGATAATGGCAACTATTTGGCAGCGCCCCCCCCCCCCCCAATCCTATAACAGATGTCCATGTTGGTTCTTCGGAATAGGTTCCAAAAAATCTGTAATCGAAATAGTGGCGTAATAATGGCGAATAACTGACAAAACCATATATGTGGACTGTATATTCCATACAGAGTGATATATTACTGCGAATTCAGTGGGAAGGCTGCAATGCAGTCTTGTACGAGAGCAGACAGGCAGTATCACGATAACAACGTCTCTTTTCACATCTACATATGCTCTCAGCTGCAAGGAAACTCATTTCCAAAGGATTTCGAGTGATCCACATGACATTATTTAGTAACAGGTTTTGCAAGAAGCGAATCAGTGTTCATAAAAAGAAACTGCAACATGATCCTGAGATTCTACCTGAATAAGTCGAGTTGCAATCTTTTCAGACCGTTCCCTCAGAATGCGAACTTTACTTAGTTTTTAAACTGAGATGAATATACTGGTCAAGTTCACGGATATAGTCTGCAATCTGATACTCCAAGGTGCTTCATTGAAATCTTCGTTAAGTACATTACACAACTAATCAAGCATCTCCTACCTCGGCAGAGCATTTACCACTATACTGGGCATCGATGATGCTCGACTAAACAATTTCAGATAGGGGTTGTAGAAGCCAGCTTAAGGAGATGATAGGACAGCAATCAGATTACTCTTATTTACATTAGTTACAAACCACTGCAATTACCATCAGAAACTGAAATGTGTTACTTAAGTTTAATTTTTATTCAGAAAACTTTTGTTAGCTGTACGCAGTAAATACTCCAAAATATTTCTTTATCTGAGAACGATGGTTTTGTACCAAAAAGACAGCTTCGTTTCGTGTGAAAGACGGAAGTTCATGTCTGACGCTCTACGAAAAGCAGTTCTTTTTTTCAGTACGCGTTTTTTGAGTATTTGCCTTCTTCACAATACATTTTCAATATCGTAAAGGATGAAAGGGTTTTCTTTGCCTCACACTGCATGTGAGCGATTTTGTCACCCTGTCTCGTTGCTGCTATTTTATTCCATTATTGAGGGGTACCTAGCTGGAATACTCCTTTGTCCAACTTTAATGTCAGAATTCCCAAATGAAAAAGTTTTCTAAGCAGTGTCTCCAAACTATTGAATACTATTCTTTTCTATTTATTTCCTAGTTCAGCCGGAGCGCACAATACCATTGAGAAGTCAATCAAATGTGCATGTAAACATATCGACACCTACGATATTTATGTCTCTAGCAGAGCACTTTGTTTGTTTGAAGCAGGTAATCATAACTGACCCGATTCAGTTACTATGCTTTAAGATACATCGTTAAAAATGTTCAAATGTTTGTAAATCTATCGGACCAAACTGCGTGGTCATCAGTCCGTAGCTCACAAACTACTTAAACCTAGGTAAATTAACCGACGGACAAACACACACACCCATGCCCCAGGGAGGACTCTAACCTCCACGGCGAGCAACCGAGCACTCCGCAGCGAGGTGCTTTAGACCGCTCGGCTACTCCACCGCGGCGTACATCGTTAAATGCTGAATTTCATCCGTCAGGTGAAATTAATTGAATTCGCGGAATGTCATGAATATGAATCAAATAAGTGGTGACATAAGAATTTTTGTGTCACACCGGGACTCGAACCCGTCTTTTCCTCTATTCACGAGTGGTCGCTTTAACATCCGTGCACACCTCCCGGACGGACGCAGACCTAAATTTGCCACACATTACCTTGTGTTCGTCTACTGATTTAATTCCGGCACAAGCAAAGTAGTTTATTACAAATGTCGCACGCCTTGCTTTGGCGTTAATGCGATGTAACCAATGCGAACATCTTTCAGACATGACAGCTCGCGAAAAGTGGATATCCAGTTTCGTGTGCCGCTTAGGCACAGATTTTCATGTCACCAATAAGTCGTACAGCCGTTCGCAATTGCGAACACATTTCTTGTATTCTTGGCAGATGTGATCACCGTAGTGTCCGTTTCTTCAGACATTTATGCATGTGTCAAGGACATCACTAAAAAATGTTCAAATGTTTGTAAATCTATCGGACTCAACTGCGTGGTCATTAGTCCGTAGCTTACAAACTACTTAAACTAAGGTAAACTAACCTAAGGACAACACAAACACCCATGCCCGATGGGGGACTCGAACCCCCGATGGCGAACGGCCGCGCGTACCGCAGCACGGTGCCCCAGTGAGCACGGCTAATCCGCCGCGGCCACATCACTAAACTCCGACACATCACATCAAAATGTATGAAGCCTGTTTCGCTAGTATGTCATGAAAGAATCTAATATTATTACCTAGTCAATATTTCGTAGCTGTTGTTATGGTCTTCAGTCCGGAGACTGGTTTGATGCAGCTCTCCACAATATCCTATCCTGAGCAAGCTTCTTCATCTCCACATAAGAACGGCAACCTACCTCTGTCTGAATCTGCTTACTGTATCCATCTCTTGGTCTTCCTCTGCGCTTTTTACCCCACACACTTCCCTCCAACGCTAAATTCACAATTCCTTGATGTCTAAGAATGTGCCCTATCAATCTATCACTTATTTTAGTCAAGGTATGCCAGAAATTTCTTTTCTCCCCAATTCTATTCAGTATCTCCTCATTAGTTACGCGATCCACCCACCTAATCTTCAGCATTCTTCTGTAGCCTCAATCCTCTTCCTGTCCGCACTGTTTATCGTCCATGTTTCACTCCCATACAAGGCTACACTCCATACAAATGCCTTCAGAAAGGACTTCCTTAGGCTTAAATCAATATTCGATGTTAACAAATTTCTCTTTTTCAAAAACGCCTTTCTACCCATTGCCATTCTGCATTTTATATCATCTGTACTGCGACCATCATTTGTTATTTTACTGCCCAAGTAACAAAACTCATCTACCTCCTTTATTGCTTCGTTACCCAATGTAATTCCTTCAGCATCACCTGATTTTCTTACACTGCACTCCATTACCCTAGTTTTGCTCTTGTTGATGTTCATCTTATATGCACCTTTCAGCACACTGTCCATTCCGTTCAATTGCTCTTCCAGGTCCTTTGCTGTATCTGACAGAATTACTATGTCGTCGGCAAAACGCAATGTTTTTAATTCTTCCCCCTGAACTTTAATTCCTTCTCCAAATTTATCCTTGCTTTCCTTTATAGCTTGCTCAATGTACAAATTGAATAACATCGGAGAAAGGCTAAAACCCTGTATTACTCCCTTCCCAACCACTGCATCCCTTTCATGCCCTTCAACTCTGACAACAGCTGTCTGGTTTTAGAACACGTTGTAAATAACCTTACGCTCCCTATATTTTACTCCTGCTTGCTTCGTAACTATTCTGGGCAATATCGCAAACCTTTCACGTGAAAACAAGGAGGGGCGTATTCGCATGCCTATAGGAAATACGATAAAATAACAAAGCAAAGAATACATTGAGTGTGTCTATTACTTCACGTGCATAAAAAGAGTATTGTCGAGCGTAGGAGTAGCCAAGCCCGTGAGGGAAAGGAGAGGTGAGATTGTGTTGTTCGGCAGCGACACGTGGGCTAGGCGCGCGTAGCCCAGCGGTATTCTTGGCGAAGAGGACGCTCGAGGCTCCCCTTGCAATGGGAGTGCGTGCGGTGGCGGCGGGAAGGGCACTTTAAAGCGAGCCCCCGTGTGGGAGGCCTCACCTGCAGTTGGCGCGGATTTGGGGGATGCGGCGGTAAGACCCGCACACTCGTGCCGCTGTACCGGGATCGATACAACCTGTGCTCCTGCTCGCACCCCAAGTACTCTCTTAGCCTCACTTAAGAATGTTGCAGCTGTGCGTTATCGCGCTACGGGGCAGAATACCGAGTACACAAAATTGCAGGCCTCACTGCTGTGTTGTTGTGTCTCTTTGTCGGGGCATTGACACACGTTTTGTGAATACATTAGCAGCTTAGCGCAGCAGGGCATCGGTAACATTACCCTACAACACATTCTATATGCTTCTTTTACTTTGCACACTGTCTTTGAAATCGACCCTTATAGATAGGACCAAAATATCTTCTTTCCGTTTCCTTTTAAGCTCATATGGACAACAGCGTGTGAAGACTTCATCCATCCTATACATAACGCTCGCAGATGGTGAGAATGTTGTTTCGATCCTCTAGTTCATAGCGAAGAGGATACGACGAGCTTTTGCTCTCACTTTCCTCGAGTGTTCCTGCTTAAAACTGACAGATGGCTTATTTGAGTGATACCTAACATTCAGTAACTGAAAATTTCTTGATTGGTTTAGGTTATAACTTTCTGAAATCAAACGACGGACTCAATTCCCTCCCTTGCTGTCTCAATAATTTCTTTTATTTTTTCGTACACTTTTTCAATGTCTTCAGTATTTGCGGAGCAAAGTGACATTAAACGTGTACTACTGTGGTGGCTGTATACTTTGCATATATATTGTCTGTGATAATGCTATCATAATGATACTCATTATACTTTACCAGCGTTCCTATTTTTCTGTTCATTATTTTACCCACCCATGTATTTGGTATACGTAGATAAGGACTGTGGCCATAACTTATAGGTTATGAACTGTTGATTAAAACATGAGGAATTTGAATATTGTAGAAAAATGAGGATAAGGAACCTCTATCAATTGAAGCAACCAGAGTGTGATGAGAGTTTAAGAGAGAGAATTACGCAATGATTGACAGAAACGGGGGAAAGTAATACAGTGGAAGAAGAATGTGTAGCTTTGAGAGACAGAGTAGTGAAGGCCTCAGAGGTTCATATAGGCAGAAGGACAAGGCCTAATAAAATCCCTGGATAATAAAGGAGATACTGAACTTAATTGATGAAAGGAGAAAATATAAAAATGCAACAACTGAAAACTGAGGTTTGCAGGAAGTGAAGACTCGCTAAACAGGATTAGCTAGTGAGGAAATGCAAGACCATAGAAGAATTTATAACTAGGGAAAAGATAGATACCGCCTATAGGAAAATAAAAAAACATTAGGAGACAAAAAAAGCAGTTGTATGAATACCAAGAACTCAGATGGAAAACCCGTACTCATTAAAGACGGGAAAGCAGGAAGGTGGAAGAAATATGTAGAAGGACTATACAATGGAAATAATCTTGATGGAAGTATCCTAGAAATGAAAGAAATAGAGGAAGATAACATAGGATATAAGATACTGAAAGAATAATTTGACAGAGCACTGGAAAATATGAGTCGAAACAAGGCCCCTGGAGTAGATGATATTCGGTCTGAACTTCTGATATCGTTGGGAGAGCCAGTCATGAAAAAACTGTTCCACCTGGTATGCAAGATGTATGAGACAGGGAAATGCCCTGCTACTTCGAGAAGAATATTCCTAAGAAAGCAAGAGCAAACAAATGTGATAATTTCAGAACTATCTTTTTAATAAGTCATGGTTGCAAAATAATAACACGAATTAATTACAGACGAATAGATAGACTGGTGGAATCCAACCTTGGGGAAAATCAATTTGAATTTAGGAGAAATGTAGGAACACTCGAGACAATACTTACATTACGCCTTATCTTAGAAGGTAGGTTAAGGAAGGGAAACCTACGATTTTAGCTTTTGTAGAAATGGAGAAAGCCTTTGAAATGCTGACTGAAATAAACTCTTTCAAATTCTGAAGGTAGATTGGGTAAAATATAGGGAGCGGGGAGTTATAATCAACTTCTACAAAAACCAGACAGCAGTTATTATAGTCTAAGGGCGTGAAAGGGTCGCAGTGGTTGGGTAGGTAGTAAGACAGAGTTGTAGCGTTTCCCCAATATTGTTCGAGCTGTACATAGCTGTGAAGGAGTACAAGGAGAAATTTTGAGAAGGAACTGAACTTCAGGGAGAAGAAATAAAAACTTTGCAGTTTGTTGATGACATAGTAATTCTGTTAGAGACAACAAAGGACCTGGAAGAGCAATTGAACGGATTGGACAGAGTCTTAAAAGGAAGGTATTAGATGAACATTAACAAGTGTAATGGAATGTAGAGTCAGAAAATCAGGCGATGCTGAAGTAATTAGATTAGTAATAATAATTAACCAAAACGCTGCTATTTAATAATACTTATTTGAACACGACGGTCCCGTTTCGACATACATTGACATTTTCAAGTGACCTGCGGTATAAACTGGGTGGTATTTAGTTTGAATAAATTATTACGCAATAGTAAGGTAAAGCAGTCAACAATCCGAAGATTGGTTTGAACACCACAGTATGTGGTATGGTCCTGTTTGGAGGTGGTATGCCGTTGCCTTCCTCCAAACCTCGAACTGAATTAACCACCCAGTTATAGGGGGACCTACAGTTTAATTTGGGTTCCAAACTACGGTGCTTTATATTCACTTACGGCTATGTCTAGATGGCCTGATATACAGAAGACATCTAGGCGTCTGTAAATAGACTGTCAAATTTGGTTGGTACTTTTAATTCTGATTTTGTATTTTGACAGTTACAGCCACGATGTCGTATGTTTACAAAGCATGTAAACGTATTATTTACGGTATTAGAATTTGTATAATCTTTGGAAGTACCGGTACCTTTACATCTCGTTAAATAAATTTTTCTGTCTTTTAAATGTTTATAGTGTGGATGAAATGTTCAATACTATTTCATTTATGGAGAATTGAAGGAAAGAATTACATTATTCGCATCAGTCCCAATAATTGGAAATGCTACGCATCTATAGTGCAGTTTAAGAACGGATGCCAATTGTTGTATGTGCAGGCTTAGCAATCTTCCTTCTTCATTGATAACAAACAGAAACAGAAAATTTACTTCCACTAGCGAACTTGTTTGAGAAAGGTCTTATAAGTTCATTGGTGAAATCTTCCTATGTAAGAGATTCCTAATTAATGCTTTCGCTTTTTTGTGGCTGGACTTGCTTACTTTTAATATGACTGGACAGGGTTTTAAATTTCACTCTCTGATAGCTCCATTCAGAACGGTTTTAAGGAATTTAAGGGTGCCTCTAAGGTCTGATTTTGTGGCCCCTTTACTTTTTTTCTAGAATGCAATTTTATTTACACATTCTTCGTCCAAGGTAAGTCGCAAGTGCAGTAAGAAAAATACGAAACATCCAGGGTGTATTTCTTCACCTGATAAAGCTCTGTATGTATGAAGTACAGCCTTATAGAAAGACAATATGTCGCAAAATTTATCAGGCAAACATAGGGGAGACATATGAAAACTCGACTGCACTACATAAAAAAAACCCTCAGAGATTGCAAAAAAAGAAGACCTCTATCTACTAGACGTTTGCAGGGAAGATCGATAAGTACGTTCCATAAAACATGTGTCTCAGAAAACAAGATGCAAGGCTTGCACTGACTAACCAAGAAATCTGCATAGAGGTACCTGTGTATTTCTTAGAGCTAATCAGATGTCCAGTATCACCATCAAAATGTCAGAAAGACACCTAAGTACACAATTCATGTATCTCAACCACTCACCAAATGTGAAATCCGCATATACATTCACAGACTCAAAAACAACGAAGCCGGCCGCTGTGGCCGAGCCGACTGCGGCGCGCCAGTCACAGTCTGCACGGCCACTACGTTCGGGGTTTCGAATCCCCCCTCGGGCATGGATATTTGTGCCGTCCTTACTATTAGCTAGTTCATAAGTAGTTTGTAAGTTTAGGGACTGATGACCCGTAGTTAAGTCCCATAAGCTCTACAAACATTTGAACATTTTTTTGAAGCAACGGAACATCTAGAGAAGATAGCATAATAGTCTAACCCTGAAAGAATCTAGACCCACTTGAGGATCTCACAGAAATTGTCATAGACACGTGACGAACGGTATCCTATAAACAGCTATATGAAGCTGGAACTGTACACTCATCGACTCAATACATAACAAGGTGACAACCTCGATGTTAATAACTACAGTGAAATTTCCATATTTTAGGTCATTTAGAAGACCTCAGTTTTTCTCATAGAACTTAAGTGAAAAACACCTTCAAGATCATTAGCCCGGCCTTCATAGAAAATCTAGCGATGCCAGTGGACTGTGGAATCACAGCTATCAGACAAAAAGGGAGATTCTCAAGAAATTCGCTGAAAACACTAGGCCGAGTTCTTATAAGACTATGTACAGTACGTTTAATAATATCTTATTTTAGCTTTTTTCAATTTTTACTTATCTGAAAACGACTGTTGTTTTAGCCATGTTAAGTGTGTGCATTAAACTACTACAAAAGTACTGTACATCAAATATAGGCCTACACGAAAACAAAGTAACATACACTAAAAGTATAGGAAATGCTTTTAAAATGAACGAGCCTGTACCTAAAGTCAACATAAAAATAGGAATCTAAAACGTTGTTGCGTTTTTAACATAACAGTAATACCAAACCGTTTGTGAAATGATTTCACTCGTATATGTTGTTGAAAATTGCTAAATAATTTTCCATTTGACAAAGTCCCCTCTCCTTAAATTATGTTACGAAATATATCTATATTGTTTCAATATCGTTTGCAGAAATAAATAAATTTAAAAATCCTCGAAAAGTTTGTTGCTACGCATAACGTTTAATTTAATAGTTTTCCTTAAGTCGCTAATGTAACAGAAGATAATATGTCAATTTTATAATGTTTATAAAAATACTTTCCGTTGAGCTAAAATAGCAACTGAGCGCTGTCACCGAATGTTACCTATCTTTATCGGACCATACGTTTATTTTAGCGTTGTAGGATAGAAATAGAAATCTGTATTGCCTCTGGATCAGTTGGAGAACGACGGTCATTGTATTCATGAGAGCTATACGGGTTAAGGAAAAGTAGAATAAAAAAAATGTTTCTCTCAGCAGTAGGACTAATGTGAAGGCTGCACCTGAAGATTTTTTTCTTTCAGTGGGAAACCAAATACTGGCAGCAATAAATTTCGGGCTCCCCCCCCCCTCACTTTCTGAAGTCCCCTCACTCTCGGGCCCCCCTCATTTTCGGGTCACCTTCAGTGTCGCCTCTCCTCTCAATGTCGGAGCGTCCTTAAATCTCAGTCCCCCTGGATCTCGAAGCCCTCCTTAAATATCGGACCTCTCTCAAATTTGGGCCTCGTTTCATCTCAGTACCCCCCCCCCCCCCCCAAGGTCGGTGGCCACAGCAGCTGCGGTTCTTGCGAAATCCTTGAAGTGGCCCTCGGTCTGCTATACCCTATGTAACACATCCTTCTAAAATCATTCGATGTATTTTTGTCTACGTGAAAGGGATCTATTTCGTAAGTTTCGATGAAAGATACTAGCCTCGAGACTTTTTCTGTTACAATATGACACTCAGAATAAGCTGACCTTATGTGATATATTTTCAATTTATAGAAATACTGATTTAGAAAAGTTATGAAACTGTTCGCCATCTACTCTGCTTTACAAGAGCTGAATCTCTATAATAGTTACGTAAATGGACTCAGCCTTTTTCAACTTCTTCACTTGACGTACAGTCATTTTCAAGAATGAATATTACTAAAAAAATAATATCAGTCAAGGAATAACTCCATAACTCCACTGTATCTAGTATAAGTCCAGATGTTTAAATGTGTTTTCCCCCCTGCGTGCGGTCCTACTCACTGTTGCAACGGCATCCGCCTTTTGACTTTTCCACTACGGACCATAGATCGTTCTGGTATGTCAAATTACATCGGTGCAATATAGCCTCTTTATCCAGTTCGTGTATACACTCATGTTATATTGCTGCAAATAATGTAACGCGGTAAATAGAAGCAAGGTAACCAACGCACAGAAGTTTCAAATCTGCACAAAGTAGATGTAGAACTAAGGCGTTACCGTTCGAAATATACTGTGTTCGATTATGAAAAAGATTGAAGTTTGACGAATACTAGGTATTTCTTATATCATTAAACGGAACACAAAAAATTGAGGGCAGTAAAACTTTCAACGACTAGTTGCTTCGCTTATAATACCTGTCATAAGTTATATTAGATTCAAAGTAATTGTATGCAAGTTATATCAAGTTCTACTTAAAGCTATTCAGCTACGAGGCAAACAATCTATCGAAAGAAAGCGCTATCTGTTATGTTGTCGTCACTAATATTTTAAAATTAAGCTAAGAAACTGGCACGCTTCGCGATAAACAGTAACATGACTTTGTGCAAGATAAACGTTTGTTATGTTATTATATAACAGAAAATATTCCGAGGAACATATATGGAACGAAATTTGGAATATTAGAAAAAAATAGTACGGTAGGAGGAAATTGGGAAGTAAAGTTTTGTTGGAATCCCATTGACTGTCAACTCCCTGAGAATAGGTACTGAAGTTTATCTCTCCGTTCCTTGTCCCACGATTTTCTACTTTGCTGTCTTGAGTTTGTGAATAAAAACTTTTCATCACTGTATTTGTGACACGGCTGCAAACATTGTGCTCTTTCTTTATTGTGACAACGAAGAACGTTCGTGCCAATAAATATTCCATAAAACTCATTTCATATTTTCTGCTTCAACAGGTATTTATTTACTACTGGTTTCTGTCGAGGACCGTCATCGTGTGGCTGTAGCAAACGTAAAATATCAAACAGTAAAAATACATCTCAACAATACAAAAGATAAGTTGACCCCATAACATACAGTACTACTTAAAAAAATACTTTGAGTAGAAACAGTATACTTGTCAAATGAGTAATACACATTCATGAATAACAGGTTGACAACATGAAGACCTCATTGCACAGTTAGCTCACCAACTACACTGACAACATAATATGAATAATCAAAGCACTAGCTGTCTTAAAGATAAACTACACATATATGCGAGCACTAAGAGAATATCTGTGGTACAATGAGAATTGGTAACTGTCTTTAAATTTATTTTGTTTCTTGAAGAAAATGCAGACGAAACTCGAAATAGAACTTAAAGACATTTTAAGTTAAAACTCTAAAACACACACAACGTTATCAGACTGATAAATCCAAAATATACGAAAGAAATTATAAAATGTGTAAAGTCAGTTACGTTTTTGGAGACTGAGATATGAAATAATCTAAAGTATTTTTAAATATGAGTATCCTCATTTTCATTTTATGTGTAGTTTATCTTCACAGATAACGTGGACTTTGATTAATCAAATTATGTTCTCATTGTAATTGTTGAGCTAACGTTGTAATGAAGTATTTATCTTACCAATCTGTTATTTTTCACAATGTATAACTCATTTCGCCTGTAAACTGTTTCAACACAAAATATTTTCATAAGAAGTATTGTGTGTTCTGTCGTCCACTTATCTTTTGTAATTTTAGAAATGTATTGCTACTGTTCGATTTTTTTACATCTGTCATAGCTACTTAATCGATCGACACTGGTAGTGAGTAAAGAAAATCTGTCGAAGAAGTAAATGTGAAAAAGTTCAAATGTTTGTTAATCTAAGATACCGAACTACTGTGGTCATCCATGACTAAACTCACTAACTTCTTAAACTTACTTACGCTAAGAACAACGCGCACACTCATGTCCGAGGGACGACTCGAATATCCGGCGGAAGCTGCCCGCGCGGCGGGCACATCTGTAATGATTTTTATAAAATGTCTACATACTGTTGTAAATTGCCTAAAAAGACATTAGGAATAAATATTTCATTCAAATTTAAAGATGGACATTAGTCCGGCGCAAAAATTTTGTTTTTCCTGAAGATCTATAGATTTAAACTGTTACACAGTTATCATCAGTGCATTCCTTACATTATTGTATGCACAAGCTGTCAGGCTACTTAATTTGGAGCTTGATGTTATGCTTTTCGTGACATGTACAAAACATATATATAACAGAATAACAAACTGTGAATTAAATGGTCTGACTGCTTGTAAATACATGAATGTAAGCAATATAGTTAAGTGCAACAGCTATAATCTGTAGCTCCGCAGAAAAACAGAATTTTCGCGATTGGTTACTGTGCTTCAGTGAATTTGAGCAATCGACGGTCGCTGAGCAATAACGGCTCTAATGGAGACCATTCAAATCAAAATATGTTACTGATATTATTATGTAAAATTTTTAACAACCAGTATTGTTACTCGATAAACGTCCTTAAACGCATCTTCATAACATGATAGCCTGAATGAAAACGAATGGTAATAAATAATGTGTCTCAAATTACGTACCGGCTGTCAGGAACGTACTAGGCTTATCAAACGTGGAATCAAAAGTCCGCATTAAAACGAGGACATTTTATTTCGTATAACAAATAGTAGCAGGCTGATAGTACCCACATTAGGTTATTTTTCTACATGATCGACTAACCGGTTCAGAAACTTGTCGCTTCGTGGATGAGTTTTCATATACCTTTGTTATAAAAATTCTGCCTTTGCATGTTGAGATAATTGTGAGATCTTTATCCTCTTCTTTCAGGTGTTCCTTCAAGTAAGTAGAGAGGTGTAAGTCACTTGGAGCGGTCTACGAGCAGTAGGGATGGTGGTTAATGACATGCCAATTCAGCTGCTAGTTTTCCAGATGACTCGTTATTTATGTTTACGTGAAAGTAGAGCAATAGGTGGCGGGTTTCTGCAATTCTGCAAAATAGCCAATCGCATTTATCAGAATTACCACTTATACTACTTTATCTAAAACAGATGAAACTCAAGGAATATCTGCCTTGGAATCTGAGTGTCCAATCACTCCCCGTAGTTCCAGCACTACCGTCATTTAATTCCGGAAATACTGATATACATTCATGAACACTGTATTTGTCATACCATCCTATCTTTAATCTTATGCATTCATGCCACATCGTTGGTCTAACTTGTATTTCTATGATACTTAGACTAAAGATTATGGAATATAGTACTTTCACCGAGTTTTGACGCGAGAAACTCTTACGAGACATCTGTCATCACTATCTCATGTTTAAGCATACATAGGAACCTAATTAACGAATGAGTTTTTCTATTTCTTTTGAATTACACACATAATGAAGACGTACAGTTTACTTCATGATAAAAGAATCGTATCGTGGGCTGCTAAATATTGTTATCTCTCGTCATAGTCCTTGTAATAGAGTGTAGTAATCCTTACAAAAGTAACAACAAAGAGCTTCTATGATGTAGATGTCAGATAACATACAAACGACACACAAACACACACCACGCACGCACACACACACAAATGCTTTAACATTATTACATCAGTTCATAATTGCCACATGCCTTTTTCCTGTAAGGTCGACCTTTCTTTCTGCTAACGTAACTGCGTTGCGGTATTAATAACCAGATGATTAATGGAGCGTACACAGTGTCAGTTTCGTTTGCCTCGCTTTATGCTTCAGTCCCTGATTGCCACTGCAAAGTAGAGGTTAACCTACGTAATTCGTTGCGTGCTTTAATTATTTTCATTCAATGGTTAACTTGCGATCGTAGATATATTGAGACTCATATAATGTGACATAATATTTATCCCTGTATTTTTATCTGCTAATTCGGTTTCAAATAATTTTAAAGGATTCCAGAACTACTGCAATTGAAACAGATTGTGGATAGTCTTCGCCTTAAGTGGGCCACCTCGTTCCTTGGTTTCACTTTCTTCTGAACTCTATTGGAGTGAAGTGTAAATAGTATTTAGGCTTCTACCACTCTGTATCGGAATTTAATGCCACAGTCTTCACTTGTCACGTATCAGTTCACTATTACATCTTGAAACAAGGAAGAAGCTTGTACAATGTGCTATATTTTATTTCCCCTAGATATTGAAAGGTAAGCCTTTTAACGTATATGAGTCATTGAGTAACGAGGTTTAATGTTAATGTTTAAGATTCGACCGTTTCATTTAGATGATATGTTATAAATGTTTACCTTTGGCATAATGCGGGCTGTAGTTGCGTAAATTGGACGTTTTACAGATCTTAAAGCGGCACTTTTACTTTTGCATATTTAAAGTCTGTCTGTAGTTGTAAACACTCTTATTGTATTGAAATTCCCTTATATGATAAAATAAAGTGAAATCCAAGAAAAATAAAGGAAGCCATTGGTGCAGTTCATTAACAGAAGATGGACCAGGAGGTTAGTATTCCCAAAAATACACCGAAGTGTGTACACAAAACACAGAACCAAAAGAAAAGCAAAAATAAGAAAGGGCAGACTTATACATTGGACAGTGATCTTGGAAGAGAGCCTCAGATTTTTAGGCCTTGTTGTAATCAGTTGTGAAGAATGACCATATAATTTGCAGAGAAAAATTACGTTAAACACTCGTTAAAAACGTAACTTCTGGCAAAAAGTTTGTCAGTTTTCTACTGAAACACCAAGGAACAATGCTGTAAGATGGAAAGACTACAGGAACGTCAAGTCTTGCGGCATTTGAGGCAGACTGAGAATTCTGCCAATATGAACAAGGAAAACTATATTCCGGGTAATCAAAAAGTCAGTATCAATTTGAAAACTTAATAAATCGCGGAATAATGTAGATAGAGAGGTAAAAATTGACATACATGCTTGGAATGTCATGGGGTTTTATTAGGAAAAAAAAGTTCAAAAATGTCCGACAGATGGCGCTTCATCTGATCAGAAAAGCAATAATTAGCATAACAAATTAAGAAAAGGAAAGATGTTGTTCTGTACAGGAAATGCTCAATATGTTCACCATCATTCCTCAGCAATAGCTGTAGTCGAGGAATAATGTTGTGAACAGCACTGTAAAGCATGTCCGGAGTTTTGGTGAGGTATTGACGTCGGATGTTGTCTTTCAGCATGCCTAGAGATGTCGGTCGATCACGATACACTTGCGACTTCAGGTAACCCCAAACCCAATAATAGCACGGACTGAGGTCTGGGAACCTGGAAGGCCTTGGATGACTAATGTGGCGGCTGAGCACACGATCATCACCAAACGAAGCGCGCAAGAGATCTTTCACGCGCCTAGCAATATGGGGTGAAGCGCCATCCTGCATAAAAATCGTAAGTTCCAGCAGGTGTTCATAAGCCGGGCTGGGGATGATGCGATTCTGTAACATATCGGTGTACCTCTCACCCGCCACGGTAGCAGTTACAAAACCAGAATCATGCAGTTCCTCGAAGAAAAATATCCCTATAATGGTAGATGTGGTGAATCCAACCCATACCGTGACTTTCTCGTCGTGCAATGGAGTTTCCACGACAGTTCTAGGATTTCTGGAAGCCGAAATTCAGCAGTCGTGGCCGTCGAAGGCCCTCGGAGCGTGAAATGAGCTTCATCGGTCCACAATACGTTACTCAACCAATCGTAACCTACCGCCATATTTTGAAACGCCCACACCACAAATGCCCTCCGCTTCACTACATCTCCAGGTAACAGTTCATGATGCCGATGGATTTTGTAAGGATAGCATCGGAGGGTACGCCTAAGTGCCAGCCAAACTGTAGAGTATGGAATGCCGGTGAGACTTGCGACTGCACGAGCGCTGACTTCCCCGTGCATAGACGAACCCGCTACAGTCTCCATTACTTCCTGAACTATTTCAGCAGCATTACGCCTTGTGCTCGGTCGGCTATTACGGGGTCTATCGTCTAAACAGCCCATGACTTGGAACTACGAAATCATTCTCGCCACAGTTGCATTTGTCAACGGACCTTTACCCGTTCGAAATGTTTGTAGAGTCTATGGGACTTAACTACGGGGTCATCAGTCTCTAACCTTACAAACTACTTATGAACTACTTACAACTAAGGACGGCACAAATATCCATGCCTGAGGGGGGATTCGAACCCCCGACCGTAGTGGCCGTGCAGACCGTGACTGGAGCGCCTCAGACTCCTCGGAAACCGCGGCCGGCTTACCCGTTCTAATCCCCTTCCTATGGCGATAGGATCGTAGCGCTGAACTAGCACATTCCCCATTCTGATAATACAGTTTCACTAAAAGGGCTTTTTCAGGTAACGTCAACATGCTGCGACTGCTACTGCATCTGATTCTTTCTCTCATTACAGCTTCATTTATACACGATTATCATTCGCAGTCACTGACGTTTTGCTGTTCAGCGCCATCTGTCGGACATTTTTTGAACTTCGTTTTTTTTTTCTTTTGTTCTAATAAAACTCCATGTCATTTTAAGCATGTGTGTCAATTTTTACCTCTCTATCTACATTATTCCGTGATTTATTAAGTTTTCAAATTTATACTGACTTTTGATCATCCGGTAGAACAGTTTTATCGACAAGTATGTAAACTAAAATAAATCTTCTGTAGAGAAATGTTATTAATTTTAATATTTTGTGGAGCCAGATGTTTTGCACGGAATTTACACAAGTTCGAAATGAATCTTAAGACCTGAATGATAAAACACTCAAACTGATATTAAACTGGCAGTAGACCAAAATAACGTACTTCATTGTGATTTGAGAATCAATGTAGATTAAAATGAAGTTTCTAGTTGTCTCCGACGCAAAGTCCAAGCCGTGGCGACCGTCAAAACAAACACTGGTAACTCGCTTATTCGGTGGTGTCTGGTGTGAAATGTCGCCATCCATACTGGAAGTTTCTAATCGAGACTCTGATTAAAGAATTGGGAGTTGCATCGGAGTCTAATCCATAGCTCTGGAGATGATGGCTTGAATCGGTTTTGTACCCCTTTAAATACCCATGTACAGATACTACAGGAAATGTTGACAACTACGTGGCATATGGAAGCAAACATATCCATAAGGTCATCGGCATCTAACGGTCTGTTGGCCTTGTTAGCATGTGCGATTGGTGTCTGATGTTTGCTGATTGCTGTGGGAACGTTGCTGTTTGTAGAGCAAGCATCTTCGTTCGACGTGAACTTGCGACACATCTCAGCGTCCACGGAAGCGTATCGCTCCTCGCTGGTCACCTTTGAAATTGATAAACCTGGTGGTCTGAGGAACAACTCCATCACAGCTGATGTTGGGCCAGAGGAAGGACCCAGAGGCCAGACGAGGCAAACCCTTTGATTACTGTAGTTGTACTGTATTGTCTAAGATTCTGCAAGGAAGAACATCCCACTTTGAGAGAGAGGATCGTGATAATCTACTACTTGCAAAGTAGGACGTTCTCACGTAATCATACATATACCGTAGCCTGTCCCAGTTAATGGGCGATCATTGTCAGTGTCCATTGGGATCAATCTGCGGATCCAACCAGCACGTAGATGTCATATTTGATGGAATGTTGGTAGCGTCATACCACCGGACGGGAGGCATGGGGTGGGCATGTGAAACGTCTATAGTCTAGGCTATCGTTGATACCTTGTGATGAAAACTCCGTAAGGGCGTAACCACCAGACATCTTGGGAGGAAGACTGGCAAGCATCAGTCTTTTGTCCTCTCTTGCCGTTGATAGAACATCTAATACGCGATGATGAAACTGTTACCTTGGGTAAGAGAAAACCAGTAGCTCTATCAGGGTAACTGTTGATGTTGATGCACATTGGCGAAAGGTTTTGCAATTGCAGGTTAATGAGGATGGTGTGATGGTCATGACTGGGGTTGCAATCCCATTAAAGACCCTAGATACTCTTCTGACGTCTTAATTATAGGAAGGTAAGTGTCTAATATGGTATGCTACAGTTTCAGCACGTCATCACAGAGTCCCTCATCTGGTTTATACGACAAATAATATCTCTCATGGAGAGATTGCATATGATTATTTCCAATGTGTGTTTCAACCCTGCAATCTGACTGTCAAGTATCTATAAAAGTATTTGTTATAATTTCAAGCTATGACACCGTAATTCTTAACTTGCTATTACAAAACAAATAATAGTCTTTTGCCTACTATTGGTAGACCTTAGCGTTGTAAATTGTTTTTAACAAAACATATGTATATACTTAACTCTGAATTCAAGAGAACGATTGTTCCGTACTTCATTGGTCTTTGCATTTGTGCAACTTTATCTATGCTTCTCATGTCAGAAAATTAATCCCAACACATGGCACTAACAAGATAGCTGTTGGTTCTTCAACACAGGTTTATTGGTATGACTTTTACAGTTTATTAAAAAAAAGTTCTCTAATAAAGGCTATTTGAGCAGCTAATGCATGCCTTTCGGCTGTAGTAAAAAAAAATTCAAGTAAAATGATAATGCAAACAAAAGAATACGTTTCATTATTAGTATTTATTTGCCTTCAAGACTGAGAAGGCAAATTCACTTAAAATGTGACTCTTTCTACATCTACATACATACTCCGCAATTCACCGTAAGGTGCGTGGCGGAGGGTGGAGATGGAGGTTGTAGGTGAATTAAAGCTTCCATGGAAAGTATGTTTAGAAGCTGAGGAACTACAATTTGGCAGTTTGTTAAGTAATTACTTCCTGAATTCGAGTAATATAAGGAAGACTTCAAACTCAGGAACTTGAAACATCTCTTTGGTACTTGTGTATAGGAATAATGTGTAGGAGCGTGAAGACGGTCGTTCGGCCCCCCGGCAGCCTACGCCGGAACCCATTAAATGATGCTCAAACCGCGCACATGCATCTGCATAATACATTCCCCTATTAGCATGCATAATTCATGTCAGTCTGTAAGGAAACGACTGAAGATAGTCCAATGAGCGTGTAAAATTTGTCATTACCTTCCAGCGATCATTGTCGTGTACAGTTTGTTCTATGTAAGTTGTCTAAATTTCTTTTGAGAAGCTTATTCAGTATTTTCAGCCTATGAATACGTACGTACACATGAGCATTTAAACAATGTCCCAAGGAATAGAAAAGGTATTTCATTTGACGAACTGAGCTAAGCAATATTGCTTTCGAGCGATTACACTAAACTTGCAGTAACAGTACCATTAATTTTAATTCGTTTGTTAGCGCCAACAAAGATAGTAAAATTAAATGAACAGAAGCCTTTATAATAGTTTTCACCCCTTAAACAGTATCTTCACCACAAAGAAATAATTTTTAGGCTTAATGGTAAATAATGCGTGGGCTGTCGCAACGTCTCCTTTACGGGATCTGCCTTATGCTAACACTACCGTTTAATACACTCAGGCCACTGTATGAAATTACTAGCTGAAATCGTACACGGTGGACTTAGATTAGTTTACCATTCTCTACTTTATAAAGCACGTCAATCATTTGTCATTTGTTCTGATGTTGTCTCTACAGAGGACAGTATCGGCCCGTACTATGACACCGTAGTTCTTAACTTGCTATTACAAAACAAATAATAGCCTTTTGCCTATAATTGGTAGACCTTAATGTTGTAAATTGTTTTGTAAGATAATATATGTATATACTTAACTCTGAATTCAAGAGAACGATTGTTCCGTACTTCATTGGTCTTTGCATTTGTACAACTTTATCTATGCTTCCCATGTTAGAAAAGTAATCCCAACACATGGCACTATCAAGATAGCTGGATGACATGTTCCTAAGGCCTGTAAGTTCCCTGGGGTGCGATCGCTCGTGCAGCTTTCTACACCTATCTGTCGTCACTGAAGCTAGTGAACATATCGCAGCAAAACGATTTTGAGCAACGGATAATCGTATTTAATACAACGGTTTCTCTCTTGCGATATGCCATATTGCATTAAGAAGTTCAAACTATTATATATCCGACTTTCGCTAGGTTTAGGCGCTCATTTGTTGCGTTTTTCATAAAAGAACATTCTCCAAAGTGATACAAACATACAGTAACCTAAAGATGCAACGTAAGCAAAGTAAAGCAGACATCAAAGTGCTTTAGTATGCATGGCTCTGATGGAGTTGCCTTCCGCCGAGCTTTGAGCTGACTTTCCCAGCAAGTTGTGCGGCGGTGGCCGGGGCGACTGAGGCGCTCCAGTAACGGCCTGCATGGCCACTACGGTCGTGGGTTCGAATCCCTCCTCGGGCATGGATATTTGTGCCATCCTTAGGATTAGCTAGTTCATAAGTAGTTTGTAAGTTTAGAGACTGATGACCCCGTAGTTAAGTCCCATAGACTTTACAAACATTTGAACAAGTTGTGCGGGGACTTACAGTTTGAAGGAGATTCCGTAATTCGATACCAAACCGCATTTTTCATATCAGTAAATATGCAAGAAGCGATAAGTGACAGATACAAATGCTAGCAATGACCGGAGGTGGGATCCATGATCTTTTCAATTTTAATCTAGCACTTTACCGCATTTTAGCTTGTAATGCTTGCTTTATGCCGGAACCAGAAGATGAAATAGTGTATAACACGATTTCTGAACAAACACCTAAGCTCCAGACTACATATAGACCTACGTTATGCCTTTAACGAAATACACATATTTGAAGAAAAATTATTAATGACGTACGTTGATCTACAAACGTCCATGTCATTAAATACAGAGGTACATTTAAAATCCTCAGGGTGTATCTATTACATAACAGAATGTGGCTTGAATAAAAATAAATTCCTTCTTGAAATGAGCAGACAAATAAAGGCCACTGGAAGAGTTAAGTCTTCTAGAACAGTGAAGACTTTTAGGAAGTTAACCAAATAATAAATTATTGGTATGAGGTCCGCATGATATGCAAAACACTGTTTTTACTTGTTACCCAAACATTTTACGGCATCTTGTGCCATTATCAATTTTTTTTATTTATTTACAGCTGTGAAAACCAACAAAAATTATTTTAGTATTTACCTACGTGTGAAATTTAGGCCTATTAGTCCAATATCTTATTTCTTGTTACTACCTTGGCTTTACATTTTGTGGTCATGTAGAGGTACCTCATACCAATAACCTTGTTTGCAAACACCGAATTCGTAACAGCTGTACATCTAAAATGATGAGCAAATAATACATGATCCAAATCAAAGAAAACTGACTTCTAGGATTACTATTCAAAAGCAATTTACCATTTCCACTCGTTCGCAATATCATTTTTTTACTTTCAGTACTGAAATCCGCACATTTAATAGAGGCTTGTACCAGTACGTCATTCTTCCCCTTGAGTTACAGTTATCTCGGCGCATAGCTGTTTCAGCATCACAGTCATTATTCGTTACACTGTAATTAATTCCTGATCCATAGCGGCGGTAGGCATCATCTGGAGCCGCGGTAGAGAGCGTTCAAAAGCGCATTGCTTCGGAGTGTACGGTTGCTCTCCGCCGGGGGTTCGAGCCCTCCCTTGGACTTGGTTGTTTGTGTTGAACTTAGCATAAATTACTTTAAGTCCATTTCAGTTTTTTTTAAGCCTAGGAACTGATGACCAACGTAGTTGTTTACATCTCTCTGCATCTATACCCCGTAGTTAAGTCCCATAAGGTCTACATCTATACAGATACTCTGCAAGTCACATTAAAGCGAATAGCAGAGGGTTTATTGAACCACTTTTACAATATTTCTCTATAGTTACATTCACTAATAGCTCGCGGGAAAAAGGTACACCTAAATCTCTCTTCTTTCGATCAGATTTCTCTTAATTTATTATGATGATCATGTTTGCCTATGAAGGTTGTTACTAACAATATATATTCGCATTCTCAAGAGAAATTTGGTGAAAGAAATTTATATAAGAAGACAAATGATTTTTCGTAATTGAAGACTTCCTTCTCTAAATCAAACTACACTGGCGGAGATGGTGTTACCATTTATAAAGTGGTACGTGAATCCTCATCATTTGACTACGCTCGCGGCCTACTGATTCGTTAGTGTCGGAGTAATACTACCGGACTGTGCTCTCCCGTGAGAAGCTATTGCCTCTCCTGCGGCTACCGTACCGCTGAACCACTACAAATCAGCAGCAGTGAAGCTACAACTGACTCCTTTCAAAATGCAAAATCGTAAAATAATTAAAATAAAAGTCTCGCCCACATACGAAACCCTAAGAGAACCCTTACACATTCCCTTGGGTGTTTTCTTTTGAAGATTACGGGTTTTCTTAAATCAAAATACGAAATATTGAATATATTTATGGCTAGCTAGGGTAGCTTCGCCATGTATTCATTTGATAAGTTATTCTTTTAATTTACTGTGCTGAAATATTTGGTCTTTATGAGGTCTCGTATGTGTGATTCTGCTGCTATTAACGGTCTTTGCGCCATATATTTGACCTTATTGCTTCAAATTTACAATTTCTCAAGAATGCTCTCCTCTTAACTATCGACATTCTTTAAAGTTCAATAAACAATATATGTCATAAAACATTAACGAAAATGTGCTGAAATAAAGCGATCGTTTAAAAAGAAAAGTGAATGTCTCAAAATTTAAATCAAGTTAGAAGTTGATAAGTTAATATAATGTGATGCAGCATTAACTTCCCCATTATAAATCCACGACTTGCTTCATACACAGTTCATACAGTTATAGTTATATCAGCGACACCAGAATTATCTGAATATGCTGCATACAGTGGTCACAGTCAGCTGCAGGCTGGTGGAGAAAGGAGTAATAGTAATATTGAATTTGGTAGAATGGCCCTTTTTTCTTGTTTGCTTCCTCACTTTGTTGACAATGCAAATGAAAGGAATTCATACATGACTCCTGAAACGTTGTTATTATAGCTATATACGTGTTGCCTCATTTCATTCCTTTCCAGCTACAAATCATAAGAATAAGAACCAATCACCAGATAAAATTTTATGATGAGGAATAAAGAAGAAACTGCATTTCCAGTCTCCTACGTTCTTTCGATCGATAATTGTTGATCGTGTCAAATTTGAAGTTTGTATGATAAGTTGTGCTGAAAGTGCTCTAGCTGGAAATGTAGGTTTTGGAGTTGGTTCCACATTGCCTAACTACGTCCAGGTTAGTGGACCTTCCTGTTGCAGAAACAAACATTGCGCTGTACGTAGCCGGAGGATATTTCCGTACATCCAAATGGCCAAACACGGATTGGTATAAGACGCCGAAGCAGTGAAGCAGTTTACAAGTCGAAATCATTTATCAACCTCCGGGGGATCGCAAGGATGGCATTTACACAGAATTTTCAAAATTAGTACTCATTATTCTCGAAGATGCATTGTGGGCATGATTTGACTCTTGGGAGTTCCATGGTTGTCTGTTAGCTCACCATATGGCTCCTCCGTGACCCCGTTTAATGCGTCCAATGTATACAGGGTATAAAAAACTGTGGACTAATTTGAGAGTTGATAGTATTCATCGAAACAAGAACATTAAGTCCAGTAAAATGGGTTCGGAAATGCATACTTCCTGAAAGAAACACGTTTTACAGAAATAACTGAGAGACGCTTGATTGCGGATATTAGCATAGTCGTTGCATTGGCACACCCTCAAATGTGTCATCAGGGTTTTGTGACGTCTTGCTTTGGGTAGTCTGCAGTCTTCCACGTGATTCGAATCTTGTTGTAGACTACGTTAGTTTTCGTCATGTTTGTGTACCATATTGTACAGTACTTTCAAATCTGATTATGTATCGCTGTTTTTCACCTTCTTACAAAAACAGATTAACATTTGCGTGTACTGTTATTGTGGTATTTGTGCATGTAGTACTTCTGCATTTCCTTTCTTCCACCACTTGTTGACAATGGAATTCTACCACCATTCGACAAGTGAAATAGCGGATATGATATTCCGCTGTAGTTTAGCAAATGGGCGTAGCTTACGAGCTGATGACTTCTATGTGGAATTGTATCATCATGGCAGAATACGGTTCTGTCAGTAGCTGATGTAAAAAGTGTGCTGCAGATCCACTTATTATGTTCAAGATTTTATTTACCGATGAGGCAGTGTTCGTGATAGACGGTGTTTTCAAACTTTAAAAAAAAAAAAAAAAAAAAAAAAAAAAAAAAAAAAAAAAAGTTTGTATACCTTACGGGACTTAACTACGGGGGTCATCAGTCCCTAAACGTACAAAGTACTTATTAACTAGCTAACACTAACGACGGCAGAAATATCCATGCCCGAGGGGGGATTCGAACCCCCGACCGTAGGGGCCGTGCAGACCGTGACTGGCGCGCTGCAGTCCCTCGGCCACCGCGGTCGGCTCAATCTTCAAAGCTTGCACGTATGGGCAGATGTGAATGCCCCAGCATTTCAGGAGACTGTTCCCTTAGTTTTACAAACGTTTGAATATGAACACCGACTCTCAATGAACATATGGGCAAGAGTACATATCGATAGATTAATAGACCCATTCGTGCTACCATATAGCAGGAGTGACCGTTTGGTCTAAGGCATCATGCTACGGACTGGCCGGTCACTCCAACCCCACCTATAAAGAAGGCCGCGGCGCTCTCATGTGACATCACGCAGAGCAGGCGAGAAAGACAGGCCTCAGCGCACATATCATGCCACGTAAGCAAGGTAGTTCCTAGCCGGCGCGATCGCTAGCCTATTGGCCGGCTGCTGGGGCACACCCCACTGCCTCCTAGCGGGCAGCCACTGAGATAGCGATCGCTCCGACTCGGAACCACAGAACAACAAAAATAACAGAAGTGCAAAGACCATGTTATCAAACGGAAACACAGAACGACAGCAGCGCTACTAGCGGCCTGGCAGTGAACTATCAAACCGAAAAATGTGGCGCGAAAATCTATATGTTTACTTCTAAATACACGAATGAGAAAACGTTATATTGGTGTTAGATGACAATATTTTTCATTTATTCTTTGAGGTTGGACCTCATAGAAAGGTTTTTAAGACCTAGCAAAGTAATATATACGAGAAATTTAAATAAAAAACTAACATTAATTGCTTGTGGCTGTTGTTTACAGCCGGCCAAACTTCGTAAATGATGTCGTGGTAATCTTTTTGACCGTAAAATTGTTTGTTTCTAAAACTCGGTACTGCGATTTTCACCATGTGGCGTTATCACATGGAAATAAATGTGATTTTGCGCATGTCTGACTAAAAATCATCTGATATTGCATGTAAATGATTGTTCAGTTTTCACATACGCTAGGGCACAATTATATCCACTGATGTGACCAAAAGAGGAACAGTAGGTTGTACAAATAAATAATTTTACAGCCATATACACTGTCCTGCAAACAAGAATGTATGCCTACTGTAATGTCTACAAAAACCAATTTATTTTTATTTCTGTTGATTACGATTTATGCATCTTCAGTCATTTGAAATGGAATTTCTGTACAGTTCAAATAAATGAAACTTATGAGACTCACAAGACGAACACAGAAGATCGCAATTAGGAAGACGTTGCTATAGAACCTCAGCACAGAACACCACCTACGAATCAAAACAAATATGGAGGACTGTAAAGCGTAAATCATCCAATAGGAAAGCGAGATGAAAAATCGCAACGCTCTCAGCGCTCTATGTGGCCTGGCAGCGAACCAACGTCGTGTTACCGGAAATCCCTATATGAGTTTCACCCCCCTGCTCGGAACTACCTTGCTTACGTGGCACGATGTCTGCGCTGGGGCCTGTATTTCCCGTTGGCCGCGGAGCAGTTCGCGATCGCGTAATTGACTGGGTGTCAGCTGGGGCACAGCCCACTATGCCGTAGCGGGCAGCCAGTCAGCTGCACGATCGCGACCTGCTCTGCGGGACGTCACACGAGATCGCCGCGGCCTTCTTTCTAGGTGGTGTTGGTCACTCCCGCCGGAGGTTAGAGTCCTCCCTCGGACATGAGTGTGTGTGTTGTTCTAAGTGTAAGTTTAAGAAGTTTGTGAGTATAGGGACTCATGACCATAACACTTTGGTCCAACAGGTTTACAAACATTTGAACATTTTTTGTTTTCTGTGATGTGAAGGAAAGAAAATATATCATAATGGATTATTATGTTTTTATTCATACGGTAGTTCATGAATCCCAAGGATACATTAGACGCCGTTATATGTTTTATAATTTTTAGTCATATCAAAATTTCATCGCATATTAATGCGATCGTCTAGGAGCTACTTACAGCGTTCAGATTCAGAGCCATGATAAACTGGTCACCATCTTTCTATCACCAGTGGTGTATAAACGGTGTAAACGCCATTATGCAATATTTTAGAGTGTTTATAGAAGATAAAAAGAAACATACTTTTATGTAACAAAAATGTCACAATTGCATCATGTGACCGCTTAGGGTGCTTGATTGGTTTGATGCTTGTGATGTTCAGAGACTATGTTCAGATTGCCGTTTGGTGAACATTGTGTCTGAGATTGTGTTGCAAATGTCGTCTGATTATCACAACGGGTCATAGTATCTACGTAATAGTAAATGTCCAACACGCTCAAAACAATGAATTTTCCACACGAATAATTGCTGCAACTTCTGTCAAACGGGCAAAAAGCTCTTTTGGAATGTTTATTAGTGTCTCGTACACCATACGCTTCATTTCATTTACTTAACTTTTGCACATTTAACGATGTGACTAGAACACACGAATTCTTGGATTGCTCTTGCTCTTGAAGATTTGCTCTGCACTGCTCATTGTTATTATATAGATTTAATTACCTTTTTTTAAAGATTCATAATCTTCTCGGTAGACAAAATTTGTTTTTTGACATATTTCAGCTGAAACTTACAGTAAAATGACAAAAGAAGTTCATTGGCAATTCCAAAAGCACTTCGATAAAAAGGATAAACGACCATTAGCTACCACAAAAATACTCGGAAGATAATAAACTGTTTACCTTATCCGAAATTTTACTACTGCAGAAGACTCCACCGTAGAACCTTTCTATAAAAAAAAGTACTTTAGCCTATTCTACAAAACTTTCAGCTTTCCTTTATTATAACTGAAGTGAAATAATTTCACTCGCTTAATGAAGTTCTTTTCAAAGTTTGTACGGTAATTATAAAAAATGAGCATACCGATGACGGCAAAAGTGTGCATCGACCGTCTCAGTGACTAAAAATGCAGTACACAGCTGTTCACTTACACTGATCGATGGGAGGCTAGAGCGCATGAAAAGACACGCCAGTAGCGTGTGACCGCATTTCTTACATCAGCGATAATACGTGAGTTGCCCATGAAAATATCCCTTATCGCGTAGCGAAGCTGTTGCGGCTAGAGGATTTACTGCCACGCTCGAAAGAAATCACGTTTGCTTCGTTCTTTCTGCGTGCAAACGTTTGTCCTTAACTCTCTGAGCAATTACGAGGTTTACGACCTACTGTTGGCGCAGCTTACTACGATCGCTTGGCGGCGCGGGTCGCTATAAAGGCAAGCTACGCACGTGGCATGTACCATCCCCCCATAAACACGTGTTTCAGGATTTTGAAAACCCCACAGCTGCCATCCATTGATCGTCTGCCTGCTGTTTATCAAAAGCTGTAAAGAGAAACGTACATGTATGCACCCAGGCCGTATACTAGGGTGGGCCGAAAAAAGTAAATTTTTGAGTATCGAGTTGTAATAGGGCTCGAAAGTTGCGTATTTGTGTGCTGATTAACGAAAAAATAATATTAAAAAATCTAACTTAATATCTTCAATTCGCGCAAAGGGCTTAAAGTTTCTAAACAAACGATAAATTTATAGAATTTCTGAAAGGTCATATAAAAATATATCTTTCAGTATCACGTCCTAATAGGACTCAAAAACTTCGTATCCATGTATAGTTTAACATAAAAATATTTTTGATAGTCCTAGCTTACGTAATCAGTTCGCGCTAAAGACCTTAACTATTGAAATATCACAACATTTCTAAATGTTCAAAATGTTTCGGAAATTTGCTAATATCTCGTATTTATATCTATGTTTTAAATATGTTAGGCTTTATTTATTGTGATTTTATTATTTAAAGAGATAACATCATAACTTGGCAGCTCTTAGCCCAATTCACCAGCAAATTTGATTAAATGACCCAGAACTCAGCACAAGGAGGTCGCTGCAATTCGAGTTCCACCCACACCCTGCGCAACCAACCAACCGCCCAAGGAGGTCATTCTAATTATATATTCATATTTACAATATATACATTTATTTACATTTTTATACCTTTATTTGCATACTAGTCAAAGATGTAGTTGGCTTGAATTCTGATTTATGTCCAAATTTAGGCATTATTGATCTTGACAGCAGAGTCGTCCTAATGAATCCATCTCTGCTATCTTGCCCACATACTTTTTCTGCAGCCTCTGTTACTAATTTTACACATCTTTCTACAGCCTGAGTGTGGCACGGAAAGTTATATTGCACAAACTTCTACAACTCTTAAACTACTTTTCTACATAGCTTCCGAAACTTTGTAGGCACTTGTCATAGTGTGGCACAAGTTTTTGTATGCGACCTTCATAGAAGGTTGCCGCCTGTGGTAACAAGCAGCTCTTTATTATCGTTGAAATGTTGACCACCAAGGACAGATTTTAGGTGTAAGGAGAGATGAAAGTCGCTAGGAGAAAGGTCCGAGCTGTATGGAGGATGATCAAACAGGTCCCATCGAAATTTCTGTAAGAATTGTTTGATCACATTCGGTGTGTGAAGTCAGACATTATCGTGCAAAAAAAAAAAAAAAAAAAAAAAAAAAAAAAAAAAAAAAAAAAAAAAAAAAAAAACTTTTGTAGTAATCCTCTCCTTACATCTAAAATCTGTCCTTGGTGGACAACACTTCAACGATGATGACGAGCTGAAAGAACATCTTACCGCATGGTTGAATACACAGGCGGCAACCTTCTTTAAAAAAGGCACACAAAACGTGTGCCATTCTATGAAAATTGCCTACAAAATTTCGGAAGTTACGTAGAAAAGTAGTTTAACAGTTGTAGATTTTTGTACAATCAATATTTTTTCTGTATCTGTACCCGTTCGGTTTATATAACCAAACGGAACTTACTTTGTGGACATACCTCGTATTACGGTACTGTATATTATCATGGAGAAACGGAAGCGTCGATCCAAAGGCTTTAAACGTGGTGCCGCTAAATTAAAGAAGGCGTAGATTTGTTTGGAAGGAATATTTGAACTCTATAGAAACTGTCTGTAATAAAAATTCGAAGTTTGAATACACATTTACAGTTACATGTATCCAGAGTTTCCATTTTGTTCCAACCCATTTCATTCGGCGTTATTCAGCTACGCCAATAACCAATGTAAGAAACCCAGGAAAGCGTCACAAGCACAGCATGTAACGCTTTTGTGACCATCGCTAAAACGTCTGGTTAAAGCGAAACTCGTGTGGTAACAGTATATTTATCCAATCAACGTGCCGCTGCCGCGTTCTCTCGCCCACTGCTATCGTAGGCGTTTTCGAAATCCTTTGTCGAGTTTATGTCGAAATGAAGCTCTATTCTGCATCCGTTGATGAAATAAATTCCACCTCCCAGCAGACTGTCGATGCTTTGTCGAGCCGTTTACTATTAACTCTTCATACACACACACACACACACACAGGCATACGCACAGATACGCGCGAACGCGAGCCTACGCGATCCATTACAGCGTGTCAAAAAGACGCGGCATAACAAATCCAAATCACTCATTCGAATATTTTCATTATACTTAAATAAGGCATACTGATAATTACGTCACTTTAGTTCTTTGTTCTACATTGTTCATTCACTGAGCTCAGTTCAGCATTTACGTTTCCGGTCATAGCCACGGTGAAATGGCCGAGCGCTCTAAGGCATCTTGCTGAGGAGCGAACGGTTGTGTGTGTTTTGTCCTTAGGTTAATGCAATATAGTTTAAGTAGTTTGTAAGCCTAAGGTCTCATAACTAGAGAAGTCCCATAGATTTACAAACATTTGAACATTTTACGGTCATGCAAGAGTTCGCCCTATTAGTACTCATATTTTACGACCTTAATAGCTTATTACCTGTAGGTAATATACATATAAGACTAGATTGGTTTAAATTGCGAGAGTTCTACACTTTCAAAAATTTAGAGTATTTGTGAATATCATCCGCAGCGTCTGAGAAAATATATCAATACACTTGAGAAAAATATTTGCGTGATTCGAAAATTGCAGGAAGGCAAAATGGGAACCTATTACCGACAGTCAATGGCTTACTCCTATTCTGAACCGCGGCTGAGTGGCATGGATGTTTGTGCTGTCTTTAATATAAGTTAGTTTATAAGTAGTTTGTAAGTTTAGGAACTGATGACCCCGCAGTTAAAACCCGTAACCTTAACATTTGAACTTATTCTGATGTTTAATTGTACACGTATTTCAATGACAAATAAACTTAGTTATAGAAAGCTTTCCAACCTAAAAACTCATTATTGACATAATTATACAGGATTAAATACTTAAAACTGTTTTACGGAATATTTGGAAAAATAAAAATCAGATTAAAATAAAAACGTTGCAATAAACGTTGTTCATCTCCAACAGGTCAACCCCCTGTACAACCCCCGGGAGGTGGGAGAGGGCGGGGGTGACTTTGAAATTTTAAAGAGGAAACACTATTTTTGTCGCACATTTAGATTCGCTGTGAAAAAATATGCAACTTTTTCGTTTCGTGAAAGACGGTTCTGTAATCGACAAAAATGAAAATGAGTTGACAGTTGTTCCAAAACGGTAATATCTCAAATAAATGCACATCAGATTAGGAAAATCAAAATATAAGTTTTGGTATATTTGATAGGTTCAAATGTTAAGGTTACGGGATTTAACTGCGGGGTCATCAGTCCCTAAACTTACAAACTACTTATAAACTAATTTATACTAAAGACATCTCCCACAATCGAATGAAGCCCATACCGTAATCACGCCCTCAGTCCGTGGTCAGACTGTTCACTGTACGTCAATGATTTAGATTGTTTACATATATTCGCAATTATTCCACGATGTTAACTATTGCAGATAGATATGATTTCCTCGTACTTATAGACTCGTAGAAATGTTGAAGGAGCTTGTCAAAGTTCTGCTAATTCGTTCCCTGATACGAATGTTCCTTCTGCAACGACTTTTCGCGGTATTGTCCAACTGTTTGCTGAAACTGGAAGTGTTAAACCTAGAGAAAGAGTCCGATGTCTATTTTCTAAGATATTACCGTTTTTTAATCTTACATTCATTTTCATTTCTGCCGATTAAAAATCCATCTATCATGAAATAATGTTTGATACAAAAATACTGTACCTTCACGGATAATCCAAATCTCCAGTAAAAAATAAGTGTTCCTATTTAAGATTTCAGCTCTTCCAACTTTTATTCCAATTTTTTTTCCAATTAGTATTTCTCCACATAGTCCGAAAAACAGTCGCGATGGAGTAGTCGAGCGGTCTAAGGCGCCTCGCTGCGGAGCGCGCGGTTGCTCGCCGTTTGGAGGTTCGAGTCTTCCGTGGGGCATGGGTGTGTGCGTTGTCCGTAGGTTAGTTTGCCTTAGTTTAAGTAGTTTGTAAGCTACGGACTGATGACCACGCACTTTGGTCCGATAGATTTAAAAACATTTGAACATTTGATTTCGAAAAGCAGTTTCAAGTGTTTCACGCTGTATATCGGGTGCCAGAAAAAAACAATATTACTTGAAAATCTGCTCTTGCTATCTTCGTATAAGATGCAACGTAGCAACTCGAGTACACAATGTTTTGATTATAAGTGCAAAATTGAAATCACGGCGTCAGTCGATTTATATACTGTACCAATGTATTTCTATGATTCTGTTCATATCCAAAACAATATATAACTCAGAGACATATACCGTTTGACAATTGCTAAGCTACAGAGAAATTGTTGGATATGGATAACCACGGACTAATGATGGACGGCACAGAAACACAGTACATACTTAATGGAGGGCGGGGTTGTATATTTATAATGCAAAATAATGTAGATATTACTTCTTGGAAAGACAGAATAATAGACAGAAATACCGTTCGTATTTGACTCAGATCAGGCGGTAGCTGGAGCTCTTTGTAAAACAGCGTGCAGTTAAGGAAAGAAGGCGAGTGTCCACTCTGTTTAGTTGCCGGGAGTTCGCGTCTGAGAGAATGCCGGAAACGTGCCACGCCGGACATTTTCCACGCCGGACATTTGCCACACCTGACCCTTCGCCAGGTAGTTGGATTAGGGGCCCCTCAGGCAAGGGGCGCCCTCCCCGTACTCCTGCTGTCCGCTTTCAAACCGCCGTCTCCACATCTGACTCGATACAGCCACAACGTAAGAACCCTTCTTCTTAGACATCTTGCTGCAATATACAGCCTCTTTTCAATATCCCAAAATCGAAATATTTACGACTTTTGGTAAACGAAAGCAACACAGTTAGTATGTAGTTAGTTCTTCCAAGCACAATCATGGATACATTCTTCCTCCTTCTGTACGGTAGCTTCATTCCACACTTGCTGACTGCGATAAAAACAGTCCTTCGTTATGGGAAGAACACGAAAGGAACGATGTAAAGAGAATGGGTATGTTAGCTAATCATTTAATTTTTATCACTGCAGTTGTGCTTTCTTTAATTACTACAACTGCATGTCCAGAAAAACAATTCGGAAAGAAAAACGACACATTCCATATTAACTCACTCTCTAAAACCCGATATCCCTTGCAGCGAAACATTAATTAATAAAGTGTGTTTGGACAACGATCAAAACAGTGACAGAAGATACATTCAGAAAGTAAAGGTAAGACCGTCTATGTTTGACAGGTCACCTAAAGCTGACATACAATTTTAATATGTTTGATATAAGGAAATGAAGTAGGAATGAAGTAGAAACAAGAAGCACATCTTAAGGAAATCATAATGTATTTTGTGTATTAGCTCACAAGCGAAACTGAAGTAGATAGCTTCAGTAAATTAGTATGAGCAGAGGTTATACTCGATAACCGGAATAAATTAATAACTGGCTCCGTTTACCGGCTCCCGGGACTCAGATAATGCATTTTCTGAATAGTTCAAACAAAATAGGTATACTACTCATACAATTGTAGTTGGCAGTGACTTAAATCTACTATTCGTTTGTTGACAAAAAAACATGTTCAGACAAGGGCCGCGGCGGATTTGCCGTGTGCATTGTGACGCCGTGATGAGGTGCGCGCGGCCGTTCGCAGTCGGGGGTTCGAGTCCCCCCTCGGGCATGGGTTTTTGTGTTGTCCTTAGGTTAGTTTACCTTCGTTTAAGTAGGTTGTAAGCTACGGACTAATGACCACGCAGTTGAAAATAATGTTGTTTGTAAATGTATCGGACTCAATTTCCGCGGTGGAGTAGCCGAGCGGTCTAAAGCGTCTCGCTGCGGAGCGCGCGGTTGCTTGCCGTGGAAGTTCGAGTCCTCCCTGGGGCATGGGTGTGTGTGTTGTCCTTGGGTTAGTTTACCTTATATTAAGTAGTTTGTAAGTTACGGACTGATGGCCACGCAGTTTGGTCCGATAGATTTACAAACATTTGAACATTTTTGGACTCAACTGCTGGATTATTAGTCCGTAGTTTACAAAGTACTTAAACTAAGGTAAAATAACCTAAGGACAACACAAACACCCACGCCACGCCCGAGGGGGGACTCAAACCCCCGACGGCAAACTGCCTCGCGCACCGCAGCACGGCGACCAATGCGCACAGCTAATCCACCACGGCACACGCATTTGAGTCCTATAGATTTACAAACAACACGAGAACAGCAGGAAACATAACATAGACGTAGATATCCTTGGTGGTCCAAAGCAAATCACCCAATCAAATAACTGATTCTGCAGAGATGTCTGAACTGTCAGTGACAGGCTAAATCAAATATGTTTACAAAACGTCTCTAATGTATAAGAAAAGTACGTCTAATACCTTTTTCTGATATTATTTTGAAACAACTATTTTTCAATATTAAGATTCATGCCTAGTTACAGTTGCTTTTACTGGCCTTTTTAAAGATAATCAGCAATGTGGTAAGGAATTTTAATTTTTAGGACTTTATCTAAATGTACCGAATGAGGTCTACATCTACTGTACAGTTAGTCCGTAGCTTACAAACCGCTTAAACTAAGTTAGACTAACCTAAGGACAACACACACATCCATGCCCTAGGGAGGATCTAACCTCCGACGCGGGAGGCTGTCTGTTTTAGGTACAATTCTAAGGTTCAGATGGTTTTAGTTTTTTTTTTTTTTTCCAAACATAAAGTGTTCCTTATCAGTTTAAGAAAACATGACACATTGCGACCTTCCTATCAGTATTCACCAATAAGAATTGGGCAATAAATAAATCAGGGTAGTAAAGGCTTTATGGCTCATTGACTCTGTTCATAGGGGTGAGTTATGTATGTCAGCTTCCATGCCCTAAACAGCTACCCAATCTGTTTAACAAGATCAATAATTAATTTGCAGTTAAGCCAGTCTATCAATCTGTAGATGATGACGTGAAAATATATTTAACAAACATAAATTAAACCTCTGAATGACCAACAAAATGGATTCTAAGATAAACAGGTGATTCACTCACGAAGTAATTCTTTTAAATAGAGTTTATTTCTCATTCTGGACGTGAAAATGCGGACGTTGTCCTACTTTATACATCGGTAAATAACTGAATATTTCCCCAACTATTGTTCATGAGAGGTAAAATAAGTATCACACACACTCGAGAGTGGAAGTTCAAAATTATCACTCGCAAGTTAGAGTAGTCCATCGAACTTTTCTGTTCCAAGTTAATCCGCGATAAAAGTATTCGTTATAAAACACAGTTTGTCATTACCCGAGTCAACGATTGCTGAATTATCACAGTTGCACAGCCCTACTACCGTGCATAGTTTATCACTTTTCAAGCAGAGACTAAATTCTGCAGTCACAGTCCCGTAAAATTTCTAAGTCCATACATGCCTATCTCTTCAAATCACAAGTTCGTAACGTGGCTTCAGACTGCCCAGAGTCACAACCTTTCACCACCACGTTCAAGTTACGAGTCCCCTCCAAAGCGTTCGAAAGCGTGCTCTATCTGTTCTCACTATTGTATCCTTCCGCGCATCCTAACCCCTCATCTTTAAAATACAATTTCCCTTCCAAAATATTATACATTTGAATATCAAAGAATTAAATGCTTTGACCACCTCCATAAAAATGTTGTTTACATTTAAAAAACAAATATATTTAACAATACTAAAATCAGTTGAGACTTAAGCTCTTTGCTCAGCTAGCTATTAAGTGTGACGTCTCACTGTTCAAATATAATGCCGCCGTCGAAATATAGTTACACAAAGAATATTTAATTTATCATAGTTTTTATGCAAATATATTCAGTTTTTGTCCACTAAGACATATAATTGTTTACGTATAAATTATCTGCTGCATATCTACTATTTTAGTGGGCCATGAAATATTTAAGTGGCAGTCTACAACATAACGCGAACGTTACTAAGAATAATATTAAATATAAAAAATACATATATAAATGTAATGCGCTTTGCTGGGTTCATGTTTTGTGTTTCTGTGGTGGAATCTATGTTCTGACACAAGAATATTACTACCTTAAGAGCAGAACAAGAGAGTAAAACAAAGTTTATTGAAAGAATACGGAAATAACGTGGTACGTCTTTTAAGATAGGTAACGTGGCGCAATGCTGCCCATTTGCTTCTTAAACTGTTACTGATAAACACTACGTATCAATTATTGTAAAAATATGTCTTATTATTACTATAGTACTGAAATTTGTCGGCTTTTTATCTATAAGGATAGTGAAATTGTAATTACAGCGTTTGATTCTCACAAGTCTCCTGAATCCAGTCATATAATTATATTTGCCGTATAATCATTCACTGATTTTATATGGATTTTAGTATAATGTGTGTGGCTATATTGTATTTCAGTTGCAATCTGGAGAGCCGCTCACGCTCAGCCAAGAGCGTCGTTTTCGGTTTCCGAGCAGATTATTCCATTCTCTCGGTCCAAACTGTTAGCCGGCCGGCTGGGGAACCCAACAGCCTGAGAAAACCCGCCTTTCACATGGAAACAATCAGCTTCCCCCTGTATGTGTAATGTCACAACCTTTAGATGAATGTCGCGGCACTGATGTTTCTGGAAATACATCTACATCTACATACATACTCCGCAATCGACCGTAAAGTGCGTGGCGGAGGGTACACTGTACCACTACTAGGCATTTACTTTCCTATTCCACCCCCAAATAGAACGAGGAAAAAAAAAAAGAATGCCTATATGCCTCCGTACGAACCCTATTTTACCTTGTCATTATGATCACTACGCAAAATGTAAGTAGGTGGCAGCAAGATCGTACTACACCCAGCTTCATATTCCGGCCCTCTAAATTTCCTCAACAGAAATTTACGAAAAGAACGTCGTCTTTCCTCCAGCGATTCCCAATTGAGTTGCCGCAACATTTCCGTGATTCTCCTGCACTGGTCGAACCTACCATTAACAAACCTAGCTGCTCGCCTCTGAACTGCTTCTATGTCTTCCTTTAAACTAATCTGCTGCGGGTCCCAAATACTTGAACAATACTCAAGACGTGGTCGTACAAGCGTTTTATAAACGGTCTCCTTTACAGATGAAGTACATCTTCTCAAAATTCTCCCAATAAACCGAAGTCTGCTGTACACCTTTCTCACAACTGTCCTTACATGTTCGTTTCTTTTCATATCGCTCTGCAATGTTACGCCTATATATTTGAACGACGCGACAACATCAAGAAGCTCACTACTAATGCTGTATTCGAACATTATGGCATTGTTCTTCCTACTCATGCGTATCACCTTACATTTTTCTACATTGAGAGCATTCTTCGCACCAACTAGAAATTTTTTCTAAGTCATCTTGTATGGTATAACAGTCAGTTAAAGACGATACCCTCCCATACACCACAGCATCATCAGCAAACAGCCGCAAATTACAAGTTACTCTGTCCATCAGATCATTTATATAGATAGAAAATAATAGCGGGCCTATCACACTACCCTGGGGCACGCCTGACGATACACTCGTCTCTGATGAACACTCGCCGTCGAGAACAACGTACTGCGTTCTATTACTTAGGATTGCTTCCAGCCAGTCACAAATCTGTGAACCTATTCCATAAGTTCTCATATCTTCGTTAGCAGTCTGCAGTGTGGCACCGCGTTGAACGCCTTTTTGAAGTCGAGAAAAACACAATCCGCCTGTTGCCCTTCATCCATGGCTCGCAAGATATCAAGTGAGAAAAGGGCAACTGAGTATCACATGAACGATGTTTCCTAAACCCGTGCTGATTCACAGAAAATAGCTTTTCATATGTTCAAATGTTTGTTAAGCTTATGGGACTTAACTACGGGGTCATCAGTCCCTAAACTTACAAACTACTTATGAACTACTTACGAACTAGGACGGCACAAATATCCATGCCCGAGGGGGGGATTCGAACCACCGACCGTAGTGGAAATAGCTTTTCCGTCCAAGGAAAGTTACTATATTCGAAGTGAGAATATGCTCCAAAATTCTACATGAAACTGATGTCAACGATATTGGCCTGCAATTGTGTGGGTCAGTTCTCTTACCTTTCTTATAAACGGAAGTCACCTGCGCTTTTTTCCAATCACTAGGAAATTTGCGCTGAATTAAAGATTCGCAATAAATGCAAGCTAAATAGGGGGCCAATGCCGCAGAATACTCTTTGTAAAACCGAAATGGTATTCCATCCGGACCAACAGACTCTTTCGTATTTATCTCTCTCAACTGCTTCCCTACACCGGAAATACCTATTACTATGTCCCCCATTTCGGAATTAGTACGATGATCAAGTGACGGTACATTTGTGCGGTCCTCCTGCCTGAAAGATTTCTTAAAGGTTAAATTTAGAGCTTTCCGTTTGTTTGCTTCTATTACTGCCCCGGAATGATCAACAAGTGACTGGATAGTGGGCTTTGACCCGCTTATCGATTTGACATAGGACCAGAATGTTTCCGGGTTCTCGGAAAGATCTTTTGCTAAGGTATGGCTGTGATAATTATCGTATGCTTCGCTCACCGATTTTTTTATAGACGCACGAATCTCTACTAACTTTTGCCTGTCATCATTTGCGTGTTCTTTTTTGAACCGAAGGTGCAACAGTCTTTGCTTTCTCGGTAGCTTTCTAACATTATTATTATACCACGGTGGATCTTTTCCAGTATTAATCTACTTTACAGGCACATATTATGTACAGTGCGCTAAAATTTAGTCCTCAGTTCCTCTACATCCAAAGTCCCGGAACTAAACGATGACCATTCATTTTCTAAGTGCGATCCAAACAATTGCTTTTCGGCTCCTCCCAAGAAAAACTCGCTCCTGGCCTTCTTGATTGGTTTATGAAGTTTGTTCACTGTCGACGCTATGACGATATAACGATCACTAATCCCTGCCTCTATACAGACATCGTTAATAAGATCAGCCCTGTTCGTAGCTATAAGGTCTAAAATATTTCCATTGCCCGTGCGTTGCCGGTTTAACTGCTCAAGACAGTTTTAGGAGAATGTGTCTAAAAGTAACTCTCGAGACTGCTTGTCTGTCCCGCCTGAAATGTAACTAGAGAGATCCCAATCTATACTCTTAAGGATGAAAGTCTCCCCCGACTACCATTACATGGCCCGGATACCTACGCACTACCTGGAGTAGACTTACTTTGAATGACTCTAAAACTGCTTCAGCAGCACTGGGGGGCCAATAAAAACTACTATTAACTTTATTTGATATTTCTCGAATGAAAGTAAATGTCACGAAACCGGTAGGGTGTTTTTTAGATAAACTATTTATATTGTGCTCTGGTACATCAAGTGTTCTGGGTTTCGAATCTAACTTTTGAGCTGAGTATTCCTTAGGACATATAGTCCAACTCTCTCATGTTGGTTTATTGCTCTTGCAAGATTCAGAGAGAGAGGGTGTTCGATGCTCCTTCTGGTTTAGGTCCGGAAATACGCAAACCAATCAGTACGTTGAATATTTTCAGTTTTCAGTTTATCCGACACCCCAGCGGGCATTGTCGTCCATAAATAAGAATTCTGGACCTACCGCTTCCTTAAATAGACGAACATATACAGGATACTCTTCATTTAATACAGCTGTGTTCTAAACGCTACGTCGTGAAAAGGTATGCAGCGGCATTCGGCCATTGTGTGTAATGCCTGCGCACACCATAACGCTTTGGCCATACCGCTGATGTTCAGCAACATTCTGTGGTGTGTAATGTGCTCCCCCCCCCCCTCTATCTCTCTCTCTCTCCACACCGTAACTGATGGCCAGAATCACTTGCCACAATGAAGCGGGATACGCTGCAGATTACCTCTCTCGACCACCGTTGCTGGCGCCGGCCAACAGGCACTCGTACTAACAGGGGTTGCAAGGTGTTCAGCGATCTCCCAAGAAATGAGATTTCTGTATCTTTGCGCCACTAGGTTCTCATATCATCCTTTTTCCGTGTGGTTGTCTGTTTTCGAGCACAGATATGTTTTTGAATAGCATTAGCATATTCAGCGAAATTCGTCAATCGCGCCAGATGATCGTTATAAACACAGCCATTACTGCGGCCACAGAATTGACGTATGACGCTATCGAGTAACTGACATCCAAATCTCTGTACGTCAGACAGTCAGATTGGTACCAAAAGCTGTATATCGGCAGAGTATCAAGCAAAACTGCAATATAATTCGTGCTATGTGCCGTTGTCTAGGAGAACGTGCATAAACTATAAGGAACATCTGACCTGCAGAGTAGAAGAAAAGTGTAACTGCGGGAGCATACCACGACAAGCGCCCGCGAGTAATTTGGTGCTGGGCGTGGTACCTCAGCACCCTCTGTAACAGGGGAAAAAATACACAACGACAAACGAAGAACGAATATGAACTAAACGACCGCAAACCATCTATCTACGTGGAAATGTGTGTTATTTTGCTTTACCGGGGATGTTGGTTGAAGCCCAGGAGGTAGCATTTATTTCTACTGTAGTACGTTGGCAATTGTTATATGGGGCATCGTGTTACTGACATATTAGAGGACTGTTCAGAATTTATAGCAGTGTCATCGGCAATTTGGTTTTTCTTCTTTTATTTGGGTGTTAAACTGGACCGCAGCCTAACGTTCAAAGAACACCTGCATGACTTCAGCCAAAAACTCAGAGGCAGAGTCAATATCATTCAGAAACTCGCAGGCTCTACCTGGGGAAGCAATGCTACGACACTTCGCACTTCCTCCATGGCTCTAATCTACAGCGTTGCAGAATACTGCGCACCTGTATGGGCTAACAGTCCGCACGTCAACAAAGTAGATGTTCGCCTAAATGACACCTTACGAACAATAACTGGAGCGTTGAGACCTACTCCTACACCATGGCTCTCTTTGCTGGCAAATATTGAACCTCCGTCACTCCGCAGACAACACGCAATCCAAAGAGAAATGGAAAAAATTGCTGCTGACACCACACTTCCCATACACGCTGATCTAAATGGCCCTACACGATTAGTGTCTAGAAATCCCTTCTGGAACCACTCGTCGAACAATCGGAACACCGTAACAGAATGGAACCACCTATGGCAGCAAGCAAATGTTCACAATGGACACCTCATTAAGAACCCAGCTGATCGTGTTCCTGGTTTCAACCTGCCTCGAAGAACCTGGGTGGCATTAAACAGAATGAGAACCGGTGTTGGACGGTGCAACGAGCTAGCTGATGGCCAAGTGGGGCTACGTGGACGATCCTCACTGTGACTGCGGCGAAATACAGACGATGTAGCACATATTTGATTGTGAAATTCATGGTTTTCAGGACGGTTCGCTGGAGGATCTGCATAGACTTACAGACACTCCCATTTCTTGGCTTTGTAATTAAGAGTTTCCGTTTAGTTGTAAATTATTTTGACAAATATGTGTTCCCTTTAATTCTTAATTTATAAGCATTGTAATAAGTATAACTCATTTCATAATGAATAATGTTTTGTTAGATTTGTATGTTAATTTAGTTTCTCGTTTTGAATGTGTTTAGTACTGTAAGGCATCTGGCATATCGAACGCAAAATAAAATAAGGCGCCTCCTGTGGAGCGCGCGGTTGCTCGCCGTCGAAGGTTCGAGTCCTCCCTGGGGCATGGTTGGGTGTGTTGTCCTTAGGTTAGTTTACCTTAGTTTAAGTAGTTTGTAAGCTACGGACTGATGACCACGCAGTTTGGTCCGATAGATTTACAAACATTTGAACATTTGAGAAAGACAGGCCCCAGCGTAGACGTCATGCGACGTAAGCAAGGTAGTTCCGAGCCGGCGCGATCGCTCAGTGGCTGCCCGCTATGACGCATGGGTAGTGCCCCAGCGGCCGGCCAATCGGCTACCGATCGTGCCGGCTCGGAACTAACTTGCTTACGTGGCATGACTACTGCGTTGGGGTCTGTCTTTCTCGTAGGCCTCATCGTGTGTTAGTCGTGATCTTTATACCCGCAGTGATCTGGGTGTTTGTTTGAAAGTCAAGTGTGCAAAATTTCATCAATATTCGAACAAACCTGAAGCTTTATATGCAATACAAACACACGGACTCGCTAGGTATAAAAACTTTAAATTTACTCTAAAGTCTATGCGTACGATTATTTAAATACAAATGTTACGAACTGTTGATATTATTATGTTACGAAGAGTTTACATTTTTTTATTTTTCAGTATGTGATACTCTACATAACTAATTCACTCTTTTGATTTTGTCATAAATATGTGGTTTGTGCCACTATGAAAACTAGAAGTGCGCAGCGCGGAATTGCTACAAACAATTGTGGTTTATTTATTATACAGTCACTGTTTATTTTGGTCGCATGTCGTCATTATCTATATCATTTCCTAACAGGACTAATTTCTGCTTTGACTGGACTCTTAACTCAATAAATATATCCTTAAACTTAAAGTTCCTTGTAATCGATATTGGACAGAATTTACTAAATTTTTAGCTCTTACACAATACTAGCTGACATATAGTTCGAATACGTTTATCTGATTGCAATTTTAGTGTTGGACAATTGTGACACATGGCATATGAGGTAGCACCTGTGAATGTTTCTATGTAAAGTATCCTTTTTACACGTACGAGAAAACTAACGGTGGGTCTTCAATGTCAAAGTAGAACTGCAGTAGTGTTACTTCATTATTGTGATACCCTTCATGATTTTTTGTTTTATTATAGCAGTTACACAAAATGTTCTAAACACAAATTTTACTAAATTTATGAATTGTACTGTCACTTTTACAACCAGTTTCACTGTTTGGATACACAAAACATTGTGTAACAGTTGAGTAATTAAAAGTGAGTAGTTTCTGAGTGATTCTTCCGTCGGTTGTTGGTGCAACATCTTCACAATGAATTAAGAGTGCAATTTTATGTATGTTCCACAAGTTTATTTTCATTTTGTCAGCCGGATTTCGGTTTACAAGGTCATCTTTAGGCTTTACTGTCTTGTCAAAGAAGTTACATGGTTTGGATGCAGACTCGGAAGATATGTTACTCGTCTACACAAGAGGCGAACCAGTAATAAACTTATCTGTAAGCTAGAAAATGTATATCCATAACATTTTAAACAAATAACATTCCGATAAATTTATTACTTGGTACACTGCTGAAGAATATTTTCAATAGCTTTAATATACAACTATAAACTCAGAATCCACCCCCATGAATCACAGACATTGCCGAGGTGGGGTGGCTTGCGTTCTTCACCAATGCAGATAGTCGTACCGTAGGTGCAACCACAGTGGAGGTGTATCTGTGGAGAGGCCAGACAAACGTGTGGTTCCTGAAGAGGGGCGGCAGCCTTTCCAGTAGAGTTACAGGGGCAACAGACCGGATGATTGACTGAGCTGGCCTTGTAACATCAGATAATATGGCTTTGCCATGCAGTTACTGCAAACGGCTGAAAGCAAGGGGAAACTAAAGTAGTTACTTTTCCCAGGGGCATGCAGCTCTACAGTATGAACACATGATGATGGCATCTTCTTGGGTAAAATATTCCGAAGATAAAATAGTCCCCCATTCGGATCTCCGGACGGAGACTACTCAGGAGGATGTGGTCATCAGGAAAGACAACACTGGCATTCTAGGAACCGGGTCGTGGAATGTTGGATACTTTAATCGGGTAGGGAAGTTAGAAAATTTAAAAAGTGAAATGGATAGGATAAAGTAGATACGGTCGGGATTAGTGAATTTCGGGGGCAGGAGGAACAGGATTTCTGGTCAGGTAAACACAGGGTTATAAATACAATATCAGTTGGTGGTAACGCAGGAGTAGGTATTACAATGAATAAGAAAATATGAATGCCGGTAAGTTATTATGAACAGCATAGTGAACGCGTTATTATAGCAAAGATAGACACAAAACCAACACCGACGACAATCGTCCAAGTTTATATGCCAAGTAGAGCGGCCGATGATGAGGATATCGAAGAAATGTATGACGAGATAAAAGAAATCATTCAGAAGGTTAAGGGAGACGAAATCTTGATTGTGATGGGGGACTGGAAAACGGTAGTAGGGAAGGGAAGAGATGGAAATGTAGTAGGTAAATATGGACTGGGAAAAATGAATGAAAGAGGAGATCGCTTGGTAGAATATTGCGCAGAGTACAATTTTTTGATCACCAACACTTGCTTTAATCATCATGAAACAAAGTTATATACGGGGAAGAGACCAGGAGAAACTGGAAAGTACCAGACTGACTTTATTATGGTAAGGAGTTTATTTAGAAACCAGGTTTTAAACCTTAAGACATAGATATAGACTCTGTCCATAACGTATTGGTTATGAACTGCAGATTAAACCTTAAGAGACTTACGAGATTGAACCTGGACAAATTGAAGGAACCAGAGGTGGTTGAGAGTTTCAGAGGCAGCATTAGGCAAGAATTGCCTGGGGAAAGTAATACAGTAGAAAAAGAATGGGTAACTATGAGAGACAGCGTAGTTAAGGCAGCAGGGGATCATATAGACAAAAGGACAAGGCCTAATAGAAATCCCTGGATAACAAAGGATATATTAAACTTAATTAATGAGAGGAGAAAAATTATAAAAATTCAGCAAGTGAAGAAGGCAAAAGGGTGTACAAACGTCTGAAAAATGAGATTGACAGGAAGTGCAGACTGTCTAAGCAGGAGTGGCTAGAGGACAAATGCAGAACCGTAGAAGAATGTATAACTAGGGGAAAGATGTTCAAATGTGTGTGAGGTCTTATGCGTCCAAATTTCGTGGTTATCAGTCGCTAGACTTACACACTTATTACTTGACTCACTTAAACTAACTACTCTAAGCACAACACAACACCCATGCCCGAGGGAGGATTCGAACCCCCGACCGTAGCGGCCGTACAGACTGTAACTGGCGCGCCGCAGACCGCTTGGCCACTGCGGCCAGCTAGCGGAAAGACAGATACCACCTACAGGAAAGTAATAGAGATATTTGGAAGCAAGAAAAGCAGCTGTGTGAATATCAAGAACTCAGACGGAAAACCAGGAAGGTCTATATACAGAGCCTATAAAAATGAAATTTGAAGGAAGTATTCTAAAAATGGGAGACGAAGTGGAGGAATATGGGATAGGTGATATGATAATGCGAGAAGAATTTGACAGTGCGCTGAAGGATTTGAGTCGAAACAAGAGCCCTGGAATAGATGATATTCCGTCTGAACTGCTGATATCGTTAGGAGAGCCAGTCATGAAAAATTTGTTCCACCTGGTATGCAAGATCTATGAGACAGCGGAAATACCCTCCGACTTCAAGAAGAATATCGTAATTCCAATTTCAAAGAAAGCAAGTGCAGACATATGTAAAAATTACTGAACTATCAGTTTAATAAGTCATGGTTGCAAAATACTAACACGATTTACACTACTGCCCATTAAAATTGCTACTCCAAGAAGAAATGCAGATGATAAACGGGTATTAATTGGACAAATATATTATACTAAAACTGCTATGTGATTACAAAATGTTCAAATGTTTGTTAAGCTTAAGGGACTTAACTGTTGGGTCATCCGCCACTAAACTTACAAACTACGTATGAACTACGTTATACTAAAGAATCCACAAACATCCATGCCCGAGGGGGATTCGAATCCCCTACCGTACGGCCGTGCAGACAGTGACTGGCGCGCCTCAGACAGTTCGGCCACCGCGGCCGGTATGTGATTATATTTTCACGTAATTTGGGTGCATAGACCCTGAGAAATCAGTACCCAATTCAACCACCTCTGGCCGTAATACGCCTGGGCATTGAGTCAAATAGAGCTTGGATGGCGTGTACAGATACAGATGCCCATGCATCTTCCACACGATACCACAGTTCATCAAGCGTAGTGACTGGCGTATTGTGACGAGCCAGTTGGTCGGCCACCATTGACCGAAGTTTTCAGTTGAGCCGGCCAGGGTGGCCGAGGGGACTGATGTGCGCCAGTCACGGTCTGCACGACTACTAAGGTCGGGGGTTCGAATCCCCCCTCGTGCATGGATATTTGAGCCGTCCTTAGTGCTAGCTAGTTCATAAGTAGTTTGTAAGTTTAGGGCCTGACGACCCCGTAGTTAAGTCCCATAAGCTATACAAACATTTGAAACATTTGCATTTTTCAGTTGGTGAGAGATCAAAATGTTTGTAAAGCGTAAGGTACTTAACTATGGGGTCATCAGCCCCTAAACCTACAAACTACTTATGAACTACCTTATACTAAAGACGAAACAAACATCCATGCCCGAGGGGGGATTCGAACCCCCGACGGCGGACGGCCGCACGCACCTCAACACGGCGCTCCAGTACGCGCGGCTAAACCGCCGCGGCGGTGAGAGATCTGGAGAATGTGCTGGCCAGAGCAGCAGTTGAACATTTTCCGTATCCAGAAAGGCAAGTACAGGACCTGCAATATGTTGTCGTGCATTATCCTGCTGAACTGTAGGGTTTCGCAGGGATCGAATGAAGGGTAGAGCCACTGGTCGTAACACATATGAAATATAACGGCCACAGTTGAAAGTGCCGTCGATGCGAACCAGAAGTGACCGAGACGTGTAACCAGTGGCACCCCATACCATCACACCGGGTGATACGCCAGTATAGCGATGACGAATACACGCTTCCAATGTGCGATCACCGCGATATCGCCAAACACTGATGCGACCATCATGGTGCTGTAAACAGAACCTAAATTCATCCGAAAAATTACGTTTTGCCATTCGTGCACCAGGTTCACCGTTGTGTACACCATCGGAGGCGCTCCTGTCTGTGATGCAGGGTCAAAGGTAACCGCAGCCATGTTATTCGAGCTGATAGTCCATGCTGCTGCAATCGTCGCGAACTGTTCGTGCAGATGGTTGTTGTCTTGCAAACGTCCCCATCTGTTGATTCAGGGATCGAGACGTGGCTGCACGATCCGTTACAGCCATGCGGATAAGATGCATGTCATCTCGACTGCTAGTGGTACCAGGGTGTTGGGATCCAGCACGGCGTTCCGTATTGGCTTCCTGAACCCACCGATTCCATATTCTGCTAACAGTCATTGAATCGCGACCAACAAGAGCTGCAATGTCGCGATACGATAAATCGCAACCGCGATAGGCTACAATCCGACCTTTATCAAAGTCGGAAACATGATGGTACGCATTTCTCCTCCTTACACGAGGCATCACAACAACGTTTCACCAGGCAATGCCAAACAACTGCTGTTTGTGTATGAGAAATCGGTCGGGAACTGTCTTCATGTCAGCATTTTATAGGTGTCGCCAACGGCGCCAACCTTGTGTGAATGCTCTGAAAAGCTAATCATTTGCATATCACAGCATCTTCTTCCTGTCGGTTATATTTCGCGTCTGTCGCACGTATTCTTCGTGGTGTAGCAATTTTAATGGCCAGGAGTGTATTTACAGACGAATGGAAAAACTTGTGGAAGCCTACCTCGGGGAAGATCAGCTTGGATTTAGGAGAAATGTAGGAACACGGTACGCAATAATCACAGTACGACTTACCTTAGAAGATAGGCTAAGAAAAGGCAAACCTAAGTTTTTAGCGTGTGTAGATTTGTAGATAGCTTTTGACAATGTCGATTGCAATACACTCTTTCAAGTACTGAATGTAGCAGGGGTAAAATATAGGGAGCGAAGAGTTATATTCAACCGATACAAAAACCAGACAGCGGTTATTGGAGTCGAAAGGCAAGAAAGCGACGCAGATGTTGGGAAGGGAGTAAGACAGGGTTGTAGCCTTTCCCTAGTGTTGTTCAATCTGAGCAATGAGCAAGCAGTGAAGGAATGCAAGGAGAAATTTGGAGAGGGAATTAAAGATCAGGGAGAAGAAATAAAAACTTTGCGGTTTGCCGATGACATAGTAACTTTGTCAGAGACCGCAAAGGATCAGGAAGAGCAATTGAATGGAATGGACAGTGTCTTGAAAGGAAGATATAAGATGAAAATTAACAAGAATAAAACGAAGGTAATGGAATGTAATGTCAGAAAATCAGGCGATGCTGAAGGAATTAGGTTAGGTAATGAGACAATAAAAGTAGTAGATGAGTTTTTTTATTTGGGTACTAAGATGGCCGAAGTAAAGAAGATATAAAATTCGGAATGGCTATGGGAAGAAAAGCGCTTCTAAAGAAGTGAAACTTGTTAAAATCCAATATTAATTTAAATGTTAGGAAGTCATTTCTAAAAGCATTTGTCTGAAGTAAAGCACTGTATGGGAGTGAAACGTGGACGATAAGGAGTTCAGACAAAAAAAATTATAGAACCTTTTTAAATGTGGTGCTACAGACGAATGATAAAAATTAGGTGGGTACATCACGTTACTAATGAGGAGGTGCTTAACCGAACTGGGGAGGAAAGTAGTTTCTGGCATATCTGACTAAGAGAAGGGATAGATTAGTGGGACATATTCTGAGACATCAAGGAATTGTGAACTTAGCATTAGAAGGAAGTGTGTGGGGTAAAAATCGTAGATGGAGACCGAGGGACGAATACAGTAAGCAGATTCAAAAGGATGTAGGTTGACGAACGTATTCTTAGATGAAGAGACTTGCACAGGACAGGGTAGCTTGGAGAACTGCAGCAAACCAGTCTGCGCACTGAAGACCATAACAACAAGCTGAGAATATTCGGGGTACTTAGGTAGCATCAATAAATTAAAAATTAAATACATAACGGCGTGTGATAGGCCTACAGTCATCAGACTCAAATGTAGAATAGACCTTTCTAACGAACATAATATTTTGCTAAGGTTAGACAACAATAATTCAATTTAATATGGAAAATGGATGGAGTGGTACGATCTTACAGTGTGGGAGGTAATGAAAAGCCAGGAATAAACTTTAACTATTAATTATTAATTTGGCTATTTGGGGAACAAACCAGGAATAAACTTAGACTGCGTTATAATCTTTCAAGTTAGAGTTAAGTTTATGCCCCACTCCTATATAATTATTTATAATTATTTAAAAATTTACATTTTAATTGTACGACCACAACATAGCCAAAGACGCCGCTTTCTATGTGGTTTTATCTAGGCGTTGACGAGTAACTATCTTCTAAGTCTGTATCTAAACAATGTAACATTTTCGACAAAACATTAGTTTGAAGATGGCCTTGTAAGCCGAAACCCGTTAACTAAATAAAAAAAAAGTGAAACATATACAAAATTGCGATTTTAATTCATAACAGTGAGTAGTAGTTACCTGTTTTAAATAACATTTGAAAGAGACTAAAGAAGATTGGAATGACACGGAAACCTTGCACATCACTATTAATTCAACACCGACGTATGATGTGACGGCATTACGAGCAAAGAAATATGTACGTCGGGAAATAAGTTGCAGCTGAAAGTTTTACAACAGAGCGATTTAGCATGGGCCTCTGATATATGATTCCCAAAACCACATTTTTAGTATTTAAGTCTTTTAAAATTGGCTCACTATTTAACAAAGCATTTACTTTGAAAGTGTAAAAATGTAGTGAATGTAATTCTTCCCTCCGTTTTAACCTGTCTTAGAAATACTAATCTGATTCTTTTGTCTCCGCCATGTCTCTTTTCTGTAAGTGTGGCTAATTACATTTTAAAGCCAGAGTAATCAGAAAAGCCAATTTTTAAGCCGTGGATGCAGTGATAATATTCTATGTGTAACCTGTAGCCTTTCCCATAGGTATAATGACGAGGTGCTGTTTAAATGCTAAATATTTTATAAACACCAAAATGCGTGAAACGAGCAGTACCTGGAATTTATATTCCCGGTAAATTCTGTTATACACATGCTCCACTTTAGGCATGCAAATGATGGAACACTGTAAATAAAAAAAAGAATAACAATTTGTAAATTGAGGTCTCCAATGCATCGTTTCTAATGAAATGTTTTTATTTCGCTTTTCCGCGTCAGTGATCAATGGCGCACTTGCTTTAAACATTGCTCGCCTGCCCCAGGAGCTCCCGCCTCTAGTATTTTGAGGACATTAGCTGACATTCCGTGAGACTTTTATCAATAATACTACGATTTAAACTCTCCCTCTCAGGGAGCATCAATGCTCCTGTGACCGCTTTGATGGTACTGGTTCGATAAAACTAAGAAACAGTGCCATGTATCAAAGACGAATTAAATTTCTTTCTCTGTCTTTGTTTCTACAATAGTTGTTTTCTTTGCCTAAAGAGGGACCGTCGTTATGAATGTTGTCAAAAGTTTCCGACGTCAGATACCAGTGAGGGATACCAAATAGTACTGGACTAGGTGTAAATATAATACTAATTTCAAACTGAACGGAGTATAAAAAATATATCCAGCAAAGCTTCAGAACTGTGTTATTGATTCGTCAGCATATTAAGCATGAAGAGGCGAAACGGAGACGAAATTCAAAGATGAAGCTGCTCTTGTTAAACAATGGTATAAGGAGTACAAAGAATTCCTCGAACGTCGCCGTTATCTGTGGCCTCTTAATGAACGTGTCGTCAACGAAATAGAGCCGGCCGCTGTGGCCGATAGGTCTGCGGCGGACCAGTCACGATCTGCACGGCCACTACGGTCGGGGGTTTGAATCCCCCTCGGGCATGGATATTTGTCTCGTCCGGAAAACAACTTTGGCTTGTGGTATACCAACAGTCTGTGGATACTATTAGTCAAAGATTACACTTCATCATTACAGCAAACGTACTGTATCTGCTGCACGTTACTAGTTATGAAGGTGGTGTTTTTGAAATGAAAAGTAACTGATATTAAAAGATGTAATTATGATTAATAGGGTTGTAAAATATGAATACATCAACAGAAGCGATTATTATAAACTTATGTTTCCAAGGCGAAGTAGCAGAGATACATGTAATGATTGTGAAGTTTGATCAATGTCAGTAATTTATAAGTGGCTACGTTTTCATGTGAAATATTGTATAGATTCTTGAAACAGTAGGAGGAACTGAAATCATTTCAGTTGATGGTAATTTGTTTCTTCCGTTTTACATACAGTAAATACGTAAACTTTACCAGATAAAATCGATATAACGCATTGTACTGTATAGATGTAGATATAGCAACTAACTGAAGGTAATATTTATCCTTTTCCCATTAATATGTACATAGAAAAATTCCATCAATTTTATATCAACTGTCATGTATGTCATTGATCAGTGACGCAACTGTACAAGAACTATAAAATAGCATGAAATCTTATTAAGAATACTAGCTAAAAACCCGGTGTTGCCCGGGCTATTTATTTATTTATTCCTGCTTGAGTTGTACTTCTTCTATCCCTTTTCACTGTCCAACTTTTTAAATTTTTATTTTGTAAAATCATGTTATATTTATCGGAGACGATATAAGAAATAACGCTGTCTTGCATAACGTACAAAATTATAAGTGCAGTATCCAACCAAAGAACGAAAGCAATCAAAATACAAATGACATATAAAATTCGGACGATCTCATATTTATTGAGTTATACGTTATAAAATTGAAAAATTTTTCAGGTATATATTTGTATAAGTGCTGTATGTATGTAAAATACAATTAGTAGTAAAGAAGTAATAGATTAAAACTTGGTGCGTGATAGGGCGGTTTTCTATGAAAGTTACTGTTTATGTGGTCATATCTCATGGACTATATGTCGTATTGTGACGCAATTTCGCAGGTGCATTCAGCTATATGTGTGAATACTGTTTGTAAAATTTCCCGCTGCTACAATTTGTAGTATAGAAATTATAAATTGTAACGTCATACCGAATGCTTTAGTTTTAGTCCATGAACAGCGGAAAAATATTAACCAAGAAACTTTTCTTCCTTTCCTAATTTTGCTGTGGTTGTCAGCGAGAAAAACTTCAGTAAAGGTTTGAAATTATGTTTAAAGTTGGTTGCAAGTCGCTAAGTACTGTCATTCTCATACAGTGTGTGAAAAAAGTCTCGTCGCATTATGTGGCAATTTCTTGCAACTATATTGTTTAAAAGGTCATGCCTGATGCGACAGTTTTGCGGCATCTTCAGCGAAACTATTGTGAGCGGTAGACTTCTTTTCGTTTCATCATTTTGTGTGTGTGAGTGGGTCATTTCCAAAACGCTTCATAAATGTCCGAAATTAAATGCAAACTTTGTTGCAGGTCCATAGTAACTACTCCCATTTTCCAATAATTGACGCATACATTTGGGTATCCTCACGCGGTGGCCTCTCATCATTTGTGACATCATATCCCCTGAGCTACGTGTCGTACTCTTTTGTTTTTGAGTCAGGAACCTTCGTGGGCGTACGGTGGACAGTTCACAAAAGTTTCATTGTAACTGAATGAATCATTTATGAACACATAGAGGACATACAGACATACATTCATTTATATACTAGCTTAAGCCCGCGGCTCCGCTCGCGTATTGATTGATTATGATAGATAAGCTATCTTTCAATAGTGTGCTATGAGACTGGTTTTGAAGGATGAAATGAAATACGATACCTTCTTTAGAAACAAACATTTTTAATCAACATTATCAGGAAAGTAAGTAGTGTAGATCAAATCACACGTAAAATGCACTCGTTACGAAGAATTCAAATTCAACAATAATGATTGTAATAATATCACAGATCGATCACTTGATGTAATGCTCGAAACGTCAAATCGATTTTTATAAAGAGATGTATTAAAAGAAATTTCTTTTTCACTGCTTTATTTATTTATTCTTATATTTCCTTATTCGTATGCTTATCCTTACAGAGAAAGACCTGAAGACATTGTAGCACGCATAGACCAAAGATATGGTCTGTGGCATCACGATTCGCTGTACGTAACCTCCTTGCTATAGAGTCGCAAACGTCATCGCTGGCCTTCAGTCCAATTTTTTTAATAATTTGACGACTTTCAACCTCCATATATTCCACCCCCTTACAGCTATCGGCATGGAACTGCTATGGTGTACAACGGGAGACTTCGGACAACAATGAGACACGGACCATTCGTTTGCGTTCTGTAGTTTTCGCTGCAGAGCGAAATATTAACACACACACACACACACACACACACACACACACGTAGAATTGTATGTACACCGATAACTTTCCATTCCAGTATACTCTACCCTTTTATGATTATCAACCCTCAAGCAAAATGCAACCAATGAAACCATTTCCAAAGAGTAAATATAATTCTCAAAGAGTAATTATTGTTCCGCATTTCGCGTTATATTCTTCAAATTACTAAATATCTATCAGATCGCTAAAAACAGTGCCTAAAACCTTCCTCAGGTATAAATTAGTATCTGTACAAATATTTAAGTTTATAATGTTTGTAGAGCTTATGGGACTTAACTACGGGGTCATCAGTCCCTAAACTTACAAACTACTTATGAACTAGCTAATCCTAAGGACAGCACAAATATCCATACCCGGGTGGGGGGGGGGGGATTCGAACCCCCGACCGTAGTGGCCGTGCAGACCGTGACTGGAGCGCCTCAGCCACCTCGGCCGGCAAAATATTTAAGTCTCTGCGTCTTGTCGTTCGGAGGTGATAAGCGTACACCGAACAGACATAAACATTTATAGATATAGATGAATGTTAACAGATTGGAAATTGGTGTTACTTTATGTTAATCTGATACTATATTTCTCTTAATACCTTTTCTTATGTCTTAATAGCTGCTCGAGAATGGCACAAAAACCAGAATTGCAACAACACAATAAAACAGACAAAGCTAATGGGGAATACGATGTAATTTACAACATGTGGATCCGAACAGTAAGAGGTTGTAAGAAGGATTGTTAGATGGTTGGGCTCGGTAGCAGAGCGTTTGGCAGGCGGGGAGCGGCGCGGAGGGACAAGGGAGAGAGCCAGGGCGGCGCATCAGCATGAGCACTGAGCACTGCCCTGGGACTCGTTCCCGCAACGCGTGCGCCACGCGCCGTCCATTCACCGCCATCAGCACGCGTCACCAGGCCCTAGCTTCCCAGCCAACTACCTTCACTTCCCGCAGCTTCTCCAAACGAGCGGACAATCTCCAGCTATACATCTATCATCTTCTTCTACATATGTACTGGCTGATCCATTGATAGTGACCGGGCCAAATATCTCTCGAAATAAGCATCAAATGAAAAAACTACGAAGAACAAAACTTTTCTAGCTCGAAGGGGGAATACAGATGGCTCTATGATTGGTCCGATAGATGGCACTGTCACAGCTCAAACGGATATCAACTGCATTTTTTTAAATAGGTACCTCCAATTTTTATTACATACTAGCTGTATATTCATGTGTATAAGGGCTGAATGTAAAGTTAGAAGTAAAGAAGTAATAGGTTAAAACTTGGTGTGGAAAGGGGCTGTTCTCAACGAACGTTTCTGTTTACGTGCTCATAAAAAATGGTTGATCAGCTTATGGGACTTAACTACGGGGTCATCAGTCCCTAAACTTACAAACTACTTATCAACTACCTTATACTAAAGACGGCACAAATATCCATGCCCGAGGGGGGATTCGAACCCCAACCGTAGTGGCCGTGCAGACCGTGACTGGAGCGCCTCAGTCTCCTCGGCCACTGCGGCCGGCTTACGTGCTCATATCTCATGAACTACGTATCGGAATGTGATACAATTAAGAAGCTACATTCAACTATATATGTGTATACTGTCTGTAAAATTTCCTGACGCTACAATTTGTAGTGTTCAAATTATAAATTGTAACGTCATATCGAGAGCCGTAGTATTACTCCATAAACAGCGGAAAAGTAGTAAGCGAGAAACTATTTCCTTTCATCATTTTACTATGGTTGCCAGCGAAAAAAAATTTAATAAAGGTTTTAAATTATGTTTAAAGTTTGTTGCAAGTCGCTGAGTACTATCATTCTCATACAGTATTTCGAAAGTCTCGCCGCATTATATGGCATTTTTTGCGATTTCTATTGGATATGACGTAATATCTTTTGAACCATGTGTCGTATGTGCTTCTTAACCATGCAGCAATTGTTACCTCACGGTAAGGAATGTGTGTACCAAATTTGGTTGAAATAGGTCCAATGGTTTAGGAGAAAATGATCAGCATTGTCGCAAAATGCAGCAGTTTTTCGCGCATCTCATTGTTTATGACGTCATATCTCGTGAACTATATATCGTATGTGATTCTTACACTTACGGCGACTGTCCTCATGGATTGAAGCTTACGTGTACAAAATTTCATAAAGATTGGAACAAAACTGTAGATTTATATGCAACACGTACAAACGTACGGACACTCTGTTTTATATATTAGATTCGTCTAGTACGTAAATAAATATGAATGTTTTATTTGGAACACTTTTTTCGCTTCGTGATAAATGGCGCTGTAATATTCACAAATATATCGCTCACAATTTCGACGAACAGTGGGTAACAGGAAAATTGTTCCATTGTGATACATGTACCTTTGTGAAATTATCATATATTATAAGAACGCATCTTGTTACTGCGTGATTACTTGTAATTACCTCATGACTTCAATAAAAGCTCAAAATGATGTCTTTCAACTTCAGTGCGTTTGGCAATATGCGTAACGAAATGTGCTGACGCATGTTTTCAGGCGTTGTCGGTGAATCACGAAAACAAATATCCTTCAAATTTCTCAACAGAAAGAAATCCGGGGATGTAAGATCCGGTGAACGTACGGGCCATGGTACAGTGCTTCTACGACCAATCCACCAGTCATTAAATATTCCATTTAAGACCACATCAACTGCACGCGAGCCATGTGTCGGACATCCATCATGTTCAAAGTACATCGCCATTCTCTCATGCAGTGAAACATCTTGTAGTAAAATCGGTAGAACATTACGTAAGAAATCAGCATACATTGCACCATTTAGATTGCCATCGATAAAATAGGGGTCAGTTATCCCTCCTCCCATAATGCCGCACCATACATTAACCCGCCAAGGTCGCTGTTGTTCCACTTGTCGCAGCCATCGTAGATTTTCGGTTGCCTAATAGAGCATATTATGCCGGTTTAAGTTACCTCATTTTGTGAATGACGCTTCGTCACTTAAAACAATGGGTGAAAAAATCTGTTATCGTCCCGTAATTTATTTTGTGCCCAGTGGCAAAACTATAAATGACGTTCAAAGTCTTCGCCATGCAAATCCTGGTGCATAGAAATGTGTTACAGGTGAAATTTATGTTGATGTAGAGTTCTCAACACCAACGTTTTTGAGATTCCCGATTCTCGCTCAGTTTGTCTGCTACTGATGTGGGGATTAGCCACAACTGCAACTTGGGCATCATCATCTTTTGCAGGTTGTGGTTGACGTGTCACTTGTAGCTGAACACTTCCTGTCTATTTAAATAACGTAATTATCCGACGATAGGTCCGGACACTTGGATGGCGTCTTCCAGGATAACGATCAACATACATAGCACAGGCCCGTTGGGCAGTTTGATCACAACAGCCATAAGCAAATACCGTCCGCACTGGTGAAATGTTACGCGATACCACGTACTTATATGTTTGTGACTATTACAGCGCCATCTATCACAAAGCGAAAAAAGTGTTCCAAATAAAACATTCATATTTATTTACGTACTAAACGAATATGTAATAAAAATGGGCGTACCTATTTAAAAATGCAGTTGATATCCGTTTCACCTATGGCAGCGCCATCTAGCGGGCCAACCATAACGCCATCTGTTTTCCTCCTTCAAGCTAGAATAGTTTTGTTCTTTGTAGTTTTTTCGCTTGATGCTTATTTCAATGGACCACCCTGTATGTATAAATAGATGTGTGTATGTTACCTATGGTTCCAAGGTGGCTGGAGCAAATTCGATGATATCTCCAGGAAATCGTATGATCAGCGTAGCGAGTGAACCTACTAGTGTAAAGGCATTACTTGCTGCACAAGATGTTTCAATGTTCAAATGTTTGTAAATCTTATGGGACTTATCAGTCCCTAAGTTTACAAACTACTTAAACTAACTCAAACCTAAAGACAAAACAGCAACACATGCCCGAGGGATGGCACGAACACCCGACGGCGGGCAATCGCGCGCTCCGCAGCATCGCGCTTTAGACCGTTCGGCCACTCCACCACGGCTGTTTCAATATACAGACATTTATATAATTTTTCTGTTTAAATAATTGTTCCTTTATAACTATAGTGTTATGTGTAAATGAGAATTTTACTGGTCTACAACTATTAATTGTATTCTACTATGTATTAAAGATTGGCTGAATGCGTAATGCCCAAAGGCCATAAAAAGAAAAGGGTTGGTCGCTAGTATTAAATAAAGGGATGGACAGGGCTACAACGTGCGTCGTTGACGAAATTATTTAGGACGTCGAGCCCAACGAGAAAGACCGACCGGGCAGTGTACGTCACATCATGTGATCAGTGTAGTGCGATCGCTAGGCGACCGGCTGCCTACTGGGGCACAGCCCACTGTCACATAGCGGCCAGCCAGTCAGCTAGCGATCGCGTTTGTACAGCAACGACTCTGATCAAGTGACGTGACGTCGCGCTCCGGCCAATGTTTGTTGGCCATGTTAGGACGTACATAAAATAGTCAAAGAAACTGGTATACCTGCCTAATCTCGTGTAGGGACACCATGAGCATGCAGAAGTGCATGTACTCATTGAATAATATTTGTGAAAGGCTACAACCCTTGCTAGCAAAAACAGCTTCACGCAATATTTAACCACAGAATTTTTAGTGGCTTAGATATAACTTCTTTTAATTTGACTCCATAATACATTTAATACATGTTACAAATTTTAAAATAGTAACATGTACTGGGAAGACCTTTTTAGTTATTTTATGGACCTGTTATGTTTTATGCGGAGTACATGAGTCATCACGACTTGTATTCTGCACTGATGATGTTTCATCATGGGAACGTAATCGATGTGTAAACTCTTTATAATATAAATAATGTATATCTCTCACTAAGCTGGAAATTTATTAGTTTTATATCCTATTTTGTATCCAAGGTTAAGATACGGTGTTAAAAGACAGTGATGTTGTTCCATGTTCGAGGATCAATATCGGCTTCTCATTTATTCATCCGTGAGTACAGGTCATGGCGCACGTTACTGAAGAACAGAAATGGATCGAATATGACCCCTTGTGGCTGGTTGCATACACTAGAAATGACGGCGTCGCTGTTACGTCTGTGCTACGACGCCTTCCTTCGTTCTTGCTATAGTTACGCGACTGCAATGAGTGCTGTCGCTTTATACTCATGGGATCATAGTCGCCAGAAATAAGCTCCGTATACTCGCGTGAAACTAATCAGCGGTTCCTCTGGCGTCATCTCCTTACTCGCTGTCTCCGTGTGTTCGCAGACTCGACTCCCTTGCCTCCGCTTGTGCTGCAGTAGAAGAGAGTCACGTCGCTTGAGTCTGTTTCCGGGTACAAGTGGGCTTGAGCGTGCACAGAAAGGAAGGAAGATAACCTCCCGTTGACACTGTGGTCATTAAAGACGGGCACTTAAAGGAGAGTGGCTTCCAACAGAACTACAGTATCGTCTATTGTCTGCAATATTGTTAATCGACGACTGTCGTCGATCGGCGTATTAGAATATCTCAGCCAGTCAGGTCGTAGTAGTCTATGTGTTTACGAATCACGCCTGTGATGTCAATACGCGAAACTGTAACACGAACCGAATGCTTCAATACCCTCACTGCCAAGCGTCTACGTTTCCAAAAATATTATCCTAAGATACTTTGCTTTTTCAAGTACAAAAATGTTCAAATGTTTGTTAAGCTTATGGGACTTAACTACGGGGTCATCAGTCCCTAAACTTACAAACTACTTATAAACTACCTTATACTAAGGACGGCACAAATATCCATGCCCGAGGGGGCATTCGAACCCCCGACCATAGTGGCCGTGTAGACCGTGACTGGAGCGCCTTTTTCAAGGACAACCGTACGAAATCGGCAAACAGGTTACTGCACTATTTTGTCAGTCACATCGAACTGTACCATTTGTTTACTTTTGGAAGATCTGTTTTCGCCTGGTTGCAGACATGCCCCACCGCGCCACTATGCTGTCTGAGCGAGGAACAAATTGCAGAGTTTCCGCTTACAAAGAGAGGACGCCTACTCGTCATCGCCGAATTCGTCCAGATTCATGGTACATGTAAGGCGTGGTGAGACACTGGGAGTTGTAAAATTTCACATCATAAGCTGGAAAGGAGAAGAGCGACATCGAAGTGCAACACGACTCATTTCCATTCCGCTGATTACTGCTTCATCTGTGGCGAAACGTAGGGGCCAATGTAGGTTTTGTCGTACAAATCGTAATCTGCGATAAAAACCGAGGGTTTCTGTTGAAGATTTCTAATTTGGCCCCCGCCGCCCACGGGGTTAGGTTGGGGAGCGAGAGTAGTATCACTAGATAGAAAATCAAATATTTGTAGAGCTTATGGGACTTAACTACGGGGTCATCAGTCCATGAACTTACAAACTACTTACGTACTAAGGACGGCACAAATATCCATTCCCGAGGGGGTTTCGAACCCCAGACCGTAGTGGCCGTGCAGACTGTGACTGGCGCGCCGCAGCCAGCTCGGCCACCGCGGACGGCCCTCCTATAGAAACTAATTAGTGTTGTACATATATTTTATCCGACGTGTACTTTCCCTGATATTTGAATGCCTTCAGTTAAAATGAGCAGATACAGGGCGCCACAACATAATGTATAACTCTTTGAAACTGAACATCTCTTTAATCAAAGGGGTTAGAAATACAATTTCAATAGTGTCTGGTGCCTCACGGTTCAACTTAAGGTGGTAAACTGGTGTCAATCCATCGCAATACACTGTACACAACGACTTACGACTGAGCGAAATATCAACTTTATTGTTTCCAAGCGAATATCATCACAGGCCTGCTCAATTTGCTATCTAAGAACTGTGTTCTTGAGTGTGCACCGCAGAAAGGAGTCTAGAGGAGTTAAATCTGGAGAGCCAGTTGGGTACTCCACACTCCCTCTTCATCCTATCCATCTGGCAGAGAATATACGAATGAGAAATGTTCTCACGTCCTGGTGAAAGTGTAGTGGCACCCATCCTTTTGAAATCAATAACCTTTTTAATTCCCTTATACAACGTTAATGCCAGGAGATATCGTTTCCAAGATTTCCAAGTAAGAGTCGCCCGTGACAGTGTTGTCAAAGCCGGCCGCGGTGGCCGAGGGGACTGAGGCGCGCCAGTCATGGTCTTTCACGGCCACTACGGTCGGGGGTTGGAATCCCCCCTCGGGCATGGATATTTCCGTCCTTAGTGTTAGCTAGTTCATAAGTAGTTTGTAAGTTTAGGGACTGATGACTCCGTAGATAAGTCCCATAAGCTATACAAACATTTCAACATTTGAAGTGTTGTCAGAAATTTACGACCCTATTAACCATGTAGAAGACAGAACACACCAGTCTGATACTCCTGGTAGATTAACATGCTTTTTCTCTCTTACTTATGGATTCTCCCTGACCCAGTACACACAATTATGGCGGTTACTTGTTCCATCAAGATGAAACGTCGTTTCATCTGACGAAACAATTCGATCTTGGAAACATTGGTCTTCTTCACATATGTTAATGAACGACTCTGAAAATTTGCCTGTCAGGATCATCCTCGTTAAGATCATGGAGAAGTGTTGGAATGTCGGAAAGACCCACCGTGGTTTAATAATAATATACGAAAAATGATGAGAAAGAAAAGACAGTTGCACTCTCCGTTCAAAAAAGTTCAAGCAAACCAAATCAGACAAAGGTTAATAGAAATTAACGCGTGTATAAAAAGAGAAATGCGCAAAGCATACAATAACTGCCACCGTCAGACCTCAGCAAAAGATCTTGCCAAGGACCCGAAAAAATTCAGATTTTATGTGAAATCGGTAAGCGGATCAAAGAGCTCTTCCAGTCACTCAGTTGATAATTCTGGGGTGGTGATAGAAGACAGCAAAATCACGGCCGAAGTTTTAAATTTAACGTTTATGAAATAATTCATGCGGGAGGACCACACAAACATACCTTCATTTGATGGGCGCTCATACTCCCAAATTGAGAACATAGTAATAGGCATAGCTGGTGTAGAGAGGCGACTCAGAGAGTTGAAATCAAACAATTCGCCAGGTTCAGATGGGGTACCAATCCGATTGTACAAAGAGTACTCAACGGCATTAGTCCCTTACTTAGCTTGTATTTATTGCGAATCTTTGATCCAGCGCAATGTTCCACGCGGCTCGAAAAAGGAGCAAGTAACTCCCGTGTATAAGAAAGATAAGAGAACGGACCCACGAAATTACAGACCTATATCGTTAACATCAATTTGCTGTAGAATTCTTGGACATATTCTCAGTTCTTATGTAGTAAATTTCCTTGAGAAGGAAAAGCTTTTGTCCATGCATCAGCACGGCGTTAGGAAGCATCAATCGTGCGATACTCACCTTGCCGTTTTCTCTCATGACATCTTGCGAGCTATGGATGAAGGCCAACTGGCAGACTACATATTTCTTGATTTTTAAAAGGCGTTTGACACGGTACCGCACTACAGACTGCTAACGAAGGTACTAGCTTATGGAATAGGAACCCAAATATGTGATGACTCGAAGACTAATAGAACCCAGTAGGTTGTCCTCGATGGCGAGTGTCCATCAGAGACCAGGGTATTGTAAGGGGTGCTCAACAAGTGTGATAGGACCGCTATTATTTTCTGTCTATATAAAAGAACTGACGGACAGAGTGAGTTAGCGATTTGAAATGGAACGAGCATATAAGGACAGTCGTGGTAAGGCGACGGTCGACTTCGTTTTACTGGGAGAATTTCTGGGAGGTATGATTCGTCTGTAAAGGAGACCACATATAAAACGTTAGTATGATCCGTCTTGAGTATCGCTCAAGTGTTTGAACGGTTTAAAGTAGGACATAGAGGCAGTTCAGAAATGTGAGGCTAGGTTTGTAACTGGTAGCTTCGATCAATGCGCGAGTGTTACTGAAATGCTTTGGGAAGTCAAATGGGAGTCGCTGGCGTGAAGGAGTCATTCATTTCGAGAAACACTGTTTAAAAAATTTAGAGGGCTGGAATTTGAGGCGAACTGCTGGACGATTCTAGTGCCGCCAACCTACATTTCCCGTAAAGGCCACAAAGATAAGGTCAGAGTGATTAGGGCTCGTACTGATGCATACAAACATTCGTTTTTCTCTCGATCTATATGGGAGGGAACAAGAAAGCATCTAACGAATAGTGGTATCGAGTACCCTCCAGCACACACCTTTGGGTGGATTGCGGAGTACATATGTAGAAGTATATGTAGATTCCACATGGTTTGCTGAAGGAGTCCAAACTTGATGTTGCTATATATTATTACTTTATTGTATAATAACACGAAACAAAACTAAATTTATGATGATATACGAATGTCTCAGTCATTTCAAAAAATTATAATTCTTTCGTAGTTTGTTTGCTCTGTTACCTTGGATACCTACATAAATCTGCAGTTGACAATAGCTCAAACAATTACATGCATTTTGTCTTCAGAAGATTGGCATCAACGAAAACATTAAACCTTTCCTTGGAGGTACCTTTCAGCTGGTACAAGTTGATTCATTTTTACCGAGAACTTCGAGATCTCATGCTGATACTGAATATGTATGGAGTGACTGCTGTATTTGAGCTTCATTACTAAGCAGATGTTAGGTTACGTAAAGTGTATTCATACATTCCCGTTGCACGTGTTTATTCTATAACGGACCACACGATTACACTCAAAGATCTTGCAGGAAAGTATGATTACAATGTAGCATTAATATGAAGCTATTACAACTCTTCCATATTTCTTTGCGCCTTTGAACTTTCCATAAAGCAGAACATAACAATTAAAACTCAGTAAGATTACGTTAAATCTATTCTTGGGTCAATATTTTGCATATCATAGTGTATATTACTCAGCAGTTTACATTAAATTCTTATGAGTACTCAGGTTACTTGTAAAACGAAGTAGGAGGCATCCGATCTGCAATCACATAAAACGATACATCCCGGTTTCTACAAAGCATAGTTTAAGAATGTGATGGAGGAACTGTCGTTTTGCTATATTTTTGCAGTGTACGGTAGTCTGTTAACTGGGTTGTGCAATAAATTTTTTGCATGAATCCAGTTGTGTACACTGCTCATTTTTCAACCATTCCTTAAAGTTAATGTCATCGTCTATTAAAACAATTACAAAGTTTTACTAAGTGTACAAATGTGTGCGTGCGCGCGCTCGTGTTTGTGTGTGTGTGTATATTTGTTTGTTCAGTTCAAAAGCAAACATTCTTGAAAGTGAAGCTGTTTTGTTTTATGTTTAAACTCTATGCCAGTTTGTGGAAAATTTACATTTTTATAAAAAAATACTGTAATCTGAAAACTTTATGCTGTTACAATTAAATTTAAGTATCCAACTTCTGATTGTGAGACTACAATGGAGGGTGGCTAGTAAAGGGGAACAGAGGACGAGGAGCGAGGGGGAGTCGTTTATCATGCGATGATCTGATGTCCTTGATAAGATTGAGGCTTATCATCAACTTTCATTTTGATATCATTTCCGTGCACGTAGACAACTGGTTCCAGCATTTCAACTTGAAGTCAATGATTTTTCCAGTTTTAGTACTGAAGTTTGTTTATACTGCTATGTGCAATATTCTCCGAATTCAATCAGACTTGTTAAAGAAAAAAAATCATATAATGCGAATGTGGCAGTAATGTTGACGATTTTAAATTTATACTGTTAAACCAAAGGCTGTCAGGAGCAACGATAGTTTTATGTTACAAATATTTTGTTCAGAGTACTGTCAGCACATTATTACTACATCCGGTTTCAGTCGTAGTTCATCGTCTGGTAGGAAAAATAATTGAACCGTTTACATATCACTCAAATCTGTGAGATGATTTCTTTTATGTTTGTGTCATAAGAATTTTTTCAGCCAACTTCTACCAATCCACTGTCTAAGACAAAAACCAATTAAAGTAAATAATTTGTGTTAATACAGTACAGTGCCATAAGTTTCATAATATTTCATAGCTGGAGAAGAAAAAGTTGCTCTACTAAGTATATTGTTCTCCACAACAACATCATTTATACATATTATTATGTGGGGGCTCGTTATGAATAATTTTATTGTGAAGGAGTTACGGAAAAGAAAATATGAATTAAACAGGCCTAAACCATTTCATGTTATGGAAGTTTTCCCCATTAAGTGCAGTTAATATGTTCTGTATGAACAAACGAAAACTACAGATGGTGAAGGTCCAAATTTAAAAAAAGTGCAAACTGGATTATAAGATGGAAAGAGTGACCCCTAGAAAGATGTATAAACTGTTAACAGAGGAAGAAGAAGCTATGCCAGATGCACAGTCGAGGCATACAAATTATGATGCTTGAAACGTAGGTGAGACCTTAACGACGAGACGCAGTAAACGCAGGTTAAGAATTTACATAAATATGATACAACAAGTACATCTACATCTACTTCTACATTAACATGGATACTATTTAAGTTACAATGAAGTGCATAGCAGAGGATTCATAGAACCACTTTTACGGTATTTCTCTATAGTTTCATTCTCTAATAGCTCGCAGGAAAAATGAACACCTATATCTTTATGTTTTCGATCTGATTTCTCTTATTTTATTATGATGATCGTTCATCAACAGTACAGGAAAAACCTGGGAATATTTGCGGAATAAAAGGTATCAGAACGTAAACAGCAACGGAAAGTTGTTACTCATTGAAGTAATCACAGAAAATTGTAGATCGCAGGACTTTTACTACTTTAGAAGATTTGCGAAAAATCTGTTCGTAAGCTTCCGTCCTCTGTTCAGTTTGCTTAGTCGTTTTGAATCTAGTTTGCACTGTGCGACAGTATGTTTGACGTCACCAGATTTACCTTGAATTATTTGGGACGGTTATTGTTTTGATAAAGGAAAGTAAAGGAGTCATTAATCAGGAAAATAATTTGAACACCACAGTGCTTTACTAAATACCATTATTTTGCCTTTGTCTTTCTCTAATCTTTGAACTGATAAACTCAGCCAGTTATATAGGACCTTATAATTCATAGTGAATTCCGAATCACGTTTTAGCTTAGGACTTCTCACTTAAACAAACATTGCCGGAAGTGAGAAAAATGATAAGTAACACATAAATGACCTTTGTACTGTTACGGACAAATATTTACGTACTTGGCATTAGTTAAAGTCAGTATTTTGTTTGTTTTGGTTGTTAAAATGCCATTTTACTTCTGTTCATATATTCAAATATTCGCAAACCTGATAGACCAAACTGTTATGGTCATCAGTCACTAGACTTACAAACAAGTTTAACTTAACTAAGGATAACACACACATCAGTGCCTAAGGCAGGACCCGATCCTCCCGTGGGAGCGAGCGCCCAATCAGTAGCATGATGCCTTAGACCACGCGGCCACTCCCACGCGGCTCTACTTCTGTAACAACATTAGTCACCAGTCTCTAATATTACAAATTACTTAAACTAAGTTAAACTAACGTAAGGACAACACACACACATCCAAGCCCTAGGGAGGATTCGAACCTCCGACGCGAGAGGCCGCGCGATCCGTAACGTGGCGCTCCAGACCGCTCGGATACTCCCGCGCGGCCTACTTCTGTAGAAACATAAAACTGTTGTCGTTGGTGAGTGCACCTAACTTGCAAACATTATCTGCAGTGCCAGCATATTAGCCATACGTATTTTTATTGTAGAAAAACTATACGACAGAGAATTAGGACGTGGAATTAACATGCTGATCTATGAACGGTTTCTTGAGCCTTCTACCAAAAGAATATAAATCTCGGATTTGAGTCAATATAGCGAGACGATGGAGAGACAGAAAAATATGGTTGTTTTCGAAGTGTATATTGATTGGCTGTGGTTAAGATTCAATAACAGATCAGTTGCTGGGTTGTGCTTGGGAAAGCAAAATGTGAACGCGTATGCGTGTCTTCCCGTCATTGAATTTGCATGTAGGCGACCACTGCGTGTGAAGACAGGACAGCTGTACTATGTATGCTGCGGTAGTGCGGCCGTAACCACAATATCGCGGAAAGCTAAACCGCAGTCTGCACAGGCCGCGATCCTGCGTCTCTCATATTTCGACAGTTGCTGGTAACTGTTTCTCCTTCTTGTACGAGACATTACACAGGATCCTATTAGTGACCGTCATTCAAATTCGATGTCTGTATGACAAAAACACTGGGTAATATTTCTTCTATGCTAAATGTGAATTTGTTAGTACTACCTATTTTGAGACAACGCCCTAAAAACTAAGGTATACTTTAATATACTTACTGACACTCCGACGTTTCTTGAATGCCACATTAATGGTGATACCGATTTGGTGACTAGCAGTGTCCATAGGGCAATTTTTTACTGGTATTCTTTTGAGCGCTTTGGCTTTTTGGGAACTGTGTCTCATTCCTGAAATTAGAATATTCTTATTCCAACTTCGTTCGCAACCTGTATATGAAGATATTTATACTAAATTACGAAGCACTACAGCTTAATTATAATTATCAATATTTCGTAATTCTGTTAAACTTGTGATTAAACTATTAAGAAGACCACTATCAACTGGCTATAACTAAAACACGAGTTTCATTTCATTTGGGCCTGCAGCATTGTGTATGTCGTTTAAAGACATATTGTTAATCTAAGTAATGACAAAATGCTGCTTTATTTTATAGATGTTAAAAACTGTTTATTATTATAGCAATAGGCCTATTTCGGCACTGTGGCGATCATCAGGCTATCTGCGGACAAATATTCAAGGTTAAAATGAGTAAAATAAAGATACTTACAATTTTGATACATTTTTCGTGACATATTATTCCAGCATTACGTCCATATGGCATCGTGGAGGTATAATTTATTATAATAACTGCATATAATTGCAGTATAAATTCTATTTAGATGGTATATATATCTTATTTTATGGTTATCAGGTATTAGTTCATTACTGCTAGTCTGTCAGATTGACATATCCTCCAGCGATGCTGGATGGTTACAGTTTGTTTATTACTGCATATAGTGGCATCTTTGGTAGTGTGGTGTGATCTTTATTACGTTATGTTATTACGGTACATATCTTTGCTTTAACTCGATTCGAAAATTAAAAAAAAAAAAAAAAAGATATGTATCGTAATACCATAACATAATAAAGATCACACCACACTACCAAAGATACCACTATATGCAGTAATAAACAAACTGTAACCATACAGCATCGCTGGAGGATATGTCAATCTGACAGACTAACAGTAGTGAACTAATACCTGATAACCATAAAATAAGATATATATACCATCTAAAGAGCATTTATACTGCAATTATATGCAGTTATTATAATAAATTATACCTCCACGATGCCATATGGACGTAAGTGTGGAATAATATGTCATGAAAAATGTATCAAAATTGTAAGTATCTTTATTTGAATATTTGTCCGCAGATAGCCTCATGATGGCCACAGTGCCGAAATAGGCCTATTGCTATAATAGTAAACAGTTTTTAACATCTATAAAGTAAAGCAGCATTTTGGCATTACTTAGATTAACAATACAACAAAAGTATTTATTGACTTCTAAACATGGAGATTTTGTAAGATAACAGCGTGTATCACTCACAGTAATAATTGAGGAGACATCAGGTGAGTTAAGGAGTTATATTGATAAACCGAGGGGCAGATAAATAATTGAGAAAGTGTGGTACGCGGCAGTGATGCGTCTGAGGATGAGCCGTCGTATTTGTTGTCATCCTCTGTGGCTATAGATAAGCAATTTCCTGCAGCCCTGTTGGTCCCAAGAGAGCCGAGGCTCACCGCATCATCCCGCACAGATGAAATTTACGAAATGAAATCCTCTGTGCTATCCACTCACGACGCCTGGGTAGGCTCACGGCTGGCCAGCAGTGTTGGCCCCTGCTAGTAACGATGTTTTCCGAATGCTATGTTCTCTTAATAGCCACTCTAAACGTGAGCAACCAAAGTTCCAGCATGTTGTAAGACGTTATTTTTCTACGCCGACTAGTTTCACTTCAACCTCTGCAACGAGGACACCTTAATTATTTGCAAAACTTAGTTACTACTGTGCACAGAATGTTTTTCTCAGTAAGATTAAACCGTAATTACAAGAAATAGCTATGTGTTATGTATTGTGTTCCTACGAATCAGGAAAAACTGTATTTCAGTATCTGAACATTCCCAAACGAGCTATCTGAACATGACTTCAGTATGCCATTAATATTTTCTGTACCTTTAGAGTTCTACTACCTGTAAACTATAGATATCTAAATTCGATCTCAGGTAAGAAACTCTTTTTCTGTAAGTCAAATATAGTATGGAAATAATTTCACTGAGGTAATTCTTCAGTTTTATTATTAGCATCTTTTTTACTGTACTGACTGATATGAATGAAAGGAAGAAAGCATAGGGTTTAACTTCCAGCCGACATCATATTCAGTAGAGACGGAGGTCACACTCGGATAGGTGGGTATGGACGGGGAAGGAAATCGGCCGTGCCCTTTCAAATAAACTAACCCGGAATTTGCCTGGAGTGATTTATGCAAGCAACGGAAAACGTCTATCTGAATGGTCTGAATGCATTGGAACCAGCATCCTCCCGAATGCAAGTCTAGTGTGTTACCACTGCGCTATCTCTCTCGGTGAAAAAAAATATTACACAGAACACACTGTCGGATGTCTATGTAAATTAATATTTGTACACAGCAACAGCGGGTATGCGACATGTTGGACGGCCATCAGAGTGTGTTAGTGTTGTTCGTATTTAGTAATGTTACCAGGCCAGGTAGGGTGTTTAGGGAGCTTGAGTACTTACTGTAAAAATTACATAGTTTCTACTTACTCGTCGGAAACAGCGTGATAAGCACATATAGATATCGAAAGAGGCCACTTTGTCGATCTCTCATTTTGCCGGCTGGCGGAAACGTGCAACATCCATATTAGTGGTGCATTTGGATGTGACAATGTCCCGATTTTCTACGGCATGAGGTCTCGGTTTAGGCACGCTCGTTGTGAACGTTCTGGGCGACAACGTCTTGTCATAAAAAGGTAGAAAAGCTATATTGTGCAACAAGCACATCGCAACATTTTTGCATATGCGTCTCTGTTATCAGGAAACAAATCACAGCCCTCTGCAACATTCTGTGTTGTCCCTCATCACTGATCGGAACTAGCAGCAGCAAGAGTATGGAATAACTGTCATGCGCGGGCGTTGCCTGTGGTGGAAACCTAGAAAAATACCTTAATCTTACAATATTATAGATATACATCCAGGTATTACTTCCGACGCCATGGTTTTGGGAACCATAGAGTATGACTTCAGGTAAGTCCTATTAATGACTGAGGGAACTTGGAAACACAATAACGGTACGTCTTGAACATCCTGCTTTCGTTGCCCATAGTCTTTAAAAGGCAGAATTCGTTTTAAACCAAACAAATAACACACAGCAAAACTGACTCTTGTAATTAACATACTAATTTGCAGAAAACTAGAAGAAATGGAATGAGAAAAGGCAAACATCTAAGCATTTGATGGTAAAAGAGACTTTAAGTACGAGAATTGGGCGAGCACTTTATTTCACTGTGACCAGGAGGGAAAAAAACTATTTATGGAACAGTTGAAATCCCTTCAGCGCTAATCCCAAAAGATGTAAGGCTAATATACCGGTCCTTTCAAAGTGATACTAATGTGAAGGACATCATTTGGGCCGGCCGCGGTGGCCGAGGGGACTGAGACGCTCCAGTCACGGTCTGCACGGCCACTACGGTCGGGGGTTCGAATCCCCCCTCGGGCATGGATATTTGTGCCGTCCTTAGTATTAGCTAGTTTGTAAGTAGTTTGTAAGTTTAGGGACTGATGACCCCGTAGTTAAGTCCCATAAGCTATACAAACATTATTACATCATTTGGTGAAGATGATTCGGAAAAATAATGCGAATAATGACAATGAATTATAAATTTTTTATAAACGTTTTATTATCATCAATTTTACTTCGGTTATATAGGAGGCTCTGTAAGGAAGCAGTTACTTCGATTTTCAAAGTGTGGAAAGTTATCTCTTATCGCTGTAAAAGTTGCATGAAGTGTCTTTAATGTTATATGCAGTTATTTTGTGATTCATAACGATAAATAAAAGATACGTACATGCTATAATAACTAAGAGTTGGAATACTTTCAGCATATTTGCCTAACAAAACATAATTTCCTATTTTCTTGAGCTACGTTTCCAATAAAATGTACTTTTCAGTTATGCATTTTAAGAGCACACGAAATTCAAGTGATTTATTATGTTGATGTAAACCAAAAGCTCACAATCACTAGTTAAGGTTAAATAAGCTAATGCCCATTCATTTTATTCTTTAATATTGTTTAGAAGTTAATTACGTTAAGGTTCCTTAACACTTAGAGTGCCGCGCCCGTAATATTACGTTCTCTGTGTCTTTGCGAGAACTGCCGCGCCCGTAATATTACGGACGGTTGTTCTCAAACGAATTCTAGCTTTCGCGCGCATCATTATCCGTACGGCAGTTATCAGAAGGGAGGCAAACCCTTGTAGTAGACATCTCTGCTACAAGGAGGCGCCACAAAACTGTTCACTTTACGAAAAAAGGGTTTGTGTCAGTTGACTGACTGTGAGACATCAGGGCGAGCGTTAGACGCAACATGTCAAGCTGCAGGGCTTTGAGCGACGCCGAGATTCGCCGCATTTTTGATGAATCGGGAGATGATCTGAGTGATATTGTGGTGGCGATGATACGGATGAAGATCCAACTTATGCTGGATCAGGTAATATAATTGCTTTCACGACTGGATGGAACACATTTCCTGGAAAGAATACCCATTCCACCAGGGAAGAAGAAGGCACAAAAGACTTGTAGACTGTGCTCAGAGAAGGGCAAGAAAGAAGCAGTAGTCGCCAGAAGGAAGGATACTTCATTCCAGTGTGCAGTATGCAGGGCGGGGTTTTGTGTCCAGCCTTGCTTCCAGCTATACCACTCAAAAAAGAACTATTTGCACTAAAAGCCGTTTGCTGATGTTTAATATTTATGATATTTGCATGTAATCACATAAAAATTGCCATGCATATTAATAAATAGTTGATAATACGAAAAAACAATTTTTTACCTACCCGAAAACAGCGTTTCTTGTTTTTATTGTTGTGATGAAGGCTTACAAAAAAGGGAAATGTACGGGGCAAGTATTTGAAGAGGAAACAATAAGGTTTACTGACCAAGAAAAATATATTAATGATTATTCCTGAATCTCTATCAACAGGACGAAATACTGTAAAAATGGCCGGCACTGGGGGAAGTCGGTTCGCATATATGGCTCGCACGCAAAGTGTTAACTAATTGAAACAACATTTATAACCTTTTTTCGATGTAAACCAAGATAAAATTCATCAGTAAACACATTTTTAGTAAATGAAAAACTTGCGTTCCAGTACCCCTCTCAGGAAATTTTGGCGCTTGGTCTAGTAACGCATAACACTGTAATTTTTCATGTTTTTTGACTCCTCAAATGCCTTTATGTCATTGCGTAAGACATTAACGGGCCTTATTTGAAAATATTTTTCGCTACTGTTAGTTATCAGATTAATTGTGCCCGCATACAGACATGCATGTTCGTTAAAGTAAAGGATACTGCGTGCTGATCACTACCATCCTTAGGTATCGAGCCTCGCATCCATTCTGTTAGTATAAGAAAGTCCATCTCTTTTACGGCAACGTAAAATTAATGCCTCGCCGTTGTCAAATTATGGCTTGTTTGCTTGTTCGGTGGATTGCTGCTTCAACACACAGACATAAAGTCCGGCCGGAACGATCCTAGCGAAATGAGCCCACAAGACAGCTCCTTTCCTATCGAGCCGGGTCCAACCTGTGCTGGTACCCGCTTTCCCTTTTAGTTTCTTATCCATGACAAAGACTTCCAATAGAGAAACGATGATATAACCAAGGTTATATGTGATTACAATTGAGTTAATACGACGTGATTGCTTTACAGACACCAGAAACAAAAAGCATTACTTCCTCTTTAGTATTTTGACACTATGAGTAAATAATTAGTCTGCATAGGGGGGAAAGATAAGCATAGACGAATAACTTCTTCGACCCATGGGCCTCACTCATTTCGCTGCTCAGTCGTACAGCATTCTCTGTGAGTTTATTGTACAACTGATTGAACATCTCGTTGGCAAAGAGAAAGTAACACCACATCCTAGTTACTGAGGCTATATACTTTACCACCATTTATCGATATGGATGGCTCCTAGGAGCTTTCTAAAATGTAGCGTGCTTGCAAAAAACGTAAATTTCTGTCTACATTGCTCATTTATGTGTAAATGCCAGTGAATGTAAAGACATATACACTACAAAATCATTATTTGATTACGTTCAACTACTTTATGAAAGAATAAAGGATGAAAGTTCAGGGTCTAACGAATCGTTGACAATGTGTCATTAGAGACGGGTGAATTTAGGACCGTAGTGATGATATTTGGTTTCCATTTTGTGTTCCACAACTAACCCGTTTTCCAGACTGAAGTAGTGAGCCAACAGCCATCTGTTATGACTAATGAATAATATACTCGTGACCAGGAAGAGAATGAGGTGAGAGTGATATGCGTTGCAGAGCTGGCCAGACAATAAGAAAAAAATAGTGTTAAGGTGTTATGTCGAGTGGTAGACTTTTATATTAATAATTATTATCATTGATCTTATGCTTATTTACATTTGAATTCCTTTACCAAACCCTACTTAATGCTATCTAAATTATTGCACACTATGTTTAACGAGCATTGGTTAAAAAGTACATTTTAACTGTGTTCTTTGATAGTTTGGTTTACTAATCTCTTTAATCTCCATGGGCAACGTAACATACATTTAATTTCCTTAGTACAAAATTTTTTTCTTCGGTTAACAGTAATCGAGAGTTAAATGGTTGCGCTACGCAATCAGATTTTCATTAACATATAATGTATAAAGCTGCATATGAATTGTTTATGAAACATCTTCATGTATTAAGAAAAACTTTTACTTTCAAGTAGCAATAAATTCTTGTTACAGCAGCACATGTAATTGATAGACGCTGCTTAGTGGCGTAAACATTGTTGGCACAATAGTAGTACACTAAAACGTTAGTATGGATCATATAAGAAATATATAGTTAAAATGTTACCGAACAAACGATAAGACATACAGTTAAACATACTTCTTAACAAATAGACAGTTATAAGAATTGTCATTTCCGTGAGGAAGATAATTCACCATAGCACGTACATCTTTCTTCTTCTCTTCTGTGATCCAGTTGGTTTTCTTGTTTCGCACAAGCTGTCTAACCCTATCTGTAAATTTAGCTGGGGCGGTTCAGCTCATTTCATTTTAATAATGATTTTTACCTATCTTTTTCTTTCGATCAATGGTTTTCATTGCTTTGCTTCCATTAGAAATAATATTTACAAATATTTTCTTACATACTTGAATCATGTTGCCACTACCATCAGGAAACACACAGAATATAGTTACCTGACTATGATTGTCAGAAGGGTCTCCAAAATGTCCATGTCTTCTCCTTTCACATGATAAATAGTAAGTAGTCCCCCCTCCGCTCCGTTTAATATGGTATAAATATATATTACTTGAAGAAAAAATCCTGAATAGAAAATTTATGATCTGTAGATATACCGCTGCGGCCACACTTGCACTTGCATTTTATTTGAAAGTATAAAATATAACTACCCCTATGGACCATAGACATTGACGAGGTGGGGTGGCTTGCGTGCCTGATTGATACCAATAGCCGTACTGTAGGTGAAACCATAGCGGAGGGGTTTCTGTGGAGAGTACAGACAAACGTGTGATTCCTGAAGAGGGGCAGCAGCCCTTTCAGTAGTTACAGGGGCAAGAGTCTGTATGATTGACTGAGATGGCCTTGTAATATCAGCTAATGTGGCTTTGCCACACAGTTACTGCGAACGGCTGAAAGCAAGGGGAAGCTGCAGCCGTTACTTTTCCCGAGGACATGCAGCTCTACTGTATGAATATATGATGGCATCCTCTCCGGTAAAATATTCCGTAGGTAAAATAGTCCCCCATTCGGATATCCGGGCGGAGACTATTAAGGAGGATGTCGTCCTCAGAAGAGACTGCCGCGGTGGAGTAGCCGAATGGTCTAAAGCGTCTCGCTGCGGAGCGCGCGGTTGCTCGCCGTGGAGGTTCGAGTCCTCCCTGGGGCATGGGTGTGTGTGTTGTCCTTAGGTTAGTTTACCTAGGTTTAACTAGTTTGTAAGCTACGGACTGATGACCACGCAGTTTGGTCCGATAGATTTACAGCCTTTTCGAACATTTGAACAGAAGAGACAACACTAGCATTCGACGGATCGAAGCGTGGAATGTTAGATCCCTGAAACGTGTGGAGAGGTCAGAAAATTTAAAAAGAGAAATTGATTGGTTGAAGTTAGATATAGTGGTGATTAGTAAAGTTAGTGGAAAGCGGAACAGGATTTCTGGTCAGGTGACTACAGGAGTGTTGCCTTGTATGGTCGTGAAACAAGGGGGATAAACAGTGCGGACAGGAACAGGATATAGGCTTTTGAAATGTGGTGTTACGGAAGAATTCTGAAGATTAGGTGGGTGATAGCGTAACTAATGAGGAAGTACTGAACAGAATTGGGGAGAAATGGAATTTCTGGCATACCTTGACTTAAAGAAAGGATCGATTGCTATGACACATTCTTAGACATCAAGGAAACATGAATTTAACACTGGAGAGAAGTGTGTGAGGTAAAAATCGTAGAGGGAGACCAAGAGACAACTACAGTAAGCAGATTCAAATGGATATACAGTGCATTTCTTATCAGGAGATGAAGAGGCTTGCTCAGTATAGAGTCGGGTTGAGAGCTGCATCAAACCAGTCTCGGTACTGAAGACAACAACAACATGAAATACAATACAAATGTTCATTTAAAAATTATATTTGAATTTATATTTTACATTAAAATGATAGACTACAATAACTTCTCCTTTTTAATGTCAATATTATTCTGATAGCGAAAACTAACCTCGATAGATGGTTTGTATACTGAAGCAATATGGTTCATATATGCTCTTCCAGGTGATGTATAACATCTTAACAATTCTGTGTTGTTTCAAACAATTAATATTTTCGGTTACAATTACTTTCGAATGAAAAAAATTAAATGAAGGCTACAGAACTGTCATGGAAACTTACAACAAGAGAATGACGCAACATTTTCGTGTAATTTTTGCGTAAAAGGAGATCCAGTCTCTAGATGTCGCACGTTCGTAACACGCGTCATTGAGAAATAAAATGTTATTAACTACAACAAAAACGCTCGTTTTTCTTTTCATTGAACTTATAATTGTTGGGTTATTCATTTCACACTTCAGTGGTAATCATATTACCTCTAACAGGTTTATGTCTAGTAAAAAACGTCGCAAAAGTTTCTTGCCTAGATTTCTAGAAAACAACGGGATGTTCAGAAACATTTCTAAAAGGTTGGAACGGTTTCCCGATTTGATTCTGTTGAAAAATTATTGATAAGAAAACACTTTATACGTACCGAAGTATCCGGATTAATTATCATAGCCAATCAGGTGGGTTCGATAGCAAATTGAATCATCTATTACAACGTTAAACCACATTACAAACTGTAATATATCATCCCAAGTCATGTCATTAAAGCATAATATATATACATTATCGACAAAAATATCCTCCTGCAACAATAGGATACGAACGGTTCGGAACACAGCAAAAGACAAGGAAATTTTTAAAATAGTTTCTAATGCTAATAACTGCCTCGAAAATAAATTTTCACGTTGTGATATTTAAATAAGAAATAATAGAATGAAAAGCTGTGCATCTAACCTCTTTAATATACATTTCCAGTCATAGAAAAGTGGAACACCATGAGGGACCGGAAGTATCGTAGGCAGATTTATTTCTACACATTCTACAAAACGCACAGCCCTATTCCAAGTGAGAAAGATGATGAAATCAGTACTAATCGGTTCTGTCATTGCCTATAATTGCTGCCACACGACTCGACAATAAGCAGTCAAAAGACTCTAGATGTCTAGGGAATAGCAGTACATGCACCTTTTGTCAAAGTAGATCCGGTGTAACAGCGGGCGGTGTGCCCCGGTCTAGTCTTTCCGCAGTCATAGAACAGACGATTATGACAGGCAAGAGTCGAGAAAACAGCTAGGTCAAGGTTGAAATCAGTTCCATATGCGACGAAGAATTTTGGAACAGACTATCATCAGATGTCTGCAGCCTATAATCCGACCATCGTGATGAGCAGGATCAGTCACGATTCTATTTTCGAAAAATGTTACAGCCAAAATCGCTGGTAATTAATTTTATTTTGGACAACCGGTTTCACTGGTCTCTGCCAGCATCATCTGGTCCAAAAAATCTTTTTACATGGCTATCATCTTGTAAAGTCAAACAGTTGATATATAAAATAATAAAAGTGCACCTATGCACCCTAAGTTATTTTATATAACAACTGTTTGACTTTACAAGATGACAGCCGTGTAAAAAGATTTTTTGAACCAGATGAAGCTGGCAGAGACCAGTGAAACCGGTCGTCCAAAATAAAATTAATTACCAGCTATCTTGCCTGTAACATTTTTCGAATATATCCTTGTAATACAAACAAACTCACAATGTTATTCATATGTCAATTCTTCCTAGAGCATCAGGATGACTGAATTAGAGTATTAAGACACCATGGTGAGAAACCGTTGCATTTTGCATCGCCCTACTGTCCCAGCACGCGGTATTTTGGTTTCGGGTGGTATTGGGTTCCATTTTCTCGCCACATATAACTGATACAGTACCAACTAGCCTTATATATACCAAGTACCGGAGCCTGTTGTCCGCCCACAATTTCGGAGCTTGCTGGCGACCACAATTCAGTAGGATAACGCAGGACCACATGTGGCAGCAGTGTTCGAGACTACTTTGTCACCTGACGCATTGCATTGCTACTTCGGCCTCCCTATTCTTACGATCTCTCACTGACAATAGCGACTAGTCGATGACTGCAGAACGAGTGGGATACGCCACATGCTGATACGCCAAATCAGCGTAGGCAATGTGTGGAAGTAGCGAAACATATTCAGATATTTCTGATTTAGGTGTCGGTATGAATTTGCGTATTCTGTGATTGACGCAAACAATCATTTTACATAATATATTTTTAACGAATGTCATGTATGAATGAATATCAAAAAATAAATTAATCCTCAAATCAGTATTTATGAATAAAGAAACAATAAATAAATTAAATGAAATACACACAAAAAATTAGAACGACAAATACATTAATAATATAATTCACTCAACAAAAATCTGCCATTATCTCTACGTACGCGTTCAAACAACGAATCGCGTTCTGACGTACGAAAATAAAATCGTGAGAGGCAAGGGGAGTCACCCTAATCAAGCAGTGGGAAGAGACGTAAATCCGTCAATGCGACTTCTACGCGCTACATCCCGGGTAATGCTAACACTGGTTAAAACCGATAAACATTTTTCACATCTTTTTTCACTTTTATTCATTATAATTTCAGAAGTATATTTTGTAGTATTTTGAACGTTGGATATCCAGTTACTGTATATTAAAGAATTTTATCAATTTTTCGTTCGCTATGCTGGATCAGCCATATTGAATTTTGAGAATCTGATTTCAGATTCGGATTCCGGAAGTTTAAATACCAGTAGATTAAAGAGACGAAACAGTTCACAAATATAGATTCATAAGTTGTGGGCAGTATCAAACGAGCGTGGTAATATAAGGGATTTTTACCCCTCAAATATTGATATAAAATACTTATTTCATAATTGGCCTTACTTTTAATAGATTCTACTCCTATTAAATCAAAACACATATTTTAGCAATAATTAAAATAAAAAGATAAAATAAAAAATACATAAATAGTAGGTCACTTTAGGGGTAGTTGGACCCCTACTTTTAACTCCCCCTCCAATATACCGAGGCCGATTTTCGTCTTTTATCAAAAGATACTTTCATTCGAAAAAACATAATAGTTTTACTAATATTTAAGTTATCGCAGTTTTCCCATTTTTGCCCCAATTTTAGGGGGACCGCTTCACCCCTTAAATATGTTTTACGCGCGCTAAAAAATACCTGTCCCACAGTTTTTCATGTAATTACATATCAAAATTTCAGACAAATCGGAGAATGACACTTATGTAGGTTTACTTGTGAGATATTCCATACGTTGCAGCAAGTGGTCTTTAACACCTAAATTACGAGTACACGTTTTAAAAACGTTCTCTAATGTCTCTACCATGACCTACTAAGTTAAACAACAAAGAAACAGTAGAGCTTAAGGATGTAACATACTCACCGCTTACCGGTGACTTCTTGTGTGGCTTGGCCCTACGTTTATTAAGAATGAAAGTTCTGCCTGCAGAATTAGCCCTGCTTTACTTAGCAAAAATTAGACCGAACTGTGAAGATTTATATGACTGTATCAGCAAAATTAAGTAACCGGTTAATGTAATTAAATCACTTTAAATTGAACAAATTATGGCGTCACAAGATAAAAATAAGAAATAAGTGACGTATAACATATAGACTGCTATTAGATATTAGATGCTACACAAAATTAATTATCATGAAAATATTTATTTTTTCACAAAAAATTAAAGAAAAATTCGAAATAGGAGATTGTAACATACAACTGGCTTGTGACTGAGCGTATATTGACTAGACAGTCAAATTATTAAGTTAGCAATGTTTAGGTACAAGTAATTGTGTGGAAGGTGAGTTTAATAAGCAGAAAGAACGTTAAGTTCAGTCATTCACACATGAGTCACAGAATAAGAAAAAGGTTGGAGAAGGATTAGCTGCCACCATGTGCATGTATCCCAAAAAGAGATTTATAACGATTTAATAAGTTTAGTGATGTGTCTTTACAATATAATAAAACTCCACGTCAATAATGCTTACGAGGAATGAAGGAAACATACTTACGCAGACAATTATCGAGTATTACGTTGAAGAGTACATTTATAATCAAGGAACCAAAGTAATTGGGAATGAATGCTGAGGATAGCAACACTGAAACAACAACAAAGACTGAAATAGTACAACCTGCTCGTAAAAACCGAAGGCTTCGTTTGTGCATGAAACACGTGTTCCGTATAAACAGGAAGATTTATTAAAATCTGATAAAAGTAGTTAATGAACCATTGCTCAAATAAAAATTTATGGATTCATCTAAAGATCACACGTTGGCGCACAAGAATTAGAGATGATGCATGTGGAAATCGGTACAAGATGTACACATTAATCTGAAGGAAAAAAGTATATAAATCAGAAGAGAAAGGTAAGTAAGCCCATGAAGAGAAAAATATTCGTACATTCGCGCAAGATAATAGTAGCCCTAAATTAACCCAATCGCACTGTATTGTAGATATTCGACACAAACAGTGTTCCAAGGGCAAAAAACAGCGACTGAAACGAGAAATCTTATCATTGTCTTCCATTAAAGAAGAATGATGTGTATAAATTCAGTGCAGCTAATAATAGACGTATAAACTGATCAGTAAGACTTGACGACTAACACATTTACAACGGTATCTGAATTAACAGGACCGCGCCTATGAGTAGTATCCACACCGACCAGAAGCCAGCAAAAGAGAGCCTCTCCTTGCTCAGTATCCAGGAAATCTCACAGTTAGACAGTAAGTTATCAGATAGTAATTTCCGTCGCCAAGTTAAGAAACGGTCTAAAATGCAAAGTGGGGTAAACGTTTGTGCCTAAGTAAAATGAACATGAATTTGACTAGCTTGTAACCCCAGTAGACTGCAAGTTGCAGTTTACCAAAACATTTTGTAACCAAAAGAGAAATACACAATGTTCTGTTGTAAAGTCAGCTCCACACACCAGACGCAAGAGAACGATCGTTGAGAAGGCAGCGGATGACCGACAGCCTATCGCACGCCGGCGCCGCGCCTCTTGGGGGAAGTAACGGAGTTGCGCGCCCTCTACAATCTGCTATATCTAGGCCGACATGCGTCTTGACGGCCCCTCTGAACTCGGCTACGAACTAGGCAGTCACTAAGTCTCAGCGCAGCTAGAATCGTAGGGAAGACGACGCCGCGAGAAGAGAGAAGAACAGGTAGAAGTTGAGTATCTTTGTATAAAATGTTCATATGTTTGTAAATCTATGGGACTGAACTGCTTGGTTATTAGTCCCTAGCTTAAAAACTACTTAATCTAAGGTAAACTAACCTAAGAACAACACAAACACCGTTTGATCACGTGTGCTACTGCTGCTGGACTCAGAGGTGCGACAATCAGTTCCTTCGCTCTCTTCAGTTTGAGTTCTCGTACAGAACAGAGGGACTCCAGAGGCTCAGCGTCTGTGCATGCCGTCCGCTTCCGCCTAGCGGCTGTTCGATATCAGGCACCAACTGTGTGAAATACAGACCAATTGTTTAAAGTTGTCAATTCAAGCTTCTACGGCAGTCATTGTGCTGACGTCGCCTATATTCCAGGAATAAAATGAATGTTAGAATTTTTTGGCCGGATACTGATTCATTTATAAAGGTTCATCTACATCTACATACATACTCCGCAATTCACCGTAAGGTGCGTGGCGGAGGGTACACTGTACCACTACTAGGCATTTCCTTTCCTATTTCACTCCCAAATTGAACGAGGAAAAAAAGAATGCCTATATGCCTCCGTACGAGCTCTAATTTCTCTTATCTTGTCTTTGTGATCACTACGCGAAATGTAAGTAGGCGGCAGCAAGATCGTACTACACTCAGCATCAAATTCCGGTCCTATAAATTTACTTAACAGAAATTCACGAAAAGAACGTCGTCTTTCTTCCAGCGATTCCCAATTGAGTTGTCGGAGCATTTCCGTGACACTCGCGCATTGGTCGAACCTACCGGTAACAAATCTAGCTGCTCGCCTCTGAACCGCCTCTATGTCTTCCTTCAAACCGATCTGCTGCGGGTCCCAAATACTTGAGCAATACTCAAGACGTGCTCGTACAAGCATTTTATACGCGGTCTCCTTTACAGATGAAGTACATCTTCCGTTGTAGGTTGTAGGGAAATCATCCACGGGGAACCTTTTACGGACTTAAAATTTCATTTATGTGCAGAAAAAACCTAGGCACAAGCCTTATTCCTTGAAGTAAGAAGGCTTGTATCACTTTTTAATGTCATTGGTGTCTATCTTAAACTTACGTATTCCACGTAACGCAGCCAAAACGGAAGAGTTATGGATGTCCTTAACAAAAACATAAATGAGGAAATGCATACTGTAAAACCATCAGCTGTTTATTATTTTTCAATCTTCTACCGGTTTCGGTTATAAACCATCTTCACGGAAGAGAACTACAAAGACTGATCAAACAGGTGCATAATATGCCTCCTACACAATAAAAATAAATACGACGTCACTAAGCGTCAGGTCTTGATTAAAAACATAAAATCAATGCCAGGCTGTGTGATGGTGAACCAAGGTCTATTGCAAGAGAACCTAACACAACTATTGAACACATCAGTCAAATGAGTTACAATAGACCTTGGTTCACCATCACACAGCCTGGCATTGATTTTATGTTTTTAATGAAGACCTGACGCTTAGTGACGTCTTATTTATTTTTATTGTGTGACATGCATGCCAGTATGCATAAGGAGGCATATTATGCACCTGTTTGATCAGTCTGTGTAGTTCTCTTCCGTGAAGATGGTTTATAACCGAAACCGGTAGAAGATTGAAAAATAATAAACAGCTGATGGTTTACAGTATGAATTTCCTCAAATATCTTACGGCTGTTGAACCACATCTCAATAAAAATTTGAAAAACATAAATGTCTATCGAAATCGCCTACAAAAAAGTGCTTTTACCGGAACAATGACTTACTTGTATATTAGAGTGAACAAGTATTTTTTCCGTTTACGACAGCTCTAAAAGAACTTCACACCATCCTGCATTCAGCAACTGGTCTTACCATCACGTTCATTCCCTCGGTTAGATTGTCATCACGAACTCAACTGCGTGAACACCGTGGGACCGAAACACAGTTATGTAGCATGCAATAAAGCGCAGTGATAGGTGATTTACGCTGTAAAAGTATTAGCGTATATTGTGTATTCCGTCTTTGAAAATGGACGGACTGAATGAAAAGGCTGACAAAATCAGGGAAGTGTAAGGACAGCAAGATGCGTCCGTGCGTCCTTAATGTGAAGATTAACGACGCGCAGGCGCGCCCCGACCACCCGCTAATGAATATTGCGGCCGGCGGCCGGGGGCAGCGGATTTCGATCGCTGCCAGTTATTTCTGCGGGAGGCGCAAAACTGCCAGCAAATTCACCGCCTCCCAGTTATTAATAGTTTTGCCGCCATTCGACAGGAGAAAGTGTTGCCTTGATGAGCAAACAGACCAGCTCACTTTATTTCCTGTTGGTTACTGACGAAGTATTCTATAGTCTCCACTAACTTATATTATAAATTTTTATTTATACCTACATGTTCAAGATTTGTCACCATCCATCCCTTTGATATTTATCTCTACTTACATCGTAAAATAATTTACCTTAAAAATGTTCAAATGTTTGTAGAGCTTATGGGACTTAACTACGGGGTAATCAGTCCCTAAACTTACAAACTACTAATGAACTAGCTACAACTAAGGACGGCGCAAATATTCATGCCCGAGGAGGGAATCGAACCCCCGACCGTAGTGGCCGTGCAGACCGTGACTGAAGCGTCGCAGTCTCCTCGGCCACCGCGGCCGGCCTTACCTTAAAACTATTCATCTAAAATTTAAATCTGAATTAGATATAGCTACGTAATATAATGTTACTGTAATCTCACCTACATTGAGCCAACAATAACGCATTCATAATCTTGAGAAGTTGGCACAATTTTCGTGCGCTAAAGAAATGGCATTTGTCGGATGTAGTTGAATACCGTTTATCTCTAAAAATATCCAGTGTATTACAAAATATGTCTATAAGTATCTAATAGAATAGTGTTACTTACCTGAAATTTACTCTTTCCATTAATTATCAAAGGAAGATTCTAACGCTACGATAATTTGTTCCAGTAAAACATATATTAAAAATAAAATAAAAGAATATCATTACCAATCTAGGCTGTCGAAAATTGTAACAATGATTAAGATTCAAATTATGTAACCAAACAGACTGTACGTATCTGAATATTGTAGTAGTTATTGTTGTCCCTATTGCGTTATGTTGAATTACCACAGAGAGCGAGTGTCAACAAAACTGTATTTTCAGGTCAATGGTCACTAATCATGCTTTTGGGACTTAAAAAAATAACATGCTTTACGCATAAGCATATATAACATTTTACAACTGCACCATAGAATACAGAGTGAACTCAAAAAGTTATTAATCACAAGTGATATTTAACAATAGCGTAAACATATGAATGAATTTTACATATCCGTTCAAGAATCCTCTAAACAGTAAGTTGCCTGACGTTTCCATTTGATTCTTTTAATTAACGAAATGCTACTTACTGGTATGTGCCTCATTAAGACAATTTTGCAGACATGGTTCAAATTCAAATGTTCAAATGTTTGTATAGTCTATGGGACTTAACTACGGGGTCATCAGTCCCTAAACTTACAAACGACTTATGAACTACTTACGAACTAGGACGGCACAAATATCCATGCCCGAGGGGGGATTCGAACCCCCGACCGTAGTGGCCGTGCAGACCGTGACCGGAGCGCCTTAGTCTCCTAGGCCACCGCGGCCGGCAGACATGGTTCACTGAGGTTTTGCACTGTAGCAGGTTTGGCACCAGTTGTAGTAATATAAATTGTGAAACTTCCTGGCAGATTAAAATTGTGTGCCGGAACCGGGACCCTTGCTTTTCGCAGGCAAACGCTCTACCGACTGATCTATCCCGACACGACTCACGATGCCGCATCACAACTCTACTTCCGCCAGTACCTCGCCTTCTACTACGTCACAGAAGCTCTCCTGCGAAACTTGCAAGGCTAGCACTCCTGTAAGAAAGGATACAGTGGAGACATGGCTTAGCCACAGCCTAAGGGATGTTTCCAGAATGAAACTTTCACTCTGCAGCGGAGTGTGTGCTGATATGAAACTTCCTGGAAGTTTAAAATTGTGTCCCGGAACCGGGACTCGAACCTGGGACCCTTGCTTTTCGCGGGCAAGCGCTCTACCGATTGAGCTATCCCGACACGTCTCACAATGTCGCCTCACAACTTTACTTCCGCCAGTACCTCGCCTCCAACTTGTGCCAGGAAGTTTCATATCAACGCACACTCCGCCGCAGAGTGAAAGTTTCATTCTGGAAACATCCCTTAGGCTGTGGCTAAGCCATGTCTCCGCCGTATCCTTTGTTCCAGGAGTGCTAGTCTTGCAAGTTTCGCAGGAGAGCTGCTGTGAAGTTTGGAAAGTAGGAGGCGAGGTACTGGCGGACATAAAGTTGTCAGGCGGCATCGTGAATCGAGTTGGGATAGCTCAGTCGGTAGAGCGTTTGCCCGCGAAAGGCAAGGGTCCCAGGTTCGAGTCCCGGTTCCGGCACACAATTTTAATCTGCCTGGAAGTTTCATATCAGCACATGCAGAGTGAAAGATTCATTATGGAAATATAAATGGTGTTCTGTGGAGTGTTAGGAAGTTTCTCTGGTGAAGAAGCATGTGCGATACCCATAAAGACTTATGTCTTACGACTTCATTAGAACAATTTGTTGGAGCTACAAGGGAGGACGGCCTGGAGCATGTCACGGACTTCAGCGACTTGCGGGTGCTAGCAGCACACCAACGCGACTGCTGAATCACCAAATGCTTGGTGACGCGGCACTGGCGGCTGATGCTGCGGACCATTTACGGTTGTGGTCTTCTGCTGGTACCACAGTAGGATGGAGATGGGTGGGGCTTCATATCCCACCTGCAGGGCAGATTGTTGACGTCTCAGTGCAAGCAGAATCCCGACTGAGCTAGAAGCAATAAACAATGGAATCTGCCCTTGTTAAAAATATTTCAAATATTTGTAAATCTATCGGACTCAACTGCGTGGTTATTAGTCCGTAGCTTACAAACTACTTAAACTAAGTGAAACTAACCTAAGAACAACACACACATACATGCTCGATGGAGGATTCGAACCCCCGACAAATCTGCCCTTGAGCATTGAATTACATCGATGGGGAAAGTTGATAATTTCTCCCGAAATTCGTACCCGCCTTTCCTGCTTGCTAGGTAGTGTTCACCGCAACTGCACGAACTACCTAAAGGACTACTAACGTAATGCTCTTGCTCATTATTCCCAATACACGCGCCATTTCACCGTTTCCTGTCAGGGTTCGAGAAAGGTGTGTATCTACACTAAAAGTATCACTGGTCGTCTGCAACTTGATTATAAGTGGTTGGTGTCTGTTGTGTCGGAAAAGTTGAAAATTTCAGTTGAAGGTGTAATCGCGGCCGCGGTGGAGTAGCCGAGCGGTCTAAAGCGTCTCGCTGCGGAGCGCGCGGTTGCTCGCCGTGGAGGTTCGAGTCCTCCCTGGGGCATGGGTGTGTGTGTTTGTCTTTAGGTTAGTTTACCTAGGTTTAAGTAGTTTGTAAGCTACGGACTGATGACCACGCAGTTTGGTCCGATAGATTTACAAACATTTTTTTTTTTTTTTCTTAATCGCGGTGACCAATGTGTCTGGGTGTCGTAGTGCACAACTCAACTGTTTACTAACCTAAGGACTCGGGTAGGGATCCCGATCCGGCACAAATTTTCAGCTTTCCCTATTTATGTACTCCAATGTCCACAGATATCTAATGCCTTTATTTCCGTTGCCTATTGACTCATGAGGGCTACCGTAACAAAATGGCGTCTGTGCTTTCGGACATATCTACTGGTTTTTGAAGAAGAACAATAAATATTTTAGGAGGTGGTTGAATAGATGATATGCAATAAAATGCCATATAACATGTACCCAATTTTAATAGAATACACAGACCCAACCGTTTGTATATTATCCAAACAAACTTAAAAAAAAAAAACAGAGGACATATTAATTAATTCTTCTGTCGGTTACTGGTAAAACATCTTCATATTGAATTAAATAACGTTTTATGATTGTTCTAATAAGTTTTTTTATTTTTTTTGTTTTTTGTTTATTTAGTTAACCGGTTTTCAGCTCTTCGAATGCTTGTCTACGACGAATGTTTGTTATTCTCATTCTCACAGTGCAACCGTAAGAGACGAGCTCCTGAAGGATTTAACTGAAGTATTGTCTCGCTCTGTGTCTGTTCGGGAAATAACCAACGTGGTGGTGAAATTCCAAATATTACCACCATGTATGGCAAACGTTATTGGGCGAACAGAACGCGGACATAGCGTTACACAAGAGTATTTCCAACTTACATTTGATTACAGCGACTTCTGGAGGTAGTTCATCGTATATAGTAGCACTGTTGTGAAATATATTATTGGGCTACTGTTTTTAATATTGTGAGTAGAGGGGAAGATTTTGAAATATGTCAAACGATTTAAATATGATTGCACAGTTGTTTAGTACAGTAGCAACCATGGTATACCTCCGACTGTTACAACAATATGAACTCAGAGACAACAAACGCGTTTCCTTCGGGAAGCTTTTCACAATCTTCAACGGTCGTATGGGCACATAATCTATCGATGCCCACATGGATGTCTCCGTGCTGCATTAAAGATGTCAAGCACCTGTTCCCCTGGAAAACGACAGATTCGCCTCCTCTCACTGGCATGATGAAGAAGGTATTGGTATTTATCAGTCCATGCAACCCTCTATGAATGCACCAATGTCCAGTGAGGATGGTCACGTGCCCACTTTAACTGTAGTTTCCGATGTCGTAGTGTTAACATTGACACATGCTTGGATCGTCGGCTGCGGAGGCCCATAATTACGACGTTCGGTACACTGTTCGTTCAGACACACTTTTACTCTGCCAGCATTTAAATTTGATGGTACGTCGCCTGTCATGTTTTATCAGTATGCTCAGCCTATGACGTGAAACATACACAGGAGGGATGGCCGCCCAAGCACTTGACGTTTGGATGTGGTTTCATCTTGCTTCCGCCACGTGTTGAAGACACTCACCAGAGCACTCCTTGAACACCCGGCAATTGTTCAGTTCCGAAGTACTCGTGCCGAGCCTCCATGCGATCACTATCCGCCGTCGTTCAAACTCATATCACGCACCTTACTCATTATACACACGAACATCAAGTTTACTGATAATATTGTGTGTATCTGACTAGCAGTCATTCCTCGTCAGGTGATGTTGCTCTGGCCTGGACGGATTTAAGGTTTTTTAATGTTTGTAAATCTATCGGACCAAATGCTTGGTCATCAGTCCGTAGCTTACAAACTACTTAAACTAAGCTAAACTAACCTAAGGACAACACACACACCCATGCCCTAGGGAGAGCGAGCAACCGCGCGCTCCGCAGCGAGGCGCTTTAGACCGCTCGGCTACTCCACCGCGGCTGGACGGGTTTATATCGTTATTGGGGAGGTGGTCATAATGTTCTGATCTATCAGTGAAATATGTTGTGTGTAACCAAGATCGAAATTAATCCTTAAACCTAGCTGCATAAAACTGCATAGGAGGGGGCAGTTCAATCATCCTCAATAACACTCACGGTATTGTTCAAATGGTTGTAAGACCAAGAGACCAAACTGCTGACCTCATCGGTACTTAGACTTGCAAACTACTTAAACAAATTTTAACTTGTGATAATAACAAGATACACACTCATGCTGGAAGGAGGACTCGAACATCTGACGAGGAATAGTCGCGTAATCCGTACCAAGGCGCATAGACAGCACGGCCATTACCATGCCGCACGGTGATGTCTGATCTAAAATATTCCCACTTCAAGTTCAAAAGTATTGTATCCTAATTGATTAAAAACTAGTAAGGCACCTAGCAATGAATCCAAAGAATAAGTTAAAACTGTAAAATTTAACAGATTTTGTTTGTATTTTACAGAGTTCTTCTTTTAAGAACCGACTGAATGATCCATTGCTGTTGGTGTCTACATTCTGAAGACTGGTTTGATGCAGCTGTTCATGATACTCTGTCCACTGCAAGCCTTTTCATCTCCAAATAGCAACTGTAACCGACATCCATTTCAACTTGATTATTGATCTTTGTCTCCCTCTGAGATTCTGCTCCATCCCCTAAACACCCACACATACACCACCATCCAACATATCATTCATTGGTGATCCTTGATGTCCCAGAATATGTCCTATCAAACAATTACTTTTGTGCTCAATTTTTCGCAAATTCCTTCTTCCTGAGTTGCTTAAAAAGTGATGAATCTACAAAGTAGAAATAAATGCTAACGAATGTCGTATCAACCTGTCACAATTTGTGCTTAGTTTTCCGCAAATTCTTTCTTCCTCAGGTGGCGTAGCATTAAACGTGATGAATCCACAAAAGAGAAATAAATGCTGACGACTTGTGAGCACTGTAGTGATGAATAAGTTGAATGTAGATTCTTCTGTAAATCATGAACCAAACTACAGCTGATTAATTCGTGGCACCTTAAGGACATTTGTTTGGTTACGTTCCACCAGCATACTGACTGACATCACTGCTGGGTAGGAGGGCCCAAGGCACGGCCACTTGCTCGTGACGTCCGTATCAGCCTGCGCGACCCAGTCCGCCTACACAGCGACTCCTCAACTCGCTGCACTCAGCGTGCGCAGATTTCGAACTCGGCGCTCTGCTATACAGTAGCCCAATGCACAGATACGACATTCCAAAAAATACCACCAAAATTTTTTTCCTAACAGTTACATGATGTTAATATTTTGTCTTCTTTACAAACGTATTTCTTGCCATTGCCGATCTAGATACTGTACTTTCCCTGATCGACCACCATCGCCTATTATCCTCGACAAGCAGAAAAACGTATCTACTACTTTTAGTGACTCTCTACCTAATCGGATTTCCTCGGCATCGTCAGATTTATCTTTTATCTTTTTATCTTTAAATCAGCACAAAGTTCCTAGTGATTGGTACTGACCCACACAATTACAGGCCAATATCGTTGACATCAGTTTCACATAGAATTTTGGAGCATAGTCTCAGTTCGAATATAGTAACTTTCCTTGAAACGGAAAAGCTTCTTTCTGTGAATCAGCACGGGTTTAGGAAACATCGTTCAAGTGAAACACAGCTTGCCCTTTTCTCACATGACATCTTGCGAGCCATGGATGAAGGGCAACAGGCGGATTGTGTTTTTCTCGACTTCGAAAAGACGTTCGACGCGGTGCCACACTGCAGACTGCTAACGAAGATACGAGCTTATGGAATAGGTTCTCAGATTTGTGACTGGCTGGAAGACTTCCTAAGTAATAGAACGCAGTACGTTGTTCTGGACGGCGAGGGTTCATCAGATGGTGTATGGGAGGGTATCGTCTTTAACTGACTGTAATAGCATGCAAGATGGGGACTGATGACCCAGTAGTTTGGTCCCCTTTAAATAACAACAACAACAGCATACAAGATGACTTAGAAAAAATTTCTAGTTGGTGCGAAGAATGGCAGATAGCTCTCAATGTAGAAAAATCTAAAGTGATGCGTATGAGTAGGAAGAACAATCCCATAATGTTCGAATACAGCATTAGTAGTGAGCTTCTTGATGTTGTCGGGTCGTTCAAATATCTAGGCGTAACATTGCAGAGCAATATGAAATGGAACGAACATCTAAGCACAGTTGTGAGTAAGGCGGACAGCCGACGTCGGTTTATTGGGAGAATTTTGGTAAGATGTACTTCATCTGTAAAGGAGACCGCGTATTAAACGCTTGTACGACCACGTCTTGAGTACTGATAAGTGTTTGGGACCCGCAGCAGATAAGTTTAAAGGAAGACATAGAAGCAGTTCAGAGGCGAGCAGCTAGGTTTGTGTCACGGAAATGCTCCGGCAACTCAATTGGGGATCGCTGGAAGAAAGACGACGTTCTTTTCGTGAATTTCTGTTAAGTAAATTTAGAGGACCGGAATTTGATGCTGAGTGTAGTACGATCTTGCTGCCGCCTACTTACATTTCGCGTAGTGATCACAAAGACAAGATAAGAGAAATTAGGGCTCGTACGGAGGCATATAGGCATTCTTTTTTTCCTCGTTCTATTTGGGAGTGCATTAGGAAAGGAAATGCCTAGTAGTGGTACAGTGTGCCCTCCGCCACGCACCTTACGGTGGATTGCGGAGTATGTATGTAGATGTAGACTATATTCCATTACCTATCTTTTCTTTTGTTAACGCTCATCCTATATCGTTGATCCCGCTGAAGCTCTCTGCAAAGTTCTTTGTTGTCTCTCACAAAATTATAATTTCGCCGATTAACGTAAAGTTTTTAATTTTTTCTCTCTCACTTTATCTTCCCTTTCCCATTTTTTCAATTTTGTTTTGTTTTGTATTGCCCCATACTCAGCGTGCAGACCTCTGTCAGTCCCTTATAAGCCACTGCGTCCTTACCATGTACCACGGCCCTATGTTAATTTATGTAGTTCCCGCATACCGAATTTCCGGCACATTATTGAAAAAAGCGGGGAAGGTATTTGATCACTACGATAATGTTCAAATATTTAAACCTAAGGTACCGAAATGCTGAAGTCATGGGTCTCTAGAATTACTAACTACTTAAAATAATTTATTGTAAGTAGAATACACACAACCATACGCGAGGGAGGAGCCGAAACTCCGAGGGGAGCTGCCACGCATTTCGTAGCAAGGTGCTTTTTCACCACGATGCTATTCTCACGCGGCGCTATGATAACTGATGAATGCAACAGGACGTTACATATAACTGACCTTTCGGATCACCAAATCTCATAATTGATCAGCTATTCTGTGGGATATCTTAAAAGTTAAAGTATTCCAAGGATTTACTGCTCGATCGAACAAATATGACTTCTTGTTTATTATTTTTAAAACGTGAAGCTATTCTGTATTTCACAGACAAGTTCGTCAACTATTATATACTGGATAGCGGCATTTTGTAAATGCCGTTCATTTAAGATAGTTTAACTTACATGTTCTCTTATGCACAGCATATTTCTAGATTTACTTTCATGTATAACCTCGCATACTTTCGTCTTTGGGTGAAAACTGATAGATACGACAGCGTATTATCACGGTACACGTCAGTACAGGGTCTGGCATTGATATTACTATAACTTTATAACAGGTTCTAGTTCTGAATACAACAGTATGTCACAATCTCTTTCCTTTAAAAGCAAAATAAAAGCAGAATTCAATACTTATAGTATTGTTGGTTATCCTGCTAGAAAGAAACTGTACAGGTGCTCTCGGAGCCTCTGAAGCCTTTAATTTTCTAATTGTGCAACGTAAGTTGTTCACACAAGACGCAGATTGTTAATCACATGTAGAGCGTGCCACTACAGCGGCCAGCGTTTTCACACGTATGCTATCTTCTGCAGAATCCTCTTCTGTCTTTGACAATTATGAAAGCAAAGACTGTTTGGTGGGCCGGCGAAGCACGTTATCTCCTCCCACTGCAGGCAGACAAAAGGCTAGGGCTGCAGTAATTTATGTGTCGTGATAATAATGCTTCTGCATAACGCCTCAAATAATTGGGAACTGTGTTTCTCTTGGAGAACATCTCTCATGCTCTGCACACCGCGTGTTCACTTCGAAATTACATTTCCATTTCATAATTTGGCGTAACATCGATTACTAACAAAACCCAGCAACTTACGTTACTAAATTAATTGGTAATCTTACTCTCAAAGAAACCTTGGTGCAAGTTCACGCAGAATTATGTGTTTTCCAATAGACGTAGGAGTTTATCCATTTACGAGAAATTGTTCTTTAAGTAATCAATACTGCAAAGCACGCATTTATTCTAGGCAAACAAAGAAATACAATAATCTTAAATTAAAAATAAATAAATAAATAAATAAAAACAGAACACCTGTAAGGACTTCATACATGAAGTTAATATTCACAGCATATGTACATTAATATGCTCTGCAGACATGATTAGCATTTGAGCCATGTCGAATAGCGGGTTGAAAGTGACATCGATAAAGCGGCACATCACCTGCCGGTAACATGTACCTGCGTCTCTCACTGTGGCTGAAACACACACCCCGTCGGAGGTTCGAATCCCCCACGAGCATGGATGTTAGTGCTGTCTTTAGTATAAGGAAGTTCATAAGTAGTTTGTAAGTTTAGGGGCTGTTGACCCCGCAGTTAAGTCCCATAAGCTTAACAAACATTTGAACAATTTTCTAAAACACACAGGTTCAGAAATGTTCAAATGTTTGTAGAACTTATGGGACTTAACGACGGGATCATCAGTCGCTACACCTACAAACTACTTATGAACTAGCTTATACTAAAGACGGCACAAACATCCATGCCCGAGGGGGGATTCGAACCCCCGACCGCAGCGGCCGTGCAGACCGTGACTGGCACGCCGCAAACCACTCGGCCACCGCGGCCGGCAACACATAGGTAATGGATCAGTATGACTTGAGCAGACGTGCAAGGAGTGTCGGAGGCGTATGTGCGAACCGTACCGTCAGAAAAGTGAGTTTGGAAGAGGGCACGTTATGGCTAGGAGAGAATGTGATGCATCCATCCGGGAAATTACTGCTCGTGTGTGACGAAGTGTTTCTACAGAACAGCGGGTTTGTGCACAATGGATCACGGAAGGCTGCAACACTCAGATCCCCGATCCCCTCCCTCCCCCAACGGCCCTGGCGTATGAGTGCAATAGTGGAACACATGATACAGTATAAGGAGCAAATCATCCGTCGCTGTTTATTACGGTATGACTTAAACGCAAGACGTTCGCATAACCGCCTACCTTTCGCTAAGGTGCAGAAAACAATATTGGCAGCTATGGTGTATGACACGACCTCGCTGCTGCAAGAATGGCATTAGATAGTGTTACGGACGAATCCGAATTTTGTAGTACATTGGTTCTTTAGCGGGAAAAGGAACATTCGTCGAAACAAAATTGCATCAAAATAGTATAGTAATCTTTTTCTTACAGATTTCAAATTTACACTGATACTACTGAAGTTATTTTTCCCATACTCTGAACATGTTTCTTTTAACGTAAATTAAGTGGCTACTTATGTGTCTCAAACTGAAAAATATCTAAAATATTTGTATGATAAGACGATTACTTGCTACATACACATCAGGTGTTAATGACCTACTTGTAATCTATCTACAGTTAGAACTGCATGAAACAGTATATATTTTTTAACTAATACGTAAAACTCTTTGTCTTGCACTTAGAACGACAGTAGTTTCCTAGCGGCGAAACAGCCAACTGCCTTTCTTCTGCAACTAAAGTGCTGCAGCTTGGAGCGATAGCGTCGCTTCAGAGAGTGTTCACGACGATTATTTGCAGTGAAGAAAGACGTTTATGAATTACCACAGCACCCATTAGCAATCCATCATCTCACATGTGGTCTCTCAGCTGTGCTGTTATTATTTTTTTTAGTACTGAACACATCCTGAGAAGACAGCCGAGGCAGCCGCATGCACATTGATGAGTAAACCGCAATTACGCTAATATGGATTTACTAATCAGATGTACGCAACAAGCGGACGGTGTGGTGGCCGAGCGGTTGCGTCGTAGACCCTGCATTAAAGGTTATCGGGCTCGAATCTACTTAAATACTGTTTTTTTTTTCTCTTTTCAGGAGTTGTCCCTACTGCGTCGGTCATAAAAGATAATCAGAGAACGCTACCACACCATAACACATCAAGGCATTACTTGACTCGCGAGGACTCGCGCGGGAGCATTTTGCTCACAGCAATTTTAAAACAATCGCCATTTTACCAATTTTAAATAATCAAATATTTGTGTTTTTTTATAAACGCAACTAGAAATACTCATTTAGACATATTAAGTACATTACAAACTTCTCCTTGAGTGTCAGAAAAATGCTATACACGCGATCGATCGCGTAACTTTTAAAGGCGCGAATTCTGGCGGGTTAATCACACTGTCATGACTTCCACCGTCTGAGGTTCGAGTCCTCCCTGGGGCATGGGTGTGTGTGGTTGTCTTTATGTTAGTTTACCTTAGTTTAAGTAGTTTGTAAGTATGACCACGCAGCTTGGTCCGATAGATTTACAAATATTTGAACATTTGTCATGTCCTCAGAGCATTCCAGGCTACTGTTGGGCAACATAACTGTTTCACATTATTGTGTTCGAATATTCAGGGCTTACTGAAATATGACATGTATGGTAATAAGTGTAAAGAGAGTCTCAAAGTAATATCTCTTAATATTTTATTGTTTCAAATTCTTACAGTCATGATCGCTTCCGATACTGTGCGAATTAAAATTAACAGAACTTTTTTCCATGTGTATACTTTCTAGGCCGTAGTAACTTTATCCGTTTTCCCTTACCATTGTGCCCTTACACCGTACATAAACTATTTATAGAAGTAAAACTTTTCATGTTGGGAGAAGTTTCAAGATAGCTCTTTTTTCTGTTCACATCCTTCCATTATTACAACATGAAAACATTGATAACAAATGTTGTGAATCTATTAACATATGCGGTCGAAGTGCAATAATCATGTCGATAGCAGTTTTCAGCGACGTTGTCAAGCATCTTCCGTGATAACTAACATCAACATAGTACCAGCTACAGTGGATCTAGGTTCAGCCGAGCGGAGTCCTCAACGGAGTAAATTTCTGAATTAAATTTAGATTTGATCTTTACACAAGATGTTTACACAATATGCCAGCAAACGTTAAAACATACGTTACATTGCTGTGATATTAGTATGTAGATACGGATTAAACACGCTGAGGATTATATTAGCATGGTATGCATTGTGTTTAATCATGCTACGTAGAACACAGTAAGGAATACAATACATACAACATTGATTTTTTATACATATAGAATTTAAATTTCAACAATGCAGAGCCGGGCGGGTCGCTAATGCGTGTGTGTACTTTTTCGTATATAGGGGCGGAGGAGGAGGAGATGGACAGAGAGCGGAAGAAATACGTAGAAAGAGATGAAGAGATTTCCGCACATAACCGTGATGTTTTTTACTACCTTTCTGGAACATTTTGTGAGCCAGTTCCCTCTTGTGTAACAATATTTTCCGTGAAGTAAACAACTGAATTGCAAACGACATAAGCTCTTGTCAGCTGCTGTTTCCGTAATCACGAAACATGTTTTTTTTTTTTTTTTTTATGTCGCGTGGTTTGTTACCGCAAGTAGCTTGTACCGCAAGAATTCGAAGAGATTTATTTTTTACCTTCTTGTGATGGTGCACACGCGAGGATATTTAGCTTCAGGAATAATGCTTTTAATAAATAACTGTTTAACTGCGGGAAACACCGCAGCCGGCCGCGGTGGCCGAGGGGACTAAGGCGCTCCAGTCACGGTCTGCACGGCCACTACGGTCGGGGGTTCGAATCCCCCCTCGGGCATGGATATTTGTGCCGTCCTAGTTTGTAAGTAGTTCATAAGTAGTTTGTAAGTTTAGGGACTAATGACCCCGTAGTTAAGTCCCGTAGACTATACAAACATTTGAACATTTTTGAAACACCGCACGAAGGAAAGTAGTTTGAACGGGAGTAGAGAGTGAAATAATGAGCCAAAGTTAAGTAATTTAACTTCATTGTGACATAGGAGTAGTACAATAATCGAAATGAAGGCAGTGTGTTCAAAGCGCTCACATTTATATCTTTGGCTCGATGTACTGGTTGTTGGAAACATTGAATAAGTTCTTGCTTTACTCACTACGTCACATGTTGCTCCTGTCTGTTATTCTCTCGTGACGTTGCTGGCGGACTATCCAGCTTGCTGTCGTCACGTCCCTCATGCGCTACACACCGAGTGTCCTCTTGGCACTCCAAATTCTGCCTCCCTTTTCTCAATTTGGCGTAACAACAAATGGCTACAAAACCAGCAATTTACGCTACTAAATTAATCGGTAATCATTCTCTTATGGAAACTATTATTCATGTTCACATACATCAAAGCAATTATATCTTTGTAAATGAACGTAGAGTTTACGCACCTAAGGGTAATCGTACTGTAAGGATTAAATACGTTAAGGTACTCTTTTGTTCCAGCAAAACAAAGAAATACACTTATGTTCAGAAGAAAACGGTACAGCTTGAAAGACTACAGATTGGAAGATCATATATAAACTTACTCAGGTTCCAATATATTAAACAAACATAATGTCTTTCATTGGTAGCAACACTACGGTAGTTTTGAAATATTTCAAACTCAGAGGGCTCAAAACAATCATGCACCCAATTAAAAATTTTGTTGACTCCTCGATTACAATGTTTCTACACGACAGCTATAGTTTCCAAAATATTCAGAACAAATTTTATACGTTACTTCAAGTTATAGCGTATTCTGTGCTGATTAGTTACGATAGGCTGTCGTTTATATGAAACTCGTTAATGAATAAACGTGTAAGGTGGTAGTCGTAGTGCAATGTACTAAATCAAAATGCCTATTCGTCCTTACATATTTCCATTTTTCTTGATTTTCCAAAATCACTTAGACAAACACAAGGATGATTTACGTGAAAAGGAAACACTACCCGGCCAGAGTTCTTCCACAGGCTTTCCAGTTATGGCATTTACTGCTTCTCTAATGACTTCGACGTCGACGTCTTCCTTTCTTTCCATTTCGTTAGATAAATAAACGTCATCGGTTGAAGTAATAATGCCCAGCAAGGAACGGGGAGAAATTAATTCAAATGCTTACAGTACAAAGAATCCAAAAATAAACAGGACATGTTCTAATTTTTTTGTGAGTGTTGTAACGTTATTCATATTGCTGAATTTAGTAGCGTCAGTGGATTATAAGCCACAATATGTTTTTAATGCTCATTTTGGTATTCAAGTCTTCATCTTGTCCTTTTCGCTTTATCAAGCTTCGACACAGGATCGAAATTGTTACTATGACTAAGTATCAGTTCTCGTAAAGTGATAGTCCAATTCTCCATTCAAATATTTAATGTGCGACAGTTACACTTTCATTTTATTTTAATGATGGCTCGTAAAATAGTGAATCTTTTTCTGAGACCATTATGTAAAATAAATATTTAAAAAACTGTAGATTGTTTTCTGTGTGTGTCTCTTGACAGGCCATTCAGTATGTTGATTCTAGTGACCAATCAGACAGCATTGCAGTATCCTTTGTTTTTTGAAGCTTGGAAATGTCCTTGTACGCAGGTTAAACGAACAGGAGTTTCTGTCATTCTCGCAGCGAGTGTATAGGAAAAGACACACGTCAGCTGATTGGTAAACTTTTATTTTTGTGTGCCACGTGAATCGTGTATACTCTATCGATTGGATACTCTCGAATTGTGGGTGCAAGCTTAATGAGGTACTCCAACAAATTACAACGTCGAACGGCGAACAAATATGGAATATGCCCCGCAAGCGGGAAGCGCCCACCCACCGCTGCTGCTGACAGCGCGGCCGACTGTATACAGCCGTCATAAAGAGCCCCACATTCCTCTCTCCAATCGTATCTTTCCGCGCAACCTCGGAATCCCAATTAGGAGCGACGCTCCACAGCCGCCGCAGAGGGACCCAAATTAGCAAATATCGGAATTCACACCTAATGCAAAGTAACCTGAAACTCTGGAAAGACGATGAGCTGTTTCATGCAACGACTTCATTTCCCCATTCAGTCCTCTTCTCCCTCTGCTCACAAGAAGAAGATCCTAATGCTCAGAAATTAGCTATGGCCGTGAATTACCTGTCGAGCAGAAAATTTTTGTAACACAGTTTTACTTCCGCAGGACAGAATTCAGTTACACCAATAGACTATTTTAACATCTGCTCTACCGGTACTACAGATCGACAACATTAAGATAAGGACAGGGAACGTACAGGCCATTGAAAAAGTTCCGTCTCCGTGTTAATACCTGCCGTAAAAGCACCGTCGGCTCAGTAACTATGTTTTTCTTTAGCTTTTCGTTTTCAGGAAAGGGGGGGGGGGGGTTGAAATTATGAACTGTCTGTAAGTTATGCTCAGTTTAAACGGACGGGAAGGAGGAAAATGTTTCAAATGTTTGTATAGCTTATGGGACTTAACTACGGGTCATCAGTCCCTAAACTTACAAACTACTTATGAACTAGCTAAGACTAAGGACGGCACAAATATCCATGCCCGAGGGGGGATTCGAACCCCCGACCGTAGTGGCCGTGCAGACCGTGACTGGAGCGCCTCAGTCCCCACGGCTACCGCGGCCGGCCGGGGAAGGAGGAGGTGGAAGGAGAAGAAGGAGATTGTGTATAACACCTGAAGTGTTAAAACTTTTCTTTGTTACTAATCCATCACGTACGGGCTGAAGGGATACGTTTTTATCATCGTCACCATCGTCGTTAAGAACTGATTATGCCTGTCATCGTTTAGTACAAGGCATAGTACCCATAATAAAATTCATTCATGATCCCCTATCCAGTGCTAACACTGATGCCTCGTCTGATGTTGAGCCTGTTACTTCAAAATCATTCTTGTTCAAATGTTTGTAATTCTATTGGACCAAACTACGTTGATCATCAATCCCTTACAACCTACTTAAACTAAGTTAAACTAACACACACATCCATGCCCGAGGGAGGATTCTAATAACCGACGCGGGAGGCGTCTACTCTTTCGGACATGTCCGAAAAAACAGACATCTCTTCTGATCCAACAATATTATCTATTCATATTCACGGAATGTATGAGATTAACTGCGAATGGGTAAAGTTGAAAACGTGTACCCAGCATAGAAAGCAAGAGACCTGGCTTCGAATCCCGGCTGCGTACACATTTTCAACTTTACCCATCAACAGTTAATGTCATAAATTCCGTGAATATAAGTTCTTGAATGAATTTATGTACTTTCTCCTTGGTTTGCGTCGACTTCTCTTACACTCTGTCGCCGAATCCATGAGTTTCTCAGGTAACCTAGCTTCTCCCGTGCGTGTAACATGACCCCACCATCTCAGCTTGTTCGCTGTAACTGCTTCATCTATGGTGTTCATTCCCAGTATTTCTTTCATTTCCTTATTATGGAAACCCTTATGCTATTGTTCTCCTCTATTAGTACCTGCAATCATCCTTGCTACATTCACATCTGTAACTTTAAATTTGTTAATAAGGTAGCTTGTAACCACCCAGTTTTCACTCCATACAACAAAGTTCGAAGTACCTGGGAAGGAGGTTGCTAGCCTTACTTACCAAGGGTACCAGTAGGTTTTAACCCTAACGGCGAGGGACTAACCGACGGATATGGTAGCATTTGCCGTCTGAGCACAATGGAGGCCATGACTCAAAATATCTCCGAGATGCCCTACCTTATTCCAAAGTAATTGGTATCCCAACTGTCAGGACCAATTACTTGCCCACTGATTCGTTGATCGTGTTTCATGAACTGGGACATGCTACAGGAACCAACAGTAATGAATGCGCTTGAAGAAAATGAAAAATTGGCATGCAACTTACAGATCAACGTATTCATTGGCAGAGCTGATCAATGGATCGACATGTGATTTCCAAAAACTGCCTTAGCTGAATGGTACTTCAACGCATTCAGAATGTGTTCTGCCTCGTTTATGGCTGTGGACTTACAGTCACAAAGAAAAATGTCAGCGAAGCAAGGGGCAAGAAAAAGAATCAAGAGGGAGTCTCCTAAGCTGCAACAGGCGGGCTCTATAACTGAGTGATAGAGGAAATAAAATATTCACAGAACGTAAGAAAAATAGTACTATCTAGTGTAGAGATAAAATAAAAATATGTTTCATAGGAATGTTCTGTAAACGTTTTATTCCTTTGATGAACTAATCTCCCACAATTTTATTCTATATCAATCTTTGGAATTACATCACAAATCAAATTGTTAGGAGTACAGCGAATGAAAAAGGCCACTGTCACATTGAATCCTACACGTTCTGATATATATTACTTATAGTTCCGCAGAATTTCATATCATGTGTACAAATGCACTCTGCAACTTACCCCAGGACCCAAAACAAAACAGCTTTGAAATGCCCCACTAATGAATGATTACGTCTGGAGAAAGTGAAATATACCTGTACTGTTAGCATGAAATATTTAATTTAAAACACCAAGAGCAGTGAAACAAAAATTAGTACTGTAAACCTGTGTGCAAAGACTGTTACTGAAATAATCTGATGTTTGAATCTCTATTCTACGAGGAAGTTTGTGTCTTCATACAGGATGCGTCACTATTTTCGCCAAGAATAACTCCAAAAGTATGATAAGAGCAGAAAAGATTGTGGGACAAAGGTTGCACGGAAAAATGAGGGCCAGAATATGACGTTGTTTCTTGCTCCTACGTAGGGTCGCTTCAGAGATATGTAGGCCAACATTTTTTTATAATAGGATGCTATATTTTGGTATTCATTTTCTGTTAGCAGCTATCGAGACGAATCCAACGAAGTGTAACAATGTTCTAATTTTTGTTAAGCTTACCGGACTTAACTGCGGGGTCATAAGTCCCTAAACTTACAAAATACTTATGAACTAACTTATACTAAAGACAGCTCAAACATACATGCCCGAGGGAGGATTCGAACCCTCGACGGGGAACGGCCTCGCACATCGGAGCATAGCGCCTCAATGCGCTCGGCCACTCCGCAGCGGCGATGTGTAACTGCAAGGTCTTTGAATGTCAACGGAGGTTAAAAACGTGGCATGAAGGTCCATTTACAGAACGTGTTCTAAGTGATGATCATTGATATCATTGCAGCACTGCAATCTCCTATCATGGGTTCAGTGGTATTCGGCACTTACCGAAGCACATGCGCTGACCATTCTCTCGTTCATATCTTCAGGTGTGGTTGGAACTATTTCATAAAAAAATTCTTTTACGAATCCCCACAACAAAAATCGCAGAGGCGTCAAGTCTGGTGTACAAGCCGACCACGACGCATCTCTTCCGCCTCGAATACAACGATCTGGGATTCGTCTCTGCAACTCTTTCCTAGCCACCAGCGAAAAATATGCCGGACACTCATAGTGTTGATACCACATTCTGCTCCATGTTCCTAAAGGTATTACTTCCTATTACAGACCTAATGTTTCTTGCAGGAATGTGGTGTGCATCCTACATTAAAATTTCCTTCGATGAAATAGGGTCCTTAATTTTGTCCTCCATAATTCTACACCATACATTCACCGACCACGATCTTTGATGTGCAACATGGATTTTCAGTTGCCCAATAATGCATACTACGCAAATTGATATTTCCATGGTTCGTGAACGTAGCCTCTTCAGTAAATAAAATCCAATTCATAAATTTGTCATCCTACTAAATCTGACGTCGAGCTCATCAGCAGAATTCCATGCGACGCATACAATCCGTGACAGTCATACATCTACATGTACAGCATTTCCGTGGCACTCGCGCATTGGTCGAATCTACCAGTAACAAACCTAGCTGCTCGCCTCTGAAGTGCTTCTATGTCTTCCTTTAAACTGATTTGCTGCGGGTGCCAAACACTTGAGCAATACTTAAGACGTGGTCGTACAAGCGTTTTATACGCGCTCTCCTTTACAGATGAAGTACAGCTTCCCAAAATTCTCCCAATAAACCGAAGTCGGCAGTCCGCCTTACTTACAACGGTCATTACATGTTCGTTCCATTTCATATCGCTCAGCAATGTTACACCTAGTTATTTGAAGGACGCGACTGCATTAAGAAGCTCATTACTAATGCTGTATTCGAACATTATGGGATTGTTTTTGCTACTCATGCGCATGACTTTACATTTCTCTACATTGAGAGCTAGCTGCCATTCTTCGCCCCAACAAGAAATTTTGTCTGAGTCATCCTGTATGCAATTACAGTCAATTAAAGACGACACCCTCCCATACACATCATCATCAGCAAACTGCAGTTTTTGGTTTGTATTGTTCTTAGGATAAGTTAGTTTAAGTTGTTTGTAAGTTTAGGGACCTATGATCAATGCAGTTAGGTCCCATAACTTAAAAATTTGAATAGTTCGAACCAATTTTCTCTTCCTGGTTGGTAACTTTCCTTTGGCAGATATGTTTCCGATACGTTAAGATCTAGGTTTTCTCAATTTATCATACACATATTTTATTGTACGACGTGCAGGATGAGTGCGTTGAGGATATACTTTAGCGTGTAAGTCTCTGGCTCACACTGAATGTCGTTCGCGTTATCTGTAAATGCGAAACATATCGACTTGTTCTTCGAAGGAATACGTAATACACATTCACTTGCTCGGACGATACTAGTCTTACCGTTCCTATTAATGTTGTATTGTGCAACCGTCGAATGTTGACATGTCAATGGCACGTTATGTGGCTAGGCCGTATCCGGCGAATATTTACTGTTTGCAGGAGATGTGAGAGAGAATTGTCAGAGCATTTGTTTCAATAAGTGCCGAAATGATACCGAATACCACTGAATCCATGATAAGAAGATTGCAGCACTGCATTGATACCAATTGTCATCACTTAGAACACCTTCTGTATATCGAGGTTCATGCCACGTTTTTTAGCTGCGTTGACATTCAAAGAATTAAAGACAGAAATTCACATAATCGGATTCGTTTCGATTGCCGTAAGTAACAAACTATAGCATCCCATTTAAAAAAAAAAAAAAAACATAGCTCACCTTCACATCTATGAAGCGACTCCACTTAGCAACAAAGACCAACGTTTTATTCTGCTCCCGTTGTCCTGTGAACCTTTTGTTCCACCAATTTTTCAGCCCCTCTTATACTTTCGGAGTTGTTCTTGGTGACAACTGTTAGTGAATCACCCTGGCCGCGGCAGGATAGCCGTGCGCACTAAGGCGCCCAGTTGCGGTGCGCGCGGCTCTTCGCCGTCTTGGGTTCCAGTTCTCCCTCGGGCATGGGTGTTTGTGTTGTCCTTTGCAAAGTAACTTTAAGTTAGTGTAAGTAATTTGTAAGCTTAGGCGCTAATGACCAACGTAGTTAATTCCCTTAGATTTGCAAACTTATATATAATACTCACCCTGTAGATTACTCGGTTTTTGCCAATGCTTCACGTTAGTCGAATTTTCGTGTGCAGGCAAAGTTAAGGAACACGCTTTTCTGATTCGTTTTATTGTCTTCGTTATGTGGCGTGCACCTCAGTCATGTGATGGCAGTGCCAGACACAGACATGACTAGGAAGAACCCATGCTGAATGCGGTGGAGTGCCGCTCACCTCCGGCAGTTTAGGAAAACCACAAGTCGATGCATTGATCAGTTCTGTCCATGAATACGTTGAGCTTTAACTTGGATGCAAATTTTTCATTTTCTTCATGCACATTAACTGGGGAGGGATATTTATTTCGTCATGGAGTAATAAGGAAATTGATAGCTAACGCAATTCCTTTACTTTAAGACAAGTCGTCAAACAAATAATTAAATTCACGTTTTATTTTTCTATGGAAATAATACTAATTTACGATCTACATTATTTTAATCTGCAGTGTTACTGAAACCCATTTTGTGTTTCCTAGGTCTATAATGAATGATATCACACAAAATAGTTTATTTTATTTCAAGTATTGAGTACCATTAGTAATTCATTTTTGTGAATCATTCCTAAAGTTAAGAGAACATTTAATTTAATTTTTGTTGTTTTTAGTATTAAGGAACGTTCCAAGCATAGGACAAATTGTAATTGTTACGTCTAGATTCGAACCTTAAGGTGAATGTTTCAGGGCTAAATAATTTCTTTCCTTATCTCACTTTTCCGTTGCGTAAATTTTCGAACTTTTAGCATTAAGGCAGTGGTGTTATTTTTCACACACATACACACACACACAAATCAATTCGTATATCACTTATCTCGCAAGAGATCTTGCCATGTAATATTAACAATAAACGCTAAAAGCCTATACCTGCAGTGCTCCAAAAACGCACCGAAAGATGCAGGGACACCAATGAAAGACATGATGGAAGCTATGCAGATGGATGCACAAAACTTTCTTGGTCATTTATCCACAGCTTTCAAAGCGTACGTTGAATTAACCCTTAAGAACACCTGTGTGTAAAAGACTAGAAAGTTGAATATAAGGCAAGTTTTATAGATGACAATGTGACATGATTCAAAATTATGAATCATTAGGTGCGGCTACTCATCTTAAGGCTGACTAGATGAAAAACTAGGATAGGAAATCTTAATATCTTCTCGTGCGAGGGTAAGAGAGAGGGGAGGAGAATACTAGTGAGGGAATGCTTGATTACAACATGGCCAGTAACGTCCTGGTAGCATTGCATTTTGTAAGAAGCGTTACCCAAATCAGTAATCCCATTACCTTGATAAAACTGTATGATATGATTAACAATTTCAACGGCGATAATGACAGAAGAGATGTTGTGAGGAGGAACGACAGCTAAGGTTTGAAACATACTCAGACTTAAAGAACCGTTTTAAGAACTTTGTTGAGAACACAAGAAAACTAAGAAACTTCCATACAAGTATATTTGTTGTAAGATGCTTAGAATATATAGTCAAAATCCAATGGGAGAAAATAAATTTTCCCGCTGTTTTTCTCGACAATGTGAATTACTTGGAAATATACAACCGAAAGTTTACACAGAGACTTAAAACGAAGTAATCAGCACTAAAAAATCCATCAATAAAAAATCTAATAAGAAATAACTTATAGGTATTAACTAAAAGAATTTCTGTTCTTCTTGGAAAGGGATGGAAAGGCAAGAAGTAGTTTACGAAAGGTCAAAGCCACAGGACTGGATGCAGTTCCAGTAGAAATAACTCAAATATTGATACATAAAGTAATTTCGGGTAAAACCTTGAGAAATATCTGAGTGAAAAACTCTTACGTCAGCGAACATTACACGCAGTGAGCAACTTCAAGGGAAAATTTCCGAAAGAGAAATGATGCGATTGACTACAAAACCGTACTAGTTAATTCGTCGGAAGACACTCCGGCCATAAAAAAAAGCAACACCGGGAAGGACTGCAGATGGCACAGATCAATTTATTTGAGGTATTACACTATGTACAAATATGACTTGGTTGTACATAAGCCCCACGTGAAGTAAGGAAAGCGTTGAAAACACTATTTACTATAGTCAGGGCAGTACTGTTTTCCTATACTATTGTTCTTCAACTCTGTTCTCTAGGCAACTGTTATTTGCCGCACCCTGTATTAAAGTCATAGAATACTACGCATTTTTTTTGTATTTCTGTCCCCTTTGTGATGTTACTAGACTGAATGACTATGCAGACGTTTCCGACAGTACTTTATTAATTTGCGAAGAGGTTGTGTCAGGAGACATTTCACGTGGCGTGCGCTTGAAGAAACTTGTACTGTTGTCATTTTCTCGCGATCAAAGATGACATGCTGCGTCCTTCCACAAGGAAATACTTAGTGCAACAAAATGCTTTCTCGATATCTCATACAACAGAACAATCGTTTGATAAACTTAAGTTTGAATTTCGGTCGAAGAACTGTCGCCGGTGATATAACGCGGTAACGCTTTTCGTCGATTTGCTTTCATAGTTTTAAAAGTACGGCGTACCAGAAATGTTGCGACTACGTCATTGAAGGGCTATTTACTGAAAGTAAAAGTTGCAGTGATGTTAAGACGTCATCGTAGTTATAATTCTTATAATTGAATCATGTTTCCTGTCAGCTTTGCCATGCAGTCTGAAGTACAGATAGCAATCTACAAATTTTCATTATACAAGCAGTTTGGGATTAACACCTTGACTGCCGGCCATTTAAACTATTCCATACCTTAGAATGCCAGATCTTCTGCATGGAGGAGTAAGCCGAATTGCTCTTAGTTTCCTTATCATCTGTCTGATTTTAAGAAGTGCCTGCTCTTTGAAATGAGCAACCAGTTCCCTGTCCACGAAACGAAAAGAACTCCACAACTGTGCACACAGCATCTAAACCGCATACAGCTCTGACGCCAAGGACCCCACTACAAACTATACTTCGCAAACAGTCTGTATAAACACACCCCTCTGTAGAGTCACTACGATATGTTGCTGTGCCGCCCCTCTGTCTTGGCCTCCCCTCAATTCTGTCAGGGAGAATACTTTGCGGATATTTTGCGGTTCTACATTCATCTTGGGATCACTACCTTCATTTTATGGACCTAAAAACAAAGAAAAAAATCATGTTCATCAGCAAACTCGAAATACTCACTAGAAATTAGACGCAATTCTTCTTGTACAAAGACTGGATCATCGTCTGAATTGTCGAATTCTTTGTCCTCACTATCGTTATCAACAAACTCTTTCTCAACTTCATGCGCAATTTCGTCCAGCGTAAGAGAGCGTGGAGCCATGCCCTTTCATTTCCCTACTGAGAGCGTACACCACTTTCTACCTGTCCCGTTTCATACAACGAATGCGACCAGTCGGCCGATTTAGAAACTAGATTTAGAAAATGTATATGCTAGTTTAGACACTGGATTTACCAAGTAAGGCATTTAAAATAGATCTAGCCGAACAATAAACGTGATTTTGTGTATAAAAGCACGAAAACGAAGATCACGTCAAATGACGTGATCGGCATTCTACAGAAATTTCCGTATCCCGTCAATTGACGTGAATGGTATTCAAAGTGTTAAATAACAATTATGTTTTATGCGATATTTTCGTGAGCTTTAGAACGCAATGAAGTGAAAATTGTTAACCATAGTTGGATACTTTTCTTAGTACGTTATAGAATTGGTTTAGTTTTAGCGACGTATACGTTCGTGCCTGCTCTTTAAGACTTCCCGTAGGCGTACTCCTTCGGAGTGTACGTTTAATAAAAAGATAAACGCGACATTTTCGAGTCCCGGTTTGCGCCAGGCGTGGGTTAGGAGTTGAGAGGAGCATATATTCTTTGTGCGTTGCCGGGCGGCGTCCCGTCCCTGCCTGCGACGTATTATTAGTCCCCGCTCTCAGAGATATTCATGACTCAAGCACCGGCTACGCATGCATAGATATTGAAATCTCCCTATTTTATATATCCTCATATCTCGGAGGAAAACTCAATAAAATATTTACAATATTTGTTTCTTCTTTGTGTCATATTTTCATTCGTGCCTCATCCCACGTCTGACAGCAGCGACAAGAGAACGTCTCTTTCTTTTTTTTTCTGCCTTCTTTTCCTTTCGGACCGTCTAAGAAACAGTTCATCATGCAACCAGAAAAGCAATTCCTGAATCTTAACGCTGGTTACGCCGTTAGCAATGTGGAACGAGCACGTGGATTTTCAGCGTAAGTTACGCGGAGGTAATAGGATAAAGAGAAGAATGGGACCATGAATTTGAGGAGAATGCTCCTCCTTTCGGGGAGTCTCCGCTCGTGGAAAGGAACCAAAAGGAATGCGTGTAGAGCTCTGGACAATAAGAGAAACTTCAAGTTAAACCCACGTTATAGCGTTTGCTTTCAGGTATAGTACTTTATTATAAAAATTCCAATTTTATATTATGTACTATGTGATGAAATGAAATTCGTTGTTGTTAATGCAATAATCCATGCAAGCTACCACCCACTTAAGAATATATATCGTAATATTGGTCAAATGTATTCTTTCCAAAATTGCAACGTGAAGTCGTGAGTAACAAATGTCTGCAAAAACAACTCTCGATGTAGTTTTTATATCTATGGTAGATTGTTTCGTTTACGTCTTCCTCATTATTCTCGTATGAAAACTGGAATCATCCGTTGACATACAGAGTATGTAGACTTCACTAGAGGCCGCGCAGGAATGGCCACGTGTTCTAAAGCATCATGCTACTTACTGGGCGGTCGCTTCCGGCGGAGGTTCGAGTCCTCCCTCGGGCATGTGTGTGTGTGTGTGTGTGTGTGTGTGTGTGTGTGTGCGCGCGCGCGTTGTACTTAGTGTGAGTTAGTTTAAGTAGTTTGTAAGTATATGGACTGATGACCATAGCAGTTTGGTCCAATATATTTGCAAACATTTCAACATTTTGAACTTCACTAGAATAAATGAAAATATAAACAACGCAAGTTAGCTTTAAATAAATTCCGATAGTGTGAATGACGTTCAACATTCTGAAATAAATTAAACGTATCCAAATTGTTATATTTATCGTTCAGGTTTGAGGAATTAGTCTATAAACGAAAGTTTTGTGCAACAGTCAAACTTTCATAGTTCACGGCTCAGTCTGGCACAAAATCATTTCCACACAAGGATAAAATGATCATTTTGTGCATACAAATTTCTACGAAAATCAAAATAATATTTATGCAAATAACATGCCGCCTTGCATCTTAGTAATTGTAACATGGATTCTAATAGCTTTAAAAACCGTCGATAATATTTGAGTAAGATTTGTATACCAGGTTAGTGGGAGATTACTACCACATTACCAAATTTCCTAGTTCCTCGCTTTGCATTCTCGCAAGTAACTCGCTTTATTAATTAACTAATAGCTGCAGCCTCGACACTCTGTGTCTCAACATCAAATCTGTCTTTCGCATTGGCTGTAGTTCGTCAAATATTCATAAACGAAATGCTAATGACCACTTTCTGAATTATGGCTGTCCGGGCGACAGTGAATTCTCACAAAAGTTGAAGATAAAACAGCATCAGGCCGCATTTAAGGAAACTCTTAAGCACTTTTTGTTATCGAATGAGTCATCTAATTAAGACGAAAGCGATTTTCTGAACATTCGTTAATGGAATAAAATAATTAACTTTCTTCAGTTCTCAAACTTCTTTTTGTTTTCAAAAGATTGTACCCATTATTTGTCTTCGCTTGGAACCTATCGAGGTTGCACAGTGGTTTGTACTTGTTAATCGCATTTGCGACAGCTGTTTTAATTCCCCACCTGGATGAAAATATTCCTATTTTTTTCTTTCTACATCATTTAAAGCAAAACTTCGAAGGTTTTTTAATCCATTTAATTTTACAGAGAGGGAGGAAGGGGGTAAATATAAATCAGCATTTTTAAAGTTATACGTGCTTACTCCTGAAATATTATTCAGCCAAACCAAATGGAACATGCACATTGAATGTAAATGGTTTTCAATGGAGGTTGCGCGATATATGCAGTTGCATCGCGTCACCGACGTAAATTTGACGACATACGCAACATCTTTTTGACATCTCATACAGAGAAATAACGGTATGAAATAAAAATAATTTTTTAACAATGTCACGCAATGTTTTTGAAGTAAGCCGCGTAAAAAAAACATTCTCCAAAAAAAATTGTTTGGGGACATATGCACCAAATGTCTTAAGCTAATATTTCATTATGTCTTGAAATGAGCGAATATGTTTTATGTGGATTTTTGAACAAATATCGAAAAAAAAAACGTCCTAATAGCTCTGAAGGCGAATTATCGTTTCTTCAGTGCGGATGCACACCAGGCCCGAACTGTAACGGAAATCAGCGAAATGCCACAAATAATGAGTAATAATGGCAAGGGGCGCTACATACGTAGTGTGAGGATCAGTTGAAAATTTAGGTTTGGAGGGAGGCGTGCTAGGGTAGTTGTGGTGATCACCGTGTGTCAGTGGTGTAGTGGTCACCAAAAATAAGTTCAAATTTTCAAATTATTGTAATCCTATGGGACCAAACTACGTTGGTCATCAGTCCCTAGTCTTACAAACTACTTAAACTAAGTTAAAATAACCTAAGGACGACATACACATCCATTCCCGAGGGAGGATTCGAACCTCCGACGCGGAATGTCGCGCGATCTGTAACTTGGCTCTCCAGACCGCTCGACTACTCCCACGCGACCACAAACTAAGTAAGAGACTCTAGCTGCAATCCCAGCTACGCACAAATTTTCAATTTTCCTCACTGATTTCATTCAAAGGCCACTGGAAGCTAATGTCGTGAGTTTCTTTGTCTTGATTGATAGTAACTGCAGCATATGATTGTAGCAGACATCCATTACTTCTACAACAGAATTCTTAAGTCTAACGTCTTGGATTAAGATGTTATGGAGCTGTTGTCAAGTCAGCCATCTTGAATTATACATCGAACAATTATGCCAATTATGCCGTCGGAGATTTGTTTATTTCATGCCATTTTACACTCAATACAGGTGGGCAATTTCAAATTTCCAGGCATTTTTAAATATTTAACTCCATTGTATTCTTAGAACAATTGGAGTTGCTCCAGTCGAATGTTCGAATGCTCGTAGAGCTTATGGGACTTAACTATGAGGTCATCAGTCCCTGAACTTACAAACTACTTATGAACTAGCTAATATTTAGGACAGCACAAAGATCCATGCCCGAGAGTGGATTCGAACCCCCGACCGTAGTGGCCGTGCAGACCGTAGTGGCGCGCCGCAGACCGCTTGGCCACCGCGGCCGGCTAGTTCCAGTCTATTTTAAGAAAGGTAGAGAGGCGTAAATAATAGGGTAGCGGGCTGGTAATTAAAAGCATGGTAATTAAGTAGTGCATTTGCCCATTAGCAGATAGTTCAGAGAGCCTATGTATTTTCCGTCTGGGGCAGAAGATGTGCAGCTCCTCTAATATAACAATTTCATTTACAAAGGCACTTTCGCGTCATTCGCTGCCAGTGTAAACTGATTTAAATATGGTGGAAGTTGAAAACTGGCGCCTACACTATATTCCAACCCTGGTGTCCTGCTTACTGATTACTAGCCAGTTGTGCTGACCACATCGCCACTGAGACGCAGTGATCACCACTACTACACGGACTGCCCTTGCGCGCCTCACACCAGAGGGAAATTTTCAACTTACCCACACAATTCTAACATAGTTCTTCTCTCGATTATCATTCATTACTGGCCGAGTCCCTGAAGAACGTGCCTGGTGCGCATCCGTAGTGAAGAAAGAATCATTGGCCGTCTTCTCCTTAATGCTATAAACATTTACATTAACTGCCGGATCAAAAAGAGTGTTATTTCGAACATGTACAAAAGAATAGACACCACTAAATATGACAGTGAGTCATCAGAACTAAAATTGTAGAAGAAGTATGTCAATCACAGTAGGTTTTCCTTGGGTTGACTAGTACTCTTTCAGAACTGTCCCGTGGCAGTCAGAAAGACCAATTACAAGAGTTACAGCAGCTAAAATTATCTATTTGTACTAAGACTGACTTCTCTTTCTAACCACAGATTCTAAATTCAATATACGTTGTAACAGGTACACAGTTCCGTTTTGTTACCAATTTGTTTCAAATATTTAACATTATTACGGTGTTAAAGTTACTCATATGCGTAAATATTTTGTAAGTGAATTTTCATTTCAAAATATTACTGGAATGTTAGAATGAAATATATTTGTAACTTCGGTGGTTTTCTTTTAGTGCCATTTATTGTGATTGTCTTTACAGATTTTGTACATCTACACCCATAAGATTTTTCTGAAACTGTATGTTACACAATTACCTGTCTCGTTTATTATGAACCACAAAAAGTGAAACTCTAGTAATAAGAGGAATTTATGTCATAATTTTGATGAATAGTATTGCACGGAATTCAAGCCTGAGAGTGACTGCTAATGAAAAGCCTAAAACTTTCTGCAGAACTGTTTGACCACTGAGATGATGTAATGAATGGTGTAGACCAGGGGTTTCCAAATTATTAGTCCATGAAGGCCACATTTCAAGTTTCGATTCTCAAAGAGGGCCGGATGACACTCTTTGGGATTACCGAAAATTGCAATACCAGCGATATAATTTGGCCTGTAATATCGTCAAGATGTTGGACACCCTTATTTCTATCATATGAAATATGACAACCACGATACCTCTCATTACATAAATAACATACGAATTATTTAACTCCACCAAATTCTTCAACATATCTACAAATCCTCTCCATCGAAACCAAACTTTTATTTGACCACACATTTTGTCATAGGAAAAAAACAAAGAAATTTAATTGTTTAACACATGCACAATATTCAGGGAAAACGTCAAGTTATTTTTATTAATTAGTACACTTAGCGTTTGGTATGTAATCTGCCTTTTGAATACACTGTTCACGTTTTAATGTATAGAGTTTATCCAGTTGTCATTGAATTCATCAAACTGTGCAACATGCTATTTACTTAATGTTATGTTCCTCGAAAACAGCCATAGCTTCATTACACAGCCCAAACGTTACTTTGTTGCCTTTCTCTGTAACGAGGCATCTTACGCTACATGTTTGACTAAATGCACGACTGTCAGTATCGATTGTTCTCTTTTTATCTTACGCCGAAATATTACACAAGTACTCTGAACCAATAACGTGCTCATATTTCAGACAAAGAAATCATGAATTACATAATACCTGCTATAACAATGCAAACAAGATTAATGCGACAAAACACAGTCTTGAACGAGAAATCAGCTGCAGAAAGAGCGCTGGTAGTGATGTTTGTATTATTTATGAACAAATGGAGGCGATTTTGAACATGAATTGAGCCCTGCGAGGCTTCTAGCTACCGCTTTGAGTTAATCGAGCTAAAATCGTGCACTTACAATGAAAGTACATGGGCTCGAACAAACATATCTGTATGAAAAATTGCTTACAGAATCTCTACGTACACCTCAATGTGCTGGTGGGTGTCGTTTTTATCCAAAACTCTGCAATCATGATCTAGATAGCACTGTAGATGTCATTGTAGACGCCATACGCAATGCAGAAATCTTAACTATAACTTACGTAATAATCATCGTACATGTTCTCTATCGTATTGTCATCAAAATCCGTGATGATAGTTGCAACCTTAACCTTCTTCTCGGAAGACTGTTGGTATTCACTGCCACTGCTTCCATCGCCTCTTCCCGCACTTACCGTAGCACTACCGCTTACAATGATTTGTTCGTCATTATCATCCCTTTTATCATCATTATGTGTAAGTGTTACAACAGTATCTAACTTATGCTCATATTTCTGTACCATAACAGATACGAGAAAGCATGCGAATCTTCAACACTAATACCATCTTCACGAAGAAGGGTTCTTCGTAACTTCATCTCAACCAGTCGCAATACATTAGCAGGATTGATTACCAATCGCCGCCCCATCTGACGCTTCACCACACAAATAACGACACAAAACGCAACTTCGGAGCCACATTGCATCGTCCCTACTGGCGAACTGACAGGTCAAAGTGCATTGTGGCAATGCATACGCAGAGGCCTCTAACAGACGACCGCAGAGTTATGTTCAAATGTTTGTATAGTCTATGGGACTTAACTACGGAGTCATCAGTCCCTAAACTTACAAACTACTTATGAACTAACTAAGACTAAGGACGGCACAAACATCCATGCCCGAGGGGGGATTCGAACCCCCGACCGTAGTGGCCGTGCAGACCGTGACTGGAGCGCCTCAATCCCCTCGGCCACCGCGGCACGGCCAGAGTTTTGCAGATGCGGGAGTATCACTAGTGCAATAATGGATCTTTACATTATCTCTCATACGATTTTGGTGTATGTGTTTTTGTTCGAGCCCAAGTACTTTCCTTGTTAGATACAAAGCTTCAATCCAAATGCGGACCTTCGCGTGCCTCATCAGGCCCGAGAATCGTATTTTGGAGACCCCTGGCGTAGACTATTGCCTTCCCCCAAATTCTGAACGAAATCAGTCTTTTGATGAGAATTAATTAATAGCTTTACATGGATATCAAGAAATATCTGTAGTTTTCAAAACTGTGTTCCGCTTGCTGACTGTCATTTCATGTAGCAGAAAACGAGGAATGACGTAACTTTCGATTTATGTTGATCAATGAGAAAATTACATGATTGAGTCACTCAGCTTCATTCACTAACGCGAATTTGTTCACAAGTGAATCGCTGCTTGCAAGTCTTTCAGCGTGTACGGAGACGCGAGGAATTTGGAGCCTCTGCTGGGTCCAGTTTTCCCTGGCCGGCAGTGAATGACAGCTGCTTGTGGACACAGTGCCGGCCGCTCTGACGCGATCAGCCGTTCTCGGCGCGCTTCGTTAGGCGGGGACCACCTACCTGTCTCGAGTCTTTTTAGAGCGCAATTACGGCCCTACATTTCAGAAATTAGCCGGCGCGTCACACGGCGGCGCGGGATAATTAATGTTGGGGGGCTAGAGTTTCAGGCGGCCCCGCACACACTCCGCTCCGGTTGCGGACTCGCTATCATGGCCGCTCAGAAACCAGACTCTAGCCCTCACGCCGCACTGCCTCTCTTACACATTAATAACTTGGCCTCTTCATCCATACCTAAAGGTAACCGCCTATATAACTACTGATCAAACGTCCAACAACATCAACTAAACATGTAATTCTTCGCAGTGCGATGTCGTAAAGTGTAAAAGTCGCATCTGGAAGCTATGACGCATATGAAGTGTTTACAACCGTTTTATATCTATATCTATAAATGTGAATGTCTGTTCGGTGTACCTTTATCACGTATGAACCACAAGACTTACAGAGCTAAAAATTTGTACAGTTACTAATGTCTACCCGGGGAAGGCTTTAGGCACGGTTTTATGGCGATCGGATACCTATTTATCGACATATATTAATGTGAATGCCTGTTCGGTGTACGCTTATCACGTCCGAACGACAAGACGCAGAGACTTGCCGTATTTTATCGCATAATTCCCCCTTTTTTTTCTCGAAAAATTTTCTTGAAAACAGTAGGGAGGGAATTATGCGAGTAGTTATTCAGAAAGGAAGAAAAACTATGTATTAGGCAGGTAAAAGATACTGGTATACGGCAATTTGTGAAAAAATGGTACCTACAGTGCGTTTAAAATTAGTTGCGACTAACCAATGCTTCCTTTAAAGTCCTTTCTGTCAATGTTTAGCATGGCAGCTATCTCGCGAGCTTTGTTCTGAATCATTTCATAAGAGACAGCACAACCATCATTCCATTCCGAAGTTCATTGACATAAGCAATTACCCCATTAACAATTTCGGGATATTTCCCTGTTTTAGGCCCAAGGAAAGATCTGGAGCTTGCCTTTGCAGCCACGAGTTTATCTTTTTGTCTCCGCCAATACCGTATTGAATTAGGATCGACGGAGAAATGCCTTCCTGTAGCTTTTACTCCATTTCTATCGGCGTAAGATAACACATTTAGTTTAAATTTTGCCGTGTAGTTTGAATATTTCGCCATTATGACGACTTGTAGCAAACTGACCTAGAAATATGTCTGCGGCTTAGCGTTTAAATTTACAGTATATTGTGACAATAGAAATATTCTTTTTTGGCAGTACCACTGAGTCCATTGTTGTTCATTGTCATGTTATTTGAAGGCCGCTGCTATTAGAACGAACCAGGAGAGGGAATTATTCGCGATATTAATAAAATAATTTTTTAATTATGAAAAATCGTAGGGCAGGGTAATATGCGAGGGGGGAGCTTATGCGATATAATACGGTAAATATTTGTACAGTTAGTAATTTATACCTGAGGAATGTTTTAGGCACGGTTTTACAGCGATCTGATAGATATTTAGTAATTTGAAGAATATAACTCGAAATGCGGATCAATAATTACTCTTTGAAAATTATATGTAGTCTTTGAAAATGGTTTTATTGGTTGCATTGTTCCTTGAGGGTTGATAATGATAAAAGGGTGGAGTATATTGGGATGGAAAGTTTTCTGTGTATACAAAATTCTACGTGTGTGTGTGTATTAATATTTCGCTCTGCAGCGAAACCTACAGAACGCAAACGAATGGTCTGTGTGTAATTGTTGTCCGGCGTCTTCCGTTGTACACCATAGCAGTTCCATGCCGGTAGCTATAAAGGTGGTGGAAGATATGGTGGTTGAAAGTCGTCAAATTATAAAAAAAATCGAACTGAAGGCCAGCGATGACGTTTGCGACTCTATAGCAAGGAGGTTACATACAGCGAAACGTGATGCCACAGACCATATCTTTGGTCTATGCGTGCTACATTGTCTTCAGCTCTTTCTCTGTAAGCATAAGCATGCGGATAAGGAAATATAAGAATAAATAAATAAATCACTAAAAAAGAAAAATCTTTTAATAAATCTCTCTAAAAAAATAGATTTGACGTTTCGCGCATTACATCAAGTGATCGATTTGTGATATTATTACAATCATTATTGTTGAATTTCGTGATTGGATTCTTCGAAACGAGTGCATTTTTACGTGTGATTTCTTATTTCTTATATATTCTCTGATAAATGTAACATGTTTTTAGAAAAAAGTAGATGGACAGAGAGAGAGTGGATAGGAAAAGTACTAACTCAAGGCTGGAATAAATAAATAAATACTCGGGCAACGCCGGGTTTTCAGCTAGTATTTAATAAGTATGACGATATAAGAAATTCCATTGTGAATACAGGAAAGCCGTAAGAGCAGAACATTTTAGTGAAATGATGGAAACACTGAAGAAGAGACATTTAATGGAAGAACAGGCATTCAAATGTTTGTAATGCTTATGGGGCTTAACTTCAGGGATCACCAGTCCCTAAACTTACAAACTATTTATGACCTAACTTATACTAAAGACAGCACAAACATTCATGTCTGAGGAGGGGGGGGGGGGATTAGAACCCCCGCCGTGGAACGGCCTCGCGCATCGGAACATAGCGCCTCAATGCGCTCGGCCGCTTCGCCGAGACAACAGGCATTTCACTCTCACTGTAAATGAATGGGGCCTTTTGTACGTATTGTAATGGAAAGACTGAATACTGCTCCTTTTCAGCAATGGCAACGGATCACTGGAAAGAATAAATATTCAACAATATGTCCGGAGAGGTATAAAATGGAACGACCATTTAAAACTACCTGTTGGAAAGAGAAATTGCAGGCACAGATTTATTGAATGACTCGTAATCAGATTATTTACCCAGAATTAATAACGTCTGATTCTTGAATATTGTTAGTCAGTGGATGAATAGAGAAGGCATAAAGAAAAGCTACTTAAATCCTTATGCATGCATCTAGTAGGTTAGAGAGCGTCACGAGAAAGCTATAAATATCCTCCTGCAGACACTACCAGATACACTGAATGTTTTATTATGAAATATATAGCTAACATTACTAAATTCCATATACAGTTTACTATGTTAGTGTACGGCTGGCTCTTTTCGCTTGCTGCACGTCTCTTACAAACAATCACCTTCTTCCTAACACGCTTTTCCAGTTTCTGTTTGGTACACTAAACACACAATCTAAGTACACTCTAAAACACACACGTGAAACGACCGAAAACACTGCCGTGTCAACATTCTGTCACCAACTAAAGCAGCTGTGTAGCTTAGGCACATACATCATGGCGGTGGCACTTACATCAGTTCTCATCACAGCACCGCTGGCGCTTGTACAGTGCTGCTATCTTCGAACTGCTCTTGAAACTAGTAGGATTTTTTTTTTTTTTTTTTGCACTTGCAACCTTTCTCGTTTCTTGCAGGTAATAATCTTTGATCAAATTAAAATGCTTAAATTATATGTTTAGATAGAAATAGGAAGGTTTTATTTTGTTGATGCATAAAATACTATTTATGGACGCAATACATTAATTTTAATTTGCATTTGTAAATTAAAATATTGTGTAATGGCTGCAAACAAGTATATCCGGTATTTAATTATTTGCTCACGAACGCCTCCAGTGATAGTGTATAGAAACTAAAATTATGTTAACATTTCTGTAATGTCTCTCTGATCTATTATCATGTAATAGTGGCACCCTTCACTTCTTTATATAGTGCATATTGCATAGAGTTGTGTATTATATCCTTTCATTTTTCATTATTTTCTATTTCCTCTAGAAGATGGGGCATAGTATATATTAAAGCTTATATTTTCTTCTAACATTGTCTAAATACAGTTATTTACTTTTTGTGACCCTCCCGAGTTATATTGGCTGGTAATAGTAGACTTTTATCACAGTTTGTCCCGAATTTTGGTTCCTGAAACTCGTCATCAAGTTACCACCACACTCTGATAGGCTGTTACCAGTCTTAAGTAACTGCGGTGCGTGTGGTCAGTGAACGTTGGCATCCAGCAAATTCGTGGTATTCCCTCTATTTTTGTTTTAGGCCTATAGTTATACGCTCTTTCTGAGGCCACTGTGCTTTGTCAATCATTGGGAACCTATACGAAAACTATTGCAATTAATGATCTGATTTACTCTCTCCTTTGTACGAACCAAACTTGTTCATGAGCTGTTTTATGGAAGAGTTCTTCTAGGAAGACCTTTTACGTCATCCTGAGCAGATCCGATCTTTCTGAGATTATGTAGACTGAGTTGTCGACAGAATTAGTAGTAACAATAAAGTAAAAATTACGTGTTCGCTCACAGCAAATTTTGTGTTATAGATTCAGATTCAAAGGCATTTATTTTTCTTTTTTACAATAATGCTAAGTTGCACTGGCATCATACGGAATGACATATTCAATAAGTTTATAACCCTGGGAAAGTAACTTCGTCTGAAGAGCGACTTTAATAAGTTTAACCGAACTGGTACGTTATTGTATGGAAGCTTAGGAGTTCCACCAGGTGGGCAATAAAATTAGAGCGTAAAAATTAATGACTGAATTATGTAAGTGAAGATTCTAGGATTATAAAAATGTGCGATAACAGGAAGAATAAATCACGCGATTTCAGCTCCTGTACAACAAGTGTGGTGTATGATTAATAATCCGCTTTTCCCTTATCTTTTGGTGTGTCGACTGTGGCCTATGTGCAAAGAGGAGATGAGAACTGTTCTATAGCGATGATGTATTGCTATCGCTCTCAAGGTCATTCGTTGATTTACCATACGGTTGCTGCTGTCCGTGGTTAATTCATTTCTCTTGCTCACCACTGAATAGGCCATTATTTAGTAAGATATAGTCCCACGTAAATTTCACTGTGGAATATAGATAAATCTACATCTACATACATACTCCGAAATTCACCGTAAAGTGCGTGGCGGAGGGTACACTGTACCACTACTAGGCATTTCCTTTCCTATTCCACTCCCAAATTGAACGAGGAAAGAAAGAATGCCTATATGCCTCCGTACGAGCCCTAATTTCTCTTATCTTGTCTTTGTGATCTTTACGCGAAATGTAAGTAGGCGGCAGCAAGATCGTACTACACTCAGCTTCAAATTCCGGCCCTCTAAATTTACTTAACAGAAATTCACGAAAAGAACGTCGTCTTTCTTCCAGCGATCCCCAATTGAGTTGCCGGAGCATTTCCGTGACACTCGCGCATTGGTCGAACCTACCGGTAACAAATCTAGCTGCTCGCCTCTGAACCGCCTCTATGTCTTCCTTCAAACCGATCTGCTGCGGGTCCCAAATACTTGAGCAATACTCAAAACGTGGTCGTACAAGCGTTTTATACGCGGTCTCCTTTACAGGTGAAGTACATCTTCCCAAAATTATCCCAATAAACCGAAGTCGGCTGTCTGCCTTACTCACTACTGTCCTTACATGCTCGTTCCATTTCATATCGCTCTGCAATGTTACGCCTAGATATTTGAACGACGCGACAGCATCAAGACGCTCACTACTAATGCTGTATTCGAACATTATAGGATTGTTTTTTCTACTCATGCGCATCACCTTACATTTTTTTACATAAATATGTAAATGTCTTTCAGATTTGACACTTAATAAGATATAAAATTTATGTGACCGATCATTTCATTTTATGTGTTTGTATAATAAAACGATAACAGTTATAATATCGATTCTCTCGCAAAGAAATTGATTTCGGCAGAGAAGAAGGAGAGCATCAATGTAACGTTTTGTTTCTCGCTGCGATTGTGAGTTTACATACCGATTTAAGACACTGCACCTTACCTTGCGAATTCTTTATTGTGGCGCTTGCAGAGAGAAAGCAGAAAGCGCAGTGGCGGCAATCACAATAAGCACAAACAGCGCCCTCACGCTAATGACGCGCGCCCCGCCACTCCAGCCCCGGCCGCCTGCCAGCGACTTAAAAGCTTTCAAGGGTCCTTGAAAGCCTTCATAATGGCTCTGATCCGACATGAATAGCGGACGGCTAACCTTTGGCTTCACTTCACCAACGTGTCGAAACAACGCTGCAGCAAATTCCTGAATGCCTAAAGAATTTTCCCTTGTAGTACACGTTTCGCGACTACACAAACACATCACCAATACGCTGTTGAATATTTTAAAATGCTAATTCATCACTCTATAATCTGTAGAAATAAATTGTATAACTATTGGAAGTGTGTGTGTGTGTAAGTACATGTTGCCAATTAATGTCCTTTAATGTTATTGTTTGTGTGAATTATACTTAGCGTAATAATGGTATAATGGGTGACATACGTCATTCACAGTTACGGATCGCCAATTTAAACGTTTCATAAAATACTAAATAGATTAAAAGCTTTTAGCAAATGAGTTCCGGTGCTATTGTTGATTCTAGGCGTCATGCGCGCATGTTTCTAGTGGAAAGAAATACATACGTAAATTCTTTCAACGAACGCCATTCTATTAGCATAGCGCATACGGAGAAGCAGCATTAAATAGCGGTCTAATATTCATAGTCGCAAAATATTGCATTAGAGAATTTATCATTTGAAATTATAGTTCTTATAACACTAACACTGAAAGAAAACGTGCGAAGTTCAGGCAATGCTGGAGTTATAAGTAATTAAATTTTTGTAGAGATTGTGCAACTGCTAGAGTCACTATTAGAACTAATTAATCAGTCACTTTTGTTGCTAGCCATTACATATTCACCTAAGATTACTACTTGGATATTCCAGTTTATTAAATAAAGTACACCCTTTGCCCCATAGAGTGTGTTACACAGAATGTAACTGAATTTGTGGGAGAGTTCCGGGGATTCGACTGAGAACCTGACAACAAACAGAACCTGTCCCATACACATATGATTCGCTTTCGTTACCGTGTTACACGCATTTAGTGTGATGTATGCCTACATAACAGACCACTTCACTATGGACGTTTATCATTTGTCTTAATACAGTGTAATAATTACGGTGTGATTACTGCAGAATGTGCTCAAAATGGCTAACACCAGCTGTAATGTATGTGTCTATGCGCCGCAGCATTGACTGTCTCACTCCTTCCTTTATCCCGGGTGTCCGTCGTATCTGCTAACACCCTTGTTCTATGTGCTGACTTATCAATTCCAGGTTATGATGTGGCATACATAATGGCATTCAAATGACGCCAGAAGTAAAATTCTAATGGATTGAGGTCGGGAGATCGAGCAGGCCAAGGTTTCAGTCCCTGAATGCCTGCTTTACAGCTCGTGGTATCCATTTTGAACACCTAATGTAAAGAACTGTACGTTGTAAATTACACTGTATCAACAAAAATGACTAGTGAGTGGTCTGTCTTATGTGCACCACAAAAAATGCCTGTAACATGGTAACAAAAGAACAGCACATGTTCTGCTTGTTGCCCTGTCCTCTATCAAATGCCCGGTACTTCCCCACGCATTCAGATACACCTTGTATATGCCCAGTTCTAATAAAAGAACGATGATGCTGTGGCGTAGGTAGATAAGCATTAGCAGTAGGCACTATGGCTGTTTCTGTCTAGAATTAACATTCGCATTTCACATAACGCCGTCGATACTATTTTCAAAGTATTCCACTACATCTGTCTCTACAGGGTGTTTCAGAAAGATCAGTAAATATTTTAGGAGGTGGCATTATAGACGAATTGATATAAAAAGCCATAGAACGAATGTCCAGGTTTTATTGAGTACAGAGGTGCAGCTGAGTTCAATGCATTTTGTTTTCATTTGTTGGTAGCCCTGTTGATGTGGGTTGCTACGAACGTGCGTGTCGAATGTCAGCTGTAGAGTGTTGCTATTCAAGTTGTGAAGTCGTGCTATAGTTAACACTGGAATTCCCGTTGTTATTTTCTTGGCCAAGTCTACTGTATTATAGTATATTTACACACGCTGAGTATTGCCGTTATGGTATTTGCGTAAGCGTTTGGTAATGGAAACGCTGTTGATTCTTGTAGAAATTACGGCATACGATTTCCTAACCGCAGACTACCGCGTTCAAGAGTGCTCACTCCTGTGTTCAGTTCACTGGGTGACAACGGTACAGGGCCCAAGAGTCATATTCCACCTGAACGTCCAAATGAACAGACTGCGGATGAACTAGAAGACATTACTCAATCGGTAGAACGTAGTACTTCAACAAGCACTTGTTGAATTTTTGCACGTATCTGTGTTCCACATACAAGAGTATGGCGAAAATTAGGTAGACACGGATTCGATTCGTATCATTTACCGCTCATTCAACACCTTCGAGCAGGAGATGGAGATTTGTTATTGGATACTTCAAAATCGCAAGTAATGTCATTTCTGCTCTTCACTGATGAAGTCACTTTCACTCGTGTCGGCATCAATAACTCTCCTGATTCACATCATTGGTCCAAAGGAAATCCTCAGGCCATTGAGGAAAAACATTTTCAAGAACGCTACTCTGTAAATGTGTTGTGTGATTTGATAGACAATCAGTGGAATGTCTCGTGTTACGAGACCCGATTTTTTCACTTTCTTGAAAATGAGCAACCATCTTTATTAGAATGGTTCCTTTGTCTACAAGAATGCGTACATTTTTCCAACGGGGCTCCTGGACATAATATTCGTCTGGTGACACGCAATTTAAACCGAACATTTACCGGAAGATGGATCGGTAGATATGGCCACTATTCTTGGCTACCAAAGTCTACGTTGCTTATTCCTCTGGGGGATGATTGAAAGGTGAAGTGTACAATGAAAAAATTACGCAAGTATCGATTTGATCGTTCGGATTATGAATAGTGAAGCCCTCATAAACGAACGCAAACATGGGCTCCGATGAGCTACACGTAGTGTTATCGAGAGAATTCAAAGTTCTTTGACGTTGTGGTGGAATTTTTGAAAATCAACTTTTAACATCCTCATATGACGTTGCTTTATGTATGTTTGGGTAATATACTAACGGCTGTATCTCTGTACTCAATGTTGTATATTGTATGTAACTTTGGTGCAAATCGTCTAAACTATCACCTCTTATAATATTCAGGTTACTTTTCCCCCTTAAACGTCTTGTATATCATTTTACTTCTGTCAGACGACTTTTTTACGACCGGATCCATTCGCTTATCCTTCGAAATATTGTAACATAAGAACATCAAATGGGACACTTGGTTCCCTGTTAAGATAAACTATCCAAAATATATTTTCTAGTTCTTTCACAAATAAGATATGAAATGCCTCATTACCAAGAAATTGTTGTCGTGTTAGTGATAATATGTTCCGCCATAACTTGTCTTTGTTATTACACAGAAAAGTGTCCCATCAAAACTAAACTACTTTGTCGCAAAAGACGAGCCATTGACGACAGTTATTCTTAATCGTCACTGCACTGGTAGATATACATAGCGCAGTCCAACCGGAGCCTCTAGGGAAATAGTGGAAGGAACGAACGCACATTAATGTCGGCTGAAGTGGGTTTCATGCTGAAGGCGACCACCAAAATCTTAACGTGCGTGGTAAGCACACAATTTCCTTGCTTGCCGTTCAGAACTCGTATGCAGTTTCCAAACTATTGTATAGGATACCGATGGCGGTCTATAAAATAAAAGACTAACTCAGAAGTAAGTTGGAGTATATAATCAATTGCGGAATACAATAAGGTGTCCTCCTGGAGGTGGAGGTAAAGAGATTGGCAGTCTAGACTTCGGGATTAACTACAAGAACAGAAAACAAGAGAGGTTACGCTTCATGCTTATTTGACTAGTTGCCAGTAACTGAGATCAGGACGAGATGCGAAAGGCCGGAGCCGACCTGTCCCATACCAAAGACTGCTCTGTCCGGGCAGAATGATGCTCTGCATGCCAGTACCTGGAAATAATTCATTTTATACTAAATTGTTACACTATTCCTTAAGTGGCTGGCCACACTGTGTGCTGTAGTGTACAGGTTGTTGATAATTTCCATCCAAACCCGTCACGCCGTAAAGACTCAGTCCATGCAAACAGAACGTAAGTGCAATAATAGGCCACAACAATGAATTCTTTTTTAACGAGAGTAGTCACGGTTTTTTACATCAACGTTGTCTTGCAAGCAGAAGGATGTGACTGACATCGAAGGTTTATAGAAACAGCGAGTCAAGTTTGAATAACGATAATTGAACAGATATCACAATAACAATGTAAGTGTAGTCATAACTATGTACGAGGTACGTCCAGAAAGTAAGTTCCGTTTGGTTATATAAAACAAACGTATACAGATACAGAAAAAATATATATTGTACAAAAATCTACAACTGTTGAACTACTTTTCTACATAGCTGCCGAAATTTTGTAGGCACTTGTCATAGCGTGGCACAAGTTTCTGTATGCCTTCTTCATAGAAGTTTGCCGCCTGTGTACTCAGCCATGTGGTAGCATGTTCTTTCAGCTCGCCATCGTTGAAGAGTTGACAGGACAAATTTTAGGTGTAAGAAGAGGATTTTCATCAAAAGGTGGTGTTTGTTTCCACGATAGTGGCCGACCTCATGTGGCGAATGTGACCAAACAACTCTTACGGGAATTTCACTGGAATTTGTTGGATCATCATCCGTACAGCCCGGGCCTCGCTCCTAGCCACTTTCACCTCTTCTTACACCTAAAAATCTGTCCTTGGTGGTCAACATTTCAACGATAATGACGAGCTGAAAAAACATGCTACCATACGGCTGAAAACACAGGCGGCAACCTTCTATGAAGAAGGCATACATAAACTTGTGCCGCGCTATGACAAGTGCCTACAAAATTTCGGCAGCTGTGTAGAAAAGTAGTTTAACAGTTATAGATTTTTGTACAGTACATATTTTTTCTGTATCTGTACACATTTGTTTTTATATAACCATCGGAACATACTTTCTGGACGTACCTCGTATATGCGTTTCATCATAAGAAAGTAACTTTTTACATTCATTGAATTTCCTAAATTAATATATAATTCGTAGAATACAAGTAACAATCTTGTACGTATGTGTGTCAGCAGCATAGGCTACTAGCTCGATATCACGAAAAGCGGGGAGCCGGTAACCTGGCGTGGGCTGACCCGTCGATAGGTCGTCGTTTCTAATCAGGTGCGCAGCCCGGCGGCGAGTGTGGAGCCCTGGGGCTTGCTGGCGTCGGGAATGAGGTCTCGCAGGGCGGACTTGCATGCGACAAGGCGCGCCGCGCCGAGGTGAGCCGCCTCCTCGGAATGCAACGTGACAGTTGGCAAACAAACTTCGTTCCGCAGCGCTATGCCCGGCCGGCCTCCTGCCCAACGCCCGACGCCCCATATTTTTTTCGAGTACGCCCTTCGCCACAGCCCTCTCTCGCCTATTCTTTCACCTCCGAGCATATCTTTTCACAGCCTCTGAACTAATTCGTGAATCAGACTCACTGTAATTATGAGAAACCCTGGCAGTTAAGTAAACTTATTATTGTGTATATGGGATTCACTTCGAGCAGACTGTACTTGTTGTGATGATGATGGTAACAGCAGCTTTGAATGTTATTTCTCTGTAACTAGTTTCGGATCTAGGCTCACCATCAGAGGACAGTGAAAAATTTTGTCTGTAATGAGATGTTAGTTTCTGAATTGTCGGTACTCCATAAGTTGTAATTCGAAATTCCTCCATTACGTTTACTGATGATTCAATGGCCGGAACTGTTTCCAATGAAATAAATTATATACTGAAAACTATTGTGTTTGATTGAGGTTTTATTCCTCACTAATATTGTCACGTTGAACTGGAAGCAGGCTTGACTTCGAAGGTATCTTTTTATAGACAAATCAAAGGAACAAAATCATATCATAAGACCAATAATAAATGGCCTGTCAGATCATGATATGCAGCTCCTTGTTTTAGGTGTAGATTCTAAACAGATTACGAAGACTGCAAAATTTACATACAGGAGAGTAGTCAACCCACCAAAAATTGAAAATTTTAGAAAACTTCTCAAAGACATGAACCGGAAAGATGTATAAAGTGCAAATGGTATGGATGAAAAATATAACGTATTCGTTACTACTGTTAGTATCATGTTTGAAAACTGTTTTCCTCTAAAAGTAACGCGAATTAAACAGACGTCTATAATAAAACCTCGGGTTACACAAGCAATAAAGATTTCATGTAAGACAAAAAGGAAAATGTATCTATCAGCCAAGAGTAGTTGCAATGATGATGATTTAACTAAATATAAGGAATACTGTAAAATATTAAAAAAAAGTTATTCAGGTATCTAAACAAATGCACTATGATAAGAAGACAGCAACATCAGGAAACCAAATAAAAAGAATATGGGATATAGTGAAAGAGGAGACTGGTAGACCCAGAAAGGAACAAGAGCAGGTAGGATTAAGAGTAGCTGAGACATTAGTAACTGATGGCCATAGTGTGGCAAATCTATTTAACAAGCACTTTATATCCGTTACTGATAGTATGGGATTGTCTGGGTCAGTAAATAATGCCCTTGAATATTTGAAACTAGCATTTACAAATAACTTCACACACATGAATATGTCAGTCACTTCACCACAAGAAATATCTTCCATAATAAAATCTTTAAAAACAAAGAATACCAGTGGTTACGATGAAATATCAACAAAGTTAATTAAAGCGTGTTCTTGTGAACTTAGCACAATCTTAAGTTTTTTGTGTAACCAGTCTATTATAACGGGAACATTTCCTGATTGGCTAAAATATGCAGATATTAAACCTCTCTTCAAGAAGGGGGATAAAGAGATACCATCAAACTACAGACCCATTTCACTTTTGCCAGCATTCTCAAAAATTATAGAAAAAGTAATGTACAAGCAGCTTCTCAACCACTTAACCACAAATGGCATATTGTCTAGAACACAGTTTGGATTTCTGAAAGGTTCCGATATCGAGAAGGCTATTTACACTTACAGTGAGAATGTACTTAATTCATTAGATAATAAATTGCAAGCAGCAGGTATTTTCTGTGATTTGTCAAAGGCATTTGATTGTGTGAACCATAACATCCTATTAAGTAAATTAGAATTCTATGGGGTCACGGGAAATGCTGCAAAATAGTTCAAGTCGTACTTCACTAACAGGAAACAAAGGGTGTCAGTGCAAGTGACTAGTGAATTAGGCCAAAAGTCATCATCGGATTGGGAAGAAATTACATGTGGTGTCCCACAAGGATCCATCTAAAGGGCCATTGCTTTTTCTTGTGTACATTAATGATCTCTCATCAGTTACACTTCCAGATGCAGAGTTCGTTTTGTTTGCAGATGATACAAGTATTGCAATAAAAAGTACGTCAAGCATAGTGATAGAAAGGTCTGCTAATGATATTTTCATGAACATTAATAAATGGTTTAAAGCCAACTCATTGTCATTAAACTTTGAAAAGACGCACTACATGCAGTTCAGAAAATTTAAGAGATTTCCTGACAGCATATGCATTAAGTATGAAGAAGAGCAGATAGAAGAGGTTGGCAGTATTAAATTCCTGGGATTACAGCTTGATAATAAATTTAGTTTGGAGGAGCACACCACAGAACTCCAGAAACGACTCAACAAAACTGTATTTTCAATACGAGTGTTATCAGACATAGGAGACATAAAAATAACAAAGCTTGCATACTTTGCTTACTTTCATTCCTTAATGTCATATGGTATAATATTTTGGGGTAACTCTTCAAGTCAGTCAAAAGTCTTCAGAGTCCAAAAACGTGTAATACGTATTATTTGTGGAGTAAATTCACGACCGACTTGTAGAAGCCTCTTCAAAGAACTGGGTATATTAACTACTGCCTCTCAGTATATTTATTCCTTGTTGAAATTTGTCATAAATAATATATCCCTTTTCTCAACGAACAGCTCAGTTCATACATAAAATACTAGAAATAAAAATGATCTACACAAGGACTTAAAAGCACTTACTTTAGTTCAAAAAGGGATCCACTACTATAGAACGCACATTTTCAATAATTTACCGTCAAGTTTAAAAAATTTAGCTACAAATAGTAATCAGTTTAAGAGGAACCTTAAAGACTTTCTAGTGGCCAACTCCTTCTACCCCATTAGTGAATTTCTAAATTGTACCAAATGATGCATGCACTCATACTATATTAGTATTATTATATTATCAGAAAAAACCTTAAAAATTTATGTACCTGTATTTATATTATAAGTGTATTATTTATATTATTAGTATTATCTATTATTCAACTTGTAAATTTTGTTTCTTGACATGTTCCACATCCACGAGGATCCCCTCAACATGGATCTACGGAACAAATAACTAATCTATCTAATCTAGCACTTATACTGAAAGCACGTTTATTACGAACTTAACATACACGCAGCACTAACTGCCTCTCGGGCAGAGTGCTCTGCTATTTATACACAAACAGAACGTACCAGAAATTAGAAGAATAGTTAACATAAGAAACAATTAGAATTTACAGGTGATCATAAAAAAGATACAGAACATTCTGGAATTGTTAATTACAAAGAAGTAAATTTTTGCCAGTGGTCGGGATTGAACCGGCGACCTTCAGCACCGCAGTCTGAGACGCTATCCCCAGCGCAACGCCGGCAGTCGCTTTACATGGTGTCTCGCGGCTATATTTTCAATAAGAACTGTTGGGTTCTCCATCATGGATGAAAAAAATGTTCAAATGTCTGTAAATCTATCGGACCAAACTTCGTGGTCATCAGTCCGTAGCTGACAAATTACTTAAACCTAGGTAAACTAACCTAAGGACAAACACGCACATCCATGCCCCAGGGAGGACTCGAACCTCCACGGCGAGCAACCGCGCACTCCGCAGCGAGACGCTTTAGACCGCTCGGCCACTCCACCGCGGCATCATGGATGAAATAGACATTACGAGTACTTGTGTGTCTGTGAGAAAAGTAGCTTCGCTTACGTAAATATGTTTTCTGGTATCCTCTTTCAGTCACTTCTGTGAAAAATATTAGAAGCCCAGATTATAATCTACAAACATAAACATAGTAATAAGTAAGATAAGTTTATACAGTCTGTCAAATCGTTACAGTATTTTGAGATAACAGTTTGAAGTGTTGCAAAATGTAAGTAACACATAACGTGCTTACGTAGTCCTTGCAGGTGCGGTGATCATTGTGTCCCCAGTTGTGTAGAGGTTAGCGCAACTGCGTACAAAGCAGGAGACCCGGGTACGAATACCGGCTGGTTACACATTTTCAGCTTCGCCCAATCGCACTTGATGTCATATGTTCTGTGAATAAGACTTAATTTACTGTTGAATTAACAAATGTCAGTTACTATACTTACGGTCTCGTTTCCTAATCTAATTCCTTCATCATAGCTGTTCCCTTTCTAGCTTCTGCGTCTCTTCCTTGTCCTTCGAGTCTCACAAGTACCGTTTGGCTTCTATACATGTTGTATAAATTTGTTCCCATCTTTTTATACCCGATAACTTCAGACTTGTAAAGAGTGAAATCCAGTGAACTGTATAAGACTTCTCGAAATCTACAAAAACTGAAAATATAGGTTTGTCTTTCATTTAACCAATCTTCTAAGATAGTATTATCAGGAATGCCTTATTTTCCTACTTTTTCTCCGATGTTGGATTATACCACAGTATCCGTTCGCTAGTGTTTCGAAATTATGACTTATTAAACTGATCGTTCTGTAATATTCGCACGGTTCTGCACCTGTTTTCTGTGGAATTGGAATTGTTAAATTATTCTTGAAGTCGGAGGGTATTTCGCTTCTTTCTTACATCTTACACACAAAGTAGAATAGTTTCATCATAGTTGGCTATCCCAAAGACATCAGTATCTCTGGGAGTATGTCGTCTACTGAAGGGACATTTTTACGACTCAGGTCTTTCAGCGCTCTATCAATTTCTTCTGTCAGTATCGTATTTCATATGTAATATTCATCTACTACCTCTTCCCTTTCTATAATCCAGTCGTCAAGTTCATTTTTCTTGTATAAGTGTAGCTCATTTATACATACTTTCAACTTTCTCTTCTTTACTTAGTAGGCCTACTTGTTTTCCGTCTGACCTCTCGATATTCATACAGCTTGTTTTCTTTTCTCCAAACGTTCATTTTATTTTTCTATAGGCGGTAACATTCCTCCCCTTAAACGTTCTTCTAAGGAGTTGGATTTATCCTCCATTTTTCATTTCTCAGAGATACGCATGTTTATTCTACTTTGTTACTTTCCCCTTTCTCAGTCAATAGTTGGATAACGTTTCCAACAAAATCGTCAACAACCTAAGTTTTGTTTAATTTGACCAGGTTCAATCTCCTTACATTTCTATCTTTTTGCAGTATCGCAAGTTTTAATCCCCAGTTCATAACCAATAAGTTACGGTAGAGTCCATAATTACCCTCGATATGTCTTACAGTTTAAGACCTGGTTCCGAAATCTATGTCTAACCATTATAAAATCATTCTGAAGGCTTTTGATGTGTCAATGTCTCTGATACATATTCCAACGTTTTTCATGATTCTTAAACCAAGTGGTTCTGCGCCAAACGTTACCATGCAACCACATCTTTCATTCCTTCTCCCTGGTCCATATCCAACTATCATAATTTCATCCTCTTCCTATTCCTGGCTCGGAGTTCCTCTCCCACATCACGGTGAAGTTTACCTCTCTCTTAAATGTCTGAATAATTTGTCACACATTTTTAATGTCCTCAACATCGGCAGAACTAATTGCCATATAAACTTCAACAACTATAGTGGTTGTTGGCCGCGTACCTATCTTGGTGATGGCAATGCGTTCACTATCTTGTTTATACCCTTTTCTGTTTTCTTACTGATTATTACCCATTACCCGTGCTGATTTAGTATATATAGCTCTATACTCACCTCATCAGTGTTCCTGTTCTTCACGCCATCGAGATTCACTAATCGTTACTACATCTAACTTCAAAGATTCCATTACCCGTTCCAAATTTTCTAATACACCTATCCGATTAAGGGATAAAACAATGCGCGCTCCAATCTATGAAATACCAATTTTGTGTTTTATGGTGACGACATCCACCTGGAACTGGTAACTTTACAGATAACTGGCTTGAGTCATACTTGAAAAACATAATTCAAAATGATTCAAATAATGTTAGTGGGAGAGATTGGGGACTGATGATGAAGCAAGTCTCGCAGAGTTCAATTTTGTGTCCATATCAAATGGCTTTCAAGCAGAATTGGAACTTTTTTTAATTTTTTAAGAATAGTAGTGTTATCAGCAATTCAAGGCGAAAGAAAGAATTTAAAAGATTGTTAATGACGTTTTTCAAAGTATCACTAAGTGAATTCGAAATACTTAAATATTTCGATCATTTCAGGGCATTCAACGGCAAAGCTGAAAATCTCTGCTGGATAGGGATACGAACTCGAATTTCCCCATTTCGGGCCAGCGGTCGCCTTAACCAATTCGGCTATCCAGACACGCTTCCTTTCCAACCTAAATTCTCAACTTGTAGCACACTATGATGATACCGAGCCCGGCACATCACGAAGTAATGGATAGCCTATTTAGTTAAGGCGACCGCTGGCCCGAAGCGGGAAGGATTCGAATCCCGGACCAGCTCAAATTTTCAACTTCGTTGAATTTATTTCAGTGCCCAAAAACGGTCGAAATATTTAAATATTTCCATTTCGTAAAATTACGGCCGTTAACGTCAACCAATGGAGTCTCTTCATTCCAAGATGTCCGAAAAGAGTAGACACCACATCAATAATTATAGAATTATTAAGTGGTTCTATGAAAATATAACCTCCTGACATTCTGAGGACACAAACTATATTTATATACAACAAATAGTCATAACAACAAAGGTTGCCTCACAAACTACAGGTAGTAAGCAGGGTAAAATCATACATTGTTTTCGGTGTACACACTTATGAAAACTTGAACTGCTAGAAGCGTATTAATAAGTGGCTCAAACAGTCAAGTACATGTATCTTTGTTATTTTTATAGTTGCTACTTTTGGAAATCTCGAATATATTTTGCGTTTTTCCAGGCAATAACATCATACAGAATGATCTTGGGTTAAATTATCTCTTGTAAAAGACTTATTTATGGCGCAAAAGCGAATTGTAAAGGCATCTTCACAAAAATATTTTACTTTCGCTACTGAATACCTTACGAAACGATTTCAAGTTGCATCAGCAAAGATTTTTCATCATATGATCACATAGATAAATTGTTTGACGGGTGACAAGTCAAGTTTTGAACCTAACTTCAAGTTATTTCACCTCGGGATCTTACGTATAAGCGATTATATATTCGAAGTTTCCAAGTCTGATAAAGTGAGAACTTTTCACCTACAGCCGCGGTGGAGTAGCCGAGGGGTCTAAGGTGCCACGCTGCGGAGCGCGCGGTTGCTCGTCGTCGGGGGTTGGAGTCCTCCCTTGGGCATGGGTGTGTGTGTTGTCCTTAGGTTAGTTTAGTTTAAGTAGTTTGTAAGCGACGGACTGATGACCACGCAGTTTGGTCCGATAGATTTACAAACATCTGAACATTTTTTTCACCTACAGTTTTCTTACTTATTGCCCAAATGTAAATTAGCATAACATGATTGTTATTGGCGTAAGCTCTTCTTTGTATACAAGTAACTCTGTAGATGTGGCTCTAATGCCACGAAAATAGTTGGCCCAGTAAGCGAATACCATGTAGCTGAAGCGGTTTCCATTCAATATGAATAAAGTAAAACTAATTTCGTAGTTTGGTTACACGAGTAGTAGTGTTAAATTGCTTGTTGTTTAATGTCATAACTTCTAACGTGTACATAGCCTGTAATTTGACTCTTCACGCACTTTAGATTAAAAAAAAATTTATTTAGGGAACATATAACCAATTGACTTTTGCGAAGTACTAGATATTATCAGCATAATGTCAAGTTAATCATGATTAGTAACAACGTGTGACGATGAGTGTGTTATCACGAGGAATTTCACCCACGTATTGTGTACGAAATTTCCTGTACCATGTGGGAATGGACTGACAGAAGTTCCGAAATGGAGAACACCTAATTGCAACCGACGAGGTCTTCCAAGTATAACCAAAAATGTTTCAAATGTTTGTATAGCTTATGGGACTTAACTACGGGGTCATCAGTCCCTAAACTTACAAACTACTTACATACTAGCTAATACTAAGGATTGCACAAATATCCATGCCCTATTGGGGATTCGAACCCCCGACCGTAGTGGCCGTGCAGACCGTGACTGGAGCGCCTCAGTCTCCTCGGCCACCGCGGCCGGCAAGTATAACCTATACGACGAACAAGGTAGACTATTTGTACATCTACATAAATACCCCGCAAATAACATTTAAGTGCATGGTAGAGGATTCACCGATCCGCTTTTATAATATTTCTCTACCGTTCCATTCTCTAATAGCGCGCGATAAAATGGAACATCTAAATCTTTCCGTTTTCGATCAGATTTCTCTTACGTCATTATGATGATAATGTCTCACTATGTAGGCCCATGCTAACAAAATATGTTCACATTCGGAAGAAAAAGTTAGTGAAAGAAATTTCGTAACCACATCTCGACGCCTTTCTTTCAATGATTTATACTCCAACTCTTGTATGATTTCAGTAACATTCTCTCCGCCATATAGAGATAATACAAAACGAGGCCGCGGTGGAGTAGCCGAGCGGTCTAAAGCGCCTCGCTGCGGAGCGCGCGGTTGCTCACCGTCGGGGGTTCGAGTCCTCCCTGGCGCATGGGTGTGTGTATGTGTGTGTGTGTGTGTGTGTGTGTGTGTGTGTGTGTTGTCCTTGGGTTAGTTTACCTTAGTTTAAGTAGTTTGTAAGCTACGGACCGATGACCACGCAGTTTGATCCGATAGATTTACAAACAAAAACAAAAAACAAAACGAGCCCCCTTCTTTGAACTTTCTCCATATCCTCTATCAGGCCCACTTGTTTGGGATCCCACAGTTTGCAGAAATACTCCAAAACAGGAGTCATAAGTGTAGCGTCGACAGTTTCCTTAGTAGAACATCTTCTGCCAATGAAACGTAACCTTTGGTTCGCCTTCGCTGCAATATATTTATGTGATTTTTACGATTTAAGCTGTTCTTAATTGTAACTCCTAGGTATTTAGTTGAATTTACAGACTATAGATTTGACTGATTTATCGTTTAAATGAAGTTTAACGCATTTCATTTAGCGATAATATTGTTGACTTCACACTTGTCACTATATAAGGTCAATTAACAACGGTTTTTACCATGTAGATATCTTATAAGGTACATGTACCATGTAAGGCCCGGTTCCTAATAAGGCCCACCCTCATTTTCTAGTAAAGAAAGTTTGAACACGGCGCTAAATAACGTTGGTAATGATAGTTTGTGACAACTAGTGAACTAAGCTACAACTACTTCCGCAGCTGCTCTTGTGCTGGCCATTTTACTTTCAATTGTGCTACGGCACTCAACGAAGGAGGGCTGCTTCTTATTTTTACGGTGCGTTTCATCAAATGCAGTCGCTTCGGTCATGAAGCATTTGTACTGGTAAATATGTATATGTGTACAGAAAATTGTGCTGTATTATGATAGTGGCATAATCTTCCCAAAAAGACGTTCTTTTTAAACAATAAAGCCCATCATAAAAAATGTAATGATTAGACTTATGTTCCTATTAACTTACGATAAGGAAACTTACTGCTGTCAGAACAATGTTGGTTGCTGATTAAATTTAATAATCTTAAGAGTTAATAACCAGTAGGCAAGTTACCAACAGTACTGTATGAAGCGTTTGTAAAAAAATGTAAATATAAAATTCTATGTATCATCTCATTCCACTTATGTCGAAAACAAAATTACATTACAACTCTTGCAGTGTATTCCAACAGTTTTCCTGCTATTTACGTGCCTCAGAATGTTAATATGAACTATATGTGGCTACGGGACATATTAGGAACAAGGTCTCCTAACAAGGCCCACTTGCAGAGGTTAAACATTTTCTTTGAAGTGATGGTATTAATTACATAAACGTTCCATTTTAATTTATGTTTGTACTGAATATAGTTTACTAACTGTTAAATAACTGCATCATCCGCGAACAGTGTGCGAGAGCTGCCCATGTTGTCTTCTAAATCGTTTATAAATATATGGAACAGTAAGGGCCCTACAGTATTTTCCTGGGGAACGCCAGATATCAATTCTGTTTTATTCGATGACTTTACGTCAATTAATATGTACTGTGTCCTTTCTGACAGAAAATAACGAAGCTAATCGCACAACTGTGGCAATATTCCATAAACACACTATTTAATTAGAAGACGCTTATGAGGTACAGTGCCACAATTCCTCCGGAAATCTAGAAATATGGAATCGATGTGAGATCCCTTGTCGACAGCACTCATCACATCATGTGAGTAAACAGCTAGTTTTGTTTCACAAGACCGATGGGTCAATAGGTCGTTCTCTTCGAGGTAGTTCATAATGTTTTAGGAAAGTATATGTTCTAAAATCCTGCTGCAAACCAACGTCAATGATATAGGCCTGTAATTTTTCGGATTACTCCTATTTCCTTTCTTGAAAAATGGAGTGATCTGTATGACTTTAGAGCCATTGGGCACGGATCTTTCAGTGAGCGAACGATTGTATATAATAACTAGGTATGGGACTACTGCATCAGCATACTCTGAAAGGAATATATTTGGTATACAGTCTGGACCGGTAAAATTCTTTTAAGTGATTGAAGTTGCTTTAATACTACATGAATACCTACTTTTAAATTACGCATAATCTCAGCTGTTATTGATTCGAATTCTGGAGTATTTGGTTCGTCTTCTTCGGGGATGGAATTTCAGAAAACTGTGTTTAGCAATTTTGCTGTAGAATAACCATTAATTTCGCGTAGTGAAGGTATTGATTGTGTTTCGCCGGTAGGGTACTTACATACGACCACAAGTTATTCGAATTTTCTACCAGATTACGTGACACGGTTTCGTTGTGGAGATTATTTTAAGCTTCTCGCATTTTAGTTCAAGCTAAATTTCGAGTTTCTGTAATAGATGGCCAGTCTTGGGGATTTTGTGCCTATTTGAATTTGACATTTTTTCCCTTTGTTTTTGAATGAGTGATCTAACCTGTTTTATATATCACTTCGGGTAAGCCCCCTTTTTTGTTAATTTATTTGGTATCAATGATTCAATAACAGTCGATATTATTTCTCTGAATGTAGGCCACTTCTGATGTACACTCACATTGTTAGTTTCGAAAGACTGGAGATTCTCACGAAATAGTTTAATGGAATATTCATTGTTTTTTTTATATAGTAAGTATATTTTTCGTTTAATTTTGGTGGGTTTAGGAATCTCGATAACGATAACTCTGTTTTCACTAATCCCTGTATCTCTTGATAGGAGGTATGATTTGATAACAATTTTCTGTTGTAGTGTAGTCATAAACTAATTGCTAGAAATAATTTTCGAGAATGCGTTCACCACAATTTCTGACGATGTTTTATGTTCGTCTCCGGTTTCGAACGCTTATTTTTGCCAACATATCGAGGGTAAGTTAAAGTCATCATCAAATAAAATTTTATGCTTTGGGTAGCTGTTTGAAATTCGATCCAAGTTCTCTTTCAATATTTCTTTAATCGAATCGTCTCAGTTAGGGGTTGGGTATAAATAATCAGTTATTAGTTTATTTCGTTTGTCTTGTGTAACCTCTATGCATACCAACACAGAGAATCTATCTACTTCAGTTTCGCTACAGGATTAACCGCTATTGACAGCAATAAATAACCCACACATTTTAATCTATCAATCTATCCTTTTTGAGTGCGCCTCGGTTGCACAGTGGTAGAGTGCCAGACTAGCGTAAACAAATGTGTTGCCGGGCGCCGTGGCTCAGCGCGACCGGTCAGGGGGCTACACGTCCTCTATAACAAAAAAGCTGAGCCAACCCAACCACGAACAAACTGAACGAACGACCGCGAACCATAGATCTACCAGATGAAAAAAAGGTCGCGGGTTCGATCCCCGCCAGGTCCTGGGATTTTTATCTGTCACTTTCCATTTCTTTCACCTCTGGCAGTATTGCTCATGTGAAAAATACTGAGTAGCACCGTGGTTCTGAACCCACGTTAAACTGTAGGTCCACCTATAACTGCCTGGGTAGATCAGTTGGAAGGTCGGAGGAAGGCAACGGCATACCACCTCCAGACAGGACCAAGCCTAGTAGTGCACTGTGGTGTTCAAAGCAATCTTCGGATTGTTGACTGCTTTATCTTTTTTTATCCTTTTTTGGCACTATTTAGCCCCTTGTAAAACTTTCAGATGAACTTACCTCCAGATTTAGCCTCCTTTCGGTGCCTATAACGATTTGCGAACATCCACTACTGTTGCCGTAGAGAAAGGGAAGCCCAAACAACAGCTCTTATTGCGAAGAAACATTTTATGATGACTGCAATAGGCATATAATTTGCTGTGAACCCTTTAAATGCGAAAAAGTAGGACAGATTGTAAACTCTAATATACAATGTAGAACTTGTTGAAAGACTAGTTCAGTGATGTTTGCTGGGATATTTTCTTTATACTATTTTAAGTAATAATTATACCGTTATTCAAAATTGCTTATATTAAGAACTGATATCACCGAATGTCACATTCATGTAATGCATCAGTCTTCAAATAAGATGAAGAACATAACCATATGTAATTCTTTTTAAAATGTTTAATTTGATTCGAAAATCGTTTATTTAATTTATAGAGTCAAACTGTCTTCTGAATTCCAAGATCCACGAGATGTATTGACATTGAGGCGCTACGCTGCAATGCGCGAGGCCGTTCTCCGTCAGGGGTTCGAATCCCCCCGCGGACATGGATGTTTGTGCCGTCTTTAGTATAAGGGAGTTCATAATAAGTAGTTTGTAAGTTTAGGGACTGATGACCCCATAGTTAAGTCCCATAAGTTTAACAAACATTTGAACATTTTTTATATGTATTGACATTAGGTGTACTGTTTCATGTAGTAAAAACGAAAAGATATATATAATTTTATGTTTAGAGACGCCTCCATTTCGATTAGCGAAGGGGACAATCTGTAAAGCAAATGAGATTTGTTGAGTTCTCCGTGAGACTTGGTGCTCTACAGGACTACAATGTAAAATATGCATCGAATGTGGAGTAGCATTTAATAATTTAGGTAGTCAGGTCATTATGTATGATCAACTGCGGTCCGCTAGTGGATTCGACTACACTGCGTTTCGGCAGCGGATGCACTTAGCACGTTAAACAATTAGCTCTGGATTTTGGTCGCTTGGTAACGCTGATAACGTCACACAATATTGAGTAGAACGTGCTAGTGCATATACGTTGTAACTTCACAGCAGCCGGAATAAACAGCACCCTGCGAGGTGCTCAGATGCAGTCGTTATTGTCATAAAGATCACAGACCGTGTTTTTGCGTTAAATATTGCATTTATGCGGCGTAAATAAATGTGTGCGTAATCTGTTGACGCCGCGTGTCTGCGTACGCAAATACAAGCGGTACACCTGCAGTGATGCAAAAATGTGCGAGAGAAAAAAAAGTACTCTCTCTACAGCTTTTAGCGGAGACACGAATGAGCACCGCTAATGAAAAGTGTGAATTGTTCAACTGTTTTGGGTAATTGAGTCTGTCGTTGCTTGGTGGTTTACGAGGACTAGTTTACGCGGTGCTCTTATGCAGGCTTCACAGCAGAACGGCTGTGTGCCGCTGCGCTGGGCGTTATCTGCTGCGTTGAATCATGTGTGACGAACGTAGTCGTACGGTTTCACTGATGACTTAATGAACTATAACATATTGCAAGCACAGTTAATACTACACCTTTCTACTAACATACAAAGTGCTAACTTTATTTAGTTATTCCGAAGAATTTTCTGTCCTGAAATATTTATTTTCTCATCTATTGACAGCTGTATAATATATGATGTACTACATGCTTCATAATGAGATATATAATATGTACTGAACTGTAATATGTTGTTGAAATGAGTCAGTGATTCCAGGTCTAGATGAAGATAAGTCCATACATTAAACGATCTGATCCGAAGTGTCACTTTGCATACGCCTATTTGTTGCCAAGTCCGTCCACTAGCGTACAGGTCCAGAAAATCACGAGCGTAGACAAGCTCAGTTTTTAGTACGGTGCCCACTTTCACACATACATACACTTTCCCCCTCGAGTGATCAGCTTAAGATTTTTAACTCGTACTTGATACTGAAATAACTGCACTTTTCGTCGTTTAATACACAGTTGGTAAAAACAAACTCTGCGTAATAGTTTTGATTGCTCGTCCAAATAAAATTTAGATATTCGCCTTTGGACTCTGAAGGTTCTTGGGGGATACAATACAGCACAACACACGATATTTATACTCTCTGGAAGAAAGCATGAATTCTCACTTAGTTGCCGATAAGTTTAGTAGACGTGATCTTTTATTAATCAGAAACACTTATCAATAGACTTCGAAGAACCACTGATCCTCAGTTTTAATACAAATGATTATGAATCTGGGCTACGTGACCTCTTGCTACAAGAATCGCCCATGGACTCCACGACTCACGAGTTAGAATCTCCATGCCAAAGGATGGGCTCTGCTCAGGTTGTCCGAATACCACAGTAGCCAATCAGATTAATATATTTACTCACATCGGTCAGGAAAACTGAAGCCGGCAGCGGTGGCCGAGTGGTCTGCAGCGCACTAGTCACGTTCTGCACGTCCACTGTGGTCGGGGGTTCGAATCCCCCCTCGGCATGGATATTTGTGCCGTCCTTAGTACTAGCTAGTTCATAAGCAGTTTGTAAGTTTAGGGATTGAGGACCCCGTAGTTAAGTCCCAGAAGCTCTACAAACATTTGAACATTTTTTGGAAAATTGAAAACCGTTGAAATTGCGGTATGCAGATCACATTCCCTGCTATGCCGCCGCCGTCACCGCATTTGGGCTGAGGATGACACGGCTACCTGTTGGTATGATTGAACCTCCAGAGTCTATTAAGACGGAGTTAAGTTTCTTTTTTTATCACGAGATCCTATGTCTTTGGACCGATTCACATTCTGAAATCAATTTATATGACCTTATAAAAGAACTATATTACAGAACCTGTATAAAAACTTCATGGGTTATTTGCCTGGAGGACCACAGATCCAAGTCATTATCTGCAGCTAGTTCAGTAGCCTGGCTTGAAAGCAGATGTGTGCGTTTCGGCCCCAAGACATCGTCGACCCAAACACTGCTTAGCCCAATACTAGGTGTATTGTGCTGGACATATTTAGACCGCTCAGTTCTAATTCGTTTCGACTACAACCAAGGACAGTCAGAATTGCTTTGTTCGATAAAATTTGGTCAATGTCGAATTACAGAACTGAGTTACATGTTCATTGTCCTCATATACGTCTTGTAGCTCTCCATCTCCACCTTCTACATGTGACGTCGGCGTGTATACTTAAGCACTTGTTCGCGTTTGTTTGCTGTCGAATCCGATGTGATCTATCAAATCATAACCTGTACTACTATGGTTACCCCCTTTTCGGCTGTTCTTGATATTACAGTATATTAGTTTAACCTGAACCCTTATCCTTTATCTCCTTATCTTTCATCCTTTTCACTTCACAGAATCACCCTGTACTAAATTACGAGAATATGGCATAGGTACCCAAATATGAGAGTGGCTTGAACACTGCTTAACTAATAGAACCTAATATGTTGCTTGTAGTGGCCATTTGAACAGTAGCTGAATACTACGTATTTTCACTGTAGTATTTTTAAAGAAAACGCTTTTTGCTACTGCAAATGAAGGGTTTTTATTTTTACAATTCACCCATACGTGTTTCGCCTTTTTCACAAGGCATCACCAGTGGGGTGTCCTGAAATATGTACATATATATACACATATAGGTTAGGATTTTACCTATGTATAAAGCATTTCGTTTCTCATTCAAAATAGTTCGTTTTTTGCTATAAACTGGTGTACTTACAGCACTTGCTACTCCATGTCTCCCTCTCTCTGGCAACTAGGTCGAAAAGTTCCACTATTTTCCGAAAAAAATCGCATTTTCATAGTTCCACTGCCATCTACTGCCACAACAGTCTCCACTGTAGTTTGTTTTGTAGGTGTTGCTAACTTTCTAGGCTTATTTGTAATTCAAATATTTCATTGAAAGCGTGTTGAAGGTATCTTTGTGTGTGTGTGTGTGTGTGTGTGTTTGTGTGTGTGTGTGTGTGTATTATTTGTTCATCTCACCCTTTGAAAAACAAACTACAGTGGAGACAGTTATGGCAGTAGATAGCAGTGGAACTATGAAAATGAGAAGTTTTCAGAAAACAGTGGAACTTTTCGACCTGGTTGCCAGAAAGAGGGATATATGGAGTAGCAAGTACTGTAAGTACACCATTTTATACCAAAATAACGAATTGTTTTGAATCAGAAACGAAATGTTTTGTACATATGTAAAATACTAACCTATATGTGTAAACAGAAAAGTGTAAATATTTTAGGACACCCACTGATAATGCCTTGTGAAAAAGGCTAAACGCGTATGGGTGATTTGTAAAAATAAAAACACTTCATTTGCAATAGCAAAAGGCGTTTTCTTTTTAAAAAAACTACAGTGAAAATACATAATACAACCTAGTACGTTGTCCTCAATGGTAAGTCTTCATCAGAGCCTAGAGTATCTTCAGGAGTGCCCTGGGAAGTCTGATAGGACCGATATTATTTTCTATTTCTATAAATGTTCTGACGGACAGAGTGAGTTGGCTGTTTGCTGATGATGGTGTCGTTTACTGGAAGGTGTCGTCACTGAATGGCTGTAGTATGATGCAGGATGACTTAGACCAACTTTCTAGGTGGTGTGAGGAATGGCAGCTAGTCGAAATGTAGAAAAAGGTAAGGTGATGCAGATGAGTAGGAGAAACAATTCCGCAATGTTCAAATATAGCATTATTAGTGCGCTGCTTGGCAGAGTCGCCTCTAGTAAATATATCGAGGCGTAACGTTAAACAGCAATATGAAATGGAACGATCATATAAGGGGACTCTTGAGAAGGCGGATGATCGACTCCGGTTTATTCGGAGAATTTTGGGAGAAGATGTGATTCGTCTGTAAAGGAAAACGCATATGAAATGTTTGTACGAACCCGTCTTGAGTATTACTCAAGTGTTTGGGATTTCCACCAGGTCGATTTAAAGGAAGACATAGAAACAATTCAGAGGGGAGCGGCTAGGTTTCTAACTGGTTGGTTCGATCAGTGTACGATTGATATTGAAATGCTTCGGGAACTGAAATGGGAGTCGTTGGAGGAAAGGCGACGTTCTTTCCTATAAACACTATTGAAGAAAGTTAGAGGACCCGAATTTGAAGCAGACTAAAGAACGATGATACTGCCGCCAGCCTACATTTCGCCTAAAGACCACAAAGATCAGAGAGATTAGGGCTCGTATAGATGCATACAAGCATTTGTTTTTCTCTCGTTCTACATGGGAGTGGAACAGGAAAGCAAGTGACTAGTTGTGGTATTGACACCTTCCGCCTTTGGGTGGTTGCCGAGAATGTATGTAGATGCAGGTATCTTTCCCCTGGCATTTTATTTCCCATGTCGTAATTTATAGCTTCCATACACCGACCAGTCTTCTTTCTTTCGATGTTGCGACTCGTAAAATGTTACATTTTCGATGGTTATTATGTGCTACTGCCAGTGTCACCTCCCCGTGACAGTCACATCATGGAGATTCTAGTACGGAAGTAATATTTTTTTCCACTGACGAAATGATTATTGTACAAACCACATGAGACTTATAGGGCGCAAAAATGTTCTCTTCATCTATCGACTTGGATTCAGCAGATCATATGAAATTTAGATGCCTTATTTTTTGATGGCATCTTTGACTTTCGAAAACAACACATTAAGTCAGTATAGAATATCAGTATAACAGAAGAAGAATGTATAGCTATAAGAGGCTATAAATAGCGAAGGCCGCAGAGGATCAAATAGGTAGAAGTTTGTATATCTAAGGGACTTCACTGCTGCGCTTTTCAGTCCCTAGGTTGACAAACTACTTAAACTAACTTATGCTAAGGACAACAAACAGACCCATGCCCGAGGGAGGACTCGAAACTCAGACGGCGAGCAACCAGGCCCTCTAGTGCAAAGCGCCCTAGAGCGCTCGGCCACTCCACTGCGGAAGACAGCAGATGTGGCTGAGTTGTGCAGAGTCTAGCACCGTGTTTAAGTTGCTATCTCTCCTAGAAATATTTTTGCAATGCGCTGATCGGTGTTCTGAGTTTCTGTATGCTACTACTTCCAATAATAGCTTCTGAAATCAGTATGAGTTCCAGTGTCAAGAAATCCAGTTCGCTGATGGTGCCATATTTACATTTCGGCTCACACTTGATCAGCTCAAACCTACTATGATTTCCTAGCTGTCATGTCCGGCTGATCAATTAACATCCAGCTACCAGCTCATTGCTGCAGGGATCGTTAGAATACATAGAATCAGCCGGTGTTTGATTTCCTTCTTTCTTCTCACAGTAAAAGCTCTCCGTCTCATCGGTAGCCATGTTATCACACTTTCTCTACACACGAAGTCAAAAGTTTCTTCAAACTAAAATTTCGTTACGTGTCCTCGATCCTTATCTGGCCAGCCTAGGACAGAATGCTGTGGACAAGACCGACGCCTCGAGTAATGTGTGTTAGCTCCTGGCAGTTGTACGACTTCAGACACTCACTCCAAAATCAGACACGAGGGTCATCTCAGTTCTGTCACTGTCCCCTACTGGGGTTAAGCATGCATGTAAATTTCCTACTTGATATAGCCTTCAGTAATTTGGACAAAATCGTCTGTCCTTTCAATATATGTGTACTCTCACGCACAGGGACCGTGTTTCCTGGTACTGAAGCACCCAGGAGTTTGGGACAGGTGGCAACTGATCTACAACCCTAACTGAAAGGCAACTGCGAGAGCAGATAGCCTGCATTCTCATTCCCAGAGCTCACAGATAGAGCTTGCGTTTCCCCTGTTTACAGCCAATCATCTTGCTCTGTCATCCAGCGTTCTCAGAGTCAGTCGAAATTACTGCAGAAATTACTCTATGGACCAGCTAATCATACTAATAACACTACACACTCTTCGCTATTCAAGGAAATCAACCGAATGAAGTAATTGCCACTTACCGAAGGTTGCAGTTGGTAATAGGGTGAAATCTAATTAAATGGTATAAGCAAAGTTAGAGAGTGGTTGCTCTCTCCGATCCTTTTTAAGTTCTATGCTATCGTTTTTATTCGTAGATCAGATATTATATTTTAGGGCTCAAAGCCTGCCAGGCTTGTCTCTCCAGTCAATTTTAGCCTCCTGAGTAGTCTTCGCGCGTAAATCCGAATGGGAGGCTACTTACCTCATGAATATTACACTGAAGGGAATTCTATCATATTTAACAATAGCTTAAAGCTACATGCTCTTGCTGTTTTCCACTGATACAAGTCATTCATGATACCAGCTAGGCAAGACACCGTGGCTAATGTTACAAGGTCAGTTTCAGACTAGTGCCCCCGCAAGTAGTGAAAAGACTGCTCATCCGTCTTCAAGAAAAAAAGAAAAGATATTTGTCTACCTTCTCCACAGCTTCAAATGTTTGTAATTATATGGGACCAAACTACGTTGGTCATCAGTCCCTAGTCTTCCAAACTACTTAAACTAAGTTAAACTAACCTAAGTACAACACACACATCCATGCCCGAGGGAGGATTCAAACCTCCGATGCGGGAGGCCGCACGATCCGTAACGTGGCGTTCCAAACAGCTTCCCCCTCCCCCCCCCCCCCGCACTATATGTAGTTCTGTTCGTTGCGGCCGCTGATCGTGTTTGTTCGTTCTTGTCCGATGTGTCCGAGGCTCAGCTTTTTTATTAGAGGGCGTTGAGCCGTCTGACCGGGCGAACGCTCGACTACTTCCGCGAGGCTCTCCACAGCTACCCTATAATTGTGGTTGTGCCTACGATACTACTGTCTCTATCATTTAGGCACCAAGTGTTCTCCAACGCGTAATCAGCGAACAGTGAAGACTGTACTTGCCGATGCTACTACAGAAACACAGGAAGAACTTGTATAGCATTTGTTATGCATACAATTTTAACTCTGAGTTTACTATATCTCTAAATAAATTTTTCTCGACCTGCAACAATTATTCACTGTTAAATATATTCCTAATGAAATATGTCATCAAGATACCATGGCCAGTTAGACACTTAAGGAAACACACATGCTTCACAAGATGAAGTAATAGATGCTCTCGATGTATGATTTTATCGAATTAATTGAAGAGTAAAGAGTAGCAACATCAGTCCAGAAAACTTGTAATGATCTGTGAATTCAAAAAAATTTCTAACTTTGAGGTTTAAATTTATAAGATAATCGAGGTATAGCGAAATGGGGTCGTAATTATTAACATTTAAACCGATAGTCTTGTAGGTAATTTTTTAAAATCTATTTTGACATTTTTTTCGTAAGACAGCACTTTTAATGAGAACACAGTGAGTAAATATGAAACGATTGACAGTACACATACGCGAAGTTTAGACTGTGCTTTAGCTATAGCTGAAAACACGCGTTCGGCAAGACCAATAAAAGAGCAATTGCAGCTGAAAGTGTTTTACTTTTCGTGCTTTCCTTTTTCGTTTCATTCTGTTTGCATACACAATGAGAGAGAGAGAGTAATCATCTCCTTTCTCTTCAGCAGCCGAGCCGCTGCGGAAAATACAAACATTGTGAACGGCAAATTGTTGTTTTATTGAAGGTCGCGTTTAAAGGGGTGCTGATACTACTGGTTGGGCTTAGCGGTCTTTGTATCGCGATTTAAAACCTCAATACGTTATCACTGCAGCAGTCTTTCAGCGTCGATTTACACAAAACGACACTCGCAAATTACACTAATCATGTACTGGCCGTCACAGAAGTGGTGCTGAGTTTTCATCGCAGGACGTGCGTGTTTTAACGTGGTATTGTACCTCGTTAGAGAAACAGACGTTCATGTCTAAACTTGTACGACGGAGGTGACACTGAACAATTTCATGAAAAACAGTGTTTAAACAACAACTAATGTGACAATAATTTCTATTTTTACACAACAATTAGATTTCAAATTATATTATAAAATCTTAATGTCAGAATATTATATCCATCTCTGTTAGGTAAAGTATTTTTAATAGGACGGGGATGAAAGGAAGAAATAGGGGGAACTGCGAACATACTGAGTACGAACACATTGAATGATGTCACGAAATAGAAAAATTATAATTTTTATTTCTCTATATCAAATAGGCGAATTTTAAGTAATGAACACTCGTAGCGAATGCCACTGTTTTATTTCAAATGCGCATTTTTTTCTCTAAAACAGCACGTCATTTTTCAGTAGGTTTTATAAATAGTTAACTGATTCGTCCGTCGCTTCTTGGTAGAACTTATTCATTATGAAGATTAAAATCTGCTTAGCTGCCTGCTGATACACACTAGACCCAGCCATCAGATTTCGAAAGTGAAACCGGCTTCTGATTAGAGGCAACATACTGTAATTTCATTTTCGTCTGCGCTTTTTCATTTCAGTTTGTAAATTAATCCTGTGGTCATGTGCATATTAGATTCAAATTCTCGTTTAAGAAATAGTGTAGTCTTGCTTTGAGTGCAGTACAGAGTACACCGCTACTCGTGTCACCGGATTCCTACTAGAAGCGACATATTTTGACTGTTCTGTGAGGTTTCTGCTTCTGTTTATTAAATTTCTCCTGTGCTCGCATGTATATTAAATTCAGATTCGCTTGATGTATCTGGTTATTGTATTCTTCCGCCGTGTGAATCGTGACAGTTGTCTGGTTTGTTTTCTTTGGATCAGTTCTAGCTCTAGTCGTCTTCGTTTACTTCAGTTATCCTCTGACGAGTCTACATTGCGTCTTTCTAGACGTTAGTTTTTCTGGTATTCTAATCACAAATAGGGACTGTGACTGCTGTGTGCGGATGCAGACTGAGCTGGTGACACTTCTCTCCCAGATTCGGGCTGTGATAACCTCGGTTGCACAGCCTGAGGCTGCAGTCGAGGGGCGCCCTCGTTGTTGGCCAATTGTGGGAACCGAACGGATGCCCGGTGTGTCCACCGATCTGCCTGCGGCAGCACCAAGCCCTGATACTGCTCGCATTGAGGCAGAAAGCCCACTTGTGGTTGCATGGGAGGTCGCTCCAGTGCATGGCAAGTGGAGTAAAACAATCCGGGGGACAGATAGTGCGGACTCTCCAGTTCGTCTTGCGAACAGGTTTGAGGCGCTGTCTGTTCAGGGCAATTTTCGGATGGCTACGCTCATTCTGAGATCACCACGCAGACGCCGGCCGCGGTGGCCGAGGGGACTGAGGCGCTCCAGTCACGGTCTGCACGCTCACTACGGTCGGGGGTTCGAATCCCCCCCTCGGGCATGGATATTTCTGCCGTCCTTAGTATTAGTTACTTCATAAGTAGTTTGTAAGTTTAGGGACTGATGACCCCGTAGTTAAGTCCCATACGTTATACAAACATTTGAACATTTTTGAACCACGCAGACTGCAAGGTCCAGGATTTCAGAGAGGGTGAGTTTGCTGGTAGTTGGGAGCTCCAACTTTAGGGGGTAATGGAGCCCCTTAGGGAGATGACTGCCAAAGAGTGGAAGAAGGTCAACGTGCACTCCGTGTGCATAACGGGTGGAGTAATTACAGATGTCGATCGGGTCCTTCTGGATGCCATGAAGGGTACGGGGTGCACCCAACTGCAGGTAGTGGTTCGCGCCGGTACCAGTGGTGTACATCGCTTTGGATCTAAAGAGATTCTCTCAGATTTTGAGCGGCTATCTGAAGTGGTAAAGACTGCCAGTCTCGCTTGCAAGATGAAAGCAGAGATCACCATCTGCTGCTTAGTCAATAGGGCCGACTGTGGACCTCTGGTACAGAGCCGAGTGCAGGGTCTGAATCAGAGGCTCAGACGGTTCTGCGACCGTATATGCTGCAGATTCCTCGACTTGCGCCATCGGATGGTGGGGTTCAGGGTTCCGCGGAATAGGTCAGGCGTCAACTATACGCAGGAAGCGGCTACACGGGTAGCGGGAGCCATGTGGCGTGGTCTGGGGCCCCGGGAACACACAGAAAGGGCTTCAGTCTCAAAGGCTACAGGTCACAGATTGGCCGAACACATATCTAAAATCTATTGGACTAACAGTTAAAAATTGTCGTAGTAGGGTAGGTAAAGTACCAGAGCTCCAAGCGCTAATAGAAAGCACTGAATCTCAAATCATTATAAGTACCGAAAGCTGGCTGAAGCAGGAGATAAGTTCAGCTGAAATTTTTACAGAGGGTCAAATGGTATTCAAAAATGATAGATTGAATAAAATAGATGTTGGTGTATTTATTGCTGTCACAGACGGTTTATTCTGTAGCGAAATTGAAGTAGATTGCTCCTGTGAGTTGGTATGGGTAGAGATTATACCTGACGACTAGAATAAATTAACAATTGGTTTCTTTTATCGACCTCCTGACTCAGACGATACGATTGCAGAAACATGCAAAGAAAGCTTGGATCAAATTTCTAAATCGTACCCAACGCATACAATTTTAATTGCTGGAGACTTTAACTTACCCTCGATATGTTGTCAAAAATACATGTTCAAAACCGGAGGTAAGCATAAAACTTCTTCCTAAATTGTGATGAACACAGTCTCCGAAGATTATCTTGAGCAATTAGTTCATAAAACCACTAGAATAGTTAATGGTTGTGAGAATATGCATGACCTCCTAGCAACAAATAATTCGGAGCTAATAAAGAGCATCAAAACAGACACACGGATTAGTGAACATAGACTTGATGAAGCGAGACTTAATATTTGATTTCCCATATCCAACAACTCAAAAAGAAGAGTATATTTATTCAAAAAAGCAGATACAAATTCGATTAACGCTTTCCTGATTGAGAATTTCCATTATTTCAAAACTAACAACGTGAGTGTAGATCAGATGTGGCTTACATTCAAAGAAATAATATTGTCACGTTGAAATGGAAGCAGGCTCGACTTCGAAGGCAGGTTTGTCGACTGAACACAGCACTTATACTGATAGCAGATTTATTGCGTACTGAAAACATGCTGCACTGACTGCCTCTCGGGCACAGTGCTCTGCTATTTACATACAGACAGAATGTATCAGAAATTAGAAGAATAGTTTACATAAGAAACAAGTAGAGATTACAAGTGAACATAAGAAACATGTAGAACATTCTGGAAATAATAATTATAGAAAAATAAATTTTTGCTGGAGGGCAAGATTGAACCGGAAACATTCCGCACCGCTATCGGTGACGCTATCCCTTGCGCCACGCCGGCAGTCGGTTAACTTGTGGTCTCGCTTCAATATGGACAACCATTGACAGATTTATACGTACCAAACAAATTAACAACAGAGTGGGCTGACCGCCGTGGTACACTAAACAGGTTAGAACACTCTTACAAAAGCAAAGAAAAAAAGCGTGCCAAATTTAAATGCACACATTTCCCCAAGGCTTTTACAGAAACTAGAAATTTAGCTCGAAATTCAATGCGACAGGCTTACAATAGTTACCATAAAGAAACCCTGCCATGTAATTTGGTAGATAATCCCAAGAAAAGTCTGGTCGTATGTAAAGTATACTAGCGGCAAAACACAATCAATATCTTCATTACACGATAAAAATGGTGATGCTACTGATAATAATTCTGCGAAGGCAGAATTGCTTGACACAGCTCTCCAGATTTTCTTCACTACAAAAGACGAAACAAATACTCCAGAATTCGTATCAACAAAATCTGCCAGCATGCGTAATTTAGAAGTAGATACACATGGAGTATTAAAGCAACTATTTGTACACCAATTAGGTTCCTTTCCGAGTATGCTGATGAAATAGCCCCATGTCTAGCTGTCATATACAACGTTCCGTACCCAAAGACTGGAAAGTTGCCCAAGTCACGACAATATTCAATAAATAAAATAGGAGTGATGCGCAGAATTACAAGCCTATATTACTGACGTCGGTTTGCAGCAGAATTTTATAACATACACTGCTGCTAATAGATCTTAAGGTACGCAGTTTAGAACCCACGTTTCCGGTATTTTTTTCTTGTTTAGTCAGTAGTACCTTCTCTCAAAATGTGTAAAGGAAAGAGCTTGCAATAGTATTGAAGATTTGTAAGTGCTTGGGGCGGCGTGGGATGACACTTCGGTTCACACGTAAAACTTTATCTGCTAGTATCCTCTACACAATCTCTAGAATGGTGTAATATGAAATGGGAAACATTATACAGGGTGTTACAAAAAGGTACGTCCAAACTTTCAGGAAACATTCCTCACACACAAAGAAAGAAAATATGTTATGTGGACATGTGTCCAGAAACGCTTAATTTCCATGTTACAGCTCATTTTAGTATTTCTCTTCAAATGTAAATTGAAATAATTCATGCAGACAATTTTCAAAATACCCAATTGTTTAGTTATTATGTACTGTACTTCCTCGATTCTGTTTGAATTGTTGGTGATGTCTTGATTGGGCCTCATGTTCTTCCACCTACGCTCACTAGAGCACGTTATCATGATTTTATACGGGGTACTCTACCTGTGCTGCTAGAACATGTGCCTTTACAAGTACGACACGACATGTGGTTCATGCACGATGGAGCTCCTGAGCATTTCAGTCGACGTGTTCGTACGCTTCTCAACGACAGATTCGGTGACCGATGGATTGGTAGAGGCGGACCAATTCCATGGCCTCCACGCTCTCCTGACCGCAACCCTCTTGACTTTCATTTATGGAGGCATTTGAAAGCTCTTTTCTACCCAACCCCGGTACCAAATGTAGAGACTCTTCGTGCTCATATTGTGGACGGCTGTGATACAATACGCCATTCTCCAGGGCTGCATCAGCGCATCAGGGATTCCATGCGATGGAGGGTGGATGCATGTATCCTCGCTAACGGAGGACATTTTGAACATTTCTTGTAACAAAGTGTTTGAAGTCACGCTGGTACGTTCTGTTGCTGTGTGTTTCCATTCCATGATTAATGTGATTTGAAGAGAAGTAATAAAATGAGCTCTAACATGGAAATTAAGCGTTTCCGGATACATGTCCACATAACATATTTTCTTTCTTTGTGTGTGAGGAATGTTACATCTCGTCCGCAGATCTTTTCGACGGCGCATTGCATTATGCATTGAGGAACATGGACATACATTTGAACATCTCATGTAAATCAACTTCCCACCGCCATAACATCCATCACATCCACACAGCCATGTATTATGTACAGCGTGTGGTATCTGCCCCTGAAACTTTGAAGGGTTGTTGCTCCCAAACTAACAGTGATAGGAATGTAGTTTAAATTGATTTGGACGCAGCTGGTTTCAACGATTCCAATGCACGATAGAAAAATCTATTGTTCCATTAAAAAAAATTATATCTTTGTGCTGTAACTCTTTGGAAAATGATACAATAAACTATGTTTATAGCTCCGCAGAAAGTGTAACGTTTCTTGTGTCCTGAAAGTTTGGACGTACCTTTTTGTAACACCCTGTATATCCGTTAACATAGCTACGGTATGACAGATATCCTAATGGCCATACAAATGAGCACTGGTCCAAGCTGAGCCGAAAAAGTTTCACTGCATTCTTGATCGTCAGTCACGGCAGCCGTGAGTGTAATAAAATCTTATAGACTGATGTTGCACACGATAGAAATATCTCACATATGAGCATTTGTCCTTTCTAAATAAGTGATTTGCCGATGTGAGAAATTCGCAAAATATACGTAGAATGAAACTTCCTGGCAGATTAAAATTGTGTACTGGAACCGGGACTCGAACCTGGGACGTTTGCCTTTCGCGGGCAAGCGCACTACCGACTGTGCTATCCCGACACGACTCACGATGCCGCCTCGCAACTTTACTTCCACCAGTACCTCGCCTCCTACTTTCCAAACTTCACAGACGCTCTCCTGCGAACCACGCAAGAAAGGATATGGTGGAGACATGGCTTAGCCACAGCCTAAGGGATGTTTCCAGAATTAAACTTTCACTCTGCAGCGGAGTGTTCGCTGATATGAAACTTCCTGGCAGATTAAAATTGTGTGCCGGAACCGGGACTCGAACCTGGGACCTATGCCTTTCGCGGGCAAGCGCTCTACCGACTGAGCTATCCCGACACGATTCACGATGCCGCCCCACAACTTTACTTCCGCCACTACCTCACCTCCTACTTTCCAAACTTCACAGAAGTTCTCCTGCGAACCATGCAAGACTAGCACTCCTGGAAGAAAGGATATGGTGGAGACATGTCTTAGCCACAGCCTGGCTGAAGTAAAGTTGTGGGGCGGCATCGTGAATCGTGTCGGGATAGCTCAGTCGGTAGTGCGGTTGCCCGCGAAAGGCAAAGGTCCCAGGTTCGAGTCCCGGTTCCGGCACACAATTTTAATCTGCTAGGAAGTTTCATATCAGCGCACACTCCGCTACAGAGTGAAAGTTTCATTCTGGTATACGTAGAATGATTACGTTTCCACAGAGATCGATACGTTGCGTAGAAAAACAAAAAGACGGAAAATTAAAATATGTGTGTTGGGAGATATGTGCAAATCACTTAGAGAAAACGGTAATGTTTATTACTAGGAGGCAGCCTTAAACGGTGTCAGGAGGTGCGATATGGAGAGGGGCGACAAATTGAGGATGTGGCGTTTTGTGGCGGCGTTTTTGCGTGTCGGCCAGCAGGTGGGCGGCGGGCGGCGGGCGCTGGGCGACTGGCGGCGGGCCAGCTCCGCCGAGGACACTAAATCTCCCCCGCCGCAGCGCCACTGCGCACGTCACGTCTTATTGCTCGCGCCTTCGCACCGCCGACAAATTAACAATTGCGTTTCAAGAAAGTGTCACCAGTACTGCCTTCTGGATCTTTAATCGAAGCGGCGACTATCACTAACTCGAGTCACCCGAGCCCTGCCGTGAGACCGGCCCGATCTTTTTCTCGTGTAGTCTTCTAGCTACGTAGCTCGCAAAGGTTGTAGTCTCAAGGTACCTTGTTGTGGTCTTCAGTCCTCAGTCCTGAGACTGGTTTGATGCAGATCTCCACAATACCCTATCCTGAGCAAGCCTCTTCAACTTCACATAAGAACGGCATCCTACATCTGTCTGAATCTGCTTACTGTATCCATTTCTTGGTCTTCCTCTGCGGGTTTTACCCCAAACACTTCCCTACAAAGTTAAATTCACGAGTCCTTGATGTCTAAGAATGTGTCCTAGCCGGCCGAGGTGGCTGAGGAGACTGCGGCGCTCCAGTCGCAGTCTGCACGGCCACTACGGTCGGGGGTTCGAATCCTCCCTCGAGCATGGACATTTGTGCCGTCCTTAGTTGTAAGTAGTTCATAAGTAGTATGTAAGTTTAGGGACTGATGATCCCGTAGTTGAGTCCCATAGACTCTACAAACATTTGAACATTTGAACAATGTGTCCTACCAAGCGATCCCTTCTTTTAGTCAAGTTATGCCAGAAATTCCTTTTCTCCCCAATTCTGTTGAGTACATCCTCATTAGTTACGCGATCCACCCACCTAATCTTCAGCATTCTTCTGTAGCATCACATTTCAAAAGCCTCTATCCTCTTCCTGACCACACTGCTTATCGTCCATGTTTCACTCCCATACAAGGCAACACTCCACACAAATGCCTTCAGAAAGGACTTCCTTAGGCTTACATCAATATTCGATGTTAACAAATTTCTCTTTCTTAAGAACGCTTTTCTACCCATTGCTATTCTGCATATTATATCCTCTGTACTGCGACCGCCAAATGTTTTTTTTTTACTACCCAAGTGACAAAACTCATCTACCTCCTTTATTGTTTCGTTACCTAATCTAATTCCTTCAGCATAACCAGATTTTCTTAGACTGCACTCCATTATCCTTGTTTTGTTCTTGTTAATGTTTATCTTATATGCACCTTTCAACACACTGCCCATTCCGTTCAACTGCTCTTTCCCTTGCTTTCCTTTATAGCTTGCTCAATGTACAAATTGAATAACATTGGAGAAAGGCTACAACCCTGTCTTACTCCCTTCCCAACCACTGCATCCCTTTCATGTCCTTCAACTCTTAGAACCGCTGTCTGATTTTTGTACAAGTTGTAAATAACCATACGCTCCCTATATTTTACTCCTGCGTGCTTCAGAACTTGAAAGAGCTTATTCCAATCAACATTGTCAAAAGCCTTATCCAAATCTACAAATGCTAGAAATGTTGGTTTGCCTTTCCTCAATCTATCTTCTAGGATAAGCCGTAAAGTGAGTATTGCCTCCTGCGTTCCTACATTTCTACATCTACATCTATATACATACTCCGCAATTCACCGCAATGTGCGTGGCGGAGGGTACACTGTACCACTACTAGACATTTCCTATCCTATTCCAATCCCAAATTGAACGAGCAAAAAAAAGAATGCCTATATGCCTCCTCACGAGCCCTAATTTCTCTTATCTTGTCTTTGTGATCTTTACGCGAAATGTAAGTAGGCGGCAGCAAGATCGCACTACACTCAGCTTCAAATTCCGGCCCTCTTAATTTACTCAACAGAAATTCACGAAAAGAACGTCGTCTTTCTTCCAGCGATCCCCAATTGAGTTGCCGGAGCATTTCCGTGACACTCGTGCATTGGTCGAACCTACCGGTAACAAATCTAGCTGCTCGTCTATGAACCGCCTCTATGTCTTCTTTTAAACTGATCTGCTGCGGGTCCCAAACACTTGAGCAATACTGAAGACGTGGTCGTACAAGCGTTTTATACGCGGTCTCCTTTACAGGTGAAGTACATCTTCCCAAAATTCTCCCAATAAACCGAAGTCGGCTGTCCGCCCTACTCACAACTGTCCTTACATGCTCGTTCCATTTCATATCGCTCTGCAATGTTACGCCTAGATATTTGAACGACGCGACAGCATCAAGAAGCTCACTACTAATGCTGTATTCGAACATTATGGGATTGGTTTTTTCTACTCATGCGCATCACCTTACATTTTTCCACATTGAGAGCTAGCTGCCAATCTTCGCACCAACTAGAAATTTTGTCTAAGTCATCCTGTATGCTATTACAGTGAGTTACAGACGACACCCTCCCATACACCACAGCATCATCAGCAAACAGCCGCATATTACAACTTACTCTGTCCATCAGATCATTTATATAGATAGAAAATAATAGCGGTCCTATCACACTCCCCTGGGGCACGCCTGACGATACACTAGTCTCTGATGAACACTCGCCGTCGAGAACAACGTACTGCGTTCTATTACTTAGGAAGTCTTCCAGCCAGTCACAAATCTGTGAACCTATTCCATAAGCTCATATCTTCGTTAGCAGTCTGCAGTGTGGCACGGCGTCGAACGCCTTTTTGAAGTCGAGAAAAACACAATCCGTCTGTTGTCCTTCGTCCATGGCTCGCAAGATGTCATGTGAGAAAAGGTCATGCTGAGTTTCACATGAACGATGTTTCCTAAACCCGTGCTGATTCATGGAAAGAAGCTTTTCCGTTTCAAGGAAATTTACTATATTCGAACTGAGAATATGCTCCAAAATTCTACATGAAACTGATGTCAACTATATTGGCCTGTAATTGTGTGGGTTAGTTCTCTTTCCTTTCTTATAAACGGGAGTTACCTGCGCTTTTTTCCAATCACTAGGAACTTTGCGCTGAATTAAAGATTCGCGATAAATGCAAGCTAAGTAGGGGGCCAACGCCGCAGAATAGTCTTTGTAAAACCGAACTGGTATTCCATCCGGACCAGCAGACTTTTTCGTATTTAGCTCTCTCAGCTGCTTCTCTACAGCTGAAATACCTATTGCTATTTCCCCCATTTCGGAATTTGTACGTTGATCAAATGATGGTACATTTGTGCGATCCTCCTGCGTGAAAGATTTCTTAAAGGTTAAATTTAAAACTTCAGCTTTCCGTTTGCTTTCTTCTATTACTGCCCCGTAATGATCAACGAGTGACTGGACAGTGGGCTTTGACCCGCTTATCGATTTTACATAGGACCAGAATTTTTTAGGGTTCTCGGAAAGATCTTTTGGTAAGGTATGGCTGTGATAATTATTGTATGCTTCGCGCATCGATGTTTTTATAGACGCACGAATCTCTACTAGCTTTTGCCTGTCATCATTTGCGTGTTCTTTTTTGAATCAAGAGTGCAACAGCCTTTGCTTTCTCAGCAGCTTTCTAACATTATTATTATACCAAGGTGGATCTTTTCCATCCTTAATCGTCTTTACTGGCACATATTTCTCTATCCCTTTATTAACAATGCACTTAAATGTAGTCCACAATTCCTCGACATCCGTAGTCCCGGAATTAAACGATGCCCATTCATTTTCTAAGTGCGATCGTAACATTTGCTTATTGGCTCTTCCCAACAAAAACACGCTCCTAGCCTACTAGACTGGTTTATGAACTTTGGTCATCATCGACGCTATGACGATATCATGATCAGTAATTCCTGTCTCTACACAGACATCGTTAATAAGGTCAGGCCTGTTTGTGGCTAAAAGGTCTAGAATATTTCCATTGCGCGTGGGTTGCCTGTTTAACTGCTCAAGACAGTTTTCGGAGAATGTGTCCAAAAGTAGCTCGCAAGACTGCTTGTCTGTACCACCTGAAATGTAACTAGCGAGGTCCCAGTCTATACTCTTAAGGTTGAAGTCTCCTGACCCCAAACTGATCTTCCCCGAGGTCGGCTTCTACCAGCTTTTCCATCCTTCTGTAAATAATTCGTGTTAATATTTTGCAACCATGACTTATTAAACTGGTGGTTCTGTAGTTTTCACACCTGTCTGCGCCTGCTTTGTTTGGAATGGGGATTATTACTTTTTTCTTAAAGTCGGACGGTACTTAGCCTGTCTCATACGTCTTACACACCAGGTGAAACAGTTTTGTAATGGCTGGTTCTTCCAGAGACTTCAATAGCTCTGAGGGAATGTCATCTACTCCAGGGGCCTTGTTTAGACGTATAAATTTCACAAATTTGATTTACGATTTATGACAGCAATAATTAAAGGAAATGTGCTTTTCTTTGCGTCATGGTCTTTCACACAAGTCTCCTCTGATTGCGAATACATTTTATTAACGCATAAGTACATTGGGATAAATTACCATCATCTCAGCAAGCCATGCTATTCCTTGTTTCTGCCACTTGAAGTTCAAACATCTCGATTTCTACGTCACGGCTGTGATTACTTTATAATCCTATTAGTCGCTGCTCTCGAATTTCTCTTCAACACAGAACTTTGCGTCACGCAAGTCAGATTGTTGCCTGCAGATATAACTATAATATGTAAATGTCTATCGTGGTATGTTGATATGGACAATAGTTAGTAAAAAGTATTTTGTCAAGTAATCGCAATTTGAGATTTACTAACTCATTCTCTTTAGGTACATAAAATCTTTTATGCCATTTCATCAATGGAAATCAGTCCTATATTAGAATCAGCGTGTGGTACGAGAGACAGGCTTGATCCACTTTGCAAACATGTTCAAATGTTTGTAAAGCTATGGGACCTAGACGTGCAAACTACTTAAACTAACTTATGCTAAAGACAACGCACACATATGACCAAGGAAGTACTCGAACCTCTGACGGGGAGCGGACGTGCACTCTACAACGAGGCGCGTTAGAGCGCACGGCCATTCCCGCACGGCTAGTCAATTATACCTGCAAGCACTGGCTATGAATACATATACAGAACAAAACAGTAGGTCATAGTCTTTAAAGTTCAGTTTTATGCACAAATAGCTACACACGATTAACACTTGTATACTCGAACGATTCTAACGAAAAGTGATTAGAGGGTGTGCAACGGGGTTCTCTGTAGCATGACAAGAAGTAGTTTTCCTCTTTTTATTGAAGATTATAAGATTCAATTTAGCTGAGTCAGCACGTGAGCCTTTTGGTTTGCATTCATTGCAAGCATTGGCACGGTTTAGTCAAGCAGACGCGAAATTTCGATGTAGTGAGCGCTCTGCGGCCAGCCAAACCGATGCCCTATTTCATCTCTGAGGATCGCAGCAGTGACGAGGAATACTGCTCAGTGGCTAATTGTCAATCCTTTCGAATGAACGAATATTCAGCTACATCTACATCCATACTCCGCAAGCCACCCGATGTTATTGACCATTAGTGGTTGTATATCACTTTACAGTAATACAACAATATAAACTCAACGGTAAGTACGAAACTACGTCAGTGGATTGAGAAAGAATAATTCAGTAATAGGCTATTTATCCCATATAAGAAACTGAAGTTTTTCAAGATAGTTGCCCACTAATAAGTGCTATTGCCGGTAGCATTAACAAATAAGTATAAATCACAACATTCACATAAATGGGTAAAATTCACTACATTGATTGATTCTTTAATATTCTTCAATGAGTTCATTCTTTCACACTGTGATGTTATTTATAAACATCAAGGAGTGATTATTAAAATTAATTAATAGGACATGAAATGTTAAAATCTAATCGTATACAGTAGTTTGCCCCTTCCTATGTGGCTAACTTAATAGCGAATGTGTAGTAATTACCTTTATATTAATTGTCATGTTACAATTTCTGGAACATTGTGGGACATAAAGAGCACGGTGTGGGATAAAATTAGTATTTTGATAGTGCATGAGCGTAGGACCAATTCTATCTCCTTCTTTCAGAATCATTATTTGCGGATCTTTAGTGAACCTTTTTAGTGGTAACAGATAATTTGAATATGGGTAAAGTCAGCTAGTATAATTTTTTAATTATTTTATCTAGCGACTCTCTATGGCTTCGCAGAAGTAACGCTAAGAAACTACAACCAAACGTTTTGTTTAACACAGCGGTAGTAAATTACACACGTCACCCTTTCTTTTCTAATCAACCTATCAATCAATGAAAAGCAGTATCGAAATTGCTATACAAGTTCTTACGATTAACCTTCCCGTACAGAATCGAAATCGCGACAAGGGCCTTTAATTTATAATATGTAGAGACGAGCGTACACTGTACAAACGAAGCTTTGTGCTTTCTATTTTGAGTAGTACACTATCTTACTACCAGAAATGCCACTTCATCGGTCGCTGGCAGCTGCGGGACCATACGTTTGCGTGTTTTCGAAAACGAAAAGTATATCACATCGTGTCACACGTAAACAGGAGTTGCTGGAACATTTCCCACTAAATACATTACGGGCAAATGGGCAGTCGTGTTCAAGTGTTTTCTACTCTGTGCTACAAATTACCTTTCAGCTGTAACACATCAACTCTTGTATACGGGCAGGGGACCGATTAAAAATGAACATTCAATTATCATCTCATTGCGCGCATTCCAGACTGTAAATGAATCGCACATTACACTGAGCTCCAATTATGCATCGGTTTATCCATTCGAGTTTATTTTCGCGCCGTGTTGCGTACAGCCATGGGCGTTCGCCCACCACCGGAATAAGAACGGTCGACTCACGGAATTGTAGAGCAGCAAGTTTGCTAATCTAAAGAGGAACTCTGCTCGGCAGGTAAATGCGTAAGGGCGCCAGACTGCAGCACCATAGTGCTCGCCATAGCATCGTTTCACCTTTCCCTTCTTTGAAAGCCTGTTTTCATTTTCAGCGCTCAGACGTATAATATTCTACCTGCGATAACTCAGCACAGAACGTCATCTGCTGCAGACATCGGTAAAATATAATTCAGAAGTTTTGCGTTTGGTAATGATGTGCGTGAATTCCGTAATGCGGCAAATCTCTGACTCCACAAGACGCATTGAGCAGTGTTTACACTAAATTTATTCATCCAGTTGAATACCATAGTTCTAACAAACTATTACCAACAAACGCTGTACGTTCCTTTAAACTCTTTATTTCAACTTCACACTTGTAATATGTAAATCACATAAATATAAAACCATGTGACGACATCGTTATTAGAGGGTAAATTTCTACTGCTTTACCGAAGAATATTATATTTTTGACAGTAAAGAGGTTATATTTTCTTTCGTAATGGGTGCTGTAAGGTAATATCACATCAAACTAGAAGTGTTACTAAAAGATAAAATAAATAAATACATAAGCTAAATAAGACGGCATACATTTCCTTAAAGTATGTAATAAATTGGTAAAGCTCCTTCTAGTGGTCATTTGTAATCCACGTTCACACCCAAATTTTCCTTTGAGAGGATATGTGATGTGTAAAACGTTTCATTTAATTTAGAATTAGCATACGTTGTGTTAAAATTTAAATCTAGAGAGTAAGGAAATATTAACGGTATCTCTGATGATGATGATCGTGTGGCATTTGACCGTTAGACCCCAAATGGGGTTGTGTTCGGCCTGCCTAGTGCAAGTCTTTTTATCTGACGCCACTTCGGCGACTTGCGTGTCAATGATGATGGAATGATGATGAGGACGACACAACACCCAGTCCCCGAGTGGAGAAAACTTCCAACTCGACCGGGAATCGAACCCGGGCCCCCTGCGTGGCAACCAAGCACGTTGTCCACTGGACTACGGAGGCGGACAACGGTAGCTCTAAAAGTCACACACATGACAGATACCCTTATCTAACATGCCACTGTTAAGTAACGAATCTGGACTGTAGCATGAGGTTACGAACGACAGAAAGAAAAAATCTGTCCTCTAATTATCAAAGATAATTGGAGTTTAATTGTTGATGCTTAACGAGTGTAGAGAAATTGTCAAATTATCTATTGAAGTGCTACAGAGCGGTGGGTATCTGACCTTCGATATATAATGTTAAGCGCGAGCCCTGTGTGGCGAAGAAAGGATAGTGCGCATGTTACACCGTATCATAGGTGGTCCTGCAAAGGTAAAATGTCCCCGAAAACTTGTGTCGGCAACGCAGATATAGACAGGCAACTCAGTCACCAGAGCATGCCCACGCTTACCAGCTGGGTAGTCAGCGACACCCATTGCTGCCCATAATCGATCTATTCTCTTGCATTTACGTTAACAGCGGGGCTCCAAGGAGACGAACGATTAACCATGCTTTTTAAAAATCCCCAAAAAATGTTGAATATGACTGTTGTTCAGCCTTGGTAGAATGTATAATTTTTTAGAATACATAGCAGCCAACCAGTTACATTAAAATGGGTTTAGTTAAAACCTTTACCTAGGTTTCGACAAAATTAATTTTGTCTTATTCAGAAGTCGGATGTAAGAACAGTAATATGCCAGACAATAATATACAGGATGTCCCACGAAAGACGCCTGCCAGGCGTCCGCGGATAAGGCGGTACGGCTGACAGCCGCCGCCGCCGCATCCGCCGGCCACGGCAGCGCCCCATTCTCGGACTCTATTTGTGCCGCGGACGCATACACTGAGTTAAAGTCTAAAAAACATTGCCAACTGCGTAACCTAAGCTTACCTTTATTTATAGTAGGTTTTCAAAATGATGTACCTCTATGGAAAGAGCGGCCTGACATCTCTTGAACACATTTGCGAACCTCGACGAATTTCGGTTGCCGAAATCTGGGAAATGACTAGTCGAATCTTTTTTCAAGAAACAATAAATTCTGACAGGTATGTGAACAATATCCTGCATTCATTTTTTCAAGAACTTTCACCAAAATGTTCCAATGTTTGTTAAGCTTATGGGACTTAATTACGGGGTCATCAGTCCCTAAACTTACAAACTACTAATGAACTAGCTAATACTAAGGACGGCACAAATATCCATGCCCGAGGGGGGATTCGAACCCCCGACCGTTGTGGCCTTGGAACTTTTACCTAACGAAAAGCTGTGCGGTTATTTCATGCAGGACACTGCAAGACCACACATTGCCAATGCTTCTATGGCAGCAAAACGAAGTGTTTTTGATGCTAGGATAGTTGACTGGCCTCCTCGCTCTCCAGATCTAAATCCCTGTGACTGTTATCTGTGGGGAATGTTAAAAGACAGGGTGTATCCAAGCAATCCCCATACACTCGAAGAGTCGGAAGACAGGATTCGACTAGTCATTTCCCATATTTCGGCAGCCAAAATTCGTCGAGTGTTCGCAAATGTGGTCAAGAGATGTCAGGCCGCTCTTTCCATAGAGGTACATCAGTTTGAACATCCACTGTAAATAAAGATAAGCTTGGGTTACTCAGATGGTAATGTTTTTTTAGACTTTAACTCGGTGTATGCGTCCGCGGTACAATAGAGTTCGTGGATCGGGCGCTGCTGTGGCCGGCGGATGCGGCGGTGGCGGCCGGGAGCTGTACCGTGCGATCCGTGGACGCCTGGAAGGCGTCTTTTGAGATACACCCTGTACAATTGTTAGGAAAACATAACAATTAGTGACAAAATACAACACTGATGAGAATATACCCACTAATCATGTAATAGTTGTTGCAACAAAAACAAACTCTCTAGTGAAGCGCATCATTACTCCATGTCAAACAGTTATCATGTAATAAATTAACTAGATATCTCAAATTTAAACTATGGAGTAATGCTACTGATGACAGTGCTGCTAAAGCAGAATTGCTTAACACAGATTTCCTTAATTCCTTCACTGCAGAAGCAAATACTCCAGAATTCCTATCAAGAACATGTTCCATCATGCGTAATTTAGAAGTAAATATCCCTGGAGTATTAAAACAAATCACGTAAAAAAGTAAGTCTCCCGGTACTAACAGTATACCAATTAGGTTCCTTTCAGAGTATGCTGATGCAGTAGCTCCATACCTAACTGCCGTCAGCACTGTAACCTTGACATAAGCAACATCTTTGAGGCAATTGTTTAATATAATAGTCTGAATTCCCAGATGGAATGCCTGGGGATGGAGGGGCTCTGACTTAAGCCTTCTATTCCCAGAAGGATCATGATGGAATGCACACTTGTGTAACATTACTGACACAATTGTGTCACCAGATTTCCAAAAAGAACGTGGTGGAATGCAGCAAAGGGTTCACCATAGCATAATTCCTGAAGGGAAGACGTAAGCATTCCTGGAATGACCTCTGGGTAGGAGTCACAGCCGTCTCGAATCCCTCTTGTCCTACTATTTCCTCCCTTTCACCTCTTTGTGTAAAATTGTAGTGTCTTTCAAAGGCCTCCCTATGCACACACTCGTTCGCCTTCTTGGCGCCATCTATTGCAATTGCATGTCATTAATATCTCTACGCCTGTCAGTAAGCGGAGATCACTCGGCGTGTGTGCGACATTCTATATCTATTTCTACATGAATACTCTGCAAATCACATTGGAGTGCATGGAGTGGCTTCATCGAACCACTTTTATGCTATTTCTCTATAGTTCCACTCTCTAAAAGCTCACCGGAAAAAGGAACACCTAAATCTTTCTGTTTTTGATCTGATTTCTCTTATATTATTATGATGGTAATGTGTTCCTATGTAGGGGGGTGCTAACAATATATGTTCTCTTTCTGAAGAGAAAGTTGGTGAAAGGAATTTCGCAAATAGATCTCGCCGCAACAAATAACCCCCTTTTTTAAATGATTTCCACCCCAACTCGTGCATCATTTTCGTGACACTCTCGGCCCTATATCGCGATAATACAAAACGAGCTGCCCTTCTCTGAATTATCTCTAAATCGTCCGTCATTCCCACCTGGTGTGTAACCAACAATGCGTAGCAATACTCCATAATAGGAAGCACAAGTGTAGTGTACGCAATATCTTTAGCAGAACTGTTGCATCTTCTAATTATCCTGCCAATGAAACGTAGTCTTTGGTTCGTCATCCGCAGCTAGACGCCTTGGAACGCTCGGCCACTCCACCTTGGCTGTTTCAGTATGTATCGACACCTGGTACCTCAGTAACTGTAATCATTTCATACACTCCAACAATAAATGAGTAAGGGTATACTAATTTTACTTCGTCAGTATACTTTGAACCTGGGTTCTGTTCCGGCATGAGGCGACGTTCTTTAACAGTCTCTAAGAAATCGTACATTCCTCTGATAATTCCAAATTACCAACAGAACGTTGCGCCTTGTTCAGGTATTCACATTAAACAGTTAAACATCTGCTATCGACTATGTTAAGTTGGTCCACGACAAAGTTAGAAGTGGCAGTAAGTAGAAACTCTTTTACCTGTAAGCTTTCTTAGACTTTTAATTTTGAGTTAGTTAATGACCGTAATGTTACAGGACACTTATACCATATTATATTTGACCTTGAGATATTGGATATTTTGCTTGAGGGCTGGGATTCGAACTCCGATTTTCCCTTTTACAAGATTTACTTCCTGGGGACGATGGACTTCTATACAGGGTGTTACAAAAAGGTACGGCCAAACTTTCAGGAAAGACACAAAGAAAGAAAATATGTTGTGTGGACACGTGTCCGGAAACGCTTAATTTTCATGTTAGAGCTGATCTTTGTATTTCACTTTAAATTTAAATTGAAATAATTCGTGCAGACAATTGTGAAAATACCCAATTGTTTCGTTAGTATGTACTGTACTTCCTCGATTCACCGCCAGTTGGCCCAATTGAAGGAAGGTAATGTTGACTTCCGTGCTTGTGTTGACATGCGACGAATGAGGCTTCATTCCAACGTGATCAAATTGTAAATTTTCACAATGAATATGTGTGGGCTGACGAGAATCCGCACGCAATTGTGCAATCACGTCATGAACACAGATTTTCTGGAAACGTTTGGGTAGGAATTGTTGATGATGTCTTGATTGGGCCTCATTTTCTATCACCTACGCTCACTGGATCACGTTATCATGATTTCATACGGGATACTCTACCTGTGCTGCTAGAGCATGTGCATTTACAAGTACGACACAACATGTGATTCATGCACGATGGAGCTCCTGCACATTTCAGTCGACGTGTTCGTACGCTTCTCAACAACAGATTCGGTGACCGATGGATTGGTAGAGGCGGACCAATTCCATGGCCTCCAAGCTCTCCTGACCTCAACCCTCTTGACTTTCATTTATGGAGGCATTTGAAAGCTCTTGTCTACGCAACCCAGGTACAAAATGTAGAGACTCTTCGTGCTTGTATTGTGGACGGATGTGATACAATACGCCATTCTCCAGGGCTGCACCAGCGCATCAAGGATTCCATGCGACGGAGGGTGGATGCATATATTCTCGCTAACGGAGGACATTTTGAACATTTCCTGTAACAAAGTGTTTGAAGTCACGCTGGTACGTTCTGTTGCTGTGTGTTTCCATTCCATGATTAATGTGAGTTGAAGAGAAGTAATAAAATGAGCTCTAACATGGATATTAAGCGTTTCTGGACACATGTCCACATAACATATTTTGTTTCTTTATGTGTGCCGAATGTTTCCTTAAAGTTTGGCCGTACCTTTTTGTAACACCCTGTATATATGTTGTTTGCTCAATATTCTAAACACACCAATATCTCCGTGCGCTCGAATTCTGATCCACCACAAAAATTTTGCTCGTGTCTTTTCCTGCTGTAGCATGATTACTCCTGTCTGGTGGTGAAGAAAAGTTTTTCTGCTAAACGCCTCTTCATTCGTTGTTAACAATGATGATATGAAGCGGTATCTGCTGCCAGTAAAAGAGAGATGATTTCGCAAAAAAATGTTGAAATGTTTGTTTAGCTTGTGGAACGTAACTGCTCGGTCATCAGTCGCTAAACTTACAAATTACTTATAAACTAACTATTTATTTGCGCTGTTAAGCATTCGTTTTGTTTCATGTTTCTTCACTGCGTTGGAGGTAAAAGGTCGTAAATGCCACAAAACAGAGTAACTATACATCAGATTTTATTCAACATATAGTAAACAATAACATCCTAAGTAATTTTTATGTATTATTACTTTCCTTTGATGACAAACTGTTGGTTTAGCAGCAATATGGTTGCTGAATCTTAATTTCACTCTTTTTCTTCCACCTAGTCCTGACTGTGCAGGGTCGGCATGATTAGTCGGATTCGGCGTGGTTACGTCAGGGGTGACTGGGTGCCGGTCCTACCGCCATTCCAATACACCCCCGGGAGGAAATATGCGCACCTCAACTGTCTGCGTATAGTGTTATACATATGGAAGAGTTCAAACGTTTGTTATAACTGATTGGGAAACGTGTAACTGTGGCCCGATTTGGGTAACCAGACTGGTGTTCACCTAGTGGGAACAGGGAAATCGCCTAAAGACCAGACGACTAAATGGATAGGTCCAAATGTTAATCTCAGTGCGACTCGAAATTACCATAAGCTCGTGGTTATTATTGACTACTTGTTCTAAAACTAGATATAACGCACCATTAACTACAAATGCAGTTATTTTATGAAATTAAAGAGTTGTCGCGGCTGCATATCGGAACAAGAAATTAATTTGATTTAGAAAGTCTTGTAATTTTATTACCTCCAGTTTAAATAATATCAAAATTACGTCTTTCCTCGTCCGATGCAACTGTAGTCGTGGAATGCATGTACATAGCTTGACGACTGTTGTTTCTTTCATACCAGTTTGGGAGAGTTTTGTGGGTAGAGCTTTTTCCATAGACTATCGGCCTGGAGCACTTGAGTATGTTAAGAGGAATTACCACCGCAGTGAGTATGATGCTAACAGCTTGACACTTCCTATCAGTTGTACTATACATTTATTCAACACGGAGAATTTTCGTATATCAAAAACATGATTCTGCACGATTACAGGTGCCTCACTGTTGTAGTGAACTGGAATGACACGTAATACTAACAAGAATATCTTAATTTTTGTAAGTGGCTTTTTCATTAAAAACTAAATTTTTCTCAACTTTTTTACTCATTCGACGTTAAGAGAAACTATCTCTTTATGAAACATGACGACTGACGTACATGTAGAAGTGTATTGATCTTACATAGGAAACGATTACGGCATTGTTGTGCGATAGTTTTAAAAGTTTTCAAACCGCTATGTCACGTTATTGATAAGTTACGGAACTCCGTAACGTAAATTGGCCAGTGCGAAACCGAAACATTTAATTGGCTGATGCAGGTATTTATCGAAATGAGCCGGTCAGAGCGTTCGCTAATCAGGCGGCAGCAGGCTGTTAGTGGGGGCAGATTCAATTCGAGGGCGCAGCCCCAGGCCCCGAGAAAAAAACCTGCCTGACTAGCGGCCCTGAGATTGCCTGCGCTCGCCTAACCCCCATTATTCCAGAAACTACGCCAGTCGCATTGAACACAAAGTTGACATGTCACTTCTGACTGGGATAATTTTCTGGGAACCCAACTGTCTCTGTGGTAAGCAGTCTTTCCTGAAATAGACACCACCTGATTTCCACTTCCCAGTTCTCTTGAAGGTTTAGAGAACGAATCTCCTGCGTTATTATATCAGTGCATAAGCCCGTCAGCTGCCGTTCATGAACCGCTTTTATAGTACCAATGGTACATTTTGATTTTGTAATCATTTCCATAGTTAAATTCTTAAGTGGGAGGATGGATACATTGTCTGCGAGATGTGTGATAACGCAGGAGTAGTTGGCCGCGAAGCGCGAATAGACAAAGTTGCTTTTTCGTGGTAACTTACTGTTCACTTTGTCGAAGTGAAAGATCAGTGTGGAGGCTTGCCGTCTGACCCCGCCCACTTCTCTGTGTGATTGGAGGCGGTTATTCGACAGCAGAAACCGTGGGGCACACGTGGGGATGGTTTTGCTACTCCTTAGGAGCTTCATTGTTTTGCGCGTTATGGTGGTCCTTCGATAAACAGCGTTGTGGACCGAAAAAAATTCCAAAATGTGTGTGATATATATGACAGGGCGCTTGATCTAAGACGTGGAAGATTCCTCGCTTGCCGCTGTCGGGCATGGTAGGTGGGGGTGAATTTCTCAGTAAGTAGTGGCACACGTTGTCACCAGTTGTACCGTACATACAGGCCGCTAGTGTTTTGATGTCATCCAAATGGTCTGTCATATCTTTGACGGATATCTCTGAAGCTGTTTGATCGGAGAATCAACTGTTGGAATCCCCTTGGTATCTCAGAGTGCACTAAACAGAGGAAGCAGCTTCATGGGTGGCATACTAATTGAGAAGTGAATATGAAGGACTTTTTCTGATGAACGCATCCAGTCGACACACAAAAAGCGAAATCAGACCGCGTTCACAGTAAAGACACATCTACTGCCAAAATATTAATAGTAATTTTTAAAACAAAGTTATCGGTTTTGTTGCATCCGAAGAAATTTATTGCGCTTACTTTGTTCTAGAGGTAAAGATATGCCTGAATCCCGAGAAAGAAAGTCCTGAGATACGTAGCAAAGCATGGAAAGACAATCCAAATTGTCTCTAATTACGTGGGCGTTGCGTGCGAATGTGACTGTGAAATTATCTGAACACATATAACAGGTTCACGTGAATCAAATTTGTTGTTGGGTGCTTTTATCGATTGGCCACCTATGTCCAATCTGACAGAACTAGAGTCATTCAAGTAAACAGCTCAAGAGCTCGTAAACCGTCCGAGTAATGTTGTTTCTGAACGACTATAAAATAGTTGCTACAAATTTTATAATTCTTCCAACGCTTTCTTTATTATAAATCACATAAACCACGTGTACGGATTCCATCCTGCAAAGTATTTACCTTAATGTTAATGACAATTATAACAATGCAGTTATATAAATGTACATTTATATTTGTATAGTTTCAATTTTAAGCTTTAAAATAAAGTATCACTAATAAATACATTTAATGTTCAAAGACACAATTATGGACTGGTTTACACAAGCAGTTAATACCTCTTTAGTTGTGAGCTGAAGAAGTACTAAACCGTTTAACCTGCAGGAGTACATTTTACTCTTGGTATGTCAGTAAGTCACACTAACGCTCACAGATTTTACGTATTTAATGTAGTAGAAGTTACACATTCTTCTAAGTAACCGAATTATATGTAAACCTAGTCTATAGCGAAGCAGCCATTCAGGGGTACTGTTTCTTTGTAAGTTGAATATTAATTTTTAAGACGAACCTTAATTTCATACTTGTAATGAATGATCTTCGTACAGCACTATCCGTATATTTCATATCATATTTATATTTATATTTTCCTTTCAGCATCAACTTTCTCTTTTGGCGCACGACAATTAACAATAAAAACACTCATACAATACACGTCTACTTGATGTACGAATAATGCAGGGGTCCCCCATTCTCAGTCTTATTACACTTAGTCTTACATAAAAATTAAGAATAAAAGGCAGACAGTGACAGTATTGTAGTGGCGGTGCGTGCATAAGCATGTTGTCTCCGGAAATTGCGGTTACACCTTTCAGTTTCTACTATTGAGGCGTGCATTCGACAAGAGCACAAAATGCCGTACTAAGCAAGCGCCAACAGCTTGCTCCTCAGTACATAGTTATACAAGAGGAAATGGCAACTGGCATCCCTGAAAAAGGGAAGCAATTGTTAGAAATAACTCCGGATGGATTCCTGATTCAGTTTCAAAACGACAACTCTACGGAATGCTCGTTACTTGCAGTAAAAGAACGAACATCCAGAATTACAGTCCATTATCCTTAACGTTGCCTTACTTCAGAATTATTGTAAATATTCCCAATCCGAATAAAATGAAATGCCTTTAGACGAAAACTTTCTGTTCACGCATCAGCGCGGGTCTACTCCATATTCCTTGATTTCGAATAACATTTAGCACGGTGCCCAATTGCAGAATACTAATAGATGTATTACCATTCATCACAGTTTCTCAGATATGGGTGTCTCGAATAATTCTTAAGTAAAAGCAGCGGTCCCAGATATGTGATTGTGTTGAGCATATTCTGTAAGAGAGGTCACAGTGCGTTGTGATTGATGGAAAGGCGTGGACTGGATCAGAGGTGAAAGCCGGCGTTTCTTAATGTAGTATTATTGGTCCTGTGCTGTTGCTTGCCTACACACACTATCTGGTAGAAAATCTGAACAGTACTGTTACGTCGTTTGCAAATTATGCACTCATTTATTGTGTAATAATGTCATCCATTGTTCATAAACAAGTGGAGAACGATTTAGATAGGCTATCTGTATAGCACGCAAACTGGTAATTGAGCCTAAATAATGAAAAGTGTGAACAAGTCCAATGAGTATTAAAAGGAATACGCTAAACGTCGTCGACAAGATAAGTCACTCAAATTGGAAAGCCGTAAATTCAACCAGAATGTCGTGGCGCGAGCGGAAAAGAGACTGCGTTGTATTGGCAGAAAATGTAGAATCTGTAACAGCATTATTAAAGAAACTGCCTAAACTTCGCTTCTTTGTCGTCTTTTGGAGTATTGTTGCATACTGTACTATCCTTATCAGGTGGAATTGTCTAAAAAGTAAAAGAAGGGAAACTCGTTTTGTACTGTCCTGGTACACAGAAAAGACTGTCACAGAAATGATATAAGAGTTGGTTTGGGAATCTATGACAACGGCGTTATGCCACATACAAAGTTTCGATCACCTACTTTTCCTCCGAATCTGACTTCTTTGTACAGACGGAGAAGTGATCATAATAAAATACTAGAAATAAGGGCTGTAATGGACGGAATTAAAGGTGGTTCGATGAACCCTTTTCCAAGCACTTGGGTGGTTACTGCAGACCACCACATGCAGATGCAGATGTGGAGTAGGATCCAGTATGTTGTCCTCGACGTTTAGCGTTCATGAGAGATTAAAATACTGTACCGTCAGGGGAATTCCACTGTAATATGCTGGGACCGTAAGTATTCTCTATCTACATAAATTAACTGATTTACTTGGTGAGTAGCAATCTTTTGCTACTGGCCTCTGGAGTTGTAGTGTACGGGTAAGCGTCGTCATTGAGTAGCTGTAGGAGGATCTATGTGCGACATGGAAAACATATGTAGTGATGAATTGCAGTGTGCTCTAAATGTTTACAATGTCAGTTAAGGCAGTTTGCTAGGAAAAAATACTCCCAGAATGTTTTAATAAGTCATGCGTAGTGTGCTGTTTGACATAGTCACGCCGGGTAAATATCTAGGGTTAACTTCAAAAATGTTCAAATGTTTGTATTGTACAGTCTATGGGACTTAACTACGGGGTCATCAGTCCCTAAACTTACAAACTACTTATGAACTACTTACACATAAGGACGGCACAAATATCCATGCCCGAGGGGGGATTCGAACCCCCGACCGTAGTGGCCGTGCGGACCGTGACTGGAGCGCCTCAATCCCCTCGGCCACCGCGGCCGGCATAGGGTTAACTCTGCGAAACGATAGGAAGTGGAACGATCATGTTAGGTCAGCTGTGAGGAATGCTGATGCTTGACAACAGATCATTGTGAGAGAAGATACGGTGTAAGTGAAGGGAGAGCTGAAAGATGGAAGGAAGATATAAACGGCCCGTACAAAGGAAATAAACTTGATGGCAGAATTCTAGAACTGGAAGACGATGTAGACAAAGATGAGATACGAGGTACTATAATGCGAGAAAAATTTGACAGACCAGTAAAAGATTTGAGTAGAAACAAGGTCGCTGGAGTAGATGATGTCCCGTCTGCACTGCCACTATCGCCAGGAGAGCCAGTCATGAACAAATTGTTCCACCTGGTATGCAAGATGTATGAGACAGGGAAAATACCCTCAGACTTCTAGAAGAATATAGCAATTTCCATTCGTAAGAAAGCAAGTGCAGACAAATGTAAAAATTACAGAACTATCAGTTTAATAAGTCATCGTTGCAAAATACTAACACGAAATATTTATAGACGAATGGAAAAACTGGTAACATCCAACCTTGGGGAAGATCAGTTTGGATGTAGGAAAAATGTAGGAACACGCGAGGCAATATTCACATTACTACCTACGTTTTTAGCATTTGTGGATCTGGAGAAAGTTTTTGACAATGTTGACTAGAATACACTTTTTCAGATTCTGAAGGTAGCAGGGGTAAAATATAGGGAGCGAAGAGTTATATTCAAGTTGTACAAAAACCAGACAGCAAAAATTAGAGTAGAAGGGCATGAAAGTGTCACAGTGGCGACGCGTCCTATGTGTTCACTGCATCAGTGAATCCCCGGAAAAAAGATCGTCGTGAAAAAAGTAAATAAATAAAATAAAATAAGGTGTTTTTAAATTATCATTCTTCGTTTCGTTCTTCTATCATATCATTTTATATGCGCATTGAAAGTATTTTTATCGCATGAGAAACGTTTCACGTCGCGGACACAGCATATACACGACTGGTAGTGCGCTCGCCTAATATAGGCGGCAGTGGGCGCAGCGTTGCCAATGTGCATGCGCGGCTGAGGTCCAAATTCTCTTCTGAACCCTCAGGAGGCAGAATATGGTCGCTCCCGCGGCAGGAAGGGGCGAGGAGAAACGCCGCTTTTAAGACTGGCGTTGGAGCTGGTAGCGACACCAGCTCTTGGCTATTAGTGCTCTGGCTGTTACACACTAATGGTTCCAAAGCAAGAATATGGAACTACTGCTCACCTCGCCTTGCACATGCGCAAATCGTCCATGAAGACGACAACTGCCCTTCAAAATTGTATTTGGCGCATTAAAAATTCGTTAAAAACACGTCATATTTGGTAAAATATCTTGTAACAATAAGTTGAAGACGGATCAACTGTAAAAGCCTCCATACGATTCGCTCATGAATAATAATTAAGTCACCACTCTCCACCTAGCAAGAACAGCCTTATGGTCTACATCTACATCTACATCTACATCGATACTCTGCAAATCACATTTAAGTGCCTGGCAGAGGGTTCATTAACCACCTTCATAACTTTTCTCTACCGTTCCATTCTCTAATAGCGCGCGGGAAGAAAGAACACCTAAATCGTTCCGTTTTCGATCTGATTTCTCTTATTTTATTGGGATGGTCATGTCTCCCTAAGTAGGTGGGTGCTAGCAAAATATTTTCACATTCAGAACTAAAAGTCGGTGATTGAAACTTCGCAAACAGATCACGCCGCAATGAATAACGTCTTTCTTTTAATGATTTCCACCCCAATTCGTGCAACATTTCCGTGACGCTTTCCCCCCGTAACGTAATAAAACAAAACGAGCTGCCCTTCTCTGAACCTTCTCAATATCTTCCGTCAGTCCCACCTGGTGAGGGTCCCACAAGGGGTAACAGTACTCCAAGAGAGGACGCACAAGTGTGATGTAGGCAGGTTAGCGGCAAGGCGTTGCGCTGTGGAAGGTAGTGGGTTCGAGACCAAATGCAAGCAATTTTTTAAAACCTAATCTTCTTTTCAACAGATACGGGACAACAATGACTTTTGTATTGTTACCTGCCACATATCTTTGGAAGTTTTAGCAAATGTTGTCGCGACATAAAAGACATTTATACTGTTCGTTGTAATTAATATTTGACCGTTTAAAAAGGTGTGGAGGAGAGCAGCCTTTGCGCATGCAGGTTAGGAGGGGGTGCTGCTTACAGTGGCACGTGACCTAAAGGTAGCTCGTCTCTTCATAGATTCATTTTTTTACAGTCACTTAACAGTGTAATCAGTTACAGTGTTTTAGTGTTCATGTGCATGTTCAGTATCATTTAGAAAAAAAATTATTCAGCTTTAAGCTTGGAACAAAAGTGTGAAATAAAGAAACTTGGTAGGCCGATTTTGTATCCCATCCTCGTCGCCACTTTTGTGTCCCAGCCTCGTCGCCGCTTTTGTGTCTCGTTTCCGTCGTAGGTGTCGGTGGCCGAGTGGAATGAGACCGACACAGGAATAAAGATAGCACGCTGGTGCAGGTACGGAGAGGAGCAGCCAGAAACTAGAAACACTAGAGTAAATTAGAACGAGATATATATTACACAGAATTTATACAATACTTAACTTTTACATAGTACTGCAGAATGTTGATACATAGTTGAGCTAGAGTCCTGCCTAGTGCCTAACTGATAGCCAAGTCTTCACTGGTGCCTATCTGATTCCGAAGGTCCTAACTGGTTGCTATCTCAGTCCCAAGTGAACGATGTCGTTCAGTGGTGGCCACGAGCGGCGTTGCAGCAGAGGGCGCTCGTGGCTGTCGTCGTAAGAACGCCGCGCCGTGCGTGCATGGCGGCGCGCGGCGAAAGTAGGTGGCGCGCACTTTGTACTTGTGCAACACCACACCCGACGCATCAGCTCGAGTTGAAGCAAGAGCAAACAAACCGAGGTAAGACATTCTGCAGATCTTTTAACGAAAATATTTCTAAAGGCGGGGGGAGGGGGGGGGGGGCAAACCTCAGAGCTTTCCCTCGGCGCCACTCGCAGAGGTGCGCAGAATTGTCTCTTTGAACGCCGGGAGGCGGGTCGGGGGGGGGGGGGGGGGGAGGGTAGGCACTATCAAGATCTGGCACTCAAAGGAGTGAACCCCCAGTCATTTGAAGCACCAGCCGCAACTGGTGAAGGGAGTAAGACAGGGTTGTAGCCTTTCCGCAATGTAGTTAAATATGTACATTGATCAAACTGTGAAGGAATTCAAGAAGTTTAGAGAGGGAATTAGAGTCCAGGGAGAGGGAATACAAACCTTGCGGTTTTCTGATGACATAGTCATTTTGTCAGAGACAGCAAAGGATCTGGAAGAGAAATTAAATAGAATCGAAAGTGTCTTGAAAGGAAGATATAAGATGAACATTAACAAGACTAAAACGAGGGTAATGGAATGTAGCGCCAGAAAATCAGGCGATGCTGAAGGAATTATATTAGGTCTTGAGACAATAAAAGTAGTAGATGGGTTTTCTTATTTATGTAGCAAGATAACTTCTGATAGCCGAAGTAAAGAAGATATAAAATGCAGAATGCCTATGGGAAGAAAAGCGTTTCTAAAGAAGCGAAATTTGTTGACCCCCAATATTAGTTTAAATGTTAGAAAGTCCTTTCTAAAAGCATTTGTATGGAGTGTAGAATTGTATGGGAGTGAAACGTGGACAATAGGGAGTTCAGCAAAATGATGATAGAAGCTTTCGAAATGTGGTGGTACAAACGAATGATGAAGCTTAGATATGTAGATCACGCAACTAATGAAGAAGTGCTCAACAGAATTGTGGAGAAATGGAGTTTCTGGCATATCCTAAGATAAGGGATACTTTGGTGGGACACATTCTGAGACATCACGGAATCATAAACTTGGCATTAGAAGGAAGTGTGTGGGGCAAAAATCGTAGAGGGAGGCTGACGGACGAATACAGTAAGCAGATTCAAAAGAATTAGAATTCTCAGATGAAGATGCTTGCATAGGACAGGGTAGCGTGGAAATCTGCATCAAACCAGTCTGCGGACTGAAGACCACAACAACAACGGTTCAGCTGTACAGAAGACCGCGTATCGGTTTTTGAGTAGCGTTCGAGTGTGTGGGCGGATTATAGGAAGACGTAGATACAAATCAGAAGCGGACTTCTAGATTTGTTCGGGAATAGGTTCGGTCTATACCCAAGTGTTTGTCAATTTATCTTTAATACAAAAGTGAAATGTGTCTAATGTTGAAACAGTCACTATAGGCCTAAATGTTGGTTGCTAACTAATTAAATAACAATTTATTACGAAGTTGTTGAATATCTGTGACTCGTAATTTTATTATTATTATCTTTTTATCCTTTCCTTTTTACATGGGATCTTCTATCTCGTTGTAGGTAGACCTCCTTTATTTCCCTTAGGGACCATACTGCTGAGGTAATTGCTCCCCGAGAGATATACACTTCATAAATTAATATGTGCTAAGGACAACACACACATACCTATAACGGAGGGAGAACTCGAAACTCCGGCGAGAGAGGCAGCGTATTTCTTAACATGACGCTTCAGACCGTGCAGCCGTTTTTTTTATTCTTTAGTAATTTTCTATACGTCAGCTATGGATTTTATAAAAATTTAGTTCTTGTCTCTTTTCTTTTCCTCGTAGAGTTTGATGTACAATTTTTTTACTTGTTTGGGTGGTAAGTGGTTTTACGTCGATTATATTCAGCGATTGAGAACTCTCGAGCTTTCATGATATCGAAGATGACTTCAATTGGGTTATATCCTGTTCCACTTGTCACTCTCGAAATTGCGACGTATTCCTGTTCGCATTTAAACACGGGAAAACCGATATCCATCAGTGCACTGTTTGGATTAAGCCCTAGAATTCTGTGGATGGTAATAGCCCAGACTATACATATCGGAAACTGTTTGCGACTAACAGACGCTCTGTTAAGAATTGTAGACATTGTTTTGTGTGGAACTGTTCATTAAGCCGTGTGCGGTTGTAAAAAAATAGAGAATTTCGAATGGCATCATTTCGTAAATTATAATGCATAATCAGTAGGTAATTTTAAAATGTATCTAGAAATTATAGTAAGTGGTCAATGAAAACTCAGGCTTCTAGTTTTTAATTCACATCGAAGTTGCAAAGAGATCTCAAGCGCCTTGAGTGGCTGTGAGAAGAAGATAGTAGGGTAGTTTTGTTTGCATTTTCTCGTCTTGTCGGAGTGATTATAGTGATTTATGCAGTTCGTAAAAATGTCATTCGTCATGCGCGTACTCTGCAACGAGAGGACAAAATAGAATTGCATAGGAAGCGTGTCTCATGGACTTTCAGTATGTTTCCATGTTTCCTTCTTTTCGTTTGTAGGCTAATCACTGACTATATTCAAAATTTGGAAATTTTGTCCTAGAAGTACCTTGGAATTTTTAAGATCGGTGAGTAAGTATATGACACAATTAAAGAAATTCGACTTGCATTGTAGGTAAACTATATGGTAGAAGCAGTAGTAATTTGAGAGTGTATAGAACGTTTAAAGTTAGATACGACTTTTGACGTTATGCTTGTCGTATGTGATGTGACGCCGTTGCTCAATTTCGCCGCGGCGAATGGCCGTGTGCTCAAAGGCGCCTTTCCAAGGAGTGCGCGGTGGCTCCCCGTCGGAGGTTCGAGTCCTCCGTCGGGCATAGCTGTGTGTGATGTGCTTAGCATAGGTTAGTTTAAGAAGTTGGATAGTCTAGAGACGGATGACCACCCCAGGTTGGTCCCGCAGCTTTACAAACATCTGAACAACATTGCCCAATAGCAAATCGGGTTTCCCCACCGCGCCTTGACTGGTTCGTTTGGTAAGGTACTTCTGTTGTCACCTCGTTGGTAAACATCGTAAACTGTGTCGGGTGTTCACTGCTTTCATTTCTTTATCGTTGTAGAACGTTCCTTGTTCAGTATTGTCGTGTCTCTACCGCCAAACGCTGTTTCCATGGCGGCGTGCTCTAGCGCCTCACTATAAAATTAGGCGTGACGTTACCGCCTGCTAGCGCGATCAGCACACACTGGCAACAATGCATTCCTCCACTCGCTCCGCACCGACCTGTCAAAAGTCGCAAGTAACGTTATGGTATGTCCCATTGATTATCAAAAAAATTCATGCTTTTAGCTTTATCCACAACGAAGTTGCGGGGGTTTCGAAAGTCATTGCTGTCTGAATTGCTCTTCGGTGGGACTTTAATGCCCATTTGGATGCACATGAAAATAATGTAAATGTCTTGACCACAGTTATCAACTTATTCGTGCCTTAAATAAATTGCGAAATGTGGACAAGACATTTACATTTTTTAAGGCTTCGAAAGTACTGTGAGTGGCTTCTGGTAAAGGATGGTAGAGCTGCACGCTCGTCTTGGGGGGTGCACAGCGCCCACAGATGCATTAATGTATGATATACATTGTAATCCTACGATTATTAGAGACTGTAAGTGGTACATCCCGTCGTTTCTGCAGCTTTACTTACCCTGTAATCGAAATGTAATATGAAATTACAGAAGACACTTGTCACCTATTATTGACGCGTGAAATACTTCATTAAAGAATTCCGGCAGTTGATGATCGCCTTCTGATGCTACTGTCATTTTATCAACAGTCTTAAATATGATGAACATTATTTTACATTACCATTGGAGATTTAAACGGCGTAGTGTTATATTACCATCTAAAGACTAACGTTGCTATTTCCTTTTTTATATCTACAACAGGTTTCCAGCTTTCATCAAAACCATACTTGATGCCCGTTTCCCCTATGATTCTCTTCATCGCTGTTTTGTTTCATTTCAATTACTAAATACTTGTAGTGTTGCATGACCTTCTCTGACACTATTTCTATGTAATTTTGTCATCTCTTTCTATATTTTACGACAAAATTCTGTAAATTTATTTACCTGGCACTTTTATCAATTTCAGTAAACGTGTTTAATCCACCTCATGTTCCCTAGTTATTCTGCTGAGGCTGAAAATTTTTTGCTTTTACTACGGGCAGCTCTATCTTGTAACGTTGTTAAGCGTAGTGACGATGTCAGCGTGAAAGCCAGTTAGCGTGACGTCAAAGTAGAGTGCTGGCGATCAACGCAAATACGTCCTTGTGAAATACGTTAAGGCGGAGTGTCGGCAGGCTGTGGGCCTTTACACACCATTACAAGCAGCAAGTATCCCGCATATCAAGACTCATACTGTCAAACAAGTTCTTCATACGCTCTTATTTTTCTCGGTCATGGATCCAATTGAAAAACAGGCTTCCGTCGGTACTGGCCGTTTTCCTTGTTTTGGAAAATAATCATGCGACGGAAAAAAAACTGTCCTTATTTCGCGATTTTGATCGCTTAACTTGAAATGATTAACAAAGCAATAATCGCAGTATACTTCACTCACTCGTAAACTAGAAAAAATCAGTTTCTTTTTCATTGCTGTTACGCTCGTAATCAAATAGGTAAATTCCTACATTTATGAAACTTCATTTCCCGTAGGTACTAACTATAAAACTGCATTGTTCGAAATAGCTTTAGTGGCACCGTAAAAGAAGAAGAAGAAAGCAACAAAGAAAACGAATATTACATATATTGGCGTGACTATATGAAATTGCCAATCCGTATCACATTTTTCAACTTTGTCGTTTTATCACAGTTCGACGTTGCAACTGCCAATTTGGTCACATGCTGCTTTATTCGCACACGACGTCGCTCGTAGCCTGCATGGCAGCGAGAGTTCATTTTTTTGCATCAGCTTGCCCGTATGGTACGTATTTATTTACTCTTTCGCACATTTACCATTTTCCGCGCATCTGCAAAATAGCCCGCATGCCGCTGCTTACAAAGGGTGATTCTATCATTGCAGGCCGCATTTTCGTGTCATTGTGCACCGCTTACCGCACTTCTTCTACCTGGGATTCTTTCATCGTCACTCTTGTAATTATTGTTGTTGTGCCACATGTCTCAACACTGCTTAAAAATAACTCTTAATTCACTTGTTTTAGGTAGGATTGAACCCGCAACTTTCTACCACCTTCTACGAGACAGTATACTTCCAGCAGACACAACACATTTATTATATACAGAGAATTCAAATATAATATGTGTTGGAATAGAAGTGCACAGCGTAAAATTCATTTTAGCGTTAATTTGTGTTTATAGGTAGCTGTCTACGAATAAGTTGAAGCCATGATCAGTATATCCCCCAGGCGGCATCTGCCGTCATCGGATCAAACTCAACGTCATCTTTACAGATGTACTACTTATTTCGGCACTGTGTATGGTTCCGCTGACATTTTTTGTTTCAAAAACTATAATGTATTCGTGCAGACTGAAGACTTCAGTGAAGATTTCTAGCAATGTTTCGGATCTCGGTCTCGGTACAAATTTTCCATCGATGTTTACATCTGCATAAAGGCGCCATACTGTATTGGCAGTCAGAAATAAAGTTTCCAGTTTCCAGTGTTCGTAGTTTTCTCCATCAGCTTTTATTATACTTCAGCCATTATGATTACCAACAACGGTGCAACATTTGAGGAAGAATCTTCAACAGTCCTGTGCCCCAAATCAAACGTAAATGTTGAAGGAAAATTTGAACAGTTTTTGCTAACGAATACTTGTGGTGCTCTCCAATTTACCAGCGGCTTTTGACATTTGCTACCACTTGTGTATGTGACTTGACATTTTTACACAGTTGGACATTAAATCAAAATGCCATTTAAGGAATTAGAACATTTCGAGTATCATTTGCATTACATTGATCCAAATGAAGTTACACTTGGGGCTATTATTACAGATTTAATGGTAAATGTATCTTTTTACAGCCTACCTTCAAATATTGTTTGTTATATTTAACTGTATGTGGTAAATCAGATAGGGATTCTTTTAAAATTTTCTTACGTATTTCAACTGTCCATTCCTATTTCTGGTGTTTTAATTAAATATTTTAACCATCCTCTAAAATAACATTTATTAGCCGAAGCATTTTCCTCTGTTTTACTTGGTGGCCCTGTCAGAATTTCAGTGTACAGTTCGTTGGAATAATGCTAACGCAGTAAAATTCACGTAGAATTAGTATACATGTTGTTTGTATACCCTGTAGGTAGTATTCGCACATATACAGGGTGTTCCATTTATGAAGTCGAAATGTTGAAACATTTAGACGGTTTCGTGGGGTTGAGATAAATTCAACGACAAAGTTGAAAATTTCTCCTGGACAGGGATTCGAACCGGATTTCCCTATTCGAGCCAGCGGTTGCTTAGCCAATTAGGCTATCCAGGCACGCTTCTCTTCCAACACAAATTCTCCACATCTAGCCCCTTGCCCATTGATTCTTCTGGCTCGCAGCCTATACTGGATTTCTGCAAGGGATCGCGCGTTTGAATGCATCCGCATTGAAATTGTCATTGTCTATTGTGGGCATATTTATACTTATTGATATGGTGTCTGTTCTTTTCGACATGTTCCATTTAACTTAACCACATAAAATATCTCTGGAATAGCAACAGCTATTGCAGCTAGTGTAGTCAGTGTAGCTATCACTGGTATTAATGTAATGCAGAGGATCATGACTGTTAATATTTCGCAACATTCTAAACTGATAGCATATTTATTTTTAACACATACTTAGATTTTTAAATAGACACCCTATATTATTTCATCAGCAATCTATAGCACGATAAATCACATGATCAATGGCGTTGATTGCATCGCAATAAGCCAATTACATCCTGAGATTTTGCGAAGCGAAGATGACGCTTGAAACACGCGAAACGCGCGGCGAGCCCATGTCCTGAGACTCAGGCAAGAACCCCATGCTGCTCAGGACGTGCGCTAGCCGCGTGTTTCGCATAGTTCAAGCGTCAAATCCGCTTCGCAATATCTCGCGATGTAATTGGCGTATTGCGATGCAATCAACGCCATTGTTTATGTGATTTGTCATGCTATAGATTGCTGACGAAATAATATAGGGTGCCCTTTTAAAAACACATAAGTTTGTGTTAAAAACACATATGCTTTCGTTTTAGAATGTTGCAAAATGTTTACATTCATGAGCCCCTGACTTATGTTAATACCGGTGACGGTCGTTATATCATCGCTGTTGTAGTTTCATAGCTATTTTGGTTGGTCAAGATAAATGGGACACGCTGTACACTGCAGGCTATCGAAAATTCACCACGAGGAAGTACGGGAGATATCACAGGCATTTTTTGGGATTTAACACTTTGTACAAAAATCAATTGGTTGAAAATACAACCCCATAATGAAATCAGTATTGACCGTTGTCGCCGTTGCTGGCTTTAGCCGCTGCTTTCACATACTGTCAATATTGATCTGGTGCAACTGTGGGTGATGTATCCCTGGGCAGACGTTCAGCAGTCATCTATCACACGTTTTCGGTAGGCGAAAAACCAGAAATACAGGGATCCCATAGCAGCAATGCTATCCGTTTGATGTCCAAGAACTCCTGAACATTGCGTCCGGTGTGAAATCACGCATTATCCTATTACAATGTGGCCGTCGTCAGGCACCGAAGATATGAGAGGACAGGAGGCTTCAACACTTTAGTGATGTAACGCCGTAGTGGTGCTGGCAGAGTTGAACTGGCTTGACATATTTTTTACCAATACATTTCGAGAATGATGCAGACAGACTCGAAATTTATTGGTCGGCTTAGAGTTTGGAGACACCGTGGTAGGAGACTTTTGAACTGTTGCCTTATGCATGTCCATATTTGAAGTGGTATTGGATTCCACTCTGTCGCGGCGGAGTGGCCGAGGGCTCTATGGCGCTTGCTGCGGAGCGCGTGTATACTCGCCGTCGGAGGTTCTAGTTCTCCCCTGGGCATTAGTATGTATGTTATCTTCAGGTTAGTTTATGTTAGTTTACGTAGTTCGTAAGCCTATGGAATGATAACCGCAGTAGTTAAGTCCCATAGATTTACAAACATTTGAGGATTTTTTATTTATTTATTTATTTTTATTTATTTATTTATTTATTTATTTATTTTTTTATTTTTTTTTATTTTTTTTTATTTTATTTTTTTTTTTTTTTTAATTCCACTCTCGCCGATACGCGAACCAGCCAGCTTTTCGTCTCTGAAATGTTGCAACCTGTTGTCCTCCCACATCATCGAAGCTCAACGACGGCCTTATTTCACCAGGATAATGCCCGTCCACATGTGGTACACATATTTCAAGACTTCTGCGTTGCCCGTCGGATTGCACTGCTTTTTTGGCGCCGTTCTCCCGATCAGTCGCTTGTCGAAATCGTCTGGTCGATGATTACTGCACTACCAGCCCGTATTTACTACCCGCTGTTATATCACATGAACTTTGGCGATATGTGGTAGTCACATGGACTGATATACTCCAGTAACTCATGCAGAGAATCTTTAATTCAACAAGACTTCTGGCAGCCTTTATACCCACCAATGGCGGCAAAACTCAATATTTATTTCATCATCTTTCTCACTACACATGTGGCACTCTTTTCAATCATGTGATCTGTGTACAACGTGTTATCTACCAAATCTATTTGCCTGTAATATTTCCGTTCCTTTTTGGTGTTTCATTTTAGATGGCCAGCAGTGAATATTAATGAGGTCAGCAAGAAATGCAGTTGTAAGAAAAGTGTCACCGTTAATAAACAATGAGAACTAATATACAGAACTGGTGTTTTCAAAGTTAATTTTCAAATCTCGCATCAAACAGCATTGTAATATCGGCTTATTACACTCCCGGAAAATGAAAAAAGAACATCATGAACTCTTCAACCCAGCAGAGCGAAATTTTATTGACACATTCTTGACGATTTATACAACACACGATCACGTAATCAGAACCATACGCACGTCAGTAAAGTTACCAGAGCGTGCACAATATCGACGATAGTATCGTGTATACCCTCCTTTTGCAGCGATGCAGGGTGCAACTTTCTCATGAAGACGATTGTAGTGGTGCCGAATGAAGTCTTACGGTATGGCCTTCCATGCGGTTTCCATCTGATTCCTCAGTCGGACCAGATCTCGTGCCGGTCGTGTAGACCGCGCCAAGATGACGTTTCATCCGGTCCCAGACATGCTCATTGGGGGACAGATCTGGAGACAATGATGGGTAGGGTAGCTCACGTACACCTACAAGAGCATGTTGGGTTGTATGGGATACGTGTGGACGTGCATTGTCCTTTTGGAAAAGCACATCGCCTTGTTGGTGCATGAACGGTGTCAAGACGAGTTGAATGATGGTTTGAATGTACCGTGTACTGTTCAATTTTCCCACGACGAACACCAGAGGAGAATGCCCAGTGTAGGATATAGCTCACCACACCATCTTGCCAGGTGTCGGCCCCGTTTGCCTCTGTCGTGTAGACTCCAGATTTTCGCACTCCCCTGCACGACACCATACATGCGTACGACATCATTGGCACCGAGGCAGCGACGACTCTCATCACCGAAGACGACAAGTCTCCATTCGTCCCTTCATAAACGCCTACCATGACACCATAGGAGGCGGGCTGAACGATGTTCGGGCGTGAGCGGACGGCACTCTAAGGGCACACATGATCGTGCATCATTGTGGGGGAAGCGATGTTCTACACTCGCCATTCTCCTCTAGTGATCGTCTAGAGAACATTAAACAGTGCACGGTACACTGAAACAATCATTTATCCCGTCTTGCTACCACTCATGCATCAACAAGGTGATATGCATTTCCAACAGGACAATGCTGATCCACATGTATCCCGTACCACCAAATGTGTTCTTCAAGGTGTACGTCAATTACCCTGGCCAGCACGATCTCCAGATCTCCTACATACAGCATGTTTGGGACAGCATGAAACGTCATGTTGGGCGGTCAGCATGAGCGGCAAGAAATCTGGCCCAACAGAGACACCAGGTGGAAATTGCATGGCAGGCCATTCCACATAACCACATTCGGAACCTCTACGATCATTTCCATGAAAGAATTACAGCTTGCATTGCTGAAAAAGGAGGCTATACACGGTACTAACGCCAATATTGCCTGCTCTCTGGTGACTGTACTCACGCACAGGCAGTTCTGCCTGTGTGATCGTGTGTTGTATACGACGTCAAGAATGTGTCAATAAAATTTCCCTCTGCTGGATCGACGAATTCATGGTGTTCTTTTTTCATTTTCCAGGCCTGTATTACCATGTTGATGGATTCACGGTCTTCTATATTCTGCTCCAGCCTGGAAAAGTGTATTACAAAAACTGAAATGGAAATTTCATATGATTTTAACACTGTACTTATGATAGTAATAAGTGGAATGGTGATCATTTGGAAAGAAATTAAAACAAGCTAAGCTATAGAGTATTTCGACAAGTGCTCAACTGAAATATGCCAAATAGACCGCTGTGAAATGGTTTCACAGATGAACTAATGGCACACAGTCTTGACTAACAGATATCGCTGTGTACTAACACAATCAATTTTAGGGCAATTCCCGAGACAGAATGATTTACAAAACTGCCTAACGGAATATCATTAAATGTTATCTGGAAACTAAGGGGCTAAATATGAAATGGACTACAATATGAAAGTCAGTTCATGCTGATATATGGAAAGGTTGGAAGAAGAGAATATCTAGAAGGGGAAAAATTCTTGTACTGATAATGAATTAGAATTACATGTATTTTTTTCTAGTCTTGTGTACCTGATCCTAAGTATCATTTAGCATTACGAAAGAAAGACTCGTGTTTACCTTATCAACGTATCCTATGGCTTAATGTGGGCGAGTAGTTCTCCATTTGAGGTGCAGTACTGGTAACGAGATGTAGGCAGCCAGTGGTGACAATATATTAACTCCTAAGTTGGATAGGTAATTGTTTCGGCAGAGGTCAGCGATCCAGATGTATGAGGCGGTTGTGTCAACGCTTCTGACAGCACGGTGCAGTTTTGGGTTCTGATCCGATCAGCATAGGAGGCCACGCTTTTATTTCGTAGCTGCGACCGCTAGAAGGCGGTGCGCGGCATTACAGTTGGACGGCGTGACCCACAGTCGCACACGGGAAGTGGCGGTAAACGTCGACGGGACAGGATGTCAGCTCCAGACACCTACTGGAACCCACAAAGAGGTCCCAAGTCAACACAAAGAGACGCTGATTCGACGCCTGCTTGAGTCGCCATGCCTATCCTGCTCTAGTGGCCTGATTTTATACAAGACAATGTTTGTTTTGTATTGATTGAGGCCAAGGGTTGTAACGAAACGCTACTCATTTCCCACTATCTTGTCGTAATTGTTGAAAGTGTTGGAATGTGATAAGTGCTGTCATTGCAGTTCTCGCAAGCGTTCGGGTTTTGGCATCGGACTCCGTCTTTTGACCGCGTTGGTAAAGTTACATGGTTTTCAATTTTTAACGTGTACTGAATGTTTTACGTGATTGAAAAATAACGTTACGGTGAAATTATTTTACCTCTCATCATTTTCTAAGCGAACTGCTACCTATTATCATAGAGCACACACTCTTAGTAAGAAGGTTTGTTTATCATCCCAATCTATAAGATTTTTTTCTTTTATTTTTCGTGAAAGCTGAGGTGGTACAGTCTTAAAACTGCTCAGTACGTGCTCCAACCTTTTCTCATTTCCACACTTCAAAGCGAAACTTTTCTTGAACTATACTGTAAGACACATTTAAAATTCCCATACTTACCAGAATACATCCTGCAATGTAAGCCTACGAATACTGCGTATTATGTACTTTATATTAAAAAAATGTTTCCAAAGTCTTTCAGAGATAAAATCATTGATAGGTGTATTGATGTCTGTTGTAAATTTAGTTCCAAACCGTCGATTTCATTTATTTTAATTTTGGCATCTGAGCAGGACTCATCATATCAGGAACAGTCAAATGGAAACTAGGCTGACGAAGAAAAAGAAATCGGCAAAATGTAGTACCACAACCTTTAACAAATTTATCTCCCTGTTGGACAACGTGATTAATGCCTGCAAGGAAAAATGTTTGCGTTACCATTATAGTACCCACGATTTCACATCCTCGCCCGAATTAAATCTGCGGCCACGAATATCTTCTTTCACATCTCCAAAATGTGGAAATTGCACGTGGTGAGATCCGTACTGTATGGAGGACTTCTCAGCGAATACTGTGCAGTGTAGTCGAATAAACGTTGGCAACAATAAAGCGATTATTATCCTCCAACAGAACTGTGCCTTCTGTCAACATTCGTAGAGTATTTACGTAATGTCATGCTTCAGGTCTTGAAATGTATCTTCGTATTCCTGGCCGATAATTGTGTTGAAATGTTGCAGAAAGTCGATGAGTAGCGGGCTCTTGTGGTCTAGATAAGTCATCATGACTTTCTCATAGTTGGCACCCAAACCTCTGGATTATTATCGGTGGAGGTGAATACACAAGCTCTTTAAAAATATTCCGGAACTTTGTACGCAAATGCTTTCTACGTTAACCTTTCTTATTTTGCATTTTGTCCTCCGAATAGTCTCCTCCACAATTCCTACACCGCTACAAATGTCGTTTCCACTTCCGGAAGCAGTCTTGGTACACCTGTTGCTAGATCACGCAAAGTTCCGTCTACAAATTTTCTTTTATATCGTCTATCGTTGCAAACCTACGTCCTTTACAACTTCTGGAGAGTACCGAGAATGACGCAAGCGCAGTTATGTGGCTGTTTATGGAGTAGTAATGCATTAACACGAATGAATCGACGTATGTGTTATCGTGATGGAAAAACCATCAATTATCTCGCCACGGTTCAGACTGTTTACCTCGCATTTTTTCTCGCACTCGTCACAACGCGATTAACAGTTTGTCCCTGTTCCACGAATTATGATGAACTATTCCTTATAAGTCAAAGAAAATTATCAGTGTGGCTTTGACATTTGACCTAACAAGCTCTTTTTGGATTTATGGCTTTGACCTAATTAGTTCTTTTTGGTTTGGAGAACCTTTCCCAACCTATTATGAAGATTCAGCATTAGTCTCAACATCACAGCTGCCTAAATATGTCTCATCACAATTTATGATTCTCACCCGGAAAGGGAGGGAAGAGTAAGTAGATAAAGATGAAACAAGATATACTATACTAAGAGATGAATTTGACAGCGCACCTAAGTACCTAAGTCGAAACAAGGCCCCTGCAGCGAACGACATTCCCTCAGAACTACTGAAGACTCTGGGAAAGCCAACCATGACGAAACTATTTCACCTTTTGCGTAAGATGTATGAGACAGGGGAAATACCCTCAGACATGAAGAAAAATGTAATAATTCCCATTCCGAAGCAAGCAGGCGAAGACAGGTGTGAAAATTACAGAACCATCAGTTTAATAAGTCATGGTTGCAAAATTTTAACACGAATTATTTACAGAAGGATGGAAAAGCTAGTAGAAGCCGACCTCAGAGAAAATCAGTTTGAATTCAGGAAAAATGTAGGAACACGGATGAGCAATCTTCACATTACGGCTTATCTTAGACGATAGATTAAGGAAAGGCAAACCTACATTTCTAGCATTTGTAGATTTGGAGAAAGCTTTTGACAATGTTGATTGGTATACACTCTTTCAAATTCTCAAATCAGCAGGAGTAAAATATAGGGAACGGAAGGTTATTTACAACTTGTACAAAATCCAGACGGCAGTTATCAGAGTTGAAGAGCATGAAAGGGATGCAAAGGTTGGGAAAAGAGTAAGAAAGGTTTGTAGCCTTTCCCCAATGTTATTCAATTTGTACATTGAGCAAGCTATAAAGGAAAGCAAGGAGAAATTTGGAGAAGGAATTAAAGTTCAGGGTGAAGAAATAAAACGCTTGCGTTTTGCTGATGACTTTGTAATTCTGTCAGATACCGCAAAGGACCTGGAGGAACATTGAACGGAATGGACAGTGTAATGAAAGGGGTATACAAGATGAACATTAAAAAGAGCAAAACAAGGGTAATGGAGTGCAGTCTAAGACAATCAGGCGATGCTGAACGAATTAGTTTAGGTAACGAAACAATAAAGGTAGTAGATGAGTTTTGTTACTTGGGCAGTAAAATAAGTCAGGATGGTCGCAGTACAGAGGATATAAAATGCAGAATGGCAATGGGAAGAAAAGCGTTTTTGAAAAAGAGAACTTTGTTAACATCGAATATTAATTTAAGCATAAGGAAGTCCTTTCTGAAGGCATTTGTGTGGAGTGTTGCCTTGTATGGGAGTGATTCATGGACGATAAACAGGTGCGGACGGGAAGAGGATAGAGGCTTTTGAAATGTGGTGCTGCAGAAGAATGCTGAAGATTAGGTGGGTGGATCGCGTAACTAATGAGGAAGTACGGAACAGAATTTGGCAGAATAGGAATTTCTGGCATCCTTTGACTAAAAGAAGGGATCGATTTTTAGAACACATTCTTAGACATCAAGGAATGGTGAATTTAGCGTTGGAGGGAAGTGTTTGGGGTAAAAATCGCAGAGGGAGACCAAGAGATGAATACAGTAAGTAGGTTCAAATAGATGTATGTTGCTGTTCTTATGAGGAGATGAAGAGGCTTGCTCGGAATAGAGCAGGGCGGAGAGTTGCATCAAACCAGTCTCCGGACTGAAGACAACATAATCATCATCATCATCATTCTGATTTGTGCAACCCAAAATTTCTACACAGGTTGAGAGGGTATTGTATTTTTGGCCTTGAGCCAAGCAAAAAAAATTGACGGTAACACGATACACTCCAAGATGCTGTGTCAGTATTGTATGACATTTTCCAAATGAAATATAACATTCTTCTGAAATCTCTAGGTCAGTCACTCTTGGAGTGGCATGCACAATTTGCTGACGTTTCCGACGTGAGCGTCGTCGGGAGACATCGAAGAGCGTTCTGAACGAAGGTTATCTTTAGTCTCAGTCCGGCCATTTCTAAACCGCGTGAACCATTCGTAATAACGAAATAAAAAAAAATGTTAAAATGTGCTAATTCTAAGAGACTATCTGTTCTTAGACTTACAAATTCCTTAAACAATACATGTTTTTTCTTCGCTTCTTTGACTCTTTTTCCGCAGTTGCAGTTAAACAATTTGGTTATCTAACCTATACAAACTGTACTTTAATTTGTGCTAAAACAGCACACAAATGTCCGAGGGAAGACTCGAACCTCCCGCGGCCACGCAAACCTTGTCACAACATTCCCCCGTGACATTTGTAATATCGAGTACGGCTTCAGTACTTTTCACCATAGGCTTCCTGCATCGTTAGTTGCGCCTCTGTTAAGTTTTTCTTCAATTTCAGGCAAAATTTAATGCAGACGTGTCGCTCCTCTAACTCTGCCGTCTCGGAATTAGCAAACTGTGCTACACAATCTTGTATTCAATACCGCACTGAACAATAACTAACAGAAATATCATTATGAAACTATCGGTAGTTACACATTCACCACAGACGTGTGCAGGGAAATCATCCACATTCCACTCCAATATTTCATTGGTGCAAATTTACGAATGTTCCTGAATTTTATGAACATAACTAATACCACTTCAATTACTAGCAATGACGCTTACTCCACCTTTTGAGTGAGAAGACACCATGTACGGCTTCGAAATAGTATTGGAAAGGAAACACTTTTGTTTCTAGTGATACCGTCCCAGATGCTGCAGTGATCTTATTTTGTACCACTTCTGCTCTTCCGAAAGGCTGAGGAAGCGCATAGTGCACAGATTTTCTGGAACACCAAGTGATCTGTCATGACTACACGAGTAATTCCGTGCCCACCAAGAGCTGTCTTCCACCATCCTCTACCGCTCTTTTTGACAACGTCTACAGCAGCAGTGGCGGAAGGGGATAACGACAGAATTACTTTGTCCAGAGCAACAGCTGTCTTTCAATAATACTCGCCCACAGCAAAGCGTTCATTCTACGCAAAAAAAGGGCTCACATTACATACCGTGTTCCTAATACACGTCAAATAATACAATTACAGTAGAATCATATTAAAATTATTTTGCCTGCTGTTCTATGTTTCAAAATCTTTCAAGTTGAGCAGTACGGTCGCAGTTGTCGGCGAACAGCGACCGATGATGAACAGAAGGTGAATTGTAGCGTTATATATATGTTCGCGCAAGTAAGTTTCACTTCTTCAGCATAGCTTAACAGTGAGGTTGTGACCAGAGAGATACGATATCGATAATTCCTGTAACAATCGTGGTTCAATGTGAAATATCTTATGGTATTTAGTAATCTTCAGCAACGATAGTTTTCGTCCAGCACTTAATCTGCATGGCCCACACGTTTCCTAGGATACTGGAGGGCTCGCTGTTTAACCAGAAGCCTTCCCGTTATAATTACCTACGTCGACATTCATTCCTTATGTACAGGTGCAATTACAGTAAGCACAGCGACTTCCGCCTCCAATGTGACGTGTGTAAGGACCTGGTGATGTCATGTTTGCAGAGATATTCCATCAAATCGCTCTTATTACAACATCCCTAGCAGTCCAAGTCAGTTACAGTTTGAGGTACCATTGTCTGCTTCGAAACGCAGTAATCTTAGTGTCGACAGATTTATTTTGAGAAATGGAGTAATATCCACGTATGTAGCAACAATACGAGGAATTGTTTTACGGAGTTAGTATTTGGACGCGTATCAAAATCCGCTAAGGTAGAGATGATTTGTAATATATTGTCTTGTGAGCACTGCGAATGTTTCAGTACAAATTTCGTACTAAAGCATTCGTGGCGTAGATACAGGTCGTCGGGGCGTATTTGTCCCTAATTAAGAGCGTACTCTGCACGGACCGGGTTGGCTCAAAGCACGTTTTAAGAGCTTTGTATTGACATTCGTGTAGTCGTCTGAAACATGTGTCCGGAGCGGACCCAAACCGAAGACAATTACAGTCTATACGTAAGCTCTGTTTTTTCCTTATTACTTACTTTCTTTCTTCTTTTTATAAAACTTGTTTCTTATTTGGTAGGCAAGTGTCGTAATGATGTAACTATGAGTGAATGGCTTACGGTTTTATACGGAAAGCTTACAGATATGCTGAAATCCTGCACGATGCGACACACGAATGCTGCCATTCCGCTGGGAAGCGCATTCGTCAGTAGAAATTCGCTGCTTTTGCGGATTTGCTGTTAGCGCTCGCAATGAGACTATTTCCAGCGCAATATTTGCTCACCCCATGGCGGCCAACATTTCACGCATTGTTGCATGCTCATTGATTCAAACATGTTCATCCAGGCGTCAAACGTGTAGTACCGAATTATAGGGTGCATCAGCTTTGAGCATAATACGCTGCAAAATAAAATTCCCAGCAACTGAACGCTTCTGCATCATCACTGGTGAGCGCAGTTAATTACGCACTTTTTTATTCTTTTTCAAGAATCGGTGGGTGACAGTGTTTGAAGTTTTCCCACGTTGCGCGTGAAATAATGATGCGGTACAGTTACATGCCATTTCTTTGCTAATACATTTTCAAAAGGAATTCATATTATTTCTGATACATTATATTTACATGTATTAAATGCTTCCAAGTGTAAATGTAATGTTTTTGTTTTGGGATGGCTTACTATTTCACTCTTCCAGTTACAGGAATTTTCTCGTGTTAACCATCCCAACCAAAATTTTTTATTTGCTCAAGTGAGCGTTGCTAACATCAAGGTATAGTACCTGCCGGTTTTTATAACTGACTCTCACACGAATTATGAATAGAATTAAAATCTTTATTTTATTCGTCTTTGGAAAGCTTTTGCTATTATTGATTGTTGCGATCATCACAATAACATAAAGAATTTTCGTTGTCATACTATTTGGTTCGACATAATACATCTACGAAAGTGGGAGGATTTTTTAGGTTCAAAATACATATAGACAGTGGTTCCCCAGAGAAAAGTAGGAATCTGATCTGCTATTGTGCAAATCAGCCGCATTTCCCCATGGGAGATAATATACAAGTGTTGAGAATATTGAGAGAAAAAAAATCAGGTTGCATATAAAATCCTGTACATCACCAGCAGGTAAGTTACAAACGTAGGACTAGCAGATCGTAGCACGTAAAGCGTATTATTTACATTTTTCATCTATCGGATTGGTAAGCCAACATATCCATTGTAATTCACCATTAATCTCAAACAACTTTAGCACAGTTGTCGGACAAATGTGCAGTCATAACACCTATTTTAAATTTTAACAACGTACTGTAAAATAGATACAGTATTTTCGCTTGTCTCGTAGGTATACAAATAATCACTAGACAATGGGCTACTCAACGTATGTAACCTCTTACCTCCGTTATTAATAGAAACCGAGAAATGGGCCGTAGCGTTTCGCGTTTTCGTATGCTACCTTTTTGAACATGTTGGTAACATGCACTGTTGTGCACGAACCTATTGTCTTGCACAATTTGTAAATATGACATTCAGTGCTCTCAAGTATTCCACAATCTCCAAAATAGATCTGACAAATTGAAGTTTTAGTTAAACTATCAGGAATATTAGTCAGTAAGATATCACACTTATTGTAATACAAAGTACGTCAATAAAATTCAGTAAATTAGATAGGTTAATGAACTATTAATTAATGACAATCGTACACGTACTGACACGCATTTGACAAAATTAACTGGGGTGATGATGATGACAAATTATTACTTATGCTATCTGACAGAATTTTACAACCTTCTGTCTAACTGCGTAATATTTTTCTGGGTCAATGTATTATCAAACCCGTATGAGCTAATGCACATTAACATTTTATATAATACCATATAAACGAAACATGCGTCCTATGACTAATTGGAAAGCGTGCCCCTCCCCCAGAAACCTGAGCCCAAATTCATTTATTGTAGCCCCGCAGAATCGTTAGCATTGCAGAACATTTACAGCACATGTTCTGTTCCGCAGGCGGAGAGCCTGGAAAGTTCGCAGCGGGTGAGTTAGTTGGCGGATCGTTTAAAGGCTGGCCTCTGAGCAGCTGCACAGCAGCGCGCGGGACACACGAGCGGCCCCCGTGGTCACCGGACACTCGACAACTGCAATGACTTTGCCTCACAACTCCGTTTCCATTGTTTAATAATTGATAGGACTCCCGGGCGCCGAACCTTCTGCCGAATGAATTACTCACAAGAATTGATCTGCCCAACTCCAAACTCACTCTCAACTTCAAACCGGAAGATCGAGGACATCTGCCGAAATCAGCGGCATTCCTTTTAGACAACCTCTTAAACACAACTATCAAGATTATCTGAAACAGTTTTGTCTCGAACTAAACTCAATTAAAATGTACACCACGTACGTCCACATGTTCTCCGTTAAGCCAAGTGATCTATTTCGGCTTTTAGTTCGAAATTATAATCGATTAGTTGCATTCAGGTTTAACTGATGATTGTAGATGTGCCTGCCTTAGCGTCCTATCCTGAAACAGTTTATCTAAATTTGGTCTCCTCCTCTGTATTTAATACTAATGATTGGAGCTCCAGGTGTTGAAATGAACTCACGTGCAAGAAGCTGCTTCGGCTGGTCTAACACCTGAAAAGTAATATAAACGTCTTTACCATACTTAGTAATTTATTAATCCCTTACGCGTTTTGTCTTTTACTAACCTAAAACGCAAAAATTTGTTAAAAATTGTTCCCAATTTCAAACAGACGTCAGAATGGACTTGCCTTTGTGTAAATTATACGGTCTTTTAAACTTTTGTTTTTTAGGAATAACATGTGTCACTAACCCGAGGTGTTTTAAATGGGTAATAATTTCAACAGTTTTGCCTCTGAAACTGACGAAAGTCGAAACCCGTAAGGAATAAATAAAATCCTAAGTGTGGACAAGACACGTGTATTGTTTTCAAGTATATCCTAAATGTCACTACGCCTCACCGATGGCTGATGCAGACAGCAATGAATTTTATGTTTTCACTGCGAAGACGAAGTTAAAATTAAATACAGCTCTTCGAGAACATTGTAACATATCCTGCACTGTCATAGCAACGACTGATAAAAGAGAGTAACAAATCTTTCTCCGCGGTGGAGTAGCCGAGCGGTCTAAAGCGTCTCGCTGCGGGGCGCTCGGTTGCTCGCCGTGGAGGTTCGAGTCCTCCCTGGGGCATGGGTGTGTGTGTTGTCCGTAGGTTAGTTTACCTAGGTTTACTTAGTTTGTAAGCTACGGACTGATGACCACGCAGTTTGGTCCGATAGATTTACAAACATTTGAACAAATCTTTCCTTTTAGAATTTTGTATTTCTACATATCGGTTAATAGAAAGTGAAAGACATGGCAGCTATGCAAATCATTCAAATTTTTGTCATAAAACGTCTACGGAGAAAATTAAAACATAAAAAATAATTTGATCTTGTTGAAAAATTACCAGTGGATGCTCATATTTTATTGCTATACAACCGAAAACTGATCTGTAGGTATATTTGTTTCACTTCTTGTAATACACGATAATAATATTTTCTAATAAACAGTAAAATCTCATAAACATGAAGGACAAACATTCCAAACTGCTATTAACACGTTGGTTTCTTTCTTTTTTTTTTTTTGTTTGCTTTTTTTTCCTTTGGAAAATAGTCATGAAACATTTTCTTTGCGTTGATAAAGCAGTTTATCACGCTTTCTTGCTTGTAAATAAATGCTTTAAACTGAAGTATTCACATAGACAAACTGCAGTGGAATTATCGGATAGCATCCGCAGATTTAAAATATATGGACACCAGTATTTTGCCGTTATGTCGCGCGCGCTATACATTCAGCCAGAGGAACATGAACTGACGTTACTCTTTGGAAGCAGGATGTTAAATACAAAGTTCGTGTGAAATCAGAAAACTGTTAATTCCAAAGCCATACCGCTGAACTTTATCATTATAAGCGTACAGAATTCGAAAGTGTTTCGTATAAAAGTAGTAAGAAACAGACGGAACTGAAGTGATTTCCTCCTGTCAACGAAACGACCGTACCATACGCCGACGCATAATTTCCTTGTGAGAATCGTGAGAATGAGCTGACTCAATTCTGAGTGAAACTTTTCCATATCCTTTGCTTATAATTCCAATACAATGTAAGTCTTAGCAGAGTGAATCATTCGTTGTAATACATGTGAAATTATTGGAGTAAATCATAAGAGTCATACTAAATGAAACTGCAACTCTCTTCAGAGAATAAACCATTTATTGGATATTATTTCGAGCAGACTATTTTATTGGTAAGAATCCCAAGCGTTGCATTAGTCATAAAATACTGTTTAATACGAATGAGACCGAAACAGATATATTGATAACATCCACTTAAGTAAAATGCTTAGACACCATGCATGTAACTGTGTAATTGTCTGGACAGGTAAGTGACAATTTAAGTACAGACGCACCGAAATAATTCCAAATCTTGTAGGAATAGAGGTACAGCAAGAGAAGGTGGAAGAATTTGGGAAGGGGTGGACTGGGGCATTACAAAAGTAGTGTGTGGTTGGTTGAGAATTCGGGGAGGACGTGAAGCGTGTCTTGATAGCGTACTGGTTAAGGCGACCGCTGGACCGAAGTATAAAGTGACCAACACAGTTTTACACGAGATCTCACAATTTTTCGCGGTGGAAAGTATGCGTCACGAGACGCATCTTAAGTTTTTTGCGGTATTTGATTACATTTTTTTATGTAGTCCTATTTTTCTTATCGGGTACCGTTTCTTGTACTGCAGCTACGGATTTAGTTAAAGCTACTCATCAAGACTATAAGCGCTTCCAAGTCGATTATATTCAGCGCCTGCGAACTCGTGAGCTTTTACAACACTGAACTAAACTTTAGTTAGCTATAATCCATGCAGAGTTGTCGCTCTCTAAAGTGTCCGCCTCCGTAGCTCAGTGTAATAAAAAAGCTGGGCCAAAGAACACGTAGAACCAAAACGAATGAACACGATCTGCGTCCGCAAGAACAAGTGGCACTGACTACCACATAGGGGGTCCGGGTTCGATTCCAGGCAGGGGACTGGGTGTTGTGTGTTCTCCTAATCATAATCATCATCTCATCATCATTGGCACGTAAGTCGCCCACGCGGCGTCAAATAGAAAAACTTACACTCAGGCGGCCGAACAATCCCGTAAGAGATCTCCCGGCCCAGAAAGCCATACGCTCATTTCCATGCTCTCTAAAGTGGCATATATGACTGACCGCATGTGAACACTGAAGAATCGATGTCCATCTGTGCACTGTTTACCTTGTGTGGTAATAGCATAGGACAAGGGTAAGTGAATATTTGTCAATGTAACATTGGATATTATCGACATTTTTTTCTATCATAATAAGACATCTTCTTTCAAATCCGGCCTCAGCACTTTAAGTACTTCATCAGAAACTGACTTTTACTAACCTGTAGGTATGTTCCACAGGAAGCTGCTAGTTTATAAAATTATGTATTTTCAAGCCATTTGCAGTGAATTCCGGTATTCATCTCACAGCACTGGTCAAAATACAATGCGTTTGAACCCAGACTTTCAGCGTTTCTTATTAAAATGCTTATCCCAGTGCCACCTGTATCACTCACAAAACAACGAAATACATCAGCGTTATCATCAGTGTTGTCCATTCCTTTATGATTTTACCAAAGACTCTCTTCCAATCGAATTTAAAATTAGCGATTAAAGTTTTGAGATATACATTAGGTTTATTATTGCTACCATATTACGTTCCAGTAAGACATAAATGCAGACAGATCATGGAATTTACATTCTGGTGCTTTTACTAATGTATAAAAAAACGTATGATGAGACAACACTAATTACATCTAATCCGCCAAGACGTTTCAATCTGGAAAGTGACATGTACGCTTTCCCTCTTGGGAACACTGCGCTGTATACACGTACAGTTTAACATGGATTTCGAATCTGGTACCGTTTCTGGCGACTAGTCACATCGTAGAGAGTTGAAAATCAGATTAAAATGAAGAAAAAGGAAGACCCTTCCAAGATTCGAATCTGACACCTTATTCGACGGATTCAGTCCTTTTACTCTCAGCGGTGACAACGTTACTAAAAGATTTTACTTTACTAAACGTAAAGAAACACGTATCTGAACTTCGAAAACGGAACTGAATTTTGGGGATGATTTATTTTTTTCTTTCATTATAGACTAACTAAATAAAAAATTTGAAGTTCCTGTATCTGCTAGAGGCACATCATAGTTTTGATGACAAAATTAACGATTGTTGACTTATAATGTTTCGTAAACTATTAGATATAACTATAACTAGTTATAATAGTTCGTCTTGGTCACTAAAGATTTAGACTTTTAGTTTTACCCACAACGAAGTTAAAGGGACTCGAAAGTGCAGTGAATGTCTCCGAGCGGCGGCAGAGTACATTGAGGCACTATGCTACGATGCGCGAGGCCGTTCACCGTCGGGGGTTCGAATCCCCCCTCGGGCATGAATGTTTGTGCCGCCTTTAGTATGAGCTAGTTCATAAGTAGTTTGTAAGTTTATGGACTGATGACCCCGTAGTTAAGTCCCATAAGCTCTAAAAACATTTGAACATTTGATTTGGATGGCTGCGAGGAAAAGGTTGGTACTTTTGTGCCTTCGACTTGCACTGTAGTACCCTCAGATCTTAATTTACTTATTTTATATAAACACATCTGGCAAAGAAAATAGCTTTCCCAAAAACATGATGTGTTGAAAGCACCTGCAGCCTTGACAATGGCGTTACTGTACCAAACATGTAGGTCTCTTCGAGTACGCCATATCCATCTGAAGCCACTGATTAATGATGAGATCTTACAGAACTCTGAGATGACAGGTATGTTCAACCGGAATTCCGAGGAGTTGCAGATGTTTTTGCGAGGATAACATATGGAAATTTAGCGGTGCTATGGTACGCAGACCTGCAGTTCCGGGAACATGACCAATTAACATCTTTTAGGACGTACAAGTCTACAGCTTAGTCATCTTGCAAATGGAGAAGAACGGGAACCTTTTTTCACCTAGAGTGGTGCAAAAACCTCTGAGTGAATAGATCGAAGTCATTGTACGATAAACCTGCTCCCAACGGCAAGGAACTATCCCCGCAAATATTCCAAGTTAAAAGTATCACTGGACAACCGGTACAGTCAGAGCCTTTCATCATTTGAAGAGAGGGGAAAAATATACCAGAGTTCATGCCTGTAGTGAGCTATTGCTACTGTCTGCGAGGTTGGCCCACTGACGACGGGCAGCTTTACATGCCAACAAAGGCAACTGCCATATAGGCAGTTCTTTACTCCAAATGTCTACTGCATGCAGTTTACTTACCAAAGTTCGCACAGAAAATTGATTCACATGCTATTGCATTCATTGGCAGCAGAAATTCCTATCTTTTTTGAAACTAATTGTCATTGATAATGCTTGACTTTCGTTTTCTTGTTGGCTAGGATCATTTTACGACCACCCCTTTATGTCCGTTTATTTGGCTACAAGTGGTGCAACATTCCTTGTTGAGACATGTGGGGACTGCGCTGAGACAGCACCAGGCTGAGTAATTTTATTCACGGTGTGCTCATGGAACACCCGACCGAAAGAGCTTCATTTTGTCAGTTTCTCACGACTCTGTGTCGAGACCTCGCACTGCGTTGAATCCTTTCAGTAGACTGCCACTTTCCGTACACACCACTTTAAAGCCATGGTTTATATCAATCGTGGACCTGGTTCAGGTTCTACATCAGAAACAGTGGTACAACGGGCTTAGTTGCTTCAAGTAAATTTTATAAAATAACTTTTCATGATACTCAATGTGTTTTACGATTTAATTTTTTTGTTGCCGTGTTAATGAGATATGTTTTTTCCAAAAGATGACGCGCGTTATTGTTGACATCTGTATTACCTAATAAATTAATGTATCATAGAATGCCTCTCTGTCGTTTGCAAGTTTTAAGCATTTACAAACTAAATCGTCTATATTCTCCGCCCTTGGGTTATGGTAATAGCTGTGTTCGGATTAGAATATTATTATTTTTGAAAATGATGTACTTAATTCCGAAGTTTTAGATTCATTTTAAACATCCAAGGAATCATGGGATCCTTTGGGGTATGTGGCTCAACATCAGAGTCATATAATGATTCACATACTTGGCATTACAGCCAGTACCTGTCTTAACGTTGCCTTACGATACTAATGGTCTCCGAATAGGAAATATGAGTGGGAGTCGGAAAATAAGTTTCCCCTGTCGACTGTGGTCAGAGTTGCGCATGAAAGGAAAAAAATAGAATGAGACACAAAAGATAAGACATATCTGTATTTTTCTACATAATTTCCAAGTCCATTGAGACATTTGTCATACCGCTCTATAAGCTTCAAAAAGCCTTCCAGAAAAAAATCGGAGCGTTGCATAGAGAAGAAGCATTGCGTTCCAAAACACGGTGAGTAGCACTTTTCCTGCAGACGGAGTGCTTTTGAACTGCTTTCGGACAGGTGATGGCGGATGTTTCCTCTCCATGGATGCGGCCTTCCTTTCGGGCGTGTAATGCTGGACCCACATTTCATCCCCCGTCACAGTCCGGAACAGAAGGTCATTGCCATATTGGTGGTCGACATCTGTCCAATGGTATATCGGTGTCTTGCACGTGCGCGTTCACCTGCTTTGTCGTCTTTCGCCCACAGCCCTTCAATGGTTCTTCCGTATGCAACGCCCCGAGTTTTACCTGGACGGTTTTTTGAAGCTTATAAAGCGGTTTGGCAAATGCCTCAATGTACTTGGAAATTATGTAGAAAAAAGAAAGGTATGTCTTATCTTTAATGTCTCATTCTGTTTCTTCCTTTCATACACAACTCTTCCCACAGTCAACAGGGGAAACTTATTCTAACTCTCCCTCGTAAAATGCGTGCTCTACGTCATCTGAAATGGTACTTCACTATATTCCTTATCGACATCAGCTGTAATGTATCCTAGATTTATAGACGTTCTCCTCTTTTTTGGAGTCTCAATGAGCTTCATTCCAATATAAACGAGACTATTATGTTACTCCATCGTTTTAAAGGTACATCACCTTCATCTATATCTGCAACATCATCCGTACTCCGTAAGCCACGTCACGGTGTGTGGCGAAGGATGCTTCGTGTACCATTTTTAATTCCTCCTCCTATTTCAGTCGCTATTGGTCCTTGAAAGAAAAAAAAAAATGGCCGGTATGCCGCTGTGTATATTTAATTTTTTTTAAAACCTCTTGGTCTTTTCGCGATACACACGAAGGAGAGAACAGTATATTTATTGCCTCTCCAAGAAAAGTATGCTCTCGGTACTTCAAAAGAAGGCCGTATCGCCATAGAGAACGCTTTCTCTTGCAGCGTTTCCCCGGTCATTTCCGTTACGCTATTGATCTTGCTAAATGATCCTGTAACGAAGCTTGTGGCTCAAAGTTGCATCTTCTAGGTGTTTTCTACCAACCGTACCTGGTACGAATCCCACAGTGATGAGCAATACTCAGGTGTGTTTGTAACCTACTTCCTTTTTTGACGGATTACACTTACTGAGGATTCTTATAATAAATTTCAGTCTGCTATCAGCCTTATCCCGATTAATTTTATATGGTCGTTCTGTTTCAAATCGGTCCTTAAGTCTGCTTTCAGTTACTTGATGAGAGCAATTGCTTCCAGTGTTGTCCTCCTATTGCGTTATTATGTGAACACGCAGCACAAAAAATTTGTTTATGTTGTGGGCCAGTTGCCATTCGCTGTACTAATGCGTAACTACGTTGCAAGGCGTGCTGCATTTCGCTACATTTTTCCAGTGTTTCGACTTATCGTGGTACTACAAAATAATTCGCAAAAAGCCTAATCAAACTTTCTATACATAAGAAGCAATGAATTAAAATTTGTGATGCGGGCGGGAATAGAACCCGGACCTCCATGCTTACTAGGTAGACGTCTTACCGTTAGACCAGCACACCACTAACGAATAACGCTTCTCAGAATAGTTTAAGTACGACTTCCCTCCACGTCACACACTATTCCGAGGCGCCTTATTCGTTAGTGGTGTGGTGGTCTAAGGGCATGGCTGAGTACAATGGCAAGGCTGGTTGTTACGGTTTTCGGATTTTTCCTTAAATTCTGGGGTATAAGTGTTTTGTGAGTGTTATAAACGATTGCGTGTGACATATTTGCTGAATAACCTGGTCACAAATTTGATGGCTGCAGCTATACAGGAGAATGGGCTGCAGTTACTACCAACGGAAATCTGGCCCACAATATTGGTAATGTTAACTCAGAGCCACTGCATGACGTGATCAAATCGGAGTCTGATGGGGCTTCCCAGTGTCTCATTCCTGCTGAAGGCACTCAGCAGCTCGCGGCACAGGCTGAAAATCAGACTGACAGTGGTGAAACACCTGAAACAGACATTGTAATAAACAGTGTGGTTTGCAGCTTTAGTGTGAGGTGCCATCTCAATCTACGGCAGATTGCACTGAATGGTGCCAATGTTGAATATAGGAAAGAGATTCGGGTGTGTATCATAAACAGTGATTATGTATTCAGTTTAGATTGCATGCAGGTCATTAATAGCATGTGTGCCATTTAGTTAATAACTGTTCAGAATGGATAAACATGGAATTGTTTCCAGTATAAACTAAGTTTACAATTATTTGATCTGAATGATGGTTAATTGTAATATTAATCTCTAAGCACTAGTTTGCCAACTGTGACACACAAAACTTATTGTTAATTCTCTAAATGTTGGTTGTGTAATTGCGAATTTGACGGTATGTCATATATCAGTAGTGAAAAAGTAGATTTATTTGTAAAATGAATACTTTAGTCTAGGAAACAGGAAATAATTTCCTGTTCGGTTGGAAAGAAAGCATCAAATGTTTATTATTTAAGCATTCCGTCAAAACTGCCAGCAGTTTTATAACTGACGTGGCAGTCTTTGCTTTCAAATTTATCAGGAATTCACTATGCCGTGGTTTCCTCGTGATACAAACTGAATTAAATTTTTGGAGCTTAGATGTTAGCACACATTGAAAATGTTTTCATAGGATGTGGAATAGTGAAGGAAATTTAACTTAAAAAAATAATTTAAATTTAAAAAAAAAAAAGGTAAGACGTCTGCCTAGTAAGCATGGAGGTCCGGGTTCGATTCCCGCCCGCATCACAAATTTTAATTCATTGCTTCTTATTTATCGTTAAATGTCTTGGACATGTTTGAGACGAAAAACTGTCTCAGGGTATTTGAATTTATATTTAATTTGATATTCAAACTTTCTATGTTATCTACCTGCTAATAAGAAAAATATTGCCCCAGGGCACAGAAATTTACTTTACTACATTATAATTTGGAAGTGTATCTGATAATTGAAATATAGTTCCTGTGGTGTGAGGAGACTCATTGGTAACTACGTAAAAATATTGGAAAGCAAGGTAACTTTGTTCACCGGGGGCACAGAAACAGAAGCAACGGTATTCACATTCATGCATCGCATGCCGGTAGCTGACACTACGCCGCAATCTGTCTCAAAGGTGAGGAACTAGGGATGTGAGAGTAATTGAGTGGGACAGGGTTTGCAGCGGGCGGCCGCTGGCCAGCGGCGAGTCGGTGTGGGGACTGCCGCGGCAGACGCGCGCTCCCTCGCCTCGCCTCGCCTCGCCCTGCCGCGGGATTATTTACAAAGTAAGCACGTAGCATTAACACTGCCTGCGCCGCGCCGCCTCTCCTCAAGACACGCCCTCCGCCTCATATTTTCCTTCAAAGTTTAATCGCCTTCGCCTCGTTTATGAGACGAGGATCCCTTTTAACGACGTGCCCAAACCGCATTTATCTCTGTACTTAAGATTCAGCTGTATTTAAAGGCAATGGTAACGGTGGTTTCGCACCCCGTAAATCAAGGTACGACGCTTTCAAAGTTAGTGCAAACTGCAATATTTTAAATATGGAGCCAATATGCCCACCTGAAGGGCAGCGCGATCTAACTTTCAAAAACTCTACTGATTACAAAATATTTGATTGCTGCGAGTCTTTCTAACCTTTAAAATGCTCGAAAGAAGTGTTACGGGCGTGAGTATTTCTTCCGTCGCGATTACTCGTACTTACATACACTGTATGAGAAATATGACTGAAGACGATACTGCTGGTATCTTGTAAATCAAGCTGTTCGCTACATTAAAACTAATTAGGCATGGAACTAAACACCACAATTTGCTTTAATAATCCAGGGATATCAGCTTCCTAATTACGCGTGCTGGCGTTAGTTCTTGATTCGAATTCTGGAGAATTTGCTTCGTCTTCTTTGGTGAAGGAATTTCGAAAAACTGTGTGTTTGGCAGTTCTGATTTAGCAGATCTGTCATCCGTAGTAGGACAATTGTTATCGCGTAGTGAAGATATTTATTGTGTTTTGCCGCTAGTATACTTTACAGACGATCAGAATTTCTTCGGATTTTCTGCCAAGGTACATGACAGAGTTTCGTTGTGAAGCTATTATATGCTTCTGGCATTGAAGTTAGAGCGAAATTTCGAGTATCAATAGAAGATTTCTAGTCTTGTGGACTTTGTGTCTGTTCTGTGTAAGTTCATTGAACATATGTTTAGTTCGTGGCTCATGTGAAGCCTTGAAGATCTGGGACTTCCGACCCCACGACACACGCCACGGCTACTGACAGTCTGTGGTCACTGGAGACGGCTATCCGTACTACTTTTACTTAGTGTAAGCAACTCGTTGCTGTCTTAGTTATCTCAGAAAGGTATACGATACCACCTGGCGCCAACGTATCGTAGCTACGCTGTACTAATTGGGTTTATGGGGTGCCTTTCCCATCTTTATCCAGAGCTTCCTCTGGCTTTACGTCTTTTAGGTTAGGGTCGGCAACTCCGTCAGCTCATCCCATGTTCAGGAGAACACTGTCCCATAGACCCCTTTCTGGTTTCTATCAATAATTGTACAGGGTGTCCAGAAAGGACTCCCTGATTTCAAAATTAAATATCTCGAAAACAAAGTTCGATAGAGTAATGCAGTAAACGGTACGTTTATTGTGAAAGCTGTTAAGAAGTTTATACAGCAGTATGAAATAATAGTTACAAAAGCTGCTAACAGATGGAGCTGTAATCGCCATACGTAATGCCTAGTATAAATAGTGATCCGAAGCCCAGAGCGACCAGTTCCACTACTGAAACGTGAAAGGAGGTTAGCGTACCGAAGGAAGATATTAAAACCATGTACTCCATTGAACAACACGTTTTTCTGGTGCTAGAGTACCACAGGTTAGAAGAGAGTCCTATGGCAACAAGGCGAAGTTTTCAAACACGATTTAATGTTCCAGAAGGACCCGATGCGAAAACCATTCGTACGCTCTTCACAAAATTTCAACGAATAGGCAGCGTAACTGATGATCTAGTGGGGCATGTTGGCCGCAAGCAAACCGCAGTTACGCCTGAAAATATCGCCACAGTTTCTGGAATTATTCAGCGAAATCCAATGTTATTCGTTCGTAGAATTGCATCTGAGACTGGTTTGAAGCGTTCCAGCACGCAGAAAATACTGAGAAAGAGCCTACACATGTTTCCATTCAAAATTCAAACGAACCAGGCCATAGCCGTACGAACTGTGCAACAAAGGCCTTTGCTGATCATATGCTCACAATGATTGATAGTAAAGGATTTGATAGTGAAACTGCGTGGTCATCAGTCCGTAGCATCTGGTTTACAGATGAAGCACACTTCCACCTGAATGGATACGTGAATAAGCAGAACTGGCGATTTTGGGGTTCCGAAAAGCCATATTGGTGTGAAGTGAAACCCCTGTATTCTCCTAAAGTTACTGTGTGGGCTGCAGTATGCAGCAGAGGCATTATTGGCCCTTTTTTCATTCGAGAAACGGTCACTGGTGCACGTTACGTTGCAATTTTGGAACAATTTGTCGCTACACAGCAAGCTTTAGAGGATCGACCAGGTATTGAATGGTTTATACAAGATGGAGCCCGACCACATCGGACCGAACAAGTGTTTCGCTTTCTTGAGGAATACTTCGGAAATCGAGTCATTGCTTTGGAATATTCCAAATTTACTGGTGCAGGCATGGATTGGCCTCCATATTCGCCGGATTTGACTCCCTGTTACTTTTTTGTGTGGCACAGTGAAAGACATGGTCTACCCGAAGCATCCCGCCACGCTGGACGAGCTCGAATCGGCGATCTCCATTTCGGTTGAGACACTACGAAATGTGAAGGTGAATTTCATTCTTCGTTTGCGCCACCTCTGTAATGCCAATGGTGAACATTTTTAAAACATTATGATGTGATTGTTTGCAAAGAGTGTTTTCATACGATTATTTCACTTATGTATTCTGATATGAGCTGTACAGCGAACAGCGCCATATGTTAGCAGCTTTTGTAACTATTATTTCAAACTGCTGTATAAACTTCTTACAGCTTTCACAACAAACATACCGTTTACTGCATTTCTCTATCGATCTCTGTTTTCGAGATATTTCGGGTGAAATCAGGTAGCCCTTTTCTGGACACCCTGCAAATATGCACACAACAGTCAATGACAATTTCAATGTGGACGCATTCAAACGCTCGATACCTTGCGGGAATCCAATATAGGCTGCCAGCAACAGGAATCAATGGGCAGAGGACACTAAAGTCGTAGTGTGCTATAAGTTGAGAATTTGGCTTGGAAAGGAAGCGTGTCTGGATAATCTAATTGGTTAAGGCGACCGCTGGCCCAAAGCGGGAAATCCGGGTTCGAATCCCGGTCCAAGACACATTTACAACTTCGTCTTTGTATTTATTTCAGCACCCTGAAACGGTCGAAATGTTTAAATATTTCTAATTCGTCAATCAATGGTTGTGCTGCGTCAGTGCGTCATCGGTTTCTTCCTCTTTGCTTGGTGATGACTTCTATATGTATTTCCGTTCTCCTAGCATCGGCGACGCTGAAAGTGGAATACAGGGAGCCATTCGGAAGGTGTAGTCTTGGGCCTTTGCCCATGGTTCCCAATGCTCTGCATAAAATCCTGAGTAATGCACGTCTGTCGGCAATAGGGCGGATCAGTCGGATCCAAAGCTCTACCTGGGTGATGAACTCCTTCGCGTTGAGGATATGATATATATTTGATGCTCGACAGGCTTACATTCTCCAACTTCGACAGCTGAAACAAATATGCTGGCGATATCTAAATATCCTACGCTTCTTCCGCCACACTGTTTGGGGAGCCGCCCGTGCAACTTCCTTGCAGCTCTATTAGGCCCTCATCCAATCACGCCTTGACTATGGGAGCTTGGTGTACAATTCAGCAGCACCTCTAGCAATGTGGATCTTGGACCAAATCCTCGACGGTGGTCTCCGTTTAGCGACTGGGGCTTTCCATAGAAGTCCAGTGACAAGTGTCCTTGTTGAAGCTGGGATGCTTCCCCTTCACTTTCGCTGGCTACGTTTGTTCAAATGTTTGTAGATCTATCGGACCAAACTGCACACACACACACACACACACACACACACACACATGCCCCAGGGAGGACTCGAACCTCCGACGGCGAGCAACCGCGCGCTCTGCAGCGAGGCGCCTTAGACCGCTCGGCTACTCCACAGCTGCTGGCAACGTTTCCGTGTTCATGCATCACCCTACCACTTGAATCGGAGGCTTCTTTCTCCTACTGCTGCACTCCCCTCTACTCCACGACGGCCCAGGACAAATCTCCCGATCGTGGTCTGGATTCATTCCCTTCTTTTATCTCTCGAGTCCCTCGCAATACATCCCATTTCCCACTACTTTTCCCACACTCTCCTACGTCGATTCCTCGCTTGTTGCTTTGTCGGGATTTGTCTCGCGACTTAAAAGACTCAGTTATGTCTACAAATCTTCGTCGTTAGTTCCTGGCACTTCTCGATTCATTTTGTGGCGCAGAAATTGTGTATGCCGATGGTTCTCTAGTCGATGGTGACCATCGATGGCATGGATATGCCTATGTCGACGGTGACCATGTCGAACTGCGTACACTTTCTCATGTGAGTACTACTTTTACCATGCAGTTGGTTGGCATTTCTGGTGCTCTTGAACACTTCCGAGCCTGCAAAATGTTAAAATGTTTGTAGAAAATTCAAATGTTTGTAGAGCTTATGGGACTTAACTACGGGGGCATCAATCTCTAAACTTACAAATATCTTATGAACTAGCAAATAATAAGGAGGGCACAAATATCCATGCCCGAGGGGGTATTCCAATCCCCGACCGTAGTGGCTGTGCAGACAGTGACTGGCGCGCCGCAGTATGCTCTGCTATCGCGGCCGGCTCCGAGCCTGCCCTGGGGAGTCATTTGTTATCTGTAAAGACTCCTTAAGTGGCTTGCAATACCTCTACCAGGGATTTTTTTCACACTTCTCGGGTCTGGCCGTTGATTGACCTTCGTTTGGACCTTGGGTCACGTTGGTACTCCAGAGAACAAACACGTCCATCGGCTTGCCAAGGAGGCCACTAACTCACGAACCTTGGAGATTTAGTCTTCCGAAAAGAAATCTCCGATTGTCAATAAACCGCAAGGTTCTTGGCGTGTGGAGTTGAAAACTGTCTATCTCGACCGTGCTTAACAAGCTACGTACGGTCAAGCTCTAAACAGTTGCATTGAAGTCCTCCCTTAGGGCCTTTCGTAGGGACTCATTTGTTCTCTGTTACCTACGTATTGGTCATACGTGGTTAACACATGGTCACATTCGTCGACAAGAATACCCACCCAAGTGTTGCTGTGCTGCTCTATTGACAGTGGTTCGCATCGTGGTGCACAGTCCCCTTTTAGCTCCCTGGCGGTAGTTTCAATCTAACTGCTGCGCTTCCTTTAATTATCTGTGACAATGCCTCTATGGCTGACTGTGTTTTATATTTTATCCGTGCAGAAGGTTTCAATCACTCAAATTTGTGGCGAGTACCTTAGCCTGATTTCTCAGGTTCTCAGCCCTCCAGCAATTTTAATATGTTCCTAGCTTAGTGTTTTCTCTCCTGCTTGTAACTGGAGGATTTTAATGTGTGCAGAATGGCTGGCTCATCCTTTATTATCCTTTGTTCAACCAGCCAAAGCCTTCCTCTGTAAAGATTTACCAAAGTTAACCTACTGCTCTGCTTCTTCTGTGTTCTCCTCCTGTCCCTATCTCTGTCAGTGTAGCGTTCATTCCTACTCGGTACACCTTTTGGGTTTACCCCTGTATGCTGAGCGTTATATTTTTACCTTGTTAAGCCTTTTACTGTGACATCTTAGTTACGAACAGCGAACTGACGGCCTAGCTGTTTAGTCCCCTTAAAAATTCCAAACACCAACCCAACCAGAAAAAATAGGCCAGGAAATCAAGACGTAATGTAACCATTTAAAGCATAAAAGAAATAATTGCAATAACAATGAACGAAATGTTTAACTTAAATGTTTGTAAATCTATCGGACTCAACTGAGTGGTTATTCAAAATGTTCAAATGTTTGTATAGCTTATGGGACTTAACTACGGGGCATCGGTCCCTAAACTTACAAAATACTTATGAACTAGCTAACACTAAGGACGGCACAAATATCCATGCCCGAGGGGGGATTTGAACCCCCGACCGTAGTGGCCGTGCAGACCGTGACTGGCGCGCCTCAGTCCCCTCGGCCACCGCGGCCGGCGCGTGGTTATTAGTCAGTAGGTTACAAACTACTTAAATTAAGTGAAACCAACCTAAGGACAACACACACATCCATGCCCGAGGGACAATTCAACCCCCGACACGGGACACCCCGCGATCCGCAACGTGACGCTCCAGACCGCTCGGCTACTCCCGCGCGGCAACAATGGATGTTTGGATCTTTTAATGGCGTATGTTGATAGTACTCCGACAGAATATTACATTCATATTGTTTACCAAGAAATAACACTTCAGAAATACAATTTCCTCAAATGGTAGGAAGAGGCATAAGAAGCGTCTTTAATTTAAGATGTAAGAAAATTTTCATTTTTTAAAACAAATGAATCAAAGTGCGGTATCTTGCAGAGTTTCAGATTATAATAAAATTGATTATACAGTAATCAATACACATTTCAACGTCCATATCAAATACATTTGTTGTGTTCTATGATTTCGAAGATCTTCTGTCTAAATCTGATAAGCAATCTATCGAGGTGTGTATTAATCTTTAACATTGTGATTAAGTAAAAACGCAAAATTTATATTCCTTCTCCCCTCTAACACCAGCCAAGTTTCATAGATGTCGTTTATTTACACCTGGGAATGTAGTTTCTTCGTTTTTCGTGTTACTAATCTGTTTTGCTATTATAATCTGATATAAGTGTGTTCAGCAGGAACTGTGCTGTATTTATCTATCTTTCTGTCTTTGATCAGTAAGCCTGCCAGTGATAATAAAACTAAAGGAAACGTTTTACGCGACTGTTTTGTATGGTTGTCTCCAACTGTTGTTTTTCGACTGTGCTAAGCCGTGCTCCACTTATACCAGTTTCTTGTCGTCAGCAGTACATTTTATATTAGATCTTTGGCATTTCTGTAGTTCTATAATCTTATATTTCAAGTTCTTAACTATGCTCTTGGATAAAGTTTTCTCTTCCATACCTCATTTGTTCAGTGTTATATTATTCTTTTGTCTGTGGTGTATCTGATCATATAACAATGTAGGGTGTATTCTGTTACATTTCAATTAATTTATGAGTCATATAATCACTTAGCTCTTCCACCATATGCTACCCACAGCTGAACGGTTATTTATAAAAAAACCTGTTAATTCTGAAGTTCACTATCCATGTGTATGCGCCATCACAAAAGTCATTTCTGGAAACCGTCGCGGCGCGAGCCACTTGGGACCCAGCAAAACGCGCGACGTCGGAAAATACCACCAATTTTTGAAATGGTGTAAAAAGCTGAAAGAGCTCAGCATGCTCACAAAATAACTCGTTTACTTCACGGAAAACCTTTGACGCGACGGAGTAGCGAACTACAAAATGTGCAAGAAAATGAGTAAATAATTTCACAACTCTTGAAGGCTGTCAGTCCACCTCTTCGACCTCCTCTATCATCCTCCTCCTGCTCCTCCTCATGTACCCTTTGTTCATTTGTTCATTCCCCCTGCCACTTTCCAGGTCCTACTGCTTTCCTTTTCGTACAAACGATAGAACCTGTAATTCAATGTAACGTATCCTACATGACGTATTTATTTAAAAACTACGTTAGTCAATCTCCTCCTTCCAGATTGTTCTGTACTCCTGCTTGCTCCTCCCTCCTCTCTGTGTCCATCTCCTCTCACCCCTTCTCTGTTCATTTCTTCCCCTCACTTCTCCATAACCTCCCTCCCGCTTCTTTGATTCTCCTCAACTTCATTCTTTCTGTTTATCTCCCCCCCCCCCAAATTTTCTCCGTAGATCTCCTCCACCCCTCTCTACCCTTCTCCTCCTTCACCCCTCTGTATCTCTATATTCATCTCTTATCAGTCCATCTCCTGTTCTCTCCTATAAACGAAAAATAAAACGCATCTGCCAAATTTCGTGGCGATGGATCAAATAGAGTCGAACTCTACTGAAAGATACCCTTCATTCGGTGTCTTGCGGAGTAAACACACACCTCGACGGAGGTATACATATGAAGGTTGGAACTTAAATAGCGGCAACTGTTTATTCACAACCGATAGAAAAGCGTTACATTTTGCACATGTTACTAATCTTCAAGCCGGCCGCGATGGCCGAGGGGACTGAGGAGCTCCAGTCACGGTCTGCACGGCCACTACGGCCGAGGGTTCGAATCCCCCCTCGGGCATTGATATTTTTGCCGTCCTTAGTTGTAGCTAGTTCATAAGTAGTTTGTAATTTTAGGGACTGCTGACCCCGTAGTTAAGTCCCATGCGCTATACAAACATTTGAACTTATCTTCAATGTAGTCACCAACATTGTGTAGAACCCGTTGCCAGCGGTGTGGAAGGCGTAGTATACCGTTATCAGAGCCTGTTATGTTAATGTTGCAAATGGAGCGGTCTACTGCCTGTCGAATCTCTGGAACAGTTCTAATGCTTATTTTCTACAAAGTGGTTCTTTCATCTTTGGAATAAAATCAAAGTTAGAAGGACGTAAATCCGGGGAGAATGGTGAATGGTACCGTACTTACCAGTCCCGTCGACTGAACAGAGCAGCCAAAGATTGAGCTGTATGCGCCCGCTCATTGTCGTGCAAAATGATGGGTGGGTTGCGCAGTTTTGCCGCTTCTTTCGCGAAGCTGTTCGCAGTTGATGTTCCAAAAACGAACAGTAATACTGTGCAATGACGGTCTGCCTTGGGGGAACGTACTGCATTTCTGCCACAGTTTGCCGACCATCGTTGAAGGCTTTTCCCCAAGGTGCTACTGTTATGTACGGCAATGCCGATTCCCCGCACGCCTCGTGATGTGCAGATGGCAGACTCAATCTTAATCCAACTCCGTTGTTCCTGTTTGGAAAACATAGTGACACCGTTACGTTAGACCGCTCGCTCACAAGTGACTGTGTTTCCTTCGATTGTGCGCCCGCCGGTGACGTGGAAAGGGCGAGTCCATTTGCTCGGAGGTTAGATAGGTAATTCAACATCGAGTGCTATCAGCGACAATAGTAGATTCCATTGCATAGTGACTCCACAGCAGTATTACTACTACTTAATTTCCGACGCTCGTACATACGCCACCTTCCATGGAGATGAGTAAAACGGCATCGAAGTTGATTTTAAGACACCTTCCATCGTGCAGCGTGCGGTGCCTCACATAAGGAAGCCTCTATATTCAATCTGGGTATAAGCTACCTACATTCTAAACTTAATTCAACTATGTTCAGCCATTTCAGTGTGAAGACTAAAAAACATACCGCCTCTCTCACACACAAAGTTTAGCGTTTATAAGATGTGCACGATACAGGATACAACTGATTGTATTATTGTATGTACAATCAAAGTCGATTTGAGTTCGCCTTGGGGTAATGAGTTGTTTGTAGCAGGAATGTAAAATTTTCGAGACGATCATATTTGGTCAAAAATCATGACGTGTGCTTAAGCCTACAAGGTGATGTTCGTGTTTATACTTTGGCTCTATGAAAATCAATTTCTATGTCGGTCATATCACCTGCTTATCCCCTGTAAATTTATGGTTGGTTTCTCTGCTTAGTGCGAAATGTTATTTTCTTAAATTCGTTAAGTATCAGCTTATCGTCCGTCTTTTTGCGTCCATGGGCGTCGATCTGGCATTAATGTTTGTATAATTCAGTAAATTTGTACCTCTAACAAATGAGCCACATTTCCCCTCATGTATTTCGTGTGTGAACTCTGGGCGTGTGATATTGGTATGACGCAGTTTGTCCGTGTTTATTGTTACTAACTTACTATTAGACTGATGAGTGATATCCTGCTAAGTGCAACAATTGTCTACGTAGCCTTACGGTCTGTAGTGACAGTCATGTCTTGCGATGAAAAGCAATTTATTTTTCATTAATCGCATTAATTTCTGTTTTTAAGCTGTCCAGTCGACATGAAGATAGAGAAATCAGACAGCGTTCAAAGCATATTCACATAGATTATCTAAACATTTGTAGTCAATTTTCAAAGTTCCCCATATTACAGTGTCGCAGAAATTTTTTGCCCTCTGTTGTATCCCTGGTCTGTGATCTAGCTTACCTCAAGTTAGGAAATTCTGAAATATATCATCAAGAAAGATTACATACCACGGGAGGGTGTGTGATCAATGCAGTCAACAAAAATATTGTCTTTACTGAAGTTGAAGTTTATTGTGGCTGTGAAGTATCTGGTAGCGTATAACGGGTGTTTCAGAAATAAATTTTGTTAATGAGTTTTCCCGCCACCCATCTCCACTGCGGTAGTTTGCCATTCAAAGAAAGTCTATCCTCAGTAGCGCAGAAATATACGAATAATGCAATTTTAGTTGGAGACAACTTTTACCTTCCGAGAATAGACTGGAATTCTCTGCAGGTGATACAGACAAGCTGTCCTGCAAACCACTTTTGGATACGTTTTCCGAAAACGTTTTTGAGTAGCTAAATTGACATTACACATGTCATGGAAATATTTTTAGATCTTGTAGCTATGTAAATGGCTGACCTTAAAAACGACGTCATTGTTAGTAATATTGATGTCTTCATACCGTCAATGCTCACTGAAATTAAAGAATCACTTAAGGAGACTAGAAAGAACCGATAGGCAGTTTTCAGTGTCTCACTTAGGCAGTAAATAGAGATCTTCAATTCCGGTATGGTGTATATAGATAAATTATGGTCAAAGATTAATTGCATAGTACATCACACACTGGAGAAGTATGTACTACCATGCGCAAAAATATCCGAACGACCTGAATTGCGTTTCGCCTGATGTGCATGCAACCCAACTAACGTACGTGTCTTGCGGGTGCTCTGTTCGCTCCGCGGTATAGTCATTCGACTATTCATAATGGATCCACTGCAGACAACTGTTCTTTATGACAATCACTCCAGTTGTAAATTAACACCACGATTTTGCAAATACAAGGAAACACGTTATTAAGTTCTTAACGTTTATTAAATACAATTTATTACAATGACATATCTTAAGTATATCACACTTATTACAGTCTCATATAACAAACTCCGTCACATAAAACATTAATTAATCCTTAAACAACATTTCATATTGTTTCAAACAACAGATTTTACTATAGTATCGGAAATCCTAAAGTTCTGTAGAAGTTCGAAGTACTTTTGTTCTCTAAATAGTTTTCTCACAATTGCGGAACGTTGTTCCACTGGCGAGCGGATTTTTATTAACCGATTGTAGAACTAACCAGATAATAAAAACTCAATTAACAGCAGCAAACGCACTATGGAAACTTCAATATTAACTGCGTATCACCAACATTTTCTCCGTATTCATACCTGAACAAATATTGTACACATCTTGGAACTTGAATTGATATGACAAACTACCTTGTTCTGGAATCAAACCAACCACCTGTAGCCGTAGCTAACTAAGCAATGCATTCATGTCTTATAGATACTTGATTATGCCTAAGATTGTCACAGCTGACGAAACATAAAGATGTGTGAAATATTGGAGATTTCCTCACAAATATCAAAAAGCGCAAATCAAATCATATAAAATGCCAATTCTAAAATATTTTTATTTATTTATTTCTTACTGAACCAGGAACTTAATAATCTTCGTTATGTCCCTAATCACAAGTTCCCAGACTCAGTGTTGTGTGGGACTGACATACGAGGCTGCTCCTGTCGGAGTTTCGAGTCCTTCCTCGGTCAGGGGTGTTTGTGTTGTCCTTAGATTAGATTAAGTAGTTCTAAGCCTAGGGACAGATGACCACAGTAGTTTGGTCCCATAGATTTACAAACATTTGATTTTGAGTTACATACCCGGTATCTAAATGGAAGATAACTAAGTGAAGTCAGATGTTAGTAGTCTAATTATTTCACCAGCAGCGGGACGTTTGAATCTGTAATCAGGATATAATTACGTTATGCGTCACCGGGAATCGAACCCCGAACCTACCTGTGTCCTTTCTAAGCACGAATGGACGTTAAATCTCAAATGTTAACAGGAATGACGATGCGTGCGTGTCTGACTAGTAACAACAGCACATATCGTTGTTATAATAATAATAATAATAATAATAATATCGTGTGGCTCAGAGTCCTGGTGTATGTCATCCAACTGTGCGCCACTTCAGAGACTTGCATGTCCCTAACCTGCCCCAATTATCCAACCGGGAAAGGCGACCTTGAGTTTAACGTGGAATCCAAACCACGTGTAGTTTATGACACATTGTTGAGACGTGAATGCTGGGTTAAAACACAGATTGAAAAAATCGTCGATCTGACTAGGTTTCGAACCCGCGACCCTTCTGTTACCATTCAAGCGCTTTACCCCAAGACCACAGCAACACCTTAGATTGCGTAGATAAGGCACGAAGAGACATTCAAAATAATTTTTTGTTAGTAGTCCAGTGTGCTCTATCTAGGGCGTCAAATGAATTATGAATATTTTGTGCTGGACCTGGATTCGAATCCATATACGTGCCTTTCGTGAAGACCTAGAGGAGTCGGCAGTCTTGGAGAAAGCAACTATATGATTCCGAGAGGGTCGAGTGAGAAAAAGAGGAGATCCGAATTAGTATCCTAGTCCAGCACCAAAATTTGTAACGTGTCAAGTTAAACTCAATACGAGACACGTGACCTTAAAGGACAAGTGGTTTATAAAAGAGAATAAAGTTTTGTAATACAAGAAAAGCTTTCGAGCGACAGAGTTACTGATTGGCATGTATTCTACCTGTTACTGGCAACGATAAATCGGCTCTGTCAAAGTTGATATCGAAATAATTCGGTTTAATACGGATTGTTAACTACGGTGCAACTTGACGTTCTTCACTTGGTGTTACCAGCGGTGAAGTAGCCAGTTAAAAATATACACATGTCAGACCCTTTCCTTGTTAGTCCCTTCCGCTGAAGCAGTATGATGTAGTGAAGACTGTTAACCTCTGCTCTTTCTTACCGGGAAGTAAGGCATTGGATTATTTGGCTCCATAACAACACTACAACACTTATTGCCCGTGTATGCAATGCATAAGGATTCGAGAATTTACTTGTACTGCGGCTTACATTTCTGTATATGCTTGACCTAAACTGCAACTTCATTGTTTGTTTTACTTGATTTTTGTACTCACTGAAATAAAATTGCCTGACCTTCCAGTACGAGACCTCTCTCTCGTCCTTACTTTCTAACCAGAGAAATAAATCCGGTAATTCATTCACAAACGACTAGTTCACGCTGTTAAGAAATTTCGCGAAGGAATTTCATTTCCTATTAAAACGTGCTAAAATTTCGTGTGGCTCATTGGCCTGGTGCAAATCTTTCGACTGCCGCCACTTTGGCGACTTGCGTGTCCCTAGCCTACCCCAGTTATCCAACCGGGGAAATGGGACCTACAGCTTATCGTGAAATCCGAACCACATGTCGTTTCTGGCGACTCCTCACAGCGTTAAGAGGTGAAGGCCGGAATAAAACGCAGACTTAAAAGAAATCCGAGGCCCGACCGGGTATCGAACTCGGGACCCTTCGGTTTCTAGTCAAACGCTTTACCCCGAGACTACCGGACCAGACATATCGTTTTCCTCCAATTTCCTTAATAAGAAAAGCTCGTTGTCAGGGTAGGATGAGGTCTGGGCCAGATTAATCTTTTCGTCTGATAGCATAAGTATTTTGCCGTAAGAAGTATCATAAGTTGTGTTTCTGTAGATATGGAAATCATCAGCTGAAATAAAGACCATAAAGTGCGGTACAGATAAAAATGCAAAACGATTATCAACCGAAGGCAGAGCTAATGCTCAAACTGAGGTGTATTTTTTTCCTTGCCTTCCTCGACCGAGTATCGGAAGGCGTATGCAAAAATGTATAATGTGTTATGAATACTTGTAACGCTACATTTACGTTGACTCTTCAAAAAAGAATACTTTGTTTACAACGAATTAAAATTAATAGGCATGACGGGATTTGAGTCGATTTATGACCATTTACCAACTTACCGTCTTAATCACTACGCAAAGCTTCCATTCGAATACAGTTGCCTTACTGACTGGTATAATGTCATACGTGAGGTAACACACTTTCTTAAGAAGATACAATAGCTGGGACAATCTAAATTTTACTTTTAATCTCAGAAACACTGTCAGTATTACTACGTATGAAATTTAGAGACAAAATTCATTTCCACGATATTCGTAATAATACCAGGAACTTGTTTATGAAAGCTTTTTCAGAGCAAGTAGTTGGGAATGAATTTGACTTCTGAGACAAAGAAAGTGTTTCCACATCGTATGGCACTTGCTTCCTTTTGCCTTGTCGATAGGTGCTTACTTGCGAAATGACACAACTCAAGAGCTTTGATAAATGTCGTATTCTTGCACTTTATGAAGAGGGATACAGTATCAGCGCCATTTACCGTGCTCTAGGATACAAAAAATCCACAATACACCTGTGGGTGAAGAGGATGGCAGGTGAAGGCCATGTTAACAGTCATCGTCGCCCCGGACGTCCACGCACTATGACAAAGGAGCAAGACAATGATATACTCCGCTGCAGTGATGAAGACCCATTCCGCACCAGCACCGAAATTAGGAACGTTCTACAACTACCTATAAGTAGATAGACCATCGACCGTAGTCTCAACGAGGAAGGAAGATATGGACAAAAATCGGCGATAAAGGAAATGTTGACAGAACAACATAAGACTGCCAGATTAAACTTTGTACTGGCATCTGGCATACGTAAGCAAACTAATTTCATTCTAGGAGCAGAGAAGGTATTTTCCACAGCACCAAAGGGTTCTGTCCATGTGTTTCGTCCAACTGGACCGAGATTCGACAGAAAATATGTCCATCAGAGGCAAAGGTGTGGCCGATCTGCTGTCACAGTTTGGGGATGGATGACGGCAAATGGTTGCGGCATTCTGTGGGAACTGGACCGTCCGCCTACCAGTAGTTACTACTGTGAAATACTAGATAACATAATGCTTCCTTCTGTTCGTGAGACGTTTCCGGAAGCAGAATAATATTCCAACATGACCGTTCCCCGGACTACACCGCAAATTGTGTGAAACAGTGGTTTCGAGTGAACGGAGACGTTGATGTGTAGGACTGGCCTCCCAAAGATGCTGACCTCAATCCCATACAGCACGTGTGGGCAGAGATGGAGAAGATTATTAGCAGCCGAAGACCTACGCCAGCAACGAAGGCAGCGCTATCTGAAGCAGTTCAGGATGCATGGGAAGAGCTGTCGCAGAATAGTGGGTTTGTAAGAAAACTAGTTACCTCTGTTCTCCGGCGGCTAAGTGCAGTTGTAGAGGAGAATGGAAACTGGACACGATACTAAATTATGTTGTCATCAGAGACAAAGCTTTGTTTATATTAAATGGAAGTGTCTTATTTTCTCGATTATTTTTCTTGAAGATTTACATTACTTCGAAGAAAAGAAAAATTATTTTGTGTTAATTTCAACCCTTCTGCAATAAAGTATTTCATCTTAAATTATTACACGAACTTTAAGAAAAACCAAAACCAGCATGAAAATTAAGAAGGCTTATGACGTCATTAAGGCATCAAAGAATGAACTATATACTTTTTTTTTATTAAGTGAAGAAGGCATTTTATTTATTAATGTTCTGTTTATTTAGATGTAGTCAGGGTACCAGTAAGGATAAAATCATAAGAGAGGTGTCATTTTTAAAAGTGTTGAAACGCCAGCTGGTAGACGCAAATTCGAGCGTTTGGCTCCACTACATTCCCATATTTACTAACTTGCAGTCGAATATAACTCAGTGGTCAAAGCCTACTGTAATTTCATCTCAAAGCCCATTAAAACCTCTAAGTAACGCTTTTAGAGTAGACCCTGTTCATATTAACTTGGCGTCCAATACACCTGTTCATCGACTTTGTTGAGTATCACGTAAAATTTACGAAACCAGAAAGGAGGATTAGGATTTAATATCCTGTCGACGTCGTGGTTATTTGAAATGGAGCCCAAGCTGGGATTGTTTCGTTAAGAATGTGGAAGGAAATTGGCTATGCTTTTGAAAAGGAACCATGTTGCCATTTGCCTAGAATAATTTTAGGAAATCGCTTGAAAAACAGAAGGATAAACAGACATGGAAACTATACACTTTCGCCATTGTATCACTGAGCAGTCAAAATTCATATAGTCGAAAATGAAAAGTGAAATACCGAATTTAATACTAATTATACCTGGAGGCAACAGAAACTTACATGATACCAAATTAAAAGTCATTTCTACACGTTGCCGTTAAGAGTGATGTTGCCTTTCTATTGAGCACTGAAATCTCCAATAATGATTATTGAATAGAAGTTTTAAAGTAATACCAACTTCTGGCCTGTGTACCGATCCGATTTTATGGTAGAAATGACACATAAAAGTAGTAAGGTTTCGTGAAATCACATTATATAGACGTTTCGGTTAAATAGTTTATTTGCAGTAACACTCGTACAACTCTAAACTACAATGTCACAACATCTAGTTTTACGATCTGGCCAGCAGTGGAAATCAAAACATCTTAGTAATAAAGTCTGTAAATAACATTGCTTCTTGCATTCGTTATTTCGCTTTCTTTATCTGTAAGAGAAGCTTCGTCGTCACCTTCTTATCACATAATCCTATGAAGTCCTTAAGTTTTTATTTCCTTAATTCCCAGAATCTATGACGAGGTAAAGAGAGGCAGAAAGGAAGACGAGACGGTGAGAGAGAGAAAGGAAGAAGAGAGGGAAGACAGGATGAAAGGAAGTATAGGACGGACAGGATTGCGTGATAGACAGAGGGAAGAGGAGGAGCTGGAGGAGGTAGAAGGGGACGAAGAGACAGAGGCAGATCATAAGAGAGAGAGAGAGAGAGAGAGAGAGAGAGAGAGAGAGAGAGAGAGAATGGGGAATGGTAGACAGAATTCAGAAAGCAAATGCTTTTCTCAGGGGCAACAGGGTATTTGACTGTTCTCTGGTAATCATCTTAAATGGGTGATCATGTCATCTTACGCTCAAAGCATGAGCTGCGGTGGAATGGCCGAGCGCTCTAAGGCGCCTTGCTGCGGAGCGCGCGGTTGCTCCTCGTCGGAAATAGCGTCGCCCCTCGGGCATGTGTGTGTGTGTGTGTGTGTGTGTGTGTGTGTATGTGTGTGTGTGTGTGTGTGTGTCTGTGTGGTGTTGTCCTTACATTACGTTAGTTTAAGCAGTTTGTAAGCCTAGACTGATAACCGCGGCAGTTCAGTCCCAAATATTTACAAACATTTTGAACATTTCATAACATGACTTGTTTTCCTCGTCAAGTGTAGTATTCTTTAAAAACAAACGGAAATGGAATTCAAATATAATGTGAAATCCAGCTTAAACGCTTCTTTTGAGTCATGTGATGCCTGTAAACTCAACCCACATGGTGTGCTCCTACTGTTGTAACATGCCGGCCGCGGTGGCCGAGGGGACATTCGGCGCTCGGCTGCCGAGGTGGACGGACGCGCGGCGGCAGCGCTAGAAGTGCTGGAGTAAACAACGGCTGCGTGGCTACTACGAAGGTCAGTAGGGCGCTTTGCCTACTATTGCGTCTTTACGTGATTTAAAATGACAAAATGAACGAGACTGAATGTGCAAGAATAGATACGATTAGATTTACCTTTGATTGGAACTGTACAAGACCGAAAGCGTTCGAGATAAAAAGATGGTTGTCAGAAGAGGTTAAGATCACAGGAGAGGAAGTTATTGGAGTACATCTTTCCTTTGTGACCAATTCTGTCTTTTTAAAATTGAATTCTTCTGAATTGTGTTGCTCTATTGTTGACAAGTGTGGTGGTAAAATGAAATTTCGCCACTCGGACGGAACCGTTAGTGAAGTTATTGTTTCTCATGTCGGGATAGGCATCCGTACAGTGAGAATTTTCGAGCTGCCATTCGAGGTTCCAGCTGCAGCAATAAATGCTGCGCTTCAGCCTTATGGTAGGGTTCTCTCGAATATTGCCGAAAAGTGGTCAGAGGAACATATGTTTCCTGTTCTGAATGGAATTAGACAAATTAAGATTGAACTTTTGAGGCATATACCTTCTTATTTGAATATCTGCGGACATCGCGCTCTCGTAATTTACGATGGTCAGCCGCGGACTTGTTCGTTATGTAATGCCACCGGGCACGTTAGAAATCAGTGCACAAGAAGGCGAGTCCTTCAATTACCGAATAACGAGGCGGTTGTCTCAGGGCAGGCCGTAAGCATGAAAGTGACGTACGCTGCCGCGGCCGTCAACCGGGCCCCGTCTCCACCGAGTATGGCCGAGCAGGCGGGACCTGCCGACGCGTGCGCGGAAACCGGAAGGAACGCAGAGTTGGGCAAAGGAGGCGAGCCGATACCGGCCAACGATGACGTCACTGAGAGCGCAACACGCATGCTTTGTGAAACCGACAACTTTTCAAACGAGAGACAAGCTTCCCATACGACACCTGATGTAGACGTGACGAAAAATGTAACAACAGTCGCACACGACGATGCCATTAATTTACAGGGGCCTACAATGGATGAATGTCCGACGACAGACACACTAAAAGTGACAAAGGAAGACCATGCGGATGACAAGGTACCACAGGAAGAAACAGACAACTCCAGTCTACCGGCCAAAGGTAGACAAAAACAAGAAGGATCCGAAGCACCACCCACTTCACGTGTCGAAGGAAAAGAAGCAACAGTCGACTGCGAAATAAACGGAGTTAAAAAATCTTCTGCTAAGAAGAAAGGCGAGGTAGCTTCTCGGCGATCTTCCATGGAATCGCCAGAAAGTTCACCAAAGAATTCACCGGAGAGCTCGCCAAAATCATCAAACAAGAAGAAGAGGAGAATCGCACATCAAGCTGCAGAGATCTTGGCTCCTCCTTTAAGAGAGCGGCTGAGACAGATACAGGAGCCTGACAAGAGGAAAGAAGACACAAAAACGCAAAGAGTAGTTGCATGCTCTGATAGGAAAAAGAAACAGGAAAAGGTTGCTACATTGCACGGATCATGTGAACAATTGCATGAAAAGACGAAACCGGATATAGACGATGACACCCGACATGGACATGCGCACGGACATGACACCAAGGAAACAACAATTATCTGGGCGGGTGACAAGGAAGATGAGACTGATGCAATGGAAACGGAAGGGGCCTTTGAGGAAGAATGTTTTTATTAAAATTTGTGCATGAACTTATAGAAGAAAGAAAAAAAAGAAGAATGAAAAACGAGGAAAAAAAAATTTAACTAGGAAAAAATTATTATCAGAGGATCCAATTAAGTGTCTTCTATTACACGTCTTGTAGCGTTACAAAGTGGAACATACATATAATGTGACCACTATAAACATAAACAAAATTCAGAGTCAACCAAAGGTGGCTGCACTGAAAGACTTCCTGTATCAGTCCGATACAGACATCGCTTTCTTGCAGGAAGTTAACATAAAGAACTTGTATATTTCTGGGTATAAGGAGGTGTTAAATGTAGCTCCAGAAGAATCGTGTGGGACAGCGATCCTTGCTAAAGAAGGGATTGAGATAACGAATGTGTGTCTTTTAGAATCAGGGAGGGGAATCAGCTGTAAAATTTTTAACACCACTTTTATAAACATTTACGCGCCATCAGGCAACAATACACGACAAGAGAGAGCGGCCTTTCTCAGGAGTGACATTTTATTTCTACTCAAAGAGAACCCGGCAGAAGTTTTAATAGGGGGAGATTTTAATTGTGTTTTGAATAAAAAGGACCAGCGACCAAATTTTAATTTTTCTCGAGAACTGAAGGCATTGGTCGAAAACTTGAAGTGGTTTGACGCGTGGGAAATTAAATATCCTACGATGGTTAGATTTACGTACATCACTAGTACTACACAGAGTAGAATAGACAGGATATATGTCACCCCCAATCTAGAGACCAAAGTAAGTAGCATTGAGGTGATACCAGCTGCCTTCTCTGATCACTTAGCAGTGAAATGCAGTATCAAATTAACAAGACAAAAGACTTACTGGGGTCGCCCACTATGGAAATTGAACATCAATACCCTCTCAGAAGATGCTCTGGCTTTAAAGATACAAGCAACTTGGGGAGCTGTTTTAAGAACGCGTAACAAGTATAGAACAAATATCGAATGATGGACGATGGCCGCCAAGAGAAAGTTAAGAGCAGCGTTGATATCTCACGCAAAGGAAAGAGCAATTTGGTCAAGGCACACAATGGAATTCTATTACTGTTGTCTAAGGGACCTTTACGACCAACCAATATCTCAAGAGGCCATTATAAATATTAAAAAAATTAAAGCCAAAATGATAAGTATCAAGAGGAAACATCTGGAAGGATTGCAAATAAAATCACACACTAGAACGACAGTAGAGGAAGAAAATACCTCCATCTATCACTTGATACAACACACAAAGAACAGAAGAAGAAATTTTATTGCCAACCTCAGAACGGAAGGTAACAGAGTACTAACAGGCCAAAAAGATATTTTAAATGAAGCACATAGATTTTATCAGCAGTTGTATTCTGGAAATGCTACTGATAACAACTCCGTGCAAGAGCTTTTACAGAGCTCTGAAATGGAAGGTATAGTTTCAGAGGAAGACAATAGAGGTCTTACGTTAGACGTTACAAATGAGGAGGTCCTTGACATCATTACATCTTCGCCTTCGAGGAAGTCTCCAGGCCCAGACGGCTTGCCGGTGGAATTTTATAGAACATTTTGGGAACTAATAGGTAACGAATTCACGGAAGTCGTTAATGACGTCTTGAGAGGCGTGGATATTCCTCCTGTATTTAAGGAAAGTGTAACTGTATTACTAACAAAGGGAAGGAGCACGGACATAAAAGATATTAATAATATGAGGCCGATCACCTTAATGAATTCAGATTATAAAGTAGTTGCACGTGTAATTAAAGAAAGAATGAAACCCATTTTAGAAAAAGTTATTGGAAGCTACCAGACTTGTCTCCCCAGACGTACCATTTTTAAATCTGTATGTGAATATCGCGACATAATTGCTCTTTTCGCAACATCGTCAGCTAATGGCGGCATTGCCTTCATTGATTTTGCCAAAGCATTTGATAGAGTGAACCACGAATACCTCTTCAAAACTCTGAAACACATCGGCTTAAAGGACAACAACTTAACGCTTTTAATGAACATCGTCAGGGGTATAAAAACCAAAATCTCGATAAATGGACAATATACTAACGAGGTATTGATATTAAGTGGAGTTCCTCAGGGAAGTCCCTTGTCTATGTTGTTTTACGTAATTTCTCTGGAACCTCTCCTACGGCGTTTGAATGCAACCCTAGAAGGCATAACAGTAGCCGGACTCAAGACAGTTACAAACGCATACGCTGACGATGTGGGAGTTTTAGTGAGGAGCAATGAAGACTGTGCAAAACTAACGGAAACGTTAATGCTTTATAGCAGAGCAACTGGTGCGAGGATCAATGAGACGAAAAGTTCTTTTTTAAATTTAAAGGGACTTGAAAATGTGCAGCTGCCGTGGGCACACACAGTGGAACACCACAAGACCCTAGGAATAACGTTCTACAGTTGCCCGTTAAGAACAACGGCCGCAAATTGGAAACAGGTCCTAGGAAAAATAAGAGGCAGCTTAATAATGGACGAAACAAGAGACTTAAATATAAAGCAGAGAATTAAGCTAATAAATTGTGCAGTTCTATCAAAAGCGGCATACGTCGCTCAGATTTTACCTACACCTCCTGCAACTGCGAGAACTATAATGAGCACTATCTGCAGATATGTATGGAAAGGGCATATATTCAGAGTAGCGGTAGGAACAACCACCATGAGACCAGAAAAAGGAGGCCTCGGGCTGACAGACATTCGGAAAAAAAGCACGGCCCTCTTCATTAAAAGGACACTCAACCTTATAGAGACGCAACCGAACAGCATAACTGCTGCTCTGTTCAACCTTCTGAAACCTGGCAGCCTGCAGCCACCAGTAGATGTTAGTGAAATAAGCTACAAACTGAAGCACATTCAGTCTTTTTACGTAGAGCTAAGCTACTTGACATGTATTCTAAGGGATAAACACAAGAGGACAAGCAAATATATAGTAGATAAGTTGAAATCAACCGATAACCAAAATAAGATGGAGCTGAAATACCCTAACAAAAACTGGGGGAAAATTTGGGCGAATATAAATAACCGAATGCTGACAACAGATGTGCAAGCATCATGGTATAGAGTTATAAATAATGTCGTTAGTACGAACGAAAAACTTTATTCAATAGGACTAAGCGCGACCAACGAATGCCCAAAATGCAAACATTTGGACTCATTAAGCCATCGCTTCATTTGTAACGGATACAAAAATATATGGAAAGACGTTATATTTCAAGTCGCTTTCATCAAACGGAGCGATGGAAGGGAATTAACAATAAACAATTTACTCTTCCCAGAAGATGTTTCTTTCCCATCACAAAAGAACAACGTAATATTATGGCTATTCGGAAATTTTGTAAATTATGTAGTCAACAAAAAAGGAACCGACAATGTACCAGAATATCGAGAATATATAAAAGAAGAATACTTCGAAATATACAAGAAAATAGACCATAAAAAGAATTTTGGAAACATGTTGAAAATTTTGTTTCAGAAACAAGGTATAGGTTAATATCTACACATCATGAAATAGACAGAACAAGGTAGAATGCCAAAGTAGGGGATTGCTGTTGAGGGTGAAGTACGGTGGGGACTTCGTGTGCCCCGGGGCCGCTACGGTAGCCGTGAAGGCCTCAACAGAACCCCGAAAAAGCATTTCTGCCGAAGAAGAAAGAAGAGGTAAAGTGACGAAGATAATTTTTCTTAATTATTTTACTTTTCTTTCCTTTTGAAAAACATCATTAGTTTCGTATTATTCAAGTAAACTATTAAATAAAGCAAGGTATTCGGATAAGGAATTTTACGTTTGTCTTTAAAATGCAGAAAGGCATATTTCTTTCAGTTAAAACACAAGTATGTAAAATAAAAATATAAAGTACCAAGAACGGTACTTCAAATACGAACTGCGAAAAAAAAAAAAAAAAAAAAAAAAAAAAAAAAAAAAAAAAAAAAAAAAAAAGGGGACGGTCGGGGGTTCGAATCCCCCCTCGGGCATGGATATTTGTGTCGTCCTTAGCATAAGGTAGTAGATAAGTAGTTTGTAAGTTTAGGGACTGGTGACCCCGTAGTTAAGTCCCATAACCTTAACAAACAAACAACTGTTGTAACATTCACTAACAGTGGTATATTGTCTGTGCATTCGTATTTTGGGAAAAGGTCTACAAATATTGCGTAGTGCCGAACTGTAAAAATAAATCTAGAAAAATCTAGAAAATATGATTTTGCATGTTCCAAGCAATGATAAAGGCATAAAATGTAGTTTATTCTCCCTCGTAGAGATCCTAATCAGATAGCGGTCACTTGGTGCGTTTAATTTTAGGAAGATTACTTTGATGTAAGTAAACACTCCGTACAACAATTATTATTCTATTAGTTCACAACCGGTATTAAGAATCATGCTCTGCAGCCACAAAGTTGTATAGTTTTTTTTTGGACTTAACTACGGGGTCATCAGTCCCTAAACTTACAAACTACTTATGAACTAGCTGCAACTAAGGACGGCACAAATATCCATGCCCGAGGGGGGATTCGAGCCCCCGACCGTAGTGGCCGTGCAGACTGTGACTGAAGCGCGTCAGTCCCCTCCCCACCGCGGCCGGCAGTTGTTTAGTCTTATTGTGTACACATCAGTGCACTGATGTTTACATTTGTGAAACAGGTGTTCACGATATATTTGTATTTTAAGTCGTTTACAAACGTAGTTGGTGAAAGTACAAATTTCATTATGATTGTCTTTTCAATATTTACTTCGGTGAGGCAGTGTTTCGGTATATGATAAAGACATCAACAATTTGTCTCAAAAACGCCTTTTTAGCGCATATACTGAAACCAACTGGATTTGAACACGGAATGCAAAATTTGTGAACGATACTGGAACCGCATCGCTACCAAGCTTATGTGGAACTGATAGTCTATTCGAAACTTCGACATTTTTTCTTGGAATATTTTAATTTTGGCACGTAAGCCAAGATAGTTATCCTTTTACTTTCATTCTTCTTTAGCCTAACAAGTTCCGATTTAACTTGACAAATTTCTTTGTAACCAAACAGCACGAGAAAATTGCATAGTAATTTGTGGAAGGTTGCTAGCGCGCAAGATTAAATTGCGTAGACACATGAATTAATCGGAATCGGAAATGTAACTACGTAGTAGCGCGCTTACCGTGTAATTTTTGCAGTGGCTTTTATAACAGAGTTAATTTAAATGTGAAATGCATTTGGTAGAAAAACGAAGACTTAATCTAAGACGCAATCCATATTTACGCACGTTTATGGTGTGTAATAGTTTGTATCTTTGGACTAGAGTCAGTCTGTTGACATAAACAAATATACGTATATTTTACTTTAAATGCAACTTTCACCTTTCTTACTTACGGTACGTAAAAATCTGGATTGTTGTCGAGAAACTAAGATACCTTAAGCGCATCAACTTTCGGAAGGTTTTTTCACTATAAGACTTCACATAATTTTCTCCCTTCTTACAAAAAAGTTATAAATGCGTTTTCCATCACAAGTAACTTAATTGTACACAGAAAAAGTCAGGAAAAATGTAGTAACCTTCGCTAACACTGCTCTAACACGCATATGGCTTCTTCTTCCTCGTGTTGTGTGAAATCATCAGAGCTTAAGCCAATAACAGAGCGTTTTTGATCACGTGACCTAAACTTGAAATTTAATTATATTCATGCTATAATTTCAAAATAATAACAAATGTTTTGTAAGAACAACGACGGAAAATTCTATTTGAACATTACAATCATCCAGATTGAAAACAATTCGAACCCAATTTTAAACATAGCATTATAGCCTACTATATATGCCACATTCCATATTTGGTAACCCATTTCAATGTGTAAGTAGGAAAAGGGGAACAAAATATTATGTTCTCATTAGACTGATGTATTTTCTCGGTACGTCTATGTTAGCAAGAATACTTTTGCTTACTGTCCCATTCATTTCATACCAGACTGAGCTACAGTAAAGCGTAGCCAGGTTTGCCTAGTTAACATGAAAATTCCGAATGTTGGCAAGGCAACAAAATTAGAAGTAAGGATGGTGAAATTAATAAAATATTTTGAAATGAAACATAAATCATTTCTTCCGTAAGACCTATGATTGTAAAATCGCTCCTACACAGATATTAAATGCCAAATGTGTAATTAACCCTTTAACTATAGTGAACTTCTACAGACGTTCATTGTAATCGGACCTTGTAGAAGTTAGACTGCTGTAAAAGCTAGGGAAAAGAAGTCCCCTCTGATGAACTTCCGTCTCTAATGACCACTCTGTCGACGGGACGTTAAACGTTAATCTCCCTTCTTGTTTTCGCGTGAACTGGTGCAGTCCTCTGGAGGGAAAGACTTTCCAAGGCAATTTCAAAAACAGTCCACCTCTGCAAGGCCATATTATTGTGGTATTTTAAGAAGTCAGCAGTTGTTACAGAGCTAAACGTCGCTCTCTGCGTGACATTCAAGTAAAAGCCGATAAACAACTGCATCGGGTGACCATTTGATAAATACAGGACCTATTTTAAGGCGTTAATATCACTTCTCACTCTAGAACAAAAGAAAATGATCGCTTTCCAGTGAGTTAGTCACCGAAAGTGACATCTTTCCAACATTTCAGCGTATTGTAACAATTACATATCGATAATCATTGTCTGCGGTGGGCGTCAGACTAGAACTACGAACAAACTATACCAACTGCGAGATACTATACAGTAATCCCATCTCACGCACTCTTAGGGCAACCTCTTCCTGTTCCTTTCGCACCTCTCTGTTTCTGGGAGACTGGAAACTGGAGAGTTCATTCATCAGATGCTTTTCACTTTTATTTAAACAGCATCACCAGCAGTTACACTGTAATCTTTACGAGTAGACCATACTTATGGTCCCTTTCGATTTTATAGAATGAATTACATATTCTAAACATTACTTTCGCGACTTTTTTTTCTTTTCTCATATTCTTATCACAAATGCTTCTCCTGTCACTTATAAGCTTGAATCGAATTATCATTGAAATTGATCAGATGCTTAATTTTTTCGCGGATGATCTATTTTTCAGTCACTGGAAAAGATTTATTTGCACGGTTCGTCTGATTGGAAACTATGTGCTCGAAACTTATGAAATATGTTTGTGAAGTTTGCATTTTGTAATCAGGGTAATTCTATCTTTACATTTCTGCAGTTATGTGATAGAGGTGGTGCCAACGAAAAAGTTCATAAGGAAAATAGTATTCAGGTATATAACATTAAAAAGTATTGTGCAGAAAATGTTAATTACGTCTCGTGATGCTACAGTTAAAGAAATCGATGAAGACTTATTCTTCTATGCTGGGTATATCTCTTCTCAGTCAACACAGTGGCAGGCTGCGCGCCGCGCCTTCGAAGCCGCTATCTCCGTCAGCGTAAGGCAGCGCGAGGAACACAGACGCCGAGCAAACGTATTCTGCCTGTCGCTAGTCTAATGGAGAATTGGCAACATAGCAGAGTACGCTTGGCAACTCTGTGAGCGGGGAGTTACTTCCTGGTAAGCACAGAATTAAGCTGATAAATTCACTTGATTTTTCATGTCATTTCCATTCAATAATCTGAGTGATTTTCACTTAAGGTGTGACATAAAGTTATTAATTCATATTTTTGGGTCCAGGAAATTCGTTCCACACGAAAATTGCAACCAATCTCTTCTTTTAAAGTTACGCCTGATCTGGTCTCCTAACTTGTCAGCCAGTAAGGAGGAACCAAATACCCGAAGTCCTCGCTAGCCCTCGGGTAACGTAGTCGGCTGCGAAACGAACGTGCTATCAACTTTCGATGCCAATCGTGGTGAGAGCAAATATTTTTAGCTCTTCTCTGACAGAGCTACAGGTATCCAGATTGAAAATCAATAGGGAATTCTTAACAAAACTACTCAGTCAAAAGGTGTTTAGCTGTTTCCAGGACGGCATTCTCTCATATACTCTGAAAGTGACTTACAATGCTCAGGTGGTTTACCGATTCCGTGCGTGTAGAAACCAATTCCTTTCGAGTTAAAGCTGTCGCCGAACCATGTTGAAGTCAATTTGTCGAGAAATACATTTTCTTGACGGTTGGACAACTACTTCCAAAAATGAGTAAAAAGTCTTAACATGAGACTAGTATAATTTCTGTGTCAGAAGCTTGCTTATAGTTGATCATTTCATTGAGCACCAAATTCTCTTAACTGCGTCTAATCGATATGCTAAGTGCAGTTTCCGTTACATTGACGTAGTAGTCTGGTGGATCGGTTGTAGTTTAGAATCTGTCATGTGTGCGTTCGATTGCACCGTAAAAGTGTATATTTTTAACTGGCACGATCATGTCTACTTCACCTCTTGTAACACCAAGTGAAGAACATCAAGTTGCGCCATAGTTAACAATCCGTATTAAACCGAATTATTTCGCCATCAGCTCGGACAGAGCCGATTTATCGTTGCCAGTAACAGGCAGAATACACGGCAACCAGTAACTCTGTCGCTAGAAAGCTTTTCTTATATTACAAAACTTTATTCTATTTTATAAACCAATGGTCCTTTAAGGTCATGTGTCTCGTACTGAATTTAACTTGAGACGTTAAAAATTATGGTGCTGGATTCTAATTCGGATCTCCTCTTTTTCGCACTCGATCCACTCGGAATTATATAGCTGAATCATTTCGTTGCTTTCTCCAAGACTGCCGACTCCTGTAGGTCTCCACGAAAGGCACGTATATGGATTCGAATCCAGGTCCAGCACAAAATATTCATAATTTCATTTGACGCACTAGATAGAGCACACTGGACTACTAACAAAAAATTATTTTGAATGTCTCCTCGTGCCCTATGTACGGAAGCTGAGGTGTTGCGGTGGTCTTGGGGTAAAGCGCTTGAATGGTAACAGAAGGGTCGCGGGTTCGAAACCTAGTCAGATCACCGATTTTTTTCAATCTGTGTTTTAACCCAGCATTCACGTCTCAACAATGTGTGTCATAAACTACACGTGGTTTGGATTCCACGTTAAACTCAAGGTCGCCTTTCTCGGTTGGATAATTGGGGCAGGTTAGGGACATGCAAGTCTGTGAAGTGGCGCACAGTTGGATGACATACACCAGGACTCTGAGCCACACGATATTATTATTATTATTATTATTATAACAACGATATGTGCTGTTGTTACTAGTCAGACACGCACGCATCGTCATTCCTGTTAACATTTGAGATTTAACGTCCATTCGTGCTTAGAAAGGACACCGATAGGTTCGGGGTTCGATTCCCGGTGACGCATAACGTAATTATATCCTGATTACAGATTCAAACGTCCCGCTGCTGGTGAAATAATTAGACTACTAACATCTGACTTCACTTAGTTATCTTCCATTTAGATACCAGGTATGTAACTCAAAATCAAATGTTTGTAAATCTATGGGACCAAACTACTGTGGTCATCTGTCCCTGGGCTTAGAACTACTTAATCTAATCTAAGGACAACACAAACACCCCTGACCGAGGAAGGACTCGAAACTCCGACAGTCCCACACAACACTGAGTCTGGGAACTTGTGATTAGGGACATAACGAAGATTATTAAGTTCCTGGTTCAGTAAAAAAATATGTAAATAAATAAAAATATTTTAAGAATTAGCATTTTATATGATTTGATTTGCCCGTTCTGATATTTGTGAAGGAATCTCGAATATTTCACACATCTTTATACTTCGTCAGCTGTGACAATCTTAGGCATAATCAGGTATCTATAACACATGAATGCATTGCTTGGTTAGCTATGGCTACAGGTGGTTGGTTTGATTCCAGAACAAGGTAGTTTGTCATATCAAGTTCAAAGATGTGTACAAATATTTGTTCAGGTATGAATGCGGAGAAAATGTTGGTGATACGCAGTTAATATTGAAGTTTCCATAGTGCGTTTACTGCTGTTAATTGAGTTTTTATTATCTGGTTAGTTCTACAATCGGTTAATAAAAATCCGCTCGCCAGTGGAACGACGTTTTGCAATTGTGAGAAAACGATTTAGAGGACAAAAGTACTTCGAATTTCTACAGGACTTTAGGATTTCCGATACTATAGTAAAATCTGTTGTTTGTAACAATATTAAATGTTGTTTAAGGATTAATCAATGTTTTATGTGACGGAGTTTGTTATATCAGACTGTAATAAGTGTGATAATTCTTAAGATATGTCATTGTAATAAATTGGATTTAATAAACGTTAAGGACTTAATAACGTGTTTCCTTTTATTTGCAAAATCGTGGTGTTAATTTACAACTAGAATGATTGCCATAAAGAGCGGTTGTCTGTAGTGGATCCATTTTTAATAGTCGAACGACTATACCGCGGAGCGAGCAGAGCACCCGCAAGACACGTACGTTAGTTGGGTTGCATGCACATCAGGCGAAACGCAATTCAGGTCGTTCGGATATTTTTGCGCATGGTAGTACATATACAGTGAATTAAGGACGGAGAAGACGCACCATGTTTTAATAATATTATTCGAAAAATGCTGAGGATGAGTAGGCAGTTACACTCTCGGTTCAGAAAGAACAAATAAATGAAGGGAGGCAAACACAATGGATATTCGCGCATCTGTAAAAGATCAATGCTCGAAGAACTTTAACAACTAGCACATCTTACCTTTTCAAAAGCTTTGTCAGAGCTCAAGAAAATTACGAATCTATTTCAGTTCGATAAATGGGTCGCAGACTTCAGTGCAATCACTCGTTAATCAACCTGTGATGGCAATAAAATATATCAAAAGGAAAGCTAATGTTTTAAAAAATGTTCAAATGTTTTTAAAGTGTATGGGACTTAACTACGGGGTCATCAGTCCCTAAACTTACAAACTACTTATAAACTAACTTATACTAAAGCCAGCACAAACATAAATGCCGGAGGGAGGATTCGAACCTCCGACGAGTGAGGCCGCACGATCCGCAATATAGTTTTAAATTTCACTTTTAAGAAGTCGTTGACTAAGGTGGATCGTACAAGCTTACCACCATTTCACCATCGCAGTGATTTCTAAGTGGAAGACCTATCAATCGGCAGCCCTGGTTTATAGAAGCAGCTGAGAGACCTGAAGACAAGTAAGTTTCCAGGTTTGATTGGAATCGCAATTCAGTTTTAAATACAGTCCTGGCCATTAAAATTCCTACACCACGAAGATGACATGCTACAGATGCGAAATTTAAGCGACAGGAAGAAGATGCTGTGATATGCAAATGATTAGCTTTTCAGAGCATTCACACAAGGTTGGCACCTTCTCATACACAAACAGCACTTGACAGCTGTTTCCTGGTGAAACTTTGTTGTGATGCCTCGTGTAAGGAGGAGAAATCCGTACCATCACGTTTCCGACTTTTATAAGCGTCGGACTGTAGCCTATTGCGATTGCGGTTTATCGTAACGCGACATAGTGCTCGCGTTGGTCGCGATCCAATGACTGTTAGCAGAATATGTTCAGGAGGGCAATACGGAACGTCGTGCTGTATCCCAACGGCCTCGTATCACTAGCAGTCGAGATGACAGGCATCTTATCCGCATGGGTGTAACGGATCATGCAGCCACGTCTCGATCCCTGAGTCAAGAGATAGGGACGTTTGCAAGACAACAACCATCTGCACGAAGAGTTCGATGACGTATGCAGCAGCATGGACTATCAGCTCGGAGACAATGGCTGCCGTTACCCTTGACGCTGCATCACAGACAGGAGCGCCTGCGATGGTGTACGCAACGACGAACCTGAGGGAAACGAAAGGCAAAACGTAATATATTTTTTTTTTTTTTTTTTTTTTTTTTTTTTTTTTTTTTTTTTTTTTTTTTTTTTTTTTTTTTTTTTTACGAATCCAGGTTCTGTTTTCAGCATCATGATGGTCACATCCGTGTTTGGCGACATAGCGGTGAACGCACATTGGAAACGTGTATTTGTCATCGCCATACTGGCGTATCATCCGGCATAATGGAATGGGATGCCATTGGATACACGTCTCGGTAACCTCTTGTTCGCATCGACGGCACTTTGAACAGTGGCCGTTACATTTCAGATGAATTACGACCCGTGGCTCTACCCTTCATTCGATCCCTGCGAAACTCTACATTTCAGCAGGATAATGCACGAACGCATGTTGCAGGTCCTGTGCGGGCCTTTCTGGATAATGTTCGACTGCTTCCCTGGCCAGCACATTCTCCCGATCTCTCACAAATTGAAAACGTCTGGTCAATGGTGGCCGAGCAACTGGCTCGTCACAATACGGCAATCAGTTCTCTTGATGAACTGTGGTATCGTGTTGAAGCTGCATGGGCATCTGTACCTGTAAACGCCATCCAAGCTATGTTTGACTCAATGCCCAGGCGTATCAAGGCCGTTATTACGGCCAGATGTGGTTGTCCTGGGTACTTATTTCTCAGAATTTATGCACCCAAATTGCCTGAAAATGTTATCACATGTCAGTTCCAGTATAATATATTTATCCAATGAATACCCGTTTATCACCTGCATTTCTTCTCGGTGTAGCAATTTTACTGGACAGTAGTGTACATCATTTCACGGTATAGTCCCATTACTTAACTTGCATTAATTTTTGGTCCAGTGCAAAGACCCACGGGACTGGAAAAAGCGCTGGTGACTCTAGTTTATAAGAACGATTAATAAATGGACCCGCATAATTAAAGACTAATACAATTAACGTTAGTTTGCTGCAGAATTGTTGAACTCTGTCTTTCGTATGATATGGTTTATAACATCGGTCATTGATTATGATGTCTTGTAATGTCCACAATGGTCACGATTACTACCGTTTTATCTGAAACGGTCAAAGTGGTCTCCTGCTAGTAGCCCACCTTGATTTAAGATAACCGTGGATACATCAGTTAAGGAAAATTACGGAGTCTCTTTTAAACGGACACGCCGATTTCCTTCACCATAGTAACCCACGTAACTTGTGCTGTGTGTCTAGTAATCCCTTCGTCGGCTGTCCCTGAAATCCTAATCATCCATTTCTTTCTCAATACCGTGTTGAACCCGTCATTATCCAAACTGATTATGATTTCATGCATCTTATATATGCCTACAAGCTCTCGTTTTCTTCTACAAATTCAGTTCTAATTCATTCACATCTCTCGAGGTAGCCAAATGTCTGTAGAGTAAGATTGCGACTCTCCGTTAAACTGTGGAAATTTACGTTTCTGTAAATGAATAACGGCATTCTATCGATTATGTTATACTATTAGGATTTCAGACTGAAATCCCCCATCGTTCCAATTTCTACAACCATTCGCAATTATTCGTTTTCATTCTAATTGTTGTGATAAGTCAAACCGAATTTTCAGAATTTCAACAATTTCATGACTATACTGATCCATAACGTTGGTTATTTGCAGTGTGTTTAATATTACACAATTATTTGCCCTTGTCTGCTGTAAAGTTCACGTGTTCCAATCCTTTGATATTCACACATCAATATATAATGAATCCGGTTCTACGGTGAATCTGACCTGATCCTTCCACTGCAGTCTGCTCAGTTGAGCCGCTAGTAGCGCTTGGCCTTATACGCACTGGTCCCGGGTTCGATCTGCGGTGGAGGCGGTAATTTCCGGCGCTGACCTAGCGTCGTGAGTACTGACAGGCCAAAGTTCACGTCCAGTGTTCCATCTGCGGTCGAGCCACAAATTTCCGACTGAGATGGTACTGCATTAGGACACCTAATGGGGAGAGTACTTGGCCGTTGCAACAGTGGAAATACAGATTTACACTTCACTGTTCTTAACACTTTCCGACTACTTTAAGATTCACTTTCTGATGATTTGATGGTGGATTTGGCTTGTCCGGGAAATGTATTTGTGGCTGTCAGATCTTTGTTTTTCCACTGCAACGCATTGATTTCAGTTACTGCAAGGGTTGTTAGGCAAGAACACAATCATCGAATGTCTGGAATATTTTAGTGCAACCCTTAGCTACATGGAGTAATTTTGCTCTGGTCCGTGCCTCAATTTGCTGCTCGCGAAAAAACTGAACCATTACGGAACCTAGCCGAACAACACAGTCGTCTTTCAAGAACAGACGTTCTTTGTGTTTCCTGAATAAGCAGCTCAACACATAAGAAAGTGCTACATATTTCCTCTGACACATCATATGTCTTACTACTAATAAAATATACATATTAAAATTAAAATCCGACGGGAGGTATCTAAAGGCTAATGTCGCAAACTACTGTAAGTTTTTTATACTGTTTCCAATGCTTCAAGAGACAGCTTTGTATACATTGATTAATTGTAAATACACCGTTGACCATCCGAAACTCAGTATTAAGAAGGTTTGGAGATATGTAATTTACACTTGGGATAACGCGTTTGACAAAGATGACATGATTGAAAATACAACCCCACAGGAAGCGAGGAAGACGATGAAGTCATTGTTGCCTCCTAGACGTTGCTAGACTCCTCTACATTGAATCGAAGATGCTCCGCATCTGTTGTTGGGGTGTAACAGGCCTTGCTTCTTCCACATGTTACCAAAGTTGATCTGGTGTAGGAGCAGGTCATGTATCCCAGACCAGTCATTCCGCTATCATCGACCAGACATTTCCTAGGCCAGAGACCATGAAAAACGATTAAGCCAAGGTACCAGCACAGTCCGATGAAGAAGCATTGAGCTTCTCTTACCACGTGTGGCCGCGCATTATCCATTTGTAATAGGGTCTTCGATAGGATCCGAAGGTTTGGGCCGACAACCGACTCAAACACACTGGAGATGTAACACTGGTTAGTGTGTGGGAAATGAGTTTTAGAGGTGTGTAGGACTGAAATCCAGTGCTAACCAATATCATAATAAAGGGTGCAGGACCAGTTCAACAGCCTGTCACCACGGTGCCTCTATACTTTAACCCGATCGACGTGGTGGTATAGGAAGAATCGGCATTTGTCGATAAAAAGAATGTCGTTCAAATCCTAATTCTGCCTACACCACAATGATGATCGGATTCAAAAATATCACGTCATAGTGAGACACAGGAGAACTGTTGTCTTAGGAGCCGCCATATTGGTAGTGCCCCACATCGCATTAGTAAGCTTTTATGGTATGCCAACCAACCAGTGTTTCATCTCTAACGTGTTGTGGTCTGTTCTGAGCTTTGCAAGTGGCAACCAGATTGCGAAAAACTTTGATGTGACGTGTTTGCTTCATTTAATGTTCAGGATATATCTCAAGATGTTTGTAAAGCTATGGGACTAAACCGTAATGGTCACCAGTCCCTAGACTTACAAACTACTTAAACTAACATAGGCTAAGAACAACACACACACACAAAACAACTCTCGTGGAGGACTCGAACCCCCGACGGGGAGAAGACGCGCACTCTGCAGCCAGGCGCCTTAGAGCGCACGGTCATTTGTACGGTGCTTCAGGATTTAAATCGCTATTACATCATGAACTATCTAGTGACCCGCCAACCACTGTATATCGATTCAAAAAAAAAAAGAAAAAAAAAAAATGTTCAAATGTTTGTAGAGTCTATGGGACTTAACTATGGGGTCATCAGTCCCTAAACTTACAAACTACTAATGAACTACTTACAACTAAGGACGGCACAAATATCCATGCCCGAGGGGGGATTCGAACCCCCGACCGTAGTGGCCGTGCGGACCGTGACTGGAGCGCCTCAATCCCCTCGGCCACCGCGGCCGGCATATCGATTCCACTTTCATCAGAAAACGCAATCGAAATATGAAACTTGTCTGTGAGTACGACGTCCACTACTTTCTCCTCCTCCTCCTTCTTCTGCTTTCGACTGTATTGTTAAATGTATTTATCTTCGTCATAACTGGGTAAGATTTCTACTTCATTCACATTAAGTACTTGACAAAAATATTGAAATTTTTGTAATCGTAAGGGACCTAACTGCTGATGTCATCGGACCGTAGACTACAAACTACTTAAACAAATTACGTTAAATACAACACACACACAACCATGACCGGAGGTGAACTCAAACCTCCTACGGGAAGCGGTAGTGAAATCCGTAGCATGGTTCATTACACCACTCGCCCAGTTGCGCGCGGGCTACGTGCTTAACAGAAGTCAATACTCCACCCACATATAGATTTTGTAATTTAACGTTTTTCATTATTGATTCGCGAAGTGTCTTGCCGTCATTGATGTCATTTTTGGTGCGTAGGCATAACCCATCCACTAGATGGCATTAACTCATATTTTAGCTGCCCGTGCTGACTGGTAACAGACGGCCAGTTTCAGGTAATCAGTGCGCCCGGCAGCTAGAGAAACATACTCTGACCCTTGTATGTGTATGTGAAGGAAGGAAGGAAGGAAGCTTAGGGTTCAACGTCAGCTACATGAGATACACAACATAAATAGTACGGGTTGATACATAACTATTTCCAATAAACGTGCTGTTCAGTGTCATAATTAAGTCACTGCAGTTGAGGGAATCAGCAAAGGCAGGGATTAGAAACTATGCAATTCTTCAAGTTTTTCACGTGTATCGGTACGGGATCAGGACAGCGACCGAGGTTATGGGACTGTAGTTGTCATAAGGTTTATTTACTGATTTTTTATTTGTCTAGTACTCGCTCTTTCGCAGAAGAGATTAAAATATTGTCTGCTGTGAGATTAGAACCGAGGACTGACGCCTTTCAGTCTGAAATGCTTGTATGTTTCCACTGAGTGAGCATATTCTTGTTGTCCCAGTGTTGATTAGGAAGGAGAATTCCAAATGTAAATGGCAAAGTAAACTGCATTTTTTTTATTCAGTCCAGCTTCCTGGCCTCAAAAATATAGGTCTCCTACATCGGTTTTATCTCTTCAGTGAGAATCAATCAGATTACTTCATTTAAATAACAAGAAAATATGCAGATATTAAACCTCTCTTCAAGAAGGGGGATAAAGAGATACCATCAAACTACAGACCCATTTCACTTTTGCCAGCATTCTCAAAAATTATAGAAAAGGTAATGTACAAGCGGCTTCTCAACCATTTAACCACAAATGGCATATTGTCTAGAACACAGTTTGGATTTCTGAAAGGTTCCGATATTGAGAAGGCTATTTACACTTTCAGTGAGAATGTACTTAATTCATTAGATAATAAATTGCAAGCAGCAGGTATTTTCTGTGATTTGTCAAAGGCATTTGATTGTGTGAACCATAACATCCTTTTAAGTAAATTAGAATTCTATGGGGTCACGGGAAATGCTGCAAAATGGTTCAAGTCGTACCTCACTAACAGGAAACAAAGGGTGTCAGTGCAAGTGACTAGTAAATTAGGCCAACAGTCATCATCGGGTTGGGAAGAAATTACATGTGGTGTCCCACAAGGATCCATCTTAGGGCCATTGCTTTTTCTTGTGTACATTAATGATCTCTCATCAGTTACACTACCAGAAGCAGAGTTCGTTTTGTTTGCAGATGATACAAGTATTGCAATAAAGAGTACGTCAAGTATAGTGATAGAAAAGTCTGCTAATGATATTTTCATGAACATTAATAAATGGTTTAAAGCCAACTCATTGTCATTAAACTTTGAAAAGACGCACTACATGCAGTTCAGAACATGTAAGAGATTTCCTGACAGCATATGCATTAAATATGAAGAAGAGCAGATAGAAGAGGTTGACAGAATTAAATTCCTGGGATTACAGCTTGATAATAAATTTAGTTGGGAGGAGCACACCACAGAACTGCAGAAACGACTCAACAAATCTGTATTTTCAATACGAGTGTTATCAGACATAGGAGACATAAAAATAACAAAGCTTGCATACTTTGCTTACTTTCATTCCTTAATGTCATATGGTATAATATTTTGGGGTAACTCTTCAAGTCAGTCAAAAGTCTTCAGAGTCCAAAAACGTGTAATACGTATTATTTGTGGAGTAAATTCACGGACGTCTTGTAGAAGCCTCTTCAAAGAACTGGGTATATTAACTACTGCCTCTCAGTATATTTATTCCTTAATGAAATTTGTCATAAATAATATATCCCTTTTCCCAACAAACAGCTCAGTTCATACATACAATACTAGAAATAAAAATGATCTACACAAGGATTTAAAAGCACTTACTTTAGTTCAAAAAGGGGTCCACTACTCAGGAACACACATTTTCAATAATTTACCATCAAGTATAAAAAATTTAGCTACAAATAAAGATCAGTTTAAGAGGAACCTAAAAGACTTTCTAGTGGCCAACTCCTTCTACTCCATTAGTGAATTTCTAAATTGTACCAAATGATGCATGCACTCATACTATATTAGTATTATTATATTATCACAAAAAAACCCTTAAAAATTATGTATCTGTATTTATATTATAAGTGTATGTATTTATATTATTAGTATTATTTGTTATTCAACTTGTAAATTTTGTTTCTTGACATGTTCCACATCCACGAGGATCCCCTCAATTTGGATCTACGGAACAAATAAATAATCTAATCTAATCTAATCTAATCTCGAGTGAATTTATCCGGGTACTAGTGGCGACCTTTCAGGAAGTAAATGACCGTACACAGAGTTGCCCAACGTATTCGACAGTGTTGCCAATTCTCCAAAAAATGTTCACATGTTTGTGAATCTATCGGACTCAAATGTTGGTTATTAGTCCGTAGCTTACAAATTACTGAAACTAAGGTAAACTAACAGAAGGACAACACAAACACCCATGCCTGATGGGAGACTTGAATCCCCGACGGCAAATGGCCGCGCGCACCGCAGCACGGCGCCCCAATGCGCACGGCTAATCCGCCATGGCGCCAAGTCTCGATTAAACCTTGTGACAGGCAGAAGAAGCCGTTATGTTTTGTGAAGTGTCCGGCGCTGTGTGATCGCGATTCTGAGACGCGCCGGCGCGGGCGACCACCGTGTTGACTGGAATCAGAGGCACCTATCGTAAGCAAATGAGCTTCAATAGGATTGCTCTATGATTTTGGTCGAAAGCGTAATCACTATCGATGCCCAGATCAAACGACTCAAACTAGAATAGGGAAAATTATTTGAGTGGCTCCCCCGCCTCAGTAGCCGTCGTAATGATTTTGTTCTTCTGCCGTTTTGATTTTTAAAGTAATAAACTCACTCACCCCAAGTGATTTGATCTTTTAGCATCACAGACGCTCGTAACATTTTCAGTAAATAATGTTAATTTTAAGATTTTCTTTAAAAGTGTTTTCATTGGCATCTAATTCTAATGTTGGTAAAGCTTAAGGGATTTAACTGCGGGGTCATCAGTCCCTAAACTTATGAACTACCTTATACTAAAGACGACACAAACATCCATGCCCGAGGGGGGATTCGAACCCCCGACGACGGAAAGCCGCGCTCACCGCAACACGGCGCTCCAGTACGCGCGGCTAATCCGCCGCGGCTTCATTGGCAACATAATAACACAAAAATTGAGGTGACATCCCAGTGATCATAAAACATTCTGAAACAAGTTTCAATAAGCTGCGAGTAACACACGGTTTCAAATTTAAAAAAAAATCAAGCCGTTGAATCCAGTAACCGAAAACTGGAACTCAAACAACGCTAGTGATTCAGAAATATGAACAATGTCGCGTATCTTGTATTAGATCAAAGAAGAATCAGTTGTGATGAGAATTTGAAACAGAGTACAAACAGCGGTGACATTAATGTGTCTAATATGTCATGCTTAAGCAAACCTAACACTCATTTCATGGCAACGAAAAGAATGAGAGTATCGTCGTTTAACCATGCGTTACTAACATCTGGTTTTAATGCTCGCTACTAACACCCGTCTTTCAGGGGATTTGGAACTTCTGTTAGTAACAGCCTTCAATTCGGCGAGTCCGATTACAAACCAACACTCTACCCGTGTACACTTGTTCATCAGTTGTTCCTCAAAACGTCACAGCTCGCTGATAGTTTGAACGTAGCCGTCATTTTGACGGATGTTACTAATTTAGGATTAATCGCAACGATTACAATATAATGGCAAGTGATACTTTGTCACTGAAAGCGAAAATATCATAATGAGTGAGTTTCTGAAAGTTTATACAACTACAGTTGAACTAAAGTAACATCTCGTGTTTCATTCAAAATAACACGAACAAGTTTCAATCCTTTGACAGTGACTAACGATATTTCTATGCAATACTAGCTAGAAGCGATTGAATATATCGAATAACCGCAGTAATAAAATTGCTTCCGAGGAAATAGTTATGTGTCTGTGGTTTACAGGGCTATACTTACAGGTAGCTAGCAACACTGACGAGATTGCTTTTCTTAATGATATACATTGTAGTATGATTACCTTTGAAAATTGCTAGTAGTGCATCAACTTTTTCTCATTTGGAACATCATTATGACAATACTTTTAAAGTACAAAACTGAAAACAATTAAAGATATGAAATACTACAATTTGTATGTTTTTAATGTTATCTCCTAACTGGTTAAAACAATTCAATAGTTAATTTTTCTGTTTTTAGCATTCAACAGCAATGTGTGTCGGATTAGACTACCAGTCAGCATTGACTTCGTCTTCGGTTGATTTGCCGGCCACTGTGGCCGAGCGATCAGAGGCGTGCCAGTCACGACCTGCACGACCGCTGCGATCGGGGGTTCGAATCCCCCCTCTAGCATGGATGTTTGTGCCGTCTTTAGTATAAGTTATTTCATAAGTATTTTGTAAGTTTTGGGACTGATGACCCCGTAGTTAAGTTCCATAAGCTCTACAAACATTTGAACATTTGAATTTCGGTTTATTTACATTTTAAACATGCCTACATCTCGATACTGGTGAAAGAAATCTATATCTTACGTACAATTTAGTTACAAAATAACAACGATAGGTGCCAATGATGGCTAAAATTAATCATTAGTTTCGTCTTTTCAGGGTAGAACATCCCGCTACTGTGGAGAAAATTCGGTACCTATTATTTGGAAGTGTTTAAATAACATTCCAATTATATTGTATGCTCGAATCTCCGTCTACCACAAAACATTACATCGTAAGATTTCAAGTATAATATACCTCCGAATAAAACCATATTTACTATTTTTCGTGGTTAGGTAACATGCACAATATATGCTGGAAAGCATTTCCGATCCAGAGAAATATTTACTTTGTGTAATTTATCGTTCAGATTTCTGAACTGCTACTGTCTAAAACTGGTTTATTTCTCTTTGTACCGAGTCGTAATTACAATCGATGCTATGTTTGAATAACGCAAGCAATCGTTGCTTAGTTTGCATAGTCCTTAAGTGCTGGGTTTCAATCGATATCCAGAACAATATACTTCGTGGTGTCATTTGAAATTCAGACGTTAATTTTTAATGTCAGATAATGTTTACTAATAAGAGTGACAGCTGATAGGTAACTTTCGATCTGCACATAGATTCACGTTCCAATATGGATGAAGTGAAGCCGTACGGGAATGACCGCCAATTCGTGACTGTGCGGCAGAAACCCCCACCCTCCCCAGAGGTTCGTTAAGCTTATGGGACTTAACTGCGGGGTTCATCAGTCCCAAAACTTACAAATTACTTATAAACTAACTTATACTAAAGACAACACAAACATCCATGCCCGAGGGTGGATTCGAACCTCGCGCATCGGAGCATAGCGTCTCAATGCGCACGACCACTCCGCCGCGGCGAGGTTCCAGTCCTTCCTCGGGCAAGTGTGTTTGTGTTTGTGTGTGTGTGTGTGTGTGTGTGTGTGTGTGTGTGTGTGTGTGTGTGTTTTGTCCTTGGCATAAGTTAGTTTACGTAGTTTGTAAGTCTAGGGATCGATGACCACAGTGGTTTTGTCCCTTGGATTAACAAACATTAGATCATTTTTGAATAAAGTGAAATTACTACTGGTTGAGTTATGGCCAGTACTTTTCTCAGATGCTAATAAGAGAGGTAACGTTTCATATATGTCATTTAATGTAAGAAATTGAATTTACATACTTCAAGGCCTGTCTTCTCTCTAATAACGAGTTACTTGACACATGTTGTAATGTGGTATTACTCAAAGTACCGCTGTGGAAACTAATTGTTACTGTGGCTGTTTTCGATAGTTGGCAACTCCGAGACCTTGGAGCTATTCCCTAAAGATATATGATTTTGAGTCCAGGAAGGTGAATATTTACGCAATTCATAAATTACAAACTTGTTAATACCAGCATCATTTACTTTAGCAACACAATTTAAGATTCGGGAGAGAATCCAACTGACTGATACTGACCAGTTCTTTGAATCAGTAGTAACTGACTGAAACCTTGACTTTGAAATGGTAGACAATAATTTCGAACGTTCGCCCCATTTTGCTTGACGCTATTTCAGCTATTGTTACCTAAATATCGATCCCTGATTCATATGATCGTTATGAAAATCCGCAAGTAAAGAAAACATAATGCTATCAACGCTCTAATATTTTGTCTGGCATCCTTCATTATTCATAACTACGATCATGACATGGACTGTGGCGTTGAACGTATTTTTTCAGAAGTGGCAACTTCGTTCCAGGCATAAGGGACGTATTCCCTGATGTCGTCAACAGTAGAAGGTAACACACCCTATCTCCTGCGAAAATCTCTCACTTATAACTCTCCTTTTTCACTCAGAGTAACAATTCTGTCTGGTACCGAACGCCCCCAATGAACCACTGCCACTACCACGCGTGATTTCTACTTGTCCTTCCTAAATCACGAGGAGGATATAAACATACAGCAATCAAAAGGAGCGCCAGTGCTGACAGACTTGACGCTATTTGTGTGTTCGTAAGCTTACGAGGCTGCAGCCTGTGGCGACCTCGTAGGCGAACACAAAATGACGTTTTTTCGTTGGTCGTGTGTTCGAATCCACCCCACGATAGTGAAGATTTTTTCTTGTGTTCGTATAGTGGTCTTGTCGGTCATTTACAATTTGTGAACTATGTCTTAAGAAAATTATTTGAATTTTAACAAATTACTGATGGTTATATTGTAAAGTTCTACATCTACACTCATACTCCGCAAGTCACATGGCTATGTGTGGCGGAGGGTACCTTGAGTACCACTATCGGTTCTCCTTCTTATTCCAGTCTCATATTGTTCGCGAAAAGAAAAATTGTCGGTATACCTCTGTGTGGATTCTAATCTCTCTGATTTTATCCTCATGATCTCTTCGCGAGATATACGTAGGAGGGACAAATATAATGCTTGACTCCACGATAAAGGTATGTTCTCGAAACTTCGACAAAAGCCCGTACCGAGCTACATAGCGTCTCTCTTACAGAGTCTTCCACTAGAGTTTATTGGTCATCTCCGTAACGCTTTCACGATTACTAAATGATCCTGTAAGGAAGCGCGCTCCTCTCCGTTGGATCTTCTCTACCTCCTCTAACAACCCCACCTGGTATGGCTCTCACACCGGTGAACAGTACTCACGCAGTGGGTGAACAAGTGTACTGCAACCCACTTCCGCCCGCCGCGGTGGCCGAGGGGACTGAGGCGCTCCAGTCACGGTCTGCACGGCCACTACGGTCGGGGGTTCGAATCCCCCCTCGGGCATGGATATTTGTGCCGTCCTTAGGATTAGCTAGTTCATAAGTAGTTTGTAAGTTTAGGGACTGATGACCCCGTAGTTAAGTCCCATAAGCTATACAAACATTTGAACATTTGAACCTACTTCCATTGTTTTCCTGCATTTCCTTAGGGTTCTACCAGTGCATCTCAGTCTGGCATCTGCTTTACCGAAGATTAATTTCATATGGTCGTTCCATTTTAAATCACTCCTAATGCTTATTCCTAGTTAATTTATGGTATTAACTGCTTCCAGTTACTGACCTGCTCTAGTGTAGCTCAATCATAAAGGATCTTTCTTTCCATGTATTCGTACCACATTACACTTGTCTACATTGAGATTTAATTTCCATTCCCTGCACCACGCGTCAATTCGTTGCAGATCCTCCTGCATTTCAATACAATTTTCCATTGTTATAACCTCTCTATATACTAGCCTTAGTGAAAAAGCCTTAGTGAACTTCCGATGTTATCCACAAGGTCATTTATATATATTGTGAAGAGCAACTGTCCCACAACACTCCCCTGTGGCACACCTGACATCACTCTTACTTCGTAAGACTTCTCTCCACTGAGAATGACATGTTGCGTTCTATTATCTGGAAACTCCTCAATCCAGTCACACAATTGGTCCGATAGACCATGTGCTCACTGTGGGTAACTGAATCAAACTCCTTGCGGAAGTCAAGAAAGACGGCACTTACCTTGGAACCCGTGTATATGGCTCTCTTGGCAAATATCAGTAGTTAGCGCCTGTTTGAGTGATATATTCGAGTCCGATTTCTTTAAAAGTTATGTATCTCAATAAACAAAAGTCGATCTCGATGACGTGCTGATGCTGCTGCCGTCTCTAATAAGTAAGTGGTCGGCAGGAAATTAAACCTTTATCTTTCCCCCTTCCTTTCATAAAAAAGTAGCTGAGGCGGTAAGAATGAGGTCGCCAGTTAGAATTTGGGCCAGGTTTGAACCACTGAAACACGCATTTCCAACGTGGGAATCTCAAGCAAAAGGAGAAACAATAATGTTTTTAAGGCCTGGCCTAAGTCTTTCATGAGGTATGCACCCATTATGATGAATTTCAAATATTAATCAGTGCTTCAATGACGTAATTGTTAAAGTATATAGACTACAGGTGGTGATGTGGCTCTACGTTTATTAACGCCTTTCGAATTTTTATCATCCTCAGAATCCAGGCCTGGGGTAAAACGTCATACGTAAGCGTATGGCGTCTTGGCACTGATGAACTATACTTGGATTCTGCTTAACAGGGGAAATGTGAATATACGCTATCATAATCCCACCGGGCGGGAATAGATGCAGACCCTAAGGCACCGTGCTGCGGAGAGCGCGGCAACTCCCCGTCGGAGGTCCGTGTCCTTCGTAAGCGCGCGCGCGCGTATGTGTGTGTGTGTGTGTGTTGTCCTTAGCGTAAGTTAGTTTAAGTAGTTTGTAAATCTAGGGACTGATGACCACTACACTTTGGTCCGATAGCTTTACTAACATTTGAACAATTTGATCACAATCCCGTAACGTCACTTCATCTGCATAATACAGCTGTTGTGCTTACATTAGAGGATAGGCCGTGTGGGCGAGATAAACTGTTTTATACGCCTTCGGCACGAGAAGAGAGATAGATCAACATGAGATAAATATGCTTTCTACATCTACATATATACTCCGCAATACACCGTAAGGTGCGTGGCGGAGTGTACGCTATACCACTACTAGGTATTTCCTTTCCTATTCGACTCCAAAATAGAACGAGGGAAAAAAGAATGTCTATAAACCTCTGTACGAGTCCTGATTTCACTTATCTTCTCTTTGTGATCTTTACGCGAAATTTAAGTAACAAATGAGTAAGTAATGAATCACTTTGTCAAAGCCTGAGTTACCATAGTCCTTCACCATCAGCACCACGATCAGATTATAGTTAACGGGAGATGAACGGTTAACGTTGCACCCAAAGCAGGAGTAATGACATCCGGTGATGATTTTTGTTTGTTTGTCTCTGTTTGATTATTATGCTTGTGACTAGCAGTTAGTGTCCCGCTGTTGTTCAGAGGCGTCCTACGACTTTGTAAAAATGTTCAAATGTTTGTTAATTTTATGGGACTTAACTACATGGTCATCAGACCCTAAATTTACAAACCATCTATAAACTACCGTATACTAAAGACGACACAAATATCCATGCCAGAGGGAGGATTTGAACCCCGATGGTGAACGGCCTCGCGCATCGGAGCATAGCGCCTCAATGCGCCCGGCCACTCCGCCGCGGCTACGACTTTGTATCCCGTGATTATGTTGCCACGATGATCCCCAATTCGACTACAGTCGTCTTCTTTCTCGTATTCCCCCTCTCAGGTTTTTTAGTAAATTTTGTACACTAAAGGTTATATTTTTTGCGAATCAGGTGACCAACTAATGTTGAATTACTAATTTGATAATGCTGTCCAATATACCTTCGCATCTGCGCAAGTTATCGTTACATCCTTACTCGTCCGCTGGTTTTCGTCGATGTATTCCGTCGTTAATTTCCTTGAAAAAGTAATAACTCTATCTAATTATTAGACGTATCTGTTCGAATTTGTAACTTTTTTTTCTGAACTAGCAACAATTCTACGTTAACTTCTATGTTTAAAGAAAAGCACTCTAAAAATCGCAGATTTTTTCGGGTACTTTAAGTGACATACGACACCATATATTTTGTGACTTCGGCTAGACGAAGAAAAATATTTGACTTACAACGAAGTTGATATGCATTAAGGTCAGCTATATCGTCACCCTGTCACTAGATTTTATGATTTTGTTAATAAAAATTGTCCAACATTTTGTTTTTTATTTTTGTTTAGAGAATTGCACGGGGACACAGCCAACCGATTAGGCTCACATTTGGGAGGTAGCTTTGTACAACCTCAAAACTGACAGGATCAACAGTTAATTTGCAATTATAACATTTTCCATCATCATATATACGGTCTGCATACGCATACTCTTTCAGAAATAAGAAAAGAAAAGACTTTTACGACTGCTACTTATGTACCCACATGATGGACGATTTTCGCCGGAATGCCTATAGCGGAACGACGCGATGTGGTTGCTCAGTGCGTTCGGTGCGAGTGACGGTAGCGCCCTCTAATAAAAAAACTTAGCCCAACACTGAAGGTTCACCACATAAGACACACATTAGCACGTCCCCAAGGAGACGAGCTACCCGAAGGGCCGAAGATCTCCACTGATAGGCCTAAAACTAAACTAAACTCAATTCCGTCCGACATGTCTCGAGAGACCCACTGGCTTCTGTTCGGCAGCCGTGTCAACCTGCTCCCGTCTGTGTCGCCGATTGCGGTGGGGAGACGCTCCCAGACGTTATGGCATTATTCTGATCGGAGCCGCTACTTCTCGATCAAGTGGCTCCTCAGTCGGCCTCATAAGGGTTGATTGCACCCGCTTGGCTGCAACGCTCGGCAGATCCTGACGGTTACCCACCCAAATGCTAGCCAAGCGCGGTAGTACTTGATTTCGGTGATCTAGCAGGTACTGCTGTATCCACAGCGACACGAGCATTGGCAATGTTAAGACTACGGTGGTTAATAAGGTAAGTAAATGAATAAGCAATTCCTTGGGGTGTAAACGTCTAAAATGTTATTCATGGTTATTTTACAGCGGCTCTTCAAAAAAAAAAAAATGTTCAAATGTTTGTATAGCTTATGGGACTTAACTACGGGGTCATCAGTCCCTAAACTTACAAACTACTTATGAACTACTTACGAACTAGGACGGCACAAATATCCATGCCCCAGGGGGGATTCGAACCCCCGACCGTAGTGGCCGTGCAGACCGTGACTAACGCGCCTCAGTCCCCTCGGCCACCGCGGCCGGCAGCGGCTCTTCCACTAACAGTTACCTGTCTTTACTTTTCTTCGAACAACTAGAAGGGTGGTACTTGTCACATAAACATTGGAAACAAATATACTCGCGGCACCACGAACATCTAATGAATCAAATTTTTAACAGCTCCACTGTTCTATCGAAGAGATTTCATTTTGATGCGTAGCAAGCATAAGATACCATTGCCTGAAAAATCGATGACTCCTGCTGGGTTCCCCGAAGCTCAGTGCTTTTTAACCTGGGAATAGAAATAACCCTTGCCCGTTGCGCAATCAGCAAACAGTGGGTATACAAGAGGCCGATTCTTTCTTCAATTTCTGGAAAAGTATGCGTTTTCGGACATCATACATACTTATGAAAAGTGCTCTATGTACAATTACCTATCAATCCCGTCAGTGTTGAGTCGACTGTTCGACATAACTTTTAATAATGATTTTCCCAAAACAGGGTGTGTGTGTGTGTGCAAGTAGGGGTGGGGGGGAGAGTCTGTTGAGCCAAAATATCTTGGAGTGCTTCGTTTTAGGTTGCACAATTACGACCAGCCAAATTTGAGCCGAATCGGTTGGCCGCATCTGAGGCCTTCTCTTTGTCAGTAAAACTGGGAGGAAAAAAATTTTAAAACACGAAATACGATATTTTATCAAAAACTGGCGTTGTGAGAACCGTGGCTGTGGCATTATGTTTATAATCAAAACAGCAACAACCACAAGAAACGAAATGGTTTTGAACCCTGTACCTCAATTTTGGTAAACTACTGCAGAACCCACTACAGCAGCAAACAAACAAGAACCTTCTGTCTCTGACAGCGCTTCAGAACTGCCAGGAGTGGAATATTTTTAGGTGGTTTTAATAGTCATTCTGAAACGTGCTAAGTTGTCAAGTTGCGATACATGAAAACGAGTGAGTTTAGAGGGAAACCTTGCTGGTACGATTGGTGTTTCATTATCAGTAACCATGAATGGTAAATATTGGGGCCGCTGCGGAGCGACCGAGCGCGTTGAGGCATTATCCTACGCAGCGCGAGACCGTTCCCCGTCGGGATTCGAATCCCCCCGCCGGCATGGCTGTTTGTGTCGTCTTTAGTATAAGGTAGTTGATAAGTAGTTTGTAAGTTTAGGGACTGATGACCCCGCTGTTATGTCCCATAATTTTTTTAACATTGAGCTCTTGTAACCCTATTCTTAAGTATTTTCCATCTTCGATTGCTCATGTTCGTTGAAATGTCCTGCTGTTGTTGCGGGGAAAATAATGTTGCAAAATAAGCAGTGTGCACCACACGGGGGATACGTGAATCAGTGACACACTTCTCCTGTCTGACGTGAATCACTGGTTCGTTTCTATGTTGCTACTAGCTGAAAACCCGGCGCTGCCCGGGTGTTTATTTATTTATTCCTGCCATTTTTCAGGTATTTATTCATTTGTATAAGGGCTGTATGTCTGTTAAATCTCTTGGGATTACAATTAGTAGTAAAGAAGTAATAGATTAAAACTTGGTGCGTGATGGGGCGGTTTTCCATGAACGTTACTGCTTATGTGCTCATATCTCATGAACTACGTGTCGTACTGTGATACAATTTAGAGGCTACATTCCACTATCCCACTATATATGTGTATACTGTCTGTAAAATTTCCTGTCGCTACAATTTGTTGTGTTCAAATTATAAATTGTAACGTCATACCGAAAGCCGTAGTTTTACTCCATAAACAGCGGAAAAGTAGTAAGCGAGAAACTTTTTTCCTTTCATCATTTTGCTATGGGTGTCAGCGAGAAAAAGTTTAATAAAGGTTTGAAATTATGTTTAAAGTTTGTTGCAAGTCGTTAAGTACTCTTATTCTCATATAGCATTGTCGACGCATTACGTGGCAGTTTTCTGCGATTCCAATTGTTTACGACGTTATATCTCCTGAACCATGTGTCGTATGTGGTTCGTAATCGTACAGCAATTGTTATTGTTTGTTGGGTTTTGGAAGGGACTAAACAGCGACGGTTATCAGTCTAGCAATTGTTATCTCACGTAAGGAATATGTGTACCAAATTTGGTTGAAATCGGTCGAGTGGTTTAGAAGAAATTGAGCAGCATTGTCGCTAAATGCAGAAGTTTTAGACACATTTCATGTTTATAACGTCATATCTCGTGAACTAGATATTGTACGTGATTCTTACACTTACGGCGACCGTCCTCATGGATTGAAGCTTACGTGTACAAAATTTCATAAAGATTGGAACAAAACTGTAGATTTGTATGCAACACGTACAAATATCCGGACACACTGCTTTATATATTACATTGCAAAATTGTCCGATTTTTTTGCAGTTTTGCCAACTGTGGCCCAATTTTGTTTTTGTCGAGTCTACATACAGCTAAATGGAATAAGTAAATTATTAATAACGACAACTGTGTTACTTGTCCTATTCATTATTGCGTCACTATCTATAATGCTGCCCAACATGTATAATTACTGATATGGGCAGCTGAAATTGGTGTTTCAATTATTGATTAAACCTAAAGTTTTCATTTTAAATATTATATCAGTATTGGTGAGACAGTTTGTGGACTTGCCTTATTAGAAACATGCCGTCGTCTTCACGCATTTCCTCCGTTAGCCATATTCTGTTCTGGGATTAGCTTCTTACAACATTGTGATAGAACTATTGTCATTGCTCTGTGTACTGTGAACACGCCACACTGTTTGTCGTGTAGCGACGTAGAGTGCGCGCAGAGAAATGGCGGCGGAGTTTGAGTAACGGCGGGCATTTGGCAGAGATTACGGCGTTGACATTCAGAAGAGGCGGTGACGCGGCGCACGCGACTGCGGCCCCTCGCGTGCCGTTAGCGCCATTTACACCGCCGCCGCCGCCGCCTTCAGTCCTCAGCGAGGGGACCGCCTTCCTCCTGGGACGCGGCACTCCTACAGCAAAAACATCCTCACCGCCCACCGACGGTTTACTTCGGTTGAGACCCGCTTACGAGTCTAGCACAGAATAAACTGGGCAGCTTTATAGTCACACGCAGGATTTTGTGATTGCTCCCGGTGATCGCTACACTTAAGACTAATGCATAGCCCCTGTGAAATAAAACTAATTTCTGTAACGAACTGGTAGCTTTATTTTCAATCTTAATATATTTAAAAATTGAGGTGTATCAGTCTCCCATTGTGCACAATGGAGGTAGAGAGGTGATAACTACAGGGTGTTACAAAAAGGCACGGCCAAACTTTCAGGAAACATTCCTCACACACAAAGAAAGAAAATATGTTATGTGAACATGTGTCCGGAAACGCTTAATTTCCATGTTAGAGTTCATTTTAGTATTTACGGATGAGGTTTCATTCCAACGTGATCAAATTGTAAATTTTCACAATCAACATGTGTGGGCTGACGAGAATCCGCACGCAGTTGTGCAATCACGTCATTAACACAGATTTTCTGTGAACGTTTGGGCAGGAATTGTTGGTGATGTCTTGATTGGGCCTCATGTTCTACCACCTAGGCCCACTGGAGCACGTTATCATGATTTCATACGGAATACACTACCTGTGCTTGCGCCTTTACAAGTACGACACAACATGTGGTTCATGCACGATGGAGCTCCTGCAAATTTCAGTCGACGTGTTAGTACGCTTCTCAACAACAGATTCGGTGACCGATGGAGTGGTAGAGGCGGACCAATTCCATGGCCTCTACGCTCTCATGACCTCAACCCTCTTGACTTTCATTTATGGGGGCATTTGAAAGCTCTTGTCTATGCAACTCTGATACCAAATGTAGAGACACTTCGTGCTCGTATTGTGGGCGGCTGTGATACAATACGCCATTCTCCAGAGCTGCATCAGCGCATCAGGGATTCCATGCGACGGAGGGTAGATGCATGTACCCTCGCTAACGGAGGACATTTTGAACATTTCCTGTAACAAAGTGTTTGAAATTAGGCTGGTACGTTCTGTTGCTGTGTGTTTCCATTCTATGATTAATGTGATTTGAAGATAAGTAATAAAATGAGCTCTAACATGGAAATTAAGCGTTTCCGGACACATGTCCACATAACATATTTTCTTTCTTTGTGTGTGAGGAATGTTTCCTGAAAGTTTGGCCTTACCTTTTTGTAACACCCTGTATAAGGAAGTGTAAGATATGGGAGTTAAAAGTTGCCGACGTATATAAAATTTTACGTGTGGGTGTCAATATTTTGCTCTTTTACAAAAACTGCACAGTGGAGACGAACGATCTCTCTGTGTTGTTGTAGTACAAAGTGTCCCGTTGTACACCATAGCCGTTCCGTGTCAATAGCTGTAGCAGGGTGGAAGATATAATGGTTGAAAGTCGTCAGCTTATATAAAATTCGGTCGAAGACCAGCGATGACTTTTGACAATATAAAAGCAAAGAAGTTAAATACAGCAAAACGTGATGCACATTCGTCAGTTGTTTTTCTGCAACAAACGTACGAATAAAGAAAAATAAGTGCATACTGCAGTTTGAAAAGTGTAGCTACCAAAAAAGATGCCAAAGCGTAAGAAAGAAGTTTCGTTTCTAAAAGACAGAAAACGGCGCAAAAAGTGAATTTACAGACGATAGGAACTTGAAATTTGTAGACGTTATTAATCTTACACTGTAGGCATCAGCCATTTCTCGATATTCCCATCCCTAAGGGCGTGAAATAGGGGATGAACGTTATTTGAAAATACGTTGCTGTTCAGGCAAATTTGAAGCAAGAAATACGAAACATCGGATTTAGATTTTTGATTGGACTTTTAAAAACACGTGTTTCGATATCTCTGGAAATTCAACCATTAACGGGTGAATAAGGGAAAATCTTTTAAGGGTGCTTCTAAGACAATTTTGATGCTAGAAATGCGAAAATTTGGTTTTGGAACCATGTTTAGAATTTACAAAAAATGGTATTTTGGGCAGTTTTGAATTCTGCCATCAATGGTGCAATACGGGTTGGAAATTTGTATCAAAATATTTGGTTAGGAAAACATTCTTAAAACTAAATCTATGAAAATTTGTATTTAGAAGTAGAAACAACCCATGCAGACCATCCAGTCTACGCGTGCGAAACAGCGGGAATCATCATGATGAAACGTATTCACAAGACGTGCACGTTAAGTACTAGAATTGTTTTCCATTAAGACGAATACCTGACCGAAATGCTACCGATACGTTTACAAGATACGTCATAGAATGTCATCTCTGTACCATATAGCCGTTTTATAGACTCCTACGACCATCAGAGGCGTGTGGTGGCCCCACATAATGCTAACCCAAAACATCAGGCAACTACCACCTTGTTACTCTCGCTGGACGGTGTATTTAAGACGTTCATTCTCACCAGGATGCTTCGAAAATCGTCTCCGACGATTGTCTGGTTGAAGGCAGATGCGAGTCTTATCTGCGAATAGCACTTCACTGTGACGAGTCCATTCAGCATAACGATTCACCCATCTGTACCGCACGGAATTGTGTCTAAGTGGAAAGCTCGCTCTCGTAATGGAAGTCGGGCGTAAATTTGACTGTCATGTAGCTTATTACGTGCAGTTTGAGAAGAACGCGGCGATCTGTGGATACTCGAAAATCATTATCCAGCCTTATGGGGTTCCCCTTTTGGTGTCGCACAAGTATGAAGTGCGCGCCACGTACTTTCGTCGCGCGCCGCTATGCACGCACGGCGCGGCGTTCTTACGACGTCGGCCACGAGCACCCTCTGCTGCTATCCCGCTCGTGGCCACCACTGAACGACATCGTTCACTTGGGAATCAGATAGGCACCTTTTAAGACTTGGCTATCGGATGGGCACTAGGAATCATCAGTAGGCAGGCCTGTATCTAAACTATGTATCAGCATTCTGCATTCTTGAACTTTATAAAAGATAAGTATTATCTTATTTCTACGAAATATACAACTTGTTCTAATTTAGTCTAGAGTTTCTAGTTTCTTCTGTCCCACTGGCTGGTCACCTCCGTACCTGCACGCGCATGCATCCTACTTCCTGTGTCGGTCTCTCTTTACTGGGCCACCGACACCCAGGACAACCGACATAAACGAGATACAAAAGTGGCGACGACGATGGGATACAAAAGTGGCGACGAGGATGGGATACAAAACCCCTCAAGGTTCCTTCGAGCTGAAATCCGTAAGCAGCAGTCATCAGCTGCTATGGTAGCTTTTGGTTGGCCTTAGCGAGGCAAGTAATTGACACTGCTTGTATCCTTCTACCTCCTCCACGCCCTAACAACATCTTTATCTTTAATTCCGGGACGCTACAAACTTCGCTTGACTAAGAGTCCCTCCTGTCACAAAGTAACAATGCGGATACGATCAAACTTCGGAAGTGACTTAGGCCCGCGCGAGAATAGCCGTGGGGTATGGAGCGCCACGTTACGGATCGCGCGATCGCTCGCGACTGAGATTCGAATCCTTCTTTAGGCATGGGTATATGTGTTGCCCTTAGTATAATTTAGTGTAAGTAGTTTGTAGTCTAGGGACCGTTGAAAACAGAAGTTTGGTCTCTTAGGATTCCAAACACTTGAACATTATTACTCGACCTTCTAGGCATGGAAGAACACGAGCAACGTACTTCCTGTTGTTATAACTGGAAATGATCGGCCGTTTTACCCACTCCATCACATTGGCACTGTTCATGCGTGATTGTTTCCTTCTCTGTGCAAGTTGAGTGACATCTATGGAAAATTTAATGACCGTATTCTTGGTGCAATATATACGTTCAACGTAAGTGTTCAGGAGAACTTGGATCTAAGTTATGCGACACTGTTTGATGTGTACATAATGGCGGTCCGATTCATTTCAATTCACATTTTAATGATCTTAAAATTTTATGACAGGAGTGGCACTTGAAAGTTGCAACTCTATGAATAAATGGTGTAGCCTACATTTGTTCAAAAAAAAAAAAAAAAAAAAAATCCACACAGCGAGAGGCTGAGAGTATCTTGGATACCTTTGTCAGTTGTTACCTTTCCACCTCCATTTGTGAATAGTTCCCTCTAATTAGAATTAATTTCCCCACCATGACCATTTAGAAGAATATCTACATGTAAATAAAATTGATCCCCTGCAAGGACTCTGTCCTTGTGAAGCCCCAAGTTCTACATTTCTCACTGACCTCATCAACAAAATTTCCCGTATTCCCTTCGGCCTCCATGTTACACTTACCCCCTTTCATTCCACCTCCACACCCACAAACCTCATTTCCTGTTGCACCTGCCCCCACCCTCCCCTTCTTCATGGCAAAACTAAGCCTGGGTATCAGGATGAATGAGGTGTTGCAACAACTCAGTGGTCTTCCTTTACTCGAAATCCGTTCTCAAAAGAATACATAATGCCCACAAGTCGTACTTGCCGAGTCAGCCCCCTCCATAGCCTATCTTCTCAAAGACGGGGCGATGATCTACGATCGCCGCTACAAGATGGATCCTTCACCCTCCCTTTCCCGCTCGTGCCCTTGCAACCACTGTCTCCAATATAATAATCACCTGACCCAAAATTGTTAGAACCCACGCACCTGTCACCACTACAAGAATCTCCACTTTCTAAAAGCCTATCCCAACCTTGTCTCTCCCCCAACCTGCAACACCTGCGGTGAATCCCACCCCACCTACTCTCACCAGTGCAAAGCCCACACCCCACCTATCAACCCAGAGATTACAGATCTTCCCATGCACCCCGACAACCCTCTGTGCCCCCTACCGGTGAGGACATCATCCGTTTTGTCTCCATCGTTCTCCGAAACATCAACCCTTTCAACATCCCCATATCCTGCACCAGATTGCCCTCGCCTGTTCCGTCTTCCAACTTGAAACCTTCGCCATCTTCTCCCGAAACCAATCCCACTGTACCTTCATCCGCCTTGAGACCCTCGTTTAAGTAGCCTTCCTTTCCTGCAACCTAGTCTCCTCTCCTCCCGCCCCCTCCCCATCCTGCTTCGTTTTAATCGTGGCACGCCCATCCTATACTATGCCAGTAGAATCGTTCTGCAGTCACTTTCAAATTTTCTCATTACTTATTCATAGAAGAAACGTCGCTGTCCCTCCAGGGTATCTCATTTTCGAATTCCCGAACCATATCCGTAACACTCACCTGTGATTGAACCCACCAGTAATAAGTATGTAACCCGTCCCTGAATTGCTTCTATGTCTTCCTTTAAACTGATCAGAACTGTATTCCAAACAGTTGACCAGAACTCAAGAATTGGTCACATTGGTGTTGTATACGCTGTTTCCTTTACAGTTGAACCACATCTTCCCAAAATTCTCTCAGTAAACTGACGTCGATCCTCCTTTCCCAGAAGTTTCCTTACATGATCGTTCCATTTCATATCGCTCTGCAACGCTATTTCTGGATATACATGGTGTTCATTTTAACTGAAAACATTCAAATATAACGGAAACTACACGTCGGATAAAAAAAAGTGGAATATTAATTTGTATATGTCGTAGGAAGACATCAATGATAATACACTCGCCGCCCCTCCTAACCCTGTGCGTGGATGTCGAGGGCAAGTTCGAAATCTCAAATGGGGAGCCCAGTTTTATGGCAGATTACAATTATACGGCAAAAACTACATACGTTTCGTCTTAAACATTTTTCTGTTTCGCTTTAGATGGCGTTTTAATCAGCGGAATCCAAATGAGTTCACAAATGTAATTTACAACATGCAGCTCAATGTCCATTTAATATTCAATGGCACGGGGGACCCAACAATAGTACTGTGAAAGCAGGACACGCCAGTGCTTCATACCGTTTACTTGGAAACCCTACCCACAACGCTGTATTCCTCTGAAATATTGAATATTGGAATATTCGATACGCCACTGCGATCGTGTAGCGAATTACGACGCATGAAAATACGCAGTACATTGTGACCGGATCCCATGTATTTAGCAAATGTAGAACAGAAAGCACCTGTAAGCATTACGTCATTACGTGTGCAGAGTTTGCTTCTTGCACACCTACATTAGTCGATAAAACGTTCGAATAGACGATTCACGTTACAACCGCAGAGGAAAAAAAATTGAAATGATCCAGATTTTCGGCGAATGTAAGAAATGCTGACACTGCTGTTGCCATGTATGCCGAGCATTTTCCAGGGAATGTTCACTCTCTTTCGATCTATTATAAGATTGTGAACACCTTTATATCTGGTGACGTGTACAAACTACCATGAGGAAACGAAGCAAGCCAGTTACGAGGGAAGCTAATCAAACAGCAATTCTAGCAGCAGTAAACAACAATTCACAGATATATGTTCGACGTATGCACCGAAATTCTGGTATGTGTAACGGCAGTATTTGCAACGTATTACATATTCATAGGTACCATCCATACAACGTGTGACTGCATCGTAAACTGCATTGAGACAATTTCCATAAATGAATTGTGTCTTTTGAATGGACACTTCGACGGTCTTCTCAAAAATAATTAACCCGCGAGAACTCGCGCCTTAAAAAGTTACGCGATCGATCGCGTGTATAGCATTTTTCTGACAGTCAAAGAACAGTCTGTAATACACTTAATATGTCTAAATATGTATTTATAGCTGCGTTTATAAGAAAACACAAAGATTTGACTATTTAAAATCGGTAATATGCCGATTGTTTTAAAATTAGTGTGGGCAAAATGCTCACGCGTGAGTCTTCGCGGGTTAACAAAGAACATTGGCAGGGTGTTTACTGTGCTGACAATATAGATGATACATATAATTTTATCAAGATCTTTGGAAGCTTCTTTTCGTTAGATCCTCAAACAAGATATTACCGATAGCAGGCAGCCTGGGTGGCTGGCAAGAGGAATACGAATATCGTATAGAACAAAGGTGGAATTATATCAGAATGTTAAACGTTTCAGAATCAAGCTGCAGTAGCCCATTACAAACAGTATTGTAGGCATAATGTTCTGAAAAATGTCATTAGGAACGCAAATTATGTGCGAAGAAAGTGTTTCTGAACCTAATAGGTGAGGTTCCTTAGTAGGCCGGACAAATAAGGGGGACAAATCTTGTTCAAACGAATCTGAACACACATCAAAAGTGGCTTAGTTCGTTCGCATAACATCAGTCGTTTCAATAATTTAAATTTGATGTGCAGTGTCCGTGTTTCAAAAATGTTCAAATGTTTGTTAAGCTTATGGGACTTAACTGCGGGGTCACCAGTCCCTAAACGTACAAACTACTTATGAACTAACTTATACTAAAGACACCGCAAACATACATGCCTGAGGGGGTATTCGAACCCCCGACTGGGAGCGGCCTCGCGCATCGGAGCATCATAGCGCCTCAATGCACTTGGCCACTCCGCCGCGGCTGTCCGTGTTTGTCGATAGAACTAAGAAAGTGTCCTACCATGTCTGAAGGAACGGACAATGCGGCCACTACAACTGTCAAATTAAACACAAGAGATGTATTCGGAATTGGGAATATGAAACAGCATCAGTTAATGGTGTGGTAAATTCATGTTCGAGTCGCGATCCGGTACAAATGTTGATATGACACCCTTAAATCATACAGAGGATGCTAATTCATATTCGCAATTGTGAATACATTTCTTGTGTTTAAATAAGTTATCTAAGTCCGTCTCCCACGTAATTGCCTTAATATTTCTTATTGGTCTCAAGAAGGAGAAAACAGCGGAGCAAGGCAGCAGACCCCCTTGCAGGATAGAACAGCACAGCGCCTTTGTCTGCTCCGGACGCTCCCCGTCTTGCTAAACCAACTCCTGGGCAAACGCACACGCACTGCTCCACTTCGTCCTTCTTTAACGGCTCTATTAATTCTGCTCGTTAAGGGTCTTACTTAACGAACAATATGTATATAACAGTTGAAGGGAAGTCCTACAACCTTCTTCATTCGTACATGAATTACGTTCCTTAAGGATACGGTACATAAATGTGGAGTGTCCGTGTTTATCGATGGAACGATACAAATGTCCTACAGCTCTCAAATTAACTACAAGATATGTATTCGCAATTGTTAATATAAAGCTCAGTCTGCCACAGGCTCTCCGCCTGTGGTCATTCTACATCTACATCTACATGGGATACTCTGCAAATCACATTAAGTGCCTGGCAGAGGGTTCATCGAACCACTATTATACTATTTATCTCCCATTCCATTCTCGAATAGCGCTCGGGAAGAATGAACACCTGAATCTCTCCGTTCGAGCTCTGATTTCTCGTATTTTATTCTGATGGTCATTTCTACCTACGTAAGTGGGAGTCAACAATATATTTTCGCATTCGGAGGAGAATTTTGGCGATTGGAGTTTCGTAAGTAGCCCACGCCGCAGCGATAAGAGCCGTTGTTGTAATGATTCCCATCCCAGATCCTGTATCATTTCCGTAACGCTGTCTCTCCTGTATCGTGACAATACGAAACGAGCTCCCCTTCTCTGGACTCTTCCGATGTCCTCCGTCAAACCTACCTGATATGGATCCCACACTGGGCAGCAATACTCCGAAAAATGGACGAATAAGCGTAGTGTATGCAGGTTCTTTTGTAGTTCTGTTGCATGTTTTAAGGGTTCTGCCAATAAAACCCAGTCTTTGGTTCGCCTTTCACACGTCATTACTTCGAATGTAGACAGACGAACCACAGTAGACAATAAATTGTATGAGCATCCAGAGAATTAAACACAAATATTATTTTTTTACGCGAAGTGGGGTAAAAATCGTAGAGGGAGACCGAGGGGCGAATATAGTATGCAGATGCAAAAGGATGTAGGTTGCCGAACGTATTCTCAGATGAAGAGACTTGCACAGGACAGGGTAGCGTGGAGAGCTGCATCAAACCAGTCTGCAGACTGAAGACCACAACAACAACGCGAAAATGACAATGAACGTCGTAAAATTTTCCGTGGCAGTCTTAGTGTATAAATTCGTTCTAGGGAAGGGATCAATGTAACCGTACGACTGCCTGACTACAATTCACGTTTTCATTGATACGGTATCCAGTCATTGTGCTCGTTGATGAGCCGACGTTACAAGATATCTCGAGAAATTACTTCTCTTAGAAATGGGTGGGTGTCTCCTGGTGCCGTTTTTTTGAGTCGCAGGCAGTGCTGGGTGAAGAAATAAACATATTGCGTTTTGCTGATAACATTGTGGTTCTGGCAGAGACAGCGAAGCACCTGGAAGAGCAACTGATTGGAGCAATTCAAAGGAATGTAAAAGATTAAAATTAACAAGAGACAAAACAAGGGTAATGGAATGCAGTCTCAGAAAATCAGGTGCTGCTGAAGGAGTCTCATTAGATAAAGAAAGAATAAAGGTGGTTGGTGAGTTTTGTTACAGTGGCAGTAAAATAAAGTATGATGGTCGCAGTACAGAGGATATAGAAAGAAGAATGCCAATAGGAAGAAAAGCTTGTTATCTGCAGGGCCCACATTGTTAGTGACGTCGTACATCGACATTTTAATAATAACAATTATATAATTTCAACACTGTATATTCTTAATTCGTATTAGTTACACTATAAGCTTATAGTGTATTAGTTACACTAGCAATTATATAATTTCAACACTGTATATTCTTAATTCGTATTAGTTACACTATAAGCTTATAGTGTATTGGTTACACTCTAAGCTTATAGTGTAACTAATACGAATTAAGAATATACAGTATTGAAATTAGATAATTGTTATTATTAAAATGTCGAGGAAGAAAAGCGTTTTTGAAGTAGGAAAATTTAAGTATAAGGAAGTCTTTTCTGAAGACATTGTCGCGCTGGAGTAGTCGAGCGATCTGGAGCGCCACGTTACGGATCGCGAGGCCTCCCGCGTCGGAGGTCAGAATCCTCCTTCGGGCATGGATGTATGTATTGTCATTAGTTTAGTGTAACTTAGTTTAAGTATTTTGTAAGACTAGGAACTGATGACCAACGTAGTTTGGTCCCAAAGAATTACAAACATTTGAACATTTTCTGAAGAGATTTGTTTGGAGTATTGTGTCGTACGGGAGTGAAAGATGCACTATTAATGCTTCAAATAGGAAGAGGACAGAGGCTTTTGAAATGTGGTGGGTGTTACAGAAAAATGTTGAAAATTAGGTGGGTAGATCGCGTAACAAATGAGGAGATATTGAACAGATTGGTAGAACATATTCTTAGACATCAAGGAATCGTGAATTTAGCATTGGAGGGATGTTTGTGGGGTAAAAATCTCAGAGGGATACCAAAAGACGAATATAGTAGGCAGATTCAAATGGATGTGGGTTTCCGTTATTATGAGGAAATAAAGAGGCTTGCTCAGGATAGATTACGATGTAGAGCTATATCAAAAAGCCTCTAGGCTGAAGACCACCACGCCGGCCGCGGTGGCCGAGGGGACTGAGGCGCTTCAGTCACGGTCTGCACGGCCACTACGGTCAGGGGTTCGAATCCCCCCTCCAGCATGGATATTTGTGCCTTCCTTAGTTGTAGGTAGTTCATATGTAGTTTGTAAGTTTAGGGACTGATGACGCCGTAGTTAAGTCCCTTAAGCTTAACAAACATTTGAACATTTGAAGACCACCACAGCAACAACAACAACATTACGCATGGGTGCATTTATATCTGTCGCAAAATATTTGCGGGTTTCATATTCAATATATTAATGAGACAAGTAAGCTCGCAGAACGATTAAGCAATGGTTCTAACAGTATTTACAGTCTTCACCTTCAATAGAATAAAAATGTTCAAATGTTTGTAATCCTGGGGAAACAAAATACTAAGACGAACAGTAACTAGACTTACAAACAATTAAAATTGACTTAAAGTAACTTACGCAACTACAACACATACACACCCATGGCCTAGGGAAGACTGGAACCATCTGCGGGAGCGGCCGCGCTATGCGGCGTTAATATTACATATAACTAAAAAAGTGCAAAAATATGTTTGTGAGTTGTTGGACGAGTCTTTGTGTTGATAGTTGCTACTGGAAAGCTCCGGCTCTTCTATGCGTGATGGTCCTAGTCCGTCATGATCCGATAGCTAGAAAATTCACTGAAGAGACTAATGCATGGAATGACTGAATTCCTTCCTGATGCGAAATCTTCCTTATTTAATTTGAAACTAGTTTTGTGATGATTTTCTCTGGAAGATGATATTTATGTAAATCAATTGTGGAGATCAGAAAGAGTATTTGGGAGCCGCATCGAGAGGGCAAATAAACGCTTACCAAAAAAAGATGGATCCCAGAACAGACACTGGTGGACTTTCACTGACTCTTCCACAGGTTCTGCATTACCGATGGTTTTCATCTCCGTCTTCACTACTGCTCAGGATTTTGCTGTAACCGTGGCAACGGACCCTCACAAGGTACTACCATCAGGGTCAAACGCTCCAAGTTTTATTATTATTATTATTATTATTTTAGTGCTGCGCCTCCCTTCACTCGACTTTCAGAACTTGGACCTGTAATCTGCTCTCGCGAGTTATGCATTTTAGAGACCAGGCTTACCCAACTTTTTATGTTTTGTTTTTGTGTAAGGAAGCAGTACTCAAATTTGTCTGTTTTTTCTTTTTCTTTTAAAAGAGGGGGATCCCTTTGGTCAATCTCTAGCAATGTACCCCATGAATGCAATATGATCCGTTATCCTTCATTACGATTAACAGTGCTTGGAGAAAAGAACTAGCAGTTAAGATAAATGCATCGCCGTAATGGTTTTCCATCGAGAGTCATGTACCTGTGTACTTGTACCGAGAGTTTTTGAAAGAGCGATGTTAAGGCTGGCTGGCGTTTGGCCGGATCAACCTTTCCCGAGAATAAAGCGTTGATAATTAACAAATTTACATTATGGTTCATTAAAATTTCTGTCACAAAATTTAGCAAAAATGAACTGCATTTTGGATTACATAGATGAGATTAGTGCATTGACTTTGTATGGTATTTCTTTATTCAGATAACTTGTATAATGTAATTGTTTAAAAATATGCGTTCTTAAAGAAGTAATTGGTTGATTTATCATGATATGTCGTAATAAGAATTATATTTATGCAGTTCTAAAATTCTAGGGATGTTACACTCAAGTGCTATTTGTTAAACGTTCGAAATTTACTGTGTGGTTTTATCCCACCTATCGCTATGAGGAGCAATCTGTTTTTCTGATTAGCATCTCCCTTTCATTTTGCAATGTAAGGAATATTTATAGTTCGATGTTTCTTTAAGAACTTGTTGGAAATCGTAATAAAAATTAAACAGTTATTAACCAAGTAATCAAATAGAAGGCAGTCTACATATTTAGAGAAGAAGTTATACGTCAGTAGTCAGCATTTTAACAAAAATATTGTTATTTAGAGTTCATTAAATGAAACATAAGTGAAGACATATCTGCTGGATATCATTTTAAGCACAACCAATGAAGTCGAATTCAACCCATTGTACGTGAAACGTTCCTGCTTACCCTTGTACGCTTTTTGAATGTGACGTTCCCTGATATTGTAAGTTGCACGCTAACTCTGCTTCTTCCACTACACAGCAAAGTAACTTGTGTTCACTTAATATTTAAGCAAGTTATAGCAGGCCACGTAACTTCAGCGTCAGCTGCTCACAACGGAAATTTACATCTTTGAGGAGTAAACACCTCATCCTCAAAGCTGTAAGTCAGGGTTGTGGTTTGTCCCTATGTTATGTGTAACAGAATATTGAAGTTGCCTGTAGGCGAGTAGTTAGCGTACTAATAATCAGTAAATCTAGTTAGAAAGCGATCGTTACCTTTCAGGTTACCAGCAACACACACATACGCCGTGCTCAGTCGACAACACGTACTTGTAAGTTCCAGACAATTCTATGAGCTTCAAATGAAACACACAAATAATGCAGCCAGTGATTTCACAGATTTTTATTGCACGAGTTTCGAAGACTTACAGCTCTATCATCTACACCTACAAGGTTGATGTACAATTCACACGTTAAGTTCCTGCCAGATAATTTATCGAAACATTTTCGGATATTTTTTTTTTCTCTAACAGTCCACTCTCGCGGCAGAAACGAGCAGTTAAAACATTTGGTTCGAGCTGTGAGATCTCTATATTTTAACACCCGGCTTTACCCGGGTATGTATTTGTTTTATACTCGGGTAGTACCTCTCCCCTCCCGTCTTGTCTCTCCGTCCATCTCTCCCTCGCCCACTGTATGTTCATCTTCACCTCCCCATCTCTCGGTCAATTTCATCCACTCCACTTCTCTCTCCCGCCTCCTCGGTTCATCCCCTTCCCCCATTATCTAGGAATATATATATATATATATATATATATATATATATATATATATATATATCAAATTTTGCGATCTGTGAAACAGAATCAAAGCCTGGTGCGAGGTACAACCTATATTTCTTCATACCGTAACCCGTTTTTATGGAAAGTTTAATTGTTTAATTCATCTAGATACATTGTTTCAATTTTCAATATGTTTTGCTCCAAACTGAAATAATGGCTACAAAATATCCAGAATTTTATCCGGTAATACGATAATGAATGTGATTCTGAAGTTGATTTGATTTTCTCAGGGAAGCCAAAACAGTCTTGGTCCAACCCGCCACTGCCCGCACCGAAACTAAGTTTATTGTGCGGTATCGCTCCCAGTATATCTAGTAAAGCCAACCAATGCCCTTGAACAGTGCAAGGAGTCCCTTTACCAGTTCTTTATTAGACACAATTTCTTTGGGTCTGGTTGTCCCAAATGTTCTGTGCCTTTTACTCTCCAATGAAATGCATTCGAAGATTAGATGTGATGCAGTTTCATCACCGTCATCACAGATCCTACATTTAGGGTCCTCTTCTGTTATTCCCATTGTATGTAAGTGTTTTTTGAAATTCCCATGGCCTGTCAGCAATCCAACCATGAGTCTAATCTCTCTCCTGTTCAGGCCCAGGATTGCAGAGCTTCTTTTAAAACATGGCTTTGGCATCATTACCTTGCCATGTTTTTGTTGAAAGACATTGGTCCAATATTCTACGTGCTGTCTTCTGAGCCAGTTACGTAGCTCCAATTTGATCATTGCCTTGGTGATTGTCAGGACAGGTTGCGGTCCAATAAATGGAGTTTCTGCCACCATACTGGCTAATCTGTCGGCATGTTCGTTGCCAGTGATCCCCGAGTGGCCAGGGACCCACAACAAGTTTACTCTATTGCTTTCCCCTAGCTCCACCAGAACCCTGTGACATTCTGCAACAATTTTAGACCTTGTTGCAGGAGCTGCCAGTGATCTCAGGGCTGCCTGACTGTCTGAATAGATATATATGCTACGATCTTTGTAGCACCTACGCAAATTCTCCTCCACACACGCCCTGATGGCAGTGATTTCGGCCTGGAATACTGAGGCCAGTTTTCCTAGAGAGATGACGCCCTCCAGTCTTGGCTGCACCCCGCATACCCCGGCTCCAACGCCTTGGTCTGATTTTGACCCGTCAGTGAACCAGACAATATCCATCGTACGGTGTCGAACTATTTTCTCCCACTGCTCCGATTCTGACGTTTCATATCATTGTCATCTCAGAGAGCCTGATGTTGACACGGGAAAAAAGAACTGCCTTCGCTTCAACTGTATTGGGTGAGAGCGCGGTATTAAAGTAAGACTTTTAACCATTGACACAGTGTGCAGGGTTGTAAAATAATAATAAAATATAGTTGCCAAATATTCAGAGAAAAGTTATATTACTTGTGATGCACTGTTATGAACCGGTCCACTGAGGTTAAAGTTATATTTTACAGCTGAAATCCTCATCAAAGATACCGAAATGAGCCATAAAGAAAGAGTTGTAGTGCAGTAAGTTTACAATAACATGTATTTACAAACTCTAGATACACATGGTGTCCCTCATACAAATCGAAGACGCTTTTTCTGTCTATCTCTGCCAGGCACTTAAATGTGATTTGCAGAGTATCTATGTAGATGTTCACTATTTCGTTTTTGCTGTGGGTGGTTGGAGCCAGCCCAAACAAATGCGGCTTTTTACCACATTCCTACGATGTCTTACGTCTACGGAAAACGCCAGGAGAATTCCCACTGGAAACAAAATCATTTTTGAAGGGGAATTTATCCCTTTCCAGCCCAGTGATGTCGTATGGCATCGTCATCTTTCTCTGTTACTCTAGGCCCTACCATTTGTTAAACGATTATAAATAACACCGCAGAACCTTCCAAATTTCATTGGGGGTAGATTGGCTACCATTACTTTGAGGAATCAGAGTAGCATTAAGCTACAACAATTTGACGAAGTATGTATTGTTGTTTAATGCCTAAGAGTACAAACAGCAAGACTTTCAAAATATCAAGGTAAAGGAAACAAAAGAATTTGAAAATTATATTATTAAATTATTGTAAAATGTTTAAATTACTAGAAAAAAGTTTGAAAATGATGTCAGATATGGTAAAGGAAACATATCTGGCCCAATGATTCCATATGAAGTCCCTCCAAAAACTGAAGTTTGAAAAATTCAAAAAATACACATCACTCCAGTCATTATGAATAGAAAATACAAATATCGAAGGAAAATCTTTTGTTCACAAATTAATAAAATTTGGGCTGGAAAGGGTTAAGAAGTCACTTCAACAGCGATATAAATTTTAGTAATACATAATGACAGGAATAAAGAAACATGACGAGTCTATCTTATATATTTAAATAATCTACGAAAACTGAAGTCAGATAGCCAGACAAAACGACCTGGCCGATTTCCTTCATTTTTGCTTTAAACGAAAGGTATTCATTCATAGACTTGTCAACAAGTATCAAAATTCACAGAAATCTCGCTTTCCTTTTTCTATACTCAAACGCGATTTCCTTCTGTATATTTCATATGGGGATGTCCTTGCTGTAAACTAAAGTCATTCGGTCAGGCCGTTCTATCCGACCGATTTACTTCATTTTTGCTTTAAACGAAAGGTACTCATTGAAAGATTTGTCATGAAATATCCTCTATTTTTATTCAAACGCGGTAGCCTTCTGTCATTGCACTGAATATTTTAATCGGTTTGTTTTACGATATCTTCGGTTCTAATTAAGGCTCGCAGTCCTTTTTGACCTAACAACACTCAGTGGATCATGCTCTTTCATTTGCGCTTTTAAACACTTGCATTGATTTATTCTGAAGAAAGCTATGCGTGAACATTCAAATTCAGCTCCATTTTTACCCAACTTTTTTGTCACTCCAGAAACGGTGCGAAGTATTCGCTCAGGTCCTCTAGTATCTACATTATCTTTAAGATTATTTGTTAGTGGCCTACACCTTGATGCAGAAGGTCTTTATTAAAGCTTATACCACTAAAGATTGCCAATCAACTCTGTGGCTCTTTCGCACTTACTAAATTAACAAATCTTGCGAGCTCCTTTGGATAATCCCTTTCTCCTCTGTCAACCTTATCTGGCACGGATCCCATACTGACGAGTAATATAAAACATTGCACGAACGAGTGTTTTGTAAGCTAATTCCTTTGTTAATGGAATAAACTTCGTAAGGCTGATTCCAATGAATTTCAGTATGGCATCTCCCTTTCCCCACGATTAATTTTTGTGGTCGTTACACTCCTCATTCTTACGCGGAGGTTTTTTTTTCTTTTTTTTTTTTTTTTTTTTTTTTTTTTTTTTTTTTTTTTTAAAGTAACTGTTTCCAGTTATCGTTCTAAAATTTCGTAGTTGAAGGTCAATTATCACTCCTGCACCATGCGTGGATACGCTGCAGATCCTCCTGCATTTAACTACTAGATTTTGTGAAAAGTAACACACTCTTTGGGCACGACCAAAATTGTTTCACGGAAGTAGACTTCTCTCCCTGAAGAATAACGTGCTATGTTCTGCTTGCTGGTAAGTCACGCAGTTCGTATAATGTTCCGAACGCTCGTATTTTCTTCATTAGGTGACAGTACGGAATCGTATCCAACCCCTTCCGCATGTCAAGAAACACGACTTCTATTTTCTGCTTTCTGTGCCTTGTCAACGAATGGCGTGAGGTGATTTTCAGATGATCTCTGATTTCGGAACCGACGTCAATTCCAACAGAACAAATTGTCCTCTTTATAATTTCAGAAATACATGCGCATATATACAGCTCTCAGACAGCGTAAGAAGTGCTCTTACCCTCGCTAACTGCTACTGCCTTGCAACAGCGCCGCTCTCGTATCTTACTGACCTATTATATCTAGGATGTTAAGTCAACATTACACTAGACTAGTTCGGAAGAGCTCTATCAAACGGACACGTAAAATTCCAGTTTGTAACTAAAAGCTAACCTAAGCTTCCTGTCGGCACTGAAACTCATAAGAGAGTGGTGATATGCAGTATATGTTTGGGGTAACTACAGCTGTACATGCCAAAAAGTATACAACAAATGTCTGCCGGAATACAAGAGAAAATGTGCCTGGAGAGTCAAAGGAGGGTACCTGTATATTCATTATCAGCGCTTTCGAAAACTGGGTGCTTAACACTTCAAGGTGCCCAATAGTGGCATTAAAGTGACGCGAGACTACTAAATAGGGAATGTAAAACAGAATAAAAACTTGGGTATATATACAAAATATCGTCCTCTTCCTCAAGTGTATAACGTACTCAGAAAACTCATTTTTCTTGTGTTTTTTTTTCTGGTTTGCATAGGGGCGGCGTGATAAACGGTGGAATTAGCATGGTTAATTTTAAGGGGTCGCCGGATGTCCTTCCTGCCGCCATCCCATTACACCCACCCCTCCCCATATGGAGGAGATAAATGTACCCCAACTGTCTGCGTGCAATTTCATACAGAGTGAAGTCAAATACGCGCACTCGGACTTCGCAGCTCGGTTCCTCACTTGCTATCAATAAAAAAAATGTCTGTCACAAATATCGCCATGCGCGTATTTTCCTTTACCGTATCTGACATCTTTTTCAAACTTTTTTCTACTAATTTAGACATTTTACAATAATTTAATAATGTAATTTTCAAATTCTTTTGTTTCCTTTACCTTGATATAGTATTTTGAAAGTCCTGATGTTTGTATTCTTAGACATTAAGCAACAAGACATACTTCGTCAAAGTGTTGTAGCCTAATGCTCCTCTGTTTCCTCAAAGTAATGGTAGCCAATCTACGCCCAATGAAATTTGGAAGGTTCTGCAGTGTTATTTATAATCGTTTAACAAATGGTTGGGCCTAGAGTAACAGAGAAACATGGCGATGCCATATGACATCATTGTGTTGGGAAGGGATAAATTCCCCTTCAAAAATCTTTTTGTTTCCAATGGGAATTCTCTTGGCGTTTTCCGTAGACATAAGACATCGTAGAAATGTGGCCACATTTGTTTTAAAAAATGTTCAAATGTTTGTAAAGTCTATGGGACTTAACTACGGGGTCATCAGTCCCTAAACTTACAAACTACTTATGAACTACTTACGAACTAGGACGGCACAAATATCCATGCCCGAGGGGGGATTCGAACCCCCGACCGTAGTGGCCGTGAAGACCGTGACTGGAGCGCCTTAGTCTCCTCGGCCACCGCGGCCGGCCACATTTGTTTGGGCTGGCTCCAACCACCCATAGCAAAAACGAAATAGTGAACAGCTACATAGATACATTTAAGTTCCTGGCAGAGCTAGACAGAAAAAGCGTCTTCGATTTTTATTAGCGCGTCGGCGGATGATGTTTCCGGGCATAGGTTTATATACTCATTTTGTTCCTCAAAACACTGACGTGTGGAACACACACCCATCTCAGTCTTCGACATCCATTTACTCCCAGAAATGTGCGCAAATCGATATTTTGAGAGAGAGATTTTCTTATTGCTGCCATGCGAGGAATCGCGCTGCGAAGTCCGAGTGTGCAAATTTTGCTTCACCCCTGTATATGTGAAATTGAAGGAACGTTTTTCTAAATGTTTGCGAATCGTTTAAGTAAAGCGGTTCTTTGCTACAAGCCCGGTGAGATTAGGAAACCGCCTAAAACACCGTGGAGGCTGACCGACACACCGTCCCATAATGGTAATCAGCCCCGGCGGTTTAGCCGCGCGTGCTGGAGCGCCGTGTTACGGTACGCGCTGCAGTCCGCCGTCGGGGGTTCGAATCGCCCCTCGGGCATGGATGTTTGTGTCGTCTTTAGTATAAGGTAGTTAATAAGTAGTTCGTAAGTTTAGGGACTGGTGACCCCGTAGTTAAGTCCAATAGACCATACAAACATTTGAACATTTGAACAGCTGATGCTAATCAGCAGCGCGGAATTGAACAAGGCCGACATACCTCCCAGTCTAAGGAAAAGGCGATTTCTAAGGAAAAGGCGATTTAAGTTGCGCGGCTAACCGTACGAGTTGCTGTAATGAGAATTTTTTTCTTTACTGTTTCTATGAACCGAATCTCTTCTTAATATTCGTGAAAGGGTGTCTTGTGAAACTATAAGTATCGGAAATGGTGTCGCTACTAGGAAAAGTCTGGAACGCTCTTGTCTGTGCAAAGACAACTCAATCTAATAAAAGATAATAAGATAAGAAAAAACGCACTACATTGGAGTTATACAAATTGACACTCAGGTAGGTATCGACAGAAAAGAGCAATTTCACCGAGAGGTGGCAAGGTAATAAATAGGGACAGTCCTCAGAGACACTCAGATTCCTTATTATCGCTGTTAATAGGCTCATCACAGAAAGGCGGTTTAGCTCACGGCGTCCCTCGTGCCGATCACCATTGATTGAACTCTCCAGCCCAACGAGCCTCCTCGTTGTGGTTGGCACATTCGCCCTGAAATCTCTGGCGTAAAATTATTTTCAGTGATGAGACACGCTTCAAATTGAGTCCAGATGACACGCGAAGACGTGGCAGGATAACAACTTCATTGTCACCCTCCACCCATCTAAATTTGCTGACTCAGTATCATAGAAATTTCTTGTGTTAATCATTTTGAAGTCATGGTATACCTGTTTTAATTGGTTTTTATCCAGGTTAATTGTTCCTATTTTTATTTTTTAGATGTAAGGAAAAGCTGACGCAGTCATTGATAAAGTCTTACACTGATATCAAATAAATTTATTATAAAAATTCCGATGTGATAAATCTCTACTTACTGTTCAGTATTATATGAAATGTTTCCTATAATGTGATAGGATAATGCTCTTATAAATAAATTCTGGACGAGATAACATAATATTAAGGTTCATATGGGCTCCAATAAATAGAAATGAAACATAGAATCATCACATCCTTGTTTGCGAAAGAAAAAGTGTAATGAAGGAGACGTATTTAATACAGACAGTTTAAACGTTACTTCTTACAATGTAAGAAACTGAATGAGTGTTATGGAAAAAGATTACAAGACAATGTAACATTTATAACGTGTTGAAAACGCCACGTGCAAAAGCTCGATTCTTCTTGGGCACATATTTCTGGGTTTTTTGTTCGCAAGTGTTTTTGATAATCCCTTTGACCTTGAGATGATTTTTAAAAATATTATAAAAATAGACATACTGTAGCTATTCTACAGTACACAGTCGAAAGATAATAATCATAGCCGCGGTGGAGCGAGCTAGCGTTCTAAGGCGTCTTGCTGCGGAGCGCGCGGTTGCTCGCCGTCGTAGGTTCGAGTCCTTCCTCGGACATGGGTGTTTGTGTTATCCTTGAGGTAGTTCAAGGTAGTGTAATTAATTTGTAAGCCAAGGGACTAATAACCACAGACGTCCCTTAGAGATACAAACATTTGAACATTAATAAACATTACAAACTTCCTGCACGTCACGGAAATTGAGCGAATCGGTTGCTTTTTGTACAGTAGATGTGGTCTATAGTGGCCTTAATACGACTTATAAAAGCACTATCCTTTCGTTGGCGGTTCTTGAGATAACCACGATAACTGTAGTTCTTGGCTACAGGATGATTGTGAACAGTTGGATTGTTTGTACATACACTGAAAAGCCAAAGAAACTGGCAGGGGATGCGTATGCAAAAATAGAGTTATATTAACACTCAGTGGGCGGCGCTGCTTTCGACAACGCCTTTTTTAGACAACAGGTGCTTGGCGCAGGCCGTATATCTGCTGCAACAATGGCCTCATGGCCGTAAACTTTGCCTATTAAATCGTACACACAGAAGATGATCTGGCACCTATATCACTACAGTATCTGTTGGCGGAAGGCATTGAAACCATTGTCAGTACATCTACTATCCCCAAGGCGGCATCTGCCGTCAACGGATCAAAATCAACTTACTCTTTCCGGGGGTACTGTTTTTATTTTTCAGTGTATTAAGTAACTTGTAGTTTCAATGAAAATGGACGGATCCTATGGTTCTATGAAATGTACGTACGTAGAAGTTTAAAGTTGCACAGAGTAAATTTATATATTCTCAATTACTTCGCTGATTTTTATGTACCTACTTTGAGACTGACAGTCTACAGCGATTACTAATGAAACGAAATATCGCGAGCCTGCTGCTAGGGTAAGCGACTACAGCAACATTCATTTGTTATCTGCTTATGAGTGGTTCTTCAGAACGACACTGAAACGTAAGGTGCTCTATCGAATTCCCTAGTAACACTTTCTGTAACATTTCTCATATTGATCTCCAGTACATGAGAATTGTACTCATAGAGTTTTAGTTAAATGATACATTGATATTTTTTTCTGTGGAATTTAATTCTTCTTGGGCACGTACTTCGCGTTTTATTGTTCGCAAGTGTTTTTGATAAAGCCTTGTCCTTGAGATCATTTTTAAACCTATCAGAAAAATAGGCATACTGTAGATATCCTACAGTACACAGTCGATAGATAATAAATATAGTCGCGGTAGAGTGACCGAGAGTTCTAAGGAGTCTTGCTGCGGACCGCGCGGTGCTCGCCTTTGGAGGTTCAAGTCGTCCCTCCGGCTTGTGTGTGTGTGTGTGTGTGTGTGTGTGTGTGTGTGTGTGTGTGTGTGTGTGTTTGTATTGTCCTTAGTCTAAGTTAGTTTAAGTTGTTTGTAAGTCCAAGGATTGATGACCATAGCAGTTTGGTCCAATAGGTTTACAAACATTTGAAGATAAGTATTTGAACATGTACTATTTCGTCAGTACTAGAAGAATCGTGGTGCTCTGTATATTTATCTAGAAATAAGTTTGACAGGGTAAATACTCTGGTGACACATTTTGTTGGTTGTTACGGGTGTAAATATTGCTCGTAGCTACTTACGCACTGTTGCAAAAGTGTTGACTCGGGATTCTTGTCGCTGTAGTGGCAGCTACACTTAGAGATCCATCCGTACAGCTGTTTTTCACTGTCAATGTACGTCACTGAATGCAAGCTTGAGGGCAAATGAGTATATCCACAACCTATGCATGATATTAGTACAACTCAGAGGATTTAAATGTTATTGGATTACTATGAAGTAAGAAGCGGGATACGTGTAATTTTGTCGAGTGTTGGCTTATAGCAAAATCACATTATTAATGTGGTATACTAAGTGGTGGCCGTACTTACTGACAACGGCATCTCATCATTAAATTATAGTGCTGTATGAATGCGTGAGTGTGCCCGCTTTAATATGGACCACGGCGCCGGCCGCGGTGGCCGAGCGGACTGCAGCGCGCCAGTCACAGTTTGCACGGCCGCTACGGTCGGGGGTTTGAATCCCCCCTCGGGCATGGATATTTGTGTCGTCTTTAGTATAAGGTAGTTCATAAGTAGTTTTTAAATTTAGGGACTGATGACCCCGCAGTTAAGTCCCTTAAGCTTAACAAACATTTGAACATTTTGGACTACGGCGTCACACTCAATAGTTTAGACACAGACTGCGAACGAGATTCCAATGGCTTTTACTCGTTGCACTACTATTAGACACTGTTAGGCATCTGTAATGATAAAATACTTCTCGTACTTAGTACATCTGTAATGTTACATATAACACTACAATGTAAAAATTGTAGTATCACATTTGTCAATAAAATAACTTCTTCCTGACGTCCTACTACGATCTGTACCGAAGGAGGATCGTGTGTAGGGGTGTTATGACTGTAGTGAAACACTTTAAGCACTATTAAATTTTATTGTAGAATCATGGCTGGATGTTACGCTAAGACCCATCAACACCAACGAATTTTAGTAATGTTTACCAGCAGAACAGAGGGCGGCAGAAGCGATCTACGTAGTTCTTCTATATCTATAAATGTGAATGTCTGTTCGGTGTACGTTTATCACGTCTGAACCATAAGACATAAAGAGCAAAAAATTTGTACAGTTACTAATGTCTACCCGGGGAAGGCTTTAGGCACGGTTTTATGGCGATCGGATAGCTATTTATATCTATATATATTAATGTGAATGTCTGTTCGGTGTACGCTTATCACGTTCGAACGGCAAGACGCAAAGACTTAAATATTTGTTCAGTTACTAATTTATACCCGAGGAAGGTTTTAGGCACGGTTTTATAGCGATCTGATAGATATTTAGTAATTTGAAGAAAATAACGCGACAATACGGAACAATAATTACTCTTTGAAAATTATATTTACTCTTTGAAAATGGTTTTATTGGTTGCATTGGTGCTTGAGGGTTGATAATGATAAAAGGGTGGAGTATATTGGGATGGAAAGTTATCGGTGTATATAAAATTCTACTCGTGTGTGTGTTAATATTTCGCTCTGCAGAGAAAACTACAGAACGCAAACGAATGGTCTGTGTGTAGTTGTTGTCCGAAGTCTCCCGTTGTACACCATAGCAGTTCCATGCCGATAACTATAAAGGGGTGGAAGATATGATGGTTGAAAGTCGTCAAATTATAAAAAAAAATTCAGACTGAAGGCCAGCGATGACGTTTGCGACTTTATGACAAGGAGGTTACATACAGCGAAATGTGATGACACAGACCATATCTTAGGTCTATGCGTGCTACAATGTATTCAGCTCTTTCTCTGTAAGGATAAGCATACGAATAAGGAAATATAAGAATAAATAAATAGCACACTACTGAAAGATTGCTTATCTATCATAACCAACCAACACGTGAGCGGAACCGCGGGTTTTAGCTAGTAGTTTATACGGCCTAAGTTGGAGCCAGGCTAGGAAATAATGTTTCTCATACTGGATCACAGCTGCATGCTTGCTGGAAGAGTTATCTGCTGACACTCATCTACAATGAATATCATCGGCACATGTAAAGCTGCCGTAGTGTTCACCGACGTGTCTCTCTTAGGCACGATGGTTCACATCGCGGATAGCGTTTGCACGTCTTTCGCACGGGACGGTCAACGTGAGAGGCATGTCCCCTGGCGCGGGCGCATGCCATCTCTGTCTGTCCCCCCCCCCCTCTCTCTCTCTCTGAGTGTGTGTGAGTGCGCGCCTGTGTGTGCGCGCTTGCGGCGAGTGGGAACACGAAGAGAACTGCCTGCTGTTACTGTAACACGCTGAGTCCAGCATTGCCCAGCGGAGTCGTGAGATCGCTGCGTTAGGCCTGCATTCAGAAGCAGTTAAATATTGCTATTAAACATACACTTATTTGAAGTGTGACAGATAACGGTTGTTGTATATTATCTACAACTACATAAATACTCTGCAAAACACAGTGAGGTGCATGTCAGAGAGTTCATAGAACATGTTTTATGATATTTCTCTACAGTTCCATTCTTTAAAAGATCGCGGGGAAAAGTAACACCTAAATCTTTCAGATTTTCGATTTGATTTCTCTTATTTTATTCTGATGATCGTGTCTCCTTATATAGGTGTGTGCTGCCCGTCTCTGAAATTTCTCTAAATCTCCCGTCAGTCCCACTAGGTGGGGATCCCACAATGCGCAGCAATACTCCAAAATAGGACGCACAAGTGTGTGTTGTGGGCAGTCTTCTCTGCCTGTATCACATAGTTTTCTTTCTTATTCTTGGCTCTGAAGAACAAATACATATTACACCAAAGAAGAGGAGTTCCACACCAGCTACGTGTGAAGTACATTATTTTCAGATAATTTATAGGACACTTATACCTACATGCTAATAATGAATTGGTCTCACCGTCTTAGTAGTAAAGATAGGGGAAATGCCAAAATATAGCGAACAATAATTATTTACCTGTTTATCAGTCTCCTGGTTTGTTAACTCACCTTGATACTAAATGAATATTACTAAAAACTGTTTTCTTTTGCCTGCCATTGGCCTAATTTCTTATACAGCTATGCTATTCTGTGTTATTTTGAAAAATTTACGAAGTGCTTCCACAAAATTTTCCTAGACTGGGTTCCTAATACCGCCTAACCCTGTTTTTATATCCTTATATTATCACACACTCAGCGAAATATCCTATTTTAAAATTGAAGATTACATATTGGTTTAGTGGATTTGAACCTACCACAGAAGAAATTAACATTAAAAATTTTTCAGATAGTTCCCTAGATTCACTGCAAGAAGTAAGAACGATGGACTCATGACCCAATCCGTCAGATGCTATACTGTTTCCGCTAACACTCTTAGGAAGGTCATGATAAGTCGACAGAAGCTGGTTGTTACTACTCAAACTTATAGGTGGCATTAATGGCAGCTTAGGAATATGAATAGGCGATATTAATCGCCCAGGCAACAGTAAGGGATACGTAATGTACAGATCGTAGCACAGAAATGGGTCTACCTGAACGTAATATGAGCTTATAGTTAGGATACGTGATCTTATCGTCATTTCCTTCTGTTGGCTCCAGAAGTTTTTCTATTCTTCTGTAAATAATTTTTGTTAGTATTTTTCACCCATTACTTACTAAGCTGATAGCTCTGTAATTATCACGCTTTTCTCCACTTGCTTCCTTTGGAATCTGAATTATTACATTCTTCTTGAAGTCTGAGGGTATTTCACCTGTCTTGCATATATTGCACACCGGGTGGAATAGTTTCAAAAAATGTTCAAATGTTTTTAAAGCTTATGGGTCTTACCTACGGGGTCATCAATCCCTAAACCTACAAACTACTTTTGATCTATCTTATACTAAAGACAGCACAAACATCCATGCCCGAGGGGGAATTGGAACCGCCGACGGGGAATGGCCTCGCGCATTGTAGCATAGCGCCTCAATGTGTTCGGCCGCTCTCCCGCGGTTGGAATAGTTGCTCCATGATCGACTTTCCCAAGATTATCAGCAGTTCAGAGGGAATATAATGAACACCAAAGGCCTTGTTACGACGCAAATCTTTAAATGGTGTGTCAAATTCATCTTGCAGGATAACATAACCTGTCTGATATTCATATACCTCCTCTACCCTTTTGATAATAGGGCACTCACTTTTATTTTTGCAGCCGCTCTGCATATATTCCTTCCCTCTTTCAGCTCCCCCGTCTTTGTTTAGTACTTGCTTCCCATCTAAGGTCTTCTATTTCTTGCAGCTGTTTTTTTTTTTGTTTACAGACGTTTCTCGTGTTTTTCTATAGTCGGTATTTTTCTTTCCCATAGTTATACATTGCTTTACGGACTCTAATTTGTCTTGTATTTTGCTCGCAATCAGCATATTTGTACTTCCTGTCAATCTCGTATTTTATCCGTCTGTATTCTCATGCCGGTCGCGGTGGCCGAGGGGACTGAGGCGCTTCAGTCACGGTCTGCACGGCCACTACGGTCGGGGGTTCGAATCCCCCTTCGGGCATGGATATTTGTGCCGTCCTTAGTTGTAGCTAGTTCATAAGTAGTTTGTAAGTTTAGGGACCGATAACCCCGTAGTTGAGTCCCATAAGCTATACAAACATTTGAATTTGTATTCTCATTTGCATGGTTCATTTATAGTATTTTTATATTTTCCCCTTTCATCCTTTCATTTCAGTATCTCCTGTGATATCCGAGGATTTCGAATAACTCTTTTCGTTCTACCCATTCGATTCTCTGTGGAGAACAGTGCAGAACATGCACTGATTGCCATTTAAAATTAAAACACCAAGAAGGGCAGGAGGTTTCAGAGGAAAAATTCATTCGGAATATAACATGTTGAACAAAGATAATATGATGGAAAATACAGCCTCATGATGTTGTGGCGTAATGTCAGCGCCACACACCAGACGCAGAAGAACGATCCTGGAGAAGGCAGCGGATGACGTCCGACAGCCTATCGCGCACCGGCGCCGCGCACAGAGATGCGCGCCCTCTAGAAGCTGCTATATCTAGGCCGACATGCCTCTGGACGACCCGTCAGAACTCGGCTACGAACTAGGCAGTAACTATGTCACAGCGCAGTCGTACAGAAGACGACGCAGCGAGAAAAGAAGAACAGAAATAAGTTGAGTGTTGTATTCTTCAGACAACAAAACTTGTATCGCTAATCTCGATAGTTGTTCTAGCTACGCATCCTGCAGCGCACCTTTCCTGACAACTAGACCGGGACGAGAACTCAACAAATGGCATCGAGGATGACTCAACAAATGGCAACGAGGATGATTCAGCACATGAGAAGGGCGGCAGATGATCACATTAGTACTTAATGTTGCCCTCTCGGTTGGTTATAGCCACTGCTACACGCCTCGGCACTGACTCCAACAGGTTCGGGATGAGGTATTGACGTATGGCAATCCATGATGTTTGTACAAATTGCCAAAGTTGATCTAGTGTAGCAGCAGGTGATGTATCCTGGGCTAGTCGACCTATTATCGGCCTGACGTTTTCGATGAGGGAGATATCGGGGAATGCGGAGCTCAAGGCAATACGTTGGGTGACGAAGAAGTCTTGGACTTTGCGTGTCCGTTGACGTCCCCTATTATCCTGTTGCAATGCGGCATTCGCCAAGCTCCGAAGGTATGGGATACTGCAAGCTGCACGGGAGTGGCCGAGCGCTCTAAGATGCCTTGCTGCGGAGAGCGCGTCAGCTCCCCGTCAGAGGTTGGAGTCCTCCCTCGGGCATATGTGTGTGTGTGTGTGTGTGTGTGTGTGTGTGTGTGTGTGTGTGTGTTGTTCTTAGTATTAGTTAAAGTAGATTGTAAGTCTAGGGACTGATGACCACTGCAGTTTGCTCCCTTATCTTAACAAACATTTGAAAAAAATGTTCAAATGTCTGTAAATCTATCGGACCAAACTGCGTGGTCGTCAATCCGTAGCTTACAAACTACTTAAACCTAGGTAAACTAACCTACGGACAAACACACACACTCATGCCCCAGGGAGGACTCGAACCTCCACGGCGAGCAGCCGCGCGCTCCGCAGAGAGGTGCTTTAGGCCGCTCGGCTACTCCACCGTGGTAAACATTTGAACATTTGGAGCCTCCAACAAGTCAGAAATTTGAAAAGAAACACTGACTGATTACCGTACGGGAAATGCATGGACGGAGGAGGACGGAGATGTGCGGGAGAGGGATCTAGTACCACTTGAAATCATAAAACCGATTTTAGAGAACGTATGGTAATGAAAAAGGCAACTGTTCAACAATCTTTAATCACAGTGACTCGAGAATCACAACAGAAACTATTCAGTGTAATATTAGTAGCTGTGTAGTGCAGGAGTTATCGTACGCATTGTAGAAGAAAGAGAAAACCAGTAACAAAAGAGTTTCTGTGAGATGACATGATTTCTCACGTAAAGAAGAGTGATAAATCACCAAAACTCTATTGATAACTGTATTTAGAGTAATTTTGTTGTCATTTACTTTGTAACATTTGTAGACATAGTTTGAAATTCAGTACTGCATCATACCGAGAATAGTTTTTGTATGAATGCGTATCTCGAGTTTAAAGAAATGTGGTGGCCATGCAGACCTTCAGACCTCGAGTCAGCAGAGGAGGAAAAATGTACTTAGGATTTGGCAGGAACGCTTTTGCGCGGGCTGTGTCTGAAACAGCAGGGGGAGGAATCACCGAGGGCTGAGCTCTCGGCTCGGCGCGCCATCCGTTTATCGCAAGCTGTTGTACGACGGGCTCCGACGCGACTGCCTTGTCGGCTTTGAAGAATCACGGCAAGTCGTGAGCGAACATTATCTCTGGCGGGGAGATCTGTGGGCGGAGCGCCTGCAAAGCTGCTGCCCCCTCCGCCGCCACTCCATCAACACTGGCTACCTGCGCCAAGGGACGCGCTGTCCTCTAGACTCCAGTTTACACGCACCGTGGACAATTATAGACTTGTAAATCAATTCTAGAAAGTACTATAAACAATCGGGATGTCTTTCTATGAATTATTGAAGTCCGCCTTAGCTGTTTTTATACGCCTTTTATTGCGTTACTACCGGTTTCGTACCGTTAAAGGTACATCTTCAGGTATCTGTATTAAAAAAATAAAAAATAAAAAAAATGTTATAGATAGGGTTTATAACTATCAGTATTTACAAATTAAAAAACCTGATAAACCTGATAAACACTAACCTTTTAATTTTCATGGGGTGGTTTGACTTGTTGCGTGTCCCAACGTTCATGATAAATTAATGAAATGCAGCAACCAGTTGCTTGTGGTTATTAATTTTTAATTTTAACGACCTGTTTCGGGCGCTTGAGTGCCCTTCTTCTGGTCTCTATACAGACAAACAAGTGCAGTGGTATACAATAAGGCTATAGAACGTATAAAAGTCGATTACAGAAATTTGAAGCAGTTTCGAACCAAATAGTTTCAAATGTTTGTATAGTCTATGGGACTTAACTACGGGGTCATCAGTCCCTGAACTTACAAACTACTTATGAACTACTTACGAACTAGGACGGCACAAATATCCATGCCCGAGGGGGGATTGGAACCCCCGACCTTAGTGGCCGTGCAGACCGTGACTGGAGCGCCTTAGTCCCCTCGGCCACCGCGGCCGGCTCGAACCAAATAGATTGTAATAAAGATAAGTTCATATAATGGGATAAAATTAACACTTACATATTTTTGTACTGTTGCTTAATAAATATACATGCAGTAGTGGAATCAACGCTAAGTGCAAAGATTATGGAATGAATAACAATCAGCTGCTAACAAAGTATCTATGGATGAGGCTTATAGTAAAAGAGTAACGATAAATAAGGGGAAAAAAGGCTATGGGAAAACAGTAATACTCAAAGTAGTTCAAGAAAAGCATAAAGAGAGGAGCAGGTGACTGATAAATCAGTCGCTTATCAGATTAAAATTCAGTAGTCTAGAAGTACAATGATAAGTGGCGCCATAGGCGGAATATTTCATAACTACCAGCTTGACACAGTAGTAGGATGCTTAGAATGTCATTGTCAGGGTATCTGACAATATAAAGAATTTGTCATTGTGTCTATGGCTTCAAAATTTAATGGGGATAGATTGATGAAGTGATTATCATACAACAAATAAGTTAAGGACGTGGGTTATAAGTTTTAAGATGGATAAAATACTTCAACGTTCATGATGATTTGCCGGGTTTTATAGAGGTTTTCTTTAAAGATGTTACTTCATTTGACAAGGGGCTCCCTTCAGTAAACGTCCATGTTGGCAACGGTTTCGTTTACCTAATCAATGAAGAGTCATCGTGAGCTAGAATTTAGAGGGCGTAACCGCAAAGGAAAGCGTAACTCACCAAGTTTACAGCTTAAAATTTTAAAGTTGAACGTAGGGGTGGGTTCAGTATCCGCTGAATGTGAAGTAAAACGAATTGTACCAACGGTTTGCGTCATATGCTATTTTAAAATATTTGAGTGAATCAGAAGCTTTTTGGAGTCGTGGTCCGTGTTATGATTCTCAAAATTAGAAATTTCTAGAAACCATTAGGTGCACGTTAGGACTTAAAATTTTTTGTTGTCATTTAAACCTATGATAAAAGAACAGTCGTGTTAATTAATATTCCTTGGCAGAGAGAATGGTAATAAAACTGATGCGTACTGACATTACTTACTATGAAATTATTCATGTGCACTGGTTTACGGTTACGCCCTCTAAATTCTAGCTCACGATGACTTTTCATTCATTAGGTATACGCAACCGTTGCCCACACCGACGTTTACTGAAGGAAGCCCCTTGTAAAATTAAGTAACATCTTTGAAGAAAACCTCTATAAACCCGGCAAATCATCTTGAACGCTGAGACACGCAACAAGTCAAACCACCCCATGTAAATTAAAAGGTTAGTGTTTATCAGGTTTTTTAATTTGTAAATATTAATAGTTATAAACCCTATGTATAACATTTTTTTTAAATACAGATACCTGAAGATGTACCTTTAACGGTACGAAACCGGTAGTAACGCAATAAAGGCGTATAAAAACAGCTAAGGCGGACTTCAATAATTCATAGAAAGACATCCTGATTTTTATAGTACTTTCTAGAATTGATTTACAATGTATTTCAGCTGTGGATGCCCGAAGTATAAAATAGTTTGTAATTATAGACTTAGTACGTCATAAACAGTAAGTTAACTTTCTCTTTAATCGTGGAATTTTTAGTTAACTTTCGTAATTTATACTAGATAATAATGTTTTGTCACGTTTTACTATAAACCTAAACAACAATGACTATTAGTATTGTGTTCTGGTCTCAGTCAGGTATCAAAACTTTTTGTAATTTCCATTACCCTTAGGATCTCAATCTGAATAAAACAGAAGACATTTCAAAGTCAGACATATGCACAACTAACAGCTCGTGAATAACTTACTCTCCAACGTCAGTTTTTGTCTAATATATAAAGAAGTGTGTCCGTATATTTGTACGTGTTTTGTTCCAATCTTTATGATATTTTGTACACGTAATCATCAATCCACGAGGACGGTCGCCGTAAGTGTAAGAATCACATACGATACATAGTTCACTAGATATGACGTCATAAACAATGAGATGCGTGAAAAACTGCTGCATTTTGCGACAATGCTGCTCATTTCCTCCTAAACCATTGGACCGATTTCAACCAAATTTGGTACACACATTCCTTATCGTGAGGTAACAATTGTTACATGGTTAAGAATGACATACGGCACATGGTTCAAAAGATATTGCGTCATAACCAATAGAAATCGCAAAAAATGCCATATAATGCGGCGAGACTTTCGAAATACACTGTATGACTGTATGAGAATGACAGTACTTAGCGACTTCCAACAAATTTGAACATAATTTAAAACCTTTATTAAACTTTTTCTCGCTGGCAAACATAGTAAAATGATGAAAGGAAAAAAGTTTCTCGCTTACTACTTTTCCGCTGTTTATGGAATAAAACTACGGCTCTCGGTATGTCGTTACAATTTATAATTTGAACACTACAAATTGTAGCGACAGTAAATTTTACAGACAGTATACACATATATAGTTGAATGTAGCTTCTAAATTGTATCACATTCCGACATGTAGATCATGAGATATGAGCACGTAAACAGTAATGTTCATAGAAAACCGCTCCTTCCCGCACCACGTTTTAATCTATTACTTCTTTACTACTAACTGAACTCCCAAGAGATTTTACAGACATGCAGCCCTTATACAAATGAATATATACTTGAAAAATTTGCAGGAATAAATCAATAAATACCCGGGCAACGCCGGGTTTTCAGCTAGTTACACAATAACGGAGAAATGTGCCATTCGAAATGCACATAACATACACATATCAAGAAGCAAGTGAATATTGCTATCTTGACGGTGGGTGGGGTTCTAAAGAATTCCTATCATTGCAAATAGCGGTTTTTATAAGTGGTTAATTCATTAGTCAGTTTATGCAAAGCTATTCGCCATGAAAAGGGTGGTCAGAAAACATTTTAGAGACCTATAGAATTGCAACTTATCGTAGAGATTTTGGCTTAAAATAATCTTTAAAAATCCGTTATTTGCAGAAAAAAATAGTTTTCAACAAGGATTACGAAATAAATGTTGCGGATTATGTGGTTATTTTGTAAGGTACTGTTAAGGAAAAGGTAAATTTTGAAACATCACTGATTGTACTAAATTTCAGTTAACAAAGGGTTAGAAGTAACAAGGTTTTCTCCGTGATTCGAAGTTTCCTGATGAGTTTTTACCATATAGAGCACTGTCCTCTAGTAATACACGCAGATCAAGCAGAACATTATTATGGTCGTTCAGATACAGCGTAAAGCTCGCATCCTTCCTAAATTATACGTTAGTCAAAGATGTTTTCCTTAATTATTTGATACTAGCTGCAAGTATCCGGCTTTGCCCGGGTTTAAAATAAGGTATTCTGTAAAAGCGTACAAAACCATTTATTTTCATGTAATAAAAGGGTACATTTATGTTAAAAGAATGTGATAAACAACATTTTTGGCCAAACAGACAACAAATGCGACTTATATGTATATAGATTGCAATCGAAGTCTGTAAATAAAGTACTTTCCCCCATGCACCGATAGAAATTTTATGTAGACAGTAACCATTATTTTGTTCTCAATGTCAAGTGTACAAAATTTCATCAAGATCGGAGCAAAAGTGTGGATTTTGGCGAAATCCATAAGTACCCTCCACCGTGCACTGAACGAAATTTTATGTAGACAGTGCCCTTCCTCTTGTTTTGTAGGTCAATTGTACAAAATTTCATCAAGATCAGTGCAAAGATATAGATTTACACGGAGACATTGAAAACGCACTTTTACTTTTTCTCAAATTTTCCGGTTGGTTTTCCAAAAAATGGAACGAAACCTGTTTAAGAACCTTCCCCATGTAATTTGTGTACGTATAACAAATTTCACGTTATTTAGTTGTCTGGATCTTGAGTTATAAGAGAACAGACAGACAGACAACAAATGCGTCTTTTAAGTACAGAGATATGGTCCTCCTGTTTTGAAACCTTAGATTTTACATGTAACCCAAACAAGTTCCAGCACCTCTGGTCAGTCATCTGTAGGTTTCCATTATTTAAAGCTGTGAAAATGAAGATATTTTAGTACTAATCTATCTACAAATGTTTGGCCTAAAGGAAGAAACTGCCGCGGTGGAGTAGCCGAGCGGTCTAAGGCGCCTCGCTGCGGAGCACGCGGTTGCTCGCCGTCGGAATTTAGAGTCCTCCCTGGGGCATGGGTGTGTGTGTTGTGCTTAGGTTAGTTTACATTAGTTTAAGTAGTTTGTAAGCTACGGACCGATGACCACGCAGTTTGGTCCGATAGATTTACAAACATTTATTATTTAAAGGAAGAAATTGCAGAATTTGGAGTACACGCAAACCAAGCGGAACACTACCTCTGATTGTTGTCTTGGTTTTATGTTTGTCTAAGGTGACATGAGTCATAAGTTAGTGACATGCATGGATACATGTGGCGTTAGTGTCGCAGACACAAGGTATAAAAGGGCCGGGAATTAACACAGATGTCAGTTGTAGTCCAGAAAAAATAAATAAATAAATTCACAAGTTTGTACACCTTACTGACAGAACTACTACGGTTATCGATCCCTAGACTTACAAACTACTTTAACTAACACACACCTATTCCGAAGGGAGGACTTAAACCTCCGGTGGGAGCGGCTACGCAATCTGTAAGATGGAGCTTTAGACTGCACATATATTCACATCTCACACGGTCGGAAAGAAAAGAAAAAACAATCCAGCGTGATTATTGCTCACTACAAGAATTAACAGAATGTGAACGCGGAGTGTCATAGGACGTTCCATTTTGGAAATCATTTGTAAACACGCTTTTGTGAGATCTACAGTTTCTAGAGTGTATGGAGAATAGCAAATTTCTGGTATTACCTCGCCATGGACAACGCTGTGGTGGACGACCTGCACTTAATGCCCGAGAGCAGCGGTTTTGCGTTGAGTTGTCAGTGCTGACGGACGTGCGACACTGCATTAATAACCGCATCAATCAACTGCGGGGAGGGATGGGTGCGTACTCCGAATGTATGCGTTAGGACAGTGCGACGGATTTCGGCGTCAATTGGCAATGGCAGTAGCCTACTGCAGTCCCTTTTCTAACAGCACAACGTAGCTTATAGTGCCTCTCCTGAGTCCCGATTTCAGTTGGTAGGAGCAGATGGTAAGGTTCGAGTGTGCCGCACACCCAACGAAGCCACTGCAGTCTTATGTTTGTGATAAGCGATTCTTATCTTCGAAACATTAAAAGTACGACGTTGTTATTGTGTGTAACTTCTAGTCGATTTTCATTTACTTGCCAGGTGTGTTTGGTGTCAAACTAGAATATTGCTCACTTCCTCTTTATGTCTCTCTCTCTCTCTCTCTCTCTCTCTCTCTCTCTCTCTCTCTCTCTCTCTCTCTCTGTGTGTGTGTGTGTGTGTGTGTGTGTGTGTGTGTGTGGCTCTGTCAGCTTTTTGCCTGTTTTTGTCACAATTTCTGTGTAATTCTTGTGACGTATTCAGTAGTGTGCCTTTACGTTATGTTACATTTTCATTCATGACTTGTTTTATATTTTTTTATTCCTATGTATGTGTCAGTTTACCTCTTTTCTAGCTTATAGTATACGCTGCAGAGGTTCCAACCATTAGGATTTAATCGTAATTGTTACGAAAATTGTTTAAAATTACGATTGGAGTGTTTGGGATTCCGATTTTCAGGTTTAAATAACAAATCGGTCATTGTTTTCCGTCGGTAAAACTCGTTTCCCTTTGATTTCGATCGTGTGATGTCATCGAGAAAAATAAAGTGGTTCTGAGCAGCATCTTCGAGCATGATCTTGTGGAAATCCCCGATATTGACAGTAACTTCTACGAACTCGAAAACTACGCAATACGGCATACGGGAGAAATCCACAAAGGCGCGCCATTTTGGAATCCAGCAGCAGCCAATGAAAATGCGTCATGTCACTTGATTTGTACCTTTCATAACCTACACAATCACCGAAATATCTTAACCTGCTTTGTTTTTGTAAGTTATGATTTTACGTTATCTTGTGGTTGTGTGCAACTTTTAATGATTCTTCTATATATCTCTGGAAATCACCAAATCTAATATGTTCGGTTCTGAGAAAAAAAAAACAATTAGCTTTGCTTAACCTCTCTCCACCCACACATATTCCTGCTGTACACATCAGAACGATGTAGTAATACGCTGACCATATATCATCTTCAATCTTACAAAACTGGCTTCACAATTTTGATCATTTTGTATTCACTTTTTCTCCTTGGAACCCATCAAACAACCCCCCTCCCCCCGCCTCCCGACCCGCTCGTACATATTAGGTCGCATTACTGTTTGCCATATTCAAAAGTTGGAATCTCTGTACGCTGTATCTGGATTGTAATGTTGTTAAGTGTGTTACCGAACTGTGTACAAATCACCACCAAAGTTGAATTTATTATTGCCCGACAGTTTTCGAACATATTTTTGACAATTTTCAAGTCAATGAAAATATCCTTCAATAGCAAATAACACACCTCCTGGTGATATGGGTTTTATGTGTTGGTGGATCGGCCTCCATGCTGTGAGGCGTGCAACAAACTACCGTCATGCAGGAAATAAGTCTGTTTATATTTTGTTGGGTGGTTTTTGGCGATTAGGTAGCCAGTAAATGTTGTGTGGTAGTTGGTACGTTTTCGGCCTTTAGCGTTCCAAATGGTACATCATTTAAATGATGAACTTCTACATATTTATTGGTGAAATATTGTATACTCACATTTTGAATCAGTTATTCAGTATGTCATTTGTGTCCTGTCCTCGTATCTATTTCTTTACTGTGACTAAGTGCAGAATATTCAACATAGCATCCTTCTGGTTTGTTAGTAACACCCAAGAAATAGGTAGTCCACTTTCTCTCTGAATCTAACAATATGTTACTGGATCTATAACACCTTTCTAATGAATATGCAGCTAGTCATAGGCATTGTCACCATTTGTCTTCTTAATGTTTGTGGGTCTTGGTATAGAAATATGTTAAACACAAACTCAACTTACTCTATGCGCACTGGATAAATTACGCAGTTCTGCAGTTGGGTGTTGAGCAAGTTGAATATTCCGTATTCCAAATAACACTATTCGGAGCATCGAAAGCATTACATGCAACTGGAAATTTAGCTTTCTTCCAGGCATACTTGATCATTTAGTTGATTATGGGTGCACTCAACTCATTATAGATGAGTACATGAAGGTTTATGACAGCGTTGCGACTGTGGAATTCAGTGTCAATGTTGTCGAATAAAACACGCTCATAAAAACGTTTAGCGAATTCTTTTCCGCTGGCGAAAGAAGTAAAAATACAAAATTTGAACACGTCACGTTGCGCCAAAATGGAACGGTTGTTACCTTTATGTGTTTATCTGGAATTACGAACAGATCCTAAATCCTGGAGTGAAAACCAATTCAGAACCAGACAACATTTTGTCCAACAGTGGGAGAGAGAAAGTTATCTCGCAAATGTTCGAGAATACGCGTCTACTTTGGATGTTTTTGAAGGCCGTATATATTAGCAGTACGGTCCACGTTGGGGGCCAAACGTACCATTGTTTCACAGAAGGCAATTAGTAGTGGAGAAGGTTGTCTAACTACCTTCCAAGAATATAGTTGGCTGAATTGTAGTTGAATTTGATATTGCTGACGCGGCTTTCATTCTGGCAATCTTATGTCTCTCACCCCTACTACATAGTGTGCGGTCTTTGTGAAAGTAGAAATTAAATCACGATTGCTGGGTATAAATAATTTTACTTGCTGAATAATTAGGAACTATTGTGTGCATGAATTCGTTACCAATTTCATTTGCAGAATTCTCTTATCTCTTGTGGCGCATGAGAATGTTTTTTTGCATTACAAAACTGCGCAACTTTGCGACTGACAACCTGTCTCTCTCTCTCTCTCTCTCTCTCTCTCTCTCTCTCTCTCTCTCTCTCTCTCTCTCCCACGCACGAACACACACACACACACACACACACACACACACACACACACACACACACACATCAAATTTTATGTCAAGAATATGACGGCACACTCTCAAATTGGGTGGCTTCCACGTTATTTCTATTTATAATTAATTACTCAACACAAGAGGATACAGAAAAACATCTTAAGTAATTGGTTAACAGTCTTTGCCATAAACGAAACAACAGAAAACTTTAATTTACTAAAATGCACTTGCTGACACACACCAGTAGATGACTTCTCTTGACACCACGAATAGTTAAGTCACGCAGCTTGGTGATAACATTGTCAGCTGACCGTCATTGTATCACATTCCGATGGGGTAATGATAGTCCTGTAAATTTAGTATCCTTGTTTATTGTGTTCGCGTATTGCCATGTAATAATTCAAAATCATTCTTTTCAATTTATCAGTTACAAACACAAATTTAAGTTTGTGTCTGCAAAAAAAAAAAAAAAAAAAAAAAAAAAAAAAAAAAAAAAAAAAACACCACTTTACACATTGTAACTGTAAATTTAAAGGCGTTAAGTTAAAATATTTGTCAACAAATGTCGTTTCAGGAAGATAAATAGTAGAAAGTATTAAAACATATAATGATAGGTAACACTGTTGTTGTCGGGTATGTTATGACCTCATTACCGTGGGTGTACATACGCACTGCAAATTAAAGAGACAAGTAACGCATTTCTGTTGTTTTCTAGGCATCTAAACTTATGTTATTGACAATAAGAACACGTGAGGCTGAAGAATCTCTCTCTCTCTCTACACTGTAGATGCACTTTGTCGTATATTTATTTTACAATGAGGGAAGTGTATTGTACTGTATCGTTTATTGGCCAGTGCGGTTGTCTCTCAACAGTATGTGGGAAGGACTACCGGGGCCACTTTCTTCGCCGCGCCCTGCTGTGGTGCGCGCGCCGTTCCACGTCGGAGGTTCGAGTCTTCCCTCGGTCATGGAAGTCTGTGCTGTTCTTAGGATATGTTAGTTTTGGTAGTTTGTAAGTTTAGGGGCCGATGACCACTGCAGTTAGGTCCCATAAATTTACAGACATTTGAACATTTGCTACCTTCTTCTACAGTGAACGTGAATCCAGCGCATTAAATAGTGCACGCAAACTACTAAGCACTACCCCCACAGCGATATGACGCCACTCTGAGAGAATTCCTTCCATAACCACGTGCCTTCTCCCGATTCATCTTTCTATCATGATGATATAATCGGTAGGCTCTCATAGATACATCTTAGAGCTTAACTAGAACCACTTCCGGATTAATGTTTGCGTTTTCTCGATGCTTCGCAGTTCATTTGTACACCAAATTATTCAACGACTTCATCTGAAGTGATAGTCAGGAGTTAATTATCTTACTATTAGGCCTTACTTTAGATTGCTGTTGGTTGTGTCAAGATAAAGTCAGGCAGTTAGAGCAGTTCAGTATTCTTCAAGATATTATGTAACGGCGGTGTATTAAATCGATGTACTCGTGTTGTTATTGTTGTTGTTGTGGTCTTCAGTCCGCAGACTGGTTTGATACAGCTATCCACGCTACCCTGTCCTGTGCAAGTCTCTTCATCTGAGAATACGTTCGGCAACCGACATCCTTTTGAATCTGCTTACTATATTCTTCCCTCGGCCTCCCTCTACGATTTTTACCCCACACGCTTCCTTCTAATGCTAAGTTGACAATTCCTTGATGTCTCAGAAAGTTTCCTACCAGTCTATCCCTTCTCTTAGTCAGTATATGCCAGAAACTTTTTTCCCAAATTCTGTTGAGCACCTCCTCATTAGTTACGTTAACCACCCATCTAATTTTCATCATTCGTCTGTAGCACCACATTTCAAAAGCTTCTACCATCTTTTTATCTGAACTCCTTATCGTTCACGTTTCACTCCCAGCCGGCCGCGGTGGCCGAGGGGACTGAGGCGCTCCAGTCACGGTCTGCACGGCCGCTACGGTCGGGGGTTCGAATCCCCCCTCGGGCATGGATATTTGTGCCGTCCTTAGTCTTAGCTAGTTCATAAGTAGTTTGTAAGCTTAGGGACTGATGACCCCGTAGTTAAGTCCCATAAGTTCTACAAACATTTGAACGTTTCACTCCCATACAATGGTACACTCCAGACATATGATTTCAGAAAGGACTTCCTAACATTTAAATTAATATTGGATGTTAACAAATTTCACTTCTTTAGAAACGCTTTTCTTCCCCTAGCCATTCTGCATTTTATATCTTCTTTACTTCGGCCATCAGAAGTAATCTTGCTACCCAAATAACAAAATTCATCTACTACTTTTATTGTCTCATTACCTAATCTAATTCCTTCAGCATCGCCTGATTTTCTGACATTGCATTCTGTAGTTCCATGTTATAATGGAATCGGTACTGCGGCTGGTCTAGTTTTAATCCCAAATAATTATCGTATCCACCAACAGCCGTAAAGTTTATGTTGTTTTATGATAATTTTACGGCTTTGTGAAATAATGTTTAGTGAGAGTTGGTTGAAACAGACCTAGTGATACAAGCAGAAACCAGAAGGTCAACTAGACAACCACGTGATGTTATAAAAAGTCCCCGGCGCCTTACTAAAGAAAGAATATTGTTTGCAGCGTCTGCGATCAAGTTTAATAGAGCCATTGGCTTTACGAATCATATCTTGTATTTCTCGCCAAAGATGAACACAATATGATTTCTACGTTCGCGATGTCTACCACATCCGTATAAATTCTATGAAAACCAATTCGGAATAAGAACATCATGATGATAAGCATACACAGCGACTATATTAATCTAATACATAAAAGTTTGTTTGCATGTTTGTTGGTTCGTATATTATGCGCTGTTGTACAGTTAATCTGACTGCTATGCTTTGCCAACACATTACTTGCACCTTCCCGAAGATCTAGGCGGAATTATATCACTGCACGAGACATGAGATATGACGTCATGAACTGTGACATTATGCATTATGAAGGACGTCAACATTTTTTACATATTTGCTCTTATGTATTCCCAACGTTTTTTGCAAACAGTATTCCTTTAAGCCAATGAATGCACCTACAAAATTGTTTCATTGTACGATTTATTGTTTAGGAGATATAACGTCACAAACACTGAGACGCGTGGGAATTGCTGCATCACGGTCGTCTGTATTTTATGAGCTGCCGTACCGTTCATCCGAGTGCGATGAAAATTTGTAAACTACGTAACATTTTGTGTGGCGCAGGGTACAGGGTACTTTACCTACTAAATTCGACAAAATCTACGCTTTTATTGTGATCTTGACGAAATTTTGTACTCTTAACCTTCAAAACATGAGAAACATCAGCGTCTACCTAAAATTTAATACGGTACATACCGAGGGTAGATGAGAGATGGACTAACTTAAGACTCGATTCAATAAGTACCAGGGCGACGCCGGATTTTCTGTTAGTATTTGGTAAGTAACAAGAAAAATATGTTTACAATAAGTTGTTGTTTTATTTATTCTAGCAGTAATGGGCATGGACAAGAGATTAGTTGATGGATGAAAAGGAAAAGAGGAAGAGTAACGAGTAGAGGAACATTTGTTTTATTTTTCGATAGAGGGAAAGTAGTCCATATGCGATACTTTTGGGGAATTTTTAAGTGGAAGACAGTAGGAATTATTTCGAATTTTACTCAAAGATTCAGGACACACAATTTTGCAGAGAGATTCGGTCGGTTTGTTCCGAACGCAGAGGACTGGTACATCGAAATAGTTTGAAAATGTTATTGTTTTAAAATAAAGTGGATCTGAAATACTAGATGGTCAGATCTGCGTTTATGTTGAGATGGCACGAAATAAGGACGCTTGCTCTCTGACCATCCGATGGCGTAGAGACAGAATGTTGCCGAAACCACCCAAACTGTGTGTATAAAGCGTCTGGCCAGTGGCGGGCTAAGATGCCTCGAAAGCACTTCAACGATGATAAACAGCTGTTACCACATGGTTGAATACACAGGCGGCAACCTTATGTGAAGGATGCATGCAAAAACTTGTGGCACGCTATGACAAGTGTCTACAAAATTTCGGCAGTTATGTGGAAAAGTAGTTTAAGAGTTGTAGAATTTTTTGCAATAAAATTTCTTCTGTATCTGTGTACAATTTCATTTTATTACCAAACGGAACTTACTTTCTGGACGAGCCTCGTAGTTTGAAAATGTTATTGTTTTAAAATCAATTTCAACTGGGATACTAGAAAGTGAGATCTGCGTTTATGTTTACATGTTTCTATAGCTTATGGGACTTAACTACGGGTCATAAGTCCCTAAACTTACAAACTACTTACAAACTAGCTAATACTAAGGACGGCACAAACATCCATGCCCGATGGGGGATTCAAAGCGTCTGGCCAGTGGCGGTCTAAGATGCCTCGAAAGCACTTTTTTTAGCGCCCTTGGTCTCTGGCCTGTCATTCTGAGGCCTCCAGATTTCGAAAGCTATCTTTTGTAGACTGTTCCGTGCCTCTCGTTCTTAAAATCTCAAAAGTTACTTTTTTAAAGTAATACCTGTATTTTCAAGTGGCCTTATTTTGTTTTGCTGCAGCTCCGGGCCAGCCTTAGTCAGCTACTGCGTTTAGCATCGTCATTATAGACGAATGTTACCCATATTGCGTACATAAGCATTCGTGATTTTAAAACCGACCGTGTTGTGTTCTCACTACTTGTATCCTGTCGAATGTTCTCTCTATAGCTGATGTTTGGCAGAATGAATGTCTGCAGAAATTTGTGTTTACAACCTGTAGAGAGATATTAACATCCGCAGTGAAAGCATAATTGTGAGGGGACGTCTTTCGGCGCCCTTGGTCTCTGGTCTGTCATTCTGAGGCCTCCAGATTTCGAAAGCTATTTTTTGTAGACTGTCCCGTGCCTCTCGTTCTCAAAATCTGAAAAGTTACTTTTTTAAAGTAATACCCGTATTTTCAAGTGGCCTTATTTTGTTTTGCAGCAGCCCCGGTCCAGCCTTAGTCCGCCACTGCGTTTGGCATCGTCATTATCGACGAATGTTACCCATATTGCATACACAAGCATTCGTGATTTTAAGACTGACCGTGTTGTGTTCTCACTACTTGTATCCTGCCGAATGTTCTCTCTATAGCGGACGTTCGGCAGAGCGAATGACTGCAGAAGTTTGCCTTTTAAATCCTGTGGAGAGATATTAATATCCTCAGTGAAAGCATCATTGCGAGAGGACGTCTTTCGGCACACGGTGATAGTATTAAGTGTCCATTTCAAGCGCTCAGCGAAAGCAAACATTATTGACAGATAAGAAAGGATTTATTTATTTATTTTTTATTTTTATTTATTTATTTATTTTAGCGCCCTTGGTCTCTGGTCTGTCATTCTGAGGCCTCCAGATTTCGAAAGCTTTTTTTTGTAGACTGTCCCGTGGCTCTCGTTCTCAAAACCTCAAAAGTTACTTTTTAAAGTAATAGGCCTACCTGTATTTTCAAGTGGCCTTATTTTGTTTTTGCAGCAGCCCCGGTCCAGCCTTAGTCCGCCACTGCGTTTGGCATCGTCATTATCGACGAATGTTACCCATATTGCGTCCACAATTTCGTAATTACTGTAGGTGACATATATTCTAGTACGTACTAAACGTATGTAAGCAATTCTTTTCCAGAGGCCCGTCTTGTGTTTTCACTACTTGTATCCTGCCGAATGTTCTCTCTATAGCGGATGTTCGGCAGAGCGAATGACTGCAGAAGTTTGCGTTTTACATCCTGTAGAGAGATATTAATATCCTCAGTGAAAGCATCATTGCGAGAGGACGTCTTTCGGCACACGGTGATAGTATTAACTGTCCATTTCAAGCGCTCAGCGAAAAGCAAACGTTATTGACAGATAATATGGGATATTCCTTTTTTTTCCTGCTAAGAACGTGGCAGTGGCGGCATACGCGGGGTGTGTGTCGCGGAGGTTCTGGAGGATCGGTGTGGTGGCGGAGGGCCGAGATGAGGGCAGTGGCAGAGGCAGAGGCAGAGGGGAGGGATTGTTGGGGTGGCGTCGGCGCGGCATTGTTGGGCGGGGTGCGCGTGCGCGGGCGGCGCGTGGCGCGTGGCGGCGGCGGCGCGCGGCAGTCGGTGTCGACATGCCGGCGCTGCTGGTGCTGCTGCCGCTGCTACTGCGCGCCGCCGCCGCCAGCGAGTTCCCCGAGCGCGAGTGCTGCGACCCCGTGTACCCGCTGGCGGCGCCGCCCGCCTCCACCACGCCCTACCCCTCCGCAGCGACCCCCACCGGACGATCAGGTACGGTCCACCCGCCCACCCCGCCCCCCCCCACCAATTCACGCGGCCGCCTCCGCCGTGCACGCTTATCTCCTTTTCACTTTTCACCCGAAGTAGGTGGGGAGTAGTGGCGCACCTAGCTGAGCTTTCGCACTCGTCACCGCTATAGTTTTTTCCCCGCTTTTCTACGCGGAAGGTGATGAAAACGCGACCGGTTTCCCCGGCGCGTTTCTGACGCCCGCGGGGCTCGCCCTCTGACCCGCGCGGGGACGAGAGGCGCGCGAGTGCGTCCTCGTCGACGGCGCCCCAGCCGCTCCGGAGGAGTCCCGCCCGCGGCCGCAAGCCGTAGCAGCCGCCACGCGCAAATCGCGTTTAAAACTCGTTACCTGGCGTCGTGCGCTCTTAATCCCTCTGCCAGCTCGTCACTCGGCGATACCCACTACGATATATATATATATACACACACACACACCGACATATATATGTATATCTACTCCGACAGCCGGTGGTCGCCGGAGCGGCTTTCCCTTTTTAAAATGTAAATCGTAGCACCGGCGTCGCTTCTTTCTTGGATCGCGGCCGTGCCGAGGAAAATTCTTCGCGGTCTTTCCGTTGTAAATAACGCTTCGGATCGATGGTATGAAAATGGAACTGGTAAATATTCCGCCGGCGACTGGCCGGTGCGGCGTCTGAAGGCGGCCCGCCGCCTCACCGGTCGGAGCGCGGCCCGTCCCGCCGACGAACCTCCTCACACCCCCTCCGACCATCTACATTAGCATCTGCCAAGCTATCTCATTCACTCACCGCTAATAACACTGTCAAATAAAAGAAAAATCATTTCCACCCGACATACCACGCCCGTCAAAATCTCTAAATAGCCCAAGAAAATTATATCCCTTTTTATTCTAAAATTAACGTAAACCGAGTTCAGATACAGCAATATATCTAATTTCCAAAGCGGATACACGAATGCGAGATATGCAGTTATTCGCAATTATTAGTAACAACTGGTAACTTCAATCATATATCCAAAAAAAAAAAAAAAAAAAAAAGGCCAAAGTTGCAAATTGGATGCCTGATAGAAGCCGTTGAATCGACGGATATCTTTAAACGAATTTTTTTCTTGCCTAGTAATATAAAACTGTCTCTATTGCAAATTTTTCTGCAATTTTCAATGTCTCTATTCACGTTCTTGGCGCATCTTCGTTCTTTCTTAAACTGCAAAAGACGGCCTAGTCATAAATAAAATCCTCTAAATTAACGGCCCTGGAACGAGTAATCGGAAACGTCGAGTTAATTAGAATGAACGAGTACGGTGTGATGTAAGTAGTCAATCAGAGTCACGTAGCGCAGAGATAAACAAACACTGGCCGATGCTTATTAGCTATGTGTCGCGCGATTCTGTTCGCCTACTTACCTCGCAACGTACTCCACCGTTCTGTGGCCATTTTAATTAAGCTGACGTATACCATTACTCGCTTCAGTGTCATTTTTGACGATTTAAATTATGACTAATGCGGCTTTCGCAGTTTAAGATAATCTAAAGATTAGTCTAGAGCGTAAAACGCGTCATTGATAACTAAGAAAGCAACTCATAACAGAGTAGGTTTTTCATCCCAGCAATTACAAAACACTGTTGATGAACCAAGCAATGATGGAGTGGAGGAAAGTACATTTAGGGTGGGGCGGGGGGGGGGGGGGCGACGGACGAGTTGGCGACTGAAAACGTTATCTCCGATATGTCTGTATACAATGCAAGACAACCGTAGTCATTATCAGGGCAAATAGAGTAATTACAGCCGCAACAGCTAGAAAAATATTAAACTACTACCGCTGCAGGAAAACTTCTTTTCTAATTGCCCACAGTTCAATAACCTAATTATCCGTGAATGGTAATACAGGGAGGGGTGTTTAGTTTCAATTGAAGTCTGCTCAGTTCAGTGTTCAGATCGCTGGAACGATTGGCAGCTTACACAATGCACATTATATTGGAAGAAAACGAGTAAAAATGTATGCTGCGATTCTCACTTAATTGCAGTTAAAAACGCGAGAGGAAAGATGCCGACTGCAGTAATCCACACCAAGGATATCCCACCCCACGGAATGAATTCATTACGGAACTTCTTGAGCTGTAAGCAAGTGCTAACGCCGCTGTGCGGCTGACAAATGGACGCGCGGAGTTTATAAAGGCTAATATGAATACATGTCCTTGGAGATAGCGCGGCGTGCATCGGCTTATTAAGATTACATGTATCGGTTGAGCCCAGGGGGGCGGTCAATTCTGCGTACAACTGTCGTGGCAGTACCTGCACTGCGCCGGCCGCCGCCTCCGTGCACCGCCGCTAACACACTTCCTTCATACTTCAGCCTTCAGAAATCGCCCGTACACGCCGCAAAATTTGTATTCTCGATAACATACGGTAAAATTTTCAGGGCTTTTTCGCAATACTAAACTTTTACCGGCTAATTATTCCTATAATTACAGAATTTTAGTAGAGCTACAAATTCTATGAAGTACGCTATAAGTTTAATGTCGAAATGATCAACACAATTTATTCTTAAATGGAAATACAGCAGGAAGTATTAATACGATTTATACGAGTTGCAAAGCCGTATCGTTGTTAGTTCCTATACGCTCCTTATATACAGATCTTAAGGATTCAAATTATTTGTTCCCTACAACAGTACTGTAATAACCACGTAAACTCCATCCTTGTGAATGTGAACCATATTTCCATTCGCAGGATAAAATTAAATAAGTTAAACCTGGATGGTATTTGGATCTTAAAATTTCCTTCTTGAAAATTTAATCACGGAGACGAGAAGTGTAATATAATTCTGCGGTAATGACAGCATAAACTGTAGCAAGAAATTTTCATTTTCCCTTAAATTTAAATTCTAATTTTGGGAGAAAACATACGTTATTTCCGCCACTCACATTCTCTCTTCTTTCCAAATGTTAAAATGTGTTTGCACTGAAACTTCAATAGGATTTAATATATTACCACGTTAACACCATACGATTATTGTTTACATGTATAAAGCGACATTCAGTGTAATTTTTCCCAATGGGCAATTTTCGCGAAATTTTTTCTCACTGTTAACCTATGAGGTAGTGTTATATCTCGTTCGGCTCTTTAGTATTCCACTCATCACCAGTTCCCTTAGTTTCCGGGCATATTTTAGGGTAAACTGCAAAGTATTTAGTTTTGTACGACTCAGGCCCCTCAAAGGAAGAATAAAGTTTGCTACACTGTTTTCAGTGTACACTGAAAGAAGCCGCACGTATGAAAATTTGTGTAGTCAGCAACTGTGATGGGTAACGTTTCCCGCTTTAGCTCAGAAAAATAAATACTGGCCGACATACATTACAATGCCAGGTATGGTAATGTGCGGCAGCTCATCCTTAATCATTTGGCCAGACGTACAGATAATGCGGTGAATAAATCATGTTAAGAGTACATCCTCTTCCTTTGACAGAAAGATGAAAGAAGCCTCGCGTGTTGATTACAGATTGGTGGCTATTAGCTTCGCTCAAAGGGAATGGGAAGGGACCAGCCCCGCGCATACATAACCAAATGCTCACTCACAATGAGCGCGGCGCCACTTCCCTCTGCGTTATCAAAAAAAGTCGCAGCATGCATACCAAGTTGGCCGAGACTTGCCGCAAACGCCTTCGGAATTCTTATTTATGCGACCAGCGGCGAGTGACCATTGTGTGAGGGGAGGGCAGGACGAGAAACAGTTATTTATGACCGTCGAGAGGAAAGGTCGCAAGCTTAATTTCTTTTATTCCAGTAGGAGCCATTGCCGGAGTCATATATAGTCTCTATACTTCTTGCGTCTATATTATTTGTATTAGCATTTGGGCCTCTGGAAAATAATTGCTTACATACGTTTAGTACGTACTAGAATATATGTCACCTACAGTAATTACGAAATTGACATTTCCGTCCGTTTTAAATTTATTTCTTCTGTTAAAGTCAAAATAATTAACAGTGGCCGTGAGACTTAGAAATGAAAAGAAAGAAAGAAAATTAGTAACGTTATGTTACGAAACAGTCGTGTGTCTGTTTCATCCGTTTAAGAGAAGTCTTTATTCTCTCCAATCGCGTTCCAGAATTATACGCACGTTATTCATCAATATCCATGACGCAACAGCACGGTGTGAGGTACAGCAATACGAGCAGCACGGTGTACGGTATTTTGGCAGTTCGGTGCCGGGCAGCAAGATATTCTGCCGCCGGTTAAGTGGGCGTCTCCCAGATGAGCCTTCGGGGGAAGCGCGTGCAAAAAATAAGTCTGTCGTCCACTTCATTTATATTCCGCGGGCACGCGTCATTCGTCCTTTTCGGCGTAATGTTTAACTTCCCCATTTCCGTTCTCGTCGCAGGGCGCCACAGACACCGGCACCGAAACAAATCCGTGTTTCGACACCCTCATTTCGCATCGCTTTCTCCGCATGTTTTCAGGCAGCTCTTACCAAATACGACGAGTATCACCTTTTTATGCATACAGTATGAATGTTGATTCCTTTCCTCGAATAATTGCTTTGGAACCACATAAACAATAGAACAAAGGTAAATAAGAAGCAAGGTAAATAGCAAGCGTCTGTTCACAATACGCTATCGATTTGTGAATAAGGAACTATTTAGGAACATGACCTACGTAACCTGTACGTTTGCTAAATAAGAATACTATACAGGTAACGATATATATGGGTGTAAACAAACGAACTACTATATACAGCAGCTGTATATTAACCTAAGAATTACCGGAGCGTTAATGATATATACTGTAATGAAATATACATGGTTTAGCATTACATTTGTTTAAAATTGGACTGAATACTTGTGTTTGTGATCTGTATAGGAATAACCCCCAGTATAAAAATGTTTTTACGCATCTAAATATTGCGGATGACGTAGAACGGTTTCTTCTTAATGTAGTAAGACGGAAATATACATCGTGAGTTTGAAGAGTAGTATTACTTAAAGTGTTTGTGTATTGTCAGTGTCTTCAAGTACTACAAAAACACATTTATGATTGCTGTATATTTTGGATTTACGGATAGACACAAGCTATCGTTTCGTATAAAAAATAAACAGTTTAATTACATGGTTTATTTATTTATTTTTATAGTTTCGTATAAAATGAAGTAAGCAGTTTAATCACATGGTTTCCTTATTTATTTTATTATTACTAATACACCTCTCAGGCTTAAGTGAGGCAACAGATTAAGTCTAACGCCAATGTTAACTTATATACTACTGTATGTAAGGCTGATAATTTCTCACTCGAAGAAAAACTAACGTGACTACTTCCTTTCATTTCTATTTTTTTTTTTTTTTTTTACTTTAATAGTGCACAACGATTAAAAGGGAAATGAATACTGCGTTTTACTTACCGCGGTACTGGTTCAGTGAAGACAGTAATAAATATGGACATTTTCTTTCATTATCCATCTGGCTACACTGAACGTAAAGAATTGATATCGAAAGCATATTTCTGTCCTTGTGTAGTTTAGCACTTCCTACATATAAGTAATTGCAGTACCACGAGGCGACGTATTTGGGGCTTTTTCAACACTAGCCCTGTTCCCGTTTATTTTATTTCATTTTATTTATTTACTTTGCGCCTTGTTGTCAGTGTAGGAAAATGCTGTATGATCAGATGATAGATCCGTCAAAGATAGATGACACCGCTAAAGTATCACAAGCTTGCGCTTCGTTGCATTAAGTGTGTTGAGATCAATTGCATCAAGAAAAGGAAAAATATATTTTTCTCGTGAAATGTATGTGTTTTTTTTTAAATAGTAATTCCTAATATGTAGAACTTGAATATGATAATTCTTACATACATATCGACTCTTAATTTTTGAACATTTTAAGTCAAGCAAACATCTTTGAGAAAATTTTTACACAATTTATTCTTAATAGTGTTGGTGGATGTTGTCACATTTATTCAGTTGTTAACTAATACATAGCTAAGATGAGATTACTTAAACAATTGGACCTAGATTGTATGGTGAATATATATCTTAAAATGACGACCAACGTTTCTTAAGTAGAGTTGTTATTAAGTCATTCGTGACCTTCCCAAAATATACAGTATGACAAAATAGTCTAAGTGGAAGTATTCAAAGTGTAATGTACAACAAGCTGACGAGATCCATGAAATAAGCTAATAACATTTTCGCCTATAGTTTCGGAGAACTAAACACAATGACGTAGATGCTTCAAAAAATCTAATAACAGTAGTTTTAACGCGTCCTAAATTGTAACAGTAGCTTGGAAGTTGCTGATGAATACTCTGATCTAATAAATGTGTATGTGTCGGTGAAATTTATGTAGTAATAGAAACGTCAGTTTCGCATATGTATAGCTCTGAAGTCACAGGATAAAAAATTTGAACTACTGCAACTATTTAGTTGTTTCTTATCTTGTATGAAATACAAATTTTATAAAAAATGTGTCGCTTGATTAAAATTCGGTGCAGTATGGCTACTTCAGTTTCTTTCACTTTATGCTATTCATACCAGAGTGAAAGTTTGATAGTGACAAAAAAAGATATTGCAAATAATAATATAGGAACAATTTTTTTGTAGTGTGTATTAAATTACCCTTCGGAATGAGGATTCATGCGCGTGATTCATAATGCCTTAAGGAAACAATAAAAAAGCATTACTTACAGAATCTTATTATCATGGAAGACTATCACGTTGTACTTAAAACTGTGAAGTAGAATTTGTATGCCAATTTGTGTATGCCACTAATATTATCTCCTGCATATGAATTAATAATTTTTATAGGAATAATAGAACTTTGCAGCAAGTATTTCTTCATAAAAACTAATGTTGAAACAACTGCATCTTCTTGTAAAAAATGGTTTACGTGACCTTATGGTAGAATTTTATCGACATAGAATATTCCTATATTTTACATACTATGGACAGTGCATTTGTAAAGTCCATTGTGAGCATAAAGTACTGGCATGAGACGAGCAGTGGATATCACAACGGTAGGCTTATTGTCCGCAGGAGTTTAGAACTGTACGATGCTTAACTTTCCTGCTATTAAATGGCAGTGGGCCTATCTTGAGGATGCTTTCTGATTAAGGTAAAGGACGTAAATCCCGATAAGCTCATCGCGCGGCTAACTTAATTTTCTATTTTCGTAAATTAACCTTCGTCGTGATCCTAAACGGTACCTACGTATGCTATGCGAAGTAGATATACGATCGTAGATCGTCATATAATATATTCTCTCCTCGTCATTTTAACTGCCATACCATTTACACTTTCTATTGATGCAGCTATGTCGGTAATTCATAAATTCGTATTAAAGGTTTGTACCTTATATTTATAGCAGAGACTGTATTACAGTAATATCTTTATTAGTATTGTCCTTCGCTTACTTTCCTAGCGAACAGAATGAAAACGTGTATTTTTTCTGTTTTTGATGGATTGCTTCACAGTGCTTTATGATTAGCGTACTTAGTACCCATAATGTGATTCTGGAGCTCAGAAAATTGTGCTTTGAAAGACCTATGTATCAGCTCAAAAACTGATGTAACATAAAATAAGAAATCGCCTGCCCACTGTCAACAGCGACGACAAAGTTTTCTTCGTCTCGATATTTTACAGAAACTTGCTAATCCCCGAAGGCGATTGGAACAACTGTTTACACTGTATAACCCGAGGGGTTTGAGCCACGTCGACTTCTTAAGCCGCGTACACACATCAAAGAAGTTCCGCATTTGAGAATCAACGATTCTAAAGAGGATGCGCGCGCGTCGCCTGGGGGTCCCCTCCCTACACACTCAGACATCGCAAAGTTTGTCCAGACTCCTGCTCGCCGCCCACCCAGCTATAGATTTTTACCGGGCGGGTGCTGCGAAAATAAGAAAAGCCCGTGAATAGCGTTTAATCTGAGCGGGCAGCGCGCGCACCTCAATGCGCCGCGTGCATGCTCGTACAATGAACAGACTTCGACAGCCGACACCGAGCTTTGTTTTCACTTGTGAAAGCATATGCGCCGTGACATTTTTAATTCATGTGGTCTCTCTGTATTGGTGGGCACAATCGATAGCAAAGATTGCTGCGGAATGGGACTCATGATTATTCAACGACTCGGTGGACGGGCTGGCACTTGCCTCCCGCGCGCATCACCGGCACATCTTACTCGGCGGTAGAGCCGCTCCCTTTGTTTTTGCTTCTCCCCGAGCATTCCTGGACAACGGCGGCCGCTGCTCCTCCCGAAAGCCGCCACGTCCTCTGTGTAGGCCGATCCGCCATGTTGCGGTTAGCAAACCGGGAACGCGCCCAGCGGCTCATATCAAATCCTATTATATTCCAATGTAACACTAAACGCGTTACTAATTTTAGTGGACAAGTTACATCCGTTACGAGGCATTTCACGTCCTTTGAATTTCAAACACAGTTAAATCTTATGACCCAGTTCTCCCACTGGAGCACAAGGATTAAGGAAGTGCGAAATGTACTCAAATCGCCATCACCTCTGACCACATTTACTCTTCGTCCTTGAGCGCCAGTTAATTAAATTGTTGGATTGTGGTAATAGTTTTCCTCCGATAGTCGAGTTTTAGTTCTTCTTTGGTTTCCCAAAAGGAGGAATTAATCACCAAACTGGTTCATTTGAAAACAATAAGGATAATTCCCATTCCTCACTCTGGCAACTATATTCCGCCTCCTAACCTTTGTTCCTTGTCCTTATTTTTGGCACTGTAAACAGTGAAATTAACCAATTCAGCATGTTTCGCATTTCACTAAGCTATGTACACAGTAGCAAGTAAGGGATGAAAGTGATGGTACCCGGACACAGATTATCTTTAGATGCAGCAGAAACAGTAATCGTCCTCACTTATGTCGATCAAATGTATAGGTAGTATCATTGTATTTTAACAGAATTTAAAATTAAAATTGTGTTTATTTTAAACGTACATGTGAGTCATTCCAACCGCGGAACTTTACTCCGGGTGTTACTCGCTTCTGAAAGAAGATCCGTAGCTCAATTTGGTACGTTATTACTTCACTATCTTCGCTAAATTTGGAAACGCAGTATCTTGAGTCTACTAACAAAATATGTCAGCATGCTCTTCTCCTTTGCTTACGGGAGAATATCTCCGATCAACGTTTTTAATGAATTATGAAGTAATTGTAGAGTGAAAGTTAGCAACTAGACAACAAATGGAAGATATTAAGATACTTAACGTGTCAGTTCCAGTAATTATAATCCAGGCGCCATCGTTATCCATCGAATGGACGAAGGTAATCAATAAGATTTAGCAGTTCATATGAAAGTGCAGCTTCAAACAGCCTATTCTTCGTTACGCATGCCATTATTGTCAGCTTTAGAGAACAGATTAACTACACTGCGACCTTTCATTGAAGTGTACAGGAGCTAAAATAGGGGAGCAAAACAATATAAAAATTAGGCATATATGAGTAACACAAAACACACTAGCAATGCTATTGCATTATCTATGAGCAGTAATGTACTCAGTGGGTGAATGTAGTTTAAGTACGTAATGCAATTTTACTGTGATATTCAGAAATAAATTTTTGCTTCTCGTATAGTAACCAGCTACAGAAGTTTGAGATTTATTTAATAACGACTCGTTAGTACTTTCAGTCCCTATATTTAAATCATTCACAAATAATGACAATAAACAGAATGTGTTGTTAAAGGGAACATATCAAAAACCACCTTTCAGTATAGGAAAAGAACGTGTAATGTATACCACGTGCTTGCAAGAGAAAGGAATAGACGCAAAGCTGCAAAATGTAAGGCAGTCTTCACTCACCTCTATATAACGTGTAGATCTTTCTGTTCAGAACAATCTTTTGCACGTCATTATAAATACACATTATTGTTTATTTAAAAGTGATAAATTTCTACAGAAATATACTGCTAATACTATAGAGAGCAACGTTGATGCGGAATACAATAGTGGGGTATGTTGCTCATACAGTAATTAATGAAATATTTGCAACATGTATTTTGTAGCTGAATATTTGTTTAGCTTCGGTAAATGAACTATAACCGTCAGGATCAGTGATGCAAATAACATAGGGCAAGGGAATGAAGTATTCCGTAGAGTGTTGCAAAATTAATATGCTCAGTGGGATTAATAACAATCCGTTATTTTGCACCAAACCGGAAGAACTGAAAGAGAACAAAATGGTTGAATAACAGTTTGATAGTCAGAGATAAAATGTGACGAGAGAATGTATTTGGGATACAGGAAAAACAGTCCGCAGACAAACTACAACCACCAGCTGGTGCTCATACTCATTGTTCACCTTTCAAAAAAGGAAATGTAGTAATTAAAGAAGTATGTGAAAACGACTGTCTCTTTAAAAGTGCTATCAACTGACACTAATCAATAATAGTTCCTGTACATCATAAAAGCGTTTATGTCTGCTTCAAATTCTGTGTCTTGATATCATGGAATGTCAGTTATTTATATTTGTTTCCCGTTTTTGGAAAATCTGACACATTCTGTGTTGTTTTGCGTTTATTAATTATTTTACAGGACGAAGTTATGACTGTGTGATTAGGTGGTTGCCGGCCTCGGTGGCCGAGGGGACTGAGGCGCTTCAGTCACGATCTGCACGGCCACTGCGGTCGGGGGTTCGAATCCCCCCCTCGGGCATGGATATTTGTGCCGTCCTTAGTTGTAGGTAGTTCATAAGTAGTTTGTAAGTTTAGGGACTGATGACCCCGTAGTTAAGTCCCTTAAGCTTAACTAACATTTGAATTAGGTGGTTCTGCAGGTAATTTCCAGATTGCAAAACCCAAAGATACAGCGTTTCGCCTTCAGTAGATCGTATGGTTGGGAATAGCTACAATACATACATTTACGACGTCTCATGATGTAGTTTCTTGTGAAATTGGGGAAATATGTTTTAGGACTCCTATTCTCTGATCTGATCGAGAAAGATGTGTCTCTGTAACGATTTGCTCAATTTCTGAAACTATGTAATACATTCATGGTTAAATCGATGATTGATTTACAGATTACCGTCCACATCGTCATCATCATCGACATAATCATTACCACCATCGTCGCTAGGGTTGGGGATGCATACTAGTTGATTAATCGCTGTATTAAATACTGCGTGTTTGTGGGTTACTGGATGTTGTGAACTAGTAGGTATTAGAAAGTAAGTAAATGCACAATGAATTTCAGTGGAATAACTGTATAGTTACCTCTCTCTCTCTCTCTCTCTCTCTCTCTCCGTTCGTCCCTCCCCCCTCCGTCTCTCTCTCTCTCTCCCCTTTCTCTATCACACACACACACACACACACACACACACACATACACACACAAGCGCGCGCACGTACGTACGCACGCACACACAGACAGACACACACACACAGAAAAACAGACAGGCAGACAGACAGGCCTTCAGATATAATCTATAATGTATAACACAACCAGGGTCCTACGCTTACTTTATAACAAAATAAAATTTACATTTACACATATACCTTGCAAGCCACTGAACCCAATATATTACTAAAGATATGTTTTAAAGGTACCGTAATCGATTTGTATGAATTTCGTATTACACAGTATCACATTTTTCATTTTTTTAACATTTGAAACAAGTGGTTACAGAAGCAAGATTTAAAACTGCCTTAAAAGCTCTTCCATTGATAGAATATTTTATACACGAAGAACGATAAAGGATATGACACTGTAATAATACTGTAATGAATTTATTATTTTACAGTTTGGTTTTTGGCTCTTACTCAATAGTGAAATACATTGATAAATAATCGGGACTGTGAAAGTTTTGTGAGATCAATGATTTACATTGATGACAGTCGTTCATGTCTGACAAATGGAGAAGGATTATTTCAATAAAAAACCGATGTAAAATGTTAAGGTTAGATAAAAGAGTGCTGACATTTTCTGATAGTAGGATTAAAAGTCATCTTATCTTCAAAAGGTCCAATATGAGAAACAGGTATAATTTAACATGTCAGACTAAACAGGTAAATGAAGTAATAGTAAATGTACAAAGTGAAATATTTTAAAAGGACAAGTGAAACTACATTAAAATATTTATAACTGAGCAAGTTACTAAAATAAACAAAAATGAGTCATTTGTGTGTGGAAGGGGTGATTTACAAAGTGATGCGTGTAGGATTATCAGAAGTATGTACAGTTTTAAGTGCAAGACAGTTCTACTTAGTCATACAGTGATAAACAAGGACAACTGGACACCAGTTTATTAATATCGGGTCACTGAGTTTTTGTTCCTGAATTGAACCTTTTTCGCTACATTTAGAGAGACTTTTCCCAGATATGAATTTGTGTACTAGTATTTATGATCTAGAAATAGTGGCCATCAACGGCTGTGCCTGAGTGGATACATAATTCATAATGTTATGTCCGTAAAACTACTGAACACAATTTGATAAGGGCAGTACTTTAGCCTTGGAAAAGAGAGGTTTGTATTATATTAGTTGTAATTGTGACAAATTCTGTATCATCCAGTTAAGCAAGGCACTATCCATATAATTGAATGAATACCTATTACTTGGAGATATAGGAAATGAGACTAATTTTGCAGTTTATCTGTAGAAACGGGGCCACATTTATAGCTTCCAACATGAAGTTCTACGGAACTTCTACAAAGGTAACGATAAATTAGCTTTAAAATAATTTAAACTGTTAAAAATTAATCACTTTGCAAAATGCCCCTTTCACTCACAAGATGCATATTTTCGTTTATGTTAGTTACTTGCTATGGTAAAAATTTTGTATTTTGTGTAATAGGTGTTATTTCATTTACCTGTTTAGTTTAACTTAATATGTTGCACACGTTTGTGATATTGAATCATTTTAGAAGACTACCTTGTTTTGTCATTGTCTAGCCATATTTCACTAAATTTTACGGCATGTTGCTCACTTATTTTCTCCTTCAATAAGTGAGGAGTTTTGAAATGTGGTTAAATATTTAAGTTATCACATCTCAACGCTACACTGCACGGATTTTTGTTTTGGCCCTATATATATATATATATATATATATATATATATATATATATATATATATATATATATATATATATGTGTGTGTGTGTGTGTGTGTGTATGTGTGTGTGTGTGGGTGTGGTAGAAAATGTTCACCAATGCAGGGGAAAAATATCTAAAACATTATATAACTCATTTAACATTGGTAAAGTCATTATTTATTACCTGTTGCCCTTTATCAACATCATGCAAAGAAACTTTTTTTTAAAGTAAAATATTGGTACCTAACATATTTTCTATTTATCATTTTTTTTTTTTTTTTTTTTTTTTTTTTTTGTTACAGTTTAATGCTCAACAGTGAGTAAAATTCATTGGAACGCTCTTTGATGCATTTTTCCTCTGTTCATGACTGCGCTGCAATCTATGGAGAAACGATCAACTAAATGCTTAGAACAGACTCCATTGTATACAATATGTATGATGTTGCCAGATGGCAACAAGAAGTAAGCCTGAAAACGTAACAAAAATTTGCTTTGACAAACGACAACACCATGCAGTGTAGGGTTAAGTGGATCTTTTACATATCATATTTACTCCACTAATACCTCGCGATTTGGTAAAAAGTTTAAACAATCGTTATCGTACATGTAATAATGAACGGAAACCACATATATGCCATTAACGCGAAGATGGCCAACCCCTCTTTTCGGTGCACGTGCACGTCACGCTTTACCTCTTACTAGAATCGCTGAAATGGCACGATTAACGAAGGAATGTGTCGGTAGCTTGAGAATCTGTATCTGGCTGGAGGCATGCTAAGGTAGTCCGTGCCGTCGTGGTGACCACAGTGTCCGGAATGCGAAGTGGTGAGTATAGCTTTCTAGTTAGAAGCAGACCCAAGTGCGCGTCCTGCTCGGGCACGAAATTTCAAATTTCCCCTTCATATAATTCAATGCCTCTGCCAGTGTTGCCTGTAACTGCTTTGTGCGCTATTACGTTTTTTATTACTGTTTTGCTGCTGCAGTTCTTAGAGAATAAATACGTTGTTGCGTGATGTGTTAAGCAGATGCGCGACAGAAGGAGAAACGGGCAAGTTGCGCATTAGTGTGGCTGGCGACGCGTGTAGCGGGCGTGATTACGGGCGGCGCTTCTTCGCATTTATGCACGCTCGGGGAGCAGTCCAGACTCGAACGACGCCGTAACCCGCCGCCTGCTCAAACTCGCTGCTAAAATTGTTAAGGAACGTATAAAAATGCCCTAGCTATATTTTACGTCGTTGTTTTTAACAGCTTCCGCCGGCACGGACAACGCAACCTGCGGAAGTTCTTAAGGGCCGCAGTGCGGAGCGACAAGCTCGTAGGCAACTTGTATCAACGTTGGATATAAATAGGGCGACTGGTCATAAATTGGCCAAGCTTTGATAGCCCTCATAGCCGATGACTATTGTCTATCGTGGTAGGACTAGAACAATAACGTTTAGTAGCATGTAGCATGGCTAGAAACATTGTCAACCATTTACTGATCATAGACGTGGAATTTACAATTATTGAAATAGTGGTTGTTCAGTCAGAAAAGTCCGAAAGACCAGACACGATTGGTTGAATGTAACAGCCGTAATTTTGCGAATTATAAATTTTCAAACATATCGGACGTTGAAATAAATTCAACGATAAAATTGAAAATTTGTGCCGGACCAGGTTTCCAACCCAGATTTCCCGCTTCGGGCAAGCGGTCGCTTTAACTAATTAGGCCATCTAGGCACGCTTACCTTCCTGCCGAAATTCTCAACTTACAGCGCGCGTTCATAGCACCGTCTCCAATTTCTTGTTACTGTAGTATTAGACCTAACGATGTTCATATTTAATCGTAGTTTTCAAATGTACTTTTACCTCTACATGTTTCGGTACGAAAATATGAAAATGTTAACGTTGATCATATATATTATGTATTGGTCAAATGCCTAAATAGGTAGCTTTCGTTTCGTTTTTATTTAAGTATGTAAAGTGGTCGAGAATGCCATTCAGATTGACTTATGCCTTTTTAATACATGTTACGCTGGGTTTAGAAGTTTTATTTAAGCCCATTACAAAATAGAAAAAAAATATTATTGTACACATTATTCAAATTGCCTCTGGTCAATATTCTTACATCTACTAATCTGAAAGGAATTGAAAGTACGATATCTTTGGACAGGAAGGATAAATGGATATTGTTTTTCATTTCTTTGTTAATTTCATGTGTTTTTTTTTTTTTTCATTTGTCATTATGTGTTATCCAGATAACTATGTTGAGCAATATATTCATTTCATTGCCATAAATGTTCAATGAGTTATGCATATCGAATTCTGTTAATAATTATTGGTCTTCAGGAAACCAATACAGATAGGACGTTTCTCATAGTGAGCTGCGAAATGATTCCCATCAAAACGTAGCGATGGGCGGAAACTATCTTCTTTTTCCGTCTACTCGAAAGAAACCGCCAGCAGTGCGGAAGAAAATGTGGAAAGAGAAGAAAAAGAAACCCCTCCAGTTTAATGGATGGCTGTGAATATCGAACGAGAGGCCACAGGAAAGCGACGCGGTGTCGTACCCAGCGAAAGGCTTATTATATATTCATCTGCAATCACTTCTTGCTCGACAAGTAACCTGAGGAGTTTATTTCACTGCGTTATAGAGACAAACATCGTCATCGCAGATACACAGTTCCATGAAACGTTTTAACATAAATGAGCATATAATCACCTCATCCACCTTCCTTTTGTCGACGAAGCTATCACCATTTATTCACGTTCTACGAATTTATACTTTTTTATTAGTCTCTTCCTAATGCCATATGCTTACCGTTAGCTGGATATTGATAGATCTTTAGGATCTGTTCTGGCTATGATTATGCAGTCACCTTAAATTAAGAACGGGTATATGATTCGTATGCAGTGGTATAGTAATCGGAACAATATTATAGAACAATAAAAGGATAGTTTACAATTTGCAATACCGAATAGCTTCTCTGGGTGAAAAGCACAACCAATTTAATTACATGTGCCCTTTTCGAACCTGTTTAACAAATATTTTACTTTGTGTTGCGACTGTGGTATCGCAGTTAATTGCGGAAAATTTAAAATCACATAAAATTTAACAGTTTAAATATTTTCTTTCTTATGAACGTTCATTAACAATGACAAAAATTTGTATATATTTTTCAGCTATATTAATTATGTGGGACAATCAAAGAGTTAAAGTAGTCATGCACTGACAGTTCCGTGTAATAGCGTATATACTACATTACAGTTTCTGTTTTGCTCATAGAAAGGAAGGTAGACTTGTGATGGAACTTCGCCAAGTCATTGAAATGGAACACCAAACATTTATGTGTAGCCATGTGGAAATTTATTTACTACAGTAATTTACGTTGAAGAGTAGGTTGAAAGATGAGTATACGTTAAATCTAGCAATCAAATATGAATAGTAATGTCCAAGTTTCCAACTATAGCACTGCTTCAATCCTCTGTTACCTTACACGTGTGTTAATTAGATAAATATTTAAGCACGTAATCGCGAAAACTTACAGACTGGTTAGAAGGTTTTGTCTAAAGCTTGCTGCAATTCAGTACTTGCTTATGAATATGAGGTAATCTGCGCTCCATTTTAGGTAAAAACTATTATTTTTCTCAAGGGTCTCAATATTTTATGATGACGTACTTACGGAATTCTGAGATGTGCAGTTATATAATTTGCACGTAGTTATATATATTTACACGTAGATTCATTTAAAGATGTCAGCTGTGTCTTAAAAATGTAAAGGAGTAATTAAGTAAAACGTCATTTACTAATTTTTACGGGTGTAAGCATCTACCACATCTTATCTCCTGAGCAACTCTCCGTACAGTGATATAATTATGGAGGTACTTTTAGTGATATGTGTCTGCTGCAAGTACAGTAATAATAAATGAAAACACACAGGCAAATGCTGAAGAGTAATCGCATAAATGTTTTCCCGTTTATCATTTTGTGTGAATTATTAGTTAGAAACGTTTCGTAAAAATTGAAATATATTTTTGAAGTTTACTAGAAATAGCTAAGTGTTATCATTTTCGAGTAATGTATGAACGCAGTTGGCCTATTTAAGCGACATCAGCTTCAGGAAAAATACCTACTTTCATATTTTAAGCCCGTTCTTAATTAAGTTACCAATTAAGTAATATTTTACCACTTCACGAGTAGAATATACATGCATTGGAAATTTTTAAACTCGGTGAATAATTACGTGAATTATTGAGTATCAAATATTTCTCCGTCATGGAAAACATTAGGTAGGTACAATGCAAGTAACTGGGACTGTGTCCCGAAATAACATTTTAGTAATATGGATTGTGAAAACTGCTAGTACTCATAATACTAAAAACGGGCTGGTGGAAGGTCATTAAGATGTTCTCAATCATTTCACTTCACATTTTATAGACTATGACCTTAGTTCTTACGTTTTTATCACCTCACATACAAAAATAAATTTATGATGTTTATTCACAACATCAGTGGTGATTGATACATTGGTTTTCATTATTTGCATTAGATCTATGCCTCTGTGCATCGTTTAATACAAAATATATACTTAACAGAAATCTCTTTGTCAGGTGTAATAACTGTAATTGACATGTTTCATTTAGATATCCTCTCGTGAATAAGCAAATATAAATGTATTGAACTGGTAGAACAGTACATCGTCAGTGACAAACAGTGTATTTAGTACATTTAGAAGCAAACCATGGTCGTTGAATTGGGAATTAGGAAAATATTATACGGCTGCTTGCTACTACAACAATTTTTGATACAGTGTGTCTATCAGCCATAGGCTCGCCAGAATTGCTAGGTAGATACGAAAATAATTCATATCTTGCTAGTCTAAAAAAAGAAAAAGTGTTGCATACACGTTAGACACATTTCACAGAGAAAAAGTTGGATTCTGCACTTCTTACACTCATAGAATCATCAAATAATAACTAAATGCGTAAAGAAAGTGAATAGATCCAGTAACAGGTATATATGGAAATTTAATTTGTTTGGACATGAAATGCATTAGTAATTACCGGGAGACACAGAATGTATTATAATTATGATCCTAATATACGTTAATAACAAATACATTAGAAAGTGATCAATGCTTTGAATTAATGACAGTAATAAAATCACATTTAAAACTATTATTCAAGAAATTGTTTTATATAAGAAAACTGTAACTCCAATATACAGGAGTAAACATAAAAGATTGAGCAAAATTTTGATGCCAACTGAAGTCCTGCAATAATCACGGAAAATCACATGGCGACATTCTCCACCTTTTTGAGATGATAAAATCAAAGTTTCACAGCTGTAATAATAGCTACACCAACAGATTTCAATGTCATGTGCCTCTATGTAACATCCACCAGGTGTTATTTACATTTAAAATGGTACTTTCAGATAAATCCATGATATTTTTCTGTCATCAGCAATATTCTCCTGTAATAATAATGCACTCAGACATATTTGTAAACACCTGTGGACACATTATTATCTCACGTTCCTAACATATGTATTTTGGCAAACGTCAAGGACTTCATTAATATGTACAAACTTGTAAAATTACTTTTGAGAGCTTTAAACGACCGTATGTGATTTGTTGTAATGCTCTGTATGGAAATATTTGTAACCTCAAAGAACGGTAACTGCTTCTTCTGTCAGTAGAATATTTTCTCTCAACTCGATATGGGTTTAATGTACAATGCCATAAATCCTAATGCCCATATATGTTAAGTCCAAGCATTTGCGTCTTTAAAAATGTAAGTGCTTCTCGTTATTGCTTCTAACTTGCAGACAGTTTCGTTGTAGAATCTGTCACTCACCGACCACTTGTAACTACAGAGAAATCCTTGTGGCCGCCCGTCGGCGTAACTTTTAGGCCGTGTCTGCTCACAATGCCAACTTCAAACGCCCAACCGTCTACAAATTCCAGTCACGTGCGTTTATCCAAGAATGCACTCATCAGAATGTTAGACTTATGAGACCTTATGTTAAAGTTGTTGGTTGCAACTAGGGAGGCGCAGCGTGCGTAGAAACTCTCATGTGCTGCTAGTATATATCTCTCATCCCCAATGAACCCTTCGTGACTTTACAGTATATTTCTTTGAGGGAAATTATCCTGAATAGAAGCAGCTCCTTGTCACACCTTTATTTTATTTTGAATTATGTAGTACGTACGCTACAGATTTGGAGACAAAATAATCCCAACAGGTAAAAGGAGAAAATTGTTATTTGTTGAAAAGCTTGATATAAAATTAATTGAACTAATCAATAGTTTAAATAGCTGTTAACGCTCAAGTATACGTGTCGAGTTTAACGTCACGGAGGAGTGAGCCTGTGTATACCCTAAAATGGATTTTACTTTTTATTTTTGAATAAATTGATCGCGTACTTCAAAATTTTTCTTTTATCCTTAATTTTTGTGGAATTTTTTAATTAAAATTCATGTAGTCTGGGAAGTGAAGAGTGTAGTGCGTACAACTAATGACAGACACATTCTCACGCGGTTCACTGGATCGGCTTCCAATATTGAGGTGTGAGATTAGCTTCTTCACATCGCCCCTCTGCATTCATTAGAGGTTCGCCGAATTTTAGGAAATCTCGCTTTACGCTAAATTAATACCTTTAAATAATGAATGCACGAACAGGATACCACGTCAAAATCATTTGTTTGCCCTGTGTTAAAGACCGCAATGGAAGACAGGTTTCATTTCAGTCAAATGTCAATTTACAGTGATAAATGTACTCTAGTTGACAGAATACTCCATGTTAAAAACTAGCGGAGGATGGCAACAAGCATTCCGACTTATATCAGTAGTCGCAACCAAAATCTACTGAATAAGCTTTTTAGTGTTCCTTGGCGTTGATTACCTATGTAAATTAGTTGCAGTTTCTAATTACTCGTTGGCATCACGACACAGGCTCTTCTTACTGTGATGTTCCATATGCTGCATTATTTATTTCAGTTTTTTTACCAATTTCGAATAAATAAGTTAGTTGTTGATATCAATAGGTCATTTCTACTCGTAAAAGTATTCTTTAGGGTGTATGCATTAAAATTACAGAAGTAATCATATTTCATGAGGAGATTTTTTCCTCGAGCAACTGATTATAGCAGAAAATAAATGAAACAACATTCATTATAAAGTTGTAGTAGAGATTAATTATATTTTTCCAGTAATTTCTTTGCTCTTTGAAAATTTGATATTTTAGTAGAAATTAGAATGTGTCAAATTAAGGTTCGTTTTTTGTATTAATTCATAGTAAAGGACTAGTTTTATCAAATGAAAAGTGTAGTGTTTTATACATTCTACAGGGTTATTTCTATCTCATTGATCGGGTTCTGTTTGTAAACAGCTTTATAAAACACGTTACTCTATTATACATAGTCTCAAACACATAGCAAGCGTCATCTTTAAAAGTGCTGTAGTAATTCACTTGAAAAAGTAAAAGTTGAAACATACATCAACATACAGGGAGCGAATCAAGAGTATACTTTAAAATTAAGAAGTTTAAGGTTAATGCTAATTCCTGGTTTGCTCCCTTGCGTTTACTTATGGTTGAACGTCCTTTTTCATCTGTAATATTACAGCACTGTCTAACATTATTTATTTACTACGTGTCTGAGCCTAAGTCTAGACGAAGAAAATGTCTTCTAACAGGGAGACCACATGGGTATATATATATATATATATATATATATATATGGTACATGAATTTCTCAACACACATAAGTACCAATAATTAACGCAATTGCAGCATCTGGCGGTGTAGCTCAGGTTGTAGCGTCGTAGCCTTACAACCATAGGGTCGGTGGTTCGAATCCTGTAGTAAGAGGTTTATAATTTTGTTGTTGTTGTGTTCGCATACGTACAAAATTTTAATATCGAATGGTAAGTTTTATGACAAAAGAACTTATTTTTGTTAATTCGTAATTTTCTATATTTTATAAAATAATGATGGTTTCAAAAAGAAAACTTAAGTCACGTTTTTATAGTACTGGCTTCACTATTAGTTGACAACGGTAGTCTTTGATTGCTAAGTTTCTGAAGAGCTAAGACATCTCCAGAGCTACTAATGGTTTTCCAAGCAGCTAACCTACTCAAAAATCTTTTCATGTGACGACAAAGTGTTCAGGTCGTCTACATACACATAAACTAACAAAATACATGGAATTAGATATCCCAAATTTTTTATATAACTGAATTCGAAAACAACGAAAAACAAATGTTTCAGCGGGATTCGAACCAACGACCATAAAGTTTTGAGGTCAGAACGCTACCACCTGAGCTACACCGGCAGATATTAGAGCTGTTTTAATCATTAGTACTTATGCGTACTTGTAAAACTTCAAAATCGATTTTTCCGTAAATTTTTGAAAGTTTGGCTGATTGTCATTTCAGTTAACGTCACATACCATAAATATAAAAAATTCGAAAATCCGATACCCATGTTGTCTCCTTGTAAGACGTATTCAAAAAGTAGCTTCTTTGACATAAACTATCACTTAAAGTTTGAAGATAGCCTTGCAACCCGAAGACAAAAATAACCATGTAGAATATACGTAACTTTGTGCTTTTAATTTAGTATCACATTCTTCTACGAAGAAGTGACGAAAGAAGAAGTTAAAATGATAATGAACACTTGATTATAGTATAAATTCTGTTCTGAAATTTAGAATGCTGTTATAATATTCTATTTCCTAGCGTTTTTTACGAAACCAATTTCTTTAAAATAAACTATGCATTTTTGACTAGCTGCCAACATAACGACACTACATATCTCCAAGGGCTACTCAGTCAGACCATATGGCAGTATGAAATATATTAAAGTGGTTTTCATGACATTATATATTTATGTTGTGTTACGAAATGATAACACTATACACTGTAGCCCTAAAATAAGCAATTTGTGTTTTCTTAAAGTTGTGATGTTTATTTAATGACGATGTATAATAGCTTCATGAAGGCTTAGTTTCCATTATCGTCATTTTATGAGCCGAATATTGGCCAAACTAAAAATCTATAAAGTACTTTCTCTAAGAAACCTCATGGGTTTTGACCCAACTGGGTATGATGGTTATTCAATCGTTGTTTAGGGAGCGATATTTCCAGTAAAAGTCAAAACACAATGATCTGATAGCTAAATTATTCTGACATACGTGCAATCTCTTCGAAGGAGAAAGCAAATGTTCGAGAGTTGGTGAAGAAATCAACCCAGTGTTGGTTTCAGTTTTACACACAAATTAATTTCACTAATGAACCATGCTCCCGGCTGTGTACTATATTGTCACCTCGTTCGGTCTTCTTTTGTTATTTTTTGTGAAATAATTTGATTAGTTTAAAAGCAGAATTCCACCTCATTGGAGCGTACGCGACAGAGGCAAACGGAGCCGACACCTGAATCATGGTGTGGGGAGCCATATCCTACACAGGCCGTTCTCCTCTGGTGTTCGTTGTGGGAAAATTGAACAGTACACGATACACTGAAACCATCATTAAACCTGTCTTGCCACCGTTCATGCACGAACAAGGCGATGTTCTTTTCCAACAGGACAATTCACGTCCATACGTATCCCGTACAACCCAACTTGCTCTTCTAGGTGTACGTCAATTACCCTGCCCATCATTAGCCCCATATCTGTTCCCCATTGAGGATGTCTGGAGCCGGATGTAACGTCATCACGACCAGCACGAGACCTGGTCCAACTGAGGCATCAGATGGAAATTGCATGACAGGACATACCGTAAGACTTCATTCGGCGCATCGTCTTCATGAGAAAGTTGCACACTGTATTGCTGCAAAAGGAGGTTATACACGATACTAGCGTCGACAATGTGCACGTTCTGGTGACTGTACTAACGTGCGTATGGTTCTGACTGCGTGATCGTGAGTTGTATACATCCTCAAGAAAGTGTCAATAAAATTTCGCTCTGCTGGGTTCACGAATTTATGGTGTTCTTCTTTCATTTTCCAGGAGAGTATTTCTATTCTCCTACAAAAATCTTACTCTCATTCGAAGTAAATATATCTGAATTGTTATTAATAAAATTATTTTGTTTTTCCTTACATGTAGCAAGGGGCTTCGACTACACACCTGATTTATCAGCTTCTTTCATTTATTTCACTGAATTTACTATTTGTCTATTTGAATCTGATTCTCATCATGGCTGTGTAGACCTGGATTTTTTTTAGCACTAAATTCTAGAGCTTACTCTTCTTCTCTTTATTGTAACACAGAATGATGTCCATAGTAGTCTAGGGCAAGCGAGTTCAGTTTTCTCTTCTTTAGTAATTATATTACGTTTTGGTGTTTGTACAGCTCTCGTAATTCTTAATTTTTTCTTGTCTTCCATTACATGTTATATTCGTCAGATACAGCTCTGAAGTTTCCGTTAATACATTTATTTCAGATAATAACAATTTTTCTTCGCCTTTGATTTCAAATATTTACGTTTCATATTCTAATTACGTTGTGGTATCATAGTTGAATGATAAAATATATCTGAATTATTATCCATAAAATTAATTTGTCTTTCCTTACAAGTGACAAGGGCCTACGTCCACACACCTTATTTATCAGCTTCTTTCATTTCTTTCTATTGAATTTACTGCTTGTCAATTTGATACTGGTTGTCGTCGGTGTGATGACTTTGAATTTCCATGTCATCATTAAGTGATTTTTCGTTAGCATTTTGACGACAATAGAATATGATTTGCATCTGGCACATATTTCTATATGCATTCCATTGTTGTTAATGAAAGGACTCTCGTAAGTACTCAAATCAGACAAATGTCTTGGAAGAGAATCTTTCTACAACCACAGGTACATGACTTCGGTTTTCTTACTTAGGACCAGATATTGTCTTTTCTGCATTCAACTACTCCTGTTTCCTCTATGATGTAATAAGTTTTCATAGTGAAAATCAATTCTGTTTTGCACTATTTATCAATGTTCCATGATCTGCTGCGGCCAGTCTAGTAACGTTCGACCCGTGCAGTTGGCCTGTTGTGCATTACTTTCAGAAAATTCACTGCCGTGCAACTCTAAGTGCAGGGTACATAAAGTAGATGTAAAGGTGTCTCCTCTCACTCCATTGTAAGATTATATAAAATAACTCTTCATAAAATTCATAGCTGAGATGGCAAGTTCGTCAAAATGCTACATGGACATGATGTTCATAATTTTGGCCGTGCTAGATGTGTACTTAACCTAAGAAATGTGTTTTCTGTCAAATATGTTACATAGCTAACCCATATATATTAATCTTGGCCAGTGATGGAGGATTCAGTTTCTATCATTCTTCATATCTCATTATTCATTCATCCAAGGTCAGGTGGCTGTGTGACGAAACTGCACACAGATACAGTAAATTTTTTGATGCAAGTATTCTATGAAAGCAGTGATAAATTAAAGAGAGTCCACCCTTTTGCAAGTACCCATTTACTGTTTTGCTATAATACGCAAACATATTGCAAAAACAGTTTTGGCATCATCAGATCGTTGTTTTGCAACATTTATTGTCTTTGAAATACATATAAACAGACGCATTATTTAAGTCAGAAAATATTTTAGCCCAGGAAAATTAGTCTAAAAAAAGTCCGTGCTTGATAAAAAAAATAAGCACAAGCTATAAATAATTATAATAGATGTTAAGGGTCTCAAATAAACGTAATATGAGTTTGTGACTTTTCTGGCTTATGCATAACTTTAGAGAGCCGAATAAGAAAAGAAATTTGACTTTTTTCAGCTTTTTGCCTATAACCAGGAAACTATGAGTCTACAGAACGTTTCGCGAGTAATAAAATGAAAGAGCATTCAATTTCGCGTGGAATGATATACTTACAAGTTAAAATCGGTCAGCTGTTCAGTCTCAATCGATCTTTAAACTTGTCCTTTTTACAATCTCCTGGAAAGTGAGATATACTTCTGTTCCAATATCTGTAACTTAGAACTGGCTACTCTAAATGCAAAATATCACAGATCATTGTTAGAGAGCATTGAAATCCGCGTAAAAGGAGCTCCTAAATTATAAATTTTGTTCACTCCTGTTCATAGATGGCAATAAGACCGTGAAAGTAATCGTAGTGCTATGATCCTGTGAAGACAATTGTCGGAAATCAAATAATTTCAGAACCCCAGTCGCCCAAATTTTCAGATTTAAGCGTACACTACTGGCCATTAAAATTGATACACCAAGAAGAAAGGCAGATGATAAACGGGTATTCATTGGACAAATATGTTATACTAGAACTGACAAGTGATTACATTTTCACGCAAATTGGGTGCATACATACTGAGAAATCAATACCCAGAACAACCACCTCTGGCCGTAATAACGGCCTTGGTATGCCAGGGCATTGAGTCAAACAGATTGTAGAGAGAGTGTACGGGTACAGATGCCCATGCAGCTTCAACACGATACCACAGTTCATCAAGAGTAGTGAATGTTGCTCGACCACCACTGACCAGACGTTTTTAATTGTTGAGAGATCTGGAGAATGTGCTGACCAGGGCACCAGTCGAACATTTTCCGTATCCAGAAAGGCTCGTAAGGGGGTGCAACATGCGGTCGTGCATTATCCTGCTGAAATGTAGGGTTTTGCAATGATCGAATGAAGGATAGAGCCACGGGTCGTAACACATCTGAAATGTAACGGCCACTGTTCAAAGTACCGTCGATGCGAACAATAGGTGATCGAGATGTGTAACCAATGGCACCCCATACCATCACGCCGGGTGATACGCCAGTATGGCGATGACGAATACACGCTTTCAATGCGCGTTCACCGCGATTTTGCCAAACACGGATGCGACCATCACGATGCTGTAAACAGGACTTGGATTCAGTCGAAAAAAAATGACGTTTTGCCATTCGTACACCCAGGTTCGTCGTTGCATACACCATCGCAGACACTCCTGTCTGTGATGCAGCGTCAAGGGTGACCGCAGCCATGGTCTCCGAGCTGATAGTCCATGCTGCTGCAAACGTCGTCGAACTTTTTGTGCAGATGGTTTTTGTCTTGCAAACTTCCCCATCTGTTGACTTAGGGACGTAACAGCCATGCGGATAAGATGCCCGTCATCTCGACTGTTAGTGATACGAGGCCATTGAGATCCAGCACGGCGTTCTGTATAGCCCTCCTGAAGCCACCTATTCCGTACTCTGCTAACAGTCATCGGATGGCGACCAACGCGAGAAGCAATGTCGCGATACGATAAACCGAAATCGCGATAGGCTACAATCAGACCTTTACCAAAGTCGGAAACGTGATAGTACGCATTTCTCCTCCTTACACGAGGCATCACAACAATGTTTCACCAGGCAACGCCGGTCAACTGCTGTTTGTGTATGAGAAATCGGTTGGAAATTTTTCTTAATGTCAGCACGTTGTAGTTGTCGCCACCGGCGCCAACATTGTGTTAATGCTGTCTGTAGCATGTCCTCTTTGTGGTGTAGTAATTTTAATGGCCAGGAGTGTAATTAAGTTACATATGTACCTACCATGACTGTTGCCTCTGTGTATTAATTAACAATAATATATAATGTGAATGATTTAATTTATGGTAATATAATTTAATTACAATACTAAACTGATTAGATTTTTTTACAAACGTAGTTTATATTAATTACTACAACACAGGCCCCATCTTGTGCTCACCTCATAGCCGATGTGACGCTAAGCATTAATCTTTTTTGCCGAGATTGACTGTAACAGGCGTCAATTCTTAAACGTTTGTGGTCGTACTGTTTGGGTTTGTTTCTCTTCTTTTTATATTTTATTCTTGTATGCGATTGCACATTGCATTTAGCGCTCTGTGCAGCTGTAGCCACACGGAATGTACAGTGTGTACGAAGCAGAGCGACCAGAACATTTTGAGAAAGCGAAGGTGGGAAGAACGGGTAAAAAATTACCTGGAAGATTTTGCACAATATCCTAGGGTAATTTGCAACGCGTGCACACATTACATTATAAGTCGTGTTAGGAACCCTCCAAACACCGCGTAGTACACTAAGGTGCATGTGGGTGTCCTTGAGACGCGGTGGAGTAGTCAAGGCACCTCGCTGCGGAGCACGCGTTGCTCGCCGTCGGAGGTTCGAGTTCTCCCTGGGGCATGGGTGTGTGTGTTGTCCTTAGGTTAGTTTACCTAGGTTTAAGTAGTTTGTAAGTTACGGACTGATGACCACGCAGTTTGGTCCGATAGATTTACAAACATTTTTGGTGTCCCTGCGAGGCCAGAAACAAAGAAGGAATTAATCGTGTGTCACCTTCTGGGCAGTCTGATGATGAACCAACCACTTCCGTACTTTCCATATGAATACAAATTTTATTTCCAATCATCAAAAGATTCAGCTATGAATTAAACCACTAAATCAATTATCGAGATGATAGTAACACCATAATGTAATTGCCTAAATGCTGAGGGATCAAAACCTGCAAAACAGGTTTCATTTACAAGTGTTTAGAAGGGAACTAATAACTTACGGAATTTGACGTTGGCCTAAAAATATTCGAGTTGGAACGGAGCGTTTTATATGTCGGCAAACGTTTTAGTATACAGAAAATCGCACCGTTCGAAACGGTTGAGACGGTTATAGGTAAAGAAACGTCTGGGACAAATAGGACGTTCTCAATCTGTATGCTCCAGCAGGAGATAATTGGCAGCTTGGAGGTGAAAACTCTGTCCGAAATGTGTTACAGAAAGCTGAAAATATTATGAGAATTCACACGTGGCTTTCCACTTCATCAAAGAAAATTCTGTTGTCATTTCAGCATGTCCAAATTCGTATTTAATGCCAGTGGTATTGAGTCAGATAAATCTGTCGAATCATCATAATGAACCTACATAGACAAATAATGCATTTTTCTGTTTGTGGAACCAGCTTCATTATTAGATATGACATTATGCTTTGTTGCATAGAAAATTTAGTTTCTGATATTTACATGGTTAGCTCAAATAATGCAGTTAGTGTGAAATACAGAAGTCTAAAGTGTACAGAAAATAAGTGGATCCCTCAGGTGACAAGAATTAGGGTGAAGAGTATGTCCTCCTCGCGCAAAGCAGATTGTTTATTATCACGTGTTTCTGTACTGCAAGGCACGAAGTTCAAAACCAATTTACGGGAGTTACGGTGTTAACACCGACCTATTTAGTCCACGGTGCGAAAATAAAAATAGACGCCCCCGCAACTAGATCAATACGACAGACAGGTTGCACCGCGGCCGTCAATCGTGTTTATTTATGTTACGGACGATGGGTATCGAACTCACGGAGCACATAAGCAGCGCTGAATCCGCTTCGGGCAATTGCTTAAAAAGCGGCGCGCTTAATGGCTGTTTTGCTGCGGCAGAAATTTGCCGAGTAGGCTGCTGTATATTCCTGGGGCACGTTATGAGCGGATAAATAGTTGGCCCGCACAAGTTGCGCCGGCCTGCACGCAGTAATTAGTCCTAACGACATCGTCACTAAGCAATGTGCGGCCGCTACATACAAATTGCGACTTATCGATTAACAAAACTCTTGTCACACGGCACAGGTTCTTATCTCAAACGTATACTTCTTTCGCTGTGGATGGCTATAGAAGGAAGCTAATCAACTGCTCGAACTTACCTCCCATTTTGCATACTTTTCCCTTTTTCCCCTTCTGTCGCAAAATAAGCTCAGTTTCGTCTCCTCTATTATCGGTAAGTCAGTATGCAAATCTGTTGTTTACGTTTCCCTTCGTGATATTTCGTTTAAATCCACTATGAGTATCGCTCATTTCTTTCCTTCCTCATCCTTATTCCTTACCCTCCTTAATATTTGTATAGTAATGTGACTGCGAATAAAATGTGGTGCCTGTTCTCTCGTACACCACACCAATCTATACATATTTCCGTGCCTCTTAGCCACGCCTCAACGTTCACTTCAAAATGATTAAAATGTTAACTCTGCTGCGGTAGATCTTCTAATATATAAAGCAGTGTCCGTATGTTTGTACGTGTTGCATACAAATCTACAGTTTTGTACCAATCTTTATGAAATTTTGTACACGTAAGCTTCAATCCATGAGAACGGTCGCCGTAAGTGTAAGAATCCATACGATATATAGTTCACGAGATATGACGTCATAAACAATGAGATGCGCGAAAAACTGCTGCATTTTGCGACAATGCTGCTCATTTTCTCCTAAACCATTGGACCGATTTCAACCAAATTTGGTACACACATTTCTTACCGTGAGGTAACAATTGCTGCATGGTTAAGAATCACATACGGCACATGGTTCGAAAGATATTACGTCATAACCAATAGAAATCGCAAAAAAATGCCATATAATGTAGCGAGACTTTCGAAATACACTGTATGAGAATGACAGTACTTAGCGACTTGCAACAAACTTTAAACATAATTTCAAACCTTTATTAAACTTTTTCTCGCTGGCAACCATAGTAAAATGATGAAAGGAAAAAGTTTCTCGCTTACTACTTTTCCGCTGTTTATGGAATAAAACTACGGCTCTCGGTATGATGTTACAATTTATCATTTGAACACTACAAATTGTAGCGACAGGAAATTTTACAGACAGTATACTCGCATATAGATTAATGTACCTTCTAAATTGTATCACATACGACACGTAGTTCATGAGATATGAGCACATAAACAGTTACGTTCCGCTGTTCATGGAGTAAAACTACGGCATTCGGTATGACGTTACAATTTATAATTTGTACACCACAAATTGTAGCCGCAGGAAATCTTATAGACAGTATACATGCATATAGTTGAGTGTACCTGCTAAATTGTATCACAGTACGACATGTAGTTCATAAGATATGAACACATAAAAGGTAACGTTCATGGAAAACCGCCCAATCACGCACCAAGTTTTAATCTACTACTTCTTTACTACTAATTGTATTACGAAGAGATTTTACACACATACAGCACTTATACAAATGAATATATACCTGAAAATGGCAGGAATAAATAGATAAATACCCGGGCAACGCCGGGTTTTCAGCTAGTATTGTATAAAAAGAACTTTGGGGGAGGGCACATAAAACCTATTGGAGAAAGCCAATCTCCTGGAATTTCTCATAATAGGTTAGTAAAGCTAAAAATCGACCATTCATGAAATAATGAGAAACAAAGTTATTATCATGCCATAAGAAGATCGTGGTCGCGCGGTGGCCTCGGCCGACGCAATACTGTCGATTCAGTGGTGCGTACGCCGTTGATAGCACCGACGTCGCCCGAAACTAAACCGTCGCTATGACACAATATGAAGGAGGGGTTGGTTATACACATGAGAAAGATACGTTTACTATTATATTAATTTACCACATTTTCTAATTTTAGGGCCCAATCAGTAACTGTCTATAAACCAGCACTGGTAGAAAGTAATGTATAAGGATTACCATTAAACCAATTTAGACTATCACTTGTGTTTTCTCGCCGTCTCAGTTTCTTTTTGTGCTACTCGATCTTTTAGCATATCGGTTGTTACGCCACAAAAGAAAGAAGAGAAAATAAGATGGTTGTAGCCCCCTGCTTGATTTAATTCTTATAAATTTCTTCCTACCATTACTGCTTTGTTGCTGTTGTGGTCTTCCTTCCGCAGACTGGTTTGATGCAGCTCTCCACGCCACCCTGTTCTGTGTAAGCCTCTTCATCTGAGAACACGTGCCGGCCGCAGTGGCCGAGCGGTCTGAGGCGTGCCAGTCACGGTCTGCACGGCCGCTACGGTCGGGGGTTCGAATCCCCCCTCGGGCATGGATGTTTGTGCCGTCTTTAGTATAAGCTAGTTCATAAGTAGTTTGTAAGTTTTGGGACTGATGACCCCGTAGTTAAGTCCCATAAGCTCTACAAATATATTTTTTAAATTTTTTTTCTTTTTTTGAGAACACGTACGACAACCTACATCCTTTTGAATCTCCTTACTGTATTCGTTACTCAGTCTTCCTCTGCGATTTTTACCCCACACACTTCCTTTTCTAAGTCCTTGATGTCTCAGAATGTGTCACACCAACATATCCCTTCTCTTAGTCAGGATATGCCAGAAACTCCTTTCTGCCCGATTCGGTTAAGCACCACATTAGTTACGTGATCTGCCCATCTAATTTTCATCATTCGTCTGTACCACCACATTTCGAAAGCTTCTATCATCTTTTTGTCTGAAGTCCTTATCGTCCACGTTTCACTGCCATACAATGCTACACTCCAGACATATGCTTTTAAAAAGGACTTCCTAACATTTAAACTAATATTGGATGTCAATAAATTTCGCTTCTTCAGAAACGATTTTATTCCCATAGACATTCTGCATTTTGTGTCTTCTTTACTTCGGCCATCAGAAGTTATTTTGCTACCGAAATGACAAAATTCATCTACTACTTTTATTGTCTCATTACTAATTTAATTCCTTCAGCAGCGCCTGACTTTCTGACACTACATTCCATTACACTCATTTTACTCTTGTTAATGTTCATCTTATACCTTCCTTTCAAGACACTGTCCATTCGATTTAATTGCTCTTCCAGATCCTTTGCTGTCTCTGACAGAAATACTATGTCGTCAGCAAACCGAAAGGTTTTTATTCCCTCTCCCTTGACTTTAATTCCCTCCCCAAATGTCTCCTTGCATTCCTTCACAGTTTGCTGAATGCACAGATTGAACAACATGTTTCGTTTATATGTGAGAAAGTTGTCGGCATACCGGTAAACGTCCATCTGCTCGATACAATTGGAAACGAGACCCTTTAGACTTGAAAACATGTTTCCAGTCTTCAACAGTCCAATTTCGGTGTTTACAGGCCCACACGAGGCGTAAAGCTTAGTGTCGTGCAGTTAGCAAGGGTACACGACTGCGCCTTCGGCTCCAGAAACGAGTATAGACGATGTTTCGTTGAATGATTCGCACGCTGAGATTTTTTCATAACCCAGCATTGAAATCCGCAGCAATTTGCAAAGGTTTGCATTTCTGTCGCATTGAACGATTCTCTTCAGTCCTTGTTCGTGCCGTTCTTGCGGCATCTTTTTCCAGCTGCAGCGATGTCGGTTATTTTAAGTTTTACCGGATTACCGATATTCACAGTGCAACCGTGAAAGGGCCGTACGAGAAAATTCTCACCCCACCACTAACTCGAATATTCTGTGTTCCATATTTTGTGTGCCGACTCTGACACCACGTTGAAACTCACTTAAATCGTGATAACCTGCTATTGTAAAAGCAGTAAATGTTCTAACGCCGGAGACAGACACGTGTTATATAGGAGCTGCTGACCGCAGCTTCATGCCTATACCAGTTTTTTTAGCTCTTCAGTGTAGGTACAATCATTCCTACTATATTCGAATGGAAAGTTGTGTCTAAATTTCAATGTAATCGGCAAAGAACTTCCGAGGACTAACGATTTTGAACAAACAAACTTTTGCATTTTTGTTACGATGTCAATTTATTACTTATATATTACGCACACGTCAGATGTATTTGCATTGAGTACTTGAAAACATGTACGAAATCGAATATTACATTTTGCCACAATTTCAACACGCTGCGTAATAAAATGTCAGAGATTTGAGATTTTGAGCTAACGAACTATATACGTTTGAATTTGTACAAAACTTTTAATATACCAAACCGCAAAACTCCGAACTTTCTTGATGGAATGATTAAAAATTCAGACCCAACTTTGCATGACAATACGTGCGATTTTTGTATACATGGTTATTTAAGATACGTCATTGTGCATTAATAAATATTATAACAGGGAAACGTTGTTAAAGAACGCAAAATGTTTCATATATGTATACATAATGTATTAAAGAAATAGGCATATAAAATCCCTCCTGGATTGTATTACAGCGTTACGTCAAAATTTCAAAGCAATCGATTAGCAACATTCGGATGTTAATGATTTTGAACAAACTAACACACTTTTATTTATATAGAAGATATGTGTACTAGTATAATCCCTGAATTTACTTGAGTCATCATTACAGTGTGATTCGCGTAAACGTTAACAATCATCGAGAGCTTGTAAAGGGAAGTGAGTATATAATATTTTGAATGTTGTGAAGCAAATCTCCTCTACTGTAATTTCTTTGCTTTACATGTTTTGGGTGTAGACAGCATGGACCACAACAAGAAAAATAGTCTTGGAAACATAGAATCTTAAGTGTATAGAATGAGAGCTATGAGCACTTCAGCAGTAGAAGAGATTTATTTCACAGTATCGCATATTAATAACTGCTCATACGCCTTCAGTTATGTATTATAGAGCCAATATTTGTTGGATATTTTTTCCTTCTTTTGGTCAATATTAGCTGCTCCCAAAACATGGAAAGCAAAGAGCTTGCAGCAGAAGAGATTTGTTTCAGAGTGTCGAAGATGAAGAGGTGCTCGCTGCTACATTGTATGATATTTCCGACCGTGGGTACCTATTCAAAATATAACATAATCCCTCCCCTTTTCAAGTCGTCGAAATTTGTACCCGGTTTATCGAATCACCTTCTGTAGATGTTTTAAATTAGTAGCTCTCTATGATGAAACCACAGAAGCTGTCAATACCAAATGCATGTCAGTTCTGGATATACTGTCGAATTAAATGACTATATGTACTTCCTTGTCCATTTATTGTCACTGGATTACTTTGAAAGAAACTTGATAGTTTTACGCCCTAATATAAATTTTATTCATGCCTTTGGTCGGTTTCTTGGGGAGAGCTGCATGATTACTATTTAATCTCACTTAAATGAAATGGTGGCTGGATACCCTTCCTGTCAGCATCCCTCCCATCCAGGACAAAATGTGTGAACCGTAAATACCTGCGCGTGTGTGAAACAGTGCTCACGTTTCCTACATAAATGAGAATTGTGTGACTGAGGCGCGACTAGGGTATCAGCCCGATATTTGAGGAACCACCTAAAATGGCAATCAGGCTGGTTTGCACACTGCCCACGTCAATATTACAAAAATTTTCCTGTCTATTATGCCGTGGTCTTATGGATTTATTACTCAAACCCAACGTTTCGTCCCCAACTGCGGAGGACTTTTTCAAGCTGACAGTCAGCTGACAGTCAGTAGCGAGCAAATGCCACGATCCCCCTTGAAAATGTTCTCCGCAGTTGGGGCCGAAGCGTTGGGTCTGAGTAATAAATTCAGAAGACCACGGCAAAATAGCCCGGAAAATTTTAGTAATATTGACCTTTCCGACCGAGAAAGTTTACATTTTACACACCGCCCTCTTCTTCAATGCGCTGGGTATCGGGGGCTGGTGCAAGTGCCCGAATCGTGCAAGCCGTATACTAAACCCGCGGCTATCGGCGAAGGGAAATAACTTTGCTGTGATACATATAACAAGTAAGCGAAAACGCCATATCGTCAAAAGTAACTTGGCAAAACACAAATGAGTTTATGAGAAAAATAGTCCTACGAAACACGCTGCTGTTCACGGACCAAAACAATAATTTATAATCTCTGATCCATATCCAGAAGTATCTGCAAAGCTCTACGGTGAGCGCTGACGATGGATATTTGCTATGATGTTGGCTCAGGGCCGGGACCAAATCCATAATAAATTCCTCTTTAACAGCAGCCACAAAAATTGCAATAACTTGAAAAACTGGCCTCAGAAATCTGGACGAGGTCTGTAACCAGTTACAAGTGGACCGTATACTGACCACGCCCATCAGTAACGAATGATCACAGGATAGATTTGTTGATTTGGTAAGACTATGTGGAGTGCTATGTCTCTAGCAGAGTGTACAAACATCTATGTCTTGGGCTAAACCACTGATAGATCAGACCCTACCAACTCTCGACTGACCGACTGCTCCCTAACACGCAGTACGCGCAGCTTTCTATAATGCAACATGTGAGCAGAAGTCACCAATCCATCCAACTATTATTGCCGTTTATGAATTTGATGATACTGCTGCTTCTTTATTCAAGAAACTCGTAATTGCACCTCAGATGTGCTGAGTGGGTCCCGTAGGCCTACCAAACCTCCCCATCTCAAATAATATCTGAGGAAAAACCGGAAATTGAACTCGCCACCTTCCGCGTTAACATCACACAAGGCTCTCCTTTTAGATAAATATCTTGAAACGGTATTTTGTGGAGTGGAAACTATTCATTGATTCACCGAGCCTTCCACTGAGAAACGCTACTAAGGCAGTGCAATGAATTCGTCTGCCTGCAGAGCTCATGGATGCACCAACACACCCCTCATCCCGTAATAACTCAGAGCATTGAAACCATTTTACAAAAAATATTGCAATGTCACTACACGTATCGAAATTACGTTTCAATAAGTCCTCTGTTTTTGAAAGTTAATTCCCTACATAAAATTCTGTTTATATTCTGTCTATACTTCGTTACGTTTTCTAAAGTTTGATAAATTTCTTTACCTTCGCTACGAAATTAAACTGCAGAATTTTCGATTCAAATTTTCTTTCTTTTTACCAAAGACAAATTTGGCAGTTTGCAAACTTTACACTGAAAGTGAAGCTTTGCGCTACTGGCTAATTTGTAATTTTTTGTGGCAAGCTTTATTCACTCAATTTTCTCATGAAGCTTTTTTCTCATATAGCACTACTAAACTACTTCATTTAAAAGCATAGCGCCATCTATGGTAGCCCATACTGCCGAAAAGTGACCTTTATGGCTAGTGGTTTCTGCTCAATGTGTATGCTATCGACCGTAAGGAACTGCATCACGAAAGTCATCCAGTAGCTACTCGCGTGGAAGAAAAGTACAGGCAACACGCAGCCCGGAAAGCAGGTCACCTGCTGGTCACGGCCGCTCTGCGAGATATATTTTGAAATCAAGAATGACGCTTATAATTTTATTTACAATTCATCACATCAACAGGCATTCTTGATGTATTTCCGAAAGTTCTATTGTAGGCAGGTACGGGATTAATAGTGACTTTTATTGCCTGAAATTGAAATGTAATTCGGTACATTTCTCCCAGCGAAAGGGAAACTATGACTTTTATTTACAGTCAATAAGCAACAAATTTTTTGTAGGCCTGTGTCTTCTCTTTCCTTCCCGCTCCTACGTTCCTTACAACCCTGGTTTCTTAAATGTGAACAGCAATAGCGACGTGAATTTGTGACAAAGAAATGGCGGGGCATTATTTTCTGGAGCGCATCGAATATCAATTTTTAATTTTTTATAAGGATATGACAGGCATGAAGCAACAAAACAGTTATATGTAGGCAGGTATTTGACATTCGTGGAGATCTGTTCGATGCTTGATTCTCTATTTGAATCCGGATAGACATCACATGTCTTGCAGAGTATAAATATTATATCAGATATTGCTTCTGAAGAGTGTTCCATCAACTGTACGCAAAGTAGAATAACATTTAGCTTTGGAGTCTCTCAGTAGGTGTTTTAAAACATTGATTTACATAGTGGAGTTTAGAATAAGACTAATATCATAAATTACTCGGAAAGAGGTTTGATAGTAACTGTTGCAGACTGCAGGTGTTGTAAGACAAATCATTCAGATATGTCAATTGTGTCTTGCATTGCAGGCAGCCAAACTGATAAGCTCAACCAATATCCTGGAAACTTTCTTAGCGTAGGTAATTATTCTTACAGTAATATTTACTAGCAATCCTGAATAACAAATAATGGAGAATATGTAACGTTATAATTTGGAATAGACTCATCGTGTCGTGAGGGTATAACAGCTGCAAAAATCAACCTTAAAACCGATTTGAGGTTCCAATTACAACTGAAATGTCAGACAGTAAACAACAATGAAATTTCCTTCTCGAGTTGACATAAGTGTGAAATCAAAATTGTCATCGTTGACATTTTGTTGACTTTGCGTAACGTTCGTCCTCGTAATTCATGTCTTATTCGTACTGGTGGTCATCACACAGAGACTGGATGGAGTCTTTGCTAATAAACCACAGAGATCGATAAAAAATGATGATTGCATGAAATACACGATATAACGGTGAAAGCACAAAGCGCTGCTTCCGGTAGCAATGCTAACTTTCTTCCTCCGTCCCACCTGTAGACTCTGCCTCGTCATTAGTGTTTATGTGTTTGATCAACAACGAAACAAGATTCCGCGTGTTTACACGTCGTATCTCTCGTCATCCATAAGTAAATGCAAACTTTTCGTTTGATTTCATTTATTTCGCCGTGTGCCAAAACAGATTTTAGTGATGTACCTGATTGAAGAAATCCACGCAGAAAACTTATTCAGTAAACAGGGACTGATCTTAAATTGCGAGAACTGTAACAGCATCCGTCACTCACTGTGACGAGGCAGTTCGAGCTCTTTCTCTCTCTCTCTCCCGCTCTCCCCGTCGCATTCCTCGCTTATGTTCTACTCTTTCAACACTCACACGGACGCACAAATTCACACAATCGTAGCTCTATTACAGTTGCAATGAAGTTAACAAGTAGAGATGTCAATTTGCTAAGTGATAATCCTTATTTCATTAAAAGATTTTGTAATTACTTTTCTTCACAGATTATTGAGCAGGAAAGCTGACAGAATTTTTATATGAAAGCCTGTACCTTAATCTACTTTCCTACAAAATTTCGGTCAATATTGATGCACTTGTCATAACGTTGTACCAGTTTTTGAATACCCTCCTCATAGAAGTCTGCCGCCTGACTTGTTAACCACTGCATCACAATTGTTTTGCCTTCGTCATCGTCTTGCTCGGTCATAATGCCATAAAAAACACTACGAGAAACAATAGGCATGTCATCCCGCAAGGAGGAAATCGTAGAGCGTCTGTTTTCTCTCACCTTATTGTCCACTTCCTGCACCAAATTTTCATTAGCAGCCGAAGGACGCCCACTCCGTTGTTCATCATGCACATTTGTGCGGCCATCTTTAAACTCTCTCACCCACTTTCTTACCATTCCATCACTGATAATGTTTTCTCCGTAAACCGCACAGATCTAACGATGAATATCGATCGCTTCTAGGCCTTTAGCTCTAAGAAATCTTATAACAGCCCGTACTTCACAGTCAGCGGGACTCACGATTATCGGAGGCATCTTAAACACTCAGTGCACAACGTAAACAAGGAAGAATCAGACTGTAATGGCGTCAGTGCGTAGACAACAGATATAGGTACCCAGTACGGATAAAATTATTGAGATATATTAGCAGGTCTTTTCTTTAAATTTTAAAACGGTACTTACTTAAAAAACACGCCTCGTATTTTCTGTCAAAACAATAGCCGGTTTTCTTACTGTATTGTTCAATAAGTTAAATAAGTCCATATCTTAGGATTTTTATGTTCATTACATACAAAAATAGCACCTTTTCTGTACTGCTACTGGACTCGAAGATCCGAACATGGTGATAAATATTTCATACTTCTACATCAACAAACATACTCAGCAAACCACTACGACGTGCATGGCAGACAGTAATTCTCCTACTTGCAATTATTACAGTTTGTTCCTGTTGCATGCCCGCTCGGAGCACAGAAAAATGACTACACGGCTGTCTCATGTCAAAAACACGTAGAAGCCTGCAGTATGTTCTGAAATTCATTTTTTCATGGTATTAATTACGTACGCTTTTGCGGGCTGGAAGGTTGCTGCCTTCAAGCGGCTGTCACTTCAGGTTTTTAAGAATTTCTCTGATACTCTCCCTTGGGCGATATAATATATGACAAATGGTTTTCTTTTTCTATGTTCAATATCCTCTGTTACACTTGCTTAATATGGGTCCCCGACACATTAGAATTCAAAAGTTTGTAAATCTGTCTGACTCAACTGCTGGGTTATTAGTCCGCAGCTCACAAACTAGTTAAACTATCGTGAATTAACCTAAGGACAACACAAACACCCATTCCCGAGGGGGGACTCGAACCCCCAACGGCGAACGGCCGCGCGCACCGCAGCATTGCACCCCAATGCGCACGGCTAATCCGCCCCGGCTATTAGAAGTATTTAACAATGGATCGTAGAACAGTTTTGTCAGCAGTCGCATTTCTAGGCAGATTTCATATTTCCAGCATTCTACCAACGAGCCGAAATATGACACCTGCGTTACCCACGATTGAGCTTGTTTGGTCATTCACGTCTTCAGCCCCATAAACTGTTTCACCCAGCTGTTTGTAGCATTTGATTAATTCCACGTGTGACTTACTGACACTACAGTCCTTCCTTACTACTTTTCGGTATTGTGACATACAATTAAATGTAGTTACCTAACTGGGCATGAATGTCAATCCTTCGAGATCCGGCTGAAAATTTTTGTAGTTTTTTTTTCGGACTTTATCGAAATTTCAATGTAGCCAACGGAATTATTGTGATGATTTTACTATTCACATAGTGTGGCCCATAATTAATATGCAAAATAAATATAGCAACAAAGCTTACTTCCGTAAGATATTTCTATATCTCTTGGTGACTGTGAGAAATATAGCACCCTGCGTCTTCGCAACTAAGAAACCCAATCGAGAAACAAAATATTGTTTTATAACTCCGTATGAGAATATTTACGTTGATTAATGTTGGTATAATCAACTACTACACTGAATTAATGATACACCAGACCTACTTCATACCTGTGTTTCATGTGACTATGGCACAAAGGTGCTCGCTCTCTACTACAAAACTCATTACATTAGATGTCAGAATACGTTATGAGACTCTGGGATGTTTTAGGGGACATCAAAACAAAAAAATTTCCCTAATGTCATTTTCTCCTATGAGGAATATTTAATCCGACAGAGGAAGATTTTTCTGATGGCAAATTAATTAAACCAACACTTTTCCATTTTTAATACCAGGAGACAATACATTAACACAACCCAATTTTAAATACAGTAGATTTTCAAAACTGCCTTCACTGACAAGTAAACAAAGGTTACACAGTCGGATCATGTTCTGTCTGACACGGGCAAAAACCCCAGGAGTATCCTTAATTTTTACTGCTGCTGCTACTATCCAGGCAACCAGATACTCTTCTGATGCAACAGGAGTTGCGTAAACAAGGTTGCGCATCTCTCACCACACAAAACAGTCCAGAGGGGACATATATGGAGATCAAGCAGGCCACGGTACAGGACCACCTCTGCCAATCCACGTTTCTGGGAACCGTCGCGTCGGTCCAGGAATTGACGCACACTACGAATGAAATGTGCCGATGTCCCGTCATGTTGGAACCACATGCGTTGTCTTGCGGTTGAAATATTCCTCATAGGAAAAGATGACATCAGGGAAAATATTTGTTTTGGTATTCCCTACAACCTCCCAGAGTTTTTAGATTTAAATAGTCATGAGTGAGCTTTCAAATTATTTTTTCTAATAATTTAAAAAGTTTGTATATAGTATTGTTTTTGGGGGCACCTTCTGAGCCTCTTCATTTTCCAGTAGTGCCTATCTGAGACGAAGGATGTTCAAACTCTCCTTAATAACGAGAGAGAGTTTGACTGAAAAACATTTGCTACGTACCTTAGCTGCCAATTATGTTTGGGAGTTACAATGCTATGCAATGAAAGGACCCAGTTACGAATTTCTATATTAAAAGTGCAATCCAGAATCTAATCTGACAGTTGAAGGAAACGGGAGAGTGTTATATATGGGTATAGGTTTCGACGTAAGCCAACTGATGAATTTCAGTTGAAGTGCCACTGAAATTGGTTTGCAGCTTTTGGAAACTTCGTTGAAAGCTTATTTTACAATAACGAAAACGCATGAATCTATCGCTATCTGAAATTGCAATATTTCTTCCGTGACTATCGACTTACGTAATCATCATCCATAACTTACAAAAGAAATACACGTTCAGCTTTCTATATCATCCTTAGCGCAAAGGTATAGACCACCAAGTTGGCTGCGACTGTCTTATCAGACGGCTCTGGAAGGGCGTGTCTGTGACATCTCGTGCTGAAGGATTTTGTCGTAGCACATGTTTGTCAGTGTGAAAAGCGAAGCCTTTTTGAAAGTTTCTAACACGCACGCGGCAGTGCAAGCCAGACACTACACAAAGATAGAGGTAAATAATATTAACTTGACAATTACCCACACACATTCGGTTTTCCTACAAAATTCCGAGCTTACTGATAGTAACCACAGACAGAACGGAACATAAAAGAAAAATCATAAAACTAAACCAACCTATGTAATTAATTTTCCAACCGACAACTACCACCGATCCATTGCCTACATAGAGAACTGTCGAATCGATGGGACGAAGTTAATTTCCTATTCTACATGTAATTAACGCATCATCTGCTCAAGATAGCGAAATTATATTAAAGTTCCCTCCGTTAAGTTTGAATTAAGTTGAAACGACATAATGACGGAGACATATCTGTTTGTCCATCCATTGGGAAATTTTCTCCATAACAGGAATCCTAGTTTGAGAGTATTGCACCAACGATTTGTTTCCACGCCAGCGTTTTGTTTGCTGCGGGAAGCCACAAGTCAACTGTGGTCCCACGCTTCGGTGCGGCTTCCGGGTGTACAGGTAAATTTGAGAGACATGTCACAGCGCTTTCGGTTGCTGAACCTAGACGTGTAACCTTTGCAAATAGTAGGAATGCAGAAGCTAGTGCTTTCCTAACATTGGGACCAGTCTTGACCTAAGACCGCCGAGTTAGGACGGCAGGTTTTACACAACAACAACGCAGGTTCTTCCGTGCAGACATGCAGTTAGGCCCGTTTTCACCGTTAGAATCTGGCCTCAGTAGGCAATGTGTCATGTTCTGTCCTTCAACCCCTACCTCGGCGCCCCTAGTACAGAATACATAAGAAGAAATTCTTAATTTATTGATTCACTTCTGTAAAACATTGTCGTATGGACTAGATGTATCTTCTTATAGAGTTATAATTGGTTGGGGTGTTTTCAGTTTCACTCGTTGCCTTACAGCTATTTAGATTTTCCACTGTCCCTTTTTCTTTAAATTATTAAGTAGGTGTTGGTTCGCTTTGAAAGAAAAGGAGCTTAATGTCATCACAGTCCAAGGGCATGGTTGTTCTATACTAGAAACGGCTATAGGCACTGGTTTCCCGATTTTCGTCATGTAACTCAGAAACCATAGATCTGTAATCATAATATTTCTCCTGCATGTTGAACTTGAGTATATACTGCTGGTTGAATAAGCTAGTCACTCTTCGTTTCTACGTGAAACAAGAAAATAATGTAACTGAATCTGTCTTCCATATTCATGTGTAAAGAGGACAAGGTTATTCTTTTCGCAGTATTTAATCGGCATCACCGCAAGAAACAGCTAACCTCAAATGAAAGGACGTAACTGATGTCGTCTGTTTTCGTATTCAGTGTTCCATGAATTCATTACATTCTTCCACAATAGGTAAGTTATTGTTCCTCTTGTCGGGTATCAATTATTAAAAATATTGGGTGTTGAACTAATAATTAATACGAACAACAAAAGTATCACACTTGAACGGAGAGTGCACTGCGTAAAATAATGTATTTGCTACCTGTAGATGACCTGTATCACAGAAGGAAGAAAAAAAGTCATTTTGTGCATTACGGTGTCAAAATTTTTAACTGTCGACTCTCGGCAAACTAAAATGTTTCATTTTGCTTTGTCTAATGTGAGATTGTAACTTTGTCTTTCCTTTCTGAAGGCGTTGAGAATGTCACGTGGTCAGATACTGAAGAAATTCTGGACTTTTTCTGTCCGTCTGTTTTGAGAGAGGAGAACTGAAGCTGCCAGTTAGTTTTTCTTTAGGAGTAATAAATATCACATACAATGGTGGATGGTTGACGTTGCTCCTGATTTGTGTCACAATGCAGCTGCCCTGCATAGTCACATAGTCAGACACCATTGTTCTAGTTTACAATTCAGATGTGCTTCCTCTATTTGGTCGGCACTTCAAAGCAGTTTCAATTGCATTTACCTACTACAGATTTAAAAAATCTACTTTCGGGTTGAAAAACTAATTTCATGGGTAACATGTGCGTCTATGTAAGGCTTGTACAGATATGGAGATTATGCCTTGAGTACTCCATCTGTATAATACAATGGTAGACCTCAAACCACTGAACTATTAATTTATGCGTAACTGCAGATATTTTCCTTTGTAATGGTTGTGGATAGTTTTTAACAGCAGGTCATATTATTTACCAAGGAACTGTGAAAAAAATCTCTGTATATCTTAGCGTAATTTTACCTATCACCACAATATACTGCATAATAGTACTTGTTTGAAAATAAATGTGTAAATAATGGACATGACGTCGTTAAATCTACTTCATCGAAGATTACAGTTACCAAATGCAAATGTCACCTGAGAGATATACAGGGTGTCCCACTCAACTGTTTCACCTCAGATATCTCTGAAACTACAAAATATATTGAAAAACGACTTCCACGGTCATGAACGTACGGTAGGGGCCCACGAAATTAGGTACTATGACAAAGTCTAAAACGTAAAGAAATGTTACTTTGGACACAAACTTATGTTTTTTTAAATGGATACCCCATATTATTTCTTAAGAAATCGATAGAATGAAAAATCTCAAAAATAATGGCGTCGGTTACATCACGATGCGTCAATTACATCCAAAGAAACTGCGAAGCGAAGTTGACGTTTGAAATACATGAGGCATGGTGCTACCGCGTGTCCGAGACTGAAGCGAGACTCACGGTTGAGTACCCTGTATATGCAGATCATATGCTCTCAAAGTTTTGTTCTGACGGAACAGTTCAAAAATCCCGTTACTTCAACTGAACACCGCCGTTATGTTGACGTTCAATAAAATCTCATTAAATTGGGATAAGTGTTAGTAGGACAAATGCCACGAAGGTTCTGCAAAAACTTTGTGTGTATATGAATGTTCATTCTTTTAGAGAATAAAGAATTTCAATGATTTTCCCTTTTCTGGAAATCGTAAATCTCTTCTTTAAGGGTGCATTTAGTAATGTAATTCTTCATATGTTAATTTTAAAGTTACAGTAACATGCTGTGAAAATTGGTAATAAGAGACGCATAGACTTCATTTGCACGGGTATATGTGGCGATTACTGACCAGATAAGACTGAGGTCTCCGCCGCAGAAGGAAACGGTACAGCCGACTGCAGAGCCATTGTTCTTAGGCAAATGTCGAATTGTTCTGCAGAACATTTCAGGATATGTTTGATGAAAATTTATTGCAATCCTTCAGCAAATAACAACATTACTTTGTGCTGATGCTTTATGGATTATTGTCGAGTCATACACGTATCACCGAAAAACGCCAATGTATCATTTCCATTGCGGCAGAGGAATCCATTTCATTGTAGCTCAGACAATTAGCACGAAATAGGCATACATTATATACACAGATCTTCCCAGATAATCGCTATATGTGTTACTCAACATCAGATCGAGATGGCTGAAGTAGTTTGAGATTTTTAACAAATGCACCTTAAGTTTGCAAGGGCTAAAACTATTATTTAGTGATATACAAGGTGAGTCTGAAAAGTTCTGTGAATGGTCTCAGGAAATATAGAAATCAAGAGTTACAAAGAAAATACCTGTACTGGCTTTCAAAGTAATCGAAATTCAAATTTCAAATTCAAATGTTTGTTAAGCTTATGGGACTTAACTACGGGGTCATCAGTCCCTAAACTTACAAACTACTTATCAACTACCTTATACTAAAGACGGCACAAACATCCATGCCCGAGGGGGGATTCGAACCCCCGACCGTAGTGGCCGTGCTGACCGTGACTGGAGCGCCTCAGTCTGCTCGGCCACCGCGGCCGGCTCTCAAAGTAATCGCTATGGGCTACAATACACTACTGCCATCGGCTGTACAGCTGTTGGAAACTGTCAGAAAACACTTCTTGTAGAATCGCTCGAAGCACCGAGATCACGCGTTGTTGGATCTCCGCAACCGTTGCGAAGCGTAATCCGTTCAAGCCTACGTTAAGGCGGAGACGCAGAAAGAAGTCTGCCGATTATCCGCGAGCATCCATCGCACTCATTCGATGTTGTCTGGGACTGTGATTGTGGACGGTCGACCCTAACTTGACTCATTCTCGACACCTTCCTTTCAATCTCTAGAGCGTTTAAACCACTTCAACACCGTACACGTTTGCTAACATCCCATGGGTTCCCGTTGCCGTTTTGCCTAATTTGAAAGAAAACTTGATGTTAACGCGTTAGTCCATTTTGCGCTCCATGTTGAAATGACACGAGTTCTCACACTGACACTGTTAGCTGGGTCGCAGCACTGCTTCACTTCAGTGGTTTGCACGTAGGTGGCGCTTGTTGATATGTCCTCAATGTGTATACGCGGGCTCCTTATCATAAAATTCAAATTTTTGTAAAGTTGTGGGACATAACTGCACTGGTCATCGGTCCCTAATCTTACCAACCTCTTAGATTAACTTGTCCTAAGAACAAAACACAGCCGGCCGCGGTGGCCGAGGGGACTGCGACGCGCCTGTCATGGTCTGCACGGCCACTACCGTCGGGGATTGGAAGTGGAACGACCAGATAAAACTAATTGTGGGTCAGTCAGACTGAGATCAATTGCAATAATCCTCAGCAAGTGTAGTCCATCAAAGAAGCAAGTATCTCTTAAAACACACGTTGTGCTATTACTAGGATATTGTTCGTCAATGTGAAATCTGTATCAGAAAGCTTCATAGAGGAGGTAGATAAGATCCTAAAGACAGCAGCATGCTTCGATACAGGTTCACAAGTAAGCGCAAAAAGTGTCACGGAGGTGAACGGAAAAATCGAGGTGCAGACTCTGCAATAGAGACGTTCTGTATCAGAGTATGGGCTTCTGTCTAATTTCCGATAGCGTACGTCTGAAGAAGTGTCTTTCAATATAATCGGTCCCCCAACGTATAGCTCGCGAAAAGAGGAGGATAGACTTCAAAGAATAGAGAACACACGAAGGCTTACCTGCAGTCGTATTTCACGCAAACCATACACGCCTGGAACAAGAAAAGGATGAAGTGATTGTGGTACACAAAGTAGCCTCCGACATTCTCCGTGAAGTGACTTGCGATATTTAGATGTAGACCTAGAAGTAAATTACGATGTAGATAAAGTGCTTACCCCTTTTTTAATTCAGAAATGTTGCTATTTTAATCCAAGTCGTTCCCTGTTTTTCGATGCAGTTTTGTATTCGATAATGTGTGTTTTGTTGTAAAATACATTTGTGCGATCCAAGTCAATTCTGTTGATATTTCATATACCTGCCCACCGCATCGCCACAGCCAGACTGGCACTGCCAGGGTGGGTTGCCGCTCCGTGCCTGACGACGATGACAAAGTAACCCTGGCGTAAATGCCAAACGGGTCGGAAGAATAGATGTTGGATGGTGTCTCGAAAAGGGGTAGTCACAAATTTTTATTGTCACTTCAACAAATACGTAGATACATATTTTTCTTTACTTGCAGATACACGTATACATAATGGAATCACTTGACAAGCCAGTTAATGGTCCGAAAAAAAAACTGCAGGCCCGGTTGCAGTTTATGAATAATCTACGTTCCTCCAGAGAAACATGCTACGACTCTGTGGTGCATCAATACCATTGCCTCCTAGGGTTGTAGACTTGAATCTGGAAATAAAGTTAAAAAATAAAAATATGTTAACTTATAGTTTGCGGGTGATGAGTAAAATTCACTAGCCTAGTTCTCGTATGCTATAGATTAAAACAAAGGTGTGAAATAGAGCATGTTTCACTTACATGATGTTGAGGTAAGATCGCCGGGTCCAAAGGAAAAAGTCCGACCCGGTGTTGTATTTAGCCGCATATTTTGCCCCAAAAGCTCTAGTAACTATTTGAAACGTAAGTAGATAAAGCTTGGTAATTACACTCTTATTAATAATGAGTTACAGTGCGTTTTTAGAGATAAAAATTCAGCTCTCTTAAATTAAAAGTACGTAAACAGCCTTATAACTATACCGTTGTGATATCAACTAAATAATCATTTTTCTTATTTACTCAGTCTTCCTCTTTCTTTTCCTGTCTGTCTTTCTTCTTCAGGGAGTTATATTGTTATTTGATTATTGATGCACTTTATTTTAGCCGATTAGAAGTTTCATCTGAGCTTATGTTCTGTCTCCTTAAACTATTTTTTTATTTTTTATTTTGTTAAATTATTTAATATGCTGGAGTAATAAGAAAGATTTGGGTTAGTCTATCGAGGTTTATTCCAAGAGTACCTATGTCAAAAGAAATCAATTCTCCTTTTCCTATTTAAGTCTGGGAATTTTTCGTTTGATTTGTAAATAGTTCCCTTTCTGATGTGAATTAATTTGTTGTGAATTTTGGCGCCTTGAGTTTTTCTTAAAGTCATTCTCTCTTTTATATCCAATCTTTCTATAGGCGAAAGTTATTGATGGACAGTGATCCGGTTGGTATAGACTTTCAGTGCTGCGAAGATATTTCCCTTATATTTTCAGGTTTTTAATGTCTGAGATACGGATATTGATAGCTGTGCGATAAAGTGTAAGCGCAAACTACAATTGTGCTACATACATTAAGCTGCCCTGCTACATGGATTTACTTCACCATATCTGTCGTAGAGTGTCTATGTACAACTCAGGGTGCAGTTATGCCCTATGAGGAATTATGTTTACTATTCTATCTGAAAGCTTTAAAACCACGCCAAAAAGATGTGTCTTCTCGAAATCTGCTACAACGGTGGTTAGGAAGATGTGATATTCGGAAGAGCGTTTACTAAGAAGTGTCTCTACATCAGATGTTCTGCTTCACCACGTCACTTTTCAACTGATATTTGCAAGTGTCGTACACTCCCATTTATCTTGTAGTATTCTCGTTCGAGAATTCTGTCTGCGTCCTGTCATATAGTCGTATTTAAATTCTAAGGCGATCCAAAGATCCAGCGATATGTTTCTTCTGAATGCGTGTGAGGTCCTGTCTAGTGGTCGCCATATCACGTTCCTCAAAGGAAACTGCTATCTGGTTCTTTCTCAGTTTAACGGGTCTTTTGACTTTCTGTCTATTCAGCAGCTAGCTGCTGGTGGCGCCCGGGTTCAGCTGCAAAGCCAGTGTCCGTATTTAGCAGAGGCTGCCCACGCTGTACTGCCGAATTTTAGCGTTAAGCTCCTCAAGGGGAAGCAGCCTTCCATTCATGGCCCTTGAGTCACGGAAAGAGTCCCATGTATGCATCCTTCGGACATAGCCGACCCTCATCTGTTGACAGTAGCTCTGCACTACACAGTTTTATATGGAACTGCCGTGTGCCGTGAACTGACGTTCTGCGCGTTATATTGTTTTTCCTTTTATTAATGAAATCTCTATTATGTCCTTTGTTCCTAAATTTGAATACATTTTTGTGTATTATTACTTGGTTAAAGACTTAGTACAATTAAAATGATACCTCACGGGATAACCAATCAACCACTCACCTGGGAGAGATGATGAAATGATATGCAGTCATTGCGATTATAAACGTTTATCAAAATAGAAATAATTTATTGTTAAGTATTAACGTTTCAAATGACCTCATTTTGTATTCTGATAGAAAGAGTCAAGAGTATTTCAATCTTACGTCCTTGGTTAAAAAGTGACAGTTACTGACACCTATGAAAGATGCAGCTGGACTCAGAACATCTGGTGTCTACAAGATATCTAACGAATGTCGCCAGTTTTACGTCAGAAGAGAGTATTCACAACGGAACGACTATGCACCCCGAAAAAAAACGCTTCATCTGAGCATGCTTTCGGAAACGATCATTGGATAAAATTTTATGAAACTTTGTGGTGTCTCGCACACCGCTTCTGGAACTGTGTAATTAAAGAAGCTGTTTAAATTAAAATCATCGTTAGGAACCTATAATACAAACGACGGTCTATTAGTCAGTGCGGCATGGGACAAAGCGATCGCGTAGTGGATGCTGGTATATCAAATGCCAAGTTAACGTATGTCAATGTACAAGGATTCGAGCGTACCAGCGTGGCCGGAGGTTCGTAGCATTTTAACCTCTTTATATAGCTGGAGAATAACGATCTTCATGTGAAATATGTAAGACCTAAATTAGAATACTATAGAGCTCAGTAGCATGCAAATAAGGTCAACTATATCAGTTGAAGAGAACTTTACTTCATGTTCATTTTGTTTTTTCGTAGTTGCATCAGCTCCTAAAAGGAAATTCTTAACAGCGGATCCGTATTGAAGACAGAAAAACACCATTTTGAACAATAAAAAACTTAATGAAACGTCGAGCGAAGTGTTTCGAGCTGGGTCGGCCGCTGTGGTCGAGCGGTCTGGAGTTCTCACGGCCACTACGGACGGGGGTTCGAATTCCCCCTCGGGCAAGGATATTTGTGCCGTCCTTAGTATTGGCTAGTTTATAAGTAGTTTGTAAGTTTAGGGACTGATGACTCCGTAGTTAAGTCCCATAAGCTCTACAAACATTTGAACATTTTTGTTTCGGGCTGAACAGTCTAGATTCAGGAGGGACTTTCATGAAACGGAATGAAAATGCAAACTTTCAAAATGTTCAAATGTTTGTTAAGCTTAAGGGACTTAACTGCGGGGTCATCAGTACCTAAACTTACAAACTACTTATGACCTACCTTATACTAACTCCTGAAAAATTGTGTTCGTGCCAAAAGACAAAATTCAATTGAGTCTCTAAATAAATCATAATAAAACCATGCCCTAAAATCATATTTTGATCGGCTACAGTTGTCAGACGTGCAATTTATTACGCACTTCTTGTATTTAATAATAGGGAAGAACTAAGAATGCAGGTATCAGAGCGAACGAGGTTTTAGATAGGAAGTTTCACTCTGTGCATCACGAGAAAGATTTACAGTGCCTCTCTTCATCTGAAAAGTCAGTTGAAATGCTTGTAAAACAAATAGGTCATAAAATGAGAAATCAGAAGAAAAGCCTTGAAGAAAAAAGGACCCTGAGTAACAAATATCAGACTTTCTGAGAAGGTCTTAACAATAATTTTTAAAATTCAGTTTACTAACTGTGTTATGGGCCAAACTGCTGGGATTTTCAAATGAAGTGCAATATACTTACAGGATTGTTCAAAAATGTTCAAATGTTTGTATAAACTTACAAACTACTTGTGAACTACTTACGAACTAGGACGGCACAAATATCCATGCCCGAGGGGGGATTGGAACCCCCGACCCTAGTGGCCGTGCAGACCGTGACTGGAGCGCCTCAGTCTCCTCGGCCACCGCGGCCGGCTACAGGATTGTAATTGAAATTACTAATATTTTCCTCTGCTATGTGATTTAATAAAACTCATAAGATGTTTTTATGAGAAAAAATATACCTGTATAATTCTCCGTTAACAAAACTTGTGAATAATATAGAAAAGTTAAAAATATATAATCCAAAGAACTTCAAAATAAATACGTTAATTTTTAGGTGAAGCACGGTACATCATTTCATTGCTGTATCATCAAAAATAGGAATTTGGTGCATCTTTTACAAAGTGATATTAAAATTCATGGCATAAAGACATGCACAGATACAGATGGTGATAGTAACGCACACAAAAGGTACAAGAGTGGAAAACAGCCACTCGCAACCGCCGAGGTGACAGTGCCGTACCGGTGGATTTGCCCTGGACGCCGCACAGCGCGCTACGACACGGCACGCCAGGCCGCACTCTGCTGCAGGAGTGGCGCCAGCCAGCAGACGTCAACAAGCCGGCGCACACACCAGCGTCGGCTGCTCCCGTGGCCCGTTCCTCTCTGTCACTCCCTGCTACCGCACCAACAATTCCACCGCAAACCCAGCAGGAGCCACTGCTGCCCAGGTCCAACCCTTAGCAGAAACATGTACCCAATTTTACAATCGATATTTCGCCAAATTAGTTGAAAATGTTCAAATATTTGTGAATCTATGGGACTTAACTGCGTTGGTTATTAGTCCCTAGGCTTACAAACTACTTAAACTAAGACATTATTGATAGATCTGAATCACTGAATTAAAATTTGTGGTGCGGCCGGGAATCGAACCCGGACCTCCATGCTTTTTAGGCAGACGTCTTAACCATTAGACTACCACACCACTAACGATTAAGGCGCCTCGGAATAGTCTATGTACGATTTCCCTCCACAACACAAACTTTAATTCAGCTTCTTTGTTCCAAAGATAATTGCCAAGGCTCTCCAAGCAGCGGAATAGCACCTCAGCAATGGACATGGTGGAACAATCCTGTTATGGTGATATAAATATCAATTAAATACAATGAAAGAATCCCTGAGACGGATTTACGTCCTAATCGTTAGTGGTGTGGTAGTCTAACGGTTAAGACGTCTGCCTAGTAAGCATGGAGGTCCGGGTTCGATTCCCGGCCGCACTACAAATTTTAATTCAATGCTTCAGATCTATCAATAATGTCTTTGACATATTTGAGACGTAAATCCGTCTCAGGGATTCTTTCATTGTATTTAATTGATACTTAAACTAAGTTAAACTAACCTAAGGACAAAACACACACACACACAAGCCCCAGGGAGGACTCGAACCTCCGACGGAGAGCAACCGCGCGCTCCACAGCGAGGCGCCTTAGAACGCTCGGCTACTCCACCGCGGATTAGCTGTATGTCTCAGGCTCTATGAATTGATATGAAAGAAGGCATACTTTCGAAGAGTAATAATTAACGCTAATGAAGAGACACTTATTTCAGTGACGCAGAATTTTTTATTGTTTATTTTCTAAAGTTAAAATCACGGAACAAAGTTGTTCTATACAACAGGAAGAAACAATAATTTCATATTCGTTTTTCATAACGGATACCGAACAGGAAAGTCTTTTTTGGAACAACTGTGGTTTAACACCATTTACCTCAAAAGATAAATGTTCAAATGTTTGTTAAGCTTAAGGAACTTAACTGCGGGATCATCAGTCCCTAAACTTACAAACTACTAATGAACTACCTTCTACTAAAGACGACACAAGCGTCCATGCCCGAGGGGGGAATCGAACCACCTACCATAGCAGCCGTGCAGACTGACTGGCGCGCCGCAGACCCCTCGGCCACTGCGACCGGCCTCAAAAGATGTTAATCAGTAACAAAACGAATTCGTAATCCCACTCTTAATTAACAAGTTTATATTCGTCTTATTTGTGGTTATTAGACAACATCTTAGATGTTAAAGCATAAATAACAATTGTATTATAACTTAAACTATATAACCGTATGTAGAACAACATTCACATTACTCGCAACGGCACTGCCATGCACAGTGTTATGAAGTCCGCGTGGCTTGCGCGTGCACATTGCTGTTTAGTCGACAAGAGCAGAAAACTACATGCGACTTGCGGGCCCCATTGTGGAAACCCCTGATATAAATACTAAGAGATCAACCGCTCACTTCCATGACACCTTAACGGTAAAGCTTTTTTACTATTTCTGGATCCAGTCTATTGTCCTATATGGGCTTATATTTCGGAAAAAATCAATGTATTATAGTTACTTCACATCTTATTCAAACATTATATAGGGTCTGATTTTAATATGATACTTATGAATCTGTTATGAGATCTTTATTTGCCATAGATCGCTTATATACATTGATTTTACATTCATGTATAGTTCGACTCGTTAAAGTGTCATTGTTGTTGTTGTGGTCTTCAGTCCAGAGACTGGTTTGATGCAGCTCTCCACCCTACTCTATCCTGAGCAAGCCTTTTCATCTCCTCATAAGAACGACAACCCACATCCACTTGAATCTGCTTACTATACGCGTCTCTTGGTCTCCCTCTGCGATTTTTACCCCACACACTTCCCTCCAACGCTAAATTCACAATTCCTTGATGTCTAAGAATGTGTCCTACCAATCTATCCCTTCTTTTAGTCAAGGTATGCCAGAAATTTCTTTTCTCCTCAATTCGGTTCAGTACCTCCTCATTAGTTACGCGATCCACCCACCTAATCTTCAGCATTCTTCTGTAGCACCACATTTCAAAAGCCTCTATCCTCTTTCTGTCCACACTGCTTATCGTCCATGTTTCACTCCCATACAAGGCAACACTCCATACAAATGCCTTCAGAAAGGACTTCCTTAGGCTTAAATCAATATTCGATGTTAACAAATTTCTCTTTTTCAAAAACGCCTTTCTACCCATTGCCATTCTGCATTTTATATCATCTGTACTGCGACCATCATTTGTTATTTTACTGCCCAAGTAACAAAACTCATCTACCTCCTTTATTGTTTCGTTACCTAATCTAATTCCTTCAGCATCACCTGATTTTCTTACACTGCACTCCATTACCCTAGTTTTACTCTTGTTAATGTTCATCTTATATGCACCTTTTAGCACACTATCCATTCCGTTCAATTGCTCTTCCAGGTCCTTTGCTGTATCTGACAGAATTACTATGTCGTCGGCAAAACGCAAAGTTTTTAATTCTTCACCCTGAACTTTAATTCCTTCTCCAAATTTCTCCTTGCTTTCCTTTATAGCTTGCTCAATGTACAAATTGAACAACATTGGGGAAAGGCTACAACCCTGTCTTACTCCCTTTCCAACCACTCCATCCCTTTCATGCCCTTCAACTCTGACAACCGCTGTCTGGTTTTTGTACAAGTTGTAAATAACCTTACGCTCCCTATATTTTACTCCTGCTTGCTTCAGAACTTGAAAGAGTTTATTCCAATCAACATTGTCAAAAGCCTTCTCCAAATCTACAAAAGCTAGAAATGTAGGTTTGCCTTTTCTTAATCTATCTTCCAGGATAAGCCGTAAAGTGAGTATTGCCTCCCGTGTTCCTACATTTCTCCTGAACCCAAACTGATCTTCCCCAAGGTCGGTTTCTACCAGCTTTTCCATCCTTCTGTATATAATTCGTGTTAATATTTTGCAACCATGACTTATTAAACTGATAGTTCTGTAGTTTTCACACCTGTCTGCACCCGCTTTCTTTGGAATGGGGATTATAACATTTTTCTTAAAGTCTGAGGGTACTTCACCTGTCTCATACATCTTACACACAATGTGAAACAATTTTGTCATGGCTGGTTCTCCCAGAGACTTCAGTAGCTCTGACGGGATATCATCTACTCCAGGGGCCTTGTTTCGACTTAGATCTTTCAGTGCTCTGTCAAATTCATCTCTCAGTATAGTATCTCCTATTTCATCATCATCTACATCCTCTTCCCTTCCTACAATAGTGTCTCGAAGTTCATTTCCTTTGTAGAGCCCCTCTATATACTCTTTCCACCTTTCAGCTTTCCCTTCTTTGCTGAGAACTGGTTTTCCATCAGTGTCCTTGATATTCATAGAGCTGTTTTTCTTATCGCCAAATGTTTCTTTTATTTTCCGGTAGGCTGTATCTATTTTTCCCCTATTTATACATTCTTCTACATCCTTGCATTTGCCTTCTAGCCATTCCTGCTTAGCCATTTTGCACTTCCTGTCAATCTCATTTCTTAGTCGTCTGTACTCCATTTTGCCTGTTTCATTTACTGCATTTTTATACTTTCTCCTTTCATCGATTAAATTTAGTATCTCCTGTGATATCCAAGGATTCTTTGTAGGTCTTGCCTTCCTACCTATTTTAGGTCCCATCTCCTTATTTTCCTACCTTTCTGTAGTTTCTTCAGTTTCAGCCTACAGTTCATAACCAACAAATTATGGTCAGAGTCTATGTCTGCCCCTGGGTATGTCCTACACTTCAAAACCTGATTCCGAAATCTATGTCTTACCATTATAAAATCTATCTGGTATCTCCCGGTGTCTCCTGGTCTCTTCCACGTATACAACCTTCTTTTGTGATTCTTAAACCAGGTGTTTGTTATAACTAAATTATGTTCCGTGCAAAATTCTACCAGGCGGCTTCCTCTTTCATTCCTTTTGCCCAGACCATATTCACCCACTATCTTCCCTTCCCTTCCTTGTCCTACTACCGAATTCCAGTCTCCCATAACAATTAAGTTTTCCTCTCCCTTAATTGTCTGAATAATTTCCTTTAGTTCCTCATATATTTCCTCGATCTCCTCATCATCGGCAGAGCTAGTTGGCATATAAACCTGTACTACTGTTGTCGGTGTTGGCTTCGTATCTATCTTGACAATGATAATGCGATCACTGTGCTGGTCATAGTAGTTTACCCGCATTCCTATTTTCTTATTCATTATCAATCCTACCCCTGTGATACCCCCGACTGATTTTGTATTTATAATCCTGTACTCACCTGACCAGAAATCCTGTTCATCCTGCCACCGAACTTCACTAATCCCCACTATATCTAACTTCAACCTATCCATTTCCCTTTTTAAATTTTCTAATTTTCCTACTCGATTAAGGGATCTAACATTCCACGCTCCGACCCGTAGAATGCCAGTATTGTCTTTTCTGATGATCACATCCTCCTGAGTAGTCCCCGCCCGGAGATCCGAATGGGGGACTATTTTACCTCCGGAATATTTTACCCGAGAGGATGCCATCATCATATGTTCATACAGTAGAGCTGCATGTCCTCGGGAAAAATAACGGCTGTAGTTTCCCCTTGCTTTCAGCCGTTCGCAGTAGCTGTGTGGCAAAGCCACATTAGCTGATGTTACAAGGCCAGCTCAGTCAATCATCCAGACTGTTGCCCCTGTAACTACTGAAAAGGCTGCTGCCCCTCTTCAGGAACCACACGTTTGTCTGGCCTCTCCACAGATACCCCTCCGCTGTGGTTGCACCTACGGTACGGCTATCTGTATCGTTGAGGCACGCAAGCCACCCCACCTCGGCAATGTCTGTGGTTCATGGGAGTGGAAAGTGTCATTATCAAATCTTAACTGTGCAAGCATAGTAATACATATGTTTCAGATGAGCTGACACTATAGTGGTATGCTATAAATAGTTTTCACATCACCAGTCACATATTCCTTAACATCATGTTGTTCAATACAATGTGTTTTCTTGTCCTACACTGCCTGGACATGTGGGACAGGAAAGCACATTGTATTGAACAACATGACGTTAAGGCATATGTGACTGGTGATGTGCATACCATTTATAGCATGCCACTATAGTGTCAGCTCATCTGAAACATATGTCTTATCATGCTTGGACAGCTATGTTTTGATAATGACTCATTAAAGAGTCGAAACTAGTCATCAATTTAAAATAAATGTATATAAGTGATATATACCAAATGAAGATCTCATAACAGATTCATATGTAGAAATGTTCAAATGTTTGTGGAGTTTAAGGGTCTTAACTGCAGGGTCATCAGTCCCTAAACTTACAAACTACTTATGACCTACCTTATACTAAAGACGACACAAACATCCATGCCCGAGAGGGGCGGGGGATTCATAAGTATAAATCAGTGTATTGCTTAAATAATATTTTTAACCCACGTAATAGCGATCAGAACAATATGCAGTATCAGATCACGAACTTCATATAGTTCCTTGATTGGAAGTCTCACGTACTCATTCGTGGAAATTGTGGTTAATAATCCATTGGTATATACTATCGTATTTCTTGTTTATTTTATCGTTCGCCTTTTAAATTTGTAAATATTCATTTCTTCAGAATTATGTGATTAGTAATCTGTCTAGTTCTACGACGATGCAGGGTGGCTCACATTGTCAAAGGGAACTTGATAAATAATTAAATCAAACAGATACGATGGAAGGTGATGTGTAGTCCATCTTTTCAAAGACATAATCTACCTATTGTACAAGAGCACATTATACATTTTTCTAGTTTGGTACTTCTTCCTTTGTTTCTTAATTACTTACTCCTTGGCTCGCTATCTGTATCGTAGCTAGTATGACACAAAACGTAAGGCTATGTTTCTCCGTTCCGTAACAGTCTCGTGTTATGTTTGAAGTGTATGTTTTACATTTAATGTAATACAATTCCCAGAATTCGTAAACTCGGTGGTGTTAAATTTCGCCGGCCGCGGTGGCCGAGGAGACTAAGGCGCTCCAGTCACGGTCTGCACGGCCACTACGGTCGGGGGTTCGAATCCCCTCTCGGGCATGGATATTTGTGCCGTCCTAGTTCGTAAGTAGTTCATAAGTAGTTTGTAAGTTTAGGGACTGATGACCCCGTAGTTAAGTCCCATAGACTTTACAAACATTTGAACATTTGTTAAATTTCGCGCAAGAGGTGCATACCGGACGGTACTTATTACAGTATACGTCGATTCGAACCGTGGCTGAAGCAACTTCATGTGCGAAGAACTTAGAAGCTTGATTTGCTACTTAGTATTTCACGTCAGTGTCTGTATCCCATAAGTGTCTTCAGATTTTTCTAATACAGATATTAGTGTTCACCTTAATACAGAAGTCACATCACCATATTTACTGAATGCATTACATTTTCGACGACACAGCGAAGGATCAGGTTGCACGCTATAGCTAACCACACAGTAACAAAGAGCTAGGGTACCGTACTTTGTCGGAGTGGTACCTCATCTCCTCTCCAACAAGCATTCCCTTAAGGCGTATTGATGGCTCTACTTCGCCTGAGAAGGGCGGGACGCCGATACTTCTATCTGCTGGGGAAAGAAATGAACGTCTACGGTGGGATCTGGAGAGCCGATATCGGTGGCAGCACGGACCGTGTCTAAAGCATAACAGAATGAGTGTCCGCCTCGCGCAGATAAGCTCAATTAGGCCGCGCCTCTGCGTCATAATTTTGATTGCGGTGCATAGTGCGAAGTTGGAGACGGCATTACGCATTCCCTGTGATGTCGGGCCCGGGTTTGAAGCGTCACGTGATGAGGTTTCACGGTTAACACAATTTGTCCGCCTGCTGCGCCCACCGCAATAACAGTGGCCAGAGCGGCCCTGCCCTGACGAGCCCATTTCATAGCTCGCCGCAGCCTTTCGTTTCATCGCTTCCAGCCAGCGCACTGGCTCGCTGACATATCTCCTTCGACGGCTCTCAGATCGTTGCTTACTGAGGATTTCATAGCGTTAATCTTTCTGGGTGGATCACAATTATTTTTTTCTATAGTGCTCCGGAAGCTTTGACGGCCAGTAAAACTAAATAATTAGTTTCTTCTGAAACTGATACGATGGGAAATTTGTGTCACTCATTTCGAAAGTATAGAGAATACTGCATCAACAAACAAAACATACTATTATCAGTTCCAAACTGCATTACATTGGTTGACTGTAAAGATTTTTTTTCCTGTTTCTTTTTATTACTCTCGCAGATTTATGAGGATAAGGAAATAGTGCTTCAGGGAAACTTAGCGAGTCTACGATTGTGAAGAATGCTAATACGTATCCATCAATATCAACAGCACTAGGATCGTAAATATTATATTTTTATCATGATACCTCAGTTACAACATCCAGTATATGTTCTTTCCCTTCCCTCTCATTTTCTTTTAACAAGCCTTACCTTCGAAAGTATCTACATTAACTTGAAGGTATTTACTGTATTCTTGACCCGATAAACCTCTCCAACTTCTCACCTACCCTCACCTATGCCTGGAGCTGCTGACCTAGCCGTTTAGCGCCCTAAAACACTAACCATCGTCATCATCAACTCATCAAAGCAGTACACTTCCTGCATCAGTATATCTCAGAATGTTATATGTTCTTTTTGACTGGAATGTTGATCGTCCATGTTTACAAATAAATATCTTGGAAAGTCGTAGATTAATGTTACATGTCTACAAATTGCACTTTTTTTAGAAAAGCTTTTCCTGCTATTGCAAATCTTTCTGTTGTATTAATCTTTAAATCCCAAGTCAGGAATTAGGAATTACAGGAAGTTTTCTGTTACATTATAATAACGAGCTATATGAAGTAGTGATTAAGACATTCGTTTCCTATTGCTGAAGAAGCAAGTTTCACTCGCCGTACGGTGATTCTGATGAATGCTACGATTCTTTCTTCAACAATGCTTTCAAACCCACAAGATAGCTAGAGTTCTGTCATTAATGAGTTTAACTCCACCCTTCCTTTTACTATATATTTTTTTCTTTTTGACACAGACAAACACACTCCGACTTCATTTCCTATCTCCTCATTTCTTGTCCATTTCGAGTGTCAGTACAAGGACCGCACAACGTATTTTATTTTATTTTATTTTACTTGTTTTTGGGGGGGGGGGGGGGAGGGCAAACTGGAAAACTAATTTACTTGGTATGAATATATATGGAATTCGGCAATGATTACCAACTGCAAAATATCAAGGGGAATTGGTTATACATCCCACACTCCTTTCCTTAATCTTTCTGCCTGTTTATTACCTCTTTGTCCTCTTTGCCTTCTCACTGTATTAGCTATCTGTAGACCTGGCGTTGCCCGGGTATTTCTTTACCGTAGTAGTCAGTGACTCCACGTACTCTCCCTATGTCTCTGCCTACGTACCTCTGCCTCGTCCTCGCCCTCCACCTCCTCTCCTCTATGCACACAGTCACCCCCTACCTCTGTCATTACTTCCCTAGGTCTATGTCCGTCTCGCTGTTCCTCCCCTGTACATGAAAATCTACACTACCTGCCAAATTCATTGTGATCGGTCAAACGGTGTCAGTCTGGAGTGAGGTATCCTCTGCCATGTACCGTATGCAATTTTATATAGACAGTGATGTTTCACCAATACATGAATAAACCTGTAGATGGGTGTCGTCTGTTTTTTTTTTTTTGCCCTCCGTCAAGCTCCGTGCTGGAGTATTGAACCCACGATCTTTTGCTTACTATCCCGGATCTTTGCCTCTAGCTCAGACTTCAAGTTGTAGAACCGCGCCCATTATTTGATAGCAGCCCCACTTAGGTAAAACATATATATTTCATTAAAATAGTAATGAAGCTATTAATCGAGCTAATTTTTTAAAAGGCCGAGGGGACTCAGGCGCTTCAGTCACGGTCTGCACGGCCACTACGGTCGGGGATTCGAATCCCCCCTCGGGCATGGATATTTGTGCCGTCCTAGTTCGTAAGTAGTTCATAAGTAGTTTGTAAGTTTAGGGACTGATGACCCCGTAGTTAAGTCCCATAAGCTGTACAAACATTTGAATTTTGAATTTTTTTAAAAATCTTCAGATGTTTGTAAATCTATAGGAATTAACTACTGCGGTTATCAGTCCATAGGCGTACGAACTACTTCAACTATGTTAAACCAACCTAAGGACAGCACACACACTGAATCCCGAGAGAGGACTTGAATCTCCGACGGGGAGGAACCGCGCGCTCTGCAGCAGAGCGCCTTAGTGTGCTCGGTCATTCACCGCGGATTATTGTTTAAGTTGGACGAAAACACACACAGCGTGCAAAATTTCATTAATATCAGTTGAGCAATTTCGAGTTCATCGCGGACGAACATCGTGACTCCGGATTATGTATATAACTCAAATTTTTTGGAAGACTTTTCAAAATTTTTCTTCCATAAAAACCTTGTCCTAACAATTAAGAGCATAACAAACGAAATAGTGCCAGTTCCGTCAAGCCGTTCTGAAGTAAAGATGATTCATACATGAGGGAATTAATTTTTATTTAGATAAGTACGTGTATATTTAGGATAGGTTGTAACTTGCTGCCGCAGACAGGCACATAGATATGATATTCACACTTCTTCCACAGCCTTTATCAAATGTAGAGCACACATCCACTCACACAGGAACAACTCACGAACACATGACTACCGCCTCCCGCTGCCGTACTCTGACGTGTGAATGATTAAGGCTGTGGCTAGATGCTAAGTTTGTAAATATGATTTTCCTATCTTTGTGCTTATCTGTGGGTCAGCAATTACCTTTACAGACAATTATAACCTATCCAAATTGTATTTATGTAAGTAAAAATAATGTACGAAAGATCGTTACTTAAGAACAGCTTCACGGAATAGGCTGGGTTTAGTTTTCTATATTCGTAATTTTCAGGACAAGGTTGGTATGGAACAAAAAATTCATAGAAGTTGTCCCGAAAATTAATAAAAATTAGGTAAGACTAATGAGCCTTTTCTATGGAATTTTTGTTTGGACTCAAGACCATATTTCATAGTTCAAACTATGCATATGCATTATACTTCTCTCATTGGACCCAAAATTGTTATCGTCCTCGGTCCCTTGACATACAAACTACTCAAAGCCGCAGTGGAGTAGATGAGCCGTCTAAGGCGCCTTGCTGCGGAGCGCGCGGCTGCTCGCCGTCGGAGGTTCGAGTCTTCCCTGAGGCATGGGTGTGTGTGTTGTCCTTAGGCTAGTTTACCTTAGTTTAAGTAGTTTGTAAGCTAAGGACTGATGATCACGCAGTTTGGTCCGATAGATTTACAAACATCTGAACATTTGGAACTACTTAAATTAACTTACACTAGTGACAACACACACATGTCCGAGGAAGGACTCGAACCTCAGAAGGGTACGGCCGCCCCGTCTAAAGCATGGTGCCTTAAACCACGCGGCCATTTTGTTCGGCACTTCATTCTCGTTCAAGAACAGTTTTCAGGAAAAATTTGGATACTTACGAAAGAAAGTCGCCAAGGTCGTGTTTTCCCCTCATATACCTTACAGCAATATCACGACTCAGAAGTAAAGTCAGAGGGGCTGGTCATCTTTGCTATATTGAATATGTGAATACGAATTATGTCCGATATTTTTATTCTGAGCCCTAGTTACTGTAATTAAGAGTTTCTAGGTAAATCTGTACTTGAAAACAGTTTGTTCCAAGGTGAACTCAATCGTTATTAAGTAATGACTGGAATAGGAGCACGTTTATATCCCTTTCATTTTTTTCTGGCTTATTTCCTTTTCACTTTCGAATAATTGAATTAAATAATTATGTGATTCGCATCACTCGTAATAATTTCAGCGATTGGTGATACTACTCACCTATCGTAACGGTACTTACTGACTGACAAATCTGCCTTCTTCAATATATGTTTGTAAAGTTTATTGGACTGAACTGCGGAGGTCATCAGTCCCTTAACTTACAAACTACTTATGAACTAACTTAGATTAAAGGTACACAAACATCCATGCCCGAGGGAGGATTCGATCCTCCAACGCGGGAGGCCGCTCGGTCCCCAACGTGGCGCTCCAGACCGCTCGGCTTCTCCCACGCGGCTGCCTTCTTCATTGATAACACACACACAAACTGAAAATTGACTTCCAGTATCTGTGTCGAAAGCTGTCTTATAAGTTGATTGATGAAAGATTCCTAGCTAAGTGGCTGTGAGGTGGTGCCTTCATTTTTTTATGTGGTTGGCTGTGCTTACTTTAATATGATTCAGCAGGGACGTACGTATCACTCTCACTTTGATAGCTTTATTCGTGAGAGTTTTAATGAATTCCAGGGCCGCCTGAGAAGTATGATTTTGCGGCGCCTTTACCTTTTCCCTTGAATACAATTTTGTTTGCACACACTGCAGTTTTTATGATTGTTTATTTACTGCGCCACTGGTCAGTCGCAAGTCCAGCAAGAAAAATACGAAGCAACCACGGTGAAATTCTGGTTGTAAAGAAACACTGCATGGATGAAAGAACCTTACAGAAAGAGCATATATCTCAAAATTAACCAGGCAGACGTAGTGGAGACATATGAAGAAACTAATACACTAGCTCGAAAAAGACTTCAGAGGTTACAACATATTACATTTCTACAATATGGTCGCAGGAAAGATCCGTCAGGTATATTACAAGAAACATGTGCTTCTGAAAACAATATGTAAACCTTTCAACGCGAGCTAACGAATCTGCATGGAAGTGGCTATGTTTCTCTCAGAACTAACCAAATTTTCAGTATCGCCATGAAAATCTGTTGAAGAAACTCGTACGTACACAAATCACGTATCTCAACCACCCACCAAATATGAAACCTGCACACAAATCCTCAGACTGAAACACATTCAGAAGGTCTCCTCAGCTTGTCGTCGTCAGAGTAATGAAAGGCAGATCGAACGCATCACTGGATAATACTAAGCGGATTTCCAACCAGGATGATTCCGCGGAGAGCACATTATCAACCTGAAAATAAATATGTAAGGAAACTCTAAGGTAGCCGCTCGATTTATGTATGTTAACTTCAAAAGGCTCAATAACACTACTCACTTAATGATGAAATTTATTTGAGAAATATCAAAGTTTTCCTAGATTGTGACCGGCGTACAACAAGGAGACGGATTGTCACCACTGCTCTTCAATCTTAATAAGGTCATTAGAGAATGGGGAAACGAATTTAAAAATCAGAACTGTACAAACCCATTCAGCTTGAACAAGTGGAAGACAACCTCCGGATAAGTTGTCTGGCCTTGGTAGACAATCTAGCGATGCTAGAGGACAGCGGAATCACAGCTATCAAACAAACAGGCAGATTCTCAACGAATTCACTAAAAACACTAGGCTACAAATTACATCCGAGAAAACAAATTTTGTTTGTGCTGGAAACAAGATGTATGCTGAATGTCTATTTGGCTCGAACATTACTGCCACCCAATGCCACCCAATTATTGACGACAAAAGTATGTCTTAAATGGTGTACGGATTCAAATGCACTAAATAACAATAACACAGCTCGAAAAAGAAAAAAATAAGCATGTCGTGTGACATTTACAGCAGCTTTTCAGTCTGTTTATCATTTTCTTCGATAATTTTTATGGAGTGTAATGTGTTAAGACCGAGTTGTAAGAATACTGAATGTATAGACTTCATAATACCTTCTTTGTCCTTTTATAATTTTTCCTAACCTGAAAACGGAGGCGGGTCCAATATTTTTAGCTACGTTAAATGTTTGCATTAAAACATTCAGAGGAATACTGCACAGCCAATGAAGGCCTGCCCCAAAACAAATAAACATTCACGAGAAATATAGGAAATACGCTTAAAATGAATGAACTTGCACCTAATAAGAAATAATAATAATAAACAAAAGGAAATCCGATAAACATGAATATAGCAATTTATTAGACGTTTCTAACATTACAGCAATGCCAAATCATATGTGAAGTGATTTTTATTTGTATCTGTAGCAGAAACTCACTAAAAGAATTCAGATCTTTCTGAAAGGCTTTCCTTACATCTGTCAAAATTATATTCACATTTGAGAAAGACTCCTATCCCTCAAATTGTGCTATGAGGTATAACTAAATTGTTGGAATGTAGTTTGCCAAATTCAAATGATCCTTGAAAAATATGTCGGGATTCATAACGTCTAATATAATTTTTTTCTGGAATTCACAAATTCAACAGCAAACAAGCATTTGCAGATTTTCAGTTAAAAAAACTTACAGCTGAAAGAAAACAGGTTACTACAGGTCGACGACTGAAGACTGTCACCAAATGTTACCTGCCTAGTTTGGACCATCAACAGCAGGACTAATTGGAAGGCTGCCTATTAACATTTAAAGTTTTTTTATTGTTTTTCTTTTTTTTTTAGCCAATATCAGACTGTTTTATACATAAAGTCAAATATTGGCAGCGATAAATTTCGGACCAACTTCAATTTCTAGCCCTGCCTCAATCTTGGCTCCTCATCCCCTCAATCTAAGGCCCCCATCGCACCCCGCAGCTGCGGTTCTTGTGAAACCCTTAGAGAGACTCAGAGTCACCTCTAGTCAATGTCACCCAACCAGCTAAAATCATTCGATGTATTCTTCCCTACGTGAAAGGTGTCTATTTATCTTAACAAGTTTTTGAGCAATGATACTAAAGTTGAGACTATTTTTTCTGTTGAAAAATGGCCTAGACGCAGCCAAATAGCACATTGAACTTCGCTTTTATAATTAAATATGCCACCGAGTCTAATCTAAATACCTAAAACTTTTCTTCGGTGATCTTTTTTCAACCACATGGAAATGTTTGTAGAAATACAGATTTAAAAACATTTTGAAACTGTTCATCATCCACTCTGCTTTACAGGTGTTGATGCCTCATTAGTTATATGAATTTTCCTGTGCTGTTTTTTAACTTCGTCACTTGACGTTCCGCCATAATCAAGAATGAATATCTTTAAGAACTCATACTAGTAGTAGGAAAATTTAATTGTATCTAGTGTAAATCTAAGCATTTCGGGGGAGTGGGGGGCGGGTCTCCTGAACCATCCCCGAGCGTGATGGCCTGGTGGATACCTTTATTATTTATTTGAAAGTATACTCGTTTGGGGCATCATTTTGTACAACTTTTTTTACTAAAGATAATTATAATGAAATTAATGGAAAAAGTGTTTCCCTGATGTTATTATAGCAGGTTCCGACATCTTTCCTTCAGTATAATACGAATATCGTCCATCACCTAAATCGCGACGTAAATTCTAAAATTCCCCATTTGGTGTTTGCTTTGGTTTTTAAGACAATATCTTTTTGGTTTTTACATTCTTCATTGTAATTTATTTGTCACGAAAAGTAATGATATGTACAGTGGTTTTTAAATTTTATTGATAGCGTTCACTTATACATTAATCTTCTAACAAATGACATTTCTGTGAAAGTTTAAGCCGTAACATCTAGCGTAAATATGCGTTGCTTTATCATTTATCCTTCGAGCGATAACGCCTTAACTGAAGCAAAAGGCTTGGTAAATACGCAGACATATTCTTCGTGTGGTAATCACTATCGATCTCAATTATTGCGAGCTGAGCGGCGGATTAAAGACATGGCGGTGCGACGGCCAGTTTGAATGTGACTTTACGCGGTCTCTCCCATCACACTACGTAAATACCGCGATGTAACAGAAGTTTCATGATCATGATCCTCAAACTTTTAGAGAATCTTTTACAGATTTTCACATGTATAACGCTATACGAAGACAGTTGGGGTACACAAATTTCCTTCCGGGATAATAATGGGGTTGTGCAGAAAGGTCAACTGGCCACCCCCTAAATTAACCACGCCAAATACATGGGTAACCACACAATAGAGAATAAGGCGTATGAGCAAGGACATTCTACACTAACAAGGAGACAACATGGTATCGACTTTTTTAATTTTTTTCGCTGGCCGCGGTGGCCGAGGGTACTGAGGCGCTCCAGTCACGCTCTGCACGGCCACTACGGTCGGGGGTTCGAATCCCCCCTCGGGCATGGATATTTGTGCCGTCCTAGTTCGTAAGTAGTTCATAAGTAGTTTGTAAGTTTAGTGACTGATTGACCCCGTAGTTAAGTCCCATAGACTATACAAACATTTGAAACATTTTTGAATTTTTTTTCATATTTATGGTACGGGAAGTTAAGAACTCAAATAACAGTCAGCCAAAACCATTCGACGCAACTCTCTAAAAGTATCTAGAAAATGGACTTTGAAGTTTTTGCAAGTATTTGTAAGTACCAATAATTAAAGCAATTTAGAGCATCTGGCGGTGTAGCTCAGGTGGCAGCGTTCTGGTTTTACCACCGTAGGGTCGGTGGCTCGAATCCCGCCGTGATAGATTTTTGTTTTGTTTTGTTCGAATACTTACACAGTTCTAATACCTGGTGGTAGTTTTTACGAAAACTGCACATATTTTTGTTTATTCGTAATTTTCTGTATTTTTAAAGGTTGTTAATAATGGCTTCCATTAAAAAAAAAAGAAGTTACATTTTTTACATTATTTGTTTCACTATTAGTTGACGACGGTTGTCTTTGATTCTTCAGTTTGTGAAGAGCTACGACTCTGTTTTTGGAAAGTCATACGCATAGCTACTAATGACATTCCAAGCAGCTTACCTACTCAACCATCGTTTTACGTGACGACAAGGTGTTCAGATCGTCTACGTACACATAAACAAAAACTGACACAACACGTGGAATTAGAGATTACAAAATGTTTTATGTAACTAAATTTGAAATAGTGTAAATTTGTTTACATCCTCCAAGAAGTTACTCCTCGCACACGAGTTCGATTGGTTGGTTTGTTTTCGTTTTTGAATTTAAATCATCATTATTGATAACCATTTATAAAATAATGAAAATTACGAATAAACAAAACTGCGTGCATTGTTCATAAAATTACCATTAGGTTTTAAAATGGCGTAAGTATTGAAAACAACTAAAAAAAATACTTGCCACAGGGTTTCGAACCAGAGAATCTACACTTGCTACGCTAGGACGCTACCGCATGATCTACAATGACAGATGCAGAAACTACTTTGATTATTGGTACTTACATGTACTTGCAAAACTTCAAAGTCGATTTTCTCGAGAATTTTTGAGAGTTGCGTCGAATGACTTTACCTACTTGTTGTTTAATTTCTGATCTTCACATACCATAATTATAAATAAAAATTCTTAAGTACAATACCCATGTGGTCTCCTACGTACGCTTCTGATAACAGAACTGCAATGGCGAGAAAACAGAATGTGAATATTGGCGGATTACTACTCCAACTAATCCAGCAACAACTGCCACTTTCGGACCTTTTATTTACTTACTTTTAATGTCATACCTTTACTGTTCTCGGTAACCGTCGAATAGGGCTGTCCCTTTGCTCTCTTGCCGTAGTGCGTGTGTGTATGTTTATGAACGTTTGCGCGAGTGTATGCGTTTAATTTACTTTGTCACGTTTCGTGTATGCAACTGAACGCTGTGGAGAATTACTTTGGACCAAGTTACCGGAAAACCCGATGACTTCTGCAGTAAGACATTATATTCCTTAATTGGAAACCGCTGGGATGGAAAGTCGAGGTTCGAGCAATACACGTCAAAAAGTTCTCCAAAGAACGTTAAACGCATACTCCCACACAAGGATAACTTTGTGAAAGTATGTTATTCGGGACCAAAAAACAGTAAGGAAGAATAAACGTGAGGAAGAAACAAGCAGAAAGGAGCAGTGGCGGTGTTATTTTCAGAGAAAAAACTTTTGCCAGGAGCAGAGGCCGCGGCAGGTGGAAGCTGGGGAGCAGCACTGCCACCACGCGCGGGCCTCCGCCGCGGATTTAAAATTAAAGCCTTCCAAATAATAGCGTAATGACGCGCTGTGCCATCCCTCCACGTCTCAGGAGGCTAGCTAAGTGCAACCATCGTGACGCACTTCCACCATCCGCTTCCGAATATCGTTTGCATGTTTGCGGTCAGTGATGGCCGTTTGTTCGGCTTGAAGTATGTGGACAACATTCAGTGATAGATGTCACACGGACAACTGACAATTAACAATGTAGAATTAATAATGTCGCATATTGTCATTTTAACAATACCAGCCTCTATTACAGAATGACGAAAGATTATGCTTTAATGTCCCGTCGACACTTCTATTACGGCCGCTTTACTATAAGTTCTTCGCAGATTACTATAAAAGTTGAAAGTAAGAAGATGTGAAAAGTTGTGAAACGTTGTCTCAATTAAAACCCTCCTCCGCATATTTTATTTATTTATTTATTTGGTTATTTAACCTGACCAGATTAGGGCCATAGGGCCCTCTCTTAAATATGATCAGGAACAACATAAACAAAGGATTTAATTACAAAATCACTGCATTAATAATATTAAATAATAACAATATATGATAATACTAATAATAATAATGATAATAATAACACAAAAATCAAAGTAATATTAATAATAATAGGAGATATTTACATGGAGATAGATGTTTAACACATTTGAATTAAGTTTAATATCAACAGAAGGGGGGAAACGATTAGTGAAAGAGGAGAAGATTGAAAAATTACAGTGCTAATTGATGTGAGGAAGTGGAGACATACATGAATGGAGATCTCTGCTGGCGAAAGGAAAGGGAAACATTTATGGGGGGAGGAGGAATTGACAACAGGTTATTGCTAAGGCATTATTGTGCCATACCACACACAAACTCATTATAATCCCTTTCACGTAAGAATTATAAATGAAGTCTGAAATGAAAACGTCTCCAGTGGCTCTAATAAAGGAAAAATAGGTTTTCAACATGTCAATAGTTTATCAGCTGCTCGACCTTCCCGAAACACTTTAGGATACCATTTGTATCTTTACAAATTCAAATGTTTAAATGTTTGTGAAGCTTATGGGAAGTAACTGCGGGGTCATCAGTCCCTAAACTTACAAACTACTTATGAACTACATTAAACTAAAGACAGCACAAACATACATGCCCGAGGGGGGATTCGAGCCCCCGACGGGGAACGGCATCGCGTATCTCAAGATAGCGCCTCAATGCGCTCGGCCGCTCCGCCGCGGCTGTATGTTTACAACTGAAATCATTGCCTTGCTTAAATAAGAGGAGTCTTGAAATGAAAAAGTACGAAACGTCTCAACAACCAAACTGGTTGAAATTATAACGTGCCACTTTGGGATAAAGTACTCCGACGTCCAGGAACGCGAAGAATGAGTTGTCGCCTCCCCCTAAAATATTCAAAGCGGTGCCCTCACCAGGCAACTCGAATGCTCACAGTCTATTTCGACGTCCGTGGTCCGATACTCCTGGAATTCCTGGAGTACGGAAAACCATTAACTGTGAGGTGTACTGTGAGACACTCCATCAATAGCAAACGGTCAGGGCTGCTCATCCAGGAAGTGATTCTGTTATAACGCGCGTGCACATGTCTTCAGGTTCACACAAAGTGTACTAGCAAAGTTTAAGTGGGAGAAGCTTGAGCATCCGTCCTACAGCCCGAGAATGTCGCCCTATGACTTCCATCTGGTTGGCCTGCTAAAGGGATAGCGCTTCTACTCGGACGACGAACTGAAGGACACAGTAAAGGACTAGCTCTTGTCACAGCCACAGGAATTCTTGGCTCGTTAACAGTGGGATAGTTATGTTCAGACCACTAGTGATTACTTTTGAATAAAGACTTCAGCTGTACCCACAGTGTCGTTTCGTGCCGTTTCATCTGAACACCCCTCATATAATAAACAAAACTAGATCTAAGTTTTGGAATAATAAAATTGATTCGTACCATTAGTTTGCAGCTGCTAATCAATCCCACAATTTTGTTGATGAAAATCCGTGCTCTACACAGCACGCAGAACTCCACACATGGAGCAAAGCGGATGTAAATATTCCGACACACTAAAGTAAAACGTCAACTAACACTGAAATGTCAAGAGTTTAGAGTTTTGATCTGATGATGGCAGTAGCCAAACCAATCATAACAAAGGAAGATACATTCAATGAAAAAGCCTGTTTTATTCTCAAGACTCCACGGTGATTTCCGGATCATTTGGATACTTTTTCCTTTATTAGTAAACTATTAGTCCATTTGGTGATTAAACATAATTACGCTCTTAGTTACGACCTAAAGCTCTAGGTCACCAAAATCATATCGCTGGAATTCCAGCATATCTGCTTGCTATTCTGCACTTTCAAAGAGGAACGCAGTTTAGGAGTTATTGTTGTCAACAAAAAAATTAAATTTATTGAATTATCATTGAGTACTATTTAATAAATTCAGTATGATATTCTATCGTTGTCTAATATTCGTAATTTTGTGACATGATGAATATGAACTTCGAGAAGAGATATTTTCACAGCAGTCTACAGAAGTATTCTGAAAAATCACATTAAAGTACGTGGCAAAGGGTGTTTAGTATGGTATCACATGTTTGCAGATGAAGTGCGGGAAAAATGATTACTTCAGCGCCTCATTGCTCGCTGTAGTAGACTAGTGTTTTTTTAGCCATATATATGGTTGTAGCCCATTCCTAAAGACATCACTTTAAGTAAGTTTGGGTCAAGACATTATCTAATTAGCAATTCAGTGTCTACTTCGCATGTGTCTTAAGGTGTATGGTAGTTCGATTGGCATCTCCATGAAAATTCCCCATGGGTCAAGAAAACCTGTGACCATTCATGTTGCCCTTCCTTGTCTTTCGTATTTGGTACTGGTCCCACACACATAATATTCTACGATGGGTCGCAATGACATTTTGTATGCAGTCCCATTTATAATGTTTTTTTTATATATATATTTGCATATAAACCGGAGTCTACTACTTTCTTTACTTACGACTGAGCATAAGTTATACTTCTATATTCCTGCAATCTGTTCTGACGATATAATGTAATTAGTTGACTGACAATGCGTTTCTAATTTTATTAATATAAATTGTTATAATTTCTAAAATTAAAAGCAAGACATTGCCAGAAATTGTACCACTTTTAAATTTGCTTTTGAAATACACGCTGGTTGTTGTGGAAACGGTAATTCGCTACGAGGAGTACCATTATGTTTGAGCTCAGAGTATCTTCTCTGATTCTACAACAGTGTATGTAAAGGATTGCTTCTGTCGTCTTTCTTGTTGACTGGGTGACCTGTGCTTTATTTTCCTCGCGAAAGTGGCCGTTTGCTCTAAGGCGCCTTGCTGCGGAGTACGCGTCTGTTGCCCGTCGGAGGTCCGAGTCCTCCCTCAGGCATGGATGTGTGCGGTGTCCTTAGCGTAAGTAAGTTTAAGTAGTTTCTAAGAATAGGGGCTGATGACCACTGCAGTTTGGCCTCATACCTTTACAAACATTTGAACATTTGAGTTTTTGTGCTTTCTTTCGCACAATGGGCAAAGAATTTTCCTACAGGTATCTTAGAAAAATGGTGGTTAAAAGAGGGACAATTTTGTATACCATGTGGTAGAATTCCTTCAGGAATTGAAACATTCATCAGGTTTTACACAAATAAAGATTTCTGTTATCATTAGAACGTTACGATAATGAAATTGCGTTTTGCCGTGCAAAGGATCATTTGGAAACTGAGTTAAAGTTTTCTGATTTTTCCTTGATGCCATTAATTTTCATTCCTGTCTTGTCCATGAGTATATGGAGACTAATTTTTTATGTTACTAACAGCCGTACCAAGCGATCAACATTTTTTAATGAAATTGTTACATATTTCCATACTATCGTATTACGATAGTTACTGAAGGCTTCACGCATTACCCCATTGACTTTAACCGCTTTATTATTCAGCAGTCTTTCTTTCCTTAAGATTATAATAACACTGAGTGTTTACTTCGGGAAGAGGGGTGCCTCCTGTAACTAACATTTATACTAGCCACGATGGTTTCGATCAAAGGCACGGTCGATTTCCTTCCCCATACTTTATATTTAACTCTTCTACTAGCAATATATGTATGCATAACGTGTAATTTTTTTAATCTTGAATCGTAGTTACTCTTCATGATACTGTCCTGAGATAAAAGTTACAAGTTCTTCATTAAGATGTGACACTACGGGCTCTCCACTTACATACATACTAACTTTTCTACTTGTTTTAATTGCCACCTGGACTTCCATAATCATTGTTGTTACAACTCTCCCCATATTTATTGATAGTAATTGAATGTGTTCACCTTCAAAGGGGTCAAGCCTATTTGTTCACACTTTATGTATCGTAGGGTGTATTCCTACAGGAGGCAAGTATAGAAAACTTTCTTTCATGATACTTCCCAAAACCAATAATAATTGAGAAGTGAACCGTAGAAGATTAACAATCCACAGTATGCATATGGTTTACAGATAAAGCAGGATTCACAAGGGTTGTCATAGAAACGTAGCACGTGGGGACACAGGCATATCTTCTTCTAGAGATCATACAGGTAAGGCACATGTGTCGTTTGATATCGCCGGCCAGTACTGCCGGCGCCAGACTCATTGAACAAGAGTAATTACCAAATTGATTAATACATTGTGTGGGTCACTTACGTCCGCACAATGAACACTAGAGATATTGGGGAACGTTTCTCACTTATTACGCCTAGTACTACAGTACCTCATCTTAAATTTCGTGGGCGATGGATTGTTCGTGGTGGTCTTATAGTATAGATCCATCATTGACAGGATCTGAATCCTTTGGATTTATTTCTGTGGAAACATTTTAATACAATGGCGTATGCTCAATCCATCACCAATGTGCAGAAGTGACCAGAGCGTGTGTCAAATACAAGTGAGGCAATCAGAATAGCACCAAGTACTTTTGAAAGAGTGCATGACTCTCTGTGAAAAATTGCCGATGAATGAGTCAGCATGTGTGGCAGCCACGTGGAGCATTGTCACTTTTGACTACTTTTAAGTAACAGTCTGATGCCAAGGAGAAGATATTTAGTCTTGTATTGACCAATACTAACTCCTGTAAGTTTGTGTGACACTTTTTGCTAAACAACCAGAACATTTTCATTAGTAGTGGGTTCTAAACTACGTATTCTAAGTAGTTTTGCGAGAAGGTAATATGCAGTGTTTTTCAAACCGTGTCACGTCTACTATCCATAATACTGAGTTTTTCTCATTTGATTATTGGATGAAAACGTTTTAGGAGACTACTACCAGTAACAAGATATGCTAACTATTTAAATAACTTAAAAAGCAACAGGATACAAAGTATAAATTATAAATAAAGACGACAATGGCAGTAGCAAAACATCTGACTAAAGTTTAGATAGGTATTAAAATTTCCCAGTAAAGTTTTGGAACGTGCTTTAGTAATCCTGTTGATAAAATGAAGGACCCGCTAACGTAAGAAAATGTTTACTTTGTATGTTGGTCTGCTGCTCATTTAAATAAATACAACCACTAACGTACAATTGTTCCTAGTGTGGTGGAACCCCATCGTGTTGAAAGTGAGAAGGGAAGCTGCCATCTTCATTCGGAACATTCGAATTCAGTCGCACAACTGAGACTATACAGGCATGCAATTCTATTAAAATTTCATGTCGCTGCGACAGACTCATAAAGGTAAAGCAGTCAACAATTCGAACATTCAGTGCTTTACTAGGCATGATCCTGTTTGGAGGTGGTATGTTGTTGCCTTCCTACGACCTTCGAACTGGCCAATAGTTTAACGTGGATTCGGATCCACGGTGCTACTTGATATTTTTCATATCAGCAACATTGCCGGATATGAAAGAAGTGGAAGGTGACAGATAAAAATCCTAGGGCCTGGCGGTGATGGAACCCGCCTATGAGTTCATAGTCTGGCATTCTACCACTGTGCTAACGAGCCATACATACGAAAACGTTAGCCGCGGCGGAGCGGCCGAGCACATTGAGGCGCTATGCTGCGATGCGCGAGGACGTTCCCCGTCGGGGGTTCGAATCCCCCCTCGGGTGTGGACGTTTGTGCTGTCTTTAGTATACGTTAGTTCATAAGTAGTTTGTAAGTTTAGGGACTGATGATCCCGCCGTTAAGTCCCATAAGCTTTACAAATATTTGAACTGAAACGTTAATTTACAGTATACCTCGAAATATGTTCACGTCCACGTGAAAGACACCAATCATTTCTTTCTGGGAAGTATGACTGCCATTTGTATACAGTCTGTGACAGTAACTACCTTGGATATTAAGTTGATTCTCCACTATTTGTAAAAATAATCTCCCAGGTTTGAACTATAAACTGTCCACGAATACACATAATGTCACCTATAACATTCACTAAATATACATTACTGTTAATATTTGTAAGGTCATTACTGTACTCAGATTCAGACACATTGGCAAGGAATTACAATATAGTTCCCATGCAATATTTCCTTCATCTTTGTAAGCAATCAGTAGATGACCCCGCCAGTGCAAGACCAAAACTGGCGATCTGAGATCTGATGAGATATGGAACACGTTGTTGCAGAGTGAACACAGTTTCGAAACCTACAACCATTAGTCAGTATAACAGGATGTTCGTTTTTGTCGACTCTTTCCTTCTGTATCACGATATCAACCCAAATATAAGTTTCTAGATGAGCTGCAAGGAACCTCTGATTCTCTCAACAACCGAAATGAATGACGTGAATGCAGCCCGTCTAACCCCGCCATGAAGTAGTTCTCACTGCCGCAGCCAGAATAAAAAAAAAGGTATTATCGTGTCGTGCTCCCAGCTGGCTAGTCGACAATAAGGCAAGAAGTGTGTGTGTGTGTGTGTGTGTTCGCCGGTGGAGAAGTATCGATTGGGCGCGATACATTAGTTGGGGGCTGGCGTGCGACCGCATTGTGGCGCGTGCTGTGAGAGCCACGTTCGCGTGACCGTCCGGCTCCCTGAATGCATTATTAATAATTCCTCCCATTATAGCGGCCGCAACAACGGGACAAGTGTCGGTATTTTCTTGCAAGGAGTACCACTTGAGCGGCGACTGTCGCGGCTTTCATTGGCTGTGCGCCTGCGTTGCTCACTTGAAGCGCGGGCGCTGCTCGCTCCATTCAGTGGCGCGCAGACCAGTTGTGCGCTGCACCTCTGAGAGGCGACTCCACGACAAGGTGCTCGTCACGTGCTCCCACTGTACACTATCTGGCTTCTGGAAAAGTAGTTTTTTTTCATTTCATTTCTGATCGTAATTTAGCCGAACTACCAAGAATATAGTACAGTTTACCATTATAGATTTATTTACTGCATTTGTATAGAAAAGGACATTAGGGTTCAAAATCGTACTGTTAAACTTAATAAACTGTTATTAATTAATACTAGCTGAAAATCCGGAGTTGCCCGGGTATTTATCTCTTTATTCCTGCCATATTTCAGGTATATATTCATTTGTATAAGGGCTGTATGTCTGTAAAATCTCTTGGAAATACAACTAGTAGTAAAGAAGAAATAGATTAAAACTTGGTCCGTGATGGGGTGGTTTTCCATGAGCGCTAATGTTTATGTGCTCATAGAGAATGGACTACGTGTCATACAATTTAGAAGGTACACTGAACTGTATGTGTGTATACTGTCTGAAAAATTTCCTGAGGCTACAATTTGTAGCGTAGACATTATAAATTGTAACGTCATACCGAATGCCGTAGTTTTACTCCGTGAACAGCGGAACGTAACTGTTTATGTGCTCATATCTCATGAACTACGTGTCTTACTGTGATACAGTTTAGAAGGTATATTCAGCTGTATGTGTGTATCCTGTCTGTAAAATTTTCTAGCGACTATTATTTGCAGTGTACAAATTATAAATTGTAACGTCATACTGAATTGCGGAGTTTTAGTCCGTGAGCAGCGGAAAAGTAGTAAGCGAGAAATTTTTTTTTTTACTTTCAGTTTTTTGATGTGGCTGTCAGCAAGAAAAAGTTTAATAAAGGTTTGAAATTATGTTCAAAGTTTGTTGCAAGTCGCTAAGTACTGCCATTCTCATACAGTGTATTTCGAATGACTCGCAGCATTTTTTGCGATTTCTATTGGTTATGACGTAATATCGTTTGAACCATGTGCCGTATGTGATTCTTAACCATGCATCAATTGTTACCTCACGGTAAGGAATGTGTGTACCACATTTGGTTGAAATCGGTCCAATGCTTTAGGAGAAAATGAGCAGCATTGTCGCAAAATGCAGCAGTTTTTCGCGCTTCTTATTGTTTATGACGTCATATCTCGTGAACTATATATCGTATGTGATTCTTACACTTTCGGCGACCTTCCTCACGGATTGAAGCTTACGTGTACAAAATTTCATAAAGATTGGATCAAAACTGTAGATTTGTATGCAACACGTACAAACATACGGACACTCTGATTTATCTATTAAATAATGGAAAACTTATATAATGTCAGTAATATGAATCAATTGTTTGGACGACTTATGAGTTCTGACAGAATAATACAGGTGAACTACACTAAAAGGACTGAGAAATCATAAAACAATTATTAAGCTAGAATTGTTGCTTCTGGTGACACCTATTAAAAGTTCTGCCTTTCATTAATACACATGAAATTTTCGTGTGGTATTTATGGCCGTTAGACCCCGTCTGCGGTCGTGTTCGGGCTACCTGGTACAAATCTTCTTAGCTGACGCAGCTTCGGCGACTTGTGTGTCAACGATGATGAAATGATGATGAGCACGATACAACACCCACTCCCCGAGCGGATAAACTCTCCAACCCGACCGGAAATCAGCCCAGGACCCCTACGTTATAAACCAACACGCGTCCACTAGACTACGAAGGCGGACCTCATTAACACAAAAAAAAGTTCAACTGTTTGTAAATCTATGGGACTCAAAAGCTTGGTTATTAGTCCCTAGCTTACAAACTACTTAACCTAAGGTAAAGTGAACTAAGGGCAACACAAACACCCATGCCCGAGGGGGGAATCGAACCCCCGACGGCGGACGGCCGCGCGCACCGCAACACGGCGCTCCAGTACGCGCGGCTAATCCGCCGAGGCTCATTAATACACAAAACTACATTAAGCCCACACTATGAACAGTTTGAATGGGATCTTGATTTAAACGAGCAAAGTTCACACCTAATGTCTTGAATTATAAAATGTAATATCATGTCATCCGATAAGGTACGTCGTTTGTTACTGAAAATGCTGCCATTCTTCTTTTTAGAGTTGAAAGAGGAGATCTTTTTATCTCTTTTCAGCCGTCCTGTATATTTAACTTTCAAAAAATGTTCAAATGTTTGTAATCCTATGGGACCAAACTACGTTGGTCATCAGTCTCTAGTCTTACAAACTACTTAAACTAAGTTAAACTAACCTAAGGCGAACACACACATCCATGCCAGAGGGAGGATTCGAACCTCCGACGCGGGAGGCCGCGCGATCCGTAACGTGGCGCTCCAGACCGCTCGGCTACTCCCGCGCGGTTATTTAACTTTGTTTCCAAATTGTTAGTAGAACAAGATTAGTTGCACGTTTTAAATTATAAGCTTACATCAGCAGCTTTTCCAAGGCTATGCTGAATTCCCGCACAGACTGTATGGAGTGGGATGCCCTGTCCCTATTGGTCTGACGGGCTGCTGAGTTACATAATTTCAAACAGAATGTCACAGGAATACTGAGTCCTACCTGTAACTAGAAAATGTAGGATATACTTAGATGCATTAGTTAATTAGTTATTCATTAACGTCTGTGAAACAAAAAAAAAACAGCTTACTCTAGAGCATGGGATGGTGAATGGTGTTTTGACAGGTGCACCTTTCAGTTTGCTGTCAATAGTGACACTAGCTTCACAATTCTCATTTCCTAGAATATTTAGTCAAAAGTAAACCATAAAAAATTTACTGATGGCAATTGCTACTTCCTTCATCACATGAATTAACCACTTGAGTACACTGTATGCTCAGTAGAAGCTGCTAAGATGATCATGTCTCCCTAAGCATGTGGGTGCTAACAAAATATGTACACATTCGTAAGAGAAATTTGGTGAAAGAAATTTCGCAAATAAATGTCGTTGTAACTAATAACGGCTTTGGGACTGATGACCTAGCTGTTTAGTCCCCTCAAAACCATCAACAACAACAACAATAACGGCTTTCTTTTAATGATTTCTACCTCAAATCGTCCTTCATTTCTGTGACATTCTGTCACGATAATACAAAACGATCTGCCCTTCCCTGAAGTTCATATCATCCGTCTGTCCCACTTGGTGGGGATCCCACAATGGGCAACAATACTCCAAAATAGAACGCACAGGTGTATTGTAGGCACTTTCTTTAGTGGCTTTTGCTTCGCCTTCCCCACAATATTTTCTGTGTGTTTTTTGCAATTTAAGATATCCGTAATTGTAACTCGTGGGTTTAGTTGAATTTACGGACAGTAGATTTGACTTATTTATTGTGTAACTAAAAATTAACGGTTTTCTTTTAGAGCTCATATCGATGACTTCAAACTTTTCATTGTTTGGGGTCAATTGCCAAATTTTACACCCTGTAGATATCTTATCTAAATCATTTCGTAGCTCCTTTTGATCTTTAGGTGATTTTACTAACTAATAAGCGACAGTATCAAGCGCGATCAATCTAGTGGAGCGCCTCACATTGTCTCCTTAACCGTTTACAAATATTAGGAACAGTGGGGGTCCTATACAACTTCCGTAGGGATGTTTTATTCGATGATTTCCCTAAGATGTTATATATGTTTCTAAATGTCAGCGAATCGTATATCCGAAGCGGAACTTTCGTATCATCTTGGTATTCACGTAATTCAATGTGGAAAACCTCCTTAAAACGATATCTAGGATGGTTAGAACACCGGCTTTCGTCGTTAATCTCTCTGGCGAATTCGAATCGACTCTGGGGACCCTCTCCGTAGCGAAAATGAGTGCTTTCACACGCTGTTCACCTATCCGGGCAGGTAAACGTGTTACTATGTTTACCTTTTGCTAAGGAAATCACAAGTCAACTTATGTCCGACTACAGCCTGAATGGCCAACGCGACTTGCTGTGCTAGATGAGGTCTCTCTGCAGTGAGTAGCCAACAAACAGGCGATTGCACTGGATCTGAAGTTCAGACACAATGTGTAAAACATTCTGTGCGTAGTCTCCGCACATTCCTGGTACAAAACTGTTCCTAATATTCCCAATTTAAAGGGACTAGTTCCCGAATTGGTGTCAAAAATTTATTTATAAATTTTCACTTGAAAACTAGTGTGCATTTAGAGAGATTTACAGCTCACGTGAGATCAAAACCACGTGTCGTTTCCGGCGACTCATCACATCGTTGAAAGGTAAAAGCTGTGTTACAACTCAATGTGAAAAATTGGCGATCGCGGCTGGTTTCGAACCCGTTAACTTCCGTTTTCCAGTGAAGCACTTCACCGCTAACCAAAACTTCAAATAGAAGGACAGAGCTGCGGTGGAGTGGCCGAGCGCTGTACGTCGCCTTTGTATGGAGTACGTGGTTGATCGCCGTCTGAGGCTCGAGTCCTCCCTCGAGCATGGACGTGTGTATTGTCCTTAGGTTACTTTGATTTAGTTTAAGTAGTTTGTAAGCCTAGGGACTAATAACTATAGAAGTTAAGTCTCATAGATTTACAAATATTTGATCTGAAAAAATATTGTGAACACCTAAAAGTATCAGGATTTAATGGGCTAAATCATTTTAGGCACAAATAGTTTTAATCAGGCTATATAAGTTAATGCTTATAGTATTTTTATGATAATGAGAAAGCTCAAAGCATGTATAAAATATTTTCTAAACGATCTTTTAGACATCCACAACAGTAAAAATAAAACTACAAAAAGAATTCTGACTTTCTGAACATCACTTGGCAAATCTTGATATCCGGATGGTGTAAATATCAAATCCACGTCGTTCATTCACATTTTCAATGATTTCCCTAAATCGCTCCCAGACAAACTCCGGGATGGTTTCTTAGAAAGAAAATGGACGGTTTCCTTCCCATTCCCCGAAAGTTTCAGAGTTTAATTTCCGTCTCCAGCAACGTTGATGCCGACGCTAGTTTTATTCCTATTATTCCATTTTTTCAGCAACATCGACTGAAAATTCCTGCCGCACGTGAATGGCCGTTCTGTGTAAGGCGCCCTGCCACGAACTGCGTGGCAGCTCCCCGTTGGACGGAGGTTCGAATCCTCCTTTGGGCATGTGTGTGAGTGTGTGTGTGTGTGTGTGTGTGTGTGTGTGAGTGAGTGTTTGTTGTTCTTCGCATAAGTTACTTTAAATTAGTTTAAGCAGTTTGTAAGTCTTGGGACCGATGACCTGAGGACTTTGGTTCCTTAGCTATATAAACATTTGAAAATCTGAAATGTTCAAATGTTTGTGAAGCTTATGGAACTTAACTGCGGGGTCATCAGTCCCTAAACTTACGAACTACTTATGAACTAGCTTATACTAAAGAATATCTGATTTTTTTACTATTCCAGGAAATTGAGATATTGCTAGTGCTAACAGTATATATCATTATTAACAATATGTCTCCTGGGGATCTATGTTGTTGCTTTAAGCTCTATCTGAACAGTCGTAAAAAAATTAGGATTCTTCCGAGTTGTACAGTTTCATGTGTAGAGATTTGGTTGTTCTGTATTTGAGGTTGGTGCAGTGGGGCTAGTCAAAAGTGACAGTAGAAGCCAATTATTTAGTTTATAACACTCCCTGTTAGTAACTCATTACCATATGAGTTTGGTCGAGAATCAACGGACGACCTCGTTTACGAACGTTGTCGTGAGGGGAAATTTAATTCCTAGGCCTAACTCGGCTAAACTACGGAGCCATCTGCGGCATTAGAGTTTCTCACCGGTGACTGATTCGGCACCCTGGTAAGGCCAGACTAAAGACAGGTTGTGTTGTTAACCTTTCTTCAGCAGTGACGAGTGACTGGACTATTGTCGACGAGGTAGCGACCCGCAATTCACCGTCTGTCTGGGAGTGTGGGCCCTGGGCGGTGGCCGGGAGGGCAGCATTTCCACCCACGGCCCATCAATTCTCCGGCACAAGCAGTTAGTCCCGTCAGAACGCCTCACGGCGTAAATCCGCTTTACAGCGGACGTCGATTCGGCGACTCATCGATTCGATGACTGGCCTGTTCGGTATCCATTCTGGCTAGACGGGCAATATAAATAAGCGCCAAAGTGGGTTTGGTATGTAGTGGTTGCTGCAGACGTAATAGACGTAACGTGCCGAAGAATGCCTTGTCGCTGGACACCGGGCGGTAGACGACGCTTAGGTGGGCTGTGACCTCTAGGCAGGTGCTGCTGCGTAATTCTGAATGAGCGGATTGCGCCAAGTGACTGCCTTACGGGAAATGGACCTCTAGTCTACGAATCGTGCTGTTACATTCATAACCTACCTACCCTTCAAGTACGAATGACGGATATATTCGTCCGCCGTGACTAATAGCTAGTGGGAATGGCTATATTTCGCCCTGACATTGCAACAGTGGTATTTTACGAGCTTCAACCACTACATGGCTGTTCTCTTCAGCCAACACAGCGTGGACAGTTAAAGCCGAGTGATGCAGCTGCCTGCCTGTGGCATCTTTTGCAATGGCGAAAATAAGACGTTTATCAGATTGAGGGATAGAACAGATCCTTTTAGAAAAAGACGATAATTTCATTGACAGTTCTGAAAGTTTTCAATGTACGGATGTTGAGACTAGTGAATGTGACTTCGATTCAGAAACAACTGACTACGAGATACTACTACAATAGGCTGTACCTAGTACATTTGTGCATGCTGCTTCACTTCGTAATCAATTATTTTTTCAGTGTAGTAGTTGTACAGTTATGTCTCGGAGCCGCAGTGTAGCGGCCGAGCGTTCCAAGGCGCCTTGCTGCATAGTGCGCCGCTCTCGCCGTCGGAGGTCCGAGTCCTTCCTCGGGTTCAAAAATGTTCAAATGTTTGTAAGGCTTATGGGACTTAACTGCGGGGTTATTAGTCCCTAAACTTACAAACTACTTATGAACTACTTACGAACTAGGACGGCACAAATATCCATGCCCGAGGGGGGATTCGAACCCCCGACCGTAGTGGCCGTGCTGACCGTGACTGGAGCGCCTCAGTCACCTCGGCCACCGCGGCCGGCCCTTCCTCGGGCATGGGTGTATTTGTTGTCTTTAGCATAAGTTAGTTTAAGTAGATTGTAAACCCGAGTAGTTAAGTCCCATAGATATACAAACTTATGAACATTTTTATGCCTCGGAAACATGACGTGATGACTTGTTCTGATTGTATTGAGGATGATGCTTTGTGGAAAATAATGGTTAAACAGACTAATTTACATGCACATCAGACCATAGCTTCTCATCCAAATTTAATAGCACGCTCTCGGGTTTCCAGTTGGCAGGATACTACAAGGGATCTGGTAAATACCCTGATTGGAATTTTCGTGCTGCAAGGACGTACATTCTAAAGAGAAATTTGTAAATGAAAATATGAAGGAAAACTGTTATGCATGGAAAAAGTATGCATCACAGCAGCGGCAGGGGGCGCCGGCACATATTGTTCGCTTAGGAAGGGTCGCTGGCGCGCTAACCTCGCACTTAACGGGTTAAAAGAATCTGCCCCTCCAAATTCTGTCGGACATTTACATGTAACAAATTAACTTTCCAATATTCATAAACCGACGCCATGCCGAATCCAAATATACATTTAAAAATGTTACAAAAACTTAATTACACCTAATACCTCTTAGAAGAGACACCCAGAGCCTGGGGGGGGGGGGGGGGGAAGCAAATGTTTCGAGGATCGATACTTGAGTCAGCTTTGGCAGTGTTGTTCATGTGAGAATGGAGGGTTGAACCGTGCTTTCGAATCTACATCAAACAATATGTCCACCTATAACTGGTTGAGTAAGTCATTTAAACAGTCGGAGGAAGACAACGGTATACCACCTCCAAAGAGGACCATGCCTAGTAAAGTTCTATGTTTTTCAAACTAATCTCTGGGTTGTTGACTGCTAAACCTTTTTTAAAGTATTACTTGCTCTGAACAGAAAGTCATACGGACATATGTCCGGTCTTTAACTGTTTCCAAGAAAACAAACAAAATTATAAGGAACAGAGCAATATGCAGTGTTACTAGAATAAATATAGTGATGTACTGTTTCTTTAAGTTTGTTAGTAATTAATAGTGTTTGTTTCTCACAAAGATGTTCATACAGTACACCGCCAACTGCAATGCATTTTGTAGCTCTTGTAGACGGTTGCTGTGTACGACCTCGGTGGGTAAGAAATGACTAGAAAGCGACCGTTACAACGCCCGGGACACGCTTTAGATAGGTACTGTGTCACACCTGCCTGCGATTATTCGACACTCAATGGTGAGAATATTGATCTCTTTCCATATTCATTCTTTATACGTTTCTGCAACAGCTGAAGTTGTCAATTCACAACACTTTCAGTCAATTCACGGTTTCTACCTTTATAACTTGGCTCATGATCTGCCTTGTAATGGCGCAGAGGATACGCTGGTTACCGCCACATCACCAGAGGTAAGCCAAGTCGATGAGACACCGTCCAATTCTGTCGTGCGCTGTTGGCAAGAGGAATGCCCTCCTCCCTGTTGATGCCGAATGAGAAGTTAATTGAATGAGACAATGGTGCGAAAATTGGCAATTGACACTAAATAAAGAAAAGTGTGAAGTAATACACATGACCACTGAAAGAAATCCGCTGAACTTCAGTTACGCGATAAATCAGTCAAACCTTAAGGTCGTAGATTCTACCAAATACCTATGAGTTGCAATTACGAACAACTTTGACTGGAGAGAACACATAGAAAATATTGTGGGGAAGGCGAACCAAAGGTTATGTTTCATTGTTGTTGTTGTTGTTATTGTTTAGAGGGAACTAGACTGCATGGTCATCAGTCCCACGTTTCATTGGCAGAACGCTTCAAAGATGCACCAGTTCCACCAAAGAGACTGCCTACATCACTCTTGTGCGTCCTCTCCTGGAGTACTGTTGCCCCTTGTGGGACCCTCACCAGGTGAGACTGACGGAAGACATTGAGAATCCGGGTGGAAATCATTAAAAGAAAGACGTTATTCATTGCGGCGTGATCTGTTTGCGAAGTTTCAATCATCGACTTTTACTTCGGAATGTGAAAATATTTTGCTAGCACCCATCTACTTATGGAGACATGACCATCCCAAAAAAATAAGAGAAATCAGATCGAAAACGGAACGATTTAGGTGTTCTTTCTTCCCGCTCGCTATTAGAGAATGGAACGGTAGAGAAAAGTTATGAAAGTGGTTACTGAACCCTCTGCCAGGCACTTGAATGTGAGTTGCAGGGTATCTATGTACATGTAGATAGAAAAGAATCACCTGCCCGTCATCTCATCCATTGACGACATCAGTCAGAGGGTCGTACCGCCGGTGGTCGGAACTGGTTTCCCTTCCGAGGCGCCGGCCGCGGTGGCCGCGGAGACTGAGGCGCTCCAGTCACGGTCTGCACGGCCACTACGGTCGGGGGTTCGAATCCCCCCTCGGGCATGGATATTTGTGCCGTCCTTAGTTGTAAGTAGTTCATAAGTAGTTTGTAAGTTTAGGGACTGATGACCCCGTAATTAAGTCCCATAGACTCTACAAACATTTGAACATTTTGAACCTTCCGAGGCGTGCTACATGCAACTTATTGATGTATAGAAGAAGTTGCGTAATTCTTATAATGCCAAAGCCTAAAAAGAATAAAGCCTGTCTCTTATGCACTGACGAGTGTCAATCGTTCTAAGGCTACAGTTAACTGCACAATTCATAGTTCAGGAGTTAGGTGAAATTATGTGACTTCTCATATATTAGGTAAACGATAGGCTGTCGGAATATAAATCTTAAGATTTACGTTTCAGATATTGTTCATGGTTGAAACCCTTATTCGTTCTTTACCTGCGGCTTGGGATCTTGGCCGCGATGCACGCGATACCCGGAAGCTGTTGGGCATTCAGAGTTCCGTTCCGAAGGAATATACTGCTAGGAATACCCGCTGTAGGATCGGAGTGCAAAGCAGCCCCGGTAATATTCCTTGGTCATTGTGAGGGACTGTTATGTAAAGAGAAAAAAAGGCTTTCATATCACCGTAATTACGAATGTCGCTGTTCTTTTATTTCTGGAAAGAAATGCGATTTTAGCTGATAGTCGGAAGCCACTTTGACGCTGTTATTTGTGAATGTGTTTCTGTCGTTGCCATTACAGTAGGATGAGATCTGATTACTGTACAGACGTATAGCATGTTCAAATTCCATTCCTTACAACGCTATCAAGAAAGTTCTTGATACTGTATAATGAGATCTTATGAGTACTCCTTCTTTGTCGTCGACATTTACCAACACGAGATGATATATTTCTTTTTACGTTGTTTTTGGTGGGGTTATTTTTAGATTGTACAGGGCTCTTAATCTTTAGTCTACCAGATGGAGTGTGAACACTGCTGGAGTGGCGTTGTGTGCCAAGATTAGGACAATTTCTAAAGTTGTTAGAATTTCTAGAATTTATGAATACCGCGTGAGGATAACACACTAATGAAAATGAAGATACAATTTTGTGATGTTCATCAACTTTGCAGCTATGTTCCTCACATTACGTAAATCAAACGATTAACCTTTAATTTCAGTCTGAAGTGATACCCAAATTCAACGTTAGTGTAAGATGAGAACACCACGGACACGATTATAGATGTGTTCGTTGTGAGAAGGAGAAAAGAAGGCTGTGAATGTCATGTTAAGTAACCTCTTGCCACATCTGATACATACGCTGTGTCACTTCTTGAAATCGACTGCTTGAAGGCTGGTACGAAATTATACGCTACTCCACGTTCCATCTCGTTTTTTCATGTGCTGTAGGTGAGACATCAGCTAGGACAGACAAGGAAGGAAGATCAGCACTTACACGTTCTGTAGACAGCAATGTTGGTAGAGATGAAGCTCAAGCTCTGTTGTGGAGAGATTAGGAAGTAACCTAGCCGTGTCTGCCATACACTTCAATGTGTCTTGCAGACTATGTACGTAGTTGTAGATTTAGGGATATTTGGGTGGCTGAACGGGATATGAATCGTCGTTGTCGTCGAGTTTGAGTCCAGTGTGGCGACCATTGCACCACCTTGTTCGGTGCCATCCAAGAATCCATAAATTTCTCAAGATGTTTGTAGTATGAACTGCAGTTTGCGCTCTTGCATTATAGCTTGCATTATGTCATTTCGTACTTCATTCATGAAGGATAAAACAACAGATTTTATCACCAATGCTACATATTGAATGCCGCGCGAGGTTCGAGTCCTCCCTCGGGCATGGGTGTGTGTGTGTTGTCCTTAGCGTAGGTTAGTGCAAGTAGTTTGTAAGTCTAGGTACTGATGGCCAGTGCAGATTGTTCCCATAACTTTACAAACATTTGACCATTTTTTCAACATATTGGAATATCGGCGAACAATCAGCCTCTGTTCAAAAATGCCCTGGATCCGCTCCTACACTTTTTCTCAAAATGTTGTTGTCAGGCATCTCGTCACCATTTGTTATGCAATCAATGCACTGCAGCCAACTGCTCATTCATATGTTGGTATGACGTTCCCATATTCCTCATTCCAGTGATTCCACCCTCATCAAAATCTGAAAGATGATCTTAAGATTCAGGGACTGGTCTCCAGAACATGTCATGTTATGAACTCCACGTGAAAAGTTCCACCCTACAGCTACATGTAATAACTCCATTCCTAATCTATACGAATAACTTTTTAACGCATATGAAATAGTGCAGGTAACCTAGTACAAGAATGAAAGTTTGATCAAGATACTCTAAAGGCATGGAAATAACCGATTATCAAATGCTCCAGGAGGTGACACTTTCGGTTTTAGTCACTATATTTTTGTTTCAGAAACGTATCAGTGCAATTCAATTCTTCTGTCTTTATGAGTTCAAAGAACGATTCATGAAGGAAGATATGTTACAGTGGTACCAGGTAGGGATTATAGTTGTCGGTGGAGTATAAACGTCAAATGATTTCCACAGGAACTGCTACTTTTACGATGCATTTCTCGTCTATTGCACTTTTTGTCAAATCATAGCTGACTGAAATGGACTGTGCTGTAAAAATAAGTTAAGTAAAAGTAATAAATTGCAACAAAAAAAAATCTAAAAGAATTAACAGCACAAAAACTACGAGAAGAAGACACTTGAAAACACTCTACTGATACAGAAAATAGGATTTGAAATGGCGAAAACCCGAAACCAGAGTCGTCGTCATTGAATTATATCTTAATAAAAATAATTGTTCAACAAAAGTAACGACAGATATTTATTATGATATTTGCTGACTTAATGTACATTACGTTCTCACCTAAAAAGGAGAAAAGGAAAAAAATACAGTTAAAGTTAAAGGATTGTGAAAATAATTTGCTTTATATAGCAGGAGCTAAATGCAATTCGCTACTGATTCCAGAAGTCACCGGAATACGTGTCCAATACGAAAATTATTATTTCTCAAGTAATTAGGTTTATTACTTTTTTCTTTGATTGAACTGTTTGCTGCAGGCTCCAGTGCAGTTTCTGATGTACTGTTACTAACTCTTCTTAATATACCTTGAGTCATTTCCCTTCATTTTTTATTTGTCATTTAAATTATCATCAGTACTTCCGCTTCTAAATTTTACATATATGGGTGATGTGTATATGTTGCACAGCTACAAATATGAATAATTACACCAAGCTTGCCTACATTTTTTTCATATAACACATTGCAGTACTGAAACTAATTCTTTTTCAGTACGTAGTTCTAAGCAACAGGCAGCTGGTCATTATTGCATACAAGCATGAAAACAAACTAGCTTAATTACAGAAAAAGTCGACAAAAGCAATTACGTTTATTTTCCAGGATCCCAAAATCTTTCTTTTTATTTATTTAATTATTTTAATTCAGTCTTTTCATCTAAGCACGGAAGAATAAATAAGTGGCACCGTAGAAAAAAATCTTAGTAAATAATAACTAAAAATCATTAGAATTTAAGCGTGTTACTACAAAATTTACAGAGAGTGTAATGTTCAGCCTCGGTGCAGACTGCTGAAAATGTTTTCCGCTCAGTATACCAACCTTTCAAGTGCCTAAGCAGCAACCATATACACAGCTGTACCTGAGAGTTCTTTGAAAAACTGATGAACTTAGGTCACTGGAGAAATAACTAATGTAGCACGACTGCTAACAACCCGTTGGGATTCAAAGAAGTTCTGGCACCAGGAAATTTTCTGCCTCATAAAAGTAGAAAATAACAGCGCTAAAATTGGATACTCCTGTGGACACAAAGTTTTATCATCTAGCAGCATAGATAGCTATATATTCTTCAGCTTGTGTTTGATTCGTCAAATAGAAGCAATATAGTAGTTAGGAGGCAGTATATGTCGAGATTCATTGCAATTTAACACATCGTGTAATTTCTTTTGAAAACCATTATTCGAGCATTAAAAGCTTTTAAAATTTAAGAACTACAGGTCGGTAGCATTACTAAAACGACATGTGTTTTCAAATTTGTTGCCATTAGTGAGTATGTCTAAAAATAAGTCGCCCTCTGAAATAAAACTGTGGGCCAAGAACTCGTCGATTAACATAGTCCAAAACCATTAAACGTCCGAAACATTCGACCTGTCCATAGAAAAAAATATTGCATAGCCTGACGGTTTAAGAACGTAGAGGACGAGCTTCGAATGGAATTGGAGTGAAATGTAATATTTTTCTTTAGACCACTGCAGATAATATTTTAAACCTCAATCCACTACGATTTTCGTAGTTGTAGGCTTTTCTAGGTTCCAAATTCTTTCGAAAGACTGCATTTTATAATAGCCTCATCTTTTCACAAACAGACAAATGTTAGTACTAAAAATATTGAAAATGAATGTATTTATTTGTAGTTATTTTCACTGCCACACACAAACTTATTAACCATATTTTTCTTTACCCTTACGCATTACACGAGGGAGTGGATGTGCCTCCCAGTATCTATAGTTTTCACTTAAGTATTCGATCTTCATCTCCGGTAGGCCTGTTCGACCGTTGCACTAAAATGCGCAGATCTGAACGTCCTTGGTCAAGTGACAACTTTCTGTACTGATAGCTGTAGTATCTGTCAGATCAAATATCGTTGCAGAATATTTTATTTTATTGAGTCGTAATCGTTTCGTGCATTATTTACTTTCTGTTATTATTTTTGGATTCTTTTACATTTTTCTATATTCTTTCCAGTAAATAACTGAGTACAGTTTGTGAAATTGATGTATAAATTAATCTTCTTTGGAAGGTGCTATTCATCCGACATCTCATAACAATAAAAATGATCATCCTTGGAGTATGATATTCACCTGAACTCCCATAAAAATAAAATTCTGTGGAGGGTGATATTTATCTGACCTTCCAAAAGTATACAAATAATATAGTAGCAAGAAGGTTTGTTTTCTAAAATTAATGTAATTTATACTATGGAGGTCTTTCAGAGACAAATGAAATAAAACAAAATGACGAGTATTTCACGTAGAGCTTCAGTGTATTGAACACATGCCATTGGCATCAAAAATAGATTGGATCATTCCAGCCAATGAGTGAAGAAGTCTATAGTAAAAGCCCTCATCAATGGGAATGGCAATTCTCTCCAATGAATCGTGAACCAAATTCCATACGGCATTCACAGACGGTCTGGCAAGTTGTCCATTAGAATCTTCTTAAGGTGTAGCCAGCCATATGTGCTCTATGGGACTGAAATCAGGTGACTTTGGAGACCACAGAAGGTACTAAATAATATTCTCAAACCTAATGACAATGTGTGATGGATGATTATCATGTTGGTAAGAGAGAAGTCCTTCGGGGAATCAAAGTCGACCTACAAGGATGATTACATTATCAAGGAAATGTTAAGAAAATGTTGAGTAGAACTTGCCTAGTATACGTTCTAAAGTTTCTGCAATCGTGTCAGGTATACAGCCTCAACATTTCACATTTATACGTCTGCTTATCGTGCGATGGGCCACGAAGCGGTCGTTATATCGTTGCTCACATATGTGATAAAAAGAACAGGTCATCTCTTTGCGGACTCAATAGTGCTCCTGTCGAAGAAAATGGTTATCCTCCAATCGACAACTCACAATGCTTGTCTATCCACGGTTTCTTCGTTGGACAACGATGCTTTGATAATAGCGCGATGGGACCTGATTCCATTGTCCTTTAACCTTCTGAAAGTAATTTTCGACGAGCTACTTCGAAATGTGAAGCTCTGCTTAGTTCAAATCTTTCAAAAAAAAAAAAAAAAAAAAAAAAAAAGGTTTTTTTTAATTCAATGGGACCAAACTACGTTCGTCATCAGTCCCTAGTCTTACAAACTACTTAAACTAAATTAAACTAACCTAAGGACAACACACACCCATACCCGAGGGAGGATTCGACCTTCGACGAGGGTGACCGCGAGATCCGTAACGTGGCTCTCCTGACCGCTCGGCTACTCCCGCGCGGCTTCAAATGTTTGTTAAGCTTGTGGGCTTAACTATTGGGTCATCTATCCCTAAACTTACTAACTACTTATAAACTCACTTATACTAAGGACAACACAAAGATCCATGCCCGAGGGAGGATTCGAACCGCGACGGAGAACGGCCTCGCACATCGGAGCATAGTGTTTCAATGCACTCGGCCACCCAGCCGCGGCGCACTGCTTAGTTCCAGAGTGACTGACAAAAGAGAATTCAGGACCACCCGGCCTCAACAATGATTCAAATTGTCTTAACGAAGAGATTCATGGCCTCCCAGATATACTTCTCCATTATCTCTAAATCGTGTACTCCCCATCTCCTTGTGAAAGCATCAACACCATAACGACGTCCGGCCTCAGATGCACTAACAACGTTTATTCGCTAGCAAACATTAAAATCAGCCATTTTGAAGCAGATCTATGACGTGTGACAATCAGGTGACACTTTTCTCATACGTGGAATCTGTGGAGACACTAGCTTGCTGTCGAAGTTATTTCAAATAAATATATCCCTTTTCAGTATATCTAGTATGGCTATTTGATTGTTTAATGGTTAGACATTTATAACATGGAATCTTTCGAAATAATGTAGAACCTGAAAAGCTTACATCTGCACATATTGCAGTCTATTGTGGGTTAAATTATTACTGGCACAGGCCTTAAGAAAATCATAGCAGCCTATCCACTTTTTTCATTCTGAAGGTTCGATCCGTTATATGCGGATGTGAAATCGTGCTGGAATTATTATTTTCAAAGGAAATGATACGGTGAGTTAAAATAAATTTCGACATACTCTTTACCATAACTATTAAACTGCATCTATTTGACGATCTGAAGTCAAGCAGGAATGGCAGAGCGATACTAGGCACCATGTCAGGGACTGCGCAGCCGCTTCCTTCAGTGGCACGAGTCGTCCCTCTGGCATTGTGTGCGTGTTGTCCTTACTAAATGTTTAAGGACGTTTAAGTCACTACGTCTAGGAACCGAAGAGCACAGTAGTTTGATCTCATAGGTTTACAAACATTTCAACATTTTGACGACGTAAACATCAAGCTGAAGCGCCACCGAACGCTAGAGCTATAAACAATGGCACTTCTATGCCTGTGCATTGTTTTGTTCTTGTACTCTAAATTATTTAGGCCGGGCCATATTAGGTCTCTCATTGTACTACTTTAATAAAAGACGTCAATATTGCAAAATGTATGACTTGCGTCAACATATTAGTTGATATGGTTTTCTAATTGAAGGGACAAAAATACGTGAGAAACAGTTACTTTTGCGAGAAAGTTTTTTCACTGTGATTGTGTGAGCCATTATGCCTGTACTGGCTTTTCTTTGTGCTTACATTATCAGAGTATCTGGTAAATTTGTGAGCAAATTTGAGATTTTAGATCCTATAGGTAAATGAGCAAATATACCTTCTTAAAATTGAATTAATTTTGGTGTGTGATTATTTTTATCAACAGGACACATTTGTTATGTTTTCGGTGAGTAATTTACAATGTGTCATTAATTGTCCTCGAAGCTTTTGGTATCGACGTGGATAGAAAAGGTTACATAAGGTATATGTTGTTCTTTGTGTGTTGGTAACTCCTTTTTCTTACAACTGACGTGCAGGAAACAGCCATAGTAAATTTCAATAATGTCACTTCTATAATTTTTAAACAAACACACACCGACACACAACAAGCGGACGATGATGAAAATCAATTTGTACTAGCAATTTCCTTCAAACTAAAATTACTCTGCTCTTGAGGAATTGACCGACCATTGTACTTTTGTTTTTCAATTCATTTAGTACACTAATGGTATACTAAGGGAATGGTGGTAGCACTTTGTAACACGGGAATGAATCCTTGTATTGATGTCGCATTTACAACTTTTATTTAAGAATAGAAAAGAATTTTTTTAAATCTGATAGTGAAAACCTACTTAAAGTTCATGCATTTGATTTATGGGGTCTTAGTTTTCCAAATGAGACCCACATTTTTACGTGCCGGAAATAAGAAAAATACTCTACAAGTTACAATGAAGTGCATGGCAGAGGATTTATCGAATGGCTTTTATGATATTTATGTTTTATCTACAGTTCCATTCTCTAATAGTTCACGGGGAAAAGGAATACCTAAATCTTTTCGTTTTCGATCTAATTTTTCTTGTTTTATTATGATGATCATGTCTCCCTACGTAGGTGGGTGCTAACAAAATATAATCGCATTAGGAAGAAAAAGTTGGTCAAAGAAATTTCGGAAATAGATTTCCCTGCTACGAATAACGCCCTTTCTTGTCATGTTTTCCACCCTAACTTGTGCATCATTTCCGTGAAACTCTCGCCCCTATGTCGCGATTATGGAAAACCAGATGTCCTTCTCTGAACTTTTTCTAAATCGTCCGTCAGTCCCACCTGGTGTGGATATCACAATGTGAGGCAATATTCGAAAATAAGATGCACAAGTGAAGTTTACGCTGTTTCTTTAGTAGAGCAGTTGCATCTTCTAATCGTTCTGTCAATGAAACGTATCCTTTGGTTGGCCTTCCCTACAATTTTTTCTATGTGTTCTTTCCAATTTAAGTTATTAGTATTTTTAGTCTTAGGTATTTAGTTGATTGTAGGCCTTTAGGTTTGACTCATTTATTGTGTAAATATTGTTTAACGGATTTATTTTTGTGGTCATTTGGATGAATTCACACTTATCATTATTAAGGTTCAAATGCCAATGTTTGCACCATGCAAATATCTAAATCATTTTGCAGTTGCTTTTCGTCCTGTGGTAACTTTAGTTATCCATAAATGTAATCGTCACACGTGAACAGTTAAAGTAAAATATACCTACATTTAATGGAACTATTGCTTGTATAAAGATAAAAATAACAGTCTAGTTCGCAAAATTTTACAATTTATTATTACTGGTAACTGGTTTCGATCTAAGATTAGATCTTCAGACCTCTACAAATAAGGAAACCATGTTTTCCAAATAAGGAAACCATGTTTTCCAAATTGATTATATTGCTTGTATGTATCAGAAGATTGGCTCTCATCTAAAGATACAAACTATAATACACCATAAATGTGAGTAAATATGCACTGTGTCTTAAGATTCACTGTTCGTTTTCTCTACCAAATACATATCACTTTTAAATTAACACTGTTATTAGTGGCCACTATAAAAATACCTGCTGATGGCGCAACTATGTAGCTATAGTTATGATTCAGATCGATTCTTGTGTATACATATATTTATCTTGCACACTAGTCACTTTCCACATTCCAGTTTGCATTTTTCTCGTGATAACTGGTTACAATTAAAAAAAAAAAAAATAAAAATAAAATAAAAAAAAAAAATCTTTTCAGGTTAAATCCGAACTCCGAATGCTAAAGGAGGGTTAGGACAAATATTTTGTTGTAGATGAGAACACTACATATTTTCGAAGAAAAATGATGGTCGAAGTTGTGCATTGCCTTTACATCGGGCGACATTTATGATAACTGTTTTATAACAGAATAGTTAATGTTACGTATTACAATTTTAGTGTTCTGTGTTCAAATCCAACGCTCTCCTATTTTTCTCTCTTTTAGTTTACGAGTAATAATGTCATAACATAAAATAGAAACAAATTCTTGACGAAATTAGTGACCGTTTAAAATTTCATTAAAATTCGATGCATTCACCAGATGCTCTCAAAAGGCGTTTTAAATCAAAAGTCGTTCATTTATCGACCTTCTATATAAATACGGCATCACTGATTTAAATATCAAAACTGAGAACTAGCACGAACGTCGTTCGTTCACCAACTACATTAGAAAACAACTTTAAATACAAACAGTTCAACAGCTGTCTCATGAATGTAAACGCCATGTTACTATTTTGAATGTAATAATGCCTTACACCTTTCCTGTAGCAGAGCATAATACTTAAAAGTGCTCTAACAGGATAATAATTATCGTACAGAGTTGTAACTTACATCAAAAGGTTCCTACAAAAATAAACTAAGTGACCTCTAACTATTTTGTATCTGTGGGATCGAGTTTCAGTCACATTTTACACATTTCTCATTGCTTGGAACATGAAAAAAGGAATATTCTAGAGCTTTTATAAATGTATTCGTACAGTGTGGCAAACCCACATACTTTAGTTTATTTTCAGAAACGTGACTGTTCAAACAATATGTGAATTCTATGGCTGCATGCGTACTATTATGTCACATGACGTCACAGGATCACATAACTCAGAAAGAGCGTTTTATGAGGCTTTCAAATTATTTGAATTTCACAATTTTATTTACAAAAATACTGCAAGTCAAGGGAAAAAATTCATTTTAGTTGTATTAGATAATATAATGAACTGTTTAAGACACTACACAAATCAGTCAAATGTTCTGGTCTGTTCTTAATAACATATGTAGTGGTTTCTCACACCTAGAATTCGATCTGCAGTTTTGGTTCTAACATTAAACTTATCAGAGTGAATGTACTGCGTATGAAATATACTTTTAAGTAAACATTCAGCACACTCTTTTTGCTGGCAAACGACTGAAGTAACAGATTCGTACGCAACCATAAATATTGGCCGAGTGTGGAGTTCGCGATTATCCACAATTACTCATTATACGTTCGAATAACAGCTTCGCCAGCAAATTCACTCCCGGAATATCCCTAGAGCAGTTAGCGAAACTTCGCCTTCAGTCAGAAGATAATTAAGTGGAGCAGTTTCTATAGCAGAGATAGGCTTCATTGTGCGTTTGTTTTCGCGGCTTGCTTTAACGTCGACCAGCGACTGAATATTGGAGGGACTGACTGCACCAATTACATTACTTCGACCAGAACTTCTTTTGCGAGGTAAGGGCAAACACGACTGCGACAGAATGTCAACAGCGTTCATGGAAATGTACATTTAAAACCTATAAAAACAGCCTCTGCAGTTTGGAGAGGAATTCTCCGACTGGAAGTTTCCTTGGAATATCTTCTGCGTTCCCGTAGTAGGGACCTATCTGCAACGCAGCACCATCCCTCTCTGTAATCGACATGCGGAAATAGCTGATTGTTTGTAAACCGACACTCCTACCCGAAGTTGAATGGACGAATATTGAGTATTGCACTCCTTCTATCGTCTCGCATTTACTATGATTGACGTTGCAGGAAAAGTAATCAGTAGTTTTCGAATTCTTATTTCTGCAGTAATACAACATTAACCACAACATTTAATTTGCTTTTCATTTTGCAGGTATGTAATAGTCATGCGTTTTTAAATGAACAACATAATTCTCATTTTCTCCATTTATTAAAAATTTAGGAGCAGATGCAGCTCCTGAACTTTCTTGTAACCTACAATTAAGCTAATGCCAATATACCTACCGTTTCTTGCATTGGAAAACGGATCACATCAGTTTAAAAAATATAATCACATTGCATATTTACCTTCCCATCTTAAACAAAAGCAAGTCAAAGCTTGTGCTCAATCTCTAATGACCACGTTTTCGATGAGACGTTAAACCCTAGTTATGTGCCCACCTTACATTTTTGGGCCTACATGTTCCATATTCAAAAATTCTCATACGTTACTAGCCTACAGTGTTTTTGTTCCTGAGACATTTAATTCTGTATGGATATTAATTTCAGATAAACATTTTCTTCAAATCAAATGTTTGTAGAGCATATGGGACTTTTTTACGGGGTCATCAGTCTCTAAACTTACAAACTACTTATGAACTACCTTATACTAAGGACGGCACAAATATCCATGCCCGAGGGGGGATTCGAATCCCTGATCGTAGTGGCCGTGCAGACCAACATTTTGTTATTAGATTGTTTTCCATAAACATTCAATGTACATGGTCAATTATTTATGACGGATAAATGCAGAATCAAGTATCATGTGAAAATTTGTACCAAAGCCGGGATTGGAAGCCAGGTCTCTAACTTGCTAGGCAGTTTTGATCACAGCTACGTCATCCTGACACACTGGTTTCGTAGAACTGTAAGGATTTAACCTGGAATACTTTCCACCTGAGTCCAAATTCTCACTTCTCGACTCAGTCCACATATTGTTACACTTAAAATCGAACATCATTGTAAAATGGCTCTCCAAACCTAATGGAATAGCAACTTCACACGGACTGAAACAGGGATTCTGCCTGAAAAGCAGGCACAGTTTCCTTTATACAGATCAAATTAATGATCCACAGACTTTCAAAACATCAGCGATATGTTTACAGACTGAAGTACCTTCTCAAGAATTGTATTTCCGTAGTTTCAAAACTGGCTTACAGTTTTCTTATATGTTGATAATTGTTCAGTTATAAATAGTCTTTTGTTAACATTAAGTGGAAAAAAATAAACAATGAGATTCTATTAAGGGACTTCCGTCTTATTGGTGACCTCACGTAGAAGGAGGCCTGAATCTTTACAACACGATTTTGTCAAACATGATTGAGACCCCTGTTCCTTTGTACGTACGTTGAAATCCTAGCCATATTCAACACACCCTGTGAATATGACACGAAGAGCTGTTTCTCTAATAGTAAAACTTTACATTGTCTTTTTATTGGCTATAAATAATATTTTACGTTTTTGTACAATAATTTTCGTTTTGGGCCACTGTAGGCTCATCATCAGATGTATTATAGAAAGATTATTCTGTTTTAAAAGTGACCACTGTTTGTGATAGCGCTGGCGAAAATAAGCGGAGTTTGGTTATCGTTAACAAAACGTTTGTGAAACGAAATATTCTTTTATGTTTGTGATTATCTGACTCTTTATATGCACTGCATTTATCTTCCGATAATGTCTATACGCAAAAAAAATCACCATGTTAATCAAAGTAGCAGTTCTTTCTGCATAATGAATACTATTTCTTACTCAGTATCTACCTTCAAATTTCGTGTTGTTAAGTTGTTTATTTTCGTATACATTGACATATATGTAATAGAGGACATAGATGTTTGTCTTCCAGGTCCTAGAGATTTACCTCTTAATCTCTCCGCTTATGGAGTCTTAAATTCTAAACTACCTTCTGTTTTGATTGTCAAGATTAATCAAACAGCTACCAACAGTTGGCAGGACTGGCATAGTACGTAAAAAATAATTGTATTGTGTTCTCGATGTGCACTTTAAAGTTACTCAGTTATTTCCCACAATTGTGATCCTAGTTAAAGGTCACTATAGCAATTCCATCAACGTTGCTGACTCCTTTTATCATTGGTGTAATAACCTAACCTATAAAAATTCTCGACCAAAATTCTATTTTGTTCCATACCATTACACTAACTTATTTTGCTGCATGATTTAAGACTCCGTAATACACAAAATTAAGAAGTTCCTTAAATCCAAATGCCACAGTACTGTAAAATGTATATAGAACACGCCATATGTACATGAAATAACGTGACTGTATACTGAAAACTGAAACTTTAAAAATTGTAATAATGAGTTTTAGTATGACAAATTAATCATAAAATTAATGCCCAAAGTGCCTAAAGTAAGTAACACCTAGTTATTTACAGGCCTTGCAGACGTAATGACACTTGGAAGTTTTTGAAAAAGACGTTAATCTATCGTTTTCATAGAGGTATGTCCTAGCAATTTTCACGATGAAAACAAGGCGGCCGAGGATTCTAAGGCGCCTTGCTGTAGATTGCACGATTGGTCGCCGTAGGGGGGTCGAGTCTCTCCTCGGGTATGGCTTTGCGTGTGTTGTCCTTAGCATAGGTTAGTTTAAGTAACTTGTAAGCCTAGGGACTGATTACCGCAGCGGTTGCGTCCTTTAGATTAACAAACATTTGAACATTTTTTTAAATAAACGCTAATAACCATGATATTTACATCAAATGTAATAAATTAATGCTAAATTAAGGACCCTCTGGCCGCGGTGGCCGAGGAGACTGAGGCGCTTCAGTCACGGTCTGCACGGCCCCTACGGTCGGTGGTTCTAATCCCCCCCCCCCCCCCCCCCCGGGAATGGATATTTGTGCTGTCCTAGTTCGTAGGTAGTTCATAAGTAGTTTGTAAGTTTAGGGACGGATGATGCTGTAGTTAAGTCCCATAAGCTTTACAAACATTTGAAGGACCCTCTATCTCATTTCAGGGCGATCATAGGTAATAAAATTCAAAATCATAATAATTAGTCATGGTAATATAACCGCCATATAAGGAGAACTGTTTATATCAATTATTACAATGCTATCGTAGACCTATTACGTGAAACATATATATATATATATATATATATATATATATATATATATATATATATATATATATAGTGTCTCCTAGCTAAATCAAGCCTTAACAGTTCCAACAACAGATACTAATGCAGTAATCAGTAGTGAATAAGAGACATTTTGATGTAGATATTGCCTACCTTTAACAGTACTGTAAGTAAATTAAATCCACACTATCTAGTTAGAAATCAGCCCTAAATTAAAGATGCCTATTGACAGATATTTCCACAGATGTGTATGTCAAATAAAGAAATATTTCTTAAAAGTAACGTGATTTATACATCTAATATCGCAATATAATCGTATAATCATTGCCTGTTACCCAAAATTTCAGTACCCAGTAGCTATTTATAAGAATAAGTGACCCAACAATGGTTAAAGTTATAGTAAATAATAGTAAAAAAGGAAATTTTCACATGACTGTAACCACAGTGCGAAATTAACCTTTTAGGCAGAAAATCTATTCAAGCAATACTACAATACAGATATGCCTTACCTTAGGATAGAAAAAAAATAAGCACTCATTCCTAGGAAAGGATGCCGTTTATTTATTCAGGAAAGTCACTCATTGTGCAGTTGTGTGACAGACAATCTGCTGATAGAAAAGTCAGTAACAATGAGACCTTCAGGTCTCGGAAAATCTGTTAGTTATGAAACTTAGCACGTTAGTAGTATACGTCAAGACTGGCCATTCGTAGAAGTTTTAAAGAGTACTATCCAGAAAATTCCAACCGAAAGTACTCTAATGTTTTAAGTTCATCACCCTACACTTAACAGCCTTCTCTGTGAGAGCAGTATTAAAGCACGGTTGAATACCACTGCTGGTAGCATTACCACGTGTCTTGCGAGCAATCTGTGTTTGATCCTACTTCAAGAAATAATTTCTTTTCGTTTTTGTTTTAAAGCTTATAATGACATGAAAATAAAGTTCATTACCTAAAGTATTATCGAATATTTCCTTTTGAACCTTGTCTCTTCTCAACCGTCTGCCTGTTTGTATACATACAATTGGGCAACAGCTATACTTTGCTTTTCCATGAAGATACTGGTTCCTCAAAATTACGACGATTATCTACAATTTTTCATAGCTTACAATATTGAGTAATTGTGTCATAAAATTTTATTGAAAATATTATTCAACTCTTGAATCTATCTACATTAATTATAAAATGCTTTTGGATATTGGACTTAAAAAAAAGGATTATAATTTAAATTTTAATTAGCTGCATCTGTGATTTCATACATAAAATAAACTTCTTTATAATGTAATTACAATGTTTTATACCATTAATTTTAAAATAAATAATAAAAATAAAATGTTTCCTACAGCTCGGATAGAACCCTGACCATCCGCAAGATAGACTGGCGTGCTAACAACATTTTTTCTTCATTTTTTGCTCTATGGGTAGTTATCTTTCTTGCAATCGCTGATCGGATTCGTTCGTTGTTGTTAAATGTGTCCTTAGCTCAGCCTTTTTTTAAATTTATTTATTACAGAGGGTGTTCAGCCCTCTTACCGAGCGCGCTGAGCCACGGCGCCCGGCATCTGGGCTTTTACGATATTCGATATTAGGGTACTCATATTCCAGTATAGGCGGTATATTTATGAGTTGCGCGAGAGTCGGTTGGAACTTATCTGTCTCAAACAATCTGCTGCCACTTCTCTGTCTGGTGTTTGTCTTTGCTTGAAGACTGTGAGTTCAGCTCCCACTACGATGCCCGAATTGTACTGTTACGTAGCACACTCGATTCGTGTTGCGGCATGATAAGTGGAGAATACGACAGATTATCCTTTTGCCTTTTCCTGTGAGTACGAGGGGATCTGTTTGACACAGACACTTTGTCTTATACCAACATAGTAACTTCTAATAATAAGGGCACAATGAAGGGCTCTGGAATATTGTGAGATGGTTGCTGTCCGCTTTCTCGCACCGTATTTACGTAAACGTATGTTATGTGCGTCTTAGATTACTGAACATCGAAAATTATCACAAATTTCTTAAAACTAGTTGTCTTCTAGCAGTAAGGACATTATATTTCTTCATGAACTATAAAAATGATATGAATGACTCAGTGACATGTTAGTTTCATAGATAACTTAGGAGACCACCGCATTTGTTTTAAAGCCAAATGTTACATAAATCTTATAACGTCCATTCCAGGACTCCCAAAACGTCTCAGTACCATCAATTATCGAACACTTCTAAACGTGATAAAGCAATGCGTTGGCGGGTTTTGCATCGTACAAATTCGTTCAGTTTCACTGTTATCACATACTTCATCCGTCATCGTTTCTGATCATATGGAAAGCTCACTGATAAATTTGTAACGTGCCTGACAATTTGAGATTCAAATCTGTTTCACATTCAGTGCTGCATTTGTACTTTTCTTTTTACTATCATGTTGGAAATGTCGAGTAGCAAACAGGGAATTGTGTGTTTTCCACTCGGAGATTAAATTAAACATGCCTCCAAACTTTTTGTTCTCGTGTACTGGGGCAACTGAGTGGCTAAAAGTTCATACAACACACAGGTCACTCTTTGACTTTTCCTGTTAATTTATACTTCGTGCTGGCTCCGTACAGACACATGTAATAAAATGTAGCAACGGAATATTATAAAAATTTTACGTGATATTTTCCTTGCAGAATTTCTAATCAATATGTTGCTTTTCGTGAATTGGAACGTTCGCGGCGGTACGTGAGAACTTCCACAGCACAAGAAGAGACCCTACATCGAATAGCTCGTTAATCGTAAGGTTTTGTTGAGATAGTTTGATTTGCGCAAAATTCTAAAGGGTTTAAATGTAATGAAAAATCCGAGAATCCTATTATACATTTGATGCAAGCCCAGATGCAATAAACTTCATTTCATGAGAATGGCCGCAGGACTATTGCACTATAGTTTCGAGGGTTATCGTCAGTGGAACCGCGTTGCGGATACGCATAACATAAGGAAGACCTTTGCACTATGTCAGGTGGATTACTCAAATATCAATGTAGGCTCAGACACCCCGTACAACATTGAGTAACGAATTATATGCTGGGGCAGTGTTGAGTTAATGCCGTTGGTTAGGAGCGTTCACACTATACTTACTCGGCAAACTGACGTGTACTGCCGAGAATTTGACTATTGAATCTTCCAGTGCCTTATTAGGTATGTTGATTGTTGTTCCAGATCAGATTTACAATTAATAATCATATACCTATGAGGACTGACAGTGGAGTTTTCAGTGAAATGATTTGACGTCAGCTGCCAACAGGCTATTATATACCAAACATGACATACGAATATGCGTACCTGGATTGGGATTCGAACCCGAATCTCCGTCACACAAGGCAGTTGCGCTAACCAGTTGTGCCACACACACGCGCCATGTTTTCTCACAACGCTACGGACCGTCCTGGCAAGCTACCCGTCCCACCCACACAACCGTATGTTGCACATTACCGGAGTAATACCACGATAATTCATTTCTGATCCACGATGGAGTCGGAGATACAAGTGCATCTCCGCATGAATACTGCCTCTTTTAACACATCTGTTTAACGTAAGAATGATGTGGATGGCGTCTGTGCCAGCGGAAATGTCCAAGAGAGCAGACACCATATGAGACTTTGCAGGTATGGCATATAGGGTGTACAATTCATCTGAGGATACTGATGTATTGCGGTAAAAAGGGCCCTTTCTGCCCACTCTCCAGCTACACCGGCTCTGTTCCGTGTTCGCTTATGCCTGTGATTAAAAATATTTGGTGCTGTGAATATGATTTCACTCCCACCAAAAAGTCTTCAGGACTTTCTTCATCTTTTCTCGCCAGAAGTAGATAGTTCTGCCGTCTATCAAAATTCGCAGCACAGATCCTCCGCGCTACCTACCTGGCAGAGTCAGCAAACTTCTTTTATGCGAGATAATGCGTCTAAGTTCCTATGTCTTGCGTAATGCATTCAAGCTTATGGCTACTTGAAATACAGTTTCAATTTTCAATAGGCTGATCTTTAATAATTATGGATAAAAAGAAATGACTCATATCCGTATTTCCTTCAACAGCGAATCACCTTGTATGTTCACAGTTCTATCGAACTGAAGCACAACTACACTTGCAAGGCTACCAGTAACTCTCGCGTAGAAACCCATGCAAATGCTACGCAACTAATAGTCTGAGATCCACCAATATTCACGCCTTACACATCCAATCGATCAGTGTTCTCTTTCAGAGCAGGAGCCCGACCAAAAGATCCAGAAATTTCTTGAACATGACTACCGTACTTGTATGACCAAAAATCATCCGGCGAATGTAACTACAAAGCAGTTGAAATAACATAAAACTACATCTCACGATCTAGAAACGTAGTCACTTCTCTTATAAGGCAGTATTTCCGAAAGAACCGAGTGAAACTTTCATTGTAACAAATATTCGCATATCGTGATCAAACAGTCTGTTCTGTCATGATATCGAAGTGACCTCCAAAATATTCAAATGTTTGTAAAGCTTATGGGACTTAACTGCGAGGTCATCAGTCCCTAAACTTAGACAATACTTAAGAACTAGCTTATACTAAAGACGGCACAAACATCCACGCCCGAGGGGGAATTCGAAGCCCCGACGGGGAACGGTTTCGCGCAGCGTAGCATAGCGCCTCAATGCGCTCTGCCGCTCCACCGCGGCGAAGTGACCTCCAACTCAGTACGCTGCTTCAAAAAGCCTTCTTCTCGAGCGCGGGAAATGCTTCATTCTGATTGGCTTTTGACATGAATTATAAATCAAAATAATTGCTACCTTAGAAAATTCGCAAACATTCCATGCTCAGCCAGTAAAATTATGGCTATGCATATATCACAGATAAAGTTTCATACGGTTTCTGTTCACTCGGTTGTGTCCGAGAGAACAAAAGCCATATATTTCAAATTCATAATCTAACTCATTTCACCTCTTTTAATCTTTTGCATTTCGTTCATATATCTCAGACTTTCCATGTTAGAAATTATGTACGTAAATATCCTTCACAAAATATATATATTCTTAGAGCCATCAATGATGTACCAAGTTGTTACGAAATGCTCTTGTATAAAATGTTACGCAAATAAAATTAAAAATTTAACATAAGACATCACACAAGGATAGGTGCTCCATTTTATTACTATACTAGTTCACAACAGTCAACAAAATGGGAAGGCTTTAAACAATCGAAGAACATACATGATTCACCGAAACCCCCACTACCAGAACGCAAGGTCTAAAGTAATTCGCGCGCTAATAAATTAGATCACGAAGAGGAGCGATTTAATTAAATTCATTCCTCAGAGATAAGAAAGTCCATAAATTTTCTAGATTTAGCTTTAGCGACGTCCGGAGAAGCGAAGTGGGTAGTCCACAGAGCAATTGGTAAACAGGCGCTTGCTTCTGGGTTCTGGAGTTGAAGAAAACAACCGGCCAGAGAAAGAAAGTTTAAAGCTTTCTATGCTCAGTCATTCTTGAGATTTAAGAAAGATTTTGACGAAAATATTATGTTACCCCTCGTTACTTTCAGATCTGTGCAAGACATTAATGCACTTCAGTTATTATGAAAGTGAGATGAAAGATACTTGTCGATATCGTGTGATATTTTCTGCATTTCTTTATGATTTCAAATGAAGTGTGTATATTTTGGAAATATTAATCACTTAAGAACATTTTAATGACGTTACCGAAGTTCTTATGTTGCACATAAGCTAAATATCAACATTATACTGTGCGAGATTTGCGTGTGTGATTGTCTGAACCTTTCATTTTTTCTGGTGCACAAAAAGGTTTATGCCAATGAAATAAATTTTCAGTTAATATGAATGTAAATATCAAACTTATAGCTTGCGCCCTAGCACACTATAGAAATTGAATAATGTCGTTTGTATAGCTTAAGCTACGCCAAAACAGGCTATGTGAAACAGTTGGATATCTTGGTAACTATTCACTTCTCACTTCTAGGTCCAAGATTGCCATTACCACATGAAAACATTGCTTAAGAAATGTTATGAGTTCAGTAAAGCACCAAAGGTAGGTTTAACTTTACAAATAACCGACACACTCTCAGAGTATTTAGTCCTTTTAAAATATCTGAGTTTATTCTTCCAGTTTCTCTCCACAGACGCAAGTCCAGACGATTGTTGACCTGTTCAATGAAATAGTTTCAAATAGCTAGTACTTTCAGTTAAAAGTCCGAAATTAAGTTCACAGTTTTGTGCTTTGATTGTTCAGATGTCCCTTTCACATGATTGGTGTAGTGACCAATATAATAAGTACACACACGCGAATACGGCGTTGGCTTCGATTACTTCAACGCAGATGCGGTCATACGCTCGACCTCGCACGGAAATCCGTAATGGCGAGTGTAAGAGGGCATGGACGATAGGGGCGCTACAGCCATAGCGTGTGACGTGTGGGAATTTGAGACGGACGGAGCACGGGTAGCCAAGTGGTTAAAGCGACCGCTGGCCCGAAGCGGCAGACCCGGGTTCGATTCCCAACCCGGGTCACATTTTCACATGTCGCCATTGTTTCATTTCAGTGCCCTAAAGCAGCCACTATCATTCCTTCTTTTCCTAATCCTTCCCCCTTCCCCTCCTTTAATGTGCAAGTCTGAATGTATCACTTAGCACAAGTTGAGCCTTTCCATAATGAATATTCCGAAGTTGTGTGCTTGAAAATAAATTATCAAGGGTCTAAGTCACGGGTCGAAAAACACGGTAACCACACGTCCGAAATATTTATCGGTGAAATTCACCAATCGTCTACGAGACTGTGTTGAGTTCGTAATCCCACACTCCAACCACAAAAAATTACTAAAAGACTGGAGTGGTACCAGATTCACACGAAAATCTTAACCGCTGGACACGAACATTTTTCTAAGTCCTGACTCACAATCGCCAGATACGAAAATATTTCCTAGTCCACCGAGTGACTTAGTGGATTTTTAGAGTAAGGCCACAAATCCACTCTTCTATCTAGGTTCTATCTCTATCAGGGTCAGAGGCAAACCAAATGGTGGCCCCCATATTTATAGGTTTATCTGAACTGGGAAATTTTACAAAAACTTTAAATAAGACCTATTCAATACAAGTTTTATATCCATTTCGTTAGAAATTTCATCAAAATTTAATTACAGTAATTATTTTACTTGGACGTGCTAATAAATGAATATTTAGTTCCAGTTTCATACTGTCATTTCAGAGTTTGTTAAATAAGCATAAACAATACATATACACAAATTGATGCTATTCATAGAATATGAATTCAATCCTTTAAACAACTGAAGTTCATCATAAAAAAGTTATTATTAAATAATTCGTAAATGGTAAACGTTACAAAACTTTCGAGATTAGAGTCCATTAGAACTCTGCGAGAGCTATTCATTGCCACTTCATACAATGAAATCGGTTCACTGCTTCTCTAGTTCTAAAGTTTTAAAGTTATAGTAGTCAGGAAATCGTTTAATTTCTAAATAGTTCAAAAACTTCGTCTCAACATTATATTTAATCTGAGGGTACTGGCTTTCCAGTAGCGCGATTGTTTTGCTAGTAATTAATTTCTTTCTGTTATTTTCTTCATTGTCGGAGTCCTTGCTATCCGCCATAGTAGGTCAGCCGAAGACTTGTTTCATACCGACTGCCATCGGGGTTTTACGAGTCATGCCACATCAGGCCGCACGCCCGTACTGGCATGGTGCTTGAAGCCACATGCGCACTAAACCAACACTGTCTGAAGAGAAGGCCTCCGCATTGCCGTGCCACGTCACGCAAAGTCGCGAGCGCGTAGCTCACTGGCTGGCCGATGGGGCACGCATTGCATCGGCGAGCCAGTGAGATACGCGCTCGCGACCTACTCTGCGTGACGTGGCACGGCAACGCGGAGGCCTTCTCTTCAGAAGGTGTTGGCTAAACTCCCAACCAGATAACTCTACAGCGCGTGGGCCGAACCCCCGATGGTGTACGGCTGCGCGCACCGCAGCAGTGCGCCTTAGTGCGCACGGCCATTCTGCCGCGGCGAGTGTACCATCATTGGTTGTCCTCCTCCGATACAAACGATTTAGTATTGTACATTTTTTGATCCGACGTGTAGTTTCCGAGATATTTAAATATCTTCAGTTAAAATGAACACCCTGTACATTAGCTTTGTTCAAATCGAGCAGTAGCGGGAAAGTATAAAAACTGCAATACGGAAATACAACACTACTATTCCTCCGTTGTTCGAATACATAGGCATCTAAGTGATTAAAGGCAGATTTTTTGTCAGTTTACACAGTGCATTGTATGAAAGTTCTCCCTCAGATTCATATGAGCAGTTTAATAATAAACGAGTGATACAAGCCGTGTTAAGAGTAATTTTGCAAGGACTATATGCATATGTTAGTTTTGGTTAAATTTAATGGGCATCAACCGCATACGTTGAGGAATATCAATGTTCTCCATAACTTCGCAAAGGAAAGAGAGTCGATCTTGTGGAAGAGATTGCAGCTGGCAAGCATTCCACTTCAGGAATGGGTTGATTGATGAATGATCAATCGGTTAGCAAAAACAATGTTTTCTATTACATTATGATACCCACCATACTATCCAACGAATAGTATGTATTATTTTATTAGCGTCAATTCACCCAGCCCTTATCCCATCATGTAAATCATTAACCTGTACTCGTGCCTCATTGCCTCCACCTGATTTTAATACTACTCTACATTCTTAAATTTGACAAGTTTTAAGGACGTGGAATTGAAAATGGTATTGTCTTCTCTATAATAGCTTCTTGTTACATGTTCATCCTATTTATTGGTTTATATGATTACGCAAGAGCAGTATTCAAGAATGGGTCGTACTAGTGTTCTGTACGTGGTCTCTATTATAAACGATCCAAGTCTTCTGAAAATTCTCTCAATAAATCCAAGTAGACCATTCGTCTGACCGACAACTGCTCTTGGATCCTTGTTCCATTTCATATCTCCTTTCAACGTTACACCTAGATACTTTGGCGACGTCACTGTGTAAAGTAGCACACCACTAATGCTTTATTAGAACATTACGAGATTTTTTCCTACTTATACGCATTAGATTACTTTTTTCTACAGATAAAGCTACTTGCCTACGCTTGCATCTACCTGCCAGTCATCTAATCTTGTATCCTACAACAGTCAATCAATGACGATACCTGTAGTGTTTTTGCTAAGGCTAGGAAGGAGGGATACATCAAAAGATTCTTCGGACTAAAGAATTTAACAGCAACTCATGCAATATGCTTAAAAAATAAAATAAAAATAAAAAAGAATAATTTTTGTATAACCTTGTATTCCAGGTTTAACCCTGTTTTACTTTACACGTTATATTGAAATCATTGGTTGTATTGTGTGGTTACTTGAGTTCGCGTATACTTGGAATTTTGTAACAAATCAGTTTCTGATATCGAAAAACGATTTTTCGTTTAAATTTTGGAAACACAGTATCCTCATTTAAAAAAGTCCTTCAGAATGCCGACAGAAGATAAACAATTGAACGAAATGTTTCTTTTTAAGGCCAGGACTTATTTCATATTTTCTCATCTAAAATCATCAGCGCCATATTTAACGGAAAGAAACGTTAAGAAAAATAAAAGTGCCCTTCAAGAGGAGTTTGGGGAAAAACTGGTAATAAAACTATTATTTGGCACGATGAACATATCTGAAGCATGAGTCTCACTCTTACTAAACTACTTGGTGTCCATTTAATTTATTGTTTTATGGAAAAAAAGCAGTGGAATCTACATCGCAAAGGAGAACAGCTCATAGTGAATCCATGAAAAGCGTGGATGCTCCATAGTTCCAAAAGTTTTTTTTTTTTTTGTGTTATTAGACACTTGAATTTTATTTTAGTCTTATACCATTTAATCATTTGTACGCAATATTAACAAGGAATTTCTCCCATTGTTTGATACGTAATTTTATAGGAAATAAAATCATCAGAAAATACGAAGTAGGTAAAGATCAACTACAAATATACAGCTCAAACAACAGCGTTAATTGAATTTGCATTGTCATTGAGAAATAAATTACAGCTGATTACCGAGATAATCCTATAAATTAATAAACTACATTCCTTTGCACGTGTTTGTTTTTGACTAATCAAGCGCAACGTAATCACTGTCGATTCTTGGAGTTACATATTTTGATAGTTGTATTTCCTATCAGTAGAGTGTACCTTTTCTACCTTTCAAAACTTAATCCAAATCTGCAATGAAAAATAGTGGTTCCTATTTAAGATTTCAAAGACATCCCGCCCTCCAACCCCCAGCGAGGTGAGGGGGTCGTTAATGTATGTTCCTCTTCGAGGTAAACAAGTTTTATTGACACTTTTTAAAACTCGATTTGTATTTTTCCAAATATTCAGTGAAAAGTTTTAAACGCCTCCCCCTCTATAGTGAAATAGCGGAGAGAGTGACGTGAATATAATATGAGCGTTAGAAAGGCAGTCATTGAAACAAAGAAATATTTCGTTCTGGAAAGTTATTTTGACGAAATTGCAGTTATCAACTTCTCTCCTCCAAAAGTGAAAATATTTTTGACGCTATCGTACATTAAGAAAAATTATTATCGTAGCAAAATAAGAGAAATCAGAACTTGTAAGAAAAGATTTGATTTTCGTTTATCACGCATACTACTCGAGGCAGGCGCGGTATATAAATAGTCTGAAAGAGTTTGAATTAACCTCCTACCTCGCACTTAAGTTATTTGTCGTTGTGGATGTGCGTATATACCCGTTGGATAAATGCAAAACAGATATTCCGCAATGTGAACAATAATATTCCATTTTGTTCCTGGCCATAAATCATGAAATTTTAAATTTTATTTCAGGCACTGTTTAATATAATGACTCTGGATTTATGTAGGAGACTCACAGGTTCCGGACTGCATGGTGGGCAACAACAGCCCGTCTGTTGGCTCTGCATACTGCCATTGAGTACGGACTGCCAGCCATCGCGCAAGTGTGATACCAATCTTGCTTGCTCCTATTAACTGTAACGAGTGCGTAGTAAGCATTCATTGTAAATAATCTGTGACGTGATCTGCAGCGGTCATTGGTGCCATAAAACACAACACCCCAGAACATTTTGAAATCGAAAAGTGGTTTATTGCTTGATAGGGGCTGCGTGAGAAAATGCAGGCTGCGTGACTGTGGAGCGTCGTTCCGTGATATTGGAGTGAAACCTGCCAGCGGCACACCTACTAGAGGAGATGCTTATGACATTTGTCGACGGATAACTAGCACAGAACATAAATTACAGTTGCACAGTTTCCTTCAGCTGCTGTAGTTACTGCCTGGCATGAGAGGTAGAGGTACATAAGATTACACCATTCAAATGGAGCATTGCGAAATAAAATTACCGTATAATATTGTTTCTCGTTGTAGTTGCTATTTTTGCTGCTGCATATCCTGCTGCTGGGGTGTCATTTTCACACCGAAGCCTGGTTTGATATCGGTCTCCACCCTACTTTGTTCTAATAGTTCAGTCCCCCTTTAAAAACGCCAACAACAACAACCTTCATCTTCATATAACTGCTGCAACTGATATACACTTCAATATGCTTATTGTATTTATCTCTTACGCTTCATTCCTATATTTTATAGACTCAGACTTCCATCCAACATTAACTTGATGATTCACCGATGTCTCAGAATGTGTCTTACCAACCTATCTGTTCTTGTAGTCAATTGTGATAAAAAAAATTCCCCTCCTCCCCCACACACAGTTGTTTTCAGAGCTTCTTCATTAATTACGCGTTTCGCCCAACAAATCTTCCGTAGCATCAAATTTTAAACGCTTCTGTTCTCTGCTTGTCTGAACATTATATCGTCCACGCTTCACATCCTTACGAGTTAATGATATTGAAAAATACTTCAAGAAAAAACGTCCTAACACTTGCGTTTATGTTTTATTTAAACAAATTCCTCTTTTTAAGAAATACTTTCAGTGCTGTAACCTGTCTGAATTTTGTAACCACTCTTCTTAGACCACCATCATATATTTTGCTACAAAGTTCGTAAAACATATTTTGTGTCTCATTTCCTAATAAGATTTCTTCAGCAACTCCTAAAATGTAACTTGAAGACATTTTGTTACGCTTCATTTCCTTTTGTAGATGATTAGGTTAGATTAATACTTGTTCCATAGATCATAAACACGACATTTCACAACGTTGTGGAACGTGTCACTTTTAATGGTCTCTATAAAAGACACTCAATGTTTTAGGGATATTTATATATATATATATATATATCTTTTTATTTTTAATGTATTTTTAAGGAAATTGCTAAGTTTTATCTAATAATTCATCTACAGTGTAGAAGTAGTTCTCATTTAATTCATTTTTAATTCACTCCTTTCTGTGCCAAAGTTAGATTTAACCTTGAATAGTGAGTAACACCCTTTCTACCAGTGTTGTAGGTATGCACACTGCTGTTACTTTAGAATTGGGTCAGATTGTTAATAACAAATTTCATAGGGAGTGAAGGAAGATTAGTGTTTATCGCTCCGTCGACAGCGTAGTCATTAGAGATGGAGATTATGCTCAGGGTGTTTGGGTAAGGATGGGGAAGGAAATCGGCCGTGCTCTTTGAATGGAAGCATTCCCTGCATTTGCCTGGAGTGATTTACGGAAATCAGTGAAAACCTTAATCTGGATGGTCGGAGGTGGATCTGAACCAACCCCCTTCCGAATGCGAGTCACGTGTGTCACCACTGCGCCACCTCGCTCGGTCAACAAATTTCATAAGTGAATACATATATTGAGAAGCCACAGTGAAGATCCTTAGATTCTTAAATAAATGTCTGCAGGATTTCCTTGGGTAGGTTCCAGCTGTTGTTCTGATTACACGCTTTTGTGCATGAAGTACTTTTCTACTCACTGTTGAATTGCTCCAGAATATGATCGCATGCGAAAGCAGTGAATGAAAATAGGCATACTAAGCTAATTTATTGAGATGAATATCATCTAAATATGCAATGACCCTGATTGCACAAAAGCTGAACTCAAACCTTTCAGCAGAACTTCAGTGTGTTTCTTCCAATTCAATCCCTCAACAATGCAACATCTCAAAATTAAGAATATTCTAACTTTAGTACAGATTACTGTCCAAAGTCTATATCTGTTAATGGTGTCATTTCGTTCTCGTACATCATCCTTTCAAGACACTACATATTCTTTCCAGCTGCTCATCCATGTCCTTTGCTGTCTCTGAAAGAGTTACTATTTAAATGGGAATCATCAAAGTATTGCCTTTCTTCCTTGGATTGTGATTCTTTGTTTGGTTGCATTTATTGTTTGCTACATGCACTCTATAGACTGCATTCCTGCTTCTAATTCCCTCAGGCACAACTTGAAAATATACTTTCGCTCTCGTTATATTATCCCTACTGCATCGAGAATTTCAAAAAAATATATTCTAAGTAAGACGGACAAAAGTATTTTTGTAAACAGTTACGTTTTTATTTCTTTACATTATATTCGAAATTATGTTGTAAGGTAAGCACTGCCTCGCGCGTTCGTCCAGTGTTTCCTGAAGCTAAACTGATATTTCCTGACATCGGCTTCTTCAATTATTTCGTAAGTCATTAGCGTTGCTATTTGGTAGTTGTGACTAAATACATTTTTCCTGTTATATTCTCTCGTCAGAACCTACTTTATTTGGAGATCGAATTATTATATTCTTCTTGAAGTAGTTCCTATTTCACTTACCTCACACTTAGAGAGAATGTAAAATAGTTTTTATATGTTTGTCTCTCATAAGAATATCAGTAATGTCTGTCACTCAAGTTGTGGGAAAACAATCCTGAACCATTCATTTGGTAACTCTACATTCTACACCGACTTAAGCTCATGCAATATGGATTACATTTGGTGATTTACCCATCCCTCTCTTGTCTATAATTAATTAATTATTATCCGTGAGCTCTTAATTAAGTTATCGCCCGCGCAGATACATTTTTGCTTCATAGTGACAGCTCATTTTAAAGCTATGTTCCATTCAATACAAAATATAATTGCTCTCTCAGTTTCTCAGGGAAAGTGACCACAAAAACTACTTACAAAGTTCAAAATATCACTGTTTTTTTTTTATCAAAGTCAGGTTCAAGACAGAAGCTGTACGAGTAGAATAGAGATACCTGCAACAGTTAATGATTAACTGGAACGATCGGTGACTCGACTTCTGTGACGATGGGTTAACGATAGTCATTCACAGTGTGGAATGTTATACCATTAATTTCCAAAATACAGAATATTTTATCAAAAAGTTTATGTTTTGCACTAGCATTCCCTACAGATTTCTTGAAATATTGTAAGGTAATAAAGAAGTGAACCAGGTGAAATTTCTCTGTTGCAGCAACAGCAATCCCTGAACTTCCTGAAATAAGTAGTTGAAATAAGTAGTCTGTTGATTCAAATAATGGCGATGTTATCAGGAACTGTACCAATAATGAGTGAACTCGGTAACAAAATGAGAAAAGTGGTCGTAAACCGTATATTTTCACAGTCTGATCACCATAGTAGGTATTCGCAAACCTTGTATAGGCGTACGGGGCTTCCGGCCGCGGTGGCCGAGGAAACTGAGGCGCTTCAGTCACGGTCTGCACGGCCACTACGGTCGGGGGTTCGAATCCCCCCTCGGGCATGGATATTTGTGCCGTCCTTAGTCTTAGCTAGTTCATAAGTAGTTTGTAAGCTTAGGGACTGATGACCCCGTAGTTAAGTCCCATAAGGTCTACAAACATTTGAAACATTCGTACGGGGCTCCAAATTTCACCGACCGATCATCATTGTAGTACGCTCTACCCCATCCCACCCCCGCCCCACTTGCTTGTTCCCAGGGGTGCATACGGCTAATAGTTTATTTTTATGACTGGTAATGCGCGTCCGCATCGAACGGCTTGTTCTTCACACTTAAAATCTATGGAACACGTATAGGATACGTTCGGCAGACGTAGACTACTGGACATTAAAATTGCTACACGAAGAAGATATGCAGATGATAAACGGGTATTCATTGAACAAACACATTATACTAGAAATTTCATGTGATTAAATTTTCACGCAATTTGGGTGCATAGATTCTGAGAAATCAGTACCCAGAAAAACCACCGAAATATCGGCCTTGATAGGCCTGGCCATTGAGTCAGAGCTTGGATGGCGTGTACAGGAACAGATGCCCATGCAGCTTTAACACGATACCACAGTTCATCAAGAGTAATGACTGAGGTATTGTGACGAGCCAGTTGCTCGGTCACCATTCACCAGACGTTTTCAGTTGATGAGAAATCTGGAGAATATGCTGGCCAGGGCAGCAGTCGAACTTTTTCCGTGTCCAGAAAGGCCCGTACAGGACCTGCAACACGCGGTCGTGCATTATCCTGCTGAACTGTGAGGTTTCGCAGGGATCGAATGAAGGGTAGAGCGACGTGTCGTAACACATCTGAAATGTAACGGCCACTGTTCAAAATGCCGTCGAAGCGAACAAGAGGTGACCGAGACGTGTAACCAATAGCCCCCCACACCATCACGCCGGGTGATGCGCCAGTGGTGATGACGAATACACGCTTCCAATGTGCGTTCACCGCGATGTCGCCAAACACGGATGCGGCCGTCATTATGTTGTAAACAGAACCTGGATTCATTCAAAAAAATGACGTTCTGCCATTCGTGCACCCAGCTTCGTTGTTGCGTACACCAACGCAGGCGCTCCTGTCTCTGATGTTGCGTTAAGGGCAACGGCAGCCATGGTCTTCGAGCTGATAGTCCATGCTGTTGCAAACGTCGTCGAACTAATCGTGCAAATGGTTGTTGACTTGCAAACTTCCCCATTTATTAATTCAGGAAACGAGACGTGGCTGCATGATCCGTTACAGCCATGCGTATAAGCTGCCTGTTATCTCGACTGCTAGTGATACGAGGCCGTTGGGATCCTGCACGGCGTTCCGTATTGCCCTCCTGAACCCACCGATTCTATATTCTGCTAACAGCCATTGGATCGCGATCAACGCGAGCAGCTATGTCGCGATACGATAAACGGCAATCGCGATAGGCTACAATCCGACCTTGATGAAAGTCGGAAACGTGATGGTACGCATTTCACCTCCTTACACGAGGCATCACAACAACGTTTCACCAGGCAACGCCGGTCAACTGCTGTTTGTGTATGAGAAATCGGTGGAAACTTTCCTCATGTAAACACGTTGTAGGTGTCGCCACCGGCGCCAACCTTGGGTGAATGCTCTGAAAAGCTAATCATTTGCATATCATTGCATCTTCTTCCTGTCGGTTAAATTTCGCGTGTGCAGGACTTCATCTTCGTGGTGTAGCAATTTTAATGGCCAGGAGTGTACTATAGTACATACAGAAAGCACTTACGCCCATCCACCAGATTTCAACGGCGTCGGTACAGGAATGAGCACCCTTTATCCAGAATATCTACCGACCTTGGGACCAGCACGCGAGCACATTGAAGAGCATGCTATACCATTCCTGAGCGTGACTATTCTCTAAAGAGTATCAGAAACCCCAGTGACATCAGTGATATTTTTCTGCTTGAAGAAATGCGTCATATCGGTTCATATCATTTTTATTTCGTTCATTTAGATTCTGTATTGAGTTGCAGCGGTCGGTAATAAGTATGGCTCAACTTCCACCAAGCTATGTTAATTTAATCATGCAAAAGTTGCTTTCGCTCTTATGCTGTGCAGACCAGTGTAGTATTAGCCGTCCAGTAACTCAGTGGATAGATAGCTTATTGTTCAAAATGAACAAATGTTTGAAAATCTATGACAGTTAAATTCTTTAGTCATCAGCCCCTAGGCTTATAGACTGCTTAAACTAACCCAAGGACAACACACACCCACACACACACACACACCCACGCGCGCGCGCACACACACACACACACACACACACACACACACACATATATATATATATATATATATATATATATATATATATATATATATGCCAGAGGGAGGACTCAAACCTTCGACGGCGAATAACAGCGCGCTCCTCAGAAAGGCACCGTAGAGCGCTCGGCCACTCCATCGCGGCTCTTAATGTTTAATACATTACTCGTCACTTGTTTATTGCAAACCAGCAAATTTGACAACCATACCACCCAACTGCAATATCTTGGCAGCAGAATTCAATAGCCCCCTCAAAATAACAAGTATGTCAACTAACAAAATAACGCAGCCTTCTAATTCAGAATTAAATCATTGTTGGCACCTTGGGACATAGATTCGTGATGCAATTTACGGGTTGATATGAACACTATTTGACAAGATATACTTTGCGTGGTAGCAATATCTAATTGAAACCAGTAATTATGGTATACTTACATAATAAATGGTTAAATGACTCTAACAGGCATTTGTCATGTGCAGAGTGCAGAGTCGCCCTACACAGGTACTTCCATGTTGGAATGAGCAGCCTCCATTTCAGGACACTATGTTGATGCTACAAGCAACTGAATTTCGGCGTCCCTCTAACATCACTGAACATCCGTTTAAAGGTCATTCTTTCGGGTTGTGTTTTATTTCCATATCTGTACAAGTCAAGAATCGATCACTTAGCTGAATCATAGACCACATCCAAGTGAGTAGTGGCTGCAATGGTAGAATATAACGTGGTGTGGACATCGGACAACTACTCAAACTCAACGTATAATTACGTGTTCGGTTCCGTGTACAGAAATCATAAGATTTCTAAATTCCTGCCGCCACCCCATGCCCCCCAGAAGGCAAGGTGTACCCCAAATGTCTGCGTATGGTGTTATACGTGTGTGAAAGTTTAAAGTGTTATGAAATGTTTGCGAATCGTATGAATGAGGCGGGACTTGGGGACCAGCCCGGTATTCAACTAGGGGGGTGTGGAAAACCGCCTGAAAACCACATCCAGGCTGTCCGGCACTCTGACCCCTTTCGTTAACCCGCCGGGCGGATTCGAACCGGGACCGGTACGCATCCCTGTCTCGGAAAGTGGTGCGTTAGACCACATGGCTAACCGAGCGGATGGCATCGTAACGTTCAGTGTAGAGAGTAAAATCCACACACTTAGACTAGATGAGACAACTCTTAACGAAAATACGGTATTGAATCAATCATCATCTACACCCACTAGTTAAATAATGGTCAGTACATGCATTGTTAACTTCAAGGGAAAATAGGTAGTAGATGATTCGTACAGCGTCAACACAGCGTTTGACTATGTGATTGAAAATTAAATTTAAGTAACGGTAATTCGTATTTTGTTCACAGTGTGTTTCTAAACTCAAGTAAAAAAAATCACAGGTCAATTCTGAAATGGGTAAAAATCATTTCGGATGTATATCGATTTGTGACGTGAAAACACTTTTTTTTGTAAAATTATGTAATTCATCTACCAAGTTGTTTGAGATATAAACTGATAACATTCTAAGTTTGCCTCTTTCAGGAGTGAAGGTAATTTAGTGCTATGGGTGTTCATTCTCATATACTAGAAGGTCATTCAGGTCAGCGTCTAAAATATCTGCAGCTGTGCTGTCGAGTCGATCCAAAGTTTAAATTTGAACACAGGTTGCACTGTTGACGACTAAAATAAATAAATATAGCTGTGTCTCTGATGATTGGTGAGGAAACCAAAACATCTTCCATGTAAATAAACCTCTCATTAATCTTTTCTTCATTTTATATCATAGTTATAATTATTAATTATATACTTAATCTGTATGAATACAATTCGCACGTACATTTTTGAGTGAGGGCTTATCGAACTGCTTTTAGATCATTTCTCTACCGGTCCACTGACGAAGGGTTCGTAGGGTACAAGAATGACCAAATTTTGCCGCACCATCTCTTATTTCTTTTCTTTTATTACCAGGACCATTCAGCCCTATTTGGGTGGACGACAACAAAATGTTGTCGCATTCGGAGGAGAAAAACTGACATGTCGTAAGATCAGCAGATCATTCCTAGGAGACCATTTTTTCCACAGACGTGGTGTCATCGACCTCATCACACAACAGGGATGTTGAATAGTTGGGTAAACATGCACATATACTACGTGTGCGTGCCTCAATTTGCACTCACAGTTACATTTTAGGAGTAAATGAAGCCGTTTACATATTCACTGTGACAAATAAACGCTATAGAGCATGTGGAATTATGATTCGTTTTGTTGATTGCAATTACCATTCTGCCGGCCGCGGTGGCCGAGGTGACTGAGGCGCTCCAGTCACGGTCAGCACGGCCACTACGGTCGGGGGTTCGAATCCCCCCTCGGGCATGGATATTTGTGCCGTCCTAGTTTGTAAGTAGTTCATAAGTAGCTTGTAAGTTTAGGGACTGATGACCCCGTAGTTAAGTCCCATAAGCTTAACAAACATTTGAACATTTGATTGAATTACCATTCTGAGAATGAAAATAAACCGTTTGCTGTTCCATTAGTTGTCCTTAAATCATGGAAACAGCAATGGAAGTCTTTTTAACTACTCTGTCAATATCGTAACATATGGTAATGTTTGTAACCCATTCCTTCTACCCATCATCTACCTAACACCTAAATTGAAGTTCGTAGCACTTATTTTTAAGAGGATTAAGTTTTAGTGTAAGAGTTACCTTTCTAAAACCATAGAAATGGGGCTGCACTACATGCAGGGTTACAAGTCAGTTGAATACAACTGCGTGACCTTTTTTATTTTAGGTTCCGAACGGGTAATGTATGGAAATTTCTAGTAAGAAACTAATCGCATTATAAGTCGAGTGTTGACGTGTGCTGTCGCAATGCTTCGACGAATTTCAGACGGCAGTTGTGTTGATATCCAGTTATTACAAAGGCTGAGGAGAGCAGATAGATTCATATGCCCAAAGAGTGGGTCGCAGTGGAGCAGCAGAGCGGTCTCAGGCGCCTCGCTGCGGAGCGCGCGGTTGCTCGCCGCCGGAGTTCAAGTCCTCCCTTGGGCATAGGTGTTTGTGTTGTACTTAGGTTAGTTTACCTTAGTTTAAGTAGTTTGTAAGCTACGGACTTATGACCATGCACTTTGGTCCGATAGATTTACAAACGTTTGAACATTTCCCAAAGAATGTGCCAGTCGCGTGGCTGTGGAACAGAGGTCATGGCTATCAGGGTTTGGAGTGAAGAGCGGGTTCTGGGTGTCGAGTCTTGCCTACTCAACTTCTGCTTTAGGCGTTTTCATGTCTGAGGGTATCTGATGTGTTTTTGCTGACGCCATATCGTAAGCTGATGTCAGTCTGACACGACTGGCCCGTCTGACGTGGTAGCCGCTTACTGTTATTTCCACTGCCCCTTTGATGGCCGAATCACAAACCACCAAAGGCGCTGTGCCGCACCAACGACTTCTTTTCCAGCATCAAAAAGGCACTTCAAATATAAATACATAATTATTCCGGCAAATCTAAAAGAGTCCTATAGAAAATAGGTTATTTGAAGTTGTGCGAAACAGTACAAATTTCGTACCGATTAGTGAGACGTCGTACTTCCATAGAGAGAATAAAAAATATATTTTCCTAATGACGGCGGTGGAGAAGTGGAGGCGAGGGAGAAGGAGGTGAGCTGCGAGGGCCAGAACGACGTCGGCTGGAAGTAATCGTGTGATCGCGAGTGTTGCTTGGCCGCTTTAGCAGCGCAGCGTGAAAAGGTTACGCCTATCTGTAGAGCCATCGCTGCACGCAGCCTGGCCACGCCGTCTCCCCTCCCACCTCACTTTCTCTTCACCTTTATCACTTTCTAGCTTTGCTGCTTTTTATCCATTCGTCCACTATTGTTGCTGCCCGTTAACTCGAAGTGCGCTTTCGAACGAACGCCTGGTAATCCTTACGAGACTGCACTGAACTTAAACTGAGCAACTTTGCATACCCAAGGGCACTGAATAAAACAAAGGTCCCTTAGTACTAGACGATATTAGCGGGCCAAGCTACTTCGTTCTCACCACTTTGTACTGAGAGACGTGGGTTTCATTTAAGAAATCATTATAAACAAAATTTATTAGATAGGCCAAAAATCGAAAGCTGCTTAGTACGACGTAGGTTAGTGAAATTCCGTGTATTTCACACTATTCCAGAAAATATGTCTTACGTGATAATCCTCAGACACAGGAAGAGCTACAGGCAAACACTGAAACTACTATCAGTGCTATGCCTCAGAGAGAGTTGTTAAACGTCTCTCATTGTTCGATAAATTGAGTACAACCCTATTCGACAACATTGGCTGCCATTTCCAGCATTTCCTGTGGCTTGTAGATATCATACATGAACTGCATATTATAACTGTTCGATATTTCATTCTTAGGTCAACAGATAGCCTGTCAACTATCTAAGCTGCCTATGAAGGACGTGACCAAATATGAGATAAGTGATTAGGCGTTGACCGCAATACTTTTCTGAACAATGTATGTAAATACCTCACTACTTTAAGCTTCCATTACGTCGAGATAGCTCTGCATTATGGTTGTTGCACGATGTTAAAAGTCGATTAACTACTTGAATAATCTAAGATTGAAACGTTCTACTTGCCGTTCTTTCACAACCCGTTGCCAGTGCTACTGCGTTCTTGTAAATACGTTGCATGTCTGTAGATTGATTCCAAGTGTCAAATCATTAACAAAACGTTTGAAACATTCATTACTATATGACGCATAGTGTGTAAAAGGTCAGCAAGACCTCTTTTCTATAAGATTTAAAGAACAGTGTTGAGTCGGCTAAGATTCTGTACCAGTTCTATGATACTGGAATTACTAAAACACACTGGTTTAAAAATAAACGAAACCGCTGAACAATTTTCAATGCTTGAATGTAAGATCTCCGTCTGTACTACGATCAAAGTGTGTAATCGAAAATAGATTCTTGAGCATTCTTAGTCTGAAACAAATGAAATGAATTAATAATAAAGAGAAAATAATGAAAGAGGAATAATGCATGTCATGTCGTACTTCATCTACAGACGAGCAACGTTTCTTCTCTTCTTGCATTTATACCGCATACACAGGCGACTGGAGTGCTAGTTATCGGATTTGGCTTTGGCACTGCTACAGAATGAACGGATGTGCTTCCTCTTACCACCCCTTTACTTCAGAGGACGAAATTTGTGTATACCTACTGTTTGCAACAAGTGTTATCAACGAGAAAGTGTGCGAACTTTTTTTTTTTACGTTAGCGATTGATATATCTGAAGCACACTATGGGGAGCAGACCAGTAATCACCTAATCGGATATGGAAAGCCACCAAAAATCTATATCTAGGCTAGTTCTCGTCGTTGATCCGCAGGGAAATGACCCATGACCCATGTCACCGGACAATTTGTTTCAAGAACATTCTGGACAATTTTAGCGAATTATTTGGTCATCCAGATCCTTCGACGTAACTTCCATCCAAGTTTTAGGGGACATAATCGAGAGATCAGTTCCTGCACAAAGTGATGCACCGGAAACACTTCGTCAGTTATAAAAGCAGAATGGCTTAATATTCCTGCAGGAACTTCCAAGGAATTACTGAGTCCAAGCCACGTCAATTTTCTGCACTTCGCCGGAAAAAAGAACGTAAGGCGTGATATTCAGAGGTATACCATGATGGTTGTCACCTCAGTCTATGATCGATGGTACTGGCATTAACACAGTCACATCCATTACCAAAAAAGGAAAACACATGAGATATTCATTTCCTCATATCTATAACATGTCACTACAACCACACTGTACTCTTCAAATGAACGTATTTTTTGAACTTTTGTCATTCTTAATATATAATCCACAATCTAATATTTAAGGAATGCCGGCCGCGGTGGCCGAGGGGACTGAGGCGCTCCAGTCACGGTCTGCACGGCCCCTACGGTCTGGGGTTCGAATCCCCCCTCTGGCATGGATATATGTGCCGTCCTTAGTATAAGGTACATTTAAACATTTTAATTTAAGGAATAGGTTCTCGATATTTTGTATGACTGCTTTTCTGTATCTATAATGAGACTTATTTTCCATCTTCTATTCCTGAATTTCATACCTGCGTAGTTTTGGATTACTATTATCTCACGTTTCTAACTTTCATATGATACATCAAATTGATTTAAATGATACTTATTGTGTTGCGTTATGTTGGTGCTGGGATATTGTTTCTCTTACGGTTTGTATATAAGTATTTTAAATTTATTTCATTTAAACGGACCGTCTAGTTTCCTTGGCTACGGAACTGTGATCATATTTCAGAAGTTGGATCTCAGACGCTGTCTAAACCTTGGTTTACCTTAGTGGCTTACAGCAAGTAGCAAGATTGATCATTTGAAAAAGATTTTTGTCGTACCCAAGATTGTGCTGTCTATAACCACCTTCTGTTTAACGAGTCGGCAAACTCCTATTTTCTTTCGTTCATGACATAAGAAGTGTGGTTAAACATTTTCGTAGTTATTCTTGTTTATATGCAAGAAAAAATTTAAAGAGTCTGCCATATTGCCATTAACGCAGGTGTCACATTGACTCATTGAAACTCATGCGATCTATGATCATGGAGACTTGCACCTCAATTTAGACCTTGGGAGTATGATCATTATTAATACGTAATTTATTGTTGCAGTTTCTCAGAAGACAATGATCAGTCTAGCGCAGTGTTAAGTCAACGTATATAGATTTATGAACAGTCAATTCAGTAATATTTATATTCTTGCTGCATCAGAATAGTTTAAGTGACCAAGTTTGTTATTTACTGGAAAACACAGGCATCTTTCCTCCAGCAAAGGTGGGAATTACTTTACAGTAGTCAATGAATAAGTGCTGTAAACTAATTCTCAGCAAGTTGGACGTAAGATATCAAATTAGGAATACATTTTCTGTTGATTGTGGCGCTGAATTAAAAGATATAAACTTTTATCTGATGTCGACAGTAGCCAAACTTCGTTGTAAATAAATACGTATGACACGATCTACACGGTCGTATTCACACAATATCACAATATTCACAATGATCGGAGACGCATTTTGAAATGTATGCCTTTTATTAATCAATGTTTTAGTTGCCTTCATCTAAGTGCATTATAAGGGAAGCTCACAGATGTTTATTTTAAACCATACCAGCACAACGTTTATGTAAACTGAATATGGCCGCGGACAGTAAAGCAATTAATGTTTCCCTCCCCTATATGCAAAAACGTTGTATTCATACTCACTTACAATACCTCAGATAGTACTATTGAGGAAAAGATATTTTCCACTATTCTCGTTCTTTATTTATATGAGCTGTGGCATATACATACACAGTTTGCATATAACTTGTATTATATCCAAAAGTTCCGTGACGAACAGTGAGGCTGCGTACTGTTGTGCCGTTGCCAGCTTTAACGTCTCTTCCTGCGACAGTCCTGAGGCTGATACATTATCGCGCCGCTTTTATCGCTCTTCGATCGATCAGTGCTGCCAGAATGCCAGCGCAGACACAACGCAAAATGAAAGCTACACCTTTCCAAAAACTTTCCCGTGTGTTTTTTACGAATCCTTTGCACAATTTTTCCCGTTTTCGTACCCGATTACTAGGTCTTCAAAACTACTTTTAACTTAGATTTGTTATACTTTTTGCAAAAATTGTCATCTCTTCCGATAGTATCACACTTCTGCTTTAATTTGGCATTTCATATTCTTTTCTTTGAAAAATCTGATGAAATTAAGTGAATATACGCTACCATAACTGTAACATTTAATAATGAGAATGTAGTGTGAATCTTGCAGACACATCGTTTGAGGAACAGTAAAAACGCAGCCTTACGGAGTGACAGGAGAAAATGTCTGCAGTTAAGTATTTAGCGGCCCATCCGAGTATTTCTCCTGAGGGGATAGTGATTACTGTGTTAGTAGCATTTACTAACGTGCTATGTAATGCTGTGTCCCACACATCCTAAGGGGCATATTTTCCAGTGTCGGAGTTCGTATCTGGTAAGCCCCGAGTACCCTAGCTGGAGCTAAGCTGAGATACCATTCATTTTCCACAGTATACTACTGGTATTATTCTGGGCCGCCATCAGCCCCATTGTGTATGGCATGGATCTACAGTATTGGTATAATGCTTGACTCATAAATAAAAAAAAATTAAAAAGCTAATCTCAAAATCTGCTTAGTACACAAAATGTGTATGACTATTTGTGTGAAACAGATTATAACGGAAGATTATCTACAGTAACCATACCTTAGCTAAATTATCACAATTTATTAGGTGGCGGTCTACAGGAATTAACTCTTACATCCCAAAATTCCTCATAGGATCACCATAGTTTCCAGTTTCTCATCCACAATATATTTCTACAGAGATGGGTTCATCATGTCCGGTACCAACAATAGCCACAGAGCAATGTGTCTTTAAGCAACTCCATGCGAGCAAGGCCTCAGTGAAACCCAAAACGTATTACGTATGAGGTTCTAGAATCCATGTGAAAGGAAGTAAACTTATTACCTTCCCCTACATCACATAGCGAAACTACCGATACTGAAGTTGATGTTCAATTGTTTGTTTAGCTTATGGGACTTAACTACGAGGTCATCAATCCCTAAACTTACAAACTACTTATGAACTACCTAATACTAAGGACGGCACAAATATCCATGCCCGAGGGGGGATTCGAACTCCCGACCGTAGTGGCCGTGCAGACCGTGACTTGAGCACCTCAATCCCCTCGGCCACCGCGGCCGGCAGTTGATGTTCACTTAACCACAGATGTTTCTGTCACAAGGGCCGAAACTCAAACAGAAAGTCAATACATGAACCGACTCCAGACGAGACGTGCGATTTTTTTCTTTTACACCTCCCCAATTGTTTTCAGCATTGTATGGAGATGGAATCAGGTGCGATATCACACACAACACACAAACAGTAACGTGTTTTATTCATATATTGGTTACATTTGTAATTTTTATGTGATGAAGTACGGTATTTTGTTGTTTCAACTTTTTACTGGAGGTTTACATAGCGTTTTCTTAGAGCGAGGCACCATGGGGCTACCATAATAGTGGAACAGTCACTTTCATTTCCCTCTAATACGTTGTGTGATCATGTCGGACGGCCAGTACAGGTGCTCTTCAGGGATATTTGTCCATTCTTCCTTGAGATCAATATCCAGCTCAGAAACCGTTGTGGGGATGCTGAAACATTCAAATGTTTGTATAGCTTATGGGACTTAACTACGGGGTCATCAGTCCCTAAACTTACAAACTACTTATTTACAAACTAAGACTAAGGACGGCACAAATATCCATGCCCGAGGGGGGATTCGAACCCCCGACCGTAGTGGCCGTGCAGACCGTGACTGAAGCGCCTCAGTCCCCTCGGCCACCGCGGCCGGCTGGGGATGCTGGTTTGGCTGCAAAGCGGCTTCTAAGTGCATCCCAGACATACGCAATCTGGTTTAAGTCCGGTGAAGAAGCTGGGCCGGCCGCGGTGGCCGAGGGGACTGAGGCGCTCCAGTCACGGTCTGCACGGCCACTACGGTCGGGGGTTCGAATACCCCCTCGGGCATGGATATTTGTGCCGTCCTTAGTCTTAGGTAGTTCATAAGTAGTTTGTAGGTTTAGGGACTGATGACCCCGCGGTTGGGTCCCGTAAGTTCTACAAACATTTGAACATTTTGAAGAAGCTGGACACTCCATTAGCTCAGTTCCCTCAGCTTCAAGTATGTTGTCCACCACTGCAGCTCTGTGGGGACGACTGTTATCGTGTACCAGAAGGAACCCATCTCCTATGGCTCCAGCGTGGGTCAAAAGAAAAGGTCGAAACATCTCAAAAAATCAAATGTTCAAATATTTGTAAATCGATGGAACGTAAATACTATGGTTATCAGTCCCTAGGCTTACAAAAAACTTAAACTAATTTAACTAACCTAAGGTAAAACACACAGGTCCATGCCCGAGGGAGGTCTCGAACCTCCGACGGCAAGTAACCGCGCTCTCCGCAGCAAGGCGCTGTAGAACGCTCGGCCACTCCACCGGGGTCGAAGGATCTCATCTCTATACATCTGAGCACTCAAAGCGCCATTCTGAACGACATACAGATCCGTGTGTCTGTCAATGCTTACTTCTACCCACACTATTCGTCCACTGCCTTGATATGGCGGTGTTCCCTGTACACAAGCAGGATTGTTACGAGTTCCACGTTCTCTCCAGATGGGGGAACAACGATGGTATGGCACCACATAAATTCTTGAGACTCATCAGTGAACAGAACCCGGCGTCATTCGTTACGACTCTAACCCTTATGTCCCTCCGTCCAGTTTCTGCGGGGTAAACAGTTTTGTAGTTTTAACAGAACACTCACCATACGCCTCCATGCGTGATTTCGAAATGTTTGTGTTGATATTGCGCGTCCTGTTGTAGTCTGAAGGGTGCGTTTCAGCTGAGTTGCATTCAGCCTCCTGTCTCGACTGGGTTTCAACCGGAGTTGACGGTCATCTCTTGCGGATATAACTCGTGGATAACTTCTGCCTTGCCTTCTTTAAACGGTTCCTATTGTCTGAAATCGTTTTCTTTGGGACACTCCAATAGTTACAGCCACCTCCCGCTGTGTTTGTCCCACTTCTAAACTCCCCATGCCTCTCCATACCATAGCTGCTCACTACACTATTTTAACCCAACTGCTTGTGTAATTAGATCGATAGAGTAAAGTCAACACAAACCCCCTCTGCAGCAACTTTGTGTTATTACTACTATCTCGGTTGAAAATCAAAACCAACTGCAGAACGATCTAAATAAGATATCACGGAGGTGTAAAAATTGGCAATTGACTCTAAATAATGAGAAGTGTGAAGTCGTCCACATGAGTACGAAAAGAAGCCATTAAACTTTGTTTACAAGATAAATCAATTAAAAGTGAAGGCCGTAAGCTCCACAAAATACCTAAGAATTACTATTACTTCAGATTTAAACCGGAAAGAACACGTAGATAATGTCGGGGGAAAGGCGAACCAGAGACTGAGTTTTATTGGCAGACCCCTTAAAGGATGCAACAGAACGACTAAAGAGACTGGATACACTACGCTTGTCCGTCCTTTTTGGGAGTATTGCTGCCCAGCATGGGGTCATTATCAGGTGGGTTTGACGGAGGACATCGAAAGAGTCCAAAGAAGGGCAGCTCTTTTTGTATTGTCAAGATACAGGAGAGACAGCGTAACGGAATTGATACAGGATCTGGGATGAATCATTACAACAATGGCGCTTATCGCTGCGGCGTGGGCTACTTACGAAACTCCAATCACCAACATTCTCCTCCGAATGCGAAAATATATTGTTGACTGCCACTTACATAGGTAGAAAACATCATCAGAATAAAATACGAGAAATCAGAACTCGAACGGAGAGATTCAGGTGTTCCTTCTTCCCGCGCGCCATTCGAGAATGGAAAGGGAGATAAATAATAGAATGGAGGTTCGATGAACCCTCTGCCAGACAATTAAATGTAATTTGCAGAGTATCTCATGAAAATGTAGATGTAGATGCCGTAAAAATATAGTCTCCAGTCCGTAGAAACGAAAGAAAGACCTCGAACCGTTTTAGTTCATTCTGCCCATTACAGTTCTTCAGAACCTGAATATCTCAACTGATCCTCTCGTGTAGTAACTCTGCAAATAACAAGTGACTGTCAGATGTATCATCGAAAAACTTTCGTAATATCACCCAACCGTTTTATTCTGTAATATCTTCGCAGGAATGGCCGGATGATCTAAGGCATGTTGCCACGGAATGAACATTTGAACATTATCTAATCGCGGGCGGGTATAAGGAATACTTAAATCGGTACATATTTGATCTGATAACATAGTAATGATTCTGTCTCGTTATTTACGAACCCCCGACCGTGCAGACCGTGACTGGAGCCCCTCAGTCCCCTCGGACACCGCGGCCGGCAAGAAGTATCGCACAGTAGTTGCAGACCAAGTGCACACCTTCATCTCAGCCATTTTCTACAACAGTAGCGGCATTTTAATAAGATAATGCATCTTTGTTTCAAGGCCAGGGATGTGATGGAGAGCTTAGAGGAACCGCTGAAGAGTTGAAACTGGTGTGCTGGCTCCAACTCACCAGATTTTAACCCAGACAACACGTATGTGATGTTACTGAACGTTGTATGTGAGGTCATAGCCCGTCCCCAGAAGTTACGGTAATGATGTTATTTGTATGTGCATAAGGAGTACATATTCCCTCCGGAGCCCTACGAATGCAGCATTGCTTCCATGCCAAGACAGGTCGCCGTTGTTATCGGCATCGTAGGTGGACATGTCGTCTGTTATATGGGTGTTCATAATGTAAATCTTAACATCACCAAAATTTGTTTAATACCCATATACATTCTGTATATCGGTTTTTGAGAAATGGTTTCTGGTACACATCTATTAATTGGCCCATCTGCTGTTCCAATCGATTTAACAGGACTTCTGAAAGAATTTTATGTGCTATAGGAGCACTGAAATTCTCCCCTAACTAGCCAGATCATTTTCATCTCCTTTTTTCCATAGAGAGATATTGTTGTTGTTGTTGTTGTGGTCTTCAGTCTGCAGACTGGTTTGATGCGGCTCTCCAAGCTACCCCGTTCTGTGCAAGTCTCATCATTTGAGAATACGTTCGGCAACCTACATCCTTTTGAATCTGCCTACTTTATTCGTCCCTCTGTCTCCCTCTACGATTTTTACCCCACACGCTTCCTTCTAATGCTAAGTTGACAATTCCTTGATGTCTCAGAATGTGGCCGGCCGCGGTGGCCGAGGAGACTGAGGCGCTCCAGTCACGGTCTGCACGGCCACTACGGACGGGGGTTCGAATCCCCCCTCGGGCATGGATATTTGTGCCGTCCTTAGTTGTAAGTAGTCCATAAGTAGTTTGTAAGTTTAGGGACTGATGACCCCGTAGTTAAGTCCCATAGACTCTACAAACATTTGGACATTTTCTCAGAATGTGTCCAACCAATCTATTCCTTCTCTTAGTCAGGATATGCCAGAAACTCCTTTTCTCTCCGATTAGGTTAAGCACCTCCTCATTAGTTACGTGATCTACCCATCTAATTTTCATCATCCGTCTGTAGCACCACATTTCAAAAGCTTGTATCATCTTTTTATCTGAACTCATTATCGTCCACGTTTCACTCCCATACAATGCTACACTCCAGACAAATGCTTTCAGACAGGACTTCCTAACATTTAAATTAATATTGGATGTTAACAAGTTTCGCTTCTTTAGAAACGCTTTCCTTCCCATAGCCATTCTGTATTTTATGTCTTCTCTACTTCGGCCATCAGAAGTTATCTTGCTACCCAAATAACAAAATTCATCTACTACTTTTATTGTCTCATTACCTAATCTAACTCCTTCAGCATCGCCTGATTTTCTGACATTGGATTCCATTACCTTCGTTTTACTCTTGTTGATGTTCATCTTATATCTTCCTTTCAAGACACTGTCCATCCCATTCAATTGCTCATCCAGGTCTTTTGCGGTCTCATACAGAATTACTATGTCATCAGCAAACCGCAATGTTTTTATTTCTTCTCCCTGCACTTTAATGCCCTCTCCAAATTTCTCCTTCCATTCCTTCACTGCCTGCTCAATGTACAGATTGAACAACATTGGGGAAAGACTACAACCCTGTCTTACTCCCTTCCTAACCTCTGCGTACCTTTCTTGCCCTTCGACTCTAATAACCGCTGTCTGGTTTTTGTATGGGTTGAATATAACTCTTCGCTCACTATATTTTACAGAGATGTATCAACAGGTGTAAGCACTTGACAGGTATTGTTTCAGTTTCCCAAATGTTTGATAGAAATTTGCGAGTTCCTTGTGTACTAAGTTTTGTTGCCAGAGTAGAGAATGCGTCAGATTACTCACTGTGACAACAACATGCATTTTTATTTTCGTCGGAAGGAACAATTTTAGTTTCAAATGTTCAAATATTTGTAAATCTCTCGGACCAAACTGCGTGGTCATCAGTCCGTAGCTTACAGACTACTTAAACCTAGGTAAACTAACCCAAGGACAACACACACATCCATGCCTCAGGGAGGACTCGAAACTCCACGGCGAGCAACCGCGCGCTCCGCGGCGAGTCGCTTTAGACCGCTCGGCTACTCCACCGCGGCGATTTTAGTTTCCTAAAGCTGCTTACGTTTTATTAGAAATGTGACCTTTGTTTTACGAAATATTTGCTTTCCATGTTACGAGAACCAGTCATTCCCTGATTTCCAACCTCGTTCACAAACTACCGTACGGCTGCGATGGCAGCGTATTTTACAGAGTTCAGAAATGGTTGTTGTCGGGAATTAGAAAAATTGCCTGGTAATTATTGACTGCTGCAGTGTTATAGGATGTAAAATGTTTGTATAGCTTATGTTACTTAATTACGGGATCATCAGTCCCTAACCTTACAAACTACTTATGAACTAACTAATACTAAGGACGGCAACAAATATCCATGCCCGAGGGGGGTTTCGAACCCCCGACCGTAGTGGCCGTACAGACCGTGACTAGAGCGCCTCGTTCGCAAAATACCGTACGGCTGCGATGGCAGCGTATTTTACAGAGTTGAGAAATGGTTGTTGTCGGGAATTAGAAAAATTACCTGGTAATTATTGACTGCTGCAGTGTTATAGGAGCGAATTCCAGATGTAAATGCTGTGTAGATATGTAGGCAGTGGTCAAAGCAGGGAATGAATATTAAAAAGGCTTACTACACGACACAGAGAATAAATCTTTAATCAATTCCTGGGAAAGTAAAATAAAAGGTACACGTAGTACACCGCGTACGTCGGACTGCGCTGTTAGCGGCACGTTAAACATTAACAGGAAGCGACAGAAGAGGTCACTATTGGGAAGGTCGAGTCTGTCAGGCGGCGTGCACCGGGGATACCGGACAGATCATTAAAAAAAACTACGCGCAACGTCGGAGTTGTTTTGCGTATCGATTAAATCTAAATGTGGGAGAGGCGCAATTGGGCGGTGCTCAAGATGCGTGGCGCGCGGCGCGGGGCGCGGCGTGTTATGGCGGCAGTTGGGCCGCGTGTACGCGCGGGCGGCAGCTGGCCGCCACGCTCCACCTGCGCCCAAACACCAAATGAGCGAATTGAGGCGTGACTGCCGGGCCGCAGCCGCCGCCGCGTCAGCACGCCCCCGCCCCCGCGCCCGCCCCCGCACCCGCCCCCGCCCACTCTAAAACCCGCCCCACCCCGAGCGCTCCGCCGCCACAAAAAAGCCCGAATTTTCATAGTTGCATATTCCAAAATTTAAAGGTGACGCACCGCGCATTCCCGCTATGTGTTAAAACCGGCCGGCCGCGACTCTCTTTTTTGTTGTTTCGTTTTCGCCTTTTCATTTTTTTTTTTAAAGCGAAACGGCGCCAGGCCATTGCTTGCCGCGTCCTCCCTCTTTTTCTGTCACTGCCGCAACAAAAACCTCGAATGTTTCCTTTGACCGCCACGAACTATCTGAAGCTGGTATGCCATACCATTTCAAAGGCTTCTCGTTAGATTACACTGTCGTAACAGTCGTTAAAGCAATTGTCGATCTATCTGCTGCATGCGATGCCGTTGGAAAGTCACCCACCTCTTCAGAAGAATGAAATCGACCCTGACACCAGCTTAGAGATTAGATTAGATTAATACTTCTTCCATAGATCATAAATACGACACTTCGTAATGATGTGGAACGTGTCAGTTAGATGAAGTGTGTCTATACATAGTATTACATGACACTCAATACTTAAATATTATATTTTTAATTTATTTATTTATTTTTAATTTTTTTTTTAATTTTTTTTCCCATAAAGTACTAACTTTTATCTAGAAATTCATCTAAAGTGTAGAAGGAATTGCCATTCAGAAATTCTCTTAATTAATTTTTAAATGCTAGCAGCTAGCACAGTGGTAGAGTGCCAGACTACAAATCCAAAGGTCGCGGGTTCGATCTCCGCCAGGTCCTAGGATTTTTATCTGTCACTTTCCACTTCTTTCACCTCTGGCAGTATTGCTAATGTGAAAAATACCGAGAAGCACCGTGGTTCGGAACCCACGTTAAACTGTAGGTCCCCGTATATCTGGCTGGGTAAGTCAGTTCGAAGGTCGGAGGAAGGCAACGGCAAACCACCTCCAAACAGGACCATGCCTAGTAAAGCACTGTGGTGTTCAATTCAATCTTCGGATTGTTGACTTTTTTTTTAGTTGGCTACCTGTCAGAATTTTGATACTACTTGGTAAAGTGACCAAAGACTTTTGTGGCAGAATAATTAACCCCTTTCTGTGACAGAGCTAAATTTAACCATGAATAGTGTAGGTTACCCTTTCTCCTAGTGTTGTAGCTATGCACACTGCTATTACATTTGAATTCAGTTGGATTGTTAATTACAAATTTCATAAGTGAATATATATATATTGTGAAGCTACTGTGAAGGTTCCTAGATCCTTAAATAAATGTCTGAATTTATTAATTCGTTAAACAATTTTCTTGATCCCGTCAGACATAATATTTCTAATCATGTTTTATTGGAATGTAATATCACACAGAACGTTTAACACGTTCGCCGCCGTTCACGCTCTGGCGCTTGTAAATGTTACTTGAGTCAGGTGCCGCTCACGCTGTGGCGCGTGCTGCGACCTGGCATCCTATTATGGGTTGTTGTAAACTGGCATCGTCTAATAAAGCTGTATACTCTGGTAGGCACTCAGGGAAGAGTATAAGTGATATGCACACGTACGTGGTTCCACATTTCCGCGTTTGCATTACCGGCTACGAGCCACACACGCTTCTCATGATGTCATGATAGATTTATGTACTGCTTATATTGTTCATTTGTTGTTTTCACAAAAATACAAATGCAAATAAAAAACCATATCAAAAAAACTGAAAACTAAAACCAAAACATTCAGTGGATTAAAACTATGAAAAGATACTGTCAAAATACGATCACGCGCCAGAGCGTGAAGTGGCACCTACCATTTACGCCAGAGCGTGAACGGCAGCGAACGTGTTAACTTGAGTGATAAAAAGGTTTCTTACGCTTATGATGACTTAACCCTTTCATTCCCAGTGTTTTTCCTCCACAACAATGTATTAAAAGCTGATTTATACCGTACTAGCTTAAACCCGCGGCTCAGCTCGCGTGTTGGTTGATTATGATAATGCGCGAAACGTCAAATAGATTTTTTTAAAAGAGATGTATTAAAAGAATTTTTTTTTTACTGCTTTATATATTTATTATTATATTTCCTTACTCGTATGCTTGTCCTTAGAGAGAAAGAGCTGTAGAGATTGTAGCACGCATAGACCAAAGATATTGTCTGTGGCATCACGTATCGCTGTATGTAACCTCCTTGCTATAGATTCGCAAACGTCATCGCTGGCCTTCAGTCCGATTTTTTAAAAATAATTTGACGACCCTCAACCACCATATCTTCCACCCCCTTATAGCTATCGGCATGATACTCCTATGGTATACAACAGAAGACTTCGGACAACAATTAAACACAGACCATTCGTTTGCGTTCTGTAGTTTTCGCTGCAAAGCGAAATATTAACACACACGCGAGTAGAATTTTATATACACCGATAACTTTCCATTCCAATATACTCCACCCTTTTATCATTATCAACCCTCTAGCAACAATACAACCAATAAAACCATTTTTAAAGAGTAAATATAATTTTCAAACAGTGATTATTGTTCCGCATTTCGCGTAATATTCTTCAAATTACTAAATATCTAACAGATCGCAATAAAACCATAGCTAAAAACTCCCTCAGGTATAAATTAGTTCAAATGTTTGTATAGCTTATGGGACTTAACTACGGGGTCATCAGTTCCTAAACATACAAACTACTTATGAACTAGATAACATGCCCGAGGGGGGGGATTCGAACCCCCGACCGTAGTGGCCGTGCAGACCGTGACTGGAGCGCCTCAGTTTCCTCGGCCATCGCGGCCGGCTATAAATTAGTAACTGAAAAATATTCAAGTCTCTGCGTCTTGTCGTTCGGACGTGATAAGCGTACACCGAACAGACATTCACATTAATATATATATATATATATATATATATATATATATATATATATATATACATAAATAGCTATCCGATCGCCATAAAACCGTGCCTAAAGCCTTCCCCGAGTAGACATTAGTAACTGTACAAAGTTCTAGCTCTTCATGTCTTGTGGTTCAGACGTGATAAACAGCATGTACAGCAAACACATTTATAGATATAGATTTTGTGAATCAGTCCATAAAATAACATTGTTGTTCAAATGTGTTTATAGTCTATAGGACTTAACTACGGGGTCATCAGTCCCTAAACTTACAAACTACTTATGAACTACTTCCGAAACTAGGACGGCAGAAATATCCATGCCCGAGGGGGGATTCGAACCCCCTACCTTAGTGGCCGTGCAGACCGTGACTGGAGCGCCTTACTCCCCTCGGCCACCGCGGCCGGCTGTTGTTGATGAATAACATGCTTGTAGTACGACCTTTTGCCGCTTGGTACAGTTCGTAGCCACTTCTGTGACATTAATATATCCATATTGGAGGTTGTGTTACGCTGCCGTCTCAAAAAATGTTCAAATGTTTGTAAATCTATCGGACCAAACGGCGTGGTCATCAGTCCGTAGCTTACAAACTACTTAAAAGGACTCGAACCTCCACGGCGAGCAACCGCGCGCTCCGCAGCGAGACGTTTTAGACCGCTCGGCTACTCCACCGCGGCTATTTTACCGTCTGTACGTGGCTGTGAGTGTGAGCGTGAGTGTAGTTCGTGTTATTTTATTTCAGCAGTGAATTATCTAGCCTTTGTTACTGTTGCGAAGTTATGCTAACATTATTGACCTGGCAGTATTAACGATCCGCGGCGGAGCGACCGAGCGCATTGAGGCGCGAGGCCGTTCCCCGTCGGAGGTTCGATTCCCCCCTCGGGCATGGATGTTTGTGCCGTCTTTAGTATAAGTTAGTTCATTAGTAGTTTGTAAGTTTAGGGACTGATGACCCTGTTGTTAAGTCCCATAAGCTCCACAAACATTTGAACGTTTTAGAATTAACGATCAACAAAATAACGTCCCAAGTAATGAAATACCACGATCCAAACGTCTGTGTTATGCATGAAATACATTACATAAAAAAACAATGCTTTGATCAAAAATTTTATAACTCACATTTTGATGTTTAGTGTACTGTATTAACACAGGAAACACTGAATTTCAATGTGGGAATGAAAGGGTTAAGAGCTGGAAATGTGTAATCTCTCTCTTTCTCTTTTTTTAATAATGTTCTTTTTTATTGCCTTCCATGTGTTCCTGAACCATTTATCCGTTAGCGATAGAAGTTTGCTGAGTTGTTCTCCGTACTCCTGCGAATGTTTCTACAACAAAAACAGAATTGTATGACTCACATTTTAGGAGATACTGTTTTATAGAAAACGCTTAAGCCCGCGGCTCCGCTCGTTATATTATTCAAATTGCTAAATATCTATCAGATCGCTATAAAACCGTGCCTAAAACCTTCCTCAGGTATAAATTAGTAACTGGACAAATATTTAAGTCTCTGCGTGTTGTCGTTCAGACGTGATAAGGGTACATCGAATAGACATTCACATTAATATATATAGATAAATAGCTATTCGAGCGCCATAAAACAGTGCCTAAAGCCTTCCCGGGGTAGACATTAGTAACTGTACAAATTTTTAGCTCTTTATGTCTTGTGGTTCAGACGTGATAAACGTACACCGAACAGACATTCGCATGTATAGATATAGATTATGGAAACTCACGAAAATGTTCAGGTTTATGCATTCTCCGAAAGGGAATATGGGCACTTGGCGACTAGCAACAGACTTTTCATGTAATTTTCAAATTCACGAAAATTTTTCTCACTTACAAATGTTCAAATGTTTATAAAGTTGTGGGACCTAACTACAGTGGTCATCGGTCCCTAAACTTACTAACTACGTAAACTAACTTTTCCTAAGAATAACACAAACACCCATGCCCGAGGGAGGAGTCGAACCTCCGAAGTGGAATGGCCGAGCTCACCGAAGTAGGTTGCCTCAGTGCGCAGCGGCTCTCACTAACACGTCCACAAAATGAAGATGGAAAAATCCTAATCACTTGCTACGTTTTCGCTGTACACTCTGTTAAATTGCCGCGTCAAGCATTATTTTGTGGTCTGCTACTTCGTTACTATAGACTCTATTCGGAACATATTCAGTATATACATAATACATGTTCAAATGCTTGTAAAGCTTATGGGACTAAACTTACAAACTACTTATGAAGTAGCTTTTACTAAAGACGGCACAAACATCCATGCCCTACGGGGGATTCGAACCCCCGACGGGGAACGGCCTTGCACATCGTAGCATAGCGCCTCAATGCGCTCGGCCGCTCCGCCACGTCTCGACATAATATATTGCTAAATGTGCCCGAAAATTTATATCATTTTACCATGCTATTATGGGAGACGCGTGGAAGAATCTATAACGTTCTGTTTTACTACTCCTTTACTGATAAAGCTGTTTCCAAAGTACTTTGTTATGTTTAAAAAGTATGTAAAAACACAAGCGTATTCAAATGCAACGTTGTAGCAAAATTTCAAAGCAATAGGTCATGAGATTTTGTGGATTTGCGATTAGGAACATCTAAATTAACTGTTCGTTTTTTTGTTGTTTTTTTTCTTACTAGCAAGTTTGGCAAGCTTCTTGACCGATTGATTTTAAATTATGACACAAAAACTGGCAAAGAAACGAATCCTGGCTACCGTCAGTAAGTAATAAATAGAAATCAACGCCAGTGCATTTCCAGGAAAATAATACAAATTATGTGCAAAGGAAGGAGTGACAAAAGACAACAGAGTGATTGCGTGTGAAACGGCATGGAATTATATGACATGAAGACTAGGAAACGAGATTTGTACTACATTTGTAAAACAGTAGGATATATAGCTCTGGAGATGGAGTTCAGCAACTGAGTAATCCGTGATCCTCCTTTTTACGAGTGGCTACTTTTCTTCCAGACACGATTTAAAGTACTGTGTTAAAGCTAGTGATTCAAATCACGCTGATCTCGATTACCAAACGAGTGCGCCACCTCACTTGACAATACGTTTCCTAGACCTTAGTATAAATATCACATGCGTAAAATGACTCTTAGTACTTACAAGCAAGAACCGGGGGTTCAATGACCGTGAGTTTGTGACGTCACAAAACCGTCATTTCACGTTTCATTTAGACTTAAATACAAATAGCGACCCCTACGAGGTGTTCAGCTACACCTTTATTGTATAAAATACACTGTATACTGTACGAAACTTCAAGCGTTGCCTACATATTAACTAGGTTATGGAAATGAGCCTGCTATCGTCCAAAGTAAGAGTGAATAGTCAAAGTATAAACGCAAACATTCATACACGTAGACAAATGAGAAACAAGTAGTAAATAACATCAAGGAAGAAAGGAGATTGCTGCTTGAGAAGGACATCAGGGATGTACGCGTCACATATTGCCTATCATATATTATTTCTCATCTTTTTTTAAATATTTTTTCTTTATTTTTTTTTTTTCTTTTTGAGAGTACGCCGTATCTTCTGAATTACGTATCAAAAATTAATGATTGAGGTACCATTTTCAAGGTTTCGTTCTCCACTAATGACGAAAAATACACATATTGTTTCCACAAAAAAATTAGTTTGAAGAAAATTGTACTGCTCTTCCAAATATACGTTGATCCCCGATGAACGATCGTAAATGGGACATGTATTTAGGGTTGCTTCCATCAGCCACCGCGCCAAATGTCATCTTAGCATGCGCGGCCTAAAGCAATGTAGAATGTGCCATCTATTGACAATCTGTTTACCTAACATGAACGACAGTTCTTGCTGTTGTTTGAATTCTTTATGCAAGCGAAGACCTTATTTGATGCAAGCTTAGTTTATCACACGATTTCAGTTATACACGTCGATGTTACGACGAAAAATACACACATAATTTGATTTAGCACCACAGCTCTTGCAGTTCTTAAGATTCTTTACGCAAGCGTAGTTTATTACGTGTTTTCTGTGTCACACGCCGATGCACAACAGCCGTTGGAATTGTTCACTTTGTTCAAGGGAACGTTGTGTACTGCGCGAATGAACTGAATTACCTTAATGTTCATCATCACAGATAAGTACCGCTTACTACAACTTATAATAATGTACAGCTTTGAAGATGGCTGAATAACAGCAACCGTGATACAATTTTTTAAAACAATTTTGTATATCAGCCAACCGGCTGCGTAATATGATATAAAAATTGTTTACAAAAATTTTAATAATGTATTTAACTTTTAATTCCCCATTACTTCATAATGCGTGCAATATTATTATTACCTTTTATACATATGTACTTGCACCTACCTTTTCTCCATTACTATCTTACTTATGTGTGACTGATCAGGATAGAGTGCGAATCAGTCGCACGGGTCTACTAGTTATTCATTACTGTCTATATGTTTCTTTTCCATAGACGTGCCCTCCGTAGAGTTTCATCAGTGATATGGAACAGCACATGTAACTCGCGTAAATCTATGGAAATTAGGAGATTGCTACTATATATTAACCACAGAAAAACTTATTCCACTTTTTAAAATTCAATAAAAAGTCTACGCGTGACCGAGATATACACGTGGGTCATTATCCATTCACTAAGAGGTTCCTAAATTATTATCTAATCTGTGGTGCCAAAACCCCTACACAGTATCTACAGGAACTTCCAACTCGGCAACAACGCGCAGTTCTGTGAGCGCGGGAGCGATGTGCAAGTTTAAAATAGGCTCTGCGCACCGACTATGACCGTTCGATGCGTTATCGGTGCTTGAGCGTCTGGAAAATCGAGTCTAAAACTGGAAACGGAGTGCTTGACGTGCGCTTAGCGGAGATACACGGCACTTTTGCTTCTTTACGGAACTTACGTTGTCTCATTGATAACGTATACACATTCATTTTCTCTCCAACAGAGGGACACTGTTTATAGCAGTTGTTTATAAAGCAATCCCTGAATGATCTGTAAGCTATTTCTGTCTCATCGAGAAATTCTGTTGCAAAATTTCATATTCAAACAACTAATTTGTGTTCACCCATTATTCTTAACTAATAGATCATGACAATGAACATGACAAACTAGTAATTTTCTCTGAATGCAGAGTTTGGGCAAACATGTGGGAACACTGCAGGGGGCCCTCCTGGTGGGGCTGTTGTATCTGACCAGAACGGGACCTGTGCAATGCCTTGACTACGTTGCGAGAGTTATTCGTAGCCAGACCACTATTCTATGTAGTTGTGAGTTCATTACACTGAGATGACAAAAGAAGTCCCCTGCTAGAATACTGAAAAAAGTTGCCTCTGTAGCCTTACATAATTACGGAAATGCTAAAAACTGCAGCTTTTTGTGCACCAATAGACTTTTCTATTATACCCAATATCATTTCGATAGCATCACGTCGAAGGATTCGATGAAATTGTCCAGAATGTTCTTCAAACCAGTCGCGAAAATTATGGCTCAGTGGCATGGTGCATTGTCATATATAAAATCTCCATTGTTATTTGCAAACATGAAGTCCACGGCAGTCAACGATTGGTTCATTTGCACCAAAGGACTTAGTCGGTTCAATGTGTAGCAGCCCACACCATTGTGGGGACCCAACAGCATGAACAGTGCGTTGTTGACAACATGGGTCTGTGGCTTCATCAATTTTGTGTCACACTGTAAGCTTACCATTAGCTCTTACCAACTGATGTCACGACAAATTTGACCATGCAGCCACAATTTTCCTGTCGTCTAGACACCAACAGATATGGACACGAGCCCAGGAGATGTGCTTCAGGTTATCTCGTGTTGTTAGTAACACGAGGAACAACCAGCCATGTGCACCTCTGACTACAAAGAGTTTCATAATACAAAAATATAAGTATAATACAAGAGAAATTTTACTTTTTACTTAAATTCTATAATTTCTTGTTTAACATTTATTCTGAATTGAATATAACACAGATTTTTTGTTTTGCAATGTGTTATCGATGAATAAGCGCAACGTCTGAATACTGATTTCAGGAACCATTCGTTAGATAAATATACAAGATGCAATAATTAATTCTACGAAATAAAGAAGTCTGCTTCTTTAAAAATTGTCTATACAGTATGTCAGTATAGTACAGTATATCCGCATAATTTGGTTCTGAATCTTGCAAGTTCGAAACACGCGTTATGAAAATATTCATTTCTGTCGGAAACCATGTAAAAAAATTCTTTCATTCCAAAAAATACACTTTAAAATTAGCGTCCAACAATTTACGAGAAATCTGTATTAACAGAAAGAACATTATATTCGTTGCCTTTGAGCTAAGGATCATAGTTTTGTTAGAGTTCGTGTTGAGGGGATTTCAGGGAGGTGGCCAGAAATTGGAAGAGGGTCGCTGGAATATTTTAGTCGGAAGAGGGTCGTATGTATTTCATGACTGGCACGAGCAATAATTTTCGAAGTCGTCGTTAACCGTCATTCACACACATACGACAACTTAAACGTAATTATTAATCTGTGACCTCATAAAAAGTAAATATCTCGCACGTAAACAATCAGCAGAGAGCACTGTGTTTGCCTTGCTTTGCTCTGAGTACAGTATGTGACAAATTATTGAATCTGCCTGCTTGTGTTACATAGTTTACAGATGAAATCTGCTTAAAAGCTGTCGTTATTGTGTGGGGAAGTGATCTGATGACGGCTTCGTTTTAGCTGATATTTTTAGAGTACATATTTGAAATGACTTTTTTAACGATGCTCGTTTTCTGGACCTAATTTTCGTTTTCTTCTGTTCCAGGTGAGTACCCAGTGTTGAATGCCACTACATCATGTAAGTCTTACCTGGTGAGCTGTGTTCAGTTTGTCTTCTCGTTCCACGGCGATTTCCAAAGCCCTACATCTCGAAACAGTGCAGTAAACTGTACCGGGGTTTTGAATATACAAGAGCTTTGCAGTTAAATGTGTAATTCAAAAGCGACTTTCTTACGAGTACTTTCTGTTTTTATTCATTTTCCTTTTATATTTACGTTTACATTTGGGTCCGAGGATATCCCTCTTTCTGAATAGAATAATGGAAATGTTGGTAATTCTATACCTGCAATAAGTAGTCTGTAGATGGAGATGAGCCTCTCACGTGCCAGGGAGGCACCTGCTATGGATGATTCAGAATCGCTATACACGGTTTCTAGGGATTGTACAAGAGGCTGACATTGGGGATACCTGCCAACCTTCACGGTTTATCCGCAAAATTTACGGAAATTGCAGTATTTTACTGTTTTACAGATTGACTGTGTTGTTTTACGACGTCTAGGGCAAAAATTTGAAACGTTAACATTTGAAAATTGCCCCAGTTCCATACAATCGATTGTTTGCGTGGGTCGAAGGTAAGTCTACGATAGTGGATAACACGTTCTATGATGATATTGGTGCTTTTAAGATTGTGACGTTTGTGTCGTGATTGGAGATAAATTTAAAGTCGGTATAACAGTTCTTCCATGTGAATCTCATGTTTCAACAGGCTCTGCTCCGTGAACTCAAAGAAGTGATCATTAGTTAGTTGTTGGCATTCAGCCATAGAACACAGTAATCGATCCTCAGGCTACAGAAAAATTCCTTCTCTTTTCACCAATGAGAAAATACTTTTGTAGGAACTTCCCGTGAAGCCAAGGTTTGACAAAATTGAGGATACACAGTTTTCATCCCTTCGTTTTTCCTTGTAAACGCTTCCTATCTCGTTATGCAAGGAAGGTATCTACATCTACATACATACTCCTCAATCCACCGTAAAATGCGTGGCGGGGATACACTCTACCACTAATAGGTATTTCATTTCTTATTCCACTCCCTGAACGAGGGAAAAAATAACTTCTATACGCCTCTTTACGAGCCCTGATTTCTCTTATCTTTGTGATCTTTACTCGAAATGTAAGTAAGCGGCAGGAAGATCGTTCTATAGTCAGCTTCAAAATCCGGCCCTCTAAATTTCCTCAAAAGAATTTCTGGAAAAGAACGTTGTCTTTCCTCCAGGGATTCCCATTTGAGTTCCGTATGGCATTTTATTACTTAGGAAGTCTTGCAGCCAGTCACAAATGTGTGAACCTATTCCATATGCTCGTATCTTTGTTAGCAGTCTGCAGTGTGGCACCGCGTCAAATGCCTTTTTGAAATCGATAAAAACACAATCTGCCTGTTGCCCTTCACCCATGGCTCGCAAGATGTCATGTGAGAAAAGGGCAAGCTGAGTATCACACGAACGATGTTTCCTAAACTCGTGCTGATTCATAGAAAGAAGCATTTCCGTCTCAAGGAAATTTACTATATTCGAACTGAGAATATGCTCATAAATTCTACATAAAACTGATGTCAACGATATTTGCCTGTATTTATGTGGGTAAGTTCTTTTACCTTTCTTATAAACGGGAGTTACCTGCGTTTTTTCCCAGTCACTAGGAACATTGCGCTGAATTAAAGATTCGCGATAATTGCAAGCTATGTAAGGGGTCAGTGCCGCAGAATACTCTTTGTAAAACCGAACTGGTATTCCATCCGGACCAGGAGACTTTTTTGTATTCAGCTCTCTCAGCTGCTTCTCTACACCGAAAATGCCTATTACTATGTCCTCCGTTTGGGAGTTAGTTCGTTGATCAAATGATGGTACGTATGTACATTTCTCCTGCGTGACCGCTTTCTTAAATGTAAAATTTAGAACTTCAGCTTTCCGCCTGCTTTCTTCTATTACTGCCCCGGAATGTTCAACGAATGACTGGAGAGTGGCCTATGGCATAGATGAGTGTTTTTCATCCTGTGGGTAGCGACACCCTGTTGGTCACAAAGTCTTGCTCAGGGGGTGCGATCTCACCGAAACGCGTAACAATGTAACCATTTTTCCATCTCATGATGAATTGTTAATTAAGCGACTTAACAGCGTTTGTGCATTACTGCTTCAGTTATTTACAATGGTCACAATCTTCTTGTATGACTTCCTCACATGTTCAGATATTGTTATGTCAGAAAAACAAATATCACTAACATAATATTATTTTTAATCAGTACTAACAATAACATTTTATTACTGGAACATAGTATTTTGCTGCTAGTTTATGGTTTTCAGTATCCTTTCGACATAAGTTCAATGTTTATGAGCATCCTTGAAGTATTAAGAAGTGATGCATCAGCTATGATAGTTTTATACTGGCACATTACGACACGTCGCCTCAAATTACTTTTCGCTCCTGCAGTTTTCTCCAGATGTGAATGACTGCGCAGATCTGAGATACATCTAAGAAAGAAAAGTAAAATTTTTGCCTTTGGAATTACTGACAGTTGTAATACGGGCCTGGGTGGGGGGGGGGGGGGGGGGGGGGTCGCTGGGCATTTTTAATCGGAAAGGGGGTCGCGCGTTCAAAAAAGTTGAGAAACAGTGGTCTATATCATTTCATAGAACTGTCCAGAATTTTCTTCAAGTCAATCGTGTATTATTGTTACCAGATTACATGGCTTATTATTATCCATAAAAATTCCAGAGCTGTTTGGGAAGACGATTTTAGTGAATTGCTGCAAATGGTATCAAGTAGCAGAAAACAACCATTTCTAGTCTATTATCGACTCAATAAATTCCATTTAAAAGCAGCCCACCACAATATGTAGCCACCACAAATTTGTAGAGTTCCTTATTGGGAACATGGAGTCATGGCTTGGTGAGGTCTGCGCCACTCTAGAACCTTATCACCATCTGAGTTTAACAGATATAGCCATGAGTCTATGATAGGCACTGCAGGCTATGTCATTTTATTAGAAAAAACACTCCAGTTGTCATTTGCTGCCGTAGCCTATGTCGCTCGTTGTGAGAGTCAATGCCGAAAATAGAGTATTATACGTACACTATTGTCACTGTCAATCTTGGAATTTTATAATCCCAACTGATTTCCGAAATGGAATGTCCTATGGGTCTAGCTCTATCATTGGGTTGGCACCTCAATGTATATCGCAGTTAAGTGTAGTTGAACTTGAGCTAATGATGGCCGTATAATCGGTACTTTCATAACATAGGTAGCTGCTAGGACAGATTTATATTGCGTGCAGAGAAAGCAGTAAAGCATAGTTTGGTAATTTCAATTTCTGGTGAAGTGTGTGCTGAGTGATCGTAACAGGGGTTACTGTAGGCAATTTGGCGATAAATGGGAATACTTAATAACCCTGTGTTATCACCCAATCAACACAAAGAGAGCTACGTAATCTGAGATTCCAAAACTTCATATCAGTTATTTAAAAGTATTGCACAGAAAAACGTAATGCGAAAGTCATCAACCTGGACTATGGAGCAATGGAAAAAGGTTTTTTGGTTGGGGGAGTCTTATTTCACACTGCTTACAATTACAGTCTGAGTTCACTTCTGCCGCGGCGGAGTGGCCAAACGCATTGAGCCGCTATGCTGCGATGCGCAAGGCCGTTCCCCGTCAGGGGTTCGAATCCCCCCTCGAGCATGGATGTTTGTGTCGTCTTCAGTATAAGTATTTTGTAAGTTTAGGGACTGATGACCCCGCAGTTAAGTCCCTTAAGCTTAACAAACATTTGAACAGTTTCTTAGTTCACTTCTGACGTACGCCGTTCCAAGCGTACGATGCAAATTGCTTACTGGGAAGAGGGAGACAAGTCGAGGTTTCGAGATGGATTTGTCAGCCACATCGTGATATTCGATTACATTAATATTTATACAAACATCATTGATACGAGATTTCGTATGAAGTGGAACGTGTCACTTTAGTAAAAGACAACCTTACATGACATATAATTATTTATGGTTGTAAATTTAATAATCCCTATGTAAAAATTCATCTACTGAGTAGAAGGAGTTATAGAAACTCTTTCAATTTGTTTTAAATGCTGGTTGGCTGGCTCTCAGACATTTGATTTTATTTGGTAAGTGATTAAATACATTTGTGGCAGCATAATTCAGTTGCTAATGTTACATTTAACCTTGAACAGTATATACATATACATATATATATATATATATATATATATATATATATATATATATATATATATATATATATATTGTAAAGCTATTGTGAAGGTCCCTAGATCCTTAAATAAATCTCTGCAGGATGATCTTCGATAGGCTCCAGAAATTATTCTAAGTACACGCTTTTCTGCAAGGAAAACCTTTTATGCTCAATGATGAATAACCCCAAAATATGATGCTATATGAAAGCTGTGTATGCAGATAACCAAAGTAAGTTAATTTATTAAGATATATGTTATCAAAATTTGCAATAACCCTGTTTGCATAAGTTGCTGAACTCAATCGTTTGAGTAGATCGTTACTTTCTGAAGAAGCTGTCAGAAGTGTGATTGGGTTATAGTTATTGACATCAGGCGTAACTCGTTTGTCATTCAATGGCTTAACAATATCATATTACAGTATCTGGGTGGAAAACCTGATTGAGAGAGCTACAACATATGTGTCTGAGAAGGAAATGCCATTAACTCCATATGAGATTTCCTTTCGAGTGAGTTTCAATCCTTAGTACGAGTATAGTTCTTTGTTGCTTTATATTAATTTGTTCGAATTATAAACCCAGAAAATTACTGACTTTGTGACTGTAACACCGATATTATAAACGATACATATATGTATAGATCTTACTCATACCTATTATAGAGTTAAACCTGAGTTGTGATAACCACTACTATTTCTCAAATATAGTCCGGAATGTGTATTCCGCGAAGGAAAAGAGCTAAATTCAGCCATTAAATTAATTTATGTCAGAAGTAACTGCATCATGAATCAGAAAATGTAATTCATAAATGAGAAGTAAGTTTAATTTCATTTTTATATCTATCAATGGCAACACATCAAAAATAAATTACTCATATGGCAGTTAATATATTGCAGAACTGAATCCAGATATGACTGTCAATTAATATGAAACACATGTTTCTAACAATATATCTACGTTTCAAGAGGAATAGTAAACGTTTCAGGAGGTAGTAGTATAACAAACGTCCATTCATGATGTGTCGAATTTTTATTGAGTATAAAGATACAGCTATTAAATTTAACAAAAACAAACTTAAAACAAAAACATCTGAGGACATTTTTACTGAATCACCCGTCTGTTCGTGGTAGAACGTCATCACATTGAATTATAAGCACAAATGTGTGTATGTTCTAAAAGGATTTTATTTTTATTTTTTAATGTAGTGAACCGTCATTCTACTTTCACGGTGATCTTCAGACCTTAAAGACTAAAGATGGCTTACAATAAAACTGGTTAAATAAAAATAAATTTGAAGAACATGACATAAAATTGTGCTTATATTTCAATATGATGGTGTTCTACCACGAAACGACCGAAGAATCGGTGTAAATGTCTTTATTAACCTTTAAATGTTTTAGACTACAAACTTAAAGTTCTCTCAGTGAATACAGCTCTCTCTCATCATCATCATCATTAGAGACTGATTATGCCTTTCAGCGTTCAGTTTGGAGCAAAGTACCTCTAATAAAATTCCTCCATGATCCTCTATAGCGCTCCAGTCACGGTCTGCACGGCCACTACGGTCGGGGGTTCGAATCCCCCCTCGGGCATGGATATTTGTGCCGTCCTTAGTCTTAGCTAGTTCATAAGTAGTTTGTAAGTTTACGGACTGATGACCCCGTAGTTAAGTCCCATAGACTATACAAACATTTGAAACATTTGATCCCCTGTTCAATGCTAACATTGATGCCTCGTCTGATGTTATGCCTTTTACTTCAAAATCATTCTGCACCGAATCTAAGTATTTTTAAGTACTTTCTTCTTGGTCTACCTCGACTCCTCTTACCCTCCGCTGCCGAGCTCATGAGTCTCTTAGGTAACCTTGCTTCTCCCATACGTGTAACATGACCCCACCATCTCAGTCTGTTCGCACTAACTGCTTCGTCTATGGTGTACATTCCCAGTTCTTCTTTGATTTCCTCATTATGGACACCCTCCTGCCATTGTTCCCATCTATTAGTACCTGCAATCATTCTTGCTACTTTCAGCTCTCTCTGCTGAAAAAAAATTGACAGAACTTATATGGCATTCTTATTGCAATTGGTCTATACTGACACCTCCTAAAACATGTAATATTCCTCCTGAGATATTCTGTATAGTTTTATACATCACATTCAAAACGCGTTCCACCTTCACGTAAGTGGATACATGTAGATGTAGCTGGTTGCTGTTCCCAAGTTAGATCTTACTAAGTATCAGTAGATACTATCGGTTACAATATAGGAAACTTCATCTTATTACGGGTCAACGCATTTAGTAGTCGCAAAAAATGTTCAAATGTTTGTAAATCTATCGGACCAAACTGCGTGGTCATCAGTCCGTAGCTTACAAACTACTTAAACCTAAGTAAACTAACCTAAGGACAAACACACACACCCATGCCCCAGGAAGGACTCGAACCTCCAAGGCGAGCAACCGCGCGCTCCGCAGCGACACGCTTTAGACCGCTCGGCTACTCCACGGCGGCTTAGTAGTCGCTATTTTAGGTATGTTCTGTGTAACCCGTTTATTACTATCACGCCAGAAATTGAAGATGAATTACTTTTTGCTCTCACCATCACAGTCACACCAGCTGAGGCTTAATTCGAATCAGTATGTAGCTAAACCTGAGAATCATCTCCTGTACTATGATAAAGACAGAATAGTTTCCTTGCGGTTGCTTCATTTGGTGGTGTCGCACAGTGAACCACGGAGTTGAGGAAAGAACAAATATTTGCTGGCAGTCATTTCCTCTGTAGCTAAATTTTGTACACGCACGACGTAATCGATCTACGGCGAGCAGAAGGCGAGGATGGCATTCATTAGAGACAATAAGTCGCGCACGTGCCTCTGCCGCTCATTTCATTAGGAAGACGGGCTAGGGGACAACTGATTGTTAATTTGACGACACAACTTGACAGTATTTGGATAACGCGGCCGCCCGGTGAATGCAAACTGCGGCGCGCCTTCCGTTGTTCGCCGCGCGCTGTTTTTCAGACGTCAGCTAAGTTTGCTTTTTCTCTCAGTACTGAAGAACAGGTTCTGTTCCCCGTGCAGCAGCCGATTAATCGCCCCGTGTTTTACGAGCGCAGCCACATTGCAGCCCTGCGGTATTGCTCGAGTAGGCAGCAAGGAAAGGGCGCTAGATATGAGGTCCCAACCGACACACGCAACGTATTTGCACGCCACCGTGACCACCGGCTAATTCTTTTTTCACCACTCCCTCCCGTTGCTTTTTTACGAAATATTTATAACCCTAACGCCCTTTTGAATGCTCGGAGGGTTCAGCTTTATAACTTATGTTCTGGGTGTTAAAGAAGAAATAAGACTAATACTAACTGAAACGCCGCACAGGAATAGCCGTGCGCTCTAAGGTGCCTTGCTGCGGAGTGCGTGGCCGTTCCTCGCCGGAGGTCCAAGTCCTTCCTCGAGCATGGGTGTGTTTGTTGTTCTTAGCGCAAATTAGTTAAGTAAGTTTAGGAACCGATTACCACTGTAGTTAGGTACCATAGATTTACAAACATTTGAATATGAACTAACTGAAACAAGTTTCCATTTAGAAATGTATTTTCTTTGTTGAGAGGTAACTTGTGTTTTATTCAATCTGTGATAAATTATGCAAGTCAACTAAAACCAATATAACACCAAAACTGTCTTAAAGAGACACAAGACTCGTAGGAAAAAAAGCTACCCAATATACAGTTTTGTGAAAAACAAATAACATGTCCTATCGCCCTGTCACAGTTGAAAACAAAAAGAAGGAAAAAGAACGTTATAAAATTGTAGTGCATCAGCAATGTTGTTTGTTATCGAATTTTTCAACTCTAAAGAAAACAGGTTTATTTACTTACGCAATTTTGTTTGTTTGTAAATCAATCGTACAGAACTGCTCGGTCATCATTCCGTAGCTTACAAACTACTTAAACTGAGCTAAACTAACCTAAGGACAACACAAACACCTATGCCCCAATGCGCACGGCGAATCCACCGCGGCCGAAATTTTGTCCACGCAAAGGTTTATTAAACAATTACTTCCGAATAACAATAACCTATAAATGATTATATCACTGAAATAAGTTCATCTTAATTATCGCGAATGTGTAAGATAATAGCGTACGAAACATCACTCAACAGATACTGAAGACCAACAGCGTTTTCAGCGTGGGGAAATTTACTAAGACGAATATTAAACTAATTTATTATCAACTCCCTCACTTACCATGTCACCCCTCACTCTGACCTTATTAGTTTCGAAGTAAAGTAAGCTTTAGTACGTAGTTTATATCCATCGCTTTGGGGAGGTAACAGGGGTTAATAGAACAAAAATTGGAAGAGAGGAAAATACACGTGCCATCGCAAATTTTTGCACAGCGGCAGGGGTGTTTTATGATAATGAAAGGCTATAACAGTGACATACCATTTCAAACATAGCATCCTGAACCATTTCACATAAGTGAAAGGTCACCTAGTTACCGTCAAACATATATGAAAAATCTCTAATATACATGCAACTGAAGTTATGGAAAGAGACAAAACTTCGCGATTGTACATAAAAATGACATATCAATTACACATAGCTCATGAACAAGAGGTTTACAACCACCATAAACCTGTTTATAACACATTTGACAAATACTCTGCGAAATAAAATGTTAATGCTGACAGCTGACATCAGCCTGCCAGCAAGTTTTCAACCGACCCACAAAGTGCTCGGCGTCTGAACTACATAGCAAGAGTCTTAAGCGGAACAACAGACAGATAGGTAATGAATCACATATATCGTAGTACATGACAATGTATAAAAAAACTGCCCGGGAGTAGCCGAACGCTCTGGCGCGCCACGTTACGTATCGCGAGGCCTCCCGCGTCGGAGGATCGAATCCACCCTCGGACATGGATGTGTGTGTTGTCCTTAGGTTAGTTTAACTTAGTTTAAGTAGTTTGTAAGTCTATGGAGCCGGCCGCGGTGGCCGAGGTGACTAAGGCGCTCCAGTCACGGTCAGCACGGCCACTGCGGTCGGGGGTTCGAATCCCCCCTCGGGCATGGATATTTGTGCCGTCCTAGTTTGTAAGTAGTTCATAAGTAGTTTGTAAGCTTAGGGACTGATGACCCCGTAGTTAAGTCCCATAAGATTTACAAACATTTGAACATTTGAGTCTATGGACTTATGACCAAAGTAGTTTGGTCACATAGAATTACAAACATTTGAACATCTTCTAATATATAGAGCAGAGTGTCCGTATGTTTGTACGTGTTGCATACAAATCTACAGTTTTGTTCCAATCTTTATGAAATTTTGTACACGTAAGCTTCAATCCATGAGGACTGTCGCCGTAAGTGTAAGAATCACATACGATATATAGTTCACGACATATGACGTCATAAACAATGAGATGCGCGAAAAACTGCTGCATTTTGCGACAATGCTGCTCATTTTCTCCTAAACCATTGGACCAATTTCAACCAAATTTGGTACACACATCTCTTACCGTGAGGTAGCAATTTCTGCATGGTTAAGAATCACATACGGCACATGGTTCAAAAAATATTACGTCATAACCAATAGAAATCGCAAAAAATGCCATATAATGCGGCGAGACTTTCGAAATACACTGTATGAGAATGTCAGTACTTAGCGACTTGCAACAAACTCTAAACTTAATATCAAACCTTTATTAAACTTTTTCTCACTGGCAACAATAGTAAAATGATGAAAGGAAAAAAGTTTCTCGCTTACTAATTTCCCACTGTTTACGGAGAAAAACTACGGCATTTGGTATGACGTTACAAATTATAATTTCTACACTACAAATTTTAGACGTAAGAAATTTTACAGACAGTATACACACATATAGTTGAATGAACCTTCTAAATTGTATCACATTCAGATACGCAGTTCATAAGATATGAGCACATAAACAGTAACGTTCCGCTTTTCATGGACTAAAACTACGGCTTTCGGTATGACGTTACAATTTATAATTTCTACACTACAAATTCTAGCCGCAGTAAATTTTACAGACAGTATAGACGCATATAGTTGAGTGTACCTTCTAAATTGTATCACAGTACGACACGTAGTTCATCAGATATGGGCACATAAACAGTAACGATCATGGAAAACCGCTCCTTCCCGCACCAAGTTTTAATCTTCTTTACTACTAACTGTATTCCCAAGAGATTTTACAGACATATAGCCCTTATATAAATGAATATATACCGGAAAAAAGGCAGGAATACGTAAATAAATACCCGGGAAACGTCGGGTTTTCAGCTAGTCTTTTGTATAAAAAGATAATATGCACTAAGATTCGTGATTTCAAGTCTGTGGTGTATAGTTACATTGTAAAGGCCTGTCATATTTTAGTACCTCAGTTGTTTGTATACTATTTGCTCTTTTGTAAGAAGTCACGTAGGACACACTGTTTGAAAGCGTTGATCAAGAACAAAATTTGCTCTGACAATTATCCAAACACCTCATTACAGATTCAGAATAAAATCTGGAATTTAATATAAAGTATTGAGGGCTTGATAATGACTAGATTGCCAATCATACCTGTAAAATCAATAACAACTGACAGGCCAGTCTGCGAGTGTCCACAGTGAGCGGGCGACTGGCACTACGGCACAGATGGACAAGCCTGGGCCGTCTGCAATGAAATGCGGCCTGACTGATTATAATTATCAAGGAACATTCACTATATGACAAATGTACTAACATTTTTTTCATATTTAGAGATGTAATTTATGTTGATTCACGACTGATCATTGGGAGTCCGTCCTGGAGCTGCTCCAAATCAAATGGTCAAATGTTCGTAAAGCTTATGGGACTTAACTGCGTCGTCATCTGTCCCTAAACTTACAAACTACTTATGAACAAGCTTATACAAACATACATGCCCGAGGGATATTCGAACCCCCGACGGTGAGCGACCTCGCGCAACGTAGCATAGCGCCTCAATGCTCTCGGCCGCTCCGCCGCGGCAGGAGCTGCTCCAAGACGCAGAATAGACTTCAGTATTAGTTGTTAAGCCGGACCTGTTTTTCAGTTTTTACTCTCTTCAATATAGTAAACATATGTTTAGAATAGTATGTTGAGCGAATCGTAGATATATCAGCTACATTCCTGTGTAATATGGGAAAATTATCAGGATGAAGATCGCGATGTAATGTTTCTCTTGGTTTGAGGGTCAAGTGTGCTAAATATCATCGAGATGGGACTTAAACTGTGGGTTGCTGATGAAGTCTGTTATGAGTACCTTCCGCCGTGTACCGTTCAAATTACGTAGACAGTGCTGTTCCTTTTGATTTTAAAGGGAAGTGTGGAACTTTTCTTTTGAAATCGGATGTTTGGTAAGGCAACGCATAAAGTACGAACCTGAAATGAAGTACAAAATTTGTAGTTTCGATTTCCCAGCGATTGCTATGGATTTTCCGTCTTTTTTAAACTACCGCTGCATCAAATGAAATCAAACAAAAGTCAAATCGTTCAAGCTATTTCTGAATTTAAGCGAGACTAACGCACATAGCGTCATATTTACCTGTTGTAGAACTTGATGCTTCTGTGTGACAATGAGTTGCTTTCATGTTTCACTGTCCAGCTCACTGTACTGCGTCGCTTGAAGAGACACATAGGGACGCTGTACCTTATACTATGCCGCGGCGTGCGCGCTAATATGCCTTGCCTCGTTGCGTGAGGCAGTTCGCCGTCGGAGATTCGAGTCGTCCCTCGGGGATGGGTGTATATGTTGTTCTTAGGATAAGTTAGTTTAAGTAGTTTGTAAGTGTAGGTACAGCTAATTATGGAGTTAAGGCCCATAAATTTACAAACATTAGAACATTTTTGTTACACTACTTTGACATACTCCAAACTTAAAGACACGCAAGACAGCGAGGCAATTAATCTTTAACAAGAAAAAAAAGAAATAAAACTGTTCTTCCCAAACAGCGAGAATTGCATTGTGCAGCTTCTGAACTCATTCTGACTATGGCCGTTAAGAATCACAAGACGTGTCCTAGGCGCTACTATGTAACTAAGCGACAAGCTGGCGCCTACCCCATAGCGCCTGCTCGCCGGGCGAACAGACTTGGGCATACTTGGAACAGCCTGCTGTGGGCTATCTCCTGTATTTTGCACAATAATCGGAAAATAGCAGTTTGTTAAAACAAGCTATCAATATAGATGTTTTCTTGTGATCATTTGCGAATAAAAGTTGTCAAATGAGAAGACTGCAATAATAAAATTATTTGATCTCACTCCTATCCCTCTGAGGATGATAGGTAATTATTATGTGTGTCTGCCATTGAATAGTGACACCACAGTCCTCATTCTAAGTTCGCTAGTATGAGTTAAAAAGGACTGATAGCTGAAATGTTCCATTCGTAAGTGGTTATATAAATTATCAGTATTTTAAAAGTGGAACAGTAGATAGTGTGTAAGGATAAGTATTGCAGCTGAATGGAAAATTTCCCTTAACGGATGTGAATATGTACTTACATCATACTAACATTGTAACAGCATCAGATAATGGCCGCGGTGGAGTAGCCGAGCGGTGTAAAGCGTCTCGCTGCGGAGCGCGCGGTTGCTCGCCGTGGAGGTTCGAGTCCTCCCTGGGGCATGGGTGTGTGTGTTTGTCCTAAGGTTAGTTTACCTAGTTTACCTAGTTAGTTTAAGTAGTTTGTAAGCTACGGACTGATGACCACGCAGTTTGGTCCGCTAGATTTACAAACATTTGAACATTTGATTTTCAGATAATGCTATAATTATATGAAGGTCTGAATAAAGGGAGAAGAGTACCCATATCACACAATTAATTATTAAAGGAAATTTACAGATGTGGTAAGTCAACCAAAAAGCAGTTTGATAAAACATCCATGTACTCTTTCTTACTGCCCCTTAATTATTATTAGTTTCATCTTCGCTTTAATAAGAAGAATCCCTTGTTATCCTCAAATAAACATTTCTTATTAATTCTTTAATAGAAGTAAATAAGTCGGTGGGAAAAATATTACGGTGCGTTGTAAACACCTGCAGGTAACAGAAAAATATAATAACTGAGCCTTCGCAGAACAAAACGATCATGAATTATTGTGCTCATTAAATAATTGGATTGAGTCGTAATACTGAACAGTGACATTAAATAACCTCTGTGTTGTCTTTGTTCTTAAAGGATAGATCCGTTTCTGCTATAACTGCAAACGTCCTTTATTGTCTGCACGTCTCATTGAACGTATCAGGTGGTCAGATTCCCGATCGCGAGTGAGACAATGCTTCTCGATCAGCACCTCACTGTCTGCAGCAAATGAGACCGCCTGTGTCACTGACCTTTAACTTATCACTGCAATCATAGGATCAAATGTAATAGACATATATTTGGAAACATTTTTGTTTCATTTATTGGGCAATATCACTATTATTTAAATGTTTATATAAAGAACAGTCTAGAGTGCAAAAAAAAAAAAAAAAAATTCCGACTTGTTTCGGTCTCATCTTAGACCATCTTCAGGAAATATAGCTCCATTGATTGACATCAATGGAGCTATATTTCCTGAAGATGGTCTAAGAGAAGACCGAAACAAGTCGGAAAAAAATTTTGCACTCTAGACTGTTCTTTATATATAAATGTAATATAATACTATGGTCCTATGATGGTCTTGATTTCTTTGTGCGATTTGATATCTCTCAATAGTCTGCTGTTTTAGGTCTATATAGGAACTATTTCCCGAAGTTATAATTATCTCGTGCTCTAGATTTCCTATGCAGCATGCACACATTATATTTAGCGCGCAAGTCAGTGACGAAACTCTTTTATAACGGGACATCCGGAGACGAAATGCAGTACGTTTATCTTCGATGAATTTTCGGAACAAGTTTATTCCAAACAACAATGTCAGCGTAAATTACTTCCTGATTAAACATAGCTAATGGGGTTGACTTTAGAGCACAGAAAATTCACAAATCACCAAACCTGTGTACGAAATAAAAGGTCAAGTCGCTTTGATTTATGATAGCCGTAATTAATCTCAGCTTATTTCCGTAGCTAATGAATAATTTATTATCCGACACGGATGTCTTCATCGCACACACCAATCTTACCGCGTCGTGACATCGAGCTAGTAATGCCGGCCACTGTCAAGATACGGACGTTCCTTTCACTCGGAACGTTCTCGCAGCGGCCAAGAATCTGGCGTAATGCTGAGTATCAGATTGAAGACGTGAGATAAAAAGCGGCGTGTCGCGTGCGCCGCGGCCAGACGCGGCAGTAATTGTGAGGCGAGTATTTTGTTGTAGGCTGCGGGGGCGCCGCGCGGCGTCGCCGTGGCCGCCGTATCGACCACGTGTTCAAGTAGCTGCGCACCTTCCCCGCCGCCACAACAATGCCGCCACCAAGTTTAACTGTCCCACGTCCTGCAAGCTGCGCCTGCGTGCAACGAGCTGCTTCCTGTACCACCGACCACGTGCGCGGACAGAAAAACAACGAGGATATTTTAAGAAGGAAAACCGAAAACAGTTGAAGTTATCAGTTGATGTAGAGAAACAGCATACTTCTACCATTTCGGACGAAGTAAGAACATGTTGCGGTTCCTTATGAAGTGTTAGTACTAAGTTGACAACAAACTCTTCAGATAAACAAAATTCTCATTAAGGGGGAATACAATTTCTGTGTCAAGTTTCAAGAAAAAGTAATATGTTATTAAAGAAAAAATGCAGAATGAAACTTTCACTCTGCAGCGGAGTGTGCGCTGATATGAAACTTCCTTGTAGATTAAAACTGTGCGCCGGAACCGGGACTCGAACGTAGGACCTTTACCTTTCGCGGGCAAGCGCTCTACTGACCGAGCTATCTCGACACGACTCACGATGCCGCCTCACCACTTCCGCCAGTACCTCGCCTCCTACTTTCCAAACTTCGCAGAAGCTCTCCTGCGAAGCGTGCAAGACTAGCACTTCAGGAAGAAAGGATATGGTGGAGACATGGCTTAAACACAGCCTAAGGGATGTTTCCAGAATGAAACTTTCACTCTGCAGCGGAGTGTGCGCTGATATGGTCTCAGGTTCGAGTCCCGGTTCCGGCACACAGTTTTAATCTGCCAAAAAAGTTTCAAGAAAAAAATGCTTTAAGGTGAAGCACTCTAGCCGATGAGATCATCATCTGACGATCACCAGAGCGGGTTGTAGGGGTATTTGAAAATAAACAAATAAAATTAAATAAACGTATTGGCAGGTCCTGTCACCTCGTCAGATTTGTGCTTCTTCGCGAGCTACAGTCTCTTACAATAAATTTCGTTGAATAGTCCGTTAACAATGACGTAGATGAACAATACACTACAGATGCCTTGCTACCTTTCAAAATAGTCACCTCCCATTAGCTATGCGCCGCTGAGCTATGCGATACATGACCTGGGAACTTTGAACGAAGTTTTCCTTTAGGATGGTGTTCAAAAGCCTCGTCACGTTCCTTGGATGTCAGAAATATCGTCAAATGTCCTTTCAAAGCGAATTTGAGTCAAGGGAATAGCAAGAAGTCTGGAAGATTGAGATCCGGCGAGACGGTGAATTTTCAGGTTGAACCACCGCATTTTGGCCAGGGACTGTTTGACGATATTGGCTGCTTGTGGCCAAGCATTGTCGTTCAACTTGAACATCCACCATACTCGCTGTTACAGTGCCAAGGGTGTTCTACTAATACAGTGAGCTGCATATACGGCCGTAACATAAAGTGGGACAAGCATGTAAAAGTCCGGCACTAATACGAACTTTCCTCCCTCACACACCACCAACCCTCACCCATATCGTGTAATGTGATTTTTGTATCACTAATGTGAATATGTTCTATATTTTAATAGATACAGCAACATTGACGAGGTGGGGTGATTATATGTCTCTACGATGCAGATAGCCGTACCGTAAGTGCAACCACTGAGGAAGGAGGAGGAAGCTTATGGTTTAACGTCCCGTCGACAGCTTGGTCATTAGAGACGGAGCTAACGCTCGGAGTTTTGGGTAAGGATGGTGAAGGAAATTGGCCGTGCCCTTTGAAAGGAACCATCCCGGCATCTGCCTGGAGCGATTTAGGGAAATCACGGAAAACCTAAATCTGGATGGCCGGAGGTGGATTTGAACCACCATCCTCCCGAATACGAGTGCAGTGCCTTACCATTGCGCCACCTCGCTAGGTGACCACTGAGGTGTCTGTCTGCCTGAAAAATGTGTGATTCCTCAGAAAGTGTAGTAGGCTTTTCAGTAGCCGCGGGGATAGCAATGTGGATGATTGACTGACTTCTCCTCGTAACATCAGCTGACGATGCCTTCCTATAAATTAATGGGTACGGCTGAGAAAGATGGCAAACAATAATCGTTCGTTTATCCAAGAACCTTAATCTCTACTGTATGGATACTCTAACATTGCGTCGTCTTGGCTAAGATTTCCAGGAGGTAAAGTGGTGCCGCATTCGAATCTCCGGGTGGGGAGTAATCAGGAAGATGTCATTAGCAAGAAAATGAAAAGAAGCATTTCAAGGATCCGAGCGTCGAATGCTCTTCTGTTAAACGGGTATGTAACTTAAAAATTTTAAAAGAGAAATGGATTGATAGAAGGTAGATACAGTTGGGATTACTGAAGTACGGAGGCAGGATGAACAGGATTTCTGGTCAAGTGAATACAGGATTATGAATACAGAAACAGTTGGTGATAACGCAGTAGATCTAATAATGAATAAGAAAATAGGAATGCGAGTCTGTAACTATGAACAGCATAGTGAAGGCATTATCGTAGCAAACACAGACCGAAGCCAACACTGACCACAATATTAAAAGTTCATGTGCTAACTAGCTTTTCCGATGACGAGGAGATTGAAAAATATATGATGAAATACAAGAGGTTGGTAGCAAGGGTAAAATATAGGGAACGAAAATTTTGATAATCGACTTGTACAAACACTTGAACGCAGGTATTTGAGTAAGGCATGAAAGAGACGGCATGATTGGGAAGAGTTTAAGACAGGGTTGTAACCCTTCCCCAATGTTGTTCAATCTGTACATTGAGAAAACTATGAAGAATAACAAGGAGAAATTTGGAGGAGAAATTAAAGTTCAAGGAGATGAAAAAATTGCTGTTCGCCTATGACATTGTAATTCCGTCTGTTCGTGACTAGATGAGGCATAAAGAGACGTTTAATACTGACTTTTTCATTAGTATAGGAAGAAAAACTGAGCGGAATGTACAGTGCCTTGAATGTAGGAAATAAGATGAATATTAACAAGAGCAAATCAAGAAATAATAGAATGTAGTCTAAGAAAATCCGGCGATACTCAAGGAATTAGAATTAGGTAACGAGACAACAAAAGTTGTAGATGAGATTTGTAATTTGATTTGCAAAATAACTTCTGCTTGCCAAAGTAAAGCAGACATAAAATGCAGTAGGGCTACGAAAAGAAAAACATTCGTGAAGAAGAAAAATTCGTTGGCATCCATTATTGATTTAAAAGATGGAAAGTCCTTTCTGAAAGCATTTGTATGGAGAATACCATTGTAAGAGATTGAAATGTGGACTATAAGGAGTTTAGACAAAAAGTTGATAGAATCTCTTGAAATGTGGTGCTGAAGATTAGATGGGTAGAGCGGGTAACTAATGAAGATCCACTGAACACAAGTGGGGAGACATGAAATTTCTGTCATACCATAACTAAGAGATCGATTGGTGGTACACATTCTAATACATCAAAGAATCGTCAATTTAGCACTGAAGGGAAGTGTATGTGGTAAAAAATCGCAGAGGGAGACCGAGAGAATACAGTAACCAGATTCAAATGGACGTCGATGCCGTTCTTATTCGGAGATGCAGAGGCTTGAACGAGATAGGGTGGCATGGATACTGGATAGCTGCAGCAAACCAGTATTTATTGATGAACATCAAAAGTACAACACCTAGAAGGCCGGACACATCACAACATAATTTTTTTAGAAGATAGAACCGGTCAAAACGGCCGCCACTCCCGCTCGCTCCCCGCCTTGCTCGCGGCTCGCTCTCGACGGCTGACGGCGGGTAGAGGGGCAGCGATGACGTCACGCTGCCGGCGAGAACGAGAGAAAGACGCTTCGGGACGGAGCGAGTCACGGTGCTCCCGAGTCCCGGGTTCATGCCGTGCCCGCCGGGCCGAGCTGAGCCGCCTCAGCCTAGTCCGCGCACGCCACCGGGTTGTGTGTTCACATAGCGCGCCGGGCATGGCCGAGACGAAAAAAGGGGGAAAATACACTTTTTCGATTTTCACGTTGTAAACATTGTTCACGGTATACAAGACCACGCTACATCATTTTATGAAATTGTTTTTTCCTTACAAGCTTTGCCTTTCCCGTGAAAAAATAAAAATTATACTTTTCATTCTGTCCGAGTTTTTTAGTTCCGTAACGCTCCTCACTCGATTTTGATGAAAGTATGCGGTTAAAAAAATCTGATTTTTGGACACATTGTAGTGAAACATCTTACGTTTCAAATGAAACATTCATCTTTTCGTAATTCGTAACAATCGTTTTCAAATAACGCTATTTGTCAAGTATGTGCACTTGATATACAAATCGTGTATTGAAAAAGATAGCGAATAGCTTACTGTTCTCTGCTTTTTAGACCCTATATTGAAGCGAGTGAAATTGAGCTAAAAGAACAAAAATGTTTTTGAAATGGTTGTCGCACTGACATCTACCTCCTTTCACAAGTAATTGAGAGTTATCTGAGCGGCGTCATGCCGCGATTCCAAGCCTACGAACTGGGCGGCTGTTGAGCGGAGCGTGAAGCACTGCAGTGCCGAAAAATTTGAATTGCTGGGTGTTTGACGGTCCCTCGTGGTCTGTTAATGATCCGTAACCAGAAAACAATTATGAACCTATTTTCTCGTATGGCGACCGATTCCAATGGACAACGATCTGCTACGGTTTTACATCAGATCAACTAGACTTTATGAGTGGCATACATCTGACCACCTGGAATATACATTTCGTGTTTGGAACTAGAAAATAACAACAAATTAATGTAAACTGCGACTCTGCTGTTGATGGACTGAAATAAAATTTTCTGACGTTACAGTTAACGGCATTTTAGTTGAAGATGAAAAAGCCCAAAACACTTATATTTATAGTTCCATCTACACCTAATACACAATATATACCTATTTAAAAAGAAGTCTTTTGTTGTGTACCTTTCATTAAGTGAAGTATTACCTTACGTAAAACCATAGCAGATCATTCTCCATTGTAATCGGTCGCCACGCATGAAAAATTATATATAGTTATTTTTGGTTATGGATTATTAACACATCACGAGAAACCAACATACGTGGCCAGCAAATAATATTTTCGGCGCTGCAGTGCTTCACTCTATACTCAACACACGCCGAGTTCGTAGGCTTGTGGTCGCGGCATGACGCCGCTCAGATAATTCGCAATTACTTGTGAAAGGAGGTAGATATCAGTGCGAATACCATTTCAAAAAGTTCTGTTCTTTTAGCTCCATTCCACTCGTTGTAATGTATGGTCTAAAATGCATAGAACACTAAGCTGCTCGCTATCGAACTTTTTCAATACACGATTTGTAAATCAAGTGCACGCATTGACAAATAGTGTCATTTGAAAACGTCTGTTATGAATTATGAAAAGGTTAATGATTCATTCGAAAGCTGAAATGATGCACTACAGTGAGTCGAAAAATCAGATTTTTTTAGTCATATACTTTCATCAAAATCGAGTGAGAAGCATTACAAAACTAAAAACTCGGGTGGAATGAAAAGTTGACCTTTTTTTTTTTTTTTTTTTTTTTTTTTTTTTTTTTTTTTTTTTTTTTTTTTTTTTACTGACAAGGCAATGCTTGTAAGGAAAAACTTGATTGATAAATTATTGTGGATTGGTCTTATATACCGTCAACATTTTTTTCATAGTGAAAATCGGAACTTGGATTTTCTTCCATCTCGGTCTGGCCAGCACTGCTATCGCAGCCTTATAAAATGTAGACGTGTGCCGGACGCCGGACGGGCGTAATAATTACGGCACGGGGGGGGGGGGGGGGCTAACCGTGCGCATGCGCACTGCTGTCGGCTGTTCTACATGCCAGTCGGGAGTAACTAGTCGCCTCGCTCTCGAGACTATGTTATCGGCACTGCCGGCTCACGGGTGCGGCGGTCTTGCCAGCCGCTCTCAATCGACAGCCGCCCTCAAACGACAAGGCAACAACTCTCCCATTCTCGTTCTTTAGTGATTAGGATCGTACCGTTCGTAGGGACCTGGAGAGATTTGGTATTTTAAGGAAGCAACGAAAATGAATCCAACTTTGTTCTAGTCAGTAGCAAATGGATATTTGTAATGTTGATTTGAAACACGTCACCGTCCTTAATTCTATACTTGGAGCTACTGGAGGAAGAGAGGGGGATCTTTGCGATTGTTAAAAACTGTTACCGCAGCAGGAATCAAACCATATTTTAGCCACTACAGGCTAGCATCCGCCCGACCATGTACCGATTTTCAGATGTGGTAGTATAATGCTTTTGTCAAAATGGAGAGCAGAACACATAGGATTACAAACATTTGAACATTTGATTTCATCACTCCCTAAGCTTACACACTATTTGAATTGTCTTAATCTAAGGACAACGCGCACACCCATGCGCTAGGGAGGACTCAAACCACCGACGCGAGCAGCCGCCCGATCCACGACATGATGCCTTAGACCGCGCAGCTACCCTGCGCGGCGCTCAAGTTTGTAGCATAGCTCTTGCCATAATAAATGGAATCTTACCCATCTTAAAAGTTGCGAGGAGCGTCTCTCACGCATTAGAAAACGGATTCTAAAACATGGAATGGTATACCATCTGTAACAGTTGGGATGAAAACAAAGGAGGTCAATCGAAACACCAGTGCTCTGTATTTCACAGAACTAAGAATGGATTATAGGTAACGAGATATGAAAGAGCACGGTCTTATAGAGAGGACTGATAGAAATTAACGAACGCATAAATTAAAAGAGAAGGTTTGCTGTAAACGGAAACTAATAAATTGAACCATAGCGTTTTGAGGGAACAGATCAGAAAGGTAACTGAGGTTATTGTGTAAGAGAGACGACAAGGAGTGAGAGAAAGAACAGAAGAGAAATTAACCCTTTCAGCCCTGGACTACTAAATAAAGTACATCACTTTTACACATCCTTATTTCTTCATGAAACAATGTGAAACACTTGAGCTCCAGTGTTTTAAATATAATATCATTTACACTTGACATTCTGCGAGTATCAGCCGCTGTTATTTAGTGTGTAGTTGCTACACACTACTCTGATAGAAGTCAAGATGCTGGTCAGACATGTAGCTGCCTGTGGTAAGAATGTTGTTTCCATCGTATACAGACATATATGTACTTTTCATTGGCAATATTTTTATTCATAAATACAAGTTAAAGAGTGATATAAAGCTATGACAATACACAACAAGTGCTTATGTGTAACGATTTATTCCAGTTAACACCTGCCGCGGTGGAGCGGCTGAGTGCGTTGAGGTGCTACGCTATGATGCACGAGGCAATTCCCCGTCGGGAGTTCGAATTCCCCCTCGGGTATGGATGTTTGGGCTGTAATTAGTAAAAGTTAGTTCATAAGTAGTTTGGAAGTTTAGGGACTGATGACCCCGCAATTAAGTCCCATAAGCTTTACAAACATTTGAACATTTGACTTAACACCTAGTTTCCTATTTATAACTTGCACCATAATTTCTAACTAAATGTGAAAAAAATTGTTCATTTCATTGGACTTTAAAATGAAGAACACTAGGTTTTAGATTTTTTGTATGAAAAAAATTCAGGGCTTAAAGGGTTAATAATGAATCGATGAATGACATATCGTTTGCATATGTTGTGAAGGACGGAGGGAGTATATTAATGGTTGGATGGAAGAGAGGGACATATTTGAAATAACAATAATTACTTTGACAGAGTCCATCTAAACTGATTACTCTGTATGCATGGAGGCTGTGTATAAATGAAGTAAAAATAGGATATTGAGAAAATGGAGAAGCATTGAATTAAAATTTGTGCCATGGACGGGAATCAAACCAAGGCCTCCATATTTACTTTAATTCAACGCTTCTCCTTTCACTCATTGTCTTTGACGTAGTGAGATGGAAAACTGTCTCTAGGTATATAAATTTATAATAAAAATAGGATGATGAAGGCACTGTGTATTTAAAAAAAACTTCAATTTAAAGGCAGCTCACAGGAAAAACAAACTCATATTTTATTTCAGTTGCCAGGTGATTGTCCATAGCCTCTCAATTAGGAAATATGAAAATACAGACGATATAGAAAACATTTTAAGGGCTAATGAACTATTCAGAATCCCTCATTATTTGTTTCTAGCATAACACATCATAGAGTCCATAATGGCGTCGGACTGGCTTCTCTTCAGAAAGAGTGACTGCTGTATCTCAAGTTGATTGCTCATAGTGAGACGTCCTTATTTGTATTTCTGCTTTCCGCTCTTACTATGCCAGGAAGTAAACATTCTGTATTTACGTCAGAGCCCCACTTTGTGCTGTGCTGGGGCCTGTTGGCCGCCACCGCAACCACCAGTACACTGGCCTCCGCCACACCTCATCACTGGATCAGCTGTGGTTGACCTGCCAGCCCATTGCTTGCTAGCCACGACTAATACAGGCCCAGGCTGCAAAGCCAGGCTCAACCCTCAAGTATCAAAAGATCCGGCCAACCTACCTAAATGTGTATTTTAAACTACCACAGCTAGAGCTATTTTGCTATAAAATAAGCATCCACATTATCTTTTGACATTTCATTCAAAGATTTAACTAAGTTAAAGAATAGCATCATGATAAACGTAGTTACCATATAATGTTTCACCTAGATAATAATCATACGACACAGAAAAACTATTTCTTTCCAGTGCTCTGCATTAGACCTAGATGTAATAAAATATGTATTCATTTTAGAAAACAGCTCTAGTGGCAACAACGCAAATGTATACACATAGTATATCAGTCACGTTTTGCCATAGTGGAGTGGCCAAGCGCATTGAAAATGTTCAAATGTATGTAAATCTATCGTACCAAACTGCGTGGTCATCAGTCCGTAGCTTACAAACTACTTAAACCTAGGTAAACTAACCTACGGACAAACACACACACCCATGCCCCAGGGAGGCGCATTGAGGTGATATGCTACGACGAGCGAGGCCGCTCTCCGTCAGGGGTTCGAAGCCTCCCTCGGGCATGGATGTTTGTGCTGGCTTTAGTATCAGTTAGTTCATAAGTAGTTTGTAAGTTTAGGGACTGATGACCCCTTAGTCAAGTCCCTTAAGCTTAACAAACATTTGAACATTTTTTCAGTCACTTTTTGTCCACATCTAAGGAGTTCTCACTGTCACGGAAACAATAACTGCTACACGACGGAAATCCTAACCTTTACCTTCTGCTAAAAAAATAAAAAATAAAAAATAAACAACAAAATAAATAAAAAAATGCAAAATAGCGTGTGTGCAGCTTCTAATCTAATACATTACTTCAACTTTTTCGACGTCCTCCCTCTATCCCATCAGCTAATAATTGAAGAGCTGTAACAATTGTAGGGTTGGCAGTCGCCTTAGGAGACGTTTAAATCTTCTAATGGTTTTGTCAATAACAGACTGTTTGTTTCACCTTCGCCAAAACATGTGTTATTCACAGTTAACATTGTTATTAATTGCACCCCCAGGAATTTCGTTATATGTATAACCTTCAAATTTGCTGTGCTTATCGATACTGTATCTAGAATGCTGACGAAACTGTTTTGGTAATCATGTTCAGAGCCAAATGCATAAGGGACTGATGACTTCGCAGCTAAGTCCCATAAGCTTAACAAACATTTGAACCAAATGTATATTGATTTTTAAGTTCAATTGTTACAATTTGCGCCTTGGAGATACAAATTCAAAATCATTTCGCAATTGACTTGGCTTTTCTGAGTTTACTGGTCAGCAGCATTAACTGCCTGAAATCTAAGAGCAATGTTCTGATTGCTCATTAAATATTTCGAATTTATATTTGAACCAGGAGAAGTCTACTTCACTTTGCTGGAAGAATTACACTCTTCACGACCTTTTCATTAGGCGACTCCTCGTCAGTTACTGCAAAGTATTACCTTGCATACAGGACACCAAAATCCCAGTCGCACAACTGTGACTATACTCCTTAGGAAAGCGATATGGTTCGAAGTTGATTATGACTGAAGATACAAAAAATCGTTTTGGCACTCTATAAATACGGAATTAGTTGGACATTACTCAGTACTTCATGCAAATATAATATCGCCAAAATCTCACAAGAGTAAATATTTCGAAATCCATGGCGCTTTGATGTTGATACGTGATATATTTCTATATATTCCATAACGTTGGAAAAAGAATTTGTTACATGTCGATATCAATACAGTGGATCTGTAACTCAGGTGATTACTTTTATTTTCTTTCTTATGTATCTGTGCAACATTCCATTCGTCTCCATCACTATAAATACTTCAGTGCTCGACATCACGTCGTAGGAGAAGTAATTAAGCCATTGCATACTGTGTGTGCAAGATGTTCTCCTCAGGTGTTGGACCACTCGAGAAAGACTTTGCCTATAAAAAAAATGATCTTTCTGGTACGACTATTGTAGTGTAATGACAACATGTTGTATCAAGTCTGGTGATTGTGATAGTTGTGCTGCTTCCTGGAATGACAGAGAAAAATCTAGATTAAAAGAAATAATCCAACAAAGCTGCTTGTGGCCATTGAGAAAACGCATTGGGGAAGTTGAACAGTTGTGCCTCGCTGGAATTCGGACCCGGTTCCTACTGCTCTCTAAGCAGTTACGGTAACCCCCCCCCCCCCCCTCGTCTCCCACAAGACTCAAACTTCCTCACACTGCTTACGTAGTTGCCGTTACCAATTTGCACTCACTGCTCGTGGCACTTTGCCGATTACCTCAAGAGTTCCGCTGTAGTGTGCATCTACACTGAAGGCTGGATCTGTGGTCGTCTTCTCCTTAATTATGTATATTTGTATGGCGTCTGTTCTTTCGAAAGAACAGTCACCACACTTGTATGTATAGAGAATAATCTTTCAAGATTCACTTGATATATTGGTGGTATTCCAATTAAAATATCTGAAAATTCAACTTTGATGTGTCATCTACTTATCAAATATATGATTGTTTACATTCAAGAATGATGAATTTCATGTAGTAACTACAACTATTCTCGTTCCCTACTTTATGAATTATCTGCATCAGCCTTCACAATGAGGAGGCGATTCACGCTGCAGCTACATGAAAATTTCGACGCTCTTTAAAGATTAAGAGGCAGGAGCTCTCAATTACAAACTGGAGCGAGAGTAACATTTTACCCTCTCTCTGATAGAGCTACAAACTGCTATATCGAACTGAGAAATATTTGAGGCAGATTATGCTTCTGACTAGTAAACACCTCAGAAAAGCAAAGCCAATTTTAAAATGATATTGAAGTTATATCTTCACGGTGCAAATTGCGACAATTGACCCTAAACATAAATATGTGTATAGTTCATCACAAGGTTACCAGAAAATTTTCGTCAGGATTTGAGAAATCGATATGCAAAACAAATTTAATAATTATACTTCTAACGAGATATCTGATAGGTAAAATGGAAAACAACGTTAACTGGGAAAAGTACGTGTTTTGGCGAAGGTAAAATGTACGGTCTGTTATTGACACAACCATTAGAAGATTAAAACGTATCCCAAGGAGACTGCCAACCGTACAATTGCTCCACTTCTTCTGCACTATTGCTGCGCAGTGTGCGAGTACTACCTGACGGGATAGAGAGAGGACGCTGAAAAAGTTGAAAAAATATATCAGTGAATTAGCGGAAAGAAGGTCTCGGATGTTCTCAGTTTTTCATTTAGGTTTGGGAGGGGGAGAGGGCAGGGGGATGAAGTGGGGACCCAATATTAAAACAAAAGCGGTTGCATTGTAGTACGCTTATTCCATGAGATTTCAATCACCAACCTTCGCCTGCGAATGCAAAGAGCTTTAGTACTCATTACCGTGTTACAAATGTAAGAATGCCGCACAGAGCACCCGCGCAGTCTAAGGTGCCATGTCATGGATCGGGCGGCTGATCACATAGGTGGTTCCAGTCATCCCTCGGGCATGGATCAGTGTATGTTGTTCTTAGAATAAGTTAGTTTAAGTAGTGTGTAAGCTTAGGGATTGATGACCATAGCAGTTTAGTAGCATAACATTTCACACACGTTCAAACGTTTGATTTGAATTGTAAGAATAATATAATTAGAATTCTTTTTGGCACTTCTTTTTCTTGAGCCTTGTATAAGCGTGGAACAGTCGAGAAAGGCAATTTCTGTCGTTTAGCACTTATTGTTTCAGAGACGTTGAGAACATTTTATATGTACACAAAATGTGAATGATATACTAGATGTATACATTTCCGTTGTTGCCACAAAACTGTTTAATTTTACAACACACTTGGTTTTCTAAGTTGAATATACAATTATTTTATTACATCTAGATCTAATGCAGATTTTTGAAAATAAAGAAAGTTTCCTGTGCCGAATGATTGCTATCTAGGTGAAACATTATGTGGTAGTGACGTTTATCATGGTTCTATTTTTTAACTTCGTTAAATATTTGATCGAAATGTCAAAAAATAATGTGGCGGCTCATTTTATAGCAAAATAGCCCTAGCTGTGGTAGTTTACTGGCCGCAGTGGCCGAGTGGTCTGCGGCGTGCCAATCACCTTCTGCACGGCCGCTACGGTCGGGGTTTCGAATCCCCCCTCTGGCATGGATGTTTGTGTCGTCTTTAGTATAAGCTAGTTCATAAGTACTTTGTAGGTTTAGTCCCATAAGCTCTACAAACCTTTGAACATTTGAGTTATGGTAGTTTATACTAAAAATTTAGGTAGTTTGGCAGAAACTTTTGATACCTCCAGGCTTTGCGGCCGGGTCTGTATTAGCCATGGCTCGCGAGCTATGGGCTGGCCGGTCAACCACTGCTGGTGCCGAGGTGAGGCTTGGTAGAAACCAGCGAGGTGGCGGTCACGGTGGCTACCAACAGCCCCAGCATGGCGCAAAGCGGGGCTCTGACATAAATACAGAATGTTTACTTCCTGGCATCATAGTAAGAGCGGAAAGCAGAAATACAAACTGGCCATCTCACAGCGAGCAATCAACATGAGATACTGTCATCACTCTTACTGAAGAGGAGCTGGTCCGAAGGCGTTATAGAGTCTATGGTATAATGCATTATGGTAGGAACAAATAATGAGGGATTCTGAATAATTTATTAGCCCTTAAAATGTCTTTTATATCGCCTGTATTTTCATATTTCCTATATGAGAGACTATGGAAGATCTCTTGACAACTGCAATAAAATGAGTTTATTTTTCCTTTGATCTACCTATAAATTGAAGTTTTTTTTTAAATATACAGTTTCATCATTATCGTATTTCTATTATAAATTTATATACCTAGAGACAGTTTTCAGTCTCACTAAGTCAAAAACATGAGTGAAAGGAGAAACGTTGAATTATAGTAAATATGGATGTCTGGGTTTGATTCCTGCCCGTGGCACAAATTTTAATTCAATACTTCTTGTTTAGATGGAAGTAATTATTGTTATTTCAAATACGTCTCACCCCTCTCATTCACCCTCCGTCTTTCACAAAATATGCGAACGATTTATCTTGCATTCATTCGTTGTTAATTTTTATTTCATTCTTCAAATGCAAATGTTCAAATGTTTGTAGAACTTATGGGACTTAACTACGGGGTCATCAGTCCCTAAACCTACAAACTACTTATGAACTACCTAAGACTAAGGACGGCACAAATATCCATGCCCGAGGGGGGATTCGAACCTCCGACCGTAGTGGCCGTGCAGACCGTGACTGGAGCGCCTCAGTCCCCTCGGCCACCGCGGCCGGCATTTCATTCGTCCTCTCTCTCTCTCTCTCTGTCATCTCCCTTACATTATAACCTCAGTTGCTCTTTTGGTCTATTCCCACAAAACGTTGTAAAAATTAGTTGTTTCCATTAAAACAATACTGTCTTTTTTAATGTCTGCTTTCTTTGCTGTCCATCGGTCCTCTCTGTGAAGCAGTGTTCTTTTATATCTCCGATAATCCATCCTTCATTCCTTCCTTTTCTCTCGGCCCTAAAACGAACTGTGACATACGTCTAAGTAAGGAGTACTTTGCAAGCATTTCACTCTTTTATTTTCCAGTTCATTCTTAGATACCTCCCTCCCTTCTACTACCAATCCCCTGACATATTAATCTGCATCTACATGCTGCTTTTCACAATTTTGAGCCTGGCAGTTTTTTTTTAATTACTGTAGCTATTTCTCTGCTGTTCGACTCTCGAAAAGCGCATGGATATAATGGACAACTGAACCTTACTACACAATCACTTATGTCTCCATTGAAATGGCCTTTTATTCCGAAAATCGCAGTATCCAACCTTTGAAGTTGCAAGGACTGACGTCCATCCTTCCCAGATGGATATAATGCTTCTCATGGAGTGGCATTTTCGACGCGACATCGTATCGGAATCCACCTTGCTGTTTTTTAACCTCCTCATGACTACTGAAGGCAACCACACCGCGAAGAATAATTACTAGGCACACTTGACAGTTACCGCATACCTTGTCATTGACCATACTAGTAAATCAAGGAAACGTCCTTCATGGAAGTCTGTTTGTGTTCCTGGATGAGGTGTTTAATAGACCTGAAAACGAAGTTACTTTCCCCATTTCAGAATCCTTTTTCTAATGCATAATGGACGCTCCTCATAGCGTTTAAATTGCCTAATTTTCAAGTTATCGTGGCAACAGCTATCCAACAATCTTGAATAAAATGAGGCCATAGTAAAGTAATCCTATAGCAAAATGCCATACTAAATTGTAATGTAGCAATTTAAAACGTAATATCATAAAAAATCCGCGTTAAGGCGCCACAGACCATGTGGCATCCAACACCACCTAGACAGAAGGTCGCGGCGCTCTCGTGTGACGTCACGCAGTGTAGGCATCGTTCGCGTAGCTCACTGGCTGCACGCTACGGCATAGTGGGCCGTGCCCTAGCGGCCATCCAGTTATCTACGTGAACGATGCCTACACTGTATGAGGTCACCTGAGAGCGCCGCGGCCTTCGAATAAAATGTTCAAATGTATGTTAAGCTACAGGGACTCAATTGTGGGGTCATCATTCACTAAACTTACCAAAAAAATGTTCAAATGTTTGTAAAGCCTATGGGACTCAACTACGGGGTCATCAGTCCCTAAGCTTACAAACTACTTATGAACTACCTTATGCTAAAGACGACACAGACATTCATGCCCGAGGTGGGATTCGAACCTCTGACATAGAGGCCGTGCAGACTGTGACTGTCGCGCCGCAGACCGCTCGGCCACTGCGGCCGGCCGCCGCGGCCTTCTCTCTAGATGGTGTTGGGCCATTCCATGCGGCCAAAAATGTTTTACCTAGACAGAGACCATTGAGCTCTTTGACTGGTCGTACCATCTAATGATTACTCCGTTATGACAAAATATTATGCTAACACATCTGTAATTCGCTGGTAGACCGCGGTGAAGTTAACTTGTAATGGATAATGTATGGGTCCTATTCCCGTTGTGGTAACAGGTTTTAACAGCCACAAAAATACTGACTGTACCTCCAATAATGCCAAGAACGCAGGACTCTGCCTTGTTTCAAACCAACGTTGTACATGTCCATACAGAGGTTTCATTGTCTCCTCAAAAAACCAAACCCATCCAAGTCTCTACGAACGGTGCGTTCCTAACAACTAGTGAATGGGAATATGATAGTTGACGTATCATCGTGGCAGGTCACGAGTGTCGGTATGTGCGGGGTTGGAGTCCCCGAAAGAAACACTAAATATAACAGCAGTATTCCTTCCTATTATTCAACAGCAAATGGTGCCGGGTTCGAGGCCCTGCCGAGAGAAAATTAATTGTATCTTCGTCTCAGGTACCAGTATAACGCGAAAAATATTCAGATGTCTGTAACTCTATCAGACTCAAGTGAGTGGTTATTAGTCCTTAGGTTACAAACAACTTGAACTAAGGTAAACGAACTTAAGGACACTACACACACCCATGCCCGAGTGAGGACTCGAACCCCGACGGCGAACGGCCGCGCGCACTGCAACATGGCGCCCCAGTGCGCACGGCTAATCCTCCGCGGCTGGTATAACGCGATTTGTGATCTTATTTAATATCTGACATCTGTTTGTGCTTATTTAACAATTCATCAATGTACTGCATTCTCTTCCACAACTTTTTTGTGGCGTTCCACAGGGAAGCGTTATTGGTCCCCTACTCTTCCTCGTGTTTATAAACGATTTAGGAGATAATCTGAATAGCTCCCTTAGACTGTTCGCGGATGATGCTGTCGTTTATCGGTTAGTGAAGTCAACAGAGGATCAAAAGCAACTGCAAAGCGATTTAGACAAAATTTCTACTTGGTGCGAAAATTGGCAATTGACACTAAATAAAGAAAAGTGTGAAGTAATACACATGACCACTAAAAGAAATCCGCTGAACTTCAATTACACGATAAATCAGTCAAACCTTAAGGTCGTAAATTCTACCAAATACCTAGGAGTTACAATTACGAACAACTTTGACTGGAGAGAACACATAGAAAATATTGTGGGGAAGGCGAACCAAAGGTTACGTTTCATTGGCAGAACGCTTAGACGATGCACCAGCTCCACCAAAGAGACTGCCTACATCACACTTGTGCGTCCTCTCTTGGAGTACTGTTGCCCCTTGTGGGACCCTCACCAGGTGGGACTGACGGAAGATATTGAGAAGGTTCAGAGAAGGGCAGCTCGTTTTGTTTTATCACGTTACGGGGGGGAAAGCGTCACGGAAATGTTGCACGAATTGGGGTGGAAATCATTAAAAGAAAGACGTTATTCATTGCGGCGTGATCTGTTTGCGAAGTTTCAATCACCGACTTTTAGTTCTGAATGTGAAAATATTTTGCTAGCACCCACCTACTTAGGGAGACATGACCATCCCAATAAAATAAGAGAAATCAGATCGAAAACGGAACGATTTAGGTGTTCTTTCTTCCCGCGCGCTATTAGAGAATGGAACGGTAGAGAAAAGTTATGAAGGTGGTTAATGAACCCTCTGCCAGGCACTTAAATGTGATTTGCAGAGTATCGATGTAGATGTAGATGTAGATGTAGATAATGTATGACATCTGTGAGTTGCACTATATTACATATCTTCAACAGTTACCGCTCAGCAACAATATGATGAGCTTCACGCAATTCGTGGTGCAGAGCTAAGATTATCATTTATTTTCGCCGCAGCGGAGCGGCCGAGCACATTGAGGCGCTATATTCCAATGCTGCGAGGCCCTTTCTCGTCGGAGGTTCGAATCCCCCCTCAGGCATGGATGTTTGTGCTGTGTTTAGTATAAGCTAGTTAATCAGTAGTTTGTAAGTTTAAGGACTGATAACCCCGCAGTTAAGTCCCATAAGCATTACAAACATTAGAACATCATTTATTTCCGGGTACGGACATCAGTCTTGGAAAGTGATGTAAAAGTCAGTGGTTTTCGTCTATTTGTGCCTAATCGCGTCTCGATAAGGCACACAACTTATCTTTGGTTAACTGTGCATTCAAATTCAGACCACGAAGAAAAACATATCATGTCATTAAATAAGCGTGATAACTTATCTGAATTTTCACTTATTGGAATGAAATTTAATTTACAAGTGTTACTGTCTCATCTCTAATAACGTATATTCAAATATTTGTTGTGAGACAGTATTGGGTTGCACCTTGACTGAATGCAATAAGGTGAAATACTTTTTAGTGACTTATGTAGTATCTATTGTGGGTAGGTAATGACTGTACTGTGGAATGATGTGACGACCTGCGACGCAGCTATGCTATGTTGGTTGCATATCGTCAGGTGCGGCCTTCACTTTGGAATTCCGAGGGTGGTCCACTTTTTTTGCTGTCAAGTGTACATCTCCCATGAACAGGGCAATCGCCTTGTCTCTGTTTAACCGACTTCAATGACAAGTTTTAGAGCTGAGAGTAAAGACAAAATTTACAGCTCAAACATAGCTGAAGTAATTGGTGGATGTTCGGACATCAGGAACAATCTATATCTATAAATGTGAATATCTGTTTAGTGTGCGTTTATCACGTCTGAACAACAAGACATAAAGAGCTAAAAATTTGTGCAGTTAATAATGTCTACCCGGCGAAGGCTTTAGGCATGGTTTTTCGACGATCGGATAGCTATATATATGTTGTTGTTATGGTCTTCAGTCCGGAGACTGGTTTGATGCAGCTCTCCACCCTACTCTATCCTGAGCAAGCCTTTTCATCTCCTCATAAGAACGGCAACCCATATCCACTTGAATCTGCTTACTATACGCGTCTCTTGGTCTCCCTCTGCGATTTTTACCCCACACACTTCCCTCCAATGCTAAATTTACGATTCCTCGATGTCTAAGAATGTGTCCTACCAAGCGATCCCTCCTTTTAGCCAGGGTATGCCAAAAATTCCTTTTCTCACCAATTCTGTTCAGTACTTCTTCATTGGTTATGCGATCTACCCACCTAATCTTCAGCATTCTTCTGTAGCACCACATTTCAAAAGCCTCTATTCTCTTCCTGTCCGCACTGCTTATCGTCCATGTTTCACTCCCGTACAAGGCAACACTCCACACAAATGCCTTCAGAAAAGACTTCCTTACACTTAAATTAATGTTCGATGTTAGCAAATTTCTCTTTTTCAAAAATGCTTTTCTTCCCATTGCCATTCTGCATTTTATATCCTTTGTACTGCGACCATCACATGTTATTTTACTACCCAAGTAACAAAACTCATCTACCACCTTCATTGTTTCGTTACCTAATCTAATTCCTTCAGCATCGCCCGATTTTCTAAGACCGCATTCCATTATTTTTGTTTTGCTCTTGTTAAAGTTCATTTTATACGCTCTCTTCAACACACTGTCCATTCCATTCAACTGCTCTTCCAGGTCCTTTGCTGTCTCTGAGAGAATTACAATGTCATCAGCAAAACGCAATGTTTTTATTTCTTCCCCCTGAACTTTAATCCCTATTCCAAATTTTTCCTTGCTTTCCTTCACCGCCTGCTCGATGTACAAATTGAATAACATCGGAGAAAGGCTACAACCCTGTCTTACTCCCTTCCCAACTGATGCTTCCCTTTCATGCCCTTCGAGTCTAATAACTGCGGTCTGGCTTTTGTACAAGTTATAAATAACTCTCCTTTCCCTATATTTTACCCCTTCAGAATTTGAAAGAGTGTATTCCAGTCAACATTGTTAAATGCTTTCTCCAAATCTACAAAAGCTAAAAATGTAGGTTTGCCTTTCCTTAATCTATCTTCTAAGATAAGACGTAAAGTGAGTATTGCCTCCCTGGTTCCTACGTTCCTCCTGAATCCAAACTGATCTTCCCCAAGGTCAGCTTCTACCAGCTTTTCCATTCTCCTGTAGATAATTCGTGTTAAAATTTTGCAACCATGACTTATCAAACTAATGGTTCAGTAATTTTCACACCTGTCTGCGCCTGATTTCTTTGGAATGGGGATTATTACATTTTTCTTAAAGTCTGAGGGTATTTCGCCTGTCTCATAAATCCTACACACCAGTTCAAATAGTCTTGTCGTGGCTGGCTCTCCCAGAGACTTTAGTAGCTCTGAGGGTATGTCATCTACTCCTGGGGCCTTGTTCCGACCTAGGTCTTTCAAGGCTCTGTCAAATTCATCTCTCAGTGTAGCATCTCCTATTTCATCTTGATCTACGTCCTCTTCCCTTCCTACCACATTGTCTGTAAGTTCATTTCCTTCGTAGAGCTGCTCTATGTACTCTTTCCACCTTTCAGCTTTCCTTTCTTTGCTGAGAACCGGCTTCCCATCTGAGTTCTTGATATTCGTAGAGTTGCTTTTCTTGTCCCCAAATGTCTCTTTTATTTTCCTGTAGGCGGTATCTACTTTTCCCCTTCTTATACATTCTTCTACAGATTTGCATTTGGCTTCTAGCCACTCCTGCTTAGCCATTTTGCACTTCCTGTCAATCTCATTTTTTAATCGTCTGTACTCCATTTTGCCTGTTTCATTTACTGCATTTTTATATTTTCTCCTTTCATCGATTAAATCTAGTATTTCCTGTGATATCCAAGGATTTTTTGTAGGTCTTGCCTTTCTACCTATTTTGTCCTCTGCTGCCTTCACTATTTCATCTCTCAGTGCTACCCATTCCTCTTCTACTGTTTTATTTCCCCCTGTTTCTGTCAATTGTTGCCTAAATCTCCCTCTGAAATTCTCCAGAACTTCACTTTCCTTCAATTTATCTAAGTCCCATCTCTGTATTTTCCTACGTTTCTGCAATTTTTTCAGTTTCAGCCTACAGTTCATGACTAACAAGTTATGGTCAGAGTCTATATCTGCCCCTGGGTACGTCTTGCAGTTTATAACCTGGTTCCGGAATCTATGTCTTACCATTATAAAATCTATCTGATACCTTCCGGTGTCTCCTGGTCTCTTCCATGTATACAACCTTCTTTTGTGATTCTTAAACCAGGTGTTTGTTACGATTAATTCATGTTCCGTGCAAAATTCTACCAGGCGACTTCCTCTTTCATTCCTCCTGCCCAGTCGATATTCAACTACTATTTTTCCTTCTCTTCCTTTTCCTACAACCGAATTCCAGTCTCCCATCACAATTAAGTTTTCCTCTCCCTTAACTGTCTGAATAATTTCCTTTAGCTCCTCATATATTTCTTCGATCTCCTCATCATCAGCAGAGCTAGTTGGCATATAAACCTGTACTACTGTTGTCGGTGTTGGCTTCGTATCTATCTTGTCAATGATAATGCGATCACTGTGCTGCTCATAGTAGTTTACCCGCATTCCTATTTTCTTATTCATTATCAGTCCTACTCCTGTGATAACCCCAACTGATTTTGTATTTATAATCCTGTACTCACCTGTCCAGAAATCCTGTTCATCCTGCCACCGAACTTCACTAATCCCCACTATATCTAACCTCAACCTATCCATTTCCCTTTTTAAATTTTCTAATTTTCCTACCCGATTAAGGGATCTAACATTCCACGCTCCGATCCGTAGAATGCCAGTATTGTCTTTCCTGGTGACAACATCCTCCTGAGTAGTCCCCGCCCGGAGATCCGAATGGGGGACTATTTTACCTCCGGAATATTTTACCCGAGAGGATGCCATCATCATATGTTCATACAGTAGAGCTGCATGTCCTCGGGAAAAGTAACGGCTGTAGTTTCCCCTTGCTTTCAGCCGTTCGCAGTAGCTGTGTGGCAAAGCCACATGAGCTAATGTTACAAGGCCAGCTCAGTCAGTCATCCAGACTGTTGCCCCTGTAACTACTGAAAAGGCTGCTGCCCCTCTTCAGGAACCACACGTTTGTCTGGCCTCTCCACAGATACCCCTCCGCTGTGGTTGCACCTACGGTACGGCTATCTGTATCGCTGAGGCACGCAAGCCACCCCACCTCGGCAATGTCTGTGGTTCATGGGGGTGGAGCTATATATATATATATATATATATATATATATATATATATATATATATATATAAACGTCTGTTCGGTGTACGCTTATCACGTCCGAACGACATGACACACAGACTTAAATATTTGTACAGTTACTAATCTATACACGAGGAAGGTTTTAGGCACGGCTTTATAGCGATCTGATAGATATTTAGTAATGTGAAGAATATAACGCGAAATGCGGAACAAGAATTACTCTTTGAAAATTATATTTACTCTTTGAAAATGGTTTTATTGGTTGCATTGTTGCTTGAGGGTTGATAATGATAAAAGGGTGGAGTATATTGGGATTGAAAATTATCGGTGTATATAAATTTCTACGTGTGTGCGTGTTAATATTTCGCTCTGCAGCGAAAACTACAGAACGCATACGAATGGTCTGTGTGTAATTGTTGTCCGAAGTCTCCCGTTGTACACCATAGCAGTTCCATGCCGATAGCTATAAGGGGGTGGAAGATATGGTGGTTGAAAATCGTCAAATTATTTAAAAAAATTCGGACTGAAGGCCAGCGACTCTATAGCAAGCAGGTTACGAAACGTGATGCCACAGACCATATCTTTGGTCTATGCGTGCTACAATGTCTCCAGCTCTTTCTCTGTAAGGATAAGCATACGAATAAGGAAATAAATAAATTAACAAATAAAGCAGTAAAAAGGAAATTTATTTTAATACATCTCTTTAAAAAATCGATTTGGCGTTTCTTGCATTACATCAGTGATATTATTACAATCATTATTGTTGAATTTCGTGATTGGATTCTTCGAAACGAGTGCATTTTTACGTGTGATTTGATCTACACTGCTTATTTTCCTGATAATCGGTAAGTGCATAGACTTCTGCAATCTGATAGGAATATATATATTCAGCCCTCATGTTTTTCACATGGTCAATTATACGTCGCTTGCTCATGGGTGGGCAACACCAAAAAAAAAAAAAAAAAACTCTACATTTACGCCCCAAACAATACTATAAATAACGTAGTTTACCAGAATGCCCTAAAATGAAATTAAAATGAATTTGGACACTACTCTCACCATACGTGTTGAGATATTGCAACACAGGCTATAATGTATATATTATTTATTGTAAATCATTAAGCACTTCAAATAATTTTATTTTATTTGAATGATGATTAAAAATGTTTGTTTCTAAAGAAAGTATCGTATTTCATATCATCCTTCAAAACCAACTCAGAGCACACTCCTGAAAGATAGCTTATCTATCATAATCAACCAACACGCGAGGGGAGCCGCGGGTTTAAGCTAGTAATAGATAACATTCTGTTAGGAACTAAAAAGAAACTTTACGAATATGCTCGTCGAAGAACTGGACTTTTTCTCAAAACCAGACTCTTTACTAATAAATCTTGTGTCTACGTTATTTTGTCCAACCCCTGCGTTTCTTCTCTATTTCTTCCAGATAACGACAAAAATTTAGAAAAGTTTTGAAGCGAGTTAGGACTCGAAGCGTTTTACGTAATATTCTGTTACGAACTACAAAGAAAAAATATTAAAAACATACTAAATTTTTGAAGTTACAGTGTAACCAGTCCTGTGATGAACGAAAATGTTCACAGTCGTGAACAGAACTTCAGAATTGATTTTATATGTAAGTCAATAATTTCTTATTGAGATTAATTTTAACAAAAATGATCCGAAACCGGTCATGTTTTAGAAAATATAAGTGATCTGGAGACTGATATTCAAGAATTTTATTCATATCACGATTGCGAAAACTCCATCGAGACCCATAAGTCTTGCTTTGATAAACTACAAAGAAACTTTACGAATATGCTCCTCGAAGAACTGGACCTTTTCTCAAAATCAGCCTCTTTACTAATAAATAAATATTGTGTCTACGTTATTTTGTCCAACCCCTGCGTTTCAGGCAAGGACAAAAATTTAGAAACGTTTTTAAGCGAGTTAGGACTGGAAGCGTTTTACGTAACGCGGCGCAGGCCGGTTTACTTTCCGGCAGCGGCTCTGGAAGCGGCCGTGTTAGAGGGAGGGCTGGGATGGGAGGGCGAGGCAGGCGGCTGCTACTGCGGCGAGTCCGTCAGAGGGCAGCGGCAAACGCGCGTGTGTCCGCCCGCACATGGGCTCGGCCGCAAATTGATGGCGCGCGCCCGTCAAGACTCTGGGAACACGCCAAGCCGTAACCTAATCACAGCCCGGCCCAATTACTCGCGTACGCTGCTCCTCTTGACGGTCGCCGCCCTAGGTAACTACGTGCCGTTCACCTCCGGACGTCTACTACTCTCGCTATCTCACCGCCAATACGCTGCTCGCAGCGAGCTGTTTCTTCACTTCTTCACTGCGCTATTTTGTTTCTCCAAGCAGGTCGTCCTCATGCAACAGTGGCCAAGTGCGTCAAAACCTTCGTAGTTTAAATACCATTCAATTTTATATGAATGTGTAATGTGTTTAAATTGTGTTTACATCACCTTTTATTTCTTCTTTACATATTTATTACATCACAGTGCTTTCCAGAACAATCTAGCACAAATCTGTTACAAAATAATGTCTAAAATACATTATTTTTTAAACATAAATGAATCCACCACAAACAAGAAATACATAAAATTATTACAAATAAATATTAAAGGCTTTCGTAACAACCAAAACATAAATGAGGTGCAGAAGTAAATTACGACTAGAGCAGTGCCGTTTTGTTTTTGTTATTTAGATTCAACAATTTACAAGAAAAATCTGACTTTGCGGTAAGCAGAACACTGTCAACAGATATGCAAGTTACAAAAGACATCAGTAAATGTTAGTGATGATATCTGTTAACAAAAACAATGTTACGTAATGTTGATAGTTCGCCTGCCGAAGTTTGCTGCACATATGTCAATATCTTAAATTTGTAAATAGAATAAATTCACATATTTATGATTTGGCGGGTTCTTGAAGATCAATGGCTTCTACAAATGATTTACATCACATTCCATAAACTGATTTATTAGAACACGTTTAAACTGGTATAATCTGACTAACAAGATATAGGCTCAAACACAGACTGCCAGTGCGTGCCAATTCACGCATATTTATAATCATATTGCTTTCCAGAACAATCTAACACAAATCTGTTACAAAATAATGTATTAAATACATTATTTTTTAAATATAAATGAATCCACCACAAACAAGAAATATATAAAACTATCTACATCTAAAAATGTGAATGTCTGTTCGGTGTACGTTTATCACGTCTGAACCACAAGACATAAAGAGCTAAAAAATTGTACAGTTACTAATGTCTAGCCGGGGAAGGTTTTAGGCACGGTTTTATGGCGATCGGATAGCTATTTATCTATATATATTAATGTGAATGTCTGTTCGGTGTACGCTTATCACGTCCGAACGACAAGACACAGAGACTTAAATATTTGTACTGTTACTAATTTATACCTGAGGAAGGTTTTAGGCATGGTTTTATAGCAATCTGATAGATATTTAGTAATCTGAAGAATATAACGCTAAACGCGGGACAATAATTACTCTTTGAAAATTATATTTACTCTTTGAAAATGGTTTTATTGGTTGCACTGTTGCTTGAGGGTTGATAATAATAAAAGGGTGGAGTATATCGGGATGGAAAGTTATCGGTGTACATAAAATTCTACGTGTGCGTGTGTTCATATTTCGCTCTGCAGCGAAATCTACAGAACTCAAACGAATAGTCTGTAAGTAATTGTTGTTCGAAGTCTCCCGTTGTACACCATAGCAGTTCCATGCCGATAGCTATAAGGGGGTAGAAGATATGGTGATTGAAAGTCGTCACATTATAAAAAAAAATTCGGACTGTAGGCCAGCGATGACGTTTGCGACTTTATAGCATGGAGGTTACTTACAGCGAAACGTGATGCCACAGACCACATCATTGGTCTATGCGTGCTGTAATGTCTTCAGCTCTTTCTCTGTAAGGATAAGGATACGAATAAGAAACTATAAGAATAAATAAATAAAGCAGTAAAAAAGAAATTTCTTTTAATAAATCTCTTTAAAAAGAATCGATTTGACGTTTCGCGCATTATCTATTACAATCAACCAACACACGAGCGGAGCCGCGGGTTTACGCTAGTTACAAATAAATATTAAAGGTTTTCGTAACAACTAAAACATAAATAAGTAAATTACGACTAGAGCAGTGCCGGTTTTGTTTTTATTATTTAGATTGAACAATTTACATGAAAAATTTGACTTTGCGGTAAGCAGAACACTGCCAACAAATATGGAAGTTACAAAAGACATCAGGAAATTTTAGTGATAATATCTGTTAACAAAAACAATGTTATGAATGTTGATGCTATGTTTTTTACGAACAGAATTAGTTTAACAAGTTGATTTAGAAACCATTATTATAGTAGTATAAACATAAATAGCGTGTAAATATATTTGAAGTTATACAAAGCTATAACCTCAATGCACACGAAATGATAGTGGCAGCCTCTCTTCACTTAACCAATTATGCTAATCTTGGTGTTTAAACTTACTAAAAATGATACTGTAACTGTCTTGTTATAGGCCTAAATTATGTATTTACATATAGCATTTATCAGCTGCTTCTCATTTGAATGACAGTTTTCTCCAGCTGATTACGAAAACATCTGTCTCACACCCCAACATTTAAAGCGATATGGTCGTGGTATTCCAACTATTTTCCATTCCTGAATTCCGTATTCTAAACAATACAGTTTTATCGCTCGAGTTTGACAACTACTACGTCATACTATTAGCTATAAAAATATGTTGCATTGTAAAATACAACAAAAATAAATATCCAGTATTTTGTGAATCATCAAAGCTCATTCTGAAGTGGTTAATGTAAGTTTACGCAATCTACAACTCGACAGTTTTTTATTTTATATTAGATTAGGAGATGGAAATAATTATTATCGATTTTATTATTCAAGTAACTGAAATAAGTCCTATAAATTCAGTCACCTCTTTCAGTAATATGTGAGTGGTCTTCCTGTTTGCATAATTTAAAGTAAGTTTATTAGGGAAACATGTTATACCTATGTTTAATCCATTGATGAAAACACCAACCTGTACTTTGAAGTTGTGTCTATAACGGAAAGCTGACGGCGCACACCATTAATTAACCGATGTAAATGTTCAAACATGTCGAAGCATACAGAGCAATTAGGCAGTGAATGCGCACAAAGTGATGGCCTGACAAGGAAGCACTGTATGACTCATTCAAATGTTTTTGCGAAATAACAAAACGAAAATTCACCTCCATGAAATAGTTCGAAGACTCAAACAACAGATTCTGGGGGAGATATTTCATGTTTTTAAAAATCGGTAGTTGGCCGATTCATAAAACGTTTACAAACTTTGAAGACTTGTCGAGGGGAATGAGTACATATTTTTTGGATCAGGAAACCATGAGAGAAATTTTCATTCAACGAAGCCATGGTCAATTATTAGTCTTCCATACAGTTTAACGAATCTCTTATACTGTGGGCTTTTTGCTTTCCATATATTGGGATGAGGTAGTATGCACCAAAACAAGAAAAAATATCTGGTATATATGGGATGTAAAATGCGTACCTTAAGAAGCTATGAGCACTTCTTCATCTTCGATACTGTAAAACATCTCTCTTTTACTGCTCAACTGCCCGTACCTCTCTACGTACGCACTTTAGAATCCATGTTTTCTTGATATTTCTTTCTTAATTTTTATGATGCTGTCTCCTCCAAAGGCAATGAAAGCAAAGAGCTTGCTGTACGAGAGATTTGTTTCGGGTTTTCGAAGACGTAGAAGTGTTCATAGCCTCGTTGGATGACATTTTCGGGCACCTCTACAAATCATCGAAGTTTTAAAACGGTTTTTCTAAACATACTATTTGAATAATTGTAGACCAAACGCCAAAAAAGGACTGAGACCTAAGTCATCTCTTGTACACCTGAAACTTTCTTACTGGTGTATAGACAGTTAGCTGGGAAATTTGACTTTACTCTTAACAATAGTCAAAGCGCCCTATTTCATTTCCAATATGTAATAGCTATGTTTGTTCTATATGATACTACATCAAGTTTCCAGCGTCTTGGAGACGTTTCCACATCCAATAAATGCACTTGTTGCACACTCATTAATATTAATATTATTATGTCAGTCTGACCGCCTGCCTTGCGGCCATAGATCATAAATTCCATATATTAGCGAATTAGTCTATTTGCTACATTTATTTTAAAACTTAACCAAAAGAAGACCCTCTGTTAATTCTGATAGTACTGAAATGCAAGATTAGTGCCAAGTTTCTCAAAACGATCACATCGCCTAAATATTCGAATATATTTAAATGGGCGTCACTATGTTTCGTCGACAGCCAGTATAGTAGTCAGTACTGTTAGACAGAGTTGTGATAAGTCTGCTGTAGTTACAGACAGACTTCATTGTACTCGTCAAGTCTCAGTAAGGTCACATAGTTCCAGACAGGTGTGTATTCAGAATTCCTGAACAATACAGTCAAACAGAACAAACATAGAGTGACTCTTGGTCATTCAACGTGAATCTTACTGAGTGTCAGGCTGAACATAGTGCCTTGACAACAGATAATGAAATGAACATCACTGACGTTTGATTAAATTAAATCAAGTGTTACTGAGGTATCTTAGACACTTAAACGAGTAGAATAGTTGTACTATTGTGGCATAAAGATAGCTGACGATGGTCAAATAGAGAGGCCATAAAATGGATGTCGGAAATACTAAATCTAATTTATAACGTAAATGTAAGTATAACGAACGTTTTTCTAGATTATTTCTTTAGAGGTCCTAACACTTAGTTCTTCGCAACAAAGTTTTTATTCAGGTTCTGGATGCATTTCACCAAAATAAATATTGTATTTTCGTGAAAAAAAAGAAGTAACAAATTTCTACGATGCCTACCTGTAAATGTGCTGCCGAAAATGACCCCAGGAAAATAATGAGTTGTCTCAAATAATTTATCTAGACTGTAGCCTTACGTTCCAAACGTGTATGATACGCAAGGAAGGACGATTAGGGTATAGCTTTTCTTCTTCAAAAGGAATGTAAATTAATGTAAGAGTGTCTCTTTTCGTTCTGCTGTCACCGCTCTGCAGTCACATAACGATGATGACAATACAAGGAATTTCAGGATGTTTTCCTCAGATAATTGTTGGAATTTTTGGCCAAACTGCTACCATCAGAGCAAGAAAGACTATTCCATCCGACAATGAACGACGTAGTTACATATACTGCTCTTTCCTTGAATTCGTTAACGAATTCATCATTTTGTCTTGCACATGAGGCCAGAAAATTAATGTCATCATGCTTCACACCTTAACGAGGGCTTCTTATGAGGGGACGCAGTTACTTACTGACTTTGGTAGTTACAGAAGCAGCAGTCTTTGAAATATTAGAGTTGCGAAATATAACATTTATGTCAAAATCAACGTTCGTTCTTAGGTTTCATTTTTTGGTGCTACTAGAATAGGTTGTCGTGTTGTAGAAATCAATGCTTATCAAACTGCTTGTATTTATCTGTTTTATAATTTAATGAGTAATCATTATAAGGGTGAAATTCATAGACCATTGAGGACATATAGCCGCGGCGGATCGGCCGAGCGCATTGAGGCGCTATGCTGCGATGCGCGAGGCCCTTCCCCGTCGGGGGTTTGAATCCCCCCTCGGGCATGGATGTTTGTGTCGTCTTTAGTATAAGGTAGTTCATAAACAGTTTGTAAGTTTAGGGACTGACGACCACGCACTTTAGTCCCATAACCTTTACGAACATTTTAACATTTTTTGGGGACATATACATCTGTAGCAGGCCTATCCTTGGGTATTCATTCGACTTCGGTATACACTTACCCACAAGCTTACACAATGAAATTCAAGTTTGTTACGAAACTAAATTCATTTGATAATAGAATCATAGGAAATGTTACCATGTCAACAGAAATTAAAGTTTGATTAGTTAAAGGAAATTTGCGTACTTTACTTTGTTTGATATCAACTATGTTTGTGTTTACAAATACTGAACTATAATTTGTGCATAGGCCAAGATTATAAAGCGGTTCTTCTGTTCACTAGGCAGTTGCGCTAACCACTATGCTACCATGGGAAAGTGGTATCACAGAGCAGCAAGGATAATTTATATTTACGGCATATACTTTATCACTATTGATGAAATTGTGCATTTTAATGTTATATTTTACCTCAGATTACGTTTTCTCCTCGTATTGTCTATTTATAAATACCGCACTTATCTTTAGTAAATGCAGCAAACTGAGACGTAGACATTATGTGAAAGAGATCGTAAAGTCAAAATTATTCAAATAAATGTTCAAATGTTTATATAGCTTATGGGACTTAACTACGGGTCATCAGTCCCTAAACTTACAAACTACTTATGAACTAACTAACACTAAAGACGGCACAAATATCAATGCCCGAGGGCGATTCGAACCCGCGACCGTAGTGGCCGCGCCGCAGTCCTCTCGGCCACCGCGGCCGGCTCAAAATTATGAGCAAGATTACTTGTACTTAATACTTATTCGATTAGCAATATATTTTCCATATTGGGCGCAGGAAATGAAGTGGACGAAAATGCAGGTGTCGTAGTCATAGTGACAAACAGTCACGTGTAGTGAACAAATTATTTAATTATAAAATACTGCACGAAGTATAAGTACTGAATGTAAACCATCAGAGTTGAGTAGCAAATTCTTACAAGTAGTCACCATTTGAATCAAATTGTGAAGTCATTAATTTACATCGAATTAGTTGCTTTTGATTTTTTTTTATTGCAACACAGGGCACAGCGATGAGAAACTGCATAAAAGGAATTTCATTCCAGAAGTGGCTGTATTTTTATATCATATTTATTTTTATTTTGTGTAACATCACGTTTCCGGTGTTGAGCCAATTTCAAGAAAATGTTTAATTCGTTAAATACCCAAATTAAAAAAAAATTAAAATCTTCAAATGTTTGTGAAGCTTATGGGACGTATCTGCGGGGTCATCAGTCCCTAAACTTTACAAATTACTCATGAACTACCTTATACTAAAGACAGCACAAACATCCATGCTCGAGGGGAGATTCGAACAGCCACACGCATCGCAGCATAGCGCCTTAATGCGCTTGGCCGCTCCGCCGCGTTCCCAAATGTTATGTACGAGTTGTAATATGACAGGCAGTTCGGCATTTACTGGGACCAGAGTGCTGTAGCCGTGATACTCGGTTCTGTCTATCCAATAAACCTGATATTCGAATGTATATCTAATCTGGGTTTAGACCCAAGCCGATAAAGAAGCGAAACGGACGCCGCTTTGTTTTGGTGCGGCCCTAACACGACGATAACGTAATTTAGAGGCAGGCGGGAGGGTAGCTTTCGGCATTACCTTCCCTCTAACGCTAAAAGCTTAAGCTGGTGGCGCTCCATTACAGGCCCTGGGTCCCGCGGGAGCCTCGGCCAGGCTACCCACGCAGCCCCCCATTCTTTCTCAATACGACCGCATATTCTGCACATTTGTCCACCCATTCATACTGAGCCGCTCCGTCGTCTCCCCACATAATTTTACACGAAGGCCGGAAAGCTTCCTTGAATAGACCACGGCCTCTGACATTGGCTATCCGTCTCTGTCCTTGGCCAACCCAGCCAACTCGAATGTATACTACGTTTAATTGACCTGACAGGCTTCTACTCATCACCGGACGTACATTTTCTGTTCATTGATTCCTTTTCTATCCTCTTGTTAATGTTCCTGTAATTACTTATCATCGTTATCATGTAACAGTACACGGCCTACTGATTACGTGCAAAACAACTAGTATTCTCTGGAAATTTATCCATTCTCAACCGTTGACTGATAATCAGATAATAATTTTTTTCCATTGGTAACATGGAGGTCACGCCTAATGATATTACATGTCATGTAACGAGGTAACCAAATTGCTTTCATTTTCTGTACAAAAAGAACCGTAAAATGAACACCACATAATGATTTTTACAGGCACCACTCTCGTAACAAAGTTACACACATATAAACCGTTTTGGCCGACGAAGACATCGCCATTACTCGATTCCAAATATGTGTCTGAAGATGGACAGGTCGATAGAAAAAGACGCTTTCCCTTCGAAAACTCAGTAACCTTAAATATTTTATAAGTAGAGGGGTAAATAAGTATGACTTAATTACCTTGGAGATAGCATATTGTAAACCTCAAGTTAGCATGATATTGCGAGTTCTCGATACTAACGCTTCGTAAACATTAAACGCCTCTTACACGATATAGCAGTAGACACGAATGTGCAATGAACTGCACTATTTGAAACTCTTGCCAGTTGGAATCATTGGTTCGTGCCATAGACGCCTGCTTTCGCACTCATTAGGTAATTTAACGAAACGATTAGTTTTAGCCCGTGGTCGTACAATAAAAGGCTCTAACCACTGGTAAGCTTTGCGTATTTATAATTGCAACAAATTGTATTGAAGTATAACAATAAGATAATGACGCAAAGGTTATTATGAACTAAAAATCGGGGAACAATACAAAATTTATTATGAACAAACTGCTAATTTATTTAATTGATCAATACAAAGAAAAACGGAGAAATGATTAAGCTTCAATTCTTCAATTTAAAAAGTACTTAAAAATGCAGCTCTAATAAAGCTTGTGTGGACGAATAATGGTATCAGATTCTCCTGAAACTACTGAATCATCCCTTGCCTGCCAAAAGAACACAAACCTGCATACTTAAACCTAATATGTATGTATACGGTCAATTTCGACGCCTTGCAGGGGAGCGCGCCGCTGCTCTCCGTCGGAGGTTTGAGCCCTCACTTGGGCATGGGTGTGTGTGCTGCCCTTAGCATAAGTTAGTTTAAGTATTTTGATTTTATCCATTAGAAAATGGGTTTTTTAAAAGCCTGCGACTGTAAGATAAATAGATTTGTTTATAAATAACAATACTGCTACCATTCACGATTTTTTATTTATTTAGCAGGAGCGTTTCGAGAAATAATTCCCATCTTCAAGTGCGTTTTTTGTGCTGTTTCATATTATTTATGATGTTTAGCGTGTGTGAGTGCCTGCTTCATTCTGCTGTCGTTGCTGTAATATATAAAAATACGCGCGATTTTACTTTTTGGTTATCTTTATATGGAGTTGATGCCGGAATTTTTTGAAAAGCTTTTTACTTACAGTTTTCGTCTGGTCCATCTGTGGCAGCTCTCACACATGTCAAACATCACACACAATATTTTTGCACACAAGTACATCAGTTGTCACAAAAACAAACATACATACAAATAAACAGTTACAGAGATGTTCTAAGCTTAAGTTTACCAAAAATACACTTTTACAGTGTATGCTACAAAGGAATCCTTTGCTGGATTTTATCAAAACAATATTTCCATAGAGTATGCTGCGTCTTTATAGAGGATTTTTTACTTTAGATCATTGTCCTAATTTATGCATACTTACAATGGTGCTACATTTACACTTATTAACAATTTATTTTGAGTATGCTACCGAAACATCGGGAAAAATTACTGATTCACTTTCCACTTTTTTATTTAATATTTTGTCTTCATATTTTCTATAATGTGAATACACTTCCAGTTCAATAGCAATATCTGCAAGCAGCGAGATGGCCTAGCTATGGGATCATGTATTCTGGCACTCTAGCAGACATTTACATAAACCATCTAGAACAAAAATTATTTACAAGCCAAGAACCCTGCCTACAGAAGATTGAATTGTACAGGAGATATTTGACACTCTGCTGTTAGTGAAAGGAAATCCGAATGACATAACAGACATACTAAATTGTTTCAACAGTCTACACCAAAAAATCAATTTTACAGTGGAATTTGAAAAAGAAAAAATCATCAATTTTCTGGACCTCAATATTACAAGACACAACAACACATGCACATTTAAAATTTACAGGAAAGATACAATGACAAATTCCACAATCCCTGCAACCTCAAGGCACCCAAACATCCACAAACAAGCAGCATACAGATCAATGCTACACAATGTTTCGATAGCATACTCAAATAAAAATGTTACTAAGTGTAAATGTAGCACCATTGTAAGTATGCTTAAATTAGGACAATGAACTAAAGTAAAAAATCCTCTATAAAAACGCAGCATACTCTATGGAAATATTGTTTTGATATAATCCAGCAAAGGATTCCTTTGTAGCATACTCTGTAAAAATGTATCTTTAGTAAACTTAAGCTTAGAACATCTCTGTAACTGTTTATTTATATGTATGTTTGTTTTTGTGACAACTGATGTACTTGTGTGCAAAAATATTGTGTGTGATGTTTGACATGTGTGAGACCTGCCACAGATGGACAAGACGAAAACTGTAAGTAAAAAGCTTTTCAAAAATATTCCGACATTAACTCCATATAAAGGTAACCAAAAAGTAAAATCGGACGTATTTTTATATATTACAGCAACAACAGCAGAATGAAGCAGGCACTCACACACGCTAAACATCATAAATAATATGAAACAGCACAAAAAATGCACTTGAAGATGGGAATTATTTCTCGAAAGGCGTCGTGCTAAATAAATAAAAAATCGTGACTGGTAGCACTACTGTTATTTATAAACAAATCCATTTAGTTTAAGTAGTTTATAAGCTTAGGGACTAATGACCAAAATAGTTAAATCCTATAGATATATAAACGTTTGAACATTTGAACAACTTCGACGCACCAAAACAGCGAGTAAATAAATTTCTGTAATGCACATCCTTGAAACGTAAGAGTTCTTCTTAACTTCTAGAGACAGAGTCACATTTGGTTCCAAATTTGTCAAAATAGGAGCTATTTTGAAAGATTTTCGTGGCTGCTTTCCACCCAAGAAGCAAACAGTTTACCGCACTATGAACATCCCTACACGTTGCCGGAAGTCTGCTCTCTTACGCCGTCGCTCTCTACATCGTTGCCATATTTTCCAAGAGCGACTACACGAGCTAGATCACCAGAGCGACTGACTGCTCACGCCGATTAGATCTGGGTATTTTTCCACGAAAGTTGCGCAACGTACTTAAAATTATAAAGAAAGTCTGATATTTGAATAATAATACAAATTTGATAGCAGAACTAAATGGAAGATTTTCCAGGTCATTTAAAATATAATTTTATGTATAAGTTCTCTCCATAGCGCGCCGACAAACTTCGAGAGGTTGTAGAGGGAACTAAGTAGATAAAGTATTACGTAGGAAACCGTGACCTGAAATGTCTTTCGGTTATGCTATGAGTCTTTATCAACTTCGGTGCTGTGAAACAGATCACATTTATCACAAGTTTTTCTTTTCTTTTCTTTGGAACGAGGTACTATGCACAAAAAGAGCCATAAAATGACCATTGAATATAGTCTCTAAATTGCGTACCTTAAGAGCCACGAGTACTTGAGTAGTGTGTTTCTCAGTGTTGCAGATGAAGAAGGGTTAATAGCTCATAAAACATGCATTTTAGGGTCAATATTTACTGCATATTCTCTTCGCTTTCTGGTCCAGAGGACGTAAGTACTTCCAAAATAAAGACAGCAAAGTACTTACAGTAAAGGACATTTAATTCAAAGCACGGTATCGAAGTTGAGTAAGTACTGATAGCCTCATTGGATATTTCCTGTTCTGTGCCGTGGCCTGATGCTTACCTCCGATGAACTCCGAAACTACTCAACTAACCTTTATAAAAATTTGCACTATGTCGGTGACATGGTGAAATATAAAGGGTAGGATAGTTTTTATCTCGACTAATAATCTGATTTTTTGTTGTTGTAAATTAAATGTGTTTATCTTGTTTACGTAAGTATCCAGTAATTGGCTATCATTTTGAACTGGAAGGTTGGGCTAGCGGCAAAGTACTCTGACGGAGAGGGAAAGGGCACGGGTTCGAAACTCGGGGTAGTCACTTCGAGTTTTAACCTAGCCTTCAAGTCTCAATGATGTGAGGAGTCGCCAGAAATAGCAAGTGACTTGGGTGCAACGCTTAACTGAAAGCCCCATTTGCACAGTTTGATACCCGGGGTAGGTAATGTGTTATGAGTGTCTCGCTTTGTGACATGGTCACTTATCCTTTGTGAAGATGTCATCTTGGTGTTGGAAGAAATTGAAGCCGCGCGGGAGTAGCGGAGAGGACTGGAGCGCCACGTTGCTGATCACGCGGTCTCCCGCGTCGGAGGTTCGAATCCTCCCTCGGGCATGAATGTTTGTGTTGTCTTTAGTACAACTTGGTTCATAAGTTGTTTGTAAGTTTAGGGACTGATGGGTAAGTTTAAGGACTGATGACCCCGCAGTTAAGTCCCATAAGTTTAACAAACATTTGAAGAAATGGAAAAGGTTCTCGACATCATTCTCTCAGTGTACTGCTGCCATGGCGCCTCTGATTACTACAAAACAAACGTTCCATGGAACCACATGTGATAGTCTCCCGTGTGTTAAAACTGCCTCTAACTGCCTGCGCCCTATGGATGATGAATGATGGATTATCGCCTTTTGACATCAGCAGTTATCCTGTTGAAATCTTTGTGATGGGATAAATCAAAGATGGTTCTCCATACCGTTCTCTTGCTCCATCGATGTCATGGTGTCTTTGCTTACTACAAAACACAGGTTCCACGGCAACACATGTGCTAGTCCTTCATAAGGTAAAACTGCCCCTAACTGCCTCAGTCCTAGGGATGGTACAGGATTATCGACATGTGACATGAGTAGTTATCCAGTTGGAATATGTCATATTTAAGTGGTAAGAAACCGATGATGGTTCTCCATACCTTTTTGGAGTCTACAGCTGTCATGGCACCTGTGATAACTACAAAACAGGGGTTCCAGTGAACCACATGTGGTAGTGCTCCATCGGCTTAAATTGCCCCTAACTACCTAGTTCTAACGGATGGTAACCGTTCGAGCAATAATACAAGGGGGAAATGGAAAATAAGTTTCCCCTGTCGACTGTGGGCAGCGTTGTGTATGAAAGGAAAGAAATAGAATGAGACATTAAAGATAAGGCACATCTTTATTTTTGTACATAATTTCCAAGTACATTGAGACATTGTCAAACTGCTTTATAAGCTTCAAAAAGCCGTCCAGGAACAAATCAGGGCGTTGCGGAAGGAGGGTTGAACAGCTATAGGCGAAAGACGACACGCAGGTGAATGCGCACTTGCAAGACGCCGATAGAACACTGGGTAGAGGTCGACCATGAATATGGCAATGACTTTCTGTTCCGCATTGTGATCGGGGATCAAACAAGGGTCCACCATTACACGACCGAATCGAAGGCCGCATCCACTGAGTGGAAACATCCGTCATCAGGTGTCCGAAAGAAGTTCAAAAGCACTCCGTCTGCAGGTAAAGCGCTACTTACCGTTTTCTTGGACGCTCAGGGAGTTTTGTTGCTGGACGTTTTGGAGGATGCAACCAACAATACTGCGAGGTACTGTGCCACTCAGTCAAAATTGAAAGGTGTGATTCCGAAAAAGCAGCCTGACCTTCTCAGATCTGGCGTTCTGCTGTTGGATGACAATGCGAGGCCACACTCCGTGACGGCAACACGAAACCATATTGCAACTCTTGTTTGGGAGCGCCTATACTATCCGCCATACAGTCCTGATCTCGCACCAAGTGACTTCCATCTGTTTCCTTCTTTGAAGAAAACTCACGGCGGAATGCGCTTTGGAAGCAATGCTGACGTCAAACAAGCCGTTCAACGCTTGTTCGGTATGTACATCCCTGATTTTTTTCTGGAAGGCTTTTTGACACTTATAAAGTGGTATGACTCAAAAAATGTTCAAATGTTTGTAAATCTTATGGGACTTAACTACGGGGTCATCAGGCCCTAATCTTACAAACTACTTACGAACTAGGACGGCACAAATATCCATGCCCGAGGGGGGATTCGAACCCCCGACCGTAGTGGCCGTGCAGACCGTGACTGAAGCGCCTCAGTCCCCTCGGCCACCGCGGCCGGCTGACTCAATGTAATTGGAAATTATGTAGCAAAATAAAGACATGTCTTATCTTCAATGTCTCATTCTATTTTGTTTTTCCTTTCATAGACAACTATGACTACAGTCGACAGTGGAAACTTAGTTTCCACCCCCCCCCCTCCCCCCGCACTTTCGTTCATCTATTACATTGCAAAAGAAAATATGAATTTAACTATCTGTGGACAATTGTCCTATACTCATGCCCATAATCCATATCAAATGCTATTGTTCCGAATGAAATTTACAAAAGTGCCTGGGAAGGCATTTCATTAACTTTTTTCACATTAGGAAATGAAAAAAATGTTAGCAATTCTTTTTTAACCGAAGTGGTATTAAATGTGGCAGCAGTTACGCATTTTTTAACTTTGTGTGTATTTGTGTGTTTGGTGACAATTTTAAATTTAGAAATACAGCAACTCACACCATTTACATAATTATTTGATAAATAATTATGTTTAATGAGACACTTCTGAGTATGTCAAAGGGGAATGTTATTGAGGCTGGAGTGTGGTTTCACGTTAATACCCGATAAATCTGTGATTCGTTTATATTATGCATAATTATAATAATTCAAGTGTTCATTACATTTTAAAAGATAAAAAATGTCGAGAAACTGTTTTAATCTGCATTTTATACGTGTGTGGTCCGCACCCGTAACTGAAAAAAACCCCGACAACGACAGGTAGGGCGGTGTGCTGGCTAGTTGCCCCTCTCATAACTCCATTGGCAGAGGAGGATACAACGGACGGTGGGGCACGATTCGCCCATCTAGGGCGAGGGCGCAGAACTTCCGATTGTCTTTGTCTAGTAAATGTTCATGGATGATGCTGAAAGCTAAAAACAGAAAACGTTAGGCTGGTTATTCAAAATGGCTTCGTAATTCAGTAACAACATGAAGGCCATAGCATATTAAAAGTTCTTGACTACTTAACATAATGCACCAGAGACGGTAAAGATTTACTGCTCCATATTCTGGTTGCGAGTCAAAAGAAGTAAGCGTAGCAGCAAAGGTGGCTCTCCATGGACGTAATGTCAAGGCAAAATGACATGCCTGTGCATGAAGAGGGCCAGGATACTGGAATAGGAATAGTTGCTAGGTGTGAGGGGCAGTAACTTGCGGATGGTAAAACACGCTATTCGATCCAGGCGAACTTGAGAACTCGAAGTCAACGAGCATACCGATTCTTACGTCTTGCTTAGCGTACACATATACATTAGACACTCGTTCACGTAATGAGCCGTCCAAATAAATGCTATTTCAAAACAAATAAATTAATAAACATAAAACAAAATAAAAATAAAAATTTGGCTAGTATCAAGCGCTCCAGGTCACATACTGTTACATTACAGTAATACAATAGTAAAGTTACACGCAGAGTTCCTCATAGTCACGGCGGAGATATATTGTGCACGTCCTTATATAAAATACAGATCTACGGCACTACTTTCTGAGTAACAGAGAAAAAAAAATAACCTTTACAGATCAAACAAAACTGCACTGTTCTTCAAGAGTGTCTTAGACTGTGAATTTCACATGAAGTTCTCCATGAATTCCCATGAATCTGAGAGTTCAGACAATTACGCCTCACTGCCACGAGGAGGTGCTCATATCCATCTAATCTACTACTGCTCTGAAAAGCAAGGAATCTCCACCGTTGACGTGTTCAGGGGCGTAGCTATATACACCGTCCTCGAGGCCAGGATGAGATATTAGGCGAGAGCGTGGCGTAACTCCCGGGTCAGCTTCAAATTTTGTTTAGTGGGCAGTAAAATGTGTTGCGGCTGGGTTACGGTTGAGTGGCCGGCAGCGCGAATTACTCGTTTAAGCTCCTCTTCAGAATTTCTCACAGCCATGTTATAGAAGACACGCAATACTACAGATGCCCACCGAACGAGGTGGCATACTAGTAACATGGTGGACTTGGGTTCGGGAGGACGGCGATGCAAACCCGCTTATACCCATCCTGTGTTTTTCCTAAATCATTGCAAGCGAATACCGGGATGGTTCCTTTCAACAAGCACGGTCGACTTTCTGCCATATCCCTACTAACAAGGAGACCTCATGGGGGAATTTATTTACATTTATTGTACATGAAGTTCAGAACTTAAATATCAATCATCCAAATCCATTCGACGCAACTCTCAAAAATTCTCGAGAAAATCGACTTTGAAGTTTGGGAAATAAACGTAAGTAGTAATAAATAAATCTAATACAGTATCTGTCCGTGTAACTCAGGTGGGAGTGTTCTGTTCTCAGACTCACAGAGTCGCTGGTTCGAATCCCGATACGGCAGATTTATTTATTTATTCGTTTTCGAGTTCAGTTATATAAAACTTTCTATGATTTCTAATTCCACGAGTTGTGTTAGTTTTGTTTATGTATATGTAGACGAGCTGAACACCTTGTTGTCACCTAAAACGATGGATGAGTAGGTTAGCTGCTTGGAAAGCCATTAGCAACTATGGAGATGACTTTCCAAAAACAAAGTCGTAGATCTTCACAAACTGAACAATCAAAGACTACCGCCGATAACTAATAGTGAAGCCAATACTGTAAAACTGTAACTTATTTTTCTTTGATTGAAACCATCATTATTAATAACCTTTTAAAAATGTAGCAAATTACGAATAAACAAAAATACATGCATTTTTTGTAAAAATTACCATTAGATATTAAAATTGTTTAAGTTTCCAACTCAACGATAAAAAAATAAAAAAGCGGTCACGACCCTACAGTTCTAAGACCACAACGCAACGACCTGAGCTACACCGACAGAGGCTACAGCTAGTACTTACGTGCACTTGCAAAATCTTCAAAGTCAATTTTCTCGATAATTTTTTAGAGTTGCGTCGAATGGCTTTGGCTGATTGTAATTTGATTCGTGAACATCACGTACCATAAGTATCAAAAAAATCTGAAATCCGATACCCGTATGATCTCCTTGTAAGTCTCCCTCTCTAATGACCATGATGTGGACTAATGTACCCTAATTTTCCTTCTTCCTTCCTACATATGCCCATGGATCTAAATAAAGAAAAGCAAGAGAATATAAGCCATAAACAACAGTACGCATTTAATGCGGTGTGGTTTTGGAATTGATCGTGTGGGAATTTAAGATGTGACTGGTGAAACTGCCATCTCAAATGACATGAAGGTGACAGGAATGTCTACAAATGATTCAGCAACACTCGCATTGCAATATCACAACACGTCCCAGCCCAACACGGAATGTGTTCGTGATGGTACGTGACTGGCGCAGGACTTATGTTACTGTTGTTAGAGCGTACCATTCCAAATAATCAACATATTTTGAGAACAATGAGCAGTTCATATCTACGATTTGGGAACGGCCACCATCAAGTTATTAGATATGCTGAGGATTTGGAGTCTGCTAGATGAATGCTAATATGAATTTTTTATTCTTTATTATGGATTTTGGTTACAGTGACCATAGAGCCAGTGGTTATTACAGTGGCAACATTACAATAGAATTGAAATTCTTACAATGTATATCACAATATTAATAGGTATCTCACATCATACAGCCTTAGAATAAAAGTAAGAAAATCATACCGAGTGAGATGGCGCAGTGGTAACACACTGGACTCGCATTCGGAAGGATGGTGGTCCAAATCCACCTCCGACCATCCCGATTTAGGTTTTCAGTGACCAGGCAAATGCCGGAATGGTTCCTTTGGAAGGACACGGCCGATTTCCTTCCACATCTTTATCTAAACACTCCGAGCGTAAGCTCCGCCTCTAATGACCACGCTGTCGACGGGACGTTAAACACCAAGCTTCCTTCTTAAGAAAATCATATGGACAAGACATAAAACAATACATATTTAACCGTACGAGTGACAGATGTAATGCAACGAAAGTGCAAACAGCATAGGACCAAATGAGAGGTGCAAAGACATATAAAAGCCAAAATATAATATAAAATCACTTATGCAGTTTCAAGCTGTGCATGTTCAAGTTAAACACACCAGCTCTAAAATTAGAGCTGTATGCCGGTGACTTTGAGGTATTCCTTCAGTAAACTGTACTTAAACTTGTCGAATCCATGAAGGAGGAGAGTGACACTTGTGGGTATGGGGTAACCCCTCGCAACCAGCGTTCTGTAGAATACACTTTGTACGGCCGTGTACTTGGTGCATGCCAGTATAATGTGGTTGGATCCGCCACTGCCGTTGCATCTTTGTCGCAATGCCGAGAAGCGATGATTTTCAAACGGTGTAGGTGGGCAGGGTAACATCCATATCCCAGTCCCAATGATAGACGTTGCATGACGTCTACTAAGCGTCATCGACGAAAACCATGGTCGAGAGGAGACATTTGGTTGTATAACTTCCAGGTGTCCTCCCTTAAACGCTTGAGAGAGGTGCCATTCGTGGTCCCAAGTGCGATAGGCAGCTTTCCGAATCGTCGATCAAAAGTCTGTATATGGAATTGGCGTGGGGCAGTGTTGTCCTTCCGTAATACTTCTCTTGACAAGGCGGTCTACAGTTTCGTTATGGTGTATACCTTGAAGTCCTTTAATCCATAGTAAGTGGATGTCGATGCCCACTGTATGTGCATTCGTTATGGCCTCCAAGACGTCCAATATATACCTATTCGTTTGTTTGTCAAACTACGGATGTTGTAATTTTTACAGCAGGCTTTGAGAGTCCGTGAGGATCAATATAGAGTCAAATGTTCGTGTGCCGTAATAGATGGCCTCACTAATATGAAATACAGATCTTCAAGACACATGCACAATTAGCATGGCCCAAAAATGTGACTACTATGCATAAACAGCTATAATCACATGGGATGAATTTTTAAATAATTATCTACGTACCAGCAGATTATTTTACACATATGAACTGTTATGTTGTATAAGGTGATGATGTATAATTCTAAGACCACGTAACGCCACAAAGTGATGATTATTTTACATTTTAAACGGTTTGTTTTTAATTTCAGCTGTTTGTAGGTGTTGTAATTATACAACAGCGACACATGAAATTTTTGACGGCACTGGCATTCGAACGTAGGACATCATGTTTACTAGGAAGTTGCGCTAAACCTCTACGCCACCCAAGGCAAACGAGCGTGACACGCCTGCAAGGGCTACCCAATCTCGTGCCCCGCTCGACCGCTCTCTGGTATGTCCTATTTGGACCACTAGCTGTGCAGCAGACCCAGCATTGCCGCCAGGAGACCGGTCCTCGTGTGAAACCGCATCGAAACAAGCATCCAACATCGACAAGGTGGTAGAAAATTAAGAATTGCCGCATTTTTAACTGTGATATTTATTGTTGTTGTTTCGTTTTATTATTTTACAGGTTAGTACAGTATTGTTCTTTAGCCTTTTCCCTTTCTTTCGTTGGACGATCAGAAACATCTACTCTAACTGGCTTACCATATGAATCAAGGAGTTCAAATTTAAAATTTAATATTATGAATATATATTAAAAATATTATCGTCACTGAAAATATTTTTATAGATAGAAGATAGTTTCGAGTGTACGTCTTTTATCTTTTCTGGTTTTTATAATAAGTATGCCGTTGTACAATGACATTGAAATTACTTGAAAAACTATCATTGGAAATTATGACCAATCTGATGAAAAATATTAGTTCCATTTCACTGCAGCTGAAGTCTTCTTGTTCTAATCAAAGGAATAAATAGTTATCTAAAGTTATCTGGGATCAAAAGTTTCAGTGAGTGACGAAAAACAAAGTATTTGTAATGCATATATTTGCTCAGGGGTAATGTGTAAAAGCGAGATTTGTGTTTTTCGGCTAAATTTCGACACAAATTTAGGTAACGACGAAGTCATCATGTCTTATGGTAAGCCTTTTCAGCACACAAAGCACGAAAAAAAAAGTTTATTCTGCATTCTACTTAACGACTAGCACATCATCGTGGCGTTCACAAGATCGTTTCACCAACTTGTACTGTCCTCTAGCTCCCCGCGTGAAATGTTATGAAAAGAGTGTATTACCGCGTGAGTAATTAATAAACTTTTCATAATCAGAATTCGTGGTGAAATGCGTGAACTTCTGACTGCAATTCGTCGTCGAGCCACGGAAAATGAAAGCTAAGGTATTACACTGTACGTATGTTCGTTTTACTTGTACGTGTAAGCCTTACAGAAATGTTTATTTAAAGCCCTTTCACGGTTAATAGACATCATTTAATTACAGGAAAACAGACTTATACCATGACCAAGAAAGCTTCACTGACGTTGAATTGAACTCTTACTGCATTGAGTTCAATTATTCGATGACGTAACACTCAACTATCAGAACGCGAAACCACCTCTAACGTTTCCGCAGTCGTTAGTACGTTGATGCTACACAGAGGATAAATTACGTTTACTATCAATAAACGTAATCTGTGGACAAAAATTCTTGGCAGAATATTATAAAATTATCTCCTCATTTACTATATTTTTCTATGTACAGTGCAGAACGATGCCTTAATTATGCGGAATGCCTATGATGCAATGATTGTGGAAGGAATCGTCCGTAACCTCGACTTATGCTCTAAAATACCCATAGAAAACATATAACACGTGCATGAATTTCGCTTTCCTTCTGTGACATGCACTATGTTTCTAGTTAACAATGCCAAGAAGTTTTACACTAATACTACGGCGGATTCTTTACCATTTTCGTAGTGTTCATTTGTACTACGATTAGGAGTATGATCGAAGAATTAATTGATACTGAAGACATGAAGAGTTCGTGTAATTCATTAAGATAAATGATCTAGTGGTTGTGCACGCAAAGAATTACATTTAAGGATGAAAATCCAGTCAATACACTGTCCACTGATCAACAGTGTGATGCAAAATATTCATATCAGCCGATTGGTTTTATAATAAGGGTGGGTCCTCTCATGATATCGTCACCGTGTGAATATTATTTTAAGTGTGAGGCAGTTCAGTTTGCAGATAAAAAGTTGTCTGTGTTAGTAACTCATAACAGGAAGCACCACAGAGAGTGTCTGAATCCGGTTAGGCCTATCCTAATATCGATAGTGTGACAGCATCCCTCGAAAGGAAGATGCGCTGGAAAGAACTCTAGAGGCGAGAGCCGTTGCGTCCAGCGGGGAACTTCCAGAATACATAACGAATTAACCCTTATCGCGTGAATTATTGAAGTTAAGGCGAAAAGACGCGTGCTATGCTGTCGCTGCCGACGAGGCAACGCTTCTTCGGGCAGCGTTTGTAACTATTTTCCCCGGCCTCGTCGCCGTCATTCAACTAGCTCTCTCCCCAATAACAGAAACTATTTCCCTCTCTCCAGTCACAAAACCGTGGTGGAGACATTCAGGCCATTGATGAGTACTTGTTTATTGTTTGAACAGCATTTCAGCAAAAGGGTTCACGCAGGTTCGAAGAGCCACCCCAAACTCATATCATGAGAGGATTGAATTACACCTCGAAGGTCGTTGAAGAGCGGTGTTACTACAAGTTCAACAGTCAGAAGCACAGAGAAAGCGCACCATGGTAATTTATTGGAACTCATCCCGCATATTTCACTTCATATTATGTACGGTACTGCATGCTTTATGAGGTAGAAATTAGTTTCACTGCACGGACGTCCGTCTTTTGACGAGTTTTCCCGCTTTGGTCTTTGTGAACTGCGTGCACATAGCGAGCTACTCGTTTACAGAATCGTCTGGTGACGCTTTAATCGCTCTTTATGCGACCCTCAAAGTTTTCAGCCTGCCTCGGGTCTCATTTTCTATCTCGGGAATACATTGTGTACCTATGTTTGAAGTGTTCTATTTATGCAATGTAACTGGCATGATGGATCTCTCGCAGAGGAACAGTACTCAAGAATGTATCGGACAAGGACCTAAGTTTCTTCCAATGGAGTGTACCAACACCTACAGAGTTCCTAAGACCCAACACCAAGTGCCGTGACTGAACACGTAAAATAATTATGTCGAGGATTTTATCACTGTCAAGCATTACACTGTACGCTGGGTTCGCCTTTCAGAGGACTTATACAGCATTGGCATACGTTGAGTCGTTAGTAGCAAATCCACGATGTCAGCATGAAAAGATGTCGCCAGTCACTCCAATATAAAATCGAACTTTATACAGATTTCGTAAGATGAAAACCTACTGGTTTGTTTCCTTCAAGAGATGTATTTCCATACATGGACCTGCAGCGATGAAATTTATCATAAATATCGTAAGCAGAACTAATTAGCAAACATTGAACCAGTGAGCGCTGTCGAACATTAAATCTCAGCATAACCCTTAACCCGCGAGCACTCGCGCTTGAGCATTTTGCTCACAGAGATTTTGAAACAATCGGCATTTTACCAATTGTAAATAGCCAAATATATGTGTTTTCTTATAAATGCAACTATAAATACTTATTTAGATATATTAAGTACATTACAAACTGTTCTTTCACTGTCAGAAAGATGCTATACACGCAATCGATCGCGTAACTTTTAAAGGCGCGAGTTCTCGCGGGTTATGAACCGAAAACAAATAACCAATTTTAAGCAGGACAGTAAATTTCATTGAAAACTACGTCCAAATTCATACTTTATCTAGTGGTTAGCACATTCTGCAATCTTAATTCATTTATATTTTATACTAGCGTGTAAAGAAGATAAAAGAAAAATACCGGGGAAAGTAGAGCTTTTTACGTCATTTCCACATCATCTAATGTTCCGTATCTTATGGGTGTTGTATGGTCTGTTTCTCTTTCCGATAACTGTTTGGCTACCTAATAAAACTATAGATCTTGAAAGAATTCATTATTTAATCTTTATTTCATATATGTATTAGATTAGTCTTTATAATAGAAGCACAGATATGGATCATCTTACCACTCAAAATCGTTACCTACATAAATATTAAAGTAAACTGGAGATAAGTCTGCCTTTATGTAAGTATACAACATTTGTTTTGTTTACCAAATGGCGGCAATTCTAAATTGAACACCACGACATTTTCAACGAGGAGTTTTCCCAGCTGCGTGACTGCTTCTCCTCCTCCTCAGAGTCTTGTTGTGTGGAAATAAAGGAGTATTGCCAGGGAGAGAGCTAAGTACTGCAGCATGCTTTTATGACAGGGGCATGCTAGTGTGGGGTGGTGTTTCTTTCGAATCACAGGTACCAAAAAATTGCAAACTTGTCTGAGCTGCCACTCGTAACACTTGAAATTATCATATTCAGCTTTCTCAGTTCGATACTTGTACTTACAGTAAAATATTTGTGTCCTTGATGTGGGTCGCCCTTTTTGCAAGTATACAAATTAAGATTTTGTGTTTGATTACTTCGTATAGCTACTCAAACTAACTTGCTTTTCCTCATCATCTGTGATTCGAAAGAAACACCAGCCCACACAATATTGCATCCGTTTGTAAAACCATGCTGCGGTACATAGCTCTCTGCATGACGATGCTACTTTATTTCCATACAACGAGGCTCTAAGGCAGGGGAGAAACAGTCAGCCGGCCACAGTGGCTGAGCGGTCTGCGGCGTGCCAGTCACGGTCTGCACGGCCGCTGCGGTCGGGGGTTCGAATCCCCCCTCGGGCATGGATGTTTGTGCCTTTTGTGTCTCGTTGCCGCCGGTTGTCCTTGGTGTCGGTGGCCGAGTAGAGAGAGATCGACACAGAAAAATAGGATGCACACGTGTGCGGGTACAGAGTCTGAGGTGACCAGCCAGTGGGACATCAGAAACTAGAAACACTAAGCTAGATTAGAACAAGATATGTATTTCGTAGAGAGGGTACAATACTTGCCTTGTTAACTGAAGACTAGTGGAATGCAGATACATAGTTTATCCAGATAGAGGCCTGCCTACTGATGAGAGTCTTAACTGATGCCTGTCCTAGTGCCACGTGGCCGATGCAGTTCAGTGGTGGCCACGAGCGGGGTTGCAGCAGAGGGCGCTCGTGGCCGACGTCGTAAGAACGCCGTGCCGTGCTTGCATGGCGGCGCGCGGCGAAAGTACGTGGCGCACACTTCAGACTTGCGCGACACCACAATGCCGTCTTTAGTATCAGCTAGTTCATAAGTAGTTTGTAAGTTTAGGGACTGATGACCCCGTAGTTAAGTCCCATAAGCTCTACGAACATTTGACCATTTAGAAACAGTCACACAGTTTGGCACTTTACTCATTGCAATGACCTTGTACCAAAATTTTTGCCTGAGGCTGATTTTGGCTGATGCTATAGGACATACACACAATTTATACAAATGTAAAAGATAGAACACTCTGTGCATGCCTCAAGAGTGATGAAATATGTTTAGATGTCAAAACCAATATTTTATAGTTGCATAATGGGAGACCCATCTCCAGTACTCTCCCTATTATTTTACTGCAAGTACAGTAACTTCGGGAAGAAAACTCAATAGGATAATAGATATAACTGTTTGTCTCTCTGATGGGAACGCATGATGCCAAAGAGTAATGGCAAAATTTACGCGCCGTTTCTTTTGCAAAATAATCTCCATTGTCTGGAATATATTTCTAGATTTATTCTATTGTTTTATTTTCCAGAAGGGACTAAATTGCTGAAGTCATCGGTCCCTAAACTTACAAACTACTTAAACTAAGATATGCTAAGGACAAAACATACAGCCACGTCTGAAGGAGAACTCGAACCACTATCGAGAGAAGCGGCGTAATCCATGACATGGCGCCTTAGACCGCGCTGTCATCCCCGCGCGTCATATTTGTAGATCTGTAGCGTTCCACCAATGTATTATTTTTCCTTTAAAAACCGACTACAAAGAGAATGTTGTATTTCTCCTAATTTCGCCTCCTTTACGACACCAGTTCTCTAAGCTCAGACTTCTTGGTAGTCCTGTGTAATGTTTACTTTTAAAAAAAAAGACCAACCTGTAATATAATTTTCAAACGTAAAACAAACAATTAGTACATCCGACCGAGTTGAAACTTCGCACATTGTCCTTGTTTCTCGGTGAAAATATTCATGTCTCTAAACATGCATCAGTTTGTTGTCCACACGTCAAGCACGAAAGAGAAAGCAGTCATGGCTTATTAGCGTTATGAAATATGTTCTGTTAGGTTTGTTTATGTGTATCTACTTGTAAAAAATTACAAGACGACTGAAAGAGAACAGCAGCGCATGCTGCGTATTAGATAGTTATTAGCAGTGAATAATAATAATAATAATAATAATAATAATTAGTATTATTATTATATTATATCGCTGCTTATTATTATTATTATTATTATTACAATATTTATAATAAACTGAAATCTATATTTTATTTTGTCCCTGAATAGAATATAGATTTCAAACTAATTACAAATTTTATGGTGATGGTGATGAACATCAATAGATAATTTTTTATCATATGACAGCATACAAAGAAAGGTATAAAAGTATGTATAACGACTGCCAACGGCCGTACCGCAGTGGATACAAAGGTTTCTTCTAGATCATCAAAGTTAAGAATTGTTGGGTTGTCTGGCACTAGGCTGGGTCACCGTCCGAGTCTGCCAATAGCAGTTGGCAAGCGAGGTGCACTCAACCCTCGCGAGGCCAATTGAGGTGCTGCTTAATTGAGAAGTAGCGGTTGTAATCACGAAAACCGACACAACGGCCGTCAGTGTTGCTCGCTACTAGGCAGTGGGCGTGCCCCATCGGCCAGCCATTCAGCTGCGGCCTCGTCAGTGCGACGTAGCACGGGCTGTTGTGAGGCCTTGTTTCTATGTGGTGTTGCTCCCTACCGTATCACAGGACGCCAATAGGCGGAGGATGACGCGGCGGGTGGTTGGTACCCGATGTGCCCATCGAGGCCTGCGGTGCGTAGCCTACGTTTCCGTGTTACCAGTACAACCTTTATGTAACTCCTAAGAATGTCGGATTATCTTATCATAACAAACTAGCATTAACTGTACATATGTGCTTTAAGCTTTTTTACAATTACAAAATGTTCAAATGTTTGTAAATCTATCGGACGCAACTGCTTGGTTGTGAGTCCGTAGCTTTGAAACTACTTAAACTAAGGTAAACGAATCTAAGGACAACACCAACATCCATGCCCGACGGGGGACTCGAACCCCCGACCACGAACGGCCGCGCTCACCGCAGCACGGCGCCCCGGTGCGCACGGCTAATCCACCGCGGCCTTACAATTACACCTATATATATCAGTCATGAAAGGTAAAAGAAATTAACTGTTTATATTAGCGTATGAAGGACACAGGTTTTCTTACTCCATTCGTGTGGATTCAGCACAGGCAAAACGGAACTCCCGCGTTTAGATGTGCTGTTTACCACGCAGTGAATGATATTAGTGTAATAAGCTAGCTGTTCCACGTGTCTACAAGGAACAGTGCATCATTAGAGAGGAAAGAGTCACACCTTGTAGAAGATAGCCGCGGTGGAGTAGCCGCTGCGGAGCGCGCGGTTGCTCGCCTTCGGAGGTTCGAGTCCTCCCTGGGACCTGGGTGTGTGTGTGTGTGTGTGTGTGTGTGTGTGTGTGTGTGTGTGTGTGTTATCCTTAGGTTAGTTTACCTTAGTTTAAGTAGTTTGTAAGCTACGGACTGACTACCACGCAGTTTGGTCCCATAGATTTACAAACATTTGAATTGAATTGAATTTTGTAGAAGATAACCGGTTTAAAGACGGACAGGAGATTCTATTCTCAGCAAACTCAAGTTCTTTTCAACCGATTTTTGAGTGAACACTAAAATGGAAGGGCGTGCATTGGCAACTGAAGTCATTTCTCACAGTATTTCAGAAAGCTACATATTTTTAACTGACCTAACGACGAATAAAATGGAAGGTAACTGACCGGAGGCGAGTACCGTGATCCAACGATTCGCGAGTTCCCTCATTTCAAATGATGTGAGTTATTAAGTTCAACGCCAGCTCAGGATGACATTAAAGTCCCAGTGCGTTAAAATCTGGAAACTGTATCAGGAACCAAGCGATAGGTAAAGAACATGATACAATAAATATTCTGCAAAATTCTAAAAAAAGGTCTACTTCTTTACAACTTGTCTGTGCAGTGAGACCTTTCTTAATGATCATAATTCGCTACTGAGTCTTGCCCGAAATGCGAAAAAATCATTTAAAATATTTGTAAACTTATTGGACGAAACTGCTATGGTTATAGGTCCCTAGACTTACAAACTACTTAAACTAAGGACAACACACACACACACACACACACACACACACACACACACACACACACACACATACACACAAACATCTGAGGGAGGAATCCAACCTCCGACGGCGAGGAACCTCCGCAGCGAGGCGCCTTAGGGCGCTCGGCCACTCCACCGCGGCCAACACTCGTTAAGAAAATATTTTTTCTCTCGTGAATCATGTAAAAAAAGAGATAATGTGTTCCATTCCAAAAAATATATACAAAAAACTTCGTCCAACACGTAAAAAAAGTGCTGAATCAAAAGAAAGAGGATTTGTTTCCTTTGAAATAACGCAGTTTTGTTACGGTTCGTGATATGGGTGGGGGATCGTCAGAATATTTTTGTTTGGAAAGGGGTCACCAGACAGTTTTCACTAGGAATGGGGTTGCACATTCGAAAACGTTGAAAAACACTGTAATAGGGTTTATAAGTTGAACAGAGATTTCAAATATGCTAGTGGTAGTTTAATGTTTGTAAAGCTTATGGGACTTAAATCAAATGTTGCCGGCCGCGGTGGCCGAGGGGACTAAGGCGTTCCAGTCACGGTCTGCACGGCCACTACGGTCGGGGGTTCGAATCCCCCCTCGGGCATGGATATTTGTGCCGTCCTAGTTCGTAAGTAGTTCATAAGTAGTTTGTAAGTTTAGGGACTGATGACCCCGTAGTTAAGTCCCATAGACTATACAAACAAACATTCAAATCAAATGTTCAAATGTTTGTATAGTCTATGGGACTTAACTACGGGGTCATCAGTCCCTAAACTTACAAACTACTTATGAACTACTTACGAACTAGGACGGCACAAATATCCATGCCCGAGGGGGGATTCGAACCCCCGACCGTAGTGGCCGTGCAGACCGTGACTGGAGCGCCTTAGTCCCCTCGGCCACCGCGGCCGGCGGGACTTAACTGCGGGGGGGGGGGGGGGTCATCAGTTCCTAAACTTACCAACTACTTATGAACTGGCTTATACTAAAGACGACACAAATATCCATGCCCGAGGCGGGATTCGAAACCCCGACGGGGAACGGCCTCGCGCATCGTAGCATAGCGCCTCAATGCGCTCTGCCGCTCCGCCGCGGCACTCTAAATATTGGTTCAAAACTGAGTTCATTAACTATACTGTCACTTTAGTTAAGTTATTGACAGCTATAAATTGTTTCATTGAGTCAAACCGACTATTTTTGTAATAGCGGTTGTAACTTTCAAAATAATGTAAGTGTTCATTCTGAGGTATGACTCTACCTTTGTCTGTCTACATGTATTCTACTTGCCTTTCACTTTAGTTGTTCATGATACTTGACACAGTTGATTGGGATATTTCTTACCTTAGGTATCAGTGTTACCTTTTTTGTTAGAGTTGCCACCTTTGATAATTTGACGAGAATTCCATATAGTTATATGAAAAATGTTTGTTCCTATAGATAATTAGCTTACACAATCGAAACACAATTTATGCAACTTTGTCACTGCTATTAAACTCATATCACTGCGAAATAGTAATAACGAGTTTTATACTTTACGATTTAATATCACTTCGACCTACCTGTAGCGAAAAATCGAAATAGTCCGGACTATCTAATTAGAAACAAAGGTGATTCAGTTTGTTGCAAATACATGGTATAATTAATGTATGTGTGAAAATAAAATCAAAGGACACTGATAAGTCCATGAAACGTCATTGTTCTTCTCGAAACGTAGCGCTTGGGTTTAGACTGTGCGATCGGCAATTTGTCTGCTGTTACATGAAAGGTGACTTTTTGTGGTGGGCGGGAATTACTTAAAGGGATGAGAAATCTGGAGGCATGTAGCCGGACAGAAGAAAGCGTGCAGGCGCCGCCTCTCCTCACTGACCCAAATGCCGGCGCTGATCGATGATAAAGTCATCAATTATTCCCGTTCGGCCAGTGGCCAGTCTTCAGGGAAACGCTCTCGACCAATTCGTCAGACGCTCACCTCACATTCTAACTTTAGGGTCGCTACTTTTCCTGGTCTGTGTGCCGTCTAGAGCCCTCGCTTTTTCGTCCAATGCACGCACAATACGGCTGTCGCAATCCTTGAAGTGCTTTCTCTTAACGTTTTTAGTTCCTTAGAAACGACTATCGTCGTCTTCAGATGTATAAAGTCAAGCTGACTCTGCAGTAACGGATAAAAGTTCTAACGGAAAAATCAGTCTGAAAAGAGCAACGTTAAATTAAAAATTTGAATGGTAGAAATTCCTATGAGGCATTTTTTTAAACTATGGATAGTATCCTGTCCTACCGACAACCTCATAACTTCTAGAGCACAATTATGCGAAGCGCAGTGGCCACATATCGCGGATGCGGTTGAGAACAGACGAAGTCGTGCCCTGTAGTGTTATACAAAAGCACGCAGTCAGAAGCAGGCACATCATTTACGTTAACTTCGACAACTTAACAGAAAAGTCCCTGTGTCTTGCACATTCTGTAATGAGTATTGTACTACACACATCATATGCCAGTGCTATGTTTTGTAGTGCTGAAGAATTAATTCTCTAGTTTCAAATGTTTGTTTAGTCTATGGGACTTAACTACGGGGTCATCAGTCCCTAAACTTACAAACTACTTATGAACTACTGACGAACTAGGACGGCACAAGTATCCACGCCCGAGGGGGGATTCGAACCCTCGACCGTAGTGGCCGTGCAGACCGTGACTGGAGCGCCTTAGTCCCCTCGGCCACCGCGGCCGGCTAATTCTCTAGTCTGCCCTTAATATAGCATTACCGAGTGTCAGGATGGAATTGTTGAAACCTAAAGACGTCTATCAACGTAGCGAAACAGATTTGAAAATATAATTTATTTTCACAAGTAACTTCAGGCCTTTGACGCTACTGCGATCGAAGGTGCCTCTGCGTAGCGCTCCGCTGACGTCTGTCGTGTAGTCTAAGCAGCAAAACATGCAGTTCCGCCGCTGCCCTTGCTGCTACAAGACTGACGCCGATTGCAACTCCATGCAAAGCGCACTCTGGCGTGCCTTGCACAGTGGTCGGGAAGCTGCGATGACCCCTGTTTTTCTCCGGCCCTACCAGGACGGTAGGCTGCATCTCAGAGCGATGCCTGCAGTGCTTAACCGGGACAGTATTGTACGCTTCTGCTTTACAGCAAACAGCAATCTGTGCAAAAGCATTGCGATGGCGTCGGTTGCCCTCCAGGTCAGCCATCAGGGGTGTAGACTGCAACCAGTGAAGCCACAAGCTACCCATGGTCTACTCTCCCATGGGCAGGACCGTTCAGAAATTCTGCACACTCGCAGTGCTGCTTCACACGTGCAATTTCCGGATCACGGCGTGCACTCCTCAGCCGTCTCCGCTCATGTAATGCAGGTTTCTACTCTTAGGCGTCGCCTCGGGTAAACGACACTGGGTGTGTTGCGCTCTTGCTTCTACCGCATGAACTAGGAAGAGAAGCCGTCGCCGTTCATTATGTACACGTGTCAATAATATATGTCGTTCTTGCTCGCTGCCTCACATGTGCGCTTCTGTGCAGTACTTCTGCACCTCTTCACACACCCCGATTACATGGGCTTCCAAAACCGGATTTCGTAGACCGATTTCCCAATTCCGCTTTTGGCTGGTCGTGTAAACACTCCAAAATCTATTCTGAAAATCCATTTTTATAAAGACGTTCTCCAGTTCCACAATCGAGTTTCGTGCCCATGTAAACGCAACAATTTTTGAAGCGTTCTTGGCTTGTCAGATTATGTTTTCATGTCACGAATTGTTGGCACACATTGACCGAACGACATTTTCTACCATGAAATGAAAGTATAAATATTAGAGTCAGCATGAATCTATGTATTTAAGTAAAGAAAAATAGCTATTGTGCCCTCTAAATTAGGAACAGAATGAGCTGTTTTTCACTCGCCATATTAGGCAGGTTAGGAAATTCGATTCAGGCTATAACATGTAAACACGTGAGCGAAAAACGGTTTACGACCCGCGGTGGAATATCCGTGCGCACTGGGGCGCCGTGTTGCGGTGCGCGTGGCCGTTCGTCGTCGGGGTTTCGAGCCCCCCCTCCGGCATGGGTGTTTGTGGTGTCCTTAGGTTAGCTTACTTTAGTTTAAGAAGTTTGTAACCTACGGACTAATAACCAAGCACTTTAATCTGATAGATTTTCAGATATGTAAATACAGGTTTGGTTGGGATGTGCTGGGGAAGAGGGAAAGGGTGTGAGTTATGATTTGAGTGTTTATGAGTGGAGGGCAAGTTATATATTGGTGTTTAATTTTATGTTAGGTGGTTAATAAGCTGCAGAAGTGTGTGCTTTGCTACATTGGTTTGGTCATTTATGAGATGTTTCTTTTCTGTTATTGTTTTTCGGACATGGTAGTTTTCTTCAAGGGTGAGAATGTGTTTCTTGTTGTTGTTTATTCTTATTATCTCCACGTGTGTCACTGGTGGTGATTTTATGTTGGTTTTGGAGTAAATGTTCTATAACGTTTGAGTGGCCTGTTTCATACTTCCAGGCTTGTAATGTTCTTTATATCTTGTGTGAAATATTCTTTCTGTTTGACGAATGAATTTTCCATCACATGTGTTGCATTACAGTTGATATATTCCTGATTTTCTGTATGGATCTGTAATGTTTTTTGATTTTGGAGAATATTTTTAAGCCAGTTGTTGGTTTAGTGAGCTATTTTGATGCATTTTTTAAATGTTGAATATATCCTGAGTGTGTGTTTGTGATTGTCATTTGCCATGTATATCATCTGTTGTTCTCTTCATTTTTCCCACTTTGTGTTCTTGTACGTGTGTCTCATGTCTTTTTGTAGTATTCTGCCTTTTTGAGTGTGGTATTGGTGTGTTTATTTGATTTTTAATTTTATTATTCAGCTATGTAACTAAGCTTTATTTGTATCCATTGTTTGTGGCTATATGTACTGTTGTATTCATTTCTTTCAGGTATTTACCTGTGATTAGTTCTATGGTGATTAGTCTGTGGGACATCATGTTTCTGTGTATCTGGGTGATTGGATGTCTGGTATATACACTACTGGCCATTAAAATTGCTACACGAAGAAGAAATGTAGATGATAAACGGGTATTCATTGGACAAATGTATTATACTAGAACTGACACGTGATTACATTTTCATGCAATTTGGCTACATAGATCCTGGGGACTCAGTACTCTGAAACAACCACCTCTGGCCGTAATAACGGCCTTGATATGCCTGGGCATTGAGTCAAACAGAGCTTGGATGGCGTGTACAGTTTCAGATGCCCATGCGCTGCAACACGATACCCCAGTTCATCAAGAGTAGTGACTGGCGTATTGTGACGAGCCAGTTGCTTCGCCACCATTGACCAGACGTTTTCAGTTGGTGAGAGACCTGGCGAATGTGCTGGCAAGGGCAGCAGTCGAACATTTTCCGTATCCAGAAAGGCCCGTACAGGACCTGCAACATGCAGTCGTGCATTATCCTGCTGAAATGTAGGGTTTCGCAGGGATTGAATTAAGGGTAGAGCCAGGGGTCGTAATACATCTGAAATGTAACGGCCACTATTCAAAGTACCGTCGATGCGATCAAGAGGAGGCCGAAACGTGTAGCCAATGGCACCCTATACCATCACGCCGGGTGATAAGCTAGTATGGCGATGACGAATACACGATTCCAATGCGCGTTCACCGCGATGTCGCCAACACGGACGCGACCATCATGATGCTGTAAACAGAACCTGGATTCATCCGAAAAAATGAAGTTTTGCCATTCGTGCACCCAGGTTCGTCGTTGCGTACACCATCGCAAGCGCTCCTGTCTGTGATGTAGCAGATGGTTGTTTTGAAAACGTACCCATCTTTTGACTCAGGGATCGTGATGTGGCTGCACGATCCGTTACAGCCATGCGGGTAAGATGCCTGCCATCTCGACTGCTAGTGATACGAGGCCGTTGGGATCCAGCACGGCGTTCCGTATTGCCCTCCTGAACCCACCGATTCCATATTCTGCTAACAGTCATTGGATCGCGACCAACGCGAGCAGCAATGTCACGATACGATAAACCGCAATTGCGATAGGCTACAATGCGACTTTTATCGAAGTCGGAAACGAGATGGTATGCATTTCACATCCTTACATGAGGCTTCACAACAACGTTTCACCAGGCAACGCCGGTCAACTGCTGTTTGAGTATGAGAAATCGGTTGGAAACTTTCCTCATGTCAGCATGTTGTAGGTGTCGTCACCGGCGCCAACCTTGTGTGAATGCTCTGAAAAGCTAATCATTTTCATATCACAGCATCATCTTACTGTCGGTTAAATTTCGCGTCTTTAGCGCGTCATCTTTGTGATGTAGCAATTTTAATGGCAAGAAGTGTGATTGTGCCCGTTGATGTTGGCTGTCAGTACATATCAAATGAATGCTGGTTGTTCTTGATCTTCATGGTGACCTCTAAGAAATTTATTAACTGCCTGTTTTGTTCTTTTTCTTTTTTCACTTGGATCTCGTCCTGAACAGAATTTATATCATTATATGACTGCCCAATTCTATAGTTTGGTTATTCTATGAGGCACTAGATATCATTCATATATCTAACCCAACATAGGATTTTGTATATGTTTGGGACTCTTTTGTGTAATATAAGCTGATCTATATGGTTTTTAAAGATGTTTGCTATAGTACCTCATATTGGGGACTCCAGTGGTAATCCTTACTTTGCAAATAAAATTCATTTTTGAGATGGAAATAGTTCTGTTATTAGCTCTAGATGTTTTATCATTTCTTTGATTTATTCATGGGTAAGGGTGCTGTGAGTTTATAGGTTTCTTTTTATAATATTTATTGTTTCAGTTACTGTAATACTAGTGTAATATTTTCCACATCAAATGTGAGGAGGGTGGCTTAGTCTGGGATCAGTATGTATTTTATATACTGAATCAATTGTGTGGTGTTTCTTATGGTTCTATCATTTTCTGATTTGTTGTTTTCTGTTATCATTTTTAACATGTGCCTAGCAAGTGCGTATGTGGGAGCATTTCTATAGGTCACAATAACTCTGTCAGGGAGATCATTTCATGTACAGGCCACTTGGTAATGCCTGACAGAGCGTCCATACCGTGTTTGGTTGTGTGGCCATCTACCACAGCAGCTATTAAAATTAAATATAAGAGATATACCATATTGTGCTGACTGCACGTAAGAACGAATATAAAAAATATAAGGTGAAAAAACCAAGCATGGATCGGGACATCGAACAACTTTTTAATTTTTTGACATCATGCCACAAAACTTTTAGTCTTACCCCCCCCCCTCCCGAAAATGTGCTATGTTCGCCATTGTACAATCCGACATCCTGCTTCCACTACCGTCTGCTTCGAATATTGGCTGTTGTGTTGTTCTCGTCTTCATCATCGAGGCGATATTCGCAAAAAAATGTTCATGTGTTTGTTAATCTTTGGGACTTAACTGCTTGGTTATTAGTCCCTAGCTTATAAACTACTTAAAGTAAGTTAAACTAACCTAAGGACAACACATACACCCATGCCCAAGGGAGGACTCGAACCTCCGACGGCGGACGGCCGCGCTCACCACAGCACGACGCCTCAGTGCGCGCGTCTACTCCGCCGCAGCCTCGCTATTCGCCTAAGTGGCGTAAAATAAAAATATTTGCACCAGACAACCGATCACTTCCGACAGGATCTCTACGCCACTAATACCATATGCATATTTCAGAAAACTTCTAGACAGAATGACTTCTCACAGTCGCTCGCTCTACTACAGTATATAATTCGTATAAGGTAAAATAGTACTGGCTATTTATTTAACTTCTTGTGCAGTTGAAATGCTTCTGATTCTTGCAAGAATCCAGGAAGCCATCAGTAATCGAGTCCTCTAGCTTGTGCTGTGCAGGAATTCGATGGGCCCGTGAGTAGTAGTATTAAGAAAAATGACGTAACGCAGAACGCATGAACGATACCAGTGACTCGCTATCTGTGGTAGGTACGAGGGCCTGCTGCAGGGATTCTGCTGCCTCGTGTGCATATTTGACTTTTGCCTCCCACCCTTCCCTTCTTTCATATTCAGACATAGTCAACGTTTCGACACTACCATTCATCCGTGGTGTCTTTTTCCATATACAACACATTAGTAGGCCTAAACGCTATAAACAGTTCGTGACACGCAAATTACATGTTTCAACGTCGAAATAAAGTTCGATAATATTTTTCTCGTTTCATCTTCGTTTCCGTGCAACTAAAATCTTAGAGCGAGAAGTACTTGGGAATAATGGAAAACTTAAAAGAGGTTACAAATAAAGCAGAAAAAAATAATTTACAGGAATGTACCGGGATGAATAGCAAAGCAAATGGTAGTAATGCTAGATCCAAAGGAGAGGGAATGAAAGGGGAAACACGATAACCATCTTCCCACGTGTAAACGTACCTTAATAACAAAATCTCACTTCAAAAGACTGTGACAGGTAGTAGTGAGTGAATGTTTATTTATACTGCTGTTGCCTATAAGTCTCTTAGGCCATTACATGTTGATATTTATCATTATTTACTTATTTATTTATTTATCTCCTGAAAGCTAGGTACTTTTCATGAATTATAAAGACATGTGATAGAAACCGAGCTGCCAACAATGCGACTAGCAAGCTTTCCTATTTTAAAAGACTCACCCAACATAAGAATCACCAACGCGTCATTTACCATCTATTTCACAACATCGTACATAATTTCCCGTAAGACATTAGATTTCATGATTGATTTTTATTTTAAACTTAGTCTCACACTTCTTCACTTCTGCAAGACTTTTGGATCTGTATTAAAGCCTACCAACATCGACGGTGGCACGGTGCCCCTCCGCCCTCTTCATCCTCTGGACTCAGCCCTGGTACCTAGGATTCTGCATAAGTCAGGTATTCAGCAGCCTCTGTTTGCCCTGCAGAAATATTCATGTAACGTCCCATGTAGTGAAGCTGAATACTTTGTGTTTAGTTTGTCTACATATCTCGTATAAAATGTTGCGATTACACTCGTTTAGGTAAACACTAGCCGAACACTTTCCTATCTTATATTATCTAGTGCAGAAATTGTGATGACATTCATGTCAGCAGCAAGTAGAGTTCCAAATAAGCCTTTAAACTACTCACGTTTCTGCACCTTTTTGCCTAAGCAACAGCGCAATGGAGTTTGAAATTTACGTCCGTAATTACACGCTTTCTGATAGTTGTTTTCGATATAAAATTACGTAATTCCTTTACTGTCCACAAACGCAAGCTACTTAATTTGACGAGTGAATATTCGTCTTTTAACGAATGGTGGTTTGTCATTCTAAGGGAAGTATGAGTGCCATAAGTTATAGAAACTAGGGAACATTGCTTACATCCTCAGGCAGGCTTTCTGTAGAGCCGCGGTGGAGTAGCCGAGCGGTCTGAGGCGCTTCGCTGCGGAGCGCGTGGTTGCTCGGAGGTTCGAGTCCTCCCTGGAGCATAGGTGTGTGTGTGTGTGTGGGGGGGTGTGTGTGTGGGGGGGGGGTGTGTGTGTTTGTGCGTTGTCCTTAGGTTAGTGTATCTTAGTTTAAGTAGTTTGTAAGCTACGGACTGATGACCACGCAGTTTGGTCTGATATATTTACAGACATTTGAACATTTGCTACCTCTAGGGTAACCGTTATTATTCCAGCGAGACGATAAGCTGTGGATCTCAGTTCCTTCCTCGTGCCGCCAATTAACATGCTGCAACCTAAAATATATAATAAATCTTTTGTCAAGTTACTTAGCTTTCTTTTTGCTACCTTTTATTTTCCTTTACTTATATAGTTTGTTCGTTAGTACCGCTCTATAAAGCATCTATTTTTCTATGGCTCTTATGTAGATTTTATTTTCGTGAGACATCTGTTTAATGCAGTTATGTTATTTTATCTCTACAATCAAAAAATACTTCGGCAATGCACGTGGAAGGCGAAGTGTAAGGTCAGCAGGAAGGAGACGTATCTCCACAAAATATGACAAGTCCTCACTCCGTCACCAAGGTAACGCGTTTTTCAAGCAGAGCTAAGGGAGCGTGTTAGGTGGAGAGTGTCGATGCATCTCTGGCTTGAGATGTGGCGCGGAAATAGCGGCGCGTCATCCACCTGTCACGGGGAGTCGCTTTAAAGCGGAAGGAATGTCGCCTCTTCATACCACCAATATCTCTGACGCTCCGCATCTCCCGCTGGCGCACCTCTGTCCTACGATATACAGAAATGTTTTTTTCACGTAAGTTGTCCAAAAATAGCGAAGTAATGTCCTTAGTAAAATAACATAAAGTACGATAGAGAATTGCCTTAGGGGTTAAACGACTAGCATAAATCTCATACTTCATATATTTGTGATATGGGTGTAAATTACAAGAGGAGGCAAACTATTTAATTTCTAAACTATCTTTTCACCGAGAGTAGAAACGCTGAAAGGTAAAACACCGAAAGAAAAATGTCGATAAAACGCAGCGTACATTATAAAAAAACTACGACAGTTATAACGTTACTGAACGATCGTGATGCGTAAAACCCCACCAAACCCGAGAAAAAATTAATTAATAAAGCATAATTTCCAAGAGCTCTCAAAAGACTACATACGGGAATAATGAAATACAAAATCAATCACAAACGATACCTCAACTTTACATATGCTCTTGATGGAAAGACACTGCTCATAGCAAAATAAAAAAACCTAACCAATCGGGGAAGATTGGTCCGCAGATTACAACAGCGATGGAGTGAATCACGAAACCACTAAAGGCCTCAGTTTGTACTACTGGATGGAAACTGAGGAAAAGAAGAAGAATATACTAGTGACTATTGCTTTTCGTTACAGGTATTTCTTAAACACCAACTGCGTCGTTCCACAGTGTATTACTTACCTGGAGGTTTACAGCGACAGATAATTATTTTGTCATTACCCGTAAAATTAAATCAATCTGAAGTTGCCTAATCAATAATGGCCTGTCTTCCACCGAAGGGGTTCGATTGTGTACTCTTTTAATATGTGCTTAAGAAAATTTTTAACTAACGCAATACCAGTCTAATGAACGATTCCTGAATGATACACAAAACACAGAAATGAGAATAGGTGATACGTGAATAACACAATGATGCACTCTTACGACATAATTAATATTCACTCTCAGTTATAATTGCCCTTACTGAGGCTAACATTATACACAACATAACGATTATGAAATATTGACCTATCGGAGCAAGCAGAGCTTATACAATGATCAAATACATTACACTGTACCAAAATCTGTACCGATTTCTAATATGAGTATTTATCAGTTCTTTCAGTCTATATGTATTACCTAATTCGCGAAAGCACATTTCAGAAGTAAATTTATAACAACACAAATCTGTCATACACACCCTGAGATGCAAACAACTGTGAAACGTCAACACACACGGTTGACAGGACGCATAAACCTTACGCAACTTACCCAAACAAACGTAAACATAAAAAAGAGCTCGACTAACGCTCTGATCGCTTCTGTAAAAGCTCTGTTTCATGATTGAGTAATTTAGTCAATAGCGTACCAATAAGTATGGCCTCTTTTCAAATACGTACATTATACATATTTTAATAATTGAAATCGCATATTCGTTCATTACAGATACGTATTGGCGAATAATCAACTGCAAGTATAGATCAAATAATGTAATCGGCAACCGTTAATCAAGTTTAGAACTTTATTCTGTTACCGATTTCCACTACATTAATCAAGGAACCGTTTTGCTAAAATTAATTGACATAATTTTACTAAACATACAAAAACAATTACAAACTTTGAAATGAAGAATTCATGCTGAACCTAACCTCTGGTGTGTCACTGGAGAACTCTTCGCAGTAGTGTACACAATTATTTAGTAATTTATTAGCAACATATTATTGGTTTGTTGACCAGTGTGGAAAAGAAGCTCATTTATAGCTGACTTCACATCCTATCACATGCGAATACATTATTTCACTACTTTCTGTTGTTGTTGCTAACGACGTGCAAGACCCCACTTTTGGAGTTTGTTAGTCGGCTGTATTTCTAACGACGTGTGTGTTTGTTAACACAGCACTTTTCCCCTCAGGCAAAATTTTTATCAAATGTTACACAATTGAAATTGCGTATGGAGTTCAATGTTTGTCCCTGCAATAATCGGTCTGAGGTGGGGCACTTGATACAGGTTTTTGTATTTAAATGTTCAAATGTTTGTAGAACTTATGGGACTTAATTACGGGGTCATCAGTCCCTAAGCTTACAAACTACTTATGAACTAACTAAGACTAACGACGGCACAAATATCCATGCCCGAAGGTGGATTCGAACCCCCGACCGTAGTGGCCGTGCAGACCGTGACTACAGCGCCTCAGTCTCCTCGGCCACCGCGGCCGGCTTTTGTATTTAATTTCTTTTTAAATTGCTCTTCTCTCTCACACAAACAAAAATTTTAAACTACCAAATAATTCTGACTCCTTTGCCTATAGTCTTACTTTTGTTATTAATTTTTTGAGACAACGTATTAAACATGGTGATAAAAAAGTTTACTAACTACTGAAAGGAAAATTTACGTAATTGATGATCTCCGTTTATTTCACTACACGGTTTCACAACGATTTAAGCTTGTCAAATTCCTTAGTTGTAAAATAAATGGGTTTCACAAATAATTGAAAAAACTGTTTATATATAACTGTAGTGGCTGTAAAGAAGGGATACAGCGGGCAAGGAATTACTGTCAATAAAAATCCGAAATAAATCTCTTTCCCCAGCTCTCAATTACGATTGTGCATTGATATCGACTTAGTTATGCTGGGCGTACAAATTCTGCTAACGTGACTGACACTATCCAAACCACTAGCGTCGAGGGGCGTACACTTAATGGATCACGTTACTTTTTCCTAGCATTTCTCTTCTTGGCGCTATAGGGCTGCTGCAAGTTGGTGTCGGCTGCAATGAGTGTCTATGCTACAGACACGGAAGAAGAACGTCAAAATTACGACCTACCCTATGCTGAAATAAAATAACCTAAATTCCTCGCCAACAAATAATTTACATCTGTATGTGTCCAATTAAATTCAAACCTAACATTAAAGTGGTGAAAAATAATGCGTGAGAATTGATTGATTAACGGAAAATTTAGCCAGCACGACTACGATAATATTGCACGATCATGAGTTAAGCTCTTGTAATTACGCGTACTGGGATTAAAGCTCTCCAGTTAGCATTCGAAATTAAATTTATCACTTCTGTCTATCAAAAACAAGTTCCGTAAAAGACGCATCTCTTCCGACAGAACTGAATCTGCCAGTGTATGCGGCCGTGCAGAAACCTGTTTATACTCAGGCGTCGGTAATCCGGAAACACTTGCGAAGTTATCAATACTTCAGCTCCCGCCTAACGCTGCTAAGCGCCGTCTCAGTGATGCTGCTTTCGCACTTATACGCGGATAAACGTGTGATATGGTGAGACTGACAAACTCAATCTCACGTATTTAGTGTGATGAGCCATCAGGAAGTGATTGGCTCTGACTTCTCTTAGCATGAAATTAACGAAACACAGAAAAGCTGCGATTTCCCGCCCTAGTTGAGATGAGCGCTTCCAACCGGCGGTGGGGAGGTTTGATTTCTGCCACGACTTTCTCATTTTTCGTGTTCTTATCTGTCAGACTGCAATACTATGCCGACCTCCTGTGGTTCGTCCAGAAAAATTAATAGGCGAGTCATTTCGCGGTGTCCGTTGGGATGCTGGCGAAACGAGGTCTTGTATCTGCTCAAAAAAAATGTTCAAATGTTTGTTAAGCTTAAGGGACTTAACTACGGGGTCATCAGTCCCTAAACTTACAAAGTACTTATGAACTACCTACAACTAAGGACGGCACAAACATCCATGCCCGAGGGGGGATTCGAACCCCCGAGCGTAGTGACCGTGCAGACCGTGACTGAAGCGCCTCAGTCCCCTCGGCCACCGCGGCCGGCCTTGTATCTGCTTCATTGACCTTGCTCCCGTGTCTGCCTGAACCACTATGAGTCCAAGCCTATCCTTGGCTTCGCAGTGTTAACTATTCTTTAATTTAAAATATTGAAACCACTATCAAAAAATGATATACAAAGAACATTCCCACCATACGTGTTATTGTTCCACCAAAACGAAAAATAAAGAAAATTAAAGATTAAATATAACAATGCCCTTTACTATGTAATCACCACATGAATGCTGAATACTAGCTAGATACTACATGTGATATCAAATGCACAGCCAATAGCTGTAGTTACAGAAGCTACCTGAAAATATGCACATTGTAATTACACATGATAAACATCAACATTTATCGGGGTGTGTTAAAAATTTATTCACAAAGATTAAAAACTATGTTACAGGTAATATTGTCGGTACAAATATGGAAATAGTAGTGTTGGAATCATCACTTTATTGCCGTTTGTCATCGGCCTGGAAGCAATTTTAGTGTTTCAGGGAATATTTGAAACTTGAAGTATTTTACTTAAAGGCAAGAGACTTCAAGGTAGTAGCGTCGGCGGTATTTTCTTCACTTACCGCAGCACACAACATATCTTGCATACCTTACACTGCTGCCTGGCCGTAAGTCAGTAGCAACACGTAGTTAAAAGCAGCCTTCTTTTCTCCGATTAATTTCTGTATATCTGACACACAGATTTAATGTCACAGGCAACCACTTTGTCTCGCCATAACAGAGAGGCCGAGCGCTCTAGGGTTCCACGCTGCGGAGCGTGCGGTTGCTCGCCGACTCCTCCCTGGGGCATGGGTGTTTGTGTTGTCCTTGGGTTCGATTAAGTTATTTTAAGTAGTTTATCAGTCTTTGGTGTGATTAGCATAGCAATTTGGTCCAATTGGTTTAGAAACATTTTAAAATTTGAAGATAAGAGACACTATTCGGATAAAAGAAGATTAAATAAAAGTGAACGATTGTTTCATTGCTAGACACTTGTTACGAATGAACGGTTTGAATTATCATGGGAATGTCTCAAAGTTAGATGTATCCGGCCGAATGTTTCAATGAATTAACTCTATTAAAGCATTAAAATAATTTAAAAATAAAAATAAATTAATTAAAACTCTGTCAAAGAAGGTAGCACAAAGTGCTATGTCTACGCAACTGTTTTGTCACATATGCAACCATGTTAGATGTAGCGTTAATACGAGGTTCTTGAATAAGCGGGACGCACACCAACAGCTAGTAGCAATTTCGCCGATCGTTTCCTGTTATAGATATTTTTAATTTTTCTACCCCACTACTGCAGTTAACTCAAATATATTTTAAGCATACCAATGCTGATATGGTATATCTCAAATCATTTCGGTCGAATTTTACAGGTTATGGATGGTTCCTTAGACGGACAGAAATAGGAGGGTGGAGACCGACTGAGAGGGGAGAGGAGGAGAATGAGAGAGATAGGTGGCGAGAGGGAGGAGGAACAGGACAGAGAAAGGGACACTTTCAAATTTCAAACTTTGTTATATCTTCTGCGGCAACAACGCGCCGGGATCCAGCTAGTCAATATATAAGATATACATTATACTCAAATGTGGAAATTTCTTACTTTGGTGGTACAGTACCAAAAATCGATGATTCAACTTTAATTGTCGAACATATTATATTTATACAAAAATGTGTAATTGTAACAGTATTTTTAGCTCCCAGTGTATTTGGCCGTATTATTTTGCGCACGGAAACAATAAGGTGAGAACTCTGTCTGTTAGCTGTTAACAGTCGGAGCTCAAGAAGGCTGTCTGCCCCTGCTTTGTGGACGTGCCATCGATTACTTGATGCTGCTGCTCTTCTGCATTATGACTGAGGAACTAGGCAATGGACTCAGTTTCGGCCTTCACCTTTGTGGCCTCTAAACGTCACTCATAGTTACACCAATATCTGTCTGCTCGTTTTGTTTGTAGATAAAGTTCAACTTATTCATATTTAGTATTATTACATTTATCGGAGAAAACTTATTATCAGCAATAACCGCATAAAACACCTCCCATTGTTATTTTCACTCTTAAAATCCGCTTGAAGTTAAAAAAATGAGTAAATGCAAATTAACCTTCTTTTTGCAAGCGTAAGGTAGCAGACAAGCAACGCGAACAATGCAGTTACTAGTAAGGCCGTCGTATGTTAATTTTACCTTTTCTTTGTTGATAAATACCCAATTGTTTCGTTAGTATGTACTGTACTTCCTCTATTCACCACCAGTTGGCCCAACTGAAGGAAGGTAATGTCGACTTCAGTGCTTGTGTTCATGTTCTTCCACCTACGCTCCCTGGAGCACGTTATCATGATTTCATACGTGATACGCTACCTGTGCTGATAGAATATGTGCCTTTACAAGTACGACACAACACGTGGTTCATGCATGATGGAGCTCCTGCACATTACAATCGACGTGTTCGTACGCTTCTCAACAACAGATTCGGTGACCGATGCATTGGTAGAGGCGGACCAATTCCATGGGCCCCACGCTCTCCAGACCTCAACCCTCTTGACTTTCATTTATGGAGGCATTTGAAAGCTCTTGTCTACGGAACCCCGGTATCAAATGTAGAGTATCTTAGTGCTCGTATTGTGGACGGCTGTGATACAATACGCCATTCTCCATGGCTGCATCAGCGCATCAGGTATTCCATTCGACGGAGGGTGGATGCATGTATCCTCGCTAACGGAGGACGTTTTGAACATTTCCTGTAACAAGGTGTTTGAAGTCACGCTGGTACGTTCTGTTGCTGTGTGTTTCTATTCCATGATTTTTTTCAAATGTTCAAATGTTTGTTAAGATTATGGGAATTAACTACGGGGTCATCAGTCCCTAAACTTACAAACTACTTACGAACTAGGACGGTACAAATATCCATGCCCGAGGGGGGATTCGAACCCCCGACCGTAGTGGCCGTGCTGACCGTGACTGGAGCGCCTCAGTCACCTCGGCCACCGCGGCCGGCTATTCCATGATTAATGTGATTTGAAGAGAAGTATTAAACGAGCTCTAACACGGAAATTAAGTATTTCCGGACACATGTCCACATAACATATTTTCTTCCTTCTGGGGTTCTCGCCTGAGTCTCAGGACGTGCTCTAGCCACGCGTTTCGCTTATTTTAAACGTCAACTTCGCTTAGCAATATCTCGGGATGTAATTGGAATATTGCGATGCAATCAACGCCATTGTTTATGTGATTTGTCATGCTATGGATTGCTGAAGAAAAAATATAGGGTGCCCATTTGAAAAAAAAAAAAAAAAAAAAAAAAAAAAAAACATAAGTTTGTGTTAAAAACACATTTGCTTTCGTTTTAGAATGTTTCCAAATATGTACATTCATGGGACCCAGCCGTACATTGATACCGGTGAAAGTCGTTTTCCAATAGCTGTTATTGTTCCAGAGATATTTTGGGTGGCCAAGATAGCTGGGACAACGTATATATATATATATATATATGCTTTCCTCATTTGGATACGTAGCGATTTCCCGAAATAATTCCGAAATCATATTGTTTTTATCGTGGGTAACGTTTTACTTACAGCTTTCGTAAATAAGGAAAATTGTTCTTATTTTCTATAAATTTAACAGCGGTAATTTCATTCCGTGAAATAAACTCCGTCGAAGAAAAGTATTTAAAATCAAGTAAACTTTTTTTCTGTTTTCTTCACACGGCCGACTCTCCAATAAAGTGCAGAACAAAGAAGAAATCTGCGAGACTGAGCCGATGACGGGTATGGTGGTGTGTGTGTGTCGGCAGTAAATCTTAGGCGCTTCATTTAACAGCGAGGCGCGCAGCCGCTGTTCCGCGCGAGCGCCGCCACGCATCGCGCCGGACAAATTCGCCGCTAAAAACGCGTGAGTTATTTTGCTTACGCGTGGTAAGACGACTCGCTCCAATGCTACGGCGCTGCACGGCGTGGCCACGGTGGAATAGGCAGAAACAGGCGACACAGCAACGCTAGGAGCGTTATCAAACCAGCGGAAACGACTGGAAATTTCCGCCCTTTCAGTGACTGTTATTGCTGGGAGCAAATTCCACAGTGAATGGCATCAGCTAATAGTAAGACGTAATGGCTTTCAACTACATCATATCACGAGTGTCAGAATTAACTCTAATGCTGCAGCTAAACACGTTCCTCTCCCAGACTAAATGTGATCGGCTCGCAGTCCAACGTCACTTCATTATGATGAAGTTATCATTTGATTACTCCGCTGTTCCACCAGTGGTGTTCGATTTTTCGGGGGGCTTAATTGCCGGGTCATCAGTCTCTCCACCGGTGCTCACACCAGTATGAACGTATAATAATATATACGGAATTTAGTTTGTTTAGGGGTAGTGACCTACGTCATTTACGAGATATTATTTTAATTTCCTCTTTCGCATAGAAACAGTATTTACTTTGGCCATTCTGAAATAGGAATGACAAAGTGTATGGAAAAATCGGAGGCTATTTGAAGAATGATTATAACTATTTATTCCCCGTATCTAAGACTCGCTAACTAGACAAATATGCATTTTTACATCAGAAAATATTTATAACTTTAGTACAATTGTATTACAGAATATGTCAGAAAAAGTGATGAATGGCATGGGAGGCTGTAGATGGATAGTAGCGTACAGACAGCACCATGTCCACACGCCCATCATCTTCTTCGCCAGTACAGTCTCGAGTTCTTCAACCGGTATTAAACACCAAGGAAATCTATATTCATACAAGTTAGGAGGCAGACCAGAGAACAGGGGAAAGCATCTTCCCAAATAATTATGGATGTCTGGGTGGGAGCTAGCCTTTTCGGACGCACTCATTCCGTTTTTAGAGTAACTTTAAGATCTCCGAAGTGAAAAGGTTAACAAGAAGCGTAATCATGCAGTTTCCGTAAGAGACTGCGAGTGAACTAAACACTACTATGCGAACGAATTTACCACTGGCCCTTCACCTAGTGGGCAGGCTACGGAGAGACTGTCCTGCACTAGTGATCTGCCTCTAATCTCCAAGAATAAACCTACTGATCACGTTGTTAGAATGAAACTTCACAAGATTAGTTCCTGTATTCAACAAGAACATGTGAGAATCTTCAAATTTTGTTAGGTGAATTTATAGACCATAAACTACGGGGGTCTTATTCAGTGTTCCCTCAATTCGGAAAATTGGCCAACATTCCTGTTTGTGATGTAACTATTTCGTAGGGATGATTGTAAAGAGTAAGAGCATATTATCGGTGTCGCAGTTATTGGGGTTAGAACGACAAAAGGAAGACCAGAGTATCTCAAAGCTATTGCTAACTCATTGTCTGCTTCTACAAACAAGACAAACGTTTCTTTCTACTTACATGTCACTTTCAGCAATGACTAAAGCTCGATTCCACGTTACACTGCAGAAAACATTGTAACTTAGTCCATGGCAATGATAAATTTTGTTATCAGGGTCACGCGGAAATGGCAGTGCGCTCTAATGCGTCTTGCTGTGGAGTGCGCGGTTACTTTCCGTCTGTGCTATCCTTAGCATAAGTTAGTTTACCCTTTCAGTCCTGAATTGTTTTAATAATAGGATAAGATATAATCTTGCAGTTGTTCATGTCCATTAGACCCTATCTATTGTATATTTGAGCAAAGCTGAAATTTTCATATTTGGTTCAAAAAATAAAAAAAATGACAGATAAATTGGACACTGGGTCTGGAAAGCAGTTAAGGATGTGAAATAAGAAGTCAAAAGTTATATATGTCACTCCATATTTATTATGGCACTTATATCGCATAGTAGAAAAAAAGTTCAAATGTTTGTATAGCTTATGGGACTTAACTACGGGGTCATCAGTCCGTAAACGTACAAACTATTTATGAACTAGCTAACACTAAGGACGGCACAAATATCCAAGCCTGAGGGGGATTTGAACCCCGACCGTAGTGGCCGTGCAGACCGGGACAGGCGCGCCACAGTCCCCTCGGCCACCGCCGCCGGCTCCCATAGTAGAATTTGCTAAAATTCGTCAATTAATACATAAAATAATGTCAACGAATGATATCATGTCTGATGCACTATGCAATGGATCGGCCATGTTCACTGTTTTTTATTGTAGCACTCAATTGTGGTGACACTGGCAGCAGGATGCACGAAACTAAAGGCGACAGATGTCCAGTACACAGGATAATGGTTCTCAAAGTAAAGAGCATCCGTATAGTGTTCTAAAATTAATACAAAGTCGGTGTCCATACAATGGACACCAGGTCTGAGATGGTTAATTAGTTTGTAAGTCTAGGGACTGATGACCACTGCAGTTTGGTCCCATAGCTTTACAAACATTTGAAGATTTTTTTTTGTTATCAGGAACTCTTGGCTACCACCGTCACCTCTCCATTTGGCGAGGGCATAGTATGAAAATGGGATAGAGAGAGAGAGAGAGAGAGAGAGAGAGAGCAGTATAAATTACGAGGCGCGTCCAGAAAGTAAGTTCCGTTTGGTAATAAAATGAAATTGTACACAGATACAGAAGAAATGTTTATTGCACAAAATTCGACAACTCCTAACCTACTTTTCCACATAACTGCCGAAATTTTGCAGGCATTTGTCATAGCGTGGCACCAGGGTTTGTATACCTTCTTCATAGAAATCTGCCGCTTGTGTCTTCAACCAGTTGGAAACAGTTTCTTTCAGGTCGTCGTCATTGGTGAAGTGATTACCGCCAAGGAAAGATTTGAGATGTCCTGGATCTTGTCATCAATCGCGTGAACCAGTTATTCTGTAACCAAAGGTAGACGCCCACTTCGTTCTGCATCGTGCACATCACTACGCCCGCAATTGAACTGTCGGACCCATCTTCTCACCATCGAATCACTCATCGCATTTGGTCCGTAAACATCGCTAATTTGCCGATAACTTTTACTTGGTTTCACTTTTGTCGCATTCAGAAACCGAATCACCGACCTGACTTCACAGGCGGCGGGATTTTCAATCAACGCTGACATTTCAAACAAGCACAACAAAGCGTACGTAACTGACAGCTATCTCCAAATGGCGCACGTTCTTCTCCTTGAGACACATCGTCTACAGCGCATGTGCGGAACTGCAATCGCAGCGATGCAGCGGAGATAAATTGAAACGGAACTTACTTTCTGGACGCGCCTCGTATATATCGTTTCAGTACTTCAGTAGTTTCTTGTGGCATGTAAATCCATTGATGTGAAATGGGGGCATATTTTGGGTTTATGGACCCGTTTATAAGTCGCGCTCGCTGTGGCGCGGGCTCTGAAAAGTAAATTGGAGGTGGAGTGGCGCAGCGGCGAGCCAGCAAGGCGACAAGCTGGTCGCCTAATAATGCAAGGCGGCCGGCGGTGTCTGCTTGGCCGACATATCGACTCGCGCCGCCCGAGGCCAACGAGCGCGGCTAATCACCCGCCTAGAAAAAATAACTGCGCCTGCCGCATCTCACCTGCCACCGCAAGGTTTAAAACGAGCCACGCAAATGGACGCTTTTAATAGTGAAGTAATCCGATAATAAATTATGTAATTAAATATAGCAATTGTTGTATTGCAGCATCAGTAATAATGTTTATGGCTGATCTCCTTTACCACAATGTCGAAGGAATTACATTTAAAAGTACATATATAAATTTTGAAAAGCATTTATCAGAAAATTTGAGAATTACGCTAGTAATATAAGAGCTGCAATAATACGAGGCGCGTCCAGAAAGTAAGTTCCGTTTAAGTTTGTCTCCGCTGCATGCGCTGTAGACGATGTGTATCAAGGAGAACAACGTGCGCCATTTGGAGATCGCTGTCAGTTACGTACGCTTTGTTGTGCTTGTTTGAAATGTCGGCGTTGATTGAAAATCCCGCCGCCTGTGTAATCAAGTCGGTGATTTGGTTTATGAATGCGAGGAATGTGAAACCAAGTGAAATTTATCGGCAAATTTGCGATGTTTCCTGACCAAATGCGATGAGTGGTTCGATGGTGAGAAGATGGGTCCGACAGTTCAATGGCGGGCGTAGTGATGTGCACGATGAAGAACGAAGAGGGCGTCCACCTTTGCTTACAGAAGAACTGGTTCACGCGATTGATGACAAGATCCAGGAAAACCGTAGGCAATTAGTGCTCTCGCTATGGACGACAAGCTGAAAGAAACTGTTTCCAACTGGTTGAAGACACAGGCGGCAGATTTCTATGAAGAAGGTATACAAAACCTGGTGCCACGCTATGACAAATGCCTGCAAAATTTCGGCAGTTATGTGGAAAAGTAGTTTAAGAGTTGTAGAATTTTGTGCAATAAAAATCTCTTCTGTATCTGTGTACAATTTCATTTTATTACCAAATGGATCTTACTTTCTGGACGCGCCTCGTATCTCTCACAACTTTGAGATCATAATTTAACGCTATAAAACCTGTGTACGTACCATAATCTATATTTATCTATGAACTACAATCTTGAACGGCTGTCTGCAACTACGACAACGCGAACTTAAAATGAGGAAACGTCTTTCAGTAGTGTGTGCATACGTTGGAAAATTTAACCTTCCTGTTTCGTATATTTTTGGATGGAGGATGTGTCACATTCCGTCTCGCCTAACTCAACTTATGGCTTTTTAGGTTCCAAGCATTGTCAAGTAGACCGCCTGAGAAACTGCAGGTTTGCATGACTGCGATGTTGCTAGACAGGGCTATAGCACGACCACATGAACAGCCCTTCACTCAACCAACTGGTCATTAACCAGACACAAAGGAATTTACATTATCTGCCAGTAGGCATTGAAGTAAGCCAATGGGGAAAGTTGAAATTTTGTGTCTATCCGGGAACCTGATCCGAGTCTCCTGCTTCCTAGGTAGTCGCGCAGACCATTACGCCAGTGGAACACAATGAACACCACGACTACACGAATTGTCAACTTATCCACACACTACTGATGTAGCGACCAAGCTCATTTTCACTTATCACTCGGGGCGTTTCGTCGATTCTCATAAGACTTATGGCCTGGTACGCATTCACAATGAACAAATGATCATTTGCCGTTTTTGCTTATATAATCTTGTAAGTTACCGTTCAGAATTACTTCCAGTTTTCTAGACTCATAGCTTTCATGCTACTTTATTCGCCGGAAGTTGAATGTGGAGACTGATATATGACCAAATAGAAAACTTCCGAGCAAAAACGTTTATTGGTTAAGGCGGCGGGTGAGTTTTGATATCATGATAACCCACCCCACCTCCCTTGAATCCGATTCCTATTGAACTGAAAACCACAACAACAGCAACAGATTCGTCTAAATAAGGTACTCTTGTCTAGGTCGTTAATTCTTTTTGGTTTCCTCCTTATAACGCGTTTCGTTTTTATGCCATCAGCAGATAAAAGTAATTAGCTACTACGACAAAAGTACCTTATTTAGTCAAACATTCCCGGGGCCACATGAAACACTTTATGTCTAAAGTTATAATACACACACTTAGTGCTGCAGCTGCTGCTGTACATAATCAGGAATGAAAGATATTCAGAATTGCTAAAGGAATCAGGTAGAGAGGCTCCATATCGCTAAACCTTTTCCTATAAATCGTTAGAAGCCGTTTCCCGATACTGGAAAAACGAAGAAGGAATACATGCGAATGGATTATATCCGAACCACATTCGTCTTGCGGATGGCGTTATTCCATTAGCCTCCAATGCAGATAATCTGTAAGTATAAGAACAAAGATGTACATTAATTGTAAATAACGTAACATAATCTGAGATGAAAAAACACAAAGAAGGTAGTATAAAATCAAATGAAGTATCGTAAATAGTTGATAGGCTTTACATCTACAGTGTTTGAACATAACGTTTGAATGGGAGGCAGACTAACTGTACAGTTAGGTATAAATTCACAAAAGCTATCGCAGTTATCTCTGGAAAGCAAAATTTGCTATCAGTGTATACTACAATTTATACTAGTTGCAGTTAATGCTGGCCTTCATTATGCAAGGCATTCAAAACCTGAAGGCAACGCAGTGAGCACTGGGAATTACTGGGAGAGACAGTGTGGCTGTCCACTTGATTATTTACTACATACTCGCCAAATATCGCTCTGTGCATACAAACTGGCAATGATTTTTATAACTGACGTACATTATACCAAACACGGAATGTAGAGCTGAAATTTCCCGACACGTATAAAGATGCATAAAAAGTCGTGTTCGCATACGCCATTAAGTACACGAGTTAATAATTAAAAGAAAAAATAATCGAGTTTTATTATCTAAATTACACCTGTGCTATTAAAAACTAGCGTTGCCTGTGTATTTATTTATTCCATACTCTCGCTGTCCTTCTCCCCTTCAATCTTTTCTCTCTCTACGCCCACCTCTTCCTCTGCCATCTCCTCCTTCCCCTCTTTCGGCTCATCTCGTACACCCACCTCCACACGCTTCACTTCATTGGCTTCTCTCTATTGATACCGCCTCTTTAGTTCGTCTTCTCCTTTCCCTATCTATCAAAATTCGTATACATCTATTAACTTTCATGATGATCGATGAAACACTCCCAAAGTTTATTGCAAAATAGTCTTAGCCATGCACCATACGCTTATCTGCAGTTTATAAAAACCCTTTCCATAAATACATTCGTACAAGCGCGAAGTTTCTGATAATTAATAAAACGGTGTCAAAGTCTGTTGTAAGGCACCTTCTTGTTTTGATGGGCAACTGCGCAAAATTTCTTCAAGATACGAACAAAACTATAGGTAAGTGTCGGTGTAAATGCCCTCCGACAACGACCATACGAAATTTTCTGTAGACATTAATCCCTTTTTTTATTTTTTTATGGTTATGATCAAAATAAAACTGTAGATTTCTATGAAATGCAAACAAACTAACATACATACAAATGTACACTCTTATTTATATACGAGGGTGTTCAAATAAAAAGATACGAAACGTCTTAACAATCGAATTGGTTGAAATTTTACTATGCCGCTTGGGATAACCTAGTGCGACATCTATGGACGTGAAGCATACTTCGTCACCTCCCTCTAAAAAATTCAAGCGTATGTCCTCAGAAGGCAAGGTGATTCTCACCGTCTTTTTCGAAGTCCGAGCTCCGATAGTCACCCAATTCCTCGAGAACGGAAAACCCATTAACAGTGACGTATACTGTGAGACACTCCGTCATCTACGCAAGTCCATCAAGAGGACACGGCCTAGGCTGCACACGGACGGAATGATTCTGCTCCATTATAACGCGCGTCCACGCGTCTCCAGGGTCACGCAAAGTATACTGCCCAAGATGAACAGTGATCAGTTTGTTAATCCGCCCTACAGCCCGGACATATCAACCAGTGACTTCCATCTGTTTGGTCCGCTAGAAAAAAACATCGCAAAAGGGAGCGCTTTAACTCAGACGACGAACTGAAGAACATAGTAGAGGATTAGCTCTTGTCACAGCCACATGAATTTCGGGAACATGGAATCCTTCGGCTCGTTAAACAGGGTATAGCTGTGTTGCCGCGCGGGAGTAGCCGAGCAGTCTGGAGCGCCACGTTGCGGATCGCGCGGCCTCTCGCGTCGGGGGTTTGAATCCTCCCTCGGGCATGGATGTATGTGTTGTCCTTAGGTTAGTTTAACTTAGATTAAGTAGTTTGTAAGCTACGGACTAATAGCCACGCAGATGAGTCCGATATATTTACCACAAATTTTAACGTTTGAATAGATGTGTTCAGGCCTTTGGTGATTACTTTTGAATAAAGACTTTAATTATACCAACTGTGTATCTTTCCATTTGAACACCCCTTATATAAGAAAGATTAGATTCAAAATCGGTACTCCAGTATTCTTGTTTACGCTTAAATATTATCCTTTATGAAATGAGTAGCAGTGTGTCCCTTTTTCTTCCTACGGCTGTAGCTCCCAGACAGTTGTGTTCGACGGGTTACCTTTCGATCGATTAATAGGCGTACGATTTGAGACTTTTTTCGATTTTTAAGTTGTTTCGTCTAGTTGTTCCTATTCTTCCTTTTTTCTCTACTTCACTCATTTATTAAAGCGAACAAAATAAATAGAAAGTATTCAAATAGGCCAAGCCATTTCTGAATTTCAGCGAGAGAAACGCACAGCTATCCTTGTTTATATGTGAAGATTGAGTCGCTTCCTCTAGCGCATCTTTTGCAACTATCAGATTTATGATTTACAAAATGTGACAAATTTGCCATAACTGAAATATGACGCCAAGAGAAAAGATAAACCATCTATTGGCATCGTTCTTTCCGCGAACAATAGGCGACTGGAATAGGAGAGGAAGTGACGATGGTACACAGTGAACACTCTGCCACACACCATGAGGTGGCTTGCGGAGTATGGATATAGAGGTCTATATCAGTGATCCTTTTAATGTTCATTAGATCAGTGATTTTGTAAATGACAGACGGAATGTCACACCAAACTGCAGGGACCTTGACCTATATACGGCATCCACGCCTGTCACGGCAGTCCTCTGCTTTAATACGAAGTGGGAACTCTCTGAATTAGATGCCACTTGTGACGGTGAATACACTAATTAGCGGCGATGCCTGAGGCAGCCTCCCTTACTTCTACCAACGAACGCTGAGTCGCGTCGCGTACGCACCGTGCACCATTTGGCAAGAGATGGATCAAAATTCCTGTCTGACCCCCATATTTCCCTCCTACCGTATTTATCTGCACAGCGGGTATGAATCGCGAGATATGCCGCAATTTATTTTTGAAACTATAACCAGTATGTACGTGTTTTAATAACCTCATACATATCTTCGACAGCTCCTCTTAAATACAAGTATAAATTTCATCCAAGGTTGTGACACGTATCACTCAAAGTACGAAAAGTACCGATGTAAAACATCTACATCTGCATGGGATACTCTGCAAATCACATTTAAACGCCTGGCAGAGGGTTTATGGAACAACATTATACTATTTATCTCCCATTGCATTCTCGAATAGCACGCTGGAAGAAAGAACACCTGAATCTCTCCGTTCAAACTCTGATTTCTTGTATTTTATTCTGATGATCATTTCTACATGCGGAAGTGGGAGTGATCAATATATTTTCACATCGGAGGAGAATGTTGGCGATTGGAGTTTCGTAACTAGCCCACGCCGCAGCGATAAGCGCCGTTGTTGTAATGATTCCCATCCCTGGTCCTGTATCATTTCCGAAACGCTGTCTCCCCTGTATCGTGACAATACAAAATGAGCTGCCCTTCTTTGGACTCTTTCGATGTCCTCCGTCAAACCCACCTGATAAGGATCCCACACTGGGGAGCAATACTCCAAATGAGGAGGGACAAGCGTGGTCTATGCAATTTCTTTAGTACTTCCGTTGCATCTTTTAAGGATTCTGCCAATAAAAAGCAGTCTCTGGTTCGCCTCTCCCACAACATAATTTTATTTTCAGTTTAAGACTGAAGTAATAGTATTTCCTAGGTATTTAGTGGAATTTACGACCTGTACTTTTGATTGATTTATCTTGTAAACAAAGTTTAACGGATTTCTTTTCGTACTCATGTGGGCGACTTCATACTTTTCATTATTTACAGTCAATTGCCAATTTTTACACGATAGTGATGTCTTATTTAGATCGTCCTGCAGTTGATTTCGATCTTCAGATGATTTCACTAGACGGTAAATGACGGAGTCATATGCAAACGACCTAAGACAGCAGCATAGATTTCCACCAAACGTTTATGTAAATAAGGAACAGCAGAGGACCAATAACACTACCCAGGGGATTACCCGATACCTCCTCTGTTTTAGTCGATGCCTTACCATCGATTACTACAAACTGTGTCCTCTCTGACAGGAAATCCCCTATCCAGTCGCAAATTTGGGGCGATATACCATAACAACACAATTTGATTAAAAGCCGTTTGTGAGGTACGGTGTCAAAAGCCTTCTGGAAATTAAGAAATACGGAATCAATTTGAGATCCCTTGTCGATAGCACTCATCACTTCGTGTGAGTAAAGAGCTAGTTGTGTTTCGCATGAACAATATTTTCTAAATCCGTGTTGACCTTGGGTCAATAGATCATTCTGTTCTAGATAATTCATAATATTTCAATACAGGATATGTTCCAAAACCCTGCTGCAAATTGACGTTAATGAAATAGGCATGCAGTTTAGTGGGTTACTCCTACTGCCTTTCTTGAAGATAGGTGTAACCTGTGCAACTTTACAGTCTTTTGGGACAGATCCTTCTTTGAGAGAGCTGTTGTATATGGCTGTTAAGTGGAGCTAACGCTTCACCATAATCTGATAGAAATCTAATGGTTATACAGTCCGGACCAGAAGACTTGTTCTTGTTAAGTGATTTAAGTTGCTTCACTACTCCGAGGATATCTACTTTAACGTTACTCATTCTGGCCTCTCTTTGTAATTATAAATCTGGAATATTGGTTTTGTCTTCTTTGGTGAATGAGTTTGGAAAAGCTGTGTTTAGTAACTCTGCACCTATCTTCCAAAGGGGCGTGTATGAACAACAAGTGCAGCTCAACATGAGCGAAATACCAGAACATATTCACCCAGAATTTGTGCACTCAGTGACTTAACACAAAAATTCAAACCATTACGAACTTTTCTCTGGTTGAACCTCTCACAAAATAGGAAAACAAGAAAATCTATTTCGTACTACATTTTTACTGTTCATGCAGCAAAACTGCCACATCGGGCATGACATTTTAATTTACTGATTCCTTACTACTTATTGTACACACATGAAAAATGTTTTGCATTACGTTGGTTCTAAGGTCTCCTGAACGCTGACAGTGAATGTGTACATTGCATAAAGAACACAGTTACTTAGATAGTCCAAAGATGTCACTCAGCCAGCACAATGATGTGGACAACCACGCATTAACAGTGCCAATACGACCGAGTGGATAAGACGGCCGATCAGTTACAGTCGTAAGTACATTGCTTTTTTGAGTGTTATTTTGTCATACCTAAGAGATGTATAATGTTTGATCGTATGCACAGTATTACTTGCTTAAGGAGGTACTCTTTAAGGGAAGGTGCAGATGTCTCGGAGTGAATCAAAGCGATGTTGTCCTGACGTAAAGGCGGTACAAAGTAGAGAACTGCCGATGACTTTCCTCGCTCTGGCCTCCCAAAGACTACCACAGACGCTTATAGAGTTAAGCTCGGAGGAACCCTCAGAGAAGCTGCACCACGCTGAATAATGATTTTCGTGCAGCCACAGGTCCTTGTGTTTCGACTTAAACTGTACGTAACAGGCTGCATGACATGTAGTTTTTACTCCTTACGTCCATGGCAAGATACAGCTTTGACACCTAAACACCATGCAGTGCGGTACAGATGGTCTCAACTGCCTGCTGAATTGACTCGTCAGAATTGGTATCAGGTGCTATTCACATATGAGATTTGCGTCTGCCTTCAACCAAACGAACATCGGAGACGTTTTGGAGGCAGCGCGGTAAGCCTGAACGGCTTAGGCCAGGGGTGGGAAAATGTGCTAGCGCATGTCCGTAATACCGCTTGTCGCCGCAGCACTTGCCCGGGGCACTCCCCCTCTAGATCTTTAGCAAAATGCGCACCATGGTATTCTGTTTTATTTAGTATCCTTAGTGTTTCCGACGGCGAAGTCTGATTCGCATTGGGGGAAGAACAAAATTTGAGGGGATAAAATCACGCAGGATGAGTTATGATCTTAAAACGAAAATGATGACCGATATGGATATTACATCTTCCAATTCTAACTGACCTTACAAAGCACATTAATGAGCCTGAAAAGGGCACTGAATGAGCAGTTTCATCAAGTTGTTTCGTCTTACAAGGTATGTTATAAAATTTTGCCATGGATTTTGTGACTTACATCGATTTGAAGCATATTTAGCATAGATTGTTAATATTTGCACCAATATTCCTCAGTTTTTAATTCAATTAGTTATATTTTTTTAATAAAGAGGAGAAAGTTCCAACTTCTGCAACTGAAATGATTTATTCTTCAATACTCTGATAACAGATTCCCGTCTTTTGCAAGTAATTTTGCCAGCCGCGGTGGCCGTGGGGACTGAGGCGCTCCAGTCACGGTCTGCACGGCCACTACTGTCGGGAGTTCGAATCCCCCCTCGGGCATGAATATTTGTGCCGTCCTTAGTATTAGCTAGTTCATAAGTAGTTTGTAAGTTTAGGGACTGATGACCCCGTAGTTAAGTCCCATAAGCTATACAAACATTTGAACAAGTAATTTTATTAAACCTCCAATAATATTTCAGTTGCAAAAGGAGAGACTTTCTTATCTTTTACGATGAGACACAGCAAAATAATTTAGCTTTTCTTCAGTGGGCTTTCGAAGTGCAGCTCCTTCAAAAAATTCAAATGTTTGTAAAGCTTATGGGACTTAACTACGGGGTCATCAGTCCCTAAACTTACAAACTACTTATGAACTACTTACGAACTAGGACGGCACAAATATCCATGCCCGAGGGGGGATTCGAACCCCCGACCGTAGTGGCCGTGCTGACCGTGACTGGCGCGCCTCAGTCACCTCGGCCACCGCGGCCGGCGTGCAGCTCCTTAAATTCAGTTTGAGCTGCGCTCAGTGGGAGATTTCTATCTATAGATGATATTGAGTTACGAAATTACACTCAGTGAGAAAAGTACAAAAACAACACAACTATTTTACAGCTTAACAACTGACATGTAAAATCTTTTGTGAAGAGATGGCGGATAAAAGAATGCAGTCTAACAAATTAATTTCCCTTTCTTTACGAACTACATTCCTGGCCATTAAAATTCCCACACCACTAAGACGACGTGCTACAGACGGGAAATCTAACCGACAGGAAGAAGATGCTGTGACATACAAATGATTAGATTTTCATACCAGTCAGACAAGGTTAGCGCCGGAGGCGACACCTACAACGTGCTGACATGAGGAAAGTTTCCAAGCGATTTCTCATACACAAACAGCAGTTGACCGACGTTGTCTGGTGAAACGTTGTTGTTAGGCCTCGTGTAAGGGGAAGAAATGCGTACCATCACGTTTCCGACTTTGATAAAGGTCGGATTGTAGCCCCACGCGATTGCCGTTTATCGTATCGTGACGTTGCTGATCGCGTTGCTCGCGATCCAATCACTGTTGGCATAATATGCAATCGGTGGGTTCAGGAGGGCAATACGGAACGCCGTGCAGGATCCCAATGGTCTCGTATCACTATCAGTCGAGATGACAGGTATCTTATTCGCATTGCTGTAACGGATCGTACAACCACGTCTCGATCCTTGAGTCAACAAATGGGGAGTTTGCAAGACGACAACCATCTGCACGAACAGTTCGACGACGTTTGCAGCAGCATGGACTATCAGCTCGAATACCATGACTGCGGTTATCCTAGCCGCTGCATCAAAGAGAGGAGCGCCTGCGATGGTCATTTTTTTCGGATGAATCCAGGTTCTGTTTACAGCATCATGATGGTCGCATCGGTACTTGGCGACATCGTGGTGAACGCACATTGGAAGCGTGTATTCGTCATCGCCATTCTGGATCATCATCCGGCCTGATGGTATGGGGTGCTATTGGTTACAGGTCTCGGTCACTTCTTGTTTGCATCGACGGCACTTTGATCAGTAGCCGTTACATTTCAGATGTATTACGATCCGTGGCTCTACCCTTCATTCGATCCCTGCGAAACCCTACATTTCAGCAGGATAATGCACGACCGCACATTGCAGGTCCTGTACGTGCCTTTCTCGATACGGAAAATGTTCGACTGCTGCCCTGGCCAGAACATTCTCCAGATCTCTCACCGATTGAAAACGTCTGGTCAATGGTGGCCGAGCAACTGGCTTGTCACGATATGCCATTCACTACTCTTGATGATCTCTGGTATCGTTTTAAAGCTGCATGGGCATCTGTACCTGTACACGCCATCCAAGCTCTGTTTGACTCAATGCCCAGGCGTATCAAAGCCGTTATTACGGCCAGAGGTGGTTGTTATATGTACTGATTTCTCAGGATCTATCCATCCACTATGCGTGAAAATGTAATCACATATCAGTTCTAGTATAATATATTTGTCCAATGAATACCCGTTTATCATCTGCATTTCTTCTTAGTGTAGCAATTTTAATGGCCAGTAGTGTAATTGTATTAAGCTATTGCATCGTTTTCATTCAATGGAACTTCTGTACACCATTAGAATGGTCTTTCAGACTACACTTCCTCAAATACTATGCACATATTTTTAGTATTAATTGTAATGTCGTATACAAGGGTTGGTACTTAAATAGTGGCAACTATTTATTCACAACCGATATAAAAGTCATACATGTTCGCACCTGTTATCGTCCTTTATAGTAGTCACCAGCAATGTGTAGAACCCGTTGCCAGCTATGTGAAAGACGTATTTTACCGTTATCAGAGTCTGCCGACTACTTTGAAGGACAGTAACAAGTGCAAACATTTAACGCTTTTGTTTCGGTTTTGGATAAATAGTTGCCACTATATGAGAGAGTGTTTCACTAAGTGTGTTTGCCTCTGCAACATACAAAATAATACGTGAAAGGAAATTTTAATGCGGTAGGTCAACACAAGAAATGTTACACTTTCTGCGGAGCTATGAACATGGTTTATTGTATCAATTTCCAAAGAGTTACAGCACAAAGATATAATTTTTTAAATGGAACAATAGTTTTTTCTATCGTGCATTGGATTCGGTGAAACCAGCTGCGTCAAAATCAATTTAAATTACATTCCTATCACTGTTAGTTTGGGAGCTACAACCCTTCAAAGTTGCGCCTTTTAAATGTGGTGCGGCCGAGTTGTAACGTCGCCGGTGTTACGGAGCGAGAAGCTTTCTCGATGCGCTGTTAGACTACCGACTGTCGCCGCACACGGCCGTATACCCGACAGTTGGAGCCATACAAACAACCGGTGCTCAATATACCACAGTTACTGATATCGGATGACGATGGCATACACGAACAACGAGTACATTGACATGTTGCTGATGCTCGGCGAGTGCCGACACGATGCCACTGAAGCAGCCACGGCGTATGCCGTGAAATATCCTAGGCGAAGAGCCCCGGCAGCCATTACGAAGACCTGCAAGAAGTGTGGAGACGAAGGTGTTTATTTTAGCTGCACTACACCACGCTCCTCATGTCAGCTTACGAGCCGTTGCTGCAGTCGCTGGTGTCAGTCTCACATCTGTGTGGCGTATAGTACACGGCCACAAGTTTCACCCGTACCGCCTGTTCCTGACCCAGGAGCTGAATGGGAACGATTTCCGTGCAAGAGTGACATTCTGTGAGTGGGCCATGTGTAATTTCACGCTGGAGTCTTTACAAAGTGTTATGTTCTCTGATAAGTCCACGTTCACAAATTATGGTGCAGTGAATCGCCATAACATGCACTACTGGGCCGCAGACAATCCTCGGTGGGTATGACCTGACGACCGTCAACGTAGGTGGTCTATTAACGTGTGGCGTGGAATCCTTGGGGATGAAATCATTGGTCTACACTACTTCGCAGGTATACTGACAGGTGAGTTATATCGCGCTTTTATAGCCGACAGTTTGGGTGATCTCCTTGAACATGTGTGTCTACACACGAGAGTCCATATGTGGATGCAGCATGATGGTCACCCAGCCCATTCTGCGCGTGCAGTTGTGGAAGAACTAAACAACAGGTTTGCAGGAAGATGGTTGGGGCGCCATGGTCCTCATTCATGGCCCGCAAGGTCGCCCGATTTAACACCAGTAGATTTCTTTTTGTGGGGATATCTAAAGGGTCGTGTTTATGTCACTGAGCCCACATCCCCAGATGATCTAAAACGGCGAATCAAGGACGCATGTCGCTCCGTCACACCGGCGATGTTACATCTCGTCCACAGATCCTTTCGACGGCGCATTGCATTATGCATTGAGGAACATGGACACACATTTGAACATCTCATGTAAATCAACTTCCCATCGCCATAACATCCATCACCCACCACACAGCCATGTATTATGTACAGAGTGTGGTATCTGCCCCTGAAACTTTGAAGGGTTGTAGCTTCCAAACAAACAGTGATAGGAATGTAGTATAAATTGATTTGGACGCAGCTGGTTTCAACGATTCCAATGCACGATAGAAAAAACTATTGTTCCATTTAAAAAATTATATCATTGTGCTGTAACTCTTTGGAAAAGATACAATAAACTATGTTCATAGCTCCGCAGAATGTGTAACATTTCTTGTGTTGACCTACCGCATTGAAATCTCCCGTCACCTATTATTTTATAAGTTACAAAGGCAAACACACTTAGTGAAACACCACACACACACACACACACACACACACACACACACACACACGTGTGTGTGTGTGTGTGTGTGTGTGTGAGAGAGAGAGAGAGAGAGAGAGAGAGATAGAGAGAGAGAGAGGGAGACAGAGAGACATCTGCGTAGTTTGTTGATTTTATCATTGCCTCTGGGTAGAAATGTTGTAAGCCCCTTGATCGAATTTAACCAAACCTGGTATACATATGAGTTACTATCTGGAAGAGGTAGTATGGCATTTGGGTGAAAGATAAGGGAGAAGGTGAAAGAGGAATAGGGAAGACGAAGGAGGAGATGAACAAACACAGCGGGTAAAGGTAAAGTGGGTGGGGGAGAAGAGGCAGTAGGAAGATGGGGAGGAGGAGTTGGACGGGGAGATGGGGGAAGAGAAGACGGACAGAGGAAGGGTGATGGCCAATGAACAGAGAGAGTGTGAGAAGGGGGAAAGAAGAGATGGATAGAGAAAGAGGGAGGAGGAACTAGAGAGAGACAAGGTGAAGGGAGAAATGGATGAGTAGCGGAATAATACATACATTCCAAGGCAATGCCATGTACTCAGCTAAGATGCTTATTTTGGATGGTCTAAATATACATCTGTATTTGCACTTGTAGGCTTTCTTAAGGTCTTTTTTGCAGATACGTAGTGACAATATAGTTTTCCTCTTTCCCTGCTGCATTCTAAGATATTCCTAGTGAATAACGTCCAGAGCTAATATTATGATCAAGACCAGGTCTGCACGGTCAGTGTCTTAATTTTGAAAAAAGTATTTCTGTACTGTAAAATCCTTTTCAAGTGCCTTCCAATGCTGAATGTCATGCCTGTTAAGTGTTTGGATATTTGTCTTGCAGCTGTCAGAAAAACAAGTGACGAATCACTCAGCTGTTCATTAATATTTTTTTCAATCGCACCCGTTAATCCATCTTGGCAAGATGGATCGACCTTTGTTATATGGACTGACAATTGACACATAATATAAACAAATGAAGCCTACAGCACACTAATATGCGGAGAGGCTAATGCAGATTTGGCGCTCCATCTGCGGAAACAGTAGGCCTAATATTCGTAAATACTTAGAAGTACTCATTCCGAGCGACCTAACTTCTGAAGGACTTAATATGAGTCTGGTTTATTTTCTTAAATAAAATTAGTGACGGATGTTATGAATATCCCAAGAATACCAGGGCGCTTCGTCTCGTGCTCGTTTAGTACATAGTAGTACAAGATTGAGATGATTCAACTTTAACGGTTGTAGCTGGGGAAAAATTTAGTTTTCAAGAGAAGTCGCTTTTACTTATTTGATAAGGTTATAGGTTTGTGCACCCATTTTCTCTATTTCCTGCATGTCTGCTCCGTATAATGTACTTTCATCCTGGATACCTAATTACTACGCATCTCCTAACCTTTAAATCGTTAGGATTTCTTGTTAGTTCATTTTTAAGGTTTTAAGTGAAAATGTGACACTTCTACGCAACCCACCAAGTTTATGGAACGCTGCCTCCGAGTTCTCCTCTATCCGACTGATTGAATACGACGAACACCGCCTCATCTGAAAATGTACAGTTCGGTTGAGCTAGCGCTGCCATACAACATTTTTTACCACATCCTAAAACTCTCGACCAAACACTGATATTCGAGGATGGCAGTTTGATGTGCTGTGATCTTTGTCATTTAGTGTGATGAGCATATTAAAAAATTTCTGAACGTTCAAACTGCCTATGACGGACAAAGGAAGTAGATCGCCGTAGGTGATCGAAAGCGCTAGTAATAAACTTTTCAGGCAGAAAATTATGACCGCCTACTAGCAGTCGACATAAACCCGTCCAGGAGATAGCAGCCTCAACTGACGAAAAATGACTGCTAGTCATACACAAGCAATCTGCATGTACTATCAGTGCTTTTACTGTTCGTCTGTAGCATGAGGAAGAAGCGCGAATGCCTGTTGCGTTTCACTGAGAGTGCTATATGGTATTGTCATCTTATTAAGCTACCAATTATCAGGAATCTCCTGCTCAGTGCGAAGCCTCTAGCGACATAAAAAAAAAGCAAAGAGCAAAATACAAGCAAAAATGAAAAATAACACGCAGGTGAGTCAGTATGCATAAAAACAGGGTAAAATTATGTTACTGCATAATAAAATACTATCCTTGTCCTAAATGTCGGTTTGCTGCGGTATTCTTGAACTAAGTGTCAGTTAAGCCCACAAGTCGAAGCGGGTTTAGAAAATATGGTTCGTGTGAAACTCAGCTTGCCCTCTTCTCCCCTAATACCCTCGAAACAGGAATGAAAAGTAACTAGAAAATTGCATATTTATAGTTTTCTTTAAGGTGTTCAACACTGTGCTGTGCTGTAGATTGCAAGCGAAGTTAAGGACATGTGGGATAGGTTTTCAGGCTGTGTGAGTGGCTCGAAGACTTCTTATATAACAGAACCCAGTACGTTATTTTCGACGACGAGTATTCATCAGAGAGAAGGATATCGTCAGTAGTGCCTAAAAGAAGTGTAATAGCACCGCTGTAACTCTGCCGGACGGGGTGACCAGCAGTCTGCGACTGTTTGCTGATAATGCTGTGGTTTACGGGAAAGTGTCGTCGTCCAGTGATTGTAGGAGAACCTAAGATGAAAGGCAAAATTTCTGGCTTGTGTGGTGATCTGCAGTAAGTTATAAATGTAAGTTCATGCAGATGATTAAGGAGAAAAATCGCACTGGTGTGTTTTATGGCCCATTTTAGATTTGCTTGTAGTTCTATGATTTTTTTTTTGCAAATATTTCGGTCAAAAATAATAAAGATGTAAATAATAAAAATTATGGGCCATATGTTTACGACTCTACTATTGTGATAATATCTATGCACCCAACACGTAATATTCTTTCTGAACATATTTTAGAAAACAAGAAAAAATATTTGATATCTGAAACATACTCTTTGTTTGAACTTTCACCTCTTTAAACTATTATTTTAATATATCTCCTACATTTTCATTATATTTTCCGTTAAAATATCATCACCTGTCTTGTCTTGGTAGTTTGTTCAAAGTTGATTTTCCTTGCCTGTACTGGTTTCGAATTACTATAGCCTGGAAGGAACGTTGCGTACATTTCACTTTCGGACGAGTAACTATAGCCTGGATGGAAAACAGCGTACATACGCCATCTTGCTTTCTATATTTGATGATTTTCTTATTATAACTCAAGCGTTGTCATTTCAAAGCAATGGCGCACTGAAAATTATCAAAAACACTTTGTTCTTAGGACAATGAATTGTAATCTAATGTCTAAAATTGCCATGTTAGCAGTTAACACCTACCATTGACGGTACGAGAATTACAGCTAACTCTCACAGCTGTTCGCCATAGCGTAATGGGCGACGAAATAGTTTGTGATGTACGAACATGTTAGACGGTGGTTCGAAACTTGCCAGGGCACGGGGGCTCAGCGCGTTCGGTCAGAGGGTTGCCGGCATGGTACCTCGACGCCGTCTGTAACGAAAAAACTGAGTCAACGACGGTATGATCAAAATAGAACAAAACAAACCAACGTTAACAAAGTGCCGATCAAACCGAAGAACCAACGAGAGCGAGAGAAAGGAAGGTGGTTCAACGGCATCTGCAATAAAAACTGAACAAAATTCTCGACGAACAACCCAGGAAGAACACGAAAAAACGACGGCAAAGCATCGATCTCCCTGAAGACAAAAGAATGTATTTAAAGAAAATGTAACCACCATTGACAATTTTTTTCCCTCTTGCTTCCTAAAAGGTTTTCGCACACCCTTGTTTACTGAACACAACTATATTCTGCAAGATTCGGAGTTGTTCAAAGGTAACAGCGCTTTCTCTGAAAAGTACATTTGTTCTGTTTGATGACATGCAGTGAAATATATACCAACGAATTGCAAACATAGACTTCTATATTACATGTACATAAACTGGAGATATACTGTTACATGACTGTTGTAAATGACGTAATGACAGTACTAAATGTTAACTTCTAGGTCATCAAAAATGTTCAAATGTTTGTAAATCTATCGGCCTAAACTGCGTGGTCATCAGTCCGTAGCTTACAAACTAATTAAACTAAGGTAAACTAACCTAAGGACAACACACACACTCATTCCCGAGAGGTGACTCGAATCCCCGACGGCGAACGGCCGCGCGCAACACAGCACGGCGCCCCAGTGCGCACAGTTAATCCGCCGCGGCAATGATAGTACTAACTTTGTATTAAGTACTGGATTTATGTGGAATTCAGTATTACTACACTTATTCCGTTTGTGAATTTAGCTGTAAAAGTAAACATAATCACGGTTTGAAGTAGAATATTTGCTCTTTACTTTAGCGCAGAAGAAAGTAACATGAATGAGGTCATATCTGTACTACAGGAAAGGTAATACCCTACGTTAAAAGCGTCCATAGCAACCACGTCAAAGACAAAAATTTTAGTAGATGCAATGATTCTACTTAATGACTTTCAATATATTCCAAAAATAGTGACTAATTGCTTAGAAAAGAAAATAAACAAGGTAATTTGTGTCAGTGTATACACTTCCCTTCCGTTTCATTAAGGAACTACACTTTCCACAGAAATCTAGGACTTATTTTATATACGAAACTAAAAGTATGAGCACGTTGTTCGGAATATTCATTATTACAGCATCTTCCCAGTTTTCTTGCCTATGCTTCGGAAGACCATTGTTCAATTCGTTTTTACGTATTTCACGGCATGTTCACGAAATAGAACAAACACGCATTTTAGAGGGAGCAGTCTTACATATGCACAACTGCGAACATTGAAGAACAAAGCTCTATTTAATTTCTAAGAGTGCCAGAAGCCCTTTTAGGAAAAAAGAATTGGTAGTGGCGGGTTTCGAACCACTGACCATGTGCATTACAGTTTATCGCGCTGCCCACTGCACTACGGAGAACAATTACAAAATTCGTCTTTTAATCTTGTACTATGGATGGCAGCTGTTAACTGATACTAATATTGCATTTTTAGACACTGGATTATCATTTTCGTACGAAGAACGACGTGTTTTTGTGTATGCTTCAGTGCGCCATTGCTTTGAAATGACAACGTGTATGTTATAATGAGAACATCATCAAATACGCAACGCAAGATGGTGTATGCCACAGAGACGTCTGGGCGAGGAATCTCAAGTGACATCTCCGAACGGCTGGTTTTCGTAAAATCAATGGACGGTATCAAATGACCGTTATTTTTGCAAATATCTCTCAAGCCATACGAGATATGAAAATAACATGACAGAGCAAAGTTGTATAGAATTTTCTCCTCTCGTTATTCAATCTTCGTGTCAGATGAACGGTTTATTTTCAATTATAATTACATTACAAAAGGCTTTTTTGGTGTTACTAACGTATTTTTTGTCCGAAATATATGAAAAAGCGAGGTTCTGGTCTCTGGCGGCCAACAATTATGTCTGTAAAATTTAGTGCAGGTCGGTTGAACGGTTCAATCTAAAAAGTGGGAACACGTTACAGACAGGCAGACATCGTAAAATCGCCGTTATTTTTGCAAATATCTGTGAAACGATGCGAGATATGAAATAAAGACAAAAGAGCAAAGTGAACGATTAACTCTTTCATTCCCAGTGTTGTTTCTCGACAACAACGTATTAAAAGCTTATTTATACCGTATTTTTTGTACCAGTCCTTAAAGTCACATTGTTGTTGATAAACAACATGCTTTTAGTACGGCATTTTGCGCTTGGTGCGGCGTGTAGTCACTACTGAGGCATTAATCTATCCGTCTTGGAGGATGCGTTACGTTGTCGTCTGAACGAGGCAGTGGGTGTGAGCGTGAGTGTGCTTCATTTTATTTTATTTCAGCAGTGAATTGCCTTGTCTCTGGTGCCGTGGTGAAGATTATGCTTCCATTATTGATCTGACAGCGTTAACTATAAACAAAATAACGTTCAGGTAATAAAATACCTCTATACAAACGTCTGTATTCTGCATAAATTAAATGATATAAGGCCGCGGCGGATTAGCCGTGCGCACTGGGGTGCCGTGCTGCCATGCTCGCGGCCGTTCGCCTTCGGGGTTCGAGTCCCCCTCGGGCATGGTGTTTGTTTTGTCCTTAGGTTAGTTTACCGTAGTTTAAGTATTTTTTAAGCTACGGTCTAATAACCTAGCAGTTGAGTCCGATAGATTTACAAACATTTGAACATTTTTAACATGACATAGAAAACAATAGTTCGATGAAAATTTTTAAAATACACATATTTATGTTTAGTGGACTGTATTAATACAGGAAACACTGAATTTTAATTTTTCCAAAGCTGAATTCATAATGTGGGAACGAAAGGGTTAAGTATTTTGGCGTAATACTGGAAAGGAATGTCATATGGAACGAGAAAGTAAAGACACTTCTAGAGAAGGTGAATAGTCGACTTAGGTTTCTTTGGAAAAATTGGAGACGGTGTGGTTCAGCTGCAAAGGAGATCACGTAAAGAATACCGGGGCGAGCTATTCTTGATCACTAGTCGAGTACTTTGGATGCCTACTAGGTAGGCTTACAGAAAGATACAGACTCAATTCAAAGGTTAACTGCGTTTCGTTACCGGTGGGATCTTTCATCAGACGAGTATTACGGAGATGCTTTGGGAACTGAAACAGGAATTCCTGGAAGGAAGGCGACGTCTTTTTGTGGGAAGATTATGGAGGAAATTCAGAGAACAGGCAATTAAAACTGACTGCTGAATGACATTACTCTTGTCAACAAAAACAAGAGATATTTAGGCTCGTATGAAGGCATATGGGAAGTCGTTTTTGCCACGCTCTATGTGGGAGCGGAAGACTGCAGGAAATAGTGGTGCAATATAACCTCCACCACGCTCTATAAGCCGACTTTTGGAATGTACTTGTAAAAAGTTATCAACAAAATTTGCAATCCCTATTCTAGTAATTGTAACAATAAGCGTACATATACTATCACTTCCAATTAATGGCCCAAGACTCTTTCTCGTAATAAGATAAGATAAAAGATAAAACAGAATTACGCGTATCGGTACTACTGTGTACTGTGCATACTCTTTTATAATGTATTACCTCTATTCTGTCATGGAGCTGATCAACATCACGGTGAACGTGACCAAACGTGGCAACGTCGTTCAGATCTCCCTCACAAAGCTCAGGCTTTATTCGACGTAAATCAGCTTTCGAGGCATGGAATTATTACGTTGTGTATGAATAAAACCGTGAAATTCCACGTGGATTACAGGAAATCGAACCTGCCTGCGCGTAAAGCATCAAAACACTGTTTGGTCTCATCTATTCCCTGCAAGACGTAAATAATACCATATTAAAAGGAAGTAATAAATGTAAATAACCACAAATATGAGTAATCGACAACCTTGTTCTCTATTTATTAGGTTTGACACAGTTTCGGGTGAGCTTCAGTATATTATCCGTATTAATAGTGCCGCGGTTGAGTGGCAGAGCGTTCTAAGGCGCCTTTTTGCAGAGCGCACGGTTGGTCGCTGTCGGGGCTTCGAGTCCTCCCTCGGGCATGAGTGTGTTGTCCTTAGCGTCAGTTACTTTAAGTTAGTTTAATTAGTTAGTAAGCTTAAGGACTGATGTAGTAAGTCCCTTAGATTTACAAAGATTTGAATATTTCGTATTAATACCAAACAGAGGTACAAATGCCGATTTCGCTGAGTAATCGCCAAGAAAAAGAATGAATACTGACATAGAAGCCAAATTTAACACTGTGGGTTAGGCACTGAAGCCATTAGTTGTATCAAACTGTTTGTAATCAAGACGAAAGAAATTAATAATTACTAACAAACCTATACACCAGTGGTATGTCACCACTACACTACTTTTTGAATACTTCGTTTTCATGTAGCCTATTAGGGCACCTACGAATAAATTTGATCGGAACTAACGATAAAAACAAAGAATCAACATACGCTGTCATTGAATTTTTATAAGACATACACTTTTCGAAGGACAGTCTGGTAAATGCTTTTGTTCAAAATGTTCAAATGTTTGTATAGCTTATGGGACTTAACTATGGGGTCATCAGTCCCTAAACTTACAAACTACTTATGAACTACTTACGAACTAGGATGGCACAAATATCCATGCCCGAGGGGGGATTCGAACCCCCGACCGTAGTGGCCGTGCAGACCGTGACTGAAGCGCCTCAGTCTCCTCGGCCACCGCGGCCGGCAATGCTTATGTAATATTAGTGCATGAGCTCCTTATAACAACATCACACAAACCCTTACGAGTCATCCAATCAAAAATTAAAGACACTTAGTTTTATTAGGTGGACACCTTCGCGTCCCTTCATAAATCTTACTAATAATACGTAGCAAGCAACACACTTAACTGTATGTAAATTTTTGGAAATACTATCACAGCGTACATGTAAGACGCCAGCCTCCTCCAGGCTTTGTTTCTAACATTTTCAACCTAAGTCCTGTGAGATTACCGCCCAATAGAAATACTGGTAATTAATAGCATTTGATAATTAAACAGTATGAAGTTCACTGCAAACATTGACCATGCCAATGCACTAAATGTTACACAATTTTAATCTTATTAATTATGGTAGCAATGTATGTACACAGTTGGGTGACAACATTTATAGTTCGGCCATAGGTAGAAATTCTCCACGTTGAGATTTGCTGTATGCTTGTAGCTGACGGGAGGCCAGCGAGCAGGCCGACGTTGGTGGCTTGTTCCAACTTAGGATTTTACAGTTCGTTTCCGGTGAGGGGAGAGAGGGACAATGACGAGTGCCAGGCACAGTGTAGTGCACAAGTATTGTAATACTACTGGCATTTGAAGTAATACGATGCAGTTAGGAACCTTTAAGGCCCTCATTACAAAATAGCCTGTTGATAAATAAACAATACATTAGCTGATATAGTCACATCTAACGTAATATGTTTAATTGACAATGAAAAGTAATAAATTACCAACGAAGACAAGACAGTTACACAGCTAGCATGGCAATGTTTGTTTATAAAAATAATATATTAACTATTTCTCATTTTATTTTCAATTAATCTTTTGTATTTTATCTTGAAGTATTCAGTTAAATCACTTATCTGTGGTATAAGAAATTGCACGATTATGATAAACAGTACAAAGGATGTTTATACTAATATAAAAACGTAAGAAAATATTTGTTTAATGTGTAGTGTAATTATTTTGATTTTAAGTAAAGTTTTAGAAATGTATTGGCTGAGCACTGTACGTTGGCAAATCGGTTACAACAGCTCACATGGGGAAGTTGATGACGTAGGGGAAAAAACCCCGGCAGTTGAGTTTTTGCGCAAGTGACGAGACACGAGAATGTGGTGTAGCTGGCCGGGTGGCGTCGCTCGGCAATCAGTCGGCATGTGGATCTCGAGGTGGTGACTTGAGATTTGTCTGTGGCAATCGCCACGTGTGGTTGCTCGTCGTAGACTGCACCAAGTTAAATCGAGTGCTACTGTGTGTTTGTGAATATTTAGCCCATGGAACAAGGTGTGCATCGCATTGAATTAAAGTGACTGTGATTTGTTAATGTAACACGTGTCGTCGCATAGGCATGAACATAAACGGTGTTTGAGACAGCCACGTGGTGTGAAAACAATTCGCGACAAATATTCATTTTGTCTGGGGGCTCTCGAGCTATAACTTTATTTGATAAATGTGCCGACGTACAGACGTATCAGCCACAGGGTTCAAGTATTGTGAAAGAAACAACATAAAGGGAACTTTCACGTGTATTCAAAATTAGTAGTTAGTACACCCTTTTCTCTCATGAACTTGAATTTATTATGAATTTGTTTTGTTAATCATATGCAGGGAAGGAAAGCTGCAAACGTGTGATATCATCCCCTAGAAAACGAGTCAAACAGTCGCAATAACAGTTCCAGTGTTTTTGCATGTTTAGGAATTTGGTTCGCAGCTGGTGGTTGTGAGTTTCAAAAATTAAACTTTCTCTAATTTAAACTCTCACCCCGACCTTCACCCTCGCAGTCCCAAGTAATTTCTGTATCAAACTTTACCTTTTCACAGCGTAATGTATTATATTTTCGTATATTACAATTAAAGAACGTAGTTAATGGACGAATGTCATGAGAGGTATACAGTGAGGTAGATATTTCTGTAATTCATGAGCTAAAACTACATAGTATTAATTGTGTTATATCTCGGAATGCAGCGGGATCAAGAGAAGAACCATGATCAGCAAGGATGTGGATATGGGCCTGTAAATAAAAGAATTGATTAGTCCACATATAATTAATTTATAAGATGAAATGAGTACTTAACTTTGCTCTGGTGGTGTTGGTACAAAAATTCTTCCTATTACACAGTTCTGCAATGTAACACTAAGGCTCCTGGCAATAGTAATACTGTTCCGGCTTGTGCTGAAGGTAGGCTATTGGCCCTCGTAGATGCAACTCCTCTATCGAACTTCTGTATCGAATTGTCGTGTTGCTGTGGTTCGCCGGAATGTGTAGGCGAGCCCCTTCTTCCTATTGGCCAGCGCGCGAAGCAAACAAAGGGATACAGAGACTGCGGGCACCCCCGGCGGCCTAAGTATTAAAGAACGACTTATCGCCCGTTTTACACTAGCGCAGCGACTTGGGTGGACCGCCGGCGTTGTGGCGAATAACGACGCCACAGCGGATAGATGGTTATAAAAAGACATGAGGGATGGAGACAGACAAATTTCAGTTTTAGGCAAGGACCACCAAGGACTTTCTCCAAGGCCAACTGAAACCACTTTCCTCAGGAAATTGAAGGCTTTCTAGAAATGGTTGCCATACTCCTGAGCGTTCATACCTATAGATGAGGGCAGCAGTGCTTGTGCCTATAGGTCACAGGACACGGTCAGTTGTGAATAACGAAACTGGCCACAGGTGGCTGAAGGGTAGCGAATTATTGCTGTTCATAAGTCCTTGCATGCAGCATGACGATCCGGAAATATCTAGGGGCTGGGAAGAAAGAGATATCGCTCCACGACAACGTTGTAGGTGAGATTTAGAAGAAACAGACAGCTTCAGGCGATAAAACACGTCTACATTATTCTTACCGAAGAATTCCGGCCGCGGTGGAGAAGCCGAGCGGTCTAAACCATCTCGCTGCGGAGCGCGCGGTTGCTCGCCGTGGAGGTTCGAGTCCTCCCTGGGGCATGGGTGTGTGTGTTTGTCCTTAGGTTAGTTTACCTAGGTTTAAGTAGTTTGTAAGCTACGGACTAATGACCACGCAGTTTGGACCGAAAGATTTACAAACATTTGAAAAGTTTGAAGAATTCCGGCTGCATCACATCGATGACTGGATTAGAATCTGCAGACACCATGATGAGAGACTGTTACACTGTTGGCTGATGATCGTCATACTGGTCCTGTACCCGGTATTATGATTTGAAGTGATACTGTATTCAACTCCCACATGTTCCCTCCCCTAGTGTACACTGCCGGTACACTAACCAGTCATCGCTATGTCTCTCAAGTGTAGGATCCTGTTGTCCTCCAGGGCCTTTGGATGGAGCCGATGGCCATATTGCAACAGGATAATGCGTGACCACACATGGGACGCGATGTTAAGGATTCTGCGTCGCCCATAGGATTTCATTGCTGTCTTGGCCTTACTGTTCTCCCAATCTCTCGCCTACCGTCTGGTGGATGATTCAGAAACTATTGGCTCTCAATGCATCACTGGCTGTTCCACCAGATCAGCTTTGGCGTGTAACATAGGTTGTAGCGAACAGTAGCGGTAAACTTAGTATTTATTTCATCACCTTCCTCACTTCAGAAGTGGCTATATTTATCTCATGTACATATCCTTCTACAAGGTATTATCTCGTGAATACATTTACTTGTGATATCTTAGATTCTTCTTGGTGCTGCATTTCGCATGGCCTGCAGTGTATTTCGGCGAAGCGCTGACGTACCCACGGGATGCTACGAAATACTTATCAGCCGATCTTAATAGTGCTATCGGGTTTAGCTAGAACTTAGATGGGTCACCATTCAGATCTTCTGAGGACAGTTGGCAAGTCGGACGGACTCAGCCTTTATGAGGAGGACTAATGAGGAACTATCTGACAGAAGCAGTGGCTGCGGTGTCGGGAACTGACAAATAAGCCGGGAGAGAGATGCGCCGATCATGTGCCTCTCCATACCGCATGCATCAACGCCTCCTGCTGGAGGCTGACATGGCGGTCGGTCGGTGACCAAATTCTTTGGAATTTGAAAAAATAAAATCATATTGCGTAGCTTTACGTGTAGCTCATGACAACTCATGAAATGCTGGGTGCGAAATATGGGCAACATGTACAAGTTGTATTTTAAGTTGAGAACATAAAGACTTCTTACTTTTCGAGGCATTGCATCGTATATCTGTCGGACGGTTCGTCCCCAGTTCCGTCCCTTGCATTTCAATAATCATGTCGTCGTAAGAATCATCGTACTTCATAGCAGGTTTAAGGTATCGAAATGTGATTTCATTGCATTTCACAGGACGTATTTTTGTGTTTGTAAAATTTGTGAAACCTGACTTAGTAAGCAAGTAATGGGGTCGAGCCCTGATTAATCAGTCGAATGTCAGAGGAAGGCAAAGGCATACCAACCCAAACAGGGCCATGCCCAGTAAAGCACTGGGACGTTCAAAGTAATCTTCGGATTGTTCAAATGTTTGTATAGTTTATGGGACTTAACTACGGGGTCATCAGTCCCTAAACTTACAAACAACTTATGAACTAACTAATACTAAGGACGGCAAAAAAACCCATGCCCGAGGGGGGATTGGAACCCCCGACCGTAGTGGCCGTGCAGACCGTGACTGGCGCGCCTGAGTCCTCTCGGCCACCGCAGCCGGCTCTTCGGATTGAGACTGATTTAAACTTACTGCGACAATCCTGTGCTTCAGTTTGCACACTATACAGTAAACTACCTATCTTTCGACTAGATAATGGATATAATCCTCGTACCTGACACCTTAAAGTGTTATATAAGTGCAGATATGTACGTTATGTTATTAGATTGCTCAGATATATATGTCTAATTATGTAAATTATTTAAGAACGGCCGTGACATTTGTGCTTCAGCACTGAAGCTGGTTACTATGTAACTGAAATCCATTTGCTAAAACGAAAAATCAAGTTTCTATGAGCAAAGCTGCCCATTCCACTGATTATAAAAATAATTGTGTAGTAGTGGAACACAACCTTCCAGCTAATGGAATGTAATCTTGTAGTACAAACGTTAGGCTGCCCATCTCACACTTAGACGTACAATACCTATGTACACACCATTGCAAACACTACCCATGTACATACGTATGTAAAGACTGACTTTTTACGATATGGTTTACCAACGTAAGTACAGTATTGTCCTTAGTAACTTTTATTGCCAGTGCAAAAAAGAAAAGTTGTGTTAGTAGTTTCAACATTTTATGTAATGACTAGTCGGAAGTTTTAATGGATGCTAGTGACATTTTTCACTTGGATATTAAAAGACAGTGTTTTACAACATGGTGTGTTTTCCAGTGTATGACAACCTACTGCGATGCAGTTATTGAAAACGACTGAAAGCTAGAGGAAACTACATTCGTTACTTTTCCCGAGGACATCCAGCTCGACTTTATGAATATATGATGATTGCGTCTTATTGTATAAAATATCCCGGAGGTACAATAGTCCCCCATTCGGATCTCCGGGTGGGAATTACTCAGGAGGATGACGTCATCAAGAATAACAAAACACGCATTCTACGGATCCGAGTGTGGGATGTTCTATCCCTTATTCGGATAGGTAAGTTAGAAAACTGGAAAAGAAATATGGTGGGCATTATTTTAACTCGGTTGCTGGTGAACACCATTTCTGGTCAGGTGAGTACAGAGTTGTAAATGCAAAATCAGTTGGTGGTAACTCAGGAGTAGGTCTGATAAGGAATAAGAAAATAGGAAATCGGGTCAGATACTATGAACAGCACAGTGAACGCATTATCGTAGCAAAGATAGACATGAAGCCAACACCGACCACAGTAGTAAAAGTTTATATGCCAACTAGCTCTTCCAGTGATGAGGAGATCGAAGAAATGTATGAAGAGTTAAAAGAAATTAATCAGACGGTTAAGGGAGACGAAAACGTGATTCTGATGAGGGACTGGAACTGTAATAGGTGAATATGGACTGGGGAAAAGGAATGAAAGAGGAGATCGCCTGGTAGAATTTTGTGCAGGATACAATTTAAGCATCACAAACAATTAATTTATGTTGTTGTTGTTTTGAGGGGACTAAACATCTAGGTCATCAGTCCCACAATTAATATAATCATCATGAAAGAAGGTTCTAATCGTGGACGAAACCAAGAGACACTGGAAGGTACTAAATTGACCTTATAATGGTAAGACATATGTTTAGAAACCTGGTTTTAAACTGTAAGACATATCCAGTGGTAAATATAGACTCTGACCATAATTTATTGGATATGAACTGTAGATTAAAACTTAAGAGACTGCAAAAAGGTAGAAAATTAAGGAGACGGAACCAGGATTAACTGAAATAACCTCCTCCATTCAGGTATGCCTGTTGCGTTATGAAGTTCTGATATTTATGAGGAAGTGCCGAACATGAACACGGAGTTCTCTGTAGACGGTGTGCTGAAACTCGCATTTAGAATACAAAGTTTCGAATAATTTTGCTTTCACCGCGATTGGTAACATGGTAATAATTACAGGCCAAACATCACTGTTAATAGTATACACATTACCTGCAGAAAGTGTTAACGGTTTAAAATCGAAATCAGTAGCGCCGATAGCATCAGTGGCGTACCTACTGTCGGTTTCTAGTCACAAGCTGAGAACGCAAGTCTGTACTTGTGGGTACCTAGTATAAGTAAAAAATATGTTAACTCTTAAGCACGATTAATTTGTTCAGCCTCGAAATAGCTATGTCACTGCACTAATACAAGCTACTTTCAAAGGTACACAGCTTTCACTGGTTTATGGTGCCGGTAATAGTTGCGTGTTGGAATGGCGTAATGTTTCTTTGTGTCCGTGAAGCCGACCACATTTCTGCTGTCGGAGTTGGGTTCTCTGCGACGGTAGTTTTACTCTCGATCTCGGCACCATTATCCGTCAGAATTGATGGGGCGGATTTTCTCCCTCCATTGATTGCTTTGAAGTAGGACCCGAAATTTCCAGGGAGTTTCTTTTATGTTCTGTGAAAAGATATTGCCATTAAATTCATTGAAAGGCTCTCGCATTGGATCACGTGCAGCTCTACACTCGTTTTGTTGTGCCTGTGTAGATTGATTTATGCTAACCTCTTTTTATTCTATGTTTAATCTCGCGCCCTCACAAGGGAATCACATATCGTAAACATATTGAGATGTTTTTGAACTCGTGATTCATTTTACCTATCTGTACAATCTCATTTATAATTCTCTCAGTCTGAGTTCGAGCTTGTTATACACCGAATCTATTCCGCATTAATGTTAGAGCGGTGACAATTTTTCATTTCTGTTTTTCTTAGAGATTGCTAATTAACATTTTCCTTTTTGTTGTTTCTAGAAAATCCATCAAATTCTACTGTAGTATTTTTTCATGATTTTGAAACACTGTACATTACTTCTCTCGTGTTTGTGTGGTGCCTCAGATTTATGATTAAAACCGTAAATCGAATATCTTTGTGCTATTTGTGGTATCATTATGATACTATTCTACAGGATCACGCATTCGGAATAAATGACATCTGACGTATGTAGGGTACTTTCGATAAAGGAGCCGCTGTAGTATGCAAATAGTACGGATTATACAATTTGTTTTGTATCAAGGAGAAGCACTAGTTTTTTTAATCACTTTCAAGATTCCTGTACCATTTTTCAAATGTTCAAATGTTTATTAAGATTATAGGACTTAACTGCGGGATCTTCAGTCCCTAAACTTACTAACTACTTACAAACTAACTTATACGAAAGACAGCACTGACATCCATGCCCGAGGGGGAATTCGAACCCCCGACGGTGAACGGCCTCGCGCATCGGAGCACAGCCACTCCGCTGCGACTGCCACTTTTAATTTTTTTTTTAGTCGTTTCTACAATTTGTAAGTATTCTCAAGCAGACATATATGTAAACGATGTTTTTTATCATGGCAGGAGTCGCCCATTGTGTGTTGAGTTTGGATTATCTTCTTCTTAGGCTGATGTAATAGAAGATTTTGTACACATATCGGAACGAGTAATAATTTATTCCAATTATCTCTTAGTACATGAATTATCTCAAATTTCTTATGGTAAAACACCTTTTTTTTTTAAATTATTACTTCTTAAAGTTTGATCTTCACCAAAAAAGTTATTCTGAAGTTAGTGTCAAGATGTAGTTAACACGTATCAGTTTCCATACGTTCCACGTACTGAGTGAAGTGACCTGATCCGATGCCTCGATATCGTGAGGAGCCGGCCCGTCATTGTGAGATACAGCTCGTCGATTTACCCATATCACGTCAACCTAATGGTTCAGCAAGCCTACAATCGGTTTCCTCCACTATGCTTGTCAGACAAAACTAATTTCCTTGTTTGAATGATCTCTTCCATCTATAATAACTTCAAGAGTGGTTCATCCCAGTCTGCCTTCCCAATCTCGAGGATGGTTCATCTTAGACTACCTTTCTTTTCTTATTTAAGGCATTCGTTGTTGAAATAACACCAACTGTTTAATTTTTATTATTGCCTTTCCAAATACTCCAGCTTTAGAATAAATTATTTTTGGGTAGACCCTAATGTTATGTTTCGTTGTGGAATTTCGCATTGATTTCTTGAAAATGAACATTTCTTCCGAATATGCTCCATCAAAGCTTTTCCTTTCTCGGTGGATATTAAGAAGATCTAATAATTTTGTCTGTGTTGTTTCTTGGAATGTTAAGCTGACAAATCGTTTGTATTTTGTGTAATAATCCTTGTGCCTGAAAAGGGTAGTACCTAAACACAGCCGGCCGCGGTGGCCGAGTGGACTAAGGCGCTCCAGCCACGGTCTGCACGGCCACTACGGTCGGAGGTTCGAATCCCCCCTCGGGCATGGATATTTGTGCCGTCCTAGTTCGTAAGTAGTTCATAAGTAGTTTGTAAGTTTAGGGACTGATGACCCCGTAGTTAAGTCCCATAGACTATACAAACATTTGAACATTTGAACCTAAACACAACGCAGTTAGTAGCATTTCTACCATACAGTTGCAACCTAAAGGTTGACAAGCCTTTTTCTTTTGTATGCTTCGATGCCGCAGTACTTGAGTTATTCATTTGGAAATAATGTTTAAATTTAAACTGATCAGCCATAATATCATCAGCACCTGCCTAATAGACGGTATGTGCACCTTTGGCTCAGATACCCTCGGATATGTGTCTTGGAATTGAAGCAAAGATGCCTTAACAGGTCGCTAGAGAGAGAGGGTACCACATCCGTATACACAAGTCAAAAATGTTCAAAAGTTTGTTAAGCTTATGGGACTTAACTACGGGGTCATCAGTCCCTAAACTTACAAACTACTTATGAACTACTTACGAACTAAGACGGCACAAATATCCATGCCCGAGGGGGGATTCGAACCCCCGACCGTAGTGACCGTGCTGACCGTGACTGGAGCGCCTCAGTCACCTCGGCCACCGCGGCCGGCTATACACAAGTCACTCAATTACCGTAATTGCTGGGTAGAGGAACTGTCTTCATGTTTAACCACATTCCAAATGTGTTGAATCGTGATTAGATCTGGCAAGTTGGGCTGGGGGATTAGTACATTAATTGGAACTCAACATATTGTTCACAGGCCCATTCCATCACACTCCTTGCCTTTTGACCGCGTATTATCTTGTTGAACATACTACTGCCTTTGGGAAAGATGATCAGCATGGGGAGGGGGGGGGCTACGAGGTCTATAATTAGTGTAGGAAAATGTTGGCCGTCTTTTGCCGTCGTGCCTTGCACGAGCTCCAGTAGGCCTCTCGATACACAAGTGAATGGTAGCCAGAGCATCATTTTCAGTTCCACACTACTGGTGCCAAGTAGCGGTTCCCCTACATGACGACGAATTCACACTCTACCACTGGCATGATGAAGAAGGTATCGGGATTCATCCTACCATGCAACGCTCTGCCAGTGCGCTCCTTTTCACCGAATATACTGTTTTACACATTTGACCAACAACGACGTCCGACTTCTGTAAGGATGGGTGACCGCCCAACCCCTTCTCATTTGCACTTGGTTTCATCTTGCTTTCGCTTCTTGTTGAAGACACTCGCCGCAGCACTCCTCAAATACCCGACAAGTCGTCCAGTTGGCGTAACACTCGTGGGAAGCCTCCAGGCCATCATAGGTTATAATGTTCTTGCTGATTATTGTATAATTCATGGATATCTATATCTATTATCCAGAAAGTACATATTCTGTATTTACTTGCCAGGTAACATTGTTTTCACATGAATAACACTTTTTTAAATACTGAAATGAACGGTGGTTGTCTGCAGTGTTTGGAGCGTAGATTACACACAACATCACAGAGGACACGTTCGACCTTAAAGCTTGTATGTCGATTACACAAGACGTCTTTGTCATAGTTGTGGAGGACAATCTTTTAATTAATTCATGTTTGGAAACAATATGTATTACTGTATTGTACCTGCAGGAGCTAAGCCGAATTTAGTATAAGGATCTAAAAACCATGACACTGCATAAATTAAATACACATAATGGGCAAAAAATCTTATTAATACAGTGTATACCTCCTTTTGCTGCAATGCAAGCTGTAATTCTTTCATGGAAATGATCGTAGAGTTTCCGAATGTGGTGCTGTGGAATGGCCTGGCATGCAGTGTCCTCCTGGTACCTCAGTTGGGCCAGATTTCGTGCCTCTCATGCAGACCGCCCAACATGACGCTTCATGAGGTCCAAACATGCTCAATGGGGAAGAGATCTGGGGATCGTGCTGGCCAGGGCAGTTGACGTACACCTTGAAGAGCAAGTTGTGTGGTAAGAGATATATGTGACTCTGCATTGTCCTGTTGGAAAAGCATATCACTTTGTTGGTGCATGAGTGGTAGCAAGACGGGTTAAACGATGGTTTCAGTGCACCGTACATTGTTCAATGTTCTCAGGACGATCACTACAGGAGAATGGCGAGTTTAGAATATCGGTCCCCTTACTATGCTGCACGATCATGTGTGCTGTTAGAGTGTCCTCCGTCCACGCCCCAACATCGTTCAGCCTACCTCCAATGGTGTCATGGTAGACGCTTATGAAGGAACGAATGAAGACGTGTCGTCTTCAGTGATGAGAGTCGTCGCTACCTCAGTGCCATTGATCGTCGTACGTGTGTGTGGTGTCGTGCGGGGGAGTGCAAAAATCTAGGGTGTACGCGACAGAGGCGGACGAGGCCGACACCCGGCATCGTGGTGTGGGAAGCCATGTCCTCTTCTGGTGTTCGTTGTGGAAAAATTGAACAGTGCACGGTACAGTGAAACCATTATTCAACCCGTCTTTCCACTGTTCATGCACCAACAAGGCGATGTGCTTTTTCCAATAGGACAATGCATGTCCACACGTATCCTATACAACCCAACGTGCTCTTCCAGGTGTACGTCAGCTACTCTGCCCATCATTATCGCCAGATCTGTCACCCAATGAGCATGTCTGTGACAGGTCTACACGACCGGCACGAGATCTGGTCCAACTAATGCATCACATAGAAATTGCGTCGCAGGCCATACCGTAAGACTTCATTTGGCACTTCTACAATCGTCTTCATGAGAAAGCTGCATCCTGCATTGCTGCAAAAGGAAGTTATACACGATATTAGCGTCGACATTGTCTACACTCTGGTGACTGTACTGACGTGCGTATGGTTCTGACTGCGTGATCGTGTGCTGTATACTTCCTGAAGAATGTGTCAATGAAATTTCGCTCAGTTGGGTTGACGAATTCATTGTGTTCTTTTTTTTCATTTTAAAGGAGTGAATATACTTTTTCCCATCTAATATATAAAGCAGAGTGTCCGTATATTTGTACGTGTTGCATACAAATCTACAGTTTTGTTCCAATCTCTTTGAAATTTTGTACACGTAAGCTTCAATCCATGAGTACGGTCGCCGTAGGTGTAAGAATCACATACGATATATAGTTCACGAGATTAGACGTTATAAACAATGAAATGTGTCTAAAACTGCTGCATTTAGCGACAATGCTGCTCAATTTCTCCTAAACCACTGGACCGATTTCAACCAAATTTGGTGCACATATTCCTTAGGTGAGACAACAATTGCTGTACGAGTACGAACCACATACGACACATGGTTCAGGAGATATAACGTCGTAAACAATAGGAATCGAAGAAAACTGCCACATAATGCAGCGAGACTTTATAAATACGCTATATGAGAATAAGAGTACTTAATGACTTGCAACAAACTTTAAACAAAATTTCAAACCTTTATTAAACTTTTTCTTGCTGGCAATCATAGTAAAATGATGAAAGGAAAAAAGTTTCTCGGTTACTACTTTTCCGCTGTTTATGCAGAAAACTACGGCTCTCGGTATGACGTTACAATTTATAATTTGAACACTAGAAATTGTAGCGACAGGAAATTTTACAGGCAGTATATACACATATAGTTGAATGTACCTTCTAAATTGTATCGCAGTATGATACGTAGTTCATGAGATATGAGCACTTAAACGGTAACGTTCCGCTGTTCATGGACTAAAACTACGGCATTGCGTATGACATTACAATTTATGATTTCTACACTACATATTGTAGCCGCGGGAAATTTTACAGACAGTATACACGCATAAAGTTGAGTGTACCTTCTGAATTGTATAACAGTACGACACATAGTTCATGAGATATGAGCACAGAAACAGTGACGTTCATGGAAAACTGTCCCCATCACGCACCAAGTTTTAATCTATTACTTCTTTAATACCAATTTTATTCCCAAGAGATTTTACAGACATACAGCCCTTATACAAATGAATATATACCTGAAAAATGGCAAGAATAAATGAATAAATACCCGGGCAACGCCAGGTTTTCAGCTAGTAATGTATATCCGCAGGTGGTAACTTGATATAATTAAATAATATGGGCTTCAAATGCGGATTAAAATGAGAGCGCACATGATTATATATCATTTTAGTTTACTGAATATCGATGTAAAACAGTCCTGAAATATGATATACTGTCACTGTAAATGGGTTACTTTCGCAGCGAAGAAATAGCTGGGAGATGTAGAATAATTTAAAATACCGTGCTTGCGGGAGATACTGGAGGTAGGCCGAAAGACGGGTCAAGTCAGTTTCGTAAATTAGCGTGGATGTAACCTTTAAATGGCCAGGGAGATGTAACATTACCAAAAACTCGTCATTATTTTATATTACGAAGCTATAATACGATAAAATATACTGTCGTTAATTTTTGAAATTACAAAGCAAACCAAATTATTGTGGCGACTTTGTTTCAGTGTTTTTGACTGTTATGACGACGTTGTGTCAGTAAGTAGTAGCAGAGACAAGAGTTCAATTGCTCACCTCTGTAGACACGGAAAGTCTGCGCACTAGAAAGACTCGAAAATCGAATGGAGAATCTGAGAAAACCCTGAGCTATGGCGTGGCTTAGGCTGAGCTCTGATACTCGCTTCTGCGGAGCATCTTTTTCAGTGGCGCAGTAGCAAGGGATGCAGATGGCTGATAAGGCAAGGCAGGATATGACTTTGGCTTCATGATGCACCCGTGACGGGGAAGGAGGACGAAATGCGGAGGACAAGAGCGACGCAAGGGCGGGACGTCTGATGGAGGGAAGGCGGCTGCACGGCACAGCACCAGCAGGCATCACTCAACGCGTGCCACTTATCTGGCAGGAATCAGCCCGGCTTTCGTCAACACTGCCATACAAAACTGACCTAATCAGGGTAACAGATGACATGAACTATGCCACGTACAACCGCGAGGCCACTATATTGACACTACTATGGCGCAGGAAAGATTTCAACTTTGTAAACTTTGACATACTTCTCCGAAAAATGTAACAACAAAATTTCTTAGGTAGTACATTGAAGTAGTTTGAAATATAAGTGAAAAACAGCAGAAGTTTTCCTACATATTTATTCGCGGCCGAAAAATCAGTCTTAGGTTCACTGTTGTTTTTCATTTATTGCAATGATGTCTCATTTTTGCTTCATATAAATATCTGGAAGAGCAATTGAATGGGTTGGACAGTTTCTTGAAAGGAAGATATAAATTGAACATTAACAAGAGTAAAACGAAGGTAATGGAATGCAATGACAGAAAATCAGGCGATGCTGATGGAATTAGATTAGGTAATGAGACAATAAAAGTAGTAGATGAATTTTGTTATTTGGTAGCAAGATAACTTCTGACGGCCGAAGTAAAAAATATATAAAATGCAGAATGGCTTTCGGAAGAAAAGTATTTCTAAAGAAGCGAAACTTGTTAACATCCAATATTAATTTAAATGTTAGGAAGGCCTTTCTGAAAGCATTTGTATGGAGTATAGCATTGTATGGGAGTGAAACGTGGACGATAAAGAGTTCAGATAAAAAGATGATAGAAGCTTTTGAAATGTGGTGCTACAGACTAATGATGAAAATTAGATGGGTAGATCACGTAACTAATGAGGAGGTTCTTAACCTAATAGGGAAAAAATGAGTTTCTGGCATATCCTGACTAAGGGAAGGGATAGATTGGTTGGTCACATTCTGAGACATCAAGGAATTTCAACTTAGCATTAGAAGGAAGTGTGTGGTGTAAAAATCGTAGAGGGAGACCGAGGGATGAATATAGTTAGCAGATTCAAAAGGATGTAAGTTGCCGAACGTATTCGCAGATGAAGAGACTTGCACAGGACAGGGTAGAGTGGAGAGCTGCATCAAACCAATCTGCGGACTGAAGACCACAACAACAAATATCATTCTGTGCCCATTAGCTTAAGCTCCATCAAGGTGCCAAACTAGAAGCTACAAATACTGCTATTGCTCTGAGTAATGATGATTTGTCTTTAGTAGTTACATGGTCGAGAAAGCTCGGGATAAAAGTTGCAAGTAAGTTTGGTATCTCGCCAGAATTCGATGATCAGTTGCCTCACATTTAAACACTCAGCTTCATAGTGTGCGACTATGGTCGGAAGTTCCGCATTTATCTGCCATGCTAAAATGTTCAAATGTTTGGGTAGCTTATGGGACTTAACTACGGGGTCATCAGTCCCTAAACTTACAAAATACTTACCAACTAGTTAATAGTAAAGACGGCACAAATATCCATGCCCGAGGGGGGAGTCGAACACTCGACCGTAGTGGCCGTGCAGACCGTGACTGGAGCGCCTCAGTCCCCCCCCTTTTTTTTATTTCTTCAGGTAAATCTATGCTTTGCTGTCGTTGGTTCAGTTCGTTCTTGTTTCTTCCTCGCCACCGCGGCCGGCTTTGCGATGCTAGTCAGACCTGCGAATTCTGTCGTGAACAGTAAAGCAGATTCTACATCCATAGGAGTATGTCAAATAGGTTAATATAATTCGTGCATTGGAAGCTGTTTAATCTGAACTTGCAATCAAACTTAGTTAAATGGGCCCATAGATCACAAAAATGCCGTAATGGAGGATTTAATTTAACTACTAAGTGAAAGCAACTTCGCTACTTCATTCAGTTCATTATAAAATTGGACATACTTTATGATAAACGTGTCTGCATTTATAAAACACACGTATTGATTTTACAGTGGGTGGGTGAAATATAAACCAAGGTTACGTATAAAAGAGTAACCACGAGACTCTCAAAAGCTTGTAAATAGAAATTAATTAGTGGAGTTGGAGAAACGAAATAGAAGTAAAGGTAATCTGAAATAATATTCAAGCGCTGTCTCTCTCGATTACGCGTATCACGAGGAATTGTTGCTATGATATCAGTTAATTTTGGTAAGTTTCGAACAACGCACGTTCAAGGTCCTCATGTTAAACGCACAAATTATGCTCGAACGTACAGAACTCACACGGTGCGTTGAAAAGTCTGGCCGAACTTGGGGTGCAACGAATTGCAAAATGCCTGAGTCCGTTTTATGACAATGTACAGAGTCGAGATAGCTGTGAGGTCAGATAGAGACTTGATGTTATGAAAAAATATCTTATTTTGTATCGAGAACAAGAATGTGAATCGGACCAGACATTTCGAAAAAAAAATGCTAATATGAGAATATCTACTTTTTGCACTCTGCATCTTCGTGTTGAGAAGTCGCTATTCAGTTATAGGCGAGACTCCGATTTCCGATGAATGACATGTCTACAGCCAGCTACAAACCCTTTTCTTCCATTTCCCTACATTTTTAACCAACTGATTTTGTCGGTTCAAAAGTGAAGCAGAAGTGCAGAGCTCCGTCCCACGCATACACAGATCTCTCCGTATAACTACCGAAATGTTGGAAGTGAGTTCCATCCACGCCGTTCTTACGCTTTGGTAAAACAATACGTGAACCAATCAGAGAATAGTTTTAGTGTCCTCCACTTTCTCTGCCAAGCGTCTCTGTATGGGGACGCGTTTTTATCTCCAAAGGCAGATTGTTATCTCCCTATAGAAAGAATTCTTAAGGGTTCAGTCTCTGTGAAACGGGTGAAATGTTTTTACTAGATTTCAGAGGCGGCCCAGCACGGAGGCCAGCTCGCTGGGGCTGCGACACTCAGCGCCCCACCCGGCCTTTCACGACGAAACATCTTTACGACTTTTGTGTCGCCCTTCGCTGGCGTCCAACAGCAATTCACCTCACCAGCTGCCTGTGGGGCTGGGTCTCCCTCTTTCAAAACACATAGACTATACTTCGATTAAAATTACGTTGTGACTGATTCGTTGGAGTTGAGGGGGCAGTGTTGCCGCGTGCAACCATTCACGTTTCCCAAGGTTGTACATATACCTATAAAACAGGCAACAAAGCGAGCAATAACAAGTAGGACACATGGGTATCAGATTTTAGATTTTTTTTATATTGACGATGCGTTAAGTTCTGAACTTAAATAACAATCAGCCGAAGCCATTCGACGCAACTAACAATTATCGAGAAAATAGACTTTTGCAAGTACACGTAAGTACCTATAATTCAAACAGTTGCAGTATGTCGGTGTAGCTCAACTCGCCGGGCGCGTGGCTCAACGCGCCCGGCAGAGGGATGATCGCCCTTTGTAATAATAAAGCTAAGCTAAGAACACAACGAATAACAACGTACAAACACGATCAGCGATCGCAAGAAACAAGACTACCCAGAAAAAAAAAAAAAAAAAAAAAAAAAAAAAAAAAAAAAAACGTGGTAGCGTTCTGGCCTCTCGATCAGAAAGTCGGTGGTTCGAATCACACTGTGACAGACATTTTTTTCCCTTTTCCGAATTCAGTTATAGAAAACATTGTAAGATCTGTAATTCCACATTTTGTTTCAGTTTTTGTTTATGTGTATGTAGAGGAGTTAAAACCTTGTCACCTAAAACGATAGTTGCGTGGATTATCTCCCTGGAAAGCCATCAGTAGCTATGGAGATGACTTTCCAAAAACAGTTTCGTAACCCTTCACAAACTAAACAGAGATTTCCGTCGTCAACTAATAGTGAAGCCAATACTGTAAAAATGTAAATTACATTTTTTATTGAAACCATCATTATTAACAACTTTTTATAAAATATATAAGAGTACGAATAAAGAAAAAACATGCATTTTTCGTAAAAATTACCATTAGATATTAAAATTTTGTAAGTATTCGAACACAACGAAAAGACATAATAACAAATCTGTCGCGGCAGGAATGGAACCATCGACCCTAGTTTTGTATCGCCAAAACGCTACCACCTCTTTTCTATCTTTTTCCCTGTCTATGGGTAATTCTGTTCTTTGCTGTTGCTGATCATGTTTGTTCGTTGTTGTTCGATGTGTTCTCGGCTCAGCTTTTTTTAATTACAGAGGGCGTTCAGCCCTTTGACCGGGCGCGCTGAACCACGGCGCCCAGCTACCTAAGCTACACCAACACGTGCAGCAACTGCATTAAATATTGGTACTTACAAATACTTGCAAAACTTCGAAGTCGATTCTCTCGAGAATTTTTGAGAGTTGCGTCGACTGGCTTTGGCTGATTGTTATTTGAGTTCTAAACTCACGGACCATAAATAAAAAAATTCTAAAATTCGATACACATGTGGTCTGCTTGTAAGTGTCACACAAATAACTAAGAGTAAGAACCACAGAGTAATTTTCATCAGTTTGTAGAAAAGGTTTGCAACATTGTCATTCACATGTAATTACATGCAAACTCAAGTCCACTGTTACATTGAAACTTAATGTGTCACTTTGAGCCAAAAATGCCCTGATTTACGCTCTTTCTAGAATGCCCCAAGGAAGGGATTTATTTAACATTGTACTTTATTGTTGAATTTTATGTGGTGGGCGGTTTCGGCCATGCTATTGACAAAGAAATATACCCAAGTGCCACTCTCAGATTTTTATGAAATTTGGATATGTTGTAATACATGAAAAGCTATGGGACAAGTATTTATCTTATTTTATATTTTTAGCGGCGAAAAAACATATTTAAGGGGTGAAACGGTCCCTTTAAAATTGGGGCTAAATGAAAAAAATCGCGATAACTTAAAGATTAGTGAAGCGATTTTAATGATTTCTGGCATGAATGTATCTTTTGATAAAAGACGAACATCGGCCTGGGTATATAGCAGAAGGAGTGACAATTAGGGAGGGGGGGGGGTAACTACCCCTAAAGTGTCCAATTTTTGTGCTCAAAAATTGTTTTGATTTAATCGAAGTAGAAATGATGAAAACTTCAATATATATATATATATATATATATATTCGGGTGATAAACAACCCTTTATTGCCGCGCTCGTTTGATACTATCCAAGAAACACCTTGTGAATCTATATTTTTTGAACTGTTTCATCTCTTCAATATAACGGTACTTAAAGTTGCTGAATCCTAATCTGAAATCAGATTCTCAAAATGATCTAGCATACCGGACGAAAACTCGAAAAAATGCGTGAATAGACAGTAACTCGACATGCGACTTTCAAAATACTGCACTATCAACTTTTTAAATACAAGTGAATAAAAGATGTTACAAATGTGTATTGGTTTTAACCGCCGGCGTTATCGTTGCCGTGATGTAGCGCGTGGAGGCCGCATGGCCGGATTTTCATCTCTTCCCGCTGCCTCATTAGGGGAGCCCCCTTGCCACTCACAATTGTCTTTTCGTGTGTCAGAACACGATTCATTGATTGCACACATACGTAGAGGTAATGAACGATTCTTTTGGTGTTGTAATTTTTTTGTGTTTTGTATTTTGTCGTCGTTCATATTTGTATTGGGTGTATCCATTGCATTTATTTTGCAATGTTACATTATTTTGTACATTGCTGCGGTCACGAATAAATTATTAGTTGAAACTTTTGCATATATCATACTCGTTAAAAATGTATTATGCTCAGTGATATTTTGCACCAGGTCCAGCGTATTATTGCTCATACAATGGAGAACGCGCAGTATGTCTTACAAGTTCTACAGCAGAAATGAACTGGGTTATCAAATGTCAGTGGTCTTTCTTTGATATACCCTCTTTTATACCACGCGTATTTAATGAGATTTTGAAATCGAGGAGAAGCAAACTGATTGTGTGTTAGTGACTGCTGTTTAATGACTTTATTTCGATGGTGCAAATTTATGTAGTAGTTGTGTACAATGACATTATCTGAAACATACCAAATAAAATTCTTCCAATGCCGAAAGACACATAGGGCTTGGATTATCCCCGTTGTATCAGCAGGAATGGATTTTATTAGAACGGATTTTCCAGACGTTGGTAAAGTATTCAGCAATTATGAATTCTTCCCAGTCCAATAATCTAAAAATAAAATACTTTCATCGTTAGTTGATGGCAAGAACAGCTCTTTACAGAATTTTTGGACTAAGTTTGTCGTTAATTTACCTGATTTAGATGAGAATACGTGGACATTTTCAGGCATAAATAAATTATTTTTTTATTCTCGGGCTGAATATACTATCCTGTTCCTAGAGTACAATTAACAACGGAGATAATAAAGTTACATTATCGGAAATAATAGGTTGAATCGTGTAACTGTGAGTCACTGAATGTAAATATTGCCTCAGTACTTCGATCTGTCGTTCTCCTTTCAATGACAGAGTGCGCCCAGCATGCAACTCTAGATTAAATCCAGACTGATAGTATTAAATACATTACATTCCCCTACTTCTGCATTCTTAGACATCGAAGAATCGTAAATTTAGCATTGGAGGGAAGTGTGTGGGGTAAAAATCGTAGAGGGAGACGAAGAGACGCGTATAGTAAGCAGATTCAAGTGGATGTGAGTTGTCGTTCTTATGAGGAGATGAAAAGGCTTGCTCAGGATAGAGTAGGGTGGAGAGCTGCATCAAACCAGTCTCCGGACTGAAGACCATAACAACAACAACACTTCTGCAACAAGTATACTTATATCATCAACGAATTCAGTAGCTCGTAGTTCAATCTTAGCTTGATCACGTACAGATTTTTGCGTTATGAACTTATTAACTTTTCTTGACACAATGACACAAACTTGTACTTCATTTTAAACTTCTGAATACACTTCGATGATGCCGTGAAAGAATCAGGGGAAAGTGAAAATTCATCTCGAGCCTTTAAAGCCCATCTGCGAATGTCAACATCGTGAACTGTTATTGACTTTTCCACTGATTTTTTTATATAGGGCTATAACATATTCCGATATTTCCTCAATGTGTCATTCCTATATCAACCTTTTTCTAGTTGAACTTTCCAACAACATAACTGACGCTTTGCTTTTAATCGCTTAAATTTATTTTGAACGCATTCAAATTTCCGTTTTCTTTTCTTTCCTGTCTTCCAATATTCAATGACTTTTCGTTTATACTCATCATCCACGGCATCAACTTCTGAAGTGTGTAATTGTAAGTCAGAAGTTGTTTTATCCTCAATATAAGAAATGTCGTCAACGTCGATTGAAATAGGACTCTGAATATCATTTACATTCTCAAACATGAAGGTTTCGTGTGTTTCTACGAAATAGGCATCATTAATTGCATGTTTTATTAAAGTTTCTAATTGAAAACTTAAAGTGAGGGGGCCTCGGGGAGCGGTCGTCTGAACAGCGACTTCCGGTACGCTTGGAGGCATTTGCCGTGCATGCCACCATTCTGGATTTCTATGCTCAGACATATTCGTATGGATTTTGCGCGATATCGAGGTAGCTCACTGGTGCTGACCTTTTGCTAACTCACAGAATTGTGTCCAATGCGACGACGGCAACATTTTGCTTGGTAGGAACTGACATTTACCCCAAGTTTACCACACTCTCTTTGTTTCATTGAGGAGATAGGTTACTTTTCCTAATGCGTGGACAATTGGCCACTGCACCATCTGCTTGAATTTGAAAGTGTGTACTAAATTTATTTATCGATGTTCTGCACAATTTTATTTTCCTTCCCTTAGCTAATGTTAATTAATTGTTTCTTGTATCAGGCTCGTAAGCATTCTCTGTTGAGGTTCCTAAGTGTCTAGTTGAAGCTGTAATAAATCAAAGTTCTGTTTTTCGTCTGAAACACATTTGAAGTATCTAGTGTTCCTTGTTTCTGCCAGTTTTAATGTAATTATTTTTAAGTTTTACTAAATTATTAGGTTATTTTATTGCAATGCCTCCACTTTCAGATATAATAGTAGCCTTGATTTTGGATAGCGTATTTCCATTTGTGTGACATTCAGAAATATTGATCTTAAGGGTGTGTCGGAATCCAGGCACGTTTTTGCACCCATTTACAAATTTTAGTATCAGTTATATATTAGCTAATTTCCAAAGACTGTGATTCGCAACATATTGAACAGATATTTCTCGATAAGACATTCCGAACACGTAAGATCACTAACAACTGACAGTAACACTCCATATTTGCAGACAACAGCCACAACATTGAAAGAAACACCAAAACCGTATAACAAAGTAAAAGTTTGTACCATTTTTAACAACAGAAGAAAATTACCAAACAACAAACGCTATCAAATATTCAAATGTTTGTAGAGCTGAAAGGACTTAACTGCGGGGTTATCAGTCCCTAACTTACAAGCTACTTATGAACTACCTTATGCTAAAGACAACACAAACATCCATGCCCGAGGGAGGATTCGAATCCCGACGGGGAACGGCCTCACGCATCGTAGCATAGCGTCTCAATGCGCTCCGTCGCGGCACAGACGCTATCAAGCACTTAAAATCTGAACAGTGAAGAAACACAAATTTTCAGCAAAACTTTATTTAAGAATCTAAACGAACTTGACGACAACACAAAAAAATACACACATACACATACCACCATGACCTTGCAAAAATGTTTGAGCACACAGAACAAGATAAAATGTCACAGCCGTGAACGTAAAACAAATCATGGATGGAAACGATAGCCAAAACGCAGACAAACATAAATTGTATTCTACAACGTGTTTCGATAAAGCATAAACATAACAAGGCCCGGTTTTCACCAATTAGTAGTACGAGAAAACATGAGCAAACGTTGTTAAAAAGAGGAACACATAAGCAAAGCACAGAAAACAGCTATCCATATCAAAGCCGAAACTAAATTTGTACGTATGTTTGCAGGTCGTTCTGATTACCTAAACAAAAACAGAAACACTGTTGCCAGGTAAATAAAAACCAGCCACACCTCAGGACAAGCTAAATAAGCGATGGTTAAAGTAAAACAACAGAAAAATGCACCGTGCTTTCAGTGGAACATACATTTTTAAAAGTTGTATTACAAACAGTAAGTTCAATTCAGTGGATTCTCTAACATCTATAAGTTTTCCGGTGACGTATTCATTACAACTGTGCGTAATATCTGTTAGCCGCGGTGGAGTAGTCGAGCGGTCTAAGGCGCCTCGCTGCGGAGCGCGAAGTTGTTTGCCGTCGGAGGTTCGACGGAGGTTCCCTGGGGGCATGTGTGTGTGTGTTTGTCCTTAGGTTAGTTTACCTTAGTTTAAGTAGTTTGTAAGCTACAGACTGATGACCACGCAGTTTGGTCCAACAGATTAAATATATATAGGGTGTTTCACTAAGTGTGTTTGCCTCTGTAACTTATAAAATAATAGGTGGCGGGAAATTTTAATGCGGTAGGTCAACATAAGAAGTGTTACACTTTCTGCGGAGCTATGAGCATAGTTTATTGTATCATTTTCCAAAGAGTTACAGCACAATGATATAATTTTTTAAAAGGAACAATAGTTTTTCTATCGTGCATTGGAATCATTGAAACCAGCTGCGTCCAAATCAATTTAAACTACATTCCTATCACTGTTAGTTTGGGAGCTACAATCCTTCAAAGTTTCAGGGGCATATACCACACGCTGTACATAATACATGGCTGTGTGGTGGGTGATGGATGTTATGGCGGTGGGAAGTTGATTTACATGAGATGTTCAAATGTGTGTCCATGTTCCTCAATGCATAATGCAATGCGCCGTCGAAAGGATCTGCGGACGAGATGTAACAGCGCCGGTGTGGCGAAGCGACATGCGTCCTCGATGCGCCGTTTTAGATCATCTGGGGATGTGGGCTCAGTGACATAAACAGGATCCTTTAGATATCCCCACAAAAAGAAATCTACTGGTGTTAAATCGGGCGACCTTGCGGGCTATGAATGAGGACCATGGCACCCCAACCATCTTCCTGCAAACCTATTGTTTAGTTCTTCCACAACAGCACGCGCAGAATGGGCTGTCTGACCATCGAGCTGCATCCACATATGGACTCTCGTGTGTAGACACACATATTCAAGGAGACCACCCAAACTGTCGGCTATAAAAGCGCGATATAACTAACCTGTCAGTGTACCTGGGAAGTAGTGTGAACCGATGATTTCATCCCCAAGGATTCCACACCACACGTTAATAGACCACCTACGTTGACGGTCGACAGGTCGTACTCACCGAGGATTGTCTGCGGCCCAATAGTGCATGTTATGGCGATTCACTGCAACATTATTTGTGAACGTGGACTTATCAGATAACATAACACTTTGTAAAGACTCCAGCGTGCAATTACGCATCGCGCACTCACAGAATGTCACTCTTGCACGGAAATCGTTCCCATGCAGCTCCTGGGTCAGTGACAGGAGGTACGGGTGAAACCTGTGGCCGTGTACTATACGCCACACAGATGTGAGACTGACACCAGCGACTGCAGCAACGGCTCGTAAGCTGACATGAGGATCGTGGTGTAGTGCAGCTAAAACAAACACCTCCGTCTCCTCACTTCTTGCAGGTCTTCGTCTGTTACTGCGGTGCATTACCAAGCTGCCTGTTTCCCGAAGTCGTTGTTCGGCACGTAAGAACGTAATGGCTGCTGGGGCTCTTCGCCTAGGATATCTCTCGTCATACGCCGTGGCTGCTTCAGTGGCATCGTGTAAGCACTCGCCGAGCATCAGCAACATGTCAACGTACTCGTTGTTCGTGTTATCCGAGTTCAGTAACTGTGGTATATTGAGCCCCGGTTGTATGTGTGGCTCCAACTGTCGGGTATAAGGCCGTGTGCGGCGACAGTCGGTAGTCTAACAGCGCATCGAGGAAGCTTCTCGCTCCGTGACACCGGTGACGTTACAACTCGGCCGCACCACATTTAGGAGGCGCATTGCATTATGGGCAGCGTTTGTGGTATCTGCCCCTGAAACTATGAAGAGTTGTAGCTCCCAAACTAACAGTGATAAGAATGTAGTTTAAATTGATTTGGACGCAGCTGGTTTCAGCGCATCCAATGCACAATAGAAAAAACTATTGTTCCATTTAAAAAATTATATCTTTGTGCTGTAACTCTTTGGAAAATGATACAATAAACTATGTTCATAGCTAAGCAGAATGTGTAACATTTCTTGTGTTGACCTACAGCATTAAAATTTCCCGTCACCTATTATTTTATAAGTTACAGAGGTAAACACACTTAGTGAAACACACTGTTAGTACCCACAAGACGTACACCTAGTACAAGTATACTTCTTTGTTACACATTTCAAATAACCCAATTTTTAATCGGGTTATTGTAAGTTTATATATAGTACTAGGAAGGTATCCGTTGGGATGATTAATGATGGTTTCACTGACCTACCTGAGAGGTGGTATTCCTTTTCGTTCAGGAAAACGTTGCTTTTGTAGTTCATATTCGACCATGAAAGTATAGTGAAGAAATACAGTAACACACAAGACGAAGTTTATACGATTCACAGATATCGCACGTGTATTATCTTCCTCAGGGTAAATCACACGTTCGAATGTTTGATAAGCTTAAGGGACTTAACTGCGGGGTCATCACTCCCGAAACTTACAAACTACTTATGAACTACCTTATACTAAAGACGACACAAACATTCGTACCGGAGGGGGGATTCGAACCCCCGACGGGGAATGGCCCCGCGCATCGGAGCATAGCGTCTCAATACTCTCGGCCGCTCCGTCGCGGCTTCAAATTCAAATGTTCACATGTTTGTAGAGCTTATGGGACTTAACTACGGGGTCATCAGTTCCTAAGCTTTCAAACTACTTATGAACTAGCTAATACTAAGGATGGCACAAATATCCATGCCCGAGGGGGGATTCGAACTCCCGAACGTAGTGGCCGTGCAGAAAGAGACTGGCGCGGCGCAGACCGCTCGGCCACAGCGGCCGGCCCCGCCGCGGCTCTCAGGGTAACTGCCGACTGGGGAGAACAACATATGGCTGCAAAGTTAAATAACAAAGTCTGACAAACTCTATAAAACAGCGACGTCGAATGTATGGATAACTGCGAGCAGAGACAATAAGACAAATAGTTTCACGACTAATAAGCCGTTAAGAATTGTCTCTCCATCTGTTTTCCGTGTTTAAGGAAAATGTATGGACTGAAACTCTCTAAGGTATACAGATCAGGAAATCACTGCAAGAAAGCAGCATTTTCCTTGATAGATCTCGTAGGGAGTATATTGCCGCGGCGGAATGGCCGTGCGCACTGGGGCGCCCTGGTGCAGTGCGCCAGGCCGTTCGCCGTCGGGGGTTCGAGTCCTCCCTCAGGCATGGGTGTATGTGTTGACCTTAGCTTAGTTTAACTTAATTCGACTAATTTGTAAGCTATGACATAATGACCAAGCAGTTGCGTCCCATAGATTTACAAATATTTGAAAATTCGATGTTAGTACATGAAGGGTTTCTGTTATTTGTCAGCTGCCAAGAATGGCGAAAGTTGCGCCGAGGCACAGGTGCGCAGATAATTGCTGGGCTATGCGCAGCGCCTGCGCCGCGCAGACTGCGGCCAGTGAGCACGTTCCGTGGTCGCCTGCGCTTGCTGCCCATTCAACACTTCATCTCGGGCCGCTCTCGACGTGCCTTCTCCACACAATCTCTTCCTTTGATAACTGGTACCTATTAAGTGAGCATTGAATCAAATTAACGCCTCCTTCGAGCAAAGTTAAAAATTCGAATTTATTCCGCGCTTCATAGGATCTCACGATGTATATTTGATGGTGTGATAAAAAGAATTTCAACGTTAATAAAATTAATTAGCAAATGCTTGCATTACATCTGATTCGAAACACTCAGTTTATATTGGCTGAATAAATGGGGCCGCATTACTTTATCAGGAACATAATGTATATTGATATTCATGTCGTGAACTACTAGAAAGTTTGCTGCACGTCTTCACGAACAGCCGCGGTGGAGTAGCCACGAGGTCTAAAGCGTCACGCTGCGGAGCGCGCGGTTGCTCGCCGTGGATGTTTGAGTCCTCCCTGGGGCATGGCTGTGTGTGTTGTCCTTAGGTTAGTTTATCTTAATTTAAGTAGTTTGTAAGCTACGGACTGATGATCACGCAGTTTGGTCCGATAGATTTATAAACATTTGAACATCTTCACGAACAAATGTTTACTTTGACTTTTACATAGCCCTCAAATGTGTTTACACGAATTGTATAAATTGAATGTACTGTTGAGTCACTCCACTTACTCAAAGCCCAGGTTTCACTGGGAAGACTAACGTAAAATAAAAATTAAAAAAAAATAAACAATAAAAAATTTAACACTCGCTGACTGTCAATACAGAAAGCTGCAGGCGTAACACGGTATTTCTCTACTATTATTATAAGCAGACAAATATCTAAAGAAATGCGTTGTTGTTTCAGTTATTTCCGCACGATGGAAAAGTATCATCTGACTTCTTTCATATTCTCAGCACAATCGCCAGGAGACTAAAGACAGTTAACGGTAGTAACTTACATACTGGTTTTCGTGACTTTAGGAAGACCTTTCATTCATATCTTGAAAATACTTGCTAAATATTACCATTACCGTTTTTATACCTCTCTACACATCGTGTGAATCTTTCCTACCTCATTCCGTCCTCTGCGACAGATACTTCGCATTTTTGTTACGTTACGTCGTAATAAATATTTCGGCGGGAAGAGTGACAGGAATTTAGTATTTGGTGTAGTGACTGGCCGCTAACGAAAATTATCATTAGATGCAGCTTCATTGTCCTTTACTACAGATAATCCCTTCATTAGGATATAAAACTTTGAGTCAATAGAACAACTTTACTTATAATAACGAGGACAAGCTTCCAGCAATAATAATTCCAGTAATAATTCCAAAGAAAGCAGGTGCTGACAGGTGTGACAATTACAGAACTATCAGGTTAATAAGTCATGGTTGCAAAATTTTAACACGAATTATTTACAGATGGATGGAAAATATGGTAGAAGCCGATCTTGGAGCAGACCAGTTTGTATTCAGGAGAAATGTAGGAGCACGGGAGGCAATACTGACCTTACGGCTTATCTGAGAAGATAGATTAAGGAAAGGAAAATCTACATTTCTAGCTTTTGTAGATTTAGAGAAAGATTTTGACATTGTTGATTGGTATAGACTCTTTCAAATTCTGAAATCAGCAGGAGTAAAATATAGGGATCGGAAGATTATTTACAACTTGTAAAAAACCGGACAGTGGTTGTCAGAGTTGAAGGGCATGAACGGGATGCAGAGGTTGGGAAGGGTGTAAGAAAGGGTTGTAGCCTTTCTCCAGTGTTGTTCAATTTGTACATTAAGCAAGATATAAAGGAAAGCAAGGGGAAATTTGGAGAAGGCATTAAAGTCCAGGGTGAAGATATAAATACATTGCGTTTTGCTGATGACATTGTAATTCTGTCATAGACAGCAAAGGACCTGGAAGAGCAGTTGAATGGAATGGACAGTGTGTTGAAAGTTGCATATAATATGAACATTAACAAGAGCAAAACAATGATAATGGAAAGCAGTCTTAGAAAATCAGGCGATTCTGAAAGAATTTGATAAGGTAATAAATGTGGTGTATGAGTTTTGTTACTTGGACACTAAAATAACATGCGATGGTCGCAGTACAGAGGATATAAAATGCAGACTGGTAATGGGAAGAAAAGCGTTTTTGAAAAAGAGAAATTTGTTAACATTGAATATTAATTTAAGCATAAGGAAGCCCTTTCTGAAGGCATTTGTGTGGAGTGTTGCCTTGTATGGGAGTGAAACATGGACGATAAACAGTGCGGACAGGAAGAGGATAGTGGCATTTGAAATGTGGTGCTACAAAAGAATGCTGAACATTAGGTGGGTGGATCGCGTAATTAATGAGGAGGTACTGATCAGAATTGGGAAAAAAAGGAATTTCTGGTATTGCTTAACCAAAAGAAGGGATCGATTGGTAGGGCACATTTTTAGACCTCTGAGAATTGTGAATTTAGCGTTAGAGGGAAGTGTGTGGGGTAAAAATCGCAGAGGGAGACCAAGAGATGAATATAGTAAGCAAATTCAAATGGATGTAGGTTGCGTTCTTATGAGGAGATGAAGAGGCTTGCTCAGATTAGAGTAGGGTGGAGAGCTACATGAAACCAGTCTCCGGATTGAAGACCACAACAACATATTTTATCCCTACTACCTCCACAACTTGAAAAACGAATTCCAGCCAACATTGTAGAAAGCGTCCTCCAAATCTACAATAGCTAAACACGCAGGTCTGAGTTTCCTTAACGCATCTTGTAAGATAATTCTTAATGTGAATATTGCCTCGCGTGTTCCTACATTCTCCAAAATCGGAACAGATCTACCCCGAGGTCGGATTATACCAGTTTTTCTCCATTTACCTGTAAATAATTCGTGTTAGTATTTTCCAAACATGATTTATTAAATCAATAGTTCTTCAACTTTGTCACGTGTCTGCACTTGATTAATTTGGATTTGGTGTTACTATATTTTATTGAAGTCTGAGAGTATTTTCCCTTTCTTATATATTTCCACACAATGTGGTACAGTTTCTTTCTGACTGTCTCTCCCAACCATGTCAGCAGCTGAGAGAGAATATCCTCTACTCCAAGGGCCTTGTTTCGACGCAAATCGTTCAGTGCTCTGTGAAATTATTCTCGCAGTATTTTATCTCGTACGTCATTTTCACCTACCGCCTCTTCCCTTTCTACAATAATGCATTGAAGTTTATTTCCCTTGTATAGGATCTGCTTTTTGACCGGAGAAACAGCAAGATTCCGCACTCTCTCTTGTTAAAAAACTGAGGGACAGAGTTTACTTCGCCTCACGTAATAGAACAGTTATATTATACAAATTTGTTTCGAGTATGTTGCAGAAGTTTCCTAGGAAGCGTTTACGGTTAGTTTCTTTCAACCTGTCAACCTGTCTTACTTTCAACCAAATGGCACTTATTTTACCTACCACAGTTTACCACTTGTTACGCTTATTTTGAATGTGCAAGTATCTCAGGTTCCATTGTTGTTGTTATGGTCTTCAGTCCGGAGACTGGTTTGATGCAGCTCTCCACCCTACTCTACCCTGAGCAAGCCTTTTCATCTCCTCATAAGAACGGCAGCCCACATCCACTTGAATCTACTTACTATACGGGTCTCTTGGTCTCCCTCTGCGATTTTTACCCCACACACTTCCCTCCAACGCTAAATTCACAATTCCTTGATGTCTAAGAATGTGTCCTATCAAGCGATCCCTTCTTTTGGTCAGGTTCCATAATAAAACAAAAACTTAATGTCACATCACATATTTAATGTACAAAAAAGCAGTTTCACTGTTTGACCATTGTTTCGTAACTAAATTGTGAAATGTCCTTTTTTTTTTTTTTTTCGTTACATAGCAGCTCAGAGACATGAACGTGACATACTATGACAGAAAATGTGTTTTCACTTACATTTTATGGACAAGATTTTGTACTGTACTTGGTGTACAAGGATCTGACTCGTTAACTGTCTTGAAATGAGGAAAGAAGTTATGAATGGCCTATCGAAGAAAAATAAAAGTGTTTTGAAAGTACACTATTAAAATTTATTATGCGCTACCAGGACATGAAGGGGCAAGTATACTCGTTGACTACTATTGCAAAAACAGATCCAAAAATGGTTGTTATAATAACTAAAACCAATAATAATACTCAAAAATATATAAATATTTAGTTTCATAATGGTTCGACAACTATGGGTCTCCATAGTCTTGCATTGAAACTGCAATGCATATGTAATTCCTGAATTCATTGTATCAGGCATGACTCCATTATGGCTCTTGTGCTCAAAGACTCTTCCGATTTGTAGAAAATTGTCAGTAATAAGTTGTAAATATCTTATTTATTAACCACATCTAGATTTCGGTCACTGATAGTAGTCACAAAGTGACAGAAATCTAGATCTGGTGAATAAAATATTAACGACTGATTGCTAACAATTTTCTACAAAAATCATTTAATTGTTGTCAACAATACTAGTATGAAGTAAAAATACATTTAAGTATTTACATTTTGCCTTCTTTTAAAGAAGGGATGGCATTGTTCACGTTAGCTACTCGTAACTCTGATATAAATCGCGTGCGAGAGTTTCCTCCCGTCTGTCGAGTAAGCGAGGCACTTTAAAGAGGATGATTGATCTTAAATTACAAGAACCTGACACTCAGTTATTAAATGTTATTTGCGGAGAGATAAACCGCCAGTCGGCTATGGGCTGAAATTTGAGATGTTCCTGTAGAAGATACGGTACTATAATTTGCGCTGTGTTCTGGGAAAGCCAATTACGGCTCTTACAATTCGTACGTTGATAACAAGAATCAAGTGTCTTTAGAAAGCTAGGTGATTAATGAAGTCTGTTTTAAATTCAAGGGAAATTGATTCCCAGCTTGACTTAAACGTACGAGAGCACAGAGCGCACTAACACCGCCGTAGATAGATGCAAGTCCAGGAAAGCAGTTGTCGTTACATTTAGAATTACAAACGAGCATTCAAACTACTGTATACAGACGGTGGGTCGCGAACTGATGACCCTTTGCGTGGCAGTCAACAGTTTATAAATGTCACGTTTCTGTTATATTCTTCTTTGTTTTCATCAGCTACGTTATAACCAGACTTTGGCTCACCTTCTCCACAACATTTACTATGTGTTATATTCACTATAAGTCGGTCATAATTGTGATTGCTAGAACTTCGGTGGAATTTACGGCCTTCAGGCTAGACTGATTTATCTTATAAATGAATTTTTGGGTTTGAGGTCCGCCTGATATGCAAAACACCGTTTTAATTATATGCCCAAACTAGTTTCAGTACCTCTGTGCCATCATCAGTGGGTTTCTTCAATTTATTTAGTGCTGTGAAAACAAAATACATTGATTTTAATATTGTACATTGCGTAAATTTAGGCCTAAAACGTCGTCGGTCTTATTTTGGTTTTTACCTTATTTATGTAAAATAACGTGATTTGTAAAATAACATTGTAATATTAACCTGCACCGTAGTTCAATGTTCGGCCGTGTGACTGATGGAAGGACTCCAGTTGTGTGCACTAACTCTCATGATGCTAACTGAAGAGTTATTAGAGTGAGAAGTTGTAGCTGCAATGTCAAGAAGGCCGTCAAGGACCGTGAGACCGGCGTGCTCACCCCACGCCTGTCCCTATCACATCCCGTCATAGGATGGCACGGTGCTTAGCCTGACAAAGATATGGAAAACTCTGAAAACAGAGAACCACATATTATAAACAACACACGTGGGCTAAAATCTGTTGTTTGCCAGATAGAGTTAAGAAGCAAGCAAGAAATCAAATAGTGGTATAGAAAGAAGCAAATTAATATGTTACAGTCATTGCAAGAGAACGAGAGGATGTTTACATGAAACCAGACATAAAGCGCTATTAGAGTCCGTGATAGCGTGTAGGAATAAAAATGAATTTAAAAGTTACTCTGCTCATATGATAAGACGTCTAGACGATGGGAAACGTTTATGTCTGTGTTTGACAAATGGGTTATTGACCTGGAGGGAAAACAGAAGAAGAATTCATCGACAGTGAGGAAACATGCCAACAGCGATATAATGAATTAAATACAAGTATATAGTAAGGCCAAAATGTGTTTATAAGTTCTTTGCGACGTCCTAAAGCTGAAAATGGACATTCAAATAAAAATTAATATCAATAATAACAAGAAACAAAGGAAAGATGTAGGCTTTAAGAAACTTTACGATACGGAAATCATTGACACGTTTTATAAAGGTATTAAATGATTTTGGAATATTCAGGTCATTATCTAACACGAGAATTGTAATGTCTTGGTGACTTGAGTGATTATAATGGAAGAAAAATAGGCACGACATGGTTGACTGTTTCCTTTCCGATGATTAATCGCGCCTGTTGCCGAAAATCAACAGAGTCTTTTGAATTTCACAGATGAAATTTAAAAACTAGGATCTCACGGTAGACAAAAATGTTATCATTCTCTGAACATGTATTGGATATGTCCATCGGATTATATTTTGACACTAACGGAAGAGGCACTGTGGTTCTCCGGTCGGATGTTTACGGCTTGAAATGGATGGTCGTGGAAGCGAACCCGTGGCCTTGCGATACAGTGAGGCCACGCTCCCACTTGGGCTCGGCGTTCGCTGGAATCGATTCGTGTTGTCTGTTGCCGCTGGGAGACGTAACATGCAGACCAGGGCACGTTCTACAGTGCGATTCCAGAGCAGCGCCGCCGCACCTCTCCACCGCCAATACACACACGTGACACGCTCCTCCCATTACCGCAGTGTCCATGCTCAAAATCGAAACGACTTCTCTCGTAAGGAAGAACAAATGAGTATTGAATAATTCGCGACCGTCTCGAGCAAATTCCGCATAATAGCCCATATTGCCGTACTATGTTGCCTTCATTTTCGTTATAAGCTCGGACCATGAAATCCAAAATATAGCTCTGGTCAATAACATTTCGTTTACAGATCTATACAATTCAAATCTCATTGGTTTACTGCTCATCACAGTGGTCACATTCGATTTATCTTACACTTCCTATGTATCTTTTCTTTCTTTTTGGTTCAGGGTCACAGTTGTATAGAAAAGGCTTGAGGATCGGAAAGCAAAATACGTCGTTGAGTGTGTATCCCATACGACACAGTGTTCGAGCTGTTATTACTTACATGCTTCATTTCCTCCTTAAGTTGTTACGGAGAGCCAACTGTTTTAAGTGAGTACAGTTAAAGCCATATTTTTCCGCCACATGCAGTCTCTTATCTATGATGAGTTGCTTTAGTGTTGCTTTTAAATTCATAAACTCTTATAATACATTAAAATTAATGTACCCTTTACATACACCACCTTCAATAGGCGAAACGCGTCACATGTAGGAAAGTAAATAATTGTATTTCTGCAACCAAGACTTTTTTTATACCAAAACATTCATTACGGTTGTTTTACCAGTGCCACGGAAGTATGGAGTGAGCTGATTTCACCCACAATTTAGTTGTAGATCTGGTCTCTCTAGAGATTATTGTACCACACCCCGGAAACTTTTACGAGAGGACTTCATAAAGTAGGTAACTCATTACTATAGAAAGTCAGTTTAGTTTTACTGAATGCTGCATAGCACTCAACTGTGACACAGATGTATGACATTATATCTCATCATAGTAACCAAGTCTCTTTAGACAGTAACCGTATCTTCTCTCAGTTGTTCCATTCGTCAAAGATACGAATCCGCTATTTGGTCACGAATTCATTCTAGAAATGTTGTCTCAACTTTTTCGTCGTTGGAATATGTATCTCTCCCCCCTCCCTCTTCCACTTTAGATGTTTTACCCCCAAGAAGCTACCTGCCCCTCTTACTTTATATTTAGAATGCGTTCGCAGTTGCGCGCCATTTCACTCCCAGAGCGTATAGCGCCTGTTATCTGCCGAAATGTCTGTAGCAAGCGCGGAACATGGATTCTCATATTTAAATGCAACACACTGGTAGCGCAATGTTCTTAGAGTGGGACGATGCATGTAACTTACGTACTGAAAAACCTACGTAACTAAATTTCGCTTAACTCAGGATATTACTTAACATATTTCTATTCAATTATAACGTCGACTGTATTATTTCCAGACTCAGAATACCGAATTTTGTGTGCCTACTTCATTTTACAGCATAATGTTGTGACATTACAGATACGGGGGGAACCTGATTGATTCCATGTGAAAGGCGGATTTGGTCAGGCTGTTGGGTTCCCCAGCCTGCCGGCTAACAGTTTGGACCTATTGAATGGAATAAAGGTAGTTAGGGTTTCCCTAATCTGCTCGGAAACAGGAAACGGCAGTCTTGCTTGAGCGAGGGCGGATCTCTCATATTGCAACTGAAATACAATATAGCCACACGCATTATTCTAAAACTCCATATAAAATAAGGGAATGATCATATGGCAAATATAATTATATGAATGGATTCAGGAGACTTGGGAGAATCAAATGTTCAAATGTTTGTTAAGCTTATGGGACTTAACTACAGGGTCATCAGTCCCTAAACTTACAAACTACTTATGAACTACTTACGAACTAGGACGGCACAAATATCCATGCCCGAGGGGGGATTCGAATCCCCGACCGTAGTGGCCGTGCAGACCGTGACTGGAGCGCCTCAGTCCCCTCGACCACCGCGGCCGACTTGGGAGAATCAAATGCCGTAATTACAATTTCAATATCCCTTACAGATAAAATGCCGATAAAGTTCAGTACTATAATAATAAGACTTATATTTACAATTAGTACATAGTGTTTATCAGTAAAAGTTTAAGAAGCAAATGGGCAGGATTACACCACGCTACCTATCTCAAAAGACGCACACGTTATTTCCGTATTCTTTCAATAAACTTTGTTTTACTCTTTTGTTCAGCTTTTCGTTGAGATAGTAATATTCTTATATCAGAACATAGATTCCACCACATACGGCGACCGCGGTGGCCGAGGGGACTGAGGTGCTCCAGTCACGGTCTGCACGGCCACTACGGTCGGGAGTTCGAATCCCCGCTCGGGCATGGATATTTGTGCCGTCCTTAGTATAAGGTAGTTGATAAGTAGTTTGTAAATTTAGGGACTGATGACCCCGTAGTTAACTCCCACAAGCTTAACAAATATTTGAACATTTGAACATTTGAACCACCACATAAACACAAAACATGAACCCAGCAAAGCGCATTACATTTATTATATTTAATATCATTCTTAGTAACGTTCATTTTATGTTGTAGACTGCCACTTAAATATTTCATAGCTGACTAAAAATAGTAGATATGCAGCAGATAATTTATACATAAACAATTATATTTATTTGTGGACAAGAACTGAATATATTTGCATAAAAAAACCATGATCAATTAAATATAAACTGTATAACTATATTTTGACGGCGGCAGTACATTTGAACAGTGAGATGCCATGCATAATAGCTACCTGAGCAAAGAACTTCAGTCTCAACCGATTTTAGTATTGTTAAATATGAATTTGTATTTTAAATGTAAACAACATTTGTAGGGAGGTAGTGAAAACATTTAATTCTTTGATATTCGAATGTATAGTATTTTGGAATGGATATTGTATTTTAAACATGAGGCTTCATGATGCGCGGAAGGAAACAATTTTGGGGGCAGGTAGAGCACGCTATCGAACGCTTGGGAAGGGACTCGTAACTTGGATGTGGCGGTGAAAAGTTGTGACGCTGGGCGGTCTGCAGCCGCGTTACGAACAAGTGATTTTAAGAGAGAGGCATGTGCGGACTTAGAAAATTTACGGCACTGTGACCGCATAACTTAGTCTCTGGTTGATAGGTGTTAAACCATGGACGGTAGTAGGGCTGTGGAACTGTGATAATTCAGCAATCGTGTACTCGTGTGATGACAAACTGTGTTTTGTAACAAATACTGTAATTAATCGCGGATTAATTTGGAACTGCAATGTTCGATGGAATTCATTAATTTACGAGTGATAATTTGGAACTTTTAGTCTCGAGTGCGTGTGATACTGATTGTGGCTCTCATGAACAATAGTTGGGGAAATATTCAGTTATTTACCGCTGTATAAAGTTGGACCACCTCCGCATTTTCATGTCCGAAAAGAGTAATAAGCTCCATTTATAAAAATTACATCTTAAATGACTCTCTTCTAAACATTATCTTATAATCCATTTTGTTGGTTTTTCAGAGCTTTAATTTATGTTTGTTTAAATATATTTTTCGCGTCATCATTTGCATTTAACTACACATTAATTATTGATCTTATTTAAACAGTTTGGGTAGCTGTTTAGGGCATAGAATCTGACACACATAACTCATCCCTGTGAACAGAGGCATTGAGTCATAATCCTTTTACTACCCTGAGTTATTTATTGCCCAATTCTCATTGGTGAGTACCGATAGTAAGGTCGCAATGTTTCACAAGCTTATATCAACATCTTTTCTATTTATGTAAAGTTATACCTATATGATAAAAGCATAATTTCACTTGCTACCTAGCCGTTACAAAGTCAGTTTTTTATAACAGGGTTGTTCTTTGTACCATAATGCTTCCATCATCTGACCACGTCTGGTCTTCATGTATTCATTGTATCGACCGAATATGATCAATTATTTTGCTCAAAGCAGTTTACTTTGACCCTTGTTGGAGTTACCCATTGCAGTTAGTATTTTGCCTTTGTTTTCTGTAACAATAACTCCTTTTCAAGCAATTCGTGGCTCGCGTGTGCCAAATGTCGACTATATTATCGATGCAGGATTGTCCGGGCATATTGTGGTGAGAGATCGTTGAACGGTTGCCTTATGCATCGCCGTATGAATCCTGTACTCGGTAATATATTTTGTCGTGGTATCGGATTCCACTCCCGCGCCCATAGTACGCGTTGCGGTACTTTAACTATCCAACGTCACATCTGTTCTAACATCTTGTTGTCCCACACATTTCGAGTTTGCACACAACCACATGCAGGAGGATAATACGCGACCTCGCTTGGCACACAATGTTCAAGACCATTTCGCCACCTATCTCGTCACAATGCTGCCTTCGCCTCTCTCTTCTTCCGATCACTCGCCTATAGAAATGACTGATCCGTGATTGCGGAGCGACTGGGCACGATACTTCACCCACTGCGACACTTGATCAACTTCGGCTGTGTGTGGAAGCAGCATAGACTTCTATACCCCAATAACACAACAAGGATTCAATGCCGAGGTGTGTAAGAGTATTTATATCCAGCAATGGAGGCAACTCTCATCTTCCTCACTTTGGCTGTGACACCTCCGATCCTTCTTGGTGTTGCATTTTGGACAGTCAAAGGTGTTTGACTGGACAGGGCAGATGATTAAAATTGCTTATTATTTCCAGTCTTCTTATGAGTAAGTGCAGAATTAAAATAACGTACGTAGTTCCCAGATAAAGCTACCTTATACATGACGATACATTTGACATCAATGTCAAAATAAATGCGCATAGTAGACTCCGACAAGCTAACAAGTTAAAATCAATCCGATGATAAACCACTATACCACATAAATTGTTTCTGATGGGATGTGACTTTCGTTCAGGTACCACGGCTATAATATTTATGCAGGTTAATGCTTGGAAACATATGACTAGTAAGTAGCAAGAGCAGCATGTTCTGCGTAAGTCTTCTCCGGTCATGTCGTCGATCGCACTTGTCCAGCACAAAGCGGATGGACGAAATATTTTTTTCAGTGAACTTCATGAATAAATTACGATCTTCCGGAACTTTAATTATTTTAAATGCCGTTTGAAGTGTTTAACCGGAAATCTGAGGTGAGACTTTAAACGGCACCTAATTCTACCAGTCTCTAACAACGTATATTTCTGTGATTGTAGCTTCTTCTTTATTTACATGTGCTCATACATGGAATGAAGTTAGCTTCAGCTACATGGATTCTCCGCGATACTGAATTTTTTCGTACGAAACCCGTCATGCAATATCCATATTTTATTCACTTTCGAAGATCAGTGCCTGAGGTGACGACAATAGACTTCACGTTTGGGAAGAACATAATGATCTGTCGCTGATTCATCGAAATCTTGACAAGACGTCACGACCATACGTCGGGTTGACAATTATAGAATTAGACTCACTCATATCGTGGAGGAACTCTGTGTGAGGTAACAAGGAAAGGTTACTGAATGATAAAGCCACCATAATACCAACCACAATAATGATGTTATTCAACGTCAATTTGATGTAGTTTAAACAGAATCCATAGTAATCCAAGTTGCACTAATTACAGTACGAAATTATTTCGCATTCCATCTTTGGATTTTACGATATTCTTAAACAACTTCTGCACTTTTCGGCACCAGGTATACGCGGGTTCATTATTCTGTTACAGTTTGTACAGTCATCGAGTGTAATGTTCTCACATTTTTAAAGGAATTTATTGATGCTTTTTTTCCTTTTCCAACGTAAAAGTACTGGATAACCAGCATAGCAGCTTGATATCGGTAGTCGGCATTAAGAAGTTGTGATCGGCACAAAAGAAGTTACGGTTCGTAACACATGGATTTAGGTAGGACACATCCTCGTTCAGGAGAGAGCTCTGGTATGTCGTCGCCGCACACCGAGCGAGCACCTGTTTTACAGGACGCGAACAAGAGAGCCAACTGAATTAGTCTTCTTGGTCACGTCTGGATGTAGCCAAGCGTGTAACACACTGTCATAAATACTGTGTCCGGAAGATGTTTAGAATAAAAATTAAATTTAGGTCTTTCAGCGGAGGTTACGCAGCAGAATCGCGCAGCCAGACCGAGGCAGGCTTCTCGGCGCTGCGGTTTCTGCAACCGCCAGCAAAACCTGCGCAGCTGCCGACGGTTTGTACTCGGCGCATTAAGGAGTACAAATACAGGTCCTTCATTTTTGTTGCTTATTACTTACAACAGCTGTCGAAATCTTTGTATTATACTTCTTGTCTCTGTCTTCTGGCGTTTGTAAAACCAAATTAGGGAGCAGCAGACGCTGTCTTTCTCTTTTGAACATTGTAAATGTTTTGAGAAAGTCAAGCGTACATGTCGATATATAAATTGACAACATCCTGTGAATAAATTCGGACGCGTTACAGGCATAACTTTAAATAACTGCGAAGTTTCATCTTTTTTATAGTTATACATATCGAATCGTTAATGTCACGCATCTCTCAATGTGTAACATTCACACGGTGTTTCATGTTTATTTTCTCCGAAAAATTCCTTTTACTTCCAACTAAGTGAACTGGTCCCCCAACTGTAAACAACCTATTATCGCTCGAAACCAAACAGACCCGAAGTCAACTTTCCCTCAATTGGAGGTGATTCGTCCTCATGGGTGTAGAATATTTCAGTGAAACTGTATATTGCTAATGTTCATGCACACACTGTAGATTATTGTTAAATGAATGGTGGAAGGTAGAGGAGCTCAAATACGTGTAAAAATTCAGAGTAATTCAGTATATTTCCAAATAACAGTAGAAAACAGGTAAAAAGGTAAAAGTCAAACAGACTAGCGTAAATTCATTTGGAGGCCCCTTTAGCCAAGTTTCGTTGCAATAAACGACTTAACAATGTTTTTTGAACATCTGCCAGGCTATGTGCGCTGAAGTCTGTTAGTGAAGATGAGCTATAATATATCACGTGGGAGGAAAGGTAGCCCTGCCGTGAGGTCAGCCAACTCTTTGGACAAGTTCCCAATCATGAAGGGTAACTGCCCTTTTGTACTACTGTTGCAGTGGAAAAAGTGTGAAGGTAGACAGAAATTAAATCTGCTGTTAATAACATAAATGACTTTAGGGGTATCGTAATATTAATGCTGGTTCTTTCGACTGCATAATGGTGAGAGATTATCAAGAAATGCATATGAGCTCTATGTTCTGAGAAAGTACATAAACATTGTAGTTTAATGTGGAGGATACTCTTGTTATAAGGTAAATGGAACGGAAAATAATATTATTTTCCCTACAGTTTGGAAGAGAGCTGTACATAAAAATTATGTAGACGTTTTCCGAAATTTTGTATTTCGTTTTTTTTTCTTTTTGAGTTTATCAAAGTTAGGGCGTGATTTTTGTATATTTTAATTGAAGATCGAATGTTTGGTTGCGATTTGACGAGATGTTCCGAGGTTCGTATTTTTCTAATTTTATAACAGAAAATAATTTTTGCCCCGGGCACAGCGTGCTTTTAGAAATTAACTAGTTCTTCCTTTTCATTATATTTGACCATAAACAAAGCGTCACGTTGTAAATATTACAATTTCATTCGGTTAGTCTGATGAATGATGTTTATAACCACTGACAAAAGGAAGGTCTCAGTCACGGCCAACCGATTCGGCTCAAATTTGGCAGGTCACTTGTGTACAACCTAAAACGAAGGAATCTAAAATATTGTGTGTCAACACACCCGCGTTTTTGAGAAAATCACCTCTAAAGGTTATGACGAGCAATCGACCCCAAATAGGAGGGATCGATAGATAATTGTAAATATAGCATTTGTCATCATCAGGTATGGGGTCCGCAAAAGCATACTTTCCCAGAAATCGAATTAAAGAAACTTTAACAACTGCCGTTTCTCTACCAACATGGTACACGTTTTTTGCCGACAATTCAAATGTTTGTAGAGGTTATGGGACTTAACTACGGGGTCATCAGTTCCTAAACTTAAAAACTACTTATGAACTACTTACAACTAAGGACGGCACAAATATCCATGCCCGAGGGGGGATTCGAACCCCCGACCGTAGTGGCCGTGCAGACCGTGACTGGAGCGCCTCAGTCCCCTCGGCCACCACAGCCGGCTTTCGCCGACAGCAAGGTTAGCACAAAGGCAAAGGTATCTGACTGGGAATCGGAGAACCCGGGTTCGAATCTCGAAGAAACCTAGCGGATATTATTATTTTCGTTTGTTTTTTCCATATCTCAAATGTTCAAAAAGTTCAAATGTTTGTAGAGGTTATGGGACTTAACTACGGGGTCATCAGTTCCTAAACTTAAAAACTACTTATGAACTATCTAATACTAAGGAGGATACAAATATCTATGCCCGAGGGGGGATTCGAACCTCCGACCGTAGTGGCCGTGCAGACAGGGACTGGTGCACCGCAGACCGCTCGGCTACCACGGCCGGCCATATCTCACTTGACAGGAATAGGAGGGTTAAAAAGGTAAGTAAATCTATAAGGAATGATAATAATAATAAGAAGGTAAGCAGTTTCCCAAACGCCGTGAGTTAGTAAAGTATTAAATTTTAAAGCCTTGTCACATGAAAACAACTCCGAGTAAGAGCTGCGAATTCCTCACGAGGCGCCACAGCGAGCCAACCGCGCGATGGTTGTTTACAGCGAGCCACGGGACAGAATTCACGCGGGGAGAGTTATGTTTTTCCGGCTGCCTCTTCGTCGTATCATAGTTGAGAACCTGGAAGAGTGAAGGTGTCCAGCACTAGCCTTATAGAAGTCAATAGAACCTCGCGGATACATAATGATTTTCCATCCTTAATGCGCCGAAGGAAATACGTTTTGTGAATGAATACAACGTTCTTCCGTAAGTAACTAACACTAAGGACGGTACAAATATCCATTCCCGAGCGGGGATTCGAACCCGCCGGCCGCGGTGGCAGAGGGGACTAAGGCTCTTCAGTCACGGTCTGCACGGTCACTACGGACGGGGGTTCGAATCCCCCCTCGGGCATGGATGTTTGTGACGTCTTTAGTATTAGGTAGTTCATAAGTAGTTTGTAAGTTTAGGGACTGATGACCCCGTAGTTAAGTCCCATAAGATGTACAAACATTTGAACATTTTTGATGAATTTGCATTCATTATGAATGCACTACCAGAAGTAGGCTTTTCCGTTTCTCGGCGTACCAGATTGATAGGAGCGGTTATCGTCGAACGATTTTTGGAGCTGACGAACGAAATGACATTTGTTGATACTCAAGTACTATACCACGAAGACGAAGCAGAAGGTGATTAAGTGGAAGATATCACGACTTGTGATTCCAAAAATGGGCATACCACTTTAGAAATATCCACGTCACAGGGAATATGTGCTTCATCTGCTCCCGATAAGTATTTCGAACCGGTTACTAAACGATTGAACTACGGCGCTATATCCATTGAAGTAAACGTAAAGGCGGTAACGCTAACCAGGAATCATCCAAACTGGAACTTACAAACACTGCAAAGGAATGGAGCAACAACAGTCCTGAAAAAAGAATAAGGACTTGAAATTTTGGGAAAGTGATATCGTTAAAGCAGGGACAAGATACGACAAATACCAGCCGATAAATAAGTGGACTTACGACCGATTCGTCGAATCTCGTCGTCGTAACGAGAATGAAACAACGAGGATACTTCAGGAATGGACTGCAGGTGCAGCGCTTCAATATATGGCCAACAAGGATTTTACGTTTGCTGCATCATTATCTCGGGCACGGAATTTCAAACCGGAGTATAAAATTCGTCAATGTCACGTCTCTCATCAGGAGGTACAAAATAAAGAAGATATACAGAAAGTGGCGGCTCTTGTCAGCGTCACTTATGACCGGTTTTAATCGTCATTACGTGATCAACACCGATCAAACAGGATGCGAGTATCGGGTGAACATGCGACACACGTTATCACATTAGGGAGAAAATAGAATCCTTGCCGCACTTGGTAGTAAAAACAAACTAACACATTCTTACATGACGCAATATGCCACCACAGCCTCTGGAAAAGTGTTTCCTAAGGCTTCCTTTGTTTACAAGAAACGAATGTTACATTTGGTCCTCGGGTCATAGAAGAGGCCAATCGCTTAACCGAGTCTTTCAAAAATGTTTATATTACCTGCTCCAAATCCGGTAAACTGACAAATGTGATTTACGGAACATTTCTTGAGAATGGTTTAAAACCATACGTTTTTGATAACACGTTTTGTCTAATATTGTATTCCTGGAGTGGACAGATTAATAAAGCAATGTTTGACACAGTGTTTAGAGATGGCGAGCGTCACCCGTCGTGGACAGTAAAAGTAATACCGCCAAACTGCACACCTGTGTGCCAGCCGTGTGATGTTTGTTTCTATCGCCAGGTTAAAGATTTTATTTCTAGACTTCAGAACCCCAGTGTGCTTCTGGAAACCCAGCGGGAATTGCACAACCGCACGGATGCAATAACTATTCATAGCATAATTCATAACCAACTTTCAGCAACGATTTTTCGTATGCGGGGTACGCATCAAAATTAATTCCCAAAAGACATATTTTTAAATGTAAACCAAATTTTCTGAAGGAACATTCATTAGATGTTCTTGGTGCCGTCAGTATATTTGTTTCGAATGTTTAAAAATGTTAAAATGTTTGTTAAGCTTATGGGATTTAACTGCGGGGTCATCAGCCCCTAAACTTACAAACTACTTATGAACTAACTTATACTAAAGACAGCACAAACATCCATGCACGAGGGGGATTCGAACCCCCGACGGGGAGCGGCCTCGCGCGTCAGAGCACAGCGCCTCAATCCTCTCGGCCTCTCCGCCGCGGCTCGAATGTTTATATGACCAGTACCATCCCTCTAGTTGTTCGAAGAAAAGTGAGGACACGTAACAATTACTGGAAGAGCTATAGTAAAGTGACCTGGAGTAACATGTTAGTTGTTTACTATCTCAAGAAATCAAACGTTCAAATGTTTGTTAAGCTTAAGGGACTTAACTACGGGGTCATCAGTCCCTAAACTTACAAACTACTTATGAACTACCTACAACTAAGGACGGCACAAATATCCATGCCCGAGGGGGGATTCGAACCCCCGACCGTAGTGGCCGTGCAGACCGTGACTGAAGCGCCTCAGTCCCCTCGGCCACCGCGGCCGGCTATCCCAAGAGGTTTGGGAAATTTATTTGCCAACCTTCTTATTATCATTCCTTATCGATTTACTTACCTTATTAACCTTCCTATCCCTATCAAGTGAGATAAAGAAAAATACAAACCAAAAGAATAACATCCGCTTGGTTGCTTCGAGATTCGAACCCGGGTTCATAGATTTACAGCCAGTTACCTTGGCCGTTGCGCTACCATTTTTTTTCTCTATGGTTAGTTCTTTTCCTTGCGGACGCCGATCGTGCTTGGTCGTTTTGGTTCTACGTGTTCTTTGGCTCAGCTTTTCTATTACAGAGAGCGTTCAGCCCTCTGACCGGGCCCGCTGAGCCACGTCGCCCGGCGCTATCAGCGAAAAGCGTTTACTTTGTGGGTACAGAAGCGGCAGTTGTAAAAGTTTCTTTCCTCGATTTCTGGAAACGTATTCGTTTGCGGATCCCATATATGATGATGAAAAATGCTCTAGTTACAATTATCTATAGATCCCTTCAATTTTGAGTTAATTGGTCGTCATAACCTTTAGGGGTGATTTTTTTTTCAAAAACGCGGGGGCGTTGACCCAAAATATCTTAGATTCCTTTGCTTTATGTTGTACACAAGCGACCTGCCAAATTTGAGCCGGCCGGCCGCGGTGGCCGAGGTGACTGAGGCGCTCCAGTCACGGTCAGCACGGCCACTACGGTCGGGGGTTCGAATCCCCCCTCGGGCATGGATATTTGTGCCGTCCTAGTTCGTAAGTAGTTCCTAAGTAGTTTGTAAGTTTAGGGACTGATGACCCCGTAGTTAAGTCCCATAAGCTAAACAAACATTTGAACATTTTGAACAAAAAAAAAAAAAAAATAAAAAAAAAAAAAAAAAATTTGAGCCGAATCGGTTGGCCGTGTCTGAGGACTTCCGCTTGTGACTAGGCGATTCAAACGATCTGAAACGTAGTAGACCTTATTACAACTTATTAAACCTCGACTGTAAATGGCTATGAAGCTTTTGTAAGATTTTTTCACATTTTTCAGAAAGATAGATATGGAGTACACGGAAAATGTGTTTCTAACCATCATTCGATTCGTCCACAGCTCCAACACTAGCTTTAAGGATTTGGTTCCATATGCCATGACTGTTATGTCGTGGCCCTTGTCTTGCAGTGACTTACTTAAATAGGTCAGATCACCTGTTAATTTTGCAAGGAAACCGTGTTACTCTCTCATGCAGCTGAGAAACAGGCTGAATTTGATTAGTCATGAATAATGCTATTATGTCTCGTAACACAATGAGTCAAGCTAACACCTAACATTTGTTCAACCTGAGCACCTTTATGTAACGAACGAGATCACAATATTTACTGCCACATTATTTAAATAAAGTGTTGCGATGTTTACGTCTATGGCCTCCTTCCTGAATGAACCTTGTAACTTGTACCAACGGTGTACATAACATTTTTAACGCGTCCAAAGATTTCTGTGGTAAGGAATGCAGTGGATTGCAGTGATATCATGTCTTTCAACCGTGTTATTAATCCAAATTGACTACTAACACATACATAATCCCAAATTCTGGGACAGAAACAAGTTTATCCAAACCAGATCGATGTTTTCAACAGCATTTTCATCATATTTGAAAATGTAAAACTACAAAGTGGTGCCCTTAAGGCGAAATAAATACTAAAATTTCTTTCATGTTCAACTTTTCGTCGAAACCGCTAAAGAATATAGTTAACTGCTCAAACTTCACGACAGTTTAGAACAACACTATACTGTACAGTAATAATCCCCATTTGTATAGCTAAACAAGCGATTGATGCTATCAGACTCAGTGGTCATTGATGGTCAGTGGCCAATGATGATCGATTTACATGTTGATCATCGTTATCCTGCATATTATTGCAAACTGTACCATGGGAGGGTAGGTGAGAGGAAAGCGCCCGATGTATCGATGTGCACAATCGCAAGAGCCACTACAGTCTCCAAGGAAAGTGCCGCCTCGACAAGAGCTACTTTCCTCACATATTCATTTCCGTAATTCTTAAATAGAAACTGTCCAAGTATAATACTCCATTATAGAGAGAAGCGGGCAGCCTCAGCAAGAAGTAAGAGAGTAGAACATAGCTCTCCTCCGACCTCGCTGGAAGCGTGCGCGAAGGAATTAACTTGGGAAACCCTAGAGGGTCTCGGAAGTTCCTGAATTAGCGGACGGCCATAAAATTGAGTTAATAATCTGATGAGCCTTATTCTCAGAAAAAAAGCTCGCGGTACGAGCTTTAGCAGCAGGAGCGTGGCTAGGAGGTAAGAAGCGTCGTCAGATGTCGTCCTGTATCGGAGAAAGTGATCTCGCTTGTGACACGGCAGTGCTGGAAAGTGCTGGTAGTGGAGGGATCGATCTCGTCGTTATATTCCAGTACTGCATATGAAAAAACTCTTTCGATTCTATTCGTGATGATACTGAAGTGCATAAAGCGTTCGCAAGCTTCCACTGCTTTCTGGCATTCTATTTCCAAACGATATTTTTCAAAGTGAATACTTGTTTTTCTGCATTGCAAACACTAACGATCAGCTGTTGTTAATTTAAAATTCGAATGGTATGGTTTAGTTATCTGGACACAGGAATGGTTACTGTTTGTCTGTTCTTTGGATATTTGACATCTGTTTGGAAAAAGGTACGTGAAGTCGTAACAGACTTTGAGGGAAGTGGCATCCTGTTTGATCCAAAGACCTAAATGTAAATGACGGGATATTTTACTTTTTTTCTATTTCTGCGAGTATCTCTACCGGGCAATTTGAACACTGGAAAAGTAAACACATTCTTCATCATTTACCGTAGTCAAAAGAGGAGCAAACGTCGGTTTGTTGAGGAAACTTACGTCAGAAGTAATAAAAGTATTTTTTATAAATAACTGAGCTTTAGCGCTATGAAACAAGTGAAAAGGGAATACAGGCGACTCGGTGCGTAGGGCAGCAGCAGCTGTGGCAGTAAATTTTTAACAAGGTATCTGCAAACAACTGGAATCAGTACCAATTTCATTGGAGCACTATTGGGTTCGTGGCTTGCAACCACATGATGATGATGCGCGAATATTTGGAAAAAAATATCAGACCTACACTTTTATTGTAATGTATTCGTTAGGTACTGTAGTTTGGGAACCCTTGGCAAAACAGTACAACTACTCCATACTATTCTGTGTATATATATCTTGTTATTAACAGCTTAACGAACAAACTTCTGTTATCCAAAAGTCAGGATACTAAGACATTCATCCTAACATTTTCAAACGCTTCGTAAAAGGTCGTGTCCGATAACTATCTTTTAAAGGCCAAGTCTATTCATGCGTTATTAGAAATAAAATGTCTTGAAGCTGTATGTTACTGAAAAAAATTCATTGAAAGGAATGTTATCAATAATAGTAATATTGTATTGCAAGTGTTAAATTATTAAAATATTATGGAATAGAAAGCAAATTTCTGCAGGCAATTAAATGTCCTTACATAGATTGTTAGGCAGCAGTTACAGTGGGCGGTAAATTGAGTTCATGCCTCAGGGTATTTACGGGGATATTCCAGTCCTCAACCTGCATCCACTGGCGTTGATATTATATATCGGTGACATGTTGAAAAAGGTGGAATGAGATTTAAAAAAAAGTGAAAACAAAAGAAGAAATTTCTATTAGTAGTGATGGCAGATTCGATTGAAAATTCACAATCTAATATTTATAAGCTAGATCAAAGAAGTAGGGTTATGGTTTGAAGTATTGTCTGCAAGAAAGAGATTTAAACAGGTTGAGTGCAAAGTAGGAGGAACAGAGTTAGAGCAGGTGACCAATTTCAAGTAGCTACGATCTCTATCTTCTGCAAGAAAGAAATCAGTAATAAGACTAAGTTAACAGTACACCGTTCTATCTTTCGACCAATGCTGCTGTACGGGAGTTAAAGCTGGGTGGATACAGGGTACCTTATTATTCAGGTTTAGGTTAAATATAGTAATATATAATAAATGAAGCAGATAAAGCAAACAGGTTTAGATATTGGTGTCATGTTATATGCATTGTAGAATCTAGAAAGAAACTCATAGTTTCGGCAGTAGAACGTAGGAAGAGTCGAGGTAGATCAAGGAGAAGATATTTAGATCAGGTCAAAAATTATTTTGAAGTAACAGGCTTAAAATCAGACGAGGCATCAATGTTAGGGTTGAATCAGCGATCTTTTAGAAATTTTGTAAGGGGTACTATGCCCCAAACTGAACGCTGAATGGCATAATCAGTTTTAAATGATGATGAAGGTAAGGTATAAAAATTAAGTTAATTATAATACGTTTGTCGTTCATCACAAATATTTTATACAATCAATCTTGTAGAAAGTGATTAAAAACAGAAAACTCTCAGCGATACGGACTATGAGAATCCTTAAAAATTATACACTGAATAGCCAAAGTCACTGCTATAGGCATGCGTATGCTAACACAGACATATGTAAACACTCAGAGGATGGAGCAGTAGTCGGCAACCCTTACTGAAGACAACAGGTGTCTAGCGTAGTCGTTACATGGTTTACTGCAGCTACAATGGCAGGTTATCACGATTTAAGTGATTTTGGACGTGGTGTTATAGTCGGCGTACGAGAGATGGGGCACAGCATCTCAGAAGTAGCACTAAGGTGGAGATTATTCCGTTCGAAGATTTCACGAGTGTACCGTGAATCCTTTAAATATCAAAACTTCAACTTCGCCTTGGCCAGGAAAAGATCCGGGAATAACGGGATCAACGACTGCTGAAGAGAATCGTTTTACGTGACAGAAGATCAGCCCTTACACAAATTGCTGCAGATTTTAATGTTGGATTATCAACTAGTGCCAAAGTACGAACTATTCAACGTAACATTGTCGATATTGGTTTTTGAAGCCGAATGCCCGCTAGTTTACCTTTGCTGACTGCACGACACAAAGAATCAAGCGTCGCCTGGGCCCGCCAACACCAACATTAGACTGCTGGTGACTAGAAACGTGTTGCCTGGTTTGTCGAGTTTCCTGTTGTATCGAGCGGATGGAGGTGTATGGGTATGGAGACAACCACATAAATCCATGGCACTTTCATGACAGCAGGAAACTTTCAGCCTGGTAGAGGCTTTATAATAGTATTGGGCGTATGCGTTTGGAGTGATATGGAACCCCTGGTACATGTAGAAACGACTCTGATAGGCGGCATCCTGGTCAATCGCCTGCATCTTTTCATATCCATTTCGTATTCCGGCGGGCGTGGGCATTCCAGCAGGACAATGCGACACCCAACACGTCCAGATTTGCTACTGAATGGTTCCTGGAACACTATTCCGAGTTCAGACATCAACCTGGACATCAAACTCTCTAGACATGAACATATGTGGGTTACCTTGCAGCGTAGTTTTCTGAAGAGGTTTCAACACCATCGTACTCTTTCTAGACAGCCCTGCAGGATGCGTGGTGTCATTTCCCTTCCAGCACTACTGCAGACGTTAGTCGAGTCCATGCCACATCTTGTTGAGGAACTTCCGAGTGCTCACGGGGGCCCTACACGATGTTACGAAGGTAGTTTCTTTGACTCTTTAGCGTACGAGAGTTATTCCAAAAGTAAGGTCCGATTCGCCGTAAATGTTTGAAAGCGGCGCCAAGGGCAAAACACGCACCGCGCCGACTCCTGGCATACCTTGTGCGTTAAACGCCGCCAGTATCGTTGTTACTGTTGCTGTGTGCTGTTCATAGTGGCAGTTCACAATGCTTAAGACAATCAATCAGCCCGCCGATTGTGAAGTAAGGCAATGATACGGTTTTTGTCTGCAAGAAACATTTCAGCGGCAGAAATCCATCGGCAGATTACTGAAGTGTACGGTCCCATCATAATGAGTGATAGTAAAGCGCGCAAGTGGGCGCGAGCCTTTAATGAAGGGGTAATACGTATTTATTATAAAAGATTTCTGGACAGTTAATATGTCAGCCCTGAGATATCAATACAAGCAACTTTTAATACCTACCTTTCCGTCCATTGAGCCTGGAATTGTTTAGGAAGTCAGCCCACAAGGCTGTGTAGGTGGGACACATTAATTTTAAGGTACTCACTGAGGAGTTGATCGTGCAATTCACTAAATAGCGGATTTGTTCATGTCGGAGTATTATTCTCTTTTCGATGAGGTTCTGCGTACTTCCTAATAGGTTCATATCAAATTATTTTGCAGATATGTCATACGGTAGAAAATCATATATTTACCCAGCACGAAAAATTTTGTTTATGTTGCCTTGAAAATTAGGGCAATCAGTAATATATTTAGCATGCAGTTATTGACAGAAAGGCATGCAGTTATTGACCGAAAGGATGTTAGTGGTCATCTCAGTGAGCAGACCGAATTTATCATAAAAACTCCCCATAAACATCACAAACACACTTCCGGTCTGAACCTGACGTTTACCAAAGCCGGTATGAAATGCTTCATTCGACGTTCGATGCACTCAACGACTTGCATAATATGAATAAATGCAATTACCTGATTTATCAGACCACAGTAATTTCAACTAATCAGCTACAAACCACTTCTAGCTGATTGAATACTCGTTGCGATACGTATTTATGTGTGCAATTACTCATTGTGAGGTTGTCAATTCCAAATTTAGTTAGGACGAGCCCTCATTCACAGCCTGCAGCGTTTCCTATCGGGCTTGAAAGCGAGTTTCATTCTCATGCCATGAAATGCGTCTCCAGGACCTCTGAATCGGGAACTATTTCGGACGACACTTCTCATGTAGTGTTTCTGGCAACTTGTGCAGCCGCGGTGGAGTAGCCGAACGGTGTAAGGCGCCTCGCTGCGGAGCGCGTGGTTGCTCGCCGTCGGAGGTTCGAGTCCTCCCTGGCGCATGGTTGTGTGTGTTGTCCTTAGGTTAGTTTACCTAGGTTTAAGTAGTTTGTAAGCTACGGACTGATGACCACGCAGTTTGGTCCGATAGATTTACAAACATTTTTGAACATTTGCAACTTGTGTTAGACTACTGCTTGCAGACACGTTGATCAGTCTGCCGAAAAACAGTAGTCCAGCAACATCACACACAATACGGCCATGCGTACAGCCACACATGATTACTTCATTTATTCACTCTGTAACGTTCTTATAGTTAAGCAATGTTTATGAAGAATGTCAGCTGAAATTAGAAATATCTTACTGATCGTAAATGCCTTGTACTGGCGTACATTCAATGCACACCATTCATCAAGTGATTCGATTGCTGCGCCATTTATAGTGGTTGTACCATTCATATCTGATTGCGCACTGGGATGACTATTTTTATGGTAAATTTATCCTTTAACAACGTGTCTTCCATTTTATGCAATTGAAGTAATTAAATTTCCGAGCCTGACTTCATGAGTGGAAGGGATGTTCAACTGGATAACGCCATGTTTTGGGCTCACGAAGGACGCAGCGACAACGTCTTAATCGAGGACAATGCTTTGCTATATTATTTGATGATTTAAATGAGAGCAGCTGAAGAATGGGCCGTAATATTGCTCCTGGTAACCCCGAATGTTTTTAATGTTTAATGTTTGTATAGCTTATGGGACTTAACTACGGGGTCATCAGTCCCTAAACTTACAAACTACTTATGAACTAACTAATACTAAGGACGGCACAAATATCCATGCCCGAGGGGGGATTCGAACCCCCGACCGTAGTGGCCGTGCAGACCGTGACTGGAGCGCCTCAGTCCCCTCGGCCACCACGGCCGGCCCCCCGAATGTCACAGAATCCATACGGTGCTCACGAAAGTATATTTTACTTTCTTGAGAAAATTACGCATAAGTCGAAACGCCGAACTCGTGCATTTGCACTTACGATATAGTGCTGTGCAAGGCATCAACGGACATATTACATATAATCACTTTCCGTTTGTAGTCTTACACGGTAGCCAGTAATTTTTTAACGCACTGTATTTAATATTTTGCAAAAGCTTTGTGTTTCATATTTGATGTCATACATTTAGAGTTAATATTTGGTTCGAACTGACCTGTATATTGCCACGCGGGAGTAGCCGAGCGCTCTGGAGGGCTACGTTATGGATCGCGCGGCCTCCCGCGTCGGAGGTTCGAATCCTCTCTCGAGCATGGATGTGTGTGTGTTGTCCTTCGGTCAGTTTAACTTAGTTTAAGTAGTTTGTAAGAATAGGGACTGAAGACCAACGTAGTTTTGTCCCACAGGATAACAAACATTTGAAAATTTGATTTGTATGTTAGTTTCCACCTACAAGTGAACTAAAAATTAAAGTTACCCACCTCTGGGTGACATGACGGAGATAAGAATATCGCTATTTCCGAATGCGAAACGAAAGTCTTATCACTGCACCATCTAACTCGGATTCATCAATTATTACTGGTTACTGTCACTCCGTCGCCGGCCGCGGTGGCCGAGGAGACTGAGGCGCTTCAGTCATGGTCTGCACGGCCACTACGGTCGGGTGTTCGAATCCCCCCTCGGGCATGGATATTTGTGCCGTCTTTAGTATAAGGTAGTTGGTAAGTAGTTTGTAAGTTTAGAGACTGATGACCCCGTAGTTAAGTCCCATAAGCTTAACAAACATTTGAACATTTTTGTCATTCCGTCATATACGTAAGCTGTGAACTCAGTTCACTCATTCATCCCTAGTGCTTCAATCTTTGCTAGAGTTTCCATTAAAGTATAATTTGCTGCGCGGTAAAAGTTTCAGTGAAACTCCCTGACATAATAGAACAGTTTGCCGAACCTGATCGTCTTTTCGAATCCCACACCTCATCAAGTACGATATGTTGGCAATATACCTAATAATTGAGCTATTCGGGGAAATCTCACAGCTTCAGCATGCCACATCTTGTCTCTCTGTTTTCGAACGACACGTAGGCTTTTTCGAATAGCTTCTACTTCTTTCGCCCCTATCTCGCATCCTCTTATATTTTTCCAATTCACTTAAGGTTTATTGTTGAAACAGTGCATATTGACTGAGTCAGATGATTACATTTACGGAGGTGCCAGGTGTCGATCCATTCTGAAACACCCATTTTAGTTCGTTTGCATGCGCTATTTCTGGCGTCCTTGAAGAAGGATGACAGTTACTGTCTTGGGATACATTATTCCACGCCTGCTCAATCTCTTCACGTACTTCTACAAGAGTTGTGGGTAACGAATCATACGTATCAGTTATCGTCCCTTCATATCCCATTCATGTTCGATTTGAAGTAAGTCCAGAGAGCACTTTGAGTTTCATGCGGATTGGGTGGTCAATCATTATCCTGTTGGTCATGTGGCAAAAATGGCAAAAAAAAGTCTTACAACATTCTGCGCGAACCAAGCACTTGTTAGCCTTCCCTCTACAAAAATCACACGTAAACGAGGGCCAGTCGTACCCCGACGTTAATGACAGGGTGTCCGTATAGCCATTGCTAGGAACTGGCTAACAACAGTCAGTGTGAACACTTCTGCGCTCACATATCCTCTTATCTGTGCTGTGGCAGGTCTTAGATCTAGCACTGACGCCGTTACAATACGACGATGTTGACGGATGTCAGTTCTGCGTGGCCGAGCAGAATCTCGCCCAAACGTATAAGAATGTTCACATGACCATTGCAATAACATCGTTCCGTAACTGGCGCAGAATGTCAAACTTGTGTGACAGATCTCTGAAAGGGCCATCCCGCCACACGAAGGCCTTCATTTACCGCTTTCAAACTCGCCCTGTTGGCAGTAGGAAGCACGAGTCCTTCTGTGCAAAATGGCGACTGTTTGCTTCAAACGCTGATATCCCAATGCGCCTTATGGCTGTAAACATTCACTATTATACGGTACCCACAGATGGCGTCCTGGCGGTTACGTCGCTACTTTCTCTGTTGGAGAACGTCACTGAAACCATTAACGTTTCCTATAATGTTCCATAGGTGACTCTGTCATCATCGTAACAAAATCGTCTTCGTCTTTTAAATGTTTGTAATCCTAAGGGACGAAACTGATAAGTTCATCAGTTTCTAGACTTACCAACTACTTAAAATAACTCACGCTACGGACAGCACACAAACACATATGCTCAAGAGATTAGCCGTGCGCACTGGGGCGCCGTGTTGCGGTGCGCGCAGCCATTCATCGTCGGGGGTTCGCTTCCCCCCTCAGACAGGGGTGTTTTTGTTGTCCTTAGGTTAGTTTACCTTGGTTTAAATAGTTTGTAAGCTACGAACTGATAACCACGCAATTGAGTCCGATAGATTTACAAACATTTGAACAATTGAAGTTTTTGGAGGACTCGAACCTCTGGTGGGATCGGCTATGCAATCCGTGATTTGACCACTTGGACCACGCGTCCAGTCTCTAGCGCCACTTCGTCTTCTCAGTCGTACTAACGTCTTACAGGCAGTGTATATAGTGCTATACATGTGGTACGTCTATAAGGCACACTGTCGAAGAGACGTTAAACAATACGCTTCCTTCCTTTCTTCACATATAACAGTGCGCAAAGGTTTTCTTAATGCTTAATAATAGTGTAAATAAGGTGTTGCTTGGATGGAATTCATGTAATGGGAAGAAAAAAATCATCCAAAAATTACATTTAGTCTCTCGTTAATCCGTTAACAATATTCGAAATGGGGCTTGCACACCTCTTCACCCAGGAAAGCATATCGGATTTGCGGACGTAAGTTGATGTTGGCTCAAGAACTGCCAACCGTCTGACGCGTCGAACTAAAGCGCTCGCATGCTCTGAGCCGCGTGGCTAACCGGGAAGGTGGAGAAAACTCAGGTCGGTGAAGTGTAATGTTAGAATGGCGTGGTAAAATGGATCTGTGTACTTCTAAAATCTGCAAAAATTTACTGTAAAAATGGATATTTATGTCGTATTCTGCTATCTTGTTCCTTAACGGAATTACTTGATTTCGAATACCATGTCATTTGTTAACTTAGTGGTGTTAATGGCGATTCATCGTTCAAGGCAGTCTGATTACTGAGCGCGTTGGTGGTACTTGGATGGAATTCCAGATTTCATGTAATGGGAAGTAAAAAATCATCCAAAAATTACATTTAGTCTGTCTTTAATCCGACAACAAAATTCGAAATGGGGCTGGCACACTTCTTCATCCAGGAAAGCACATCGGATTTGCGAACGTGAGTTGACGTTGGCTCAAGAACTGCCAACCGTCTGTCCGTATGCGCCGAACTACAGCGCTCGCATGCTCTGAGTCGCGCGGCTAACCGGGAAGGTGGAGAAAACTCAGGTCGGTGAAGTGTAATGTTAGAATGACGTGGTGAAATGGATCTGTGTACTTCTAAAATCTGCAATAATTTACTGTAAATGAAATAAATTGCAATTTGCGATGTTATGGCTTCACTGTATTCGGTGTAGATGGACTACCAAACTGGCGAATGAATATATATATATATATATATATATATATATATATATATATATATATATATATATATATATATATATTTCACTCATTTGAACGCTGTAATTTATCAAAAATATACATATAATTTACCGTAAAATGGATATTTCTATCGTATTCTGCTATCTTGTTCCTTAACTGAATTGCTTGATTTCGAATACCATGTTATTTGATAACTGCCGGCCGCAGTGACCGAGTGGTCTGCGGCCCGCCAGTCACAGTCTACACGGGCTCTACGGTCGGGGGTTCGAATCCTCCCTCGGGCATGAATGTTTGTGTCGTCTTTAGTACAAGGTAGTTCATAAGTAGTTTGTAAGTTTAGGGACCGATGACCCCGTAGTTAAGTCCCTTAAGTTTAACAAACAACAGCTATATTCTGGATGTGATTTCGGCATATATTCGCTGTACAAATACGGGACGGACAGTTAATTTACTGTGGGTGCCTTCTCACGCTGGTATCTGCTATAATGAGGAAGTTGATGCATTGGCAAAACAAGCGGCATCCTTAGGCACTGTCTTGGACTTACAACTACCATACACAGACTTCTTATCTGCGGTCAAGGACTACGCAAAACAACAGTGGCAACAGATGTGGAACGTTTCCCAAGAAACGAAAGGCGCTTCTTACGCTGTGCTGCAACCTCAGATTTCTACGCAGCCGTAGTTTATGAGGACTCATCTGGACCGATCCGCGATTTCTACCATTATTCGTCTTCGCTTCAATCATGCCTCTTATCCAAAACATCTACATCGGATCAACATCTACGATTCGGCGGCATGTGAGTGTGATCCTGAAACGGAAGCTGATGTCAACCACATCCTGTTCAGGTGCCCCAAATTTGACAGAGAACGTTTGAACTTCCTGCAGACATTGGTGAAGATGGGATATCCCCTTCCCCAGTCAGCTTCTTCCCTTTTGTTTACGAAAGACATTCGTGTGTATAAAATCATAATTAAGTTTATTAAGAGCACTGTACACAATCTTTAAGCATCAAGTGTGTTGTTAATATAAGGTTTTGGTTGTGAATATGTGAAAATGTTCCAAAATTATTTAAATTGTAATGTAATGCAGTTTTCGCTTTGTTTCCACTTTCCCATTTTGACAAAATGTACTTCTGTTTTGTCTATTTAAATATATGTACATTTCCTCTGTGTGTTGTAGATGGCCACATTGAGTTAACACTCAGAAGGCCAAATAAATGATTAAAAAAAAAAAATAAAGAAACATTTGATAACTTTGTGCTGTAATGGCGATTCACCGTTCACGGCAGTGTGATTACTGAGCGCGTTACATATTCCGGTTTGTAAAGCGTGCACGAGCCCTGTCTGGAGCGTAGTGAAGGAGATTGGCAGCGAGGAAGTATCGGTGTGGAGCAGTCGCAACGTTTAGAGGCGGCGGCGCTGGCGTGGCGCGGGGCGCGCCCGCGGCACGAGGGTCCTCGACGGCCCTCCAGGCGCTGCCGCAGCCGCAGCCGGCCTGCGCCCTGCGCCCAGCGCAGCCGCCGCTCAAAAATATTTCGCTTGTCTCACTTCTGATACCAGCCGCACTGCAACGCGCACCTGCCCTACTGATTGCGTCCGACATTTCTTCGCTACTCTGATCACAATACATTCTCCAGTGTAAGTATTCCGACAGCATCGGCAGTGGAAATAGATTGAACGATAAAGTTATCGATATGACACAGAAAATGTGCAGTTCCAACGATCCCGTCCGTATATCTGATTGTTCTAATGTGTTTCGTGTGTTTCTATAAAAATCTAATTTCGTGTATACGTCGTTAAAAACTGACTGTCAATATGCAAACCGCACAAAACTGCTGCCACATCCAATCAATCCCACCGAATTTTGTAACATAATGTAAATGCTGAGGTAAACACCGACGAATGGATGCACGCATGCTCCTCTGGCTGCCACAGTGTGCTGACTATTAAAGGATTCTAGTATAATTACTACCGCCGCTCCGAAAGAAGCCGACGAACTTTTTATACGGCGTCGTGTATTGCCTCCTCTCGCTAGAAGCTTGTCGGCAGCTGAGCGACCACGATAATCGAGTCTTACCATCATATACTTTGATTATGCTAAAAGGAAAATTAATGACTTACACTATACAACGACAGCTAAGTTCACGATTTTTTTTCAAAAATGTTCAAATGTTTGTAGAACTTATGGGACGTAACTACGTGGTCATCAGTCCCTAAGCTTATAAACTACTTATGAACTAGCTAGGACTAAGGACGGTACAAATATGTTTTTTTTCCCCTAGGTCTACCAACACTAACACGTTTTAGTGTTTCATACCTACAATCTTAGATCGTAGCTAACATAGATCAAATTGAACGCATCTGAGTGAAGGCGATCTCTGGAATACTTTTCAAATCATCTTTATTGTGGTAATAGCGACCCGTCCGGCTTCGCATGGGTGGAATTTATATTCTATATTAATGAAAATCGACCTATGTATGTATTTAATTCGTTAATATGTTCTACGTAACATGATTAAACAAAATGCTTGCCATGCTTATACAATCTTCAGCGTGTGTCATCCATATTTTCATACTAATACCACAGTGTAACGTATATTTAAAAGTTTATGTTATTATTATGTAGCCGGCCGCGGTGGCCGAGGTGACTGAGGCGCGCCAGTCACGGTCAGCACGGCCACTACGGTCGGGGGTTCGAATCCCCCCTCGGGCATGGATATTTGTGCCGTCCTAGTTCGTAAGTAGTTCATAAGTAGTTTGTAAGTTTAGGGACTGATGACCCCATAGTTAAGTGCCATAAGTTTAACAAACATTTGAACATTTATTATTATGTAAACATCACTGACTGGAGTTCAAATCGCACGTTCCTTCAGAAGTTAAACTCTGTTCAGGGCTCCACTCTATTGTGTACCGCTAAGCCTAGATCAGCCGAAGTTGATTGAACGTTGATCAGAATTAGCATGGAAGATGCTTGGCAACGCCGCTAAAGTCGGATCTCGAGATGAAAATTGCGCTTTGACCGCAGATGTTAATCGATTCACAGTATTTATTATCGTAGCTTTGATTATGTAAAGATGGAAGTAAGTAAACAAGAATAAGAGCTATTTCGAAACTTCCACCAACATAAAAAAGATTTACTTGTAGAAATTGTTTGGGGCGATATGAGGACACAATAGAAAGAAAATGAAACGGATGACGTTACTTAGGACTAGAAAGTACAGACAGGGTAAGAAGTTTCCGTTGATTTTAATTCGCACCATATCGGGTCAGGCCGTGACTGGAAGAATTTGAAAAAAAATGTTTGTTAAGCTTAAGGAACGAGGTCATCAGTCCCTAACTTAAAAACTATATATGGACTACTTATACTAAAGATAGCACAAACATCCATGCCCGAGGGGGGATTCGAACCCCCGACCGTAGTGGCCGCGCAGACTGTGGCTGGCGCGCCGCAGACATCTAGGGCACTGCGCAAAGAGTTTGAAACTGTGTTATGAAAATATTGAGAATAAAACCACGACAGCATTTCCATATAAACAGATATTATTTGTCAGACTGGCTTTACAATTATTACGGTACATTTCATCTTCCAATAAGCCCTGCATATCCGAAAATAATAATGTGAAAAAGTTCTGTTGCCTAACAGTTGTCTAGAATGTCATGAGAAACGACAGTATGCTTAAAGTAATGCAACTGTTTGTTATTATCTTTTATCACCGATGCTGTAAAAACAACTTTCGCTATGGGAGAAAAATGCAGCATTTAAGTATATTCGAACCCAAAAACCTCTATTTCAGAGTCTACGACGCAACCGCGTAGCCACCAGTAAGTCCGACTATTGGGTACGCGGTGACAGTATATACACTACTGGCCATTAAAATTGCTACACCAAGAAGAAATGCAGATGATAAACGGGTATTCATTGGACAAATATATTATACTAGAACTGACATGTGATTACATTTTCACGCATAATGTGGGTGCATAGATCCTGAGAAATCAGTACCCAGAACAACCACATCTGGCCGTAATAACGCCTGGGCACTGAGTCATACTGAGCTTGGATGGCGTGTACAGGTACAGATGCCCATGCAGCTTCAACACGATACCACAGTTCATCAAGAGTAGTCACTGGCGTATTGTGACGAGCCAATTGCTCGGCCACCATCGACCAGACGTTTTCAGTTGGTGAGAGATCTAGAGAATGTGCTGGTCAGGGCAGCAGTCGGACATTTTCCGTATCGAGAAAAGCTCGTGCAGGACTTGCAACATGCGGTCGTACGTTACCCAGCTGAAATGTAGGATTTCGCAGGGGTCGAATGAAGGGTAGAGCCACGGCTCGTAACACATCTCAAATGTAACGGACACTGTTCAAAGTGCAGCGTCAAGGGTAAACGCAGCCATGGTCTCCGAGCTGATAGTCCATGCTGCTAAAACGTCGTCGAACTGTTCGTGCGGATGGTTGTTGTCTTGCAAATGTCCCCATCTGTTGACTCAGGGATCGAGACGTGGCTGCGTGATCCGTTGCAGCCATGCGGATAAGATGCCTGTCATCTCGACAGCTAGTTATACGAGGCCGTTGGGATCCAGCACGGCGTTCCGTATTGCCCTCCTGAACCCACCGATTCCATATTATGCTAACAGTCATTGAATCGGGACCAACGCGAGCAGCAATGTCGCGATACGATAAACCGCAATCGCGATAGGCTACAATCCGACCTTTATCAAAGTCGGAAGCGGATGGTACGCATTTCTCCTCCTTACACGAGGCATCACAACAACGTTTCACCAGGAAACGCCGGTCATCTGCTGTTTGAGTATGAGAAATTGGTCGGAAGCTTTCCTCATGTCTGCACATTGAAGGTGTTGCCACCGGCGCCAACCTTGTGTTGCTCTGAAAACTAATCATTTGTATATCACAGCATCTTCTTCCTGTCGGTTAAATTTCGCGTCTGTAGTACGTGATCTTCGTAGTGTAGCACTTTTAATGGCGCAGTTGTGTTTTAATTATTCATGCATTCAGTTATCATTGCAAGATGTGTCCAGTAGTGAAAAAATTATTACGAAAAGCGTTTTTACTCCTAAGGCGGCAGGGAGAACAGATATGACATGTTGGATCGCTCTTGGGTGCTGTCATAATTCATAACTTATCTTTCACTGCAAATATTCATCACGAGAAGTTACGGAAACGACACTAGCGCTCCAAGCGACAACACTACAACTACAGAAGCAAGGCGGTTGGCTCTTTCTTCGCTATTGGGCCCACAGTCGTTCCAAGGGCTAGACGTAAAGTTTTACATACATGTTAATAAAAATTTTTATCCGATTGACACCTAACTTCACAAGACCTCCCGCTGGGCTAATCTGAAGATTTCCTGAAGATCTCATCAATATTGCTCCAGCCGTCTTGGAGTCTACAGGAAACATACAAACTTGCATACCTTTTTATAGATATAAAAGATAAATTTTCTGTGAAGATTTCTATATGACATTCGAGAGATCTGGAGTAGATATTGTTTGAACCTAAAGATACGTGAAACGATGTACAATATTGTACAACAGTTCAAATTGTTTACAAACTACAAAAAGCAGCCAACACTTTTTCTATATTAAGTCTGTGATTGTATAGATTGATACTGAGGAGTGATATCGTTAAGAAATAGATTATAATTGTCTCTTTGATAGTGGTTATTTTCTCAAGTATTACTACCTTAACGACAAGCGACTTTTTATATCTCCTGCACAAAATTACGTTGGTCATGATAAGTAAAATTCGATGAATGATAATCTGTATTTTTTTTTTCTTTTTACTTTAATACTTGTATTACGTATGGTATGTCTGTAATGTACTTTGAGTAAGACTGGTTAAGCGTAGGAGAGGGCCTGAAGGCCCTAACCTTGACACGTAAAATAAACGCATAAATAAATAAATAAATAAAAATAAATGAATGGCTAAGGCCTTCTTTTCTATAATCAAAATTGTATAACATAACGTATAATGCTTCTTACTTTGTTATTTCTCACGGTATGAAGGGCAAGTCATGAAAAATACACGAACATTTCGCATAAATACTGGACATTATGAGGAGAAATGGATGTCACTTCTTACAAAATCATAATAAAATTCCACATATATTGTAGAGGAGCAGATAGAAAAGTAAAAGATTCCTGCCGGCCGCAGTGGCCGCGGGGACTGAGGCGCGCCAGTCACGGTCTGCCCGGCCACTACGGTCGGGGGTTCGAATCCCCCCTCGGGCATGGATATTTGTGCCGTCCTTAGGATTAGGTAGTTATAAGTAGTTTGTAAGTTTAGGGACTGATGACCCCGTAGTTAAGTCCCATAAGCTCTACAAACATTTGAACATTTGATTTTAAAAGATTCCTGTCAAACTGGAAATTTTGAACAAAATTACTCGCAGTACAAAAAATACTGAAAGTCAGTACCGAACTCGAATTCTAAAAAAGAAAAGAAAAAAAAAAAAACAGTATATTGATTCAAAGCTTTTGTTATCATTTCACCTAGTCATGCGTAAGAACGATAACCATCGCGTTACCAGTGTCAATTTCGGAGAAATGAATTGTGCTGTAAGGAGTGTAACTTTAATCAAACAAGCCGTCAATTACCGGCCGCGGTGGCCGAGGTGACTGAGGCGCTCCAGTCACGGTCAGCACGGCCACTACGGTCGGGGGTTTGAATCCCTCCTCGGGCATGGATATTTGTGCCGTCCTAGTTCGTAAGTAGTTCATAAGTAGTTTGTAAGTTTTGGGACTGATGACCCCGTAGTTAAGTCCCATAAGCTTTACAAACACATGAATTTGAAAAGCCGTCAATTTCTGAATTTGGTGCCTGAGTTTCGAAATGTAGTTACCGTACCTCTTTCGGAGGAAGGCCAAAATGTATTTCTGCTCCATGTGTTACATAAATTGCAAGCTGATATTCTTCCGCCTCAGATAGCTCTTTTTTATGAGCGACATATCCCTTGCTGACGCTGTCTTTATTATTGGCCGCGCCAGCTCCATAGGTTTTCAGAATGTGTCGTAGCAAAGACATGCAATTCACTTTATGCATTTCCACGGCGCTGCGTATGAAACTCCCGATTTTTCTCTTCTTCAGATATATCTTCATATTTGTTATTGTTACACTGCCCTCTTTGTCTTCATTAACCGCTTTGTGGGCATCTAGAAAAAGTAATTTACTTGTGTCACAAGGGAACTCTGAAAATATGTCGCAACCGTACTCAGAAAACATGTCACAACCATACCTTTACAATATGTCACAACCGAGCTCTTAGCACAAATTCGCACAAAAACCCACGCAAAGACAATAAAATATTACCTAATTTCCAACCTATCACTGCTATTAAAATTTTAATTTTAACTTATAACGAGAAGGAACTTTCTTTACAAGGCACAGAACATTTGGGACAACCAGACCAGAAGAAATTGTGTCTAATAAAGAACTGGTAAAGGGACTCCTTGCACTGTTCAAGGGCATTGGTTGTCTTTACTAGACATACAGGGAGCAATACCGCACAATAAACTTAGTTTCCGTGCGGGCAGTGGCGGGTTGGACCAACACTGTTTTGGCTTCCTCGAAAAAAAAATCAAATCAAATCAAATACATTCATTACTCTATCTATTCTTACTTTTAATTATTAAAAGGTAATGTAGGCCTCTGCAAACTTTATTGTAGTGCAGCGACTGACACAATACTGTGTTTTGAAGGTAAAATGTGCAAGATCAAAATTAAACTATAGACTAGTTTCCATTTTTCAAGTAAATTACTCTCCGTCGTGCACCATTCGATATTTTATGTAGACAGTCCTCTTGTTTTGAAAGTCAAATGTGCAAAATTTTATGAAAGCCGGAATAAAACTGCGGATTTGTATGAATTACAAACAAACAAAAGAACGTACATTCTTCATGTGTTTCTTTGCGGCATTTTTATTATAAATAATACAAAGCACAACTGTAATAAAATGAAATAGCCGTGGTGGAGTAGCCGAGCGGTCTAAGGCGCCTCGCTGCGGAGCGCGCGGTCACTTGCCGTCGGAGGTTCGAGTCCTCCCTGGGGCATGGGTGTGTGTGTTGTCCTTAGGTCACTTTACCTTAGTTTGAGTAGTTTGTAAGCTACGGACTGATGACCACGCAGTCTAGTTCGATAGATTTACAAACATAAAATGAAATACAACAAAAATTTAATAAGCACCCTCAAGCTTTATGTAAATTTGGAAAAATGTGCGATGTGAAATAAATTGTAGCATAAAGGCAAAGTTTGAAATAGGTTTTAATAATAAAAATTATTATTATTATTTCGTGTTGTTCAGTGGTCTGGTGAAAGTCTTTCAAATGTTCAAATGTTTGTAAATCTATCGGACCAAACTGCGTGGTCATCAGTCCGTAGCTTACAAAATACTTAAACCTAGGTAAACTAACCTAAGGACAACACACACAACCATGCCCCAGGGAGGACTCGAACCTCCACGGCGAGGAACCGCGCGCTCCGCAGCGAGACGCTTTAGACCGCTCTGCTACTCCACCGCAGCCAAAGTTTTTCAACTGGACGCCATGTTGACGAGTTGAAAGTTCCTAAGTTACTCCAGTTATCCAACCTGGACGGGGGACATGCAGTTTAACGTCTAATTTGAACCTCGTGTAGTTACTGATGGCTCCTCACAACGCTGAGAGGTGAAGGTTAGTTTAAAACGCAGAAAAAATAGGTAATCCGACAGAGTTTCGAAGCTGTAACCTTTGGCTTTGCTGTTTTTCTTTCTTCCTTTCCTTCTTCTTCAGGTATATCGATCTTTTGCTGACGTAAGTTCGTTTCGTTCTTTGTTCATCATTTCGTTGTTGGCTCAGTTTTTTTTCATTGCAGAGGGCGGGCAGTCCTCAGGCAGAACGGATTTTTTGACTTAGTGTTTTAACCTAGTCTTCTCCTCTCAACGATTTGAGTAGTCGCCCTAAATTACACGTGGTTCGGATTCAATGTTATACTGTTGGTCCCTTTTCCCGGTAGGATAACAGTTTGAGATAGGGATATGTTAGGCGCCGAAGTGGCGTTCAATCGAAAGAATTCACCTGGTCACTAACACACCTGAAATTATTATTATAAACGATTTAGGACGTATGATTGATGCTACAGTTTATATCACGTTACATATTGTTTCCAAATTTACATAAGGCATAACTGCACTTATTAAATTTTTTGTGTATTTGATATTGCAGAGCCATTAGTCTCACTAAAACTCAAGGTTTTTTTTTCGCTTTAATGTAGGGGTGATATAAGAAAAAATTTAAATAAAACCCAAAGGAACTGATGAAAATTCGAAAAACATCAAAACTGTTAATATTGTAAGCGGGTTATCACCACTTCCGATGAGATTCGTATTTTATGCGCTGCGATACTGTTAATCCGCATGCACACTTGACCTTGAAAACAAAAGAAACATCACTGTCTACGTAAGATTTGATACAGTGCAAGGCGGAGGTTACTCCAGATTTCGACGCCGTTTCACCGATCACCATGAATCAAGCAGGTTTATGGAATATTTAATGTGCAGGAGAGGGAGGGGATGAACAGAGGGAACAGGAGGAGAGTGACAGAGAGCGGAGGAGGTAATGACAAAGGCAGAGGGATGGATAGGTGCACCGCGTAGAGTAAGTGAGGAGGAGTACGAGGAGGGGAGGCAGAGAGAGGATGGAGGAGTACTGATAAAATACTCGAATAAGCTTGTACCTCAAGATTATTACATCCCAAATGTATCACGAAGAATGATCTTAGGAGACACAGCCAAATGTATCTGCGTGTTGAGATGTCGTACAAATATCAGTTGGTTGGAAAAACGTGGAATCAGTGTTGCAGCTATTTGAATGTTGTCACGCCGCTGGTTGCAACTTTTACTAGATGCATCTGTAATGAATGAAAGAGGCTTAATATACGTTGTTCGGGTTACAGTTATCACCGCTCCTTCCACATGTTGCCAAAAGTTGAGCCAGTCGTTTCGCAATCATCGCCCAGGCAGTTTCGACATCAGAAGAACGGGAAGCGAAGGTAGCAATGCAGTCACATGGGCGACGAGCAAGTGTTGAACATTGGCTCCCATGTGTCGCCGCTCATTATCCTGTTGGAATATGGCCGTCGGCAAGCTCAAAAGGTATTGGAGGACAACAGGCTCCAACATTTAAGAGATGTAATACTGGTTGGTTAGTGTATCGGAAATGGCTGCTAGGGGATGCGTTAGTGGAATCTAGTACAACTCCAAACTCTAATGCGCAGTGCTAGACCAGTATGGCGATCTATAATGCATTAGTTCAACAGTCTCTCAGTCGTTGTCTGCATTCCTGAATCCGACCATCGTGGTGGTATAGGTAGATTCTAGAAGCGTCAGTAAGAGCAATGGCGCTCCAGTTCTCAAAGAAAAAAAGTTCAAATGATTGTTAAGCTTAACTGCGGGGTCATCAACCCATAAACTTACAAACTAAAGACAACACAAACATCCATGCCCGAGGGAGGATTCGAACCCACCGGCCGCGGTGGCCGAGGGGACTGAGGCGCTCCAGTCACGGTCTGTTCTAACTTTAGAACTGTTTTCATTTTGTCACTACAGACTGTTTCGGCGCGTTATTGCCATTTTCAAATGATCTGCAGATATAGGTAATAAGTTTTACATAGTATTTCGGATTTTTAAATACAAATGTTATTCTGAAAGTAATAACAAAGGTTTTTTTACTTACTTATGTACATCAGACAGTCCAATACGATTTTATTGCACGTCATTCCATCTAGACATAAGTAAGAAACCTTTGTTATTACTTGTATTTTGTATTTAAAAATACGAAATACTATGTAAAACTTATTACCTATATCCGCAGGTCACTTGAAAATGGCAATAATGCCCCACTGGTGTAGCCGAGAGGTCTGTAGTAGTTTGGTCCCATAGAATTACAAACTTCTGAACATTTTTTGCAATAATATGCCCTTTATTATGCAGCAAAAAAAAAAAAAGGATCTTTTTCACAGCATGTCTCTTTAAGGTTTACCGTTTACTATAATCTTCTTTACTCTATCGTGCACCTCACATTTTTCTCATAACTTCACGCTTGTCAGCTACACAAAATTACACAGGAACCTGACAAATAAGCAAAAGCAAAAATTATCTCTGTGTCTGCAAACTAATGAAATGAAACAAAAATCCGAAATTAACAGCAGAATGACGAAGTTATCAGGCTACATCTGAGTCTACAGTTTAATTGGGAAACCATTAGGTTAAGTTATAGAAACTATAAATACTAAGAGCAACAGTTCCTTCATATTTCATGTTAGGATTGAATTTTTAATACCGCGCTAGCATCGGACACCCAAAAATAGAGAACAGTTGCTACTCCACAGCCACGCGTGCCCTCTAAGGTGTCTTGCTGTGGCGTGCGCGTCTGTTCCCCGTGGGAGGTTCCAATCCTCCCTCGGGCATGGTTGAGTGTGTTGTCCTTAGCATAAGTTAGATGAAATAGTTTGCAAATTTGGGGACTAATGAACACTGCAGTTTGGTCCCATAGCTTTACAAACATTGGAATATGTTACTTCATAAATAGGACTAAAAACCTACAAGGTGTCAATGTAAGCAAGCAAGAGTTAAGTGTGGAAGAAGGAGGCGCGTACGTTTATGATCGCGGTGAGTGGGGCCTATCCCTCGATTCGCAGACGCACTCGGCTTACTGTTGTGCAAATGAGTCTTTTTGAAGTAGCCCGTCAGCCGGTCTTTCACGGCGTTGGAAAACAGCATTGAACGACAGGGGTGGCAACTGGGGAAAAGGCCTATAGAATTTGCTTCCGTTCCGAGGGCGAAAGAAGCCGTGCCAAGGGAGAGGGGTTTTCTCAAATTGGACCGCGCTTCCAGCTTATCACTAGCTTAGAAGCGCTCGCCGTTTGCTTTTTGTGTAAAAGAGAAGCGTTAGACTTTTTACGGTCTTTTCTACTAGCACACCTATTCTTGTATTTCCTACTCGATATCTTTTCACCGTTTACGGAGCTTGGAAAGCCAATCTGCCAGTCCTTAGGAATGATATGCTTCCGTTCCAGGTAAACGTGCAGTGCGCTCTCAATTCTCAGCCAGAAAACTGTGATTTGTAGGTACTGTACTACAGACGAATACGCAAGGTGCGTAGGACGTGAAAGTTTAGTTTTATGTGTCACTTAATGCAATAGCGAAACATCATTTCATTCCACTGCCTGCAGTTCGTCGTCATCACTTCTCCATGTAACTTACACTTTCTGTTGGGGCGATCTGCTGCGACTTGTTACATAAAACTGCCAAGACTGCTTATGTTGAAATTATTTCATTACCAGATTCAGGAAAACTAGATACCATCCATACTAATCCCACCTCCTAAAACTGCATGTCATCGTCGTCGTTGAAATGGAAATGTGCTGAAGTCATTAAATATGTCACGATAATAAAATTACTGAAATAAAAAGACTGATTAGTCTTCTCCACTCGTCTTTCAGGCAATATGTACAATAATGAGTCAGCTTATACTCGTGATTGTAATACTGATGTATACAGAATTTTTCTTTCGCCGATTTATTATTGTGACGACCTAGCATGAAGACATATTTTATAACTTGATCACATTCCCATTTTATTGACTACGATAACACCTAGTATTATGAAGTAAAATCATCTGAGGATGGCAGCTAGTTCTTCTGAATCTGGTAATGAAATAAACAGTTGCAATATTAAAGGCTTTGGCAGTTCATTTAACAAATTACTTCTCCAGTCTGAGAAAATTTTAGAATGATTTTCTTTAGTGTGCAAGGTAAGTTATTAACCCTGTTAATATGACACGCTAATGTTAAACTCTATTAAAGTTTCGTGTCATGGTACGAAATGTCAAATTTCTAGAATAAAAAAAAATCATTTCACTTCCTCAAATCTAGCTTTTCGATATTCTCTTTCTCCTCATATAGATCTCTTATGACGTGAAATTTAGTTAACTGCTTGTTTTAATTTTGTTTCAAAGTAGACTATTTAATTTAAATTGTGCACTGGAAACCTACGAATTTGACTTCATTTGTATTCATCATCCGTCTTACATCTAGCTTGCACCTTGCAATCTGTGCATACTATGTTCTGACTCAGACAAAACTCTAAAAGTAAACATTGACTTCTAATTATACTACGACTGTTAAATTTTCTCTGATATTTGTTTTTAACACGCGATAGCGTATACAGTAGTAGAATTAGTGAAAGTTACAACGGTGTTAATAATGATCAGGCAAAAATCATCGCTATTGATAGTATCGAAACGCTCACTATTAACAAATTCACTACCTTCAGTGTCATTCTCAAAGTAAAAATATAGATATTGATGATAATAGTGCTGGTATGAAATACACGTTTCCCACATATTTCCGTATGATTGTATACAGTGTTAAGTATAATACTTTCCCTGCGTATACAGTGGATACCCACTAGATATGCGATATGATGAGCGAGAATTATAGTACAAGCAGTCATGTATTAATCTCTGGTGTCAGACAAAGCTTATCTGACATTGGACAGTACCCCGAACAATTCACTGTTTTCTGGTCTATGTAGGTTTTATTATTTATTCATACAACATAATCTACACTAAAACTAACTTCACCTGAGGCGCAGTGGTTATTTATCACTACCGCAGTGCTCCCAGCTCCTACCATATGACAGTGCATATTTTGTCACATCACGATAATCTTGTGGCTTTACCAAATAATTTGTAACTTGTGAGTTTTGAATGGATAAAATACTCGTGATTTCTCGTCGGAAAGAAAATGGCACTCAATGGGACTGATTGTACCCACCATCTTATGTAAATAATTTTCGGTTTATTATTCACAAATCTTCCCGAATCCGATAAACAAAATGAAATATCTCTCAACCGTGAAACATGATAATCCATAAATTTTTTACCACTATCAGCGGCCATTACATTAAATATTTAGATTTAACTCTTCTATACTTCTATTGTCTCGTAAGATAAATAAATCGGCAATGGACGTGAACTTTACGGTACGTGCTGTTTTAGTAGTTTCACCCAGTCTGTGTTCACACTCATAAAGCAAAACAAATGTAAATTCTTTCCGTATGACTATCAATGAAAACTACCATTTTGTAACATATCTGCCCACATATTGAAGATTTTAATGAAATAGAAATAATTTTGTTTACTGCCACGACTGGTACGGAGCACCTAAAAACATGTTCAACAAATGAAGAGCTTACGGCTATAATTCGCACTGTGAAAGGCTCTGCAATTTTTATGAAAGAAAACAAATGGAATACCTGTTCGCATCCCATTCCTGTCTTCCTGTAACTGCCACTAGCTAAGACGTGACGAGTACATCAAATAGAACTTCGTTCACGAAGCATAACGCTTTGCCAGGGTGTTGTATTCGTGGAACAGGTGTTAACGTAAACGGTCGCGGAATACAGCTGCTCGCAGCCATCTAAAAACAGGGCGATTATTGTTATTAAACATAAATGTGGTGGATTATGCAGACACAGAAATAGGCTAAAACTTTATATGAAATACACAGCGAGCCTAATTGATATTCGTTGTGGACTGCGCGAATGCAGTTAAGGTCCCTAAATAGTCATAAAGTGGCCAGTGCGGATCTCGCTCGTTTGATTAATAGTGTCAATTTATTGTCCGCCTCGTGTTTTACCAATTAACTTAGCCTGTTTGGAGTCGGAATGTGCTATTCGCAAATCTAGAAGGTTTCATACCGTGTCTGCTAACGGCAAGTCCATTAAGCCCACACCATCATCGACGCGTGTATTAGAATTGTGTAGGTAGTATCGCTATGGTCGTCGTAATGCTGATGTGGCTATCGTTATTAACCTTAATTATACGGCAAAAGTTAATGACTATTGTATTATGGTAGGTTTAACATTACTGAAACACAAGCTCTGATGCGTAATAGAGCAGCTAAGCGGCAGCCTTGTCCGTATATTTAGCAAACACATTCTTCGTGTTCTTCCACCCATTTATTTCGATCTCGTCATACAAATAACACAACAGGTGAGAAACACAAGAGATAATAAGAGAGGGAGGTATTAGGAGGATGATAAGAGAAAGCTCATTAAAAGAACGAGTTTTAGCAAACACGGGAAAACGAATAATCTTGTGGTTTGTCACAGTGAATTTAAACCCAGCACTGATGGTACTGCAATATGTGAGACAGTGAGTGCTTACATTGTTATAGTAGAATTACTCGCTGTGTTATAGCTGTTTTATATACGACAGAAACCCAGTTTTTTGTAAATTGAAGGAAGAAAATATTTGAACTGAAACACACAAAAGGAGAATTTGTGTCAGAAAAATGAGCTATTTCCGATCAAAACTGATAACTTAAGTACAATGTGGATTAAACAAGTACCCTGACAACTAACAAAGAAACAATTCTTCAGTCACTACCATTCAATATTTACGAAATTTTACAAAGTAAAACGCTACACAAATTCATAATGATGAAAAGAAAATGTTCGTGGGATTGTAATACGAACCAGTAACACCTATTAAAAATTAACCGCCCTGCTAAGTGATATATTTCCTTTGCACTTTTATTTTTGTGCCGCGCTGAACATAATGCCTTAACGAAATGTTTAGAGAAGTTTGAATCTACAACACGTCGAAAAGCACGGACAGTAAGTTGCTGCCTTTCGTTATGTCACGAACGTACTCATGAAGAGTGTTTACATTTATTGAATTTGCAATATTAGAAAATCTCGACCTTTTCAGGGGACTGAAATAAATTCAATGGCGAAGTTGAAAATTTGTGCTCTACCGGGATTCGCACCCGAATATCTGCCTTCGGAGCAATCGTCTCCATAACGATGTTTTTCTTTTCATTTTTGTAGATCAGTTCCTTGTGGACGTGGGATTGTGTCTATTTGTTCTTGTTCTCTGAAATCCTGGCTTAATTTGTTTTTTCTTTACCGTGGATGGCTAGTCCTCTGACCGAACGCCCTGAGCTACCACACCGGCAATTCGACTATCCAGGAACACTTCCTGTCCTGCCGACATTCTCAATCTATCACACACTACGATGGTAGTGCCACCTGCCCATTGCTCGCTGCCTAACTGTATTTCTGTAAGGGATCGACCGTATTTGTACACATTCATAGAAATTGTCAACTGATTGTTGAGGGCATATATAAAATTAGATATATGTTTTCTGTTCTTTCGGACATGTCCGAATTCAATGATACAGTTATACAATATAAACAATTTTCTAACATAGTTTTGGATACATGAAGCAATTTGTCCGTCTTATCTGATGTACAAGACTCAGTCCCTATGTAGTTAACTTTACAAAATGTGGAAAAGACTTTTAGTAAGAAATAAGTACTCATTTTAACTGTATAAATAGCGATTGTTTTAGGCCACTTAATATGAGGGATATGGGAATATGGGAGATCAAGAAATCACCTTAGAAAAATGTAAGTACGTAATAAAGGATCTTGTTGGTAGTACAATATATTACTTGTTGAAGTAAAAGATAAACTGAGCAGCGTGATGGACTATGGCCGAAATTGGCTTTACGGCCTTTTCCCGTGAGAAAGTGCTAATTCGATACCTCCACATTTTAAATACCTTCCCTGAAAATTTCTACTCGATATCTTTCGTGTAGGCTAAGTAGTCATCTTAAGAAGGCAGTAAATGAGAAGATATTGTCACCTTGTTTACCGAGTTCATGTTATGTGTCGACTGTAAGTTGCAGTGTGTGTTGCGTGGTATAATGAATCAAGTAAGTGGTAATCAATCGGAATATTAGTTTACTGAGAAAAAGACGAGAATAAACAGTATGGGAAGTTATAGAAATAAGAAAGAAATTCCTCCATGACTTAACATCCAAGAAGATTGAAGACTTCGAGAATATTAGGAAAATATATTTTTGTGATGTTGCAGGAGGGCTAAACAAAAACTTTGTTTATACTTATAAGAAAACGTACTGTAACTAAACTACAATACACGGTTAACATTCAAACATAACAAACGTACTGCAGCCCAGACAGCCCAGGTTTTGTACTTCAAGCGTCATCTTCGGTGGGCTATACACAGTTTATAAAAGCACCGTTTGTTCAAGGGAAGTTCCTGAGAAATCCACTAAATACCATGACTTTTTCGAACAAAACCTATGAATTGTGGCAATGGGCACTGATATACTTTCCAATCATTTCAAACTGTCGAAATATTTGCCAGGTATTCTTTCGGAGATATTCTCAAACTTCTTATTCAGTTTTTTCAATGTTTTTATTCGTTTGTGAGATCGAGAGGTACAAAGGTACCGCACATATGGAGAAGATAAAAAGACAGGTTTTTAGCCTTTTTTGGACCAGTGTCCGCAAATATTATAAAAGTAACCGCAGCAAATGCTTCATTTTTCAACTATATAAGCTTTAGATATTTATCCACAACTATTGTTTTCCCGTTTTCGAAATCATAGTGTTTTGGAACGAAAAGTATCAATTGTAATGAGAGACGACGATACGGCCTCTGTGAAATTTATCATCCATTTTTAAGATATCTGTTCGTCGAAAAAAATTTATTTATGCATACCTTAAGGTTGTACATAGTGGATCGACGAAGATTTAAATTTCTTTTTGTTATTCGTAACACTTACGTATTTTAATGATTTTTCAGAGGTAAAGGTAATATTGTATAGACTTTACCTATGGTTGGTTTTAGCTAGCCATAGCAGTGTATGATATTTAGAGGAAACATCGAAATTTTCCTTAAAACAGAATATAACATATCTCATAGCGTACTCAAGAAATGGTTCCATATCCGGCGAACTAACCTGTGCGGATTTTCAGCGTCTGTCCAAGCGAACTTTGCATTCGGTATGAAACACTTATCATTCCATTTAGAGTTATCTATGGTGCTGAAACATGATTTTGGACATAGTAAACAGTTTTATATTCTACAATATTGTATATTCTCTCGATAAATTAATTTATATTTGTTATTCTTCATACAGTGTGTATAAATGAGTCGAGGCATATAACATATAGTCAAATCTTTACAGGATTTGTTTGATATAAGCAACACACCCAGCCAAAGGAAGGAAAACTATGGAACAAGCTGGAAAAGCTCATGTTAGAGCACAAACGAGGCAAAAAGTTTCATATCTGAAGGACTCTGATAGAAAAGTTGGAACCAGCAGCCTCAGTCCATCACCGTCTTCATCAAAAATTTCCAGATAGTTATCTGGAAGAGAGAGGGTGTTGTACCAGTGGGAGAGAAAGAGAGAGGAGTCAGTGAATATGGAAAGTAGAGCCGAGAGGAGACATACATAAGCTCTAGGGGGCTGGGTCCCCAGACTGTAGACCGTTAAACAACAAACATTTGCCAATTCCCCTGTACGTACGGGTTAAAGTACCTCGTTTAAACGGTTATAAGCCAGAATAAACCAACTACAAGGACTTGAATAATAAGGAGACATTTGCGACTTAAGAGACAGTGAGTTAGAAACAGTGGTAGTGTGAGAGAAAAAGAATGGGTTTAAAGACAATGACAGAGAGACGATGAAAGTGGCAGAGAAGAACAATGTGGTAACGAAGTTCGAGAGAAAGGGATCAAAAGAGTGATAGCAGGAGAAACAGACAGGAGAATATGCGAGAAAAATTCGACAGTGAGAACGATACATATGTACACAGTAACAACGAGAAGGAGTATCTGCGCATGATAACTTCCCGACGAGGAGAGACTGTGTAAATGTATGTTGCTAGTTCCTTGTTATAAGAGCGCGAATAAATTCACGTATCAAAATTTTTGGTGAAGGCCGAATGACGACAGAAGTACCTGGTTCCCCAGTTTTCCTTCCGACTCTTCTAAACTGATACATACACTACTGGACATTAAAATTGCTACACGAAGAATATGGTAAACGGGTATTCATTGGACAAATATATTAAACTATAACTGAGATGTGATTACATTTTCACGCAATTTATGTACATAGATCCTGAGAAATCAGTACCCACAACAACCACCTCTGGGTGTAATAACGGCCTTGATACGCCTGGGCATTGAGTCAAACAGAGCTTGGATGGCGTTTACAGGTACCCATGGGGCTTCAACACGATACCTCAGTTCATCAAGAGTAGTGACTGGCGTATTGTGACGAGCCAGTTGTTAGCCCACCATTGACCAGACGTTTTCAATTGGCGAGAGATCTGGAAAATGTGCTGGCCAGGACAGCAGCCACGGGTCGTAATATATCTGAAATGTAACGGACACAGTTCAAAGTGCCGTCTATGCGAACAAGAGGTGACCGAGATGTGTAACCAATGGCACACCATACCATCACGCCGGGTGATACGCCATATGGCGATGACGAATACACGCTTCCAATGAGCGTTCGCCGCGATGTCGCCACACACGGATGCGACCATCATGATGCTGTAAACAGAACCTGGGTTCATCCGTAAAAATGATGTTTTGCCATTCGTGTACCCAGATTCGTCGTTGCGTACACCATTGTAGGCTCTCATGTCTGTGATGCAGCGTCAAGGGTAACCGCAGCCATGGACTCCTAGCTGATAGTCCATGTTGCTGCAAACGTCATCGTACTGTTCGTGCAGATGGTTGTTGTCTTGCAAACGTCACCATCTGTTGACTCAGGGATCGAGACGTGGCTGCGTAATCGGTTACAGCCATGCGGGTAAGATGCCTGTCATCTCGACTGCTAGTGATACGTTCCGTGTTGCCCTCCTGAACCCACCGATTCCATATTCTGCTAAAAGTCATTGGATCGCGACCAACGCGAGCACCAATCAAGAGATACGATAAACCGCAATCGCGATAGGCTACAATCCGACCTTTATCAAAGTCGGAAACGTTATGGTACCCATTTCTCCTCCTTACACGAGGCATAACAACAACGTTTCACCAGGCAACGCCGGTCAACCCATGTTGTACACAGACTCAAACCATGGAAATTCTTGCGCTTAGTCCACTTAGTTGTTGCCTAGAACACATGAAGGATGTTAATAGAACGCTGAAAGTCTGTCAGCAGTCTGTTTCATATCACCTGTTCATTCACAAACTCAGAAACGTCGAACACTTGCTCTGTCACTTCATTATATTCATGACACCTTTGTCTTACTTTAATCTCATTCTTTCTTGACAGGTCGTCGATGAAACATATTTTAATATAAACTTCAGCCAAATGATGTCCTCGTTCTTTCAGAAATCGAATCACTGTTCATACGTGACTGACTTATTGATTTTCGTGGTCGTTTCCACTTATCGTCAATGAATCAATAGCGGCGACAGTATGAAGAACTTAATGTTCGAGTCTATCCTGATAACTGAGAACAATCATAACCACTCGACTATCAATTTTATAGGAACATCTCGTATCTCCACGGAATATATCGAACACTTTCACTAACTGTAAACAAACGAAAGAACAATACACGTAAGTAATACCTAAAAAAGTCTTCCCTCTTTATACAGAAACTGCAGAACACACTGACGTAATACGTAAACTACAGTAATCAATGTATGCGAAAAAAATTGTTATCTCGTGTTACAAAAAGGACACAATTTCAGACAAATGACTGATGGTCATATTCGAATGAGATAATACTCAGAAAGACTGAAGTTTCCTTTCATTATACACGCTAACAGTCATAAAAGTTGTATGAGTACATAAAGCTCTTGATTGTGTGACGATAGTCGTGTTAGAGGCAGCTGACGCTGTTTTGCCACCAGCGGCTTTCTCAGTGAGGCGTTAGTGAGGTGTGAAAGATGATAAACGGGGTGAGCTGGTCGGATTCGTCGCGGTGCTTATAAAATTTCTGTTACGTCAATCACAGCCGCCGCATGCCGCTCGCTCCAGCTGCGGACGCGCTTCTGCCATTTCGACACACGCACACACTCTCTGAAATCTGAGCTAAAGGCCGGAAAAAAAAGATTATCGCTAATTCCGGGAACAGCAGAGCCAGTCATGCACAAACAAGTTAACGCTCTAGTCATGCTGTCTTGTGATGATATTTGGCGTTATAAGGATTAGACAAACCGATGGTGCTGTACGTAACGCCAAAAGCGCTAGCACCTAATATGAATCTGGTGTTCACTTACGGTATAATGCTTCGCGTAAGCAAATTCCATCTGTACAAAACAATCTCATTTCCAGTATCCTTATATTTTGCGGCTGCGAAATACAGCATACACTTCTAAATTAAATTTCTTCAGACAAAATTGCCTACGGTCGGGGGTTCGAATCCCCCCTCGGGCATGGATATTTGTGCCGTCTTTAGTATAAGGTAGTTCGTAAGTAGTTTGTAAGTTTAGGGACTGATGACCCCGTAGTTAAGTCCCATACGCTATACAAACATTTGAAACTTTTTTGAAACAAAATTGCCCAATGATGTTATTAAACGTTCTATTTTTAAGAAAGCGCTTTCGTTTTCTTGGCAGACTATTGTTATTATTTTTACATTACGTAATTAAATGCTTCAATAAGGCTGAAGGAAGAAGATGGTTCAATTCCGCGTTCGACCATAGGTTTTCTTCGACTTCCAAAATCGCTACGGACGAATACCGGGAGTGTTGCTTTGTCCATATTCCGAGTTTGCTCTCAGTCTGTAATGACCTTGATATCATCTAGAGGAAGTGAAATTTCTCTGTCACCAAGACTGCTGAAAGAGAGAAATACGTTTCATTCGTACGAATTTTATACATACAGTATTATTTGAAGCACCTACGAAATATCATACCACGGATGATACAAGTACAACGTATCAGTGAAAATAGCTAGGCTTGAATAACTCGTATACATTCATAGAAGATATATACTTCTTCTGCATCTAAGGAAGTAATTATATCCCACGTTTTTACGAATGGCTCTTCGACTTTCAACTTTGAACTTAGCTTTTAACACGTTATAAGCTTATAAAAATAGATAAACTCTGCAGAGGAAGACAAAAAAGATATTGCCTCAAGGGAAGCTAAGTTAAAAATGTTTATAATTGTGAAAAGTGACCGATATAAAAATAAAATACATATAAATTTGCAGCATCGGTCTCCTTGTTCTATATTTTATCACACGCATGAACTATTCGAATAAATATATGGTGAAGTATTTCTCTACCTTATTTGCTAAAACTAGTCAGAAAATAGATATGCACAACAATATTGTGCCATACTGTGTTTTGCTAATGCCCACATTTCCGTCATTCTTTGTCGTGCATTGTACGTAGCTGATGACAAAGGCGTCTGCAATGTAAAACTGACCTTAACATATTTTCTTTGCCTTAAATCGCAGAATACGCCCCTAAGTTTCCCATATCCTCTCTCTCTCTCTCTCTCTCTGTTTCTCTCCTTTTCAAAAGATACGTAATACTTCAGTAACTAAGTTGTTGATTAAAGTATCTGATTGATATACGTTAAAAAGAAAAATATATATATTATTTAATACTACGTCATATTTTTTGTGATTTTGGCAAAACGCCACACTGGATTGTAAACATGTGTGTTGTTTCCCTCTTACTTTTCTGGCAGCCATTATAGCAGTATAATCTGCAGTGAACCAAACGATGTTACTTAAACGAACTTTGTAATTTCCATGCATCTAAGATTTCGGTACACTAATGTAGCGTACAGAAATCTGTAAGTACATCCGAGATCAGTTGCAGTAGTTCCGTTTTGTAAACATCTGTCTCTGAAGGCTCTTAGTCTTCATTTGTGTAACGTCCCGAAAGAATTCGCGTCGATGAGAACTCGCCACAAACTTCTTGATGGGGTAGCTGCGGCGCATTCTTCTGGACTCGGGTTAAGCTCGCCTTCTGTGTCGAGACGTTTTAGAGGCCCGCAGAACAAGAAATGTTGAGCAGCCAAGAAAGCGGAAAATTACGGCAGACTCAATTCTTTCTCATCATTACTAAATAAATACTCTTCTCTTCCGCGGTTTCACTTATCGAGGCTACGTTTTCTCCTTAAGACAAAATGAACGGGAATTACTATAGAAAGTCGAGCTTCAGAGAACCTGAAGTAATGTTGACAGCGAGATTATGGAGAGAAAGTGGAATACATAGATGTTCATCCAGTGGCAAGACAGACAGTGGTGACATAATTATTTTCTGTTGTAGAAAGCGATAAAGAAATAGTAATAAACAGCGGGAGATACAGTGAAAACTGAACAAAAAATATGTAAAATATTCCCTAACTAGCGTAGTTGAGTTCCTTAAATTTCTTAAGGTAGTAGTTGGTATTTTGTAGCCTAGAGTATATTACAAATAACTAGCTAAAACCCGGCGTCGCCTGGGCAGTTACTCATTGCAGTCTTCAGTTAGTGCATCTCTCCTTCCCTTTTCTCTCTCTTTCCTGCTCTTTCTGTCCATCTACTCGTTTTCCTCTCCCCCTACCCCTCTTTCTGCCCTTTTTCACCTTCCCCTTTCTCTGTCAATCATATCCTCGTCTCTCTGTCGAACTCGTCTACACATCTACATATACATGGGATACTCTGCAAATCACATTTAAGTGCCTGGCAAAGGGTTCATCAAACCACCTTTACACTCTTTATCTCCCATTCCATTCTCGAATAGCGTGCGGGAAGAATGAACACCTCAATCTCTCCGTTCGAGCTCTGATTTCTTGTATTTTATTCTGATGATCTTTTCTACCTATCTATGTGGCAGTCAACATTCGGAGGAGAATATTGGCGATTGGAGTTTCGCAAGAAGCCCACGCTGCAGCGATAAACGCAGTTGTTATAATGATTCCCATCCCAGACCCTGTATCATTTCCGTAACGCTGTCTTCCCTGTATCATGCCAATACAAAACGACCAGACCTTGTTTGGACTCTTTCGATGTCCTCCGTCAAACTTACCTGATAAGGATCCCACACTGTGCAGCAATACTCCAAAAAAGGACGTACAAGCGTAGTGTATGCAGTTTCTTTAGTAGTTCTGTTGCATCTTTTAAGGGTTCTGCCAATAGAACGCAGTCTTTGGTTCGCCTTTCCAACGAAATTATCTTATTTAGTGGAGTTTACGGCCTTTGCATTTGATTGATCTATCTTGTAAACAAAGTTTAACGGATTTCATTTCGTACTCATGTGGACGACTTCACACTTCTCATTATTTAGAGTCAACCGCCAATTTTTACACCATAGTGATATATTATGTAGATCTTTCTGCAGTTGGTTTTGATCTTCAGATGATTTTACCACACGGTAAATGACGGCGTCATCTGCAAACAACCTAAGAGAGCTGCTTAGATTTTCTCCCAAATCGTTTATGTAAATAAGGAACAGCTGAGGACCAATAACAGTACCCCGTGGAACGCCCGATATCACCTCTGTTTTATTCGATGTCTTACCATCGATTACTACAAACTGTGTGGTCTCTGACAGGAGAGAATATACTCAGGCCACTGCCTCCTCTATCTGTAAACAATTACGTAACTCTGTTAACTTTCATGGTAATCAGTGAAGTGGTGGCTAAATTGATTGTAAGGTACCCTCAGCCATGCACCTTATATCTTAGGTAGACGGTAATGTTTCACTTGTTTTGACGGACGAGTGTGCAAAATTTTAAGAAGAACGGATGAACGATACGGTTGGGCATAAAATACGAACAAACATACATTTTTATATATTAGACTAGTCGTAGCACCCGGCGTTGCTCGGGTATTTATTTATACCTATCTTCTGTCAGTCCATCTCCCCTCTCGTATCTGCGCTACTCCTCGCTGCTCTATTTCTTAATCTCCTCCTCCCCCATCTCCTCATATCCTTCTCTGGAACCATCCCCTCCTCCCGTCTCCTACTGTCTCCTTTACATAATCAGGAATAACACAAATAATATATCACTATCCAACTGTTTTACTAACAAAATAACTTCGTTTGCAAGGGTAATGATTTGGCGAAACACGAAAATCACAAAATTTCTGAAGGTTATACCAAAGTCCAAGCGGTTCTCCGACGAAGATCACACGTCCACTGACGTTCTAAACCATTTAAATATTGAAGTTCAAGGTCCGTATATAGGGCAAAATCCAAGTCCGTGCACACACGTCAATAGCAAACAGCAAGTAACAGACCGTAGTGTAGTACTTTCTTGTTGTTGAGTCGGACATAACAGAGGGCGAAGACGTGGTTTGAAGATACCGCGGGGGCATTAAATAAGAGTCTATAGTTTACGGAACCGGCGGCTGGGGTCGCTATCTCCTCTAGACGGCCAATCGCTGTGTTGTTCTGGATGCCCAATCGCTGATAGTGGCGGCGAGCTCGCGCGCGGAAGCGGCTGGCGATATTACTGTGGTTGCGCATGGAAAAGTTTTTCGGCCGCGCGTACTGTAGCGTGCGCCGCTCAAAGCGGAGATTCTGTCAATTTCATCCTTTCTTACTCCAACTCCTACGTTCCTCCTTTCTCTTATCCATATTCTTCTCGCCGTCTAACGATCTCCACCTCATTCTGCTCCTGCTCCTCCTCCACCATCTCGTCTTGCCGCGGTGGAGTAGCCGAGCGGTCTAAAGCACCTCGCTGCGGAGCGCGCGGTTGCTCGCCGTGGAGGTTCGAGTCGTCCCTCGGGCATGGGTGTGTGTGTTTGTCCGTAGGTTAGTTTACCTAGGATTAAGTAGTTTGTAAGCTACGGACTGATGACCACGCAGTTTGGTCCGATAGATTTACAGACATTTAAACATCTGGTCCTGCCCCCATTCCTCTGTCTCTGTGCTCCTCCGTGTGTCCTCTTTGTTAGAAGCGATGGTATAAATAATTCACAACAACATTTCTGAGGCGCCATGACACGGACTGCTGGCCACTCCTGTTGGAGTTTGGAGTCCTCCCTCCTACCCTCTCGGCCCTCCTCCTGCCTGTCTCGGTCCGTCTCCTCACACTCGCTCTGTCCATCTTCTTCTCCTCTTTGTCCATCTTCTCCTCAGCCACTCACAGTCCATCTCTTCCTCCTACATAGATGAACTATTACATGTATCGACGGCATTCATGGTGATCGTTGAAACGGTGTCGAAGATCATTCCAAGGTACCCTCCGCAAAACACCGTACGGTGTCTTGCGGAATATAAAAACCTTCTCTACAGAAAGAAAAATGCATGTTATAACTTTCACGGTGTTTGGTCAAACTATGTCATTTCTGTTATAACGTACCCATCGCCATACACGGTACGAAATATACATATTGTAAAAAATATTATAAAAGACTACACAGTAGTCTTCCTCTTGTATTGAAGGTAAAATGTGCAAGATTGGAATAAAAGGTTAGAGAGTCTAGACAGATGTCCAATCCTGCAAGTAAATTGCTCTTCACCATGCACAATTTGGAATGTTATACAGTGACCCTCCTCTTGTTTTGAAGGTCAAGGGTCAAAATTTCATCAGAACCGGAAAAGAACTGTTTATTCATATGTATTTCAAAAAAAAAAAAAAAAAAAAAAAAAACGGAAATCCTTATAAGTTTTCTTCGCGGAATTTTATTGAATATAATACACAGTATAACTGCAATACAATTTAAAATAAACATGGTTACATCTTATGTAACTGAAAAACACATTTAATGTCAAGTAAATGTAGAATCATGGAAACGTCTGAAATAGTTTGTTATAATAATTTCATATGGCTCAGTCATCTGGTGAAATCTTTCAACTGTACGCCACTTCGACGTCCGCGGTGGAGTGGCCGAGCGCATTGAGGCGCTATGCTGCGATGTGCGAGGCCGTTCCCCGTCGGGGGTTCGAATCACCCCTCGGTCATGGATGTTAGTGTTGTCTTTAGTATAATGTACTTTATAAGTAGATTGTAAGTTTAGGGACTGATGACCCCGCAGTTAAGTCCCTTAAGCTTAACAAAACAAACCACTTCGACGACTTCAATGTCTCTAATTTACCCCAGTTATCCACCTGGGAAAAGTGGACATACATTTTCTAATTTTAAAGTTAGACTTCAAAGAGTCGTACATTTAGTGGTTTTCATACTTCTAACTTCCAAAATTAAATTAATGTAATGTTTTGTAACGGGAAAATTTCACAAATAGAACTGTAAAAGTTCTTCTAATTCCTGTATAACCATCGTAACTTTTTTTCTTGCTGTTTTCGAATGCACGTCAAGCCCTATTCCTTTTACTGTCCCGCGTATCAAGGCATAATATTTTATTTTGCTTCCTTTTTCATTTTAGTGTGTCATGGTCTATATTCCCATTCAGAATAGGAGGCTCAAATAATATCAGAAGAAACATTTTCCCAGAAACATACCCGATATCATAATATCAATATTTTCAAGCATTACGACGCTGCCATACGGAATAGCCGCGTGGTCTAAGGCGTCATGCTACGGACTGGTCGGCCGTTCCAGCCGGAGGTTCGAGTCCTCCGTCGGGCATGGGTGTGTGTGTTGTCCTTCGTATAAGTTAAAGTAATTTGTAAGTCTAGGGACTGATGTCAACAGCAGTTTGGTCCAATAGTTTTACAAACATTGACCATTAATTAACTACGACGCATCCTAATCAGTTATCGGTAACCAGATCCAATCGCACTATGTAGGTACACTATAACGTTTATTCATAATGATTACGAATAATCTCTTGAAGTTATGCGTTACTTAAGATGACAGACACATACCTAACCTATAAGAATTGTGCTTGTAAGGAGACTTGCAATAGCTGTTTGGCTATTAACGCCAGAGATTGAAAGTTAGCTGCGTTCATGATATAATTCAAATGTCCAAATGTTTTTTAAGCTTATGGAACTTAACTGCGGGGTCATCAGTCCCTAAACTTACAAACTACTTATATACTAACTTGTACTAAAGACAACACAAACATCCATGTCCGATGGAGTATTCGAAACCCCGACGGGGAACGGCCTCGCGCATCGAAGCATAGTGCCTCAATGCACTCGGCCACTCCGCCGCGCTCATGATATAATTATTATGATGGAAGATAATTACTTATAATTACCCTAAGATTTATCGACAACTGCTGCCGTATTATACAGGGTATTTCAGGAATTATAGTAAATATTTCAGGAGGTGGTAGTATAGTAATTCGTCTATACTACCACCTCAAAAATTATTTACTATTCCTCCTGTAACATCCAGTTCAAACAAGAAATTCGATTTACGATTCGTATTAACACATATCGAAAGGTAACTGCCTTTGTCAGATAAGTTTGTAGATACATTTTGCCTGATGGTGTTTAACACTCTCTGGTTTCTCCAGTTACGTCGTAGGATGTTTTAGCTGATATATTGCGCTGGCTGTCGTTACGCTACTGCGTTTTCTTTCTGAATATGTAATAAAATTGTTGAAGAAAAATCTTAATATTCTCTACGAAAGTTATAGTGAGCGAAGAAGGCTGCTAGATCTTTGTCAGGATGGATGTCGATGGTTTGCTGGGTTAACTGGATGAGCGGGGCGCGGACACGAGGATTCGGAATGAAGGCGCGTCCTGTCCCCAATCCCCAAGGCGACGAGCTGCCATCGCGCCGATATTGACTTTCTGCACCGCGTAATTAATGTACGCTCCGAATATCATAGCTGTTTCGGATACAGTGCCGTCCGTGTACGTGAACAAAAAGGCGCACCGCTGAAAATGATTCTCCATCCCTCTTTCCTTCCCTCTCTTTTTCCGTTTTCTCCTTGCCCACTGCTCGCCGTAACTCGGTCTTCTTTATTTTTCTTTCTTCATTTTTTTGACCGCTTTTATGTGTTGCAGGCGCGGGCGTCTCCACTCCTTTAGTCCGTAATTATTGTGCCGGCGCCGGGGTGGGGGCAGGAAGTGTGCATTTCTCGGCTTTGAGGGCGCGCGACCTGTAACGACGTGTTACAACTCGGGACCGCCACCTGCCTGAAAGCCGGCAGTCGCCGAAGCCACCGCCGACGAACACGCAAAAGGGACAAATTGCGAACGCACAGTACGATCGACAGAACACTTTAAGTAGTTTCAGAACAAAAATATACATAGACCGCTACAAAGTGCGGACGCTTTTGCTCCAGCTTTTCCTTCTCCTTCGTGCGTTTCTTCTCTCCATTTCACGCATTGTCGGTCGTCTGTAGCACCTTACCCTGGGCGAATGTCGTGTTGCTAGCCTTATCGTTCACCGTTCACTCTCGATGAAAAGCAGCATTTCTAGTCATTACACAAGCTTGAGTAACCACAGGGCTAGGAAGCGTAGCTGTCCTAGGTAATGTTATTGTAGATCTGTCGGTCTCTATGTCTGAGGTACTGTACTTAATATTTTCCCCACATATGTTCAATGATATGGTGATCGGGTTTTGGTGTTGTGAGAAAGATACGTAGAGCGATTAACATCCGTCTCTTCTCTAAAGGCACCAGTTTACTAGCTTCACGGAATTCAAATGTTTGTAGAGCTTATGGGACGTAACTACGGGGTCATCAGTCCCTACACTTAAAAACTACTTATGAACTAGCTACTACTAAGGACGACACAAATATCCATGCCCAAGGGGGGGATTCGATCCCCGACCGTAGTGGCCGTGCAGACCGTGACTGGTGCGCCGCAGTCCCCTCGGCCACTGCGGCCGGCTCACGGAATTCGACCAGTGGTTTGTAACATGATGATAGACCAAGTATACGGAGTAGATGTGAAGATTACGTTCCAAGCGTCTTCGAGTTGAACAGTAATGGTAATTACCTAAAAGAAATTGTACACTTTTAAGACTTATTAAAAAATCAAAATGTTCAAATGTTTGTAAATCTATCGGACCAAACTGCGTGGTCATCAGTTCGTAGCTTACAAACTACTTAAACCTAGGTAAACTAACCTAAAGACAACACACACACCCATGCGCCAGGGAGGACTCGAACCTCCACGGCGAGCAACCGCGCGCTCCGCAGCGAGACGCTTTAGACCGCGCGGCTACTCCACCGCGGTCACACTTATTAAAACACATCTTCAAATTAATCTGTGTAGTATAATAGGAAGGGAGAGTAAAGCTTAAAGTACCGCCATCAAGGTCCTCATTAGACGTGGACTGCTACTTCGGACTGAACAAGCGAAGGGAAGGAAGAGTTATTTTCGAAGGGTGTACCATATTATTTTGCTAAAGCGTTTCGTAAAAACACAAATATTGGTGCCCAAACTGGGAGCTGAGCTCTGGTTATCCAGAATTCTAATTCATTTACGTCACTACTGCTCCACATCACCCAAACTTTATATGAGTACATTGCCTTTACCTTCACGTTGAAGCATAGCTATGCCACTCGTAATGCTGAGGAAAATGTGCGTACTTACATTCAAATAAAACTATGCAACATTTGTTATCATCTGTGAATGGCGAAAGAGGAATAACGCAAGGGAACCTTGACCCGGCTTTTTTTGTCCCTTACTCTCACCAACCAGCCAAACAAGGCCTAACGCAATAAACATTATTATTTGCATCACGGCTGCTTTAACTTCATTATCTTGGCGACTCAAGACCACATCTGCATAAAGTCGAACGCTAGTAAATTTCCTTTACCCCATTTATTGTAACGCGCCGTTTTTCACTCGGTAGTGCCGTTTGGGATGGCGGATGGTTAATTTGTGGCGACGAATGCCTCTGAGCCTGGCAATTAATGTTATAAGCAGCCACAAACCGATGGACAGCAGCACTTCAGTTCGTGAAAATTGAAGTAAACTGTTTCTAATCCTTATAAGAACCAGATGACTGGAGAACTACGATGAAAATTAATTTCTACAGTTTTTAATAATGCTGTATGTCGTCTCCAAAATCTCAAGCATATTAAATATTTCAGTAGACTGTTCCTACCTAACCAGCACTTGTAACAGTTATTGTTCGTATTACACGCAAAATACCAAGTGGTTGGCTTTACTATCCAGATTATCAAAAAGTGAAGTCAATACTACTCGCCTTAAAAGTGAAGAACCGGTTGATAGGCGGATAATCAAACACCTACGGGCGGCAACGTGAAATACAACATCTAAACAGAATTACAGGCCATGTTCACTTCCTAAAAGTGTGATACATTCCATAAACGGTCGACAAGAACTCGGCCCGGTAGCTTTCGAAGCTCTGTACATACAATTCCCCGTTACTGTGGACTAACGTGGACTATATGCGAGGTTGACTCAATGTGAAAGTCTGCCTTGTCATCTTTTAATAGGTGCAATTGGCATTGGGAAAAATTATGGCGAAATTTGGTGCTATAGTGACATCATTAATCAGCGCTATAGGCCAAACGAAATTCTGAAATCTAGTGTTTTTCTGACAAGCAAGGACACCTTGGTGTCTAAAGTAGCGCCCAGCCTGCGGGTGATAATACAGGCCTCCACAATTTGGCGGCACTATAAAGGATAATTTGTAGAACCTTGAGCGAAATTTATAACTAATGCTTATCATAAAGAGACAGTTATGGAGTTTAAAAACTGACCCTTTTAATTATCTTGTGCAGTGTATTTAAAGCCTTACCTTTTTCTTTTGCATACCATCCAATGGACGTTAAGTTTGCGCATTAAAGAAAGTATAAAATATTTTTTTCTTGTCTTAGTTATGAAAGGCTGTTATCGGCAACACTCTAAATCCTAAGAAGAAAAGTTAAGTGCGAATCTACTGGATACATGATGTCTACGTGGTCAAGGGTAAATTATTTTGTACGAATAGATGTTCTGGCTACGATTTACTATATATTATTTTAAACTCTAACATCTGTTCCATTTTCATGTGTTATGTGTAACGTCTATATGTGAGTGTCCGGTCGCTCCCCGTCCGAGTTTCGACCCCCCTCTCGGAGATGGGTGTGTGTTATCTTCTTAGCATAAGTTACTTCAGGTGGTTGTAGGTCTGTGGACCGATAGCCTCAGCAGTTTCGTCTTTTATCATTACAAACATTTGAACATATTTATGTGTATGTCTCTTTTATTACGTAATCTGCGTTCAATGTTTCCTAAGGATCTCTAAGAATTACACCATTTGCGTTTTCCTTACGATATCCGAGCATTACGTAAGTTTCTAGACACGATTCAGACTATATTCAGTAACGAAATTAAGAATACATCTCTACAATATTCCTTTATACTATTATATAGCCGTGGCGGAGCGGCCGAGCGCATTGAGGCGCTATGCTACGATGCGCGTGGCCGTTCCCCGTCGGGGGTTCGAATACCCCCCGGGCATGGATGTTTAGTATAAGGTAGTTCATAAGTAGTTTGTAAGTTTAGGGACTGATGACCCCGCAGTTAAGTCCTTTAAACTTAACAAACATTCGAACTATTAAATAACTATGCACTTCATATACCCCTATTTAACCCAAGATTATGTTCTGAATTGCTGTTTTTCCTGTTTCAGGTCCGAACGTAAAGACTGCGGTGGCAATCCTGAACTGTCTGCTGGCGCGCCAGTTATGCTTCGAAGATTCGTCGTGCGCTGCCATCTTAGAGATCATCCCCCGCGTCTGCGGCCCCGAGCAAGGTCAGCACTGTGACTCAAATTTTCATTTTTTTTCTTAGACTCTAGAATATAGTTCACTGGCTTTCAGCTATCTGTGCCATCCATACATGTTGTAACTTAGGAGAGCTAATTAAACTAACAGTAAATGTAATGGAATACGCACGTAACATCTTGTGTGGTGTCCTCTAGCCATGTAGACTGCAGTGAGAAGTCCTGGAAATGACACTACAAGTCGCTATTACTCCTTCGGAAGGAGCTGACAGCAATCGTTTGTGCAGCATCAGTCAATTATACCCTGTTAGTAGGTGAATGATCCGTGGTACGGAGCCTACGTTCCATGAAAGGTCAGATATGTTCGATAAATATAATATCTGGTATCATGGTGGTCATAACAGTCTTTTTACCTCTCCTGCAAGTTCCTAGAATCATTACCGAGCAGCGGTGGAGAAGCCAAGCGGTCTAAAGCGCCTCGCTGCGGAGAGCGCGGTTGCTCGCCGTCGTAGGTTCGAGTCCTCCCTGGGGCATGGGTGTGTGTGTTGACCTTATGTTGGTTTACCATGGTTTAAGTAGTTTGTAAGCTATGGACTGATGGCCACGGCCGGCCGGCAAACACGATCAGCGTCCGCAAGGACAAAAACTACTCATAGAGCAAAAAAAGAAAAAAAAAACATGGTCTGCACGGCCACTACGGTCGGTGGTTCGAATCCCCCCTCGGGCATGCATATTTGTGCCGTCCTAGTTCGTAAGTAGTTCATAAGTAGTTTGTAAGTTTAGGGACCGATAACCCCGTAGTTAAGTCCCATGAGCTATACAAACATTTGATCATTTTTTGATGACCACGCAGTTTGGTCCGATAGATTAACACACATTTGATCATTACCGAGTGGTACAGCGCGTTTGCATCTTGAATCACCGTCAGGTTGTTGGAAGGCCAAAAATGTGTGGAGATGTTCCCCGAGCAGCTCAACATATCGCGGATCGTTCATAGTCCCATACTGAACAACTAGAGGGCCCCTTTGATACCAGGCAAAACCAACCCAGAACATAACAAATATAACTGACTTGGACCACACCTTGGGAGGCAGGATCCATCGATTATTGTGGTGTGGACCAGAAAACGGGCCTCTGTCATCATGGTACGGTTCGACCACAGGCATTGTTTCCGTATCCATCGTCGGCGATTGGCGGTGACGGATATAAAGTGAGGGAGGAGAGTCAGAGGGAAAAACATCCCCGGGCGCAGTGTTAAGAGGGCTGCAAGAAAATGTAAAAGCGTCAAAATTAATATCATTATTTTGGGAAAGACATACAAATGAACTGAACCAACCACAGAGTAAGCGGTAGTAAACAATTATTTTCATATGATGTTATTTATATTCCTGTCTGTTTTACAATTTTCAAATTCGTAATGCTTCGTGGTGGAGTAGCTGAGCGGTCTAAAGCGCCTCGCTGCGGAGCGCGCGGTTGCTCTCCGTCGGAGGTTCGAGTCCTCCCTGGGACATGGGTGTGTGTGTTTGTCCCTAGGTTAGTTTACCTAGGTTTAAGTAGTTCGTAAGCTACGGACTGATGACCACGCAGTTTGGTCCGATAGAATTACAAACATTTGGATTTGGTTTTCAGCTATAGTTGGAGTGAATGTAGTCAGATATGTTACGGACATGCCCGAAAGAACATAATACAGATAACAGTATATCATGTGACTCACCAGGCAGACGAGAATTCTAGTGCAGATGCACAAAATCCTCTTGCTATAATACGGGAATGTATGTACAGATGAGAGCAAGAAAGATAATGTATGGTGGATGCAACAGTAGTAATCTGTGACATCTCCTGAATTTGGGTAAGACTTTGAGATTGGTCGAGTAGGGGAAAGTAAAGCGGTGCGAGATACATTTTCGATTCTCGCCGTAAGTCAACACCCTAGAATAACTAGAAAGTCAGGCACCTTATATATGAGTGTTTTGTTTATATTAGATTATAGTGTTGACCCAGACTCGGGAAAGCCTACATGCGACCTGGCGATTGGCGATAAATGCAAGTCTTTTGAGCGATGACGTATGCAGCGCCGGCTCCCATACCACATAGAACTCTTATTTCTACGAATTGATCACAGGGTGTTTTTGATTAAGTGATCATTTGCTCAACTCTTGCTTTTATTACAATCAATAAAAATATCTTGGTGTGTGATCGCATTGTCAATTTTTGAAAATCGGACGGACATTTCGGCCACCATTGCAAGTGACCTTCTGGGTATTTGTCTAACTACTAAATAAGTGAAGGCTTCATTCTTATCTAATATTTGCAAATGGTAGTTTTGGGAGGAGTGGTAATGTTGGAGAGGAGAATTTTACGAACAAACGGACGGTGTAGCCAGGGCTCCCTTCTCTCACCTATTGCAGGTGACGTTTTGTGGAAGCTTGTGAAGAAACAGCTGGCAGAATGTTGGCAGGCATTCCACCAAAATCTAAGTCAACAGCACTGTAAAATACAATTTACAACAGAGGTCTAAAAGAACGGAGTGCAGCCCTACCTCAACGAGGAAGTCTACCAAAAGCCTAATGGGAAACGTATCAACTGAGTTCACAGAAAAGCCATAGGCCTGGCAGTTACCTCCGCGCTTCTTATCATCATCACGCCATGCAAAAGAAATCCGCCCTTCATACGTTAACTAGGAGGGCACATAGGATCAGCGATGCCCAACGCCTTAGGACTGAACTAAAAGACAAATCAGATGCAATTTTTCGTCCATTGGCTGTAGGATGAGAGTGATAAATAAAAGTATGTCAACAAAGGAAGCAGGCAATAGGGAAGAGGAGGGAGAAGCAAACATATCGCCTTGTTACCATATGTACAAGGGGTCACTGAATGTGTAAGCAATATTCTCCGTCGGGAAGGCCTCAAGCCGATCTGCTGAAGCAGCGACAAGATGAAGGTTTTCCTTGGTTCCACGAAAGGTACAGAAGACAAATTAAATAGTGCTGGTGTATACGTAATTGGTTGCGCGTTGGATTTGTAATAGGTATGTGAGACCGGACGACCAATGAGCACAAGAATTTCAGAACATTAAAGATATATCCGCCCTGGACAGCAGAAGTCAGCAGTGGCAAAACATCCATATGAGTGCGAAAAACAACTATATTTCCGTGAAGCCCGCGTGCTGTCGAAACAACCGTTTACTATAAGGAGGAAGATCAGAGAAGCCACCGGAATAGCTAAGCGACCCGCCAACATAAACAGAGGAGCCGGATACAGACTTCCGGCGCCCTGGTTGCCAGCGGTGGCAACGCTACTGAGGACAGAGCGCGCAAAGCACTCAGCCAGGCGCCACAGGCGGAGACAACTGCGGCCGTGCGTACACGCAGCACCAGCCGCCTAGCAAACAGCGGTGCGCCACAGCTGCCGCCGCTCCCCTCATTCGCCTGTGCCAGCCAGTGTCGAAGAACACTGCAAACGCAATTGACGACGTGTATTTCCTCCATTGAGAAGGAATAATGCAACCACCAATTGCAGCAAAAAGAAAATCAGATGTTCAAATGTTTGTACATCTATGGGACCTAACTACTCTAATAAACAGTCCCTAGGCTTACATACTACTTACCCGCGGCGGAGTGGCCGAACCCGTTAAGGCGCTATGCTCCGATGCGCGAGGCCGTTCCCCTTCGGGGGTTCGAAGCCTCCCTCGGGAATGAATATTTGTGTTGTCTTCAGTATAACTTAATTTAAAAGTAGTTTGTAAGTTTAGGGACTTATGACCCCGCAGTTAAGTCCCATAAGCTTAACAAACATACAAACTACTTAATCTAGTTTATGCTAAGGACAACAAATACACCCATGCGCGAGAGAGAACTCGAACCTCCTCCTCCTCCTCAAACTACCATTTGCAAATCTTATATAAGAACCAAGCCTTCACTCATTCATTAGTCAGTCAAATACCCAGAAGAAGGCCACTTGCAATAGTGGCCGCCGCGTCTGTTAGATTTTCAAAGACTGACAATGCGATCTCACATTCAGAATTTTTTTTATTAATTGTGACAACGGCCGCAGAAGCATAAGCTTACGTCTCGCCTCTGTGTCACTGTTGTCGATCCATCTCACAATCAGATGTCACCCGTTGTGGCCATCGGAATGGCTGGACGGCCAGGTAGTTCTTCTGTTGTGGACTGCGACACCCTCATTCAATAATACACGGTACACATTGGAAACTACTCAACATGTAAATTAGGAAAACATTGCCGAAATCAAAATTCGGATTCTTCGCAGACCGAGCACCGTACTCCGAACGGCATCGGCTCACGACACAAATCACTTGCACAACCTTGCCTGAAAAAGTCTCCTATACAACTGCAGTCGTCACAAGGGGGAGGTGGGTGTCCAAACAACACACCTGCGCTATATGTGCCCCACTATCCAATGACATATGCTGATTCAGCTTACATTCCAATTAGAGCTACTTTGTGATTGACAGTTTTCAGTGGCTGGGGGTTATGTGGCCGGCAAGCTGCAGCAACTTTTCGTATGGCGCTGAACACCTACAAAACAGACAATGTGGCACTCAAGAAACAACTACTACCCCCTACAAATGGGGAGGTGGGTGTCCAAACAACACACCTGCGCTATATGTGCCCCACTATCCAATGACATATGCTGATTCAGCTTACATTCCAATTAGAGCTACTTTGTGATTGACAGTTTTCAGTGGCTGGGGGTTATGTGGCCGGCAAGCTGCAGCAACTTTTCGTATGGCGCTGAACACCTACAAAACAGACAATGTGGCACTCAAGAAACAACTACTACCCCCTACAAATGGTCGTGCTAAAACGGCAGTAAGAAAGTAATTTCAATGTTATGCGCATCTGTCTTTACCAAGATGTCATTTGCTGTAATTTCAGTGGATACCTTCGTTGTGCTTTTCCAGAATCCTCTGACACTGCAGAACAGTTAATTCTGTTCAGAGTAGATTTATCTTACTGTACGAGCGAAACTTAGTTGATAGTTCGCAATTGGTGTTGTAGAGCGCAGCAATGGGCCTGTGTCACATCTGCACTCACACTGAATGCTGCTAACACCAGATGTGCGAAGTATCACGGGATACTTAGTCGAACCGATTCCAGGTCCCGGGTTCTCATCACAACTCCAGTATATATTTTCGTATGGCCATTGAAAGGTAGGCATTCAGATTTACGAAGATGTTTAGTTAGGTTTTGGGATGTAGAATGTATGTTGGTAAGATATTTGCTCCCCCCCCCCCCCCAACCACCACCACAAGAGTGTTATCGTCGGCGCGTAGGCGCCGGGAGCGAAGTTAAGTTTCAGCCACGAGTGGGAAAAGTTGGTCTCTATTACGACAGCCTGTAGAGTGGTATTTTTTATTTTTATTTATTTTTTATTTTTATTTTTACTTTTGCTATGGATAGCTGTGTGTGATGAATTTTAGCATTATGTCAAGCACGAGGATTAATTATTTTTGAATTTTTTGAGTTGATGCAAATGCTGAAAAATTGTTCGAATATTAATTATTTTATATTAAGGTAAGAAGATTTTTATTATTGTGACTATTAGCGGCGCGTAGGTTTGTACATCTCAGAGAGACATTCAAAAAGGGTTTAGTATTGATCTGTGTACTACAGAAGATACTTTTAATTCATCAATTCCAAGGTGCAATTTCATCGTGATGACCTTATCTGGTGAAGACAATAATTTTTATATAAGTAAACTTATTTCTTTTATCACGTGCAGTTTTGATTGAAAATATATGTTTGCAACTAAATTAATCCAATAATGTAACGGCTCAAGCTATTTTCAAAAGTCTGAATCGTCAAAATGATGAACAGTTGCACGACAGGACACAGTATATATAGTATGATTCATGAGATTGATTTTGCAGTTACATGGTTTTGCATTTCATACCTGCGAGACCGTTGTTAGAACTTTTCTTATAACTTTGGCGTAATATTTTTGTATCTCAAACATCACTCTGAACACAGTTTTATGTTGCGGACAGGTAGGCCAAAACAGTAAATTCTAATCACAGCTTGAATCTGTTAAATTCGTGATCTCATTGTGTTAAGTGAAATTTCGTCATTATCATGCCGGATTACTGAGACCAATTTCTGGGCTATTTAAATAGCAGTTAACAAATGTTGAGGCTCTTATTTTCATCACGTTATATGATTACAACACCTACAAGCAGCTGAGATTGAAAAAATAAAAATGTACTTAAAATCTACTAACGCTATTGATCCATTTTTTGAAACTGTATCGCACTGCCGCCACGTGTAGAAAGGGTTCAGAGGGATGGATGGCCGCAACTGGACTGCTTGTCAATATAAGTAACGTGCCAAAGAACAGACGCTGCAGTTCTTAATTCTAATCCCCCTATTAACGATTTGATGACTCCTTCAGTACGGATGCACACGGGGCCGAATTCTTGTCGAGAATACAGTCATGGAGTACAAATGGTCGAAATCGGACTGCCTAGAAAAGGGCAGTTCTTTTTGTATTATCGCGAAAGAGGGCAGAGTGTGTCACGGATATGATGCACGAGTTGGGTTGGAAATCATTAGCCGTGCGGAATGGCCATGTGGACTCTGTGGCCGTTCCCGCTGGAGGTTCCAGTCCTCTCTCGGGCATGGGAGTGTGTGCGTTGTCCTTACTGTAAGTTAGTATAAGTAATTTGTAAGTCTCGCGACTGATGACCATAGCAGTTTGGTCAAAAAGAATTAAAAAATTCGATTATTGTTTGGAAATCATTTCTTTCACGAACTTTCTCTTCCGAAAGAGAAAATATTTTGTTAACACCCACCTACACAGGGAGTCCTGATCACCATAATATAATAAGAGAAACGAGATCTTAAACGGAAAGACTTGGGTCTACTTTTTCCCGCGCGCTATAAGACAATGGAACGGTAGATGGATAATATGAATGCAGTTCAATAAAACGGCTGCAAGGCATTTAAATATAATTTGTGGAAGAAACATGTAAATTTACGAGGCGAGTTCAGAAAGTAAGTTCCGTTTGGGAATAAAATGAAATTGTACACAGATACAGAAGAAATTTTTATTGCACAAAATTCTACAACTCTTAAACTACTTTTCCGTAGGCACTTGTCATAGCGTGCCACGAGTTTTTGCGTGCATCCTTCACAGAAGGTTGGCGCCTGTGTATTGAACCATGTGGTAACAGCTCATTATCATCGTTGAAGTGTTGACCACCAAGGACAGATTTTAGGTGTAAGAAGAGATGAAAGTCGCCAGGAGAGTGTTCCGAGCTGTATGGAGGATGATCAAACAGGTCCCATTGAAATTTCTGTAAGAATTGTTTGGTCACATTCGGTGTGTGAGGTCAGGCATTATCGTGAAAAAAAAAATCTTTTGACAGTAATTCTCTTTTTACACCTAAAATCTGTCCTTGGTGGACAACACTTCAACGATGATGACGAGCTGAAAGAACATGTTACCACATGGTTGAATACAGAGGCGGCAACGTTCTGTGAAAAAGGCACACAAAACCTTGTGCCATGCTGTGACAATTGCCTACAAAATATCGGCAGCTATGTAGAAAAGTAGTTTAATAGTTGTAGATTTTTGTATAATCTTTTCTGTATCTGTACCCGTTCGTTTTATATAACCAAACGGAGCTTAATTTCTTGACGCGCCTCGTATATCATGTATATATGAACTGGGTTACCTGCCGGCCGCGGTGGGCGAGGGGACTGAGGCGCTTCAGTCACGGTCTGCACGGCCACTACGGTCGGAGGTTCGAATCCCCCCTCGGGCATGGATATTTGTGCCGTCCTAGTTCGTAAGTAGTTCATAAGTAGTTTGTAAGTTTAGGGACTGATGACCCCGTAGTTAAGTCCCAAAGGATTCAAAAATGTTCAAATGTTTGTTAAGCTTATGGGACTTAACTACGGGGTCATCAGTCCCTAAACTTACAGACTACTTATGAACTACTTACGAACTAGGACGGCACAAATATCCATGCCCGAGGGGGGATTCGAACCCCCGACCGTAGTGGCCGTGCTGACCGTGACTGGAGCGCCTCAGTCACCTCGGCCACCGCGGCCGGCCCTATAAGATTGACAAACATTTCTGCGTTACCTTCATGGATGAAATAATCTCACAGTTGGAGATAGAAATATCCTTACGAAGAACACCACACAGTTTACACTTACAGTACTTGTTATAATTAACTCATATTATGAAGAAGCAAAGTTCCATCCCTCATTTGGCCATCAAAATTTACGTTTGACTTGATTTCAAATGGTCCTTTAGGAAATAACGCGACTGCTTCGCTTGTCATCCTTGTCATATCCAGGTTATCTAATGATTTATTACGAGGTGCGGGATTAGGAGATGGGCCGGTGAACGCTGGAAATGTGACTGGGCAGAAAGAGCAGGGGCGCTGGAGCCGTGATTCGGGCGTGCATATTGCAGGAGATGGCGTGCGGCGCGCCCAATCACAGCCACTGCGCCGCTATTGCTCCCATGCAATTTCGGCCCACCGCGTTCTTAGCTGCGATTACCGCGAGACACGTCAAAACGCTCACACGGTACACCGCAAACTCACCACCGTGGAGGCCCCAATCAATAATACAGTTCTCCCAACCGCCAGCGTTGTTACTTTACATCGGAAGATATAGCTATTCTCTCTTACTTCCTTTATCGTGCATTGTGGGAGACAGTTCCTATCAATATATGACATTGCTGTCCTACTCTATTTACCAGTAATTAGGATGGATAAAGATCAGGCCGCAATGCTCTCTTAGTTCTTACGATATCTGTACCTCGATGTATCAGATTCGTAAGATATTTCTTTTGTTATTTCTTTATATGGGCCCTTGTGCTGCATGATGAGGGCTCGGTACGGTTATTGCTTGTGGGATGCTAATTTTTACCCTTTCCAGGCCAATGATGGTATTTGCTATTATCATTTTATCTGTTACTCTCGGCCTAACCGTTTGACCAAAAATTATAAAGTATTTTGGAGTATTGCAGCCCAGTGCGGGATCCTTATCAGGTGGGTTTGACGGAGGACGTCGAAAGAGTCCAAAGACGGGCAGCTCGTTTCGTATTGTCACGATACAGGGGAGACAGGGTTACGGAAATGATACAGGATCGGGGATGGGAATCATTACAACAACGGCGCTTATCGCTGCGGCGTGGACTACTTACGAAACTCAAATCGCCAACATTCTCCTCCGAATGCGAAAATATATTGTTGACTCCCACTTACATAGGTAGAAATGATCATCAGAATCAAATAGGAGAAATCAGACCTCGAACGGAGAGATTCAGGTGTTCTTCCTTCCCGCGCGCTATTCGAGAATGGAATGGGAGATAAATAGTATAAATGGTGGTTCGATGAACCCTCTGCCAGGCACTTAAATGTTATTTGCAGAGTATCCCATGTAGATGTAGATTTAGAACACTGCAGGACTTTCCAAAATTCATTGCGGGTTACTTGGCTACTCTCAAAATAATATATGAAGATAAAGGAAACAGAATTATTTGAATATTTCATTAATAAATTCATTAAAAATGTCTAATTAGCAGTAAACAGTTTGAAAAAGGTGTCTTGAACAGGAAAGGAAACATCCTGCAAAATAATACCATATGTACTCATCCAATTTTCCCTCCAGTAACTAAAATAATGTCAAAAATTAAAAAAAATATCGATTATTCCAAACATTACGAATCAAAATATGGAAAGAAATACTTTTGTTCACAAATTAATAAATTTTGGGCTGGAAAGAATGAAGAAGTGGTCCTTTCTATGGCCACCCAATTACCCTCCGAGAAGAAACATACTCCCAATCGTCTGCATATAGTGTTCTGCATGTGAATCTGTGGAGATGTATTATAAATGTTTCTGAATCGTCTAAATAATTGAGGATTTGGGCTCCTGCCGGGTGGTGGTGGAAAACTGCATAACATGTTCAAATGTTTGTAAATCTATCAGACTCAAATGCTAGATTATTAGTCCGTAGCTTACAAACTAATTAAACTAAGGCAAACTAACCTAAGGACAACACGAACACCCATGCCCGAGGGGGGGGGAGGGGAACTCGATCCTCCGATGGCGAACGGCCGCGCGCACCGCAGCACGGCGCCCAACCGCGCGCGGCTAATCCGCCGTGGCGGAAAACTGCATGAACGAACATCCATGCTGGCCGGCGCATCAGCACTCGTTATTAATCCGTCGGGTGAATTCGAACCAGGGCCGCCTCTTCCCGTCCCAGAATCGGCCACTTCAGCACTCTTGGATATCCTGGGGGTCCACAAATATACTTGTACCCTACTGCGTTATCAGTGGCATTTCACTGGAAACAGTATCACCCGTAAAATACCGTCCGTAGGGACCTGAAGTGGAAGGACCGCACTAGACAGCGTGTGGTAAATGGAGAAATCACGGTGACATTCACTGAAACATATTAAAGCACTGTAATCCACCCACCAAAAAAAATGTATTTTAGACACTTCTTCAGTATTCTTCATCAACCGCGCTGATCTAGGAATCATGTCACGAACGGAGCGGCCGCTCCCGCCGGAGATTCGAGTCTTTCCCGAGGCAAGGGTGTATGTGTGTTGTCCTTAGGTTAGTTTAAGGTACTTTAAGTAACTTAAGCAGTTAGTAAGCCTAGGGATTGATGACCGCAGTAGTCTGGTCCCATAGATTTACAAACGTTTGAACTATTCTTCAGTCATTGTTCCTTAAAAAGTATGCATAATGGGAGACGTTGAGGGATCGAAGAAAACTTGGAAACTTTTGTAGCGGGATATTTTGGTTGGCTCAACAAGCGCCGTTAGCAGTCGCTGTATGGGAGATGTTAGGTATTACATAGAGGTTACTCTACTTCGTCAAATGACAGGACATCTGAGAAACTGGAATCGTTACGAAATATCATAGTCATTATTGCCATGTACCATTCGTGTGTGGAACAGTCAAATGAGAAATAATAGGACTACTAAAGGTTGCACAGCCACACGTCGTAAGTTTACTTCCCGAACAGGCCTATATATGTGAATGTAGATGGAGTTCAAGGGAAGTGTCAGTCGTCTGTTGGTAATCAAATAGTAGGTTAGTCGTCCTCAACAAATATTAGGCAAAAATGGTCATGATTTTTAACCCTTAAAAGGAGAATAACGTTGGTTAAATCGTCAACGATAAAAAATGACACGGTAATAGTGACCAAGATGGAACCGAGACACTGGTGCTTCTGTGGAAGATTTAATATAATCCATTTGGAACCAGGGTTCCAAATGGGTCATAATAAGCTAAGGTTATGTCAGGCTAGGTCAATGGAGTCATTGTAGGTAAACCTACATTCATGCTCGTACCTTATTTAGCCGAAAGAGAATCAACGGGGCTCCCCATACTAACATTTCAAGCGCAAAGATCCACATTATACTGATGGATCTGACCGAACCTGTCGACCCAACTGTACGAAGACACAGGCAGTATTACTCACAACCTAATCGAAATGGCTACCATTCCTAATAAAGCGCGCCTGTCACTGAGCCATAGCACGGTTTGACCGTTGGTACTCTGATGTGACGGAATAGCTCCTACAGTCATGTTTATATGAATAAATTGGCGCTCCCGTAAATGTTTCGCAATTGTATATATGGATGGGCATTGGCTATATATCTAACACTCCATCCCCTAATCCCTCTGCCAAACAATTCCCCTCACTCTACGCCAATATTTTACCTTCATCTTCGTGTTCTTAGTCCTTTCTCCGTGTAAGCTAGATGCAAAACCGGAATTGATCAGTATTCAGTTATTCGAACTTTCGGTTAGTCCATGTGCTTCTCCACCCTCTCTCTGTCCATCTCCTCCTCCCTCCTCTCTGTCAGTATCCTCCTCCATCAGTCTCTGCCGGCCACTCGTCCTCCTTGTATCCCTTCGCTACCTGCTACTCCTCTTCCTCGTCCTTCGCTACTTCTTATTCCTCCTCTACCTCCATCTCCTCCTTCTCTTTAAAACCTTTTCCTCTTGCACCCTCTTTCTGTCCACTCACACATCCTTCTCTTTCCGTCATTAACTATCCCTGCTCTCCGCCAATCTCCTCCTCACCTCACAGTTTATCTCCTCCCTCCACTAAACATGAAAAATTACATCTATCTGCCCAGTACCATGCTGATTGGTCAAACGTTGTCGATGTCTGGAGTAAGGTACTTTCCTCCAAGCACTATTAGCAGTCTTACGTAACCAGTGATGGTTCAGTTGTTTTGAGGTGAAGTGTGGTAAATTTCAGCAAGATCTGAATAAAACTAGATTGGAATCGACGTCTGTTGTAAAATATTCTCTGCCATGGACCTTAGATAATCTTATGTAGACAATGCCATTTCTCTTGTTTTGAAGTCAAGTGCGCAAAATCTTCTGTCAAAAAATGTTCATATGTTTGTAGAGCTTAAGGGACTTAACTACGAGGTCATCAGTCCCTAAATTTACAAACTACTTATGCACTAGCTTATACTAAAGACGGCACAAACATCCATGCCCGAGGGGGGATTCGAACCCCCGACGGGAAACGGCCTCGCGCATCGTAGCATAGCGCCTCAATGCGCTCGGCCGCTCCGCCGCAGCAAATCGTCTGTCAGTTGCACGGCATGGCAACGCATAAAACACGAATTAATCCGAAGTTACCAATCTCACTTATATCAGATGTTTGTAAACCTGCTATGGTCATCAGTGCCCCGCCGCGGTGGAGTGGATGACTGATCTATGGCTCCTTGCTGCAGAGAGAGCGCTTACTCGCCGTCGGAGGTTCCAGTGCTCTCTGGGGCATGGGTGTGTGTGTGTGTGTGTGTGTGTGTGTGTGTGTGTTGTCCTTAGGTTAGTTCAAATTAGTTTAAGCAGTTTGTAAGCCTAGGGAGTAATAACTAATGAAGTTAAGTCTAATAGATTTACACATATTTCATTGGTTTTCATTAGTCCCTAGACTTACTATCTACTTTAACTTACACTAAGGACAACGCACACACCCATGCCCCGGGGATGACTCAAACCTCCGACGGCGAGCAACCGCTTTCTCCGCAACAAGGCGCCTTAGAGCGGTCGGCCACTCCAGCTCGGCCACTATTTCGTGTTTCTAGCGCAACCAACAGGTCCATTTGTGAATCAAAGGTTCAAATGTTTGTAAATCTGTCGGACGCAACTACTTCGTTATTAGTCCATAGCTGACAAACTACTTAAACGGAGGTTAGCAGCAGACGCTCCCTTGTGTTTGTGAAACCGGCTTCTGATTAGAAGCGACATGTAGTATTTTGATTTTCGTCTGCGCGTTTTCGTTTCAGTTTATAAATTTATACTGTGCTCTCGTGCATACCACCATTGTATAAATAAGAACTCACACCGTTGTGAGCCGGCCGCGGTGGCCGAGGAGACTGAGGCGCTCCAGTCACGGTCTGCACAGCCACTACGGTCGGGGGTTCGAATCCCCCCTCGGGCATGGATATTTGTGCCGTCCTAGTTTGTAAGTAGTTCATAGGTAGTTTGTAAGTTTAGGGACTGATGACCCCGTAGTTAAGTCCCATGGACTTTACAAACAAAACATACCGTTGTGTGGACTATCTCTTCAGTACTAAGTTATCTGACGTTGCTCTAAGAAGCCGAAAGCCGGTTCATAACCAATAAACAAATACTGTGGAACATAAACACAAAGTGTTAAAGTTGTTAATTATTTCCACATCTTTATGAGTTGAGCGATGAGTTACATATCTACTTCTTGCCTGAATTTTTACACGGGTAATACGTTCAGTCCAGATTATTCTGGTGTATTCCTACTTTCGTTGAGGTGTCACAAACATCAGTGGGATTCTTTCCTGTGTTTTCCGTTTTAGGGAGTAATAAGCACAGATTTATGAAACGAAATCACATGGGATTTGCGCAAATCACTCACAAACCACCCTGCGTGAATTAATTTAATTTGGAGAAATATTTAAGATTTTTGTTTTCATTTCGGCATGAATGCGATTTCTGAATGGTTGAACACTAGTAGAAAGACGTAGCCACACACTTAAGTTTTAAAAAATCCAAGTGTTCATTTTGACACGTGTTGGTGTCATATAATGACTTCCGTAAACTGATAACTCTGTGGTACACAGCTTAGCCGGCCGCAGTGGCCGAGCGGTCTGCGGCGCGCCAGTCACAGTCTGCATGGCCGCTACGGTCAAATCCACAAGGAATGGTGCGTGGGAAAGGGTACTTTGCAGTTAACGTTCAATCTGTTTCTCTGTCACCACAAAAGGTAACAGATCAATGTCAGTTTTCCTATATAGGAGTGTTGGTTGTGTGATGAACCGACTGGGGTAGGGAGCAACGTGAGTGGAAGAAATGGGCCGAGAGAGAGGGAGGTGGGGATGAACTGAAAGATTTGGGGGGGGGGGGGGGTAGGGGATGGAGATGGATGGAGAGATATGTGGAGACGGAAGGTGGACTGCAAGAGTACAGAATTAATAAATATTCGGGCACCGGCGGGTTTTCAGCTTTTCCGTCATTACTTCAATCTGGTTCTCAACACAGATTTTGATATTCCTACAGCTGCTTATGTTGTCCCCGAAAGTCTCTTTAATTTTCCTGTAGTTGTTATTTATTGTTTCATAATCTACACATATTTCTACGGACACATTTGTCCTCTTCTCACTTCTACTTTAGACGGTATTCAATGATTTCTACCACGTCTTATCTTTTAACCTATTTCATTCTCTGCTGCCTTCACTATTTCATCTTTCAAAGTTACCCACTTTTCTTCTACTGTGTTCGTTTCCGTTTTGGTTCAGTCGTTGTACACTTCTCCCTTTGAATCTCTCGACGTTTGTTCTTTCAACTTGCCCAGGTGCCATCTCCTGCATTTCCAGACATTTTGGAAGTTCTTCAGTTTTAATATACAGTCTATACCCAATAGCTTATAGTCGGAGTTTACATCTCTCCTGGAAATATCATACAGTTAAAAACCGGTTTCAGAAATCTTTTCTCACCTTTACAGAGGGCGGTCAGAAACGCTCTGAAGAGCTTGCAAGTGTGATGCAGGTTAGGTTGTGCTGCGAAATAATTGTTAACAAAAAAATTCAGTACGTTGCGCCGTTTCCGACTTAATTAGCATTGAAATTAGCCAATTAGGTCGTTTCCTGCGGAATTTCAAACAGCCTGCCAGCGGCGGTCTTCTTAAACGTGTTCTCCTTTCGTTAACTGAAACCGGAAAAAGGGTGGCATAATTGACTGCTGAGCCGTTGGCTTCGGTTTGAACCTCGTTACCTCCCAATGTCCTACTTTCGCTCTCTTGTTCGGTTTGAGGAAACCCTACTGAAAATGAAGGGCAAGTTGGACTTCTGTACACCATCGCTGAAGAGCGCAACTGCCCTTTCTCCACGTGGAAGCAGGATTCGGCGTGATCTGCTTCTCGTGATCCGTCACCTGTGAGACGCAACGGCCCTTATTAGTCTTATGATACTAAATGTTGACTCATCTTATAGTGCATTCATCTATCAGCAGTACTGAGCAGCTCAGCCAGAAAATTACGTAGTGTAGCCGGGCGAAAAGAAGCTGCTTTCAAGTCATATGCATAAAGTAACTGTTATGGCCAGCTTATGGTTCATTTAATCTGTCGCCAATATCTATTCACGAACTGACTGTGTTCAGATGCTCACTTGAATATTATGTAAATCGGTCACGTTGAATGTCCAGTTCTTGGTAGCGGATTACACAACATGGCACGCGGGTTAAAGATGTTTGTTAAACACAACTCACATAAAAAAAATTCAGAGTCTTACACTTTCTCACTCCATAATCACCAATCAACGTGTATTACTATCCCTCAATCTTCAAATCTGTAGCTATATCACCGTGATATTACCGATACATTTTAGAGTTCGTATTTTCGTGAACTTTCGTTATGGTAGCTGAGTCACTAATCCCCTTCTTGAATAAACAAAACCTTTTCCTTTCTAGAAAATACGCGTCAATTATTTATCCTGATTGATCGAAAATTGCAGCAACCAATCAGCTTGCAGTTAGAATCCGTACTATCCCGTTTGCTGAATGACCAATCAAAATAAGCCGACATTTCTAGAACAGTAACTGGATAAATAAAATTTAGAAAAATTATTAAACACAAAGTCACATAACTGAAATATTTTCCGAAATGCAGTGTTTCTTCGTACCATAAACTGAGGAAATATAATTGCAAACTTCTTTTAAACATTTCCGTTAAGAGTCAATGTTACAGTTTTCTTCTAGATTTTTACTCCCCATTCACAGATTATTGACACTAATAACTAGAACATATTGACACAATAATTGTTAATACAATACATAATATTCATAGAAAGTAATATTTTGCTAACTCTCAATTTTGATTGAGAGATATTTAAATGTCTGTTCCCTTCTGACGTATGGCGGGCTCTTCTTCAACTGCTTGCATTTGACGTGTTCCGAAGCCAGGCGCAGACTGTCTTCTGTTTGTGGGTCATGGCCGGCTGAACCGCTGTACCGTAACTATGTGAGCGACAAAAGACGCTACGCCTCACCTGGTCACGGTAACATCCATTGTAGCGTATTATATTTCATAGGGCGAAACAAAGAAACTTTTAATGTTATATGAGCGTCGAGTCAGCATCCGAACCCGTGATGGGAATGAATTTCAGTTCTTATTTTAAAACCTAGGAAAGACCGGACATTCCCTACTAGTTATCGACCACTGTTCGCGTTGAACAAGAAAACTCTCCCTCAAGGTAGCTTTTTAATTGTGTTTCTCTTTGTCATTTAAGTTAAATAGCTAAATTTTCTGTCCAGTGTTCATTATGTATGGGTGACTTCTCTTTCTTTAGTTCTTTTTCAAGCCTTGCAACGACAACACGTCTGTTGCAAGTTAAATCTTCGGCGGTTGGATGATTGGGTGGAGAAGAGACGTTTTAAGAATGAAACCAAAAAGTCTGTGTGCATTATTTCTAACCGTTCCCGTTCCTTTTTAAATTTAACTGAGCTGAGAATGAGAGATGCTGTTCTTAATTTTAGAGACACAGGAGGTTCCTGGGCCAGTAATATGGTTCAGCTTCGGTTTTATAGAGCCTACGTATGATCTCGGCTTTTCTATGGATCCACACATTTGTGGGTCTGCAGGACCATCTTATTGAAGTATGCTGGACGTGGTGCACCATCAAGGAATTCGGATGGCCACTGCAGCAATCACAATAAGCCCAGTACGAAGCGGTTGAGGTTTCTGAGGCGGTACTTCTCATCAGGCAACGGTCATTCATGGTGCGAAACGCATATGGAACCCTGTTCACGCTGTACTCAACTTCACACTTGGTCCTCAACAGCAATGCATTGTCGCCGCCAGCAACGAGCAAGAGGGCGCTATGAAGATCACAAGAAATACAGCCTTTTTAGCATTGGACGTGGGTAGTTTTAATGTTTTATATCGAAGCTTGAGCAGATTCTTACATTTGATTCTTCAAAGGCCAAAATATACTTTAGACTTAGCTAATTGTAAGACATATTTCACTTAAGATTTTACATATCATTCAATGTTCTTTACCATTTGTAATACGCATTACGAATTTACAGTGGTGTTTTCCAAACAGGTGGATTCTTCCTTATTGTTCCACAACTGTGTCAGCAGGTTCGCCTTCTCAATGAATGTTCCGTTTTCTCAGCTGAGATTCACGTGATACTAAACACACTGGAATAGATGCGGCGTGTTTAGAGCAAATGGATTATTGTCTGCTATCGTCATTGCAGAACCTTAATCCAGCCGAAAAATGAATGTAGCTGATACACGATCAGCTTTACCGCGGCAGGGGACGCAGGTGTCCTGCTGTGTGCCACAGCATGTGGGGATTCGGGAAAATTAACAAGTCGATCGGCCTGCCATGGAGGCCTGACAGAACATGTGACGCAGTGTGCAGTTCCCTTGCACGATGCCGTTTCTGTCATAGGTCAGAAGGGAAGTGGGAGGAGGAACGGTTGGCAGTGACAGGAAATAAGCTGCGGTTGCGAAGTGTACCATGGTAGGACGAAAAACTCAGTTTGGAAAAGTTTCAAATTTCTTGATGATGTTTTGAACTTTCAAGAACCTCCTCACCGTCTCTATTCGCCGACTGTTCAAACGTGTTCATAAATTCCAGTCTATAGAGGCAGCAGCGGACATAATCGTCTCCGGCTAATACAAATGATTTCTGTAAGCACCTTGCCACCTTAAAATGCCCTAAGTTTCACAACTTCTAAGATATTATAAGCTATAATGTCACGGTACTATGCATTTTAATTTGTCGTCCCCATTTGCGGAAAATGTCTTCATTGGACTAGGGCTGTGTATATAGAAGCAAATGTTGATTCATCACTACCGTAATCGGTAAACAGATCGTATCACCTGGCAGAGTGATGCTGACTCATGCAACATCTCCGGAAAAGACGTTTTTGAGTTAAAAGAACTTTTTTAAATAATTGTACGAAAGCTATTTATTTATTACTAGGCTGACGAGTTTTGTGTTTGTCCCATTTGCATAAACCACATTTAACAGATAACAATCTGTTTTAGTTGAGGATACATTAAATGTGGGTAATAAATTTGGCAGTAATATGATTTATACGCTAATTATGAACATACAGTTCGTTCACACTCGATCACGCTGTATCTTAGGATATATTATTTTTCATATAATTTGCTGTAATTTTGACAAATTTTGAGTCAAAGAAATTTATTATAAGGTTTTGAATAGACTTTTCTTTATTTGGTTTAATACACTACTGTATTAATGTCTAGGAAAATATCCAGCGTCCGTAATAGTGTTGCATTACGTTTCGGCTGTACAATAATTTTTTCAATTCATTTACAGTAGTATTTTAATGGTTAAATATTGTTTATTTCGTTTTTATAGTACATTCTACTAATAAAATTGATGTTGTGCTTCTACAGTATTTGATGTATCGTTTGTGGTTGCTTATTTCCTGTGTAAATAAAGTAGGATAGAGTGTATTTCGACAAAGTACGAAAAATAAACAACCTGACACACAGTGCGAACGAATTGTATGCAAGTTAATACTACGTAAAAGACATTACTGATACCTTTATCACCTACATTCACTTTATCCACCACTAAAACAGATTATTCTTCGTAATAGGTGCTTATAAAAATTGGCGAAGCCAGCAACTAGCCGGATTAGCAACAAATAAGCGGCTTTGCTACAATTATTCTAAAATGTCTGAGGTTATTCTTTACGGATATCTTAGAACCCGTGATTTTTTCTTCATCAGAAATGTATAAAAACTACAAACACTCACTTTATTACGGACCTAAGGAAATACTATTGTAACATTATGTGCGCTATCTGATGATTAATCTGAAAAGGTTCGAAAATAGGTTCATGGCGTGAACAAAAGAATTTCAAAAAGTGGATGATTGTAGTTTTTCTGTATGTCTACTTAAACCTTTTCTCGAAAATTTCACATCTGTAAGACGCGACGTATTAAAGCCGTTTCAACTTTTCTGTGATTTCTAGTTGTGTATTTTCCAGTTATCCTCTCGACATGGCACCCACTGACTTCGGTAATAAACAATTGCGTCTAAGGCATTTCCCGGAAAACGACGAGGAGATTTTCAAGGTCGAACGATTGCTGAAGAGACCAAACGAGGACTTACGCAAACATATTCGGGAAATCATTTACCGTTCCGGAAAATGTGTCCTATTGGTGGCATTATATGCAGTGAAGAGTAACATGGTTGCACCTTAATTTTTTCATATGAAGATTAAAGTTTAATGGCTGCCCTTGAAGTTGCTACACAGTAATAAAAAAAGTAGAGTTGTGTCCATTGTAACAGCGATTCTCACTTCTTGGAACTTCTACGTTGTTCGTTTAGATAATGTTCGATGTCTATTGGTTTTTATTCTTTTCTTTCTATATGTGAAAGAACTTCCTATCTATGGCCTCCAAAGCAAGTTCGTGTGCCGGTTTTAACAAAATTGACGGTCGCCTGTAGTTCAATTCCGTCGCTATAGGAACTCTTTCTTCAGTCCTTTTAGATTTCATTCAAAGCAGCAGCCTGTTTAACATGAATAGCCACTGTTATGCATTTGAATCGCTGCATCAATTTCATTTCTTTTACATTTCCATCTTTCGGCCTCGCTTTAAATGAATGAACGCCTTCATGAAACAGTTCGTACCTTGGTTGTACGATAAGGAAAGCTATAGCCATTTTAAAAATATCGCCTGTTGATACTCTCCCTTTCTTTGTGTCGGTTCGATAATTCTTGTGGTTTGGTCGATTTTTTCGCTGGTTAACTTTGTTGTATCAATTACCAATTCGAATGACCTCGTGTACCTTCGTACATTCGTACGCTAAAAAACGTGTGGCAATAAACAAAAGGTCCCCTTCTGAATAACATCATCATTCTTGGCGCTTCTTTCGCCGCAGCAGAATAGACGTGCGCACTAAGGCGTCTGGCTGCGGTGCGCGCGGACGTTGGCTGTCGGGGGTTCGTGTCCTCCCTCGGGCATAGGTGTTTGTTTTCTCCTTAGCGTAAGTTATTTTAAGTTACTTTAAGTAGTTTGTAAGCCTAGGGACTAATGGCAAACGTAGTCAAGTCCCTTATACATACAAACATACTTGAAGTTCCTTTCGGAGTATCCACTAATACATGCATTTAAGCTATGTCGTAACTTTTTGTCGGGAGTTGAATTCATATGCAAGTTGCACGATTGAACTCTGAATTGCTGCTACGATAAAGGTGTGACGTATAAGTCTGAAAGGACAGAGATGATGTTTGATGACATCACAAATGTCTATATTGAGTAGAAGTGTGTCGCTAACGTATGCAGAAGTTTAGGTACATTCCGTTTTATTTATATTGTAAGTAACTCACAGTAAAGATTCAGCTTTCTGAGATTAAAACGGCTTTTAGTCTTGCGCAAGACTTGCGGGCAGGGCTCCATGACGTTTGCTATTCGAGTACAGACCACGGTCCATTCGAAGCTTCACGTTGTTCATAGTTTAGCTTAGTGTATTTGTTACTTCTGATATTCTCTAATGGTGAATGTAATAAACTTTATAGAATCTGGTGTTTGTTTCTTGCTGATTAACATTTTTTGGCACATTAAGCCAATTACTCATTTTACAATTAGTGATAGTGAATATATTTCGCTCAAATTATGTTCCCAATTCTCCTATCAACCGTGAAAGGCAAAAACAACAATAGGTAAGCAGGAAAGCTTTGTGCTTCTCACAGTGTTTTGTGTATCAGTAAGCGGAGCGCGCGGTTGCTCGCCTTCGGAGGTTCGATTCCTCCCTGGGACATGTGTGTGTGTGTGTGTGTGTGTGTGTGTGTGTATGTGTGTGTGTGTGTGTTTGTCCTTAGGTTAGTTTGCCTTAGTTTAAGTAGTTTGTAAGCTACGGACTGATGACAAGGCATTTCGATCCGATAGATTTACAAACATTTGAACATTTTGGGTGTTAGTAAGAACTTTTATTTACGTTTCTCTCTTAGCTGACGCGAATTCTCATTCTACGTGTTCATTAGGAAATTCATTCAAAAGCACTGTAAGAATATTATTCGCGTGATTACTTGATATGTTCTGTTTCACTCGATAATAGTCTTCATTGATGAAACATAGGTGTTTTTAAAACACTACGCTGTACATTTGAGAGTGTACACAGCGGGATTCAGATGTTGTTACTCAGGTGAACGGAGAAAATCAGGTACAAAATGTTGCGTTCCACACAACAGCCTTACACAGTTTTGGGATCAGTGTTCTATGTAAGGAGAAACCTCATGCCACTCCACGAGGTAAATATAAGAGAGGATACTATTTACGCTGTATTTGATGCTGTGCTCTCAGAAAAAGACAAATTTCATTCAAATCAAATTTTTACACGCAACAACGAATTCAGCCCAGTTCCGCCGTATTAGGTACAAATTTGGTACCAGTGATGATACACGAAAAGTTGTTACGGACTGAGACTCGAACCCGGATTTCCCACTTTTCTCCTTACCAATAGGCTATCCAAACCTGTTATCAGGACCAATCCAAACTTCGTATGCTACATTTAGAACACATATGACCGTCAACTACATCTATCCCTTAGTTCTCGCAGTTTATAATGCATTCCCGGAACAGGCAGAATGAAAACAAAGAGGCATTATATTACGTTGTTATCGTCATTGTCTCGTTAAGGAAATTTTTAATATTCCTCCATGGTGGAGAATTTCGTGGTAAGGCGACCGCTCGCGACAAGCGGGAAATGCGGGTTCGAGTCTCGGTCCGGCTCAAATGTCCGTGTCACCGCTTGGTAGTATATGTATACAACATACAGTAATTCTGGAAGAAATTCGCTACTGCGAGTAAAATTTGGATTAGATAATAATGCACCACTATGAAGGAAGTTTAATTTACATTATGTTTTATGGTTCACTTATACGACATGATGACATATTTCAAACGGAGGCCACATAATCCCATCCTGAAGTGAGTGTAAAGATTAATTAGCGAGAAGAACTGAGACAAATACAGTGTTGATTTCTCTGTAGCTAACCGTAAAAGAAGTAACAGCCTTCCAGTTACAATGTAAATGTTGAAGAGGATAGTTGCATCAAGAAAATGGACTGTTCGTGATTAAGCTGTGTAGTAGGAGACCATAAAAATACATGTAGGTGACCTTATATGGCGTGTGGTCTAAGGCACAATGCTACGGATTGCGCAGCCGCTCCCCGTTGGAGGTTCGAGTCCTTCCTCCTGCATGGGCGTGTGTGTTGTCCTCAGCGTTAGTTAGGTTAAGTATTTTGAGCAAGAACCCAGTTTTTTACTTATAAAGCAAACACGGATTAAAAGGGTTTCAATATCAGTGTTAAGTAGTTTGTAAGTCTAGGGACCAATGAGCTCACCAGTATGGTTCCTTAGGTTTACAAACATTTGAACTTTTTTTTACGTCTGTCCCTTTTATTACGTATTCTGTGCTGTCTGTTTCCTTAAGATCCCTGAACATTACGTTATTTTGATTTCTTCTCACGGTCTATGAGCATTACGGAAGTTTGTAGACACGATTCAGACTGAATTGTTTGTTGAAATTTAGAATACGTCTTCTATTACTTCTAATTTTAAACATAACAAAACTGTTGCTAGAAAATATATCTGACAATTTATTAACTGGAACGGGTCACGCTTCCGTATGTTAGCTTTTATACTGTATAAGAGTTGATCTCCCGTAGCCGCCGTGAAATAACTAACAAGTTATACAGTGTTTGTAGAGAGAAGTTCATGGCAGACTTTCAGCGTTATGCGAGTATTTTATTTATTCTGAACTCCCCTTCTTTTTGAGCACTTGTGCTGGCATGTTTGATACAACGCGCTTCATTACGTTTGAAAAGATAATCATACAACCTCTGGGACGCCAGTACATTCAACTGTGCTGGCGAAGAATACCGTACACTACCAATGTAAATGTTTTGTTACTAACGGCTTGCATGGTAATTAAGTAATTTGTGTTTTCCAGGCTCATACATAATGTATACACCTTAGAGACAGAACGAAAATGTTATTTCAGAATAGAGAAGTAGGCAATTAAAATAACCCATTATGAAATGGAGAGTAGTAATGGTTGTTTAATTTGTTTTGTGACGTACTTTCATTCCGTTACTACGTACTATGATCATTAATCGAGACGTAGCACAAGATATACATTGTTGTAGAACTGAAAAATGTGTTGTTTACTCCAATTATTTCCCAAGAACTATATTAGAAAATATTGTTAGCTTGTTACTGGGCTTTTATTCATAGTATCCAAACACTGACACCAAAATACGGTAGTTAACGCATTTTACAGAGCAGTTTTAATACTCCCATTCATTTCAAAATATGACAAATACATTTATTTGATGGTGTAAAAACATACGTGTAGCCTGCGACTCAAATTTTGGACTTAAAAATAACGTATGTGCTCAGACGTATCCGAACTACGTGAGTTATGTTCCACCTCACTTTTATCAAGACAACGTGTCACAACAGTCTTGCAGGTCCTCTTCCTTCGTATCGATGCAAAATTATTATTACAAGACGGCAGGTATAACTGTTCTCTATTCTGTGACTATCAGTTACAATGCAAATTAATACGACGATAATTAAGATAACATAAGACACCTTATAAGAGCAGACACTTGCTTCAACATCCTTAAAACATAATTTATTAGAATTAATAATATTTAAAAAGCAAATTTCAGTGAAGTAACATGACAAAAGTATTTGTAGTGGATTGGGATCAGGGACTCTAATCCAGCAATTATTCAAATGTTAAAACGTTTGTAAACCTATTGGACCAAACTGATATGGTCATCAGTCTCTAGACTTACAAGCTACTTAAACTAACTTATGTTAAGAGCAACAGACATCTATGTCTGAGGTAGGAATCGAATTTCCAGTGGAAGCGGCCGCCCATTATATAGCATGCGTCGTAGACCACGCTGCCGTTCCGCGCGGCCTAGCAATTATTACCCTGTGCTTTCAGACAAAATTAACCAAGTATGTCACTGTTCAGCTTGGAATGGTAACCCTATCGGTTCGTAAAATAAGCAGAATAAATTGTTAGTTATAAAAATTTTCCGGTAGCCAGGTGAATCAAACTACCACGACGAGATTGGAAAGTTAATATTCCATCGTCGTCTTTTGTAGTCACGAATAGACTATATTGTCAGTTTGTTTCACACAGGTCTTAACTGAAAATAATGTAATTAAAAGTTCCTTGGTGACTAGAAGTCAAACTCTGGAAATGTCATAATTTGCTACACACAAAGAGATGTTGACTATAAAATTACTATTTTTATGAATACTAGTAATAAATCTGAACTTGTTTGACGAAAAGTATTGTCTGACTGGGTGTCTAAAGTGTCATCAATCATTATTGATTACTATGAGCAGACAAAATTAAAAATCATAATGATTTCTGATATGTAGTTTGGTATGCATTTACTACAACTTGAAATAGCGCGATGAAACTATTGTTCCGGAACACAATTATGCCTTTTGTGGAGACTTCGAACAGTTCGTAATATTCGAGAAACAACGAGGCAGTGGAATTACATCATGTCAGAGGAGTCAAATTTGCTGCAGACGGAGAGCGGAGTTCTTATACCAATCCAGCAATAATAATTTCAATATCTCAGTTTCAAATAAATTGACAAATCAGAGTTTCGTGACTTACAACAAAGATTGGCTCAACAATAAAAAATTTGCGGATAACCGATTGTTGTTAACATAATGACAACTTACGGCGAGTTCCACCTACTATTAATAGCCTTTCTTCAGTGAACAGAGAAGTTACAGCCAGTTTAATGTGTATCAGTAACGATGGTGCAGCCATTGGTTTGTACTATTGTCACTAGAGATGTTAAGCGCCTGTTAAAACTTTTTACGAGATATATAATAAAGCAGAGCTTAGACATACGAAGCTAGAATCTTTCAACCATACCACCTAGCCAAACAGAACTTATCTTCAGGAGCTTGTCATAAAGAAGGATGCTGTTTACTTAAAGATATTTGTAATTTTCTGGAAGTTGGCTACAGCCCGCTCTGTTTATTCATTTCCGTGTTCATCCACTTAGATAGTCTATGCTAACTTAGCTATCCAATGCTTAGTTTTATGTTTGTAATGTCTTAAATAAAATCACATAACAGCCAGCTCCACCAAATGGCAACACAGTAATTCGCAGTAATTTCTGCAGGATGGGTCTAAGGCGCCTCGCTGCGGAGCGTGCGGTTGCGTGCTCAATATGTAAATTTTACATTTACACTGTCTCAAATTTATCACTAGAGCATAAATAATACAATGGAATGCAACACATCCTGCAGATGTTCAATCGATAATCTATCGGACCAAACTGCGTGGTCATCAGTCCGTAACTTACAAACTACTTAAACCTAGGTAAACTAACCTAAGGACAAACACACACACACCCATGCCCCAGGGAGGACTCGACGGATCGCAATCCATTTATAGGTTTTCTGCTATCTGCCAGATCTTTCCATACGAATGCCGGGTTGGTTATTTTAGAGACCTATGGCCGCTTCCTTTCTCTCCAGTATTAAGAAATCTGAGCAAAGCTCCGTCTTTAACAATCTAAGTTGTGGACGGAATATATAGCACTAATTTCCCTCCGTCGCTTCTTGTGTCTCTATTAAATAAACAAATAAAAGAGAGTCATTCTTGACAACAATTTTGTCCAACAAACTACCGAAAAATTATGATATGATGATAACATGTTGTGTGTTTCCGTCAAGAGCAGCTCGGCGAGACAACACTATCCGTTTGAGAAAAAATGAAAATATTAATGAAAATCAGACTGAAGAATGATGCAGCATTGGCTTGCGAGTGTTATTGGACAGCGATTTGGTATTTAAACTCTCATTTCATTCATTTTGCCTGTCTTTACGAATGACTACTGAAGCCTCTGAAGGTTCCGATAATTTTTATTTTCTTTTCAACTCTCGACGCCCTAAAGCTCTAATAACAACATCATTCTACTCTCGACCATCGTTCGCGGCCCATTGCTACGCTGCCAGCGTTCCATTGTTTGGGAACCGCTGTTATAGAGCGATCATAACGCTGGAAAAGTTTTAAATTTCATAAGAAAATAAATGTTTTAAATAGGCTGCAATCAACTACAGGGAATGAAATTTCTCATCCTATGTGCAACATCTATCGTTATAACGAAGTTATGCAACATTGTTCGCAAGATTATTGAAATGGTTGCATTTATACATGCTTAACGTCTGTGTTTGATTCACAGAGAGGCTACCCGTTTCCTGACAGAACGTTTTCATTTATTTTGGTAACAACAGTTAAGCAGTTAAATTTTATATCCCTTCATAGCCTACTGGAGGAATGGTGGTGTAATTTGGGCCATGAAAGACAAGGTGAAACCTTGTCTCCAGTAAGCTTTTATAGGGCATATAGTTTATTTAATTAATGAGCCAGTCGCAATTTAGGGCTATAAGACACTTTTATGTTATTTCGTTTGATCTTGATAGGTTGAAAATATTGGTGCTGGATTGGGATTCCCACTTTGATATCTAATTACACCGAGTTTGTTGCCTATGGTATGATACAGTTCCACCATCTAGTTCTTACCCCAAGATTCTAAAGTCCTGAAAGACTTCACGAAGTGCAAATGTTTGTGTTCTAGTGTTGAGCAAGCACAAATGTTTCAGCGTGTCATTTCAGTTTGCAGGTCAAAAGTATTTATAATATTAAGGTTTCTTCGTGCATTGTCAACAATTAAATTGGTGCCGATTTCTACCCCCAGCCAGACAAAAAACCGGTCGTCATATCATTTGAGATTCGATCGTGGCACTCCAAGTTAATAGTGAAACCGAATTAGATGCTCATTGTGTCTTCGTGCAGAAATAACATTTATATGTACAAAATTTGATTCACAGTCAACACAGAAACAGTCGTCACGAAATCGTAAAAAATGTTCAAATGTTTGTAAATCTGTGGGATTCAACTACTGCGGTTATAAGTTCCTAGGCTTACAGACTACTTAAAATAACTTAAACTAATATAAGGACCACACACACACACACACACACACACACACACACACACACACACACATATATATATTCCCGAGGGAGGACTCGAACCTCCGACGGGGAACAACCGCGCAATCCGCAGAAAGGCACCTTAAAGTGCTCGTCCATTGCATCGCGGCACGGTATCTTCAATTCAGACGTCTGAACATCTCACAACTTATGAAACGCAAGTAACTCGATATTTACTTCCATTCCTGGTTTGAAAAGAACATTTATAGATGTTTGGTGAGAATCCTAGTAGGCAAAGCTCTTTCGTCTCGTTATTTCAGTTTCAGCTATAAAACTCATGGTAAAAATTTTTGATATCGTACATTTCACTGCGTCAAATACTAACATGGATTTGAAAATTGATTTTCAAATGTCAATTACTGTTATAAATTTGAGTTAAAGGCTATGTCACATCTAATATTGTGTTTTCTGATACAACCTCTAACAATAAAGATCGGTGAATACTCATGTAACATTAATCACAGTTACCATACTGACCTTCGGAATAGTTATGTCCCATAATTATCCACAGCTAGTTCGTAATTCTTGTCCTGGAAACTTTAGATAAAGTCTTCCTTTGAGATGGTGTTCAAAAGCCTCGTTACGTTTCGTTGGATGTCAGGGATGTCGTCAAATCTCTTTCCTTTCAAAGCGAGTTTGAGTCGAGGGAATAGTACGAAATCTGGACGATTGAGATCCGGCCAGTATGGTGGATGTAAAGTTTGCTGCACCTCTTTTATTTATTTATTTATTGCAGGAACTATTTGACGATATTGACTGTCTGCGGGCAAGCTGGTTTAACGTCCCGTCGACGGCGCTTTCATTAGAGACAGAGATCACGCTCGGGTTTCTAGGCAAGGATGGGGAAGGAAATAGGCCGTGCCATTTGAAAGGAACCCTTCCGGCATTTGCTTGGAGTGATTTTAGGGAAATCACGGAAAACCTAAATCTGGATGGCCGGAGGTGGATTTGAACCACCACCCTTCCGACTACGAGTCCCCTGTGTTACCACTGCGCCACCTCGCTCGGTACGTATCTTGTACCGATCAAAATCGTGCTCTTACGTAGAAATCTGATATCATGCGCAAAGTTAATCGATGATCGTTCGTGATTAATGTCCTCAATTTCGCAATGTTTTTGGTGCTGATGGCGGTCGCCTGTCGTCTGCTACGGGAATTGCCAGGAACCCTTTCCCAGCCTCCTGGAAAACGAACCAACACCTCGTACACACACGTAATGGACAATGCTTGATACCCATAAATAGGTGCCAGAATGGCATGCGTTTCTTTAGGTGTCTTGCCAAAGTTAAGACTATACTTTAAATTGATCCTTTGCTCGTTCATTGTCCTGAACTCAGTTTAGAACCAATGCAAAAAAACAAGCACTTCGTACAACAGGTCTAACACGGAACACACATCATGCTCATTTGAACTACTGTGGGGGGCAAGTTGACAAAACAGACCACTACGCTGATGCAGCATTTTTGATTCGCCTCTGTTGCCCAGTCGACCTTTCTGATTTCATTCGGCGAACTTTGTTGTCAAAGGTTGTATTTGCACTATTGTGGTATTAATATGTACCTGTACTGATAGCAATAGTGAAAAATATTCTCTCATGGTCTCCTTTATTAAAGGTTTTGTACAATCAAACGACTGTAGCGTATAGAGGACAGTGAACCTGCAAGGCAGTAACGTTCTGAGGGATGCAAAACGTAGTGGGTGAAACGCAATTCTGGTCGTTTGGATATTTCCGAGCTGATAGTACCCCAACGGCATTTCAATTTGGAGTCTATCATTACTGGTGGTGAGGTGTGAGAAGGGAAACTGGGTGCGTTCACGAAATGTATCCATTTTTGAGTTACGTCTGTAGCAGAATGCCAGACTCGTTCGCCAACTAGTATCTAGTTTGCTAACTACATTGATATTGCACTGCAATTATACTTCTTAACATTTTCTTACTGTTGGGTCAACCACCGCACACAGGGTGTGTTCGTGAAGTCATTTGCGTCAGTGTAAACGCTAGTCATCGTAATGAACAGTTTACGACAAGTACACTGCTATCAAGCATTTCAAATATTCCAATGTTGTATACTGAGAGATTCTTTATAACGAAGTACTGTCTGTTGTGGACATCGTTCTCCTATCGATACTATAAGTTGGAGTCGGTTCCTCACCTCCTCCTGAATACTCCAAAAATATTAAAGATTTTTAATATTATGATACAGTTCCAATCCTTTATGATCAGTAATTGTCGTCTGTGGCGATAACACATTACATATAAGATTCATTATGTGTACAATGGATGAACTGAATTTTCTCAGCTGCTGTGGAGTGGACGAGCGGTCTAAGGTGCCTTGCTGTGGAGCGTGCGGTTGCTCGCCGCGGAGGCCTCGGGCATGGGTGTTTTTCTTGTCCTTGAGTTAGTATAGTTTAAGTAGTTTGTAAGCCTAGGGACTGATGACCAGAGAAGTTAAGTTCCATAGATTTACATATTATTTAACTTTTTTTTAATTTTCCACAGTATTGAAATGGATTAGAAAATAATGATTCTTATTCCTGTAGCACAGATTTCGTAACAGTTTGGTATCGTCACTTATTTGTTCTTGCCGAGTATAGCTTCGGTAGTGAAACTGATTAATTCACTGTTACAATGATATTATTCTACCACAAGAAGTTTTTTAACGTTAGGTTGACTGATGGACAACAATGTAGTACAACTGGGATCCGCAAGTATGTTATTATCATTTTTAGAACACCAGTAGGTGCTGAAAATATGATTTAATGATGGGTGAATGTAAACTTAATGCAAAGAAGCATGGAAAAATGTAAGTACGGTGAATACATATGATATGAGTTTGTTTATTTAAGAATGTTACAGTCAGAAACTGACATTTCGAATTAATTATGATTTATTATTTAATTTAAAAGTACTCGGTAGTGCAGTGAGGATCTCATGATCATATTAGCTTCACAAAATTCAAAGTTCTGTAATGATGAAAGATAAAAGGATGCAGTATGTGATTCTTTCATTGATGTTGTCGAAAAAACATTGATATAATGAATGTGAAATATTCCTGCAACAACGGGAGTCGTTATAATTAACCTCCATCATTTTCATAATGAATCTGGTCTATACACTAATAATCTGAAAGGAGAACAGAGAAAATAGTGTTTTTTCAGCAGACAATCTTATATTATAACAATTCTTCTTCGATTTCCTAAATTATCCTGTTGGGTATATGCAAATTCACCTGTATTTTAACAATGTTATTGATAGACGATGAGTAGCTGTCCCTACCGTTATCGTTTTCTTTCCAGGACTGAATTTGTGTACCGTAACTGTCTTCGCGTAGTGTTCTATCATATAAAAGTGAGCCCACCCTTCGTGGTTAATGCACTGAGCATATTCGCTCTGGGACTGACGAACCCCTACGAATTTCGGTAGTGACTTGCTACCGTTTGTGGTTCGCTGGATAGGACAATATTCTGACATTCGTGTGTCCTAAACACTACCAAGTGTTATAGAGTTTCAAATATATCACTCTACCCTTGAACTGCATATTCACTTGATCCTATGGGTCGTGAGACTTTCTAGGTTAGTGTTGATTATATGGTGGAATCATAACGGACATCTACGCCACCCACCTAGCTTATACGACTAAGCAGGTTGACATATCCACATGGCACGTGACTACATATTCGATTACTGTTTCAATTATGTACTGACAAGAACCAGCTCCCAAACGAAATGCAGAGAAGCAAAGCAACTGCGCCGGAAGGAAGGTTCCTGGGCTGGCTACAACAGGATCTGGCCTCGCAGCGCCAACGGCCGATCGTGGAAGGGGCTATTGGCAGCGGCGACAGGTTGGCAAGCGTTCAAAACTGTCTGCTCCCTGTTTCTCCCACACTTTCCGACCCATACAAAAAATATGTACCAAAGATTAAGCGGAAGACTGACCTTTGTCATTACTTTAAGTAGTAGTTTCTAGAGAATTTTCCCCCCAGATATAAGCTAGTTCAGCGTTTAGATTGTTAAAATTAAGGATTTATACAGATGAACGGCAGGGTAGTACTCCATGAGTCCAATTTCTTAACCACTGCGCCGTATCTCTCTCGGTTTTCCGAAATGGAAATACTTCATAGAATCATGTTTACTGATGGTGGCACCGGCCGAAGTGCCATTACGAAGTTGTTGGCCAAGTACGTTCCTAGTAAATGCCTACACTACACTTGAGAGTCCTATTTTAAAGTATTGCTGCGAATTGTGGAATCCACACCAGGTGGGACTGACTGACGATTTAGAGAAAGTACAAAGAAGGGCAGCTCGTTCTGTATTATCGCAATATAGAGGAGAGAGTTTCACTAAAATGATGCACGAATTGGAGTGGAAATCATCAAAAGAAAGGCGTTATTTGTTGCGGTGAGATCTATTTACGGAATTTCTTTCACCAACTATCTCTTCCGAATGCGAACATACATTTTTATCACCCACCTACAAAGGGGGACATGATCATCATTTTAATATAAGAGAAAACAGATCGAAAACGGAAAGATTTAAGTGTTCCTTTTTCCCGTGAGCTACGAGCGGGAGCTGGAAAATAAGTTTCCCCTTTCGTCTTTGCTCAGAGTTATGTATGAAAGGAAAAAAAATAGAATGAGAAATTTTTAGTTTCATACATAATTTCAAAGTGAATTGAGACATTTGTCATATCGCTTTATAAGCTTCAAAAAGCCTTCCAGGAAAAAACCAGGTGTTGCATACTGACAAAGCGTCGAATGGCTTGTTTGACGTCAGTATTGCTTCCAAAGCGCCTTCTGCCCAGAGTCTTCTTCAAAGCTAGAAACAAATGCTAGTCACTTGGTGAGAGATCAGGACTGTATGGCAGATAGTGTAGGCGCTCCCAGTCAAGAGTTGCAATATGGTTTTGCGTAGCCATCGCTGAGTGTGGTCACGCATTGTTCTCCAGCAGCAGAATGCCAGATCTGAGAGGGCCAGGCCGCTATCACCTCTTTCAATTTCGACAAAGTGGCACAGTACCGCGCAGTATTGCTGGTTGCTTCATCAAAAAAGACCAGCAGCAAAACTCCTTGGGCGCCCCAGAAAAATGTGAGTAGCAGGTTACCTGCAGACGGAGTGCTTTTGAACTTCTTTCAGCCAGGTGATGACGGATGTTTCCACTCCAAAGATGCAGCCTTCGTTTCGGGCGTGTAATAGTGGACCCATGTTTCATTTCGCGTCACAATCTGAAATAGAAAGTCATCTGATTGATTGCAGTCGACCTCAACCCAATAGTGTATCAGTGTCTTGCACGTGCATGTTTACCTGCTGCGTCGTCTTTTGCCCATAGCAGTTCAACGCTTCTTCCGTATGTAACGCCCTGATTTTTCCATGATTTGACAAATGTCTCAATGTACTTGACAGTTATGTATAAAAATAAAGATATGTCTTACCTTTAATGTCTCATTCTATTTTTTTTCCTTTCATACATAACTTTGCCCACAGTCGACAACGGAAACCTTTTTTTCAGCTCCCCCTTGTATTAGAGAATGAAACTATAGAGAGATATGATAAAAGTGGTTCGATGAACCCTCTACCATGCACTTCAGTAAGACTTTCAGAGTATCCATGTAGATGTGTATGTTGTATTCTTGCACTACTACAGCGTGAAACAAGAATCGTTACCAACGTGACCTTCTAACAATTTTCTGACAAGGGCGTAAATTCGTTTGACGTAGTCTGTGAATATCAGTTTGCCATTCCTTATGACTTTTTTGTTTTACAGTGAATTGAAAATATACTGAAAGGCACCGTACTAGCTCTTTCACAATTTGTACCACCTGATGGGCCAGGGCTCTTCTCGGTATTAAATTCTCTGTTATGTGTATCTTAGTAAAACTTTGAACTCTGTGTCGTGAGAGTGTACACACAACTTGAGTGATACTAATACCATAAATCCAGCTATCATTATTCGCGTAAATGTGCTACCATAAGGGAAAATATCCGCACTCAGGATTCCTCCTTAATATTAGTTAACATTATCATTCACCATATTACCGATGATAAAATCAAGGAAAAACGACTTATAGGTCAATGAAATATTATTAAGCCTCCACTATACATATCCTTTGTCGCAGCGTTGTAATAATTAACATGTACATTTCGGTATTCAGATAAAAATTTGAGTGCATACGCGAGGAACTGAGTTTTAGGTAATACGTCTTATATACAAACTTATTTGAAATGTTTATTATGACTTGTTTGTTCAAGATAAACAGACATTGACGGTGATCCGCAGCGGTAAACATTCACATATTCATATGCAAACTGGCAAATCTTCCGACTCTTGCTGCTGTTCCAAAAATGGGCTATCGTTCTGTGACACATGAAAAATTGTGCCGAGTCGGGACTCCCAGTTAACTTCTTTTCTTTTTTTACCTCCTCCCCCTCCTCCTCCCCCTCCTCCTCCCCCCCCCCCTCCACGGTCCCACTTCAGCCCAGCCTTTCGCACGCTCTTTTCTGTCTACTCGGCATGCCTTCCATGCCTGTTAGGTCTTCTAAATAATAAAAATTAAAAGTTAAACTTTTCTAAAGGCGTAAAATAAAATTAAACCTCTTATTGAACAAGTGGGACAAACATAGTTGAAATTAAAGTAAGAATACTACTTCAACGCATTTCCTGCATTGCACTGCAACTTTATGCTGAACTAATATACGAAGTGCATAGCGCCTATCTCCAATGAACCTCATCTCTTCTTGGTAGATTATGGAAAATGCTCCATTTTTCGGCTGAATTTTAGTTCTGAGTCTACAGATGTGTGAACTAACTTAACATACCTCGTAACCCCCCACTGCGCGGGGAATCACGCAAAGCACTTCCTAAAAAAATTACCATAATAAAGATGTTATTTCTGGTAGCTCTTGATCAAAGAATGACGTTTTTGTATAAATGTCCAAAAGTCAAGTAAGTTCTTCTCGCCATCTCGGAAAAAGTTTGACCTCGAATTCAAGTTACTGAATTGCTCTTTGTTCGGGGGATAGTACGAGGCGTGTTTTCTTAAGTCAGTTCCGATTGAACAGAAGTACACAACGAAAGGTTATTTCAGAAAAGTAAATTTATTTTCAGAAAGTATATACTTTACACCATTTTCCGACATAGTTTCCAAGTTTGTTCAAACACTTATCATGCCTCTCAACTAATTCTAAAATACCCTCTTCATACAATCTAGCCGCCTGTTCCGATAACTGCCGTCTTGTAAAGCACTGATCTCGACACGTCAGGAAATTCATTTGAGAGACCTGTTATTATGATGCTCCTGTTCTCATGAATCCTCGCTTCAGCTGAAGCCTCCAAATCGTCTGTAATAGAAGATGGGCGACCGGAGCGGTCCTCATCTTGGACGTTGTCACAGTCATCTTTGAATTCTCGTACCCACTTACGCACTTTGCCGTTACTCATAACAGTATCACCGTAGACTTCGCAAATATTTCGATGAACTTCTGCAGCAGACAGGTTCCTTGGTTACAAAAACCATTTCACTGAGCGTATATAAGTTTATATATGTATAATACAATCGTTTGCTAACTTTAATGCCTTGAGCTTAGTCCACTTCTGGGTGAAAACAATTTAATTAATAATTTACCTTTTTTTAATTTAAAATGTTAATGCATGTTGTCCAGGCACTTGTTTATTCTGTAGTTGGTAAACCTTCTTGTAATTAACTTGTAACTAATGTCTTTGACACTAATAAAAAGTCTAAGGATCTTAACACGTTGTATCGAACAGTCGTTCTGATAGTTTGCAGGAGGCGACTGAAGCTAACGAGCGAAGGACGTCGTTGATGAATGTAATCCCCAAACATTTAAATGTGTCCACGAACCTTAACGGTGCCATGCAGCTAACTGGCAGCCCTCGTCTAATGTTCTTCGCTTACAGTTTCGCCATACTCACGCGACTTCCTATACCTTTACCAACAGATCAATCAAGTTTAGTGGCGTACATATCTCTTACCCCGACCGTGCTAGGAATATTAGGTCATCTGCATATGTTATGCACATAAATGTGTGGTCCCTCATCGTCATTCCTCGCACCTAGTTGTGAAAGCCACATGTAAATGACCTCGTGTTCTAATGCGTAATGCTACGGACTGGGCGGCCATCCCCATTGGAGGTTCAAGTCCTCCCTCGGACATGGAAGTGGTTGTTGTCCTTAGTGTGAGTTATTTTAAGTAGTTTGTAAGTCTATAGACTGATGACCGCAGCAGTTTGCGCCAACAGGTTTACAAATGTTTGAACAAAATGTCATGGAGGCGACAGGTTGTTGTCAGTCCAATCACATCGCGGTAGTCACTGAGTGCTGTCTGCATCTTAACGTTCGGTCAAGAGAGATCATTTGTGGTAAAATGCGTTTGATGCGAGCTGAAACTGTCCTTGTGTAAGTTTTGAAATCGTAGTTAAGAAGCGTCAGCGGCCGGTGGTCTTGAATTCATTCCCCAACAGACAGTTTGGGACAGGACTAATCACGCCAACAAGGAGGTAGATAGGAGGGAGACATTACGCGACATCAGTCCTCGGTACATATTAGTCCATCGAGGCACCATGAGGTTTTTAAATGTCCGATAAAATTCTTACGTGAGTTAATCAGTCCCCGGTCATTTGTTCGATGTGCCCTTACCGATAGGTTCCGCTACTTCATTTTCCGTAACTTCTGCCATTACATGAAGGATACTTGACAGCTTTCGTGGAACTTCATCAAAAGCTGTCTCATTTGCTTCCACTTTGTCGTAGAAGTGTCGATATTGTTCCATAATGGTAGTGGAAATATGTCTTGACGGTGTTAAACGGTTAAAATTCGGCATGTAGATGACACGTATTAAAGCTCACCGACTTGGTTGTTTCTCTCTGATGAAATGGTGCATCGATGGTGGCTCTCCCAGGACCCGGTCAAAAATTCAAGCTCGAAATACATCTCGTTCTAGGTTGACGCACAATAGGGATGTTATCTGTGCCTGTACGAGTCCCGATCTTGTGAAAACGCGGGTGTTGAGAGTTCTCTTAGCGTCGTAAAATAAAAGTCCATTGTACTGTGTCTCCACATGCAAACAATGCTCGGCGTATAGCAGATTTTGCGCAGTCCAGACACCATTGTCGTGAGGTACGTCGGTGGGCGTCGCTCGCAGGTTTATATATATTCTATTAAACGTCTACACTCCGGATCCCGGAGGTGTATTACATTCCTTTGCCAGGTACCTTGACTCCTCCACACCCACTGCAGTTGGATATATGCCGTGTGATACGCAATGGTTACGTTCCTCATTTCTGCATCAAGAACAGCATTTGTGAGACCACGAGTAATATACTGGGTGGTCCATTGATAGTGACCGAGCCAAATATCTCACGAACTAAGCATGAAACGAAAAGACTTCAAAGGACAAACTTTTTCTAGCTTGAAGGGGGAAAACAGATGGCGCTATGGTTGGCCCGCTAAATGACTCTGCCATGGGTCAAACGGATATCAGCTGAATTCTTTAAATAGGTACCCCCCCATTTTTATTACATATTCGTCTAGTACGTAAATAAATGTGAATGTTTTATTTGGAAAACTTTTGTTGCTTTGTGATAGATGGAACTGTAATATTCACAAACATAATGCTCACAATTTTAGACGAACAGTGGGTAACAGGTAGGTTTCTTAAATAAAAACACAGAACTTAGGTACATTTGAACTTTATTTCGATTATTCCATTGTGATGCATGTACTTTTGTGAAATTGTCATACATTATGAGAACGCATGCTGTTACTGCGTGAATACCTGTAATTACGTCATGACTTCAATAAATGCTCAAAATGATGACTTTCAACTGCAATGCATTTGGCAATACGCGTAACAAAATTCCTCTCAATATGGAGTAGTTCGCCTTCAGTAATGTTCTCAAATGCTTTGACAATGCGCTGACGCATGTTTTCAGGCGTTGTCGGTGAATCACGATAGCAAATATCCTTCAATTTTTCCTACAGAAAGAAATTCGGAAATGTAAGATCCGGTGCACGGACATGTGCCGGACATCCATCATGTTGAAAGTACATCGCCATTCTGACATGCAGTGAAACATCTTGTAGTAAAATCGGTAGAACATTACGTAATAAATCAGCATACATTGAACCATTTAGATTGTCATCGATAAAATAGGGGTCAATTATCCTTTCTCCCAATAATGCCGCACCAGACATTAACTCGCCAAAGTCGTTGATGTTACACTTGTCGCAGCCATCGTGGATTTTCCGTTGCTCAATAGTTCATATTATGTCGGTTTACGTTACCTCTGTGAATGACGCTTCGTCACTAAACACAACGCGTGAAAAAAATCTGTTATCGTCCCGTAATTTATTTTGTGCCCAGTGGCAAAACTGTACACGATGTTCAGAGTCTTCACAATTCAAATCCTGGTGTATAGAAATATGCTACGGGTGAAATTTATGCTGATGTAGAATTCTCAACACCGACGTTTTTGAGATTCCCAATTCTCGCTCAATTTGTCTGCTACTGATGTGCAGATTAGCCGCAACTGCAGCTAGAACACTTACTTGGGCATCATCATTTGTTGCAGGTCGTGGTTGACGTTTCACTTGTGGCTGAACACTCCCTGTCTCTTTAAATAATGTAATTATCCGACGAAAGGTCCTGACGCTTGGATTATGTCTTCCAGGATAACGATCAAAATAGTTAGCAAAGGCCCGTTGGTCATTCTGGTCACAATAGCCATCCATAAATACCATAGCAACCTTTTCTGCAATTGGTAAACGGCCCATTTTAACACGAGTAATGTATCACGAAACAAATACCGTCAGAACTGTCAAAATGTTACACGATTCCACGTACTTATACGTTTGAGACTATTACAGCGCCCTCTGTGACAAAGCTAAGCATTTGGCCCGGTCATTATCAATGGACCACCCTGTATAATCGATCGACATAACTTGCTAAGTAGCCTGTAACGTATGTACATCCAATCTGGGTGCCATGGAGGCGTTCCTAAGTATCTCTTAAGCTTACATCTCACGCTTGGTGTTGCAGCTCTTGAGACGAGGTGTAATGTGGGTACTGCTCTTCGTGGCAAGCATGCAATTGAATGTCATCTACAAATTAAAAAAAGGTCATATCGATCCGAGAAGAGAAGAACAATTTCCTCTGCTTAAAATGTGGCTCGGTCGAGCCTTCTGTCTGTACACGATGGAGCAAACAAAACATACATTGTACACTTAAATTATTTATCAGTGAAAGGGGTACTAGTATAATTCCTGATCAAAAATGGTATTACTGAACTTGAAAAATCTCTAAATTTGACATATTAGTCACTCGTAAATAAATTCATAAATCTTAGAAAATTGTAAAAAAAATTATATTTCAAGATAACAACACTTCACTAGCTGACTTTACATCACAAATTGAATTAATGAAGTGATTCTACACTGAAGAACAAGTATGATCTGTTGTTGTTGTTATGGTCCTCAGTCCGGAGACTGGTTTGATGCAGCTCTCCACCCTACTCTATCCTGAGCAAGCCTTTTCATCTCCTCATAAGAACGGCAACCCACATCCTCTTGAATCTGCTTACTATACGCGTCTCTTGGTCTCCCTCTGCGATTTTTACCCCACACACTTCCCTCCAATGCTAAATTTACGATTCCCCGATGTCTAAGAATGTGTCCTACCAAGCGATCCCTTCTTTTAGTCAGGGTATGCCAAAAATTCCTTTTTTCGCCAATTCTGTTCAGTACCTCTTCATTAGTTATGCGATCTACCCACCTAATCTTCAGCATTCTTCTGTAGCACCACATTTCAAAAGCCTCTATTCTCTTCCTGTCTGCATTGCTTATCGTCCATGTTTCACTCCCGTACAAGGCAACACTCCACACAAATGCCTTCAGAAAAGACTTCCTTACCCTTAAATTAATATTCGATGTTAGCAAATTTCTCTTTTTCAAAAATGCTTTTCTTCCCATTGCCATTCTGCATTTTATATCCTCTGTACTGCGACCATCGCATGTTATTTTACTACCCAAGTAACAAAACTCATCTACCACCTTCATAGTTTCGTTACCTAATCTAATTCCTGCAGCATCACCTGACTTTCTAAGACGGCACTCCATTATTTTTGTTTTGCTCTTGTTAATGTTCATTTTATACGCTCTCTTCAACACGCTGTCCATTCCATTCAACTGCTCTTCCAAGTCCTTTGCTGTCTCCGACAGAATTACAATGTCATCAGCAAAACGCAATGTTTTTATTTCTTCCCCCTGAACTTTAATCCCTATTCCAAATTTTTCCTTGCTTTTCTTTACCGCCTGCTCGGTGTACAAATTGAATAACATCGGAGAAAGGCTACAAGCCTGTCTTACTCCCTTCCCAACTGATGCTTCCCTTTCATGCCCTTCGAGTCTAATAACTGCGGCCTGGCTTTTGTACAAGTTGTAAATAACTCTCCTTTCCCTGTATTTTACCCCTGCTGACTTCAGAATTTGAAAGAGTGTATTCCAGTCAACATTGTCAAAAGCTTTCTCCAAATCTACAAAAGCTAAAAATGTAGGTTTGCCTTTCCTTAATCTATCTTCTAAGATAAGACGTAAAGTGATTATTGCCTCCCGGGTTCCTATGTTCCTCCTGAATCCAAACTGATCTTCCCCGAGGTCAGCTTCTACCAGCTTTTCCATTCTCCTGTAGATAATTCGTGTTAAAATTTTGCAACCATGACTATATTTAGCAATGTTGGACTTAAAAAAACTGTAAAAATTTCGACAAGTGTTTGCGACCCTCCTAACTCCACTACCTTATTCTATCTGCTTTCCTACACTTATCCTGGCAGGGTCGCCATTGTTTAGCGTTGCTCACACTTGGGCACTCTTTACTGTATAATCTCTTAGCTCGCCTTTAGGCGCTATAGTAACGCTTGTCGTGTATTTCTTTTTGTGGTAGCCCCTGAGGCAAGAGAAGTCCCCTAAAATCGTGGCTAGCTGAATTCTTATGCTGAACTGCTAACACTTTAGCCCCCTAAACCCCCAAAATCTCATTGCAAATGGGCCTGCCGGGTCAGGAGTGGGTTTGGTGGTGGTCTAAGTGATACGAGAATTTTTTATAAAACAAAATTTAATTATTAATTTAAAAATAGAAAATGAATAAATGTAAAGATAACGAACATATACACGAATTTCACAGGCTTGTAGGCGCAGAATAAGGTAAAGGATAATGGTACATGAACTTAGGAAAACGTCTGATCTCGTGTACGTGTCCCGAATTAATCAGTAAATTACAAGTGGGGTCACAGAACGCGGGTGTCGCAAACGAGTGAAAATGCGCGAAAAATACGTCAACGTAAACTGAGTTCAGCGGAAGGAAGGGAGCCCTGAGCAATTAGCACACTGTACCGTGTGCGGTCTCGTCGTGGCTGTGACCTGCTTCCGATGGTGCTAAAAACACCCCTGAATAACTTTGCCAAGACTGTCGTCAAACAGCCAGTACGTTCCTTGTCTGTCTTTCCCTAGTCTATTAGTGACTTGGCGTGGTACACCGGCTTCCGCCAGTCCACCGTTGAGCCCTCAAAATATGCTCGCAAGCTTGAACTACTAGAATGGACGTATAAAGTCCCAAAACGATCTGCAGACGAGAAGCGTCGGACTCAGCACTTGATACCGCTAGGCTTACGGCTCACCCTCAGAGAACACGTAAGACTCGCTTATTATGCCGATCGCTATGCGTCGTTCCGTAATTACAGACGTACCGCATGTAATGTAGCAACAAGTGCGCTACAAAGCCTGCAGACAAAAGGTCTATTTCTCCAACGACGAGCATAAACTCGGCCGCCGAGATACAGCGCGGACGCTGAACCTCTAGAGAGAGAGAGTGAGCCCTCCACGACGAGTCGCTGGGGGAATATCCAGATGTTACTACGCTGTAGGAAATTCAGAATCACTTCCGCCAATGAGAGGATTCCACGTTGGCCGTGTTGCACACGCCCTCAAATCAGCGTACAGTAACTCCAGAACTCCTGTCGCCAAGTGGACGAGTCCACTGTGAGGCCTCCCCTCTAAAAAGCCAACGCGTAGAAGGCGAGTCCACCTCCCTGACACCCCTCGAGCAGCGCCCCGTTCGGTCGGAGGAATGTGCGTTCTCTCGACCAGGCGAAAAGCTGACCAACACAGGCAGCCCCGCTAATGATACCGTATGAATTTATCCCAATAAAATAAATGTGAGGGTGCTTGCCACCTTACAATATACGTTAATAATATTTATCTCAAGTACTGTCAGCGCCATTCCTCTTGCTGACGGAAAATACACCACTTATTCACCTTCACGTAAAAGTACCGCCGTCCCAATGCCGCCTTCAAATGTTGGTATTATATATGTATCGTACTTATACAGGGCGGGAAAACTCTCGACTTCCAGTAGGAGGAATATATCAACATTCGATGCTCTTAGCATGACCCTTAGTAACTGTAATTTAGCGTACGCTCTAATCGTATTGATTTTGATAGGGGCTATTCTATATGCCTGCTGCTGTACAACACGGTGTAAGGCGTTCATAACGTTTCAACTAGTCGGCGTAGAGCTAACGATCTTCTGGGTATTTTCGTGACCTTTGTGGCCTTCCGTATCTCCGGAGAGACTAGTGTCGGGGTATGGTCGCGGTAGCTGCCGTGTCCATGGCGTCGTTCACTGAATCATCATCACGATCATCGGAACAATTCCCATATGAAAGTTTAATTTCCGCTGAGACTGGCTGTTCAACGACGGTGGTTCAGAAGCAGAGTTGGATTGAATACCCACTTATTGTTCTCCGATTAATGTTTCTGAGCTTTACGATCTCCCGTGAAGCATGTGTGCTACTGCGACAGATAGCGTTTCTTGCGATGATTCGGCGATCGTTGCTTGCGCGCGTGTCAGAATGCAGAATGCAAAATGCATGGGCGTCGTCGTGTGTGGGCGCGATATGTCAACGTCGATCCTTGCTCCGGAGTCCTTCTCTTCAGCCGTCGACGTAGGCGGTGTAGTTGTATGCGGAATGGTTGATGTTACGGCTACGTCAGCGGTCACTGGTGCTGAGTGATCTTGTATTTGATATTGAGAAAGGGGTAGGTCAATATTCGGAGTAGCGTCTGTTCGGAGCACGTTTACGTACCATAATGAGAGTGACGTCGGCGTGAGCGTAGGCACAGCTTTCCTGGTTGGTACTTGTGCGATTATCAGCTACATGCATTCCGAACGTGACTTTTCTGTCCACATCCTGAGCATGTCTTGGGCTGGCTGTCGTATATTACTACAGCCCTGCATCCTCTTGTAAAGACGTAAGACGGGACGTGTTTTGTCAGTTCAATTCAGATCTGTCGAATCCCTTTAAGAACTGAGCATGTCGTGGCCTACCACCGTTGCAGCGCCTCAATCACAGAATCGGATGGATCTTGGTATCATTAACCACATCGCCCATATGGTAGTCTGAGTGTTTCAGTTTATGTCCATGCTTATTAACTCGCATACTGCTTCATGATCATTTTCAAGTAGACAGTACTACTATAAATTGTGAGGTGAATGCCTATAAGGTCTTGTGGGTCAGTTTTATCCTCTTGTCGGATAAATCTTTCGATTTCATAGGCTTTGGGTCAGGCATATTCGTTCGAAATTCTGATCTTTATGGTCGACTTACTCTGTGAATCAGTCATACTTTCTGTATAATAAGAAATACAAAACCCGCGAGAGCGGAGGAACACGTAATCAAATGCGTGAGCGCGAAGCTCTGTGGTGGCATGCAAATGCGCCCGTCCTCACCGCTACGTTGCATGACGTAGACTATGTAACTTTCGGCAATCTTAGCACGCTCCCAGGTAGACCCAGACTTCCATGTGTCAAACATTCCTCTAGCCCTCAAATGCTTACTACAACCTTTGTGGTATGAGTCCCGCGAGAGAAAGAGACGCCGTAAGCCTGCCATGGCATTGATGTTTACTATGAATTGTCAGCCGCACAGGAATTGCCACGTCTCGGAGTAAGCGGACGGTCCCTGTGGAGAGTAGCATGATCCCTAGGGTATTTCGCGAGTGTTCGCCTTAACATCTCGACAACCCTAGCAGTCTCCCCGGCCGGACAAAATTGTTTGAAATTGGCACTGGAAGAATATTCCAGGCCCCTCGGTTGTCGAGGATTCTCCAGCAGGATTTGTTCAAATGTTTGTTAAGCCTATGGGACTTAACTACGGGGTCATCAGTCCCTAAACTTACAAACTACTTATCAACTACTTTATACTGAGGACGGCACAAATATCCATGTCCGAGGGGGGATTCGAACCCTCGACCGTAGTCCAGCAGGATCAGGTGACAGGCAGCCCAGATGCAGCTGCGTCATCTGTGTGGGGTGGACCGACATGGACTGACCATTCATTACAGTCCTCGACGGCTGACGACAACGAATAGCGGAGGGGGCGGGTTTAAATGAGATACTACCTAATGGTGGCTTTGTTATGGACACATGTACTGATCATTTATTTGTTCTGCTGGTGGTATCTTCTCGAGGGTGGAAAGGTGTCGGAACTGGTAGCTGTCACTTTCAGTTTGTGCAAGCTGCTCGGAGGTGCGCTCTGGTGTTACAGCTTACTAAGCAGAGCGTCGGCTGGCTCCATGTGCCCCCATTTCTGCACTCGACGGCTTCCTCGCTTCCAAACTCCGCTCCAAGTCCTGAGCTTCAACAGTGGCTTAGTAATATCAGATGACCAGGTCAAGCGTTTGCATGATTCTGATAATTATTTTACTGAGACGGGCGGATATCTGTTAATAGCATAGTGGTGTAGTGCCACACTATGAGTGCAAAGGTCGCGAGAGTGATACCTGGTAAGTTTTAGTTTTAAAATATCTCGTTTTTCACTTCTTTCACCTCTGGAAATAATAACGGTGTGAGAAACGTGGGGTAGCACCGTTGATTGGAATCCACGTTTAACGTGCGTCCTGCCGCGATGGAGTAGCCAAGCGCTCTAAGGCGGATTGCTGCGGAGCTCTCAGTTGCTCGCCGTCGGAGGTTCGAGTCATTCCTCGGAATTGGCTTGTGTGTTCTCCTTAGCGTAAGTTAGTTTAAGTAGTTTGTTAGCTTACGGATTGATAACCGCAGTAGTTAAGTACCTTAGATTTATAAATATTTGAACATTTGTTCTGAAACGTGGATCCCTCTGTAACTGGCTGGGTAAGTCAGTTCGAAGTTCGGAGGAAGGCAACGGCATACCTCTTCTAAACAGGACCATACATAGTAAACTGTGATGTTCAAACCAAATTTCCGATTGTTGACTGCTTTGCATTTATGGCGGACGGAGCGCAGCTATAAAGCATCCTACAAGTAGCCAACAAGTACTTCTTCCCAAATAAAAGCGAAACTCTTCACTAAAATACTTTTTTGAAAATACGAATACCTTCATCTCTATTAAACGGTCCACAGAAACATTATGCATCATTGTTTAATGGTTTGGGGCATCTTAAGCGCAAACCGCATGTCAAGACGCCCTATAGTAACGTCTCACCTGGTGCAGAAGCACTCGCTATCGCTATGAATGTACAAATGCTTTTCGTTTGTGTCTTATACTTATTATTGCAGTTCCTGTGCGCCTGTTTCATGCTCTACTGACACAAATTTATAAATCATGTTTAAGAACCATGTCTATCCTTCAAACTATCTGGGACATTAAAAATTTATTCCGAACCGCAACTCGAACGCTATAACTTTTCGAGGCTAGCGCTCTACTGACAGAACTACCCTAGCACGTCTCAGCGACACCTCTCAAAGGTTTACTACCGGCACACCATAGTCTCCTACATTACAAACACATCAAGAAGTTCTCCTACGAGTCCTTCAGTAGTAGACGCACTTCTGAAGAAAGGACCGTGAAGACGCTTGCCTTAGCCACAGCTAAGGAATATGTCCAGATTTTCACTCTGAAATGGAGTGTACGTTGTAGAGTGAGAATTCATTCTGGAAATGACAGCACTCATTGTAACGTTTTTCATTATCTTACTTATCAGATATATATATATATATATATATATATATATATATATATATATATAAGAGAAGCACATGTACTTTCGGCCAACATCAAGTTCTGTTACCTATACAGTAACAAAAATAGGGCAAATCACTTTCATCTATAACGACTTTGACCACAGCATTCACATCATTTACATGAATTTCTGATGTTCGTTGTCTTTAAATACACATTATATCATACTTTCAGGAAAATATATTAATTCAGTAGCAACAGTTGCATTTCTGCTGTATTATTTCTCTTATTTGCATCTAAACACAGTTCAAACAATTTACTAATATAACATAAAGTAAATATTGTATTAAAACTTAAAAATTTACGTTGTTTAAGAATGTTACATTCTTGTAATGCAAAACGTGCAGTATTATAACCTTCCTTTCCGTCGAAAATAACAGTAAAATTATGACTATCAATATGTCGGCCTTCGTAGCTCAGTGGCAGCGTTGCTCACCCGAATGTAATGAGTCCGAGTTCGATACCTGGCAGGCGATTGTGGATTGTGCGGTTATCCACATTACGTTCATCGTCATCGACTCACCAGTTGACGAAGTGGTATCAATAAAAAGACTTGCAGTTGGCAGCTGAACCCCGGTGGGGATATAACAGCTACTAAAAGGCATACGATTATTTTATCTCATTATCATTATTAGTCAATCTTCGCTTAATGTAAAAATTTGAAGGTTATACTAACGATGGTTAAGCTGCGCATCGACATTTGTAAAATATTGAAATAATTCATTGTATTTCAGTATAACAAAGAAAATTAACTTAGGATATGATATGAAGCCAAGTGTAATTGGTTTGCATCCTTTTAACTCTAACATGTTTACTTACATTCGGGTTTTATGGAAGAACGTGGACGTTCATATTAATTTAGTAGAAGTAAACAGTAAATCACCTATTCTTTAAAACGTTGAACTCCGACGAACAATGACGCAGCCGGCCGCGGTGGCCGAGGGGACTGAGGCGCTCCAGTCACGGTCTGCACGGCCACTACGGTCGGGGGTTCGAATCCCCCCTCGGACATGGATATTTGTGCCGTCCTTGGTGTAAGGTAGTTCGTAAGTAGTTTGTAAGTTGAGGGACTGATGACCCCGCAGTTAAGTCCCATAAGCTCTACAAACATTTGAACATTTTTGAACAATGACGTAGCAAATATAATGGATTGTTGGACATATAGCGTATGTGTGTTGCTTGCGCACCACACTCCCGCTGTATCTGCCGAAGTTATATAGGAGACCTTCTCAAACTTGGTTGTGTTAGTGTTTTGTGTAACTGCAATGTCATAGTAACATGACGCCGATCCAACGGGTTATAGTGCTCGATGCTCGAAGAATGAGAAAATCTATTGCCGGCAATGGTGCAGGATTTCGGCATCGTCCGTCCCCTCCCATTTGCGGCCTTCTAACACCTTGACGGTTCCGCGGTTTTTCAAGATGCTACCTCGTTGCCACATGGCTTCCACGCCGCGCGGTGATGATTCCATCAACTTGCAGAAGAGGTCCAAATAGTAAGATGGCCGCTCCCGATATCAAATCTGAATGTCATCGCAGGTATCTGAGATTTCATAGAAAGTAGGCTCCTTTTATGGATCATGCATCCACAAACAAAACAGAATTTTCGGCCGCTCTGAAAATGGTGCCAGATGTATCCAAAGGAGTGTCAGGGGCGTGTAGACTTACTTTCCCGGCGTCTCAATGCAGTACGAAGGGCCAGAAGAGGTCTAGACAATGTGTGTTGCCAATGCAGTGGCATTTGCTAAGTCATTGTATAAACCTTCAACAAACATCTGAGTTACGTGTAAAATATTGACTTTAAACGTTAACTCGATAAAAAGTTTAAGAAAGGTTAAAATTTTAAGTTTGTTGGAAACCTCTAAGTGTTCTCAACGTTAAACACAGGATGAATATAGGTCTGGTGTTTGCGAGTTATTCTGACTCGAGGCAAACACAGATTTTTTAGCTGTAATGCTTGTAAATTGTGGTAAACTTGTAGTACATACAAAGTAAAAAATATGTATCCAGACGCTATTTATGATCAAATGTTCAAATGTTTGTAAAGCTTATGGGACTTAACTACGGGGTCATCTGTCCCTAAACTTACAAACTACTTACGAACTAGCTAATACTAAGGACGGCACAAATATTCATGCCCTAGGGGGGATTCGAACCCCTGACCGTAGTGGCCGTGCATACCGCGACTGGAGTAGCTCAGTCCCCTCGGCCACCGCGGCCGGCTATTTATGATCCCGGTTGGACACAAGTTTCTACATTCCTCATTGATTTATTTCATAGTCCACTGGTAGCTAACGTAGTAAATTCCTTTGTTTGAAAGTTATACTTGCTAATGATTATATTACGATTTTAAATTTGGTCAATAGCTATGCAAAATATTGAAAACCCTATTCCCATTTCTGGAAGCCGTTAATAGGCAACTCAGAATTGACGCCGAATTCGGGAAATGGATTTAATAATGCAGGAATCAGATGCCATGTACATATAAGAGACAGCTCTTGCTCTAATGAATTTGTCTGATTATGTTAACGTGATAATTATTTCCTTTATAAATATTGTACATGATTTTGGGTTGAAACACGAATGGGCATCCTTGCACGTAAACACGTACACACACGCAGACACACACACTGAAATGAGAAACTGAAATAATATTTAATGACATAATGAAATAAACATCTCTTTTTCTTTATCTACAAGTGATCTTCCACCCCATGTAGCAATAGATTTAAAACTTTCTTAATTAATTTCTGATATGTCACAAGATCTAAAATATCTGACATTTCTGTTAGTTAATAGAAATATTTAGAGGATACACTTTGTATTTTGCTTAAATATGAGAACAATGAAATAGTTTTTGAATTCACTGACTGCTCCATTGATTCTGGAAAGAAAAGTATATTCAATTTGTATGAAACACACGAGATGAATTTGCAGAATATTACATATATATCTCGTGTGTTTAATTCAAAATGAAATGATGTTTTCTTTCGTTCATCTCTGTTGCAAATTTTTATCGCACCTCTCCCCACATCTGCAGTGTCAAGGGAACTGAAGAGACCTACACAGGAGTGATTGATAAAGGAGAAGGAGAGATATAGGAGACTGACAGTGATTGGTATGGAGGCCTGATACTAGGTTTTGATGGGTTAGAAGTGGCCATTGTGAGACAAGGAGAGAGGAATAGTTAGTATTATGATCCAATTTTTCGTTCATTGTTATTCCAATCCCCAGAGTCCCATATGGGTGGGGAGTTCGATTAATAACGGTTATTGCACAGTTTTTCTTTTTGTCAGTTTTATTCCCCCTTCGGAGGCAAGCTGAGAGCAGCGGCATTATTCTCTTCGCCAAGCAGTTTTAATAATATAACAATATTAACAATAAGTTTAAAGATATAGGTCTTACAAATTTTTATGGTACCGATACTATGGTGAAGTTGTAGTTGTACGGCGATTTTCTTGGAGATGGTGAGTTGTAGAAGGTGATGTCATCTGTATGATGACCACCTCCAGGTATGAGAAATATGTATGAGATAATGATGTAGAGGGAACATAGAATGAGGTAAGAAAGCTAGAATTGAGAATATGAAGGACGAGGTATGCAGTAGGGTTTCACTCAAAGAGGATTGTGGTGATGGGAAGGAGCTATGATGCAGTGTGGGGTTGGACGGACGACTCATAGGGAGTGGGAAAGTACTTGATAAGGTCGTCTACTCGGGAAAACGGGCAGTGGGTGTGCTTTTAAGAGTAGGTGGCAGTGCACTTGCAGGTATTTGAAATGGATTGTGACTGAAGGTCCTGTCCCCATTACCTTTGTAAGGGGGCGGGGGGAAGCAGGTGGGTTTTTGCTATGCAGAGTGAAGTGGACATGGTATCTGAGGCATCTATGGCAGCGGTATACTCGATCTTTGGATCTGGAAGATTCTACTTTGCGTATGCGGTGGTAGATGTAGTCTAATTTCTGCAGTAGGTGGAGAATGGTAGATGGAACTTCTGAGAAAACACAGACAATGAAAGGGGGACCAGAGTAGTGGTGAATAAGGAGGACTTTTCGGATTTGAGAATCATGATTGGAATTGATCTCACATTCGACATCATTCATTGTTATCTCGTGGTAAATCCCCTTGATCACAGAAGTGAGGGTCGGCGGACGCTGAGGAGGTGCAGGTTGCTTGGTATGTGGAGAGCTTATTGGAACAGGGAGACACATGGAGCAAATGTTTCGTATCAGTCTGTGCAACGCATGGGTTTGAAAATAGGTATCAGGTGCCTTGACGATCATGATGTCATTGTGCAGGATTAGCTCTTTTATGTTGAGTTTGGGAATGTACGTTTCGATTTCAAGTGATAGTGTTTTAGGGCTGAGTAACTAAACATCTAGACCTGAGAGGATTTAAGAATATGTTAAAGATCGATGATAGTATAGCCCCTCAGTTGAGGTGTTTGAATCTGTTGTGAGGGTATCCGGGTTTCAGAGAGAGGTGAAATGTATGTACTAGATGCATTGCAGGGATCACTTGAGGGTGAGGTGTCATAGGATCTCATTTGAGCAGAGGGTCAGGATTTTGTACGGTTTTTCTCCTTTTTACTTGGAACTGGTGTGGGTGAAGCTTATGCAGATGGATCTGATGTCAAAGCAGCAGTGTTTGAAGCTGAGGTGAGTGTTCATGTTTATAACAGTGCTTCAGTTTCTGGACCCAGATATTATGGTGGCGCTGGGGCGATGGCACATCTGATGTTGATGGTGTTGGTGGTAGCGGTGACAGCAGCAATGGTTGCAATGGATCTGACAGTATGATATTCGGGAAAGAAAAGTCAGTTAACTATAGGAGTGATGTTTATATGAGTAGAGAGAAGGACGAATTCATCTGAGCAGTGGAGAAGTTGGGAAAGGTGGGAAGAGCGGAAAGGGACAGGGAGTAGGGAGTAAAGGAGCTGAAGGATATAGATGTGGATCGGCGACGGCTGGTATTGAACCGAAGGCAAGGACTAGCAGTAGGTCCAGGCAGCAATGATGGCGTCGAAACCGAGGGCGACGACGGAAAGCAACCTGGCAGGAAGGATGGTTACATAGATTCTGAGCACTGTGGGAATGGCTTCGCAGTCCTAGACGCCATTTCAGAAAATGCGCGGTCGCTCCCGTCAGAGGTTCCAGTCGTCCCGTGGGCATTGGTGTATGTGTTGCCTTAGGGTAGTATAATTTAGTTTAAGTAGTTTATTAGCCTACGAACTGATGATCACAGTAGTTTGGTAACACAGATTTACAAACTTTATAGACTCTAAGGATAGCGACCGGCCCTGATCTGGCAGCAGAGATGGTGACGTAGATCATGATGTTGACATCGAGTTGTGAGATGTGGTTGCACTGTTACAGACGTAGACGACAAAATCAAGGGCGAGGGCAAGGCGACGACAGGCAACAAGGCCTGACATCCCAAATGTTTGTAAACCTATTGAACCAAAGTACTATGGTCATCAGTCCTTAGACTTACAATCTACATAAATTAACTTACACTAAGGACAACACACACACCTATAGTCGAGGTAGGGCTCGAACCTCCTGTGGGAATGGCCACCCCGTCCGTAACACGCCGCCTTCACTATGCTGCTGTTGCTTAGCCTGAGATTCCAACCCTCAGAGCAGCCCAGACAGTTATGTCCCGAGAGGAAATAGTAGCTGTCCTTCTAGTACATGGGAGTTGCTCACGCCAATTATGTTCATGTATTTGTAATTCTTATGGGACCAAATTACTTTGGTCATAAGTCCCTAAACTTACAAACTACTTAAACTAAGTTAAACTAACCTAAGGACAACACACACATCCATGTCAGAGGGAGCATTCGAACCCCCGACGAGGGAGTGCACGTGGTCCGTAACGTGGCGCTCCAGACCGCTCGATTACTCCCGCGCGGAACGCCAATTTTGAACACTGGTACTGGGGAAGAATGTCACACTGGTTTCTTTTTTCCCTTTATGGTTTTTTCATGCTCTATCACCTTGTATGCGCAGGTAGGCAGGGGGGGGGGGGGTTGTGCACCGGCAGTGGTATAATCAACCCACTCTTCAGCAAAATGACTTTAATACGTAGAATAAAACGTATAAGCTATAGAACATTTCACACACAGTTATTCCCGTTTCCTTCCCCGTGATGAGGGGAAGGTGGGGGGGGGGGCGGCAGCAGCCTGTATTCCGCTCTTTAGCCGAGAGAACATATACACATGTACATAAGAAGACAGTAAAACAAAAGGAGAAAAATGGTGAAAGTGCAAAGAAAGTCATGGCGACGTAAGTGGTTGTTTAAACACCAATATATGGTGATGTTTGCATACTCAGAGTTAGAAACACAAGCGGCGCACGTTTTCCACCAATTTTTACGCCGCAGTATTAAATAAAATATGCGCTTCGCAATAAACACTTACAGCATACGATCACTAGCACCGAGGCATCACTTGATTGTGTAAAATAATGGTGCTATGGACATGCCATGGGAAGGAAGTGGGAATGGCTAGAATGGAGAAATAAAGCCAAAATGGTGGAATCTATGACTTTGGGGGGCGGATGGCATAGGTAGACGAGAAGGATATGGATAAATGGAGTATGGGTAAGGCTGGTGAAGGACTCGGGGAATTAAAGGGGAGAACGAGGAAAGATGGATAGAGGGAGGTACCTGCAGGGGAGGGAGCGGGATGAGGAGGGAACTCAGAGGGGACAACAGAGGGAAGGAGAAAGGAGAGCTATTACTGGAAGGAGGGATAGTTGTCGAGACGGAGCTCACTCTCTGGACGAGGGAGATGGTGAAAGTTACCCTATGAGGGCATATGGAAGATGCAGGCTGGGCGGGACGCTATGGAGTAGCCTCGGCAATGGTTCGTGGTCAAAGAGGAGGGGAATCAAAGCGTTGTGATAGTCATGCTTACAGATGGTTTAGAGGATGCGGATGTGTTACAGGAAGAGGAAGAAATGGAAGAAGGGGATAATATCATATAGGTTCCACACGAGGGCGGAGAAGCATATGCGGAAGGCAAGGCAAAGGACATGGCGTTTGGGGATTTGAAAGGCTGCGTAAAATTAGGTGGAGCAAAGATGGAGACGCTGAAGAGGAGAGGGAGATGCTCTTGTGGTCTTGAGGTGAGGAGTCCAGCTTAGGAAGCCATGAAGTTGAGGCCTAGGTATTTCAGGGAGGGAGTGGGGAGGGATTGTAGAGGGTGAGGTAAAAGCCATAGAGCCAGAAGGAGGGGCTGATACGATCTATGATGCTTAGCAGGGTTGTAATGGGATTTTCTGTGAGAAGCCACTGGTTACACCAGATAGAGAAATAGGCGACGTTGGTTTGAAGGAGGCATTGGGAGAACTGAAGGGCAAGACTGAGACGAGAAAGAGTGTGTCATCAGAACGTTGTAGAATATTGCAGGAGTTGGCAGGGACGGTGGTTAGGGCATACCGTTGTAAAAAGGAGATGTAGGGCTGGGAAAGGACAAATTTCCAGGGGCTCACTAACAAAGGGAGATAAGATAGGAATCAGTGTTGTCGCCTGTGACATACGAAGCTCGACGTGAGATGGGATGAGACAGACGTGATTTATGACACGGGTATGGATTTGAAGTTCAAAAAAAAGTTCAGAATACTATACGCAGCCGTAGACCTTCATGCTGGGAGCAACTGGGGGGTGGGGGGAGGGTGTCATTTCATTAATGGACTGTATGAAAGAAGGAATAAAAGGAGGAATAATTAAAGCAAGGATCGTCTGGGATAGAAAAGATATTAGAAAGGTAGGCTGCAAAGAGGCTGGCCTTAGTGAGATTGTCAGGGAAAGTGAGGTTGTCACGTAGGAAAGGGTACTGGAGGGTTGGGTTGTTACCAGTAAATGGGGGAAGGAGGACCAGTTCTTGAAGGAATTTATAGGTAGGTGGGCGTTGAACCGTGTACATGTCTGACGCTAGCTCCAGCGATTTTTGCAGGCAGAAGATTGCTGATGGGGAACTATAGTTGCCGATGGCGTAGGAGTATAGCCCGGTCACGGGTCCGAGAGAGTTGGTTGGAATCTCTGAGTTTGCGCTGGTTCTAATTGAAGTTTTTTTATATAAACTGTTTTTCATGGCCAGATAGGTGGATTTTGCAGTTAGAAGTGATATTGAAGAATGATAAACATCAGTATCATAAGGATAAGGGAGGAAATGAGTTTTAATAACCCAACATTGCAGTTTTCTGCGCGCATCTTTTCGTGAACTGTATAATTGGCACATAGGATAAAGCTGACAACAAATAACAACTAGAGAGAGCTGTGGTCACGATTCACGATGCACAGCACGATCAGAGTAATTTAAAAGTGAATACTAACCGCGCAGGAAACCACAGTTCACTTAGATTCCATTGCTCACTGGTTTTCCTGATTCTTCTTAATTTTCGTTCTTTAATTCATCTGCTTTACTATTTTTGTAACGTATTATGTAATGACTGCGACGTAGCTCGTGGCTGTGAGCATGCAAGATCATTTCAAGTCCAGCGCTGTTCTGTAATCCCTTCTTGCGGATGCAAGGTCACCAGAGTCCGTCCGTGGTAAACAAAATTGACCCATAAGTAACTTGAAAACTTAAATTTTTAAAACTTTCTTGCAAAATTTTGAGAAATGTTGTGCAATGCTTTGTCGTGCATTACTGGAAAGTGTTACTTTCAGCTTTGTTTAGCCAATTTTTTTCACTTGCCATACTGAGCCACATAGCAGTCACAGAATTTACGCATTTCTGTCTTGAGCAAATAAAATCTTTGCCAATCACGTTAAAAGCAGAACCATACGTATCGTACGAACGCTTCACTTTCATGGACTGTCAACGATCCCTAATCGCGGATATGTCCACAGTTTTGCTTTTTCTCTTCGTTTCTCGATTACTTATTCATTTCGCTGACTGAAGCAAGGGGGTGGAGGGGGAGATCCGTCAACCGTTTTACTGAATTGTTGGCAACAAAGTACACAGTACTGTAATCAGAAAATCGTATGCTAGCTTAATGGTAGACGTCAGTTTACTGAAACTGGAGTGTATCAGCTACTCTGTAAATTTTCATATTTTCTTTAAAGTTAGCTTCCTGTGAGCCGAAGAAATTCGCTACTGTTTCAAGTACATTCACTTACTCATCCTCTTATGGTATAAAACTTACATGGTGATTCACATACACTTCAGGATATATTTTCAAAAGGAAAGTTCTGTAATACTTATCTGCAATATGTTTACAAATATGTTTCATTTAAGTGTTGCCATCCTGATGTATCTATTCACGTCAAGTTTCGTTTTCTTACTAGTAAAACTATTCAGGTTTTAATTCGATGTAGGCTTACCACACTCCTCACAAACTGAGGTTCAGCGACTTTTTAGTCCACGATGAGTCTTTTTGTAATTAATAATACAAACCTGAAATGACTAAAACTCCTCCTTCATTGTAAATCATTATCACATCCAAATCATAATATGTACTAAAAAGCCGCGGTGGAGTAGCCGAGCGGTCTAAAACGTCTCGCTGCGGAGCGCACGGTTGCTCGCCGTGGAGGTTCGAGTCCTTCCTGGGGCATGGGTGTGTGTGTTTGTCCGTAAGTTAGTTTACCTAGGTTTAAGTAGTTTGTAAGCTACGGACTGATGACCACGCAGTTTGGTCCGATAGATTTACAGACATTTGAACATTTGATGTGCTAAAATCCAAGTCTCGTGACGAATACCTTCCACCGTACAAAGTTGTGAGATCTCATGGGAAACCAAGTCGGTTATTTTAGTTAGTGTTCATAAAGCCACATAGTCAAACCTTGTCATAATTTGTTAGCTAATTAGTTATCTACCAACATTTATAGTGACTATAATAAAAATAATGACTCGGCAATTGCACCATAATATGACATAAGAATAGATATAATGATGAGATAATTGCACATTGACGTTAGGATATAACAGTAATTTATATTCTGTTATGTAGCAAAATGTAATCACATAACAATGAAGTAAACCCACAGATTCGTGAAGTATTTTTAATACTAATTTATGTTACAGTGGGACTGCCAAGTCATTATTTTAGAAATAAGCAGGTATAATAATGATATAGGCACTATAAATGTTGGTAGATGACTAATTAGATGACAATTTATGACAAAATGTTGAACAGGTGGTTCTATGAACAGTAACTAAAATAAGTGTCTTGATTTCTCATGTTAATTCACAACCTTTTACGGTGGAAGAAATTCCTCGTGCGACTTACATTTTCGTACATTTTATGTTTTTCATGAGATTTCATTTCTTTTTGTATCATTCTTTTTTATCTTGGAGAACATTTTTGTTCATCAGCCACAGATTTTCTTAAGACCCGTTTCCCGCCTCTTTTGATTTACCTAATTGGCTTTGGTGTAACAGTATTTGGGTAGTCTGGAAAGTCGATTGTATTGTTAATGTTCCATCCTTTTATCATGTACTCGTATTGCAATCTGTGGTGGATCACTATAAAAATATGTAGTTCGTCTTGTGTTTCACATCAGTTTGTTACTTTCCTAATACAGGCATGTTAGGGATCAGATCAAATGTTTCTTAAGCTTATAGGACTTAACTACGGTGTCATCAGTCCCTAAACTTACAAACTACTTATGAACTAACTTATACTGAAGACAGAACAAACATCCATGCTCGAGAGTGGATTCGAACCCCCGACGGGAAATGGAGCATAGTACCTCAACGGGCTCAGCCAATCCGCCGCGGCTGGTGTTGTGGATAAGGTATATTTTCCTGTATAACTGAAAGTAGTAGTTGTTATTTTGCATGGTATTTATTAAATAATCGGTTTATTTCATAAAACAGTTAGTAAATCAAAGTTAATTATTTTAGTTCATAAAAGGAAGTGATTTAGGGAAATCACGGAAAACCTAAATCTGGATGACCGGAGGTGGATTTGAACCACCATCCTCCCAAATGCGAGTCCAGTGCGTTACCACTGCGCCACCTCGCTCGGTAAAACATAACTGTCCACTATATTCCTAAATATCTTCCATTACACTAAATCTGAATTTAGCAGTCCAGAATCCGAAATTTTCATCCACTGATACTGTCTACTTTGAAGGTAGTCTTATGAAGAATGATTGACACACACACCATTGTTACTACCTACTACCTCTCTCTTCATTTATACGTGTGACTTTAGTTACTTTCATTTAAAATGTTTTTTGTTTCTTGTACTTTGACTCTTTCCTTGATTTATCATAACAAGTTCCTATGTTTAGATACACTTTCGCCCATACTATGGCGTCAGTGTAAGTATCAGAACGCATTTATAGTTCATTCAAGGAGCGCGGTGGTATGCGATTTCTTCTCGTAAATAGCCCTCCTCCTTTTCTCCTTCGGTAACGTTTGTTCTACAACAGCTACATATCACACTCCCTATCGTTTCTTTCTCTCTCTCTCTCTCTCTCTTTTTCGTCAGAGGCTACTATGATGTAACAATTGTTTGTATAGCTTATGGGACTTAACTACGGGGTCATCAGTCCCTAAACTTACAAACTACTTATAAACTAGCTAACACTAAGGACGGCACAAATATCCATGCCCGAGGGGGGATTCGAACCAATCAAAATCAAATGTTTGTAAATCTATCGGACCAAACTGCGTGGTCATCAGTCCGTAGCTTACAAACTACTTAAACCTAGGTAAACTAACCTAAGGACAAACACACACCCCCATGCCCCAGGGAGGACTCGAACCTCCACGGCGAGCAACCGCGCGCTCCGCAGCGAGACGCTTTAGACCGCTCGGCTACTCCACCGTGGCCGTGCAGACCGTGACTGGCGCGCCTCAGTCCCCTCGGCCATCGCGGCCGGCTATGATGTAACAATTTTTGACAAGCCTGGGTGGTAAGTGTTTCTAAGTTCAATGTTTTCTACTACTGCCGACTCTTGAGGTTTGATATTACTGAAGGCAACGTTAATAAGATGTAATCCGCCCAGACGTGTCGCTCTGAAATGCGCCATGTACGCTTTTCCGCTTGTGAACAAAGAAGAACGAATGTCCGTCACTGAATTGCTTAAACTTAGTTCTGAACGTTCGAAAAAGGGATTAGATATTTAGGGATGTTTGAATCTTTCCTTACATTACAGGCTAAACACTAACTAAATACAAATGTATAGTTCCTGTGAATGCTAAAAGTACATTAGAATTTTGATGAAAGGTGAGTGAATGACAGAATTAACAATTTTCGACAACCAGTGCCTCGTAAACAATACGACACAGAATATTACTATTTGGGAATATAGATTGCTATACCACTTTTGGTCACAGAAAGTTTGGGTTTGTATCTGTATCCACGACAAAGATATAGGGGAGTAGAAAAATCCGTGAATGGCTTCGAGGAAAGGATGTGACGGCTGTAGAATATTCTTGATATTAGACAATTATCTTCTTTACAACATAGATTTGTACTTTTTTCTTATATGATTACCCTTTATTCTTGTATGATTGAGTTTAGTTAGATAATGGACTTCAGACAATCATTATTAGCTGCGGTGGAGTAGCCGAGCGGTCTAAAGCGTCTCGCTGCGGAGCGCGCGGTTGCTCGCCGTGGAGGTTCGAGTCCTCCCTGGGGCATGGGTGTGTGTGTTTGTCCTTAGGTTAGTTTACCTAGGTTTAAGTAGTTTATAAGCTACGGACTGATGGCCACGCAGTTTGGTCCGATAGATTTGCAAACATTTGAACATTTGATTTGATTCATTATTAAACGTAATCTGTCTGAAATTTTGTAGGCTTTATGTAAACAAAATACTTTACTGTAACAATTTTTAAAAAGTCTGGACGGCAAATGCCTCTAGGCGGAGGATTATGTTCAGCGATTGCAGACTATCAAGCTTTGATACTAATTGAGTCGAAATTATTTAGATGTAATCTTCCCAACCTTTCACTCGCGAAAGTGCTATGTACAGTTCATCGTATGTGAACATCGAAGAATCGATCAGTACACCTACACTTTAAGCTGGAATTCCACCTTTCTGACGACTCCGCACGCCGAAGAAAGTTGACGGCTAGGTTAATTCAAAATCTGAAATATACATACCTTACGGGAATCGAACCAAGGATCTCGCAAACGAGCGTCCTGCGCTTTACTACGAGACAATTACCAACACATAGACTAAATGCCCAAATAGCATATACTCTTTCACCAAGCAATAATGCGTTCAAGAACGGAGTTCATATTTACGGATGTTTGAATTTTCCCTTCCATTACAGGATAAAAATATCTAAATACGAAATTTGTCGTTTGTATGTCTGGTATAAGAACCTTAGAATTTTGATGATCGGTGAATGTGTGAGAGAGTGAGTGACAAAAGTAGCCACTATTTCGTAAACTATAAGGTGTAGAATACTTGTAGTATAATTTGGAAATATAGCAAGTCCTAAAAGGTACTGATGGTCACTGAAAATTAAGGCTTCTATGTTTATCCACAACACATATACAGGGGCGTTGGAAGTGCCGTGATTGTTTTCGAGAAAAGGATGGCACGACTGTGCTCGGCTTGTCGGTCGCACTGCAGCGCTCCCAGATCCCTGTGACAACGAACTTTTCTTTGTGCCTACCCTTTCTACATCTTATGTCTTTATGATACGATTGAAATCTCATCAAAATGTTGAGAAATCTTTATTTTCAATCAGCTAATGGAGTGAGAAGAGAATATTGTGTCAATATTTCATCGCATCTGCTATTTTGTAAACATTATAAATACGATGGAAAAGCTCAAGTTGGTCATAAGCTAAGTTGCTGTGAAAGACCCAATCACGTATTAAACTGTGCGAGTATCACATCTCACCGATATATCTTAGTATTGTTATTACTCGTTCCCTGCACATCTGACGATACACAAACTGAGTTTTTATTTCAAAATCTGAATGTTCAAATGTTCAAACGTTTGTATAGCTTATGGGACTTAACTACGGGGTCATCAGTACCTAAACTTACAAACTACTTATCAGCTAGCTTATCCTAACGACGGCACAAACATCCATTCCTGAGGGGGGGGATTCGAACCCCCGACCGTGGTGGCCGTGCAGACCGTGACAGGAGTGCCTCAGTCCCCTCGGCCACCGCGGCCGGCTCAAAATCTGACATCTCGTTACTTCCTCTCCAGTAATGATTCGTTAGCTTTTATGTTGTCTGCTGTTCTGCGCACTTTGATAAACTCACACATTAATTTTTTACCTCTCACGAAACTTCGAACACTCACAGAGATTTTATCATCTTGAATGTTGTTATTGTCATGAGTCTTGCTGTAGATCTACAATCTCCTGTATGGTAGCTAGTGACTGAGCAAGTATTTTCATTCTGCCAGCAGGTTCTTGTCAACTTCCTTCAAAATCAACATCTCTTTATTTTCACTATGATGCGGTGGGTAAAATATAGTGTACTGTTTTATAAGTTTTTGCACCACCTTCGATAGTTATCTGTTTTGTCTATATTCATTTAATAATCTGTGAAATCTGTTTGAACCTACTCTCAATTAAAGTGAGTTGGAAAGTCAATAAATTATGGTACGAAAATATTTTTCTTGTAATTTTATTACGAGTGTTCTGTTAATAGGGTCACCAAAGACTAGTATGAAAGTAACCATAAAATGTACCAAATTACACTTACACAAATAGTTATTCTAAAGCTATGGAATGAACTGGAAATGTACATGCGTCTATGTAATGTGTCTTGACCTCCAATGATTAGGCTTACTTTGTATATCATTCGGTATATGAAGTTTAACATCATTTCATTCTAAACCTAAATCTAAGTCTCACGAAAAGACCTATCACGCCGTAAAGTAGGACGTGCGAAAACAACAGACTGCCAGTGACATAAACCGAAATACACACAATAATAGCAAACACTGACCTGTAAAGTAACATACCTGATCTGATAAGTAAAACAAAAAATAACTACATGAAGATGCTATTTGCTTTTACGATTATTGTGGGCCCCATATATTAGAAGAAATTACCTGTTGCTTTCCGTAAGGACATCCGCAGCGTTCTTCACTGTTTTCTCATAGCTACGATTCTTTTCGGAATGCCCAGTGTGTCATGTGCTACTCCATGTGTACCTGAATACAACGGCCTACTGCCAAGTACAGAGCGGGTACGACTCACAAAGTTCAGATAATTGGTTGCAGTGAGGATGCTGACTAAAGAAGTTAAATTTTACATATAGCACAAATGATATAATAATATCAAAACACAAACGGAGACACGATTCGGATACTAGGTTTGCCGGCCGCGATGGCCGAGAGGACTGAGGCGCTCCAGTCACGGTCTGCACGGCCACTACGGTCGGGGGTTCGAATCCCCCCTCGGGCATGGATATTTGTGTCGTCCTTAGTATTAGTTAGTTCATAAGTAGTTTGTAAGTTTAGGGACTGATGACCCCGTAGTTAAGTCCCATAACGTATACAAACATTTGAACATTTGATACTAGGTTCGTGAACACAAAGATAATCTGAAAGTGGCTTTATTAACTTGTAAAACACAAACTTGTATCGCAAAGACTTCTTCATTTCTATCTGTATTACTGAATTCGCTAAATCTACACCCATCACAAGTGCAGGGCAACGAATGTAACTTTCAGCTGACCATAATTTTAAACTTTAACGAGACTAAACAGTGAAATAATTATAAAAGTTCGCTGCAGGGCAACGAATATAACTTTCAGCTCACCATAATTTTAAACTTTAATGAGACTAAACAGTGAAATAATTATAAAAGCTCGCTGCGCCAGTACCTAAATCCAAATCGAAATGGTATATTACGTAGATCCCAACAGTCATCGTAAGAATTTAATCAGTTTGGAAAACATGGTTTCCTTATTTTGAACAAAAAAAAAAAAAAAAAATACAGTGAACTTATAATTATTCAAAGATAAAAATAACAGGCTAGTTCGAAAAAATTTACAATTTATTACTACAGGTAATCTTAGATCAAAACCGGTTGTTATTGTTGTTATGGTCTACAGTCCGGAGACTGGTTTGATGCAGCTCTCCACCCTACTCTATCCTGAGCAAGCCTTTTCATCTCCTCATAAGAACGGCAACCCACATCCACTTGAATCTGCTTACTATACGCGTCTCTTGGTCTCCCTCTGCGATTTTTCCCCCACACACTTCCCTCTAATGCTAAATTTACGATTCCCCGATGTCTAAGAATGTGTCCTACCAAGCGATCCCTTCTTTTAGCCAGGGTATACCAAAAATTCCTTTTCTCACCAATTCTGTTCAGTACTTCTTCATTGGTTATGCGATCTACCAACCTAATCTTCAGCATTCTTCTGTAACACCACATTTCAAAAGCCTCTATTCTCTTCCTGTCCGCATTCCTTATCGTCCATGTTTCACTCCCGTACAAGGCAACACTCCACACAAATGCCTTCAGAAAAGACTTCCTTACACTTAAATTAATATTCGAGGTTACCTGTAGTAATAAATAGTAAAATTTTGCGAACTAGACTGTTATTTTTATCTTTAAATCGTAAGAATTATTTCACCTCAACGGTCCAGTTACTGCTCAGTTCCGCGTCCACACATCATGAAGCTCCCCGACGGATACACAGGCAAGTTTTCGTACACCAACAGAGATGTACAACAGCAAGAGGAGTTCTTAATCATTAAGAGAGTGGAGTACAAAAAGTTTTGATAAACGATTAATATGAATAACACAGATTCCTCTCGCCTTTTGTACTGCCTGAAAACTATTGCTGTGTATAGCTAGAATCCAATGAAGAACATGATGCAAATAACCTGTGATCAACTAGTCTACAGTTCAGTTCATAGGAACTATAGAAATGTTCTAATCTCTATTTACTAATTCAGAGAAACCTGGAACAAGGACGATTAATGAAATTTTACTGTCTGGTGCTGGCGCTTTCCAAAGAGATTCTTGTACCTGAATCAGATATGCAAATCGGATCTGTTATATTTTTACTCTCAAAAGTTATTTGACAGATTTCGTGATATGCAGTTGAAGTCTGTTCCTCTTACAACTAAAACATTTTGGGCGACGTGTTGTGAGGCAGAGAAGCAGTTTACCGGGATATTAATGCTTTGTTTCACATTTCAGGTAGTTTAGATTAGAAATAGGAGTGCTGCGAACTTTTAGAATTTTCTTGTTTCGCCACATAATATCTAAGTCCTAACCCTGAAAGACAGATAGTAGACGCATAGAGGGCAGGACGATACCTGCCGAAAGAATTTCTAGGAACAACTTTACGATCACAAGACCACCGGAGGTACAGGGAGACACATCCCTCTCTCTCTTTCTCTCTCGCGCTACCCCTCCCACACCTCTCTATCTATCTATCTTCCTATCTTTCTCCCTCTCTCTCTCTCCCACTGTTATGGGCAGAAGAATAATGAAGGCATTTGATTTATCAGACGTGTGAGCGGCGCAGGCATCCAAGTGTCCGATAGCAACAGCAATTCTTTACGCTCATTTCTCACGGGAGATGAGAATGAATCTCGATAAAATACTCGGGGGAACTCTTGGTGGCTTCGCCAATAGGTCGCACTTTTTCAGACGAAAAGCCTCGTGTGTTGTTTACGTTCTTAGGGTCCTGTGTGAGCAACGTCTTTCGACGCAATTATTCTCAGTATAGCTTCTCTGTATGTAGGTGTCCTTATGAAAGATCACTAATGTTTTTACACCTTCGAATATAATTTCCAATGTAACTCATTTGTGACAACATCCGCAACTGAGTATACTCAGCACTGCAGATGAAATATCCGCTGTAGTTGTACACTTGTTTATTATATTACATAGACCGGTTTCGAGCATGTTAAATCTCATCATTGGGTTCATAACCAAATCAAGAGCCGCTGGCATGTGAGATAGTAACGAAGTGTGCAATTGAAGCTCTTTCCCTAAAACGATTTTCTGTAGTTATTATTGGTATGACGATTTTGAAATGGAAGTTGACGTAATAGGTACAGCTACGTCACGGAAGTAGTTGTTTAAAAAATGGAAAATTTTAGTTCTTAATGTGTCCTCCACCATTTGACTGGATGAATACATCTCTTTTCATTCCCTGCACTGTATTATTAACATGATGTGTAGCACCATATTTCCGTTTCTTTCTGTTACGCAAAGCGCTTTGATACCAACACGATATTTGACGAGTTTCATGTCAATAAATCGGCCGTGTTATGTAATATTAGAACAAGAAGTGAACAATAAGTCTCTTTTTCCCAACGTCGCTTCTAAGCACGCGTCTCTTCTGCATAGCCTAACTGCCTTCATTTTCACAAGCAATAGATCATTGTGATTAAGAAACAGGACGCCTTTTCTAAACAGTGGACACTGAAATTCCCGTCGAATAACACAGATTACAAAAATTGTTCAAATATTTGTGAATCCAAGGAACCAAACTGCTAGGGTCATCGGCTCCTAGACTTGAAAATTATTTAAACTAACTTATGCTACAGACTGCACTAGCAGTGGCGCTTTCCATCAGCGCCATGTTAAAACTGTGGAGACATCAGACATCTCTGAAAGGAATCTTAATAGAAAAACTAGAATTAAGGTCTCAAATAGCACCGACAGCGGCACAGCACATCTCACAGTAAAAATTTTCAAATGTTTGTATAGTTTATGGGACTTAACTACGGGGTCATCAGTCCCTAAACTTACAAACTACTTATGAACTACTTACGAACTAGGACGGCACAAATATCCATGCCCGAGGGGGGATTCGAACCCCCGACCGTAGTGGCCGTACAGACCGTGACTGGAGCGCCTCAGTCTCCTCGGCCACCGCGGCCGGCCATCTCACAGTCACTTCATCATATAGGTGACTTATTTTATAGATCACAGTTATTTTCAGATATCACTGCCGGAAACAAGACCTATGACGGTTCGCGACATCTACCGAATATTAACGTCCATAAGACCTGACAATCTTATTGAGAAGTATACAAATGTTAACTGGGCGGTTTTATGGCGATCGATACAGCATATTTCTTTGGACACAGAAGCACATGCCATTTGGTACCTTACAGTTAATGGTAGACAAGCAATCCGATCGAGACTCCATTCAATACATATGAAGGATTCAACATTATTCCCCGACTGCCAAGTTCTGGACGACGATGAACATTGGGTAGCATGTGGCCCAGAGTCTGGTGTTTAGGGAAACAGATAATAGCTTTCTTTCTTCGAGTAGGGCAACACGACATTGGACCATGTCCGTTTTCTTCTCGGACAGGACTTACTATCCACGAACCAAAACGAATGCAGCAACATGGATTCGAGGACAACCTGTGCTCTGTCTATCCAGAGATACGCCCCAAGAATGTGTTAAACTTTGTATCTACTTACACAAACTACATAGGAAGATTGTACGTTATCCTAAATATATACAGTATTTTTTCTAACTTTCGTGGAGTGCGTTTAAGGACCCGCTGAACAGCTTGAACGTCCCGGGTAGGAGAATTAAAATAGCAATACGACGAAGGAATGAAAGGAAGATTTGAACGGTAAACTTACCCTAATATACGAGAAAACGTACCCGGATCATCTAGTGGCGAAAGGATCAGAATAACACAATGCACCGTGCTGCGTGTATGTTTGTTTATGGTATGTGAGTAGATAGTTAAGTTTCTGTATCATTCTTGCGCAAATTTACATAAATGTTACTTCTATAAGAAGAATTATTTTCTGTACTACGAATAAACGTTATACCTGTTTAATAGACCGGCCCTTGTTGTACTTGTCCAATAAAAAAAAAGTCCCCGATTAGAATTCCAGACCGACACACATTTTTAATCTGCCAGGAAATTTCAAATTTCACTAATAAAGTAAATTTTCAAACGTTATGTTGTGTTTTGCTGCACGCCAGGTAAGCAATAGGTATTTATGATGCGTCTATTACGTCATATCTCCTGATCTATATACCGTACTGTGAAACAAATTCTCTAGTTCATTCTGTGATTTGCTTATGCAAATACTTTCTCTAAAGTCTGTTGCGAATAGAGATAGAATTTAAAAAATAATACATCTATGCCTCACGGCAAACTCTGCGGTTTCACCGCATGAACGACAAATACATAGCAAGCTATAAACTTTTTTCATCTTTTGTGGCGGGTGTCATCAAGAGAAAATTTTGTAAGCTTTGGAATTAAAGGTTAAATTTCTCGGAAGTCACTACGTATTATCATTTACGAGTAATGGATGACCAAAATTGTAATACTAATTTGACGTCCGCTTTAAGACAAACACAGAGTATCTAAGATTAATAATTGGCTTATCGCGTTAAAAGTAAATAAGATTTTACCTCTTAATAAATGTGAGAGCAATTAAAATTTTTGAAGTCGGTCAATAATTACGCAAATACTGAAAATTAAATTTTTGTTACCACTGTAAAACGTTAGATAGGCCACTTATAAAAAAAAAAAAAAGACCACGAGACCGGAAATCCGATTTTATACCGTAGGAAGACCAAGCGACCGTGGAATTACTTCAGAAATGTTAAACAACGCTATTCGGAATCTGGGTGGCAGTGTTATTTGGCTAATAGCCTGCAAGGGATGTCAGAGCATGGTATCAGGAAATGCCGCTGCGCACACTCGTCGACAGCACTTTCCAGTTGCTGTAATGGTTACGCTTCCAACTCCGTCGTCCGCTTGTACGATGAAACGATAGCCGCCAATGTCGTGCCCCCTCGACGAAACGTCTGTTTCTAGTTTGGTGCGGCCAGGCTGTGCGGCCGTACTGTATTTCAGCGTCGTATCGCTCCACGCAAGGTGGCTTATCGTTCAGCTTAACGACATGCTGTACACACGAAACTGCCGCGCCCGCCAGGGAAGGTTCCCGATTCCACGATCCAAGTACAAATTGCGCTGCCGTGGACAATTTGCTAACCACAACGGAAAGCTATCCTTGCGTACTCCATTTTCTGATCTACATATCCTCCATTACACCTTTTCTATGAAATATTTTAAGTTCAGTCTCTTGAACACTGGCTTCTCTGTTCTTCTTTTCCAGTGTCATCCTGAAAAAGTCGGAAGAAATTACAGGTAAACGTCTCCCATCGTTTTCACTATGAGGAGATAACCAACATATCACTTACAGTTTGTACAAGTTATACTTCCATTAAAATGCCAGACGTCAACACAATTCGTATAAATCTAAATTTCTCTTACAAACGAGCTCATAAGGGCAACAATACAATTTTAAATATTCCTCAAGGACATTTGGTTATCATTTATACTGTACATGATTTTAGGCTCATTCTTACTTTTCGTCAAGGTAAATCGCCATAAAACTGGTCCACTATAGTGTGATTAAAATTATTAGCTAGCTGACAGTCACGCACTGGAGCTGCCGTTCCCAGGCGCCAAACTGCCCAACAACTGGTCAATTCAATTCCATTTCCGTATTTGGCTCTCTTTCTTTATTTGCTTTGTTGCTGTTCATAGGTCTGCCTTTTTTATTTCGCATTTCATCACTTAATGATGTGTAATGTGACAACGGTGTTACCGAAAGAAGAAGGAAGCTTGTAGTTTAACATCCCGTCGACAGTTTGGTCATTAGAGACGGTGTGTTAACGAAATACGTTATCATGCACAGCACTTAGCGCAGGCTATTGAATCCTTTCGTACAAACCGTGATTTAATGTCGCATATACAAGTGTTATATCACAGATATCACATTACATTTACAGAAGCTTCGTATGGTTTACATAAAAACGAGTTCTCCGAAGGCTACAATTCGGGTTGTTAATGAGTGCGTTCTGCGAGTTACGAATTAATAACAACATGGCTGCGTAGCGCAGTGGTAAAGTCATAGTTTCCCGTGTTGAAGATAGTAATTTCTGACGCGTCGTAAGCAATAATTCTAATTTCTGAATCAATATTACTTTCATTGTTGTTTTCAAAAACTTTGTTGAATTTTTTTAAAAGTTCTTGTTACTTGTGTTACATAAGATAATTGCCTTTTTTATTTCCTCTTATTTTTCATCTTATGATTCTTTTATTTGATTGAAATCAGTTTGTGTCATTAATAGCCTGTAATTCAGTGCCAAGCAAGACTGCTGATTTGTTCGTAACAAGGCATCTCCTGTAGCCAATAGCCAGTGTGAGGATACTTTGAAGTAGGCTAACTACTGGTGGCAAGAAATTACTGTTTGGTTATAGCACTTTGACCGAATGTTTTCTGTTTGAGTCTGCTCATAGAAAATTGTTATCCACTGTGGAGCAACTTTCTTTACGAGAAAACCACGAATAAGCTATTTAAGTTGGAATTATTCTAGCTTTGTGTGCTTAACGTCTGTGTAGGATTCGCTCATGAGGTAAAAATTCTTGACAAGAACGAACAGACCTTCTTCGCGTATAGCCGCACAAGTTAAACATTATAGGACTACACCATCCTAATTAACAAGTTGTCCCGTCGCTATTTACTGAAGGGGAGTCGATTTTAGTTGGGCGACGATAGAGGTGGCAATCGTGAAAAGCACTACTTTTATCGACAGTACTCTTTCTTATGCAAGACTTTTTGTTTCATTAATAAACCTAAGACCACTGGGAACTTGTTTGTTATACCTATTGGAAACATTGGTTGTGGTTCACATGATTTGAGCCCTTTGGACGATACAGTCCATTGGTTTCATCGTTTCTGTATGATTCACTCCTCGAAATGCGTGTGTCTGTATTCTAATCGTTGTCTGGCACATGGTACGTCCATTACACCATTTCCGTTTGATCCATGCATACACCAAATTACAGGTAAATATTATTATGATATTTTATTGGCTCTCCAGTCATTGTCAACAGTAGTGATTTGCACCCTTTTCGACTCCCAATCAGATACAAGAGCTTTCACCATAACATTTCAGATTTTAGCTTGTTATTTCTATCACTTGATGAAAAGTATTTCGATAGACTACGTCTCATAGTGTGTACCCAGCGATAGTGACATCTGGAGGATTCAACTTCCAGCCTGCAAAGAACTTACAGTTACGTTGTTTTCGGCAAATATATCAGTAGCCTACATCTCGTTACTGGCCGAATAAACTGATACGTGAAGTATGTTCCTGACTGGAAAATAACGGCAGTAGGTGATGATCTCGAATACTAATGAGACAAAACTTTAACATCTCGTTACTCCAGTTTCAGTCTCTTCCCTACCGATGATATCATTCGACATCAAGATTTGATTGTGATTAGTTAACAGTACAGTTGGGTGCTGGGTTCGAATGACCGTCCAACCCAACTTTCTGCCAGCTTGTTTCATGTTCATCATGTGGAGTGTCACATGCTTGCTACTGGATGTTTCTCACCGAAGTAAGGCCAGGCACGCTGTGTTAGGCGTGGGCCTATGATGTGGTCATCCATGCCACGCGACAGCTAACACGTTAGTAAGCACACACTATGTTTCTTGTCACTGAAAATATATTATAGATCTTGCGGGGGTAACGAACAAGTACAATAGTAGATGGATCGGAGTCCCGGGTCCGGTCCAGCGTACAGTTTTTGTTAAGTAATATGGTATGAAATAGAAACTTTTTGGAATGTGACTCCCGCGGCGGAGCGGCCGAGCGCATTGCGGCGCGATGCTACGATGCGCGAGGTCGTTTCCCGTCAGGGGTTCGAATCCCCCCCTCGGGCATGGATGTTTGTGCTCTCTTTAGTATAAGCTAGTTCATAAGTAGTTTGTACGTTTAGGGACTGATGACCCCGCAGTTAAGTCCCATAAGCTTCACAAATATTTGAACATTTGGAATGTGATCGATAGTAATACATTTGAGATCACGAGCGCTAAACACTACGTTATTTATGATATGTTCTCTAATGTTTGCCTTATCGTGGTATTTGTTAGCCTCTTAACTAAATCCGTATAGAGTTTTCTGTAGTCCACTCATGCAGTAGCTGCTTTATGTAGTCAAACGACTATACAGAAAAGATAGCAGAGGACTTGCATATGGGTGGCAAACATATCAGGCGAAATGCAATTTAGGTTGTTCGGTTACTTTTAAACGTTACAATACACTGCGGTAAAATATGCGCTAACCTCAAAGGCATTGTAATTTTATTAACAAATGAGGTCACAAGTAGTTCCTCATTGCAAGAATATCTAATGAACAATAAAACATATGTTGCATTAAAAGGGTGGCCAAAATTTCCTTTCATCACATACATCTACATCTACATGGGATACTCTGCAAATCACATTTAAGTGCCTGGCAGAGGGTTATTCGAACCACCATTATACTATTTATCTCCCATTCCATTCTCGAATTGCGCGCGGGAAGAAAGAACGCCTGAATCTCTCTGTTCGAGCTCTGATTTCTCGTATTCACACACTGTACCGCATTTGGCAGCATCACCGACAGATATTATCACATGGAAACAACTATAAAGGTGCTAAATGGCATACAGCCATAATTTGTCTCAAGAATCTTACAACTATTATTGCCATTTGGCAATGGTTCTTCCAGGTGTGAGGATACAGGGTTTTAGGTTAGTAACCTCTTTGGTATGTTTTGGTCGAACGATAGTTATCGTTTGTGTGCAGTGAGAGCTGCTGGAAACAGTGCTTAGGTTGGAATGTTCTTTGTTTGTTGGCCGGTGTGCGGTAGTCTCCCAGCGACCGCAGAGCGAGGCAGTAGCATGCTGACAGTGCGTCCGTAACCCGCGTTTAGCGGTGGCTAAAGTTTTGCCCATCAGTCGTCTCGCATATGAGTTTTGGTTGTAATTGCGTATTGTTTCAGTGTGGACTTGTAGTCATCATCGTAGTGGCACGCGGTTATTTAATCGGTGTATTTAAAGGAAGAGTTTTTAACATTTGTCGTTCCATAATAAAGGAGGTTAACAAAGTTTATTGTTATGGATCAACCTAGTAATTGTCCGCATCCCATACCGTCAAATCATTGGAACAATTATTAAATGATTAAGCAGCAAATAGAATATAACGGCAACTTCGCCCATCGAGGATTAGGTGGACGCAGCGGTGACGTTACACAGGGTCTGAAGAGCAGTTTCTCACTGTATCATACCCCGTATATACGCAGCTGGCAGAAGGTCTGGCGATCATGTTGCACAGGACAGGTGTCGTAGACCATGAACAGCGGGTTGTATCGCACCATACGTATGTGGGCATGCATGACCCGATATTTTGTTTTGCGGAAATATTCGATTTCACTCGTGTAACTCCGAGGAACGCATTCTCAGTACACTAATCAGCTAGTCTTGAACCTCTGATGGGCTGGAAAATTTTGTACTTCTTTACCTTCAGAGCTTGCTGAATGTCCCTCGCAACAGGCTCATCTACAAGCCTCATGATTCCGGATGTTGAAGACATCTTCGTCGACCATCGGATTGTAGTGCTGCCTGTTTCTATTTTCCCGATATCTCGCGTATCGAAAACGCGTGGTCGATGATTGCGAAAGGAGTGCCTTAGGATAAAAATATTCAATTGTTTGTTAATCTATCGGACTGGACCGCTTGGTAATCAGTCCGTAGCTTACAACTACTTCAACTAAGATAAACTAACCTAAGGACAACACAACCACCCATGCCCGAGGGGGACTCGAAACTCCGACGGCGAACGGCAGCACGGCGCTCCAGTACGCACGGCTAATCCGCGGCGGCTGCCTTAGGATACACCATCGGTTGCAACACAAGATCAACTATGACGATATGAGGAATTAGTATGCACGCTATACCACAACAACACATTCTGAGCCTCTTTGGATGGCGAGACATTTAGCAGTGGTTATAGTACCTAAAACACCACAGTGCTTTGCTAGGCATGGTCCTGTTTGGAGGTGGTATGCCGTTGCCTAATGACGGCAACACTCATAATGTCGTGTACCGGTGGTTCGCCTGACGAGCGGACCACGCGCAATGCAGGGTACAAGCGCATGGATGCCTAACAGTGAGGCGCCCCACAGCGGCGATTCCGGAGTCTCCAGAGGACGTAACGAGCACCGCCAGAGAGCGCACTAAACCGGGATTCTTTTACTCCGCACAGTCACGTGAGACCAGCTCGAGACTGCCACGTATCACTGCGCGCCGACTATTTAGGTAGGCGCAGTGCAACACGATGCCAGTTCTCCGCCGATCGCCTACGAGAACCATAGCTGAGGGATCGCGACTGACACCTCCGGGGAAGAGTCTCTGCCAGCGACGCCATGCCTCCAGGACTTCCGGCAACTGAAAACGTCGTCTGGCTGCGTCTCCCTGGCCGTTCTCCCGAGGCGGTCGTCATCTCCCTGGCGTATACCAAATTGGAACAGAAAAAAAAACTTTTAGTTGTGCTGATTGTTGTTTTTACCTTAGTTTCAGAAGTTCGTTCGTTTGTTTTTGTCTTGTCAATGAACACAATTTCCGTATCAGAATGTGTCTTTTAGTTATTATATCTGAGGCGAGATATAGCACAATACTGCTTTAATCGTCTTCCTCACACCACATGGTGCTGTATTTTCAATCAGATGATCCTTATACAACATGTAAGTTCCCAAATAGGTTTAGGTATGATATATCCGATCCTTCTAGGTGCTTCATTGGGTAGGCAACAGTGCAGAATGTAAAGTCCAGGGAAGTGGTTTGGGAAAACTGCTTTACATCTTGTATATTAATGACGAGACGGACTATATCACTAGTTACCTCAAAACCTTCGAAAATAATACAATAATACTGGGTTACATATATCGATAATAGGACTAATGTATTTAGCGAGCTAAAGAAAGCGAAAAGTGGAAGGAAAGAATTATTTTAGCTGCACTAGGGCACTGAAGTAATCCAATGCAGGAAAGTGGCAGTTTGTGCCAGACCGCTATTCTCGAGCAGTCACTTTATCCATTAGGATATCCGAGGACACCCCCCGTCCGCGTCACATTACCACAAGTATCACGGTAAGAATGAACCGCCCATATAATCTAAGCCCGTTTTGGACACCATACCAGATTCCCGCAAGATGTAGAATGATATTTGTGTATCTCCCTGAAGAAATACACCAAAGACTGTGATATATATATATATATATATTGTGTTGCCAGTTCTATTCGACTTGTCTTAATTCATTTCTTCGAGGCTGCTGTAGTCCGTCCGCCGTCGGGGGTTCGAATCCCCCCTCGGGCATGGATGTTTGTGTCGTCTTTAGTATAAGGGAGTTCACAAGTAGTTTGTAAGTTTAAGTACTGATGACCCTACAGTTAAGTCCCTTAAGCTTAACAAACATTTGAACATTTTAGCTGCTGTTGTAATATCAGAAATCCCAAGGCGATGTGGTGAGCACAAGAGGGCATGGACGGTCAGGGCAGTACTTGGGTGGCGTGAGGCTTGTTGGAATCTGTGGCAGAGGAGAGACATGCTCTGGTGGACGTGATATTGAAGGGGTGCGTGGAGAGAGTAATTCAAGTTCGAGACACGTTACGGTCCAGAGTTTCACTTGTCGCCATTGAACCATTTCAATGGACCAATGCAGTCCGAATTATTCCTTTCCTCTTCCTTCCTCTCATTAAGTGCCTTTGCATAGTGGCTGCGAACATGTGTAGCTATTCTTCTTTTCTACATGTTAGAAAGAAAAGACTACACGCAATGTATAAATCTAGGAAGTTCCAGTGCCTGGGCTTTTATTAATCAGTTATTCATACCTCACTGCCGCGTGGGAGCACCCGCGTGATCTAAGACATCATGCTAGGGACTTATTGGTCGATTCCGGTGGAGTTTCGAGTCTTTACCGGGCATGGGTGTTTGTATTGTCCTTACTGTAACTTAGTTTCAGTAATTTTCAAGTCTAGGGAAAAGCGGCAAATACTCCGGTCGTCTTGAAAAAGAGCAAATGATCCACCGAACTATAAAGACACTCGGTCATCATTCCGGGACAGTAATATAAGAAAGCAAACGGCAAGCTAAATTTCTATATTTAAAGATATCATTCACGCAAAAGGGCCGTACAAACTTAACGTCTTTTGATCAACGGACTAAATCCCAAATGGAGGACATAATAATAGGTATTTCCGGTGCAGAGAAGCAGCTGAGAGAGCTGAATACACAAAAGTCTTTTAGTTCGTATGGAATACCAGTTCGGTTTTACAAAGAGTGTTCTTTTGTATTGGCCCCTTACGTAGCTTGCATTTATCGCGAATCTTTAATTCAGCGCAAAGTTCCTAGTGAATGGAAAAACGTGCAGGTGACTCCTGCTTAGATGAAAGTTACAAGAACTGACCCACGTAACTACAGGCAAATATCTTTAACATCAGTTTCCTGTAGAATTTTGGAACATATGCTCAGCTGGAATATAATAAATTTCCTTAAGACGGATAAGCTTCTTTCTATGAATCAGCACGAGTTTAGTTTATATGTTGAGCATCTCAGGATCATGTTGGCTGCCATCATTCAACATATAAACTTCAATAAAGAGTGATTAGTTAAGAAAGTGACTCCAAGATACGTTCTAGGATATTTCAACGAGAAGGTACATTGAAGATGATCATTATATGATCGAAATCGATCTGCTAAAACAATAAAAATACGACCATTGCTGCATACTAAATTTACTATATTCATTATTTTGTGGTCGTCGAGCACAGCGTTCCAAAAAATGGTATCAAACCTCAACATAATTTTCTGTTTGATGTCTTCGTGATGATAATTCTCTTCGACTTTTGAAACTGGAATTGCCAGGATCCAGGGGCTTTGATGGCGTCAGTGGCCATATTCTTCCAGTCTGTCACTCTGCAGTCGTCCGAACTCAAATGAACCACTGTGGAGAATTTTCCTATTATGCCGACGTATACTGCAGTTTTCGATTACGCTCAATATTTGACATTTTATCTCCATGTTTCCAAAAACTCTATCAGGCGCTATAAAAGAATGAGCCACGATCAGGAACTACACTTCAACGCTCTCTACGTGTACTGGAGCAGCGTACAGGAACCTGTACATCAACATCCTAATCATTGTTGTATTCTTGTTTTGCCCACCGCATCCATCCGAAAAGAGGCGTAGTTTGGTGACATCATGCAAATTGATGTTAAGCAGCTCATGATGAAGAGCAGAAGCAATCTGATTCGACCCCTTTGCAAATTAGTTCTCCAGTCAAACATATAAGGTCACATTGTCTTTCGTTTGACTGCTTGTAGAGGAACCTTGGCAAAGTGTGAAATTATATAAGTATATCTGACTGGAATAATAAGCCCCCTGATCTGGGACTTTTGCAAGGACTGGCAGTCGTAACTTAAAATAAGTTGACCTTTGATGTTTTCCTTCGGTCTTTCAACAAAAACTTCGCTCCGAACTTTGTGAGGTGTAAGCTGATGTACTATTTTTTTCTTTTCCACTGGCTGATTTTCCAAGAAAATTCTGCTTCGTTAGGACGAGCATGTAGAACATGTATCAATATAAGGTGCTCCAACGCCAATATTAAAATTATTGCATAATATTGTCCTATAGTAGTCATACTTATCGTCCAGATGGGGGTGTTTATCAAAAAATATTTTCCACATTAATTTTACATTTAATTTACTGGGCAAATATTGGCGATGTTGCATTTTTCCTCTAGAATAGTGACTTTCGATCGGCATGAAGTGTTCAATGTGTCTGACAATTGTAGATTTCCTATCTTCGTATAACTCCGTTCTTCTGTCACCTCCTTTTCTTTCAGCGGTTGCAGATGAGGAATCGTCCATTATACTCTGACAAATTTTGTTGAGTCTCATTTTTTTTGATCTGCAAAATACCCATGAAAGTCGCTCGGCAAACCCTGATCTTTATAGAAACTCATTCACGTTTTATGGGAGCACAAACTTCGTAGTCAGTTGCTATCTTGGTGCTGTATCCCCTATAAGCTTAGATGTTCGAGGAGATGACACAGTGACACGCTGTCGAATGTAGTGGCTCTGCCATTCTCGGTTATTTTGTTCGTAAAATTTTTGATGGATCCGTCTTATGTCCCACATAGTGAGTTCTTTACATTTCAGCTTTCCAGCAGCATGTTTACAGTTTGGCATCTGTGGAAACCCTTTCGGTTGGTGGATAAAAAATGAAATTAAAAACCAACTGATAGTAGTTTTATGTGAATGCAATCAGAAGTTCAGTGTTTATATTTTCAAGTACGTTGAATTTCCCCGAAAAGTTTAGGTAATATTGCTAGGTCATTAATTCCAACAACATTCAACCTGTAATCAATATTTGAAAATTAGTATGAGCAGTGGTCTTCCTTACCTCTTCCTATTCTCGACGACGTTTCGTTTCCATTGCTCTACATTCCGTCTTCTCTTCCTAGAAGTAGAGTTTTTCGTGGCATCTTCCCTCTCATCATTAACGCTACTCTCAGCTCTATTGTCGTCAAAATGTACTTCAATAGTAGAAATTTCTTCATTATCCATGCCCATTTTGAAGTGTGCTACAATAAAACTTCCTACAAAGTCGTTTTAAAATACACAGTGGAACGAGTGTGCTGGTCGGTCTTTTTATGATATAACAATGCCTTCTCATACTTTTCTTGCTACAGTGTCGCAATAGAACCAGAAACATACGAAAATCTATCTAGTACTGCCAACCTAAACATTTTAGTCACGAGTAGCTAAAAATCGGAACATTTAAAAAGATATGCAACCGTACCCTTTGTCGGCGGCCATTATCCCGTAAGACTCGGCCTCTTTTGCAACCGAATAGGATTTGGCCGCTTTTGCAACCCAACGCGTAGGAAACATAGCCGCCTTTGCACCCGAACGCGATTTTCGCACCTCATATATATATATATATATATATATATGAGAGAGAGAGAGAGCCGTTTTCGAAGCCTGATCGATTCATTATTAGATAGGCCATGAAAACCTGTGCAAGAAGGTGCCTCTAACTCAATTTTCGATTTTTGGTCACATAGCCGCTTTAGCATCTGGAGTACTCAGTTATGAGTATGGCGGACAGCCGAGACCTCGATATATTGGGTGAATTTTGTGAAGATGTACTTCATCTGTAATCGAGACCGCGTATAAAAACCTTGTACAACCACGTCTTGAGTATTGCTCAAGTGTTTGGGAACCGCAGCAGATCAGTTTAAAGAGAGATAAGGAAGCAGTTCAGAGGCGAGCAGCTAGGTTCGTTTCTTGTAGATTCGACCAATGCCCGAGTGTCGCAGAAATGCTCAGAGAACTCTAATGGGAATCGCTGGAGGAAAGACGACGTTCTTTTCGAGAAATTCTGTTGAAGAAATTTAGAGGACCGGAATATGCAGCTGACTACAGAACGATCTTGGTGCCTCCTAATTACATTTCGAATAAAGGTTACACAAAAAAAAAATTTGTTGTTTTCCATATGTTTATGAAGCTCAAATAATACACTGGAAGATGCAACAATTTAATTTTCGATTCCTCAGAATAGCCACCCACTGCTTTCATCACTGCCCATCATACTCTCGGCATGTGCTGCGTCAGTTTCGCCAGTGTTTCAGTTGAAAGTAATCTCCATTCTTGCTGAAAGACCTCCCACAATTGTGTCCCACTCATCATTTGCCGTTTTCGGATCCTCCTGTCCTATTCGTCGCATAACACTTCGATTGGGTTACAATCAGGTGACTGGGGCGGTCATTCCATGTTTATCAATATTTTACGAACCTCTAGACACTTCACATTGTTCTGACACAAGCGAGACGTATGTTTCGGGTCGTTGTCTTTCTACAAGACAAACCCTTTCCCAGTCAGACGCAAACCAGATATGTTAGCATGTCACTGGAGAATGGCATGATAAACCTTTTGGTTCATTTTTCGATCTATTTTCACCAAATCTCCTACTTTATTCCTTCCAAAGGATCCCCATACCATCACAGAACCTCCTCCATGCTTTACAGTTGGAATTACGCCCTGAGGATTCAAGCGTTCATGGGTTAAACGGCGTACAAATACTTCGAACTCGGATTCATCAATCAATAAGACTTTTTCCCAATCCCCCGCTGTCTAATGTAGATGTGTCGTAGCCCACTGAAGCCTTTTCTACTTGTTAACAGAGCGCAATAGTGGTTTCCTTGTTGCTACATAACCTCGGAGGTTGTTGTTTGCCAGGCGTCGTCTCACTGTTGACTCACTCAGCGGTGTATCCCTCGTCGAGTTTAGTTCAGCAGCCAATTAACGGACAGTTTTTAATCCGTTACGTTTATTGGTCACTACCAAATTCTTTTCCTGGTGTTATGATATTTTCCTGGGTGCTCCTGAGTGAGGACAATCTTCATAGGAGCCTGTATTTGAAAGCCGGTGTATGGTTTTGACAACTACGCCAATGGAAATCTTCGGTTTCTTTCCTATTTGTCGGACACTATTGCCTTCTTGGAGCAAAGTTATTATCACTACCCGTGATTCACAAGGAATCTGGCGTTTGAGGCCATTTTCAATTACTTTCGCGGCGTGTTACACCTTTATGCAAATGCAACTGAAAGTGAACAGAAGTGTAAACTACGTACCTCTACATTGCAATGCTGTCTACTCGCGTCCCTGGCGTGTTTAGTAGAACTGCTCGGTCAGGTAACGTCGGTTTCCATAAAACGGAGCAATACTACTATGTTCCAATACGTATGTATATGTACAACAGTTACTTGTACAACACTGTGTCATTATTAACAGTTATTTGAGCTTGTTGTTCCGTATTCTAACCAATAACTCACATAGATCACTTCCATCTTGCTCCATTTTAATACGCGGCATGGTGTGTCCAAAGTTATGGAGGGCAGTGTATGTAGACGTAGGACACATCAATAAAAGTGTCTCGTTCCACTAGTACCTCAGTGTGACTTCGTGTATTAAAGTATATGCCACCGCGTTTCGTACATTTTCGATTATACAATAGGGTAAGGTGGTACAAATTCGATATAGGTACAATTCCTATCAACATAAGTTTTCGTGCCATTTTTCACTCGTAGCACTTGCCTTTGAGTGGCGTTTAGTGTAACAGGTTTCTACAGCTGTTCCTTTTTTTTTTTTTTTTTTCAAGAATACATCACTCTGTGCTACGGAGATATGAATTTCTTCCTGTTAAGATGGACGTGGAGCTACTTCATCGAACGCGCTCTTATATATTTTCTAGTTTCCACGCCCTTGTAAATTCATTATTGTGCAACGTTTGGTACCGCGAAGTATGCGCTGGTGCCCGAAGGTAAAGTGCTTTTTATGTGGAAAAAGTCAGTGATCAAAATTGTACGAGGAAGTGATCATAATTGTATCTAATGTGGTACATTTCCTATCGATTTTTCTCAATTCTGTAACCTTTTTTGTGTTCATACCAACATTTGTAATTGTCTAATATTTGTGTAACATATTCATTAAACATTCAAGAACAAGTGCCATAGTTAAAATTATTTCTTTTCTGAATATATTTGCGGTTACAAATACATTTGTCCGAAATGATCGAAATTGTACCACCTTACCCTATACTAAAATCTCTCAGAACTGTTACCAGCAAGTTTGGAAGGAGCGCTACCTCAACGATGTAATGTCGACAGTTAGCTATCATAGACTGTCGGATCACATTAAATTTAAATAACGACCAGGAAAGGGAAAATTTTTCCTATATCACATAATTTTAGTGCACTGTCACAGGTTAACCGCTGTGCTGCATAAGTACCAAAGACTTTCTTCCGAAAATTAAAGTGAAATGCCATATAAATGAAACTGTGTGATGGGTAAATGCATAATTGTACTAACTGAGAACGTTCTCAAGAAGTCTATTTTTTACATTTAAAGTTTTGTTGGAGATACGAAAATTCGTCAAACTGCGAGGTGAGACTTGTATGAGATAATAAGGAAGTGCTGCGCAACTAATGACATTTTTCACAACGAAGCAAATAAGATTCTTCACGAAATCATAGTGCCGACGTTAGAGGAACAAACGCTCAGAGAAAAATGTATCTGCAAAGAATAAGAAATCAGTGAGGTGTATTGGCTAGTAATTTATTTCTCCATCCTCGATATAGTCGTTCGTGGATAAGGTTTTCCAAAGAAGAATTCAGATAGAAACACCATATGTATGTTGTCCCGACCGTGTGTATATGTAATCTCATTTTGTTATTACAGTAGAATAAATAAATAGATGGGGGGTGTACAGAAGTAGGTTGTAATAAGTCAGAGAGAGCTGATGTAAAGCAAATAGCGTGCAAGGTGCAGACAGCCATGGCTAGCGCGCAGAATGCCGGTTAACGAAGCGCGCGCTGGAAATGGACCATATACGCGCAAGTGAAGCAGTGAAGCGAGCCAAATGCTCACGTGCTCATTTGCATCGCACTTGCGGGTAAATTTCACTGCGCGAAAACACGCGCTCGTGCAGCGCCGAATACCCCTGACTCGCATAATGCGACGCTTCTCTCAGCTTTTTTTCCCTTTTTTTGTAGAAGTTAAAGAGAGCAGAAATAACAAGCTGGAATCATTTGGAGGAGTAGTTCCTTCCTTGTCAGTACGGAGTTTGCTGATTTGGTTTCTGCCATCCCAGAGTCCTGAAATAATGAAAAATTGAAATTGATTATTTGCAGGTTTACGGGTGACCAAGGTGTTGCTGTCGGATGTTGTAACGAATTATTTTCTCACTGTGATGTACTTCTTTTACATAAGGGACATTTCAGTTTCACCTCTTCATTATGAATCATTGTTTTCACATTATGATGTAATTTTATAACATAAGGGACATTTCAGAGTCATCTGTTCATTCTGAATCCTAACTGCATCTTCCTCTTAGTTTTCGATGTGTCTGACAGTGTCATAAATTAGTGAACTGACTGTATGAAAGATAATACTGGACTTGCGATCCAATTAATTTGGTTGGAAAACTGAAACATGTAGAAGCATTAGTCGTTAAGGCTTTGAAACACTGATTTAATGAACATCTGCATGGAATACTTCAATCAGTATACCTCCTATTGTGTTGCTTCATGGAAATGATAAATCACAGTTTTTACACGATTATATACCATGGATACTGATCCTTGGATCATCTGAAAAAAATCTGGATGTCATGAGAGTGTGTTATGGATGGAACTGTCCTTTACTGGTTCATTGTTCGCACAAAATTTCTTATACATATTCATCAATAGGAAAGGGCGTTCCATAAGCCCTGAAAGTGATGAGCAGTAATACACTAGTAAATATCATTTGTCATAGCAAGCCGGCCGCAGTGGCCGAGCGGTCGCCGGGGCCGCGGCTCAGCGCGCCCGGTCAGGGGGCTGAACGCCCTCTGTAATAAAGCAAGCTGAGCCAGCCATTCAGCGAACAACCACGAACAAACTGAACGAACGACCGCAAACCATAGATCTACCAGATAAACAGGAAGAAGAGAGAGGAAGGAAAAAAAAAGTTGTCTGCGGCGCGCCAGTCACGTTCTGCACGGCCACTACGGTCGGGGGTTCGAATGCCCCATTGGGCTTGGATATTTGTGCCATCTTTAGTATTAGCTAATTCATAAGTAGTTTTTAAGTTTAGGAACGGATGATCCCGTAGCTAAGTCCCATAAGCTCTACAAACATTTGAACATTTTCTCATAGCAGTTTTAAAGAAGAAAATTATCCAAAGGGATACATTTAGTCCAATAGAAATGTATCTGGCGATACAGCAGTTTCCCCGCCAAGTCGAGCACGCACAGTCGTACCGTCCTTTTTTCGAAGCCGTTCAGTCAAATGTTCAAATGTTTGTAAAGCTTATGGGACTTAACTGTAGGGTCATCAGTCCCTAAACGTACAAACCACTCGTGAACTAACTTATACTAAAGACGACACAAACATCCATGCCCGAGGGAGGATTCGAACCTCCGAAGCCGGAGGCCGCGCGATCCGCAACGTGGCGCTCCAGACCGCTCGGCCAGTCTCGCGCGGCTCGAAGCCGTTCACGGCATACACCCTTGTATCTTCGTTGTGGATAAAGCTAGACTGTTGAATTTTAGGTGACCGAGAGAACCTACTCTATCTAGCTTTTTTCCAAATTTTACTATTGTATGCCTTATGCTTTACGAAATATTGGCAGTCGAAAATCGCTAAATCTGTCATGCACTCACTCATAGATCATCAGAATTGTAAGGTACTTCTACCGAATATAGAAACGTCAATTTTCCTTTGTGAAAGACGTTAAGCCAGTGACAAAAATGTTCAAATGTTTGTTAAGCTTAAGGGACTACCTTATACTAAAGACGACACAAACATCCATTCCCGAGGGTGGATTCGAACCCCCCCTCCCCGCTCGACCGTAGCCAGTAACAGAAGGAAAAATTTAATCATCTGTAAACATTAAGACCGGTTTTGAACGCATTTTCGCTTAACGAAAGAGTATCTGCGAATTGACTGCCTTTGGAGAGAACGCAAGTTACCCGCTGGTTTAATTAGAGAGTGAAAAGTTGGACGGATTACATCTATCCAATGTCGACTTCATTAGTATCAAAGCTCGATAGTCTACAATCGCTTAATATAATCCACTTAGACGCATTTGCCCTCCAGACTTGTCAAAATTATTACATTATAGTCTCTAAGAAGTACTTTGTTTACATAAAAAGTAAAAATTCTAAGGCATATTAATTTAATAATGCATATCTATAGTCTATTATCTAACATAACATAATCACAGAAGAATAAAGTATCCCACCAAAAACATAAAATTCCTCCCCCCATAAAATCTTGTGTGATCTCATAGGAATCCGAGTTGGTTGTTTTATTTTGTATATATGGAACATCCCATCCAACATCTCGTAATAAGTAGTTTTCTACCAAAATTTATAGCGACTACACCAATATTACAAATCTTTGTTACTGTAATAAACATAATGACATGTCAATCAGACCATTTTATAGTGGCATCAGATTTACATAATGATCTGGCAATTACCCATCGACATAATGACACAACAATAATTTATATTGCATTACGTAACCAAACGTAATCCAATAAGGATGAAGCTCTCTCACATATGCATAATTTTTTTTAAGTATTAGTTTATGTTGCCGTGCGATTGCCAATCGCAGTTGATGTCATATATTCTGTGAATACAAATAATTTGTACCGGCGTTTTGCTTATGGAGACAATAGGAGCTACCACAGGAAAAGCGATGGCTTTTATCATGCCTGCGACATAAAAATATTAGCCACATTGCTGCACTAAACTCTGGTTCAACTAATGACGACCAGGAAGTTTGTCTTTGAGATATGACGGATCGCTGTATCAATTTTTAAAATTGGCATCTATAAAGGAGATGCGTTGCAGACAGAGAGCTGTTGGTGAGTTTTCTCGGCACGTCAGAGAATCAGAGACACTCACAGTCAAAGAAGGGCTAGCAGTGAATAAAATCACGGTGAACCGTTAGGCGAGGTGACCATCATCATAATAGAAGGTCGAGGCAATCTTTTTAACTTCCTGCGTAATGGCCGGCGTGTTTTGTAAACAGAAGACTGTGGAACAGTATGGTGTATCTCCACAAAACAAACATGATTTGAGGAAATCATGTGCTGCATTACTTAATGAAGGTTCATCGTACTTGCACTGCACGGCGACACCCGATTCGGACCGCGCGTTGTGTTGCCAAAGTACCACAGTTTTCGCGATCGTTGTCGATATCCTATATTTCCTTGTGTAATGTTTAATTGGTATTAACATTCTCTTTTGTGTATTGTACTTCTCGCTAGCATCGAAACATGAGTATTAACGGGGCGAAAGTGTTGCAACAAATTATGACGTCCCGATGCACACCGAGAAGTCTCGATGAGGGACTCTAATGTGCAATGCGTGTATAATTTGTAGGAGATTTATGAGTACCTGCAAGCGATCGGACGATACTTCGAAGGGTTTAGAATGTGCCAGAGACCAATACATCCACTGCAGGGATTGGGACACTTCTGACAGCGGCTTTTACGGAACTGGTGCCAGATGTCACTGATTTGCACACTACAGCCGCAACCGTACGTGTACAGATGCTCTGTTACAACTGCAGGCTGTGGCACGTCTTGCTAACACAGTGAGAGAGTTGTACTGATCAATTATCCTTGCTAACAGATTTGTTTGTCGACCATACATTCAGCTGCCTGGAATGTATTGGTTCTGACATGGTACCATTTGAAATGATATTTCATGTAACTTCTAGTGTTTGTAATTTTAAAGTCACTCTGTCATTTCATATTTACATCAAAAAGTTATAAAGGCTATGTATTACTCCCACGTACTAGCTTCAGTTAAAACGTTAGAACTGAAATAGCAATTTGACACTCAAATTAGGTACAAGAACTAAGGCTAAAATTTGTTATTTGATTTATATGGTTGGATGTGGGATTGACAGACGATTTAAAGAAAGTACAGAGAAGGGCAGCTCGTTTTGTCTTATCGCGATATAGGAAAGAGGGTGTCACGGAAATGATGCATGAGTTGGGGTGGAAATCATTAAAAAAAGGCGTTACTCGTTGCGACGGGATATATTTACGAAATTTCTTTCGCCAACTTCCTCTACCGAATGCGAACAGATTTTGTTAGCCCCCACCTATATAGAAAGACATAATAATCAAAGTAAAATAAGAGAAATCAGATCGAAAACGAAAGATTTAGGTATTCTTTTTTCGGCGAGCAATTAGAAAATGGAACTGTAGAGAAACATCATAAAAGCGGTTCGATGAACCCTCCGCCATGCACTTCAATGTGACTTGCAGAGTATTTATGTCGATGTAGTTGTGTGAATTTCTTACTTTGATAAAATCTAATGTATCTGTGTATAAAATGTCTGATTCTTATTTTATTCTAGCTTTAATTACTTATCTGACGACGGCAGTAAGTAAAACGTCATATTAAACGGAAATATATTAAGTGACCAAAACCATTTTTAACAATAATTTCATTTGGGAAAAAATCCCTTGATGACAATTAAATTTTTTAATAGTTAAGAGAAGGTTGCAATGCGCATAGTGCACAGGGTTATACGTTACACAGTATAGTTCACAGAATACAGGGTACATCTTCATTCAAGTCTTGTACACTTGGAAGTAAAATTTTCTTTTCACTGTCGATAAAATGTTGAGAATTAGTCATCAGTCACTAGTTTAGCTTAGGTCCTTAGAAAACTTCGTCTCTAATTTCAATGCAGACTTATTTTGACACAAAAATTATCTTTATATTTTAAGTAATTAATTTCATCTGCATTATTTGTTTTAGCGTGAAAAATGAATTCGATGAAAAGTATTTTTATTTTGTAAGAGGTAGATGTCAGCGCGGTATCTTTCCTCGTTCCAGTCATCCTTCTTCGGCTCTTTACGGCCACGAATAATCTTGTTTGAGCGCCTTCGATCCGTCTCGATTCATCTTTATGAAGCGTCCATGACCTTCTTCCATATAACGGGGCTGGCGCGCCGATTACTTCATAAAACTTTAATTGCGGTTGACCCTCTGGGCCGGATGCGCGAGCGTAGTATGCACTTCCTAGATCTGGAATGAGGCATTTCGTATACTACGGTTAAAATAAGAGTATTTTCACACAATTTTAATGCATTCCCTAAGGCGAGTACATTTCAAGTAAGCGACTTCTCGTTTTATTTACAGTAAATTTCACTTTATCTCAATAGTTACCTAGCTCAAAAGTAACTAATACTATGGTTAGTCATTGCATTCATTATGTATAGACTATAATGATAACATATACGAAATTTTATGACCTATCGCTTTTTTCGTCTTATAAATTATGTCTAATAATTAATATTTCCAATCGCTCTTCATCAGGGTGTGTGCTGATACGAAACTTCCTGGCAATAGGAAGCGAGGTAGTGGCGGAAATAAAGCTGTGAGAACGTCAGTGAAGCGTGCCGGGATAGCTCATTTAGTAGAGCGGTTGTCCGCGAAAGGAAATGGTCCCAGATTCGAATTCCGTTTCCTGCACACAGTTTTAATCTGCCAGGAAGTTTCCAATATCAAGAAAAAAGTCACTGTATTTAATTTTTTTTTATATAAAACATGTTTTTAAACTGGACTAAAAGGTATGATATAATGTATCTTCATCCGATACAATTTCGTAACCCCTTACTGATAAACCGAAAATTTGTAATCTTGAATTTTAAATAGCTACGATATACTTGTACAATTTATAACGAAACACGTGAGATACACGGAATAGATAATAGCAGGAAGTAGATGTTGCTTAGAAAAGTCACAGAATACTGCATATCATATGTAGTGCAACAAAATCGTAAGTTGGTGAACTACTCATTTAATATTTATCTAAATCATGTGCCCCACGTGTTTCATTTATTTATTTATTCTCTCATTTTATAAAGATTACAAATATTGAGACAGCTATTAACAATTCACAGGCACAAAATTTCAGGACTCTGCATTTATCGGAGGTACTAATAAAATCATTATAATATGATCGTCACTGCTAGAGTTAATCGTCTATATAGTGATCTGTAGGCGGCAAGGAACACAAAAAGCACGCTTCCGTCGCCCTCAGCCAACAAAATTGATTTAATTTCATTTCACATCACAAGCGACTTTAGCAGTACCGGAGACTCGAATCGAGCCTGTGTGAATGTGACCGGCTTCCTATCTATCTATCAACCCTATCTGGTACGGATCCCACTCTGATAAACAATATTCAGGTCTAGGACGAACGAATGCTTTGTTAGCTACTTCCATTCTTTATGGATTACACTTCCTGAGGATTATAGCAACGAAACTCAGTCTGGCATCCGCCTTTCCCACGATTTTACAACAAATCACACCTTATCCCCATCCCAGATATTTATGGAACTAAGTGCTTCCAGTGATCCAGAGACTGTTCTGAAATCGTATATTCATATAACAAAGGATCTTTCTTTCTATGCATTCGGAATACTTCATATTTGTTTATGGTGAGTGACAATTTCCACTTGCCGCACCGATTGTCGAAAAGAAATGAAACATCACACCTCATTTCTAGAGATTCGTGGCATCGAAAGCAACAGCGACGGGAAAAATACGAGGCGCGTCCAGAAAGTAAGTTCCTTTTTGTAATAAAATGAAATTGCACACAGATACAGAAGAAATTTTTATTGCACAAAATTCTACAACTCTTAAACTACTTTTCCACACAACTGCCGAAATTTTGCTGGAATTTATCATAGCGTGGCACCAGGTTTTGTATACCTTCTTCATGGAAATCTGCCGCCTGTGTCTTTAACCAGTTGGAAACAGTGAAATTTGGAGAAGTTCATAGCGAGAGCACTAATTTTAAACCTAGGGTTTTCCTGGACATTGTCATCAATCGCGTGAACCAGTTCTTCTGTAACCAAAGGTGGACGCCCACTTCGTTCTTCAGCGTGCACATCGCTACACCTGCCATTGAACTGTCGGACCCATCTTCTCACCATCGAATTACCCATCGCATTTGGTCCGTAAACATCGCAAATTTGCCGATAAATTTCACTTGCTTTCACTTTATTCGCATTCAGAAACCGAATCACCGACCTGATTTCACAGGCGGCGGGATTTTCAATCAACGCCGACATTTCAAACAAGCACAACAAAGCGTACGTAACTGACAGCGATCTCCAAATGGCGCACGTTCTTCTCCTTGATATACATCGTCTACAACGCATGTGCGGAACTGCAATCGCAGCGCTGCAGCGGAGATAAATTGAAACGGAACTTACTTTCTGGACGCCCCTCGTATTTGGAAATGTTTATACACATGTATGTCAGAGGTAGTGGTGAAGTTGCGCTGGGGGGCAGGCGTGTCGGGACAGTAAGTCAAATTATCCGCTCAATATTGTCGCACTAATTAGTTTGCACTCGCAGATAGGCAAACGGATGAGCAGATTATCCGTACAGGCTGCGTTCGTTTCACCTTCCCAGAGGACTTCCGCGGGATGCACGTGTTATTCTGCCAGCATTGATGCTTTCCACAACACAAATGGTGCTCGTACTGAGAGCATGTAATGTGAGTTGAAAACGTGTTGAGATGCTGTACCTGCCAAAGTGTCTCATTTTTCTCAACGCCTCGTCGTTTTCGGCCATTCGTCTTAGTAAATGACGGAGGCTCTTCAGAATAACTCCGTACACAGTCACGATGGAAGGAAGGAAGCTTAGGGTTTAACGTCCCGTCGACAGCTTGGTCATTAGAGACGGAGCTAACGCTCGGAGTTTTGGGTAAGGATGGGGAAGGAAATCGGCCGTGCCCATTTGAAAGGAACCATCCCGGCATTTGCCTAGAGTGATTTAGGGAAATCACGGAAAACCTAAATCTGAATGGCCGGAGGTGGATTTGAACCAACATCCTCCCGAATGCGAATCATGTGCGTTACCACTGCGCCACCTCGCTCGGTCAGTTACGATGTGGACAAAGGCCACTCCTGAAGTATCGCTCCTTTTCCTTCTATAAAACTAGTCTAATCGTGTTGCCGAGCATTTGCATGCGTAAAGTTACACAGAATGTGCACAATAAAAATAAAATAAGAGTCATCTCGTTTCTTAGAAGTGAAAGTATTTGTCTCTCGTTGACACACACCTGATGTGCAAAGAGTGGGGCATGGATGTGTGTGTTGTCCTTAGTTTAGTTTACCTTAGTTTAAGTAGTTTGTAAGCTACGGACTGATGACCACGCAGTTTGGTCCGATAGATTTACAGACATTTGAACATTTTGCAAAGAGTGAGAAGCCGCTGCCATCGAACAAAATCGGCAAGTTGGGCTGTGGCTGAGCGTGTGAGTGGCAGGGGCGATCAGCGGCAGTGTGTGTCAGGTGGTCTTCCTGCGTGGCCCCTCCCCCAATTTCAAATTCTGGATACACCAGCGGAGGTACAAAAGGCATTGTGCGGGACTTGGAGGCGGTACAAGTTTGACACAAAGCGGCGCGTCAGCTCGATAAGCCCACAGCGCCGGCCGCCGCGCCGCCGCCGCCTGCAAAAACATTCTCCGCTCACATTTAGCGCCTTTATTGCGCCGCTAGTGTGATTGCTCTCTACGTTGAATTGCATTCTGCTCCATAGTTTCCCCTTTCGCGCCGCGGCCTCTCTCCCTCTGCGGATGCCTCTTTGCGCCACACACCTGATGCGAATGATGCGGACAGTGTAGCACAGCCCTTTACTCCCTCGCAGGTACAAACGTGTCCCTCTAACATGTTGCATTTCTCACTATTTCTAAATCTTGTAACATATCACCAATCCTTAGTCATTTTCAACTTCTTCGTACATTCTTCATACATTTACCACCTCAGTTATAAATGCGTTATTCTCTTGTAAACTTGGCAACTTCATCAAAAATTGTATACGGGACGAGCCGCAACAAAAATAGAAAAAAAAACTTCCTTTCATTTTTTTTCTGAATATACTTGTTTGATGCATTTGACCAAAAGACTACTTTTATTTACTCCCCTTTTAACTTTCTGCCGGTTTGAAAAAACTACGAGTCTCTGCTAAAATACGAGGTATGTCCACAAAGTAAGTTCAGTTTTGTTATATAAAACAAACGTGTACAGATATAGAAAAAATATTTATTGTTCAAAAATCTACAACTGCTAAATTATCTTTTTACGTAGCTTCCGAAATTTTGTAGCCACTTGTCATAGAGTGGAACAGGTTTTTGTAAGCTTTGCTCATAGAAGGTTGCCGCCTGTGTATTCAACCGTGTGGTAACATGTTCTTTCAGCTCGTCAACATCGTTGAAGTGTCGACCACCGAGGACAGATTTTAGGTGTAAGAAGAAATGAAAGTCGCCGCGGCGGATTGGCCGAGCGCATTGAGGCGCAATGTTATGATGTGCGCGGCCGTTGCTCGTCGGGTGTTCGAATCCACCCTCTGGCATGGATGTTTGTACCGTCCTTAGTATAAGCTACTTCATAAGTAGTTTGTAAGCTTAGGGACTTATTACCCCATAGTTAAGTCCCTTAAGCTCTACAAACATTTGAACATTTGAAGAAATGAAAGTCGCTAGGAGCGAGGTCCGGACTGTACGGCGGATTAACAACCACGTCCAAGTGAAATTACCGTAAACGTTGTTTGGTCATATTCACCGTGTAAGGTCGGGCATTATCGTGGAAAAAAGAACATCTCTTGACAATAATCCTCGGCGCTTATTCTGTATTGCGCGGCGGTCAACACTTCAGCGATGATGACGAGCTGAAAGATTATGTTACCACATGGTTAAATACACAGGCCGTAACCTTCTGTGAAGAAGGCATAGAAAAACTTGAGCCACGCTATGACAAATGCCAACAAAATTTCGGAAGCTATGTAGAAAAGAAGTTTAACAGTTGTAGAGTTTTTACAATAATTTTTTTTCTGAATCTGTACACGTTTGTTTTATATAACCAAACGGAACTTACTTTGTGGACATACCTCGTACAAAGAGGCGTCCTTAAAATGCGATCATGTTCTTAAAGTAACAGAATACTTTGAAAGACTAGAAATAGGAATTTTACACTCACAGGATGTATACATAATTACAAAAAATGTTCAAATGTTTGTAAATCTATCGGACTCAAAAGAGAGGTTATCAGTCCATAGCTTACAAACTACTTAAACTAAGGTAAACTAACCTAAGGACAACACAGACACCCTTGCACGAGAAAGGACTCGAATTCCCGACGGCGAACGGCCGCGCGCACTGCACCATGACACCCCAACGCGCAAGGCTAATCCGCTGCGGCACAAAATTACAGGATGAGTAATAAACGAGGAAAAATATTTTGTGCAATTTCTCACACACTGAGCTACAAACATAAATTCGTCTTCCGCATGTTCATATGCCAATAAATGACAATGCAATTGAATGGTAAAAATCTGGGAATATGAAGTGCACTTTTGGGTGTTATTGTGCGCCGACATTGGCCAAGGGGACAGATCGGCAACAGGGCACAACACGCGAGTGTTGTAGGTAGTTTAGTCGCTCACGAGAAGGCGAGGCATGCGGCGTCAAGCGACGGTCTGCGTGACACTGCGAGCAATGACAGCGTTTACATCAATCTCGTATCGTTTTCGCTGGCCGGTATTGTGTATCGTGGCTAGTTGTCATAGGGAAAGGCCCTTGTGCCCTGTTGCTGATCTGTCCCCTTCACCAATGTCGGCGTACAGTAACACCCACAAGTTCACTTAGTATTTACAGATTCTTACCATTTAATTGCGTTGTCATTTATTGAATAGGAACATGCGGAAAACGAATTATATGTTTTTAGCTCAGAGTGTGACAATTTGCACGAAATATTTTCCTTAATTATGACTCGCCCTGTATATTCTCAAGAAATGATTAGTATTTCAAGCATCTCGGTCCGGGGGTTCATGGTCAACGTAGATATAACGGATAAACTCCGCCTACATGTAAAACGTGCTTACAGCACTCGTTGTCACTGTGAGCTGGTTATTCATGAGGTGCCTTGAGCAGATGTGCAGGATGCTTCACAGACTTGTGCGTGAACCATACTTCAAGTCAATGACTTTGAAAGCTGCCGCATTATGGAAATGGGAAAGCGTGATGAATTTGCCTGGGGAGCTGCTGCTGATGTGTGACGAACTGTTTGGCAGTGCAGCGGGTGTGTTCACAATAGTTCACGCAAGGCCGTGGGTCACGTCGCATCACCCGCACCATCCCCCGAGAAGGCTGAAACCTCATCCCACTGACAATGACAGGCGTATCTGCGTCCTGCTCGACTCTTGTGCAGCACTGGAACAGTGGAACACAACGTTCAGTATCAGGGGTGACACTCCGTCTCCGTTTATCACGGCGCGGCTTACTTTCGCGTCATCCAATTCTCCGCGACAGTGGCGTACGGAACGAACTTTCTGAGAACCGGAATGGCCACGAGTAGTGTTTTCGTTCGAGTAAAGGTTCTCTTTGTTTGGAACTGGTTGCCGTATTTGCGTTAGTTGTAGACAGAGAGAGCATCGTCACAGCGACTGCATTCGTACAAGATACACACCACCACCCCATGACATTATGGTGAGGGGTGCTGATGGATACAACTATAAATCACATTTGATTCGCGTCCAAGGCAGCAGGACGCATACTGAACCGAGCTGACTGTAATACTAATCGGTTCTTCAGAACATACTAATAAACATGTCCTGTGAATGTTAGGTTCCTGTAAGTAGTATTTCAGTACGTTATTTCTATTTTTATTTTTCCCCCTGAAGATTAGTGTAGTTTTTTCTGATGATCATACTACTGAGTATGACTTCAGGAAGATGAGGATGCAACGGAGTTTCTGAAAAAAATGCTTCAATGTCACCCATTTTCTGTCTCACATGTCATCCCCCAAATATACATTCCTGGACATTAAAATTGCTACACCACGAAGATGACTTGTTACAGACGCGAAATTTAACCGACAGGAAGATTCTGTGATATGCATATGATTAGCTTTTCAGAGCATTCACACAAAATTGGCGCCGGTGGCGACACCTACGACGTACTGACATGAGGAATGTTTCCAACCGATTTCTCATACACAAACAGCGGTTGACCGGCGTTGCCTGGTGCAACGTTGTTGTGATGGCTCGTGTAAGAAGGAGAAATGCGTACCATCTCGTTTTCGACTTTGATAAAGGTCGGATTGTAGTCTAACGCGATTGCGGTTTACCCTGTCGCGACATTGCTGCTCGCGTTGGTCGCGATCCAATGACTGTTAGAAGAATATGGAATCGGTGGGATCTGTAGGGCAATACGGAACGCCGTGCTGGATCCCAACGGCCTCGTAACTCTAGCAGTCGAGATGACAGCCATCTTATCCGCATGGCTGTAACAGATCGTGCAGCCACGTCTTGATCCCTGAGTCCACAGATGGGGACGTTTGCAAGACAACAACCATCTGAACGAACAGTTCGACGACGTTTGAAGCAACATGGACTATCAGCTCGGACACTTTGAACAGTGGCCGTTACATTTCAGATGTGTAACGACCCGTGGCTCTACTCTACATGCGATATCTGCGAAACCCTACATTTCAGCAGGATAATGCACGATTGCATGTTGCAGGTCCTGTTCGGGCCTTTCTGAATACGGTAACGGTTCGACTTCTGCCCTGGCCAGCACATACTCCAGATATTTCACAAATTGAAAACGTCTGGTCAAAAATGTTCAAATGTTTGTAAATCTATCGGACCAAACGGCGCGGTCATCAGTCCGTAGCTTACAAACTACGTAAACTAAGGTAAACTTGTCTAAGGACAAAACACACACACACACACACACACACACACACACACACATATATATATATATATATATATATATATATATATATATGCCCCAGGGAGGACTCGAATCTCTGACGGCGAGCAACCGCATGCTCCGCAGCGTGGTGCTTTAGACCGCTCGGCTACTCCACCGCTGCTACGTCTGGTCAATGGTGGCCGAGCAGCTGGCTCGTCACAATACGCCAGTCACAACTCTTGATGAACTGTGGTATCTTGTTGAAGCGGCATGGGCGTCTGTACCTGCACACGCCATCAAAGCTCTATTTGTCTAAATGCCCAGCGTATCAAGGCTGTTATTACGGTCAGAGGTGGTTGTTCTGGGTACTGATTTCTCAGGATCTATGCACCCAAATTGCGGGAAAATGTAATCACATTTAGTATAATATATCTGTCCAATGAATACCCGTTTATCATCTACATTTCTTCTTGGTGTAGCAATTTTAATGGCCAGTAGTGTATATCCATGACAAATGTACTGATTTATTTCGGTAGTGGAACTGAGGAATTGAAAGAGAATCGGTCTGCTCTAACGGCACTTGAAAAGTGTACGATATCATAAAAACATAAAATATACAAAAATGCAAGTCTCGTGACGAATTCCTTCCTCCGTAAGAGTTGTGAGATCTCATGTGAAACCAAGTAGATCATTTTAGCTAGTTTTCATGGAACTACCTTCTCATAATTGTTTACCTGATTAGTTCAAATGTTCAAATGTTTGTAGAGTCTATGGGACTCAAATACGGGGTCATCAGTCCCTAAACTTACAAACTATTTATGAACTAGCTATACTAAGGACGGCACAAATATCCATGCCCGAGGAGGGATTCTAACCCCCGACCGTAGTGACCGTGCAGACCGTGACTGGAGCGCCTCAGACCCCTCGGCCACCGCGGCCGGCATTACCTGATTAGTTAGCTACCATCATACATAACAACTATATCAGTATTAAACATCTTTATTTCTATACTAAATAAAATGACTTGGCTATCGCATGGCAACATGCCGCGGCCACTGCCGCGTGGTAGTTCCGGGTCCATTTGTAGGCAGACCACGCACCCGGTCATTCCGTTTCAGTTCCAGAACAACATTGAGTTGTCGTCCGTTTCCTTCACTGCGCTGGTTCGTTTTCGCTCTGTTTCAGACTTTTTTTAACCTTTGGTCTACTAGTTCTTTGCGTGTTCTGTTTCTCGTAAATAAGACGTAATTTACATTCTACAGTTACTTTATAATTAGGCAACTTACCATGCATTACAATAATATTTTATGTAATACGTACTCATTACAGGCAATATAAAGACAAATCTGATTATTTGTTCGTAATTTTATATCAACAGCAGAAGACATAAATCCCACCAATTAAGTTTTTTAAATATTATTTATACATCTGTTAATTTCATCTGCCTCGTTTAATGGCTATTTTTCATGTAACTTTTCTATAATTTCCAACAAATGTAGTGTAAGAGAGTCCACGTAAAACTCAAAATTTTTCCCTTTATTTCCTAGGCGAAACATGATAATTAAGTGTCTGCTGTTATTAAAGTTCGGTTGTTTCTCTGTCCTGCCAACTAGTTGCGGTTCCTTGCGTAAGAAATGGAGAAGAAAATGTTTCTGCCTGATTGAGTGTAAGTGAAAAAAGGAATTGCGATTTCGAAACACTTTGACCGCAGTAAAATTGTATTTACTTCATATATAAAACATGATTATTTAGAAGTATGATTTAAACTAATTATTGAATTTCTGTTATGATTATCTGTAACTGGATAGTAACGAGATTAAAAAGAAACGGTTAGCGAGTAAAAAGGAACAGCTCCCAAAGAGAATTGGTTAATAGGGAACCAGTTCCCATAAATTGACGCGTTTTCCCATCTCTAGTTTGAAGGCGGCTTCGTTTCGATGTTTTCAGTCGACTGACGATTGCTCTTCAGAACATCAACTACCTCCTAGCCTAAAAAGAATTTCCATGTGCACTCCACAATTACTCTGCTGCACAAGTAGCTGCTTCAATTGTGCAGTACACCTATGAGCTGTCTTGGAGATTCTTACAATTCTCCACCCGATAACGGAGATCCAGATATCTGCAGCTAAGAACGCCAGAGAGACGACGAAGCCTTTGGTTGAGACTCTCCATTCGGCTTCAAACCAAAGGACCTGTATCAACTATGTGAACAATGCTAGCATTTGTGAACTCTGATAGTATCCCGCCTGTGAGGCTAGTAGTCTTCACAAGTTTCCATAGCCACCCGTATAGACTGAAATTTTTCTCAGAGACAGGCACCATTGTTGCCTACGTGGGCCATAACTTGCAGACGACTGCAGTCTAGATACCGGATTGCTACACGCAAAGCCGATCACAGCGTGTCGAATGCGGCCGTCCGGGAGACGTTTACATCTACATCTACATCTACATGGGGTACTCTGCAAATCACATTTAATTGCCTGGCAGAGGGTTCATCGAACCACAGTTATACTATTTTATCTCCCATTCCATTCGCGAATAGCGCGCGGGAAGAATCAACACCTGAATCTCTCCGTTCGGTCTCTGATTTCTCGTATTTTATTCTGATGATCATTTCTACCAATGTAAGTGGGAGTCAACAATATATTTTCGCATTCGGAGGAGAATGCTGGCGACTAGAGTTTCGTAAGTAGCCCACGCCGCAGTGATAAGCGCCGTTGTTGTAATTATTCCCATCCCAGATCCTGTATCATTTCCGTAACGCTGTCTCCCCTGTATCGTGACAATACGAAACGAGCTACCCTTCTTTGGACTCTTTCGATGTCCTCCGTCAAACCCACCTGATAATGATTCCACACTGGACAATAATATTCCATAAAAGGACGGACAAGCGTATTGTATGCAGTTTCTTTAGTAGTTCTGTTGCATCTTTTAAGGGTTCTGCCAATAAAACACAGTCTCTGGTTCGCCTTTCCCATGACATAATCTACGTGTTCTTTCCAATTTAAGTCAGAAGTAATTGTAATTCCTAGGTATTTTGTAGAGTTTACGGCCTTCACATTTGATTGGTTTATCATGTAAACAATGTTTAACGGATTTCTTTTCGTACTCATGTGGACGACTTCACACTTCTTATTATTTAGAGTCAACTGCCAATTCTTACACCATAGAGATATCTTATTCAGATCATTCTGCAGTTGGTTTTGATCTTCAGATGATTTTACTAGACGGTAAATGACGGCGTCATCTGCAAACAACCTAAGAGAGCTACTTAGATTGTCTCCTAAGTCGTTTATGTAAATAAGGAACAGCAGAGGACAAATAACACTACCCTGTGGAACGCCCGATCTCACCTCTGTTTTAGTCGATGCCTTACCATCGATTACTGCGAACTGTGTCATCTCTGAGAGGAAATTCCCTATCCAGTCGCAAATTTGGAGCGATATACCGTAACCACGCAATTTGATTAAAAGCCGTTTGTGAGTTACGGTGTCAAACGCCTTCTGGAAATCAAGGAGTACGGAATCAATTTGAGAACCTTTGTCTATAGCACACATCACTTCGTGTGAGTAAAGAGCTAGTTGTGTTTCGCATGAACGATATTTTCTAAATCCATGTTGACCTTGGGCCAATAGATCATTCTCTTCGTGATAATTCATAATATTTGAATACAGGATATGTTCCAAAATCCTGCTGCAAATTGAAGTCAATGAAATAGGCCTGTAGTTTAGTGGGTTACTCCTGCTGCCTTTCTTGAATATAGGTGTGACCTGTGCAACTTTCCAATCTTTCGGTACAGATGCTTCAATGAGAGAGTGGTTGTATATGGCTGTTAAGTAAGGAGCTATCGCTTCAGCATAATCAGGTAGAAATTTAATGGGTATACGGTCCGGACCAGAAGACTTGTTTTGGTTAAGTAATTTTAGTTACTTCACTACTCCGGTGATATCTACTTCTACGTTACTCATTACGGCCTCTGTTCGTAATTTGAAATCTGGGATATTGAGTTTCGAGTGCAGTCCGTAAATCTTTCCAGCCCGAACATAATCGCCCCCCCCCCCCCCAGCCGCGGTGCAGTAGCCGAGCGGTCTAAAGCGCCTCGCTGCGGAGCGCGCGGTTGATCGCGGTGAAGGTTTGAGTCATCCCTGGGGCATGGGTGTCTGTGTTGTCCTTAGGTTAGTTTACCTAGGTTTAAGTAGTTTGTAAGCTACGGACTGATGACCCCGCAGTTTGGTCCGATAGATTTACAAACATTATGAAAATAATCCCCTTGATGGAGTGTACAACATGCCTAACATTGTAACTGTCAATAACAAACCATAACAAACCCCTCGTGCCTGCTCGGGCCCTGCTGAATTAGTGCCCGCCTGCTGGCGACTCGCAGGCTGAATGGCCGAGGTTAGGTAGCCAGCCTCGACGCTGGCCTCCCGCTTGGAGCGACGTGAACGTGCTACTAGCCGCCACTCTCCCTGCCGCGGGAGCAGCTGCAGCACGTCTGATACACGTGAGGCGCTCCGCCACCAGAGACCGTGGCCGAAGCGCGCCACAACTTAGCTGTCCCATGTTACGCGCCAGGCTCCTCGCCGCTGCTCTCCGAGCCTGCGGCCTGAACACGGCTGAGCGTAGCCAAGAAAATCTTTAGGTGTTTGCGAACCACGGCCAGATGCTCCTGCGTCCATAAACAGCACACGGACATCCTATTCATCCTAACACCAATAACTGTCATAATTCACTTTCAAAAACAGAAAAATTAATATTCAACGTCCGACTACACAGGTGCTTTACAACCCGCTGCTAACAGATGACTGGTAAATGCTAACTTGCCGTTCGAAACAATGAACAAAAGACTAACGACAACGGAAATTTACACGTTAATGGTTCTACGAATCACGATAATACTACACTCACTTACAAAACGCAATGTTTTTAAGAATCACGCCTTCTGAACACAAAAAACACGCTAAGAATTCACGATTTAACGTGTATGACGTCTAGCTTTGCATCTCGTTGCTGCACTGCTGCCCGGCTTCCAGCTGCTTGCTACTGAACTCTGCACTTGCGACAGCTGACCGACAAACACCTCTACTTATTCATCCCACACTACACCAACACAAACAAATTAATGGTGGCTATGCCATTCACAGATATTATCATTGTCATCTACAAAAAAAGTAAGTATTTAAATACCCAAAGCCGGAAGAACACACAACGAACTAAAGACTTGAACTACGAAAACATATACAGGGTGTTTCAGTAAGTGTGTTTGCCTCTGTAACTTATAAAATAATAGGTGACGGGAAATTTTAATGCGGTAGGTCAACACAAGAAATGTTACACTTTCTGCGGAGCTAAGTACATAGTTTATTGTATAATTTTCCAAAGATTTACACCACAAAGATATAATTTTTTAAATGGAATAATAGTTTTTTCTATCGTGTATTGGATTCGTTTAACCCAGCTGTGTCCAAATCAATTTAAAATACATTCCTATCACTGTTAGTTTGGGAGCTACAACCTTTCAAAGTTCCGGGGGCGTAGTGGCTATCCCCTGCCGCACAGCCCACTGTCTCATGACCACCAGCCAGTGAGCTACGCTGTCGTAGCCTCCGGCCCCTAAACTGTGAAGGGTTGTAGCTCCCAAACTAACAGTGATAGGAATGTAGTTTAAATTGATTTGGACGCAGCTGGTTTCAACGAATCCAATGCACGATAGAAAAAAACTATTGTTCCATTAAAAAAAATTATATCTTTGTGCTGTAACTCTTTGGAAAATTATACAATAAACTATGTTCATGGCTTTGCAGAAAGTGTAACATTTCTTGTGTTGACCTACCGCATTAAAATTTCTCGTTATCTATTATTTTATAAGTTACAGAGGCAAACACACTTAGTGAAACACCCTGTATAACGCTAAATCTACGAGTTTCTACTGTCGTCTTCTAATAGTTATTTTCAGGCTACCTTAATTTCTAAAACAAAAAGTAATTTCTTTCACTGCACAATATTTGTGACTGTTGATGAGTGACGTGGTGTAGTACTTAAATAATCTGGCCCGCCATAGATAAGAAAGGAAGGAAGAAATTGCCGCGCTTAACAATCTGCGCCGGCCGCAGTGACCGAGGGGACTGAGGCGCTCCAGTAACGGTCTGCACAGCCACTACGGTCAGGGGTTCGAATCCCCCCTCGGGCATGGATATTTTTGCCGTCCTCAGTGTTAGCTAGGTCATAAGTAGTTTGTAAGTTTAGGGACTGATGACCTTGTAGTTAAGTCCCCACGGTCTGCACGTCCACTACGGTCGGGGGTTCGAATCCCCCCCGGGCATGGATATTTGTGCCGTCTTTAGTATAAGGTAGTTGATAAGTAGGTTTGTAAGTTTAGGGACTGATGACCCCGTAGTTAAGTCCCATAAGCTTAAAAAACATTTGAACAGTTAAGTCCCATAATCTCTACAAACATTTGAACATTTAACAATCTGCTGACGATTCAGTCATTAGACGAGGGCCTCACACCCGCATGGAGAGCGATGATGAGCCGCGGCGGATTAGCCGTGCACACTGGGTGATCGTGCTGCAGTGCGCGCGGCCGTTCACCATCGGGTGTTCGAGTCCCCCTCGGGCATGGGTGTTTGTGGTGTCCTTTGGTTAGTTTGCCTTAGTTTAAGCAGTTTGTAAGCTACGGACTAATGACCAAGTAGTTGAGTCCTGTAGACTAACAAACATTTGAACATTTTTAGGGATGGCGAAGGAAATTGGCCGTACTCTTTTCAAAATAACAATCCCTAAATTCATAGTAATAATGATGGATAGACAATGTGCTCTATAATCCGTATCAAGTATGTTTAATTTTGCGTAAGTCCGATCGGTGACTCTTACTACAGCGATAATTATTTCCCTATATGACAGAAGGCGACATCAGAATTTTATTTTCTAAAAGACACGGTTTATTTAAAAAATATTCATATTTTTTAAAACCTAAGGCACCAAACTTCTCAAACCAAGTTATGCTATGGCCTACACAAACAGTCTTGCCCGAGGTAGGAACCGAACATCCGGCGGAAGCGGCCGCGCAAACCGTAACAAGATGACCCAGACCACGCGGCCACTTCGGCGCGACCCGGTCTATTTCCTTCTCCACCGTTTCCTAGTCCGGATTTTTACTTCGACATTACTGATCAATTTCAGTTTGCTACCATACATGGTAGAATTGAGTAGCAGCGGAGTGCTAAAATGATTTGACACCTAGAAATGCTCGGCCATTCCCATGCGCCCATACGTCGACAACTACGCACTCATGGGAAGACGTCACGTACATCACAAAAACTCTACTATGAACTTAACGCGAACCCGTTTTCAGAATGTGTAAATTCTCTTCGATCACTTAGTGTTGCTCAAGTACTTGCCATGACGATAACATTAGGCTATTATATTTGCCTGCGATGGGGGAAAACAGAAGTAATATTTGAAAATACTCTTTTCTAGTATTGCTCTTTACGGAGAATAAATGCAGAGGAATTTTTAGTTTTATTTACCAGTGAAATCTTGGACAGGGAAGAAAATTAGAGACTAGCATGAGAAATTCTTTTTCCATTATCGGGTTATGTAGAATTGCCTTTGTTATGGATGACAAGGTGGTCCAGATGCAAATTACCACACCTTGTATAAAGTATTAAGTACACAGTACATAAATTCTGTCATAACGTGACCTACCTTACGCTATTTCCCGTCAAGCGCCAACTTTTTATTTAATGACAGAGTACGTATGAAGCTCTCGTAAAACATTATTTTTGGAGCACAACGCAGAGGGAGGCCATACAGGATTGAAATGAATGCACTGTTCCCAGGAGAAATAAAAATAAAAATTTCACGATGGTGAAGCTGATTGGCTTTTCCGCTGATCCTCTTACGGGCGAGCGGGAGCCACTTCATTTGTCACGGGAATAATGTCCGGCTAGCTCTGTTCACGCCGTTAATGCTGTCGAAAATGCAATCGCGTAAGCGCGTCGTTCCGGAGTGTGGACTGCCAAGAAGGATTGTGCTCGCATTTCTACCCAGCTCTCGTGTTAATTCAGCACTAGCTTGAGTACTGCCCCTACACTAAACAAAATTGGTACGAGGTCTAAGCTATGACTGTTAAGTGTCTTGAAGTGAAAAAGTGGTAGAGATTGTGGTAGTAAAGTATTTAAGAAAAATAGTAGGAACGATTATTATAATCTAAGAAAGCAAAACTATTTCAAATGAAACACCATGTTTCGTGTAACGTGAAAGTGCCTTCAAAGCGACGGATATATGAAGGGGCCTCACGTGGATCGTGCCTTCATGAAGCTCGAATTAAATATTCATCTTACTGTTTTGTGTAGCACTGTATTTCAACTGTTGTTAATGAAATTTTGCACAGTGTGTGCGATTTGATGCAGCTTGGCAGATAGGATAGTATTTAACTCGGTTAGTAACCTCAATATTATTTTGTTGCCAACTAGTTGAAAACCTAGTGTCGCCCAGGTACTTAAATATCCCATCTTCACTTAGTCCATCCCTCCTTCCCTTTTAAATCTCTATCCTCCTTCTCTTTTCTTCTCTTTCTGCCTATGTCCTCTTATCCTCCCCCTTTCTCTTCATCTCCTCTCTCTCTGTTCTTTTCCTCCTACTCCTCTCTCTTCCAATCACCTCCCCGCTTCTCTGTCGAACTCCTCTTCCAACGTCTTAGTCCATTGCGTCCTACATCTGTGAAAGATTATGTACATATTTTAACTTTAACGGTGTTACGGACTATTGACAAAGTTTCTTGCCAAGTACCCTCCATAATTCAACGTATGATATTTTAGGTAGGCGGTGATGTTCCTCTTGATATGAAGATTAAGTGTGCAAAATTGAAATAAAATAGTAGATATTGTCGAAATTCGTAGGTAAAGTATCAACTACCACGCACCATACGATATTATATGTAATCAGTGAATTTCTTCTTGTTTTGAAGATGAAGTGTGCAAAAATTCATCGCAGTCGGATAATCGGTACGTCAGTGCATGCAATACGAACAAACAGGATGCATCTCAGTGTTTTTGACGTCATATCTCTTAAACTGTAGATTTTACAGGGCAATAATTTTGGAGGTACATTCAATGGCATAAATGGATACTGTGTGCAAAATAAGTTGCGAATTAATTTAGTAGTAAAGAATTAATAAATCTAAACGTTGTTGATAATGCGGCAGTTTTTCATACATCTCATTGGTCATGACATATCGCCTGTACAGTATAATATGTCGTACAGTGATGGTAAGATCGGGTGACCTCGTTGGTCAAGCAATGTCTCCCCGGCGACTGCTCCATAGATCAGGGTAAGTCTGTAAGTCGTGTTGAGATACTGTGTCACAGGCCGTATGGAATGTGTACGAGCTCCATAATGTGAAAGTACATACGAGCTCGTGCTGCTAAAGGGATATCCTCCACGTATTCTGGTAACACATTTTGAAGAAATTTGAGATATAGTGTCCCATTAAGACGGTTATCTGAAGCAATTAGATGCTTGGTTAGTAGTCCCTAGCTTAGAAACTACTTAAAATAAGGTAAACCAACTTAAGGACTACACATACACAGTGCATCCCAGACATGCTCAGTATGGTTTAAAACCGGCGGACAAGCTGGTCACTCTATTTGTTCAATTTCCTCAGCTTCAAGCATGATCCCCACCACTGTGGGGACTGTCGTTATCGTCCACTAGAAGGAACCCATCTCCTATGGCACCACTGTGGGGCACAACGGAAGGTCGAAGGATTTCGTCTCTATACATTTGAGTAGTCAAAGCGCCATTATGAGCTACATGGAACCCCGTGCTTCCGCCAAAACTGACTCCTGCCCACACCATTCGTCCACCACCATGATTTGTTGATGTTCCGAGCATATAATCAGGATTGTTTCGAGTTCCACGTTCTCTCCAGATGAGGGAATGGCGATTGACCGGATGAACACAAAAATCTTGACTCAACTGTGACCAGAACCCGGCGCCATTCGTTACGACTCCAATCACGGTGTTTCTCCAGGCTAAATGGTGTCGTGGTTTTAATGCGATACTCACCACAGGCCCCTGTGCTTAAAGGCCACATTCTCAAAGGCGATTTTGGACTGTTTGTGTTGATATTACGCGTCCTGTTGCTGCCTGGAGGGTGCGTTGCAGTTAACCCCTCGAGACTCACTGGCTGCTATTTTGTTCACGACTTTTACAGTGTCTAAGATAGATCAGGAACATATTTTGTCAATGGAAGCAATATGTATACGACTTTGAGTATTCAGTCTTTTCAAAATGCAGACTTAGTGCGACCTGCGTAGGATTGCTTATCAAATTGTGAGGGTGCACTGCGCAACAGTTTGTGACTTCAAAAAACACAGAAGGTGAGGGTTGTTTGTTATAATCCACTGTATAAATGAAAAGTAGAAGTAATTAATTTTTGTGGTAATTATTGAATGATCATTTTATTTAATTAAACAGTTGGTACTACAAAGTTAGTTATTTTAGTCCATAAAAAGCCTTGTTTTTCAGATATGCAATTTTGTAGTACTAAATGGATGCTTACAACACCACCAATCTTGCTTCCAAAATCATTATATATGTAACTTAAGAGGATTACATCATACAAAATAATTTCCTTCCGCAAGAAATATATCACGTCTGAAGGGGTTAAGTCGCCTTCAGCCTCCTGTCTCGATGGGCTGTTAACCAGAGGTAACTGTCATCTCTTGCTGGTGTTGCCCGTGGACGACCTAGGCCTTGCTGTCTTTTAATCGTTCCTGCTGTCTGAAATCGCGTCGAGGTCCTGAAAATTACACTTTGGGACACTCCAATAGCTGCAGACATCCCCCTTTTGGTCTGCCCCACTTCCAACATTCCTATGGCTCTCCATACCACAGCTTCGGGTAAGTCACGCTGTTGTTGAATTGCACAACCTGCTCACTACTCTGTCTGAACTCAAGTGCCTGCAGCAACTTCCTGTTGTTCACACTAACCAGCTGTTACCGTATTGTTGTCTCCATTCCGTAGTATCGACAGTAAGATGTCGAACCATTTTAGTTCATTCTGCCGATGACAGTACTTCATAACATAGATATTGAACTGATGGCGTAATAGTTTTGACCAGTGTATATATCCTAGGGCAGTAGAAAAGTAATAAATATAGGAAGGACGCTCATGTAGTATGCCCATTGCTTTGTGTAACGGCATGGCGTGTTTACAGGAAAAAGGATGTCATATATTGGACGGCTTTTCTTTTATATTTATCTTTATTTAATAACATTATACATTAAGCACAATTATGATACACAGTCGTACCCAAAAGGTATATACAAAAGCCAATTTTACAAATTTTCCTTGAACATGTGTAATTTGTGTTGGGTGCATGTACCTGAAGAGGAGGGTTCACACTGTAAGCATTGGCGCTACTTTTCGGCGAGAAAACGTTACAAACAGCATCAAACATTGCTTGGAGATCTGAAAATCTTTTCGTTGAGGTAGAGCAAGTTTCGACATCCATCTTAAACGCGTGGAAATCTTCACTTTAAGGCCCTTTATAGTGGCAATGCCGCGGCGGAGTGCCCGAGCGCATTGAGGCGCTAAGCTACGATGCGCGAGGTCGTTCCCCGTCGGGGGTTCGAATCCCCCCTCGGGCATGGATGTTTGTGCTGTCTTTAGTATTAGTTATTTCATAAGTAGTTTGTAAGTTTAGGGACTGATGACCCCGCAGTTAAGTCCCACAAGCTTCACAAACATTTGAACATTACAGTGGCAATATTGAAATGGACATTTTCATTGCATAACCATGATGCAAAAAGGTAAAGCAGTCAACAATCCGAACATTGGTTTGAACACACACAGTGCTTTAATAGACATGGCCCTGTTTGGAGGTGGTATGTCGTTGTCTTCCTCCGTCTTTCGATCTGACTTATCCAGTCAGTTATAGGGAGACCTACAGTTTAACGTGGTTCCGAACCATGGTGCTACTTGATATTTTTCACATCAGCAACATGCACGACGAGATAAATATCAATGTCGGCAAAAAATAAATAAAATTAAAAAATCATTGTAATAGTAACTTTAACACTTCTTTACAACATCTCCTTTTATGGAGCTGCTGCCGGCCGCGGTGGCCGAGGGGACTGAGGCGCTTCAGTCACGGTCTGCACGGTCACTACGGTCGGGGGTTCGAATCCCCCCTCGGGCATGGATATTTGTGCCGTCCTAGTTCGTAAGTAGTTCATAAGTAGTTTGTAAGTTTAGGGACTGATGACCCCGTAGTTAAGTCCCATAAGATTTACAAACATTTGAACATTTTTGGAAACTGCTGAGCACACAAAATGCACCATTAAGGAAGGATCAAAATCAGGTAAAATTTGTAGAGTCCTCTTGTACTGACGAAAGATGTACATGACTACAATTTCAGCACAGGATCACATCACGGGCGCCAGTAGTGCCACCTTCAAGCGTATGTAAAGGAGGAAGAGACGGAAGCACGCTCATGCTAATCCAAAGGTTCAAATGTTTGTAAATCTATCGGACCAAACTGCGTGGTCATCAGTCCGTAGCTTACAAACTACTTAAACCTAGGTAAACTAACCTAAGGACAAACACACACACCCATGCCCCAGGAAGGACTCGAACCTCCATGACGAGCAACCGCGCGCTCCGCAGCGAGACGTTTTAGACCGCTCGGCTACTCCACCGCGGCATGCTAATCTAACATTTCCTTATGCCGCTCCCAAAGGTCCCATCTTTTGTACTTTCCCCTCATGCCTTGCAGGAATAGCACACACTTCCTTGGCCTGACACATCGCCGAGCTCACGCATCACTCTCCATTTAACTTCGTCCTGCGTCGTGTGGACTTGCTGTAATATTGTTCTTAATTGCACCTATTTTGTGTAAGCAACTTTGATATGCCTCATAGAAGACAGCAAGCGTCATCTCAGAACATTTCCGAGTTCGACCGACAACGAACAGTTGTGTATACGGATTGCTGATTATCCTTCACGGTAATCTATTATCCTGTCGACCGAAATGCGGAACTGCTATCGCTGGGTGCAGGGTGGAACGACGGAATGACGGGAGCGATAGCATCAACGTCGTTGCATTACTACAAGCGATGACAGACATATTGTGTGCATGACAGTGAGGGATCGTTCGGCCACAACATAAACCATATCACAACAAATCAGGTTCGATGCGCTACAATTACTGTCCATGTGAACCATTCGATGTCCTTTGCAGCAGAGTGGACTGTCTGCTAGGTGTCCATTGGTGCTTTTACCATTAAGTCAACGCCAAAAGGGGTTGCGCCGACAAGGGTAAGATTAACAACGGCCATGGACGCCCAGATGGAACAACATTGTTCTTACCCGAGAATCTAGATTGTGCCTGCACCACCACGATGGTCAGATTAGAGTCTGAAGACACATAATTGTCTTGCGTCCGGTATTATTGTTGTGAGTGGTATTGGCTTACAGTCCCACATCCACGTAGTTCACAAGAACAGCATATTAAAGAACAACGTTACGTATCTGAAGTATTGGAGCCTGTTGTCCTCTGATACATTTGGAGATTGCCAATTGCACTAGTATAATGTGCGACAACACGTGGCCACAATGTTTTGGACTAACATACGCGCCACAGCGGATTAGACGTGCGCACTGGGGCGCCGTGCTACGGTGCGCGCGGCCTTTCGCCGTCAGGGGTTCGAGTCCCCCTTCGGGCATGGGTGTATGTGTTGTCTTTAGGTTAGTTTAACTTAGTTTAAGTATTTTGTAAGCTATGGATTAATAACACAGCAGCTGAGTCCGATAGATTTACAAACTAAGATACGCAGAAAATGAAGCACACGAGGGAAAATATCTAAAAGTGAGATTCACAGAAATTGTAAAACGGCTAATCAGGATTGGTAAGAGTTCGAAATTACATACATAGAAATAAGTATAGCGAGAGGAAAGAGAGATAACATCTAAAGGAAAACTGAAGAAACGTGCGGAAAAAGGACAAGCAGCTTTATTAAGAGCTCAGATGGAATAGTGGGACTAAGCAAAAAAGAATAACGCATTATAACATATGGCATATTTTTGTAGCGTCGACGTATATATGTGAATCAAGAACACTGAATGTTTCGTCATTCCATTTTAAACAGATAATGTCCTGACGAGGAAAAAACCTCATATGCGGACAACCGATTCCGTTAATATTTGGCAACTGACTTGAAGACCCTTAAATGTTTGGGTTCAAAATCAACCTTTTTTTATAATCAAACCACCTCTAAAATTTAACGGATCACTATATAATTGAAAACCGAATATTTTCCACCACCATTATGTGGTATCTGACGCGTATTTATATAGAAATCGAGAGACAGATCTGTCTGTTATGTAGAATTTTCGTCTATGGTTCGTGTTTGCATAACAGATCACAGACCATTGCTTCACTTAGTCAGTTGTCAGTCTCGTGCTTGCTGCCGCCATTGTAACACCTGCAGAGCAGTAGTTGCGTAATTTAATTTTTATGAATTTACATTACCCGTCTTTGTCTTCAATTTCGCTAGTGCTGCCGCTTTAGAGAGCTTTTTCGCGCGTATTTGGTAAATACTGCTGTGTAGAGTATTCGTTTGTGGGTTGTGTTTTCATAACAGTCAAACCGTTGCTTCAGATAGGTAATAGCCAGTCTTAAATTTCGGTAGTGTTTTCGTCTTTAAAAGTTTGATTCTCGATTACTGTTTCATATTGTTCTGTAGTCGTTGGTCTGTTGGTTTGAACAGTTGGAACCCTTTATCACAGCTTAGCAGCTATCAGCAGCCATTAGTGAACTTTTAGTATAATAGCGAACTGAATTATTTGGCTACTTTTTTCAGTTTCGCTATATTTAATTATGTCAAAAGCAGTGACAGGTTGGTTAGGATGTGTGCCCGCTGTGTGCGGACGCAGGAGGAGCTGGCAGCAGTTCGCCAACAGCTGAACGTGCTTTTGGACACGGTCAACCGTCTCCAGCCTGCTGCCTCGTGGTGTGGCGGCGGCTGCGCAGAGTCTAGCGTGTCGCATGGGGCACCTCGGGTGTCACGTGGGTCGCCCACCGCCCACATGATCTCTGCTGCCGCGACAACCTCAAGTGTACTGTGCTCAGCTCTGATCCACCCTCGCCGCAGGGTTTGCGTCGCTCGAGGCGGAGGACCATTGTGGAGGTTGGCCGTGTGGCATCGCCCGTTCATCCTATGAGTAGACGTGTGGGAAATTCTTCAGAAGGGTCCGAGCAAGCACACGGGGAGAAAAGGATGTGTTAGTGATTGGGAGCTCCAGTGTTAGGTGCGTTATAGAGTCCCTTTGGCAGATAGCGCCCAGGGCCGGAAATAATTCCAATGTGCACTCAGTGGCCGGCCGCGGTGGCCGAGGAGACTGAGGCGCTCCAGTCACGGTCTGCACGGCCACTACGGTCGGGGGTTCGAATCCCCCCTCGGGCATGGATATTTGTGCCGCCTTTAGTATAAGGTAGTTGAATAAGTAGTTTGTAAGTTTAGGGACTGATGACCCCGTAGTTAGGTCCCATAAGCTTAACAAACATTTGAAACATTTGCACTCAGTGTGTCTGCCGGGAGGCCTCATCCGAAATGTGGAGGCGACCCTGTCGGCGGCTATTGAGCGTTCAGAGTGCCTTGGTCTCCAGGTTCTTGCACATGTAGGCATTAACGACTCCTGTCGCTTGGGTTCTAAGGACGTCCTCAGATCTTACGGGCAGCTAGCGAAGTTGGTGAAGACTGCTGGCCTCGCACGTGGGGTGAAAGCATAGCTTTCAATTTGCAGCGTTGTTCCCAGAGTAGATCGGAGTCCTTTGGTTTGGGGCCGATTGGAGGGACTCAACCATAGGCTTCTGTGAAAGTTATGATTGCAGATATCTGGACCCGCGTTATCGATTGGGGAATTGTAGGGATCGCCTTGATAGATCAGGGGTGCACTACACAAAGGAAGCAGCTACTCGGGTAGCAGAGTACTTGTGGAGTGCACATTGGTTTTTTTTTTTAGGCTATGCCATAGTTCTAATGGATACTCGTCAATCGATATGCAGACAGTTAAATTGAGTGTTAAAATATTAGTGGTAAATTTTCAGAGTATCCGAAAAATGTTCTCGAATTATTGCATTGCAAGAAGTATATTGCTCTCAAAAAATTCTCGGAACTGAGAATTGGCCGAGTCCCGTCACAGGAAGCTCGGAAATATTTAGTAAAGAGTGTAACGTATATCGCTAAGATAGATCAGGTACATTTGGAGGGAGTTAGTTCATTGCCCTCGACAAAAATATTGTTTCCACTGACGTAGAGATCGAAAGTGACAGAGGTTACTTGGACGCGTATAACGGGTATAGGCAAAATCACGTTTATAATTGGGTGTTTCTATCGTCCGCCCGGTTCCACTATCACAGGGCAAGAGTCATTCAAAGAAAGTTTAAGCTCAGTAGCGCGAAGGTGCCAGAACCATGCTTTATTAGTTGGCGGCAACTTTAACCTGCCGAGTATAGTGAGGGATGCCTATAATTTCGCTACAGCGGGCATAGATAAGCAGACTTGCGAACTTCTGTTAGACACGTCTTCCGAACACTGCTTTGAGCAGCTAAAATGTCAGCCCACTCGCAATGGAAATGTTTCACACATTATAGCCACAAACAGGCCCGACCTCGTCAATGTTGTCACTGTAGAAGCAAGGGTTAGTGATCATGGTGTCTTTATAGTGACAATGGCCACTGAAGTTAATAAATCTATCAAAAAGGCTAGGAGAGTGTTTGTGCTAGAAAGAGCAAATAAGCATTTGTTAGCGTCTCACTTAAGGAATCAGTTGACATCGATTAGTTCCGGTATGGTGAATGTAGAGGAATTATGGGCTATATTTAAATGCATTTTAAAGAGGGCGCTGTAGAAATATGTGCCGACAAAGTGTATTAAGGATGGGAAAGACCCACCGTGGTTCAATAATAATATCCGAAATATGCTGATAAAGCAAAGACAGTTGAACTCTCGGTTAAAAAATGGCGAAGCAAATCAAAACACGAAAATTTAGTAGAGATTCGTGCATTTGTAAGAAGAGCGATGCGCGAAGCACATAATAACGACCACCGTCATACCTCAGTAAAATATCTTGCCGAGAACCCTCAAGAAATCTGTTACTTTATAAAATCGGTAATCGGATCGCAGCCCTCCATCCAGTTACTCGCTGATCATTATGGGGTGATGATAGAAGACAGCTAAATTATGGCCAAAGTTTTAAATTTAACATTAAAGAAATCATCCACGCAGGGGGACGAGGAAAACATACCTTCATTTGATGATCGTACCGACTCCCAAATGAAGGGATATAGTACTTAATAGGCATAGCCGGGCTAGAGAAACAACTGAGAGAGTTGAAAAGAAACGAAGTGCAAGGTCCAGATGGGGTAGCAGTTCGAGTTTACAAAGAGTACTCTGAGGCATTTACTCCTGTCTTAGCTTGCATTTATCGCGAATCTTTGGTTCAGGCCAGAGTTGCAAGCGACTGGAATAAGGCGCCGGTGACTTTCCTTGTATAAGAAGGACAAATGAACGGACCCACATAATTACAGGCCAATATCATTTACAGCAGCTGTTCACACTAAGGTGTGCAGCTGCGTACGTGCGGCAGTTCGCGTCGGCAGTTCGTGTCCTCCCGCGGGCATTGGTGTTTGTGTTGTCCTTATCATAAGTTACTTTAAGTTAATGTAAGTAGTTTGTAAGCGTAAGGACTGAAGACCAAGGTAGTAAAGTACCTTAGATTTACAAACATTTGAACATATGCATCCGTTTGCTGTAAAATTCTTGAACATATTCTCAGTTCTAATATATTAAATTTCCTGGAGGGGGAAAACTTCTGTCCATGCATCAGCACAGCTTTAGGAAGCATCGATCTTGGGAAACCCAGCCCGCCCTTTTCTCTCATGAAATTTTCATACAATGGATGAAGGGCAACAGTTAGACTGCATTTTTCCCGATTTTCAAAAGGCGTTCAATATGGTGCCGCATCACAGACTGCAAATGGAGGTGCGCGCATAATGAACAGGTATCGAATATATGAGTGGTTTGCATACTACTTAAGTAACAGAACCGCGGCGGAGTGGCCGAGTGGATTGGGGCGCTGTGCTGCGATGCGCGAGGCCGTTCCTCGTCGGGGGTTCAAAAATATTCAAATGTTTCAAAAAAAAAAAAAAAAAAAAAAAAAAAAAAAAAAAAAGGGGGTATCAGTCCCTAAACTTACAAACTACTTATGAACTACTTACGAACTAGGACGGCACAAATATCCATGCCCGAGGGGGGATTCGAACCCCCGACCGTAGTGGCCGTGCAGACCGTGACTGGAGCGCCTCAGTCTTCTCGGCCACCGCGGCCGGCGTCGGGGGTTCGAATCCCCACTCGGGCATGGATGTTTCTGCTGTCTTTAGTATAAGGTAGTTCATAAGAAGTTTGTAAGTTAAGAAACTGATGACCCCGCAGTAAGTCCCATAAGCTTTACAAACATTTGAACATTTGATGATAACTAGAGACAATAAGGTATCGTATAAACAAGAGTTAGTTCAAATTGCGTGACGTATTCAAAAATTTCTTATTTTAAGCTTGATTTTTCTATATTTAGTTTAACAGTCATGAAGTTTTGTAATTTTGGAGATACTGAAATTACTTTTAGAATCATGAGATGCACGTAATTATTTTGACATCGTAGATGTCTTAAATGTTGACGGTAAATAATTTTATAGATTATTTTATTTTATCCAGAACTAATGGGATATGGGAATCGCAGATATCCTCCAGACACCCTTACGAGATGCTCGGCTAACAGCCCTCATCAGTTTTCAGTACAAAGCATGGGCCTTTGCCCTATTTCCACCGATTTCCACTACGATCGGCTGCTTCGCTTAACCAACAACACCTAGAGGCAAGGCCTCACAACAGCTCGTGTCACGTCACACCGACCTTGCCGCGACTGCCAGCTTACTGGCTGGCCGCCACGAGGCAGTGGGCTGTGTCCCAGTGGATAATCAGTCAGCTGACGCTCGCAGCCTGATCGGTATGATGTCACACGGCCTGTTGTGAGGCCTTGTCTCTAGGTGGTGTTGGTTTAACCCGATACCTGGTCTGTCTGGCAGCTGTTCCAACCGCTTGCAGCGGTGCACTGTCGTCCCTTTATCTTTCCACACAATACCATTACTTATACTGATTGCGCGACTTTACGGACACTTGTTTCGGCAAATCACAATGGGAAACTTAAATTTGGGTGGCGGGAGTGGTGTTTGATTAGCTGCGCCGTCCTTCCGAATGCGAGTATTGTGTACTAACCACTGCTTCATTTATTCGTACCAAAGAAAGACAACGCAAAGAAGGAAAGAATTATGGTGATGGTGATAAGATATTACTAATAACAATGACGATATCAATGTTGTCATCAGTAATGATGATGGTTAGTGTGGAAATTGTATAACAAAAAAGACCAGTGAAGTTAAATGTCTACTTTCATATGAAAGTACAAATTATACAGTAGTTCATTCCGTCAGAAGGAGGTAAGCGGCTACTCGAATGCTACCGCTGATAGTTGAAGTGAATATCTCACGAAGGAGGAGTCATCAACCGTTTGCACTTGCCTTTAACTGGCAGTCATACATGGTGACATCTCGCTAAATCTTGTACATTTCTGCACGTTATTAATTGTAATAAATCACTGGAAGCGGAGGGAGGTTTTGATCCGTCGCTGGAGGCGTAATATCTGTGACTCTGAAGGAATGAAGATGTATGCGTCGAGATGAGACTCCAAGCTGTCGTCTCAAGATTTAGCACACGCGCCGAGGCTATTATTACTGCATAAAAAGCCTGTGATGGACTGTCGACACGCCTTCTTGCCATGCTTTCCCCTTCACTTACTGCCCTGTTTCTCATGCGAGTTCTCTCTAGGGAGCGTTCTGAATTCTTCCTTCCTGCGATAACTCTTGCAGTTATATGTACCGCACACTATGACAAGAAAGAGAGGAAGACAGCCACCTTCAGAATTATGTTTTCCCAAATTTTTACAGTATTTGATTCACGGTTCATATATATAGTAATTTATCATCCCTTGCTACAAAGTTACTTTTATTCATCTACACAGCGCATTATCACAAACATTCGGATACTTTCATTTTGTACGTAATACGTCTTTACATGTTTTCGTCACGCATTGACACATGAAGGAGAGTACAGTGCAGTGATAAGACTAATAACTCCGTTAGCACTTTCCAACTGAAGTAATGCTCTGTGTATAGTTACTGCACAATCCACCGGACGTTACATTTTAAAAGTGCTTCTTTGCACCACCCGTTACAATTTCATAGAAATCTGAGTTTCTCCAAAACCTGTATGAATTAGTTCGAGGCGACCCCTGCGTTAAATTCATATGCTATGGTGGGGTTACAGTACAGCAACATTCCCAAAATCGGAATAGGCTGGTGGAGCGTCTAATAACGTAGCCAATGTAATTACCAATATTCACGACCGAAAAATAATTAGTCCTATAATAATACACATGTAAATTTGTCATTGTAATTCTCGAATCTATCTGTAAATTTACGAAAAGTACCTAAACAACTGCTCATTTAATATTTCGACGATAATATTATTCAACTGTCCTTAAGACAGAAATTTCCCCAGAAAGGCGTTAACCACCCCGTCTGCTACATGTCTGTATCTGTGGGATCCATTTTTTCCCACCGCGCGAAATGACCCCGTGCTCTAAGGCGCCATGCTTCGGACTGGACGGCTGTTCCCGCCGGAGCTTCTTGTCCTTCGTCGGGCCTGTGTGTGTGTGTGTGTGTGTGTGCGTGTGTATGTATGTATGTGTGTGTGTGTGTGTGTGTGCGTGTGTATGTATGTATGTGTGTGTGTGTGTGTGTGTGTGTGTGTGTGTGCGTGTGCGTGTGCGTGTGCGTGTGTGTGTGTGTGTGTGTGTTGTCTTCAATGTAACTTGGTTAAAGTAGTTGCAGAAGTCTATGGACTGACGACAATAGCAGTTTGGTCCAATAGGTTTACATACATTTTTGGACAATTTCTTCAAGTACTCTTTTAAATACCATGGTACATTGGATCCAGCATGTTTGTTCACTTACGACACCGCCTACGGTTGGTAAGCTCCTATGATATTAATGTTTGTGGAGTTAGGCAATTATGTGGTATTCCAGTGCCACAAACCTATGATTCTGTTTTATGTAGTGACAGAATAAAATTGAAGTGAACAATTCAATAGCACACAAGTTTATTCTGTTTATGGGTAATTAACAACATTATTGAATTTAACGGTAAAATCAGATGGGATAGTGAATCAATGGACCTACAATGTTATTGAGGTAATAAAAATAGTCACCCACTAATAAAGTCTTCCTTTGCATGTAAATGAATTGACCTTAGCTTTGTGCCTGCACAAGAACAACTATTTTGATAACTGGTTAAAGTGAAAACCAGAAGAAACGTTAACGTGACAAAGTATGCAGTTTTATTATTAATCAGACCTAAGAAAACGTACAGTAAGGGCCATTTCTTGGCCTACATTTATGATCATTTTCAAGGACAGATACTTATTAATAGATAAAAAGTACCATTACTAGCACAGTTTCACGGTAACTAATAATATAATATCTGGTGCAACTGCAATACCTATATTCAAGGTCACTCTCCCCTCCTCCAACCTACTGGTTACAACCAATAGGAGAGTACCTTTAAAGCGTCCTCCTCCCTCGACTCTCTCCTCACATCTCCCGTGGACCCGTCCACGACTAATTGTGTACTAGTTTATACAACAGCACTTTCAAGGTCACACAAGAACACAAGAGAACCTCTGATCTGCCCACAAACATAAGGTTATCCGATACTGGTTATGTGGTTACCAGGGTCCTTTTATGGGTTATATTCAAAACCAGATAGAGGTTCCAAGAGTGATATTTTTACTCTGCGTCGGAGTGTGCGCTGATATAAAACATACTAGAGAATTAAAACTGAGTACCGGAACTGGGATATGAAACTGGGGCCTTTGTCTTTCACGGTCGAATGCTCTACCAACTAAGCTATCCTTGCACGCTTCAGAGTCCGTCCTCACAGCTGTACTTCCGCCAGTACCTCGCCTCCTACTTTCCAAATTTCGCTGAAGTTCCCCAGGTAGAACACTTGCCCTCGATAGACAAAGGTCCCAGGTCCGAATTCCAGTTCCGGCACACAATTTCAATACGCCCGGAAGTTTAAGATAGAGGTTATGTTGTCACGTTGCATTTATGCTGTTTCCATGATATCTTGCCCATGTCTGAAGGGCGAATGTGGGAACTAATGGGATCCTTTTATAAACAGAGCAACTGAGTGAATGGTTCCAGGCTTTAGCTGTGCTCCATAAGGATAGAACAATCATGTGTTCTACAATTTAAATCCTACAGTTCAGTTGTGGAAAACCACCATGAAATAATAACATATCTACAAACTGAATAATCATAAATGATTCAGGTCATGAAATTTGGGTCTGTAATTTTTACCAAGCGCTTTGATCTAAAATTAAAATAAATAATTCAGTTATTATAATTTCGTCAGTCTTTTCCTCAAAGTCATAGATACGCTGCTAAAATTTCATTACACAGCTAGACATTTCTCACAATTAAATGGCTGAGATGTTAATTTCCGAACCACCTATACTACTACATATTATTTTTTTCGCTTATTACCCTTGCACTTGTAGATTCTTTTGTTTCATTACCTTTGGAATGAAATACATTTTATTATCATTTATATAGCGCTGTCACTGAGTGTAGGAGGTATAGAAATGTCGATAATCAATAAGAAATTTGAATACAGCATGATTGTGTGCTTATGAGCTAAGCAAAGAAATAGAAACATATTAAATAAATTCCTGAAGTGACATTTTTCTGAATGAATCCTTCAAATTCGACTGTAACAAAAAAAAATAATATTTTTGTATTCATAATTATGTATTGTACGTACAAGATTTACCAAAAATGTTCAAATGTTTGTAGAGTCTATGGGACTTAACTACGGGGTCATCAGTCCCTAAACTGACAAACTACTTATGAACTACTTACAACTAAGGACGGCACAAATATCCATGCCCGAGGGGGGATTCGAACCCCCGACCGTAGTGGCCGTGCGGACCGTGACTGGAGCGCCTCAATCCCCTCGGCCACCGCGGCCGGCCAAGATTTACCTTTTCAACGTGGTTGCTTAAGCGATATTCAGTCCGGAGGCTGGTTTGATGCAGCCCTCCACCCTACTATATCCCGTGCAAGCCTCTTAATTTACTCATAAAAATGGCAACCCAAGTCCATTTGAATCTTATTACTGCATTAATCGTGCTCTATTTTTACAACACACGGTTCCTTCAATGCTAAACTGACGATATCTTGATGTCTCAGAAAGTATCTCACCAATCGATCTCTCCTTTCGTTTCTCCCCACTTCTGTTCAACACCTCATTAGTTACTCTATCTACCCGTCTCATTTTCAGCATTCGTCGGTAGCACCACCTTTCAGAAGCTTCTATCATCCTTTTGTCTGAACTCCTTATCGTCCTCGTTTCACTCCCATACAATGCTACACCCCATACAAACACGTTAAAATAAGACTTCCTAACATTTATATTAATTTTGGATGTCAACAAATTTCGCTTCTTCAGAAATGATTTCCTCGCCATAGCTATTCTGCGTTTTACATCTTCTTTACTAAGGCCACCAGAAATTATTCTGCTACTTAAATAACAAACTCATTTACTACTTTTATTGTCTCATTACGTAATCTATTTCCTTCAGAGTCGCTTGATTATCTTACACTACATTCCACTGCCCTATTTTTGTTCTTGTTAATTTTCATCTTATAACGTCCTTCAGGACATTGTCTGTTCAATTCAATTGACTTCCACGTTCCTTGCTATCTCTGACAGAATCGCAATTGCATCAGTAAACCATAAAGATTTTATTTCTTCCCCTGATCTTTAATTCCTTCTTCAAATATCTCCTTGCATTCCTCCACAGCTTTCTCATTGTACAGACTGAGTAATATGGGGGAAGGGCTACAACCCGGCATTACTCCCATCTCTACCACTGCGTCCCTTTCATGACTCTCGACTCTTAATAACTGCTGTCTGGCTTTTGTACAAGTTCTATATAACTTTTCGTCTCCTATATTTTACCGTGCTATCTTCAGAATTTGGAAGAGTGTATTCCAGTCAACTGTATGAAAAGCTTTCTCTACATGTACAAAAGCTGAAAATGTAGATTTGCCTTTCCTTAACCTAGGATTATTCGTAAGGTGAGCATTGTCTCATTTGTTCCTACATTTCTCATAAATCCGAACTGAGCATTCGTCTATAATAAATAAATATTAATATCTTGCAGTCACTACTTTTTAAACTGATAGGTCTGTATTTTTCACACTTGATTACAGTTGCTTTCTTTGAAATTGGAATTATTATATTAATCTTGAAGTCTGCGGGTGTTTCTCCCGTCATTGAACAGAAGGTAAAACAGTTACTTCATGAATTGCCCTCCGAACGATGTTAGCAGTTCAGAGGGAAAATCATCTACTCCAGGGGCCTTGATTCGATTCAAATCTTTCAGTGCTTCGTCAATTCTTTTTTTCAGTATCATATCTTCTATCTCATATTATGTAATTCCTTTCCATGTCTACAAAACCGCCTTCAGTTCCTTTGAATAGGCCCTCTACATATTCTTTCCCCTTTCCTGCTTTCCATTCTTTGCTTACTGGTTTTTCATCTCAGCTCTTCATGTCATTTGTCTCCAAACGTCTCCTTTATATTCTTTAAGGTGGTATCTTTCTTTCCTTTAGTTATACATTCTTCTAAATACTTGTAATTTACCTCTAACCACGCTTGCTTATCGAAACTGCACTTCCTGTCAACCTCATTTTTTAACCGTCTGTACTGTCTCTTGCCTGCTTCACTTGCTGCGTTTTTATATTTTCTCCTTTCAGCAATTAAGTTCAGTATCCCTAGCGTAAACCAAGTATTTCTATGAGGCGTTGTCGCCTCACCTATATGATCCTCTCCAGCCTTCGCTGCTTTATTTCTCAAAGCTACCTATTCCTCTAGTACTGCCCCCTCTTCAGGAACCACACGACATCCTTCCGCTGTGGTTGCACCTGTGCTACTGCTATCTTTATCGCTAAGGCTCACAAGCCATCTCACTTCGGCAATGTCTGTGGTTCATGGTGGTGACGTTTTCTCTATGAACATATTTGTATCTAAGCGTTCCAAGTGTCCCATAATTACCATATTCTTAAAATATTTTTGTTGCTATATAACTTTTCGTCTCCTATATTTTACCGTGTTATCTTCAGAATTTGGAAGAGTGTATTCCAGTCAACAGTATGAAAAGCTTTCTCTACATGTACAAAAGCTGAAAATGTTCAAATGTTTGTCAAGCTTAAGGGACTTAACTACGGGGTCATCAGTCCCTAAACTTACAAACTACTTGTGAACTACTTTATACTAAAGGCGACAGAAACATCCATGCCCGAGGGGGGATTCGAACCCCCGACGGGGAACCACCTGCGCATCGTAGCTTTGTACCTCAATGCGCTCGGCCGTTCTGCCGCGGCTTTTCAGAGTCTTAAATAAATTAAGTGGGTCTGGAACAGTGTAGATCTTTGATGTTCGGGATAAGCGATACAAAGAACATTTTTATTCGTTTCCAGACGACAGAAATGTAAATTATCATTGTATTAGGTTTCATGGGAAGGCCACTTCATATCGCGGATGAGTTAACACAGGGTACAAATTGAGCACTAATTGCAGCAATTGTGCTGTTAACGAAGAGCAATGGAAGACGCCGCAAAGGCCTTTCCATCAGAGCCTCAATCACAGGTATGCAAGTCTCTTTTGTATCGTAAGTGGCGCCACACACTGTTAGCAAAACGGGAGCCCGCCATTTACCGATGAAGTGAATCCATCGACCGCCGGGCCTCGTGTTTCTACAAGCGTCCTCCACCGTGCACTGTTACAATAGTCGACAGTAAACAAAGCTAATGTGTGCTCTTCGGATGTTGACTGATGTATAAAACTTCCTTGTTCTTTTTCCCTTTATAAGCAGTGCTATTGCTTCTAGCTGCATCGTGGGCTGGCAGCCTGTGTTTCTCATTTTGCCGCTACAAGTCGTGCACAAAGCCTATGTATGTGGCTTGATAGGGCGATAGCAGTGCAAATCCGGAAAGAATACTGCACACACTAACGTTTTGCGTGAATTATTACGACATAATCCGCCCTTGTGACAATTAAACACATTTCCCGTTGGCATGTTCTTCACTGATCAGACGGGAAATCCTAGTTGTTTTCTGTTTCCCTACTGTCGCTATCACCTTTAGCTATTATACGGTGACTGATCAGCCGGCCGCAGTGGCCGAGTGTTCTGTGGCGCGCCAGTCACAGTCTGCACGGCCGCTACGGTCGGGGATTCGAATCCCCCCTCGGTCGTGGGTGTTTGTCGTCTTTAGTATAAGGTAGTTCTTAAGTAGTTTCTAAATTTAGGAACTGATGACACCCCCCCCCCTCCCCCCAGTTAAGTCCCTTAAGCTTAACAAACATTTGAACATTTTTGTGAGTGATCTATGTGAATGAAACAGCAGAAAAATTATAGTTTTTACCAGAGATAATTACAGTCCCATACTGTTGTTACACAAGCATACAAAAATATTTGTGTATATTTGCCGTCAGAAACTTAGGGTTGATTACAAGATGTGTGAAGAAGTACTATTCCTCAAAATTACATATACTTCAATCGCAATAAGATATTACACAATTTTACCAGTCAAGTACCTCTCCTCATTGTATTGTGTATACATGACAAAATGAAGGAAGAGAACTAAGGCGTTTGACAATTGTCAAACTGTAAATGATCCCGCTAGCAAAGAATACGGAAATTTATTTGAGGTAAAAACAAGCAACTGTGCTTGCTGCGGAGAGGCGTAAGTGCTAATAATGCATGTTTTCTAAGGAAAAATGTCTGTGGTTTAATAGGTGATTCCTAAAGGATTTGGCATTCTGATTTCAGTAAAAATCATTCAAAATATCTATCAGCCACGTGTTTCCCATGACATGCCTTTTTAGTTAGTGTGTATTATTAATTCAAATACAAAACTAATTATTTACTCATAGTACCAACAACGAGATAAAACAAAAAACATTTTGACGCCTCATGAGTGATTGTTGTAATAAACAATATTGGGAGGATACCGGGTGCACCACCTCATTACTGTAAGGTTCGGGTATTAAATAACATCTTTCTTTCTTCCTTTAAAGTACTGTCAATTTCAGTATTTTAATCACAGTGCGCTTTCTCTTAAGTTCATTAAATGTATCATGTACTCCTATTTGTATTTGATTCATATTCGCGTTGAATATCTGGTTAGTATATTATTCCGCCATGTAAATTGCGTCGCGACAGTCATGCCTTTTGAAACTGACTTACCGTTTGTATACCACCGTCAGTTCACACGTCAGCAGCTTCTTCAGCTTCTTCCAGTTGTGAGTTTATCCGGCTTCTCTGCAGAAGCGACTTACTTTGATTTTTCTCTGCGTTTTTCTTTTCTTAAATTTTTGTGTGCTCGCGACTTTATTTAGATTCGTGTAAACAGTTTAGTGTACCATCCCGCTCGTTTATTATTGTATTGAAGGTACGTACGGTTTGTAGTCCTACACTTCAATTGTTCCTTTGGCTTAGTATGGCTAGGGACTGTGATTGCTGTCTGCGGATGCAGGCTGAGTTGGTGACTTCGTTCCCAGCTTCAGGCGGCGTTGGCTACGTTTACGAAGCTTGAGGCTGTGCGTCTGATGTATGTTTCGATTTATTAATTATTACTCGTTTGATACAATCTGATATACTGACTGTTTCCATGACCATGGACGCTTGCTCCTCTGTTAGGTTTTGCGGAAGGTGATAGATATAAATATATAAATGTAAATGAGCTGACTGCTGTGAAGAAAATTAGAAAGCGGTGTATCTCTTTGAACATCTGTGTCTCGCGTAATTACTACCACATATTATCTGCAGTTCCACGTATAGATATTAATAAATACTTCATATATCGAAGCACAGTAGTCCCAACATAATAATAAAGGTAGGTAGATGAGCATGCAGTAGTAATGTGGCGATGCACGGAACGTCACGTATTGTTTCGATTTTGTGAACTATGTTTGATGAGCCAGAAGGACGGCCTTCTAAATATTTGAAATGCTTTTGTGTACGTTTAATCGTTCATGGCGCCAGACACTACGTTGCTATCTGAGGGACTTCCGGCTCCGTATACCAACAGATACGCTGAATAATGTTGTACTCCCTTAAATGCTTCCTGTAAACATTCCTACCTAAACGTCCAATATTATTTTCCAAAAAGCAGCGCGGTATCAGTCCTTAAAATGATAAGCCATTAAACACAGTGGATCTTTCTTGCATGTTGATGCAGCAATGTGTGACGTCGAGTGCTCTTTTATCATTAATCTGTCTCATCAGTTCGCGACAGTATTAAAAGCAAATTAACTATTTTAGTTTTTATTTCAATAATGATTACCCATATTGATACAGCACGTTTGATTATTTTTAAGCTTACCTTACTCCACTAGCAAAACGATAACTCTGCAGTGCTCAATTCATTTGCTTCAAAATATTACAACATTTAAATGTATGTTTTTAAATTGGGAATTAGAAATTGCCATCTAATTCTTTTAAGCATGACACTCTTTTGGAGCCAGCCGTTATTTCTATAGCTGTTGTAGCAGTGTGATTTACAATACAATTACTTTTATGTTCTTAAATACCGGATATACGCAGTGTTAAATGGTATTCTCAGATCAACATTTGACCTTCTTTTGCAACACATTTATCTAGAGAGAAGATAGAAAATTTACATTTGATTTAATTTTAAATGAATTATTATAACAAACTCTTATTTTTAAAACAGTGTAAATGCAGGTATTTCTTACATGTCCGTCTGCTCCGTAAGACCAGTGAGGCTCAGCTTCCGTGGGTACAAAAATCAAAATGTTCAAATGTTTGTATAACTTATGGGACTTAACTACGGGGTCATCAGTCCCTAAACTTATAAACTACTTATGAACTAGCTAACCTAAGGACGGCCGCGGTGGAGTAACCGAGCGGTGTAAGGCGCCTCGCTGCGGAGCGCGCGGTTGCTCGCCGTCGGAGGTTCGAGTCCTCCCTGGGGCATGGGGGTGTGTGTGTTGTCCTTAGGTTAGTTTACCTTAGATTACGTAGTTTGTAAGCTACGGATTGATGACCACGCAGTTTGGTCCGAAAGATTTACAAACATTTGAACATTTTCCTAAGGACGGCACAAATATCCATGCCCGAGGGGGGATTCGAGCCTCCGACCGAAGTGGCCGTGCAGACCGTGACTGGAGCGCCTCAGTCCCCTCGGCCATCCGTGGGTACACACAAGGGTCTATGAGCTGTGGGATTGGTGAGCGCCGCCAGTCCCCTCTCACCGGACACACTGAGCTTGCAATCTAATGAGATTTATGGGTGTTGATGCAAAACAGTCGTTAGAGGGCAACCTCTAGAGAATCAGGCAAGCCTCAGTGGTATAAGATTTACCTAGAAATATGGGGCTCTGTTAGAGTGTTCAAAATGTTTGTATAGCTTATGGGACTTAACTACGGGGTCATCAGTCCCTAAACTTACAAATTACTTATGAACTACCTTACACTAAGGACGGCACAAATATCCATGCCCGAGGGGGGATTCGAACCCCCGACCGTAGTGGCCGTGCAGACCGTGACTGGCGCGCCTGAGTCCCCTCAGCCACCGCAGCCGGCTCTGTTAGAGTGGACAGTTTGTCTAGCCGTTCGCTCGTGGTAACATCATGAAGCATAAATTTGTCTTCTCCGCTTCCAAAAGTTCAAATGTTCTGTTGGACGACATGGACAGTACTAACCATCAAAAATCAAAGCGAGCGCGTGTGGATGGTCTACTTCGCTCATCTCAGAATGTTAAACATAATCTAACGGGCCATGTCGTCTGGAGCACAATGTTTTCATTGTTATCAAACGGGTAAAAGGTTCTTTTGAGTAACTATCACCGTTCTATATCTATAGCTTTGGAATGGATTGCAGGGGAACTAAAATCTACAAAGAGGCTGCTAAATGATACTCTCCTTCTCGAAACTATTAAGGCTTCCCAAATAAAAAGAAATGCTAAGCTGGCTGCGGTGGCCGAGGGGACTCAGGCGCTCCAGTCACGGTCTGCACGGCCACTACGGTTGGGGGTTCGAATCCCCCCTCGGGCATGGATATTTGTGCCGTCCTTAGTATTAGATAGTTCATAAGTAGTTTGTAAGTTTAGGGACTGCTGACCCCGCAGTTAAGTCCCATAAGCTATACAAACATTTGAACATTTGATTTAAAATGCTAATCGTAAGTTAGTTGGAAAATGACCCATCAACAGTGAGATGTACACTGGTTTGAATAGCATTAAATAAGTTATAGTGTTCCGGGATATTATTGAGAGACAGGCATGAGTATGGAAACACAGAAAAATGGAACACTCAGAAAGCGGCGGTGCACCACGCGACGACAGGTGTCTGTCGCAGGCGTGACATAGGTCACTGCTGCTACAATGGCAGCTTTTCACGCTTTCATTGAGTTTCTACCTGCTGTTACAGTCGGCACAACATCTCCGAGATGGGACACAACATCTCCGACGTATCGATGAGGTAGAGATTTATCCGTTCGACCGTTTCAGGAGTGCACCATGAGTATCGGGAATCCGGTAAAACCTCAAATGTCCCACTTCGCTGCGGCCGTAAAAGGATCCAGCAAGAACGGGACCAACGACGAGTGAAGAGAATCGTTTAACGTGACAGAAGTGCAACACTTCCGCAACTTTCTGCGGATTTCGATGCTGGGCCATCACAAAGTGTCAGCGTGCGCACCATTCAAGGAAATGTCATAGACGTGGGTTTTCGGAGCCAAGCCCCACTCGTATACACGTGATGACTTCACGACACAAATCTTTACGCCCCGCCAGGGCCCGTCAACGCGTACACTGGAGGTTTGATGACTAGAAACGTGCTACCTCTTCTCTGACAATTTCGTTTCCTATTGTTTTGAGCGAGTGGACATGTACGGTCATGGAAATAACCTTCATTAATCCATGGACTCTGCGTGTCAGGAGGGAACTGTTCAAGCTCGTGCAGGCTCGGTAATGATGTGGGACGTCTGGAGTTCGATTCATTTGGGACACCTGATACATCTCGATACGACTCTTAGAGGTGACACCTACATACACATCCTGGCTAACTAAACCTTTATACATTCATGTCCATTGTGCATTCCGACACACTTGAGGAATTCCAGCGAGACAATGCGATACCCCATCCGTACAGAACTGCTACGTACAGAGTCGTTCCAGGAACCTTCTTCTGAGTTTAAAGACTTTTCTGGTCACCAACATCCCCCTATATGAATATTATTGAGCATATCTGGAATTCCTTTCAATAGGCTGGTCAGAATAGATCTCCGCACCTTCGTACCTTTACGGATTTATAGACAGCCCTGCAGGTTGCAAGGTGTTAGTTCGCTTCAGCACTGCTTCAGAGAATAGTCGAGTCGATGCCATGTCTTGTTGTGGCACTTTTGAGTACTCGTAGGGGCGCTACACGATACTGGGCAAGTCTATCAGTTTCTTTGGCTCTTCGGTGTAGATATCGAAGAACTGCATCGGGATTGGAAAAGTGCTAGGCTGACTGACGTACATAACGTATCGAAATGGGTCGATGGAGACTTGCAGAAGTCAGCATCGTTTATCCTGAAATTCAGACGACCAAATGTACCTGCATATTTTGAGCAGACTTTCCCCTCATTAAGATGAGACCTTAAATTCCTAATTCAAATGGATGTTTCAAGTGTCAGCGTTTCAGTCACACTGCAATAGGCTAGAATAGTCAGGCTGTAAGTGGAAGATGTGGAATCGCTGCCCACGAACTGGTTACTCGATGCACTGCCCAGCCCTTGTGTATCAACTATCCTCATGACGATTGAGTTTACAGAAGGGATTGTCCACCCTACGCTGAAGAGAAGAAGATTAAATAGATTAAGGTAACTGAACGTAAGTCGTACTCTGACACGAAGAAAGAATTTAAGTCAACGCAACCACTAATTTCGAATATTTTGCTGCGGCATTGAATCAGCCTGTGCAGGAGTTTAATATTAGAACTGAGAGTGAGACGATTGAGGAGGGCAGCACCTTTGTTAACACAGCTGATGCGCGACGGGCTCTACTTGCTCCAACGTCGGGAGAAGCCGGTGTCTTTCTAATGAGTGCTAGGGCATGTGACAATCTGGGGTTTAGCGCTGTTGTAGTATTTTGTGTGAGTTTTATACCATTACGCGTAATATTCGCAGGACGTTTGAAGCAGGCAGAAGAGGTACGGAGTGGATGCCAGCGGTTAGAACAAGGAGGACATTCCAGATAAGGCATACGTTTGTACACTGAGAATGTGACCGGCTCGGAGAAACCGCACAGTCCCTATCTACACCGCGCTTGCAAAAGACTCATGCAGTATGTAACGAAGGAGGTCAATCCACTAGGCACGTTACGTCGTTTTTGCTTAATGCGTGTGTTGTAGCTGTATTTTTGGGATAACAACGTTGTAAATAACGGAATATGTAGTCGCTTTTTTCAGGGTGACAGCCGTTCGGAATTCAGTGTCGCAGCTGGAGGCTATCTCCCCTCCAGGTCAGCAGTCGGCAGGGGTCGCAGTATGAGGTCAAGGCTCCGCTACGAGGACGCCGTCTGCTCTGAGTCCGTTCCTCGGATTCGGTCCGTCAAGGGAGCCTGCAGAGACATCAAGTAGCGCTTCGCGATATTACCCTGCAGAATGTAATCACTTTGCTGCCGCGGAAGTCAATGCAGTTGTGAGAGAATGGATGGTTGGCAGTGACAGAGAATACGCTGCTAATGTTAAACCAATTACCCGTCCGTGGCGGTACCTCAGCCGATCACGCAATGGGACTTAACTATTACACATCTCTGAATCGGTCACTGTCCTCTTAACCATGGATTCGTAATCAGGCGAGAGAAGTCCACATACCGTGATACCTGTGGTCTGCAAATAACTATACGCCACATTATAAATGAATGTAATACTGCCCTCTTTTTCGCTTATGATGAGGTGAGTGTGATCAAAGTTTTAGAATTTTGTGATGTGTCTCGACTCTGACTTAAGCTTCTCGGCTGGATGGTTTAGAGTTTGCAAGTGGTGGGCTAATCGTTTTTATTCCTGTCATCAGCCAGCCACGGTGATTCCTACTACAACTTTCTTCTTTTGTAGGCAAATTTCTGATGTTATCGTAAAACAACCTTTCGTGTTTTCATTAATTCCACATTTATATGGACTGCGGCTGGTCATAATATAAGAAGATAAGCTCAAACAGACGTAATTATAAACTACTGACCACTAAAATTGCTACACCAAGAAGAAATGCAGATGATAAACGGGTATTCATTGGACAAATATACTAGAACTGACATGTGATTACTTTTTCACGCAACTGGGGTGCATAGATCCTGAGAAATCAGTATCCAGAACAACCACCTTTGGCCGTAATAAAGGCCTTGATACGCCTCGGTATTGACTCAAACAGAGCTTGGGTGGCCTGTACAGATACAGATGCCCATGCAGCTTCAACACGATACTGCAGTTCATCAAGAGTAGTGACTGGCGTATTGTGACAAGCCAGTTGCTCAGCTATCTTTGACCAGGCTTTTCAGTTGGTGAGAGATCTGGAGAATGTGCTGGCCTGGGCAGCAGTCGAACATTTTCCGTATCCAGAAAGGCCCGTACAGGACTTGCAACATGCTGTCGTGCATTATCCTGCTGAAATGTAGGGGTTCCTCAGGGATGGAATGGAGAGTAGAGTCACGGGTCGAACACATCTGAAATGTAACGGCCACTGTTCAAAGTGCCGTCGATGCGAACAAGAGGTGACCGAGACATGTAACCAATGGCACCCAGTACCATCACGCCAGGTGATATGCCAGTATGGCGATGGCGGATACACGCTTCCTATGTGCGTTCACCGCGAAGTCGTCAAACGCGGACGCGACTATCATGATGCTGTAAACAGAACCTGGATTCATCCGAAAACACGACTTTGTGCCATTCGTGATCCCAGGTTCGTCGTTGCGGTCACCATCTCAGGCGCTCCTGTCTGTGATGCAGCGTCAAGGGTAACCGCAGCCAAGGTCTCCGAGCTAATAGTCCATGTTGTTGCAAACTTCGTCGAACTGTTCATGCATGTGGTTGTTGTCTTGCAAACGTCCCCATCTGTTGACTCAGGCATCGAGACGTGGATGTACGATCCGCTACAGTCATGCGGATAAGATGCCTGTCATCTCGACTGCTAGTGATACGAGGCCGTTGGGATCCAGCACGGCGTGCCGTATTGCCCTTCTGAACCCACCGATTCCACATTCTGCTAACAGTCATTGGATCGCGACAATGCGAGCAGCAATGTCGCGATGCGATAAACCGCAATCGCGATAGGCTACAATCCGACCTTTATCAAAGATGGAAACGCGATGGTATGCATTTCTCCTCCTTACACGAGACATCACAACAACGATTCACCAGGCAACGCCGGTCAACTGCTGTTTGTGTATGAGAAATTGGTTGGAATCTTTCCTCATGTTAGCACGTTGTAGGTGTCGCCACCGGTGCCAAACTTGTGTGAATGCTCTGAAAAGCTCTTCATTTGCATATCACAGCATCTTCTTCCTGTCAGTTAATTTTCGTGTATGTAGCACGTCATCTTTTGGTGTAGCAATTTTAATGGCCAGGATTGTAGGTTTATTATTATATCAGTTTCAGCATCCCATAAACACCATCTTCAGGCCCCACGTATGGACTGATGATGACTGTTTTAGTGTAGCTGCACACGATTTTTCCTCGTTTTCTTTTCACATTTGTTGCTGGTTTTTACTTATGTTTGGTTTAACTGGTTGACACTCGTCTCTTACTGCACTTTTTCGGTCGCTACAGATCTAAGTGACGTGTACTCAAATAATCATATAGTATTCGGTCCATTTCGAAAGATGCCACATTTATACTAATATGATAGTTTATGTATGGAATCGCCTAAAAACTTCTGCAGATTTAGCGCTGACCTCATTGCGTTCATTCCGCACTCAGATCAAGTAATAACGAATGCTCAGAATACTCTATACTAATATGTTTAATATAAGTTTCACTTATTTCCCTTTGTAAATTGAAGGAATACATATTTAAAGCAATAAATTACGTCTCTTAAACGTCAAGAGTGTCGACGAAGCTCTCGGTTTCAGGAACGGATAATATATAGTTCCCTCATTCTAGGTTATAATGGCCAATACTGTCAGCAATTTAATATGTAGTTACACTGTTGGTTCAGGGTGGTCATTTTATTTCAGATGATGGGGAAAATTTTGTTTCTCGGCAGATATATGTCCATAGCTTTGTCTAGCAACTTGTCGTTCGGCGAGCTCTCACACAGCCGCCACGACCATGACCATCTAAGTCATGACGTCGATCAGGTGACGGTCTGGAACGAGGAATACATCAAAGAGAATTCGACGGAAGCCGTCGTTATGGTGTCCTCGAGGTAGAACGAGGCACCAAAGCGAGGGCTGATTTCTCAAAACTGGGTGTCAGTGGACGCATGTTACACGAGCACCGCCAGTCTTTTGGGATGCGTTAAGTGAACGACCCTCACGTACCCCTCAATATGTTTAACTACGCGTATAATTCATGACAAGTGGTAAGTAAGATTTGTCGGTGCAGTTGCTCTCCCACGGCTCTTGAAAGGTGACGATGCACTTTACGCTGTCTTACCGTTTCGGGATATTTTGACGATGGACGCATAGTTATTTTTCTCAAGATCCACGTAAGATACATAATAATTTCACTTGAACTGATGGTCGCCCAGGAAGCTTAAATTAATTCCAGTTGACGTGGTGAATTAATTTTGATATTGGATTTTGGGTGCGCACACGCCGGCCACAGTGGCCGAGAAGTCGCCAGTTACAGTCTGCACGGCCGCAACGGTCGGGGGTTCGAATCCCCCCTCGGGCATGGTTGTTTGTGTCGTCTTTACCATGAGGTAGTTCATAAGTTTCGGGACTGATGACCTCGTATTTAATTCCCTTAAGCTTAACAAACATTTGAACATTTTTTGGGGTGCGCACAAACGATGTGAGTGCATTACTACTTCGAACCGGCGTTCATTCTCTTCAAAATGTTTCAAATTTTTGTATAGCTTATGGGACTTAACTACGGGGTCATTAGTCCCTAAACGTACAAACAACTTATGAACTAGCTAACACTAAAGACGGCACAAATATCCATGCCCGAAGGGGGATTCGAACCCCCGACCGTAGTGTCCGTGCAGACCGTGACTGACGCGCCGCAGTCCCTTCGGCCACCGCGGCCGGCTTCATTCTCTTCAGTAACATATTGAAAACGTATGCTTCCAACGCGTTCATTATTTATTCGTCTATCCACGCAGCGCTACATCTCAGTTCATCACTGTTCCATTCCTCGTCTGGTAACCCAGCTAATTTGGATTGTACTGGTGAACCATGCGGTAACAGGCAATCACCGTGATTAGCAGTTCATTAACTCACAGGGCGATGTCGTTTAATATACTTTCCTCCAGTTACTAGCTCGAAACGAATAGCTAGTGAAAATTATTTTCACTAGTTTCTGTATGCCTAATAAAATTCTTTTGTCACATGGAAAAATATTTTCAGCAAGTTATTGTATATTTCTTTTAGATTTAACAGTATTATGTAATGAATTTATTTAAAATTTCGTAGTATTCTATTTACACATGCTTACAAGTGCCCATTAATTTTGAGTTTGTGGAATATCCAATATAGTAATTATGTAATATTCTGTCTGCCCAAAAGTAATTTTCATAGGGGGTTATTAAACATTCTTATGCCAATATTCATTATTGGTTTACCTAGGACTTACACGTGTACCGGTGACTACCAGAGAACAGTCGAAATGCTTAGGGAGAAAAACGTTTCAATCATGTACGAGATAAGCCTACGATTTGGTGAGTCTGAAAGATTAGCCAAATTTGTATTTTGTAATAGTTAGGACATTATATATATATGGTTTGTAAGCGGTGAGGCGTGATGGTAATCGGAATAATTGCTTCCAAAATAGAAAAAAATAATTCAACTTACAAGAGCACATGTCCTTCACGCACGCAAAGAATAAAATGGTAGGGTAACTGAACCAGTTATCGGCATCTTAAGGGGATTCGCATTAAATATCATGTGTAAATCCCATTTATTTCAACCACAGTGGTTGTAACTTATTGTGTCATGGCAAATAAATCCACCTGGTTTCGTATGGATATGCGCAAGTCCTTGTAATGACAGTCAGTTTAATTTAAAACAATTACATTTATAAGATGCACGTTTCATGCCAGTGATCTGCATTGCAAAGTGTGCCGAAACACTGTTATCGGCATTCAATCGCACTATTTTTCGCCAATGGGACGTAAATATTGTAGATGGCGGATATATTTACGGATAACATGCATAGTTCAAATGTACGACTGAAGTGCCGGCTACACGCACGGAACCGATCACTCGTACACTTACCCTCACTGATCAGTAACTGTAAAATTTCAAGTTTTATTAAAATATGTGGAGCTATTACGTTTTAATATGTTTATTTTAGTGGTATTAGTGTCACACTAGCTTATACGTAAAATTATTCGATTTCAAAATTACTGCATACATTTATCCAGTACAATGTAAAATATTATAACTACTTTTACTTACGTTTCCTGATACCTTGAGTTCAGATTAAAACACTAATTAGCATATATGCGAATTCCTGGTAAAAAGTGTGGCTAAAATATTTGACTGTTGGAGCATGTCGTCTGTATTACGTTGAAAATCTGTATGAATGGAGAAGAACGCGTTTTAACCGTAAAAGACAAGAAGTGAAAGAAAATAACGAATGGCGCATGTTTGGGGGTCCTATCTGTATAGGCAGGAAATGTATGAAGCACATATTTTAGATTTGTTTCTAATGCAGGCTACCCGAAATACCACAACTTCACAAAGTTATGGAGATTTTTTATCTATATTTCCGTTGTATTTAATTTTTGATCCTTTAACTAAATGTATTTTACTATGTTTGCCAATAAATTTTGAACCGAAGTGTAAGCAATTGATGTTGAAATCCAAACGGAAGAAGAAAGTTTCGTCGACAACATTGCGTTAAAGATTTAGTACCAGCTCGTATTGTTTTTGTTGAGGATAAGGAAGGAAAAAGGCCGTGCCCTTTCGAAAGAACCGTCTCTGAATTTGCTAGGTGCGATTTAAGGTAATCACAGCAAACGCAGAACAGTATGGCCGAAGACGAGCTGAAGCCCCGTCCTCTCGAGTGCAAGACCAGAGTGCTAACGACGGCACCACCTCACTCGGTGTCAAAAGCGATAGTAGGCTCCTAACAATGGGAAGTAGTGGCCAACCCCTATTAATGTGAAAACTGTTAGGAACTTCGCTAGATATTGCTTTTCTCCGACTTTGTCACGCGTTTCTTTCTCCATAATATAAACCCTAAAATAGGGTACTTTACAGCAGAGGCATGTCTGGATCTTTGTTTTCGACACACAATAAACAATTTTCGAACTGCAGTTGCACAAGTTCTTTATATTTCTAAAATTTCGCAAGTATACTTTGCAACCATCTTCTTGTTCCATCATTTGAAGTTGCAAATGCACAAAAGCCAGAGATGTTGATCGACAGTAAAGAATAAGCAGGTTCAGTTTATGTATACATTTTGACAATTATCAGAGTATTTGGTACAAGTGTGCCTGGGTTTAAAACGTCAGCGCGAGTAATGTCACACCTGTCCGCTGCTTTCTGTTTGGCCGAACCATATGTGACCAATTTAATAGAAAAAGATGTAGAAAGTATGAGGTCACATTCTCGAAATTTGCTTCATCAGCAGAGGGATTTTCTTGACATAAATGCATCTGAGAGTCGTTTTAGAAGTTCAGATGATACTTAGATCCGTATCAGAGTAAAATTGTGTTGAAGAAAGCAAACAACTGAATCTATCAACTACTATAAAACTAGAGGACCCGTGCGAATACTTCGCACCGTTGATAGAATGACAAAAAAATTGGGAAAAATTAAAGTTGAATGTTCACGCATAGCTTTCTTCAGAATCAATCAATGCAAGTGTTTAAAAGCACAAATGAGAGAGCTTGATCCGCTGAGTGTTGTTAGGTCAAAAAGAACTGCGCACCTTCATTAGAACCAAAGATATTGTAAAACAAACCGATTAAAATATTCAGTACAAGAACGGAAGGATACAGCATTTGAATAAAAATAAAGGATGCTGAGACTTCAGTTAATTCTGATACTTGATGACAAATCTACGAATCAATAACTTCCGTTTAAAGCTAAAATGAAGGAAATCGGTCGAAAAAAAAAAAACGGCCTGACCGACTGGCCTTAGTTTACAAAAATTTTGGAAAAAATGGATGGCCCGGCCGCAGTGGCCGAGCGGTCTGCGGCGCGCCAGTAACAGGCTGCACGGTCGCTACGGACGGGGGTTCAAATCCCCCCTCGGGCTTGGATGTTTGTGTCGTCTTTAGTATAAGGTAGTTCATAAGTAGTTTGTAAGATTATGGACTGATGACCCCGTAGTTAAGTCCCTTAAGCTTAACAAACATTTGAAAATTTGAACAAAAATGGATGCAAAACTGTATAATCACGCATAGCTTTCTTCAAAATCAATCTGTGCAAGTGTTTAAAAAGCGCAAATGAAATAGCTTAATCCGCTGAGTGTTGTTAGGTCAAAGAGAACTGCGTACCTTAATAAGAACCGAAGATATTGTAAAACAAAGCGATTAAAATATTCAATGCAAGGAGAGAAGGATAGCGCGTTTGAATAAAAATAAAGGATGGAGAGACTTAAGTGAATTCTGATGCTTGATGACAAATTTGTGGCGAAATACCTTTCGTTTAAAACAAAAATGAAGGGATTCGGCAGGGTAGTTTAATCTAGCCGACTGGTTTTAGTTTTCGTAGATTGATTTATTATGTAAGATGAGAAGAGACACGGATGAACTACTTTTCGAAAGTAGTCTGGATTACTAAGCGTGGAAACTAACTTTAGTCTAGCACTATTGAGCTTCGTTTGGAGGGAGGAAAGGGTTAGGCCGACGTGTTAAACCCGGAGCGGAAGTAGGCAGCGCCTTGCTTATGGCTTTGTGCACGGAACAAAGAACTGCAGCTGACAACTAATCCTGCAGGCATTACATGTGCTGCGATAACGCCGGCCCAACTGTGTCAGCTACTTGGCCATCTCCGTCAACATTTGAAGAGCCGAGATAAGCCACATCCACTTGCCGTCGCGTCTCTTGTCCATCGGAGTCGTCGTACTTTGCTCTGATGACAGCAGCAGGCAGCATATCCTCCAGCGTGACAGCCGCTCCGTATATAAACCTATATTCAAACGAATGGCTGTCATCATTCATTATACTCAGTCCAATGTTATAAAGGTGTCCTTGCGAATCCCTAAACAAAGATACATGAAATAAAGCGTAGAACGTCTTCTTCGACAATACCCTAGTGAAAACTGTGAGGTTATATTAGAAGTAATTATTTATTTTATTTGTAGTGAGGGAATTACTCATTTTACTGTTTTACATTCTGCAATTTGTACGTTTTCTATGATACGTAACTCTCCCGGATGCCATCCCTTTGCAAAGACATTGTTTTAATCATCCAGGAACTTTACTTAGTTTACACTGCTTCAGATTTGTAGCCCTGTTTATGATGATATGTCTGTCATCACCAGTATTAAGGACTATCTTTCACGTTTCTGATTAAGGCACTTGATGTCCAATAACGTAAAAAGACTGCTTGCTGAAATATTCACTGTGTAATGTGTAACTAATTTTCAGAGACATAATGTCGCTGTCTTCGATACTGTAGAACCTTTTGTGCCACATGAAACAATGATTTTTAAAGTTCAGTCCTCCGTTACTGCGTGATAAGCGATTATTGATTCACAATACACTGAGATTGGCAAAAACCTGTGGGTTAATCTAGTAAAGACAGTCACAGAACAAAATATCAAAACATATCAAAGGAAGAAGTTCTACTCACAGGGCCGCTTGGGAGTAGCCGATCGGTCTGGAGCGCCACGTTGCGGAACGCGAGGCCTCCCGCGTCGGAGGTTCGAATCATCCCTCGGGCATGAAACAATGATTTTTAAAGTTCAGTCCTCCGTAACTGCGTGATAAGCGATTATTGATTCACAATACACTGAGATTGGCAACAACCTGTGAGTTAATCTAGTAAAGAAAGTCACAGAACAAAATATCAAAACATATCAAAGGAAGAAGTTCTACTCACAGGGCCGCTTGGGAGTAGCCGAGCGGCCTGGAGCGCCACGTTGCGGATCGCGAGGCCTCCCGCGTCGGAGGTTAGAATCCTCCCTCGGGCATGGATGTTTGTGTCGTCTTTAGTATAAGGTAGTTCATAAGAAGTTTGTAAGTTTAGGCACTGATGACCCCGCAGTTAAGTCCCTTAAGCTTAACAAACATTTGAACATATTCTACTCAGAGCAATAGGAAGATTTCGAGGAGAGGTCAGGTACGACTTTATCCCAGAGGCACCAAGGAAGTTTACTGAACCAAAGTAGGCCCAATTTCAGCCTACAGCTTCCTACAGAGAAAAGTCGAGATAAGTCTTTGAAATGATGCGGAAATGAACTATTGTAGTACATTTAAAGTCTATATCTAGCGCATCAACCTAGAAAAATAATCGCACAATAAAAAATATCCGAATAGTCTATCAGGAAAATTTCGATGAAATCATTTATAGGTACGTACACCCTTAGTTTACTTTCTACTATGTCTCTTGAATAGAAAAAATTACACATTATTATTATTAAATTCTGATTTGACTATTACCGTACTGAACCAATGCAGTCACATAGCCGCGCGGGAGTAGCCGGGCGGTCTGGAGCGGCACGTTACGGATCACGCGGTTTCCCGCGTCGGAGGTTCTAATCCTCCCTCACATATATAAAAAAAATACACTTGCAATGGAGTTACAAAGAAAATGACTGCTTGTATGTCTCAACACAACCGTTCGTTGGAATACTCAAAGGCCGATAAAAAAAATTTTAAAAAAAAAAGAAAAAAAAAAAAAAAAAAGAAACCATTCGTTGTCATATTTCTCATTGAGGTACGAACATAGCTATAGTATCTCCTACAACGGAACAAAGCCTGTAGCGTCTTGGGACACAGGTGTGCACCATAACGTCATGTGCCTGTGTAGAGTAATTTATAACCTGTAACTTACAATTTGGTATCTCAGTATCTGTAAATAATATTACTCAGAAAAGAACAGTACATATTGGAAGGCTAGAGATAGAAAGTTCATATTCAGTATACATTTACATTAGTATGTTCTGCGGAAAATCAGTAGTTGAATGATGTCAGAATGTGGGTTAAAGGTCAACAACTTTATCGGCCTCGCGGGAGTGGCCATGCGATCTGGGACGTCGCGTTATGGATCGCGCGGCCCTTACGTCGGAGGTTCGAGTCCTCCTTCGGACAATGGTATATAATATATATATTGTGTGTGTGTGTGTGTTGTCCTTAGTACAATTTAGTTTAAGTAGTTTGAAAATCTAGCGACCGATGATCAGTGTAGTTTGGTCCCTTAAAAATACGAATATGGAACATTCACTGAACATCGATATCGCGACGCAACACCGCATATCGGTAAAACGACGTTCCGCCTCCCATCTTCGATATAAAAGAATCTACAGTTGCTCATAGTAAAGTAGCAATAGATGTAGCATACTTACCAGTTATGGAAAAAAAAACCACATAAGTAACAAAACAGCAGATTTCTTTACTGTGCAATTACAGTGTGATACAATTTACAGAAATAATAATAATCAAATTAACAATTTTACAAACATCAACAATCAGTTACATTCAGATGATGCTCTAGCAATAACAATAGACAAAAGTTATACAAATAGAAGACAATATTGGAAAAACAAAACAATTTTTCAGAATGAAGAACATTGTGGGAATAGAGAGAGACCCAAAAAATAAAAAATAAAATAAATAAAAATAAAAATAAATAAAAATAAAAATAACAATAAATGGAAAACGCATCTCATTGAATATCACTACTCTATATACAAATATGCCAATTAATGAAACCATAAACATAATAAGAAGTAACTTAGAAAAATTTACAAAAAATCAGCCAAGATAAATATATGAACTAATAAACGTACTAAACATTGGACTGTCACATAATTATCACACATTTCAAGAAGAAATATATTAGCAGGATGTTGGATTAGAAAATAAATTTTTAGGGACCAAACACAAATAAATAATAAAGTAATTTATTTCCAGCCTTATGTTGATAACACCCTCACTCTATTTAATGGAAATAATGACGAACTTAATTAATTTCATCAACAAATATATAAAATGCATAACAACATCAAATTTACGATCGAATACGAAATAAACAAGTGCATAAACCTTTTAGAAATAGAAGTAACCAATGATAACGGGACCCATTAATTTTGTATATTTCATAAAGCAACCAGATATGATTGTATAATACATAACTCGTCATGCAATCATGTAACATATAAAACAACATTCTTGAAATAATAGATCGTACAATTATAATTCCCCTCACGGAAGAAAATATGAGAACAGAATTAGATACAGTTAAAACTGTACCAGCACATAGTGGCTATAATCCCAATATAGTCCTTAAATTATCTATAAAGAAATTTACGACAAAATTCTTATCGACCATAGACGATTAAGAACAAAAGATGGATCTAAATTTTTTCTTTGTTAATAATGTAACTCCTCATCTGTGACACAAATCGATATTATAATACACAAAGTATACATAACAGCATGTAATTATCAAATGTAATTTACCATCCTACTGAGTAAGCAAAAACAATAATAAGTCCTATTTTTGCATTTTTATACATTGTATATTGATTTATGAGCTAGTAACAGCTTGTTTATAGGTACTGCTTGAACACGCGCACATCTTGGAACTGGTAGTGCAATCAATCTAATATATATGAAGCAGAGTGTCCGTATATTTGTACGTGTTGCATACAAATCTACAGTTTTGTTCAAATCTTTATCACATTTTGTACTCGTAAGCTTCAATCCATGAGGACGGTCGCCGTAAGTGTAAGAATCACATTCGATATATAGTTCACGAGATATGACGTCATAAACAATGAGATGCGCGAAACATTGCTGCATTTAGCGACAATGATGTTCATTTTCACCTAAACTACTAGACCGATTTAAACCAAATTTGGTACACACATTCCTTATCCTGAAGTAATAATTGCTACAGGGATAAGAATCACATACGACACCTGGTTCAGAAGATATGACGTCATAAACAAGAGAAATCGGAAGAAACTGCCACATAATCCGGCGAGACTATAAAAATACGCTGTATGAGAATGAAAGTACTAACCGACTTGGAACAAACTTTAAACATAATTTCAAACCTTTATTAAACTTTTTCTCGCTGACAACCATACCAAAATGATGAAAGGAAAAAAGTTTCTCGCTTACTAATTTTTCGGTGTTCATGGAGTAAAACTATGGCATTCGGTATGACGTTGAAATTTATTATTTGTACACCACAAATTTCAGCCGCAGGAAATTTTACATGCTGTATACACACATATACATGAATGTACCTTCTAAATTGTATCACATTCTGACACGTAGTTCATGAGATATGAGCACATAAACAATAACGTGCATGGATAAGCGCCCATTCCCGCACCAAGTTATAATCTATTACTTCTTTACTACTAACTGCATTCCCAAGAGATTTTACAGACATGCAGCCCTTATACGAATGAATATATACCTGAAAAATGGCAGGAATACATAAATAAATACCCGGGCAGCGCCGGGTTTTCAGCTAGTACTAGATATAATAAATGCAGCTTCGTTGATCAATTAATTACAATTCACTTCATGCAATTCTTTGCTGCGGAAGAGTCCACAAGAGAAATATTCAAGTTATTAATATGTTTCTTTATATTATATCAACAATTATTTCTATACAGCTACAGGTCACTATTGTATAATTCTAATAAAGTCTGCGTGAGGTCATGATTAATCTGCCTTTCAGAAACGTAAGGTAACATAACCTCTGCTATTTATTAAGTGGCTTTGTTGCCATGAACAGTAAACATTCGAAGTTACGTAGACCGCCAGTGTTTTGATGCATTATTAAATTAGATTCCTAATATTTTACCAGAATTCAGGTTTTACGACGATATAGGATTGCTAGACTGATTACTGACACGCAGCCAGAGCCTTTACCTGCAGCGCACAGCAAATACTCAATAAAAACGCACTGATTGCCTGCGGTCTTCAATTTCGCGCAACATATGGCTGCTTCCTGATGGCAAAATCAATGCGCTACCTTTATACTGCTTTTTCATTGCGGCATTCCGCCGTCGCCCAAGATAGTGTGGCAAGAAAGGAGCAGTCCTTTGGTTCTGAGGTCTATTCGTGTAACTCACGTATTAAACAGAGCTAGAGCTTCCATCGAATAGGAAATTATTTAACTGACTGTCCGAAAATTCGCTTTAAGAACTCGTTGCATGTCACTGGAAACTCAGGAGTGTTGTCATACAGTGACAAGAAATACGGTTCACTTCCTCTGTTGCTCATCAAGTTTAATGTTCCCGTCGTTTTCTCTATACCGATTGAAACAGATACTCTAAGGACCCCTTTGAAAAGGAATCCTCCTGCATTCCTTCGGTAAGTAACTGCTGGAATAGGAGAGAATGCAAACATACTTCCCGTTTTCCTCCTGTAGTAATAGAAACCTCTGCTGTGTGAAAGAGATTATTCCATTCATTGTAACACCACTGACTGTAACCTCCAATCACTGTGCCTACAGTACCCAGTGATAACGATGCCATAGTAATGGAACTATAAGAAGCCAGTTACAATTGTTCAAATTCTGCTCCAGATCGACGTCAGCGTTAGGCATTTTTACCACTTGCTGCGAGTTTATACCTGTACTAATAACCGAGGCCATAGTAAATTGCAATTCTTGTTGTACCGGTAGGAATACTGGTTTGCTCGTTTACTATAGTGGCCACTGTACGTCATAAGAACATGTAAAGACAACTCCTGAAGCACATTTTCTGCTGAGGTTCATGGCTCAGGTTTTTACAGCGGTTTTCGGTTTACTAGCTCTTTCATCTCTATGTCCATAATGATAGATCTTCCTCCTTCAAGAACGGAATGCAATTGTGTACACTAATCTCCTTTAGTTACTTCTATATCGTGACAACGTGTTTAATGCCTCCATACCGTCGCAGCGACTTCTCGAGCCCACATCTGTATTTACTAGCTTTTCTCTCTTTACACTGTGATAGTAATTATTTTTAATGTAAACATTAATCCCCAATTTGATTACTGAAATTGCAGCATTTGAAGGAATTCTTGGTGACGCTTTCTTGGTTAATTTTCGTACCTACTAATAATTACCGGTATTTGTATGAATCGCTTGAGAACTGATTTTTACATTATTTAAGTCGTGAAACGTTGTCGTATGATCTTGGATCGTTCCTCTCCCTTCTCACCCTCTAATTAAGGCTTCCGCGGCATAGTCAAGCAATCCCTCCATTGAGTGTTCAATTTTGCTTTCATACCATGGCATCACCTTTTCATCTTCTCTCCCGCTTGGCTGAGGTCCTCCGTATTCACTTCTTTTTTCTGCTCAACTGGTAACCCTACATCACTTCCGAAAATTTTCCTCTACCGTTGATCCCTTGCATATCGCTCCATGCATGCTTGCATTTCCAGTTTTCCTCTCTTTCCACTTTCATTCACTGCTCTGACGCGTTCTTTCAGAGTTATAGAACCAAATAGGTGAGTAGTAATAAAGACGGATTTGGTAATCAAACATGTGGCACGCAGGGAGATGGTTTACCACTAATTCTATTCAAGTATGTTGCAGCAACCGCTCGAACAATGGAGAGCAATAAAACACTGAATGCTTCAAAATTTCTTTTTCTCCTATTCATTGTCTCTTATATTCCTTCGGTCATTTAGTCCATATTCACGCTGATGGTATGCACCACTAACTCCCATTTTCGGGATCATTTCTTCTGAGACTGTCTTTATATTCCTGTAGTTCTTCCATGAATTTTAATTTATGAGGGCGTGCTAAAAGTAATACCTCCGAATTTTTTATTGTGTGAATTTTACTATCGACTTCCACGTTTCGCTGATGCAAGTTGTAACCGTCTGTTACAAAAGTGCTCCGAACTGTATCGTGTATCCTGACGGTGCGAGAGAAACAGTGCGAAAATTAAAAGCATGAATTCCAAGAGTTGGTTCACATATGGAGCAGCCTATACTGCAGTATGAGAAAGCCGAACCACACACAAGCGCTGCGACATCCGTAAAAATACGATGCTTTGAGGTCACTCTCATACAGATCCATCTTCATCTCTCGAATTTTAATCTGTTTCCAAAACTTAGAGAAGACGTTCGAGAACATTACTTTGACTGTGATGAAATGGTGGAAATGTAAGTCAAGTTGTGAAGTTGATAACAAAGTGACTGTATCGATATGTAGAGCTCGAGTTGGGAAAAGTTTTCCTAGCCTTCCTTCCAGATATTAAATCTGTTCCTCATTTTACGCGGTGGCTATGGTATTTTGAATTATCCAGTGGTATTCAGTGCCTATGTCTCCTATCTTATCCCTAATCCTAAATTTCCATTCACCGTCTTAAGCCGGCCGGGGTGACCGAGCGTTCTGCGGCGCGCCATTCACAGTCTGCACGGTCACTACGGTCGGGGGTTCGAATTCCCCGTCGGGCATGGATATTTGTGCCGTCCTTACTATTAGCTAGTTATTAAGTAGTTTGTAAGTTTGAGGACTGATGACCCCGTAGTTAAGTCCCATAAGCTCTACAAACATTTGAACATTTTCACCATCTTAAGCGGTAGATCAATTTTTTTATTTTTTTATTTTTTTTTTATATTTTTTTTTATTTTTATTTTATTTTTTTTATTTTTATTTATTTACTTTTTTTTTTTTTGCGTCTTCCTCTGCCTCACTTCGTAAAACTATGACTTCGACAAAGATTAAGTAGTCCACATTAGCCGTATTGGTCTTTTAGTTACCCATTTACGTCATTTACACGGATGTCATGGGATACATCGTCATATCGTGATCGGACGCCCTTTTGGCGGGCGACCTGCAGCACCGACACAAAATGCCAATGAAGTTCACTACAGGAATATTGAGGAATGGTGACTCTATAGGCGTTCATAAATGCGAAATTTCGTACCAGCTGGCCTCAGATTATGTCCCATAAGATTTCAATGGGATTCATGTCGGGTGATGTGGGTGGACGTATCATACATTGGAATTTTCCAGAATATTTCTAAACCAAACGCAAATAATTGTGACATAATCACGCGACGCATTGTTATCCATGTAAATTCCATCGTTGTTTGAGAACACGAAGCCCACGAGCGGCTGCAGCTCCTCTACAAGTAGCCCAACATAATCATTCATTGTCTGTTATCGGTTCTGTTAGACCAGAAGACCGAGTCAACACATCGTCTTCACCGCCACTGCTCTTCCAGATGCTAACTCTGTTCCTCATTTTCCACGGCGGCTATGGTATTTTCAGTTATCCAGTGGTATTCAGTGCTTCTGTCTCCTATCTGATCCGTAATCCCTCATTTCCAGTCACCGTCTTAAGCGGTAGATTAATTTTTTTGCGTCTTCCTCTGCCTCACTTAGTACAATTATGACTTCGGCAAAGATTAAGTAGTCCACAGTGGCCGTATTGGTCTATTTTTCTCCATTTACAAGTATGTGTAAATGACGATGTGTTTGGTTTGAGAAATATTCTGGAAAATTCCAACGAATGATACGTCCACCCACATCACCCGACATGAATCCCATGGAAATCTTATGGGACATAATCGAGAGGTCAGCCCGTACAAATTTTCGCATTTATGGACGCCTATAGAGTTACCATTGCTCAATATTCCTGTAGTGAAAAGCGCTCACTATCATGGAACCACCACCATCTTGCACAAAGCGATGTAACTTGGATTTATGGTTCTTTAGGGTCTTGGCCACACTCTGTCCCAAAGGATACGTTCCTTGTACGGCCCACATGGATTCCTGCGGTCATTGCACGTATTACACGTGTTGTTGCTTGTCTCCTAGCGCAGGCACGTAGCAGACGCTGCTGCTTTCCAGCAATTGCCTACAGGCCATTGACCACCACCTGGATTGTGGTAAGAAGAAATGCCTGTAATGTGATATTCTTTGAACACTCTTCACACCGTGTCTCTCGGAATACTGAATTTCATAATTATTTCCAAATTATGAGTATTCCATGTGTGTAGCTCCGTGTACTAAGTCCGTTATTTCGCGTCGTGCTGCCAGAATCACGCCGTAAACCTCTTCACGTGAATCACCCGAATACAACTGAATGCTCTGATATTTAACACCTTGTTTATTATACTCGTATACGCGATTCTACCGCTATCTGTAACCGTTAATATCACTACCCCATGAATTTTCTCATCCCAGTGTATTGCGCAGGCGGTAGAACCAGCTTTTCCTAGGCATCTCTATTTATTTATTCGTATCAGAAGCATTAATACTAAGTACACATTTACAAAGAAAGAAACTCTTACTGGATTATATACAAAGTCACACTTCACAGAAGTGTCTATACTACTTTTGCTCAGAAGTTGGCAACATACAGTGCATCTTCTGTAGCCTGAATCAGATCTTTTACTGTGCATGTTTTAGGGCACCAAGTACACTGCAACAAATGAGACATCATCTGGATTGCACCACACTCACACAGTGGGGGCTCGGTGTCGAAACCCCACTTCTGTAGGTTGCTTTTACATCTCGTCACGCCTGCCCGTAATCTGTGCAGTGATTTCCAAGCATGTACTCCATTTCTCCAGGTGACCGGTTGGTAGTTCTTCGCTAAATGTCAGCCATTCTTCGGAGCGAGTGGAAGTTGCGCGCCACATGTAGATTCGGGAATGCTGAGGTGTCTCGTTAAGAGCCTCTGTTGTTCTGAGGAAACCTTTCCTAGATTTGAGTCTTGGAGTAGCTGGCCTGTATCCATACAGAGGATGAGCTTCAGATGTTCCCGCCTTCTTCTTTTTCTCATGTTTTGCTGCAACCTCTAGACGGATGTCAGGAGGGGCAATGCCAGTAAGACGGTACAATCCAACGAGGTAGGTCTTAAACATCCCGTAATGTTGCGACAGGTATCACTGAGAGCGACATCTACCATCCTCGTGTGACATAACTTCTACCATACTAGGGATTCATATTCGGCTGCAGAGTAACATAGAGCAATGGGAGAGGTTCTCACAGTATTTGTATGTGCTCCCTAGGTATTTCCAGCTATATTCCCTATAATATTAATTCTGGCTGTTACTTTTTTGCTTAGTGTTCGAGGCATCTCTTAAAAAATGAGCTATCATCTAAAGTTTTTCTAGTCTATTTACATAATAACAAATACGAGGCGCGTCCAGAAAGTAAGTTCCGTTTGGTCTTGGCCACACCCTGTCCCAAAGGATACGTTTCTTGTACGGCCCACATGGATTCCTGCGGTTAATAAAATTGTACACAAATACAGAAGAATTTTTTTTTTTTTTTTTTTTTTTTTTTTTTTTTTTTTTTTTTTTTTTTTTTGCACAAAAATCTACAACGTTTAAACTACTTTTCCACATAACTGCCGAAATGTTGTAGGCACTTGTGAAAGCGTGCCACACGTTTTTGCATGCATCTTTCACAGAAGGTTGCCGCCTGTGTATTCAACCATGTGGTAACAGCTCTTTATCATCGTTGAAGTGTTAACCACCAAGGACAGATTTTAGGTGTAAGAAGAGATGAAAGTCGCTAGGAGAGAGGTCCGAGCTGTATGGAGATGAAAGTCGCTAGGAGAGAGGTCCGAGCTGTATGGAGGATGATCAAACAGGTCCCATTGAAATTACCGTAAGAATTGTTTGGTCATATTCGGTGTGTGAGTTCAGGCATTATCGTGAAAAAAAATATTTTGACAGTAATCCTCTTCTTACACCTAAAATCTGTCCTTAGTGGACAACACTTCAACGATGATGACGAGCTGAAAGAACATGTTACCACATGGTTGAACACACAGGCGGCAACATTCTATAAAAAAGGCACACAAAACCTTGTGCCATGCTATGACAATTGCCTACAAAATTTCGGAAGCTATGTAGAAAAGTAGTTTAACAGTTGTAAAAGGTTTAAAGGTTTGTATAGTCTATGGGACTTAACTACGGGGTCATCAGTCCCTAAACTTACAAACTACTTATCAACTACCTTATACTAAAGACGGCACAAATATCCATGCCCGAGGGGGGATTCGAACCCCCGACCGTAGTTTAACAATTGTAGATTTTTGTGCAATCAATATTTTTGATATATCTCTACCCGTTCGTTTTATATAACCAAACGGAACTTACTTTCTGGACGCGGCTCGTATTCCTTATAGAATATCTGTTTCTTTCCTTGTTACGTAATACGGTAATGGCACTGATGTTTGTAGAATTTAAAATTTAAAGAAGGGAAAATAATTAGTTTGCAGTTTCACTTCTGTGGCCGAGGGGACTGAGGCGCGCCAGTCACGGTCTGCACGGCCACTACGGTCGGGGGTTCAAATCCCCCTTCGCACATGGATATTTGTGCCGTCCTTAGTGTTAGCTAGTTCGTAAGTAGTTTGTAAGGTTAGGGACTGATGACCCCGTAGTTAAGTCCCATAAGCTCTACAAACATTTGTAACATTTGTTTCACTTCTATTCCCCACTAATCGTCAACAGCGTGCGTGGGAGATCCTAATTAGAAATGATCATAAATAACTCGTTTCCAGATACAGCGTAAAGACTTGCGTCTTGTATCTACGATGTCAAAATTAACGCTCGCTGTAACACAAAGGAAAGTGTGGAGGAGCGCAGTGAGAGCGTGGCTGGCAGGCGCTGTCGCCGAAGCGCCAGCTGCGGCCGTGTAAGTGGATCCAGCTGCGACAGCGCCGTTTAGGTGGCAGAAAGGAATAGTCAGCGGCTCAAAGGAATTTTATATGAGGCGCCAAAGGAAAGCCAGCAAATTGGCGCGCCGCCCTCGCGCTGTCGTGTATTGTGCGCCCCTCGGCCCTCTTCGGAATCGACTGTTAACGCTCAGACAGAAAATTCCTCCGCGATACCTTGGCGACCTTTATATTTCTCCGCTTCTTCAAATTGCAATTTAGTACTGTCCAGGTGCGAGGCAAGGCGATATTTCTGCTCAGTACATTGAACCGTGCTGATACAACTGCGAAAGGGAGAAAGCCGCGCGGGAATGGCTGTGCGTTTTGGTGCGTCACGTTATGGATCGCGCGATCGCTCCTGTCGGAAGTTAGAATTTTCCCTCGGACATGTATGTGTTTGTCGTCCATAGTATACGTTATTGCGAGTTTAAGTATTTTCAAGTCAGGAGACTGATGGCCTGAGTGGTTTGATCTCTTAGAATTATAAACTTTTGAACATTTCCAGAATGAATCTTTCACTCTGCAGTGGAGTGTGCGCTGATATTAAACTTCCTGGCAGATTAAAATTGTGTGCAGGAACCGGGACTCGAACCTGGGATCTTTGCCTTTCGCGGGCAAGCGCTCTACCGACTGAGATATCCCGACACGACTCACGATGCCGCCTCACAATTCTACTTCCGCCAGTACCTCGCCTCCCACTTGCTGGTACTGGCGGAAGTAGAGTTGTGAGGCGGCATCGTGAGTCGTGTCGGGATGCCTGTATGCCTGTATACCCAAAACGGAATTGATACTGACAAACTGTGTCACTGTTCTCCAAACATCGATTATTCCAATTCCATCTACTAAGGAAGCAGCATACAAAACACTCGTTCGATCTATACCTGAATACTACTCGTGAGTGTGGCATCCGTATGCTGGTAGATGAAGTACATATACACATAATCAAATACTGCTAAATTATGTACATATAGATGTATTTCAGAGTACTGGTAATTGTGCACACATGGGATAATCGAGATTACACCGATAGTACTCACTAAATCCTATACTAACAAAATAATTGTAAAATATTCCACCAAAAGGCAGCTGACAATTTCAATGCGGACGCATTCAAACGATTGATCCTTTGCGGGCTTCCAGTATAGGCTGCGAGCAAGAGGAATCAATGGGCAGGGGCTAGAAGTTGGATTGTAGGGGAAGCGTGGCTGGATAGCCTAAATAGCTAAAGCGACCGTTGGCGCGAAGCGGGAAATCCGGGTCCAGCACACTTCACCGTTGAATTTATTTGAACGCCCCGGAACGGTTGAAATGTTTCAATATTTCTAATTCGAAAAATAAGAAAGTCAAAGAAACTTGCAGAAATGACAATCACTAAATGATGAATACAGTAATTGCGGGTGGTTCTGTTTGAAGTTGTGTCCCGGAGAATTCAGCCATTAACGCTAACCGCTAAGTAACTACATGCAGCTCAGTTGGCGACGTTGCCCTCCCTTTCTCTCTCCCTCCCTCTCACTCTCTTCGACAAACAGCAACCCGCAGCTTCACTAATTATTAATGAAGCCGTCTGCTGCACCTTGTATGTAAATCTAGTCAGTGGTCCTCTGTATAGCGACTCTAGATAGTACAAACGGTCTGTCGTACCTCACACCATTTTCACTAAAATAAGCCTCAGTGATAGCCTCCTCATAGAAGCTTCGTGATAGTCAAGACTGTCTTCAGTTTCCTTAAAGGAAGCCGCGGCGGAGTGGCCGAGCTCATTGAGGCGCTATGCTGCGATGCACGGGGCCGTTCCCGTCGGAGGTTCGAATGTTTGTGCCGACTTTAGTATAAGGCAATTTTTAAGTAGCTTGTAAGTTTAGGGACTGATGACCCCGCAGTTAAGAGCCATAAGCTTTACAAACAAACAAACAAAACAAAAATGAAAAAAAGGACTTAAAGGAAAAGGAAAACCCTTCCCCGGTGATCAGTGCCTCTTCACACAGAGGACATTTTAGCCTCATGATGAAGTGTCGCCGCACGGAAATTGTCGTGCGGGCTGAGACACCTTGTCACGACTCCATTTAATTTTGGATGTTTGCCCTTCACAGAGTAAAACAAAGGTAATGGAATGCAGCGGCGATGCTGAACGAATTATATTACGTAGTGAGACAATAAAAGCAGTAGATGAGTTTTGTTATATAGGTAGCAAGATAACTTCTGATGGCAGAAGTAAAGAAGACATAAAACGCAGAATGGCTATGGGAAGAAAAGAGTTACTCAAGAAGCGAAAGTTGTTGACATCCAATATTAGTTTAAATGTTAAGAAGTCCTTTCTGAAAGCATTTGTCTGGAGTGTAGCATTGTATGAGAGTGAAACGTGAAGCTAAGGAGTTCAGGCAAAAAGATGATAGAAGCTTTCGAAATATGACAGACGAATGATGATTAGATGGGTAGATCACGTAATTAATGAGGAGGTGCTCTATAGAATTGGGGAGAAAAGGAATTTATGGCATATGCTGACTAAGAGAAGGGACATGTTGGTGGGACACATTCTAAGACATTAAGGAATCGTCAAGTTGACATCAGAAGGAAGTGTGGGGTAAAAAACGTAGAGGGAGACCGAGGGACGAATACAGTAAGCAGATGCACAAGGATGTAGATTGCCGTACGTATTCTCAGATGAAGAGGCATGCACAGGACAGGGTAGCGTGGAGATCTGCATCAAACCAGTCTACGGACTGAAAACAACAACAGCCCTTCACAGTACCATTACCAACATTTCCTTGGCACTTCGAAATGCCCGCGGCCGAGCGGCCGAGCTGCCGAGCGCATTGAGGCGCTATGCTGCGATGCTGAGGCCGTTCCCCGTCGGGGATCGAATCCCCCCACGGGCATGGATGTTTGTGATGTCTTTAGTATGAGGTAAATCATAACTAGTTAGTAAGTTTAGGGACTGATGACCCCGCAGTTAAGGCAGTTGAACATTTGAATGGACTGGTGGCGAGTCGTCCCTCGGACATGAGCGTCCGTGTGTATGTTGTCCATAGCGTAAGTTAATGTAGTTTGCAGATCTGGGGACCGATGACTTGAGAAGTTTGGTACCTTATATTTACAAACATTTGAGAGTCACAACGAATTTCATGTGAACAGACACGGAAGCATCTCGAAAAAAACTTTAGGATGGTAATAGCTAGATGCAGGTGAGCTGGGATAAACAACATAAAATTTACTCCCAATCGAAACGTAGTTTCTCGTTTACAATGTTTTGTTGTTAGTTGGAAATCTCTATTCGTCGTTTCCTTCTCCTTCGAGGTTCCTGCAGGTTTCGGCTCTTCTGGAACGACCCTCTGCTCAGTAGTAACGTCGTTTATTGCAAATATAACACGTTTCGTTCACGCTGCGGTGTTCGACAATAAAATTTCGTGAAAAGCGGTCGGCGTTCGTTGGTTACGTATGTTGTTGTACACAATTGTGACGCCATATTACCTAATTTTAATGTAAATATTGCCAGTCGACCCGGTACATCAGGCTAGTCAGCCGCCGTAGACGAGTGTGGAACACCATTACAGGCAATGGTTAGCCAGAAAATAAGACCGGGCATATAATCGAGCTCGTAGTCTTTCAAAAACCACGAATTTGATCATTGTGGTTGCTAAAGTAATCCACGTGGAAGAACGCACCATTCATTAGTTAGTTGTATTGAAAGTGAATTTAACCACAAAAGGTAAACGCGGACGACTGCTGTTTGACGGTCGATATTGTTTGAACGAGGTACAGACTCACGATCTGACGGTGAAAAACACCGTTTAAAGTGCGAGAACTCGTAAACGCCAGTCGGGCAGCTGGTGGCGGTTCTTGTTGGGGCTGGCCGACCTGTCCCTCGCAACAAAAACATGCGCGCTTCCCTCCCTTTAACAGTACCACCGCAGAGATTTCTCTTCTACTTTCACAGGCGTAAACGGCTGCGTATTTTGCACTTAACCAAACTAACATTTACTTACATCCTTTACTTGATTCTTACACACTTTACATTAGTTTAAATAACTTTTGACTGGTATGTGTCTGGATAGAATTTATTATGTTATTAGGACAATCACCAGTCATGAACTTCATATCCAAAGCACAAAGTTCATGGTGAATTCGATTTTTATAATGCCGATAGTGAAGCGAAAAGTTCCGTTATTACGTTACTATGAGTTGGTGTTACTGTTGTTGTTGTTGGTTGTTTTAAGGGGACTAAACAGCTAGGTTATCAGTCCCCTGTTCCTAGCTGAGAGTCAACTGTCAATAAAGATAAAACAATGCCCTGAAAATGACACCGCACAAAAGGGCAGGTTAACAATAGACAAGCCACTGACAATACAAGACGAAGACACACAGAATGAGTAAAATAAAGTCACGAATAAAACTAGATAGCAGAGAACCTTGGCTGGATGATCACAAAGGAAAAACAGGATGAGCCAGCCACACTGCACACACTAAGAACTCCTATGAACGTGAAAAGGTAAAAAACCTGGGTTGCTGTTGGCCTAAGAGATCAGGCAACAGCACCCACGGTTAGATAGATGCATAAAAACCAGAAGCGCGGATAAAACTTAAAACTGCGTTAGCCATAGAGGCGTCGTCTGCTAAAGCTAATGATAGCGTGTCTGGGATATGAAAAGATCGCCGCAAGTTGGCTAAAAGCGGACAGTCCATTAAAAGATGGGCTACTGTCAACACAGTGCCACATCGACACACGGGTGGAGCCTCGCGCCGAAGGAGATACCCGTGGGTGAGCCACGTATGTCCTATCCGAAGGCGACAGAGGACAACTGACTCTCGGCGGGTCGGCCGCAGTGAAGATTTCCACAAAGCTGTGGAGAGCTTCACTGCCCGAAGCTTATTCGGTGCAGTCGCCGTAGCCCACTCGGTGCTCCAAGCCTCACGTACTTTCCGGTGCAACACCAGCTGAACATCCTGTTCCGTGACACCAATAGTTAGAGGTGGTCCCATAGTACCCTGCTTGGCCAATCGATCAACATGTTCATTCCCTGGTATGCCAACATGACCTGGGGTCCACACAAAGACCACAGAACGGCCTGATTGGCCCAGGGAGTGAACAGTGTCCTGGATCGAACGTACTATTGGGTGCCGAGAGAAGCACTGGTCGATCGCTTGTAAGCCACTCAGGGAGTCAGTACAGGTGACGAATGACCCCCTGGGGCAGGCTTTGAGATGTTGGAGAGCTCTGAGAATAGCGACCAGCTCGGCGGAGAAGATGCTACTCTCGCAGGGCAGAGAATGCTGTTCTACATGGGTGTGATGTAGAAAGGCATACCCAGCACGGCCATCTACTACGGAACCATCTGTGTAAATGGCGTCCGTGGCACGGAACGGTTCGAGCACTTGTAGAAACTGGTGACGGAGATGTACGGAGGAAACAGAGGCCTTCGACGCATGGGACAGGTCCAGACGGAGCTGCAAACGAGGAATGGACCAAGGAGGAGTGTGAGAGGAATAGTGGAAAATGGTAGGAAGTGGGTAGGATGTGAGAGACGAAAGAAGGATACGAACACGGACCGAGATCGGGTATCCCGACCTTGGCCGTCGTGGAGGGATAGGGAGTGCAGCGTCTGGAAATAGGAGCCGGCGGTTCGGGTGGAAGGGCGAGGCCTGAACACGAGCAACATAAGATGTTAACAGGTGTTGCCTACGGAACCGCAGCGGGAGGACTCCAGCTTCGACAAGGAGGCTTGTCACAGGGCTAGTGCGAAAAGCCCCTGTCGCCAAACGAACACCACAGTGGAGGATTGGGTCTATTGCCTGCAGCGCTGACGGCGCAGCCGAATCGTAGACTATGCTGCCATAGTCTAGGCGCGACTGAATGAGGGCCTTGTAAAGTTGTAATAGCGTTTGGCGCGAGGCTCCCCAAACAGTGTGGCTGAGAAAACGCAGGATGTTGAGGTGTCGCCAGCACTTTTGTTTTAACTGGCGTAGGTGCGGCACCCAGGTTAGACGGTCATCAAACACCATACCTAAGAATCTGTGCGTCTCTTCGACTTGTAGCAGGTCGCCAGCTAAGTAAAGTTCGGGTTCCGGGTGTACTGCCCGACATCGACAGAAATGCATCACACGGGTTTTGGATGCAGAAAATTGAAAACCGTGGGCAAACGCCCACGACTGTGCCTTTCGAATTGCGATCTGCAACCGCCGTTCAGCTACGCCAATGCTGGAGGAGCTGTAATACATGCAGAAGTCATCGGCATACAAGGAAGTAGAAACCGATGACCCCGCAGCCGCAGCAAGACCGTTTATGGCGATTAAGAATAAAGGAACACTAAGAACGGAACCTTGTGGGACTCCGTTCTCTTGACAATGAGGTGAGCTGAAACAAGAACCAACACGAACACGGAAAGAACGCAACGCCAGGAAGTTCTTAATGAATGTAGGAAGTGGACCCCGTAAGCCCCAATTGTACAGCGTAGACAGAATATGATAGCGCCAGGTGGTGTCATACGCTTTCCGCAGGTCAAAAAAGACGGCAATCAGGTGTTCACGGCGAGAAAATGCTGTACGAATGGCTGACTCTAGGGACACGAGATTGTCGATTGCGGAGCGGCCTTGACGGAACCCACCCTGTTGATGCGCCAACAGTCCTCGGTCCTCGAGGATCCACATGAGCCTCCGACTCACCAACCGTTCGAGAAGCTTGCATGGAACGTTGGTGAGGCTGATCGGGCGGTAACTATCAGCCACCTGCGGATCTGCCCCAGGCTTAACCACCGGAATGATAATGCTTTCCCGCCACGAGGACGGAAAAACACCCTCAAGCCATACGCGATTAAACAGGGCGAGAAGTTGGCTTTTGGCATCCGCTGATAGGTGTCGGAGGAACTGGCTGTGAATGCGATCGGGTCCAGGGGAGGTATCCGGGCATGCAGCAAGGGCACTTTCCAACTCCCACTCAGTAAATGGGACGTTATATGGTTCATGACGCCGTGTGCGAAATGAAATGTGCTGGCTCTCTGCTCGCTCTTTAATGGCACGAAAATCTGCACTATAGGCAGCAGTCCCCGACGTACGTTCAAAATGATCTGCCAGGTGCTCAACGACGGCGACAGGGTCAGTACAGAGCGAACCCTGAATGCTGAGACACGGAATTCCCGCCGGTGGGCGGTGCCCAAAGAGGCGTCGAACCTGCGACCACACCTTGGAAGGAGAAGCGCGGGAACCAATGGAGGCGACGTACTTCTCCCAGGAAGCCCTCTTACTTTCCTGTATCAGTCGCCGGGCTCGTGCTCGGAGACGCTTGAAGGCCACGAGATGTTGGACACAAGGGTGGCGTCGGTGGCGCTGTAGTGCTCGCCGACGTTCGCGGATGGCCTCAGCAATCTCCGGTGTCCACCAGGGCACCGATGGGCGATGGAGCGAACCGGATGTGATGGGAACAGAGTTTTCGGCTGCAGAAACGATAGCCTCTGTGACCTGCTGAACGGCGGCATCAACATCTGCTGGAAGCGGAGAGGAAATCACAGCAGCTGAAGAATAAGCTGGCCAGTCAGCCCTACGGAGGGCCCAGCGAGGAGGACGGGCGGCAGGCGAACACTGTGGGAGCGACAGGAAGATCGGAAAATGGTCGCTCCCACACAGGTCGTCATGGACCCTCCAGGTGAGATGTGGAAGGAGACTAGGGCTGCAGACAGACAGGTCAATGGCAGAAAACGAACCATGTGCTGTGCTAAAGTGGGTAGGAGCACCGGTGTTAAGAAGGCCGAGATTCTGCTCTGACAGGAGAGACTCAACATCCCTACCCCGGGCCGAGGTCTGTGTGCCACCCCACAGAGGGTGATGGGCGTTGAAATCCCCCATAAGAAGAAAGGGTGGGGGAAGTTGGGCGACCAAGGCTGCGAGGTCTGTGGGAGAGATGGCCTCATCAGGTGGAAGATAGACAGAGCAGACGGTAAAATCTCGTACTACCCGGAGTCGAACAGCGACTGCCTCTAGAGACGTTTGAAGAGGCACAGCAGCACTGGGGACAGAGGCGTGGACATAAACACAGACGCCGCCAGAAACCCTGTCGTAGACGGTTCGGTTTTTAAAATAGCCCCGATACCCTCTGAGGGCTGGGCTCTTCTCGACGGGAAACCACGTTTCCTGCAAAGCAAGACAGATGGCAGGGAAGCGGCAGAGTAATTGCCGCAGCTCAGCCAGGCGTCGGAAAAAACCGCCGCAATTCCACTGCAAGATGTTGTTTGCAGTCTGCTGAATAGCCATAATATAAGTCAGGAAACGGTCATTCAGCAGGAGCACCTGCTGTCAACTGCGCAGACTCTGCAGGATCCTGAACCATCGGTTCAGGCGTTCCAAGTATGGCGAGATCCTCAGGTGATGCGAGGATCTCTACCTCGTCTTCAGATGCCGAAGAGGTGACAGAGCGGTCCTTCCGAGGCACTGATGATGCCTCCTTCGCATCCTTTTTCTTCGGCTTCCTTTTGCCCTCTCGCTGGCCCTTTGGTGTCAAGGGCCGGGAGGGCTTCCCAGACGTGGCAGCAGAGACCGTCGAAGAGCCAGAAGCCCTTCGACCAGAAGGTTTTGGATCCTTCAGCCAAAGGCTAGGATCCCCTGGCACACCCTGGGACTCCCCAGAAGGGAGCGTCCCGAAGGACCCCTTCCGAGGGAGAGGTGCCGGAGGAAGCTGTTGCTTCTCCGGCTGGGGGTTGGGGACTGGTGTCCCCGATGGTTGTGGGGAGGTTTCCCCCACAACAGGTGCCTTACCAGCAGATGGAATGCTGCCCCCATTTGATGAGGGCGCTGTGGTAATTTTATGGCCTCTAGGGCCTACAGAAGGAGGCGATATCTTGTCGTGAGTCGTACCCGTGATGCGCGGGGACGACGCTACAGCTGCAAAGGAGGTAGTCATGCTTACCGGATGGAGACGCTCGTACTTCTTTCTTGCCTCATTGTATGATAACCGGTCCAAGGTCTTAATTTCCATTATCTTACGTTCTTTGTGCAGAACTTTGCAGTCTGGAGAGCACGGTGGATGCAGCTGGTTGCAGTTCACACAGACGGGAGGTGGGGTGCAGGGAGCGTCCGGATGAGATGGACGTCCACATTCCCTGCACACAGGGCTAGAAGTGCACCGGGAGGACATATGCCCGAACTTCCAGCACCTGAAGCACCTCATAGGGGGCGGGACGTACGGTGTAACGTCGCACCGGTAGATCATGACCTTGACCTTCTCAGGCAGTGTATCGCCTTCGAAGGCCAGGATGAATGCACCGGTGGCAACCTTGTTATCTCGTGGTCCCCTATAAACACGTCGAACAAGGTGAACACCTCTGCGCTCCAAGTTAGTACGTAGCTCTTCATCAGACTGTGACAATAGATCACGATGGTAAATACGACCTTGGACCATGTTGAGGGTCTTGTGGGGCGTGACACTGACAGGTATATCACCCAGCTTGTCACAGGCCAATAATGCCCTGGACTGGGCTGGGGATGCCGTCTGTATCAGAACAGCCCCACTTCTCATTTTAGAGAAAGACTCCACCTCACCATGTTTGTCCTCGAGATGTTCAACGAAGAACTGCGGCTTGGTGGACAAGAAAGAGTCTCCATCAGTTCGGGAAATAACAAGATATCGCGGTGAGTAGGGATCCGGACAGCGTAAAGCTTGGCGTTCTTCCCATGGCGTTGCCAGGGAAGGGAACGACTTAGGATCATATACTGTAGCATTAAAGTCAGATCTTCCACGCTTAGAAACGGCGTTTTTGCGACCGCCCACGCTAGTTATTGCTCGTTTCATTTTCGTCCCACGAGCAGCTAGGGAAAAGAGGTCCACCCAGGCAGAGCCCCGCTTGCCTGGGTAAGCCTTGTACAACTGAGGTGCGGCAGGTTCCTCAGAGGTTGCTCGCTAGCGGCTGTTCAACCTCAACAGCCATGCATCTCCTCGGCACGTAGCACACCTTGAGATTGAGGGTTTTTTTATAGAGGTTTGTACCGTCCTCGCGACCCGGGCGATTAAGCCAAGATCCCCGGGCTCTGAGACGTACAACGTTCCACCGTCGCGCCGAACGATGGTCGTTGAGGCACGCACAGAGCTTACGGTGTAGCGGACTGTTGGCGCGACACAGCCCACAGCTCAGGACCCCGGGTTCGCCAAGCCCGTACTCAGCAAATTAATGCTGAGCCCCTGAGGGGGTTGGTGTTACTAACAGCTCCAGACAGCTCCTTAGCAGCGTGTAACTGTGAAGGAATAGGATCTCATTCACCTGAGACAGTTCCTCTGAAATCGAACCAGCTCTTACGGAGCACATGAAGTTAATGTTTCTGTAGAGAAACGTAATTTTTTTCTGAATTAAATATTTAACTGAAAAAATGCGTTTAATGTGAATAGTTTTGCTTGTACCCAAGATGGAGTCAAGTTGCGTAAGTAAAATATGAAGCACATTTGCCATCAGGTCAATAAATGGATAAAATACCAGCTTTTCCAATTATATTCGCTTGAACGAGTCTAATTGACTTTACAACGACTAAAGAACAACTATGAACCAAGCAATGTGATCATTTACTTTTTAAATACTTTGTTTTGAAGAGCAGTTCTTTCGTGTTAACCATTAAAGTTTCGTCATACTTATTCCGTCGTAATAATTAGCCCTGAATGCACATATAAAAAAATTACAATTAGCAGGACACAAGATTTGAAATGACTATTGGGAGAATGGTAATTTTGATACCGTTTGTATTTAAGTCGATATATTAAATTTTATGCATGCCAAAGCTATAAACATTCCATGGCTATAAACTCTCATATAGAGCTAATACAATACTGTTGCCTTGAGCGGTATGTTTGGTACAGCAGATGTAGTTAAGTGTCTAATGATCGGTTCTTCATGTCTCAGTACTGATGGAAAAGACTGCAACGAGTAGTCTTGTTTGAAACCCCCAATATGCACGAAATCACTGCGTCCAACACTTCCATCCAGATAAAGTAGAAGAAACCTTAATTCTTCTGAGTTGTATGATTGAAAGGAAGTTTTGCCTTGTAAATGATGTTATCATACCACACCATTCCATTCCATACCATACCATACCATACCGTACCATACCATGTTCATCAATTGGCTACCTTCAAGTGACCTTCCTCTCTCTCTACAGACGACGCTGTCAGGTTATTCCGACAACCAGCGTGTGGAAACATGCGCTACTTTTGCTCTATACCAAATCTTTGTTTTTCTATTACCAACTCTCGGATGTTTACAGCCATCTGATTATCACTGAGACAATAAAAAATTGACATTAGCTGCAAGAGGGTATTCAGTTCGATCAGTGGGGGAAGTAGAAGATTTGAGCCACGCCGGCATTCGAACCTGGGTCTTATGCACACCACGCAGTTATGTTGTCCAGTACGCTACGTGAACAACGTAGTCACTACATCTGAACGAACTATCATAGCACGCTTACCGCCAGACGCCAATTTTCAACTTGTATGTATACTACTGACGTCCCCATTCTACTCAATACTCGCGGCATGTAGTTGATGCCCGTAAGAGTTCGAGGGTAGTATGCATCCGTACTGAAGAAGGCATCATCGGCTGTATTCGCCATGAGCAAATTGCGTAACCGAATAAAATGACAGATAGCACATATAAAGGGTGTCCACTTAAACTTTTCACCTCAAATATCTTTGCAACACAAACGTATGTTTTCTTAGTGGATACCTGATATTATTTCTTATGCAACTAAAAGCATCAAAAATCACAATAAGAATGACTCTGGTTGCATCACAATATGCCGAAGAAAATTAGAAGCGAAGTTACCGCTTCAAATAAATGAATTGACGCGTCCAGAGTCTCAAGCGAGATTCAGTCATCGAGACTTACTCATCATGACCAACGTCTCCGAAAAAAAAACACCTGATGACTCAAAATGCTTTACAATCCTTTGTCTTCTCTCTATACGGAATTTATGGATTTTGGAAAATTAGTGCTATACGTTTTTCGATCAAAGGAAGCGATGCATGGTTGCTAGATTTCTGTTTTTTTTTTTTTTTTTTTTTTTTTTTTTTTTTGTTCAAATATCTCTCGATTTCCAATGACATTACAGTTGTGCTTGAGTCTGATTGCTGTAATTTGAAATCAGTTTCTATATTACTTGAACGACTGACTGGTCTCTGATGTTGCCAACATTCTCGATTGAAAATAATCGATTGTCATATTGTCGCTGCAATGTTGACATCCAAATTTTATCGAGTTTGACACCTTCCTCTTTCCAGCAAAATGATTTCGGTGCTTGAAAATTTCTATGGTCTCTCTTTACATACGTGCATAACAATCAGATGGCTCAGCTATGACTCTCGTCTCGTTAAACTGTATTTCATGGTCACGTTCTTGGAAAACATGTTCCGCTACGGCCGATTTATCAGTATGTCCTAAGAGGCATTTTCTTTTCTGTTCGCTCAGACGGGTGTTAACATACTTTTTGTACTGGTGTGGACAGGCCATAGAGACATTCAATCATCGAAATAATTTTAACAGGAAAGAGGAAGGTGTTAAACTGGATAAAATTTGGGTGTCAACATTGCAGCGTCAATATGACAATCGATTATTTTCAATCGAGAATTTTTGCAACACCAGAGACTATAGACCATTGACAGTGGCGCCCTCTTGATGGCCTATATATACGGCGCTCACTCGAGATGTACTTGCAGTTTGCCGCTTCACTTCCGAGGGTGCCTTTCGCAGTCGAAGACAAAACGTCAGGGGAAAGTTTTACGCATGGACCACGGCATCTCAGGCCGGAAGTTTCAATTTATGAGACATGTGAATAACTGAAAACGAGAAATGTATGAGAACGGATCTCCTTCGCCAGAGACCAAAAATGTGACCACGTAAGCTCGAAGCAACGACTCTGGTAGTTTGTTGAACGCTGTGCACTCTGTGCCTGGACCATTCACTGTTACTGTTTTTCTTCTGTTCCCACAGTTCCATACACCTCTGCAACGTCTTACCACTTAATATGAGGGGCGGTGTGATAGGAAGTTTCCCTTGTTAGAAATTTAGAGAGGGAAAGAAAGTGCTTGCCTCGGTACGATTGCAAATGAGTGCCTGCACGTATCTATTGGTGAGAAATCTTTATAAACTGACGTGAATTGAGCATAGCATAGTGAACACAGGTGTGGTGCCGTTAGCCTGCTCTGTGCCGAGCAACTAGAGCCGTGCCGCAGAGCTTAGACAAGCCGGTGAATGGCGCAGCTCGCTGTAGTGGTTCTCCTAGAACTGGTACAGGTGTACTGCTTACATTCCCTAATTGGGGCCGTGTTAATGTAGATGAATGGAAGCCAGGGCATCTCCACCAAACGACGTGACGTAATAACCAGAAGCAGAGCGAAATCCGAAAGCAGGATTGTCAATTAAATAGAGAACTCTGCAATAAGTACAGAACACAGAGAAAAATCTGGAGAATAGAATGCATAGCAGAGTTTAAGATGTATTCGACAATTATGTTGTACTAGCTTAAACCCGCGGCTCCGCTCGCGTGTTGGTTGATTATGATAGATAAGCTATCTGTCTGTAGTGTGCTATGAGACTGCTTTTGACGGATGAAATGCAATACCTTCTTCAGAAAGAAACATTTTAAATCAACATTATCAGGAAAGTACGTAGTGTAGATCAAATCACACTTAAAAATGCAGTCGTTTCGAAGAATCCAATCACGAAATTCAACAATAATGATTGTAATAATCTCACAGAAACGTCAAATCGATTTTTTTAAACAGATGCATTGAAAGAAATTTATTTTTTACTGCTTTATTTATTTAGTCTTATTTCCTTGTTCGTATGCTTATCATTACAGAGAAAGAGCAGAAGTCATTGTTGCACGCATAGACCAAGGATACAGTCTGTGGCATCACGTATGTAACTCCGTTGCTATAGAGTCGCGCCGGCCGCGGTGGCCGAGGGGACTGAGGCGCTTCAGTCACGGTCTGCACAGCCACTACGGTCCGGGGTTCGAATCCCCCCTCGGGCATGGATATTTGTGCCGTCCTAGTTCGTAAGTAGTTTATAAGTAGTTTGTAAGTTTAGGGACTGATGACCCAGTAGTTAAGTCCCATAAGCTTTACAAACATTTGAACATTTGAATAGAGTCGCAAACGTCATCGCTGGCCTTCAGTCCGAACGTCGTTATAATTTGACGACTTTCAACCTCCATATCTTCCACCCCCTTATAGCTATCGGCATGGAACTGCGGGAGACTTCGGACAACAATTACACACAGAGCACTCGTTTGCGTTCTGTAGTTATCGCTGCAGAGCGAAATATTAACACTCACACACACACGTAGAATTTTATATACACCGATAACTTTCCATCCCAATATACTCCATCCTTTTATCATTATCAACCCTCAAGCAACAATTCAACCAATAAAACCATTTTCAAAGAGTAAATATAATTTCCAAAGAGTAATTATTGTTCCGCATTTCGCGTTATATTCCTCAAATTACTAAATATCTATCAGATCGCTATAAAACCGTGGCTTAAACCTTCATCAGGTATAAATTAATAACTGTACAAATATTGAAGCCTGTGCGTCTTGTCGTCCGGACGTGATAAGTGTGCACCGAACAGACAATCACATTAATGTATTTAGATAAATAGCTATCCGATCGCTATAAAACCGTGCCAAAAATCTCCCCGGGTAGACATTAGTAACTGTACAAATTTTTAGCTCTTTCTGTCTTGTGATTCAAACGTGATAAACGTACACCAAACAGACATTCACATTTATAGGTATATATTAATGAGGATACCAACATATGTATTACGGCAGCTGGAGATGAGTGAAAACCTGAAATTCATATTGGCATATATAGAGCTACATAATAATTTAACACTTGTCTATTGAAAAGTTCATAGAAGTATTTTTAAATTTTGGAAATCCTTATGACATGAATTCAGCTCTACTAAATCAATTGTGGCTACTAATCGTATGCGACGAGAATTTGCGAAAGAAACATTGTTAAGAAAAAATTGTTGCCTTACCTTGGGTTGAATATACAGAAATCAAGCCAGCAAGCCAGGTTTCCGGGGAAGATTGGTTTCATTGCTTCGCAGTGAAGGAGTGCTTCTTGGACGCTCCTTCGTAGTGTGGGAGACTTCCATCCCTCCGTACAGAATCGATTAGACACCTTATCTCGAAGGCGGAACGGCAGCCGGCCGAGGTAAATGTGCTGTTATAGTAAGTTATTACACTTGTGATGGAAACACTTGAAGAGCTGATTGCTTCACGTAACTGTGTTATACTGATACACGAGGCTGTAATGTGACTCATTATTTCTGTACGTGGCAGTAATTATCTTGGCAAGCACGTTTTATACGACTTAGCAACCAACTTGCAGCATTCAGCTTCGCACGTTTCTTAGTTCTTCTCGGACATTTGTTATGTTCTGAACTCTGCTTTCCAAAACTTTGACCTCTATTCACAACCGCACGTTCCTGTCAGACGTCGACAGCCAAATCCACTAAATTTTACTTTTAAAGAACATAGAAGTTTTTGAGTTTGTTTTATTTATGTTGTAATTCGTGCGTTTTGGTGGTTCAGCCTACATCAGTTTCAGTTTAACTGGTACTGTTATTTCATTTAACTTAAGTTGTTGTGGTAATTTCTTTATGCGTCCTGAATAATACAAAGTATAACGGGATATGATGATACTAACATAATGTCGAGATAGGAGAAAGGTGAAAATCTCAACACAGCCGTCATCTTTCAAATTTAGCTTCGATCTCAATATTTAACAAGGATAATTACTGTTTTTATCCAAGCCACCAATAGAACTGCAAATAATATTGCGTATGACAATTATGATTCTTTGTTAACTTTTGTTAATTTAAAAATCACAAATTCATATTACCTGTTACAGAATTAGCACAATTCATTACATATTTTTCGACTAACCCTCCATTGTAACACTCTTTTAGGAAACCAATTTCAGTGAAAAAATAATCGATTTTCGACTGTTCTGCCAACATAAAGGCACAAAATACAGCCTACCTCCAAGCAGCAAGTTACTGCCCACCGCCACTTGGCAATATCATGCATTTGCAAGTAGTTTTCTTGACCATAATTTCAAATTAATGGTTAAATGACAGATAATATCATCATAAATAAAAAGACCATAAATTGGAGAGGAATTCCGCCTGATGCAAGACACATTTTTATTTTATTTTATAACTCGAAAATATCTCGGCATTTATAATGCAATTTCTGTGGTTATTGTTGCTTCTAATTTCTGTCATTTTATTCATGTCACAGGGTTTTGCACTGTATAGGCTTTTGGATAAGTTGTTTACATTTGCGAATTAGGTTGAGTATATTATGCCTATATTTATTTACATATCTGCATGAAGCTATTGACATGGTTTACATGTTGTTTTAATTAAACAATAATAAGTTTCACATCTTGTCATATGAAACAATAAAACTGTTTTATTTCCAAAACCAATTTATTGTTCATTTGTCTGGATATTATTATGAAACATTGGCCTATGCGGCTATTAGACATCATACTTATTTTGAATCTTTTCCTGACATTTTATTGTTTTTCAAGCCCCTGATAAACTTTCATACTTCCTTTTTATTTGGCGAGGTGGAGTCAGGACGTTTGTTTTGTGGTTTCTGGAAGGTTAATTTTTCTGGCGGTGGGTCACAGTTCAGCAACTCTTTGACGTATCTAGGCAACTGTTCTCAATTCTGTCTGCTGTTCATAATCAATTTGCCTGATCATTTTTGAAACACATGTTGGGTGATGAGTAACATCGAAGTTTTGATTTAAATGTCTGATAGAAGCTTCTGGTGTTGTTCTTCTGGGAATTTTCTTCTAGCTCCTTTAATTGATCTCTTTCAGACCTTCGTTTGGCGTTCCAAAATACTGTAACTGTCGTCCTCCTTTGGGTTTTGAATTAGTTGTGTTTCGTAGAATTACACTTGTTCCAAGCATCCGAACGTATCAGTAAGGCATATGCACATTCATCATCCCATCATTTTTCCCGCCTAGCAAGGAAAATTGTTTCTCTGCTTCCTGAAACTTCTGAGCCTTTTTGTCCCACTCGTTGGAAATTAACGTGTCAACTTCATGTTGATGCTTCACAACTATTTCTTCACTGATTTTCACTTCTTCAATTCTGTACTTCTGTATTCTGAGGGTGTTCGTTACTGGATACTAGCTTACACCAATTACATACCGACGGGACGTTGAACTCCTTCCTTCCTTAAAAGATGAAATGTGTGTGTAAATGGGTAACAACGGACATATTTTAGATTATTTAATAATCAGAATATTCAATAAAGAAATTATGTTAATGATGATGAGATTGTGAGGATGCTATAATCAGGAGTTTTTTATAATCATGAAGTTAGACTATTTAAGTATTTGCCTTTAGATGTTATTATGAGGTAATTTCATTTCAGTGTGAGTGTATGCTAATTATGAATGCTTTATTATGCCTTGTTTTTCTATTAATAAATACTAAGTGATGATATATTTTGTTTTTATCACAGAAATATTTATTGATACTCTGAAATGTCATGTTTTTCATTTCTTGATGATTTGCCAGATGTTCTAATTTTACACTGGTGATACTTTTTTTTTGGGGGGGGGGGGGGGCACATGTCTCTTTATTTGTGTTTCATGTGCTTGTTTTCAGGAATGTCTAATACTATTTGTCCACTTTCCATTACTACACCAGAAATATTCAACCATGACTTGTTCCATCATTTAGAGTTAAAAACAACATCAGAAATAACATCTGATTCCCAAAAAAAAGCAAAGTCTTATTTTTATCCTTTAAGTGCGTTTTTTTCTGGAGTGCACAAAACGAATTATTAAGATACCTGTCCATGCTGTTAACAATGGTTGTTTGAGAAGATCTACAAAGCGGAAATCTTTCTTACTGTATCAGCGTGAAATCATTATTCTTTCTGTATCATCATCAAAGACAAACCAAACAAAAGCTTTAAATCATTTCATCAAAGTAATCAAATAAAAGTATCCATGATCTTCGCTCCGCATTTCTGGAGCCCACACTTTATGCGACTTCTCGGAGACCATTTTTACCACGACTTATCGCCATCATGTACTGCACCAGTCTGTTGCTTAGCCGCAAACAGCAGCAATACCGCGAAATCAAAGAGCAACTCAAAAATACCTGTCACTCCTATCTAACCAACAAATACATATATTTCATGAAAATTCGATAAAGACTTATTTCAACACCTCCCATAATCTAATGAAGCACATACTTTGAGCATAAGCTCAGTCCGTAGTCAGACTGCATATTGTACTTCAATGATTTGGACTGTACACTTCTCTACGCACGATGTTATCAATTTCAGAGAGAGTAGCTACCATTTATTCGTGCTTTGAGGCACACAGAAATGTTGAAGGCTTTCATCAAAGGAATGCTAATCTGTTCCCTGATAGGAATTGTTTCTTGTGCAACGGCTTTTCGCAGTGTTTTCCAACTGTTTGCTGAAACTTGAAATGTTAAACATAGAAACAGAGTACGGTGTTCATTTTTTAGAGATATTAGCGTTTTTCAATAATTTTCGACTCATTTTTACTTTTTCAGATTTGCGATTTTTGCGCCATGTATCATAAAAAGCAACAAAATATTTCATGCAAAAGTTTCAAATTTTTTCACGGACAATCCAAATCTGCAATAAAAAATAGGGATTTGCATTTAAGTTTTCAAAGTCACCCCTCCTGTCGCCCTCTTCGAGGTGAACACATTTTATTGCAACTTTATTGCAACCGATTTGTATCTTTCCAAATATTCCGAAAAACCGTTTTAGGTGTTTCATCCTGTATATTCCTGAATGCTTTACAAAAATTAAGTTCATTATAATTCATTACCATTACAATTGGATGAGACACCTCAACTTCGATAGCCGGCCGCGGTGGCCGAGGAGACTGAGGCGCTCCAGTCACGGTCTGCACGGCCACTACGGTCGGGGGTTCGAATCCCCCCTCGGGCATGGATATTTGTGCCGTCCTAGTTCGTAAGTACTTCATAAGTAGTTTGTAAGCTTAGGGACTGATGACCCCGTAGTTCCGTAGTTAAGTTCGATTGAAAAAAAAAAAAAAAAAAAAAAAAAAAAAAAACCTTCGATAGTTGAAAAAACAACTGAAAATAATTCGTCACTCTCACTGTTGTAATTGGTAACCGTCCTCACGTATACTCAATGGCAGGCGCCAAGTGGTATTACGTATCTGTCCCAGGCTGGACACTTTCGATATGAAAGACGTTCAAGCGAAGGGAGGGGCACACTGATATATTATTTCTCTTATGGATGCATATATACCTGCTTTTATGTTACGGATCGGACCAATGCCTGAAGTCGAAAATTAACTTTATGTCGAACTGTATAATACCTCTCTGATACAGGTTTGATACTTGTTTTTCTGGGCCGCATGCCTTACATAACAATGTCACCTCCAGCTAAAGAAGGTAATTCAAGGCTTACCATAGCTCTGTCTATTCAGAATATTTTTGTATTTAACTGCCTACGTATTATGTTTATGGCGTATCTCCCCTTCCTGCAATTTCGAGCTCTTTCAGTGACACGTGACATGAAAATCCTGTTTAAATGTCGTAAATCTGCTAAATAATAAGCTGTTATTGTACTACCCCCCGTAAAATAGCGCGATTAAAAAGAACGTGAAGACAAATGCACATAATAATAGAATTAAAATTAACCTTACATTCCATAAAAAAAGTTGGAACTATAGATTGTGTGCACTGTAAGAAGCCTGCCTGATATATAATTCATGGCGCCAACTGTAAAAAAGAAAACAAAAAAGAAATGGAATCCTATTTCGACTTTAATCGAGGCAAACGAAACGAGGAAAACGTGTTGTGTTGGCTGTTGGCGAGAGTGGCGTGACGGAAAAGAATCTCGGCGAGTGGAGAGGTCAGAGAAAGGAATGCAATTTGGGCGATATGAAGAGGCCATTGACTTGTTACCACGCGTGGCCGCCGGCCGAGGGGCATTAAACGTTCGGCAGCGAAGAAGTGCTCTCAGCGAGCGCTCTGAACAGCGCGCTTTTAATTGAATTGCGTCGACAACGACTCTATTATGTACGAATGAAAGCTGGCGTAATTGTCGGAACGGAGGGCTTGGCTGGGGTGGGTGTTTATGTTGTAATAATGGCCGCTCCCAAGATTTGCTGGCGGGCACAGGAAGATAGCGCCAGATAACTGCATTGTATCCACGCGCGTCATTGTGCCAATGAGTGATACGACTCGACAGTCCACAGTCCTATCGTGCCCCACATTATGGCGCCGCAATGCAAGAGATATTGCTCTGTTCCTGTCATAACACAGCGCAGCGCACAGATAGCGCCACACCGGAGGGATTTTCTCAGAAAACTACGTCGTTGCGCCTGTCTATTAACGCTTTAAACAAACGGCACGTACGCTTAGCAACAGGACAATTAAAAACATATTCAGATAAACGGCGAAACACACAAAAGAAATTATTGTTCACTGGCCGAAGTGAAAACAGTTTATAGTTCTTTGGAGCTATATTGCATTACGTGTTTGTTACTGCTCCCGACTGGAGATAAAATAGTTGCCAAAGCAAGATAGAGGCGGTAGATTTATTTGAGTATTAGGATTATCTTTTGGTCTAACTTATTACGGAGAATGTAAATTAGCCACATGGTTACTGATGTCCAGTAGATGCTTCAAATATTTAAGAAACACGAAAAAGTGCGTCAAGAGTGTACATAGACCGTACGGATTCTGTTGAAAAACTACCTCAGACCTGTAATCAATAATGCATGAAAATTAACGCTCGGAGAAGTTATATATCGCAGAATACTTATTTTGAAAAAGCACCTAATTAAATTTTCCTTCATCTTAAAAGAAACTAATACACATGTTAGGAACAACCGAAAAAATCACAGAAGTGGCCGAGAACGAACCAAAAGAAATTGTAGCAAATGTAATCAGTTGAGCGGAAGGAAGCTGGTACAATTGACGCATGTCTATTTGAGTTTTAAAATTTTAAATATTTGTAAACTTAATTGACCCAAAATTGCTTACCTCATCGGTCCCTAGGCTCAAAAACTACTGAAACTAACTTATGATAAAGACAGAAAGTACACCCATGCCCGAGGGAGAACTCGAAACTCCGACTGAAGTGTCCGCGCAATCTGTGACAAGACGCCTTAGACCGCGGGACCAATCCCGCCCGGCGTGATTAATGAAATAGGAGCAAAGTTACTCGTATAAATGAACGTATTTCTCTTTCGGCCTGACTAAATCTACACTGTCTCAGAAAATGCTGTTAATGCTTTCTTATTCTTCAGTTTCGTACGTAGACTCATGCATATATAAACTCATGTGAGGCATCAGTAAAATACGCATTAGAGAAGTCGTGTCTAATAAATTATTAAGAGATATGAAACATCCACCGTGGTTCAACCGCACCAGTTAGAAAATTCCTGACTGGGCGGACGCTCACGCCGGAGGTTCGAGTCTTCCCCGGGCATGGGTGTTTGTGTGTTGTTATTATTGTACGTTAGCTTAAGTAATTTGTAAGTCTAGGGACTGAGGACCATAGCAGTTTGGTCCAATAGGTTTACAAAACTTTGAACATTCGAGAAAATTCCTACGAATGTAAGTAGACCTTCAATGCAAATATGAACGTAGCCAAAGTCTCGCAGAAATTCAAAAATTATACGACTCCAAAATTAGGGTAAGTACGGTCACGCGGGATACCTTCAACGATTTCGAAAGTAAATTATATGTCCACACGTGGCAGAGAATCCTAATGTATTTTAGTCTGATGTTGTAACCGGTAAACGGATAGAAAATATATGCCAACACACTGTGTGACCGTAATGGCGTCTAAAGAAAATATGGCACACTTAAGGCCGAAATACTAAATGTCTGTTTCCAAAACTGTTTCATAAGAAAAGCTGCACTGTAGTACCCCCTCTAAATCTTCGCACAAATGAAAAAATGGCAGATATAGAAATAACTGGCAGAGGGATACAAAGCAACAGAAATCTCTCAACAGTGGAATGGCCGCTGAACATGATTGGGAATTAATTCCATTTTACACAGATTATGCGAAGGAACATCTTTCCGTTCCAGCAGCTGCGTACAGTACGTCAACGGATGAGGGAATTGTTGCCAATTATCGAGGCAAAAAAGTACAGATCTTACGCGTATTCAAGAAGGGTTGTCGAACAGGTGCGTAAAAAACATTTGTCTGTTACTGAGCGAGATAGGGCTATGGTAACATACTCGTCTCACATTCTGGAGGATGGCAGTACAAATGCAACTTCGGCCATCTACATCCAGTTTCTCCTTGATTTTCTTGAATAACTACAGGCAAATACCTGGATGGTTCCTTTCAAAGGTTACGGCCAACTTCCTTATCCATTCGTACCCAAAAATCCTAGCGTTAGCTCCGTCTGCAGTGACCACGCTGTCGACGGGATGTTAAACCCTAAGGTTCCTTCCTTCCATACTAACGGTCTGTTTTAAAATTTTGAACATGTTTTATGTTGGAGTATTATGCCATATCTGGAGACCTTCTCTCTAGGAATCAGCAGGAGTTTTCAAAGCAAAGATAATGTGAAACCAAATAGAAATCTGATAAATGCCATCTTTTTGCCTTCTACAAGGGGTTTAATATGGTTCTGCAGAGTCAACTAATGAACAAACGACAGGCGTACGGGCCATCAAACGAAATGTGTGACTGGATTGAAGAGTTTATAGCTGAAAGAAATCAACATGTCATACTTAACCGAGAGAAATATTTGGATGTGTAAGTGATTTCAAGTGTGCGCCAAAGGAGTGTTACAGAACCCTTGCTTTTCACAATATACATAAATGATCTTATAGGAAACATCGGAAGTTCAATGAGACATTTCACAGGTGATGCAGGAGCCACAACACTGGAAAAGTGTATCGAAATGGAAAGGTGTTAGCAGCTTATCGGCGCATGGTGCAGACAGTGGCTTTAGTGTACTGTGAATACACACAAAGGAAGATCCTATATTATATAACTACTCAATAGCAGAACAGTCGTTGAAAGCTGTCACTTCCATAAAAATTCAGGGAATAGACATACGAAGCGATTTGAAATGGGAAGACCACATGAAATTAATCTTGAGTAAGCCAGATGTCAGATTAAGATTTATTGTAAGAATCCTGAGGAGGAGAAGTCCATGAGCAAAGAAAATAGCTGACTAGCCACACGTTTGGCCGGTGCTTAAATACTGCTCATCAATGTCGGATCCCTACCAGATAGGGTTGATAGAAGAAATAGAAAAGACTTAATACGAATTTCATTTAATAAGCACGAAAACATCACGCAGATGATCGTGAAACTCTGTTGTAACACACTGTAAACAAGACGTTCTGAATTGCTCTACGGGCTTCTGTCGAAGTTCTTGAATATTCAAACAGAATATCGCTTTCTCCTACGTATATCTCATAAAAGTCTCCCGGTCGGGGGTTCGAATCCCTCCTCGGGCATGGATATTTGTGCCGTCTTTAGTATAAGGTACTTCATAAGTAGTTTGTATGTTTATAGGCTGATGACCCCGCAGTTAAATCCCACAAGCTTTACAAACATTTGAACAATTGTCAAACGTATCTTCCATAAATCATACGCTTCTAAAATAGGACAGAGATGAAGCGACGACGAAAGGTACACTTCGCCACTTACCATGAGGTGGTTCGCATAGTATGAATTTAGATGTAGAAGAAGAATTAAAAATTGAACATGTGCCTATTTCTGTTCTCGTAAGTTTAGGTGCATCCATGGCAGTCGCCTACAGACTTCAGCGTTCCTTGCATCAGGTTCCACAGTGACTGTGCAAAATATACTCTCAGTTGCAAAAATGACATATTTTATTAAAACTACCTATTCAGCTTCTCAAATAACAAATGAAGGAAGCAGTATTTAAAAGAACTTTGTTCTCGGAACATGGTAATAAATAATTCGACCGTTGTGTTTGAATAATTTGAGCTCTTCATGACGAAGGAAGCTTCAACTAAATAATTCAGCACTTTGAAAAGGATTAATCTTTCTTAAAAAAGAAGAAAAAATACTATACGTCACGTAACATTATGCGATAGTAGTAAATGGAAGTTTGAACAATACAGAATTACAAAATACTGAGACTTTTAACTTCTGATTTCCATATTCTTTACTATGACTCACCCATATCTGGAAATAAATTCTGATTTTGCTGTTCTTTATCCAAATTTAGATAGCATTTTACAATGAACTGTCGACGACGCACAATATTCTTAAATTTAACTCGACATATCAAGTGTATCTCATGCAATAAATGGCAGGTGAATCTTTGGTCACAAAGGAAATTACTTCGTACTAAATAAGCAACACTAAGCATACCCCTCAAATGTTATATATTTCCGTAAAGTGAACTGCATTATTTTTATATCATTAAGCAGGGTCAGTGACTGGAAACAAATTCCGTTCATTACAGTTCATAATGGATAACCGACTCTGTGTTACAACACGAACCTGCTATTTGATCTACATTGTCTTTTAGTAGATGAAACAAAACATGGTTTATGAAGCAGAATTATCGAGATGTCTTTGACTGTTTCATGGCGTTGAAATACGTTCAACGGCGGCAGTTCGAAAGTTGTGACACAAAGGGACAAGAACGCGAATTTCCCTCTTGGGGTTAGCGGTTATCTTAACCATTCGACTGTCCGTAAACGCTACCCGGCCTGCTTAATTTCTCAACTTGTTAGGGAAAACCACTATAGTAGAGTCCCCCTTCCATTCTTTTTGTGACTCACAGTCTTGTCTATAGGTCCATTCCCGCAAGGAATCGGACGTTATTTGCTCATCTGCACTGGACCTGTCAGCTGTCTCTAGAGGCAAATACGAGGCGCGTCCAGAAAGTAAGTTCCGTTTGGTTATATAAAACGATACAGAAAAAATATTGATTGTACGAAAATCTACAACTGTTGAACTACTTTTCCACATAGCTTCCGAAATTTTCCAGCCAATTGTCATAGCATGGCACAAGGTTTTGTGTGCCTTTTTCATAGAATGTTGCCGCCTGTGTAACCTGTTACCATATGGTAACACGTTCTTTCAGCTAGTCATCATCGTTGAAGTGTTGTCTACCAAGGACAGATTTTAGGTGTAAGAAGAGGATTACTGTCAAAAGATTTTTTTTTCACGATAATGCCTGACCTCACACACCGAATGTGACCAAACAGTTCTTACGGAAATTTCAATGGAAACTGTTTGATCATCCTCCATACAGTTCGGACCTCTCTTGTAGCGACTTTCATCTCTTCTTACACCTAAAATCTGTCTATGGTAGTCAACATTTCAACGATGATAAAGAGCTGTTACCTCATACTTGAATACAGAGGCGGCAACCTTCTGTGAAAGATGCATGCAAAAACTTGTTGCACGCTATGACAAGTGCCTACAAAATTAGTGCCTACAAAAGTAGTTTAAAGAGTTGTAGAATTTTGTGCAATAAAAATTTCCTTTATATCTGTGTACAATTTCATTTTATTACCAAACGGAACTTACTTTCTGGACGCGCCTCTTAGATAAATAAATATTTATGGTTTCCATCCACACTGCTCGTATCACATGATTTACAGGATTACTGTCTTGTGATTGTTCCCAACATACAGGCATTGCAATTGTAACTGGGTAATCCGACCAGGTACTGCAACACCTTCCATCATTAAGAAACAGGCCAATGTCAGTTCGTGTGGTCCTAGTTGCTGCATCATTTATGCAGGTGAAAACAGTGATATTCGATCTAATTACCGCTCCGCCTGCAAGACAAGAAATAATTTTTTTATAACTGACGTTACATAAAGCACACGAGAGCAGAGAGTGCTGGCGGTGTTGTTAGCAGGAGCCTCGGCGCCATATTAAGGAGTTACTTTGTATGACACAGCAGCGGCTGAGAGCCCAGCCTGTCCGTGGTCCGCCTTAATACTAAACCCCATCCTTGTAACTGCGTGAAACATTAAAGAAGGGTTATTTCGAGTGCGAGCGAGGAGATTAGGCGCCGAGCCGCCGTCTCTGCACTTCAGCGAGTAATTAATGTAACGCCTGATGAATTACGTAATAAAATGATGAACGTTAATGTGTTTCGAGAACTCAACAGTCATCAAAAATAATGCATCGCGAAGGATAAATTTGGCAGTGTCCGCTAACGACGGAAACATTTGCAGGCCACTGCCATTACCCTCGACCCCGAAAGTACTGCAAATTTATAATCGATTCTTCTAACGCAGTTATAGTGCGCGCCCGTCTATGTCACACGTACGTTTTTCATTTGATACTTCATTAACAGAAGGTAATCTAAATCCAAAAGTTGCTTTGTGAATAATGACGGAAGTGCTGCAGATTATTAAATCTATCGTTGAGGGTCTAGGAGCGGTAAGATTCGAAAAGTAATCTTATATTTAAATTAGTCACTGTTCGTGTCGGATTTCCTACATTATAAGAAATTATTTTTTCGACAGAACTCTGTTGTCAATTGTAAGCAATCTATTCTATGAAAGACGTGACGGTCATTATCTCTGGGCTGCTCATAACTGCATATTTCAAACTTAAATTTGCAGATATTTACTAACACATCATGGATAATTCGTCTGACAAATATAAGGGGATACACTCTTTACATGTAATATATAAAGGGGAATAGTTGTAATCACAAATGTCGAGAAGTTCTTGACCGACGTATTTCAAATTTTTAGATGGTACAATAATGAATATTCGGACCGACACAGGCTATATCAATGGTTCCAATATATTCTGGGTGACTAGAAATATTCTTGAAGTGTTTGTGGGTGTACCAGAGTTGTTTGGGATGTGAAATAACAGTTACGAAAATAGCTGACTCCTTGCTCTCTTTGAGATGTAATTTGCGTATTTGCGTTTAATTTTCTCAATCAGGTCGCTGCACGTAAAATTATAGTATGCAGTCACTGGTAGTGTAACAAAATGTGTTATTCATTTGATTTCTCACTCGAAGGTGAGAGCGTTACAAAAATTGGACATTGGACAATCGCAAGGTTCTAACACTATCTAACAGCGCAGCAATCCCGTGTGCGACCAAATTTTTGTTTGTTCGGTTTCATCTAAACAGTTGAAGGACACGTCTAGCAACAACTCTGCCATCCTGCTTGAATTGCGACGGCAAGATTGCAAACTTCAACGCAAATTTGCTCTGAAACTACGCGATGCGTCTTCTTTTTTTTCACAGTTATTTCTCAGCACACAGTAACCCGCAGCGTCCATGAACACCAAAAGCATTAGACAGACTTTGAGTAAGGCCTATACACGTTTCTGGCTAAAGTGGACAAAGCCAGAGAGGCCTGATAACTCAGTGAGGAAAGAAAATGGTCACAAACTTGCCAACCAATTTCGAGAATAATCAGTTAGGTATGCATGATACTTTCTGATCCGTGGCTTCGCTGTATGGAGGCAGCTGTCTATTGCTGGACCTGATGGAATGGTATATCTCGTTTTATGAAAAAGGAATACCAGATGCACTTCAGTAGCAGTAAGCTGTGTTATGTCCATCTTAGAACACAATAAAGAGATCGTAGTTATTTTAGTGGAAATACTGAAATATTAGTTTTAAGGTTATTAATAGTAACGTAATTTTCACTAGTAATAGAATTTTCCGAAGAAAAATTAGTAAATAAGTAATAAAAAAATCGGTGGTGGTGTTAGTAGTGTTAGCCACTGTAATAGGATTATTTCTTGTTTTGTTGCAATAATATGACGTATTATAACGATAAAATTAGCCGTAGGAAACTGTAAATTAGTCACGAAAATTTGCCATAACGTACACCTATGCTGTATTTCAATTAAAGTATAGGAAGACATGACTGAGAATTGACAGAGAAGCCAATGGAAAATAATAGATCGCCATCTAAATGTCAGAGCGGTGAGAGTGCATAAAAATGCAAAGAATTAAATAGTCGTATAGACAAAGTAAACGTGATACACTGTTCAGAATAGGAAAGACAGAAATACGGGTAGAAAATGCGGATAGTATCATTAAAATTTACTTCTGTTTTTAACGGTCCATTGCGCTAATCTAGAAAGTAGACTATGATAAATAAATATATAAATTAATGTTTCAGGCCACCAACCTCTTCTCTATAGAAATAAAACCCGATGGTCGCGATGTTTGTCCAGTATGGACTCCGAAACTATTCATCTGATCTTAATGAATTTTTTTTACAGTATGAGTGATTTGGTCCAACCTCAAAGATTGAATAGCCTTTATCTCGATTAATAACTTCAACGTTATTTTTATTGCAAATTAAATGTTTTATCTAGGTCCGGCAAGTATCCAGTTATTGGGGCTAGTGGCAAAGGTCATAGGTTCGAAACTCTATGGGATCATTAATTTAGAATTTTAACCGAGCCTTCGCCTCTCAACGATGTGAGGAGTCGCCATAAACGACACGTTGTTCGATTTCCACGTTAAACAGTAGGCACCCTTTTCCGGGTTGGATAACTGGGGTAGGTTATGGACATGTTAGGTGCCGTAGTTGCGACCAAATGAAAGACTTGCAATAGATCATTTATCCACACGAAATTGTTAGTATCATACATTTACAACATTTCCTTGCCACTGAAACTCATTACACATTACATTACATAACCGAGATTTTTTTAAAGAGTTTTATTCATTTTGGTATGCTGTCTAATTTTGGTGAAGTTTGTCGTACTTTTTTCCTTACAGGTTATTTCAGTTGAAGCTGTTTCTTGTGTTCCGTAGTACAGTGGTTATAAACGGAACCTTACAGGATCGCTTAGTTGTCTGCCTCTCTATTAGTCTGTCTGTCCGAGCGTTAAGACTTCTTTTTGTCAGGAACGGTTACACAATAACGTTGAAATTTTTGTGTTATATTCTACGGACTCCAGCTAGTGTAAAACGTTATGGTTCAGAGGTAAAGTAACTAAAAGTTACAGCCAGTTTACACTAGTAAACTTACTTACCAAAACCTATACTGTACTTCCCATTGCCCTAGAATCACAAACAAAGCACGGAGCCGCGGCGAAGTGGCCGAGCGCATTGAGCTGTTATGCTCCGATTCGAGAGGCAGCTCCCAGTCGGGGGTTCGATTCCCCCCTCGTGCATGGATGTTTGTGTTGTCTTTAGTATAAGGTAGTTCATTAGTAGTTTGTAAGATTAGGGACTGATGGTCCCGCAGTTAATTACTACAAGCTTAACAAATATTTGAACATATTTTGAAGCAAGGATTCACATTACAAGTAAAGGAAACATCACAAAATTAGTTACTTTGTAACTAATAAGAAATATTTTTGCCATCGTAAACTTAGCATTTGTAATCTCTAAAATAATATCAGTAACTACTGAAGAGATATGACATGAAGTAACCAGCAGTTGACGTTCAGCCGTAAATTTTAATTTTTCATTAAATTATCCGTTCGATAAGGCCCCTTGACATAACTAACTCGGAATAATGCATTCGTATTTAATCATACATGAGCCACAAAAGGATAGTCATGAAACAGTGGTCTCTGATCTACATGTCGTGATCACTTCCTGTATGTACTAAAAAATTCGTTTTGATGGGGGAGTTTGTGAGTACCGGGAAATGATTGCGTTTACATGTTTGCACTATAACAGCACTGTACGTGGCATAAATTTCAACTTCATAGAATAAAAATATCTGCACACTGTGTTCAAAGGAAATGGTTGTTACAAATGTGTTGTCTACTAAAAATTCTATCGATTTCTTACGAATAACGCCATCAGCGCCTGCCTAAAACTTCCAAAACGATGAAAGAATAAGAAAATATATTTTTTCATGTCGTCTATGAATGTTAATGTTGAATATATAACATATAAAAGGTTCAGATATTAGTATTTCAGTTAAGGTTCTCTGGCCCGTGTGGTTCCAGCCAAAGCAGAAAGAGAATTAATGTGCGTAAAGGAAGTGAGGAGAACTGATTTTGCAGAATGGTACAGAAAGTAGTCGCTAGATTTTTCAGAAGTTAAAGCAGTAGCACAGAAGAATTTTTTATCGAATTGAAAATTAATGAAACTGTGACCAGTTGATCTTTCACGCGTGAGACAACTGTGAAACACATGCCTAACTGTAACATCTGTAGGCCTAACACGATTTTATACCATCCACGTCTCAAAGGCTGCACAGTAAATACTATTTTTCGGGTTGAACTGATGTGAATGGTAATAGTATTTTCGAATAGATAATGCCTGATTAACACTGCCCCATATGACTTACTGCGTGCGAACTTTACCACCAAATTACACATTAACTTAAGGAAGAGTTTTCAGCGACACATTTATTACAATTAGGTACCCTTATGATAGAGCACTGACTCATATCTGTATCTATAAAATGTATCTATAAATGTTCCCCATAGACTCCAAGATGGCTGGAGCAATTTTGATGAAATCTTCAGGAAATCTTTAGATTAGCCCAGTGGGTGATCGTGTGAAGTGTAGTAGCGATGGATCAGGATATTTATTAACGTATATGTGATAGTTTACGTCTGACACTTGCAGCAACAGTGGCGGCACTGGCGGAGAAAGAGTAAACCGTTTGCACCAAGTCATTCTTCTGTAACTACAGTACTGCCAATTGGAGCGCTAGCATCGCTTCAGTGACTTTTCGTGTAGATAGTGCCGCTACGGTTAACTCTTACTCCGTTAGAGTCGCTACTGCCGTATCAAGTGCCAGAGTTAACATTTACTTATATACCCTTGACTGTGGTATTATTATGCAAATATGGATTAAACAAACTGAGCATTATATAAGCATGATACGTATCATCAGACATAGCAACCAGTAAAATACGTGGGCATATCAATTTTAATAGCTATATAATTTCTACCTGTGCAAACCCGGGGCGCGTAGCTAGTTATATTAACGTTGCTCATTCGGCAGATAAAAACATTAATTATTACTAGGTACATGTAGAGGCTAAGTACGTAAACCTTAGAATTCTTATTACCGTGAGTGCCTTCTCATTGGAACATTGATCTTCAATATAAAAGAAGTCCTAGGAAAACACTTCACAAAAACTCTTGTCAACAAAATGATGACGATTATCATCATCACTATCATTGCACAAAATACACAGCACTATCTATGAAACTATTAGTAACCCAGTTTTATGTTGTTACTGTTCAGAGCACAATTAATTGCCGAGAACATCTTTTGATAAATGGAACTGTTTCACTTGTCTCACCCTGCACGACAGTGAGTTCCCTAGAACCTAAAATAATGTAATATGAGAGGAGTGTTGGCTAATTAAAGAAATAAGGGAATAAAACCAGCAACAGAAATCAAAGAAAACTAATCTCGCAAAACAGGCTTGCAGTAAAGTAAAACAGAAAACGATAGACACAATTGAAATGAGAAATTTGCCTACAAATGGGAAAGGTTGGGGAGAAGTTAAAAAAACATAGCAGACGACCATGGCTGGCTGATCACAGAAATAAAAGCGAATGACCCATACAGTCTGCAACACACTAAATACTCCAGCCTACAATTTTAGGCCAGTGGCTACACAAATCACGAAACCTACTAGATGTGTCCAAAACCTAATGTAGACGTGAAAATAAATGCTCCATTTAAAGATGGGGAACTCTGCAACTTGTAGATAGAATTCTTTCTACAAATACTCCTAGATATTACACAAAAATTGCAGAAACAATTACCCTTTTATTGTGTAGTGTTATGATGAAAGACCATGCAGGGAGCATGTTCCGAATGTTGAGATCTTACAAACAGCATCATGATGCGAAGGGTGGACTACTACTACTGCTTTGTCAATGGTTGGTAAAAAGATGTATTATATAAAAATGGTATGAAATAAATAATATTCGTCTTTTCCTAGCATAAGTGTATATACATAACCAATAACCAATTTCGGCAACAAATTGTCTTGTCTAATTAATCTGAAACCTTCTTATTGCCAAAAGTACCGTCCAGGCTTTCAGCTTACTATAAACACAGTCTGTGGAACCTGTTTGTATTTTATGTACACAGTGATTAACGGAACATTTTGGTGCAATTTTGCTCACCCCTGATGATGTTTAGGACATTTTGATAAAATTTTGGTATAACCTGGTGAAGTATGGAAGAACAAAGATTAGTCTTCACTGGATGACATTATCAGCTTTGTGCTATGTTTTGTACTACAAAATATAAATATATATAAATGTGAGGCCACCACAGTTTCTGGGTGACTATGATATATGCTGATTACTTGACATATTTGAAAATGATAGTAAGAGTTTTTACTTTGGGACCATTAAAAATTTATTCTCATCTACATTTGTTTTAAGGTTTAAGTTAAATCAGCAGTACAGCCTTTGTATGTTTTTCAATGTTATACAACAATTTTTTGTTTTTGTTTTTAGATAGTTAAGTGCAGACACAACTATCACAATAGTTGCAATGCGGAACCTGTAAGTTATTTCACTGGTGTCAACAAGAATGTTATGTGTAATTTGGAAAGTATTTACATGTGAAAATAAGTTTATTTGGTTGTCCATTTTTCCTTCAAAAGTGTCGAACTTTGCTAATAAACAAATACTATACAACATCTAAGACGTATCACTAGTACTACTGTGTGACCAGTGAATACTTTTAACGTTACAGATAAAGTAGATTAAAATGTGATGCTACATGCGTTTTGTATTATAAAATTGCACATATGCTAGTAGAGTAATTTATTTTGGTGCAATAACAAGTTATTTTCAACATTAAAGATTATTTGCATTCGTCAGTTATTATAAGTAACCTTTCTGAATTTCACAAGAGAAATTTATATGTATTTGAGAATAATATTATTTTGGTGGAAATGTGTTTCTAAGGCATCAACTTTCCCTCTCTGTAAGTTGAAATTGGTTTAAAATTCCGTTTACCCAGGTTAACTGGTATTTGCAGCATTACAAATATATATTTGCATACTTCGAAAATAAGCAATTAAATGGTTTAAAGAAATAGAAAGGTTTCTCCTTCTAATACAATTTGTAAATGCGATAAAGAGTATTGTAATCATAGTAATCAGTAAAAAGTTTAGCTAATTTTACCGTTACATTGTTGTTCCTTTTTATTTACGGTTAGACCTGTCTTGTGCTTATGGTTGCATTGCGTTCCATTTGACAATTACTACTCCATTGTTAGAAGGTAATGTACTGACTCGTTCCATGACCATGGAGGCTTTCTCCTCAATTAGGTCCTGTGGAATATGATAAATATAAATAAAAAATAAATACAAATGTCGCAGCCTTCCTAAAACGTTTGTTTATATAATTCAAGTCGGACTAGATATGATGTAAGGCAAAGGAACATAACAAGTCAGTTATATTGATTGTGTCTTCTAGTGTAGAACATAATGCATTATCATCTCTTCCTTACCTATGTAATAGATGCTGTGAAGCATTTCTGTAAATCTTGGAAAGTAATATGGTCCTCATTGTTCAAGATTTAACGTACAATGCCTAAAGTAAGCCCATGATCAAAATGCAGACACCCTATTTGTAATTTTACAGACTTTTAACATGGAAGTTATCATGAGATTATTGCACTGGCGACATATTTTCATTTACATTTTTGCTGTGAACTAAAGTGTTTATATATTTGCTGTGATCTAAAGTGTTTATATATTATACTTGATAAAAACAGCGCTTCAATGTTATACTCTTAGCATAAGAGCAATGCACAATTTAGGTGAAGCTTTCCTACTTTAAAAAAAAGTAATACAAGTAATTATGGTACTTTTGAACTTGGGACAAAATTCACATGTTTTTGTGTGTCTGCGTATGTGTTCATATGTGTGTGAGGTCTTATGCGACCAAACTGCGTGGTTATCAGTCGCTAGACTTGCACACTAATTACTTGACTAGCTTAAACTAACTTACCCTAAGGACAACACAAACACCCATGTCCGAGGGAGGATTCGAACCTCCGACCGTAGCGGACTTGCAGACCGTGACTGGCGCGCCGCAGACCGCTCGGCCACTGTGGCCGGCTGCGTGTGTGTGTGTGTGTGTGTGTGTGTGTGTGAGAGAGAGAGAGAGAGAGAGAGAGAGAGAGAGAGTGAGTGTTTACGTATTGTAGTCTTCGGAATACTGTAAGCTAAATCCAATACATATTTTCCAAAAATAGTTGGATGCCTTCGAATTTACTGCAAAATTGTCATTGTACAATCGGGGACAAAAATATTACCTGGCCCGAATAATGTAAAGTCCAAGAATAGAGCATTGCGCATACCCTAGTTCAGAAGTGCCAGGTTGCCAACTCTAGTGGTCTTCGGAGCTTCAGCTTGGAGTTTACATCGTGCAATAGGAGTAATATAATAGTTAGGATAGCAGCTTAACTCACGTAACATTTATTTTGGAAAACGTAAGTCGAGCACGGAGAAGCGGTTGACGTATAAGAACTCCCCGTGGTTAGATTTACTGCAACGAAGCGCTTCTTACATACTATGTTTTGTTGTCTGAGTGGATTCCGGGAGCCGTGGCTCCGCGCGCCCGGTCAGGGGGCTCTACGCCCTCTGTAACAAAAAATCTGAGCCAAGAACACGTTGAACAACAACGAACAAACACGATCAGCGACTGCAAGGAACAGAACTACCCGTAGAGGAAAAAAGTGTATAGGCTGACGGTTTACGAACATAACGGGCACGAGTTCGAATAGCAGTGTAGTCAACTTTTTTCCACCTGTGCTGGTAATATTTTTAACATTAATTCGCTAAGAATTTTGCAGTTATAAGCTTTATAGGCTTTTCTAGATTCCACATTCTTCAACATATTCCATTTTGTAATAGCCTAATCTTTAAACAACGAGACAAATGATAGCCATAGTAAAAATGTTGAAAATGGCTGCATGTATTTGTAATGGTGAAACTATAGTGTTAAGGTAGATGCATCAGACGATAGGGATAATTTTCTAAGCCCTTATGCGCGGTTTACACGAGTGAATGGCAGTGCCTTCCATTGTTTCCAGTTTAATACTCGTTCTTCAACTCCGGTAGGACTATTCGACCGCTACGCTAAGGACAGGTAGATCATTGATAGTGTCGGCCTTCATGGTTAGAGCGGTGTGCATCAGATCGGATGCCACCAAAGCTTTTACTTATTTATTTCATTGCTTTTTTTTATCGCGTTGCAAATGTTTCTTGCTTTAGTTACTTTTTGTTATTAAATGATATTGGTTTTACTTTTTTAGTATTCTCTGTATTAAATAACTAATTACAGTTTGTCAGTTTGATACCTTAAAATAATCTTCCTTGACTTTAATATTTATTTGACCTCCCATTACAAAATAATAAACATCCTTGGGGGGTGTTATTCATCTTACCTCTCATAAAAATACAAATAATCTTCCTTGGAGGTTGATATTGGTATGACGTCTCATTAAAATCAAAATAATAAAATGTAGGCTACGTATATCTTCAGTATTTTGTCCACATGCCATTGGCATCAAGAACAGACCAGATCTTAGAGGCATAGAATCTACAAGTCTGCGGAAAAAGCCCTCATCCATGGCAATTCTCTCCCATGAAGAATAAAGCAAATCTTCCGCAGTTCTTGGGGGAGGGTCCGGCCAATTATCCCGCAGAGTCTTCTTGAGTTTAACCCATACGTTCTCTTTGGGATTGAGATCAGGTAACTTTGAAGAAGATGGTAGGCACTGAATAATATTCTCTTTCCTTTGGAACCAGCTCTGAATCCTAATGCTGGTGTACTATGAATGATTTTAATGATGGTAAATGAGAACTCCTTCGGGGTACTTTAGTCAAGCTCCAGGAATGATTACATTTTCGAGGAAATGTTCATAGCATGCTGAATAATTCCTGCAAGAGGTCTATAACATAAAAAATAAATTGTTTTCAGTGGGATTCGAACTCGGGTCTGTTGTGTTCTCAAACCTTCAGCCTACCCACTCACCCAATGAAACATATGTGAGAAGCTGTTCGTTGTAGTAAATGTACCCACGTGGGATTCTTACAACTTACCCGTTTGTACGGGCTCAAATAATGTTTTCCAAAATAAATGATACGTGAGTTAAAGTACAATGCATCTCGTCATGTACTGTATCTTAACTACTGTATTGCTTCTATTTGACGATGTTAATAGAAAGCTGAAGCTGCACAGATCGCTGCAGTTGGCAACATTCGCGCGTTTGAGCTTGGGCATGCGCAATTCTCTATTCTTGGACGCTAAATTATTTGGGCCTAGTAATCTTTCTGGTCCCCACTGTACATGTACACATGACAAACTTGGCGGCTGTTTCGATTTTATGGCATGTAAATTGCTGGTATTTAATTATTTGTTTCAATTCAGTGGCCACCACCAGTCCAAGGCACACTGTAAGGTATGATCACTTGGACCATAAACAAAGGCTAATATCTTTTAATGTTAACAAAATGACGTCATTGATAAGGGATGTGTGGCTTTTGATGGCATGCATTTAAGGATGATGACCATACATGATTTCGCCAGTGTTCATGGTCGGTCAATGAATTCCAGTTGCTGCTTAAGTATAAAAATGTTATGTACATACGATTTCATACTTCAGTGTGCTAAGCAAATGATACTTGATACACTACCTATTGTTCCCTAAGTGCTGCAACGTCCACATGAGTAACTAATTTTCTTCTCAACCACATAAAATGAATGCTGGAGTTATGGTAGTGGCATTTCTGAAAACTGTTCTGTATAAGGTATCACATTGATCAGACACTATACTAGTATTTGGGAGAAAGTCCCTCGAAATTGTTATCCTACCACCAGTGGTTTGGGCTCCCATGATTCTCTAAACTGCTGAAGATGTAATCTGGGATTCCTCATTGTAGGAACACCTAATGTTCTTTCCCTCCTGCCCAATTTATGGCTTGTGTATTGTGTCTCATGACTTCCTTTTCGAATGGACGTTAAACACAAAGCAACTTCCTATTCAGGGTTGGAAATAGCCATGTCGAAATTCTTCAAATTTGTAGCTATAAATACTAGATAGTGGTATACAACTCTTAAAAAATATGTGCCAAACTACTGGAATCTTTAACCTGAAACTTTGTACTTCTAATAAATTTTAAAGTAACTGCACATTACCTTTTCACAATGTCTTATTGAGTCTTTGGTTGATGGTCATAAACTTAGTATTAGTTAGCTAGAGGTGTGGAAGTTTTTAAGACACAACCATCTATCACTCAAGTGGCTTAGTTTATAATCAATTTATGTCTGCTTTTAGTCCAGTTAACAGTTAATTTCATGCCACAATATTTAGTAACCTTTCATAGTGATAGGGGTGAACCCATTTCTAAGCCAGGTTAAGAAAACTACTATGGTTCCCTTCATAATGTATGAAGATGCCAGAAGTGGTTTCAATTCTGAGAGGGATACTACCTGTAGACACGACAGAGTATAGCTCTCTTTTCACATAAAATACTGTGAAAGGTTAAACTTCAACTTTGAATTTCTCTTTGTTGCTGACAATAAAAGCGTTTCGGCTATACAAGATAGACCATATGTAATAATTTTAAATAATACGGTTGATATGTTGTTCTAGATGAGCTATAAAATTTAATATCACGATTTTTACCGCATAATCAAGATACCACTTCATAGACAATCTTTACAATGCAAATTACAAATACAAGTATATAAAAGTATTAATACGTGGCTTCATTAGATGTTGACTATGAGTCAGTTTGCAAAGATGAGTATCTGTACTGGAACGCTACAAGCAGTTTAGCAAAAATTACTAAACTAATGCCTATTCATGAAGCGCAGTTTTTGACGTAAGCAGTGACTATTCATATTTCCCCTGCATTGCGCCTTAGTGAGTTACCTTGAAAATATTATGAAAATATTGTAGTGCACATCACGTTTACTCATATTATGTAGTGTACACTACGTAACCATAAACGTAATTAAGTTTAAGTAATGCCACCGAATTGTTTATTCTGTTCTTAGTATTGGTTGAGGAATTACATCCCACTTAAACTACTCTGTCGGCTATCCCGCTTCGATGGCGAAACTTTCAACTGCGTATCACTTCAGGGCTCCGAATTGAAGAATATAACATGTCGATGTATACTGTAACTACATCGGATTGTTAAACAGTGTGCTGTTGTCGTTGTTATAATCATACAAAACGTACGGTCAACAAAAATCCATACAAGATGTGCACGGTGCTGGCGGTATCGACATCATTAATGTGCGGCATTGGAGTGTTCGTGTCTGTAAGGAGGAAAAGTATATTACAGACCTCGACGTGAATGACGGCGCATGGCAACTAACGAGACCCATCGGAATTGGGTTCATGAACTTATCTGCGTCAATCGTTGGAGAACACAGACAACTTATAGATTAGGGTGGCATATCACGACAGCGTATACTGGTAATAATTGAATAATGATGGTACAGAAAACTGCGCAGGTTGGCTGCCTTGAAAGCTAATTCGTGACATATAACTATTTGGTATAAACACAGAAACACGAGACAAATTTCAAAACACACTGCTATAAAATAAATAAATTAATAAGTTAAATCACGATAAGTACTCGGCAAAAAGGAGCGACTAGTACCACTAAAATGTCTGCAGCTTCTTCAATCGGGCATTTCACCGTAATGCTTATTGGTTTTTACTTTAAATTAATGAACATTGGTAAAAGTTTATACTATGGCTCAATAAATAGTTTCATTCACATGTAATGGCTGTTATAATGCAATTAATCTTCTCGCTACGAAAGACACTACAGGAAACTGTTTTGGTAAATATTGTGTCAAGAAATTTTAATTTGATTGAAATATAGCTTTGTTAGTAAAGAAAGTACATTTATTTGATGTTATTCATGCATAATTAACCGTCATTACAAAGTATATATTAATAATTAGTCAACTGCCAGAATGACATTTTCACTTTGCAGCTGGGTGTGCAATGATATGAAACGTCCTGTCGAATTAAAACTGTGTGCCAGAACCGGGATTTGAACGCAGACTGGCAATCTTTTAAAGAAACTAGAAATTCAGGGAACACTTCGATGCGAGAAGCTTATAATAGTTTCCCGACCGAAACCCTGTCAGAATGACATTTTCACTTTGCAGCTGGGTGTGCAATGATATGAAACGTCCTGTCGAATTAAAACTGTGTGCCAGAACCGGGATTTGAACGCAGACTGGCAATCTTTTAAAGAAACTAGAAATTCAGGGAACACTTCGATGCGAGAAGCTTATAATAGTTTCCCGACCGAAACCCTGTCAGAATGACATTTTCACTTTGCAGCTGGGTGTGCAATGATATGAAACGTCCTGTCGAATTAAAACTATGTGCCAGAACCGGGATTTGAACGCAGACTGGCAATCTTTTAAAGAAACTAGAAATTCAGGGAACACTTCGAAGCGAGAAGCTTATAATAGTTTCCCGACCGAAACCCTGTCACGTGGTTTGGTAGAAAATCCAAAGAAATTCTGGTCATCTTTAAAGTATATTAGCGTCTAAACATAGTCAATACATTCACTATGCGATAGCAATGCGGAAACTACTGATGACGGTACTGTTAAAGCAGAATTGCTAATCACAGCTTTCCGAAGATCCTACGTCAAAGAAGACGAAGCATTCAAATCAGGAATAGATGCCACCATGCGTAATTTAGTAGTATGAGTACGAGTATGAAAGCAACTTACATTACTTAACAAAAGCAAGTTTCCCAGTCAAGATTGTGTACCAGTTAGATCTCTTTCACTGGATTTTGATTCAATAGCTTCACGCCTAGCTATCATATAAAGCCGATCGATCATTAAAAGAACCATACGGAAAAAAAAAAAAAAAAAAAAAAAAACAACGAAAGTTTCACAGGTCTCTCCAGTATTCAAGAAGGGCAATTGGAGTGATCCGCAAAATTACATACCTATACCACTAACGTTGGTCTGCAGCAGGATTATAGAACATTTACTTTCCTCAAACATTATAAACTACTTCGAGGAGAACCTATAGTGAACACGGATTCAGAAAGTATCATTCTTGTGAAACACAGCTAGCTCTTTACTCACATGAAGTGATGAATGCTATACACAAGGGATCTCAAATCGAATCCGTATGTATAGATGTCCAGAAGACTTTTGACGCTGTACCTCACATGCGATTTCTAATCAAAATTCTTGCTTATGGAACAGGGCCACATTTGTGCGATTGAACTCGCGATTTTCTGTCAGAAAGGCCATAGTTCGTATCAACTGACAGAAAATCATCGAGGAAAATAGAAGTGATATCTGGCTGTCCCTAGGAAGTATTATAGGGCTCCTACTATTCCTTGCTTTTATGAACGATTTAGGAGACTATCTGTTCGAGGATGATGCTGTCATTTATCAGTCAGTAAGTCACCAGAAGGTCAAAAGCAAATGAAACACGATTTAGATAAGATATCTACATGGTGCGAAAGTTGGCAATTGACTTATATAATGAACACTAAAATAATTCCGTTAAACTTCATTTTCACGATAAATCATTTAAATCTACAGGCCGTAAATTCAACTACATACCTAGGAATTACAATTATGATCAACTTTTATCAGAATGAACACTCAGATAATATCGTAGTGAAGGCGAACCAAAGTCTACGTCTCATTGGTAGAACACTTAAAAGATGCAACAGTTCTACTAACGAAACTGCTATACAATACCTGTACGCCCTAAATTGAAGTATTGCTGTGCATTATGGGATCCCCACCAAGTGGTACTGACGGAAGATGAAGGGAAAGTTCAGAGAAGCGCGGCACGTTTTGTAGTACGTGGTGTAGGGGAAAGAGCGTAACGGAAATGAAACGAAATAATTAAATATGATAAAAAAAGATCGAAAACGGCAAGAGTCACACATTCATTTTTCTAGCGCGAATGTAACGGTAGCGAAGTATCATAAAATAGTTTCGATGAATACTCTATCATGCACTTACGTGGTGTGTCTAAAAAGTTCGGTGAATGGTATCATATCTGAATGGGTACGTACATGTGCATGGGTTTTTGGATGGTAGGACTTTTGAGGGAGTGGTAAGGTACTGAGCCTTAATTAACTACCATTAAATATAAACAATTTAGTACAACAATTATTTTAAAATTGACAAAATGTGATTTAAACCTGAACACATATAGAGACATATAAGTTTCTTAACAATTAACTGTGACATAACTTGTCAGTAACCAAACAGATTGGCAGGAGTGTTTCATTAATAGCAAGTATTGTTCGCTTGTAGAAATTAGCAGAATTACTCGATCAGTTCACTACAGTAACATTTGGTTTAAATAACTAGCGCTTCATGGAAGACTGTAAGGTAAATAAGTCTGAACAATTTACTCAACCTAGACACAACTGAACAGCCTCCTGACGTATTTCTCTTTCAATAGTGAACCAATTGCCTCCTTTTTTTTTTTTTTTTTTTTTTTTTTTTTTGTTACAATGCACAGCAAACAACGCTTGGACAAAACACCTGAAACACAGAATCCGTTACCACAAGCAACTGGCAAACATAATGTTAACCACACTTATAGGTAGAGTACAATCGAAACAACAGATAGAAACAATCATAATAAAACGTCACATAGCAGGTTAACGTCACTGTGCGAACAAGGAGGTGGCTGTTCAAATTATTTCTGTACCCGCTGTGCGTGGACAGTATAGTAGTCACTAGCTTAGACCTTTAACTCGTTGAAACTTCCGTGACGATCCGCTACAAAATGCGCAACGGACTGCAAATGCTCCCTTCTCCAGCCAAAGTTTTGTACACAACACTGAGTGTTTGCTGAGCGCTGGCTAGAGCCTCCAGACCACACGTTCCATCAGCAACTACTTCCATGCAGATAACAACTGTCAACACATCGTCAGCCTAGCACCCCAGAACTCTCGGCGCATCCGCACACCACCACCCTCTCGCCAACGACCTCTCTCCGTCCCATCGAAACACCAGCCGCTCTTGACGCCCTCTGGTTATAAGGTCGAATTCACTCTCGATCCGACCAGAGATATACAAGTCCAGCAAGTACACTTCGTAGCTATGCCGGCAAGAAAGCCGCGGCAAGGCACAGTTTTCAGAGACTGCAGGAAAACCGACACACAGCGTGTTACATATAGTGTAAACAGACTGCGACCAGTTGATAGTAGTCAGTGCGTGAGGAAGTGTCACAGCGCAATCGAGCAACGTGTAAACATCAAGTATTGATACAAATTGGAGAAAACTGCAACGGAAGCAAATGGAATGTTGGTGAAGATGTACGAAAGCGAAGTGAGCAGAAATTGTGTGCCGGCCGCGGTGGCCGGGGGGACTAAGGCGCTCCAGTCACGGTCTGCACGGCCGCTGCGGTCGGGGGTTCGAATCCCCCTTCGGGCATGGATATTTGTGCCGTCCTAGTTCGTAAGTAGTTCATAAGTAGTTTGTAAGTTTAGGGACTGATAACCCCGTAGTTAAGTCCCATAGACTGTACAAACATTTGAACATTTTTTTGAACAGAAATTGTGTTTACGAATGGTTTAACCGCTTCCTTGAAGCCGCGCAGAATTGCTGCGTGGTTTAGGCTGCTGTTCCCGCGGGAGGTTCGAGTCCTCCCTCGTGTTTGGTAGTGTGTGTCGTCCTCAGTGTACGTTACTTTAAGTAGTTTGTAAGTATAGTTACTGATGACCAAAGCAGATTGATCCAATAGGTTGACAGACATTTGGACATTTTCTTCCGCTTACCCAAATCATTGCGGATGATAGTGTGCATCGTGTTCTTGCTAATGCCCAATTCCTCCGCAATCAATCTGAAAGTCCGTCGCCGATCTTGTTCCAGCATTTGTATCACTTTCTCGAACATTTCCGGGGTTCTGTTTTTCTATGGCTGACCTGAACGTGTCTCATCCGCAGTTGTTTCCTTTCCTTTACGGAAGCGTTTAAACAATTCGTAAACACATTTTCTTGTCACGGCTTCCCTCCCCTACACCTACACCAACATTCTGTGTGCCTCCATCGCCGTCTTTCCCAATGTGTAGCACAACTTGATGTTTACATATTGCTCCATTGAACTGTAACATCTACTTTGCTGTGGGGGAATGGCCTTGCGCTGTAAGGCGTCTTCCTGCGGAGTGCGCGTCTGATCCCTGGCGTAGGTTCGAGTCCCTGTCGGGCATCAGTGTGTGTGTTGTCGTTAGCGTAAGGTAGTTCAAGTAGTTTGTTAGTCTAGGCACTGATTAGCACTGCAGTTTGGTCCCATAGCTTTACAAATGATTGAAAAAATTTTGACGCTTCCTCTCACACTGACTGCGTTCAACTGGTCACAGTCTGTTTACACTGCCTGTCACATATAGTACATGCTTTGTAGCGAGTCTCCTTAAGTCTCTGAAGACCCATGCGCGTGCACGCAAACATGCGCAAAGTTGCTGTTCATATATGGCACCAATCACCAAACTTTTTAGACACACCGTGTAAATGTGATTTGCTGAGTAGTTACGTAGATGTGTACGTAAAATAACGCGGGTGTATCCTCTCAGCACCCTTGTACATTCTGACCTAGAGCTGCGTCTCTAATGAACAAGTCGTAGACGGGACATTGCACTTAAACCTGGCAACGTTGCTCAGTGGTTTAAGTCCTAATCCACATTTATGTTTCCTGCCACTTTTCTAAACGGTGTTAGATATATCTGAATTTCTTTCCGAGGTCATCCGTCACTAGACATACACATTACTTAAACCAACATATGCTACGGACAACTCACACAACCATGTGCGAGGAAGGGCAGGACCTCCGTCGGAAGCGGCCGCGCATTTTGTGGCATTGTGCCTCAGACCACGCGGCCAGTCGATTTTCTTTCCCATCCTATTCTAGTCTCAAGTAATTCTCTCCCTCTAATGATCCCATCGTGCACAGGAGTTAAACTTTACTTTCCCTTGATTTTTCAGCTTCATTTCATTAAGTTTAAGATTCGCAATTACCTATAGCAGAGGTAGGTGAAATTGAATCTAGAGATAACAGCCATCTTACGTTCAAATGTTTGTAAAGCTTAAGGGACTTAACTGCGGGGTCATCAGTCCCGAAACTTACAAACTACTTATGAACTAACCTATACTAAAGACGACACAAACATCCATGCCCGAGGGGGGATTCGAATCCCCGACGGGTAACGTCCTCACGCATCGGAGCATAGCGCCTCAATGCGCTCGGCCACTCCTTCAAAGCCCGCCTTACTTCCCGCCGTCGTAATTAATTCCCAACAGAAAGTAATATTAAATTTCTTCCGTTCAGGTGTCATACAGAGTTTCTAGAGGTGGTGGGATGTGCATTATTTTCTTCGAAATTTTATTTTGATTTCACAGAAGCTCTATTGTTGTTGCAGATTTCTTAAAAACAATGCTCATTAGCCCTTCTTCAGGAACTGTTAAGAAATCATCTGTCAGTCGAAATAGTTATAATGTTATAGATGTTCTTCGTTGTCACACTAGTTTTAAGTGCAACTAACAGAAGTTGATGAAACTATGACAAATTACCACTAAACTCTTTCTCTAGAACGTTGTTCTACACCTCTGCGTCAGGTTGCCTAGAATGTCTATGTCGTCAAAGATTTGACTCTTCATGTGAACTTCTACACTTCGGCCTTGCACATATGAAGCAGTGCACTTTGGTTATAAGTTCTAGTACGCCACTTCAGTAATCACCAATCACCAGGTGTTTAAAAAATAATCATTTCCTGTGTTGTAATGAATAACATTATGGTGTGAGACCTACATGTACTTTTTCCTTCGTTGAACTCTTTAAGATGATATGATATTTTTATGAGTTTGGATGAGTGGATAGACGTTCATATCAGATTATTTTCTCCCAAATCAACAATGAAATAGATTTTTTTTCTTTTTTGGACGCATGCATCATCTCTACAGAGCACACTCCATCATCACAAACAAAATCACAGCGACAAGTAGTGCAATGGTGCTTTTTACCTTCATGAAAGCTGGTTCTCGCTGGATCGATATGTATAGCACGTAACCATCATAATATTAATAGTAATAGTTATTAGCGTTATGATTATGTAATCCTTCAATCCCTACTTTAGTCTCAAATTGTAGAGATAGACTAGAAGATGTTGCAAAATACTTTCACCTGATTTAAACACAGTTTTAATTAGGCACTGTGACAGTAGATTTTGCACCATACGAGCTCTTTATGCCTATTTCTATTAATCATGGTTCGTCATGTGTCCTGGAGTTTATTATTATTATAGTGTAAGGTCTTATTCGAAGATCTGTCATTGTATTGATTATGACATTACTTTCTGTTTCCAGGTAAGCTGACTCAGAGGTTTCGGTGTTGGGAGTGATAACCTTCATAGCGTACCAGGTAGGATTTCAACAATTTTATCAGAATTAATAGTTTTGTCTTCTGTTTTTCGATATAATTCTATATCATAGCCTGAAGGTTATGGGTAGTGGGAACAGGTTGACGGCACGGTAATAATTATATAATCACATTTATTGAATTTGGGTGTTGGACTTCAGAAAGAAATTTTACCCTACAGTGAAGTTCTCGATGATTTTAAAATAAAAGGAGTATTAAAACTAAGTGTGGGCTAGAAGCTGAACTTACGCAACTGTTGATCCATAGAATGGGTCACAGAAATTCCCAAGATAGTTAAATGGGTGTCATCTGATTAAAGACAACATAAAAGGTTTATGCTAAAACTTGGTATTTAAATGTCTTGTGAAGATAACACGGATTATAGAATTTCAAAGAGTCGCGAGAGATAGTGCCAAGCACATCGGAATGCAGGCTAACTGTTATCAGAAGAATTCAACTGTTGGAAATATCTCTAACACTGTAATAAGTAACACAAATAAACAAACCATATAATTCTGAATTTTGTCGATTACTCTCGAAGAACTGATCGTTATGTATGGCCCGACGATACGCAACAGTATCAAATGTTGAGATGTTCGTAAATCTATGGGACTAAACCACTGTTGTCATCAGACCCTAGACTTTTATGCTACTTAAATTAACTTAAACTAACCGAAGGACAACACAAACACACCTACCCGCGGGAGTACTCTTATCTGCAGCGGGACGCAACAGTATGAATATGTAGCACAGCTCTGTGTCGCCACTATACAACCGATTACAAATAAAACGATAATTTTCCTGTCTGTCTCACCAGGGATAAAAGACATAGCTTTTCGTCACAGCAAACTTTTAACTGAAACAGTTGTTGAATCTGACCTTTCCACTTACCTCGAATTTTATTTACGCCTTCTCTAGAAAGTGCGTCACATTCGCGGAAAAAGTAGCAGGCATGAGACAACTGACAGCATGCACTCAGCTTAAAATAATTATATTGTCTATTACACTTTTCATGAAAGTGCTGTAGATTGAAATCGTGTACCGCAGAAATGCAAAGTGTCCATTTCTAGTGAAGGCTTGTCAGGAGGTGGGTAGCCTGACAACAGGACTTGAAATGAATTTCGGACAAAATGTATTCTTTACTAAAATCCAGCCGCGCGGAAATGGCCACGTGATCTAAGCCGTCATGCTACGTATTGTGCGGCAGCTGATGTCGGAGTTTCGAGTCCTCCCTCGATCATGGGTGCGTATGTGTTGTCCTTGAAATAAATTAGTTTAAGTAATTTGTTAAGTCTAGGGACCGATGACCTTAGCAGTTTGTTTCCTTCGATTTAACACATTGCCTGCCAAGGTATACTTATGTTACCGACCCCCTGGGGCCACATACTTTTTTTCAATATTCTGCTTTAGTTTGTTCGAAGTAAACTATTTAAGTTCAAATAAGTTGAAAATATTGCAATTTACTACTTTACCTTTTTTGTGAATTACATAAGACTCACATGGCGCCAGAGTAAAGGTACCAGATGTGTCATTTGCTATGTCGCTAATAATTTTGGGTGGGTACTCCTGTAAGTCTTTAATTCCACAGCATTGTTTGTGTAAAGTTCCACTATAGTTTTCCTGCATTGTTCTACAGTCTGTACTCAGCGTTGTTTGCTCCGTAACACAGTGATATTGTGGCAGGAGAAAATAGGAGTTACGAAAGTGAAAAAAGGCATATACAGAAGCTCTTAGATGAAGTTATGGACATAAGTGAAGAAGATGAAGCCGGCCGCAGTGGCCGAGCGGTCTGCGACGCGCCAGTCGCAGTCTGCACGGCCGCTACGGTCGGGGGTTGGAATCCCCCCTCGGGCATGGATGTTCGTGTCATCTTTAGTGTAAGATAGTTCTTAAGTAGTTTGTAAGTTTAGGGACTGATGACCCCGCAGTTAAGTCCCTTAAGGTTAACAAACATTTGAACATTTGAAGAAGATGAAGAAGTTGTCCAGGAAAAACTGAACAACAAATTTACAAATGTTTGTATAGCTTATGGGACATAACTACGGGGTTATCAGTCCCTAAACTTACAAACTACTTATGAACTACCTTATACTAAAGACGGCACAAATATCCATGCCCGAGGGGGGATTCGAACCCCCGACCGTAGTGGCCGTGCAGACCGTGACTGGCGCGCCTCAGTCAGCTCAGCCACCGCGGCCAGCGGAAAAACTGAAGAAAGGGGGGACAAAACAATGGAAAGTAACGCTGGTGTAGTAGTACTGAAATGGAAAGTTAAGAGGGAGTACCGTTCATGGAGAGGAAGAAGCTGAAGTTCAAACCAAGAAGGGCACAAAGAAAAAACCAACAATACTAATTTACTATAATCAGTCAAAGTCATTTTGTGACCAAATGAAGTCGTACTCACATTGTCTAAGGCGGGGTGTGAAATGGTACAGTAAACTTGCAACTGAATTGTTGACAAGGTCAGCACTGGTAAATGCTCATGTGATTTACCGATACATTGATAACAATAAGATTTCAATCACAGAAGTGAATCTGAGACTGCAGAAGACGCCGATACTAAAGCCTCCGAGTTTCCTGCATGTTTCTGCAATTATGAACATGGAAGCAGCCAGACGTAGGTGTACGGGATGCCATGAGAAACGAAGAATGAATCTGGGCGAGATCAAGCTGTCAAGAAATGCAAACAAACTGCATCTAAATGTAAGAATTGTGACCCATATTTTTGCGTAGGGCGTTTTTCATTAAGCACAGTGCATACAATTGGTAGAGATACAAAGTGGAATTACTCAATTGTTTCAGTTTGTTTGAGTGTTGTTGCAATTAAAGTTGGAGAATGTAATTAAAACTGTTCAGATGTCTGTAAATCTATCGGACCAAACTGCGTGGTCATCAGTCCGTAGCTTACAAACTACTTAAACCTAGGTAAACTAACCTAAGGACAACACACACACCCATGCCCCAGGGAGGACTCGAACCTCCACGGCGAGCAACCGCGCGCTCAGCAGCATTAAAACTGTATGTGATTTACAATCTACTGTATAGGTAATATGTAACACTAAATTATAAAAACAAGAAATGGCCAATATGACTGGACCATGTGAGTTACATATATATGCAAATAACTACTCTTTAGCTCGTGAGAACTAGAGGCCACGATCATATTTTGTTACTGGGGCCATAATCTACTGTTACACCGAGTCACATCCCGCTACTGTGAATTACAACTGTACCACAGGGCATTAAATGGAAAAATGTCCCCATGTGTTGTATTTACTACACATGTCCTGAAGAGAAAACTCCATGTGAGTTATAATTAACTCACGTGGCAGTGAATGGGTTAAAAACATTTGAACATTTTTGGATTAAAAACTAGCATCAAACAAATTCTGTTAACAAGTCTTTGTAACAAATTGACAACCCTGTCTACATTTACTGATAAACATTGTTCAGAAACCAATATCTTACAATTACTAAAAACCACTACCGTTACAACCATTTTCTGTTCAAATTAATGTTTGAAAAATAAACTCTTCAAATTAAAAATTTTTGATTGGTTGGGAGGATATGAAATGACCATTTCCGTTAACAAATATCAAGTTAAATAAGTTCCCGAGACATAGCAACTACAATGACGTATCACTGTTTCCAAACTCTGTACAAAAATCAGTCTTTTCCTCTACCTTATACACTCCTGGCCATTAAAATTGCTACACCGTGAAGATGACGTACTACAGACGCGAAATTTAACCAACAGGAAGAACATGCTGTGATACGCAAATGATTAGCTTTTCAGAGCATTCACACAAGGTTGGAGCCGGTGGCGACACCTACAACATTGCTGACATGAGGAAAGTAAACAACCGATTTCTCATACACAAATAGCAGTGCTACATGGTGAAACGTTGTTGTGATGCCTCTTGTAAGGAGGAGAAATGCGTACCATCACGTTTCCGACTTTGATAAAGATTGGATTGCAGTCTGTCGCTATTGCGGTTTATCGTATCACGACATTGCTGCTCGCGTTGGTCGCGATCCAATGACTGTTAGCAGAATATGGAATCGGTGGGCTCAGGAGAGCAATACGGAATGCCGTGCTGGATCCCAACGGCCTCGTATCACTAGCAGTAGAGATGACAGGCATCTTATCCGTATGGCTGTAACGGATCGTGCAGCCACGTCTCGATCCCTGAGTCAACAGATGGAGACGTTTGCAAGTTAACAACCATCTGCACTAACAGTTCGACGACATTTGCAGCAGCATGGACTATCAGCTCGGAGACCATGGCTGCGGTTACCCTTTACGCTGCATTACAGACAGGAGCGTGTGCGATGGTGTTAGCAACGACGAACCTGGGTGCACGAATGGCAAAACGTCATGCTTTCGGATGAATCCAGGTTCTATTTACAGCATCATGATGGTCGTATCCGTCTTTGGCGACATCGCAGTGAACGCACATTGGAAGCATGTATTCGTCATCGCCATACTGGCGTATCACCCGTCGTGATAGTATGGGTTGCCATTGGTTACACGGGCCTTTCTGGATACGTAAAATGTTCGACTGCTGCCCTGGTCAGCACATTATACAGATCTCTCACCAACTGAAAACGTTTGGTCAATGGTGGGCGAGCAACTGGCTCGTCACAACCGCCAGTCACTACCCTTGATGTACTGTGATATCGTGTTGAAGCTACATGGGCATCTGTACCTGTATACGCCATCCAAGCTCTGTTTGACTCAATGCCCAGGCGTATCAAGGCCGTTATTACGACCAGAGGGGCGTTGTTCTGGGTACTGATTTCACAGGATCTATGCACCCAAATTGCGTGAAAATGTAATCACATGTCAGTTCTAGTACAATATATTTGTCCAATGAATACCCGTTTATCATTTGCATTTCTTCTTGGTGTAGCAATTTTAATGGACAGTAGTGTAATTCCAACTTGTACAAAATCAATATAAATGCGTTTTTCCATGCATAATCAATTACACTTCTTACTAATAAAATATTACTTTCCATCATAACTTTCCCCCACAGGTCGTCACATTAGTGTTTTAGTTCACATGCAACAGGCAACAACAACACTCTATTTTCAGCAAAGTCAATGCTAAGAGCCTATTTTTCTATACAGGGTCACTAACTATTGCCACCAAGAATAGCTCCGAAAGTATGATAGAAGGTGAAACTTTCGTGAGACAAACGTTCCATGGGACATCGGAGGCCGGAATATGCTTTTTTATATTTTATTTTATTTATTTATTTATTTTTGTTTTTTTGTTTTTAATGAACTCCGATTTCATTAACAAACAACTCTTTAAGTGACCGTGACTTCGAACCCGAAGTTAACTAACACCAATCATATTAAATTTCTTGACCTGAATATTTAAAATATTTCAGGATTGCTTTCTACAATCATATTCTATAAATTCGCAAACCCTGAGTAAAATTTTAGTTGAGGGCTCTACGAGAGTTTTTTTGTTTCACAGCACTCGTACATATTGAATCAATAAAACAATGTCACTTTCGTGCAACTTTAGTGTCACCCACTTTTATCATAAGTCGTGCTGATCACACTCAAAATTCACATCAAAATAATTTTTTGCTTTAGAAAAAAAATTGTATATCTTGATTTGATATTTAGTAATCTTGTATAGTCATCAGCAAATTCATTTATAAACGTTTTATTCACTTAAATGTGACGTAATTACAGTCACAAAAACTCACAATATTTTTTGGCCTTTGAGTAGTCCCTTTACAGCCATCCACATAAGTAATGATAAGGACAAAAATGTTCAAATTTTTGTGTAGATTATGGGACTTAACTACGGTGTCATCAGTCCCTAAACTTACAGACTACTTATGAACTAGCTAACACTAAAGACGGCAAAAATATCCATGCCCGAGGGGGCATTCGAACCCCCGACCGTCGTGGCCGTGCTGACCGCGACTGACGCGCCTCAGTCCCTTTGGCCACCGCGGCCGGCAATGATAACGACATCCTCTGGTACAGTTATGTAAGTAAGTTGGCAAAAGCAAATAGACAAACATCAAAGATGTAACAAAAGACAAAAACAGAAAGATCAATTTGAAGCAACATAACAAACATTATAAAAAAATGTTCAAATGTTTGTAAAGTCTATGGGACTTAACTACGGGGTTATCAGTCCCTAAACTTACAAACTACTTATGAATTAACTAAGACTAAGGACGGCACAAATATCCATGCCCGAGGGGGGATTCGAACCCCCGACCGAAGTGGCCGTGCAGACCGTGACTGAAGCGCCTCAGTCCCCTCGGCCACCGCGGCCGCCCAAACATTAAAGACATGCGACTAAGACAAGAGCAATTTCAAATAGGATATAGTAATTAAATATGATTTTATCTTTTATATTATAAATCAAATAGTAGCAAAATGTGAGAAAAGCATTAACATTTTACGAGCAGTGGCAGGCGTGACGTGGGGTGCGGACTGCCACACATGTATGAACGTGTATCGTGCCATAGTGCTGTCGCGGTTGGACTACGGAAGTATATTCTACGGATCGGCAACTGACACCCTCCTACAAAAACTTAATAACATAAAGTACAAAGCGCTCAGAATGTGTCTTTGTGCCATGAAGTCAACCCCAACTAATGCTTTACTCGTGGAAAGTAATGAACCACCTCTACACCTACGACGCAAATATTTAAGCATAAAATTTCTAATGAAGAGGGCACAATTTTCAGAAGACGTGTTATTATCTTGCATACAGGAACTTTATCATATGTTACACTGCTCATTATTGGCTATGTAAGAACCTGCCTCCACTAGCAAGGGAATATCTAGAGGTAGCGCAGAACATCCGATTAGCCATCTCAAATCGGCGACAGCTCATGTTTGAACGAAGCTACTTATGTACTGTTGTTGAACCTGACGTGACATGCGATCTCCCAGCTTCCTCAACTCTGGCAAATTACGCATTACTAGAGTTCCGAGACAAATATTCACAGGCGAGGATTCTTTACAGCCGGCCGCGGTGGCCGAGGGGACTGAGGCGCTTCAGTCGCGGTCTGCACGGGCACTGCGGTCGGGGGTTCGAGTCCCCCCTCGGGCATGGATATTTGTGCCGTCCTAGTTCGTAAGTAGTTCATAAGTAGTTCATAAGTAGTTTGTAAGTTTAGGGACTGATGACCCCGTAGTTAAGTCCAATAAGATTTACAAACATACAAACATTGATTCTTTACAAAGACTGCTCCAAAACACAGGATGGATCGGGATGCGCCTTTTGGGATACCAAAGCGCAAACAGGATGTAAAAAAAAACTGCCAAAGGAAATGGCAATAATGACCACTGAACTCACAGCCATCTTGGAAGCTCCCAAGTACTGCGATACGGTTCCGGAGGAGCATATTGTCATCTACTCGGACTCTAAATCTGCGCTCATACTTCGTAAATATTTTCTTCGAAGGCATAAAAACCACCCAATAGCCTACGAGATAATGGTACACATAAAGCACACGCAGTGTTTCCATGTGTTGCATTAAAGCCCACAACAACGTTCTGGGGAACGAGATCGCTGATACACTTGCCAAGGAAGCGGTTATCACTGGTACGGAAGAATATACTCAGGTTCCAGAGGAAGATCTTTATCCAGTTTACAGAAGGAAAATTCGGACTGAATGGGACAGAGAATGGCAAGCTTCTCAGTCAACTAAAGGGAAATACTATGCACAGATAACACCATTGCTATCAACCAGACCTTGGTACAATGGACTGAGGTGTTCTCGGAAGCTTGCAGTCACCATAGCGAGGCTGAAGTTCAACCACTGTCGAACTGCGCAGCACTTACATCGCATCGGCATGGTGACATCTCCACTTTGTGACTGCGGTGAAGCAGAAGACACAAAAAACTCACAATTGCTATCTGACATCTTGTCAGTACTCCTTACAAAAACAGACTAAACATTTTTCATTTACATTTTTATATGCATTATTAATGTTTAAAAAAAATCAATCGCGGTCCACAACAGCAGGCAATGTATTCCAGTTCAGCGCGCCGACCTTCGGCTAATCAACGATAGCATCATTTTCTCGCTGACGTCGGCGGAGAACCCGTTACTGCGTACTGCTGCAGCACCGTCGTTACACATGAAACAAACAAAAGGGAATAAAATTCACACAAGTATATGCTCTCAAGCATTAATAACATTCAAAATAATATATTAAAGAAGTAATTACTGAATAACTGCAAAATTGAGATTTATGAGAAAATAATGGACGGTTAAATACATGTCCCACTACATAATAAATCGTCTTGCCTGTGCCCTCGCCGCATAAAAATTTTTAAGATTCACATCTGCAGGGTACCGATGGAATCGCCGCAAAGCTGCCCTACTGTCCCTGACCACAGATCGATACCATCGACACTCATCGTTCCACCAAGTGTTGTCTTAGATTTCGGGATTGACCCACCGTCGTGAATCACTGCTGTAATGTGATCCACCTGATTCTGTACGCCTTTACGTCACTCGAAAACAGATAACTGTTTGAAAAACTCCCAGTCAGCTTTGTTGATGAGCCTCCTTGGAGGCTTCCGGACACAATCAATTCCATCCGGCAGATTTAGGCAGTTAGGACAGTGATCACTGCCATGAAGTTCCATCGTCCACATCCCACCAGGCAGTGTGTCGAAGAACAGGTGAGCAGAAGGAGAGGTCTATGGCTGAACACGAGCTTGTAGCAATGCTAAAATGTGTAGCCTGACCTGTGATCAGCGGTGTTATTTCTGTTGACTGTATCACGCCCTCATTCTTCCGACCCCTGGGACAAGTGGTGTTAGATCACCATACTGCATTATGTGCATAAAGTCTCCTAAAAAGAAAAAGTGGCGTGGAAGATCATCAATAAACTGTGTCAAAAGTGCAATGTCAACCGGCTCTCCAGTTGGTAAATACAGAATCACACTGTATTATCAATATGGGGCACGGACAGCAACAGCCGGTAACGTTGATGTTACGGGCAGTGGTGAGGAGTGGAATGCGAACACTGCCACACCTATTTGCGTGTTGTCACCAGTAAGGTCGTCTTTCCGTCTGGAAGGACAGGTGTGTCAATTCAAAAATGTTTATAGAACTTATGGGACTTAACTACGGAGTCATCAGTCCCTAAGCTTACAAACTACTTATGATCTAGCTAAGACTAAGGACGTCACAAATATCCATGCCCGAGGGGGGATTCGAACCCCCGACCGTAGTGGCCGTGCAGACCTTGACTGGAGCGCCTCAGTCCCCTAGGCCACCGCGGCCGGCGGTGTGTCAATTGTTTAAAATGTGTTTCTAGGAGCGAAACACACAAAGGCCTATGAAACACAAGAAGGTGTATTTTTCCCAAACGAGTCGTGAATCTAGCCAGGTCCCGCAGGAGTATGGTAGCCATATCATGCGGTACGATTCCATTTTACCCCTATCCTTGAGCCTCTTCGAGTAAGTTCGTAATATTTGATAAACAGTAAAAAAGGTAAAGCAGTCAACAATCCGAAGATTGGTTTGAACACCACAGTGCTTTACTAGGCATGGTCCTGTTTGGAGGTGGTATGCCGTTGCCTTCCTCCGACCTTCGAACTGAATTACCCAGCCAGTTATAGGGGGACCTACAGTTTAACGTGGGTTCCGAACCACGGTGCTACTCGGTATTTTTCACATGAGCAATACTGCCAGAGGTGAAAGAAGTGGAAAGTGACAGATAAAAATCCTAGGACCTGCCGGGGATCGAACCCAGGACCTTTGGATTTGTAGTCTAGCTCTCTACCACTGTACAACCGTGTTCTAAAATCAGAATACAAACCGACGTCAATTATACAGATTGTATCGAAAAGGATGGCGCATACTTACACTGATGAGAGTACTCGATAATAGAAGTAAAAATGTCCCAATAAGTATGGGTCCGCAACGAGCCGTTTGCGAGATAATTACGATTGTATGGTTATAAGCCACAACTGAAGTCATTTTAAACATATACCTAGTTATTTACATATTAAGTGGCAATTTAGACTTTACTATTAAGATTTACAGCGCATTTAGTTCACATTTCACTGACTTTATTCTAAACATCGTCCTAGTTAAATAGATGGAGCTGCAGCATATTTTTCTGCTTCTGTGAGAAGTCATCTAACGCGCAGTTACGGCCAAATATTTATAGGTCGAAGCGGACCTGTACCTTGGCCTTAAAGATCACCTGATCTAAATGTTTTGGATTTTGGTGTCTGGGGTCACCTCAAAAACGAAGTGTACACCACATCCGTTAACACGGTTGAAGAAATGGAGCGCAGGGTTGTAAATGCTTGTCCAACAATCCCGAAATGTATTTCGAAATTCATTGCAGAGACGAACATAGTATTGCATCAAAATGCTAGGTAGACATTTTGAACACCTTCCTTATCAGGTAACCCATACGTTAAATATGAACTAAATTAAAACTTAGTGTAAAATGTAAATTTCAAATTAATTTTCACTAACTAGGACGATGTTTACAATAAATTCAGTGAAATGTGAACTAAATGCAATGTAAATCTTAATAGTAAAGTCTGAATTTCAAATGAATGTCTACTCTCCCATCTTTCCAGCGACATGAGTGGCGGCTTGGAACCATACGTTCGTATTTATCTCACAAACGGCTCAATGTGTTACTCGGGAATTTTTGTTTCTATTATCGTGTACTTTCAACCATGTAAGTTTGTGCCATCTTTTTTGATACACCCTGTACAGTTATGTAATTTTGCCGCTCACTACAACTGCCCTTCTTAAATACTGGATTGACCTTTGCAAACTCCCTGTCTTTGGGTACGGATCTTTCGCCGAGGGACCGGTTGTATATGATAGCTAGGTATAGAACCATTACATCAGAATACTCTGAAAGGAACCTAACTGATATACAGTCTTGACTGGGAGACTTTCAAAATTTGTGATTTAAGTTGCTTTAATACTCCGGTGATATCTACTTCTAAATTACGCAATCTCGCAGCTTTTCTTGCTTCTAATTAAGGAGTATTTGCTTTGTCTTCTTTGGTGAAGGAATTTCGGAAACTTGCGTATGGCAATTCTGCTTTAGCAGTGCTGCCAGTAGTAACATCAACATTTATATCGCGTAGTGATGGTATTGATTGTGTCTTTTATACTTTAAATATGACCGAAATTTCTTTAGATTCTTTGATTACAGCAGAAAGTTTCATACAATGTGGAGAGAATCTTATAAAACACGATTATTTTTGTGGACAAATCACTACGCATTTTCTAGAGACGTATGATAGTGAAAGTTTTACATACATCCATGTACCTTATTAAAGCTGTACAGAAATTTGAAAGAGGAATTAAATAAAAATTGGCTTTTGACTGACATTAGCTAGTATTAATATTTCCATAGAGTCCTAGTTCCTACAATTTGTAAACACAGCAATCCTCCTAAGCATGTGCCTCGCCAAACTCGTTGCAGGGCTCAACGGTAATTAAGCTTCACATAAACCAGCCGCCAACTTCATGATTATCAAGTCAAGCAAAGTATTAAATGTTGTTACTTTAAATGTGATACGACACCTATTAAAATTCATAGAAGGGCTTTCGGTAATTACATGCATTGCGTGTGACCTAGCCGGTACTCATTCTACCGATGGCTTCCTAATCAAACAAAATTGCAAAACTTTATTCCATTAATTTATCCGAGCGCATTTACATGTAGCCGGACTTGTCCCCGGAGCAATTTAAGTTGTTCCCGAGTCGCTGGGTGACCAGAGCCTCGCGCACTTTCGCAGGCTGTGGCGCAATAACATTCGTTGGCTATCCTGTCACAAGCGACAGGCTCTTGCACAAGACACGTAAAACCTTCACAATAAAAAGTACGCTACTTAATGTTCTTGCTAGCTGTACCGATTTACCTAAATATTCCATTCTTGTCGTTTTACTTTGTGAATCAAATACCTCGAAATTGTCCCAGTATGCAGTTTGTTCGACACCTTACTATTGCTGGAATTTTAAAATGCATTTGGAATTTCTATCAGTCAAAAGAACTATTGATATGTTAGGAACATAGTCTTCATATGGAAATATATTTACAGCGCTATACACCTAATAATGCTTAAATCATTCCCAGAATGAAGTGTCACGTAGTTGGGATCTTGAACGTAATTATGTTCCCGTTAGTAAAGTTCAGGGTGAAGAATTAAAAACATTGCGTTTTGCCGACGACATAGTAATTCTGTCAGATACAGCAAAGGACCTGGAAGAGCAATTGAACGGAATGGACAGTGTGCTGAAAGGTGCATATAAGATGAACATTAACAAGAGTAAAACGAGGGTAATGGAGTGCAGTGTAAGAAAATCAGGTGATGCTGAAGGAATTAGATTAGGTAACGAAGCAATAAAGGAGGTAGATGAGTTTTGTTACTTGGGCAGTAAAATAACAAATGATGGTCGCAGTACAGAGGATATAAAATGCAGAATGGAAATGGGTAGAAAGGCGTTCTTGAAAAAGAGAAATTTGTTAACAGCGAATATTGATTTAAGCGTAAGGAAGTCCTTTCTGAAGGCATTTGTATGGAGTGTTGCCTTGTATGGGAGTGAAACATGGACGATAAACAGTGAGGACAGAAAGAGGATAGAGGCTTTTGAAATGTGGTGCTACAGAAGAATGCCGAAGATTAGGTGGGTGGATCGCGTAACTAATGAGATACTGAACAGAATTGGGGAGAAAAGAAATTTCTGGCATACCTTGACTAAAAGAAGGGATAGATTGGTAGGACACATTCTTAGACATCAATGAATTGTGAATTTAGCGTTGGAGGGAAGTGTGTGGGGTAAAAACCGCAGAGGAAGACCAAGTGATGGATACGGTAAACAGATTCAGACTGATGTAGTTTGCCGTTCTTATGTGGAGATGAAGAGGCTTGCTCAGGATAGGGTATTGTGGAGAGCTGCATCAAACCAGTCTCCGGACTGAAGACCACAACATCAACAGTGTCGTAGAATCTTTCCCTGCTTTTCTTAGACTGTTCTTGTGGATGTCACCATGGATCTAACAGCAAAGACGAATCCTTAAGAACTATTGAAAGCTTTCTTTTGGCCGTCATGTCAATTTTTAACATCACTAGTGAGTACGTAATTTGGCAGTAACTTCAACAGATATGATGCGATCCGATACCGACTTTCTTCCTAGTTCATGAGGAAGTAGATAGTCGACGATTTATTTCAAACTTCACATACTGCCATGCTTCTCGTTCTTCACCTAAGGTTCCCACAGAGAACGGAGGTAGATCCCAGTTGACGGAAAGCCTCTCGATCATTAACATTTCACACTGTTTTTGTTGCCTAAATTCTTACTTAAATATCTGCTCAGGTTTCATCGCGTCCACATATTTGTAAAAGCTTTAAGTGCAACATAAAGCAGAGGGAAGAGGATCTGAGAAGCAAATATTACGACGCAATATAATGCTGTACGAAGCTCTCAGTGTTTTGGGACCCACTTTTGGTTTAACTTTGTCGCAAATATGATACCGCTACAGCCGAAAATGACCAGTGAGCAACGACACCGTCATCTTGGGCGCAGAACATAATCAGCGGGAGAATGGAAATTACGTAAGTAAACTAAATGTATTAGCCATAAATAATATATATGCCAGCTCATGTAACTGTTATTATAAATTACCTCGTTTATATTACAGAAAACCTAATGATGGCAACATAAAGCCGAAATGAGCTCATAGTAAATAAATAAAGTATTATTACAGCAGTATGAAAGGTATAAACGTCATTTATAATTATGTCGCCTAACAACAAAACTAGGCTTCCCATGGTAACACTATCTGTCTGTTCATAGTACTGGTAATTGAACAGGACGCAGGTGGATTTCAAAACACACCGAAAAAATTCGTTAATTCAACAATAACCTACCCACAATTAGCAGCAAGGAATGAGATAAGAGGAATTAGAAGAAAAGTGAGAAACAACACCAAAACTTTTAAAAATATCACATTCATTCAAATGAAATCCATCCACTCGACGTAGAAAGCCTGCCGAGTTCTTAATGTGAAGTTCACATCGACCTTTTATTGTGATCAATAAATCAGCAAGATGACCGGCTCTGCGATATGTCGGAGCACCCGTGATTTAAAATCAACAGGTATGAGAGACATCCAATTCTTGTGGGCCTTAGGAAGACCATAATTATAATCTAGGAGGTACATACCAGTAATAATTGAGACTCTTGATAGTCTCCTGTGATAAATAACTTTTCTTCAGGCGTTTATAAGTCTTTCTCTCAACACTTTTTGCAGGGCCAGCACTTGCAATACGCGGAACCAGAAATTAAATATTACATCTTTGGAAGGTCATCCTTCTTGTACAACATAACCACAGTATTTCCCTTATCCGTAAGTTAAATAATAATATCAGGATCTGAAACTTCCTGGCAGATTAAAATTGTGTGCCGGAACCGGGACTCGAACCTGGGACCTTTGCCTTTCATTCTGGAAACATCACTTCGGCTGTGGCTAAGCCATGTCTTCACCATATCCTTTCTTCCAGGAATGCTAGTCTTGCAAGTTTCGCAGGAGAACTTCTGTGAAGTTTGGAAAGTAGGAGGCGAGGTACTGGCGGAAGTATAGTTGTGAGGCGGCATCGTGAGTCAGGTCGGGATAACTCAGTCGGTAGAGCGCTTGCCCCCCCCCCCCACCCGAAAGGCAAAGGTCCCAGGTTCGAGTCCCGGTTCCGGCACACAATTTTAATCCGCCAGGAAATTTCATATCAGCGCACACTTCGCTGCAGAGTGAAAGTTTCATACTGAATATCAGGATCCTCTCTCAAAGAGAACGTAGGCTACAGCAGCCGTCTTAGAAGCAAATTTCAAATGTTTCAAATGTTTGTAAATCTATCGGACCAAACTGCGTGGTCATCAGTCCGTAGCTTACAAACTACTTAAACCTCGGTAAACGAAACTAAGGACAACAACACCGATGCCCCAGGGACGACTCGAACCTCCACGGCGAGCAACCGCGCGCTCCGCAGCGAGACGCTTTACACCGCTCGGCTACTCCACCGCTCTTAGAAGCTGTAATATTACACACAGGCCAACGTGCGCTCGTCGGCACACGACAAACTTCCCTTCTAGCCTCCTCTGCAACATCAGGAGGTTGTTCATAAACAGCCTGTTCAATAGAACTAACAAAATCAATAACAGGTACACGCTTGAGCGTTGGTGCTAAATTTAAACTCCTGCCCCAGATGAGAAAGATGCGTAGTCAACTGTTTCCTCAGTGAGATTGACCACAGAACACTGAATAATATAATTAGACTCCGAGCTCCGGAAACGGTGAAACTTCGTCGAAGGCCGAGCCGTTACCGTTTGAAATTCCCAATTAGATTGTGACCAGGAAGCACAGTCCAGCCAATTCCAAGAAAATTACGAGGTATTAAATGTCCATGCACAGTGCTTGCTCTCTGCTTTTGCCTTGAAAACAGTTGGGTCGAAATGTTCATTGATATTTGCATACCTGTTAGTGTTTTCAAAAATTGTTATTGCATTAAATGCATTAAAACACCACTCGAAAATATGTGTAGTCGGGACAATTAAAGAAAAGCACTACGAAATTAGTAGAAATGGATAAACCTCATGCGTTCAGCACAGTTAGATATTAAAAAGTGATGTTTTTTTAATCTGCCGGAATGGCAGACGACACTTAATAGCCGGCCGCGATGGCCGAGGAGACTGAGGCGCTCCAGTCACGGTCTGCACGGCCACTACGGTCGGGGGTTCGAATCCCCCCTCGGGCATGGATATTTGTGCCGTCCTTAGTATAAGGTAGTAGATAAGTGGTTAGTAAATTTAGGGACTGATGACCCCGTAGTTAAGTACCATAAGCTTAACAAACATTTGATCATTTGACACTTAATAACGGCCTACTCTGTTATGAAGCTGACAGAGATGTAAACATACGCTAGAGTATCAGAACACTCACTACATATTTCAGAGAATATTTTTCTTAAATTCCCATTCACCAGGCCATGAATGAAAAACTAGCTTTGTTGTTTCAGTATTCTCTTTTCATATATTAACAGGCACCTAAAAGAACTAGAAGTAAGTAGTTTTGATATTCTGTGTGACTATTATCTTGTTAATAATAGGTAGCTCAGCTAGTTACGTCTCCATAGGCAACCATATTCACATTGCGTAATATATGGATATATGAAACATTAAGAAAAAGTTTGTCAAATGTGAATGTTTTCTTAGGACGCACTAGGGAGAAAATGTCTTACATTTTGGTCCACCTGCAAGATGAAGAACATTTTCTCAGCTGCAGCTTCAGACGAAAGAAAGGTATTTTTATGAAGTGTCGAGATCACACCCAAAGTTTGTGAATAGCAACAATTAATAGAAGAAGGCAGTGCCAGCCATTGGTATGCAAAGGCGACCGGCTGGGCCCGCTTGTCGCCCTGATTGAAACATGACCAGAACGCTCACTTCCGCTTAATAATGCTCTCGCTCGTACTTTATAGCTTCAATTTACATGTTAATTACGTCTTTGAAAGTGTAACGACGAGCAATTTTGACGGTCCTATATTAAAAATACAGTACCTCGGAAACTCTGACTTTCTTAGGGGGTTTCCCGGCAGACGCAGGGAGAAACAGTAATAAGAAGCCCTCTCCTGGCGGTCTTACGACTATGGAATCAGGGTTAGCGACGTGTTAACATATTGCACCATCCCAACAACGTTCGATTGACTACTCTGACTTATTTCTTCTGCATTGCTGCATTGAAAATCCGGTTCGTTGTTACTAGTACGCTACAATAGGCCGCTATATTTGTATACATATCCAAGTTGCTTCGCAATTAGCCTATTATTTCTTGTTCAGTTCATTATGTCACCATGACCGGTAGTATAAACGCGAAGGAGTGACGAATGTAAATATCAGTGAAACATAATATTTTTCTTCAAACCCTTGTCACTTCTGTAAGTAGCTTTTTTCATTAAAAAGATGCAGGAACATACGTAGTTCTAATAAGCAAACAATATTGATATCTAATTTCATTAAAATACAATGTAGGAGGAAACTGGAGTTGTTATATAATATGAAGGAAATTCATAACTCAGAAACAAAATTTTGCTACAGATAATACCAGAGAAAGCCGAAGAATATCATGAGACAAGCTATAACTCTGAACGATACCAAAAGATTAGAAAGCTTTCAGTACCATATTAAAACTGCGCTACATAACGAATAAGTGAAGTACTCAGAAAATGTAGCCTGACGTTCTATTAAATATGCACATGTTATTGATTACAGTTACAAATCTCTGTGCCAGATAGAGCGGCCAGCAGAATTCATTAAAGCTGTTCGTCATACCAGACTCGTGAAGTACCTCTGGGGCGTGAAATGCATCACATGTTGAGTGACCACTCGGAGATGCCGCCTACTCGTGGTGGACAGAATTATTAGCAGTTGACTTCGAATGAGTTGTCATTCTGCGTGCCCATTTCGCTGGCTTCTCTAATCGCATAATATCCATATGTGTTGGGAATACGGATGCGTCAGTGCCGCAATATCTGACAACATGGGAACATTACAGCAGGTATATTCGTCGCCAGGTTTCCGGTCAACCTCGTCCACCACCGAAAGGGGCGATCGACGTATTGTGCGCCAACCACTACATAGCCCCTTCGCGCCTTCGTCTGCCATTGGATTACATGTAATGGACTTTCTGCAACATGTTTGTTACGCCACACCACTGGCTAAGACTAGCAACAGCCGGAATTACCGTCCGGAGGAAAGCTGCCATTATGTTGGTTTTTTCCCCCATTGTGGTTAAGTCTGGGGTCTGGTATCCTGGGATGACGTCATATTGCTTCAGTGAGGCTTGGCTTTTGCAAACTATCCCCAATTGCTATGTTTGGCGAGATTGGTGGTGGCCTTACGTGCGTTACCATTTTCCAAATCTCTTGGAGAGTCACACAGTGTTAATGTTGACGTAAACTTGCGTAGATCCATCAGGTATGAGTTGAGGTTACGCTTTGTAGCGATAGAAGGATGTCTGACGGCACATTGCATCTCACGCGACAGCTTGTGGTGTTGGACTACACCAGCAGAGTACTTATACACACACGTCACCTGCCGTTTTGTTGAGATAATGCTGTAGCCAACGAGACCGGCAGGTTCGACACAATGAGAGTATCGATGATATCAAGAATCAATTACCACAAGTGTGTGAATGGCAGCTTCAGGACAGGCTACAACGGCTTCAAGACATCTGTCCAATGAGAGTCAGTAGGGCACCCACAAATTGTTTTGGCCACCACTCGATTTTGTAATCACTTAAATAACACCGCTCGTACTCTCATCCCGTGCAATTTTATGTCTTTTGTGCTCCCTTCCTAGCAACTTCACATTTCTATTTGGCAATCAATATAACAAATGTGGGAATGACATTGTTTCTGGTCAACGTGAGATGTTAAAAACATCAGCTAATTCTCGTCAATAGTCATCAAATTAAATAAACACTTTGTTGCTTCCATAAAACAAAAACTATATAAATAGTTGTGAGAACTATGATTTTTATTTGCAATGACAGCGTTGACAGAGGAACCTGTAGCTACACACCGTCAATATCATGGTTCCTGCTATTTATAACCTTTTCGAAAAATGTCCGAAAGCGGTTGTATAACACGTGATCGTCGATTTCTGTCGATGTCTCGTATTGATGGCCCCTTGGATGGAGCATGTCAAATTTCATGTTGTACCGGATCCTTCGCAGTAGTTCTTTCCCTTTGACATAGAGGTCATTATCACAAGTACTCATGACCGTTGAGTTTGGTGCAAGTTCCTGAATCTCCCTGTGATAACAATATCCCTGCAAGGTATCCGGTACAACACCGGCGATAGCAGTATCCCTGCCGTAAGAGGGGGAGATAGTACACCTTGCTTTCCGTACATTTGGCAAAAGGTCATAAGTAAAGGGGCCGATTATATTGAAGGTCCGTAACTATTAGTAGTTCTGTCGCCTCGCGGGAATGGCATTGTAGTCTGGAGCGCCAAGTTATGGATCACCCGGGCGCTCGCGTCGTGCGTTCCAGTCCTTCCTCGGGCATGGATGTGTGTGTGTGTGTGTGTGTGTGTGTGTGTGTGTGTGTGTTGTCCTTGGTACTAGTTTAAGTAGTTTTTGAGTCTAGGGACCGATGGCCACAGATGTTTGGTCCCTTAGGATTACAAAAATTTGGACATTTTTCGTAGTTCTGTCAGTAAAGTCATTTCAGAGAAAAGTAAGCCCTTGAAGATCTCTTGAAAGTTGATGAGCTACCTACATTATATGCAGATATAGGAATCACGTAAATGATGTAGAATAAGCTACTACGTCATTAAAGGTTAAATAGTTCTGTTTGTATTACGACAACTTCGATTATGATTATGGAGATGACTGCGGTTAAAATCTGTTCTCTACACAGTCACCTGTTCAGTGTGTTCCTGGGGAGTTGTTAGTTTTCTGAGAGGATTGAAATATCTATTAGTGAAATCAGTTCTTAGTTTGAAATATGTTCACAAACAATTAGTGGTAAATTTCTATCAGTATTTCCTTTGTGGTTTAACCAAACAGTTTAACTATTTGTGCCATATAATACTTTTCCATACCTTGAAATTTTATTAGGAAATGGGTTCTACATTATTTGATTTCTTCCATCGAACAAGGAAAGCGGGATGAAGATTAGTATTTAACGGCCATTGATAACTTACCTCTGCAACACGTTATTTCTATACTCTGCATTGCTCATCTTCTAATCTATATCTATAAATGTCAATGTCTGTTCGGTGTACGTTTATCACGTCTGAACCACAAGACATAAAGAGCTAAAAATTTGTACAGTTACTAATGTCTACCTGGGGAAGGTTATAGGCACGGTTTTGTGGCGATCGGAAAGCTTTTTATATCAATATGTATTAATGTCGGCGTACGCTTATCACGTCCGAACGACAAGACGCAGAGACTTAAATATTTGTACAGTTACTAATTTGTACCTGAGGAAGGTTTTAGCCACGGTTTTATAGCGATCTGATAGATATTTAGTAATTTGAAGAATATAACGCGAAATGCGGAACAATAATTACTCTTTGGAAATTATATTTACTCTTTGAAAATGGTTTTATTGGTTGCATTGTGGCTTGAGGGTTGATAATGATAAAAGGGTGAAGTATATTGCGATGGAAAGTTATCGGTGTATATAAAATTCTACGTGTGTGTGTGTGTTAATATTTCGCTCTACAGCGAAAACTACACAACGCAAACGAATGGTCTGTGTGTAAATGTTGTCCGAAATCTCCCGTTGTACACCATAGCAGTTCCATGCCGATAGCTATAAGGGGGTGGAAGATATGGTGGTTGAAAGTCGTCAAATTATAAAAAGAATTCGGAATGAAGGCCAGCGATGACGTTTGCGACTCTACAGCAAGGAGGTTAAATACAGCGAAATGTGATGCCACAGACCATATCTTTGTCCTATACGTTCTACAATGTCGTCAGCTCTTTCTCTGTAAGGATAAGCATACGAATAAGGAAATATAAGAATAAAGAAATAAAGCAGTAAAAAAGAAATTTCTTTTAATACATCTCTTTTAAAAATATCGATTTGACGTTTCGCGCATTACCTATCATAAACAACCAACATGCGAGCGGAGCCGCGGGTTTAAGCTAGTAAGTCTATAACTATTAGTTTATAAATTTTCTCATAATATTTTAATGAATTATTTACTGCCTCACTCAATGTTCATGTAATTTTGGCTCTCTTAGTTACACGGAATAATTAACAATCAGAGTAATATATAAATAAATGTTGTTAATCAAATAATTCCATATTTCTATAAATATATGTCCAACAACAGATACTAGTTCAAATGTATGCCATTTTATTTGTATCAACAACGTTTATTACTCGCTCGTGCAATATGTCTTCGGGTTTTCGTACATTGCTCAATACAACTGACTCCATTTGGCTCGGTAGCTAGTTTTTACGCTGGCATGCTTCTATTACGAGCAACACTTGCAGCTCATTCCTACATCAGGAAAAACTAATATTTTATTTTGCGGATTTCTGTCATCAGAACATAATTAAAGGTTTCGCAGAGTGTAAAGAATGTAATCAATGAAATGGAGTCCTTTTAATTGTAGGTTGCAAATAGTCGAGCACTGTCTATCGCCGCGGCGGAGTGGCCGAGCGCATTGACGCGCTATCCTCCGATGCGTGAGGCCGTTCCCCGCTGAGGGTTCGAATCCCCCCTCGGTCATGGATGTTTGTGTTGTCTTTAATAGAAGGTAGTTCATAAGTAGTTTGTAAGTTTCGGGATTGATGACCCTTCAGTTAAGTTCCATAAGCTTAACAAACATTTGTACATTTTCACAGTCTATCCATTGGCGTTAATAATTAGGTACTGGACGAAATGAAAAGTACCGATTCCAGCTGAAAGTATGTTCGGCAAGTTGTTGCTGCTTTATTGGAAGCAGTAACAGGGGACGTCGATATTCGTCGCTTGTTACGCATGTCCTGTACGAAGGCAAAAAGATGCGTGTCCAAATATGCACGAGCAGGTACTTCTGTCACATGGCCATGATGCTAGATTACAACTCCTATAGTGGTATCTTTGTACGGAGTGGTACCCCTTCGTTCATAAGCGTCAAAAATTAGTGGCAAACAGCACCTTGTAATGTGTCCGCAAAAGCATGTGACTCCATGAGTCTCACACCTAAACTTCTTGCCAAAGACAGATAATGAAGCGAACCTATTATAGCGCTTTCACAGCCAGTCGAGTTTTTACGTCTGGGCTGCCCTGGCAATTGAGAAAAACTTACATAACGCTGTATAATCCCTTCATAATCGCTAAATAAAATTAAAATTGGGTCTGCTGCTCTCGCTTAAACGACTGCATTTTAGTGAAAACTGCGCAGCGCGTTTCTTTTAAAGAAAGCACAACTCCTTCTGCACCTCTAGTATTCGTCGATGGCGTTTCCAAGCATTTGTTGTTGATACCCCCGACCGTAGTGGCCGTGCAGACCGTGACTGGAGCGCCTCAGTCCCCTCGGCGACCGCGGCCGGCTAACACTTTTCCTTGCACCGTATCTGAAGTTACCTTTACACCTATAAATGCTGCTCCTTGCCTTGCAAGATATACCAACCTACAATTTCTGCGCCGTGGTTTAGTGGGCGAGCGTTGTAAGGTGCCTTGCTGCAGACTGTGAGGTTGTTCGCCGTCAGGACTTCGAGTCCTCCTTCGGGCTTTGGTGTTTGTGTTGTCCTTAGCGTAAGTTACTTTAAGTCGTTTGTAAACATAGGGACTTATGACCAACGTACGTAAGTCCCTTTGATTTACAAGCACTTGAACATTTTTACACCCAATTTGACAGTATACTAATTACGAAGCTTTTGAATCAAATGCTTCTGGATATTCAATAAATACGGGATTTACCTTTTTACCTTCATCCCTAAAATTGAGGATGTCATATAAGAAAAGTGCTAGTTAGTTATCGTAAGACCGATGTTTACGCATCCTTGATTTCGGCATGGAGAAAGTCACTCCGTTACACAGCTCAGAATATGTTCTAAACTTCTCCTTGAGGAGCTGCGTCAACCTGTGACATCCTATGATTCCGTAATCTGTTGCTCACCGGTAGAATTAGCTACAAAAATGCTTCTCATAAGCTTCGATACGAAAATTAATTTCATTTACGTATTTGATTTTAAACATTGTAATAGTAAGTTCAGTTATTTACTTTATCTTGTCAAACAGCTATATCTGACAATTTGTACTTCGAAAGGAGTATTTTCGTGTGTAGTTATGGTTGCCTCAGATAGCTTGCTTTACGATTAAGTTTTTAATTCATAATCCAGAAATCATATCCCACTAACCTTTTCGAATGTCTTTCGTCGTCAGTATGAAGGTCACACCTTAATTTATTTTACAGCTTACATCACCAAAGTACAGAAAAATATTCTGTAAAATTTACGGTGCATAAATAATCACATATTTGGAAAATAACAACGCTATAGTTCCGCTGTTCTTCAGTTGTCACCAGAGATTTGTTTTTTTCCCTTTATGAATACGTGACTGTCCATGTGTTTTCAACTCCTACTGACAGCATCAATGCTTAAATAGCGAACACAGCTGTTGACATTTTGCACAAAGAGCGACAAGTGTTAAAACGCTTTTTAGGAGCCATACCAATAATTATCAGTGCTCTTTGCCTTTAGGCCGTGTTAGATAAAACGGTTCAACCGTACAGCGTGGATAATTGCATCACAATTTCCACATTAATCTGCCGATTAATCCGCTTGTTTTATTCAAATTAGCTCAAAGAGCTATGATGCACGTATCTAATATGTTAATTCCACGCTGGTCAACTGTTAATCGTCGTTCCGTTGCCTCCTCTGTTCACGATTACATCTACTAGTTTTCATGACTAATACTTTCTTTCTCTGCACTACGATGTTGCCTCAGTAAACATGCCAACTACATTCTAGTTACCACCAAAGACACCACCTTAGCAGAGAAAAAGGTCTCAGTTAAAAGTCAAGACACGCTTATTGGAATACGAGAGGGGAAAAGTGGGTGCACAGTGGAAGGGAGGGCGGCGAGGAAGGTGTGAGGAGTTGGCCGAGAGGAAGGGGAGAAGAGAGCAAACGGAGGAATTTCAAAATTTGATTTTACTTAAAATATAAGTGTTTCGGTTAAATAAATTAACAATTGTCCTGTCAAAATATAAAACCAATTCCGTTCTAGTCTGATGTGTAACCATGCGTACACTGTAGACATAACAAAGAGATGTCTTTACGCCGCAGTGGTCATATGACCAGCAAGAGAGATATACCTCACACCATGGAGGAACATTTTGTCACACTTATTGCTATCGCTAATCAGATTCCATATTTACATAGGTCATCGAGGATTCATGTGTAGATAAGACCTCGCTACGTGGATTACAGGAGGTCTACTCTGCTTTACCTGCTACTCTTGACAGAAATATGACATGTTGCTGCGATGTAGGGCATTGCGGCATGCGTCCTCTTAAATTTAATCTTGGTCCACACAAATTTCCCAATTAATGAAGGATAACATTTTATTTAGCACTACAAATTGTTTATTGGCTTTTCAAGTACGAGTTGCCAATACAATGTTATCATCAGCATAACAAAGACCTAAGAATCTAAGTTCGACGACCATATTGTCTGCATATTTGGCTCAAGGAAGATTTTTATCCGTTTTGCTTGTGGGATTTCGTACTTAATTCCTGCGAGGATGTTGTCACATGCATGTAGTTAGTATTAGTTTACAAAGACCCAGTGACGAAAAATTTCCTATTTTGAAATGGGACTCACTTCCAAGGGCCATTCTATTGCATAACAGAACTATTTAAGTTTCTGAATTTGTATGTTTCAACCTGTATCTTGGTCATTCCATCCAGTGCTGATAATTATGGCTGCCAAAAGGCATGCTAGCTCAGTTGTAGTCTTACAGTACGACACAGATCATCATCTCCTGAGACAATTAACAGTCCAATGCCATTTATGAAAGTGACCACTTCAACTTTCTTTATATATTTTCCTATTATATCATTTCTACTACCTACGCTTACTTTGTACGATTGAACTAAATTGTCATTCTAAATGGTAGAAAATTTCTCTTGGTCGCCAAAATAATTCTGTAATTCTATAAATAAATAAATGTTTGTAGAGCTTATGGGACTTAACTTCGGGGCCATCAGTCCCTAAACTTACAAACTACTTATGAACTAGCTACAACTAAGGACGGCACAAATATCCATGCCCGAGGGGGGATTCGAACCCCCGACCGTAGTTGCCGTGCAGACCGTGACTGAAGCACCTCAGTCCCCTTGGCCACGCGGCCGGCTCTGTAATTCTCAAGCTTACAATAACAGACAAGGGAGTTCCTGCGTCGGTGTGTCGAGTTGTAACATTTTTATAAGAAGAGTTTTGCCTTTAATTACGTATGATAATTGGGTAACGTCTGAGATTTTTTATCTAGCTACAGTGGATGTTGAGGAAAAACCAAACTTTATGTGGTGTTAGTAGAGCGATTAAACATATTATTTTGGAAATATTAAATGTTTGGAAGTTGTTGCCCCATTAGACGTATTGTCGCAGCGTCCGTCTCGCCCACCTGCAACATCAGCATCCCGCATGTTGGTAAATAGGCGCGGGATGCCTACACTGCAATGACCAAAACATAAACAGAGAATTTTGTGACAACCGCGAGAAGAACTAGACATAAACTTCAACCCGAGGCCGCTGTCGGAGACGAGAAAACAACAAAGTGTCTTAGGGTCCGTTAATGCAGCCACCTCGCAGGTCTCAGCTCGCTACGCGCCACTGCCACATCGCAGCTCGCCGTTTACCGGGAGTACTGGTTCCCTCGCTGCTGGCACATCGCTACTCGCTTGCAGCCGGCGGTAGTTAACGCCGCAGCTGTTCATATCGATTGCAGTGGTGCGAAGCATAAAAATAAAAATTCTTCCCTGCATCATCTGACCACAGTGAAAGTATTCGTTCGCTGCAAAGACGCAGCCGCGGCGAAGCGGCCGAGCGCATTGAGGCGCTATGCTACGATGCGTGAGGCCGTTCCCCGTCGGTGGTTCGAATCCACACTCGGGCATGGATGTTTGTGACGTCTTTAGTATAAGCTAGGTCATAAGTAGTTGGTAAATTTAGGGACTGATGACCCCGCAGTTACGTCCCATAAGCTTTACAGACATTTTTTTTTTTTTTTTTTTGCAAAGACGTATTTATTGTAAAGGACGGAAAAGAGGAAAGGTGGTACATATCCTATGAATTCAAAACGTACAAAATACGAAAACTTTCACCAGGTCTACTGAAATTAGAAATATATCCAGAGCGCTTCTTCAGGCAGCTGCAAACGTCTAAAAAGATGTTAATGATATATTAAATATTACGGTACCAGAAATCGCTAAGCGCATAAAAATTCGACCCATCAATCTTAATGAAATTTCCGAGGATGAGCGATTACTGCTGGCTCTGAGAAAATGCAGGTGATGTCGGTTTGTTGTTAGTATGCATATCACCCGAACCATCGCTGTACTCGCTGATTTGTTCAGTGTTATCACTGGATTCCACCAGATTCGAGATTCCACTAGCTGTTCTAGTTGCTGTCTTTTAGAAACAACATAGAATCGAAAATAAGTCCGCAAAAGTACTGGACCTGTGTGAGCAGTGTATATAGGACGCGTGTTGAAAACTGCTGTCAGAGTGTTTATCATTTTTTCTTAATATCGGGTTGTTGTGCAAATTATAAAAAAATAATCACACTGGCGTGTTTTACGGCCCACTTTAGATTTGTAGTTTTATATTTTTTGGAAACATTTCGGACAAAAATAATACTGTACATAACAAAAAAGTATGGTGATACGATTACGACTCTACTGTTGTGTAATATCTATGCACCCAACACGTAATAGATTTTCTGACCATATTTTATTGTTTTTTTTGTTTGTTTGTTTTTTTGTTTTTTTTTTCTAGGGGACTAAATAGCTCGGTCATCAGTCCCGACCGTATTTTAACAAACGGCCAAATTTATATGATATTTGAGTTTAGCTTTGACAAACATACACTTTTTTTTTAACTTTTACCTCTTTAAACTATCATTTTAATATCTCTCCCACATTTTCATTATATTTTTCCGTTAAAATATTTTCACCTGTCTTCCCTTGGTAGTTTTTTCAAAGTTTCATTTCTTTGTCTGTACTGGTTACGAATGACTATAGCCTGGAACTAACGTAGCTACGAGTGACTATAGCCTGGATGGAACACAGCGTACATTATTTTGGCCTTCGTAAATCGGTCACGTGACATCCCTCGACCGAAAATCTCTTTTGCGTACACCATTTTGCTTTCTCTACTTGATGATTTTCTTATTATAACTCGAGCGTTGTAATTTCAAAGCAATGCCACACTGAAAATTATAAAAAACACGTCGTTTTTAGGACAGTGAATTATTATCTAAAGTTTATTACTTAGTTAACACCTACAATATATGGTACGAGAATTACGGATTACTCTCGCAGCTGTTCGCCATAGTGTAATGAGCGAAGAATTAGTTTGTGACGTACGAACATGTTAGACGGTGGTTCGAAACTTGCTAGGGCGTGGTGGCTCAGCGCGTTCGGTCAGAGGGTTACCGGCATGATAGCTCGACGCCCTCTGTAACGAGAAAACTGAGTGATCGACGAAGCAATCAAAATAGAACAAAACAAACCAACGTCCACAAAGTACCGATCAAACGGAAGAACCAATGAAAAGAGAGAAACAACCCAGAACGATGGACAATTCTTTTCCCCTCTTGCTTCCTAAAAGGTTTTCACACACTCTTGTTAACTGAACAAAACTATATTCTTCAAGATTCCGAGTTGTTCAAAGGTAACAGCAATTTCTCTGAAAAGTGCAATTGTTCTCTTTCAAGAACATGCCATGAAATATATGCCAACGAATAGTAAACATGTACGGGAGATACTGTTACAATGGACTTTTATAAATGACGTAATTATAGTACTAACTTAGTATATATATTAAATACTAGATTTATGTGGAATTCCGTATTACCACACTTATTCCGTTTGTGATTTTAGCTGTAAAAGAAAACGTAATCACGGTTTAAAATAGAATATTTGCTCTTTATTTTAGAGCAGAACAAAGTATCATGAATGAAGTCATATCTGAACTACAGGAAAGGTAATACCATCTATGTTAAAAGCGTCCATAGCAACCTTATCAAAGACAAACATTTTAGTAGATACATTGATTCTAATTAGTGACTTTCAATGTATTTGATAATTAGTGAATAATTGCTTAGAAAAACAATAAACAAGGTAATTTGTAGCAATGTGTACACTTCCCTTCCATTTCAGTAAGAAGCTACATTTTCCACAGATATCTAGAACTTCTTTTATATACGAAACTACCAGTATCATCACGTTGTTCAGAATATTCATTATTACAGTATCATTCCAGTTTCACATGTTCACGAAATAGAACAAATACGCATTTTAGAGGGAGCATTCTTACACATGCATAACTGTAAATATTGATGAACAAAGCTCTGTTTAAGTACTTAGAGTGCCCGAAACCCTCTTAGGAAAAAAGGAGACAAAATTTTGGTTGAGGCGGGTTCCGGTCCATGTGCATTACAGTCTATCGCACTGCCCACTACACTACGGAGAATAATTACAAATTATCCTTGTAGTATGAATGGCAATTGTTAACTGATACTAATATGGCATTTTAAGACACTAGATTATCATTTTCGTACGAAGAACGACGTGTTTTTGTTAATTCGTCAGTGCGCCATTGCTTTGAAATGAGAACGTATAAGTTATAATAAGAAAATCATCAAATACGTAACGCAAGATGGCGTATGCCACAGAGAGTTCTGGGCGAGGAATGTCCGTGACATCTGCGAATAGCTGGTTTTCTTAAACTCAATGGACGATGTCAAATCGCCGTTATTTTTGCAAATATCTCTGCAAAGATGCAAGATATTGAAAAACGTACGAGAGCGAAGTTGTAGAGAATTTTCTCCTCTACAAATTCGTATCAGATGAACGGTTCGTTTGCAATTACATTACAAATTCCTTTTTTTACTGTTACTAACGTATTTTTTGTCCTAAAAGTTTGCAAAAGAGAGGTTCTGGTCTCTGGCAGCCTACAATTATGTCTGTAAAATTTGGTGCCGATCGGTTTAACGGTTCGACTTAATAAGTGGGAACACGTTACGGACAGACAGACATCATAAAATCGCCGCTATTTCTGCAAATATCTGTGAAACGATGTAAGATATGAAAAAAAATATAACAGAGCAAAGATGTAGAGATATTTATCCTCTACAAATTAATGTGTTGAGTTTCCGTGTCAGATGAACGGTTAAGGCGTAATTTTCATTTAAATTTCGAGATGTCAAAAGGCGATCGCAAAGGCCCACTTTTAGTGTTATTACCGTAACCTTAAGTGGGCCAGTAAAGAAATAAAAAAAATCTTTGTAAAATTATTATAGAAAAACCTGTCCAGTAGAAAAGGCTTTTACAGACAGATATAAGAAAGAAATAAACCTCTGTAATTTTTTTAAAGAAGTGTTGTTGTGGTCTTCAGTCCGGAGACTGGTTTGATGCAGCTTTCCACCCTACTCTACTCTGAGCAAGCCTCTTCATCTCCTTAGAAGACTTGCAACCTACATCCATTTGAATCTGCTTACTGTATTCATCCCTCGTTCTCCCTCTGCGATTTTTACCCCACACACTTCCCTCCAACGCTAAATTCACGATTCCTTGATGTCTAATAATGTGAACTTCTAGAGTAAGAAAACCGTTTTTACAGAAATAAAAATTTAGAATTAATGGTATTGTGTGATTCGGAGTTTGGATCTGTAGTTCGCTGTTGGGTTTCCTTTGTTTCAGTAGATTTCACTACTGCACTAACGCAGGAGCATCATATGTAGCTGTGAGCAGGTATCACGTTATTTATTTTCTGTTATAGCTTTACTATAGAAGATGCAAGACCCCATTGGGAGAGGGTTTAATGGTAACTACCTGGTGGCGTAACTCTGTTGTAGGTAACAATTTTAATCATGTTTGTGGGGCAAAGAATATCTGACAACGCTTAAAACTAGGCTTTTACAAGTGTAGAAGACTCGATAACTGACCTGCGTCTAGCCGCGACTGAGTGGCCGCGCGCATTGAGGCGCTATGCTCCGATGCGCGAGGCCGTTCCACGTCGGGGATTCGAATCCTCCCTCGCGCATGTATGTTTGTGTTGTCTTTAGTATAAGTTAGTTCATAAGTAGTTTGTAAGTTTAGGGACTAATGACCAAGCAGTTAAGTCCCATAAACTTAACAAACATTTGACTTCCGTCTATCTTAGAAACCAATGGTTTAAAAATGCAAGAATTCGGTTTGCATTGTTAAGCATGCATGATATTCGCCCATTGACGTGTGTAATATTTTTTGCTACTTCACGAAGAACCAAACTTGGATGTTTCCATTGAAATCTCAATTCCATTCAAAAATACAAATTGTTTTGTTCACTCATGTAAGGCAAATATTTGTATGATTCCTTCGAAATAGGCTCAGATTTCTTCCTGTTCCATCCTTGTACAATACGACCTTGTTCTCTCTCTGTCTGTTTCTTAGAACCTAGTAGCCGACAGTTCTTTTAGTACTAACATTTCTCATTTTTATCAGTCGTTTCATTACATATACACACATATACATCTACATGGGTTACTCTGCAAATCACATTTAAGTTCCTGGCAGAGGGATCATCGAACCACCTTTATACTATTCATCTACCATTCCTTTCTCGAACAGCACTCGGGAAGAAAGAATCTCTCCGTTCGAGCTCTGATTTCTCGTATTTTATTCAAATGTTTCAAATGTTTTTTATAGCTTATGGGACTTAACTTCGGGGTTATCAGTCCCTAAACTTACAAACTACTTATGAACTACTTAACACTAAGGACGGCACAAATATCCATGCCCGAGGGAGGATTCGAAACCCCGACGCGGTTGCTCGCCGTGGACGTTCGAGTCCTCCCTGGGGCATGGGTGTGTGTGTTGTCCTTAGGTTAGTTTACCTAGGATTAAGTAGTTTGTAAGCTACGGACTGATGACCACGCAGTTTGGTCCGATATACTTATAAACATTTGAACCCCCGACCGTAGTGGTCGTGTAGACCGTGACTGGAGCGCCTCAGTCCCCTCGGCCACCGTGTCCGGCCGTATTTTATTCTGATGATCATTTCTACCTATGTAGGTGGCAGTGAATAATATATATTCTCACATTCGGAGGAGAATGTTGGCGATTGGAGTTTCGTAAGTAGACCACGCCGCAGCGATAAGCGCCGTTATTGTAATGATCCCCATCGCAGATCCTGTATCATTTCCGTGACGCTGTCTCCCCTGTATCGTGACAATACAAAACGGGCGGCCCTTCTTTGAACTCTTTCGATGTCCTCCGTCAAACGTATCTGATAAGGATACCACACTGGGCAGCAATACTGCAAAAGCGGACGGACAAGCGTAGTGTATGCAGTTTGTTTAGTAGTTCTGTTGCATGTTTTAAGTGTTGTGTACTCAGTGAACGCGTACAATCTGGTGTGGTCGGCAGCGGTGTCGCAGCTACGAATACTAGTGCGGCGGTGAGGGAACTGAGGGTTTACACAGAGGCGTCTGGTGCGCACCGACGGAGGCCAAAAGTGCGCAGATCGCGGCTGTGGGACGGCAGTAATACAGGCGGTGTTTGTCGCGCGCGCCTTTGATGTCTCCGGTGTAGAATTCACGACCTCTGCCGTCATCTGCCGCCGCGCTCTATTACCACAGCAAGGGAATACACCTCTGACACTCGTCGCGTTGTACTGCTACAACTGGGATGCAGTTTGAGGACGTATTCTCTAACAACAGTTCCAAATGTTCGCAAACCTACGTGTCCACGCCACTGTGGTCAGCAGTTCAAATCAAATGTTTGTATAGCTTATGGGACTTAACTACGGTGTCATCAGTCCCTAAACTTACAAACTACTTATGAAATAGCTAACACCAAGGATGGCACAAATATCCATGGCCGAGGGGGGATTCGAACCCCCGACCGTAGTGGCCGTGCAGACCGTGACTGGCGCGCCGCAGTCCCCTCGGCCACCGCGGCCGGCTGGTCAGCAGTCCCTAAACTTACAGACTAACCTAAGAACAAAACACACGCACATGCCCGAGAGAGAACTCGAGCCGCGGTGGAGTAGCCGAGCCGGGCGCCGTGGCTCAGCGCGCCCGGTCAGGGGGCTCAACGCCCTCTGTAATAAAAAAGCTGAGCCAAGAACACTTCGAATATCAACGAACAAATACGAACAGCGTCCGCAATGAACAGAATTACCGATACAGCAAAAAAAAAAAAAAAAAAAAAAAAAAAAAAAAAAAAAAAAAAAAAAAAAAAGCGTCTCGCTGCGGAACGCGTGGTTGCTCGCCGTGGAGGTTCGAGTCCTCCCTGGGGCATGGGTGTGTGTGTTTGTCCTTAGGTTAGTTTACCTAGGTATAAGTAGTTTGTAAGCTACGGGCTGATGACCACGCAGTTTGGTCCGATAGATTTACAAACATTTGAACATATTCTTTTTTTTTTTTTTTTTTTTTTTTTTTTTTTTGGAGAATCTCTGGCGGGCGAGGGAGAACTCGAATTTCTGGCGGATGCGGCCGCGCATTTCTTGACATGGCGCCTATAACCGCGAGGCCATTCCCACGCCGCACGACAACTGGTAAAATAGCGTTGTACGCTTCTCTGTTTGATACCGATCGTACATGCGCGTATACGCGCAGTGAGATTATAAACTTTTCAGTGCTGCGCCATCTTTTGTGCGACAGTAAGTTCTTCCAGCCCGTGAAATGAGATGATAGTATGGAATTACTGACTTGGAAGTGGCTGTGGTAGAACTGCCGGCTGTGAAGGTGTTTCTATTCAACCAGTACGTGCCTTTATCTGAATGCATTCCGAAACACATTGCATTGGTTGAATGGTAAATCTCTGACACTGTACATTGCACTGCAAGTCAAACCAAGACCATGTGCAATTAAATAAATGCCTCTCCCTTTCTGGAAATCACGAAACTGTGTGAATACTATATGTAATATTTAGAAAATGTGCGATTCGTATGGAAGTTTGGATCAGACCGGGAAGCGTGCACGATAGCCTAATGGTTGATACATCTCACACCATTTAACTCATTGACGATACATTGCTGACTTACGTTTGTGTAATAGATGACAATAATATACAGCTGCAAAATTAGAAGGTACACGTCATTGCGGAAGAAATGTGGAATCTTCGGTGTGAAACACATCCACTGAATGTGTGGTCGTGTTCCATTTTGAGTTATTCTTGAACCTAAAGTATTTCTTGATCATTAATATTATCTATTTGTGTGTTAATTATTTTATTCTTTTTGTTATTGATCAATGCCCCATGTTTATATATGTTTCCACCCGTGTGATTGAACTTGTGTGTTCGTATGAATATAGAAGGTTGCTTGTAATATTGACTGACTGCCGCGCAATGGCTTACAGTCGCCGCCTCGCGCTTTAGGCCTTTTTTCTGTAGTTAAGAACGCATGGCTTCGTTTGTCGTCTGCGCTGGGGTCTGCTGGCTGGCCAGAGACAAGCTTACTTGGCAAGATGGCGAAGTGGCCGTTTTCGTAGTGTCGTACCAACCTATTCTTGGACGTAAGAGGTGACAGGAGACCTCTCTGGGAGCGGATGTACAGGGAAATTTTCTCCGCCAGGTAGCAAGGGATGGTAGACAAAAGGCTCTGTACGCACTCTGCGTCTATTTTAGCGTGCTCTACATCCCGTGTGTGGCGGGGGAAGGTTTTTCTCGTGGTCTGAGAGTGACACACTTGCTCAGATGACCGTGGCAGTAAGTACTTCGCTGAATCATGCTGAGGGCAAGGCATACTGTTAGAACTCTGCTTTCTTTGTGATCAGGCAGTCTTGGTTTTTCAGTGACAGTTTTCTTGAGTAATTCTTTCGCTATGCAAGGCGAAGTGTTTCGTAATTTACAGAACTGGAGTAATACAGTATGAATTTAGTATTTGCGTTTTCATTCAGGTGATGATTTTGTGTTCGGATTTTCTCAAGTTAGAATACAGGTGTATGGCCTTCAGCCTTTGTGTAAACATAGTATGTTTGAATTTCCTTGCTGTTTTTAAGTAACGTTTCATTCCACATTTGTATCCGTGAGTATGCTAAATATTTCACAGATTTTCTAGTTTGATTCCGTCTTTCCTGTCTTGTATGACCGATTGCAACACATGCTTTCATTACGGCTGTTTCTTCAGCCTTCAGCCATGCTTTTATTAATACTAGCTTTCTTCTACATGAATTCTCACGTGTGTTTTACTTGCTCATTCTAAATTAATTTCTGTTTGTAAATGCCGTGTATTTCAGCATGGTCACACACCACGTGGTACTGAAGAGCAGTATACCGCTGTCTCCCCACACATGAGTTTGTTTGTTGCATAGTGTTCTTATATTTGTTCAAATGTTCAAATGTTTCTATAGCTTATGGGACTTAACTACGGGGTCATCAGTCCCTAAACTTACAAACTACTTATGAACTAACTAATACTAAGGACGGCACAAATATCCATGCCCGAGGGGGAATTCGAGACCCCGACCGTAGTGGCCGTGCAGACCGTGACTGGAGCGCCTCAGCTCCGTCGGCCACCGCGGCCGGCCTTATATTTGTGATCAAGACATCCGCAATCTCGTCAAAACGCCGCCTATGCTTCGTTTCACCGCTGCTATCAAGTGCTCCTACATCGTAATGTACCGCAAGCATTATGTGTGTGTCTGTGAATGAATGAATGTGCTTTCAGCTACCCATTGTGTATTTGAAAATTTTCTCCCACGTTACCTCCATATTCATAAAGGGCAGAAACAATTTCATTATGGGCAGTAATTTTATGATTTAATTCACTTTTGTACATGGCATGTACCTAACTTGGTCTCCCCACATTTATTTGCTTGTTCATTTTACTGAATAGATTATGATTTTAAAGTATCAAACCTCTGCTTTATGATTTCATGCTCCCCGTTCCATGTTTAATTATCTATTCATTTATTTGTTAACATTAATTTTGTGTTTGTTAAAACTTTGGCTGCTTCATAAGGAGTGAGCAGTTAGATACATTTCCATTGTGTAAGTACTGTGCCACTCGTAAAGTAATTTAGAACAGCAGTGGGCGTTTTAACTTACATTAGCAGATCGCAACTGCCTGAGATCTTGCTAAAAGAAACATAACAAGCTGCTTTGAGGTGCAAGCCTTTTCTGAAACTGGAACTAGACTTGAATGTTACACACAAAATAGTGAAATGTTTTGTAACATAAAACATAAATTGAGTCAATGCTCTACCGGTAAGTTTCTTAATTTACATACAGGTTTTTAGCAGAATGTATGCAGAAGATAAGAAAGTAGATAGATAAACGCCTTTCGCAAGTGAACTTTCATAAAATGGCAAAATGTAATGGTGAGAAAAGGCAATAAATATCTTAAAAACGGGAAAACATTCCTCGTTTAGCATTTAGACGAAAATCTTCACATGTTATTCCCGCTCACGTACACGAGGCAAGAGGAATACAGTGGCTGTCTTATTATGGGAACTGTTATATTTTAACAACCCCAACATAGAATCAAGTCAATGTGGGTTTCGACATTTTATGAAATCATCAGATTCTCAGAAACTCGTTGAAGTAATTATTCAGTTGTTCTTCGATAAGTTAATATGTATCATCTATTGATGGCGTTCTGAAAATACAAACCCGTCTTGTTTTTATAAGCCATCTTTTCAGGCTGCGGATGCGCAGAACAGAGATATAAGAAGACAGCTTAACTTACTGTCTAGTTGGGCTCTGCGGTTATTGACTAAGTTCTGGCCTCGTATACGCAGTGAATAGTATACAGGAAAGTTGATAACAGTTTTGAAACATTATGCTATGAATGAGGGCAAAAATATTGCAATTCGTTTTGTAGGAGATCAAACGAATGATGAGAATATGCGAGATCTGCATCGCGTCCTATGACTGTCTACACCGACAAGTGGTTGGCGTCGTGAATAGTTATTAAGTGTAATGATTTCTTTATTAATATCTGTGTAGTTCCGTCACACTAAAAGAGGAGCTCGTTCTTAAAACAAGCAAAGAAATTGAGCTTCAAACTTCCGAAATTGTATCATAGTGAATGGTTTCCATTAGAGTGAATGCTATACGACTTTAATTTTTTTACTTTGATATTTTGCAGCTTCTTTATGGTTAACATTATTTATCACAAAAACAATTAAATTCAGTGGATTCCAGTGGATTGCTTTTGTTTATCAATATCATGATTTACATACATGCTCTGTAAACTATTCCAAATGCGTGGACTAAGGTAATGATCTGAACATCACGTTTAAACAGTGTTGCTTGCAGTCTTAAGCGTGAACTACAAATTTTATTTCCTCTGTAGATACTAAATAAGATCCCTAAGTATTTGAGTATTGAGACTAGGGATTAGCCCCTTCAGTCCAGAATTGAAATGTTCAAATGTTTGTTATGCTTATGGGGCTTCATTACGGGGTCATCAGTCCCTAAACTTACAAACTACTTATGAACTAGCTAAGACTAAGGACGGCACAAATATCCATGCCCGAGGGGGGATTCGAACCCCCGACCGTAGTGGCCATGCAGACCGTGACTGGCGCGCCTCAGTCCCCTCGGCCACCGCGGCCGGCTGTACAGAATTATTTTAAAAACAGAATAGAAAATATTCTTGCCCTTTTTCAAGTCTATAATAGCTTGTTTACTGTCAATAAATTATTTTAGGCAATGACGGTGTTGTCCAGTGGACAGAAGAACTGCATTGTTAGTTACAAAGGCCGCGGAAGTCTTCTTTTGCTCTCTATTTATTGTATACACGAACAAAAAAAAGGTTTATTTGGTTTAAAATAGAAAAAATTGTTCAATAATTTGGACACCGGGTCTGGAACGGAATTAAGGAAGTTAAATAAGAAGTCAATACATGTTACAGTCTATTTACTGTGTAACTTCTGTCTCCAAGTGGAATTCATACAAAATACAGAAATCTAATATATAAAGCAGAGTGTCCGTATATTTTTACTTGTTGCATACAAATCTACAGTTTTGTGCCAATCTTTATGAAATTTTGTACACGTAAGCTTCAATCCACGAGGACGGTCGCAGTAAGTGTAAGAATCACATACGATATATAGTTCACGAGATATGACGTTATAAACAATGAAATGTGTCTGAAACTGCTGCATTTAGCGACAATGCTGCTCAATTTCTCCTAAACCACTGCACTGATTTCAACCAAATTTGGTACACATATTCCTTAGCGCGAGGTATCAATTGCTGTACGAGTACGAACCACATACGACACATGGTTCAGGAGATATAACGTCGTAAACAATTGGAATCGAAGAAAACTGCCACATAATGCAGCGAGACTTTATAAATACGCTATATGAGAATAAGAGTACTTAACGACTTGCAACAAACTTTAAACATAATTTCAAACCTTTATTAAACTTTCTATTGCTGACACCCATATCAAAATGACAATAGGAAAAAATTTTCTCGCTTACTACTATTCCGTTGTTTATGCAGTAAACTACGGCATTCGGATTACGTTACAATTTATAATTTGTACACTACAAATTGTAGCTGCAGGAAATTTTACAGACAGTATACACACATATAGTTGAATGTACGATCTAATTTGCATCACAGTACGACTCATAATTCATAAGATATGAGCACGTAGATAGTAACGTTCCGCTGTTCATGGACTAAAACTACGGCATTCGGATGACGTTACAATTTATAATTCATACACTACAAACTGTGGCCGCAGGATATTTTGTAGAAAGATTACAAGTGTACCTTAAATTGTATGACAGTACGAGACGTAGTTCACGAGATATGAGCACATAGACAATAACGTTAATGGAAAACCACACCATCACGCACCAAGTTTTAATGTATTACTTCTTTACTACTAATTGTGTTCTCAAGAGATTTTATATACAGCCCATATACAAATGAATATACACACGAAAAATGGTAGGAATAAGTAAAAAATACCCGGGCAACGCCGGGTTTTCAGCTAGTGAATACATAAAGTAATTTCAATTACTAATATCATGCGCGAAGCACTTCATAATGGGTCCGCCATCATCACTATCTTTCCTTTTATTACACAATACTGGTGACAGAGGGCAGCACGAAGCGACAGACGCCAAATAAACAGGTCACTGGCTCTCAAAGGTGAACCAAATCATGTAGCGTTATAAAATGCACAAAAAGTCTGTATCCAATATACTGAACGCCAGGTTTCAGAGTTGAAGATCTCATCTCCAGCTAAATAAGACGTGATGAAGAAGATTCGAGTCTAAAATACGAAGCGCGTCCAGAAAGTAAGTTCCGTTTGGTTATATAAAACGAACGGGTACAGATACAAAAAAAATATTGATTGTACAAAAATCTAAAACTGTTAAATTACTTTTCTACATAGCTTCCGAATTTTTTAGGCAATTGTCATAGCATGGCACAAGGTTTTGTGTGCCTTTTTCATAGAATGTTGCAGCCTGTGTATTCAACTATGTGGTAACATGTTCTTTTAGCTCGTAATCATCGTTGAAGTGTTGTCCACCAAGGGCAGATTTTAGATGTAAGAATAGGATTACTGTCAAAAGATTTTTTCACGATAATGCCTGACCTCACACACCGAATGTGACCAAACAATTCTTACGGAAATTTCAATGGGACCTGTTTGATCATCCTCCATACAGCTCGGACCTCTCTCCTAGCGACTTTCATCTCTTCTTACACCTAAAATCTGTCCGTGGTGGTCAACACATCAACGACGATAAAGAGCGGTTACCACATGGTTGAATACACAGGCGGCAACCTTCTGTGAAGGATGCATGCAAAAACTTGTGGCACGCTGTGACTTGTGCTTACAAAATTTCGGCAGTTATGTGGAAAAGTAGTTTAAGAGTTGTAGAATTTTGTGCAATAAAAATTTCTTTTGTATCTGTGTACAATTTTATTTTATTACCAAACGGAACTTACTTTCTGGACGCGCCTCGTACATATTTGGTCTACTGTGCAACAAGGTGGCACGTGGTGGATGGACAGTAGTCCGTGCTTTAGACGGACGCATAACATTGAAATGGCGTTAACAGTAGGGATGCAAGATCGTTGATAAAAACATCGATTTCAAGATATCGATGTTCCTGCGGAAAAATATCGATGTTAAAAAAACATCGCTCCTGAAAAACGATACATCGATGTTTTTCCGATGTTTCCATACGTTTAAGAAATATTAGGATAAACACACGGAAACGAAGCTGTGTTGCCAGAAAGTATCTGCCTTATTTATGTTCTTTCACTAGGCTACGAATACACAGCGAAATGACAGATTAGAATGAAAAAGAAGTTAGGAATAAGGTTTCGCTACCTATTGCACTGAGTTTACTTGGGATGTACATCGATTTGTTCATTACATGCGAAATTGCATTTTTCTTAGCTGTCGACGTGGAGAAAATTAAACATTATGCATCTTTCAGTTATTACTTAATAATGTATTTTTAAAATGAATATTCATCAATGACGTTTATAAAATCGTGGACCTTGCTGAAATGAAAATCTATGTTATACTTGGCTTGTTGGCTTTTGTCTCGGATTTTACGTTGACTTTTGTTTGATCTTTTAACTGATGTTTTGACAGTACGATATCAGTCTGACTGAGTAACACTGTCAAAGATTCGATTCCACTGATGTTGGAGGGTGAAATTTCAGCAATACCAGCACCCCGTGCTGAACAAACATCAGGTTAATCATCAGATTGTTTCATATTTCACTTACCTACTGTTTCAAAAGTATGAAAACAGCGACGAGCGACGACAGCAGGAGCACCACACTTGAGATGACGCTGGTTGAGCAAATAATAAAGTAATAATGGAGTTGCCAATCAATTGTTGAACGATGTCGATAGTTTTGGACTTCTGTCGTCGATGCATCGGCGATACATCGCTGTTCAAAACATCGATGTTAACATCGATGTTTATGGACGAAACATCGATGTTTTCAAAACAGAAAACAGAAAACAAAACAGAAGTGATATCTGGCGTTCCTCAGGGAAGCGTTATAGGTCCCCTACTCTTCCTCGTGTTTATAAACGATTTAGGAGACAATCTGAATAGCTCTCTTCGACTGTTCGCGGATGATGCTGTCGTTTATCGGTTAGTGAAGTCAACAGAGGATCAAAAGCAACTGCAAAGCGATTTAGACAAAATTTCTGCATGGTGCGAAAATTGGCAATTTACACTAAATAAAGAAAAGTGTGAAGTAATAAACATGACCACTAAAAGAAATCCGATGAATTTCAATTACGCGATAAATCAGTCAAACCTTAAGTCGTAGATTCTACCAAATACCTAGGAGTTACAATTACGAACAACTTTGACTGGAGAGAACACATAGAAAATATTGTGGGGAAGGCGAACCAAAGGTTACGTTTCATCGGCAAAACGATTCGAAGATGCACCGGCTCCACCAAAGAGACTGGCTACATCACACTTGTGTGCCCTCTCCTGGAGTACTGTTGCCCGTTGTGGGACCCTCACCAGGTGGGATTGACAGAAGACTTTGAGAAGGTTCAGAGAAGGGCAGCTCGTTTTGTTCTATCACGTTCCGGTGGGGGGAAAGCGTCACGGAAATGTTGCACGAATTGGGGTGGAAATCATTAAAAGAAAGACGTTATTCATTGCAGCGTGATCTGTTTGCGAAGTTTCAATCACCGACTTTTAGTTCTGAATGTGAAAATATTTTGCTAGCACCCGTCTACTTAGGGAGACATGACCATCCCAATAAAATAAGAGGAATCAGATCGAAAACGGAACGATTTATATGTTCTTTCCTCCCGTGCGCTATTAGAGAATGGAACGGTTGAGAAAAGTTATGAAAGTGGTTAATAAACCCTCTGCCAGGCACTTGAATGTCATTTGCAGAGTATCTATGTAGATGTAGATCGTTTGCATCCCTAGTTAACAGACGACGGAGCGTGCAGTTTCAATTCCAAATTACCCCGGGTTAAGAAGAACCGAAGTACGAAGAATGACAGTGTGTCAGTGGAACGCTGCAAACAGAAAAGAATTGCGTTACTAGAACGGATCGCATTTTGAGTTACGGATAGAAAAAAGCTGAACGCTAATGAATGGAGACGTGCGAAGTGTGGCTGGACACAGGAAAGGCACCGCCAGCTTTAGGGCGTGTTTTGTAGCGCAGCCGCTGTTGTCATCGATGAGGTAGCAACTAGTTCCGAAAATTGGCCATCGGAACAAAGGGATGACGGATGATGGAACACGCGTGCCACTAATGCGACATCGCTGTCCGCCGCCGGCCGCCGCCGCCGCCGCCGCCGCCTCTCGCTGCGCACGCTTCCACGCCCGCAATATTTCAGCGCCTTCCTATTAACGTACGGAAACTCGCCTCAAACGTCCATTTGTGGTCTCTTTTCTTTCCCCCCTTTTTCTGCGCGCCGCGCACAATGCGTTCAATGGTGGCATTCATCGGCTGCTAAATAAACTGACGCCACCCGAGCGGAGGTAAAAATATTTGACAAATCCGGCCACGGTTATAGACACGTTTACCTGCTAGTCGTGAAACGAGTTGCGTTTTGGTGTACATACGTCGGTTTATTTTTTCTTTTTTCTCTCCTTTTATTTGCAAACCTCTATGTTTTTGCCCGCTGCTCATTTGTCGTTTCCCGGAATAAAAGGCACAGGAAAAAATTGTAATTGAATAAAGATTTAGACTCAAGTTTCAAACAAAACCAGAGAAACAGTGAGAGGACGTCATGATTTGTTTCACGTGTCACAACCTCGTAAAAAGAAAATACTGCACATTCGGAGTGACACGTAACAGATTTACGGTCAGACGTGTAAACGGGTGGTGTATTTAACAATCTGTCGAGTGTACGTTCCAAGGATGTGTGTGTTGAAACAAATAGCTAACGTTTCTAAATATTCAACTTGGTCGACGTTTCATAATATTTGATACTGTCACTACTTATTGTATTATAAAGGGTAACTTATTGCTGTAGTATTGTTTTACGTTAAGAATATCATTCGTGAGGTATAAATGATGAATAACTCAGAAATTTTGCCAAATGTGACCAAATAATATCACACGTCCAAGAAATGTATGTACAAATTTAATCCGTATTCATCTCAGTAAATCATACAATTGTGAGTTGTATATTTATTTCACAGGCAGTTTTGAATTAGTAAGAGTTTATTAAATTTCACTCTTGCTACGTGTTCTCGGATAGAGAACCTGTAAATACTTTTGTTGAGTTATTACGTTGTTATGGTGCAGCTTTCCACCAAAACTAAGGTTGAGAGTGGTCAGTTCCACGAAGTTCTGCATAAGATCTTCACGAAGTATACGCATAGTTAACACAAGACCAGCAGAGCGCAAGTGATCTGCTAACACATCTATACACATTGTATAAACGTACACGAAATAAAAATTTTAAAAATGTTTGTAAAGCTAAAGGCCGAAACTGCTGAGGTCATCCGTCCCTAGACTTACGAACTACTAAAACTAACATATGTTATGAACAAAACACACAGTCGAGCCTCCGATGGGGAGCGGCCACGCAATCTGTCGCAAGGCACCTTAGACCGAACGGCCATTCCCGCTAGGCAAATTAAAAGTTATTTTCAACTTTTTGACATGAAACTCATGATGTGTTTCTATAGAGGAACAGCAAATAAACCACGATTACGTTACCTGTAGCGATATTTCGGAACCTAATATCAAAGACGCTTAGTCAAATTGAGTTTTACTATGAACTGGGATATATTGGCCATAGAATGCAGATGAATAATCATGAGACGTTCCAGACAAGAGAGCAATGGGAGTAAACTGTGCTCTGCCAGTTGCCGCTTTTGTCAGTTTATTCGACTTGCATTTACAAGGAGTAGTTCTGCTCTGTGGACTGATAGACAAGTTTTACACTTCCTTTAGTGAGAGCAAAACTGTGAATTCTCAGAGACACCGCTGACTGAAGCTAGACGATCTCTTTCTATTTGTGGACGTGTCAGAATACTCAAAGAAGATACGAATATCGTATAAGCAACATCTGGCGGCCAACATCGAATGTGGAAGCAGCCTGGAGGAGATCTTGATTCAGCTGAGCATTCCTAGCAACAACACACTGACGAATTCTAGTCACAATTGCCCGTTACAGTCAGGGTAAGATGAATCAGCAGCTTTGGTGAAATAGGTTGTGACGAAGTTAGATGGTTTCATAAAATTTGGTACGTGCACGCAGGCTCACCATGAGTGACCATACATGCAGTTTTTATGATTTTGTTTAATTTTCAGCCGCGGTGGAGTAGCCGAGCGGTCTAAAGCGTCTCGCTGCGGAGCGCGCGGTTGCTCGCCGTGGAGGTTCGTGCCCTCCCTGGGGCATGGGTGTTTGTGTTTGTCCTTAGGTTAGTTTACCTAGGTTTAAGTAGTTTGTAAGCTACGGGCTGATGACCACGCAGTTTGGTCCGATAGATTTACAAACATTTGAACATTTTCATCTTCTGGACCTTACAATAATTTTATTCACAGGAGTATGTTTATTCAATGATTTTTTATGAAGTATTAATATCAAATAATTTATTTTCCATAGACAGATTTAGTCTCGAAATATCGGTGTGTGATTCCCATTTTTCTTCGTCTGACTTTCTGATATACACTTATTGTTAGTTGTTACTGATGAGACTCCAATAACTGTGCGGAATTGATATTGAGATTATTTGATGCCTTCATTTGGCAATTACATTCTTCAGATATGGAGAGATGGAAAAATGTGCCAACCTTCCATGTAGGAGAAACTACATTTCATTAATTTGTAAGTAGAATATGAAAGAAAGAAGAAAATATTTTTTTTAAAAAGGAAAAATAACTAAAATATCATTTAAGGCGAGGGAAAATCCTGGTTGGAATCAAAGTCCTATACAAAATTTGAAATCTCTCTAATTGATCTGAAAGATAGTAAATTACCGAAATAAATTTCGTAATCTGCAAATAGGTGAGTAGGCGACAAGAATAGCGGGATACACCGTCGGTAATAAAAATTAGTACACTCTCTTAGAGTTATCCAGTTCACTCTATTTTTACTATTGAAACAGTGCATATAGAGTACATGAAACGACCGCATTTACAGATCAATAGCGAAAGCTGTACTGAGGTACCAGGCGTCGATCCATGCTGAAAACACACATATTAGTTCGTGGAGAAGCATCCATGGCACTGATTGTGGCATCCATTAGATCATACCGATCTTTGCGGGTGTCTGTGCTGCGTGGACATCTAGAACCCCGTATACAGGTGTGAGAATGTTCACGTGACCACTGAAACCAGCATCGTTACATAACTGACGCGGTACGTCCAACTCGTGTAGCTATCTTCCGAAAGGGCGATCCCGCCTCTCGGAAGGCCAGGACAGGACAGGACGCCCTTAAAACTCGCCCGGCCGCGGCGGATTAGCCGCGCGTACTGGAGCGCCGTATTGCGGTGCGCGCGACCGTCTGCCGTCGGGGGTTCGACCCCCCTCGGGCATGGATGTTTGTGTCGTCTTTAGTATAAGGTACTTCATAAGTAGTGTGTAAGTTTAGGGACTGGGTCCCTTAAGCTCTACAGACATTAGAACATTTAATTTGAAAACTAGCTCTCTTGGCTGTAGGAAACGCAATTTCGTATCCGTGGCAAGGCGTCTGCTTGCTTCACACGATGATATCACGCTGACGGGACAACCAGTCTCTCTTTCTTTCTCTCTCTCCTTCTCTGTCTCTGAGTTAATCGTATAAGAAATTTCATTACTTACTTTATGGACATATGGTGCTTTTCAGCTTGTTTCCACACACATTTCTTATATTTCTCACTTATAAAATGTAGTCCGGAACAAAAATAAAGAAAATGATTTGATACGCTGTGTGGAAGTTTATTTTTGGTAATTTTTGGATTCCAAGCTATCTGATTTTATCCCTATGCCATGTAACAATATTTATTGTTTCTTGATTAAATTATCATTAATTTTGCTTGGTTTGAAAATAGATATTCGATATCTCAAAGATATGGTAAATAATCTGAAGATTTATATTACGATTATATACTTTTCTTTAATTTCAAATGTGTATTTCTTTACAGCACTTAACTTTCGCGTAGATGTCAGAATGTCCGGTTATCATCATGTCCTTAAAAGGTTTATGAATACCTGCAAGCCGGCCGCGGTGGCCGAGGGGACTGCGGCGCGCAAATCACGGTCTGTACGGGGGTTCAAATACCCCCTCGGGCATGGTTATTTGTGCCGTTCTTAGTATTAGTTAGTTCATAAGTAGTTTGTAAGTTTAGGGACTGATGGCCCCGTAGTTAAGTCCCATAAGCTATACAAACATTTGAAACTACGCTAATACCAATCTTTGTAATTCAGTATAGCGCTTTTCTACATTTTTGGACCACATATCGTGCCATAACGCTGGTTTCAATGTGTTAATGGGATATTGCGGAACGTAAGGGAAGTAAATAATGAGTTTCATCCTTTCAGTAAATTTCTGTAGAATGCATATGACTATAAAACATGTATTAGTAGTGCGTATTACACAGCCAGTACTATAAAAATACTGTGAGGATTTCTTCGCAAAAGCTGCAAGATGTAGTAGGCAGGTTCCAACACGAAATTGCATTCAGGAGGAGTGAAGTTCAAATTACCATCACAGCATGAATATTTAAACTTTCATGGTTTCCCTACAGAAAAAAATCGCACTAATGTGTTTTACGGCCCACTTTTGATTTGTAGTTTTATAAGTTTTTGCAAACAATTTGGACCAAAATAATAATAAATTAATTAATAAGAGTGCCTGAAACCTTTTTAGGAAAAAGATTAGGTAGTGGCGGGTTTCGAACTACCCACCTTTCGCATCACAGTCCAGCACCTTGCCCACTACGCTACGACTATCAAATCGAAATACGATTTCTTTTATCTCATACTCTTGATGGCTGTTGTTAAGTGATGTTAATATGGCATTTGTAGACGTTAGAGTATCATTTATCGTACGAAGAACGATGTGTGTTTGTTAATTCCCCAGTGTGCAGTTGCTTTGAAATGAAAACGTGTAATGTACAATAAGAAAATCATGAAATACGCGAGGAATGTAACGTGACATCTCCGAACGGCTGGTTTTCGTTAAATCAATGGAGGGTGTCAAATCTCCGTTATTTTTGCAAATATGTCTCAAACGATACGAGATATGAAAAAAAACATAAGGGAGCTAAGTTGTAGAGAATTGTCTCCTCTACCAATTAGGTTATTCAATTTTCGTGTTAGATGAACGGTTCGTTTGCAATTACAATTATATTACAAACGGCTTTTTTTTTGTTTTACTACCGTATTTTTTGTCCGAAAAATTTGAAATAGGGAGGTTCTGGTCTCTGCCGACCTACAATCATGTCTGTAAAATTTGGTGCTGATCGGTTGAACGGTTCGTCTTAAAAGCAGGGAACACGTTACGGACAGACAGACGGACAGACAGACATAAATCCCAAAATCGCCGTTACTTTTGCAAATATTTTTGAAACGCTACGAGATATGAAAAAAACATAAGAGCAAAGTTGTAGAGAATTTTCTCCTCTATAAATTCGGTTATTCAATTTTCTTGTCAGACGAATTGTTAAGCCGTTATTTTCATTTAAATTTCGAGCTGTCAAAAGGCGATAGCAAAGGCCCACTTTTAATGTTACTACCGTGACCTAAAGTGGGCCAAAAAGGAAAGAGAGAGAGAGAGAGAGAGAGAGAAGGAAGCCGATTTACCTTCTCATACCGAATTTCGCCTCCTTCTCAGTAATCTCGTCGTTGACTGGATGTTAATCATAACATTCTTCGTTCCCTTTTTCCATTCGTAAATTGTGTGTAGCGAGCAATATCAGATTAGTTAGCAGGGTTACCAGTGTGCTCTCGCGCAAGAGTTCAGAAGGCACCATAAAATAGCAAACGAGAAAGCTGTTGTAAAGGAAATGCTACGAACAAAGTGCCGTAGGCTGTCGCCGGTAAATGCGGTTCTCACATTGTCGAGAGTCGACGTGAAACGATAGAAAACTGGAGCATAAACAAGGGCTACGCGAAGCACCGGCAGAGAATCGAACAGCAGGGTGGGGAGGCGGCAAGTAATTCTCGTCAGCGCGCACGGGCCAAATCGGCTCGTAAGGCGCCAGGCAAGGCGAGGGCCTTCTCTTTTTGTAGCCGTGGGAACGCGTCGCTGGGCCAGCCGTAAGTCGCCCGCCCTTTCATTGCACTGCTGCCCACACGCGCTCGCCCCTTTCTGCAACTCTCTTACAATTATTTCCCTCGACAAGCGAACCCGCCGCTCTTTTTATATCGGACCCGCACTCAAAAGCAAACACATCGTCAGTGCGTACTCGGTTATCCAAACAAAAGAAAACAACCGTTTTATTAAATTTGTTGCTTAACAAGGTTGATTCTCGTTATGTATGTCTTTCAGTATCTCTCTGCCTCTTCCTTTTTCTCTTGTTGTTGAGTACTTACAAAAAGAAAGAGGCGTTTCAATGGGATGCTACTTTCTGCTGTGCTTGTTGGGTATTGAAACCCGCATATACTTGCCGGCAGTGTTTTTGTGTAATTCAGGTGCATATTCGTGTTAAGTTAAACATCGTGCTTGTCAGGCTATGAGCTTTATCAGGTGGGATTAATAGTAGTAGTGACGAGTGAACAAATATTTTTAACTACTGCTAGTTAATTGAGGGCCACGTAAGGTTTTAATCTGTGCATTTTACATAAAAGACACAAATTGCCAAGTTACTTTACATGTGACACTAATATTGAGGCAATAGCCTTCTTTACATTGTTAAGTCTTACTCAGTCAGTGCTGTGCAAAATACTTAATCTAATGCCTTTTTTGTACCTGGATAACTTGTGTTTATTGTAGTTACTGTCCTAGTTAGGCAAAATCAACATCAAAATGTTTGTTATTCGCTGTTGATTACAGGAGTTTCTTTAGTTGTTCACATTGTTAGGTCTGGAAGTACCTATGGGACACTGTATATATGGATGTTAGATATTAGGTTCACGGCAATATTGTGATATTCGACATGAACAATAGTATGTATACTCATCCTGTAGACAGTAGGTTATACGACTGTTTACTATGACCTCAGGTACTGCGTAAGGATTACTTCCTTTTTACATATGATGTAATAGATTTATCTTCTGGATAGCCGTTAAAAGTTTATGTAGTAATATCATTTCAAATGTTAATAAATATGTAAAGAAACGTGTGTTTATGATTCTTATAACTACTGTCAGGCTTTGTTGACATAAGGGAATATTACCTTTATGTGTGACATACTTATTTTCATGTATGATGTATTAATCTTTTCATTTTGGGAAAAGATAGCTATTGGGTTTTGAATATTAATTGTCTCATGGCTAACTAAAGTTGGGTCTCTGATGAACTGAAACAGCTGGAGCAAGTTTGCTTCACGAATGTCACACGATACTTCTATTAAGATATAGCAGAATTTTTGTTTTTTATTCCCATATTTGATCTTACTTAAATTTACAATTTTACCATGAAAACAGCTTTTTCTACATAAACTGTACGCTAGTATGCTGTACAGGTGAGGGACCCTTTTAAGTTTTGTGAAGGTTCCATGAAAATACACCAGAATTTAATGTAAAGTATTCCGATATTTTGTTTAGTTGCTCATGCTGCTGTCTGTACACAATGCGCTTTTATGATGATAAATTAACTGTTGTCCACAATATATATGTTTAATCATTACAACTGTTTCTTTTCAATTGTTATTAACTTGAACTTTATTTAGTTTATGGGTATTAATTTTACAATAATATTCAATACATTTTGAATGGCGTATCTTGCTGTCATCTATGTTTAGTGAGTAGAAACTGCTTTGACACAGAACAAGAACTTGTATTTCGTATTTATGGGTTGGTGCAACAGTATTTATGGTTAAAATAACTCGATATCAGTTGTATATCACTGCTGTCTTATTCATATTTTATAAACAACAGTTGAGTTTTAGTTATTTATACATATTTTTTGCTCTCATTGTAGTATTCTATGTGGACTGCTATATAGCTATCATTTATTGTGCTTTAATCTGCCCAAACTCTTATAGGTCGGGCAGTGAGGAGAGGCTAGCCACAACCAGTAAAGTATTGATTGGTCTGGTGCAGGAGGGGAAAGCCCTCAGCATTGAACCCTTGGCTAAGGGACCTCAGGGTGGGGGACCTCTGACATAATCTTTCAATTCCCAGAATATTGACATAAGGGACACCAGTTGAGCAATTGTGTAATATAATACTCAGAATTCCCAGAATAATCGTGGTGGAATGCATCCTAGCACACTTGTGTATATAAAATATTGACATAAGGGCAATTCCCAGAATATTATCAGTAGAATTCTGTCTCTGGATTCCAGAATGGGTGCGATACAATGCACTTTACGTCACTTAAAATACTGATTATTGGGTAATTTCTAGGAAGGATGACATCAGTATTCCTGGAATGATATTTGCGTATATGTCAAGGCCATTTATAATCAGAAAGTCCCCCTACTGACACAAATAATGCAGTAAATAGTAAATATAATATAGCCTTATAAAGGTCACTTAATAAAATTTTCGTTGGTAATAATAAATGGTTCTTAGCAAATTCTCTGTCGCTAAACTTTGGAAAAAAACACTGTATGCAGTTTAGGACTCGTAATAGGTACAAAGTACACAGCCGCGGTGGAGTAGCCTAGCGGTCTAAAGCGTCTCGCTGCGGTTGCTCGCCGTGGAGGTTCAAGTCCTTCCTGGGGCATGGGTGTGAGTGTTTGTCCTTAGGTTATTTTACCTAGGTTTAAGTAGTGATGCCTACAACATTTATCACAACGAAACTCTTTCCCGTAATTTGACTGAAAACCCAAAGAGATTTTGGTCATATGTTAAATATACTCGGGGAAAGTCACAAACAATACCTTCACTACGTGATAGTAATGGCGATCCTGCCGATGACAGCGCTACTAAAGCAGAGTTACTAAACTTAGCTTTTAGAAACTCATTCACTAAAGAAGACGAAACCAATATTCCAGATTTCGAATTACGAACAGATGCCGTAATGAGTAACATAGAAGTAGATATCATCGGAGTAGTGCAGCAACTAAAATCACTTAATAAGAACAAGTCTTCTGGTCCGGATTGTATACCCATTAGATTTCTATCTGATTATGCTGAAGCGATAGCTCCTTACTTAACAGTCATATACAACCGCTCTCTCATAGAAGGATCTGTACCAAAAGATTGGAAAGTTGCACAGGTCACACCTATATTCAAGAAAGGCAGTAGGAGTAACCCACTAAACTACAGGCCTATTTCATTGACGTCAATTTGCAGCAGGGTTTTGGAACATATCCTGTATTCAAATATTATGAATTATCTCGAACAGAACGATCTATTGACCCAAGGTCAACACGGATTTAGAATAATCGTCCATGCGAAACACAACTAGCTCTATATTCACACGAAGTGATGGGTGCTATCGACAAAGGTTCGCAAATCGATTCCGTATTTCTTGATCTCCAGAAAGCTTTTGACACCGTACCTCACAAACGGCTTTTAATCAAATTGCGTGGTTATGGTATATCGCCCCAAATTTGCAATTGGATAGGGGATTTCTTGTCAGAGAGGACACAGTTCGTAGTAATCGATGGTAAGGCATCGACTAAAACAGAGGTGATATCGGGCGTTCCACAAGGTAGTGTTATTGGTCCTCTGCTATTCCTTATTTACATAAACGATTTAGGGGAAAATCTAAGTAGCTCTCTTAGGTTGTTTGCAGATGACGCCGTCATTTACCGTCTAGTAAAATCATCTGAAGATCAAAACCAACTGCAGAACGATCTGAATAAGATATCAGTATGGTGTAAAAATTGGCAATTGACTCTAAATAATGAGAAGTGTGAAGTCGTCCACATGAGTACGAAAAGAAATCCGTTAAACTTTGTTTACAACATAAATCAATCAAATGTGAACGCCGTAAACTCCACAAAATACCTAGGAATCACTATTACTTCAGACTTAAACTGGAAAGAACACGTAGATAATATCGTGGGAAAGGCGAACCAGAGACTGCGTTTTATTGGCAGAATCCTTAAAACATGCAACAGAACTACTAAAGAAACTGCATATACTGCGCTTGTCCGTCCATTTTTGGAGTATTGCAGCCCAGTGTGGGATCCTTATCAGGTGGGTTTGACGGAGGACATCGAAAGTGTCCAAAGAAGGGCAGCTCGTTTCGTATTGTCACGATACAGGGGAGACAGCGTTACGGAAATGATACAGGATCTGGGATGGGAATCATTACAACTACGGCGCTTATCGCTGAGGCGTGGGTTACTTGCGAAACTCCAATCGCCAACATTCTCCTCCGAATGCGAAAATATATTGTTGACTCCCACTTACATAGGTAGAAATGATCATCAGAATAAAATACGAGAAATCAGAGCTCGAACAGAGAGATTCAGGTGTTCTTTCTTCCCGCGCGCTATTCGAGAATGGAATGGGAGATAAATAGTATAATTGTGGTTCGATGAACCCTCTGCCAGGCACTTAAATGTGATTTGCAGAGTATCCCATGTAGATGTAGATGTAGATGTAGTTTGTAAGCTACGGACTGATGGCCACGCAGTTTGGTCCGATAGATTTACAAACATTTGAACATTTGAACAAAGTACACATACAACCTCCTACCAAGCAGTGGTTCCTTAATCTTTGGAATAAGATCAAAACATCAGTGCAAAATGTCGGGAGAGTGTGTTACGTGCTCCAATTCTTCTCAACCCGTCACAATAGCTACCCTACACACTATGCTTTATATGGTCTTGCTACTGTAGTGTATGGTACAGGATTACTGACAATGGGTTCCACTAATTCAGTGTGACATGCCATCGCATTTATCCCTCAGAGAATGGCTATTTTAATGTAAGCATGTTGTTCAAAATGGGTTACTTCCATCTCGAACGACACGCACTAGCTCACTGATTTCACAGCCCTGATTACCCTACTACCAGCTATCACAGAACAATCTGTTGTTATGCATAAACAATATGCTTGCACAACGTCCACAGGACACATATACATTTGTGATCCGTTCACGTATCTATGAGAAGGAAAGGCGATGCCACAACTTCTGTCCTAAACCTCGTATATCACTCACACACATATACAACAGAGACAAAAAACTTTTCTCTAGCACAGAAATGACACTATGCTGCTGCACGCATGTATTACCTACAAGTAACGGTCTGTTACTCACCAGTCAACACGGGCAGCTGAAATGTGTGTCACTGCCATCTAGTGGATCAGTTATGCATACGTACCAAACATGGGGCCAATGCCCTTGAGACACTTCGAAAATGTACCTTGTAAGTGGTATAGATCTACGCTGGCTATGGAAACACACATTGTACAAGCACCAACAAATTGATTATGTTGTAACTCCCTTGACTCTGACATAATGTTATCACTGCTACACACGATCCATTTGTCAATTGTACTGTACTAAGGATATTGAAAATGTGCCTTTGTTTTGAAGGGAATAACGACACCCTGCGCCATAGAACCGTTAGGGCTGTTCTCTAGTACTTCTATGGTTTCCGGTGCTCATCGTTATCGTGCCCATTGCTGGTTTTGTCAGTGTTCAGAAGGCCTGCCTGTTTTCGCCTGTTGTGTTGAAGTGTTCCTGGCCATGCTTGGTTCTGTTCAAATGTTCAAATGTTTGTAGAACTTATGGGACTTAACTATGGGGTCTTCAGTCCCTAAGCTTACAAACTACTTATGAACTAGCTAAGACTAAGGACGGCACAAATATCCATGCCCGAGGGGGGATTCGAACCCCCGAGCGTAGTGGCCGTGCATCGTTATCGTGCCCATTGCTGATTTTGTCAGTGCTCAGAAGGCCTGCCTGTTTTCGCCTGTTGTGTTGAAGTGTTCCTGGCCATGCTTGGTTCTGTTCAAATGTTCAAATGTTTGTAGAACTTATGGGACTTAACTATGGGGTCACCAGTCCCTAAGCTTACAAACTACTTATGAACTAGCTAAGACTAAGGACGGCACAAATATCCATGCCCGAGGGGGGATTCGAACCCCCGAGCGTAGTGGCCGTGCAGACCGTGACTGGAGCGCCTCAGTCCCCTCGGCCACCGCGGCCGGCGCTTGGTTCTGATAGGCTGCTCTTCTCATCGGCGCTGCGTCCCGTCTCTGCTGCCAACCGGCTATTCTCTGCCTGCTGAGGTTAGCCGGCCTGTCTATGCCTGCTGTCACCACCACTGACCATCTTCCATGAGGTTGACTGGCCGGTTCCATCCGCCCTCCGCTGACACTGCTGCCTGCCAGCCCTGGTCAGCCCGACAGTGCTCGCAGTCTACCGCCTCTGCCCCAGCTGTCGGTGGTCCAGCCGGTCCCAGCAGCGTGGACTCACCACCTGCTCCGTCCATCGCCCACCAATGCAGCCTTAGCAGTCGCCGAAGCCACCTTCAGCGGGATCGTCACCTCCAGTGCGCCTGCCCACGCCACCACCTTTGCTGTTTCTTCATGTGTTCTTTATGTTTGTGTAGTCCTTCCGTCAACCATTGTATCATCTACCACCACCTTCACTGTAGCGTTCCTCTTCCCCACCACACTCGCCTGGAGCATCACCTCTCCCCACCTCCCGACTGCCATCACCTCACTCCTTACCAATACGACCCCAGCAACAACTGCCCCACTCCTACGCAAGACCCTGCCTCCACCTTCTCCTCAGAAACCTTTCCTCTCCTTCCCAACTCCTAGTGTGTGGCCACCAGGGTCTGCATCCGGTGGGCTACCATCGATTCCTCCATCTCTCTGACCCCAGAGGAAACTGTGGCCATAGGCCAACTCAGCGTCACCTTCTGACCAACCCCATCCCCTCACCCGCCTCCCAGCCAACCCAGAAAACAAAAAATTCCAAAGGCGCTCCATCACCAACATGATGAAAGCTCCCGACCCCCTCACTACTGGTCCACCCATCTCCATGGAAGCTGCTCCTCTCTTCCCAGCTCAGCCTAGGCCCCCTCTACCGCTTCCCCATCCCCCTATCCCTGCTCTCCGTGCCTTTGTCCTTTCTAATCCAAATCCTCAATACCTTAACCCCCTCACCCTCATCCTCACCCCTCTGCACTCATCTTCCAAATCATCCCCTGGAGGGACTCGATCATCCTTAAATTCACATATCCTGATATCTACTCCCTCCTCCACAAGGTCACCTGCATTCATTTCGGTCCCCATACCGCCCTCACGCCTCTTCCTCCTCCCACCTCCCACCAGCAAATCCCTTCCCCTCACTGCCCTCCAAGCCTCACCCTTTATCACCAAATTAAACCTGCGGATCATGGAGGTTGACGTGTAGGAGGAACTACAGCTGGATCCTAACCTCAACATCCGCTCTGACCGTCATATTAACAATGTGATGGGTCCCATCTCCCCATGCATGTCTTCACCAAAGACGCACCTTCAATAAACCACTTCCTCCGCAATGGGGCCCACATATACTTTATTCGCATTATTTTACTTTTTTGGTTATTTAAACTGATAACTCCCTCCATCCATTTGAATCCTCCTGTGCTCCCCCACAATCCTGGCACTGTTCCTGTTGCCTACCTTATAATGATCACCTTTCTGAAAATTGTCGCCTCCCTCCCATATGTCCCTACTGCCAATGTTCCCACTTCCAAACCTCCTGTCCCAACCTCGCTGCCCCCCCCCCCCTACTGCAAAACCCGTAGACGGGTTTACCCAACCTACTCCTACAAGAGTAAATCCCATCCCCTTCCAGTAAAAGAAAAATTCGCTGACCCAATCCTGCCATCCCCACCAAAAACTCCATCTCCCTCGCTTCAGAGAACATCATCAGGTTCCTCAACATTGTCCTTCAAAATATCCACCATTTTCAATGCCCCCACACACTTCACCAAGTCTCCCTCGCAGGCTGTTTCCTGTTCAACTTCGATTTTAGAGCCATGACATCCCAGAACTTCTCCCTTTCCCACACCGACCACTGCCAGACGATAGTTTAGTCCCTATCCTAACCCTTTCCGTCCACTTGATAATTTATCCATTTCATGGTACTGCAGCAAGTTACCCTTCTTTATGCTAACATCCGCTCCCTTCCCACAAATAAACTCCTTCCCAAAGCTGTGTGGACTCCTTTCTCTTGAATGAAACCTTTCTCCTATCCCACCACCACGTAAACACCAATCTCTATCTCCTCCACCACCAAGACTGCCCCCATCGCCCATGACTGAGGCGGGTTTTAGCCACTTCCGCCAGCACCTGGTTCAGCCGCATCCTCTCTTTAATATCCTTTATGAACACCTTATCCACACCTTGTTTCTTCCTTCCCTTACCCTTACCTGTGCAACAATATACGCCTTCTCCCGCACCCCTCACCCCTACGGCTTCCTGGCCCACATTGACTCCTTCTTTTTGATCTATGTGATCACTGTTTCCCTCAATATCCATTCCCACACTCCCATCTAACTCCGCCGGTGGCATCAGTCCTTTTCCACAATCATTGGTGACATCGTCCACCTCCACCACCATGCCTGCCCTTGCAGCAACTTCATCCCTGATGTTGTCATCATCTGTCCTAATCTCTTAAGGCGCATCACCACCGACGTTCTCGACCCTATTAACAGTGACCATGACCCTGTTCTCACCTTCACCTCAAATGTCTGTCATCCCAAAAATCCCCACCCACCCCCACCTCCTCACCTTGCCCAGGATTATTCCCGAGCTGACTGGGATGCCTTCCACCTTCCCTCACCCTTCAGGTTCGGAAGTCAACCCATTCCCCTCAATTCCCCTGCCAACATAGGCCATGCTGCCTCCTTACTCCAATAGACATTGTCTGATGCCATCCAATTCTGCATTCCCACCAAAGCCATACAGCCTCACCGACCTACCCATCCTCCACAGGCAGTCCTTCTCCAAGAATCCTTCCAGCTCTTCCACTCCTTTCTTTGTACCCATGAGCGGGATACACTTCTACCCCACCAGCAACCACAGTGACATGTGCGCAGTCTTTTGTCTGCCAAAAGCGCTGGGGCTGGCGACAGACACTTACACGGCATAATGCCCACATCCCCATAGATTCCTCCTGGTATTCGAAAGCATTCCACCACCTTACTGGTTCCAAACCCACCACCATCTATCCCCTCCTACACAATGACCAAACCCTACACAATGACCAAACCCTACACAATGATGCCAGTAAGGCCGGCTATTTCATCTCCTTCCTGTCTGACATCTTCACTAACCCACACAGATCTCACTTCGATTATATCCTTTTCCCAGATGTCCAAAGAGAAAACGGACGTCTCACTCCCACTCCTAGCTCTCAGCTTCCAATACCTAGGACATACTGCTCCTTCAGACATCAACACACCCATCACTGCTCATGATCTACAGCTGACACTCCACACAACATGCAACACAGCTCCTGGCCACGACTGTATCACTTATAGCCACCTCCGTAAATGCCACCCTTTTTCCGCGCCAACCTAGCAACCCTCTATACCACCATCCTCTACACTGGTTACTACACCTACCTGTAGAAAATTTCCCGAGTCCTCATGGTCCTTAAGCCCAATAAACCCACCTCTGATGCCTTCTCCTGTTGTGCAGTTTGCCTCACTCCAGTATTCAGCAGGGTCTTAAAACACATCCTATCCTGTCGCATCCATCTCCACGTCCATCTTCACCCCTTTTTCCCCGACACCTAATATGGCTTTCGTTCTTCCTTCTCCACCGACAACCAACTTCTTCACCCTACCCAACTCTTTTCCCTCCATCTCAATTCCCATCGTGCTGCCATCTTTGTGTCCATAGATCTCGAAGAGGCCTACAATAGGGTCTGGCATTCTGTCCTGCTCTTCAAACTCCAAATCTATGCTCTTCCCATCAACCTTGTCCACGCCATTGCCTCCTTCCTCTCTAACTGCCGTACTTATGTTACTGTTCACAAAACCGACTCCCTACTCCCGTCTTTTCTATCCCTCTGCTGGTGTGTCCCAAGGTTCTGTCCTCTCTCCCCTCCTTTATTTCCTGTATACTGCAGATATGCTTAAGCCTGCCCCCCTCTGATTCCCCTCTACCAGTATGCTCATGACACCACTTTCCTTGCCTTAGCTCCGACCCACGTCCATTCCAACCGTCTTTTCCCAGAACACCTTGACCTTTTCACAACTTGGTGCAACCAGTGGCTCCTATCTATAAATCATGCAGAAATCTGCGCGACCATCGTAGATCGTTCCACCCCTTCCTTCCACCCCCGTGACTTCTATTTCACCCTCCATCACCATCCACCTCACCCCTACACTAAAGTATCTGTGCCTCACTACTGATCGCACTCTCTCCTGGACTCCCCATCTCCGCACCATCCAAGTGAAAGCCCGCTCTCTTTCACTCCTCCCCTTGCTCCGTCCCCAGCCTCATTCACTATATTCTTTAATTATATGCGTGTGAATCGTTTTCGTTCCGTCGGAGTGAATCTCATAAATTATTTTTAACAAAACTGCGAACGCCCACCCAGAAGACACCTTTTCATTACAAATGTCCATGTGCATCAGTGTGCAACAGTGTTTTGTTACTCCATCATCGTCGCCACTTATCTTTATACACTCTTCATTCACTCCATTTGAAGCAGTATTATCTTCATTATTTCGCCGTGTTATGTGTTTGTTGCGCTCCTGTTTTGTACTCTTGTATTTTTGTATTTCATCCTAATTGTTGTAAATCTGCAGGCTAAAGAGTGCCTTACACGCTGCTAGCCCGCCCCACCAGGAAAATGAAATATCAATAAAGAAAAATAATTGTTGTGAAGTAGAACAGCACAACACACAGATTTGGCTTCCGTCTTCGTTTATGAAATTTACTGGGAGTCAAAACTGTATGCCAAACTGGGATTCCAACTGCCGTCCCGTGCATTTCGCTGCCAAGCTCTCAACCGACAATTTCTATTCTTCTTTTTTATTTTGGTAGTTCGGTTCTTTGCCGACGTGGGACCGTGTTTCCTGTATTTAGCTCGTCGAGGTCTGGGATCGCTACCGCGCCAGTCACTGGTCCACGTGTGCCAACTTGACGCCCAGTCCTCACAGCTTTAGTTCCACGAGTACTGCCGCGGTAGAGTAGCCGAGCGGTCTAAAGCGTCTCGCTGCGTAGTGCGCGGTTGCTCGCCGTGGAGGTTCGAGTGCTCCCTGGGGCATGGGTGTGTGTGTTTGTCCTTAGGTTAGTTTACCTTAGTTTAAGTAGTTTGTAAGCTACGGACAGATGACCACGCAGTTTGGTCCGATAGATTTACAAACATTAGAAAATTATCCACGAGTACCTCCCGTCCTACCACTTCGTTTATGTTGAAGCATGGTGATCTAGCTGTTTTGTAGTATTTCTGTTCAAGCCTGTATTCGTAAAAAACAATTTAACTTGAACTTTCACTGAACGAGAATAAAGTGATATTTCTCACTCAGTAGGAAGGAAGGAAACTTGGAGTTTAACGTCCCGTCGACAGCGTGGTCATTGGAGACGGAGCTTACGCTCGGAAGGTTTGGGTAAGGATGTGGAAGGAAATCGGCCGTGCCCTTTCAAAGGAACCATCCCGGCATCTGCCTGGAGTGATTTAGGGAAATCACGGAAAACCTAAATCAGGATGGTCGGAGGTGGATTTGAACCACCATCCTTCCGAATACTAGTCCACGGTTTCCCCACTCAGTATATTTATAAAGAATTGTAAAGGAATCAAAACCAACACTTGAAAAACTGAGTCAAATGTTTAATCTATGTAAAGCATTTTTGCACAGTATTTTGATTTTGCAAATACCAGCTCGGACGTGGAACACAGTCTCGCTGTTCCGAAGCGCACTTTGACGTTTGCCCATAGTTTGTTGGTGTGTGTGTGTGTGTGTGTGTGTGTGCGTGTGTGTGTGTTCGGCCGCGGAGCGCCATTGTTGCAGCTCATGCAAATCGAACTCGGAGTGCTGTTTGCTAATATGCGTATCGTTTACCAGTGATGTGAGTCGCAAGAAAATTTAATGTCTATCTGCACACGAACAGATCGGTAGACTTAAGCTAATGCGCACAGCGACCATCGAGCGTAGCAAACAAATCGATTATCGCGACCAGGAGGAAACTGCCAGCTCCGGACCCGGGCGATTACCGCGCTGTCGTAATGAAGCGCGCTGCGGCGTAACGACGTTACGTAAAGCACGCGCGACAGGCCCATTCACCAATTACTCCCTGGATAAGACACAGGTTTACTCCTGTCCATGGCCCATCATAATCACATACACAGCGTGCAGCTTCTTAATTCTGATATCAGGCATGGTACAGGCATAGTACGTCCGTTGTCTTTTCTCCGTGCCGTTTTATTATGTACGTTTCAATACAATTACATGAAAATGTATCTGCGTTATTTAGATTTGTTTTGTAGAGAAAATTTGCAAACACTACATCTCATTCGTGTATCGTCTTCACAAGCAAAGAAATAACTTCATTCTGAGTTCTGGATTAGTTGCAAACAAAATAAAAGTTTTATATCTTGTGAATATAATACTGTGTCTTGTGTTCCTAAAATATACACTGACTTCTGTAAAAAAATAGCTACGTTTTATTGTAAGGAAACAGTATATTGTAAACTTAACCAGCGGAAGTCGAGCACAACAATTACGAACATTTAAGATATTTTTACTTTCGAAAAACCAGTGTTTATTTTATTTTCTTCTACTTTTTCTCATTTTTGTCCTCTGTTTTAAAAATAGCCACAGACTGCCTTCTGAGTTACTCGATGGCACTAATGAATGCAAAGGATCAACATGTGACGATTGAATCACTTTAATTTTATTTTACATTAAACAGTACTTAAAATTTACCTTTCTTGGTGCTTAAATATTTGTCAACTTTGATGGCATAATTTATAAACTCACACTTGTTATCGTCTTTAATCATTTGCTCCAATAAGTGACTCAGGACTACTTATATGCGTTATGACACTTATCTAAAACGAAATACCACTGTGATAAGTCGACTCAAACTATAAAATTCTTAGTAGACTGGAGTCTAATTTGTAATCACTGATATAATATCACAAACGCGCCACCGCTTTCTAGTGAAAGTTGTATTTTACTGCGAACGTTAAATGCGGTGGTAAAATATTCGTTTGCAGTAGGTAGTTAACATCTGTTCCACTGTGCACCCAGAATCCACAAAATCTCTTCCATAATACAATGATGTGATTAAGGACATGGGGTAACTCTTAATATCTGGTGGGACCTGCTTCTTCCCCGCGAAGAACAGCAACTCCATGTGATGTGGACTAAACCAGTCGTTGGAAGTCCACTGCTTAAATATTGAGCCAAATTGCCTTTATAGCCGTCCACAATTCCGGACTTTTGTCAGATGCAGCATTCTGACTATAACTGACGTCCAGATAAAATCTCATACAAATTCGATGGGGTTCATGACGAGCGATCTGAGTGGCTACATCAAGCGCTAGGCCTATAAATGTCCAGAATGTCTTCCTAACCAGTCCCGAACAACTGTGACCTGATGACAATCATTCCCTCATTGTTTTGGAATATGAAGTTCATGAATGGCTGCAGATAGTCCCCAAATAGCCGAACATAAACATTTTCAATCAATGATCTATTCATTTGGACCAGAAGTCCCAGTCCACTCCAAGTAATATTAGCCAACACCATTATACAGTCATCATCAGCTTCCCATATTGTTAACTTCGACCCATAGCTTCGTGGTCTGCACCACAGCCGAACCCTATCAACTCTTACAAAACGAAATTCGGACTCATCTGACCAACTACTGACTTACAGGCGACTGGGGGGCAAAAGATAAGGTCACGAGCCAGGAGAGGTACTGCGGGTGATCTTGTGCTTCTAGAAAAGCTGCCTATATGCGGCAGTAGACTGTTAACGCCAAACTGCGCTGTACTGTCGTAACGGATATCGTCTTCGTATGTGCCGCGTTGATTTATGTATGAAAGTCAAGCGTTTTTTAGCACTGAAAACTTTACGCAAAGCGCTGCTGCTATCTTCTTTAAGCGCAGGTTGTCGGCCTCAGCGTTGTTCGTGGTGTGAGATGTTGTCTGAAATTTGGTATCCTCGACACAGACTTGACAATGGATCTCGGAATATTGAATTCCTCAACTATTTCCGAAATGTAGTGCCCCATGCGTAATGCGTCTAGCTGCAACTACCATTCCGTGTCTAGTGTCTCTTAATTCCCATAGTGGGGCCATAATCACGTCGGAAACTTTCCACATTAATTACCGCAGTGTAATGGCATCCCTGCCAAGGATCGTCCTTTTATATATTATGTACGCGATACTGCCATCTCTTCAGACAGTATACCAAACCTAACATAAAGAGGAGACAACAAAGAGATTTTGCAATTGAAATTTACCGCAATTACTCATAAAGAGGATACATAATTTTTAATTGCCTGAATCTTTTTGAAAGGCGTTGAACCTTTGTGTTGTGATGTAAATCAATTCGCAGTTACTCATTTTCTATTTGAAATCAATTATGGAAAGTTTAATAGCAAATAAGGTAGGATGACCATAAATAATAATCTTATTAATTTATAATAATTTCCATTTAAAACCTTCCTCTGTAGTATTAAAGACCGATCAGATTAGTTTGTCAGAGTCATAACATCAAATAACGAATCTGAAATGTAATTGCAGGGTACACAGGAAAAAGGATATATATAAATTAAATTTTAACACTGAAAGTCAAGTAAAGCTACAGAGAACAAAGGTTACGAGACCCACAGAATCTCGGTCACAGAATCCGCGGCGAAAATTTGGACGTAATCCTAGTTCCGTAATAATAAAATTAATACGTTCCCGCACTCGATAATTACGCACCAGGATTTCGGAAACAGCGATTCGACGGAACTGTACTTACTCACATGGCACGTGGGAGATTTCAGCACATTATGCGCAAAATGTGATTGCATCGGTAGAAGCCGACGTATCTCGAGGTATCTGTTAGCGGTTTGCTTTACCGAATTAATACGCAACTTCATTCTCGCATTATACATAGTCCATAAAGAATCATTATCTCTTAGAAATTTCTTATGACGTCGATTCTCTACATTAAATGGAAAGAGTTTGGTATATATTTTAAAAGAAATGCATTAAGAACTGCTAGACATGCCAGTATATCAGTGAGAGAAAATGAAATATAGTGATCTTCATGTTTTCTCATTTTGGAAAGAAGAATTATCATTATTTTTTGCTGTAGATTCTTGTACTTCACTACTCTAGCGACTTATGATAAACTGTTCACTACACTAGGAAATAAATTAACGTCGAACACTGGTAATAGGAATAGTAAATGAAATACGACGTAAGCAGGGAAGTTGGGAGCTTGGCGTCAGTATCGTCAGTATCTTTTCCAGTGCAACATCCGGTAATTAGATGGAAAAGAAGTTCGGTATTACTACAATTACTGTTTCCCGTACTCTGTGTATTGTAATTTTGTATGCGTCAGGAGCCTCAGTCATATAATTTTTTTTTGAAAAGAGCTGACCGCCATTTGACAGAAAGTTTTGTTTATTGTCATGACCTGGTTTCGACCTTAAGGCATTTTCAAGTGCTGTGATAAAAGTTGTAGGATAGGTTTCCTTAGGTCATTGTCATAATAATAAATACAATAAACAAAACTTTCAATCAAATGGCGATCAGCTCTTTTAAAAATCATTGTAATGTGTTCCAAAATACAAGCACAGAGATGCTGAGCAGACTACGCTGCTAATAGAAAAAATATGTTCAAATGTTTGTTAATCTATGGAACTTAACTGCTTGGTTATTAGTCCCTAGCGTACAAACTACGTTAAACTAACCTAAGGACAACCAATGCACCCATACCCGAAGGGGTACTCGAACACTCGACGGCAAACGGCCCTGCGCACCGCAGCACAGCGCCTCTGTGCGCACGGCTGTTCCGCCGCGGCTGATAATAAAAATCAGACTTCATAACAAAAAGAGGAGTTTTATAATATATCGGGTCTATAATGATTCATTTAATGTTAGAGAAATATAACGAAATTTCGAAAACAACTTGTACGGAATTTTGTTTGACAGGAAACAGTTATCTTCGTACAAATCAATTGCAAAATGAAGAAAATGCTTCGGTCACTCTCTAAGAAGAAGCAGAATCATCACAACTGCAAATAGCAAATTACAATTCATACATGTACGTTAAAGGTGTGGGTGGATACAGAATTATGGATGGGATTAGTCACTGAACAATAATACTGACACCACTTATCAGATACTCCGTTTCTTCAAGTACAGGCAGCCTACATGAAACAGTGTCTATATGTAGTTCTTTTTCTACCTTCGCATTAGAACATTCTAAAGTGACGGGCATCACTACCGTTTCATTACTACAGGAAAGACTCTACATCCATACCGTGGTTCAAAACCCACGTTAAACTGTAGGTCCCCCTATAACTGGATGGGTAAGTCAGTTCGAAGGTCGGAGGAAGGCAACGGCATACCGCCTCCAAACAGGACCTAGTAATGCACTGTGGTGTTCAAACCAATCTTCGGATTGTTGACTACTTTACCGTACTACATCCATTCCAAAATTCAAATACCCTTCCCTTGGTATAGGTTTCATAGGTATCAGTATACATTCGGTAGGTAAACACATCATGTAATCTGTGGTTTCTTGTTTCTAGACAATTGCTGTCAAATACGAGATTAATTCTTCTTAACTCATTGTACGCTTTTAATTTAACTTAATTCAAATGATCTCTTCTCTGCCATTGTGTAGGTAATATTTCAGCCTCTTGTCTGACAGCGATATTGTCTAACAGTTGATGATGGTGTGTAGAAACCAAGAGTTTTGGTAATGTTTGGTCTTAACGTCTGTACTGTTGTTTCTCAAAGCCATCATGAGATTATATAGGTAATCTAAGACAGTTTTTGTGCTAGCGAGCGGGCATCCAATGTAGTTTTCAATCTTTTTATTAACTGAGAATTTTCCCACAACCTATAGAAGCCTTAAGCTGTAACCGGTACTGTGGAACAAGGAGGATGTTTTGAGAAACAAAACAGTAACGTTTCAATAAATTTAACACAAATACATACATTGTTCTTTATTTATTTAGGCAAGTCACTGTTAACGTTATTTTAGGATTCCCAGTAACGATATATTTTATATCTTTTAAATTTTAAACAAATGTCTTAAAAATACAAATGGTAATTAACATTTTTACTTGTAAACAGAGTGCGCTCCAAATGTCAGTTAGCAATGACTTACTGTTTACTTGTTGGGAAAGTTAACGAATCATTTCTTTGAAAAAAAAAGCCAGCATTCTTTCACTTCATGATACTAATATTTGCGTCACCAATTTTCTAAATAACGAAGTGTAACAACATCAAAAATTAATCTATGTCATCCAAAGTAAATTTTATTATCGCCTCACTAAACAAGTAAACAACGTTAGAGGTGCCTCTTACCATTTATGCCATCACGCTGTCGCAAAAATGAAAGTAAACAATGATAAATGACTCATGGTTTACTCGCTCAAATACTTATTCACTTTTACTTGATAGCAAATTCTGAAGCACATTTGCATAAACTATCATATTCAGGACCTTTATCTAAATTGTAGTTATCCAAATAAACATCATAATTGTTCAAATAATACCGGAAAACATTTTAGAGGCATGTACGCCACACAGACTACTGCTACTATGCGCCATGTATCTTGAACTTATCGCTGTTTACATGCTCACATCTTGGCACATCTGCCATTAATGGAGCTCTGAAATTAGAGACAGAACTGCGGTGTATCGTGGAGTGACTAACTAATACGAATAAAACAAACCACAAACCATATTTTTTATGCAATAACTCATCGTATCTCCGTTGTACTATGTACAGCCTGGGTCTTCATAATCACAAAAGGAAAAAAGACGTCAAAACCCCTATTGTTGGATCATCTTTGCTCAGAATTCCTATCTCAAATTTTGCCATCCAGTTGTGAGAGACGGTTGATTTTAGCAGGTAACCTGTGCTCCACCGAGAAAGCATCGCTTGCGAGAAACTCGACTTGCCCTTTACTCGCATGATATCCAACAGGCCAACCCGATACTTTCTACCTGAATGCCAGGGCATTTTAGTTTTATGTATTTTTCAAACGAAATATGCGGTATAGTGTAGAAATACGCTTCCGTAATTGGGAGATCATTGTATCTGAAATACACGTCTCTTACAGCAGAACAATTTCACTTTTATTTTGATTCGTTTGGTTTTGTGTGCAAGAGAGGCGGAAGTGCGAAAGCCGGACAGCGGATAAATGAGTGGCTGGAACCTAGCCGTGGGACAACTTTGGTTGGCTGTGGAAGTATTTGCAAAATGCTTAGTCAAGGCGTTTGTGGTTATTAGATTATCTACAAAACGGTAATACATTTGTTATTTTCCTCTTTACAAATAGAAAAGTAACTCTGAAATCCGAACAAATTTTGTGAATATCTACGAGAAAACACCTAGAATTATGGATAGTGTTTTGTTACAAATTTTATTATCCGTACCCACCTAACTATTCCCTGAAGAAGGTTTGTGCTACCGATGGCTGTTCCCAAGTTTTGTTTACAAATTTGAAATGATTAAAGGGGGTTCTTGTGTTCACTTGGTATTTGCTGTAATCAATCGCTCTGCTGATTTCCCCAATAACGTGATACTTTATATAGCCACAGTGCTCAAACTTTAAGTGCACCTTAAAATGCCGTAGGTAATGGGAAAAATCTTATTAGTTACATTTATGTGACAGCTCATTCACAAAAATCGTTAATCAGAATGATGACCAACCTCCAACAATTATATACACACCTACGGGCCACAAATGTTTGACCCTGGCGTACTACCTCCAGTTCATCCAATCAACAATTGTGAAAAATGCAGGTAATTAGTAATTTCTTGAGCACAGTGCGTTTGAAGAAATTTTACAATTATTAAAATTGTTTCCCCAATACCCGAGGTACGCAGGTAGTAAAGTTCACCGTATAAATAATCGACAACTGCAGAGACCCACAAAACTCTCTCATAATCGAAAATACAGGGTGTTACAAAAAGGTACGACCAAACTTTCAGGAAACATTCCTCACACACAAAGAAAGAAAATATGTTATGTGGACATGTGTTCGAAAACGCTTATTTCCATGATTGAGCTCATTTTAGCATTTCTCTTTAAATGTAAATTTCATTATAACGTGATCAAATTGTAAATTTTCACAATCAACATGTGTGGGCTGACGAGAATCCGCACGCAATTGTGTAATCACGTCACCAACACAGATTTTCTGTGAACTTTTGGGCAGGAATTGTTGGCGATGTCTTGATTGGGCCTCATGTTCTTCCACCTACGCTCACTGGAGCAAGTTATCATGATTTCACACGGGATGCTCTACCTGTGCTGCTAGAACACGTGCCTTTACAAGTACGACACAAAATGTGATTCATGCACGATGGAGCTCCTGCACATTTCAGTCGACGTGTTCGCACGCTTTTCAACAGCAGATTCGGTGATCGATGGATTGGTAGAGGCGGACCAATTCCATGGCCTCCAAGCTCTCCTGACCTCAACCCTCCTGACTTTCATTTATGGGGGCATTTGAAAGCTCTTGTCTACTCAACCTCGGTACCAAATGTAGAGACTCTTCGTGCTCGTATTGTGGACGGCTGTGATACAATACGCCATTCTCCAGGGCTGCATCAGCGCATCAGGGATTCCATGCGACGGAGGGTGGATGCATGTATCCTCGCTAATGGGGGACATTTTGAACATTTCCTGTAACAAAGTGTTTGAAGTCACGCTGGTACGTTCTGCTGCTGTGTGTTTCCATTCCACGAATAATGTGATTTGAAGAGAAGTAATAAAATGAGCTCTAACATGGAAAGTAAGCGTTTCCGGACACATGTCCACATAACATATTTTCTTTCTTTGTGTGTGAGGAATGTTTCCTGAAAGTTTGACCGTACCTTTTTGTAACACCCTGTATAACTCTCCGAGCTGAGTTCCAGCCACATAGTTTTAGGCAAATATTGGAATTTTTAGTACTATTTTATGTATATCGAGTCAGCCTGTGTTGTTATTTTGCACGCAAATGACCATCGTGTTGAGGGAGCAAAGTAAGCAGTTATAGGTCGGGATGAAGCGCCCTGGGGGAAGACTCGCAGGCTAAGCGCCGGCCTGATGAGCTAAGCACACGTGGTGTGTGGGTGTGGGTGTGCTGATGATGTGCGGCGCCTCGTTAGTCGATATCAGCGCGGCAGCGCAAATCATGTGCAGCCGCCGACACTCTTCTGCGCGCCGCCGCTTCAGCTGCAAGCGTCTCGCCTCGCACGGCTAAATCACATCACGCACACTGGCCAAAAGTTACACAATTTTGACGCACAGCCTTCTTATGTCAATCTAGCAGTATGGAAGCTCTAAATAAAATATCGACGCTATTACATTATACAGCCTTAAAAAATGTTCAAATGTTTGTAAATCTATCTGGCCAAAATGCGTGGTCATCAGTCCGGAGCTTACAAACTACTTAAACCTAGGTAAACTAACCTAAGGACAACACACACACACCCATGCCCCAGGGAGGACTCGAACCTCCACGGCGAGCAACCGCGCGATCTGCAGCGAGACGCTTTAGACCGCTCGGCTACTCCACCGCGGCTTAGCCTTAAATGACATCTTAAGTTTATCATATTGAGGGGGCACTATCACCTCTTGTCACCTTTTGGTTGCAGAGGCATTTCATGGTGGTTCATTGGAATTCCTAATTAATTTTTGAATGTTCTACATCGAACTGAAAATGTTTAGCCAGGAGATGCTTCTTAAAACCAGGCCTACTACATAGAAGTGTTTAATAACACAATAATTATAAATTATTTTTACACTGCTTTTGAGCCTTTTATTATTCCAGATAAGCTTATTTCGGCCTTATGCCATCTTCACGTGCTCTTTAAATACAATGAGTTATGTAGAGGGATTGTTACATACATACAATGTTTGGTTGTGTGGTCATATTCCGCAGCAGCTGTTAAAATTGATTATAAGAGGTAATCTGTCTTATGTTGACTGCAATTGAGAGATTTATTTTACACCAGACGCGTTTCGCTTTTTTATTTTAAAAGCATCTTCTGTGGTAGTGTTGATATCTCTTCTTTACATGTTACTACTGTTTCTCCGTCTTGTTGGCTGGCCAGGAAAAAACGAACTCCAGCCAACAAGACGGAGAAGAGACATCAACACCACCAAAGATGATGCTTTTAAAATAAAAAAGCGAAACACGTCTGGTGTAAAATAAATCTCGTAATTGCAGTCAGCCTAAGACAGATTACCTCTTATAATCAATGTTACATACATCCTTATAACATAATTACGTAATATACATTTCCCAATATGTTACTATACTTATAATATCGTTGCCATTTATTTGCTGCCCAATTGATCTCTTTTTAAAGCTGATGTTATGCTTGTTTAATGGTGGTTATCCGTATATGTGCCGCAGCACTGATTATATTAAACGATTTGTAATCGATTTTTGTAAAATCGATTAATATAACCAGTCTTGTTACATACGGATAACCACCATTAAACAAGCATATAATCACCTTTAAAAAGAAATCAATTGGGCAGCAAATAAATGGCAACGATATTGTAAGTATCGTAAGTAACATATTGGAAAAACCATATTACGTAATTATGTTATAAGAATGTATGTAACGACCCCTCTACATAATTCATTGAATGTACAGAACAGCTGAAGATGGTCTAAGGCCGAAATAAGCTTATTGTGAAATAATAAAACGTTCAAAAGCAGTGAAAAATTAATTTATAATTATTGTGTTATTAAACACTTATGTGTTGTAGCCCTATTTTGAAGAAGCATCTCCTGAATAAATATTTTCAGTTCGATGTAGGACGTTCAGATATTTGCTAGGAATTCATGTGAAAAATTGGAAAGATGTTTACTTATAATATATTGTAAGGTATCATGCAAGATTTGTTACGCCGGTGGTGCACTGTGGTTAGGTCTCGGTGCTAACACGTTTTAACGCGTACGCTGTGGAACGACCTTGCAACAAGACGTAGGAAGGAGCATAGTGCTCAAATTTTTTCCAACCCTTCTATAAGTTTGAATATTAACGACAAAAACTAGTTAAAAAGATCTGTTTCCTGATTACTATCATTCATCACATCGCAAGGATGCACATTAATGGTCCAAAACACTGTTACCAGTAGCGACCGCGAGAGTGACTGCCACCTCAGAGCGCTGTAGGAACGTCAGGCTGTATGATAATAATCGCCGCGGTGGAGTAACCGAGCGGTCTAAAGCGTCTCGCTGAGAAGCGCGCGGTTGCTCGCCATGGAGGTTCGAGTCCTCCCTGGGGCATGAGTGTGTCTGTTGTCCTTAAAAAAAATGTTCAAATGTTTGTAAAGTCTATGGGACTTAACTACGGGGTCATCAGTCCCTAAACTTACAAACTACTTATGAACTACTTACAAACTAGGACGGCACAAATATCCATGCCCGAGGGGGGATTCGAACCCCCGACCGTAGTGGCCGTGAAGACCGTGACTGGAGCGCCTTAGTCTCCTCGGCCACCGCGGCCGGCTCTGTTGTCCTTAGGTTAGTTTACCTACGTTTAAGTAGTTTGTAAGCTACGGACTGATGACCACGCAGTTTGTTCCGATAGAATTACAAACATTTGAACATTTTATTAATAATAATCCCATGACTAAAAGTGAAGGGGAGGACGAAACAAAAGCAAATGACACGGGTTCAGTGGGTATGTGTTATTAACTGATTCAAAACTTTAACATAATGTGTCATATGATCCAATTTGTCGGCATGACGTTGCACATTCTCTGACCTGAATTTATGGAAGGATATAGTAAAGATTTTTTATCCTCGCCTAAAATAACCAAGGTCCAGTTTTTCTAACTGGTTCGTGATATCTTGCAAGCCACAGAAGAACCTCGCATACCTTTCAAAACACACGACAAATGTGCGAATCATGAGTTTTCTCTTGAAAAATGGCACTATGTTATTGTCACGTGGGTTTTAACGCACGATGAAACAGGATGTCCATTTTGCACTATTCTGCTGCCAAAGTAGCCTTAATCGCTACCAGACATTACATCAGAGCATACCCAAGGGCTGTCCAGGAGACGAATAACACGACGCTGACTCCCCAAAATACTGTAATAACAGGACCTGCGTTAATGTTGTCTCCAAATGATCGTCATTCGAGTCAGTGCGGAACCGCAGCTCATTGCTCAACACAGTGGGAGTCAGTCCATGCTTCCTGTCCATGGTACCACTCCAAACGCACTCTTTGTTTTGAGGTGTTCGTCTGCCTTTACAATAGTTCATTAGTTGGTCTCTGACCAAGTGCTTGGGCTGGCAGAATGTAGGAGGGATTCAATTCCTTATTCTGAAATTGAGGACTTGGATGCAATAAGAGCGTTAGTCTATTTACGCTGTTATTTTATAAACACCATTTTTTAAATCCTACAACAGCTGGCTCTTAGCTCCATATGTTGTTCTTAAAGCCTCTGGAAGTATCATATGGAACTATCAGCCGGCTTGTTTAATAGCAAAAAGTTCAAGGATTTGTTTATGTAATAGCATCGTAAATAGACTAACCCTGTTATTGCATCCAAGTCCCCAATTGCCAGTGCAGATGTTAAACAATTACGATACTCTTGGTACGCGTACTATTATGGTCGCTTGTGTTGATCAGACGTTGTCGACTGGCAGCTTGACAACGAAAGTTCCAGCCTTCACCCTTGCCGTGCTGTTCGGCATCAGTGAACAGTCATACACGAATGCCCCACATGATTCAACAAGCCACATGTAGATATTCATAGTTATAAGTGACACCATGGCCCTTGTGGTAAGTTCGAATGGTAAAACCACATATTTAATAGGCAGACCAGCTGTTTTGCCAGAGCTGTATCTGCTGGCACACCCAGGGTACTACAGGACAAAGGTATGGAAATATTAAAAACAGAACATATTAACGTACAGAGTAGAGAAACCGACGAGATTCAAAACAGGTTCCACACGTCTTGGAATGTACAAATAAAGGTCTAGTACTGTTTTCAAGGACATCTTATACAACTCTTCCGCCAAAATAATGGAAAGTTCATTTATCGATGGCAAAGGAGGATATCAATCAAGTAACCATTGCCGGCCGCGGTGGCCGAGGGGACTGAGGCGCTCCAGTCACGGTCTGCACGGCCACCACGGTCGGGGATTCGAATCCCCCCTCGGGCATGGATATTTGTGCCGTCCTTAGTATTATTTAGTTCATAAGTATTTTGTAAGTTTAGGGACTGATGACCCCGTAGTTAAGTCCCATAAGATATACAAACATTTGAACATTTGAACAAGTAACCATTTTCCAAATTCAAGCACAGAGGCTTAATAACGTTGAGGGAAGATGTAATAACTTTTCCTTACTCTCACGAAACTAGTCCTTGATGATTGGATCTCTGAACAGGGGCCCTTTCGTATTGGAACAAAACATCGCCATTGGGCACCAAACACACTGAAGTGACAAACGTAATTGGGGTGGCGGTATGCACATAAACAGAAAGCAAAATTATCTCGTACAAAAGAGTGAAAGGGCGATTCAAGGGACTCAGCTACATATTCATGGATACTCTGCAAGTCACAGTGAAGTGCACGGCACAGGGTTCATCGAACCACTTAATACGGAAAATTTTCCTGCATCATTATGGCCGCACTACATAAATTAACAGACATTAAGTGCGGAATGATAGTTGGAGCCAGACGCATGGTACATTACATTTCGTAAATCGATTTTTCATGATGGTATTTCTTTGGAAAGGAAACGTGGACGAAAACAGCCCACATAAGGATAAAATAGGAATTTTGAGCATTACATGGCTGATTATTCAAGGGGTAGTGGATCTAAACGAGAAGACATGAGTTTCATGGCACATTTTGGATAAAAGAAGAGATGAGTTCAAAATACATATCCTTAGGTATCAATGAAGGAAAAAGATGTGTCTAAAAGGCTCGGTGGACCATTGATAACAGTACAGAGAACTCTGGAAGGGTTATGGGGGTGTGTTCATTCAAAATCGATGTCCAAATCTGGCGATGACATAAAGTATGTAATACATTACTAATTTAAAAACTTCAAAGGCTGCGTCGAGCCGTATCTCACAAAGAGATTAATATCAAATTTTTTCATTCATCTACGTCAAAAGGTATTGTGAAAAGATTTGTAATTTAACCCATGGCACCAATGCATTCTATTGTGAACAGGAACTGTTCACTTTCAGACTATATTCTTTCAGGTCAAGCGCCACGCCAATAATTTCTATCATTGTCGTCAGCTGTTGCTGTTAATTTATATCGCTTCCTAGAATTATTCAGCTAATGACACAATGTGTAGGCTGCAATACCTAATAGCTAAGATCTTTATAAGGTACCACATTGGTCTTCTGTTTCTTTACGGGCTGTGACTTGCATTCACGGACATTTAAGTTGAAATATGGATTCGTTACATCAAGTGGAACTTACAGAACATTATTTTATGCATTTGCTCATGGCCAACTACCTTGGAGAGATATGCTGATCTCACCTCTAATTTATGCATACTGCATGATTCGTTCCCCTCTGAACACTGTATAGTTTTCTAATCACACCTCGACGCAAATTTATGTCTTTCCCATTTATTTAATTCAATTCCAACTGACAACTAATGTCTTTAATTCTGTTTATTGTTGGTTACTTGTGAGACGATTGCATTATATCTCCTATAATAAGTTGGAACAATCACGATATTGTGTCCCAGTGGTATTACGGTTCATCATTCCGCGATATAGTTTTAGCCATTACTCTGCAGCTCAGAACTGTCATGCTATTGTGGAATTGTTGGATTCAGGAGCACAATAGCCAAATACGACTAAATCTCACCAAAAGAGATACGTCGTTTACTTGGTTGTCTGGAATAGTGACACAACGTTACGTACTATAATTAAAAAAAATTGTAAAGACTTTACTCACGCGGAAGTGCGACATCTGAAACAGCGCTGAATTTTGCCCTTGGTGTATAATTTACATTGTTACAAATTGTTATCGACTGTTCCTGACTAGCACGTTGATCAGATCCCTCGCCAATTGAAAATATCTGCTTCTGGAATACCAAGAGACTGCCTTGCTGCCTCCCACCAACCATCACCATATACAGAGGCTGACACAGGTTGAAGCAGTAGGGAATCAGTCATATTTTTATTTTATGTAATAATACATGGAGTATGATTTAAATATATTACAACAATAATAAGTGGAAACAAGTTGTATAATCTCTGTTTCATTAATCATTTGTTTTTACCGCAATGTGCTACCAAAAAGGAATGATTTTCCTGTATGCCTCGTTTGGGACATTAACCAAACTGAAACACATTTGATCACAGAATAAAAGTTTGTTCCACCTATTCTAGCACACAAATATTTCAATAGTCTAAAGAAATAGTCTTTAAAAAGTGTACGGTCGGGGGTTCGAATCCCCCCTCGGGCATGGATATTTGTGCCGTCCTAGTTCGTAAGTAGTTCATAAGTAGTTTGTAAGTTTAGGGACTGATGAACCCGTAGTTAAGTCCCATAGACTGTACAAACAAACATTTAAAAAGTGGTATCGTAAATCTCTCGAATTTTTAAACAAAAAATTAAGTTTTAAGGAATCTGTAATTGATGAATTAAATATTTCGAAGCATGCAAGAGACTGAATGCAGGGATGTGTTCGTTCAGCGTTTGCTCAAAGTGCCGTAAGACGATTAGGTGCAGTGTTGTTGGTGGACAAGCGATCAATGGCGCAAATGTTTAATCGTGTGGTTGATGTCCATTTGTGAAGTCTCCGCCACAGCCGTATTAGCTGCCATCCTTGCGCTGTTCTGCCAAATCCGCAGCGACAAAGTCCCACCAGCTGTTGCTCACACCAATGTTCCACTGTCGCTGCCAGAATGCCTGCCGGGAAACTTCATCAACGATACGTCTCAGCAAACAGGTAAAATAGCGAAAATCACTGTAGATTTATATCGTTATACCACCGTTTGTTAATATTACACTCGTATCTTGTTTCAGTGTTTTACTGGTTTTAGAATGGGGTTTCTGATATGTTATTTATTATAGTCTCACAAAAAAAGTCGTATATTTCACAACATAAAGTCTGGGGTACCAAAAGCGAAACTAAAATATTGTCACTAATGTAATTTTCAGTGTCCTTATTGCTGATAAAACCAATGGTGTGTCCTTCAGATGTGCAAGCACGTCTCAAAGAGACGGACACTGAGGCGACTACAGCTGTCAAAAAATAAGAGAAATGTTTTTGCTGTTGCGAATTTGACGATATTTCAGCTGTATAATCTTTATATATATATATATATATATATATATATATATATATATATATATATGACTGGGACTCGAACCCAAATTCCCGCTTTTTGCGAGCGGTCGCGTTAACAATTACGCTACCCGCTCACAATAGTACTCCATTATCGTTGATGTGCAGTCAGATTCTTAGAGAAAACTCTAGTGGCTGCCATTTCCCATAGACTTTTTGTTCACAAATGTGCGTTCCATTTTGTGTGTTCCATCATTGTTGCCCAAGATACACGCTTCTTAGGGGTACTAAGAGCTTCTTCGGCATATGTAGTAGTTGGTATCTTACTGTCTCAAATAACGCTATGAGTTCCTCTTTTACGGCAGTTAGTGACGTCGAAACTAGTTTAGTTTGCCTAGGAATCTGTGAAGCGTCTTGTAAGTTGCGGAAACGGCTGCGACCTTCTACGGCAGTGGTAACAGGCCTGCCGCTGAGGCTACTATTCACCGAATTTACCATCCCGTTGCCCCAATGTATTTTCATTCATTCATAATTATGCCATATTCTTGTAGTTGGTGGAAAAGCTGCCGTAGGTAGTCGATATGAACATTTGCTGAAGACGAAAACGCAAGAATGTCGTATAAATACCATAATACGAAAGAAAATGCTGATACATAATGCACTGTCAAGTTTGAACAACGTAATTGCGATCAAATAGCGTGAAGTTATACTAGAATAACCCAGATAGTGTGATCACTTTTGTATTCATTATGTCACATGAGACATGGGAATTTGGGGAAACGCCTTCGCACAATCGATGACATTGAATACTTTAGCATTGGTAATATCACTGTTTTAATCAGTAGACTGGGTAGCTATCTGGAATTTTGCGGGCACTGATTGTTCTATAGTCACCACATACTCTTTTTAAAGCACCATAGTTTGCCGAAGCCCAAGTAATATCATATTTGGTCAGAATAGATGCTCTTACTAGTCGGTCGAATTCTGCTTACGCTGCAAGTAGCTTTCCTAGATACAGGCTTCCCTGGTGGAATGGGACGGCTTGACCGTGTGTCATGAGTATGAAGTTTAAGCACCTTGTAAAACCAGCGGTTATGTTGAATTATGGAAAGTCTTGTACCAGGTAACGAAAACGTTCCTCCTCAGAAGATTCTGTAATATTGCATAGAATGACCAGATCGTTACGACTACAGGTGTTATTAATGTGTGACGCGCACGTGGCCGGCCGCGGTGGCCGAGGGGACTGAGACGCTCCAGTCACGGTCTGCACGGCCACTACGGTCGGGGGTTCGAATCCCCCCTCGGGCATGGACGTTTGTGCCGTCCTTACTATTAGATAGTTTGTAAATCGTTTGTAAGTTTAGACTGATGACCCCGTAGCCAAGTCCCATAAGCTATACAAACATTTGAAATAAACGCGCACGTGTATGTTGTTGTGGAAACAGATTCAGTTTACCGTTTCTTGGAATGGAAGACGCGGACGAGATGCCAGACTTCATTGTGCGAAAACCGCGAGCACACTTCACTGAACTTAGCGCTGCAGGCAAGTTTTCCTGCATGGGTGCTGAGATCAATCGGCGGTTTTCCAGGTCACTCTTAAGTAGATAATTACGTAAGACTTCTGTTCCAGTTATGGGGCCAGACACATTTGCGGTCAGAAATGTCAATGTAGGGTTGGTAATTAAATTCATGGGCAACGTATACTGCTTCACACCGTAAATAGGGATTCTGTAGTTGATGGACAGTGTAAACACTTGTTTCGTTATCGCCGCATTGTGTCAATGATTTTTCTCCGGTGGACACATATTTCAGGACCAGAGTCAGCAAAGAAACTCCCCACCTGATGCCTTGTTCTGCACGCAGCCTCGTCGTTGACTGCAGACAGACTGACGTTTGCGTTTCTTCATAACACGTCTCGTGTTGGACGACTTTGCTGTAGCTGATGGACGTTAACACCCTTTAACGCCCTTCTTTGATCTTTGTGTGATCGCAAGATGGAGTAGAATGACGCGTGAGTTGCCAAAACGCCTTTGGTACCAGCGCCATTGCTCACGTGAGTTTTGAGTGATTGCGTTTTTCAACCTTGGCCACCTCAGCTGGTCCATCCTCGGCTAGGTCACTCATTGATGCTGATATTAAGGTTCCGTCATATTATACACGTTACATAGTCTGTGTTATCGCTGACGTTGATTCTTGTACACGTGGGAAATTCACAGAGACTATTTGGAATGTTGTCTACCTTCTCGCTCTCCCCTGTAACGGCAAATCGGTTCGTGCTGCAATTATGGCACGGAAGGTTACAAAGCCATACTGCACGTAAGGATGTGTAAGGCAACCGTTCAAGATCTGCTAATGTATGTAAAAGTAAGAAGAACGATTAGACTCGAACATACAACTAGGAGGAAGGAAGTTTAGGGTTTAACGTCCCGTCGACAGCTTGGTCATTAGAGACGGAGCTAACGCTCGGGGTTTTGGGTAAGGATTGGGGAGGAAATCGGCCCTTTGAAAGGAACCATCCTGGCATTTGCCTGGAGTGATTTAGGTAAATCACGGAAAACCTAAATATGGATGGTCGGAGGTGGATTTGAACCACCATCCTCCCGAATACGAGTTCAGTGCGTTACCACTGTGCCACCTCGTTCGGTCGTTTCTATACAAGTATGAAAAGTTTTCCATACGTGCAGTTATGCAGGCACTGTCGTATTGAAGAACAAAGAGAATGGTAGAAATGAACTTGTATTGAACATGAAAAGAGGTCCTGAAAAATCTGCCATCGTGATGACACAGGAAGCTACTGCAAACCGCGTGATTACAACACCGCACGGGTTACATCGAGGGCAAGCTGACGAATTGTGGTAAAATAGTTAGATGAACATTCCAGGGATATAAGGAAGCTAGTGTAGCTTACAGATACTTCCTCCTGCTCTGTGACGGCATCAAGTAAGATGTCCATGCCTTGATACAAGTTCAGCATGTGGTGGAGACCGCTAATGCTTTCAATCCAGCTTACAGTTCACCTATGGTCTTGGTGCTAACTACTATTTACGTTCAGTCAATCATGAGTACACCTGTTTAGAGTCGTCTGGACAAAAAGATGGCCGGCCGAGGGGACTGCGGCGCGCCAGTCACGGTCTGCACGGCCACTACGGTTGGGGATTCGAAACCCCCTCGGGCATGGATATTTGTGCCGTCCTTAGTATTAGCTAGTTCATAAGTAGTTTGTAAGTTTAGGGACTGATGACCCCATAGTTAATTCCCATAAGCTCTACAAACATTTGAACATTTCGAACACAAAGAGGAGGATCTGCATCAAATTGACGCCTGGTGTAGGGAATGGCAATTAAAGCTCAATGTAGACAAGTGTAATGTGCTGCGAATACAAAGAAAGAAAGATGCTTTATCATTGAGCTACACTATAGCAGGTCAGCAACTGGAAGCAGTTAATTCCGTAAATTATCTGGGAGTAGTCATTTGGAGGGATTTAAAATGGAATGACCATACAAAATCAATCGTCGGTAAAGCAGAAGCCAGACATAGATTCATTGGGAGAATTCTAAGGAAATGCAATCCGAAAACAAAGGAAGTAGGTTACAGTACACTTGTTCGCCCACAGCTTGAATACTGTTCACCGGTGTGGGATCCGTACCAGGTGGGATTTATAGAGGAAGTGGAGAAGATCCAACGGAGAGCAGCGCGCTTCGTTACAGGATCATTTGGTAATCGTGAAAGCGTTACGGAGATGATCGCTAAGCTCCAGTGGAAGACTCTGCAGGAGAGACGCTCTGTCGCTCGGTACGGACTTTTGTCGAAATTTCGAGAACATACCTTTACTGAGGAGTCTAGCAACATATTGTTCCCCCCTACGTATATCTCACGTAGAGATCGTGAGGATAAAATCAGAGAGATTAGAGCCCACACAGAGGCATACCGACAATCCTTCTTTCCGCGAACACTACGTGACTGGAATAGGAGGGAAAATCGATAGTGGTACTCAAGGTACCCTCCGCCACACACCGTCGCGTGGTTTGCGGAGTATGGTTGTAGATGTAGATGTAGATGAACAGGACGATTAAAATCATGTTCAAATGTTTGTAGAGCTTATGGGACTTAACTACGGGGTCATCAGTCCCTATACTTACAAACTACTTAAGAACTAACTAAGACTAAGGACGGCACAAATATCCATGCCCGAGGGGGGATTCGAACCCCTGACCGTAGTGACCGTGCAGACCGTGACTGAAGCGCCTCAGTCCCCTCGGCCACCGCGGCCGGCGATTAAAATCATCTGTAATCCACTAATTTTATTAGCAAGCCGAACATGCTCCACCTATTAGCTAATGAATTCTGCACTCCGCGAATGAGAGTTCTGAGTGTAAAACGAGTCAAAGCTCACTCGCGAATGCAGTAATGTTTTGCGCAATCCTTGTCGGCGCTAGCGTAGAGACAGAGAAATGTCAAGAAAACATCTTTATGTAACGATATTCACGAGTAGGAACGTCAAAACATTAGCAAACGTATTCCGCGCGATGTTCTTAATTTGACGCGGTTTCTTTGTCACAAGACTAGGCAAAGCGCAGTCTTAACAGTGCATTAAGGGCGACACGGAGGCGGGCGGCGGCGCGGCGGGCGGGTCAGGCGTTTTGTTTGTGGAAGCGGCGGTAATACGAGGTGCTGCGCAGGTGCGCTGTCGCTGTCGCTGTTGTTGCAGCCGCTGTGGGTTATTTGCTCACGCGGCGCTCCTTTCAAATGCAGATTGCTACAGTCTGCGCTTCGAATTTGGCGCCGCGCGAGCGCCACACGCCACGCCACGCCACAGCCTCCCTTCTCCGGTTTCGATTTCACGCGCCGCCCCATCCCCGCACCTATCTCTCCCCTTCCCGTGCGCCGGGCCTGTCGAAAAAGCAGGCCTAGCTCCATGTTGCTGCTTTCCTGTTCATATACGTCGGCATCTATCCACTGGCCTATCGTAATTAGTCGAGTGCACAACCTAGCTCTCATATTGCTGCAAACTATCTGAATAAGATATCAGTATGGTGTAAAATTGGCAATTGACTCTAAATAATGAGAAGTGTGAAATCACACACATGAGTACGAAAAGAAATCCGTTAAACTTTGTTCACAAGATCAATCAATCAAATGTGAAGGCCGTGAATTCCACAAAATACCTAGGAATTACTATTACTTCAGACTTAAATTGGAAAGAACACGTAGATAATATCGTGGGAAAGGCGAACCAGAGACTGCGTTTTATTGGCAGAACCCTTAAAACATGCAACAGAACTACAAAAGAAACTGCATACACTACGCTTGTCCGTCCATTTTTGGAGTATTGCAGCCCAGTGTGGGATCCTTATCAAGTGGGTTTGACGGAGGACATAGAAAGAGTCCAAAGAAGGGCAGCTCGTTTCGTATTGTCACGATACAGGGGAGACAGCGTTACGGAAATGATACAGTATCTGGGATGGTAATCATTACAACAACGGCGATTATCGCTGCGGCGTGGGCTACTTGCGAAACTCCAATCGCCAACATTCTCCTCCGAATGCGAAAATATATTGTTGACTCCCACTTACATAGGTAGAAATGATCATCAGAATAAAATACGAGAAATCAGAGCTCGAACAGAGAGATTCAGGTGTTCATTCTTCCCACGCGCTATTCGAGAATGGAATGGGAGATAAATAGTATAATTGTGGTTCGATGAACCCTCTGCCAGGCAATTAAATGTGATTTGCAGAGTATCCCATGTAGATGTCGATATTCGCTTGTACAGACAGCAGCCTCGATTCTTGAGTACTTCAATATTACTGATCGATTTGGATGCACTGTACAAAGAACAAAATACGCAAGACTAATAGTTTGTGGGACAACCGTTGGTCTAATATACAGGGTGTTACAAAAAGGTACGGCCAAACTTTCGGGAAACATACCTCACACATAAAGAAAGAAAATATGTTATGTGGACATGTGTCCGGAAACGCTTAATTTCCATGTTAGAGCTAATTTTATTACTTCTCTTCAAATCACATTAATCATTGAATGGAAACACACAGCAACAGAACGTACCAGCGTGACTTCAAACACTTTGTTACAGGAAATGTTCAAAATGTCCTCCGTTAGCGAGGATACATGCATCCACCCTCCGTCGCATGGAATCCCCGATGCGCTGATGCAGCCCTGGAGAATGGCGTATTGTACCACAGCCGTCCACAATACGAGCACGAAGAGTCTCTACATTTGGTACCGGGATTGCGTAGACGAGAGCTTTCAAATGCCCCTATAAATGAAAGTCAAGAGGGTTGAGGTCAGGAGAGCGTGGAGGCCATGGACTTGGTCCGCCTCTACCAATCCAACGGTCACCGAATCTGTTGTTGAGAAGCGTCGACTGAAATGTGCAGGATCTCCATCGTGCATGAACGACATGTTGTGTCGTACTTGTAAAGGCACATGTTCTAGCAGCACAGGTAGAGTATCCTGTATGAAATCATGATAACGTGCTCAGTGAGCATAGGTGGAAGAACATGAGGTCCAATGAAGACATGACCAACAAATCTTGCCCAAACGTTCACAGAAAGTGTTGATGACGTGATTGCACAATTGCGTGCGGATTCTCGTCATCCCACACATGTTGATTGTGAAAATTTACAATTTGATCACGTTGGAATAAAGCCTCATTCGTACTAAAATGAGCTCTAACATGGAAATTAAGCGTTTCCGGACACATGTCCACATAAAATATTTTCTTTCTTTGTGTGTGAGGAATGTTTCCTGAAAGTTTGGCCGCACATTTTTGTAACACCCTGTATAGAGCAGAGTGTCCGTAAGTTTGTACGTGTTGCATACAAATCTACAATTTTGTTCCAATCTTTATGAAATTTTGTACACGTAAGCTTCAACCCATGAGGGCGGTCGCCGTAAGTGTAAGAATACGATATATAGTTCACGAGATATGACGTCATAAACAATGATATGCGCGAAAAACTGCTGCATTCTGCGACAATTCTGCTCATTTTCTCCTAAACCATTGGACCGATTTCAACCAAATTTGGTGCACACATTCCTTACCGTGAGGTAAGAATTGCTGCATGGTTAAGACTCACATACGGCACATGGTTCAAAAGATATTACGTCATAACCAATAGAAATCGCAAAAAATGCCACATAATGTGGCGAGACTTTCGAAATACACTGTATGAGAATGGCAGTACTTAACGACTTGCAACGAACCTTGAACATAATTTCAAACCTTTATTAAACTTTTTCTCGCTGGCAACCATAGTAAAATGATGAAAGGAAAAATGTTTCTCGCTTATTACTTTTCCGTCTCGGTATGACGTTGCAATTTATAATTTGAACACTAGAAATTGTAGCGACAGGAAATTTTACAGACAGTATACACATATATAGTTGAATGTAGCTTCTAAATTGTATCACAGTACGACACGTAGTTTATGAGATATAAGCACATAAACGGTAACGTTTCGCTGTTCATGGACTAAAACTACAGCATTCGGTATGACGTTACAATTTATTATCTCTACACTACGTATTGTAGCTGCGGGAAATTTTACAGACAGTATACACGCATATAGTTGAGTGGATCTGCTAAATTGTATCATAGTACGACACGTAGTTTAAGAGATATGAGCACATAAACAGTGACGTTTATGAAAACCGTCCCTTCCCGCACCAAGTTTTAATCTATACTACTTTACTACTAACTGTATTCCCAGGAGATTTTACAGACATGCAGGACTTACACAAATGAATATATACCTGAAAAATGGCAGGAATAAGTAAATAAATACCTGGGCAACGCCGGGATTTCAGCAAGTCATCAATAAGACTCATCTCATCGTCATGAAATTGTACTAATTCTCCACTGCCCAGGTAATCTGCCTTTGGCACAACGTTTTCCTGTCGTAATTACGGCAATTATGATTTTTTTTACACCAGTTTGCCTTTCTATCCCTTGCTTATGTAGCTTTTTTGCGTTTGTTTTCTTACTGAGAGTGTTCGTGTGTCTGACATTCACTTCTGCAATGACATCTTTAGTTCGTATATTCTTCTTTTACATCACATACTCCTAAATGGCTGTCTGTCACAATATCGCAACATTCAGTTTTGTCCTCATTGTGACTTACGACATGATGTTTTTCCAGTGCCCTGTATGCGCTATGAAATTTTCGGTTTGGTGCCTCTTGAAACACTAACGTATTTTTTGCCCGAAATATTTGAATGAGCAAGGTTCTGGTCTCTGGTGACCAACAATTATGTCTACAAAATTTGGTGCCGATCGGTTGAACGGTTCGGTCTAAGAAGTAGGAATACGGCGTTACAGACAGAAAGACATCGTCAAATCGCCGTTATTTTTGCAAATATCTCTGCAACGATGCAAGATATGAAAAAAAAAAACATATGAGAGCGTAGTTGTAGAGAATTTTCCCCTCTACATATTAGGCTATTCAGTTTTCGTGTCAGATGAACGGTCCGTTTGCGTGGAGAACCCAACATCCGGGCACAATACCTCCGACACAATAAACACACAATGCTCTTCTGGCGCTTGGCACTTTGCAGCGTATAGAGAACCTTGCGCAGTTGTAGTTCGTGATCAAATTTAACAGCGCAACTATAACTTCAGCTCTCACCTGAAATATTTTATGTCCAAGCAACTGTCGTGGTGTTCCCATACTTTTGTCCAACGCCCCTATCTCCTAAACTTATTTTAAATCAAAGTCGTCAGAAACTTTCTTATGTCTACAATTATGGTGAATTTATGGCTTCTGAGTTGATACGTCTATCAAAAACAAATACTTTCTTGCCCCTGTAAATAGCAGGACTGTACTCTGTACGTTTATTTCATCCAAAATAAATATGTCCCTGACTGAATGCTTTTAACATCGACCTGTTGCAGACTGTTGTCGTTCGCCGTCGGTGGTTCGAGTCCTCCCTCGGGCATGGGTGATTGTGTTGTTCTTAGCATAAGTTACTTTAAGTTAGCGTAAGTAGTTAGTAAGCTTAGGGACTAATGACCAACGCAGTTAAGTCCTTTAGATTTACAAACATTTGAATAGACTGTTGTCCTTACGTTCACTAAAAATGTTCAAATGTCTGAATCTCTGGAACCGATATGCAGCGGTCATCAGTCCCTAGACTTACACTCTACTTAAACTACCTTGTGCTAAGGATATTATGAACACTCATGCCCTGGGAGGACTCGAGCCTCCGACAGGGAGCAGCCGCGCACTCCGCAGCAAGGCTCCTCAGAACGCACAATTATTCCTTCACGGTTCACGTTTAACATAGATGTTTATATAATTGGAAGGATTTCGTTTAGCTTCATAAGGCATATTCATAAACAGATTGGGTATATTATCAACGACATAGACAAGCAAGTCGCAGAAATAGCGCCAATGCAAAAATTTCCACCAAGAAAATAAGAAAGGAGGTTGGAGTTTAAGGAGTGATCAACAGCTAATTTATGTCAAGAACAACGAGGCCAGGAGAAGGTCGATGTCTAGTCAAGGTAAAACTTGTCGCCCATTATAGGAAGAAAGCTATATCAATATGGCCAGACTGAGGTCTGATATCCGTTTGTGTACAATGTGAGCCTTGTACCTTTCACGTCGTTTGTAGATAGCCAGAAAATATTTCATTTACTTCCCACTGAACACAAGAATTGTATGTGCTGATCTTGCATATTGAAGGGATTAGTCTATACGTTCCTACTGTTGTCACTCATCTACATAGTAAGAAATGATCATCTTTATAAAATAAGTTAATCAGAGCTTGCACGAAAAGATTTAAATGTTCTTTTTTCCGCGAGCTACTAAAATGTGGAGCAATAAAGAAATAGTTAAGGTCTGAAAGTGGTTCGTTGAATCGTCTTCCAGGCAGCTAAACGTGAATTCACACTAAGCTGCCCTTTCCGGACTGGTTTGTCTGTCACTACAAACATTCCTTTACGGACAGCTGGTGACAGTTACCCAAAATTCTTTGCACTCCTACAATGTTTATGATAGTCACTAGCATATTTTTGTTCCTTAGTAGCGTTTCTCAATCAACCAAAGCTTCACATTTAAACTCAGCGTCTTTCTTTACGACTGTAATTTGTCTCATTGATATTGTCTTCAACAGCAGACAACCATCTAAGACAGACTCTATCAGGTGCACTCGCTGGAACAGCTTCGAATTTGGAGCTATGATCTAAGAGATGTAAGGATGTCTGTAATGCCTGCAATAACACCTGTTTGTTAATAACTCTATGACTAAAATTATTTAAAGCAATAAATTTGAAGCGACGCGTTTTGGCATTGTTAATTATTCTTGCAGTACATGTTCCTATCTGTTAATTTCAGGACAGTCCTTTTTGTCTTCTCTTGCAGACGAAGATAATCATCTGATATTGCAGAACAGGGAACCATGATTCTATAACGCCTGGAAAGATTGGTCGTCATTGTTGATGTCAACAAGTATTCATGACTGACAACTTTGGAGCATTTTCTTTCGTGGCTGCCTCGCCTCCTTAGTTTTCCTAACGTCTCTGGCTAGGTATCTCTACAAAGCGAGCAGGAACGGCTACATCGTGTTTGGGAGAGGCCTCGTCCTGAATTTCACTGTGGGATTCGTGTCATAAGTTTGCAGTTGACTGGAAAGAGAAAGAAATGTTTTGCTTGTTAACGTGTGACTACATAGTAACTACTGAAAACTTCATTCTCTGCAGTAGCTTAGCCACGGACGTCAACAATGGAATCGCGCCAGCGTGTTGTACCTTGTTCTTCAAATGCCTGTCCTTCTGCCGGGTGTTCTACCTGGCGTAGAAGTTGACTGTACCTGCGTTGGTCGGATATTTGGTTATCGTTTCACTACTGCGGCATAAGTCTGAGATGGCCCAATCCATTCTTCCTAGCACATTTAATTGGTGACGGATGCTAGGGCAACAGATCCATACACCTCTACTTCAATAGTCAAACAATTCAGGGTGCCATAGTTTGCTGTATCTGCTCTCTTACTATGTGACATATGAGAGTGACGAGCTTATGATGGTCTTGCAAACCTCCTACACTAGGAAGTTTGTCCTCCCTCTTGCGTCACACTGTTTTCCTGGAGCATTTCCTCGACTCTATGACACCACTTTATGAACTCCTATGTCTTTGCGACTTACCGTACCACAAAAGCTTGGTACATGTCTTTTGCGCCTCCTTTAATCGAATGTGAGATTTAGTCAGGTTTTGTCCTGTTAGGATTAACGATGTGGCATTTGACTGAAACATTCATTTACGGATGTGTCGTTAATTATTCGTACGCTAAGCGGATTTGCTGCTGCTTGTATCCAAACAGCGATTCCGCGAAACAAATTCACTTCAAACGCACAGTTAAGTTCAAATACAAAAGCTATGGTTTCACTGAAGTTGATTATTTACGTTTTGTTTTGCGAACAGTAACGTAGAGTCAGAACAGAACTGACTGCTCGGTGAAGAGAGTGCCAATTTATACAAACATCACGGAATGTTGGTATTTATAAGATGTTCCTGGAGTAGTAAAACAACTTGTCACTAAACGAAAACAAATGTTCCGGGCCAGACTGTATACCAACTAGATTCCTCTCGGAGTATGTTGATGCAATAGCTCCATACTTAGCTATCATATACAACCTATCACCCAGTGAAAGATCCGTACCCAAAGACTGGAAAGTTGCCCAGGTCACTCCAGTATTCAAGAAAGGCAATAGGAGTGATCCCCAAAATTACAGGCCCATCTCATTGACGTCGATTTGAGGTAGGATTTTAGAACATATACTTTGTTCCAACATTACGAATTACCTCGAAGAGAACGACTTATTAACCAATAGTCAACACGGATTCAGAAAGTATCGCTCTTACGAAACACAGCTTGCTCTTTATTCACATGAAGTGATAAGTGCCATCGACAAGGAATCTCAAATCGAGTGAATATTTCTGGATTTCCGGAAGCCTTTTGACACTGTACCTCACAAGCGACTTCTAGTGAAATTGCGTGCTTACTGAATATCGCTCCAATTGTGAGATTGGATTCACGATTTCCTATCAGAAAGGACACAGTTCGTAGTAATTGACGGTAAGTCATCGAGTAAAACACAGGTGATATTTGGCGTTCGCCATGGAAGCGTTATAGGTCCCCTATTCTTCCTTGTGTTTATAAACGATTTAGGAGACAATCTGAATAGCTCCCTTAGACTGCTCGCGCCTGATGCTATCGTTTATCGGCTACTGAAGTCAACAAAAGATCAAAAGCAACTGCAAAGCGATTTAGACAAAATTTCTACATGGTGCGAAAATTGGCACTTAACACTGAAGTAATGCACATGAGCACTAAACGAAATCCGCTGAACTTCAATTACAGCCGCGGTGGAGTAGCCGAGCGGTCTAAAGCGTCTCGCTGCGGAGCGCGCGGTTGCTCGCCGTTGAGGTTCGAGTCCTCCCTGGAGCATGGGTGTATGTGTTTATCCTTAGGTTAGTTTACCTAGGTTTAAGTAGTTTGTGAGCTACGGACTGATGACCACGCAGTTTGGTCCGATAGATTTACAAACATTTGAACATTTTTGAACTTCAATTACACGATAAATCAGTCGAACCTTAAGGTCGTAAATTCTACCAAATACCCAGGAGTTTCAATTACGAACAACTTAGACTGGAGAGGACACAGAGAAAATATTGTCGGGAAGGCGAACCAAAGGTTACGTTTCATTGGCAGAACGCTTCGAAGATGCAACAGCTCCACCAAACAGACTTGCCCAGTGTGGGACCCTCACCAGGTGGGACTAGCGGAGGACATTGAGAAGGTTCAGAGAAGGGCAGTTCGTTTTGCTTTATCACGTTATAGGAGGGAAAGCGTCACGGACATGTTGCACGATTTGAGGTGGAAATCATTAAAAGAACGACGTTATTTGCTGCGGCGAGATCTATTTGCGAAATTGTAGTCACCTACTTTTACTGCTGAATGTGAAAATATTTTCCTAGCACCCACCTACATAGGGAGACACGACCATCCCAATAAAATAAGAGAAATCAGATCGAAAACGGAACGATTTGGGTGTTATTTCTTCCCGCGTGCTATTAGAGAAGGGAACGGTAGAGAAAGGTTATGAAGATGGTTAATGAACCCTTTGCCAGGCACTTAAATGTGATTTGCAGAGTATCTATGTAGATGTAGATAACAAAGTAGAATTTTCCAGAAACTTCAAACATTACAAAAAAGAAGATAGTTCATAATACTTCCAAAAGAGATAAATATAGAATAGCAAAATTGCTGGTAATCGAGATTGAAAAGGCGATTCGCAGAACGTTAACGAGCGTCGTCGACCATACGTCACAGTGCGGGCACCACAACACGCGGAAAAACACCATTCCTCCTCCACGCTTTCCTCGTAGGGCTGACTCAATTATAAATCAAAATCAAAATATTGAAACGTTTCGACCGTTCGGGGGATTGAAATCAACTCAATGACAAAGTAGAAAATTTTTGCTGGACCGGGAATTCAACTTTGTCGTTGAATTTATTTCAACCCCCCGAAATGGTCGAAATGTTTCAATATTTGTATTTCCTAAATTTACGGCCATTACTGTCAACTAATGGTGTCTGTTCTTTCGGACATGTCCGAAAAAGAAAAGGCACCATATCAATAATCAATAATTATAAATATTTGCAGCATTCTCTGTTGACACAATATAAAATTATTCACTTCATACTGCAATATTTCAAGAATGACAATATTTAATATCATTATACTACACATATTTCACCAGGACGTGAAAACAGATCATATTTTCTACTATGAAAATTTTGCTTAATGTTGTAATTTGATCATAAAATGAAAGAAGCGGCTGGCAGCGTTTGGCATTCTTGCTCTGTCCTTTATCTCCTTATAACGTTTCCAGCATTAAATATTTATTAAGTAGAATACGATGCAATATAGGCGCTAATGACAACGATGTTGAGCGTCCTAAAGCTCCAATAACAACAACAACGATGCAATATTAAAATGAAAAGAAAGACAGCCGAATACGTATTTTCTTTCAAATCGTTAGTGTGCTCTGTTCACATAACGGTTTAGTTGCTGACTCGAATATTTTTATCAGAGGTTTTCATGTATTCAATTAATTATTTACGTGAAAGAAAAAATACATCTTCCTATGTTTTGAGTTCTAATGTGTCTTACAGAACTGCTAAAATTACATTGAATTTAAGTGAAACAACGGAATTCTATAATATTATGAAATATTTTTATTATTTGACATATCGGTTTTAAAATGTTGTGGCATCATCGTACTGACAATGGAGATATTAAGATGTAGCTATGAAAGCTTAATGTTTCAAGATCTTTAATTGGTGTATACAACTTATATTAGTTCTTTTTTAAAGTTGATAAATGTTAGGTACTTAAAACTAAACTTAGAAGAATCGTTTTATTGTAATTACTGCCTAAAACTACTAAACATAGATGAAATATGTGACACATTATATGTAACAAATTGCTTCACTTGTCCTAAGAAGAAACATAAATTGAAATAATAATCTTTGATCACGTATTTCATGAAAATTACTTGAACAAATGATATTAAGTTTAATAGACCAAATGTTTGAATCATATGGGAATGAGAGTAACGTGAATGAAACGGCTGTGATTATGTAATTTTATAAACTGGTTAGATGACTAATATAACAAAGAAAATAAGCAATCACAATTGATTTTAAGCAGGTTACCAAAACACATTTGATTATGCAAAATAATTTTGTAACTAGGTTACGAAACTGTAGTGGAATTTTAATCAGGCTATGAGAGAGAAGTAGAAACGTGGATGAAGTGGTTGCGGGAGGATAGTTTGCATGGTCTGGTTGGTATTATGAGTATATTCTCCGGAGAGAAGTGGTGACTGTGGGAAGTGTATTTGATCATTCAGTAACAGGTTTGGGGAAGTGAAAATTTGTTTATTGAATTATTATTTCAAAGAGTCGAAGAATGTCATCTTCCTCCCTTGTTGGATGTGCCTACAGGACTTCATAGTGGTAACTGTGGTGTTTTTTCATTAAGTGGCTTGGATATGTAAACACCCCTTTCCTAAGTTACCAGCATTTGTGGTTTTCCTTCAACGCATTCTGTATTTCCATGACTGACAGACCAATGTCAGTGGAATATAAAAATTACCTGTGATTGTGGCTAATTCGATGTTGGTCAGTCAATATACAATAGAATGAACGAACACCACATACGCTGGAATCTTAGGAACCGAGAGTCTACATTTTCAGATCATGTGATAAGAGAAGGCCACACTCACCATGTAATACATGAAGTACTGCATAGTTTTTGAAATATTAGAAATTAATAGACACATGTCCACTTCTCTAAACTTAGTAGTGAATCATCAGACACAATCCCCATATTCACCAATTGTGATCGCAGACTACACTCGTAACCGCACCCAGACCTAGTAAACTATCCTCCTCTACTCACTTGCAACATGTTCGTCCTTGTGTTTCATAGCCTAGTTAAAAATTCCACTACACTTCCATCTTGTAGAAGTCCAATTATTTGGTAATCAGCTTAATTTCAATTGTAACTGCTTTAGTTTGTTTGTAATACTTGGCATTTAAGCCAGTTACTATAATTTAACCAGTTTATATAATTATATGCTGGCAAAAATATAATTCAGATTAATCTCACTCTCATACGTTTCAAATGTTTAACTGTGATATATAAGTTCGTTTGTTCAGGCAATGTTGATGAAATATGTCAACAAAGATTATTATTTCAATTTGTATTTCTTCTTAGGACAAGAGTTGCAATTTTTTATATAACATGTGTCACATATTTCAACAATCTTAAGTAGTTTCATGCAGAAATCTTAATGGAACGATTCCTAAAAGCTTAGTCTTTAACACTTAACTTAAAAAATGAACTGAGATAATCTGCATACACCAATTTAAGATCTTTGGAACTTAAGCTTTCATAGCTGTACGTTTATATGTCGGTAGTCAGTACCTGCTAATGACGTAACAGGCGAAAAACGGATGGTCAAATAATAAAAAGATATAATATTAACAAATGGCTTGTGGTTCATCCAAATTGTATCAAATATTCTACCAAGAATCGTCAGAACAGTCAGTTAATGCTGGAATAATAGTTAACTTCATTGCACAGTGTACTGTGCACTGCTCCACATCATGAATGCCATCTTCTTATCATGCATAGGGTACAAAGGTACCTCCGAATAATCACCACGAGTGTCACAAATTCGAAGTAAACTTTCGACAGGCTCAAATGCATTACCATAAGAAGATTGCCATTTTCTTCAAACACTTCCTGCTTAAAGACTATCCGCTTTACGGCAATTTGAGGGGACTCGTCATGATACAGTACTGGATAAAGAGATTCGGTTCCTGTTAAAGCAGTTCGAAATATGAGAACGTAATTAATTAGCTTACGTTTAATTTTACTTTTATAACGAGGGAAAAGAACATTATGAAGAAGACTATTGGTGCTGGTTAATTAGCAATTTCTTTAGTTTTTCCTGCCTTTATTTTCAGAAACATAGCTTGCGCACCGACTACATGGAAATGTGAAGGCGTGAACAAAAATAATGTCTCCGAATTTTTCATTCCTTCATGCCCTTGGAGTTTTGGCGTCAGCGATCCTTTGTGGCGGCACTCAATTAATGCTTATGGTTCATTATGATAAACCAGATTTCATCACCTGATGCATTGTTGTGATGAGGCCATCACTCTCACACTCAGTCATCCGTCATAATGATGGCATATGTCCAATCTCCTCTGTTTGCTGTTCGGAGTGAACAATACAGGCGCCATCGTGCTCACAGCATCTGTATCACATTTCCGCAGTGATGGCACGTACATACTTTCGTGATGTGCCACACTTAACTCAGAGATGATTCCGTTGACTCGCCGCACCGGCCGCGGTGGCCGAGGGGACTGAGGCGCTCCAGTCACGGTCTGCACGGCCACTACGGTCGGGGGTTCGAATCCCCCCTCGGGCATGGTATTTGTGCCGTCCTTAGTATTAGTTAGTTCATAAGTAGTTTGTAAGTTTATGGACTGATGACCCCGTAGTTAAGTCCCATAAGCTATACAAACATTTGAACATTTTTGACTCTCGCCGTCTGCTGTTCACCGTCGTCCACTTCGAGCTGTATCACATTTATTGAGGTTAGCAACACCATTTTCTTCATTATGAGCATGAGCAACCCAACGTCGCACATTACTGTCGTCGATACAATCGTTATCATAAAACATAGCTCTCATTTCTCTATGGATTTCAGGTGGAGGCACGTTTTCTGCGGTTAGAGACTCTTTCGGGCACGCTGTTTGTCACTGACTAATATAGTTATGTAACAAATCGTAGTCACGTGTCACGCTTCAGTTCGGAGCATTCTAACGACAGACGGTTGAAATTTGGTCAGCGAAGTGATAAGTTAAAAAAAAAAAGTTCAAATGTTTGTAAATCTAAGGGACTTAATTGCTTTGGTCACCATTTCCTAGGCTTAAAAACTATTTAAACTGATGCTAAGGATGACACACACACACCCATGCCAGAGAGAGGACTCGAACCTCCGACGGCGAGAGCTGCGCGTTCCACAGCAAGGCGCATTGGAGCGCTCGGCCACTCCATCGCGGCAGTGTGGGAAAGTCGACCAAGTAATATGCATGACATGATAGATTTTGTGAACACAATAAAAATTTGCAGGTGTCTTTTCGGGACACCATCTTAACTCAAAATGGCGTATACGATACTATTGGCAAAGGATATAAATAAAGTAAATTGTCCACGTGATTTTCACAACCAGTAATAGTACGCCGGTATTCAGCTGAATAGATCTGGTGAAAGCAGAGAAAAAAAATTGAGATGAACTGATTGGGACTCCGAACCCCGCAGCACGTAACATACAAGTCTGGGGTGTGGGCCACTCCTTCACATTGTTTGCTTGTCTAAACGGATATCTGAATTTCAGTGGTGCTACTACTACTGTTAACAGATTGTCACACTCTATAAAGTTTTTCATAAGGTATTAATTGTTCACTGCATTGGACGTTCTGGAAGGAAGGAAGGAAGCTTAGGGTTTAACATCCCGTCGACAGCTTGGTCATTAGAGACGGAGCTAACGCTCAGAGTTTAGGGTAAGGATGGGGAAGGAAACCGACTGTGCCCTTTGAAAGGAACCATCCTGGAATTTGCCCGGAGTGATTTAGGCAAATGACACAAAACCCACTGTGCCCTTTGAAAGGAACCATCCTGGGATTTGCCCGGAGTGATTTAGGGAAATGACACAAAACCTAAAGCAGGATAGCCGAAGATGGATTTGAACCACCGTCCTCCCGAATGCGAGTCCATTGCGTTACCACTGCGCTACCTCGCTTGGTGGGACGTTCTAATAACCTTCTTTTGTACATAGGGATTTCATTTTAACTTTTCTGTTCCACTCACATATAGAACGAGGGAAAAACGAATACTTGTATGCATCTGTACGATCCCTAATCTCTCTGATCATATCCTTGTGGTCTTTACGCGAAATGTTGGTTCGCGGCAGTAGAATCGTTCTGCAGCGCGCCCCAAATTCCGGCCCTCTAAATTTCTTCATCAGTGCTTCTTGAAAAGAACGTCGCCTTCTCTCCAGCAACTCCCAGTTTAATTCCCGAAGCATTTCAATAACACTCGCGCATTGATGGAATCTACCAGTCACAAACCTATCTGGTGGGGATCCCAATCATTTGAGAAATTTCATATTCATAGAATATATGACATCAACTGCGATTGGGCAAAGCTGAAAATGTGTACCCAGCCGGGATTCGAACCCGGGTCTCCTGCTTTCTAGGCAGTTGCGCTGACCCCTACACCACTGCGGACACAGTGATCACCGCACCTGCAAGGACTACCCATGCATGCCTCCCGTCAGATACAAATTCCCAGCTTCGCCCTGCTCATAGTACTCAAACTCGTAGTTATAACTAATTCACATTCCCGTAAGAGTAAGGGCTTCAAACTTGCCCACCCCTCCCCTCTCATTGCCCGTCACCGGCACCGGCAAATTAGTGGGGAGGGGTGGTCAAGTTTGAAGCCCTTACTCTTACGGGAATTAGTTATAACTACGAGTTTGAGTACTATGGGCAGGGCGAAGCTGGGAATTTGTATCTGACGGGAGGCGTGCATGGGTAGTCCTTGCAGGTGCGGTGATCACTGTGTCCGCAGTGGTGTAGGGGTCAGCACAACTGCCTAGACAGCAGGAGACCCGGGTTCGAATCCCGGCTGGGTACACATTTTCAGCTTTGCCCAATCGCAGTTGATGTCATATATTCTATGAATATGAAATAATAACAGCTGCAGGATCAGAAGTGACGTCTGTTCTTTCGGAACAGACGCCACATGTATACATTTGAGAAATATTCAAGAACGGATCGTACAAGCGTCTTACGTGCGGTCTCCTTTACAGACGAATCACATCTTCACATAATTTTCCAGTGAAGCCAAGTCGACCATTTGTCTTCCCTACGACTGTCCTCTGGTTGTCCTCCGGTCAACGTTCTGACAGTGACGAAGCGCTGAAGACTCCTGTCCCACGCTGGTTTCATTAAGAAAAAAAATTTTCAAATGTCGGTAGAGCTTATGGGACTTAACTGAGGACCATCAGTCCCTAAACTAACAAACTACTTATGATCTAGCTAATACTAAGGACGGCACAAATATCCATGCCCGACGGGGGATTCGAACCCCCCACCGTAGTGGCCGTGCAGATTGTGACTGCCGCGCCGCAAAACGCTCGGCCACCGCGGCCGGCATCTCTTCTACGACACTGAAATACAATAGTTGATCCCGTGACATGATATGTATCCCAATTACTGTATTTTTCTGAATAGGTCAGAATAAATAATGTGCCTGCTGCCAATGAAGTATCTGATGAAACTATGTTTTATTTCACAAAAGACCTTATGTTGGCAACGGACGGATCACATAAGGACTTGTATCCTTAAAAAATTGAATGAGTTGAACTATTAATTGCAATAAACCTCACAGTTGAATCTAGTATAGTTACTATATTTTTTATTCAAGGACAGACCTCATTATTCAAAGGTTCAAATGTTTGTTATGCTTATGGAACTTAACTGCGGGGTCTTCAGTCCCTAAACTTACAAACTACTTATCAACTAACTTATACTAAAGACAAAACAAACATCCATCCCCGAGGGAGGATTCGAACCTCCGATGCGGGAGGCCGCGCGATCCGTAACGTGGCGCTCCAGACCGCTCGGCTACTCCCGCGCGGCGACCTCATTATTACACTGTACAACTAAATATTACAAGGTATAGATATAATAGAAATAAGTGAATTACGTCAATTTTTACTTGTCACATCAGTACGTCTTGGAGGTTTTCATTTATAACCTTCTGAAGTCTCAATGCATTTTCGTAAATGTTCAGATCGGTTAGTCTTGACGCTGGCACAGAAACGTTGTGAATTGGTGGCCCCATTATTATTCCTGTTGGGTGAAATGTGCTAATGAGACCTGCAGCTTTTTGCGTCGGGAAGCTAATTTGGCGTTTTCGGAGTGCGAAATAAGCGCTGCGAACACGTCGTCCGTCAGGCGGCAACAGATTCATTATGTTGATTGTAGAGCGCCGGCACGTTTCATCGACTCCACCCTATAGAATCTCCTTCAGATTATTAATCTCACCAGGTCCAGCATCCCCTGATGCGACTCATTTATACGGATCATTACACTCATTGATCCAAACAGCCAGACTGGAGGTTAGTTGTAAAATTAATTATCTCTCGTAATTAGTCAGGCCAAAGTTTTGGCGAGGCCAGCAGCTGTGAAAAGCGATGCTATTATTCCCCACTGATCGGCCATCCAGCGCTTGATTAGAATTGATGAGCAGTATCTGGCATTCATAATATGGCGGTGTGATACCGCGGGCTAACGACGCACGCTGCAGCGACCCACCTTGCGCACAATTGCGCCTCTTTTTGCCGACCGAGGCTCCTTTAATTGAAATAACATGGCTATTAGTTTTAACAGCCTCAGGTCTCCGGGCTATTTTGTCGCACTTCTAAGCTACTGCTCCAACTTTCTGCACGAATTGCGAATAAAATAGGCGTTAAAGACGCTTTGGCCTCTGTAGGTATTCAGCACCATACAGTTTCCTAATTTAGATACGTATCTGAAGATACTCTCCACAGAATTGAGACAGCTAAATACAATGAAAAAGGCAAAAGGTGTAAACGGAAACCAGTTAATTATGTATTTTCTCAGCTGTACTTCACTATCGTATGAATTACTACAATAAAATGACTCTGTTTCAGTATCGAGTAACGAATATAAGTATTTCAGAATCAGTTTCCGAATTTTCATTAATAAAATAACTATTCAGGTGCAGTTCATAGCGTTATTCATCTGTTGCTATTTGAAAAAGATCCAAAGAAATACAGAACAAGCTTCCTCTTTCTTAAAGGTTACAGCATATATCGTGATACGTCGAGTCTATTACGGAATTTTGTTTCAATAATCTGATATTCATATGCATATTATCTTGAAAGTTCACGTCGTAGAGAATTATTAACGATGACACTTATATTTGAACGAAGCAGATGCTTATTTGAAGCACTCGAGCAAACTGGATATCGCCAATGTCTCTGCCACATAATATAAAACAACACTTTTTCCACTGTGATTTGGAATCGTTACAGATAATTTGGTATATTGAACTGTAGAAATAGCTACATGTTCTTTAAAAATTATTTTGTTATATATACATGAAATCATGTTCTGCATCTCAACGATTGTACTGAATATCACCCTCTGAGTAAAATTAAAATAGAGATACACAAAAACATCATTTTAGTTTCCTTTATTGTTCATGAAAACAGAAACTGACAGTTGTACGACAATAAACTAGACCAGAGTTTTTCAAACTAGATGTCGCGACATCCCAGGGGTGTGTCGAATAGCCGTATCAGAGGTGTCTCGAAACTAGTAAAATCTGAATTGGAAATAAGTATAAATTTATGAAAAATGTTTGTCATAATTGGAGGAGGGCGATCTGTTCAATTAATTTATTACAGAAAAAAGCCACGTTCGCTTATAATCTTTATTCACATGAATGATCACGACAGATTGAAATGCCATTATCGGATTTTTTTATTTGATTCACCACGCCACAAAGAAGAGCTTTTAAAAACATTCCAATTCACCAACTTTACTGTTGGCTTGTCATAATACAAATGCAATATCAGAATCGTCATGTTTTAATGTGATGTGGACACAGTAATTTAAAGTCATTTTTAACTTGATGTGACTGTGTGAATTAAATGAAAGGTCCCCTGATGCCAGTTTAACCGGTCATCTGAATGAAGATTATAAGCCATGTTTGCTGTTTTTCCATAAAAAACCATTTTCTCAATATGTGTCTACGTACTAGAAGTAAATCACAAAAATCAATTTTTATTTAAGGTATCACTCGTAAAATATAAACTTTCATGGTCGTAAATGTTGAAAATACTAAAATATTCAGCAAAAATTACTCAAATATTCCCTAAGAATCACTATAATAACACGAGCCATTGTGCCATGGTAGAATGGATTTATTATTAAAACCTAACGTTTCGTCTCCATCAGCAGATGATATTTTCAAGGGGGATCGTGACTTCTTTGGATGTCGGAATCACATCCAAAATCGCTACTTCTTCATCATCTTAATCCAGATGCCATTCAGTTTCACGCCCTCCTCCTTCCTATGGAAATTCTTGGGGTATTTTAACAGTTGCTATGGTCTTTACGTACAGCCTTTCGAGGTACCCGCTTGTGTCTGGCAGAATCAGGGTTTTAATGAATTGGTCTCCTGACTGCAAGGCGTGTTCGTAAATAGTTCATCTGTCACTCGCCCCCTTTCTACGTAGTACCAACGAACATGCCGCGGTGGAGTAGCCGAGCGGTCTAAAGCGTCTCGCTGCGGAGCGCGCGGTTGCTCGCCGTGGAGGTTAGAGTCTTCCCTGGGGCGTGGGTGTGTGAGCTTGTCCTTAGGTTAGTTTACCTAGGTTTAAGCAGTTTGTAAGCTACTGACTGATGACCACGCAGTTTGGTCCGATAGATTTACAGACATTTGAACATTTGAATAGCTTATGGGGCTTAACTACGGGGTCATCAGTCCCTAAACTTACAAACTACTTATGAACTAGCTAAGACTAAGGACGGCACAAATATCCATGCCCGAGGGGGATTCGAACCTCCGACCGTAGTGGCCGTGCACACCGTGACTGGAGCGTCTCAGTCCCCTCGGCCACCGCGGCCGGTAGGAAGGAAGAGGGTGTAAAACTGGACATCTGGATTCCCGTGCTGAAGATGAGGTGTAACAGGCTCCCACCATGAGGCGACAGCAACAGCGGGTGACGTAAGCAGACTACGGTGAACATGCGACGTTACGCCACTCCACGGAAACGGAATTGGCTGCAATCAGTTGCGAGTCAGGGTGTGATTCGGACAAAGAAGCTACGACCACACTTGAAAATTTCCGGAGCAGATGGGGACGAAACTTCGGGTTTTAAAGATAAATCAATCCGACAACGGCATAATGACCCTGAATATTTTAGTAATTTTAAAGTATCATTTGTTACAATGAATTTTTCTTATTAATATCAGGTAAAGGGTGTCACGTGGAACTGTATGTTTGTGACGGGTGTCGCCACCGGGAGAAGTTTGGAAAGCTCTGACCTAGACATTCTGAATGTGTTCCAGATTACAGCACACACCATTACCCCATACCCAGTAACACGACCTCGCCGCGGCGGATTAGCCGCGCGTACTGGAGGGCCGTGTTGCGGTGCGCGCGGCCGTCCGCCGTCGGGGGTTCGATTCCCCCCTCAGGCATGGGTGTTTGGGTCGTCCTTAGTTTAGTTTACCTTAGGTTAAGTAGTTTGTAAGCTAGGGACTAATAACTAAGCTGTTGAGTCCCATAGATTTACAAAGACTTGAACACGACCTCTTGCATTGATGCATGCCTGTATTCGTCGTGACATACTGTTCGCTAGATCCTCAGATTGCTTCACTCCTCAACGGCGATTCTGTGTAGGCTCTCTGAGATTGTTCAGGGAGTAGTGATACGTAACAACAGCTCTTTTAAATTTATTCCTGGTATGTTCCATAGGGTTCATGTATGGAGAATATTCTGGTCATTCTAATCTTGCAAGCTGTTATCATGAAGGAACTCATTCACAAAATGTGCACGATGAGAACGAGAAATGTCGTTCATTAAAACGTATCTCTAACCTAAATGCTGTCAAAATGTTTGCACTATATGTCGGAGGACGTCATCCGTGTCTCGTGTAGCCGTTTGCTTTCCTTTTACGACGTCCAGTGGCGTACGGATGCCAAGGCAATGCCACCTCAAAACGTTAGGGAAACTCCACCTCGCTGCACTCGCTAGACGGTGTGTCTAAGACATTCCGGCTGACCAGAAACGTCTCCGATAATTGTGTCGTTGAACGCAAAAGCGAGTCTCATCTGATTAGCTCTTGATGCCAATTTTGGCGATTCTATTCATCACGCTGTTTGGTCCGACTGTACCACGCTGCATTGTGTCAAAGCTGGAACACACTATAGACGTCGGAAGTAAGGTTGCATATCTTTGAATCTATTACTTACAGTTTGAGTCGAAACATGACGACTGTGGCTGCACGAAAATCATTATTCACCATGGTGGTGCTACCCCCTGGGTTCCTCCGAGCTAAAAATCCGTAAGTAGCCGTCATCAGCTGCTGTGGAGACGCGAGCGCGTTGCCGCGTGGTCTGGAGCGCCACGTTACGGATCGCGCGGCTTCTCGCGTCGGAGGTTAGAGTCCTCCCTCGGGAATGGCTGTGTGTGTAATTTGTCATTGCGTTAATTTAACTTAGTTTAAGTAGTTTGTAAGCCTAAGTGACTAATGATCACAGTAGCTTGGTCCCATAGAATTACAAACATTTGAACATTTTTAGCTGCTGTGGTAACCTTAGGGTGGCCAGAACGAGGCAAGTCTTAGACAGTTCCTGTATCTCTGTACCCTCTACACATCCGAACAACATCGCTTTCATTTACTCCGAGACGCCTGGATACTTCCCTCGAAGAGAGTCCCTCCTTGTGCAAAGTAACAATGCAGACACGATCAAACATTGGAAGCCGGCCGCGGTGGCCGAGGGGACTGAGGCGCTTCAGTCACGGTCTGCACGGCCACTACGGTCGGGGGTTCGAATCCCCCCTCGGGCATGGGTATTTGTGCCGTCCTAGTTCGTAAGTAGTTTGAAGTTTAGGGACTGATGACCCCGTAATTAAGTCCCATAAGCTTAACAAACATTTGAACATTTTTGAAACATTGGAACTGACCTACGCATAGCAGAACTACAGTCAACACAAACAGTTTACCTCCTTCCTGGTGTTATGGCTGGAATTGATCAACCTTCTTACCCATTCCTTTGCATTGACACGGTTCATGCGTGGTTGTTTACATCTTTGTACGGACTGAGTAACATCTATACACAATCTAAATAACTGAATTTTTGGTGAAATATACACATTCAACATCAGTGTTAAGAAGACCGTGTAACTAAGGTGACACAATACTTTGTTTAAAATTTTAAGTTTTAGGCCTGAATTCACGGTGAAATGGAAGTCTACACTAGTTAGTAAATTTACAAAATAGCAATTACGCAATTTGCAAATGATTTTTAAATTCTACTCCAGCTCTGTACATTGCACTTACTTTTTGAAAATCCCTCAGTTACATATTCCATGCCAGGGGTTTCATGTTATTTTTCGATCTATGCTCATCCTTGAGTTCAACATTCATTCTGGATGGGAGACACATTTGTTTACATTGGAGTCTGATTTGATGTGCTATAGAACATGACGTGGGTACGAATATGGCTAGTTATATGCCCCGCGGTGGGCGCTCCAATCACGGTCAGCACCGCCACTACGGTCGGGGGTTCGAATCCCCCCTCGGGCATGGATATTTGTGCCGTCCTAGTTCGTAAGTAGTTGATAAGTAGTTTGTAAGTTTAGGGAGTGATGACCACGTAGTTAAGTCCCATAGACTCTACAAACATTTGAACATTTTTGAATATGCCCACACGGTACAACTCAATATATACTTCCTTTCATATTACAGATCGTTGTTAAAGCTACCAATTTAATGAATTTAATTATTTTGCTTCGAAAGCAGCTATTTATATCTAGTGGGGAATAAATTCTTTGTCAAGTAAATCAGAGTATAGTTTGAACAGCCGTAAGAAATATTAGAGTTACAATTCATTTCTTTCTTTTAGTTTTTCATTCAAATTGCAATATATATACTGCGAATGTAATTGCATTTTTCCACTTCTAGTAAAAATAGTTTATTATCCATTTTCCACAAATAATTATTTTAGTTTTCGCATGCTGGGCCAAGAGAGCAGCGAAATTCCTGTTTTTGAGCCTAAAAGCATCTTTGTGTTCTCGATATGGTTCGTCGAAACTGTTTGGCCAACAGGGCACTCGGAAGAATTTAGTTCATAGCTTCCGTACTTCTGGCGTACTTCTTGTTTTGAACTTAAGTAATGAATGAATTTTTATTTTTATTTGTTTTTGGAGAAACTAATTTTGAAAGTGATTGCCGCGAGTATGAATGCATGTATGGGAATGGCACATGCTGTCCTGTCGAATTCTCTCAAAGGTCCATGGAGTCTGCTGTACCGCCTCTTTGAGCGCAGGAAGCACATCTTGTCTAAATTGTTTATATTTGTCAATGGAGTTTAAAATGCACATATATCTTATTGGATCAGTTATCGGAAAGTAACAACGATTTTTCGCATGTCACTGAGCTAGTCATTTACAATATGTTTACAGATAGTCATTTACAATATGTTTACAGAATTTTAGGTCTATAGAAAAAGTTTTAAGAATTTGATCGAATTGTTTAGGTATACATTTATTTATATACCTTACAAGGAGATAATGGCAGAGATTATTTATTGCTATCAGTATGCAACAATGTGCTATTCAGATCATGGAATTTTTCATACGCCAACTACTTGAAGTTCTCAGAGGAATAAGCCGAGAGGTCGCGCTGGCTGTCTAACATGTCCTCCGTTCCCAGTCAATGGTATAGGGCACGGGCATTAACGGCGGACTCAGTGCACCGTTGTGTTAAAACCACATCATTTAAAAGTTCAAATGTTTGTATAGCTTATGGGACTTAACTATGGGGTCATCAGTCCCTAAACTTACAAACTACTTACAAACTAGCTAATACTAAGGACGGCACAAATATCCATGCCCGTGGGGGGATTCGAACCCCCGACCGTAGTGGCCGTGCAGACCATGACTGGAGCGGCTCAGTCCCCTCGGCCACCGCGGCCGGCACATCATTTAACTAAGGGTACGTGTCGAAGAACTGAGATTGAACGTGTCATAGAAACATCAGTTAAGATGGACTAGTTCGATAATGATCGCAGAAGTGGCCACCGATGTGGGAGGCATGGAGATTGTCCTCACTTCAGACAGGCAATAACTGAATTGACACTGGCGGTATGCGCTTTGAACTATTACCATCAGCGACGTTGTTATTGTTCCATCACATTTTAAAAAAATGTTTGTAAATCTATCGGACCAAACTGCGTGGTCATCAGTCCGTAGCTTACAAACTATTTAAACTAAGGTAAACTAACCTAAGGACAACACACGCTCACACACACACACACACACACACACACACACACACACACACCCATGCCCCAGGGAGGACTCGAACCTCCACGGCGAGCAACTACGCGCTCCGCAGCGAGATGCTTTAGACCGCTCGGCTACTCCACCGCGACATCACATTTCAGACGAGACATTCAAATTCTTCTAATATTCTGATTGTGTACCGTCCAGTCGTGTTGAGAGTGAGTCTAGAGACTGACGCTGTAGCAGTCGCTCTGCCGCTTTAAGCCCGCCGAAGGCGCCACTGCTCATGATCCTAAATACACACTCGCGACACAGACATACGCTCGTGCTAATTAAATCTGTGGATGCGCGATACACGCTGGGGTATCGACGTATTATTGTGACATATACTGTGACGATGTACTTGTAAGTTTATCTAAGAGAGTTAGATCCCATGATTTAACCGAGCTGAAGCCTCTATTTCTATTAATGTAATTCGTCACCAACCACATTTCAGTTGATTTTTTCAACAGTGAATCTCAGAAAGTTGACTCTTAAATACCGACGGTTACGTACACAATAGTGGTCACTATTAATATAGTGATCCATTGTACGAACCGGGGTTATCTACGGTGCTCAGTGAATTTTTTCGTGGTCGTCTGCTTCACAGGATATCTCACAAAGCTCGCCTTCCGAAACAGCAAGTGTGCATGGAACCCGTAAGTACTACTGTGTCAGTGGAACGGGGTGCTGGCGAAAAATAACTTTCCTTTGTACTTTCTGATCATCAATCTTATTTTTAGCGATAGTCTTCCAACATATGTCAGGAAAGTCATGGTTGAAAATCATTCCCCATCTTCTTCCACATTCCTTGTGCCCCCCGTCGATTTCATGATGAAGTAGATAATTACTAGTGCTCTAGAACTGTTAAATTACAGTACATTTCACATGTTTAAAGAAATGAGAAACTAAAGACTCATATGACAGAAAAGGTCCAACAAATCCTTTCAAAAATTAATTTGCTACAGTAGAAAGAGAAGAGTCAACATGTGTTACACAACTTCTTGCCATTTCAATACAAAAAAATGTTCAATTGTTTGTAAAGCTTATGGGACTTAACTACGGGGTCATCAGTCCCTAAACGTACAAACTTCTTATAAACTAGCTTATACTAAGGACGGCACAAATATCCATGCCCGAGGGGGGATTCGAACCCCGGACCATAGTGGCCGTGCAGACTGTGACTGGAGCGCCGCAACCAGCTCGGCCACCGCGGCCGGCTCAATACAAAAGTCTGGTTCAAAAAATGTTCAAATGTTTGTTAAGCTTATGGGACTTAACTACGGGGTCATCAGTCCCTAAACTTACAAACTACTTATGAACTACTTACCAACTAGGACGGCACAAATATCCATGCCCGAGGGGGGATTCGAACCCCCGACCGCACAAAAGTCTGGGTACATGTGTATAACATAACAGTAAATCACTCGAAACATATTGAAACGAGATTGCTGATCGTATATTCAAAGTTTATCTACTGGCTTTTATACTTTTACAACAGTTTGTTGTACCAAGTGAACAGCATTTTTACCTATGGCTTTCAGTCTATTGCTTTTATTTACAGTCTTGGTACCCTAAACTACGAAATACACACAGAAATTCACAACCAATGATGAAATAGAAGCGCCCAAGGTTGAAGTTGCATCTGGAATCCCTAACAACACAACAAAACACCAAAACTGTGATGCTACTATCAGTTTACCTATTGTCAGGCCGGCCGCGGTGGCCGAGGGGACTGCGGCGCGCCAGTCACGGTCTGCACGGCCACTACGGTCGGGGGTTCGAATCCCCCCTCGAGCATGGATATTTGTGCCGTCCTTAGTGTTAGCTAGTTCATAAGTAATTTGTAAGTTTAGGGACTGATGACCCCGTAGTTAAGTCCCATAGACTCTACAAACATTTGAACATTTTTTTTGCTCAAACTGAAATGGGTTATAGTTTATTCTGTGGTTGACTTAGATAGTGTGCACCGCATAACATCAACGAATGAGAATAAACTGGAAGACGAGATTTTAATACTTGAATAGTGTTTTAGAAGCCAATGAAGTCATGTTCTGGCATTCATACAATGATTAATATGTTAGTTTAGTCATTGACATTTACATCTTTTCAGGTACGCATACACGCAAATGGAAACGTAATTCTTCGGTACGACATGGTTACAGTGTACCACCTTATTACATTTATCAGAGACACTCTATATGGGCAGCGATAGCAAACGAAATAGGCTGCTGTCTTGTTGAAAACATTGTTTCCACATTCGCTTAAAGCGACTTCAAAACCTAAATTAATGTGACCTTACTTGATAATGAAGGCGTCTTCCGCCGAATACCAGCATAATCTTTTCATGAACACGCCGTCACGTTCTGCTATGCCTATGCACACTTCGCTTACGAGGTACGCAGGTACAGATCTAATCATGCTTCCATAGCTGCAAACGCAAATGGAAGAGAAATAAAAACTAATTATTGTCCTTCAACAGTCAGTGTAGAAAGAACTCAGGAATAAGGAAGTAAATGGGTATATATGTATATAACCTGTGATGGTAAAGAGCACGATAATTGGATGTGAAACGTTGTGAAGCTGTATTAATTAGACGCAGCTCATTGCGTGAAATTAAATACGATGCCATATGTATTTTATGTAAAATTAGGTTCACCTTGTCCAGCTATAACTGCTACGGAACGTTTTGCCTTGCAAAGAAAACAGAATTCAATATAACAACTGACGGAGCTGAGGCAGCAGTAGGGTAACCACATTTTCTGTCACACTTAGCAGCCGCCGGGACGCGCGTTGTATTTTAGCACGACTATACGGAGCTGCTAATTAATGCAGGCTCTTGCTTTTTCCAACATTGTGAAGAGTAATTTCCGCAGCGTCGGCCGCGCCACTACACTGCCCTCCTGCTCAACATGTTCCTCTTCATTGCACGTTCGCGTTTGTACGCAGAATTTTATTCTGTTTTGTGCGGCAATATGCCACGTTTTTATTTTTTTTTAGTTTTTATTCCACCCGTTCCACTCTTAGAGTGTAAATAGCAAACGCAAAGCTACACTTTTCAAATTGTGAAACAAGAGTTGTGGAAGTGTTCCTTGGTGCTACTGAGATCACTGAGAAAAAATAAGTTTTTTACTGCCTAATTGCAACCAGAGATCAGCTATCATGGTTTCTTGCAGATACATGCCTGTTACCATTAACACTGCACTCTGAATCAATCGATCCTTCTCTAAGGACATGGCAAGAGCGGCATCAGATTTCGTCGAAATGTTTTGAATAATCCTTACTACTTCCACTCTATATACCAGAAAAAAATCGCTGTCGCACTACACAGCGTGTTCTGTTTATAGTACATCACGATATATATACTTTCCATATTTAATGCGAGTCTGCTATAATCAGCATAGTTCAAAGAATACGAGCACTTTAGGAAACGTTTTACTTGGTGACCAATGCAAGTTTCAATCTTTGGTCAGTTACTAAGGTATCAACTAACATGAATTGTTCGCGTTTGTGGACCTTGTTGGAAAGATTATTCGCCGTTATTACCTGATATTCGAATTTGTCTATTGTAATGAGTCGCTTGAATGTTTGGTTATGGTGCTGAGATTGGCGAGAAGACTTTACATATTGCGGAGGTTCACGTTTGTTTAATATTCTACGTTGAATAATAATTCGCGTGAGATTGTTTAATTTTACTTAGGTTTTGATCAGTCCTCTATTGGGAATTAGGTCGTGTACCTAGGGGAAGTAACATGCAAGTTCATAGGTTGAATGGAAGCTGATCATAGTATCGCAAAGGTTTGTCGATTTAAGGAACCAAACTGCAATGGTCATCTGTCCCTAGACTTACTAACTACTTAAAATAACTTATGCTAAGGAGAACAGTCATATATACATCCCCGAGGAACAACTTGATCTTCCAATGCGAGCGGCCACGCGATCCGTAACGTGGCGCTCCAGTCAATACTGCCATTCACGCGCAGCCATCGTACATTATTCTTCACTTCGACATACTGTTAACTGAAAGTTATTATCCTCTCATTACTGTTAAATTATTTTAAGTTATTCAAGAACTGACGGATGAGAAATTGAAGTTCCTATTATGGTCGTAATTCTAAATACTTTATTGTTAACTTTGAGTACGTTTGCGGGACAGTTAAGTTACTTCTATTCAATTAGTGACAAAATAGTTGCAAATCAATCAACTTTTCTCTGATTTTCTTTAAAACACGTCCAACTGATCTTCGTGTTTACTGATTAGAGCCACGTTGTAAGGGCACCATTCTTGTGGCATCGCGATACGATACACAACCACTCAAGGAGTATCGTAAAACAACCATTGAATCCAGACTCCATTATCATAAGACATAGATCATATGTTACTCTTTGTATTAGTTTCCAGTTGTTGAAAAATGTAGGGCGACAGTTGTTGTTCTGCTGATTTCTGTTCCTCAAACATCGTCCTACGTAATGTCGGTCACTATTATGACGTTATATGTAATTGATTGTCGGGATTTATAAAGTTAAATTATTTTATTAATATTGCTTGTGACATCGATGATTTTAAAATTTGACAGACATATGTACCTAGTAAGCAGGAGGAATTAAACTTGTGGTTATATGTTGTAGCTTTCTTACCTCTGGGGAAGCTGTATTGCTTGCAGTTCATGCCTCTCAAATTCGATTTTAACATGTCTTACAGTTCATGAATATCCTTCACCGATCGCAAACTTATGCCACCACAGTCGCCTAAATACGAACAGAAATGTGGAACACTCACGATTAAAATAAGCGTGGAAAGTGGCTTGGATTGCCAGCAGTAGAGAGGAACGAAGAGGGGGAGCGTCCTGACAAAATTTGTAACCCTCTCAGCTGACAGCATCAGTAGCACAAATTCCTTAAGCTTTTAGGAGAAACATTTTACGTTTCCCGAATGAAACTTTCACTCTGCAGCGGAGTGTGCGCTGATATGAAACTTCCTGACAGATTAAAATTGTTTGCCGGAACCAGGGCTCGAACCTGGGACCTTTGCCTTTCGCGGGCAATCGCAATACCGACTTCTTTTTTTTTTTTTTTTTTTTTTTTTTAAATTGTTGCCGCCACACGTCCGTCCAGCACCGCAGCTGACACTCGAAATGAATAGGCAAACGTCTTAACCGTTTTTTTTTTTTTTTTGTTTTTTTTTTGTTTTTTATTGCGTTCTGCATGTCTGTCTCACCTTTCCGCGATTTCCGGTGTAGCATCATCATGGACACCGCGAAAAATTATGCATCGGCCGGGAAACGAACCCGGGCCGCCCGCGTGGCAGGCGAGCACTCTACCACTTTTTTTTTTCATTGTACCTGGATTCGTAAAAAAGAAATTAATAGCTTCTTCTTCCTAAGTAAATGGGATTTCTTCTTATTAAAAAATTAACATATTCTTGAAGACTACTTCTTCTAGAGTCTCCACGAAAGGAAGGAATTATTTCTTTATAAACTAATTTGAAAACTTCGTCTTCGAAATGACTGAATTTTCTTCTTAGAAGACACAATAAATTAAAGTGAGTATCTTATTCTAAAATTATATTAAACATAAAAAAAAATATTTAAAAAGAAAAGTATCCTCTTCGCTTCTCCTGTACTTCCGTGAATGAACATGAGTTAATTTGCCGTTCCGAGAACTTCAAGGTTGTCTTCTCGTATATGCTGCTACTGCAGTTGATACCGTTTTTCTCGTGTCAACATCTTCTAAGATATTTTTCCTTCCATTTCACATCTCTTGTACCATGAAGCATCAGTCAGCAACGTCTCTGTATCACCCTTCGAAAATTACAGGAGATTAAGCCATGTATGTAAAAATAGAGATAAATAAATAAATAAATTTAAAAATCAATCGGTGATACCCGAGTTTTATTTCTATATCAATATCCTGAGGAGAAAATTCGCGTATTTTTCTCTGTATTTGTTCATTCGTTTTAATTTTTCGTGTTCTGTCAGAAGATGCGCCCAATAGTCTTCTTTACTCTTGTTTTTCTCTGAGAAAATATAATACACTGTTTGCCCTTTAAACCAATTGACTGCTCGTCTCTTCGTTATTGGGTAGGGAACGTCATCTGGATACAGAAGTCGAGCTGGTGTAATCGTTCTCGGAGATGTTCTCAGTATAATTGCTAGTTTTGTTCTGCAGAGGAACCAAATGTCTTTCACTGCGATGCATGTAAAACGATGATCCTCTGTGTCGATTAAGTCACAGTTAATGCAGTTTGGAGTCTCTGCTAGATGTATGGCATGTAATTTTGAATTGGTAGGAATTTTCCCGTTAACCGCCATATACCAAACGGACCGCACTGTGGACGGTAAGTTAGGGTCTTGAATATTTTCCCAGATTTTTTCCCAGGCATATTCGTTGTAATTAGCTTCTATTTTATTTCTCCTCTTTCTTTTCATCGTGTTGTTATAAACTTCATTAACTGTGTATCGCTCCTTCTCAGGAATACTTCTTTGAACGTAGCTAAATTCTAAAAGAAAGTGTTTGAAATGACAGAATGCGCTCGGAATATGATTCACATCTATTGGTGGGTCCATACTAGCCGGTGCAATTTCGTTTAAAAGGTGAGTTGTTAGCGTATCGGGTGATCGTTGCCACTGTTTATAAAACTTGCTGACGAACAGAGCCTGTGATTTGTTGTAAATGTCTGTTAATTTAAGGCCTCCTTTCTCCAAAGGAAGCGTCAGAATGTCGTACTGGACTTTGAAGATTTGCCCCCTGGTGACAAAGTAGCCGAGTGCTGATTGCATCTGGTTAGCTATGACCTTAGGTATTGGTAGTACCTGGGCGACGTAGTTTACTTTAGTTGTTATATACGTGTTGGCTAAATGAACTTTTTGTATAGCGTTCAGATTTCGTAAAGTATGGTGTTTTATAGCGGCTCTTATTTTAGCCAACAAGTTTCTATAGTTTAGGGCAGCCGTGCGGCGGATGTTACGGGTGTATTCTATTCCGAGAGTTTTAATAGTTTCCACTCGTTTTAAATGTACGTCAGCCGTTAGGTCAAAACTCCGACCGATCTGCATTAATCCTGACTTTTTTCGATTTAATATTGCTCCTGACGCAGCTTCATAGGTCGATATAATTTGAAGCGCCTTTCTTAGTTCCTCGTCGTTCCTGATCACGAAGCTAACGTCGTCCGCATAAGCTTGACATATAATCTTGTGGCCATGTATTTGCAGTCCTGTGAGGTCTTGCGTCATCCAGCACAACAGAGGTTCGAGCGCTATTGCGAACAAGCTCAGAGACATGGGGCAACCTTGGCGAACTGAACTTGTGACGTTGACCGGTTTACTTAACTGTCCATTGACACAGATTCTGGAGGTGGAACTTGTCAGTAGATTTTTGATTGCTGTAATAATTTTTTGCGGAAAGTTCATTGCTTCCATGGTGCGGAAAAGATACAAATGATTGACCCTATCAAAAGCCTTTTCAAAGTCAAGTGCTACTATAGCACTTTGAATATTGCAAGCTTCTGCCGTCGCTATGATATCCCTGTATTCACATAAAGTATGATATATCGCCCTGTTTTTTCCTACGCTAGTTTGGTAAGGTCCAGTGATAGTCGTGATAGCCGACTTTAATCTGTGCATCATGATGCGCGTGAAAATTTTGTAATCACTGTTAAGTAACGTTATGGGACGCAGGTTGTTGATAGTCTTCCCTCCCGGAGTTTTAGGAACTAACACAATTATTCCTTGGGAGAATTCCTGTAATACGTCACTTTTGGTGTTGAGTAGTTCATTACATACGAGAGTCAATTTGCTGATTAGCTGTTGTCCAAAAGTTTTGTAAAACTCAGCTGGTAATCCGTCGGGGCCGGGGGACTTGTTCTTTGGGCTCCTCCGTATGGCTTCTGCCACTTCCTCTTCTGTGATGTTTGCAGACAGGTCTTCTGCTTCGTCTGGGTTTAATTTCACCGACATCCTTGCTATGATGGCTTGTTGCGCCGCTTCATCTACCGGTTTGGCAGCTAATAGCGTTGTAAAATGGTTAAAAATTTCATCTCGTATGTCAGGTTGTCTCGTCAGGGTTCTCCCGTCATCAGTTTTTAATTCTGTCAAGATTTTCCTATTAGTTCGTTTCTCTTCTTGTATGATATGGTACATCGATGTTGATTCCTCCAAAACGGTGGATTGTAAGCGCGTTCTGACTTTGCAGCCTTCTAGTTGTTTCCGCTTTAAACTTAAAAGTGTGGCCTGTATCCTTTTGATTTGTACATGATTTTCTATTACCGCTGCATTTTCCGTATATAGGTCTCTAAGACACTGAAAATAAAACTCAGTTGTGGTCTTCATCCAGGCACTTTTCTCGCGGGCGTAATGTTTCATTGTTTTAACTAATGCGGGTTTCGCGCATTTAATCCACCATCTAATGGCTGAGTCGTACCTCATGAACTTGCTTTCACATTCTGCCCACGTATTTTGGAAATCTGCGTGGCATCCTGGATCTTGTAGGTGCGCTGTATTTTGTTTCCACGACCCTCTAGCTCTGTACGTTCCCTGTTTTTCCAGGTTGACAGTGCAAATGCAGGCTGCGTGGTCTGAAAAGATGTTCGGCCATATTTCTGATTGCAGAATGTGGTTCCGTAAAGTAGATGTTGCATAAATTCTATCGATGCGGCTTGCGGAATGACTAGTAACGTGAGTAAAACCGGGCCTGTCACCATGTTTAAGCTCCCACGTGTCAAGTAGATTTAGTTGTTCGATGATGTTCTCGAGCTCTATGGATTTGTTGAAATTGGGTATTTGATCTTTGGGGTTAATGACACAATTGAAATCGCCTGCGAAAATTAGTTGTTCCGGACGCCTTGTGAAAAGAGGCACTATTTCTTCTTTAAAAAACTCTGCCCTCTGTCGTTTCTTTCCCGTTCCGGAAGGGGCGTAGATATTAATCACCCTTGTGTTATAAATTGTACACGCTATGCCTCTGCTGTTTACCAGTCTCTCGATGTTTGTGACTGGGATCCCCTCTTTCGTCATAATTGCAGTCCCGAGTTCATTACTATGACCGGGATTAATTAACGCATTGTAACCTGTGATTCGGTCTAGTCGTATGTCTGTGACTTCCTGTAAAAGGGCGATATCTATATCAGCTGCGTACAGGAAATCTTGCAAATTTCTTAATTTAAAGGTGCAGCTTATCTTATTAATGTTTACAGTTGCAATGCGGTATGCTTGCAAGGGTGCTACATTCGCAGGCACACGTGTTGCCATACCCCCGTCTTGATGTTACTTGCTAAACAGGACTTAAAAGAAGTCTGGGTCGTCTTCTAGTGCGCCCGCGCTGGAAGACGATTTTTGTTGTTTGTCGGACTTGTCATTCCTCGACTTTGGCAACCCCCCTGCCTTGTATTCTTGCAAACCTTCCATCTCCTCGTCTCGCGGATTATCATCGATGTCATCAGACCACTCTCGTGGGGCCTTGTTTCCCCGTGTCTCAACCAGTACTTTTGGTTGTACTGGGTTTGAGTCCAGGACCCTTGTATTACTCTTTGTGTATTCCTCTAAAGTTGTTTTCCTTTGGCCTGGTTCGGATTCCCGTGTTCGGCTGTTTTGTGTTGGTGTGGGGTTGTCTGGAGGTGACTGTGATGCCTCCTGAGTGAGAACTTTGCGTACGTGGTCGGCTTTCTCACGCATTTTTCGCGCTTGCTCCTCCGCTCCTTCACGGGCTATACGTCGTTTTTTGAGTTTTTTCGAAGGTGATTTTCTAGATTGGTCTTCGTCAGATTCCCGTGCTACAGTTGTTTCTACTGTGGGTGTTCCCACTACACTATTGTCGTCTTTGTTTTTTGTAGTCTCAACTACTGGGTTAACTACTTCAACACCATGTGCATTACTATGATGTGGCTCCTGTACGTTAGACGTTTCCATTACTTCGACCTGTTCGGGAGGATCGGTGTACGCCTTCAGCGCAGTCTCTAGGTCTTGTTCTGAGGCAATGTTACCTCGCGCGGCGGCTACGTAGCTGATGGGCAACGTAGACATGCGGCCAGCCCTCTCTCGTTCGCCGGTCGGTAATTGCGTCACGCGCCGTTGTACACATTGCGCGCGAACGTGTTCTGTTGAACCGCAGCCGGAGCAAGTTCGCGGTTGCCCATCATATATCACGATTGCTCTGTAACCACCGACGGTGATGTAAGACGGAATATGTTTTAACATGTCAATCTTCACTTGTCTTACACCATTTAATACAGGGAAAATGTGAAGATTTGACCATTTTTCCGCGAAGTTGCTTATGACAGTGCCATATTCCTTGAGCTTGTCGTTAATTTCGGCATCAGTTATTTCGAACGGTAATTCAAATATTCGCACCGTTTTTAATCCCATTCCGGCTCGTGCAATTGTAACGTTCCCGATATTTCCATCAGAATGTTTAAATTTTAATGTTCCTTCACATGATTCGATTACGTTCTGGCATTTTTCAGCACTTATCATCTTTAAAAATACTGTACTACTTACAATCGATAAATGAATTCCTACCAATTCATCTATAGTGATCTTCATTACATCTCGAATAAATATCTCTATTTCAAATGATTTCGGTCTCGCATAATTCGGGTCAAAGCTCAGTCTAAGTGTGTCTTCTCGTAGTCGTTGATCCATTATAGTCGTCTAAAGTTCATCTTCAAAGGTAAATAAGAACGCAGAAAGCGCGCACTCACCGAAAACTCCTCGCGGCCGCCAACAGCGAGGACGTAAACAAAGCGTCCGCACAGTACGGCTGCCCGACGAAGACTGCCGACTGGGCTATGCCGACGGGACTCCCGATGCCCTCTCACAACTGTACTTGCACCAGTACCTCGCCTCCTATTTTCCAAACTTCACAGAAGTTCTCCTGCGAACCAAAGTTCACTGAAAAAATTACTTTCTAGTTGTAGGTACAAAATTCGTGTGAATGTTTTATGCTAGTGTTATTTAAAATCTGCATTTAACAATAGAAATATAATTTAATAATAAGCTGTCGCTCAATTATATAATTGTCTGGTACCTTCTGCCGTCGAATTATTTATAAACTGCGCAAAAGAGGCTATAATCATCCTCTTCAAGATAGATTCATCGGTTTTTCTGGACATTACGAGAAAAACTGGCTTGTGTGAAAACAGTAAAGCGCACCATTAATAAAGAAACCAGACGAAATTATTTCGACTAATGATACTTTTCCGCCCCGCTTTGAGAGGAGGCGTCAGCAACAATTTCTGGAGGAAGGAATTCTAGTAGACCTGACACCTTGTACCATGCGAAGTACCTGAATTTGGATAGGACCTACAACCTAATATATGAAAATTAATGTTTGTTTGTCTTTTTGTTTGTATTTTATGCACGGCCATACCGAACATCCGATTGCGATAAAACTTTAACTACCCATTGATTGCACTCGCGCGAAGGTTAGAGGCATACTAAAATTAATTTCGTATGGTGCATGGCGTAGGATGCTTTACAATTAGTTAATTCGTTTCTTACGACTTCACGATGAAATGGCTAGACCGATATGAATGAAATTTGGAACAGAGGTAGTTTATACGCTGATTAATACATGAACTACCTTTCGTAAGCCACCGTATGGTGCGTGGCGTAGGTTGCCTTATAATAGGTTAATACATTTGTTTCTCTTCACGCTGAAACAGCTGCACGGATTAGAATGAAATTTGTAATGCACGTAGCTTATATTCTGAATTAACGCATAAGCTACCTTTAGGAAGACATCGTATGGTGCATGGAGGAGGCTACCTTACAGTGGGCTATAACGTTTGTTACTCTTCTCGCTGAAACGGCTGGACGGAGTAGAATGAAATGTGGAATAAAGATAGCTTACACACCGAATTAATACACGGGATACCTTTCGTAAGCCTCCGTAGGTGCACGGTGGAGGGTACTGTACAACAAACACCCAAATTGTTTGAATGGTCACCATGAAAGTCAGCACATAAATATGTGTTTTCATGATGCAGATTTTTATAATCTGCAAGCCAGTGAATTACCATGGTTGAGGGTACCTTGCGACTTTTACACCGTTTGACCAGTCACCATGGCGCGTATATATATATATATATATATATATAGGGGGAAGAGGAATAGGTGGAGGAAGAGACGGACAGAAAGGGGAGTGAGGAGACGGACAGAGAGAGGGGGAGGAGGAGAATGAGAGAGGGGAGATGGTGACAGACAGGTGAAAGGAGATGAACAGAGGGAGGGGGAGGAGGAAAGGGACAGAGAAACGGACAGGAGGAGACGCGGATATTAGCAATCGAACAGGAAGAAGGGAAAGGAAGGGATGGACTAATGGAAGATTCGAAACCTCATATATATCTGTTCGTTTGTTCCTACTTTGTGCGCTGCTATAACGTTCATCTGATTGCGATAAAACTTCGACATCTTACTTCTTCCTCTTACGGAAGCTTATGCACATAGTACAGTTAACTTATAGTAGGTAGCGCGGGTGTCGTAGAGGCAAATATATTTGAAAGACCATTTAAGTGGTGAGATTTTTTTAATTTAACACAAACAGATCACCGCTCTGTTGTGTCCTACTCATTTCGATGTCGAAAAATGTGGGTTACATCTTATGGTAATTTTACAGTGCAAAAAATAATTTTTTATTTTTTCAGTGAATCGACAAACGATATTTTGGTTTCAGAAGCGTATATCGTGTTATTGCTTGGCACTTGGGCGAAGGCTATAAGCATAGTACAATTATACTTCACCTTTATTTATCGTTAAATTTCAATAAATGTGTTTATTATCGACTATAAAATTAATATTTGTTTCTACCATTCGAAAATTCTTCTGCGGCAGCAACGTGCCGGGTACCAGTAGGTACCAAAGTTAGCAAAGTATCAGAGTGAACTGCATCGACAAGTTTCTTAAATATTAATCCATTGCAGAAGCAAGTAAATAATTTGAAAAGAGTCATGCCTGTTAATATAGAATTTAAATTTACAAGAGCAAGGAAATATTTTTGGAAGGTGTTAGCTTGGAGTGTAGCATAGTGTGGGAGTCAAAAGTGGGCAGTAAACCGTACAGCAAGAGAAGAATTTGAACTTCTGAATTGTGTTACATGACAATGTCGAAGGCTGAAAGTTAAATTGATATTTAATAGAGGTACTGAATGAAATTACTATAGTTTTCGGTGGTTAACTTTATAAAGGAAGACGGAGGCTTGAGTACAATAGGGAGCGTAAAATAAGTGCAGTTACGCAGAGCTTAAAGGGCTTGTACGAGAAAGATTAGCTTTACAGCCAGTCAACTCACTGGAGGCAGCCATAAACAAATCAAAACAAAACAAAATCTAGAGTTGTGTTTTACAGTCTATACAGCTTTCGTACTGTGTAGAATGAAATTTCCATACCCAGCAAAATCACTCTGCATCATTTATTATTCAGCTAGCAAGTTCATTGATTCAGCAGTAATGTCAGCAATAAATAACGGATATAGAGTCGTCAGGCGCATTTTCTCTTGTGTTGGAACAGATATTTCCAATTTCCTTTATGTGATGTGCAGATGGTGCCACCCGAAACGAAAACTTTTCACGCCTTTCACGTGAAGCATAGTTTTAAAGGATTGCGTAAGTTAATTTCCCATTTCGAACAAAATATTTTTTAAAGGGTAATTTAACTTTCTCATTCTATAGAGCGGCCGCAAAGTAGTCTATAGCGATACCGCTATGTGTTATTAGGGTCGATGAAACAGAATATAATCAGTGCTCTAGCAGCGATAACGCGTACTTTGACTGCGCTCAAAGCTGCCACAATTCATCAGCGCTGCTTAGTCGCCGCTGGAGTACTTATGAGTCTTAGTGTTTTAATATCCCCGTTAATACATATCGATGAAATCAGTATCGTAATAGACTACTTATTTACAACTGCTCTCTGGAATAGCAACCTCAATTTCAATTTTAAAAATAATTTCATTTGTTCAAATGTTTGTAAAACTGAAGTACCAATCTGCTGAGGTCATCTGTCCCTAGACCTACAAACTACTTGCCAGGAGTAGGACTCGAACCTTCGACGGGAGCGTCAGTGCAATCCGTGACTTGGCGTCTCAGAACGTGTAGCATTTCATTTGTTATAGGAGACAAATTGATGCTATATATCGACAATGGACGTTGCATGGATGTTACGATAAACTTTATAAGCTTTGGATGTTTCCAGATACACACTCCAAACACGAAATTGAAGGTATGTGTCGAAAGACTAGATCAAGGGAGTAGGAGGACTGTCTGGAGAGAAACGCTGTAATGTGTTAAACATTTGTTAAAGGAAATTACAGATTTGTCTGTTACAACTAAATCATAAAGTAATACACAAACAACGAAATTTACAAAAGTCTTGATCATAACTTTTACAAGCAATTCTACCTCCTGCTGATTTGTGACATCTTTATGAATACGTATTTCTCAGCATGTTCCTTACGTACTGTTAATGTAGTGAAAAATTTTCTCCCTAAAGCTTACTTACTTGTAAGTGCAGCGTATTAGTGTTTTAATTTGTTTTGGCAGCGTTGTCTAAGGCATCATGCTACGGAATGGGTGGTCGCTTCCGTAGGATGTTCGAGGCTTTTCAAGTGTGTGTGTGTGTGTGTGTGTGTGTGTGTGTGTGTGTGTGGTTTCCTTATTGTAAGTTAGTTTAAGTAGTCTAGGGACTGATATCTGATCATCGAAGCAAGTTGGTCTAATAGGTTGACAAACATTCGAATTTAAATTTTAACAATCACAGACTCTTACGGGAAATTTATTACCTGTAGTAATAAGTTTAAATACATATAGATATTTATCATCATCAAACTGATTATGCCTTCTAGCGTTCAGTTTGGAGCATAGTTCTCCTTATTTAAACTTCCACATGGTCCCCTATTCTAATATTTCTGCCTCGTTGGATGTTACACCTGTTACTACAAAATCATTCTTTACCGAATCCAAGTACATTCTCCTTGGTCTACCTGGACTCCTCCTACCCTCTCTACTGCCGCTTTGGCTTTGATTGTGTAAATCATGGAATTCTTCTATATAAAGTATTGTGGTATGAATGGGACAGTGTGCAAATGGTTTAAATCATACCTGACAGGAAGAGTGCAGAAAGTTCACATAAGTAATTCACATAATACGCAAAAAAAGAAAAAAAAATGGGGTGCCAAAAGGATCGGTCTTGCGGTTTTGGGTCCTTTGCTGTTCTTAATATCTACATCTACATCTACATAGATACTCTGCAAATCACATTTAAGTGCCTGGCAGAGGGTTCATTAACCACCTTCATAACTTTTCTCTACCGTTCCATTCTCTAATAGCGCGCGAGAAGAAAGAACACCTAAATCGTTCCGTTTTCGATCTGATTTCTCTTATTTTATTGGGATGGTCATGTCTCCCTAAGTAGGTGGGTGCTAGCAAAATATTTTCACATTCAGAACTAAAAGTCGGTGATTGAAACTTCGCAAACAGATCACGCCGCAATGAATAACGTCTTTCTTTTAATGATTTCCACCCCAATTCGTGCAACATTTCCGTGACGCTTTCCCCCCCGTAACGTGATAAAACAAAACGAGCTGCCCTTCTCTGAACCTTCTCAATATCTTCCGTCAGTCCCACCTGGTGAGGGTCCCACAAGGGGCAACAGTACTCCAAGAGAGGACGCACAAGTGTGATGTAGGCAGTCTCTTTGGTGGAGCTGGTGCATCGTCTAAGCGTTCTGCCAATGAAACGTAACCTTTGGTTCGCCTTCCCCACAATATTTTCTATGTGTTCTCTCCAGTCAAAGTTGTTCGTAATTGTAACTCCTAGGTATTTGGTAGAATTTACGACCTTAAGGTTTGACTGATTTATCGCATAATTGAAGTTCAGCGGATTTCTTTTAGTGGTCATGTGTATTACTTCACACTTTTCTTTATTTAGTGTCAATTGCCAATTTTCGCACCAAGTAGAAATTTTGTCTAAATCGCTTTGCAGTTGCTTTTGATCCTCTGTTGACTTCACTAACCGATAAACGACAGCATCATCTGCGAACAGTCTAAGGGAGCTATTCAGATTATCTCCTAAATCGTTTATAAACACGAGGAAGAGTAGGGGACCAATAACGCTTCCCTGTGGAACGCCAGATATCACTTCTGTTTTACTCGATGACTTACCGTCAATTACAACGAACTGTGTCCTTTCTGACAGGAAATCGTGAATCCAATCGCACAATTGGGGAGATATTCCATAAGCACGCAATTTCATTAGAAGCCGCTTGTGGGGTACAGTATCAAAAGCCTTCCGGAAATCCAGAAATATGGAATCGATTTGAGATCCCTTGTCGATGGCACTTAACACTTCATGTGAATAAAGGGCAAGCTGTGTTTCGCAAGAGCGATACTTTCTGAATCCGTGCTGACTATTGGTTAATAGGTCGTTCTCTTCGAGGTAGTACATAATATTCGAACAAAGTATATGTTCCAAAATCCTACTGCAAATCGACGTCAATGAGATAGGCCTGTAATTTTGGGGATCACTCCTATTGCCTTTCTTGAATATTGGAGTAATTTGGGCAACTTTCCAGTCTTTGGGTACGGATCTTTCGCTGAGTGATCGGTTGTAAATTATAGCTAAGTACGGAGCTATTGCATCAGCATACTCTGAGAGGAATCTAGTTGGTATACAATCTGGCCCGGAAGATTTATTTTTGTTTAGTGACTTAAGTTGTTTTACTACTCAGTCTCGCTACTACAACTCGATGTTCGCTAATCCCTGTATCTGTTTTGATGCTCTTTACTATCTCGGGATTATTTGTTGCTAGGAGATCAAGAGTATTTTCGCAACCACGTACTATTCTAGTGGGTTCATGAACTAACTGTTCGAAGTAGTTCTCAGAAAAAGCATTCAGAACTAGTTCGGACGATGTTTTATATTTGCCCCCGGTTTTGAATACGTAATTATGCCAACATATCGAGGGTAAATTAAAGTCGCCACCGATTATAACAGTATGCTTCGGATACCTATTTGAAATATGATTCAAGCTTTCTTTGAACATTTCTGCAACCGCATCGTCTGAGTCAGGGGGCCGATAAAAAGATCCAATTATTAATTTATTTCGGTGGTCAGGTATAACCTCTACCCAGACCAATTCACAGGAAGTATCTGCCTCAATTTCGTTGCAGGATAAACCGTTTGTAACAGCAATAAACACGCCACCCCCTGTTTTATTTATTCTATCCTTTCTGAAGACCATTTGGCCCTTTGAAAAAATTTCGGCCGAATTTATCTCAGGCGTCAGCCAGCTTTCAGAACCTATAACGATTTGTGCCTCAGTACTTTCTATCAGCGCTTGGAGCTCTGGAATTTTCCCAACACAGCTACGACAATTTACAACTGTTACACCAATGGTTTTTATGTCTACTTTCTTCCCGTGTCTGACCTGCCCCCTTTGAGACTGAAACCCATTTTGTGTATTCCCGAGGCCATCTAACCTAAATACCGCCCAGTCCACGCCACACAGCCCCCGCTACCCGTGTAGCCGCTTCCTGAGTGTAGTGGACTCCTGACCTATTTAGCGGAACCCGAAAACCCACCACCCTTTGGCGCAAGTCGAGGAATCTGCAGCCGACACGGTCGCAGAACCGTCTGAGCCTCTGATTCAGACCCTCCACTCGGCTCTGAACCAAAGGTCCGCAGTCAGTCCTGTCGACAATGCTGCAGATGGTGAGCTCCGCTTTCATCTTGCAAGCAAGACTGGCAGTCTTAACCACTTCTGATAGCCGCTCAAAACCAGAGAGGATCTCTTCCGATCCAAAGCGACACACATCATTGGTCCCAACATGAGCCACCACCTGCAGTTGGCTGCACCCTGTGCTCTTCATGGCATCCGGAAGGAGCCGTTCCACATCCGGAATGACTCCCCCCGGTATGCACACGGAGTGCACATTGGAATTCTTCCCCTCCCTAGTAGCCATTTTCCTAAGGGGCTCCATTACCCGCCTAACGTTGGAGCTCCCAACTACCAACAAACCCACCCTCTGTGAGTGCCCGGATCTTGAGGGCAGAGGGGCGAGTACAGGACAAGCGACACCATCCGCATCAGGAACATCCCCTGCCACAGACAGCGCCTCGAATCTGTTGGCAAGACTAACCGGGGAGGCCTCCACTTCGGTCCCCCGGGAAGTCTTACGCCGCCTGACACGCGCTGAGGGGACCTCCCAATCCACCACGGATTGGGGGGCTACCTCCTCGCGGGCAGTGAGCGGGCTGGCCACAGCCGCAGGCCGATCGGAGGGCACAACAGACGGACAGGGCGTCTGCTGTACCCCCGCGAGCGGCCCACAACAGCGGCGCCCACCCACCGCAGTCTCAAGCGTTGCCAGCGAAGCCAACGCCGCCTGAAGCTGCGAGCGAAGAGTCACCAACTCTGCCCCCACCCGTTCGCAGCAGTCACAGTTCCTAGCCATTCTAAAAACCTTTGTTTCTTCCAAGTAAGTACGTCAGAGGACTCAGTAGTTTGATAAACAGTGAGCTTTGTAAAGTATAAACCTAACGCTGAACTGTTTATTAACGGCGAATCTGAAAAATATATACGCGAGCTAATAAATAAAAAATTCAGTAACTGAGCTGACAAATAAACGCGATTCTTAATAAACAAACACGCGAGCACACTAAAGTATAAAGAGCTGCAAGAGAAAGCACACACGAAATGTAAATAAGTCGCTTCTATTAAGAAGCCGGTTACCGTACAATGTAGAGCTGCTGCTGGTCACGTGTGCACTGGCCGCCGGTCACTGAGCAATTACATTAGTGACTTACCATTCTATATACCTGAAGCTGCAGATCTGGTTCTTTTTGCTGATGATACAAGTATAGTTATCACACCTGACAGACAAGAACAAACTGAAGAAATTGTAACCGACGTCTTTCAGAAAATCATTGAGTGGTTCTCAGCAAATGGACTATCATTAAATTTTGATAAAACACAGTCCATATAGTAAATGGAATGACACCATTAATAAACATAGACTTTGATCACTTTTAGGTGTATGCATTGATGAGGGGTTGAACTGGAACAAACACTGAAGATCAGCTACTTATGCCATTAGGGTGATTGCAAATTTTGGTGATATACATCTCAGTAAATTAGTTTACTATGTCTATTTTCATTCTCTGCTTTCGTATGGCATCATTTTCTTTGGTAATTCATCATTGATTAAAAAAAGTATTCATTGCACAAAAGCGTGTAATCAGAATAATTGCTGGAGCCCATCAAAGATCATCCTGAAGACACTTATTTAAAGAGCTAGGGATCTTCAGAGTAGCTTCACAGTATATATATTCACTTATGAAATTTTTTATAACCAATCCCGCCGAATTCAAAAGCAATAGCGGTGTACATTATTTAGTACAAAGTAATAATTTGTAAAGACACCTTTCATTACCCTGACACATTCCACATCATTACGAAGTGTCGTATTCATGATCTATGGAACAAGTACTAATCTAATCTAAAATTTAAATCGCCTCCCCCCCCCCTACACACAGACATCTTTATATAGGCCTGTACAGAAATTCGGTGTTACGATGTTTGTGCGCGTTAAGCTCCGAAACTACTCAACAGATCCTAATGAAATTCCGCAAAGTGTGTGTGTGATTCGGTCCATCTTAAAATGCAGTTTGCTTTTATCTCGATTAATAACCTCAATATCATTTTTACTGGAAAGTCAATCATTTTATCTAGGTTGGTTAATTGTAAAATAATGAACGCTGTTCTTCGACTTGAAATCTGGGCTGGCCTCAAAATGCTGGGCTCGTGAGCGAAACGTCACAAGTAAAATCTGGTGGGATCACGATTATTTTTTCACACTGAGTTTCAACTAAGCCTTTACGTTTGAAAAATGTGAGGAGTCTCCAGAAACGTCATTTGGTACTTGTTATATCCACTTTCCCTGATTAAATAATTAGGGGCGTTAGGGACATGCAAGTCCCCATGTGGCGTCCAGTTGAAAGGCTTATTCAAACGAAATTATTATTACAATCTACTTCATACGCTTCGTTGAATCTACCATTTCTCCACATTACACGTGTCTTCTAATTTTACAGAAGACATAACGATGCTTTTTAAATTTTTCATTTTACTACTGTACTAATAGTACTGTGTACTATATTCAATGAAATACCGCAAAGAAAATTAAGAAGAATTTCTACTCATTCTTTTGTTCGTTTATAATACAAGCAATTCTACAATTCTATTCAGGTTTTAGTGAAATTTTGCACACTTGACGGCCAAATCAAGAGGGTCACCGTCCGCATTTAATTCCATCTGGAGAATGGCGTCGGGTAATTTACTGGCAGATTTGCACCCGTCAGCTCTTTAATTCCAATTTTATGCACTTTACCTTCAAAACAAGAGGAAGGCCACTGTGTACTTAATATTTCGTACAGACCGATCACCGTGAAAGCGCCGCGGTGGAAAGGCCGAGCGTTCCAATGCGCCTAGCTGCGGAGCGCGCCGCTGCTCTCCGTCGGAGATTCGAGTCCTCTCTCGGGCATAGGTGTGTTTGTTGTCGTTAGCGTAAGTTACTTTAAGTTGTCTGTAAGCATAGGGACTGATGACTAGAGTAGTTAAGTCCCATAGATTTACAAACGTTTAAACATTTGCACCGTGAAATTTGTCACGCGCGCTTATTTTTCCGTGGAGAAGGTTTTTATATTCCGCAAGACACCATACGGTGTTTGGCGGAGGGTACCTTCGTATGAAATTCGACATTCGATACCGTTTGTGATCAATATGAATGTTGTTGTTGTTATGGACTTCAGTCCGGAGACTGGTTTGATGCAGCTCTCCACCCTACTTTATCCTGATCAAGCCTTTTCATCTCCTCATAAGAACGGCAACCCACATCCACTTGAATCTGCTTACTATACGCGTCTCTTGGTTTCCCTCTGCGATTTTTACCCACACACTTCCCTCCAATGCTAAATTCACAATTCCCTGATGTCTAAGAATGTGTCCTTCCAAGCGATCCCTTCTTTTAGTCAGGGTATGCCAAAAATTACTTTTCTCACTAATTCTGTTCAGTACCTCTTCATTAGTTATGCGATCTACCCACCTAATCTTCAGCATTCTTCTGTAGCACCACATTTCAAAAGCCTCTATTCTCTTCCTGTCCGCACTGCTTATCGTCCATGTTTCACTCCCGTACAAGGCAACACTCCACACAAATGCCTTCAGAAAAGACTTCCTTACGCTTAAATTAATATTCGATGTTAGCAAATTTCTCTTTTTCAAAAATGCTTTTCTTCCCATTGCCATTCTGCATTTTATATCCTCTGTACTGCGACCATCGCATGTTATTTTTTTTATCCAAGTAACAAAACTCATCTACCACCTTCATTGTTTCGTTACCTAATCTAATTCCTTCAGCATCGCCTGATTTTCTAAGACCGCATTCCATTATTTTTGTTTTGCTCTAGTTAATATTCATTTTATACGCTCTCTTCAACACACTGTCCATTCCATTCAACTGCTCTTCCAGGTAATTTGCTGTCTCTGACAGAATAACAATGTCATCAGCAAAACGCAATGTTTTTATTTCTTCCCCCTGAACTTTAATCCCTATTCCAAATTTTTCCTTGCTTTCCTTCACCGCCTACTCGATGTACAAGTTGAATAACATTGGAGAAAGGCAACAACCCTGTCTTAATCCCTTCCCAACTGATGCTTCCCTTTCATACCCTTCGAGTCTAATAACTGCGGTCAGGCTTTTGTACAAGTTGTAAATAACTCTCCTTTCCCTATATTTTACCCCTGCTGACTTCAGAATTTGAAAGAGTGTATTCCAGTCAACATTGTCAAATGCTTTCTCCAAATCTACAAAAGCTAAAAGTGTAGGTTTGCCTTTCCTTAATCTATCTTCTAAGATAAGACGTAGAGTGAGTATTGCCTCCCGGGTTCCTATGTTCCTCCTGAATCCAAACTGATCGTCCCCAAGGTCAGCTTCTACCACCAATATGAATGATGTCACATATATGTAATCATTGACATAGGCAGGAGGAGACGGACTGAGAGAGGTCGATGAGACGGTGGACAGCAAGGAGGAGGACACGGGCCGAAAGAGCGCCAGAGCATGTGCCGAGAGAGGGGAGAGGGGCGGTGACGAGGGACGCCGCCTGAGACTGGTGAGGGGAGAAGGGACGCCTCCAACTTCCGGTGAGAGTGGCTGCGCAGCCCGTGACATGGCGCCGCAGACCGCGCGCAAATTTAATTGTGAATCACATATACCATCTCTTATAACGGAAAGACAGAAGGACATGTACGGACGGAGAGCGACGTATAGAGTGGGAGAGGTAGAGGCATGTGATTAACCTCAACAACTATGCGGGGAAAGGGCGTAATGTGTGGGCAGCTTTACCATAGTCCAGGGCTTTGCGATTCACGATCGCTTATCAACTCATCATTTCGTTCATTTCCGGCAACCGTTCCATCTGTCCTCCAGCATCAAACCGTAGAAGACGCAGCGGAAATGCTTTCTTGCGCTGGTATGTAGGGGCAATTGCACTGAGCAAGACGAGAAACCGCCGAGAGGGCAATTCATAATCATCCTACACAGGGAACGTCTAACAGTACATAACAGTTATTTCCCGGTACGCGGAGATGTGTATATGTTATATCTCAAATCTATACTCTTTAAAATAAGTTCTTGTATTTAGTAGACAATACTGTTGACTATACTATACGAGCGCCCGTCTGCAATGGACTGCGTAAGTTATAATACGGGTAGCTGACGCATCCAATCGGACTCAGTGATGCAGATGTCAGCACAGTCTACTTTCTGCCAATGACAGGGATCTAGCTTAGAGCACTCTCTGGGCAAAAGTGTGTAGATTGTGCCAAACTTTCTCCGTTATCAGATAAAAAGTTTATCGTTCGATTTTACTAGCCTAGTGTATGCCACATTCAGTGAACATCCATATTTCTCAATTTTCTATTCATTAAAGGGTTAGCTTTTGATTCAAGCATTTTCATAAAATATTTTATCCCGTTTGTGTCACTACTTCATCTTTTACGCAATCGCTATCAAGAACACTAGGAAACGTAACTGAATAGAAAATTAAAATCACTCCACTCCATATTTTTGTGGCGCTGGCACAGCTACTGTTATAGATGTTTTGGTAAAAAATAGTCTTGGTTGCATAAAATTGATGTTTCATTTATTAATACATAACGCGTTTCGCCTCTTCTGGACATTATAAGACGTTGTAAGGGGGAAATTTACAAACTTGTTTAAAAAAATAGAACTAAAAATATGTTAAATCTTTCCTAAGCCAGAAATATTACAAATAGGGAAGGTGCAAACTCATAAAACTACAGGTCACATGACCACATTCAAGTACTGGCACGGGGGAAATGAAGATTGAACTAATAAATACCGCTAAAGAGCATAGTTTAACAAATAAAGTTACTTATCTCTGAGGTTGCAGAGGGTCAAATTATTAAGTTCAATAAATTAGAACCTTTACAACAGGTGTGGTAACTGTTGCTCAAGAATGGAGAGGGTGGGACGGCAACGAGTCAATGAATGTGGTCATATGGCCTGTAGTTTTATCACCCTACACCTTCCATATTTGTAATATTTCTTGCTTAGGAAAGATTTATCATTTTTTTAACAAATTTGTAAATTTCCCCATTTCAATGTCTGATGATGCCCAGAAGGGACGAAACGCGTCATGTGTCAATGAAACGTTAATTTTATGCAACCAAGACTGTTTTTTACGAAAACTATAACGGTTGCTGTGCTAGCTCCATTTTCTATTCAGTTACGTTTCCTGGTGCTCTTGATAGCGATTGCGTAAAATATAAAGAAGTGACACGAACGGGGCAAAATATTTTATGAAACGGACTGGAATCAGGAGCTAACCACTTAAAACAATAGGCATTACTTCACTGTTCGGCCACTTTTCCTTGCACTGCGATGAAAATCAGGAGAGGAGAAAGTATCTGTAAGAGTTGGTGACGGCTGGAAATGCCAGTGATGGAGACGAGTGCAATCGGTGACCGCATGACGCTGATGGATAGCGCGGCGGCCGTCATTTACTGGGCCGCACCATCAAATTCCAATTGAAGTCGCAGCCCGGCTGCGTTTAATACCTGATGTAGTAGCGTTACCTATTCTGATTTGTGGTCGCCGCCGCCGCAGCTGTCAATACATCAGCGTACCAATGATATTGTGCTGCGCTCCTGCACCGCCCGAATTATAAATTTAATTTATGACCGACGTGCTGCTGATATTTGTTGACTTGTAACAGAATCACTTTTTTTGCTTTCCATTTCCCTTTGGGTACAGCGGACGCTGAATGTGGCAAACGGAGGCGACACTGAAGCTACATCTGAAATATTGTTTAATATTCGTTGGGCCAACCGATTTCTCTGTAAAATGACCGTATGTCAAAGAGAGAGGAAGCTAACTATGAAATCTGTGAATAATACGAGGCCATTATAAAATTCCTTTTGATCATCTTATGATGGTACTGCTCGTGTTTCTTCCGTGCTTACTACAACTCCGTTTAATGCAAAACTCCGTGTTTTATTTTTATCACCCAGGCATGTTTCGGCACTAATTGTGCCATCTTCTGTGGTTTTTTGTCTTTTATTTTCTGAAATAACATGTTACAAGTTTCTTTGATTGTACAGTCATTTGAATAACTTGTTAATTTGAAGATTATATTGACTATATTAGGTCTACTTTCGTTTACATTACCTACATAATATCATTTGTAGGATTTCCATGCTGCTCTTATCCAGCAATGACGACTTTTTACAGCTTGTCATCTGCAACAACAAAACATTATTTCCAAAACTAACTGATTTATTGCACTTTCGCCTGGATATTATATCGAAATATGCTCCTTCGTGGCTGTTTAACGGCTTACTTACTTTCGAGCTGTAGTGTTGTACTTCTTGTCGGTGGCATATACGTTTCGTGATGATTTCATTCTGTTTCGTGAACTTTTGGTAGTAACTGGGACTGTTTACATCGCTAATTGTCTTGTTTTAGTGTCTGTGTCGTATTCATTTATTTATGACACATGTCTGTGATATGGCGCGCGGTTTTTGAATGGTGTGTGTGTGTGTGTGTGTGTGTGTGTGTGTGTGTGTGTGTGCACGTGTTTTTGTTCTGTGTGGGGAGCTATATCTATTTCGTGCAAGTGTCTGTATGCGCGTGTGTGTGCACTTGTGTGTGTGTGTGTTAGAGAAAGACACACACACACACACACACAGAGAGAGAGAGAGAGAGAGAGAGAGAGAGACAGAGAGGAGGGTGGAGGGAGAGAGAGATGAATATTGTATGTGGGGGGCTGTCAAGTGTGATGTGTGTATGGAAATAATTTGTAAATTCGTTAAGTACTCTCTTACCTTGGGCTATTGCGTTCTGGATGTGATAGTTTTCCTCTGTTGTTAGTATTTGGAATACGTTGTTGCTGGTTTTGAGAATTTGTAAGTAACTTTCTATATTTGTTGAGGTATGATTCTGTTTTATTATGTGTTCAGCAAATGTTGAGTGACAGCGACCACTTTATTGTGCTCTGAGGTGTTCAGTGTATCTTGTTTTGAAGTTTCTGCATGTCTGATCCATTTCTACGGATCGCAGCTATTGCATCTAAGCTGAGTTATTCCTGAGTGGCTGTATTTGTCACTGTTCGTGGAATGTTTCTCTAGTCTATTCTGTAAAAAGGTTTTGTTTCTGTATCCTATGTTCAACCCTTGTTTCTTTAGTATGAAGCCCACCCTGTTTGTGATTTTGCTGTTATAAGTCATTGTGTGTCATTCGTTGCTCACTGTCTGTTGGTTTGTTGTGTAGTGTTTCATCTCCGTGTGTCGACGTTTCTAGGCTGTGTGTTGCCTGTTTTTGTAATTTGCTATCTATTCTGTCAACTGTTTTTGTGAAATACCCATTTTCTTGTGCAGTTTCATTGCGTTCAATAGTCTTGTTTGGTCATCGGTGTTCTGAATAATAGGTGTAGCAGAAATCTAAAACTTGCTTCCTTCTGGGTTATTGGATGATTGGACTGGTTACGAATTACAGTGCTGCTCATTGTGGGCTACCTGTAAATTGTGAATCCGTGTTTGTTGTTTCTGTTATGAATGGTGAGATCTAACAAGTTTAGTGTTTCATCTGTTTGTGTTTCAATAGTGAACTGTATTTGAGGGTGTTTGGTGTTATATAATTGTGAAGATCTTTCATACAGAAGTTTGATTCATCTATTAGGCATATTACGTCATCTACACATCTATACTAATCTTTTGGCTTGTACTGTTTGGGTTTGAAAATTTTGTCAAAGATTTTGTTTTCTGTGATTCATGAATATGTCAGCCAGGCGCTCACTAATTGGGGATCCCATAGGCGATCCTTCCTGTGTAGAGTAAATTTTATTGTTGAATGTGAAATAATTTTGTTCATTGATAAGTATCAGTACGAAATATATCTCTCTCCACAAACACGTACCAAATACACGCAAACACACACACGCACACACATACACACACACACACACACACACACACACACACACACACATACATACATACATACACAGAAAAACATCGCCATTCAGAAATCGCGCACCACAACACAGACACGTCACATAAAGAAATGAATACGACACAGCCACCACAACAAGACAAATGGCGATGTAAACAATGCCACGTCCTAACAAAAAGTGCAGTAAACAGAAAGAAACCATCACGAAACATACAAGAAGGAACAACACATCAGCTCGAGTGTAAGTAGGCCCCTAAACAGCAATATGAGACTATATTTCAACATAATATCCAGCGAAAGTACAAAATATTTTGGGAATAAACATATGTTGTTGTTGCAGATGACAAGCTTTAAAATCTCGTCATTTCTGAATAAGGGCAGCATGCAAATCCTGCCAATTACATTATGTAGGTATTGTAATCAAACGTCAGCCTAATATATTCAACATAACTGTCAAATTAAACATCTTATTCAAATGAATATACAATCAAAGAACCTGTAACATGTTATTTCAGAAAATAAAAGGCAAAAACCCGCAGTAGATAGCACAGTATGTGCCGAAACATGTCTGGGTGATAAAAATAAAATAAGATGTCTTACAGAAGGTAGATTTCTTCACTCATCTAAGAGATTCATTGCTAACAGAAAGACTTCAAATTCAAATGTTTGTAAATCTATTGGACCAAACTGCGTGGCCATCAGTCCGTAGCTTACAAACTACTTAAACCTAGGTAAACTAACCTAAGGACAACACACACACCCATGCCCCAGGGAGGACTCGAACCTCCACGGCGAGCACCCGCGCGCTCCGCAGCGAGACGCTTTAGACCGCTCGGCTACTCCACCGCGGCACAGAAAGACTGTAGAGATAAAAGTAGCAAGGCAGTATCGTAGGACCGCTCTAAGTAGAAAGTAAATGTAGGAAAGCGGAATCAAAGTACACAAAATGCAGTTGATTCTCAAAGATAAAACTTGAAATACAAGTCCTTGTTCTGAATAATGGCTTGAATTAGGTTTAATTTTGACAAAAACACGATTACAAATTGATGCGAAATATTATGGATACGGCCAAAGGGAGGAGGCAAAAGAAACGTTAATCGAGTGTCATTCGAATGATGACGATGATAAAATGCATTCCTATTGCTTGAAAGTACCTTCCAAAATAACGTAGCTCACTTGCTCGTATAGATGTGTAGGGTAGTGCAGGCTACTAGTTGTATGTCAGTTTGACACAGTTACTTCATGCACGCTGCGAACATACGACGCCACGTGGTCCGAATAAGTACAGACCACTCCCGTCTAGAAGAAGGGTAACTAAAGTTATTCACGGAGCATCTGTCCAGTCTCCAGTATAGAATCCTACAACTTACATGTGCTCAAACGTAATGGGGTAGTTCGAATTGAATGAAACCCTTCACGCCAGCTGGCATTGATTCCGAAAACATTGATTATGCTGATCGAAACATCACGTGTTTCTCACGCACATCAAGTAGCTGCGGTATTTTTGACTTTCAGAAAGTATTACAATCTATACTACAACAATGATTCTTAAAAACATTACGTGTATGACGACAAAATTTGTGAATGGACTATTTTGTTAGGACAGATGTAGCCAGTGTGACATCTTGAGTAGAAAATCGTCAGCAAGAACTACCATGGAAATTTTTGGGATCATTGTTCTTTATTTTTTCATATTAAAGAATTGACGGACAATATTAACTGCAACTTCTGTCTTTCCCTTAGACATTGCATTCATCTATATTAAAATACTCTCTGAAATGCCGCAGGAATATTCAAGCAGATATAGAAGCAAGGGCGATACGAATTTTGTTCGACTCACGGGAGAGCGACATTGAAACGTTGGAAAATCAGTTGTGGCAGACTCTTCAAGACAGAAATAATCTGAAAAGTCACAACGCTACACTAGATGGCAGCAATGACATATAAACCAGCATCCTCACGAATGCTAGGTAGTACGTTACCACTACGACAGAGGCATGACTTTTAAAGGACTTATTTCTGGGTGGATAATGTTCCGCACCATAATTCTCTTATAGACTCTTGTACCATCTCAACAACCATGTACTAAGAATCGTGATCGCAGTATCGATTGTAGCCGCACAATCTAAAACACAACGAAAAGACAGATTATGTGGTTCTATAGTTGTGTGAAATACATCATTATATAACGAGTTCAATAATTTAATTCAAAAACATTCCTTTTGAATTTAAATGCACTAGAGATACTACCAGATAGATTTTACACTTGTGTACATGCCGCCTGATAACGTACAGGGCCTTGTTTCTTTTTCTAACTGTGGTACTCTTAAAGTGAAGTAATTTACTAGTGAAGAGATAAGAAGGAAGAAAAATTCCAAAAGCCATTACAAATGGAATACTTGTTTGCAGTGGACCGGTAAAAGATCTGTAGATGTTACAAATCAACATTATTGGCACTGTTAAAGCATTTTAATTCAGCTACTCAAGAATGGGAAACCATTAATTTAATATCTACTACATCTATCTCGGAAGGAGGAAATAACTGCAGGAATTGACTTTCGCAGTGTCACATGAAAGCATTTTAGGCCGTAACTACTCCTCCCAGGACTATATAAAACTATATTATTCAACATCTCTCGTAGTTTCGTTTCCTACGGATCCACTAAGTCAATGGCTAATTAAACGCCTTTGTAAATAGGCCGATGTCCTTTCACTAATTATTACGATATTAAAGAGAGTAATTTCTTTTCCACTGGACAGACAGAAATGCGCAAAATGTTTACAAAAGTATTTGGTTTTATTTTCATTCGCCTTAATGTATAATTGCCTAAAGAAACTAGTTCAAAATCTTATGTAAACTGCACCATAATTAACAGTGGCGGCGGAAGAAACTACTAACTATCAGAGCAGTAGGCACAGGATTATTTTCATAATGATGTGTTTTACAGTGCACTACATGCTTGTAACAAGTATATTCATAAGCACGGTCTACTTTAAAATGTGTATTGTCTCGTTGCCTTCATATTCATGTCTTTGAATTTAACCGACTTGCTGCGGAGCGCGCGGTTGCTCGTCGGAGGTTCGAGTCCTCCCTCGGGCATATGTGTGTGTGTGTGTGTGTGTGTGTGTGTGTGTGTGTGTGTGTGTGTGTGTGTATGTGTGTATTTTGTACTTAGTGTAAGTTAGTTTCAGTACTTAGTAAGCCTAGGAACTGATAACCCCAACCGGTCGCAGTGGCCGAGCGGTTTGCGGCGCGCCAGTCACAGTCTGCACGGCCGCTACGGTCGGGGGTTCGAATCTCCCCTCGGGCATGGGTGTTTGTGCCGTCTTTAGTATAAGCTAGTTCATAAGTAGTTTGTAAGTTTAGGGACTGATGACACCGGAGTTAAGTCCCTGAAGCTTAACAAACATTTGAACATTGTTTTGATAGTCCCAGAAGTCATTTACATTTACTAACATTTGAACACTTTTAACCAACAAAGAGTAACTCAAAATATTCTGATGTGGATTAACACCGTCTTCTGCCGACCGTTTCAGTTACCACCCGGTGTTAATGTGCCTAAGTAAGATGTCTGCTACCATAAAAACTAAGTAGTCGTAGTTGTAATCCTCAAAGTTCATTGCTGTTGAGCCGCGGCGGAATGGCCAAGCCCATTGAGGCGCTATGCTCCGATGCGCGAGGCCGTTCCCCGTCGGGGCTTCGAATTCCCCCTCGGGCATGGATGTTTGTGCCGTCTTTAGTATAAGGTAGTTCATAAGTAGTTTGTAAATTTAGGGACTGATGACCCCGCGGTTCAGCTTAACAAACATGTCAACATTTCGTATTGCTGTTGAGAGACGCACCATGGCTTCAGTGGTGTTTGGCGAGACTATAATTCGACGTTCCAATCCCGTTCCTTTCTGCTGTTTCTCTTAGGGAAATCGGGAATAATTCTGTAATGAAGGACAGCCAGCCGCGGTGGCCGAGGGGGCTGAGGCGCTCCAGTCACGGTCTGCACGGCGACTACGGTCGGGGGTTCGAATCCCCCCTTGGGCATGGATATTTGTGTCGTCCTTAGTATAAGATAGTTGATAAGTAGTTTGTAAGTTTAGGGACTGATGAACCCGTAGTTAAGTCCCATAAGCTTAACAAACATTCAACATTCAATGAAGGACAGCCGCGGTTGAGTAGCCGAGCGGTGTAAAGCACCTCGCTGCGGAGCGCGCGGTTGCTCGCCGTGGAGGTTCGAGTCTTCCCTGGGGCATGGGTGTGTGTGTTTGTCCGTAGGTTAGTTTACCTAGGTTTAAGTAGTTTGTAAGCTACGGCAGTTTGGTCCGATAGATTTACAGACATTTGAACATTTTTGAATGAAGGACAAGAACGACTGCTTACCGGAAGTACGTCAAATCGTGGTATTCTTTCTTTAATGAGCTCGTTGTCGATGGGGTATTAAACTAGCAATAACTACTTCCGTAGCAGCTTTGTTTTGACAGCGTGTATCTATGACCTGGGAGCTCGGGCACAGGGCTGTTAATGGCAGTCTGAAATCTTGGCAGCTCGTAAACACGGCGGCGTCACCGCAAGCCATTAGCTTCATTGCCTACAAATAGTCGCCAGCCCCTTACTTGACTCCGCTAACAGCGGTCGCACGTATAACTGTAGCAGGGACGCGCCGGTTTCGATTTCCGGATTTACATATTCGGTCGGCGCTTTCCATAGATCACACGGCGCGAGAGCGCACATGCTCCTTAATGCGCGCCATAACTGTAGTCGCAATGAATGCCAGTAAATCCGCTAGTAATAACCTCGCCGTCCTGCTCCATAGCGCACCGCGCCTCATACCAAAAACTTGTCACAAATTTTGTAGATCCGCTTCTGCACTGAGATAAATATTTAGATGCAAATGTACAGTTCTCCTAACGAAACAGAATGCTCTTAAAAAGATTTTGTAACAATTAATACACCTCTAGCCATCACGCATACTTAGAATAAGAAGAAGGCATCATACAACTGAAAGTCAAATTGGTATTTAGTGCCCTACAAGTTCGGTTATTAAAACGATCGTCTATTCAGCCCAACCTCACAATGTAGGGGCCAATAAGCTGCCTACATTCTGTGAATCGTTATTGTGCAGCGCATTTAAAATTTGCTCTTTGTGAAGAATTCGTAATATTCACGGTGTAAGGAGTAGCACGTATCTTATAACGATTTTAGTGTATTGTTGTGGGATATTGTTACTCGAGTTGGTCTCGACCCTACATACGCCTGTCATGCCAAATCTGATTAACCTGTGGGTTCAGGAGAGCCATACTCAACACCATGCCGGAACACGTTGGACTAATTTTCATATGCAAAAATGTTCATATGTTTGTAATCCTATGGGACTCAACGAATTAGGTTATCATTCCCTAGACTTACAAACTGCTTAAACTAACTTAAACTAAGGACGACAAATACACCCAAGCCCGAAGGAGGCCTCGAACCTCCGACGGGAAACGGCCGCGCTTTTTCAGGTAATCTTAGAGTCATATCACGTACTTTCAGTCAGGAAATTGGACTGTCTTAAGCTACACAGGCATCTGCAAAACCACGGCACCCAGAGTTGTGTCTTCCTCAGATGGCGCAGAGAGCCAATCGGTAATACTGGACAGAATGGTGGTACCACATCGTCTTTCCATGTGATTCGCGGTTTTTCGTACTGGGTCACAACGGAACATTCGTGTGTGGACTCTCAGGTGGAACATTTCTCATACGTGTATCGGCATAGCACTGGAAGCGACAGTGTTACGTGCCTTTGTATAAACAACACAATCACCTTTGGTCTATATAGCCAATACTTGTTACTGCAGGTATTACGAATATCGCCTGTTAATGTCGGTAGCGTGAGCTCGTTAGTTTCCTGTGACGTCTTTCACCAAGAGAACGCGAGGCATAATAATATCCCTCCCGTCCTGGGCAACGTCGATTAAGAGAGAGATCGGTTGCAACCCTGATCAATCACACTGAAAACATCTGAAAATGGATTCCGACCGACTGCCTCACTATCACTCGCAGTTCAGTGCGTTTGACGAAATATGCCGTAGAGATGAATGACGTACCCACGTTTTTCATTCAAGTTCAGTTGAAACTAATACCTTACGGGATAGAGCCGTATCCTTCCTCTCACATTGTATACACACTTGCTTAGTTTATTATTCTTCCTGCTTTATAGCCAGTAGCATTTTCATATATTTTTATTTCAATATAATACGACTACATTTTCTGTCTTTGGCTTGGTACTTGAGTGGCACCTTTATGAGCTCAATCTGAGACAAAGGAATTTCCCTGATAGACTCGGCACGGATCGCCCATTTATTAGCAGCACTGAACAGCTGAACCCTCGTGTTTTTGTTGTATGCTGTACGTGTAATCTGTGGAGCATGTTGTAAATCCGTGGTTTCCAAGTGCGTTTGGGGAGCACAGTTCCTCCAAATGTATGAGAAATAGGAGTGCTGCTTCAATATCCTCTCACCTTTAAACGGACAAACAAGTATTCCATAAATAACTAAAGGAAGTGTGACAGTATATTACACGAAATTGGAAGTTTTTGCGGAAAATCAAAATCCGATTTCATTGGCTTTTCACGAAAACATTTAAAGAAAGTCATTAAAATGGCCAGATGTCGGCACGTCCTGTTTTCAATTACTTATACGGTTAATAAAATTAAAACTAAGCGGATACCGTAAACGGAACACAAGAAACCCAGTTGGTGTTCAACTAACATCACAATTAAACATTGTTGCAACTGTTGATTGACTGTTTGCAAGTAATATATAATAACCTCATTATTTGGTTCACTGGCGTCTCATCTTTCTACGTATGACGTCATCAAGACGGCTTCGATGACGTCGCTTCGTTACCATTACAACAATGGCCGCCACAGTGATTTTTTAATTTTTACTACTGATGTCTTCACTCGCCTGTGTCATAGCACAGAGTGACTGAGTTTGCGGCCAAATTCGCAATAGCGGAGTGAGTAGTTGGGAGAGAATTATAAGTTTTTGCCGCCAAACCATGGGGTGATGGCCAATACCGCTCAAATAAAATTCAAAGTTCAAAGTCGCCAGAAGACGCGCCTTGTTTCCTAATAGTAATATTCATAATTCCCTGCTAGGAGGCACAGTCGAGTTTTCGAATTTCCCGCCAGGTGGCCATCTCGAACAGGAACCGGGAACGAATTATTTTGGATGTCGTCACAGTGGCGGCCATCTTTGAAATGGTAACGAATTGACTACATAGTAGTATGAGACGGCAGTCACCCCAATACTAAAGTATTTCTAAATATAAAGAAAGATAATAGCTCACCATTCTCACACCAGGCACTGCTTACGTCATGTTGTCCTCGTTTCTGTTTGGTCATATTGTGACATTCAGCAGCAAAAAGCATCAAAAAATGTGGAAAGTACCTTCGTATATTTCCAAATATAGTTTGATTAATTTTGATAGAGAGCTGGATTGGTTTATGTCTGTTTAAGTGATAGTTACACTTAGTACTGCAGCGCATCGATTAGTTTCCAATATCCTACGTCCAACAATCTACTTGATAACCATCATTTTCAAAATGTTCAAATGTTTGTTGAGCTTATGGGACTTAACTGCGGGGTCATCATTCTCTAAACATACAAACTACTTATAAACTAACTTACACTAAAGACAGCACAAACATCCTTGCCCGAGGGGGGATTCGAAGCCCCAATGGGGAACGTCATTGCGCATCATAGTATAGCGCCTCAATGCGCTCGGTCATTCCGCCGCGGCTACATAATTTTACTTGTGTGTATTATGTGTTTACTTCCAAACAGAAAATTATCGTTAATCCGTTAAAAGTAAAATATCTAAAGGGATGGAAGTTTGCAGTGCTGACTTTTATCTTAACAAGGAATTATGTATCGTGTTTTGACTTTCACCCCTTAGCATATTCATGGACTTGTTTTAACTCTCACAGCATGCCCAAGAATTATTTGATGGACTTTATAACCCCTAGACACTTCGTTACTCGTAATATGAAAGTTTTTTTTTTTTTTAATTTTCTGCAGTTTTTCTTTCGTTGGGTAGTGGTTTCTTCTACCTGTTCTACATCTATAATACTTATAATATAATGGAGTATTCCACAGAAGTAGTTTCCCCATAAACTGACCAAAACATCGACTCGATTGGGCTGTTCTACAGTCATACAGTTACCCTTCCTGAAAACGGAAGCTGCATACGAAACCATTCAAACCTATTGAGTTATTCAGTGGCTGCGTACCCTAAGAACGAGGCTAACTGTTTCCACCAAATCCGCCAGCCGTCTGGAGAAGCCGAAGATGACCTTTGAACCCAGGCGACAGGTGTCATTGTTGCGGAAATGAACAACGCCGCGCCGGAGCGGCCGAGCGCATTCAGGCGCTATGCTACGATGCGCGAGGCCGCCCCCCCCCCCCCCGTCGGGAGTTCGAATACCCCTCGATCATGGATGTTTGTGCTGTCTTTAGTATATGTTAGTTCATAAGTACTTTGTCAGTTTAGGCACTGATGACCCCGCAGTTAAGCCCCATAAGGATTACAAACATTTGAAATGATCAACGATTTGCAGCGGGGTGTACCCAGTGCTATCTATCGCTGTCGGTAGAACGTCCTCCACATGTCGGATGAGACCCCAGCAAGTAAACAAAGTTCACACTGGCATTCTTTCCCGACCTTGCCACTATTTCCCTAACGGGCTCCTTATCTGCCTAACATTGGAGCTCCCAGTGACCAGCAAACCAACCTATGTCCATCCGGACCTCTCAGAAGGATTGGCCACAACAGATGAGGCAGCCCGTGCTAGCAGTGGCCAACACTTCAGACCTTTTGATAAGGCTTAATGGGATAGTCTTACGGCAGGTTTTCCGCTTCACCTTTTGTCCAGAGTTTCGTGACTCCTGCACAGTTCGCTAATCACCGTCAAGCAACTGTCACTAGCATGGACGTCGGAAACTATAACCATAGTGGCATCAGGGATCGGAGACTTTGCAGAAGCCACCAGAGCTATACCAGCAATCCTCTCAGGTGCCCAGGTGACACTGCAGCCTAGGGCATCAGCCTGAAGACTGTTGACTGTAGCCAACCCAGCCCCAGCTGCTTACGGACAGTGGCCAACTCCTTATGAATCCGCACACAACAGGCGCAGCCCCCTGTTCTTCTCTGTCATATTACTTAAAATTACGGTATGTAGCAAAACAAACGAGAATGAAGCCCTTGAAAACAAGTAACTAACGAACTTAAAGAAATTTTATTAGTAATAAAATCTGAGAAAAGTTAAATTCTGTTACATAGAGCTCCTAAGGTGTGACACTGGCACTATACTGACTGCCTAAGTAGTTGATGCAAATGTCTGCGACTTATTTTGAAATACGCAAATCACATACAAAAACTCTATGCAATACTATTTACCAAATACGCGAGAATAAAGCACTTAAGAAACCGTAAATGCTAACGTAACTACCAAATTGACTAGTAATCAAAATGCAATAAAGTTAAATTTCGTTACTTAGAGCTCTTAAGGTGTGGCACTGGAGTGACCTATAACTAGCTGAAGCAACGGTCTATGAAGTTTTGAAATATATAAAACACAGACGAAAACTCTACACAACACCATTTACCAAGTGTGCGGTATTGAAGAAACACTCTGTACATTTGCCCCTCGCCTGTAATCTTTTATTCCGCAGCGGGGGATAAAGGCATACAAAATTATTTTTAACAAAACTATTGATACTTGTCTAATAATAAATGAATGACAGTGACCTTTTCACACAGTGTCACTAAAACGTCCAACTAGGTGTCTATACATAACTAAGGTAATATTTCAACAATATTTTTAAATATTTAGTACAAACAAAAATCCCCGCCTCCCCTACACCTTCCTGTATTGAAAATGGTATTCCACAAATTTTAAGAAACAAGAATTAGCAAGAAAATGTTTCATTGTTATTAATGGAATTATAAAAATTTAAAACACTAAAGCTCATTGACATCGATATAAACAAAATAAAGACAAAAACTCTACACAACACCATTTACCAAATTCGCGAGAATTAAGACACGCACTATACTCTTGCCTCACGCATGCAAACGATTATTCCGCAGCATAGGATAAAAGCGCACAAAATTATTTTCAACAAAACTATTAATACTTCCATTTAACTTGTAACTTCTATTATTACATAGTACATTATTTCCTTATTGAAATTTTTAATGTATCATTGGCACAGATTATTTTCACGGTCAGATCTAAATATGCGATTGATAAACCTCTTCATAAGAATTTTGACACGAAATAATTAAATACTTACCGAACAATTTACTTATAGGTGCCTATTTTTCAATATATTTCAAACCATAATGTAAGCCTACTCATTTGTAGTCTCAGAAGTAAATAAAAATAATTCACTTTCCACGGCACAGTTTAGAATGCAGGAAGCTGGCTCGACTGAGAATACTACGAACACGTTCAACAAATATTGAAAGCCTTAAGTAATAAAATATGTCTAGTTGGTATATTTGTCATCTTTGATTGCATCTAGCCGGCCGCGGTGGCCGAGGTGACTGAGGCGCTCCAGTCACGGTCAGCACGGCCACTACGGTCGGGGGTTCGAATCCCCCCTCGGGCATGGATATTTGTGCCGTCCTTAGGATAAGCTAGTTGATAAGTAGTTTGTAAGTTTAGGGACTGATGACCCCGTAGTTAAGTCCCATAAGCTTAACAAACATTTGAACATTTGATTGCATCTAGCATGTTACAAACTGAACACAGTTCTTAGTATCCTGTTACGAAAAGTCACAACATGAACCAGTTAGACGTATTTCTGTGACCTAATGTATCACACAGACTTCGTGACAATTGCTACATATTTACGAGGCCTACCCCTGTTTCAAAAAATGTTCAAATATTTGTAAATCTATCGGACCAAACTGCGTGGTCATTAGTCCGTAGCTTGCAAACTACTTAAGCTAAGGTAAACTAACCTAAGGACAACTCACACACACACACACACACTCACACTCACTCACTCACTCACACACACACACACACACACACACACACACAAACACACATGCCCTAGGGAGGACTCGAACCTCCGACGGCGAGCAACCGCGCGCTCGGCAGCGCATCTACCCCCGTTTCCTGACATATTCCTTTAGTTATAACGTATTGTCGCTTTGAAAACTGGCAATGTGTTAATTATTTCTTCTTCCACAGTGAAAATTGTAAATTTACTATTTCGAGATGATATGTGGAAATGTTAGACGATGCTTCCCTTCGGAGGTTCGAGCCCTCTCTCTGTCATGGATGTGTGTTGTCCTTAGCGCAAGTTAGTTTAAGTAGTTTGTAAGTCTGTGGACCGATGACCACTGCAATCTGGTCCCATAGCTTTACAAACAATTGAAAATTTTTTGAATGTTAGACTTGGCAGAAAAGGTTCCGTTAGTCAGCCATGACTGTATATCACTTATCTCTCTGGCGCCATCCGTGAGGCCAGAAGTCGCGTGCGTGTCCGCTGCAACAGTGAAATTCATTAAGTGATCCCAACAAGTGCTCGAGAACACGTTATCACTACAGCACAAATCCCCAGGGCTAATCACTGCGATGATATCACTTCTGTGCGGTCACCCACCAAGCGCTATTAATACACGCAAAGATAGCAGACGCGCCACTGACCAGCCCTCAACGCACACGCAATCAAACGAGCAACCACTTTATGGAAACTTGCTCTCTCTCGTTGATTCGTGTTACGTAATCCACTCACTCATTCCCGCACAGCAACATCATCGCCTAGCTTGTAAACCGAAACATGTCCATTTGTTTTCGCATACTGTAAAGAATAATTGCTATATCATTAGGTTACTGTGAACAAAACTTAACGCTAACCACTGAAGAAACTGTCGTTTCTCTAGACGCAAATTTGTCGCTTAAGAACATTAAATCTGAATACATAGAGACAGTCACTACACCTGACAGGTAACATATTAAAGAAGGGTGTTAAATAGATTAATTAGCACTAATACAGTACTACATAAGGAACTTGAAAACAAAAACGAATAAAAACATAACGGCGTCTTTAGTAGTAACTTATTAAGTTCTTGTATCGACTGAACATGCTTCTTCAAATTCAAATTTCAAATGTTTGTAAATCTATCGGACCAAACTGCGTGATCATCAGTCCGTAGCTTACAAAATACGTAAACCTAGGTAAACTAACCTAAGGACAAACACACACACCCATGCCCCAGGGAGGACTCGAACCTCCACGGCGAGCAACCGCGCGCTCCGCAGCGAGACGCTTTAGACCGCTCGGCTTCTCCACCGCAGCAACATGCTTGTTAATGCATAAGTAAAAATTTACGGTACGAAGATAAAAGTAACAGAACTTGTTGGAAATTATTTAATGGATATCAGTCGAAAAAATAACCAAAAAGGAGCTCGTGTTTCACGTAATTTATTCTCAACCCTGATTGGTACAACGCAATCCCCCGGGTTGTAATAGCGATAGTAAGATAAATGATAAAGTTTACATGCTTAAAGACAAATTCTCAGCTTGCGTCACGTTCTCCATCTGTTTACTAAGTACGTATAACCAACAGAAACTAATTACTCTAAAACGCTGCACCTTTCTTTAACGGTATAAGTGTCCTGTTTTCTTGTAAACTTCGGATAACACGCAATAATGTATCTTGCAAATAGTCCCAGAGTAGTAAATAAAAAATTTTGATACATTAAATCGTATAATAACGTTGTCCTACTACACAGTCGTAAAGTATTGACCGCCGAGATGTTTGAAATCACAAGCCGAGAACAGCGTTCTGTTTTAGTATATGGAGATCTTTAACGTACATCTCATCGATGAACAGCCGCCTAAGATAAGAAGCACATTAATTTAGATCGGGGGGGGGGGGGGATTCGAATCCCCCCTCGGGCATGGATATTTGTGCCGTCCTTAGGATAAGCTAGTTGATAAGTAGTTTGTAAGTTTAGGGACTGATGACCCCGTAGTTAAGTCCCATAACAAAAAAAAAAAAAAAAAAAAAAAAAAAAAAAAAAAAAATTGATATCGTGAAAAGGATGAGTTCAATCAAATGAAATATCCTATCCTCCAAATCATATCATTATGCTGTCACTGACACAATGGGGATTTGTACTCTCAGTCATCCAACATCAAATACTATGAGTGATTTTGTTAGTGCTTAGTTCTCAGATGGATATCGTACACCGTGTGGAAGAGTGGCAGGATGCTTAATTCGGTACCCTACTACGGGTGGCAGTGAAATTATGCGTCAATTACTCGGTGGCAGGTTGAAAGCCAGTTACTTATGGTAGCCCCCGACAACTAGAGCTTTTTTCTTTAGCTATTAGTCATCTGTAAAAGGTTGTCGTATGATGTTCGAATACGTATTTAAATATTGACATACACGCCGAATATAGTCTTGAGCTAATTTCACACCACACCTGTCTTTTCACAAAATGCAGACACATTTAATTTAACTTATCAAATGTTTGTAAAGCTTATGGGACTTAGCTACGGGGTCATCAGTCCCTAAACTTACAAACTACTTATGAACTACTTACGAACTAAGACCCCACAAATATCCATGCCCAAGGGGGGATTCGAACCCCCGACCGTAGTGGCCGTGCAGACCGTGACTGAAGCGCCTCAGTCTCCTCGGCCACCGCGGCCGGCTTCAGATTACAGTTTTAGTTTCTGCACAATATTGTGAGCAGATGCTACTAAAATGCCATAAATGAAGGACTAACGGATATAAATTTTTTCTCGGATTTCTATTGGAGACTGCTCATTATTCTTTAGACCAAAGAGACACTATCAACTGAAACAGTTGATGTTTTAAACCCTTTGTCTATCAAGATTCCGGTCTCCTGGAATTTCTGTGTTTTCGGACAATAATTAAACGAAAACAATGAAATTTTTGTATGATTGCAAAGCGAGCACTGTTCATGTGCAGTTAATAACAACATGAGACACTCACTGATGCCTTTTGATAGTATAATGAACTGAAAAACATAAAACACCAATGATAGGATATTTGAACCTCATCGCACAGTAAATGAAGCACAACACTTAAGTTCATCTTTTGCCTTACTGTCCGGAGCTTCGTGTTGTATTTGGAGATGGTCTGTCGGATATTCGAAGGAGACACGCCTTTTATATACAAGGTTTTCCACCCAATCATACAATCAAAACTTTCAAGACCGAATGTCCCACTTGGCTCGCGATGGGTATGAGTGAATACTTTTTAGAAGAAGGTTGCCTAAGAGCGTGGAACAGCTAGCTAAATAGAGATGATGAGTGCTCTAAGGTGCCTTGCTGCGGATCGCGCGGTCGCTCGCCGTCGGTAGCTTGAGTCCTCCAATGGCCATAAGTGTGTCTGTTGATCTCATTATGACATAGTTTAAGTTGTTTTCAAGCCTAGGGACTGATAACCGCAGTAGTTAAGTCCTTTAGATTTACAAACATTTCAAAAATTTGCTTTTTGAAGTAGGAAAAGTGAAGTTCTTGTATAGGTAGTAATCCTGTAGTCCTGCGTGGTTTATAGAGAATGTGGTATAGAACGGTTAGTGAGGCTGGAGATGCTGAGTACTGTATTCGTTATCCAATCCAATAATTGGATTTGGAAGTCTTTTGACAGTACTCAGACTGCTGTAAGACACTGATTAATGGTACAGAGGAAATGACTATTTGTACTTGCCTAGCGTCTCAAGGCGAGTCTGGCCATCTTGATTCGGTGTGGTACCTTATGTGTATCAGTGCTATATGAAGCGCGTTTTGTCTTACACACCGCTCGGCGCTACGAGTTCACGGACTGTGGCCGCAGGTCCGAGGAGTCTCCCCCAGGCGGCTGGAAACATTGACGACTGTTGTTAAAATTATTTTGTTTGACGTAAAAGGTTGTGAGTCACTGTATGAAACACATTTACTTGTCTCACCCTCACTCTAAATCTCATGGATTGCACGGCCGCTCGCGTTGTTTGTTCGACTTCTCTCTCGGTCATGGGTGTGCGTGTTGTCCTTAAAATGAATCAGTTTAAGTAGTGTGAAAGTCTAGGGACCGATGACCTCAATAATTTGTCCCTTAGGCTTATAAACATTTGACTATCTGATCACTCTGAAACTGTACTCTTACATCTGCGCTTTGTCATTATTTGCAAGCTACAAAAATAAGATCGCAGACAGTTAAATGTGTTCTGAATTTTCGAACTTTTTATAAGTATCAGGGTGTAACATTTTTTTGTACAGCTTATGGGACTTAACTACGGGGTCATCAGTCACTAACCTTACAAACTACTTATGATCTAGCTAATACTAAAGATATCAATGCCCGAGGGGGGATTCGAACCCCTGACCGTAGTGGCCGTGCAAGAACGTGACTGGCGCGCCGCAGGCCGCTCGACCACTGCGGCCGGCTAGGGTATAACACTACGTGTTTTTTGGTTAACCGTTGATACAATGTAAACATAATAAAAAATTAGAATGATGTTACTAAAAACAGTCTTATACGTATTAACAAACCAGGAAATGAAATAGCTGGAGTCCATAAGCTTCAGTACACCTACTATATACAGCCTACAATAATCCAAAACCAATATCGATATGGCCAGTTTTAAATGTTACCTACATAACACTGACTCAGAGAAATACATGCATACTTACAGAATAATACCGTATACACAAACAGGAGAATTACACACAACACCAAAGAGCTCATACAGAAAATCAAACACATCATCTTATTCACAACAGCCGAACACGCAACATATGACACCGCATAAGTCAACACAAAAATCAGCACCGCACAAATCGTCAATCAACAATTGCGAAAACAGGAACACATTGAAAAATTCCACATAAAAGACAAACATTCTATAATTAATCAAGGAACAAATTTTTTTCTTATTCTACAACTAGTTCTACTCGCATCAAGATGGGCTTCCTATTGGTCAACAATTTTCCTTAGTCACTCGGAGAGCAATATATTTGAAAGTATGTTAAGAGTGGTATATTGGCATCATTAAGTACGTAACATCAAACGCTTTCCAGATTAAACACCACGTCACGTCCAACAACGCCACAATCTATAAACATAACCCAATCAATAGCACATTCACCACAAAAAGAGAAAAAATTAAATTATGTAGACCTTGCAATATATAGAGTCAAGATTAAACGTCAGCTTCGCCACGGTGTAGTGACCGAGTGTTCTAAGCCGCCTCGCTGCGGAGCGCGCCGTTGCTCGCCGTCAGAGGTACGAGTCTTCTCTGTGGCATGGGTGTGTGAGCTGCCCACAAGTTAAAGTAGTTTATAAGTCTACGACTGATGACCATAGCAGTTTGGTCCAATAGGTTTACAAACATTTGAACGTCAGCGTGCCATATTCAGGAAGCCCACCACCACATACCACGAAAATGTTAACACGCTTAGTGGAAACAAATAAGTCTACTTTCAGTACCTAATGCACGGAATAAAAAATAAAAAAAAGCCATTCGGTGAGTACAACTAAAAAAAGACGTAACTGTGAGAACAGATATACATCTATATTATCGATAAAACTTACAAAACATGTTCAAAATGTTCAAATGTTTGTTAAGCTTATGGGACTTAACTGCGGGGTCATCAGTCCCTAAACTTACAAACTACTTATAAACTACCTTATACTAAAGACAACACAAACATGCATTCCCGAGGGAGGATTCGAACGAAAAATGTTCAAATGTTTGTTAAGCTTAAGGGACTTAACTGCGGGGCCATCAGTCCCTAAACTTACAAATCACCTACGAACCACCTTACACCAAAGACAGCACAAACATCCATGCCCGAGGGGGGATTCAAACTCCCGACGGGGAACGGCCTCGGGCATCGTAGCACAGCGCCTCAATGCTCTCGGCCACTCCGCCGCATCTACAATACATGGACAGAACACATATCCCAATACAGACAAAGCTACTAACAACCAATGCTGACACAGAAAAACACAAAACATCTGGTATTCACTGATACAGATTCTAATTTCTGTTGAAGAAGCACGGAGAATTTTTAGTACTTGGGAGAAAACACAGAAACGAGACAAACTATAGGAAAATCGACTACAAGACACCATAAATCAATACCGACGTAAAATTCTTCAAACGCACAGACAATCATTTACAGAAATTATTACTTGAGTGAACACACCAAATCGAGACATTCATAGTGAAAAACACCCAAACAGAGAAGGAACACTCAGCTCTCTTCAATGAAATTGTTATCTCTGACCTCAAGTAACTGTTACACACACACGAACACACACACACACACACACACACACACACACACACACACACACACACACACACACATTCACATCGAATAAATTAATGTGAACCATAAAAATAAATTGCATACGTCTAACTTAGTGAAAATGTTTTTTTTTTTTAACTGAAATTCTAATTGTAGTAAATTAGTTACTGTTATATATAATTGACACATAAAATAATCAAGAACACTTGTGGTACTGTAAGATAACCTCAGCTTATCTGGGTATAAAGGAGAAATAATTGTGATGATTCACTGTTGTACCACAGTGCAGAGAGTGTCGCGGAAATAATGCACGAGTTGGGGTGGAAATCATCAAAACTAAGGCATTATTTTTGCGGCGAGATCTATTTGCGAAATTTCTTTCACCAACTTTCTCTTCTGTATGCGAACACATATTGTTAGCACCAAAGTACTTAGGGAGACATGATGATCATAATAAAATAAATCAGATCGAAAATAGAAACATTTAGGTGTTCACTTTTCCCGCGAGCTATTAGAGAAGTAACTATAGAGAAATGTCATAAAAGTGGCTCGATGAACCCTCTGCCATGCACTTCAATGTGACTTGCAGAGTATCCATGTATTTGGAGATGTATCACTTCGAAAAACAAACATTGTTTTAATCAAACAAGGACATAAATTCGAGTTTTTATCGAAAGATGAACACCGCAATTGTTACAATGTGAAAAATGACTTATTAATACTGTACCTGTAAACAAAATCATCAAATAAAGGTAGATACAACTATGTACAGCTTGGGAGTCTACATAGTCACATAAGACACAGAAAGTGTTGTAACAGTATATTCCAAAAGTAAAGCGTGGCTTGTAACAGTTATTGCTGCGATCTTCTAGACCCTTGTACTTCCGTATGTGTAGTCATATATATGAAGGAAAAAACATTTTTCGTTTACGGAACGCGAGGCCTTCGTGACACGTGCTGGCAACGAAAATTGAGTGAACGCTGACAACATTTTGTTGCTTTTCTTTAACACAGTAAATAGTGCCGGCAGATGCGCGTCGCTCCTGTATATAATTCCATCAGATTCCGATAGAAACAAGATTTGCCAGTTCCCCAGGCGGCAGCGAGCACTTCTTCGCCCCGGCCCGGTGACGCTAATTTGGCTGCTGCCAATCACTGATTACCGCTCGCAGCCCTTAATGTCCCTGTTACGCGACAGGTTTAGGCGAGCGTGTTGAGTGCTCCGCTTTTCCTCCAAGTGGCGGGAGCAACTTGTGCTGGCGCTCCGGCACTGCGATAATTAGATGGCTTTCTCTGGCGCCATTTTCTTACTCGCACATGCCCTCTCATCCAGCGCTCTTGCTAAGAATGAGCTGTAGTTTAGACATCAACAGAATGACGCCCCAGATTCTTCCTGGGAGAACTGAAGATATTTGCAGGGCTAGCAGCGAAGATAAGACTTTCCACATACTGTCGTCTTCAGGTTCCACTGTTCCAAATTTCTCTCTTAATTTACGAATTGTCGTAAAGAATTTGAATTTTCATTTTGTTCTAGAGCTACGAAGCAAGATAGCGACATGAATTGCTACAAGATTTTTGTATTACCACTTTTTAATTTTTTTTTCTTTTTTCATTTACTTCGGAAGCGTCATATGCTGTGAGATATAAAGTGATTTGCCACAGTGGTTTCATTTGAAAGTCAGTGAATACACACAGGAGGTGAAAAATATTTGGGAATACAAAAACCAAATATATCACTGGCGTAATGCAGTGTAGGAATACCTTTGGCATTCAAAATAATTTTCACTCGCCTTGACACGGAAGGATTTTCAAGGGAAACTTAAAGAATCGTTCTTGCAAATTAGAGGCAATTTTAGATAATAATGACACAAGAAGGTAGTGATCACGCACCATTCCCTCCAAAATAGTCAAAAAGGTTTCAATAATACTTATAATACTTACAAGGAGACAACATGGGTATCGGATTTTAGAATTTCTCTGTATTTATAGTACGTGAAATTCAAAACTTAAATAACAATCAGCCAAAGCCATTCGACGCAACTCTCAAAAATTCTCGAGGAAATAGACTTTGAAGTTATACAAGTACATGTAAGTACCAATAATGAAATCAGTTACATTGTCCGTCAGTGAAGCTCAGGTGATAGCGTTCTAACCTTACATCCATAGGGTCGACGGTTCCAATCCTGCCGTGGCAGATGTTTTCTTTTTCGTTGTGTTCGAATACTTACACAATTTTAATATCTAATGGTAATTTTTGCGAGAAATGCAGGTGTTTTGTTTATTAGTAATTTTCTATATTTATAAAAAGTCGTTTATAATGATAGTTTCAGTAAGAAATAACGTAAGTTATATTTTTTTACAATATTGGCTTCACTATTAGTTTACGACGGTAGTGTTTGATTCATCATTTTGTGAAGAGCTACGACGCTGTTTTTGGAAAGTCATCTCCATAGCTACTAACAGCTTATCAAGCAGCCAACCTTCTCAACCATCATTTTAGGTGACGACAATGTGTTGAGCTCGTTTACATGCACATTGACAAAAACTGATATAACACGTGTAATTAAAGCTCCCAAAACGTTTATATAACTGAATTTGGAAAGGGAAAAAAATTGTCACCGTGGGATCCGAACCACCGACTCTACGGTTGAGACCAGAACGCCACTACCTGAGCTAAACCGACAGATCATGGAACGGATTTAATTATTGGTACTTATGTGTAATTGAAAAACTTCAAAGTCGATTTTCTCGAGAATTTTTTAGATTTTCGTCGAATGGCTTTGGCTGATTATTATTTAAATTCTGAACTTCACGAACCATAAATATAAAGAAATTCTGAAATCAGGTAACCATGTGGTCTGCTTGTGATTTCTACTGACTATGGTAGTCAGGGGAAGTGCACTAACTCATCATCGGCGAGACAGTACCAGTCGATAACGATGCAAGATGAGTGAACACTCTGTCTTCTTGGAGCACATCATCAGTATTTATGATCTAATATTATAGAGTGACATATGCCTGGTGAATGAAAATGTTGACGTAATCCTTGTCAATAACAAGGACTTTCAGAGAACTACAGAATACTACGATATGGTCACGTTTTACTGTGACCGCCTGTCGTGTCTGAACACGATATCGCAATAGGACGTAAGTGAACAGCCAAAATAGTCCCGCAACCCTTGGCAAGTAATTCGAGCTTGCAAAGTAGCCAATGGGCCTGTGGAGTACCCCCTAACCAGCTTCATGTTTTACTCTTGGCACATAAACTCGGCCAGAAGTCAGAAACAGTTTGAAGACTGATCAGACCAAATGACTTCCTTCCATTACTCTTTGGTCTCGGTACTGTGGCCTCAGCACCACACTTCCATTATGCGGGCATTTCCGCTACTGATGATTGATTTCGGAACAATAGCTTGTCATGCAAATCGCAGCTTATGCAACTCCCTTCGTGTTGTTTCGCTCTGACAGTTTCGCGAGGCCGGCCGCGGTGGCCGAGGGGACTGAGGCGCTCCAGTCATGTTCTGCACGGCGACTACGGTCGGGGGTTCGAATCCCCTCTCGGGCATGTATATTTGTGCAGTCCTAGTTCGTAAGTAGTTCATAAGTAGTTTGTAAGTTTAGGGACTGATAACCCCGCAGTTAAGTCCCTTAAGCTTAACAAATATTTGAACATTTTGAGTTTCGCGAGTGCGACATTCACAACTACAGTAACTGTCATCCTCTTATATTCCCTCTTCAATGATAGTCTGCCACGATATTTCACTTTTGTCGAAGTTGTGAATTAGCGAATAACTGTCTTCCGCTTTTCCGGGAGTGATATAAATTGGTCATCCGATGTCTCTTTAAACACCAGACGCTTTGGACCCCTGCTACGGAAGCACGCACACTGCGATCCACAAAACCATTTTCCCGCTTCGTAATTCAATTAGCAGTGATTTAAATGTCACAACCACACAGAAAACTGTTCTTAGTACGACTCACACTTGTAACATATCGATGACATTGGAGGTCACTGCACGTTAATATAAAACAATAATAATAACGGCAACGCATAGTGCGGTCTTGGCTACGATCTTCTTTTACGTAGCAGCATATTTTTATCACGATGTTTCGACATTTTTGTCCTACCTGTACACCCTTTGTAGACTATTAACTACGGTTGTATGGAATAGTCCAGTTGAATTAGCATTCAAATCGGAAATAATTGCTACAAAAGGTTTTATTGTTTTAATGGCTTCGTTTTTGTCTTAGTATGACTACCCTAGGTTTTCCCCCTCGGCGGAGTTGTGCATAAGTGGTGGTGGTGTTGTGTGTGGGGGGTGGGGCGGGGGGAGCAAAAATATACCTAAGAAAGGGGTATTTCATCTGTTTTGTGATTACAAAATATCTCGTAAATGATCCACAATATCGAAAAGTTAGTGGGATTAAAAGTTGTAGGACATGATATTCTGCATCGAATGAGACCATCCGTATATTTTGTGGACCACCCGTATTCATACTAGTGCTCTTCAAAATTGGACCAGTTTTGCATGTTCATGAAAAATTTTCGTTTTAATCTCTGTTTCTTGGCAATATCGGTGAAACTAACCCATCCATCAATAATGTGGTTCATAAACATGATATAGAGAGATAAATTCTGCATTTGATGAAACTAGAAGTGAAATGCACCTCTCGTTTCTGTATGGGTAAGTGTGTACTTTCATTGCTATGCATGTAAGGTACTTGACATTTACAAATCTAGGTCTCTAGATCAGTTTTATGCAGAGAACTCAAAAATAACATTATTATCAGTAAAGTATGAACACTAATTTAATTTTTTTTTTCAAAGTCAGGGGTCAAGTTAGCGTCTCGCTGTGGAGCGCGCGGTTGCTCGCAGTGGAGGTTCGAGTCCTCCCTGGGGCATGGGTGTGTGTGTTTGTCCGTAGGTTAAACAAGTTCCACGGAACACTGAAAAAAAACCTGAAAAACAGGGAACTATTCAAAAAGACCCACAAAGAGACACATTACAAATACATAAAACCACAGTAACAGGAATTTCTGGCAGTCACAAGAGATGAGGTAACTGCTACAGATGGTAGACAACCTTTGACGGTCTCTAGCTTCATCTTCCACTGCTGTCGGCTCCACTTCTGTAACGGTCGTTGCAATTCGATCCTTCTATTGCGTTTTATATCCTGAGGGGTGAGAATGGAGGACTCAGTTAGGAAGGAATACGTCCGCTCGGAAAATGTGGCCAAACCCCTGGAGTCTCTTCTGCCCCAATATTCGACCAATGTGTGGCATTCCAGATTGCTGATATTGGTCTTCTTTCTTTCTTCGTTCCCATTTATCTTCCATGGCATTATAGACGGGTCGATAGATCTTTCGAAGTACCTTCCTTTCAAACTCACATACTGATTCTTCTGTTCTTGCCGATGTCGCCCACGTTTCACAATCGTATAAAAGTACTGGAACTACTATGTCATGTAAAGGTAGACCTTGCTCTTTTGTGATATCAGACGAGATTTGAAACTATTGTTCGGACGAAAGAACACGGGATTAGCATTTTTTATGCGTTGATGTACTTCTTTCGTCACTTCATTTTAATTGGTTATTAAGGAGCTCAGGTACTTAAACTCTTCAACACGTTCAATGTATGCCTTTCGACAACAATGGTAGAAAGGAGATCTTGGCGGCGTGATGCAACAAGATATTTAGTTTTGTTTTCGTTCACCATAAGTCCAATTTTCTTTGCATTGTAGAGGAAGCGGGAAGTATCAGCGCGTATTTTTTCTTGAAGTGTCGTCAAGGATAACAGCTTCGTCAGCAAATGCCAGAATAGAGTCTGTTCCCACCATCTCCCTCTCAATGAATTGACAAGTGTCACGGCAACCTATTCCCAAGGCCGAATTGAATAATACTGGAGCCAATGGATCTGCTTGTCTCACTACATTTTTGATGGTGAATGGTGGCGATAGTTGGTTGCCATATTGCACTTGAGAAGTTGACAGGGAGTAGCAAGCTGCAATTAGGCGGATGTATTTCGCTGGGATATCAAGATCCCTTAACGTTTCACATAATGTAGCATGGTCAGTGCTGACAAAAGCGTGCCGAAAATGGATGGAAATGGGATGTAGTTCTTGATTGAACATATTGCATACAGTATTAATATTTTTATCGAAATTTTATGTCCCATATCACTATACCTAACGCGTATTCCACATTTTTTCCTGGTGACGTGCGGGCTCTGACTACACCGAGGCGTAGCCGGCGGAGCGTCTGTCTTCCACAGAGGCCGCCAGAGGAGAACGATGTACAATCTCCTGCTTGCTATGCAGCTGCGCTAACCACTTTTGTCACACAGGTACCGTGGTTTCCATTAAAGGTGCGCACTAACCTGTTGGACTAAGCTGCTATGTTCATCAGTCCCTAGACTTACAAACTACTTAAACTAACTTATAATAACGACACACACACACGCGCGCGCGCGCCCGCAGGAGGACTCCACCTCTCGCAATCCTTCAGTCAATGCAGCTTAAAGTGTATATGCACTGAAATGGAGCCTCTTTCAATTTTTCTACATATCAGAACAATGACAGTAACTGAAATGAAAGTCTCCAAATCTTATGATTTTCAAGTGGTTCAAAACCTGATGCATGTGTTAGTTGAGAAACAAATGTGTGTCTATTATTTTTAGGTATGTCTGAACTGCAGCGACCATCTTTCATCAGATAGTGGGACGTAGCGGTACCGCAAGATGCTACTTGCTTTACTGACAACTAATTACCGAGGGAAATAACAAGAATGTGTTTCAGCGTTAAACTGTGTCCTTACTCTGTGACAGGCTAGACACAGTCGCACAAATCAACTTAATTTCCTTTATGTTTGTGTTGCGATTTGACGGAATCTTTGCATACAAATCTGGATATACAAAAGTATCCGATATCTGTTCGGTTAGAGATAGCCGTCCTCAGGGTCTCCAGATTCGTTTACATACATTCCTTCGAATCATCAAAAGTCTTCTGTACATGCCTCATGGTGTTTCAGTGTTTATTATTATTACTATATCATTATTATTATTCCAGTGGAGTGTAAAAGCGCATTTGTAAAACTAGTATATTGCAAGGCGTAATGTTGAGTTGTGCACGGAAAGTATTTTCTTAGTAATGCGAACATCGTCTTTTATTTTGTGTCATACTGTGGTACATACTAGAAAACAATACACGTTTTTGAAATGTGCTACAGAATAATGTTAAGGATTACATGGGTGGAACGGTAACAAATGATTTAAGTGCGGGACAGATAATTTGTTTATTTTATGTATTTGCGTATTTAATGTTTTTTTATTTAATGTATTCCAGGTAGCTGTTCACATTTTATATTCTATATTCGTTGCGTCAAGCGTGTTATAGGCTACAACTAGGAGTAAAAAAGAATTCACTTCGAAGTAATTACGATATATACAATGGAGAAAAAACATGGTTTGCATTCGTTCATTAAAATTGCAACAGTATAAATTTTAGGTAGACAGAATGAAACAATAAACGCAAGCGCTAACAGGCACGAGAGAAACTGGGAAAATGCAGAGAAAGAGATAAATGATACAACGTAATTAATAAAGTCAAGGAGGTAGTGGTGTGACTAGTTGTCAAGTGGAATGAGAAAGTAGCGTAGCTTCGGATACTCTAGAGCATTTGCTTTACTGTTTGTCAGAAGAAAACTGGCTGTATAGCGCTACGTTAAGTTTTGTGGAAATATTATGCAGCTGAGAGAGGAAAGTGCTTCTGCATTAAAAGCAGCGCGACACAGGAATGTGCGCAGCGAGCTGGGAGACGCACAACACCGCCAGAGAAATAGGTACCGAATGGCACAGAAAGGACACTGCATGGTGAGACCTAAAATACAGCACTTAATCTCTGACGTGCAGCACTAGTGTGTAAGAAGACATGCTGAAGTAGACTCGCCGTTTAGTATTCACGTAACTTGCTTGGTCAGAACCATCCTAGCAGTATTGGGTAAGGCATGGTTAAAGAGACGGCCCTTGATTATGTAACGCACGCGACAATTCATGTCTTATCCCATCCGTATAGAGTTTTCACTTCCGTGACGTGTTGGATTACATCGAAACAGTGAACGTTCATTAGAGCGACTGATTGCGGAAATGTTTCTTTCACATACCGTGAAAATACAGTATGCTCTTAAACTTTTGGAGACATATATGAAGCATTCCTATATGTGCTGACAGGATTTAATGTCTAGTTGAGGTACTCTTTCAAAGTGAACCCCCAGTCTTGTAATAGTTCTCTTTTGCGACTTTTGACAAAGTCCCAGGGTTGTAACCCCTTTTTGCACTGAAAACAAATCTTCATTCATGTGGACGACAGTATTGATGTCTTCAGATCTGGAACTTATGTCATCAAATTAAAAATGTTAAAAAACGAGAGAACATACTGGATGAAATATCGACAGACAACGAAAAAACTGGACTGAGCCGCCTTTAGAGACCAAGTTTACAATTCGACTTTTCACTCCTATAAACAGTAATTTAGAGAAGTACGTTTAAAATTATTTCAGCGAATCAGCTGAAAAATTTTCATGTCGTATTTAACTGAGTAGTGCGTCAAAGATGGCAATTTCAAATGCATTGCTGAAGTAGTGTCAACATTGTGATATCAGAATATCAACATCATATATCATGTCATCAGCTACGTTAATTAATATAGTGATTATACTGTCGCATTTAAGATGACAGGCTGATACTGGCTACATAATTGATCTCTGCATACGAATCCAGTTATTTGGAGGAAAACAATGTATTGCAGGGCTTAAAATAAAGTGGGTAAGGCACTGACTGGACGATAATCATAAACTGACTATGGATTTTTGTTCTTAGAAATCTCTCGGACTTTCCTTATTTATCAATAATGATGTGGCCGGCGCGCAAAACATGGCAAAGTGCTACATTACAAATCCAAATGTTTCTACTTCAATCCCCTGTCAGTCCCAAGAGCCGGCCGCGTTGGCCGAGTGGATTGCGGCGCGCCAGTCACGGTCTGCACGGCCACTACGGTCGGGGGTTCGAATCCCCCCTCGGGCATGGATATTTGTGCCGTCCTTAGTGTTAGCTAGTTCATAAGTAGTTTGTAAGTTTAGGGACTGATGACCCCGTAGTTAAATACCATAAGCTCTACAAACATTTGAATTTTAACTGCTTTTAGAAATGTCGATATGTGAAGATAGGAATTTTGAATTCAAAGAAATTATTAAGATAAGAGATAGTAGGTATCGGATTAAAAGGAAAGACTGTATTTTATTCACAAGTTATCCGTTGAGGGTAATACAACTAGAATATCTGTTTACGGGAATGTAATATCTGTGAAAATTAAATGTTACGTAAAAAATAAACGTAATATACTTCAGAAGTAAAAAAGAATAAATTATGTGCACAAATCCATCATTGAAAGAAGTTTATTTTTTCCGTGAAAGTACTTCAAAACAATTTTAAAGTAAAGCAGAAAAGGAATTAATTTTTTATCTGTTATTGGAAGTTAAGGGTTCGTATGGTATTCAGCTCATTGGTAATTACGGTTGTATCGTTCCTCTTATTGACTAATATCAAATTAATAAATGTTTACTAGTCTTGTATAGTGACTATCACTGATTAAGAAATTCATTTTTAATAATATTATGGATGTTAACTTTGAGTGGGTAACAACGTTAGGTTACGTGACTATTAATTTTATTTGAGTACCCAAGCTTTCAATTTATTGCATTGGCAACATATCTTTCTAAGGTGGTTTTTTGTTCACAACCGAAGTAAATATCTTCATCCTGGGCGTTATCTGATGCTTTTAGAACCTTATAAGTGATTTTCTGGAATAAAAACTAGTCAGATGGGTTACATTTATAGCATCAATGCCATAATATTGTAACGTTATCATTAATTCTGACTTAGGCGACCATAGGGCTAACTAATAACACCTTTTAACATTAAGGACGTTACAGAAATTGGCGAATAAGTCTGCTAGGTTTTCGCCGTTATAAGGATGAGGAGGAGCAGAGATAGATAGATGAGGGTAGGAGGTTTACTGAGAGAGGAGGGATGAGGAGGAGGATAGAGAGAGGAAGTAGGAGGATACGGACAAAAGTTGTAGGAGGAGGCTGTGGACAGGAGAGGTGGCAGGAGTGCCTGTACTAACACAATATTGTTATAAATATATACTTGAGCTGCGTCAAGTTTTCACAAAGATACTTTATACGACAAATTCAATGGAAAAAATGGTTATAGATATGTTGGAAGTGACGGTCAGAGTCGTTAGGGTGACTGTAGCCTGTATATACAATTCCCAAACGTATCAAGCAGCCGCGGCGAAGCGGCCGAGCGCATTGAGGCGCTATGCTGCAATGCGCGAGGCCGTTCGCCTTCGGGGGTTCGAATCCCCCTCGCGCATGGATGTTTGTGTCGTCTTTGGTATAAGGTAGTTCATAAGTAGTTTGTAAGTTTAGGGACTGATAACCCCGGAGTTAAGTCCCTTAGGCTTAACAAACAGTTGAACATTTCGTATCAAGCAATTGGGAAGCATTGCCGGTTTAACTGCTATTTTTTTCAAAATTACATAACAAATGATACAATTTCGGCAACACGCCATAAAAAAGACACACACGTATGAAAATAAAAGTGGACAAATAAAACTGATAGTGTTGCATTGGTCATAAAAAAACGTATAGTGCTCATTTGCAGTGTTAGCTAAAACACAACACTTTGGTTCAGGAAAAAACAACTGTCGGGTACTGGGCAACACATCAGCGCTTCATGATGAGAGGCGAAAATCTGAGAAAAATTTCAGTGATTAAGTAAATCAACGTTTTACAAAAATAAAATAAAATGATTAAAATATACGTGTTGATTTTAGATCTACAGGAAAATATGAAATTGCATATATCTGTCATTACAAACCACTGATAATGTTTAATATCCAATTAAAATTAAAACCGTTTGTTGAAAAAGAGCCGGCCGCGGTGGCCGCGGGGACTAAGGCGCTCCAGTCACGGTCTGCACGGCCACTACGGTCGGGGGTTCGAATCCCCCCTCGGGCATGGATATTTGTGCCGTCCTAGTTCGTAAGTAGTTCATAAGTATTTTGTAAGTTTAGGGACTGATGACCCCGTAGTTAAGTCCCATAAGCTTAACAAACATTTGAACATTTTTTGTTGAAAAAGAATACATATTAATGTAATTGCATGGATGGACAAATAATACCCTCCATATGCATAACAGTGTAAACCACGGCAAACAAGTTTCACTTGGCATATTTTTCATGTCCGTAGCGGAAATGTTTCTAGTGGCCCATGGTACTTGCTGTTGAACACGGAAGTTATATATTACCTAAGCGCTGAGGTTTCGTAACCGTTTGCTGTTGGTTGCTTTTTAGGCTTTTCAGACTCCTTTTTATTACAGTTTTAGTGCAGTTTTAGAAACATGAGCGGCTGATATGGTCAACGGCTCTCACTCCGTTACCGGAGACGGACTGGAGTGGAGCTGGCAGCCGCCGATTGTATATACCAGTTGCGCCGACACCTGAACACGTTTCTCTCGTGGTTATTACTTGCTACATACAACTGTCGTTCTCTGCATGCGGCAAACCACAACACGTTCTACTTGAGGCTTTCCTCTTCGTTGTTGGATTGCGCTGTTTGTGAATTTTTATGGCCCGTACGATATAGTCGAACCCATAATTTCCATATTTTATTGTTTTGAAAAAATACCATCGTGTACTTTTAGCACTACGCGTTTGAAGAATTTTCTTTCAGTATCGGGTGCAAAGTACTTTGTCTGACGCTTGCACGGGTGTTGTTTTGCCTGTCTTGCACTGTACTGTGTCAGGTTTCTCTTGAGAATATGCGATAATGTCCTTCCTCCATTATGCATAAAATCACACAGAGTATGAGGTATCACATACGGTGTTATTGATTGTCTGCTTATTATGGTTTTCTGCGTAATGCAGTAAGCAGAGTACCTAATACTCTCACAATGTCGACTGAAGTGCAAGAGAGCCAAAACAGCATTCAAAGAACTTACGTAATTATTTTGTCTTAACCTTGGGAAATTCTCGAAACGCGATATTCTAAGCAAGAAACACTCGCGCTGGTGCATTCCTTCATTATTTAAGTAACAGCTTTCAATTAGCTATCCTAACGTATCGATTACGAGGAAAGTAAGTAAGTTAAACATTTTACTTCACACTTGAAATGTACACTTCTTAGACCAGTAGTAAAAGTTTAAAGTTAATTTAAGGTGTCCTCAATTACTTCTGACACCATATTCTTAATTAACATCAAGTCTCTTACACATTTTGTTCTTATGATTACCATAACGAGTTTGAGAAACTACAAAGTTTTAAATTCCCAAACTTTATAAATGTTCGAAATCATACAATTTCGATAAAATTAAAAATTACTGATATGCTATTGTGAAATGCACTGCATTGTCAGGCCTATGATAGTAAGTAAATCCGCGACACTGTAAACCTGAGTGAAACATTGAGCAAATATTTCATTTTCGTGTGCACTTCTAGTTTAGAACTGAATGACATACGCACATTTACTCAACCACACATATTGACCAAACAAGTTTTTTTATGCGGCGATTACCTACAGTTGATGTGAATGTAGTATGCAGTTTGATTCCACCATCGGTCGTATAACGTTTACTATAAATTGTCTGTTCCGAAGAAGTCATTTTGTGACATTTGAACATTTTCGCAGGACCGTGACTCAAACCAACTTGTGAAAAGGGAGTGATCCGGTTTCGAGTAATGGTCTAGAACTCTTAAAGGAACCGTTCACGAAGAATGTTTCCTGTTTCTTGAACGGTCCACTCCGAGGGCCACTACCTGACATACTTGGACCCCACAGATATGTCAACACATTCCATCTCCACACTTGTGTCACTCGTTAACTCTTTCACAAACTCATATCGTTTACCCCTTCGCTCCCAGATATGAATTTCTGGCAACTGTAAGACACTATTCCGTATATAGGACAGACAGCAAAGTTCAGCACATAACCGTTATAGAATTCTTCCCTTACAGAAATTATGTATGCTTCCTCTGTAAGGAAATACTAAATGCCCAGGAATAGATATTACAAAACATTCAGAAAACCATTCTGATAGTGATTCATTGAGATACCTTGGTACCTCAGGCGGTAGGATTATTAACTCTTAAACGCCATGTTTCGGATTCTGGAGACAGACAGCACATTGTTCATATCTACCAGTACGTTTCCAGTCGAATCACTATTAAAGTATGTTGGTGACACTCTGATTGTTCCTGCATGTGACCTATGTAACAAAGGACGGAAATAGTAACGTAAAATTGCACTGTTGCTTGCTCCGTGCTCTTCACATCCAAAGAAGGGATTTATTTTCTTGAGTCACTTCTACATCAATCATCTTTCTGATATACCTTAAAGAGTGACAGTGCGGAAATTTTTGATTCCAGTTGTACTCCTCTCAGGACGGTTAACTGTCTTCTCAACAAGTATCGAACTACATTTCCAGTACAGTTACTGTCCTTCCCAGAGACTAAATAAGATATGTTTAGTGTAGGTTTGTGCCAACTGGGAATACGACAAATTACTCTGGAGCATGCATTGAAACATCCAATACGTCATATTTTACTTTCAGTTTATACAAAATCAACTGCTTTTGTTAGATTTTTCCTCAATTTAATGAACGGTTAAATGTAACATAACAAACTTCCAGATTTGATTCTAGAACTACCGTAACCATCAGATATTGCTGTGACTAATCACTGAATATGTTTTATGATGCGCACTGACAACATACTGAACAATAGTATCACTTAACACGAATACTGGGAAGGTACATTTGAAAAGTGAGAGATGTTCTCCGTTCTCTGAAGATCACAAACTTCCCGAAATCTTCTTCTCTTCATTATTGTCACGTCGAAATAAGATAGATTGTATACACAGTGATTGAATACTATGTGCTTCCTTTCCCAGAGAAGCTAAGTAAGTTTCATTTTATCTAAATATAAATTCCGTCTTTCTCGGCGTTAACGTGTATCTTTCCAACCACAGAGGATATCAAACGAGGATAAAATTGCGACTGTTTTAACGGAAATAGCAACGCATACGTCCAACACCAAAGTAAAGCCGTTTATATTATAGTCACCAAGTTATGCTATTATAAGTAATCAGATTCGAACGAAAATTAATTTGAAACTGATTTAAAACCGAAATGTAAAATCTGAAATACGACTGAAGTGGCACAGCATTTTTTACGATGCGCACACGGCCAAATTACCTCGAAAATCGAAAGTTTATCAGAACGAAATTACAACCACGTTCGCATGCCCCGAGAGAATTCGTGTTCAAGAGCGTAAAAATTGGCTTAACGTTTCGCCGAGAGATTTCCTACAGTTACCGTTATAACTGTCTCCGCGTTTACTCACATAGCTGCTAGTTTTTAAGTGTGTCTTGATACAGAACAAAGATGAAAACTTGTCGATCTTAATATACTCAGTTCTCCATCTCTGTCGATGACGAAAATTTGTGTACATTTAGAATCATTCAGTCTATTTTTCTAAAAAATGACTGAAAAATCGGTTAAAAATTCATATAGTAATATAATTTTCGAGATGGCCAACGAAACTCCCTTTTTTTCTTTTCTTTTGGACGGGTGGGGGTGGACAAACCGCTGTTTTAAGTAGTGTCCTACAATCGCTTTGGTAACGGAGTGATACATTTTAATTCTTATTTAAGATATAGCCAGTGTACATATCTTTTCTTCAGTATTTGCGGTGTACAGTTGCTCCCATACTTTTCAAGGAATTGTCAATCATTCCATTAGTTTTATAGGATCTTTCGTTCAGTAACCTAGTAAAACTCAGTATCTGTTAATCAACAAAATCATAATACGACTATGGACTGAAATGTTACAACCGAGCGAGGTGGCGCAATGGTAACACACTGGACTCCCTTTCGGGATGACTGTGGTTCGAATTCACCTCCAGCCATCAAGATTTAGGTTTTTCGTAATGCCCCTAAATCACTCTAGGCAAATGTCGGGATGATCCCTTTAAGAGAGCACGGCCGATTTCCTTTCCTAGCCCTGTCCAAAAATTCGAACCTGAGCTCTTAGACATAACGTCACTTATTTACGAGCTTCAGTGACAGATACGCGCAGGTTATTCCACAGTTGCTCATTGCCGCGAGTGAGTGCCGATCGTTCCAAGGCGCCTTGTTGTGGTGCGGAGTGCGCCGCTGCTCGCCGTCGGAGGTTTGAGTCCTCCCTCGGACATGGGTGTCTTTGTTGTCCTTAGAATAATTTAGTCTACGCAGTTTGTAAGCCTAAGGACTGATGACCAGAGTAGTCCCATAGATTTACAAACTTTTAAACAGTTGAAATTGCTCATCCAACATGGTGACGACTGGTAGCCAACCACTGACATAAAGCAATTGGATGAGGGAACAGTGTAACTTCACTAACGTATTCTCCAAATTACAGGCTACACGAATCATATATGATCATTTGTGATGTTGTATCCTCAATAGAAACGTATGACAATGACGAGTCCAATATGACAACATATTGTTCAAATGTTTGTAAAGTCTATGGGACATAACTACGGGGTCATCAGTCCCTAAACTTACAAACTACTTATGAACTACTTACGAACTAGGACGGCACAAATATCCATGCCCGAGGGGGGATTCGAACCCCCGACCGTAGTGGCCGTGCAGACCGTGACTGGAGTGCCTTAGTCTTCTCGGCCACCGCGGCCGGCTGACAACATAAATTCTTGTCATAAACACGGAATACGTAGCCTATACGTCCATCGTTCCACTACAAGCAGAATCGGAAACCGTTTACAGATTGGTGGTGACAGTTATGCGACACGTGATTTTGGACCCACCACTTTCGGCATGCTCTTTCTCCACTATATCAAAGGAATCAACAAAAACGGTCGTCGTGATGACAGTTCGTGGTAATATACACAATGTCGCTTACTCTATATGGAAACTAGTATAGCCTTAAAAATTCATAACGTAAATGACATTGGCGTATGACCAACGACCAAAATGCTGCATGATGTTGAATGTAACCCTTCTGAACGCATAGATTCCATATTCCCTTGACATTCTGTAGATCTCGACCAATGCGAGGATTAATATCGTGCTTGTGGAGATTTCTAATTCTTAAACGAAATACAACTAAATAGTCTATTAAAGAATCAATATTCAAATTCGATTTAAGATGAAAGCCACTGAGTAGCCTTTCTTGAAATGATGCTACACATACTACTTTTTGTTTCTTCTCTGACGTTCAGATCGCTTACACATCAGACTTGATTTCAATGAATAACAGTGTATTAAAGATAGCTATATCACAGTAAGGAAACCATATCTGAAACACCGAAGACCACTGAAGAAGTTTTATCTTTATATATAAAGCAGAGTGTATGTGAGTGATTTAAATTACACGTACCATGAACTAAGCAAAGAGTGAAAAAAAAATGGATGATTAAGATGATGGAAAGTTTGTCTCATATTCTGGGTTCTGTCTAATTTACTGTCTGTTTTTCTTCCTTCACGTCCAGCCTCTCGACGCTAAATTACATCTAATGACACAATCTATATGACTTATCTGTAATTAACATTTAAGTCTTTCGCAGAAAGTCGTCCTAATCAGTTTTATACTATATCTCGACCGTTCTACTAAAAAATAGTTTAAACTTTCAGTGTCACATGTAATTTCTATTATTTTATCAGATTGCTCATATTATCTTTAAGTAGTCTAAAGTAAACAAAAGACTTTGACTTTTGAAGGAAATGTCGCTGACATCTGTGACATTCTGTCCCTTTTTTCGATAACAGAAACCGAAAAACCCGGTTTTGAACGTATCCCTGGTCATCTTTTATTCGATGTCCATATGTCTCATATGACGCAACAGTACTCCAAAAGAGTACCGACATACATAATATAGAAAATCTCTTTAGTGGTTTTGTTGCACCTTCTATCAATAAACCGTTGTCTTCGTTTCGTCTACTGCATATCTTGTTTGTGATGGTTCTAGTTTAACGTTTAGTAAATCTAATTTCTAGATATTTAATACAATACACAAACTTTAAGTTGTGTGAGTTATAGTGTAACAAAAATATGACTTCATGTTGAAGCTCTTGTGATCCGTGTTCACTTATCAAATGTTCAAATGTTTGTTAAGCTTATGGGACTTAACTACGGGATCATCAGTCCCTAAACTTACAAACTACTTATGCACTACTTACGAACTAGGACGGCACAAATATCCATGCCCGAGGGGGGATTCGAACCCCCGACCGTAGCGGCCGTGCTGACCATGACTGGAGCGCCTCAGTCACCTCGGCCACCGCGGCCGGCTCACTTATCAAATATTTAGTGTTATTGTAAGAGTCTGCCTTGAGCGAAACACTGTAATTTTCTTTTTATCCAATCTGTTTCAATGTGGTTGCACCATCATCAGTGGGCCTTTTATTCCTTGCTTTTACGTGTTGTGGTATTTCAATTTCCCAGCGCTTTATGAGTACGGTTTCCTTTACAGTTTAAATCTGCTAATGTGATGACGTCTACATTGTTCGATAGTGAAGGACACAGCACTATTAATATCACACTGGTGTCACTAGCTGTCTTGTTATCAGGTACAGCAAAGTGTAATCTTACTGACGGAAAAATACTAAACCAGCCGTACAGATGAGGCGATAAAACACGCCACCACATCTGATTAGAAGCCGCTTGTGAGAAACGTTATCAAAATAATTTTATAATCTAGAAATATGAAAGCATTTCGAGATTCTTATCGACTGCAATCACTATTTCTAGTGATAAGGACTAGTTGTATCTCACAAGAAATATATTTTCTAAGTAAGTGGTGGTTATCTGTCAATATATTGTTTACTTCGATACACTCCATAATATTAGAAAGATGTTAGGAAGAGAATTATTTGTTTGCCTATGCTGCTACAATAAGATAAGATCTTTTTTTTTTTTACGAGACACATTTCGTTTTATTGAACTTAAAATAACTTCAGTGATCTGAAATGATGTATGTCTACAATTTGATTTGATCTTATAAATCAAAAAAGTCAATTTTTTCCTTAAAACTTTGATTTTATTACTTACGGATATTCTTTCAGATTTCGCTTCACATTATGAATCGCCGACGAGTAGCGCAGTACACGGCAGTTTTTCTTCCTGCACCAACTGCCGGGTACCGTTCAACATGTCGGTGCTTAGTGATGTTAGACGAAAATCTAAGAAAATTTCCATAAGTAAGAAAAGCAACATTTTATAAAAAATTAAAGAATTATTTTTCGATCTACAAACACAAATAAAATTTGAGATACCTGTCATTTAAGATCACTGAAGAAGCTTTATTCTATAAAACGAAAGGCTTCTTGTGAAAGAACAATTGCATTTTATTGCAGGATAATGTATTCGTTCCAAAATCCTATTTCATACAACGATTCCATCGAAATGAATCTATAATTCAGGGGAGTACACTATTTCCTTTCTTGTGTATTGGAGTGATCTGTGTAACGTAAAATCCTTTAGGTACGGAATTTTGATTTAGCCAGGTCGTTAGAAATGACGCGGTGACCGCCCAGCATCACGTTTGCTTCCTGACCTGATGGCAAATGTTGTTATTTGACCTATAGGGCGCTCAACTGATGGTGGATTTACTTATAAAGATGAAGAAGTATGGAAGGGTTCCCACAATTTTTGTCTACGTTTTAAATGTGAAATTACTCCACTAGACAAAGGCAAATCAATTCGTCTACATGAATATTCTCTACATCTGATTTCTCACTATTGTTTGTTTAGTGTATACAACATTAGAAATTGCGTTTTACAATCACGAGTAACATCTGATGTAAAAAGTAAACTGCCACTGGCGTAAAAAAATAAAATAAAATAAAAAGACTGTAGAATGGAGTTTAAAATGATGAAAACTGTAGACCTTTTAACATGTACATAACTATACATAGCCAAATGATACATTTACGTACACTCCAAAATTTAGGGTCACCTTTTGCTAGAACACTATCGCGTGCGACTGAATTGGAACACTATAGTAGCCCGCAGCTTACAGAATTAGAAGGCTCCGTTTCAGTTCCTGGTATATAATTTGAGATGACGTATTCACTGTCTAAAATAGTCGTCTCAGTGTCGCGTTTATTGGAAGTGACTGTGTATCTAAAGAATTAGACCACTTTTTATCAATAAATTATAATCCAGAAATCAATGATGGCCTATAAAAACTCATTATTCACCTTCTTCTGAATCCGTAAGACACTCAAATTAGAAATAATTTGTTTCAATCATATCTTCTATACCTACATTTTTACTCTGCAAGTTACATTTAAGTGCCTGGCAACAACTTGTCTTCACTTTCTTCTAGATATATTTGCCAATGAATTTCATTTCCTCAAGAAGAATGTGATATTCAGATACAGAGAAATGGCACTATTACAAGTAATCTGTGATAAAACGGGCGGATTTGTAGGGGAATAATGAAGCCTTGCTCTGTTTTATAAGAGCAGGAAGTATTAGACATGGAGACTGACTTGTCGACTTTTGCCATCGACAAAAGTGTAGTTAGTAGTGAGCAGGTCGGCCCCAGTATCGCAGCATCCACGGCCCCAGAGGGATATCCTGCTGTCGTCAGTGGTCAATATAGCGGCGGGGAAGCCAGCGATCACTCCACAAAAAAGTCTCCAGAGCTAAACCGTGGAAAAACGTTTTTATTCCCCCAATATTGACTCCACGGTTATCGTAGACATGCAGACACGTTTCGACTTCTGAAAACTGCATCTCGTTTCGTTCATGTTGCCGGGAAAAACAAATACGATCCATTTCACTGTTCGCAAGATTACAGTGTCTGAATGCCACCCTCCTTTCTCTGCATGATACTTGTAAGTCATAAGGCTTCACAGCTTCTTTTACATTAGTTATAACTAGCATCCAGCATTCACGTATGTACGTGGATACAGGTAGCAAGATTTGAGTGATGAAATTTCTTTGTGTATTACAGGAGGATCTGAATATTTTCAGCCTTGTACAGGAGAAATAGTACATTTTTTAGAACTGTCCATGCATTCCGTAACCTCATTGCAGGAGAAGAAAGAAAAGAAAAAGAGAAATGATTTGAGTTACGAATGGAGAAGTCTTTCTTAATGTATTCGCATTATTTAAGGCAACTTGACTGTTCTTAAAGATCCCTTAGGACACTGACAAGGAAGTCACTGGCCCAAGTAAAATTTCTTTCGTGCAACTTTATCGATAAATCTCGAGTTATTCTTTTGTAGATAATTCATTCATAAGAGGAAGAAGAACTTGTTTGAGTTTCAGAATGACAGTAAACGGTCGGTTTCATTCAGCGCGGAATTATTATTTTTTACTTAAGGAAAACAGTAGATAAATCTATACTTCGACGTAATGACCATTATTGTCTTTGTAGTTATACTTGTGCTTTCTCCCTGATGATCACAAACAGCATCACTGTTATCACTATTCTATACCGTTGTAATATTCAGGTTTCTCTAATGATTTTAAATATTAAAGGAAATTAAATAAGCGTAAAACTTTAGCATAAACAGTTTGACAGGAACCATACACTTCATTTTACTGTTATTCCGTTTTACGTCTGCCACTCAATATGGTTGAATAAACTAAACTGTGATACTTGTATTCTGCTGTACATTGTCGCAATTTTAACTAATTAATTAATAAATGGTATCTATCTGGTTCCTTTTCTCTTACAAGTGATCTTTCAATGATAATTTTTTGTGTTTATTTCCCATGAATTTCGGTGTTTTCGTAAATTTGTACACCTAAACTCTTCTCAGACCAGCACAAAAGTGTCATGAGCAACATTGCCGGCATTTATGAGAAATATAGTGGGAATAAATAAAATAATTCTTATATTTCTGACGACAGAAAAAATGTTCAAATGTTTGTAAATCTTATGGGACTTAACTACGGGGTCATCAGTCCCTAAACTTACAAACTACTTATGAACTACTTACGAACTAGGACGGCACAAATATCCATGCCCGAGGGGGGATTCGAACCCCCGACCATAGTGGCCGTGCAGAACGTGACTGAAGCGCCTCAGCCCCTCGGCCACCGCGGCCGGCTCTGACGACAGATTTAAACCATGTGAAAAACGTTGATTCGTTTGGTATATTAGAAAGTTCAGGCCCCTCAAATATTCAGGAAGTTAATAAAATTAATCGCCAACTATGTCCTATAAAACTAATTTTTTCGACAATCTAGTACCATAGTCCGCTTGACTGCCCGGAGGACCATCGTCTCGTGGGGGACCTAAATAATTTTCCGGGTACTGGAGTAATTAATACAGAATATTTACAAGATGGCGATTAGACACAAAGGCTGCCACAGCCGTTAAATTCTAATTCGTAGGGATAAGGTCTTGAACCTTCCTGGCAGATTAAAATTGTGTTTCGGAACCGGGACTCGAACCTCGGACCTTTGCCTTTCGCGGGCAAGCGCTCTACCACTGAGCTACCCCGACACGACTCACGATGCCGCCTCACAACTTTACTTCCGCCAGTACCTCGCCTCCTACTTTCCAAACTTCACAGAAGCTCTCCTGCAAACACGCACGACTAGCACTCCTGGAAGAAAGGATATGGTGGAGACATGGCTTAGCCACAGCCTAAGGGATGTTTCCAGAATGAAACTTTCACTCTGCAGCGGAGTGTGCGCTGATATGAAACTTCCTGGCAGATTAAAATTGTGTGCCGGAACCGGGACTCGAACCTGGGACCTTTGCCTTTCGCGGGCAAGCGCTCTACCACTGAGCTACCCCGACACGACTCACGATGCCCGGTTCCGGGACACAATTTTAATCTGCCAGGAAGTTTCATATCAGCGCACACTCCGCTGCACTCTCTTTAAACTCTGGTAGAATTATTTAAATATTTAGTCTTTTCGATGTTTTCTCTCCTTTTGTTTGTTTTGTCCTACAGCAAGAATTGGGAACTGTTTTGTTTGATGTAACAGGCTACGTTGTGGTTCTGTGTGATACTTTCAGAATATAGTATTTCACTGAAGTGTACGACTGCCGAGGTGGAGTAGCCGAGCGGTCTAAAGCGCCTCGCTGCGGAGGTTCGAGTCCTCCCTGGGGCATGGGTGTGTGTGTTTGTCCTTAGGTTAGTTTACCTAGGTTTAAGTAGTTTGTAAGCTACGGACTGATGAGCACGCAGTTTGGTCCGGTAGAATTAGAAACATTTGAACATTTTGAACTGTGCGACTACTTGTCTGTAGTCTTCTCCTGTTGCTACTGCTTTTATTCAATTGTTAATAACACAAACACCTGGTATAATAGAGGAGGTTCGATGCAGGCAACTGTCACACCAACAGACGATTAATAAGTAAGTAATCAGTTAATTGGAAAGTGGAAGTTAGACTGGTTAACTAATGTCAGAATTTAATTTGTTTCTTCTGCCATCCAGTCATCACAAGAGTAGGCGCTACAAAGTCACAGTGAGTATCTGCGGTATCATGTGTTTTACTAACATTGATTACTTACGGTTTATGTATGCGATAACCTTGTGAATGCCTTTTAGCGCATTCTGTGTAGCAGCGTCGCAACATTGTATAAATTATGCCTGTTTGCTACTGGAGACATTTCACACGAAGGAATAATATTAATCAGTACGCTTACTTTCTCCATAAGTATCACTCTATTGTTTGGGTAATAAGTAATGATTAAACACGGCCGCGGTGGACTGGTCGAGCGGTCCAAGGCGCCTAGCTACGGAGCGCGCCGCTGCTCGCCGACGGAGGCTCGAGTCCTCCCTCGGGCATGGATTTCTTTGTTGTCCTTAGCATAAGTTAGTTTAAGTAGTTTGAAAGCCTAGAGACTGATGACCTGTGTAGTTAAGTCCCATAGATTTAAAAACATGTGTGATTAAACGCGAAAGACGTATCTTTAATCATCAATTCGAATTTATTAAAAATAAGTAAATAAAAATATAAACATATTTAAATGTTTGTAATCTTAAGGGACAAACTACTGAGATAGTAGGTCCCTAGACTTAGAAACCACTAAATAACTTTTGCCAAGTACAACAAACCCACACCCATGCCCGAGAAAGTACTAGAATCTCTGACGGGAGCGGCCACGAAATCCATGACATGTCACCTCAGACCGCACGACTTCCGGCGTGGAAAAATTTGTTCAGAGGCGTTGGTAAAGTAAAGCAGCTCTGCGTTCGGAACACGCATATGTGTAAACATTATCACAGATTACTGTTTCGAGCTTCCAAGAATACTTAATGTGCAAAGTTTTTCTTATGATTTCGTTAAATGATTTCTTACAGAATTTAGTATCACCACGAAATACAACAAAAAAGCTACCGAGGTTGACCACTCTGTCATCCACTGCGATTAAAACTGACGACTTACGCCATCCTTGCATCAAAACACATTATGTTAAGAACCAAATAAATTGTGGCTCCTGCGATTCCCTCTCTATGATATCCATTTCGGAGCCTAGTAACGCATCGCTAAAGATAACAAAAGTTATCACACAAATAACGGATTCCTTGAATCCAAAATAAAATTTTCTGTGGCAGTTTCTCATACTACATGATGATTATATTGTACGGGTTAAGGGAGTAGAAAAGAAATGTCAAGTGAATTTGGCGTGCCAGTTCAGTACCACTTGCAGAAATAACTGCACTGTCACAATATTGTCAAATATTTGTAACGATGTTGCTAGTTCGTATCTCTGCTAGGCAAAGATATTTACCTTGAAGCGATGCGAAATCCATGTTCGTCTCATACGGGTTGCCAGATTGGAGCCGCGGTTTTGCGGTATATGAAACCCTATCTCCTAACAGCTTACGGCTTCAGTATGTAGTCTGTCGAGATTTAAGTCATTCAATCAGGCTTATCCAGAGTTCTAACTTTTTAAGCATTGTCATATAATTTCAGCATAGGGATAGAATAGTTTGCGATACAAGTAATGTTATTTCAAATACTGAGTTATGAGTATACAAGTTAATCTTTCATGACGATAACACTTTGTCCCAAAGCTCAAACTAATAAACACTTACTTCGTTAGAACGTTACGAAAAAGCAAAAATGTACTAAAAATCATACAAATAGAAAGCTTCAAATTCTGTGACAATACAGTGAAGTAACGGTGTGGATAGAAGCGAGAAGGAAAATAGTAACCTGACACATAGCAGTCAATTCATTTGAGAATTCAGAACAGAATATACTAAAAATTATGTCTATTAACACAGACTCAACTTCTGATGTTGGTAATATGTAATTCTCTGCTGTATATCTTCAGACCTATACATATAATGAACAGGCCATCTGCTTATTTATTGCATTGGGAATGTTACAAGCTTATTTGGTCGTCAAATGATCAAAAGTTCATGCGAAACATTACTAGCTCTTTATTCACACGAAGTGATGGGTGATATGGACAAGGGTCCGCAAATCGTTTCCGTATTTCTTGATTTCCAGAAGGCTTTTGACACCGTACCTCACAAACGGCTTTTAATCAAATTGCGTGGTTATGGTATATCGCCCCAAATTTGCGATTGGATAGGGGATTTCTTGTCAGAGAGGACACAGTTCGTAGTGATCAATGGTAAGGCATCGACTAAAACAGAGGTGATATCTGGCGTTCCACAGGTAGTGTTATTGGTCCTCTGCTGTTCCTTATTTACATAAACGATTTAGAGGAAAATCTAAGTAGCTTGTTTGCAGATGACACCGTCATTAACCGTCTAGTAAAATCATCTGAAGATCAAAACCAACTGCTGAACGATCTGAATAAGATATCAGTATGGTGTACAAATTAGCAATTGACTCTAAATAATGTGAAGTGTGAAGTCGTCCACATGAGTATGAAAAGAAATCCGTTAAACTTTGTTTACAAGATAAATCAATGAAAAGTGATGGCCTTAAACTCCACAAAATACCTAGGAATTACTATTACTTCAGATTTAAATTGGAAAGAACACGTAGATAATATCGTGGGAAAGGCGAACCAGAGACTGCGTTTTATTGGTAGAACCCTTAAAACATGCAACGGAACTACAAAATAAACTGCACACACTACGCTTGTCCGTCCATTTTTGGAGTATTGCAGCCCAGTGTGGGATCCTTATCAGGTGGGTTTAACGGAGGACATCGAAAGAGTTCAAAGAAGGGCAGCTCGTTTCGTATTGTCACGATACAGGGGAGACAGCGTTACGGAAATGATACAGGATCTGGGATGGGAAACATTACAACAACGGCGCTTATCGCTGCGGCGTGGGCTATTTGCGAAACTCCAATCGCCAACATTCTCCTCCGAATGCGAAAATATATTGTTGATTCCCACTTACATAGGTAGAAATGATCATCAGAATAAAATACGAGAAATCAGAGCTCGAACAGAGAGGTTCAGGTGTTCATTCTTGCCGCGCGCTATTCGAGAATGGAATGGGAGATAAATAGTAAAATGGTGGTTCGATGAAGCCTCTGCCAGGCACTTAAATGTGATTTGCAGAGTATCCCATGTAGATGTAGATGTAGAAAAGTGGAATACTACAAATAAACTGTAGATATGCTTTCGTTATACATAGCGCTTCAGCATTCAAAGGAAAGGTGGTACAAAAATTTTCGATTGCTAGACTTTGCGTTTGCAAAGTATGCACTTTACAAAAATCAAATGTTTTTTAAACTAATGGGACTTAACTGCGGGATCATCAGTACCTAAACTTACAAACTACTTATAAACTAACTTATACTAAAGACAAGCAAACATCCATGCCCGATGGAGGATTCCTACCCCCGAACGGGGAACGGCCTCGCCAATAGGAGCATAGCGCCTCCTCAATGCGCTCGGCCACTCCGCGGAGGCTGCACTTTACATGTTAACCACAAAAATAATCGACATATGGTGCCTCCGACTTTACACATGACATACTCTAGGATCCGCCTGAGAATTCAGTGTTGTCAGATTGTGCATATATCCGGAATTAGATTTTTTTTTTTTTTTTTTTTTTTTTTTACGGCTTCCTGCCAGGTTTTTATGTCAAAGAGTGTACATCTTATATCTTTATATTGGACAAAATAAATTATTTTTCTGCCTAAGTGACATAACTTATCTACTATTTTAGTCTTTCACTTCCTTAACTAATTCCCACAGCATCTACCACTACAATCCGATTGAATTCCGTTCCTTGTTTATGCTTGTGTTAATGTTTACCTAATATACTCTTTTCCAAATACTGTCCAATCCTTTCAACAGCTCTTCCTACTCCTTTGCTGTCTCTGAGAAAGTTACAATGACATCAACAACTATCGAAGTTTTTATTAGATTATGTTGTCTTAAATTATGTTTTTACTTTATGCAATTGTAGACTTTCATCACGAATTTAGTTGTTGTTCTTTTTAGTTTTGAAGCTTTTATTAACTTAATGCCAACAAAAGTCGACCAGCTACAGACAAATTAAACAACACTTTGAGTGACAATGCTATATTGATCGGATTACCTGAAGTTGTTTGGGATTTACTTATTTTTCATTACTTACAAACGATGTGATATCAGCTTGTGTTTCTCTATTTCTTGTGAGATATATGAATATGATGAACTCAAATAGTACACAGTTTTCTTTTCATACTCGTTTCTTCACATATGCATTAGTTATACTGTAAACAATGATCATGGCAAATGAATAGCCTACTGTTCATGTGAAAAACATTAAACGGCCAATGAACCTGACTTATGATACAACAATGCGGTTTACATATTGTTACAAGATCGTCCTTAATTATTACAGTCAGTAGACGTAGTTTTACACATTAAATCATTGTCAATAGCAATGTTAAATACGTGGTACTGTAGAAAAGCAAATCGAAATAATTGAAAGTAGAAAACATATTTTTACGTTCGATAAAACCATGTAACACGAGAATCAATTTTTGTTGTCGAGAAAAGTTGTATCCAGGCTCATTACTTAGATATGTCTAATCTATAGCGATGACGACAATGGGTGGCCACAGCAGCTCTGCTATTAAGGTAGTACCGGTACCGCTTACTGCACCCAGAGTGTCAGAACCACAGAATGTTCAGTTTCAACCAGATATTTTAGCATGGTTACATCAAGAATAGCGCAGTTATTAGAAGTATATGCATTTATAAGGGTGAGGTAGTATGGACTGAAAGGTGAAAATGTTTACAGAGTAATGCATGAATCTATACAATTTGTGCAAGAAATATTCTCTGAAAAACACATATTTCCTTACATAGTATGATTCTTGAACAACTGAAAATTCACCGCGAATAAAAGTCCAGTTACTGTTACCTACTTCTATTCTTTGAGGTAGTTGAGCATAGAACATAGGTAAATCTGGACTTGTGTATTCATCACATTATCCTACGTCAGTATCTGTTCGTCTCCATTTACAGCACATGATGTGATAAATTATTACATTTTCCACAGTATACACTCGTGACACATTATTAATTCACATATATATATATATATATATATATATATATATAATGCTTCAAACTTTTGGAACTACCACACACTCAGTACTATCAGTTACAATAGTTCACTAACAGTTAACAGTTTCGGAGGTATATTCCACGGTTCAGTTGTCTCAAGAGATGTTGTCATCAAATTATTAAGAGTATAGATTAATGTTGATGATCAATGCAGGTCAGACAACGCTTAGAGCAACAATCGATCTATAATATCTTTTACGAAACTTATGTACAATTGCACAACATATTAACCAAATTTCACAGCTAAAGAATTTATTATGCATCACTAGCTGTGATCATCCACCTTAATATATCCCGGAGAGTTTTTTTGCAAAATAGGGGGTACTATTTTCTGACGTACGAGTATGGTTTGGATTTTTATTGCAGCTTAACACGTTCTTTTGTGACACTGCACCGAGAAGATCCCTCCAAAAGGACTTGTACTACTTAACAGTAGTGGAACTGGACCAAACGGAACTATGGCAGCAGTCCCACGACCATGAGACGAAGTGCCTCAATGTTCAGAAGGCGAACCATAAGCTTTACTACTGTAACAGATCTACAGGGATGGTGGGGATTTACTTAGGGTTGAGTAGTGGTTATGGAGGTGGCTTGCAGAGTTCTGCTAGAAATGAGGCCGTAATCCTACATAGGCCGCGCGGAATGGCCGCGTGGTCTAAGGCGTTATGCTACGGACATGGCGGCCGTTCCCGCCGGAGGTTCAAGTCTTTCCTTTGGCATGGACTTGTGTGTTGTCCTTAGTTTAAGTAGTTTGTAATTCTAGGGACTTATGACCATAGGAGTGTGGTCCAATAGGTTTACAAACGTTTGAACATTTGAAACCTAAAAAATCTGGAGCAGGACGAGAAAGTTTCATCCATGTCCTCCCCATTAGGGTTATCTACAGGATTAAAGGATGAACATGATGTTATTAAGCTGATTAGAACGAAGTTGATTATCTTACAGGACCTGTTTAATAGATATAAGTAATTTCGAGGACGTTATAGTATACTGAAATGAGACTGACGGAAACATATGGAGTTTTATATTTTAATTTTTTAAGCGGCTTAACTACGTTGGCCGTCAATCTCTGGGCTTACAAACTACTTAAAGTAACTGAAAGTTACTTATGCTAAGGATAACAGAAGCACCCATGACCGTGGGAGGACTCGAACCTCCGACGGCGAGCGACCGCGAGCTCCGCAGCATGGCGCATTAGAGCGTTCGGCCACTCCACCGCGGTTGTAGAGCTTTAATAGTGGGCATTGAGTTGAAAGACTGACACTGAAAACTTTTTTCTAATAATGATTTCATTTTCTGTCTTCCTATACAAAATTATGTAAAAGTCTGGTTTCAATTTCTAAACTGTGCGCTGATAGTCTAGCCAAAAGCCGTAGTTTACTAAAATTCTATTCTATGAAAAAGGGTAATTTTATTTGGGGTAGATTAATATTTGGTTGATTTTAGTACTACATTCTTTATCGTATGTTCATAAATAACATGCTATCAGCTGCATTCCGTTAAAAATACTAGTGCTTACTCATAATCAGCAGCAATTCTAGTACAGACGTAAATTTTATTTCCTTAGTCTTAAAAACATTAAAAAAAACCAGAGTAAATATTAAGAATCCGATTCTTCACTATGCCCTTAGAGTAGTTTAGTATTGTAAAAAAACCTTCATCGTGTCTATTTCTCTCGGTTATTCCTTATACAACTAATCGCCCGAACAACTTCCATCATGTATGGCGAACAAGTTTCATTAATGTGGAAAATCCTTTTTAATTAGACCAGAGAAACCACTCAGAGGAGAAGAAATGCCGAGGTGAAGGTTTTTAACTTTCACTTTCATGCAGATCAAATTTACCTATTAAATAATGATATGCAAGACCTACATGCTTAGCATAGTTCATGGTATTTCGACAATATTTTGATAAATTAGTACACATTTCCTTCATAACGCCGGATGTTACAGTTTTTAACGAGTGTCAAATGCAAATTATAAACATTTTCGGTGGATTACCATTCAAATACATAAAACACTTACTATCTAGGACGAATAGCGGTAGGAAACAGTAACGGTAAAGGTCGAAATAGCGCAGCACCACCTTTCGTGTTGGTGCCTGTTGCCAACATATTGGCTACGATAAACTCTTGCACATGTTGCGTTCAAAGGCAGTCGGTCTGCAGAAAAATTTGTCGGAGGAATGTTAAGGACCTAATTTTTATCACTGGTGTATCAAAAAGGAAATATGTTTAATTACATGCAAGGCATCAACAATTAGAGGAAACGTACTATTTAAAATTCTTGAGGCAGATGGTTTCACTTGCCCAACCTCACGCTGGAAGCCAGGGCGCTTTGCCACTATCCTACAGAGAACATCAGTGTGTATGACCTCTATATTGAGACAAGACTTCCTCCAGGAACTGTCAGTATTCACGAGGTAAGAATCTTTCTACTTGGCAGAGCGTAATAATACCTTAATGGACAGTGACGTATTCAGAGCGTTATTGACCCTTTCGTCGCGGTGGAGTACCGAGCAGTCTAAGGCGCCTCGTTGCATAGAGCGTGGTTGCTCGCCGTCGGAGGTTCGAGTCCTCCCTGGAGCAGGGGTGTGTGTGTTGTCCTTAGGTTAGTTTACCTTAGATTAAGTAGTTTGTTAGCTACGGACTGATGACCACGCAGTTTGGTGCGATAGATTTACAAACCTTTGAACATTTTATTGACCCTGTGCCGGCCGCGGTGGCCGAGGGCACTGAGGCGCTCCAGTCACGGTCTGCACGGCCACTACGGTCGGGGGTTCGAATCCCCCCTCGGGCATGGATATTTGTGCCGTCCTTAGTCTTAGTTAGTTCATAAGTAGTTTGTAAGTTTAGGGACTGATGACGCCGCAGTTAAGTCCTATAAACTATACAAACATTTGAAACATTTGACCCTGTCATTCCCGGTGTTGTCCCTGGACAACAATGTATTAAAAGTTGATTCATACGGTATTTTGTGCATGAATCCTTAAATTTTCATTTTTGTTGATGAACATTTTCTAGTACGACATTTTGCCGCTTGGTGCGGCATTAATCTGTCCATCTTGGAGGTTGTGTTGCGTTGCCGTCTGTACGTGGCTGAGAGTGTGAGCGTGAGTGTGGTTCTTTTTATTTTATTCCAGCAGTGAATTGTCTTGTCTTTGGTTCTGTGGCGAATTTATGCTAGCATTATTGATCTGGCAGTGTTAACTATCAACAAAATAAAGTCCCAGTAATAAAGTACCTGGATATAAACGTCTGTGGTGTGCATGATATACATGATATAAAAAATCAATAGAAAGTAAGCAAAGTTGTGAGGCGGCATCGTGAGACGTGTCGGGATAGCACAGTCGGTAGTGCGCTTTCACGCGAAAGGCAAAGGTCCCAGGTTCGAGTCCCGGTTCCGGCACACAATTTTAATCTGCCAGGAAGTTTCATATCAGCGCACACTCCGCTGCAGAGTGAAAGTTTCATTCTGAAAAAATCAATAGTTCAACCAAAAATATTAAAACACATATTTTGATGTTTACTGCACTATATTAATATAGAAAACACTGAGTTTGAATTTTTCCAAATCTGATTTCATAATGTTGGACTGAAAGGGTTAATCCGGTAATGCCGAGGCGGATTAGCCGGGCGTACTGGGGCGCCGTGCTGCGGTGCGCGTGGCCGTTCGCCGTAGGGGGTTCAAGTCCCCCCCTCGGGCATGGGAGTTTGTGTTGTCCTTAGGTTAGTTTACCTTAGTTAAGTAGTTTGTAAGCTACGGACTAATGACCACGCAGTTGAGTCCGATAGATTTACAAACATTTGAACATATAATCCGGTAGGAAGTGGAGTGACACCTTGCAAGATGGATTACAATCAAGAATTGTGGCGTCTGGTCTTTTGGACACTTTTAACTAAATAGTGAGTTCGAAGCCAACCTTAACCGAACGCCAGTTACTATAGTAATGGTTGGACGGAAATTTCTTGTAGGTTGCATTTGTTGTGAGACGCGGAGTGAGTGAAAATGTGATGATAAAGCAGCGCAGTGAAGCAGGTAACGATCCCCGTGTAGCAGCAGCAGCAGCGGCGGCGGCGGCGAGTGCACGGGCGCCGCTGTGGGGAGAGGAGAGGCAACTGATAGGCCAGTCAGGGTTTCCGATCTCGGAGGGCGCGGCTAAAAGCGGCGGGCTGGCCGGCGCGCATTGTCCTGTCCGACCCACGTCCGCCCACATACATGCCGCCAGCAAGCATTATGCGCCAGATTACGCCACCTCCTCACCTCGGCCTCACCCCCAAAACATACTGCTCCGAACCCAATCTTTACGCTACCCGGTACAAATAACCTCAAGTTGTGTCTGCGAACTTTACACGCGGTACGAAATATTACAATTAATTTGTTTTCTGATCTGTGTGTTAAAAAGAGAGAAAGAGCGGATAGTAGCAACCTACGGATTGCACACTGAGAGTGAGAGTGAGAGTGACATTTACAGTGAATTGGGATAGCCTTGAAGAAACCAAAAGCAACACATTTTTTCTGGTGTGTTATGTATCAAAATGTTTGTTCAAATGTTTGTAAAGTCTATGGGACTTAACTACGGGGTCATCAGTCCCTAAACTTACAAACTACTTATGAACTAACTAAGACTAAGGACGGTACAAATATCCATGCCCGAGGCGGGATTCGAACCCCCGACCGTAGTGGCCGTGCAGACCGTGACTGGAGCGCCTCAGTCCCCTCGGCCACCGCGGCCAGCTGTTATGTATCTTTCAAAGCGTGCCGCAGCGGCATTAGCCACAAATTACACAAAAACTAATGTATATCTTGTAGCATTACAGTAAGATGTATGGTCATATATGGTGTTTCACTAAGTGTGTTTGCCTCTGTAACTTATAAAATAATAGGTGACGGGAAATTTTAATGCGGTAGGTCAACACAAGAAATGTTACTCTTTCTGCGGAGCTATGAACATAGATTATTGTATCATTTTCCAAAGAGTTACACCACAATTTTTTTAAATGGAACAATAGTTTTTTTTATCGTGAATTGGATTCGTTGAACCAGCTGCTTCCAAATCAGTTTAAACTACATTCCTATCACTGTTAGTTTGGGAGCTACAACCCTTCAAAGTTTAGGGGGCGGAGGCTACGACAGCGTAGCTGACTGGCTGGTGGTCATTGAAGGGCTGTAGCTCCCAAACTAACTGTGATAGGAATGTAGTTTAAATTGATTTGGACGCAGCTGGCTTAAACGAATCCAATACACGATATAAAAAAAAATTTGTTCCATTTAAAAAATTGTATCTTTGTGGTGTAACTCTTTGGAAAATGATACAATAAACTATGTTCATAGCTCCCATAGCTAGTGTGTGGGAGCTATGAACATAGTTTATTGTATCATTTTCCAAAGAGTTACACCACAAAGATACAATATATATATATATATATATATATATATATATATATATATATATATATATATATATATGTATATGTATATGTGTATGTATATGTGTATGTATATGTATATGTATATGTATATGTGTGTGAGGGACCTATGAACATAGTTTATTGTATCATTTTCCAAAGAGTTGCACCACAAAGATACAATTTTTAAATATATATATATATATATATGTGTGTGTGTGTGTGTGTGTGTACACGACTGTCCATTAAAATTGCTACACCAAGAAGAAATGCAGATGAAAAACGGATATTCATTGGACAAATATATTAAACTAGAACTGACATGTGATTACATTTTCATGCATTTAGGGTGCATAGATCCTGATAAATCAGGACTCAGAACAACCACTTCTGGCCGTCGTAATAATGGCCTTGATACGCCTGGGCATTGAGTCAAACAGAGCTTGGATGGCGTGTACAGGTACACATGCCCATGCAGCTACAACACGATACGGCCGTTTATCGAGAGAAGTGGCTGGCATATTGTGCTCGGCCACCATTGACCAGACGTTTTCAGTTGGTGAGAGATCTGGAGCATGTGCTGAACAGGGCAGCAGTCGAACATTTTCCGTATCCAGAAAGGCCCGTACAAGACATGCAACATGCGGTTGTGCATTATCCTGCTGAAATTTAGGGTTTCGCTGGGATCGAATGGAGGGTAGAGCCACGGGTCGTAACACATCTGAAATGTAACGGCCACTGTTCAAAGTACCGTCGATGCGAACAAGAGGTTACCGAGACGTGTAACCAATGGTAACCCAAACCATCACGCAGGGTGATACGCCAGTATGGCGATGACGAATACACGCTTCCATTGTGCGTTCATCGCGATGTCGCCAAACACGAATGCAACCATCATGATGCTATAGACAGAACTTGGATTCATCCGAAAAAAGGACGTTTTGCTATTCGTGCACCCAGGTTCGTCGTTGCGTACACCATCGCAGACGCTCCTGTCTGTGATGCAGCATCAGGGGTAACCGCAGCCATGGTCTCCGAGCTGATAGTTCATGCTGCTGCAAACGTCGTCTAACTGTTCGTGCAGATGGTTGTTGTCTTGCAAACGTCCCCATCTGTTGACTCAAGGATCGAGACGTTGCTGCACGACCCGTTACAGCCAAGCGGATAAGATGCCTGTCATATCGACTGCTAGTGATACGAGGCCGTTGTGATTCAGCTCGGCGTTCCGTACTGCCCTCCTGAACCCACCGATTCCATATCCTGCTAACAGTCATTGGATCGCGACCAACGCGAGCAACATGTCGCGATATGATAAACCGCAATCGCGATAGGCTACAATCCGACCTTTATCAAAGTCGGAAAAGTGATGGGACACATTTCTCCTCCTTAAATGAGGCATCACAACATTTCACCTGACAATGCCGGTCAGCTGCTGTTTGTGTATGAGAAATCGCTTGGAAACTTTCCTCGTGTCAGCACGTTCTAGGTGTCGCCACAGGCGCCAACCATGTGTGAATGCTCTGAAAAGCTAATCATTTTCATACCACTGCATCTTCTTCCTGTCGGTTAAATTTCGCCTCTGTAGCACGTTCTTCGTGGTTTAGCATTTTTAATGACCAAGAGGGTATTATTTTTGACTGTTCCCTTTTTGACGATGCAATTGAACTATAATATTTGCGTCTGTTTCTTCTTCCTGCTTTATTATCATATTCTCTGCACAAGCTCACTGTGTTTTCTTGCGTACTTCCCACGATTTTTTCCTGTTCTTTTCGGTGTGATTTTATTCTAATTTATGTTGATTTATAATATTTCTGAACTGCATTGATTGTTTATGTTGTCCTCTGTGATTGACTGTTTTTCAGTGTCTTCTTCTGTCCTAGTGATACTGCGACATCTTAGCTTTTCACAGCTGGGAAGGAGACACTATGGACGAAAACAGGTAAAAATGTCGAGTAAACGTGGTCTCTACAATACATAAGTTAAGAGCGTTCAGCCGTCTTTCATATCTGATACTGTGAAACACATCTCTTCTATCAGTCAGGCTCTCGTGCAGTAGCTCTTAAAGTATTTTACAGATCTTGTTTACTGGACATTTTTCCCTGTCGTAGTCCGTAATACTTCATCCCAAAATATTGAAAGCCTAGATCTTTGAAATAATAGCGATTTATTCCACAGTATCGACGGTGAATAAGTACTTATAGCGAGATTGGGTGGAAACCCTGGAAGTTTGTCAGTGTATTTTAGAAACAAATACACACACACACACACACACACACACACACACACACACGCATAAATACATACATATATTAATGAACCCGGAAAACCGAGCGAGGTAGCGCAATGGTAACGCACTGGGCTCTAATTCCGGAGAGCGGTGGTTTAAATTCATCCCTGGCTATACAAATTTAGGTTTCCCTTGACTTTCCTAAATCACTCCAGGCAAATTCCAGGATGGTTCCTTTCAAAAGGCATGGCTGATTTCCTTCCCCGTCCTTACCCACAACTCCGAGCGTTAGCTCCGTCTCTAATGACCAAGCTGTCGACGGGACGTTCAACCCTAATCTTCCTTCCTGAACCCGGAAATGTTTTGCCACTGCTAAATATGGGTGAGAATTGGATATACATCCTATACTATATCTCCAAATCTCTCCGCCCTTTTACAACCACTAGAATTTTGTCAGTTTATTTTAGAAACACACGCATACGTACACACACAAACACATACAGACTCACAATATATATAATAGCGAACCCGGTGATACTTTGCAATTGCTAAATATGGGCCGGCTGCGGCGAGCCAGTCACGGTCTGCACGGCCACTGCGGTGGGGGGTTCGAATCCCCCCTCGGGCATGGATGTTTGTGCCGTCTTTAGTATAAGCTAGTTCATAAGTAGTTTGTAAGTTTAGGTACTGATGACCCCGTAGTTAAGTCCCATAAGCTCTAGAAACATTTGAACATTTTCATAACATAGATGAGAATTGGAGATACATCCTACACTACATCTCGTAATCTCTCTGCCCTTTTACAACCCATGGGAGTTTGTCGGTTGATTTTAGAAACCCACACATACTTACACAAACACACACATACACACACACACACATATTAACTTATTCCAACATTCTGGTGGTCCCTGTGCTCCCCGCTCCCCCCTCTGTTCATCCCTTCCTTCCCCCCCCTCTGTCCACCCACTCCTCCGCTGCCTCCTTTTCGTCTTTCGCGAACTTCTGCTTCTACTACTACTCCTCCTCGTTTTCTTCTTCCCCCCTCCGCCAGTATCAACCCATCAATCGCCAGTTTCTGACCTCACCTACCCCGCTTTTACCAACCTCCTTCTTTCGCCCTGTCTCTGTATATCTTCTCCCACCCCAGGACATGGAAATTTACATTGCCAAATTTCTTGTTGTTCCATCGAACGGTGTCTAAGTGTAGAGTAAGCTACCCTCCTCCATGCACTACATGAAATCATACATAGCCAGTGATCTTTCCTCTGTTTTTAATATGAAGTGTGCAACATTTAATCAAGATCGGAATAAAACTGTAGATTTGTGTTGGAGCATGTTGTAACGTATCCTCCACCAAGCATCGTTCAAATTTCATGCACAGTCCCATATTTCTAGTTTGAACGTCAAGTGTGCAAAGTTGTATGCCAGTCAAGAGAACAGTATTTTGTAAACGCCAGGGTAGGAATAAACAATACCCTAAGGTCAAAATTAAGATCAGGAAAGACGAAAACCGACATTTATTCCTACCCTGGCGTTTATAAAATTTCGTGTAATTATTGCACTATGTTTTATATTGAGCAAACAGAAGAAACTTCAAAATTTGATTTAAGGAACACACAAGAGGCTGTGAAAGCAACCAGTCGAACTTTTACTTAGACCTAAAAAGCCAAAATCACACAGCTGAAGACATCGAAACTGTTTTAAAAATTCTACACACAGTTCCTAAAGGTCATATTCTAAATATTCTGGAACAACTAGAAATTTTCACACACACAAAAATATACCCATTTGATATTCTCAACGAACAAACAGATTTAAAAGATAAAAATTATTTAGAAAACTTCTTTGAAATTTTGGAAAGGGAAAACGGATAAAAATTTCACACAAGAAAAAGAAACGATGTTTTTCTCTGCTACTGTATTATCCATGAGACACTAGTACACCCTCTGACTGGCACACATATATTTTACTGTAAACATAACACGTCAACAGAGTAAACAGTGTCTATATCTGTCAAATAAAACATTTAACGAGATAAAACGTGACTATTCCATCTTGTCACAAAATACAGTAACTCTAATATGCTTTATGGACGTCAGGCAACTTAAACGTAAGTGAATTTGTAAATCGTTATGACACAAGTGAGGCACCAGTACAGGCAAAGAATATAAACTTTGAACAAACTACGAAGGCAAGGCTGGCGATAATATTTTAACGGAAAATATAATGAAAATGTGGGAGAGATATTAAAATGATAGTTTAAAGAGGTAACTGTTAAAAAAAGAGCATGTTTGTCAAAGGTAAACTGAAATATCATATAAATTTGGCTGTTTGTGAAAATACGGCCAGAAAGAATATTAAGTGTTGGTTGCATAGATATTATCACAATAGTAGAGTCGTAATCGTATCACTATAATTTTTTATTATTTACATTATTATTTTTGTCCGAAATGTTTGCAAAAAATAATAAAACTACAAATCTAAAGTGGGCAGTAAAACAAGCCAGTGCCATTTTTTTTTTTTAAAGAACATGTTCCAGTAATACCGTCTCTACATCCTTATCTTACATGATATGGTGTTGTGATGTAAAAACTCATCGTAACTGATAGCTGAAAATTCCTAGTTCATTTGGATAGCGCCTTGGGTCTAAAACAATTCTTTAAGGAAAAAGGATAGCCAAATTGCTTCACTTGCGATTCTGTTAGACTCTCCACAGTAAGTAGTTGCTTGATCAGGATCTTAATATTGGCATTGAGTAAAAAGTGTTAGTCGAAAAATTTTAACTTTTCCGTCTGATTCTATTATGGAATAGTTACTGAACTATGTATTTGTCTCCAATATATTTTACGAGTGTTGACATTTGTTGGACCAAGTTTTGATCTATTTTGAGCTGACCGTTATTTTGCGTTGTGTGATCGCGAAATGGACGTAGTGTCTATGCATAGTCGCCCATTACCTAGTAGGGTGGAGCACATACCAAAACAAATGTTCAAATGTGTGTACAGCTTATGGGACTTAACTACGGGGTCATCAGTCCCTAAACTTACAAACTACTTATGATCTACCTAAGACTAAGGACGGCACAAATATCCATGCCCGAGGTGGGATTCGAACCCCCGACCGTAGTGGCCGTGTAGACCGTGACTTGAGCGCCTCAGACCCCTCGGCCACCGCGTCCGGCGAGCACAGACCATTATATGTACTTTTGAGAAAGGGGCATCCTTGTTTGCCAATGGAGGAGACTCTAATGGGGCGGATGGTTGCCTCGATAAAGTGCGTGCGATTGTTGATTTGTCCGTAAGGTAATGTCTGTAGATACGATGCAGTTGTACCGCAAGAAAAAACATGTACACATGTAAATATTTTCGAAGAGAATGCTCGACGTTTTTGTCAGTTTCCTACAAACAAAACCGACGAACTTCTACTTCAAGTTCCACCCAAAAGCTCTGAAATCGGAAGAAGAATGGTTTGAATCTTAGATTTTCTTACCAGTTTGGGCTGAAGGCCTGTGCATGCAACTGGTGTCCAGAAAAAGAATTGATTGAGTACACAGTTTTGGGGATGGTTAGAACAGGGTATGTGTAAGCAATTCATTAATTTTTAGGATGTAGGCTTCTGTGTGAGTAGTAGAACGATCGCTCCAGTACAGAACTTTTGTATTATGGGCGGTTCTCTTATGAATCAAAAGCTTGTGTAGGTGGAATGGGATATTTGTTTTAGTCTCTTGTACTGCAGTGTTTGGTTTCTTGGAACATAGTCGATGATAGAATAACGCAGCGAAAATTTATGCAACTTATTCACATACTAGGATCTCTGTTGCTAATGGTCTTAGATTGTTTTCTTCTTCTTCTCTTTTACTAGTTACAGGTGCTTGTGCTTCAGCCATCACTCATTCTTATGAATAAAAGTAATTTTATTCTCTCTTTCAGATACAAGATGTAGAATTATTTATTTACGCTGGGTCTTCATATTAATTTTTGTTTAAAAAAAGGGGGTGCCTCTGAAGTCGGCGGACGCTTTCGTGAGCGAGGGAGTGCTTTCCCAAGGAATGCACTGAAAAAGTGAAGTTATGCCTGGTGCTACTGGAGGTTTCTCTGTATGGGTATTTTTGGCTTATACCTGGAGACTGAGAATTGACCCATTAGTGAGCCAGTGCTAGGAATTCTAATCGCTATCAGCCTTCTGAAGTGACCAGTCGTTCGCTTAATTTGTATATTTGCCTAGTGACTCAATACGTTGTAGTTCCTTAGATAGAATGTTCTCTTCATTGCGAAGAGTCGATTTAGATCATCCAAAACTTGGTTTTGTAAAGCGTTTTACTGCTGTCCAACAAATGTTTCTGTGGGAATGTCTACTATTGTGCCTGGACTCAGTTTGCAGTTGAGTTCGTCTGTGTGGGTTTATATGCGTTTCTTTCTAATACGATTTGTGCCTCAACTTTATAATTATATAAATACGCTAACACGAGAATTGTGGTACATATTATGAATTTATTCGTACAAGAAGGCCAATGAAAGTTACATAATTCGAAAGATTCTTTGTCGAAGATTTCACGAATATAAATATGTGTGAATTTAGCCATTAAAAGTGGTAAAAGGAAGTAGAAATTTTCCTATCTACAGCTTGGATTAAGTTCTACATTCTCCAACAATCAGCTCACTGATTGGCTATTTGCCTCGACCAAAGATGTCGTAATGCTGCGCATCTGCAGTATTAAAATAACGTATTAAAATAAGTGAATATCGAAACATGGAGTGCTCCCAACTCACTTTCTTGTGCCGTTCAAATGCTTAATTTTCGCAGTGATTAAGAGTGGTTAAAGGAAATTGATGTTTTCATATGAATTCCGATATAAAGGATGATGCGGCGGGAGAGGCATCTAGCGGTGCTCGGGTGGAACTACGAAGTCGAGAATGCCGATATAAAAGATGATGCGCCGGGAGAGGCATGTAGCGGTGCAAGGGTGGAACTACGAAGTCGACATGTTGTCAGCTCTGGAATTCTGAATATCGCATTATCGAAATAACATTATTTCTTGGCGTTGTATAAATATACGAACACCGAAATTGTAGTTCCATTTCAAATATTAGGCTAATGAAAGTTATATAATTCGAAAATGGTATAAGAAGTATTACTTCCGTTTTTATTTGTTGTTATTGTGTCAGACAATTTCCTTAACACGTAAAAGATACGGTTTCATACCTCCCAGTGCCGGTTAAATTTTACCAAATATCCCAGCGGCCTCCTATGATAATGTTGGCAACAGATTCTGAATAGTGAGAATCCTGTGAGTCTCCATTTTAGCCAATCGCTTGACAACGCTGATGTTTTCTCGTGGAATCTTCCCTGCACGAGGGCAATTATTTTCACTGAGCGGACGAGGGTACATACAAGAACCTGTCAACCATAAAGCAGGAACAGCATTATTCGTTTACTTCATAGTCTGTACGATACACTAATCGAGTCATTCTATGTGGTTCGAACAAATACGCAAAGATTTTCTATCGTGTTGTTAATGTTGCCAACATAATCACGCGAGGCAGCCGACATGATACGTAAAATTTTACACCCAGTGACCATTGTAAACACAATTGGTCGATTTTCGACCACAGGCAATACTAGTTTATATAATTACGATTGAGCGGTTAGTGGAAATGAAGCTCGCTAATTATTTCCTTCGAGATGAGATATTAATCTGAATTAATGCAAGCTTGGTGGTAAAACGTGTACAAAATCTATTTTTGGCGCATTACGTTCGAAATGAAATATTTAGACTGAAGTCTCTTGCAATTGTTACACTTGTGTCATATGCCGATGTGAGGCAGTGGGCTGTGCCCCATCAGCCAGCCAGTGAGCTACGCGATGCCAATCTACTCTGCATGACGTGACAGGCTTTCTCTTCACACGATGTTGGTTCAACGCCATCTGTAATAAAAAAAACTAAGTAAAATTCTCATCGAACAATCCAGAACGAACATGAATAAACGACCGCAAAGCATCGATGTCCCTGAAGAATATATAACCACCACTGATAACGTTTTCCCCTCTTGCTTCCTAAATGGTTTTCTCACACTCTACGTAAATAAGTCACAAACTAAATAGGAAAACTTAAAAATTTTGGACAGACTTAATAATGCATATTTCCTCTGAAATAAAACTTTAGTTTTAATTGTTTTAACAAATAACTGTAAATGTATATAGGGGAATTTTTATCCATCCCTGTATTTGCATACCAATGCGGTGATATCTCGTGGTGAAAACTAGAAGCTTACTTTCCACCAAAAAAACTTCGGTTGATGGCCAAAAGCAAGTGAGTAAAACTCAAAATTTCGAAATATATTTTGAAACTCCCACCAAAGTGGGAGCAGTGGCAACGGCTGTGCTCGCACAAGTGACTTATTCCTTGCGGCGAGAACTATTTGCGAAATTTCTTTCACCAACTTATTCCTCCGAATGCTAAGATATTTTGTTAGCAACCCCCTGAACAGGAAGACACGATAATCATAATAAAATAAATCAGATCGAAAACGGAAAGATTAAGGTGCCCATTTTTCACGCAGCTATTAAGAGCATGGAGCGGCAGAGAAATATCATGACAGCGGTTCGATGATCCCTCCGCCATGCACATAAATGTGATCGGCGGAATACTGATGTAGAATAGGTACACGGGGTATTCCAGCAGGAACGGAAAATATTTTAGATGGTGGTAGTATAGACGAATTACAATGAAATGTCATATAATGTGTGTCCAATTTTTATTAATTACAGAGTTAGTCTGTAACCCAAAAGAACGTATAACTATGCAAATGAGGATGTTCAAAGTTGATTTTCAAAAATTCCATCACCAACTTCAATGCCCTTTTGGCTTCTCTTAATAACGCCACAGCTCGCTCTTCTGGTGTCGTCTTTGCGTTCTTTTATGAGGGCTGCTCTATTCATAATCCGAACGATTAAATCGGCCCTTGTGTTTACTTTTTCTAGGTAGACTTCCTCTTGCAAATATCCACACAGGTAAAAATCCAAAGGGCAAGGTCCGATATCTTGGTGGCGAAGAAACATGTCCGGAACACCAGAGCCATTTCCGGGGAATGTTTGGTTCAAATTAAATGCCACCTGACGACTAGAATGTGGAGGAGCCTCGCATACTGGAATAACATACACATATTGTAGGGAAAGCAATAATAATGGAAGTTCATTTCAAGAAATGGCAGATAACTGGATCGTGTGAGGCGACGCCGTAACACGGCAGGGCCAATCAGTTTATTATCAAACCACACTAGACATTCAGAGTAGCGTTCTTGAAAATGTGTCTCCACAATGGCATGTGGGGTTTCTTTGGACCAACTGTGTGAAGTAAGAGTGTTATTCATATCGTCACGATTGGAAGTGCCTTTATCAGTGAAAAGTAAAATTGGAAATACTGTGCGATTTTCAAATTTACAGCATTATAATTCCAATCGTCTATCTTCATCTCCTGCTCGAAAGTGTTGAGTGAGCAGTAAATGATACGGATGGAATCCATGCAGGCGTAATGTCTGCCATACTCTTGTATGTGGAACACCGATACGTAGAGATATTCTACGTGTGCTTGTTGAAGGACTGAATAATGACTTCTAGTTTACCCACAGTATGTTCATCTACACTTAAGTTGCAGAGTTACTGTTGGACACCGTACCAGTGTTACGGAGCGTATTGAACACACGAGTAAACACTCTTAAATGTGGTAATCTGCGGTTAGGAACTCGTGTGCCATATTCTCTACAAGCAGCAGCTCATTCCACTACAAAACCCATACACATATATCATGTCGGCATACTCAGCATGTGTAAATATGTGCGGCATGTTGACTCGCTGCATTACGGTAGACTTGACCAACAAATCACAACGAAAACATCAATGTAAGATGTAGAACGGCTTTACAACTTGAACATCAACATAATACAACCATAGCAATCCATAGAAACTTGTGTATCAACACACGAAACGAAAAATACGCTGAACTCAGTTGTATCTCTGTGTTCCTGAAAAACACTGTATCGTTCAGAGTCATTGTTTGCATAATCAAAATAAATATTAATCCTTCACACTGTCACAATTTAACTTCCTTCCTTCTTGTGCTACATGCAACTAATGTACTGTATATCGCATTTTCCACCACGACATATGTGCTCGCATAGTTACGATAGCGTCTAATAATTTTTTGCTGTATAAGCAATTGTAGGTTTTTCTTCTGTGCTGCGCGACTTATTTATATTCTTCAAAAGTATACCTGGTTTCATTCAGATGTCCGTTATCATTATATACACTTATGTGTTTTATCTGTACATTTGTTATATCTGAGCCGTATAGTGGGCCACAGAGCAAAGACCGTTTTCATTCGAAGCTTCATGCAGCAAATATGGAAGCTGTTTTATTGCAACCGCTTATAAATGCCCCTCCCAACCACCTGTATAAAGTATTTACGTAGATTTAAAATGCCAGATGCCGTATCTCATGTCAGACCATAACAATGATTTGTCTTCCGCTGTAATAGCTTTCTCACCGTCCTTGCTACCCATATCGCTGCAGCAACGAATCCAGCGTTAAATTTCATTTCTGTATGTCAGTTAGTATTCAGCGTAACAGGGCTATTGAAGAGGAATTACATTGTCCAACAACACACCAATCATAGAAATAAGTATTCTCCACCAAACTACGTATTAGTGATTCACTGTTCAGAACGATGAACAGCAAAGGGCAACGATCGCCTTTTGTTCACAAATTTAAATGTTTCCCCTTAATATGTAGAAAGTGTCCCTGTACAAAATGGAGGTTTAAAGGAAGTAATGTTCGTGGAATGAGGAAGATCTAATTAATCTGGAGTTTAGCCATAACTGATCTCGCAATGCTTGCGGCAATGGACATCGATTCGAGAGGTTCGGTTCAGTTTGTTAGTAATAACTCAGATTTTCCGTAGTAGTAATTTTCGATAAGGCTATTACCGAGTCCTCAGTCACTTTTGACGTTTACAGATACAGTGGGAAGCTGATTGTTTCCTGGCGGGTTTTGCAGGATGTTGGGTTCCCCAGCCGACCGGCTAACAGTTTGGACCTAGTGAATGGGATACAGGTAGTCAGGGTTTTCCTAATGTGCCCGGGAACGGTAAAGACTCTTGGTTGAGCGAGGGCGGCTATTCCAGATTGCAAAAGAAATACAATATAGCCACAAACATTATTCTAAAAATCCATATCGAATCATGGAATGATCATATGGCAAATATAATAATATGAATGGATTCAGGAGACTTGGGAGAATCAAACGCCACAATTATAATTTCAATATTACTTACAGATAAAAAGCCGATAAATCTCAGTACTATAATAATAATATTATAAGACTTATATTTACAATTATTGATACGTAATGTTTATCAGTAACAGATTAAGAAGGAAATGGGCAGCATTGAACCACGCTACCCATATTACCACGTTATTTCCGTACTCTCTCAATAAACTTTGGTTTGCTCTCTTGTTCTGCTTTTCAAAAATGTTCAAAATGTTTGTAAAGTCTATGGGACTTAGCTACGGGGTCATCAGTCCCTAAACTTACAAACTACTTATGAACTAGCTAATCCTAAGGACGGCACAAATATCCATGCCCGAGGGGGGATTCGAACCCCCGACCTTAGTGGCTGTGCAGACCGTGACTGGAGCGCCTCAGTCCCCTCGGCCACCGCGGCCGGCTGTTCTGCTTTTCGTCGAAGTAATAATATTCTTGTGTCAGAACATAGATTCCACCACAGAAACACAAAACATGACCCAAGCAAAGCGCATTACATTTATATATGTATTTTATTATATTTAATATTATTGTTAGTAACTTTTATTTATTACGTTTTAGACTGCCACTTAAATATTTCATGGCCGACTAAAAATAGTAGATATGCAGCAGATTATTTATATCTAAACAAGTATAAGTATTTGTGGACAAAATTTAATATATTTGTATAAAAAGCCATGATAACTTAAATATTAATTGTGTAACTATATTTCGACGGCGGCAGTATTTGAACAGTGAGACGCCATGCTTAATGGCTATCTGAGCAAAGATATTCAGTCTCAACCGTTTTTTAGTATTGTTAAATATATATTTGTTTGTTAAATGTAAACAACATTTGTAGGGAGTCGGTCATATATTTAATTCTGTGACATTCTAACGTATAATTTTTTGGAAGGGAAATTGTATTTTAAAGATGAGGCGTTAGGATGCGCGAAAGGATACACTTTTGGGAGCAGCGAGAGCATGCTTTCGAACGCTTGGGAAGGGACTCGCAACTTGGATGCGGTGGTGAAAGCTTGTGACGCTAAGCGATCTGAAGCCGCGTTACGAACTTGTGATTTGAAGAGATTGGCATGTGTGAACTTGGAAAATTTACGGGACTGTAACTGCATAACTTAGTGTCTGGTGGCCGGCCGCGGTGGCCGAGGGGACTAAGGCGCTCCAGTCACGGTCTGCACGGCCACTACGGTCGGGGGGTTCGAATCCCCCCTCGGGCATGGATATTGTGCCGTCCTAGTTCGTAAGTAGTTCATAAGTAGTTTGTAAGTTTAGGGACTGATGACCCCGTAGTTAAGTCCCATAGACTATACAAACATTTGAACATTTGAAGTGTCTGGTGAAAAGTGATAAATTATGCACGGTAGTAGGGCTGTGGAACTGTGATAATTCAACAATCGTGTTCTCGTGTGATGACAAACTGTGTTTTATAACAAATACTGTAATTAATCGAGGATTAATTTGGAACTGCAATGTTCGATGGACTTCACTAATTTACGAGTGATAATTTGGAACATTTACTCTCGAGTGCGTGTGATACTTATTGTGCATCTCATGAACAATAGCACGGGAAATATTTAGTTATTTACCGATGTATAAAGTAGGATCACCTCCGCATTCCATGTCCAATAAGAGTAATAAACTCCATTTATAAATAATTACTTTGTGAGTGATTCACTTCTTTATCTCAAAATCCATTTTGATGGTCAATACAGAGGTTTAATTTATGTTTGATAAGTATATTTTCATGTCATCATATGCAGATTGATAAACTGGCTAAACTACAGATTAATTATTTACATTGTTTAAATAGATTGGGTAGCTGTTTAGGGCATAGAAGCTGACATACATAACTCACCCCTATGAACAGAGACACCAAGCCATAAACTTTTACTACCCTGAGTTATGTATTGCCCAATTCTTATTGGTGAATACCGATAGGAAGGTCGCACACTTTTTCCAAATCTGAGCTAACGTTCCAGTTGAAACGACGTCACTGTCAATAGGACATAAAATCCTGATAACCTCCACAATTGAACAGTAACTAAACCAGTCTATCAGTATTTTTCTTTCTGGGTGTACGTTTTTGCTTGCATTTGTTGCAGCTATTGCTATACAGTGTTTTTCAATCAATACGCTTTTAATTGGTTATACTCTCAGATAGGTTATTTAGTTCACAGCCTTCCAACTAAAACCTTGTGAAGAAACGTTTCCACTCTCTGGTTTTGATAACAAGCATTTAGCGTGCCTGTTATGACGCGTGTCTTGAAGGACTAAGTTTTTTTTTTTCTCGTAATACGCCTATTCAGCGCTGAAAATTCAATGATCTATCTTCCAGTGAAATGTCGATAATTAATTTGAAGTAAACTGCTTCGAATTCCACATCTAAGTCGAAGTTTAGAAATTATTATTTAGCTAATTATCTTGGTATTGCTTACGTTGTTTTCCGAAGGGAATGATTTTGGTCACAGGTCCAGTCCTACCACACGGAAAATAAACTATTGAAAAATATTTTGATTTGGGGGCGACTTCCTAATATTATTGCATGAAATAAAGTAGAAGTACAAAGTGGTATTACAGTAATATGTGGGTTCCACTTACAATGACAGTATTTGAGTGATTTCTGGATATCGCCTTAAATGGTTAATTACGTCATTCTACGTTCTTAACATGTTTTTCCCTTATGAATTAGAGAATTTATAAAGCTGAAATGAAATTGAAGCACTTTGGAAGCCCACGGAAACGTTCTCTTTGAGTCATTTAGTGCCTGTGATAACATACGATGCTGCTCATGTGCTGTTGTAAAATTCACTAGCAAAGAGATATTGATTTCATAGAATAACTAATACTTTAGAAGACTGTCATTTTTTCTGGTGTCGATAGTGAAGTAAATGACCTACTAATCTTTTTAACCGTCTGACAAGGAGAGGGTCTGATATGTGGGTCTCAGATTTTGATCAAATTATGAGTGGTCTTTCTATATTGAATAAAAAGAGGCACTTGTTTCGGTTTTTTGCTAGAGACACAGTAGTTTTTGGAAAGAAAGTCAAAGTTGATGGAAAATTGCGTTTGCCATGCTATACATCGTAAGATTGTCTAAAGTTGAGCATGTTTTACTAATACTTATGGGGTCAATATTTAATGACTTTCTGGTAATTAACATTTCTGCGTTTTCATGCTGTAGCTTGGGTACTCGTAAATATGAGCGACTCTCCGAACGCCGTCGCCGGTCGAGACCTCCAGGGCGTGGACTGTCAAACCATGGATCCACATTAAGGCAATCGTTTATTAGAATATTTTCTATGTATTTGATGATATTCTCATATTTGTAACACCTTTTCTTGCCTTATTTTGAAGGAGAGTATCGATTCAAAATGTTCAAATGTTTGTAAAGGTTATGGGACTTAACTACGGGGTCATCAGTCCCTAAACTTACAAACTACTTATGAACTACTTACGACCTAGGACGGCACAAATATCCATGCCCGAGGGGGGATTCGAACCCCCGACCGTAGTGGCCGTGCAGACCGTGACTGAAGCGTCTCAGTCCCCTCGGCCACCGCGGCCGGCCAGAGTATCGGGATATGTGATTAATATTCCTTTAAATGTATTATATGTTTACAGCTGTTTCATTTGTGATTCACAGGTGACCTCCGAACTGTATCAGTTATATCTGGCTCACGTTATGAAACCTTAGGTACAAGACCTTTGTCGATTATAATGTTCAACTGACCTGCACTGTGAAAGTGATTCCACCGAAATGCACCTTTCTTAGTCAACCTTGTGACGCGTACTTGTTTCGACAGGTCACTAATTGAATGGCAAACTTCGAAATCATGCCATATTACACGAGATCACAGAAAAATATGATACAGCAGATACTATTAGAATTCATGCTTTGATCCATAATCAATTTTCCGTCTCTGTTTTTCAAAATATGCTTTTATACCCTTGATAGGCATCGAAATTAATATCGAATAGACCTGTCTTCAGCAACATATATCAGGTATGTTTAATACGAACTATGCCTCGGACAACATGTAAATCTGGCAGTGTATCGTCCGTGTGTTGTGCATAGTGTGAGAAGTATTTGTGTTTTGGTTGTTTTTATGATAAGTTTCACCATACTGGCTGTGAGAACGCTGACGAATAGACCGTCTGTAATTGGAATTAGCAAATAATATACTTTAATTTTTCATTTCTTAGTTTTATTATTTTTGCACTGTTTGACAAAACAGCCTGTAAAATTAATACATTTAACTAAATATTAATCACACATCCTGACCCTGTACTTGAAAATAAGGCAAGATAAGAGTGTTATCAAATACATCGAAAACATCTAACAAAAAAGTGCCTTGCTAGAGTCTGAAACGTGGATCCACGGTCTGACATTCAAATTCCCGGAACGCTCGACCGGTAACGGCGCTCGGAAACCCGCTCGTGTTTTCCCAAGCAACAGCATGAAAACAAAAAAAAAACGTTAATTATTCGAACGTCATTAACCTTTGACCCCATATACATTAGTAAAAAATACTCAACTTCAGACGATCCATCGATGAATAGCATTGAAAACGTGATTTTCCATAATCAACTTTGACCTTGGTTTTTTCAAAAATACTGTCTAGCAAAAAGGCGAAACACGTGTAGAATGTCCATGCAAAATTCTATCTAACTCGATGGTCCACATGTAACACCCTCTCCTTGTGACACAGGAAGTAAACGATTACAGCAAGTTTAGCAATGTATACGTTTTCACACATACCTTGTCATATAGACGCAGTAGGCCTGTACATAATTATTGTTAAAGGTTTACATTCGAAGAAGCAATTAATTAATTCCTAAAATAATAATAATAATGAAAAACTATCTAACTTATCAGATTGTTCATTCCTCTTCATTCCTTTCTCTTTTGACCACAAGTTGTATTATTTCTAACTCCATGCAAGTAAACGTGTATTCGTATCATACTTAAAAAGCAAATACAAACCGATCATGACTGAAAGCGTAATTACGCCACAGACCAGCACTCCACCTCAACGTTCGGCGTCCCACTGGACGGAGAACGTTGCGTATATGCATAAGCCCAAGGCATTGCCCCAAGAATCTTGTAGCATAGGTGACAGGACAGGGAGAGCGCCGTAAGAGGCCGTTCTTGTCGGGGACCGACTTCTTTTCTCAGGTCACGTACGATCAGACAAATCCGCGCACCGACTGTTTGTAGCGGCACAGTCTTGTTCTGCCGAAGCTCTGGGTCACTTCAAGCTCTGGCTAATCTAGTCCACCGATCAGAGCTCATCAGGAGCCAACGCTACAAGACATCGGACATCGATCGTCGTCACGAGAAGTGACGACCGGCACACTCGCGCTAAGGACAGCCGACGTCTTACCGAAGAATATTCCCTTGGATTAATATCTTCGAGGCCTTTCACTTCTCACTTTCTAATTCCCCAGGCATTCGTTTGTCAGTAACTGAGAAGATTGTAGTTCATTTTATTTTTTCAGTAGTTTATTCCGTTGGATGAATATCTGCTGGCCGCGGAGGCCTAGCCCTCTGCGGCGTGTCAGTCACGGTCTGCACGGCCACTACGGTCGGGGGTTCGAATCCCCTCTCGGGCATGGATATTTGTGCCGTCCTTAGTATTAGCTAGTTCATAAGTAGCTTGTAAGTTTAGGGACTGATGACCCCGTAGTTAAGTCCCATAAGCTCTACAAACATTTGAAGAATATCTTTGTCCCCTTTCACTACTCACTTTGGGATTCCTGAAACATTCGGCTGTCAGTAACTGAGAAGAAAGTGTTTCTTTTTGTGTGTTCATAACTTTGGTTTCTTTTGTAATTTTTTTTATTGACCTCGCAAATTTTGGGTATTTTAGAATCTTCCTGTGTGAGATTCAGCACTTTGGTTTAGAAACTATTCAGAATATTTGGTATGTATCAGATCAGCACATATCTTAATTGTGTTTTATCGTTGTAGCATCAATGGCAATATGTAAAACCAGAAAATGTGGTAACACAAAACAATTGCAGTTTTACATTACTAAATCGCGTGTGTCGAATGATGGCGAAAATATTTTAGCTTGTGATGGTGGCAGCCTTTCCTGTCACATGTAATCTAATATATACGCCTCTTGTCATACAGTATTATTATTCAGCACTCACATAATAAATTTCATTATTGCACAGTGAACAAGTAAACACAAGGGACTGGGAACAAATAAATGTTTTGAATTTCTATAGGAATTTCCTCCCGGGAAGTGTAGTTGTGAAATGACATTTTATGTCCATTCTTGAACGGAGGACACTGACCACATTATACAATTTATCATTTTTATTCGTCCTCATTTGATGCTATCATTCCACCATTAAAGGTCTCACTGTGTATGAAATAATGTGTAGAATTAGTTATTTCCATGCCTTCTGCCTAAGTGCACATAGTGTGTATTTCATAGCCTCATCATAATTTGGGAAACCAGCTTTTCTGCAAACTATTGTTTAGAGTCGTCGGTAACCTATTATTCCCACATAGTTTATTCTCAACATGTCTCCTATTATTGCAGAGTTCTTTTCTATAAGTAAAATAGTCTTTTTAGGTTAATCTTATACAGGGTGAGTCACTAACTACTGCCACCAAGAATACCTCCTAAAGTACGTTAGGAGCTGAAGCGTTCATGGGAAAAAGTTGCATGGGAAAACGGGGGCAGAATATGACATTGTTCTTTGGTTACTAGGTGGGGCCACTTTAGAAATATGAAGAGCAACTTTCTTTTTTATATGGGGTGCTATAGTTTGGTACTTACTTTCTGATAGCGGCTATCGAGACGAATCCAATGATGTGTAACATTCAGGTCTTTGAAGATCAAAAAGGTAGGATGTACGTCTATTTACAGAAGGTGTAGGGAGTGATAACTATTGGTAACAATGCAGCTCTTCAATCTTCTTATCATGGATTCAGTGGTATTCCGTATCACTTTGACACTTATCGAAGCACAATTCTTTCTAGTATATCGTGCAAATATTCGCCGAATACGGCGTATCCATCTAACCTGCAGTTGACATATAAACAACATTCGACAGTTGAGCAATAATACACTAATAGAAACGATAAAACGAGTATCGTTGAACTAAGCCAATGTGAATGATGGATTCCTCCGAAGAACAAGTGCCGGCTGCGGTGGCCGAGGAGACTGAGGCGCTTCAGTCACGGTCTGCACGACCACTACGGTCGGGGGTTCGAATCCCCCGTCGGGCTTGGATATTTGTGACGTCTTTAGTATAAGGTAGTTCATAAGTAGTTTGTAAGTTTAGGGACTGATGACCCCGTAGTTAAGTCCCATAATCTTAACAAACATTTGAACATTTTGAAGAACAAGTCGATATTCTTCTCATTTACAGAGCATGCCAACGTAATTCAGTGATAGCTATAGACTTCTACGATGAAAGATATTATCAACGTACTCACCCTACACGTCGTATATTTTAATTTGTCTATGATAAACTGAATACAACTGGATCTCTAACATATCGGAAACATATCCGGTGAAGGAAATTTTCTAACGAGGAAGCGGAAATTGGTGGTTCAATATGATCGTGTTAGTTCGCGTCAAATCGAACGGAATTTGGCATGAGCGAGCGTAGCGTTGTTCGTGTTATGCATAGCCATAAATATCATCCTTAACATATCAGTCTCCAACAAAAATTAACTGGTACGGATTCTATGCGTTACATGGATTTCTGCAGATAGGCTCAACGTCAGAGCCAGAGAGATGACACATTTATTAATTTGAATTGATTTACTGAACCAACCATGGAAATATTAATTTTCATAACAAGCATTATTGCATAACTGAAAATCCACATTGGTTCCGGCAAGTTGCCCACCAAAGAACGTGGTCGGTGAATGTATGGTCTGGAATTATGGAGGTCAGAATTATTGGCCTCTATTTCATCGAAGGAAATCTTAATAGCAGGATGTACACCACATTCCTGCGAGAAAAATTAGGTGTGTTATTGGCAGAAATACGTTTAGGAACAAGTAACAAATTGTGGTATCAACACGATGGGTATGCGGCACATTTTTCGCTGATGGCTAGAAATGAGTTGCAGAGATGATTACCAAATCGTTGAAAAGGACGCGGAAGAGATGTGTCGTAGTTGACTCGTTTCCCAGACTTGACGCCTCTGGATTTTTTCTTGTAGGGATTCGTAAAAAAAAATTGTTTATAAGAAGTTCCAGCTACACCTCAAGATTTACGAGAGAGAATTGTCAGAGCATGTGCTTCGATAAGTGCCGAAGTGATACGAAATACCACTCAATCCACGATAAGAAGACTGCAGCGCTGCATTCATACCAGTGGTCACCACTTCGAACACCTTCTGTAAACGGACGTTCATGCCACAGTTTTGGCCATCGTTGACCTTTTTTTGAAACCTTAGTCTTACACATCATTGGATTCGTCTCGATAGCCGCTATCAGATAATAAATACCATACTATAGCATCCCATTTTAAAAACAAAGTTGACCATATCTCTAAAACGGCCCCAGCTAGCAACAAAAACCCAACGTCATATGCTGGCCCCCGTTGTCGCATGCAACTTTTGTCCCACAAACGTTTTAGCTACTATCATACTTTCGAAGTTATTCTTCGTGGAAGTAGTTAGTGACTCAGCCTGTGTATTTATAAATTTACGTTTTTACTCTTTTTTTCTGCGAAATGGATCTATATGGAATGTCTGCAGAATAATTCCGCCATATGCAAGACAATTTTTTGTATTTTTTTCACCCAGAACCAGAAAGAACCAGGAAGATGGTTACTGCAGCCTAACATCCAGAGAGGACGCCATTCATACTACGACAGTTATTGCAAATGAAGCAAATTATCTCTGCTTGGAGCATGAAAGTGTCGTCTGAACGGAAAGTTCAAAAAGGGAAGAGTGTGTCTGTGTTGTACAAACTCTAAAACTGTAGTTATCAGTATGTACATTTTATCCTCTTTACGATACAAATATGCACTATTTGTTTCACGAATTGCAACAGATGTAGCGATTATGAAACATAGTATTTCAGTGAAACTGGATAGAAATTACAGCTCTGTCAGAGGTAGTGATCTAAAATGTTACAAGTGAAAATCAGTAAATTGCATATTCTGAATTACTGTGTCGTCTTTTGTTACCAAAATTATTTAATGCCATGAGGACTATCAGTACGCGCGCGACTACTTGCGGTGAGAAAAGTCGCGCAACTACTGTAGGGTTAATTACATTTTTATGTACTTATGAGATATATAAAGAACTATACATTTAAAATTCATGGTCACATACCTATAACATTGGGGACTCTAACACGTTAACTTTATTATACAAGACAGTGATGACAGGTTCTTTGCCGGCCGCGGTGGCCGAGGGGACTGAGGCGCTCCAGTCACGGTCTGCACGGCCACCACGGTCGGAGGTTCGAATCCCCCCTCGGGCATGGATATTTGTGCCGTCCGTAGTATAAGGTAGATGATAAGTAGTTTGTAAGTTTAGGGACTGATAACCCCGTAGTTAAGTCCCATAAGCTTAACAAACATTTGAACATTTGAATTTGACCGGTTCTTTAATTTATGGACTAGAATTTAGTTGTGAGAAGCTCATTTTTCAAAATAATTACTTTGTATAGTATCAGCGATGAAATCACATTTTTCATATGAAAATATTTGGGTGCATTTTCATAAAAACATGTCTCTAAAATTAACTCTTTCCTCAGTTATAAACACTGCTGGTTTTTTGTATACAAAAATTTAAATTACAAGATGAAATGTCTATTCTTGTTGATTATATAATTTTTGGATCTCAATTTTTACGTTTTTTTTAATTTTTCTTTCTTAGAGGATAGTATAGTGCGTGGAGACTCACGACTTTCTTTTCTATATTTTTAAGATACCGGTGAGTCAATAACAGTCTCATTTATAGTGAATCTGAGGAACGCTCTACATCTAATGATTTTTACTTCTAAGGTAAAACCAAGACTTTTTCATTTTCTCTCTTCAGCATTGTTATCAACGGGAAAACATTACGATTTGTTAACCTTAACCCAAACGAAGTGAGTTTGTTTCTTACTAGATACTTCCAGACTTCTTTTATTTCGGCGGTCAAACTAACATCATATAATCTTATTTGTGGTCAATATTTTATGAGAGCTCTGCATACGATATGTGACAGAATTTCAGATTTTCTTACCGTTATGATTCCAAAAGTCAAATATTTTGCTAGCTCACGAACACTAGGCACTGTAATTACTGCAAACTTTCAGAAATTAATTGGATACGCAGAAAATATCTGCAGGGCACAGCATGAGAGAGCTGTAGGTTTATCCAGCCTGTATCCAGCTACCAATTGCAAGCCAATCTGTTCCTTTCAGCTCGCAATTTCATTAACTGTAATCGAAGTCGAGAATCAGCAAGAGCGGCTCCACCAGATACCGTCTTTCTTCTCCCCCTTCATCGCAGGTTTCTTTCTGCCGACCCTCTTCTTTCTTTATATCCCAGATAGTTGCGAGTTCCCTTCCTGTCTTTCATTCCTGATGGAGCCTGCTAAACATTAATCTGAAGACTGATATAGTGGGCGGTAAGGCATTAGATAAAAAGCTATTTGAAAAGTTGTTTCTATGTAATGAAGTAAAAGAAAGATTTTAGTATAGAACTCTTCTGTCGACTCCTCCTTCTAATAAAAATTTGCTTTTGTGTTTGCTTGTGAGTCTTTGAGGAAATAATATATTTGGTGTGTCCGAGGAAATCCATGCTCTGTTTCTGTATTTCCTAAGAGAGATACTGATCGTTAATAGTCGAAAAAAATTGCCTCACATTCATCCGTAAATAAAGGTTCTGTAAATTTACGCCGTTTCACGAGAATTCCCATTGAAGTTCGAGCATCTCTGTTAAATTATCCTATATTTCTTCATTCTGAATTTAAAAGTTCTACCTTATGTCGGAAATTTTCAGTTCAAACTTTAGACAGATGCATGAGGGATAGGGTGTGATATTAGTCTCCATTCACAAAACTCACTTGTGAACAGATCTTCTCCAGGATTTTCTCCTGTTCCTTGAAGCAGGATCTGACAGTGGAATTTACTGTTGTAACTGACTTCATGCAGTGTCCTTCCTACAGATGCACTAGTTTCCTTATTCAGTCTGTTTTTCTCCTTTATATTTTTCTTTTGTTGTTAGAGAGATGTATAGCTTTTCTCTTATTCTGTAATTGATTGGTACTTCCACTAGCTCCCCTCTTTTTGAAGTTTAGTCATAATTATTTTTAGTTTTCTGGATTAAAATAAATATTCTCAATTTGTATTTTGATACAAATATTCTCAGTCTTCCTTGTTAACCTTCTTGCCATTATTACCACCGTTCCTATAGTAACATCATGGTCACTATCCCTCCCTCATCAGACGGTCAAAAACATGTCTTTTTCGTAGGGCTCTCGGATTATTTTAGGTAATATTAATGATTACAGTATTATTTGTATTACCCACGATAGTGTATTCATGTAATAAATGGATTTATTCATTATCATTATAGTAACATTACATATTCTAAGATATTCAATAACATTCTGTCGCATGAATAAGTAGATGATATATTTATTAATCAGCTTCCAACGAAAACAAAATTATATCAAAATAATAATTAATTATGTAGACTCCAGATAACTCTATGCATCGTAATCTACATCTACATCTACACGGGATACTCTGCAAATCACATTTAAGTGCCTGGCAGAGGGTTCATCGAACCACCCTTATACTATTTACCTCCCATACCGTTCTATAATAGCGCGCGGGATGGAAGAAAGCCTGAATCTCTCCGTTCGAGCTCTGATTTCTCGTATTTTATTCTGATGATCATTTCTACCTATGAAAGTGGGAGTCATCAATATATTTTCGCATTCGGAGGAGAATGTTGGCGATTGGAGTTTCGCAAGTAACCCACGCCTCAGCGATAAGCGCCGTTGTAGTAATGATTCCCATCCCAGATCCTGTATCATTTCCGTAACGCTGTCTCCCCTGTATCGTGACAATACGAAACGAGCTGCCCTTCTTTGGACTCTTTCGATGTCCTCCGTCAAACCCACCTGATAAGAATCCCGCACTGGGCAGCAACACTCCAAAAATGGACGGACGTGCGTAGTGTATGCAGTTTCTTTTGTAGTTCTTTTGCATCTTTTAAGGGTTCTGCCAATAAAACGCAGTCTCTGGTTCACCTTTCCCACGACAAATCTGAAGTAATAGTAATTCCTAGGTGTTTTGTGGAGGTTACGGCCTTCACTTTTGATTGATTTACGTTGTAAACAAAGTTTAACGGATTTCTTTTCGTACTCATGTGGACGACTTCACACTTCTCATTATTTAGAGTCAATTTCCAATTTTTACACCATACTGATATCTTATTCAGATCGTTCGGCAGTTAGTTTTGATCTTCTGATGATTTTACTAGACGGTAAATGACGGCGTCATCTGCAAACACCCTAAGGGAGCTACTTAGATTTTCCCCTAAATCGTTTATGTAAATAAGGAACAGCAGAGGACCAATAACACTACCCTGTGGAACGCCCGATATCACCTCTGTTTTAGTCGATGCCTTACCATTGATCACTACGAACTGTGTCCTCTCTGACAAGAAATCCCCTATCCAATCGCAAATTTGGGGCGATATACCATAACCACGCAATTTGATTAAAAGCCGTGTGTGATGTATGGTGTCAAAAGCCTTCTGGAAATCAAGAAATACGGAATCGATTTGCGAACCCTTGTCGATAGCACCCATCACTTCGTGTGAATAAAGAGCTAGTTGTGTTTCGCAGGTACAATATTTTCTAAATCCGTGGTGACCTTGGGTCAATAGGTCATTCTGTTCGAGATAATTCATAATATTTGAATACAGTATATGTTCCAATATAGGTGTGACCTGTGCAACTTTCCAATCTAACTACACGGAGCTTAAGCGTTTAGATTGTTGTTATTACAACATAAATTGAACTTCATTTTTATGATATAAATATTGATAAGGATGTTAAGCACTTCGACGATCAGCAAATCAAATGGAAATTTAGTATATAGTTCCCACAGTCGTGGAGAGAACCAACTGCCACGCGGAAAGGCTGTGCGGTCTAAGGCGCCGTGTCTCCGATTGCGCGGTCCATCCAGTCGGAGGTTCGAGTCCTCCCAAGGGAATCGGCAAGTGCGTTGTCCTTAGCATCAGTTAAAGTTATTTGTAAGTCTAGGGACCGATGAAGTGAGTAGTTTGGTTCTTATGTTTACAAACATATGAACAAATCTAAACTAACCATACACACAGTAATGGTAAACGAGTATTGAGATGCAATCCAAATACTGCTTCTATTTATTAAATCAGTGATGTATGTTAATCTTGCGAGCACCATCATACTTTAACACTTCCTCGTAGTTGACAGGTGTGACTTTCGTTTGGCTGAACAGTCATCGTTTAGTTTAACATACGAGTCCCATCAGTCAAAATTCTCCCTCTACTCTGTCTTCAGCTTGTCTGATACTGTTACGTAGAATGCATCACGAGGAATGATGGTGTTTTCTAGACAGATATGGGCAGTGTTAGAGAAAGGGCCCTCACTTTGGTTTCTCCGCAGCTCATTTTTCAGACTGCGGCGCTGGGGATCAGCGAGCTCGGCGCGTCGAGCTATTTTTCTAACCGCCAGAGACAAACGAGCAGAAATTCAAGCACGCCCTCGTTCGGACGACGGTCACGCATTCTGGGCTCTTTAAGAAGCGTCAACATTCTTCTGGCAATAACTTTCGATTTACTACAGGAATTCCTGCTGAGACTCGATCTCATTCGTTGATGTCACGATATTACCGCGCCGCGGCCTCAAACATGAAACTAGAGATATTCGCAAAAAAATTACGTACAATTGACGGACACATGTTAAGATACTTCTCGAAGAATCGTCGAAATTTCTAAACAGGTTATATTGGAACCTAACTAAAACGGTATACATTATCTAGAATGAAGTTGTGACCATTCCGACATTGAGTAAATCCGATTTTTCATTTGAATTTTTTGGGTTATTTGTTCCTTTTTAAAACCGATGTTCAAACCAAGAGACGCTCCGAAAATCAAAAAGAAAATTAACTGGAACCAGCATTTTTTCTAACTTGCATACTGTTGTACATGTGATCAGTTAATGCACTATTTCCTTCTTTGCTACCACGGGTTCCTAGTGTCCGTTCAATTTATGGAAGTTGTATGTTACGTAAGTATTTGCTATGACAAAAACCACGTGTGCGCTCCTGTGGCTAGAGCTATGATATTTTAACGGACGTTTAAGTTTTGGACTATTAGTTCAAGATTATTCACTTGTGTTCCCACTGGCTTTCTTCCTACTTAATCGAATATTAGGCGTATAAAGAGACTACTAGTGAAGGTACGAAGAATGGAGAATGACAAACTTCTTTAGTATGTCGACAGACTGTCAGACCGGAATGTCTATCCCTGACCTAAGACTCGCTCCTTCCGAAAAGAGTATTGTGCTTTTTGGAGATGTTTCCGATTTTTTAAAATCAGTTCGCAAGCGTTATGCATTCTGTGATTACGCCCGAGGCTCTTCTGACTATATTTCTGTACCTCTGAACTTGCTCAGTAAATACGTCGATTAGAATGAAACGATGAAACGAAACTCATCAGGTACACGATCGGGCACATTAGCACCTGAGTTGCACTCCTGGAAGTAATTATCAGCTGTCGGAGGCAATGAGACGACCTCGTTTGTTCCAGCGATACGCTACTCGGCTAACTTCATTCCCAACTTCTGCACGTCCTGAAAGGCGCGAGCACGGAAGTTTCTGGGCTCGGGAAAATGCGATTCGCAACGAATAAAACCGTTACGCGGATTATTTGCAACCTTTTTGTAACCTTCCTTGCGTAACCGCACTTGATTATTGGTTCTCCAAGAAGCTCTCAACTCTGTAGTGTGAAATTTTCATATTTCGGAAATACTTAGTCCTATATCCCATTTAGTATACGAAAAAGTGTAAGAGGAGGACAGACGCAGAGAGAGAGAGAGAGAGAGAGAGAGAGAGAGGGGGGGGGGGGGGGAGAGAAAAAAAATGTAAAATATCCCGTCGCTGGCATTTGAAAGCCAAACGATCAGGGAATCTCCTTCCAGTCGTAAACGTCTGTTTCGGAAGACTACTGTCGCTATTTCTTTAAAATACATGAATACACGGCGTAATTATTGTTTTCGATGTAGATTTCTAAGTCAGAGTTGTTTAGTCATGCACGTATTCTTGTGTGCTTATACATTGTTGCATTGTTAACTCTTAGAAACTCAAACGCAGAGCTATTGGACTCTTCTATGCTGACATTTATCATTCGGGTAGCGATGAAAACAACACTCGTATATAGTTGTAGGTTATCATATAACGATGTAATTTATTGCAATGCAGAAATTTGAGGCTAAAAGACATTATTACTTGACCAGGAACCCCGCGATAGCGTATCAGTAGCCGACGTAAATCTAATTTAAAACTATAAGTCCTTCAGATAGGTGCTTTTGAGAGTGTTTTATTTTTACAGCGACTTAAATAATTCCAGAAAAACAGCTATACTTAAACGGCATAGTATTTGTTGTCATTACTTAACAGATATTTCCAATGGTGGATCTTGTAGCACTGACTTACTCAGCCCTCGTTAAAGAAGACTTTGAACATTTTATTAAATTTGTTTTCGAATCATATATTGGTATGGAGCACTAACAGTGAAAACACTGGCTAATGCCTCTCAAAACGAATTTCTTCGCTTTAGACGTAGTTGCAACCGTAATACAAGTTCAAATGCTTTCTTTTTCGCATGTGATACATTGGAAAAATAGCCTTATAATTCATTGTTCGCCGTCATACAACAAAAATGAGTGTTATACAAAAGAGTCGCATAATCTATAGTATTCAGGTGCTGCTGAGGTCTAAATCGTAAGCCCTAAACAAATAATTATAAGAAAAAATATTTCAGTCGTGTATTCTGATGTTTTTGTGCATGGTATTTGAAATCCCTGTGAGCATCTTTGAGCTGTCGACTGAATGCGAGAGAGATTTCCTTAAGAGACAAGAAATATATGTTCTCCAGCGCCTGACACTAGCTAAAGCTACCTGTCGCGTGCGAGTGCTGATGAAAAATATTCCGTACGCAAGTTCCCTGAGCCACACGTGCTCCCCTCTCCCCATACATTTCCAGCGCTCAAAACCCTGGCGGTGAAAGACTTAAGGAACATACTTAATTTCTTCGAAATTGCTGTGTTTACTGACAGCCCAGCCTAAGTTTTTTGATGTTAACATGAACTTAAAAACTCATAGATGATGATGAAGTGCTTCATTTTTAAATTTAGACACATACAGTATATTCTTTAGGTTAAGGAAAAGTTTAGTACAAACGTCAGTGTGCGTATTGATTTCACTTAGCTTCGAATATTGAGGAGTAACAAGAAATAATTTTACCCGCCTGCTAAATGTATTATCTAAATAACACGTAGACGCAGCATACTACGCGAACAGTTATTTAGAATAAAAATGTACTGGAATGTAATATTTTTACTTTGTTGTGGACTCTGTATATGTAGAATAAAAATATTCTTGACTGTCATTGCGTTTATATGTTTACCAATCACCTCCCTTGTCCCACTCAAGTAAACTACACGTACATATATATAACACTAGCTTCAACCAGCGGCTCCGCTCGCGTGTTGGTACATTATTCCTTATAGCCTGTGTTGCAGTATCTCAACACGTATGGTGAGAGTAATGTCCAAATTCATTTTAGGGCATTCCGGTGAACTACATTATTTGTATTAAAAAATTTCTTTTTTACTGCTTTATTTATTTATTCTTATATTTCCTTATTCGTATGCTTATCCTTACAGAGAAAGAGCTGAAGTCATTGTAGCACGCATAGACCAAAGATATGGTCTGTGGCATCACGTTTCGCTGTACGTAACCTCCTTGCTATAGAGTCGTAAACGTCATCGTTGGCCTTCAGTCAGTTTTTTTTTTATAATTTAACGACTTTCAACCACCATATCTTCCACCCTCTTATAGCTATCTACATGAAACTTCTATGGTGTACAACGGGAGACTTCGAACAACAATTACACACAGACCATTCGTTTGCGTTTTGCAGTTTTCGCTGCAGAGCGAAATATCAACACACACTCACATAGAATTTTATATACAGCGATAACTTTCCATACCAATATACTCCACCCTTTTATCATTATCAACCCTCAAGCAACAATGCAGCCAATAAAACCATTTTCAAAGAGTAAATATAATTTTCAAAGGGTAATTATTGTTCCGCATTTCGCGTTATATTCTTCAAATTACTAAAAATCTATCAGATCGGTATAAAACCGTGCCTAAAACCTTCCTCAGGTATAAATTAGTAACTGCACAAATATTTAAGTCTCTGCGTCTTGTCGTTCGGATGTGATAAGTGTACACCGAACAAACATTCACATTAATATATATATACCGGCCGCGGTGGCCGAGGAAACTGAGCGCTCCAGTCACGGTCTGCACGGCCACTACGGTCGGGGGTTCGAATCCCCCCTCGGGCATGGATATTTGTGCCGTCCTTAGTCTTAGTTAGTTCATAAGTAGTTTGTAAGTTTAGGGACTGATGACCCCGTAGTTAAGTCCCATTTGAACATTTTGATATATATATCCGGGGAAGGCTTTAGGTACGGTTTTATAGCTACTGGGTAGAAATTTATATATTTCCACCCGGTATATATATATATATATATATATATATATATATATTTCTATCCGGTATATTTATTATATCCGGGGAAGGCTTTAGGTACGGTTTTATAGCGACTGGGTAGAAATTTATATATATATATATATATATATATATATATATATATATATATATATATATATATATATATATATATATATTTCCACCCGGTATATAGATATTTCTACCCGGTATATATATTATAAATTTCTACCCGGTCGCTATAAAACCGTGCATAAAGCCTTCCCCGGATAGACTTTAGTGACTGTACAAATTTTTAGCTCTTTATGTCTTGTGGTTCAGACGTGATAAGCGTACACCGTACAGACATTCACATTTATAGATATAGAAGATAACAACTGTAAACAGGGCGTAGAAGAATTGTTCTGTAGGAGCAGCAGAAACGCGCTACTTAAATATGACTTTGCAGTAAATCACAGGCTATTCTCTGCATACTTGAGCTGGAAAATGATTTCACAGACAGAAGTTTCTAGGGAGACATACTTCGTAGTGATTCTTGATAAAATGAAGCGTCCGGTAAGTCCTTTGTCTTACACGATCTCGCTTCAGCCCTGCCTTCCGCTCAAAAAAATTTATATTTATGGAAGGGCTGCCCTTTTCTGTCCCACAAGATCAAATTAAATTTCGTAACTTTTTATTTAGTTTTAAGTTGGTGCCGCAGTTGTCGCAATTTGTTTTGCCGGCGGCAGGAAGTTGTAACGACATGTGATATGAGTGTGGGGCCCGCTTTGTCGTGTCGCAGCCAATCACACGCGCTGCGCGCCGCGGGGGACCGCCGCAGCCGCTTCCAAATTAGTCGCCCAGAATTTACCAATCATTCCTGCCTTATATCTCTGCTGACTAACACCACTAAGCGCATACTTCGTTCACGTCACCACGAAAACTTTCTCTTTAACGTAAAATAAGTCACACAAAATAATATGGTTTACCTGCAACTAAGTAAATCACGTTCATATTAATTTTTATTGTGTATAAATTTCATACTTTACTACCTTCCACGTCTCAAGAAACGCAAAAGGTAACGTCGGCTGTTCCCTTCATTCAGAGAATTTCTATAGCCGTGGTTGATAAAATTGTGTTATTTTGATACACTTTCGATAATGTATTTACCTCGATGAACCACTACGGGATTTAAATTATTACATCGTATGCAAATAGTTTCATTTTTGCCAAGAACGTCTCCAAATGAAAATAAAAAAAATTAAAATGAAAAATATGATCAGAAACTCAGGTTGTTGATAGCCTGCGAACATATTATACATTAAAATAACGAAAATGAACGTGTTAAAGTTGTGAAAGAGGCAAATATCGACAAACGATAAGTACTAACAGGAAACGAAATTATTAGTCCTGACGCCTGGATGCAAAACCACGGGAGCTGAGGTTTTGATCACTTTCAAATTCATATGCAAATCCCTATGTGGCATACCGATATATTCATGTTTAATATTCAGCAAATCCGACAGCCTTTCCGTAGGACATAATTATGCTGTTCTGACTGTTTTGACCACCTTTGCAAGCTTTTTGATACCTAAATATTACTTAGTTCGTAACTTTTCTTATTGTAATCACAAGATAGTGACATGTCAAGAATTTCCTTAGATGAGTTTAAGAAAAACACTAATAACAGTCTTATCCATATGCAGCCTAAGACAGACTTTTCCGAATGATTCAGTTCACTCGGACGCACATTATTTCTATGTCTCTTCAAGTGTGTTGCGATGTAGTTGTAGATCAAGCGAAGTAGAAAATCTCTTTCAAGAAATGGCGGTGCTGTCAGAAATATACATTTTCGTTTCTAAACGTAGCTAATGTAATGATAGACTATTGAATTCGTTCAAAATTGATACTGAATGCATGCAAAGATAATTTTGCAAAACCAACTAATCTTAATTCAAAACGTTCAGAATTAATTATGCTTTAATACCTGTTCATGAAAAACTTTCCGACTTACAGTCGGATGGTAGCGTTACGATGTCCCTACGTTTACATGAGTGTCAAACTCACCATGTTCGTCATCAAATCATTCTTCAACTGAGGATAACATTGTAGTTATGCGCTACCTGTTCAGCTTCCCATAACCTTGTCTTACAGCTATGTATTGCTGTCACGGATGTTCACCTCAATATTGTACCAATTACAGTCATCTGTACATCTTAGATGTAGCTCCCCCTCGAGGTTCACGATTATTTAGTGAAGACGTGCGTGGCGAGCATGGGGCCCCGAGCCAATGCAGTCTTCCTTCTTTACTTCCCGGACGGCATTTCCTATCCGCCTCCCCTCCTTTCCTATCCTCACTCCTTCCACACCCCTACCGGGGGACTGATAACCTTAGCAGTTCAGTCCCCCTATCCTAACCAAACAATCCAACCCAACCCTCTTCGATGTAAATCACGGACGCAGTTAGTTAGGGCCTCCGGGCTAGTCGAGCGCGTTTAAAGGTCATAGTCGGGACAGAGGGAGGGGACCTACCCCAGTGCTGATGAACTTCGCGGATTACAACTGCGCCAGGTACACCGTCAGTCTGCGCTTCCAATGACAATGGATTGTATCCATAAAGCTTCGCTGAAACAGCTCTCCATCATAACTGTCAAAACTAAAATAATATACAGGGTGTTTCACTAAGTGTGTTTGCCTCTGTAACTTATAAAATAATAGGTGACGGGAAATTTTAATGCGGTAGGTCAACGCAAGAAATGTTACACTTTCTGCGGAGCTATGAACATATTTTATTGTATCATTTTCCAAAGAGTTACACCACAAAGATATAATTTTTTTAATGGAACACTAGTTTTTTCTATCGTGTATTGGATTAGTTTAAACCAGCTGTGTCCAAATCAATTTAAACCACATTCCTATCACTGTTAGTTTGGGAGCTACAGCCCTTCAAAGTTCCGGGGGCGGAGGCTGCGATAGCGTATCTGACTGGCCGAGTGGCTATCCCCTGGGGCACGGCCCACTGTCTCATGACCAACAGCCAGTCAGCTACGCTGTTGTAGCCTCCGCCCCCTAAACTTTGAAGGGCTGTAGCTCCCAAACTAACATTGATAGGAATGTAGTTTAAATTGATTTGGACGCAGCTGGTTTCCACGAATCTAATGCACGATAGAAAAAACTATTGTTCCATTAAAAAAAAATTATATCTTTGTGGTGTAACTCTTTGGAAAATGATACAAGAAACTATGTTCATAGCTCCGCAGAAAGTGTAACATTTCTTGTGTTGACCTACCGCATTAAAATTTCCCGTCACCTATTATTTTATAAGTTACAGAGGCAAACACACATAGTGAAACACCCTGTATAAGCATTAGCTGAAATATCCACTTATAGCAAGAACAAATTAAATGATTAACACAATTAGACTGTAGTTTAAGTTCGTTATGTAGCGTTCATGTTAAAAAACAGCGACAGCTCCACGATACAATATGGATAATAGCCCGATGAAACCCATTTTGGTGAAATAGGCCTATTGGTACTGTGTAATCTACAGAAATAAGCAGTATCGATTGTAGCAACCTTCGGGTTCAAGGCCACTATTACAGTGTTATCAGAGAGTACACTTGGCGTCATCGACTAATCTTTCGACATTTGCATACTTGTAAATCATATGTTCATATTTTTGTAGAACTTATGAGACTTAACTACGTGGTCATCAGTCCCTAAGCTTACAAACTACTTATGAACTAGCTAAGACTAAGGACGGCACAAATATCCATGCCCGAGGGGGGATTCGAACCCCCGACCGTAGTGGCCGTGCAGACCGTGACTGGAGCGCCTCAGTCTCCTCGGCCACCGCGGCCGGCACTTGTAAATCACTACTAATGGAAGATATTGGCAGGAATGGATGAACCGCGCCGGCCGCGCTGGCCGAGGGGACTGAGGCGCTCCAGACATGGTCTGCACGGCCACTACAGTCGGGGGTTCGAATGCCACCTCGGGCATGGATATTTGTGCCGTCCTTAGTGTTAGCTAGTTCGTAATCAGTTTGTAAGTTTAGGGACTGATGACCCCGTAGTTAAGTCCCATAAGCTATATAAACATTTGAACATTTGTTTTGGATGCACCGCGGCAGAGCACAGCCTCAGGAAAGAAGTGGTCGACCATGAGAGACGACCGCACGTGAGGGCGGAGCAATAGTCAGAGAGTCACTCAGAGCCCCGCGTTCATTATTGTCATCGATCCCGTCGTGGTGCTTCATTGAGCACAAGCACCATTAACAGAGGGTTCGCAGTAGGGGGTGGGGGAGCTGATATCACGGCGCACCTCGCGCTGACTACCATGGAACTACGTACACTAACAAACTAATTTGCTGTAGTGTCTGGCACATTCGACTTGGAATCTCATTGAATGGACTAGAATTCTCTTCACTGATGACCCACGTTTCGACTGAGTTCTGAATGCCAGCGAATACGTGTTACGAGCCACCCCAGGCAGTGGTGGGACACGAACATGATTGTCGCACCCCATACGGCCCGACGGCCTGAAATGATGGTTTGGGCCGCGATTCGTTTCATATCAGATCGCCTTAGACGCGAGGAATGGTCGCGTGGTCTAAGACGTTATGATACGGACTGTGCCGTCGTCCCAGCTGATGGTTAGAGTCCTCCCTCGGAAATGGGTGTTTGTGATGTCGTTAGTGTAAGCTACTTCAAGTAGTTTGTAAGTCTAGAGAATGATTACCATAGTAGTTTACTCCAATAGGTATAAAAACATTTGAACATGTCAGATCGTCTTATTTATTATCCGCGACGTTCTTACAGCGCAGTGCGCTATTCTGTGACTCGTATCGTTGCCATTCATGGCAAGCTATCCTAGTCTTACATTTCAACATGATAATGCCAACTTGTCCACGGAGAGAAGTTCTACCGTTTCTGTTAGTGTATGTCAAACGTTACTTTGGACAGCGTCGTCGCCATAACTCTCCCCACTTTAGAAAGACAGGACATTAGTGGAAAAGCCGCTCCAACCAGCTCCGGAATTTGGGATCTAAAATTCCAGTTGGTCAGAATTTGGTACGATATCCCTACGGTTGACATACAACAAGTCTCACAATCAATTACTAGCCGAATAACTACTTATATATGCGCAAGAGGTGAACCAACTCATTAGTTACTTCCCTCACTTCGTGAAAGTCATTCTCTTGAAACAATCATGTTATTTTTGTGCAATTATACATTTATCTGTACAAGCATTCACACAAGGTTGGCGCCGGTGGCGAACCCTTCAACGTGCTGACGTGAGGTAAGTTTCCAACCGATTTCGCATACACAAACAGCGCTTGACCGACGTTGACTAGTAAAGCGTTGTTGTGATGCCTCGTGTAAGGAGGAGAAATGCGTACCATCAAGTTTTCCACTTTGATAAAGGTCGGATTGTAGCCTATCGCGATTGGGATTTATCGCATCGCGACATTGCTGCTCGCGTTGGTCGCGATCCAGTGACTGTTAGCAGAATATGGAATCGGTGTGTTCAGGAGGGCAATACGGAACGCAGTGATGGATCCCAAAAACCTCGAATCACTAGCAGTCGAGATGACAGGCATCAAAAAATATCTGTAAATCTATGGGACCAAACTGCGTGGTCATCAGTCCGTAGCTTACAAACTACTTAAACCTAGGAAAACTAACCTAAGGACAAACACACACACCCATGCCCCAGGGAGGACTCGAACCTCCACGGCGAGCAACCGCGCGCTCCGCAGCGAGGTGCTTTAGACCGCTCGGCTACTCCACCGCGGCTGACAGGCATCTTATATGCATGGCTTCACGGATCGTGCAACCACGTCTCGATCCCTGAGTCAACAGATGGGGACGTTTGCAAGACAACAACCATCTGCACGTACAGTTCGACGACGTTTGCAACAGCAAGGACTATCAGCTCGGAGACCATGGCTGCGGTTACGCTTGACGCTGCATCACAGACAGGAGCGCCTGCGATGGTGTACGCAACGACGAACCTGGGTGCACGAATGGCAAAACGTCATTTTTTTCGGAAGAATCCAGGTTCTCTTTACAGCATCATGATGTTCGCATCCGTGTTTGGTGACATCGCGGTGAACGCACATTGGAAGCGTGTATTCGTCATCGCCATACTGGCGTATCGCCCGACGTGATATGGGGTGCCTTTGATTACACGTCTCGGTCACCTCTTGTTCGCATCGACGGCACGTTGAACAGTGGCCGTTACATTTCAGATGTGTTGCGACCCGTGGCTCTACCCTTCATTCGATCTTTGCGAAACCCTACATTTCAGCAGGATAATGCATGATCGCATGCCGGACCGTATGTTGCAGTTCCTGTGCGGGCCTTTCTGGATACGGAAAATATTAGACTGCTGCCCTGTCCAGCACATTCTCCAGATCTCGCACTAATTGAAAACATCTGGTCAATGGTGGCCGATAAACTGGCTCGTGACAATACGCCAGTCACTACTCTTGATGAAATGTGGTAACGTGTTGAAGCTGCATGGGCATCTGAACCTGTACACGCCATCCAAGCTCTGTTTGACTCAATGCCCAGGCGTATCAAGGCCGTTATTACGGCCAGAGGTGGTTGCCCTGGGTACTGATTTCTCAGGATCTATGAACCCAAATTGCGTGAAAATGTAATCACATGTCAGTTCTAGTATAATATATTTGTCCATTGAACACCTGTTTATCATCTGCATTTATTCTTGGTGTAGCAATTTTAATGGCCGGTAGTGTATTTTACTTTTCCACATATTCACTCTGTACATTCAGGCACTTATCCAATCTTTTTGCAAGTCCCTGAAACCCAGCAGCAAAGAAGTTCTTTGGGTGCTGTCACAGCCAACGTGTAACCTCATGCATCTGTAACAAAATGACGCCCCCCCCCCCAAATGGTTTTTAGGGGCCCAAACAGATGAAAATCACTGTGGGCTGTCCGGGCAGTACGGTGGATGTTCCAAACGTTCCCAATGAAATGTCCTTAACAGTTCCTGAGTTGGTCTGGCTGTGTGAGGGCGGGCATTGTCATCCAAAAGAATCACACCCTTTGACCGGAGTCCAGGTCGCTTGCTGTGAAAGGCGTCGGAGTTCCCGCAGAGTGGTGGAGTACGACGCGGCATTCACATTTTCACCATGAGGTATGTCCCAAAACACGGTGATGAAATCCTTGCATCTTGAACTTGTTTCTATTTTTGAGGCGGAATGTGTCCATTCCATAGACGATCGTTTTCATTCGGGTTGAAAGTGGTGAATCCAACATTCGTCCCCCGTAAAAATTTGTTCCATACAGTACTCTCCTTCCTCTTTCTACCGAGTGAGATGCTTACAAGGACATTCACATTCTGTTCAGTTTGTATTGCTCAGTCGACTGGGGGGGCACCCACATTGCACAAGCTTTACGAACTGCAACTGCTTATGTACGATGTTCCATGGGCTTCCATGTGAACAGCCTAGAGCACGCGCTATGACATCAATCTCACACGCCGATCATGACAGATGAGTTGATCCAAATGATGCAATGTGATTGCAGTTGACACCTCCGCAGGACGACCAGAAAGCTCCCCATCTCTGATGCTTTTCCTTCCACGGTTAAGTTTCTGGATCCAATTGAACACAGTTTTCCGTGAGCAACATTTGTCACCATGGACGGTCGCGTTTCACGATGCACTTTTTCTGTGGAAGGTTCTTCGGCCAACAAAAACGCATAACTGCACGCTGGTCTTCTCGTATACACTCATGCAACACATGTGCTATAGTGCACTGACAGCCTCTGACTGACTGAGTGCCTGCGAGATGTCGTACGACAAGCATACATATGCTTCCATCTGCTGGCCAAACTTGCGCACGAAATATCCAATGGTATACGGCAATGGTACTATCTATTGACTTTCCCTCGTAATAATCAGATTGGATTTGAAGGTATGTTTCAGCAACGTCGATATCCTTTTCTATGGGTCACGTTTTGAAGTATGATAATGGATTTCGAATTACAAAATAATAAATCAATAAATTAGGAATAACAGGTTTACGATGGTTTTCGATAATTGGAATTTTAATATTTTGTTGCAGTGCTATGCTGCAAAATCGAAGAGCATACGTAGCCTTCTGTATAAGATGCTCTACGTGGTAATCGAATTGCTGAGTTCGAATTTTCGAGTTTCTTGAGTAGTTTGCCCTTCAGTTTCATACGATTGAAATGTTCTGTGCTATTAAAGTGAATGTCCTTTCCCAACAAACGGCACCGTGTGTCAGCGTTGCCTCGGCGTTCAGTGTCATGCGCCATTGTTCATATAGCCTTAAGTGGGACTGGTTGAATCTGGTTGCCGCTTTGATATGAGGAAGTCGATCATACATCCTCCTCGTCTCATTCTGGAATATATTCACCGATGGAAAAGTTATTGCCGCAACAAAAGGTGAACGCCTACTTCAAAACTGATAAAAAGATTTATAGTTAGGAAGTTCACTATTCTTAGACAAACTGTAAGTCAAGAATCGGTGGGTAGTAAACAGCAAACTGAAAAATAAACTTATGTCAGCACAGCAGACAGTTTAATCGAGTGTGGCTCAGTATTGACGCAGTGCTTCCTCTAGCTGCTGTTTTTATGTACTGGCACGTTTCGGCGTGTGCGTACGCACGCATGTTGGGGAACGCGCTGAGTGTTGTACGCCAGAGTTGGCGAGACGCGACTTACGGATCAATATAGCACCTTGAATAATTTAGAAATGCTGGCGGCGGGCCTTTGCTATAGCTCACGTTCGCGAGCCGGCGCGCACAAAAATTGCTGTCGCCTTACACGCACTTCAACTCCAAGTGCTCCTTTCTTGATGGCCGACTTTCTTTAGCCGGCACGACAATGTCATTATCGTCCTCATAAGTCACGAAAGCGTCTACTCGAGTTTCCCCGGCCGCTGACAGGATTTCTTGACCCAGAAGCGCACAGATCGATTGCTAGTCCCACTCGTGATTGTTCAAGAAGGGCTGCTACTGTGCGGAAGCGTCAAACAGCGTCTTTATATCATGTCTAGAACCAAAATACGTTATATCGTGAAAGAAATGATAGAAAGTGTCCGAAAATAGCTGTTGATTACTACAACTTCAAAAAAACTCAGAAAGTTGTAAGTTAATTCAAATTTTTCATGGACAAATATTCGTGAAGTTCTTAAACTGCATATGTAAACAATTAAAAAAAAATACGAAAAATATAATTGGAAAGGCCTTGTTTCATCTCGATTATACCGTTTACATTATCCTAGCGGAAATGTTATGTAGGACAGGTGTATAAAAAGCAATTACCATTTGCAATTCGGACATTCAGAATTTTCATTTATTGGCTTAGTGCAGTAAAAACAAGTTTCACTTCTCAGACAGTCGTACGTCACTCAGAATGAATTTTCAGTGAACCTGCATGGCATGGGGTTTTTTCTTCAGCAGCGCCAGGAATAGTTTTTTAATGGGTGGACTGTAATAGAATCAAGTGACGTAAATGGTTTATCAGAAACCGATCTTAGTCAGTAAATTTTTCTTTTACATATTTTAAAGAATTTAAGGATCAACATTTTTTTTTTCTTTTTAGGTTTTAGTGGCAATATAACAAAGTTTGACATAAGTTATCAAATCAAAGTTGCTATTTACAATAGTTTAATGTACTATGATGAATCAAATCAAAGTTGCTATTTACAATTGTTTAATGTACTATCGTGATTTTATCGGAACCAAGATACAGCACATGCTAACCCTGTAAAGGATATTTTTTAACAAGTCAAAATGTTCAAATGTTTGTCTAGCATGTGGGACTTAACTACGGGGTCATCAGTCCATAAACTTACAAACTACTTATGAACTAACTAATTCTAAGGACGGTACAAATATCCATGCCCGAGGGGGGATTCGAACCCCCGACCGTAGTGGCCGTGCAGACCGTGACTGGAGCGCCTCAGTCCCCTCGGCCACCGCGGCCGGCTTTTAACAAGTAGGTCAAATGTTTTTGTATTACCACTGTAGCATCAAGATGAACTTTGTACCTCAAACCATGTTATTTCCTATATGATTCAGCAAAAAATTATGACAAGTAGTCATATCTGAAAAATGATTTCTTATTTTTGGAAGAGTTACAGTCAATCAAATATTTCTAAACCTAATGGACCAAACTACTATGGTCATCAGTCCCTAGATTTACAAACTGCTTAACCTAACGTACAATCAATAAGGACGACACACAGCCATGCCCGAGGGCGGACTCGAACCTTAGGTGAAACCACCTGCCCTGTCCGTAGCATGACGCCTTTTTTTTTTTTTTTTTTTTTTTTTTTTTTTTTTTTTTTTTTTTTTTTTTTTTGTTAGATATATGCTTTACGATCGTTTGTTCATTTTCGTTCTTGGTTGTTCGTTGAGTATTTTGTTCAGCTTTTTTATTACAGAGGGCGTTGAGCCAACACCACCAAGAGAGAAGGCCGCGGCGCTCTCAATGACGTCAGGCAGAGTAGGTTGCGCGCGCATAGCTGACGGGGTAGCCGCTGGGGCACGGCCCATTATGCCTAAGCAGCGAGCCAGTCAGCTATGAGCGCGCAACCTACTCTGCCTGACGTCACACGAAAGCCCCGCGGCCTTCTCTCTAGGTGGTGGTGGTTGAGCTCTCTGACCGGGCACGCTGATCCACGGCAGGCCGGCACACCTTAGCACACGGGGCTATTCCGCGCGGCGAGTTATAGTCGATCCACAATCATTGTAGCCTTAAACAACTACAGTGAGGAGTTGCTTGGAGAAATATATTAATGTGTAAGAGATCTGAGCTTGGCCTTGTTGGATTAGCTGCGTGGTCTAAAGCGTCTTGCAACTGACTGGGCGGCCTCTCCCGCCGGAGATTCGAGTCCTCCCTTGGTCATGGTTTTGTGTGTGTGTGTGTTGTCCTTAGTGTAAGTTAGTTTAAGTAGTTTGTAAGTCTATGGACTGCTGACCACAGCAGTTTGGTTCAATATGTTTCCACACAATTGAATTGAGAGCTGGGTTTCGGCAAAATGTGACAGCTCTGTCTCCCTACCCACAGGTTCACGTACTGAAGTAGCAACTGAGGGTGTCAATATGGCAAATTTGCCAAGTTGGCAGTAGGAAATATGATATTTTTGGATTTGTTGTTTTATTCATAATATGTACGAGCAAATATTACACTACTGGCCATGTAAATTGCTACACCAAGAAGAAATGCAGATGATAAACGGATATTCATTGGACAAATGTACTGGATCCGACATGTGATTATATTTTCACGCAATTTCGGTGCATAGATCCTGAGAAATCAGTACCCAGAACAACCACCTCTAGCCGTAATAACAGTCTTGATACGACGGGGCATTGAGTAAAACAGAGCTTCGATGGCGTGTACAGGGACAAATGCCCATGCAGCTTCAACACGATACCACATTTCATCAAGAGTAGCGACTGGCGTATTGTGACGAGCCAGTTTATCGGCCACCATTGACCAGACGTTTTCAATTAGTGCGAGATCTGGAGAATGTGCTGGACAGGGCAGCAGTCTAATATTTTCCGTATCCAGAAAGGCCCGAACAGGACCTGCAACATACGATCCGGCATGCGATCATGCATTATCCTGCTGAAATGTAGGGTTTCGCAGAGATCGAATGAAGGGTAGAGCCACGGGTCGCAACACATCTGAAATGTAACGGCCACTGTTTAACGTGCCGTCGATACGAACAAGAGATGACCGAGACGTGTAACCAATGGCACCCCATATCATCAAGTCGGGTGATACGCCAGTATGACAATGAAGAATACACGCTTCTATTGTGCGTTCACCGTGATGTCGCCAAACACGGATGCGACCATCATGATGCTGTAAACAGAACTTGGATTCATCCGAATAAATGACATTTTGCCATTCGTGCACCCAGGTTCGTCGTTGCGTACACGATCGCAGGCGCTCCTGACTGTAATGCAGCGTCAGGGGTAACCGCAGCCATGGTCTCCGAGCTGATAGTCCATGCTGCTGCAAATGTCGTCGAACTGTTAGTACAGATGGTTGTTGTCTTTCAAACGTCCCCATCTGTTGACTCAGGGATCGAGACGTGGCTGCACGATCCGAGACAGCCATGCGGATAAGATGCCTGTCATCTCGACTGTTAGTGATACGAGGCCGTAGGGATCCAGCAGGGCGTTCCGTATTGCCCTCCTGAACCCATCGATTCCATATTCTGCTAACAGTCATTGGATCGCGACCAACGCGAACAGCAATGTCGCGATACGATAAATCGCAATCGCGATACGCTACAATCCGACCTTTATCAAAGTCGGAAACGTGATGGTATGCATTTCTCCTCCTTACACGAGGCATCATAACGTTTGATCAGGCAACGCCGATCAACTGCTGTTTGTGTATGAGAAATCAGTTGAAAACTTACCTCATGTTAGCACGTTGTAAGTGTCGCCACCGGCGCCAACCTTGTGCGAATGCTCTGAAAAGCTAATCATTTGCGTATCACAGCATCTTCTTCCTGTCGGTTAAATTTCACGTGTGTAGCATGTCATCTTCGTGGTGTAGCAATTTTAATGGCCAGAAGTGTAGTTATGGTAGAGTGAACTAGATTTAGGGGCATTCAGATTCGAATAATTTTGCGTGTCATGTACAGTTCCAGCAGGTTTTAGTTTAGCATAACAGATCAGTATAAATGGCTTACGGTTTAATGGTGGAGTTTTACATATACGGTATCGAATTTACATTGGGCAGCGCACTGTCGAGTTCTGCAATAGTGCAGAGCATATCACGTCAAAAGTTAACTACAAGTGTCATGCGTAGTTAATAATTCATTTCTTTCCTCTTTGTTAGTTAATGAGCATCAAAACCAGTTTATCAGCTATTTAGCACATGGTCTACATCCTAAAAGCGATGACCATAGTAGAAAAAAGACGATAAACTTTTAACGTACTTTCGACGACGAAATCTTAAGGTATGAGGTAACACTTAGGATTGGAGGAGGTTGAGGAAAGCAACGGGCTGTGTATTTTTCAAACGAATCTTCCTCAAAATTTGTCTTGAGCAATTTAGGAAACTCACGAAAAGTATCAATTTAGATAGCCGGAGCGAGATGCGAAACGGCACTTTCTCCAATGCGAGACCAGTGTTATAGCACAGTGCTACCTCTCCCTCTCTGAATATCAAACTACCCAGGAATTTTAAGTCATATCCCATGAAAAACATAAAATGCAAGTTTCGTGGCGAATTCCCTGTCTCTTTTTGTTTATCTCAAAGGCTTTGATGCAACATTTAGGAAGTTTGACAGTCGATTACATTGTTAATGTTCAATCCTTCCATCAAGTACACGTACTGCGAGATGTGGTGGATCACTATAGAACTATAAAAAAAGGGAGTCTTTTATTTCGCATCTGTTTGTGAACTTCAGAATACACTGAAGTTGCGGATAAGATATATTTTCCTGTATAACTAAAATTAGTAGTTGTTATTTTGCATAGTATGATCAGTTTATTTCACACAATAGTCTCTAATTCAAAATTAATTATTTTAGTCCATATCTACATCTACATAAAAAGTAGTCTTGTGTTTCAGTGTACACAATTGCATGGTAAGAAAATTATTGTGAATGATTCTATAAATCTTGCTCCTAGAATCAGTACTGTTATAACTTAAGAGAATTACTGCATAAAGGATTTTCTTTCTTGATTAACATCAAGTCTTAAAGCGTTAGTAATAATTACTTAAATGAAAGAGGAACTTATTTAATGTTTATCACTGTAGGCTTTAGCTGGAAGAACATTTGGATAAGTAGTTAACTTTCGCATTATTATTTAGTGAAGTTTCATTATAAAACACGCTGCATCAATTCCGTACTGAGTCTCCTAAATTTTGTAAGATACAAATTAGTAACTCCTATTTCCGGAAGGTCTATAAGCCTAATTCTGCACCTTCAACCTCAATACTTAATCTCACTTGAGTTCATAATAAACTTCCTGAAAGACGTTTTTCAAAGGTTTCCAGTAATGTGGCAAACTTTTAGTGTCATTCTGCTCCAATCCAGGTCAAAGTTTTGCAAACGATGCTATCTGGAGCGCAAATTCTATTTCTGTTGTAATTGTACCGGACACATATATTCGATTATTTGTGATTTACATAAACCTATTCGTACCACCATCCACTGCACGTTTCATGAGTAACATTTGTACGTGCTTCATTATAAAGTGGAACTTTATAATGCCTAATTAACTTATATTTTATTTAACGGTTAACTTTTACAGCAATGAAAATATTGTCATAACACTGAATTCTGGATGAGAACTTCAGCAATTAGTTCCAACTTAAATTCAGCTGTAGAGCTTCGTAAGGCAAAAATGAATGAATGAAAATTGGTAACACGACGGTTTATTATTGAGTTCAGTCAATAGTTTCTCCGCCAAAATACAAAAGAGCATAAGAAGGTATCAGGAGCTACAAAGGTTCATGTTAATGAGGCAAGGCATTCTGAAACAGAGGTGAACAGATAGTTCTGTGTACTGCCGTTCGTTCACAAGATAATATCTAATTATGCTTTTAGTGGTGAGTGCAATTAATTATATACGAGTAATAGTATCAGTCCATCTTCAAACAGACTATTATTGAAAATTAACATTAGGAAGGTAAAAAGAGAAAACTTAGATTTGCTGTAAGAGTTCTAAGAAACTGTAGACTACGCGTAAAGAAAATGGTGTTCGAGAAACTAATGCGACCATTTCTATAGTATTTTGCCGGCATTTGAATTTCTTACCTAGTAAGGACGCCAGTAGATATCCAAGAAATTCAAATTCCCTCTGCGATTATTTTAACACATTGATATATATTGTGCAGAAGTGCCAGAGGAAAGTACAATATCTGCACCGGTTGGGGGCCAAAATTAATTTTACGCCTCGTACTTTTTAATATGTAAGTCTTAGTTAACAGACACGTCTCTAGCGTAATCCGTGGTTGTGCAAGTGTTTTGTTAAATGTAACGGCTTCGTCATTTGACGCCGCTGGAATGGGATTTCGTGTTATGTGCTTGACGAATGCGGATATCGATTTCAGGAGTGGTGCTTTAATTGGGCTTCACACGTTAAATCATCTCCAGGGTGCATCGTGAACGGTTGAATGAGAATATCACACTACATAACAGACGAGCTACCGGCCGTCCAGCCACCCTGATTTTAGTGACAGGCTAATTCTAAAATGGATCATAAATTTTGGCACAGAACAACATTGCAGCAAATCACGGTTCATTTCAACACACGATGTGCCAGACACATGTCTTAGTGGAAAATCCATATGAAGATGGGTTCCATTGAGATGGATTCGGCACTGCACACCAGTTACCACTGTTACCACAACGTTATGCACTTGTCGTCAATCATCAGAGATGGATTCTGGAAGAACGGCGGAACTTCATATGGTCGTCAGGATTCCCACTGCACCATGCCGATGGGAGGCGCCGTGGGGGCGCAGACAACATGAAAAGATAGTCCAGAAGGACCATCCGAGAAGGTGTGGTCTAAGACGGTGGTTCAAATGTTTGTTAAGCTTATGGGACTTGACTACGGGATCATCAGTCCCTAAACTTACAAACTACTTATGAACTAGCTAAGACTAAGGACGGCACAAATATCCATGCCCGAGGGGGGATTCGAACCCCCGACCGTAGTGGCCGTGCAGACCGTGACTGGCGCGCCGCAGTCCCCTCGGCCACCGCTGCCGGCTAAGACGGTGCTGTCTCTGTTACGTCCTTGATTGCATTTTCCTAGTATGGAACAGTCCTCCTAAATATTGTGGAAGAGGCACTGAGTGGTTCGCGGTTTGTTGATCTCCTCGAGGACCATGTTCATCCAGTCTTTTGTCCTTCCAACATACTGACGGTTCTGCGGTGTTTCAGCATGATATCACACCGCCACATAGCTCCCACGTCGCCAGAGAAAGGTTCCAGGAACATACATGGGAGATCAAAAAAATGTTCAAATGTTTGTTATGCTTATGGGACTTAACTACGGGGTCATCAGTCCCTAAACTTACAAACTACTTATCAACTACCTTATACTAAAGACGGCACAAATATTCATGCCCGAGGGGGGATTCGAACCCCCGACCGTAGTGGCCGTGCAGACCGTGACTGGCGCGCCTCAGTCTCCTCGGCCACCGTGGCCGGCACATGGGAGATCCCAAGGCTGAGCTGCTCAGCCAGGAAAACATATTTGAACACCATCGCCGCGGCGGATTAGCCGCGCGTACTGGAGCGCCATGTTTCTGTGCCCGCGGCCGTTCGCCGTCGGGGGTTCGAGTCCCCCCTAGAGAATGGTTGTTTGTGTTGTCCTTAAGTTAGTTTACCTTAGTTTAAGTAGTTTGTAAGCTACCGACTGATAACCTTGAAGTTAAGTCTGATAGGTTTACAAACATTTGAACATTTTTGAACACCATCGAGCATATGCGGGATGCCATGAAACACTGGCTTGATGCTATGGATCCTGCACCCAGGAACAGTCCAGAATTGCCTAACGCTCGGCAAACTATTTGGTGTCAGTCTTACTTTCATAGAGTCTCGCTGCACTCCTCTGGCCACACGATATTAGATGCCTAACCCATGGCTTTGCTGTTGTGGTTTAAAGCCGCATTGTACCTTATATGTGACCCTTTACTGGCCTCACTTCCGTAACCGCACATCATTTATTAAGAGAGCGTGGTCAAAAGCAATTACTGGAATACCCATAAAGGTTTTTAAACAAAAAGCTTTATTGAGATTCAACTTCTTTGTTCTTCGTGTCTATGTCTTTATTTCTCAACATACTTACTCTGGAGACGAGAATATTTCTCCTTACGAGAGAGCAGATTGTTGATAGCATCACTCTAAAGTGTATAACTTTGTTGACAGCACCATAGTCTCACTTATCCCTGCAACTCTTCGTCACTATGAAAGTAAAGTGGAATGTGAAATTTAGGAAAGGGATCAAGTCGGGAAAGTAAGGAGGATGATGACAGTAAACCTGATACATCGAATTTTTGCAGCAGTAGTAGCCCTCGTGTGTGGCGTGGCACTCTCATGTTAAAGGTGAGGGGGCTATACGTAAGAGCGAACTCTTGGCATTCGTGCTTTCAGTTTTGACACTTTTTCTCGCTCACCGACATAGTTACGTTCCTTAGCTCCATGTTACATCCAATAATTCGGAATCCTTTAATGGCAGAGAGTTGCAACTTGGCTCGCTGAAGAGGTCATGTCAACCAAGTAATACGCACCGCATACAATACCTCAACCGATACTGTAAACGAAATGAAAAATTCGGATATATTAATTTTCAGTACGCCCTTGTAAACACAACATAGAGGTTTCGTAATTCAATCAAGCATTAGTAAAACTGACTTAGAGTTATTCGAATGATTAGGTGAGGAGTCATTGATGATAGTATGCAAATCCAAGCATCTTAAAGGACCACATGGCTGCATCCGCGCGGGAATAACTGCGCGATCTAAGGCGCCATCACACGGATTGCGCGGCCGGTCCCGCGGGAGATTCGAGTCCTCCGCTGGCGTGGGTGAGCGTGTTGAACTTGGCATAAGTTAGTTTAAATAGTTCGTAAGGCTAGGGACCTATAACCTTAGTAGTTTTGTCCCTTAGGTTAACAAACATTTGAACATATTGAAGGTGGCTGTAAGCTATTGTGAAAAGTCCTGTGCAGAATAGAGAGCGAAGTGGTGGCGCGTTTAAGATGCTAAGGGTTGAACATCAAATCACCGTCCACCCATACACGTAATGGTTTTCTGCAGTTTTACTAAACTTGTTACGACGAGCACCGAGAACTCTTTTTGAAAATGACAGGCCTTCCTAATCTTTATGCAATACATTGACAGGATGTTAAATTACGTTAATCGTTACTCATGTTCAGAACAGAAGCAGTGTGGTGCTTTTTGTCTTATGTTTGAAGTATTGTGTTTGTTGCGTATATTTTCAATTCTGCTCCATGTGTGTTGAACATTGAAAATGCAAGAGTATTGCTCAGCTGTCTGCACATTATGCGAAGAGGATATGTCCATCCGTCATCTATTTATTGCATAACTTTCAAGAGTTACAGAAGCTATATGTGCATGAGGCTTCTTGGAAAAATTATTAGACATCGTTGTCCTGAGAAGCAGGAATGACAGGGGTGAACCATTTCGCTAAGCAGTTTTAATTAATTCTCACCTGGTGAGAAGAGTGTTGGTATACATACTATCTGATAATTAATAGAATACTGAGGATATAGATACTAGATGTACAGTAAAATTAATTCTTAATCGTTAAGTTGGGGTACAGTACATTGTAAAGAAAAATTAAATAACGGAATATTCATTAAGGTGAAAGAAAACGCAGTGCGGAGAGAAACAAAGCGAAGCCAACATAGTTCAGAGGATATAAAAGATATTTCATTATCCGCTGCCGGTTTGCATAAACTGAATAACGTAGAACAACGGCTATTCGTTTTCTACTGGGGAATATGGACACATTCTAAACAGAATGTATTTCATACACAACTGTTTCAAATCATGCCCTCATATACTCACTAAGAACCTAGCCCAACGGATCTGTAGTCATGTGATTCAGCAGTCAATAAAAAATCCTACATATTCATTTAATAATATCGTAAACGGTTTGTAAGCACTTAACAAAATGCAATTGCCATGTATGAAATAATGAATAAAAGCAATTTAGGAACATTTACGCATGTTACTGCAGCGGTCACGCGATTCCATCTACAAAGTAACTGACATCAGTTAAGGCAATTAAATCGGAGCCTATTCGAATCTCCCTAACTGAAGACTTACAGCCGGCTGCAGTGGCCGAGCGGTCTGCGGCGCGCCAGTCACAGTCTGAACGGCCGCTACGGTCGGAGGTTCAAATCCCCTCTCGGGCATGGAAGTTTGTGCTGTCTTTAGTATAAGGTAGTTCATAAGTAGTTTGTAAGTTTAGGGACTGATGACACCGCAGTTAAGTCCCTTAAGCTTAACAAACATTTTTTCAAGACTTACGACATACTCTCAACAGTTAATCTCTTGTATGGAGGAGATATACCAGCTCCTCACGCTGGGCCAAAGTTTACCTGTGTAGTCCAGTGTACCACCTAAAATGACGTTACGACAGATGTGAGCAATGAGTGCTGGCGATATCCCTATCTTCCCTCCCGGGGCTTCCAACGCGAGTGACGTTACCGTTACATCGTGCCTTTACTGTCACGTTGTGACATTATTATCGCACACCATTAGGCAATTCCATTTCTGTAGTTCTGCCTTTATTTCATGAGATTAGAGGAGTGCTGGGGTTGTGTGACAGTGGAAACGTTTCTTTGGCACGTTTTTCCGGCAGAAAGAAGTTTCTGTATCTCATTATGTCAAGAGGAGCGCCCCTGACAATATGAGAAGCTTCATGTAAATCAGGTAGCGGTCCACAGGGCGGCTAATTAAATGCTGGTTAAGCGACTGCAGCCATGTGCCCAATGTATACCGTGGCAATCCCGCAGTCCACAGACAGTCGTAATATCGTGCACATTTTTACCTTACTACGCATTCCTGAAAGAGAGAGAGGGATCACGGCACCATCCATCCAGCGTGGGTGAGTCAAATGCGTTTGGTTTTCAAATTTGGTTCAAGTACTCGTGGCGCGTAACGTTGACGAGTTTTGGAGAGTCTGCGTCGAGACATTGCCGCGGCCGCGGTGGCCGAGGAGACTAAGGCGCTCCAGTCACGGTCTGCACGGCCACTACGGTCGGGGGTTCGAATCCCCCCTCGGGCATGGATATTTGTGCCGTCCTAGTTCGTAAGTAGTTCATAAGTAGTTTGTAAGTTTAGGGACTGATGACCCCGTAGTTACGTCCCATAGACTATACAAACATTTGAACATTTGAACATTGCGACCATCGCCTTTATTAGAGCATCTTCACACAAAAGGAAGATAGATACTTGTGCTTTCTCATGCTTTTCATCAATTCATCATAAATTTCTTTGCATTGGCAACAGCACAAAGCCGTCACTTCCACGTTGAAACTATGGAAAGCAGAGAACTGGGGGCTGTGAAGCTGGATTCCAGGTATTCTGATCCGGTTGTCGTTGAGAGGCCCCGTGCTTTGGGAGATCACAGAGTAATCTCTGTCCACCGTGTGGTCCTGTTCGGCGCACGCTACCTGCTGAGGGAATGTAACCTTCGTAGTTGTGACAGCGAGAGTTATAGTTTCTGCAGCTGGAAATAAGTGTGCCTCAGAGGGTGTTAGTCTGACTGGAGAGCAAAATCAACAGTATCTGACAGTCTGTTTGGAGACCAAGGAAGCCGGCCGCGGTGGCCGAGGGGACTGAGGCGCTCCAGTCACGGTCTGCACGGCCACTACGGTCGGGGGTTCGAATCCCCCCTCGGGCATGGATATTTGTGCTGTCCTTAGTATTAGCTAGTTTGTAAGTAGTTTGTAAGTTTAGGGACTGATTACCCCGTAGTTAAGTCCCATAAGTTATTTAAAGAAAAAAAAAGAAAAAGACCAAGGAACAAGCACGTAAAGAAGACTATATAATCACATACAAAAATACGCTTACATGTTCTTAGTGAAACACGCCGAGACAGCCAGACAGTTAACAGGGTAACCCACATTTCGCGTTCATTACTGATGACCGTTAACGCTCATCTTTTGAGTAAAAACATCAGAATTCAGTTTCCGCACAGGATCCTGAATGTGCCCCTGACCTCGCCGACCATCCTATCATTTTTGAAGCATTAATTTTACGAGAGTTCTGTGAAAAATAATTACTGGTATTTGTCACAGTAATGCTGCAATTTGTTCAAAAAAGTTCAAATGTTCGTAATCGTAAAAGACCAAACTGCTACGGTCAGCGGCCTCTAAGAAGTGCGTTAACTAACTTATGCTAAGAACAACAAACATTCATGCCCGAGGGAGGACTCGAACCTCGGACGGGAGCGGCCGTGCAATCCGTGATAAACCTCACGGCCATTTCCTCGCGGTCGGCAATTCGTAGTCCATAGTACAATTACCTACTACCCAGTTTGCCTATTTAGACCCACTGAAATTGACCAACCTTACTATAACTCTTTCTGATAAAACTGTGTGATCAGGAAAATAACGATAGGGAATTAGGGTTTAGCGGCCTTTCTGCGACTAATTGTTAAAGATGGAGTATAAGCGAGGATGAAGCGTGCAATCGCCGTATACTTTAAAAACCAACCACATTAGCATTGCCTTAAGTTTAGGAAATAATGGAAAAGTCGTATTTGGAAGGCCGGTGCGATAACGCAAGAGCTGTTAGGTGATCAAATAATGGTTGGAATATGATTAAAAGTAAACAATAGCATTTCGCTCCTTATCACAGTTTGTGCTAAAATAAAATATAGCACACCATACGTAACATTGCGGTCGCAAAAGCCGGCCGCAGTGGCCTAGGGTACTGAGGCGCTTCAGTCACGGTCTGCACGGCCACTACGGTCGGGGGTTCGAATCCCCCCTCGGGCATGGATATTTGTGCCGTCCTTAGGATAAGCTAGTTGATAAGTAGTTTGTAAGTTTAGGGGCTGATAACCCCGTAGTTGGGTTCCATAAGCTTAACAAACATTTGAACATTTTTGAGCGGTCACAAAATATACGACACAAACGTTTTTCCACAGGTTACGAATTCGTGGTCTTCTTCATTGCACATAGGTATTTTATGGAATTCTGGGAGGGGAAGAGCAAATCCCAATCCATAAATTAGTTACAGTGGTCATAACTTAAGAATATAAAGCATGTACAGACTGCTCGAACCTTTTCACTGAGTTACTTGTAAATATAACAACTGAATTTCTGAAACCATGTAGAGGTTTACACTTGCTAGTTGTTTCTATAACTTCAGCACAAAACAAAGGGAATAATGTTTGCAGGGCAAGCATCAACGACGTGTAAATGTTTCACATAGAACACATGATGCCTTACTCGCCCAGATGACAGCAGCCAACCGCACGCAGATGCCGGCCTCCCAGCCCATGGGAAATGGGTTGCCACATTTGCAAATTTATGTGAGCTATTTCCCAGCCTGCAACGCATTAGTGGCGAGCTTATTACTTCCTCAGCGCAATGATTTCATTTCCACGCTTTTCCTTCGTTCATTCCAGTATTGATACTACAAGACCAAACTTTTGTTCGGGGTATTCTGCCTGAAGTAGAAAAAACTGTTTCCAAACATTTGTAGTCACGATAGTTCTAATCAAAATGACACTATCTGACGTAGTATAAAAATCTTTTCTGAATAACGTTATCGAGCTTTCAAATTCGCATGATTGACCTACGGGTTTGGACTTCAACTGCAACACATGGCAACAATTCTCGTTTCCAGAATATTCAATACTCAGGAAGTTTTGAATACAGTAAAAAATAAAATATATGATAAAATCAACTACGTTCGTGTCTCGTATCAGAATATTCACAAAAAAAAAAAAAAAATTGTTTATCGGTAGCAGGTGGATAAAGGTCCGAAGTGTGTGTTATTATAAATAAAGCTCCTGTTTGCTGTACGTCATCCACAACCATAGAGGATCTACATCTACATCTACATACATACTCCGCAATTCACCGTAAGGTGCGTGGCGGAGGGTACACTGTACCACTACTAGGCATTTCCTTTCCTATTCCACTCCCAATATGAACGAGGAAAAAAAGAATGCCTATATGCCTCCGTACGAGCCCTAATTTCTCTTACTTTGTCTTTGTGATCACTACGCGAAATGTAAGTAGGCGGCAGCAAGATCGTACTACACTCATCTTCAAATTCCGGGCCGGCCGCGGTGGCCGCGGGGACTGAGGCGCTTCAGTCACGGTCTGCACGGCCACTACGTCGGGGGTTCGAATCCCCCTCGGGCATGGATATTTGTGCCGTCCTAGTTCGTAAGTAGTTTGTAAGTTTAGGGACTGATGACCCCGTAGTTAAGTCCCATAAACTATACAAACATTTGAACATTTTTTTTTTTTTCAAATTCCGGCCCTCTAAATTTACTTAACAAAAATTCGCGAAAAGAACTTCGTCTTTCTTCCAGCGATCCCCAATTGAGTTGCCGGAGCATTTCCGTGACACTCGCGCATTGGTCGAACCTACCGGTAACAAATCTAGCTGCTCGCCTCTGAACCGCCTCTATGTCTTCCTTCAAACCGATCTGCTGCGGGTCCCAAATACTTGAGCAATACTCAAGACGTGGTCGTACAAGCATTTTATACGCGGTCTCCTTTACAGGTGAAGTACATCTTCCCAAAATTCTCCCAATAAACCGAAGTCGGCTGTCTGCCTTACAACTGTCCTTACATGTTCGTTCCATTTCATATCGCTCTGCAATGTTACGCCTAGATATTTGAACGACGCGACAGCATCAAGAAGCTCACTACTAATGCTGTATTCGAACATTATACGATTGTTTTTCTTACTCATGCGCATCACCTTACATTTTTCTACATTGAGAGCTAGCTGCCATTCTTCACACCAACTAGAAATTTTGTCTAAGTCAACCTGTATGCTATGACAGTCAAATACAGACGACACCCTCCCATACACCACAGCATCATCAGCAAACAGCCGCAAATTACAACTTACTCTGTCCATCAGATCATTTATATAGATAGAAAATAATAGCGGCCCTATCACACTCCCCTGGGGCACGCCTGACGATACACTCGTCTCTGATGAACACTCGCCGTCGAGAACAACGTACTGCGTTCTATTACTTAGGAAGTCTTCCAGCCAGTCACAAATCTGTGAACCTATTCCATAAGCTCGTATCTTCGTTAGCAGTCTGCAGTGTGGCACCGCGTCGAACGCCTTTTTGAAGTCGCGAAAAACACAATCCGCCTGTTGCCCTTCGTCCATGGCTCGCAAGATGTTATGTGAGAAAAGGGCAAGCTGAGTTTCACATGAACGATATTTCCTAAACCCGTGCTGATTCATGGAAAGAAGCTTTTCCGTTTCAAGGAAATTTACTATATTCGAACTGAGAATATGCTCCAAAATTCTACATGAAACTGATGTCAATGATATTGGCCTGTAATTGTATGGGTCAGTTCTCTTTCCTTTCTTATACACGGAGTCACCTGCGCTTTTTTCCAATCACTAGGAACTTTGCGCTGAATTAAAGATTCGCTATAAATGCAAGCTAAGTAGGGGGCCAACGCCGAAGAATAGTCTTTGTAAAACCGAACTGGTATTCCATCCGGACCAGCAGACTTTTTCGTATTTAGCTCTCTCAGCTGCTTCTCTACACCGGAAATACCTATTGCTATGTCCCCCATTTCGGAATTAGTACGTTGATCAAATGATGGTATATTTGTGCGGTCCTCCTGCGTGAAAGATTTCTTAAAGGTTAAATTTGGAACTTCAGCTTTCCGTTTGCTTTCTTCTATTACTGCCCCGGAATGATCAACTAGTGACTGGACAGTGGGCTTTGACCCGCTTATCGATTTTACATGGATGTTACTAATGACAGTATAACTACTGTCTTGCATATCTTCAACTATTTTCTAAGAGATATTTATGTACTCTACAAAATAAAGTGTCATTTCACAGCTCAACTTGTGAAGCAACATAATCTCTACACAGGTCAAAACAATTATTGAATTGAAAAAATCAAACGGCAAGACCTTTCTAAGATTTAGCTATTTGTCTCGCAATTGTACTCTTGAGTTTCAAATAAAATGTTGACATGTTTGTAAAGCTACGGGTTCAAACGGCATTGGTCATCAGTCCCTGGATTATAAACTGCTTAAACTAACTTATGCTAAGGACAATACACACACACCCCATGCACAACGGAGGACTCGAAACTTCGATGGGGAGCAGCAAGGCCCCTTAGAGCACACGGCCACTCCCGCGCAGCACTCTTGATTTTATTGTTTCTAGATCTCGATATAGTGATTGCTACTTACAATCCCAGAATATGTTTTGTCTTTAATATTATCCCTTTCACGTCTATTTCATTTTCGTCTATTTCACAAATCTAGAAACTCGTCATAAAGGACTAGAAGTATTCCCACAGACAGTGTCTTAAGTATTTGGACATGTACATGCTGCTCAACAAAACTAAAAGTATCACTTCTTCAAAGCTACGTAATTTTCTCGCAATGTGATGAAAAAGCTCGAATAATTGCTCAGAAGTACCTACAGTCTTTATCTGTGATCTGCTTGGTGCCCTGTGACATTATGAAATAGCAAGGTGTCAGCAGTAAATATGTGGATGGGCCATACAAAGAGAGGGCCGTCACATTCCATTTTACCTACGTTTCGCTCTTTCATTCGAAGGATGGGACGTTAAACCATGGTGTTCTTTCTTTTCACCTTTGGTCGCCTTTGGTATTGAGGTAAGAACCACAGCGCCTAATATTGAAATCATGCGGTTTCCTCATAGTTGGCCGAGGAAAACACTTCAGATACACCGCCGCTCAGAATACACACGTGAAGGTGGAAAGGATGCCACAGAAAGGAGCCCTTCCATTTCGTTTGGACACTGATCCTCACATATTCAGCAAATGAAAACTGCAGTCCATAGTTCAATGAGCAACACCACAACATTGTTGACGACATTAGACACTGTAGACAATTCCTTGACAAGAAAATTCTTCTATGGGATTATCGTTGGGCTGCAACCACGCTAAACGTTTTCTGGCCCCTGGGAGTACAGTGCAACGACAGTTTTGCTTGGTATACACGGTGGACCGATCAAAACCATCCGATGAAATTTGTACTCGAACAGAATCAGCGAACAGTGTTTACGTTTCTTCAGTCTCCGTTCTTTAACTTTCCTGTGCCTGATAGCAGGTTGTGGCAACAATAACAAAGATGAGAAAACGACTAAGGACCCTCGTGAACTTTCCCAGTTCGGCAACATCGCCGAAGCTACCCGTGTACTTAAAATGATAATTTTGGAAGAAATTCCTATTCAGTAACTACTACAACCATTTAGCTGAGTGGTGCTCAATTGTTATTATTGCACCTGAGGGCAGACAAGTTCTTCAGTACTCCTTAGAGTTTGCTTGCTCACTTGCTTCTCGAACCCAGCGAACAGATACACGTTGAAAGTGATCAACAAATGTGCACGGGTGGCATCAATGATGTTACCAATCTAATGATTGTACCTCCCTCCGTGGTCACGTCACAAAGACTCTGCGCGAAACAGGAGGGTTAAAAGATCACAAACAGTCTTTGTTACTTCAGATCGCGTTCATATTTCATGGAGTGGTTTTAAATGGTTCCTAGTGGTTCCTCTATGATTACTAGGGCAAATACTGTGAAGTCACTACACTCAGAAGTCGTCATATAACTTTGAGTGCCATAGAAGCCTCATGAAGTACTCAGAGATGGGCTGAATTGCCCAGGAGGAGTCAGTTGTCTAACTTGTCTAGATTCCTCTCAGAGTATGCTGATGCAATAGCTCCGTACTTAGCTATAATTTACAACCGATCACTCACCGGAAGATCCGTACCCAAAGACTGGAAAGTTGCCCAAGTTACTCCAATATTCAAGAAAGGCAATAGGAGTGATCCCCAAAATTACAGGCCTATCTCATTGACGTCGATTTGCAGTAGGATTTTGGAACATATACTTTGTTCGAATATTATGTACTGCCACGAAGAGAACGATCTATTAACGAATAGTCAGCACGGATTCAGAAAGTATCGCTCTTGCGAAACACAGCTTGCCCTTTATTCACATGAAGTGTTAAGTGCCATCAACAAGGGATCTCAAATCGATTCCATATTTCTGGATTTCCGGAAGGCTTTTGATACTGTATCCCACAAGCGGCTTCTAATGAAATTGCGTGCTTATGGAATATCTCCCCAATTGTGCGATTGGATTCACGATTTCCTATCAGAAAGGACACAGTTCGTTGTAATTGACGGTAAGTCATCGAGTAAAACAGAAGTGATATCTGGCGTTCCACAGGGAAGCGTTATAGGTCCCCTACTCTTCCTCGTGTTTATAAACGATTTAGGAGATAATCTGAATAGCTCCCTTAGACTGTTCGCGGATGATGCTGTCGTTTATCGGTCAGTGAAGTCAACAGAGGATGAAAAGCAACTGCAAGGCGATTTAGACAAAATTTCTACTTGGTGCGAAAATTGGCAATTGACACTAAATAAAGAAAAGTGTGAAGTAATACACATGACCACTAAAAGAAATCCGCTGAACTTCAATTACGCGATAAATGAGTCAAACCTTAAGGTCGTAAATTCTACCAAATACCTAGGAGTTACAATTACGAACAACTTTGACTGGAGAGAACACATAGAAAATATTGTGGGGAAGGCGAACCAAAGGTTACGTTTCATTGGTAGAACGCTTAGAAGATGCACCAGCTCCACCAAAGAGACTGCCTACATCACACTTGTGCGACCTCTACTGGAGTACTGTTGCCCTTTGTGGGACCCTCACCAGGTGGGACTGACGGAAGATATTGAGAAGGTTCAGAGAAGGGCAGCTCGTTTTGTTTTATCACGTTACGGGGGGGAAAGCGTCACGGAAATGTTGCACGCATTGGGGTGGAAATCATTAAAAGAAAGACGTTATTCATTGCGGCGTGATCTGTTTGCGAAGTTTCAATCACCGACTTTTAGTTCTGAATGTGAAAATATTTTGCTAGCACCCACCTACTTAGGGAGACATGACCATCCCAATAAAATAAGAGAAATCAGATCGAAAACGGAACGATTTAGGTGTTCTTTCTTCCCGCGCGCTATTAGAGAATGGAAAGGTAGAGAAAAGTTATGAATGTGGTTAATGAACCCTCTGCCAGGCACTTAAATGTGATTTGCAGAGTATCTATGTAGAGGTAGAAGGTCGTCCTGTTGCTCATTGCACTGCGGACTGTCATTTTCGCTGCTAGCGTGTGGGAATCAGCAGCCGAGGAGAAGATATGGTTTAAGTGACGCCCTTTATACCACCTCCTGAGACCTTTTCTTGTGTATTCTTGGCTTGGTTTAATGCTGGGCATTGCGCTTCTGACCGATATGCAGAGGCGTCAAAATAGAGGTGGGACGTGGGCAAGATAGAGTGCCGATCCCGGCATCGTGTCACACGTTCGCGTTATCTTTAGGCAGAATAGTGGTGAATTTTGGTGTCAATGTTATATTGCCGCGAGAGACCACGTAAATGGAATGCCGGCGTGGCGCAGGGGATAGCGTCACCGACTGCGATGCTGTAAGTCGCCGGTTCAGTCCCATCCACCAGCAAAAATTTAGTTATTTGTAATTAACAATTCCAGAATGTTCTACATCTTTCTTATGTTCACTTGTAAATTCTACTTGTTTCTTATGTTAACTGTTCTTCTAATTTCTGGTACAATCTGTCTGTGTATAAATAGCAGAGCACTCTGCCCGAGAGGCAGTCAAGTGCTGCGTGTATGTTAAGTTCATAATAAACGTGCTTTCAGAATAAGTGCTGTGTTCAGTTGCCTTCGAAGTCAAGCCTGCTCCCATTTCAACGCGGCAATATTTCCCGTGCTATTGTTCATGAGAGGCACTTGCAGTTATGGGCTCTTACCGTTTTTTGCAATCGTTGACACATTTCTGTTTTAAGCCTTGCCTATCCGTAGTGCGACGTCACATCTCTGCAGAATTACAGAGAAAGGTTGCATGCACCTGTGAATCGCATTTCAAACATCAGTGGGAAATGGAGACAGTTACTAGGATTCAAAACCGTGACCAGTGTATGTGCCAGTGATGACGTGCATCAATTGTGAGTATCTCAAAACTAGAAGTTAAATTAGGTACGTTAGTCACTGTCTATTTCGAAGAAAAATCAGCCTCCCTCACAAGTGTGTAAATTGTCCTTGTAGAATACTTCTATATTTGCAACATATATCAGATTTTCGTCCGCGCTGTGGAGTTTGGCAAAGAAGAATACAAAACGAAATGACTGTTAGAAACTATGATATCATTTCGATTGATCTTCCTAACTGGTCAAACATTTAATTAAACTGTTTCGGTTATTACTTGCCATAGGGGCCGCAGTAATAGCAATCTTCTAGCAAAGCTGCGAAGCTCAACTATATAAATTTTCCCGTGATAGAGCGGCAATCAAAGTTAATTTCGATTTGTTAGCTATAAACTGTTACATGACGTGATTTTAACATGTTGCTAGGATACGGATTCATATGTACTGTACCACAGTCCTACTTATAAACTATTTTGAGCAGTTGGAAAATAGACTCGCGTAGTATCTTCGATCCTCTGGTAAGTATGAAACCTGAAGTTGGTGAAACATGTATCACAGAACAGGGAATTGATGACGATTATAGCAGTTTATTTTCCCTCATGGCAGCACATGCATTAGGCTGTTCCCGATTACAGACTACGCAATCTCTAAATCTTTGAGAAATTGTTATGTACAGGACTGACACTATCTCCACCGTTATAAGTCTGGATGCTGTCCATCTATAGTTTATGAATATTTCGCTGCAAGGATGCAACACAAACACACATAAGACTGTATTCCACCTTCGTGTAAATAATGCTTTCACTTTCTTCTTGCCTAATAAAATGCTTTTAGTACATTTGAAATATCTGTCAAAGCGATTCCATAGTTTGAAGTAGATTAATGCAAAAACCTAGCTGTGGATATATTGTTGAACTTGTCTTGTCCAGGTTATACAGACCAACGCTGCATTATATAATTGCTTTCTAGGAGGGAGATGGAGGGAGTAGAGAGATGTACCTCAGGGAAAAGAAGTAAGGCAGGCTGCGTCAGAGGCAGAGCTTCAACTGAGCAAACGTGTGTGGCGCTCCCAAGCGCGCCAAAGTTTTTATGATGGAACTGGTGGAAGAGTCGAGTATTTAAGCTGCGCAGAAAAACAGTGGTTGGAAGGATGTTGCCACTAAAAAATATGGTTGACGTCGGCAACTTCACGTGTATGTGAAAAAGTGGCAAATGTTGAAAACACACCTCGTCGTCGAAGAAAACTGAAGACTGCCTGCCTAGCATTAGTGCAGCAAACGGAACTTTGGAACAGGACCAGTTAATCTTAATTCTCTCTTTCTATACTTACTGCTGAAATACAAAATTTCACTTTTTAATTGGAATGGCATTACCTCTATGGGGTTCCTTTCCTTAAATTCGCTGAACAGCCATCACAATAATATTTATGATGAACACTTTTCAAAATATTTAGTAAACAGTGTAACTGATTATCTAGGTAAAGGAAACAACAATTCCACGCATTTCGTATCAGCAAGTGTACCTCGGAAAACAGTAAATTACAATGCTCAAATCAAATGTTCAAATGTTTGTATAGTCTATGGGACTTAACTACGGGGTCATCAGTCCCTAAACTTACAAACTACTTATGAACTACTTACGAACTAGGACGGCACAAATATCCATGCCCGAGGGGGATTCGAACCCCCGACCGTAGTGGCCGTGCAGACCGTGACTGGAGCGCCTTAGTCTCCTCGGCCACCGCGGCCGGCAATTACAATGCTCAAAACAATTAGGGGGTCAGGTGAGATATTATATACAATATATTTATGTTAGAATATATTATTTAAAAATTGGTTACAGTTGTAATTTGTGTGTGATACAGCACGATATTTTACTGCCTCAACTCCTCACTTGAAGTTTATCACTTAATTTTAGATATGTTTTAAATAGCGTCGTGCGGCAAGAAATTTTGTGAGGCAGAAGTGCTCATATGGCAAAGATCTGGGAACATGTGGTGTCTCCAAAATAATGGAAGATGAAAGACTATATTTAAGTAACCATACACCTGATTACACTATATTATCTGTCTTTTTCCTCGAGCACTGGCGCACTAGCCGTGAGGCACGGGAATAATTGAACCCACGCAAGTAGTTTCCTGGTCAACGAGTTAATATCCCGGACTGCAATATCAATGCGTGAAAACAGGAGTCATTCAACTTATTCAATTATTTGCTTGTAACAGCTGGTGACTATAAGAACTGGAATATATAGTCCCTGCTGTATATAAGGCAGGTCATAAATTCCAATTCATTGTTAGGATATCGATAAAATGAAAAAGGAAATTTCTTGCAAAATACACCTGGATCACTCAAATATTCAAATGTTTGTAAACCTAAGGGACCATACTACTGTGATCATCAGCCCATTGACTTACAAACTACTTAAAGTAACGTCAACCTGTCCTAAAGACAACAAACACACGTGTACCTGACGGAGGACTCGAAACTACGGTGGGAGCAGCCGCGACGTCCCTGCCACGGCGCCTAGAAACGCACAGACATTTCCGCACGGTCTTGGATTATTGCCCAAATATGTCAGAACCGTACCAAAAAGGACTAACATTGGATATTGAAGAAATACGAGGAAGGACAGTTCTCTTGACCCTCTGGAGAACTTGACGGGAATCCTGGAAAACCTGAACTGGATGGTGGTCGAAGGTAGATGCAATGCATCCAACGAAAAACCTCAGATTTCCCAAACTAGTTTTAAGTGCAGATTTCTGGAATGTAATACTGCAGTAGAAGCCACCGAGACGATTAGAGAAATTACAGCAGGGCGCAATTGTCGAAGCACTAATTCTTGGCCCACGCGGGAAGACAGTGCAGCGTGAAACGAGAAATACCGACTGCCATTCACCTCAGTGCGACTTACAGAGTATGGGCGTAGATGCAGATTATGCTACATTAAAGTCTAACATTTGTGTGCCACACAATTAGCGGGTAAGAAACGTCGATTGTTGTGAATGCATGGTGCACTCATGTCAACCCCCAATCTACAACTACTTCTTTTGAGTGCAAAAGAATTGGAAAAGGCACAATTATTCAGCCAAAAAAATGGAGAACGATTAGGACTTAACGACCCGTGATGTCGATGTCATTGGAGGCGAAAATGGTACGAGGTATGTCCACAAAGTAAGCTCCGTTTGGTTATGTAAAACAAATGTGTACAGATACAGAAAAATATTTATTGTACAAAAATATACAACTATTAAACTACTTTTCTACATAGCTTCCGAATTTTGTAGGCATTTGTCATAGCGTGGCAGAAGTCTTTGTTTGCCTTCTTCGTAGTAGGTTGCCGTCTGTGTATCCAACCATGTGGTAACATGTACTTTCAGCTCGTCATCATCGCTGAAGTGGTGACCACCATGGACAGGTTTTAGGTGTAAGAAGAAAGTCGCTAGGAGCGAGAGTGTACGTAGAATGAGCAAACATGTCCCAGTGAAATTCCCGTAACAGCTATTTGGTCACATTCGCCTTGTGAGGTCGGACGGCAACGTGAAGGGAAGAAGAAGACTCCTTTCATCTCTTCTTACACCTAAAATCTGTCCTTGGTGGTCAACACTTCAACGATGATGAGCTGAAAGACCATGTTTGCCACATGGTTGAATACACACGCGGAAACCTTCTATGAAGAATGTGGTGTCGCACAAGTATTAAGTGCGCGCCACGTACTTTCGCCGCGCGCCGCCATGCACGCACGGCGCGGCGTTCTTACCACGTCAGCCACGAGCGCCCTCTGCTGCAACTCCGCTCGTGGCCACGACTGCTGCATCGGCCAGTTGGGAATCAAATAGGCACCACTTAAGATTTGGCTATCGGATAGGCACTAGGAATCATCAGTAGGCAGGCCTCTATCTAAACTATGTATCAGCATTCTGCAGTTAAGAACTATGTAAAAGTTAAATATTACCAAGACTCCACGAAATATATATCTTGTTCTAATTTAGCCTAGTGTTCTAGTTTCTGCTGTCCTATTGGCTGGTCACCTCCGTACCTGCACAAGCGTGCATCCTTTATTCCCGTGTCGGTCTCTTTCTACTCGGCTACCGACACCTACGACAACCGGCGGAAGCGAGACACACAGAAAAGAAGGCACATAATAACTTGTCCCACGCTATGACAAGTGCCTACAAAATTTTGGAAGTTATGTAGAAAAGTAGTTGAACAGTTGCAGATTTTTATACAATAAATATTTTTTTCGTATCTGTACACGTTTGGTTTATATAACCAAACGGAACTTACTTTGTGGACATACCTCGTAATTATAAAAAGTTGGAGGGAAATTTATTTGACATGCAATATCCTCACTTTAGTGTATGTAAAACAGAACGAGATCCCACGGGACGGTCATTTCGACTAGATTACTGTAGGAACGCAGGAGGAACACTTCGAATATTTGACTACATAGAGGACGAGAGAGATCCGGGCAGGCAAATTCGCAACGCGCTTGGAGGTTTCTTCACTCGACTCACATCCTGTATTGTGCGGATCGGCCGGCGAAAAAGTTGTTTAATTTCTGGGGTGAGAGCCTGTGGTGGGTGTCGGTGACGGCGGCTGTACAAAGGGCCTTTGAAAACTTGCCCGCCGCGCCACGCGAGCCTGGCCCAAAGGCTCCCATCCCGGGTCCTCCTCCACTACATGTCAAAACAAAATTATCCTTCCGCTTACCACCCGGCGACTAGCACACTGTCGCTGTTATATTAGTATGAGCCCGGAACTGAAAATACGCACCTTCTTTCATCAGCTGCAAAAATAAAGCAACATTTGCTTGCTCCTTTATGATGTTGTACCCTTCATAATATAACACCCTAGCTGCGCTTTATGAATATATCATCTGCGTTACTTTACGTATCGAAGTTATGAGGGAACGTCTTTCTCACGAATGGTACATGAACAATGGGTCCAATATTCTTACAGGAGAGTTTAGTGGTCTAAAACGGAAAGGGACATGCGATTACATCTTATGAATTTTCATCTTAATGAGGTATGGCCAATATTACAACGTGATAGACATTAACCGGCCATGGTGGGTCGGGCATACAGTAACGTTTGTAAATGGGGAATTGCCATAAAGTCATCCTGTCGCGCACTTTTCTAGACAAATCCTTTGATGCAACAATTTATTATCTTAACAGCCATCAGTTGCAACTGTTGCTGATGGTAAGGTAATAAATTGTGTAAAATTTTAGCGCAGTTACTTATTCTCAGAAAAAGATACTGTCTTCTATAATAAAAATCCATTGATAACGATGATCGTGTGGCATTTTTGGCCCTTATTTCTCAACCAGAGTCGTGGTGGCCTTGCACGGAGCAAATTTTCCTAAGTGCCCCCATTTCGGTGATATTATCTTGACCCTCTGGATTTGCGTGTCGATGATGATGGAACGGTAATGAGGTCAGCACAGTAACCAGTGTCCGAGGAAAGAAAATCATCAACCCAACATGGAATCGAATCTGCCCCCCTCCCTTGGAAAGTAATATTCAGAAGCTGCAAGAAATGATCACGATCAGCTTTTGCAGTTGAAACCTCCATTAGAGGATAACTTCAGAGCGTTATATTTCATGTCACATGGAACACAATAATGCAAATATAAGCTCATTTCGTGAATCGTATAAAACAGTCAACGAGATTATAGAATTTTCGTTTGCTCGGCAGGGTCACCCCGTATTTACTTCAAGATACTTTCGGCAAACCACTACGTTGCCATCTTCAAATGTTGAATTTTTTGTTAACCGAAAAGACCACATTGCTACGGTCATCTGTCCCAAGACCTTGAGACTAATTAAACTAACTTATGGCAATGAGAACTCGAAACTGGTGGACGCGGCTAGCAATCCGCATTATGACGACTTAGACCGCACGGCCCTTCCTGCGCAGCGTTTCTATCTTCAGGTGGTTCCTGATGAATACTACCGTGTCCTGTGTGTTCTGATCGGCACGCCGCTGCTTTTGCCAGCCATATGCACGCCGCTGTGGACGGTCGAGGTGGTGCGAATCGCGGCACATGGTCGCGAATTTTTCTCTCTGCGTGCGTGCTATTGTAGCCTCGTGCGGATTTCGCTGTCTGAGAACTCTTCTTCCTTACCAGGTTCAGTGCAGTGTTCCACGCCTGACTAAGCTGCAGGCCGCTATCTACACTACTGGCCATTAAAACTGCTTTACCTACGCTTGTGGCAACATGTGTGGCTGACGCTTCCGTGGTGACCGCAGTCTAGCGTCCTTCAAGTTGATTGAATTATGCTAAATTTGGGGCACAGAACTGTACCTATACCCATATATCGAAGACTACAGTTTCTTGTATATTCTACGTCAGTAAATCATGATTCTGCCGAAGGATTATAGAGCAAATGATTGTCTAAATGGCTACACACATGGCGTGGGAATGGCCATGTGGTCTTAAGCGCTATACTACTGACTGCACGGCATCTCTCCGTCGGAGGTTCTAGTCCTCCCTCAGACATGTGTGAGTGTGTTTGTGTGTGTGTGTGTGTGTTTTGCGTGGAGCCTGGTGTCTTATGGTTCTGAAACGTGGGCAGTCAGAAAGTAAGATCAAAAATATTTAGAAAGTTTTGAAATGTGGCTATGAAGAAGAATGGAAAAACTGAAACGGACTGACAGAATAAGAAAACAGGATTATAGCAGGGTAGAAGACGGAAGGAGCTTCATGAGAATGATACGAATAGGGAAACATCTTGGGTGGGACACATACGCTCAGGACAAAAAAGACATGGAGGATGTGAAGTTGATATCTGTCTGAGGACAGATTTACTGAAAGAAGAAGAAGAATTTCAATTCGGCTGTTTCTTGTGACATATCAATCGAGTCATAATTTTGCGTATTGCTTAAATCCGTAATCAGAAAATTAATAACTATTTTATCACAACACACTCTTTGTCACAAATACTGGGCAAGGTGGTGCCCTGGCACCTTTGTGTTCGGATGGGAAAAGTCTCAGCTCTGCAACCACCCCTACGAACGGATGTGATTGGCTACACAAATGTCATTAAGTATACAGAATTCTTCAGTACAATATTTTGTAAATAATATTAAATAGTGGAAAGGCAACAGACAATACTGAAATAACAACCCCTTATCCAAAATGTATATGTCAACACAGAAATTACACAAATTTAAACGAATGATTGAAATGGTGCACTTCAGGATTGCTTCAAATTACAACAGAATCTACATTTAAATAAAATAGTCGTAATGAAGTTTTGTCTTAAAAAAAATCCCCCTACCTACGTGGAAACTCACGCCCACACAACTAGCCACACTCTTCCTCTCAGCCAACCTTTCACTATCCGTTTAAACTAACGAGTGGGGCGGGCTTCACCGTATCCGTTTTTAATTTTATTTTTTGATAGCTTCCCAGAGTGGAATTACTTGGTTGAAATAGTTACGACGACTCCTAACTACGTAAACATAGACACAATTAAACACAACAAGTAACTTTTATTCTACAAAACTCAACAATCATTTCTTCCATTCTGTAAGACTGTGAACTATTTCCATAAGTCGCTAAACAACAATTTAAACCGTTTAATTTTCTCCTTAAACAGTAAACACAAATAAAAGGTGGGGATACTTAGTAGACGAAAGGCTTTATACTGGCGATGTTTACATTCCCTTCTCCACTTTAGTTTCAAGATCATCGACAGCGTAAGAGTCGTTTCCCAGGACATTTTTACTGAGAAGTGGCCGTTAGTTTGCATGTAGTACTTGGATATCCTTTATCTATTAGGTCAGATAGTAGGTGGTTGCGAATAAATACTAATTCGCTTTCACCATCTTAGTATTTCGGTTGTGTAGTTCCTCCCGTGACACTCCTCCTTAGTTCAGTGACAAGAATTAAGTCTACAGATGCCCTTTTACTAGACAGCTTTACATTTTAGTAAGTGTATTTGGTATGGACGGGAATGTAATAACTCTGCCTCTTTTGCTTACAGCCATGCTCTAAAATATTACTGACTTTGGACGTAATTCATTAAATAAAATATCCTGTGTGAAGCAACTGCCTTGCCTAATTACGCTAGCTAGTTCTTCCTGTGGTCGGCTTGTCACTGGGAGGGAGCGTCCTTGTGCAGCATGCCCGCCAACTTCCGCCCGCTGCCGACAAACTGCTTCACACCCTCGCCCTGGGCTGCGCTATTATGAACCACCCGCACGGGAAGGGGCGCTCGCCTTTCGCGTGTGTCGCCAGCGACTCACAATGTGGCAGAGACAATTTCTTTCAGGCTCGGAACCGCTCCGATTGTTTTCAGATGGTTACGACCTACGCACACGACGTCTGTTGCTCCCATTGATGGTATGGTGGCGATCTATCTCTTCTTGTAAATGGTCCATCAAAGTTAACACATTTATCGAGTGCTCTATACCGACCATCGCCAACGTTAGCAATTGACGTCTCGCCCACTTTGGCATATGTTGGTAAATCAGTAGAATGAATTCCCCACGTCCCATGGATGGAACTTGGTGCTGCGTTGCTGACATTTTACAGAAGAAAAACTCAAGCACGTTTCCCCCACTAAGGCTGTAACAGTGCCCAGTGCTTTATTCATTGACGACAGGCTCGGTCCCAGTACTGTGTTAGGATCCACGGCTTAGTTGCATGAAGTCAGAACAGAGCCTACTCTTAATGTGCCACCACAGGCTCGCTTCTGACGTCAAATGCCGAGTGAACGCTCTCATTAGTTGCTTCTCACTAATTCACATGAACTCAAAATTGTGTAGGAAATCTAGAGGGTGCATACGGGACTTCATTCGGCTAAATTTCTACCATTTAGGCGGTATTACTTGTGTTGAAGACAACCATGAAAGAAACTCGTTTCTGCACCTAACGAGTGCAACATATCCGCATTCCGGGAGATGAGACTTCAATGCTACTTGGTCCAAATGCCTATGGTGTTCGTGTGAATGAGCTGGCTGCATACGGGACTTCATTCGGCTAAATTTCTACCATTTAGGCGGTATTACTTGTGTTGAAGACAACCATGAAAGAAACTCGTTTCTGCACCTAACGAGTGCAACATATCCGCATTCCGGGAGATGAGACTTCAATGCTACTTGGTCCAAATGCCTATGGTGTTCGTGTGAATGAGCTGGCTGCATACGGGACTTCATTCGGCTAAATTTCTACCATTTAGGCGGTATTACTTGTGTTGAAGACAACCATGAAAGAAACTCGTTTCTGCACCTAACGAGTGCAACATATCCGCATTCCGGGAGATGAGACTTCAATGCTACTTGGTCCAAATGCCTATGGTGTTCGTGTGAATGAGCTGGCTGGCACGGCCGCTCCATTTAAAGGACTGGTGGAGTCCGGATACGAACATTTGCAGCAAACGAAAATAGCCAGGAGGGCCCTGTTGTCATTGAGGTGAGTCTAGGCTGGGGGAGGGGTCAGCTGTTCCCGTTGTTGTAGTGGACTTACACCCCTCTTTGTCGTGAAGAACAGTACCGACGACGGGCAAACCTGTCTACCGACGGGTCTTCACAGACCAAGCTGCACCAAACACAGAGATTTGCTGGTTCGTCATTGTGCTCCACACATTATTCACTTACTTACCTTCTGACTTATGAACTAAAAGATTCTGCTGTGGTGCTACTTTTTAGCTATCCCCACACTTAGTTCTGCAAGTTTATTCTCATTTATGGACATGGAGTCCTTGTCTCTATTTCACAAATCATTTCATTGTAATTCGACATCACACTGGCAGCCTCTGTAACCCTCTTACTTAGTGACTCTACTTTCTTTTTTTTCTTTTCTCTTATCTACTTGTTGTGCAGTCAAAACTACTTGTTCTTCTACTCCCGCAGCCTGGTTTTCAACTTTACTAAATGACCCCTTGCTTTTCCTGAGAACTTGGTCAATAAGCTCAACCTGTGCCATCATTTAAATTGTGGATGTCTTAAGTATGTTGGTTTTACTAAAAAGTTTAACCAATCACAAATGTTACACTACAATAAGTCGTGAAATAGAAACTTGAACTTCATTTAATGGCGAAATTACTGCTGCAATCAATTTTAAATATCATCCTACTCAATATAACAAGAGCGTTTAGCTCTATGTATCTGCCTTGGAAGGAAGAATACTATTTAACTTTTCCTCAATGATGATGTCATTAGTAAAGAAGTATCTGTCTTGTGATTTGCCAACTATTCAGATTATTTTTCCGTTTATAGAACCTTTACCGGTAGGTGTTCTCTGCGTTCGTAGATAACAGTTGTTTAATTTTGAGAAAAAATCTAGAAGATAGAGAATATAAAAAATGTTGGTTGCGCAAAGGTATCAAAATACAAATTGGTGACTTGCAGCTGTTAATAGTCACCTGTAAAAAGCAATAAACTGCAAGTGAAGTAAACAGTTCATTGGCAGTGGGACATAATTTTTCACTACACAACAACGTTTTTTGGGAGGATATTTTCTTCAAGAGGTAAGATGAAAGTACCTGCATCCAGACGATTACCTTTGGGACATTTTTATGCGTCAGGCATAATTTATACATTGCTTTCTAAATTAACTCATAGCTCATCGACTGTTTGGAAAATGAGAGGTGTCTATGAATGATAATCTCTTCTGTCATCCTCACAATTCTTAGAGTCGCAATAGACACTGGTGTGTCCCCAGCCGTTAAACTACCTTACGACTCCGCAGCGGTAGATTCATGATGGATTGTTTCCTTTAAACCAGTTTCTCCAAATTTATGGGCACGAAATGTATGACGTTAACTGCGAAATGGGCAAAGTTGAAAATGTCTACCCAGCCGGGTTTCGAACCCGAGTCTCCTGCTTTCTAGGCAGTTGGGATGACCACTACATCACTGGAGACACACCGATCACCACACCTGCACGTTATTACCTAAGTACGCCTCCCGCCAGCTACAAATTCTCAACTTTATCCTGTCCACTATTACTCAAACTTCTAGTTTTGCAAACTATTACCGTACGAATAAGAGCCTAGAAGTGCCTCCGCACAGACGAAAGGAGCATTGCCTGACATCGGAATATTAATAAGTTATATGTATATGTGGTGTCTGTTCTTTCGAACATGTCGGAAGAACAGATACGACATGTATATATAATTTATCTTCGATTTGTTTCACAGAGATATTGGTGTCGTAGCTGTAGAATTGTCTTCATTTCTTTTAAAATACATTGTTTCTTTAAAAAATGACGTGTATCTTCTCACTCTTCCCATGGTGTAGCCAGGGGTGGTGAAAGTAGTAGCATTTTACCTATCTGTATTAAAATATGTAGAGCTTTCTATTAGACAACCGGATCAGAAGTACCATTGCGTTGATTCAATTTGATATAGTTCATGTGCGAATCGTCCGCCATCATTGCCAACAAAGACCCCACACGAATGGCAACCAGCCGCAGCAAATGTGGTACGATCCCTGTTGAGGAGAGTTTCCGTGCACCAATGACAGAATACTCCTTAGGACACGTGGGGAGTTGAAATCTCAGACATCAGACTGTGTTATAAGCGGGCTCGGCCGAAAGTGTAAGTAGTCGACCCGTCCACGTCACGTTTGCTACCGTGTTGCCTTCTAGATCATAGTTACACATGCAGTAATTGGAGGTAGAATGTATTTAACACTGAAAGCAGTAGGCGCGATTTTAGCCGTTCATCCTCTGATAGTCCATATTACTGAAAAAATTAGCACATTGAGATAAAATAAAAAACAGGACCAAACATTACATCTTCCGAAAAAGATATGTATAGGATATAGACAACGAAGTTAGTGAAAGAATACAGAACCTAAAAGTAGCCGAATCAGTAACAGAGACTACAAACAGGGGATAAAGAGTGACAGGAGTAACAACTGTCTGACATAGGAAGCCGCAGAACAAGAATCGAAAGAAGTGGTGGAATAGCCTGGGGTCCTGTCATCGCCACGGACATACTGGCCAAATCGTGGATGTCCTTGAGGAAGGTCAGTAGAAACTAATTTTTTTCTCTTAATCCAGAGATCAAAATAAAAATCTGCAGAAAGAAAACAATCGCCTTTCGTAGTCGTACGATTTTCGCCAGCAATAGTAACGGACCGTATTCAGTAGAGTGTAAATGTTGTCCCGCAATCCAGCTTCTATACTCTCTCCATTGATATGCATGCCGTATGCCAAGAATGTGCTACCTCGAGATATCGTAACTGGAGAAAGTGGAGTCGGTTGGTAACAGAATTAACTGTTACGCAAACTTGGTCATAATGCAGCAGTCGAGTTAGATGCCGCACCGCGCTTCCCGTGGGATATCGTATAATGCATCAGTTTATTAATAAATTAGCTCATTTATAAGTACAAAGCATTAGCTGTGACGTCGAACAGAAGTGCTTAACGTTGCCATTTCGGAGTTCATTTGAATTCGCTACAACGCTAAAGGAAACCACCGGTATCAGTAACGATATTAAATAGTTGGGTCGTTTATTAGGTATGTGCACCTTGAAACATACTCAGAATCAAATGCAATGACATGAAAGGTATTTTCATTAGAAGGCCACTGAATAATGGAAATATGGGATCTCTCTCTCTCTCTCTCTCTCTCTCTATATATATATATATATATATATATATATATATATCTCTCAGAGAGAGAGAGAGAGAGAGAGAGAGAGAGAGAGAGAGAGAGAGAGAGAGAGAGAGAGAGGTATTTGTTCCTATATTTCAGTCTGCAGCAAAACTACACATCGCAAACGAACAGTGTTTGTACGTCGTAGTAGGTATCAGTCTCCCATTTTGCTCTATGGTGGTTAAGGGTTGATAACGATAAGAAGGTGGAAGATTTGAGAGTTGAAAGTTACCGACTTACATGAAATTCTACGTGTGGGTGTCAAAATTTTCCTCCTCAGCAAAAACTACACAATGGAGACGAACTATGTCTCTGTGTAGTTGTGGTATAAAGTCTCCCGTTGTACATCATAGCAGTTCCGTGTCGATAGCTACAAGAGGGTAGAAAATATAGTGGTTGAAAGTCGTCAGCTTGTATAACATTATAACTGAAGACAGAGACAACTTTTTACACTATAATAGCAAAGAGTTTATAAGTATACAGCGAAACGTGATGCACATTATTGAGTTGTTTTTCTGAAACGAGCATACGAATAAGGAAAAATAAGTACATATTGCAATTTGAAAAGTAAAACTACCAAGAAAGATGCCAAAGCGTAAGAAAGGAATTTCGTGTTCTCGATCCGTTTCTAAAAGACAGTAAACTGCGCTGAAAAGGGAATCTACAGACGATAGAAACTTGAAATTTGTAGACGTTGTTTATCTTGCACTGTAGGCATCAGCGATTTTTCGATATTCCCATCCTTAAGGGTGTGAAACAGGAAATTAACGTTTTTCTAATATGTTGCTATTAAGGCAATTTTGAAACAAGAAATACAAAACTTCGGATTTAGATTTTTGATTGGAATTTTAAAAACGTGTGTTTCGATATTTTTGGAAATTCAACCATAAGGGAAAATCTTTTAAGGGTGCTACGAGGAATATTTTGATGCTACAAATCCGAAAATTTTGATTTGGAACCGTGGTTAGAATTATGAAAAAATGTGTTTCGGAATGTTTAGAATTCTCCCATCAATGGTACAATTGGGGGTGGCAAGTTGTATCAAAATACTTGATTAGGAAATCATTTTTAAAGATAAATCTATGAACATTTTTATTTACAAGTAGAAACAACCAAAGCAGACCACCCAGTCTACGCGTGCGAAGCAGCGGGAATTAAGGAATTAATAACAGATTCATCAGTCTCCAAATGGATGTTATGGGAATCAACACATGCAAAGTACTTCAATGCAAAAGTTGTATTTCCGAGATGTGTTTAGGTAACTTGAAATCAAGAAATGTCAAATGTTTGTATAGCTAAGGGACTTTACTACGTTGGGCGTTAGTCCCTAGGCTTACAGACTACTTACACTAACTTAAAGTAACTTATGCTAAGAAAAACCACAAACACCCATTCCTGAGGGAGGACTTGAACCCCCGACGGCGAACGGCCGCGCGCACCACAGCAGGTCGCCTTAGTGTGCACGGCTATTCTCCCGCGGCTAACTTGATATGTACGAAGAAAATAATTTAAAACAACCCACTTCTGTCATTCAGTGTGGTGGGAGTGACTTAACCTCGCTAAGATACTTAAAAACACTGCTTCAGATACATTGTTTATAAAATAAATTGTAAAAGTAACATGAACGTAAATGTGTGAAGAGCTGTACCCAAATTTTCTATAATCATGTGATATTTCGTTAGCGACAAAAATCATATAGTAGCCTTCGCTAGTCAAAAGTGGCAGTAAATGTAAGAACTTTTCGAACAAAATTTTAGAAATATTTACTTACTTTATTTAACTATTCCAAGTTGTAAGGCTTCAAACTACAGTCTCAGCGACGAGCGGCCGGAAGAATCCCTAGTACCATCCTCTACAGCAATTTTTTCCCACCTTCCTTCACTTCATTTCATTTATGTGAAATGCAGCTGACTTCGTTGTAAGACTTCAAATTACAGTCTCAGCGACGAGAGGCCGTAGGAATCTCTAGTACCATCCTCTACAGCAATTTTTTCCCACCTTCCTTCATTTCATTTATGTGAATGCAGCTGACTTCGCTCCTTGCCCAAACACACGTGGCACAGTAAGAGAACCCCTACTACGTTGCTTAACATGCCGAGTCGCAAGTAACGTACTATACCTAAAATGTGCCTGTGGTAGTTCCGTCCACCATGTTGCGAATCTGTGGAGACATTGTAATACAGTCATCCGTTTTCCCAAGGAAATTCAACAAAGACATTCTCTATTCCTAGCATGTTCATTTCCTGTTTAATGAAATTTGAATCTTCAGTAATCTTGCTACTGCTGTACTTAGTCTCTAATGCAAACATCGGAATAGTATCTCCTTAAAAGCTAGAATTATGTTGATTCATATGTTTAATAACAAATGTTTAAATTACTCCGATAAATTTGTGTCATGCAGCAGTAATTTCTTCATATATAATTTTGATTCATGTGCGAAGGACTTTCTGAAATTATCGTCAGTCTTTGGCACCATTGCAAACTTTCGGTCTACAACAAAGAAATTACAACAGTTAAATTGTATTAAATATCGCTTAAGAAAGAAAATGATGTAATATTACTTATTACTTATTTATTCAGGATTTAAGGTATGTGGAAAGCTACGTTTACAGTTTGCAAATAGTATTTAAGAAAAACTAGTTATATATTAAGTCATTTTGTTTCAACTGACACCAATATAATGCAAAAACGCACGTGAACAATTTGTTCATGAACACATTTGCCACGTAACAGTGCCAAGAATGAATTTCTAGTATTAACTCTGTCAGTGAACCAGTAAAAATGTTTCAGACATTATAACAACGCCGTGTACCTTTTTCATCTGCTTGACTTACCCTAACGATGTCTCACCGCACCTATATCCATTTCGTCAGACTTACCTGCTCATACTGCGAGACTATTCTGCGTGGAACTGCCCAGGATACGTGTAGTAATCAGCAGCGCTTTTACAGGACCGTACAATAGCTCCACAAAGGAAGCATTTTGCGACATTTAGGTAGGGCTGACGGTGTCTCCCGCCTGATTGTACGAGGAAAGTTTCCGTATTGCAGCTGACACCAGGGCAAGACAAATAAGGTAGACTGGATCAGTGTGACGCTCGCCGTTGCGGCTTGTAATTTAGCGAGCGCTGAGATCAAAGTTAAACTGAACAATGCGAGGAAGAGGACTCCTCCAGGGCGTGTGACTTTCGGCCAACTTGGCTCTCGCAGAAAATACCGACGACCTGTGACCGTTAGAGGCGTGTTGCTGGCGCGTCTTACTACCGCGCAAGAAAGGAGAGATTTCCTCATTTCGAAACCCTTCTATCACGTCAAAAAAGTTCTACAGGATCTGCTAGAGCGCAACGGATCACTGTATCTATCTCACATTTATACGTATGAAATTATGCACGTTTTATGGGTTAAATGCTTCGTATTTTAAATGTAGTGAATTTATTTAGGTCTTTGTAAATGTTGCATTCCACGCTCAGTTACAGTTCTCCAAGAAATAATACCAGTTATGTCTAATTCGATAGTTTGCAGAATAAATCAAAAGAGAAACATCAATCTGCGCTTAATCCACTTACGAGTACTACTAACTGTGAGAGACAGTCTGTCATACACAGAGTTAAAATAGTAAGAACAATGGAGAAAGGAAGGAACAAGAATTACAACAATTCGTACACCAATATTGAAAAAATTACTGTTAATGACATAAAAAATTCAGTTACGCCGCTTTGTTCCGCTTAAAAATACTTATGTCGAATTGCTTAGCGAGAGCTATTCATACCGTTGCGTGACTTTACTATAATGACCCGATTTCTCAATGATTTATCCGGTATCTTCAGAAACTTTCTTCGATTATTGGTGCAGTACTAAGATCGCCTGGCCGTGAAGCCCGGACACATCGAGTGTGGCAACTAAGAACTCAGTCACCAGCAGATTCAATTAAAATCGTAACCATTTACGTCCGTGAGCGGTTGATATGTTACAAAAATTCATACACAGATATTGATTTGCCGTCTTACAATGTTCTCTACCGAAGGCATGGAAACGTGATCGTGTAATGATAGCACGGAGAAGTTGATTTAATCATGCTATAAAAGTTTACATTATAAAATTTGGACTACTGATTGGTAATTTGAATTTCTCTCAAAATGTTCAATGTTTGTAAACCTGTTGGACCGAACTTCTATGGTCATCAGTCACTAGACTTACAAATTAATTTAACTTACAAATGTTCATTTGTTTGTAGAGCTTATGGGATTTAACTACGGGGTCATCAATCCCTAAACTTACAAACTACTTATGAACTAACTAATAGTAAGGACGGCACGAATATCCATTCCCGAGGGGGTATTCGAGCCCCCGACCGTAGTGACCGTGCAGACCGTGACTGAAGCGCCTCAGGCCCCTCGGCCACCGCGGCCGGCTAGTTTCACTTACACTAAGGATAACACACACACACACACACACACACACACACACACACACACACACACTTACCCATGCCCGAGGGAGGACTCGATCCACCGGCGGGAAGGACTGCCCAGTGCGGAGCATGACGCCTTAGACCAAGCCACCATTCCGCGCGGCTGAATTTCTTTCCCTCCGAATACCAGTTCATCTAATCTTCTCGTTTGGCGTTTGATGCTGTTGGCCGTAACGAATGAAAATCTCGCGAGCAAACTGACGAGTTAATTTTCTGAAAGGCGTCACCATTCGAGAAGACACACAAACAACTATAGGATAAATTTCCACTATATTCCAAGTTTATATATAACTGTTAGATTCTGCAGCCAAATTTTGCGTGTTTTCTTAGGAAACTCGAGTGCTTATAACTCTTTTGACACCGGTTGTTATACTTCTACCCCTAATCATAATTCAGATGTCTTTACAGTTAATCGTTCTTTGAAGCAGAATGAGTTCAACAAACAGAAATACGCAGTGGTTTTTTTACTACACTACAGCTGTAAACACAACTTTGAAGATTTGTTAAATAACAATAATAAAGCGTAAATGTTGGTATTATGTTCCGCGGAAAAGAAGTGCAGTTGGGGAAGTGTAAAAGACAATCACTAGTTTGAGATAATTTCTTTTTATTTTCACCACGCACTAAAGAATGTGTCTCCAGGAAAATAATTCCGTGTAAGTAACTTTCCAAATGGGCACCATTTTCTAAGGCTGACCTTTGCGTGCGTAGTAATGTGATTCCAGAGCGGCACGACGGATAGGGAAGGATGTGTGATGGCAGGGCACATTTGCTATATCTGATAAAAACGATACTTGTAGACCTGTCTGGTATCGGGAACACCCCAATCATATCAGCACAATTACTCATTATATATTCACGAATTCCACAAGTGAGAAGAACGAATATTTATTACGTTTCTCTCATTTTAAAACGGTAATTTTTCCTCCAAAACCCTAAGAACATTTTTGACCTCATCTAAAACATATTGCGTTCCTTACAACATGAATTGTTTCACACGCGTAAAGACACGCAACGTGCCACTTGGAGTATTGATGCTTGAATTTAACACATGCACTTGAGCCTGAAGACATGCAATACAGGGTGACACATTTCTTTCTGTTGACGGCAATTACCGAACGTCTCTCGTATTCATCGCAGGTTGCAACTCAGGTGAGTACTTAATTCAGACATCGTTTTTGTCTGTGGTTATTCTGCCAACAGCTCAGTGCTTGCAAGTAACGTGTATCGATTTCCGTTCATTCGCTTATTGTCTGCGGGTGACAGAAGAACAGGGAGCGTATCTATTAAACAGGCAGAGGCCAGAGAACGAACATTATAACGTGTGTTCAATAACAGCTTTTGTGACACCACCGTACCTAAAAAAACGATTAAACGTTTGACATATTTAATGTGTACATAATTTTGTTTGTTCACATTTATTCACTATTGTTCGATCCCTCCAGCTGATAACATTTTACTGGTGAGTGAGGTATCCTGTTGTAATATTACTGCTGTACGGGAAGGTATGCCACAATCCTCCTTAATTTTTCTTATTGCAAAATGAAACAATTATCACTACTCCATTCCCTTATAGATTCTGAAAGAAAACCACAGAGCAGCCTCCTATGTTTCATTATTACGATGATCAAGCAAAACTAGTTTTTGGGCCTACAGGTAAGCGGTGAAACCTGGGGAGAATGCATATTCTCAAAATGTTCAAACTGGTGAGGTAATCGGTACATAAAATTACAAACTACTAAAACTAACTTTGCTATGAACAACATACACACACCCATAACTCGAACCTCCGATGTAGAATGGCCGCGCATTCAATGTCAAGACAAGTTAGACCAGACGGCCATGAATGCGCACAATACTACGTTCTGCGCTCTTTACGTATCTGAACAATCACCGAAGTAATTTAAAGTATCCCTGCTACTTTAATACGGCAACATGTCTACACGTTCAACTGACGTAGCCACGGGTGAGATATGACTAACCGTCTCGCTATACATAAACTAAACAATCTAAAGCGTTTGGAAAGCTGTATGTGATGAATTACGTATGATAAATTACAGTTTTCCCATTGAAATGGTTACTCTGTTAGGTCTGCCAGTACGTGAAGTGTAGATTAACAGCACGTCTTATCATTTCTTATCTCTAAACTGTCATAAAAATATACAACAACTAGCTTATATGTCCGTGCTTCGCAACGGTTGTTACAGATGGACCTGTGTATATCATGGTTTTTTAGGGTTCCGGACCTAGGTCAGAAAAAACTGAATCGTTGTTGGATCCCTCTGTCAATAAACTCAGTTCACCTAGCCAAAATGTCAAATTTAAGTAGAAGTCATTGTCGAAAAAGATGAAGTATCATAATTTTTTTCATACAAAAAGTGAAATTAATTTAAGCCCGTACTCCGGAACGATGTAAATTCAATATTAGGTTGTGTTAACACTGCGGTGTGTAATTGACTTGGTTAAATTTTACTTGCAGTGGCAGCAGTTAAGTATGTTAACGTTGGCAACGAAATATTCGCTTTAGGGGGATCATTAATTTACTGATCTGAACAAAATTAATTACTTATTTCATTATCAACACAAAGAATTATTCGAGGGGACTGAGGCGCTTCAGTCACGTTCTGCACGGCGACTACGGTCGGGGGTTTGAATCCCCCCTCGGGCATGGATATTTGTGCCGTCCTAATTCGTAAGTAGTTCATAAGTAGTTTGTAAGTTTAGGGACTGATGACCTCGTAGTTGAGTCCCATAAGCTTTACAAACATTTGAATAAAACGTGATGCCAGATGTGAAAAGTTTTTACCCACCGCAGTATATATGATCTCATATTTACTGAGTTATATGTTGTACATTTGTATAATATTTTAGGTATATATTCATTGGTATAAGTGCTGTATGTCTGAAAAATCTGTTTCGAATGTAATATGTAGTAATGAAGTAATAGATTAAAACTTGGAGCGTGATGGGGCGGTTTTCCATGAACGTTACTGTTTATGTGCTCGTATCTCATGAAATACGCGTCGTACTGTGATACAATTTAGAGGGTACATTAAACTATATGTGTTTATACTGTTTGTAAAATTTCCTGCAGGTACAATATGCAGTGTAGAAATTATAAATTTCCACGTTATACCGAATGCTGTGTTTTACTCCGTGAACAGCGGAAAAGTAGTAAGCGAGAAACCTTTTTCCTTTCAACATTTTGCTGTGGTTGTCAGCGAGAAAAAGTTTACTAAACGTTTGAAATTATATTTAAAGTTTGTTGCAAGTCGCTAAGTGCTCTCCTTCTCAAATAGTGGACTGATAAAGTCCCAGTATTACGTGCCGCAAGACGGGGAAGTTTTCGTTGCTTATGACGTCATATCTCCTGAACTATCGGTTCTATCGCAAAATCGTTTCTTGGCTGACGTCTACTACCTACAAACTACATTCCTACGATCCAAATTTCGGCTTCATAGGTGAAGTAGTTTTCGAGATTTCGTGTTTAGTCAGTTAGTCAGTGATTGAATGAGTGAGTGTATGAATGAATGTCCTTTCGCTTTTATGTAGATAGAGATTCTTATCTCTGAACTGTCATGAAAATATACAACAATTATTCGTCGACGAGTCATTTTCTCTGATATGGATGAGTAAGGCACTCAGGAATCATCGAAGCCCTCCCAATGATAAACCGTACTGGATAGAAACATGCAATATTATTATTACAATTATACCATTAATGAAAGTGCTGTTACTAATTGACAACCATTTTTAAATATTATTATTGCTCCTAATACTATTGGTACTGCAGAATTAGGATTGCCGGCCGCGGTGACCGAGGGGACTGAGGCGCTTCAGTCACGGCCACTACGTTCGGGGGTTCGAATCCCCCCTCGGGCATGGATATTTGTGCCGTCCTTAGTATTAGTTAGTTCATAAGTAGTTTGTAAGTTTAGGGACTGATGACCCCGTAGTTTAGTCCCATAAGCTTAACAAACATTTGAACATTTTGATTTGAATTAGGATTATCTATATCTATAAATGTGAATGTCTGTTCGGTGTACGTTTATTACGTCTGAACCACAAGACAAACAGCTAAAAATATGTACAGTTACTAATGTCTACCCGGGGAAGGCTTTAGGTACGGTTTTATGGCGATCTGATAGCTATTTATCTATATCTATAAATGTGAATGTCTGTTCGGTGTACGCTTATCATGTCAGAACGACGAGACGCAGAGACTTAAATATTTGTACAATTCCTAATTTATACCTGAGAAAGGTTCTAGGCACGGTTTTATAGCGATCTAACAGATATTTAGTAATTTGAAGAATAGAATATAACGCGAAATGCGGAACAATAATTACTCTTTGAAAATTATATTTACTCTTTGAAAATTATATTTACTCTTTGAAAATGGTTTTATTGGTTGCATTGTTGCTTGAGGATTGATACTGATAAAATGGTGGAGTATATTGAGATGGAAAGTTATTGGTGTATATAAAATTCTACGTGTGTGTGTGTTAATACTTCGCTCTGCAGCGGAAACTACAGAACGCAAAGGAATGGTCCGTGTGTAACTGTTGTCCGAAGTCTCCCGTTATACACCATAGCAGTTCCATGTCGATTGCTATATGGAGGTGGAAGATATGGTAGTTGAAAGTCGTCAAATTATAAAAAATTCGGACTGAAGGCCAGCGATGACATTTGTGACTCTATAGCAAGGAGGTTACATACAGCGAAACGTGATGCCACGGACCATATCTTTAGTCTACGCTTGCTACAATGTCTTCAGCTCTTTCTCTGTAAGGATAAGCATACGAATAAGGAAATATAAGAATAAAAAATACAGCAGTAAAAAAGAAATGTATTTTAATACATTTCTTTAAAAAAAATCGATTTGACGTTTCTCGCATTATCTATCATAATCATCCAACACGCGAGCGAAGCCGCGGGTTTAAGCTAGTACGGAATAAAAAAGGAAGCTAAATGTATGAATGCACATCATTTAACGATAATTATTTGAACATATGTAGATTGTGCATTTTATTCAACATGTAGCCTTATATGATACGACGAAACGATATCAATTCAGTTAAGTAAAATTGCAAGTTCTCTCTGTGGTGTTTCTTCCTAAACATCAATGTAAAATGAAATCTCTACAGTTATTTCCATGGTTTTTCCCGGCCTGAAGTGTTTTCTATGACATGCTGGACTTAACGTAGTCAGTGCGTGAATATTGAGTGTTGGACGCCTATATGAAAATACGCAAGCAACAAAGAGGCCAGGGCCTAGCGCTGATCCCAGAGGTTGCGTCTGGTGAGATTGCTAACGCAAACAAGTGTGACGCACGCTGTGTGGTTCCAAGAGCGGCGTGAGGAAATGTTTGGCGCCTCGTGACGCACGCGTGACCTCTGGCCGCCGATAGGCGAGGCCAGGGCACGCACTTTGGACGCTACAGTGTTTTGCAACAATTCGCAACAACCGATAGCTCACCTCCAGTTTACCAAGTAGCCATTGCGCAAGAAAGAAATCTGGTTTAAATCGTTTCAGTTAACAGAACTCACTAGATTGCAATTACTAATTCAAATGCCGGCCGCGGTGGCCGAGGGGACTAAGGCGCTCCAGTCACGGTCTGCACGGCTACTACGGTCGGGGGTTCGAATCCCCCCTCGGGCATGGATATTTGTGCCGTCCTAGTTCGTAAGTAGTTCATAAGTAGTTTGTAAGTTTAGGGACTAATGACCCCGTAGTTAAGTCCCATAGACTATACAAAACTAATTCAAATTATGGCGTTCTGGTAACTAGTATGTCTCATTTACACATTCATAGACGAGATAGCCAATTAATTCTACAGTAAACTTGCTAAAGAAACTTACCGCAGATCATTAGAAAATTATTATCATTGCCTGCATCATCTGATTTGTGTCTCACTTATTACTGTTGAACACATTGCCCTCTGTGATACCGTACATGATTAGTCTCAATATTTTACAGGTAAATATAATTATGAATAGAATTATGAATGTCACCCATTAGTCGTAATGCAGTGATCGATATGATCTCTGATACTTCATTCATACCAGTTATTCGGAATTTAATACGCTGGTTCTTGATTAGGCCTGTTAAATTATTAGTTTAGACTCGGTGATCAGTAGTATAACTGTAACTTTCCGCGGGATGAACTGAAATAATGATGTGAATTTCCGCTCTTTTAGAAAACAGAGTATAGCTAAACTACAGATGTACCGTGAAGACTGTGATGCGCAAACACCAGCTACAGAAAAGGTTGTATGTGACTATAACAATAAATGTTTCTTCACTTATAGCATGTTGTAATGTTTTTGTTGAACATTTCTTGTTCCCCTCATATCCGGTACCGCAGCGTCTTACTCTAGAATGTTCCTGTGTCTTGAACGAAAAATACAATTTGCTGTATATTCTACAGGTACATGTGGAACACAAAATAGTGATTCTCATTCTATATATATGCCGGCCGCGGTGGCCGAGCCGTCTGCGGCGCGCCACTCACAGTCTGCACGGCCACTAAGGTCGGGGGTTCGAATGCCCCCTCGGGCATGGATAGTTGTGCCGTCCTTAGTATTAGCTAGTTCATAAGTAGTTTGTGGGACTGATGACCCACTAGGTAAGTCCCATAAGCTCTACAAACATTTGAACATTTCTCACTCTATATTATTTTGTTCCACCACGGCCTGACAAAAGAATCAGTCAAAAAGTTACTGTTTCTAGTTTCATGTTTCTGAGATACACACCACAGTGGCACAGCGTTGCAGTTTTGAGCAACATCATCATTAGTTGACGGTGTTATCTAAATTCAAGCGAAGAAAGTTTTTTTTTTAAAAAGCGAATGGTAAATGAACAATTGTAATATAAACCGCGGTAAGTGCTGTCACCTGCGACTCTGTTACCAGCGCTAGTGAGACGTTCTTGTTCAAAAAAAAAATTGTTCAAATGTTTGTATAGCTTATGGGACTTAACTACGGGGTCATCAGTCCCTAAACTTACAAACTACTTATCAACTAGCTAACACTAAGGACGGCACAAATATCCATGCCCGAGGGGGGATTCAAACCCCCGACAGTAGTGGCCATGCAAACCGTGACTGGAGACGTTCTTGGCTTTCCGTTTTATTTAGCTCTTGTAATACGTGTAACCAATTGGAGGGGGCGTCCTTCCCTCGTTGCTGGCCTTATCCTACACCTGATGAGCTTCGGCAGTGGCGCCTGCGGTGGATGCCCTTGCTGATGGCACGGCGCCATTTTAATCTAAGGACAGGCCTGTCGTGCTTGTCCTCTCTCTAGCCTTAGCCGTCTACGCACTCATGTTTTAACGATATGTGAGAGGCACACCGGCATTCTCGTAAGTGGGAGACTAGCGGGGAGTCTGATACGCAATTCCTATACCGTCCGCGTTACACTTGGCGGTAGGTCCTTTCAACTGGCTATGTCAAATACCTACACACAGAAATTGATACAAGTTTGAAACATGACAAATACACATCCTTCATCGTATTAAATGTCTTACAGTAATATACTTAATGGCGGCAATACAAATCTTTAAATGAGAGAAAGGCAAAAAATGCATCCATAATATGGTAAGAACACTTCTTGGGAGATATGGTCCACCTAATGTAACCGAATGAAAGAGTATATTATTTCATACGCACTTCGCTGCTTTTTATTTGTGACGCGTCTTGCGTGATCATTATTACCTGGTTGTTTTGTACAAAGTAATTGCACTATAGGGTAAGGTGGTACAATTTCGATATGGGTACAATTCCGATCAACGTAAGTTTTCGTGCCATTTTTCTGTCTCGTAGTGTCTCGTTGTGTCGCGTTGTAGAGTAGCAGGTTTCTACAGCTCCTCCTGTCTTTTCCAAGAATACACCGCTTTGCGGTAAGGAGATATAAATTTTTCCCTTTAAAGAGGTCAATGAAGCTACTTAGTCTAACGCGCTCTTATAAATCATCTAGTTAAGGGTGACTGGATTCGCTGCCAAAAATGCAATGTTTGGTACCACGAAGTATGCGTTGGTGCGTGACAAAAAAAGTGCCTTTTTATGTGGAAGATGCCCGTAACCAAAATTGTACGAGGAAGTGATCACAATTGTACCTAGTGTGGTACATTTTCGATCGATTTTTCTCAATTCCGTAACCTTTTTTTGTGTTTATATCAACATTTGTAACTGTATAGTATTTGTGTTACATATTCATTAAACAATCAAGAACAAGTGCCATAGTTAAAATGATTCCTTTTCTCAATTTATTTCCAGTTATAATAACATTTGTGCGAAATGATCGAAATTGTACCACCTTACCCTACTATATACACAGATTTATCACTACATTACATATTTTTGTCATTGTCTTGTTGTTAAGTGAAAATCAACTTCCGTAAGACACGTTTCATGAGGTTAAATCACAATTTGCATTTTCTTATCATTTGTGAAGTTATTTGCCCAGATGTTCCGTCCTGGAATTATTTCAATCTGCATACTGAGGATGTATCATTATAAACGTTTTACCGACGTAGACTTCCATGTAACAGGCAGTCTGCTGTTACCCTATAGTGATACAACAAAGTCTTTGATTTCCGCACAAAGCAAGACGTACATTTAGTGCCGGAGTCACTGTTTTGGTTCGAACTAAAATATTTAGTTACCATGGTTTTTATGATTTAATTACTCAAATATCCTTAAGACATGCACGCATGTTTGAAAGGAAAAGGAAATTGCGTCGACTACAGCTATCATGAATATCAAAAATCTGTTCGCATTTGCGATTATTATTAAGCATCAGCTGTACGGTTTGTTGGAGACATATAAACATGTGTCAGTTATGGACTCTAACACGAATTTCCCGTTTTGTGAGCGATCGCCTTTACCATTAAGCAATCCAACCATACCGTGCATTCGTTAAATCGTTAAAACACCAACACTGCACATTTCATTTGAAGTCAAAGCAAGCAAGCTCACAACATCTTCCTTTCGAGAACCTCTAGTACCCCAATTTAAAAGCATTTTTTCCACCTCTTTAGGCAGCTCCGACCAACTGTTTTCCCACATGACTCTAATATGGACCACTTTGCATCGAATAATCTGCTGTTCTAGCTGTTAGCGTGTAATTAACTCCATTCTACTAACGTACTAAGCAAGTTTTGCCTTTCGTAATTCTTGCGGTTGGATAAATGTATTGAAAAAAAGAAATTACTTACAACTCGATGGATCGATTCATATTTATATCATGAATTTCATGTGGTTAACGAAAAGTTCCTTTCACAGACACAATATATATGAATGGAGATTCCACACCGCTAACGGTAAGGCAATGACTGGAGATCCCGATGAGAGGTAGAATGAAATCGTTTTTACATTGGTTTCGATAATCACTGTACTTGGACGCAAAGACATTATATACTTCCGTATGCGTTGATGAAATTTTCACTGCAGTTTGCATGAAGACTGGTGCATCAAAACAAACAGCGGTGAAGAGAGTTGAAATCTCCCGAATTATGTTCTCTTAACAGAATTGCTCCGAACTCGGACAATGAGACCTACATGTTATCGTTTGCAATATAATTATGCTGCCTCGCGTTTCCGCCTGTTTGGTTACCCACAGAAAATCATTTAATCTGTAAAGAAGGGATTCATAAGGAGGTATTTGACGTCAAAGATTTGCCATTACCTAATTAGTGTCACGAGAAACCATTATAAGAAAGTGATTGACTATAGCACAGATATAGAATCACTTGCTTGTTTATAAAGTTGCGCAATGCAAACATTGTGTGTCACATACTGATGGCAGTTTTAATGTCGAGATTGATCGTAAAGACACTTCACCATCGGCGGAGTAGCACACTGTTAATGGTACATCGCAAAAGTTCTGCGTTTGGCAGCTAAATAGTACTTACAACTACTATTGTCACGATCGACATTCTCTATTTATAGTCCTGTCCTTCTGCCCAAATAAATCAATTAATCATTCAGTAATAGAATGAAATAAAACCATTTGGCCGCGGTGGAGTAGCCTAGCGGTCTAAGGCGCCTCGCTGCGGAGCGCGCGGTTGCTCTCCGTCGGAGGTTCGAGTCCTCCCTGGGGCATGGGTGTGTGTGTGTGTGTGTCTTTATGTGTGTGTGTGTGTGTGTGTGTGTGTGGGTGTGGGTGTGTGTGTTTGCCCTTAGGTTAGTTTACCTTAATTTAAGTAGTTTGTAAGCTACGGACTGATGAGCACGCACTTTGGTCCGATAGATTTACAAACATTTGAACATTTTTTAAAACCATTTGTGAATATTTTAACGCCCAGAACGAACTGCCCGAATACTTTCAAGCTCAAAGGATGCATAAAACTATCGTCGTGATACCAATTTGTATACAACAATGTTCCCACCAACATCCAGATCTTTCGTATTGGCCTGAACGCGAGGGACGACAGTAGTCGATGCCATAAAACAGGTATATTATATCATCGGTTGATCTCCTGTGGACACGGAGAGTGCAATTGGCTTCGAAGACAACTGGCCTTTCTTCATCGTACGACAGATGCCACTATTTCGAGAGTGATGGTCTTGCGACCCGATTCCATCTTCTTCCCAGAGCGAAAAACTATACCATTACTTTGCTCGTCGGGCATTATGTGAGTTACGTAGTGGAGAGCGGCTAAGATCCGGAGCCTTGTGCCTTCTCCTACTATATGATCATGACCCATGGTTCTACCTTGTCTTTAATCACCAAGGAGTTGATGAGCTCACTTCTGTTTTGAAAAAAAAATAGTAAAAATAAAAAGTCATTCAAGAAGAGAATAGGGAAAAGATAAATAATAAATGCAGTGCGAGCTGTAAAGTCAAATGTAGGAGGTTATGTTCCCTTTTTGCGGGAAATTGATTCCTAACTCTTTTAAGTGTAAAAAAATGAAATTAAAAATAAAAATACAGAAAAACTGCTCACTTTATCTTCAGCCACCTGAAGGTGGCTGCTTCATTTCCTGCTTTCGGCGTTCCTTTGTCCATAGTTACACACTAAAAAATCGATAGGCAAGTCCCCTCCCCATGAGGCGTCAAATATTTAGACTTGCACCAGCCGCAATGGAAAGGCCGTGCGCTATATGGCGCCTTGTTGCGTACCGCGCGGTTGCCCACCATCGGAGGTTCATGTCCTCCATCGTGTGTGTGTGTGTGTGTGTGTGTGTGTGTGTGTGTGTGTGGTCCTTAAGTTAGTGTAAGTTAATTTTAGTAGTTTGTAAGCCTATGGATTGGTAACCGTATATTTACAAACATTTCAACATTTTTAAACGCACACTAGGCGGTCGAACTTTCGTGTCTCTGGTGTGGTGTCGCACAAGTCTGAAGTGCGCGCCACGTACTTTCGCCGCGCGCCGCCATGCACGCACAGCGCGGCGTTCTTACGACGTCAGCCACGAGCGCCCTCTGCTGCAACTCCGCTCGTGGCCACCACTGAACTGGATCGGTCACTTGGCAATAGGACAGGAACCAGTTAAGACTCTCATCAGTAGGCAGGCCTCTATCTAGTTAAACTATGTATCTGCATTCCACTAGTCTTCAGTTAACAAAGTTAAGTATTGTACAATCTCTACGAAATATACATCTTACACGCGTGCATCCTACTTCCCTGTGTCGGTCTCTCTCTACTCGGCCACCAACACCTAGGACAACCGGCGGCAACGAGACAACGAACGTACATCCCTATATGTGGTCGCCTGGCTAATAATTTTATACCATCACATCAGTAAGGCTCTTTTTGGGAATGTGGAAGCAGCTGTGGTTGTAGTCCACAACAAAGGTCCTGCCACTGATGTGGGTGCTGTTCCAAAGCACTCTGTCAGAACAATCGGCCACTCCTAGTCATTTTTACATTATGAGCAAATTGACTATGCTACAGCGTCATTAGTTCCAATGATTGTTCCTGGGGTTGGTATTTTGAAAAGACCTATTTGTGATAGTGTCATAATAGTATAATTTCGTGAAATACCCAAAGACTATTAGTATTTTCCTGGGATTATGAAAAAAGACTAACGAGTAATATTGTCGTATTGATTGCCATCTTGGTTGCCTAATAATAAATACACTTTACTCAAAATGTATTCCACTCTCAGTGAAGCTTAGTGCGCATATAGGGAAAGTAAATTTCAACGTTTGCGGTAACTTCTGCAGAGTACATGGAGGCTGTACTACTGAGTTATTCTAGTAAATGTTCATTTTGTCGCTGCCTATAAATAAAAGTGTCACTATTTTTAATGTATATTGCTTCACTGTGAGTTTTCTTTACTAGGTTCCAGATTTTATCCTTGCCTGGTGTTTAGAGACTTGGATAAAGATGAACATTGTAACTTGTTGCATTCTTGAAAAGGAGTCGTCGCAGTATATTCCAGTTGTAGCACATAGAAAATAAGAAAATGTAAATTTACTATTAGACACTTATCTGAATCCACCTTCAGTGGAAGTTGCTTCACTCTTAGGAAACCCTATTTAATGAAACTTCCCAATAACACAAGATTCAGAAGTCGATGGCATTAAATATAGGACTGGAAATGCGATGGACGAGAATGGACTATGGGAGAGAGCCTTACCTTACTAAACAAAGAAATGTTCAAATGTTTGTATGGGACTTAACTACGGGGTCATTAGTTCCTAAACTTACAAACTACTTACGAACTACCTTATACTAAAGACGCCGGCCGCGGTGGCCGAGGTCACTGAGGCGCTCCAGTCACGGTCAGCACGGCCACTACGGTCGGGGGTTCGAATCCCCCCTCGGGCATGGATATTTGTGCCGTCCTAGTTCGTAAGTAGTTCATAAGTAGTTTGTAAGTTTAGGGACTGATGACCCCGTAGTTAAGTCCCTTAAAAAAAAAAAAAAAAAAAAAATATATATATATATATATATATATATATATATATATATATATATATATATATATATATATATACACTAAAGACGGCACAAACATCTATGCCCGAGGGGGGATTCGAACCCCCGACCGCAGCGGCCATGCAGACCGTGACTGGCACGCCGCAGACCGCTCGGCCACTGCGGCCGGCCCTTACTAAATTAACAACTGATTTATCAAATGTCACACTGTGACCATCTTTACAAATTAATTAACTCCTTTCGTACTTGGATATTGTTGTTGTTATGGTCTTCAGTCCGGAGACTGGTTTGATGCAGCTCTTCACCCTTCCCAATCCTGAGCAAGCCTCTTCATCTCTTGATAAGAACGGCAACGCACATCCATTTGAATCAGCTTACTATACGCGTCTCGTGGCCTCCCTCTGCGATTTTAACCCACACATTTCCTTCCAATGCTAAATTTACGATTCCCCGATGTCTAAGAATGTGTCCTACCAAGCGATTCCTTCTTTTAGTCAAGGTATGCCAAAAATTCCTTTTCTCGCCAATTCTGTTCAGTACCTCTTCATTAGTTATGCGATCTACCCACCTAATCTTCAGCATTCTTCCTTCAGCATCGCCTGATTTTCTAAGACTGCATTCCATTATCTTTCTTTTGCTCTTGTTAATGTTCATTTTATACGCTCTCTTCAACACACTGTCCATTCCATTCAACTGCTCTTCCAGGTCCTTTGCTGTCTCTGACAGAATTACAATGTCATCAGCAAAACGCAATGTTTTTATTTCTTCCCCCTGAACTTTAATCCCTATTCCAAATTTTTCCTTGCTTTCCTTCACCGCCTACCCGATGTACAAATTGAATAACATCGGAGAAGGGCTACAACCCTGCCTTACTCCCTTCCCAACTGATGCTTCCCTTTCATGCCCTTCGAGTCTAATAACTGCGGTCTGGCTTTTGTACAAGTTGTAAATAATTCTCCTTTCTTTGTATTTTACTCCTGCTGACTTCAGAATTTAAAAGAGTGTGTTCCAGTCAACATTGTCAAAAGCTTTCTCTAAATCTACAAAAGCTAAAAATGTAGGTTTGCCTTTCCTTAATCTATCTTCTAAGATAAGTCGTAAAGTAAGTATTGCCTCCCGGGTTCCTACGTTCCTCCTGAATCCAAACTGATCGTTCCCGAGGTCAGCTTCTACCACCTTTTCCATACTCCTGTAGATATTAGGAGGGGAATATTAGGTGAATGTTCGTTGGTAAAGACCCGGTACGTAGTAGATAAAGACTCCGTTCTCTTAGGTAAAAAGTGACGCGTACAATGCTGAACGCGAACAGCGGGTGCGGCAGAAAAGCGAGGCTCGCAAGACGCGCCACCTCCGGAATTAGCTGTCGGCTGGGAAGGCATTAAAACCTGATTCCTGTTAAGTGACGGAGATTGACAGCTGTCATCGGACCGCAAATTGAAACATTTCAAAAGCTTCATAACGCGACCACCGCTTGTAGCGCATCGATCGTTTAATCAGTGTAGCGAGCCTTTGTTTTGGTAGAGCGTTCTTTGTTTTTGGCCTCTAATTGAGCTTTGAGGTGGGATCCACAGGCGGCAGGCGGCACCCCGCGCAGAGCTTTATTGCGAAAACGCGCCGAGACGTCCGCGTCTGACAAATAGCTGCCAAGGGCTCATCTTCTTGTATCATGTTATCATTTACGTAGTATTCGATACAATTTTTCGGAAATTTCTACGCGTTAACTTTGTAATCAGATGCTGTACCTTTTCATATGGTTTGTTTGCTCGATAATGAAAGTATCGCCCATTTAGCGAATTCTTTTTATTTCATTTGCGCAATGAGCTGTGAATTGTAGTGGTCATTTGTTGGAGGATAGATGTTCGTTGATTAAGAAAACGAGTTACGTCTGTATGACTTAGGCATAACAGGACGCAAGGGGCTTAACTAAACAGAGTGCATGGGCTTTAGGATTAAGCAGATCTGTAGATACATATTACATCATACGACTAAAAACAATCTGATTTTTGGACTCACAATAGTACATCATCTTAGCTTTCGAATGAATCATTCACCTTTTCATGATTAGTAACAGTCGTTGTCAAATGACGCTATTTGTCAATGTGTGCACTTGATTTACAAATCGTGTATTGAAAAAGTTCTATAGCGAGCAGCTTAGTGTTCTATGCATTTTAGACCATACATTACAGCGAATGAAATGGAGCCAAAAGAACAGAGAAGTTTTTGAAATGGTATTCGCACTGATATCTACCTCCTTTCACAAGTAACTGCGAGTTATCTGAGCGACGTCATGCCGCGACCACAAGTCTACGAACTCGGCATGTGTTGAGCGTAGCGTGAAGCACTGGACCGCCGAAAATATTATTTGCTGGCCACGTATGTTGGTCTCTCGTGATGTGTTAATAATCGATAACCAGAAAATAACCATATACAATTTTTCATGGGTGGCGATCGATTACAATGGACAATGCGCAAGGAATATTAAACATATCGAATGTTCATGTAAGGAAAGACTCTCCTAAATGTTGGTCTAAATTCATGGGAGGTATCCATTACCACCTATTTATTATGTGCATAAAATTCAAAATCATATGGTTGTATAGCTTATGGGGACATCAGTCCTGAAACTTAAAAACTACTTATGAACTAGCTAATACTACGGACGGCACAAATATCCATGCCTGAGGCGGGATTCGAACCCCCGACCGTAGTGACCGTACAGACCGTGACTGGAGCGCCTCAGTCCCCTCGGCCACCGCGGCCGGCATATAAGATTCGACGAGTCACTACAGAGGTGGGACAATGGTAATAAAAAACAAAATCAGTGAACTGTTAGCTGCTTTGTTGAAGTAGACGGCAATCGCTCTTCTGCTGACAGTGGATGGGGATTCCTTATTGTGGGGGACAAGCCCCCTCCCTCTCCAGAAAAAAAAATGACACACTCTTCTGATCCTTTACTGACCTGTCGTGTAGTGTCTGAGGCTAAATTAAACTAGCGTATGTAGAAATTTCGAAAGTATCATCCTGCACACAAAAAAGTTGTCTTCAAATGATTCAGCAAAATGCTCATAGAAACGTTGTTCCTCTCAGACAGGTTCCTAAAAGCAACTTAGTTCATTCTTACTTTAATCTCAGACGTGAAGGTACCGCATTTATGTGGGACACGCGGTGTACAATTTGTAGAAATTTTCAGCAATCAGTTATTTATTGGCAGAGCTAGATTTCGACTACTGTGTGGTCATTATCAATGCTTAAAAAACGATTAAAATACTTAAAACATCTCGACCTCCATGTTGGAGGTTGCGTTCGTACTGATCTGCCAATAAATAAATATTTTTACAACAGATTGCTGAAAATTTCTAGACGTCAAATAGTCATTGAGCACAAGTTCCACCATGGAATCAAGCCCGATATACAACTATTTTCACCGTGTGGTGACACATTTTCTGAAAGCAACAAAAGAATTTTTTTTAAAAAAGGTGTATATTGTGTATTAAGTGTAGATGGAACTATAAATATAAGTGTTTTGGGCTTTTTCATCTTCAGCTAAAAAGCCGTTAACTGTAACGTCAGAAAATTTTATTTCAGTCCATCAACCGCTGAGTCGCAGTTTACATTAATTTGTTCTTATTTTCTAGTTCCAAACACGAAATATATATTCCAGGTGGTAAAAAAAAATCAGATGTATGCCACTCATAAAGTCGAGTTGATCTGATGTAAAACCGTAGCAGATCATGTTCATTGGAATCGGTCGCCACCCAAGAAAATAGGTTCATAATTGTTTTCTGGTTACGGATCATTAACACATCACGAGGGACCGACAAACGTAGCCAGTAATTCAAATTTTTCGACACTGCAGTGCTTCACGCTCCGCTCAACAGCCGCCGAGTTCGTGGGCTTGTGATCGCGGAATGACGTGGTTCAGATAACTCGCAATTACTTGTGAAAGGAGGTAGATGTCAGTTCGACTACCATTTCAAAAACATTTTTGTTCTTTTAGTTCCATTTCACTCGCTTTAGTATACGGTCTAAAATGCAGAGAACAGTAAGCTGCCCGCTATCGAACTTTTTCAATACACGATTTGTAAATCAAGTGCACATACTTGACAAATAGCATTATTTGAAAACGACTGTTACGAATTACGAAAAGGTGAATGTTTCATTCGAAACGTTAGGTGTTTCACTGTCCAAAAATCTGATTTTTTAACCGTATACTTTCATCAAAATCGAGTGAGGAGCGTTACGGAACTAAAAAACTCTGGCGGAATGAAAAGTAGACTTTTTATTTTTCACAGGCAAGGCAAAGCTTGTAAGGAAAAAATAATTTCATAAAATAATGTAGCGTGGTTTTGTATACCGTGAACATGCCCGGCGCGCTGTGTGAACACGCAAGCCGGTGGGCTGAGGCGGCTCAGCTCGGCCCGGCGGGCGCGCGTCAACCCGGGACTCGGGAGCACCGTGACTCGCCCCGTCCCGAAGCGTCTCTCTCTCGACAGTGTGACGTCATCGCTGCCCCTCTACCCGCCGTCAGCCGTCGAGAGCGAGCCGCGAGCGCGGCGGGGAGCGAGGGGAGTGGCAGCCGTTTTGACCGCGTGCGCATGCGCACTGCCAGTCTCTCCCCTCGCCTTCCGCCTGCCAAGGCGTTGCTTCGGTTTCCAACGCTTTGCGTACAACCGAAACAATATGTAGGAGTGTAGATTAAATTGTTTGTTACATGTACAGTATACCTTAGAGCTGTGTTATTCCCGAAATGATAAAATTATAAATACCGTAACACTAAATTAGATACATTTTGGTATGGTTCTTTAAAACATAAAGTTGCAGGATTAAATCAGGGAACAGTATGTTCCGCGAAATTTTCAATAATGTTACAGTTCAGTTTCTAAGCCGCGCGAGTCGAAATATTATCCGCTACTGCTGTCAACATGGACAGTCATAGACGTGGCCAGAGACAACGTGATCTGACGGCGCGGCGTGGTGGAAGCTACAGCGGGTTGCTTCCGATCTCGGCAGGAATAACAGGGGCAGCAGGAGCATGCCACACAGACAGACCGGATGCCCCCACAACTGCTGTTACTTGCGTCAGGTAGTCACTGTGGAAGCTCGCGAAACGATTGACAAAAAACTGCACCCAGATTACCGGGGAACTGCTCGAGGGCAGAGCCTACTGGCAACCCTAGAGTCTTCGTCCACTGGAAACGCTCCCGTCAGACCGCACTTCTAGCAGCTGGGAGTTCAGGGCTACCGTCACAGCCGACACTACAGTCGAATGCACCAGCAGGGGAGCGACAGATCTGTGCAGTATTCTGACTCACAAGGGGAGGCCGCTAATTGTGAAATTCAGATTCGACTCATACTGCGCATAATGAAAGCTCATGTCCAGAGGTGTAATTTGGCAAAGCACGAAGATGCATTTCTCAGCCGTTGTCGAGAAAATCGACAGTTAAAAAAAGCCGTTGCGGTGAATTACTCTCTTCGATCTCTACGCTGAGTAATATTGTACTCAGGCGTGGCGTAGCGATAAGCGCTCGGGTTGGTAATCCGAAGGTCGCCGGTTAGAATCTCGAGGCATGCAACTTTTTTTATTATTTTTTTCGTAATTCAATATATATGTAAATATATAGCACGAACCAGAGTGATAGTTATCACAGAAATATGGAAAGCAGAAAACAGCACGACATTGAGCATATCTGATAAACGATGCGTTTTTACAAGAACAATTGTTTTTAACTATCTCTTGGGAAACACAACTGATTGACATTCTGAAAAATCGTTCTATCGTTCGTCAGGTTTGACTTACACTATATGTATTCGTTTCGGAATATCGTTTATACTTCTTCCGTTAATTATACGTGGTAAACATTATGAAGACAATTAATAACATTTGTGAAATAAAGTTTGTTTGCGGAAAACATAATGATGTTCGTCGTTTGTCGTGGAAAAACTGGCGACTTCGAACATCAACTGTTATTATATATATATATATATATATATATATATATATATATATATATATATATATATATGAATTACTAAAAACAAATGATAATAAAAAGTTGCACGCCGCGAGATTCGATCCGGCGACCTTCGGATTACCAACCCGAGCGCTTACCGCTACGCCACGCGTCTGTAGATTATTACTAATCGTAGAGAGTAATTCACCGCAACGGCTTTTTTTAATTGTCGATTTTCTCGAGAACGGCTGAGAAGTGCATCTTCGTGCTTTGCCAAATTACACCTCTGGCCATGAGCTTTCATTATGCGCAGTATGAATCGAATCTGAATTTCACAATTGGCGGCCTCCCCTTGTCAGCCGCGGCGAAGCGCATTGAGGCGCTATGCTACGACGCGAAGCCGTTCCCCGTTGGGGGTTCGAATCTCCCCTCGGGCATGGATGTTTGTACCGTCTTTTTTATAACCTATATCGTAAATAGTTCGTAAGTTTAGGGGCTGATGACCACCCCGTAGTTAGGTCCATAATCTCAAAAAATAAATAAATAAATAAAATAAACTGACTAATCACCACGGCTTCCACCGGAACGGCAGACCAGAGACCGTACTCCGAGTGACCGGCTCGATGCAACAGCGAGCTTTTCATTGTTGCTGCCTGCCCGAAATGGCTCTAGGTCACAGCCCGTCCCGGTAGGCCTTCTGTCTGGCCAGGCCTCAAAGTGTAGAGAAGTCTCTCGCAAATAATGAAACTGCTCCGCCGAGTACACAGCGATGCTGGTGGAGAAAACAACCGAGGTGCGTCTCAATCGGTACAGATGAATACGGCATTGTCTGAAGAGCATCTACTTTAGAGAAGTAGGTCATAGTGAGAGTGTCATTTGTTGTACATTCAAAGAAGCCAAAGAGGGTGATCTGTATGAGAAGCACCCACCGCCCACTTGCCTCCCCCCCCCCTTCTCCAGCTCATCGAAAAGCCACAAGCCACTTGCTCACGAGACGCCACTGTAGCCAGATGACCATTGTAACAAGACCTCAGTGCCCTTTGCATACATTAAACATGCTACAAAAGCAATTATTATGTGCATCTCTTAGTATTCATATGCATCACAACCTTCGAAATGCAAATTTGATTCATAATATGCTGATTAAATTAGGTCATACGTAAATTTTAACCACGCGTTCGTTATTTACCTGGATAACAGAACAAAAATCCCTCATTGCTTTCACTAGACAGTAAGAGACCACTTTCCTTTCTTTAGACATGTGAAAGCTACTCAACATTCAAAAACTTCTTTTGTGACTATCAAGAAATCTTCCGAATAGAGGCAGAGAGGTATTTCCTTCTACCTTTATTGGATTATCCGTTATTTTCTGCTAGTGTGAGTTTATTGTGTAATCCAGACTTACTTTTACCACATAGACTGATATTGATCACAACGATTCTGCTCCCTAGCGTATTAATACAATAGTACATATTTTTTTAAATATTGTTTTACGATGTGGTAGTAAAATAATAATTATTATGTTCTTGAATAAAGATTACGGATTTAATTTGCGAAACGAGATGCCGCAGCAACCATGCCTGATACAAAAAAGGTATTTATTATGAAAAATTGTCTCCTCCCCGGTGCTATATAAGCAAACTTCTTTCGAATTCCGATGTTATATCAAGGAAGTTTCTTCTGTGAATATATTTCTTGAACATCATCTATAATACAACGTATCCAACATCTAAAAAAATCGCACTGACGTGTTTTACGGCCCACTTTAGATTTGTAATTTTATAAGTTTTTACAAACATTTTGGAACAAAATAATAATCTAAATAATAAAAAATCAATTAATAAGAGTGTCTGAAACCCTTTTAAGAAAAAAAATTAGGTAGTGGGAGGTTCCGAACGACTGACCTTTTTTTTATTTCCCAGCGTCACAGTCCAAAGCATTGTCTACTACGCTACGGCTAACAATTAGAAGTTGCGTTCTTTAATCTCATACTATTGATGGCTGTTGTTCACTGATGCTAATATGGCATTTGTAGATACTAGATTATCATTTATCGTACGAAGAACGACGTGTTTTTGTTAATTCTTCACTGCGCCATTGCTTTGAAATGAAAACGTGTAAGTTACAATAAGAAACTCATCAAATATGCAACGCAAGATGGCGTATGCCAGAGAGAGTTCTGGGCGAGGAATGTCACGTGACATCTGCGAACGGCTGGTTTTCGTTAATTCAATGGAGGGTGTCAAAACTCCGTTATTTTTGTAAATATCTCTCAAACGATACGAGATACGAAAAAAACATAAGAGAGCAAAGATGTAGAGAATTTTCTCCTCTGAAAATTTGGTTATTCCATTTTCGTGTCAGATGAATAGTTAAGCCGTTATTTTCATTTAAATTTCGAGCTGTCAAAAGACGATCACAAAGGCCCACTTTTAGTGTTATTACCGTAACCTAAAGTGGGCCAATTATGAAAAATTATATTTTACGCGTACATACAACTTCATCAGCAGAAGTAATAACAGTAATATTTCTTTTAGAAATGATTAAAATCCTTACTTAAGTAAATGAACTCTTGTGTCGTGCTGGCCCCTGAGAAGAATAGTGTCTTCAGCTAACCACGTCCACCGGAATATCCTTAAGAACGTCCTAGGTAACGGGTCGAAATATCGATCGTGTGGAGGAAATACGACGCACCGCAATAACCCTGAACATTTTAACTTCACTTACAACGACCACCACAGCCTGTAGACTTACAAAAGAATGGAATCTTCAACCTTGTGGTCTATGTGACCAAATGAAATCATTTTTTTTTTTTTTCCATGTTCTCGTAGCATGTTATACCAACGACCTAATATCTCAGTGGCAGCCGCATATATTGTAGGATGTGAAGAATCTCTTGTTCTTTACATCATCCCTTCCTTGCACTGAATATGACAATGAAAGTGTAATTTTTGGCACAAGACAATTTTCTATTAAATGTTTGAAAGTAAGATGCAATTGTCTTCCCTTTATCGTCACCTACTTTATCGTGACCTAGCTCAGTGGTTCATTTGTGGGCAAGTTCAAAACGCACGGTACCACGAACTTTGACAGTGAATGATATGAGGAAGTGGCGCATACAGTTAAATTCATGAGGTTCCTATCAGAAGGCTGTAAAAGTCTTAGTAATCGTCTGCTATTCACTTCCAGTTTTCCTTTGTACACGTTTTTACGCAAGATGCCACAAAAATTACGTTACTGTAAAGAAGGCGTGTGACACAACTCAGCTCGCGGTTATTTTTGTTTCTAATGACCACTTCAGTAGCTTCATGTAAGACAATGAACTGACGTACTGTGTAATAAAGTTTTACGTAACGTAAGTAAAACGAAAAGAAACAGATTAGACGAGAGTTAATCCTATTTTACAATACAGCCTTTCCATTAAATCTTAGTTCCGTTTTTTCGGTGCCTCAGACTCAACATGAGTTGATGAAACTCTTCGCATGATGAAGGAGAAAATATAAACTGTGGCCTCAGTGTTATTTTCAACTAGCGCCACCTTTCAAGTTAAAACTTAGTGCGACGCTGCCCGGGCACTTTCTTTCCCATCGTTGTTTCAAATCAAACAGCTGCCTACATTGGTTACATAGATGGCTGTTAGAGTTTAATGTATTTTTTTCAGTTTCATAAATTGGCAAACAGCTTCCAGAGGAAATTCGAAACAGTAGTAAAACACAACCCTAAAAATATTCAAATGTTTGTAATTCTATGGGACCAAACTTCTTCGGTCATCAGTCCCTAGACTTACAAATTACTTAAACTAATCTGAGAACAACACACACATTCATGCCCGAGGGAGGATTCGAACCTCCGACGCCGCAGGCCTCGCAATCCTTAACGGGGCGCTCCATACCGCTCGGATAGTTCCGCGCAGCAAACACGACCCTGCTGCTGATTTAGTTCCAACCTGTACTTAATTTCACCGTATGTCATTCTACTAACAGAAAGGTACCATTTGTAAATAGTGTACATATTTTCATTTCCGTCACATATCGTTTCTCCGTTTCCAGCAGTAACATGTGCAACCGTATCGATGATTGACTGAAGCTAGTGGCTTTGTATCAGCTAATGTGGGTTCGCCATGCAGTTACAGCGAACGGCTGAAACCAAGGGGAAAGTACAGCCGTTACTTTTCCCGAGAACATGCAGCCTTACTGTATGAATATATGATGATGACACACTCTCGGGTAAAATATTACTGGGGGTAAAATATTACGGAGTTACAATAGTCCCCAAATTGGATCTCCTGGTTGGGACAACTCAGAATGATGTCGTCATCAAGATACACATCACGGGCATTCTACGGATCGGAGCGTGGAATGTTAAATTACTTAATCGGTTAGGGAGGTTGGAAAAAAAAGGATAGGTTGATGTTAGATATAGTGGGTATTAGAGAAGTTCTCTGGAAAGATGAACAGGAATTCTGGTAAGGTGAGAACAGGGTTATAAACACAATATCAGTTGACGGTATTACAGGAATAGGTCTACTAATAAATAAGAAAATTGGAATGCGGGAAACTACTGTGTGCAGTGCATTGATCGCATCATCGAAGTCAAGACAGCTACGATGCCAACACCGTCCGCTGTAGTGCAAGTTTATATGCCTACTAGCTCTGCCGATGATGAGGTGATCGAAGGACTGTATGAAGAAGTAAAGAAAATTATTAGAACAGTGAAGTGACTGGAAAACTTGATTGTGATGGGGGACTGGAATCCGGTAGTAGGAAAGGGAAAAGAAGGAAAGGTAGTAGGTGAATATGGACTGGGGAAAGGGAATGACAGAGGAAGGCGCCTGGTAGCATTTTGCACAGAACATAATTGAATCATAACAAATACTTGAAGAGATCAGGAGACACCGGAAGGTACTAGATAGGTTTCATTATGCTAAGACATGAACATGAGGTTCTTGAATTCAGAAGGAGCTTTAGGCAACAGTTGACAGAAAATCAGAAAATACTGGGGGGGGGGGGGAGAAAACAGTGAAAGACGAATGCTGAGGGATGAAATATTGACGGCAGCAGAGGTCCTAATAGGTAGAAATACAAAACAAAAAATTCTTTGGATATCACAGGAAATATTGTATTTAATTGATGAAATGCGAATATATAAAAATGCTGTAAATGAAGTAATTAAAAGAGAGTATTGACGACTAAGAAATGAGTTTGACAGTAATTATAAAATGGCTAAGTAGGAGTGGCTAGAAGGCAAATGCAGGTCTGTAGAAGAATGTATAATTATTGGAAAAAATGATACCGCCTACAGGAAAATAAGAGACATTTGGAGACAAAAAGCCTGCTGATGAATATCAAGAACTCAGAATGAAAGTTTCACTCTGCAGCTGAGTGTGGACTAATATGAAACTTCCTGGCAGATTAAAATTGTGTGCCGGACCCGAGGTTCGAACCTAGGACCTTTGCCTTTTGCGGGAAAGCGCTCTGGTACTCAGCTATCCCGGCGCGCTTCACGGTCCGTCCTCACATCTTTACTTCCGCCAGTACCTCGCCTCCTACTTTCCAAACATCACAGAAGTTCTCCTGCAAACCTTGCAGAACTAGCACTCCTGGAAGAAAGGATATGGTAGAGACATATTTGAGCTTGTAATCACGTTAAATTGCACTGTAATAATGACATTACAATGATTACTAACTACATAAATGAAATGATTTTACGTTAGGCTGCATGCTTTTATGTCCTCTCTCTTCACATAAGGCTTTGCTTGTCAATTATTATTCTGTTAAAACAATCGTACTGTTTTCATATGATTGTCAATGAGTGAAATTGTACTTTTGATAATTCAATATCGCCTACAATGAGAAACCTCTCCTTGAGCATGTGACCTCAGTGGAAGTCGGGAAATTCAAACTGAATTTCAGGAGTTGGATTTCGAACGTCCACTGCAAAGACATTAAATTAATTTGTTATGTTTTATCATGAAGATTAGACACTTCCGCCTTTCGCAACTGAACTGAAGAAATAAAAAGTCATTTCCAAAGTAAGGGAATTTCTTACTATTTCATTGTAGAATAAAAATTTTCTGTTGAATAAGACGTAAATTTCTTACTTTTATGACAAATATACGAAACTGAATGAGTAACTGAAGAATATAGCTTCAAATATTAACAATACTAATCTAGATCTGTTTCAAATACATTTAAGTCGGTAACGTAAGTATCAGAATATTATGATAAATGGCGTAATACTGCAGCGAATTCATGAGACAGTTCACTCAATGTCTTCTTTTATATATTTATTTCATCTATAACTAGTACAGTATTCTAAAAGCGCGCCAATGATCTTCCTGAAATTGCTCTACCAACAACAGCATTCGCCTGGTACGGCGACACATATTCCGAAGTGTTTGCGGTTTCCAATACCGTAGTGAGATTATGCCAGCACTAACTACAGAGACGGAATCACGCTTAGTACTATAGTAGTAGTTCTACTCGGAGGGATTCGAAAAGGTTCATCTACGCCATTTCATTGTGTTAGAAAATGCAGCAATAGCACTTAAAATCAAAAGATGGGACGGCTTAATACCAACAGCAACTGCAGGGCCCATGTTCATCATAGTCATTCCAGATTGCTGTATACTTAGCTGCCTCCTTGGGAAAGAACGACAATTGGCGTTGCCGGCTGTCACGCTCATCTCCGACACTACACCCGGGGGTACAGCTTCTAGAGTTCCCACGTCTCGCCGCATCACCTTCTAATGAACCACGTGACTTTTGACATTTTTTATGTTGTAAAAGTTGTATGTAGACTTAATTTTGGGCCCGAGAATTCACATTTAATCAACAGATTCGCAGCTACTTCTTCTGATTTGGACCCTCCTCTCGGCTCTGTACCAGAGGTCCACAGACGGTCCTGTCAACTATGTTACACATGGTGGGCTCTGCTCATTTAAAGAAGTCATTTATGTAAAATTAACCTGCTTTAAATAATTTATTCAAGTATTTTCGAAGTTCATCTAACGCAGCAGGAAAACAGTAAGACAGAGACGGTGACGAAGTGGCAGACATAGAATCGATTCCTTGCTATAACTTCTATTGAAAGGAAGTGCTCATATCAGTCAGACACCGAATACAATTAATTTTCGTAGCATTAGTGTAGAGCGAAGTTTAGACTTAGGAGTAATAATCTTGAATGAAACTTTCACTCTGCAGCGGAATGTGCGCTGATACTAAACTTCCCTGCAGATTAAAATTGTGTGCCGGAACCGGGATTCGAACATGGGACCTTTGCATTTCGCGGGAAAGCGCTCTACTGTCTGAGCTATCCTGGCGCGCTTCACAGTCCGTCCTCACAATTTTACTTCTGCCAGTACCTCGCCTCCTACTTTCATCCCTTAGGCTGTGACTAAGCGATGTCTCCACCATATCCTTTCTTCCAGGGATGCTAGTTCTGCAACGTTTGCAAGAGAACTTCTGTGAAGTTTGGAAAGTAGGACGCAGGGGGAGTCCAGTTAATTTACCGATAAATGTGTCTTCCCTTTCCTTACCAGTTTGCGCCACAAATTTGATCTACACCCTATACCAGGTGACGACTCTGGTACACATTCTGCACTTAATGACCCAAAAACGGAAGCCTCCCGACATTTAACGCTTTTTACCCTTACATACGAATCTCCTCTGATTTTCAGAAATAGAGAACTGAAGTGCTACGAATAATGAATTTTCTTTCTGCTTTGTAAATACGTTACTATCCCAATCAGGACATGACACTAATTTTCAAGCGAACAGTTCTCGCCCAAAAATGGCACGTATCTCTATAAATTGTAAGATGTTGAGGTACTCAAACGGACGGCAGTACCCGTACATCTGCCCTCGGTAGACCACTTGTGGGATTAGCTGAGACATCTCTCTGCTACAGAGCCAATATCCAGGACATCGATTACCAGCTACAACTGTTGTAGCTCAGCTTGTTCAGGAGAGCTTACCAAAGCTTTATCACTCCTTTCCCAACTGAATACTAGACATAGGGGGCTTAACATACCGATAACTGATCTCGTACTTTTCAAATTAAACGGGAATTTTATAAGTCGTAAAACTGATGACGTGGTTACAAGTCACGAAACCGTTCGTCCTTTTTAATAAATATGTGAAACAGCTTTATCTGACCATTTTTATTCGTCACGAACAGTTCTAGCTGTGGTTGCCGACTTCCGAACTTTGAAGATCACGAAACCGATCGTCCTTTTTCAGAAAGGTGTAAAACAGCTGCAGCGGACCGTTTTTATTCATTATGAACATTTTTATAAGTGGATGTCTGTCTTCCAAACTTTTGCGTTCAAGACTACCGAGCCTGGTGAAAAGCACGTTTTATAATTATTAAACCTGATAATGGGGCGACAGGTCACGAATCGGTCGTTCTTTTTAATAAAGTTGTAAAACAGTTGCAGCGTTGATTACTCACAATTTCTGAATCTGTGCATTACAGTAGTTCCTTTCGGTTATATCATTTCCACTGACCTGGAAGTCTTATCCTTACAAGGCGGTTCCGTGCACACGATCCTCCCTATTTAAAGTAGCTAAAAGCAGTTTTGTAGCAAAATAAAACGTAGCCATTAAGATTATTCTGGCCAGGTCCTGGTAAAGCGTTAGATTCCTGTTATCCATCCAGCTTTCCACACGACGTTTTGACTTCTTTAGCAACCTACCAGCCTACTGTAAACTCATGTGTCTTTCTCGAAGTTACTTACCTAGAGAAAGGTTGTCAACAGCGCCTATTTTCCCAACCGTTGTGGCCACTATGCGTTTCGCATTCGGAAACCAAATCGACTCGTACCTACAAACGGTAATACAGCAACCTGTACTGAACTTAGCCCTGTGATGCATGAAAGAGAAAAAAAAAGAAGTTTGTACAGTTAAGGGCAATGTTATCGTAAAATGCTAAAATTTTATGAAATTTTCCATTTCGAAAGAAAATATAGTGATTTCCAGTGGAGTTCACGCTGTGTATTTGATAGCTTCCAAGTCCTTTCTTTAAATTTTTCAATTGTTTCAAATTTACTTCGTCTCTTTTTTCTAAAATGTGCATAAATACCTTGCAAATCACATTTAAATGCATGGCAGAGGATTCATCGAACTGCTTTTATGATATTTGTCTACAATTCCAGTCTCTAATAGGACACAGGAAAAAGAAACATCCAAATCTTTCCGTTTTCGCTCCGATTTCTCTTTGTTTATCATGATGATCATGTCTCGATATGTAGGTGGATGCTAACAAAATATGTACACATTTGGAAGAGAATCTTGGTGAAAGAAATTTCGCAAATAAATATCGCCGCAACTAGTAACGCCTTTCTCTTAACGATTGACACCCAACTCCTGCAACATTTCTGCTATTCTTGCCTATATCGTGATAAAACAAAACGCGACATCCTTCTTTGAATTTTCTCTAAATTGCCAGTAGATCCAAGTTGGTGGGGATCCTACAATGTGCAGCAGTACTCCAATATAGGACGCACGAGTGTAGTTTAGGCAATTTCTTTAGAACTGTTGCATATTGTGTGTGCTCTGCCAATGAAACGCAGTCTTTTGTTCTCCTTCTCTACAATATATTCTGTGTGTTCTCTCCAATTTAAACTGTTCGTAATTATTACTCCTAGGTATTTAGCTGAATTTGTGGCTTGTATATTTGACCCATTTATAGGGTAAATGTAGTTTAACGGATTTCTTTTAATGTTGACTCACACTTATTATTATAAAGGGTCAATTTCCAGTTCTAATTTTCTCCTAATCCTAGTAACCTATAAATGACAGCATCATCCGTGAACAGTTTAAGAGAACTGCTCACAGTGATAAGGTACAGTAGGGGCCTTGTAACACAGCCCTAGGGAACGCCAGATAACACTTCAGTTTATCTCGAAGACTTTCCGTCAATTAGAGCGTACTGTGTCCTCCCTTACAGGAAATTGCGAATCCAGTCGTACAGCTGTGGTGATATTCCATAAGCACGCAGTTTGATTAGAAGACGGTTGAGAGGTACAGTGTCAAAAGATTCCGGAAATTTAGAAACACGGATTCGATTTGAGATCTCTTGTCGATAGCACTAATTCCATAATGTGAGTAAAGAGCAGCACTTTCTGAATCTTTATTGATTACGGGTTAATAGTTTGTTCTCTTCGAGGTAGTTCATAATATTTTAGGAAAGTATATATTCTACAATCCAGTTGCAAACCTACGTCAAGGATATAGGCCTGTAATTTTGCAGGTCACTTCTATTGCCTTTCTTGATTATTGGAATGACCTCTGCAACTTTTCCGTTTATGAGTATGCATCTTACGCTGAGCGAGCGGTAGTGTACAAAATGTTCAAATGTTTGTAAAGCTTATGGGACTTAACTACGGGCTCATCAGTCCCTAAACTTACAAACTACTTATGAACTAGCTAACACTAAAGACGGCACAAATATCCATGCCCGAGGGGGGATTCGAACCCCCGACCGTAGTGGCCGTGCAGACCGTGACTGGAGCGCCTCAGTCCCCTCGGCCACCAAGGTGTATGGCAGCTAGGAATGGAAGTATTACATCAGCGTACTCTGAAAGGAACCTAATTCGTATACACTCTGGACCGGGAGAATCACTTTTTGTTAAGTTATTTAATACTCTAGGGATAACTACTTCTAAATTACTCATGATAGTAGCTGTTATTGATTCGAATTCAGGGGTATTTTCTTCGTCTTCTTTGGTGAAGGAACGTCGAAAGGCCGCGGTGGAGTAGCCGAGCGGTCTAAAGCGCCTCGCTCCGGAGCGCGCGGTTGCTCGCCGTGGAGGTTCGAGTCCTCCCTGGGGCATGGGTGTGTGTGTTTGTCCGTAGGTTAGTTTACCTAGGTTTAAGTAGTTTGTAAGCTACGGACTGATGACCACACAGTTTGGTCCGATAAATTTACAGACATTTGAACATTTGAACGTCGAAAGCAGTGTTTAGCAATTCTGCTTTAGCACAACTATCGTCAGTAGCATCACAATTGCTATCGCGCAATGAAAGTATTGATTGTGTTTTGCCGTTAGTATACTTTACACACAACCAGATAATCTTAAAATTTTCTAACAAATTACGTGACAGTGTTTCGTTGTGGAAACTGTTATAAGCCTCTTGCATTGAATTCCGAGCTAATTTAGTTTCTATACAATATTGCAAGTCTTGGGGATTTTGTACCACTTTAAATTTGGTAAGATTATTTTATATATTTATTTTTTATTCATTTATTTTTTCTTTGCTTTTGAAAGATTGATCTGTTTTATGCACCAGGGCAGGCCAACCTCATCTTTTGTTATTTTGGTTGGTATAAATCTGCCAATAGCTGTCAACATTATTTCTCTGAATGTAAGCCACATCTGATCTACACTGACATTATGAGTTTCGAAATACTGGAGATTCTCACTCAGGAAAGCGTTAATCGAATTTTATCTGCTATTTTGATTAAAATGTCTGATTTTCAGGTATAATCTCTACTCGTAGGAACTCACAGAAACTATCTAAATAGCTTTCGCTACAGTATAAACCACTGGTGACAGCAATAAACACGCCACCACCTATTTTATTCAGTATATACTTTCTGAACACCATTTGAACCTTTGTAAAAATTTCGGGTGAACTTATCTCTGGCTTCAGCCAGCTTTCGCTACCTATAATGCTTTGTGCGTCAGTGCTTTTTATTAGCGCTTGAAGCACTGGTACTTTTTTATGTTTGTAAATCTATGTTACTTATTGCGTGGTTATTAGTCCCTAGCTTACAAACTACTTAAACTAAGTTAAACTAACCTACGGACAACACATACACCCATACCCGAGGGAGAACTCGAACCTCCTACGCGAACGGTCGCGCCCACCGCAGCACGGCGCCTCAGTGCGCACGCCTATTCCACCGCGGCGCTGGTACTTTCGCCACACACCTAGGACAATTTACAACTGTTAGACCAGTGGTTTTTTAGAACTCTGTTGGTCCTTTCAAATGTTCAAATGTTTGTAGAGTCTATGGGAGTTAACTACGGGGTCATCAGTCCCTAAACTTACAAACTACTTACAACCTAGGACGACACAAATATCCATGCCTGAGGGGCGATTCGAACCCCCGACCGTAGTGGCCGTGCAGAACGTGACTGGAGCGCCTCAGTCCCCTCGGCCACCGCGGCTGGCTGTTGGTCCTTTCTGTGACCTGTAGCTTTAGAGAATGAATTCTTTCTCGTGTATTCCCAAGGTCCTCTAAACGAACAAACCTCCCAGTCCACGCCACACAGCCCCGCTAGTCTTCTAGCCGTGTCCAGCGTATACTGGATGCCTGATCTATTCAGCCGAACCAGGAATCCCACTACCAGATAGCACAAGTAAAGGAATCTGCAGCCTACACGGCCTCAGAACCGTCTGAACCTCTGATTCGGACCCTCCTCTCGGCTCTGTACCAGAGGTCCACAGACGGCCTGTCAGCTATGCTACACATGGTGAGCTGTACCTTCATCTTGCAAGCAAGACTGGCTATCTCTACCAGATAGCGGCTCAAAAGTGTAGAGAATCTCTTCTGATCCAAAGCAACACACGTCGTTGGTACCGAAATAAGCGACCATCTGAAGAAGGCTTCACCCCGTACTCTTCATGGTATCGGAATGACCCATTCAACATTTGGAATTACTCCACCCAATATGCAAACTGAGTGCACGTTGGCCTTCTCCCCTTCCTAGCAACCATGTACTTAAGGAGCTCCATTACCCGCTTACGTTGTAGCTCCCAACTACAACCTCTGGTGATGGCCCGGATCTTGCACGCAGTGAGGTGATCTCAGGATAAGCAACACAGTTCGGCTCAGGAATACTGTCTGGCTCAGATAGCGCCTCAAACCTGTTGATAAGAGGAACCGTGGAGGCCTCACTATCGGCCCCCGGCGACTAAAAAGGCGCGATGTATAATCTACAGTGATTAACTCGCGTAAACAAAGGCGTACTACTCAAACGGAAACAAAACAGACGACTGTCGCGACAAAGGATACGCAGCACACAGATGCAAACTACCCGAATTAAAAAGAAGACTTAAACCAGCAGAGCAGACATGTAACTGAAAATAGCTCTCTGGTACTTAACTTTCGTGCGCTCTCGGTGTTGCCTGTTTGATAACTGGCAGTACTGAACGAAATGTAACTCAGTTCAAAACTATAACAGGCCACTGCCGTGATTCACCCAGTGAAAGAATCCGCCAACCAGATATTTGAGGTGAATCTGAATCTAATATACAAGCGAGCAAACGATAAATTTAAGAAACTGAAGGAAAACCGCACAGAAAAGTCAAAATATGTCTCTTCTAGTGAGAAGCCGACTACTCTTACAAGTGGAGAAGTGCTGTCTCTGCTGCAGTGTTCAAATGTTTGTCAAGTAATGGGACAAAACAGCAGTGGCCATCGGTCCCTAAAGTTATAAACTACTTAAACTAACTTATCCTAAGAACAACACACACACACACACACACACACACACACACACACACACACACACACACACGTTCCCATGCCCGAGGGAGGACTTGATCCTCCGATGGCGAACGGCCGCGCTCACCGCAGCACGGCGTCTCGGTACGCACGGCTATTCCGCCGCGGCCTGCTGCAGTGCGGTCACGACGACGGGCACCTAGCGGTTGGTACAATGCTGCTTCCAACTGCTCGCTACTGCTTCATGCTCGCCGCATTAACACTCTAATGCGTTTGGATGTGAAATTGATGCTTTGCAGTTCAGCTGTCGGCATCATACAGTGTGGAACCTATCGCAAAGGTCCCTGGACTGGAATACATGTCTTAACGAGTTGAAAATAGCCGCAGACTCACAGAAATGCCACCAGTAACAACCGACCACTACAGTGCATCATATGCGTAGAGATTAAAGGCATTCAAGACTTATATTGGTCTGTAACTCTTCGTATCTGATGTTGTTGTTGTTGTGGTCTTCAGTCCAGAGACTGGTTTGATGCAGCTCTCCACCCTACTCTATCCTGAGCAAGCCTTTTCATCTCCTCATAAGAACGACAACCCACATCCACTTGAATCTGCTTATTATACGCGTCTCTTGGTCTCCCTCTGCGATTTTTACCCCACACACTTCCCTCCAATGCTAAATTCACAATTCCTTGATGTCTAAGAATGTGTCCTACCAATCTATCCCTTCTTTTAGTCAAGGTATGCCAGAAATTTCTTTTCCCCCCAATTCGGTTCAGTACCTCCTCATTAGTTACGCGATCCACCCACCTAATCTTCAGCATTCTTCTGTAGCACCACATTTCAAAAGCCTCTATCCTCTTTCTGTCCACACTGCTTATCGTCCATGTTTCACTCCCATACAAGGCAACACTCCATACAAATGCCTTCAGAAAGGACTTCCTTAGGCTTAAATCAATATTAGATGTTAACAAATTTCTCTTTTTCAAAAACGCCTTTCTACCCATTGCCATTCTGCATTTTATATCCTCTGTACTGCGACCATCATTTGTTATTTTACTGCCCAAGTAACAAAACTCATCTACCTCCTTTATTGTTTCGTTACCTAACCTAATTCCTTCAGCATCACCTGATTTTCTTACACTGCACTCCATTACCCTAGTTTTACTCTTGTTAATGTTCATCTTATATGCACCTTTCAGCACACTATCCATTCCGTTCAATTGCTCTTGCAGGTCATTTGCTGTCTCTGACAGAATTACTATGTCGTCGGCAAAACGCAATGTTTTCAATTCTTCACCCTGAACATTAATTCCTTCTCCAAATTTCTCCTTGCTTTCCTTTATAGCTTGCTCAATGTACAAATTGAACAACATTGGAGAAAGGCTACAACCCTGTCTTACTCCCTTTCCAACCACTGCATCCCTTTCATGCCCTTCAACTCTGACAACCGCTGTCTGGTTTTTGTACAAGTTGTAAATAACCTTACGCTCCCTATATTTTACTCCTGCTTGCTTCAGAACTTGAAATAGTTTGTTCCAATCAACATTGTCAAAAGCCTTCTCCAAATCTACAAAAGCTAGAAATGTTGGTTTGCCTTTTCTTAATCTATCTTCTAGGATAAGCCGTAAAGTGAGTATTGCCTCCCGTGTTTCTACATTTCTCCTGAACCCAAACTGATCTTCCCCGAGGTCGGCTTCTACCAGCTTTTCCATCCTTCTGTATATAATTCGTGTTAATATTTTGCAACCATGACTTATTAAACTGATGGTTCTATAGTTTTCACACCTGTCTGCACCCGCTTTCTTTGGAATGGGGATTATTACATTTTTCTTAAAGTCTGAGGGTACTTCACCTGTCTCATACATCTTACACACAATGTGAAACAATTTTGTCATGGCTGGTTCTCCCAGAGACTTCAGTAGCTCTGACGGGATATCATCTACTCCAGGGGCCTTGTTTCGACTTAGGTCTTTCAGGGCTCTGTCAAATTCTTCTCTCAGTACAGTATCTCCTATTTCATCTTCATCTACATCCTCTTCCCTTCCTACAATATTGTCTCGAAGTTCATTTCCTTTGTAGAGCCCCTCTATATACTCTTTCCACCTTTCAGCTTTCCCTTCTTTGCTGAGAACTGGTTTTCCATCAGTGTCCTTGATATTCATAGAGCTGTTTTTCTTATCGCCAAATGTTTCTTTTATTTTCCGGTAGGCTGTATCTATTTTTCCCCTATTTATACATTCTTCTACATCCTTGCATTTGCCTTCTAGCCATTCCTGCTTAGCCATTTTGCACTTCCTGTCAATCTCATTTCTTAGTCGTCTGTACTCCATTTTGCCTGTTTCATTTACAGCATTTTTATATTTTCTCCTTTCATCGATTAAATTTAGTATCTCCTGTGATATCCAAGGATTTTTTGTAGGTCTTGCCTTCCTACCTGTTTTGTCCTCTGCTGCCTTCACTATTTCATCTCTCAATTTTACCCATTCCTCCTCAACTGTTTTATTTTCCCCTGTTTCTGTCAATTGTTGCCTGAAGCTCCCTCTGAAATTCTTAAGAACTTCAGGTTCCTTCAATTTATCCAGGTCCCATCTCCTTATTTTCCTACCTTTCTGTAGTTTCTTCAGTTTCAGCCTACAGTTCATAACCAACAAGTTATGGTCAAAGTCTATGTCTGCCCCTGGGTATGTCCTACACTTCAAAACCTGGTTCCGAAATCTATGTCTTACCATTATAAAATCTATCTGGTATCTCCCGGTGTCTCCTGGTCTCTTCCACGTATACAACCTTCTTTTGTGATTCTTAAACCAGGTGTTTGTTATAACTAAATTATGTTCCGTGCAAAATTCTACCAGGCGGCTTCCTCTTTCATTCCTTTTGCCCAGACCATATTCCCCCACTATCTTCCCTTCCCTTCCTTGTCCTACTACCGAATTCCAGTCTCCCATAACAATTAAGTTTTCCTCTCCCTTAATTGTCTGAATAATTTCCTTTAGCTCCTCATATATTTCTTCGATTTCCTCATCATCGGCAGAGCTAGTTGGCATATAAACCTGTACTACTGTTGTCGGTGTTGGCTTCGTATCTATCTTAACAATGATAATGCGATCGCTGTGCTGGTCATAGTAGTTTACCCGCATTCCTATTTTCTTATTCATTATCAATCCTACTCCTGTGATACCCCCAACTGATTTTGTATTTATAATCCTATAGTCACCTGACCAGAAATCCTGTTCATCCTGCCACCGAACTTCACTAATCCCCACTATATCTAACTTCAACCTATCCATTTCCCTTTTTAAATTTTCTAATTTTCCTACTCGATTAAGGGATCTAACATTCCACGCTCCGACCCGTAGAATGCCAGTATTGTCTTTCCTGATGATCACATCCTCTTGAGTAGTCCCCGCCCGGAGATCCGAATGGGGGACTATTTTACCTCCGGAATATTTTACCCGAGAGGATGCCATCATCATATGTTCATACAGTAGAGCTGCATGTCCTCGGGAAAAATAACGGCTGTAGTTTCCCCTTGCTTTCAGCCGTTCGCAGTAGCTGTGTGGCAAAGCCGCATTAGCTGATGTTACAAGGCCAGCTCAGTCAATCATCCAGACTGTTGCCCCTGTAACTACTGAAAAGGCTGCTGCCCCTCTTCAGGAACCACACGTTTGTCTGGCCTCTCCACAGATACCCCTCCGCTGTGGTTGCACCTACGGTACGGCTATCTGTATCGTTGAGGCACGCAAGCCACCCCACCTCGGCAATGTATCTGATACAAATTTATATCCTGGTATTTTGATGACTAATTCTCTTACTACTTTTAAGATGTCTGGGAAATGTCGAAGTAAGAGTCACTGAGTAAGAACAAAAGTTAAATGAAGTACCATCTTCGAAGCTGCACGCTGTAGCATCTTTAGATAAATATGCCAGTAACTGTATCTTTTCCTTTCTTCATATTGTACAGAACTGAGGCTACCTCTTTCTCTGCATAAATCACTAAAACTCCATTATTAAGAAACTCATTATATGGGAGGGTTGGAACTTAAATAGTGGCAGTTATTTATTCACAAGCGATACAAAAGCGTTACATGTTTGCACCTCTTACTGTCCTTGAAAGTAGTCACCAGCGTTGTGTAGAACCCGTTGATAGCAATGTGGAAGGTGTAGTATACCGTTACCAGATCCTGTCCTGTTGACGGTGCGAATGGAGCGGTCTTTTGCCTATCGAATATCTGGAACGGTTCTAATGCGAATGCCACGGTGTGGTTCCTTCATCTTCGAAATCAAATCAAAGTCACAATTTCATTTATGCATTTCCGCCAATTCAAGCGGAACCCATCGTGATGCAATTGTTCGCTTCTTCAGGCGTTCCTTCAGGATGCGAAGCACAGTCATATGCGTTAATCCGGTTTCGTGGACGAGCTCACGAAACGTCTGGCGTCTATCACTGTCAATTAAAGCGGCAACAGTAAGCACTTCTTCTCCACAAATGCTAAGACAACCTGCCCGATGCATGTCTACAGACCTTCGTTGAAGGTTTTTACTCAACGTGTCACTGTTCTGTGCAGCAATCCCGATTGCCCGCACACCTCTTGAAGACCATGATTACACTATCGTGCTGTACAACATATTTCACTGCCTCAGTCAGAAGGCAACGGGAATACCACAACCGCGCTGGAGCGGCCGAACGCTCTAAGGCGCCTTGCTGCGTAGCGCACGGTTGCTCGCCGTCAGTGGTTCGAGCATGGGTGTGTTTGTTGTCTTTAACTTAAGGTAGTTTAAGTAGTTTGCAAGCCCGAGGGCTGTTAACTGCAGCAGTTAAGTCCCTTACTTTTACAAACATTTGAATTTGGAAATACCACTACTCCTATACTGTGTACAAAAGCGCAATTGGAACGTTTCATTTATAACTAATTTGTGGTGATTCATTAACATGTTAAATTACTAGTTCAAATGTGATGGACCGTGATCCTTCGTAATCATCTTCCGGTTCTCATTCCAACCGCGGATCCTCTCGATGGCAGATCTAGTATTTGCACTTTCAATCTTCTCATATATATGCTTGACCACTTCTGTTGGCGGGTAGTTTGTTTATTTCTCTAAGAATGTCTTCTAAAAGCGAACAACGTTTACCCATCACAGCACACATTTCGCGCTAACAGCAACAACTATAACGTGCGACTGTGAACTCAATAATTCCGGTCTGTTATAAATTTATCTAAATATGGTTCAGTTTAATGATACTAACTTTCAAATATATGTTTATGGTAACAACATATTCATCACACTGATGTACTACCTTATTAATAACTAATTTTCTTTTGGTCACTAAGTTCATCGCCTTAGAGTCGAACATTCTTTGGAACAGCAAATATAAAGGCGTCGGGCTATTTCTAATGTACGGTTATGTAATGTTCTTGTATGCGTGGCTCTTTCACACTCTGTACCAGTGTGTGCTCTTCCGGTATCACCAGTATACTCCTCATGCCCTTCCCTGCAATTAATGCTGCCTAATATGAATATTAAATACAGGCGGGTTCCTCTGCATTTACAAGCTAAAAAGGGTAATTTGATTTACTAAAACACTGCAGTTATGACACTTTTCTTCTCTGCAAATCATCGGCCTTATTAATTCGTTAATTGTTACGTTTATGGGTTTTTGAATGAGTTTTACAACTATATTTTACAGAGAGTTGCTGTACTGCTTGATTTCACACTGCTCACATGGGACGTAATTGAAAATTGAGTAAAACTTTTCTGAACGTAGAATGGAGACCAAAAACATACGAAACGTCAACGGAGTGGAAGCAGTCATCGTCCACAGTAGCAGAGTGTGCTCCCACTGCCGAAGTGAAAGTGGTCAATAAAGCCCGGTCCATCTGGCAACTGCATAAATCATCAGTGAAGCAGAGTAAATGGAGTCTGCTGGCTACGAAACGTCAGATGCGCTCAACCAGCCTGATAACCACGCACCGCAGTGCTATGCAGTAGTTTGTGAGTGGAAGTTGATTGCTCATAGCTCCATAATTTTGGATGTTGTTTCAGCTGGTTACTTTTCACAAGGCATCTTTGTTCGGTACGATGTAAGTCGCAAAAAATTAACAATACAGAGACAAATTACAAGCTCTGGTTTTTCATAACCTATCGTAAGTTGACTAAGAAAATATACAAAGGAAGATTTCAGTATCACAAAAACTATAATTACAAGAAAGACAATTTATTCTCTACTGGTCATTCTCGAATTATATTTGATCTTAGTTTCGATGAAACGCAGTCAAATATTATTCACAGATGCCATTAATCTTTTGTGCCCCATCTCCAAATAAAGTAATTGGTTAGTCACGTTTTTAGTTTTCGTTAGTTAATTTTTTTTTAATAATGATTATGTGTCACAAGTATACATCTCCAAAGCGTTGATCAGCGTCTTCAAAAATGTATGACAACACCCATATTACACAGACGTCCTAGCATCGATATTCAGTGATGGAGATCCATGGGTAAACTTAATTACGATACGGTACAGACAAACAATCTATCATCGATTTCATCAGATCAGATACGCCACCTCTCCATCTGAAACTTCGGTGAAAATACCGTTTCCTGTCGTAATTCGCACCATACTTACGTATATCCTCAACGAGCATCTACTGAAGGTCGCGAATCACGCGTTCGAAATACCGTGAAAGTACGACGCAAATTACCGTCAGAAAACCCAATTTTCCAAGAGGACAGCATCCCAGTTTCTGATCGAAGAGTATTTTTGCTGTGTTGTTAAGCATCACTACATAATTACAGAAAGCTTTCCAAGTCATTAAATAGAATGATACACTTACGTTCCAGATTCCATATAATAAACAAAAGTAAGACCTTCATCGTACATGCAGCAGGGGTAACATATCGGACTGAATACAAGTTATTAAAAATGATAAAGATAGTATTTATGGGCAAAAGAAATTTCTTAATTGTCTTCTAATTTGAAGAGATTAAAATTTTTTAGTCAACAACAACGCAAAAGCCTTGAAAACCTGATATTTTTATCATAGCGTTATATCAATAGCATATTTACCTTATGCCTGCTCAGAATGTAAGGTTTGATTGGATATACAATATTACTTATTTTCGTGCACATAGTCAATATATTGACGAATAATTTAAAAAATTCTGTACAGGATTAGCTAGGTCTGTGTACATTCATCTGTTGTTGATTTGCTTCAAAGTTCATGGTTGTACTGCATAATGTACAGTCCTTCCTATGAACCGATCTCTGCCGGATTCACAAGCGTGTGTAGCCATTCGGTGATTCACTTCTCATATTCAAAGTAAATTTTCGTGATTAAAAGGTGATGCGAAATACACGCCTAAGGGAATTGCAGTGGCAATACTGTTAGGCAGACGCATGAGACATTCTCTTTCTGAGAGAACCAATGATAAGTTATCGTTCTCTTTAGCGAGATATTTTCCGTGTTGACAATTTGTAGAATCAGATGCTCCACAATTGCTTAGTACGTTCGACCGACATAGAACACAGGAGGACGACCGTGAGAGAAAGTGGGAGGATGGGGGTGGCCGAGGGTAGGAAGAGGAAAGAGATATGTGTGCAGCTCATCTATAAAGAACACAGCCTCACCCGTATTTCTTTGGCGAAGCAGCAGAGCTTGAAACGGTTTACCCGCTCTTGTGTGTCCGTCTGGCTGTTCGTGGGCTAATGGTTAGGAACAAATGGCTACGCGACTGCAACTTACACACCAGCTTTAGTGTGTTTGCAAAACTCAGGTTAACTAATTAGTGCTATTTCTGAGCGCGTTAAGAGAAGGAAGAAAATACTGCGAAACTGTGTCCCTTTTGAACAACATACAACAGACTACATTCTATTTCTTTTACAGCGACAGTAGGGAAAAAATCACACAAATCAGCGAGCGAATTGACTCAGCGTTGAGACATTAAACTTTTGTTCTGGACGAGAGAATTCCGGTTCACGTCCGCCCATTGAGGCTTAAGGTTTCGTAAATCCTCGAATGTCTGATAGTTTTGGTTCAATTTTCCGTGAATAATTACCTCCCACCTCAAATGGAGTCCGTTTCTTCTTTCCTCTTGGTTTCATATTAAATCGAAGCTACCATTCAACGACCATTAATCACCATCGTTGATCAATATGCAATACACAATGCTGCCTATAGATTTTCTATGCTCTATACTCCTGTCTTTTGCGTACACTTTATAACTTCTTCTATCTCTTTATTACAGCACTGTCCGATATTACAATTAATAATGCCTTAAATTATTGTCGAAATGTTTATTAAATTGTACTCTGATACGGGAAATTACGAAATCCCTTCTTCTATGTCTGAACTTCCGAGGTATTCATTGTTTCACCATTTATCCCTACTACTAATGTTTATGTTCGTCACTGTTTGCTTAATGTGCTGACAGAACATGTTGCAGCCATGTGGTGGTCTTCTTTCTTGTCATTCACAATGCAAGTTCCTGTTTCAGCTGCATGTTTAGGTTTTCATGGAGGAAGTCTGGACACAAATTATTATACGTATTACAAATAGTTTTCAGCGTTGCCATACTGAGGATTGTAATGATAGCTGGAACAAAGATTGTCACCAGAAAATGAGTTCGAAACGAATCGTATTTCAGAAATATATATTAGGCTGGTGCATAGGTTCGTAGCGTTTTCCCATAACTTCAATAAACACAACAGATACGCGTAAAAGAAATGTCAATCATGTTTAAAGTAATCTCCTTCACTGCTTATTTTTGTGACTGAATGCGTTTAAAAGATCTTCGTCAAACTCTGGAGGTTTACGTAAGGTCACATAGATCCTCTTTAAAATGAGAAAACCGTTTTATTGCCATTGTCTGAACAATGTCATAATCTCCATACAAAGTAACAATGTTTCTTGCTGCCTCAGCTGCTGTTAGCCCTATATTGAACTCAAACGGTATAATATTTCGGAGAGGCTCTGATTTCTCCACTTGGAACTCCGTTGTCTAGCGTCCAAAACTCAACCAACTACTACTAAATGACAAACAGCAACAAAGATCTATAAAAATTGACAATCAATAACTAAACCCAAAGCAGTCGGAATACCAACATGAAAAACAGAAAAGCTACAGTATTTCGTACCAATCCATTAGGTATTTCAGCAGAGTTACACATGGTTTTTCATATATATCATGTAATATTTTACCGTGCAAGTTATCTTCCATGTTAATCATTTATTTTAAATACTATAAACGTTTAACACTTGTAACTCTGTAAAACATCACACAGTACAATTTTTCCATTCTTATATGATTCATAGCAGAAAACAGATACTGCGATTTTGTTTGGTTCGCTTTCCATGTATACTGTTCTTTCACTCACACACACGGAATATATCGGAGGAAAAGATTATGGAAGTAAGATCCTCACGGCCGTACACTAAGTACATCGTATCACCGAACCACGTGATGCCTGATACTCTTATCCGTTTTGTCAGTTGTGAAAGAAAACGGGCACCAGGTGTCAGTATTGTGGTACTTAACAGTATAGTTATTAGTATCAATATCTAATAATAATTACTCAGAGTTGCATTGACGGTTACTGAAAAACAAGATTTTCTTATGTTTGTACAGACTGCGGAATGAATGCGAAGATTCAATTATACCTAATCGTCAACGATTTATCAATTAAACTTCAAATAACTCTATAACTATTTCCCAAATCCTCATGACATATAGGACGCTACTACTCAGAAAAGGAGGCAGGTAATGTGCTGCTTTTTCCCGGTAATTTTCAAACGTCGTGCATGCCTTATTGTAAAATATAGCGGAAAAAGCAGGTAAACCATTAATAATTACAAATGTTTTTTCAGTGAAATACTGTAGGACATGCAACAACTATGAACGTGGAACAATGCAGCGATATAAGTCCGGCAGAAAAATGCCAATGATTGTGAACACGATTATATTGGTTAAAGAGATCAAGAACTGTGGGATGTGATGAGCTCTTATTATATACAATTATTCTTTACACCCATAAAATTTCATTTGTAATAATTTTCGCTAACCGGACAGCATCATCAGTCGTCTCGTGTTTTTCACACTAAGCTGAGCGATTTAACATTTTCAAGCGAGTCAACGCTTGTTACTACATCTGCTTACAACTATTCAATAAGCTAATCTTTATTGCACTTCAGAAATACCTGATACTAACGTCATTCCCTTCTTTTTTTATCTAGATATAAATTGTGATAATTTCTGTAAGATTTAACATTTATAAAATTACAACGTCTGACAAAGCTCGGTGAAGAAAGTCAGAACGGTCAATCGGGAAACACAGACGGATCACAAAGCTGCAACTGTATTGAGGCGGGTATTGACAATCTGCCCCCACCGTAGTTCATTTGAGCATCGTGTGTGTTCACCGGAGGTTGCGTTTTGTTTATAATCAACATAAATCATTCTTTATATGACTTGTTGAAAACTAATGCACCTCTCTTTTTACTAACATTGAAGTTATAGAGACAAAAGTCTGAAACATACTTGTCTGAAAATGGACTTTGTCTATCTCTACGATGTATCATTAATATTCGCAGAAATGAATGTTCGAAGGCAGGTCGTGGTTGAGTGGCTCGATAGCTTAGTTTAACCGCTAAGAGCCTTCGTCTGGCCCGCATTTTGAAACGGTACAACGCCGCCGTGTTGCAGGAATTATTGCAACAATTCAGCTTATCCGTAATACTGCACGTGTAATACGATGAAGTGTTCCTACCTCAACGTTGTGCTTCACGTCATTCGAACTTTTTTTTTCACAATCCTTGGATCAGAAACAGCAGAACTGTGAGCTGATTTGCGTTATAAACTTTTTTTTTTTTTTTTTTTTTTTTTTTTTTTTTTTTTTTTTTTTTTTTTTTTTTTTGCGTGCAGTCTCTCGGGCAGTCACTCTTCGGCTGGCATGCACAATTTCGTTGAAGTTTTGAACGGCGGTCATCTTTAACTTCGGTCAGGTCATTCTTAAGCCGCGCGAACCATTACTACCGCCGAGTAAGTCATACGCACTTGCCACCGTAGCTGTTATGCGTCTTTTTTGTGCCTCTGTAAAGGTTTTCGCTTAAAATTAATACAGACGCGTTGCTCATCTAATGGTGTAATTTCGAAATTCACATACTGTGTGCAGAATGTTCTACTCATTACATCACTGAACAATAACTAACAGACATACAATAATTAAACTTTCAGCAGTTACACACTCAACGCAAGTTTGTCCCAATCGCATTTCACTACAACAGTGCATTTGCGTGAAATTACAATGTTCCGGATTTTTTTGAAAACACGTCGTAGCAATCCTGTGCTTAGTCATCTAAATGTTCAAATGTTTGTATAGCTTATGGGACTTAACTAAGGAGTCATCAGTCCCTAAACTTACAAACTACTTATGAACTAGCTAATCCTAAGGACGGCACAAATATCCATTCCCGTGGGGGGATTCGAACCCCCGACCGTAGTGGCCGTGCGGACCGGGACTGAAGCGCCTCAGTCCTCTCGGCCACCGCGGCCGGCTTAGTCATCTATTATTCTAGAATTGAGCACTATACCTCTACTGATCCTGCGTAATATAAATGAATTAACTTCCTCACTAACACAGATAATTATTTCATTTTTATCTGTTTTTACTCAATACGCCACGGTTTTGTGTATTACTTAGTTACTATGTATACTTTGTAAACAATTGTTTCTAGAAGAACCTGCAGTTTCATTATAAACATCCTCAAAGAGGTTTAGTCATTTGCAATAACAGTGGTATGGTTGCAACCAATCGTCAGTGGGAGCTGAGTTGTTTTCTCCCCCCCCCCCTTTTCTTGGCCAATTAATCTTGCATGCAACATGAATTTCTATCCTGAAAGACTTCAGTTTCTAGTAAGATGTATGCAATGCACCATTTTTATTTCCAATTAACCTTTCAATTTGTCATCATCCTATCCTTTAAATATACAGTTTGATTTAGCCAAAAGTCATCCAACGACAAATTTCAGATCGTAGCCGCATTCCATTACCTTGTGAGCTGTACTGTTTTCGACATTACTCGAAACGCTCTGTTTTTCACTAATCCTGCGGAAAAGTTTCTGCACTAGGTGCCAGAAGTAGATGGTAACGTAAGTATATCGCGCTCAAGCTTGTTATCCGCATACAAATATTTCGTGTTATATTCGCGTTTGGAGATTTATTCCAGAGATTTACAGAAATGAACATATACGACAAAATCGTTGTCTACACTGATTATATAGGTCGAGCAGCTTTACTCATAGTCGATGATGGATGACCGTCTAAGTTTTTCCGTGAGCGAAAATACGATATCCGAGCGCAACACATATTACTCTGTTGTAATGTGAGGTACATATGTCTATATCTTTACTCATCGGTTGTCGGATTTTACTTCCTATCCGTAAAGACGTAAATGTTTTTCTGACTACGTAGAACACTTTAATACTCCATGGAGGTGCAATTACAGCCACATATGAGGTGATAGCATTCACAGAGCCCAAAAAGTTACACTTACAGTGTCTGTGGCCTTTATACTTCGAGGCGTCTTTAGTAGCCTTTCGATACCGTAACCAGCTTGTTGCTATTTGAGTCTTTGCTGGGGACAGGGGCCCGTCAGCGCTCCAGGCCGCCCGCTGTTTCGTGATGAGCGTTTTACGAAACGCACATGACACAGAGGACTGAGGGGAAGCAGAGGGAAAGCTCCTAAAAAGGGAGTGGTCCGCGGGCTCGTAACTCAGTAATCCCGCTCGTTGCATAATAAAACAGCGTCCCCTGACAATAGTCAATAGGCGTTCCCTAGTTTGGAGCCGGCGCCGCAGCGCAAATGTGAAAGCGGGCGCACGCGCGCCCTATACAAATTCCTCTGCGTTCCGCCAGGGCGTCACCCCAGCCTGCAAATTTAGAGAGCCGTCGCGATATTTCAGCCAGAGAAACGTTAAGTGACTCCCGCTTTCGTATCCGGCGCTACAGTCGTGACTTGCAGACGCAGACGCTTCCTCTGCTCGCCTCCAAAACTTTCTGCACTGCCTTTTTGTCGAGGCGTCACGAAAACACTTCCACCTGAGTTAGGAACACATTTGATACTCGGCAGTTTGTTTGGATTACAATGATACAAAAAGACGTGCAGGTAATATAAGTAGTTAAATACGTCAGTGACACCAATGGTGTTAATAATAAGTGTAATAAAAATAACACATTTTTGAAAAAGAAAAATTTGCTAACATAGAATATTAATTTAAGTGTAAGTAATTCTTTTCTGAAGGCACTTGTGTGGAGTGTTGCCTTGTACGGGAGAGAAACATGGACGATAAGCAGTGCGGACAGGAAGAGAATAGAGGCTTTTGAAATGTGGTGCTACAGAAGAATGCTGAAGATTAGGTGGGTAGATCGCATAACTAATGAAGAGGTACTGAACAGAATTGGTGAGAAAAGGAATTTCTGGCATACCCTGACTAAAAGAAGGGATCGCTTGGTAGGACACATTCTTAGACATCGGGGAATCGTGAATTTAGCATTGGAGGGAAGTGTGTGGGGTAAAAATCGCAGAGGGAGACCAAGAGACGCGTATAGTAAGCAGATTCAAATGGATGTGGGTTGCCGTTCTTATGAGGAGATGAAAAGGCTTGCTCAGGATAGAGTAGGGTGGAGAACTGCATCAAACCAGTCTCCGGACTGAAGACCATAACAACAACAATAATAACACAGATTATTATTCTAATGAAGTTCACTAAAAATTCTGTGTTTTACTTATTCTATTGTAGAAAGATATAAAAAGCTAAGATTGCTGATCATCAATTTTTATTTATGACGACCGGTTTCGCTGATCTATGTCAGCATCATCCGGTCCAATAAAATAATTTTGCAAGGCCATAATCATGTAATGTCAATCAGTTACTACATAACATAATTTACAGTGCATAGGTGCACTATGTCATTATAATAAAATATAATTATACGTAATTATTATAATAAATTATGTTATGAAGCAACTGATTGACATTACAAGATTATGGTCTTGTAACATGATTTTATTGGACTAGATGATGCTGATAGTTCAGCGGAACCACCTCGTCATAAATAAAAATTGATGATCAGCGATCTTGGATTTTTTTTATCTTTCTACAATATCATCACCCACAAACGAGTACGACTGACGCGCTAATGGCTGTAAAAAATTTGTGGAGAGTAGTCTCACAACTAAAATGTGTGTCATTACGGTGAGCCTGGATGTACAGGGCGCCTTTGACGCAGCTTGGTGGCCAGGTATTTTAAAGACATTGCGTGAGTTTAACTGTCCTGCAAATCTGTATAACCTTACACGTAGCTATTTCAGTCACAGAACTGCAACGTTGAATGTCAACAACCTTCTCATAGAAAGATCGGCTACCAAAGGATGCCCACAAGGTTCTTGTTGCGGACCCGGTTTCTGGAATATATTATATGATTCCTTGCTTAAATTGCCTTACTCAGGATACTCTCTTGTTATAGCCTTTGCCGACGATCTGATTGTTCTAACAAAAGGAGAGAGTCCTCTTGCTGCTGAGAACATCTGTAACACAGACATGCAATTAATATCGACTTGGGCCAGTAATAATAAACTCCAATTCAATGAACAGAAATCAAAAGCTATACTTATCACCAGGAAAAGGAAATTTGCCTCATTCACAACCGCAATATACCTTAATAACAAAGTGCTTCAACAAGTAGACCATCTAAAATATCTGGGCGTTATAATTGACAGTAAGTTTACATTCAACAAACACGTTCAACATATTACAGATAAATGCACGGTCTTGATTAACGCTCTTTCCAGATTAGCAAGACTCAACTGGGGTCTGCGAGCTACCGCACTGCAAACTATTTATAAAGGAGCAATACTGCCTATATTATCGTACGGCTCACCGATGTGGATAGACGCACTAGAGCGACAATTCAACCGTACCAAAATTAATAGAGTCCAACGGTTAATCAATTTAAAAATGGTTAAAGCTTACAGAACGACATCCAGCGAAGCACTTTGTGTTCTTTCAGGTCTCATGCCTATAACACTTAAGATACAGGAAATATTATAACCTGGTCAAAACCAAAGACGCCAAACAGACAATCGACATCGCCCTAGAGTACAGAAGCTGGGCACACCCAGCAGACTTTACAAGGATAATTGAGAAGGACGTCAGCAAAAGCTACGCTGTTGAAGTATACACAGATGGAAGCAAATCAGACGACGGAGTGGGTTCGGGGATAGCAGTATTTGTTAATAAGAGGCTTACTTACCAGATACAGCTAAAACTGTCTAATGAATGCTCAAACAATCAAGCGGAATAATTTGCCATCGTCAATGTTCTTGAGTACATAAATAATCTCTCGAATACTGATACAACTGCAGTAATTCACACCGACAGCAGAATTACTTTGGACTCTTTGCGAAATCCGAAGAACCACAACTTGTTGATTGAAGAAATAAGAAGTAATATCAGAAGGTTGCGGACACACAACTGGCTGGTGCATTTCGAATGGGTTAAGGCACATCAAGGGATATGGGGAAATGAACTAGCTGACAACCTTGCTAAAAGAGCAGCTCGATCACGACAGTCAACACGCTATAACAAAATACCTACAAGTGCCGTAAAGAAGAAACTTCGAGAAGAGTTTAGGAACAAATGGGACATTGAGTGGCACAGAACAAAAAACGGGGGAAGCACTAAACCGTATTTTGCTACGATACGACAACATTTAATGATTAAACTTCCAATATCTCCGAATTTTACAGCTATGCTAACAGGTCATGGGAAACTGAAAGCCTACTATCTGCGGTTCAAAATAATTGAAGACGGAACGTGCACATGTAACAGTGCTGTCCAAACTATTGACCACGTGCTTTTTGACTGTTGCAATTTATTGAAAGAGAGGGACCATCTCAGGAAAAAAATAGCTGCCAAAGGAGGAGGATGGCCCGTCAGTAAATATGACTTAGTACATAAATACACTACTGACTTTTACAATTTTTGTAATTCAATAAGATTTCCTAATGTATAAAACTTTTACAATTCTTGTAATTCATTAAGATTTCCTAATGCATAAAATTGTTTGTTCCTTTGTAAACCCTGTCACTTGTATACTGTACTTGTGTTTGTAAGAACATTTGATGTAACCGCCTGAATCAAACCATCAAACATGTAATATTGCTATGTAATGGGGCATGTTAAATAATAAATAAAAAAAATCATAATTGGATCGCCTCCTAGAACATAAACAAACTCAATTAGTTATTCTAATTTGTGATGCAAGAGGAAATTGTACAACGATATGACTTTTATTCGCGGCTAACTACAGCAGAGTACCGGCAAATACTTCGGTAAGATCGAGTCGCTCTTCAGTGAAGTATTTGGTGGTACATTCCAAATTGTTCAAAGATTTAACAAACTAATGCTTTACTACATTACTAACATCCCTGGAAAACGGTGGAGCTCTCGACTTTTTATGACTATCAACGTATGTGAAATATGAACGAATACAGTCAGTAATGTCAAAAAAAATTTTCAAATGTTTGTTAAGCTTATGGGACTTAACTACGGGGTCATCAGTCCCTAAACTTACAAACTACTTATGAACTACCTACAAGTAAGGACGGCACAAATATCCATGCCGAGGGGGGATTCGAACCCCCGACCGTAGTGGCCGTGCAGACCGTGACTGAAGCGCCTCAGTCCCCTCGGCCACCGCGGCCGGCACAGTCAGTAATGTGACTTCAGAGATATAATAGAAAATTTGTAATCGTTATCTCTAGGAAATGTATGTATACAGAATTATAATTATTTAAGATGCCGAATTATGCGAAAGAGTATTCACGGATTTGGCAAAAACCCTACGGCAAAATTTCTTGGTTAGAACATAAGAATAAATTCAGTTCCTTGTCATACATTTTTCAATGAGATGTAAATAAAATTTTGTTTTGTATTCAAAGGCAATAGAGTAGGAGACAAGCTGCACCGTAATTCCAGTCATAATCAATTGACATCGTTTTTTGCTTATGTCGTAAATATAAATGAGCTATTGATACTAACAGTAAGCTGTTAATTCAACGAGGCCTTCCTTAAAAAGTGATTTAATACAAAAAGTCATAAAATTGTTTACTTCTTTGGAAAGTTACAGAAAAAAAACATATCCAACACCCATTAAGTTTGAATGCTCCGAATCTATACCACCCTTAACTGGCAGTAAGTGGTTCCTCATGACCTCAACTGTACAAGTTCATAACGCAAAAAAAAGAGGTGTTGGGTGAAATTTCTGCAGGGTGGGGGGAGGGGGAAAACGCAAAGTATTATCTTGGATAAGTATAAGTTGTAGTCTTGGACTTTTCTGAGACGATGCAGTGTTTTACAATGCAGTATTGTATAAGGTGAACATATTCATTCAGACCTTTATAAAATTTCCAAGTGATGCAAAGATTGTCGGCTTGATTTAAACGTCGAATAATGTAAAATTCTGCACGTAACACAATGAAAGAAACCACAGTAACCTGTAACTGTACTATCAATGAGTCATAGACTAATTCGGTCAACGCTCACATATATGTGGGTGTATAATTGGTAAGAATATGAACTGGAATGGTAAAATTGGCTCACTCGTAGTAATTTGCAGACATTAGTTCCCTGGTAGGAAAGTAGGAAAATGCAATCATTCTACAAAGGAGACTCCTTAAAAAGTGCCAGTGCTAGAATACTTCTCAAGCCGATGGATCCAAATAGGACTAAAGAGGGATACTGAACGTATGGTAAATAACTTGCCCGCGAGAGCACATACTGTCAGGCATATAGTTGTGATCTACCAAGTTGTCACGAGTTATTGCTAACATTAACCAGATATCGAATTAATTCAATGTTCGTGACACGTAGTTAGTATTTTTCTTTACATGATATCAATGTTAGTATAAACTATGTTCAAAAGCTACTAACGATGTTAATACATCGAATTTGTACGTCCACTGTCAGCTTCTGCGTAGCTATCACCAAACAGCCAGTATCATTATTTCTCCGAAAGATTCAGCTCTCCTGTGCCGTATCATTAAATTTTCCCTACGTCTAACTTCAAGGTAAAAAGTCAACTTTTTTATTTCGTTTCAGACATATCTATACAGTTCACTCAGTACTAACAAATGACATTCAGTCTTACATTTAATATAATAAACATAAGGTTTCTTAACTGTGATTTTCTAAGTCCCTAAAATGCCTAGCAACTTTCATCTTCAGGATTTCTGTTTCACTACTTCTTTATTACATGTGCATTCCAGAACATATGCCAACTTAAAAGCATGTATGTTATCACTCGAGAATCCATTCACAAATACATACTTCTTGAATTACTTGTTTTCCATTGTCATAATAATAATAAAAAAATCTTCCCAGCTTTGTTTCTTGGATTAATGAAGCTGAAGCTGTGTGTTCTTCCTTTCAATCGGTCTATTATTACATTTAATATAAAATCGGTGAATATATTGCACATGAATCTAAGATTACACATCTTCATTATACTCGTAGTGCAATAACAACAGATCATTTATATAGTGTTTAGTCATGATGATTTTAATTAACGTGTCTCCCTTATACCTTCTCAGGTAGAGACTGGTGTTGTTCCTTCGGTAACGACACGTTTGATTACAAACAAAGTAAGTGTTTCGTGGTTTAGTTTCTGCTTTGTGACGAGTCTTAAAACATTAACGTTATTGCGTGGAGTATGAGTATGGAGTATGGAGTTAGTATGGAGTATTTCGCATTATCCAACTGCTCATTAAATACAAATGCAGAAGAACATTTAAGGGGTGAAGGTGTCAAAGGATTTCCCTTGAATGGTTAAAAAACCATAGCCAATGCTGTTCTAGAAGATACCAACGAACGCAACAGAAAGAAAATTTATAATAAAATTTCGTTTTTCGAAAAAAAATTAATGCACGCTGGAGTAATACAGAGTGCTTTAATGTGATTAGGAATGGAAAAGCTTACTAAAATTGATAATGTTGAACTATTGCGCCGTGGGATATTCAGGTGTGGGCTACATTGATATAAGTTTGTGGTTTGCATAAATAGGGAATGGGGTACCTCGCATTTATGGCCTCTGGACTACATATGCCAGGAAAAGAAAAAAATGGTTAAAAAGGTTTCTTCATCATATTACTATTCGCACACAGGATATGGTAATAAGAAGTGTGTGTGTGTGTGTGTGTGTGTGTTTGTGACAGTCAGGAACGAGGTTACAGCAGGGAAAGAATCCAGATACATACAAGACGGAGCAGTCAGTAAAGTCAATAAAAACATTTAGGAAAAGATTGAGTTTTGCTGAAACTTTAATGTCTCGTATATTCATGCTGACTCTTTTTTTCCTTAGGCGTCTAAAATTTCGTTCTTAACACTGGATATCCTCTGAGTGGTGAGCGAAGGAACCACAAATTGCCACGAATGTGTTGCCGACATTTGCCATCTCCGACTACAGAAAGCCAATACGTCACGCACTCCAGTACGGCTGCGCCTCAAGTGAAAGATACACAGCAGGCAGTCATCCTCCCAGGTTACCTACGGAAAAGATTCGCAGTCGTATTCGTGAAAGGCAAACTTAAATATTTGTGTGTTCTATCTGCTTGATGTTTTGTGCCTGCTTCTGCAACAGTAGGAGTGTATGGCTGCAGGGCTTTCATTGACATTTACGCCCTCCACTTTCCCCCAGGACACGCCGTGTTTGTGCTGAAAACACCTTACACACACACACACACACACACACGAGCGGCCCCCGTACACCCCATGTACGCACGTCATACAGACGGTACCACTGACTTGGAGAAAAGACAGTTTTCTCTCTCCCTCTCTCTCTCTCCTCTCTCTCTCTCTCTCTCTCTCTCTCTCTCTCTCTCTCTCTCTGTCTGTCTTTCTCTCGCTCGGTCTGTAGTGTTTAACACAATAAGAAAAGACACGTTAACCTAATTAAACCCGTATCACACTACACAAATTAATGAAACCTATTAAAAAAACTCGTCATGACCAGAACAGTAAGTTTATTTTCACAAACATATAAGTCTGTGATTCACCCACCGAAACATTAGAACAGTCAGTTTATTTTCATACCTGCGGCGGAATAGCCGTGCGTGCTAAGACGCACTGCTGTTGTGTGCGAGGCCGTTCGCCGTCGGAAGTTCGACTCCTCCCTTCGTCTTTGTGTGTTTGTGTGTGTGTGTGTGTGTCATATCGACTGCTAGTGATACGAGGCCGTTGGGATTCAGCACGGCGTTTTGTATGCCCTCCTGAACCCACCGATTCCATATTCTACTAACAGTCATTGGATCGCGACCAACGCTAGCAGCAATGTCGCGATACGATAAACCTGCAATCGCGATAGGCTACAATCCGCCCTTTATCAAATTAGGAAACATGATGGTACGCATTTTTCCTCCTTGCACGAGGCATCACAACAACGTTTCAGCCGCGGTGGAGTAGCCGAGCGGTCTAAAGCGTCTCGCTGCGGAGCGCGCGGTTGCTTGCCGTGGAGGTTCGAGTCCTCCCTGGGGCATGGGTGTGTGAGTTGTCCTTAGGTTAGTTTACCTAGGTTTAAGTAGTTTGTAAGCTACGGACTGATGACGACGCAGTTTGGTCCGATATATTTAAAAACATTTGAATATTTGAACAACGTTTCACCAGGCAACGCCGGTCAACTGCTGTTTGTGCATGAGTAATCGGTGGGTAACTTTCCACATGTCAGCACGTTGTAGGTGTCGCCATCGGCACAAACCTTGTGTGAATGCCCTGAAAAGCTTATCATTTGCATGTCACAGCATCTTCTTCCTGTCGGTTAAATTTCGCGTCTGTAGTACGTCATCTACTTGGTGTAGCAATGTTAATGGCCAGGAATGTAACTTAAAGTAACTTATGCTGAGGATAACACAAACATTCTGTGAATATTTTTAGCGACCTTTCAGTCTTATTAGAGTCACTAGTATAATTCAATTAATAATGGTCACACACCTCTCCTACAACTGCCAGTCACATCTATGATACACAGGTGTCGCTTGGCTGTTCGTAAAGTTTAAAACGTAACCTACCCTCAGGTGTGGTTTTAGAAGCAAAAAAAGTGGTTAATTGTGCTGATATAACGTTGTGAGATAATCCAAAAGTCAACACAGTTTCAGCCGACCAGTTGCATAAAAATGGTCTACATGCATAAACCTCGACCTAGGTTTCGGCAAAAGTAATTTTGCCTTCTTCAGAAGTATTACATAAAGCTCACATAAAAAAGTTGTTAAATAAAATGTGGCTGACTCCATGTCAATAGAATAAAAAGTAAAATTTAAAACGATGTCTACATCATAAAATTGTGGAGCACGTCCACACACAGGTCGAGTGAGCACTGCGTAAGCAGTTTTAAATTTTACTTTTTATTCTATTGACATGGAGTCAGCCACATTTTATTTAACAACTTTTTTTAATGTGAGCTTCATGTAATACTTCAGAAGAAGGCAAAATTATTTTTGCCGAAACCTAGGTCAAGGTTTATGCATGTAAACCATTTTTATGCAACTGGTCGTCTGAAACTATGTTGACTTTTGGATCGTGTTCCACCGTTGCTGAATTGCAGCCATGTTTAAAATTTTGTTGTAAGATAACTAAAGTCCGTAAAATAATAGAAAATAAATAGTATTGAGCTATATAATTAACCTACAAGTGGTTTCAATTAATTATCAACAGGTGTTAATGTTTATTTAGAATGGGATCTGAACAGCAACAGCAGTTAACCCTCATCCGTGTAACTGACTGTTCTAAATACTGAATGACCGAGACAGAAGGCACTCGAACACATCTGCGTAAGTGAAGTCTTCATTGTACTTAGAATTCAACGACCTGTCATGACGATATCTTTTTTAATGGTACATGGAAATTATCTGGATCCTTTTCAAAGGAAATATTTCGTCATATTGTAAGCGATTTGGCGAATCCACGGAAAACCTGAAGGTGGGTGATTGATGACCGTTTGAACTGCTGTCCCTCTGACCAAGTTTCTGAAGTTAAAATTCAAAGTTAAGAAATGAGAATTTGGAAATAAAACTTTTTCTCTCTGGAGACAAGGAATTACCATTCGCCTGGTTTCTCATCTCCATATTGTGTAGCTTGAAGCAAAATTAATGCGAATACATCGCCGCCGGACACTGTATCAGCGAATACCTCATGCTGTTATTTTGTATTGAGTTGCTTGATGCCTATTATTACTTTCCGACGACAAACATTGCACGGTTAGCTACCGTTCTCACACTGTCAGCCCTAAAACGTGACGTCAGCATTTGTCACGGTTTATGTGCGTTTCTGTCCTATTATTCGATGTAAAATAAACAGTGCTTTTTTTCTTCACTTCCCAACATTTGAAATCAGATTGTAATTTAGCGATTCAGTATTGCAGTTTAAAGCATCTGGAATGCGTTTGTAAGGATAATAACTTCAAATTAATTTTAATAACACAGCAATCTATTTGCTTTTGTGATTTACATTACTATATTTCCTTAACTGCGTGCCGACAGAAAAAAGCAGCCAAGGCTACGGTACATCTTGCAACAATGACCAACTTATTGTGTTTCTGGAGGATGTTTAAACATTTTTCCTACTAATTTCAGACATCTCCAACCTGTTGCGGTTAGATGAAAGGAGAACATTTCACACAGGAATATCGTCGCTATTAACCTACTTTCTATATTATCAATAAAACAACAGTCAACAGTCATTTTTTCGCTGTACGTAACAGTAAGTTATAGTCACATTGTTAAAACCATCGCTTATACACGTACAACATCCACCTTTAACCAGTTGCTACTCCTACTAATAAGGCTACTAGCCTATCAGACATTACTAAAGACGTGTTGTAGGTATCAAATGGTCAAAAAACTCTTTTTGAGTTCCAAGAGATGTCTATTATATTTGTGAATTCACTTCACCCAAGATCTACGATGATAAATTCCACATGATTTTTGTTCAAGATAGATAAATTAAAATTAATAATTTCTATAAAATTGGCTGTCACAAAACAGCAGAAAATACCATTTCTCGACTCTTATTTGTCGAAAATGTTATGATATAAAGAATCTCATTTTATCCGTTTTTCCGATGCGCGAGGCCACTTACCGTCGGCGGTTCGGATCCTCCCTCGGGCATAGATGTTTGTGCTGTCTTTAACATAAGTTAGTTCATAAGTAGTTTGTAAGTTTAGGGACTGATGACCCCACAGTTAAGCCCTATAAGCTTAACATTGTGATATTACAGATACAGGGGAAGCTGATTTTTTTCCATGTGAAAGGCAGGTTTTGCCAGGCTGTTGGATTCCCCAGCCGGCCTGCTAACAGTTTGAACCTAGTGAATGGACAGGTAGTCAGGGTTTTCCTAATGTGCTAGGAAACTGGAAGCGCTCTTGGCTGAGCGATGGCGGCTATTCCAGATTGCAACTGAAATACAATATAGCCACAAATATTATTCTTGGTCAGAACATAGATTCCACCACTGAGACACAAAATATGAACCCAGCAAAGCGCATTACATTCATATATGTATTTTATTCTATTTAATATTATTCTTAGTAATGTTCATTTTTATGTTGTAGACTGCCACTTCCATATTTCAGCCGGCCGCGGTGGGCGAGGAGACTGAGGCGCTTCAGTCACGGTCTGCACGGCCACTACGGTCGGGGGTTCGAATCCCCCCTCGGGCATGGATATTTGTGCCGTCCTAGTTCGTAAGTAGTTCATAAGTAGTTTGTAAGTTTAGGGACTGATGACCCCGTAGTTAAGTCCCATAAGCTTTACAAACATTTGAACATTTTTAAATATTTCATGGCCGACTAAAAATAGTTGTATGCAGCAGGTAATTTATGTATAAACAATTGTAAATATTTGTGGACAAGAACTGAATATATTTGTATAAAAAGCCATGATAAATGAAATATTAATTGTGTAACTATATTTCGACAGCGGCAGTGTATTTGAACAGTGAGACGCCACGCTTAGTGTCTATCTGAGTAAAGAGCTTCAGTCTCAACGGTTACTTAGTATTTTTAAATATATATTTGTTTGTTAAACGTAAATAACATTTGTAGGGTAGGTGGTCAAAGCATTTAATTCTGTGATATTCAAATGTATAACATTTTGGAATGAAAATTGTATTTTAAAGATGAGGCATTAGGTTGCGGGGAAGGATACAATTTTGGGAGCAGGGAAAGCATGCTTTAGAACGCTTGGGAAGGGACCCGTAACTTGACTTGGTGGTGAAAGGTTGTGACGCTGGGCGGTCTGAAGCCGCGTTACGAACTTGTGATTTGTAGTGATTGGCATGTGTAGACTTAGAAAATTTACGGGACTGTGACTGCAGAAATTAGTCTCTGCTTGAAAAGTGATAAACTATGCACGGTAGTAGACCTGTGGAACTGTAATAATTCAGTAATCGTGTACTCGTGTGATTAGGAACTGCGTTATTTAGCAAATACTTTAATCGCGGATTAATTTGTAACTTTTACTCTTGAATGCGTGTGAAACTTATTGTGCCTCTCATGAACAATAGTTGGGGAAATATTCAGTTATTTACCGATGTATAAATTAGAACCACCTCCGCATTTTCATGTCCTGAAAGAGAAATAAACTCTATTTATAAAGAATTACTTTGTGAGTGAACCACTTCTTTATCTTAGAATCCATTTTGTTGGTTATTCAGAAGTTTAATTTATGTTTGTATAAATATATTTTCATGTCATCATCTGCAGATTAATAGACTGGCTAAACTACAGATTAATTATTGATATTTTTTCAACAAATTGGATAGCTGTTTAGGGCATAGAAGCTGACATACATAACTCACCGCTATGTACAGAGACACCGAGCCATAAACTTTTACTATCCTGAGTTATGTATTGCCCAATTCTTATTGGTGAATACCGATAGGAAGGTCGCGACATTTGAACATTTATCTTTAGCAGTCGTTCCTTAGTTGATTATATATTCATGAAGGATTATGCCGTCTCTGCAACTAAAACAAAGGCAGTTATGTTTCAGCCAACAGCGTTTCGATTCTTTATTTCCGAAGCAACCTTCGTAGCGATTTATGTTATTCATATTGCATGAGTGTCGTCCTGAAGTTGAGTTTAGTCGATATGCATATTACACAAGGCCGATTTTTGGTAACCGCCACGCATTCGTAAACACTTCACTTACACATATTCAAAACAGTGATAAATGTGCAAGTGTTGAAATAAAACCGGTCATCAAAAAATACCGAACTCAACGGTCTGGAATGTGGAGACTGACTAAACACTACTCCAGCCTGACTCTCGCAGAATCAGAAGAACTGCAACAGAAATCGCCAAGGAAGATGCTTTTCGAATAACTGAATCAAAAAACGTATGACAAAAACAATACTGCCTTTCGTTTAGCTCCCAAAAATGGTATACATCTCTATGTATATTATACAAAATATTATGTAGATTCGATGTCGAACGAGGTATTTTGATAATACAAGCAAAAAGAAAATATTTCAATAAGTTTTCATGGTTTTAGACGTGGTAGGCTTGGAATTATTTCGCCGTCGGAAAAATTCCATCCCTTAAAAAATGAAGAGAAAAATGTTACTCTGGCGATAATTAAAATTAAGAACAGATTTTTTTTTTTACATACGAAGAACCTCTATAGATACACGGGAATTTCACATATTTACAGTGAGTTTCAAAGTAGACAGAGACTGTAAAGGATTTTATAGAACGCAACGCTGCAGAGGCCACATGCTGACAGGACTTTTTCTCTTTTTTTGCTTGCAGTTCTTACACTCATCACTCGATGTTTTCTGAACTATGTAGGATATTACCGTTAAGGTTACATTTTTCTTTAATGTCATAATTATTTTTAACATTAATACATTATTTTAATGAAATAAAATATTAATGTACATTAGCTGATAATGATTGATGATACGTACGAGATAAATTGTTGTAATAAATAAATTTGAGTGTTAGCATGGAGTCTATATTTGAATAAGATGCATGGAGGTAAATATAGGGGAAGATAATATTAGGTCAGAAAACTAAAGCCGACATTTGCCATCTTATATGCCACAAATATTAGCACATCACTGTTTCCGATTGCATTTTGTTCTTTATTTCTGTCTTGTCCAAGCAACAACTGTATTAAATACCAAATATTGGAGTGTTTATACATGGTATTTCACAATTCATATTACACACGTCTAGAGGTTGTAGAGGGGCTACTTGATGAGTTGTTATGCTGGTACACATGTCCGGCAATGACATCAAATGTTCAAGTGTTTGTAAATCTATCGGACGCAACTGCTTGGTCATTAGTCCGTAGCTTAGAAACTACTTAAACTAAGGTAAACTAACCTAAGGACAACACAAACACCCATGCCCAAGGGGGGGACTCGAACCCCCGACGGCGCACCAGCACTCACGGCTAATCCGCCGCGGCAGAAATGACATCTAAATGCGCTATGTGCACTTATTCAGCTTCGATACTATGAAACAAATATATTGTAATGCAAGCATTTCCGTTCCATGTTTTGGGAGAATTACTGTGGACCGAAACAAGCAAAGTAAATGCTGAAACTTCCTGGGAGATTAAAATTGTGTGCCGGAACCGGGACTCGAACCTGGGACCTTTGCCTTTCGCGGGCAAGCGCACTACCGACTGTGCTATCCCGACACGACTCACGATGCCGCCTCACAACTTCACTTCCGCCAGTACCTCGCCTCCTACTTTCCAAACTTCACAGAAGCTCTCCTGCGAACCATGCAAGACTAGCACTCCTGGAAGAAAGGAGTGCTAGTCTTGCATGGTTCGCAGGAGAGCTTCTGTGAAGTTTGGAAAGTAGGAGGCGAGGTACTGGCGGAAGTGAAGTTGTGAAGCGGCATCGTGAGTCGTGTCGGGATAGCACAGTCGGTAGTGCGCTTTCCCGCGAAAGGCAAAGGTCCCAGGTTCGAGTCCCGGTTCCGGCACACAATTTCAATCTGCCAGGAAGTTTCATATCAGCGCACACTCCGCTGCAGAGTGAAAGTTTCATTCTGAAAAGTAAATGCTGATTAAACATGGGCCTTATGTTACATACCTTATAAGTTAAGAGCAATTCTCCATCTTCCATAATGTTGAACACATGTTTTCTACTAGTCACGTGCCGCGGCGGATTAGCCGTGCGCGCTGGGGCGCCGTGCTGCGGTGCGCGGGGCCGTTCGCCCTCGGGGGTTGAAGTCCCCCCGTCGAGCATGGGTGTTTGCATTGTCCTTGGGTTAGTTTGCCTTAGTTTAAGTAGTTTGTAAGCTACTGACTAATAACCAAGCAGCTGAGTCAGATAGATTTACAAACGTTTGTACACTTCAAGTGTTCATAATTATTAATGTATATATTTTAGTGGACACGTTAACGAAATATTTTTGATTGTTTTGGTCGATAGTATCCGATGGATAGCAAAGGCCCTGCAGTATAAGAGATCTGTTTCAACGTATCAATGATAAATACTGCTCATAGCGGCGTTGGATATTTTATGACGATGATTTACAACAAGCCCCTCTGTAACCTCTGGAACTGTGCTCAAATGTTAGTAAAGCTTTGGGACGTAACTGCAATGGTCATTGGACCCTAGACAACACACACTCCCGAGGGAGTTCTCGAACCTCCGACAAGGGAATGGCCGCGCACTCCGTATCAAGGTGCCATAAAGTGCACATTGCAAGTGTGCAATATGAATTGTGAAACACTGTATGAATAAAATAGTTAAAGGAAACCAGTTTTGAACGTTCTTATGGTCTCGTATGCGTATTTGGCCCAGTAATATGACACATTCGAACTCGTGTTTTTTGCTTATACATTTCTAAATGATTAAGATGAGATGTGTGGTATTTGATGTGAAAACGATTTACCTTCTAGTGCTTTGCTTGTTTATAGTTATAGTTACTTGATCAAAAACAAAAGCTTGTATCGTTCGTAGCTGCACTAATCGTTATGATCGCACTCTACGTTTTGAAGAAATCACAATTCATTTGTAGGTAAAGTATTCATTCACGAAACATTCCTTGCATCTTTTCTCATTGCACATATTTATGGGCCAATAAATAAAACGTAATACTTGCAAACGCGAACACTAAAAGTGTTTTGGAAAGGAAATTAAAGTTGAAAATGTAACAAATAAGATCCAGTACCAATCTACTATCAAGCATTGCTTTGATATTTCATTAGCTTTAGACACGATTTCAGTGAAAGAGAAATTACATGAATTACGAAACAGCTTTTCACATTACATACTACCTTTCTTGTTGATTCGCAATGTTGAAGAAAAAAACTGTCAATTTAATGAGGCTAAATGTGTCATATTACTGGACAAAATCCACATTTTGGATCAGAAAAGCGTTTGAAATTGCTTTCCTGACACTGTGTTATTCGCGTAACTACTGTCCTATTTCGTATTCAAAACATTTGTGTCTCTGCAAACTACAGAGAACAAGAGGCAGTAGGGTAAGGTGGTACAATTTCGATCATTTCGGACAAATGTTATTGTAACTGGAAATATATTGAGAAAAGATGTAATTTTAATTACAGCACTTGTTCTTGGATGTTTAACTAATATGTAACACAAATATTAGACAATTACAAATGTTGGTATAGACACAAAAAAAAGTTACAGAATTGAGAAAAATCGATCGAAAATGTACCACACTAGGTACAATTGTGATCACGTCCTAGTAGAATTTTGACTAAGGGCGTCTTCCACGTAAAAAGCACTTTTTTCCGTCAGGCACCAACGCATACTTCGTTGTACCAAACATTGCATTTTCGGTAGAGAATCTAGTCACCCTTAAATAGAAAATTTATAAGAGCTCTTTAGACTAAGTAGCTTCAGTTACCTCCTAACGTGAAAAAATTTATTTCTTCTTAGCACAAAGTGGTGTATTCTTGGAAAAGACAGGAGAAGCTGTAGAAACCTGCTACGCTACAATGCCACACAACGAGACACTACGAGACTGAAAAATGGCGCGAAAATTTATGTTGATCAGAATTGTACCTATATCGAATTTGTACCACCTTACCCTAGTAAACAGTTGTATGATACCGTCCGCACAGATGAAGCTGGCATGCGGGGCGGTGGCCGATAGGAGCGACTTTTAATGGATTTCCCATTTACATACGCTCCCATGAGCCCCCGCTCCAAGAGTCACCTTCGTTTGCGTGGGCAAAAATTATTGGAGCAATAAAGTGGTCTGCACGCGCCACTATCTGTGTACCATACAATGTCCAGCTTCTCTCTGTAGCGCTATCTCCCCACCATTACAGATGGCTACTTTTACTTGTTACTGACAGTTTGATGACGCTTTTTCAGTGGCGTGCTCGACGGTGACGGTGACCAAATGCCAGGCGGCGCTGCGAACGCTACAGGCGTTCCCGTTCTTCAAGCCCACCTGCCTCTGCAGAGAGCCGCACGTCGACCCGGAGTGCAACTCCTTCCGGGACTTCCTCTTCGACCATCCCTGCATATTCGTGCTCAAGAAAGGTAAGTCATTATCATCCAGCTTATTACATCGATTCGTCAGAAACTGGTCCTCTCCTAATTTCTCGGCAGACAAGAGGGCTACATCTGCATACTTTGGATTCACTGCACGATCCACACTAGACTGCCGCATGGAGTGAGACGACATGGGGGCACAATACATGCCTGCCTCCTGAAGTGCTGTTACCACAAACTGCAAACGCCGAAGTCGCGAACGTCGCATTAAATGTTATTCGTAGACGAAACTGAGATAGAAGTTCTACCAGGAGGCATCCTAGACGACTCCCTACAACTGTCAGCAACTCAAACATCACTTATTTTAATTACGGATTGGAAAAGAGAAAACACGCAGAACATATTTACGTAAAACAATATCAATGAAAACGAAAGCGGTGGCCACACGAAGTACAGTCAGTTGGTAACGTTGGCTGCAGGCAAATACCACGCGACTGCCGGCCGAAGCCTGCTTACGGTTATCGACTTCTACCCACTCAGGGCTAGGGCGAACTCCGCCATCTAAAAGTTAACACACAGTACAGAACATGTTACTACACGCTCCTCAACTCTGTAGTCAAAGATTCACCCTTCGGTCCGAGTGTTTGGCTTACAAGAATACGACATGGGTATTTTTTATATTTAGTATTCGATGAGAGACAAAAAGACTTCCCAGTCCGAATAATTTAGATCCAACAACAACCAGTGCATAAGCCGAAGTTCAAAAGTGCCACTGTTACCAAATCTAAGGGTCTGTGAGCATCAGACGTGTTCACATTGTCAAATGGAAGCAATGTATTAGTTAGGATATATAGCACATGTCTACATTCATTGGCATTTAATTCATCCTATAATTTCTTTTGAAAATCGATATTCTAGCACGTAGAAACGGTTGAAATATAAGAATTCAACTTCGATTGAATTACTACAACGCCGGGTGTTTCAGGATTGCTTCACTATACCGAAAAAAGAAGTGATTGAGTGGCAAAGGTGAAGGTTTAAGAACGTAAAGGACGAGCGTTCGAAACTCGCTGGCATCAATTGTATTTTATTGTTATTTAAACCCTACTTCGCTACAAATTGTGCAGTTACAGGCGTCTCTACGTTTCACATTATTTCAAAAGATTCCGTTTTACAATAGCCTAATAACAAACAGACAAACAGCCATAGGAAAAATCTTGATAAAATGGACGTATTGATTTGTAATTAGTTCGATCGCTGCCAGGTGTCTTTATCGTTTTCAGCTAAAAGACGTATCCGCTGACTGGCATATTTTTCTAAGTGGCGGTTTACTCGAGAGAGTGGATCTTACAAGCTTAATATTCCTTTTTCAGTTACGGTAGACCTATTCAACCATTACGCTGAAAATAAAAGACCAGTTGATTCACCATTACGCTGAAAATAAAAGATCGGTTGATCCTTGGTAGTGTATCAGCTTCCTGTAACGATAGCTATGACTGAAGAACGAATCTTAAACTGGAAACATGTAAACCATCCGTATAGACTTTGAAAAATTTGCGTCACTTGATTCGTTCCTCTTATGTGAAAACTATAGACACATCAAGTGACAGTCGAAGCAATTACAAATAAAATAATGCATTTTCAATATTTTTACTATTGATAATTTTCTGTTTGTTTAAAGGTTAGACTATTATAAACTGGAATCTTTTGAAAGAGTCGCCCAGCGGACGTCGTCCAGAGCACACCTATCCAGTGGCGTAGCAGTAATTTATCAGTTGTAAGTGTAACCGGCTTCTCTCTAGAAGCTACATATTTTTACTTTTCAGTGCGTTTTCCCTTGAGTGCATTAAATTTATTGTGTGCTCGCGTTTTTATTTGATTCATATTCGCGTTAAATATCTGGTTAGTGTATTATTCCGCCGTGTGAATCGCGTCGCGCCAGTCGTCTGCCTTTATTTTCTGATTAGAAGCGACATATAGTATTTTGATTTTCGTCTACACTTTCTCGTCTCAATTTGTAAAGTTATAGTAAGCTGTCGTGCGTATTGGATTCACATCCGCGTTCTAACGAACAGTTTAGTTTTCCTTTGAACGCATCGCGACTGTAGTTTTTGTTTTTGTTGGCACTGTAATCATGAATAGGGACTGTGACTGCTGTATGCGGATGCAGTCTGAGCTGGTGACACTTCGCTCCCAGCTTCAAGCTGTGTTAACCTCGGTTTCACAGTTGGAAGCTGCGATCGATGGGCGTCGTTGTTGTTGGCCGGCGGTGGGGACCGAACGGACTCCCGTCGTCTCCACCGATCGGCCTGCGGCAGCGACATGCCCTGAAACTGCTAGCAGTGAGGCAGACATCCCACCCGTGGTTGCGTGGGAGGTTGCTCCAGTGCGTGGCAGGAGGCGCAAGACATTCCGGGGGACCGATCGTGAGGCCTCCCCGGTTCGTCTTGCGAACAGGTTTGAGGCGCTGTCTGCTCAGGACGACGTTCCTGAGTCGGATGGTGTCTCTCACCCTGTCACCACCCAGCCTGCAAGATCCGGGCTTTCACAGAGGGTGGGTTTACTTGTAGTTGGGAGCTCCAACGTTAGGCGGGTGATGGAGCCCCTTAGAGAGATGGCTGCCAAGGAGGGGAAGAAGGCCAACGTGCACTCCGTGTGCATACCGGGTGGAGTCATTCCAGATGTGGAACGGGTCCTCCCGGATGCCATGAAGGGTACGGGGTGCAGCCAACTGCAGGTGGTGGCTCACGTCGGTACCAATGATGTGTGTCGTTTCGGATCTGAAGAGATCCTCTCAGGTTTCGAGCGGCTAACTGAAGTGGTAAAGACTGCCAGTCTTGCTTGCAAGATGAAAGCAGAGCTCACCATCTGCAGCATAGTTGACAGGACCGACTGTGGACATCTGGTACAGAGCCGAGTGGAGGGTCTGAATCAGAGGCACAGACGGTTCTGCGACCGTGTAGGCTGCAGATTCCTTGACTTGCGCCATCGGGTGGTGGGTTTCCGGGTTCCGCTGAATAGGTCAGGAGTCCACTACACGCAGGAAGCGCTACACGGGTAGCGGCGGCTGTGTGGCGTGGACTGGGCGGTTTTTTAGGATGAAGAGCTTCGGGGAAATAGAAAATGGGCAATCTCAAAGGGTTCAGGTGGATCACAGGAGAAATGTAGATCCGGAAACTATCGGTATAACAGTTGTAAATTGTCGTAGCTGTGTCGGGAAAGTTCCAGAACTGCAAGCGTTAATAGAAAGCACCGAAACACACATCATTATAGGCAGCGAAAGTTCGCTCAAGCCGGAAATAAGTTCAGAAGAAGTATTTTCAAAAGATCTAACGGTATTCAGAAAGGATAGATTAAACAAAATAGGTGGGGGCGTGTTTGTCGCCGTCAAAAGTAGTATTTCATGTAGCGAAGTTGAAGTTGATAGTTCGTGCGAGCTATTATGGGTAGAGGTTGTACCCGAAAATCGTAAGAAGTTAATAATCGGTTCCTTTTACCGGCCTCCCAACTCTGACGATACAATAGCAGAAAGGTTCAAAGAAAACCTGAGTCTAATTACAAAAACGTACCCGACTCACACGATAATAGTAGGTGATGATTTTAATTTACCCTCGATCTGTTGGCGAAATTATATTTTCAAATCAGCAGGTAGGCATAAAACATCGTCCAAAATTGTACTCAACGCATTCTCTGAGAATTACTTCGAACAGTTAGTTCATGAGCCAACTAGAATTGTAAATGGATGTGAAAACACACTTGATCTCTTAGCAACAAATAATCCTGAGCTCATAACGAGCATCAAAACGGATACAGGTATTAGTGAACACAGAGCTGTAGTAGCGAAATTGAATATCGAAAGTCCCAAAGTTACCAAAAACAAACGCAAAGTATATTTGTTCAGGAAAGCAGATAGAAACAAAATACATTGCTTCTTGAAAGACAGCTTCCACTCGTTTGTAACACTAAACGTAGGTGTAGACCAGATGTGGCTCAAATTCAAAGAAGTGGTATCGACAGCAATTGAAAGTTTTATACCTAATAAATTAATAAAAGAAGGATGCGATCCCCCTTGGTACACAAAACAGGTTAGGACACTGCTGCAAAAGCAAAGGAAAAGGCATACTAAATTTAAACGAACACGAAATCCCCAGGATTTGCGATTGTACTCAGAAGCTCGAAATTTAGCGAGGATTTCAATGCGAGATGCCTACAACATTTATCACAACGAAACTCTTTCTCGTAATTTGACTGAAAACCCAAAGAGATTTTGGTCATATGTTAAATATACTCGGGGAAAGTCACAAACAATACCTTCACTACGTGATAGTAATGGCGATCCTGCCGATGACAGCGCTACTAAAGCAGAGTTACTAAACTTAGCTTTTAGAAACTCATTCACTAAAGAAGACGAAACCAATATTCCAGATTTCGAATTACGAACAGATGCCGTAATGAGTAACATAGAAGTAGATATCACCGGAGTAGTGCAGCAACTAAAATCACTTAATAAGAACAAGTCTTCTGGTCCGGATTGTATACCCATTAGATTTCTATCTGATTATGCTGAAGCGATAGCTCCTTACTTAACAGTCATATACAACCGCTCTCTCATAGAAGGATCTGTACCAAAAGATTGGAAAGTTGCACAGGTCACACCTATATTCAAGAAAGGCTGTAGGAGTAACCCACTAAACTACAGGCCTATTTCATTGACGTCAATTTGCAGCAGGGTTTTGGAACATATCCTGTATTCAAATATTATGAATTATCTCGAACAGAACGATCTATTGACCCAAGGTCAACACGGATTTAGAAAATATCGTTCATGCGAAACACAACCAGCTCTATATTCACACGAAGTGATGGGTGCTATCGACAAAGGTTCGCAAATCGATTCCGTATTTCTTGATTTCCAGAAAGCTTTTGACACCGTACCTCACAAACGGCTTTTAACCAAATTGCGTGGTTATGGTATATCGCCCCAAATTTGCAATTGGATAGGGGATTTCTTGTCAGAGAGGACACAGTTCGTAGTAATCGATGGTAAGGCATCGACTAAAACAGAGGTGATATCGGGCGTTCCACAGGGTAGTGTTATTGGTCCTCTGCTATTCCTTATTTACATAAACGATTTAGGGGAAAATCTAAGTAGCTCTCTTAGGTTGTTTGCAGATGACGCCGTCATTTACCGTCTAGTAAAATCATCTGAAGATCAAAACCAACTGCAGAACGATCTGAATAAGATATCAGTATGGTGTAAAAATTGGCAATTGACTCTAAATAATGAGAAGTGTGAAGTCGTCCACATGAGTACGAAAAGAAATCCGTTAAACTTTGTTTACAACATAAATCAATCAAATGTGAAGGCCGTAAACTCCACAAAATACCTAGGAATCACTATTACTTCAGACTTAAACTGGAAAGAACACGTAGATAATATCGTGGGAAAGGCGAACCAGAGACTGCGTTTTATTGGCAGAACCCTTAAAAGATGCGACAGAACTACTAAAGAAACTGCATACACTGCGCTTGTCCGTCCATTTTTGGAGTATTGCAGCCCAGTGTGGGATCCTTATCAGGTGGGTTTGACGGAGGACATCGAAAGAGTCCAAAGAAGGGCAGCTCGTTTCGTATTGTCACGATACAGGGGAGACAGCGTTACGGAAATGATACAGGATCTGGGATGGGAATCATTACTACAACGGCGCTTATCGCTGAGGCGTGGGTTACTTGCGAAACTCCAATCGCCAACATTCTACTCCGAATGCGAAAATATATTGTTGACTCCCACTTACATAGGTAGACATGATCATCAGAATAAAATAAGAGAAATCAGAGCTCGAACAGAGAGATTCAGGTGTTCTTTCTTCCCGCGCGCTATTCGAGAATGGAATGGGAGATAAATAGTATAATTGTGGTTCGATGAACCCTCTGCCAGGCACTTAAATGTGATTTGCAGAGTATCCCATGTAGATGTAGATGTAGATGTAGAATGTGTAGCCTAGAAAAGTCTACAACCGCATAATTAGTAGCGAATTAAGGTTTAAGTACTACCTGCAAAGGGCTATAAAAAAAGAAAAAAGATACTGTATCCAGCCTAGAACACTCGTCCTTTACGGTCGTAAATCATCAGCCTACATACACAGCTATTCAAAAATGTTGAAATGTTTTTAAACCTATTGGGCCAATCTGCTATGGTCATTAGTCCCTAGACTTATGAACTACTTAAACTAACTTACACTGAGGAGAACATACATACACAACGATGTCCCAGAGAGGTCTCGAACCGCTGGCTGGAGCGACCGTCCAGTCCGTAACATGCCAAAGACCACCCGGCCTCTCCCGCGCGGCTCACACGGCTATTGAAGCAGATGTGGAACGCTACTTGTTGTAGTAATACTATTGGCGTAGAGTTCTTATATTTCTATCCTTTCCACGAGCTGAAAAGACGATTTTCAAAAGAAATGTTACGGTGAATTAAATCGCAATGAATCATATATACTATATTATAGTTATGACATTGTTTCTATTTGACGATCTAAACTCCAGTCTGTAGCTCCACAGACGGCTAAAATTGTGAACACTGGCACTTGTGAAGATGGACTGCGCAATGCTCAGTTGCTGGATTCTAAATTATTCGTGCCGGACAATCTCTTTGCCTCTCAATGTACATGAAGTTCAGAACTCAGATAACAATTAGGCAAATCAGATCCATGCATCTCTCAAAAAGTTTCTAGAAAAACGACTGTGAAGTTTTTTGTGTGCCTTTAATCACATGTACCAGAAACAACATTTCTTACAATCGTCGCGGCCAATCAGTAGCGTTTTGGATTCACGATCAAGAAAGTTTAAAGTTCTATAGTTCAAATCCAGACATCCCTTTAAATTTTCTTTTCGAATTGTTTTCACACACACTATTCAAATTTAAAATTCATTTAATTATGTGGTCATTAACAGATACGTAACAGCGTTTTTGACGAAAACTTCCAGTCTCCTGCCACTCCTACTTATCAATATTTCACAAACGTTTAGTTTTTAAAATAGCAGCAACCAGTTGCATTACATTGGTTTTATTCGCTGATTTCGGGTACTTAGTGCTATTCTACAGACTTTAATGGTTCTTTGCCTGTGGCTAATAGATAAATTAAGTATTTTATCCATCACGGAAACTGTTAAAAACCAAGTGAATAACTGCTGCTGCGATGGACAAAATACTAAATGTATCGTTTAGCCAGATGCAGGGAACCAGCAAGTCTAAGGGCACCGAGTGCCCGAAACTGGCCAATAAAACCAATTTTATGCAAATGCTTGCTGCCATTTAAAAAAAACCAAGTGAATGGCAATTGCTGTATTGGGAAAAATACATAATTTTATGATAGGTTTAAATAATAATAATAAAAAAAACAAGGAAAAGAAAACCACCACAAATTACACTTCTCTATTAATCGACGACGGTTGCCTTTGCCCAGTATTGCTAAAAATGTAATTTGTGATGTTTATTCCATTGATACCACATTATTAACAACCTTTTAAAAATATTGAAAATTAAGAATTAACAAAATACATACATTGTTCATAAAAACTACGATTAGATACGTTAATTCCCATATATATTATGCATTTTGCATTTAAAAGGTGTTGGTAATTGGTTACAATGAAAAACATAAAAACATTAAAAAATTACGGTACTCAAACCACGGATTCTACGATTTCGTGACTGAATTTACAACGCGATCGATGAGTTACGGCTGCCCGTTGGAAACTTTGCCGATGTTGTATGTAATTAAAGGGCGTAAATAAACTACATTGTCGACTTCCCCGAGAATTTTTGAAGCTGCTTCTAATAGCTTTGTCTGGTTGCTACATGACTTATGAACTTCACGTAATATAAATATAAAAAATTGGAAACGTCCAATATTCATGTGGTCTCCTCGTTAGTTACTGGTACAGGCCTGTGTCAAATTATAACTTTCTTTTTAAAAGAAATGTTATTGTACACACGCGACATGAAGTTCCACTGAACTTTAGATGTAATTTCTCCCAAGATCTCTGTGGTTTAAAACAGTGCAAGTTTAACGTAGACGACAATAGTTTTAAGAGTCTGCACAACCATTGGAAAAACCGCATGGCGTGCCTCTTAAAGAGAAAGCAACTTCTTTCCACCCAGTTCTTCTTTCAACAGTTTAAGCAGACACAAATCATCCTGGGACTGTTTTCAAATGTTCAAATGTTTGTAAAGGCTATGGGACTTAACTACGGGGTCATCAGTCCCTAAACTTACAAACTACTTATGAACTACTTACGAACTAGGACGGCACAAATATCCATGCCCGAGGGGAGATTCGAACCCCCGACCGTAGTGGCCGTGCAGACCGTGACTGGAGGAGACTGTTTTAATTGAATTTACGAGTGCAGAAAGAACTCTACCTTCAAGTATCAGATTATCTCAACCGTTACACGAGCTTTTCACGTTGGCACGAAAACACCTGAAGAGAAAAAGCTAAGAAATTTCGATTGGATTCACCACTGAAAATTAATTTGTAGAAAATATGTGCAGTGTACTAATCCCCGGGCCGTGTAGCGCCTCGAGGTGATGCCAGTTTTATTCCTGAGGTGAGACCCTGTCAAGTGTGTTGTGTTTAACATTATTTACTTCGATTTTGGGTTTTATCTTCCGTCAAACGCAACATACTAACGGATTCGTTTGTGAGTAATTATGGTTAGCCATCTTCAGTGTTTCACCTATTTGTCGTCGCAACTAATGGTGTACCACGTAATTTCATGCCGAAAAACCCAAAGTAGCCTCTTTTTATACTGTTGTTACATCACTTTTAAACGAAGTTTGTGTGAATTTTCTTGTCAATGTAACGGTAATATGTTTCTAACAATCCATTAGTGATTGCACGCTGTCACATACGTTCAAATTTGTGAAAATGCAAACACCAAAATAGGCACTTCCGACTGAAACGAATTATATCCCCACACATGTGAGCCCTTGCAATTGTCACGAAAATTGTTCTATTAATGTAATATTTTCTTTCAGCAAAACACTATACTTGACAACTAATGATGCTGGAATTGTCATGTTGTAAATGAAATCTTAGAATCCAGCTGTTAGTTACATAATTGATACGTACTTAGGATTAACTCAAGATCTTACTGTTTATAAAATTTTGCTTTCCTCCTCAAACCTAAAGAACTGGGGAATATTAATACGATACTGATTACAAATGCGTTCTTCCGTATATGATTCTGAGTATATTTCATTATTAAAGCATTTTCGTCTGTACTTGATGTCAGGAATATGTCAGTTGCAAACGATGAAGTATTACTAAATCCTTACACAGTATGGCTTACTCTCTGCAATGTTACAAACAAATTATTAACTTAATTCAAATTTATCTGCAGGGTGTGTTTAAGGTGTTGTAGCTATGCCTGTCTGATAAATTAGTAGCAAATTTTGTTAAGTCTAGCAAACTTCTCATCACAATCCTCTGTTGTTATTCCTGTACTGAAACTGTCCTGTCTAAAAGTGAAGGAACTTCGTGTACTTTCACAGACGCCACTCATACTAAACGTTTTTGTCCCACACCGATAACTTAATCCTCTACCCAAGAAACTCAGGAAAACCAGGATAGCTGGTAACATTTTCAAAACAGTAACTGTCTGAGGCACCTGTATGTTTTTGAGGCCGTATTAATTCTTTCTATACACTTGAACTGTAAAGAACGCATCCTAACTAGTACGTCACCTAGAATATACTGCAGAATATATTCATAGAAAGTATCAGAACGTGTTAAAGACATAAAATGGGAAAAATATATTTGCGCGTAGCTGGATGAGAACTTACTTCCTTTGCATTTGTTATCCACAAAGTTGTCAAATACACTATATTAAACCGATACAAAGAGGAGTTAAGGAGTATTGATAATTGTACGAGGTTTCGAACTTAAATAGTAGCGACACTGCTGTTAACACACTATGCAGTGCCGCGGCGGGATGGCATTAAGACGCTATGCTCCGATGCGCGCGGCCGTTTTCTTCGGAGGTTCGAATCCTCCCTCGGGCATAGATGTGTGTGTTGTTTTTAGTATAAGTTTGTAAGCTTAGGTACTGATGCCCCCTAGTTAAGTCCCTTAAGCTTAAGGAACATTTGAATATTCAATACTATGCAGTGCTGGTAGCACACGTTGTTGACATACCTACCTTACCTCCGACCAAATGGACTCGCCCGTCGCACGTCAACGGTGTGCGCACAATCGAGGGAAACACAGGCACTTGTGAGCGAGCGGTCTAACGTAACGGTGTCGTTATGTTTTCGAAACAGGAACATGGAGTGGGATCAAGATTGAATGTGCCACAGGTCGTACATCACGATAGTGTCATCAAGGTCTTGAAGAGGCGTGCGGGGAATCGTCATTGCCGTACAGAACAGTAGCACGTTGGGTAAAAATCTTTAACGAATATCGGCATACTGTGCCACCCATGCATGGCGCAGGTCGTCCAAGTGTCTCTGAAGAAGTAGTGCATGCTGTTGTCGCGTTAGTGGACAGTGATCGACGCCAGGCGATTCGTGAGCTCGCCCACGAAACGGGATTAGCGCATACGAGTGTGCTTCGCATCCTGAAGGAACGCCTGGACATGCGAAAAATTGAATCACGATGGGTTCCGCTTGAACTGACGGAAATGCAGAAACGGATGCCTTACGACGCTGCTTAGACCCACTTGGAGTGCTATGAGCAGGAAGGAGAGGCTTTCTTACGCCAAGTCTGGTTGTAACATGGGCCACATCGAACGAGCTAAAACTGAAACGCCAATGCAACTATTGGCGTCATTATGGGTCGCCCCCAAAGTCTAAAGTGTATAATGGCCCTAGTATGGTGAAAGTTTTGGTGGTTATCGTGTACAACTGTGATGGTATCACCAAATGTTCTAATGTTTGTAAATCTATCAGACCAAACTGCGTGGTCATCAGTCCGTAGCTTACAAACTACTTAAACTAAGGTAAACTAACCTAAGGACAAAACACACACACACACACACCCATGCCCCAGGGAGGACTCGAACCTCCGACGGCGAGCAACCGCGTGCTCCGCAGCGAGGCGTCTTAGACCGCTCGGTATGGTATTACCCTAACGAATTACATTTCTCCACGGCAACCGTCAATGCACAGCATTACTGTTCGTTTTGGAGCATTACCTGCGACCCGCTTTGCGAAAGAAGCGGAAACACTTTCTACGCAACCCACCCATCATTTTGCACGACAATACGCGGGCGCATATAGCGCAAGCTGTGGCTGCTCTGTTCAAGAGATTCGAGAGGCAGTAGGCCGCTCTATTAGCACCATCGACAGAACAGGGTCTGCTAACGGTATACTACACATTCCACATCGCTGGCAACGGGTTCTACACATCGCTGGTGGCTACTTTGAAAGACAGAAACAGGTGGAAATTTGTAACGCTTTCGTATCCGTTGTGAATAAATAGTTAACGTTATTTAAGTTCCAACCCTTGTATCTGTTGAAGTATTTGACTTCCGATTCGTTATTACAGAATTTATTTATACAATTAGTTTCAAAGATCAGGCTTGCCCGATATCGCTTACAAAACTATATCAGTGACCGCTTTCGGGAGATATAAGCCGAAATCATCAACTCTTGCACAGATTACCAGAAAGTCATGATAATAAAGATTTTGAAGCAATCTTGGGCATGCCCGATTTTTGCAAATTGTGTAATATTCTGTATCGACCTCAGAAATACGCAAGGTGATTGTTTTCCGAAGTGTACAAACTCTAGGGATTGATCGAGGAGGGTCTACGGAACAAAAAAGGTGCAATGAACTTAGGTCCGGACATGGTTTCCATGACAGAGAACATTTGTTCTGTCATAGTTTGTTATGGAGACTGCGGTCTAATACTCGTACCTTGCAGCCCTTGTTAGAGAATGTATGGCTTACTCCTATACGGTGACACTGTTCTTCATACTATGTTATTGGTGATGGGATGTATTATGTGGCTGCTACATGATGGTGTTACAGCTCACCTCGTCGTTGACGCCTGGATGTAACTCAATCGTGTCTACCCAGGTCGATGAACAGTACGAGGAATTCCGGTTGCATAGCCTTTTCGGTTACCGGATCTCTACCCGTGTGTTTTCCGGTTATGGGGCCCTCTTAAAATAATCGTGTCTGCAGAGCCCATTGCAGATGTGGAGACAATTGAACAGCGTATTCCTGCAGCGTTGTCACCACTGCAATTTTGTGCTCGTGTGTCAAAGGCAGTATGATTATTTTGCGTTGAGGCCCATGGAAATCATATTCAACACATATCGTAATTGTGGATGCGTGGTAAAGCGCGTGTTAGACCGCGCTATATGTAACAAAGTGAGATTTAATAATTGGTCTCTAACATGAAAACCACGTATTATCGGACATAAGTTCGTTAGACTTTCTTTGTTCCTTATCTTCTCCTCGATCTATCCCTAGAGTTTGTACACGGCAAAGATATTCACCCTGTATACTTAGTTATAAGAAATATACCGTGTGCCTTTGTACTGAAATTGCACAGGCCACGTTGTAATCCAAAGCATCGAAATACGACAAAATATGTGCCCTGTCTAATCAAGTAACAGACCGAGTAAGCATAGCGTGATATTAGGGGGATGCATGGGTTTAGCTAGGCAGGACTAACTGTAGAGATGTTAGTTGAGGGGAGGATTGGGAAAACTGGCTAAACCTTGGCGTACAAATATGTTGATTGTAATTCAAGCGGTCACCTATCATACTGGCTTGGAGCACGGGTTGCTGCAGCTACAATATGCAGGCAATACTATTACTCGGCAAAGCCAGGTGGTAATATAGTCACATTGGCAAACCGTCGTGTTAATGCCCGAGAGGCAGGTAGGGGGAGCACACACGCGACACAATCTGCCGCAGGCGAAAATCCAGTTTCGAAATTGGAGTGCTATGATAAACCTGAATCCATCAAATATCCATTTACGAGCGTCACCTCCTAACACAAAAGAATTTTCCAAGACTGTTGTTCCGATTCAGGTTGTGAGATTAACAGAACCTCGTTTATTGTTGTTAGAAAAGAGAAGGTTTTTAAAAGAAGAGATTTAAGGAAAATCTTATCTACGCGTGAATTTTCTTACTCCACCAGTTTACACGAGCTATGAAAAATAAAGTGCTCAGTTACTGAACAGCAGTTTAATCAAACATTTTGGGCACTTCAATTACTAGAAAGTTTCGAGATGTGTAAAACAGTTCGAATAATTAGCAAATAGTATTTCGCTAAATACTATAGTTTATATACGAGGGCTAGTCATGAAATAAGTCGCGCAACTGAATTGAGACAAAAATAATCAAAGCAGCTTTCTGACATTTAATGTTTGGTTGTGTGGCCATCTTCCACAGCAGCTGTTAAAATTGATTATGAGAGGTAATCCGCCTTATGCTGACTGCAATTAAGAGATTTATTTTACACCAGACGCGTTTCGCTGTTTATTTTAAAAGCATCTTCTGTGGTCTGTAAATAATACGAAGGATTGTACAGCTTGTTTTCGATAAATAGATTGAAAACAGTTTTTAAAAAGCATTGTGCACGTTAGGCCTAAGTGTTTTTAACTTAATATTCGGTCTACTCACGATGTTGATGTCTCCTCTTTACATGTTACTACTGTTTCTCCATCTTGTTGGCTGGAACTTCGTTTGTTCCTGGCGTGTGTTTTTCGAATGTGTACAGCAATTTTCGTGTGTTTTGGTTCCTTTCTTCGGTTTCATCGCAGCACATCCCATCACTTCACTTCACTTTTTGAAATGCATACAGATTACATATCACCTGTTATAAGTGGAATGGCTGTCTGTTTATCACTTCACTGCAGTGTGGCTATGTTTTTGTCTGTTCATTTGTTTTTCGTGTGGTCTGTGAGTGTTGCCAACGTTACAAAAATGTTCAAATGTTTGTTAAGCTTAAGGGACTTAACTACGGGGTCATCAGTCCCTAAACTTACAAACTACTTATGAACTACCTACAACTAAGGACGGCACAAATATCCATGCCCGAGGGGGGATTCGAACCCCCGACCGTAGTGACCGTGCAGACCGTGACTGAAGCGCCTCAGTCCCCTCGGCCACCGCGGCCGGCCAACGTTACATATTTATATACATAAATACGACTTAATTCAAGATGTGTGTGTGTGTGTGTGAGAGAGAGAGAGAGAGAGAGAGAGAGAGAGAGACAGAGAGAGAGAGAGAGAGAGAGAGAGAGATTTAATTTCGTGATCAGGGTGTTAAGATGTTTTTCCAGATGAGTAAATGCAGGTTTCATTTGGTTCATTTGGTGTGTGGGGGGGGGGGGGGGAGACAAGGGTATCGCGATTTGTGTTTTTTATGAAAGGGGGGTTTCACTCACATAATGTTTATGTTAGGTGGTCTACTCACGGTGTTGATGTCTCTTCTTTACATGTTACTATTGTTTCTCCATCTTGTTGGCTGGAGAGTCTCTGCTTGAGAGCTGCTGGCCGCCGATCGTGGACATTTTGTACTTCTTCTTCTTCATCTTTCATTCCTCTCCCTGAGAGGGAGAGGCGGGCACATGGAGGTCTAGTGCTCTTTGGTGCTTTAGTTTAAATTAATCTTATTTTATTCTCTTAGGACACTTTTTATTTGTAAATGGGGGATGTGAATTCGTATTGTCTTTAATCATCTGCTCTTGATTTTCTTGATTATCGCTTTTTTTGCGTGGGAGGATGATATGATCCTGGCATCTGCCCACAAAAGCACAACAATGGTCGGTTGAACTTATCTTGAGTGATTAAGTTGATACGTCTTTTCTTTCCTGTAGTGTTTTGCTTGTACCTTGTTTATTGTTGTTATTCTTACTTCATGTGTTCTTGCTAATCCAGGTGGCACAGTGGTAACACACTGGACTTACATTCGGGAATACGATGTTTCAAATCCACCTCTGGCAATCCAGCTAGAATTCCTTAAATCGCTCCAGGCAAATGACCGGATGATTCCTTTGAAAGGGTACGGCCGATTTCTTTTCCCATCCTTACCCAAATATCCGAGCATGAGGTTCGTCTCTAATTACCACGCTGTTGACGGGACGTTAAACCCTAAGCTTCCTTCTTCATCTGTTGTTCTCTTCAAGTGTGGTATATTCGAGTAGGTGTACTATATTGGCGTAATTTGTGTCTTCGGGGCCAAATGTTGCTGTAGTTTATGTGTCTGTTGCCTTGATACTGGTTTTGATAACCATAATATGATATGGGTATTTCAATCTGGGAAATCTTTACGTTGTATGAGGTCTTTCTATGAGGAATGTTGTTGCCGTTTTGTTTTTGAATCTGCTCTCTCCAATTTTTGCTGTTAGTTGAATCCATCTTGATTTTAACTGTTTGATATTAGTTGTTTCGTAGACTATATTGTTACGTGTCCTGGGGTTTAAGAGATCTCACTTCTAACCGTCCAGGACTGCCGGCTGCCTCGCTGGACGTGGACTACTACCCGTCCTATAGACCTTACAGGCTTACCTGTATTGTATTTGAGTCAACGAAGGTGCAGTTGTTTTGTGCTAACTGTGATCCTTACTGCAGCATAGAAATTAAGAATGGGTGCCATAAACAAAGAACTACAGAGCCTTACAATATCTTCACATATTTTTATGAGTCCATAAACTAGTCAACTATTATTGTGAGATATACAGGGTGAGTCACCTAACATTACCACTGGATATATTTCGTAAACCACATCAAATACTGACGAACCGATTCCACAGACCGAACGTGAGGAGAGGGGCTAGTGTAATTGGTTAATACAAACCATTAAAAAATGCACTGAAGTATGTTTTTTAACACAAACCTACGTTTTTTTAATGGAACCCCGTTAGTTTAGTTAGTACATCTGAACATATAAACAAATACGTAATCAGTGCCGTTTGTTGCATTGCAAAATGTTAATTACATCCGGAGATATTGTAACCTAAAGTTGACGCTTGTGTACCAATCCTCCGCTGTTCGATCGTGTGTATCGGAGAGCCCCGGATTAATTAGGGATCCAAAGGGAACGGTGATGTACCTTAGGTACAGAAGATACTAGAACAGCACATTACGTCCACATGCTAACACTGTTATTGGTCTTTTTCACTGACGCGGAGTCATTGGCGACCACCTCATTGGTCCTTACTTCATTGCAGGGGCCCCAACAGCTGCAACATACATCGCGTTTCTACAGAATGATCTGCCAACGTTGCTCGAAAATGTCCCACGGAAACGCGTCGACGTATGGGGTATCAACATGATGGTGCACCTGCACATTCCGCAATTAACACCAGGCTGACCCTTGACAGGATGTTCGACGGGCGTTTCATAGGACGTGGAGGACGCATAAATTGGCCAGCCCGTTCTCCTGATCTTACACCTCTGGACTTCTTTCTGTGGGGTACGTTAAAGGAGAATGTGTACCTTGATGTGCCTACAACCCCAGAGGATATGAAACAACGTATTGTGGCAGCTTGCGGCGACATTACACCAGATGTACTGCGGCGTGTACGACATTCATTACGCCATAGATTGGAATTGTGTGCAGTAAATGATGGCCACCGCTTTGAACATCTATTGGCCTGACATGTCGGGACACACACTATTCCACTCCGTATTTGAAAACGGAAACCACGTGTGTACGTGTACCTCACCCCTCATGGTAATGTACATGTGCGTCAGTGAAAAAGACCAATAAAGGTGTTAACTTGTGGACGTAATGTGCTGTTCTAATCTCTTCTGTACCTAAGGTACATCACCGTTCCCTTTGGATCCCTACTTAATTCGGTTCTCTCCGATACACACGATCGAACAGCAGAGGAGTGGTACTCAAGCGTCAACTTTAGGTTACAATATCTCCGGATGTAATTAACATTTTACAATGCAACAAACGGCACTGATTACGTATTTGTTTATATGTTCAGATGTACTAAAAAAACTAGCGGTGTTCACCGCGGTGGAGTAGCCGAGCGGTCTAAAGCACCTCGCTGCGGAGCGCGCGGTTACTCGCCGTGGAGGTTCGAGTCCTCCCTGGTGCATGGGTGTGTGTGTTTGTCCGTAGGTTAGTTTACCTAGGTTTAAGTAGTTTGTAAGCTACGGACTGATGACCACGCAGTTTGGTCCTATAGATTTACAGACATTTGAACATTTTTTTGAACTAACGGGGTTCCATTTAAAAAAACGTAGGTTTGTGTTAAAAAACATACTTCCGTGCATTTTGTATGGTTTGTATTAACCAATTACACTAGCCCCTCTCCTCACGTTCGTCTGTGGAATCGGTTCGTCAGTATTTGATGTGGTTTACGAAATATATCCAGCGGTAATGTTAGGTGACTCACCCTGTATAACTGTAGATAATTGATAGAAACCTTAGATAAGGAGATAAGGTGTCATTAGTTTTCCGCCTTCTAATACTTAAGTTCCGGCCGACTAGAATGTAGGGATCTATCAAAAAATTATTAAAATTCTTTAACAAGCAGAATGATATTATTGAATTAGATATATAGGTGACTGACATCGCGTGTAAACCTAACTTTATTATCTAGTAATATTTTTCTATTCATTTATTTTATTACATAATGTATGTAAAAGTTACTGAGTTGGTATTGTAGAATTTTTGAACTTTATTATATGCAGCCATTTACGGGAGAATTCCTGGGAATAGGCGCACAAAGGCTACGGCTGGGAAGCGCCGTTGATCGGATTTTCTGCAGCCCCGCGTGTGAAACGATGGATGCTGGACGCCAGCGTGTCTTTCATCAGTGACCAGTGCATAAGCAGCTTAAAGTAGGCAGCAATGCCCCCAGTGATGGCTTTTCAGTTTACGGGCGGTCAAACCATACCACCCAATTAGCGGTCTCCGCAGTACACTACGTAACTGGCGGATACCTTTGATTTACCCACAAGCCATGTTGAAATTTCGGCTTTTTATCACGGGGAAAATAGTCGCGGCCATGTAGGTCTGAGAACACGAAGACGGTCCATTAAGTTCCTTCGACGCGAAAGAGGAGGAAAGGTGCTGCACCGGCTATTGGTTGTTTTTGTGCAACAGTGTTCGATTCGTTTTCCCAACAAAAAATTTTTTTCAAATGTTTGTTAAGTTTGTGGGAGTAACTACAGGGGCATCAGTTCCTAAACTTACAAACTACTTATCAACTAGCTTACCCTAAGGACGGCACAAATATCCATGCCGGAGGGGGGATTCGAACCCCCGACCGTAGTGGCCGTGCAGACCGTGACTGGAGCGCCTCAGTCCCCTCGGCCACCCCGGCCGGCTTCGTTTTCCCATTTTTGGAGAGGGGAGAAAGCAATCTTGAGAGGAGGTATCCCAGGACTCCGAAAATTATTACAGTCGTTTCTCTTGAGTAGGAGCATCAGAGACTGAGCTGGAACGTACATGAGCTCAGGCACTTTAAGGACAGTTGTATGATATCCAAGATATTCTAGAGATTTGGGGAATCAACTAACGAAGCAGGGCACGGGAGCACGCAGTGTTATGCTCTAGATTACGGTGAAATTCGCCTGTTCCGGTGTTCTCTCGAGTCGCATTAAATTGTGGGAGATACTTCGCCTGTGTTTCACTGAGTTCTACCAATTGAGTCTTGCTTCTTCTTGCTTCGTTGCTTTCTTCCAGTTACAGTCTGAAGATATCAGTCACTCTGTTTTTCACTGAAATCGAGTCATTTCAGTAAAGGCGACAAATAGACAAGCGAATCCCTATGTCGTACGCAGCTAAAGTAATTTTTTCTTAATGACTACTGAGGAGGTGAACTTTTAGGATGCATGTCATGTCTCGTAAATATTCAAAACAAATTAAATTGCCTTTAAATTCATTTTCAGTCAGTAGCATTTAAACTCATTCAGTATTAAAATGTTGAGTAGGTAGATGACATACAGCCGGCCGCGGTGGCACCACAAGGTGAAAATAGTTGTATATCGGGCTTGATTCCATGGTGGAACTTGTGCTCAATGACTGTATTCGACGTGTAGAAATTTTCAGCAATCAGTCGTAAAAATATTTATTTATTGGCAGATCAGTACGAACGCAACGTCCAACATGGAGGTAGAGATGTTTTAAGTATTTTAATCGTTTTTAAGCATTGATAATGACCACAGAGTGGTCAAAATCTAGCTCTGCCAATAATTAAATATTTTTACAACTGATTGCTGAAAATTTCTACAAATTGTACACCGCGTGTCCCACATAAATGCGGCACCTTCACGTCTGAGAGTAAAGTAAGAATGAACTAAGTTGCTTTTAGGAACCTGTCTGAGAGGAACCACGTTTCTATGAACATTTTGCTGAATCATTTGAAGACAACTTTTTTGTGTGCAGGATGGTACTTTCGAAATTTCTACATACGCTAGTTTAATTTAGCCTCAGACACAGCACGACAGGTCAGTAAAGGATCAGAAGAGTGTGTCACTTTTTTTTTTTTTTTTCGGGAGAGGGAGGGGGGCTTGTCCCCCACAATAAGGAATCCCCACCCACTGTCAGCAGAAGAGCGATTGCCGTCTACTTCAACAAGCCAGCTAACAGTTCACTGATTTTGTTATTTTATTACCACTGTCCTCCCTCTGTAGTGACTCGTTGAATTTTATATACCGGGCGCGATGGCCGAAGGGACTGAGGCGCGCCAGTCACGGTATGCACGGCCACTACGGTTGGGGGTTCGATTCCCCCTCGGGCATGGATATTTGTGCCGTCCTTAGTGTTACCTAGTTCATAAGTAGTTTGTACGTTTAGGGACTGATGACCCCGTAGTTAAGTCCCATAAGCTATACAAATATTTGAATTTGAAATGACATACAGCGATCATTGAGTTATTGAAAAGAAGGATTGATTTGAGTGCTCTAAGAGACCCCACCAAAGTGTTTGTAACAGGTTAGTAGTCAGATAGTGAAGCACACATTTCACTTTTCAACACCATATAGAACACAGAGTTTACACAGGGGGAGTCATAGAACGACACAGCCAAACAATGAGATATGTAATAGAATGATCTTGGTGTTCTCGAATACGTAGTAATGTGATTGTCTTCTAGTAGTAAATTAGTCTCTATTATAGGTTCCCGTTACATGTGATACCAGTGGCGTCAATGTCAGCAACGTTTCAAAGAGGAGGACACGTAAGGGTAAACATAGATAACAATGGTTGTAAAAATCAACTCGTTAAGTATCAAACATCGGTTCGCATTTGGGAAAATTATTGAGCATCGTCTGTACAATCTGTTAGTAAAATATGAAAATTTATGTCCAACCGGGCTCGAACTCGGATTTCTTGCTTTTCGGATGCGGTCGCCTTACCCGGTAGGTGATCCATGCGTGCGTCCCGGAATGACCTGAAGTTTTATATGGCACACTTTCCTATAATGCTTTAACAGAGGTTGTGAATCCTGCGTAGGACGAAACATTCGTTCATTGTTGCGCGTTTGGTTCAAATGTTTGTAAATTTATCTGACCAAACTGCGTGGTCATCAGTCCGTAGCTTACAAACTACTTAAACTAAGGTAAACTAACCTAAGGACAACACACACACCCATGACCCAGAGAGGACTCGAACCTCCGACAGCGAGCAACCGCGCGCTCCGCAGCGAGGCGCCTTAGACCTCTCGGATACTCCACCGCGGCTGCGCGTTTTGCATTGGCTTTAAATACGTAATGCAGTATCCGTGTATGTGTGTGTTTTTTTTTATCTTTAACCGATTCAGTGTCATTCACACACGCACGCTCTGGGTTGACAAAAAAAGGTAAGCCGGTCTGAAAAGGGTAACAGCGAGGCGGTGGTCATTGTCGCTAGGAAGTAAGAGCTGTGGATCGTAAGACATACGGATTTCTGCAGAAATACTGTCACACATACGTTTATGCGTTGCTCGAAAGGGTCTATTTGTCTTATTTCTCTGCATATACGATTTGCTTTAATGGTCCCACAGATAAAAGTCAAGTGCTGTGAGATCAGTTGATCTGGATGCCCGTTCTAAAGAACCACGTCAGCCAATCCAATGACCAGGAAGTTTACCATCTAACCACTGACGAACAACTGCCCTGTAGTGGGGTGGAACCCCATCCTGTTCAGCGTAAGAGGGAAAGGTATCATCTTCATTTAGAACTAAGGGAAACAACACTTCTTCCAGCATTTCCAGGTGTGTTTGAGCATCTAGATTCCGGTAAATGAAAATGGCTGTCACTTTATGGGTACCCCATATTGCACTCCTCACCATAACCCTTACGTCACCATCTGTGAATGTTCCATCCAGTGTGGATTGTGGTCACTCCAGTATCAGTTATTGTGTCAGTTGACTTCACTACTGGCAAAAACATCCTCATCACTGAGCAAGATACCGTATGCAAAGGAGGGATCTTGTTGTAACTTCTAAACCATAGCTACTAAGTCGAATCTGTTCGTAGGAATGAACTTGTGAGAAAGTGAGGATGTTATCTGATATATCACACACATCCTTGCCATTAAAACATTGACTAATATTCAAGATTGATTATTTCAAGATGGCGCTCTTTTTCGATACAAAAAATAGACCTTTGGAATCTTCAGGGTTCCCAAGTCCTGCAAGTTTTTTGAAATAAAAGGGTGTACTGACATTTTTATTAATCCTCACCGTGCAGTTTTTGTACGGCAGATTCTGGTTGGTTGGTTGGTTTGCGGTTTTTAGGACCAAACTACAGAAGTCATCGGTCCCTCTGCGGGTTGTCGCAGGAATATCAGTAGTTGGGAGGGAATGACGTCTATCCCATGGCTCTAATTTCGACTTTTATCGTTCAGTATTCTGATGAAGTCTTCTCTCTGTATAGTATCCCCAATCTCATTTTCATCTGTTTCATGTGCCCTTTCTATAATACTACGTTCAAAGTCCGCCTCGGCTTACTAGTTGAGTTGGTGGGATAGCTCAGTGTGTTCGGTGAGAGGAGTCGCAGCCTTCAGTAATAAGAAAACTAGCACACATATCATCTATAAAAACAGAACAGAAAATATCGCATGACCGCAGAGACACAATCTACCCAATGAGAAATATTCGTGGGAAAGTCACAGACTACAAACAGAAAGGTTTTCTGTCGCCGTCGAATCCTACAATTCTTATCTCTTACTTAACACTTCTTTCACCTCTGGCTCTGAGGATTAATGTGAATAATGGCGTGTTGCACCGTGGTCCGGAATTCATGTTAACCTGCATGTCCATCTATAATTGGCTGGGTAAACCAATTCTAAGGTCAGAGAAAGGCGACGGCATACCGTCTCCAACAAGACGAGGCGTAGTATACCACTGTGGTGTTCATACCAATCTTCAGATTGTCGACTGCTTCACGTTTTGACCTTAGCATTTAATATATTTCCGTTGTATAAACTATCTATACATTCCTTCCATTTTTCAGACTGTCTTTCCTTAGGTCTTGTGGCTTCTACGAAAGTGGATTTTTCCAAATAATTCGAGGTTAATTAGCAACCTCCAGTCGTTGTCGAAGTGGTGGAATGTAAATAATTTGGCTTTCTCTTCTGTATAAATGTTTTCTCTCTACTTTTCGTATTCTGTTAGCAGCGCTTTTATCCAACAGATATTATTGTGATGTAATATGTAATACGTCTGCGGTTAAAAAACCAATTAACGCAAACATAAAAATTAATCGAGGCAGAAAATGTTTCAAACAGCAGATATTTCATATCTCGGACAGATTTTGAAATAGGCAGCTGTTACTGGCACCACAATTTCGTAAACATGTTAATTGAAAATTAATTGTGTATACTTATTTTATCATTTGCACTGAGACAATTCTTCATAAACTTGTGATTCAGCCTTTCCCTAAATTTTAAGGAAATGGTACACACGGAATTTGCATTATATTCTGTCTTTGAGGTGTGCCTAAGTGCAACCTGCTTATTTACTAATGGGGTATGTATTTACCATCAGGTCCTTGCCTAGAGACATTTTACTCTATGTCCCCACTGGTAATTTTTTGTCTCTCTCTCTCTCTCTCTCTTTGTGTGTGTGTGTGTGTGTGTGTGTGTGTGTGTGTGTGTGTGTGTGTGTGTGTGTGTGTTTATGAGTTACCACGTTCCCTCGCGCACAAAAACCGAGTTTCCCATTGCATGCGTGAAAACATACATAAAATAGGAATACTTTGGTATAAGTTAATAATCAACACTGATTAGCAATATTCAAATATACTAAAGTTAATATGCATACCTCTATACAAATACAGTGCCCATATAGGAACATGGAGTAACTGATTAGAATTTTCCCATAATTGCGAATATGTAGATTACGTACCTTGTACTTGGATCTATATTATCGAATTAGTAACAGTAATTTTCGAACGCCACAATAGTTTACAAGGCTTATAAGATACAGTAATTTATTTATTTAATATTGTGAGCTTTCATCCACTAAAGTAAGCATTCTGAAATCATAACTTTGCCGTTCTTACATTTTACATATACAAATTTCAACTATGGCGATGGAGAAATGAAAATATTTTAATGCTTCTGCTTTGAGTTTAACTCCTCCATCAGACAGTATAACCACAGTCTAGCATATACAGTCGCGACACTCACTGCTGTGAAATTTGTTACCAACTGATAGTTGCAAAGACACTAGCGCTCCTAGCGGTGTGCAATCCACCGAAGGAGTGATGTTTGTCTACAATTATTATTGTACGTACTGAACGAAATATTCAGCGTAATTTTTGCGTTAGAAGCATTAGTAAAATGTCAAGAGACGTACAGAATACGGAAATTAAATTAAAAAGAGCCTAATTAAATGATTCAGTGGTATAAAGAACAACTTCGTCATGCAAAAATACTTGCGAATATGTGTATATTTGCAGCTTATTCCGCTGAAGGTAAGTGGAATATAAAGACGACAGAAACATACATTTGCATTATGCTCTGTTCTTACTATGACAGGCAGTTCGGTGTGGAGTCTAATGATTTGCACTTTTTTACGCGTCACTCGTCTTTATTTACGCGCATATTCGTTTGAGTGTAATTACATTATCTTTAAAAGCCATTGCTTTGAAGACTCTTGCCGTTTGTGTTTCAGCTATAGCAAAAATTGTAGAACTGGGTTCTTTTTGGTTGGAATACAGTTTGTTTGCTTTTGCCGTTTTATTGCCAAGTCTGTGAGGCTATTCCTTCAACTATAGCTGTAGTGGTTGATTTGGTACGTTAAATATTGTAGTTATGACATTCTTCCGTTTCATTCCTAAGTTCCACCCTCACCGATTTTACTGGAATAGTGTTGAAGGAGCCTCAACGTTCCTGAGTAGAAAAGCGACGTCTTTTCGCCAAATGACAGGTCTTCTAGTATTTCCCAGCCATTTTTATTCTTAATAGAAAATGAAATTATTCAGTAGAAACCTATAGGTTACAAGATAATTGTAAATAAACTGGCCTGTAATGTACTGTTTCGTACCTGCCAGGAATCTTAGGAAACCTAAGGAAGACAATTGTGGCGCAATTTTTAAGTCCTTGTCTATTTTTATGGCACTTTATACGTCCCGTAATGTAAAAAATATGTTAAAAACAATATAAACGATACTATTCGTACTCAACGAATATCGTTTTCAGAAATGTAACTTTCCGGTCGCTTGGAGCGCTGCTCTTGCAGAGTATAACAAAAATTAGTGGGAGTGTCGTGACTGTATATGTTAGACTGTGGTATAACTACCAATCTGGGCACTTCACGTCCGACAGATTCTATAAGGTATGCACAGTTTTCTGTCTGTATTAGTATGATGACACAGTTACAACATATTCATTCCTAAAATTAAATACCACTTAGTTTCTCGTCAGCTACCAATCAGTTCCGGCACGCAGGAGAATGGTGGGTATTTAGTATGTGTTTAACTTCTTAACCGGCAGGTTTTCTAGTTAAGGGCCACACTCACGTGTGATAAAAACGTGCGTTTTACTGCGCCGTCCAGGAGTTTAGTGGTAATTAGCGCGACATAGCTGAGCGTCGGCGATAACGCCAGTTATTGCTCTCAATATAGTAAACTAATAAAGGCGTTAACGAGCTCCAGCTTAGGGGGCCATCGATTAACAGTCACCATAATGTGATACAGGATGTACCAAATTAAGTCCACCACCATTCAGGCGGACTCTCTAAATTGCAGAACACGGCCACATCAGATTAAGATCGTGTACTGGCAACACGTGCGTCGCCGATACCAAATGAATGCGTCGCCTGCAAATTCCTAAATATTCTCTGTCATTAACAATCTGCGGACGAAACAGGAATTTCTTAAATTTCATGACGTGATTCCTTTTGTTGGAATCCAACGCGTTTAATGAATTGCGTATTTTTGTGCATTTCCATTCATAAATACTTTGTTTTCACGAATTCCAACTAGACAGGCTTACGCAAGTAATGTGACATGGAGTATATAATTATCAGTTTATTGCTTTTATTAATATTCGTTATTATGGAGTGGACAGTGTGTCGCGTAAATGTAATGTCGAGGTTATTGAGGTATTGCAGGAAGTAGAACGAAGTTTTATATTTAAAATGAAGAGCTATTCAACAACAGTGAACTCCGTGTTCAACAATAGTAGGCCCTACTGTCTAAGGGCATGTCGGTATATATCGGCTTCACTGGGATCGTAGGAAGCGATATTCGTAAGGTGTTTTACGGTTCACGTGGACTATGTGCGCGTACCAGGCACAGATACGCAGTATATAAAATGCGTCTGTGTAAATATTAAAAATGAATGGATATAAAATTCAGTAGTTACTAATTACATTTGTATCTAAGATAAAATATTTTATAGGGTAAGAGTACACTGTTCATACGCTAACAGGTATGAGCATGATAATGATATGGTAGACATCACATTATCGTTCCGTATTTAATTTGCATATGGGAGAGTTCTTTCAAACAAATGCGGGGAGTGAGGCAGATGCAGTATGAAATATTTCCCATTTTTTTACACTGGCGTTTCTCTTTTCTGACTGGTATAAAGCATAGTATTGATATGGTCAGTTGCTCATAGGATAAATGACAGAATTAAAGTAACGTAAAAACAGTGAATATTAAAAAAAAAAAAAAAAAGGAATGACCTTAGTCTACTGTAGAGAGCGTTTTAGACTCCTTGCATCAAACGTCTAGGGTTGATAGAGGAAGTCTCGGAGAAGAACTTTCGTCAGCAACAAAATGTTCCCTGACGCTTTCCGACGACATTAGGCGTCCTTAGTATTTATCGACTCCGTGATGATGAGACTTCACCGAACTAACAGAGTGTACTAACGAGCTGTGCTGCATGCATGACTGTAATCTGATAGACCTAACTTTTAGAATGATTGGAGAAAGTTAATTTAGAAGCGATTCAAGAACTTTAATTTGCTCGGCGTACGACCTTCCACGCAGAGTAGCGGGCTGGATCGTGTGGAGCAACATTGCACACGCATGTCACAGAGTTACTGTCGCCTTTCTACGGCATAATATATACAAATCCTGGGTAACGGTAGCGACCTTTTTATCTCTGGCAGAAGTTGTTTCCTGCAAGAAGGTGTATCACTGATGCAAAGACGTTGGAACATAGTATAGACATACAAATTGTGAAGGCCAGCAATCAGGTTGTTCATAGCAGAAGTTGGCTTTCAGGGCGTCAGTATGGAAAATTGTCCACCGAAATGGAATATCCCACAGCGATTTCCAAATTTTGTACTGCTGTCGTGAGACACCAAAACGTTGAGGTGATCGGCCATGGCCAGTAAAACTGTTGACATACCCATTTTTAGCGTTGTAGATTCGTCAGGAATAATACACGTGATGCGCGTGCTGCCTTTGCAGTGGCAACTGTGATGGATGCACGCAATAATCAGTACGCAGGCATTTTGACCTCTAAGCGTACAATACGGTAAACAGAGTAACCATTCCCTCAAAGTATCATGGAGTAACGAATGCGGCCAATCAAACATCTGGAATAGAACCTATATCATTGGCGTCTAGTTCTTCTGATCGACGTGTGCAAGTTTTGTCTGTCGCCTGGTGGCGTATCAATGCGCGTTTCAGACATGAGCTCACCCGTAGTTAGTGGGGAAGTGTGTTACGTTTCTAGCGACTGTAGTGTACTGATGCTTGGTGCCTATACAACCTAGCTATCAGTTATTTAGATGAGGAGTTCATCTTTAAAAGCGATAACGCGGAGCACGCCACGGCCACGTTCTGAACAGCTCCTTCAGGACGTAGGAAACACCTTAACCGAATGGCCAGCGGAATTTCCATAAATGAACCAGTTTAAGCTTGCTTGAGACCATTCGCAGTTTGCAGAGGGTCGTATTGTTTTGGTCATATCGTGAGCAGCATGTTACGGAGGACCTAAGCATATTAAAAAGCATGGGCTGGAGCAGCACGACATTCAGTATTACTCTGAAGAAAGTTTTGATTTCATATATGTTCAAATAGTATATATTCTAGCATGAGTGTTCCTGTTTTGTTATTTTTATTTATTTATTTATTATTTTACAATAATACTATCATTAATCATTTCATGAAACTTATTCATTACCTGTCTGTTCTCCATGTAATCTTCTCTGCCACAAATTCGTAAATGTTCTGAGTATTTTTGTTAATTTTATATTGTTATCGTCATAATAATACAGTCATAGTAACATTTAAGTTCCATATGCACGCTACAGTGCTTTCCTAAGTGTAGTGCTATTGGAGGCCTTCTGTAGCAACTGAACTAACTTACCTACCACTTTCTGGGAATGTACAGTTAAACATGGGCTCCGAACCACGGAGAACTCACCATTTTTCACATTAACGAAAGTTGACAACGGTTGACGAAGTTATGAGTGACGGACGAAATTCGTAGCACCAGCCAGTATCGAATTACATGCCTCAAAATTGGTCTCCTGGCACTGATTCTTTTATATATGAAAACAGTTTTGGAGAGCAGCCATCTTCATGAATATTTAAAATTCATTTAAAGCCAGTCTTGATTGCATTTATTTCCTTTTAGGTTACCGGGTTCGACCTTTTATAAGATCATCTTCAAACTATGCTGGAGCAGACGACGCTGGAACTGCGGTAATCAACTGCAGTATTGTTGTTCTAACTTCTATCGAACACTCTGTTGTTGCATTGGCTTGGATGTTGTTCGAATTTTCAACCGTCCCTACACGAACTACGTTATCGTTTTAATGTCTGTGCAGCTTTAGGTTTACAGCTACGCATCCAAGTAAATCAACTCCCATCTCATAACAAAGTATCGTGAAATAAATACTCGATGGTGGCTCATATCTAATATGGCTCGAGATTTCTCTTTTTAAATTCCTGAAATGTGATAGAGTGTTACACAACTTCATTAATAAAGTAATTAATTTTCTACTCGATCCCCTTAAAAATTACTATACATAACATCTCATTATATATATGTAGTAAGGAATGTGGGACCATGCCTGATGTTCATCACACAAGCTTTATTTTTTCATTATGTTATTCGTATGCGCTTCTACTTCTGCTGATGTAGCATTCAATCACGCAGAGATTTGCTGCTCTTTCTATCTTTTCTGGCTGGTAGACTAGTTCGCAACAATCTGATACCAGCCTAATCTAAGTTGTGAGTCCACTGAGTAACTATGTCTGACAGTATCAGCATATTTTGAGACTTATTTAAAAACTACTAATGAAACGTAATGAATCACGTTTGCAATCTCTTTTTAAACAGAAATTCATCAGTCGCTGTTTACATGTAGTTCTGGTGAACAGAATATTCAAATGTTCAAATGTTTGTATAGCTTATGGGACTTAACTACGGGGTCATCAGTCCCCAAAACTTACAAACTACTTATGAACTAGCTAACACTAAGGACGGCACAAATATCCATGCCGAGGGGGCGATTCGAATCCCCGACCGTAGTGGCCGTGCAGACCGTGACTGGCGCGCCTCAGTCCCCTCGGCCACCGCGGCCGGCTGGTGAACAGAAACAGAAGGAAATTACGTGCAAAACTTTGTTAAAGCTCTAGCCAATCTCGGAGCCTGAAGACTATTACTGAATCTTGCTGAACTATAAAGATCATCGGTAAAGTCACACGATTTACTAATGAAGTACGCATGCACTCACACACACACACACACACACACACACACAGACACACACACACAATGAGAAAGAAAAAGAGACTTCCCACAAGAGGACATTAACGATATTGTTTGCGAAAGTGAATGTATAAGGTCCCAACCAGCCATGTGATGTGGCATTGCTTTAAATGAATGGTATTTGACAACTAGAATACCAGCGAATTTAAGACAAATTCTGTGGGATTAATCAGTTAAATTGTTCCGAAACTGCAGGTTAACGCCGATAACTTTGAATAGTAAGCTTTTGGATGACTAAGTAGCCCAATGAAGAGTTATCATTAATGTTTTGTGCTGTGTGACTAAACGTGGATAATATTTGACAAAGTCGTTAAAAAGAAAGTGATATAGTCTTGGTATTATTTGCCATGTATTCTGTATGACTGATAAAACCGTAAATGCTACATAAAAATGTATGAGTTATGCCTCCTAACTGTTCATTAGGAAATTAGTTTAAATAAAACGGATATCGTTACTCGCCATATGAGAAAAATAACTGTGATAGAAGCACTGTTTGTCATATGATAGTTTTTCGAATCAATCTGTTAGATAGATCTCTCGCCTACCTTTGCAACGTTTTCGACATTTTAATCTTTTACTGTACATTCGACGGCAGGTTGTGCTGAGGTACGTGTAATACTTGAAGTCAGTAGACGAGATGATTCAGTAAAACAATAACTTGCATGGAGGTGGGTGCAGCATGGAGCTGTCCATTGAAATTACAGTGAACGTTTCTTTCCTTCATTTAATGAAGCTTGAAAATGTATTGCTGAATCTTACGTTGCACTTACAATGAAGTAACACTGGAATTGTTGGATAGTGTCTAAATCTATAAAACTTGTAATTCATACTGCGTAAGGTTGTGCCACTTAACTCCTGCTGTTCCCGAAGTTGCTGACATATAAGCAGACATGTATAACTATCTCTCTGCTTATTCTGGATTCTTGTGGACAGTAAGGTTCTAGTGTTTCGGCACTCAGTGTCATCAATCAAATGTAAGAGGAAGCTGAGCTTTAATACTGTCGGGTTTAAATGTCACTTCTCGTTCTTAATTTTTTTGTGAATACTACTCAGACAACATTGATGTTACCTCTTTAAGAAACTACGAGGCGAGTCCAGAAAGTAAGTTCCGTTTGGTTATATAAAACGAACGGGTACAGACATAGAAAAAAATATTGATTGTACAAAAGTCTACAACTGTTAAACAACTTTTCTACATAGGTTCCGAAATTTTTTAGGCAATTGTTATAGCATTTCACAAGGTTTTGTGTGCCTTTTTCATAGAATGTTGCCGCCTGTGTATTCAACCATGTGGTAACATGTTCTTTCAGCTCGTCATCTTCGTTGAACTGTTGTCCACTAAGGACAGATTTTAGGTGTAGGAAGAGGATTACTGTCAAAAGACTTTTTTCTTTTTTTTTACGATAATGCCTGATCTCACACACCGAATGTGTCCAAACAATTCTCACGGAAATTTCAATGGGACCTGTTTCATCATCCTCCATACAGCTCGGACCTCTCTCCTAGCGACTTTCATCTCTTCTTACACCTAAAATCTGTCCTTGGTGGTCAACACTTCAACGATGATAAAGAACTGTTACCACATGGTTGAATACACAGGCGGCAACCTTCTGTGAAGGATGCATACAAAAACTTGTGGCACGCTAAGACAATTACCTACAAAATTTCGGCAGTTATGTGGAAAAGTAGTTTAAGAGTTGTAGAATTTTGTGCAATAAAACTTTCTTCTGTATCTGTGTACAATTTCATTTTATTACCAAACGGAACTTACTTTCTGGACGTGCCTTGTACTCTAACAGCACTTTTGCTAGTTTCAAAAACAACATTAATGTTTGCGTTTTAATCATGAACGTTCACGTTCCAATGAACTCGAGTTGTAAAATTACATGGAATTATATTTGGGTACTATAACATATATGATTCAATTACGTTTTTTAATTAGTTAGAGTATCGAGAAAGATTTGTTTCCACGGTTTTCATATTTTACATTTTCTAATATGACTGTTACAAAGCATAACGCGACAATATGGTAACTGTAGACAGGTAAGTTATTTAATAAGTCTTTGAATAAGTCTAAGGCCTAGTGCAACGAGCTAGTTTATGGAGGTTCTCGTTTCATTTTGCCGTAAAAATGCATCGGTCTTTCCCGAGGCTAGACGAAGCCTGGCCGACCAAATTCCCACGGCTCCCCAGGAAGCCTACGTCAGCTTTAAAGCGGGCCGTTAATCTATTTATTTGGAGGGTTTCACAGAACAGGAAAGTACTTTAGAGTGCCTTGTCAATGAGCGCTTTATGAATCGACTTTCAACGAGCCATTAAAAGCACTAAAGTGTGCAAATGTGTTGCGGCCGCGCGGATTTGCCGCGAGCCGGCTGTCCGCGCGCATCTTGCAGCGCGCCCTCTGCTCGCGCCTTTGTAAGGTGGCGCCAATTGTTTCACTCGGCAAAAGTTTCAAAATCTAAGCGCTGGACAAGGTTGTCGCTTTCTGTCGGAAAGTTGGACTTGGCAGAAGATTTTCCGGAGTGAAATTCCAGAAAGGGGTGACTGCAGCGCGTTCAGTGTAGGAAACGCCCTGGAAAAATTCCCTGCGTGTTGAATTGAAACAGAAATATTCAAGCACGGACGTCTGGGCGCTGACTGTTGTACAAAGCTGGCACGGCGAGCTACTACTACAACCACTAACAGGGTTATAAGGTACCAGCAGCAGGAGAGACAGTCCGCTGAGACACAAAGTACAACTATGAAAACACACAACTGCAAAGAGAATCAGGGACCACAGTCACTGATTAAATGTAAATCTAAATTAAATGTAAAACTGTGGAAACATTGTGCTATAGAATGAAACTTCACTCTGCAGCGGAGTGTGCGCTGATATGAAACTTCCTGGCAGATTAAAACTGTGTGCCGGAACCGGGACTCGAACCTGGGACCTTTGCCTTTCGCTGGCAAGCGCACTACCGACTGTGCTATCCCGACACGACTCACGATGCCGCCGGTAGTGCGCTTGCCCGCGAAAGGCAAAGGTCCCAGGTTCGAGTCCCGGTTCCGGCATACAGTTTCAATCTGCCAGGAAGTTTCATTGTGCTATAGTTTTAACATATGGGAATTCTACTATACAGTGGACTTTAGGGTAAGTTATGTCCACATTATTGCCTTACGAAAAGACTAACTCGGTGATGGTGCTAACTATTAATTTAACATTATGTGAGAAGAAATGAATATTCACAGTTATATCAAAATAAGTTCTTTTTTTTACATTTATTATACATTTGTGTAACTCGGTCGATAGGCTCGAAGATGGTTTGAATCATATTGTACTAAGATACGCTGGAAGTGACCTCCAGTAACGCCGTAGGCAGCTGTGGTAGCAGGGTGGAAACGTTGAGGTCGAGTTGTTATTTGCGGATGGAAAAGTGCAGTTCATTCTGGGAGGTGTTTCAGTGATGACAATATAGATAAATTGATCATTTTAGGGATATAAAGCCGCATAGTCAAAATAATTTTGCGTGATCAGTCTGCATGTTTTCCGCAAAGCAGGTTTTTGAACTAAAAATAAGGTTCAGCACACTTATCGTGATAAAATACATAGTAGACACGGAAAATAGCTTGACTGTCGATTTAATCGCATATTCTCGGAGCACTGTCTGAATTTGCTTATAGTTGGTGACGCTGACTTAGTAGTTTTTAGTAACAAAAAGATTTGCATTTGTTTAAATAAACACTTCGATATGAAAGTATAAATTACAATACTGACAGCTATAATTAGTCAGACTCCGTGTAGTTACATTCATTGCGTACTGCAGTTACCAATCTCTGTAATCATACTTTATAAAATTTAACGTAAGGATGAAGCAGTTTTGCGATTGTTCCCATCTTTTTCTAAGTAGTTATATTTCGAATCTAAGTCATTATTTTAAATTCGAGCGAAAGCTGACTTTCCACACTCGAATTTATATATATTATTTGTGTAACTCCGTGTAATCGAAAGGTCACTAATTTATTTATGTACTTACCGCAAGTGCCATTTCGCAAGGATTTTCACATGGTATACGTTTTGCAGTCCGGTATGGAGAGATACGTAGAACGCAAATCATGTGAGGAAGTACGTAGAACATTCAAATGTTTGTGAAGCTTATAGGACTTAACTGCGGGGTCATCAGTCCCTAAACATACAAACGACTTTTGAACTACCTTATACCAAAGACAGCACAAACATCCATGCCAGAGGTGGGAATCGAACCCTCGACGGGGAACGGACTCGCGCATCGTAGCATGTTAATAATTGGAAGTACATTTTTCTTCTATCTCAAAAGCGGATAAACGACGGGGGTCGAAGTGCCGTCCAGTCTGTGGATGGTTTTTGGACGGTTTCCCACATTCCCCGCCGTATGCCGTCTGGTTCTCCTGCTTCTCCTCAGTTACACTCCATGCAGACATTTGGGGTGCTGTGTTTCCTCTCTTCACGGGACGAGAGGTGGGGGTCTACACTAGAGAACACACTGTAAATTAACCTCAATAACGGTGTGATTCTCTGTGGGCAGCAGTGGACGAGGGACCGTTCGGACACACACATCCAAGCACGAGGGAGGATTCGAACACCCGACGCGAGAGACCGCGCGATCCGTAACGTGGCGCTCCAGACCGCTCGGCTACTCCCGCGAGGGCCGCCTCGGACAACGGTTGGCTGTAAACCGCAGCAGGTCACGTTGGTACGGTGTGCCACTCTTATTTCTGGCTCCCTGGTTTCCATTCACTTCGATATAGTCGATGTCTTATGATACACTTTACATTCTTGTACTTACAAATATACATTTTCTCGCAATACGACGGCATTGTGAACGTTACTCAATGCCGACTCACCATTGCTGATATTACACTGGTCAAAACTGTTGGGTGATCAGTTGAGATACCTAGGTTCTGGAGTATTTTCATAGGCAGAATCATCTCAACTGGTTCGACGTCATTCTGTCGGTTCTGCGGATTGGAAACAACAACATTACGACAACCAAGTTAGTGGTAATAACAGAAAGTTTCTGCAGAGGATGTTGGTGTTGACTTGTGTTTACGCTACAAAAGGAATTACACAAGCAGCTGGGTTCGTATAGTGTAGTGAGCAGGTAGGGCAATGCAAAAGCAACGTTACTTACCGGAAGCTATGGCATGGAGATCCATGGATAGCTTGGAAGTGGGACAGACACAGAGGGAGGTGGCTGCAGCTATTGGAGTGTTCTAAAGTATAATTTGGAGGACCCGGACGCGCTTTCAGACAACAGAAATCATTTAAAGAAGGCAAGGCCAAGGTAGGTCTTGGGTAGCAGCTGCAAGAGGAGAAAGGAGGCTGAATGTAGCTCAGCAGCAGTGAACCCTCCAGACAGCAACAGGACGTGTAATATCAATACAAAGAAACCGGAATAGCATTCGGGAACGAGGCCTCTACGCACCATTTATCCCGCAGAAACTGACCAGAGGAACATCAGTATTGGTGTCGTAAGGATTGGCTCTGCGTTCTATTTAGAGATAGTCCATATTTTGTGTTCAGTCGGAGAATCGTCATTCCCTCATCTGGACAGTACGTGGAATTCGGAACAATCCAGCTTATATGCAGTAAACGTCACCATATATCGGTAATGTTGGTGGACGATTGGTTTGGGCAAGAGTCAGTAATGGCGGACATACGGACCTATATGTCGATCAGAGTGCCGCTTTGACTGCTCGAAGGTATAGAGACGAGATTCTTCCACATTTTAATGTGCCCTACGCTAGTGTCACAGGTGATGGGTTCCTTCTGCTGCACTATAACGCTCGTCCCAACAGAGCTGTAATGGTGGACAACATGTTTGAAGCTGAGGGAATTGACGAATGGAGTGGCCATCTTATTCATCAGACTTAAACCCGAATGAGCAACCTGGGATGCACTTGTAGATGCATTGCAGCATGACCAGAACCTTCCATAACCGCTGCAGTGCACGGGAGAATGGCCAAATATCCCTCAAGAGTTGATTGATAACCTCATAGTGTCCATGCCATCAGATGTGCAGCTGTACTAGCCGTTTGTAGTGATCACACACCGTATTAGAGGGCAAGGAGAATGACTTTTTCACTACTATGTTAGCCCATGGCGCCTCACTCTAAGAAACGCCATGTAAACCTCAAGTAAAGAGTTGAGACAGCAAAATATGGTATTGTATCACAAATTACACGTGTAGCCAGTATCTGAAAAAAATACGTTACAATATGTACATTGTATATGATATCCCACCTGATCCTCAAATTGTTTTGAGCACATTAGATGACACCAATGTTAAAACTGAACTACTTACAGTTGGCATTTCTCCTGCGTTGTCACGATTACGTTGTGATCTGGTATTCTCCTAACCTCACTACTAAGCCGCAACAGCCTGAGCAGGCGAGACTATTAAGCCCTGGTCTATATATTCTCTGCCATGAACGAACATGTGTAATGGAATCTGTCATACTGAAACCATAATCGTTTTCAGGCGACTTGCAGGAAATTTTCCATACCGTGAAAGATACTGTAGTGTTCTCGATGGAGCGTGTTATGCAGAAGATGTGGCCCAACCACATGGTCGTAAGCAATACCAACATACAAATTAACCGTGAAGAAGACAGAGAAACGGGTGTTTCGATTCTGTGAAGGAAGTTATGAATATTTATTACCCAGGAATGAGAACGCCTCCGCGGGGGATGTGCGCGTGCTGTGAGGCTTCGTGTCACGGCTTGCGCGGCCGCTACCGGCTGAGGTTTAAGTGCTCCCTTGCGCTTGTGTGTCTGTGTTGTCATTAGCCTGAGTTTGTTTAAATGCTGTGTACGTCTAGGCAACGGCAAGGGCCTTTTTAATTGATTTACATTGTAAACGAACTTTAACGGGTTTCGTTAGTATTCATGTTGACAGCTCAATACGTTCTATTATTTCGCATCGATTGATTTTTTTAAGAACATATCTAAATCGTTATACAATTCTATACAATTCGTTTTCATATTATAATGAACTAACTTAAACCCGCGGCGGCTCCGCTCGCGTGTTGGTTGATTATGATAGCTAAGCTATCTTTCAGTAGTGTGCTATGAGACTGGTTTAGAAGGATGAAATGAAATACAATATCTTCTTTAGAAAAAATATTTTTAATCAACATCATCAGGAAAGTAAGTAGTGCAGATCAAGTCACACGTAAAATCCACTCGTTTCGAAGAATCCAATCACGAAATTCAACAATAATGATTGTAATAATATCACAGATCGATCACTTGATGTAATGAGCGAAACGTCAATTCGATTTTTAAGAGATGTATTAAAAGAAATTTCTTTTTTATTGATTGATTTATTTATTCTTATATTTCCTATTCGTATGCTTATCCTTACAGAGAAAGAGCTGAAGACATTGCAGCACACATAGACCAAAGATATGGTCTGTGGCATCACGTTTCACTGTTTGTAACTTCCTTGCTATTGAGTCGAAAACGTCATCGCTGGCCTTCAGTCCGATTTTTTTTAATAATTTGACGACTTTCAACCACCATATCTTCCACCCTCTTATATCTATCGGCATGGAACTGCTATGGTGTACAACGGGAGACTGCGGACAACAATTACACACAGACCATTCGTTGGAGTTCTGTAGTTTTCGCTGCAGAGCGAATTATTAACACACAAACACGTAGAATTTTATATACTCCGATAACTTTCCATCCCAATACACTCCACCCTTTTATCATTATCAACCGTCAAGCAACAATGCAACCAATAAAACCATTTTCAAAGAGTAAGTATAATTTTCAAAGAGTAATTATTGTCCCGCATTTCGCGTTATATTCTTCAAATTACTAAATATCTATCAGATCGCTATAAAACCGTGCCTAAAACCTTCCTCAGGTATAAATTAGTAACTGTACAAACATTTAAGTCTCTTCGTCTTGTCGTTCGGACGTGATAAGCGCACACCGAACAGACATTCACACACACACACACACACACACACACACACACACACATATATATATATATATATATATATATATATATATATATATATATATATATATATACACCGAACAGACGTTCACATTTATAGATATAGATTTACTTGACGATAAATGACAGCATCCTCTGCAAACAGCCAAAAGGATTGTTCAGATCCCCCCCTCTCCCAAATAGTTCACATACACAAGAAACAGCAGAGGACTGCCCTATGGGAAATCCAGCTATCACTTCTCCCCATGTAGTACGAATTGTGTCCTCTCGGACAAGACGTTTCCAATACAATCACATATCTGATGCGATATCCCATGAGCACGCAACTTGATTAACAGAAGTTTGTGAGGTACCGTGTCCAAAACCTTCTCGAAATCTATAAATATGGAATATATTTGAGATCCCTTGTTGATGGCACTCATCATTTCATGTGCGTAAAAGAAATCAAAATGTATCTAAATCTAAGGGACCTAACTGCTGCGGTTATCAGTCCCTAGCCTTAAAAACTACTTAAACTAACTTATGATAAGGACAACATACACATCCATGGCCGAGGGAGCACTCTAATATCCGACGGCGAGCAGCCGCGTTCTCCGCAGCAATGCGCCTTAGACGTACGTAAAGAGCCAGCAGTGTTTCGCAAGAACTTCATTTCCTAAATCCATATTGACCATAGGTCAATAGATCGTTGTGTTCGAGGTGTAAAGGAGGAATGGTCCAATATAATCCCATGACGATATATGAGTCGCGTCCAGAAAGTAAGTTCCATTTGGTTATATAAAAAGAACGGGTACAGATACAGAAAAAATATTGATTGTAGAAAAATCTACAACTGTTAAACTACTTTTCTACATAGTTTCCTAAATTTTGTAGGCAATTGTCATAGCATGGCACAAGGCTTTGTGTGCCTTTTTCATAGAATGTTGCCGCCTGTGTATTCAACCATGTGGTAACATGTTCTTTCAGCTCGTCATCATCGTTGAAGTGTTGTCCACCAAGGACAGATTTTAGATGTAAGAAGAGGATTACTGTCAAAATATTTTTTTTCACAATAACGCCTGACCTCACACAGCGAATGTGACCAAACAATTCTTACGGAAATTTCAATGGGACCTGTTTGATGATCCTCCACACAGCTCGGACCTCTCTCCTAGCGACTTTCATCTCTTCTTACACCTAAAATCTGTCTTTGGTGGTCAACACTTCAACGATGATAAAGAGCTGTTACCACATGGTTGAATACACAGGCGGCAACCTTCTGTGAAGGACGCATGCAAAAACTTGTGGCACGCTATGACAAGTGCGTACAAAATTTCGGCAGTTATGTGGAAAAGTAGTTTAAGAGTTGTAGAATTTTGTGCAATAAAAATTTCTTATGTATCTGTGTACAATTTCATTTTATTACCAAATGGAACTTACTTTCAGGACGCGCCTCGTATATTTATACCATTGATGTGTGAATAAATAATTAGATATACATGGCTCTGTAGTGTGTAGAACGCCAACAAGAGTGTATGCATGATATCACCACACTATTGCTGCGAAGCTGGTACCATTCAACTCTGGAGAGTAAGACAGTGAGCAAGACGTGTACGTAAAGTATGAAGCACCAGCGATCCTCGTAGATTGCCTATTCACCGTTTAAGGCATTTGACAGACACTGCATAGTTGGGCTGCGTGTAGCGGGGTGGTCGTATCGTGCACTTGGGCCATGCAGAGAAGTAGTTAGATCTACGGTGCCTTCCACAACAATTCCAAACATCTTGGAATAAGCTTCTTATCGAGCCAGTGCTGTGCAAAATAGTTACAGAAGTCCGGAAACTTTTGGTTTTCAAGAGTCCTCATAGGTAGAAACAATACCACAAAATTGAACTTTTATTTTTATTTTTTTAAAGGTGCTGGCCGCCATTTGACTGAAAGTTATTTTATTTATTTACTTTTTTATTGTCACAACCTGGTTTCGGCCTTGGGCCATTTTCAAGTGCTGTGATAAAAGTAGTCAGACAGGTTTCCTTAGGTCATGCTCACAATAATAAAAACAATAAAAATATTCGGAGTTGAGTCCATATTATAAAATGGGTGACACATTTGTCCCCGCATCTTAATTTAAAATAATGAGATAGGTATGTGTTCAAGATCACAAAGGCAACTCAAAAAGAAAAAATAAATAAATACATAAATAAAACTTTCGGTCAAATGACGGTCAGCTCCTTTAAAAAAAAAATACATGACTGAGGCTTCTGACGCATATAAAATCAAAAAAAGAACTTGTTTGCACAAACATTGATTAAAATGATATTGGCAAGCCATAATTTCTGTTCCAAGTAACAGACTTGTAACTTATAGAACGACAGTAGTGTATCATAAATCAGGGCTAGGCACAAGGGCTGGCTCACGTAGCCACTGGAAATGGCCCCGGCCCGCTGCCGCTGTGACGTCACGGGGATACATGCACCGCGTCGTGCGGCAGCGCTAAGCTATAACTACTGTTTTAACGGTGATTGTTTTCAGTATGTCTTACACGTGATTTTTACCTGAAGGGAAGTAATTGAAATGTCAACAGTTAAGGTGAAAATGAATATAGTATTAATTGTGCGGTACATATATTGCATAAGATTACTTATTCCGCGACTTCAACTATTTGCTCTTTTTTTTATTACTTTAAACTTATTTTACTCGAGAACTACTGAAGGCATCGTGATGCGGTTTATTTTAAATTGCAGAACTCAGAACGTTCCAAACAAAAGTCCGGGAGAGCATGTGTCTATCTTTTACGACTGGAGCACATTTACAATTTTTCTCTCCAAAGGCGCTGGGGCCTGATGGCTTCAGACTACATAAATAGTGATTGTGGGAGATCTATAAAAGTTGTACATATGCTCTCCTCGACTTTTATTTAGATCTATAAGAACTCTACAATTTAAAAGAACCGCATCACGATACGTTCATTATTTCTCGAGTTAAAGAAGTTTAAAGATTACCCGTGCGAAGCTGGGCCTGTGAAAGTAACAATTATCGTCATATTTCAACAAATTTGTACAAAACCTTTACACATTATATACGTAATTCATTACATCGAAAAACTTGTTCATAATTTCAAAAAAATGCGCTGCTTCATTATTTCCAGATAAAACTGAGATTGCTTTTGAAACTGTGCTAGAAAAAAATGCTTTTACAGGCCCAACACGTCGTAATACAACAGTTAACCATTGAAAATGCTATAACTCAATGACACCACACAACAAGGAACACTTACGAAACACGTGTACCAAAATGGGTGCCAAACACAACACAGATCAGCGCTCAGCTCAGCCACTCGGCAGCCACGGTCCACTTGCTTCTGTAACCTGGTGACGTCACGAGAGCGTGGCCACAGCGGCGCGCGCTACAACAAAGGCGTGAGCCAGCCCTTGTACCTAGCCCTGATCATAAATGACGCCTGTTTCTACCCGGTAACGAGGATTACAACCTACACCTACAAGTACCATCATATCTCTCACTCTTTCAGCAGTAAAGCTTAAAAAAATTGGAATAGTATTTATTTCTTCCCAAATAATTGTAAGATTAGTTGAAGTATTGAAAAATTTCTTAACTACTTGCTCGATCTCTGACAGTGAGTCACTCCTTAATGAACATGATAATCCATTTTCTCTGGGAAACACCAATATTCTGTCGTTCGCATTTATGTTGTCATCTATAAACAAAGAAAATGCCACCATTATCTATCAGTAAACACTTGACTTGGAAGAATATTTTTTGTGCCTTGTTTCACAAACTTCATAATTGATTTGAGACTTAGGTTTGGTGTTATTAGCACGTTTTATAGCACCTAATTGAAGTCAAAGAAGAGAGCCGACGAAAGAATCTGACATGTTCCTTTGTTCGGCCTTTCCCCATATGACGTCGGTAGCTGAGCAGAGGCCGGTGTGTCCTACTTCTGAAACAGTCAGTTTAGAGGAACACTATCTGCAGTAGTCTTGTGTAGTTCGCGAACGAACTAGTTCGGAAGAGCACTCCCACAGGCGAACTACGTGAACTAGTTCGCACATCCTTCGCATCTTAGTTCGTCCGCTCCTTTTGCGAAGACTGACGGGGAACAGCGAGAGGACGCGAGAGCGCGCAGAATCGCGTGATTCCCTTCTGCCAGTTACCGTCATTTCGAGCTGAGATGCAGCTCAGCTGTAGTTTCATAGTTCACTGCCACAATTTTTCTTTTCTAAGGTATTCAGCAGCGTCTAAATAATATTTACAACGAGTAATCTGTATGCAAAGTAGTTGAATACCATTGTATAACCCTTTCGTGTAAATAACTGGTTTATTTGCTTAAGTATTTGATGACTAATTGCCCAAAAATACGGGTAATAGCACACGCTTGGGCAACATTGATCATTATATAAAAAAGCTGTCAAAACAAAAGAAAGAGCGGTAGCAAAAGACAAAAAGAGTGGACGAACCAAAAAGAGCGGACGAACCAAAAAGAGCGGACGAACCAAAAAGAGCGGACGAACTAAAAATAGCGGATGAACTAAAACGGCGGACGAACTAAAAGGAATGGACGAACTAAAAGGAGCGGACGAACTAAAAAGAGCGGACGAACTAAAAAGAGCGACACCGGTCACGAACTAAAACATGCGTTACCGGTCGCGAACTATTACGCCAAACGTATCTCGCTTCTTCGTTCGTTGAATTCTTTTCCGAAGACCGACGGGCAATAGCGAGAGGGCGCGCAGCAGAATTAAAAATCACGTGTTTGCCTTCTGCTGATGAGAGACATTTCTAGGTGAGCGTCTACCTGCTAAATTACATAGTTCAATGCTACGAAATTTCTGTTTTGAAGTATTCTGCACTCTGCAATATCTAACTAATAAATTCCATAATGCCAAGGTATAGAGATAACTCTAAACTTAAACCCGAGAAATTATCTACAAACTGTTTCTTTTGGTTTGCGTCACATCGTTAGCGGCTCAAGCAGCAAGCGCATGAAGCAGCTAGGTGGGGGAACTTCTCCATCCACCTGCATGCGCAGGCCACGCCGCTCAGCCGTCACTGGGTTCGGATTAACTAAAAGCACGAACTAATCCGCGGCAGAGCCGCGAACTAAAGTGAGCGCTCCCGATCGCGAACTATTATGCGCAAGTCTAATCTGAAGAGCCCTGAGGTACACTGAAATGTTAACACACTCCATTTTTGGACAGGTGTCACAGAATCCCTCCATTTGGTGTACTTATTAGCAAATTTCTTTAACGCTACAATGGTCGCGTAGGGTCTCACCATGGGTGTAGAAAGAGGGAATAGGGCAAGACGTTACAAACGCCGGCCGCGGTGGCCTAGAGGACTGAGGCGCTCCAGTCACGGTCTGCACGGCCACTACGGTCGGGGGTTCGAATCCCCTCTCGGGCATGGATATTTGTGCCGTCCTTAGTTGTAGGTAGTTCATAAGTAGTTTGTAAGTTTAGGGACTGATAGCCCCGTAGTTAAGTCCCTTAAGCTTAACAAACATTTGAACATTTGAACGTCACAAACTTGAAGCCATGTTTGAAGCTGACTAAACCTAGCTCCGGCATTACAGTTTGTTCAGAACATTAGTTTTTTACTGAGCTGCTGTGTAGATTTATCGAAGATTTGCAGTTGATAATGCCTGCGTGCGTTGTTTATAGTTGTACTAACCGTTTTGACAGCACTAATAAGCTGAAGGGAATCACGTTCCATTCGGGCCTGTGAGTCCTTTGAACAAACAAACATGGCTGCCGACCGGCTTCAAACAGCAGTACAGCAGACGCCCGTAGTGACGTCTCGCCTAATTTTACCTCCATGGATCTCTCAGAAACATCTTTCCGGAATAGGCAACCCGCGCGTCAGCGGAACTGAATATTCTATTGTTCATTTTCAAAAAATAAATTTTCATTTGTTGTTATTGTAATACTTACTTGTTTTTCCCTCGTTTTATTTACTTACTCCCTGCAACATCTTAAGTTAATTAAAGCTAACGCTGACCCTGTATCTCACAGATACAACGTGACCACGAATGTTCCACCTCGTGATGTGACCATTGCAGAGTTAAAAATATAAGATAATGCCCATAACGAAGGCACAAGGGCGGAATCATTCGGTAACGAAGCATTGTACTAGATGTGGAACGAATTGCGAGACGTGCTGGCGCAATAGTTATCGGGATAGTCACTACTTAAGTGGGAATGTTTGCAGGAACTTTGACTTTTTCATCGTGTAATTTAATTGGATTAATTCAGACGAACGTTATTCGAGGAAGGCTTTACAAATATGGGACCGCCTCGATCGCATATCTCTTGTAGAGAGCATGAAAGTGAAGAAAAGTAGATTATTATGAGTGCACACGTAAACCGTTCCATACATCGTTGAATATGAATATGATATCCTAGTGGTTTGCTGAATATATCTATGGCCGCTTAACGACATCCAACTTCACATCTTAAATTACACAAGGTGCGCCTGAAAAGTTCGGTGAATGCTCTCTGTAAATATAGGAAACAAAATACATTTACTGACCTTCAAAGTAATCGCCATTGGCTATAAAACACTTTTGACATGGGTTGTACAGCTCCCGGAAACTGTCAGCAAACGCTTCTTGTGGAATCGCTCGAAGCACTGAGGTCACGCATTGTTGGATCTCCACAACCACTCAAACACATACTTTTTACTCACTGCTTCAACACCATACACTTTCACTAACATCCCATTGGTCTACGTCACCGTTTTGCCCAATTTGAAACAAAACTTGATGTTAATGCGTTGCCCCATTGCTAAGTTTTGCGTTCCATGTTACAATGACACGAGTTCTCACACTGACCCTTTTAGCTGGGTGCAGCGTGTACCACCACTTCACTGCAGTGTTTTGCATGATAGGGGGCGCTTGTTGACATGTCTCTCATTATGTATCCGCGGGAACCTCATTCTCGCCACTCCGGTTTGTAAAATATGAGACCATTCAACGAACTTTTCACACGAACCTTGTACGTTCCATACAGCGCAGAGCGATTTTAAGTTTGAGGTGTACAAGAATATACATATCATAGCCTATATGACCAGTATAGCACTAATGTGTAAATCCGCTGAAGTCTGAAATTCAATTTGAAACCTTCTACGTGATGCATTATTTCACGGTTTACTAAGCTGTAAGAAAATATGCGTGGAACATGTGTCTGTAGTATACGCCATTATTACCAAAAACCCAAACATCTTTGATGGACGCAGAAATATATGTTGGAAGCATAAGAGCGAAGGAAATCGACATCTGACTTATAAAAACCATGACGAATATTTACCTACAAATTGGGAAAAGCCAGTGAAAGTATTAATTAAAATGAACAAATCAGAAATATAGGACCAGTGTCGTATCATGTTTAACAACGTCGGTAGGTACCGCGAGATTACGCTGGTTTCTATTTAGTTTCATATTACTCAGTTTGTCGACAATAGTCGATTATTGCCTAATGATACTACGTGGAATGGCTGCGTGGTCTAAGGCGTCAAGCTATGGTCTTTTGCGGCCGTTCCCGTCGGAGGTTCGAGTCCTCCCTTGGACGCATGTGTGTGTGTGTGTGTGTGTGTGTGTATGTGTGTGTGTGTGTGTGTGCGTGTGTGTGTGTGTGTTTTTCCTTAGTGTAAGTTAGTTTAAGTAGTTTGTAAGTCTAGGGAATGATGACCATAGCATTTTGGCCCAATAGGTTTAGAAACGTTTTATTATTTTTATTTATTGATTGATTTATTTTTTTAATACAGCCAATGTAATTCAATGTAAGTATACATAATACATAATGACCAGCGGAAATTTACAATGACTTTTTCATTTTTTGAACTAAAATGTAATATTAGGTCATTTATTACGCCGTTGTTTAAATACGAAAACAGACAATCATTTAGCGTCTATGATTCTTTGCAAACATACGGGGAGCAAAACAAAGGGTAATTATCTGATCGGCACACGAGACCTGCAGATTCATGGTCTTGACGAATTTGAATAGTTATATTCTTAATTACTGACCCCAAGACCCTACAGTATGATCATAATTTCCGAAAAGCTCTGAAGAGCAATACCGAGAAAGCGATGTAACGAGCGTTTTAAATTGTACATCCATCACGGGAAATTCACTGTCCCTTGCGATTCTTCCAGTTAATTTCAATCTGAAGTCTGTTACTGTTTTGTGTAACGCTTGTTCGTAGCTACTTCACAGTTATATATAATTTCAGCAATATATCGCGAACCTTCTGATACAAAATAAGAGATCTTACGCTTTTATTTGTATTCAGGCTCAAATATTATTCATTACACAAAGCACCGTTCCCTCTTTTCAGTAAAACATTCTCAAACGTGCCTATCTTGAATGGCTATACAACGCAGCTGTGTAATTCACTCTTGTAGCCCACCATACAGTAGCGGCATGAACACTGGCTGGATGTTATCGACAAGATCCTCACACGGAGATTATCACTAAGCCTTTATTGTCCTCGCCCTTAGCAGTTTCTGGAATAAGTGGACTAACCGGCGCCAGATTCCAGTAACTTATTGTATTTCTCAGCCAATATTTTCCACAGGGTCCGTTGATTCACTTCAGATCTGCAATTTTTCACACTTTGTACACTTACATTCTGACAGTATAGGACTCTAAAACACGTTAAATGCACTCTTCTCTCTAACACTGAGACATAAGAGCTGCTTTAATCCTTCATTTGGCAAACACAGAAATGACGCATAGAAAGCATATTAAGTTACTTAAATTACACTCCTGGCCGTTAAAATTGCTACACCACGCCGAAGACGTGCTACAGACGCGAAATGTAACAGACAGGAAGAAGATACTGTGATATGGAAATGATTAACTTTTCAGAGCATTCACACAAGGTTGGCGCCGGTGGCGACAATGTTTCAAATGTTTGTATAGCTTACGCCACTTAACAGGGTCATCGGTCCCTAAACTTACAAACTACTTATGAACTAGCTAATACTAAGGACAGCACAAATATCCATGCCCGAGGGGGGATTCGAACCCCCGACCGTAGCGGCCGTGTAGACCGTGACTGGAGCGCCTCAGTCCCCTCGGCCACCGCGGCCGGCTCGGTGGCGACACCTACAACGTGCTGACATGAGGAAACTTTCCAACCGATTCCTCATAAACAAACAGCTGCTGACCGTCGTTGCCTGGTGAGACGTAGTAGCGATGCTTTGTATAAGGAGGAGAAATGCTTACCATCACGTTTCCGACTTCCATAAAGGTCGGATAGTAGCCTATCGCGATTGCGATTTATCCTATCGCTTCATTGGTCCTCGCGTTGGTCGCGATCCAATGACTGTTATCAGAATGTGGAATCGGTGGGTTCAGGAGGGCAATACGGAACGCAGTGCTGGATCCCAACGGCCTCGTATCACTAGCAGTCGACATGACAGACATCTTGTCCGCATGGCTGTAACGGATCGTGCAGCCACGTCTCGATTACTGATTCAACAGATGGGAACGTTTGCAAGACAACAACCATCTGCGTGAACAGTTCGACGACGTTTGCAGCAGCATGGACTATCAGCTCGGAGACCATGGCTGCGGTTACCCTTAACGCTGCATCACAGACAGGAGCTCCTGTACGCAACGACGAACCTGGTAGCACGAATAGCAAAACGTCAGTTTTTCGGATGAATCCAGGTTCTGTTTACAGCATCATGATGGTCGCACGCGTGTTTGGCGACATCGCGGTGAACGCACATTAGAAGCGTGTATTCGTCAACGCCATACTGACGTATCACCCGGCGTGATGGTATGGGGTGCCATTGGTTACACGTCTCAATCACCTCTTGTTCACATCGACGGCACTTTGAACAGTGGCCGTTATATTCCAGATTTGTTATGGCCCGTGGCTCTACCCTTCATTCGATCCCTGCGAAACTCTACATTTCAGCAGGATAATGCACGACCGCATGTTGCAGGTCCTGTGCGGACCTTTCTGGATACGGAAAATGTTCTACTGCCGCCCTGGCCAGCACATTCTCCGTATCTCACACCAACTGGAAACGTCTGGTCAATGGTGGCCGAACAACTGGCTCCTCTCAATAGGCCAGTCACTACTCTTGATGAACTGTGGTGTGTTGATAGACGCCATCCAAGCTCTGTTTGACTGAATGCCCAGGCGTATCAAGGCCGTTATTACCGCCAAAGGTGGTTGTTCTGGGTGTTGATTTCTCCGGATCTATGCAACCAAATTGCGTGAAAATGCAGTCATATGTCAATGCTAGTATAATACATTTGTCCAATGAATACCGTTTGTCATCTGTATTTCTTCTTGGTGTAGCAATTTTAGTGGCCAGTAATGTAGTTATCATGAGGACGCGGGTTCGAATCCTGGATGGTGCACAAATTTTCAACGTTCTACATTTAATTTTCTGAGTGCCCAATCCTAGTTAACGTTTGTGTCTGATGTTTTTTAAAGTGGCTTATGGGTATATTAAGAAGTGATGTTGGAACAGATTTGGCAGAAAAAATGAGCAGAAGTCAGTCTGCAATGACTAAACGCAATGCGAAAGGATCCCCTCCTGTGACCCAAAGAAAAGAGGAAGATGTCTTACGTTTGCCATTGTTGCAAGAAGGCAATCTTCTTTCAATGCCTTACAAACATTTGAACTATGTACAAGGAAAATTAAATAGCATGTGTGTATTAAACAATAAAAATATAGTAAAAAGAAAAATTCCTTTGATTGCGGGATAGTTATCTTAATTTGCTGTAGTTTGCGTTTGAATGGAAATTTTTCGTAAAAATATAGTACATATTTTCTTGGAATTTATTTCTTGTGTAGTATTTCTGTAATATTTCACGTAAAAAAATTGATCTTTTACACCAGAATTACTGAATACAATTTCTATGGATTTTTAAAGCCTGTAAAAAAAGAAGAAAATTATAGGTTAAGGGTCAAGGAACAATTACTTCTCTCTGCAGTTTTTATGCGGCTACATTATACCAAATACTGTATACACTCTACTGGTGCAGAAGTGGATATTTGCAGCAGCTAAAAGCTGTTAGTGAAGCGCTGACAGTGGACTCAACATCCAGAAGAATGGCAGCTCGGATCTCCGTCACTTTATCGGATATCTACATTTTCCGTGATTTCTCTAAACCGCTTCAGACAAAGGCTGTAAATTTTCCGGTGTAAAGGAAACTACCCTAATTCGAGTTCGTGGTCCAGCTCAATGACTTGATGAGGCACTAAATCCCATTTTCTACTTTCTGATAATCATCGTAAACACTGTTATTCGGTTGTTGTTGTTTTTTTTTCGGACTAAACTGCGTGGTTATTATTCCGTAAGTTACAAATTACTTAAACTAAGTTAAACTAACCTAAGGACGACACCTTCCCGAGGGAGGATTCGAACCTCCGACGCGGGAAGTCTCGCGATCCGCAACGTGGCGCTCCAGACCCCTCGGCTACTCCCGCGCGGCAACGAAGCTATTCCACAAGTTGTTAGTGACAGATCAAGATGAAAGATATCATCTTGAATGATCATGATCTTGATGCACTACTTCTACCTATCGATTTAATGGAATTATTTTTTACCGTGAAAACTGCTCATTGTTAGGTCGCATTCCAAGTTATTCCATTTATGTGACCTCTGAGTCGCTAAACTGTTGCTCAGGTTAGGTTTTCGACTGTTCACCACACTGCAGAAACTCCAGAATTTGCCTGATAATTTGAAGGTCTGTCTCCGAGTGATACAGCTAGCCAAAAAGAAGCCCGCCCGACAGGGAGAATGTTAGCGTGCTCAATGCAGTGCCAGGTGAAACATTTACTATTCTCCTATTGTCATTTTGCTATGTGTGAATAGAGGTCCCTGATTCTCGCGACCTATCGTGGCTGCATTATGGACACTGGATATTAAAGTTTATGTAGCAATGGTGATACTGGCAAGAATAATTTAGAAGTAGATACCCTTGTGGTATTACAGCAACTTATATCACTTAACAAAAGTAAGTGTCCTGGTCCCGACTGAATTCCAGTTAATACTTTCAGAGTATGCCGATGCAATAGCCCCATATCCAGTAATCATATACAAAGACTGGAAAGTTACACAGATCACTCCAATATTCAAGAAACTCAATAGGGTTGATACGCAGAATTACAGGACTATATCACTGACGTCGGTTTGCAGCGGGATTTTAGAACGTATACTGTCCTCAAATATTATGAACTACCTCGAAGAGAACGACCTATTAAGCTATAGTGATCTCGGATTCAGAAAGTATAGTTCTTGTGAAACACACAGTCTGCACCAAGTCCGTCACACCTTACAAATTTATTGGATGTGTCATTCAACACTAAAAACTGTTTTCGTTTAAGGGAATTCTCAAAAAATTTTCATATGTTTGTTAAGCTTATGGGACTTAACTGCGGGGTCATCAGTACCTAAGCTTAGAAACTAACATATACTAAAGACAGCAGAAACATCCATGCCCGAGGGGGGATTCGAATCCCCGACGGGGAACGGCCTTGTAAAGGAATTCTCCAGAGTATGTTTCTCCACCTATGATAATGTAGATATGGTAACATTTAATGATATTGAGGAATTGACAAGCGAGCACGTGCATTTTCTCTACTGTTGGGTGATTTGTGCGAAGGATCATGTGGCACACACTATATTAAAATAGCAGTACCGCATTTTCTACAGTGGCCTGTTTGTAACAGGAATTTGACACAAATCCCACGTGTATGTTAAACTACACCAGCAAGTGGATGAACCACATCTCTGATCGTGTTCTCTAACCTAACGTTAGACGCCACGTCTGCGGCGATTACAGTTTTACGTTTAACAGTAAATAAATACTAAATACAACATCCTGCTCCGATTAATGGCTATTGATTATCGCAAGAGGTCAATATTACTTTGAGTTGGTCTACGAAATGGTACTTTACAATTATTATTAGCTGAGAGCCCACAGAATATTATGTTAAGGATCACCTTTTGCGTCTTATGCACGTAGTACAGTGTACCAGTCGCCATTACATCGGTCTTGACATTACAGGAAGTTTTGGTCAACACGTGCGTCTTGTGTAGTCAATTAAAGAATCACGTGTAACCCACACTTGAGCAAATACCTTGTTTCTTTTTCTGAACATATCGTAGAATATCTTTTCCATATTTAACCAAAGTAGAATGAAATCGGCTAATAATCACCCAGAAACATTAAAGAAACTTTTCAAACCGCGGCATTTAGAAGAATCTGTTAACCCTTCTTGAAACAATAAATCGCTACTGAAAGTTCTTATCAAACAAGTTTCAGACTATTAGCTCGACTGATATTTAGCATGCACAGGGCTAGAGGGAGCTACAGCCGTGGTGGCCGCGGAGGGCGACTACCTAAGTCCGCTGTATCCCAAGTGGCCAGGCAACCAGCAGCTGTAGCAGAGAGACCGGCGGTTCGATACCCGCTAGCAGAATTACCAGTATACTCACATGGCTGGGATACTTCCACTGAGCATAGCCCTCTCAACAGAATTTTGTTGCGTAATAATTAATGCGTTTTGCGTGCGATTGATGTTAAAGAGCTACTGTTGGCTAGTTTTTGTTAAGTAAATAAATTTTTATCTCAATTTCTCATTTGTTTTATCGTCAGTTGGGGCTGCTTATATGGTAGTTGAATAACAGATGAGACGTAAAACCTCAAGCCTTTTCAAAATACATTTTCTTTGTCTCTCCATTTATCATTTGTAGCTGCTGAGCCAATGACCATATTTATTACATACTTCCCCAGCTAAATAGGCTAGTCACATTTAGTGTTTCTATGGCAGAAGTGTCACTCAGAAAGCCGAGGTTGAATGGCCGTGCGATCTAAGACGCCTTGCTGCGGAGCGGAAGGCTACTTTCCGTCGGAGGTTGGATTTCTCCCTCGGGCATGGGCGTGTGTTATCCTTAGCGTAAGATAGTTTAGGTAGATTGCAAATCTAGGGACTGATGACCACAGCAGCTTGGTCCCATACATTTATGAACAGTTGTCACTTATCAATTGTGAAGAAATGTCTGGACACGATAGATTTCCAGCATGTTATTTCGCAATTCCCAACAAAACGTTGGGGAAAAGCGTGTAAAGTTGGCATCCGCGCACTTCAACCAAAAAATTTACGAAGTCTGGAGTTGTACCAGATTCACAAGTCCCGTATCCTAACCGCTAGACTCAAACATTATTCTAAGCCCGCAAGCGAATCTTTGTAGATGTTTACATTGCGAATCATGCCACATATATACACAGGCCCTGCCTGTATCAGGCTGGAACGCTCACTAATCAAATTCAAGTTGGAAGATCCATTTATAGGAATTCTCTGAACTGGACAGTTTTCCAAAAACTTTGTTCATTACTAGTTTTATATAAATTTGACCAGAAATTTTATCAGCATTCCAACACTGTAATTGGCATTCGTGTATATTCAATAGTTTTGCTAATAAATGGATATTTAGTTGCAAGTTCATTACCGTAATTTCCGTGTGTATTAAATAAACATAAACAATGAATTTATGTACTCAACGTAGGTTCCTACTATTCATAGATGTGTATTGTCGTTACTTTTATATTTAAGTAATATGAAATAGAACAAGCGCGGTATATAGTTAGGAGGGAATGCGATTGGTCTGAGAGAATTATACGAAACTCATGCTCAAAGGAAACAGTGTGAAGAACACTAGTGTAATACATTCTTGAGTACTTTTCTATTCTTTGGGTTCCCAGCCTGGTCATTTTAAAGGAAGACATAGAAGCTGTTCAGAGTTTAGCTGCTAAATAAGGTCAATGTACACACGCATATTATGGAGATACTGAAAGAACTCAAATGGGGAATCCCTGGATGGAAGATGACGTGATTCTCGCGAAACACCATTTAGAAACCTGGTATTGTAAGCTGACTGAAGAACGGTCGCCGTACAGTTAACATTAGGTCTGCGAATAGCAGATAAGCAGTATCGTACGGAGGCACATAGATATTGTATTTTTGCTGCGAATGGATCAGGTAGGGAGATTATCAGTTGTGCTGCGGGTTAACTTCCGCCATGCTTCACACGATGGCTTCTGGAATATTAAAGTAAAACGATTTGACAAATTCATTGAAAAGGACAATTCTCAAGAGGAGAAAATAATGAGAGTCGTCTCCCCAGCAGCTAGCCTCCTGGGACCTCTGTGACACCTGCGTATATAGCTATTCCTTAGGGTATGGAGAGGCGTCCTTGCAGGCACTCACTGATGAGTAGCTCTTTCAAACGTTCTTATAAATCCACGGTCGATTATATGCGGCTTCCAGACCAGAGGAGGACTACCGCGCTTTTACCGCAGTGCAAAAAACACTGAATTATGAATGACGCACGAATTATCTGCATTTATAAAACCTTTCACATTCAATCAGTCCACTCCACTTTGTGATTTTACAGTTCACAACTTGAACTAGCGTGTTGTGGTGAGAGACCACAGTACCACTGCGCGAAGTTTTATGTCTCTTTGTGTCATCGTTTCCTTGCAGACCTTTTGCTTTAATTTTTACCAGTATTATGAAGTCTGTTGAGCATACATACCATATTGTATTTCAGGTTATTCTAAAAGAATAATAAATTAGGATTCCCAATGACACGGTATGTTTCCAAAGGAATAACAAAAGAGAGCGACAGGAGACAGGCTCATTTTATTGTAGAAAAAGGCAATTAGCTGCAGTAGCATCTTTATTTACCACGTTTTAAGAAGGTAGCTTTCTTAATTGCCTGTTAAACTGGTACAAATTGGCATCTGATTTTATACGAACTTTGGATAAGCTAGAGGCTTCAAGTTTTAAACAAAGATCAGAGCTGGACGACGATGTATTATGATCTCACTTTATCGCCTGGTTCGTGTCATACGATAGTACTTTATGTATCATTGAAATTTCCTTTTCCAACCGGGAATGGTTAGTGGGCAGAACTAATGGTGGTAAGCCTCCATCTTACCTCCAGTGTCTCTAATTTTAGTTCCACGTCCTTTCGTAAGATCTACCCAGAGGAAGCAACGTTCGAAATCAATTGAAAAGTTCCACACACATAACACTAAAAAGCAAAAATAAGTATTTAGATAAAATTAAATTTTTAATGTACAAAGGATTAAATTGTATCAAGCCCCATAGTCTGATTATTATTATTTATTATTATTAGTAGTAGTATTAGTTATAGAAATATTAGTATTTTGTATTTATGAAATTACTTGTACGATTAAAACGAGAGTTTGCATTCAACACACAACTCACCTCTTTAATAGTCACAATTACATGCTCCCAAATTTTTGTTTTGCTTTCAGTTTTACATGTTATTTTATGGCTATTAAATTGCACAGTGAAACATTTTAGGAGTATCTACACTGAAGACTCAAGGAAAATGATATAGGCATGCGTAAGACAACACAGAGATATATAGACACTCAGACGACAGAGCTGTGATGGGCAACATCCATATAAGACAAGGCGTTAGAACAGTTACTGCTGCTACAATGGCAGGTTATCACGATTTCAGTGAGTTTGAACGCGGTGTTATAGTCGACACACGAGAGATGGGACACAACATCTCCGAGGCAGCGATGAGGTGGGGGAGTTTCCCTTATCATCATTTCACTAGCGCACCGTGAATATCAAGTCTCCGGTAAAATTCAAATCTCCATCGGTGCAGCCGAAAAAGTATTCTACAAGAACGGGGCCAACGACTACTGAAGAGAATAGTTCCACGTGATAAAAGTGTAGCCCTTCCGCATATTACTAGTCGATCAACGGAACATCACCGATATGTGCTTTCGGAGCCGAGGGTGGCCCACGCGTGTATCCTTGCTGACTGCACGACATAAAACTTTACGCCTCACCTGGGCCCGTCATCACGTAAATGGGACATTTGATGACTGGAAACATGTTTCCTGATCTGACGATTCTCGTTTCCATTTGCATCAAGCGGATGGACGTGTACGGTATGAGGACAACCGTATGAATCCAAGGACCTGCACGTCAGCAGAGTGTCATTCAAGCTGGTAGAGGCTCTGTAATAGTATGGGGCGTATACAAATGGATTGATGTGGGAGTGCTGATACGTCTAGATACAACTCTAACACGTACTATCATGCGCAGAATAAATTCAACGACCTGAATTACGTTCCACCAGACGTGCTTGGATATCATAAAAATACAGGGTGTCTCACGAAAGAAGCCTGCCAGGCGTCCGCAGATCGCGCGGTACGGCTCCCGGCCGACGCCACCGCATCCACCGGCCACGGCAACGCCCGATTCTCGGACTCTATTGTGTTGCGGGCGCATACACTGAATTAAAGTCTAAAAAAACATTGCCATCTGAGTAACCTAAGCTTACCTTTATTTACAGTAGATGTTCAAAATGATGTCCCTCTATGGAAAGAGCGGCCTGATATTTCGACTACCGAAATCTGGGAAATAACTAGTCGAATTTTTTTTTTCACGAAACAATAAATTCTGACAGGTATGTGAACAATGTCCTGCATCCATTTTTTAAGACCTTTCACTCAACGAAATGCTGTACATTGCCAATGCTTCTATGGCAGCAATACGAAGTGTTTTTGATGATAGGATAGTTGACTGGCCTCCTCGTTCTTCAGATCTATATCCCTGTGACTTTTATCTTTGTGGAATGTTAAAATACAAGGTGTTTGCAAGTAATCGCCATACACTCCAAGAAATGTAAGACAGGATTCGACTAGTCATTTCCCAGATTTCGGCAGCCGAAATTCATCGAGTGTTCGCAGATGTGTTCAAGAGATGTCAGGCCGCTCTTTCCATAGAGGGACATCATTTTGATCATCTACTGTAAATAGAGGTAAGCTTAGGTTACTCAGATGGCAATGTTTTGTAAGACTTTAACTCAGTGTATGCGCCCGCGGCACAATAGAGTCCGAGAGTCGGGCGCTGCCGTGGCTGGCGGATGCGGTGGCGGCGGCCAGGATCCGAACGCGCGATCCACAGACGCTTGGCAGGCGTCTTTCGTGAGACACCCTGTATTTGTAAATCTGTGGGACTTGACTACAACGGTTATCAGTCACTAGACTTACAATTAACGTAAACTAACCTAAACACAAAACACACAACCTTGCCTGAGGGGGGACTCGAAACTCCTACGGCAAGCAACCGCCCACAACACAACAATACGCCTTAATTTGCTCGCCCACTCCAACGCGGTCGCATATCATACATATTGCGATCGTCTAATCGTTTCACACTATAGTCGTTCGTTTATATAAAATGGGTCACATAGACAACCACTACATAGCACGCTCTTCATAGCAGTCATTTCTTATGTAAATCAATGATACTGCAAATACATGAACATTATTAAAGGTGAGACTGTGCCTGGCGTTTGTAAAGTCTGTTACAATAAGTACATTTTAAAAGCTTTACCACCCTCAGTTTCCCTCACACTATTATAGAATTGAAAGGTAGATAAATAGTATGGAGGCGGTTCGACAAACCCTCAAATATTATGAACTACCTCTAAGACCCATGATCAACATGGATTTAGAAAGTATCGTTCTTGTAAAACACAGTTAGGTCTTTACTCCCATGATGTGATGAGTGCTATCGACAAGGTAAGTCAGATAGATTCCGGACTTCTAGAAGGCATTCGGCACTGTACCTCACAAGAATCTTCTAATAAAACTGCGTGCTTAAGGGATATCGCCTCAGTTGCGCGACTGGATTAGTGATTTGCTGTCAGAAAGGAGACAGTACGTTGTAATTGACGGTAAGTCATCGAGTAGAACAGAAATATCTGCCCTTCCCAAGGAACAGTTATAGGGCCCGTACAATTCCTTATTTTTATAAACGATTTACAAGTCAATCTGAGTAGCTCTCTTAGAATGATCGCGAATGATACTGTCATTTATCGGCGAGTAAGGTCACCATAAGACCAAAAGCAACTCCAAAATGATTTAGATATCTGCATGGTGCAGAAATTGGCAATTGACCCTTAATAGTGATAATTGTGAAGTCATATGTAGATGTAGATGCCAGGAACTTACGAATGATTTGAAGAGTACATCTAAATAAGCACTCTGCAAGTCACATTAAAGTGGATGGCAGAGGGTTCATCGAACCGCATTTATGATATTTCTCTAAAGTTCCATCCTCTAACAGCTCACGAGAAAAACGGAACACACAATCCTATCTATTTTTGATATGATTTCTCTTATGATGATCGTATCTCCCTATGTGCGTGATAACAAAATATGTTCGTATTTGGAAGAGGAAGTTGTCGAAAGATATTTCGCAACTAGATCTCGCCGTAGCGAATAACGCCTTTCTTTTAATGATTTGCACCAAAATTCATGTATCATTTCCGTTATACTCTATCCCCTATATCGCGATAATACAAAACGACCTGCCCTTTTCTGAACTTTCTGTAAATAGTCAGTCAGTCCTACCTGGTGTGTGCGGAGTTCCATTCCCGATTCCCAGCCAGGCGAAAAAGAATTGTATCATTATTTCAGATTCACAACATCTTGCTGTTGGTGAAAATATTCGGTCGCTACCATCGGATTTCACTTAGTTAAAAATCTCAGTAGCTACTGGTTTCTATAGTTGACAGATTTTCCCGTTCAGCTAAACCAATATCATTATTTTCAAGTTTCGATTTGCGACCTGATATTTATGAAATCTTCGATAGTTATCTCTTTATCTTCAGACAGCTATGACGATTTTATTCAATACCGAGTCTGGATAAGATACGAAAACCTGCTTAGGGTGACATTGTTAATCATGTTGTTTTTTTTTCTGGTTAATGCAACAACTGATTTATGCAAAACCAATCACCACCGGATCGACATTTCGTAATTTTTTGAAAAACCATTTCGAGTTCTAAAATACTTAGAATTTCTGTAGAATTGTAGGAGTTCCTATATTGTCGTAAAATCATAAAAATATTTAATTTCATCTAATGATTACTGAAAGATTTATGAGACAGAGAGTGTTGTCTGAGACTCTAATGAGCGTGTCAATGCTTTGCAAATTACAATAAAGCTGAGTTTACAAACGTCAAGGACTATTTCATCTTTAATAACGTGTTTCGTATTATTTACAATATCGTGGTTTTAATTTACATATATAATGACTGCCATGAAGAGCAGTGTTATGTAGTGGTTGCTTAATGGTCCCATTTTGTACAGTCAAACGATAGTATCGTGAAACAATTAGAGGACCGGCTAGGCAGCTACGTTACATGGTATGCATGCATATGAGGCGTAACGCAATTCAGGTCGTTCGTTTTTGTTTCTGCGCATGATAGTGCGTACGCATCCTGGCTGATCACCTGCACCCATTCATGTCCATTGAGAATTTTAACGGACTTGCGCAGTTCCAGTAGGACAATTCGACACCCCACACGTCCATAATTATTACAGAGTGGCTCCAGGAACACTCTTCGGAGTTTAAGAACCTCCGCTGGCCTTCAAACAGCCCAGACATGAACATTAGTGACCATATCTGGGATGCATTACAACTTACGGTTCAGATGAGATCTCCTCCCATCGTATTCGTAAGGATTCTTGGACAGCCCTGCAGAATGCATTTCCTCCATTCCTTCTCTTGCTGCATACCTCCGCCGTCCCAGTCTCTGTGTCCATAACCTCCTCTCACCTCGCACTGAACATTTCCTCCTCCCTTGTCTCCAAGTTCATTTCAGTCTGAATGTGCTGTACGGTTTCTGGGAACAATTCGAAGTAAATGGGCTAAAACCTTGTCGTGATTTGTCGTATGTCCGTCTCAACGTTCACTAGAGTGTCGAGTAAACATTTCAGTAAATCGACCAAGAACTTTGCAAGATTTTCGGTATAAAGATTTCCCATTTACATAATATATACGTGTGTATTTATATATTATTTCTAAACTGTAAGTTTATTTTTACTATGCCTGTTACCCTCGTGCAAGTTCAAGCAATAAATTAAGTATGGCGTATAAAATACGAACACACAAATTCTGAAAAAAACTTTTTTCCATGTTTTCCTGACAACAGCTTATAAATTATGAAACAGTCAAACAAACAAAAAAAGAAATTTTCCCTGTCTTAGCTATTAATATACAATTAGATATGGATTTTAAATGATAATAATAATAGATAACTATTTCCAAAACGTAGTGTTTATTTTATTGCATTTTGATTTACAACATTGATAGGTTGTTTTGTGGCGTGTAAATGAATAACGTTGAACGTGTGTCGACACGGGAACATGCGACATTATATTTGATATGTGAAAACCCTTGATTTTCAAGATTGATGACCCAAGCACTTAACGACTGCGTCAATTGGAATGGCCACTGGGGCAACACATTCCAGAAGCTTCATTTTATTACGTATAAATATGCAGAAGGAAAATTAAAAAAACATATATGTGCAATTTTTCGAATTTTTCTGTTTCTTTAAAATGAGCTTCTTAAAAAAATTATGTACAAAGATGCAAATGGAAATTTTCAAAAGCCTTCTCCATTAAAACATGGATACATAAAACTAATTTCATGGTAATTTAATCAGGAATGGAATATAAACGTAGATGATGTCGAATTCCGTTAAGTGAAGCCATGCGCCATATGAAATTCTATGTTTGCAATGTCCTTGCTCTTAGTTGAAAGGTAAAGTGTGCAGAAATTCATCAAGATCGGAGGAAAACTATAGATTTTGTGAGAGTCCGCAGATAAACTCCCTCCACCATGCATCGAACGAAATTTATGTACACAGTGATCTTCCTCTTGTTTTAATGATCAAGTGTGCAAAATTTCATCAAGACTGGAGGAACTATAGATCTTTATGCAGTAGATACACAAAGTCACATTGAAGACCGAAATTTCTGAAATTTTCCAAGTTTTCGGTAGATTTTCCAAAAATTTAGTTTCACACAAACGTCCTGAGAATTACGAAAACAACAAAATACAATTAGACAAATCAGTGGAGCCGTTCTCACGTTATGGCGTGACCAATGGAAATAGGGTTTCATATAATACCGACGTGACGAATGAGAGTATCTTATTGCTTCAGATGGAAGGAAGGAAGCTTGGAGTTTAACGTCCCGTCGACAGCGTGGTCATTAGAGACGGAGCTTACGCTCGGAGTATTTGGGTATGGATGTGGAAGGAAATCGACCGTGCTCTTTCGAAGGAACCATCCCGGCATTTTCCTGGAGTGATTTAGGGAAATCACGGAAAACCTAAATCTGGATGGCCGGAGGTAGATTTGAACCACCATCCTTCCGAATGCGAGTCCAGTGTGTTACCACTGAGTCACCTCGCTCGGTTTACTTCAGATCTTTCTGAGGTGTACACCATGCGTAACAACAACGGTTTCTCAAGAATCAGAAAGAATATATTATTTACAGTTTGAACTACAGTTCAGAATTGATAATGAATAATGTAATTTTCGTCGATCAATTATTGTCGAAGTTGTGTTCATCCTCAATCTTTGATGACGGCTTCTTTTTGTGAGAAGATTCTGGTCATTATTCCATAGACAGTCGTCTGCTCTAAATTTCCCAATGAAATCTCCAAAAATTCCAAGTCTTATTGCCGTTTGTTCGTCTTTAAATAAGAGCAGCTCGTCTTCATACCTAAATGCATCTAAGTGATAGCCTTGACACTGTTGTTTCATTTCCCTAGTATTTCGTATACCACTCTCAGAGACAATCATCGATTCGCTGCCACTCTCCGTAGCATCTATTCGATGTTCTCTATTGAGGCTGCTTTAACATATGCAGTTTCCTTTCCGACCCGAAAGCGAATACGTGACTCGTGAAGACATTTTCAGTGCACGCGCGATTACTTCACGTTTGTTACCAAGTTTCATGTTTATGCATCCCTGAGCTGTACCGATAACTGTCTTCCCACCCAATAGCTGCAGAACACTAATATGGTATTTGTCATCTCCCTACACACTTATCTTGTGTTTCCGAAAAAGAAACCCAGGAGGAAAATGGAATCAAAAATGTTTGTAAATATATGGGACATAAGTACTCTGGTCATCAGTCCTTGGGCTTACAAACTACTTAAACTAACTTGTGCCAAGAAGAACAAATATACCTGTGCCCGAGGGAGGGCTCGAACCTCCGAAAATGGAATCGATAACTCAAATTATCACCAGTCTTACATCTACTAGATTTGAGAATAGCTAAAGAGTGCGACACATGTTAGTGTAGTAAATCTATCGCAGGACTGGTGGATTTCTTACAATGTACATATCATCTGGGTGCATTGGACTGTGATTGTCCAGTACACTGCTACAGAAACACGAAGAAAAGCAAAAGTGGTTCGTATCGGAAGCTGTGCGATGTTGCGACGCCGCGACGACTGTTGATAGAGCGCGAAATAAACCCTTGAGAGGATTAAGTGTGCCACTCCTTGGCTGGGATTTGCGGCGCAGCCAGCTGCTGCGCTCATTAAAGCCTCTGTCCTGCGGGATAACACTGGTATTAATGCAAGCAGCTTAGCGCGCCACATTAAATATTGCTTTATAAATGGAAAAGCCACCGATCTCGCACAGTTACACACACTAATTGCCGTAAATGCACTCCCTGCTGTTCGCACTTTTATTAAAAATACGGCTGTTGCGGTTCATTTGGAGTGGAAATATTAACCAACACGTGCCGCATGACAAATGAACGCGATACTAACAGAAAGTGCAGCCGAAGAATCGTGTATAAACTGACGCATTTTCATTGAGAAATTTTGTACCACAAACAGAAACATAGGGAAAGTTTATATTTCTGCAAAATAGGGACACTTTACCTGATACAAATTTCGGCTTAGTGACTCTATCCCGCCAGGAAAAAGATACAAATATAAGCCAGATATAATTTACTTGGTGTCACTGACATTATCAAACGTCTTTTGCTGTGTTCTCTATCCTTCTTGAAGTCCTCGTACTCACTTCCGCAGTGTTCAGTGAGCAACAATTGTCGCATCACAGTTTCCCACATATATGCGTTAATGAACGCTGTTTTGAAAAGCACTTCGGCGCTTATCGGCTGACGCACTGTCTGAAAAAAAATTAAGTAACGTAATTCTCGTAAGCCGTTTCACGAATCAGAAGTCAGAGAGCATGTCTTTACATCAGTACAATATTTGCGGGTAATTGAGAGATTTTATGAAGTGAAATCTAAATTCGGCTATGCATGGCAAAGCCATCGCAGGTGGTGGTTGCGGCAGTCATTCGGCCGCAGTGGCCGAGTGGTCTGAGGCACGCCAGTCACAGTCTGCACGGCCGCTACGGTCGGGGGTTCGAATCCATGGATGTTTGTGTCGTCTTTAGTATAAGGTAGCTCATAAGTAGTTTCTAAGTTTAGGGACTGATGACCCAGCAGTTAAGTCCCTTAAGCTTAACAAACATTTGAACATTTTTTTGCTGCAGTCATTCGTCCGCCTCCTAAAGCATGACAAAGGTGAAAAGGGGAAGATGAGCAACGGCTTTGTATGGTTAACCAAAGACATCGCCAGGTGGATCGGCGAATGAAGTGTGCACACATATATCGTGAACAGATTTGTTCGCCTAGAATTGCGCCAAGAATCTTGTACCGCCACCTTCACAGGCTGGTGTGTCAGAATAATCCGAGGAACTCGATGGGTATGCTTTTTAGACACCCCACCCACGACCGTGCGTTACATGCAATCATATACGATTACAAGATAAATATAAAATAAATAAATAAGTGCCTCGTAGTATGCACGAAGCGGTTACTACACGCTACTTCATAATATATTATTACGCAGTATAAAGCAAGTTTTGTTTGTAATTCTATGGGCCTAAACTACGTAGGTCACCAGTCCTTAGAATTACAAACTACATAAACTAAGTTAAACTAACCTAAGGACAACACACACATCCATGCCCGAGGGAGGATTCGAACCTCCGACGCGGGAGGCCGCTCGATCCTGAACGTGGCACTCCAGACCGCTCAGATACTCCCGCGTGGCTATGAAGCAAGTGAAACACTTTTAGTTTTGTCCGGCTACAACAAAAACAGATAGATTCGTCCATCTTCTTAGCTGTGATGGGCGGTAGCTGTCACGTGCAGGATCAGGATTCTGCTACGTTACTGTCTGAATTCTTATTATGTGTGAGGACTAGAGGCGGCTACACTTGTCGCCGTTATGCCAACTCGAATGAGAAGTAACGGCTTGAAAGTGCGACCAACAGAGAATGGGCGGGAGGGCGGCGTGTTCACTACACGCCGCTGCTCACCGCAAACAAATGACGCCATTGGTTGAGAATTACACGTCGGTCGCTGCCAATTGCCCCGTTTGTGGCCAGAATGGCGGGGCTTAGTAAAAGAGACATATTCAGCGCATATTCGAGGTGATGAAGTGCATCAGGAAATTTGAACGCAGGAACGTAACAAATATAGGAAGCGAAGGTACTGACGAAGAAGAAGCGGAAAGTGCTGTAAAACGATCTCCTAGAAACTTCGCTTATTCTAAGTGGGATCGAAATAAGCGAACAAACGCGTCTGCTGTTCTACAGCCTGAGAAAACGATGGCCAAAGTTTCCGACCTACTTGAGGCACCTTTTTAGCATGATATACCCAACTGATGCGCTGGAAAATTTCCTGTGTTCAAAGTCCTATTGTTGTTTTTACTTTGTTCCTCATTTATCCACCCATTATAGTGTAAGATAACTATTCGTATGTTGCTGATGAAGTTAGGGGATACTTGGGAGATAACTGTAAAATTACAATTGTCCTATTTACGAAGGTCCCTTTTAAAGTAAGAGCCGATAGCGCATCGTGGCCACGCATCCTGTCACATTAGTTCCGTTCACGGCCGTTCACACTTCTCCAGTCTCTCACAACTAAACCGGCATAACGGTGTTGGTTCATAAATAGTTCCTCTTAGTTTAGTACAAATCGGTTCTTACTTTAAAATTACCCTCATACATATTATATGACATATGCGTGTTTGGTATATTCAGGGATTAAAATCTGTTTAAATTCTCAAATTTTTGTATTTCATCCTTCTAATAATTTTTACATTATTTCTTATAGTAATTAATACAGCCATTCTTATATTTTATTCCTACGTTAATTCTCATATTGTGTTTATTGTTGGGAAATGTGGTTCATTACTGGCCGTAGAAACACTGAAACATAGAAATTCCGAATACCGTAATCACTGAGTGAAGACAGGTTTGGTATCGTTACATATATTAGTGTGAATCTCACTCGGAAAGGAAACATCGAAAACATCAGCAATAACTTTATTGACAAGGCACGTTACATGTATTCCACCGACACAATGTCAAGTGCTTCTCTCGTATTTTTTATTGTTTTATTTATTTATTTGTTTTTTGTTTGTTAAAGATAATAAGTATAGGAATATAGGTTTAGTTTAAAACACAGGTGTCCATAATTAAAGTCCCACTTTCAAAATGTACAAAAAGAACCACGGGGCAGAATGACTGCAGATTGGAACTTAACATTCTTGATAAAGGGGTAAACGTAATGACATACACAAAAAAGACAAGAAGATCTCCTAAGTTTATCGATAAACGGCTTAAGCTGCATACGATGTCAATCACGGGACATGCACACGGTACATTGCATTCGGCATAAACACTCTGGTTTTGTGTCACTCGCCTCATATTGTATATTGCCATCGATCTGTCAATGCAGGATAGAGCTCTGCTTCTTAACCTTCTTTCACAAGAACGACGACTGTGCGGTTGCAGCTACAAGTAAATACCGGTCATTAAAGAACATGAGAATAGGTTGTGTTCCGATGACTGTGAAGTCGCTCAATAATATGGCGAAGAAGTTCGAAGAAACAGGATCGTTTCAAGTACAATGTGGCAGAAGGAGGAAATTAACCTTTTCGACATATGTAGAAGACTTGGCCATAGGAAGGGAGGAGCACTGATCGCAAGACTGCAGTGCACTTGGAATTGTCCGATCATTTGTTTTGTGTCTCTTTACCGCCGGTTGTCCTAGGTGTCGGTGGCCGAGTGGAGAGAGATCGACACAGGGAAGTAGAATGCACTCACGTGCGGGTACGGAGTCTGAGGTGACCAGCCAATGGGACAGGAGAAACTAGAAACACTAAGCTAGATTAGAACAAGACATATATTTCGTAGAAACATTATAATACTTAACTTTTACAAGTTTCATAACTGCAGACTAGTGTAATGCTGATACATAGTTTCACTAGGTTGAGGTCTGCCTACTGATGAGAGTGTGTTATAGTGCCTGTCCTATCGCCAAGTGACTGATGCGGTTCAGTGGTTGCCACAAGCGGGGTTGCAGCAGAGGGCTGACGTTGTAAGAACGGGTGCCGTGCTTGCATGGCGGCGCGTGGTGAAAGTACGTGGCGCGCACTTCAGACTTGTGCGACACCACAATTTGATATGCTTCCGAGCACGGCGCATAAAATTCCATTCAATATTCTTCCATGCTATCGGTATAAAATTACATATCTGCAGGAGATGCTTCCTGCTGATCTGCCAGCGAGACACACGTTCGATTTACAATTTTTTGCGCGTATCGAAGTGAATAACGATTGGCATTTTGTGGATAGATGAAGCCCATTTCGGCCTGAAAGGCTATGTCAATACCCAAAATTGTAGGAAATGGGCAACGCAAAATCCAGTCGCATATGAAGCACTGCCAGTCCAATCTGCAAAGATAGCCGCGTGGTGCGTGGTCACAGCGTTCTTTATCACATCACCCATTTTTCGAGGATTTTACTACTGCAGGTCACGTTATCTTTACCGTCACTGATAACCGGTGTAAAATATTCTATTCAAACATGTCATTTCAAGTTTTCAACAGCGTGGATGTTTGGATAATATCGTTTTCATGCACGATGACGCATCTCCGCACATTGCAAAGGAGTGAAACAATTTCTACAGAGACATTTCATAAATAACAGAATTATCAACCGCCATTATCCTATAGCTTGTCCGTCAAGGTCACCAGACATCAATTAGTGTGACTTCTGAGTATGCGGCTATTTGAAAAGTGTTGTGTTCATTGTGTTCAGTGGTAACATAGCGAATTTGGCTGAATTGAAGGCACGTATTACAACATATTCACACTGACTCCTCACTCACAATGCAGTCTATTGTGGAACATGCTGTTTATTCGTTTCAACTATTACAAGAAAATGGTGGACAACATACTGAACATAACTTGCCGACTCCCGTTATAATTAACAGGTTTTACATTACGTGGTATGATAACGTAAAAGAACTTATCCAGATAGTTGACGAACAGGAAAACTCAGTTGTAATGGGGGACTGACCTCAATAGAAGGAAATAATGGGAAAGATGAAGTCGCTTGTTAGATGTTTACATAGAGCATAATTTAATCATCTGGAACACATGGCTTAAGAATCATGAAATAATGTTGTATACCTGGGATACAACAGGAGTAGATGAAGATGAGATAGTGTATACTATACTGTGGAATGTTTGAAATTGACTTTATATGATTACACATAGATTTCGGGACCAGGTTTTAAAATGTAAGATATATCAGAGGCAGATACAGACACTGATCGTAACTGACTGGTCATGAACTGTAGATTAAAACTGAAGAAACTGTAGAAAGATATGAAAGTAAGGAGATGGGATCTGGAAAAAATGAGGAAAGTTGAGGTTCTTTGGAGCTTCAGAAGGAGCATTACGCAACGGTAGACAGAAACGAAGCGAAGGAACACAGAACACGACAAATGGGTAGCTCTGAGAGATGAAATCATGAATGCAACAAATCACTAAATAGGTAGAAGGACAAGACATAGTAAATATCCTTGTTTAACTGATGAAAGAGAGCCGCGGCGGAGTGATCGAGCGCATTGAGGCGCTATGCTGCGATACGCGAGGCCGTTCCCCGTCGGAGGTTCGAACACCCCCTCGGGCATGGATGTTTGGGCTATCTTTCGTATACGTTAGTTCATACGTAGTTTGTAAGTTTAGGGACTGATGATCCTGCAGTTAAGTCCCATAAGCTTAACAAACATTGATTGATGAAAGATAAGGCATAAAAGCGCAGCAACCGAAATTGTTAATATGGAGTACAGATAACTAATAATGAAACTGATAAAAAGTGCAAAATGGGTAAGCAAGAGGGGCTTGAGGACAAACGAAAGTCAGTAGACGTTTAGGTAACTATGGAAACGATAGATATAGCCTGCGGAAAATTTAAAGGAATGATAAAGAAAAGCCTTGGCATTAATATCAAGATTTTTAAAAATTATTTAGCAGTATAGTTTGATAACTTTATCTTTGCACCGCCTTTAATTATGACATTATTTTAGTTAGTATCACTTGTGTAAATTCATACTCCAATTTTTGACTTCCGCATGACAGTCCTCTCGTTTACGTGGTTACCCACTGTAGCGTCCTATATCACGTCTCTACAGCCTTTCGTTTTTTTCTGGATACGGTAATCGTGAATAGGGAATGTTACTGTTGTTTACGGATGTTGTCTGAGTTGGTAACACATCGCTCCCAGCTTCAGATGGTGTCAACATCGGTTGCACAGCAGGAGGTTGCGGTCGAAAGACGCCGCGTTTGTGAACCGGTCATGGGAAACCAGAGGACGTCCAGCACGTCTGATGTGTCCACCGACTGGCACGCAGCTGCTGCTAGAGCTGTTACTGCTCGCAATGAGGCAGACAATCCACTCGTAGTCGCGTGGGAGATCGTCTCATGGAGTGGCGGGCAGCAAAAGACTTCCCGTGGGGCCGATCGATTAGCCTCCCCGGTTCGTCTTACCAACAGATCTAAGGCGCTGTCTCTGCCAGACGATGTTCCTGGGCCAGATAGTGTTGCTTGTCCTGAGGTCAACTCTCAGCCCACAAGATCCGTGCAATCGCAGAGGGTGGGAGTGCTTGTAGATGGGTACTCCAAAGTTAGGCGGTTAATGGGTCTCCTTAGGGACATAGCAGCTAGGGAGGGGAAGAAAGCCATTGGGCACTTTGTATGCATACCGAATGGAGTTATTACAGGTGTAGAACGGGTTCTTCCGGATGCCATGAAGATCACAGGGTGCCGCCAGCTTCAGGCAGTGGTTCATTTCGGTAAGAATGGTGTGCGTCGCTTTCGATCGAAAAAGATTCTCTGTGGTTTTGAGCGGCTATCTCAAGTGGTAAATACTGCCAGTCTTTTCAGCAAGATGAAGGCAGAGCTCACAATCTGCAGCACAGTTGACAAGACCGACTGCGGTCCTTTGGTACAGAAGCGAGTGGAGGGTCTGAATCAGAGGCTCAGACGGTTCTGCGACCGTGTAGGCTGCAGTTTTCTCGACTTGGGCCATCGGGTAGTGAGGTTCCTAGTTACGCTGAATGGGTCATGGGTCCACTAAACGAAGAAAGCAAGTAAACTATAGGGAACGAATAGTCCTATTCAAGTTTTACAGAAACTAAACAGCAATAACAAGTGTTGAAGGGCATGAAAGGGACACAGTGGTTGGGATGGGAATGAGACAGATGTGTAGCCTCTCCCCCATATTTTTCAGTCTGTACATTGAGAAAGCTGTGAATAAAAGCTAACATTTTTGGAAACTGAACTAAACATCATGAACAATTAATAAAACTTTGCTTTATGCCAATGACATTGTAATTGTAAGGATCTAGAAAAGCAGTTGAACGAAATGGACATTGTAATGAATGAATGGTATAACAATAACAACAGCAAAATAAGGTTAATGGAATTCAGTGGAATTAAATCAGGCAGTGCAGAGGTAATCAAAATAGGAAACGATCCAATAAACGCAGTAAATGAATTTTGTTATTTGTGCAGTGAAATAGATCGTGTTGGTAGAAGTAGAGAAATATAAAATGCATATCCCTTCATCTCTGAAGAAGAGATACTGACAGACGTCAGTTGTTATGAAGTCTTTTCTGAAGGCATTTTCCTAGCGTGCAGCCTTCTATGGGAGTGAAACGTGAACGATAAGCAGTCACGAAAAGAAAAAAAAAAAAAAAAGGACGCTTTTGAGTTGTTATGCTGCCGCGGTGGAGTAGCCGAGCGGTCTAAGGCGCTTCGCTGCGGAGGTTCGAGTCCTCCCTGGGGCATGGGTGTGTGTGTGTGTGTGTGTGTGTGTGTGTGTGTGTGTGTGTGTTGTCCTTAGGTTAGTTTACCTAGGTTTAAGTAGTTTGTAAGCTACGGACTGATGACCACGCAGTTTGGTCCGATAGAATTACAAACATTTGAACATTTTTAGTTGTTATGCTACAGGAGAATTTTGAAGTTTACATGGGCATAAGGAAGTACTGAAAAGAATTGGGGAAAATAGATTCATGACATTACTTGTCTAAAAGAAGTGTTCGATTGATATGACATCAAGGAATAGTTAATTTACTATTAGAGGTGAGTATGAAAGGGACGAGGGGAGCCATGGGAAAAGTTACAGAGGAAGACCATGAGACGAATGCAGTTAGGAGGGACAAATGGATGTAGTTTGCCAGTGTTATTTGGAGATGAAGATGCTTGCACATGATAGATTAGCGTGGAGAACTACATCAAACCAGTCTTCCATCTGAAAGATACAACAACAACATTGTAGAACTCGTTCGTACTGTTTTGTATCCACCGATGAAAGCACTGACATCATAATTAGTAGTTTGAACCACAAGTTACATCATTTTACGCATTTTCCTAGTGCTTAGGGAATACACACCTAACGTGGCACAGATGTAGACTTGTAGCCAGCCACATCTATACCTCATTTATGGACCAGGACTGGTATTCCAAGAACTGAGGGTCCACGACAGGGCAATCACACGCTGTAAAAAATGGCTAATTTCCTTCTCTGTTCTCAGATCTGATCTACTTCACCATAACCGTCTCTAATGAACACGATGTCTACGGGGCGTTATACCCTGATCTTCGTTTCTTCTTACTTCAACATTTCTAGTTCTGTTTTGACTGTAAATCGAGTTAACTGATACGTTCTTATTTCCCCATTCTTATTTTACGATTACGACATCCTTCATCACTTTCATGGAAAAGATTACATAACCTTTTTTCTCCATTTTCACTTTTCTCTCGAATAAAAAGTTCATTAGAAACTACCTGGCAGATTAAAATTGTGTGCCGGAATCGGGATTCGAACCTGGGACCTTTGCCTTTCGGGGGCAAGCGCACTACCGACTGCGCTATCCCGACACGACACACGATGCCGCCTCACAACTTTACTTCCGCCAGTACCTCGCCTCCTACTTTCCAAACTTCACAGAAGCTCTCCTGCGAACCATGCAAGACTAGCACTCCTGGAAGAAAGGATATGGTGGAGACATGGCTTAGCCACAGCCTAACGGATGATTCCAGAATGAAACTTTCACTCTGCAGCGGAGTGTGCGCTGATATGAAACTTCCTGGCAGATTAAAATTGTGTGACGGAACCGGGACTCGAACCTGGGACCTTTGCATGGTCGGCGGAAGTAAAGTTGTGAGGCGGCATCGTGAGTCGTGTCGGGATAGCACAGTCGGTAGTGGGCTTGCCCGCGAAAGGCAAAGGTCCCAGGTTCGAGTCCCGGTTCCGGCACACAATTTTAATCTGCCAGGAAGTTTCACATCAGCGCACACTCCGCTGCAGAGTGAAAGTTTCATTCTAAAAAGTGCATTGATTACTCATCCGTCGCAAAAAAAACTATTTACATTGTAGATGCATTTAAAAGGAACTAAAACTGTTGCAAATGACGACAGCGGAGAGAGTAGAGAAGGCGGGCGAGGCGGGATGTTTGCGGTGTGTGGGCAGGTGTCGGCTTAGCTTGCGCGGCACGCAAGTCTGCTAGTCATTAGGTGGCGGGATCAATCACGACGCTAATGAAGGCGATCCGGCAGCGCAACACTCGGCGCCCTTGTGCGCAAGCCGCGTCCTTCTCGCCTCAGCCGCGCCGTGTTTTCACCGCACGCCAAAACTATCAGAACCACTGCCGCTAAAAAGTTCATTCAACTCGTATCCGAGACCTTCAATTAGCACCTCTCACGTCGCTTCTGGTGCTCTAGCGGCAAAGCGCTTTCCTGGCAACCGAAAGGGCGCGGCTTCAAAACCAGGTCGGATCACGAATTTTGAAGTCTGCGTCTTTACTTACCCCTAGCCTCTCAAACTTTGAGAAGAGTCGTCAGAAACGAAAAGTGTTTCGGATTTCACGTTTAACTGTGGTTCCCTTTCGCCGGCTGGATAACTGAGATAAGGACGTGACAGTCGCCGAAATAGAGTCCAGTTAAAAAACATGCACCAGGCCACTGGGCCACACGTAATAATTATTAACACTTTATTTGGCAATGTTGCTCACAAGTAATATCAGCAGTGAGCATGGTTTTCTGGAATTTGTTTCGAATTTTGTTCTTGGATTGGCAATACTGTCTGGAACAAACATTTAAACTCTCAAATGTTTGTAGTTCCATGGGACCAAACTACGTTGTCGTCAGTCCCTAAACTTACAAACTACTTCAACTAAGTTAAACTAACCTAAGGACAACACAAACATCCATGCGCAAGGAAGGATTTAAATCTCCGACGCGGAAGGCCGCGCGATCCGTAACGTGGCGCTCCAGACCGCTCGGCACTCCCGCGCGGCATTTAAACTCTCAAATACAGCGATGTTTCGTTGTATTTTGCGAAAAATTTCGCAATACTCTTAATCTTCAGCAGACACTGCAAGTGTAAGTTACCGGGCTATTTTATTTTATTTTTTCTATTTTGTGACGACATTTTTATGTGATACATGGGAAACTGTATGTAAATCAAATGTTCAAATGTTTGTCTAGCTTATGAGACTTAACTACGGGGTTATCAGTTCCTAAACTTTCAAACTACTTATGAACTAACTAAGACTAAGGACGAGACAAATATCCATGCCCGAGGGGGGATTCGAACCCTCGACCGTAGTGGCCGTGCAGACCGTGACTGGAGCGCCTCAGTCCCCTCGGCCACCGCGGCCGGCAACTGTATGTAAACGGAAATAGGAAACCATGAGGGTGATTTATTATGCAAAAGTGTTGGGTAATTCCTTCTTATCTGGGACATTGCAAATGGATAGTTGTTTATTGGGAAGAGAAAGCCTGATAGACCACTATTAAATTCACAACCACTCCAGAAGTAGAAGAAAACAGCATCTACTGGTGCAGTGCATGATATATGATATGAAAGATCTAACAATTACTGTCACTTGCTGGATTTTGAGCTAAAAGAAATATGCACATTTTGTCCTCGCGGGTATATGACTGTAAAACATCGAACTTTGTGGGATTGTTTTGGAAATTGTACCAAAACAGAATTGTTTTCATACAAAATAGACCAAAGTAAAATAATTAGCACAGCTATACGAACATAAATGTCGTATTTATATAATACCACCCATGTCCTTTTTTGGGAAATTTTACTTGCAGGAAAGAAACTATATGTCGAAAAAATACTGCCGGCCGCGGTGGCCGAAGAGACTAAAGCGCTCCAGTCACGGTCTGCACGGCCACTACGGTCGGGGGTTCGAATCCCCCCTCGGGCATGGATGTTTGTGCCGTCCTAGTTCGTAAGTAGTTCATAAGTAGTTTGTAAGTTTAGGGACTGATAACCCCGTAGTTAAGTCCCATAGACTATACAAACATTTGAATTTGAAAAAATACTTATAAAATTGTTCACCTGGCCTTTCACATCTACACTATTGGCCATTAAAATTGCTGTACCAAGAAGAAATGCAGATGATTAACGGGTATTCAGTGGACAAATATACTAGAGCTGACATATGATTACATTTTCACGCAATTTGGGTGCATAGATCCTGGCCGTAATAACGGCCTTGATACGCCTGGGCATTGAGTCAAACAGAGCTTGGATGGCGTGTACAGGCACAGATGCCCATGCAGCTTCAACACCATACCACAGTTCATCAAGAGTAGTGACTGGCCTATTGAGAGGAGCCAGCTGTTCGGCCACCATTGACCAGACGTTATCAGTTGGTGTGAGATACGGAGAATGTGCTGGCCAGGGCAGCAGTCGAACATTTTCCGTATCCAGAAAGGCCCGCACAGGACCTGCAACATGCGGTCGTGCATTATCCTGCTGAAATGTAGGGTTTCGCAGGGATCGAATGAAGGGTAGAGCCACGGGTCGTAACACATCTGAAATGTAACGGCCACTCTTCAAAGTGCCGTCGATGCGAACAGGAGGTGATTGAGACGTGTAACCAATGGCACTCCATACCATCACGCCGGGTGATACGTCTGTATGGCGATGACGAATACACGCTTCTAATGTGCGTTCAACTTGATGTCGCCAAACACGCATGCGACCATCATGATGCTGTAAACACAACCTGGATTCATCCTAAAAACTGACGTTTTGCTATTCGTGCTACCAGGTTCGTCGTTGCGTACACCATGTCAGGAGCTCCTGTCTGTGATGCAGCGTCAAGGGTAACCGCAGTCATGATCTCCGAGCTGCTCTGAAAAGCTTATCATTTGCATATCACAGCCTCTTATTCCTGTCGATTAAATTTGGCGTCTGTAGCACGTCATATACGTGGTGTAGCAATTTTAATGGCCAGGAGTGTATACAGTGGGCGAATCACCTAACACTTGCACCGCAAATATTGCGGAAATGGAAAGTGCGATTGATGTGAAGTGCGGTTTTCACAGAATGAATTGGTAGTCAAGGACTCGTATTGTTAGCCAATAAACAGATTGTAAAAATACCTATAAAGAGTATTTTTATGTAAACATTCAATTTTTCTAATGGAACAATTGTTGTTTCTATCATACACTGCAGCTGTGTACAAAGAATTTTGAATGGCATTCTTATTACGTTTAGTTTGGCAGCTACAACAATTGTTAGGGGGCGGAGACTACGACAGCGTAGCTCACTGGCTGGTGGTCATGATGTAGTGGGCCGTGCCCCAAGGGCTAGCCACTCGGCCAGTGAGCTACGCTATCGCAGCCTCCGTCCCCGAAACTTTGAACGGTTGTAGCTGCCAAAGTAAACGTGATAAAAATATCATTCAAAATTCTTTGTACACAGCTGATGTCAAAACTTCCAGTGCATGATAGAAACAATCATTTTTCCTTTTAAAAAACTGTATGTCAGCTTAAAAATGCACTATCTAAGTAATATTACAATATGTTTGTTGTCTAAAAATACGAGCCCCTGACTACCAATCCATTCTGTGAAAACCGCACATCAATCGCAATTTCCGTTTCCGCAATATTTGCGGCTCAATGCTCTGTAATACGAGCAGTAGACGAATACCTGACTGCTGAATCCATAACACAAAGCTCTTGGTGCTGTCTGCGGGACCGCTAGCAGATAAGGAGCAGTAATGGATCCGATCCACGTCACTTTGAAGTATCTGCTGACAAAGGAAACGACTGCAACTGTGAGAAAGTGCAACTAGAGTACGCTGTGATCTCCTACTCGTTCCCCCATCCTATGCATTAGCAATGGAGCAACAATAAACGATAGTCGTCTATCAGACAGTACCTGGCACGTTACGGTTGTGCTATTAGATTCTTCTTTTGTTGCAGATGTTGCCGTGTGCATATCACCGGCCTGGGAAGCGTAAAAAGCAAATGTATATGCGGCCTTGATAGTGTGGACCTAGAAACTGCAACACAAGTATTTATTCTTATAAAAAGTGTTTGTAAAACTAAGGGACCAAACTGATTAGGTCATCGGTCCCTTGGGTTACAAACTACTTAGACTAAATTAAACAAACTTATTCCAAAGCTAACACACACACACCAATGCCCGAGGGAGGACTCGAACTTCAGGCGGGAGTGGCCGTGTAATTCGTGGCATGACGCCTTAGACCACGCGGCTTTATTTTTATATAAATCCTTACTATACAATGTCAGGTTACACTCATACAATCTGCTTCGTAGTTGTATTTTTTTATGTACATGCTGCGTTGTTAGTGTGAAGTGCTACTATAAGTGCATAGTAGGTTTATGCATTCTCGTGATTGGTCTCCGATTCTACAGGCTAATGTTAGTGGATCTATTCATTTATTAACTCACAACACATTATCTTTATTTAACTTTAGGAAGATCGGTCAAGTGTTAGTGATCTTTAAATATTTATGTATTTCGTGATAATTTTCTAACCATGTGATATTCCCCGATATACAAGGTGTAACAAAATATGTGACCTGACAACAAGCAGAATATGTCCGGTACACATATGGTATAACTGCTTTTGTCACCCTGTTACAGGCATTCGTTGTGGTGTACAGAACACAGAACACTTTTTATGCAGGTTGGTCATTTGTGTTGATATAGTATAATATACTACGTACAGTTCTCTACAGAAGGTGCTCAACTGGCTACCAAGAGATTGTAATAAGCATCTATGTGCTGCATCAATAGATGCATCTATGCGCGTCGCACCATTGACGGTCTCACTCTTTCCCTACTGCAAGTGTCTGCCATATCTCCCGAAACTCTTGCTCTATGTGCTGACGCAGGAATTCCACGTTATGAATACGTGTGGCATGCACAATGGCCTTTAAATGAGCCTATAAGTAGAAGTGTAATGTATTGAGGTAGAGAGAACGCGCAAACGAAGGTGTCAATCCCTGACGCCCTATCCATTTGTTTGGGGATCGATGAAGTAAAATTGCTCTAGCAGCACGAGGGAAAAAAATCACACTGGCGTCTTTTACGGCCCACTTTAGATTTGCCTGTAGTTTTTTTATTATTTGCAAACAGTTCAGACACAAATAATAAAAGTATAAATAATAAAAATTGATGTACGATTCTACTGTTGTGATAATAACTATGCACCCAACATGTAATAGTCTTTCAGACCGCATTTTAACATGCAGCCAAAATTACTTGATATATGAGTTTAGCTTTGATAAATATATCCTTCTTTTGAATTTTTACCTCTTTAAACTATTATTTTAATAACTCTCCCACATTTTCATTATCACTTAATTTACTCATCTTAGGGAACAATCTTATTGTATAAATAGGACAGATGCCAATACCGCAATTTTCATTTTATTGATTCAAGACGACCGGTTTCGACACTCTATGGTGTCATCTGGTCTCATTTTCATTAAACTGCTTATTATAGTGTTCCACATAAAATGTGGTAGGTGTACTGGATGATAGTTATGTAAAAAATCATGTGCTGGTCGATAGTCAGATATAAAATGGATGGTTGGTCAAAATTAAAACAGTAAAATATATATAACATAATAACCATCATCGTGCACATGTCTGGTTGGCTTTATGGAAGTGCTCAACATTTGGCGTTCGGAAAAAGTGCTCAGCATTTGGCGTTCGGAAATCAGTCACGTGACATCCCTTGTCCGAAACCTTGCCCGAAACTCTCTTTTGTATACCTCATCTTGCATTCTGTATTTGATGATTTTATTATAGATCACGCGTTGTCATTTCAAAGCAATGGCGCACTGAAAATGATCCAAAACACCTCGTTGTTAGTACAATGAATTACAGTCTAATGTCTAAAAGTGCCATGTTAGCAGGTAACACTTGCCACCGAAGTTCGAGAATTGCGGATTACTCTCGCAGCTTTTTGGCGTATCCTAATGGGCGGCGAATTAGTTTCTAATGCATGATGGTGGTTTGAAAGTTGCCGGGCGCGGTGGCTCAGAGTTCTTGGTCAGAGGGTTCCGGCGTGATAGCTCAGTGTTCTCGTTCACAGTGCTCGACGCCCTCTGTAACGAAAAAACTGACTCAATGACGAAACGATCAAAATTAAAGAACATAAACCAACGTCCACCAAGGACCGATCAAACCGAAGATCCAATGAAGAAACAGAAAAAGAAAGAGGGCACAACACCATCTGTAATACAAAACTGAGCAAAATTCTCAACACACAACGAATATGAACAAACTACCGCAAAGCAACGATCTAAATACGAGCAAAACAATATAAATAAATAAATAAAAACCCGCCACTGGCATTTTTTCATCATGTTTCCTAAAAGATTTTCGCACACTGCTGTTAATTGAACACACTACTATTCTGCAAGATTCTGAAACGATTCAAGAGATTTAAAAAAACATAAAAAAAAGAAAAGATCATAGTTGTAGAGAATTTTCTCCTCTGCATATTCGTTTATTCAATTTTCGTGCCACATGTACGGTTTAGCCATTTATTTTTATTTATTTATTTTTTTTTTTTTTACATTTAAATCCTGAGCTGTAAAAAGGCGATCACAAAGGCCAAATTTTAGTGTTACTACCATAACCTAAAGTGGGCCAAAATGCACACTAACGTGAATAGGGAGGGACGAAATGTACATGTGGCCTATGCGCACAACACAAATGACCAACGTGCACAGTGAAGTGGTCAGTGTTATGTACACCACAACAAATATTTGCACACGGTAATGAAAGCAAATAAAGCACATGTTTACATGACATGTTCTGCATGTTGTCATTTCCTCTATTGCATCAACGGATTTTCCCCAATTATTCAGGTATACCATGTATAAGTATTTTGTCTTTAAATAGCCTCAGAGGGATAAACAAAAGCTCTGCTATATAGTTTATGGAAGACATGTGAGGTATCAATACCTATCTATTACCGTGGCTGATTCCAACAGTTAACACTTATGGTATCGTAGATACAGATTTCTTACCACAAAACAAATAAAGCCTTTTGCTTATACTTACTTTAAATATTGTTGTTCCGCCACTACTAGACTTCATTTTTGTTGTTGTTGTGGTTTTTTAGCCCCCAACACTAGCTACATGTATCTTTTCACCCTACTCCAAATAACTAGTGTAACTATATTCATTTTAACTTGCGTATTGTACGAATCCTCCCCGCGATTATAATCTCCATATTTACTGCCAATAATAAATTATCGATTCCTCTATCAACATACTTACTATCAAACGATCTCTTTCTATAGTCACTTTAGTCTGCAAATTTCTTTTCTCCGAAATTTAATTCGCTGCTGTGGTTACGTAATACACCCCTCTAATCTTCAGCATTGTTTTGTAATATCACATTCCCAGAGATTATAGTCTCTTCCAGTGTGAACTATTTATAGTGCATGTTTCACTTCCGTACAAGGCTACAATCCTGAGAAATGCATTTTAGAAAAGACTTCCTGACACTTAAATGAATATTAGACGATAATAAATTTCTCTTCTTCAGAAATGCCTTTCTTTCAATTAAAATTTTGCACGTTATCTCTTCTCTTCTCTGACCTTCATACGTTACCTAAGTTACCAAATAGCGACTACTACCATTCGTGTATAATTTCTTAATCTAATTCCCTGAGGGTCACCCGATTTAATTCAACTACACTCCATTGCCCTTCTTTTGCTCTTATTCGTCTTGTATCCTCCTCTTAATTCCACTCAACTTCGCTTTAGTACCAAAGAAGAGGAAGAAAGTACTTATATTAAGTATGCCATTAATGATATAGGTAAATGTATTATCAGGTAGTAATTAGTACGCGTGTACGAGGAACATAAATACCCAATTTGTGAAAACTACTCACATTGCTCCACACAGAATTTAACTTCAAGACTAGGAAGGCAAAACGTATTCTGTCTGTAGCATTTAGTTCAAAAAGGTGTTAAAATAAATGTATGGTTACATGTGAATGGAAGAAAAGAGTTGAAAATGGGCATGGTATTACATTAGGTTTTTCAGTAAGAATGAAGCATTGGAATCAAAACGGCCAATGTGTCATTCATATGCAAACAGTGGCGGCGCGTCCTGTGTGTTCATTGGTTTAGTGGACCCCGGAAAAAAGCGGGTCGTGAAAATAAATAAATAAATAAAATAAACAGTTTCTGGGTATGAGGTCCGCAAAACACTGTTTTTATTAAGCACCCAAACTAGTTTCAGCACCTCTGTGCCATCATCAGTGGGCTTTCAATTTATTTAATGCTATGAAAACAAATTACACTTATTTTACTACTGTACTATTTGTAAATTTTGGCCTAAAAAGTCGTCAGTCTTATTTTAGTTTTTACCTTATTTTACATTCTGTGGTCATGTGGGACCCTTTTTACATACTCATGTAGTGGTAGCGTTGTCATTTGCAACCAAAATTATCTCTTTTAAAACTTGTGAGATTTTTAAAAACGCTACTTATGGTGCGAAAACGTAATTTTGGTATGTGGGGATATTTCTATCGTCTGCTTCAAAATTACGTTTTGCATTATCAGGCGGACCTCATACCCAGAAAATTTTTTAATGCAAACACGGCAAAAATAAGAGCTGCAAATCAAGAAAATGATGAAAATAAAAAGTGTTTTTAAACTATCATTCATCGTTTCGTTCTTCCAACATATTATTTTAGATGCACATTCACAGTATTTTCATCGCATGAGAAACGTTTTACGTCGCCAAGACAGCACGTATACGAGTCGCAGCGGGGTTGCTTAATATACGTGGAAGTTGCCGCAGCGTTGCAATGGGCATGCGCGGTTGAGGTTCAAATTCTCTTCTGAATCCCCTGGAGGTAGCATATGGTCGCTCCCGCGGCAGGGAGGGGCGAAGGGAAACGCCGCTTTTAACATTGGCGTCGTGGCTAGTAGAGACACCAGCTCCTGGCTACTAGAGCTCAGGCTGTTACGTACGAATGAAGCTACTGCGCACCTCGCCTTGCGCATGCGCAAATGCTCCTTGAAGGTAACATCCATTCTTCATATTTGTTTTTGACGCATTGAAGATTCATCAAAACACGTCATATTTGATGAAATATCTTGTAAATTAAAGTAGCATCTACTGTAAAAGCCTTCAGAAGATTCTATCATGAATAATATACAGATACAATAATACAATAATGAACAGATACAGGTACAACAATGGCTTTTGTATTGTTACTTGCCACATATACTTTGGATGTTTTTGCAAATGTGTCGCGATTTTGAGGGTAAATGACATTGATACTCTTCGTTGTAACAAATATTTAACTGTTTGAAAAGATGTGGGGAAGAGCAGCCTTTGTGCAAGCGTAAGGTTAGGAGGGGGTGTTGCTTACAGTTGAAGCATGCGCAACAAATCGAGTAAGACATTCTGCAGATATTGAAACGAAAATATATCTAAGGGGGGGGGGGGGCTGGGTGCTATGCCCCGGCGCCACTCGCAGAAGTGCTCCAAATTGTCTCTTTGGACGCCGAAGGGGAGGGGGGCCGCCGATACATCGATGCACCGAGCGGGGAGGGGAGGTTAGGGGGGCAGCTACAATCAGGATCCGGCAATGAAAGAAGTGAACCACCAGTCATCTGAAGCACCAAACCACTGCTTGAAACATAGATTCATACACAGCATACTTCTAATAGACGTTGGTAGACTGACAATGTACCATTGATATTGTCGAATAAATGCGCCGGTCATAGTTTAATTGTTGTTCATGCAGATGGTAACATGGATTTCATTTCGGCTGCACTTGTCATATATCGGACTGCCACTCAGAAACATACAGTAATAATTTTCTAAAACTAGGACAGTTTCAGCTTGAACCATGCCTACACTAAGAAGTTTTCTCCTTTTTAATAACACTCTATGTCACAGTAAGTTGGCGAATAAACTCGACTTTATCGAAAATTATTTTACCAAGTTTCTCTTTTTAGCAAACGCTTCCACCCACAATCGCTTGCTGGTAACAAACGTTTCGGTAACTCAAAAAGGGAGATGTGGGTTCTCCATTTAGAAACCATTTGTAGCGTGGTTCGCATATAAAATTAATGTCTATTATAATGACTCACGAAATGTTTATAAATTAAATGCCGGCCGCGGTGGCCGAGGAGACTGAGGCGCTTCAGTCACGGTCTGCACGGCCACTACGGTCGGGGGTTCGAATCCCCCCTCGGGCATGGATATTTGTGCCGTCCTAGTTCGTACGTAGTTCATAAGTAGTTTGTAAGTTTAGGAACTGATGACCCCGTAGTTAAGTCCCATAAGCTTTACAAACATTTGAACATTTGATTATAAATTAAATACATAAAATTAATTATGTTATAGATTTAACAATAAAATTTTCTGAGTGTGTTAAGGGATCCGAATCATACCCATTTGAATCTCATTCCTACGGTGAAACTTATATGCAGAAAACTAAGTTTCATACTTTAGACTCAAGACCAGCAATGCACGGAACACCGTTGGTTAATTATTTGCGACGTCTTCCTCGTTCCTAATAGTTATATCAAGTTACGTGCCTAACATATTTTATTCCAATGATATTCAAGCAGTGAACACACCGTATTTCTTTTTCATATTGTGCATAATGTGGTGGGTTTAAGGAAACAGACTCGCATTTATAAGATTTTTAAACGTCTCTTATCACAAAAATTGAAACGTTAAATCTCACTCCACACAGGGGACAAGGTTTCAATAGCGTATTTACGAAATTAGTTTGTGTTAGATACGTGCCACTCCTAGATCGATATTTGAATTATTAGCGGATCAAATTCAGACCCTCGTTAAGGAGGTGAAAGACCCCCGTTTCCTAAATTTAATATTTCTGAATGCATACGTTTAAAACAGTATCAGATATGAAAAAAATTCAACACGACAGCGAACATAAAATTTTGATTTCGAAACCAGATTTTCATCTTTCACAAATTGTATCTTCTGTATAAAAATGATGAGTTTGGCGGCAAGTGACAGCGCTTTAGTCGACAGAATACTGGAGTACTGTGTACTCCAACACTGCTTCCCTCTCCCTGCTTCTTCGACATATAAACGATGGTGCTGCCATCGTGGCGACATTGCCACTTCGCTGTGCCAACACCGTCTAGATGCAAGGCCTCACAACAAGTCCGTGTCACGTCACACCGATAGGCTGCCCTCGCAAGCTCACTGGCTGAGCCAACACCACCTAGAGACAAGGCCTTACAACAAGCCGAGCTACGTCACACTGACCAGGCCGCGGCCGCCAGCTTACTGGCTGCCCGCTACGAGGCAGTGGGCGTGCCCCAGCGGCCAGCCATTCAGCTGGCGGCCGCGGCCAGGTCAGTGTGACGTAGCTCGGCTTGTTGTAAGGCCTTCTCTCTAGGTGGTGTTGGCTCAGCCAGTGAGCTTGCGAGGGCAGCCTATCGGTGTGACGTGACACGGACTTGTTGTGAAGCCTTGTATCTAGACGGTGTTGGCTGCACTGAATAATAACGTCGGTTGTTGTTGTTGTGGTCTTCAGTCCGGAGACTGGTTTGATGCAGCTCTCCACAATACCCGATCCTGAGCAAGCCTCTTCATCTCCACATAAGAACGGCAACCTACATCTGTCTGAATCTGCTTACTGTATCCGTCTCTTGGTCTTCCCCTGCGATTTTTTCCCCACACACTTCCCTCCAACGCTAAATTCACAATTCCTTGATGTCTAAGAATGTGTCCTACCAATCTATCCCTTCTTTTAGTCAAGGTATGCCAGAAATTTCTTTTCTCCCCAATTCTGTTCAGTACCTCCTCATTAGTTACGCGATCCACCCACTTAATCTTCAGCATTCTTCTGTAGCGCCATATTTCAAAAGCCTCAATCCTATTCCTGTCCGCACTGTTTATCGTCCATGTCTCACTCCCATACAAGGCAACACTCCATACAAATGCCTTCAAAAAGGACTTCCTTAGGCTTAAATCAATATTCGATGTTAACAAATTTCTCTTTTTCAAGAACACTTTTCTACCCATTGCCATTCTGCATTTTATATCGTCTGTACTGCGACCATCATTTGTTATTTTACTGCCCAAGTAACAAAACTCATCTACCTCCTTTATTGCTTCGTTTCCCAATCTAATTCCTTCAGCATCACCTGATTTTCTTACACTGCACTCCATTACCCTAGTTTTGCTCTTGTTAATGTTCATCTTATATGCACTTTTCAGCACACTGTCCATTCCGTTCAATTGCTCTTCCAGGTCCTTTGCTGTATCTGACAGAATTACTATGTCGTCGGCAAAACGCAATGTTTTTAATTCTTCACCCTGAACTTTAATTCCTTCTCCAAATTTCTCCTTGATTTCCTTTACAGCTTGCTCAATGTACAAATTGAATAACAATGGAGAAAGACTACAACCCTGTCTTACTCCCTTTCCAACCACTGCATCCCTTTCATGCCCTTCAACTCTGACAACCGCTGTCTGGTTTTTGTACAAGTTGTAAATAACCTTACGCTCCCTATATTTTACTCCTGCTTGCTTCAGAACTTGAAAGAGTTTATTCCAACCAACATTGTCAAAAGCCTTCTCCAAATCTACAAAAGCTAGAAATGTAGGTTTGCCTTTCCTTAATCTATCTTCTAGGATAAGCCGTAAAGTGAGTATTGCCTCCGTGTTCCTACATTTCTCCTGAACCCAAACTGATCTTCCCCGAGGTCGGCTTCTACCAGCTTTTCCATCCTTCTGTATATAATTCGTGTTAATATTTTGCAACCATGACTTATTAAACTGATGGTTCTGTAGTTTTCACACCTGTCTGCACCTGCTTTCTTTGGAATGGGGATTATTACATTTTTCTTAAAGTTTGAGGGTACTTCGCCTGTCTCATACATATTACACACCAGGTGAAACAGGTTTGTCATGGCTGGTTCTCCCAGAGACTTCAGTAGCTTTGAGGGAATATCATCTACTCCAGGGGCCTTGTTTCGACTTAGGTCTTTCAGGGCTCTGTCAAATTCTTCTCTCAGTACAGTATCTCCTATTTCATCTTCATCTACATCCTCTTCCCTTCCTACAATATCTTCTCTAAGTTCATTTCCTTTGTAGAGCCCCTCTATATACTCTTTCCACCTTTCAGCTTTCCCTTCTTTCCTGAGAACTGGTTTTCCATCAGTGTCCTTGATATTCATAGAGCTGTTTTTCTTATCTCCAAATGTTTCTTTTATTTTCCTGTAGGCTGTATCTATTTTTCCCCTATTTATACATTCTTCTACATCGTTGCATTTGCCTTCTAGCCACTCCTGCTTAGCCATTTTGCACTTCCTATCAATCTCATTTCTTAGTCGTCTGTACTCCATTTTGCCTATTTCATTTACTGCATTTTTATATTTTCTCCTTTCATCAATTAAATTTAGTATCTCCTGTGATATCCAAGGATTTTTTGTAGGTCTTTCCTTCCTACCTATTTTGTCCTCTGCTACCTTCACTATTTCTTCTCTCAATTTTACCCATTCCTCCTCTACTGTTTTATTTTCCCCTGTTTCTGTCAATTGTTGCCTAAAACTCCCTCTGAAATTCTTAAGAACCTCAGTTTCCTTCAATTTATCTAGGTCCCATCTTCTTATTTTCCTACCTTTTTGTAGTTTCTTTAGTTTCAGCCTACAGTTCATAACCAACAAGTTATGGTCAAAGTCTATATCTGCCCCTGGGAATGTCTTACACTGTAAAACCTGGTTCCGAAATCTATGTCTTACCATTATAAAATCTATCTGGTATCTCCCGGTGTCTCCTGGCCTCTTCCATGTATACAACCTTCTTTTGTGATTCTTGAAGCAGGTGTTTGTTATAACTAAATTATGTTCCGTGCAAAATTCTAACAGGCGGCTTCCTCTTTCATTCATTTTGCCCAGACCATATTCACCTACTATCTTCCCTTCCCTTCCTTGTCCTACTACCGAATTCCAGTCTCCCATAACAATTAAGTTTTCCTCTCCCTTAATTGTCTGAATAATTTCCTTTAGCTCCTCATATATTTCTTCGATTTCCTCATCATAATGCGATCACTGTGCTGGTCATAGTAGTTTACCCGCATTCCTATTTTCTTATTATCAATCCTACTCCTGCGATCCCCCCAATTGATTTTCTATTTATAATCCTGTACTCACCTGACCAGAAATCCTGTTCATCCTGCCACCGAACTTCACTAATGCCCACTATATCTAACTTCAACCTATCCATTTCCCTTTTTAAATTTTCTAATTTTCCTATTCGATTAAGGGATCTAACATCCACGCTCCGACCCGTAGAATGCCAGTATTGTCTTTCCTGATGATCACATCCTCCTGAGTAGTCCCCGCCCGGAGATCCGAATGGGGGACTATTTTACCTCCGGAATATTTTACCCGAGAGGATGCCATCATCATATGTTCATACAGTAGAGCTGCATGTCCTCGGGAAAGGTAACGGCTGTAGTTTCCCCTTGCTTTTAGCCGTTCGCAGTAGCTGTGTGGCAAAGCCACATTAGCTGAAGTTGCCCCTGTAACTACTGAAAAGGCTGCTGCCCCTCTTCAGGAACCACACGTTTGTCTGGCCTCTCCACAGATACCCCTCCGCTGTGGTTGCACCTACGGTACGGCTATCTGTATCGTTGAGGCACGCAAGCCACCCCACCTCGGCAATGTCTGTGGTTCATGGGAGTGGAATAACGTCGGTATCATCGGTGATTGTGGAATTGCCGGCCGCGGTGGCCAAGGTGACTGAGGCGCTCCAGTCACGGTCAGCACGGTCACTACGGTCGGGGGTTCGAATCCCCCCTCGGGCATGGATATTTGTGCCGTCCTAGTTCGTAAGTAGTTCATAAGTAGTTTGTAAGTTTAGGGACTGATGACCCCGTAGTTAAGTCCCATAAGATTTACAAACATTTGAACATTTGAATTTGATTGTGGAATTCTATTTTTTATCCGTGTGCAGCTAGACAGGTCTATAACTATGGAAAAAGATTCTATTGATCCCAGGCATTATGTCATTCGTCGCTTATATGTAGCCAAACAAAATCGTTAAGTTTCAATTTGTAGAGAAATAACTGGTAACCAGTTGCATTCAATTGCTTTTTTATTAATAACCTTCAACAGGTTTCGGCAGAGTTAATTCTGCCTTCTTCAGAGGGTATCGTACACTTAAATCACATTAAAATTGTTATAAAATGAGAAACAGAGCCAAATGCTCGAGACATACACAGTTAATTGCTCCATGTCATTCTTCCGAAACCTGGTCTAGGTTTTTAATTTAAAAAAAATCATGCAACAGGTTGGCTGCTATTTTTCAAGAAAATTGATATTTTTCTACCGTTGCTAAACTACAGCATGTTTAAGATATAGAACTTTTAAGGTACTAAATAGTTGATGAATTTTTATAATAAACCTAACTAGCAAAAACGGTTAGAGATTGACGTTTTTTCACCATCGAGTTTAATTAAAATAAAATAGTAGCTCAACTGGAATCGCTGTAAATATGCACCTAGTTTTTGTGTATTGTGGTGCTGTCTCTGTAATTACAACCGAGCGAGGTGCCGCATTGGTAGCACACTACACTCAAATTCGGAAGATGTGTGTAGTTATTATCTATTACACCCTAAGTTTCCATTAAAATAATATTATTTTAGTATTGGTGAGACATTCTGAGATCGTACCTTGTGCGAGAAACAACCCGTATGTCTTGATGGTTTATGAATTCGTTTTTAAAATGTGCACCGCAAAAATTATGTCTCGTTTGGGAAATATTTCCAAAACCCTGTTTCATTAATCAGCAGATGATACTGAGCACTTCACCAGCTCTTTATACAAATAATTTGATGCTGAAGCGCAGATACTTGATTTCAATGATTTCTGAGGATAAAGTAGTAAGCACTATCCGAAAAACCTCAATCCACGACGACACAGAACATGGAAAACATTGAACCTGACCACCAGATTTCCGTATCTGCGCCATTAGGTGTTTTTCTACGAAGATATTTGAAATGGAAATATTATGAAACCGAATAGGGCCATTAGATGTTTGATTTGGGGACTGTGTGTAAATGGGCTCATAATACCTCAGTACGTGTGGCAATTGTACGTTTCTGTCAGGTGGATTGTTGCACTGTAGGCAGCCACTTCAAAAATTCTCTATGATTTCTTCACTCTTTTTCACTGATGTTAGAAATATTTCCTTTTTCGGCCATCTTGTTTCTCATTTTTACAATTCATAGAGAACAATTTACATTTATTTGCAAAGCCAGTACTTCTTTCATTTTATTTACACTGAAAATAATTCTTCGTAGTTTTCACACCTTGTGCTACATCACGTAAATCTTGACTTATTGGCCAGTGTCCGTAGCCATACATTATGCATTCCCTATGCACTCAGCCGTCTCTCGGAAATGCATTCCTACATTATAATTGATTGGCACCTTCGTATTCCTTCAGTAACTTTTCTGAAACACTTTCTGGTTTTCGTCAATGGAATGGTACCAGATGAGACAACTGTAAAACCAGGAAACCCTGAGCGTGTGCTATAAAGTTGGAGTCGTTGTCGTGAGAGATTCTTGTAATATCACTTCGTCGCTACCGTAAATTCAGCTGCGGCGGAAGATATAAATCGAGAGCCTACGGAGAAGTACGTGACCGCAACCCGTGAAATATTGCCCTTCCTGCCCGGGGCGAAAACTTGCTCGAAATCTGTCTAATGCTTACGTAGGTTATGGGACGACCCGTCACTATCTCCCGAAGACTGAAGTACGAGGAGTAAAACGGCGATTCATTTTTATCGGAAGACTCGTGGTATGCATGGTAAGTAAGCACGGATACTTCTTACTCGCAATTTCGTAATTCACTACAAACAGTCTTTCTCTCTGACGAAGAAAAGGAATCGATATGCTTTTTTGTGATAGTTATTTACACAGAGTTATAGTCAATGTATATCTAGGCTACTGATAAAATTGGATTATTAATCTTGTTTATCACAGATTCCTAAAGAAAATTACTAGGAACAGCCATTTGATTCTAGACTCGATGAAAGAAAAAGCCTGACGTCACCTCCATGTAGTATAAAAGGGGCAACACTTGTTTCACAAGCAGCTAACAACGCAGAGACCGAATATCTCCGCGGATGAGACCCCTTGTGGCAAGTGCCAACAGCCTCCTTGGAGGGCGGATGAGTGCGTAAAAGGCGCTTGGAGAGGGAATCCACTCCTAAAGGCGCGGAGCCTTATAATGCCAACGGTTTAGGATACAAAAGGCAGAGGAAACCACCGACGTATCCGTACTCACATTGTTGAAACAAAAATATGTAGAATAAGCAAACAAGGAATGTTAAATAAATGTGGGAAAAGGCGGTATGAATAATACATGGGAATAAAGTTAGCATGGATTATGTGAAAGCCCATGCTTCAGCCTAATTTCCGAAGATAAAGGCGGAAAAAATGAAGAACACAGAGATCTTAAGCTATACAAGCTGAGTCACGTAAAATATAACACCCATTTTATTTCGTGAACGTTTACATATATCAAAACATGGTTTTCGACTAATGTTAGAGCGGCGAGTGACACGTACCTTCTTGTTTTTTTCAATGTTTTTAGCGCTGGTATCAACTGATACACTGAAACAAGTTTTGTTTTTTAATGGATTCGTATACTTTTCATTACTCTTGAGAAGAACATTGCAGTGATATATCATTTGTTAATGTCGATGTTGAAACCTGCCGTAAAATGTTCGAGGAATGGTCTACAATTTGTCAGAACGGTGGCCGCATTTGGCATTAGCGACGCAAATTGTTTTATTGCACGGTTATGCAGGTCCAGTTTACAAGTCCTGATTATGTCTATTATAACCAATACTACATGCTATAGATCGAGAGATAAAGCGATGTTATAGGAACCGAGAGGCTAAAGTATGATTAAGACGAGCGCCCACGAAAAGGAGGAATCGTGGTTCGAGCCCTGACTAGGCAAAATTTATGTATGACACTAACAAAATGTACAGGTGATGGTTAGTCACATTCGCAATTGCGAATACATTTCATTGCATCTGATGTCTTAAAATTCGCATTTAGCGAATTATTAGGAATAATAATTTATACAGCTCGTTAGTCATCAAAAATTACATGTAATTTCGAAGGAAGGAAGGAATCCTAGGGTTTAACGTCCTGTCGACAGCGTGGTCATTAGAGACGGATGTAATTTCGAATACAGTTCGTAGTGATGCGTAATTCTCTCTCAACGGGGACGAAATTCAATAAATATAAATAAATAATAATGTATCTTTCGAAAAGATAAAGCCGCGGCGGAGTGGCCAAGCGCATTGAGGCGTTATGCTACGATGCGCGAGGCCGCTCCCCGTCGGGGATTCGAATTCCCTCTCGGGCATGGATGTTTGTGTCGTCCTTAGTATATGGTAGTTCATAAGTAGTTTGTAAGTTTAGGGACTGATGACCCGCAGTTAAGTCCTTTAAGCTTAACAAACATTTGAACATTTTTGAAAAGATAAAGTATCGTCTATGGACATATCCTTATGATACAATGTGCTCATATGTGACGTTAACTCTGATACTGACAAATTACGCAAACAGTCGGAAGAGACTTGAGGAGTACTCAGAGGGTACGGCGTCACCACGCGTGGAATAAGCCTCCCCCAGTGACTTACTTCCAACATACAGGAGAAAGCTTCAGTTGTTGACCGTAAGTAATCAGCGATTCATGGAGTCATCTAAGTTCGACATCCGCTTTCAAACAACGTTACTTTCTTTGGCGAACTTGGGAAGTCCACTACGTTCGTTTCCCTCACTCAACCAACGACGGAAAGTTCCGGGCGGTCGATGAAAGTGCTATATTCTTGTCGCTGCTATTCACAACTACAAATGTCGCGCTGCCTGAGAAATAATCTTCGAATTCTCAAGACGTGTTATTGCATATTTTCATTGTTGTGTCGTTCCGGGTAGCTATGTGAAGTCATTACGAATCGAAAGTTTTCTATTATTATAGATTATCGCATGAATACGGTATTATGGATGCATGTGCGCATTTGCAGTGTAATGTTGAGCATACGGCTATTGCTGTATACTAATACTATATTGATTATTATGATTCTACTGAATTGCTGTAATTTGCAGATAAAGTTATATGAAATATTTGAAAACACGTGCATTTATTCCTGTTACCCACACAGTCCTCAATAATTATCATTACGGAAAGTTTCAATCCCTCCTCATCATAATCCAGATTTACAGTTCTGATACAGATATACATTGTTATTGTACAAAATAGTAAAACAATTATAAGTATTTGTAAATCTCAGTAACCAAACTACTATGTTCATCAGTCCCAGAGCTTACAAACTACTTAAACTAACCTAAAGACGTCACACACATCCATGCCTGAGGGAGGACTCGAACCTCCGGCGGTAGCGATAGCGATCGCGCAGTCCCTGACATGGCGCCTAAAACCGTTCCACTATTCCAGCTCGCCGCAAAAAAGTATCCTACTTCATGTCGGTGCTTTTGTCAACTCAGCAAACGTAACATATTTTGTAACAGCGCATGGTTATTGCTAAGATATGTGGCGTCACTAAACTTTGCATTGCAGTTGCTGCTACACTGACGATGTTTGCAAAACTGTCCTACATTATTTTATCTTTCATTTGCGCGTTGCAAAATAGAGATTTTAAACACGGTTATATTGTTACCATATATGACATGTTTTGTGACCTGCAGAAGAGATTATTTTCAGTGTGTTGAGATAAGAATTAATTCTGACGGTCTGTTAATAAAAATCCGACAAGAACTTGTTAGTTCCAGAGAACAAGTAACCAGAGGTCATTCAGAAAAGAGCCTATTTTCTAGGCAGACTTCATAGCAATACCTTCGGGCGGGGACTTGGAAACATAGCCATTTCATGTTTCGGTATCTCCTCAAATGTGTCAGTTTTCCTCACGAAAGGATAAAAAAGTTTCAAGTGTGCGTTTAACATTTCTGTGTGCAACGGCTACGAAGTGGGTTCTTGAAACCAACATATCTGTTGGCAGATTGGAGTCTCAGGATTATAACATCATTATTAGTTAATCGATGGCTACTAATCTCATGTATCTTAATGAAGATCATGTCAGGTTAGGATGTTTACCGATAAATCACCTCCTTTCCAAGTGACCTTTCGTCTCTATAGTGGTATATATTGCCATTTATTTATTTTGTTATCTGTCTTTTCAGTTAAGACAATTATTTTTTGTCATTAAAGTGATCTCTTACTTCGACGACAGGTATAATATTGTGAGGCACATAGAAAGATCAAACAAGTCTTTCCTGTTCAGGTTTTAATTGATTTCACAACGCTGAAGAAAATTTGAGGTAGTGACAGTATATAATTTTCAATGTCTTCTGCCGCCGAAAGTATAGTGCAGCTATAGTTTCACTACAGAAGTCCTTCGGCAAAAGAAGACACTTCAGAACTTCATAGAGGTAGGGAGGTAAGGAGCTGGTTGTGTAGTTCCAAAGTGCTGATTTAACAGAACTTTATATACGTATACAAGATTTTATTATCAAAAATAGTTGAACAGTTCACTATTAATAAAATATACAATTTAATAATGCGGCACTGATCACTAATAATTAACCTACTCAAACCCTAGGCTCTTCGTATCAATAAATACAATTCTTAAAATGCATGGAAACATGTAGATAATTATAGAAAATATAGTAAAGATCGCCGGACGTTATCAGAGAAAAAGTAAAATGTTCTCTTCCTTTAGATTGACATACGTACCTTCTTTTTCCCGCCGGACGCGGTGGCCGAGGGGACTGAGGCGCTCCAGTCACGGTCTGCATGATCACTACGGTCGAGGGTTCGAATCCCCCCTCGGGCATGGATATTTGTGCCGTCCTTAGTATAAGGTAGTTGATAAGTAGTTTGTAAGTTTAGGGACTGATGACCCCGTAGTTAAGTCCCATATGCTTAACAAACATTTGAACTTCTTTTCCTCTTTTCATCCCCCTGTACCTTTCAATTATGTTCTGGATTCTTGCTGTAAAGGTAGGGCACTGTTTTATCTATTTGACCTTCGGTAAGTCAGCATTAAAGTCATCATGCCGTCACGCGGACATGTGATACCAGTAACTTACTCGTCAGAATTTATCAAAATAGCATTTTAAGATAATTCCGGTGTATTACTCTATGGTTATTATTGACCGTGAGTCGTAATTGATTACCACAGCTTGGATTTTCTACCATGTCCAGCTCACAACTTATCAAGCCCAAACTGTCTGGTCATTCTCAACGAATACTGACTAAATGAATCAAACTTACAAATACATATGAATGAAATGGTTAACGACTTGAGCTCTAGAAAGTAATGATGACACAAACGGAATACAAGATATGTCTGTTGATGGAATATATTGCTTATAATTATATGAAGATAGCACAAGTATAAAAAAACCATGTCGACGTAAACCTTGCTTTAATTATGGGCAATACTGCTTGATATGGAGGAAAGCACAATCACATATTAACGTTAGCAGTGACGCAGCCATGATTTGGTTCTGGGGACGGGGGAGGCTCAATTAAAAAAAAAAAATAAATAAATAAATAAAAAAATAAAAAATAAAAAAAATAAAGAGACTACCCCGACACCCGAGATATATTATGTCCTGGATTCCTAGTTTATTACCTAATAAAAATGGTTTTGCCATTTGATATTAAAATTAAGTATTGTACAGGATAGGTTCGAGAGGTGGAGGCGGGGTGTAATTTCCGTGCGGGTTTTGGGGAGCGATTGGAGAAATCATGAGTACACGCAGCAGGTTTCGTCTCCAGGAGAAGGTATATTGCCGATTAAGGAATACATGAACTGGTTCTTAAGGCCTGAGGAGTGGCACCAGTGGTAGATAGGAGTTTAGCATTGTGCTAGGAGACTGCGGGTGCTAGCCCGGCGGGCTGCAGAGCAGATGGATCGTGCTGCTCGGTCGAGAGTTGAACGCGGAATCAATCATGGACTCACTGCCCGTCTTGCAGCTAGCGGACACCGAATCTAGGACGGTACACGCTCTAGTCCCTGATTGGCGGGAATCTTTTGGTAGCTCCACATTCTGGGCTCTGTTTGGCTGGCGCTCTTTGGTGGGGGCTCTGTACTAGCGTGTTGTTCAGCAGGATTCCCAAACTGGGGTCGATGGCACCGGGCGCGCAGTGTTGAAACGTACGGCTGGTGGCCGTAATTGGGGACAGGGCAGCGACCTCACGTTGGCTCACGGAAGGTGCCTCTTGCCTTAGTGAACGTTATCTTAGTACGGAAATTTGACTTATACTTCAAAAGGAAATTAAATTCCAGTAAAAGTACCAAGAATATTTTGAAAACTCGCTACTCCTACGTGCCACTGGTGTACAGTATCTTTTACTTCACGTTTTGTAAATTGTTTTATAAAGCCCTCCACCCCCCAGGCTGGCAAAAAGTACTTATTTTCCATCCCTCCCCCCCCCCCCCCCAGAAATTTCAATAACACAGTTTGCGTCATGACCACCCCCTTGTGGGCACCTCCGGCTAACTGAATTTACTAATAGTAAATGATTCTTATCATTCGCTATCAGAAATATAAGTAGCTCGCCGATGTTATAACAGTTTCATTAACGTTAGACTCTATGTGTAAAAATTAAACTAAAACAACACTATTTTTATTCGTAGTTTTTGGCGGCCTTCATAAGATTCCACCACTCGGTGGCGCCGCTGACCTGCTAAGCAGCGGGTCGCCACATATGAGCAATCGGCTCGTAACTTCAGCATAGCAGTAACAATAGCGGCAGCATCAAAGCTGGTCGCGGCAGCATTAAAACCGCTCACAGTAACAGCAGCACACGTTCTCAGTGGTAGCATACGCTGGCGACCCACTGTCACGTTAACTTATGCTTGGCATATTATAGTTACGATGTGATTTATTACATGTGTACTATTTCAAATTTCGGTACCCACTTGGCTGATTTATTATGTTTTTAATTAAAAATCTTTGGGAGGTGCTTTTGTATACAATATCAATGTTTTTGAACTGAGACCCTTCAGAAGTTCACTGGTATTCACAGCAGTCCCTATAATCCGTCAATAAAAGCAATATTTTCTCAGTGGGTAGAAATAGACTTATCCTTCATGTCTAGTGCTATTCTGTTTGAGAGCAAATATGACAGGATAAAAGGAAAAGGAGATGCCACTCCCTCAGCGTCAGATTTTTAACATTTATTGTGAACTGTCTGAAATGTTACATTCCAGGTTGCTCTATAAATTTTGTAGAGATTTTTTTGATTTTGCATGGTAGATGTAGATTTCTGATGTATCCGGCACCTGCAGAGTAAACTGCTGAAATTGGGTCAAAGGTTATATGTATCTTTTGTGCCATCAGAACTCACTTTTCTAGTGTCCTAGATGAGCCCATTCATAAAGCTAATCTTTTACAAACTCCTTTGCTGTCACTGCTGTTCGCCTCTCGAACAAGCTGCCCTGCCGTCTTCGTATATTACCGCGAGACTCGAATTTAACAAACTGCCGGCGTGGCGCTATGGATAGCATCGCCGATTGCTTTAATGATGATCGTCAGTTCAATCCCGTCCACCGACAAAAATTTCTTTGTAATTATGATTTCCAGAATATTCTACATGTTTCTTATGTTCACTTGTAATATCTACATGCTTATTATGTTAACTATTCTTCTAATTTCTGGTACATTCTTTGTATAAATAGCAGAGCACTCTTCCCGAGAGGCAGTTAGTGCTGCGTCTATGTTAAGTTCGCAAAAAAACCTGCTTTCAGTATACGTGCTGTATTCAGTTGACAACCCTGCCTTCGAAGTCAAGCCTGCTTCCATTTCAACGCGACAATATTTCATTCTTCTGCTACGTTTAGAAAAATATTGAACACTTCATTCTGTCCTCCTCTTAAAGCTTTCTAAAAAAACTCACGTATAGAGACAACTTCCTCTCCGTTATTTCTATTCCTCCTCATTCTCTCATCATAAATCACGTCACCTGCCGTGCCGACGAGCAGGCGGTGGAGAGGTGTATTCATCCTTCCTCTTAACTGCGGACGACGTCTCTGGCGCGGCCTCGACATCCACAGGGGACCACTTTTGCAAGTCATCTATCTGCGCCTTTAGTTTGCGGATGATATCCTCCTTCCTTTCGGTCGACGTGTGTAGACCGGTTGGAAACGACTGCTGCCGCTACCGGTCCTAACAGTCGGAATCGGAATGACGCGCGTCTGTGACCGCAGACCGTGGTAAGGCTTTCTTTGGGGGCTTTGTCCACTGTTTGCCCTTGGCCCGCGACGTCTTCGACGTCTCTTGAGACGATCTCTGCTCTCGTCGCGAGGATTTTTGTTGTTCCTGGGAACTACATTGACGGGAACTGCGGTATTGATCGTAGCGACTGCGCCCCCCCCCCCCAGTAGAACCGTCACGTGAACCATCCCGCGACCGACTACGCTGTGGTTTTGGGTCGTCACCGGCTGCCGTCGATTGCCGAGCATCCTGATCCCGAGGATCAGAAAGAGACACAATATCGCCCGCGGCGGAGGTAGCGGGTTCTAATCCCACCACCTGTGCGCAAACCTTCACGACAGACTACTCTTGTTGAGCATCAGTCGGGACAAGGAGAGACGCGTTCGCATCGGCAGCAACAGGCAAAGCTGCCTGAGCGCCGTCGGCGATCATTTCCGGAGGAACCGGCACAGTGGCCACATCTACACGATGGTCGACAGGCAGCGCCTCGTCCGAGCGAGGATCCGAAAGCGCATCCATGACAGAAGTGTCCGTAACTGGTGCTGGGATAGTGGCCATGTCGGCGGGTTCGACTGCCGAGCTCTCAGCCGTAGGGCAGCGGGCGGGCAGGTGTGGGCCGGCCAGCCGACCGCCGCGTGCGTCCCGGCACCGGAAGTTGCGCGGGGCGGTTACGTCGCGGGCAGTGCTGTCTCAAGTGTCCCGTGCCGGCACAGAAACAGCAGGTCTGAGGTTGGCCGCTGTAGGTGACGAGAGCTCTGTGGCCTTTTGCGTAAACACTGGATGGAATGTGTTTCTGAATGACCATCAGAACGCTTCGAATCCTATTTTCCACCTGCTAAATGTACGCGGAAGACCACTTCTCTTTCGCGGCAGATAGCACGTCTCCGCAAGGCGAAAGACTACGTTCGATAGTGCTATTTCGTACTTCGAACGGCAGATTAAAGACACCAACAGTTCGAAGACCAAATCCTGCGTTCGTAATGTTAACATTGCTCACAGTGCCATCATAGTGTTTAAATTTTCGAACGTCATCATTGACGGTAGCAGCAGAGTCACAAAGATCCGGGGAAGACAACTTTACAAACAAGGAATGTAAGAAAACGTCTAATTGCAGGCCAACAACGTCAGTTTCGGATAACTTGAGATCGTTTTGCAACCACGAATGTATTTCAAACGCGGACGGTCGAGAAGCGGACTGATCAAATTCGCACTGGATGCTATTCTCCCTCTCTTCGGAATCCAAAATATTAGTTACGATACAGAAAAATAGAAAGCAAGCGCCTCGAAACTAGCCGCCGACCGCGAAGCACTCGACGTAAACAGCTGCCCGTCTGCTCCGAAGTGCTGACAAGCGGGCAGCCAGTCTATTACTCAGCGTACACCGAGTACAGACTGCCTCCAGCTTAGAGTGCTCCACTACTTATACATGGAAAGAATGTTCTGGAACTCAGAAGTACATCAAACATAAGAAACATGTAGAACATCCTAGAAATAGCGAATACTAAGAAATAATGGTATTTCCTGCCCATGGCGAGAATTGAACTGCGGACCGCTAGCACAGCGATCTGATATTCTAACCACTGCCCCATGCGTTCCGTTGGAAGATTCGCTGCAATATTATTATGTGGTGGGCAGCAATTGAGACGCAGATTCTGGAATTCATTTGATCATATAGCTGGGGAACACTGTCTTCCCATACTTTATTCCGCACCTGCTGGACCACTTCACGTAGCTCTGTAAGGGTTGTGGGATGACGAATGGTACGATTCAGTTGTCGTCCCATCATATGCCACACGTGCTTGATTCAAGACAAGTTATGAGGTCGTGCTGGCCAGAGTACGTAATGTTTCTTGCGCATTGTACGGGCGAGCATTATCTTGTAACATTAGGTCACGTTCCTATTGCGAAAAGCACGGGTCTCACAACATTCTGCACGTAACGAGCGCTCGTCAGTGTCGCCTCCACAAACGCCAAAGGTGAAGGCGAGATGTAGCTTATCGGACCCCAGAACACAGGTTTGCGGTGGGATTAGTGTGTCTTGGACGAATGTACTCAACGAGACAGCGCTCGCACAGGTTGTGGCGTCGCAAGTTTGAACGCGCGCGCGCCACAGGCCTCGCCGACGGAGTCGTCATATAGAGGCGCCACATTATAGACAAGTGGAGCAGGTTCTACCTCTAGAGTAATTGGAGAAACGTTGGACAGTGCCGCGGAGTAGTTCACTTCTGGCAGGAGACTCCGACTAGTGACTTGTTTTAGTGCGCCTGTTTTGTGGGTCGATGCTAGAATTGTAATCACGTTGCATACTGCTTCGTCCGTGGACAAGTGATGCGATGACTTGGGAGAACTCTTAAGTTATGTTAAAGTGGCACCTGCCGCCGATGACAGTGTTAATATCAAGTTAAGTGTTTATCCAATAAATTATCGTTTATTATAAATGCTCTTGAGGTTGCAGAGTTCCAAGCGGCCCTACTCCCACGTCCTCGGCCCCAGTCAGTTGCTCCGTTACGAGAGCGAGTCCGTAACTGCAGATGGCAACGCAGAGGAACACAACACAGGTCTATGTCGTACGCGCGAAGAACCACCACCTGCATGCAGGCAGAATCTGCCTCATTCCATCTTCCAAGTCATCCTCTAACGGCACCGCCGGCCGCGGTGGCCGAGGTGACTGAGGCGCTCCAGTCACGGTTAGCACGGCCACTACGGTCGGGGGTTCGAATCCCCCCTCGGGCATGGATATTTGTGCCGTCTTAGTTTGTAAGTAGTTCATAAGTAGTTTGTAAGTTTAGGGACTGATGACCCCGTAGTTAAGTCCCATAAGCTTAACAAACATTTGAACATCTAACGGCACCAGTCGAGCCGCGGACGTCGATGCTGTGGAGTCAGTGGAAGATGGGCTAGAGGTGTTAGTGCCCGTACTCCCACTGCTACAAATGACTTGACAAGAGTTCATGTTGATACTTCTGGGCTCACCTTTGACCATATATACTAACAGGCCGAGTAAACAGCAGAGCGGCTACGAGCATGCTATCTTTCCAGATGTACTATTTTTTTCGCAGCACTGCTTGTCCTGTAACACATAAACGTAAGCATAATTAGAAATGATTCTAGTAAATTAGAAAATAGCACTAAATAGAACGAGGCTAGCACGCACTGAATAGAAAACACGTCAGTAATAGCAATAGTAACAGTCCGTTTGCGTGTACATTCTAAAAAGTATTATCCAGTTACGCGGCAAGTAAGACTGAAAATCCAGATAACAATACGCGTTGGCCAAATTTACGAATAAATGCAAAGAATATCAGCTTAATTAAGCCTGGTACAAATATACAAGCGAACGCCATTGCTTCCAGCAGAACATCAGAGTAACGACCAGAAATTCCAGCTAGATTCCAAACGAACCTGGATGCATTGATCACGCGTCAAGTGAAAAACAAATTCACTGCCCTTTCCAGAAAAGTGCTGACCCGAAAGTCCCCATTTTATTCACTCAGTGGTTCCCAGACGCGGCTCGCTCCTCCGACGATCGAGTACCTGACTGACCGTGTCCAGCGTGAGCGACAAAAAGAGCGACAGCGCGCCACTTCCAGCTACCAGACACGGCGGCTGTAAGCGGCGACGTTCGGCGATACGCCCGTCCATCAACTGATAAAGTACGAAATTAGCAGTCTATGTAGCATAGGGGTAGCTTATTGGGCTACCAGGCTCGAAGTTTTGCAATCGCTTGTTCGATTCCAGTTGCATCTCATATTTTAATATCTGTGACTACGAGCCTATCACCTATAATTTGTTCGAAGTCTTTACAGACTACCGCAAATTAATTTTTTAACATTTTACCAATGTAGTTTATCTTTAATTGTAAACATACGTATCGCACTCTACCAAAGTTATTAAATTCCCATTGAAAAACCGAGCAAGGTGGCGCAGTGGTAACACACTGGACTCGTATTCGGATGGATGGTGGTTCAAATCCACCTCCAGCCATCCAGATTTAGGTTTTCCGTGATTTCCCTAAATCACTCCAGGCAAATGCTGGGATGGTTCCGTTCAAAGGGCACGGCCGATTTCCTTCCCTCATCCTTACCCAAATATCCGAGCGTAAGCTCCGTCTCTAATAACCACGTAGTCGACGGGACGTTAAACCCTAAGATTCCTTCCTTCCCATTGAAAAAAATGTTTAAAATGTTTAAATGATTGTATAGCTTATGGGTCATCAGTCCCTAAACTTACAAACTACTTACGTACTAGCTAACACTAAGGACGGCACAAATATCCATGCCCGAGGGGGGATTCGAATCCCCGACCGTAGTGGCCGTGCAGACCGTGACTGGAGCGCCTCAGTCCCCTCGGCCACCGCGGCCGGAAAATTCCCATTGAAACATAATATCAAAATACTTTACTCAGAAACCTAATTTTACACGCAATTTGGCGGATGACCCCAACAAAAAGATCGAAGGGTTCAGTCTTCCAAGAAAACTGTGGACAACTTTGAACCGCGTGAGAACAGGTGTCGCCGGCCGCGGTGACCGAGGGGACTGAGGCGCTCCAGTCACGGTCTGCACGGCCACTACGGTCGGGGGTTCGAATCCCCCCTCAGGCATGGATATTTGTGCTCTCCTTAGTCTTAGCTAGTTCATAAGTAGTTTGTAAGCTTAGGGACTGATGACCCCGTAGTTAAGTCCCATAAGTTCTACAAACATTTGAACATTTTTCAGAACAGGTGTCGGCAGATGTAAGCAATTAATGAAGAAATGGGGCCTGACAGACAGTTCTGAATGTGAGTGTGGTGAAACCCAGACAATGGACCATTTACTCGCGTGTGAAGTCTACGGTTATAATGGTGACTTGAAAGACATACTCAGACTCAGTGACTCCGCCTTAAAGTGGCTTGAGAAAATTTGTAATGTAGTTTAGTACTGTAAGAGCCTTGTATTGATAGAATAGCTGTATAACAACAATGTAATTAACTAAAGAATATTTGCCTTTGTATATGCCGAATGAGTAAATAATAATAACAATTGATTTCCAAGTGTTTCAATACCTCAGAGATTATTATTTCGCAGAAATCTTTCGACGTCCTTCGAAACCTCTACAAGCAGATATTCTCAACGAATATCGATACTTTGTACCGCGTTCGACAGCGACATGATACAAGCAGATTTGAAATTCTAACGTCACCCGTTGTCGCATGTGACGCGCAGCCGCGCCAGTGTCACTCATGTGAGGACAGACCGGTAACTAAAAAAGCGGTTGAGAATTGTCGCTTGACGCTGTCGGGCGCTGTCGTTCGCATTTGCTGCTCACGTGGGACGCGGCCTTGAACTCCAGTGACACTGCACAGTCCAGGCCGCCGCTTTCGATGTCTGGCTCAACAGAGCACTTAAGCGCTCTGCGTACATATGGAACTATTTAAACTGCTGCCATTTCACCGTCTGCTGAACCCAGCTTGAGCCGTTGCGCGTCGTCACAACAACCGGTCACAGACGAACACTGGGCACAGACTATCGATAACCGTGCGATTAGGCTGTCACGCCTGCACGCTACAATAGGGTTCATCGAAGCACTTTTATACCGTTTCACCCTTGTTCCACTCTGGAATATCAAGGGAATAATGAAAAGTTAAATATTTACGTGCGAGCACTGAATCCTCTATTTATTATTACAACGGTCACTTCTCCCCATTCAGTGGCAAGTGGAATTTTCACATTTACGGAATAAATTTTCTGATTAAAATTACATTGTAACATCTTACTACAACGAGAAATGCCTTTGATTCAATGTTTGCCACCCAAACTGGCCTATTATATCTGTTACCCTACTCTCCAATTTCGTTATAGTGCGAAACAAGTTCATTTCTTTGAACTTGTCTGGTAAAGATCTTAAACCTCCTGCAATACTCCAGAAAATAAGATAAAATCGTTGTGTAGGTAGTCGTTGCAGTAGATCTCTTGCATATCTGAGTGTTGGCATTCCACACAAGCTTATTTTATGCGATAGTTCAAGTTTAAGGTGAACTTGCTAGAAACTTTGGATTTAGCTGATGACAACCTTTCGATTTCTGTGGTGTATTGGGTAATCGACATTTAACGGATTCAATTTTTGTAAACCTGTGGAGGATCTCCCACTTTTTATTTGACCGAGCGAGGTGGCGCAGTGGTAACGCACTGGACTCGCATTCGGAAGGATGGTGGTTCAAATCCATCTTCGGCCATCCAGATTTAGGTTTTCCGTGATTTCCCTAGATCACTCCAGGCAAATGCTGGGATGGTTCCTTTGAAAGGACACGGCCGATTTCCTTCCACATGCTTACCCAAACGCTCCGAGCGTGAGCTCCGTCTCTAATGACCACGCTGTCCACGGGACGTTAAACTCCAAGCTTCCTTCCTCCCTACTTTTTATTTCTTGGAATGAATACCCACCTTTTACACCATATGGATATCGTATTCCAATTACTTTATTTTGCAATTTTTTTCGATCCTAATACTGTACTGGACGGTCCAATACTACCTATCTTCAAAAAATCTAAGTGCGCTGGTCATATTACTTCCGAAATCATTTATATAGATCAGGAAAAATATACTGCCTAAAAGAGTTCTTTGAGGACCACCAGAAATCATTTCTGCTTCACTCGCTGATTCACCGTGTGCTACAAAAACTGTGACCTTTATGACAGGACATAACGAACTTAGTCGCACAACTGTGACGGTAAACCAAATACATGCGTTTCGATTAGTAGCAAATTTTGTGAAACATAGTAAAAACCTTCTGATCCTGTTTGTAGCACTTATTATTTATAGTGTAGTAAAGGTCCATTTGCGTTTCTGAAAAGCGATATTTATTTAATCCAGGCTGTCTATTCATTAATAACATGTTTTTGTCCCGGTGAATCATAATATTGATAGATAGTATATGTTCCAGAAACCTACTGCGAATTAAGATCGGCGGTTTTGGGTCTGTAATTCAGAGGATTATTCCTATCATCCTTCTTGTTCATTGGTGTGACGTGTACAACTTTCCAGTCTACAGGTAAGGATATTTCGTTGAATAAACGGCTGTGCATGACTACCAGATAATGGAGGTTTTACGGCAGTAAACAGCGGATAGTAAAACTTCCCTTTCATCAGTAACATAGTTCATTCGGTACGGTGGGGGTGTCTACTTCAAAGTTACACATTTTCCAGCTGTTCTTCATTCGAATTCTGCAATATTTACTGCATCTCGATGGTGAATAAATTTTGTAAATTACGGGAAAATGTTTATTAAGCACGCCTTAGTGCCGCTGTCATCTGTGACACGGCCATTGCTTTCGAGCGGTAGAGGTATTGGTTACTAACTTTGCGTTAAATGACAAGAACGAAGTGGGAAAATGGAAGAAAGGAATAACTCTGGCTGAACTAGAGAATGATGTAATTCAGTAACGACAAGTGAAAATTTGTGCCAGCAGTCGCCTTAATAACTTGGCTATCCGAGTACGCCTCTCGTTCGTCCCAATTTTTCACAAGTCGCAAGTTACGTAAGTATCGGCCCTATCTTATGTCATCTAATGCTCGCCATTCAGATATCCGCACGAGGTCAAACGATATATTCGGTAAAGATCCGAACCATATGCCGTTGTCGCTTGCAATTACATATATACATGGTGTGGAGTCTGTTCTTCCGGAGATGTTCAGAAGAACGGGCACTATACCATCTATAGAAACAAAACCAAGTATCAGTCACGATGCTCCCTGTTAGATCAGAACATTCTAGTTACCACCCACTGGGATAACAGAGCTCAGGTAACTTTACGAATTGAAATTGGAATTTTCTTTAAATCTTTCACCAACTATCTCATGAGATTTATATGCACACATAAAAAAGTGTTGCATCACCATGATTATACAGATTCATGACCCTATACATAAAAAGTTTCTTCTTGCTTTTATGACAAAGCCGCATTAGCTGACGTTACAAAGCCACCTCAATGTTTGTAACTTGCTGAAGTCCCTGAATCACTTATTTTAAACTGTATGGTAACATTCTTATAGGCAAATCATTGTCTGTGTACAGTTCCTAGGGACTTCCACCGTTATTCGGTAGATCATTTGTATATAACGTAGACATTAACGATCCTTCAGGATACGCTTGTGATACTCCAGAAATTACCTTTACGTCTATCGATTTATGCTAGTTAAGAACATAGAGTTGAGTTCTACCAGCAAGTCAGTCGTGAATCCATTGACAGATAGCCGGCCGCGGTGGCCGAGGGGACTGAGGCGCTCCAGTCACGGTCTGCACGGCCACTACGGTCGGGGGTTCGAATCCCCCCTCGGCATGGATATTTGTGCCGTCCTAGTTCGTAAGTAGTTCATAAGTAGTTTGTAAGTTTAGGGACTGATGACCCCGTAGTTAAGTCCCATAGACTGTACAAACATTTGAACATTTGTTAGCTAAACTGTAAGGTATGCTTTATCCAAGTAATAAAAACTACATTCACGTGAGTACCTTGTTTTACTGTTTTCTCAAGTACATAACGTTGTGAGACTGGCAAAATTTGTTCTAAAGAACATCTTCGTTATCCAGAGCAGTCATAATTCTTGGGAATAAGACATCTTTCACAATCCAAAACAAACCGTCGTTGGCAAAATCTTATTTTAACTTTAAACAGCTAAATATCACGAAGACTAAAGAAAAAATTCTAATTAAATAACGTTTAGTAGCAAAGGGGACATTTATCTGTACTACAACTCAGCAACTCCTAACTACTCGTCTTGAGTTGGTGGGGCCACCTTTTATTTTAAAGTGGGAGAAATTTGTATATAATGGCAAAAAAATGAAAGATACAAAGTAACGTGGGTCAGGAAACTGGAGAACACGTCCGGACGTGTGTTGGCTGCTTAGCAGCAAATCCTAGCATCAGCTCGCTGGCCTCTGGCCGGCTCATGCATATTTACGAGCTTCCGAATTAATATGCCCAGAATTTTATGTAAAGGCAGCTACGCTTCGGATCTTAACAATCCACAAAACTCTCGTGACAGTGTTCATGTAGTATTCATCTAACTTTGGGCAGTACCTCGTGGTAATATGCCTTCATTTAATACCCAAAACCATTGATAGAAAATGTAGTACTATAAAAAATAATAAAAATAAAAATTAAAAAATATAAGAAATAGAATAAAAATAAAATAAAAAATAAAAAAATTGTCGAAACGTTGACTGCAATTAAGGATAATTTCTTTTCACTCCAGAACCGTTTCACTTTTTATTTATAGCGGATCTTCTTTTTTTTTTTTTCTTTATTTTAGCTTATGGGACTTAACTACGGGGTCATCAGTCCCTAAACTTACAAACTACTTATGAAGTAACTTAGACTAAGGACGGCACAAATATCCATGCCCGAGGGGGGATTCGAACCCCCGACCGTAGTGGCCGTGCAGACCGTGACTGGAGCGCCTCAGTCCCCTCGGCCACCGCTATGGTGCCTCAGTCCCCTCGGCCACCGCTATGGTGCCGCATATTTGCATACATAGGTTTGCACATTTTATTTTGAACCTATAGATTAGAAACGCAACAACAACAACAGATTAGAAACAATTTGATCTCTTCATGCATTTTATGTCTTTTTAACGTTGTTGTTGTACCGTGTTAATGTCTCTTTTTCACATCTACAACTGTTTCTTTCTGTCTTGTTGGCTGAGGTTAATAGATTTGCGTGGTAGGCTTTTATTTACACACCAAAAGACATGGTGTGCCCCAAGGGTGCTGTTGAACTGGGGTGGGGGAAGGGAGCTTGGAAGCACCCTTCACCGTTTTGTTCATGCATATGTGAATGTTGCAACGTCACATGATCACCCTACATGAGAGCTCTAAACGAGAGGGCTGAAACACCATAAGCACCTTCTTGCTACAGATCATGTTGAAATATCCTAAAATGGTTTTCAGTGATCCCTAGAGTTTCTACCCTGTTGACCAGAGGAAATATTTGCCTCTCCTCTCTCCTGTTTCATAACGCTACAGGAGGGCGCTAAAAGCATAAACACCATTTACTGCTTCAGATCTTGTTAAAATTTCGTTGAATGATCCTGGAAGGACTGTAGTGGTTACACTTTGTATACCAGAGGCAACATTACAGACGCTCTAAACTACAACTTGGATTTGGTTGCAGGCCTAAGATGTCCTCATTGAAGCATTTGACCGTCCAAATGATATTAAAATGCCAAAGGTTGTCAGAAACGCTGTTATGGTGCACAACGCACTGCTCAAAAATGTTGAAATCTTTGTAAATCTATCGGACTCAACTGCTGGATTAGTACTCCGTAGCTTACAAACTACTTAAAGTAAGGTAAACTAACCTAAGGACAACACACACAACCCTGCCCGAGGGAGCACTCGAACCTCCGACGGCGAGCAGTCGCGTGATAAGCAACCAGGCGCTTTAGAGCGCTCAGTCACTCCACCGCGGCACGTACGCAGTGATGCCGACTTGCAACAAGGTGTACTTTACTGCATGGTGTTCATATTATTTCGTACACGCCCTGTAGTTAAGTGGAGCACGCTCTCTCTCCAATCGTAAGCCGGACAATCCAGTTTGTTCAGTCTATCACAAAGGTCGATACGTGATTTCAGGTTTATACGCTCCTTGAAATCTTTACGAGAATTTGCCGTCGAAATGTCGATATCAGTACAACGTTCACCCGATGTCGCTGAATACGTCTACCTCGTAGCACTACCTCGTGGCTGATGACCGACACCTACAAATTACGGCCAGTTGCTACCCCCAGCGGGATCGGCCGCTGCGCTTTAGGGGGCACCTGGGAGAACTGAGATGGGAATTTTCCAAAGGTCTGCCTTTACGGCGTTCACATTTGTACAGATCATCCAAAGTGTTTATAAGTACTGTAGTGTCAAGGTTTCTTCTGCGTCTCAGCATCAAATAACTAGTACTAAGCGCTGGATGAATTCCCTTTCCCATATCCCCCTTTAAATGTTAAAGGGACGACATAAATTGTGCTGATATCTTAATATCTCAAATGTAACCGAATTTTTACTGAATTTTGGGAGGCATTTTAATGGTGGAATATAACCACCGAAGACATTACAGGCCAGAATGAAAGTGACAGAATTTTTTGTCGGTGCATTGCGCCTTCATTACTACCAGATTTTGTTTTGCAGACATCAGAAACTGTATGTGATAGTAATTAACCCGAATTTGGTGATATTAAACTAGAAGATAAAACTGTGAGTTCGTTGACTACAGTGTGTGAATACAAAGGCACACTTGTAAAGTGAATTCATCCCTAATTACTATTATAGACGCAGCCAACTTAACTGATCATGACGGCAGCCACCGCGAATCCGTCGGGTGTTACATGTCAGTGGTATATGGGATTGTTTTCCTCAAGATACCGTATGACTGCGAGGGCTTCACAGTAACTGTGACACTTCGTTAACGAATACTGCACATTAAGAGTGTGGAATCAGAACCTGTTATCGGCTGGAAGCTTGTTTGGGCTTCGCACAGCGTGTGTTGTGCATCACCTCAGTCGCGGCGGTAATAAAATTACTAACCGCTCACCTTGGATGTATTTGAAACTCTCAAAGTCGCTCAAACCAATGGATACTCTTCACGGACTGGACTTACTGATTTTAGATTACAACTGTTACAGTTATACAACTGTATTAGTGCATGTTTCGTTATAATTATCGTCATTAATTTTGCAGGGAGACGCACGGTCACGGTAAAGAGTCTATTTTTGTCGTCTCCATAATGTACAGATCCTTAAAACTGTCCATTAATTTCTGTTCGTCATATCTGTAGTATTACATACGATTTGCTAACTCTGTTTATCTAAAGGTTTTGTTGCATAATACCCAGATTATTGCAAATATTTAGGGCCGCGTGGTCTATGACGTAATGTTACGGATTACGCTGGCGCTTCACGTCGGAGGTTGGAGTCCTCCTGCGGGCATGGGTGTGTGTGTGATATTCTTAGTTATTTTAAGTCGTTCGTAAGACTAGGGACAGATGACAACAATTTCTTCCCTTAGGTTTATAAACATACATTTGAATAGCTAAATTGATTCATATTAGAGCGTTTGGAGGCCACTGGTGACTTAAAAATTCTGCTTAAGAGAAGTTACCTTAATCGTGTCAATTACGCGTTCGATCACTAAACCAAATTATAAATTCATTCAAAGGAAAACGTGTTAAATTTGTACCAATGCACAAAGTTCTAACGCCTATCGTCATTTGTAGGTATTATGGTATGGAAATGCTTATGAAACGCATGTATGTATGCATCTGAGGGCCACTTTAACGGTAATCAGTGGTTGTTCCACAGATTTATCTTGTATGACAGAAATATTAGCAGAAAAGTGGGCGTCTTGCCTGCAGGTATTCTTTGAAATGGTTTTATTTTCACTGCCAGCTTTATGACCTCTGTGCAGACGATAAATAAATGGTGGTGCTATAACGAAACGTAGCGGTGAAAGTTTCGCGCCGACGGAGAACGATCACTGATATCATTCTCATAAGAATTGAGAAGCGGCCTTAACTTCAGAGTGGCCATAATTCTTTCCTGACACGCGGATATAATGGCTCGAAACGATTTTGACAGAGCATGAGTGCTCCTCACGGAAGATGTAATTCATTCTCGCACTGGCAGAGCCATCCGAACCATAACTTGTTTCAGTCGTCACTGCGTGTCTCAGAGCGAGAAAAAAATACTCGGAAGCTGCCAGGATCACCACAGTTCGAAGAACTTGGAATTTCACTGAGCCAGTGAATGTAGCTATTTAAAAGCACGAATCGGTGATAAATACCTGTGAAAACATGACCTATCCCATTCATTTCAAAACGCACACGAAAATGATATCAGAGTTTTGAATTGAATACCAAACGTAGCATGGGAATAGTAACAACCACACGCTTTATGTCACATCGCATCTAAATTTGTATAAAAATATTTTCTAATTAAAAGGGTTTTTAATTTGTTAGTATAATTTTAACCGCGCGAGAATGGCCGAGCGGTTCTAGGTGCCATGTGAAGGACTGCGAGGCTGCTCCCGCCGGAGGTTCGAGTTCTCCCTCGGGCATGGATGAGTGTGTTGTCCTTAGGTTGGTTTAAGTTAGTTTAAGTAGTTTGTAAGCTTAGGGATAGATGACCACAGTAATTTGGCCCCACAGATTAAAAAACGTTTCAACATATTATAATCAATGCTCGAATTATGAAAATTGCGAGTAATAAATCATCTATACTATATATCACTACGAGATAAATTATTTGGAACTGTTACATTTATGATGTCGCCATCTTTGTCTACTGTCTTCCATGTGGCAAAACGTTTTGTATGGATTTGTGGGAGGGGCAGAAGGGTATATGTGTGGTGCTTTAAACTATATGGATTCATTTATGTAAGAAGTACTTTCGAGTATTTTCCACTATACGAAAACAGAAACTATATCAATTCCATCTATAGCTTTAGTTTACATTGAACTCAATCCTTTTTGCCACAGTTACATTTAACAGACCACTTGACACATAGTTTAGGGTACCAACTTCCCAATGAATTTCCACCATAACGCTGAACAAAAAGCCGAAAACAAATGTGTATGTAAACTTACACGGCCGTCTGAAGATGGAACTGTCAGTTCAGTAACGACACTATTTGTGTTAATAAACACTATTGTTAATAACACTTGGTTGCTGATTCCTTTCTCGGATGAGTAAACTTCTATTTTGCTCACAGCCACAACCCAAACTGTTTTCGACAAAATAGCGAAAAATTAAGAAAGGCAAAAATGTATGTCAGACATTATGTACATTTAAGCGTAGCATTAAAATAATCAAAAACTTGATGATGTGTCACAGAAAAATTGAGGTTTTCGTAAAATATTTATGCTGTTTAAATTTAGAATAATTCGTTTATGAGCGTTGCAACACTGAAAGTCCTTCCGTAAGGGCAATAACACAAAATCATCAGTTATTTCTTTCAGTCACATCTATGCAGGCTGACAATACTGCATGTGGCGGGAGGCAATGCTAATTGCGAGAAGGGCGTGTTTAATTAGTGATAAGGCGTTGATGTGAGCCAGTGCAAAACACGACAAGGTTATGCTCGGCTGGCTGGAATTCCACGACAAAAACTTTGTGCCTTCAAAAGGGGAGGCTTTTATCCGCAGCTTTGTTTGTAGGTAAAAACGGCTGCCCGCTCAAAGTATGGCAAGTATGCATAGAAGCCACTGTTCCCCGGCCGCCCCGGGCTCGCCACGCGCCCATTATTATCACTAAGTTTCCCTATAAATCAGCCGCCCACACGCACATATTCTTACTAAAACGTACAAAAAAGTGACAACACCAAGTTTCTCGCATGCTCGCGTTGTAATATTAGCTCAGAAAGAACGTACGATGGTTTCGGTTTTTGAAAAGCGTGTAATGAAAAAGCACCGAGTGTTGTAAATTTCGTTGGTATTCTGTTCACGCAACGCTCTTCTCGAGGCAGGGGAGTCTTCAATTCGTTTTCCTTACTTCCCCCAACTACGGCCGCTGCAACGTATTTAGCATTCGTCAGAAGGATGATGCTTCCATCAGCGACTCGAGTTTCTCGAGCTCTCGTCTTACACAAACCTTCAAGGAAATACTTATTTTAACATAATTATATTTTTAATATTAAACCTCCTTAAATTTGATAAAAGTATAAAATAATTTCTGTTGGCCCCTATACAGATTCCTAATCCATTCAGATGGCCCTCAAATTGTTTGCTGACAACACTTGTGATCTGTGATAACAGTAGTGAAATTTATAACAAAAAACATAGGACACATCGCGTACATAACTCTTGGAGGATTATTTTGTGTCCTTACTGTTATTTATAAATGTTGCAATTATCGCCGTCTTCATTATGAATTCAAAAGCACAGTTGTTGACTGTATCGGGTTAATGAAAGTAATTTTGTACTTTTTGCGTATTTATAAGTGGTACAGTAACAATTTATTTATATTGAAATAGTTAATTTGTACATTAAACTCTTGCGTGTGTGAAATTTCTCAATATATTTTTAGTATTTTGGTAAGATTATATTATGCTGGTGCAGAAGTAAGTAACCTTCTCCCATTTAAATAATAGTCTGTATGTTTATCAGCTTCATCCATGTACACATATATCACATGCTAGCGAACCAGTGAATGCTTCGCAGTTGCTTAGTTATATACCGGTATCGGAACAGAAAATACAATCCTCACTCCTTCCCTTCATCTTTCTCCTCTGTCTCGATACCTATTTCGTCCCTTCCTCTTTATACACTTAGGTCTACTTCTGTGTTAGCTATCTCAAAACGCGGCGTTACTCGGGTATGATTTTTTTACAATACTCTGCTAGTCCATGTACTCTTGCCTCCTTTCTCTGTCCATCTTCTCCTCCTCCACTCTCTGTCTATTCATGCCTGTCATTGCCCCCCTCCTGCTGTTTGTTGATATCCTCCAGTCCCCTCTCTTTTCATTTCTTTCCTACCCTGTGTGTGAGAAATTACTGAATCTGTGTTGACGACTGGAGTAAGGTACAGTCCATCATGCACCGTACGAAATCTTACGTAGACAATGATGTTTCTCTTATTTTGAGTGGCAAGTGTGCAAAATTTCAACAAGATTTGAGTAAAATTGTAGATTGCTGTCGGAGTCTGCTGTAAAGTGACCACCACCATGCAGCGTACGAATTATCAAAAACGGATGCAAGGAATGGCAGTACGTAAAATAAGAATCTAATCTGATGTGACGATGCCCATACAAACTTACCACTCTCGTGCTTTTAAATTTTTCGGCTCAACTTACAGTTTCCAGTTGTGAATCTAGTGACACAATCAAACACACACAAAAATTCATCAACATCTATCCGGCGGTTTAGGACATGTTAAATGATATTCTCGTATGAAATAAAATTATGCAGTATATATAAAGATATAGCCCATATTTCCTCATTCTACTGGAACAACACCTTGGTCCTGCTGGGCAGATGACATGTTAGTTGTTAAAAAATGTTTCACCGCCACATTCAGCCCCACCAAACGGACGGAAAGAAAGCAAGTATAATTTGCATCCTTGTTGCCAACTACGTTGAAAGTGTCAAGTCTCCAGCTCTGCAGAAACTTCACGCGCAAATAGTTTCACAATTAGTGGTTATCAGACACACAACAAATTTACGTAATAAAAACGTTTCGAAATATACTTCACACTAAAAATGTTTTTAGCGCTATCACACTATGATCAGTGACATCCGACCGAGGTAGATGTAAACATTCGTTTCTGTGAAATCTCCGTCAGATTTAGAACAATTTAAGACAGATACATAGCAGTGAATACACAATTTAGATAAAAACTAGTGAGGTTTCACTTGACGTACAGGAAAGCTTGAAATTAAAAAAATTTATTTCAATAAAAGTATTGAAATGGTATTTGAAACGTTTCACATTATTTGGTAACGGTATTTTTATATTTATTGTACATGCGCTTCTCCATTCCCCTGAAAAGTGTTAGCTTATAACGTGTGTAATGTTATTTCACCTTACGGATCACTTCTTAGTTTATTGTCGTATATGGATAGCAGATAAATGACAAAAACAATAACGCAACGTCTTTCTACGAAGCCAAACTGATAATTAATGCCTCAGATTTCTTGATTCTCTTCTCAGTATCGGTTTAGATATTACATGTAAAGCATATTACTTAGTCAAGTCTCCCACTTCGCTGACGCGAGTTGCAACCTTCTAACGCTAGAGAGCTGTGTAACATTGCGGTATATAACGTAGATACCTGGTGAGAAACGGTATGTCGAGTCGCGTTTCTAACCGCTCACGTCGTGGTCTTCAACTTTCCTGGCGTCGGTAATGCCGTGTGTTCGAACTCAACTGATGCTCTCATGTTAAGGAATCCATCATCGTCATCCTCAAAACGCAAAACAAATGTTAACAGATGTCCTATCTCCTCGGTTTATTGTCGTGCTCGAACAATCGAGGCAACCTTCATTTCCTTCATTACGAGCCCGAGCAGTCGAACGTCGCATTTACTGAAACCTATACGAAATACAGCTTTCATTCTCCTAAAGATATCAATTGGTGGCACTTTTATGCGGCAGTTATGTTACATACAGCCATGTTACTCGCACTGGTTTGGAGCCATATAGCGACAGAGGGTTCCAGCGTGTCAGTGAATCAGGAGTGTCGAACGAGTGATATGCGTGACATTTAATCCCTCAACCGATATCGAGAACAGGAAAATAAATCGGAGGCGTTATTTTCAAGCACGCTCTCATAAAATGTATCAACTGCAGCAGTGAGTGGCGGATTAACAGGCGTGTGACAGCAGAGTTCTACCTACTGCTTTCATTTACTCGTTTCCGATCTGCACAGCTTCCACCTGTAAAAAAAGGTATCTCACCTTCTGTGGTCTTCATCTTTGCACAGACAAGGGTAGCATGCCAAATCCCCGCGTTACAAAATTATTCAAGGAAGTGAGTGATACAACAGTAAATAAGAATTCCAGGTAAAACCACGCTACATTCTCCAAGCCCTGTGTCCTCCAGTTAAGTCAGTGTATATCGATAACTACGTAAACATATTTATAAATGTACTACACACCAGATTTCACGGACATCAACAATAAGCTATTAATTCTACGTATTTCTGGTCACAGAGAAAATTTAACTGTCTCCAGTCAACGCACAGTACTTTATAAAGTGAACGCTAAGAAACTCTCACACTGCCTTGCTCGAAACTCGCAATATTATTCAATACGATAAAATTAGACCTACAATAACTGTCAATAGGCTACCTGCGATTACCTGAAACGTCACTAAGCAGTTGCACAGCAGGATTAGAAGCAATGTAAGGGATAACTTAACAACAGAACATAAAATTCTTTGTCAGATCTAACCACATGTAAGGCTCTATTTACTGTCATCCTAAAAACTACATTCCTGGCCATTAAAACTGCTACACCACGAAGATGACGTGCTACAGACGCGAAATTTAACCGACAGGAAAAAGATGCTGTGATATGCAAATGATTAGCTTTTCAGAGCATTCACACAAGGTTGGCGCCGGTGGCGACACCTTCAACGTGCTGACATGAGGAAAGTTCCCAACCGGCGTCGCCTGGTGAAACTTTGTTGTGATGCCTCGTGTAAGGAGGAGAGATACGAACCATCACGTTTCCAACTTTGATAAAGGTCGGATTGCAGGCTATCGCGATTGCGGTTTATCGTATCACGACATTGCTACTCGCATTGGTCGCGATTCAGTGACTGTTAGCAGAATATGGAATCGGTGGGTGCAGGAGGGCAATACGAAACGCCGTGCTCGATCCCAAAGGCATCGTATCACTAGCAGTTGAGAGGATATGCATCTTATCCGCATTTCTGTAACGGATCGTGCAGCGACGTCTCGATCCCTGAGTCAACATATAGGGACGTTTGCAAGACAACCATCTGCACGAACAGTTCGACGTCTTTTGCAGCAGCATGGACTATCAGCTCGGAGACCATGGCTGCGGTTACCCTTGACGTTGCATCAAGGACAGGAGCGCTTGCGATGGTGTACGCAACGACGAACATGGGTGCACGAATGACAAAACGTCATCTTTTGGATGAATCCAATTTCTGTTTACAGCATCATGATGGTCGCATCCGTGTTTGGCGACATCGCGATGAACACTCATTGGAAGCGTGTATTCGTCTTCGTCATACTGGCGCATTACCCGGCGTGATGGTATGGGATGCCATTGGTTACTCGTCTCGGTCACATCTTGTTTGCATCGACGGCACTTTGAACAGTGGCCGTTACATTTCAGATGTATTACGACCCGTGCCTCTGCCATTCATTCGATCCCTGCGAAACCCTTCAACAAAAAAAAAAAAAAAAAAAAAAAAAAAAAAAAAAAGAAACCTTCAAATGTCTGTAAATCTATCGGACCAAACTGCGTGGTGATCAGTCCGTAGCTTACAAACTACTTAAACCTAGGTAAACTAACCTACGGACAAACACAAGGGCCCATACCCCAGGGAGGACTCGAACCTCCACGGCGAGCAGCCGCGCGCTCCGCAGCGAGGTGCTTTAGACCGCTCGGCTACTCCACCGCGGCAAACCCTTCATTTCAGCAGGATAATGCACGACCGCATGTTGCAGGTCCTCTACGGGCCTTTCTGGATACGGAAAAATTTCGACTGTTGCTCTGGCCAGCACATTCTCCAGATCTCTCACCAATTGAAAACGTCTGGTCAACGGTGGCCGAGCAATTGGCTCGTCACTATATGCCAATCACTACTCTTGATGAACTGTGGTATCGTGATGAAGGTGCACGGGCATCTGTACCTTTACACGCCATCCAAGCTCTGTTTGACTCAATGCCCAGGCGTATCAAGGCCCTTATCACGGCCAGAGATGGTTGTTCTGGGACTGATTCCTCAGGATCTATGCACCAAAATTGCGTGAAAATGTAATCACATGTCAGTTCTAGTATAATATATTTGTCTAATGAATACTCGTTTATCATCTGCATTTCTTCTTGGTGTAGCAATTTTAATGGCCAGTAGTGTATAAGTCATGTCTAAATTCCCTCGTAAGCCAATTTGAAATATTGTTCTTCTATTGTACTATCGCCTGCAAAACGTATATTTGTGGCCGCACTCCTTTGTGTTCTGCCATTCTTCCAGACCAGAGACGATTCCAACGCAATGCTGCTGCCTGTCTCGCCACAAGAGCACGTAGTTAGTACACCCGCATGGTGCCTGCAGAACCCGTTGGCCCTTGTGTCAGCCACAGTGTTCGCACAGTACGCTCTGTGACCCCAGCGTGACACAGCAGTCCTACAACCCAGTAAATCGCGACGCATTCTACATCTGCATCTACATGGATACTCTGCAAGTCCATTCTCTAACAGCTCGCGGGAAAAAGGAACACCTAAATGTTTTCGTTCTGACTTCTCTTGTTTATAATTATTACATGCGCCACTATGTAGGTGGTTGCTAACAATATATGTTGGCATTCTGAAGAGAAAGTGGGTGAAAAAATTTCGAAAATAGATCTCGCCCCAACAACAAAGTCTTTTAATGATTTCCACCCCAACTCGTGCACCATTTCCGTGACACTTTCTCCCCTATATCGCGATAATACAAAACGAGCTGCCCTTCTCGGAACTTTCTCTAAATCATCCGTCAGTCCCACATTATGTGGATCCCACAATGCGCAGCAATATTCCAAAATAGGACGCAAAAGGGTAGTGTAGGCAGTTTCTTTAGTAGAACATTTGCGTATTCTAAGTGTTCTGCCAAAGAAACGTAGTCTTTGGTTCGCTTTCCCTACGATATTTTCCATCTGTTCTTTCTAATTTAAGGGGGGTCGTTGATAAAATTGACCAAAAATGTCAATTTTCGATTTATATTTTATTTGTTAGTACACCTCATCGACAGGTAGTTCCCAAAGTTTCAATGAAGTGCCTGAAAATTAATTAAAAGTGTGACACGGCTTCCCTGCCAAGCCCACGTTTTGAAGCAGCACTTCAATACCATCTCAGTGAACAACGCTTCTGTGTATTACGTTCAACCGAACATGTGCGGTATACATCTAGAAGGCCATGATACATACTCTTCGGTTTTATACATCATCCTTGGCTCTGTCCCGTATCTTATAAACAATAACAACTAGCTGCATCGTAAATGACGGAGCAATTCCGAAGCCATTCTTTTTTTGCCTTGTGATACTAGTGTTCGATTCTTTCTTCATTCAGTTATGCCACGATCACAACGATTGTATGAAAACCTGGATAAATTGCGTTTGAATAAGTTACTGAATAGAAGACGTGAGAAAAAACGAAAAACCAGCAATTAGGCTACGCACGAAGTAAGAACATCTGCTGAAAATGTGAACTCGTCTCCTAGCAGGTCCAAGCGACCTTGAAACTAAAACCCAGAATCCAAATGAATCTCTAAATTCACTCATATGGAAACAATGCTCTAAAACCACAGTTGCATCTGCTGCAGTTGTCACAATTAGCCGGCCGAGGGGACTGCGGCGCGCCACTACGGTCGGGGGTTCGAATATCCCCTCTGGCACGGATATTTGTGCCGTCCTTAGTGTTAGCTAGTTCATACGTAGTTTGTAAGTTTAGGGACTGATGACCCCGTAGTTAAGTCCCATAAGCTATACAAACATTTGGAAGATTAGTTCAACAGTTAGTTGTACTGAGTTATTCCTAACATGTGCGTTTGTTTACTCTAGCATTTCTCCTTTGCCATTTAAAAATAGTCAATCAGATACATCTGTTGCATTATGAGTTACTTTCTGGAAATATCAGAAGCATAATAGTGACATTTACTGCATCGGGTACATCATGTAAGCACTATATATCTGACCATCTATGAACTTTTTGTTGCTAATATTGAATAATAATTTTAAAGGATGTTTTCAATATTTTTCTCAGTATGTACGCACTATGCATTAATTGTGGTAGTTTTTATAGCTTCAAATAAGAAGTCATGCATTAAAGGGTTAAGACTATGAGGGTCGTTGCGATATACCTTAGACTTGAGGTCTCCACAGACAAAGTAATCTCGCACTGACAGACAGGAAACGTACACTATTAAACAAACTATAACATAACAGTAAAATCTATTGTCACCTGCACTTTTCCCGTTTTAACTGTTTTCATTGGCTTATCTGGAAACGCCACAGAAAGGGGCATATGTTTACTAGAGGGTTTTTGTTCTGATTCACGAATTGTATTACCCCTCAAAGCATAACCTTTCCTCCTGCCTCACTCTGTATGATCTTATGTACAGGTAATAGCTTAGGAGGGACAATTTTAGCAAGACCCAAATTTTCTCACTTTCGATAACACTGTGTTGGACACAATCATTAGCAAGGAAGGGAGGAAGTTCAGATTTAATGTCCCGTCGAGGGAGCAATTATTGTAGGTGTAGCGCAAGCTCAGATTACGAAAAAATTGAGTGAGGGACCCGCCCGTTCTGTTTTCAAAGTAACCATAGCAACAGTCACGTGGAGTTATTTAGGGGAATCATGGAAAACCTAAATCAATACGGCCATAATCAAATTTGAGCGCTTGTTCTCCTGGGTATGAGTCAAGTGTGCTAACCACACATGAAAAGCTTGTTGCTTATATCAGTAATTCGGATAATAAACTATTTAGTTTGCTTTATGTGATGAATAATGCTTGTTCTACATTCGTTTTAAGTTGTGTGCAAGTTGACGGTATGAACGAAAGGAATTTTTAATAATCTAATATATAAAAATGTTTGTTTGTATATGTGTGTGTTACGTGCTGCCGTACCGTTTATCCGATTGCAATGAAACTATGTCATCATACTGGTTTCCCTTTCCCCAAGGTTACAGGCGTAATTATATTACTCTATGACACATAGTTCAGGTGATATACGTCATAAACCATGAAATGCACGGAAAACTGCTGCATCACTCAACAATGTAGCACATCTCTTCGTCAATCACCGGACCGATTTCAACCAAATTTGGTGTCCATATTCCTTACCGTAAGGTAACAATTGCTGAAGAAGCAAGAACCACCTGTGTCACAAGTTCAGGGCATATGACGTCGTAAGGAATGAAATGCGTGATAAATCCGGGTACTAAGGCTGTTGTACAAAAGTAAGTCATTGTTTAAAGTTTTTGCCATCGATCTCGGAATGTTCTTGACCGATTTACTTCAAATTTTACACGATGCTGTAATAAACATTCGGACTAACATAGGCTATATATTTTTCAAACAAATTTACTGCCTGTACATGGTGCTCTATTTCAATCTATACCGGTCAATATCTCTTGAGTGACACAATACTGCAAAGAAAAAGAAAAAAAAAAAGAGGTCCCTAATAATAGTTATAAGATTTAAAGGGGGTCATGGAATGGTTATGTCGAAATGACCTGGAATCCTTTTTTTAAGGTCAAACGAAGTTCAGGTCCATTTTTCAAATGGTAATCCCTACTTTCTAATCCGTGTTCATATTGTACGTGAAAAAAATACGCAGTTTTGTAAGGAACATTTTTCCTTTCGTAATACCAATGGTTCGCCGCCAAGGGGGCATTCAATGTAACTTTCCCACATTACCAGTATCTTGATAACGAAGCGAGGTCGTTTTTTCAACTCTGTTTACTGGTGAAATTTTTGTGGACTTGAGATTACCTTGAAATTCTCCCTTCGTTCTCGAGATACTGGTAACCTTGGAAACATACAATGAAGTGCACCCTGAAACATAGGGTTTTCGATAAAAGTTTCTCTACAAAAGTGAGCACTTTTTCATCTAGAATACAGAAATGGAATAAAAATATGTGTTATCATTTGAAAAAATAAACTTGAACTTGGTTTGATCTTGAAAACAAGGTTCAATTTCATTTCGAGATGACTATGACATAACACCTTCGAACGTTACAACTTTTATTGGAGACATTTTTAGCAGATTTCTGCCGCTCCAGAGCTATTGGCCGGTATATCTTAAAATGTTTTCCAGTCTTGAAATTTTGTTATTTGACCTTCGAAGTATGTGTAAAGTCACTGTCTATATAAACTTTCGTATGGTGCACAATGGAGGTTACTTTACTCGCTGGCTTCGTCATAACCTCAGTTTTATTTAGATCGTGATGGAATTTTGCACACTTAACTTTCAAATCAAGATTAAGGTCAGTGTCTACTTAAATTTCCTATGGTGCACAAAGGAGGGTACTTTGCTTACGGCACGGACTTCAACAAAGACTACGGTTTTATTACGATCTTTATGATATTTTTCACACCTGACCTTGACAATAAGAAGTTCGTTGTCTACATAATATTAAGTATTGTATATGGCGGAGGGTACTTTAGGTACAGTCTTCGACACCAGTATACATTTACATACTCGGACTTCAAACGAGAATAACAACAAAGCTAGCCGCGGTGGCCAAGGGGACTGCGGCGCTTCAGTCACGGTCTGCACGGCCACTACGGTCGGGGGTTCGAATCCTCCCTCGGCCATGGATATTTATGCCGTCCTTAGTTGTAGCTAGTTTGTAAGTTTAGGTCCCATAAACTATACAAACATTTGAACATTTTAACAACAACAAAGGACGCGAGAGGTGCTCGAATGATCAGAGTATGGAATAAGTAAATATCCGGGCAACATAAGGTCTTCAGCTAGTGAGGAATATTATCCGCCAATATGAGGAAATTCTAACTTATTACGTAATCTAAAATCGTGAAAGAAATACCAAATTTTAGTCGAAGACATTATTTGTTTCAAACTTTAATTATATTTGGCAAGTAATTAACGCCGATGACGAAGTAAAACAGACAAGCTCCAAAAATGACAGTGACTGTAGACTAAAGCTTGAATTTAATTTGTAGATCCGTCACGTCAGATCGAGTGACTGTCGTTGCAGCTAGGAAGTCGTGCGTCTAGTGCTAGAAGAGACAGGTAAAGCCGAGCGCGGGAGAAGGTCGTCTCTCCAAAGTCCCCATTGTGTGCGCGAAAACTCCTTCCCTCTCCGTCGCTTTATTTTGTGGGGAGAATTACTAGGAGTTTGAAGCAGCTTTGTTTCTCGTGTTTGACTTGCGAACGGAGGATATATAGCATTCGGTTACGAACAAACGAACATATAAGTTTTAATGAATGAGGAGATGTCTTGGTCGCCTCCCGCAGCCGACATCAAACTTGCTTAATTAATCACCCAGCGAGATGGTGCGCGGGGAAAAAAATGAAAAGAAGCCAACCGAACGAGATGGCCCCTTTCAACTTTCTTAAAAGTGTACACTCTTTTAAAACAGATTATGCTTCAACAAGTTGTACTTCTACCCAGTCCACTGTTTAACGCTCGACTGCTTCGGAAACGCAATCGTTACGAATAAAAGGGGAGAGGCAGCACGGTGGCCGCTCCGCTGACTCGCTTCTTCATTACAGCCGACGAAATTCTGGAAGGAGCGACAGTTGCCTGCCTAATAATGCTACAAGACCCGATACTGGGGGAAAATACCGAGCCCGCCGTCATTCGTCACAGAAAAACTTAACGCCATTGCCACGTCGCTTGGAATTATCTAATTTAAGGAGAGACCGTCATTTATTGCAGGGGAATCTCCTACATTCAGCTAAATTGGCGAAGAAATATCCGGAAGCGAATCTACAGAACACACCACCCGCAATGACTTTTTAAATAAAACATTGTTGACCAAAAACTACAGATGAAGAAGTCTCATGCGGAGATGGGAAGAAAATTAAACCTGTAACCACTCTGTGCCTTTGAAAATTATGAAAGGCGCATTTTCAATTTAGTTTTCTGCTGCACAATATATGCATAAACTGATTCTATAACTTGCACTCTCTGCCGAGTGACATACGCAAGGAAAAGCAACCGGCTGCGGGACACATCGCTCTGGATGTAGCAACAGCGGATAGAATCCAGAATTCATTTTTTTAAAATAATATCCGCAATATTTCTAGGATAATCCACTTTCGAAAACATGAACGAAGGTAAATCGACGCACAGCCACTAATAGGAAAGTTAAAAACCAGCTTCGTTGCTCTTTATTCTCTGTTTATGCCAGAAGGTAAAAGAAACTTTAAACGTTATTTAATAAACCAACATCGTAAACAAAGTGAAGTACAGCGAAACAAACTTTTTACGGATCTGTAAGAAGTGTTCTTTGCTGCTTGTTGTGACGCGAAGCTTGGAAACTTAGTACTTTATTATTGCACAGAGGGAGGTTTCTGCAGTGATAACTTATTGGACTTCTGTTTCGGAGATCAAACGTTCTAATTCTGAGCCAGGTAGCCAAATATAGGAGTTCAGTCGTTTACGTAAATCGCTCAAGGTCAATGTTGTGATGATTTCTTTGATGAGACACAACCTCAGCTTAGGCCTGGCGCCTAATGACCTTGTCTTCGACGGAATTTTGAATACCAGTCTTTCTTCCTTATTAACTGGATGTATTCGTGTTAAAAAGTAATGTGGACGCTGAAAAGCGATTGAAAGTATTACCTGTCTGGGCTAAAATCAAGGATTTGAAAATATTTGAAGGAGAAAGTACTGATGCTAGCGATACGTTGCCTCTCAAGAAGTTTTGTAAACAATTGATTTTATACTACTTAACAGTATTTAGCTACAATGAACAGACCCTGTTGCGTTTCTTATTTAGTATGCATTACTTTCCCAAAATTTATATACGTTAAATATTTGCCTTTTACGACGGATCCTCCAATAACGCCTGACTGTTCTGTAGGTACCAGTGTCCTTCAAATCAATTTTCAGAATAAAAGCAACCCTTCTATTTTTTTGGAGAGGTAGGATACAGGATAAAATAGTGTTATGTATGCCAAAATTTCCAAATTAAAAGCCATAGGTTTTATCACACATGATCGGTAGCTAAAGGTCTAACTGCTCAGTTACCGTTACAGTTAGCATTTACAGTATTCGGACAGGGTGTGTCACACCCTCAACTGTGATATCAGTATCCAAAATACTTTGAATGATTATTCACTGTTGCTGGTCGAACACTGCTATTTCTCAGACGGACCGCTATTATATGAAGGAAATTCCATCTTCTGTTAGTTTTAAGAAATATAACCAATATACAGATTAAACCTTCAAAATACCAAGGGAGGGTGGGGGGTGCACACCGTTTGAAAATATTGTAATCTGGTCAGGAATTTTATATTTAAAAATGTCTGATTTTTTTTGAATATTTTTTTTATTTTTTTATTTTTATTTTATTATTTTTTTTAAGTTGAGTTTCCATAAATTTTTTAAGTTCTTAAGATCTTAATCCAAACGCCAATCTTAGTAGCGGATGTGACAAAATGGAACTGCAGCCAAGTTCAAGATATCGGGTAAGTCCAAGGTTTGTAAGTCAACAATTACGGATGAAGAAGAAAAGAAGTCGTGCGTCACTCTACCCTGATGATTCGACAAGTCTCAATCTGTGAATCGTCTCACGAACACGAATGTAGATATGTAGATTCAAATCAAACTAAACGTTTCAGAGATTTTTACAAGTCACAAACATCAATTATGTTTGAAGCATCGTGTGAAAATTGAAACCAATGTTAGGATTAGAAGCCTGAACTCCTGCTCTCTAAACAGTTACGCTCACCTCTATGTCGCCGTGGAACAGTGGCTTCGCACATCCGCACGGATTACCCTGACACGCCTCCCACCTAAGTTGGAATTCTTACTTTCACCTTCACTTAACTGTAATTTAAGTTCCTTTTAAACTCGAACAATATCGTGAAGACTATCCACATTAAATGGAATAGCATCTCTGCACAGAAAGAACCAGCGGTCCTACATGAAAACCAGTAACAGGTGTCTTTATACAAATTAAATTATGTTCACGAATTACAGTAGTCAAAATAATTTAAATTGAATTTTTTCTCACAATAGCGAATTTCTCCAGCTGCACTGTAGCAGTTTTAAATGTACTACAGAATGGTGACATACCAACATTTGTGCCGCACTGGAACTCGAACCTGGATTCCCCAATTTTCTCTAGCTGTCGTCTGACCTTTCGGTTTTGGAACACGTTTCCAGGAAAGTCAAACTTACGTATACCACAATGACTACATAAATGACAGTCAACTGCTTTCAACTCTTAGTGCTCGCAACCTATACTGTATTCCCGCACTAGGGAAAATGAAAACAACGAGCCGGCCGCGGTGGCCGAGGGGACTGAGGCGCTCCAGTCACGGTCTGCACGGCCACTACGGTCGGGGGTTCGAATCCCCCCTCGGACATGGATATTTGTGCCGTCCTAGTTCGTAAGTAGTTCATAAGTAGTTTGTAAGTTTAGGGACTGATGACCCCGTAGTTAAGTCCCATAAACTATACAAACATGTGAACATTTTTTTTTAAACAACGAAGCGTTATCATACGTTGTCAATCGTCATTGCCTTCCTTAGGCATTCATAATATTCCTGTATGGTGACTGCTGAATATGTAGTCAGTGCGGCATACAAAATTTTGGATCGGTCCTGGAAACGTTTTCGGACAGCCAAATGGTAAAGAGGCTGCTCGCGAAAAGCGGAAAATCGTAGTTCAAGTCCTGTCCACCACAAATGTTCGTAGGTCACCATTGGGTAGTAAATCTATACCTTAAAGGGTGCAACTGGGAGGGAGAAATTCGATATTGCGAGTAAAATTTCGATTTAAATGATTCAAAGACTTTTACAAGTGTATATGCCTTGTGTTCTTCCATTTTCTTTTGAAAGCCTTTACAGTGTGGTTTAAGGGGGACATCATACAGACTGAGGCACCGGTGAGACTGTGCGAAGCCACTATAGCAGGCTGCAGAAGTGTTCAGCGCAACCGGCTAGTGAGCGGGTTCGAATCCCGGCCTTACTACAAATTTTGCCGCGGTAGAATGGCCGAGCGTTCTAAGGCTCCTCCGTTGGATGTTCGAGTCCTCCCTCGGGCACAGGTGTGTGTTCTTCCTTAGGTTAGCCTAACTTAGTTTAAGTAATATAAAAAAGGAACAACTTCCTGATGTTCCGCAAAACTTATTTACAACTTATTTTGCGGAACATCAAGAAGTTGTTCCTTTTTGACATTATTATCATGTTCTGTCAATCACCGACGGAAAATTCAATTACTTTTGGTTTAAGTAGTTTGTAAGGCTAGGTACTGATAACCAGAGTAGTTAAGTCACATAGGTTTACATATATTTAAACATTTTTATAAGTCTTACAATAAAATTACTATTTAGATACATTCATTCGCATAAACGTGGAATCGAACCTTGGCGAAGATCAGTTTGGATTTAGGAAAACTACAGGAACACTGGAGGCAATACATTACAACTTATCTTAGGAAGTAGGTTAAGGAAAGGCAAACCTACGTTTCTAGCATTTGTAGATCTCGAGAAAGCTCTTGACAATGTTAAATGGAACACACTCTTTCAAATCCTGAACGGAGCAGTGGTAAAATACAGGGAGCGAAGAGTTATATTCTACTTGCACAAACTTCAGACAGCAAATATTAGAATCGAAGGGCACGAAAGGGACGCAGGAGCTGGGAAGGGAATAAGACAGGGTTGTAACCTTTCCGCAATGTTTTCAATGTGTACACTTAGCAAGCTGTGAAGGAAGGCAAGGATAAATTTGGAGAAGGAATTAAACTTCAGGATAAAGAAATAAAAACTTTTCGGTTTGCCGATAACATAGTGATTTTGTCAGAGACAGTAAAGGATCTGGAAGAGCAGTTGACCGGAATAGATGTTGTTTTGAAAAGAGGGTAAAAGTTGAACATTAACAAGGGTAATGGAATGTAGTGTCAGAAAATCAGGCGATACTGAAGGAATTGGGTTAGGTAATGATACAATAAAGTAATACATGAGTTTGGTATTTAGTTAGCAAAATAACTTGTGATATCCGAAGTAAAGAATATATAAAATGCAGAAGGGGTATACGAAGAAAAGCGTTTCTGAAGAAGCGAAATTTGTAGATGTCCAATATTAATTTAAATGTTTGTAAGTCCTACCCGAAAGCATTTATCTGGAGTATAGCATTGTATGAGAGTGAAATGTGAACGACAAGGAGTTCAGAGAAAAAGATGATAAAAGCTTTTGAAACGAGGTGTTACAGACGAATGATGAAGGTTATATGGGTAGGTCGCATAACTAATGGGGAGGTGCTCAACAGAATTGGGGAAAAAAGGAGATGGCTGTGTCGTCTTTAGTATACGGTAGTTCGTAAGTAGTTTGTAAGTTTAGGGACGGATGACCCCGTAGTTAAGTCCCTTAAGCTTGACAAACATTTGAGCATTTTTTGGAGAAGATTTTCTGGCATATCCTGATTAAGGGAAGGGATATTGTGAGACATCAAGGAGTTGTCAACTTAGCATTAGAAGGAACTGTGTGGAGTAAAAATCGTAGAGGGAGACCGACGGATGAATACAGTAAGCAGAATAAAAGGTATATAGGCTGCCGTTCTAGTTTCAGATGAAGAGGCTTCCACAGGACAGGGTATCGTGGAGAGCTGCATCAAATGAAGACCACAACATGTACAGCCTTTGAAAAATTAATTTTTAGAATGTAATATGCGCGTATTTTTATTCTGTACTTATAGTAACCCTGTGTAGCTAACATAGGCTTTATAAAAGGTTTCCCTTTCCGATAATTGCGTCCTGCAAAAAACTGGTTATTATTCCACTGTAGTGCAATATTTCATAAAAATTCTGAACACATTCACAAACAACAGTCCAGGCCCGACATTAAGTATGTATGTTTATATTTTGCTTACATAAGGAGTCTCAACTCCAGACTACCTCTTTTTTAATGAAATCAACCTGGCATTGTTTGGGCCCCAGAAAATTGAAACCTCGCCCACCCTCTCCTCCCCCTCACCAATCTCCTATATTGCGTAACTGGTTGAAACGTCTGTTTCCTAACAACGATGAAAGCGGAATAAAAATATCTCGTTAAGCGATAAATTATCCGCGGAGGGCATTTTTGGCGTGGGTCGTGCGCCAGCCACTGTGACGACGTAGATTAGCTTCAGCGGTCAAAGAGCAGCCGCCCCGCCTCTTGTGTGTCACAAACAGCTTGCTGCGACATAATCAGCATTTTACCTTACATTTTATTTTTGTGGAACAGTAGTTGCCCTCACCATTGTCCATCATAGAAAGATTCACCGATACAGTAGCCTTACAGCTTGCAGCAATTGCGGCAAATGGCAGGAACATTGTCGTTAACCAGCTATTTGTGTATGAGTGAGTGGAGAAGGTCGAGGAAAAACGTGGACGTCATTTCTCAGAAGACCCCTATCGGCAGTTCGATTAAGCACAATTGATTAACTAAATCTTGTTTGCGGACATGGACCTGAATCGCCGTTCTCTCGGATGCGAGTCCATAATCCTAGCAATGGATGTAATTAATAAGCTTTCGAAATCACACGTGGAAGTATTTGCATATAAATTGCACCATTCGTGTAATCTATGTTATTATTCCTCTTTTCATTGTTTCCATACTAGTACTTGAAATCCACTTGCATTGTGTGCCTCATTTAGTAACAGATTACCCAGATGGATTCCCTGTAGTATCAAGGATTTTTCTTAGTTGGAGGGCAGTTAAAGATTTACTCATAAGGATAGGTGATGAAAGAGCGACTCCTACTTTGAAGACTCCTAATCAGCTCTCGCCACACTGCCGTGTCCCCACCAAGTCTAGTGTGCACATCCATACCATTGTTTTCTTGAAACTTATCACGGCATTTTTGACGTCCGTGTAACTTTGTGCCGAAATTTCTTGTCACAAGAGAAACTACTATAGTTTACTACATTTCACAATTATACTATTTCTCACATTATAGTTTACGAAATATGGCATTCGAAAATCGCTAGTTCTCTCACTAACTCAATCACCTATCATCAGAATTCTAAGGTACTTCCAGCATACATACAAATGTCATATTAAGTATTCAGATAATGTATAGCCTGTAATGGAAAGAAAAATTCAAATATCCGTAAATATCAATCCTGTTTTCAAACTATTTTCGTTCTACGAAAGAGTATTTACTAACTAAACCGTATAATCAATGTTTCGGCAATGGTCTCGTGGTACAGCGCTGAACTCGGTTGGCAAAACTTTTTTTCTTTTCATATGAACCATGCCGTCACCTTTTAACCATGTGAAGAGTCGTCATAAGTACCAAGTAGTTCAAATTCCACCTTCAACTGTATGTGCAATTGCCGTCATAGCCCCTTAGAAGTACTTTGCTTACATAAAGCCCATAAAATCTAAGACATATTACATTTAATAATGAACATCTAAAGTCTATTATTCAACTGAACATAATCACACAAGAACAAGGAACAATCCCGCAAGGTGACAGTATAGTACAGATTCGAATAGTTCGAGGAAGCCGGGACCACCTTGAAATATCGAAAACTCGGACTATAGAAACTTATATGGAAAAAGGAATAAATCAATGTTGAAAAGAATGTAAGTATCTAATATGAACTTCCTCACCTGGGGAACGGTAGCGCCCCCGCCAAATCGAACACACAGCTGTAGCATCCTTTTCTCGAGGCCATTCACGGCACTACCCCCCTGTATCTTCGTTGTGGATTCAGTTACAAACCCAAACATTAGGTGGCCAAGAATACCTACTATAACTAACTGTATTACCAATTTATACTATTCTATACATTATAGTTTACAAAATATTGATAGTCGAAAATCGTTAATTTAGTCACTCAGCGAGCATCAAAATTGTAATTACAATACTTCTAGGATGCACAGAAACTTAAAATTTTGTGTATACAGGGTGGTTCATTGATAGTGACCGGGCTAAATCTCACGAAATAAGCATGAAACGAAAAAACTACAAAGAAGAAAACTTTTCTAGCTCGAAGGGTGAAAATAAATGGCGCTATGGTTGGCCCGCTACTTGGCGTAGGTCCAACGGATATCAACTGCATTTTTAAATAGGTACCCCTCCATTATTTATAACATATTCGTCTAGTACGCAAATAAATATGAATGTTTTATTTTGAACATTTTTTTCGCTTTGTGATAGATGGCACTGTAATAGTCACAGACGTGTAAATACGTGGTATCGCGAAACATTTCGCCAGTGCGGACGTTATTTGCTTCGTGATACATTACTCGTCTTAGGATGGACCGTTTACCAATTGCAGAAAAGATCGATATGGTATTTATTTATGGCTATTGTGATCAAAATGCCCAACAGGCTTGTGCTATGTATGTTGATCGTTATCCTGGAAGACATCATCCAAGTGTCCGGACCTTCGTCAGATAGGTATCCTATTTAAAGAGACAGGACGTGTTCAGCCACAAGTGAAACGTCAACCACGATCTGCAACAAATGATGATGCCCAAGTAAAAGTTTTAGCTGTAGTTGCGGCTACTCCGCACATCAGTAGCAGACAAATTGAACAAGAATCGTAAAAATCTCAAAACCTCGGTGTTGAAAATTCTACATCAACATAAATTTCACCCGTACCATATTTCTATACACCAGAATTTGCGTGGCGAAGAGTTTGAATGTCGTGAACAGTTTTCCGATTGGGCACAAAATAAATTACGGGACGGTAACAGATTTTTTCACGCGTTCTGTTTGGTGACGAAGCGTCATTCACAAACAGAGGTAACGTAAACCGGCATAATATGCACTATTGGGCAACGGAAAATCCACGATGGCTGCGACAAGTGGAACATTAGCGATAATATAAAATGATAATTCAATAAATGCGATACAAAATAAAACTATTACTTTCAGTTGTACAGGAAAATATACCTTATCCGCAAATTCCGTGTATTCTGAAGTTCTCAAACTAATGCGAAATACAAGTTTAGCTCATTGATACTTTTTATAGAGATCCAACACAGGTTGCAGTACGAGTACACTAGGAAACTATTGAATATGAACAATATAATCGACTTTCCAGACTTTCCAAATATTGCTACGTCAAAACCACAGAGATAAACCAAAAGAGACAGGGAATGGGTTTTAAGGAAGTCCGTTGCTGATGTACAAAACTTCCGTAGAGACAGAATGTTTATTGCAGCTCAGCTGCAACGCATCCTTCAAGCAGCAACAGGACGCACAATATCAACATAAAAAGGCCGAAATTGCCTTCGGAAAAGTGTCCTCTTGAGTCCTATTTGTTTAACTTAGTGACCACACCTTATTACAGGATGTTGATGCTCATGATATATATATATATATATATATATATATATATATATATATATATTTGAACTGGAAAACGATTGAACTGGCGAGTAAATGTGTTTTTAAAAGCTTTTAATAATAATGTTCTGATGAATGAAATCTAAGATCAGAAGATGGCAGTTAAACTACCGAAACCGGTAATCTTACTAATAAATCAAAATAAAAAGCGATCTTGGCTCTTGTTTTCAACAATTGCAACCATTATCTGAAAATTCGTTACAATATGTTCATTGTGTATAAGAACTCACCTGATCCCCTAATTGCTTTGAGCAGTGTATAATAGCACTGCATATACTCTTGAGCCTCTCATGTTTACCACCTCTCCCAGATCGACTTACAATACCACAGCTGTCCAAATGTTTAAATGTTTATAAATTATGGGACTTAACTACTCTGGTACTTATGCTAAGGATAACAAATACACCCATGCCCGAGGGAGGACTCGAACCTCCGACGGCGATCAACGGCGCGCTCCGCAGCTAGGCGCCTCGGAACGCTCGGCCACTCTAACACGACCACCACAGCTGTCAGACGATTAAAAATTGTGGCTAAGCAATTTATAGAGACGTTTCGTTCTTTCTGCCGGCCACAAACGGTAGCATCTTAAGTCCTTCACTTATTGAAATTAAATTTTTAAAATTTCCTCCATGCTGCAGTCGGAAAGAATTGGGGTAAACTAACACCTTTCCTGAGACTTGTATTTGTTTTAAGACCTGAGATATCCTGTCCGTGCATTTTTTCTCCGTGTTGCTACTGTTAGAGTTATCGATGTCGTTTATTTATTTGCCAACTTCGTGATGTAACACTAGCCATTAGTTCGTAGGTAACCAAATTGTGAGGCTATGTCATGTGTTTGGTGCAAATAAGCGTACATAGACATTATAACATTTTTACTTCTTTGTACATAGTGCTATAAAATATTGGAATGCAGCTGGACGCAAGTAATGAACAAAAGGAAAAAGCGGCATATTTGCGTAATGGAGGTGATGCAACTCGAGGATGAAATGACGTAAAACACTGAAAAAACATTTTGCAGCCAAGATCGCGTGCTCTATTGTTTTTAATTTATTTTATTTGCAAATGACAGGTTTCGACAGAATGTAGCTGTCGTCTGTCGAAACCAGTTATGTGTGAATAAAAATAATACACTAGGCTATCTTGGCTGAAAAATGTTATTATTATTATAAACAACAGATCACACCCATAAAAATGTGCAACTTGTACTACAGAAACAAATCGGTAAATTAATTTAAACTGTTCAAGAGCACAGGTAAAGTTAACTGGTGTAACATTAAAAACAAACGACAATGCAAAAAAGGCTGCATGCAAAGTGGAGTATCGAAGCACAGTAGCAGTCTAATTGTTAAGTACTATTCTTACATATGATATGATGTGAAATGAAAATCGTTAAACGTATTTCAAAAATTACGGTAGTTCCGCTGGCAAAAAAGCCTCAGTGAAAAACACTAACGATTAGATAACTTTAATGAACGATCACGAACGAAAAGGGAAGAAAGATGAGAAAAGAATGGTTATACTTGCCGAGCATCAAAACTGAAATACGAACAGAAGAAAGCAGGGTTGCGTGGCGACAAGCCTCGCCCAGATTGCAGGCCAGATAAAAGTGCACACGCACCGCCTATCATCAAAATGTAATTAAGCCGCTATTACTCATCTCGCGCTCATAAACCATCTCACCAAGCCGAAATACTCGCTTCCTCTTAAAGAAATGTGCCTTCGTGTATCCATTTTGGTCTCATTACTAATGTTTATGCAACTTCTGTGACAAACCTAATAATAGGGCTTAATTTTTGTATGTATATAATGACGCGCCTGATTAAGGTGAGGAATGTACTTTTTCACAATTTAAGACAAAGTTATTTTAGTCAATTTATTCTTTTCTATGGAATAAACCACTGACAATTTTTTTGCGTAGTTTTGGTTCTGGAGTTAAGCAGTTTCATTTACTGTATCGAGATGGAACATTGTTTAAAGTTAGTATATGCATTTTCAGGGAAGACAAATTAATATTAGCATCAGCTACTTCGTAACTGGACTTCCTTGCTTTCGGAAATCATTTTAGACTACGATTCGCATATTTCCTTCAATTGGCGACGGTCTATTCTGCCCTCATCCTTAGTTTCATATTTTCTTTTGTAGGAAATGACGCTATTGCCATAATTTTCCTTCCATAGTCTTACTGCAAATCCAGATAATTTTCCTAATAACGTTGTTGTATTTTATTTGTACCTTGGCTACTTAAAGATGTGTAAATTTTTCAATTCACGACGTACACCGATGAGTCAGAATATTGTGATAACATACCTACTATCGATACAGCGTAGCTTGACGAGACATTACTGGTACTTATGTATGTGGTACCAGTGAGCGTGCTGTCCCTGTGTAAAATGGGGAATGTTCGCAATCCATCTGTTTCACCGACGGCACATGTTGGCGGGTTTTCGAAGAATGGTGTGGAGAGTGCCTTCAACAAGTGGCGAAACCAACTTGAAACCTTGTCCAAGCATCGGGTATTGGGCAGCCAACCTTCATGACAATGGCTGGGCGTCGTAGGCTGGGCAGACCGGTGAAACAGGACAAGACAGGAAATCAGACTGTAATGCTGGGAAGAGTAAACGTGTGTCTGAACGCGCAGGGTACCGGACACAATTAACACAGCCGACGACCCATGCACGTGTCAGTATTAACACACGACAGCGCCAACTACGACTGAAATGGGCACGTGACCATCGTCACTGTACGTTGACGTAGTGGCAGAACTTAACAGGGTCATCGTGACAATGGGGGCGAGCGAGTCCACTGTCTTCCAGGGGACAACTTAATGTCACCTTTGCTGCGGGACGCTCACAAGCTGGCGTGGCTCTGGGAAACATTCACGTGGACATCTGCGGGTACTGTGTAGCCCGTGCAAGGCACCATGATGACCAAGAAATTTCATAGACTGCTTGCAGACCATATACAGCCCTTAATGACAATCACGTTTACCAGCGGCGGAGGTATTTTCAGCAATATAATGAGCCTTGTCACAAAATCAGGCGGATGATGGAGTAGTTCGGGGAATACAGTGGCGAGTTACAATTGATACGCAGGCCCTCCAACTTGCAAGATCTGAACTCCATCGAAGATATCTCGGCCAGCCGCGGTGGCCGCGGGGACTGAGGCGCTTCAGTCACGGTCTGCACGGCCACTACGGTCGGGGGTTCGAATCTCACTCGGGCATGGATATTTGTGCCGTCCTAGTTCGTAAGTAGTTTGTAAGTTTAGGGACTGATAACCCCGTAGTAAAGTCCCATAGACTATACAAACATTTGAATTTGAAGATATCTGGTATATGACTGAACGTAGCGTCAGAGCTACTCGCCCCCTTTCCGGAATTTGCGGGAATTGGGTGACCTGTGTGTGCAAATGTGATACCAAGCCCATACAGCAACCTATCAACGCCTCCGCTTTCCATTTCCTGATGCATCGCCACTGTTATCCGCTCCAAAGGCTGGACTTCCTTGTTTTTGTTTATCACTGTATAGAATCACGATGCTGAACGTTAACTAGGATGTGTTAGATACACGCCAATATTTTGTTGACTTACGAGCCTCGTAGCATTATTAAATAGCATGGACAGTTTCATATTGTGGGACGCCTCACCGACAGATATTACAATGGATTGATTGCGAAACATCTTACAGTACGGCGCGCATGTGCTACCTGGAACCCTTCAGACATATGATCAACGAAACCAAAATCAGAAACTGTGAACTCTGTAACTAATGAGACTAAGTAAATAACCTGACTGCTGACACGTTCGTATCTGAATCCCATTTCTGGCCGGATTTTGTTGTGATTTTACCAAGAGCATAAAGGTACGGCATCTCGAAAGTTCAAATGTTCAAATGTTTGTAGAGCTTATGGGACTTAACTACGGGGTCATCAGTCCCTAAACTTACAAACTACTTATGAACTAACTAAAACTAAGCACGGCACAAATATCCATGCCCGAGGGGGGATTCGAACCCCCGACCGTAGTGGCCGTGCAGACCGTGACTGGAGCGCCTCAGTCCCCTCGGCCACCGCGGCCGGCTATTTCGAAAGCAAAGCTTTTTATGATATGAAATCAGAACTGAAGTGTGGGATTGAAACACCGTTGTCCTGTCAACGCTAACTCAGGACTATGAAAGTTCGAATTTCTACTGACAGTGAGTAACGATCTTCATAATGCAGGCGAACAGAGTTTGTGACTTATCGGCAAGCACGTCCACAGAAGGTTGCAGAAACAATCGCAAAGTAAAGTTTCCCGTCGTGATAGTCAATCCGGCTAGTAATACAACAAATTATCTCTTTCTTGCGTAACTATTATATTACTACGAGTGATCGAAAGTATTGGAAAAGTTAAGTTGTCGTAACTAAAGCAAATCGGAATGTTAGTACACACTAGTCTTTGAATCTTATTAGTTTCGTCATTAGTACGTTGTAAAAGCTGTTGGGATATATTTGAGGTTCTGTTTGTTCAAACTAAGAGTTTAGCAGTTCTAATGAGTTTCAGTTTGGTTTTAGCAAAAACCTACTATTGCCATTGATCAAGCATTCGACTTAGTAGTTCAGTCCAAAAACGTGAATTTTCTGTGATAGCGTACACCGAAGGTTCTTTCGATAACCTACTATGAGTTTCCATGCAATGTTTGTGAAAATTTATACATTATTTATGTGACTCGAATTATGAGAGATAAAAAGTATAGAAAGTTATCGACACATAGATAATGACAGGTTTGCATGTTCTGAATATTTGTCCTCGAGGGTCGATTTATGGCCCGATACCATGAAAACGTGCATAGAAAATCTCTTCAACAATAGATATCGGAATGCGTTCACTAAAGATGTACTGGATTATCCGCCTGACTAACTAGTCAAAGTGATTTTAAAGTAAACTAGGCGAAGAGAGCGATTCACTGATTTACTACAAATAGAAACCCATTTAGACTAGATATTTTCTTCTTTATTTTTTCCTATGTCCTGCAGTGACGCGGGACCGGTATTGTTAGTACGGGTGTGGCGCAGTTGATGTTTACAGCTGTTTTCCTATAGTGCTACAAGTGTGAAAGTGTATGTAATTGGGAAACAGTCCGGTATTCACCAAGTGAGGTGTGGAAAATCGCTTAGAAACCACATTCACAGGTAGAGGAATGAGCAAGTTCATAACAACTCACAGACTGTCACTGCTTGGAATCCGAGCCTGCTGTAAAATTATGTTGACGAATAGCCATGCCGCGAAGGAGTGGCCAAGCGCCTTGCTGCGGAAAGCGTTGTTGTTTGCCGTCGGAAGTTCCAGTCCTCTCTTTACTGTGTGTGTGTGTGTGTGTGCGTGTGTGTGTGTGTGTGTGTGTGTATTGTCATTAGCATAAGTTAGTTTAAGTAGTTTTTAAGCCTAGGGACTGGTAACCACAGCAGTTAACACCCTTACATTTACAATTATTATGTTTTCCCCCGAATAGCCAGCTTATCGCCCAGGGCATGGGCTGTTTTATCGTTAAGAACATTTTCTGCCTCTGTAGGAACACTGCGTGAGAATTGTTGTAACAGTACTGCAAGTACTTTTCTTCCTAAAATCAGTTCATGATTGACGAGAAATACACATATTGAGCCAATAACGGAATTGTTGATTAAGTCCAGAGGCGGCCCTACCCGTGATGCAAGGGATGAACCGCACCCGGACACCTCCTCCAGGGGACCGCCAAATGCTCAACGCTCCTTTGCGCAGCTAATTATTCATTTTTACTCTCCGACTTCAACACACCTGCGACTCACAGCTTCATTTGTGCCTTTCTTTATGTACATTCAATGCTGGATATACCCACGTTCTGTACTGTATACAGCCTTTCGCTTTCTACGGAGAGGATAGGAAACGGCAGTTTGGGGAGAGCTGTCGGAAACCGGCGACGGGCTGCAGACAGCATTCCGACGGACCTGCGTTGTTTCTGTCTTCAGTCGACGTGACACGTGGACGTCACTGTCCGTAGTGGTATTCGTGTATATAGTACGGCAGTAGCAGGTCCTGCAGAAACTACAGTTCATTGCACAAAAGGTGGGACATGTCTTATGAATCAATGTGTAAGAATTTGCTCTCTCGATCATGGTCAGTATCCAGTTCAGCAATGAAATTGGGGCTCTTTTTCCGTTATTCTTGAAGTTGAGCATTTAACTCAGGAAAAGTTGGAAAAGGGTTGAAATAATTTTTGTTTAAGTTTGTTGGAAAAATCGCTAAGTGCTGTCAATCTAAAACTCTTAATGTTTAAAAAATGGGTAATTTTGGCTACATTTTAAGCAGAAGCAGGCTTCAACAATTATCATTACTTACCACGTTTTATCTCCTGAACAACCGTCTCTAATGACCACGCTGTTGACAGAACGTTAATCCATAATCTTCCTCTTTTCGTCTGAATTATTTGCTCTATAGCGTCATAACGCTGCAGATCCATTCACTGACATACGTAGGTGCTATTTGGAAAATGTACTGTGAATATCATAAGCAACAAAGAAGTTATCAATTGAGCCGTTGTTGCAGATGCTGAAGTTTTATCGCACGCATTTGTAAGCTGAAGCTAGTTTTTCATGCTTCGAAGTGGACATCACGGCATACTCCCCGAACTATGTGCCATACAATGATATAATTTCGCAGGCACGTTCAGTGATATATTATGTAGACACTGTCTGCAAAGTTTGTTGGCCAGCCGCGGTGGCCGAGGGGACTGAGGCGCTTCAGTCACGGTCTGCACGGCCACCACGGTCGGGGGTTCGAATCCCCCCTCGGGCATGGATATTTGTGCCGTCCTAGTTCGTAAGTAGTTCATAAGTAGTTTGTAAGTTTAGGGACTGATGACCCCGTAGTTATGTCCCATAAGCTGTACAAACATTTTAATTTTGAAAAGTTTGTTGCAAATTGCACAACTAATAAAGTAATAAAGGTAAACCTCACAGCAGTTGACAAAGTGTAACTGTATGAACAATCAAATGCGGCAAGCGATAAATTACTTTTCTACCATTATCTCGTGGGGTGTCCTAGCGAGAAATAGAATTTCGTTAAGGGTTGAAATTATATATGCATTTAAAACGTTCAAATGTTTGTAGAGCTTATGGGACATAACTACGTGGTCATCAGTCCATAAGCTTACAAACTACTTATGAACTAGCTTATACTAAAGACGGCACAAATATCCATGCCCGATGGGGATTCGAACCTCCGACCGCAGCGGCCGTGCAGACCGTGACTGGCACGCCGCAGACCGCTCGGCCACTGCGGCCGGCATGTGCATTTCGTTGGAAGTCGTTAAGTGTTATCAGTTATCATTTTCGAGGAACGGATAAATAAATATGACGTTTACGAGCGTCAACAGATGCAAGGAAAACACAGTTTTTTTAATTGTGATATTTCTTTTAGCGTGTTAAACATAACGCAAGATTTTAAAACTTAATATGTAGATTACGATAGCTTGTAAATTTTTTAATTCGATCAATTTTGTGTTGGGCATCCTCTAGATCCGTGCGCCACAACAAATGTCCACGATAGACACGTTCCTGACAGACCCGAAAAATAGATTTTATATTGTAGATGATATAAAAAAATGAGTAGAGAATCAACATCTATGTATATAAAAATGAATTGCTGTTAGTTAGTCCCGCTAAAACTCGAGAACGGCTGAAGTGATTTGGCTAATTTTAGTCTTGAAATATTCGTGTAAGTCCAGGGAAGGTTTAAACGGTGATAAAATATGGAAAAGTTGTCCGGAAAAGGAGGAAAATCGGGAAAAACCGAAACAGCTTTTTCCAGTGAGCTATCAATACCGTTCGACCAATTGCGATGAAATTATGTAGATTTCATGTTTAAAGCAAGAGGAAGGTTCACATCAAATAAAAATTTGGGAAAGTCGCCCGGGAAGTAGGAAAATTTAGGAAAATCGAAAGCTATTTTTTTCTATGAGTAAAAGTCAATTGCCACATGGTTGTAAGAACATCACTAGAGTACGGCATTTGCACGACGGAGAGGGGTCATTATATTTTTGTTTTGTTCATTATGGTCTTGGAAAAGTTCTCAGTAAATAAAAAAAAAAAAAAAAAAAGGAAGTAGGAAAAGTTAAAAAAGAAAGTCGCAAAATTCGAACCAAGTTCTTTTTTCTGTGTTTCTAAATGTGCTCAACACTATAAGTTGAGAAGCGTTCATTCGAGTGCGATAACACTTTGATCGTTTTACGTTCAACGAAAGATTAACGTTCTTATGAAATAAAAATTTGGTAACGTTTCCCGGAAAACTGGAAAATTCAGAAAAAATAGAGATTTTTCAATAAAATATCAATACAATTCATCTGATTGTGATAAAATTTTGCACATTCGCCGTTCAAAGCGAGAGGAAGGTTTCAGTGAAGTAAAAGTATAGAATACTTGATCAAAAAATAGAAAAATTTGTGGAAACCTGAAAGAGCTCTTTTCTTTGGGATATGAATATCATTCGTACGATTGCAATAAAATTTTGCACATTTGACGTTTTGAGAAAGAGTACATCATACTTCTGTTGTTCTGACATTCTATCCACTTTTTACAAAAGGGACAATGCATTTTTAAAAGTTAATTATAACTTCTGAGTAAATAGCTTTTCCAGAGAGTAATTATTGTTCGATATTTCGCTTTATATACTTCAAATCAAAAAATATCTTGAATTACACACTTTCTAAAATATTTTATATGGTACTTCAGCGCTAAAGCTATCTCCACACCAGATTTCATAACAATAGATTCAGTGGTTTATGTAATGATATATAGCCAAATCGGTTCAGCCGTTCGAGAGTTTTGGTGAGACTAACGAACAACAGCAATTCATTTTTATCTTTGACACTTCATATACGGGTTCAGATCGTGTAAAGCGAACTTTACTCTTTCAAAGTATATTTCTGAACGCAACCAAGACATCAACCAAGTCATTATTTTACATGTTTTAAATCTAATTTTTCGTCGCAATTTTTCCATATTTTATCACCGTTTAAACCTTCCCTGAACTTCCACGAATGTGAAGTGAACATCATCCTGGACGTGTGTGCGTGATTTGCCAACTCTTTCCGCCCCCTGTCAAGCCGATACTTAGACTATCTTATGATGCCTTTATAAAACTACTGGATCTAAAATACATATGATTTAAATTAATAGGGTTTATATTAAGAGGTAAGAGATACGAAGTTCACCGGGTCATCTAGTATTTAATATATTTATAAGGCTGAAAGTGATCGGGGAAAAAACGTTTGGTTAACAGGGCGGAAAAAAATTTGCAGAAAGAAGATAATTTAAAAAAGGTTACGAGTTCCATACAAAGATGGCTTTATCCAGGTGAGATTCCCTAAAATTTGTTTACTTTTTCTGACTACGTCTGTTGAATTACTTTGATATGTTGTTAATTTACGCGTGGCTGAGCCCATGATTCATTAACAATTTACTCAGGCACCAATATGGTGGCAGAATAAAGGATTGTATAATTTGTTAAGCACTCTATTTGCTTCTATTTCTGAAACAGGCAGTTACCTTTTCAGTGTCGCCGATAATTGTTGGAAGTGATTCCGGTGAAATAGGCTATGTGTCTTCGGGAGAGGTGACCTGCGCTATGGCCTCAACTCATAGTAGATGCCTTTAGGATGTGTTCAACAGATCATGGATCAGTATAGATAAATAAATTTGCGTTTTCAACTAATAGTAAAAATAGATTATTTTCAGATGCATATTATACAACGAAGTTTCAAATAATGATACTCGTTAAACAGAGATTTGGTCGAATATTCAAAATCCAGTGATTCTGTTTATTGGTTTAACTGCAAAGAGGATGTTACTGCTTTCAATGAGTCAACGGATTACAAATTGCCAGTACTTGTCTAGAAGTACAGCACGCCACGAAAAAGTGCGGGCCATATGTTGAGTGTCAAAAAGTGCCTGGATATAAATAGGGATATTTCGAAAGGAAGGACAGTAGATTCCACGAACCAGTCTGAAACTGAACGAGAAAAAATGATGGATGGTTGTAATAGAAAATATATACTCATCTAATTGACTTTTTAATAGACGATGTTTAGTTCTAGGAAGTAAATCATAATACTTTTCTAACCTGATAATGGATTTTTTAAACAAATTGAATGTGTTTCTAATATCGATTATGTGTCAGACATTCGCATCGCTCCCGTCCAGAAAACCGAGTCCCGCATTACGCAACATCTCCACCATAAAATCAAAAATGAAAATTTCATTTTATCGGAGAAAAGAATTTAAAACACCATTACTTTTAACTTGAGACAGACACAATATTTTTTTATTATTATTATTTTAGATTCAATACCCGGATTAGCACTCGAAGAACCGATTTCAATAATGGTTTGATTCATTTTTCTTATTTACTGAAGCTGAAGCTGAAGTAAATAAACATTTTTTGGGGATTTTTCACTATCGCATATACTACTAGTCAGGGGCGAGCTCCATTTCTTTCAAGTTTCTTGTCAACGTCAAATACACATTTGCAAGATATAGGCGGTCAAGGTTACAGAAATGGCGCGAATATGAAAAATTAATACCATCCTTGTGTATTCTACGTTCCTTGCGCTGCACGCATTCTGAATTTAGTAGTGAATTACACTACGAGAAGTTGTCCAGAAATAACAGCTTATTTTCTACTGTTCTAGAAATCTGTGTTTTCTGGGTGTTGGCAAATACCAGTCAGCAAAGTACCTACTTTTACTTCAAACCCGTTGTCCACTACCCGATTGGAGAAGGGAGTCGAAGATCTAAAAATGCTTCTATTCAACATAGAATAGATAATGTGCCCCACATTTATTTGGTTCGACATACTGTCCAGAATTAATATTGTCAGAAAAGCTTTGCAAAAATCAACCGTTGTCATTTCATAGAGGGCAAAATGATATCTCAAGCTGAAAACTAGTTGCTAGCACTTCAGACTAAATCCGCGATCACAGAAATGATCAGTAATGCAAAGGAAGTAAGCGAAGAGGTTGATGCCGAGAAAAAAATGTCCCACACTGATACGGCCGAATCCCAGGAGAAACACTTCTTATCTGTGATGGTCTAGGTGAGGCAATAATTGACCGACAGACGTATTTCAAATACATTTTTACTATTACTCGCTCGACACCGAGGTAGCAAAATTTGACGAACGTTTCGAAATTTTTATATGAAAACCACGCATATCACTTCATTCTACGGAACATATGAAACTGTAGAAAATTAAGTTCATAAGAAAGAAATGTCGCTCTGTTCCAGTTTAAAAAGTAAATTCAGCAGCAGGTATTTCCAACAGTATAATTGCAGTATTTTAACATTTATCTACAGTACTTATAATTTATCACAGTATCTCACAGTAAAATATCTTTTTCTAAATAAAAAATGCCGGCCGCGGTGGCCGAGGGGACTGAGGCGCTTCAGTCACGGTCTGGCACGGCCACTACTGTCAGGGGTTCGAATCCCCCCCCCCCGGGCATGGATATTTGTGCCGTCCTAGTTCGTAAGTAGTTCATAAGTAGTTTGTAAGTTTAGGAACTGATGACCCCGTAGTTAAGTCCCATAAGCTTAACAAACATATATATGAACAAATAAAAAATAATAAAAATTTACATCAGGGTGACGTTGTAGGAAAGTAGACCAACCAGTTTCTCTGCATCTACATAAATACTCAGAAACTCACATTGAAGTGCATGGTAGATGGTTCATCGAACCACTTTTATGATATTTCTCTACCGTTTTATTCTCTTTTAGTGCACGGGAAAAAGGAACACCTAAATCTTTCCATTTTCGATCTGATTTCTCTTATTATCATGATCATGTCTTCCTACGTAGGTAGGTGCCAACCAAACATGTTCCCTTTCGGAAGAAAATTTTGTTGAAAGAAATTTCACAAATAACTCCCACCGCAACGAATAACACTTGTCTTTTAATGATTTCCACCCCAAGTCGAGCATCGTTTTCGCGACACTCTCTCCCCTATATTGCGATAATAGAAAACGAGCTGCCCTTCTCTGCGCTCTTTCTAAATCGTCCTTCAGTTCCACTTGGTGGGGACTCCATAATGCTCAGCAACTCTTCAAACCTGAACGCAACTGTGTAGTGTAGGCTGTTTCTTTAGTAGGATTGTTGCATTTTCTAAGTGTTCTGCCAATGAATCGTAGCCTTTGATTAGCCTTCCTTACAATATTTTCTGTGTTTTTTCCAATTTAAGTTATTCCTAATTGTAATTCCTACACGTTGTGGATCGCGCTGCCTCACCCGTCGGAGGTTCGAATCTTCCCTCGGTCATGGATGTTTGTGTTGTCTTTACTATAAGTTATTTCATAAGTAGTTTGTAAGTTTAGGGACAGATGACCCCGCAGTTAAGTGCCATAAGCTTTGCAAACATTTGAACACTTTTTTGTTTTTGTAATTATTAGGTACTGAATTCAATTTACGGCCTGTAGATTTGACTAGTTAATCGTGTAAATAAAGTTTAATGGATTTCTTTTAGTGCTCACATGGATGAGTTCACACTTTTCATTATTTAGGGTCAATTGCCAATTTTTGCACCATTTACAAATCCTATCTAACTCATTTTGCTATTACTTTGGATATATTTATTTATTTAATTTATCTTCTATTAACATTGAACATGCTATCAATGTTGAAATCAATGACAGTGTCACGAAATTTGAAAATACAAAGACTCGTAAAGTGGACTTTCTGTAGCAATTTTTTTGTTACTTTCCTTCTAAATTGAATGTGAGCAGTTCTATTTTTCTTTTGTATGTATTGTAGTAAATGAAAATTCAATAACATGTTGTTGTTTTTTTCAAAAAAATAATGAAACAAAATTATACGAATAAATTTTTGAATAGTGGAAGTGAATTACCAGCCGCGCTGGTCAACTTCACCCAGGAGGGGGCGGGGGAACGCGAAGATAATGCTCGCACCCCGGCGACGGATGGACTAAGGCCGCCTCTTAGTTAGTCTATCTAATACTTTGGAACGTATACACCTGACAGAGGGACTAGTATTCGCCTTAGAAGAGTTTAGCATGTGTACAAAACTTTTCTAAATATACGTGGAATTTCATCATTTGTCATTATGTAACTGCTGTCCGAAAACAGTTCTCTTACTTGCAAGTTCAATAGGGGCATGAATCCTCGCAGCGAAAGTTTCCGCAGATAATAGCCTTCCAATGTACGGTATACAACTGATAAAACCCAAAAACGCTACAGTTATAGTCATTAAGTGAAACTGATACGAACCTTGTACTGAGGGAAATACTGATGAAAATAGGCATGAAGAGAACCGAAGCGGTTTTTTTATGTATGAAATAGAATAATATGGTGGGCTCATGTTACATGCATGGTTACCTAAGAGACTCTTGAGTTTGGCAGTAGAGGACAAGAGGAGTCGAGTTAGAGCAAGGAGAAAGTACAAAGACTCGTTCAAGAATGATTTTGAAGTAACAGGAAATTTAATAGCGGCACTATGCTCCAGAGGAGACTGAACGCTGAAAGGCGTAACCAGTCTCCAAATGGTGGTGGTGGTGATGATGATGGTGACAATCTCTTGTACTGGGTGTAGTAAATTTAGTTTTGTATCATTTATTACTGTACAGTTTTAGCTGCATAGTAATTTCCATCCTATGGTATACATCAATCGGACATATTTAGGTTGTAACCAATATTTACGTTGCTTATATACATTACAGTATGAACCGACTTCGAAAAACAAACATAAATTAAGATAGTGCAATATCTTGACTGAAGTTATATATAATTCAGTGAGTTTGATTTAACTGATTTTTAATTACAGGATGGCTCATGGAACGCTGCTTATACTTGGAAACATCTTTATTATTTGCGTATGCTGCATTTGTAACGATGAGTTTCATTCAAACAATACTTATGTAATTACGCTTTCATCTCAAAAATCAGCCGGCCGCGGTGGCCGAGGGGACTGAGGCGCTCCAGTCACGGTCTGCACGGCCACTACGGTCGGGGTTTCGAATCCCCCCTCGGGCTTGGATATTTGTGCCGTCCTTAGTATAAGGTAGTTGATAAGTAGTTTGTAAGTTTAGGGACTGATGACCCTGTAGTTAAGTCCCATAAGCTTAAGAAACATTTGAACATTTTAAATAATAATTAATTAATTAATAAGAGTGTCTGAAACCCTTTTCGGAAAAAAAAATTAGGTAGCGGTGGGTTTCGAACCACCGACCTTTCACGTCATAGTCCAGCACCTTGCCCACTACGGTGCGGCTATAAATCAAAACGAGATTTCTTTAATTTCATACTATTGATGGCCGTTGTTAACTGATGTTAATATGGCATTTGTAGGCATTACATTATCATTTATCGTGCGAAGGACGAAGTGTTAATTCCTCAGTGTGCCGTTGCTTTGAAATGACAACGCGTAAGTTACAATAAGAAAATCATCAAATGCGCGAGGGATGTCACGTGACATCTCCGAACGGTTGGTTTTCGTTAATTCAATGGAGGTTGTCAAATCTCCGTTATTTTTGCAAATATGCCTCAAACGATACGAGATATGAAAAAAAAAACCATAATGGATGGCTCATGGAACGCTGCTTATACTTGGAAACATCTTTATTATTTGCGTATGCTGCATTTGTAACGATGAGTTTCATTCAAACAATACTTATGTAATTACGCTTTCATCTCAAAAATCAGCCGGCCGCGGTGGCCGAGGGGACTGAGGCGCTCCAGGCACGGTCTGCACGGCCACTACAGTCGGGGGTTCGAATCCCCCCTCGGGCATGGATATTTGTGCCGTCCTTAGAATTAGTTAGTTCATCAGTAGTTTTTAAGTTTAGGGACTGATGACCCCGTGGTTAAGTCCCATAAGCTGTACAAACATTCGAACATAACTGTACGAGTAATTACCCTGTTGCGAAATACTGATAAAGATCCCCAAGTCATTTAGACAAATTTTGACTCAAATCTACTTGTAAATGGCATATATCTTTCTTCCTCCTTCATTCTTCCTTGCCATATATTCGCTAGAGAAATTCCGCTCTGCCGCGTTGTAGCAATAGCTGAGGATTCTGGCTTTTCCTCATTGAGGCTGTCCTAAATGTTTCCCTGAGTTTTGAGGGGAATTTTCGTGCCCTATTACCCACAAGTTCGTTATGCTCGACAACATATTCGAAAAATTTCTAGTGCTATCAACTTCCTGTGAAATCGCTCCACACTGAACTTCTCTAACATTTCACATCAGTGATAGGAAGGCAATAACCAGAGGTGGCTCTAATTAACTTTACGAGGTACATAATGTTCCCGGGCAGAGGAAAACGGTGGCCATTGCTCGATATATCTGAATAGAAACATTGAGAAACGTTGATCGGGGCGGGTCTGGAGGCTTAGATAAGCGCGTCCTAGTGCTGTCATAAAATTCCCGCGCGGGTTATCTGCGGGCCCGCAGCTCACGTGCCACAGATCATCATAACAGCCGCTCTGTTATCACCGGCCAACGTACAACGGTCAACAGTTACATCAACTTACTGGACCGCCTATTCTAGACCCCGCAAACCATCATATTCCAACAATGCGTTACGTACAAGTTAATTTCATATTGCTTACACAGCACATTGTCCTATTGTCAGTTTGGTGAGTCATTTAGCTAGTACTCTTTTGACTGCTGTGCATATTCGTTGCAGCTGATATGGTTTTACTCACAGCTATAAGACACTTCAGGTGGCAACCAAATAATACACGCGTGCTTACAGCAGGAAAAAAGTGTTCCCGCAAATGAGTCCTAGGAATGGTTCTTTGGTGCCTTATAATACTTGTAATATATAGGCGATAACATAGATCTTAAATGTTGCAATAATTCTAAATAAGTAAACAAATTATGAAAGTACTATAAACATTAAATGCTTTGTTGCTACTTGTGACGTCTTTTTAAATTGAAGCTTAGTTTGTCGAAATGAATTGATCTTTATGTCGTACTAGATTTCATGATACAGTATAAACAAATTATAAATATATTTATAATATTTCCTTGTCCTCTTGATTTTAATCACTCATATATTACAACAGGGTCATTATTGATTAACGTTGTGGTAAACTACATTTACTCAGAGATGCGCGTCTTATAATGTTTTTTGTAAGACGTTTCATAAGTAAAATTTCATCCTTTGAACATACTCTTAACCTCCAAAGTGTTTTCAGTATTGCAGACGGCTGCACTGTACAAACACAATTACGATATCTCGTAACAATGCAATACTTAACGCATGGACGTGAATGGTTTGTAGTCTTTTTCTACGAATACTGGAAGTTTCCCGGAATATTCACAATTACTCGATACTAACACTATTACTTGTTTAACAGCTGTGTTTATCTTCATAATTAATACTAAATTACATTTGGCTCATTAACTCCGATTTGTGCGTGTGTACATATTTGTAACGTATTAGTCCAAATGAACATATCGTCATTGCGGTGGAGTGGGTATTCAATCGGACTGTTGTGGACGAGTGAACTGAAATATTTTAAATCAAATGTGGAGTTAGGCCATTAAATAAATAAACTGTTCACTAGCAAACAATAGAAATAATACATACAGATGGAATCGCAAAACATTGTACTAACAGAAAATACTGCAAAGTCAAAAGCTGTAGAATAACTACGAGGCGCAATCAGAAAGTAAGTTTATATATATATTACAGGACAACATGGAAACATCGTTAAATGAAAGCTTTATTGGCAAGAGGTAAGCAATACTTGAACAATTTTTCGACACAGTCATCAAAAGAACTGACAAGGAAAGTACTTGGGCTCGAACAAATATAAATACACGAAAATCGTGTGAGAGATAATGTGGATGTTCCTCATTGCTTTTTAAATGTTTAAATGTTTGTATAGCTTATAGGACTTAACTACGGGGTCATCAGTCCCTAAACTTACAAACTACTTATGAACTAACTAAGACTAAGGACAGCACAAATATCCATGCCCGAGGGAGGATTCGAACCCCCGACCGTAGTGGCCGTGCAGACCGTGACTGGAGCGCCTCAGTCCCCTCGGCCACCGCGGCCGGCGTTCCTCATTGCACTAGTGATATTCCCTCATCTGCAAAGCTCTGCAGTCGCCCATTAGAGGCCTCTGCGTGTGCCACGCCGCACTGCACCTTGACCTGCCGGTATACCAGTAGTGACGGTGCAGTGTGCCTCTGAAGTTGCGTTTTATGGCGTTATTTATTTAGTGAAGCGTCGGATAGGTCGGCGATTGGTAATCAATCCGACTGGTTGAGATGAAGTTACGAAGAAACCTCCTTCGTGAAGATGGTATTGGTGTAGAAGATGAATCATTCGCATGTTACCTGGTTTATACTATAGTGTTTCTAATCTATGCTCATATTTCTGCACTATAATAGATACCAGAAAACATGTGAATGATCCATCTTCTACACCAAGACCGTATTCACGAAGAAGGGCTCTTTGGAATTTCATCTCGACCATTCGCAATACATTATCAGGATTGATTACCAATCGCCGACCCATCTGACGCTTCACTACAGCCGGCCGCGGTGGCCGAGGTGACTGAGGCGCTCCAGTCACGGTCAGCACGGACACTACGGTCGGGGGTTCGAATCCCCCCTCGGGCATGGATATTTGTGCCGTCCTAGTTTGTAAGTAGTTCATAAGTAGTTTGTAAGTTTAGGGACTGATGACCCCGTAGTTAAGTCCCATAAGCTTAACAAACATTTGAACAACATTTGCTTCACTACACTAATAACGTCACAAAACGCAACGTCAGAGGCACGCCGCACTGTCGCTAGTGCTCCCGACTGGTGTACCGGCAGGTCAAAGTGCAATGCGGCGTGGCTCACGCAGAGGCCTCTAATGGGGGACTGCAAAGTTTTGCAGATGCGGGAGTATCGCTAGTGGAATAAGGGACCTCTTATTATCTCTCAGACGATTTTGATATATTTGTGTTTGTTCGAGCCCGAGTACTTTCCTTGTGAGATAATTGTCATATCGTGGGATCAACTTTTCAATTGTAGAAGTCTGCGTCTGTTAATGCAACCAGCTTGTGACAGTCGTCTTCAGTCTTCGTCGTTATCAGAACGCTGACAGAAGGACAGTAGTTTCTTGACGAGCAAGCTCAAGACTGTCTGATGGATGGTCAAAGATCTCACACTCGAACTTCTGCAAAGCACTTCCTTTCCGCGCATAGGGATGAGCATTCTCATGGCGCAGCACAGCACCTGCAGTAAGCATCGAAGCCTCTTGTTGTGAATGGCAGGTCCTGCAACGTTTTGACGACAGTGAAGAGTTGAAGACGCCTGTCACGCGCTGGTTCCTTTCACGGGCGGCAGACTTCTACAATACAAATGTTGGGCCCACGATATGACGATTTTTTGGGCGACTGTGTCAAAAAATAGCGCAAGAATTGTTGTATCTGTGTGAATAAATTCCTTCGTGCAACTACATCACTTTTTTTATTTTTGTTCTTATTTAAAAATAGGGAAACGTAATTTCATGGTGCGCCTCGTATTTGCAGCATTAATAAATGATAGCGTAACCTAGCTCACAAGTTCAACACATTTCTCTGCGTGCTAATAGTGACTTACAAGGAGATCACATGGCTATTGGATATTGGATTTTTTTATATTTATGATACGTGAAGTTCAGAACTTAAATAACTATCAGCCAAAGCCATTCGACGCAATTCTCAAAAATTATCGAGAAAATCGACTTTGAAGTTTTAGAAAGTACACGTAAGCACCGATAATTAAAATATTTTTTGGCACCTTTCGGTGTAGCTGATTTGGTAGCGTTCTTGCTTCACAACCATAGCGTCAACGGTTCAAATCCCACTGTGACAGATCTTTTTTCTTTTCTTTTTTTTTTTTCGAATTCCGTTATGTAAAACATTTTGGGATCTCTAATTCCACGTGATGTGTCAGTTTTCGTTTGTGTGTGTGTAGACGATGGTTGAGTAGTTTAGCTTAGCTGCTTGGAAAGCCATTAGTAGCTATAGAGATGACTTTCCAAAAACAGTGTCGTAGCTCTTCACAAATTGAGCAATCAAAGACTACCGTCGTCAACTACTAGTGAAGCCAGTGCTCTACAAAATGTGACTTGCGTTTTTTATTGAAACCATCATTGTTAACAACCTTCCATAAAATATAGAAAATTACGAATAAACAAAAATACGTGCACTTTTCGTAAAAGTTACCGTAAGATATTAAAATTATGTATGTAATCGTACACAACGAAGAAAACATGAATAAGACGTGTCACACCAGGAATCGAACCTCAGACACAAGGATTAGAAAGCCAGAACGCTACCACAAGAGCTACACCTACAGATACTACAATTCCCTTAACGATTGGTACTTTCAAAGTCGGTTTTTTCGAAAAGTTGAGAGTTGCTTCAAATTGCTTTGACTGATTGTTACTTGAGTCCCAAACTTGACGTACCATAAATATCAAAAAATTCTATAATCCGAAACCTATGTGGTCTTCTTCTTAGTTCGTCGACATGTAATGTTATTCTGTCCTGCTACTGATCTCTGAGGTGAGCTTGGATGGTGCAGTAGAATGTCCGACAATTTTATCTCGTTACAGGCAACACTTATAACAAAACTTCATTTTCAACATTTGTCAGTAATATAGTTGTTGAGCATGATAGATACGAGAATAAATCTGTTGTAGGGACTGATGACCCCGCAGTAAGTCTCTTAATTTAATCAAACAGCCGCGGTGGAGTAGCCGAGCGGTCCAAAGCGACTCGCTGTGGAGTGCGCGGTTGCTCGCCGTGGAGGTTCTAGTCCTCCCTGGCGTATGGGTGTGTGTGTTTTTCCTTTGGTTAGTTTACCTAGGTTTAAGTAGTTTGTAAGCTACGGACTGATGACCACGCAGTTTGGTCCGATAGATTTACAGACATTTGAACATTTTTTTAACAAACATTTTAATCTGTTGTATGTTTAATTTTCAGCTTATCGCTCTTAAGCAATCTCAGAAAGATTTATTTGTGATGCTGCTGTTTGTCTCGCATAATGTGTTTCGCATCACAGAACAGCAACTCGCGCTCTGCCCGTTTAACTTGTGGGCGAGAGAAGCGCTGGATTGCAGTGGGAGTGCACTGACAAGATCCGCTGCCTCCCGCGGCGCCCTCCGCTGACGAGTGGAAGCCACTCCATTCAGCCGCCCCCTTGCCTTCCGCCGATTCATTCCCACACGAGCTCTGCTTTGTAAACAACTCGAGACATTCGAATCGAGCGGCCGAAGGCGCCAGGGATTGATCTGGGGAGTTCTCAAGTTGTTTATTGATCGAGAGATGAGAGATTAGATTCAATTCATCGGATTGAACTGTTTTATTCCTTCCGCCTTCTTTGATGTTTCCTAATACTGATTTCTACCATTTGACAAACTCACCGCGCGAGTGGAATCAACTAGAAAGGCTTTCATAACAGTATTTTCACACGTAATAATAACAATGATAATAATAATATTGTAGCTTCCTTCCGTTTTACGTGAATCGTCCGGCGGGAACGAATTACTGCATTCCAGAATTTTGATACAAAGACAACATAATTACATGAAAATGAACAACAACCAGTGAAACGATATTTCGCTCTATAGAGTAAGCAATCATCCAGGCACCAATTGGAATTCTGAACTGCATATCTTCTGAGAGTCAGGAATGTTGCTTTCAGTGCCCAACAACAGAGGGATTTGTTCACTTTTTTTTCTCAGGTACAGCGTCTAACACCAATTGCAGTTACAAAATTCACTGTGTCAGAAGTCGTAGTTACAGGAAGAGAATCTGTCATGTGCCGATAAATATAAAAATACGACAATTTTCAGTAAATGAAAATTTTGGTTTCATTTTCAGATTCTTTACAAGGAAACTAATTGAATCTAAAACGTGAGTATATGACTTCGCTGAACTACTTTCAGCAATGAATTACATTGCAGACTACAAATAAATAAATAAGTACAAGTAAAAAGCAAATCACTATGCACTGCGGAAGTCATACTCCCATCTCGTTTTACAGCTCAATCTTCTTTTGCTACTGTAGACGAAAATGTACTTTCGCAATTGAAAAATTGTGCGGATTGGAATAGGTATTCATTATGCTTTTATTGGTAACAATAGATGATCATCCTTAACGTGCAGTATATATTTAGCAATTTTATTAAAATCCATTTTAGTTCGTCGTCTTTGAACACATTGAAAAATGTTCAAAAAAATGTTCAAATGTTTGTTAAGCTTAAGGGACTTAACTACGGGGTCATCAGTCCCTAAACTTACAAACTACTTATGAACTACCTACAACTAAGGACAGCACAAATATCCATGCCCGAGGGGGGATTGGAACCCCCGACCGTAGTGATCTTGCAGACCGTGACTGAAGCGCCTCAGTCCCCTCGGCCACCGCGGCCGGCATGAAAAATGTCATTCAGGAGAACGGTAGTTCAAATTCACCACCAGCCATCCAGGTTCAGGTTTCTCGTGATTTCCCTACATCACTATTATTGGACCAAAGCCGGTATCACACCACTACAGAGTTGTCAGATGCCATACCCTCCCTTTGGCCACCTGGACACTGATGTGACAATGTCTCATCGACGCCATAAAGATGACATCATTTCCAGTTCCGGAATAAGGGGAAAATCCAGGACCACGCCCCCCTTCACCCACTCTCCCTATGACGTAAATTAAGATGGCGTCTACCAAGAATTCCCCCCTAGATCACTACTGGTAATAACCCACCCTCACGCCTCCATTTTAACTTTGTTGACGCCACTTGATGTCAGCATACCAGCCCTCCCCCACTGTGATTTTGGTGGGATACCTCATCACTCTGTTCCAAGACACAGAACAATTGTTTAAGCAATTATCATCGACGTCAAAAATTTCAGAGGGAACACTTTTGTGGTGAAATTATAAAGGTCAGTGTACTGGCCCGTACGGTAGTTGTTGTTAGCTGACTATAATCACATGACTAATGACCCTGGAACTTTGTATCTATGCCTTTGAAGATGAAGTGGTCTGTAGGTGTGACCGTGTCAATCATCAGCTGTCTGCCGACCGTTGGCTGCTCCTGGCATTCGTGTCTGCCTTATGCAGAGCCGGGTGTGCGGTGGGTGAATAATACTATAGCTGCAGTTACGTACGGTGTCGACCTTATAGTGCAGTTTTGTTGTCCGCTTCCGGACAGCTTCCAGTACTGGGTACATGTCAAGTTCAGTTCAGAACATGTCAAGTTCAGGATGGCACACACAGAGGATGGGTCAGATGAGGGATTGGTTGGTATAGAGCACGGTGGAAGGGTTTAGGCCCCAGGTTTGATCAACAAGCAGTTAGATGAGGCTGAGGGGGGAGTGGGCTTTTTCTTGGATAGTGCAGAGATGGGGAGTCCAGGATAGGATACAACCTGCAGTGAGGTGTGGCCTACTTTCTGGGGAACACTGCATACCATAAATCGGTAAACTCAGTTAAAGTAACGTGATAAATTGAATCTTAATTATTTGTCATATACTCTAATTTCACTATTACCCATAATGTAACATACAATTTCACACTCATGCACTCGATCTGAGAGCTTCTAGTGGCAACAGTATGACTGTGGACAGTACAACGTCATGATAATATAGTTCACTGTAATGTATTTGTCCGCTCTTCAACCACACAACATCAATAGGCCTTTAGTGAAAGCTAAAAAGCCGGTTTCCCAAGAACCTGTTGTCACCACATAATGTGGCAGTCCACTCACGTCCCCCAGTACCACGACATTCTAATATCAGCAAGTTACATAAACATTTGTACCACCCTATCGATAAACATTGCTGAAGTTTTAAATATTTTATCATATCTTTCTTTAAGTTTTCTCCTTAAAAATCGATGTAAACTTTTTTGTCAGAGACTGTTAAGACTTTTCTTCTCCTAACGATCTCATATCCGTCAACAACTTCTTTTGATACATCCGACAGACACCGGCGACTACACATTGATGGAGTAGCGCACTGCACGTTTTTATGAAACTGCAGCTATAGTATTATTCACCCACCGCACACCCGGCTCTGCATAAGGCAGACACGAATGCCAGGAGCAGCCAACGGTCGGCAGACAGCTGATGATTGACACGGTCACACCTACAGACCACCTGTTCTATTGTGACGTCACGCTTGTTAACATTCTTAGGAATGTGGTCCATAACTGTATTCAGCTCATTGCACTCAGCAAAAGTCTGTACTGTGCCATCTTAAGCGCCACACAATTATCCAGCGGATATTATTTTACAAAACCATGCTAGCGACGAAGCATTATTATTTCATTGAAATTTCCATCCTATCATTCTGAATGGTAGATTGGCGGTTGTCGATAGCTGCAAACTGGTTGACGTATATACTCAGACATTTTAAGCGATAAATTTCGCTGGTAACTTCGCTATACGCGGATGTTCTTCATTGTTGATGTTGTAGTTGATGGAGACAGTAACTGGGTTATTTGTAAGGTGGGCCGGCCGCGGTGGCCGAGCGTTCTGCGGCGCGCCAGTCACAGTCTGCACGGCCACTACGGTCGGGGGATCGAATCCCCCCTCGGGAATGGATATTTATGCCGTCCTTAGTATTAGCTAGTTCATAAGTTGTTTGTAAGTTTAGGGACTGATGACCCCGTAGTTAAGTCCCATAAGCTCTACAGACATTTTGTAGGGTGCGAGAAGTGGTGGAAGTGGGTGTAAGATGGACCTGCACTCATACTGCAGAGGTATCTGTCTGCAGTAAGTTGCTTGTGTTTCTAGTAGGTTAAGGACGTCGACATGTATGGTTCTGTCACTTTGATTGTAACTGTTATGGGATTGCTGTCACGTAGAAAAAGTTATGCAAAAAATAATTACTTGCTATGTTACTGTATTCAGATGTAATACACTTACTTATTTTGGGCATTTGTTTATGTGATATTTTTTCTTGAACTAGGGTGGAGAGGTTTTTAAAATAATAACAATAAAGCTTAAACAGAGACATGTTTCGTCACTGCCATGGGTTTGTAAAATAATATTCACTGGATAATTTTGTGGCGTTTTAGATGGCACATTACAACCGCTTACTGAGCACAGGTGAGCTGAATACAGTTATGGAGCACATTCCTAAGAGTGTTGACAAGTGTATCAACACAATGGACCAGGTAGTCTATAGGTATGACCATGTCAGTCGTTGGGTGGCTGCCGACCGTTGGCTGCTCCTGGAGTTGTATCTGCCATATGCAGAGCCAGGTGTCTGGTGAGTGAATAACACTATAGCCGCGCTTTCTTAAAACCGTGCACTGCGCTACTCCATCAAAGTGTTCAGTGTTGTCTATTTGTTGTATCAAAAGAAAGTGTTATGTATATGAGATCGTTAGGAGGAAAAAAAAAGTCTTAACACTGTATGACGAAGAGGTGTACATTGATATTTTTGGGGGAGAAGGCTCAGTAAAAAAACCAAATATATAAAAAATTTAAATTTTTAGGTATATTTGTCGACAGGGCGGTAGGAACGTTTATGTAACAAGCTGATAGTAGAAAGTTTTGTTAGCAGAGGACCTCAGTGGGGTGACGCATGTTGTGTTTGCAACAGGTTTTTCGGGAGCCAGGTTTTGAGCTTTCACTAATGGTCTGTTGGTACTGTGTGGTGAAGAGGGGGGAAACACGTTATAGTGACTGCTATTGCCATGGAGTTGAACTGTCCAGTCATAAGATTGTCGCCAGAGCGAGCTCAGATTGAGTGCATGAGTGTGAAGTCGTAAGTAACATTGTAAGTAATAGTGAAATCGGGGTACACACCTGTGGCATTAGATGTGACTTTCTCTATGTTCCATGCAATATGCCAAGTAAAGGTTCACCGTATTACGTTACCTAAACTAAGTATATCGACTTGTAGTATATAGTCTTTACTAGAGAATATGTCACGAATGATTTCCGAAAAAGAAATGTTTTTTCGGGACTCGTAGTTAATGCAAACACAATTCTCTTAAATATGTTTGACGTCGATGATAAATGTTTACACCATTGTTCTTTTATGTTTACAAAGAATACTTAAATACAGCATGGCACTGATGATTCTGCTGCTTCTTGGAACGAAATCCACACTCGGCGACGTGTTATAGCGGAGTGATGGCGTGTACCTCCAAATTCGCAATGGGGGAGTGGTTTTGGTGCGAAAGTTCGAAATTAAAATATAGCGGTATTGGTGGAGTTATTGCTAATAGCGATCGAGAAAAGTTCAAAGTTTTCGGTAGACGCCATCTTGATTTACGTCATACCGAGCGACGTGGTACACTGGTGGAAGATATAGGTCAATTCTACGACAGTGGCGACGTAGTGTACGGATACTAGCAAAGACCGTTAAATTCTATTTGAAAACCCTATTACATAAATGGAGTGGAATAATCTTTTGTGTTGAGCATGTAATACATAATTAATGCTGTTTCTGCTCTGTGTTTGAGAGTCTCTTGTATGTACCGTTGTACTACAATAAAATTGCTTATCATTGTAAAGCGAACATTTTGCTCCACCCTTGGCACACTACGCCGCCGCTGCAGTAAGTATAGCTAATTTAATCCCTTCTGCAGTAGTAATTCATATTATTTGAGGGATTAACACACATAGCCGCGGTGAAGTGGCCGAGCGCTTTAAGGCGCCTTGTTACGGAGTGCGCGCTTGTTACGGAGTGCGCGCTTGTTCGCCGTCTGATGTTCGAGTCCTCCCTCGGGCATGGGTCTGAATGTGTTGTCCTCAGGTTAGTTTAAGTTAGTTCAAGTAGTTTGTAAGTCCCATAGCCTTACAAACACTTGAACACTTTTGACACAGATATTTCAAGTTACCCTTATTTGTCGTGACTTAACGAGAATGCAGTTACGTAGAAAAGAAAAAGCACCGATAATATTCGGTAAAAATACTGTTACATCGCGTGATGTAACAATGAATTCCAAAGAAGAATGTTGAAAACAATATTTTCTGAGACTTGTAATAACCTCGAATATCATCAATTATTGATGTGGTATCTGTTCTTCTCGTACATGTCCGCAAGAACGAACACCATTGGTTGACATTAACGGCCGTAATTTTACGAATTGGAAGTTCAAATGTTTGTAATTCTATGGGACGAAACTACGTTGGTCATCAGTCCCTAGTCTTACAAACTACTTAAACTAAGTTAAACTAACCTAAGGACAACACACAGATCCATGCTTGAGGGAGGATTCGAACCTCCGACGCGAAAAGCCGCGGGATCCTTAACGTGGCGCTCCAGACCGCTCGGCTACTCCCGCGTGGCAATTGGAAGTATTTAAACATTTCGACCGTTTCAGGGAAATGAAATCAATCCAACGCCTAAGCTGAAAATTTGTTGGTTCGGGATTCTAACCCGGATATCCTGCTTCTGCCCAGCTTTCTCCTTAATCAATCAGGCTATCCAGTCACGCTTCCCTTCCAACCCAAATTCTTAGCTTGTAGCACATTACGATGGTGTTGTCCCCCGCCCATTGGTTCCTCTTGCTCGCAGCCTATAATGGATTTCCGCAGGGGATCGAACGTATGAATGCGTCCGCATTGAAATTGTCATTCGCCTTTTGTGGGCATATATACAATTATTGATATGGTGTCTGTTCCTCTCCGACACGTGGACTGAATATTCCTTTTACCTAACCAAACCAACAAATCTTATCATCAAACTAAGCAGAATACTTACCATTTATTTCCACTGGCATAATTAGGGGCTTCAGTCATTCTTATTACATCAAAAATGGTCTCGTATTCAATCATTTAGATAGCATCAAGGTTAAAAATCTCGTCTTGACATCAAAGATTGGGTTTTACGTGGCTAAATACTTAAATAGGTGAGGTGGGAGCTTACTTTCTGTGCATGCTGAGAGTCTGTACCGTTGACAATAATTTATATCCAATGTACGTTTCTTTCCACGTAACAGACAAGTAGTTTACTCTCTAGTATCACGTTAATTTGGCACTTCCCCATCAGTTCTCATCTCAGTCACAGCGTAACAGAATCTCTGAGCACTATAAAATTCCTTTATTTGCTTGGAAATGTTTATTGAGATTCCTTTATTATTTAAAAGAGCACAGTTTTGTATTCCAAGTGATAGGTTGTTGCAATGTTGTTGTTAACTATAAGAATTCTTATTTCGTCCCTTCACTTAGGTATGAAATGTGTTTCGTTTGAGTAAGATAAACTTATATAAATAGTTGTAAGGTGTGATAACAGTTCTCCAGTTAGTGTGGCACGTTAAGTAACTTCACTTCATAAAACTCAAATTTTGGTAACAGTCATTAATCGATCTTTATAAACTGTCTGAAATCAGTTAATTGTAGTTATGATACCGTTAAGAATCCGACGTGGTCCAGGAATTGTACAGCTTACGAACTAATATCAGAATCCGTTGCCTGTTTTTGGAACGAAAGTAATTGACCCATAGAAAATACTTGATGTATTAAATTAGACAGAGCGAAAGCAAACTAGTTTACTGAGGAGATTCGGTACACGTCATGGAGACCTAGTAGCTGTGCTACTGCAAGAAATTAAAGAACGTCATATAAAGAACGCGGAAGCGGTTATCGGAAACGTGAGTTCGGCGAGAAGGTAAGAACTGAGATTCGAGGCACGTACGCAGGAGTCCAGATTGTTTGGTGCAGCGGTTAGGTTCAAGTTCCAGATGCGGTTGCGAGCAGATTGTGGGCCTCGACTAGCAGGATTTGGGGCTTAAGCTCCCCCGCGCACTGCGTATTGAAGCCACGAGAAACAAGACAATCTTCCTGCTCCAGCAAGATGTTTGTTGTGTGATCTGCGAAAGGCAATATTTTCACGATACGTCCTTCAAATTTGGTAGATATCAAGAAAGATTAATTCAATTCTGTATTTTGAAGAAGACCAAATCATACTTTTGTGTTACAGTATTTTAATATTGTGACTATAATTGAGTATATTCATTTATCACTAATTCATAGGCGAAACGTTTCGACATGATCATGTAATGGCGGACATAACAAAGTTAGCCGGCCGTGGTGGCCGAGGGAACTGAGGCGCTCCAGTCACGGTCTGCACGGCCACTACGGTCGGGGGTTCTAATCCCCCCTCGGGCATGGATATTTGTGCCGTCCTAGTTCGTAAGTAGTTCATAAGTAGTTTGTAAGTTTAGGGACTGATGACCCCGTAGTTAAGACCCATAAAATATACAAACATTTGAACATAACAAAGTTAATCACGATAACAAGCAACCGACGCATCTATATATGTGTAATAGAGTAGCGGAGTCACAATTAAAGTTTTTGGCATGCCTCAAGCAACGAATCAGGAACTGGATATCGCCGTCTGAAATGTGCCACTGATTCATGTACCTCTAAATGACCAAACCCTAAATTTGGGTAGAGCTGTACAAGTCTTGTTTCTGCAGTGGACGTTAACTGCACGTGATTTTGTATTTCCTTCTTACCTGCTACAATTTCGAATACATTAGTTGAAGCTGTTGATACATATTACAAGATGCTTGACTCCTTTTTAATCACCGTTTGGAAGCATGGAAATGTACTGAAACTGTTACACAGTTACTAAAGGATGAGATGATATTACCTCTTAAAACAACCACGAAACATTAGTATAAGCTTACTTCACGTGAAAGGGTAGCCATGTTTTCGCCATGCAGATAGCTAAATATTTTAAGAGTGTATGATTTTGTAAGTCATGTATATTATCATAATCAATGCAACACCTTTGAGATGAGTAAAACCGTCGTATTTGCTCTAGACGTCAATATCTGACATCATTACCTGGTTATTTTTGATCCTTGAAGAAGTTCTGGCTGCAGTTCGTCTACGGACATTCGGATACAGTGTTCCTAGCAGAGTTAAAGATGTCGTGAAGATGAAGGTGGACCCTCCCCCCTCCCATTAATGTCAGTTAATATTTTGACAGTTGAGATATCTTTCGCCTGAACGCCACCTAATTTCACCGTCTACATATCGACTGGCAAGTGCCCATCAGAACACTAGCTACCACCTGGCTTAAACCCCATGCTCCTCCACAAATACTGTGCTACTCAGGTAGCAGCTTCCTTTGTATAGTGCACACCTTATCTAGCATGGGGAGTCCTACAGTTCTTCACCTGGTAACGCAGAGTCGACGAAGCCGCTAAATAAGACCCTTCGCTCCGCACCAAACCAACGCACTGCGATCAACTCTGGGAACAATGCTGCAAATTGCCAACTCTACTTGAACAACGGGTGCAAGGCCAACAGCCTTCATCAATTACACCAGCCGCTCGTATGAACCGAGGATGGCCTCAGAATACAAATGACAGGCGTCATTGGTGCCAACGTCTGCTACAATTTGCAAACGTCTGCGCACCGCACGTTCGATAACGGTAGGCACACCGCCTCGCATGAGACACCCTCGGGAGACATCAGAGTGCGCGTCGGAATGCAGTACTCCATTTCCCTAAAGGACCTCATAATGCATCTAACACTGGACTCCCAATAATTAGCAAACCCATACCCCATTATGCATGCTCGGACACTGATGATCCTCACAAAGTGACCGGCCGCGACCAGACAGTCAGCTTCCCTTCTGACTCGAGCTACGAGAACGCGCAGTACACACCGTGCGAGAAAAGGCACACCTGCTTGAGGTGTCTCATGTCATGCAACCGCTGGTCAAAAGCGGCACAAATTTTCACTCGTCGACACTGAATATTTCATTCCCCCTATATGAGCCAAAGATAATCCTGTCCCTCCTTTCCCTATTCTTTCTCCCCATAATACTAGCTCTGCCAACGCAATTCGTCATTCATTACTATCCGAACACTTGAATTACCCCACAAGTATTAGACTTCATAAGTAATAGAACGCAGTACGTTGTTCTCGACGGCGAGTGTTCATCAGAGACGAATGTATCGTCAGGCGTGCCCCAGGGGAGTGTGATAGGACCGCTATTATTTTCGATCTATATAAATGACTAGCTGAAAACCCGACGTTGTCCGGGTATTTATTTATTTATTTATTCCTGCCATTTTTCAGGTATATATTCATTTGTATAAGTGGTGTATCTGTGTAAAATCTCTTCGGAATACAATTAGTAGTAAAGAAGTAATAGATTAAAACTTGGTGCTTGATGGGTCGGTTTTCCATGAACGTTACTACTTATGTGTTCATATCTCATGAACTATGTGTCGTACTGTGAAACACTTTAGAAGGTACACTCAACTATATGCGTGTATAGTGTCTGTAAAATTTCCTGTCGCTACAATTTGTAGTGTTCAAATTATAAATTGTAACGTCGTACCGAGAGCCGTAGTTTTACTCCGGAAACGTAGTAAGCGAGAAACATTTTTCCTTTCGTCATTTTACTATGGTTGCCAGCGAGAAAAAGTTTAATAAAGGTTTGAAATTATGTTTAAAGTTTATTGCAAGTCGCTAAGTAGTGTCATTCTCATACAGTCTATTACGAAAGTATCGCCGCATTATATGGCATTTTTTGCGATTTCTGTTGTTTATGACGTAAATTTCTTTTGAACCATGTGCCGTATGTGATTCTTAACCATGCAGTAATTGTTACCTCACGGTAAGGAATGTGTGTAAAAAATTTGGTTGAAATCGGTCCAATGGTTTAGGAGAAAATGAGCAGCATTGTCGCAAAATGCAGCAGTTTATCATCTCATTGTTTATGACGTCATATCGTATGTGATTCTTACACTTACGGCGACCGTACTCATGGATTGAAGCTTACGTGTACAAAATTTCATAAAGATTGGGAGAAAACTGTAGATTTGTATGCAACACGTACAAACATACGGACACTCTGCTTTATATATTAGAGAAGATGTGATCAACAGAGTAACTTATAATTAGCGGCTGTTTGCTGATGATGCTGTGGTGTCTGGGAGGGTGTCGTCTTTAACTGACTGTAATAGCATACAAGGTAACTTAGAAAATGTTCAAATGTTCGTAAAGCTTATGGGACTTAACTACGGGGTCATCCGTCCAGGGTAACTTAGAAAAAATTTTTAGTTGGTGCGAAGAATGGCAACTATCTCTCAACGTAGAAAAATTTAAGGTGATGCGCATGAATAGGAAAAACAATCCCATAATGTTCGAATACAGCATTAGCAATGAGCTTCTTGATGCAGTAGCGTCATTCAAATATCTAGGCGTGACATTGCAGAGCGATATGAAATGGAACGAACATGTAAGGACAGTTGTGAGTAAGGCGGACAGCAGACTTCGGTTTATTGGGAGAATTTTGTGAAGATGTACTTCATCTGTAAAGGAGACCGCGTATAAAACGCTTGCACGACCACGTCTTGAGTATTGCTCAAGTGTTTGGGACCCGCAGCAGATCAGTTTAAAGGAAGACATAGAAGCAGTTCAGACGCGAGCAGCTATGTTTGTTACTGGTAGGTACGACCAATGCGCGAGTGTCACAGAAATACTCCGGGAACTCAATTGGAGATCGCTGGAGGAAAGACAACGTTCTTTTCGCGAATTTCTGTTGAGGAAATTTAGAGGGCTGGAATTTGAAGGTGGGTGTACTACCATCTTCCTGACGCCTACTTAAATTTCGCGTAGTGATCACAAAGACAAGATAAGAGAAATAAGGGCTCGTACGGAGGCATATAGGCATTCTTTTTTTCCTCGTTCTATTTGGGGGTGGAATAGAAAAGGATATGCCTAGTAGTGGTACAGTGTACCCTCCGCCACGCACCTTACGGTGGATTGCGGGGTATGTATGTAGATGTAGAACGGGTATATAGAATCTGGCGTTTCTATTTCAAAACTACTGCATTTTATGTATATACAGTCGCCACTATAAACCCTATTAAAAACACTTTCCTCTATGGGTAGAAACGTCACATGTAATTAATATCTGAAAACGGAAGAGACGTAGACTCGTGAGGAAAACGATCTGGGCGAACGTGGAAAGTAGGGGCGCTGCTAAGCTGCGGCGTGGAAACCGCGCCATTTCTCTGCGGCAGCAACTTGCTAACCCTGGCGTTACCCGCCTCCACACAAACAAAACTCCCGCACCAACTGCCACAAGTTTATCACAACGGCGCTTTTTTTCTTGCTCTTTTCCCTCTAGGTAAAAATCTAGGCCACAAGCGGAAATAAACCGTGGCGCTGTAATAAAAGTCCGCCGAGTAAAACAACGGAGTCAAATTCTGACACGATAATTCGAGGAAAATGTTTAGATGAAAATACACTTTGTAAACCATTATTTACGTGTATGGTAATTTGATACAGAATAGAAAGAATTAGATAGTGGGTGAACGCAACTACTACTACTACTACTATTAGAAATAGAAAGAATTTCATCAACATAATTATATATTAAACTGAACAACATTCTGAGAACGTCCCACTTACAATTTTCTGCTGCAATAGTAAAATAAAGTAATCATAGATGTCGCCCTTTTTATATTTTTAATTTTGGTAATGTTAAAAATGTTCATCTAACAATAACAGTGTGATAAATATTACTACAAATTTCTAACTGCAAATGATATATCTTTCCGTCTTTGTAGCTGAGTAGTCAGCTTACAAGGTACACACGCGTAGTGTCTCACCAGTAGTAAAATAATATTAATTAGAATGGAAACATAAGGTGTGATCGATAATTTTTATACGAACTTTAGCAGCCCATAACGCTAATTATGCATGTTGGTCAGCCTTATAGATATTGTTGTAATAATGAATAGAATAGGAAACACAGGTACCAGTAGAATATAATTATTATTCTTCATTTAATTATGGCATTTACCCATATGTACTTATTATGTTGTTGTTGTTGTTGTTGTTGTAGTCTCCCGTCTGGAGACTGGTTTGATGCAGCTCTCCACCCTACTCTATCCTGAGCAAGCCTCTTCATTTCCTCATATGAACGGCAACCTACATCCATTTGAATCTCTTTACTATTATCTCTTGGTCTGTCTCTGCAGTTATTACCCCACACACTTCCCTCCAACGCCAAATTCACGTTTCTTTGATTTCTAAGAATGTGTCCTACCAATCGATAACTTCTTTTAGTCAAGGTATGCCAGAAACTCTTTTCTCCACAAATGTGTTCATTACTTCCCCTTTAGTTTAACCGATCCACCCACCTAATCTTCAGCATTCTTCTGTAGCATCGTATTTCAGAAGTCTCTATCCTCTTTATGTCAAAATGTTCAAATGTTTGTAATTCCATCGGTCTCCACTGCGTGGTGATCAGTCCGTAGCTTGCAGTCTACTTAAACTAACGTAAACTAACCTAAGGACAACACAAACACTCATGTCCGAGGGGGACTTGAACCCCCGACGGCGAACGGTAGCACGCACCGCAGCATGGCGGCCCAGTACGCACGGCTAATCCGCCGCACTCCATTACCCTTGCTGTGCTCTTGTTAATATTCATTTTCTTTGCACCTTTCAACACATTGTCCATTCCCTTTAACTGTTCTTCCAAGCCTTTTGCTGTCTCTGACAGAATTACATTGTCATCGGAAGAACGCTATGTTTTTATTTCTTCACTCTGAACTTTAATTCACTCTCCAAATTTCTCCTTGCTTCCTTTATACCTTGCTCAATATACAAACTGAATAACATTGGAGAAAGGCTACAAACTTCTCTTACTACCTTTCCAACCACTGCATCCCTTTATTGCCCTTCCACTCAGATAATTGCTGCCTGGTTTCTGCACAACTTGTACATAACCTACCGTTCCTATATTTTACTCCTGCTTGCTTCAGAGTTTGAAAGAGTGTATTCCAATCAATATTGACAACAGATTTCTCCAAATCTACAAAAGCTAGAAAAGTAGGTTTGTCTTTCCTTAATCTATCTTCTAATATAAGCCGTTAGGTGAGTATTGCCTCCCGTGTTCCTTTTTATTATGAAGCGTGTTTGTCGGTCTTGGTACAGATATCTGTTAAACACAAACGCAACCGATAACTTGCGCATTGCATAAATGATGAAGTTCTGCAGTTGGATGTCGAGCAACTTGTATTTTCTGTTCCGAATAACACTGTCAGGAGTTTCAAAAGCATAACATGCAAGTGGAACTGTTACTTTCCTCCATTTGTGCCTGATCACGTTGTTGAATATGGGTTCACTAAACGCAATTTCGATTAGTGCAAAGACGACGATGGTTGCGTTGCGACTGTGGAGTTCAGTATAAAAAAAAAAAAAATGTTCAAATGTTTGTTAAGCTTATGGGACATAACTACCGGGTCATCAGTCCCTAAACTTACAAACTACTTACGAACTACCTTATACTAAAGACGGCACAAATATCCATGCCCGAGGGGGGATTCGAACCCGCGACCGTAGTGGCCGTGCAGACCGGAGTTCAGTATCAATGCAGTTGAGTAAAACTCGCTCAATAGACCGTTTAGCGATCTTTTTCCACCGGCGGTAGAGGTACACATTCAAAGAAGGCACACTACGCTAGGAGGACGGACTGAATATGAATTCAGGACCAGACAACATTTTGTTCCAAAATTGGGAACGTGACAGTTATCTTGCTGTTATTGAAGAATACATGTGTCTGCTTTGTCTGGTTTTGAAGCTGCAATGTATCTGTTCGGAGGACGGTTCATGTCATTTGCCCACGGTGACCAAGCATACCACTTAGTTCATGGAAGAGAATGAGTAGTGGAGAAAGACGTCTACCTTCAATGGATATAACTCGTTGAATTGCAGACGCTGACTTCACACACAGTAGATAGTGTGAGGCCTCTGTCAATATCGTCACAACGTCATTATTGAATCCAGATTGGTCGCTGTTAAGAACTTCAGCTGCTGAATATTTAGAAACTATAGTGTTCATGAATTGAATATCAAAATATATTGTTGTATTCTGTCTCTTTTAGTGCATTGGCATGTTTTTACATTACAAACTGACTAACTTTGTAACTCACAAAGTTTTGAAGTGCCTTAAACTTCCACACCCAGGTAGGGTAAGCTTTGAAATCAGTGAGTCCAAGAGATCTACCCGTCGTGATGCCCACCGCCTTATGTAACGCGACAGGTATCCTTCTAAAGTACTGCATGATTTTTTTTAAAGTGGAACCTTTCTTTTTTTTCCTTCAATCACCTTCTTGACTTACCCAAAAGAAACATAGTCATTAGATACATCGTCAATAAAATGCTGATAAATTCGTTCGATATCAGTAATGTCTTCGGAAGGGATTTACCAGTTCTTAACCTCCAGGATGTCAATAGTAGTGGCATCTTCAAGTTTCTTGATCAGACTGATGATAGCGTTTGTATTGTCTCTTTCTCTTTCCGTCTGGTGTAAAACCTCTAATGTCAAGTGTGCGTCAGTTCTCATCATGCACGATACAAACACAAATACAAAATTTCCGGTTACAGTTTACTACATCTCTCACACACAAATACAATAGAGTCACAATATAATTCTCTATCTGTTTCAAGGCATTATACTGCCGGGCGCGTGTATTACCTGCACTGACCCTCTGTTACAAGTCAGCATGGGCGGCTAAAATGTATGATGTTGCCATCTACTACTGGATTGGTTACGCCTATGTACCAAACACGGGATCAGTGCCGGCGATGTACTTCGCAGTGTTCGAATCCCAGTACATTTTTCATGTTGCGTTTTGACTACTGGGGCCCGCCATCCAACAAATTTTGTGTCACCCGTAGTGTTCCACTTTCAATGACTTCACTTAGCCAGAATGCACGACCCCGCGGCGCAGTCCCCCAGCTATGCAGCTAAGGCCGCAGGCTCCAGAATGTCCAAATGTTTGTAAAGCTATGGGACCTAACTGCAGTGGTCATTGGTCCCTAAAATTACAAACCACATAAAATAACATATGCTAAGAACAACACACACCGCCATACCTGCAGGAGGACTCGAATCTCCGCCGAGGAACGGCCACGCAAGGCCCTTGTCTCGCGGCCCGCAGTTTCCGTTGCCCCGTGAAGGTGGGGTCTCGTGGGGATCTTTTGTCCTCCTTCTGTGCATACACACTGATGAGTCAAAGAAAGTGGTAAACCTGCGTAATATCGTGTAGGGCCCTCGAGTTCTCGCAGAAGTGCCGCAAAACGACATGGCTTGGACTCGACTATTGTCTGAGGTAGTCCTGGAGGTACTGACGCCATGTAGGGCTGTCCAAGAGAGTACGAGGGGATGGAGATCTCTTCTGTACAGCACGTTGCAATGCATCTAAGAGGTGCTCAATAATGTTCCTGTCTGGGGAATTTGAAATCCAGCATAGATTTTTAAACTCAGAGGAGTTTTGATGGAGCCACTCTGTAGCCATTTCGGACGTGCGGGGCGTCGCATATTTCTGCTGGAATCGCCCAAGTCCGTCGCAGTGCGCAATGGACACGAATGAATGCAGGTAATTAGCCAGCATTTCTACGTACGTGTCACCTTTCAGAGTCGTATCTCGCCGGCCGCGGTGGCCGAGGAGACTGAGGCGTTCCAGTCACGGTCTGCACGGCCACTACGGTCGGGGGTTCGAATACCCCCTCGGGCATGGATATTTGTGCCGTCCTAGTTCGTAAGTAGTTCATAAGTAGTTTGTAAGTTTAGGGTCTGATGACCCCGTAGTTAAGTCCCATAGACTATACAAACATTTGAACATTTAGTCGTATCTCATCAGATCAGGAGTCCCGTATATCTCCAAATGCACGCGTGCCACGCCATTACAGACCCTCCACCAGCTTGCACCATCCCCTACTGACATTCAGGATCCATGGATTCATGCGGTTGCCTCCATATCTGTACACATAAATCCACTCTATACTATTGGAAAAGAGACTCGTCAGACCAGACAACGTTTCCAGACATCAAAGGCCGATATAACCTTTCCCAACCGCAGCGCCGTCCTCTGCTTGTTTACACATCTCGGAGTTTGAATATTCATGCCTATACCAGTTTCTCTGGCCGTTCAGTGTACATAACAGCTTTATTAAACATTGAAAAGGTAAGGTAAGGTACATGAAAATGGAAACAGGAAATTACAAAAGGAAAACGAATTATTTAAGAAGAACAATAAAAAGGACAGAATATGTTGTGCACTGTCTGGGGAGGTGGTCTCGGAATGTGAACTTTATCGCGACGTCCTTGGTAGATTAATAGTTAAGATCTGTTAATTTGCTAAGTACGAAGGGTGGCTGTTTATGTATGTAGTGTGTGTGATGTCTTATGTCTGTTCACTTGTTTTATCATGTGTTTACTTAACATATATTATAGCATATACTAAGGTATATATACAAGCTTAACGTGGCGCAGTTAAAATAACTGACCGCGATTTTTTAACATACATCTCTGTTTTCATTCTATGTTTAATGGTAATATATCACTACAGTTGTAATATACATTTACGTTGTTACATGTTCTTGTTCGAGTGTTGTCCTCCCTGTGTCAGAGGAGTCGGTCGCACTAGGGTCCTAGTGTGAACTAACCCTATCGTCTCTTTGATTTCAGCTACTATACCTAAATGGTCTCATTTGTTTGTAGATAGTACGCCCGGTCTAGGATATGTGGTCAGTTATGAGTCTGGTCTAGTTTACCCCATTTTCTGAATACCTGAGTACGTGTGCTAGTTTTTCTGTTGGAATTCCTGTTACGTTTCGGCGTGCGTGTGAGGACCGTTCACAGCACTGCACTAGGTGTTCCGGGGATACATGTTCACTGCATTAGCAGTTATCGTCCGTAGAAAGTGAGAAGCACAGTATATGCACTGAATATGGTACATGGTCGGTTCCACGACCAGGATGGGCGTGTTGCCACCGTAGTCGTTCCATGGTGCCAGGGAGAAAAGCTTACAGTCTACAGCCTTTATTATTTCGGTCCCACTCTCTTTACGAGGCATCAAACCCTAGTGTTTATTTAATGTTTGTGTTCCATGCCTTCCCTGATGTTATCGCATATTTTCGTTTTTTGACTAGTAACTTGCGTCCCTGGATCTGACTGTACATCGGGATGATACAGAATACCTCTGTTGAAATAGTGCGAAATGCCCCTGAAATCCTAAGAAGTAAACTCCTTTGTCCATGTGCCACTGCTGTTCCGTTGGTCACTAAATCAAGCCTGTGTGTCGGTACACTGGGGAAGCTCACTGCCTATTTATAGAGAGCGTAGTTGTATGCTGCAATGTGTGTGACTAGCACTGTGTAGTGTTTATCCATACCAGTTTGTAAAATATATTCTCTGCTTTACTAGTGGTTATGCGTATGTCTTGGGTGATATTGTATTTTTATTGACTGTGTACTTCCACGTATCGTGTGGCAGTTTCTCTTTTAATTTGTGTGATTTCTATTTTAATTGATCGGTTCCACTGAAAAGTGCCTGTCAGTAATATATATGCTGCCTTGTGTGTTCAGCTGCTAATCTGTTAGTGTTGCAACAATATTGCATAGTGTTCAGGATACCACTGCCTTTGCTCTCTAGTGCCACCAGTTGTCAATACTAACATATCTTCGTCCTATGCCTCGGCCCCGTCGGTGCGTGAGTCCTCCTCTATGGGAGAGATGAGACGCTCAATGGCGATCTTCCCGAATATGGGTCCGCATATTGAATATTGAAGGCATCCCTTTGTAATACTTCTGAAACTTTCCAGTTTCCCGTCTGGTACACGGTGTCTCTGCTGATGAAGGAAGCTCTTGTACAAGGAAGTAGGAACATGTAGGTCACGGAGTCGGGCAAACAATGCAGGCAACCAAAGATTGTTAAAGGCTGTTGCACTATCAATTGAGATAGCGACTGCGTACTTATGTTGACTCTGCCCAATTGTGTGGAAGACCGTATTTACAACTTCATCTGTAGATTTTCCTTCTCTGAATCCATATTGCTGGGGGCTAAAGCTAAGGCCATAATGTTCTTCATGTTCCTGTAGGCGGTTACTGAGGACTCTTTCCTACACCTCAGACAGGGATTATGGCCAGTATTCGTCTGCTGACTTTTTATGATAACATTATTGGCTGTTTTCCATGATTAAGGTATCTACCAGTCGCAGAACTACATTTAATAGGTCTGTCAGATAAGGTGTTATTAATGATGATGCCTGTTGCGTTTCGACCGAGTGCTCTCTTTTTCTTTAAACTAGAAACTGCCAGTGCGACCTTCTCCAATACAAACGGATGTGAAACGTTTTCAGTTCTGTGTTCTCTGTATAATTCATCTCTTAAGCATTGTTGTGGTATAGTGTCCTTTGTGGGAACCTCACCCGGTAGTAGTTGACTGAACTGAAATTGTGTAGTGTCTCTCCATCCTTGGGTCATGGTGCCATCGGCATCCCTTAACGTAGCCAGAACAACGGGATACTTTACTTAAGCCAATATTTTAACGGTTGTTCCCACGTGTCAATTTTTAATTGTCGTCCTTCGTATTCCTCCAAGGTACTTCTTTTTGTGTGTATCTTGTAGTTTGTTTTTGTAAAGGTATTCTGCATCTTTGCTGTTTAGTACTATGATTTTTATGCCTCTGGTTGTGAATGCCCTCTGGTAAAAGCTTCTAAGACTTCTTTTCTATCTTGTATCCTTTCTTAGTCCAGTCAGTTCATTGATCCAAGGTGCTGCAATCTGTTGTCTGTTTGCAACATACGAGATAGAGACATATTGAGCACTCTGTAGTATCACGAGCAGTTTATGTACCCAGTATTCCAAGCTGCCATTAATCTCTGAGTCTAGTTTCCGCTGTATATGGGCCCTCAATTTTTCACAGTCAGCTTTACTGAAAAGCGACTCTGACATATGTGACGCTGTCCGTTGTAATTTGTTGAACGTCTATGATGATGGTACTGTGGTCGTTGCTTGAAGCATTTGGTATGACAACGTTATGTTCATGGTAATGCATGTGACATTAAATAAAATAATGTCAATATTCATAATTCATCCACTATGTCCTATTCTGGGTGTAACTACATACAGGGTGTTACAAAAAGGTACGGACAAACTTTCAGGAAACATTCCTCACACAGAAAGAAAGAAAATATGTTATGTGGACATGTGTTCGGAAACGCTTAATTTCCATGTTAGAGCTCATTTTATTACTTCTCTTCAACTCACATTAATCGTGGAGTGTAAACACACAGCAATAGAACCTACCAGCGTGACTTCAAACACTTTGTCGGGGATTCGAATCCTCCCCCAGATATGGATGTTTGTGCTGACTTTAGTATACGTTAGTTCATAAGTAGTTCGTAAGTTTATGGACTTATTACACTGCCGTTAAGTCCCATAATCTTTAAACATTTGAACATTTGATTGGATGAAATGACGAAGCACTACAAACCATTGCGGGAGGAAATATTATCTGTAAAGCCGCTTGTTGATATACTTAACATCACGATCTAACCTTACAGGCAGGCAACTTTTACCTAATCGGCGTCCATGTCCCGAAACATACGTTTATAAGTAACAAAATACTAAGTGTAGAAAGTTACCTATCAACTGAAGCATTCCATTTCGATGCTTAATTTCTTTCCTTAATGACACTATACTTCTGCTTTTGAACTGTCGAGAAACTTAAAATCTAGAACGAATTTTCGCTCTGCAGCGGAGTGTGAGCTGGTATAGAACTCTCTGACAGATTAAAACTGTGTGTCTGGGTGGTAATCGTACCCAGGATACAGCTACACATCCGCCTTCCGTCTACACCTCGTTCGAGTTTTAGCCTAGCACACAGATTTAATCTGCTACGAAGTTTCAATATTAATCCACGTTCATCATTTTTCTCATCTGGTAGTACGTACTAATGTTATTAATCACTCTATCGATCCTCTAACAGCTTGACGTTTCTATATGGGCCGATGGTTAGCATCGTCCTGCACAAACTACATTTACTACACATTAATCAATGTGTAGCCAAGACCCCTGACTCGGCAGTCTTCGTCCAGTATTGAACTAAATATAATATCTCACAGCACATTAAGCAAAACGTTTCCTGAATCAGCAGTCTTCAGCCGTTCCTGAAATTATCGCCGTTCTCATTAAGGCGGAAGTCCGTCAAGACGGCTCTTCATTCCTATGCTTTATCTGATACAACTGCTTATATTATGCATACAACTTAAAACTTGCAGCTTTTAGTCCCAAATACACGAGACCACTTATGTTCATATTTACTGCCATATTGGAGAATTACTTGGTTTCACTGTGACGTTCTCTCAGGTCCTACTTCCAATCGGAAGAAAAATTTACGGATTTTTGTTACTTACGCTGCAGAATTTCCTACATTATTAATCAAACGCGGATCGGGCAGTTCAGACAATTCTAATTTCACTGAAACTGATTTACACAAATTAAAGCTAGGGATTGATATTGCATTTACTAGTAGTTATAGCACTTTTCCGTGAACTAGTGTCACTGCATCAGTTATACAAAGGCAGGATGAGGAAAGGTAAAATGTATCTTTCGTCTGGAAAACGAGTAATTAAACACCAGGAACTTTATGTCTTAGATACTGGCATGTGTTAAGGACTGCGACTGTACATGACAAGAAAAGCTAAAATGAAAACAGTGCAATAAAAAAGAAGTTAAAAAACTGATAGGTTGCTGAAAATAAAACCATGTACTGACGAGTTTCGGGTGTAGCCCATCTTCAAAGTACCTGGTAAGCGTAAAAACTAAGATAATACATGTACAGTCAAACAGTTAAAAGTAAACGTGATACAAAAAGAGAAATGACCCAAGATAGAATTTATACATACCATAACACTACCCATTTAACTATAGACAAAAAACAATGGCCAGTATAGGCTGGCCAATCATCAAATATGTGTGTACAAAACTTAGTACGTTCGTCGAAAGCTAAAAGTAAACTGAAAGCAATTTTTTTTCAGTGCCAAGACATCCAATGAAACACCCTTATTACTAACGGGCAGAATTGTCAAACCATCGTTAATGTTCCTCTAATGGTGCTACTGGATATCTTGGAGGAGATTGAGATATATATTAGCCACCAGAGTTGCCCGGACCTGTTAATTAAGGATCAGTTGGTGGGGTCTCGCAATTGGTTCTTTGATTTTTTTCGTAAATATTTGATGAATGACAATGTATAAAGTTGTCGGGCGTGTAGATGGACTGGCGCCCCGTTTCCCTTGTCTCACTGTATCCGTGAACTCGATTGCCTTTTCACGTTTTAATACCATGTTTGTAAACTTCTTTCCGCCACTCAGCAGCATCTTCCCTCTGGCAAACGGCTGTCATATGCTGCGCCCGTCACATTTATGTTAAGACCTGATTCGAGAAAATTCTTAATTTTGTCCATGTTAATATTCTGCAAATGTCTGTAAAAGACTAAATATTTTATTTTGTTTGTATATATAGACTGTTATTTTCATATACCTGTATGACGTCTTAGGTGAGGTGTTGCCCTCACATTGTTTTTTATTCGCCCTAACGGCACTGAAAAAATTTGATTTCAGTTTACTTTTAGCTTTCGACGAATGTACTAAGATTTGTACACACACATTAATGTTGCCAGTGTTTGATGAGTGGTCAGCCTCTACTGGCCATTGCGTTTTGTCTATACTTAAATGGGTAGTGTTACGGTATATATGAATTCTATCTTGGGTCATTTCTCTTTTTTTATCACGTTTACTTTTAACTGTTTGACTGTACATGTATTATCTTAGTTTTTACGCTTACCAGGTACTCTGAAGATGGGCTACGCCCGAAACGCGTTAGTACAAAAGGAGTAAAGGTTTTATCGTTACCTGCATGATTTTATTGTCAGCAGCCAAACAGCTTTTTTAACTTCTTTCTTATAACATTGATAATTATGGCTGTGCACCTCCATCAAGACTTCAAGTCTGACCTGCAAAATGAAAACAATTAGCTCCAGTAGACACTTTTATTTGCCGCCAAAAAGTTTCAAATGTTCAAATGTTTGTAAATCTATCGGACCAAACTGCGTGGTCATCAGTCCATAGCTTACAAACTACTTAAACCAAGGTAAACTAACCTAAGGACAACACACACACACTCATGCCCCAGCGACAAGTTTCGAGAGATAACACTACCTTCAGGTGGAACCCTGGTTTTAGTAACATTTCTTCTGGCTAGAAAAAAATGTTCAAATGTTTGTTAATCTTATGGGACTTAACTACGGGGTCATCAGTCCCTAAACTTACAAACTACTTATCAACTACTTACAACTAAGGACGGCACAAATATCCATGCCCGAGGGGGGATTCGAACCCCCGACCGCAGTGGCCGTGCTGACCGTGACTGGAGCGTTCTGGCTAGATGCAACCAGTAATTTGTTAAGAGTTTTCACAACTTAAATTCATTCACAGGACATGAACCAATATCTAAATAAACAAATATTTGGTTATTGTCCTGTGAGTGAATTCTAATCGAAATTTATTTTCATGACGAAAATCGCAGTTCTGTCCATTGTGATACATTCAAAAGAAAAACACAGCAAGCTCATGACTGCATCCAGCTCACAAATATGGGGAAAAAAGCTGTACCACCTGCATGTGACAATGTAAACTCTCGAAACGCATAGTGAGATAAATACAAAGAGTGACTGATGCAGATAATTTTTCTTATTTGAACTTTTGTGAGAAACAAGAACAGTTTTACAATTTTTCCCAATCTATTATTTTGTATTGCAATTCACATTGCAGTGCTATGACACTGTAGTAATGGAACGACAAGCATTTCTTCGAAACATAGCGACGTTTAATGAATTTGTATTGTAGTTCATCTCAATTGAGTTAATTTTGAAATAGATTCCTCAGTAATCTTCTTTCAGTTCGGTCCATCTTTCGGTAGGTCCGTTATTTGCTTATAGGAAATTAAACGGACATATGCAATTGCTTATACACATGGACACAGGTCTTCTAGGTGCCCTGATTACTACTTTTAAGCGTGATGTAACCGGAGAACATAACGTTCGAAATGCGTCCTGTTGTACAGGCATCGCTGCTGTAGTGCCCCTTACATTTTCATTCATTGCTGCCAATATTTCACCGATTTCCATAAGATCACTATATCCCAGTGGCGTAGTGGTTAACATTACTGTCTGGTAAGCAGGAGACCTGGGTTTAATTCTCGGCTGGACACACTATTTCAACCTTCCCCACTGTTTCATTTGAATTTCTACTATCACTTCATCTAAATTCTTTTGTGTCTCTATAAAAAAGTGACTAGGTGCTGCATTTCTGGAAGGAACATGACACTAAGGTGTCTGGTTCATCAATGAGTATAAAAGTAAGAATTAATTACCAACTACATTCGAGCTAGAATGTCTCAGAATTGGAACTGTCGCAATAAAGCACGGAAGAAGACGAGTAAATGTGTTTAAATACACATACAGTTTTGTTAAATTGGAAAAATGAAAAAATACATATTTAGTCTACAGCTGACAGTTATAAGAAAGGTAAAAGAACTGATCCACATATCGTTGTCCTCAGTTTCCTGTAGAATTTTGGAGCATATTCTCAGTTCGAATATAGTAAATTTCCTTAAGACGGAAAAAGTTATTTCTATGAATCAGCCCGAGTTTAGGAAACATCAATCGTTTTAAACTCAGCTTGCCCTTTTCCCACATGACATCTTGAGAGCCATGGATGAAGGGCAACAGGCATATTGTGTTTTCTCGATTTCAAAAAGCCATTTGACGCGGTGCCACATCTCAGACTGCTAACGAAGATGAGAGCATATGGAATATGTTCACAAATTTGTGACTGGCTGGAAGTAACAGAAGGCAGTGCGTTGAACTCGACGACAAGTGTTCATCAGAGACTAGTGTACAGGGTCTTTAGTATAAGGTAGTTCATAAGTAATTTGTCAGTTTAGGGACTAATGACCCTGCAGTTAAGTCCCACAAGCTTTACAAAGATTTGAACATTTTTTGGACACATATACGTTTTCTCCAATTAAGAATCCTTTCATTGAAACTGAATTTAATTAATGTTCGTGCGTTGTTACGGTATATGTGTCCAAAAAATGTTCAAATGTTTGTAAAGCTTGTGGGACTTAACTGCATGGTCATTAGTCCCTAAACTGACAAATTACTTATGAACTACCTTATACTAAAGACGACGTAAACAGCCATGCCCGAGGGCGGGTTCGAGCCCCCGACTGGGAACGGCCTCGCTCATCGGGAAATAGTACTTCAATGCGCTTGGCCGCTCCGCCGCGGCTATATGTGTACCACTGCATTCACATTCGTGAGGACGGCCGTTGGCCATTCATATAGAGTTTTCCGTGATGTTCCTAAATCTTTACAGTAAAGACCGGGCTGGTTCTTTGGAAACGGCACTGCTGATTTCCTTCCCCGTCCTTACGAAAAGAATCCAAGCTTGTGCTCGCTCCGTTTACAATGACAATGCTGTCGACGAGACGTTAAACCCTTCCTTCCTTCAATTTAATGTTTCCCATTTGAATTCTAGTTTCATTTTCACCTAGAGTTTTCTTTGCTGAGCTTACTTCCAAATTACATTGTAAAAAGACATAAAAAAAGTCAAGATCGCTGATCATCAATTTTTATTTACGACGACCGGTTTCGTTGTACTATGTCAGCATCATCTGGTGAAATAAAATATTTTACAAGGCCATAATCTGTTAAAAAAGAAAGACGGAAATTTAAAACATGCATGTCATTATAATAAAACGAGAAGATACATCAATTAAATCCATAAGAGCAAGAACGGGCATATTTAGAGATGAGACATACCTTGTAATGTCAATCAGTTGTTATATAACAATTTACAGTGCATAGGTGCACTATGTCATTATAATAAAACATAATTATCACAGTGAGTGACAATAGCAAACTGATAGATGATACAAGTCAAGATAAAAGAATATGACGCCAGATGGCAGCACACACCAATGTAATATTAAAACACAATGAGGTTAAAAACGTGTTGTACAGATTATAAAAATAATTAGAAGTTATTTGAAAAAATAGACTAATATCTACGTTGATGGTGTAATTAAGTTTGTGCATACCACAAAAATATCTGTATAAACTTACAGTCATTTATAAACGGAAAACTAACACAGTTAAAATGTAGCGGTCATACAATATTGGTTTGTGCATACCATAGAAATATCTGTATAAAACGACTGTCTATTAAAAAGTATGCAACAGTGGCACAATGCAGCGGTGCAAATTATATGTATTGAATAGTCACACACTAATAGTTCACCGCGGTGTTTTCATACCAAAATCATCTCTGTCGCTGAAACGTAACTTATAATTGCAAAAATAGATCATACTGTGGCAGTACTCGGAGGGAATACGTGACTAGATCATTAAGCGAGCTTGCCACCTTCGCCCAATGCTCGTCGCTTCGTACCTTGGTGGATTATTGTGTCGCTGAGCCTTCACTGCTTTCACTAGAAACATTTTATTGATGCAACAGCACATAAAAATCTAGCGCTATTGACAGCTTGTGTGACTACTCTTAACAGTTTTGATAACTACCATGATATAACTGATAGTGTAAAAAATTATAACTCGAACTGATTTGATCTCGAGTGAACAGCTAATTCAAGGAAGTTTTCATAAACATAGCGAACTAAGCTTCAATTTCACAACTAAATGTTCAGTGATGCTTCAGTTGACTTATTTGTTTTCACAATACGCATTAGATTTCATGGCCGTATAAAATGTTCAAATGTCTGTAAATCTATCGGACCAAACTGCGCGGTCATCAGTCCGTAGCTTACAGACTACTTAAACCTAGGAAAAATAACCTACAGACAAACACACACACCAATGCCCCAGGGAGGACTCGAATCTCCACGGCGAGCAACCGCGCGCTCCGCAGCGAGGTGCTTTAGGCCGCTCAGCTACTCCACCGTGGCATGGCCGTATCAGTGTACAGTTACTGGTATCTGATGGGTCTTACTGTCAGTTGGCTTTGTATTTGTTCCACTTACAAAATGACTAAGAATAACGGCGGAAAATAACTCCGTGACTACTACGGCGTTATACGGGGTGTTACAAAAAGGTACGGCCAAACTTTCAGGAAACATTCCTCACACACAAAGAAAGAAAATATGTTATGTGGACATGTGTCCGGAAACGCTTAATTTCCATGTTAGAGCTCATTTTAGTATTTCTCTTTAAATGTAAATTGAAATAATTCGTACAGACAACTGTCAAAATACCCAATTGTTTTGTTAGTATGTACTATACTTCCAATTGAAAAAAAAATGTTTGTAATTCTATCGGAACAAACTGCGTGGTCATCAGTCCGTAGCTTACAAACTACTTAAACCTAGCTAAACTAACCTAAGGACAAACACACACACCCATGCCCCAGGGAGGACTCGAACCTCCACGGCGAGTAACCGCGCGGTCCGCAGCGAGACGCTTTAGACCACTCGGCCACTCCACCGCGGCTTCCAATTGAAGGAAGGTAATGTTGACTTCAGTGCTTGTGTTGACATGCGACTCATTGCTCTACAGTACTAGCATCAAGCACTTCAGTACGTAGCATCAACGTGGTTTTTCAGTCAGTGCAATGTTTACAAATGCGGTGAATCGAGAAAGTATAGTACATACTAACGAAACAATTGGGTATTTTGACAATTGTCTGCACGAATTATTTCAATTTACATTTAAAGAGAAATACGAAAATGAACGCTAACATGTAAATTCAGCGTTTCCGGACACATGTCCACATAACATATTTTATTTCTTTGTGTGTGAGGAATGTTTCCTGAAAGTTTGGCCGTACCTTTTTGTAACACCCTGTATACCGACATGAAAAGCAACTGTTTTCTGATTATTGAAAAAGTATTGCGCCATTTTCGCGTTTATTTGAAATCCGCGTATCGCTAGTGACAGTAATTCAGGAACGAGCAGTTTCCTTAGGGGCAGAAGGCGTGAATAATTGAGTAAGAACATTGACGAGTTCTCTGTCCTTGGCTAACAAAAAAAGATGGAAGCCTATGAAAGCGCAGCCGATAGTAGCAGCAAAGGCCGGTCGGCAGATAGGCAACGTACTTTGCCCTGCCGGAAAGAAGCGATAGGATTGGAAGCAGCAGCAGCTGCTGCTTTGAGGAGGCGCTCGTAAAGGAAGCTCTTCAGGTGACGTATGTGCCGGCGCTCGCCTGCTGCCAAGCCACTCGGTCGTACCGCTCCAACTCATTACCACTGCTGGACACATCCATTACCTTACACAAGACTTACGCAATAGCAGCAGTTCCGACGTTGCCATCAGCAAGAACACTGCCAAATAAATTACCAGAGACTTTGAAGTGTTCTTTTGCTGCAAACGAACGAACAGTTTCGAATGTAGTGTGTCTTTTGCGCAGACGAGGTACTCTATTACGAATCATGATATTGTACTTTACAAAAAATTCTTCCTTGCACTGCATTCAATTTCTTTAGATCCTCAGAAAATTGCTGTATCGAATGTCTTGGGAACTGTTATAGAATGACGCCGATTTTATGACTGTAGAGGCATCAATACGCCGAAAAAAGTTATTTCCTAAGTAAGAAACCAATGTTGAGAGTAAGCTAGTTACTAAGTCACTGCTTACAATTTTAAATATGTAAATTAAGTCAGTTTTATACGATAATCTATTTTGCAGCATAAACAAAAACAAGTACTTCTTAACATCGTTCTGTATGGTAAGATAGTTGTTTGGTCCTCCATCTTATTACACAGAAATATAATAATCAAATGGCAAACCAGCTCGCGTTCGTCATGATAATCAAATCCGTAAAAAGACTTTATCTGAGAATGAGTCTAAGATATTCGTTTCACGGTCGGAATTAGCTTCCTGGTGACTGTTTTCTTATGCGCATTAGGTTACGATCAAAAGCTAAGCTTTTCAGCCAACAATCCAGCACAAAATCTTTAGGAAGAGAAATGTGGCTTGGACCGTGGTCTAACGCATATTAAATAAAAATCACCGAAGTTGACATCGTGCCTAAGCTATATTGTTCTTCAAACGGCTGCTACGAAGTGTTAGATAAGCGAAAGATGTCAAACATTTATGCTGCCACTCTACATGCGCAACACAGGTATTGTGCCAAATTTAGGAAACCCCTTGATTAACTCCCATTCTGACACAAGAGTTTGATATTTGCCTCAAAACTGCCTTCAATCTTCCTCTGTAATGGCGCAGCGAGGTGACGACACATGCGCGAAGCAGAGTATTGCTCAGAAGTTCACTCGAGATATAAGGTAGGTTAATCTTGTCACATTGGCAATGGATTTGACCATAATTCTGCCAAAGGCCACTTTCGACGTCTCGCACTTTGGGAAGATGCAACAGCTACCCAAGTCTAGGTACTTCAGCTTCACAAACCAGTGTGGATTACGTTAACTTCAATTACTGTTCCTGCTCAGAATTTTTTCTTCATGCTTATTTTCAATCCTTATTGGCACTTTCTCTTTAATCACATGTGTACATGTGTACCAGAATAACTTACGCCCTAAATTTTTCATTCTCGTGTAGTGGAGCGATTTTCTTTTAATTCTACTAGTCGGATCACCTAGTCGCGTCGTGAAATAAAAATTGGAAATATTAGTCAATTTCGCATGGAATCGTAGCCCATTCTCCACGTAATTTGACACTTTCCCTGAGGAAGCAGTAAATAAAACCAATACGAAATTTAGAAAGTTAATTAACGTTCGCTGCGCGGGAGTGGCCCTGAGCTCTAAGGCGCCATGCTGAGGAGTGCGCGATTGCTCACCGTAGGATGGTCGAGTCCTCGCTCGGTTTTTGGATGTGTGTGTTGCCCGTAGTGTAAGTTAGTTTAAATACGGTAGTTTCTAAGACTAGAGACCCATGACCACTGACTGACTGTCATGACATTTACAAATATTTGAACATTTTTAATTAACGTTTCGGAAGAATAAATAAGTAAATCTCGACGGCAGTGTACAGTAAGCCAATTTATATGTTGATGAAAACGATGACTCCCTGATAAGCCAAAGCTTTACGGCCATTGTCCAATGCAAGAATGAATGTCACTGGGGAATCATTCTTGAAACTGGCGTCACAGAAACGGCGTATAATATTGGTTGTTTGTTCAGTGCTCTCGTCAGTATCTATGTAAACTGGTTGAAGAACAATGAAACCACGAGTAAGCAAGGAGATGGAGGTTTGAAGCCTCATCACAGCGCGGGGAGATAAGAATTTTCCCACTCTGTAAAGCGAGATTGGCGATGATCTGTGGCATATTTGACAAGGAGAACAATTCTGATGGTGGCTTTAATATATCGGATAATACCGTTCATAGCTCATTATTTACTGATGTAGTATTCCTCCGCGACAGACGACACTTCGTGTTCCCATGTTTGACCCAAAGATATCATCAGTTATGACTGCAGTGTTTACGGGATCATCGGATTTGGACCTTGCCGTCTGGTATGATTAATGACGTTCCCAGTTACAGCAGGTTGGGAGTCGCGTTAGGATGCACCGTTAGCCAGAAGAACGTCTTCACACAACATGGTTCCCGCCAAGAACACAGGAAGACAGGGGCAATGTTATACTGTGGGTGACATTCACCTAGGAACCTGTGGCAATAAAACAAGCTCCAGAACAGCAGCGGAGTACTTGGATACCTTCACCGCTTCATGCATCATGTCTGCCCGACGGCAACAGAATGTTCCAGCAAGACACCTGTCCATGCCAAGAGGCAATGCCCGGCCTGCTGCTGTTTCTCGAACAGCTGGGGAACTCACGTTAATGGCAAATTCACCTCATCTCCCCCTCAGGCGCGATATCTGTCGCGCTGTTGGGCAATATCTCCACATCCAAAAAACACGTTTAGTAATTTACAGGAATTACGTGACCTGTCCGTCTGCATTTGATGTTACATACCTACAGAAATTTAGCAAAGGCCTCCCTAATTCAAATCCGCGCCACACATAATTGTCGCTGTATTTCTTTCCAATAACATTTGTTAAGCGAATGGTTGTAATATTTTGGCTCGTCTACGTATCATTAGATAAATGAATGAAAAGCAAACGCCTTTTTCATGTGCTAGGAAACCATTACAAAAAAGGCATTTTAATTTTGATGTGCGAAAATAAGCGTCACATTAGCTTACACAATGCTTTTTATTGTATCTCTTATAGTTAAGCTATCGCTTTTGGCAAAAATCAAACGTATGACTTGACTCTCCTATCTACAGAACATTGGTTTCATTAATTGGTGGAGCCTCCAGTTGGTTTGATACAGCTCCCTACGGCGGTCTATCATGCATAATCTCTTCACGTCAGTGTTACTCTTGCATCAGACCCACATGGATATGGCTACTGTAGTTAAGCCTTGACCTTTTCCCCCGTCCTCCCCACTCACTCACACATTCATTACTTCCCAAATTAATAGGTTCTTGCAATCCTTGAACCTTGAAGATGGGCGCTCTTGTCAGTTAGTTCTACCGTAACCCTCTATTAAAGTTATTTATATCCAGTACCTCGTCATTAATCCTCGAACGAGCAATCTCATCTTCATCATTTTTTAGCACCACATTTCCAAAACCTTTATCCTTCTCGTGTATTTATCATATACGACTACTTGTGATATTTTCCAGCAATTTATTGATTTACATGATCCATTTTATTTTATAAATTATCCCTCTCTTCTCATTATCAATGTATAAAGATTTGAAATTGTTGTGTTTCGTAATTACGTTGTACTTTAATTTCATTAGCCGCCACTAACCTGTTTTTTCAATCACTTTTGTAACACTGAAAGACGTAGAAACGGAAAGTGTATATGTTTGCTTTTCGCACAACCATAACCTCAGAAAAGCTTATTTCTGTTTATGTCTGAGAGCAAAGAACTTGTATGTGATCCATTACCAAGATTTTTCATTATTAGTATATATAGACGAATGAGTTACGTAATACATGTTTGCGTGATAATTAACGTGAATTAAGTGCTTGCCACGATATTGTGTTTCAGTTTAGAATGGAAATATTTTGTGAGACTGCGATATTCCATTCAGAGGCACATCGTTGCACTAGAATATATTTAATGAGAGCTACGCATATATCCTAGGTAGTATGTAGTTAGAACTAGAGCCCATTATGCCAAGTTATCTTTATTCTCGAACCCACTTGTTATTTGTCGTCCATGTGTGCAAAGATATAGTCATAAACAAACAGCACTTTCAAATATTTAAGAACTTTTTTCTTTGTTTCAATTATACCACTCACTGTATTGTTGAATTATCCTTAAATTATGCACTCATAAACTTAATCATGTTCCCGGTAGAAATTTTAGGAGATTTTCACTTTCACACACACGCAGAGGAGAGGGTGTATGATTTGGTGCTGCCTACGCGTCACCTGTGAAAGCTTGTAAAGGGTATTTTGACCAGAATGCAGCTTATAAACCATCCAGGTAATTCCAGCGCTTCATCACCATACCTCTCACGTGCATTCCTACGAGATTCCAATACAGCGCACATACACGCCCAAACTCACGAGCCGCCTAAAAACGAATATTGTAAATGGATCTGGAAGCTGCAAAGGCAGTTTTACTCAGTCAGGATATAAACACACAGACGAGCATTCCTTAGGTCACTTGCATCTGTCACAAAGTATTCCTGTCATTGATGTCACCGCTACAACAGTGTAAGATGAACATCTTGCAAATTTGAGGGTCACTGTTGAGAGTATCCTAAATTATTGTAGTAACATTAACAAAACATTAAATTTAAGTAGTATCATAAATACATAAAGCAGTTCAATACTTACTTAACGTATTCAAATTCTTTGCCTGTTTTGGGGTCATCAGATGCAAGAAAATTATCACACCATCACTTGCCTCTCTAACTTTGCTTTATATACCTCATCACTTAATACTTCTTTCCTCTACTTTTATTCACTTTTTTTTCTAATTCACTCTACCTCTACTTCTCTGCTCATTATAGTTTCCGTTAGAGCTGACGGTTAACAACGTTGGAGAACTCATGAACTGGGTGCTGAATATTAGTATTCTGTTTGTAATCTTGTAATAGCTCTGAAGAAATGTCCTACTCTACCTGAGCTGAAAACATATGATAAATTTAAAAACATTGTAGTTTGGTCTGTGTATTCGATTTCCGGCACATCTTCTACATCCTGGACGTAACGAAAGATACTTTTTCCGGCAAGAATTAAAAACATAAAAATTTTTGAGTACGTAAGATGAGAGATATAAACCGTACTCCCTGTTAGGGCTTAAGTTGTGTACATGCTGGTTATATCCTTTATTTAGTTTACTGCAATTTCTTTTTCCATCTGGATATTAACGATACCGTGATTGAAAGATATTGAAAGCCTTAAATCAATCCCTTAATGTATCTGTAGTATTTTGAACTCCAGTACATTGCTTTTTTCTGGTTAATTTTATAGCGTAATTCAAGAAAGGCGCTATTTGGGCATCAGATGTTCGGAAATAGTAAACATACAAATTGCAGTCCAGGCAGCACTAAGATAATTTCAGGGTTTCGCGAGGGTTGTGGGACATTATATGAACATTCGATTACGGTGTATTGAAGACGAAGTAAGTATCAAACAGCGATATGCATAGGGTGTGGATGTTCTGTAATTCTAAATAGGAGATCTTTCCAAATTGAGTGTCTTGACACCTGGAGGTGAAATTCTAGTAAATTCAAAAGTGACATGGTAAAAACTTGTGAATAAAACACTAAACATCCTTCTCCTCGTTCATTGGGCACTGTACTCACAATTAAATTGTAAATTTGTTCAAATGTTTGTAAATCTATCGGACTCAACTGTTTGCTCATCAGTCCGTAGTTTACAAACTACTTAAACTAAGGTAAACTAACCTAAGTAGAACACAAACACCCATGCCCGAAGGGGGGGGGGGACTCGAACCCCCGGCGGCGAACGGCAGCGAGCAACGCAATACGGCGCCCGATGTTTATGTTTGAGTATGTATGTGTGTATTTAGAGCATAATTAAACAAATACACATATACGAAGACACGCAGATGCGTTTCACAAATAATTAAATACTACTGGACCTAAACCATTGGTTTACTCAAGGCATGTCCTTATAATGAAAAATGAAAGTATGGTAACATTTCAATCTGTTAGAATTAAGTTTACAGATATGATACGAAGAATACGGCGTTATCTTAAGCTTCCTTTATGTGAATTTTGTCACACATTTGCAAAGTTATATTTTACTTGTTACTGTAAAGGAGCGTTCATTTCTACTGGGCAAATTTTTCCCGGGTCACTGAAATGGTAGGGAATAACTCGAATAAAAATTTATGACAGACCTCGATGGACTCAAATTTTGATGCTTATTTCGTTACGCAATTCCGTCACAAATTGTCGTTTGGCTTTTTGTGTCCTTCTGATATGCTGTCGTTCCAGAGGTACTTTCATTGTGCAAACAAGCTGCGTATCGATTAGGAGGAAGCCATTTCTTGACACAGCTGTCCTGAATGATTTTCCTGCGGAATTTAACGCTTTGTTGGCCTCGGCATCAGTAAGCGTAAGCTGAACGTGCAAATAACATTCGTCGTTATTCCTTTTCTTAGCGTCTTAATTGAAACAATGAATTTTGCATTCTAAAGACTAGGGGGTGTAGATAATGTATAAAACTGTAGGAAACAAATAGCTACTTTTACCAAGGATGTTTGATAAACTATAATAGTCTCGTACTAAAGTACGATTTTTGATCAGAAAACTACATAATTGTATAAACAAACAAGTTCAACAAATAATATGATTACTCTTTCGGCTTTCACTGTAATGTACTATAACTCAAGATAACAAATTAAGTGTAATTGAACTTAGCAGAATGATTATGCTTACTTTGGAGTAATCACAATCATAAGTCACTATAACATATCCATGTCACATCCCATATAGTATAACGATTAGAAAGCTCTTACGCGATTGCAGCAGTTCTTAGATGTCTCCAGAATTTTAGCAGTTATTAAAATGAAACTGGCTGGTCAGTATGTAGCCGCCATAATAATTTTATTACACATAAATTATACAAAAATAGGTCTTAATATAGAATGCTGCAAGCATCATCTCGCATGTGCACATACAGCATAAAAACGTGTAGGCCTAGTAGGTACTGCTTACAGTATTTCCGTATAAAACATACTTAACTATATAAAAGTCCGTCGTATTAGTAAATTTCATATCAGATTTGTGCACCACACACACACACACACACACACACACACACACACACACATACATACACACACATTGCTTAATTTTCCACATCTGCTTTATTTATGAGAAATATTTATGCCTAATACTGTAACCCCTCATCAGTAAACTTCCCTCTATGTATTATGCTTCTCACAATCTCATCAGTAAAACTCATCTCTTCCTCTGTCTCTCCCTCCTGTGATGTTGCTTTCTGTTATTGAATCAGAAACATAAAGTTACGCTTCCGTGTGTGACATTTGAACGCTAAGAAGCTGTCTGATTACTTTCTTTGCATGTCATATTGTATGCTGATTATAATAAATACAGTAGAAAAAGATTGATCTCTTCTGAATAATGCATCAACAGTAACATATTAATTAAACAATAAATCAGAAAGGTAATGGACGGATGAAACAAAATATTTTTGACATAAGTTTTACTAAAAGAGATTCTAATTAGAACATTATGTAATCCCGTAAAACGAAACAAAGAAACGCTATATATATATATATATATATATATATATATATATATATATATATATATATATATATATATATAAATTTTGTCAATTTTTGAAGTTGTAAAGTATCGGATCGAGTGTTCAGAAGCTGTACAGTCCATACAAGAAAACTCTTAGTACGGAAAATGGCTAAAATGGATACCTATATACTAGCCCTCACCGATTTGATTCATATCTATAGGGTGTGTAAACCATTGCTAAGACTTTAACATACGTAAAGAAGAGAACGCTGCTCTGCATATGCCATTGTGTGGTCACTAGCAGTCACGGAGTCGACAGCCCAGAGAGTAAGTGCTCATTTTCGCAAGCTTGGCCGTGATAGCGATGTGCTGACTATATGTGCCACCCTACCGCATCCAACGGCAGAGGATGAGACTGTGCTCGGTCAGTTCCGATTAGCCCATCGAGGGCCAGATGGTGGAACTTTGCTTGTTGGCCTTTGTAAATGCGAGGTCCCTGGTCGAATCTCGCTCCTGGTGTTTTTTTTCTTTTTCCCACGTAACAGGAACAAAAGATTTATTATGACTATGAAAATTGGGAGTATCTCAGAAAACATTTATGCTCTCATAATCTTTGCCGGAGTTAGAAAGTAGTTCCCATTATGTCCGCATTGCTGCACGTACGTTTCAACTCACCAGGAGCCCGTTTGTTCGGTGTACTTACAGATACGTCCTACACAAATAACATAACAGTTTTTATTTTTATTTTATCGACATCGTAGCATAGAACTCTGATTCAAGGAATGACATCCAATCGCTTTAACAGTAAGCTATTCAAACAACGACGCTAACCTTTCCCTAGGTTAGCACCTCCGGTCAAATCACTACCTTTTTCACGAACACTGTTGATATCCAATACTTCCCTTTTTAACATTTATTTGGTATTAATCTCGAATTTTATGTACAGTACATAACGGTAATATGACTAAATGTTGTGCCGCTATAATGCGTAAAGGGCATCAATGAGGTGACAGTGCTTCTGCTACAAAAATTATAAGTTATGTGTTGTAAAAATACCATTATATGTTTCGCATACGTAGCTGTACATTTACATTCGAACCAGTCTTCTGTAGAAATTCGTTAAAATACTTTAGAGCGAGATACTGTTCAGTATAGCAGTTCGTTATACTGAAGATGAAGAAACCTGGTTTTTGATCAGGAAATAGCCACGAATGATTCAGAAAACTCTAAGAATTCAAGGCGATATTCCACAATCCGACAAGCCACAATGACTATTATTGTTGAGACAACCCTGTAAGAAATCTGCTAGCATACATCAAAACACAATGCCATATATTCTGTGGTTTTACGTTTGCACCGTGGTTTGAAGTTTCAATTAATAGAGCATAAATATAGGCGCAGAAAATCTGTCATTGTGTTATTACTATTTCATAATGCACTTATCAACATCCCCATGCTGGAACAGAAAATTATTCTTGAAATAAGAGGTTTTGTAGTTAATTAAAAAACGAAAGCTGATATAGTAACTTGGTAAATAATTTGAGATTTGTGAAAGAAATACTGCCGTGATGGGAATTGAACCTCCCACCAGTAAGTAACTAAATTAATTACTGAACGGTTTATAAGACGTTTATCACTATGAGGTTCGCGTAGTAGCCTGGCACGCCGTATATATTTCCGTTCGAAGAACACATTTGAGAATGTTGAGTACTAACGAAGATGATGTATACAGCTTTAACTCAGTGAAAATTAATCGAATAGGTACAGAATGTAAGAAATGACATTCTTACCGCGGACTCACGTTCCCCCATCATCGTAATATATAACAATCGCGTCTCACTTCACGAATCAAATGAATTAAAATACTAATTAATCAAAATATTTCGACGGATAAAGTAACTCGACTACAGTCACGAGGGGAATGATGCACATACTGTTTAGCCTCTTAAAAATTCCCAATCACACAACAACAAACTACAGCCACAAAAACAATTATTCTTTCCGTCGATTGGAGAGAGAAATGGCATCCTGAGAGAGGAAGGAGTTTCTAAGGTCATCGATAATTTTGAAACATGAAACGTAGGGAGAGAGAGGATATCTCCTGAGCTTCTCAGCTTTGCTTGTGTTCCTACTTATAAGACACCTTTGCCAGCATTCCCTTCATCATCACACGATGAAATAAACTTCGACATCATTGTCCTATAATATTCAAATTGGATATTATGTAAGGAGATATTTTAAGTATTTTAATTTATTTTAAGCATTGATAATGACCACACAGTGGTCGAAATCCGGATTTGCCAACAAATAAAGAATTTATATTTAAGATGACTGATTGCTGAATAATTACCACATATTATGTAAGTATATATTTGCATCGGAATTTCAGTTTATTCCCTTAACTACCCAGTTTTCCACTCCAGTTTCTACGAAAGCGTGTGAAATGTGAAGGGCCTCAACAAATATAGCTAGGTATTTAATACATTTAAGGTGTCTTTTCTCTCGCCTTCGTATTTCCGAAAAATTCATTTCCGTTAAAAGTTAGATGAATATTTGGGTGTTTATATCTTATTGATAAACAAAGATATTTCAATGATGTAATAATTTTGTCTTAGACCAACATACAGAATCATTCCTAGCAATTGAAGATATTACTTCTATTTGTGATATATCATTAAAACATAATGAGCAGTTTACGAACTTTTTTTCATCAAACCATGACACCTCTACAAAATATCATGAACCTTGGGATGAAATGTCTCTTTTCTTATTTTATTATCCAGATGAACTGTGCATTAACAAAAAATATTTGTTCATGACCATTGTAGTTTATATTCCTGTTCATGATCAGTAGCTATCTTCGATGTTTACTTTCTCTAGAATTTCTTCATACCAGCCTTTTACCGCATCAGGAACGAAGCACAACAGGTGTTGAACGTCCCTCATGCTAAAGATGGTTTCCGTTTGTTATTATGGTTTCCAATCCGGAGACTCGTTTGATGCAGCTCTCCACCCTACTCTATCCTGAGCAAGCCTTTTCATCTCCTCATAAGAACGGCAACCCACATTCATTTGAATCTTCTGACTATATGCGTCTCTTGGTCTCCCTCTGCGACTTTTGCCCCACACACTTCCCTCCAATGCTAAATTTACGATTCCTCGATGTCTAAGAATGTGTCCTAACAAGCGATCCCTTCTTTTAGTCAAGGTATGCCAAAATTCCTTTTCTCGCCAATTCTGTTCAGTACCTCTTCATTAGTTACGTGATCTACCCACCTAATCTTCAGAATTCTTCTGTAGCACCACGTTTCAAAAGCCTCTATTCTCTTCCTGTGCGTATTGTTTATCGTCCATGTTTCACTCCCGTACAAGGCAACACTCCACACAAATGCCTTCAGAAAAGACTTCCTTACACTTTAATTAATATTCGATATTAGCAAATTTCTCTTTTTCAAAATTGCTTTTCTTCCCAATGCCATTCTGTATTTTATATCCTCTGTACTGCGACCGTCATATGTTATTTTACTACCCAAGTAACAAAACTCATCTACCACCTTCATTGTTTCGTTACCTAATCTAATTCCTTCATCATCGCCTGATTTCCAAGACCGCATTCCATTATCTTTTATTTGCTCATGTTAACGTTCATTTTATACGCTCTTTTCAACACATTGTCCATTCCATTCAACTGCTCTTCCAGGTCCTTTGCTGTCTATGACAGAATTACAATGTCATCAGCAAAACGCAATGTTTTTATTTCTTCACCCTGAACTTTAATCCCTATTCCAAATTTTTCCTTGCTTTCCTTCAAAGGCTACAACCCTTTCTTACTCCCTTCCCAAATAATGCTTGCCATTTATGCCCTTCGAGTCTAATAACTGCGGTCTGGCTTTTGTACAAGTTCCCTGCATTTTACTCCTGCTAACTTCAGAATTTAAAAGAGTGTATTCCAATCAACATTGTCAAAAGCTTTCTCTAAATCTACAAAAGCTAAAAATGTAGGTTTGCCTTTTTTATGGGACTTAACTACGGGGTCATCAGTCCCTAAACTTACAAACTACTTATGAACTAACTAAGACTACGGACGGCACAAATATCCATGCCCGAGGGGGGATTCGAACCCCCGACCGTAGTGGCCGTGCAGACCGTGACTGGAGCGCCTCAGTCTCCTCGGCCACCGCGGCCGGCTGCCTTTCCTTAATCTATCTTCTAAGATAAGTCGTAAAGTTGAGTATTGCCTCTCGTGTTCTTACGTTCCTCCTGAATCGAAACTAATCTTCCCCGAGGTCATTTTCATTCTCATGTAGATAATTCGTGTTAAAATTTTACAACCATGACTTATCAAACTGATGGTTCTGTAATCAATTTTTCATCAATTAAATTTATTATTTCCTGTGATATCCCAGGATTTTTTGTAGGTCCTGTCTTTCTACCTATTTTGTCCTCTGCTGTCTTCACTATTTCATCTCTCAATACTACCCATTCCTATTCTACTGTTTTATTTCCCCCCTTTCTGTCAATTGTTCCCTAAAGCTCCCTCTGAAAATTTTAAGAACTTCAGGTTCCCTCAATTTATCCAAGTCCCATCTCCTTATTTTCCTACCTTTCTGCAGTTTTCTTCAGTTTCAGCCGACAGTTCATGACCAATAAGCTATGGTCAGTGTCTACATCTGCCTCTGGGTATGTCTTACATTTTAATACCTCGTTCCGGAATCTATGTTTTACCATTATAAAATCTATCTGATACCTTCCGGTGTCTCCTGGTCTCATCCACGTATACAACCCTCTTTCGCGATTCTTAAACCAGGTGTTTGTTATGATTAAATCATGTTCCGTGTTCGCAGTAACTATATGGTAAAGCCACATTAGCTGATGTTACAAGGCCAGCTCAGTCAATCATCCAGACTGTTGCCCCTGTAACTACTGAAAAGGCTGCTGGCCCTCTTCAGGAACCACACGTTTGTCTGGCCTCTCCACAGATATCCCTCCGCTGTGGTTGCACCTACGGGACGGCTATCTGTATCGTTGAGGCATGCAAGCCAACCTACCACGTCAATGTCTGTGATTCATGAGGGTGGATGGTTTCCGTCATTTTTGTCATTAATACGGATGGTTTCCGTATTAATCACAAAAATGATATATCTTCAGGGAGTTTTGTTGATGTCTCAATCACTTAAAGGGGCATAAAGGCCTTAAAATATTATTTTGAAGTTCCGATTGTGATATCGTTGCCAAAGTGTGTCCTCACTAATGACTGCAACTAGAAAGGAAATCTATTTGGGTGTGGAATAGGAAAGGAAATGCCTAGTGGTGGTACAGTGTACCCTCCGCCACGCACCTTACGGTGGACTGCAGAGTATGTATGTAGATGTATATAATGCCTTGATGTGCCACTCTATGAAATGCGCGAATTCAATCAGTAGCGAAGCGATGGGTTCCACTGTTTCTCCAGAGCCGAGGAGGACGTAGGTGTGTGCTGAGGTGTCCATCTTCTCAGGGGATAGTCCATCAACCATTCGGGACACACCCTTTTCAATGCCGTAACACTTCATCCCACAATAGCGTTTATTTGCTGGATGGATGCATCACATTCTTTCATGGCAATTATGCGTCCTGTTTTAAATTCACTGATTTGTCGGTACAGTACATCTGCGAATCATCCTGTACGTCAGATCAATTCACTCTTTTACTTTACATTTGGTAGGTAGGTGGTGTTGTGCCGAGATGTTGACATTGACTTTGAATATGCAGGTAAACATGGTTCAAATGGTAAAGACTTCTGCAGAACATACTAAGGTCTATGTCCTGTGAACATGGACTTCTTTAGTTTTCATAACATTTGTGTATTTCACCTTTTATGAAAGAAAGGCTTAGCAGAAGCTTGGACACTGCCAGACGTATTTCCCCTTAAGAGGGATCTGAAAGACTAATAAAAAACAAGGATTATATTCTTTAGGTTTTTAAAAATCAATATGTCCCCCCTATTATGAAACAAAAGCTTAGCAGAGACAGCTTGGCAACTGACAGACCTTTTCCCCGTAAGGGGGATCTGAAAGACCAAGAAAGGAAAAAAGGATGTGATTGAATCAGATATCAGTACATCGGCGGTTTCATTAAAAGCTGTCGCTGGTTATAATTAGAACACAGTAGAAACGTCAATGAATTCACTTGGCGACCATTTAGCACGTGGATATGAACCCTAATAGAGTGCCGAATCTAACGACCATGATTTCGATGGGACGTTAAACCCTAGTTTCCTTCCTTCTTTCCTAATGCAGTGCTGTAAAACTTCACCTACGGACAAGTCCTTACGTAAATGCAGCATAGAAAGGGACACTTCAGGAGCGCAAGTTTCCGTTGCGTGTATTATGAATAATTTTTCACAATAGCATGATGTTATAGAGTATCTACTTGTATTTAAATGCAATTATCTCTCAGTAGAATGGATCACTTGGTATTTCACTTCCATCTTTTTCTTGCGGAAGAAGAAAGGTTCTTTTATCCATGTCTGTATAACCGACGGCATTTTGCATATGAAAACTTGGTGGTATGAACCCAGCCATACAAAGACACTTTGTAAAACTTGTGTAAACTTTAAGTTTTAGAAAACATTAACGGGATATTAAAGAAATAGCTATGGGGAAAGTATAACATTTAGTTCTCTTTCTATTAAGAAAAACTCTTAATTTAGAAGAACAAAGTTACTATGAAGATAGAATTCGTTTGCATTTAACTTAAGAATTTTGATGAAACTGAAAATCACAAATGAATTACATAACGTAACAAAGAAACAAGAAGATTGGACGTCACGGTAATAAATGCAGTTGTTTGGCATCAGATGAAAATTGTCTGCAGCGCGGGCACAATTTCTTTTTTTTTTTTTTTTTTTTTTTTTTTTTTTTTTTTTTTTTTTTTTTTTTTTTTCGAAGCGCAGTTTCCATCCGCGCTGGTTGTCGAATGCCGAGTATACTCCGCTGCTGGCCCAAGTTCTTTCAGTCGAGTAGATTCGTATAATCAGTGTGTACAAAAAGGCTATCGATTAGGAAGAAAGCACTGATGTATGAGAATCCCTTTAACTCGTGCTTTCTCACGCGTCTCTTCTTGTCGCCAGCACGGAGCGTTCTATAAAAATAACCAACTCGTAGCCCAACTGAAGTTTCCGTAGTATTCGTAACATAAGTCAAGTATTTTAACAGTAATTCTTGTATATTCAACAGTTTCAGCATATTCCGTAATAAAATAATTTTATTTGGATTGTTATTTACTTGCATATTCATTTATTTAACCAGGCACGATTATGGCCTTCAGGCCCCGTCTTGCATCGAACCAGGCGTTCTGCATATTTTCCACCGGGCATATTTCGACAGTCATACCCAATTTAGAAAACTAGAAGTTTAAATACCATAGGTATAAAATATATGGATCCATAATCTTGCCTTTACGAAAAGACAGAAACCTAAAATGGTGTCCGCGTGTACGTAATGGACCAGAAAAAATAAAAAGATTCTTCACTATAAACCGATGTAATCCTCACACTGACAGAGAAAATACTGATGGCAGCATCCGGCGTCACTCAATAAATTAATAATCACTGTAGAACCAGGGTGACAAATTCGAAGGATAACTACAATGTTTCACACAAATGTTTGTATAGTTTATGGGACTTAACTACGGGGTTATCAGTCCCTAAACTTACAAACTGCTTATGAACTACTTACGAACTAGGACGGCACAAATATTCATGCCCGAGGGTGGATTCGAACCACCGACCGTAGTGGCCGTGCAGACCGTGACTGGAGCGCCTCAGTCCCCTCGGCCACCGCGGCCGGCTACAATGTTTCTGTTAGTACTACCGCACTACAGTAAAAACTCTTATGGAGTAACATGAACTGGTAGAATTTTTGTGGCAGAACACAAAAATAGCTACGCAGCCCATCGATGTATGTATTATGAGCACAAGTCGCGATTGAGGAGTTTGATGGAGTGTAGGCTAATTGGCTTTACGCCCTTTTCTTGCCGAATTACTAAAAGGATAGCTCCACATTTGAATTGTCTGCCCTGAAAATTTCAGCTATACATATTTCATGTAGGCTAACCAATCACCTTAAGACAGTGGATGATAAGTATTTGTCACCTTTTTTACCGCGTACAGGTTGTTTGTTGACTGTGAGTTGCGTTGTGTGTTGAGTTGTGTGGTACAATGAGTCACGTGAGTGCTAATGAATCGGTAAATGACTTTACAGGCAAAAATAAGAGAATAAACAACGGGGAAAGTTAGAGTTATAAGAAAAGATTTCTTCCATGACTTAATATTCAAAAGCTTGAAGACTTCAGTAATATTAGGAATTTTTTTCTGATACTGCAGGAGGGAAAAAAATTATGTTTTTAGGCAGGTGGGAGACACGTCCTGACGAAAGGTCGCACGTGGACGCGGCGACGGCTCTTGCATTTGGCAGGAACGGAGGCCTTTCAAATATTTGCATGTCTGAGGGAGTACTAGGTGTAGTTGATGGTTCGTACCACTTGGTACACTATTACTCCTTGTTGTAATGATAGTTTTGTGTCTCGTTTCCGCCGGTTGTCCTGGGTGTCGGTGGCCGAGTAGAGAGAGACCGATACAGGAAAGTAGGATGCACGCGTGTGTGGGTACGGTGACCAGCCAGTGGGACAGCAGAAACTAGAAACACTAAGCTAAATTAAAACAAGTTGTATATTTCGTAGAAATATGATACTTAACTTTTACAAAGTTCATGACTGCCAACTAAGTGTACTGCTGAGACATAGGTTAACTAAGTAGAGGCCTGCCTACTGATGAGCCCTAGTGCCTGTCCTGATCCCAAGTAGCCGATGCAGTTCAGTGGTGGCCACGAGCGGAGTTGCAGCAGAGGGCGCTCGTGGCTGACGTCGTAAGAACGCCTCGCCGTGCATGCATGGCGGCGCGCGGCGAAAGCACGTGGCGCGAACTTCAGACTTGTGAGACACCACAGATAGATTGTTATTGAACCCACGTAAACATAAGTATATGTCGAAGGAAATGTATCGGTGTTGTGCATATAGTTTTCCACATCACCAGGCAACTTTGAAGATATGAACAATATCTATCAAAGCGATCAACTCAGCAAGTATCTGCCTGGTTTATAGACTGTGTTTCCACTGCTTCCTTTCTGTGGTTACATTTTCACCACATTTGCTATATAGCTACATTGACACTATGCATTTAGAGTCGAAATGAAGTTACGCCAACTTACCGTAACATAAATATCTAAAGCACTCACCTAGAGGGGTGGTGCGGTTTTAACACACTGGACTCGCAGTCGGGAGGACGGTGATTCAAATCCATCTCCGGCCATCCAGATTTAGATTCTCCGTGATTTCGCTTAAATCACTCCAGGCAAATGCTCGGATGGTCTCTTTCAAAGCGCATGGCCAATTTACTTCCTCATCATTACCCAAAACTCCGAGCGTAAAACTCAAATCACAAATGTTTCAAATGTTTTTATAGCTTATGGGACTTAACTACGGGGTCATCAGTCCCTAAACTTTCAAACTATTTATGAACTAGCTAATAATAAGGACGGCACAAATATCCATGCCCGAGCGGGGATTCGAACCCCCGACCGTAGTGGCCGTGCAGACCGTGACTGGAGCGCCTCAGTCCCCTCGGCCACCGCGGTCGACCAGAGCGTAAAGCTCCGTCTCTAATGACCACGTTGTCGACGGGACGTTAAAATGTTCAAATGTTTGTTAAGCTTAAGGGACCTAACTACGGGGTAAACAGTCCCTAAGCTTACAAACTACTTATGAACTACCTACAACTAAGGACGGCACAAATATCCATGCCCGAGGGGGGAATTCGAACCCCCGACCGTAGAGGCCGTGCAGACCGTGACTGAAGCGCCTCAGTCCCCTCGGCCACCGCGGCCGGCGGGACGTTAAACCATATGCTTCCTTCTAAAGCACTCTAGACCGAATACTGTTTCATATATGTTCAGAATCATAGTTGATTAAATTTTCTATGAAAAATGTAAGGATATCCGAAGGACTTATTATCAAACGAATTGTTAGTGGTTGTTTGCATACTTAGTTTAACACCAGATTATGATTCAGTAAACAAAGATTGTTTTACAGTCATTAGGAAACTACATATATGATGTAAAAGAAACAAACATTCAATATCTATATGCAAATTGCCTGATTATCTAGCAAAAATTAGAGAAAGAACAATCGTACTAGAGTACCACAAGTGCAACGCAAGAGTTAAGACATGGCTTGCGAAACATTTAAATTTTCATACTCTTGTACCTTTTACTTCTTAGTTCCATCTTACGTGATCAGTCAATCGTTTAATTTTCTACTGAAAGTTTGTATTATAATACTACTGTTAACGCATTTTACAGTATAACGAATATGTTTTTAGATTGGCACTGTTCATTTTTTAACCTCGTGACCCTGCTCACAACAAAGTAATAAAATATTGCTATGTATGAAAAGGATTAAAAGCCACTGTATTAGAGAGAACAGCCAGTGAACTGAAGGAAACCATACAACCAAAAGTCCTCGGTTATAACTATTCAAAAACTGAGTGCATATTATAACTATCATGACTTATCCGTAATCACTTCAATTTTTTGTGCGCGGTAAACTTTAAATAACTGGAATAAAATTTCGCAATTTCAGGAGTAATAAATATTTTCACACTTTGTCGATTTTAAACGACGTATGTAAAATAATGACACTGAACAGTACTGGTAAGCAGCAGATTAGAATCCCCACAAGATCTATGGGGAAGGTAACAGTAAATCTGCAAAGAAAACTTTGTTGGACCGCGTTGTTCAAGCAGCTAGTATTGTGATATCAATAAAAATGTTGAAGAATTGTTTCTTTATACCATGATAGATAAGTACTAGATGAACGACGAAAATGGTTTCTGCATGGATAACACTGGAAAGAAATAGAGACGAATACCAAGAAAGCACTGGTTGGGCTATGTTGTGTTAGGCGTACCGCATTACGAATATGCGGACATGACACGCAATGGTCCCACGTACTTGACTGGCCGCTCAGTGATGAATACACTAACGGCGCAGTATTTCACAAGCCAGCCTAAAGTCGAGAAATGCGGGACGCACATGCCGAATCTTGAGACGGCAGCGTGAGACGTAGCAGGGCTACAGTTGTAGGGTAAGGTGATACAAATTCGATATAGGTACAATTCTGATCAACATAAATTTTCGCACAATTTGTCAGTCTCGTAGTGTCTCGTTGTGTGGCATTATAGCGTAGCAGGTTTCTACAGCTCCTCCTGTCTTTTCCAAGAATATACCACTTTGTGCTAAGGAGAGAGAAATTTTTTCACGTTAGGAGGTAAGTGAAACTACTTAGTCTAACGAGCTCTTATAAATTTTCTATTTAAGGGTGACTAGATTCTCTACCCAAAATGCAATGTTTGGTACAACGAAGTATGCGTTGGTGCCTGACGGAAAAAGTGCTTTTTATGTGGAAGATGCCCTTAGTCAAAATTCTACTATTAAGTGATCACAATTGTACCTACTGTGGTACATTTTCGATCGATTTTTCTCAATTCTGTAACTTTTTTGTGTGTCTATACCGACATTTGTTATTGCCTAATATTTGTGTTACATATTAGTTAAACATCCAAGAACAAGTGCTATAATTAAAACTACATCTTTTCTCAATATATTTCCAGTTACAATAACATTTGTCCGAAATGATCGAAATTGTACGACCTTACCCTACTAGCAAACGCGCAGCTTACCAGCCAGGTGAAGCATTCTCCGAAGGAGGAGGCGATGTCGTTGCCGTGAAGCGAGGGGAGGGGAGGGCGTGGTCGGGCTGGAGATAGTCCAGGTGAGCGACATTACAAGGGCACGTATCGGCGCGCTTTCTTCTCTCTGTTTATGGCGCCCCCGCCCCACGCAGATAAGAAATGTGCGCGAATTTTATCCGTGGTAAGAGCCGCAGGAAGGGGGTCATTGTGTCAGCCGTTCGATATTTTCGTAGCGCGCGTTATCTCGCTTCCACCACCACCCCACTCCTCCCATCACGCCCGTTGAGCTTTCGTGGCTGACATGTCTCACCCTGATAATAAAGCCATCGTGTGTTACATTCGCAACTCACCTACCCGTGTAATAGCTTGACTATCCCCCGTCGTCACTACTTCGTTGCTGATGTGTTACCGGTATGTGGGACCTGGGACGTAGGACGTATTGTCTGCAGTCACTTCTGCAATGTTTAAATGGCAAAGATGTGATTGCCTCTTACTTCAGGAGAGCAGGAGTTCCCAACCTTTTTCATTATTTAACACTTCAGATGATTTTTCTCCCGCAGTATCCTACCTCTTTTTTGAGTTTTACTAATAATTCTTCCTCTCAGTATTCACCAATTTCTGTTGCCTGACTATTCTGCATTTGGAAATAAAAGGAAAAAAATGTTGAAGGAAAAAAAGGAAAAAGGAAAAAAGGAAAAAAAGGAAAAAAAAACTCTATTTAAATACACGAAATATTGTATGTAAATACAAACGTTTATTTGGCTCGAAAAAGAATGGATATAATCACATGATTTTACCTTGGTTCAAGGAAATGTTGGGTACAATCACAAACTCTTGTTTAGGTAAAAGAAAATAATAACACAAACGTTTCTTTCCATTCAACAAAATCTCTACTTATATAAAAGCGAAAGGACTCATTCATACACTCACTCACTGACTAAACACGAAATCTCGAAAACTACTTCACCTATGAAGAATTTGGCAAGAATGTAGTTTATAGATAGTAGACGTCAGCTAAGAAACGATTTTGCGATAGTAGCGATAGTTCAGGAGATATGACGTCATGAACAATAAAAACTTGATAAAATAAAAACGTGATACTGTGACTTTATCAGTCCACTATTTAGGGAGAGCACTTAGTGACTAGCATCAAACTTTAAACATAATTTCAAACCTTTGGGAAAATTTTTCTCGCTGACAACCATAGCAAAATGATGAAACGAACACATTTCCGGTGTTCATGCAGTAAAATTACGGCGTTTGACATGACGCTACAATTTCTTACTCGTACACTATTAATTGCATTCGTGAGAAATCTTACAAACAGTATACACACATACCACTGAACGTACGTTCAAAATTTTGTCGTAGTACGACACGCAGTTCATGAGATATGGAGTCATAAACAATTAGAATCATGAAAAACCGCCTCATCAAGAATGACGTTTTGATTTATTGCGTCTTTCCTACTATCTCTGTTCGCGACCTATTTTGCAAACATGCGAAACAAGGCAATATAAGCTAGTGTTTTATATAACCAGAAATTGTAAGAAGAAATTCTTGGATTCCAGTTAATTTGATGACTGAAGTTGCCTCACTGTTGTATTTAAAATACACTGAAGAGTCAAAGAAACTGGCGCAGCTACCTAGTATCATGTGGGGCCCCCGCGACCACGCATAAGTGCCGCAACACGACGTTACATGGACTCTACTAATTTCTTAATTAGTGGTGGAGGGAATTGACGCCATGTATCCTATAGAGCTGTCAGTAAATCCGTAAGAGTTCGAGGGGTGGGGATCTCTTCTGAACATCACGTTGCAACGCAACCCAGATATATTCAATGATGTTCATTTATGGAGAGTCTGGTGACCGGTGGAGATGTCTAAACTCCTATTAATATTGCTAGAGACACTAATGTCGCACTTCTAGATGTGTGCGGTGTCACGTTGTCCTGCTGAAATCGCTGAAGTCCGTCGGAATGCACACTGGACTTCATTGGATGCAGGCGATCAGCCATAATGCGTACGTACTTGTCAACTGTAAGAGTCGTATCTAGACCTTCCAGGGGACCCATATAACCCTAACTGCATACGGTCTGCTCCATTATAGAGCCTCCACCAGCTTGAACAGTCCCCTGCTGACATGCACAGTCCATGGGTTCATGAAGTATTCTCAATACCCGTACACGTCCATCTGCTCGATACAAGTGTAAACGTGACTCTCAGACCAGACAACGTGTTTCAAGTCATCAACAGTCCAATGTCGGTGATGACGGGCCAAGGGGAGGCGTAAAACCTTATGCCATGCAGTCAGCAACGATACATGAGTGGGTCTTCGGGTCGGAAAGCCAATATCGATGAACTTTAGTTGAACGGTTCGCACGCTGACAATTAGTGATAGCCCGGCATTGAAATCCGCAGCAATTGTCACGTTGAACGGTTCTCTTCAATCGTTGTTGGCCCCGTGCTTGCAAGATCTTTTTTCCGTTCGAAGCGATTTCGGAGATTTTATGTTTTACCAGATTAAAGACATCCACGGTGCATTCGTGAAATGGTCATACGGGAAAATGCCTACCTCATCGCTACCTCGGAGATTCTGAGTCCTATCTCTCGTGCGCCGACTTTAACATTGCATTCAAACTCACTTAAATCGTGATAACCTGTCATTGTAGCAGCATTGACCGATCTAACGCCTGCGCCAGACACCTGCAGTCTTATATAGACCTTGCCCACTGCAGCGCCGTCCTCTAAACGTTAATATAACTCTGTATTTGAGCACGCATGCCTCACCGTGTTTCCTTGTCTCTTATAAGTGCAGTTTTGAAATTGGGCTTTATTTCCGGCAGCTGAATTCGTAAATCCGTGGCGACTTCCAAACTGCTCCTAATGTTGTGTGTGTGTAAGCTGAAGCTGAGAAGCTTGATTCGCATCGATAAGTGGAAACAAAGGACAGGAGACGCCAGGCTGTGATGAAACGATTATCCGTTGATGACTGGGTGTTTTGAGAATAAATTGTTATCACCACATCCACGATAGTGATAGGGAACAGATGACGGATTCAATTCCGTGTTTGTTAATTGGATTCCAACTATGTCAAATGATAATCGAATGGTTCGCCTCTTTTGGTTTTTTGTACAGTAAGTTACAAATTTGATTTTGGGTTTTTTCGCGGAACTCTTGCTAGTTCTTTGCGGAACCCTAGGGTTCCGCGGAACGCAGTTTGGGAACCGCTGTAATAGAGTGATAATCACGGCATATGAACGAATGTGAAGTTTGCCAGTCAAACAACGGCAACTGTTGCGTCCCGTAGCAATTATTGAGATTCTATTTTTTTTAATTATTATTTTTATTATTATTATTTTTTTTTTTTCAATACTCTCAAATCACGCTAACCAGAATTCCTTGCCTCTTTTCAGATTAGTTTATTGAAGTTTCTGGCTTTACCTTTCGTCATATTTCATTGGCTGAATCATATACCGTCTCTCCTTTCATAATTCAAATAAATTTACAGACCAATCTGCCAACGTATACAGAGATATATGCAGGTCCGCGGTGGCCGAGCGGTCTGCGGCGTGCCAGTCACGGTCTGCACGGTCTGCACGGCCGCTGCGGTCGGGGGTTCGAATCCCCCCTCGGGCATGGATGTTTGTGCCGTCTTTAGTATAAGCTAGTTCATAAGTAGTTTGTAAGTTTAGCGACTGATGACCCCGTCGTTAAGTTCAAATGGTCAAATGTTTGTACATCTATCGGACCAAACTGCGTGGTCATCAGTCCGTAGCTTACAAACTACTCAAACCTAGGTAAACTAACCTAAGGACAACACACACACCCATGCCCCAGGGAGGACGCGAACCTCCACGGCGAGAAACAGCGCGCTCCGCAGCTAGACGCTTTAGACCGCTCGGCTACTCCACCGCGGCGCACGTGTTCATGAGCTATAATAGTTGTCACTAAGAACAATAGAAACCGTAACACAACTATCAATTATTCAACTTTGGCTGGACCCTGATGAACAAAAATACTGTGACCTGCTGCTTAGTACTGAGACTGTTCACGTAGTCCACGGCTGAAATCATGCCTCGGATTACCAACACCGGCCACAGTACGATCCCCGCCGACCTGCGTCTGAGGCGTGGTGCGTATTGCCTGTAGGCGTTTTGGATGACACTCAAACAATCTGCTGGAAGAAGAAAAGAGTTCCAACGTCGGGCATATAAGGACAGTTTTGGGAAGATAAATGGTCGACTTCGCTTCATCTGGAGAATTCTGGGAAGGAGTAATTCGTCTGTAAATGAGACCGCATATAAAACGCTCGTTCAATTTCATATCGATGTGCATCGATACGCCTAGATATTTAACTTACGCGACTCCGTCAAGCAGCACACTGCTAATGCCGAAAACGAGGAAAGCTGCTTACATTCACTGCTATGAGAAAGCAAAACGCAATGCTGGTCAGCTATTCGCGTTCTACTGTCGTTAGCATCTGTTTAAAATGGTGAAGGACGGTAACAATGAGTTGCGCGTTCACGCCTCATCACACATCAGACATGAGAAATACTGCTGTGACCGGCTGTCAGTACGTTTTGGCTCATCCATGTATGTATAAGAGAGTACGATATCACAAACAAATGAGCGACCTTATTGAAGTCATTTGGATTTGCATCAATAATGCCGAGGACTACTTGTCGCATGGACTCCACAATAGAGTGCTGTTTGACCGGGTACGACCAACACCACCTAGTCTTCTATGTGGTGTTGGTACGACTCGCCCGGTTGAGGCGGAACCGAGGAAGACCTCGGTGTGCTCTTCTCACGGCCTCACCTCGCCTCGCCTCGCTGCACAGCACGCAAACCCCACACCTCTCTCTCTGTCTTTGCTGTCTCTTGTATTATTGCCTTCTTTTAACACAAAAGTAGTTTTTCTGAATAGATTTACATGACGCAATTAACATGATACAGAAAGAAGACCCATTTCCAAACAGAAGATTATTCTGCCACGACGTGTGCATGTAATGAGTACGATTATTATCAACTAGAAACAGAGTTATTTATTTTTTAAAAAATGCAAATAATATTATATAGGGTGTCCCATTTATCTTGACCAGTCAAAATATCTCTGGAACAACAAGAGCTATTGCAAAACGACATTCACCGGTATCAATGTAAGGTAGGGGCTCATGACGATAAATATTTTGAAACATTCTAAAACGAAAGCACATGCGTTTTTCAACACAGACTTATGTGTTTTTAAAGGGACACCATATATTATTTCATCAGAAATCTATAGCATGACAAGCACATAAACAATGGCGTTGATTGCATCGCTATACGTCAATTACATTCCTAGATATTGCGAAGCGAATTTGACGCTTTAAATAAGTGTAACGCGCGGCTAGCGCACGTCCTGAGACTCTGCCGAGAACCCCATGCTGCTCAGAACGTGCGTTTCGCGTATTTCAAGCGTCGACTTCACTCCGCAAAATCTCGAATCTCAAGATGTAATTGGAGTATTATGATGCAATCAGTTTCGTTGTTTATGTGGTTTGTTCAAAAAATGTTCAAATGTTTGTATATCTTATGGGACTTAACTACGGGGTCATCCTAAACTTACAAACTAATTGTGAACTAGCTATTACTAAGGACGGCACAAATATCCATGCCCGAGGGGGGATTCGAACCCCCGACCGTAGTGGCCGTGCTGACCGTGACTGGCGCGCCTCAGACCGCTTGGCCACCGCGGCCGGCTATATGGTTTGTCATGCTATAGATTGCTGATGAAATAATATAGGGTGTACATTTAAAATCACATGTTTGTGTAAAAAAACAATGTGCTTTAGTTTTAGAATGGTTCAAAATGTTTACACTCATGAGCCGCCAACTTGCATTTCGCGTAAAGACCACAAGGAGAAGATCACAGAGGTTAGGGCTCTTACGGATGCTTACAAGTATTCGTTTTTCCATCCGTCTATATGGGAGTGTAACTGGAAAGTAAGTAACTAGTAGTAGTACTGAGTACCCTCCGCCGCACACCTTTGGGTGGACTGCTGAGTTTGTATGTAGATGTAGAAACGCTCTATTAGCATATGGTTTGTAATTACGGTAGTATACATTTCACATTTGTATTCCCGTTGGTTCTATTGTTCTTTTTAATCATTAGACATTTTGACTGATTCGTTGTGTTTTCACTCGATTACATTAAACATATATTGACCTTAGTTTTACCATTCATCTTATGTGACCTGACCACATCCTGTCACCTACCTACTGTGTTATAGTTAATATTCTTATGTTTGTAATACCACACCCGTCCCTACAAGGCTTACATATACAATTCAACGTTCTGTTTGTCATTAGTCTAACTGTCCGATTCTCACGGTAGCCTCTACTGCAGATCTGCTATGAACTCAGTGGGCTTGTAAAATTTATGCATACAAAAGTTCAAAATTGAAAACATCTAATATCAACGGAAGGTGAATCTTATTAGTATTATTTCTGTCCTCGTCTATGCATAAAGAATAGCAGGTTTGGATTAGATTTAAGAGAACCGGTTGAAGAGATCATACTTTTGAAATATGCACTGTATGTGCCAGAAATTATTACTTCAATGAAAATAGAATGTGTTTGATATTTTGAGATACGACGTTGTCAAAAAGTAAAGGAACTACAGAAAATTGAAGGAAGTGGAAAAAACCTACAAAGTGCATCCTGCCATATGGAATAAAATTAAAATTATTGTCAATGTTAACGTTTATTCAGAAGAAATTCCTATACAAGAATTCGTAAATGGTTTGGATTACGTTCGTTGGATATTTTCGTCAACATTAGCGTATTTTCGACACTAACTACGGTACTTGGGGTAAAAACATGTCGGCCGCGGCGAATTAGCCGTGCGTTCTGGGGCGCCATGCTGCGGTGTGCCTGACCGTTCGCTGTCGGGGGTTCGAGTCCGCCATCGGTGATGGAAAAACGAATACTGGTAAGCATCCGTAAGAGCCCTAACCTCTGTGATCTTCTCCTTGTGGTCTTTACGCGAAATGCAATTTGGCGGCTCATGAATGTAAGCCGGCTGCGGTGGCCGAGGAGACTGAGGCGCTCCAGTGACGGTCTGCACGGCCACTACGGTCGGGGGTTCGAATCCCCCCTCGGGCATGGATATTTGTGCCGTCCTAGTTCGTAAGTGGTTAGTTTACCTTAGTTTAAGTAGTTTGTAAGCTAGGGACTGATGACCCAGCAGTTGAGTCCGATAGATTTACAAACATTTGAACGTTTAAAAAACATGTTATAAATTTATGTTACAACAATATCATCTATTCATTAAGTTGTTTCGATGCAGATCGTGTTTTCCATGTTTATAAATATAAAAGAGGAATTGTATAATAGAAAGAAGTAGAAAGTTAGTCAACTTCTGAACCCCAAACTCAGAAAACTACAGATTTGATTCGAGCTGTTGACGTTACTGGTGTTGCATTTGTCGAATTAGTACCATATGTCGGCCGTATTCCTCGCATATTCCTAGTTGAGTATATATTGTATCAAAATGTCTTCAGTGAAAGAGACACTTCAATCAGGATTTTAAAAGTACATTTGCGCTAAGATGTACAACATTCTAAGCAGAAGAAGTAGACCACTGCGTGCTTCGTGTCTATGGGTAACCTTTCGAAACATCACGTCTCTTATTAAAAATATTCAGGATGCACGTGCAAACAATGAAGATAAATTATATCCGCCAGAAAACTTCAGGAATCTCGAGGGAGAAATCGGTTGAAGACTACACATAATTCAAACTCTACTAGATTCCACCACTGAAAACCACTCAGAAACAGCACTTCGCGCTGTAGTATGATAGGTCAGTTTATCTGTTACTGATCATGAGTCGATATCCTACATAAGGAGATCATTGCAAATAAATATCTTCAACGTAAAATTGTAGGATGTAACAGTGCAGTAAGAATTTTCTCAGTAAACTAGGTGGGTTGCTCAGTCATTGAAAAGGTGATGTTCAGTTGTTTCTTAATTAATCGTGTCAAAAGATTCCCTTCCGCAAAACGAGTCACATCCCGCTGAAGGGCAAAGTCCATTGGTAGAAGGCGATGTGCTTTTGCTATATTTGAGTGATGGTGTGGGCGCGCTAAGCAGTCCGCGTGCCACATTGTTCGGCGGGGGAGCGGCTGGAGACCGCCTTCCTTCTGCAGCCCACTCTAAATCGATGAAAACTGAATGTCCCTGTAATGACCTCGCTGCCAACGAGCCGTGAACGCGCTTGTTTACGTGGCCCACTGCTCTGCTGGGGCTTTTTGTGTTACGTGACAGGCTTCTGTTACAAGCGTTACTTTGCCATCCTCGATGCGATTGTTACCCTTTCCTTCACAGTCTGCAGTTTTATAATCGAAATTCCCTGCCTGCCGAAGGAATTTTGAAGACAATCGAGCGTCGTCTTTGATTCATCCGGTGTCTCCAACAGTATTTAAAGATTCTCTTGTTGTGTAGACTTTTTTCCATGATTTAGTAATACTTTGCCGGTGGGAATTGCTGGGCGGTTGTAGGCGCCATGTCAGAAACCACCCGGTCGCTCCCGCCGGAGGTTCGACTCCTCCCTCAGGCACGGGAGTGTGTTCCGTCCTTAGGTTACCTTACGTTAATTTAAGTAGTTTGTACGCCTAAGATCTAATTACCATGGTATCCCATACGTTTACAAACATTTTAACATTTTTAGTAAAATTTTATACATTCAGTCGCTCTTATTGATTAGATTTCATATAATACCAGCGTTTCTAAAGAAGCGAAACTTGTTAACATCCAATGTTAATTTAAATGTTAGGAGGCCTTTTCTGAACGCATTTGTCTGGTGTGTAGCATTGTATGGGAGTGAAATATGGACGATAAGGAGTTCAAACAAAAAGATGATAGAAGCTTTCGAAATGGGGTGCTACAGACGAATGATGAAAATTAGATGGATAGTTAACATAACTAATGAGGAGGTGCTTAAACGAATTGTGAAGAAAAGGAGTTTCTGGCATATCCTGACTAAGAGAAGGGATAGATTGGTAGAACACATTCTGAGACATCAAGAAATTGTCAACTTAGCAATAGAAGGGAGTGTGTGGGGTAAAAATCGTAGAGGGAGACCGAGGAACGAATACAGTAAGCAGATTCAAAAGGATGTAGGTTGCCGAAAGTATTCTCAGTTAAAAAGACTTGCGCAGGGCAGGGTAGCGTGGAGAGCTACATCAAGCCAGTCTGCGGATTGAAGACGATAACAACAACAACATAATACCACCATTAATTATTCGTCAATAGCACCCCTATAAGTTTAGATACACACTACGAATTTTCTCTGTCTTGGAATAGACCTCTCCCTGAACCCCCAATTTCTCCCCGCCCCTCTCTCTCAAGAACTCATTTAATTGACTGACTTGGATAATTAATGACGGATGCCTATGTGGTCTGACCTCCATTGCCCATGTCAGTATTTACATCTTAAATGCTATACTAAGGGTAAATAAGAAATGAATTACACATATAAAAAGAGATGTATCTCCACGATTCTAGGGGATCATAACACCTTACACAAAAATTGAATAGAGTTATACAAAAGCAACATTTCAGTTCTCTTTATTCCTCATGAAAACAGAAATCGACAAGCTGTAAGTTAATTAGCTAGAAATTCTACATTTGTGCTCCAGATTGCAGCATACATCAGTACTCCACATACCCGGTAACACATCCCCTTGCACTGATACATGTCTGTTTTCGTCGTGGCATACTGTCCAGTAGACTGTCAAGAGACTGATGGTCCAGATTGTTACACTCTTCGACGGCGATTCGTCGTAGCTACATCAGATTTGTTGGTGGGTCATCTCGTCCGTAAAAGCCCTCTTCAGTGTATCCAAAGCATGTTCGATATAAGAGGCGCGTCCAGAAAGTAAGTTCCGTTTCAAATTATCTCCGCTGCAACGCTGCGCTGTAGACGATGTGTATCGAGGAGAAGAACGTGCGCCATTTGGAGATCGCTGTCAGTTACGTACGCTTTGTTGTGCTTGTTTGAAATGTCAGCGTTGATGTGAAATCAGGTCGGTGATTCAGTTTCTGAATGCGAGGAAAGTGAAATCAAGTGAAATTTATCGGCAAATTTGCGATGTTTACGGACCAAATGCGATTAGTGATTCGACAGTGAGAAGATGGGTCCGACAGTTCAATGGCGGGCGTAGTGATGTGCACGATGAAGAACGAAGTGGGCGTCCACCTTTGGTTACAGAAGAACTGGTTCACGCGATTGATGACAAGATCCAGGAAAACCGTAGGTTTACAATTAGTGCTCTCTCTTGGACTTCCCCCAAATTTCACGATCACTGAGGCATGAAATTGTTAGCAAACAACTGAAATTCCGTAAACTTTGCTTTGGTACCAAAGATTCTCACTGAGCAACACAAAACACAGCGGATGGGTAGTGCACTTGAGTTTTTGACCCGATATGCTGAAAGCGGCGAAGAATTTCTGAGACGGATAGTCACAGGAGATGAAACGTGGGTTTCTTGCGACACCCCTGAGAGTAAGCGTCAATCAATGGAATGGAGGCAGACTTCATCCCCACCAAAGGTAAAGCCGAAGCAAATCATGAAACCTAGGAAAATGATGTGCACAGTGTTCTGGGACTGGAAAGGAATCCTACTCAATGACTTCTTACCACGTGGCCAAACAATCAAAGCAGATGCTTATTGCGAGACACTTCGGAAATTGCGCCGTGCAATTCAGAATAAGCGCTGGGGACTGCTGTCAAAAGGTGTTGTTTTGCTTCACTAAAACGCACGACCACACACTGCAAATGTGACGAAAAACCTCCTACAGGCCGCGTATCAAATTATTATCATTGCAAAATATTGAATATGGTTAGGAAATAAGTAATTATTCGAAACGAAAATAGATTTAAACTAGCTCTTTGGATTACTGCAGAAATATATATTGATCTAATATTTGGCCATAAATTTTTGACCATAAATTATGTGAGCAAAAACTTGACGACATTGACCATGAGGTAGAATTAAAGGAACTAATGGTTGACAAACTCAATAGATGAGGGGGGCGGGGGTTGGAATCAGCTACTTAATATGTCCATAACGCGAAAATTTTGTTTTCCTGCCTTCATATTGACTATAGAGACGGTATGAGTTCGTCTGCTTGAGGAAGTTAGAAGTGCCCTTGCACCGATGAACTTGGAAACATTTAATCTGACTGGTTCCTGAATTATAAGTATGGAAATGTACAAATGTTTGTAAAGCTTATGGGACTTAAATGCAGGGTCATCAGTCCCTAAACTTACAAACTACTTATGAACTAACTTACACTAAAGACAACACAAACATTTATGCCCGAGGGAGGACTCGAACTTCACACGCGGTAAGCCGCGCGATCCGCAAAATTAGGAGTATGGGAAGTCCCTGTGGTGCCGATACTGCATCTTATGCTAACTGCCATGGGTGGTTTGTTTCCTCATTTCTGCCGCGGCGGAGCGGCCGAGCGCATTGAAGCGCTCGCTGTGCTACGAGGCCGTTCCCCGTCGGAGGTTCGAAACCCCCTCGGACATGGATGTTTGTGCCGTCTTTAGTATCAGCTAGTTCATAAGTAGTTTGTAAGTTTAGGGACTGATGACGCCGTAGTTAAGTCCCATAAGCTCTACAAACATTTGAACAATTTTTCCTCATTTCTAAATATTACTGCCCGGTTGCCACCAAATACTGGGATAGAAACCCTCTACTATGGGCTGAGCATTGCACCCCTATCTACACATGTGGTCTGTTGTTGAGAGTGAAGATAACGCAGTACCATGTGTTCAGTGTCAGGACTAGAAAAAAATCAAATGTTTGTTAAGCTTAAGAGACTTAACTGCGGGGTCATCAGTTCACTTCGACAGCTTATCTTTCCTGTGATGTTAGTGGTTAGTACGGCGGGTTTACAGGGGTAATTACCGATTTTACATTTTATCACCATTTCTTTCTGTATATTATATCTCTTGAAGCTGACGCTTCGCTTTGTAATGAATTGAAGGAATTCATGTGCCGCTACAGTCACTCACTCTCACATTTCAACTGATACATTTCAGTATCAAACTATTTTGTACTATCCCTTGCCAATGTTGTTTTCATTTTGTGCATAATTCATTTACCGTCCCTGGGCAAGATTGAAGCCAACACAATGCTTTACCTAGTTATTTGGCTACAAACTGATGGATGAAAATTCAACATTAAAATTGTAACTAAAGTGAAGACATAATAGTTAGCAATCTGAATCCTTGAATTTCCGGAAACAAGTGGCGACAGCGATACCATAAGTGAAGCGCTAACAGTGAGATATCCTGGCACAGCCATTAAATGTTATTCTGCATTAGTGTTGTTCGTACTAGACCATTAATTATCAGAGTAAACGTTCTACACGTATTTCATTTGTTAATTACGTTGACTCTACAATACAACATTGTCATATCTTGTGGAATGGTTCATCTTGTAACCGGGCGAGAGTTTACATTCAAATGCAATGATCTCGCGCCATGCAGATTAGATGGCCCTGCCTACGAATTTGTCTCGCGCTTACGATCGCCGAGGGAACCATTCAGCTTGCCTCAAGCTCCCAATTACGGACGCGTTTTTAATTGTAATTGATAGGGGCGCCCGACGAAATCTACGTAGACGCGGCACACTTCGCCAATATCGAAGAAGCCTAGGGTTGGTTGTCGAACAGCACACAGTTTTATTTCCTTATTACCATGAGCCATCGTCTTTCTAATGTTAACGACTCTCCGTACCACCCCGATAAATCGTTTGCTAGCGTCTCTTATCAACCTGAGCTTTACAGAGGGTACAACTCGTCCACAAAGAAGCTAGACACGCAGGGGAGGGAGACATCCGGGCGTAAACAGTAATTTTAAACTATCTTTAGTATATGGCACATTTTCACGCGGAGAATATTTTTAATCTAAAAGGAAACCGCGTTGGAGCTAAATCACATACACAACGTAGGTGTCGGGGAATTCTTCCCTGACATCGCACTCTATCTAATCACGTGGTACTGAAGAGGCAGAGAAGCAAAAGAAGAAGGAACAATCTTTACATTGTGAGCACCTCCTTAACCACTGTTTAAAAAAATTAATAACGTTAATAACGAACTCCAGGTTGCCAAACCCAAGTTGGATACTTTTCTGTTCCGAGGACAACTTTTGGCCGTCAGAACTGTACTACTGTAATTGTAATTCCCAAAAATACTTTGCAAATTAGATATGTGGAGTTCGTGTAAAAAAGGTTTGTTTATTTGCTTATGCGGCTATCCTGATTTAACTTTTGCTTAGTTGACTTTTACTTTTAAGGCTAGTGGGACCACCATCCTTTTCCCAACCGAATTAAAAGTTCTTTAAAATTATGTACATATTTTGAGCTGTACTAAACACTTTATTGTTATTATTATTATTATCGTTTTAATTGCTTCAATTTATCATTTTATAGTACAGTTTTTGCTATCCTAATTTAACCATTAAACAATTCGAAAAATTCCTTAACGACATATTCAGGGGCCTGTGAAGGTACACCATCCCTAGTAAAGGTAATGTAACTTTCACATTCACTATAAAATACTTGGTTCATTATCTCAATGCCGTTAATTACTTGAAATTTAAGTGTGTTTTATTTATAATATTTCTACTTCTTTGTACCGTCATATTATTGTCGTAGTAACATTTCATTTTCGTCTTGCAGTATTATGTATTGGAAAACATGTAGAAATGACTTGGATTATAATCATTCAACTACCTCGTTGTCATTAGCAATCTATCGGTTAAAAACGAAAATACAAAATGGTCCATTTATAATTACTATGCAATGGCGACAAATATGTATTTTCGCTACAAAATGTTATCTTTGTAATCTTCAAAAACATTAGAAATATAAATTCCTTTTGTACTACGGAAACAATAACACAGATGAAAATAAAAACGAAAAAATGAATTATGGGAAAAACCGAAATTAAACCAAAATTAGGAACGGAAATAGTGCATTCAGTGGAATGGACGAAATAAAAGATATTAAAACAGATGGAGTGAAATCAACGTTAATACATATATGAGTGTCAGAAGGATAGAAACGCAATTGAAATCACTCAACAGCGGAAAGGCTGTTTGACGTTATGAGATACCAATTCGATTTTACGCGGACTATGCGAAGGAACTTGCCCTCCCCCTCTTCCTCTTTTAGGAGCAGTGTACCTAGTGTCTGTAGAGGAGCGAAGTGTTCCTAAGGATTGGAAAAAGCGCTGGTCATTCCGATTACAAGAAGGGTCGTCGATCAGATACACAAAACTGTAGGCCTATATTTCTGACGTTGGTCAGTTGCAGAATTTTGGAATACATTTCATGTTTGAATATTACGTCATTTGTGGGGACCGCAAATCTACTTTGTAGGAATCAACATGGTTTCTCAAAGCAATGACATGTGAAACACAGCTTGCGCTATTCATTCACAAGATCCTGATGGCAGTAAATATAGGATCCCAGGTAGATGCCGTGTTTCTTGACTTCCGCAAGGCGTTCCAAACAGTTCCGCACCGTCACCTGATGAGCCAAGTGCGAGCACGTGGAATATCAGACCAACTTTGTCACTGGCTTGAGGCGTTTCTAGCTAACAGAAAGCAGCATGTCATTGTCAACAGAGCGGTTAAACCGATTACTGGCGTGCCCCAGGCGAGTGTTATAGGACCGTTATTTTCCACAATATATATACAAATGACCTCGTAGATAACATCGGTAGTTCAATGAGGCTTTTTACGGATGATGCAGTAATTCTTCGAGAAGTCCAAAGAGTTGGTAAGGGTTATGGTATTCAGAATGATTTGCAGTGTTCCGACACATGGTGCAGTGAATGTCAATTAACCTGCAACATAAACAAATGTAAGGTGCTGCGTTTACGTGGCAATAGCAGGACGAACACTAGAAGCAGTTACTTCCGTAAAATATCTGGGAAGACATAAGGGGCGATTTGAAATGGAACGAACATATAAAATCAGTCGTGGGTAAGGCAGATGCCAGACTAAAATTCATTGGAAGAATCCGTCAGCAAATGAAATGGGTTATAAAACTCTCGTTCGGACAGCAACTGAATTTTGCTTATCATTATGGGATGCGTCCTGAGTAGGGTTAATGAAACACATAGATAAGATCAAACGGTGAGCAGCACGCTTCGCAACGGGCTCATTTAGTAAGCGCGAATGCGTCATGGAGATGATTAGGAAACTCCAGAGGCAGACGCTGAGGGAGAGAAGTTATTTAACGCAGTGCCGACTCCTGTTAAAGTTCCAAAAGCACTTGTGTCATGAAGAATCAACCAATATATTGCTTGCCCCTACGTATATCTTGTGAAGCGACCACGAAGACAAAATTGGAGAGACTAGGGCCAACACGGAGCCATAGAGGCAAATATTTTTCCGCCAACCATATTTGGTGATAGGAGGAAGTGATAATGTTACAATTTCGCCACATACTGTGAGGTGGCTTGCGGAGTATGGACGTAGATGTAGGAAGTCTGACGATAGTTCCACCACTGGTCGCCACCTATCGTGTATTTCCAGTCTGCCCAGCCTACGTCTCACATCTGTAATGAGGTGTGGACACCCACCCACTGTACGTATGGACGTTGCTTCATGTCGGTTTCGCCATTTGTTGAAAATAACCCATCCCAGCACTCCTAGAACACTAGTTAAGGTATGCAGCTTCCAAAGTGCTCGTGCTGAGGTCTCGGTCAAACTGATAGATGGCGTGCCTTCACCATTATGCACACGTACATCACTGTTACTGATACCACAAGTATCGTGCCTTGTGTCTCACTGGCAGTCATTCCTCGTCAGGTGACGTTGCTGTCGCCTGTCGGGTTTATATCGATAGTAGGTAGGTGATCATAACGTACCGACTGATTAGTGCAGGTACATATAATTCACTACAACAGGTGGTATAGGGCATGTATGTGTTACCATAGGATATAATGCATAAATAAACATAGAGATGAAGGTAGTATGTGCTCCTACTGTGTGTTAGCTTCACCCTTGTAGCAACCAACAATTTAATGGCTTTCAAAATGAAATGCCAAGATCCACGTTAGTAATTTATTCAACGACGACCGGTTTCAGTGAACTGTCACCATCATCTGGTCACATGTATGTTTTAAAAGCTGGTCATCTTGTTAAAAAATGGGAGTAAAAAATAAGTGAGACATTGCATTTAGTCACTATATCGAGTATTTTGTAAGCTGTCATGTTTTTAACTTATATATATATGGCTAAGTGCAATGTCGCACTTATTTTTATTCCAATTATTTAACAAGATGACCAGCTTTTAAAATATATATGTGACCAGATGTTGTTGACACAGTTCACCGAAACTGGTCGTCGTTGAATAAATTATTAATGTGCGATCTTGGCATTTTATTTTGAAATCCATAAAACGATCAGATCGCCTACAAACCCGACTATGTCAGGTAATCTCAACAATGTAATATTGTTATTTCCCTAAATATGTTGTAAATTCACTAACCAAGGATCTGAATAAGAATCACTCCATATCCCTTCCACCTGTCACGTATGTTAATAGAATATGATTCCATGATACAGTTTTACTACAATTATCAGCCTAATGTTCACCAACAACAAACGCCGTACCCTAACCTTATTTGATGATAATATCTATCATTACGAAAAAAATCCAACAAATTTGGAATGACGTTACATAACTTAAAAAGAATAACCTATTTTCTATTTTACAACTACTTATTTAACTTCGCTTCGACAAGAATTAATAAAGAAATTTATTTGTCAAGAAATTGCTCAAAAAATTTACAATGAGTATACCTGTATATTCAGTCCCACAAATAAAGCTTACATCTTTCAAAGCACAATCCAATATCACCTAGCAAAGGGAGCTTCCCTTCTCCATATACACATGTTCCTCAAGTCAACGAATTGTGCATGCTGTAGTGTAAACTGAACCACTCTCAGTCACTTCTTTTGTATTCCGCTCGCAGTAGACTGAAAGAAAAACCACTGTCTAACCCATATGTTTCCGTACGAGCCATAATTTCTCTTACCTCTGGGGACTTTACGCGAAATTTAAGTTGCTGGCAGTAGACTCAGTCTGCAGTTAGTTTAAAATTCCCACCCTCTACATTTCCTCTACATTGTTTCAGGAAAAGAACGTCGCGTTCCCTCCACCGCTTCCCATTTGAATTCTCGAAGCATCTCTGTGACACACGCGCATTGATCGAACCTGCTTGTAACAAACTAAGCAGCCCGCTTCTGAATTGCTTCTAAGCCTTCCTTTAAGCCTATCTGGAATTGACACAAAACACTTAAGCAGTATTCAAAACGGGGACGCACAAGCGTTTTATATGCTGTCTCCTGTAAATTTGAGTTACATCTTCCTAAAATTCTCACAATAAACCCAAGTCGACCATCTGCATCTACACGACTGTCCTTACATGGGCGTTCCATTACATACCGATATGTAACGTTACGTTAGACAGCACACTACCAATGCATTATTTGAATTATCCATCTAGAAATTTTATCTAAGTCATCCTCCATCCTACTACAGCCATTCAATGACTACACCTTCCAGTGCACCACCGCACCATCAGTAACCATATAATGTTCTAATGTTTCTAAGGCTTAAGGGATTTAACTGCGGGGTCATCAGTCCCTAAACTTACAAACTACTTATGAACTACCTTATACTAAAGACGACACAAACATCCATGCCCGAGGGGGGATTCGAACCCCCGACGGCAGACTACCGCGCGCACCGCAACACGTTGCTCCAGTACGCGCGGCTAATCCGCAGCGGCTCAGTAAACATCCGCAGATTGCTACAAGCTCGGTCCGTCGGCTTATTTATGATGATAAAAAATAATAACTGTCGTATCACTTTCCCCAGGAGCACTCCTGATAATACGACCATTCGCCGACAAGGACAACGTACTGAGTTGTATCAACGTACTGAGTTGTATCAACGTACTGAGTTGTATTAATTACGAAGTTTTCCAGTCATATCTGAGATCCCATTCCATATGCTGGTACCTACATTAGCAGCCTGCATGTGGGACCGTCTCTAACTTCTTTCGTAAGTGAAGGAATCTTCATTCAGCCTGTTGACCTTCATCCATGGCTCTCAAGATATCATGGAAGAAAAGGACAAGCTGAATTTCACACGAGCGATGGTTTCTAAAGCCGCGCTGATGAATGGACAGGAACGTTTCCGTCTCAAGTAAATTTTCTGTATTGGGAACGAAAATATATTGATGAATTCTATAGAAAACTGATGATGATATTAGTCTTTAATTATGCGGGTCCATTCTATTACTGAACTCTGCGTTGACAACAGATTAGCGAAAAATGCAAGCTAAGTACGGAAACACAAATTGGAATTCCATTCGGACGTGGCAACTTCTTTGCTTTCAGCTCTATCAGTTGCTCTTCTACGCCAGGCATGCCTATTACCATGACTTCCATTCAGGAGTTTGTGCGATGATCAAACGACGATATGTTTTATGATCCTACTGCGTGAACGATTTCTGAAACGTGAAACTTAAAACCTCGGTTTTCCTTTTGCTGTCTTATATCACCATACCAGGACAATCAACACGGGACTGCATAGAGTTATTCGAACCGTTCATCAATTTTACACAGGACCAGATTTTTTCGGGTTCTGCCTAATATCCTCTGCTACGATATGGCGGTTGTAATTATTATTTGTTTCACGCATCGATATTTTTAAAGACGCACAAATTTTTACTAACTTTTGAGTATCTTAATTTACTTGCTCTTTTTCGAACTTAATACCACTTCCTCTGCTCTCACGGCATTTTTTGAGTATTTATATTCAATCACGGTGGATATTTTCTATTCTGCCATCTCTCTACAATTTCCCAGTAGTATGCCATGTAAAGAACGTCGTCTTCCCTCCAGTGACTCGCATACGAGTTCACCATACAACTCATGTGATAATCTAATTTAAAAGTAATAAATATGGGACCATGTTTCTAAATTACTTCAGTGTCTTTCTTTGAGCCAACGTGCTGCGGGATTAAAAACCTGGAGCAGTACTTCAGGATGGGTCGTGCATTTGTTGTAGTTCGTTTACAGATTAACAACATTTTCATAAAATTCGGCAAATTTCCAGAATTGGAACATTTTCCTTTCATAAAACGAGCCTCATGTACTCGTTTCATTTCAAATCGCTTTTCTGTGTTAGAGATAGATGTTTAGTAGATTTTACTGTGTGGAGCATCATACTACTAATGCTGTACTGGAACGTTACAGATACTTTTTTCCGTTTCATCTGCATTACGATACATCTCTGCATTTTTAACAAGCTGCCCTTGTACTCGAAGCGGCAACGTCCTGTTGCATGATTATTCCCGCCCACATGTTTCCAACGTTGTTCCGACAGAAGTATCACTCAGACGTCGTTCCACATTCTCCATACAGTCCCGATCTCTCCCCATGCAATTTCCACAATTCTGGATTAAAAAAGAAAAGACATTTGTGGACGTCGATTTGCTTAGGAGAAAGAGGAACACGCCTGGACACAGACATAGCAACAACAAACAATTTTCTATGGGGGCATTGAACAGGTTATCTCACAGCAGGGTAATGGTATTAACAGCTATGGCGCATAACACTTCATTTTTCCATCTTTCTCGTTTTCATTTCACTGCCACCTGTACGACATGAGGAAGTGCCCAAAATATGTCGACTTGGAAGACGACGCCAACAATTCCCCCCTTAAACTTCAATGTAAAACTATTTTCTCTAGAAGTGTTGATCTTCAAATGCTTCCCAATTGTGTGGGGGTACCACATTTTGAAACATATTCTGATATCAATATTATATTGTCCTGACCGGTTATGTTCATTTTTACCCAAAAGTGTAAGGACAAAGGTTAGCAAGGACAGTATACTTAGTAATTCTATTGCATGCTGTCCCCAAGATATTATCTGTCTAGTCTTTCCGATTTCAGTTTGTTGTGATAGTAATTCTCAGTAATTTGCTTAATTTGCGACATTTAGATTCGACTGAATTATAGGTAGACAAAATTTAATGGATTTCTTTTGTTTTTATGTGAAGATCTTCAAACTTTTCACTATTTACAGTCAATTACCATTTATAACACAATACAGATATTTTATCTTAATTGTTCCCTAATTGGTTTTGAGCTTCTATTTACTTTACTAGACGACATACGGCAACATAATCGGAAAATAACAGGACCGCTTATATTTTCTCCCAGATCGTTTATATGTAAAAGGTTCAGTAATGGACCAATAACGCTACCCTGGGGAACGCCATGTACATTCAAATGTTTGTTAGGCTTATGGGACTTAACTGCGGGGTCATCAGTCCCTAAACTTACAAACTACTTATGAACTAACATGTAGTAAAGACAATACAAACGTCCATGCCCGAGGGAGAATTCGAACACCCGACGAGGGAGGCCGCACGATCCGTAACGTGGCGCTCCACACCGCTCGGCTACTCCCTGCGGCAATATCTTTGTGTTCGAGCTAATTAATAATGCTTAAACATGGGTTATGTCCCAAAACCCTGCTGCAAATTGACGTCAATAATGCAGACCTGTAATTTAGTGAGTTACTCCTACTGCCAGTCTCGAATATCGAAATGACCTGTGCAACTTTCCAGTCTTTGGATACAGCTTCTTCGCTGAGCGAACGGTTGGGCATGACTGTTAAGTATGTAGCTATCCCACCAGCATATTCTCATAAGACTGTAATCGGTGTACACTCCGGACCGAAAGACTTACGTTTATTAAGGGATTTGAGTTGCTTCATTACTCAGAGGATATCTACTTCTACATTACTCACATTAGCGGCTGGTTTTAAGTCGAAATCTGGAATACTGAATTCTTATTCTTTAGCAGCATTATCGTCGGCAGTATCACTAGTACTGTCGCGTAATAAAGGTATTTTTTGTGTCTTGCTTGTAGTATGCTTTACATATGACCAGAATCTCTTAAGGTTTTCTGCTAAATTTCCAGACAGAGTTTCGTTGTGGAAACTATTCAAATATCTCACTTTAAAGTGCTCTCTAAATTTCGTGCTTTCATGTATAACGAACCTTTCGGAATTTGTGTTCGTTTTAATTTGTAATACTTTTTGTTTCTTCACAGAGTTGTGACATGTTCCGTGTAACATGTGGGATCAGCTCTGTCTTTCGTTAATTGGCAATCACTGTGAATTCCGAAATTTGAAGAGTATTGTGGAATTCATTTGACGATCCGACCCGTTGCGTAACATTCCATTTTGATAATGTGTCTGTGAATGCCAATGGAAACGCATATTTTTTTCTTTTGTTGTTAATCTATTTTTGTTTAATTTTAGATCTGTTCCGTTCTGTTCTCACGGTTTCTATGTGAACGCCAGTATTTCAAAAATATTCTGGAGTACTGTTTAATCCATTGCGTTTTGATGGTCTGCGTGAATACCACCATGTGAAATGCACTGTTTGTCATTCCGATCCGTTTCAATACAGCGATACCGCTACTACGCCGGGTAAATGCTGTCAACCATTGGTTTTACGCTACTATTTTGAGATGCATCATTGTCAATTTATGCTACATACAGTGCTAGCTTCTGATTTCAGAATACTGTTTCGTTTCTGAATACCTAAATATTTGCTTCAGAAAGCACTGACATACCTTCTTATGACTGTGGTTTCTACGATACGTTAGTGTAAGTTGCTATTATCAGCAGAAAATGACAGTTGTTTTGTACTGCATGATGAAGATAATGACTTGACATTTAATACTACTATATTTGAGTGTCTTTGAAAGTCGGTAATTAAAAATATATCGACATTTGCCTCTTACGTATACAAATATACAGGATGAAACGAAATTCACCCACAGAGGCTTCGCAGCGCGATTCCTCACATGCTGCCCATACAAAAATATCTGTCACGAAATTTCGTTCTGCGCAAATTTCATGTAGTAAATGCAAGTAGACCTGGGACTGGTGCGTGTTCCATACATCAGTACGTTTCAGAATTTCACAATTACACCAAAACTCTTCTAAGGGGTGTAGAAGGCGTTTTGAGGAACAAAATGAGCATAGAAACCCATGCCCGGAAACGCCATCCAACGACGCTACGTTGCGTCCAAGCTACATGCGACGACGCTTGACACCCTCTCCAGCAACTTCGACGCTCTGTAGCGTCGTTGGATGATATTTCTAGGCATGGGTTTCTATGCTCATTTTGTTTCTCACGGCGCCTTCTACAGCCTCTAGAAGTTTGTTGTTGCAATTTTGTAATTCCGAAACATACTGACGCAGGAAACACACACCCATCTCAGTCTTCGACGTCCACTAAGTGCCTGAGATATGCGCAGGACGTAATTTTGTCAGAGATATTTTTAATTACTGGCATCTTAGGAATCGCATTGTATTACAGTTGTTTAGTGTGATATTTCATCGATGAGTCATGTAGTGTTCACTCTGTGACAATATACGTTAGCATTATAAGCAAAAAATAACTAATAATAATTAAATTAATACCCAGCATGGGTCACTATGGTGTTTGTATCTCTTTGATATCAGTTAGAAGTGAATTAAAGAGAGTTTTTGAGAAATGTAGACATGGAAATCATGTTGTTTACTTTGGCACAAATATCAAACTATCTCCGTCAACAAGTAGACATTCAGCTGTAAAACACATCAACAATAGAGGCAATGTGTATTTAGTAATGTTGTAACATTTGTGTGGGGTTAATTCGACGTCTGATTGTGTGATAGCCATAAAAGTTTTAATTTTACATATATAAATATTTATTTGAGATACGTCTTTTGCTGCGGTGGAGTAGCCGAGCGGTGTAAAGCGTCTTGCTGCGGAGCGCGCGGTTGCTCACCGTGGAGGTTCGAGTCCTCCCTGGAGCATGGGTGTGAGTTAGGTTAGTTTACCTTGGTTTAAGTAGTTTGTAAGCTACGGACTGATGACCACGCAGATTGGTCCGATAGATTTACAAACATTTGAACATTTTTGAGATACGTCTTTTGTTTGAGAAATATCCAACTGGTAAACAAGCATTTTCCACTCGATAGAGGCCTGCGTGGTTTCTGGAAGGTTCACACAACATGGAGACATTGCTACCGTCCATACAGTCGTACCCATACACGCCACGCACGTCCCTGTAAATTTCGTGCCCGTTGCCCGACGAATATCGTACTACATGTCGCTGCTCTTCACAAGCTGATGACAGGAACATGCGTCCCAACATAGTTTCGTTGATTAGACTTCTCTCGCTACAACTGCAAATGAAAACAAATTCCCTTTGTGGCGCAAACTACAAACTTCTCTATATTGTCAAGGGGAAAGGTTATTGTGCGTTACTTTCCGATCCTCTCTAAAGCAAGTGTATTAGGCTTTTCGAAAGCTTATAATTGTATTTCAGTTTAGAAAGACGTTAAACCAGTGCTTTCCCGCCAAATGCTCATTTTGAGAATTCCTTTTCGTTAATTTTTCCTGTGGCAAAATGCAAGACTGCCCTTTTCAATTTTTGTGCACGCGTACCACAAAAATAAGCGATAACAACCTTATTCTTTTGCCAAGTGCTTCTTCTAGTTTTTGAGTGAAAGTCGAATTATGTCCAGTGTTTAATTGCTTTATTTTCTTCATACGTTCATATAGAGTGGGAAATGGGATATTGACAATTTGTTTGTCATTGTCACAGTAATGATATTACACCCATCAATAAAATTGGACGCATTTTAAGGGCTTCTTCGGAATAGCTTTCCCCATTCGTGGATCAAACCCAGGTAACAAGATGAATATGGATAATTGACATAAGAAAAGTTTTTTATTGAGATTTTGGCCCAACGTTAGGAAGAATTATCTAAATACTTACTTAAAATAGTAAATAAATGCTTATGAAACATTAGTCTTAATGGAATGTGATATAGTGAAAATGCTGAAGCAAAGATTACTTACTGTCACACGAGAATAAAGTGTGTCATACTGCTACGAAGAAAGTAACACCAACCAGAAATCTTCCAAATGGAAATGAAAGAAAAAAGAATGTTCAAATATTTGTAAATCTATCGGACTCAACTGCGCGGTTATTCAAAAATGTTCGAATGTTTGTATAGCTTATGGGATTTAACTCCGGGGTCATCAGTCCCTAAACTTACAAACTACTTATGAACTAACGAGTACTAAGTACGGCACAAACATCCATGCCCGAGGGGGGATTCGAACCCCCGACCGTAGTGGCCTTGCAGACCGTGATTGTAGCGCCTCAGTCAAAATTCAAAATGTTCAAATGTTTGCATAGTCTATGGGACTTAACTACGGGGTCATCAGTCCCTAAACTTACAAACTACTTATGAACTACTTACGAACTAGGACGGCACAAATATCCATGCCCGAAGGGGGATTCGAACCCCCGACCGTAGTGGCCGTGCAGACCGTGACTGGAGCGCCTCAGTCCCCTCGGCCACCGTGGCCGGTGCGTGGTTATCAGTCTGTAGCTTACAGACTACTTAAACTAAGGTAAACTAACTTAAGGACAACACAAGCACCCATGCCCGAGGGGGGACTCGACCCCCAGGCGGCGAACGGCCGCGCACACCGCAGCACGGCGCCCCAGTGCGCACAGCTAATCCGCTGCGGCAGGGAAATGAAAGCCCCGAAAGTTAGGCCCTAGAAGGCCACCTCCCCCTATCTGCCCTCTGCTACTCCTTGCAGGTATAGCGCAATTCAGGCCGGCAGGCGACTGCTGACCGTAAATAGGAAAGCCTTTCTGTCACTTCACATCCAGCATATCGCAAGCATGGCTGTTCTGGGATGAACTTCAAATATAGATAACTGTACACCAATTCACGGTTTTTATTATCAGTCATCGGTATAGTGTAGAATAGAAAACCATTTTAAAAAATGGAGAAACACGTGCAGGTTGTATACCCCGCATCACTCGGGGTGTGTATTATTTGGTTTTCTCACAAAATGGATTTTACTTGGTACGGCAAAGCGGAAAAAGTTTAAATAGGATGCGTCAGAGGATACAATTGCGAGGTTCACGTGTGGCGTGTCTGGCGTCAGCGCAAAGGCCAGGCGGCGGGCAGCTGTAAGCGCCGCTGGCTGTTTGTCAAAGGCTGGCATCTCTCCGCGCTGGCTGCGTCTCCCTGCATGTTCCACGGCCAGTATGAAACTAGAATGGATTTTCGTTGAAATATGTTTGTCTTTTGGCAACGCGCTAGTGTGTCACGCTTCGTCATACTTCTAAGGTTTGAAATACACAACTTCCTCCTTCTACAGTCAGTTTTTCAACTTTCTCACTCACGGGGGACTGAAAGGAAGTATTTTCTGTGTATTGTATTTTCTTCTAATATGTTCGTATTTCAACTAGTGTTATAGATGTCCTCGATCTGTTTGAAGAGTGATTGCTTTTCGTAACTATAGTCATTTCCGAAACCATCGCTGTATGTAGTCCGAGGGACATATGGACAGTAAATATTTTCATCTCTTGTCACACGCTAATCCGTTCATGATATATAGTATACAGCAATTTTGACATGCATGAAGGTTACAATTACATAATAATAACACAAATTTTTTTCACTGACTTTGCTAAAGATGTATGCCACATAGCTCTCACTTAATATTAGCGAAGCTAAACATGACTGAAACTGAAAAAAAAATTTCAAATGTTTGTTAAGCTTATGGGACTTAACTACGGGGTTATCAGTCCCTAAACTTACAAACTACTTATCAACTAGCTTAACCTAACGACGGCACAAATATCCATGCCCGAGGGGGGATTCGAACCCCCGACCGTAGTGGCCGTGCAGACCGTGACTGAAGCGCCTCAGTCCCCGCGGCCGGCGACTGAAACTGAAACAGAAGTAATGTCTATCGGATTGTAATGTCCAGTCAATGACTACGTCAGTACAGTCTGAGCACAGACTTGGGGTAGGAAGGATGACGTAGGTAATCAGCTGTGTCCTTTTCGAAGTAACCGTGCTGACGTTTTCCTTAATCGCATTAGAGAAACGACGGAGAGCCAAAATATGCATGACCGGGCACAAAAATTAACGCGGTCCTCACACACGTGAGTAGACATCTCTGTGTGACTGAAAAGGGGTATCATTGCTTTCCCTCTTATGTTTATGTAACAACGACCATAACAGTAGCGAGCATTTAGTAATTGGAAGCAAAAAATACGCGTTCTTAAGAATTTCTAGACAGATATAAAAGAAAGATAGAATGAGTAAACATGAAAGAAGATATAGAAATAGTTGGATAATTTTTTCAAATTGTTCTAAAAAAAGAAAAGTCTGTTGGTTTGTGAAAATATTTGTCTATAAGTAAGAAATCAATAGATCACAGGAACATTTGAAGTGCCTTTGAATGATGTTTGAAACCACGTGTATTGTCTGAGATACCCAGACATTAGTGACGTAATGAGACTATTCACTGACATTCATCACGACAAAAAAATTGTAGCATTAACAGATTATAAATAGTTCACTTCGCTTTAATCAAAATAAATTATGGCTATTCACGGTTTATAGTCTTGCGAGTGGGAGGAAGAACAAAGACGAAACTCACAAGACTATAAACCACAAATATGTCTTATTTATTTTCATTAAAACGAAGTGAACTGTTTATAATATGTTAATGTTATTTCTGTAAACAAAAGTGTCATTTATAGGTATACGAATCGACTGATGATGCAATGAAATATAGGAAGGCGAAACGCAACTGGCAAAATAAAGAAATTGCAGCAGGTAAGAAGCTGTTTAATTTCCAAAAGGAATAATATCTTTACGTGGATTACACTCTGTGGCAAAAGAGTTTCAAATAGAGTGTTTCATGCATAAAACAACTTTTAACTTCAGTTTAATCGTTGAAACCAAACTCATAAAAGTACCTGTTAAATTTATTGTTAACATCAATGTAAGCAAATGCTATACAGGTCTTGTCTTCCTTCAGATACTACGCATTTGGAGAAGTTCGTAAGAAACATACTTAAAAAGATAACCTCTAGTGAAAGAAGAACAGTGAGGATTTATAGAAAACAGGACTGTAATCGACATGATTTTTGCATAAAGATCACCACTCGAAAAGTATGTGAAAAAGGATAAGAGCATTCCACTACTCTTCCTAGACATCCTTAATAATATATCAAGATGTGAAATCTGGTAAAGCCTGGAAGGAAGTTACGTACAAAAGATTTTGACTGAGACAGTGAAGATGGTTAATGAAAGATGTTTTGGCTGTGTTAACGTGGGAAATGGAGAGAGTGAATTTTTTTTTTTTTTTTGAGACGACATGTGGATTTACCGAGAAATACCTTGTCTCCAGTGCTTACATCAATCACATCGCCATTTCATAGGTATGTCTAAATGTTTTACTGTGCGTTTTCGAGCGTTAATTCTTAAATTCTGAGTGGGATATTGCGTTTTGTTCATCATTTATTTGCTTCGTAGGAACTCGTTTCACCGTGATAAGCCAGTTCGGTATCAATATCTGTCTGTGTCAGACAAATAGAAATTACACATTTAGCTCTTTGTGTCTGTTTTCAGATATTAGTTCTTAAATTACGAACATGTTTTTGTACTAATGGTAGGATAGATAGGGTGGGTGTTTCCTGTCTGCCGACGCGGGAAGAGATTACTGCAGTTGACTCCTTAGGGTGTAAAAGTGTCAGAGAACGTGGAGTGACGCGTGGGACCCCTCACACGTTCTTGTTTCGCCCACGGACTCTGGCTGTCAATACACCCACCTGTGTACGCTACGAGCTAAATCCGTCCTCACCGAAGCGTGAGGGGCATGTAACGTGCCCATGTAGCTTCAGACGGAGGTCAATGTGATGGATGATCTTCTGGCTTTGTCCATTCACCTTATGAGACAATAGGTGACCGACTTCAGCTTGGTCCAGAGGACGCATGGAAGTAGGGTTTGGCTAGTCATCGGAAGCTCAAATGTCACTCTGCTCAAAACACTCAGTGAAATATCAAACAAAATGTACGTAAGGTGACATTTTAGTCAGATATTGGTTAAAATTGTAATTTGTGTGTGATAAAGTACGATACTTTGCTGTCTCAACTCTTTACTTCAGGTTTACAGGCACGATGGGGCTACCATAATAGTGAAAATATCATTCTCGTTTCCTTCTAATATGATGTGTGATAACTTCGTACGGCCAGTACTGTTGCACACCAGCGTGGCGTGGACAATATGAGGTTATCTTGAGGGATATTTGGCCAGTTTTCCATGAGTGCAATATCCAGCTCCGGAACCGTTGTGGAAGGTGCTGGTCTTGCTGCATTGCATCTGTCAAGTACATCTCAGACATGCTCAATCGGGTTTACGTCCAATGAACAAGCTGACCACTCCATTCGTTCAATTCCTTCAGCTTCAAGCATGTTGTTCACCTGTGCAGTTCTGTGAAGACGAGCGTTATCATCCACCAGAAGGAACATATCCCCAACGACACAAGCGTAGAGCTGAATTGTCAAAGCACTTTTCTGAACTAAAAATAGTTATTCATACGCCGGCTAATACTGACTCCTGCCCACATCATTCACTCACCACCATAATATGGTGATGTTTCCTCTACATAAACAAGATTTTTCCGTGTTACACGGTCTCTCCAGGTGAGGAAACGATTGTCCGGTTAGCCGAGCGGTCTAAAGCGTCTCGCTGCGGAGGGCGCGGTTGCTCGCCGTGGAGGTTCGAGTCCTTCCTGGGGCATGGGTGTGTGTGTTTGTCCTTAGGTTAGTTTACCTAGGTTTAAGTAGTTTGTAAGCTACGGACTGATGACCACGCAGTTTGGTCCGATAATTTACAAACATTTAAACATTTTATTTGATTGTCCGGCTGTACACAAAATCGTGTCTCATATGTGAACAAAATCCGGCGCCATTCGTTACGACTCCAATCCTGCTGTTCCTCTGCCCAGTTTCTACGGGCTAAACGGTGTCGTATTTGTAATGGGACACGCACCATAGGCCACCGTGCGTAGAGGCCACATACTCGAAGGCTATTTCGGACTGTTTGTGTTGATATTGTGCGTCCTGTTGGTGCCTGGTGGGTGCGTTGCAACTGAGTTGCATACAGCCTCGTGTCTCGACGGGCTGTTAACCGAAGATACCGGTCATCTTTTGCTGATGCTAGCCGTGGACGACCTTGGCCTTTCCTTCTTTTAATGGTTCCTGTTGTCTGAAATCGCATGCAGTTACTGTAAATTACACTTTGGGACACTCCAATAGCTGCAGCGACCTCTTTCTTTGTCTGACTCCCTTCTAACCTTCCTATGGCCCTCAATTGCATTGCTTCGGGTAAGTTACGTTGTTGTTGCAGTGAACTACTTGACTTGCTCACTACATTATCTGAACCCAACTGTTTGAGTATAGTATATATAAAGTGTTTTATCCATTACAGCAACTGTTAAGATTATAAATAAATGAAATGCAGCAACCAGTTGCTTGACAAGTAACTGGTTGCATCATTTCATTTATTTATAGTATATATAATAAATACAAGTCAACACCATCCCCCTCTGCAGCAACTTTCTGTTATTATCACTATCTCGGTTGTCGTAATGGTGTTGTCTCTACTCCGTATAACCGACAGAAAGATGTCTTACCATTTTAGTTCATTCTGCAGACGAGAGTTATTCAGAACTTTGATCCCTCTAGTGATCCCGTAATTGTTTTGACCCGTGTAGCCGCGTTATGGAGCCACTTAGGGGTACAGCGTTTACGGCCGGAAAGAAATCCAGTATGTACTCGGTACTTCTGCCGGGGGCGTTCGTTCGAGATGTAGTGCAAGCCTTGCTGTTACTATACAGCGTAATTAATGCAATCGTCTGCACTAGTGTTCTCTGTCGTTTTGGTCTTGCGGTCATGATATGATGCTGTCGGAACTGGTGAGGACTTCTAACCACGGGCACTGGGTGCATAGCGTAGTTCCCGGAGTTAACTGGGGTCCTTTGGTTTTGAGCTGAATGATGGGTCTCAACTGAAGGCTTCGTCGACTTTGGGACGGACAGTCTTGCCTGCAGGTTTCAACGAGCGTCATCTAGTGCAGAATTGTTGGACTCACCTTAATAGGCTTGGGGTGTACTATACAGTGGAAACAGCTACTCGGGTAGGGTAAAGAAAATTGAAAAAAAAGGAAAAAAAAAAAAAAACAGACGGAAGAATACGGTAATCTGAATGACACTCGCCATTCTGCACGTAGATAGCGAAATCATACCGCGTTCAAAGTAAAGAACCTTGGCTGTCAAACAGTTAAATTGTTGATAGTCCTACCGGGTATGCTACCGGATAGCAAGAACCGTTGTTCTTAGAGCCTTGGCACACCACCGAGAGCTATAAGGGAGAAACCACCTGTGCTAATTTTGGTAAGGCTGCCTTCTAAACAGTCGCTTCCTGTTCTACGGCGAAATTGTATGAGTTTTTCTGGATAGAATCATGTATGGAATAGCGACGGTAGCGTCAACCTTGAAGAACATATGATGCAGCAAATAAAAAAATAAAAATAAACTAAGCGAGTTCGGTGTGGTGTCGGCAAAAATATCTACAGGGTAGGGGACTGATGACCTTGTAGTTTAGTCCCCTATAAAACAACAACATCTACAAGATCATCCAACTTCATACAATTACTACCTCTTTAGTTTCAACTCATCAAAAGCCTATTCAAAAAGCCAATCCCTCTAAACAAACCGGTGTTGTTACTGTGGGCACTACACCTGGCTCTGTCAGTGCGATTACAAGGCTGCAATTTTTTCAGGGTCCGTAGGCTCCCTGAGAAAATAAAATGAAGTCTTTTTCCATATTCAGACGCGTCTGAAAGAAGAGAAACAATATCTACAATTATATGTAGACAAATGATAGTTACTCTGCGTACGCACAAATACAGCAAATCTCTTGTGGGAATACAGATAAAATCAAGATCAAATTGAAATAATGGGCACAGGCCTGTACTATCACGTTGTGCGATGATAATATGGGCTGGACGAGAAGCGTCCAGATAGCCTAATGGTTAAGGATAACGCCGGCACAAAGCAAAAAATCCGGATTCGAGTCCCGGTATGGCACAGAATTTTAACTTCACCGATTAATGTCATTCAACGCTCTGAAACAGTTCAGATGTAAAAATATTTATAATTGAAAAATTTACGGTTGTTATGTCAATCACCGGACATGTAGAAAAGTCTGACACCACATTATGAGAATTTAAACAAACTTTTGACAACCGCTATGCCCTACAGGCCTACATGGCGCTTCATGTGAACCTAACAGCCTCAAAAGTCCCGCAAAGATATTCCTCAGTAACGAACCAAAGGAGCTCCTGATAGTGTACCCTGCCTCAAAAGTGATGCTCAAAGGCTATACATCGACGATTTAGAAAACATTAAATCGCATCAAAACAGATGCCATGAAAATCAAACCACATGTTATTAAATAGGGCCTTAAAGACGAAATGGACAAAATGTGTGACTGTACTTGCAACTTAACGTGACCTTCACGTATTTACCAAACTATGCTGTATTGTCTAAAAAACAACACACACGGATTGGACTATGTACGGTTCTATTAAAAATATTTTTTTGTAAACTTGATGGATCATACTGCTATGATCGTCAGTCCAACACACACACACACACACACACACACACACACACACACACACACACACACACATGTGCCAGGTGGAGGACTCAAGCGTCCGGCAGGAACGGCCGCTCAGTCACTATCAATACGCTTTAGACCACGCGGCAACTCCGCGCGGCGCTATATTAAGAAAATATTGCTCGATTTAGTCTTAGTGTCGAACCGTACACGTCTGCTTTCATGCCCAGCCACTACGATAGCTGTAAATAGTTCCATGTATCTGTGATCCTACAGTCAAACACTTTATACGTAGGCTAACATTGGCAAAAACATTAATTAAACATAAATAAAAGATAAATTATTAATTTACAAAATAGGTTTAATCTACCGTTTGCAAATGATGTAAGTAACACCAGAAAATTCAGTTGAATAATGTTTATTCAAACACATGTATTGCTCTATTAGATGTGATCCCACACAAACAAAAGAAATAAATTAGAAATAAACCTCTTAAAATTAGCAGAACATATGCGTTAACTGCATTATCAGAATGGTAGTAAATATGCCCAACTACGTAATCGTTGACGATGCTCAGACACTTAGTCCATTTCACAATCACAGTACATGAAATAATCGTCATCTCAACAAATCTTAGTCCAATGAATAACATATCAATACTCATTAATTATCATGTAGCATAACATAAATTGTTTAGTTACAATTCCTCAATGCAATCAGAAGAAAATTAAAGTTCTTCAACTGGCACTCATTAGTCCTTGCCAAAATTAAAGTCCCGACAAAGCAGCTGTTCTCCGCGCAGATTCTGACACTGCCGCAAACGATCACTGCTATCTTTGCAGGTCATCCTTATTCCAAGACGAGACATAGTGTGTTCTTATAGCCCCAAGGAGCTCTTCACACGAACCGTCCAAGTATTTTACTTGACCACAGTAGTTATCTGCCCTACTCACTCTCTCATTGGCAGATCGTCATCACCTCCAAAAGTCGCAGAGTTCATAAGATGAAAGATTTTTTTTACTTGACTTTAACCACTTTCACATTAACTTAATATTTTGACAATATTAAATAGAAAAATTGTAAAAATATTTCACTTTGGAACTGTTTATCAGCGGTATAAATAATGTATTAAGTAGATAAATAAACTAGCCAGCGTTCATGAGCTTGACCACTCATACTACACGATATTTACGTAAAGTTACTGGGAAAAGAGAGAAATATTCATTAAACAGTCTTATAAAAGTGAAAAGAAGAGGGGAATACCATGCTGCTTGCAATTTCTGAGCTACTGTGGAGGACACGATGATCTGACTATATTTTCATCCTAAATTGATATAGCAAGTGTAATAAATCGTTAAACGAGTTTGTTACTTCCAAGATGATATCTCGACGTAATAAGGTATCATCTAAGACATAGTTTGTTGAAGTCTCGTAAACCATTTAAAATTTTAAGTTCAATTTTTGCTATATTCAGATATTATCAACATTACCTTTTGTAGTTTTTAAGGAATTAAAATTATTATGGTTCATAAGATGCGCCTCATTTATCTGACGTAGATGCCTTTAGAAATTATGGGACGATATCACTGTGATTTATTATTTATTAAGATATGATTTATTAAAGGTTTCCCTGTCGCCTCAGCTCCTCTAGCAGCACAGGATTACCCATTTACGGCGGTTCGCCTTTGTCTACCATGGTCTTAGCCAGACTTAAGCGGTTACTGCTACCTCATGGCTGGCCTAGCCTTCCTAAACAGAAACCGCAAGTTTTGCTCGCTAGCATGACTGTCGACCAGCTTCCCAATCAATTCCACAATTAAAATATTCATGTGACATATGGGGGTATGTATCCGTTGTGTTACTTGGGAATCTCTAGGATATGCAACATCTTCTATAATGTCCCACCTGTCCTCACGTTATGTAACGGCCTATGCCCTGACAAGAAATAAAAATCCCCATTCTGGGCTGAAAATCAAAAAGAAATTTTCTGGACACGGGAAAGTAAATTAGGACACTTTAATCGTAGAAAGTTTATGACCTGAGTTCTGGGTTCTATGCCAACACTGGTCGCATGGAATCGGATAATATAGACAGTATGATTCTTGTGGGCAGAGCGTCTAAACTGCATACAGATTGGATGTGCGCTTCTGACAGTATAGCAATGCAGTACCACGGTCAGCTGTTGCGAAATCTTAGCAACAACTTGCCTCAAGGTCACACATACGTGCATGGTGTTTAGCGGGACGTCGACATAGACCACGTAATATACGGTGCGGGCAAATCGAGGATCGTTTTCCTAGCAACTGCTGTTGACCACACATCGGTTCTCGAACGGCCCCGTGACCTAGGAGCTGTTTCAAGGATATGTATGAGTGTCACTTTGTAGTTCAGCATAAATAAAAGCTACTCGGGCTGTCATAATGTGTAACTTCTTTTTATGTTTCCTCGTACGAGTCCTAGGCAATGAAAAGTGTTGAAATCCAAAAGCGTCGGTTGGTCTGGTCAGAAATTATATAATTGCTTCTATTTACAGAAGCGTCCTCTATCTATCACTTTTGGATTTCTATCTTCCCTTCCGTGAAATTGTTGTCACTTCTTAACATTTAGACAATTTATTTTAATGTCACTTCTGCTTGTCTCTCAACAACATCATAAGTATGACGGGATCAAACAACGTACAAGGTGCTACAGGACATTTCGTTACGCAGAAATAGAAACAAAGAAAAAAAATTATTTTTTATTCCTTCAGGACAACGAAGCCCGTACCTCAAGATCATGAGTTGTCCTACACGGATATATCGACTCAGTTTAAGAGTTTCGTATTTAAAATTTGATTTAAATACTAGCGACACGCTATGAATTCGCACGGGTGGAACTTACGTTCTGTTATTGTTGGGGTTTCGAATTCCTCTCGGGCATGGATGTTTGTGTCATCTTTAGTATAAGGTAGTTCATAAGTAGTTTGTAAGTTTAAGGACTGATGACCCCGCAGTTAAGTCCCTTAAGCTTAACAAACTTGAACTTTTTGTTGTTGTTGTCGCTTTCAACAGACAGGTTTAATTTAGCTCTCTACGATATCTACCAAAAATCTATATGTGTATGTACTTTAATGGTTGCTGTGTTCTATGTAATACGATTAAACAGAATAATTGGCATGGTTATACAATCCTCAGCGTGTTTCATCCATATTTACGTACTAATATCATAGTCTAGTATATGCAAAAGTTTGCGTTTGTCACTTGGAACAACACTAGCACCCCAAACAGAAAGAGTAAACCGAAGGGGCACTATGAGTTTTCACTCTAAGATGAACAGTCATCGACGCCAGCGCTCCCAGCGGCAGCACTGCAGTGACAGAAGAATTGCATCACAAAAACAGTTGCCTCTTTCTCAGCTCTGGGTGCTACTAAAATTTTCAAGTGTTTGTTAAGCTTATGGGACCTAACTGCGTGGTCATCAGTCCCTAAACTGACAAACTACTTATAAACTAACTTATACTAAAGACAACACAATCATCCATGCCCGAGGGAGGATTCGAACCCCCGACGGGGAACGGCCTCGCGTATCGGAGCATAGCGCCTCAACACGCTCGGCCACTCCGCCGTGGCTCTGGGTACTACTATCATTCCAAGAAACAGACAAGCTGTTACGTATACGTTAATAAATATCTTGATCAGATCGCCACCAAAATTCACAGGATCACCCGCTGGGCTACTCTGAAGATTTCCTGAAGAGTTCATCAAAACTGCTCCAGCCGTCTTGGAGTCCACAGGCAAAATACAGACACACATCCAATTTTATAGACAAAAAAGAAAATAAATATCCAAGAAATTTGTCATTTTGCAGTATAGTCTTGTATGGGGCTCCATTTTTTTTTTTTTTTTTTCAATATTTTTGCATTGAGAAACGGATAAAGTGGTCACAACTAAGTCCGCGCCTATTTTATCATTTTAGGTTTCTAGGAAAATACGAGGTACGTCCATAAAGTAAGTTCCGTTTGGTTATATAAAACAAACGTGTACAGATACAGAAAAAATATTTATTGTACAAAAATCTACAACTGTTAAACTACTTTTCTACATAGCTGCCGAATTTTTGCAGGCACTTGTCATAGCGTGCCACAAGTTTCTGTAAGCCTTCTTCATAGAAGGTTGCCGCCTGTGTATTCAGTCATGTGGTAGCATGTTGTTTCAGCTCGTCATCATCGTTGATATGTTGACCACCAAGGACAGATTTTTAGGTGTAAGAAGAGGTGAAAGTGGCTAGGAGCGAGGCCCGGGCTGTACGGATGATGATCAAACACGTCCTAGTGAAATTCCCGTAAGCGTTATTTTGTGACATTCGCCACATGAGGTTGGGCACTATCGTGGAAACAAACACCACCTTTTGATGGAAATCCTCTTCTTATACCTAAAATTTGTCCTGTCAACACTTCAACGATGACGAGCTGAAAGAACATGCTACCAAATGGCTGAATACACAGGCGGCAACTTTCTATGAAGAAGGCATACAGAAACTTGTGCCATGCTATGACAAGTGCCTACAAAATTTCGGCAGCTGTGTAGAAAAGTAGTTCAACAGTTGTAAATTTTTGTACAATAAATATTTTTTCTGCATCTGTACACCTTTGTTTTATATAACCAAACGGAACTTACTTTCTGGACGTACCTCGTAGTCTGGTACTAAATGTTGCTTCCTCCAAGTATCGAGATGAGTTTAACCTGCGATCGGAGTACAAAAAATTCATGTCTGTGATAATTTAACACTATGAACTTCTGTAGGTCTCACTATTGTTCATATTGACCCATCTGATCACAGCTCAATAACTGAAAATGTCGAAATCTCCTCGCATTGTTCGACACAAAGAGACGTTATTTTAAATTAAATTAAATTAAAAAAAAAAAAAAGAGTTTGAGAGAAGAAAAAAAGCCTTCTGGGGCAACGTCGAATACCTTCCTGTTGGCGCTTGAGCTGCATGTGCCGTCATACTTGGAATGCTGGAGGAGGTGGGGATTCGAATGAGAGCGGGCGGCACTGCAAGCATTTTATTCGCGGCATTCCCGAGTCCATTGTGGCAGCTGCAGCGCGTTCCTTGACCGGCGCGCGGAGCTCCTCCAATACAGGTGGCACGTCGCCGCTCGATACCGCGCACTCTATCGTATTTTCTGATACAACTTCCCCTCCTCTGCCCAAGTCTCAAAGGCTGCGAGTTTAATCGGATTACGCCAGCTCCATTCATTAAAAACAACCTCCGTCTCGTCATTCGAACGACACTTCTGTCGCGAATTTATACGAGAGTCTACAAGCATACTGCGTCAAAGGTGCAATTTGGGCGCTCCCTTTTCCACTTCGGAGGAGAGTCGCTTTTGGAATCTTCCCTACTTGCCGTATTTCAGACGGCGCTGACTGTTATAAAAGTTCTTTACGATACGTCGCGAAAGGATTTATTTTTAAAGTTTGCACAAGTTAGTGGAAAAAGTATACGAATTTAAAACTGACTTCGTCTCAAGCAGTCAGGTGTTAAATTGATTTTATTTTACTCTGTAATTTTTTACTGTACGGCTATGTACATTTGTGCAATTCGAACTAGAAAAGAAAACACAATAATGTTATTAGTAAATATTGACATACAAACTGAGCGTCTAGGTAGGAGTTGACACATGTCGCTTATGAAAGTAAAAATTTAATAGATGAAATTAAAACGCAAAACATGATGAGACGACGTAACAAAGTTACTTAAAAATTAGAGAATTATCGACATTTTCATAATGTTATAGCTCATTTCATAGTTATTCCCATATTCTTGGGATGTAGTTCATGTAATGCAACTAAACGAAAGTTTTTTTAATGATGTTTCATCTCCTTTTCTTTGATGAAGCATCTTCAACTGTTCAACTGTTTGTAGAGCTTATGGGACTTATCTACGGGGTCATCAGTCCCTAAACTTACAAACTACTTATGAACTACCTTATACTAAAGACGACAGAAACATCCATGCCCGAGGGGGGATTCGAACCCCCGACGGGGATCGGCGTTGCGCATCGGAGCATAGCACCTCAATGCGCTCGGCCGCTCCGCCGCGCCACTCTAAATATTGGTTCAAGAATGAGTTCATTAACTATAATGTCACTTAAGTAACGACGGCACAAATATCCATGCCCGAGGGGGGATTCGAACCCCCGACCGTAGTGGCCGTGCAGATCGTGACTGAAGCGCCTCAGTCCCCTCGGGAAGCATCTTCAGTGGTCTCTAATACTGTTTATCTTTGTATATAATAATTGAGTTGTATCATAATTATAGATTTGTTCTAGGGTAAAGACTTTTTCTTTCTTTGTCGGTGAAAAACAACGTCTTGAAGCACAAGTTGGGAATTTAACTTCACGATACATGCGCTACAATTAGCTGTTTATTCAATAAATTGTCTAAGTTGCGAATATAGTTTTACTTCGGCAGCACCACAATTTATTTCTGTCACATGAAAATTTGTGCCGGGTTGATAATCGATTCCAGATTTTCCGCTATTCGTGAGCGGTCTCCTCAAATAATAGTCCATCCGTGCACGTCTCACGTAATAAGTCAAATTTTCATAGGTTACGTTCCACTACCCGTGAGTTGAAATTCAAATGTTTATAAACATAATTGACCAAACTGCTGTGGTCATCGATTGCTACATTTACAAACTAATTTATGATAAGGACAACACACATACACACACATGCCTGAGGGAGGAATCGAACTTCGGACGGAAGCAGCCGCGCAATCCATGACAAGACGCCTTAGACCGCGCTCCCATTCCTGCGTGGCCAGGAGTGCTAGCACATAAGCTTCTGATACCTGCGTAGAGTAGAACGTATATTACAATTGTGTTGTAATACAATTTACAGTGTCCATAGTAACGCTGTAACTACTTCATTCTTAATCATATGCATTCATGCATGCGCAATTGCGAATATGATTAAGCATCACTTCGTGGAAATTTCAAATCGCTTTACAAGCCAAAAGCAAATACCGGGGAGTTACAACTTTGACTGGAGAGAACACATAGAAAATATTGTGGGGAATGCGAACCAAAGGTTACGTTTCATTGGCAGAACGCTTCGACGATGCACCAGATCCACCAAAGAGATTGCCTACATCACACTTGTGCGTCCTCTCCTGGAGTACTATTGCCCGTTGTGGGACCCTCACCAGGTTAGACTGACGGAAGACATTGTGAAGGTTCAGAGAAGGGCAGCTCGTTTTGTTTTATCACGTTACGGGGGGCAAAGCGTCACTGAAATATAAACGTGTCTTCCTGTGCGGCAAACAAATAAACTAATGTAAGAGCACTCATTAGTTGTATACACATAATGGCATATGGTAGTTTGGGTCGGTCCAAGAAGCGTGCACGTGTAGCATAATGGATGAGGCGGCCGCTCGCAAAAAGCAGATAAATCCGGTTTCGAAACCCGGTCCGACACAAATTTTCATATGTCACCCGAGTAAAAGACTTGTAATTTTTTAATACACCGCTGGAGCAAAGCACCTCCTGCATCCTAGAGTGTTGCGCCATCTTTGAAACGCATTATAGCAGAGATTCTGCGTGGAATTAATTCACAGAGGCATGATTAGATTTCTACGCAATTCGTGTAAATTACGACGCAATGATCTGAGTATATGTAGGTAGCCACTCTGTAACGTGTTAGCGTCATTTTTTCGGATTCAGATCTCGCAAACTGGGATCCAAGATATGAACCTTGGTTCACTATAAGCTCCGCTGACCAATGTAATACGATTCTTATATGATTAGATGGGCAGTTGTCCTGCTGCATGATGCCACCGCCGTCGGGAAAAACATTGAGCATGAAGGGGCGCAGTAGCTCTGGGATAATTTTCGCGTAGCGTACAGCTGACATGCTGCCCCGCATTATTACTAAACGTCCCACGGAAATCCAAGTAAATGTCCCTAACACCATAATACTATCCTCCCCGACCTGTATTCTTGGTACGATTCATGTTATGTTGCTAGGTGCCGTTCGTGTGAAAGGCAGAAAGACCCGTCTTGATGTATCAAGATACGTGATTGATTCGACCATATAGCAGCTTTCTATTGTGACCAGCCTCGGCAATTCCGGCTACAGTATAGCAGTACAGTAATTCAAGATGTCGTTGGGTCTAAATGCGAACAAGTAGGAGGTTCCCTGTTGCGTAGAGTCATGTTCGCCGGCCGCGGTGGCCGAGGTGACTGAGGCGCTCCAGTCACGGTCAGCACGGCCTCTACGGTCGGGGGTTCGAATCCCCCCTCGGGCATGGATATTTGTGCCGTCCTAGTTCGTAAGTAGTTCATAAGTAGTTTGTAAGTTTAGGGACTGATGACCCCGTAGTTAAGTCCCATAAGCCTTACAAACATTTGATTTTAGAGTCATGTTCAGTAATGTGAATTGAACATTGTATTGGAAACAATTGTACCTGCTTCAGTGTTATCCGTCTTCATCAGACCTGCCACAGTCCCCACATACAGTATAGTCCTAGTGGGCAAACCTCAGTTCTGCATGTTCTTCGATAAGACGTTGATGTCCAACATATTGCTTACTACTCGAGGTTCCACAGTCCTTCAACCACTTTCAATAGTTGTTCATGGTAATAACACACCAACAGACTTCTCCGGTTCAAAAATACTCTTTCGTAGTTGGCCGACAACAACGATCTGAACTTGGTCAAAGTCGCATGTCTAAGTTGATAGCACCCTATAGCATCGGAATAAGTGACGCAGATGAAACAACCAAATACCGAGACTGAAGCTTGCAAAGCGGTGACATTTACACTGAAAGCAACGTCATAACACCAGGCGGTGCGGTCATTTGTCCTTATTAAGCAGAGGCGTCAGCGGTCTTGTCGGCACCGCAGTGCCACCGCCATTCGTAATTTTCGCTTGCCTTGTACGGTCTATCCGTGCCGGGGACACCGTGGATCATCTGAGCTTGGATATTCTATGTTACTGCTCAATTTTGCGCGGCTCGCATTGTGACGTACTGGATGCCGCAATATCGCGCCGCAAACAATTTGTGCAGAAGTTAGCCTTGCTTGGAACGACGCAAAGTCTTTAGATCGAAAATTCGTATTGGCACTCGTGAATGGGATCTGCTGTCTTTCATTTACTACCCACCTTCCAGGGAACGCCTTTTCACAAGCAAAATTTTCAAATCCTGCCAAGTGAGCTGGGTCTTCAACATGTTACAGTAACACAAATATGTTTTGAAAGGAATATCCACAGAGAAAGAAAACTTTTACTATTTCCTCCATGCATGTTTCAGTGTCATCAGTGGGTTTCTTTTACTTTCTTAGTGCCAAATAACAGTAGCTGTTATCTGCAGTACAGCTGGTACTTTCGTGGAGCATGTCATCCGCAATTTTTGTGATTCTCACGTTTTTATGACTATGAAAATATTCGTAAATCAATATCCTGTTAAGTTTTACGAACCATAGAAATGTTCCCTGACAAAAATATTGTATAGGTTGATTCCACTTCAGTTCTAGGTAAAACTTTTCCTGTTAAACTGATTGGATATACACTTTTTTTTTTCAATACCTAGGATTCGAGCTATGAGCCCATTCTTATTCCAAAGTAACGACAAGCGATTACAGTACTACAGTTCTCTGTTTTTCGTCAAAAACCCCGGAAGGCACTACTGTTTAAGAAATTTAAGAAACGATTACATTGGTCCCATACATTAATTAGAATATCCTTCTATAAATATTGATGTTAATAAATAAACTGTGGTAATATGCACTGTATTTGAATGTTAATGTCTCTTGTTGAAACTGTCTGGCAGATAACTACTTATTTCACCTCAATAATTGTGAAGTGTGTTGTGTATTTATGATACTGCTTCTGTATAGATGATACCCTCAGGTTCCAAACACTGTTAGTATCTTCTATGTAGAAGTTCCTCGTAATCTAAAAGAGGGCAATACTTGGATTCCGTCTACACGTTCAGTAACAAATTTGGGGCTGTGTGCATCTCTTATTTTTTAATTTTCTACGTTTCTAATTGTTTCAATTTTGCACCTTTACCCTCTATGCGTAAGACTTTTACATGTACTGCATATTCGTGCTCCTGGTCCAAGGAATGTTAATAAAAGGCAGAATGTGGCTATTTTAATCTCCAGTTTCTGTGGTGTTCACTGAACCTAGTATACATATATATTGACCGAGCTGTCTTTACTACATAGCAGAACTGACACTCTTTACAAATGGTGTTTTAGACCCCACTGTTCATGATATCAGCTTGTTTTTCCTTTGAATTCTGTAGGTTGGCTCTCATGGGTAAAATTTCTGATAGGATGAGTAAAATGTTGAAGAATTTTCTGTACTTTTCTATACCCACTTACTTGAGATAAACGTCTCTTCAATTCAAAGAATAAACAATCAGTCATCAAGAAAAGTGGTGTGTATTAAATCACTTTTTAAAGAGAGTCAGTCCTGCTATTTAAGACGGACAGGTCAGTCAGCGTGTACTAGGATCAGTGAATTCCACAGAAGCTGGAGATTTAAAAAAGCCAGATTCTGCTTTACTGTACAAAGCTTAGATCAGGAGCACGAATATATAAGAAGTGTAGAAGTTTTACACGTAGACGGTAAAGGTGCAAAACTGACCCAATTATAAATATTGGAAATTAAAAACAGATGCACAGTGCCCCAAATTTGCTACTGAACGAGCAGACAGAATTCAAATATTAACATCTTTCAGATTACCAGGTACTTCTACATAGAAGATGATAACCGTATTTGGAACCTAAGGCTATGATCTATAAAGAAGAAGCAATGACATAAATAGAAAATAGACTTCACTATTCTCGAGGTACAATTATTAGTTAGCTGTTAGATAATTTCAGCAAAAGACATCGTTACTAAAATACGATGGCTATTGCAATAGATCACTTTTTAACATCAATGTTTATATAATGTTGTTCTATTTAATGTACGACATAAATATAATGGTTTCTTAAATTACTTATTAGATAGTAATATCTTCCAGTGCTCAAGTCGAAAAACAGAGAACTGTAGCATTTTAATGATTCGTCTTTACTTGTGTAACAGCTTCGGAATCAGTGTGCTACTAGAAAATGTGCATAACTCGAAACCTAGCTCGAGTAAAAATTCAGTAAAGTTTTCTGAAACAGGGTCGTAAGTGTTGTTCAGTGTATTGAATTAAATAAAAATGTATTTCATAGAGATTAATAATTTCCCAAAACTTACGTACTTGATATCAAGCACGGACATATACGTGAGCTTCAAGCACTCATTATTTTCAAATGTTTGTAAATCTAAGGGACTTAACTACGGGCCGCGGCGGAGCGGCCGTGCGCATTGAGGCGCCATGTTCCGATGCGCGAGGCCGTTACCCGTTGGAGGTTTGAATCCCCCCTCGGGCATGGATGTTTTTGCTGTCTTTAATATAAGGTAGTTCATGAGTATTTTGTAAGTTTAGGGACTGATGACCCCACAGCTAAGTCCCATAAGCTTAACAAACATTTGAACTTAACTACAGTGATCATTAGTCCCTACGCTTACAAACTACTTACACTAACTTAAAGTAACTTATGCTAAGTACAACACAAACACCCACACCCGAGGGAGGACTCGAACCCCCGACAGTGAACGGCCCCGCGCACCGCATCTGGGCACCTTAATGCGCACGGTTATTCTGCCGCTGTTTCAAACATCCCCCAAAAGTTAAACAATATACGTTATCTGAGTTAAAATCGAATATCATCAAACATTGTTGCGAGTTTCTCTCTAGGAACACTGTGAACAATAGAAGGAAAGAGATACTGGCGTACGAACTATTCATTAGCCATACCTCCCCCAAGTGCGTTGAGAAATTCTGTCCATAACTTTCCAGAAGTGTAGTATCTCGTTGACAACGTAGAACCATTGTGTCTATTGAAAATTTCGTCCGCGGCTTAATCCTCCAGAAGTACGTACCAGAAAGGTGATGAGCTAGTGTGAGAGTGTACAGCGCTTCTGCAGTCATTGGCTCTAAATACGTGGCGACAGGATTCAAAATGTTCAAATGTTCAAATGTTTGTTAAGCTTATGGGACTTAACTACGGGGTCATCAGTCCCCAGGCGACAGGATTCAAACTTGATAATGGTACAGTAGTAGCTGCTGCTTTTCAAATTAATACCTATTTAGTTGAGGCTCGTGGAGCTGTGAATGAAGTTTCCGCATCTTGGCCAACAGGGCTTCTCCTCAGCTTGAGTACTGGCCTGTTTATCTGAAAGGAAGCACTGTGAACGGCGCATTTGTCCTAATGTATACTTGGACCCTTTGTAACTTTTCGGCTTCCCTCTGGTTTCTGCTTGGCTGATATACGTGAAAATCAGTTTCACTGTAGCTAAACACCGGTACAATTCATTTGTGAAGACACACTGTGTTCTAATGGAACTAACCGTGTCTGTCTGCACCTGACGCAGTTACTGCAGCTGTCAGTCCCGTAGCCCACATGATGTGGCGTTTCCCTATCCTACAGTATTACCACGTACGTACATAATACATAAATCAGATTATCATATCGTACAAAAAAACAAGTGACAAAGTTATCCGATAACACAATTAGTTTCCAGACCAAATTATATTTACTTAAAAAGTCAGTTAAGATGGAATTTTTTTAAAGGTTACTAGTTTCGACCATATAAACGGCTATCCTCAGACCACTAAAACCATAGTGTTGGCTTCCGGTTGCATTGAGGAGATGCTACATGTTGTAATGTAACGTAATGTAACGTCATTAGAAACCTTGTGTATCTACTTCCGAAAAGTTCCAGTCAGCATAAAAGCCCAGTTCCTCCATATTTCGATTAGCTTACGATTATGCTAGACACCAATAAAAAACAATTCGTCACGTACCATTCTTATAATGAACCTCGCCTCCGAGCCTTCCTTATATCGAACATTCAAAATTCACTTACGCCCAAGGTCTATTTGTTGGCTATACACCGAATTTGAAATATCCGGAAATACACTTCAGGAAAATGTAAACGAACACCAGGAATTCGTCGACTCAGCAGAGCGAAATTTTATTGGCACCTTCTTGAGGACTTATATAACACATGATCACGCAGACAGAGTCATACGCATGTGAGTAAAGTCACCAGAGTGAGCGCAATGTCGACACTAGTACATTGTATAGCCTCCTTTTGCAACAATGCAAGCTGCAATTTTCCCATGGAGACGGTCATAGGGGTGCCGAATGTAGTCTTGCAGTATGACCTGCCATGCAGTTTTCACCTGGTGCCTCAACTGGACCAGATTTCGCGCCAGTCGTGCAGACCGCGCCAAGATGACGTTTCATCGAGGCCCAGACATGGTCAATGGGGGATAGACGTGAGGATCGTACTGGCCAGGATAGTTGACCTACACCTTGAAGAACACATTGAATGGTACGGGATAGATGTACATTGTCCATTTGGAAAATCAGATCGCCTTATTGTTGGATGGACAGTAGCAAGACGGGTTGAATGCTGAAACTTCCTGGCAGATGCAAGACTAGTACTCCTGGAAGAAAGGATATGGTGGAGACATGGCTTACCCACATCCTAAGGGATGTTTCCAGAATGAAACTTTTTCACTCTGCAGCGGAGTGTGCGTTATTATGAAACTTCCTGGCAGATTAAATTTGTGTGCCGGAATCGGGACTCGAACCTGAGACCTTTGCCTTCGCGGGCAAGCGCTCTACCGACTGAGCTATCCCGACACGACTCACGATGCCGCCTCACACTCCGCTGCAGAGTGAAAAGTTTCATTCTGGAAACATCCCTTAGGCTGTGGCTAAGCCATGTCTCTACCATAAAAATGTTCAAATGTTTGTATAGTCTATGGGACTTAACTACGGGGTCATCAGTTCCTAAACTTACAAACTACTTATGAACTACTTACGAACTAGGACGGCACAAATATTCATGCCCGAGGGGGGATTCGAACCCCCGACCGTCGTGGCCGTGCAGATCGTGACTGGAGCGCCTTAGTCCCCTCGGCCACCGCGGCCGGCGTTTCTACCATATCCGTTCTTCCAGGAGTGCTAGTCTTGCATGGTTCGCAGAAGAGCTTCTGTGAAGTTTGGAAAGTAGGAGGTGAGGTAATGGCGGAAGTAAAGTTGTGAGGCGGCATCGTGAGTCGTGTCGGGATAGCTCAGTCGGTAGAGCGCTTGCCCGCGAAAGGCAATGGTCCCAGGTTCGAGTCCCGGTTCCTGCACACAATTTTAATCTGCCAGGAATTTTCATATCAGCGCACACTCCGCTGCAGAGTGAAAAGTTTCATTCTGAGGTTGAATGATGTCTTCAATGTACCGTGCATTGTTCAATGTTTCCTCGACGATCACCAGAGGAGAACGGCCAGGGTAGAACATGGCTCCCCACACCATGATGACTGCCGTTAGAGCGCCTTCCACTCACGCCCCAACATCGTTCAACCCGCCTCCAGTCGTGTCACGACAGGCGCATATGGAAGGACACATGGAGACGTGTCGTCTTCAGTGATGAGAGTCGCTGCTGCCTCAGTGCCAGTTATGGTCGCACGCGTGTGTGGTGTCGTGCAGGTGAGGGAAAATATGGATTATATACGTCAGAGGCACACGGGGCCGACACCCGGCATCATGGTGTGGGGAGCCAAATGCTACACTGGCCGTTCTTCTCTGGTGATCGTTCAGGGAACATTGAACAGCGCAAGATTACTTAAACCACCATTCAACCCGTCTTGCTACCGTTTAGTCACCAACAAGGTATAAGCTTTCCCAACAGGGCAATGTACGTTCACTTGTATCCCGAACCACCCAAAGTGCTCTTCAAGGAGTACGTGAACTACCTTGACCAATACCTATATCTTTTCCCCAATCAGCATATTTGGGATCGGATGAAGCGTCGTCTTGCGCAATCTGGACGACCGGCACGAAATCTGGCCCAGTTGAGGCACCAGATGGAAATTTCTCGGCAGGCCATCACGCAAGACTAAATTCGGCACCTCTACAGTCGTCTCCATGGGAGAATTGCAGCTTGGATTGCTGCCAAAGTAGGGTACACACGGTACTAACGTCGACTTTTTGCACGTTCTGGTGACTGTACTCTTGTACGTATGACTCTGTGTGATCGTGTATTGTATACATCAGCAAGAATGTGTCAATAAAATTTCCCTCTGCTGGATCCAAGAATTCATGGTGTTCTTTTTTCATTTTCCAGGAGTGTAGTTCGTTGCTGTCCTGAGATACGACAAAACTCGAACATTCTCGATGGAGGAGGAAATTCAGTGGCGTATGCTGTACGTGATAAATGTGCCTTCTATAATGCATCTGTCGGATGACACATTCATTGATGGTATTACCGAAATTAGAATGTCATAACGTCATTTATGGCAATCAGACGCGTGGAGAGGAGGCGAATTTTGGCGTTTTTATTTGCGGCGTCTGGCGGCTGGCGGGTCATTATGGAGCTCGGAGCTGGGCGGCCATTCGGAGCGGGCGGGGCGCGCGTTGTGTTCTTTAATCACCGTGCCTTTCGACTCGAGTGAACCTAAAAGTGCTTTACGCGGCCGAGCGGAGTGGAAAAGCGCTGCTAAACATTGGGACGGATCTGCTGGCTGCTTATTGCCCCAGAACCGGAAGGCAGAAGAAAGAGCACCACCTTCCTTCCGTCTGATGAATTCTGCCCGGGGCAGAGGAGCAAAGTAACTGCTATCAACTACAGTTTAGGGTGCATACGTGTGAGCGGCTGGCATTCATTCCCCCTCAGTAAATTCTGACGCGTTATTGACACTCGAGCACAGGAGTAATAGGACGACATGATATAGAATCAAATGTTGACAACATTTCATTTTAGACAAGAGTATTGTATTTTTCAAAAAAAATGTTCAAATGTTTGTTAAGCTTATGGGACTTAACTACGGGGTCATCAGTCCCTAAACTTACAAACTACTTATGAACTACTTACGAACTAGGACGGCACAAATATCCATGCCCGAGGGGGGATTCGAACCCCCGACCGTAGTGGCCGTGCAGACCGTGACTGGAGCGCCTCAGTCCCCTCGGCCACCGCGGCCGGCTGTATTTTTCCTTAGGTGATGGTACACTTCAAAAATTTAGCTCAATAAACCTGTGTAATATTTTTATTCTTCCGTTACAGTTTCATAAGGAGGCCCTAGTTCGGATATGTTTTAAAAATGTAAACCTTTGGGCCACACCGCTAGTGTCATCAGTAACTAGACTATCAAACTACTTAAACGCCGGTCGCGGTGCCCGAGGGGACTGAGGCGCTCCAGTCACCGTCTGCACGGCTACTACGGTCGGGGGTTCGAATACCCCCTCGGGCATGGATATTTGTGCCGTCCTTAGTCTTAGCTAGTTCATAAGTAGTTTGTAAGCTTAGGGACTAATGACCCCGTAGTTAAGTCCCATAAGTTCTACAAACATTTGAACTACTTAAACTAACTTGCACTAAGGACAACATACAATCCTTGCCCGAGGGAGGACTCGAATCTCCAGCGGGAACGGCCGCCCGGTTCGTAGCATGAAGCCTTAGACCACGCGGCCATTCGTCGCGGCAGTGCTGAAATGTCTGAGTAGGTTACGAGTGAACTGTTTTCCAATCAGCCACATCATACGAATCAATTTATTTGATTGACCACAGAGAGTTTTCTCTCAGCATTAACTGGAGAGTCAATCATCACAACAGTCGCGGCTTTCCGGAAGGAATCTGTCACTCGATAACGCGATGTGCGCTACAGTGAAACATTTCAATAGACTGAACTCTGCTCTTTTATTTTCGAAGACTGAGGCAGCATTAGTGACATATAGAAATTTTAGGTGCCGCCATGACGTGTGACTTCATCGCTGTATCGGAAAGCGAATAGCCAACTAAAGGCTTAGCTTCGAGTGTGAGACCCAATTCGGAATATTCTTTATATTGTGCAGGAAAAGTCATTCCGTTATATGTTACGCGTATTTTATTTTCTGGTATGCGTTTTCATGCATTCAGTAATTGGTAACAAACATTTCTAATTGGAAGGGTCAGGTGAAGTTACCGGGATATGGGGGCGCCGCGGACACAACTGAACTCAATGAAATAGAGATACGCATGTCTACACGTCTGCATAAGCCAGAAGGAGGCGAGGGTATTACTCTACAACTTTCCCGATTTGCAAATAAGATTGGATTCTTGGCCATCAACTGCCCTCTCGGCTTACAGCTCAGACGTAGTGTGACAGTAGACTATGCATTACCTCACTATCAGAAACTTGTGATTCACAATTTCTTACACAAATGTTCAAATGTTTGTAAATCTATCGGACCAAACTGCGTGGTCATCAGTCCGTAGCTTACAAAGTACTTAGACCTAGGTAAACTAACCTAAGGACAACACACACACCCATGCTCCAGGGAGGACTCGAACCTCCGACGGCGAGCAACCGCGCGCTCCGCAGCGAGGCGCCTTAGACCGCTCGGCTACTCCACCGCGGCATTTCTTACACGAATGCTCGTATTTCATTGAGAGATTAGTTTACATGTTTGACCAGCCCTAACCGATTCAAATCAGGAGACTGTTCTGTAATGGAACTCATTCATTGCATAAAAACGAATCATCTAGTGTCTCGTGAGGTGGTTTTTCAATTTTTAACAATAAGTGCATGAAGAGTTAGCGTGCCGCCTAGCCGCGGTGTCAGCTCGCCGTTGTAGAGGAGCCCCCGCCACACTCAATCAGTCTGCCGGATTGACGACCAGAAGCAGAATGTCGCCCTGATTGACGAGAATTTTTGTCGCTTTCCGACATCCGACTCACACGATTCGATTTTTTTTTTCTAAAACACTCTCACACTTTTATTTACATAACACAACTTGAGATGTGCTATTTATATTTTCGTTCCAGTGAAAAGGACGAGGTGAAGGAGGGGCGCGAGAGTGATTTAAAAGATATCCTGCTGCCCTCTACCACTACGATTGTCAAATACGGATTAGCAGACTGACTATATGACGATACGGGATAATGACCAAAAAAGGACAAGAAAAAGATATATAAGTTTATTTACTGATAATTCATGTGTTACGCTTCAAGAGGATACTGAAGATACGCAGGTGTACAAAGTAGGTTGCTAGTAAAACACTTACGTGACCCATCCTACAATACTGTTCAAATTGGACTAAAGGGGAACTTCGAAAGGAATCGATCAATCTATACCGCAGTGTACGCTGCTGTGAAACTTCGATTTGGGAATACCAAGACAGAATTAATGACATACAGAACTTTCAAGGAGAGCTACGACGCATGGCCGCGTTGTAATATCGACAAGAAAATAGCCGACGAAAGGCTGGGCGTCGAGTCCGAGACGTAACTCTGAGTAATGTATCGATTTGTCCGTAAGATTCAGGTCAAGATATTTCAGTCAGTGACATGTTACATCAGTGTGTAGGTGACGTTAATTGCCAGAGATATGTTCCACTCACGTGAGAATGTCACGAAAATCAAGAAATACCTGAACTGATAGATGTCAGCTGTCCCTCCACAAGCTGCTCACAAAGTGCTGAGAAGTAGTTTGAGTAAGGAACCTAGGAACACAGTACAGCCCCGTGAGTCTCGCGCCATATGGGATTGAGTGGACAAGGTTAGACTTACTGCAGTGCATACAGAGGCATATAAGCTGCCATTCTTCTGGCGGTCAAGACTTGAATGGTGGAAATACAGTTTAATACGGTATATGGCACAACGGGCAGTGCCCTCTGCTCTGTGTTTCTTAGTATGTGCGAAGTATGGATTAGATTTATAAAATAGTTTTTGATACCGATTATGTTCGGGGATCTACAGAAAGTGCCTGAAGGAATAAATAGAAGATAGGACACGATTTCCATTGACGTCATGCAAGAACTCAACAAAGCACTTTCTTAAAATATACTTAACCTTTAGCCCGTACACCGGTCTTTTGGACCGGGGCGACCCCCTTCTCCTCCCTCCCTTTCTCTCTGAGTGCGTGTCAGCTCTCTGCCCTCCACAGTAGCCTCAAGGCAGTTGAAGAGGAAGTCGAAGTAAGTCTTTTCTACGTTGTGCGTCTGTCTGAAGTTCTGTATTAACGCATTGCACTCTCCGCTCCCGGTCAAAAAAGGCCGATGTGTACGCTGAATGTCTTTATTTTCTCCGATCCAATGTACCCCACATACCCTCAAATAGTGTGTTTTTCCTTTCACAATCAACTGCAAGTCTATAAAATTGGAAAAAATCTACATATCAAGTGTGTGAGAAAACTATTGGGGGTGTATGCTGGGGAAGGGGGAGACAGAATTGTGCACTACATGCATTTTAAGACAATTAGATGCAAAAACAGGCCGAAAGAAACTGAAAGAAACGGCACCGCGGTCTTAAAGACCAAGTGTACGCTTTGTGTGCCATAAGGGGGTGTAAGGGCTGAAGGTTAATAACGTTCACAGTCCCCACACAAAAAGAATTAAATGACCGTTGTTTATCATTACTTCAAGCTGCGAGTGGCTAAGATAGTTCCAAATAATTTTAGAAAAATTCGTAGGAATGTTAGCAACTACAACACCAAAAGAAAGGGTTAACATTCACTACTCATTAGTAAAAGCAATGAGTAGTTCAGAAAGAAGTTCAATGCACAGCAATAAGAAAATTTTATCATTTGCCGTATGACGGAAAACATCTGATAGGCAGTAAAATGAATTTTAAATCTAATTGCTGATCTTCACTTCTGGACAAGTCTTTCTGTACTTTAGGTGAGCTTACGAATGATATTTGCAGTGGGAAAGACAGCCATTCATATGAAATAGAGAAACTTGAATTTTAATGTGAACAGTTTCAAAAAAAATCGCACGACGTGTTTTACGGCCCACTTTAGATTAAGTATTTGCAAACATTTTGGACCAACATAATAATCTAGGTAGTGACGGGTTCCGAACCACAGACCCTTGGCATCATAGTCTAAAGCCTTTCCCACTACGCTACGGCTATCAATCACCAGAGGAGTCCTATAATCTCATACTATTGATGCCCGTTGTTAACTGATGCTAATATGGCATTTGTATACACTAGATTATCATTTATCGTACGAAGAACGATGTGTTTTTGTTAATTCTTCAGTGCGCCATTGCTTTGAAATGACAACGTGTAAGTTACAATAAGAAAATCATTAAATACGCGCAAGATGGCGTATGCCACAGAGAGTTCTGCGCGAGGAATGTCACGTGACATCTCCTAACGGCTGGTTTTCGTTAATTAAATGGAGGGTGTCAAATCTCCGTTATTTTTGCAAATATGTCTCAAACGATACGATATATGAAAAAAACATAAGGGAGCTAAGTTGTAGAGAATTTTTTCCTCTGCCAATTAGGTTATTCAATTTTCGTATCAGATGAACGGTTACAATTATATTACAAACGGCTTTTTTCGGGATTACTACCGTATTTTTTGTCCGAAAAATTTGAAAAAGGGAGGTTCTGGTCTCTGGCGGCCTACAATCATGTCTGTAAAATTTGGTGCTGATCGGTTGAACGGTTCGTCTTAAAAACAGGGAACACGTTACGGACAGACAGACAGACATACATCTCAAAACCCCCTTATTTTTGCAAATATCTTTGAAACGCTACGAGATATGAAAAAAACATACGAAACAAAGTTGTAGAGCATTTTCTCCTCTACAAATTAGGTTATTCAATTTTTGTGTCAGATGAATAGTTAAGCCGTTACTTCTTCCATTTAAATTTCGAGCCGTCAAAAGACGATCGCAAAGGCCCACTTTTAGTGTTACTACCGTAACCTGAAGTGGGCCAAAATGGGATGTATATTTTCATCCACTTGCAAATCATGTATGGGATACGGAGTAAATGAACCAACTGCCGAAATTGATATGTGGTCCAGATGTCATTGTTCCCTGGTTATCGCTACCAGAAATATGTAAGTGCTTCGGTAGGAGCCAAATGAGCGGCACTGGAAAACATGGCGGCGCGGCAGAGCGCGGAGCTGGTGGCGGAGACATCCATCAGGGCGAGATCGCTGCTGAACGTTTGGGGCGGCCAACGGCACCCTGGGGGCCGCGGCCACCTGCCGCCACACAACAAGTACCACCTGCACGCCGCCGCGAGCACCACGCATAAAAAAGAGCCGGACGCCGACGAATGCAGCCAAATGAAAAACGGAAACGACAAGACAATTTCGGCACTTTAATATCTTACAGAGAAAGGGTAAACAAGAATACAGCAATAACGTTCCTGGCAGATGAAGTCACAGGAGGTGAAAAAGTTCATCGGATAAAGAAAAACGTACAACATACTGTCCAGTCCTGGGACGTAATAAAGGAGATCAAATAACCGTTATTACAGAAAAAGGCACCGAGAAAACAAGTGCGACAAACTTTCACTCTCGTAGGAGAGCCGGGGGAGAGCAGTAATAGCTTCTCCAGGATGGCTCGTGTACAAAATTATATCATCAAAGGTACTGTGGAAGTCGAGAGAAAGACTGTAAACAAAACAGTCCTTTTGGTATGACAAATAACAAACCCGAGGGCTGAATGGAGTATACAGCGAGAGAATCCTGCTGATATAAATTCTCTGGAAGATGGAGCAACAATGAATATGTTGCTATAATATTCCCTGAAATATTCTTATGCGAGGAACCATCGGTAAATACAGTAATGGACCATGACATAACAGTTCACTTCCTCTTCGTAAGAACTGAAAACTATGGAAATTTCTCTCTCACTAAGTCATTCTCTCTCTCACTCGCACGCATACGCACAATATATATATACTCCATATCCACTGTTTCAACAATAAATCATGAGTGAATCGGAAAACTTTAACAGTGTGAACTATTTTTTTTAATTTCCGGCCGAGCGGTCTAAAGCGTCTCCTGCGGAGCGCGCGGTTGCTCGCCGTGGAGGTTCGAGTCCTCCCTGGGGCATGGGTGTGTGTGTGTGTGTCCTTAGGTTAGTTTACCTAGGTTTAAGTAGTTTGTACGCTACGGACTGATGACCACGCAGTTTGGTCCGATAGATGATACAAACATTTTTTAATTTCCGGCAGTGTAGTACATACTGGAATGTTACGTCACAAAACAGTTCCTTGTGTCTGCAATTTGTCGTCATTTTTCTATGTGATATATCAGTAGTCCAAGCGGTACTGAGGTACCGGGTGTCGATGCATACTAAGACACTCATGTTAGTACTTGGTGTATCCTACACGGGCTGTAATGCAGGCACTGATTCTGGCATCCATTCGATCATACGGATGGAGAATACCGCCTTGGGCTACACTCTCCCACGCCTGCTCAAACTGTTCACGTAGTTCTGCAAGAGTTATGGGTTGCTTTCATATGGGATCATAGTCTGGGGCAATTCAACATTGAGTAAAAAAATATTTATTGCACAAAAGCGTGTAATCAGAATAATTGCTGGAGCCCACCAAAGAGCATCCTGCAGACATTTATTTATTGATCCAGGGATCTTCACTGCAGCTTCACAACACATATATTCACTCATGAAATTTGCTATTAACAATCCTACCCAATTCAAAAGTAATAGCAGTGTACATAGCTACTACACAAGGAGAAAGGATGATATTCACTATTCAAGGTTAAATCTAACTTTGGCTCAGAAAGGGGTGAATTATGCTGCCACATTAAGTGTTTGGTCACTTTGGTAGCATCAAAAGTCTGACAGATAGCCAACTAGTATTTAAAAAAAAAAAAAGGAATTTCTGAATGGCAACTACTTCTACAATGTAGATTAATTTTTGGATAAAACTTTAAAAAAATAAAAAATAATAAAAACAACAAAAATGTAATAAAAAATCCTTAATATATTGATTGTCAAGTGTAGACAACCTTTACTAAACTGACACGTTCCACATTATTATGAAATGTCGTATATATGATCTATGGAACAAGTATTAATCTAATGTGACGCGTCGCTGGTGACAGCTATCATCCCACTTTATTCCACACGTGCCCGACTGTAGACAAGTCTGGCCAGGGAAGTTGGTGCACATCTTACAGAAAACGTTGAGTTCCACGGGCAGTGCGTGAGCGAGAATTATCCTGTTGTAACAACGAATCAACTTCCTGTTGCAAGAATTGTAAAATAACTGGTCTTATAACATTCTGAACGTGTCAAACGCTCGTAAACGTTACCTCCACAAACACCAGACGTCAAAGACCCCTGTAGTTTATCGCAGTCCAGACGATTAGGCCTGGAGTGGGAGCAGTGTGTCTTGGACAAGTGCACTCTACGAGACAGCTCTCGCCTAGTCTATGGCGTACGAGCAAACGACCACAACTTGCGTTGAAGACCACGGGCCGCCATTTCATCTTCCACCAGTGGCACCAGTGAAGCCGTTTGTGCGTGCCCTAGTGCTACTGATTGTTAACTGTTGGTAATGGTTCGTGTTGACACTTCGGACCTCACAAACGATGTTATCTGTGCTGTGGTAGCTGTACGATCTGCCACTGCTGCCTTTACGACATGACGATCTCGGCAGACGTCTTTACCTCGTGTACGTCCAGATTCCTCGTCTGCGGATGTGAGAATGTTCACGTTACCATCACAACCAATATCGTTGCACAACTGGAGGAGCACGTCCCACTTGGGTGGAAATTCCCCCAAAGAACCATGCCGCGGTGGAGTGGCCGAGCGTTCCAAGGTGCCTAGCTGCTAAGCGCTCCACTGCTCGTCGTCGAAGGTTCAAGTCCTCCCTCGGGCATGGATATAATAGCTTATAGGACATAACTACGGGTCATCTGTCCCTAAACTTACAAACTACTTATGAACTAGCTAAGACTAAGGCCACCCCCATGAACCACAGACATTGCCGAGGTGGGGTGGCTTGCGTGCCTCAATGATGCAGATAGCCGTACCGTAGGTGCAACCACAGCGGAAGGGTATCTGTGGAGAGGCCAGACAAACGTGTGGTTCCTGAAGAGGGGCAGCAGCCTTTTCAGTAGTTATAGGGGCAACAGTCTGGATGATTGACTGAGCTGGCCTTGTAACATCAGCTAATGTGGCTTTGCCACACGGTTACTGCGAACGGCTGAAAGCAAGGGGAAACTACAGCCGTTACTTTTCCCGAGGACATGCAGCTCTACTGTATGAAAACATAATGATGGCATCCTCTCGGGTAAAATATTCCGGAGGTAAAATAGTCCCCCATTCGGATCTCCGGGCGGGGACTACTCAGGAGGATGTTATCATCAGGAAAGACAATACTGGCATTCTACGGATCGGAGCGTGGAATGTTAGATCCCTTAATCGGGTAGGAAAATTAGAAAATTTAAAAAGGAAATGGATAGGTTGAAGTTGGATATAGTGGGGATTAGTGAAGTTCGGTGGCAGGATGAACAGGATTTCTGGTCAGGTGAGTACAGGATTATAAATACAAAAGCAGTTGGGGGTATCACAGGAGTAGGACTGATAATGAATAAGAAAATAGGAATGCGGGTAAACTACTATAAGCAGCACAGTGATCGCATAATCATTGTCAAGATAGATACGAAGCCAACACCGACAACAGTAGTACAGGTTTATATGCCAACTAGCTCTGCCGATGATGAGGAGATCGAAGAAATATATGAGGAGCTAAAGGAAATTATTCAGACAGTTAAGGGAGAGGAAAACTTAATTGTGATTGGAGACTGGAATTCGGTAGTAGGAAAAGGAAGAGAAGGAAAAATAGTAGGTGAATATGGACTGGGCAGAAGGAATGAAAGAAGAAGTCGCCTGGTAGAATTTTGCACGGAACATGATTTAATAATAACAAACACGTGGTTTAAGAATCACAAAAGAAGGTTGTATACGTGGAAGAGACCAGGAGACACCGGAAGGTATCAGATAGATTTTATAATGGTAAAACATAGATTCCGGAACCAGGTTATAAACTGCAAGACATACCCAGGGGCAGATATACACTCTGACCATAACTTGTTAGTCATGAACTGTAGGCTGAAACTGAAAAAACTGCAGAAAGGTAGGAAAATAAGGAGATGGGACCTGGATAAATTGAAGGAACCTGAGGTTCTTAAGAATTTCAGAGGGAGCTTTAGGCAACAATTGACAGAAACAGGGGGAAATAAAACAGTAGAAGCGGAATGGGTAGCATTGAGAGATGAAATACTGAAGGCAGCAGAGGACAAAATAGGTAGAAAGGCAAGACCTACAAAAAATCCTTGGATAACACAGGAAATACTAAATTTAATTGATGAAAGGAGAAAATATAAAAATGCAGTAAATGTAACAGGCAAAATGGAGTACAGACGACTAAAAAATGAGATTGACAGGAAATGCAAAATGGCTAAGCAGGAGTGGCTAGAAGCCAAATGCAAATCTGTAGAAGAATGTATAAGAAGGGGGAAAATAGATACCGCCTACAGAAAAATAAAAGACACATTTGGGGACAAGAAAAGTAATTCTACGAATATCAAGAACTCAGATGGGAAACCAGTTCTCAGCAAAGAAGGGAAAGCTGAAAGGTGGAAAGAGTACATAGAGCAGCTCTACAAAGGAAATGAACTTAGAGACGATGTTGTAGGTACGGAAGAGGAAGTCGATCAAGATGAAATAGGAGATACTATACTGAGAGATGAATTTGACAGAGCCCTGAAAGACATAGGTCGGAACAAAGCCCCAGGAGTAGATGACATACCCTCAGAGCTACTAAAGTCTCTGGGAGAGCCAGCCATGACAAAACTATTTGAACTGGTGTGTAGGATGTATGAGACAGGCGAAATACCCTCAGACTTTAAGAAAAATGTAATAATCCCCATTCCAAAGAAATCAGGCGCAGACAGGTGTGAAAATTACATAACCATCAGTTTGATAAGTCATAGTTGCAAAATTTTAACACGAATTATCTACAGGAGAATGGAAAAGCTGGTAGAAGCTGACCTCGGGGAAGATCAGTTTGGATTCAGGAGGAACGTAGGAACCCGGGAGGCAATACTTACTTTACGTCTTATCATAGAAGATAGATTAAGGAAAGGCAAACCTACATTTTTAGCTTTTGTAGATTTGGAGAAAGCATTTGACAATGTTGACTGGACTACACTCTTTCAAATTCTGAAGTTAGCAGGGGTAAAATACAGGGAAAGGAGAGTTATTTACAACTTGTACAAAAGCCAGACCGCAGTTATTAGACTCGAAGGGCATGAAAGGGAAGCATCAGTTGGGAAGGGAGTAAGACAGGGTTGTAGCCTCTCTCCGATGTTATTCAATTTGTACATTGAGCAGGCGGTGAAGGAAAGCAAGGAAAATTTTGGAATAGGCATTAAAGTTCATGGGGAAGAAATAAAAACATTGCGTTTTGCTGATGACATTGCAATTCTGTCAGAGACAGCGAACGATCTGGAAGAGCAGTTGAATGGAATGGGCAGTGTGTTGAAGAGAGCGTATAAAATGAACATTAACAAGAGCAAAACAAAAATAATGGAATGTAGTCTTAGAAAATCAGGCGATGCTGAAGGAGTTAGATTGGGTAATGAGACAGTGAAGGTGGTAGATGAGTTTTGTTACTTGGGTAGTAAAATAACATGCGATGGTCGCAGTACAGAGGATATAAAATGCAGAGTGGCAATGGGAAGAAAAGCATTTTTGAAAAAGAGAAATTTGCTAACATCAAATATTAATTTAAGGGTAAGGACGTCTTTTCTGAAGGCATTTGTGTGGAGTGTTGCCTTGTATGGGAGTGAAACATGGACGATAAGCAGTGCGGACAGGAAGAGAATAGAGGCTTTTGAAATGTGGTGCTACAGAGAAATGCTGAAGATTAAGTGGGTGGATCACATAACTAATGAAGAGGTGCTGAACAAAATTGGCGAGAAAAGGAATTTTTGGTATACCCTGACTAAAAGAAGGGATCGCTTGGTAGGACACATTCTTAGACATCGAGGAATCGTAAATTTAGCATTGGAAGGAAGTGTGTGGGGTAAAAATCGCAGAGGGAGACCAAGAGACGCGTATAGTAAGCAGATTCAAGTGGATGTGGGTTGCCGTTCTTATGAGGAGATGAAAAGGCTTGCTCAGGATAGAGTAGGGTGGAGAGCTGCATCAAACCAGTCTCCGGACTGAAGACCATAACAACAACAAGACTAAGGACGACACAAATATCCATGCCAGAGGGGGGATTCGAATCCCCGACCGTAGTGGCCGTGCGGACCGTGACTGGCGCGCCGCAGAGCGCACGGCCACCGCTGCCGGCATATATTTGTTGTCCTTAGGATTAAGTAGTTTGTACGTCTAGGAATTGATGACCAGCGTAGTTAAGTCCCATTGACTTACAAACATTTGAATTTTGAAAGAACCATCGCGCCATTCTGAAGGCCACAATTTGACTCATTTAAACTCGCTTAGTTGACTGTAGGAAGCACGAGGTGTCTCGGTAGTGTGACACATGTTTGGTTCATACGTTGGCATCACACTGAGTATAACATTTTGCAATGGCAGCTATTTGACTGCAGTACTTGTTACTCTACTATCTCCCAGGTGGCATCTGCCGGATCAAAATCGACGTCGCCTTTCCCAGTGTACTCGTGTTTTTCAGTAGTTCATTTCTTTCCGTACATTACGTAAGCAAACATAAAATACTCAAAATGAAATAACTTTCTCTAAAATATAACGGCAGTAGAGAGAGAGAGAGAGAGAATGAGGGCGGGGGGGGGGGGGGGGGGAGGCTGGTAGCTACAGACCTACGAAAAGAAAGTGCAGTGTCTTGTTATATTGAACAGTGCTAAATATATTTCATGAAATTAATTCAAAGTGAACGTTTTTTTACTTGTATAAACAAGTGAAAGATATGTAACTTAATTAGAAGATGAAGTCGAGTACTCAGATCACTGTCAATATTTGATTCGTCGTTGACATGAAACACTGAGAATTAAATGAACAAATGTTCTCGCAAAAAACTGCAGACAGTCGCTTCCTTTGTTATTCAGTTCTTATTACACTATGTTTAGTTTTAAATCTAACAGTGCGTCATCATCAGATAATACAATCTTTTAATGAAAGTCTATATAGTTCGTACGTATAGAAACTGAATTGTTCTGTCAGCGTGAAGAGCTTTTTCTTTTTACATGTTATTGCATAGGTGATGGCCGTTTAGTTGTGTTATCAGTATCTCGAGATTTAAACCTGGTTCACTGGTTTGTTTGCGCTCTCTAAAGCACGTGGGAGTGGACACCTGTCATGTAGAGTTTATGTAGTGCTGTCCAATCAATATGACTGGAATACATAACCCACAGTGTCAGAAGGGATATGTGTACCACGATTAAACCTATGGATGCTAATATGTTCACACAATGACTACCACTATCCTACATACGACTATTAAAAGTATGTTAACTGTAAGTATTGAATTATTAGAGTTAAGGAAATGAAGGAATCGGCACGTCGCATTTATTGACTTTAAAGCTCAGCGATTAGTCAACGCACCAATCTTAGATCCCCTGCCATCATCATTTTTCTTGCTTCAGTTTATGAAAATCGTCTTAGTCCAAAGGTTGGAAAACATTTGGAAAGTATTCCCACTTGTCGTCCACATGTAATTCACACACGCACTCCTCTCGGTCGCTCCCAAAGTTACACAGCCCTAAACCAATAAGGCTGAGGAGTACTTAAGCCCTCTCATGACACTAAATGACCAAAATCAAGTATATTCACTCTTCTGGAATGTACAAAATTATAAATGTATTGTTACATACACATATATTAATTAACACAGCAATGTTAACAGCATTTAGTGCTGCATTGAGTTCTTCAGTTTACGTAATTTTTTCTTGCAAGTTACAGTTTCTCTATAAAAAGTCAGATTTTCGTCGTATTGTCTCCAATAAATAAAAAATAAGCTTAATTTCTACTTCCATAATAACATTTACTGTTTCATGCTGCCGCTACATAAATTACGTGCCTGAACGTACCTATTTTCTGCACGAAATGGACATTCCGGACTATATTTTGGAATTGGTGACGTTTGTTACAATCTGCCTTCATTTTGAATAGGTCTCTATGAGACCTATCCATTGACACATAATTTATCAAAATGCTTTCCAAGCAAAATAAGCAAAACGCATATGACAAAAACAATACCTTTTATTTACATCTCCATGAAATTTGTAAGCTGCTAGTGAACAACGAAAAACAGATGAAATGACAGTTTAAAAATTGTTTTGGAATGGAAAACGACCTGCGATGGATTTATGGTTGGTGCAGGAGTAACAATTGACCCTAAAAATAAGCAACTGTGACGTACTGTCAATATACACAGTAGAAAGAAAGATCCTTTACAGTAGATTACTGCTACACGTATTTATTTGTCATATCCGACATATTCTTGGTAAGGAGTGCAACTGATAACGCATTATTTATAATAGAGACATAATAGAGACTCGAACCTGCGACACATAAGCGAATGGTTTTAAGTGGAATCCCCCCCTCGGGCATTGATATTTGTGCCGTCCTAGTTCGTAAGTAGTTCATAAGTAGTTTGTAAGATTAGGGACTGATGACCCCGTAGTTAAGTCCCATAAGCTTAATAATCATTTGAACATTTTGATTTTAAGTGGAAAGACCAAATTAAATTAATCGTGGAAAAGGCAGGCGCTGGACTGAGATTCATTGGAAGAGTACTCTGGAAGTATAGTTATCAGCAAAGTAAGTAGCTTACAAAACACTCGTTCGAGTAATACTTGAATATTGCTCAACATGTGATCCGTACCAGATAAGGATGTGAGAGGAGAGAGGGAAAATCCAAAGGAGAGCAGCACTTTTGCTTATAGATTCAGTTAGAGAGAGCGAAAGCATCATAGAGTTGATCGTCCAACTCCAGTGGTAGACGCTTCAAGAGAAGCATTCTTCGTCATGGTATGGGCTACTGTACGAGTTACGATAGCATACGTTATTAGCAGAAAAAAGTAAAATGTTATTCCGTTCTACTTACATCTCGTGAATAAATCATGAAAAATTAGAGCCCACACGGTGTCTTATTGGCAGTCGCTTTTCCTGCGAACCATGCGCGACTGCAACATGGAAAGGAGGAAATCATAGTGTTACACGAGGCACCCTCTACCACACAACTTTATGTTGCTTGCGGAATAGAGATGAAGATGTGAGCTCTCTCTCCTACACTGATTTTTCATGTGCCGTATAATTTACTTTCGTAATTTGGTGTCTCGCTATAATCTTAGAATAATTATAACGGCAGATATTCACCAGCCTATTTGCAAATACCGTAATGACCACTTACGACTATGACGAAGCAGCCAGAATAGTATCGTAAGCTTTCAGTTTCTAGCGGATGATAATACTTCTATTATTGTGGAATTGGGAAAAGGCTTAAAGATTTTTTTTAGTAATTTCCACTACAACTGAAAATAGTGCGAAGTTGGATAGTGATTCATACTGCCCTAACGAAGGCCTTGTAATGGACTGCGGGAAATACCCGGCATGTCAGTGAGTATGATGATACCAGCCGTCATATCGGTGAAGTGCTGGGGAAAGACTCTCGCGAATTCCTCGATTCTTCTGAAAGGGCAGCAGGGGACCAGTATCTGTAGTAAACAACTTATTAAGAGCATGGCCACTTGATAATAGAAAATTTCATGTATATGATAATTCTCTCCTTGCAGTGTCGTATGGACTTTCGGATCCTCAGACCTGAAACCACATAGTAAATAGCACTGAAGTTATCAAACGTACGCTAACGTTACTTTTGTACTATCAACGTAAGGAGTTAGTTGCCTGGAATGTTGAGTCGTGATAAAATTGAATGGAAATGTTTATGACTACGATAGCTAAAATTTTGTTCAAATGTTGAAATGTTTGTAAACATATTGGACCAAACTTTTAGGGTCATCAGTCTCTTGACTTACAAACTACATAAACTTACTTACACTATGTGCAACACATACATACATACATACACACACACACACACACACACACACACACACACACACACACACACACACACACACACACCTAAGCCCGAGGGAGGACTTGAACCTCCGGCGGAAACGGCCGTCCAGACCGTGGCACGATACCTTCGACCATGCGCCAATTCCGCGCGGCCTGAAATTTTGCATTGCCATCGTCGTTTGCTGATGTAACATACAAGAACGTGGTGTACACGGTGCTGCTTTTCGTTGTAATATTTAGAAAGTAAGAATCATGAGAAATTTCCGTTCTACTTAATACGAGAACATGGACCGCAGTAATCTTTCCTGTCACGCAGTGTCCACATTGTCACTTAAAAGTCAGATGAGAGATGGATGGCAGATATACAATAATCGATATTTTCAAAGTGTTTCACCGCGGGAGACAATAATACAGTTTCTCCTTTGTCTTACAGCAGTAACACTGATATATCAAATATTTGGATAGCTGATAGTGGAATGAAAAGTCAGTTAAAATTACTCAGCAGTTGAATATCAGTGAGAATCTGTGAAAGAAAAAAAAACTTCTTCTAATTCTAGCAACATTCTGTTGTTCGTCACTGTAGATACAAAGGTTACCAAACTGAAGTGTCGTCCCTTCGATGTGTCTTTCAGAAAGATTCGTATGCCGTACACGCTTTTGAATTAGGTTTTTTTCTTTCTTTCTTTCACTGTGACTGTATCGTTGAGTCGACGTTTAAACATTGAGCTGTACAACCAAAATCTATCCTTTACGCTAAAGGGTCAAAATTAAAATTTAAAGTTTTATTTTAGAAAGTATTTTCTATTTCACTTCACTAACCGCACTATAATACATCGTGCAATTTTTAAAGATTTTCTTGCTTTCTCAGTAAATTTAGATTTTCCATCGTCCAGTTCTTAGAACCGAATTCTTGGTTTTTCAAATTTTCTCGTGGACATTATGTTCTTTGGAGTTATATCCTAAATAATCTAATGGAGGAGTACACCTAACCTATACTGACGATAAAACTTTAAAACTCTAGTGTCTATGTTTTTGTCTGTGCAACACGCTTACCTCCAAACCGACTAGATGAATTTTCATGGGTTTTCTTGCGTAAGTTGAGGTTAGTCTGGTGCAAATAGATTCATTTGTTTCAGTAAAATTGGATGACGGGATTAAATCATTATAAAAAAGGTATTTTAAAAGATAATTCAAAATTGTATCTAAAATCGTTGTATTCGTTTAAAAACGCTAATGTCCAAAATTTCTGCACATATTTTCATTTACTTTTAACAGATTACCCGAGTGTAGGCCTGGGCAATATATTCAGGATTTATTACAGAAACTTCTGGTAATGTTAAAAATATCGCGTCCTCTCAGCTTTTCAGCTGGGATGTTTGTCTTAATGACATGATCCAATTTGCTTAGTACACCAAAGTACTAATAGCTGGCGAGTACACCAAAGAACCACGGAGCAATTAGTTTGCTAACTCAGTAACAGAAGTGCTTTCGGAAGTTAACGTCATTGACAGAACTATGGATGCAAATATAAACTAACAATGAATTTAATTGCCTAGGAGATATCAGTTTCTTCTGTAGGTTTCTTTATTAAACGGTCTCTAATGATCACGACATCGATGGGAAGTTAAAGTCTACTGTTCCTTCCTCCATTTTTGTTTAATAAAAACTTACCAAATTTAAGCTGTTTCTTTTGAAAGGTTTATTTATAACTTTTGGCCAGAAAAAAGGAATTTATTGACAAAGCGATAATGGGTTCGGTTTTTGCCGATTGAGGTAGGTACTTTGGATATCGACAGACTGCAAAGACTCTTCTATAACTTCCGTGAAAAGTATCGGTCTATAGCTAATATGGAAAGATCGACATCAAACTTTTTAAATTACAGGCAACATTACTTGTGTATCTCGATGGATACTTGATTTCTCTCCTGGCCGTTATTCACATTTTCTATACCTTAGATCCGATACATCTCAATCCATTAGCTTCTCAAACGGTGCCAAGAAGCTGACTGAACACAATACCAGTCCTTACCCAGGAAAAATCCTTGCCTGTACCTACAATCGAATCTTGTCCCACCTCAGAGCAGGCATATAAGCGTACTACGCTTCTATTGGAGCATAATGTGTTATATTTATTGATAAATAAAAGAGAGGTGCTTCACTATTGGCTACGTTATTGGATAGTACATCTATGACGTGTTACTTTACAGTATAAAGTTAGCAGCAATTAACTCAGTTAAATAGAAGTACCAAAAGAAACAGCGAGAGCTACATGGGAATTTCAACTATGAACATTTATCGGCAGGAACCAAACAAATTTAGGACGAAATGCATCTGTTATTTTCATATGTTTTGAATGGTCATGCTAACACTAGCGTAACTAGAGCGGTTTTAAACGAAATAAACAATTGGTCATATTTCTACACTGTTTTTCTATGCTTACCTAATGGGCGGGGAATGACATTTGCACTTCGATAAGAATGACAACGTGTATGTTTGGAAACTCATTTCGCTGATTGTTGACAAAATAATGGCCGAAGAGAAAGAACGGGTATCCTAGCACGGACGAACACGAAAGGCATTTTTATTCTGAGAGAAGAAGTTGTGTAAACGTGAGAGCCAACTGCACGACGTCTAAAGGACAGGCTAGCGATTTATTGACAGCTTACAGGTGGCGACCGTGCCGTTTCCAAAAACAAGGCGTTGTCAAGGCATCGCAGCTACGTTCAAGAGCTCTTCACCTAGGCGGTATCACTCAAATATAGTCTTCGTCCATGCGGCTTTTACAATCTGTTCCATGATTGCGCAAGCGAAACGTCACCGTTTTCCGTAAAACACTAAATATGCATGTAAGAAAAAGACCGTTCGAATTCTTATTCGTCGCTCCAGTATTAGGTTTTCAATACTTACGGAAAATATCAGGATGGTTTCTGCAGTAAGGACAAGTCCGATTCCCTCTTCCGGTTTTCACCAGTCCCAGTTTTTGGTGCTCTCTCATAAACCTATTTGTCAAAGGGAAATCAACGGTAAACAACTTTCCTTTTTTTTTTTTAACGTATTTACAGTCTCTGTTTCAGTTAAACCAGCTATTTCCCCTTAAAATAACAGCTGTCCTCCTTCAGTTCCTCTGGCCGTTTCAGGCGTACTCTGCATGAATATTCCACTATCTATGAAAGCTTGAACTATTGTCGAAAACAAAGGGTTGTAAACGGCACCACCTCGGAGGGTACTGGGTCTTTATTCTACCAAGTATGTCTGAACTACTCACAACTTTCCATTTATCATCAATATTATTCAGCGATTATAGGTTATCAAGATTACTTATGCATTCAATTTACGTGATTTCTGATAAAGTTACCTAAAGTGTATCGTGTATTAAGTCTTTCTGTTTTCATGTTTGGACAATTATAATGCCGCGCGGAATGGCCGCGTGGTCTAATGCGTTATGATACGGACTAGGCGGCCGTTCCCGCCGGAGGTTCGAGTCCTCCATCGAACACGTGTGTGTGTGTGTGTGTGTGTGTGTGTTTGTGTGTGTTGTATTTAGTGTAAGTAGGCTTATGTACTTTAAAGCTCTAGGGACTGATGACTATAGCAGTTTGGTCCAATATGTTTACTAACATTTGAACAATTATAAAGTTATATGAACAATATTCATTAAAATTAAGAAATTAAAAGCCGCGATGGAGTTGCCGAGCGGTCTAAGGCGCCTCGCTGCAGAGCGCGCGGTTGCTCGCCGTCGGAGGTTCGAGTCCTCCCTAGGGCATTGGGGGTGTGTGTGTTGTCCTTAGGTTAGTTTACCTTAGTTTAAGTAGTTTGTAAGCAACGGACTGATGACCACGCAGTTTGGTCCGATAGATTAAAAAAAAATGAAAGGGAAAAAAATCAAATCAAATCAAATGTTTGTAAATCTATCGGACCAAACTGCGTGGTCATCAGTCCGTAGCTTACAAACTACTTAAACCTAGGTAAACTAACCTAAGGACAAACACACACACACCCATGCCCCAGGGAGGACTCGAACCTCCACGGCGAGCAACCGCAGCGAGACGCTTTAGACTGCTCGGCTACTCCACCGCGGCAGGGAAAAAAATAAAAACATAATTTTTTCATATAAAACGTAGTCCACTAAGACCTTTCACCTCAATACTGCAAAGCGAATTCACTGTCAGGTGTGTAAGTTAGAGGTTCATAAATACGACTACTATGTGACGCTCCATTCCAAAACGTAAATAAATATTATTTTGAACTCAATCTTAATTTTTTAATGGACACCCCGTATTATTTCTTATACAATCAGTAATATGAAAATTCACGGTAATAATGGCATTGGTTGCATCGCATTAAGTCAATTACATCTCAAGAAATACCTGAACGAAGCACCACGCTGTTGTAGAATCCGAGGTTCAAACTTGGATGCCGTTCGGACCCCACGCAACGTGACTGAACTAATGTGATGTGAGAAACGCTGTCCTCATTGCGGTTTCCGCTATTAAGTGAAATCTAATCAAAAAAGAGCTCCAGCCACACTCAATAAAAAATTAGGAGAGGGTTCATTAGTTCGCACTTTATTGATCTTTAGTTCATCACTACAGTGTAGGTAGTGGTAACAAAATATCGAATATCACTGGCAAGGTGAATATAATTAACGACTAACGGAAAATGTAGCAAGAGGAGGAAAACTATATTAATTGCAAAATGTTTTACGCCACGTACAGGACATGTCACTGACTTTTATGATTTACACATGGTGGAGCTCTACTTAAACGTGCAGTAGTACCTTCTAAACAAACTTTCATCTGCTCACAATCATGCAAAATGTACGCTGGTATGTAATCACATTTCTCACAACAGATAAGTGATACACACAAGAGGGAAACCGTTGTGTACATTTGAATGTTTGTGGCAGTAAACCCTATTATTAGTTTCACACCTGGCGTTAGCAATGAAATTAAGACTGCGTATGTCAGTCACATCGCGGTTACGTGTGGTTCACTCTTGAATCTCGGGATGTCAAACAGGGGCAAGTTCGGTTTATTTCAAGCGTCAATTTCGCTTTATATTTTCACGATATGTAGTTGACGTATTGCAGTGTAACCAACGCTGTTCTTTTTGTGGTGTTTCATGTCACAGATTACGTAATAAATAATAAGGGCTGTCCAATAAAAGAATTTAAGTTTGTATTAAAAGTAATATTTTCTTGCTTCTAGATTGTCGCGTAGTTTTTACGTTTATGAGATCCTGAACTACATTAATATACATATAACTCATTTTTCAGTATCTATTACTGCACTAAAATTTTCATTTGGGCTGCCCTGTATATAAACATAAATCTAATATTACTGCCCGCGCGGGAATAGCGGAGCGGTTCTAGGCGTCTTGTCAGGGACAGCAAGTGTGTTCCCGCCGGATGTTCGAGTCCTCCCTCGAGCGAGTGAGTGAGTGTGTGTGTGTGTGTGTGTGTGTGTGTGTGTGTGTGTGTGTGTGTGTGTGTGTTCGTGCGTGTGTGTGTGTGTGTATGTGTGTGCCTGTAATATCCTTAGTTTAGTTTAAGTAGTTTGTAAGCCTAGGGACTGATGACCACAATAGTCTGGTCCCATAGATTTACAAACATTTGATTTTAATATTACTGTTCTCCCATTCACTACTGGCCATGGAAGAGTTAAAGAGTTCATTTCATTTTCTATTCCTTTATTTAATCAACGCCCAAAGATCTAGTGGGGTCGAAATATCACAAACGTCCCATTAGATATTGGTTGTCATGTTCTCTGTTCTCACGTATAAAGCTCGAATTAATGTACCTCTAGTTTACAAAGAAGTGTAATAAAATCTATAAAACAGCTGACTTACTTTGCGATGAATGACCATTGTAAGCTATATACGAACAGAACATTCTATAGCAACAGAAAATTTTCCAGAAATATCAGACACACTAATTTCAGAGAAATTACTGCACATTACAACTGTCTAGTAATTCAACGCATGCTACAATGAAACACAATATAAGGATGCCCTTGAAAATTCATGTTTCTTAAAAGTAGAAAGTGCTTTGAAGGAACATGCACGATAATTTTCACTAAAGCTCATTCTATTTAACATTAACATCCAAAGCCGGCCGCGGTGGCCGAGGGGACTGAGGCGCTTCAGTCACGGTCTGCACGGCCACTACGGTCGGGGGTCGATTCCCCCCTCGAGCATGGATATTTGTGCCGTCCTAGTTCGTAAGTAGTTCATAAGTTTATGGACTGATGACCCCGTAGTTAAGTCCCATAAGATTTACAAACACACATTAATATCCAACTAAAATAAAGCGATATTATAAATATAGGCCTTACGCTGCTATAAAACTAATTTGGGTCGCATTTTACGAATTATTATAACGGGTACTTTCTGAATTATTATAACGGGTACTTTCTGAATTATTATAACGGGTACTTTCTGAATTATTATAACGGGTACTTTCTGAATTAACCTAAGGAAAAGCGACGTGTCTCTTTCAGGTGAGCTATTTTATGCATCTATTAGGTTCATTCCCGCTGCTTCGCACGCTTAGACTGGATGGTCTGCATTGGTTCTTTCTACTTCTAAATATAAATTTTCATAGATTTCGCTTTAAAAATGCTTCTTAACCAAGTATTTTGATACAACGTGCCACCCCGTGTTGCACCATTGATGGCAAAATTCAAAACATCTCGAAACATATTTTTTTCAGTTCTAAGCATGGTTCCAAATCTAAACTTTCGCACTTTTAGCATCAAAATAGTCTTAGTAGCATCCTTAAAAGATTTTCCCTTATTTCACCCGCTTAATGGTTGAATTTCCAAATACATCGAAACACGTGTTTTTAAAATTCCAATCAAAAATCTAACTCCGATGTTTTGTACTTTTTGTTTCAAAACCGCCTTAATAGCAACATATTCGAAAAAAAAACGTTCACCCCTTATTTCACCCAATTAAGAATGGTAATAGCGAAAAATCGTTGATGCCTACAGAGTAAGATAAACAACGTTTACAAATTTCACGTGTGTATCGTCTGTAGATTCACATTTCGGCGCCGTTTTCAGTCTTTTAGAAACGGATCGAGAACGAAAAAATTTCTTTCTTACGCTTTGGCATCTTCCTTGGTAATTTTACTTTTCAAACTGCAATAGGCACTTATTTTTCTTTATTCGTACGCTTGTTGCAGAAAATCAGCTTAAGAATGTGCATCAGGTTTCAAAAATGTTTTCAAATGTTTGTATAGTTTATGGGACGTAACTACGGGGTCATCAGTCCCTAAACTTACAAACTACTTATGAACTAGCTAATCCTAAGGACGGCACAAATATCCATGCCCAAGGGGGGATTCGAACCCCCGACCGTAGTGGCCGTGCAGACCGTGACTGGAGCGCCTCAGTCCCCTCGGCCACCGTGGCCGGCTATCAGGTTTCGCTGTATATAAGCCCTTTGCTGTTATAGTGTCAAAAGTCATCGCTTATCTTCAGTCCGATGTTATATACGCTGACGACTTTCTATCACTATATCTTCCACCCTCTTACAGCTATCACACGGAACTGCTATGGTGTATAATGGGAGACTTTGTACAACAACAAAATAGAGAGATCGTTCGTCTACATTGTGTAGTTTTTGCTGAATATCAAAATACTGACACCTACACGTAGAATTTTATATAAATTGGTAACTTTCAATTCCCATATCTTTCACCCCCTTATCGTTATCAACCCTCTACCACCAAAGTGCACAATGGGAGACTGATACATACTAATACATACAAACACTATTGGTCTGCGATGTGTACTTTTGGCTGCAGAGTGACACATAGGCACAAACACATCAATTTTTATATACATTAAGATATGTCCTGGCCGCCACTCACGTACTTCTGTTACGTGTTTTACATTTGTATTAGTAACATTTTTCTGTTTTTCTTTTCGACGAATAATAGACAGGTAGCGAGCGGTAAGGACAAGTCGTACGAGAGGCGGAAATATAAGAGTGAAGCAGCTTTGGGTACTTGGGTGCATTGTGTGGCCACAACGACGAGACGCGGTGTCGGCGGTTGCGCCGCGAGGGCAGCGGAGGGAGCAAATTAGGTGAGGTGTGAGGCGCGACAATCGAAAGCGAGTCACGTGGGGCGGCGATGGCCGCCAGCTGCTCTCCTCACTCAACGCCATAAATAAAAATTGGAAGGCGCCGCGCAGCCAGCATCCCGCCACAGAACACCACATCTCCGCACCTTCCCAGGCCGCGCGCCCACACACAATGGAAGCGACACGCATATAAAGTCCGCAGGATACGCTGCGAATATTACTCGCCCATCTTTCCCTGCATCACACTTTCGCTGCTTCGCAAACGTCGAGTCCAATTCGGCAGCACGAGAAAGAGCTTTGCCGCCTATTAAAAAACAGCGACGGTATTTCGCCACTCGGCGTATTTCAGTCCACCCTGTGTGGAGGTTCCCAATGGATAGGTTGTTTCTCACAGAGAACATTTCTTACTAGCTGAAAACCCGGCGTTGCCTGGGTATTTATTTATTTATTTATTCCTGCCACTTCCAGGTATATATTGATTTTGTATAAGGGCTGTATGTCTGTAAAATCTCTTGGAAATACAATTAGTAGTAAAGAAATAGATTAAAACTTGGTGCTTGATGGAGCGGAATTCCATGAACGCTACTGTTTATGTGCTCATATAGCATATAGATTAAAAGTTGGTGCTTGATGGAGCGGAATTCCATGAACGCTACTGTTTATGTGCTCATATAGCATCGACTACGTGTCGTACTGTGATACAATTTAGAAGGTACACTCAACTATATGTGTGTATACTGTCTGAAAAATTTCCTAAGGCTACAATTTGTAGTGTAAAAACTATAAATTGTAACGTCATACCGAATTGCGGAGTTTTAGTCCATGAACAGCTGAACATTAATGTTTACGTGCTCATATCTCATGAACTACGTGTCTTATTGTGATACAATTTAGAAGGTACATTCAACTGTATGTGTGTATCCTGTATGTAAAATTTCCTGCGGCTATTATTTGTATTGTACAAATTATAAATTGTAACATCATACCGTTTGCCGTAGTTTTATTAAACTTTTTTCCTTTAAATTTTTTGATGTGGTTGTCAGCGAGAAAAAGTTTAATAAAGGTTTGAAATTATGTTTCAAGTTTGTTGCAAGTCGCTAAGTACTGTCATTCTTATACAGTGTATCTCGAAAGTCTCGCCGCATTATATGGCATTTTTTGTGATTTCTATTGGTTATGACGTAATATCTTTTGAACCATGTGCCGTATGTGATTCTTAACCATTCAGCAATTGTTACCTCACGGTAAGGAATGTGTGTACCAAATTTGGTTGAAATCGGTCCAATGGTTTAGGAGAAAATGAGTAGCATTGCCGCAAAATGCAGCAGTTTTTCGCGCATTTCATTGTTTATGGCGTCATATCTCGTGAACTATATATCGTATGTGATTCTTACACTTACCGTCCTCATGGATTGAAGCTTACGTGTACAAAATTTCATAATGATTGGAACAAAACTGTATATTTGTATGCAACACGTACAAACATACGGACACTCTGCTTTATATATTAGAAGATGTGTACTTCTCTATTTAAACGATATAAAACCGTATCAGCTCTTTTCTTCGAGTCTGATACGTTTTTCAAAAATAAATAAGTCAGTTTTACAAACAACAGTAAGTAGGGGCAATTTGTCTATGGTCGTACATCAGTTTTATTTCCGCGGTATAAACCTCATCACCAGGAAAGATTTTTAAATGTTCAATTGTTTGTTACTGTGACCAAACTGTTGTGGTCTTCAGTCCCTAAGCTTACAACCTGCTTAAACTAACTTACACTAAGGACGATACACACACTCATGCCCGAGGGAGGACTCGAGCCGCGGTGGAGTGGCCGAGGGCTCTAAGGCGCCTTGCTGCGGAGCGCTCAGTTATTCGCCGTAGCAGATTCGAGTCCTCCCTCTGGCATTGGTGTGTGTGTTGTCCTTAGCATAAATTAGTTTAAGTAACTATAAGTGGTTTGTAAGCCTGGGGACTGATAACCGCAGCAGTTACGTCCCAAACATTTCAACATTTGGAGGACTCGAACCTCCGACGAGAGCGACCTAGCAGTCCCTTACAACGTGCCTAAAACAGCAGGGCCATTTATGAGCGGCAAATATTTTCAATACAAAATATTATGAACAAACGTTTTTCGCTCACTTGCCTTGACGTGAGATGCTGAATGTCTCGAAGGAAGACGAAGTTGAATATGTTTGAGAAAGTGTCGTGTTAGCAGCGGATCAACAACGAGTACATGTATTTTAAACGCATTGAGTGACGTACATACGTTTTGAACTAATATATGATGAAACACATGACCTGTGAATACGTGACTACCACACTCGGTGACAACCACAAATCTGTGGCAGTTGCACTGGAAACTACCTGCAAACTACGTCACGGCCTAACTGCAGCCCGTATCCTCGCTTCCCTGCTCCTGTGCCCACGGAAGTTTTATGCCAGCCACACTCCCGAGATCGCCGGAAACGCTCTTTCGACACGGTCTGCCAGCAGTCCCAAAGCCCTTGTCCACGTCAATGGCTCACCGCTGACTCTCTATATCGAATTGTTCAGTTCGTGCACCTTGTGTTTTGTGTGTTTATGTTTCGATATGGTAGTATGAACGACCAACCTGGGTAAACCATGCGGCCTCTATGAATGTTACTCGTATATCATAAAGAGAACCATAGCATCTGAACAGTGATTTGGCGTTGTTCAAAACATAGAACAACGTATTGTGCAAGAATATTAAGGCCAAGGACTGTTCAACCAAAGATATGATTTTGTGAATAAAATGCCACAACAGCAGGCAGCGAAGAGGACATTACGCCACCAGGCCAAACCTCACAGCAATCAGAAAGAACTAGAAACAGGAGAAGAAACTGATCTCTTTGCCGCGTTTCTACGAATGATGGTACCAATTTATTTTTAAGTGACGACAACATCGAAATTTGTCAGAGATTCTTTATTTCTGTGTCCAGTCTCTTAGCATACTCTGTTTACACAGCAGTATTTAAAACTGAGCCTTCAGTGAAATTACATTTTTGTATTTCTCACAGCAGCATATATGTGTATTCCCATGTTTGGTGTTGTGTTTTATAATGTATGCATATACTCCTCTAGGCACAGATCTTTCACATATGCTCTTACTACTAAAGCTTATGGTTTCAGTGTGTTCTGTAACGTCATGTATACTTAACTGAAGGTATACATGCGTTATAAATCCAATAATAAATGTTCGATTATATTTCGTATGCGAACTGCTTGTAATGTGGAATACCGTCCGTTTAACTGCAGAAGGAGTGATAAGTTTACGCACCTTGCTAACATGTGAAAGGGATGTATCTGGTAAGATCTTTTGTGTCAAAATTCTTATAACACACCATAAGGAAAGTTGTGTATTTTACTGGTTTTTATTTTTCGTTTTAAAATTATAGTTACTGTATTATTTGTAAAGGAAGAAATATAAGTTGCATATTATATATGTCCTAAAATATGATGTACTTTTCCCACACAGTTATTCCAAATAAAAAGCCGAAGTGTAAAAATAATGTCAACACTAAATGTGAATATGTTGGTTTCCTGTCATTTTCCTAATTTTTACACGCATTGAATCCGTGACTATAGACAACCAGGTGTTTTCTAATATGTATCACATATTTGTTATTGTAAATAAAAACACCCTTTTCTTGGTGCAATTTTTTCCTAGTAAACTTACTTCATACTACCAGACTACATTTATACTTTACGGCATCTTATGTGGCATCTATAAAATTACAGTTTTGGTTTTATATATGGTATTTTAAAATAATGAAAATTTTATATCCTACTAACCTTACTTCATACTACCAGACTACATTCATACTTTACGGCATCTTATGTGGCATCTATAAAATTACAGTTTTGGTTTTATATGTGGTATTTTAAAATAATGAAACAGTTCAAGTCGTATTTCTCACGTAAGTAAGGGGTTGGTTACAGTTTTTCACGTTTTTGTTTGCATCTGTGGTTCTCACGCGAACTGCGTATATTTATACGTTATGAGTTTGTTTCTCATAGTTTCATTATTCCTTATACTAATTGTTGTGGAGTGATTTCGTTCTTCTATTTCCGGGTGTAGTAACTATATTTTTATATCGTGTGTGAGTCAAAACTCACATTGTCTCTTTCCATTTTTCGATTGTTTTGCATCTTTTGCCATCCTAAAGACGTCTATGTTCAATACTAACGTATGTTCGCTTCTGTTCATATCAATATGTGTGTGTATGTGTACGTGTGTGTGTATGTGTGTGTGTGTGTGTGTGTGTACGAGAGAGAAATAGACGTAAAAAGAGCACAAACATCCATCCCCGAGGGGGGATTCGAGCCCCCGACGGGGAACGGCCTCGCGTATCGTAGTATAGCGCTTCAATGCGCTCGGCCGCTCCGCCGTGGCCGTCTCTTACCTGCCCCAGCTCGAGTATTCGACCGTCATTAGGCTTTACCCCTCATCTCCTGTAATATAGGCGTATTGGCGTTGCAAATACGCGGAGGTACCACCTAACATGAAACTTAGGACTTTCAATAGCTATATTTAAAAGATTCCAAATGTCAAAACAATGTTATACAATGTTGTTCGGTACAGTGTCCTGAATCAGCTCTATAAATATTTGCACTTACACAAGTTACTCCTTCTGTAATTCTATTAGCTGCCAGAGTGTAGTGAAAAGTCTTGGTATTTAGATGAATTGAATGTTTGGGGGGGGGGGGGGGGGGGGATCTATTGGAGAGTGAGTGGAAAGAATTTTGCAACTACTTTATCTATTAGTGTAAAAAGTGAGTTGTTTGATACGTGCACCTGATCATTCAACTGTGTTTTCTGATTTAGATTGTCGAACGTAACACTTTTCCTACAGTATTAGCTTATTTTTATTGTTTATTGTAATTATTTTCTTCTCCTCTTCTCTAGAGGTTTTTTTTGTGATGGTGTTTTCTTAGGTGTCACTCAAATGTGGAATGGTTTGTTCGATATTTCCAGTCTCTCATGTGTTCCTTGTGTATGATATGAAACATTTTCCCGTTTGTCCTACATGTCTGCCATCATGTGTTACACTGTAACTGGTATAATCCTGCTTTCTGGTATGTGTCTTTGCCTTTTGTCAGTATTGGGTTGTATTTCTTAATAAAATTGTCTGTTTTGAATTATTTGTTCATGCCCTGTCTTTTTTAAATGTGCATTTGTATTTTTATAGCAATGAATACCTTCTTGTGTCTATTCTTAATATTTTTTTGTTATTGTGAGTAGTTGTTATGGCGCTGAGGATTTGATATTGTTTGGCTCTGTTGTTTTGTCATCTGTGAAATTGGGTATTATTTTAATTTGTATTTTGTTGTTTAGCTTATATCAAGCTTATTCTGATAGTTTTCTTTGGTAAGTGGTACTGTATTGAGTTTATGGAGACTGTGTTGGAATGCAGCCTGCTTCTGTAGGTGCGAGTGGCTCGAGAACTGAAGGATGACAATGTCTGATGCTATAGATTTACGGTAGATTTCAAACATATGCTTGTTGTTTTCTTATTTGATTATTGTATCCAGAAAGTCAGTTTGGTTTTTGTATTCTCTTTAAATTGCGAACGTGTATTCTTAATTACCTCCTTGATATCCATACGTAGTTTTTCAGTATTTGATTGTACATCATCCGATCATCAGAGGATTTCGTTCATATACTTGAACCAATATAACATGTTGTATCTTTTGCTACTGCTTTTGCGAAGTTGACAAGTTTACTGTGGCTTATAAAGACATTTACTACGACTTCTGGAACTGGGAACCACACTGGTAATGTTGATTCAACCATCTTCTTGTACTAAAATTCCATTATTGAATAGGAAGTATTTTTGATCTGTTATTGATTTAGTAATTTTTTTCCTCAATCCGTTCATCTGTAGCTAATTGCATGTTTTCTAATTTATTTTTCTATGATGCCTATTGTTTTTGGTAACAGTATGTTGGAATACATGCTTTCTATGTTGAATGAGAATATTTCTGATATGTCAGAGATAATATTTTTTTTATTTGTTATTATCCGTATACTGTTCTGCGGTCTTGTACTTTGTAATTTCTTTAACAAATTTTAAGGTGTATTTTACTACTTTGTTGGTTTCGGGCTTTCCTAAAAGCCACTATCGGACCCACGGGGATATTCTGATTATGGAGTTTCAGGGGATAGCTGCAATGGGATTATTCTATGCTGGCTTTGTCCCGTGTTATATCTGTATTTCTAAAAGTGTTTTTACAGTTATCTGGACTCTGTTTGATCGGTTTAATTGTAATTTCGTAATGTTACTTTTTATATGAATTCGTGTTTTCGGTTTCTTTCACTGTATTGTCCTTTGTCTATCAGACCTACTGTGGTTCCTTTGTCTGCTCTGGAGTTAATAATATTTTCATCTTGAAATTTTTTCTTTAGTTTTCTGAGTGTTTCAGATTGTGTGTTTGTGTTGTGTTTTCATGTTGGTTTTTATATGTAGAATTTCTTGCTAGTTATCTAGGCAATCAAATCTTGTCGCTGCTGTTTTCTCTCCTCTATTCCCTTGTCAACACACTTTATGCTTCTATAATTACATTTTGTTTGTAATTCTCAGCTGTTTATCAATTTGTACGTTATTTCAAGTTTTTCTCCAACAATTCTCTCCCTTTACTGTTTACATGTATGTTTCTAAGGTACACGAATCTCGAGTAGAATTTACGTGTTCTTTTGTAGGATGTTTTCAGTGTTATTCTATAGTGTTAGAATTGTTGAGTTACCTGTCTTTCTTCATAGAATTTTACGTATTTTTTAGAGCAGTTTCTGTGTGATTTTCAACGTTGTTGACCATTTTGGCAAAAACAGCAGTGTTATTCATATAATTCGTAGTTTATCTCTTGTTTTGTAGTGTAAAGGAATTCTATTTCCAATTTTAAACATGTTTACTGGTCAGCATGCATTGCTTTTTAAACACTGTGTAACCTATTTTTAATCTTCTAATTTGTATCTTTCGGTACATTTGCATATACTGTTATAAATTAAGTATTGTATGGTTTTATGAACATTTACGTGAAAATAAATTGCACCAATAGCAAGGTGTTTCTATTTACAAAAAGGAATGCGATTGTTTATAAGAGGTAATCTGTCTTATGCTGACTGCAATTAAGAGATTTATTTACACCAGACGCGTTTCGCTTTTTTATTGTAAAAACATTATCTGTGGTCTGTAAATGATACAAAGGTTTGTACAGTTTGTTTCGATAAATAGATTGAAAACAGTTTTTAAAAACATTTGGCACATTAGGCCTAAGTGTTTTTAACTTAATATTCTGTCTACTCACGGTGTTGATATCTCTTCTTTACATGTTACTACCGTTTCTCCGTCTTGTTGGCTGGAGTTCGTTTGTTCCTGGCGTGTGTTTGTCGGCTGTGTACAGCACTTTTCGTGTGTTTTTGTTTTGTTTCTTCTTTTTCATCCCAGCACATCCCATTATTTCACTTTTTGAATAGCCACACTGTAGTGAAGTGATAAATAAACAGCCATTCCACTTATAACAGGTGATATGTAATCTGTATACATTTCAAAAAGTGAAGTGATGTGCTGGGATGAAAAGAAAGAAACGAAACAAAAACACACGAAAAGTGCTGTACATTGCCGACAAACACACGCCAGGAACAAACGAACTCCAGCCAACAAGACGGAGAAACAGTAGTAACATGTAAAGAAGAGACATCAACACCGTGAGTAGACCGAATATTAAGTTAAAAACACTTAGGCCTAACGTGTCAAATGTTTTTTAAAAACTGTTTTTAATCTATTTATTTAAAACAAACTGTACAAACCTTTGCATCATTTACAGACCACAGAAGATGCTTTTAAAATAAAAAAAAGCGAAACGCGTCTCGTGTAAAATCTCTTAATTACAGTCAGCATAAGACAGATTACCTCTTATAATCAATTTTAACATCTGCTGCGGAATATGGCCACACAACCAAACATTGATTGCGATTGTGTTTGTATCTGACGATGGACACACGAACAAACTTATTATATAGCATATGTGATTGTTTACGTTATAATTGGTCAAGACAAAATCACCTTAGCCAGCCGGCCGCGGTGGCCGAGGGGACTGAGGCGCTTCAGTCACGGTCTGCACGGCCACTACGGTCGGGGGTTCGAATCCCCCCTCGGGCATGGATATTTGTGCCGTCCTTAGTTTTAGGTAGTTCATAAGTAGTTCGTAAGTTTAGGGATATGACCCCGCAGTTAAGTCCCTTAAGCTTAACAAGCATTTGAACATTTGATTTTCACCTTAGCCAAAATGTCTAAATAATGGAACATTTTGATCACTAACAGTTACGTCTTTCTAACATCAGAATGATACTATCAATTAACATAGGAAAGAATATTTTCCGCAGTACCTTCTATTTGAAGTCATAGATACAATATTTAAAATGGCTTGTTAAACACCAAAATGAGGTTGAAGATGTGTCTCGACCGCAGAATTGCTGAAGAAAGCGCCAGAAGTTTGCCAGGAAAGCGTCAGGTAATTGGTGCAGTGATCGGGCGCACGCTGCGGCTGTAGCGCGTGGCCAGCAGGCTGCGAGCGCCCGCACTGTACTACCCTGCCGCGGACATCTGCCGCTCCTCAAGATAGCCCCACAAAGGCCGCCGGAACTCACCAACTTCCCCATAATTAACCCTACACGGACACGGCTCACTCCCGCACAAATACTGTTCCGTCTGCCCGCCGCTCCAACTAACATTCACTATCTTACTCATTACACGCTACTACCAACCGATTGCTTTGTTTTCATTTATCATTTAAAAATGTTCAAGTGTTTGTAAATCTATCGGACCAAACTGCGTAGTCATCAGTCCGTAGCTTACAAACTACTTAAACTAAGGTAAACTAACCTAAGGACAACTCACACACTCCCATGTCCCAAGGAGGACTCGAACCCCCGACGGGGAGCAACTTTATCATTTCCTTCCGAGAGTCTGGCTATCGCACTTTTCACAAAATTCGCATTCGCTGTCTGACTTTGAACTTGCTTCCCGAGGAAAGTGGAATCTTGGTAACTGTCGTTCAAATAACGTTCAGAGAGAGAGGTACAAATCATCCACCAGTTGCTCAAATGTGGATCTAAAACTGTTTGGTGGACCTCAGATAGATCCTACGAACGAGATTCGACTAATTTCATTCATAGCCCTTGAGTAGTTCGACGCTTAGGCTCCATCTGTAAAATGACTTCCTTATCGACGGGATGCTAAAGCTACGCTCCCTTGCCTCCTTTGCCCTTCTTTTTCGTCTGTGTGGTGCACTATGACTCGTACCCAGAACTTTGATGTTCCCGGGCAGTTGTCTTATTGATTATGCCATCCGTCTAAACAAAAAACGAAACAAATAAAAAAAATGGAAATAGGAACAAATCTAAGCTTTAGATCAGCTATTTCTCGCCATATCCTTTCTCCAAGTATGCTAGTCCTGAAGAGTATGCACAACTTCTGAGAATCTTGGGAAGTAGATGAGAGGTACTAAAACATTTGACACTATTTAGGCGGTCTAATGCTCGTTCGCCAAGAATGTTCCCCGCATAAGGCAGAATTCCGGGTTTGGTCAGCGCGTGCCACACAGTTTAAATTTGTCACGAAATTATTATTTTCCAAGATGTCTTTTAAATAGCGCACATTCCTCAGTAGAGTGCAAAGCTCATTCATATTCTTTTCTGCTTCTATCATCTTGTTTAATCGTCTGTTGCTGCGCTTCCCAGTTATTGGAATATAATTGTCGTAGAATAAACATATTCTTTCAAAGAAAGAAAGAAATCTCAATTTGTTATCAGTTATGTCCTCACTGTAATAGGTTTAGATGGAATACCAAAGTGCGGCGAATGAAAATTTGTGTCCGGCCGGGATTTGAACCCGGGATCTCCCACTTAGTAGGCAGACACGCCGACCACTCCGCCACGGAGGACACAGTGACCAGTCCGACTGCAGAGGACTCTTCCCTGCACGTCTCCCGCCACATCCAAATAATTTCCTTCCAAGTCCGACTACAAATAGTGTCATGTAACATTATCATCTTCCACTTGGGTTCGCTATCCATACAACGCAGTTACTAGTAAACGGCATTAATCTGGAAATTCGACTACCATTAATCCGCTTAATGCGTAATAAAAGATAAAGTTCCTTTGGCGAAATGCGTTCAGAATTGGTTATTTCATAGTGTAAACTTAAAAGACAGGGAGAGAGGAAGAGCGGGAAAGTGAAATAAAAAAAAATTAAATAAAATAAAACTTAATTGAGAAAAGGACGCTTATGGTTTAACATCCCGTTGACATCGTGGTAATTAGAGGCGGAGCTCACACTCGGATTTTCCGGGTAAAGATCTGCAAGGAAATCGGTCGTGCAATTTCAAAAGAACCAATCCCGCATTTGCCAAGGGCTATGAAGGGAAATCACGGAAAAACCAAATCTGGATAGCCGGAAGTAGATTAGAACTACCGTTCTTCCGAATGTGAATCCAGTGTGTTACTACTGCACCATCACAATCAGTGATTGGATAAAGAAATGCATCATGTTAAAAACTAAGTTCGCCACTTTCTCATAAACTTCATATTTAATAGTAAAATGGAAATAAGATTTGTTTTGTTCCACTACTAAATATTAATTTTCGACTCAGTGGGATATCATATATTAACAACGTTTTGCACTTCTATTCTTTAAGCATGACGAAAAATAAATTTCTGCCGTAACGAATTACTGCATCGAACATAGTAATCGCACATGTGGTTTCTCTGCAGAAGGTTGCATGTCGATGCTTTCGTTGAATTAATTGCCAATCTAAATTGCAGCAAAGTGCACTCGATTGTCTCTTTAATGACAAATTGCAGGTTTGTTCATTTCAAATCTTTTAAAACTGCATAGATTTCTTCACCGAATTTCTTCTCTGTAGGCCGTGACTTGTAACATGCGATTTAATTCAGCGAGATATATAATGGTTTCTGCGAATTATGCTACGACATTACTAAAATCTCTCTGTACGTGAGATGCCATCTCATTTATTTATAAAAATCTAAAATGAGGATCAATTATTTATCGCAGTCATTCATATAAATTTGCTAATCTAAGAGTATTAATTAGTGCAACTGTCGAGGAATATAGCACTTTGACCACCAAAGTACTCTCAAACTATTGCACAGTATGTTTCTACGTTTCTTCAGTTCAGATTATAGTTTCAGTAGTCAAAATTAAAGTTTTAATAATTTTCTTAAATAAAAAATGAAGCACTAGTGGTTAATACGTGAACATTTAATCGACTCATTAACAAGATTGTCATACTCTTTCCTGTCTGCTTGCGTAGGACACACTTTCATTCAAAGGTTTGTAGTCCCAAGTGACCAAACTGTTCAGGTCATCCATCCCTAGATTTACCAACAACTTAAACTACCTTATGCTAAGACCGGAACACACACCCATGCTCCAGGGATGACCCTAACCACCGACGGGTAGCGCCGCCTTAGACCACAAGGCCATTCCATCACGGCCGAACACTTTGGTGATAAGTCGGCGATGTCCTCCAACGTGGCATAAAATTAATTCTTTTTTTAACTTCTACGGTGGAGTTTTTAATCATTTAAATTTTAATTGCATTGCCATCAATATAAAAAGGTATTAAGATTCTGAATATGAATTCTCCATCGTCTAAACGTTGAACTTTCATATTGGACGGTATTCTTCTTGGTGCCAACTCTCATTCGGGTTTTCATACGATCTGTTGTTTCTCAAGGACAACTCAGTATATTTGCTCTGTTTTCCTAGATTCCTGGTCAGTATGGTATGATCAACCGTTACTTGTGGCATCGGAAGTTATGGGTTATAGTAGTGTATGCAGGGATGATAAATCAAAGCCTAATAAATGCCATAAACCTCACAATCCGTGTAGTGTCCACAAAACTATTAGTGTCCAACAAACCAAATATTGAAAACTTGAGATATTAACAATTTTACAGAAATTTGATAATTACATTTGACAAGGAAAAGTCAAATCGAGGGTTCATCACACGTAATAAGAATCACGTATATTGAAATAATAATTTGCGTACTACATGTGAAACAATATAAGGGACCAACACGCAGTTTCCAATAATTTATTAATAACTAGCTGAAGCCGCGGTTGATTAGCCGTGCGCACTCGGGCTCCGTACTGCGGTGCGCGCGGCCGTTCGCCGTCGGGGGTTCGAGTCCCCCCTCGGGCATGGGTGTTTGTGTTGCCATTAAGTTAGTTTAACTTAATTCAAGTAGTTTGTAAGCTACAGACGAATAACCCAGCTGTTGAGTCCGATAGATTTACAAACATTTGAACATTTTGAACTGGCTGAAAACCCGGTGTTACCGATATAAGTTTTGTTCCAAACTTGTTTGTGTCTCTCCTCTTCCTTCTTTTCTCTGTCCCTCTCCGCCTTTCGCTCCTCTCCTTTTCCATGTCCTCCCTCGATCTGTTTCCGCATCTTCAACCTCTTCTTCTTCCTCCTCCTCCTAGCACATAGAGAGATATAAAAATGATCCAAAAAGTGATTTTACTTTAACACAATTCAAATCCGTGTTCATCAAAAATAATTCCGATGGTCCTATCGTATACAGCTGCAGTATGTCACTCACGTGATAGGCCGCAACCATTAAAAAGCTTGGGTTCAGGTCACACTGTCCCTGTTACTAAAATGCAATTTCGCTTTACACTTTACCTTTTCTTCTTTTACGTATGAGCCACTATGGACTACGATTATTTCAACTGTTTCTCCTTTCCTTTCTCCTATATTTTTCTCTTCAATTTCCGATGTTTCACTCTCCTTTCTTCGGTCCACTTGGCTCCAGTCTTCTTCTTCTGTTTGTCCTGGAAACATTTAGCATTATTTAATTTCTTTCTGAATGGTAGTATTTCTCGATATCTTGTTGGCCAATTTTGAGCTCTTCCATGTCCCTCCCAACTTCTTTGCACTATGTACCGTCCATTTTTGATTTACTGAAATAACGGAACAGTCTTTTTGTCAGTCTGTTGGGATCCATCCTTTGTATGTGAGCGTAGAAAGCTATTCTTCTTTTCCTAATTACTTCAGTGATTTTTCAATATGTGTATCGATTTCACTATTATGACTATTGTGACGGATTTACCTTTATTATCAATTAATTGTTACATTGTTGAATAAGGGCCTGAAAGATAATAAACGAACACGAAAAAGATACACATCATTTATCTTACGCTGCAATTTAAAACACCGCTTTTAAATCACAGGCAACCTGTCTTCAATTCACGGTAAATATAGTTCAGTTAGCTGTTTATGGTACTTCGCTGAAGTCTTCCCATTATCGACATTGAAATACAAATTAGGTTCACTAATTTGCCTAACATGTTCAGCTCATTTGCGTTGTATGCAGTAGTAATTATTGGCAGAGTACAGTAGTATAGACTGCGATTCTCGAATAATCATCACAGTTTACTTTATTGACATTGTGTTGGAAAGTGTTCTCTTTCGGCTTATAGTGCATACTGCTCGTCTGTATTAATGGGTAAATGAGTTATTTTGTTGCGGGAAATAAAAATTAGTACACACTCCTACGGTGTTCAAATTGGCAATGCAGGCACTGATTCTAGCATAAATTCTACCATTCTGTTGACAGATACTTTCTCGGCATACATTATTTCACGCCTGCTAGACCTATTCTCGCATTTATACGGGAGTTGTGGGTAGATTAGTTGCACGCGTAAGTTCTCGCACCATCACATCCCACACCAGCTCGATCGGAGACAAGGCCAGAGATAGAACTGGTCATCGACGTTGCTGCAAATTTTACAGAGCATGTCGGTTTTCACGTTACAATAATGGCAAAAGATCGAGTCTTACGCCAATCTGCAAGTCCGAGGGCTGGTCAGCGTTCCCTTTACAGATGAAAGTTACTAATAATGATAAATATTATTTATATTTCTTTGTTTGTCTGATTATCAGTACGGAATGACAAATAAAAATGCTCATTAAAAAAACTTATGATTAAAAACAATATCATACTGAGAACCGTTTCTGAATTTAAAGCCACCTAACTGAACACTAAATACAGTGAACAGATTGTGAAAGAAATTACAGACACTTACCTCAAGAAGACAACAACTTGTAGACTTACAACAGCATGTAGACTGGTACGATAACAATCCATGATCGGTAAATAATTATGTAATATCTTAACTGGATTATGTTCACCCAAAAAAATCAAAAAGATTATCCTTAGTCAAATTTAGCCCTGTATGAAATCTAATTACCTACTGAGAAACAATGTGAACTGACTGTTTGAAAATTGTGCTGCAACATAAGTGTGTGAGTAAAACCTCCCATTCCTAAAATATAAATAAATTGAAACTGATCTAGTTATTCACGTCCCTAGTATTAAAAATGCTTTCTCATTTTAATATGGTTAACTCAAGCGAACACAAATTTTAAAGTCAAACTGCATCTGAGCAATTGTAGGTACGCATTGGATAACAGTACTGTGCACTGCAATATAGATCCGATTACCCAATGGAGTTCTTTGTTACAAAATTCTAATTTTTTGTTAGTTATGCCATTTGAGAAATTAATAAAGACAAAGATGTTGAATATAAAATGAACTAATAGTACCAGCAAAATTTCAACTGCGAGAATCAACCAACAGAGGATTGCATCAGGTACCACAAGAAAAATATAGCTTATTGTACCATTTCAAATTACCCTTCGCCCAAATTATATTTCGAATTAACTCATTAAAGGAAGTGAACTGCAATCTAGAAATTGAAATTCTCCCACACTGCTTAATTTAGAGGATAAACTACGTTTATATAGTTATATTTACCTTACTCCATGTCACATCTCACATACACTGCTTTGTAATAAAACTCTTAAGTTCGATGTAAATTTACACAGAATTTAGGTTCCAAACATTTCCATCAGATTAAACACAGACTAACAACTACACAACACTAACTCCCGCACAAGACTCACTGGCAAATGCTACTGACAGACTGAGACAATAATATACTCTTAGGTATCCACAGATATATATGACAAAGAGGTTAACAAGAAACATAGTATACATGAAATGCAGGTGTAATCAAAATCAAAGTACCTAATATTTAGATGTAAGTCAAAGAAGCTAACAGGAAACATACATAACATGAAAGTGAATTGAAATTAAGATATCGGGGTTAGGCCCCTCTCACAGACACCAAAGTTGAGAGATAGTTGTAGCTTATCGCACCCAAGATAGTTAGACCTCGGGTGGGGCTAGTGTGCTTGCAGTGCACTCTACGAGACAGCGCTAATCAGGTCCATATCTTACAAACCCAGACGCGGCGGAGTGGCCGAGCGCATTGAAGCGCTAAGCTCCAATGCGCGAGGCCGTTCCCCGTCGAGGGCTCGAATTCCTGCTCCGGTATGGTTGTTTGTGCTGTCTTTAGTATAAGTTAGTTTATAAGTAATTTGTAAGTTTAGGGACTGATGACACCGCAGTTAAGTCCCATAAGCTTAACAAACATTTGAATATTTTTTGACAATCCCACTTATCTGCGCTGCCGTAGCTAAGTCTGGGCTTCGTGGACGTCCACAACCCCCTCCACGGGTGACCGCTGCAACCAGCATCGCTTCACAACTGACCCAGCACATCCGACGTATGTGGCAATGCTCCGAGCGGACAACACCGCCACCCTTAAGGCCGCAATTTGGTGCCCTTCAAACGCGCTCAGTTTAATGTAGGAAGCACAAATGCATCTTCGTGGTATGGCGCCTGTCAACTTCACACGTTCGAATTCAAATGCTTGTAAACCTAAGGTACAAAAACTGCTGCAGTCATCGGTCACTAGCCTTAGAAACTAACTTTAACTTATGCAACTACAAACCCATGCCCGAGGGAGGAGTCGAATATCCGACGGGAGCGGCCGCGCACTCTGTGATTGACGCCCCAAACAGCGCGGCCTTTTCCGGGTGGCACTTCACACGCTTATGTCGCGCTGATCCTTACGGGTGCTCCATGTTAACCCTTTCAGTCCCAAATAATGAAATCAGCTATGGAAAAATTAAAATTCAGTGTTTTATGTATTAATACAGTGCACTTAACACTTGGTCGAACTATTGATTTTTTATGTCATGTATTTCATGCACAACACAGACGTTTGCATCCAGGTATTTTATTACTTGGACGTTATTTTGTTGATAGTTAACACTGCCAAATCAATAATGCTAGCATAATCTTCGCCACAGCACCAAAGACAAGACAATTCTCTGCTGGAATAAAATAAAAGGAACCACAATCACGCTCACACTCTCAGCCACGTATAAACAGCAACGCAACACAACCTCCAAGATGGACAGATTAATGCCTCAGAAGTGGCTACACGCTGTACAAAACGGCAAAATGTCGTACTAGAAGCATGTTGTTCATCACCAAAAATACAATTTAATGACTGATGCACAAAGAACGGTATACGAGGTATGTCCACAAAGCAAGTTTCGTTTGGTTCTATAAAACAAACGTGTACAGATACAGAAAAATATTTATTGTAAAAAATATACAACTATTAATCTACTTTTCTACATAGCTTCCCAAATTTTGTAGGCATTTGTCATAGCGTGGCATAAGTCTTTGTATGCCTTCTTCGTAGAAGGTTGCCGTCTGTGTATTCAACCATGTGGTAACATGTTCTTTCAGCTCGTCATCATCGCTGAAGTGTTGACCACCATGGACAGGTTTTAGGTGTAACAAGAAAGTCGCTAGGAGCGAGACTGTACGGAGGAAATTCCCAGTGAAATTCCCGTAAGAGTTGTATGGTCACATTCGCCTTATGAGGTCGGGCGGCAACGTGAAGGGAAGAAGAAGACTCCTTTCATCTCTTCTTACACTTAAAATCTGTCCTTGGTGGTCAACACTTCAACGATGATGAGCTGAAAAAACATGTTTGCCACATGGTTGAATACACAGGCGGCAACCTTCTATGAAGAAGGCACACAAAAACTTGTCCCACGCAATGACAAGTGCTTACAAAATTTCGGAAGTTATGTCGAAAAGTAGTTGAACAGTTCCAGATTTTTATACAATAAATATTTTTTCTGTATCTGTTCACGTTTGGTTTATATAACCAAATGGAACTTACTTTGTGGACATACCTCGTAAATCAACTTTTAATACGTTGTGCTGTCCAAGGCCGGCCGCGGTGGCCGAAGGGACTAAGGCGCTCCAGTCACGGTCTGCACGGCCACTACGGTCGGGGATTCGAATTCCCCCTCGGGCATCGATATTTTTGCCGTCCTTAGTATTAGCTAGTTCATAAGTAGTTTGTAAGTTTAGGGACTGATGACCCCGTAGTTAAGTCCCATAATCTATACGAACATTTAAACATTTTGTTGTCCAGGAACAACACCGGAAATGAAAGGGGCCATACAAGTGGCACTCTTTCAGCTATGTCACTGCGCTATCTGTTGGCGGACGACGTTAAAACCATTATCATTGCATCTACTATTACCCAGGTGGCGTCTGCTGTGATTAAAAAAAATGGACGTCGTCTTTCCAGCTGTACAATTTTTTCCGACAGTGTAGCAGAATTATTTTATTCCCGAAGATAAAGTCAGGAAATTACTTTCTGAAACCTTTCACTGATTAGCCGACGTACTGAATTGCTATGAACTAGTATTCTAGTATTAATAATCGTGTGCTTATTGCGTGATTCATGGTGAGGTGTTTGTCAGTTCCGTACAATGTTAGACAAAACGCAACTGTTGCCTTATATCGTGTAAAGGTAGCTGTAATCATCATTATCATTAGAGACTGATTATGCCTTTCAGCGTTCAGTCTGGAGCATAGTACCTCTACTAAGATTCCTCCATGATCCCCTATTCAATGCTAACATTGATACCTCGTCTGATGTTATGCCTTTTACTTCAAAATCATTCTGCACCGAATCTAAGTACTTTCGGTGCAGAATGATATCGAAGTGAAAGGCATAAGCTGTAGTTAACAGAAATCTTCTCCTTCCGGTGCACACACTTCAAAAACTCTAATGCTTGTCAGCGTATACAAATTGCACAGAAAGCCGAATTTAAGGCGGCAGTACCGTTCAGTGAGACAAACTATACTGGAATTAGAGGTCTGCCGTACGTTTAAGAAGCGGAAACGTTTTCATTTAGAGTAGGTTGTAGAAGTCGTAGATACTCTGACCCGGAAGTTGCAGGGTGGTGCCCTACGTCGTCCGTAGGCACGCGGAGCAGAGTGAGGACTTCATCCTGATGTGCGTGTCATTATTCTCGCAATATAGCGCCTCTGGCGACGTAGTGAGGCGCCTCCAAAAGTGTGGCGCATTCCTTGAAGAGGGAGCATCGAGAGCGGCGTTAGCAGCCGCCTTCATAATTCAGGCGCGCCTCCTATTGTGCAGCCTTTCCAGGCGCACCTCCGTCCTCGCTTATTTACGTCTTCACTTACGCATTCGTTGCTACTTATTATAACACATTTTGTCGGTCACTGCCGGATATGCTAGCAGAGTATTTTGCGTAAGCTAAGATATATGACAGTTTTTTTTTAAGAACGTGTAGCTGTTGCGACTTTCGTTTCTGGCAGTGTACGAAATTGGTGGAATTAGTAAATCTGCCTAATTTCCGCTTCCCAACTAACATGTATGCTTATCTGAGAATCTTCTGCTGCTATGGCAGTTGACAACATAGAACCTCCTCTCTTCTAGCAGGGGTTTCTGTTTATTCCTTAATGGATAAAAATGATAGGAACAGTTGAAGACTTCAGACCATAAATTGGACATTTCGGTTGAAATAAATAGTCGTCACATTCTGAAATGGTTACATTGAAAGGTGAGGTAGCCTGTTACACTTGATAATGCCGTCAGACAATCTATCTAATATATAAAGCAGAGTGTCCGTATGTTTGTACGTGTTGCATACAAATCTACAGTTTTGATCCAATCTTTCTCAAATTTTGTACAAGTAAGCTTCAATCCATGAGGACGGTCGCCGTAAGTGTAATAATCACATACGATATATAGTTCACGAGATATGACTTCATAAACAATGAGATGCGCGAAAAACTGCTGCATTTAGCGACAATGCTGCTCACTTTCTCCTAAACCATTGGACCGATTTCAACCATATTTGGTACACACATTCCTTACCGTGAGGTATCAATTGCTGCATGGTTAAGAATTACAAGCGGCACATGGTTCAAAATATATTACGTCATAAGGTAAAGCAGTCAACAATCCGAAGATTGGTTTGAACACCGCGGTGTAATAACCAATAGAAATCACAAAAAATGCCATATAATGCGGCGAGACTTCCGAAATACACTACATGAGAATGACTGTACTTAGCGACGTGCAACAAACTTGAAACATAATTTCAAACCTTTATTAAACGTTTTTTCGCTGGCAACCATAGTAAAATGATGAAAGGAAAAAAGTTTCTCACTTACTACTTTTCCGCTGTTTATGGACTAAAACTACGGCGCCGGCCGTGGTGGCCGAGGGGACTAAGCCGCTCCAGTCACGGTCTGCACGGCCACTCCAGTCGGGGGTTCGAATCCCCCCTCGGGCATGGATATTTGTGCCGTCCTAGTTCGTAAGTAGTTCATAAGTAGTTTGTAAGTTTAGGGACTGATGACCCCGTAGTTAAGTCCCATAGACTATACAAACATTTTTTTAAAAAACTACGGCTCTCGGTATGACGTTACAATTTATAATTGAACACTACAGATTGTAGCGACAGGAAATTTTACAGACAGTATACACATATATTGTTGAATGTATCTTCTAAATTGTATCACATTCCGACACGTAGTTCATGAGATATGAGCACATAAGCAGTACGCTCCGCTGTTCATGGACTAAAACTATGGCATTCGGTATGACGTTACAATTTATAGTTCCTACACTACCAGTTGTAGTCGCAGGAAATTTTATACACATATACACGCATATAGTTGAGTGTACCATCTAAATTGTAGCACAGTACAACACGTAGTTCCTGAGATATGAGCACATAGTAACGTTCATGGAAAACCGCCCCATCACGCACAAAGTTTTAATAAATTACTTCTTTACTACAAATTGTATTCCCAAGAGATTTTACAGACATAAGCCCTTATACAAATGAATATATACCTGAAAAATGGCAGGAATAAATAAATACCCGGGCAACGCCGGGTTTTAGCTAGTAAGATATAAAACATAAACTGACGTCGGTAACGTCTTCGTACAGAACGAGATAAAAATGAAACTACATGTCGAAGTAATTAATGGTTCTATTAACTCGTGCAGCCCTTAGTGGCAGACATTGTGAACTTAGAGAGAATACCGAAGTTAACTTTTAGCCAAGAGAATGAACAACTGATCAGGGGCAGCACTATGCTACAGCGTGCGAATTCTTAAACTGATCGCCCATACCGTTCTGTATGCAAACCATTGCAGTTCTATAAACTCACTGGCGATCGCGAACACACATGCGTCCATACGGCGAAGTTTATGGCTGCTGCCGGCCGCGGTGGCCGAGGGGACTGAGGCGCTCCAGTCACGGTCGGCACGGCCACTACGGTCGGGGGTTCGAATCCCCCTCGGGCATGGATATTTGTGACGTCCTTAGTTGTAGGTAGTTCATAAGTAGTTTGTAAGTTTAGGGACTGATGACCCCGTAGTTAACTCCCTTAAGCTTAACAAACATTTTCAACATTCTGCTGCAGTGAGTGCGCACCTATATATGCTACAATTGCGGCAACTCCCGCGTAAGAATAGTTCGTCGAGCGATAACTTCGAAGACTACCAACCAGTTGAGGACGAGGAGGCTTCTTTCGTTGGTTTTGCTACCTCGTACGTCGAACCGCAGTATTCGTCCGCTGGCAGAATTAAGAACTTGTAGCAAATCTCTCCAGAGGGACTGCTAACATTGGTTCCGACCTGTGCGGTCTGGCTTCACGCTTCTTGGGTTGCTGTCTTGCAGAGGCAGGAAACGGCCGACGTAGGGGCGTTCAAGTAGTGCCCCTCCGTTGCGGAGAAGCGGTGTCCAATCTTTCAAAATGATGGTTGAAACGGCCCTCGTCGCTGTTCAGCATATTTCCAAATTTATAACAGTAATTAATTAGGGACCCGTAAAAATACTCTGTCCCCACGAGACGACATTGCTAAGTTTAGGCAAGCATCCTGTAACATTAGATTGTCGGGAAAATTAGTTTTATGTGATTTAATTGGCGATTAAATTTATCGACTTTCATAATTTTAATCAGGTCTTACCTTGTGATATACCAATCGAGTCGTAATTTTGCGTATCGTTTGACCCGACAATCAGAAACTGAATTAGTATTTAATTAATGCACACTCTCTTTGTCATAAAGACTGGATAAGTTGGTACACTGTCACCTTTCTGTTCGGTTGGGAACAGTTTCAGCTCAACAAACGGAAATCAACCAATTCGTGCCAACTTTCTGCTTTAATAGATCTGCATGTTATTTGTTCGAGCAACTAACAGATTTGGAAGAACATTTATTAGGAAGAGTACACTGTGTTAAATATAGTTCGATTGTCAAGTTAATAACCACTTATTTTCTCCAAACTAAGAGTTTGTGTAGGACAAAATTTTCCTAAAGAGAATATACCGAATTGCGGATCAACTCATTAAAAGATTATCAGCCATGCAGCTTATTTCCAAGTGTCACTTTTAATATTTCCAAAAGCTGCAACCTATTTTATGCATGATAATTGATTTTGTTAAAAGTTCCAATCACATCGCATAGTTTTAATCGTTTATAATACCACACACACACACACACACACACACACACACACAAACACAGCCGAGGTGGAGAGTAGCCGAGCGGTCTAAGGCACCTCGCTGAGGAGCTCGCGGTTGCTCGCCGTCGGAGGTTCGAGTCCTCCCTGGGGCATGGGTGAGTGTGTGTTGTCCTTAGGTTAGTTTACCTAGGTTTAAGTAGTTTGTAAGCTACGGACTGATGACCACGCAGTTTGGTCCGATAGATTTACAAACATTTGAACATTTTTCAAACTGGATGTAGAATACTTTGAACTGAATTGCAGCATTTGATGTTACAAGCAGGTCATCGCCCAAAGCAATTTTATGAACAGAAATTAATGTATATTTCTTGATTAAAATGGGAAAGCAAAACGACTTCTTGCTACGAGTTTCTGTTGCTAGCTCTCAGTGCTCCTAAAATACCAAATTCTTCCTTCTTCCGTCTCTGTAAATAAAACTAGCACAACTGTACACTTTGCTGGACGTTGTGAAAGAATCAATAATTTCTTTAATCGAAGTTTTCATACCAGAATTTTCTGTCGAAAACTAACTACATTTCTTTACAGAATTGAACGTCGGTGGAGTTGCTGTTACAAGAATAGCTCAAATGTTCTCTTAATAAGAGAAACTTTAATAAAAGCAGATTCTCCGTGCTGTGAGTGTATATCTGATTAGACATGGAGCAGAAGGCGGAGCGCAGTAAAAACTCTCTCAACCCTGCGCTGAGGCGCTCCAATCAGAGAGAAAGCTGAGCTGATACTTGCAGGTGGGCGTGGCCCGGCCGCCAATCGTTGCCACTCAATTACGGGAAGCGACTTGGCACATAATATTTATGTTCGCCGCTAAATTTGCGGATCGCGCTATATTATCAACTCCAGCCGCTGTGCCAAGAGCGCTGTGCAATTTTGATACCCGACACGGCATCGACAGCTACGCTATATTAACAAGCAGCATATAACAGTTTCAGGCTCTAGTTTCGCTTCACGTAAAAGCATCTTTCGAGGTAAAACGTTCAACCGTATCGAAAGAGCTTCACATTAATTGAGTAATATAAGTCGTGCAATGCCTCAGTCAGTAACCCATTAAGGATTTTGCATTTTTAATATTCATTGTAACTGAAGTGTTCTAATGCTTTGAACATAGATAATTTTCTTTAATACACAGGTAGTTTTAATGAAAACGCCTTCAATCACTTTTGTAACACCACGATGCATTTCGCGTCCTCTGGGTCCATCACCGGGTGCACATCGTCTTCATACATAAAGTAGTTCTCTTTTTAAGTGAAGTGAAATGTACATTTACGATAACGTTTGGTGTTAGGCTATGCATTTCGTGCATCAGTTGTGGAAAATATGGTGACAAATAGTGGAAAAGCATTCCTCTGTCGTTTGTCAATTTTTTCACTTTCTTTACCGTTTGTCATTATAATCATTGATTATATGGTAAGATTTTTCCTGTTTTACCATTTTTTCTAGTTATATTTTTCGCAGATGATTCACGAAATACATAATGTAAATATCAGACCTTCTCGTTTTAGGAACATACTTTCCACATCATTCAGAAGCAGAACTGCATTATGTATTAAGGCGATAATTACAGTATAACTGCGTTTCTTCCAGATTAGTGGAACGAAGTGATAGTTATGTGGAATCCGTGAATATTGATCCAAGCGTTGACAACTTTACTTCATTTGGTAGTTCAAAAATGTTCAAATGTTTGTATAGCTTATAGGACTTAACTACGGGGTCATTAGTCCCTAAACTTACAAACTACTTATGAACTAGCTAATCCTAAGGACGGCACAAATATCCATGCTCGAGGGGGGATTCGAACCCCCGACCGTAATAGCCGTGTAGACCGTGACTGGAGCGCCTCAGTCCCCTCGGCCACCGCGGCCGGCATTTGGTAGTTAATGCTGGCTGTAGAAATTGGAGGCCGCTTCCTAAGGAATATACATTTTGTTCATCCGACCTTTTGTTTCTTCATTAATTGGTAGTGGGGTATTTAAATATTACCATAATTCTTTCTCAGAATATTCAGAATCGCATGAACGACGTGTGAGACACTGAATTTCAGGTAGAAGAAAATGAATCTAAAGAGATGCTGAAGAAAGAAAGAAGGAGGGAATATTAGAGGTCAACATTCCGTCTACAGTGTTGTGATTAGAGACGGACCTAACTCTAGGATTTTTGGATAAGAATTCGGAAGGAAATCGACCGTGGCCTTTCAAAGGAACCATCTCGGCATTTACCAGGAATGATTTACGCAAATAATAGAAACACTAAATTTTGGTGGTTAGATGTGGATTTGAACCAGCTTCCTCCAGACATGTTGTACTTCCACGTAGGCGTATCAGAAAATTAAGTACCGCACTCTGTCAGACTCTAGCCCAAGATCGTAAAAGTATAGGATGTCATATTATATTAGTCTGGCTTAAGAGTTCTCCCTCTCCTGGTGAAATCCGGTTCCTGAATTGTCATAAAGTAATCAAAACAGAAGCATAAAGTATTGGAGAGAAGTAGATGGCGTAAGTGGAGCATCGTCGAGAAAACAGTCCTTCAAATGTTCAAATGTTTGTTAAGATTATTGGACTTAACTACGGGTCATCAGTCCCTAAACTTACAAACTACTTATAAATTACCTTATACTAAGGACAACACAAACAGCCATGCCCGATGGAGGAATCGAACCCCCGACGGGGAACGGCCTCGCGCATCAGAGCATAGCGCTTCAAAGCCCTCGGCCACTCCACCACGGCGAAAAGGTCTTTCTGACATGCTGATAGGAGTAAAGCAAAGCCACCTAGGTGTCAATGTCATCAGCCTTTGCGACGCTCTCGTCAACCACCGCGTCTTAGTCGGCGCCCATTGTAAACAGCGATTGGCGAAGTATCCGTTTGAATACGCGCAAACTGTCAAGAAACTCGACTGCATACAGATTATGAACACTACTTGAAGGCACTGTCTTAGATATTTGATGTACATGAACAAATGTATTATAATTATGTTGCAATTGACGTATGAGGAGTAATTTTTTTTTATTATTATTATTAAAAAGACGTGTTGAAAACTGTCTTGAACAGTTCAACCGGCAACCCACGCGCAATGGAAATATTCTAGACCTTACAGCCACAAACAGGCCTGAAGGCTAGGAGCGTGTTTTTGTTGGGAAGAGCCGATAAGCAAATGTTACGATCTCACTTAGAAAATGAATGGGCATCGTTTAATTCCGGGACTATGGATGTAGAGGAATTGTGGACTAAATTTACGTGCATTGTAAATAAAGGGTTAGAGAAATATGTGCCAATAAAGACGATTAAGGATGGAAAAGATCCACCATGGTATAATAATAATGTTATAAAGCTACTGAGAAAGCAAAGGCTGTTGCACTCTCGATTCAAAAAAGAACACGCAAATGATGACAGGCAAACCTTAGTAGAGATTCGTGTGTGTATAAAAAGATCGATGCGCGAAGCATACAATAATTATCACAGACATACCTTAGCAAAAGATCTTTCCGAGAACCCGAAAAAAATTCTGGTCCTATGTAAAATCGATAAGCGGGTCAAAGCCCACTGTCCAGTCACTCATTGATCATTCCGGGGCAGTAATAGAAGAAAGCAAACGGAAAGCTGAAGTTCTAAATTTAACCTTTAAGAAATATTTCACGCAGGAGGACCGCACAAATGTACCATCATTTGATCAACGTACTAATTCCGAAATGGGGGACATAGCAATAGGTATTTCCGGTGTAGAGAAGCAGCTGAGAGAGCTAAATACGAAAAAGTCTGCTGGTCCCGATGGAATACCAGATCCGTTTTACAAAGACTATTTTGCGGCATTGGCTCCCTGCTTAGCTTGCATTTATCGCGAATCTTTAATTCAGCGCAAAGTTCCTAGTGATTGGAAAAAAAGCGCAGGTGACTCCCGTTTATAAGAAAGGAAAGAGAACTGACCCACATAATTACAGGCCAATATCGTTTACATCAGTTTCATGTAGAATTTTACAGCATATTCTCAGTTCGAATATAGTAAATTTCCTTAAAACGGAAAAGCTTCTTTCTATGAAGCAGCACGGGTTTAGGAAACATCGTTCATGTGAAACTCAGCTTGCCCTTTTCTCACATGACATCTTGCGAGCCATGGATGAAGGGCAACAGGCGGATTCTGTTTTTCTCGACTTCAAAAAGACGTTCGACGCGGTGCCACACTGCAGAGTGCTAACGAAGATACGAGCTTATGGAATAGGTTCACAGATTTGTGACTGGCTGGAAGACTTCCTAAATAATAGAACGCAGAACGTTGTTCTCGACGGGGAGTGTTCATCAGAGACGAGTGTATCGTCAGGCGTGCTCCAGGGGAGTGTGATAGGACCGCTATTATTTTCTATCTATATAAATGATCTGATGGACAGAGTAAGTTGTAATTTGCGGCTGTTTGCTGATGATGCTGTGGTGTATGGGAGGGTGTCGTCTGTAACTGACTGTAATAGCATACCGGATGACTTAGCAAAATTTCTAGTTAGTGCGAAGAATGGCAGCTAGCTCTCAATGTAGAACAGTGTAAGGCGATGCGCATGAGTAGAAAAAGCAATCCCATAATGTTCGAATACAGCATTAGTAGTTAGCTTCTTGATGCTGTCGCGTCGTTCAAATATCTAGGCGTAACATTGCAGAGCGATATGAAACGGAACGAGCATGTAAGGACAGTTGTGAGTAAGGCGAACAGCCGACTTCGGTTTATTGGGAGAATTTTGGGAAGATGTACTTCACCTGTAAAGGAGACCGCGAATAAAACGCTTGTACGACCACGTCTTGAGTATTGCTCAAGTTTTTGGGACCCGCAGCAGATCAGTTTAAAGGAAGACATAGAGGCGGTTTAGAGGCGAGCAGCTAGATTTGTTACCGGTAGGTTCGACCAATGCGCGAGTGTCACGGAAATGCTCCGGCAACTCAATTGGGGATCGCTGGAAGAAAGACGACGTTCTTTTCGTGAATTTCTGTTAATTAAATTTAGAGTGCTGGAATTTGAAGCTGAGTGTAGTACGATCTTGTTGCCGCCTACTTACATTTCGTGTAAAGATCACAAAGACAAGATAAGAGAAATTAGGGCTCGTACGGAGGCATATAGGCATTCTTTTTATCAAGAGAAATTAGGGCTCGTACGAAGGCATATAGAATTCTTTTTCTCCTCGTTCAATTTGAGAGTGGAATAGGAAAGGAAATGCCTAGTAGTGGTACAGTGTACCCTCGGCCACGCACCTTACGGTGAATTGCGGATTATGTAAGTAGATGTAGAAAATGGGGTGCGTCTTATACGCCGGTGCGTCTTACATGCCGGCAAAAACATTCAGGACGTTATTGTAAGGTTAGCCTCTGATCTTTATATACAATTAGGGCGTTGACATGTTCTGATCGTTCTTTATCTGATGTTATCCAGATTGCGGAATCGTCTGAGCTTACGGAGGCCAGTGACACTTGCAGCGTGCGTTTACAGCGAGGAGACATGCATTCTTAGCATTTCAGTGCAGTTGCGCATCACGGGCACCAGTAGCGCCTCCTGAATGCTGTGTGTACAGGAGGAACAGACGGCCCTGTAAATGTACAGGAATTGTTCTTTCGTGCTGAGTAAGCTGCTTCAGTATACCTCGAACAGGTCCGACTGGTGCAATCCAACTCACTGTCACAACAACGACCGAACGTCTGCTTCCACTGCATGCACTCAACTTTCTCTTGCAGTAACGAGAGACAACTGATATGGTACCATACAGAAGGACCACCTATGCGCTGTAGTGCACCACAGCGCGGTCCGCGCTCACTGTCAAAACTTATTGATTATACAACGTATGTGGAGTACTTGGAAAGTACGCTGCAATACTAATGACTGGCTCGTTTCTAATGGCGGTTTATTTTCGTGAAAATAATTGCAATCAGCTGCCTTTCTGGATGTTTTTTATTTAATCCAGATCTAGTTTTCGAGCCACTGCAGGCTCATCTTCAGTGGATACTTTACGGGAACATTTATCTTCCGCTAAGTGTAGGTTATGCTGTCATGTTGATTCTGGTAACGTATCTGAACTTTAGTAAGCGAGAACAGAATAAACCGGAATTAAACGTATTGTAATTTTATGTACTTACTGTGTTCTCATTGTAGGTGATACATTAACAAATATAAAATAAATATAAAATAGTGAAATATTTAGTGCGGTTGGACAATAACTAATGTGGCTATGCTAATATAAACAGATTAAACAAAAACAGGACTTTTATTATTTTGCTGATGATTTCCAAAATCTCTGGCAAGGATGACAGAATCGCGATTTAAATAACAGAGCTTAGATTGCTCCTCCAATGAAAGAAAGAAATATGATAAAGGATTCGTATTTGGAAAGAAAGAGCTTTGAAAGTTCGTGAGATGGCCCTGCTATTGTCTATAATAATTTACTTATATTTGTTTAGGCTAATAATGGGTTGATTTCTTCAATGATTTCTGTAGTTTTCTTGCATATCCTTAGCCAACTCAGTGTGTAGTGAGCTTGGCTGTGACGAAGGCATAAACTCTCACCTAATTCCTCAGAAAATTATGTACCTTCTCTGTAGTGTCGTAATCTTCGGTATTAACTTTGTGCATTATAGTTTCACGTTATTACGATCTTCTGTTCTTAAATATTGTGCATATACGCACAGTGTATGTTATGATTAATGTTTCTGTTAATGCTGGTGCTGTACGATGTGGTTCTACCGTCAGTTAAGTCTGACCGACACAACAGAAACGCGACGTTAACAAATGGCGGTATGGGAGATGAGAGCGCAGGACTGAGCGTGTGTGTTTTCTGCTTGCAGAGAAGGACCCGTACCCAGTGGATGCGCTGCCGACATGCAACCACGCGCTTTCCGTGTGTCAGCAAGAGCGCAAGTGTATCAAACTGTTCGATGACTTCAAGTCCAACTGCAAAGTCCGGGATCAGAAGTGCCGGATGGAAGATAGGTAAGGCTGCACTTGTTGCTCCCATTGAAAAGAATGTTTTGCTTGTATAGCCTGTGATGGTAGTACAAAAAATTAAAAATTTTAAAAACTATGCTCAGACTGTAGTATGTCCATTGTCTTTCTGTTTTCTTCCAGCTGTATTATTACACTCCGATTAAGTAAAGCAACTAGTTACTTCGCTTAGCGCATACCACAATTTTCGGAATGATACCATTTCATGAACTGTTGTTGTTCTTTATTTGTCGATAAAGGCAATGTCCCGTTTTATGTCCTTGTCAAGAGATAGTATGGATATGGATAAGCCTCCAACTGTTAAGTCACGACATATGTAGGACAGATATAAAATTTACGACAAGTAGCTAAAACCTAAGCACAAAATTGTCTTGCAAACAGTTTAAAAGCAGTAGCAGGAAGGAGAAGACTAACCAGTGCGAGTCAACTTTAATGCATATTCATAGTACCGTACCTGGAGTAACACAACAGTAATAATATCAGCGTGCACCCATTTGCATGGAGTTCGTTTAGCAGAAGACTTTGGTTTATTTGCTTTAGTTACCATCAAGTTCAATAATTTGTCTAACTTCATACGTTTTAAGTTTACCTCTACGCTTATTGTGTTTTTGAATTTATACTGTCGCTCTATAACTCCTAACACGCTAATTATTGGACCTTTTCAAAATAATATATCGGAGAATAAAATTTTATTGTTCCCAAGTACCAATTTATTGGCGACGCTCTGACGAGAACTTCTCTTATCCTATTTAAGTTAATTGTTTTTTGTTGCTCTTGGAAGTTCTTATGTGACTGACATCTCCCTTGCAAGAAATTTTTTACACTACTGATGTGACAAAGGTATGTACAACGCTAGCACAAATAATGACACAAGTTGAAAACGAGACCCGTGTTGAGTGAGTGAGTTTCCTTCGGGAACTCATTCATGACTTTGAAGCAACAGCAATTGAGCGTTACTTCAGTTATGGAACATTACTGAGGGTGGCTTCAACTGTGGAGTATTACTGAGGGTGACTCCAATTATGTAGATTACTACCAAAATTGGGCCGGCCGCGGTGAGCGAGGGGACTGGGCGCTCCAGTCACAATCTGCACGGCCACTACGGTCGGGGGTTAGAATCCCCCCTTGGGCATGGATATTTGTGCCGTCCTCAGTGTTAGGTAGTTCATAATTAGTTTGCACGTTTAGGGACTGATGACCCCGTAGTTACGTCCCATAAGCTATACAAACATTTGAACCAACATTGGAAAATGCAACCAACGTTGGCGGTCTTCCAAAGTCGTGTTCGGTTGTTTCCAACTACTGATACAGAAGGCAGAAACAACAAGCCATGCTAGTATTGTTTAGGTGAAACTCACAGCTTGCAGTATTAATCTCAAAATACCCGTGGTTTCCTGATTTTGAACCATGAGTAAATCAGATGAAATTCAATCTCCCCATTGCTATAGCAAACATGCGCTTCGTCGATTAGCTGCAATTTTCTAGTATTGCTATTTACTTTTGTTCGCCAGCGTTTAGAGCTTTAGATTTTATCCACCAGACTATATGCACATACGATTAACAGTTAATGTCCTTTTAGTTAAGTTCGGAACTAATTCCATATCGTTCCCTGTCTATCAGTTAAAAACGACGTGATATATTCAAATTCAGAAATATGTTAAATTGGTCGGAAAGATAAATCTTTGATCGTTAACACGCTTTCATCAGTTCGGAAAATATAATTACATTCATTTCCAGTAGAGTACAAAGAAACCATCAGAAACAGTGTACCACATTGATGAATATGCTATGTTTCCAATAGGGTAATAACACCTCATATTGATTGTTAGTTGCCTAACAGTAAACTCATTCTGTAAGTTCGACTAATATTGGTTATGGACTATTTATTCAAGTGTTACGTGTACCGTGTCTGCTGTTCTGCACTTTATTACTAAACTAGCTTAAACCCGCTGCTTCGCTCTCATATTGGTTGATTGTGATAGATAAGCTATCTTTCAGTAGTGTTTCTTTAGAAACGAACATTTTTAATCAACATTCAAATAAAAAAAAAATCTGATGTAAGTAGTGTAGATCAAATCACGAAATTCAGCAATAATGATTGTAATAATATCACAGATCGAGCACTTGATGTGATGCGCGAAACGTCAAATCGATTTTATTAAAGAGTTGTATTAAAGAAATTTCTTTTTTACTGCTTCATTTATTTATTCGTATATTTCCTTATTCGTATGTGTATCCTTACAGAGAAAGATCTGAAGATATTGTAGCATGCATAGACCAAAGATATGGTCTGTGGCATCACGTTTCGCTGAATGTAACCTCCTTGCTATGGAGTCGCAAACGTCATTGCTGGCCTTCAGTCCGAATTTTTTGTCTAATTTGACGACTTTCAACCACCATATCTTCCACCCCCTTATAGCTATTGGCATCGAACTGTTGTGGTGTACAACGGGAGACTTGGGACAACAATTACACACAGACCATTCGTTTGCGTTCTGTAGTTTTCGCTGCAGAGCGAAATATTAACACACGTAGAATTTTATATACACCGATAATTTTTCATTCCAATTTACTCCACCCTTTTATCATTATCAACCCTCAAGCAACAATGCCACCAATAAAACCATTTTCAAAGAGTAAATATAATTTTCAAAGAGTAATTATTGTTCTTCATATCGCGTTATATTCTTCAAATTACTAAATATCTACAAGATCGCTATAAAACCGTGCCCAAAACCTTCCTCATGTACAAATTAGTAACTGTACAAATATTTAAGACTCAGCGTCTTGTCGTTCGGACGTGATATGCGTACACCGAACAGACATTCACATTCATATATATAGAGAAATAGCTATCCGATCGCCATAAAACCGTGCCTAAAGCCTTCCCCGGGTAGGCATTAATAATTGTACAAATTTTTAGCTCTTTGTGTCTTGTGGTTCAGACGTGATAAACGTACACCGAACAGACATTCACATTTATAAATATAGATTAGCGTCACTTTTTTCAGTCATTATTTCTAAGTTCCCGAGACTTGTGTTACGGTGTTGTGTGATGACTCCTAACGATGTTCTGACGATACATTTCGTTATTTGCTATAAAATGACTGTTTTGTGTACAATTCAGCGAATTCAATAGCGATCGCGGCTCTTCAATGAAGCATGCAGGTAACTGTCGTCAAAGTGAAAGAATGAAACATTCTCCAAGTTTGACTCCCATATTCTTTGTATTCTCTATGTGCAAAATGGGGCGGCACGATGTATCTGCAATTGTAGCGCCTCGTGCACAGAGAGAATAGCAGACAGAACATCTCTGAGATCAAAGCGCGCCACGTAACGTACGCTGATGAATAGATACGGCTGAAAGGCCTGCGACCTGACTTCACACAGTTGGCGCTCTGCCTGTTCCATTGACACATTGCTCTGTTCGCGCTGATATCACACACGCGTGCCAAGTCGACATTTCTCCTTGCTCACAATTATTCTCTTCTACTCACTCCTCACCGTTGAAGGAAATACCGGCCTGGCTAATAACTTAACCATCCTGTCTCTCTACTTATTCGAATCTAGAGTTTATTTACTCAAGAGAGAATTAATTAATTCACCTTAACAAATTTTTCTACTCATTTTATTAAAAAAGTTAACCGGTTTTAAAATTTATGTGGATGGAAAGTAGCAGTGGTCATACCAACAGTGAAGAACTAAATTGGGGTAACACGCAGGATTGCAAACCCATATCACTGATGTTGACTTACAATAAGATTATGGAACATATACTGTCTTCAAAAATTATGAAATGCCGGCCGCGGTGGCCGTGGGGACTGAGGCGCTTCAGTCATGGTCTGCGCGACCACTATGGTCGGGGGTTCGAATCCCCCCTCGGGCATGGATATTTGTGCCGTCCTAATTCGTAAGTAGTTTGTAAGTTTAGGGACTGATGACCCCGTAGTTAAGTCCCATAAGAGGTACAAACATTTGAACATTTTTGATTATGAAATACGTCGAGAAAAGCAATCTGTCGACAGTCATAAGAAATTTAGAAAATATTGTTCTTGGGGAATAAAACTTGTACTTCATTGCCGCGAAGTAATGAGTGCTATCGGTAGGAAATCTCAAATTGATTAATATTTCTAGACTTCCAGAACATTTTTGCTACTTTGTCTCTCAAGCAGCTTCTAATCAGACTGCGGATCTGTGGAGTATCGTCCCGCTGCAGAAGTCAATTCGTGTTTTTCTGTCAGAAAGAATTCAAATGTTCGTATAGCTTATGGGACTTAACTACGGGGTCATCAGTCCCTAAATTTACAAACTACTTAAGAACTAGCTAACACTAAGGACGGCACAAATATCCATGCCCGAGGGGGGATTCGAACCCCCGACCGTAGTGGCCTTGCAGAGCGTGACTGGAGCGCCTCAGTCCCCTCGGCCACCGCGTCCGGGTCTGTCAGAAAGATAACACGTCTTAGTAATTGACAGAATGACATGGAGCAAAACAGAAATGAACCGTTTAGTTAAATCAGCCCAACTTTAAAACCAATTGCGAAGTGATTTATACGAAATACTTGTATAGTCCAGAAAATGACAATCGATACTAAATAATCAAGCGTGTGAAATTAAATCCATACGCGTATCCGTTAGTTTTGGTTACACGACAAATCGCACATATTTACAGTGTCTCAGTTTAATTAAATGCCTATAGATTACAATTACGAACAGGTTATAGTGGGAACGATTACATGGATAATATTGTGGTAAACGAACCAAAGTCAAGTTATCACTAGCAGAACACTTAGAAGATGCAACAGATCCGTTATAGAGACATCCTCCCCTTAACCTGTCCGTCATCTAGTACTGTGCGATGTAGGAGCCTTACAAGATACCACTGACGAATAGCATTTCTACCTGTAAATAACGGCCGATCTTTTTGTACTATCGTGAAATGGAGGAGAAATTGTCACTCAAGTAAGGGTGAAATAATTAACAGGAACGCGGTTTTCGTTGCGGAAAAACCAATTTACGAAATTTAAGTCAACAACTTTTTCCTTAAAACGTGGAAGTATTTCGCTGTCGACCACCTACATAGGCAGAAATTAATATGCAAATAAAATAAAATAAATCTTCGTTTGCACAGAAATAGTGAACTGTTCGTTTCTTACCGAGGGCTGTAGAAAGGTAGAGCAATAGTATGAACGTGGTTTCATTAACGCTCTGCTGGGCACTTACGTGGGAATTGCGATATAGACGTGTAGATGTAGATGGAGCGTCACCCATATCACCAGTAGAAAGAGAAAACTTCGTTTTCGAAACTAAAGGTCTGCAATTAATGGAAACGTGTTATTACGTTAGCATTCGTTTCATGCGGTTAGCCACAATCATTTAGGCAAATTCTGGGTTGGTGCCCAATCGCCGCCTCAGGAAATACATTAAGAGAAGAGTGAAACAGGAAATGACACGTGATAGTGTTAACACGATTCTCACGCACAAAAAGCCGCACACGACGTCCGTTACTTCCATTTAGTGGCAAATGTTGCAGCACAAACGGCATAAGGGTGAAATAAATGAAAACTACGGACTCCCAACGCAGAATAGATAATGGAACAGAGCATATTTTACATAAACCATCAAACGATATAGTCACAAACAGATTTGGACGAGTTCGCGGAAACAGCTGGATAGGTATTACGTCAGCTAACACAAAATACGTTACGATCGTGATTTTGCATTCTGTTTATCAGGTATTCACTAAATCAAGAATCAATAGATTTACCTGTGTCAGAACAGGATTCTAAATTCCTACACTTTACTACACATAACATTAACTATTACATAGGCATATAAAATCAGTTATTTTACCACTAACTGTGTTTCTTGAAGATTGTATAAATATTAATGGATTTGACAGAATTACATCCTGTTGCCGGAATGGGAAACAGAGAAAAAAAATCACTATCCATTGTACCTAAAATTAGCGATTTAAGGCGCCTTGCTATGGATTGCGCTGCGACCCCCGTAGGAGTTTCGAGTCCTCCTTCGGTCATGGTTATGTATGTTGGCCTTAGCATAAGTTAAAGTACTCTTGTTCGTAAGTCCAGGGACCAATGACCTCAGCAGTTTGGTCTCTTAGGCTTGATTTCATTTGATTTGATTTTCTCACGGAAGCCAAAACAGTCTTGGTCCAACCCGCCACTGCCCGCACCGAAACTAAGTTTTTTGTGCGGCTTCACTCCATGTATATCTAGTAAAGCCAACCAATGCCCTTGAACAGTGCAAGAAGTCCCTTTACCAGTTCTTTATTATGCACAATTTCTTCGGGTCTGGTTGTCCCAAATGTTCTGTGCCTTTTACTCTCCAATGCAATGCATTCGAAGATTAGATGTGATGCAGTTTCATCGCCGTCATCACAGATCCTACATTTAGGGTCCTCTTCTGTTATTCTCATTGTATGTAGGTGTTTTTTGAAATTCCCATGGCCTGTCAGCAAAATGTTCAAATGTTTGTTAAGCTTATGGGACTTAACTACGGGGTCATCAGTCCCTAAACTTACAAACTACTTACGAACTACCTTATACTAAGGACGGCACAAATATCTATGCCCGAGGGGGGATTCGAACCCCCGACCGTAATGGCCGTGCAGACCGTGACTGGAGCGCCTCAGTCCCCGCGGCCACCGCGGCCGGCGCCTGTCAGCAATCCAACCATGAGTCTAATCTCTCTCCTGTTCAGACCCAGGATTGCAGAGCTTCTTTTAAAACATGGCTTTGGCATCATTACCTTGCCATGTTTTTGTTGATAGACTTTGGTTCAATATTCTACGTGCTGTCTTCTGAGCCAGTTACGTAGCTCCAATTTGATCATTGCCTTGATGATTGTCAGGACAGGTACCGGTCCAATAAATGGAGTCTCTACCCCATCCTGGCTAATCTGTCGACATGTTCGTTGCCACTGATTCCTCAGTGGCCAGGGACCCACAATAGGTTTACTCTATTGCTTTCCCCTAGCTCCAAATGTTCAAAATGTTCAAATGTTTGTATCGTCTATGGGACTTAACTACGGGGTCATCAGTCCCTAACTTACAAACTACTTATGAACTACTTAGGAACTAGGACGGCACAAATATCCATGCCCGAGGGGGGATTCGAACCCCCGACCGTAGTGGCTGCGCAGACCGTGACTGGAGCGCCTTAGTCCCCTCGGCCACCGCGGCCGGCCCCCTAGCTCCACCAGAACCCTGTGATATTCTGCAACAATTTTAGACCTTGTTGTAGGAGCTGCCAGTGATCTCAGGGCTGTCTGAATAGATATAGATGCTACGGTCTTTGTAGCACCTACGCAAATTCTCCTCCACACATGCCCTGATGACAGTGAATTCGGCCTGGAACACTGAGGCCAGTTTCCCTAGAGAGATGACGCCCTCCAGTCTTGGCTGCACCCAGTATACCCCGGCCCCAACGCCTTGGTCTGATTTTGACCCGTCAGTGAACCAGACAATATCTCCCGTACGGTGTCGAACTATTTTCTCCCACTGCTCCCTAATTCCAATTGTTATATTGAAAGGCTTGTTGAAGCAGTATGGGGTTATAATATAGTCGGCTGGCATTTCCTCAACCTTTCCTATATTTACCTCACTCACTATTTTAATGTGTGATTCTGGATATCCCAAAGAGTTCCAGATTTTGCCAGTTTTGAGTCTGTGTGCACCAGCCGCTGTCTCCATCTTGACCCAAAGGTGTAATGGGGGCATATCCAACATGGTTTCCATCCCAGCAGTTGGTGTGCTGCTAATTCCGCCTGTTATGGCTAAGCAGGCTAATCTCTGCACCTTACGAAGCTCCTTGGCAGCAACCTGCTGTTCTACCTTCTTCCACCACACGACCGCCCCATAGGTAATCCTGGGTCTAATCACCGTGGTGTATATCCAGTGCATACTCATGGGGCTCAGGCCACCTCTTAGGCTTACAAACATTTGAACATAGTGGCCTATTAGTCTGTGATTTTCCCCATTCGGATTCGAAACCCCCCTCGGGTATGGTGTTTTGTGTCGTCTTTAGCATAAGGTAATTATAAGTAGTTTATAAGTTTAGGAACTGATGTCCCAGCAGTTAAGTAGCATAAGCCTTACAAACATTTTTAGTCTATGATTACACGACTGATATATGCACAAATAATACACAAATGTACTGTCTAGCACATGTTGCCTTTCATTTGACGTTCGAGGTGATGATTCAGCACCAGAAGCACACGTGCCTGTCACCCCCTCCGCATGCTCTGTATCCACTCCTTCACTTTCCCGTTCTCACCTTCACGCCCCCCCCCCCATCCCTTCCCCTTTCCTACCCTACCCTCTGCTCTCCATAGTAGTCAAAGCTGTGTCATTTTACTTCAACTCCACTTGAAACAATTTTTATTTTTATTAAGTTAACTCCATCATTCGATTCGTGTATTTCGTGTTGGGTAGATGAAACGCCATTAGCAGGAGCGGTCAGCCAACCAGGACATGACCGATATTCAGTGTTTGTCAGTTCTCTCTTCAGCAGATAGCATTGTAAGGAATCCACGCTAGACTTTGACAACTTTTCTCTCAACATCTTGAGGCTAATGAGTGTAAGTTTATTACTTTAAGATAAATAGATACGCAACATATTGTTATGATTACAACCCCTGATTTGGTTCTCAAAGAGCTATCGCAATTTAGGGGTAATACAAAGGAAGCGGAGGGTTTCTCGCTGACCAACATGACTGATCACCGTCCCTGCGAATGCAATGACTATACATCAGAATTTGCACTGTATGAAAGACGAGTCGCCACCAGGTGAGAAATCGCCGAGAATGCCAATGCTCATGCTTGGCTCGCCAAAGAAGATATAACAGTTGGAAGAGAGAGGAATTAAAAAGTTCTCTCTCTATCTCTCTACACACACACACACACACACACACACACACACACAGTATCCGGGTATAGTCATGCGTATATGTGAACACTCAAAGGACGGCGTTGCAGTCGGAAATACCTACATAAGAGAACAGGGGTGTGTCGCAGGCTTATGATCGGTTACTGCCGCTACAATAGCAGGTTATCATGTGTAACTTAGTTTGCACGTGGTATCATAGTCTGGCACACCGCATCTGCGAGGTAGCGATGAGGTGGGGATTTTCGCGTACTATCATTTTACGATTGGGGCGTGTGCTTTTGACTGATATGGGACCCCTGATACGTCTAGATACACCTCTGACAGGTGACACGTATGTAAGCATCCTGGCCCATCACCTGCATCCAGTCTTTTCCGTTGTGCATTCCGGTGGACTTTCGCAATTACAGCAGGACAGAATCACACCACACACATCCACAATTGCTCTTAAGTGAGTGGCTCCAGGAGTATTCTTTTGAATTAAAACACCTGAGCTGGCCACCAAACGTACCAGATATGAACATCATTGAGCATATCTGGGATGCCTTACAAAGCGCTGTTCAGAATAGATCTCCACCCCGTCATACTCTTGTGCATTGATGGACAGCCGTGCGGGATGCATGGTGTCAGTTCCCTATATCACTACTTCAGATATTAGTCGAGTCCATGCCACGTCATGTTGCGGCACTCCAGGCCTACCAGAAACGCAGCGGCGCGCACGTCATATCACGTGATCAAATCAGGCGTTTGCCGGCACGATCGCTAGCGGATTGGCTAGCCGCTATGAGACAGTGGGCTGTGCCCCAGCGGCCGGCCAATCCGCTAGCGATCGCGCCGGCACAGGCCTCACTCTGAAGAACACGTACATGAGAATTTAGTTACACTTACATTTTTTTGTTAACAATTGTATATTGTAAAAGAGTGTGTCCTGAGATTTCAGGCCAATAAATGTTCAAAGTGGTGATCAGCATTTGCTGCACACATTTGTAATCTACCGAGTAATGATTGTCTTACACGACGTAGTACCTCTTATGTATTGTTGCCACAGGCTGCCTCAATACGATGTTTCATATCATCTGGGGTTGTGGGTAAATCACGGTACACGTTCATGTTTAACGTACCCCTCAGAAAGAAGTCTAAATGTGTAATATCAGGAGAACGGGCTGGCCAATTTATGTGCCCGTCGCGTCCTATGAAACGCCCGTCGAATATTCTGTCAGCCTAGTGTTAATTGCAGAATGTGCAGGAGCGCCATCATGTTGATACCACATACGTCTACGCGTTTCCAGCGGGAAATTTTCTAGCACAATTGGCAGATCATTTTGTAGAAATTCGATGTATTTTGCAGCTTTCTGAGTGCCTTCAATGAACTGCGGATCAATGAGATGGTCGCCAATTACCCCGTAACATAGTCTACATTCAACGGATGCTGTCGCTGTACCTCACGAAGCCAGGGAGGATTGTCCACGGACTAGTAATGCACGTTTCGTAAATTCACTTACCTGTGGTTTGTGAAACCTGCTTCGTCGGTAAACAGATAGAACTACAATGCATTCCTTGTTTATGTCCATTAACAGAAATTCACTCGATTATTAAAGTCATTTGCATGTAATTGCGGATCAGCTACAAATGATACGGGTGAAATTTGTGACGATGAAGAAGGCGCATTACACTACTTTGACTCATTGCATTGCCTCTAGCAATGTCACGTGAAATCAGGTGTGGGTCCACGGCAACAGCAGCTAACACACAAATTACACCTGCTTGTCCTGTGATGGGTTTGTTACGAACCAGTTTGCGTGCTACGACCATACATGTTGCATGCATTTGTTTGTAGATGTTTTCAAATGTGCGACGCGCTGGATGATCTCTATCTGCGTACCTTTCTGCTTAGAATTTGCATTCTTCAGCCGTATTTTTTCTACACTGGTCATAGATGAGAATCATTTCTGTCTTTACAGAGTTAGAATAAACGATTTTCACAGTTGTAACAACACAGTACAATCCTTTGTACTTTCGACCTGTTTAAAATCATTTAGCTTCTCACTTTACTACTGTGGGTACTTCTTTTCTTACTTGTACTGTACAGTACACTTTCACAGGCTTCTGGTAAGACAGTGTACTACAGTTATTTTAAGTATATACAATAATTCAGAATAACAGTAACATCAAGCTCTACATGCCGACACTGACACAAGTAGAACAAACCAAAACATTGCACTGGAGTCAAACTCTTAAACTTCCAGAGCGTTGATAGAAGTGGTTGTAATGAAGGTTTCTGCTCCAAAGCACCTCTGTGAAAGGATGTCCTATATATTGATCGCTTAAGATCGCACTGCCCAAGGTACGTGAACTATGGCCTAGCTGTATGAGATTCTTCTTACAAAGGGGAAAGGCTGAGGGCTAAATTTGTCTGTGTGAGATATCTTTTTCCTCATTCTTATCGTAACGGCAGTAAGTTTTCCAATACTTTCAGAAAACGGGATAATGTTGCAATGTTTGTAAACCTATTGGACCAAACTGCTACGGTCATCAGGCCCTAGACTTACAAACTACTGAAACTAATATAAGATTATAATAAGGCTACACGGACTGTCTTGAATACTCTACTTATCAAATTTCCAAGGCTCTCCTACATTGGATTAGCACCCCAGCAAAGAATGTGAATGGGAACAATCCCACCTTGTTCCTCAGACAGAGGTGATGTAAATGTTAACAATAATTTAATTCCTTGAGGCATATATTGTCTCATTATAGCAAAGGTATTGAATGTAAGAAGAAGTGTTGTATTAAAATTTGTTGTGTGGGCGGGATTTGAATCTGGTACCTCGTTCTTACAAGGCAGGCACTTTAAACTACTTTTTTTTCTATGGGTAGATCTGTTCGTTGCGGTCGCTGATAGTGTTTGTTCGTTGTCGTTTGATGAATTCTTGGCTCAGCTTTTTTTTTGTTACAGCGGGCGCGCTGAGCCACGGTGCCCTGCAAACCACTCAGCTAACAAGCGTTTTACAGGGAACATTGAGGCAGAATTAAAGTATGTGGTAGAGGGATACGTGCTTGAAGTCTGTGTACGTGCATTATCCGTAACGCTGTCTTAGCTGAACGGTTGCCGGGTGCCGTTGTTCAACGCGCCCGCTTAGTTGAAAAGTTGAGCCAAATACTTAACGAAAACTAAGAACGAACATGAACAAACGACCGCAAAGTATCGATCTACTTGAAGAACAGAAAAAAAAACGGTTTAAAGCGTTTGCCTAGTAACCAGGAGGTTCTGGGTTCGAATCCCGGCCACAGCACAAATTTTAATTCAACACCTCTCCTTATATTCAATACATTCGGTATAATAAGACAATGTATGCCTCAAGGAATTAAATTATTGTTACCCATGCCTGAGGGAGGCCTCGAGCCTCCGACGGCGAGAAGCCGCTCGGTACTCGGCAAGGTGCCTTAAAGCGCTTGGCCACTCCATCGCGACAGGAAACGTGAAATCAGTACCACGTTTATTATTAATAAGTATCACACATTCGTTAGTGGTGATTTCTTAGTACTTACTTTTACAAATACCGTTAAATATTCAAAGTCAACGGTTACTTTCCTTATTTTATTAATGTTACAAGGGAGCCAATAATGATTGCCTGTAAGTGTCTTGTACTTGCATTTTGATCTTTAAGGTCGTTATGAAGAAATATGAAACTGGCTCTTAAATAAGTCGCCAGAAAGTTTCTTTTGCTGTAATATCTACTCTGCAAATGTATAATGACTATAGTTTTACGAGTCCTAGCATTCGTTTACTCCGTGTAAATCCTCTAGATGCTGCGCAAAATATGAGCCCCAGTGGTGGTATTCGACTGTGGTTCCACTCATTTACATGGAAAAAAATTCGAAGACTGTTTTATAAGTTCGCTGTTTTGCAGAGAAGTACCAGATTTCAAGAAAATGTCCAGTGACTCGGAAACTGTCGTTTGCGTGTGGGACTGGTTATCAGTGACGATGTCAGACTGCAAGTAATTGGTGGTTATTTTGGTTTGGAGCCACTTGAGCGATGGCGGCACATGGCGCTGTGGGCAGGAGCAGTGCAGTGGGCGCGGACAAATTACTCGCCCCTGGCGGAACCAATTATCAAGACAGAGAGCGCCGCGGTCAGGGATTTGCGTGGCCGCCTTCCGACACAGCGTGCAACCAGCTGATGCCGCGGAGCACATGCTGTCTCTGGGGAAGGAAATGCACCAGCGACAGGACAAGCCTGATACAAATTCCTGTCACAAGGGTAAAACATAAACGTGAGGTAACGTGAGGCCAGAATGAGAAACGTTGAAGTAGATATCCTCGGAGAACTGAAGCAACTTAAGTCACTTAACAAGAACAAGTCTTCTGGTCCGGACTGTATATCCATTAGATTTCCATTTGATTATGGTGAAGCGGTAGCTTCTTACTTAATAGACATATACAACCGCTCGCTCAAAGAAGTATCTGTACCAAAAAACTGGAAAGTCGCACAGGTCACACCTATATTCAAGAAAGGCAATAGGAGCAACCCACTAAACTACAGGCCTATTTCATTGACGTCAATTTGCAGCATGGTTTTGGAACATATCCTGTATTTAAATATTATGAATTACCTCGTAATTCTGTCAGAGACTGCAAAAGCTCTGAAAGAGCAGTTGAATGGAAGATATAAGATGAACGTAAACAAGAGTAAAACGAAGGCAATGGAATGCAATGTCACAAAATCAGGCAATGCTGAAGAAATTAGATTAGATAATGAGACAATAAAAGTACTAGATGAATTTTGTTATTTGGGTAGCAAGATAACTTATGATGGCAGAAGATATAAAGGGCAGAATGGCTATGGGAAGAAAAGCGTTTCTGAAGACGCGAAATTTGTTGACATCCAATATTAATTTAAATGTTAGGAAGTCCTTTCTGAAAGCATTTGTCTGTAGCATTGCTTGGGAGTGAAACGTAGACGATAAGGAGTTCAGATAAAAAGATGATAGAAACTTTTGAAATGTGGTGTTACAGACGAATGATAAAAATTAGATGGGTAGATCACGTAACTAATGAGGAGATTCTTAACCGAATTGGAGAGAAAAGAAGTTTCTGGTACATCCTGACCAAGAGAAGGGATAGATTGGTTGGACACATTTTGAGACATCAAGGAATTGTCAACTTGGCATTAGAAGGAAGCGTGTGGGGTAAAAATCGTAGAGGGAGACCGAGGGACGAATATTGTAAGCAGATTCAAAAGGATGTAGGTTGCCGAACGTATTCTCAGATGAAGAGACTTGCACAGAACAGGGTAGCGTGGAGAGCTGCAACAAACCAGTCTGCGGACTGAAGACCACAACAACAACCTCGCACAGAATGATCTATTGACCCAAGGTCAACAGGGATTTAGAAAATATCGTTCACGCGAAACACAACTAGCTCTTTACTCACACGAAGTGATGGGTGCTATCAAAAAGGGATCTCAAATTGATTCGGTATTTCTTGGTTTCCATAAGGCTTTTGACACCATACCTCACAAACGGCTTTTAATCAAATTGCGTGGTTATGGAATAACGCCCCAAATTTGCGACTGGGTAGGGGATTTCCTGTCAGAGAGGATATAGTTTATAGTAACCGATGGAGAGTCTAGTAAAATGATCTGAAGATCAGAACCAATTGCATAACGATCTAAATAAGATATTACTATGGTGTAAAAATTGGCAGTTAGGAGTGTGAAGTCGTCCACATGAATACGAAAGGAAATCCGTTAAACTTTCTTTACAAGATAAATCAATCAAAATTGAAGGCCGTAAATTCCATAGGAATTACTATTACTCCAGACTTAAACTGGATAGAACAAGTAGGTATTATCGTGGGAAAGGTGAACCAGAGACTGCGTTTTATTGGCAGAACCCTTAAAAGATGCAACAGAACTATTACAGAAACTGCATGCACTACGCTTGTCCGTCATTTTTCGGAGTATTGCTACCCAATTTGGGGTCCTTATCAGATGGGTTTGAAGAAGAACATCGAAATAGTACAGAGAGGGGCACCTCGTTTTGTATTGTCACGATGCAGGGGAGACAGCGTCACGAAAATTATACAGAATCTGGGATGGGAATCATTACAACAACGGCGCTTATCGCTGCGCCATGGGCTACTTACAAAACTCCAATCGACAAGTCTCCTCCAAATGCGAAAATATATTGTTGACTCCCACTTACATAGGTAGAAATGATCATCAGAATAAAATACGAGAAATCAGAGCTCGAACGGAGAGATTCAGGTGTTCTTTCTTCCCGCGCGCTATTTGAGAATGGAATGGGAGATAAATAGTATAAAGGTTATTTGATGAACCTCAGCCAGGCACTTAAATGTGATTTGCAGAGTATCCCATGTAGATGTAGATTCTTTTTTCGTGCTATGACTTTACAATAACTAGGTATCTAAATTAGTTGAAATATATTATTTTCGTTTAAACGAGTTTATCTTAACTCATTTTATACTGCAACTCACCAGAAGCGTTGGAGCCGTTTACATTTGTAGCCACACTGGTGGTTTAATGTTCATAATGGTGAATTCCAGCAGTATTTATGCTCTTCATTCCCTACAGCAATCATTCTACATTCATAACCTCGGTGGGTACTTTTTCTCATACAACTTCAGCGGCAGTATTGTACTGCCATAGATATTCTTTGCCGTATTTCGCATCGCACATCGATTCCAGCAGCATGCCGTTATATTTACAATGGCGGCAGTATACCTGAGCGAAACGTTGCAGTCATTGAGATAATTGTCTCATGTCCATGCCTTCCGCGTCGGAGGTTCGAATCGTCCCTCGCGCGTGGATGTGTGTGTTGTCCTTAGGTTAGTTTAACTTAGTGTAAGTAGTTCCTAAGCTACGGACTAATGATAACGCAGTGAAGTGCGATTGATTTACAAAAAATTGAACATTTGAACTTTCATGTCCATGTCATTATCAATTGAAAGAAGTCTTTCGACGTGAAAGTTATTTTTGTCGTGCCCCAAGAGAGTATTACTACAGAACTGCTGCTTTTCATAATATATATAAATGAGTCTTATATATCATCGGACGTTCAATGAGGTTCGTATGGATGACGGCTGTAGTCAATGAGAGGTCGCAACGCTGGAAACTTGTACCGAAATGCGGGAGAAATAAATGTTACGTACTGCGAATACATACAGAGAAAGATAATTTACTATTACACAGTTGTGGATCAGTCCCTGCAAACAGTTACTTCCATAAAAAAAATTGCCTAGGCATAAGGAGCGTATTGATCTGGAACGACTACGTAAAATCAATTGCGGATTAGGCGAATACCTCAGGAAGTGCAGTCCATCAATACTGAAAGTAGCTGAAAAAACACTCGTTCGGTCAATACCAGAATATTTCTCATCAGTGTAGGTTCCATACCAGACAGGGTTGATAGAAGAAAGAAGGAAGATCCAACGGAGAGCAGCACGATTCGTTACAGGTTCATGTAGTAAGCGTGAAAGCATCTCGAAGATTATCGGCAAACCCAGTGGCAGACGCTGCAAGAGAGACTTTCTGTATCGCGGTACAGACTTCTATCAAAGTTCCGAGACCATAAGTTTCATGAAGAGTCAACCAATATGTTGCTTTCTTCTGCGTATATCTCGCGAAAAGACACTGAGGATAAAATTAGAGAGATTAGAGCGCACTTGGAGGCATACCTGCAATCGTTTCTTTTACGAACCATACGCGACTCGAATAGGACACATAGGAACAGACAGTGATAAACCAGGCACATTCCGTGGTATGGGTTGTGGAGTGTGGATATAGGTGTGTGCTTATATTAATTGTTGACTCTTTTGCTTGTCTCTATCAGAATGCAATTGCTGCATTTGATTAATCGTAATAGATCGTAAGGTAACTCCTACAGTTCTTGTGGGCTTAAGTGAGATGGGTTCTGTCCAAAATCTATTTCTGCTGTTACATTCAAATGAGTCACGTATGTCCACCGATGTTTCCATATGCAACCTTTGCTGCAGGTGACTGAAGAGATAACGGCATATTGTTTACCGAATCAAAGTGAACTATCAGATATCCGCTAAAAATATCTGTGTGACGAACACACCAAGAATGACGCATTTGGTGTGATGGCTTATTTCAGCCGTTTTCTAGGAGTCATTCTATTTTTTGAATCTGGAAGTTGAAACTCGAGCATGGTAGAAATACAATTTAAGAAAGCGTTATGTTCATCGTCAATTTATTTATTTATCTATCGCGTCAGAGACAAACAACAACATTATTATGAACTTTACTACATTCGTTACTGCATACATCTTATTTTATAGATTAAACGAGTCACATGACAATAAAATCATAGCCGCAGTGGAGTGGCTGAGCGCCCTAAGGCGCCTTGCTGCGGCCGAGCGGTCTGGAGAGCCACCTTGCGGATCGCGCGGCCTCCCACAAAGGAGATTCGAATCCTCCCTCGGGCATGGATGTTTGGGTTGTCTTTAGTATAAGTTAGTTCATAAGTAGTTTGTAAGTTTAGGGACTAATGACCCCGTCTTGCAACGGAGCGTGCGGCTGTTCGCCGTTGGAGGTTCGGATCCTCCCTCGGGCATGTATGTGTGTGTTGTCCTAGGCATAAGTTAGATTAAGTAGTTTGTAACCCTAGGGACTGCTAACCGCAGTAGTTAAGTTCCTTAAATTTATAAATATTTAATCATCTGTATATATAAAAATGAATGTTTGTATGTCCTCTATGTATTTATAAACCATTCATTCGATTACAATGAAACTTTGGTGAACTGTTCACCGAACGCCCACGAAGGTTTCTGACCCAAAAGCAAAAGAGCACGACACATAGCTCAGGAGATATGACGTCATAAATAATGAGAGGCCACCGGGTGAGAATACCCAGATTTATACGTCAATTATTGGACAATGGGAGTATTTAGGGACCTACAACAAAGTTAGAATGTAATTTCGGACGATTATGAAGCGTTTTGTAACTGATTCCTCCCCCCCCCCTCCTCCACACACACACACACACACACACACACACAAAATGATTAAACGAAAAGAAGTCTCCCGCTCACAACAGTTTCGTTGTAGATGCCGTAAAACTGTGGCATCAGGCATGACCTTGTGATATTTTTCTTGATTACGGCAGACTGTCTTTGCAACATATTTTGCATATAGTATCGATATGTATCACTACATGTCTCATCAAATTTATATCACTGTACGACACATTCTTCACATACTAATATATAAAAATTAATTTTTTTGTTCGTATTTTATGCACGGCCATGTCGTTCATACGATTGCGAGAACTTTGCTAACCCATTGCTTACACTCGCACAAAGATTATACGTATACTAAAATTGAATTCGTATGATGCATGCCGGAGGTGCCTTACAGTTAGCTAATTCGTTTTTATGCATCACGCTGAAAAGGCTGGACCGATATGAATTAAATTTGGTACAGGTAGTTTATACCCTGATTAAAACGTGGGCTGCCTTTCGTAATCCACCGTATGGTGCATGGCGGAGGGTACCTTACAATGGGTTAATACATTTATTTCTCGTCAGGCTCAAACGGCGGGACAGAATTGAATGAAATGTGGAATGTAGATAGCTTATACCCCGAATTAATACATGTGCTACCTTTCGTAAGCCTACGTGGGAGCATGACGGAGGGTACGTTATTACAAAAATCGAAATTGTTTGACTGGTCATGAAAGTCAGCACAGAAATTTATGTTTTCATGAAGGACATTTTTATAATCTGCAGGGCAGTGAATTTAGCATGGCAGAGGGTACTTTGCGACTTTGACACCACTTGACCTATCACCATGAAACTTGGCGCATATGTATGTTTCCATATATAGGAGGGAGAGGAGTAGGTGGAGGAGGAGACTATGCATCCTTCGCGAATAGTCTACGAAAGTCACTTAGATTTATAAAAATAAGGAACAGTAGGACCACTGTAACACTTCCGTGGTGAATACCAGATATCACTTCTGTTCTGATTGATGACTTACCGTCAAGCCGGCCGCAGTGGCCGAGGGGACTGAGGCGCTCCACTCACGGTCTGCACGGCCACTACGGTCGGGGGTTCGAATCCCCCATCGGGCATGGATATTTGTGCCGTCCTTAGTATTAGTTAGTTCATAAGTAGTTTGTAAGTTTAGGGACTGATGACCCCGTAGTTAAGTCCCATAAGCTGTACAAACATTTGAACATTTCTTAGCGTAAATTACAATGTACTGTGTCCTTTCTGACAGGAAATCACGAATTCAATCGCACAAGTGTAGCGATGTTCCATAAGCACGCAATTTGATTAGAAGATACTTGTGAGGTTCAGTGTCAAAAGCATTCCGGAAATCTTGACATCACTAGTCGATAGCACTGATCACATCTTGTGAGTAAATAAGTAGCTGGGTTTCACGAGAACGAAACTTTCTGAATCCATTTTGTCTATGGATCAATAAGTCGTTCTCTTCGAGGTACTTCGTAATATGTGAGGAAAGTATATGTTCTAAAATTCTTCTGCAAACCGACGTCAAAGATATAGTCCTGTAATTCTGCGGATCACTCTTATTGCCGTTCTTGAATATTGGAGTGACCTGTGTAACCTTCAAGTCTTTGGGTACGGAACGTTTGCTGGGCGAGCGTTTGTATATGATAGGTATGGGGCTACTGCATCAGCACACTCTGAAAGGAACCTAACTGGTATACAGTCGTGACCGGAAGACTTACTTTTGTTGAGTGATTTAAGTTGCTTTAATACTACAGGGGTACCTGCTTCTAATTATTCATACTGGCAGCTGTTCTTGATACGAATTCTAGAATATTGGATTATTTGATTTTCCGTCGGTATTTGACAGAACATGATAATAATATCAAAAAGGAACAACTTCATGCTGTTCTGCAAAACTTATTTATTGGTCACTGACCGGCTTGCGGCTTCTTAGGCCATCATCAGCTGAGTTGTCACCTGAAAAAAGCCGAAAGCCCGTTAGTGACCAATAAATAAGTTTTGTAGAGCATCAGGAAGTTGTTCCTTTTTGATATTACTAGAGTATTTGCTTCGTCTTCTGTAATGAAGGAATTTTTGAAATCTGTGTTAAGCAATTCTGCTTTAGCAGAACTGTCATCAGTAGCATCACCATGTCTAGCGTGTAATGAAGATATTGTTTGTGTATTGTCACCAGTATACTTTACATACGACCACACTTTCTTAGGATTCTCTACCAAATTACGTGACAGGGTTTCGTTGTGGTAACTATTGTAACATTCTCTCATTGAAATTCGAGCTAAATTTCTAGTTTCAGTAAAAGATTGCCAGTCTTAGGAATTTCTTGTGCCTTTAAATTTGGCATGCTCTGTAAGAGTGATCTAACCTTTTTGTTTACCACTATGGGTCAGCCCCCCTCTTTTGTTAATTTGTTTGGTATAAATCTGCCGATGGTTGTCGATATTATTGCTTTGATTGTAAGCCACATCTGATCTACACTCACAATGTTGGTTTCGAAAGACTGGAAATTCTGACTCAGGAAAGCATTAACCGAATTTTTATCTGCTCTTTTAAATGAATATACTTTTCTTTTTATTTTGGTGGATTTGGTAAGTCCGATATTCAGACTCGCTACGACAACTCTGTTTTCACTAATCTCTTTGACTGTTTTATGCCCTTTATTATCTCCGGATTATTTGTTGCTAAGAGACAAAGTTTGTTCTCTCTACCATTTACTATTCTAGTGGTTTCATGAACAAATTGCTCGAGATAATTTTCCGAAAATGCATTCAGTACAATTCCTGGCGATCTTTTATGCCTGCCTCCGGTTTTGAACATGTATTTTCGTCAAAATATCGAGGGTAAGTTAAAGTAGCCACCATGTACGCTTTGGGTACGTTTTTGAAATTTGATCTAAGCCTTCTTTGAACATGTCTGCCATCGAATCGTCAGAGTCAGGTGGTCGGTAAAGAGAACAAATTGTTAATTTATTCTGGTTGTCAGGTATAACCTCTACCCATACCAACTCACAGGAACAATCTACTTCAATTTCGCTATAGAATAAACCACATGTGACAGCAATAAATAAAAATATTCAAATGTTTGTCAATCTATAGGACTCAACTGCGTGGTCATTAGTCCGTAGCTTACAAACTAATTATACTAACCTCAGGACACCACACACATCCATGCCCGACGGAGCAGTCGAACCCCCGACGCGGGAGGCCGCGCGATCGCAACGTGGCGCTCCAGACCGCATTTTCCCCCCTTCTTCTTTTTCTTCTGGTAGATCTATCCATCGCGGTCGTTGGTTCAGTTTGTTCTTGGTTGTAATAAAAAAGCTGAGCCGAATTTTCAACTAACAGAGAGCGTTTAGCCCCCTGAACGGGCGCGCTGTGCCACGGCGCCCAGCACCGCTCGGCTACACCCGCACGGCCGACTGAACTATACCCCCACGCCCACAATAAATACGCCGCCCCCTTTTTCAGTCAGTCTATCTTTTCTGAAGAGCATTTGCCCCTTTGTTAATACCAGTTGAACTTATTTCAGGCTTTAGCCAGCTTTCGGCACGTATAATGGTTTGAGATTCAGTACTTTCTGTTATCTCTTGGAGCTCTGGTACTTTCCCTACATAGCTACGACATCTTACAACTGTTAGACTAATGTTTTTTAGATCTTTTTCAGTTGATTGTTAATTCGATAGACACTTAATTCTTTCAGGGCATCAGTGAACTTTTCCTCCACAATCCCAAAGCTGTATCCTTGAGCTGTAATTGCACTGTCATCTGCATATATGAAACTATGATTTCCTTCTGGTAACGGCTGGTCGTTATTTTATATGTTGGAAAGAGTGGGTTCCAACACACTGCCCTGTGGCAACTCGTTTCTGCGCTGGCTCCATCTGCGTGTTTGTCCTTGATATGTCACAAAATATCGTCTGTTCTGCAGAAGATTCCTAATCATACGGGCTAGTTGGTGGTCCTTGGCAAGGTTTCATAACTACAGCAACAAAAGTCTACGGTTGACAGTGTCGTAGACTGCTGAAATATCTATAAACACAGCTCATGTGATTTGCCGCCTTTCGATGGCGTCCTCTATATGCTGTATCAACTTCTACACCTATGTTGTGCAGCTGTTTCCTTGTATGAATTTTTCTTGTTGAGGGATCAGTAATAGGTCTGTCATATTGTTGCTCTTTGGAGGAACAAACATTTCAGTTCTTTGTACAGGTGGCATCGGGGGCTGATTGTCCTGTATCTTTTGGAATCATCCATGTTTTTTCGTATCTTATGTATAGCTATCATGTTTGCTTTTCTCCAAGTGGGTATCCTGCAGATCTTGATACAATTATTCATTACTTCGAGAAACCAGCCCTTTCGCCTGAATCAAATTTCTTGATGTGTTCATCTTCTAGACCATTACCACTGCTGCTTTTCCGATGTTGCACTTGTTTAGAACCGAATCGAGCCCGTTCAGGCTGAAAGTCCGAGACAGAATGTTGCTCTCTTGCTCGGGCTCCTTTTCCAGAATTCGTCTCCCAGTTATGCTCGTGCGGTCAGGTTTACCTTTTTTGAAACGCTGGTATGCGATCTGGCCTGCCTTCACCGTTTTATGTGTATGTGATTGGGAGGGGTCGTTGCTAAGGCGCCGTAACAATTTCCAGGCCTTTTGATTACTTCTCCTCATCTCACATTGTTGCATCGTCGACGTACATGACACTGAAGTATTAATGAGGGGAACATGGGACACCTTACACGGAACTGTTACACAGATTAAAATCTACATCTATATATTTACTCGGGAAATCACCCTGCCTAGCAGGGGGTTCGTTGAACCCCTTTCATTAAATTTCTATACCGTTCCATTCTGTAATAGCGCTTGGAGAAAGGTACACATAAATCTTTCACTTTTCGATACGTAACAGAGAGAATGTTCGAATGTTTGCAAATCTATCAGACCAAACTGCGTGGTCATCAGTCCGTAGCCTACAAACTACTTAAACTAAGGTAAACTAACCTAAGAACAAACAAACACACAGACACACACACACACACACACACATCCATGCTCAGGGAGGACTCTAATCTCCGACGGCGAGCAACCGCGCACTCCGCAGAGAGGCGTAACAGAGAGAGCTAAACTTTATATCAGCAAACAGGACTTGAATAATTTTGCAACAATGTTTTTGCCTTATTTCAAGTTCCCACTATACGAACTGAACAGGAGGTCTCACAATAGTAACTGGCTTGCCTCGGTGGAGCGGCCGAGCGCATTGAGGCGCTATGCTGCAATGCGCGAGGCCGTTTCCCGTCGAGGGTTCGAATCCCCCCTCGGGCATGAATGTTTGTTTCGTCTTTAGTATAAGGTAGTTCATAAGTATTTTGTAAGTTTAGGGACTGATGACCCCGCAGTTAAGTCCCTTAAGCTTAAAAAACATTTAAACATTTTTGAAGTAACTGGCGTGATCCTTGCTATAAGGATTAGCAATAGTACACTACTTGTAGAGCAACGGGTAACCTTTTAACTGCATCTTCACGTGTCAAATTGTGAGCAGACTATAAATTTAGAAGTGACAAGGCGAGGAATAAACGTTTCGACGAGGTTTCTAGAAAGCTGCGTGCAGTACGTTCTTAAGCGCGTCGTATCTGTCAGCAAAATGAAGAAGACAACACGCAGCCCGGCTGCTCCTTTTCATCGCGACCGCGCTGCTAATCAAATTATTCACGCCGTCTGCCCCCCCCCCCCCCTGCAGAATATGCGAGGGCGCCCCACACTCCACGCGACACGCCGACAACTCCCGCTCGAAAACTCGCGTCCACCCTCCAGGGAGAAAAAGGGCCTGACGAACGAAACTGCGACTGAATACACGGCGATAACACACACCGTGTCGCGAGCAATTAACTTCGGTTCATGATTTTTGATAAAGGACAGTATGTTTCGTACCGAGCATATACCTCATAGGAAAGAGAGGATGCACGACGCGAAAGATGAAGGAGGCAGTACACAGAACCTGCAACAAAAAACGAACATCATATAAGACATATGGGAGACCAAAGTAATATCGGAAGACTGGAAGTACGTAGATAAACAGCCTCCAAATGAGAATGAGGCAACACCAATGTTAATAATTACAGAGGACTACAAAATTTTATATAAAGAACTCATAGTTGAAGGGGCGATCTATAATTGTTTAATAATGATTTTGTAGCCAAGATCGCATTTTTCATTTATTATGTTACCGGTTTCGGTATTCAAATCAAATGTTTGTAAAGCTTATGGGACTTAACTACGGGGTCATCAGTCCCTAAACTTACAAACTACTTACGAACTAGGACGGCACAAATATCCATGCCCGAGGGGGGATTCGAACCCCCGACCGTAGTGGCCGTGCAGACCGTGACTGAAGCGCCTCAGTCTCCTGGGCCACGCGGCCGGCGGTTTCGGTGTGCTCGATGCCATCTTCAGACCTGTTGTAATTTACATAACTTCACGACCTGGATGTACTCTTTTAGTATATAAAAATGTCGTGAAGTTATGTAATTTACGACAGGTCTGAAGATGGCGTCGAGCACGCCGAAGCCGCTAACATAATAAATGAAAAATGCGATCGTGGCTGCAAAATCATTATTACAAAATTTTATCACAGAGCTGTTAGATAGGACACAGTTCCTTCAGGGAAAAAATATATGGAATAACCAAGCAGACTTTGGACGGGGATATTCTTGTGCTGAAGTGATAGTTTAAAGACAGTCCTGAGATACTAAGCAATGAGAAACAAAGAGACCTTGTGACCATTTGTAGATTTCAAACTAAGCACGACACTCTATAGAGACAATATCCCTGATCCGAGAATTGGAAGAAGAGAGGGGCCTCTATGGTAAAACAGTTAACCCATTCATTCATTCCCATATTATGAATACAGCTATGAAAAACTTGAAAGCCGGCCGCGGTGGCCGAGGGGACTGAGGCGCTTCAGTCACGGTCTGCACGGCCACTACGGTCGGGGGTTCGAATCCCCCCTCGGGAATGGATATTTGTGCCGTCCTAGTTCGTAAGTAGTTCATAAGTTTAGGGACTTATGACCCCGTAGTTAAGTCCCATAAGCTTTACAAACATTTTGAACATTTTGAAAACTTGAAATTCCGTGTTTTTTGTATTAATACAGTGCACTAAACATCAAAATATGTGTTTTATAATATTGATCGAACTATTGTTCTTTATGTCATGTATTTCATGCGCAACACAGACGTTTGTATCGAGGTATTTTATTACTTGGACTTTATTTTGCTGACAGTTGACACTGCCAGATCAATAAAACTAGCATAATTTTTGCCACAGCACCAAAGACAAGGCAATTCACCGCTGAAATAAAATAGCATGAACCACACTCACGCTCACGCTGAAAGCCGCATACAGACGGCAATGTAACACAACCTCCAAGACGGATAAATTAATGTCTCAGAAGTGGCTACACGCCGAACCAAGCGGAAGAATGTCGTACTATAAGCATGTTGTTAATCAACAACATGCGACTTTAAAGACTGATACACAAAATACAGTATAAATCAGCTGACCACGCAGTTTGGTCCGATAGATTTACAAACATTTGAACATTGTTCTCGACGGCGAGTGTTCATCAGAGACGAGTGTATCGTCAGGCGTGCCCCAGGGGAGTGTGATAGGACCGCTATTATTTTCTATCAATATTAATGATCTGATGGACAGAGTAACATATAATTTGCGGCTATTTTCTGATTATGCTGTGGTGTATTGGAGGGTGTCGTCTTCAATTGACATACAGGATGACTTAGACAAATATTATAGTTGGTGCGAAGAATGGCAGCTAGCTCTCAATGCAGAAAAATGTAAGGTAATGCGCATAAGTAGGAAAAACAATCCCATAATGTTTGAATACAGCATTAGTAATGAGCTTCTTGATGCAGTCGCGTCGTTCAAATATCTAGGCACAGCATTGCAGAACGATTTGAAATGGAACGAACAGGTAAGGACAGTTGTGAGTAAGGCGGACAGCCGTCTTCGGTTTATTGGAAGAATTTTGTGAAGATGTACTTCATCTGTAAAGGAGACAGCGTATAAAACGCTTGTACGACCACGTCTTGAGTATTGCTCAAGTGTTTGGGACCCGCAGCAGATCAGTTTAAAGGAAGACATAGAAGCAGTTCAGAGACGAGCAGCTAGGTTTGTTACTGGTAAGTTCGACCAATGTGGGAGTCTCACAGAAATGCTCCGGCATCTCAATTGGGGATCGCTGGAGGAAAGACGACGTTATTTTCATGAATTTCTGTTGAGGAAATTTAAAGGGCCTGAATTTGAAGCTGAGTGTAGTACGATCTTGCTGCCGCCTACTTACATTTCGCGTAGTGATCACAAAGACAAGATAAGAGAAATTAGAGCTCGTACGGAGGCATAAAGGAATTTTTTTTCCTCGTTCAATTTGGGAGTGGAAAAGGAAAGGAAATGCCTAGTAGTGGTATAGTGTACCCTCCGCCACGCAACTTACGGTGGATTGCGGAGTATGTAGTAGATGTAGATGTAGAAACACTGTGGACATTTACTGAAACATACTTAATAGAGACGATAGGCTTTATTTGAACAGTTTTGTTGTCAATTAAATTAACTGGTTTGACCTACATTTTATCTCTTCCAGATGACCGATAACGTTCCGCCAAGTAATTTAAATGTTCGTTTTGCAATATATATGTATATATATATATATATATATATATATATATATATATATATATATATATATTGTTGAATTTTTATTATCTGTTTTCTAGAGCGTAAACCATTACCAATACAGGTCGGCTACTATAAAAAAGTATGTAGCTTCCACAGATACCAAATGAAATATTCGTCATGATTTTAGAATTACGCAAAAATCTTAAGTAAATTTTTACTTAAAGAGTAAACATAATTTTGTCGCAGAAAATAAATATTCATTACACTTACGTGCGTATCATAATTTTAGGCTACTGTTAACACACATTATCAAACAAAAACTCATTTTAGAACGATTATTTATACTGAACGCATGAGTGCACTGTTGACCCTGTATTGTACGGAATACACACACTATTTCAGCTTACTCATAGCATGTTACTGTCAGTTGGCTATTGTAAAAAAATCAGTCAGTTGAGTAGGAGTTGGACTCGCCTATATTAATCAACATTATTAGTAAACATATTTAACTTCTGCCAAATTACTGTGTAGTCCTGTATAACGGACACCTTTATGGGCCAAAGGAAGTTACTTTTAATATTTGTTAAGATTATTCTTCTATCTATAATTGTGGCGCCAGGAAGGGCTTCCGGTACTCGTTAAACTAAAAACACAAAACCAACTCAACCATGGCGACCCTACGCACGCTGCACAAACGCGGAAGAGAAAGAAAAGATTCTTATTTCAAGAATTGATTCCAAGAAATAAGCTGCTCATTTGATGGAGAGCTATATTTTTAATAAAAATTTTCACTATGGAATAAATACAATTCAGAATTGTTTTTACAGACTTATAGTTGTTAAATTTAATTGATGAAAGGACAAACTATAAAAATGCAGTAAATGAAACAGGTAAAGTGGAGTACAAACGACTAAGAAATGAGATTGACAGAAATTGCAAAATGGCTAAGTAGGGGTGGCTAGAAGAAAAATGCAAGTCAGTAGAAGAATGTTTAAATAAGAGAAAAATAGATACCGCCTACAGGAAATGAAAGAGACATTTGGAGACAAGAAAAATATCTGTATAAATGTAAAGAATTCTGATGGAAAACCCATTTTCAGCAAATACGGGAAGGCTGAAAGGTGGAAGGAGTATATAGAAGGGCTCTACAAAGGAAATGACCTTCGAAACAATATTATAGGAAGGGCCTTTCTGGACACGAAAGTGTTCGACTGCTGCTCTGGCCAGCACATTCTCCAGATCTCTCACCAATTGAAACTGTCTGGTCTAGTGGCCGAGCAACTGGCTCGTCACAATACGCCAGTCACTACTCTTGATGAACTGTGATATCGTGTACCTGTGTACCTGTATACGCCATCCAGTCTCTGTTTGACCCAATGCCCAGGCGTATCAAGGCCAGTATTACGTCCACAGAAGGTTATTCTGGGTACTGATTTCTCAGGATCTATGCACCTACACATCACATGTCAGTTCTAGTATAATATATTTGTCCAATGAATACCCTATATCATCTGCGTTTCTTCTTGGTGTCGTAATTTTAATGATCAGTAGTGTAAATAGAAAAGTATAGTTTTATTGAGTTTTAAGAAATCCCCCCAGCCGGCCACGGTGGCCGAGGGGACTGAGGCGCTCCAGTCACGGTCTGCACGGCAACTACGGTCGGGGGTTCGAATCCCCCTCGGGCATGGATATTTGTGCCGTCCTTAGTATTAAGTAGTTCATAAGTAGTTTGTAAGTTTAGGGACTGATGACCCCGTAGTTAAGTCCCATAAGCTATACAAACATTTGAACATTTTGAAGAAATCCCCTCTTGCTTTACGTTCTCAAAAAACGCTGTTGTTATTCAAACTGTTTATAAATTCAAGCGACCATAAAGCAGAGAGATCGTAAAATAAATTAGTACGACATATAGGGTTTGGTTCGGCTATCAGTAACAAATCTATTGATAAGACATAATGAAGAGAAAAATTTTACAAATGAGTATGATTAGTCCTTGGTATAATGACAGTCTACAGAACTATTTCTTTTAAATCGATGACCTCATTAAGTTTTATGGAAATTTTACATGTAATTATGAAGAAATGGAAGGGTTTGCTTAGCAGTTATTTAAATGTTAGGTAGTTTTCCCTACATCAGCACTCTTTTTTCACTTTATAGTTACAAAAAATTTCTGCGACAGAAATGAAAGGAAAAGTTCCATAAATTATTAGTCAAATACGTCCTTAAAATTAAATTTCATTTCATTATGATCACATGCAGATCTCATTTAATTTGTGTGTTCTTTTCTTTCTCCATTTTTCCTACTTTCTTACAAAATTAGGAGGTATTAAATGAAAACTAAATACTTATGTTTTTGTATTTATGATTTCATCTATACGCTTAAACGATGCCGACTACTTTCCTAAAGCACTGACCAAGCGTAACTAAAATGGTCCAATGTCTGTAAACCTAATTGGTCAAACTACTATCGTCATAAGTTCCTAGACTTAGAAGTTACTTAAACTAACTTACACTAAGGAAAGCACAGACACCCTTGCCCGAGGGTAGGACTTGAATCTCCGGCTCTCGAATTATATTTGGCGTTTACAATAATCTGGGAACACACAGACTTTTGATCAATAATTAATTCCCCCCGCCTCGCCCACATGAATATATTTATGATTCATTACTTATTAAAGTCTGTGATACGGATTTGCATTTTAAAAAGTTTTGAGCATATCCTTACACACAAAAATGTTCAAATGTTTCTTAAGCTTAAGGGACTTAACTGTGGGGTCATCAGTCCCTAAACTTACAAACTACTAATGAACTACCTTATACTAAAGAAGGCACCAACATCAATGACCGAAGGAGGATTCGAACCGCCGACGGGGAGCGGCCTCGCGCATCGTAGTATAGCGGCTCAATGCGCTTGGCCACCCCGCAGCGGCTGCTTACATAGATTGACACGAGTTTGTACTTGATATAAGTCAAACTGCCCGAAAAATATTGGGTTACAGATGCTTTCCACAGCTGAAAGTTCGTGCTAAGTGTAACGTACTGCAAACTTCAATATGATTTTGGTGAACCTTTACGAAATTTGTCACTCATGGAAGTTCGAGCACGATGAAGTTCTACAATATGACCATATTATAGTCCTTTATTAAGGCAATTCATTACCAAAAGTCGAGAAACTATTTTACAAGTTGTCGTTCACTTAGGCCATTATGAAAGCGGGGAAAATATCATCTAAATCCATCTCTCGCATAGTTTCACGTCAAATTTCCATTTCTTCGCTGTTTTTATACAGTAACTGCAAACAATCTATTGACTCACTTATGCGCTACTGCTGATTTAGTAGTCTCAAATAATAAGTTTTAAAACAATAGTAATGTCAAATTTCTAGTTATTTACCGTAAGAACTTGAAAGTCGATATTCTTAAATTATCGTGAGGGTTCCATTAGGCTGCAAAAAGGTTAATATTCCTATCCGTGGAAACAAAAAATTATGAACGAAAGTGAGTGAGTCCCCCAACTTCTCCCCGTCCACGAAATTGGTTAGGATCTAAGGAGTCCGGCCTGAGCATGGATAGATAGATCCGTTGAAGAGAAAAGTGCTTCAGACGACGAGGCAATTTTTCTGAGGATATCGGCCGGCGCATATGTAGTGGGACACTTCATTCGCAATCGTCATGGCGGAAAGAAATGGACGCTCGACGTGACGGTAGTTGTAATCGATACTCAGCGAAAGGCCCACAAGCACTTTCACTTTATGCGAATCGTTGCAGTTTTCGCTGCTCGGAGAAGAGGGGAGGCGCTGCAGAGTCACTGCCAGGAAATAGCGCCGTCTTTTATTTCCACTTCCCCGATACTAAAGATACCTGCTTTGTAAATTATACAAAGACGAGGACTACCACCTGACAGGAACACGTTCCAAACTTACCGAAACACCGTCTGCCTGCCATCTTAATTAACCGTGTGCTGAGTTAGTAATAATTTCATCAGCATCGATTGGGCTCCTAGCCTTTAGCGGCATGAACAAAGCAACTCCTAGTTGCTCGCTGACGTTCTTAGAGAAACTATGGTATCTATACGAGCAGCATTAGCGGAAGGAGCGGCAAATCGGAAAGCGCGATACAGGGCGATAAGAAAGTTTCACAAACAATATAACGCGAAAAAAACGCGCGATTTGTGATTTTTAGCAGAATAATGAAAAATCGGCCATTGTTAGGAAACGTCGCAAAATTTATATTTCACCACAAGAAAATGTTATAAATCTGAGAGCGGAAGTGTACTAATATTCGTAACTGATAGTTATTGAATGTACTGCTTCATTTAAAATTTCTGTCTCCATAAAGCTGTGGTTCGCATCTAATGTTACAGCGACACGTTCTTCTCTCTCGAAACAAACTTTGATGTTTCTAGAATGACATTTTCACCCTACAGCGGAGTGTATGCCTATACGATACTTCGCGGCAGATTAAAACTGCATGCTGAACCGGAACTCGAGCCCACGATCGTTGCTGTTCGCGGGGAAGCACTCTGGCTACTGAACGATCCGAGCACGCCTCACGGTCCATCCCACAGCTTTATTTCTGCAGGTACCTCTTCTCAGACTTCACTTCTACTGCGAACTTAGGACTAGTTCATCTGGAAGAAAGGATACTGTGGAGACATGGTTTATCTACAGCCTAGGGGATATTTCAAAAATTAAATTCTCACTCTGCAGCTTTGTGCACAGTCATATGAAACTTCGCTTCACAATATCCTTTCATCCAGGAGTGCTAGTCCTGCAATGTTCGTAGGAGATTTTCTGTGAAGTCTGGAACATGAAGGCAAAGTAACTGCGGAAGTAAAGCTGTGAAGAGGTACCGTGAGTGGGCTTGGGTAACTCAGTCGGTAGACAGCTTGCCCGCCAGATGTAATAAAAGTTCTGGTTTAGAAACCCGATCTGACGCACAGTTCTAACCTTCCAGAAAGTTTCAAACTTTCATGTAATGAAAAGAAACAGCACACACACACACACACACACACACATACACACACACATACGCGCGCGCGCGCGCGCGCGCGGACGCACACGCAAAAACACACACACACACACACACACACACACACACACACACACACACACACACACACACAAACGTTACATTTGAGAAGAGTAACAAATATGAAAAATGACAAATATGAAAAATTTGGGAAATATAATATTGAATCTGACAAAAATAGCATCAATTTTGTGAAAAAGTAACATGAATGAACACTACATTTTCCTCGAACAAAACACTGAATATAGAATACAGACAACCATTTTGACTAAACATATTTCTTTCAATAGTAACTAATTATTTGTCAAAATGACGTTAAATTTGGCAAAATAACAAATACTCCATCAAAAATAACACAATTTCGGCAAAAAATAACACTGAATTTGGAGAAAAGTAACATCAACTTCACCCATTAATAAACGTGGCTGTTTGTAAATGAAATGAACGTATAATGTAAATAGCGAGACAGAACCCCTTTTCGATCGTGATCTATTCTTTCTCTCCTCGCATTATGCCAGCCACCTTACGGCAGGAATTACAGCTTCATCTCCCTCCCCTTGGCACTTCCCCATTGTGTACAGAGCGATGGGAGCAGAAGCTGCAAGTAGAAAACTGGAGGATGGCGATTCAGATCTGCGTCTGACCATTCAGGTTAAAGATTTGCGTGAAATGAGTAAATCGCTTCTCTGAAATGCCAGGCTAGTTCCATTGAAAAAAAAATATGTTCAAATGTTTGTAAATCTATCGGACCAAACTGCGTGGTCATCAGTCCGTAGCTTACAAACTACTTAAACCTAGGTAAACTAACCTACGGACAAACACACACACCCATGCCCCAGGGAGGACTCGAACCTCCACGGCGAGCAACCGCGCGCTCCGCAGCGAGACGCTTTAGACCGCTCGGCTACTCCACCGCGGCCATTGAAATTTCCTTTCGTGTACATGAAACAATTCGAGAGAGTACTCTCGAATTTCTGTGTTGTCGCTAAACGTTGAACCCTAGTTTTCTTTCGTTTTCCTATACAACTGCGACCGATGAGCGAGAACAACTGTTCGCAAATCTCTGCATGAGCTTCACTCTCTTTAGTTCTACTTTCTATGTCTGCATCCATACACCACAAGCTATCTCAGATTGCGTGGTGAATGGTAATTCGTATAGCGCTGTTGCTTCCTCCCTCTCCTGTTACATTACCATATGATTAGTGGGAAAAGCGACTGCCAGTAAGCTTCTGTGTAGCCTCTAAATTCTCTCATTTAATCCTCATGGACTTTCCGCGAGATATACATAGGAGAAAGCAATGTATTGTTTGATGCTTCTAGAAAGGTACGCTCTCAAAACTTCGACAATAGCCTAAGCCGTGATGCAGAACGCCTTTCTTGTAGCCTGCCACTGGAATTGGCCCATCGTCTCTATGACGCTTTTACGCTTGCTAAATTAACCCGTAACGAAGCAAGCTGTGATTTTATTCAGCTATTATGATCGGTTTGATTGTCTAGATAACTATGGGCGACTAGAGCTAGAAAGGGACAAGTTCCTCCGCGTAATGTGTGTAGAATCGACTGGCATCCCATCAGATCCAGTGTCATTTCCTCTGTTGACGTTATATCGCGAGATGCCATGTGGTTGGAAACAATAAAACTTGCCTCTGGGCCGTACTTTTAGAACAGCTTCATCTATCGTGCAGAAAGCCCCTCTTGAACAATGGTCAAAACAATTAGGGGATCAGTAGAGAGCTCAAGGTTCTGAAGTACTGTCATCGGCAGAATTGACTAAAATAATTCTACGTCTTTCAAATGTTCAAATGTTTGTAAGGTTATGGGACTTAACTGCGGGGTCATCAGTCCCTAAACTTACAAACTACTTACCAGCTAACTTATACTAAAGACAGCACAAACATCCATACCCGAGGGGGGATTCGAACTCCCGACGGAGAAAGGCCTCGCGCATCGGAACATAGCGCCACAATGCGCTCAGCCGCTCCGCCGCGGTTACGTCTTCCGGTCGGTTCTAGGGAGTGGAAACCACTACATTACGGCAACCGAGATGGTGGCAATAACATAAACTTCTTGCAGAGGGAAGGGGGGCTGTTGACTTGTGTTTACAAAACGAATTACACAAGCAGTTGGTTTCAGATAGTCTAGTGAGCAGGTAGTGCAACGCAACCACAACGTGACTTACACAAAGCTATGGCATGGAAAGCCATAGGAAATTTGTAAGCGAGACAGACACAGAAAGAGGTGGCTGCAGCTACTGGAGTGGCTCAAAGTGTAATTTTCAGGACCTGGACACTATTTCAGACACCAGGAACCGTTAAAAGAAAGCAAGCCAAGGTTGTCCAGGAGTAACATCAGCAACATATGATCGTTATCTCCAGTTAACAGCCCTTCGAGACAGGAGGCTGAATATAACTCTCGGCTGCAACGCACCCTCCAGGCAGCAACAGGACGTGCAATATCAAAACGAACAGGCCGAAAATGTCTTCGGTAATGTTTCCTCTACGCAGGTAGGCCAATGGTGTGTTTCCCATAGAAACCATGACACCGTTTAGCCCTGCGACAAGAGTTGTTGCCCTCTTACGAAATAGCATCAAAAGTGTGACAGATAGCTAACTACCATTTAACAAGAAATTAATAAAATATTTGAATGACAACTGCTTCTGTTTAGTAGATAATTTTTTAAATATAAATTAGTAGAATGAAGGGAAATATAGAAAAATTGAATGTCTTATAATATAAAGTTATCTCTTATTAAACTAACATCGACATCATTACGTAATGTCGTATTCATTATACATGGAGCAAGTATTAATCTAATCTAACACCATAAATGAACCAGGTGTGACCAGCAAGTACAAATGGAATGTTAAGAGCAAGGAATTTATATTACAAAACTTTAAGTAAAGATATACAAAATTAATAAAATACGTAAGTCCATCTTCACATAATTTTTAGATTTTTAAATATTTCTTGATGTTGAATACACAATTTAGTGCAACTTCTTAAATTCCAAACATAGTTATCATTGACGAAATATATACGGTATAAAATTTCATGTCTATTGCAAATTCATTCCTTAGAAGCAAAAAAAAAAAAAAAAAAAAGAAATAAAATAAAATAAAATAAAAAAAAAAAAAATAAAAAAAAAATAATAAATAAAATAAAATAAAATAAAATAAAATTTGTGGCAGTTACCGTTTGATTCAGATCACTACTTCGCAACCTTTGAGCCCGGAACATGAAGGAGTCAACAAAGTAACATATTGCGGATCTGCTGGCTGCTTTCACAGTGGCTCAAGCTATTTGTTTCTTTGCTGAGCACTTTGAGTTCAGCTTTCGACGTAGCTTCTCATTTGTTTATTATAGGTACAATGACATGCTCTTATTTTAGAAAGTTGTAAAATTTTAAAAATGGCGGATGTCGTTCAAAATAAAACAATAACAAAGGTTGTTAAAGGATACAGCAATAAAATTCCTTGTCTTCAGACTTTCAGGAGGTTAGTCAGTCAAATATCAGCTTTTATCAATTCCGCTTATAGTAATGTATTTTTTCATTGTCTTAGGTGGTTTATAGTACGAAATATAGTATGGGGTATGAAGATTACCTCAATAGTAAGGAAAAATATAAGCATTCTGCTATTGTCTCGCCGTACAGACTTTCGTCTACTGGGCAATCTTCGGGGTTCTCTCACTGATCTCTGTGTTCTTTTATCTCATAAAGACACAGATATATTGCTTAAAATACTTCAGTACAATGCACTGGTCACAGGCATCGTTACATACATAGACGAAACCCTCATTGCATTAACGAATAAATCTAAACGCTCAGACAAATTAAAGTCTAATAAACCTTTATTCGTCATCCAGAAATCGGATGGTAACAAATATAATATTCCTTGTAAAGATCCATGTTATCTAACGGACGAGAGGACGTTTAATGGTACTCGTTTGATTTGCACGTCAGGGAATGGTTTACGGAATAAGTCTCTGAACAAGTGAAAATTTTAAACTTTTGCGTGGTGTGGGACAGTACTATTACGGGTAGAGAAGTATATGGCATTCTTTGGGAGCCTGAGGGCATGCGAAAAGAATCAATTCAACCGAAGGCAATAATGCGCAAGCTAACAAGAAGTGAATCATGATCCGGAAACACTGAAGATTAAGTAATGGCAGCAACGAAACAAATTGTATATTTACCATATGCAGTTACACAATTCCCAATACAAAAAAGAACGTTTTACTTTTTGGACAAGACTAGTACGTCAGTCTCCATAATGATTGCCGTACTGAAGATATGTGAATGTACAAGAAATATGATCCTATAGCTGTGGCTAACCCTTCTGAGTGTTCGTTTTTGAGAATGATGTTTTGAAATGTTTGAAATATATCATTTCCTGAGTTCCAGCAGGATGCCAAAATAACGCCGCTGGGTGCACACTACAAGAGAAGAGCACACGTAAGATGTGATACCAACAGAGAACGTGGAAAAGTTAAGAAACAAGCAACTCTACTTACCAAGAAATGAGCCGCCCAAAGACTGCTAAGGAAAAGAGCAAGAATACATTTGGTTGCGGTTCTACATATAAAGTATTTTGTCTTCATGCTCGGTAATTAATTGAGCTCATTATTGACTTTAGTTAATAATCAAATGTTTGTAAATCAAAGGGACTTAACTTCTGCTGTTATCAGTTCCTAGTTAAACCAACTTATGCTTAGGACATCACACACACACACACACACACACACACACACACACACACACACACACACACATACACATACATATGCTCGAAGGAGGACTCGAAACTCCGACGGAGAACAACCGCGCGCTCAGCATTAAGGCACCTTGTAGAGTGCTGGTCCACTGCACCGCTGCTAGTTAATAATTATCTTGGGTTTATTCAACAGCTACGAAATGACCGAAGATGAACATTTGAACACTATATTTTACTAACTACTATTTCACTTTGATAAACGTAAACTTTATACAACTACATTAAATTGTGTGTCACTAAGTACAAATTACAAATACCGCCAACACGGTCTCATCCCATCCCAGTACCTGACCGTCTCGCCTAACAGACTCTTACAACCTCACGCTACACTCGTCAACTGTTCACCTTCACTGCTTGCGCCACAAAATCTGACATTGTTTTCGTCAGCAATATTACGTTCACTGAGAAATAGATGCAACATAGATAAGCAAGGATGTTGTACTCTGACAGTACTTTCACACGGTTTCAGAGCTGAAGCGCTTTGGATGTAGAACGATGATGCTCCATATCCGTATTGCCCTTCGACAGCAGCAGGAGTTATTACGTTTGGTTTACTCATATCAGTTTTCTTTTTGGTACTATTGCTTATTGTCCCCAGCAGCTTATTCTCGAACAATTTTCTTCTCCCCTCCTTTCTCCCTATACTACGTCATCTCTCTTTTACCTGTGCCTGTTAATAGTTATGTACCGTGATCTGGTATTAGAATTCGGTGCTATGAATGTAATACCTATGAATGTAATAACAATACATCTTATTAGTATTTTATATGAGGCGTATCAGTTCTTAATACCCCCTTATATCTTGTGCTGCCACTCAGCCATCGCTGCTAATGACAAGGCATCTGCTCAGTCCCTCGACTTGGTTCAAATTCTTGGTTTAAACTCACACTTACTAACACCAAGTCGACACTGGACGTATAGCTCATTCTTCGAAAAACATTTCTGTTGGCTTGATCAGGCACTGTACGTTGCAGAGCAACACAGTTTTATTATATAAACGATTTAAATTGAAAAAAAAGGAAAAAAACACAGTTTTAAATGATGCGTGATGTTATCGTACACACATTCATCATTTAATGTAATATCTCAGTTTTCCATACAAAACCGGATTTAAGGAATTTAGCTCTATTGCAATAATTAAGAATCATTACATTTCAATTTACGTTCCATTTGCAACGGAATAACAGCGTCTAACATGCTCCAGTATGCTCTAAAACTCTGACTTAAGTGTGCTGATGCAGCCGCTTCAAGATAATGTGAGATAGAAAATGCTTCCGCCGGATAAAGTTACCACATTCGATTTCTAAGCAAAGAAGAATCTCTGCAGATGATACAGAGTTACTACCTCGAATGCAGAAAATTTTGTTGGAGGATCACTTACTGTTGTTAATAGTGTGAAATAAGCAAAAGTAGTTTTCATCTTGATATAGTAATAAAGATTAATTGCAATAAAAGCTGGTATGTGTAGTGCCGAGTTGTATTTAGCAGTGTATAACCAACGATGGCTAATTGTTTGTCAATTTATATTCTGCCAAAAGAAAGTTTGACACATCCCTTGTTCCATCTAGTCAAAATTCGTATGAAGGATTGTCGGTAAATGAAGATTCAGTGGTAGCAAGGGTCTTTGTTTTTACAACCAGCTAGTGTACGTTTCGTGGTCTTTGCGAGGGGACAGACTTCACCGCGCGAGGATGAAGCTGGCCTGTTTTGTAAGCAATATGCAGTATTGGGAGCGCGGTAGAGTAGGAAGACAATATAGTTGGAATTTACGGTGCGGGTCAAGGAGCAGATGTAGCGGAATGGAGTGCGATGATCCCGCCTTGGCGATTGGGAGGCGGCAGTATCGCGCAGCTCACACCGAGCGCCGTCATTTCGCCTGATGGCTGCCGCGCCCGAATCCCGCCGTTTCCATATCAGCGCGCCAATACGTCCGCCCACTGATTTCTCTTATACGTGCCTGCAACCGAGTCACAAATAGTCGTACTCTTGTCTACTTAAGGCAGCGGCCTTTTCTCTGTAACAAAAAAATGTTCAAATGTTTGTAAGTCTATCGAACTCAACTGATTGATTATTAGTCCGTAGCTTACAGGCTATTTAAATTAAGGTAAACTAACCTAAGGAGAACACAAACATCCATGCCTGAGGGGTACTCGAACCCCCGACGGCGAACGGCCGCGCGAACCGCAGCACGGCGCCCCAGTACGCCTCTCTGTAGCCTAACGCCTTAATTTCCTTACTTTCTGGAGAAGCGCTAACGTGTTACGTATTTATCTGTGGGTCATATACTCCTTTAAAAATAGAAACAAATAGTTTTCTACAATTTACGAATTACAGCGTTCAAATGAATGAAATAAATCGAAATTTGCGATGTTATGGCTTCACTGTATTAGGTTTAGATGGAATACCAAACTGTGGCGAATGAAAATTTGTGCCCGGCGGGGATTCGAACCCGGGATCTCCTGCTTACTTTTTTTTTTTTTTTTTTTTTTTTTTTTTTTTCTTTTCTTACTACATGAGGTGTTTTTTATTTATATATATATATATATATATATTTTTATCTTTTCTTTTTTTAATTATTTATATATAGATGGTTGTCTTCACTGGTCGCCTCGACCCTTTTTCAAATTTATCTTTATTGAAACAAATTAGGGGAAAAGGAAAAAGGAGAAAGAACACAATATAATCAAAACGAAGGAGCCCTTCAAGCATAAACAAAGGATTATCTGTGACTTCTTTGTAATGAAATGAATGACTCCGTCGGACCTGCACATCCTCACAAGACTGGCGATCGCTGTGATTAGCCGCACGAGAATAAAAACCGCACGGCTGCGATACATCATTAGATCATCCATACACGTCTTCTCGAAATTATTTGAGGATTACCGGTGTAAAGATCCATCATAAACTGGTAATAGGGAACGTAAGTCAGCTTCTCCCTGCATGGATGATCCAGCTGCGAGGGGGGTCGCGGAATGCACTCTGGAGGAAGTTCGAAAAGTGTTGCTGGTACTTCGGGTTCTTGACAACTGCGCAGTGTCGTTCATTGATGTATTGCCAGAAATCGAGAACTGATTTATCACCATTTCCAAACAGGTAGTGGACAGCGAGACCGCTAATCCATGTCACTGTGTGGGTCTTCGCTCGTGGGAAATAGTCCTTATCGGGGAAGAGAAGCATTTCGGCAGTGATATTGTCAGGGGTTGTTCGTGTAAAGAAGGCCAACATCTGGCGGACCAAAAGCCAAACATTGCCTGCCTCGCCGCAGACAAGTCGATGGCCGTCGTCGTCTTGCACGCCACACGTGGCACATAATGGCGATGCTGCTAGGTGGATCCTGTGGAGGCGCGTCTGGCAGATCTGCTTCCCATTGACTGTGAGGTACCAGCTGGACTGGGCATCTGATGTAAGCGTAGGATCATGCACTGCTCGCCACACTGCTGTCCAGCGAACATGCGGATGTTTGCGTTCAATCGCATTCGGCGGAAGTCTCGATTGCATCGCTGAGTACACCAGCCGAGCCGTCGACATACGTGGACGTGTAAGTGTGGTTCGAAGATAACTGTACTCGAGGAAGAGGTATCTCAAGTAGAAAAAGGGCGCTGGAACGGCGGTCACCTGCACTGGTGCGATTAGCGAGCTTGGGGCAAGGGCCTTCATTAGTAGGCTGGAAAGGCAAGTCGGAGTACGTCGCCACATCTTGATATGAGTGCTTACAAAAAGGGCCGTCGCTCGATGCGGTACGTGACAGAGGTGAAGGCCTCCTTTGCTCCTTGGGAGGGTTAGGGATTCATAGCTGACTTTGAATAACATACCGTGGCTCACAAACGAGCCCAATGCCGCCAACATGCGCTTGGCCACCGTCGAAGGTATGGGGAACGTCTGTGCCACGTGTGGGATACGGGATGCGACATAAACATTAGCGTACTGGGTGCGTTGCAGCATGTTCAGGGCTCGAAGGCGGTGATCTACAAGTTCCACCCGGATCCGTCGTAGAAGACGCCTACTGTTGAGAGCCACAGATCGCCGCAAGTCGGCTGTGAAATCAATGCCCAAACATCTTATTGTGTCGTGGACCGGCAGGGGAGCGACGTCAGGCTGTCCGCATCCTATTGGCAGTGCGCGTGATTTGCGAATGTTAAGGATGCTGCCTGACGCAGCGCCGTAGGACTCCACCCACGCCAGCGCGTCTTGGACGTCGTTGTGGTTTCTCAAGAAGAGGACCAGATCGTCCGCATAGGCTGTGCAACAGAAGGTGTGGCCCTCATAGGTTATCCCCATGAGGCGTTGGCGGAGGCCACATAGGAGCGGTTCCATGGCAATAGCGTAGAGGATTGTTGACAGAGGGCATCCCTGTCGTACTGACCGTTGTACCGTGATCGGTGGTGTTAGTCGGCCGTTGTATAGAATCCGCGATGTCGCACCTCGAAGCAGGCGCATCGTTATCTCCACGATGATGTCTGGGAATCTCATATTCCGCATCACCGCAGCCAGATATGTGTGATCGACCCTGTCGAAGGCCTGACTGAAATCGAGGGAGGCTAAGACCCCTTCCATGCGCCGTGTCCGCGCTAGTGCGATCATGTCTCGGTATCGATTTAACGCATTCCGTATGTTGTGATCGCCTCCTAAGGACACTTGATCGTGGGATATCACGTAGCAGGTGACCTTCCGGAGACGTGCTGCCAAGAGCCGCGTAAATATCTTCATGTAGCAATTCAGGAGTGATAGTGGACGGTAGTCTGTGAGGCGTGTTCCACCGTTCGGTTTGTGGACGGGAACAAGCAGTCCTTCAAGGTATTCATCAGGAATTTGTACTGTCGGCGTCATTAATTCGCGACATATGTCTATCCAGGCCGGTGTTAGCAGCTGGCGATAGGTCTTGTAAAACTCTAACGGGAGGCCGTCAGGTCCTGGTGACTTGTGTGGTGCGCCAGCCAATATTGCTGCAGTGACCTCTTCCTCAGTGACATCCTCAAGTAGACCCAATTGTTCATCCTGGGGTAGTACTCCGTATGTTAGGCGAGAGATTTCCTCTATCACTTCTGTTGAATGATACTGAGCTGCGTATAGTTGACGATAGTGAGCATGGAGAGCAAGACCTATTTCACGTTGCGTTTCGATACAGCGACCATCATCTAAAGTTATACTCTGAATCAGGGCCCGCCTCCGTCGTCGTCGCTCAGCGAGGATATGGTACATTGACGGCCCTTCGTGGTCCATTCTGTCTATGGTGCGTGCACGAACAATTGTTCCCTCAAGGTGACGCTTCGTAAGTAATGTGATCTGCGCTTTCGCGTGATTCATTGCTTGCTGGCGGGCAGGCGAGTGCATCATTGTTGAACAATCACGTAGGATGCGGTAATAAAAGTCCATTGTGTGTCGTCGCCATGCGGCTGCCTCCCTTGCATGTCCAATCAACGCTTTCCTCAAAGCAGGCTTGGCACATTTTACCCACCAAGAGATTGTTGTTGGGTAAGCTCTTTTCCGGCGTGTGCATTGTGTCCACGTGGCCTCCACGATCTCTCGGCATTCTGGCGAATGTAAGTGTGCAATGTTCAGCTTCCAGGGGCCCCGCCCATGCCACGTCTTCTGTCGGCGCATGGTAAGAGTGCATATATATGCTGCATGATTGGAGAAACTTACAGGCCATATTTCGGCGGCCTGTGTGCCCTGAACGAAGGGTCGCGAGAGATAGATGCGATCGATACGGCTGGATGAGTGGCTGGTGTAGTGTGTAAAACCCGGCCGATCGCCATGTATGTACTCCCACGTGTCCACTAGACGTAGGTTGGTGATGATGGCAGCAAGCGCCGCACATGGAACATGGTGTGGTAGTTGGTCCTTGGGCGCCTGGGTGGAATTGAAGTCTCCACCGATGATTAAGGCATCCTGACGACCCAAAAATAGGGGCGTGACGGTTTCAGCGAAGAAAGCAGTCCGTTCACGGCGACGACCAGATCCAGATGGTGCGTAGATGTTAATGATTCTGACGTCATGTAGGGTGAGTGCCATGCCTCTTGCATCAGGTGTGAAAGTGATGTCTTCTGCAATTAAGCCGTCACGGAGAAGGATTGCCACGCCGCTGCCTGTGTCAGAAGCGTGAGAGACATGAGTGGTATATCCATAAGGACCGACGAACTCAGCAACATAGACCTCCTGAAGAAGGGCAATATCTATATCCGCCGCATTCAGCATCTCTTGTAACATCCTTAGTTTATGGTGCGCGCGAATAGTATTGATATTGATAGTGGCCAGTCTGTATTGTTGGGTCTCCTGGAAGAAGTCTGCTGCTCCAGCGGTGTCCGTTCGGGATGGAACAGACACAGCAGCCATCAAGTTGTCAGTTACTGTGTCGGAACTATGTCCGACAATACCATGGGGACATCCCCTTCATTTTCACCTTCGTCCAACGTTTCGTCCGCCCACGATCGCGGCAGTTCAGATGTAGTGTCCATCAAAGTATCGTCCGCTGTGCCCGCAGGTGGAGGTGGCACGGCAGGTGGGACACCTTCTGGGACTCTCCTGGAAGTGGGCGTCGTCGTCGCATCACGATTGTTGGAAGCGGTCGGGGGGTGAGATGTCGGCGCATTGACGTCTGACATCTGCGTGTCAGAAGACCTGCCGCCATCGGACAGGGAATCGTCTTCTTGTAGCCCCATTCGTTGTAAACAATCATCAGAGGGCAGACGATGTTTCTTCCGGCGCTTCCGAGGGTTCTTTTGTTTGCGGTTATGTTGTTCAGAGTCGGAAAGAGCGTGGGTGTCTGCCTCGTTCTTGTTTGTTGGAATGAAGGCAGAAGTTGGCACGACGTCAAGTGTCGGTTCCTTTGCATCTCCTTGCTCAGCGGAAAGGGGTTGCTGCATTTCTTCTTGCACTGCGTCTGGTTGGCATGGCGTCGAAGGTGTGAGAGTCATGTCTATGTTTGCGGTCGTTGTCGGTAGTTGGTTAGATTGACCTTGTAGATGATCGGCCGGTGGTGCGGCGGCTGCAGCATAAGTAACAGGGAGAACTGTGGACGGCGCAGAGAGGGCGTCGTCGTTGACAGGCGTTTGTACAGGTCGACGTAGGGGACATTGTTGGCGGACGTGTCCTTCCTGGCCGCAACCGGCACAGGTACGTGGCTGACCGTCGTACATGATGATGGCCCTGCATCCTCCTATATTCAGGTATGACGGTACGTGCTTCTTCAGTTCTATTTGTATTTGCCGTACACCGTTGAGGACCGGGTAAGTCTCAAACGTTTTCCATTTTTCGGCCGCGTGACCGATGACGTTTCCGTACGGGCGGAAGGCTGTCTTGACGATATCTTCTGGGACCTCAAACGGGAGTTCGAAGACCCTGATTGTACGCAGGCCGTAACCCACATGCTCGATCACGACGGCACCGATGTGGCCGTCAGGGTGTTTGAACTTGTGTCGTTCCGCGTGGCGGTTCACAATGTCGGTACACAGTTCTTCAGTGCGCATCTTCACATAGACAACATTTCCGGTAATGGAAAAGTGTATGCCGATTACATCTCGTGGATCGAGGTGCAGATCGTCTCTTATAAAGTTCTCAATTTCAAAAGGTCGTGGTCGTGCGTATTCTGCTTGGAAAGAGATCTTGATAGTCGTTCGGCGGTATGAGTGCGCCATGGCTCACTAGTACAGGGGACTCAATACACAATAGCGCGACGCGAAGTAAACAAGGAAAACGCGAACGCGTACCTCGCCAGGCGGGACGCTAGCGGACGTCCTCGCCTCACGGCTGCCCGAGCCACACTGGGTTTAGATGGAATACCAAACTGTGGCGAATGAAAATTTGTGCCCGGCGGGGATTCGAACCCGGGATCTCCTGCTTACTAGGCAGACGCGTTGACCACTCACCCACCGAGAGACAGTGACCAGCCCAACTGCAGAGGACTCTTCCCTGCACCTCACGGTCTGTTCTCCCTGATGCGGGAATACAGTATTGTGACTGCGATCATTATAGAATAAATAGGCTGTGGTATAGGAAAGAGACAGCGTGGGGAATGGAGCTTTGTGTGCGGCGGGAGACGTGCAGGGAAGAGTCCTCTGCAGTCGGGCTGGTCACTGTGCCCTCGGTGGCGGAGTGGTCAACGCGTCTGCCTAGTAATCAGGAGACCCCGGGTTCGAATTTTCATTCGCCACACTTTGGTATTCCAGCTAAACCTAATACAGTGAAGCCATAACATCGCAAATTGCAATTTATTTCAAATAGTTTTCTGTCCAGCTGAAGTCGCCTTTTAATAGGTTTTTATTAGGACTCCCTCTAGAATGTCAGTTTCAAAGAAATTTCTTTCTGACAGCTAGACAATCCAAACATTAAACATTACTCAGAACTGGAGGATAATACGAAACTGACTCGATTTCTTACCTGGTGTGCGGCACAGGATGTTTTGTAAAGCACTGTCATTTACCCATTTTTTTTCTTTTTCTGGTCGCGAATTATTTAATTTGTTCTAGGCTTATTTTGCCTGTCAGTCAAATTTTGCTTTTAATCTAATTTCACCATAAGCTAGAGACTTGATACTTTAAACATGCTGGGAACTGGATGATAGTAGACAATTACGTCTTATTCTTATTTGGTATGTGGCGGAGGGTACTTTGAGTACCACTGTAACTTCAGTCTTTGTTCCTATTCCAATTTCGAATGATTACTAGGGAGAACGATTGTTGGTAAGCTTCCGTGTGACTTACAATCTCCCTGTTTTTTTTCTTTACCTATCTTTAAAAAAATGTTCAAATGTTTGTTAAGCTTATGGGACTTAACTACGGGGTCATCAGTCCCTAAACTTACAAACTACTTATGAACTACTTACGAACTAGGACGGCACAAATATCCATGCCCGAGGGGGGATTCGAACCCCCGACCGTAGTGGCCTACCTATCTTTAAGCAAGATAGGACAAAGAAATGTTTCTAGTGACTTAGGTGGTGGGAAACTAAATTTCTGACGTCTCTGTTGCAATATAATCATCATGTTTGAAACAGACTGAAGAAACTTCTCTTGTACATTACAAAACAGTAAATATATTTATTTAAATAAAAAAGAATTATTAATGTAACACGTTTCTTAGATTGCACTAAAGAGAATGAAATTATAAATCCTACCTGCATGCAGAATCGTAACCCCAAATAGATAATCCTGAAAATGTGTGATTATCAAATTTTAATAGATACTAGCATACCGTTATTTACACTGATCAAAAGAATTAGGGGGTCAGCTGAGACATCTAGTTTCTGAAGTATTGTCATCGGCAGAATAAACTAAATTGTTCCGCCGTCTTTCTGTTGGTTCTTCGAGACAGGAGACTGCATGCAACTCAGCTGCAACGCAACCTCCAGGCAGCAACACAAACATGCCGAAATCGTCTTCGGGAATGTGGCCTCTACATAGGGAGGCCTATGGTGTGTGTCCCACTAAAACCGCGACACCGTTTATCCCGCATAAACTGGGCGGAAGAACGTCATGATTGGATTCGTAACGAAAGGCGTCGTGTCCTGCTCACAGACGAGCGCTACAATCTTCGTTCCCTCATCTGGAGAGAACGTTGAACTTAGAATAATCCTGGCTGTGGCTTATGTGTAGGAAACATCACCATATCATAGTGGCGGACGAATGGTGTGCCGCGGTGGAGTAGCCGAGCGGTCTAAAGCGTCTCGCTGCGGAGCGCGCGGTTGCTCGCCGTGGAGGTTCGAGTCCTCCCTGGGGCATGGGTGTGTGTGTTGTCCTTAGGTTAGTTTACCTAGGTTTAAGTAATTTGTAAGCTACGGACTGATGACCACGCAGTTTGGTCCGATAGATTTACAAACATTTGAACATTTGACGAATGGTGCGGACAGGAGTCAGTATTGGCGGACGTTCTGCCATCTATGTCGTTCAAAATCGCGCTTTGACTGTTCAGCGGTATAGAAACGAGATTCTTAGACTATCAGTTGTGCCCTACGCTGTAGCCATAGGAGATGGATTCCTTCTGGTGGATGATAACGCTCGTCCCCACAGAGCTGCATTGGTGGACAACATGCTTGAAGTTGGGGGAATTGCAAAATAGAGTGGCCATCTTGTTCATCTACATACATACATCTACATACATATTCCGCAATCCACCCAAGGTACGTTCACGTTAAGCATGTCTTGGATGCACTTGGAAGACGCATTGCAGACGGACCAGCAACTCCCGTAACGACTGCAAAGCTGGGTATTGCACTGTTGGAAGAATGGCCAAATATCACTCAGGAGCTCATACTGTCTGGCACGCACGTGTGCAATTGTACTGATACAGCAAAATATCATACGGTATAACACATAAAATACACTTGTAACCAATATCTGAATAAAATACGTTACCATAGGTATATTGTGTATATCTCACCTTATTCCCTAACTGTTTTTAGCTACGGACAAACACACACACCCATGCCCCAGGGAGGACTCGAACCTTCACGGCGAGCAATCGCGCGCTCCGCAGCGAGGTGCTTTAAACCGCTTTTTTGTTTTATTTTATTTTATTTATTTATTTATTTTTTTGCGTTTGGGTAGTTCTAGTCCTTGCGGACGCTGATCGTTTATGTTCGTTTTTTGGTTCCACGTGTTCTTTGGCTGAGCTTTTTTTATTAAAGAGAGCGTTCAGCCCTCTGACCGGGCGTGCTGAACCACGGCGCCCGGCAGTCCGCTCGGCTACTCCACCGCGGCCTTATCATATAACATGAATGTACCCCTCATCGTCTCATGTATATCATTCTCTTTAATTTTCCTCCAGTTTGTTTCTTAAGTAATTTTCCTTGGCATGGGGCTTTTTTAGATATGTATTAAAATATGCAGACGATATTACCACTTTCTAAATGCGATAATCGTTTAATGCAACCGAGCGAAATGGCAAAATACGGGACGATGGTTCAAATTTCTATCTGAATTCTTTAAACTTTCGTAAACTGATTAATACAAATTTATGGATGGTCCATCGGAAATGGACACGCCTTATTTCCTTCTTCAATCGCAGCCTGTGATCCATTCCAGTTTATCCCGTTGTTGATAGAATATTAAATGCTAATCTTCCGTTCTCTCTTTCGTTCTATACTTTTTAATGCTTAATTACAAAATTAAAGGTCAACTCATTGACCGAACAGAGGTAGTCAACAGATCAAAACCAGGTACACATTAGTTGACCAAATATTACTTAAAGGCCGCATCATAAGAGAAGAGAGAAAAATTAAACTGTTCGTACATTACCGCATAGAGAAAAATTTCACTCCAGTTCCTCCTTGTGATAGTAGGATAGTCTCATGATGACAGATATAGATGTGAGTGGGTGTAGAATCAAAAAGTAACAAAAATCGTTTCAAAGGATGAGTGCTACTGGGATAACAAACCGTTAGATTCTGTCTTGAATGCGGAAACGAATGGCCCTTACTCGAGCATTGGTTCCAATGTTCCAATGTCTGTAAATCTATCGGACCAAACTGCGTGGTCATCAGTCCGTAGCTTACAAACTACTTAAACCTAGGTAAACTAACCTACGGACAAACACAGACACCCATGCCCCAGGGAGGACTCGAACCTCCGCGGCGAGCAACCGCGCGCTCCGTAGCGAGGTGCTTTAGACCGCTCGGCTACTCCACCGCGGCGAGCATTGGTTTTTCCGAGATATCTGGAACAGAGTTTTGACCTACGTATTTTACATCAAACTGTTGTAGGTATCAAAATATGTAGGGTTTTCATCTGAGTCAAGGTTCCTTGTAACTCTAACAAAATTGCCTCTGCAGATGACGATCGTGTGAAAGTCAGCTCGCTTTGTCTGCTCATGACATCCAGTACATTGCAGGCAGCGCAACACCGTTCATTCCTCCTTTCTTACAGTTGACAAAATTTTCTCTCGCATACTGTCCACCTAGCGACGAAACTACGAGCTAACAGAATATTGGACAGTGCATGCGTTTCGAATAAGCCAGTTTAGTCAACAGATTTTCGGTTATACGCCTTTCTTAGAAACGACAGTATCATCGAGCGTCTCTCGTCGACTGCGAAGTACGAAAAGACTTATAAATTAGCAACACTTGGAGAAAAAAAGGAAACTGGCCATCAGCACAAGAAGTAGTAAAGCAATAGTCGTAGATACTGAATATTGACGGTCATAAGAGAATGGTTTAGCGTCCCATCGACAGACTAACATTGGAGAACACAGGTTAAATTTGCGAAAGCAAATGAGCAGTGGCCTTTACCATTCAGTAGTTTACTTAAATCAACTAACTGAAATCATGAAAAACCAGAATCTGCATGGGCTAATTGTGTTTAAAACCAATTCTACCCGGATACGAGTTCAGTGCTACAAGCAACGTTCTAAATTACTCTAAACATCAGAAAACATCGACAGTCTTTCATTTTAGCACCGGTTAACATCCACTGAAATTAATTAATACCGTACGAATCAGTGCGAACCGTTTCACTTCTGAACGACCACGGAAAATGAGCTGTTGAGAAATAATGCCAGATTATAATGAAGACAGCGGTCCTAAGAAAGTGACGACACGAGTATCCTAAAAAAAAAAAAAAAAAAAAAAAAAAAAAAAAAAAAAAAAAAAAAAAAAAAACAAGGGAAGTACTTAGGCTCGAACAAACAGAAATACACCAAAATCGTATGATAAATAATGTAAAGGTCCCTTATTGCATCTGCAAATCTCTGTAGTCGCCCATTAGAGGCCTCTGCGTGTGCCATGCCGCATTACACTTTGACCTGCCGGTACGCCAGTAGTGACGGGTGCAGTGTACCTCTGAAGCTGCGCTTTGTGACGTTATTTGTGTAGTGAAGCGTCAGATGGGTCGGCAATTAGTAATCAATCCTGCTAATGTATTGCAATTGGTTGAGATGAAATTCCGAAGAGCCCTTTCTTCGTGAATACGGTCTTGGTGTAGAAGAAGAATCATTCACTTGTTTTCTGGAATCTATTATAGTGCAGAAATATGAGAACAGATTAGAAACACTATAATAGGTAACATGCGAATGACTCATCTTCTACACCAATACCATCTACACGAAGAAGGTTTCTTCGTAACTTCATCTCAACCAGTCACACTATATTAGCAGGATTGATTACCAATCGCCGACCCATCTGACGCTTCACTACACAAATAACGTCACAAAGCGCAATTTCAGAGGCACACTGCACCGTCACTACTGGCGTACCGGCAGGTCAAAGTGCAATGCGGCATGGCACACTCAGAGGCCTCTAATGGACGACTGCAGAGTTTTGCAGATGCGGGAGTATCACTAGTGCAATAAGAGACCTTTACATCATCTATCACACGATTTTGGTGTATTTCTGTTTGTTCGAGCCTAAGTACTTTCCTTGTGAGTTTTTCTCTGCCTTATGGACACAAATCAAACTGAATTTACAGGAGATATGAAGAATGTTCTAAGAAAGAACTGCACTATTCCTCACCGTTTTGTTTAATCACTGCAAGAGCGAGTAGGGGAATGTTCAAGAAACTCAGCCAGAGGCGTACAGTATCCCGGAAAATCTCGCTATTAAAACTGAATGTAATGGTAACGACGGTAAAATTAAAGAAACATTTGCCGCCCGCCATTGTTCTAGGAAAGAATTAGATGATGTGCACTCTAGCACGCACAATTCAGAAATTGTTGAGGGTGTTTATAGTGAGAGTGAAATGATTGCGCAAATCCGCTAGTGGTCGGTGGAGTGCAGGCAGCAGCGGCCGCGGCAGCCGGCGGCGGCCGCCTTAATCTCTGGCGGCGCGATTTCTCTTCATTACACGCGATATCATTGTGAGCGCCGCAAAACGCTCCACGTCTTCATTTCTTCTTTCCTCAATTTACGGCACGTTAGCGCTTCATGTATCTCCGTCGGGTCGCACATATAACGCTCGGCAACCGGTCCAGATATTTAAAACCATCTAGTGCTAGTTGTAATACGCCTAGTGGACATTCGTACGCTGAAAAATGCAGTGTTCTGTAACTGAGACAGTGCAAGTCCAAATAAAACTGTTTAAAAAGTAATTTCTCAAACTTTTGAACTGGAAATGCTATATTAAAGTCTGCTTAAAATAACTGAAGCATTGAGGCGCTGTGCTACGATGCGCGAGACCGCTTCCCATCGGGGGTTCGAATCCCCCCCTGGGCATGGATGTGTGTGCTGTCATTAGTATAAAGTAGTTCATAAGTAGTTTATAAGTTTAGGGACTGATGACTGATGACCACGCAAGCTTAACAAACATTTGAATATTTGAAAAGAAATGAATCGTTCACTTGTCAGTTTTGTTGTTCAGCTGTTTATTTATTGTAAGTCAATTTGTCCAGCTTTTGTTTCGATATATATTGTTTTTCGAATAGTATAATAACAGATTACAAGATGAGGAATATAGGCACTATACTTTCACGTGATTTAGTAAATTCTTAGTCATCGCAGGTACACGTCCACTTTTTCATTCTTGTTCATAAATACTGTGACGAATTTCACTGCTACCATTGCTGCTATTATAGCTATTTACAAAGTAATTGTTATTGCTAGTACTGGAATAATGATTCCTTAATACGGAAGAACATCCACTTCAAATGAATGTTCCATCAGACTGCAAGTATGTTCATGATTAGACTACATTTGTGTAAAGAACTGTATCTGCTTTCCCAACTATTCCATTTGTCCCGCATATGTGCGATAATCTTATGAGAGGATGTCATATACTATGAATATTTATCACGTGCGCACAGCACATTGCGCATGCTTTCAAAATCAAACGTGAATTGTCACAAGGTTTTCATATAACTCTGTTGGTTTACACGTTTCACTAATACGGAAACTTGAATGCCACAAGAAAACGGTAAGTATAGGCGACAAAGAGACTGTTTCAGAGGAAATAGCTGGTATTTTAGGGGTGGCAGTACTGAAGATGTGTATTAAAATGTCGTATGTCACGTGTCTAATTTTTGTTGATTAATGAGACTTTAAAGTTTGAAAATGACCTTGTAAAGCAAAAACCGCTAAACTAAATAAAAATAAACTTTTAGAACACACAAAAAGATTGCTTTTCCCTCAATTGATGATGTTCTACCAACAGATGACGGAAGATCAGTAAAAACGTCCTCATTTGCCTTTGCTCCAGTTAGTTTGGATTACTATCAGTTGTATCTCTATTCTCAATAGAAACTGAACACGCTTTAAATGACATTTTATTGCACTTCGTCTTTAGTACCGCCTCCTAAAATATTCCTCCTGAAACACCCTGTATGCATGGAATATGTGAATGTCTTGAAGCGTTACAAATATGGGCGAAAGGATGGGTCACGTAGAATGGATACGGACAAGGGAAGTCTCGGTCTTGTAGCGGCGCCTGTCCTGGTCATCCATGGGCCTTGCAGCTATAAAGGCAAATCCACATGTCTCACAAGGGAAACTCCCCTTCTCAATCCCCTCATATTTGGTGTTAAGATGGCCAGGTGGGTAGCTCGTTAAAAAGTGAGCACAGGTCAAGCAAGCCAACAGGAAGTAGGTGTATAGAACGGTGAAAAAAAGGAGCAGAACAGAGCTCTCAAGATGTGCAACACGAAGCCAAGCGAGTCACGTGTCGTGGTTATGTGGTCACGACTCTGAATTGCAAAGGGGAAGATCAGTTTTCAGTGCTCGCATTTCTCCTTTTTTTTCAAAATAATGAACTAACCGTATGGTAATTGGTGTGTCTGTTTACTGTATTCAGATTTGTGTCTGTGCCATGGGGTAACGCCCGTTAAAACAGCGAGGTGAAAGGAAGAGACCTTTAATGAATGTTCCTTGCAGCAGCAAGGAAGTGGCTGTTAAGTACGAATCGCAAACGTCTGATTGGAAGAAGGCAAGTTAACCGGGAAACACGTCTAGTCCTTCATACATGATATTGCTACCAGTATGTGTATCACATTACATGCATCTCTTACCGACGCGCTTAACGTCTGTGCGTGCAGATATGCCCCCTTTGCCCTCGTTTGGTGTTCGTTTGTGTGTGGATGTGATCACTTCCATAGAATCGACGAAAGCATAACACTTTATCATATACGCTGTAACAAATGAACGAAACACTTTCACAATCACACACTTTTCCCTGTGTTCTGTCAAACCATATATTTTTAACATTTTTGAAGCTTTCCACTTGTAAATCAGCAAATCCTGCGTATGCCCAAGCAAACCCGAACATGTCTTGGAACTCCGGAGAGCGAAATTAATTATCTATGAGATATTGTACTTTGATAATAGACACACTGTATCACTACATAATTAAATTAATTTTTTTATGAAACAGCGTGTCGCCGAGGTTCCCTCCTTCTCTCAATATTCTTTCTGGGAAAAACTTTGTTTCGCTCGTCTTTCGTTTCTCCCAGAGAGCCGAGAGGACGCAACCGCGATCACACACTCTCTTTTTTGTGGCTATTAAGTGTGGATGTGTCCGCAGACTGCTTTGTAATGTAAGTGTGAGTGCAGTTATATTTTATTTTAAAATATACCCTCTTTTCGTTAAGGGAAAGTCTCCACCCTGTTTTCATTTAATAATGTCCCGTCCTTTCTTAATTATTCATTTTCTTTTAGGTTTTCAGTTCCTCGATATTCCGTCGTAACATGATGTTCAGATGCCATCACTTTCGTTTCGCGCATTTCCATGATAAAATCCCGATCAGTTACTTTAAACCATTACCTTTTTCCTTTTAGAACCTGCATCCGTATTAATAGATCCGCGAAGTCCGATAAATTTTTATTTTTGTTATTTTCTATACCAAACTTTTGGCATTACCAAAAATATCAAAAAGTTGTACCTTGATTTTCCTAATCAGATGTGTACTTGTCTGATATATTACCGTTTTCGATGTGAACAACTTTTATTGCAACTTTTTTTTATCCGGTTTATATTTTTTCCAAAATTATACAGTTTTAATGCCTCATCCTCTACTACTGTCGCAACTTAATGTGATGTTTTATTATGGAAAAAAGACAGCATCGCTTATGGGTTCGTATTTGAGATTTCATCGTCAATTCCCCTCAAGCTCCCGACGCTTGTGCAGAGAGATTGACATTTATGTTAACGGATGGCCTTCTTCGAAGTTAACAACATTTATTACAACTTTTTAAATACGATCTTTTTTTTTTTAATATTCCGAAAAGCAGTTTTAAATGCCTTTCCCTGTAAATTCTTATTGCAAGACTATTGTTGAAATGACTGTAACGTTTGACAGTTGCGGAGAGTACAAAAAGAGAACAGACACGTCAATGACCTGATGGACACGGCATCATTTTATTTTATTTTATTTTATTTATGTTTGTATTTATTTATTATTTATTTTATTTATTTTTTATTTTATTTATTTATTTTTTTGGGTAGGGGTGGAGTTTGACGTAGCATTTTGCTTTTCTGTTCAACACCGGGACCATGTAACCACAGCGTCTTGCTCTTCCAAGTTTTTCGATGTTGCAGATCTCGCTGTTCCTGTACACTTTTTATTGTTTTCGTGCTTGATGTGTGTTCAATTTTTGGCGGGCTATGCTATGGTTCATCTTAGCACTAGATCTGCGGGAATTGTGGAGTTTCCCTTTCGACATGAGGGTTTTCCTTTTTAGCTGTAAGGCCCATGGCTGACCAGGACAGGCGCCGCTGCGAGACCGACCGGTTCAAATGTTCAAATGTTTGTAAATCTATCGGACCAAACTGCGTGGTCATCAGTCCGTAGCTCACAAACTACTTAAACCTAGGTAAACTAACCTAAGGACAACACACACACCCATAGACCGACCGGCAGTGACCATACGGTTAAGCGAGTAACCCGACACGGGTATTTGCGCATGGGGGAACACTCGGCGGCGATTGAACTGCTAGCAGGAGATGCATTATCATCCATGTAGAACGAAAATTAGAACATCAGTAACAGTGTCATAACTGAGCGAATCTAAATACTACTTCGTCTATGATGGCGAAAACTGTTTTCAGGCAATGAGAAGTAGTGGTTGTCCGAATACAAATGAAATAAAATTGAATATTTCAACTATTTGTGAGGAAAGCTCCAGGGCGCGTTTGACGCCACTTTATGACTAGTTCTGGGAGATCTACATGAGGTAAACAAGTGATACATGAAAGTAAGCGTAAACGACCAGTATAATATTTCTTAGGTTTTCTAGGCTTAATAATTCTTCATAGTCTCTTCGGTCACACCTATGAACCACAGACATTTCCGAGGTGGGGTGGCTTGCGTGTCTCAACGATACAGATAGGTGTAACTACAGCGGAGAGGTCAGACAAACGTATGGTTACTGAAGAGGTGTAGCAGCCTTTTCAGTAGTTGTAGGGGCAACAGTCTGGATGATTAACTCAGGTTGCCCTGCAATGTCACTTAATATGACTTTGCCATGCAGTTACTACGAACGGCTGAAAGCAAGAGGACTACAATCGTTACTTTTCCGGAACTGTATGAATGTATAGTGAATGCATCATATCTTACGTTAGTTGATTTCCATTATTTACAACAGGATCATGTTTCCGCCTTTAATTTTATTTATTTTTTTATTACAGAACGCAAAACAAACGTTCTACAAAATATGAAATGTTTTCTGTGAAAAGGTTACCTGTAGGGGTAGAATTTTTCTTCCTTAATCTCCAGTTTCTCTCATACCGAGAGATTCTGAATGCCATAATTCTGCCTGACTAAGCAACACGTACTTCACTACACGCCTGCATTTGATTTTATACACAACACTTTGTGCAGTTTTTCTCTATTGAATATATATTTTATATGTTCTTAGTATTACACATTGAACTTATGTAGTACCTTCACATAAAATAACTTCGTATTTCTCTTTTTAGTACTGTAATCACTTATTTGTTAGAAAATAATTTAATGTATTCTTCAATAGACATTCCACAAATTTTTTGTCTGTTGCTTATAATTTTTCTGCGTTTGCGACATGCTTTTATGACTTGATGATCTCCAATGAAGGCGAATTCCATTTCGTAACCAAATAAATAGAATTTACAGGACATTAGAAATTATTTCCTATTCAACATTATTTATTATTCTGCCAAACACTAAGAGAAAATAGTATCATGTTTTTTGCATACGTAATTATTCTTCTATGGGTCTATATTTCTGTGGTAAAATGCATTTCTGTTGCATGCTTTAGAACATGAAAATATTACAATAGTCGTTGAAGTTTGAAGTATTATGTCAGTAGTTTCAGATAGAAGTAGCGGTAAGTCTTCCATTACGATACAACGCTGAAGACGTACCTGTTTCGTAACATCAGAGCTGTAGAATATGTTTTTGTAGAAACACAAAAATTCACTCTACGTTTTGAGACCTAATAAGTACGCTCTTGTATAGATTCTTCGGTCACTTCTTTGTTGATCAATTCCATATTTCAGGTTAAAACAAATAGACTGTTTTCCTTCTACTGAGTTTTTATTCACATCAAACTAGTTTTCTGCTTATTAGGCCATCATCAGGTCTGTTAATGCCGTAATAATCTGAAAAGTAATTTGAAGAGAACAAAAACAGTTGATTTATTCTAACCAAAATAATAAAAAAATAAGCGTTTGAATATGCCCATTGGATCCGAGAAATACGTTATTGAACCAGTGTAGACCTCTAATGACAAAGCCATGTAAGTGTCACAGAACAATTTTAAAGAGCTGTATAATTTCCTCTCAATTTCGCAGTGTCTGGCTTACTAGATACACATGCTAAATTCCAGAAGCTCAAATCCCTCTCCAGAGGTACATACTTCTGTTTCTGCAACATAAATTAATGCAAATTGTAAGATGGATCCTTTAGATAAAGACTGAATCTACGTTACTTCCAGTTCCTTGTCAAATTCTATCTAGTTCTCTGCCCATAATGAATGTTCATATATTCAAAGTACTCTGATAAAAAGCACATTCCCGAACCTATTATTTGTGTCCAGAAGTTCGTACTTCGTGTACGTAACATTTCTGGATTTGCCTGGAAATAATTTCACATTGCTAGTGGCATTCCGTTATGGTTACCTAACTGCTATATTTTACAAATATTTCAACAGTACTATTTTTATATGGGTCCCGTGTCATATTGGTGTAGATTCGCGTTTAGAATATTTGTATTAACTTACAAAGTCCGTTACAGCGATTGGAATCAGAAAGTGGTCATTTAACTGTGGCTGTAAAGGCAGTTATTTAGACTTTTCTCAGATGCTGAACTAGAAACTTATTTCCATCTTCACGTTTGATCTATTTACATTATAATAACTCCAACATTTCCATCAGCAAGATAGTTACAGATATTTTGAAATGAGCCTGCAACTTTTCTTTCGGTAAATCATATTACACATTAACCTAAAACTTGTTCTGAATCCTTAATAAATTGCCTCAGCGTATCTTGAACACTCAAAAGAAGTGCGCCGAAAGGAATTCGTGTCACGCGTCGAGGTGCCTGAGGAGCATAAGGAACCGACCCAAGGACCTGGCCATGATGGACGCTCTCTACGCTGGCCGCCGTGGGAAGTGTGGCGGAAATCTTGATTGAAGACACACAAACGTATTTGTCACATTACCCTAAATAATTTTAAAAGTGTATAATGTTGCTCTCTGTTTAGCCATACAGTCGAAATATTTTTGAGAATGTACAATGTCTGTCAGAAACATTTCTCTGTAGACCGTTAAAGGGTATAATCCATAACTTACAACACTTTTACATACGCTTAACGACATTGATTGAATGTGTCAACAAAGGTCATGTTATAACAGAATTCACTGCGATCTTATAAGTTAAACGGTAACAAAACCCAGTTATTAATTCTTCTTTCTAGATACATTTTGTGAAATATATTTCTAGAATTACAAATTATGACTATAGTGTGAAGATTATAACGCGTTGATGAACGAGTTCAAGCGATCATTGCATGTGTTACGTTTACTCCGAGATTGTTACAACGTATAACAACATTTTCATGTTTTATATGATTCACAGGCCTAAAATGTTGTATCGGTGACCTTAGAATGCGGGGTATTCTTATGACGTGCCGGCGCCTTGTCTACTCCTGCAGCAGTCTCTTTACTTCGGAGTAATACTTGCACTCTGCGTCCTCATTTTTTGCTTGATGTATTCCATTCCTTTGCTTCCCCTACAATTTGTACTCTCGACAGCTCCTCTAGTACTGTAGAGTTTTTTCTCTGATATCTTAACACACATCCTAACCTCTAGTCACTTCTTCTCCTCAATTTTCCATATGATACTTTATTCACCGTTTATCAAGGAACCTCCGCGTTTTTTTTTTTTTTTTTTTTTTTTTCCTCCTAATTTTTAACATTCGCCTACAACACCACTTCTGAAATGCTTCAGTTAACTTCTGTTCTACTTTTCCCAAAGCCCAGGTTTTATTTCCATACAAAGCTTTCCTCCAAACGAACATCCCCAAAGCTTCTTCCACACATTAAGGCCAATATGTCATACCAGTAGACTCCTCCTGGACAAGAATAGTCTATTAGCCTGTGCCAGTATGTTATTTCCTCCTTAGTTCTTCCAATATACACCACATTATGAACGAGGTCTTTATGGTGGCAAACAAGTACGAATGTAAGTCCAAACCGTAGCTACGGAGGTCAAAATTACTTCCAAGCGAACGCCGTTTACATACAGAACATATATAGGTGCACATTTTTGTTATTCATTCCTTACTAAGAAATTCTACTGTAAGAATAATCACATCTGTATTTCAATAAATGTAGAATACGATCGTTGACATTCACGTGATACATTGTGTGATTCAGAATTTCTTTTGATACTATTACAGCCGCATAACGAGTAATAAAATCATAATACATTTATTTAAATGTTTTAATAAGTTGTAATAGTATGTATTTACCTCTATAAATAACTCTTATTCTATATACTGACATAAGACGTTAATATCAAAGTCAAGACTACATGTTTTGATTGTAAGGGTCCACAATTGATGTGAATTTCTTGAAGGAAGATATTTTCCTGTATAGGTTGTTGTCTTATTTTAAAATGATCACTAATTTATCCCCCTTGAGCAGAAATAAACCACACCACAATAAAATTTTGTTATGCGTATATCTGACACACATCTGTGTCAAGGAAGAATCGAGTTGGCGTTCCTAACAAAGGATTCGCACATCAGGGACACAACTATATCAGAAGTACATTCTGAAGTCCGAATAAAATGTTCAAATGTTTGTAATCCTAAGGGGTCAAAGTACTCGAACCTAAACCGCTCGACTATTCCTGCGTGGCAAGTGTTAAATGGAACAAATGCGACCATTATAAACATTCTGTCGCTCTGCCAGCATATAAAATATTAAAATACGTTAGCGCAGCTATTTAAAATGAAAGAACATGTGGTGTGTTTCGCGTATCAAAATTAGTTTCGATTTCAAATAGTATAACTGGCATATTTTAATATATATGTTGTCACTTTGATAAAATCCTCATAAGAGTCACACTTTTGCGTTTTACATATTTATTTGATGTCTGGTAAGTGTCTTCTTTTTATTCTATTTTTTCCTAAATTAGTTTCGAAACGTGCTCATACAGACATCTCAATTTGGAAAAGGTTGTTATTTGCAGTCGAAGTATCCATTATGAATTTACACAGCTTAAAGAGTTGTTAATTCGATGTTGGTATAGTTTGGGATGTTCCCAAGTCACTCACTGGCTGTGTATCAAAGGCATCAGTAAATGTGCAATAGGAGTTACTTTACAGAATTGAGGTTTTTTGGTTGGGATTCTTTGTATCACAAGACATAGTATGAGAATACAAAACAACGAAATTGAAGTTTACATTCGGATGTAAAAATACACAAATATTAAACCACAACCACGGCGGATTAGCCGTGCACAATGGGGTGCCGTGCTGCAGTGCGCGCTGCCGTTCGCCGTCGGGGGTTCGATTCCCCCCTTTTGCATGGGTGTTTGTGTTGTTCTTAGGTTAATTTAACTTAGTTTAAGTAGTTTGTAAGCTACGGACTAATAACCCAACAGCTGAGTCCGATAGATGTACAAACATTTGATCATTCAAGCACATACATGCAGGTCGTATGTATTTGAACTTTCTTTGTGCTGCTGAGTAACATGTTGTAATATAAGTCAGTTGGACTGTGTATTGGTCTATCCCTGACGATTGGCAGAAGCATTAGATGAGCACTGCAGTGAATTACGTGCGGACGTTGACCGTTTTGACAAACTAGTATCGTAGTTTATTCATTGCTATATCGTTGGAGCTAACAAGGCTTGTAGGCTACCTGATATAGTTGTGGCCGTAACTACGACTGTGCGATACCTTTTCTACAGACACCGTCACACGGTGCTTGCTCCAAAATGTACTAAAAATTTACGTCGTTGTAGTAGGAAGAAAGCAGCAAAATTAGGAAATGAAGTGCTTATTTCAAAATAAGGCAGCAGTCTACGAAGGAAAATGTCTTTCCTCATTTAAATAATATATGACGTGATGGAAGAGTTTGATGGAATAGGTATTGCTTTTTCTTATCTCGAAACACAGAAAAGATGGTTAGTCAGTGCTCTGGATAATGCTCTTAAAGAGGGTTTTTATCACAATTAATAGGTGTCATCAGAACACAAATATAGTTCTCAAGACAATGGAATTCGGCTGTGTCAACGAACTGACATTTAGGAAAGGAACCTGCAGTTACCTGCGATAATGTCTCCATAATTGCCGGCGTCCTGATTATTTAAGCTTTTCACTTGTAATTGCCTCCTTTGTCACGAAAAGTTACTTATTATCTCTTCTTACAATGTTCGTTGGATTACGACGAAATTCGCTACGCGTAAAAGTAGAGGATGTTAAATACTAGTTATTAACAGTTATTCTGGGAAGAATACGTAGTTGCCGACGAGGAACTCTGAAGACACGCTTTCAAGGTACGTTTTTTCAATCCTTTTCTTCCGTAGATCCTCGTACCTTTTTTCCAGAATTTTATTTTTACATTTTTCTTACATTAGTGAAATAAGTGTTGCGTTACCTCTTATCTACTGATCAAAATGTGAAATATTGTCAAAACACATTTATTTTGCAGATTGCGATAACCGTAACGTAATAGAACAAGCAATTCTTATCAACATTTAATCTAATGTTAGTTAAATGTATACGTTACATCAGAAACGTGAACTTTTCAAAAAAATGTTCAAATGTCTGTAAATCTATCGGACCAAACTGCGTGGTCATGGTTGTATAGCTTATGGGACTTAACTACGGGGTCATCAGTCCCTAAACTTACAAACTACTTATGAACTAGCTAACACTAAGGATGGCACAAATATCCATGCCCGAGGGGGTATTCGAACCCCCGACCGTAGTGGCCGTGCAGACCGTGACTGGCGCGCCGCAGACCGCTTGGCCACCGCGGCCGGCAGGAAGGTTATGAAAGTGGTTAATGAACCCTCTGCCAGGCACTTAAATGTGATTTTCAAAGTATCTATGTAGATGTAGCTACTACTATGTAATATAGTGTAGACTAGAACTGTGTACCCGACCGGCATTCGAACCTGGGACTTTTCCCTTTCGCGTGCAAGCACTCTACTCGTTATTTCGGTTAATCACTTCCTTGCGTTGCTCATGTCTTGCTTGTTCTAATTTGATTTGGCTAGCGATTTGGCTACCCGGCACGCTTCACGGCCCGTTCTCACAGTTTTACTTCCGCCAGTATGTCGCCTCCTACTGTACAAACTTCAAACAAGTTCTCCAGCACGGTACGCATGAGAACTTCTATGAAGTTTGAAAAGTAGGAAGCTAGGTACTGGTGGAAGTAAAGCTGTCAGGGTTGACCGTGAAGCATGTCAAAATAGCTCAGTCGGTAGAGCACTTACCAGCGAAAGGCAAAGATCGCAGATTCGATTCCCAGTGCGCCACATAGCTTTTATCTGCCAGGAAGTTTCACATCAGCCCCACTCCGCTACAGAGTCAAATTACCATCCTGGGAACATTCCCTAGGCCGTGGCTAAGGTATGTCCCCACCATATCCTTTGTAATAGGGGTGCTAGTCCAGCAACGTTCGCCGGAGAACGTCTGTAAAGTTTGAATAGTAGGAGGCGAGGTACTAGCGGAAGTAAAGCTGTGAGGTTGGACTTTCAAGCTTGCCTGGATAGCACAGTCGGTAGAGCACTTGCCAGCGAAAATCAAAAGGACCGCTGCACAGTATTAACCTGCCAAGAATATTAATTACTGATCACTCACTCTAAGATTACGCGTTGATGCTCAGGGATTAGAGTTCAGGCTCACTAAATTAAGACATTTGGAAATCGGGTCAACAAGTACACATTAATTTGAAGGCTAAAAGAAAGTAAATCAGAATATTGATCAACGTACACACACGAAGACACAAATGTTGTCACATTCATACTAGGTAACATTCCCTTACATTAAATAAACATGTTAAGTTAAAATAAGTTGCATAATCACAATCGTTGAGGTTCAAGACCCCTTAGATGAAAATGCAATAGAGATGCACAAAAACAACGTTTCTGTTCTTTTTATTGCTCATGAAAACATAAACTGACAAGTTATAACACAATAATCTAGAGGTTCCTAATTGTGTCACAGATTCCAGAAACACTAGTAACGCTAATACCCTGTTGCATGTCTGTATTTGTCCCGGAATACAGTCCACTACATCATCAAGGGACTGTTGGCCCAGGTTGTCCCACTCATCAACAGCGATTCAGCAGATCTCTAAGATTTGTTGGTGTGTCGTCTGCCGGCCGCGGTGGCCGAGGTGACTGAGGCGCTCCAGTCACGGTCAGCACAGCCACTACGGTCGGGGGTTCGAATCCCCCCTCGGGCATGGATATTTGTGCCGTCCTAGTTCGTAAGTAGTTCATAAGTAGTTTGTAAGTTTAGGGACTGATGACCCCGTAGTTAAGTCCCATAAGCTTTACAAACATTTGAACATTTGGTGTGTCGTCTCGTACAAAAATAGCTTTTACAGTGTATCCCAGGCATGATCGATAGGATTCCTGTATGGCGAACATGCTGGCCATTGTCATCTTGCGAAGCCGTTATCATGAAGGAACGCATTCACAATATGTATACAATGAGAGCAAGAATTGTTGTCCATTAAGAGGAGTCAGTCAGCCGCGGCGGAGCGGCCGAGCGCATTGAGGCGCTATGCTACGATGCGCGAGGCCGATCCCCGTCGGGAGCTCGAATCCCCCCTCGGGCATGGATGTTTGTGCTGCCTTTAGTATAACGTAGTCCATAGGTAGTTTGTAAGTTTAGGGACTGATGACCCCGCAGTTACGTCCCTTAAGCTTAACAAACATATGAACATTTGGAATCGCTCACCGAAATGCTGCCGATATGGTTGCACGCTACGTCGAAGGATGTCATCTCTGTATTGTGTAGCCGTTTGATTGCCTTCTACGACCACCCAGCCGGCCGCAGTGGCCGAGCGGTCTGCGGCGCGCCAGTCACGGTCTGCACGGCCGCTGTGGTCGGGGGTTCGAAACCTCCCTCGGGCATGGGTGTTTGTATTATCCTTAGGGTAAGTTAGTTTAAGTTAGTTAAGTAATAAGTGTGTAAGGCTAGCGACTGATGACCACAAAGTTTGGTCGCATAGACCTCACACACATTTGAACGACCACACACATAATGCCACCCCAAAACATGACGCAACCACCACCTGCTGAACGGTGTGTCTAGGGCGCTCTGGCTCACCAGGCTGCCTCCAAAACCGTCTCCAACGATTATATGGTTGAAGGTAGATGCGAGTCTCATCTGTGAATAGCACTCGACGCCAATTCTGAAGATTTCATTCGGAATTATGTTGGGGCTATCTATACCGCGCTACATGGTGTCTAGGTGACATAGATGGACCTTGCCATTGACATCGGTAATGTTTTGCATGCAGCCTATTACGTACAGTTTCAGCCGAAGTAAGACGTACTGTGGCTGCACGAAAATCGTTATTCTTCATGGAGGTGTTCATCTCAGGGATTCTCCGAGCTGAAACCTGTAAGTAGCGGTAACCAGCTGCTGTTGTAGCCTGTGGTGAAGTAGAGCGACCCATGTCATCGGCAGTTCCTGTATTTCTGTACCTCTCCCACGTCCGAACAATATCGCCTTGGTTCACTGCGAAACGTCTGAAACGTCCCTTGATGAGTTGACCTCCTGTCCCCACTGTGACTGGAATAATGTGAAATAGCCTGAAAGTCTCTACAGGGACGTTTCAATCTCAATACATGACTTCTTGTGCCTTTTGTTTATCGGAAGGTTTCACGGGTAAATTTCGGCATACTTCATTTAAATACTGAAATGGAAAACTTTCCAAGTGTCGAATAGTGGTTTGCACATAACTTGATAAGTTATTCCAATAATACAGAATCATGCTTATTACCTCATCACTGTAACAGTAATAAGAGAAATTAAACAATAAATAGTTTATTAATAATATGCTAAGTGCTATACCTGGGAACAGACTACTTGCGACATTTCTCATTTCTTTTACATTTTTGCAAGAGACTTGTGAAACTCAGTCAATAAAAAAGATCTCGCTTTAATTATTTCTTTTGTACACATCTATAGTTTTAGGGTCATATACTTCAACATTTTCTGTAAAACTACCTGTGCTATTGACAAAAAATACCAACAACGTCAGTACATTTCCCTGTTTTTCCTCTGATAAATATGCGTCGTCTTTCATATGACGTACATACAAGTCCCATATTATGACCTCTTTTGAATAAAAGACATTATTCCGTTCTTTATTACGGAGTAAGAATGGTTGGTAGAAATTTGAGGTGAATTAGTATCAGAAACTTTGGTCAGACCACATTTGGATATATTACACACGTGCATTAAGAACAAGTTCTAGCACCAGACTTATAGTCAAAGAAGCCCACCGTTTGTATTGGAATTACATGTAATGGCTACATAGCTTCAGCTGACCCAGCTGAGATATTGAGATAAATCCTGTGGCGACGAGTACAACTTTGTGCCGGTCTAGGACTCGAACACAGATGACTAGCTTAGTACGAGTGGCCACCTTGACCACCTAGGTCTTGTGAGCACCGCCCTCTCATCTCTCTCCATCTTCCGTGAATTCCCACCAATCTTCTACGAACGTAATGCCTCTATCGTCGAGATTAGATTAGCTGTTCGTTCCATATATATATGTCTTGAGGAGATCCTCGTGGATGTGGAACATGTCAATATACAAGCTGAAATGATACTAATGGTATAAATACATACCTCACTTGGTTCTATACAAAAATTCGTTAATGGAGTAGAAGTAGTTGGCCACTAGTACATCTTCCAGGGTCTTCTGAAACTGATCTTTAATTGTAGCTAAATATTTTATGCTTGCTGTCAAGTTATTGAAAATGTGTGTTCCTGAGTAGTGGACCTCTTTTTGAACTAAAGTAAGCGATTTACAGTATTTGTGTAGATCGGTTTTATTCCAAATATAGTATGTATGAACTAAGCTGTTTGTGTTGAAAAGGGGTATATTATTTACAACAGATTTCATTAAGGATTTAATATACTGGGGGGAAGTAGTTCGTATACCCAGTTCTTTGTAGAGGCTTCTAAAGTTGTCCGTAAAGTTACTCCAAAATAACACGTATTATACGCGCTTTTGCTCGACTTGAAGTGTTTCCCTGAAATATTATTCCATATTACATTATGAAATGAAAGAAAGCAAAGTATGCAAGCTATTTTTATTTTTATGTCATCTCCGTCTACCGACAACCGAATACAGATTTGTTAAGCCGTTTCTGCAGTTATGTGATGTACTCCTCCTAGCTGTATTTACTATCAACTTATAAGCCGCGGCGGAGCGGCCGAGCGCATTGAGACGCTATGCTACGATGCACGAGGTCGTTCCCCGTCTGGGGTTCGAATCCCCCCTCGGGCGTGGATGTTTGAGACATCTTTAGTATAAGCTAGTTCATAAGTTTGTACGTTTAGGGACTGATGACCCTGCAGTTAAGTCCCTTATGTTTGACACACATTTGATTTCAACTTATAATCCGCCGCGGTGGAGTAGCCGAGCGGTCTAAAACGTCTCGCTGCGGAGCGCGCGGTTGTTCGCTGTGGAGGTTCGAGTCCTCCCTCGGGCATGGGTGTGTGTGTTGTCCTTAGGTTAGTTGACCTACGTTAAAGTAGTTTGTAAGCTACGGACTGATGACCATGCAGTTTGGTCCGATAGATTTACAAACATTTGATTTTCAACTTATAATCCCAGGAATTTAGAACTGTCAACGTCTTCTATTTGCTCTTCTTCAAACTTTATGCATGTGCTGGAGGGATACCTCTTAAATGTTCTGAAAAGCATGTATTGTGTCTTTCCAAAGTTTAATGTTAATGAGTTGACTGTAAACCATTTATTAATCTCCATGAAAATATGGTTAGCAGACGTCTCTAGAACTATGCTTGACATACTATTTATTGCAATACTTGTACCAATCTGGAAGTAAAACGAACTCTGCTTCTGGCAGCATAACTGACAAGAGGTCGTTAATGAACACAACAAAATCAATGGCCTTAAGATGGATCATTGAGGGACACCACATGTAATTTCTTTTACCAATGTCTTGATGACTTATGGCTCCATTCACTAGTCACTTGCACTGCCAGCCATTGTTTCCAGTTAGCGATGTAGGTGTTAACGCTCATCATACCGTATTCCCGCACGGGGTACAACTATATTATTGCATCGATGGCGAAGAAATGAACCAAATGCCTTTGTCATGAAGAAATATGTTGATGGTGTGGCCCTGTAGTTTCGGACATGCGCATTAAGTTCGGGTGGTCGAGGGGTCAACCGCTCGCTACAACTGGGAAATACGGATACGAGTATCAATCCGGCATAAATTTTTACTTGTCACCAGTGCCCTAGTCCAGTCAAAGTCAGCCCTGCCCTTTCTCTCCTTTCCTTTTATTAAATACTAGTTGAAAACCGGGCGTTGCCCGAATATTTATTTATTTATTGGTGCCATTTTTCAGGTATATACTCATTTGTATCAGGGCTGTATGTCTGTAAAATCTCCTAGGAATACAATTAGTAGTAAAGAAGTAACAGATTAAAACTCGGTGCGTGACGGGGCAGATTTCCAAGAACGTTACCATTTGTGTGCTCGTATCGCATGAACTACGTGTCGCACTGTGATACAATGTAGAAGCTAAATTCAACTGTATACGTGTATACTGTCTGTAAAATTTCCTACGGCTACCATTTGTAGTGTTCAAATTATACATTGTAACTTCATACCTAGAGCCGTGGTTTTACTCCATAAACAGCGGAAAAGTAGTAAGCGAGACACGTTTATCCTTTCATCATTTTACTATGGTTACCAGCGAGGAAAAGTTTAATAAAGGGTTGACATTATGTTTAGAGTTTGTTGCAAGTCGCTAAGTACTGTCATTCTCATACAGTGTATTTCGAAAGTGTCGCCGCGTTATATGGCACTTTTCGCGATTTCTATTGGTTATGGCGTAATATCTTTTGAACCATGTGCCGTATGTGATCCTTAACCATGCAGCAATTGTTACCTCACGGTAAGGAATGTGTGTACCAAATGTGGTTGAAATCGGTCCAATGGTTTAGGAGAAAATGAACAGCATTGTCGCACAATGCAGCAGTGTTTCGCGCACCTCATTGTTTATGACGTCATATCACGTGAACTATATATCGTATGTGATTGTTACACCTACGGCGAACGTCCTCATGGATTGAAGCTTACGTGTACAAAATGTCATAAAGTTTGGAACCAAACTGTAGATTTGTATGCAACACGTACAAACATACGGCACTCTGCTTTATATATTAGACATTTGCATAGTGGCTGTGAACCATGGTTACTGTCCGTTAATTCATACGCACGTGACAAAAGGTCAGATTTCGCGCCATCGACATATGTCTGTACTGTTTTTGTAGGTATTTGTTCGACTGTAGTCTTTAAACTATTTAGCCTTCCACTAGTAATTGTACAAAAATGCAGAGTTTCGTAGATGAGACACTTCTGTATTTTTAAAAATACTTTTATTCGGTTTTAGGAGATAGCGCATGGGTATCATCGTTCTCATAGCTAACAGACTTGCATAAGTGCTAGATTACACGTAGGCTGTAACTGCGAAATGCACAAGGTGACTCTGTAGCTCATCTGAAGCTACAGCAACAACTTCGCTTGTCTATTATGTTCTTGTGCAATTTCGTGTACGTTAATCAGAAATGCATCAGCGAAACCCTCTGCGGCAGTTTGGTAAGATAGTTTATTGTCAAAGTCAAGTTAAGCGAAACTGAAATGTTGACGAGTAACTTGTTTTGACGGCACTTGGCTAAGTAGCGATGTGTTAATAAGGGCGGTTAGTGCTGGCAACTGCCGTGGCCGAGATAAGGCGAGCCGCATAGCCCACAATTCCAGCGCCGGCGAGAGCGCTTCCTGTCCCTCAGAAGGGCGCTCCACGGAGTTTCACAGCCACTTCATTCGCCACGCTCTCATTTCGTTTGACCCCTCTGAAAATTGTTTCATCTTCAGCCTTACCCGTTGCTTTTTGTGCCAATTATGACTAACAAGTACGGGGCTCTTATTCGACGAATTAAAGAGGCTCGTCACTTGCGGAGGCCATTCTCAGATTAAAATTTAAGCCACACTACCGATACCTCTCTTCTTAAAGTACTATTTTTGCACGCAAACCACTGAAATAAAAGACCGAAAAAAGAGTATTCGTAGGTAATATTAAAATTTACGTGTTCCGTAATTTTTGAAATAATTTCTGTAGTTTTAGGTAATTTACGAGGCGCGTCCAGAAAGTAAGTTCCGTTTCATTTTATCTCCGCTGCAGCGCTGCGATTGCATTTCCGCACATGCGCTGTAGACGATGTGTATCAAGGAGAAGAACGTGCGCCATTTGGAGACAGAAAAAAGAATATACGTAGGTAATATTAAAATTTACGTGTTCCGTAATTTTTGAAATAATTTCTGTAGTTTTAGGCAATTTACGAGGCGCGTCTAGAAAGTAAGCTCCGTTTCAATTTATCTCCACTGTAGCGCTGCGATTGCAGTTCCGCACATGCGCTGCAGACGATGTGTATCAAGGAGAAGAACGTGCGCCATTTGGAGTTCGCTGTCAGTTACGTACGCTTTGTCGTGCTTGTTTGAAATGTCGGCGTTGATTGAAAATCCCGCCGCCTGTGAAATCAGATCGGTGATTCGGTTTCTGAATGCGACGAAAGTGCAACCAAGTGAAATTTATCGGCAAATTTGCGATGTTTACGGACCAAATGCGATGAGTGCTTCGATGGTGAGAAGATGGGTCCGACAGTTTAATGGAGGGCGTAGTGATGTGCACGATGAAGAACGAAGTGGGCGTCCATCTCTGGTTACAGAAGAACTGGTTCACGCGATTGATGACAAGATCCAGGAAAACCGTAGGTTTACAATTAGTGCTCTCGCTATGGACCAATGACGACGAGCTGAAAGAAACTGTTTCCAACTGGTTGAAGACACAGGCGGCAGATTTCTATGAACAAGATATACAAATCCTGGTGCCACGCTATGACAAATGCATGCAAAATTTCGGCAGTTATGTGGAAAAGTAGTTTAAGAGTTGTAGAATTTTGTGCAATAAAAATTTCTTCTGTTTCTGTGTACAATTTCATTTTATTACCAAACGGAACTTACTTACTGGACGCGCCTCGAATATTTCGAGAGATTCACTGGCCTACCAAATAATACATTAAAATAATTTTTTGTATTTGTGTGCAGAAACTGTAGTTGCTAGTTTTAAGCAAAGCTGAAAACTGTAAGGCGTCTGCCGTTAGACATCCTTCATTCCCGCATTCGTAGCGCGTTCATAGTCAGTTGTTCGGCTCAAAGATCTGTAGTTACGATCCGTCTGCTAGGGCAGTACACTGTGGCTGGAAGCTGCAAGTTATGACTTAGCAATTCCTGCGAGCTTTGGCGGGACTAAGCCAACAGGAAAGCTTTGCGGCAGAATTGCTTCGCGAGGTTCTGCGGCCGACGCACTAACATTCACCCTTGCTCTCCGTTTGCTGCTGTAATGTTGACGTAACGATTTCAATTCGTAGGGTAGACGTTGTGCCTTCTGATAGTGAATTGGATATATTCAGTTAACTTTGAATTCTGAGGAGATGTTTCTTGCCGTGCACACTAGCAGTGTACTTACGAGACTGTATAATACATGGATTTCCAAATTATACAGCAATAAATTTATATCCTTGGTACATTTTGCAATAGAACTGATCGCTAGAATGTAAAGTGTTTCTTCGCATACTCTCCTTTTCAGAATACGTGACATCAGTAGTTAAGTTTCTTTGCTTATCTAAATGCTCTTTCATCTACCACATTAATATTTCAGGCATTAATGATGAAATATGAGAACTGTCTTTTGTATCTTGGATCCAGAGACTATTTCAAAGGCACATGTTCCAATGTAATGGATTTATACGTGCAAATGAATTTTTCCGCTTATTGAACATTACGTTAAGGGCCAGTAAAACTTGATAATTTTACAACCTTATTTTCATTCCCACTGGACTATGGTCAATATAACCTTCCCTATGTTCGAAATCTTCACATTTTTTCTCTCAAGAACTACGTTCATCGGGTTTACTGCACTTATGTCACTGTAGTTAAAACTGTGAAGGAATAACAAGCATTACGCAGAGATGACAGCGTTATGCAGCAAAGTACTGAACCATACAAGTAAGTTCATGACGCTAATGAACTGCAAAACACAAACCACCAAACATGGATACAGGAAGATGATTTATGCTAACAGCCGGCCGCGGTGACCACGGGGTCTGAGGCGCTTCAGTCACGGTCTGCACGGCCACTACGGTCGGGGGTTCGAATCCCCCCTCGGGCATGGATATTTGTGCCGTCCTAGTTCGTAAGTAGTTCATAAGTAGTTTGTAAGTTTAGGGACTGATGACCCCGTAGTTAAGTCCCATAGACTATACAAACATTTGAACATTTTTATGCTAACACATGAGTCCAGAGCTTTTTAACTCACTAGGTGCTGTAGGACACAGAATGGTATAAGATTAAGTTAAAAATCATACACGAACTGCAGTTGTCGATTTCGCGATGACTGGAATGTCTTCGGATTGCGAACGGTTTTATGTACATCGTATTAGGCACGTAATGTCTTGTTTTTCAGATTATTTTTTCTTAAGTTTTCGTCATCCTGCTTTAATTGCTTCCTGTGTAATGTTTTCTTCAGGAAGAACCTTAAATATGTTTTTAGTGCAAATACAAAAATATTTCTTTGATCTGCTGGCGCTTTAACCTTCCCACATCTGCCGGCGTAACACAATCAAAAAGATACTTTTTCGAAACTCCACATTGGTTTCCCATTACGACGCAGCATTTGAACAGAAAGGTGCTTTCAACGTTCGTCTGCAATGGCATACAATCGTGGCAACCTGTGACATCACCCAACAGGTAGGCATCAATCAGCATGGTGTCAACACATGCAAAAAAGGGGGAACTTGTCAAATATAGTGGAATATCAGGTCTCAAATGGTTACACAGAATAATTGAGAAGGTGTGGGAATTGGGACAGATTCCGTCTGACTGGACGAAAGCGGTAATCACGCCAATTTTCAAACATGGAAACAGAAACGATTGTAACAACTATCGAGGTATCTCTTTAATTAGTGTTGTAGGCAAAATATTCTCTGGTGTTTTTGAAAGGAGAGTGCGAGTATTAATTGAGGACAAGTTAGATTAAAATCATTGTGGGTTTAGGCCTCTTAGAGGCTGTCAGGACCAGATCTTTAGCTTACGGCAGGTAATGTAAAAGTGCTATGAGTGGAACAGAGAATTGTATCTATGTTTCATAGATCTAGAAAAAGCTTATGACCATGTTCCTAGGAGGAAGCTACTGTCAGTTCTACAGGATTATGGTATAGTAGGCAAACTTCTGCAGTGAATTAAAGGGCTTTACGTAGACTGTCAGGCAGCAGTTAGAGTAGATGGCAAATTAAGCTCATGGTTCAGGGTAGTTTAAGGGGTAAGACAAGGCTGTAACCTGTCACCACTGTTGTTCATACTATTCATGGATCATATGTTGAAAACAGTAGCCTGGCAGGGCGGGATTAAAATAGGTGAAACAAAATAAGCAGTCTCGCATATGCAGATGACTTAGTTGTGATGGCCGATTCGATTGAAAGATTGAAAACTGATATTTCAGAGCTCGATCAGGGGTGCAAGGATTATGATACGAAGATCAGCATCTCCAAAACAAAAGTAATGCTTGTTGGAAAGAGATTTAAACATATTGAGTTCCAAATAGGAGGAACAAAGTTAGAACAGGTAGACGGTTTCAAGTACCTGGGATGTATTTTCTCACAGGATGGCAACATAGTGAAAGAACTGGATTCGGGGTGCAGCAAAGCTAATGCAGTGAGTGCTCAGCTAAGATCTACTCTCTTCTGCAAGAAGGAAGTAAGTACCAAGACTACGTTAGCAGTGCACCGCTCTATCTTTCGACCAACTTTGTTGTATGGGAGTGAAAGTTGGCTGGATACAAGTTACCTTATTCATAAGGTAGAGGTTACAGATATGAAAGTGGCAAGAATTATTGCAGGTAATAATAGATGGGAACAATGGCAGGAGGGAATCCATAATGAGGAAATCAAAGGAAAACTGGGAATGAACACCATAGATGAAGCAGTTAGAGCGAACAGACTGATATGGCGGGGTCATGTTACACGCATGGGAGAAGCAAGGTTACCTAAGATACTCATGACCTCGGCAGCGGAGGGTAAGAGGGGTCGAGGTAGACCAAGGAGAAAGTACTTAGATTCGATGCAGAATGATTTTGAAGTAAAAGGCATAACATAATACGTGGCATCAAAGTTAGCATTGAATAGGGGATCATGAAGGAATTTTATTAGAGGTACTATGCTCCAGACTGAACGCTGAAAGGCACAATCAGTCTCTAACGATGATGATGATACAATATACCAAATCAGAAGAGAAAATACATGGTAGTTATTTCTTGATCTAACTTCACTCTGTGACTTAATTTGATACTGCTGCATTCAGGTAGAAGCCTATGCTGTAATTTATTTGGGGAAAGGCAGGTTATGAGATCGACGAATCAGCACGTCAGAGCTACTGAACAGCTGCATTTACCAATAATTGCAGAACTGTGCTTAATATTCAATTCTCCAGTGTTAACACTACAAAAGCAATTTTTTTTTAATTTATATCTGAATTAATTTAAAATGTTTGGAGAATTTCTTTTATGATTGTATTTTACTGAATTCACAAATTTCGTTTTATGTTTTTCTAGTATCAATATTGTGGAACTGAATATTATGCACTTGTACATTTCTTGGTAAATGCAATTCTTCTGAATCCCTGAAGTGCTGATGCGGACGTCATTCTCAATTTCAATTATGCAATCGTTAGTAACTGTGGCTATAAAGCAGGCTCACATCACGTGATATTCAACTGGCATATGAGAGAGTAGGAAAAGCTTGCTTCCCTACAATACCCATACCATTATTTCAAAATGTAATTAATGTGATTTTTATAGTGAACGGCGTGAATGTGAATGGTCTGCAATAAGTATGGTTTTAAGTAGTTACCAGCGTCCTAGGTCAAAGGTGTCCCTCGTAAGTTTAACTACATTGTTGCTCCAGCACCTGCTGTAGGAAATGAATAAAAAAAATGTCAAAATGATTGCCTTTCTGCATTTGTTCAGAAATCTGTCAAGAGTTGTCTCTATATAGGTACAGTTTGAAAGTGCTCAACGCTGGTATTAAGGTGGCACCTTGGTGTTGTGTAATTGCATGTATTAATGTTGCACTCCCCCCTCTCCTCGTGGGATCACATCACTGGAGGGTGCGAAATATTAGTGCTGAAATAGCAATAAGATTCTTTGCTGCATTGCATTTCCTTAAGATTTCTTCAGATAGTTTTGAAGGGGTCGTAGTGGTTCCACCTTGTACACCAAAGCACAAACTACAGTCATGCGACAATCAAACGAAGTTCAGAGGGTTTTTAGAGCCCCAATGTCCATAGAGGCATGTTTATTCGACACCATTTCAAGAGATCATCAAGAAAATCGTCCTGTTGGTCATTGCACTACAACTGTAGGTTTCGACTGCCAGATGTTTGTGATTCAACAAGCTAAGGGATGAAGGCCGATTTCATGACATCCCTTCCAGCGATTTATGCCACCTTCTAACGCCTATAGTGTTTCTGAAATGTTTTATACTTTTATAACTCTTTCAGAAACGCTAGGGACCATACAGTATGTTGTTTTTTGCAATTTGTCGACTGTAAACGTTCTACGTCAATCCTAATCATTTTATTGTCATACATCGGTCCTAAGAACAGTCGCATTCCACGATTTTGCATTTGAAATTTCTTAATTCTGGCGAATGCACGCAATCTGCAGTTCTCCAACTCTTCTTCTAATTCTGTTAATCTTCTTTTCTCCTTTAATGTTCTAATATTCCACAATCCACTACGAATTACCCATTTCAGGCCAAATGTCACATCCAAATGATACTTTTGGTTATCCATCCTTTAAGTTTCTGTGATTTTTTCCTGTGGTTTACTGCCCACAGTCCCCGCATGTTCAATTGGACTGCCACCTCATGCCTTGGGTACCTGCCAAGGCTTTAGCCTTAGATATATTGTCTGTACTTGTACCATAGAACGCTATCGCCGCGCAGGAGTAGCCGAGGATTGTGGAGCGCCACTTTACAGAACGCGTGGCCTTCCGCGTCGGATGTTCGAATCTTCCCTTGAGCATGGATATGTGTGTTGTCCTTAGGTTAGTTTAACTTAGTTTTAGTACAGGGTGTCTCACGAAAGACGCCTGCCAGACGTCCGCGGATAGTGCGGTACGGCTCCCGGCCGCCGCCACCGCATCCGCCGGCCACGACAACGCTCGACGAATTTCAACTCACGAACTCAGATACTGTTGCTCGACGTTGTTACTGTAACTGGCTGTTACAGTCTGTGCACGATGAGGATGTTGATCCTGAGATACTTTATTTTTCTGATGAAGCATGGCTGCATTTGTCAGGCTACGTAAATTCGCAGAGCCGGCCGCGGTGGCCGAGGGGACTGAGGCGCTCCATCACGGTCTGCACGGCCACTACGGTCGGGCGTTCGAATCCCCCCTCGGACATGGATATTTGTGCCGTCCTTAGTATTAGCTAGTTCATAAGTAGTTTGTAAGTTTAGGGACTGATGACCCGTAGTTAAGTCCCATAAGCTACACAAACATTTGAACATTTTGAAATTCGCAGAACGATCGACGTTGGAGTTCAGAAAATCCACATGAGTTACATCAACAACCTCTTTATGACGTGAAAACTGAAGGGTGGTGTGCAATTAGTGTGAGGCGAATAATTGGGCCAATCTTTTTTCACGAAAATACAAATTCTTGCAGGTATGTGAACAATATCCTGCATCCATTTTTTCAAGAACTTTCACCTAACGAAAAGCTGTATGGTTATTTCATGCAGGAAATGCAAAACCACACATTACCAATGCTTCTATGGCAGAAATACTAAGTGTTTTTGATGATAGGGTAGTTGACTGGCCTCCTCGTTCATCAGATCTAAATCCCTGTGACCTTTATCTCTGGGGAATGTTAAAAGACAAGGTGTATGCAAGCAATCCCCATACATTCGAAGAGTTGGAAGACAGGATTCAACTAGTCATTTCCTATATTTCGGCAGGCGAAGTTCGTCGAGTGTTCGCAAATGTGTTCAGGAGACGTCAGGCCGCTCTATCCATAGAGGGACATCATTTTGAACATCTACTGTAAATAAAGGCAAGCTTAAGTTACTCAGATGGCAATGTTTTTTAGACTTTAACTCAGTGTATTCGCCCGCGGCACAATAGAGTCCGAGAATCGGGCGCTGCCATGGCCGGCGGATGCGGTGGCAGCGGCTGGGAGCCGTACCGCGCGATCTGCGGACACCAGGCAGGCGTCTTTTGTGAGACACCATGTAGTTTGTAAGACTATGGACTGATGGCCAACGTAATAACATATTTTGAACGCTATCAGTTTCTCCAGAAAGAGGCCTATGTACGTCAATGTTGTCGTGGTTACAGGTTCTTCGTTGGCCGCGGTGGCCGAGCGGTCTGCGGCGTACCAGTCACGACCGCTGCGATCGGGGGTTCGAATCCCCCCTTGGGCATGGATGTTTGTGCCATCTTTAGTATAAGCTAGTTCATAAGTAGTTTGTAAGTTTAGGGACCCATGACCCCATAGTTAAGTCCCATAAGCTCTACAAATATTTGAACAGGTTCTTCCACAGCCACATTTTGGGACTGTGTCTGCTACCACATAATTACAGGAAAAGGGAAGTAAATCAAGACAATGTGTTGAGAGACACCCTTCTTCTGGGTTATCTATGGACCCCTGCCCAGCGTGGGATACGCAAACGGTAGTTACACTAACGCTGGCATCGCTCTCCTCTTCACAGGAAAACAGTCTCGTCACCAGTACGGACAGTGTTTGGTTCAGACTGTATGTCATGAGGGGAATGACAATTGATGCTCAACAGAAAACGTAATACATATGGGCGTTAAAAGGTGGAGACTACGTCAGCAGAATTAAAAACGAATTGATCAATGAGGGTTCAACAGGCTGCTTACTATCGCCAATGGTTGCCAACGTGTTTATGTAAACATTGAAAAACGAGGTTCTAGAGCCAGGGTTGTACAAAATCTCTTGTTTCTTGTAATATGTTCATAATCTATGGACGACCATCTACAAGACATCGTACAAATATTTATCTACCAAACCCTCAATTTCACGGTGAATACAGAGGAAAATACATTTCCTCACTTTTTCACTCCCTTCAATAGATATTAATCGTACAGCTTCTTTTAGCATTGGTTGAGGTAAATATACCGTATGTATTCGATCATAACAATTTCTTTTGTTATCTATACTAATTACGATGCATCGTATAGGTTGTAAAAACGATGTAAAAGCAGAACAAGGAAATATTACTGTTACAGGTGTTTTAAGACATTAAAATGTATTTACACCAACTGAAATCAGTCTCAATTTTTTATTGAGATGAGGTTCAACAGCCGTAAGATATTTGAGGAAATGCATACTGTAAACAATCAGCTGTTTATTATTTTTCCAAACTTCTACCAGTTTCGGTAGACAGATTAAACAGGTGCATTATATGCCTCCTTCGCTCCAGTCACGATCTGCACGGCCACTACGGTCGGGGGTTGGCTTCGAATCCCCCCTCGGGAATGGATATTTGTGCCGTCCTAGTTCGTAAGTAGTTCATAAGTAGTTTGTAAGTTTAGGGACTGATGACCCCGTAGTTAAGTCCCATAGACTATAAAAAAAAATGCCTCCTTATGTTTGTAACCAAGACTTAATGCATAGTGACGTCTTATTTATTTTTACTGTGTGACATGCATGCCAGTATGCATAAGGAGGCATATAATGCACCTGTTTAATCAGTCTGTCTAGTTCTCTTCCGTGAAGATGGTTTATAACCGAAACCGGTATAAGTACGGAAAAATAATAAACAGCTAATGGTTAACAGTATGCATTTCCTGAAATCAGTCTGTTATCTAAGGAGTGCTACTGCTGATGCAGCACGTGAATCTAATATTATACAGTTTCGGCTATTATGATCACGCATGGAATTATATATGCATTTAATGCGTACGCAATAGCAGTCATACCAGACGGGTCTATACCATAATTGGCTGAATTACATGCAATGGGAATGGACTTGTATCTCTGTGGCAAGAACATGGTCACAATTGCAGAATGGGACTGAGAACCCTTTATTCAGGGATGAAAATTGGTGACATTGGCAGGACGTGTACTGCACAGTTGCTTGCGAGGTATTTGATTAGATGTAAAGATAAATGAAAAAGACAATTAGGTTTTAATGTTGGTCGACGAAGAGTTCATTAGAGATAGGAACACAATCACTATTGATAAACGATAGGGGAGGAAATAGACTTGTCTTTTACAAGGAATCCATGAAGCAGATTGTCCTAAGGGCTGCAGGGGGACAACAAACAAATATATTGTGACTGCTAGTATGGGAATTTAAAACTCGCTCCTTTTGATTGATAGTAATATCGCTTAACAATATTTTATGTTGTTGGAGGCCTTTTTTGATGGTGTTTAGAAGTTTTAGTTTGGATGTAAATAAATGCCTGTCTATTCTTTTGCTGTGAAAGACTGCGATTTTAGTGGAATTTTCGTTTCTATAGTAATATCACGTGTTTCCTCAGAGTAATGAATTATTTGTCATATTAGTGTGTCTATTTGTGACTAAAAACGCAGTTAGAATTACAGGAAAGTAACCGGCAATCGGAAGGACTGAGCAACTCTGTGCAGGGCTATGTTTAGACTGCTGTGTGAGCAGATAAGGAATTTCAAAGTCCACCAGGTCGGTCGGTCACGCCAGCGCAGGCGGCCTGCGCTTCTGTGCCCTGGCTCCGGCACCGAACTGCAGGAGCACTCTTCACTCACCAGCCACTCAGTGTGTGTGCACCAAATACACTCTAATACCTCTTAAACTCGTGTTGTAAGTGTGGGGGACTTGTTAGAGTTCAAGAGGATTCCCAGACCGAATTCAGTAGTTCAAGAGCGCATACAGCAGTATAAGATTCACAGCGACATGTAAGAGAGCTGTTCATAACTATAGATTCTCATCAGGCTCTGCCACAACGACTACACAATTTATGTGGTTGAAGGTACTGTTTAGAATAAAAACAAAGGTACTTAGAGAAAATAATGGCAGATGTCTCTGATATAGTGTCACAAGAACACATAACACATCTGCCTAAATGACTCCCAGCACTTCATACTAGGAAAAAGTAAGAAAAAGAACTCGAGCTTCTCCTTGTCACTGTTAAGAATAAGGAAATAATCTAGCGTCAGGAAAGCAAAGACTAGATGTATATATCTATAACCTGTTTCTCTTATTGGCGTAGGAAGAAATTTCCACTGAGCAGATATAAAGCATTATCTATACGCTTAAATGACTCAGATTTCCAGGTAGCCTTTCATTTATGCATGTGAATAACACATTAACGATGCTGTTTAATAGGCTTGTTACTCAAGTAGTCAAGCTGCAGAACATTAAGCACAAACTACTCGAAGCTTGTATGCACCTGCTGGTAACGCTGTCAACAGTTAACAAGTACGGAAAGTAACCTTTGGTGGAAATCACATTTAAATGAAATATATACAAATCGGGTGCAAGAACACACTCGGCGCTGTCCTTTCTTACTAGTGATCTAATAATAAGCGATATAAGTGCATGAACCGCCAGTCACACAAAATCACACACACACACTCACATGGCTATTGAGTGGTGTAGCGTGACAGTCGCTGCTGTCTGTCCCTTAATAGTGATCTAATAACAAGCACTTCTGTCATCAAACACGCACATCAACTACTGATGTTTTTATCGTGTTTGAAAATGATAAATAAAAAAGTAATTTAATCCTCTATTCGAATAGTTACAATGCGCCGTACCGTAGCTTACAGGGTACCTTTTTCATAATAATATGTTGCCTATAATAACTGTGTGGTGTGGAATCTGAATGTAAATAGACCTACAGGAAACATGAAATACCCAGCAGTGAATATGTTACAACTTGACAACTCTGATGAAAAAATATTCTTGTTGATGACCAATACTGTGCATTTCTGCATTTATCTATTACAAATAAAACGTAGTTCTTTTGTATTGACGATACCGCAAACAAAAAGTTCCTTATTCACAATTAGGATCTGTTAGCATCCGGGTGTGGTACACAGAACGTTCTTAATACATTATTGATTTTCTAATTAGTCTCGTTTTTTTTATTATTTTATTATTATTATTTTTTTTTAGTGAGAAGTGTTCAGCATAATTATGTATTATCAGAAGAACTCATTTTTGGATTCAAATAAATTATGTACAAAAGGAACTACAGTGTTTCTTTATTCTCATTATAATTATGAAGTTTCGCTCTCAGAACGGTTTCAGTTCCTACACTTTAGATTATGTTTCTCCAGCATCGAGAAATTTATTTCAGCTATTGTAACAAACATGGGCGCTGTCAGCATGAAATGCAAGTTCTCTCGTAGCTACGTCAGTGCTGATTTAGGGCAGTTCCAAATTAGCGAACAGTTGTTGCTACTAATGCGAGTATGTGAAAAATATTAAATCGGGACTTGTATCAGTCATCAGTGAGTTGTACGTGTGGAAAAAACTCTTTGAATTGAAGGATGTGTTAAGCGCCGCGGGACTAGGAGTCGTAGCATTGTGCCGAAGTTAGCCAACAGCCGAGCACCAACTCGCCTCGTGAATTATGTACGAGCCTTCCAAAGGCAAAGTTAAGAAGCCTTATGGCCTTGTTCACTCGCATTTATAAACATTACGGTTTCTTTTCAAAAAAAGAACAATTGTTAGAATGTTCTTACACGCTTATAAATTTAATTCGTATTACAAACTTGTGTTAATTTTAGTAGCACAAAATATAACGTTGAAACACTTGCGTATATGCTGCACATGACATGTTAAGGGGAATTCTACCGACTTTATTTACAATATTTTCCATTCATCAACACTGTCAACTCAAATGAATCAGTAATACTGCTTTTATGAAGGAGGTTGCTTATGTTATGTTATTAACGAATGTGGAATGGATGTACTGCAAAGCAGTGTTTGTTACTGGAGTGTACATGTCAATTCATGCTTATCAATCAGAAATGGCCTAAGTTTATTAAAAAAAAAGAACACACACACACACACACACACACACACACACACACACTGACTCTATGCAGCAGGACAGGATTTACTTCAATTATAAAACGGAGCATTAACCACTTTCCTCCAGTTAATAGCGATTGGTAGAAGTACAGTGATATGATAGAATTCGAAGACAATTGTTTCCTTCAAATGTTCATTTATTGTTGACAGACGTACACATATCCGAGAGAAAGAAGATTCCCTCTCACATTTCAGGTGAGAGAGCAGGTTGCCTTCTTTCATCATCCAAAGAAAAAGAAAGGAGGAGTAGAGAAAAAGAGAGAGAGCTTCAAGGGAGAGAATTTCGGGTACTCTACGTCGTACAGTGAGAGGACTGAACTTAATGTAAATAAAAAATAAATGTCGGAGATTAGCAATTACTGCTATAATGTCAATCAAGTTTGTTTCTAGGGAAAATAACCCGACCAGAACAAGACTTTATGAAGTCTATAACAAGAATGCATAGTGCCAATAGAAGCACACAAATTTTACATGGGAAAGCTTTATTGATCTCGGTGACTGTATATATGACACAAAAATCAACACATTTAATTTAATTCTAATATTAGTATCTATAGGTCCGAATCTGTAAAGAAACTCGGTGAAAAAAACCGCAGTAGTTGTCAGCGATGTCTGCCGCCACTCTACAGTGCAGTGGAAAGAGGTTACAGCATTATTTGTACGGCAGTAGACCCAGCGGGTGTTGTCGGCTTTCTACACGAATTAAATACTCGTTGCAGTGACGTAATTGCGAGTACATACACTACCGGCCACCGAAGGAAACATCCAAATCATGCTAAATTTGCAGCATGCGTCTACGGCGATGGGATATGCACATCATTAACAACACATCAGCGCAGTCGCACATCACGGGGGCTAGTAGCGCCACGTGCAAGCGCTGCGGAAGGGCCAAACATCTACCGTGTAGACATACCGAAAGTGTTCTTCATGCCGTTCTTTTGCGTGCGAGGTTTCAGTATGCCTCGTAGAGGACTGCGAGCGAATTTGGAGCATGCTTCGTAGTTCGAACGAGGAGGACTATTTGGTTATAGAGAATGCGGAATATACTTCAAAGAAAATCTACACTCTTGGCCTTTAAAATTGCTACATCACGAAGATGACGTGCAACATAAGCGAAATTTAACCGACAAGAAGAAGATGCTGTGATATGCAAATGATTAGCTTCTCAAAGCATTCACACAAGGTTGGCACCGGTGGCGACACCTACAACGTGCTGACATGAGGAAACTTTCCAACCGATTTCTCATACATAAATAGCAGTTGACCGGCGTTTCCTGGTGAACGTTGTTGTGATGCCTCGTGTAAGGAGGAGAAATACGTACCATCAAGTTTCTGACTTTGATAAAGATCCGATTGTAGCCTATCGCGATTGCGGTTTATCGTATCGTGACATTGGTGCTCGCGTGGGTCGCGATCCAATGACTGTAAGCAGAATATGGAATCGGTTCAGGAGGGCAATACGTAACTCCGTGATGGATCCCAACGGCTTCGTATCACTAGCAGTCGAGATGTCAGGCATCATATCCGCATGGCTGTAACGGATCGTGCAGCCACGTCTCGATCCCTGAGTCAACAGATGGGGACGTTTGCAAGACATCAACCATCTGCACGAACAGTTCGACGACGTTTGCAGCAGCATGGACTATTAGCTCGGAGACCATGGCTGCGGTTACCCTTAACGCTGCATCACAGACAGGAGCGCCTGCGATGGTGTATGCAACGACGAACCTGGGTGCACGAATGGCAAAACGTCATGCTTTCGGATGAATCCATGTTCTGTTTACAGCATCATGATGGTCGCATCCGTGTTTGGCGACATTGTGGTGAACGCACATTGTAAGCGTGTATTCGTCATCGCCATACTGGCGTATCACCCGGCGTGATGGTATGGGGTGCCATTGGTTACACGTCTCGGTCACTTCTTGTTCGCATCGACGGCACTTTGAATAGTGGCCGTTACATTTCAGATGTGTTATGACCCGTGGCTCTACCCTTCATTCGATACCTGCGAAACCTTACATTTCAGCAGAATAATGCACGACCGTATGTTGCAGGTCCTGTACGGGCATTTCTGAATAAGGAAATTTCTCCATATCTCTCACCAATTGAAAACGTCTGGTCAATGGTGACCGAGCAACTGACTCGTCACAATACGCCAGTCACTACCTCTTGATAAACTGTGATATCGCGTTGAAGCTGCGTAGGCATCTTTACCTGTACGCACCATCCAAGCTCTGTTTGACTCAGTGCCCAGGCGTATCAAGGCCGTTATTACGGCCAGAAGTGTTGTTCTGGGTACTGATTTATCAGGATCTATTCACCCAAATTGCGTGAAAATGTAATCACATGTCAGTTCTAGAATAATATATTTGTCCAATGAATGCCCGTTTATCATCTGGATTTCTTCTTGGTGTAGCAATGTTAATGACCAGTATTGTATGATCTTGTCGGAAGTAATGAAGCAACTGGGATTCGCTTTTGCAATCCCTGTATACAGATGGGACCCTCGGACCGTTATGACCGATTACATGCACCTCGTTGCGCAAATACACGTGATGGCAAGCATTTTGTGCACATGACTCTGTTGGGTCGCTCTGCCACTGCAGGAACCACATCACTGGAAATTCTGTCTGCTGCTGTGCCCGACGTCATTTGTAGCAGAGTTGGCTGTCCTCAAGGCGTCCATTTCTGCGTTTATCACTGATAAAACTCCATGTGCGTGTGCACCAGTTATGATGCCATTATCGACGAACATGGACAACCGAATGGAACGACACTGTTTATATCGACAAATCCTGACTCTTCTGTACCGCCCCGTTGGTCTTATTGGAGTCTGGGGGCACTACAGCATGCAGTGTTCAGGACTTCTTCTACGCCCATCAAATTGCATTCCTACAGTACTTCGTTACTGTAATACATGAAACAACAGCCATCACAACTTTCCCCCAGAAATGTATATTGCCGGCCGCAGTGGCCGAGCGTTCTGCGGCGCGTGGTGGTTTAATTTTACCTCACACTGAGGCTTTCCCGCGTAGACTATGAGTAGATGTGTGTGTGAAATATATTTCACCTCAAGACATACTTAAATTGTTAATGTAAGTAATGCCAAAATGCTGCTTCACTTTATAGATGTTAAAAACTGTTTATTATTATCGCACTAGGCCTATTTCGGCACTGTGGCCATCATCAGGCTATTTTCATATGGTATCGTGGAGGTATAATTTATTACAATGTCTGCAATGATTGCAGTATATATGTTCTTTAGATGGTATATATATTAAGTTTATCAGGTATTAATTCTTTTCTGCTAATCTGTCAGTTTGACATATCCTCCAGCGATGCTCTATTTATAGGATATATATATATAGGATATGTCAAACTGACAGATTAGCAGTAAAGAATTAATACCTGATAAACGTAATAAATGTTCAAATGTTTGTTAAGCTTTTGGGACTTAACTACGGGGTCATCAGTCCCTAAACTTACAAACTACTTATGAACGACCTAATACTAAGGACGGCACAAATATCCATACCCGAGGGGGGATTCGAACCCCCGACCGTAGTGGCCGTGCAGACCGTGACTGGCGCGCCTCAGTCTCCTCGGCCACCGCGGCCGGCTAAACGTAATATATATACCATCTAAAGAACATATATACTGCAATCAGTGCACGATGCCATATAGAAATAGCCTGATGATGGCCACAGTGCCGAAATAGGCCTAGTGCGATAATAATAAACAGTTTTTAACATCTATAAAGTGAAGCAGCATTTTGGCATTACTTAGATTAATAATATGTCCTTAAAAGACATACACAATGCTGCAGGCCCAAATGAAATGAAAACATACTTAAATGGCGTGATTTCAACGCTGGGCTCGTGGTCGTCACTTCCTTCACCTAGGCGTCAAATAAACGAGTGTGTAGGAGTGGGTGTGATGACCTCCCCATAGCGAGACTCGTCCATACTTGTTCGGCAGAATACTGTGTGAAATTTTGCACAAACGTGACTACAATAACCATCGTTAATTCTAACAAGGCTCTTTTGTGCAAACTTGCACACATTGCCGTTTGAAGCGTCGGCGGGCTGAAGGGGAATGTCGCAAACAACCATGCTTTTTCACCATTACAGAAGTAGGTGTCGGTCACCTTTGGCAGTCAGAAAACTACACACAGCAAAAAAAGTGTTGCATAACCTTTATTACAAAGTCTCCTGAACAATGACATTGAGTGTGTATATAGCATCGAGAAGACAGTTCCTTAAATTGTACACAGATGTCACTCATTCTGTACAACGATGTAAACAACTAGGCATGCGCAGCGCCAATACGACGGAGTGGGTAAAGGTAGGTTGTCCAAGACGCGGCTGTTACCTGCGACTGCGTCTCGACCTCCCTCCCTTTTCCGGCCGAGGCGGACGATGGCGAGGCCGCAACACGACGGAAGCCGCTGCCGTTCCCCAAGGCCCTGCTCTGATCGCGACTAAGGAAATTCATGACGAAAATAAAATGTTCAATTTTCTTGCTTTAAAAATACTGAATGTTAAGGGAGCAAAGCTACATCATTTCCTATATTTAGTTTTTCGCTACAGATTCTCGTCTTCCTTTAGAAAATTAAAAAAGCACTACTTTCGGTTGCGCGTGTTTTTTTTACTCCTTATTACATCTCCGTCGAGTTAGACGAAACTAACGCGCGAAAAAATTTGGTTTTGGCATATCTTGTAGTTTCATACCCCAGCTGGATAACGAAGTGTCTATTTTCTCAAAATTCCTCACAGTTATCAGATACTTAATTTTGAAGTAACCTGTTGCATTAAACTTGAATTGTTTACATCGTGAAATGTAGTCTGTGGCCACTTTGCGTATGTTTCAGTTTAGGTCAAACATAGTTGCGGATGAAATGAAGCTAATAATTCTAAATTATATTTAAAGTTGAGATCAGGACGATACCTGTCTCCGGTTTCGATATTTTGGCTCGTATATCTACGGTACGGGAGCTTCGCGACTAGCGCGCGAGTTCTCTCCACGTGCAACGTGATTTGTGTGGAGGTAACAATCATCACATCTTATAAACTGTTAAAGATATTGAACCCCCTTTTTTTTAATGATAGCCTGGGAAGAAATTCATGTTTTACACAATCATTAATACACAAAGCTTTTTTTATCTACAGGTATATAGAAATAAGTATAGTTTTTTGCGATGAAACGAGCTATTAATTAAACAGTATTGAATATTTATGGAGGTTTATTTCCGTCTATTGTAACTCAATGAAAGCCGTTTCGCTTCTTTATTTGTGAACCATCATCAATGGCAGTTTTTTAATGTTAATTCTATGTGCGACTTCATGGATCTGTGTGTGTATTCTCCAGAGGGATGGAAGTTTTCGTTCTTTACTTCATCACTTCGCCGTGTACTTCACTGTGTCATTGCAGATTTTAGGTGTTAGGGTTTTCAATATATTTATTCTATTTTTGTGACACGTGACCATGAACGCTGCTAAAACATTTTTATTAATAGGCACCTTTTAAATGACGAAACGAAATTCATACTTTAGTTTAGATTATATGTCAGCCAGTTGCACATGAACTTGAACTTATAGAGAGTGACATACAGAGAAAATCCTATAACCGATTCAACAAATCCATCAGTGCAGCTGAAAAAATAAATAAATAAAAATAAAACGCAGTGACGCTAAGGGATCTGTTCTTTTATTTTCTTATTTACGGTTGCGGCGCTGTTTATAAGACCAGGAGTGTGTTTATCTGAAACTCCTGATGTAGCTTACATCTCTCTTGTCTCAGGCTTTTTTTTTTTCATTGTAACTGATGGATTCACCTTCTGTATTGCCTTTGATGAAATAAGTCCCAGTCTTCGAAAACGTACAGTTGAAATATATACCAAGGGAGATCAAAATATAGCAAACACATACCAAATAAACTATTTTTCTGTAGCTTGTTAAATGTATCAACAACGGTTGTAAGACTGTTTGCTGTATTGTTATAATTTATTTCATTCTGACTGGTTTCCGTCCTAAACCATCTTCCAGGGAATATGGGAAACAAAAAGATTTTAAAATATCGAAGATGTCATCCATACCGTACACGAGACATATGAATCTAAATGGTACACGAATACATTTATCTTTGATCATATGAATTAATATAATTTTTTACGGCCCGCCACAAAATGGACTGTATTGGTATGAATGAAATTAATGAAAATATTACATTAACGTTGTCATGCATTTCCTTACACCTGTACAGATGACCTAAACAAAAAAAATCAGTTACCACCGGTAACATTTTTTATTTCCAAAACCCTAGAAGCCAAAACTGGTCTTTTTCCAACCTTCATTTCTCTTTTATTTCTCCGAATATTTTCTGTCTACTATTGTATATGTCACTAGATTGCCATGAAATCTAAATCTCTTTAATGTACAAAGGCAGTAGCTCAATGACGACATGACCTCATATGTTGTGAGTGGTTCATACCCGTTTTGCTTCGGTCAGATTGGATAGACATCTTCCTGCCAGTGCCTTGAGTCGTCACGACTCCGATCGGAACACTGCTCACTGGTGCAGTCCCGCGATTGCCGCCGAATCAGCCGCGCGCCGCACTCCAAACTCAAAGTGCGCATGCGCGAGCAGCAGCCTCACGAGCCGATCCATCGCAGTCGCAGGCATCAATCGTGCCTTGGACAACCCACTTTACGACGGCCGATCAATTCCAGTCATAACTCCAGGAACGAAATATATGTATCCGCATTGATACTTTGTGTTAGGAAGGACTCTCATCAAGGGAAGTTTCCAGACGTCTCGAAGTGAACCAAAGCTATGTTGGAGGAATTACAGAGATAGAGGAACTGTCAATGACGTGTTTCACTCTGGATGTCCAAAAGCTACCACAGCAGCTCATGGCGACTCCTTACGGATTTCAACTCAACTCGGGGGAATCCAGAGAGGAACGCCATCATGCTGAATAATGATTTTCATGCTGTCACAAGACGTCGTGTTTCGTAATTGGCCGCATGACGTGCAACTTCACTCCTGTCATCCATAGCGAGGTATAGCTTTGTCACCTAGATACCATGCAGCGCGGTACATATTATACAGGGTGTCCAGAAAAGGACTCCCTGATTTCAAAATTAAATATCTCGAAAACAAAGATCGATAGAGGAATGCAGTAAACGGTATGTTTATTGCGAAAGCTGTAAGAAGTTTATACAGCAGTTTGAAATAATAGTTACAAAAGCTGCTAACAGATGGCGCTGTAATCGCCATACGTAATGCCTCGTATAAATAGTGATCCGATGCCCAGAGCGATCAGTTCCACTATTGAAACGTGAAAGGAGGTTAGCGTACCGAAGGAAGAGATTAAAACCATGTACTCCATTGAACAACGTGTTGCTCTGGTGCTAGAGTAACACAGGTTAGAAGAGAGTCCTACGGCAACAAGGCGAAGTTTACAAGCACGATTTGATGTTCCGAAACGACCCGATGCGAAAACCATTCGTACGCTCTTCGAAAAATTTCAACGAACAGGCAGCGTAACTGATGATGTAGTGGGGCATGTTGGTCGCAAGCAAACCGCAGTTACGCCTGAAAATATCGCCACAGTTTCTGGAATTATTCAGCGGAATCCAATGTCATCCGTCCGTAGAATTGCATCTGAGACTGGTTTGAAGCGTTCCAGCACGTAGAAAATACTGAGAAAGAGCCTACACATGTTTCCATTCAAAATTCAAACGCACCAGGCCATACCCGTACGAGCTGTGCAACAAAGGGTTGCCTTTGCTAGTCAGATGCTCACAATGATTGATAGTGAAGGATTTGATGTTGGCTGCGTCTAGTTTACAGATGAAGCACACTTCCACCTGAAAGTATACGTGAATAAGCAGAACTGGCGATTTTGGGATTCGAAAAGCCATATTGCTGTGAAGCGAAACCCCTGTATTCTTCTAAAGTTACTGTGTGGGCTGCAGTATGCAGCAGAGGCTTTATTCGCCCTTTTTTCATTCTAGAAATGGTTACTGGTGCACGTTACGTTGCAATTTTGGAACAATTTGTCGCCACTCAGCAATCGTTAGAGGATCGACAAGGTACTGAATGGTTTATGCAAGATGGAGCCCGACCACATCGGACCGAACAAGTGTTTCGCTTTCTTGAGGAATGCTTCGGGAATCGAGTCATTGCTTTAGAATATCCCAAATTTACTGGTGCAGGCATGGATTGGCCTCCATATTCGCCAGATTTAACTCCCTGTGACTTTTTTGTGGGACACAGTAAAAGACGTGGTCCACCCGAAGCATCCCGCCACGCTGGACGAGCTTGTATCGGCGATCTCTATGGCATGTGAATCCATTTCGGTTGAGACACTACGAAATGTGATCGCGAATTTTATTCTTCTTTTGCGCCACCTCTGTAGTGCCAATCGTGAACATTTTGAAAACATTGTGATATGATTGTTTGCAAAGAGTGTTTTCATGCCGGCCGCGGTGGCCGAGGAGACTAAGGCGCTCCAGTCACGGTCTGCACGGCCACTACGGTCGGGGGTTCGAATCCCCCCTCGGGCATGGATATTTGTGCCGTCCTTAGTATAAGGAAGTTGATAAGTAGTTTGTAAGTTTAGGGGCTGATGACCCCGTATTTAAGTCCCATAAGCTTAACAAACAACAGTATTTTCATACGATTACTTCACTTATGTATGCTTATATGAGCTGTACAGCGTACAGCGCCATCTGTTAGCAGCTTTTGTAACTATTATTTCAAACTGATGTATAAACTTCTTACAGCTTTCACAATGAACATACCGTTTACTGCATTCATCTATCGATCTTTGTTTTCGAAATATTTAATTTTGAAATCAGGGACACCCTGTATTATCAGCATGTTGAATGGACTCATCAGAATCGGCATCAAATGCTATTCGCAGATGATACTCGTATCAGCCTTCAACAAGACAATCGTCGGAGATGTTTATGTAGGCAGCCTGGTCAGCCTGGGCATCTTAGGCACACCGTTCAGCAGGTGGTGGTTGCGTCATGTTTTGGGTTGGCATTATAGGGGGAGGGGGGCACCGTACACCACTGATGGTCGTAGGAAGCAATAAGACGGCTAAAGAGTACAGGAATGACATCCTCTGAGGTATAGTGCAACAATATGGGCAGCATTTCGGTGAGGGATTCCTCTTAACGGACGGCAATTCTCGCCTTTATCGTGCTCATCTTGTGAATACGTTCCTTCATGATAACTACTTCGCAAGATAAGAATGGCCAATATCTTCTCTAGACGCTAACCCTATCAAACATTGGAAATGGCTGTTTTTGGACTAGACGACACACCAACCTATCTTAGAGATCTTCGCTGTTGAGGAGTGGGACAATATGGACCAACAATCCCTTGATGATCTAGTGGACTGTATGCAGCGACAAATACAGGCATGCTCCAGTGCAAGAGGTCGTGTTACTGCGTATTAGAGTTGTTGGGCTATGCTGGCCGCGGTGGAGTAGCCGAGCGGTCTAAAGCACCTCGCTGCGGAGCGCGCGGTTGCTCGCCGTGGATTTTCGAGTCCTCCCTGGGGCATGGGTGTGTGTGTTTGTCCGTAGGTTAGTTTACCTAGGTTTAAGTAGTTTGTAAGCTACGGACTGATGACCACGCAGTTTGATCTAAGAGATTTACAGACATTTGAACATTTTTTGGGCTATGCTGCAATCTGGAACACAAATTGAGAACGTCTAGGTTATTGTCGTACAACTTGTCAAGTTCTGTTTTTATTACAATATAAAGAACTGAAAAGTTGAGTTTTGATACCTCTAATCAATTTTTATGTAAAGGGTAATGAAACTACATAAACATGGAGATGTAAGACTTTTCTGATGTATGTAATAGCGCGATACTATTGGTTACTATTTATTGGTAGGTTCGATCAACATACAGGAACTTGTTTATGTCCTATTAGTAGCCAAAAAACACTTGCCAAACATAGTTATAAAATGTTCAAATGTTTGCAAAGCTTAAGGGATTTAATTGCGGGGTCATCAGTCCCTAAACCTACAAACTACTTATGAACTACCTTATAATAAAGACGACACAAACATCCATGCCCGAGGGGGGATTCAAAACCCCGTCGGGAAACGGCCTCGCGCATCGCAGCATAGGGCCTCAACGCGCTTGGCCACTCCGCCCCTGCATAGTTATATGGATAGCTATTTCGCACAAGTATTTTCTAAAGAATATAGGACCCAATAGGTTATAAATAAGCGACTAATATTAAATTTCCCAAGAATCGTCGAACATTTATTAACACCTGACTGACTTGCAATTTCCGTAGCAAAATTAGACTTCCGTATCACCCATACGAATAAATTCGGAGACCTACTATCAAAGGTGAAATGTAGATTAATTTTCAACACTAACTACTGATATGTGACGATGGATGAGTTGTCGGGAATAATAGCCAATTTTGCCGGCATATTCCACATGCTTTCTACACGTCTGGAATTCATACACCTATTACTGCAGAATGACAGTAGCACTACTTACTGTTCCGTTTTTGTAGCGGAAGTAGACTCGAAACTAACAAAGCCACATACTCACACGCACGTCTCTCTAGTCACTCTTGCAACAAGCATACATGAAAAATACCATTATTCACCAGTTGTTCAAAAATGTTCAAATGTTTGTATAGCTTATGGGACTTAACTACGGGGTCATCAGTCCCTAAACTTACAAACTACTTACGTACTAGCTAACACTAAAGACGGCACAAATATCCATGCCCGAGGGGGGATTCGAATCCCCGACCGTAGTGGCCGTGCAGACCATGACTGGCGCGCCGCAGTACCCTCGGCCACCGCGGCCGGCATTCACCAGTTGTCTCAGAGAAATCAAACAAAAGGAGAATATAGTTAACAATAAATAAAATGCCATGGAACATCGCTAAACAATTCCTCCCACTAATGACATATCAGTAGAAATGTTTTTTATTAAAAATATAAATTGTTCAGCATAGCTTCTGAAGTGACATGTGATGTAACGAGTTATAACCGACTCTGAGCTAGTATCATGGATGTCTTGACGGGGAGGTGAGGGAAGGGGGGAGATGGGGGTGTCTTAAATATAGGTGGCGCAACTGTGTAACATAATATACAAGAAGTCCTTATCGGGTTCATGGGCAGCAGGAAGGGGGAACTCTTACATGTGCCTCATGCGCTACTTGATACTCCGTAAGTCTTGCACTTCTTCAGGCGTCACATGATACTCTGGAAGCCCTTAACCCTTTCAGTTCCACATTATGTAATAAGCTTTGGAAAAATTAAAATTCAGTGTTTTCTGTATTAATACAGCGCAGTAAACATCAAAATATGTGTTTTAAAATTTTTGATTGAACTATTGATTTTTATGTCATGAATTTCATGCACAAGACGGACGTATGTATCAAGGTATTTTATTACTAGGACGTTAGTTTGTTGATAGTTAGCACTGCCAGATCAATAATACTAGCATAATCTTCGCCACGGCACTAAAGACAAGACAATTCACTGCTGGAATAAAATAAAAGGAACCACACTCACGCTCGTATTCTGAGCCTCGAACAGACGTCAACGCAGCACAACCTCCACGACGGCCAGATTAATGTTTCAGAAATGGCTACACGCCCTAACAAGCGGCAAAATGTCGTACTAGAAGCATGTTGCTCATGAACAAAAATGCAAATTTAAGTATTGATTCACAAAATACGGTATAAATCAACTTTTTATACGTTGTTGTCCAAGAACAACACTGGGAATGAAGGGTTAATTTATCAGTAAACTCGAAGCTGCACCATACTGGTACTTCTTAACTACAGCAGTACTCAGAATAACGACTCTGAATAAATATTTATCACATGGGCTCTCTCTGTCTACTGACATTTGATACAGCAGAAAAATCGAATTTTAAGTAGCTTCCTATACTTACAGTTCTCCATTCCCGCCCTAGAAATACTACAAACAGTGAAGGCCCATTAACACATGTGTTTTTCACGAGAGAGCTAAATTATGAAGATATAGAACAACTATGGCACGGAGAAACAATCCGTTTTCCAGAAGTTACAGTCAAAAACATTAATTCAGTAATAATACACGTAGGTTGTGAACGAATGGCTCGCAACAGGATATGGCACTAAACTATTTTAATAATAAACAGTCTGTTGGGAGCAATTATCGTCCCCATGTGTGTGACTCTTGGCTATGGGAACACCATTTGCCGAACATGTATTTTAATAATAATGTTTATAAAGCTTGTGGGACTTAACACGGGGTCATCAGTCCCTAAACTTACAAGCTACTTATGAACTAGCTTATACTAAAGACGGCACAAACATCCATGTCCGAGGGGGGATTCGAACCCTCGACGGGGAACGGCCTCGCGCATCGTAGCACAGCGCCTCAAAACATGATTTTACCTCGCGTTCATATCACTTGTCGCGTACCTAATTTGACACCAAGTTTTCCTATTATTGTTCATTATGAGACAAAGGGAGGAAGGAAAAGTGAGCCGCGGCGGAGTGGCCGAGCGCATTGAGGCGCTATGCTGCGATGCGCGAGGCCGTTCCCCGTCGGGGGTTCGAAACCCCCTTCGGGGATGGATGTTTGTGCTGTATGTTGTATAAGGTAGTTCATAAGTAGTTTGTAAGTTTAGGGACTGATGACCCCGCAGTTAAGCCCCATAAGCTTAACAAACATTAGAACTTTTTTGAAGAAAAGTGAAGTCTTACGTCATGACTGCATCAGTCGTTAAATTAGACTGACCGAAAGAGTCGCCAGTGGACTTCATGAACGCAGCTGTCTGCCAGTTATGACACGATTTTGAAGAAAGGAAGAGTAAGACTTAACATCATTTCGACAGCGTGGTTGTTAGATTCTAAGTACAAGTTCGGATTGATTTTTGTTAAGGGCAGGGAGGGAAAAAATGTTGAAATGTTTGTTAAGCTTAATGGACTTAACTGCTGGGTCATCAGTCCCTAAACTTACAAACTACTTATGAACTACCTTATACTAAAGACAACACAAATATCCATGCCCGAGGGGGGATTAGAACCCCCGACTGTAGCGGTCGTACAGACTGTGACTGGTGCGCCGCAGACCGCTCGGCCACTGCGGCCGGCCTAGGGAGGAAATCCGCCATGATCTTTTAAAGGAACCATTCCGGTATTTGGCCTGTCAAGGAGACGCAATGGACATCGGATTTTAGATTTTTTAAAATTTATTGTTCGTAAAGTTCAGAACTAAAATAACAGTCAGTCAAAGCTATTCAGCCCAACTCTAAAAACTTCTCAAGAAAATCGACTTTGAAGTTCTGCAAGTACACATAAGTATCAATAACTAATACAGTCGAAGCATCTGTTGGTGTAATTCAGGTGGTAGGGTTCTGGCTTCATAGAGTCGATGATTCGAATCCTGCTGTGAAATAAATTTTTTCATTTTCAAATTTAGTTATAGAAAACATTTTTGGATCTCTAATTCCACGTGTTGTCAGTTTTTGTTTATGTGTATGTTCTGAACAACCTTTTCGTCGCCTAAAACGATGAGTGAGTAGGTGAGCTGCTTGGAGAGCCATTAGTAACCATGGAGACGACTTTCCAAAAAATAGCGTCGTAGCTCTTCCCAAACTGAACACTCAAAGACTGCCGTCGTCAACTGACAGTGGAGCTAGTCCTGTAAAAACGGACGCTCGTCCGTCCATTTTTAGAGTATTGCTGCCCAGTTTGGGATCCTTATCACGTGGGTTTGACGGAGGACATCGAAAGAGGCCAAAGAAGGGCAGCTCGTTTCGTATTGTCACGATACAGGGGAGACAGCTCCACGGTAATGATACAGGATCTGGGATGGGAATCATTACAACAACGGCGCTTATCGCTGCGGCGTGGTTCGATGGACCCTCTACCAGGCTCTTAAATGTGATTTGCTGAGTATCCCATGTAGCTGTAGATGTAGAATTTACGTTTCTTGATTGAAGCTGTCATTATTAACAACCTTGTATAAAATATATAAAACTACGAATAAACAAAAAAAAACACGCATATTTCGTGAAAATTACCATTAGATATTAAAATTGTGTAAGTATTCGAGCACAACGAAAAAAGAAAAAAATCAGTCACGGCACGATTCGAATCATCGACTTTACGGTTACAAGGTCAGAACACAACGTACTGAGCTACATCAACAGATGCTTCGCTTTGATAGTTATTGATATTTACGTGTACTAGCAAAACACCATAGTCGATTTTCTTGAGAATTTTTACAAGTTGCGTTGAATGGCTTTGGCTGATTCTAATTTAAGTTCTGAAGTTCACGTACCATAAATATAGATAAATTCTGAAATCCGATCCCCATGTGGTAACCTTGTGAGTGATTGAGGGAAATCACAGAAGACCTAAATGTGGATCAGTCTATAATGACCACGATGTCGACAGCTCGTTAAAAATAAAACATTGTTTATTTTTCGTAAATCTGCATTCCGGAAGCGGTTGTGAGCCCTGTCCTCCAGAATAAGAGTCCCGTGCGCGAAACACTGCGCCACCACGATCGCTACATGGAATCTGGGAAGAGCGCGAAACGTGAACGGAGATCCTGTGGCGACTGGAGCAGCAGACGAGAGAGCGGAGGCTTGGGCGGCGCGCGAGCAGCGGCAGCGCTGCCCGTGAGAGCGGCGTGCGTGTCGTGGCTGGCGTCGCGTGAAGCACGCCACGTCGCAGATGACGATTAGATTAGCATATTTATTGCATTTCTTACGTGCTATCACAATTGGACGCGTTATCAGCGCAGTTTCTTCATCTCGGCCGCTGCTGCTGCGCCAATTGCCACGTAATGTGGCAGCCTGCGTGTCCACCCACACTGCACCGTCCCGACGGACTTCCCTCGTTCGCTCGTCGTCTGTTGAATGTCATCTCCAGATTTCTTCTCTCGCAGAAACTGCCCAGGCGGAGTGAAGAGACCTGAAAGGAAGCTGTCTTCTCGAGCGAAGTGCTTTGGCGTCATGATGACAGTCATTATTACTACTAAAAATTATAGTTGAAAGCTCTATATTCTGCGATAGCAAGCCTTAATTTTCAGATGCGATTCGTCTTTGAAACTATATGTATATCTACATAAATACTCTGCAAGCCACATCGAACTGCGTTGCAGAGGGTTCATCGAACGCCGCGGTGGAGTAGCCGAGCGGTCTAAAGCGTCTCGCTGCCGAGCGCGCGGTTGCTCGCCGTGGAGGTTCGAGTCCTCCTTGGGGCATGGATGTGTGTGTTTGTCTGTAGGTTAGTTTACCTAGGTTTAAGTAGTTTGTAAGCTACGGACTGATGACCACGCAGTTTGGTCCGATAAATTTACTAACATTTGAACGTTTGAACATTTTTTTGGTTCATCGAACGGCTTTTATGATGTTTCTCTACGGCTCCATTCTATAACAGCTCGCGGGAAAAAGGAACATCTAAATCTTTCCGTTTTGGTGAAAAAATTTCGCAAATAAATCTCGTTGCAACAAATAACGCCTTTCTTTTAATGATCTCCACCCAACTCGTGCATAATTTCTGTGACACTCCCTATATCGCGATAGCACAAAACGAGCTACCCCTCTCTGAACTTTCTCTAAATTGTCTGTCAGTCCCACTTGGTGGGGATCCTACAATGCACACAGTACTCCAAAATAGGACGCACAAGTGTGGTGTAGGCAGTTTCTTTAGTAGAACTTCCAAGTGTCCTGCCAACGAAACGTAGTTTTTGGTTCGCTTTTCCTACAATATTTTCTGTGTGTTCTTTCCAACTTCAGTTGTTCGTAATTTTAATTCCTAGGTATTTAGTTGAATTTATGGCCTGTAGTTTAGACTGATTTATCATGTTAATGAAGTTTAACGGGCTTCTTTTAGTGGTGATATGGATGACTTCACGCTTCTCATTATTAAGGGTCAATTGCCAATTTTTGCACCATGCAGACATCTTATCTAAATCATTTTTTCAGTTGCTTTTGATATTCTGGCGACTTTACTAACCGATAAGTGATAGCATCTTCCACGAACAACCTATGAGAGCTACTCAGATTGTCTCCTAAATCGTTTATAAAGCGATAGATGGCCCTTCGGTGGAGTTTTTTGGAATAGTATAAAATTGACCTTTACATGTCTTATGTATGAATTTGAAACAGATCGCACCGAATAATTCATTATTTGGAACATGCTACGGAATAGTGGGGCACAGATAGCAGCGGTGTATGGCTGGCACAACACACTCCCCTTGTAGCCGCTGCAGTTGTAAAGGAGACTTGAGACGTGATCGTGCAAGTGAGTCGTGTAACATGCAACATCGAGTCATCGTCAATTGATGCCGTTCGAACGGGTGTGGTTGTCGGTATGCGGCAGCTGAGACTTTGATTGTGGCATGAAATCGGCGGCGCGTGTTCCGGTGAGTGCATTGTGAATCTTGAATGGTTGACTCAGTGTATCACAGTCCAGAGTAGACTCATTACCGTCCGTACACCCGCCCCCAATGACCATGAGCGGCGATATCTGACACGAATCGTGAATATCTCGCAGAAGGGCAACAATGTAATAGATCACGGTGCAATTCAACATAAGACGTATTAGCCACGTCTTCCGTTGGACGGTCTGTTGTAACATGCATTCCGTGAGCTATGGGAGTCGGCGCCATTACGGTACCACTGCTGACACATCATCGGGAGAAACGGCTTGAATTCCTCACCGATCACTTCAGATGGCAGAATTTGATTCGATCAGACTAATCACGATTTTTACTGCGCCATGCCGCTTGGAGGACCCGTGTGCGGTCCATGATGTAACCGATGCAGTAAATGTCACCATTATGACTCTAATCTTTCCATAAAGTAACTCATAATACAACACTAGTATGTGATTGACTACTTTTTATGGCGAAGGTGGAATACTAAAGTAAACAAACGCACATGTTAGGAGTAACTCAATGCAGTTAACTGTCGAACTGATAAGGTAGCACTCTGCAATTTATAATTTCTAGGACGAGCTACTATTATATGTAACACTATGTATAGGAGCAGTTACAAATGAATTTGTGGTAAACTTTTGATCAGTTTGAGAGATAATGGGAAGAACGAGGTATGTAACTGATCAGCTACACTGTGCATTAAAGGGTTGAGGAACAGTTGCTGTTCGCAATATATACAAAAACATTGCCTGTTAAGGTGCACCGTTGCATGAATCTGTTGCATATAAGATCCTAATGGTGGAAAACTAAAGCGAAATGCAGGATTACCTGTTGAGATAAGAGACCTGCCTTCAAGACTGGCCTTCTAGATAATTAGCGTAACGTATTGTGTTTTTGTACAGTTAAAGCATTGGTAGTTAATAATTGAGACCAGTGATTACCTTAAAATTTATAGATTTAAACTTCCAGATCGATTAATGTGACGCGAGCATATAAAACGAATAGTTGAAAATGCGGTTCCACACTGAAGATGGAAAACCAGGACTAAGTCTGAGGTGAAGCACTGAACTGTGTACACGCATTCGTGAGGTCGCCGGTTCAAATCTACACCCGCCATTCACATTTAGGTTTTCCGTGGGTCCCCTAAATCTCTTCATGCAAATGACAATATAGTTCTCTTCAAGAGCACATACAATTTCCTTGTGTATTCGACCGCAATACCACCTTTTACATTAATGACATTATTGTCGGCAGTACATTAAAGTCTAATTTTGCCTCCGCACAGACTGATTCGACGAAAAGCTTTTAATAAAATTATTTATAACAGCCTCGTTCGACCGATGACTGGGCATTAAATTGTCAGTCTCTGAGGATTATCAAGTACACAATTTAAAAGCTTGAAATAAAAGCGACCCATTTCGTCAAAGGTTCGTCTAGTAAAAGTGAGAGGAGTGTGGATATACCTGTCTAACAGCAAATGTATAAGTTACAACTAGAGGACCCGTGCGGATATTTCGAACCGTTAGTGAACTAATAAAAAAGTTGGGGAAAAAAGGAGGAAAGTTGAATGTTTACGCATAGCTTTCTTCAGAATCAATCAATGCAATTGTGTAAAAGCTTCAATTCGTTGAGTGTTGTTGTGTCAAAAAGAACTGCGTACCTTAATTAGAACCGAAGATATCATAGAACCAAGTGATTAAAATAGTCAATGCAAGCACAAAAGGCTATCGCGTTTGAATAAAAATAAAGGATGGAGATACTTACGTTAATTCTGATACTTGATGACAAATCTGCAAATGAATACCTTTCTTTTAAAGCAAAAATGAATGAAATCGGTCGAATAGAACGGATTGACCGATTGACTTTAGTTTACAGCAACTATAAGAAATATACAGAAGAAATCGCGTTTGAGTATACAAAAAGGAAGGCGAGACTTGTGTAAGTTCTTATACCTGAAAACAAATCTGTGGATGAATACCTTTCGTTTAAAACAAAAATGAAGAAAATCGGCCGGGTAGTTTGGTCTGGCCGACTGACTTAATTTTCGGAGATTCTTTTAATATCTAAGATAGATGATAGATCCACCGTGGTATAATAATAATGTTAGAAAGCTGCTGAGAAAGCAAAGACTCTTGCACTCTCGATTCAAAAAAGAACACGCAAATGATGACAGGCAAAAGTTAGTAGAGATTCGTGCGTCTATAAAAAGATCGATGCGCGAAGCATACAATAATTATCACAGCCATACCTTACCAAAAGATCTTTCCGAGCACCCGAAAAAATTCTGGTTCTATGTAAAATCGATAAGCGGGTCAAAGCCCACTGTCTAGTCACTCGTTGATCATTCCGGATCAGTAATAGAAGAAAGCAAACGGAAAGATGAAGTTCTAAATTTAACCTTTAAGAAATATTTCACGCAGGAAGACCGCACAAATGTATCATAATTTGATTAACGTACTAATTCCGAAATGGGGGACATAGTAATAGGTATTTCCGGTGTAGAGAAACAGCTGATGGAGCTAAATACGAAAGAGTCTACTGGTCCGGGTGGAATACCAGTTCGGTTTTACAAAGACTAATTTGCGGCATTGGCCCCCTACTTAGCTTGCATTTATCGCGAATCGTTAATTCAGCGCAAAGTTCCTAGTGATTGGAAAAAAAACGCAGGTGACTCCCGTTTATAACAAAGGAAAGAGAACTGACCCACACAATTACAGGCCAATATCGTTGACATCAGTTTCATGTAGAATTTTAGAGCATATTCTCAGTTCGAATATAGTAAATTTCCTTGAAACGGAAAAGCTTCTTTCTATGAATCAGCATGGGTTTAGTAAACATCGTTCATGTGAAACTCAGATTGCCCTTTTCTCACATGACATCTTGCGAGCCATGGATGAAGGGCAAGCCGACCGCGGTGGCCGAGGGGACTGAGGCGCTCCAGTCACGGTCTGCACGGTCACTACGGTCGGGGGTTCGAATCCCCCCTCGGGCATGGATATTTGTGCCGTCCTTAGTTGTAGGTAGTTCATAAGTAGTTTGTAAGTTTAGGGACTGATGACCCCGTAGTTAAGTCCCTTAAGCTTAACAAACATTTGAACATTTTTTGATGAAGGGCAACAGGCGGATTGTGTTTTTCTCGACTTCAAAAAGGCGTTCGACGCAGTGCCACACTGCAGACTGCTAACGAAAATACGAGATTATGGAATAGGTTAACAGATTTGTGACTGGCTGGAAGACTTCCTAAGTAATAGAACGCAGTACGTTGTTCTCGACGGCGAGTCTTCATCAGAGACGAGTGTATCGTCAGGCGTGCCCCAGGCGAGTGTGATAGGACCGCTATTATTTTCTATCTATACAAATGATCTGATGGGCAGAGTAAGTTGTAATTTGCGGCTGTTTGCTGATGATGCTGTGGTGTATGGGAGGGTGTCGTCTTTAACTGACTGTAATAGCATACAGGATGACTTAGACAAAATTTCTAGTTGGTGCGAAGAATGGCAACTAGCTCTCAATGTAGAAAAATGTAAGGTGATGCGCATGAGTAGGAAAAACAATCGTATTGTGTTCGAATACAGCATTAGTAGTGACCTTCTTGATGCTGTCGCGTCGTTCAAATATCTAGGCGTAACAGTGCAGAGTGATATGAAATGGAACGAACATGTAAGGACAGTTGTGAGTAAGGCGGACAGTCGACTTCGGTTTATTGGGAGAATTTTGGGAATATGTACTTCACGCATAAATCGCTTGTACGACCGTGTCTTGAGTATTGCTCAAGTGTTTGGGACCCGCAGCAGATCAGTTTAAAGGAAGACATAGAGGCAGTTCAGAGGCAAGCAGCTAGATTTGTTACTGGTAGGTTCGACCAATGCGTGAGAGTCACGGAAATGCTCCGGCAACTCAATTGGGGATCGCTGGAGGAAAGACGACGTTTTTTTCGTGAATTTCTGTTGAGTAAATTTAGAGGGCCGGAATTTGAAGCTGAGTGTAGTACGATCTTCTGCCGCCTACTTACATTTCGCGTAAAGATCACAAAGACAAGATAAAAGAAATTAGGGCTCGTACGGAGGCATATAGGCATTCTTTTTTTTCTCGTTCCATTTGGGAGTGGAATAGGAAAGGAAATGCCTAGTAGTGGTACAGTGTACCCTCCGCCACGCACCTTACGGTGAATTGCGGAGTATGTATGTAGATGTATATGTAGATGTTACCTATACTATCCTTCGCAATATGTCCACAACCTGGTCTTAAGACTTTAAAAGTTTTGTGAGATTGGCCTCACTGAGGCGTGAAGCCCACGGCATTTGACTTCATATACTTCTTGAGTTCTCGAATGCAGGTACATCGGAAAGATAAGTGCTGCGAAACATGAGTAAGCACAATCAGGGTTCTCATTAGTAGTGATTATTAATATTATTCATATTGCAGCTGTTTTACTCACTTCCTAAATTAAGCATCTTTCATAATGTAAGTAAATTCCAATTTTTGTAACAAAAATTTAATCTCGTGTACCAGATACGTTAAACCTATTCAGTGCTAGGAATCTTCAGTGCTATTCATTTTGCTTCCTTTCCATGCCATTCTAAATATGCGAAACGTGCATAGTGTAGGTTGCTTCGAGTAACTATGGCTGTGTGTAAAGAGATATAGTTACTGGAACCTTCCTAGGCTATGTATATTGAGCTGATTTAAAATAGCAGCAGCAGAACGCAGAAATGAATATCACTAAAGATTCCTAGGATCTAAAAGGCGGAACATCTCTGAACTCAAGAATTAATTCAGTTGCAAAAGAAGGAAATTTCTTTATTTCGATAATAAAACATAATTAAATATTAATTCATGTAGTTGGCGTTGTAATAACTAGATTATATTTTGTACACTGGCATTTTACATATGTTGATACTGTTGCCACATATTAATAGATGTGTTACATGGGTAAATAATACACTTCTTCATAGGTATATGCATACAATTAGCCACAATTTACTTTAAGCCTGTTATGGTTGATATTCCTTCCAATCTTCGCATTTCATTATTTAGATCAAGTACGCCCATACTTGATAAAATTTGATGATTGAATCAGCTTAACTGATAAATCGTTCATAAAAGTTCCTAAAATTATGAAGAAAAGAGCGGAAAGTATAAGCTGTTACTTCAGCGCACAGAGGCAGTCTTGTCGCTGCTTTATCGGCACGCTGCCGCCTCTCAGCGCTCTATTCTCAAATAAAGAACTATATATTAGACTCGTAATCTAATCCACTGCCGGCGACGCGATAGCCCTGCTCAGCGGGATGAATGAATTTAGGGCTGTTATCGGCTGCCGCTCGTTGCCTGGCATGCTACACTGCAGTTTCGTTCTCGAACATATATTTTTCTTAGCCTTCGATTTTATAGTAGAAGATAGGGAAGGATTAGGAAAGAATCTTGACAAGTTGCTTGGTAAACCTCCATTAAAGCAAATCAGTACATAACGTTCCACGTACTGGTTATTTCCCAAACTCCAGACCTGAAAATCTAAATCAAGGTGACAAAAACCTCTGATTACCAGCAATGCCCTCTAAGGTTTTCTTTTTTACCCGACAATAACCGGCTACTTTTATCATTTTGTATAATGATGGAATTCCTCGAATAGCAGCCTCAACCTTCTATCACATAGCAACTGAGGCATTTTTAGTTGTTCGATTATGTTAGTTTATATTGACGTACCTCTCATTATACTGTACTTCACTCATTCAAATTTCGGCTTCATAAGGCTCTCATCAGTAGCCTGTTACATTAATGCAGGTAATTTAATCAAAGAGAAAGACCGATTAACAGCATAATTTGTATATTAAAGCCAACAATTTACATCCTTCTGTAATAATTACTTTGCACTTGTTTGTTACATAACAAATTGATTGATAAGATATCAATGTATCAGGCCCCTAGTAACCAAATAGTAATAAAAATAAGTTGTGAATTCCTGTCTCGTATGTATCTGCTTTCTCCAATGTTATTCAATTTGTACATCGAGCAGGCGGTGAAGGAAAGCAATGAAAAATTAGGAATGGGGATTAAAGTTCATGGTGAAAAAATAAAAAGATTGCGTTTTGCTGATGACATTATAATTCTGTCAGAGACAGCAAAGGACCTGGAAGAGCAGCTGAATGGAATGGACAGTGTATTGAAAGGTGCGTATAAGATGAAAGCAAAACAAAGATAATGGAATGCAGTCTTAGAAAATTAGGCGATACTGAAGGAATTAGATTAGATAACGAAACAATAAAGGTGGTAGTTCAGTTTTGTTACTTGGGTAGTAAAATAACATATGATGGTCGCAGTGCAGAGGATATAAAATGCAGAATGGTAATGGGAAGAAAAGCATTTTTGAAAAAGAGAAATTTGCTAACATCGAATATTAATTTAAGTGTAAGGAAGTCTTTTCTGAAGGCATTTGTGTGGAGTGTTGCCTTGTACGGGAGTGAAACATGGACGATAAACAGTGCGGACAGGAAGAGAACAGAGGCTTTTGAAATGTGGCGCTACAGAGGAATGCTGAAGATTAGGTGGGTAGATCGCGTAAGTAATGCAGAGGTACTGAGCAGAATTGATGAGAAAAGGAATTTTTGGCAAACCTTGACTAAAAGAAGGAATCGCTTGGTAGGACACATTCTTAGACATCGAGGAATCGTGAATTTCGCAATGGAGGGAAGTGTGTTGGGTAAAAATCGCAGAGGGAGACCAAGAGACGCATATAGTAAGCTGATTCAAATGGATGTGGGTTGCCGTTCTTATGAGGAGATGAAAAGGCTTGCTCAGGATAGAATAGGGTGGAGAGCTGCATCAAACCAGTCTCCCGCCTGAAGACCATAACAACAACAATGTATCTCCTGTACTTCTATCATGCCTTTAAGGTCAGTTCCGACGTTTGATCGTATACGTATTGTTACTTTGTACCAGGAGGGACTTAAATCAAAGTAGGTCTCGCATTGAACCAAAGTGATGTTGTTCGGACGTGCAGCAGGTACAGAGTTACAGGAACTGTCGTTGACTTGGCTCGCTCTGGTCTCCAAAGGCTACCACAACAGTTGATGACTGATACTTGCGGATTTCAGTTCGGATGAACCATAAGAGGAACGCTACCATGGTGAATAATGATTTTCATGCAGCCACAAGACGTCTTTTTTCGATTCGAACTGTACATAATAAGTCGCATGACATTCAACTTTACTCCCAAAGTCCATGGCCAGGCCCGGCTTTGATACCTAGACACCAGTGCGGTACAGATGGGCCCAAGAGCATGATGAATGAATTCGTCAAAATTTTCATCAAATGCTATTCACAGATGAGACTCGTGTATGTCCTCAAGCAGACAATCTTCGAAGACGGTTTTGGAGGCAGCCCGGTCAGTCTGAACATCTCATATACACCGTCCAGTGAGGGCAAAATCAAATGTTTGTAAATCTATCGGACCAAACTGCGTGGTCATCAGTCCGTAGCTTACAAACTACTTAAACCCAGGTAAACTAACCTAAGGACCACACACACACACCAATGCCCCAGGGAGGACTCGAACCTCCACGGCAAGCAACCGCGCGCTCCAGTGAGGGCAGTAAGGTGATAGTTCTCTAATGTTTCCTGTGGATTATAAGGCAATGAAACCGCTGTACGGCACAAGGATGACATCAAAAATGCTCAAATGTTTCTAATTCTACGGGACCAAACTACTTTGGTCATACGTCCCTAGACTTACAGACTACTTAAACTAAGTTAAACTAACCTAAGGACAACACACACATCCATGCTCGAAGGGGGGGGGGGGGGGCGGGATCGAACCCCCTACGCGGGAGGCAGCGCGATCCGTAACGTGGCGCTCCAGACCGCTCGGCTACTCCCGAGCGGTGGGATGACATCCTCCGACGTGTAGTACAAATATATCGCCAGTATATCAGCGAGGAATTCGTCTTGATGGACGACAATTCTCGCGCTCATCGTTCACATCTTATGAATGACCAACATGTTCCCCAGACATGAGCCCTATTCAACGTGCCAGTGTTTTTGGGCGCGACGACCCACCAACAAAGTCTTAGAGATCTATGCCGAATCCCGTTCAGGAGCAGGACAATCTGGACCAACAGTGCCTTGATAATCGGTATCAGTATGCCGCGACGAATAGAAGCATGCATCAATGCAAAGGGGCCTGTTACCGGGTACTTGTGTATGCTGCAGTTTGGAGCACAAATCCAGGATGTCTTAGTTATTGTCGTAAAAGTTGTCAGTTTCAGTTTTCATGAGCTATAAAGGATAATGAATTTCGTTAATGACTCTACTCCATTTTTAATTAAAGAGTCAAGAACGTCTAGAATCGTGGTTATGTAACACGTTGTTTGATACATGTACATTTAGGAAATAATCCTTTCTTCATTGTAGAATTTCCCAGAAAACTGTGACTTTTACTTTATACAAACAACGTTTTTCGTTTTAGTAGCCTTTTACTGATTTACTATTTTATTGTTTTATATACAGTACTGTTTTACTGTTTTATATAAAACAGCGTATTCCTTTGTCAGTTCTCGGCCATATGTTATCAACTTTGTCAATATCTATACATTATTCAGCCTTCAATAATATTAGTGTAGTGGAGTGTTGTGGATTACAGCTTCAAGACGCTTCCAGTATGACTTTTAATAACTCATGTGTAGTAATATGAGCGCATTTGCCATAATATAACAATAGCATTACTGACACAGATTCCGAAGTTGATACTTTGTGCATTTGCGAATAGAAACAAGCTGAAGAAACGTACTGTGACTTCGAAACGTGTAGTAGATCAACAACAAAATTATTTCTGTTTTTTATGGTAACACTATCACAGGGAAATAAATTTCAACATTCTCCAGCTTAGGTATTTTAACATGGCTCTATCTGTCATTTTCTAGATATGACTTCTTTATGTTGTTTGATTCCACTTTTTACAAACACCGTGATTTTAATTTCTTTTTTGTCTTATTTGACCGTGGTTATTTTAGGATGTTCAAATCTTAATATAGATAACTAGGGTACAAATAAACATAGCAAAGTAAAGGAAATGTAGTACTTACCTAACTATGGGAAACGTTGAATATGACCACCTTTGATCTCGTGGCACTTTTGGGTCCGGGTCAGCAAGATGTTGAAGTTCGAAATATATATACGAAAACGAGAAGCAGGATGTTGATGCCGGATATATATATATATATATATATATATATATATATATATATATATATATATATATATATATATATATATACCACTATGTGGTTCTAACGTCTCTAATTTTATTCTCATGGTTTTTCGCGAGATGTATGTAGAAGTCAATATATTGGATGAGCATCCGAGGAACAAGTATGACAATAGCCCACACCACGATACGTCAGCAAATGAATGAACAGTGAAACACAGTTTCAGGATCGTAGAGGATATTCCAAACGCAAAAGTAATGACATTCCTGCATTAACAAACTTCCTTTCAAAGAGTGTGCTCGAATTCAAGAAAAGCCAGGCGTGTGAAATTCGGCTGTTTTACTAATTCACGTCTTGCAAGTAAAAGACAGGTAGATTCCGTGCACGTTGTTTTATAAAAGGTGTCAGACGCTACAGCATATTGTTTACTTCGAATCAAGATACGATAATGTGGAATATCTCCACAGAAAGATAATTAGCTGGATGGACGTCCAGTTTATTATATTGGTCACCAAACATTTCAAAGGAAGGAAAGAGCCATCAGTTGTAACACACCGTTCCGAAAGAATCGATCGTAAGAAATCCAGTTATAGCTATCTTTGTCCCCGAGGTCCATAAGCAATAGATATCGGTGCCCTAGTTCATTCCGTTTCCCTTTAGCACCGGAAGGCTTTCATATTAGTGCCTGAGAAATAACATACGGCCGTAAGGAATATCGCACGAGCTGTGTGATTATCTTGTAGAGTTCCTATCAAAGAGAGAAGAGTGTGTCTTTCTCAAAGGAAAGGAATCTTCTGGTGAAAATGTAACTTCGGGCGTACCCCATAGGAATATTTTTAATAACCTATTGGGCACCGTTGGAACTTCCAAGAGATTTTTGGTGGATGTTGGTATATTATACGGAGAGACTGCAACGCGAGAAAATTGTAGCAGACTTGAAGAAGACATACTAAGGATCAAAGTTTGCTAAAGCCATTAGAAATTGCTCCTAAGCATAAGACAATGTCTTGTATTACACATAAACAGACAGAAAAGATATTAGTTCGATAACACGATGGCAGAACAGTCACTGGTACAAGTTATACGCATAAAATATCTAGAGTATGCGTACTGAGCAACTTTAAAATGTAACTTATGAATCAAAACGTAACACAGGGCTGCAAATAGCCTACTGACATTCAGTGAAAATATCTTCAGGAAGTGTATACCACCCACAAGAAAGCTAGTTTACATTACACTCATTCGACTTATAATTAAATGTTGCTCATCAGTCTCGGAGACTTATCAGATATCTATATCTATAAATGTGAATGTCTGTTCGGTGTACGTTTATCACGTCTGAACAACAAGAAATAAAAAGCTAAAAATTTGTACAGTTACTAATGTCTACCCGGGGAAGGCTTTAGGCACGGTTTTATGGCGATCGGATAGCTATTTATCTATATTATCTATATATATTCATGTGAATGTCTGTAGGGTGTACGCTTATCACGTCCGAACGACAAGACGCAGAGACTTAAATATTTGTACAGTTACTAATTTATACCCGAGGAAGGTTTTAGGTACGATTTTATAGCGATCTGATAGATATTTAGTAATTTGAAGAATATAACGCAAAATGCGGAACAATAAATACTCTTTGAAAATTATATTTACTCTTTGAAAATGGTTTTATTGATTGCATTGTTGCTTGAGTGTTTATAATGATAAAAGGGTGGAGTATATCGGGATGGAAAGTCATCGGTATATATAAAATTCTAAGAGTGTGTGTGTTAATATTTCGCTCGGCAGCGAAAAGTACAGAATCAAACGAATGGTCTGTGTGTAATTGTTGTCCGAAGTCTCCCGTTGTACACCATAGCAGTTCCATCATGCCGATAGCTATAAAAGGGCTGGAAGATATTGTGGTTGAGAGTGGTCAAATTATAAAAAAAAAAAAAAAAAAAAAAAAAAAAAAAAAAAAAAAAAAAAAAAAAAAAAAAAAAAAACCGGACTCAAGGCCAGCGATGACGTTTGCGACTCTATAGCAAGGAGGTTACATACAGCGAAACGTGATGCCACAGACCATATCTTTGATCTATGTTGCTACAATGTCTTCAACTCTTTCTCTGTAAGGATAAGCATACGAATAAGGAAATATAAGAATAAATAAATAAAGCAGTAAAAAAGAAATTTCTTTTAATACAAATAATGGAGTTTACCAGAACGCTCTAAAATGAAATTAAAATGAATTTGGACATTACTCTCATCATACGTGTTGAGATATTGCGACACAGGCTATAAGGAATAATGTATGTATTATTTATTGTAAACCGTTACGCACTTCACATATTTTTTTAAATTTGAATGTTGATTAAAAATGTTTGTTTCTAAAGAAGGTATTGTATTTCATTTCATCCTTCAAAACCAGTCTCATAGCACACTACTGAAAGATAGCTTATCTATCATAATCAACCAACACGCGAGCGGAGCTGCGGGTTTAAGCTAGTTATCAGTAAAGTTAGTAGAAACAGTCCAAAAAAGAAAGTTCTTTTCGTTACAGGTCTAAGAACGAGAATGTCATTTATTTTCTCAACCAAATCCAGAGTTAGACGCTTTTTGTATCATGGTTTGGTTTACCATTAAACCACCGGGATCATACTTTCCTAAAAGAATCAACCAATACACTTATTTCTTATAGACTGTGTGTCCGAAAGAACAGATATTACACAATCTATAATGAAGTATTTACACGCGAAGACGGCTTTTGGTTTATTTACTTCACCGCAGATGCGGTCATACGTTCGATATCGCACGGGAATCCGTAATGGCGAGTGTGATTGGGTAATGGACGATGGTGGCGCTACAGCCGTATCGTGCGACTTGTGGAAGTTTGAGACGGATGAGAGGCCAGCACGAGTAGCCAAGTGATTAAGGCGACCGCTCACCCGAAGCGGGAGACACGAGTTTGGTTCCCGGACCGGCTAACATTTTCACTTGCCGCTGTTGTATAATTTCAATGTCCTAATGCAGCTGATGTATGTCCTTTTCCTTCCTATTCCTTCTTCCTTCCCCTCCTTAATAAGTAATTTGCTAATATTCTTCTTCCTCCAAAGCGCTGAAGACCTAGATGTCGAGCGCCAAAAAAAAAACCCTATCTTCCACCAAAACACAGGGAAATTCAGGAGGAAGGTCAAAGTAATTTGTGAAGTGATTCTAGATGTGAAATTGAAACTATGAACATGTTTCTGATTTGCGATTGTTACGAGCCTGACGAGAGTTGAAGATTGCATACATCCATGAATGATTAGAATGACAAGAGTGAATGTTACTTACCGAAACGCTGTCTAGGCCCTGTGGTGGACAGAATAATGGTGGGACAGATAACTGATCAATCCAACTAGAGATCATCAGAAACTCCCCCACACTTCTCACTGCACTTGTCATCCCGTTTAAAGATGTGTTGTGTTGCACAACGAACATCATCTTGTGGTCTTTACACGAAATGTAAGTTGGCGGCAATATAATCGTTCTCCCAATAGTGTTTCTCGAAACGAACGTCGCCTTCCCTCCAGCAATACCTATTTGAGTATTTATGGAAACTACCAGTAACAAACATAGAAACTCGTTAGTGGATTGCTTCTATGCCTCCTTTAAACCGATCTCGTGGGGATACAAAATAATACCTAAGCAATTATCACACACTTGTTTTATACGCAGTTTCGTTTACGGATATGTAGTTGGTTCTATCACTTGGGAAGTCTTCGAGCCAGGCCCACAGCTGGGAACCTACTCGATATTGTCGTACTTACGTTAACAGTCTGCAGTGCGGCACCATTGCAAACGCTTTTGGGAAATCGAGAAATATTGAGTCTATCTCTTGCCCTTCATCCACGGCTTGGAAGATTGCATGTGAGAAAAAGTCAAGTTGAGTATAACACGAGCGACGGGCCCAAACACTGTGGTGATCCAGGGATAGAAGTTTTTCTGGCTCAAGGAAACTTACTACATTCGAACCAGGAATATACTCTAAAATTCTTCAGAACCGACGTTACTGATATTTGTCTGTAATTATGCAGCTTAGTTATTTTACCTTTCCTATAATCGGAAATCACCAGCGCTTTTTTCTAGGTAGAAAACGACGTCGAAGTCGGAGTTTATTTTTAAAAAACCGGGTGATCAAGAAGTCAGTATACATTTGAAAACTTAATAAATCATGGAATAATGTAGATAGAGAGGTAAAAATTGACACACATGCTTGGCATAACATGGGGTTTTCTAAGAACCGGAAAAAAACAAAGTTCATTAAATGTCTGACAGATGGCGCTTCATCTGATCAGAAAAGCAATAATTAGCATAACAAATTAAGACAAAGCAAAGACGATGTTCTTTACAGGAAATGCTCAATATGTTCACCATCGTTCCTCAACAACAGCTGTAGTCGAGGAATAATATTGTGAACAGCACTGTAAAGCATGTCCTGTGTTATAGTGAGGCATTGGCGTCGGATGTTGTCTTTCAGCATCCCTAGAGATGTCGGTCGATCACGATACACTTGCGACTTCAGGTAACCCCAAAGCAAATAATCGCACGGACTGAGGTCTGGGGACCTGGGAGGCCAAGCATGACGAAAGTGGCTGCTGAGCACACGATCATCACCAAACTACGCGCGCAAGACATCTTTCACGCGTCTAGCAATATGGGGTGGACCGCCATCCTGCATAAAAATCGTACGTTCCAGCAGGTGTTTATCAGCCAGGCTGGGGATGATGCGATTCTGTAACATATCGGCGTACCTCTCACCCGTCACGGTAGCAGTCACTGACGTTTCGCTGTCCAGCGCTATCTGTCAGACATTTTTGAACCCTTTCTTTTCTAATAAAACCCCATGTCATTCCAAGCATGTGTGATAATTTTTACCTTTCTATCTATATTATTCCGCGATTTATTAGGTTTTCAAATATATACTGACTTTTTGATCACCCGGTATTTACCACAAAATTATGAAGTTACTGCAAGCAACTATTTCACGGCATGAATTTTTAATTAACATTTGGAATCACGCTGCTTGCAGTCAGTACCAATTACCATGTTTCAGCAAATACCATCAGATCAGTCCTTATCGTCATAACCCAATAACTACTCCCAACACTTCACAGCAAAGTGATCTGCGACACAACAAACTCATAGCCGCCTAAAGAATCTGCAATTACTGTAATGTTTTTTTACATGTATGTAATTCATATGAATGCTGATGTAAAACGAAACGTCGGTTTCGTTTTCTGTATAAGAGAGTACAGGAACATAATACACAATCGATATAATGTTAATGTCAATGGCTTCAAATTCAGTTACAGCTTGAAATACGTTGAAAATATTAAAATTAATTGTATTCCCAGAATGAATAGTCACTATATCTGGGGGATGGTAAATTTCACTTTAATTCATGTTTGCCGTGGTGGAGTGGCCGAGCGCATTGAGGCGCTATGCTTCGATGCGCGAGGCCGTTCCCTGTCGGGGGTTCGAATCCTCTATCGGGCATGGATGGTTCTGCTGTCTTTAGTCGATCGGTTCCATCACCATGTGTAGTGTCAACAATTATGTTCGGAGTATGTAGTGTTAGGATTGGGGGTTATTTTTGTGGTTAGAGGGTAGTTTAGCTACTGCTCTTAAGGACACTTCATCTTAGCGTATAAACTGTGCTAAGTACAAACATACCTCATGTCGCCGCGGTGGAGTGGCCGAGCGTTCTAAGGCACCCTGCTGCAGAGCACGTGGTTGCTCGCCACCGTAGGTTGGAGTCCTCCCTCGGGCATGGGTGTGTGTGTTGTTCTTAACATAAGTTAGTTTAAGTAGTTTGTAAGCATAGTGACTGATAACCGCAGCTGTTAAGTCCCTTAGATCTACAAACATTTGAGTATTTTTGGTAACATATTCATTACTGACGGAGCACAAGATCGAACTGCATCTTCCGTGCAAATTGGGGAAGGAAAATATCCATGCTCTTTGAAAGTATGAGTCCTGGCATGTGCCTGAAGCGATCTCGGAAAGTCACGGAAAAACCAAATCTGGGTGGCTGGAGTCGGATTTACACCGCCGACCTCCCGAATGCAAATCCAGTGTGCTGATCATAACCAACAGAAAGTGACTAGGTTCCCTGAGCTTCATAAAAAACTACAAATATTAAAAAGTATATAAATCTATGGTGCTATACGCAGCAGAAACCTTGTCACTCCATAACAAGAGCCGCAGCGGAGCGGCTGAGAGCAATGAGGCACGGTCTGCACGGCCACTACGGTCGGGGATTCGAATCCCCCCTCGGGCATGGATATTTGTGCCGTCCTTAGTATTAGTTAGTTCATAAATAGTTTGTAAGCTTAGGGACTGATGACCCCGTAGTTAAGTCCCATAAGTTCTACAAACATTTGAACATTCGATTTAGCAATGAGGCGCTATGCTGTGATGCGCGAGGTCGTTCCCCGTCTAGGGTTCAAATCCCCCCTCGAGCATGGATGTGTGTGCTGTCTTTAGTATAAGGTAGTTCATAAGTAGTTTGTAAGTTTAGGTACTGATGACCCCGCAGATAAGTCCCATAAGCTTTACAAACATTTAAACATAACAAGATACTACTACAAAATCTACAAAAAGAAGAACGAAAGTTCGTTAGAAAAATCGTTGGACCACGAAAAACTGAGGCTTGGTATAGACTGTAAAACAATTAAACTACAGAGAAATTTTCAAATATTGCCGCCGACATCAGGAAAAGACGCCTCAAATTCTATGGACACATACACAGACTCCCTGAGTATAGATTGACACGCCAGATTCTCACAGCCACTGAAAATCTTAAAGGTATAACATGGGCCGAACAAGTACGAAGAGACCTTACTGATGCTCAACCCACCATTCAGGACACGGCAAACCGAAACATTTACAGAAGGAAACTAGACAAATGGGAAGTCCAGCCAGAGACTGCAGTCCAGTGCCAGCTGTTGCCAGTGTCACATCGTAAACAGCGCTAAGTACCTTAATTTAATTTGTGTCAAATTTAATTTGCCATTCTAGTTCTTAATTTTCGTTAGTAGTTCTGTTTTAAGAGGCCTATTCCCGCGTACGTGTCAGATTTCGTTTGTGCTACTGTTTTAACAGTTTATTCTCGCGTATTTGATAGGTAGTGTTGAGCGCGCCAGTCGCAGTCAACAGCACCAGCAGAATTACAGCTTAGTAGAAGAGAAATATTCTCACTTATTTGTGGGCCAATCAGTGTAAATTTTTCTAAACTCGCGTTACTAACAAGTTGATACTTAACTCTCTACAGGCAATTGTTGATTTGTTAGGATGGATAAAATGTGTGACTGCTGCGTACGGACGCAGGAGGAGCTGGCCGCTGTTCGCGAGCAGCTGAGCGTGTTGTTGGCCGCGGTCAGCCGTCTTCAGGCTGCTGCCTCGGAGTGTTGCGGCAATGGGGGCTCTGGTGCGTCGCATGGGTCACCACAGGTGTTACATGCTTCACCCACGGTCCCTGCTGTCGGGACATCTTCGCTCGTGCCGGACGCTGTTGAGACATCCTCTCCTCAAGGGGTGTGGCGGGTTCAACGGCGTTCGCGGCGCTCGGGGCGAAAGGTCAATGTGGAGGCTGGCCGTGCGGCGTCGCCCGCTCTGCCTGTGAGTGGACATGCGGCCGCTCCTTCAGCAGGGTCCGAGCAGGCACACGGGCGGAGGCGTATATTAGTGACTGGGAGCTCCATGTTAGGCGGGCGATGGAGTCCCTTAGGGAAATAGCAGAAAAGTCGGAGAAGAAGGCCAGTGTGCACTCTGTTTGCTTGCCGGGGGGTCTCATCCGAGATGTGCAGGAGGCCCTTCCGGCGGCGATAGAGAGCACTGGGTGCACCCGACTTCAAATTGCTGCTCATGTCGGCACCAATGACTTCTGCCGGCTGGGTTCAGAGGTCATCCTCAGTTCATACAGGCAGTTGGCGGTGTTGGTGAAGGCTGAAAGCCTCGCTCGCGGGGTGGAATCTGAGCTAACTATTTGTAGTGTCGTTCCCAGAACCGATCGCGTTCCTCTGGTTTGGAGCCGAGCGGAAGGCTTAAACCAGAGACTCAGACGATTCTGCGGAGATATAGAGTGCAAATTCCTCGACCTTCGCTATCGGGTGGAGAAATGTAGGGTTCCCCTGATTAGGTTAGGCGTGCACTACGCGCAGGAAGCGGCTACAAGGGTAGCGGAGTACGTGTGGAGTGCCCATGGTTTTTTTCTTTTTTTTTTTTTTCTTTTAGGTTAGAGAATTCCCTTCCTAGGCCCGATAAGACGCCTCCTCAGTTGCAACAAGGTAGCAGTAGGCAGAGTGCAACAGGGAATGAAAAGATCAATGTAGAGGTAGTTATCTGCAGGAGCGTCTATAGAAAGGTCCCAGAACTGCTCTCATTAATAAACGGTCACAATGCCCACATAGTACTAGGGACGGAAAGTTGGCTGAAACTAGATGTAAACAGTAATGAGATTCTGAACTCAGAAAGGAAGGTATACCGCAGAGAGAGGCTGCCCATTGAATGGGGAAGGCGTGTTTATAGCGATAAAAAGTGCACTAGTATCGAAGAAAATAGGCAGAGGTCCGAAGTGTGAAATAATTTGGGTGAAGGTCAAGGTTAAAGCAGGCTCGAACATGGTAATTGGATGTTTCTATAGGCCTCCTGGCTCAGCAGCTGCTGTGGCACAACACCTGAAGGAAAATTTGGAATATATTTCGAGTAGATTTCCCGATCATGTTATAGTTTTGGGAGGAGATTTTAATTTACCTGATATAGACTGGGAGACCCAAACGTTTCTGACGGGTGGCAGGGACAAAGAATCAAGTGAAATTGTTTTGAGTGCATTATCTGAAAATTACCTTGAGCAGTTAAACGCAGAACCGACTCGTGGCGACAGACCTTCTGGTGACAATCAGACCCGAACTATTCGAAACAGTTAACGCAGAACAGGAAATCAGCGATCATAAAGCGGTTACAGCATCTATAATTTCAGCCTTAAATAGAAATATTAAAAAATGTTGGAAGATTTTTGTTTTCGGAAAAAGTGACAAACAGCGGATTTCAGAATACTTGATGGCTCAACACAGAAGTTTTATCTCAAGTACAGATAGTGTTGAGGAAAAGTGGTCAAAGTTCAAAGCCATCGTACAGTATGCTTTAGATGAGTATGTACAAAGAAGGATCGTAAGAGATGGAAAGGAGCCACCATGGTACAACAACCGAATTAGAAAACTGCTACGGAAGCAAAGGGAACTTCACTGCAAACATAAACATAGCCAAAGCCTTGTAAACAAACAAAAATTAAACAAAGCGAAATGTAGTGTGAGGAGGGCTATGCGAGAGGCGTTCAACGAGTTCGAAAGTAAAGTTCTATGTACTGACTTGGCTGAAAATCATAAGAAATTTTGGTCTTATGTAAAGCGGTAGGTGGATCAAAACAAAATCTCCAGACACTCTGTGACGATAATGGCATTGAAACAGAGGATGATACTCTAGAGGCTGAATTACTAAATTAGTTTTTCCAAAGCTGTTTCATAGAGAAAGATTGCACTGTTGTTCCTTCTCTAGATTGCCACACAAATTGCAAAATGGCAGATATCGAAATAATTGACAGAGGGATAGAAAAACAATTAAAATCACTCAAAAGAGGAAAGGCCGCAGGATCAGATGGGATACCAGTTCGTTTTTACATAGAGTACGCGAACGAATTAGTCCCCCTTCTTGCAGTGGTGTACCGTAGGTCTCTAGAAAAACGTAGTGTTCCAAAAGATTGGAAAATGGCGCAGGTCATCCCCGTTTTTAAGAAGGGACGTCGAAGAGATGTACAGAACTACAGGCCTATATCTCTAACGTCGGTCAGTTGTAGAATTTTTGAACATGTATTATGTTCGAGTATAATAACATTTCTGGAGACTAGTAATCTGCTCTGCAGGAATCAGCATGGATGTCGAAAAAGGCGATCGTATGAAACCCAGCTCGCGTTATTCGTCCACCAGACTCAAAGGGCCATAGACACGGATTCTCAGGTAGATGCTGTGTTTCTTGATTTCCGCAAGGCGTTTGATACAGTTCCTCACAGACGTTTAGTGGAAAAAGTAAGATCATATGGTCTATCAGACCAATTGTGTGATTGGATTGAGGAGTTCCTAGATAACAGAATGCAGCATGTCATTCTCAATGGATAGAAGTCTTCCGAAGTAAGAGTGTTGTCAGGGGTGCCACGGTGAGTGTTGTGGGTCCGTTGCTGTTCACGATATATATAAATGACCTTGAGGATAACATCGGAAACTCACTGAGGCTTTTTGCAGATGGTGGTGTAGTATATAGAGAGGTTGTAACAATGGAAAATTGTATTTAAATGCAGGAGGATCTGCATCGAATTGACGCATGGTTCAGGGAATGGCAATTGAATCTCAATGGAGACAAGTGTAATGTGCTGCGAATACATAGAAAGAATTTTTTTAAATGTTTGTATAGTCTATGGGACTTAACTACGGGGCCATCAGTCCCTAAACTTACAAACTACTTATGAACTACTTACGAACTAGGACGGCACAAATATCCATGCCCGAAGGGGGATTCGAACCCCCGACCGTAGTGGCCGTGCAGACCGTGACTGGAGCGCCTTAGTCCCCTCGGCCACCGCGGCCGGCCATAGAAAGAAAGATCCTATATCATTCAGCTACACTATAGCAGGTCAGCAACTGGAAGCAGTTAATTCCATAAATTATCTGGGAGTACGCATTAGGAGTGATTTAAAATGAAACGACCATATAAAATCAATCGGCGGTAAAGCAGATGCCAGACTTAGAGTCATTGGAAGGATCCTAAGGAAATGCAGTCCGAAAACAAAGGAAGTAGGTTACAGTACATTTGTTCGCCCACAGCTTGAATACTTGTCACCGGTGTGGGATCCGTACCATGTGGGGTTGGGAGAGGAAGTAGAAAAGATCCAACGGAGAGCAGCGCGCTTTGTTACAGGATCATTTGATAATCGAGAACGCGTTACGGAGATGATCGATAAACTCCAGTGGAAGACTCTACTCTGTCGCTCGGTACGGGCTTTTGTCGAAGTTTCGAGAACATGCCTTTACCGAGAAGTCTAGAAGTATATTGCTTGCTCCTACATATATCTAGCGAAGAGATCATGAAGATGAAATCAGAGAGATTAGAGCTCACACAGAAGCATACCGACTATCTTTCTTTCCGCGAACAATACGTAACTGAAATAGGAGGGAGAACCGATAGTGGTACTCAAGGTACCCTCCGCCACACACCGTCGGGAGGCTTGCGGAGTATGGATGTAGATGTAGATGTAGATGTAGACAAGAGCCAAAAAAACTGGCACAAAGTGAAAGGAAGTAAGAAAGAAAACCATGAACGTATATAAAATAATAATAATAATAAATATATGGGACCAAACTACTGTTGTCATCAGTCCTTAGGCTTACAAACTACTTAAAGTAACCTAAGGACCACTCACACACACACACACACGCAGTCCGAGGGAGGACTGAAACCTCCGGCGGGATCGGACTTGCACACCTGACATGCTGCCTAAAACCGCCCGGCCATTACCACGCAACTCGAAACTTCTTCGAGCCATCTTCCAAGAACACGTCGGAGAATTTAGAATTAGGGAATTTTAACGGAAATTAACAGTTAGCTATTTATGTAACCATATATTATGAAAGTAATTTCACTTCGTCGCCTGCCGCGGTGGCTGAGCGGTCTGCGGCATGCCAGTCACGGTCTGCACGGCTGCTGCGGTCGGGGGTTCGAATACCCCCTCGGGCATGGATGTTTGTTCCGTCTTTAGTGTAAGCTAGTTCATAAGTAGTTTGTAAGTTTAGGGACTGATGACCCCGTAGTTAAGTCCCATAAGCTCTACAAACATTTGAACTTTTTTTTTTTCATTTCGTTAACAGAAAAATTGAGATTGTTCTTTCATTCTTTGTTTCTTCCAACAAAGACGGAAAAATTTGAGCCGCATTAAAATAATAACGATTGAGTTTTAGTGGCAGCAGGGATTATCAGCCTCCAAACCCTGTCTGGTAATATTACTATAATTGCGAAACAGACCGCGGGCGCTGCCTCAGTGGGCTTGACACATCTTTAATTTCTATTAGAAGAACAACGGAACAATCCGGATCGCATGGTAATGCACGTGAAGCGTCGGAAAATGAAAGCCGTTTCCTGGACGAGGAAGCGGATTTGTGAAGCAGTGCCGTAGAGCGTACCAAGTGATGCGCCACATAGGGGTCCGGCCTCATCCGTTTCCCACGGGGCGCTTGACGCAAAGCCTCAGAAGAAAATTCAGCGCACGGGGAACTCCGGCCAAGATTGGACGCAGCGCCCCGATACAGAAATGTAAGTTCGATACTAGGCCGAGGAAACCTCATCCGTATAACGTATTTAAAACTTTTATACTCATTTTATATCCATTAAATCGCATTTCTAATATATTTAGAAAATCAGCCCCGCAAAATTTGCTATCGTAGGATTTCGGTATAAACAGGAATTTTGCGATGAATTATTTACTTTGTCAGCCGTACGAGAGCTTCTTACCCGAACACCTCACACATTTTCATTCTAGGTATAATATTATGCAGCTCATCCATTGTCATTCCAGGTATGGTATTATGAGTAACTGCACAAGATTTTCATTTTACTACCTGATCAGTAAAAATGTTCTAATGTTTGTAAACCTACTGGACTAAAATACTACGATCCTCAGTCCCTAGACTTACAAACTACTTAAAATAATTTACACTAAATACAACACATATACTCAGGGAGGACTCGAAACTCCGGTGGGAACAGTCTCCCAGTCCGTAGCATGACGCCTTAGAACACGCGCCCATTCCACGCGGCCGGAAACAGTAATTATCCTTCTTTCCTGTAATCTTACAACCATTACACATTAACCGTGAAACCGTATTCATTAGCTGTGCAATGTTGACTTACATGGTTTAGATCGGTGAGCACGGCCGCACTTGGTTTGTGTACCGCTGGCACAACTATGACACTCATAGCGCTCGGCCACTCCGCCGCGGCAGTAGAATAGTAACAAAACATATAAGTAGGTTAAGTATTATTAGATGTAGTTGGCCAGTGGATTCCTTGTAGCTTCTTAATTCACTCTAATCTTATATGCTGTGAAAACGAGACAGTGGGAAACATCCACAAGAGATTGAAAAAGGTGTATGGAGATGCTGCTGTCGCTCGCAGTACAGTTAGTCGTTCGGCAAGCAGGTTATGTGATGAAAGCGGGCACGGAAATATTGAGGATTGTCTTCGCAGCGAAAGGCCTCTTACTGCACACACTCCAGACAATGTGCAGGGGGTTAACATTTCAACATTTTTAGTTTATAAGTAGTCTGTAAGTTTAGGGACTGATGACTCCGTAGTTAAGTCCCATTAGCTTGACAAACATTTGAACGTTTTAGTTAACGAATTGTTGACTGATGACAGACGCATTACAGTGAACGAAATGTCACGCTATGTTGGGATTGGGGAAGGAACTGTTTGCAGAATACTGAAATTGTTGGCATTAAAAAAGGATGTTGACAGTGGCTCACAAAGAAACAAGAGAAACGGTATGCAGCGAACTTTTGGAACAGTACCGGAATGGTGGAGATGAATTTCTAGGAAGAATTGTGACAGGTGATGGAACATGGCTCCAACATTTTTCACCAGAGACGAAGAGGCATCATGCAAATTCACCCAAGGAAAAAAAATCAAAACCACACCTTCTGCTGGAAAAGTTATGGTTACTGTGTTATTCGATTCCGAAGGACTCTTGCTTGTGGACATCATGCCACGTGGAACCACCATAAATTCTAATGCATATGTGATGTCACTGAAGAAATTTCTAGCTGGACTGAATTGTGTTCGATCACATTGGCAAAAGCAGGATGTTTTGCTGTTGCATGACAATGCACGAGCACATGTCAGTGAAAAAATCATGGAAGCGATCACAAAACTCGGATGAACAACACTGAAACACCCGCCTTACAGTCCTGACCGGTCTCCATGTGACTATCATCTCTTTGGGAAACTGAAAGACTCTCTTCGTGGAATAAGGTTTGAAGGTGATGACTCCCTTGTGGACGCTGCCAAACAGTGGCTCCAACGTGTTGGTCCAGAATTTTACCGTGTGGGTATACAGGCGCTGATTCCAAGATGGCGTAAGGCAGTAGAGAGGGAGGGAGATTATGTGGAGAAATGAAAATATTGTTCCTAAAGGTTATATCTACAACTATAAAACTTTCACAGATGATGTAGAATAAAAACTGTATTTTTTTTCTCTTTTTTTTTTTTTTTTTTTTTTTTTTTTTTTTTTTTTTTTTTTTTTTTTTTAAGTAGTGTGCATTTTATTTGGAATGACCCTCGTAACTTTGCTTTTGTGTTGTTGCGGATAAGTGTGAAATGACTCAGTGGTAGCAGCAATTTCAAATGTTCAAAAATGTTTGTAATCCTGCTAAGGTCATCGATCCATAGGCTTACAAGCTAATTAAACTAAATTACGCTAAGGACAAGGAGAACGCCTATGCCCGAGGCAGTACTCGAACCTCCGACGGCGAGCGACCGCGCAGTCCGTGGCAAGACGCCTTAGACAGCATGGTCATTCTGCTAGCAGGTTGAGACGGAGCACAGACTATTATTAGGAAAGTGTGCGCGAGGAATCCAGCTGTGCCATTTTAACGGAAATATCCATTCATTTTCTTGGAGTGAAGTAGTAAATCTGTATTCCCGGATGATGATTTGAACCGACATCCTACTGAATGTGAGTCCATTATATCAACCACTGTCCCACATCGCTCAGTACGGAAGTAGTGTGTTAAGCGTGGTAAAAAGATCTGGAAAGTTCCACGCAGACGGACAGCGTAGCATCCCCAACCGACGAACAAAGGTAACACAAATTCCTACATCGTACCCCGTAAGAAACGTATGAGCGGTTCTCTATTTATGAAACACATCAGGAGAATTTAGCGTGATGATGAGCACAATGTTACCACATCACCGACTAATTTCTGGAGATGAGAATCAAGATTTGTGCCTTGTCTCGTTATCAAACGCCAACGTAATTTTTCTCAGCAACGCAGTCGTACGTTGTTAATACAGGCAATGGTAGTAATACTCGTAGTTGTGATGGTGTTGGTGATTATAGTGTCCTGTGAAACATTCTTAGAAGGATATTACAAATGTCGCGATATTACAAAAACGTAACTCATATAAAATGGCATTTACATACTTACTTGTTTAATCTGACAAGAATGGTATAGTCAGTTGGTCGTGCGCTAGTAGTGAGAGCAATCCCGGTCTGAGGTAATTTACGGTAACCTCGTCAAAACATCACTGCTGAACCAACTTTTATGATCACTGCCCACCGGTTTGCTGCATAATTCTTCAGTATACTCTAATTAAAAAATGTTCAAATGTTTGCCAATCTTATGGGACTTAACTGCGTGTTCATCAGTCCCTAAACTTACAAACTACTTATGAACTAACTTATACTAAAGGCAACACAAACATCCATGTCCGAGGGAGGATTCGAACCTCCGACGAGGGAGGCCGCGTGATCCGCAACGTGGTGCTCCAGACCGCTCGGCTACTCCCACGAGGCATACTCTAATTTAGAATGTTACGTTGTAGAGGAGAGTGTCGACTATCTGGCTAGCGGGTTTCCATGGATCGCACCCAAAACGGTACTTAGGTTTTATGTATATTGGGTATGTCCGTAAAATTAGCGCTGGTTTGATCAAGTCAGAGTAGGGCAGTGACTAAGTACTTCATGGCTACCACGTAAGTAGCGCGCGTTGAAAGTCTTGTATGTGTAATATATGTCAAACAAAGCCAGTAGGGTTTCATTGAAAGTAACATCAAACATTATCATCAATAATGTTTTTCGTTACGATGTTATATGTGGGCCAAGAAAAATTTCTTTACATTTTTTATTACTGGAGAGGGCTGACTAATTACACACTATTCAAACAAATCTCTGTAAATGCAAGAAAATCATATCCCTTTCAGACCGAAGGTTGTAGATGATGTATATATAGAGAGGGACTTTTAAGATACAAAATACATTCCAAAAAGAAAAATTTTGCTCGCACACAGTTGTCTGGGTGGGCCTTCAATATAAATTTTTATGGTCTGCATAATGTTACAGTAAGATACCTTTTGAAAGAAATCACATAATAACATCACCGTATGATATACAATTAATTGGCCGTCAGATACAATCGCTTAACATGTAAAACAAGAATATCAACACCTTCTCAACAAGTCTGTCTTGCCGCCGTTGTAAGTGTACTGGAAGTTTACTGACTGTTGGTACCACCCAGTGTAGAAACATGGAACTAAAACACTTTGCGCACGTTACCACAGTCAATCCACGATTGTGTCATGCAGGCATAAACTTCCTAGCGTGAATCACAAAGAAATAAAGCGAGCAAAACCAGAACAGCACAACTGTGCGTGCAGGGCCTGAAAGGGATGTACTTGCCCTGTAAATATTGTAATATACTCCGCTTTGTCAACCCTATTATATTTATTTTTACAGTCAGGTAAACATTTTCATGAAAAAATCCAAAATGTTGTCGATTTGCTAAAGACTGAAGATGAAATGAGAGAAAATTCATATGCATTCATTGCATATGTAGACAAAAAAGACGCACATATAACAAACACACAGCTTCCTCACACAGAAGTAAGCAACATTAGGCCTATCTATAACATTCCCAGTTCATAAAATTTGTGTGCAAATATATCTTTTTCTGCATTGAAATAGTTTTCGCTCCATATTCCGAAAGATCGTAATGAAGAATGAGTCCTTACGTCTGTACCACGAATCTTTCCACAGTTGCTACTACTTTATCCACCATTGCGAACTGTTTTGAATCAATAAATTTTGCGATCTTTTCCCTCTCTCTTGCCTGAATATAGAAAATGATGTTATTTTCACAAGTTATTCGCTTTTTATTGTATCTATTAAGTACGTTTTATTGTTAAAATGAGTAAATTATTAGTCTAGCGAGTCACGATTATAAGCTGTTAATTTAAATAGTAAGAATGTATCATATTTCTGTACTAACTGCGGTCATGTGATACTGTACGAGTCTTCGGTGTACACACTTCTTCTCACCAACACGGATCGTTAAGAGGGCGCAGACTGAAATCCTTCTTCTGTTGCCAGGAGCTTTTGGCAGTGTGTTATTCGAGGCGTTGAACGTAATACTAGGAATATGTCCACTCTATCTCCAGATTCTGGAAAGTGACACTCTATTGACGCAAGAGAGGGCAATATCATTAATTGCCAGGGTCGCCAGCAAGAGAATTCCAGTGGCTTCATGTTCTCCTATGAAAAAGGGCCCATGCTTTTATGACCTGCAAAATTATAAAAAATAAAACTGAAAAATACCGGAAAATGACACACAAATTATATAAAAATCTATAACATTGTCATCCAAATTCCTAAACCACATGTACGGAAAAGATGTTTAGCACCTAATGAAATCGAAACCTGATTCCGCTCCTGTGAAGTGCGGAATGTTAATAGGTATAGCAGCTACATACCGACAAAAAATTGATACTCATTTTCTCCACCTATGGTAAAAATGATGTAATGATGTCCTATCAGCGAGATGCACCTATTGTTTTATGCAGAATATGAAGCAGAGACTGAGAATGAAGCACCTGAATATCTCAAGCGGCCTGACACACCTATTGTCTAGCCACGGGCCATATGCCACATACTGCCGTCTAATCGGTAGAAGAGAAACTTCCGAGTGTGCATGTGGCGAAGAACATATTATGAGGGGATGTCAGCCTCATGCCAAATTTGCTGATACTAATCGACAGGATCTCTTAATCGGCACGGAAGGCTCTATATCAACAAGATGCGTAGTGAGATAAAATCGCAGATTATGGACAACATTGCTATTTCTTGAAAGACTTAGATAGAGCTTTATGTAACAATGAACCCCCGTCTTTTGCACTATTATATGTTGTGCCAGAATAACAAGAAGCAAGGCAGCAACTACAGCTGAGGTCGACAGTTTCGGCAGAAGAAAAGCCAATTCAGCATCATGACTAGAGAAACACAGCCGCGGGCCCTGTCTTGCCACCCAAGGAACGGGACTTGGATTACGTGTGTGTTCCTAACCAACAACAACGAAGCTACCTGGAATGGAGAAATGGTGCGCTGCAACGAGAGACCCAACAAACGGGGAAGACGCAGATGCAAGCAGAACGTCTTCCACAGCGTCCAAGCAAACGGCATGGCATGCTACGACACACCACGTAGTTTTGCTGTTATTTGCCACAATCTTGAGATTCACGCCTTCCTTGTGGGAAAAATTCCTCTGTTTGTGATAACCTGAGATATTATTAAAGAAGTTTCCCATACTACTGTTGATTATACATCAAGATGAAAAATATCGATTTCAAATGTTTGTATAGCTTATGGGACTTAACTACGGAGTCATCAGTCCCTAAACTTACAAACTACTTATGAACTAGCTAACACTAAGGACGGCACAAATATCCATGCCCGAGGGGGGATTCGAACCCCCGACCGTAGTGGCCGTGCAAACCGTGACTGGCGCGCCGCAGTCCCCTCGGCCACCGCAGCCGGCAATATTGATTTCATCCGGTTCTAGACATCATTTAGATACGGATATATATATATATATTAATTAAATAACAACACCATCGTAAAACATAATAAAGTATCTGAGGTGGTAAAGCGTTATCTCAGTTAATATTTAAAAAGAATTTTCACTTCTACACCATTTATAGCCCAAAATAAACTCTAATTGCAATCTTCATCATATTAACTATTTTATAATTAGCTTTTATTCTTTGTTGACAGATTTTCTAATAACTGATGTGACTCACTGTTCCGTAGAGAAACCAATGAACGTGTGAAGGGACTTGCACACTCCCATGAAAATGGCAGTGAAATAATTATGAAAATAATAAGTCGCCGCGTGAGAGTAGCCGCGTGGTTTTCCGTTGGAGGTTCGAGTCATCGCTCGGGCATGGGTGTGTGTTGTCAGTGTAAGTTAAGTAGTTTGTATGTCTAGGGACTGATGACCATAGCAGTTTGGTCCAATAGATTTACAAACACTTGAAATTTAAGTCACAGCGCAAGAACCGGGTTGTAAAATTTCCAGGGAGCTGTTATTCAATGTATTTCTGTCTTTTCTTTTCGCTATCTTTAGCCATAAGAAGTACTAAATGTGAACACTACATTGCAAACTTACCTCAACTACAGCGGAGAAGGTATACTTTGTCTTTATTTGAAAATTTGTGGAGCACAAATAAGAAAAGAAACAAGAAATACGTCTTAATGTGTAAGAATGAGACGAATGTCTATGGAGTAGAGCGCCACCCATAATAAAATCGGTCTGCCGCGTACTTATAGGACTAAATTATATAAAAACGCTCCTGATAATGACATAGGCGTCAGTCAGCACAACAGCGTTTCCACTTAACATAAGTGATATAATCTAAATTGAAGTTTCACGTGTCGACCGAACTTTTTCCCCCTAAAATTGTGAGCCTTAGGTTGCGGAGTGCGTGATCTCAGGAGTCACGAATTCGCCTCGCCGTTCTCCTTTAGCCTGCCGCGTCCCTCCGTGCTATTCTGTACACCGTCCTCATTATGGGAGAATGTGCTGATATTTTCCTTGTCGCTACCGTATTTTCTATTCGGTTGAAAACAGCCATAGTACGATCACAGAAGACCATTAATCTTACTCGCCCTTTTGTTTGCTCCATCTTATATAACGATGTACATATAATTTAGCAGACTTCAAGAATCGTTTTATACGGAATACGAGTAAACCTGCTTCACGACTGCCGAAGACACAAAGTGATTATCTGACGCTAAACAGTTTAAACTAATTCACTGCTTAGCAATAGAACAAATATTCATATTGCCTGGAAAAGTGTCTACATTGATTTGTTCAGTTTTTCTACAACTATGCTGGAAAAGTAATTACAAACATTACTCTAAAAAAGTGACATTAAGTTAACGATGCCGCGGTGGAGTAGCCGAGCGGTCTAAAGCACCTCGCTGCGGAGAGCGTGGTTGCTCGCCGTGGAGGTTCGAGTCCTCCTTGGGGCATGGGTGTGTATGTTTGTCCGTAGGTTAGTTTACCTAGGTTTAAGTAGTTTGTAAGCTACGGACTGATGACCACGCAGTTTGGTCCGATAGATTTACAAACATTTGAACATTTTTTGAACATACTTTTTACTCACTGCTTCAACACCATACACTTTATGTTTTGTTGTGTGGCCATATTCCGCAGCAGCTGTGAAAATTGATTATAAGAGGTACTCCGTCTTATGCTGACTATAATTGCAGTCAGCATAAGACGGATTACCTCTTATAATCAACCACACACTTTCACTAACATCCCATTGATCTACGTCGCCGTTTTGCCCAATGTGAAACTTGATGTTAATGCGTTGCTCCATTGCTACGTTTTGCGTTCCATGTTACAATGACACGAGTTCTCACACTGATCCTTTTAGCTGGGTGCAGCATGTACCACCACTTCACTGCAGTGTTTTGCATGATAGGGAGAGCTTGTTGACATGTCTCTCAATATGTATCCGCGGGCACCTCATTCTCGCCACAGCAGTTTGTAAAATATGAGACCATTCAACGAACTTTGCTCCGATAGATTTACAAACATTTGAACATTTTGAACAAGTTAACGATGCTCCTCAGATTCACATTAAGATCAGAGTTAATACATTTGACTATCAAAAAATCTCTTTTGTAAATGAAAGGATACATCCATCACTCTAACACCAGCTACGAACTTGGTTACGGTTTATTAACATTTGTAAAACAGGTGGAATAGTGTGTGTAGACTGTTTTGCCTTCCACCTCCAGTGCAATGAGTGTGAGTCGGTCTTCAGACATAACTGTAGTACAACAGCTGCCGAGTACAGTAAATAATATACGGAATACCAGTAAACATGCTTCACAACTGCCGAAGACACAAAGTAATAAACTGACGCTAAACAATTTAAACTAATCCACTGCTTAGCAATAGATCAAATATTCATATTGCCTGGAAAAGCGTCTACATTGATTTGTTTAGTTTTTCTACAACAACGCTGGAAAAGTAATTACAAACATTACTCTAAAAAAGTGAAATTAAGTTAACGATGCCGCGGTGGAGTAGCCGAGCGGTCTAAGACGCCTCGCTGCGGAGCGCGTGGTTGCTCGCCGTTGGAGGTTCGAGTCCTCCCTGGGGCATGGGTGTGTGTGTTTGTCCTTAGCTTAGTTTAACTTAGTGTAAGTAGTTTGTAAGCTACGGACTGATGACCACACAGTTTGGTCCGATAGATATACAAACATTTGAAACATTTTGAGTAGCCGAGCGGTCTAAAGCACCTCGCTGCGGAGCGCGCGGTTGCTCGCCGTGGAGGTTCGAGTCCTCCCTGGGGCATGGGTGTGTGTGTTTGTCCGTAGGTTAGTTTACCTAGGTTTAAGTAGTTTGTAAGCTACGGACTGATGACCACGCAGTTTGGTCCGATAGATTTGCAAACATTTGAACATTTTGAACAAGTTAACGATGCTCCTCACAATCAGATTAAGATCAGAGTTGATACATTTGACTATCAAAAATCTCTTTTGTAAATGAAAGGATACATCCATCACTCTAACGCCAGCTACGAACGTGGTTACAGTTTATTAACATTTGTAAAACAGGTGGAATAGTGTGTGTAGACTGTTTTGCCTTCCACCTCCAGTGCAATGAGTGTGAGTCGGTCTTCAGACATAACTGTAGTACAACAGCTGCCGAGTACAGTAAATAATATTTAAGAGGAGGGGCCTCGTGCAGATGAAATAAAGCCCCACAAATCTATACGAGTAAAACGAGCGTTTCGATTAGCCTCGCTGTCAGGGCCAGGCCCGGCAAATGAGCAGCATTTAGCGCGCTCGCGGTTCTGACAAACATCACGTATGCACTGAAAGCGGCTTTAGACCTCGCGGTGGCCGTAACTCGCATACAGACGTATTACAGCCACGGCGCGCGTCTCCTCGCAGGCAGAGTGCACGTCAAAGGGCGCGCAAGATCATAACTCCAGCTGCATTCCAATTTCATATGCATCGCGCTACGCGCTGCTCACAGAGCCGGCCTGCGTGACAAGCAACTGTATTCTTGACACTGCTCAAGTGCTCATCTTCTTTCACAGTCACTACACAGCGTCAGTCCTATTTCTTGTCTGTGTACCACATTAAACGATAATACAACGACGGGCCTTTAAGGCTACAGAAGCCACGAAATTATAGTCTCGCACCATATACATAACATATACGCGCAGCCGTGGCTTCTCGATTACAAACAACTAATTAACCCTCTTCGATTCATGTGGTAAGTGTGTGGGGTAAAATCGCAGAGGGAGACCAAGAGACGAATACAGTAACCAGATTCAAATGGATGTGGGTTGCCGTTATTATGAAGAGATGAAGAGGCTTAGCCGGCCGCGGTGGCCGAGGGGACTGAGGCGCTCCAGTCACGGTCTGCACGGCCACTATGGTCGGGGGTTCGAATCCCCCCTCGGGCATGGATATTTGTGCCGTCTTGAGTATTAGTTAGTTCATAAGTAGTTTGTAATTTAGGGACTGATGACCCCGTAGTTAAGTCCCATAAGCTTTACAAACATTTGAAACATTTGAAGAGGCTTACTCAGGATGAGTTGGTCGAAGATCTGCATGAAACCATACTCCGGACTGAAGACAACAACAACAGTATCAGGTGCGCGCCGAGAGCACAAAAGACCAGGTGGCGTCCTCCTGCTTCAGTTTCCTTTTTCTTAGGTTCTTCCTGCAAAAATTCCATCCTGACTATGGCTGATGCGGTACTATAAGACACGGTAGCTGAAGGTTTATGGTTTCCCCGCATTCCGCGAAGGAAGCAGTGCCGCATGGGATGGAAGGGAGGAAGGAAATTTGGAGTTTAACGTCCCGTCGACAGCGTGGTCATTAGAGACGGAGCTTACGCTCGGTGTGTTTGGGTAAGGATGTGGAAGGTTTGTTTGTATAGTCTATGGGACTTAACTACGGGGTCATCAGTCCCTAAACTTACAAACTACTTATGAACTACTTACGAACTAGGACGGCACAAATATCCATGCCCGAGGGGGGATTCCAATCCCCGACCGTAGTGGCCGTGCAGACTGTGACTGGAGCGCCTTAGTCCCCTCGGCCACCGCGGCCGGCCGGATGTGGAAGGAAATCGGCCGTGCCCTTTCAAAGGAACCATCCTGGTATTTGCCTGGAGAGATTTAGGAAAATGACGGAAAACCTTAATCTGGATGGCCGGAGGTGGATTTGAACCACCATCCTTCCGAATGCGAGTCCAGTGTGTTACCACTGCGCCACCTCGCTCGGTGCCGCATGGGGTCATGCCGACCCTACTAGGAGAGTTAATGACTACTATCCGGGCAGCATTACAGAAGATCCAGTGATTAGGATCGCGGACTCCTGGAGGAGATCTTCTGGAATTGATTATTACCGAAGAAATGTCTGGAGCGGTGCGCAGTAGGCCTTATGTGCTCAAATGAGAATCTACTTGAAGATAATAATTTCGTGTGGCTCATTGACCTGGTGCAAGTCTTTCAATTAATCGCCACTTCGGCGACTTGCGTGTCCCTAGCCTACCCAAGTCTTCGATCCATGGAAACGGGACCTACAGCATAACATGGAATCCGAGCCACGTGTCGTTTCTGGGACTCTGCACCTCGTTGAGAGGTGGAAGGCTAGGTTAAAATACAGACTTAAAAAATGCGAGATCCGACCGGGTTTAAAACCCACGATCTTTATTTTTCCAGTGGAGCGCTTTATTCCGAGACTAACGGGCCCGACATCTATTTGAATGAATAATCGATAAGCAAGTTCTTGAACTGTCATCAAATCCAAATCCTTGGTACACGGAATAATTTCGTTCAAATACAGGACTGAGCTACAAAAAATATTTTCCCATATATCTCAAAATTTCCAGTTGTTTTGGGAAATGTTTCCAAACTTTTGCTTCATACAATTGACAGTTACTAACATAAGAAAAACTAAATCCAACCAGTTCTGTCAATCAATTCTGAAGAATGGTAATAAATGCACTCGGTAATTGATTTGTATTTATATAAGTGTAATGAGGATAGCTTGTAACTCACTGACGCAGACAGCCAAAGAGAAGTGACACACTCACACAACTTAAGTTTCAGCCGCAGCTACAGACTTCATTAGGAATAGGCACACGTATCATCATACAGGCACAACTCATGACAACACGACAACCTTCTCCGGCTACCGTGCTCCGAATTGGGATTCTCGTTTGATGAAGGCTGCGGCCAATATCTAAGTTGCAGGCATACGTTCGATCAGGTGCTGGTAGGTTTCTTGCGGAATGGCAGGCCATTCTTCACGGAGCGTTGCACTGAGGAGAGGTATCGATGTAGGTCGGTAAGGTCTGGACGAAGTCGGCGTTCCAAAGCATCCCAAATGTGTTCAGTAGGATACAAGTCAGGACTCTGTACAGGCCAGTCTCTTACATGGATGTTATTGTCGTGGAACCACTCCGCCACAGGCCGTACCTTATGAACATGTGCTCGATCATGCCGAAAGATGTAATCGCCATCGCCAAATTGCTCTTTAATAGTGGGAACCCAGAAGGTGCTTGAAACATCAAAGTAGGCCTGTGCTGCGATAGTGCCACTCAAAACAAGAAGGGACGCAAGCCCCTCCATGCAAAACAGGACCACACCATAACACCACCGCCTCCGAATTTTGCTTTTGGCACTACACACGCTGACTAGTGACTTTCACCGAGCATTCGCCATACCCACACCCCGGTCATCGGATCGCCACATTCTGTTCCGCAATTTCTACTCCATACAACGTTATACCAATGTTCAGTCGTCCGATGTTTACGCTCCTTACACCAAGGGAGGCGTCGTTTGGCATTGACTTGTGTTATGTGTGGCTTAAGAGCAGCATCTCGAGCATGAAATCGAAGATTTCTCGCGTCCCGACTAACTGTCATAGTACTTGGAGTTGATATTGTTGCATTTTGGTATTTCTGGTGATGGTCTGAATAGAAGCCTGCCTGTTACACTGTACGATCATTTTCAACTGTCGGCGGTCTCTGTCAGTCAACAGACGACACTGTCACATCAGAAACAATGGATCTAGGGGTGTTTAATAGTGTGGAAATATCTCACACAAATGACACCCAATCACTTGACCATGTTTGAAGTTCACGAATTCCGCGGAGCGCCCCATTCCGCTCTCTCACGATGTAATTACTGAGGTCGCTGATATGGAGTACCTGGCAGTAAGTGGTAGCACAGTGCACCTAATATGAAAGACGTTTATTTCTGGGGGTGTTTGGATACTTTTGATCACATAGTGTATCTTCTACAAACTGCATAATCTAAAGGTAATATACTGGTATGTTTGTGAACCCAAGGACCAAACCGCAAAGCTAATCGGTCCCTCCTTACACTAAATTATGCTAAGAAAAAAAAAAAAAAAAAAAAAAAAACACACACACACACACACACGCTTGAAAGAGAGAGAACTCGAACCTCCGCCGCGCTATCTGTGACATGAGTTCTAGTCCTAGACCGAGCGCCTTATTTAAAGCAATCAGTAATATAAAATCAAAGTCACAAGTTATAGACTTCAGAATTACTCACATTGTAAAATAGTTAACTGTAGACCTCTCGATGGCATACAAAATGTGGAAAAAAGAAAAATCGGAATTAATATCTACACAGGTATGAGGTAATTCTCATATCGCATTAAAAGTGATATATATATATATGGCATCGTAACTGACAGTCAACTAAGCAACAGCACCGTTTGAAAAATCTGCTTGCTTGTGTGAAGTAGTAGTTAATGATCAAATTACCAAATCATTATCACTGCTTCGTAACATAGAGGGGATGGAAATGACAGAAGGAGATATCTTTGACAAATGTGTAGTAAATATGAAAATGATGTAGAATAGAAAACGAAAACAGAAACAGCAGCACAACAGCTGTGTATGACAGTACATGTAACATTACACAATGGAGGTAGTCAACTTTTTTATCTATAGCGAACTTCTGAATTTCTGTTAGTATTAAAAGTTTATAACAAGCCACTTGTTCCACAAATAATGGTGATTTATATAAAAGAGGTAATAATTACTTTATAAAACTTATAAAACATAGTATCACAAAGTTAAATATTAAAATACTAATTACGTATCCAAATACCTCATGTCAATATTTTATGAAAACCTATGAAAGCATTTTTAAAACATTTATTATTTATGACTTACCATGAAAGCTGCAACGCCCTTTAGTGAACGGTACGGACCACTTTGACTACGACTGCCCTACAACAGTATGTATCCTTACGATAAAAGTAGTCACTAAAATAGTAAACTACAAATCTTAGCATAATATGTGTTACGTTTTAAGATTATAATATTAGATTACAGTGCTTTTCATTAATCATTGGACTAAATAATTTGAAAATCAACGTTAAATGCTGATCTCCAGCATATAGTAATGCATGACAAATGCAGCTAAAATGTTCGCCTCTTCTTCATATATATATATATATATATATATATATATATATATATATATATATATATATATGTGTGTGTGTGTGTGTGTGTGTGTGTGTGTGTGTGTGTAGGGGACCAAAGCCACTGTCTCTCTTATCACTGCTCATCACGTACTACAAACTCCAGTGTTTAACGCCTAAACTATTGCCAGATTGGAGGACATATTTAGCTTACACACTGTAACGGCTCCGAAAGCCCATATCGATTATGTTCCGTTGAATGGTTTACACGCTGAAACTTTTTGATGGCCTAGCATTGAAACACGCAGCAGTTTGCGGAAGGGTTACACTTCTTTCACGTTGAACGATTATCTTCAATCGTCGTTGGTCACGGCCTTGCAGGATCATTTTACGTCCGCAGCGATTTAGGAGATCTGATTTTTTTTTATCGATTCACGATATTCGCAATTCACTTAAGAAATGGTCGCATGGGAAAATCCCCACCTCATCGCTACCTCGGAGATGTTGTGTCCCATATTTCGTGCGCCGACTATAACAGTACGTTCAAACTCACTTAAATCGTGAAAACCTGCCACTGTAGATGCAATAATCGATCTATGGCCTGTATTAGATTAACACCGTCTAGAGGGAGGCCTCACCGCAGTCCACGTTGCGATACACCGAGTTGTCCACGACCTCTAACTGACTAGTTGCCCAGCGGTCGAGGCGTACTCAGTGTGACGTGACACGGACTGCACATAGGCCTGTTTCTGGACGGTGTTAGTTAGCCATCTGTTGTCATATATAGACGCTGGAAACCGTACTGCCGTCCTCTGAGTGTTTAGTTATCGCTTTGTTTGCATACACGTACTTAAAAAGGTTCAAATATTTGTAAATCTAAGGGACAAAATTACGACCGGATCTCATATTAACATGTTATCAGACTAAAGAAGTTAATATTTTTCAAGATCAGTGTAGTCAAGAGTCGTTTTTATACAAACTATGTTTTTTCCATAACTTCTCAAAATAATTCCATTAAGAGAAACCTGCAAGGTAAATACAAAGGTTCTTTTTCCGACAAATATTCAGATAAAATACACGCATGTCCAAAAGAACTTATTTGATATTCTGCCAGTGAGCCACAGGTTAACACAAGGCTGAGTACCCACTTCCACTGCTGGATCTCAGTGTAAGCACTCTGACTAATCATTTTGACTGATTCTTCCGTAGCTTCGTGGTAGAACATAATCAAATAAATGAAAAAAAACACAATTTTGTGTGTGTTCTGCGAGTTTATTTTTGTTTACTTAACCGGTTTTCGGCTTATGAGGCTATATTCAGAGTACTGACTGCTGTGTGAAAGAGTTTACAATGTTATGATACAGTATTGTAAGAGATGACAAATGTCTACACTTAGATCGACATACATAGCATGTATGTATGTATGTCGATCTAAGTGTAGATAAATACAAAGGTTCTTTTTCCGAAAAATAATCAGATAAAATTTGCCAAAACAAGGAAGTGCATGTAACTAACGACATTCGGTGTAATGGAGAGAACGTTTCAGTTGCTTTCGTATCACTGGGCTCCATAAAATAATTCATGTCAGGAAAACCTTCCCTCTTAGCGTTGACTTTTGCATCTGGATTTAGAGAGCAGTGTAGTCGATCCTTTTTCACGTTTCCAGACGCTTCAGAACACGTTTGCTAGACATATTTAAATTCAATTAACTCGCAAGCAACTTTTTCCTCTCTCACAAGGGACACCTTTGACCTTGAACGCTCGGACCCGAACAAAACCACGCTTGGAATAACAGGCAGTGGTGTGCGTCATTTCCATGCAAAACATTGCATTGTACCTCAAGTAACATTTTACAGAGAGAAACAAAGTAACAAGATTTCAATACCCTAGGAAGGAAATGGTGTGGCTCGGTACGAGAATGGTAGAGTGACAGACTATAAATCTGAAGGTCACCGATTCGGTCTCCTCTGTCTCCTAGAATTTTTATCTGACACTTTTCACTTCTTTCACCTCCGGAAGTGCTGCTGATGTGGAAAAAGGCAGAGTAGCACCGTGGTTCTGAATCCACGTTAAATTGTAGGTTGCAGTATAACTGCACTGGTAAGTCACTTAGAAGGTCAGAGGAAGTCAACGGTATACCACCTCCAAATAGAATCATGCCTAGTAAAACCTCTGTGGTGTTCAAACCAATTTCCGGATTGTTGACTGCTTTACCTATTACCTTTACGAATGAAATTGTATGTAACTGAATGGCGGCAGTGTATCAGCAAAGTGGGAGAGAATAATGTACATACCTCAGTAAAGCCAGGTTACAGCATTCTAAATTACTTTCGCATTCAAGCAGTCCAAAATCAAAGGTCACGCTAATTTCATTTTCAAATTATGTAGTGCTTGAAGAGCAACATTCAGGTTCAGGTTACCCCTTTCTTTCAAATTCCGTACATCTATGCTGCGTAACGTCATGTATTTCATGTTTCCTTTGAAACAAGCATCTGCAGCCCGTTTCCTAGACACATTATTTAGAATTAATGTGCAATTTAATTTACTTTTGATGCACTTAATAGCACTTCATAAATTTGCTATAGGAACTGAAGCCACGTTTGTAATAGTCCTCATAAATCTTCTAATAGTACGCTGTCATCAGTATATGTTAAGACACCGGACCTCTTATTTTTGGGTGGCGAGGGTTCGTACTTACTATGACTAGACTGTTCCTGTTGTTCTGCAGATGGATGTCGTGTACTGCTTGAAGAGCCACCTTCAGGTTCAGGTTTTCCCTGACCTCCAAAATTCGTATGTCTATTCAGCGTAACTTCGTGTATTTCTTTGTCATCGCCATTATATGTCTGAATTATTACTTATGTAATATATCCGCTAACTCCATATCCTCAGCATGTCGCAACAAGGTCCCTAATATTTGAACTTCATGCGTAGTATTAATTCTCTTCATTATATCACTGCACTGTACACAGTTTACACAGTAATTCGCTTGCAAACACTCCAAGCGACAAATACGCACTGCACTATACCACACACGCAACTGGAGCACTGGTTAGTGCAACTACACTACGCCACCATCTAGTGGCGCTACCAGGCAAGTGCTGCGTTTAGGATGGAAATGAGCCACACCTCTGTTTTGTTTATGACTGCTTGTTATTCTAAGCATGGTTTCGTACAGTTTCGAGCGTTCGAGGTCAAAGTGTCTCTTGTCAGGTATGTTTTGAAGCAATTTTAAATGTTATTTCTTAAGTGCTTCTGAGATGTCGTTAGAAAGCGATGCTAAGCATTCTTATTCAATGTTAGTTCAAAGTCACATTGGCGTAACTGTTAATTATGCGGATACTCTTATACATAGTAGATTTGCGATTTTATTAACTGAAAACTTTTCCCTGGAAATATTTAAATTTAATAACATTGAATGAGTGTTGGATTTTTTTATATTAGTTTCAAATACATATAACCACTTTCTCTAGATATTTAAGTGCCACTGACCCATCATTCACGACGACCAATGCAATTAGTGATAGAGAACGCAGCATTTGAGAAATGTGCATTTAACAAATTACATATGTGAAAGAATGAATAAACTTATCACATAGAAAAATATTTACGACCTTTCACTTTTTTCCTTGTACTTTCCGACCATTAATGGATGTGCGCCCTTTCCTCTTACAATACATTCAAAAATGTTCAAATGTATGTGAAGCTTATGGGACTTAACTACGGGGTCATCAGTCCCTAAACTTACAAACTACTTATGAAGTACCTTGTACTATAGACAGCACAAACATCCATGCCCAAGGGGGGAATCGAACCCCCGACGGGGAACGGCCTCGCGCATCGTAGCATAGCGCCTCAATGCGCTCCGCTCGTCAATGCTCTAAATTCTCACGCCTTAGTTTTCCATTCAACCAAAGTGAAAGATAGCGCAAGAAAAATGATCAATACATTAAAGAGTACAATATAGGAATCACTCTGATGTAAATACATCAACTTTGACTCAGTTTGAATATATACTCTACGTCTTTGTCCTCAATCTAAAACATTTGTTTCTCCTTCCTGGTCGCGTAATCTAATGCCACTCGAAACTGCCCTATCTCTTAAGAAAGACGGATAAACTGGTCATCCAAGAAGCCATTTTTCTTCCCAAAAGCTACCATGATTTCCATGCTTCGTTAATTGTAACAACTTTCCCCATTGAATGGAGGTACTTCCAGGGGTTTAATGATCCAAATGAGGATTGCGATTTCCTTCATTTTCCTTATATATTTATTTAATGTCATCAAATTTGGATATAATTTCAGTGATACGTATTTTTTCCGCGCTTAGTTTTTATTCATTTGTTGATATTTTAAAGCCCCGCGCTTAGCGTGGTCTCAAAAAATGTTCAAATGTTTATAATTCTGTGGGTCCAAACTACGTTAGTTATCAGTTCCTAGACTTACAAACTACTTAAAATAAGTTAAACTAACCTAAGGACAACACACACTGACACATCCATTTCCGAGGGAGGATTCGAACCTTCGACGCGGGAGGCCGCGCTATCTGTAACATGGCGCTCCAGAGCGCTCGGCTACTCCCGCGTGGCTAGCGTGACATCACAGAGTGGTTTCGTATCATTACAGACGCTGATTCTACCCTTCCAGCCGATACACACTCTCACTTCCTTCGAATACATTCCATGCCTCGTCAAATTAAAATCATTTGTCCTCCGAAAATACTCTGTTGTTGAATTACGTTATTTAAGCTCTTGAAGACTGTAAAAATACACATGGAACGCGTATAGTTTATGGTTCGTGAAGAAGCCATGGTATTATGTGCAGAGGATCGCTTTTACACTAGAAATCAAATCATCTATTGAATAATGCTTCTTCTTCGACAGTAATTGACAAGGGATAAAATTTGGTCTTTAGTGTTGAAAATACCGAAGAGCTGGCATTCAAGTTTGTAAGAAGCACGACAGCAATGAAAGAAGAAAAGAAAATTTCAACGTTTCGTAGAGGACCAGTTCATCAGGGAAGGAGCCCAAATTCGTATCATGGGACACTACAGGTACTGCAGGATCCTTTACCACTGGCCTCGAAATACTTCATTCTTCGCTTAATGTGTTATTGAGTCGAATGGACAGCGTTACAGAACACCCGCGAAGGACAAATACTTGGTCTTAGCTGTTGTAGAACATGCGATCGGACAGAATAACTATTCAGCTAGCGGCAGTTACCATCGTCCTTTTTTTATTTTTATTTATTTATTTTTTATTTTTTTTATTTTTTACCGTACCTGTGTACAGCTTAATAACCCAGTGATCGAACGCATTCGTGTAGGTCACTGACCGTAAATTGACTCATCGCGAACAGATATAGACACTTAAACGAGTCACTCCAAGTAGAAAGGGTGCTGTAGTCTGTCCTCTGTTATGAGTCGCTCGCACGTTTTTCGCTTAAGCCTTAACGCGTGTGTCTAAAGTGAGACGCCCTTTTCGCTAAATGTAGACGGCGTTTCATAAGCGATACGAGGCAAAACTACTTTCTGTACTCGTATATGCAAACGCGCGGTAACGAAGATGTATTAGGGATGCGCCCTTGTTACTGGCTGGCGGAACCGCGGGACAATCTGACGGCGCTAAGCGTCAGTCGGCTGCCTCGCCGCCTCCCCTGTTTTCATAGCGGGCGGCGGGGGCGGAGGCCGAACAAAGGGCCCACAAGTGGCGCGGGCCGCGCTGTCAGCGCACCTGAAAGGAAAGCGCTGCTCGAATATACGCTCTCCGCGGTAATGCGTTTCCCACACGAGCACGCCAAGGAATGACAGACCGTAGTCGGCGATCTGTCGCGGCCATGTCTTCAGTTCTCGGGATAGCTGAAAAGCCGAAATGCGTTGTTGTCAGCGATTGTTCTCTACTTCTACGTACACACTCTTTAAGCCACTGCGCGAGACGCAGCGAAGAGCATTCCGGCTTCGCGCACTGCCCGAGGGAGAAACGATAATCTATGTGTCGCTTTAGGCGCGCTTACTTCTCTCAATATATCTACACAACACACACGATGATGGCAGTATAACGATTACACACTCTTCGTCGACTGGCGGTTTCCCAAATTTTCTCGACAATGTTCCGAGAGAGCTTCCTTGTCATTCTTCAAAATCAAATGTTTGTAGGGCTTATGGGACTTAACTACGGGGTCATCAGTCCCTAAACTTACAAACTACTTATGAACTAGCTACTACTAAGGACGGCACAAATATCCATGCCTGAGGGGGGATTCGAACCCCCGACCTTAGTGGCCGTGCAGACCGTGACTGGCGCGCCGCAGTCCCCTCGGCCACCGCGGCCGGCTGTCATTCTTCCACGGACTGTCATTCGTAATTCCTGTGCATTTCTGTTACAGTGTGTTAATACTTTACCGACGTGTTACGATCTAAGCAATGCGCTTCTGAACTCGTTCGTTGCCTGTTGTCATGCCTACTTGATATCGTGTACTAACGCTCGGCAGTAGACCTACTCTAGATTCTGTCTTGAAACTTGTTTCGTTCACTGATCCATTTCACGTTTCTAGAATCCACTTAGAAATCTACATCACCCAATCGCATGTCCTACTGCTGGTTTTATCTGATCGTTTCAACTCCCATCCTGTTTTAACAATATCCCTGACTACTTACTCGATTAACTGTGCTGATGGTGGTCACAACTGATCTCCCAACAGGATACAATCAGGTTCTATGCTTCTGTTACAGGTATTCTCTTGCGTTTATACATTCAAAGTAAGCTTCCATTCATTATACCATATTGAATTTTGTCTTTATCTTTTCGTTTTCATTGTATTCCTTCAACGACAATACAGTACTGCTTCTGGTGCTATCTGAAACATCATATCTCAATAGCCGGCCGCGGTGGGCGAGGGGACTGAGGCGCGTCAGTCACGGTCTGCACGGCCACTATGGTCGGGGGTTCGAATCCCCCCTCGGGCATGGATATTTGTGCCGTCCTTAGTGTTAGCTAGTTCATAAGTAGTTTGTAAGTTTACGGACTGATGACCTCGTAGTTAAGTCCCGTAAGCTGTACAAACATTTGAACATTTTTGAACATATCTCAATACTGAAAACACTACAGCCCATTCTGCACTACCTCATCGCACGAAAACAGGATGATACTTGCGTTCCTATAAAACAAGGATGGTAATCTCAAAAGCTGACGTCTGCTAAATAAACAAGGCTCAAGTTCACATGGGTCCCAAAATAAGTAAGTAAAGAATTAAATCGGATTCTGTTCCTGACAGTTGACATCTCTTTTCTGGTGCTATTTCTCCATATGATTAGAAAACCGCTCTGTATTTCAATGCGAAGACAGTTGTCCACATAGGCGACAGTAGCACATTCTGAAGGTATGATTGTGCAAACACCTAGCGAGTGGTATCTCCATATATATCCTTAGTGTCTGCCATGTGGTAGTTGCCAAGAAAAATTTTCACTTCTTGTCCGGTTTTGTGTGTCCTTCAGAAATACCGATTTATTGGCGAGCGGCCCACCAAAATTACCTTCAAGGTATTTGGCCCGAGGACACCGGCTTTGGAACTCCTATTTTATAACATTCACCGCTCACTAGAGTGCCCTAGTTTAGTGCCTGTGGAGATAGTCAGTAATATGACACCTCAGTTAGCAGTATAAAAGAGAATTAATGTTAAATATTCAGTCGGCGGCACGGTCATTAGAGATCGCAGGCTTGTACTACAAAATGATGATGAAATAAGTCTAACTTGTTATTTTTAGGGCACAATCCCGTAAATTTTATGGACAGAGCTGCGGAAATAATCGAAAACCTAAATCTGGATGGCTGGATAATGATCTGAAACGTCGTCGACACGAATACGCGTTCAGTGTGCTGAGCTGTGCGCCTCCTGTTGGTAGTCGACCAAGTAGCAGAGTGCGTAACGCCTTTTGGAAGTGGACGATAGCTCGTATTACGGATCTCGGTAAAGGGGGCACAGGGCTGTTTCAATCGACGGTCACTTCCTCCTCTGCAGTTTCACAATAACGTTAGTTTGGGAAGTTAATTACACAATCAGATAGGCCCGTCTACGTGAGGGTCTAGTACGAAGCTTAGTAGTAGTGACGACGTCCCTCCTAATTTTTACAAGAATGATAGTCTTTCTGCACTCATTACACCCTCAGCTCTATGTAAATTTAAATACGCAATAAAATTAAAGATGTTATCTCAAACAGTTAATTTTTACTATCATCCGAGATGTGTTTGCAGGAAACACCTCTAGCTGTTATCGTACACATAATGTAATGTCATGCGACCAGTGAAGACAGGTCTGTATGAGTATTCGCTGGATGCGTGAGTTATCAGCATTCCATGGCATGTGTCTACAAAACAGTTACTGCTTTTCTCATTTAACGGGTCTTTATTAAGTATCAGTGATCATTTCAACCATACATCATTATTATTATTACATTATCTTGTAAATGTGTATCTGGAGACGTGGAAGACACTGAAACATCTTCTCCACAGTACCGTAGCATGCCGCCATGCGGCAAAACAAAATGACACAGGAAGCCCGTCATTGTTAAATTGGAGTATGGAGAGGATATTCGTTTACTGCATCCGGAGGGAAGGACTGCAGCATTCATACATGATCGCTTATTGCAATAGTTCTTATAGAGTGGTCAAACAAGTCAAAGCTCATTAACACTGTGAATAACGAAGAACAAAGCGACACATAATTTCTCTGGGAAATAGAAAAGATCGAAAGAGAAATGGAGGCATCCTTGTTTGAAGAGTGGTGTATCACCATCTAAGAGATAGTGTAAAACTGTGAGATCAGTGATGGATCCGTTTTCACCTCCATCAACGATTGTTTGATATGATAAAAAACGACTTCGCTGTAGCTTGCACTGTTTAAAATACGTCGAACCGAAGCTACATTCATTCAAATGTTTGTTAAGCTTATGGGACTTAACTACGGGGTCATTAGTCCCTAAACTTACAAACTACTTATGAACTACTTACGAACTAGGACGGCACAAATATCCATGCCCGAGGCGGGATTCGAACCCCCGACCGTAGTGGCCGTGCTGACCGTGACTGGAGCGCGTCAGTCACCTTTTTTTTTTTTTTTTTTTTTTTTTTTTTTTTGCTCTATGGGTAGTTCGGTTCATTGCGGACGCTGATAATATTTGTTCGTTAATGTTCAAAGTGTTCTCGGCTCAGCTTTTTTATTACAGAGGGGCGCGCTATTCGAAAATGGAATGGGAGATAAACAGTATAAAGGTGGTTCGATGATCCCTCTGCACATGTCCAAATAAAAGTTCAAGAATATTTATCAAATTATAGCAACATGCAGTTATTAAAGCTATAATGAGACACCTCATGCATTCATTTTCAAAGTAGCTCAATGATTGTTTACACAGAACTTACAAGACGCAAACAATTTACAGCTTTCTAAGAACATGGTTTTAAATATATTGTGTAGACTCTAAATTACAGAATTAGATGCATCTGATCGATACACCTACATGTACAGATGCTACAATCTGATAAGGCAAAACGAGTAAATCTAGAGCAAGGATAATAAATATTAGTTGTCCTTTATGTAATTGTAAGTAATTTAATGTACATATAATCAAAAAAGGTGAAAAATAAGTAACTGTAAATAGTTTTAGAAGTATTTGCTACTTCATTCTGTGATACCTAGGTTTGTATCTTGAGGTGTTAATTCAGCTTGTTATAATATTATGCCATTTTCAGCAATTCTGTAATATAATTGTTAAGTGATATTTATACTCCCTTTCCGATGTCTTTTAGCTTTGCTGACTACCAACGAGCTAGAATTCGAATATGGCTGAATATTAAAACATCGATCTACACTGGTCAAAACAATTAGGGTCTCAGATGAGATATCTAGTTTCTAAAGTATTGTCATCTGCAGAATGAACTAAAATGGTTCGACGTCTTTCTGATGCTTCTACGGAGTGAAGACAACATTACGGCAACCGAGTAGTGGTAATAATATAACGTTGCTGCAGAGGTCGTTGGTGTTGACTTGTGTTTACTCTAACAAATCACACAAGCAGTTAGGTTCAGGTAGTGCAGTGATCAGATAGCGCAATGCAACCACAACATGACCTACCCGAAACTATGGCATGGAGAGCATTGTGAATATTATTAGATTCGGGACAGACACAGAGGGAGGTGGCTGCAGGTATTGGATTGTCCCAAAGTTTAATTTCCAGGATATGGACGCGATTTCAGAAAACAGGAACCGTTAAAAGAAAGGAAAGCCAAGGTCATCTACAGGTAACCACAGAGGAGATGACCGTATGACCGTTATCTGCGGTTAACAGCCCGTCGAGACAGGAGGCTGAATGCAACTCTGCTGCAACAGGACGCGCAATATAATACAAATAGTTCGAATTCGCCTTCAGTAATGTGGTCTCTACGCACGAAAGCTTTGGGTGTGTGTCCCATTAAAACCATGACACCGTTTAGTTTAGCCAGCAGAAAATGGCCGGACGAACATCAGTATTGGAGTCATAGCGTATGGCGCCGGGTCTGTTCACAGATGAGTCAATATATCAGGGTGGTGGACGAATGCTGTGGGCAGGAATCAGTATGGGCAAGCCTCTATGTCGTTCAGAATGGCCGTCTCACTGCTCAGAGGTATGGGGACCATATCCTACGACCTTTTGTTGTTCCCTACACTGTTGCCATAGGAGATGGGTTCCTTCTGGTGGACGATAACGCTCGTCCCCGCAGAGCAGCACTGGTGGACAACATGCTTGATGCTGAAGAACGTGAACGAATGGAGTGGCTAGCTTGTTCACCGAACTTCCATCCGATTGAGTATGTCTGCGATCTACATCTACATCTACATGAGACACTCTGCAAATCACATTTAAGTGCCTGGCAGAGGGTTCCTCGAACCACCGTTATACTATTTATCTTCCATTCCATTCTCGAATAGCGCGCGGGAAGAAAGAAAACCTGAATCTCTCCGTTCGAGCTCTGATTTCTCGTATTTTATTCTGATGTTCATTCTATCTATGTAAGTGGGACTCAAAAATATATTTTCGCATTCGGAGGAGAATGTTGGCGATTGGAGTTTTGTAAGTAGCCCACGCCGCACCGATAAGCGTCGTTGTTGTAATGATTTCCATCCCAGATCCTGTATCATTTCCGTAACGCTGTCTCCCCTGTATCGTGACAATACGAAACGAGCTACCCTTCTTTAGACTCTTTCGATGTCCTCCATCAAATTCACCTGATAAGGAGCAGCAATACTCCAAAAATGGACGAACAAGCGTAGTGTACTTAGCAGACGCATTGCAGCCAAACTAGCACATCTTACAACGGTTGCAGAGCTGGATAATGCACTCATGAGAGAATGGCCAAATATCCCCCAAGAGCTGATTTATAATCTCATACTGTCCATGTCACGCAGGTGTGCAGCTGTACTGGCCGTCCGAGGTGATCACGCACCAAATTAGAGAGCAACGAGAATGATTTTTTTTCACTTTTATGGTAAACCCACGATGTCTCGCTCTACATAAACGCCATGTGAACCTCAAGATTTGAGGTAGCAAAATGTCGTCCTGTATCACACACAGATCATAGTTGTAACCAATATCTGAATAAAATACGTTAGCATATGTATATTGTGTATGATATCTCACCTGATCCCTAATTGTTTTGATCAGTGTATGTAGTCTCCGCGCACCATAGTTACGCGGATCTGAGCATTTGTTCCTTTGATGTTTTGGAAGGTTCTGTATGAATTATGATCATTAATAATTTGCTTCAGTTCCAATTTCTTTCATTGCTTTCAAATTATTCCTTTTTTTTCTTCTCTGGGCTTAGAACATTTAATCCCATGGATAAGAATTTATGCTTCCTTCTTTTCGTCAAATAGAGAAAGTCTCATTATACATGCTGACAGTGCTAAACGATTGGGAAAACTTAGAAATTGTGCCATACTTTGCAATAAATCATCATAAAATTATGATGTATTTAACATACAGTTGTACAATTTTACCAAATCTGTCGTAAAAACCACTTTTGATTAAATTGTGACTGCATTTTAATTTGTTCTTATCATGCACACTACTTTTGGCGGCTTGCTATTCATTTACGTGAATTTGTTTTGTTCTTTCAGAGACTTGTGTCATGAAGCTTGGACCAAACTGAGATTGTCTCCAATGTTTGGTTGCATATGTCCAAATAATCATATGAAAAGGCGCTGTGACCGGATATTTACGATGGTTAATCACAATCCTTGTGTCGGTAAGTAAGCAGCTTAACATGAAGCATGCATTAAATCTAAAGCGAGATAGGTTAACTTGACAGTCAATAAGTCTTGACGTTATATCTGCATGATAATAATGATTTTTTTCCGGAGAATAAAATTACAATAATTATGGTTTCTTTTAAATATCACATCTGAAAATTTATTCATTTGTTCGTACAAGTTCTCACAAGCAATGTTCCCGCGAAGAAACTGTGACAGTTTTGGTACATCAAAATCTCATTGTCGCCAGTTCGAAAACGCCGAAATGTCTGTGACCTCTCGGAAACAGTGTTTGTGTTGAACTAAGGCAGGGACGATATATATTTCCATAATGTAAATGTTAATCTGATTGACATGAAATATACTGTAATGTTTCTCCCAATGCTCCTGTATGTGAAATGAGTTTACATTGATGTATTCCAGCTGACCTGCTTTATGTTAGAAATCACAAAATTTCACCCTCTCGTATTTAGCATTGCATTTGTGATCCTTCCCATCCGTCCATCCACCAGACGTAATGGGAAACTGACGCTGCCCTCTTGGCATAAAATCGATACAAGTACTTTATAGTGATGACGCGTTTTTTATTTCGATGACTGTATTCAGTTCCTTAAATGTTACGAGTACCAGTCGGAATTATACACTAAACGCTTTCATCCATGTAATAAATTCCTGTTGTACCCCTTGCCACGATTGTATAAAATGCAGAAATATTGGCTTCTTTTAAACAAAAACGTTTAACTAACCCGAAAACACTTATTTATGTATGAATAAAACTTTTACTTCATTTTTACCACGTGATTAGTCATATGTTAATTTTTCTGTAGGGTTTCGTACGATATAGTAGTACACGTAAATGTAAAGAGGCTCAATTTTTAATGCGTGAAATATGCTTCATTTCCGATTTACGAGAATCGCCAACTTTACGAATGATTCACAACGCCTCACAATTTATTCATGGTGTCCATGTTCAGACAAAATCAGGCAAGACAAAGGACGATCAAATAGTCCCTATCCCCTCGTTTATTATGCTGTATTAGGTCTCATGGTACCATGAGGTATAAGCGTGGGTTTGGTTGTATGCACTGTCTTTGAAACGTGTTTAATATTTGCACTCCACGGTGTAAAAATCTATTCAACGCAGTCAATAACACCTTAAAATTGCACAGCATATTAAATTTAAATATCAAAAATCGAACTCAGTTCTTATCTTAGACCGTTTTTGTCGTTTTAGCTAATTATTAAATATCATTAAAACTAGGTATCCAGTTTAGCATGAATTCTGGCTGTATGTCGTTATCATTGCAAGAAACATTCGTCACGATCAGAAACAGCAGATACCTTGTATGCAGGAGATTTTAAATGAAAAAGTAAACAGTAACAATCGTCTGATGATAGATCTGTTAATTTCAAACAACAAACGGCTCTATTTTAGTTAATATAATTATTAATGGTTTTGTAGTTTTTCCTTGCATAAAAATTAATTCATATCTCTACACAGGGACGGTTTTGCCATTCCAGTCGTCCGCAAAACAGCAACAATACATTTCATAAAACTTGGAAATTATTCTCTTCCGGACCCACATCTTTGTTAGATTTTAATACACGAATAATGCGATGCCTAAACACTCGATACTGTTTACGAGATATCTCTTATATAGAAGTAGTTAAGTGTATCTGTCAATATAGCAGCCCGCGTCTTACATTATGGGCCGAATAAACAAGGAATGGCAGAATCAAAGATAATTTTCTCTGATATTCAGACAATCGAAGACTTATTTCTGGTGGATGGACATCCCAATAAATGTTTCGTGAACCACTAGCGTGCACAGAAAACGTATGTAGCATGAAAAGTCTGAACAGTTCAGGCACAGTATCTAGAATGTAAACCTCAAGCAGAGATCTTCACGACACACTCCCTCACAAAATGTGTGGCCGCGATGCGAATGTTTTGCTCTCTCCCGAGGGCTGAACGTGACGTAGAGCAAGGCAATCGGAAACGATAAGAACAATGGTGTCACCGTCTGCTGCAGTAAGAAGGCGTCAATTCTCATTACATGAACGTGAGTCAAGATAAAGCTTCTTAAATCTTCAGAGCATGCAAAAATCACAGGTCAAAAGTCACGAAAGAGAGAAAATTGAGTAGAAAAACATTAATAGGAGGTTAATGATGGTCAGAGGTGACTGATTTGATAATGGAAAAAAGTTAACGCTTCCATTTAAACGATTTAATTGCTTATAAATTTATTGGGACTCATTTACACCGTGGGTGTAGTAGCACAAAGTAATATTACAGAAATTATTAGGTTCGTTAAGACATAGGATATGCATCTTCGGAGTAAAGGTATAGCATGTTTTGATAGTCTCATCGTGAATTAGCTGGGAGGATATCTGTATATCTGTAGGTCTAGTTTGGTTATGCACTGTTAACTAGTGAGTTATTAGTGGATCATTACTCAAATGTTATAGCTTTGCAAACGATGTGTCCGTTGCGCTCGTCAATTGCTTTACGATTTTCTTCAACATGGAATTCCACACAAACTGACTCACAATTAATCACTTGCCCTAAAATTCTGTAATGGTAGATCAAGCTTCTTCGGCTTCATACGCTATGAAGAATTAGTTTCTGCCTCTAGGATTACAAATGGAACTTTTGCAAACATATGCCCTTCCACTAACGAGCAAGTAAGTCCAGTAATGGCTTTGCACTTGTAAGGACTTTTTCCTTTCTGCTGAGTTATTTATTATTTATAGGAAAGTTCTCTCACACAAGAATTTTAATTCCGTGTCGAGATCCAACTAAGCCGTATCCGTAATTTACATTTTGTTTTGTCCAATATGTTACCTCATAGATCACCTAATTCGCTTCCACCGCTTCCATACTACTTGTAAGTCTGGAAGATCTCTACAGCTGCTTCATCACTTTAACTCTTGCATTTTTCGATTTAAATTCGCACAGAGAAATCTGAATATTGATGCAGTAGAGGAAAACTTACTTTCTCATGGTTATTCACCAACAATAAACCCCACGTAGAAGTTGTTATCCCTTATTCTGCAAACTAATAGTAAAACAGTAAGATTCCGAAGCCAGAAACGGTCTCAGCACTTCTGCTAGGAAATATCTGAAGCGAAGTAGCGTTATTCTTACCGTTCAAATCCTCAGTCTGTAGACATTACTGCTTATTAGCAACTGCGGTATAAGACTGAGTGAAAATTAATTTTGCGTTGTACATAATCATCGAATTTGTGTGGCATGGAGGGTTGTTCATAGTAACAATTACTCCGTTTTTTTCTTCTGTAATTGGAGAATGGAGCGGTACAGAAATATTATGAATGGCAGTTCGATAAACCATCTTCCAAGCACTTATGTCTCCGATCTCCGTGTAAAATCCTTCTACATGTTAACTGCCTAAGCGGTTCTGCATGCTCTGAAAATTCAAGAAAGTGTTACGTCTACGGTATTGACTGAAAAGACGGAGCTTTTCCATGCTATTGTTCTTATCGAATAAATGTACAGTAATTGTTAACAAACGATACTGTTTAGATTTCCGGATTGTTTGCTTCAGTACATGGCAGATTGCGATATCAGTCTGTGACATTCAAAGTAACAAATGTGCTTCTAACTCATGTTTATCGCAAAAGTTACAACCTTTGTTCTATGTGTGTAAATATGTCTTGTGTGCACCTTTTCTCTTGAAGCACTTTCCTGTTTATTTGTCACTCTCACAGAGTATGATTACTGAGTGTGCACGTGCTTACAGTTTCATGCAGCACCACTGCGGCGACCGGCAGATACTGACTTCCTTTCGGACTGTTTGACGTCAGTAATGTATCATTAAATGTGTCACCTTTGGATCTGTCGTCGAATCGTGTATAGCGTTCGAGTTACATTCGCGGTCTCCGCCTTCGGCGCACCCTTTGCATTTGGTTATTCCTACAGCAGGCGACATGCACAATCCCAGACTACAGCAAGCTAGAAAATAAATAATTTATTTTGAAGTGCAGAAATACTGCTGATTCATCCTTCAATGTGTGGTTGCGATTCAATACGGCTACAAAATAATTATAACCCGGTGCCTAGAATTTACACCAGCTGTTTGTGGGAAGAGTTACAAGGAATCGCACCTAGTTATGGGTTGAGACACTCTTCGCACGAGCTCCGACACTAAAATATGTAGGTTTACAAATTCATATTTTTATGACTTAGTAGTTGTTCATGTAACCGAAATTATAGCTTGCGTAGTATCGAATGAAACGATTACCTTTCTTATTATTTAGTAAAACATTTTAGATTTCCTGACTGTTCTTGGTTAACATAGAAAACTAACCGAAGTATCAAGATCATGTATATTTTCGAAGGTTTTGTGCGCAGATATCCAATAACTGTAAAACAGCACCTGCCTCAAAATGTTTGCACGGTTAAATTTTAAAACTACGAAATGGATCTGCACTTGACCGTTTGGTTTAACACTTTACATGCTTCATCAGACGAGTCATAAGTAAAGTGGCACGATTCATTTTCATGTCTAATAGTATTATTGTAAATATCCATATGCCTAAATAAAAAAATCTGTATTTTTAAATCCAGATAAAAACAGAGAGTGTAACTAAAGCTAACAACTTGAAATAGGAGTTAACACTGCTGTTGCTCCTATCAAAGGCAAAAAAATTTCAGTTGCAGTTAAGAATATTTACGCTTTCGGATGCCTTATTTGGTAACATGATCCAGTAACTGTTTAATGAATGCAGAGGACAACAGCATAGCATTGTACTATTGGTGTGTCGAACGCAAGAAAGTGATGGTTTCAGTTTTCTTGTATAGTGCCTGTACTTAAAATGGTGGTATGTTCTTCTTTTATAAATTAAAAAGTTTATGTTTCAGAATAAAAACTCACAACTTTGTAATAACAATAATCGTTGAACGAACTGTAAAAATGTATATAAATATTTTGTGACACTACATGCTACATTGTTTGAATGTGACATCGTTTACGCGCACAGAAATGAAAATCATCAGACTGAAAATGATTAAAAGTTACAAAAGACATACTGTCTTTCTCGGTCACAGACTGCTTTATTTCGCTAGATACGCTTTCGTTTTATCATAACAGAAAGCAAAGCGTTGCGGATGTTGGTCATTATGTGAAATTCGTTACAATCTTGTTTCTACTTACTCCATGCCTGAAAACCCGCTTTGTTTGTATTTCCTCGCGTGTAAACGATTTCACGTGATGTGTACAAAGCCCACAGCATATTATAATTAGGAAATCTTTGTGTCAGTGTTTCTTCTCTAATCACAATGCCAAAACCACGCACAGTGAACAGTATAAATGCAAATGGAGGTAACAAAAGCTTGTATCTTTAACGGCGTCAGGTAAATATAGCGGCGGCCTCTCGCAGTATAAGCCAAGGCAAGTACGTACACGGTGAGCATAAATACCGCGAAAGCCTTTAGTATGGCCATTCTCCGATAAATACATACATGGCCACATACATAGGTCAATATTTAAACCAACTTTGTAGGTGGCAATTAGCTGCAAATGTTTTTATTTCCATTTATTTTATCGTTTCCATTGCAAAGCATTTGCGTGAAAACTGTCACACAAAAAGTATTTAAAATCTGCATGACTGTTGAAGATTTTATTTAGATGCATACTGGCCAACTCATTGATCGTCTTTTACAATTACTTCACCTTCTGTCAACACGATTATGCTTTGAGTGCAGCTATTGATGGCTAAAGGACACTTGAATCCCAATTGTAGTGTTAACCGTAGCGCTCCTTGCCCCAAAACTGAGGATGACGAAGCTTTTTTGTTTATTTTGTTTTATGTTTGTTACTGGAAATTTACCTAAATACATGACACTATTACGATTACCATGCACAGTGCATAGAAACAATATTTCGCTATTCGAGTCATGTAATTATATCTATTTAGCAAGAAATTTACTGCTATCTGTGTACGGAAACTAAAATGTTACAGTTTTCACCAAAGTGAAAGTAGGAAGATAATAAAGCAGCATCATCTTCTAAATGTAAAAGTTTGGCCGCACTGCACAGAAATCACGGTCTCACGATGTCAACATTCAGCACTCTTGTTTCTTTAAGGGCATCCATTAAAATGTCACCTAGCCTTACTTCACATGGAACTAATATAGAAATCTGCTGCCTGCTCCAGGCCCCTTCAGAAAACTCTGATTGGCCAATAAAGTCTCATGGTTGGCTGCCGAGAATTACTGCAGTCCACAAACAACAAAAAATTGGAAACACATCGTAAAAAAGATAGGGGGAGGGTGGGCCAACAATCTCTCTCTCTCTCTCTCTCTCTCTCTCTCTCTCTCTCTCTCTGTCACACACACACACACACACACACACACACACACACACACACGAGCAGGAGTTATAAAAAATTAATAATATTAATAACAAAACAAAATATTGCTGGTGCAGTATTTTCCGCACTTACGTCGGAAACACCCACACACTGGCATAAGAGCAAAGATACGACAACGCCATTCAGCATTTGGCAACACCACCGAAAACAAAAACAACATACAACCAAAACGGAATGTGCTTAGCGGTGAAGTGCTGAAATGAAAAATCAAACGGAATAAAAGAAGACAGTAACTAAACAGCAAATGTAAACCAGCATATACATAAAATTGTAAGTAATAACATGAAAATATCATTAGTTGTACTACGATAACGCGCCAGAACTGTTTATAACGTAAAATACTGAAAACGTAAAAAAAAGAAACGAAATATTGTAAAAAATATCAGGTTTATATTCCTGTCCACTGAAGATGCCTTGCAAATGAAGGTGAAACGCGTATGGCAAATTAACTTGTCCTATTTCAGTTGCATAGACGGCTTATACAAGTAAATACCTGCATTATAATTACATGTGCTGCTTTGCAGACGTACCGTGAGGGACCCATTAGAATGTAGTACGCTTGAACCATTATGCTAAATTCTACTGTTTTTCATTTTTCTTTTTTTTCCAAAACTGTTACCCCATTTAATGCAAAAATCACGAGCCCTTGCAGGCACATCATTTAAATTTTCACGCTTACTCAGAACCAGGGATGTTTAATTTTGTTTATCAGTAGTCACAAACTTTGTACAATATTAAATACTGCTGTTATGTCAAATTTTATGATCACACAGGTATAAAAATTCATTCCTAGACAGTGTTTTGTGACTTTTCTCTAGTGAATACATTTTGTTTCTCCTTTTCCCCTTGCACGTAAGTAGTGCCCACAAGAAGGTATGCAACAGGGTTTCTGGATCACTACACTGAGTTCAAACTGCACACGCGTGGATGCGTTGTAGTTGATGCTACTATCACATTGAACTGAGGATGGTTCCAGTGGGCCGAACTACAGCGGGTGGTCACCTCTGTCTGCTTGTTCGATTTCTGGCCCAAAACGTGTTATAGTTGCAGTTCATTCTCCGTATCGCCATGGGTGCCACTTACATTCCTTACTGACTTCCTCACAACTACCTCTATCGTAAACCCCCGTCCCCCTCACCTAAGCTACCTCACTTCCAAAGCAAAATACCAGTATGGAGAAATAAAAATTCTGTATTATTCATCAAAATATTTACGGACTCTACAAAATATATGTGGCTCACTTATACTTTCTACCAAATTAAAATAACACTTTAGTGAAATTAAAAGTGGACCTTGTCAGTTTTCTGCAAGTGTAGAAAATACATTTAGTTAGGTACCCTCCGCCACACACCATGTGGTGGCTTGCGGGGTATGGATGTAGCTTAGATGTAGTTTACTTCTTGGTACTAATGATCAAACTTGAAGTTAAGGTGGACATGAATGTTATTTCCGTTTTAGTATCAATATACAAATTATAGCTTAGTGGATTTGGAGACAGCTTTTGAAAAGGTTGACTGGAAAATATTCTTTCTAATTATGAAAGTAGTAGGAGTAAAATATAGGTAACAAGAAGTTATATTCAACTTGTACAAAACGGACAGCAGGTAGAAGAGTCGAAGGACATGAAAAGGATGTAGCGACTGGTGAGGGAGTAAGACAGTGTTGTTGGTTTACCCAAATGTTATTCAATCTGTACAACGAGCAGGCTGCGAAAGAGAGAAAGGAGAAATTTCGAGTATGAATTAAATTTCAGAGAAAAGAAATAAAGTCTTTGCGATTCGCCAGTGAGCCTGTAATTCTGTCAGAGATAGCAAGTGCATGCAAGAGCAATTGAACTGAAAGTACAGTGTCTTGAAATGAGGATATAAGGTGAACATTAACAAAACCAAAACCAGGGTAGCGGAATGTAGTTTAGGAAAATCAAATGATGCTGAAGGAATTAGATTAGGTAATGAGGCAGCAAAAGTAGTAGATGAGTTTAATTATTTGGGAGTCAAAATAACTTCTGATGGTCAAAGTAAAGAAGATATAAATGCAAAACTCCTAAAGGTACAAAAAGTATTTTTGTAGAAGAGATTTAACCTGACGAAGTCCTTTTTGAAGCCATTTGTCCAGAGTGAAACGTGAACGATAAGGAGTTCGGACAAATAAATGATAGAAGCTTTTGAAATGTGGCGCTAACGATGAATGTTGAAGATAAAACGGGTAGATCGGGTAAAAATGTTATTTACAGTTTTCTTTTACATATAAATAACACTTCAACTGTTCTCAATTTTTTTAAATATGGAATGATTTCAGTATGTTCAGTACAGGGCTGTATATAAGATGGTGGGCAGCGCCCCCGTCTCCCAGAAATGATGAATATAAAGGAAAATAAAACAAATACGGTATCTGAATTATTTTAATGAATGGGCGTGTATGCATCGCCGTGCTACCCTCTACCAGGCACATAAATGTGATTTACAGAGTACCCACGCAGATGTAGATACTTCCCTGTATTGGTGAGGAGAGTGGGTTCTTAGTGCTATGAAGTTAGTGCCGGTTTTTTAATTGCTTTATTTCTTGATTTAATATAAACAATCAATAAAGCTTGATCTTCGTAAATTGAAAAGGGCTTCAGCACAAAACTAAACTCCAGAACAAAATGGGGAACAGAAGAGATCTTAACCATAAGCAAACTGAATAAAAAATGAGATGTAATTCTACTACCTATGGAGGAAATAAAAGGCAAAATAAAATTTCCCATGTGTTCTCAACTAGAAGAACTGTTATGCTAGATGTCTTACATGCGGTACAAACAAGCAATGTGTCTAGCATTTTCCGCTCTAAGACAGTGAAGATTCTGTCTCCAATCGCCAGACTGAAAAATTTATTTCCTTAACGTTACTTATTAGGTACTTTGCTATAAAATGTAATAAAACGAAATTACAGCAAAAAAGTACCATATAGCAATAGAACTGAATAAACACAATGATACAATTATGCAGGACGCTGATGATTTGCTGCTAAATGGATTGCAAGCTTCACATATCGACTGTCTTGATCCATATAGATGTTCCCTGGAGCAAGGTCTGGACCGGTTTCTGAAAACCAAAGGATGTTATGGTTCCAACAGGTCATCATATTCACAGGACTCGTCTTGAGTTATGAAGCTTCACTTTCTGAGGTTGATGAAGTGAGTGTCACATCATTATGTCCCTACATTGGTTGGTGAAGTTTGAAAAGTAGGTGAATGTGGATAGCCGAAAACAGAGCAACACTCGTTTTCTACCTAAGTGAATGTGTACTAAATTCATACGTTAAACATACTGATAAAGCTGTTATTTCAGGAACGTACCATTCTGCTGTGCAACAGTATAACTCAGTCTTCGCCAAATGTACCTATCCTGTAAGCTGGATCAGTACTGTCAACAGAGCAAGCCATGAGTGTTTTGTGCTGGTGTAGAACAAATCTAAATGCATTTTCATAAAGAATATTTTTTTTATTTGACTGATAAGTTATTCTCCTTTTATGCATGGTTAGAATTTTTGTGTGAGATGAATGTTTAAACTTTTCTATGTGAAGAGTGTTTTTCAAAGACTTTACTTCTCCTAAGACTCATAGTAGCACAACAAGCGGGCGAAGTAAACAGAAAGTCACCATACTGATTTAGGTTTTCACACAGATAACACACAGAGTTTGGTACTTTCTGTAGCTGTAGTTGTATGTTAGGAATGTAGGCAATTTAAGTGGAATATCAAATTAAAGATCGCACCAAAATACATCATATTTATCATACATTGTTTTTGTACAGAGTCAGGAAACGTGATGAAAGAAGATAAATGTGCTATAAATTTTGGTATTTCTTAGTAGGTGATTATTATATGCGAAGGAGGTACATTTTGAAAATGTTGAGAGATCCCTGTTAACAAAGTTCTGATTGGTAAATTGGGGGACAAAGGTCTGACTAGTTCTGGTTATAGCGTGAAGAAGAATGTACAGAGTACAAAGTGACCAGCCATTTGTACATTCTTTTCTTTCAATGGCTCGAAAAATACTGGATACTGATGGTCAGATCTAAATATATGTGTGTTTGGCTTTCTTGCTCTCTGATTTACTTATTTACAAGTAAGTGAAATGGCTTAGAAGAAGATCAGGGAGGTGTGAGAAAGTGGAACGCAGTTGAGGGAAAAGTGATCGTGGAATAAACTTTCGTGGTTTTTCGTCCAGTGGCAATAATGAGAATGAGCAACTGTTGTAATGGCCATATTTTTGGTCAAATGAGTAAGATAACCACCGGATGCAGTGCCGCACAACAGAAGCAGCCTCAATTTCTTCGTAGTTGATCTGGGTTTAAAACTCAGCATTGCAATGTAGGGCTTATTTATTGAGGAGTCAGCACCAGCGACATTAGATGACTTTCAACGCCCATTCGTCTGCAGTAATAGTTTTTGCACTTACATTCCCATGAATTGAATGAAAATGAATCTATTTCTGGTGGCATGGTCAAAATGTGAGGAGATATCATTTTCAATAGACGTATTCGTTGAGGCCCATTTGCACGGAAATGTAGTAGAGGGATGTTCTCTTCGTCTTCAATTGTGTGAATTCCTCTTCTATGAAAATTTCTCGAGCGAATATTAGGATATATTTCTGAAGGTTGTCAGGCACTACGAACGACTCCTGAAGGCCTCCGCACGACTCTTCTCGACAAATGCAAACCAGTCTAAATATTGGTTTTTAATCGCGTAAAAAATATCGTGTTACTTCGTTACCAAAAATTGATCTACAGTAAAGTGATTTCTTCGGAAAGAAGTAAATGTTGTTTGATAATTTTTGTGCAGATTCTATCTTAAAACTTTCCATATTGAAACTTATGGACAATGTTGGCTATTAAGCTTTAGCTTTCGCGTCCAGGAAATGTGGTCTGCATGCTTGATGATGTTTAACTCTACGATATTATTAAATATTACTTAGGAATAGTTGTTACATATCTGTGATCGCAGTGGTGTTTATATAGTGCAACGTTCGACCTCAAATGGTTCATATGAGTAAAAATTGCCAGTTACTGCTCAGAGGACTTGGTCTGCCACAGACGATAGGGAGACTAAAGCAATTGCTGGCAGCAAAGAAGAACTACTGAGAATTTTCGTCTATAATGAAAAGGGGACAACCACGAAACTGCCTGATGAGCTTAATACGCGACTACGGGACAAAGAGGCGCATAAAATTGTGGTTTGAGAAACGAGTGAAACATAATTCTCGAGTTGGATATGCTGTTGCCCCATATCAGACTACTTCTATACTTTTTATGCTGCAGAACATGCAGGATTAAAACGAGGGGAAGCTTGTTCTTCTAACTAGGACGTATGGTAGTAACGAAACACAAAATGTGATGTCATCAGTAGCGAAACCAGGAGAGGAAATAGAGGGTTGGTACGGGGATGCAGCCAGAGATTGAGGAAAACCTGCTATGAGCTTTTTTTTTTCTTTTTTTTTTTATCAGGTCAAAGCATCTTCTGAAAACGGCATAACCAAGCATGGATTGGGACATCCAACACCCAAACTTCTATGAAGACAGCCCCGCATTCCAAAATCCTGTATACGCCACTGAAACAATATCAAGTTGGTCAACATGCTGCTGTAGGACCAGAAAGCTACAAATCAAGCGTAGCCACTAATGAAAGTTAGCAATTTCACATATTCCTTCTGTAGGGGAGCCTGACACCTAGGCACGGACGCTGGTGTCTACAAAGCAAAGAGTATCATTTAGTAACAACCCATATTTTACTATCAGATTTTCTTCAGTTTACATTAGTACTAGGATAGTGTAAAGGTAAACTAATAGCCCAGAGAAGCACTTTATGAACTCGCGGTCAATCATCTGACAACGTGGCCGATCTTGACTTCTGTGAACTGTAGATAATCATTACCTAGTTCCGGTACCCATCTTACAATGCTGTATCCCAACAGAAGAAAAGGAGAATGCACGTATTGTTGCAAGGAATTTTCATGAGATCTTATTCTGTACGACTACTAAATGTTTCATTCAGGTACTATGTTAATCGTTAAAAGTGCCCTGAATGCCATCACCTGCATACTCACTTGAAACGCCCATCAAGTAAAAATATTAAAAAAAAAGACACAAATATTGGATTGAGGTAACAGACACCAGTAAAGCTTGCTCCCAATTCGTCTATGCTCTCTGAAAGAATTAAATTGAATGCTATAAGCAAATTCTTTTCTTGATGACGAAAAGAGTTATATTCAACCTATACAAAAACGAGACAGCGGTTATTAGAGTCGACGGGCAAGAAAGCGACGCAGAGGTTGGGAAGGGAGTAAGACAGGGTTGTAGGCTTTCCCCAATGTTGTTCAATGTGTACATTGAGCAGACAGTGAAGGAATGGAAGGAGAAATTTCGAGAGGGCATTAAAGTGCAGGGAGAAGAAATAAAAACATTGCGGCTTGCCGATGACACAGTAATTCTGTCAGAGACCGCAAAGGATCTGGAATAGCAACTGAATGGGATGAACAGTGTCTTGAAAGGAAGATATAAGATGAACATTAACAAGAGTAAAATGAAGGTAATGGAAGGCAATGTAAGAAAATCGGGCGATGCTGAAGGAATTAGATTAGCTAATGAGACAATAAAGGTAGTAGATGAATTTTGTTACTTGGGTAGCAAGATCACTTCTGATGGCCGAAGTAAAGAAGATATAAAATGCAGAATGGCCATGGGAAGAAAGGCGTTTCTAAATAAGCGAAACATGTTAACATCCAACATTAATTTAAATGTTAGGAAGTCCTTTCTGAAAGCATTTGTCTGGAGTGTAGCATTGTATAGGAGTGAAACGTGGACGATAAGGAGTTCAGACAAAAAGATGATAGAAGCTTTTGAAATGTGGTGCTACATACCAATGATGAAAATTAGATGGGTAGATCATGTAACTAATGAGGAGGTGCTTTACCGAATCGGGGAGAAAAGGAGTTTCTGGCATATCCTGACTAAGAGAAGGGATAGATTGGTTGGATACATTCTGAGACATCAAGGAATTATCAACTTAACATTAGAAGGAAGCGAGTGGGGTAAAAATCGTAGAGGGAGACCGAGGGACGAATATAGTAAGCAGATTCAAAAGGATGTAGGTTGCCGAACGTATTCTCAGATCAAGAGACTTGCACAGAACAGGGTAGCGTGGAGAGCTGCATCAAACCAGTCTGCGGACTGCAGACCACAACAACAAGAAGCAAATTCTATTTTATATCTGAGCTCTCCGCTCCTGGACTCTACTTTTTCCCTATTTAGACCACATATTTTATCTACGACACACAGGAATATTGTTATCAAAATCAAATGTTTTCTAGCTTAATATTTAATGGTTAGATTACCGACAATTTCAAGTTTCCTGATCGTCCTCTTAGGTGTCAAAACACGTTAATAAAAGGAAAATTTCACTTATGTCTGTAAATTACCTAATTTGGACGTCTCTGTCTTCAGGTACTGTTTTTGTGTGTATCACATGCCAAATAATCACAAGCCTCAGTCGCATACAAGTTTCCTTTATTTGCCGGATTCCCTGGTAATTTACGAGAATATTCAGAAATGTTACTAGCGAACGGCCTGACGTTAAATGTGTATGACAGACGTCGGTACTGTATATAGTCAGAAACACATGTGACAACAGGAGAAAGTAACAGACAGTTCGCAAGAGGTGGATACATTTCTCCGCAAACAGACCACATTGAGTTCATAGCCCGAAGTCAAGTTTTAAAATCTGGCCAGAGGCTTCTACAGCCAAATTATGATGGTCTTTCATTGCGTCTTTGAATGCTCTGAAGGAACATTCAATCTTTAAGTGATGTACAATGTGCTGACTTTTTCTGCTGCCACTTTGAGACGAGGAATTTCATGCACATTGGCGCAGTGATGCAGCAATACGCCACATCGGCTTCAGTTAGTACTCACCCTATTCAGTAACCACGTTCGGGGGGCGGAGAGTTACTGCGCTGCAGTCCCCTCTCACCCCATAAAAGAGGTAATATGGGGACATTGCCCTCTGTGTGAGATCGTTTATTTTCTTACCACAGGTCTAAATAATGATCAAGGCAGTAGACCCATCAACGGACACCTCTAGTATAAGCGGCCGTTGTATATCTGTCGAGGGAGAAAATAAAATACAGTTGTTTACTCAGGAAAATTTTGATGCGTCTCTATGAAACTATATTTTTATGACTTCTACTTCTTCAGACCAAATTACTGCACCTATGTTTTCAGGCTGGGCGAAAACCTGATGGTGGTTGCCAAAGAGTTTCAGTTAATTGATGATGCACCAATCGTGTTTCTTTCCTCCACTAGGTGTTCCACCCGCCTTGTATGTTGAAATGACTGATCTACATACTAATGGCCATGTCCCTGTATTGTTTTCTAGACTTCAATCACTAGGGTCTTCATAACAGACATTCTGAATAAACTGGTAATTCTGGGATGTTAGCTTCTTTTGCTTCTGTATTGTTAAGACGTTCAACAATAACTGTGATCATCTTACGGCTGGTAGTGGAATATTATTAAGAAACATACCCAGTGTGTATTAGTGGGAATTACACACCTTGTAATGAGGCGCATTGCTTGATTGAGCTGTACCTCAGTTGTGTTGAAGTTGTGGATTGTTTATCAACGTTGAAGATCAATAGTCTGTGACTCAGTATTGAAGAGTTACAGCTGATAATGTGAGGGCTACTGCACCAGTACCCCAGACATTTTCTCTTAATTTCTGGCGTATATTGATCTTAGTTCTGGTTAGAGCTGTCTTATTTCTGTCATGGATTTTGTAAGTCGGTGACCTGTCAACGGTCAGACCTAGATATTATCGAGTGTTGAAAGGTTGGAGAGTGTGATCTCTAAATTTAATGTGGATTTCGTAATTTCCTTGTTTATTCCGTAACTGTGAAAGTTGATACAATGGTCTTTGGACGACTTGGTTAGAGAAGTCGAAATATCTGCCAAACAACTTCAGGTTTGATGTTGTTCTGGTCTCAGCTTCATCAACGGTTAGTTCAGGAGCGTTTAAAGCAATATCATCAGCGTCAATAAATCTCCTAATTTTTGTTTCTGGACGTTTGTACGTCCACAAATAAAAAACAGCAAATAAATGAAGACTGTATGTAGCTTGTGGTTGCCCCACAATTTTATTTATGCCACATTCTATTAACTTGATGTTATAAAGTACAGTCATGGTGTCAAGAGTTCAAACAAATACTCATGAGCCTTACCACAACAGACATGTCCAGTATGGTAAAGGTAATGCGAAGTTTAGATCCTATTATTCCAGTCGAGGCAACTGCAGAGATATAATTCAGCCTTGACAACCGAAGGGGACCCTATCATAAGCTGACGAACGCTACTCGCGTCAGCACAAATCTACTGCACATTTTGTAATATAGTTGGAAACTCTGAGCTCTGTTAAGAATGCAAGAAGGCTTCCCGAAGGAAGTGCCCACAGGTTCCATAAAAAATAATCAATACTAACTTTCCGATTTGTAAAAACGTGAATATACATACAATTACACATTCACCAGCTCATTAGAAGTGCACTTACAACCTATTAAAAGTCCATGAAACAGTGTAAATAAACTCCTCTGTAACGGTAGTGGAGGGGAAGAGCTCGATTATCATTAGCAACAAATACCCCTAATACTGCAAATAGTACTGGGAGGACGGCGAAGCCATCCTTATTCGCCTGGGGCTATCCGTGTATGGTCCGGATTCGACTGAGGTTGGAGGTGAAAAATCAAACAGCATTTTAGTCATATTGGTTTTTATTTAATGCAGTTGTGGTACCCCTGACTGCCATGAGTGGCGCACCCAACACGCCGTGACGTCTCGCTGACTGTGCGGAATTCTGGAATGCTGGTGTGGCACTTGTCCGGCTGCGTGCGCGCAGTCGCCCCAGTGACGCGAGTTCTGTATTGGTTTTCATGTGGATGCAGGATCTGGCTGCCGACAGTTTCCCCGGTATCGCGTGGCAGGTGGTGTATGGTCCAAACACGAACCCACGCCCTCTGGTCGTCGTTCTGCCCGATTACACTGTGGTGCTTGCGGTATGGCCGCCTCCTATCGCCCATACCACGCAACTGGGTAAGTATCATGCTGGTGTCCCGGCGCCGCCCCATTTTGATGCCTAGAGCCGGCTTGGCTCCGTGTAGAACCCCACGATCGACGCTGGAGATGACTGTCATGGTCATACGCTGTCAGCACCAGCCCGCGCCGAATCTGGAGCTTGTACTGCGCTGTACTGAACCATACTGCACCGTACTACTCTGTGCTCCATTTCTTGTCGACACTGTCGAACTTGACCTTTCCGCCCAGTATTTACCTGGTTGTTCTGCCCCTGCCGGAAGTTCCTCCACTAGTTAACAGACTCTTAAAATGCTTTCTGCATTGCTCAAGGCGGGCTGTCTGCCTCACTTTGGTCTGACGCGTTGCTACAGAAACTGTTATATTTATATTCCTTCTCCACTGCATGTGAGTCGTGACGGCTGCTTCTGGCTTCTGTGTGTACACTTATCAACGCTTCCTGCTTGTGACCCGAATCATTTAGCACACCACCTGAACTGAGTAGCACAAGACTTTTCCACATTAGATACTACTCACTATTTTCACTTGCCACACGTTATCAGTCTATCGATGTTTCACCAACTCTACTTTCTTCACCTTCCACTAACACTGCATTCCTCCACCCCTCCCGGTATATTCGCTCCGAATGTACTGTAGGGTTAGTGGAAGATGAAGAAAGTAAAGTCGATGAAAAATCTACACTACTGGCCATTAAAATTGCTACACCTAGAAGAAATGCTGATGATAAACGGGTATTCATTGGACTATATTATACTAGACCGGACATGTGATTACATTTTCACGCATAGTGGGTGCATAGATCCTGAGAAATCAGTACTCAGAACAACCACCTACGGCCGTAATAACAGCCTTGATAAGCCTGGGCATTGAGTCAAACAAAGCTTGGATAGCGTGTACAGGTACAGATGCCCATGCAGCTTCAACACGATACTACAGTTCATCAAGAGTAGTAACACGCGTATTGTGACGAGCCAGTTGCTCGGCCACCATTGACCATACGTTTTCAATTGGTGAGTGATCTGGAGAATGTGCTGGCCAGGGCAGCAGTCGAACATTTTCCGTATCCAGAAAGGCCCGTACAGGACCTGCAACATGCGGTAGTGCATTATCCTGCTGAAATGTAGGGTTTCGCGGGGATTCAATGAAGGGTAGAGCCACGGGTCGTAACACATCTGAAATGTAACGGCAACTGTTCAAAGTGCCGGCGATGCGAACAAGAGGTGACCGAAATGTGTAACCATACCATCACGCCGGGTGATACGCCAGTATGGCGATGACGAATACACGCTTGCGATGTGCGTTCACCACGATGTCGCCAAACATGGATGCGACCATCGTGATGTTGTAAAAGGAACCTGGATTCATCCGAAAAAATGACGTTTTGCCATTCGTGCACCCAAGTTCGTCGTTGCGTACACCATCACAGGCGCTCCTGTGTGTGATGCAGCGTCAACGGTAACCGCAGACATGGCCTCCGAGCTGATAGTCCATGCTGCTGCAAACGTCGTCAAACTGTTCGTGCAGACGGTTGTTGTCTTGCATACGTCCCCATCTGTTGACTCAGGGATCGAGACGTGGCTGCACGATCCGTTACAGCCATGTGGATAAGATGCCTGTCATCTCGACTGCTAGTGATTCGAGGCCGTTGGGATCCAGCACGGCGTTCCATATTGCCCTCCTGATCACGCCGATTCCATATTCCGCTAACAGTCATTGGATCGCGACCAACGCGAGCAGCAATGTCGCGATACGATAAACCGTAATCGCGATAGGCTACAATCCAACCTTTATCAAAGTCAGAAACGTGATGGTACGCATTTCTCCTCCTTCCACGAGGCATCACAACAACGTTTCACCAGGCAACGCCGGTCAACCGCTGTTTGTGTATGAGAAATCGGTTGGAAACTTTCACAGTGTCAGCACGTTGCATGTGTCGCCACCGACGCCAACCTTGTGTGACTGCTATGAAAAGCCGATTATTTGCATATCACAGCATCTTCTTCGTGTCGGTTAAATTTCGCGTCTGTAGCACGTCATCTTCGTAGTGTAGCAATTTTAATGGCCAGACGTGTATAAAATGATCAGGTTTGGCAAGCAAAAATATTGAGTCGTACCTGATGTGGAAAAGTCTTATGCCACTCAGTTCAGGTGGTGTGCTAAGTGCTTCGTGTTGCAAACAGGAAGCATCGCTACGTGTAGACATCGCAGTTAGAAGCAGCTGTCATGTCTCACGTTGAATGGGAAAGAAACTTAAAAATAATACTTCGTATGGCCGTGTGTCGGAACGAGACCAAAGTGGGGCAGCCAGCCCCTTCGTCAAAGCAGAATGGTTTTCAAGAGTTTGTCAACTCAAGGAGAGATTTCGGCTGAGGCAGCCCGTCCAGATAAATACTGCGATAGTTCGAGTTTGATAGAGTCAACGGAGGATGCAGTACGGAGCAGTTAGGTGCAGTACGGTTCACTACAGTCCAGTACCATTTCCAGACACAGCGCGCTCCGAGACCGGGCTGGTGATGGCAGCGCACGACCCTCATTGTGTTTTGCCAACGACCATCGGGCGGCCCTACGGGGAGCCCAGCCAGCTCTAGGCATGTAGTAGAATGCGGCGCTAGGAGGCATCAGCACGTAACTTACCCCGGAGCCTAGTATGGACGATAGGAGGAGGCCATACAGCAAGCGCCTCCTGTAACTGGGCAACACGACGACCACCGTCTCTGGGTTGCGACCGAGGGAGGTGGCACAGTGGTAACGCACTGGACTCGCATTCGGAAGGATGGTGGTTCAAATACACCTCCGACCATCCAGATGAAGGTTTTCCGTGATTTCCCTAAATCACTCCAGCAAATTGCTGATTTTCTTCCCCATCCTTACCCAAACAACCCGAGCATAAGCGCCGCCTCTAATGACCACGCTGTCGACGAGGCGTTAAACACTAATCTTCCTTTTTCCTGGTTGGCGAGAATGGAGGGCACGGGTTCGAGTTCTGGAGTCGGCGGCCAGATCCTGCGTTAATGCGACAACTTGGACCATGCCAATCCTGTTTTAACCGCGGCACGCCACTGAGGCAGGGTTTCACATGCGGGCGACAAGTGACACATAATCATTCGAGAGTCCCACACAGAGTGAGACGTCCGGCACTTTGGCTGCGCCACTCATAGGAGTCAGAGGCTGTGTCTGCCTGCTGTTTCTTTGATTATATAAAAACCTATTTTACTGTTTTATTTACGCCTCCAACCTGAGTCCGGACCCTACTCCCACAGCCAATAAGAATATCTCTGCCATCCTACCAATACTATTTGCAATTTTCTGGGTGTTTTGTTGCTATGATAACTGAGCTCTCCCCTCTCCTCCTCCACTATTGTTATATATGGAATTCCAGTGAAATCAGGCTGCTTAGATTGAAAAATAGTAATAATAATAATAAACGTTGACTATTATATACTTCTTCTCATTTCGGTTTTAATATAATTCATTTTTCGAAATATTTTACGGCACGAACCATTGTGGTAATGGCATCAAAAATAAACCCTATTGCTGGTTTCAGATGTTTCGGTGTTTATATGACAACTGTTACTCGAAAACTAAGTGAATCACATTACACCAAATAAAATACACTAGTGTTCAAAAGTTAAGCATAATCAGGAAAACCGGAAACTGAAAGGGTGAAATGTGAGCAATCGCCGATAATCGCACTCAGTATTTACCGAGCAACGATACATGTTCTCACTGTATAGGAAAGGAGTATTCCATAATTTGACTGGCGGCGTAACTGCAGGGTTAGCGAGGCTGGTATCCAAGATCACTAATTTCTCACTCATGTTTGTCCTTTCAGTGAGCTGGTGGTGAGGGGAACAACATAATGGCACAACAACGCCATTTGGACCCTGTTCCACAGTGCAGAATAGTCGCTCAACTTGAAGCAGATCGCCGGCCGCGGTGGCCGAGGAGACTGAGGCGCTCCAGTCACGGTCTGCACGGCCACTACGGTCGGGGGTTCGAATCCCCCCTCGGGCATGGATATTTGTGCCGTCCTAATTCGTAAGTAGTTCATAAGTAGTTTGTAAGTTTAGGGACTGATGACCCCGTAGTTAAGTCCCATAAAATATACAAACATTTGAACATATTGAACATTTTGAAGCAGATCAGACACAGACTGAAGTCTCAGTAGCCTTGAATGTGCCATAAAGAGTCATTTCCTGGCTTTGGAGACGATCCCAGAACACAGGTGATGCTCGTTGTAGGCCAGTGTTGGTCGAAAAAGAGTAACCGCCTGCAGCAGGACCGATATGTGTCCTTAACTGCCCGACTAAACCGAAAAGCACCAGCACGACAGTTGTCTGCAGATCGTGTAGCTGTGTCAGGGCTATAAATTTCCCTCCGAACAGTGTACTTGCAGGCACAGAATAGCAAGCCTGTTTGCAGACGTCCAGCGTCTTACTCACTTCAGCCCATAGACGGGCCCGTTTACTGTGGAGTTGACGACATCGAAACTGGACCGTGGATGAACGGATGAATGTGCTATTCACGGATGATCACGCTCCAGTTTTTAAAATGATTACCGTCGCACATTAGTCTGGAGAGAACCTGGTAGCCGATATGACCACAGGTACACTGTGGAGAGGGAGCAGTACGGGGGTGATGGTATCATGGTGTTGAGAGGCATCATGTGGAATGGCTGTACGGACCTTGATGGTTCGAGGAACACTGTTCCCACTCAGAGATACAATGATGAGGTACTGTGACCGTATGTTCGAATCTTCAGAGGTGCGGTTGGTTTAGACTTCCTTCTTATGGAAGATAAACCCCGCCTGCAACGTGCTGCTATGGTGGATCAATTTCTTGAAGAGGAAGATATTCATCGTATGGACTCACCAGCGAGGTCTGCGGATATAATCCCGTAGAACATGCCTGGATTGATTTAGAGAGGCGAATTACATCACGGCAGACTCCACCAAGGAGACTCTAAGACCTGCGCATGCTGTTTCGGAGGATGGGACCGATTGCCGAGAAAGTTCTTAAACCATCTGATAGAGAGCATGCCACGTCTCTGGGAAGCATGTATGGCCGTTAGGGGTCACCATACACCTTATTAACAGCTTATTTTGCGGTGGATGACAATTCCAAACGATTTTGGTGTTGGTATGAGAGGTACTGTACTTTCAGAACCTTTCTAACAGTTTTTTAACTAGTTACATGACAATTATTGGTTTGTGATTAAGCTTCAGTTTATTCACAGATTTTTTCTGCATCTTTATGATGAGGTATGCTCTCGTTTAGTCAGTATGCTTACTTTTGGACACTAGTGTACCTTTGATCAGTGATTCATTCTTTGCGAACGTAACAAGAAGTGTTGAGGTTCTGTGGTATTTTCTTGTTTATTGATGTGTGTGGACAAAGTCTTCCTCTATTATAGATTTTAATTATTCGCAACTTGCAGTATATGCAGTAGGAGAAACATATATTGATTTATATCAATATATGTATACTGAAGAACTGGTGTTTAATTAAAACAAGAAACAGAAAATAAAGAGACCAAAGTGCTTAAATTGGTTCCACAGTGAATAATTTTACGTATCTCCTGCAGAATTACCACGCTTGTTAGGATGTATTTTGCCATTAAAGAAGTCCGCCTTGCTAGTGTTTCACATCAGTCTCTGAAATACGTATATTCTTCAGTTCATAGTTGTTTCCTATAATGTAGAATTCTACGATGTTCCAGACTGTCCTGTTACTCTGGAGTGTTGTACAAAAACACAGCGTGCTACAGTTATAATCTACATATCCAACAGTAGATACAATGAATTCTGTATTCGAAATTCCAGCAGTAGTGACTAATTTTTGATTATACATTTTGTGCTCCAATTTGCATATTCATACAATGAATCACTTGTCTGGAGGTACAGTCGCTGTTGACGTCTTGGTTTGTCTTTGTACTTGAAAATGTTCCTTTGTAAAACACACTAAACCTTAGCTTTTCATTTACAAGCACACTTTGTGGCCAAATATTCATTTTTCACTGTTCCAGTTGCCGTCAAGCTTTTGCTCTTTGTATTACCTCTTGTGTAGAAACAGCGCTGCCCTATGGACTTATCAAAGTCATACCATGAAAAGACAGACGGTGAACCGCGAATCCTTCGCAGTGTCGCCATTTTGATCTCTCCCTCTCAATCTCTCTCTCTCTCTCTCTCTCTCTCTCTCTCTCTCTCTCTCTCTCTCTCTCTCTCTCTCTCTTTCTGTCTGTGTGTGTGTGTGTGTGTGTGTGTGTGTGTGTGTGTGTTTTCCTCTTCTAATCATATTTTCTGGATGTGCTCTCTGTCATTGCTAGTGTTACAATTGGATTAAATCATATGGAGTTATTTTACATACTTTTGACTCATTCTCGGAAAACAAATATACTCAGAACGCTAAAGGTCGCGCCTTCATAAAATTTTAGTACTTAATGGACACTGGAGTGAGAAAATAGCTGTCTCCACTGTCAAATACCACGGAAATTAATGGAAAATGCTCAGAGGTCATCATGAAGTACTAACGACAGAGGTGATAAAGTGATGACATTTGATTGGAGTGTTAAGCGATTCACCGTCTATTGTTGCTGTACGTCTCCTCATTACCCATCTTCTTTTACGTTACGGTGTCGGCACGATAACATCTTTCTTGTATGCACAAATAACCTTAAATGTCGGAAGAAATACAAATACACGCGACTGAGAGCTATTTGAAACTAATATGACTTTAGAAAAATATATCATTGTGAGTTCCCTACAATTTAATCCCTCCCACAACCTTCAGCGTCTACAAAATATTAGAGAGTGAACTGTCGGCATCAATAGACATAAAAATACTTGTTTCTGACAGAAATTACAAAAATAAATTCTACACCATTTTATATCTATGTTGCACGTTATTTAGCACAAATATTTGTGATACGCAAGCAAAATTAAGCCCAAAGTTGAATTTTCTAGATGACGTAGCACTTCTCACTGTATGTGGTGAAACCAAACGTCCGTTATAAATAGTCCATTGCAGATTTAGCGCTTGGCAGTTATAATTATATTGCAGTAACAATGTGGTCGTCGTGTCAAAACAAGCACTTCGAGTTCGCATTGTATAATAATTGTTAGTTATTTTCTGTCCTTTTTCGCACAGTTGCTTCTTATATTAATATCCAGATATTTATTTACATAAACCATCTATGCAACTGAAATAAGACATTCTTTTGGCAGGCAAAAGAATTTGTCTTAAATCATTTACATAGGCGGTTATTATAAATAAATGTCTGGATGTTAATTCGGTGATAATACTGTACATTACTTTTGATACTGTCAGAACTTAAAAGTTGTGGTTTATGGTACATAGGTACGCAAATCAATTGCAATAATAACTATTCTAAATTGAGAAAGTCATATTTATTCCTTTCTAGCTACATTAATACTACGATTCAAGGCTCAAAAATCTCATTTCGATCATATGCTATAGACAAACATTTAACAGATCTAAAATGAAAAAATAAATTATCGATTTGTATTTTTCGAAACAGGCTTAAATTGGAAAACAAAAGAAAGAAACCGTATGTTCTCCAGACTGTAGGGAATTGGAAAATTGTCTGTATAAACTCCTAGGAATGACATTATAAATTGAGAGGAGCTGTATAAGGTAGAATGAGCTTTCTCTAAATCTTACAAACACAGAAACAAAATGCTGTTCTTTAAATGGGGCTTAGTTACACGAACAGAAGGGAAAGAATTCGAGATGTACAGAGAAGAAGAGCAAGTAGGTATGTACGAAAGAGTGTGTCACACACACACACACACACACACACACACACACACACATAAAGAGAAAGGGGGGAGGAGAGAGAGAGAAATAGAAAGAGAGAGACATGGCAGCAGAATGGAGCAGGAAGTGGATAACGACCCCTACAGTGACTAACAGGGGTGGTAGGAGTATTTTTATAGATATGCACTACACATCAAAGCTTTTAAACTACATCAAGACAAAAACATTAATTAAAACACAGTGTAATTCCGTTACGTAAATCAACAAGAGTTACCCAACTCCAACAAACATAAATTTTTAAGTGAATGTATTTTATTTTCATCCTTCATTACTTTGTTTCTGTTCTGGTAGCTTTGCTAGTTGATTATACTACTAAATAAGAGAATATCCCGCGTAGCTGGATGTGTGCCTCACATTTGTTGTTCAGCACTAAACGAGTAAATAAACTAGTGAGGCAGTTGTTCGCACCTTGCACTAGCACTTACCCAACATCTCTCACTGTCTCATCAGTTTTTTGGTGTTGTGTTCTTAGATGTAGATATAGCTAGAATGACCAGCACTTTGAAAACAGTATTTTCACCTCCGCTGGAATAGGAGTGCGTAGCTGAAAGAAATATCTGTGTTCCGGTGAAAATAAATTTTCTTCACAATATTGGCGACTCCATGATTATCGGCTTTCTGCAGAAAATAGGGATTTAAACGTCTATATTTGGAATATATTTGTTTTCTCTGTATTAGCATAAATTAAAGAAATCCAGTTGGCTATCTTTCAAAAATACGTATTCAAAGATTAAACTATAATTCAGTGATTAATTACGTAGTGGTTTTCTCAAAATCGTATCAGTTCAAATCCTTGATTTTCTTCTTGATTTTAAAAGAAAAATGTTTAAAAGTTTATCATCTGCCCTTTTAACTTATTTTAATCGTTTAATATTGAAATTCATTAAAACTTTAAAGAAGATTTTTTTGATAAATAAATCGGAACCACGACCGTTTACATGAATTCTAAATAAGTCGGTCTTGGATTGATTTTGCATCGACGATCAGTTAACAACTTTATCTCGATGATGAGGTATGCCTTTTAAGTAGTGTTGTTGTATCACAATACAAAACTCGTGTTTCTTTTCCCCGATGTTTAAGTTAATAACATAATCGAGCATCCGCGGCCGGGAGGAACGACTACTGCTTTCACTTTGTGAGGAATTCAACTATTGAGAGCGGAAAGATGCGTTCCCTTGGCGGCTAGCGGATGCTCGACCAGCACTGTGTACGGTAGCTGAGCGGCACTATTTGAGCACCCTCACAGCAAGATGCATGTCAGCTATGCATCGTCCAGGTCTTAGCATTCACGTTTGCGATAAACATAGATGAAAGCACAAAATAGTTACTTTAAATAATGTTGTCGACATGGTTGAGGAATTCCTAGTGTGACGTTTTGTGTTGCTAGTTGTAACGCAGGCGGCCGGATGCCACGCCGGTGATCCGACCGCCTCCTTAGAAGTACTCAAGTATTCTATTTGCACTGCATGTGTCATCCTACCACTGTGAGCACAGCACTGATTGTTTCTTTTCCTGCTGTTTTCATTTCAGACGTTCTACCAGCCTCCCTTGATTTATCTGGCACAGACTCTGCACTGTACCCGTATGACCCAGTGCAAGGAAATTTCCGAGAGTTGTGGTACCCCAGCTTGTATCCGTACTTTCTCTCCCCGCCCAGCTCGCACCAGCACCCGCAACCGTCCCTAGAAGAAACTCAAATAGATTACGATGACTCGGAAACTAAACTGACTGCTTCCTATTCGGGGTCAATTTCAGTTAAGGTGATATCCTCGGAAAATGCCACATCGTTTGACGGCATTGAGTCTCAGTTAGAGAACCCTCTAGTTGGCATTAGGGGTGCCAACCAGAAGGATTATAACGGAGTAAGGCAGGAAGTGCAATGGCAAGGCAATGGCAACAGCTCACTATTTGACGAAGATGGAGAGCCGAGGCGGACTAGTTTGACGCAGTACCAGGGAAAAAGTATGTATCCCACAGGCACCCTCAAACTGGATCAAGGCAGAGACGAACAACAAAGCGTCCACTCCTTGCTGCAGGCTGCACTAGCGCGCACCTTGTTTCTCTTGGCCGCAGGAGAACGGGAAACTTCGTTATTCGTCTCGAGCCTATAATGTCTTTCTTTGTTTCTTCCAGCACGCTTTAAAATTAATTTTTGACATTGGAATGAAGGTACACAGAAGGTAGGAAATACAGAGTACTTTTAACATGCTTAATAACTGTTTCACAGCTACTAATGTTAACTGCAAGCACAAGCTTCTTGAATGGCTTTTGCTCGCACAACTAATGCTTGTTGCAAAAGTATATGCCTGTAATTTAACATTAATTTTTTGGCTTTATGTATGTAATACTTATGTAATAATGATATAAATATATTTTCCTATTTCTCTATTCCCAAATTTCCTAAATATTTAATTAACAGTTTTTGAGACAAATAGCACTCTTTCCACGTGTTTTATGAAACGTGGCACTACATGGTTCGTACGTCGATACTTTAAAATCGTGTCGCTAAACATAAGCATTTGAAGTTTATTTTTAAAAACGAAAAGACAAACCAGCATGAGCAAACGCACAAACCTGACATTACATTTTCTACACGCCAAATAGTGGCTTTACTTGTAAAACACTTACCACTGTGTTCACGCTGCACTTGGCCAAATCATTAACATGTTTTATTCTATGTAAGGTGTTTTTGTAAAACTGCTAAGCTGCAAACGCACAATACATTTGGCAGCTAACATCACGCCACTGAAGTAATACTTCAATAATGTCTGTCTCTTTTTTCCTTAGTGCTGATGTTTAATGTTTTCATATAGTTGAATGGTTATCAAATGTAGCACATTAAAGTGTGGAAGACCTAAAATTTTTCTGTGCAGTTCGGAAAGCTAGGATATATTTTTTTGAGTTGATGAAGTATAATGTATTTCAGAGAGAAATACGTGGTCGATATGTATTATGTAGCTCTTTCTAAAATAGTTTCGCGTTGAATCACGTATTATTTTTCTACAGTGTTAGCTCCATTTCTCACATAAAAGGTTTACTAGCGTATCAGTTACAATAGACCATGATTATGAAGTTTACTTTTATTTTTAAGTACGTTTTATGTGTATAAATTGCTTTCTTGTCCCAGTAATCGTTTTCAGTTTCCATGCTATGTTTGCTATTTACTTAAATTCTTGTAGGAGTGACAGTATTCCAAGAGATTTATACACTAAAACTGCCTTTTTTTATTAAAACGAAAATGTGTTGCTGATGAAATTAATACGCTTTCAAAGAAGACAGAAAGTATGTTGTTACCACAGTATTAATAAACGTACATGACATTCTAAGTTGATAAAACGAAATATGTATATTTTCCGTCAGGAGGAAAGTGTTACGCTTTACGACCGGCTATTATTATTCGTATTTCCCAGCTTCTTTTTCAAAATCTGGGAGATACGTACCAGATGTAAGCCAAATGTAAAGTATCATTCGCCATTATGTATTTACTTTGTTTTCTCTTTCATATCCACATTTTTTCTGTATCTCAAATTCTTCACTAGTTCACGCAATTCATGATCGAAAAGGAAGTGTGCCCAAATGCGTTATTCAGCTTGTACAATCCAACTGTCAGCAGCTTTATTATATGCATTTCAAGCTAAACTACTAGACGCGAATTTTCTAATATGTAGCTGCTTCGACATTCCATTTTCTCATTCAGAATCGACTTTACGCTTTGCACCTATAATTTAAAATGCTTAATCTCTGCTGGGCGCGGTATACTTGCTAGGTGCGTATTCTTGTTCTGCGCTTTGTTAAAAAATTCGTCTCATGATATTCACTCCTGTTCTTCGCATGGCTTCAACCTTCATACTCGCATAAGATTATTTTATTGACGTACTTTTTATTAATTTTTAACCAATTTTAATAATATTTTACTCATAAAAGATAACGTTTTAATCAAACGGTTCTTTAATCAGCAAGAACACTGTTTAAGCTTTTAGTTCCAATACGTTCGCCCCTTCAGACACTATAAGTACTCGGGGTTTGATGGTTTAGCAGTTCATCGCTTCTCCATTCTGTGACTAAAATTTTGTGCTGTTAATCTCTGTAGAGGTATTTATACGTAAGTAAGAAAACTAAGAACAAGGAAGACTTAGAGCCAGCTGACAAGTTTCGTATTTAGGATAGCTGAAAACGAAAATGCATGGATATGAAAAACGTTAAACTGTATGCTTAAATGTCTAGGAGTACGTTTGGTGACGAAGTAGTAGTGTAGAAATAAAGCTTCTGCTGTATCTCAAAAACAAACATAACTGTATGTGTACATTACTAGCCCTTTCCGACCTGAGGAAAAAAATCAATTTCTACCCAAAATGTAGCAGTTTCCATGCATTTAGACCTTTAGAATCAGGTAAAAATATTTCAAGATCATACTTTTTTCAAAAAGTGATCCGCATGATCATGCTACTCAAAATAAAAACGTGTCTAACATACAACTGATGCTTCGTAAATTTGCTTAGGTGCTCTAAATATGTAAAATGAAACAGTCTCTGTCTAAAATACTGCAGCAGTGTAATAAAATAATTAAATATAAGAAATTACAGAACATTTACGTCACTGCATGGTTCTATCTTCTTGTGCAAGTTTATAATGATATGCTTCTCTTCGTTGTGAACGCTACCGAATGTAACAGCTAACAATAATAAGCCAGGAACTTCCGCTATTGTCGCCGCCCAGAGTTAAACCCAAAAGTTACATTGTTGAGCAGCGGCATTAAAACCATACTCGCGCGATCGTACGGGTCAGGTCGGACATTTCTCAAGAAAAGTGATACCAAGGGTAAAATTTGTACGTCGGGAAATAGAGAAACGCATTATTAGGAAAGACGGGTGAACTCGGTCACTTACCAAAGAATACAATAAGAACACAGGCAAAACAAAATTGTACATGAAAGCGAAGCAGTGAAAGAACTAATAGAAATAAAAGATATTCCCTCGTCCTCTCAAACATTACTAGAGCTACGATGGGAAAAATAACACATTTGTACTGAAAACGTTAATGAGGCATGACAAAACCTTTATAGCCATAACGAACGATATTTGCTGCTCATGAAGGCCCCAAGTACGTAACTTATCATCGGAAAATGTAAGTAGCAAAGTAAAAGTATTATTAGTTTAGCAACCATAGGGTACAGGTGGTCACAATGTCACAACCGTTGTGGGCGTTGTTTATGGCAAACAAACTAAACCCCAGTCACGTAACAAAATATTCTGCGATTCATAAATTTAGAATTTAAACACTTTTACTTTTAAACAAAGTTTATACGCTGTCCAACAATAATTGCTGCAGTTCACATCAAAACGTTAATGCTCTTACGAGTGGTGCTGGTGCTGAATTTGGCAATACAAATTGAGTGCAGAGTCATAGCAAAGCCTCTCGCACAAATAAAACAATATCTTAGATCAATTCTTGGAATAAATTCAGATTCGCAAGAACTGTTTTCGAAATAATTCTTACATAAATTAATGTTTATCGTAATTGTATTATAATTAACAGTTTGGTGGTTAGTAACTTCCCTAACTACGTATTTCTTATTGGACTTAGAAAATTACTATGCCCTGCTATTAACATTAGAATTTTTCCAATTTTTCATAATACTCTTTTTAATTTACTACGCGTCTCTAAAAACTATCAAAACACCAGACTATAAAAAGTCAGTGCAGTATTCCGAAATACATGTTATTTTTTCGCTGAGCTTACAGCTACATAGGAAGGAAGGAAGGAAGCTTAGGGTTTAACGTCCCGTCGACAGCGTGGTCATTAGAGACGGAGCTAACGCTCGGAGCTTTGGGTAAGGATGGGGAAGGAAATCGGCCGTGCCCTTTGAAAGGAACCATCCCGGCATATGCCTGGAGTGATTTAGGGAAATCACGGAAAACCTAAATCTGGATGGCCGGGGGTGGATTTGAACCATCGCCCTCCCGAATACAGCTACATAAATTCTCCTAATAACAAAGGGGTATTTCTAGGCCTTTAATTATGGACTAGGGTAATTATAATTATTATTTCTGTGAAACATTTCTCGACTTTGGTAGGAGTATACCAACTAGATTCCTCTCGGAGTATGCTGATGCAATAGCTCCGTACTTAGCTATAATTTACAACCGATCACTCAGCGAAAGTTCCGTACCCAAAGATTGGAAAGTTGCCCAAGTTACTCCAATATTCAAGAAAGGCAATAGGAGTGATCCTCAAAATTACAGGCCTATCTCATTGACGTTGATTTGCAGTAGGATTTTGGAACATATACTTTGTTCGAATATTATGAACTACCTCGAAGAGAACGACCTATTAACCAGTAGTCAACACGGATTCAGAAAGTATCGCTCCTGCGAAACACAGCTTGCCCTTTATTCACATGAAGTGTTAAGTGCCATCGACAAGGGATCTCAAATCGATTCCATATTTCTGGATTTCAGGAAGGCTTTTGACACTGTACCCCACAAGCGGCTACTTATGAAATTGCGTGCTTATGGAATATCTCCCCAATTGTGCGGTTGGATTCACGATTTCCTATCAGAAAGAACACAGTTCGTTGTAATTGACGGTAAGTCATCGAGTTTATAAACGATTTAGGAGACAATCTGAATAGCTCCCTTAGATTGTTCACGGATGATGCTGTCGTTTATCGGTTAGTGAAGTCAACAGAGGATCAAAAGCAACTGCAAAGCGATTTAGACAAAATTTCTGCATGGTGCGAAAATTGGCAATTGACACTAAATAAAGAAAAGTGTGAAGTAATACACATGACCACTAAAAGAAATCCGCTGAACTTCAATTACGCCACAAATCAGTCAAACCTTAAGGTCGTAAATTCTACCAAATACCTAGGAGTTACAATTACGAACAACTTTGACTGGAGAGAACACAGAAAATATTGTGGGGAAGGGGAACCGAAGGTTACGTTTCATCGGCAGAACGCTTCGAAGATGCACCAGCTCCACCAAAGAGACTGCCTACATCACACTTGTGCGTCCTCTCCTGGAGTACTGTTGCCCCTTGTGGGACCCTCACCAGGTGGGACTGACGGAAGACATTGAGAAGGTTCAGAGAAGGGCAGCTTGTTTTGTTTTATCACGTCACGGGGGGGAAAGCGTCACGGAAATGTTGCACGAATTGGGGTGGAAATTATTAAAAGAAAGACGTTATTCATTGCGGCGTGATCTGTTTGCGAAGTTTCAATCACCGACTTTTAGTTCTGAATGTGAAAATATTTTGCTAGCACCCACCTACTTAGGGAGACATGACCATCCCAATGAAATAAGAGAAATCAGATCGAAAACGGAACGATTTAGGTGTTCTTTCTTCCCGCGCGCTATTAGAGAATGTAACGCTAGAGAAAAGTTATGAAAGTGGTTAATGAACCCTCTGCGAGGCACTTTAATGTGATTTGCAGAGTATCTATGTAGATGTAAATATGTAGATGTAGATGTAGAAAGACCTTTTCTGATACAGGAGAGGCGTCAGATCATTGATACAATAATGTAAATATGCTAATTTTAGAGTCAGTTAAAGATCCATTCGTGGTCATTTTTTTCAGGGCTGTATACATACTGCTGGTATCCACAATGAGTGCTGATGATAACATGGTAGCATACCCAGTAGGGACGTCGAAAGGCTGAGGATAATTTGCAGAGATGTTGTAGATTCGGTTATTTATGGTTGGCCATGTATTAACGTCGGCTATTCTCGGTTTTCGCGTGACCGCTAGCCATTGGCCTGACAACTGGACATCAATACAGTCCTTTGTGCGTACGTGCCTTTTTCTTCTTCACTATCATACAGCGCAACTATGTATCTGGACTTCTGGTTATTAGGATCCACACACGAAGAGTAGTGAGAGCTTAATAAACACTTTCATTTACTGTAATCGTCATAAAATCACAATAAACTCAGTAAACTGTGATTTGGACTCACAGTGCACTACTGATACCGCTGTGAGAAGCGCAGGATGTCACGAACAGTATAATGTACACATACATAAAAAAGAGTCTAGCTATGGCGATATTCACTTGAACTTATTTTTTATGAACACACGGTAGAGATTCTGTTACTCTGACGTCAAAGGATGCGTTCGTTTTTAAGTAATGAATGTTCCTCATTAGCTAATAGCCCTTTCACACGATAAGGAAGCACGTGAATTTCCTGTGTAAATGTCGGCCTTTTTTTAATCTTTGCACTCTTATTCTTATATGACAACATAGCATGCAGATCATACTCGGGGCATAATCTTTCAGGTATTTGGAACCAAAAAAAAATCGCAATGACGTGTTTTACGGCCCACTTTAGATTTGTAGTTTGACAAGCTTTTGCGAACATTTCAGATCAAAATAATAATCTTAATAATGAAAAATTATGGTGATATGATTACGACTCTACTATTGTGGTAATATCTATGCACCCGACACGTAATATTCTTTCTGACCGTATTTTAACAAACAGCCAAAATTATATGATATTTGAGTTTAGCTTTGACAAACATACTCTTTTTTGAACTTTTACCTCTTTGAACTATCATTTTAATATCCCTACCACATTTTCATTATATTTTTCCATTAAAATATTATCACCTGTCTTGCCTTGGTAGTACAATGTTTATTTTGTTTGCCTGTACTGGTTACCAATGACTATACCTGGAACGAACGTAGCGTACATTTGGCGTTCGAACGAGTTACTATAGCCTGGATGGAACACAGTGTACATTTGGTGTTCGTAAATCAGTCATGTGACATCCCTCGCCCCAAAATCTCTTTGGCGTACGCCATCTTGCTTTCTCTACTTGATGATTTTCTTATTATAACTCAAGCATTGTCATTTCAAAGCAATGGCGCACTGATTAACAAAAACACGTCGTTCTTAGGACAATTAATTATAATCCAATGTTGGTTAGTTAGTTAACATCTGCCATCGATGGTACGAGAATCAGGGATAACTCTCGCAACTGTTCAACATAGCGTAATAGGCGAGGAATTAGTTTGTGATGTACGGACATGTTAGACGGTGGTTCGGAACTTGCTAGGGCGCGGTGACTCAGTGCGCTCGGTCAGTGGGTTGCCGGTATGGTAGTTCGACGCCCTCGTAACGAGAAAACTGAGTTATCCAAAACGATCAAAACAGGACAAAACAAACCAACGTCCACAAAATTCCCGTTCAAACCCAAGAACAAATGAAAACAGAGAAAACAAAAGACGTTTCAACTAACACCATCTCGAGAGAAGGCCTGTGCGCTCCCGTGCCACGTCACGCAGAGTAGGTCGCGACGCGTAGCTCACTGGCTAGCCGCTGTGCAGCGGTGGGCTGTGCCCCATCAGCCACCCAGTGAGCTACGCGATTGCGACAGTGCTTCAGACAGTGTTGGTTGAACGCCATCTGTAATAAAAAAAACTGAGTAAAATTCTCAACGAACAACCCAGAACGAATATGAACAAACGACCTCAAAGCATCATCTCACCGAATATATAACCACCACTGTCAATTTTTATGGGCCAACTTTATTTTTCCTCTTGCTTCCTAAAATGTTTACGCACACTCTTGTTAACTGAATACAACTATATTCTGCAAGATTCCGAGTTTTTCAAAGGTAACAGCGCTTTCTCCGAAAAGTACATTTGTTCTGTTTCGAGAACATGCCATGAAAAACATAGCAACGAATTGTCAACATCGACTTCTTTATCACATGTATATACACTGGGGAGATACTGTTACATTGACTTGGAAACGACGCATTGATAGTACTAACTTTGTTTGTTTGTTAAACTTATGGGACTTAACAGCGGGGTCATCAGTCCCTAAACTTACAGACTACTTATGAACTACCTTAAACTAAAGACAGCACAAACATCCATTCCCGAGGGGGGATTCGAACCCCCGACGGGGAACGGCCTCGCGCAGCGGGGCATAGCGCCTCAGTGCCCTCGGCCGCTCCGCCGCGGCACAAACTTTGTATATGTATTAAGTACTAGAGTTATGTGGCAATCAGTATCACCACACTTATTCCGTTTATGATTTCAGCTGAATAAGAAAACGTAATCTCGTTTCGAAATAGAATATTTGCTCCTTATTTTAGCGCAGAACAGAGTAACGTGAACAAAGTCATATCTGAACTATAGGAAAGATAATACCATCTACGTTAAAAGCGTCCATAGCAACCATGTCAAAAACAAACGTTTTAGTAGATGCATTGTTTCTAATTAATGACTTTCAATATATTCCATAGATAGTGAATAAACGCTTAGAAAAATAATAAGCAAAGTAATTTGTTGCAATGTATACACTACCCTTCCGTTTCATTAACGAAATAACTTACCATTGCCACAGAAATGTTGGAGTTCCGTTATGGACGAAACTACCTGTATCAGCGCTTTCAGAGAATTCATTATTACAGTATCCTCCCAGTTTACGTACATATGCTTCAGAAAAACATTGTTAAATTCGTTGTTACGTATTTCACTGCATGTTCACGAAATAGAACAAACACGCGTTTTAGAGGGAGCATTCTTAAATATGCACAACTCTAAATATTGAAGAACATAGCTCTATTTAATAAGAATGTCCGACACCCTTTTATGAAAAAGGAGAAAAAAGTTTTGTAGTGTAGGGTTCCGAGCTACTAACCAGGAGCATTACAGTCCAATGCGCTGCCCACTACACTACGGCTAACAAAAAGAACACGTTGCCTTTAATCTCGTACTATTAATGCCAGTTGTTAACTGATGCTAATATGGCATTTTTAGACACAAATTTATCATTTATCTTACGAATAACGACGTGTTTTTGTTAATTCTTCAGTGCGCCATTGCTTTGAAATGACAACGTGTAAGTTACAATATAAAAATCACCAAATACGCAACGCAAGATGGCGTATGCCAGAGAGAGTTCTGGGCGAGGTATGTCACGTGACATCTCCAAACGGCTGGTTTTCGTTAATTCAATGAAGGGTGTCAAATCTCCGTTATTTTTGCAAATATCTCTCAAACGATACGAGATATGAAAAAAAAAAAAAAAAAAAAAAAAAAAAAACAAGAGAGCAAAGTTGTAGAGAATTCTCTCCTCTACAAATCCGGTTATTCAAGTTTCGTGTCAGATGAGTGGTTAAGCCGTTATTTTCATTTAAATTTCGAGCTGTCAAAAGACGATGCCAAAGGCCCACTTTTAGTGTTACTACCGTAACCTAAAGTGGGCCAAAACATAAGAGAGCAAAGTTGTAGAGAATTTTCTCCTCTACAAAATCGGTTATTCAATTTTCGTGTCAGAACGGTTTATTTGCAATTAAAATTACATTACAAACAGCTTGTTTTGATGTTACTAACGTATTTGTTGTCCGAAATATTTGAAAAAGCGAGGTTCTGGTCTCTGGTGGCCAACAATTATGTCTGTAAAATTTGGTGCCAATCGGTTGAACGGTTCGACATAAAAAGTGGGAACACGTTACAGACAGACCGACATCGTCAAATAGCCGTTATTTCTGCAAATATCTCTGAATCGATACGAGATATGAAAAAAACATAAGAGAGCAAAGTTGTAGAGAATTTTCTTCTATGCAAGTTCGGTTATTCAATTTTCGTGTCAGGTGAATGGTTAAGCCGTTATTTTCATTTAAATTTCGATCTGTCAAAAGACGATCGCAAAGACCCACTTTTAGTGTTATTACCGTAACCTAAAGTGGGCCAAAATTCGTGTATAACATTCTCTCACTAAGTGACGGTATGGCTAACAATAAAACAGTCCCCATTAGCACCTCCCGCGTGCCTAAAAGTAAATTCGCAACGGACTTTAACTGGCAAAATTAGTGCGATTGACAAATACATATTTAATTCTTTAGTAAATTATATAAAAGGAAAAAATAAACACTACTCAGAAATCACACTACAAGATGTCAGTTATAACAAATCATATATAACGATTGCGAACCAGCATTCAACTGTCAAATGTTCAAATGTTTGTTAAGCTTATGGGACTTAACTACGGGGTCATCAGTCCCTAAACTTACAAACTACTTACGAACTACCTTATACTAAGGACGGCACAAATATCTATGCCCGAGGGGGGATTCGAACCCCCGACCGTAGTGGCCGTAAAGACCGTGACTGGAGCGCTTCAGTCCCCGCGGCCACCGCGGCCGGCATTCAACTGTCGACTTCAACCTGCAGCTTCAAGTCGCCACTGACATACAAGATTCAATATTAATGTCCTGTGCATTAACTACATCTTTCATTATAAAAATTAGATCAGTCAATGTCGGTAATGTGAGATAGAAATCGTTTGGCACACAGAAGAACTTTTAGAAAATTACTTAAAATACAAACATATGCAAGCAACCATGTGGTTGAACATATTGGGTTAAACTTACAAAACTTTACAAATTGTTTACAGGTGATAAATACTTTTTATATGAGAAAGCTTTCACACGCCCAGCAATTCCCATCAATATTGGATGAAAGGTATGCAAACAACCTTTAGATGAAACATGTAATTTGTTTCTTGTCGTTAACTACAAAAATTAAATATTGATAGATATTCGGGAAAACAGCTGTCTTTGAAATAACATATCTGAGAAAATACTTTGCGTGGTTGATAAAACTAAGTAATAATCGCTTAAAACACAATTACGCGAGCTCAAAGCGTCGAGAAAAACGTGAAATTAGAAACTATGTAACTATAAAGTGTCAAACGTCAGTCATTATACGACAAAGGCAAAGGACAACCTACCAGATAACGTTATCTATGGTAGACACTAGCGCAAGAACTATTTACAGAATTATTACTTTGAAAAAGGTTAGTGCTAACATGCGCAGCACGTAGACTTCTTTACGGCTGGCAACTAAGTGTTCATTTGAGTATGACGAGGAAAATATGTCCTAACTGTAGAAGTGCAGATCAGAATCGTAGTATCAAAGTATAGAAACATGTCAATCTTAGGAAACAGATATGTAATAGATGGTATAAATAAATGTTATTATAAGAGTGCCGGCCGCGGTGGCCGAGGAGACTAAGGCGCTCCAGTCACGGTCTGCACGGCCACTGCGGTCGGGGGTTCGAATCCCCCCTTGGGCATGGATATTTGTGCCGTCCTAGTTCGTAAGTAGTTCATAAGTAGTTTGTAAGTTTAGGGACTGATGACCCCGTAGTTAAGTCCCATAGACTTTACAAACATTTGAACATTTGATTATAAGAGTTGTCATACGCAAGTCTGTTAATTTTGGAGAGATCACAGAGGTAAAAATGCACAATAGCTCAATTTTACAGAGAAAGAATCGTCGCACACTCTGCAACTAAAACGAAGGAGTCAAGAACAGTTACTAAAACCCCGATAGAACTCTTCAAAAAGTTATCACACCATGCCCTATGATTAGTTTCCAAGCTACGAATAACTGTATAACATAATTCCTATTAACATTATGGAAATCTAAAAATACTGTTTTATGACAGCGTTGAGAAGCATATGATAACTTAGCGATGTGCGCAGACTGCTACGGACGTCGTCAGTAATCTCTGTTCTGTGTGCCCGATTTCGTCTCTACGTCTAACAATTACTTTTGGCAACTGTCATGCTCCGCAGGTTAAATGTCTATGTTCTTGATGGATGTGTGTTTTCCTGAGATCTTCGAATCACTATCAATCCGATTTCAAGCAAAACATGATATCAGGAATCCCTGAACAAACCCGGTAAAAAACCTCTTGGTTCACATTTCAGCAATTCATTCACTTTAACATCCTTCTGATGTATTATGCTTAAAATGCTTTCAGTACCATATTTTTCCCTCTGTTCCTCGTATTTATGAGACCTGAAAATGCAGAAGACTTTTTATTAGTTTCATGGTATGTTACCGTGCAGGGACGATGTAATCAGGGCGGTGTTAATAACTGCGACATTAGCTGTTAAGTGCGTATTTTGCCCAAATGCGGTGTAAGCTCTCTCGCTGGCGGCACTAACGACGAACATCGCGAGTAGCGGGAACAGTTGGGAAGCCGCATCAGCTTACGAGTTCGGCCATTGACGCTTAAGCAGACCACGGTCAACGCTTAAAGGCGCAAACGTCCGGTGATGCTCCGGCTATTTCCATCAGAAGCGAGCTTGCCACACTTCTTTCTCCATCCTCCTTTTAGTATATAGTTTCTACCGCTAGGGATATGAATAAATTAATATAGTATTTTAAAATCCTCAAGCGTAAGATTTAGAAATAGGATGAGAATGTGATACAGACATTGTAATATACGATTTTAATCAGGAAGAACATATTTCAAGTCTCATTAAGTAGAAGGCAAATTCAGAGACATGCCTTGTCAGACTTGAACAATCATGCACTGCTCTAATATCGGGTTCTAGATTTAGATATGTGTTCTTCATCGATACAGCGTAATAAATACTTATTACGTGAAAAGAAGAATATTGTTTCTCAGTGAAAGTCTTTTGGCAGTGTTATTGTTCACAGGTATAAGACTATACAACCTTTTTAGTTGCCAGCGTTCGTTGCAACATTTGTCATCACAGTGCACTCGCACGCCTACAAGGGTTTCATTGAACCTCTCACATAAAACACTATTATTTGCTTCATAACTTGTGAACACAACGGAAGGATACAAAATATTGCTAAACACCACTCTAAAAATCTGTCCCAGAGTCGTATCTCACTGTAGTATGCAAGAAGACATTAGAAGGATTCCAGACCATTTTGCCTTAGGTTGAATAATCAGTTCAGTCATGGTCGAGCGGCTGCCCATAAGCCACACATCAAGCAGGTCAATGCCAAACGAGTCTCGCTTGGTGTAAGGAGCGTAAACAGTGGACGATTGAATAGTGGAAAAACGTTGTGTTTAGTGACAAATGACGGTACACAATGTGACGATCCGATGGCAGGCTATAGGTATGGCGAATGGCCGGTGAACGTCATCTGCAAGCGTGTGTAGTACCAACAGTAAAATTCAGAGGCGGTGGTGTGGTGGTCGTGTGTTTCATGGAGGGGGCTTGCACCCCTTGTTGTGTTACGAGGCACTATCACAGCACAGACCTACATTGATGTTTTAAGCACCTTCTTGCTTCCCACTGTTGAAAAGCAATCCGGGGATGGAGATTGCATCTTTTAACATGATCGACCACCTGTTCATAATGCACGGTCTGTGGTGGAGTGGTTACACGACAATAACATCCATGTCATGGACTGGTCTGGACAGAGTTCAGCCTGGCATCCTATAGAATACCTTTGGAATGTGCTGATACGCGGATTTCTTATCAGGTCTCACCGACCTAAATGTATACCTGTCCTCAGTGCATCACTCCGTGAAGAATGGCTTCCATTCCCCAAGAAACCTTCCAGCACCTGATTGAACGTATGCCTGGGAGACTGGAAGCTGTCATCAAGCCTAAGGCTGGACAAACACCATATTGAATTCCAACGTTACCAATGGAGGGCGCCACGAACTTATATGCTATTTTCAGCCAGGTGTCCGGCTACTTTCTATTACTTAGTGTGCATACTAGCGAATCCGGCAATGCTTCGCAGTAGCTAAATATGGATAGAACTGAACATACGTGCTACACTCCATCCCCTAATCTATGCCTGTTCCTTACCTTCTTCTCTGTCTTCTTAAGCCGCTTTCTTTATTAGCTAGCTAATAAAGGAGCTTTTCGGTCATCTTTCTCTGTCCAGGTCATACGCCCCCTCTATCAGTCTCTGCCTTCTCCTACTCCTCCTCCTTCACAACCTCTTTCCCTTCCACCATCGGCCGCACGGGATTTTCCGCGCGGTCTGGTGCGTCTACGTATGTATTTCGCCGAAGGTTCGAGAACCCCCATTGCCGAAATGGGTGTGTGTGTGTTGTCCTTAGTATAAGTTAGCTTACGTACTTTGTAAGTGTATGGACCGATGACCTATGTAGTTTGGTCTCCTAGGTTTACAAACATTTGAACATTTTTTCCCTCCAGCACCTCCTTCTCTTCCTTCCCACTCCCCGTGTATCCAGCCACCCCAAACACTGTCCTCTCTCTCTGTTTATCTCCTCCCTCCCCTATATAAGGGAAAATTATAAATGTCTATCAAATCTCATGGGGATTGTTCAGACGATATCGAAGTTTAGAGTAAGGTACCCTCATCCATGCGCTATATTAAATCTTATGTAAACAGTAATGTTTATTTTGTTTTGAAGGTAAAGTGTGCTAAATTTCATCTAAATTGAATAAAAAGGTAGATTAGCTTCTTACAAAATCATATGTCGACAGCCCCGCTTTTCTTGTTTCGTAGGTGAAGTGTGAAGGATTTTATCACTGTCAGAAGAACGGATTGAGACCGCTTAAAATACGAATCTAATCCGAAGTTCCCAAATTATCAGTTTCAATTATTTCGATTTTTCAGCACCAGCAATCGCCTCCAATTGTTAATCTATGTCATGCAGGATCAACTCAAACATACATATAAAATGTCATTTATAATCTTGTGGACCCGCTGCGTCATATATGCCATTCAGAGACATTGTAAATTTACAGTGTCTCTAAATATAAAATTTCATCAAAATCGGTACTGCGGTTTAGAAGGAGTTTATTAACATACACACAGTTCTTTCAACAGGTTTTGTCGAATGTAAATTTGAAAGAACGTGTAACGTGAAATAAACTTAAGCATCGAGGGAAGGTCTGAAATCCCAACGCGGTGCTATTTATTCGATGCTTACCCAAGATAGGTAAAGGTTACGTTCCGCCCTCTGGCCCTAGATAAGCCAATCGCGCCCCACAGACCGCCACAAAATTTAATTTTACAATAAAAAAACACGGAGATCATTAAACGAGATATATACGCCAATAGCCGTGCCGTGGTGGCGTGGTAGCTCAACACGCTCGATCAGAAGATTCGACCTCCGCTGAAAAAAATTAATAATAAAATAAAAAATAAATAAAAAACGAACAAAGAAATTAACGAACAACCTAGAAGACAAACACGAAGTAACGACCGCAAGAAACTGATTTGACCAAAAAGATTTAAAGAAAGATACACTGTATAGATCGCCGAAGATTAGCATTGTCGGTCTTGTCTAGCATTCGCAAGGCTCACGGTCCGTATGTCACAGACAGGAGTAATATTCCCTCCGCCATGCACCGTACGAAATCTTATGTAAACAGTAATGTTTCACTTGCTCTATAGGTCAAGTGTGCAAAATTTTATATCCGACGGATGAACTGTGGCAGCGCATAAATTACGTATCTAATCCGCAGTGGTTATGCCCCCTTACAAAATTACCAATTTCGAATTTTCAGCTGTTACTTTGGGCTTTCCCTATTCCTTTCTAAACCATCAGTGTATTAAGGCGATGAAACAAAACAAAATATTGCTTAAATAGGTGAAGCCATTTCTGCGTTAGCTAGACTAACGCAAGTAGTTCAAAGTTAGAGTTCATGGACTTGTAAAGAATCCGCCTAATGCAAGAGACCTTATTTTATTACCCACACTTTTTTGGCACTTATTGTGTCATTTTCTGTGGGGTTTTGGCATTTACTTTCTAGAATAACATGTTACAGGATTTTGATTATACAGTTATTTGGGCGAGTTGTTTCATTTCACAATTCTGTCGGAAATATTACACCTAATTTTGATTTCAATACTTACATAATGTCATTCGCGGGATTTACTTACTGCTTTTATTCAGGAATGACAAGTTTCCACAGCTTGTCATCTGCAAACAAACAAAAATAGTTCTACGTGGCTGTTTAGTAGCTTGCTTACTTTCGAGCTGTTGTGTTGGTGCTTCTTGTTTGTGACGTGTGATTATATTTCATGTGTCTTTCTTTCAGTGCACTTTCTGTTGGGAACTGACACTGTTTACATCGCCATTTGTCTTGGTGTGGTGACTGTATCGTATTCATTTGTTTATGTGACTTGTCTGTGATGCACGATTTTTGAATGGTTTTGCCAATGACGATGTTTTGCGCGCGCGCGCGCGCGTGTGTGTGTGTGTGTGAAAGAGGTAAATGTTGTTTGTGTGTGTGGGGGGGGGTTTCAGGTATGATGTAGTGGTTGGATTTATTCATATATTTTTTTACACACACAGATACACACACACACACACACACACACACACACACACACACACACACACACACAAGAAATAGAAGCCTCTCCCCACACACAAACATACATACGTACACACACACACACAAAACATCGCCAGTGTCAAAACCATTCAAAAATCGTGCATCACAGACTAGTCACAGAAACAAATGGATACGGCCTCCACAACAAGACAAATGGCGATGTAAAGAGTGGCAGTTCCCAACAAAAAGTGCACTAACAGGGAGATACATCATGAAACATAATCGCACACCACAAACAATAAGAACTAACACCACTGCTCGAAAGTAAATATGCCACTAAACAGCCACATAGAATTATTATCCAACATAACATCCAGACCAAAGTGTACTAAATAAATCAGTATTCGAAATAAAAACGTTTTGTTGTCTGCAGATAACAAGCTGTGGAAACTAGTCATTCCTGCGGATGAAGTATTGAAAACAAAATCAGGCGTAATATATATTTTCACAGTAGCAATTTTAAGCCTTCTGCAACTGCAGATGAAGGGTTTCTTTGTATTTTTATAATTCACCCATACGCGTTTAGCCTTTCTCACAAGGCATCATCAGTGGGTACCCTGCAATATTTACAACTGCTGCTAAAATGGCTACTAGAAGCAACGTAGGCGTAATATTTCCAACACAATTGTGAACTCTAACAACTCGCCCAAATGACTGTATAATCAATCTCCTGTAACATGTAATTCTAGAAAAAAAACCACAGAAGATGATGCAATAAGTGGCGAAACATGGCTGGTTAATATAATAAAACAACATGTCTTGCATAAGACGGATTCTTCACAAATCTATCATAGCAAGCACGGAAGAAAAAGGAGCTGTACCATCACAATGCGATCATTAGAGTTCATAGTTTGTGTAACTAAATGACCAAACTGCTCAGGTCATCGGTCCCTAGACTTACATACTACTTACAGTTCAAATGTTCAATTGTTTGTGTAGCTTAAGGGACTTAACTGCGGGGTCATCAGTGCCTAAACTTACAAACTACTTATGGACTACCTTATCCTAAAGACGACACAAACATACATACCCGAGGGGGGATTCGAACCCCCGACGGGGAACGGCCTCGCGCATCGAAGCATAGCGCCTCAAAGCGCTTGGCCACTCCGCCGCGGCCTACGTACAGTGGATCGCGTAGCTAATGAGGAGGTACTGAACAGAAGTGGGGAGAAAAGGAATTTCTGGCATACCTTGACTAAAAGAAGGGATCGATTGGTAGGACACATTCTTAGACAACAAGGAATTGTGAATTTAGCGTTGGAGGGAAGTGTGTTGGGTAAAGACCGCAGAGGAAGGCCAAAAGATGGATACAGTAAGCAGATTCAGACAGATATAGGTTGCTGTTCTTATGTGGAGTTGAAAAGGCTTGCTCAGGATAGGGTATTATGGAGAGCTGCATCAAGCCAGTCTCCGGACTGAAGACCACAACAACAACAACATGTTCGGGACAACATACAGACACATGCCCGAGGGGGAACTCTAGCCTTCGGTGGCAACCGCTTCAGGGAGCTCAATATTAATTTGCTGAATACGGGCTTGCCGAATCTGGGGTCCATGTGTTGGGGAGTAGTAAGCGCCTCCAGTCCTCTGAAACCGGAACCTCTGGGAACGATTCAGCGTGCGCCGTGTTTAGGGGCGGTGGAACATTGAGTGCCTGGGAGAATGGGGATCTTCGCTTGACAGCCCGGTCGCAAGGAAGAGAAAAACCTCAATCCCAAGGTGCTGATGGGATGCATGGCTGTTCAGGTGCAACAGTCACTAGAGAGCAACCTCTGGGGATACTGCCGAAGCTAATTTCGGATGGGTTTACCTCTGGGAGGCATCAACACCCAGTCGAATAAGAGGACTCTTGTATTCGTTACTCCTGGTTCAGGAACAACGGAAAGTTTTGTCAATAGTTACAGAACACTCGCTGCTCCGCAGAATTTGTTTTTGATTATAAAAGGAAACCATGTATATCTGAGAAAGTTTCACCCTTTTATATCCATAAAGGTTTGTAATGACTCGCTGGAATTTTAAAATGTAAAATGTTTGCGTGATGGATTATTATCGATCGTAATATCAAGTTCCCAGCAAGCAACTAACCTTCAGATAGCGAAGATCCTGGGAGAATTTGCTATAGAAGCTGAATTGCACACCATCTTGAACTATAGCGAAGGCGTTGTGACGTGTAGGCATCTCGTACATATCTCAAAAGAAGAACTGAAGAATGAGTGCCTTCCGAGGGTATAGTAGATCAGTAGGGCATCATGAAAAGTGTGACTGAGGAGTTAGTAAAATATGACTCTCTTCTCTTCACCTTCAACAGTTCCAAACATCCACAACATCTCAAGGCAAGCTTCCTTCGGCTCTATGCCCACAACCCAATACGCTGCTTTAAATAACAGCGTTTTGGGAACACCCCCTTGGGTTATAAGGGAGAGGCGACAAATGGCAAATGTGGGATGGTCGCCCATGACGGAGTCGATTGTACAGCATCTGGCAAGTGTATAATTTGTTCTAGGGAACACCCTGTCTGGAGTGAGGACTGAGAGGTGTACCTTGAGGAGAAGGAGGTTCAGGAAATAAAAACAATTAAGTACATCTTATACGATGAGTACAAGAAGATCTATAAGGGCAAGCAACCACCAGTATTTGGTATTTCTTTCTCTTCAATTCATCAAACACCGGTTGCCAAAGCAATGTAGCCACCCGAACAGAGGTTGTTAGTGTTGTCGCAAAACCTGCACTTTACAGTGCATCTGACAGGCTGCAGTGGCTTCAGGCCCTGTAGCTCAAACCACATCAGACAAAGCTACAGTTACCGCAGTCGTAGAGCCCCGACACCTCTAGCGTAAGAGGCCGTCAAAAATTTAACTGTGGTCACTGCTACCTCTGCTGCCACAACTGTCAAGCACCTAAGGCGAAAAACGCAACTTTAAAGTTACAAACGTAGGTGAAACCAGAGAGTAAGGCATCGGAAGCCCTCAACACTGTTATAGGAGGTGTTTCTTCTGACTCTGCTCCAGAGCTCATTGAGCTGGATGTCCCTCAGAGGCAAAATACTCGTCCCAAACGTGAACCTCCACCTCATTCAGTGTCCTCATCCCATCCAAAAGAGAGACTAAAAGTATTGTTTCCTTAGATGGCACCTACACCTCAGCGGAACTTGTAGAGATTTAGAACTCGGGTGGAGGAACTAAGATTGTTGACTCGGGACTGATGACCTAGCTGTTTGGTCCCTTCCTCCCATCAACCAACAAACCAACCAAACAATCAAGATTGTTGACTCGCTGTAAACCTATCTGTGTCTGTCTCCAAGACACTAACTTCAAAGAACCAGACACCCAGAATTATGTGGATATTTTATACACAAAAAGGTTCACGTTCAGTCGCTGGTCGTTGCAGAGTGTAAATAGCAGTACAGTACAGAGCACATCGACACTTTTCACTGTAATCGGCTTTTTATGAGAAGCGAGATATGTAGACTGTTTTGTAAGGTTCTTGCTTCAGTGTCTTAAATTTATCTTGTGCTCGCGTGTTTATTAGATTCAGTTTTTACGTTAAGTATCTGATTAGTGTAATCTTCAACCGTGTGAGTCGCGATCGTCTTCTGTCTTCTGTGCTCTCGTGATATTAGATTCAAATTCTTTCTTTCTCCCATTCAGGGTCGGCTTTGTTAAATCCGGATTATTCATGTTAGCCGGCCGCGGTGGCCGAGGAGACTGAGGCGCTCCAGTCACGGTCTGCACGGCCACTAAGGTCGGGGGTTCGAAACCCCCCTCGGGCATGGATATTTGTGCTGTCCTTAGTATTAGCTAGATCATAAGTAGGTTGTAAGTTTAGGGACTGATGACCCTGTAGTTAAGTCCCATAAGCTATACAAATATTTGAAACATTTTGAATATTCATGTTAATATTTATGGGGTCGCCATGTGTACCCCAAATGTCTGCGTATAGTGTGATGTGTGTGAAAGTGTAAAGTGTTACGAAATGCTTGCAAATCGTGTAACTGAGACGGGACTTGGGGACCAGCCGGATATTCACCTAGGAGGATGTGGAAAACCGCCTAAAAACCACATCCAGGGTGGGGCGGAACTCCGACCCCCTTCGTTAATCCGTCGGGCGGATTCAAACCGGGGCCGGTACACCTCCCCATCTCCGAAAGCGGTGCGTTATACCACACGGCTAACCGAGTCGGTTGCATATTAGATTCAAATTCGCGTTTACGAAAGAGTGTAGTCTTCCTTTGAGCGCAGTACAGAACACATCCGCTACTTGTAAGTCTTCATACCAGAAGCGACATATTTTAACTGTTCTGTAAGGTTCTAGCTCCTGTTTATTAAATTTCTCGTGAGCTCGCGTGTATATTAGTTTCAGATTCGCGTGAAGTATCCGGTTAGTGTAATCTTCTACCGTGTAAATCCCGACAGTCGTCTTTCTTGTTTTGCGTTGAATTAGTGCCAGCTCTAGTCGTCTTCGTTTACCATAGTTGCCTTCTGTCGAGTCTACGTTGCGTCTTTCTAGTGGTTAGTTTTTCTCGGCATTGAAATCATGATTAGGGACTGTGACTACTATGTGCGGATAAGTCTGAGCTGGTGACACTTCACCCCCAGCTTCAAACAGTGCTGCACAGCTTCAGGCTACGGTCGAGGGCCGTCGTTCTTGTTGGCCGGTCGGGGGAACCGAACTGATGCCCGACGTGTCCATTGACCGGACTGCAGCAGCGACATGCCCAGATACTGCTAGCAAAGAGGCAGACACCCAATCTCACTTTCCGCGTGTGAAAGGCAAAGGCAGCGTATGGTCAACCGCCACCTTGTCTGGATGTTGGAATCCAGGCAACACCTTAGTCACTTTCAGTATGGGTTCCGCAAATAACGTTCCACCTTTGAAAACCTGGCCTTCCTGGAAGCAGCTATGCAACATACTTCCCTGTGCCTGCATTTACTTTTGGGTATATTTTTTGACGTCGAGCGGGCCTACAATACTACTTGGAGATGTCTTATTCTTCAGCAACCTAACGAATGGGAGTGTCGTGGATATGTTCGTCTTATTATTAAGTCCTTCCTTTTGGCGGCCAGTGCACACGTGACCAGCAGCAGCTCTAGATTTTACGGTAACCGGCTTCTTAATAGAAGCGACTTATTTTCATTTCGTGTGTGCTTTCTTTTGCAGCTCTTTATACTTTAGTGTGCTCGCGTGTTTGTTTATTAAGAATCGCGCTTATTTGTCAGTTCAGTTACTGATTTTTTTATTTATTAGCCCGCGTATACATTTTTCAGATTCGCCGTTAATAAACAGTTCAGCGTTAGGTTTATATTTTGCAAAGCTTACTGTTTATCAAACTACTGTGTCCTCTGACGTACTTACTTGGAAGAAACAAAGGTTTTTAGAATGGCTAAGAACTGTGTCTGCTGCGAACGGATGGAGGCAGAGTTGGCGACTCTTCGCTCGCAGCTTCAGGCGGCGTTGGCTTCGCTGGCCACGCTTGAGACTGCGGTGGGTGGGCGCCGCTGTTGTGGGCCGCTCGCGGGGGTGCAGCAGACGCCCTGTGCGTCTGTTGTGCCCTCCGATAGGCCTGCGACTGTGGCCAGCCCGCTCACTGCCCGCGAGGAGGTAGTCCCCCAATCCGTGGTGGACTGGGAGGTCTCCTCAGCGCTTGTCAGGCGGCGTAAGACTTCCCGAGGGACCGAAGTGGAGGCCTCCCCGGTTAGTCTTGCCAACAGATTCGAGGCGCTGTCTGTGGCAGGGGATGTTCCTGACGCAGATGGTGTCGCTTGTCCTGTACTCGCCCCTCTGCCTTCAAGATCCGGGCACTCACAGAGGGTGGGTTTGTTAGTAGTTGGGAGCTCCAACGTTAGGCGTGTAATGAAGCCCCTTAGGAAAATGGCTAGTAGGGAGGGGAAGAATTCCAATGTGCACTCCGTGTGCATACCGGGGGGAGTCATTCCAGATGTGGAACGGCTCCTTCCGGATGCCATGAGGAGCACAGGGTGCAGCCAGCTGCTGGTGGTGGCTCATGTCGGGACCAATGATGTGTGTCGCTTTGGATCGGAAGAGATCCTCTCTGGTTTTGAGCGGCTATCAGAAGTGGTTAAGACTGCCAGTCTTGCTTGCAAGATGAAAGCGGAGCTCACCATCTGCAGCATTGTCGACAGGACTGACTGCGGACCTTTGGTTCAGAGCCGAGGGGAGGGTCTGAATCAGAGGCTCAGACGGTTCTGCGACCGTGTGGGCTGCAGATTCCTCGACTTGCGCCAAAGGGTGGTGGGTTTTCGGGTTCCGCTAAATAGGTCCGGAGTCCACTATACTCAGGAAGCGGCTACACGGGTAGCGGGGGCTTTGTGGCGTGGACTGGGCGGTGTTTAGGTTAGATGGCCTCGGGAATACACAAAATGGGTTTCAGTCTCAAAGGGGGCAGGTCAGACACGGGAAGAAAGCAGACCTAGAAACCATTGGTGTAACAGTTGTAAATTGTCGTAGCTGTGTTGGGAAAATTCCAGAGCTCCAAGCGCTGATAGAAAGTACTGAGGCACAAATCGTTATAGGTTCTGAAAGCTGGCTGACGCCTGAGATAAATTCGGCCGAAATTTTTTCAAAGGGCCAAATGGTCTTCAGAAAGGATAGAATAAATAAAACAGGGGGTGGCGTGTTTATTGCTGTTACAAACGGTTTATCCTGCAGCGAAATTGAGGCAGATACTTCCTGTGAATTGGTCTGGGTAGAGGTTATACCTGACCACCGGAATAAATTAATAATTGGATCTTTTTATCGGCCCCCTGACTCAGACGATGCGGTTGCAGAAATGTTCAAAGAAAGCTTGAATCATATTTCAAATAGGTATCCAAAGCATACTGTTATAATCGGTGGCGACTTTAATTTACCCTCGATATGTTGGCATAATTACGTATTCAAAACGGGGGGGGGGGGGGGCAAATATAAAACATCGTTCGAACTAGTTCTGAATGCTTTTTCAGGGAACTACTTCGAACAGTTAGTTCATGAACCCACTAGAATAGTACGTGGTTGCGAAAATACTCTTGATCTCCTAGCAACAAATAATCCCGCGATAGTAAAGAGCATCAAAACAGATACAGGGATTAGCGAACATAGAGTTGTAGTAGCGAGACTAAATATCGACATTCCCAAATACACCAAAAATAAACGAAAAATATATCTATTCAATAAAGCAGATAAAAATTCGCTTCACGCTTTCCTGAGTGAGTCTCCAGTCCTTCAAAACTAAAAATGCGAGTGTAGAACAGTTGTGGCTTACTTTCAAAGACATAATATCAGTAGCAATCGAGAGATTTATACCAAATAAATTAATAAAAGAGGGGGCTGACCCCCCCCCCCCCCCCGTGGTACACAAAACAGGTCAGATCACTGTTGCAGAAACAAACAAAGACGCATGCAAAATTAAAAAAGACACAGAATCCGCAAGACTGGCAATCATTTACTGAAACTCGCAACCTAGCGCGGACTTCAATGCGAGAAGCCTATAGTAGTTTCCACAACGAAATCCTGTCTCGTAATCTTGCAGAAAATCCAAAGAAATTCTGGTCATATGTGAAGTATGCTAGCGGCAAAACACAAACAATACCTTCACTACGCGATAGCAATGGTAATACTACCGACGACAGTACTGCTAAGGCAGAATTACTAAACACAGCTTTCCGAAATTCTTTCACCAAAGAAGACGAAGTGAACACTCCAGTATTCAATCCAAGAACAGCTGCCAGCATGCGAAACTTAGAAGTAGATGTTCCTGGAGTAGTGAAACAACTTAAGTCTCTAAACAAAAATAAATCTTCCGGGCCAGATTGTATACCAACTAGATTCCTCTCAGAGTATGCTGATGCAATAGCTCCGTACTTAGCTATAATTTACAACAGACCACTCAGCGAAAGATCCGTACCCAAAGACTGGAAAGTTGCCCAAGTGACTCCAATATTCAAGAAAGGCAATAGGAGTGATCCCCAAAATTACAGGCCTATCTCATTGACGTCGATTTGCAGTAGGATTTTGGAACATATACTTTGTTCGAATATTATGAACTATCTCAAAGAGAACGACCTATTAACCAATAGTCAGCACGGATTCAGAAAGTATCACTCTTGCGAAACACAGCTTTCCCTTTATTCATTTGAAGTGTTAAGTGCCATCGACAAGGGATCTCAAATCGATTCCATATTTCTGGATTTCCGGAAGGCTTTTGACACTGTACCTCACAAGCGGCTTCTAATGAAATTGCGTGCTTATGGAATATCTCCCCAATTGTACGATTGGATTCACGATTTCCTATCAGAAAGGACACAGTTCGTTGTAATTGACGGTAAGTCATCGAGTAAAACAGAAGTGATATCTGGCGTTCCACAGGGAAGCGTTATAGGTCCCCTACTCTTCCTCGTGTTTATAAACGATTTAGGAGATAATCTGAATAGTTCCCTTAGACTGTTCGCGGATGATGCTGTCGTTTATCGGTTAGTGAAGTCAACAGAGGATCAAAAGCAACTGCAAAGCGATTTAGACAAAATTTCTACTTGGTGCGAAAATTGGCAATTGACACTAAATAAAGAAAAGTGTGAAGTAATACACATGACCACTAAAAGAAATCCGCTGAACTTCAATTACGCGATAAATCAGTCAAACCTTAAGGTCGTAAATTCTAACAAATACCTAGGAGTTACAATTACGAACAACTTTGACTGGAGAGAACACATAGAAAATATTGTGGGGAAGGCGAACCAAAGGTTACGTTTCATTGGCAGAACGCTTAGAAGATGCACCAGCTCCACCAAAGAGACTGCCTACATCACACTTGTGCGTCCTCTCCTGGAGTACTGTTGCCCCTTGTGGGACCCTCACCAGGTGGGACTGACGGAAGATATTGAGAAGGTTCAGAGAAGGTCAGCTCGTTTTGTTTTATCACGTCACGGGGTGGGGGGGGGGGGGGGGAAAGCGTCACGGAAATGTTGCACGAATTGGGGTGGAATTCATTAAAAGAAAGACGTTATTCATTGCGGCGTGATCTGTTTGCGAAGTTTCAATCACCGACTTTTAGTTCTGAATGTGAAAATATTTTGCTAGCACCCACCTACTTAGGGAGACATGACCATCCCAATAAAATAAGAGAAATCAGATCGAAAACGGAACGATTTAGGTGTTCTTTCTTCCCGCGCGCTATTAGAGAATGTAACGCTAGAGAAAAGTTAGCCGGCCGCGGTGGCCGAGGTGACTGAGGCGCTTCAGTCACGGTCAGCACGGCCACTACGGTCGGGGGTTCGAATCCCCCCTCGGGCATGGATATTTGTGCCGTCCTAGTTCGTAAGTAGTTCATAAGTAGTTTGTAAGTTTAGGGACTGATGACCCCGTAGTTAAGTCCCATAAGCTTAACAAACATTTGAACATTTTTTTTTTTGAGAAAAGTTATGAAAGTGGTTAATGAACCCTCTGCCAGGCACTTAAATGTGATTTGCAAAGTATCTATGTAGATGTAGATGTAGATGTTCACGCTATTTTAGATATCGAGTTGGTGACGTCCTTTCTGATCGCCTTGAGCAAGAGAAAGGTGTCCCTCAGACTTGCGTTTTATGTTTGACTTTTGATTGTCACATTGTATATACTACCCAGGTTCACATGGATATAGTTTGAAACAGCAATGCGTTGATGAAGTGGCCTTTGCAAGAGAAGCTATCGACAGACTAAAGAGGTAACAACATCAACAACAAATTGTTTCGGACCTAGGCTTTTCGTCACACGGTAGCAAGCATTTTTGGCAAATATTTACAGATTTATCTCGAATATTTCTTTTTTATTTACAGCAACATAACGTATCTCGTTTTTTGCTTATTGAAGTGCTGACAATCTGTTTTGTAGTTCATCGTGTCAAATGTCAAGGAAGCAACTTGTTGGATAAAATATTTCACGACAATTGTTCATGATAAACATGTCAAATTTATAGGAAAAATCTTCGTTCACATCTTATAACAGGACTAGACCAGAAACTATTCTCGGAAAAAATATTGAGCACTGGAAAATAGTGTGCTTGGTATTACAAGAATACTTCATTGTGGCAGTTTTTGGTGGGAGGCGTTTTGATGTATGATTGCTAAGGATATCGGTAAAGTTTGGACCTGTACCACTGTTTGGCATTGTCAAGCATTACTGAATGCCTCGTGTATTCATAGATGTGTACATATTCCGCTTATAACCTGGCATGCTTGCCCGGTATCCAGGCAGGAAAGCTGCCGCATGTTATCAGCTGAGCGGACACTTTGCTTTATTTTTATCCAATCCAAGCTGTGCTAAAACCAAGCAGTCTAAAGGCATATTGCTTCCCTGCCCGTCTACCCATCGTACTACGTTACGTAGTACTTTATTATGTGTGCTTTCATTGTAGTGTTACGAGTATGGCTTCAAGTATCAGAAGACGAGCTCCAATATAATACATGCTCACTTTGGGCACTGTAGACCAGAAAGTGGTGGCTTTCATTTGATTTTTTTTATTCTTTTCGGTATTTTTCAGGCTTATTTATTTATTCTTAGATATGAACGGTTTTCTCTACATCATCTTCTTTCGGCTCGTACTGGCTATACTCAATTCGAACCAGCATTCGGTCACATATAATACACGTATTCTCTGGTAAGCAGAACGTTATCTGAAAACGTGAGTCTTCGTTCGTCAGTACCTGAAGATAATGACTATATTGAACATGTAGTTTTTCTAACCTTCGTGTAAAATGTCATGACAAATTCGAGGTTCAGGAATGAGTACATAGTAACGTTTTACACTGTTTTGATACACCTACCGATTTATTTGAAGGACGGTGGTTCAAATCCACCTCCAGCCATCCAGATTTAGCTTTTCCGTGATTCCCCTAAATCACTCGAGGCAAATGCCGGGATGGTTCCTTCGGAGGGGCACGGCTGATTTCCTTCAACATCCTTATCCACACACCCCGAGCATAACTAACCTCCTTCTTTAATTACCACGCTGTCGACTTGTCGCTATACTCCAAGCTTCATTTCTTCCGAGTTATTTGAAGTGATCTTATAAGCCGTGGTGGAGTAGCCTAGCGGTCTAAAGCGTCTCGCTGCGGAGCGCGCGGTTGCTCGCCGTGGAGGTTCGAGTCCTCCCTGGGGCATGGGTGTGTGTGTTGTCCTTAGATTGGTTTACCTAGGTTTAAGTAGTTTGTAAGCTACGGACTGATGACCACACAGTTTGGTCCGATAGATTTACAGACAGACAGCGTTCTAAGGCATCTTACTGCGGAGCGCGCGGTTGCTCGCCGTCGGAGGTTCGAGTCCTTCGTGGGGCATGGTTGTGTGAATTGTTCTTAGGGTAGTTTAAGTAGTTTGTAGTTTAGGTACTGATGACCTAGCAGTTTGGTCCAATAGGCTCACAAGTATTCTCGATCTCATAAATTCACTAATAAACGTTTCCCATGCTGGACTTCAGCACTGCTTCTTGACAACTATTATAGCCCAATTGTTAGTTTCCCGTCAGCCCCCTCTAAAACCGAGCGAGGTGGCTAAATGATGAAACACTGGACTCATATTCGGGAAGATGGCAGTTGACACTCGTCTCGGCCATCCTGATTGAGGTTTATGACAGCTTCTTAAGTCACTCCAGGCAAAAGCCAGGGTGGCACGGCCGATTTACTTCCAAAAACTGACTAAACTATCCAAGCTTGAGCACCGTCGCTAATGACCACGATGTGGACAGGACGTTAAAACCTGATCTTCTTTCCTTCTTCACTACCCCTCTATAGTTTGTTTTCTTCATTTTGCTGCTCCAACCGATACGATATCTGGCAATGGTACCGCATTTACTTTTCATCACCGATCTCATTCAAATTGATGGGTTGTGTAGGCCATGGCCAGGACTTTTATACGCATGAAGAGGGCGACGCAGCTCTCAATCATTTTAGAGTTTTAGGCATGCCTATAGATGATTTTTTCTACAGTGTACAATTCTAGGGATTGATCGAGGAGAGAATACGGTACAGAAACGTCTCATGATCTTATGTCCGGAAATGCATGGTTTCCATGCTGGACATCATTTATTCAATCATACTTTGTTACAGAGACTGCGGTCTAATCCTCACTGTACCATGCAGCCACGGTTACGGTATGTGTTGAGAATAGTTTCCATATGCCTCAACGTATGTGTAGTAACATGTTGTGTCTCACATGTTCTCATAGGCCAAGCTGTATCTGAACAGTGTCAAAGGCAGCATGAAAACGCCGCTCCAGTGTCTCCACATCTGGAATGATACCCCTTGGTTTGAGATCCGGTGAACGAGCAGGCCATGTAACTGGACTTCCTCGTTTCGATCCATCGACCAGAAAAGACTCGTTTATGACGCGTCCGGACGTTAACAGCAAAGTGGGTTGGAGCACCATCGTGTAGCAGCCACATGACCCTTCGAATCATCAGTGTCACTTCTTCCAGAGTAGGAGGCAAAGTTACCCACAAGAAACGCCTAGTAGGCCTCTTAGAAGACGTGGATTGTATCAAAATACTATCGCCAATTACCGGGACAACACATTTAGGTGTTCAGATGACAAATCTGCTGAGGTCATCGGTCCCTAGAGTTACACACTTCAAACTTGAGATAGGTCTTCCGATACAACGTCGCTTCTGTAAGTAAACACAATGTAGGCAAGCTCTCGATTCGAATAGTGAACCATTGTGCACAACGTTGTATTACATCCACTACAACGTGAGTCAATAAGAGAAGTGAATCGGACACAACATTACTTCTACGGCAAGAGAGAGCGCGAGAGGAAGATGTATGAGGAACACTAACTTCCTTTAGGAGGAAACAATTCATACTTTAACCGTGGCCGCCTGGTACAGCGCGTATTAAACCGCATTGTAACAATGTATGATTGAACAAATGCTTTCTATCATGGTAACCACACATTTCCGGACTTCAGCTCATTATATCTTATCTGTGCCTTATACTCTAATTGACCAATCCCTAGATTTAGTATACGGTAGAAAAAATCATCCAGTATATACTACTTTTTTTACTAGTAGGATAGATGTCCGTTTCTGAGAAAGAACGCACGTAGTTTTGATGTTGTCTGGTTTTGGCGGTGGTAAGGCGAGGATGTCTAGTTGCGTGCCGCCTGTCATTAAGGATGCGCGGCTGTGTTTATTGTTTACCTTCCCGCCCGGCAAGTGTAACGAGTACGTCTAACGAGAGCTCCATAGCAAACTTGTGCCGAAAGGCCACAATTAAGATCACGTTTCAAGCGGATGGACAAAGACTGGACTCATCGTGCCCTGGATCCGTATGTGCCGAGTAATTAATCGAATTAAGAATGAAGAGATCCACCATGTTTACGAAAAAATCTGTGGAAGCAACGACAGATATTCTCGGTTTGAAAAAGAACATTCAAACAAAGTCATTACAAATTTTACAGAGATCCACGCATCTGTAAAAAGATCGATGTGCGAAACTTACAACTACTACCATCATACCTTGTCAAAATGTATTGTTGATTATCAGGAAAAAATCTATCATTCATAAAATAGAAAAGCGGGTCGAACGCTTTTCTCCAGTCAGCTGTTGATCAGTCTGGTGTGACAAAAGAAGACAGAAACGGAAAAATCCCAATGGAGAACATAATAATAGACGTTTATAGTGTAAAGAAGTTACTGAAAGAGCTGAAAATAAAATAGTTCCCATATTTCGATGAAATACCGATTCAGTACTACAAATACGACTATATGGCAGTTTCCATTACATATCTTGAATGTATCACGAATCTCTAACCCAGCGCAAAGTCCCAAGTAGCAGGAAAAAAGCGCAGGTGTTTCTTGTATTCAAAAATTCAAATGTTTGTAATCCTATGGGACCAAACTACGTTGGTCATCAGTCACTAAACTTACAAACTACTTACACTAAGTTAAACTAACCTAAGGACAACACACACTTCCATGTCCGAGGGAGGATTCGAACCTCCGACGCGGGAGGCCGCGCGATCCGTAACGTGGCTCTCCAGATAGCTCGGCTACTCCTGCGCGGCGTTTCTTGTATATAGGAAAAGTAAAGGAACGGGTCCGCAAAATTGCAGACCAATATCCATCACGTCAATCTGCAGCAGAATTTTTGAACATTTTCTCAGTTGGAATATGATAAATTTCCTTGAAACGGAAAAGTTCCGTCCATGTATCAGCACTGTTTGAGAAAGCGTCACTCCTGTGAAACTCAGCTTGTCCTTGTCTCATACGATACTTTAGAGCAATAGGCAGACTGCATTTCTTGATTTCGGAAAGGCGTTTGACCTGTGCCCCAGCGCACACTCCCAACTGCGCGGAACATACGGAACAGGTTCCCAAATTTGTGAGTGGGTCGAAGACTTCTTAAGTAATAAAACTCAGAGCCCAGTACATTGTCCTCGAAGCGAATGTTCGTCGCAGGCAAAGGTATCGTCAGTAGTGCCCAAGGAATGTGTCGTAAGATTACTACTATTTTATATCTACACTCCTGGCCATTAAAATTGCTACACCACGAATATGAAGTGCTACAGACGCGAAATTTAACCGACAGGAAGAAGATGCTGTGATATGCAAATGATTAGCTTTTCAGAGCATCCACACAAGGTTGGCGCCGGTGGCGACACCTACAACGTGCTGACGTGAGGAAAATTTCCAACCAATATCCGATTTCTCATACACAAACAGCAGTTTACCGGCGTTGCCTGGTGAAACGTTATTGTGATGCCTCGTGTAAGGAGGAGAAATGCATACCACCACGTTTCCGATTTTGATAAAGGTCGGATCGTAGCCTATCGCGATTGCGGTTTATTGTATCGCGACATTGCTGCTTGCATTGGTCGCGATCCAATGGCTGTTAGCAGAATATGGAATTGGTGGGTTCAGGAGGGCAATACGGACCGCAGTGCTGGATCCCAACGGCTTCTTATCACTTGCAGTCGAGATGACAGGCATCTTATCCGCATGGCAGTAATGGATCATGCAGCCACGTCTCGATACCTGAGTCAGCAGATGGGGACGTTTGCAAGACAACAACCATCTGCACGAACAGTTCGACGACGTTTGCAGCAGCATGGACTATTAACTCGGAGACCATGGCTGCGGTAACCCTTTACGCTGCATCACAGACAGGAGCGCCTGCGATGGTGTACGCAACGGCGAACCTGGGTGCACGAATGGCAAAACGTCATTTTTTCGGATAAATCCAGGTTCTGTTTGGCGACATCGCGGTGAACGCACATAGGAAGCGTGTATTCCTCACCGCCATACTGGCGTATCAACCGGCGTGATGGTATAGGGTGCGACTGGTTACACGTCTCTGTCACCTCTTGTTCGCATCGACAGCACTTTGAACAGTGGCCGTTACATATCAGATGTGTTACGATCCGTGGCTCTACCCTTCATTCGATCCCTGCGAAACCCTAAATTTCAGCAGGATAATGCACGACCGCATGTTGCAGGTCCTGTACGGGCCTTTCTGGATACGGAAAATGTTCGACTGCTGCCCTGGCACAGCACATTCTCCAGATCTCTCACCAGTTAAAAAAGTCTGGTCAATGGTGGCCGAGCAACTGGGTCGTCACAGTACGCCAGTCACTACTCTTGATGAACTGTGGTAACATGTTAAGTTGCATGAGCCTCTGTACCCGTGCCGGCCGGGGTGGCCGAGGAGACTGAGGCGCTCCAGTCACGGTCTGCACGGCCACTACGGTCGGGGGCTCGAATCCCCCCTCGGGCATGGATATTTGTGCCGTCCTAATTCGTAAGTAGTTCATAAGTAGTTGGTAAGTTTAGGGACTGATGACCCCGTAGTTAAGTCTCATAGACTATACAAACATTCTAACATTTCTGTACCCGTATACGCCATTCAAGCTCTGTTTGACTCAATGCCCAGGCGTATTACTGCCAGAGGTGGTTATTCTGGGTACTGATTTCTCAAGATCTGTGCTCTCAAATTGCGTGAAAATGTAATCACGTATCAGTTCTAGTATAATAATTTGTCCAATGAATATCCGTTTAGCATCTGCATTTCTTCTTGGTGTAGCAATTTTAATGACCAGTAGTGTATATAAATGATCTTAAAGACTTGTTTATCCTCTTCACAGTGACTGTAGGACGATACAACATGACTTTAAAAAATCTAGATGATGTGGTGAACGGCAGCTTCTTTTAATTATAGAAACATGTAAGTGAATACAAACGAGTAAGAAACCAAATCCCGTAATGTTAGAAGACAGCCTTAGTAGTGTGCTGTTTAACAAAGTCGCGTCAATTAAATATCTAGGCGTAACGCCGCAGAGAGACGTGAACTAAAACGAGCATGTAGGGACACTTCTGGGGAAGACGGATGATCCACATCCGTTTACTCAGAGAATTGTGGGAGTACTTGTGAGACCCCATCTTAAGTATTACTCAAGTGCTTGGGATCCCCACTAGATCAGTTTAAAGGAAGACAAGGAAGCAATTCAGAGAGAATCTGGAAGATCCTTCGAACGGAATATATTACATTTTGAAAACAAATTATCAGATTAACACAACATATGAAGTGTGTGTAATAGAGTGTAGTCGAATTGGGTTTGATGGTGAGACACAGCAAAATAACCGACTATAGCTATGGCTAAGCCATGTCTCCGCCATATCCTTTCTTCCAGGACTGCTAGTCTTGCAAGGTTCGCAGGATAGCTTCTGTGAAGTTTGGAAAGTAGGAGGCGAGGTACTGGCGGAAATAAAGTTGTGAGGCGGCATCGTGAGTCGTGTCGGGGTAGCTCAGTCGGTAGAGCGCTTGCCCGCGAAAGGCAAAGGTCCCAGGTTCGATTCCCGGTTCCGGCATGCAATTTTAATCTGCTAGGAAGTTTCATATCAGCGCACACTCCGCTGCAGAGTGAAAGTTTCATTATAGGTGAAGAAAATCTAATATATAAATCAGAGTGTCCGTTTGTTTATACATGTTGCATACAAATCTACAGTTTTGTTCCAATCTTAATGAAATTTTGTACACGTAAGCTTCAATCCATGAGGACGGTCGCCGTAAGTGTAAGAATCACATAAGATATATAGTTCACGAGATATGACGTCATAAACAATGAGATGCGCGAAAAACTGCTGAATTTTGCGACAATGCTGCTCATTTTCTCCTAAACCATTGGACCTATTTCAACCAAATTTGGTACACACATTCCTTACCGTGAGGTAGCAATTGCTGCATGGTTAAAAATCACATACGGTACATGGTTCAAAAGATATTACGTCATAACTAACAGAAATCGCAAAAATGCCATATAATGCGGCGAGACTTTCGAAATACACTGTACGAGAATGACATTACTTAGCGACTTGCAACAAACTTTAAACATAATTTCAAACCTTTATTAAACTTTTTCTCGCTGACAACCATAGTACAATGATGACAGGAAAAAAGTTTCTCGCTTACTTCTTTTCCACTGTTAATGGAGTAAAACTACGGCATTCTGTATGACGTTACAATTTATAATTTGTACACCATAAATTGTAGCCGTAGGAAAGTTTACAGACAGTATACACACATATAGTTGAATGTAACTTCTAAATTGCATTACAGTACGGCACGTAGATCATGAGATATGAGCACATAAACAGTAACGTTCATGAAAAACACCTCCATAACCCACCAAGTTTTAACGTATTACTTCTTTACTACTAATTATATTCCCAAGAGATTTTACAGACATACATCCCTTATACAAATGAATATATACCTGAAAAATGGCAGGAATAAATAAATAAATACCCGGGCAACGCCGGGTTTTCAGCTAGTAAGTTATAAAATGTAGATTGACTATAGCAAGACAAGTTCCCCTGAAAAAGACAAATTTGCTAACACAGACTATAAATATTGTCAGCGATCTTGTTCTGAAACTAGTTGTCTAGATCGTAATATGGAAGTGATACATTGGCAGTAAAGAATACAGACAAGATTGAGCAGGCTTATAAGACTTTTACATGCCTTACCTACGGCAGAAGAATCCTGAAACGTAGCTGGGTGGATCAGTAAACTAACAAAGAGTAATTAAATCGAATAAGAGGTTTACTGAATTCATGGTACAACATGATCAAAAGAATGATTAGGTTGACAGCGGACATCTTGAGGTATCGAGGAACATTTACTTCACTAGTATGGTAAGAACTGTAGATTTTGATAAAGGAATTACTTACAGTAAGCTAGATTCTTTGTATGTTGGTTGCAGAAGTTACGAGAGGTGAAGAAAACTGTAATAGGTACATTTATGTGTAGAGCTGCATCAAACGAATCCTCCGAGTAAAGACCACAAAAGCAAATATATCTACTAGGCTTAGTTGGGCTTAAGATAGTAGAAGTTTTTCAGGAGATGTGTGCGTGTTTTCGGCGAGAGGGGCAGAAAGGAGTGAAAGACGGGATGCGAAGGCATGGCGGGATTAGTTGTCGGGCGTAATATGCAGGGCGGGCGCTGGGCGCTCGGCATGCCCGTCACGCGCCGGCCGCGGATGATTGCCGCAAACTGCCGCCGCGTGAATCACGCCGCCGCCTTCTAACTATTACTTACGGAACCATTACTATGCCAACTCAAGTGTCTTACTCCTCATCTCGCCTACCTACTAAATTGGCGAGTTAATAATTTCTAAACGTAAAATGAGTCTCCGATCGAAATTGCGCGGTCCAGTTGTTCATATATTAAAACAGTTTCTATTCAGATTGCTGTAGAAGATTCTGCAGAAACGTCGAGTTAGATAGGGATGAATTTCGTGCAAAGTGGCCACGTGTTGTGCACGGAGGAGCAGGATTTAAAAACTAAACAGGCAACATTTGTTAAGACTGTTTACAGGCATACCGTCATTGAAGACAAAAATGAAACATCGCACTTATGACACCCAAATGTCTAAGGCTGAAGGAAAACGTATTCAAAACGGAAGATTTGATTTAACGTTATTACAGACTCCGTAGTCGACTTGGCCAGCGCTTCTGCGGTAGCTCTCTGGTCGGCGGTATACAGGTTGAAAACTAGGATTCTTTTTTTTAATATAGGGTCTTAACTACGGTGGTTATTAGTCCTTAATCTTACAAACTACTTACATTAACTTAACCTCTTCATTCCCACATTGTGAATTCAGCCTTGAAAAAAATTAAAATTCAATGTTTTCTGTATTAATACCGCGCACTAAACATCAAAAATGTTGCTTGCAGTGGCCATTTGAGCAGCAGCTGAATATTATGTATTTAACTGTAATATTTTTAAAGGAAACGCCTTTTGCTACTGCAAATGAAGGGTTTTATTTTTATAAGTCACCCATACGCGTTTCGCCTTTGTCACAAGGCACCCACTGATGATGCCTTGTGACAAAAGCGAAATGCGTATGGGTGACTTATAAAAATAAAACCCTTCATTTGCAGTAGCAAAAGGCGTTTCCTTTAAAAACATTACAGTGAAATCAAAATATGTATTTTTAATTTTGATCGAACTATTGTTCTTTTCTCTCATATAGTTCGTGCACAACACAGACCTTTGTATCGGGGTATTTTATTATTGGGACGTTATTTTGTTGATAGTTAACACTGTCACATTAATAATGCTAGCATAATCTTTGTCACAGAACCAAATACAAGACAATTCACTGCTGAAATAAAATAACATGAACCACACTCTACATCTACATCTACATACATACTCCGCAATTCACATTAAGGTGCGTGGCGGAGGGTACACTGTACCAATACTAGGCATTTCCTTTCCTACTCCACTCCCAAATAGAACGAGGAAAAAAAGAATGCCTATATGCCTCCGTACAAGCCCTAATTTATCTTGTCTTTGTGATCACTACGCTTAATGTAAGTAGGTGGCAGCAAGATCGTACTACACTCTGCTTCAAATTCCGGCCCTCTAAATTTCCCCAACAGAAATTCACGCAATGAACGTCGCCTTTCCTCCAGCGATCCCCAATTGAGTTCCCGGAGCATTTCCGTGACACTCGCGCATTTTTCGAACCTACCAGTAACAAACTTAGCTGCTCGCCTCTGAACTGCTTCTATGTCTTCCTTTAAACTGATCTGCGGAGACCAAACACTTAAAAAATACTCAAGACGTGGTCGTACAAGCGTTTTATACGTGGTCTCCTTTACAGATGAAGTACATCTTCCCAAATTCTCCCAATAAAAATAAGTCGGCTGTCCGCCTTACACACAACTGTCCTTACATGTTCGTTCCATTTTATATCGCTCTGCAATGTTACGCCTAGATATTTGAACGACGCGACAGCATCAAGAAGCTCACTACTAATGCTGTATTCGAACATTATGGGATTGTTTTTCCTACTCATGCGCACCACCTTACATTTTTCTACATTGAGAGCTAGCTGCCATTCTTCGCACCAACTAGAAATTTTGTCTAAGTCATCGTGTATGCTATTACAGTCAGTTAAAGACGACACCCTCCCGTACACCACAGTATCATCAGCAAACAGCCGCACATTACTACTTCAGATGCTGTAGAAGATTCTGCAGAAACGTCGAGTAAGATAGGGATGAATTTCGTGCAAACTGGCCACGTGTTGTGCACGGAGGAGCAGGGTTTAAAAACTACACAGGCAACATTTCTTAAGACTGTTTACAGGCATACCGTCATTGAAGACAAAAATGAAACATCGCACTTATGACACCCAAAATGTCTAACGCTGAAGGAAAACGTATTCAAAACATACAGGTTGGAAACTAGTGGTTCTTTTTAATATAAGGGTCTTAACTACTTACACTAACTCAACCCTTTCATTCCCACATTGTGAATTCAGCCTTGAAAAAATTTAAATTCTGTGTTTTCTGTATTAATACCGTGCACTAAACATCAAAATATGTGTTTCAAAATTTTTGATCGAACTACTGTTCATTTCTCTCATGTATTTCGTGCACAACACAGACGATTGTATCGAGGTATTTTATTATTGGGACTTTAATTAGTTGATAGTTAACACTGTCAGATCAATAATGCTAGCATAATCTTTGTCACAGCACCAAATACGTGACAATTCACTGCTGAAATAAAATAACATGAAGCACACTCATGCTCATACTCACAGCCACGTATAGAAAGCAACATAATACAACCTCCAAGACGGACAGATTAATGATTCATAAGTGGCTACACGCCGTACCAAGCGGCAAAATGTCGTACTAAAACCATGTCGTTCATCAACAACAATGCGACTTTAAGGATTCATACACAAAATACGGTATAAATCATATTTTAATACTTAGTTCTCGATGAACATTAATGCGAATGAAATGATTAAAGTAACTTACGCTAAGGATAACACAGACACCCATGCCCTAGGGAGGACTCGAACCCCGACAGCGAAAGGTCGCACGAACTGCAGCTGGACGCCTCAATGCGCACGGCTATTATGCCGCGGCTGGAAACTAGTAGTGGGAAGTTGTAACTACCAGTATTTGGCCGACTAGAGGTGGAGAGAAGCTGGAGAAATGTTCTTCATCACCAGTCAATATCTGGATTAAATTCCAAACGTCACCATAGCGTTTTTATTTAATTTCCTCATAATGGGAACGGGGCTGATCATGGTTCACTTGAAACAAGATCTTGATCCATTGCAAATATCGCAATTATACTTTGCATCGGTACGCTATGCTAACATATACTGGTCTGATGAGTTTACATTTGTACGGCCTCAGAAGTGCTCGACATCTCACTTGATCATCATGTGCGGAAAACAAATGCGATGTAATACGTGCTTTGTGTTATGTATATGTGCGTCGACAGTTACCAGGGGTCGTACAATTATGGTGAAAGTTACTGTGAATATTTTAACACCATTTGTTGTACGTACATGACTATCAAGTGTGATGTCTTCTATGGCTGTGGAAATGTAGTAGACTCATTAGATCAGGAGACAGTTCCATAGGGTAACGAAACCGGTCGTCATAAATAATGCATAATAGAAATCTTGGTAAAGGACCAATTCCTTGTTACTCTGCAGTGTTCGATCACGTTATACTCTTCATTTACGTTCATTTAGGAGTAGCGAAAGAGTTACTCAGATGAACTCCAGTGGCATGGAAAGAAATGTGTTCTGCATCATGATTTTGTTTACTGTTAAGCTTCTGACAGCGCACGTTCGTAGAAAAGACGGCAACTATATCGCTTCGTCCTACGTGTACCTAACGATAAAATTAGACTGATTCGAGCCCATACGATCCTTTCCAGCGATCTTTCATCCCGTGAAACATTCGCGACAGGAACAGGGAAAAGGGGAAGTGACAATCATGCATAAAGCACCTTCCTTCACACACCGCAAGTGGCTTACGGAGGATAGGTGCAGCTGTAGATAGTGGTCCGTCCGTCGGATGGGGACCCTTAGCTCGGCGGACCCTCAGTGCTGTTCGCCAGGAGTAAGCTATTTGATCGCACCGAGTTTCAACTTATCTCTTCCCAACACCCGTACAAACACAAACGCAACTACATACTGTACAAGCACTCATCGGTCATCTACAAGCCACAGATAAATACACTCCTGGCCATCAAAATTGCTACACCACGAAGAAGACGTGATACAGACGCGAAATTTAACCGACAGGAAGAAGATGCTGTTATATGCAAATGATTAGCTTCTCAGAGCATTCACACAAGGTTGACGCCGGTGGCGACACCTACAACGTGCTGCCAAGAGGAAAGTTTCCAACCGATTTCTCATACACAAACAGCAGTTGATCTACGTTGCCTGGTGAAACGTTGTTGTGATGCTTCGTGTAAGGAGGAGAAATGCGTACCATCTCGTTTCCTACTTTGATAAAGGTCGGATTCTAGCCTATCGCAATTGCGGTTTATCATACCGCGACATTGCTGCTCGCTTTGGTCGCGATCCAATGACTGTTAGCAGAATATGGAATCGGTGGGTTCAGGAGGGCAATACGGAACGCCGTGGTGATCCCAACGGCTTCGTATCACTAGCAGTCGAGATGACAGGCATCTTATCCGCATGGCTGTAACGGATCGTGCAGCCATGTCTTGATCCCCGAGTCAACAGATGGTGACGTTTGCAAGACAACAACCATCTGCACGAACAGTTCAAAAAATGTTCAAATGTTTGTAAAGCTTAAGGGACTTAACTACGGGGTCATGAGTCCCTTAACTTACAAACTACTTATGAACTACCTTAGGCTAAAGAGAGCACAAATATCCATGCCCAAGGGGGCAAACGCCGTTATTACTACCAGAGGTGGTTATTCTGGTTCTGATTTCTCAGGATCTATGCACTCAAGTTGCTTGAAAATGTAATCACATTCCAGTTCTAGTATAATATATTTGTCCATTGAATACCCGTTTATCATCTGCATTTCTTTTTGGTGTAGCAATTTTTATGGCCAATAGTGTACGTAACACTTCATAAAGGTCGCAGGATGGAAACTGCAAGTCACTTCTACTAGGGCCTTGCCTACAACCGCGACGCACGGTTCCTGCATATGTTCTATTAAATATAGTGGTTACTTTGACCTATGAATATCCACATGAATATTTCGCGTCCAGTGATTTACGGAAGCTTTGGAAGACCCCACCGGCATCGGAATATTTGTCTTTCCCTTTGCACGGTGTGTTTTCAAATCTGGTAGCACACTTCTGCCAGTGTGTATTGGGATAAAATGTACATTTAAGAGCCAAAGAAACTGGTACAACCGTCTAATATCGTGTAGGCGCCCGCGAGCACGCCAAGTGCCACATGAACTAGTCTAATTTCTGATATATTACTGGACAGAACTGACAGCATACATCCTGCAGGGCTGTGAGAGTACGATGGTGAGGAGATATCGTCTGAACAATACGTTGCAAGGGATCCAAGATATGCTCAATAATGTTCATGTCTGGGGAGTTTGGTGGGCAGCGGAGGTGTCTAAACTCGTAAGAGTGCTCATGAGACCACTGTGTAGCAGTTATGGACGTATGTTGTGTCGCATTGTCCTGCTGCAATCCTCCAAGTACGTCGAATACACAATGGACAAGAATGCATGTAGATGATCATCTAGTAGGCGTACGTACGTGTCACCAGTCACGGTCTTCTGACTGTTTACATACCTCTATGTTTGCATACGCATACCTTTACCTGTTTCGTGCGCTCTTTAGTGTGCAATACTTGACTTCTGCACGGTCGTACGGCTATGAGCATTAAGTTTCACTGAAAAGTGAGTAACTAAATGTTCAAACGTTTGTAAAATTATGGGACCTAACTGGAGTGCTCATCGGTCCCTAAACTTACAAACTACTGAAACTAATGTATTCTAAGAACGACACACACACCGATGCCCCTGGTAGGAGTCGAACCTCCGACGGCCGCGCACCGCAGCAAGGCGCCTTAGCTCGCATGGCTACTCCACCACGGCAAAAATAAGAAACTACATATACAGAAACAAATGCAATTTGTTATATAGAGAAGTCTCTTACACACAAAAGTATAGCACCTTCCATTGGCTTACTCTAACTTTCCGGTAGCAAACCATAATAAATTGTACTATCCTGTGTCAATATTGAGGAAGAACCTATCTCGACAGATACCAAAAGAAGAATGGAATTATGGTTACATGACAAAAAAACAGTTTAAAAGCCGATTAAGATACATAACAAGCATCATAAGTCAACCAAAAAGTAGGAAGATCAGCTAGTGACATTAGGAGCCTGTCGCATTTCATGCAACTACTTCATGCCTTATTAATGAGTGGGAAAACGCGTACCGACTCGTCAACTTTAGAGTATACTTTGAGCTAGAAAAAGCAGTAAATGATGAGCTTTCCTTTAGTTTACACCCTACGAGCTAAAAACACGGCGTTGCCCGGGAGATTATGTATTCCAGTCTCGAGTTAGTACTTCTCCTCCTCTGTTGATCTCCTTCTCTCGTTACTACAGCCCATCTCTTCCCTCCCCCTTCCCTTTCTCTATCTATTTATCTCTGTTTCTCTCTCTCACTACCTATCTATCTATCTCCCCGTCTTATCCCTTTCTATCTGCTCCTCCTCCTCCTCCTCAGTCGATCGCCTCCTACCCCTGTGTTCATAATATCATATCTCCTGGTCTAAGTGTAGTACAGTGATATAATTATGCCTATAACCTTTGCAGAAGTGCAAGAAATATAACAGACAAAATTTCATCGCAATCTGATGAAAGGTACAGCAACGCATAAAGTATGAACAAAAAGCAAACATTAATTTTTATATATTGATTTTGAGTAAAATATCAATAATAAATCTTCTTTGTATGCTTACTACGGTGTTTCTTTTATGCGAAAAGAGAGTAGAATTTTGCGAAAGGGTAGCAGGTTCAGCAGCAACACATAAGCCTGACTTACACGGTTACAAGACTCCACTGTTGAAAATTTGATACAGTAAATAAAGATAAAATCCGCATGCGTAATTTCTGTCATGAGCTGAGCATCATTTAATTATCTGATACTGGTAGGAGCAGTTGAAGTATTCTAGTAACATGCAGCAGCCAAATGTTACAAAATATGTGTCACATATCATTGAGCGTTTTCAAACAGTTACTCGAGATCATGAGAGGACGCTTCTTGCCAGTTTGTCAGCGCTGCCGTAAGCCTCATATGGTAGCTGGGACTGTTCTCAAGAATAATACAGGTAAGTGCACCAGTTGAAAAGCAATTCTAAGATACGATTAGCCCGCCAAAAACCTCCTGAGTGTAAGCTCGCAAGTTCAGTCTCCAATCATAATTATTTGAGAGTGTTGTGCCCACAATTATTTCAAGAAAAAATTGTTGCCAATGATTATCCATGTGCATCAAGTTGGCGATAGAAAATGAGCGAATGAGAGGTGCAGGGATGTCTCTTGTATGAGATGTATGTATTCTTCCGTGAAATGGAATTTTAAGTTTAGTAACAATCGTTTATCCATCAATTTCTACTAGAAGGTGGTAAGTATGTGTGGCAGAACAAGTTAGTTATGGAAGATATATAATTTAAAAAAAGTGAACATTTGAGTTCACAGCTTTCAACACTGTACTATAATTATTACGAAATAGTACCACATAATAATTTGGTAAGTGACCAAACTTGTGATTCCTGTTGTGATAGCTACACGAAGATTTTAAAGAAAAAAGAGAGAAAGAAAGCCTGAATTTTCACTTCCTAAGGAATATCGTATGATGCTTAACTATACGGTGAGAATAAATAACAAGTTTTCAAGTTTTTTTTTCAATTCATCAGCAGGAAAGATTTCAAATGAGAGTTGTTCTTCACAGGGAATTTGGAACATCAGCCCTCACACTACCCACCGATGATACGTTAAACTGACTACACACGGGAAACAGTGCAAACGAAACTGTGAAGCTCCACCCGTCATTAACTAAGAAAAATAAACTTACGATGTTCAAAATGTTCAAATGTTTGTAGAACTTATGGGACTTAACTACGGAGTCATCAGTCCCTAAGCTTACAAACTACTTATGAACTAGGTAAGACTAAGAACGGCACAAATATCCATGCCCGACGGGGGATTCTAACCCCCGACCGTAGTGGCCGTGCAGACCGTGACTGGAGCGCCTCAGTCCCCTCGACCACCGCGGCCGACTTACGATATTCATTAAAGGCCTTTGGGACACGTAAAAATTGAATTTCATTAAGATACCTGTAGTTTTGTTAATTGTGAATCATGATAGATGCGTCTCCTGTTAACTGTAGGTGAGGTACAGGTGATGCGTAGCAGGTATGTTACAGCTAGACATTACAGGATCTAAGTTGGAATTGCAACTATACGGTATGGGTTGCAGTCTTTATATTTAGCGGGATGTGTAAGGTAGGTTTGAGGAGTTTGGCAGATTATGTGGATTTAATTAAGATTATCACGATACAAGTAGACTGTTTGCAAGTGGATGGAGGGTAGAAGTCAACGATAGGGTTTAGAATGGGATATTTGCATACAGATTTGAGAGAGACGAATGACAGGCAAAGGTGTTTTAGTGGTTTAGGAGGTATGCAGGTTTTATGAGCTGGTGCAGAACACAGACAAGTGAACAAAATGAGGCCAAGTATATAGTGTGAGAGTGTCGTAGAGCGCTGCATAGAAGGAAGCAATCTTTTGCTGGGAGACGTTTGCAGGGCGTCCCAGCAGGCGAGATGCGCTGCAGCCGGATGAGGCGCCGGTAATCTCGTCGCGTCTAGCGCTGCTCGCCACTTGCCGCCTCTCCCTGTCTATCGTTCACAGCGCCGTCACCAGGCGTCGTACTTCACCTTTCATACTACAGTTCTACCACTACTGCTTTCATTTTGTCGCAGAAATGAGTGTTTATAGCTATCCGTAGCACTAATGCCACTGACATGAATTATTCTTTGAAGGTTTATTTTCGTGAAAATAACTGCAACCAGCTGCCTTTTTGGATGTTTTTTATTTACTCCAGAACTAGTTTTCGAGCCATTGCAGGCTCATCTTCAGTGGATAACTTTACAGGAACATTTCCGCTAATTGACTGTCTCTTAATAATTTTTAGAATTTAACTTTTAAGTTAAAAGGCTTAAATATTTCTCGAGGAAGAGAAGACCCTATAGAGCTTTACATTTATAAATTAATTTTTATTATATAGTTTATTTTTTAATGTTAATTTTTACTGTTTTGTTGGGGTGACATGAAGAATAATTAAACTCTTCATTATAAAATCATTAATTTATGTTTATTTGATCCATAATTTTTGATTATAAGATTAAGTTACCTTAGGGATAACAGCGTAATCATTTTTTAGAGTTATTATCGATAAAATGGATTGCGACCCCGATGTTGGATTAAGATTAATTGTAGGTGTAGTAGCTTAATAATTAGGTCTGTTCGACCTTTAAATTCTTTCATGATCTAATTTCAGACCGACGTAAGCCAGGTCGGTTTCTATCATAAGAATAAATGTTATTATATTAGTACGAAAGGACCATATAATAAATATATTTTTATTTATTGATTAAAGTTAATTATTTACTATTTTGGCAGATAAGTGTGTTGAATTTAGAATTCATTTATGTAGATTTTTTCTACAAATAGTATAACTTCGGCAATAATCTTTTGGTTATAAATAGTAAGTTAAAACTTAATTAATCGTGAGAAAATTAGGAAATGAAGGAGATGAGACCTATTAATAATTTAAAGACTCAGAAATTGTTGACAGTTTCTGGGGAAGTATTAGGTTCAAAAAATGTTCAAATGTTTGCTAAGCTTATGGGACTGAACTGCGGGGTCATCAGTCCCTAAACTTACAAACTCCTTATAAACTAACTTATACTAAAGACCACAGACATCCATACCCGAGGGGGGATTCGAACCCCCGACGGGGAGCGGCCTCTCGTATCGGAGCATAGCGCCTCAATGCGCTCAGCCACTCCCCCGCGGCGAAGTTTTAGGAAACGCTTTTCTGAAACGAAGGAATAGAATACGAAAAGAGACTCATAGATGGGGAATCCGAACACAGGATCAGTTCTTAGCACAGTCGACCGTATCGAGATGACACAATCTTGCAGAGAGACACACAATGCCCGCCCGACGTTGCGTTGTCCCTTGTGCCTGACTCCGGGATTACAATTCTGTGTACTTATCTATTTAACCCATGTGTGCTTTCTAGTATATCTCTGCTTCCGAAGTTTACTTAAGGAATCCACACTCTTTCCACTATACTCTTTACTTGACATAATTAGCGAATGATTCGCTCCTGTTCCCCTCCCAACCATACAGTCATTATCGTATTTGTTTGTTCTTTTATAATTATCAACAAAACTCTGTATGTGAATCTGTTTCGTCGGGGCTAGATGACACTTCCATGAAGTATATGATTTTGAGGTTCCTTTATTATTCTTTACTTTATGTCAGATGGAATGACGTGGGCAAAAGTTTTGCCATGACTTTCTACATGGATACATATATTTCAGGTTTACTGGTAGACGGCTATTGATTTCTAATCTGTCTTTCGTCATCACGCGCGGATTTCCTGAACAAAGAATTAACCTCCTCGTTCCATCTCATGAATGTTCCTTTTCATGTTGTTCGTTTTTCGCGTCTACGTGAAAACGTCTGACTTTGTTGTCTGCTGAATCCGCAGTGTCTGTCACGCTTAAATGGCAGCAATGAGCAAACATTTCAAACCGTGTATTCGCATCGAGAGCTACGCTATGACAGGTCATGAGGAAGAATTAGTGATATTAGGCGCTGCATTAATAGTAGAATACTCGACGAAATAAGCAGTAGAAGGAGACATACTTGTTGGAGGAGGACAAAATACATACCATAGAAGATATGACGGGAATGATACGCCGTTGCGCGGGAGTGGTCGCGTGATCTAAAACATCATAGTACGGACTGGGCGGTTGCTCCCGCCGGAAGTTCAAGTCCTTCCTCGGGAATGAGAGTGTCTGTTCTCCTTACTGTAAGTTAGTTTAATTAGTTTGTAAGTCTAAGGGCTGATGACCAAAGTATTTTGTTCCAATAGGTTTACAAACATTTTAATTTTCATGACAGGCTGTGGGAGCTGAATTTGGAAGACATCTCTGGTTTTTGTAATTTCACCAAGATGGCGCAGTCATATTTTAAAATTGTAATCAATATTACATTGCCATTTGTTTCAAAGAAAGCCACAAAGTTCAAGAAAACAATTTCCGTGAAGAGAATACTTGCTGTTACTCGGCAAGTGCCTATGAAACTCGTGCACATTTATTTCACATTTCAAAGCCAGCCATGTCATTACTGTACACTTAGTTTGTGAAGCTTTGGATGTAGGCTTATGTAAACGTAATTCATTTGTATCAACGACATTGAAACATATATTTAATTGATCGTATATTTATTTATGTTTTCACATTATCCCGAATCGCCATTTTAGGTAAGGGAAACTTCTTTAACCTCAAAGTCACTCTCACTACAAATGAATGTGACAAGAAATCTGCTGCTGACGATCCCCTTTTCACGTCCAAGTTTAGTACACACCGCTGCCTCCTACATATATTCATTTCTGCTTCTTAAAAGCGCTGTAAAAACAACAGGCTGGCGAGTAACGTAACTAGAAAACAGGATAACGAATCCTGTTATTATTGCTGCGGTGTTGAGAAATGGGAAACTTAATTGTTTTATCCACTTCACATGCGGCAGGTGCCAAGCAATGTAGCAATTTTCTGTAGGGAGTGATGCTTCTTTTTAATTAATTTTATGACATCGAACATTCCACAGGCAATCCTCTGCCTCTTATTAGGTGACGAATTCGTAATGGTGCTTCTTGTCTACTTCATTGAGTAAAGAAACACACGGAAAGACGACATGTAACTCCATAGATACACAGAGAAAAACAGAACGCTACCGATGTAAAGGAGCATTTAGTGCTAGCAAGCTACGGACATTGTTTCTTTACCGACACTGCCAAGGACCGCAGCTTTAGTGTTGTCAGCATGTGAAAATCCGTTCCGTAGTCCATATCTAGCAGCGAACCACGTTGCACAACATGTTTCAAACTAATTGTAAACGCGCCTTAACTCTAACGAGAAAGCTAAATAAATAAATAATAATAAAATAAAATAAAATAAATTACCTCTACGTGAATTGTTAAGTTCGCTTTTGGAGTTTCGACTGCTCTGAATTATTTTCCCATCACAACACAATTTGCAGAAAAAGGAATCATTATTTCCATCCAGGTTAAAAATTCGAACACTTCAGCATAAGCTAGGAGAAGATATGCCTGTGTCTTTTTCCTTTCCAATGTCGGAAGGCGTGGAAAATACTCGGATACTGTACGCTGTTTATATATGATGGTTATATACTCATTGTTGCATACATAATTATCTCTATATATAAAAGGAAGTGTCCCGATTGACTGACTGACTGACTGACTGACTCATCATCGCCTAGCCCAAACCACTGAAGACAGAAACTTAAAATTTGTGGAGGGTGTTGATCTTACTCTGTAGGCGTCATTTAAGAAGCGATTTTTCGATATTCCGTCCGTAAGGGGGTGAAATAGGAGATGAAACGTTTTTTGAAAATACGTAGCTATTTAGGCAATTTTGAAGCTAGAACTACAAAATTTCGGAGTTTAATTCAGGGTTCGAATTTAAAAGACACATGTTTCGGCATTTTTTGAAATTCGACAAATAAGGGGGTAAAATAGGAGACGCAAAAAATTGATTTTCAAAAATATGTTGCTGTTAACACAAATTTCAAGCTATAACTACGAAACTTAGGCTATGGACCCTTGATCAGGATTAAAAAGACACGAGTTTCGGTATTTTTAGAAATTCAAAAAAGAAGGGGGTAAAAGAGGGGATCAAAATTATTTTCGAAAACACTTGTTGTCAAGACAATTTTGAAGCTATAGGTACAAAAATTGGTACTTGTATTGTTCGTTATGATTTAAAAAATACGTGTTTCGGTATTTTTGGAAATTCGATCATCAAAGGGGTTAAATTGGAGAGGGGGTGTTTTTCAAAAATCTGTTGCTATTTAGGCAATTTGAATTAAATTTCAAAAACGTGCCCGAAGCATACAGTTTTAATTGGCAGTGATGAAGTTACTTTCGATATGTCGGTAAAACCGGAGTCAAGAGTAAAACATTATGCGAAATAGTACTGAACGCTTTTTCTGAAAACTTTTCGAAAAATTAGTTTACGATCTGAGTAGAATATTAAACGCATTACAAAAAATATTTAATTTCCCATCAGCAAAAAATTCGGAGGTATTTCAATGACATGTCTGAAACCGGATGTGGATTGCACAGAATGTTACATAGATTTAATACAACAGCAAAAAAATGCAATATTGAATTAAATACACAAAAAGGAAACTTCTTACAGTAATCAGGAAAAATTAAGATACTAGACGCGGGAACAAAAGTCTCAGAATTAAATTAGCTATGAATGAAAATAACAAACATAAAAAATCTAATTTGCAGAAATAAGAACATCAGAATAAAGTTGGCATTTGTAGTTACCTCGATATAAACGTTACACGAAAGATCGTATTCTTACGTTTGGCTCTCTCTCAGCACTTTTTGAAAACACGTTGCTATTGAGACAATTTTGAAGTTAGAGCCGCAAAAATTGAAATTTGTATAGTTGGTTAGAATTAAAAAAATACGTGTTTCGGTATTTTTGGAAAGTCAACCATCAATTGGAGAGGGAATATGTTGCTATTTAGGCAATTTTTAAGTTAGAACTACAAATTTTCAGATTTGGATTCGGGGTTCAAATATAAAACACATGTGTTTCGGTATTTTTTGGAAATTCGACCAATAAGGGGGTGAAATACGAGATGCAAAAATTGATTTTCAAAAATATGGTGCTATTAACTCATATTTCAAGCTATAACTACGAAACTTAAGATATGGATTCTTCATCAGGATTAAAAAGAAACAACTGGTGCAGACCAACCAGCCTACGCATGCGAAGCAGTTATAAAATAAATAGTTATAAAATAAATATGTTATGAATGATTGAACGCTATTAAATGTTTTAACTGTACTAAAATATATATATTTCATACATTTCCAACGTAAGGTGTTGAAAAGGTTTAATTTCGAAGCAAATATTGTTTCTTTTTTCTCTTCACTAAAATCAAAGCTTGGTATTCTGGAGTTTTGAGATTCATACAAAAGAACGTTACGTTACTTGCGATTAAAAGTAACTATACTTCCGTTAAATCGTTAACTGATAAAAGTAACTTAGTTACAGTTAAAGTTACTTTACACAAATAACAATGCCGTTAACGTCCATTGCGTTAGAAAAGTAACAGTTACTAGTACCGGCGTTATAAGTAACGTGTTACTCGCCAACCCAGGATATAACGTAGAGAGTAAAAGGAGGCAGTAAGTGACGGAGCTCCACAGGTGCCGGCAGGGCGCTGGGACTGCGCGGGCTTCCGGTTTCCGGCGGCCGCCTGCCTGCGACGCTTAATGACGCCAGATAAGCCCGCAAATCCCACAATTTCCGCAGCATCCGACCCCGCCCTGCCAACAATCTCGAATTAACAGGAAATCACACTAATTAAAACTTCTAACTCTAATAAATGCGTCCGATAATTATTTTCCTTTCAGAGTGCAATATGTCGTCGCAGAAGTTCTAAATTTAGAAACTGTACTCCGAGATATACCGCTGTGTTCTACGGGAAAGTGCGTACATTTTTCTTCATAAATTTCACGAGCTTGACGGGTAATTAACTCGAATGTGTTCACTTAATAACTCATCGTCAAATTTCGCATGTAGGATCTTGTTAAATCTATTGTGAGCCGTTCGTATCCCCTGAATTTCGGTGTTACATCACCAAAACTTCCAAGAAGCTCCTTTTCGTAATGCCGTACTTTAAATAACAAAACAAATTTACCGATCACGCTAGTTTTTCCTCTTGAACTCTCATTGTAGTTGCGTCTATTGTTTCGGTGAAAAATTGTCCAATAATTTTTCGGCACTTCGATTATAATGTAGTGATTTTTCAATTTTTTTACCGTATAAATGTTTACATATGCAGGCCGCATTGTTACAAATTTAATTGTACAGAATTCTTCCACTGGAGTTTGCTGAGCTTCTGCGTAACGTTTTACTGCCACTAAACTATAACTATCACGTGAAATTAAGAGACGTTTCAGTCTTCAATTGATCTTCCCTGCTTCTCCTATTAGAGCTACTTGGTGAGATCACTGACTAACGAATAATATTAAAATATCCCAAAAACCGTTTTTAATATACTCTCTACCTTGTTTCTGCTTTTCCTGTATTTTTTGGTGTTGTGATTTTACTTTCGTTGCTGTGACGTTTTTCCGGTGTGTTCAGTAACTGGTCCACATAATCCAATGGAACACAGGTAGATTTCTTGTTCGGATTCAGCTCTATTCTGCAATCGTCTGCAGGTTTTCGTATGTTTCTCTAGTCTCCGAGCATTGTAACTTACACATAGGCGACATTATCGTTCGCGAATAGTCCAACGTTACCAGTACATAATGAACATTCGTTTCCGATACAATGGAAATTAATTTTACACTTGTCGATTTTATTTTCGTTCGGAAAGATATGTTGATATCAATTTGCAATGAAGTACTGAATCCTATTCCAAATTTGGTCCAATCATCTAAACAACAGAACGATGTTGTAATGAACGTCTTCCGGACAGAGAGGAACACGGGATCACGCTGTCAGCGAGTTGGATTTCAAGACTTTTGTTTGCTAAATCAATGTTGATATCTACAGGGAATGATTTCCCTCTCAAAACATGTGTGATCATAAAATATGTTCTACAATTCAACAACGGATTGACGTCATCAATAAAGACCACTAATTATGCGCATCTATGTAACACCCTTTCTTGGAAACTGGAAAAATCTTCACTTATTTCCATTGAACCAGTAACTTAAGGTAAACCACCGCTATAAGGAGATGGATATCTGCCTTTTAGTGCTTCAGTACGATGCTTAAAAGTATGTACGATACTACGATGCTTTACGGTGAAATCCAGTATCTCCCATTACATTCCTGCTGGTGTGCCTTTATGGTCATGGTCACTTGTCAACAGAGTAGATGAGATATGAGATATATTTGCTGATTTCACGTGATACCAAAATTTCTTGTAAAATGTTCAAATGTTTGTAAATGTAAGACAGTTAATTACTTTGTGCATCAGTCCCTGGGATTAAAAACTGCTTAAACTAACTTACGATAAGCACACACACTCATACCCGAGTTAGCACTCAAAACTCGGACGGCGAGCAGCGGTCCAAAAAAAAAAAAAAAAAAAAAAACCCTGAGTGGTCAACACGTGTTACCCGCTCTTGAAGGTCATCCAGTGTAGTGATTGTGGCAGATCATAAACTTCGTCCTTGACATATCCCAAGAAGTTGCAAGAAGTTAGGTCTGGGGATCTGGGAGGCCATGCAACGAGAGTATGATCCGTAGCAGTGTGTCGACCAATTCACCATTGATGCTTTGTTTCATTCAGAAATGCTCGCACTCGTGAGCTCTAATGGGGCGGGACTCAATCTTGTTGGAAAATAAAGTCGCACGAGTGTGTTTGCAGCAAACTTAACATTCCGAGATAGCTTTGTCTTCTGACAGTGTTGGTGTTCAAGATGAAAGGGCCATAAACCCTGACATTACTGACCACACAGAAAATATTTACCTTGGGAGAATTACGTTCGTGCTCGATTGTAGTATGTGGGTGCTCGGATCCCCAAATCTGAACACTGTGACGATTAATACTGCCGATGATATCTAAGGATGCTTCGTCACTAAAAATGAGGCACGAAAATGTGGCTTTATCATTTTGTTCCATGTTCAGCATTGCAGCACAGAAATCCATTCGTTTTCCCTTGGCAACATATGTCAGTGCCTGAACCAGCTGAAGTCTGTACGGTTTCATGTGTAGGCGTCTTTTCAGGACATGTCAGATATTGGCACTGTTCACCTGAAGCAGACGGCGACCTTTAGATATCGATTTCGCTGACCTTCAAAGACCTTACTCTTGCACATAATTGCATTCGACCCGATAGCCGCTATCAGAAAATTAGTACCAAATTATACCATCCCATTTAAAGAGGCAAAGTTGACCTTCATATCTCTCAAGCGATCCCACCTAGAACAAAAAACCAACTTCATATTCTGGCCCCCGCTGTTCTATGAAACTTTTCACCCACAAGGGTGTTGTTTCTTAAGAGGAGCTAGAGACGTTTTATTAGTTGTAGGGATATCTGGCTGCATGATTGACTGTCCTGGCCTTGTACCGTCAGCTACAGTGGCTTTACATGTAGTTATTGCGAACGGATCAAACTAAAGGAAACTACATCGTTACTTTTGCCGAGGCCATGTATGGATACTTACTGGAGGCGTCTTCTTGAGTACAAAATAATAGATGTAAAATGGCCCCCCCCAATTGTGAACCTCTGTTGGAAACTACTCATCAAGATGTCATCACGCAAAACAGACTAGGCATTCTACGGATCGGAGCACGGATTGTTTTAGCTCTTAATCGGATACGTAAACAAATCTGAAAAGGGAAATTAGTAGGTTGAAATCAGATATGGTGGATATTAATGAAAATCTGTGGCAGGATGAATAGGATTTCTGGTCAGGTGAGTACGGAGTTGTTAATACAAAATCAGTTAGGGGTCATGACAGCCCCAGATCTGGTAGAGAGGGGGGGAGGAGCAAACTGGGGTGTCTGCCCCGGGTGGCAGTCGCAGAGGTTCGCCAAAAGGTCTTCAAGGAATCCCATTGGTCCCTGTCAATGCACCTAGAATCGCTCGGAAAAAGAAATGAATGAGAAGATCACCTGATAGAATTTTCGGCACAATACACGATTTAATCAAGATAGACATAAACACGTGGTTTAAGAATCGTGGAAGAGACCAGGAGACATCGGAAAGTTTTCAATCGATTTTATAATTGTAAGAGATTCATTTTGCAAACAAGTTTTCAGCTATTTGACGTATGCAGGGGCAGATAATAATTTATTGATTGTGAATTGTGATCTGAAACTGAATAAACTGGAAGAAGGTAGAAAAGTAACAAGGTGGGCTCTGGATACAGTGAAGAAACTTTCAGTGAAGGTTGTTGAAAGTTTCAGAGGGAGCATTAGGCAACGAATGACTAAAACAGGGAAAAGTAATGCAGTAGAAGAAGAATTGGTTCCTGCGGAGGATCAAATTGGTAGGAAAAGGTCTAATATAAATCATGAACTTCAATGATAAAAGGAGAAAAAAACGGAAGCAGACATAAGGATATGGCGACGTCTAAAACCTGAAGTAGACAGGAAATGCAGAATATTTAAGCAGGATTGGCTACAGAACAAAAGCAAGTGGAAAAGAGAATGTATAAATAGGGTAAAGATCGATACCGCCTACAGGGAAATAAAAGAGATGTTTGGAGTGAAGAAAGCCGGGAGGGCTAACTTGACAAAAAGGTCAACTGATGGAAAACATTCTTAGACAATACGGAATAGTCAATATAGTGGCAGTCTAGAGAAGTGTGGGGACTAAAAGTCGCAAAGGGAGGCTAAGAGACTATTACAGTAAGCAGCTTCAAAAAGATATAGGTTGCCGTTTTTATTCAGAGATGAAAACGACTGTGCAGGTTAGGATAGCGTGGAGAGTTGCATCAGACCAGTCTTTGGAACGAAGACCATATCAACAACAATCTTGGCTAATCCTGTAGTTTGCTTATGGCATACCAACAGTTACGCCTACCTACCTGCAGGGCCGAAAATTCTTTTCTGGAAGTAATCGGCTGGTAGTTTTACAATTTCTCGAGGTATTTCACCACTGAGCGTACGGAGCTATTCCTTTAACTTCACCCACTCGGACTGTAGAAATACAACCACTGTTCTCTGACTTCCGCGCATCTCATTTCACAATGGCTGGCAAAAACAGCTGGAATTGCCTTGACACGTGTGAACTGTAAGAACATCGAACTTCAAAGACAGACTAATTACGTTTGACTGAAAGAGAATAAACCTGTGATATTATAGAACAGGAAATGAAAAACGTCGGGTAAAATGTAATGTAAACAGCTTATTCTGATTATGTCAGATTACGTTAAATGTATTGTTCGTCCAAATGTTTCTTTGAGAAAATGTTTACGTATTTGGAAAAGTGAAATACACAGGTATTCTATATAATATTTAATTTGTCTATACTACACTTGACATCTTTAGAAGACGAATACTACATAATATGACCCATTCGTATATCTTATAAATGGTAAGTCGTGGTTACATAATTCACATAGTTACAAAAAAAATTCTGGGATTATATAGATTGGGAATTCTGATAAATATTCCAGGCTCTAATCGGTACTTTTGTAATCATCATCAGTAGTTAGAAAACATCAGCGCCACGGTGGAGTAGCCGAGCGGTCTAAAGCGTCTCGCTGCGGAGCTCGCGGTTGCTCGCCGTGGAGGTTCGAGTCCTCCCTGGGGCATGGGTGTGTGTGTTGTCCTTAGGTTAGTTTACCTAGGTTTAAGTAGTTTGTAAGCTACGGACTGATGACCACGCAGTTTGGTCCGATAGATTTACAAACATTTGAATTTTGAATTTGAAAACATCAGCGTACTGTTCATGAATAGTTCCTCATACCGTGTACTCCACTGATTTAAATATAGGGTTATTCAACTAAACTGTACACCTCAAATATTTCCGGAACCGTTTCTGATATCGTAATTCCGGCTTGACCCAGATGAATAATTGTAAGTCGTCAGAAACAAGGTATAGTCTCTTGTCATAGCTATATTAATTACATAAATATCGATATCACCTTCGTTTTTTAAAAATTGAATTATAGTAATTTCTGCTGCTAGTATCGTAGATCTCAAACAGACGAATTAAACGGCGTTTCACCTATCGAAAACTGATTAGTGGTATCAAAGGAAATACAATGTTTAGAATCAAGGATTTATCTGTTTTCAATTTCGAGCCGATTGCTCTCTATGCGGATGTCCGTAATTTCATACCCGAATAAGGAAATGCGTCACGTCGGATAAGGAGAAGACAGTGTTGCGCCATAGCCGCGGTGGAGTAGCCGAGTGGTCTAAGGAGCCATGCTGCGGAGAGCGCGATTGCTCGCCGTCGGAAGTTCGAGTCCTCCCTGGGGCATGGGTGTGTGCCTTTGTCCTTAGGTTAGTTTACCTTAGTTTAATTAGTTTGTAAGCTACGGACTGATGATCACGCAGTTTGGTCCGATATGTTTACTTACAGTTTACATATAGTTGTTGCGCCATTGCGATGCCGGTATAAAAGAACTCTCTGGAATGAGCCAGTCCAGCGTTGTTCGCATTTGGCGCGCAGCCGTCCGCGGTGGCCGCGGGGACTGAGGCGCTTCAGTCACGGTCTGCACGGCCACTACGGTCGGGGGTTCGAATCCCCCGTCGGGCATGGATATTTGCGCCGTCCTTAGTCTAGTTAGTTCATAATTAGTTTGTAAGTTTAGGGACTGATGACCCCGTAGTTAAGTCCCATAGACTATACAAACATTTGAACATTTAAACATTTGGCGCGCAAATAGATCTCATCCGTGTCATGTGCACTCACCAGCAGAGTAACCAGCGAGAGTGCAGAAGACGGGTGGAATACGGTCGCTCGATTCTGATATGACATCAGGACAATAGGGTCTATCTTCGAAAATCCTTTTTTACCGATGAAGCAACATTCACAAATAATGGAGTGCTGACTATTCGAAATATGCATTATTGGACAACAGAGAATCTGCACTGGCTTAGGCTGACTGAACATCGGAAGCAGTAGAGTGTGGACGTTTAGCATGAGATTATTGGAGACAATGTAACTGGTCCTTACTTCATTGAAGCAACCATAACAGGTAACAGATATCCACAATTTCTCACTGAAGTGCTACCGACTTTCCTGGAGCAGCAGTTCCCACAGGCTGCTCCGCGAGCAGGAGCGCACACGAGCGCTCACTACGCCAGCTCGGAGCTGCGGTGGTGGGGAAGCTGACGTCACGCACGACAATACTCTACGGCCACAAGCAAACAGGCGCGTTCGTCTAGTTCTCGTCAGTGGATAGTTGTGACAGCAGCAAAAGTGTGTAGCCGACAGAGCATAGTGCTTACTTCTTTATAAGAACTGTATCTCTTCACTAAAAAAGACTAACGTCCATAATATCTAATCTGCGTGTGTGTGTGTGTGTGTGTGTGTGAGTGTGTTTGTGTGGATGGAAATGAGGGACCAAATCTAATCTGCAACAACTCTTATTGCACAAAAATATTCCATATTCAACGTCATCACAGAATAGAGGACAGCGTTGTTTTTTGTTTGTATGACTCTCGTCGCTTCAATTTTTATGAGGATGCAAATTGGGTCCGAATTTTCGCGTACTGTTTTTCTAAACTGTGCCATTGTGCCATTTCTTGTGATAAATGCTGGATCCAACTTTATGTAATTTATTGTTACTCCTGTTTAGCGCGTTCTGAAACTTTTAAGACAGGCGGCGTTTGGTTAACTCTAGTTATTATCAATTAAGGTGGTGTGTTACTCACTTGCCTGAAGTAAGCCATTGCGAAGACCGAAATCCTAGTTATGAAATGCACTGTAACATTCGTATTCCAATATTTAGGATCAACATGGTGAAAACTAGGATGCGGTTGAGCGTGGTAAATCATTCAGTCATAATCTGGCTCCCTTTGATATTCTAGAAACATCTTCTAAAATCAGACTTATTTAAAAAAAAAAAAACAGGAAAATTCATTACACACATGATAAGACATACTCCTATTGTTGGTTCTATGAAACAGACATTTAAAAACATAAAATAATGCCACCATGAAAGTGCTCTATTAAATTCCAGTCATGAAACCACGTCACTCATATTCAGATCCACAGAGCTTTTACATTAATCAAAAGAACAAAAAACATTATTATCGCTGAGGATTCAAATCAAATGTTTGTATAGTCTATGGGACTTAACTACGGGGTCATCAGTCCCTGAACTTACAAACTACTTATCAACTACTTACTAACTAGGGCGGCACAAATATTCATGCTCGAGGGGGGGATTCGAAACCCCGGCCGTAGTGGCCGTGCAGCCGTGCAGATCGTGACTGGAGCGCCTCAGTCTCCTCGGCCACCGCGGCCGGCCGCTGAGGATGACTTGACGTCACGTGTCCCTCACTTCCATGGAGAAGAATGGCAGTTTCAGTTATAGCTGTTCCAGATACAGTTGTCTCTATCGCGAGAATTGGAATGTAGCTGGGAGTTTTTCGTGACGTCACAGCCCATCCGGCTGCTTCACTTGCACATACGCTCATCGTAGCCGTGTGCTCCATGCGACAACAGCTCATGGGCGAGAAGTGAGCGCTCCCTAGCTCACGGGCGAGCGCGCGAGCTTGAACAGCCTGTCCTGGAGGAAGTATCACGTGAAATAAGTATATCACCCGGAAGAAGAAGATACCTTCAGATCGAGAGCGCTCTTGCTTACGTAGGTGATCTTTCCTCAAAGATCCTCAATAAACATCAGGTTAACGTGATCTTCCGGCTACCTATTAAGATTGAATCCCTACTAGGATCTGTGAAAGATGATTTGTTGCTACGCTGGTATGTATCAGATTCCAAGCGGAAATTGTGAAAATTCATATATAGGTCAGACTACGCACTATTTTTATTTATTTATTTTTCGTATGCAGCGTTATCATAAAACAGAGAATAATTTTACAGGTTAAATGTGTATCAAAACAAAATCTCCAGACACTCTGTGACGGAAATGGCATTGAAACAGAGGATGACACTCTAAAGGCTGAATTACTAAATGACTTCTTCCAAAGCTGTTTCACAGAGGAAGATTGCACTGTAGTTCCTTCTCTAGATTTCTGCACAGATTACAAAATGGCAGATATGGAAATAATTGACAGAGGGATAGAAAAACAATTAAAATCGCTCAAAAGAGCAAAGGCCGCAGGACCAGATGGGATACCAGTTAGTTTTTACACAGAGTACGCGAAGGAACTTGCCCCCCTTCTTGCAATGGTGTACAGTAGGTCTAGAAGAGCGTACTGTTCCGAAAGATTGGAAAATGGTGCAGGTCATCCCCGTTTATAAGAAGAGACGTCGAAGAGATGTGCAGAACTATAGGCCTCTATCTCTAACGTCGGTCAGTTGAAGAATTTTGGAACATGTATTATGTTCGAGTATAATGACATTTCTGGAGACTAGTAATCTGCTCTGTAGGAATCAGCATGGGTTTCGAATAAGGTGATCGTGTGAAATCCAGCTCGCGTCCACGAGACTCGGGTTCTCAGGTACATGCTTGACTTCCGCTTGGTGTTTGATACAGTTCCCCACAGACGTTTAATGAAAAAAGTAAGAGCGTATGGCCTATCAGACCAATTGTGTGATTGGATTGAGAAGTTCCTAGATAACAGAATGCAGCATGTCATTCTCAATGAAGACAAGTCTTCCGAAGTAAGAGTGATGTCAGGTGTGCCACAGGGGAGTGTCGTGGGTCCACTGCTGTTCATGATACAATCGTATATAAATGACCTTGCGGATAACATCGGAAGTTCACTGAGGCTTTCTGCGGATGATGCTGTAGTATATGGAGAGGTTGTAACAATGGAAAATTGTATTGAAATGCAGGAGGATCTGCATCGAATTGACGTATGGTGCAGGGAATGGCAATTGAATCTCCATGTAGACAAGTGTAATATATTGCGAATACATAGAAAGAAAGATCCTGTATCATTTAGCTACACTATATCAGGTCAGCAACTGGAAGCAGTGAAATCCATAAATTATCTAGGAGTAGGCATTAGGAGTGATTTAAAATGGAACAACCATATAAAATCAATCGTCGGTAAAGCAGATGCCAGACTTAGATTCATTGGAAGAATCCTAAGAAAATGCAGTCCGAAAACAAAGGAAGTAGGTTACAGTACAATTGTTCGCCCACAGCTTGAATACTGATCACCGGTGTGGGATGCGTACCAGGTGGGGTTGATAGAGGAAGTAGAAAAGATCCAACGGAGAGCAGCGCGCTTCGTTACAGGATTATTTGGTAATAGAGAAAGCGTTACGGAGATGATCGATAAACTCCAGTGGAAGACTCTGGAGGAGAGACGCTCTGTCGCTCTTTACAGGCTTTTGTCGAAGTTTCGAGAACATACCTTTACCGAGGACTCTAGCAGTATATTGCTCGCTCCTAAGTATATCTCGCGAAGAGATGATGAAGATAAAATCAGAGAGATTAGAGCCCACACACAGACATACCGAAATCTTTCTTTACGCGGACAATACGTGACTGGAATAGGAGGGAGAACCGATAGTGGTACTCAAGGTACCCTCCGCCACACACCATCGGATGGCTTGCGGATTATGGATGTAGATGTATATATACAATAACTAGAACTGACTGACCATCAGATATGTGTTGAACACCGACGATATATACTCGCTTACTACAACCAGACAAGTCAGCTGTCGCAGAACACTGTTTATCTATAGGTCATTCGATAAATTCGTCTACATCTACATGGGATACTCTGTAAATCACATTTAAGTGACTGGCAGAGGGTTCATCGTACCACTCTTATACTATTTATTTCCCATTCCATTCTCGAATAGCGCGCTGGAAAAAAAGTAACACCTGAATATCTGCCGGTCGCGGGGGCGAGCTTTCTGCGGCGCGCCAGTAACGGTCTGCATGGCCACTACGGTCGGGTGTTCGAATCTCCCTCGGACAGGGATATTTGTGCCTTCCTTAGTATTAGATATTTCATAAGTAGTTAAGTCCCATAAGCTCTACAAACATTTTAACATTTTTTTAGTTCTGATGAGCTGCAGTTAGTCCAGCTTAGGGACTGATGACCCCATAGTTAAGTGCCATAAGTTCTACAAACATTTGAAAATTTAATGGGGCATAAATGGCCCCGCCTGGCGCCTTGTCGACGGTCTTGGACTCGCTACGAAGAAGGCGGGACGATACGCGACTGAAACATAGGTCGTCGAAGTAGAATTTGCGTGGCTGCACATTCGAAACTTAATGTGATTAGCATGTTTTAAACTAATGTTTTATCAAGTATTACGAAATTGTGATTAGACTTTTAGTTGTGTCAGGCTAGAACGCCCCAATCAGCCGGACCTAACATTTCTGTTCGGTAACACGACTTCCGCATAAGGCAGGAATTGCTTTGATGTTCAAGACAGATAAATCCTTGGTTCTAAATAGTGTAATTTCTCCGAAACCGGATTTCGATTGGTGGAACGTCGTTGAATTCATATCTTTGCATTTTGCGATACTAGAAGCAGAAATTACTATAGTTGCATTAAAAAAAATTGATACCGATATCTCTAATTAATATACCTATACTAGGGACTATACGTCGTTTAGTGAGGACTTCCTTATTACTCCTTTGGGTGAAAACAGAATTACGATTTCGTAAACGGTTTCAGATATATTGGAGGTGAACAGCTTAGTTGAATCACTCCGTATATTAAGTGTAGGATTATGTTAAACTTCTTTATTTCTAAATGTGTAATTTTGGATGGGCTCAATGGAGTTCGATGTCTTCAAGTAAGAAAGGAATAAATGGACATTATGGTTGCCGTCATGTCGACTGAAAAGTCTGTAGAGACTGGGAGAGAGAGGAAACAGCAGTTAGCGACGAGAAATGGCAAGGAAAGTTGCTGTGATGTGGTTGAACGAAAACAAGTTGAGCAGCTGGGAATATCGTCCGGGTTTTCATGAATACTCCAGACAGTAGCAAAATACTCATGCAGCGGTGAGTACAGATGCTGCTTTCCTTCGTACTGTGGCCTCCCGCTGCTGCTGCTTGCCGGCATGTGTGACTGCGTTTTTCTGAGCGTCGCATCCACTTCCGCCTGCTTTACGGAGGATCAATATTTGGCAAGACTGAGAGCGGGGAACCTGGGTCCCCTTGGCCGTATCACTGGCCTAATTAATTGCACTTCGATCTCGTGCCCCCACTTCCTTCTTGCTTCCTCTCAGCAGTCACTCCATTTTTACCTAACGACACTACGTTTTGGTCATTGGTTCTCAGCTGTCACCAAGAAGACGAAATAATGCAGGTTCCAAATAGGATTTTATTAGTGTTGCCCACCTTCTAGAACAACATAACTTGAACTATAACCAAAATAATCATAAACGACTTCTACATGTTCTGCATTCAGATTAAACATCTCAGCATATGAGAAAATAAAACTTCCAGTAACTACAAATTAGGAACATATGTGTGATAGACGACTGCAAAACATATCGATATATATAGAGAAATTATGGTTACCTGTTGTTAGTTGTTCTGATCACCAATATTCCTCCTTTTTTGCGTTTTATTACGTTATGTGCTAACTATTAGTTCTGATGAGTTGCAGTTAGTCCATCCAAGTACCTAATTTATTGAAACATTTCTCATCGTACAACAATAAGCCTTACTAAATCTTTGGAGCCGGCCGCGGTGGCCGAGGTGACTAAGGCGCTCCAGTCACGGTCAGCACGGCCACTACGGTCGGGGGTTCGAATCCCCCCTCGGGCATGGATATTTGTGCCGTCCTAGTTCGTAAGTAGTTCATAAATAGTTTGTAAGTTTAGGGACTGATGACCCCGTAGTTAAGTCCCATAAGCTCTACAAACATTTGAACATTTTTTTGAAATCTTTGGACAATATTTAGAAAGAAATAAGTTTATCCATTGTTGTCAACGTTGCTATGTATTGACCTGCAACATGTGTAGCAGTTCAGTTAAAAATGTGCAATAACCATTCATCTTTTCAAGGTACAGTGATTGTCTCGCCCTATTTAGTCAGAGTAGCGAACCCCAGGCTCAGTCTAGTATGAAATGAATGAGAAAGTAAATGAAAGCATCATTACAAACATAGACAAAGAAGACAATACATCAATTAATTCAATAACCTGCTTTGCGTTGCAGTGCCTGTGTGTAATGAAAGGAAAGTTAGAAAAAATAGGTTTTCTCAGAAAATCATGCATTTTTAGAACCAGTGGTTTTACAAAATCTTTTCTTTGTCCTTTTCCTGCACAAAATTCAGATCTCTCCTCTGTCTGACCAACTCCTCCTCCGCCTGCTCTCCCTTTCTGCCTGTTTCGTCATTCCCCAATCATAAACGACTTGCACTATAATCCTGCAACACACAACACTGTCATTCCGATTACCCTAGATTTACTATGATTAATGTCATACATTTAAAAAAGTGTATGTTTGCACAAAAATACATTTTCTAGGTATTATTACAATCTTTTCTTTAATGGTGAAGAACACGAGCCCCTGACTACCAACCCATTGTGTGAAATCTGCACAGCCACTGTGTATTTCCGTAATATTTGTGCTTCAAGTTTTAGGTGATTTACCCCGTACAGAATATCGTTTTCATTCCTCTGTTTGCGAGTGTAACAGGAATGGAAATGACAAATAATGAATCGAGGTACATCCATCTTTCCCCATTCGGTGGTTATATAGCTGTAAATGTATATTTTAGAACTTTTTCTATTATGGTTCTGATACTGTCTTCAATTGAAGGTCTAAACGATTATAATGTACATCAACGAAGATAACGTTGAAATGTTACTGATGAGGGGTGGCCAGTAATAACAGGGAGTGACCGGTGTCAGTCAAGCCCAGTAAGTGGGCGATTTACGTAACCTCGGGTGTTCTATGTCATACGGTCAAAATCAGTCTTGCTTTACATTTTCAGTACGTTATGGATATGTAAATGATGCATTGTTATACGTCTTGAAGCTAGTATTAAGCAGAGAATCCTCATTTTAGAAAACATAATGGATGCTATTTCAAAATGAAGTGTTTGTGGTCATATCAACGTAACAAAATCACAATAAAGGGATCATGCTGCTTTATGTTACTTATGTGGGCGATCAAGGTAAATTAAATATCCTGAATATTGTCATCGAACATTTTACAGTTAATTTCACTTAATCTGCATCATGTCAACGTAAAAGTGAAATGTTAGGTTGGAATTTACAAAACATTTTTTGAGTGGGGCCAACGAAGTTGCACCACGTAACTTTATGTTCACATCAAAAAATTCCATAACAGTAAAAGTAAGTAAGTATATATGTAAGTAAGTTACTTGATGTTCTACAGATCATTTGAACAATTTGTCATCAAAAGATGTGGACTTAGTTTACAGGTTATGTATACTTGATGAGTTTCAGTTGAGAGCTATAACGTGGATAATTACATTTTAACACTGATGAGCATATTACTTTTCGGTTCCATTTGAGTTACTAAATTTAAAACTAGGTACTTTACAGACTTCCGGTTTCTAATTTAAATTTTGTCTATGAAATAGATGAACTGTCCGGAAGAAATGAATTTACAATAGATTTAATATTTGCTTTACTGCTATACGCCGTACCTTATTTGAAAAAATAATCAAAACTTTTTGTTTGTGCATACTGAAATCCTTTCTGAGCCACTGAAACCCTTACTAATGTGTGAAAATGGTCACTTTTCCTGTGCTGTACGTACAGACGTCACTCTGCTTCTCAAATTGTGATGGATTACTTATGATAAATTAAATTATACCTATCGCCCCACGTGGAAACCAATGAGCAAAGAGAAAACCGCATTGTCAGACAGTGTTACAAGTCGTGTGTTTCCGGCAGGCATTTCTGCTGTAGTACGGTAAGAGTTTCACCACTGTGTGGGAGTAAAGGACGCACCAGCAAAAAATGTACTCCACAGATGAAGAAGCCAACTGGAAATATACTCTCAAGTTGAAGTAGGCGTGGCAGTACGATCCTTGTGGAAAAATTCTATAAATTGCAACAGAATGACGTGATATTCGGGCTTTATATGGATGCATTGCAATCTCCAGACCAGTTATAGTGTAAATCGCACAGACGTGGATGATGGTGATTCGGGAGGGACACCATGGTCGATATCCAGGCAGTTAAAGCACTGATACGCAGAAGTCACTGATTTTCCGACGTTGAGGACGTTCATACAGTTGTTCTGAGCTATCAGGCAGCGGATTTCTGTAGAACGGGTTGCTAGATAGGTTGTTTGCCGTGCCTTGGTGACGATGTCACTATGAAGTATTGTGCAGCATTCAACAAAAGTTACAAGGGCTGGATGAAATGTATCGAGAACTATTATTTTCCTCTGAAATGACTAGCTTAACAGAGGTACATATAGTTACACACCTGCAACATAATCGCACCCGTTATTTATGACATTTTGCCAAATGCCTGGAATACGTTCTGTACCATCTGTGCGTCGATAATGTCATGTGTGGTGTTGTACCGGATCTCGAGCAGTGGTTCTTCCAACAAAAAGTTCTTAATTACAGGGACTCATTTACGGTGAATACGGTGGATGTTCTATAATTTCCCATCTTCCATTGTCATGCAGAATAACGGGGTGCTCTTCAATGTCATGATACACAACCTCTTTTCAACGCCCAGGCGAAAGCGACGACATTTCATGGAACACGTTCTCATCCTTCTACATCCTTCTACATGATAATACACGATGTCACACCGCTGTTGCTGTCCAGAACTTTCTGCTCTGCTGACAATGAGACACTGCAGAACATGCACCATATTTTTTTTTATTTGTTTTTTCTGTTCCATAGGACCCACTTCAGGAGTAAGACTCCATGGTCATGGAACAAGTCAATACATTAATTGTTACACAATAATGGTAATAGAAAAATTTTAAGTAGTCCTTTGCACACGACAATCTTAAGACAAAGTGAAAAGAATCAATAAAGAAAAAATAAATTAGCTTAATTCTTTAACTTTTCTAGGAGTTCCTCGACAGAATAAAAGGAGTGAGCCACGAGGTAACTCTTCAATTTAGATTTGAAACCATGTGGATTAGTGCTAAGATTCTTAAGTTCTTGTGGCAGCTTATTGAAAATGGATGCCGCAGAATACTGCACCCCTTTCTGCACAAGTGTTAAGGTGGTGTGGTGCAAATGTAGATTAGACATCTGTCTAGTATTCACCGAGTGAAAGCTACTAACTCGTGGGAATAAGCTGATATTATTAACAACAAACGACATTAAAGAAAAAACGTATTGTGACGCCAGAGTCAAAATTCCCAGACTACTGAAAGGGGTCGACATGACGTTCGCGAACTTACACCAGATATTGCTCGAACCGCCCGTTTTTGAGCCAGAAATATCCTTTTTGCATCAGGCGAGTTACCCCAAAAAACAATGCCGTACGTCATAAGTGAGTGAAAGTAAGCGAAGTAGACTACTTTTCGTGTTGAAAAATCACTTATCTCAGATATTGTTCTAATGGTACTCACTTGTCATAAGTCCCAGTGATTAGGATCTCATTTCTGAAATGAAACAATCACTATGGGGGATCCAGGACACCAGTTTTGACATTATCCACGCCATACATAAATCAATATGGGTGCATCTACAGAAACAGTCACATAGCTGGCATACTACGCTTTCCGGATATTTGTGCAAAAGCTCATAAATAACAGGGGCGATAATATTATTGAAGGTGGGTCATCATAAGTACCTTTTTTAATAAAGTCATTTCAGACAAAAGCAGCAGTTCTCGTTACTTTATATCTAGCCCTTTTTTGTCGTCTGTCAACATAATAAGTACATATTTTGAAGATATATTTGAAGTTCCTATTTCCTTGAAGGGGTAAGTGATTAGCTACGCCAGAACATTATTGACAGAAAATATTGCAAATTATTTTTACAGATTGGTTCGTTTGTTTAAAAGACTAGCAGTTGTTCGAATATAAAAAGGGCTCAAATTAACTGTTTGAGTAGCTAAGTACTGAGACAAATTAATATATCGATTGTGGATGTTAAAGCTGAAGATTTATTTATTTATTTACATATTTATTTAACCTGGTAAGATTAGGGCCTTCAGGCCCTCCCATACATCTAACCAGGCGTTCTAAATATTTTCCATTTCGTATAACACAGTGGTCATGTTATTCTAAATTTAAAACATTTAAAGTTTCAGATACTACAGATAAAAAACAGACACACGGTTTACATTCATAGTTGATCAATAACAACGAAAATATATGCCTTACAATAGAATAGCGGTTGAACAATGAGTGCTAATAGTAATGGGCGTGGAGAAAGTGGTAAAAGACGGAGGGAAACGTGAGAGTAATATACTTGGATAAATAATGTAACGGAAGAGGAGGTAACGTGACTTACAGTGAAAGAGAAGAAGAAGATTGCTAACAGGTAGAACTGAGGAGCATTGCCTTTAATTTGCAAGTATACGTTAATTTTGTGGAAGCTCTAAAGGGAAGACAGAAGGAAGTGCTTTAGCTTTTTATTAACGTAGCAGGACACTGAATTATGCGAAGAGAGCAGGACAGTTTCTTCCAGAGACGGACAGCCGCGACAGCGAAGGAGTTTGCAAATGTTTTTCTTTTATGAGTGGGCAGCGCAACGATACTAGATAGGTCAGTTCTTGTGTTTATGTTATGATGGCACGAAAGATGGTAAAACTCGGGGCACTGAGAAGCCTATGAACTAGATGTGAGCCGTGGCAGAATAGCCGTGCCCACTAAGGCTCCCAGCTGCGGTGCGCGCGGCCGTTCGCCGTCGGGGGTTCGAGTCCTACTTCGGGCATGGTTGTTTGTGTGGTTCTTAGCATAAGTTACTTTAAGGTAGTGTACGTAGTTTGTAAGCGTAGGGACTAGTGACCGACGTAGTTGAGTCTCTTAGATTTACAAACATTTGAACAAGCATTTTTACTAGATATGGTAGTCCCACAACTTTCTGGCCGTACCCACAATAACTGGTATAATGATGTCCGTATGCTGTTGAAGCTAAACATATACTGAAGCAGAAAATTTTGTAAAGCAGTCTGTTCCCTTCTATTTAGCTGTGGAAAATGTTCGAGTATATTAGTTTCCATATGTTTCTTAGATAATTATTATACATTTTACAGCGATATTGTGTTGAAGAACTTCAGTAAAATGTTCAAATGTTTGTATATCTAAGGGACTTAAGTACGTTGGTCATTATTTCCTGAGCTTAAAAACTACTTACACAAACTTAAAGTAGCCGACCGCGGTGGCCGAGGTGATTGAGGCGCTTCAGTCACGGTCAGCGCGGCCACTACGGTCGGGGGTTCGAATCCCCCCTCGGGCATGGATATTTGTGCAGTCCTAGTTCGTAAGTAGTTCATAAGTAGTTTGTAAGTTTAGGGACTGATGACCCCGTAGTTACGTCCCATAAGCTTAACAAACATTTGAACATTTTTTGAAACTTAAAGTAATTTATGCTAAGGACAACACAAACACCTATGCCCAAGGGAGGACTCGACCCCCCGAAGGCGAACGGCCGCGCGCACCGCAGCTGGGCGTCTTAGTGCGCACGGCTATTCTGCCACAGAGAACTTTAGTAATCTAACGAGAATAAATTAAATCAAATGTTCAAATGTTTGTTAAGCTTAAGGGACTTAACTTCGGGGTCATCAATCCCTAAACTTACAAACTACTTATGAACTACCTTATACTAAAGACGACACAAACATCCATGCCCGAGGGGGCGTTCGAACCCCCGAGCGTAGCGGCCGTGGATACTGTGACTGGCGCGCCGCAGACAGCTCGGCTACTGTGGCCGGCGACAGTAAGATGTATGTCCTGAAGTAAATGTATTTGACCGGTAATAATCCAATGAAACTTTCAAAGGTAGACAAGGTTTCTGTAACTATTGACTCCTCCGATGTAGAAATGTGATTCCAAGGTTAATTTGGTTAGAAGTACAATGGAAATTTGACGCTGCGTTTATTTAGTAGGAAAACGATCACTGTAAGAGTCGCTCTAACATATTATTAAGTACTGTTGTAGTAACCGAAATTCCCATAAAGTCGCACTATCATAACGAACGAATGCGTCGTTTGTCACTTTTCATTAAAACCGATGGAAGAATTTCAAAAAATTCTGAACGATCTGCGCCGGATGCTTCTGAGAAAATACAGATCGTATCAAAGAACTACGTCTGCAGCGTCAGGCTTCGTAGTTCAATGGGAAAAAAACGGATGCGTTATGGATTACTACGCAGGAGAGCAGGGTTCGATTCTCGGTCCGGTAGGGGATTTTTTGGAATTGGGGATTGTGTTTTGTACTGCCGTCATTATCATTTCTTCATCATCGACACTCAGGTCGCCGAAGTGGGGTCGTATAGAAAGACTTGCAAAAGTTCGACCTACGAACTATCGCGGGTCGCGCTTGTCTAGACAAAGACGAGAAAAGCAGAGTTGCCGGTTTCAACCGACAGTTGCGGTGCGCTTATTTACGTGTTTTCAAATGAAGAAACTTTGTAGCCTGCAAATAATTTCTTCGCTTGCTTAGGTAGAATTTGTTGCATGCCAGCACCATAAGCGATGACAACTTGCAACCAATATAACAAAATTTACCGAAGAAAATGGTAGAATTAAGTTTAATTTTTTCAATGCGAAATACACAGAAAAATATTGAACCCCCATTGGCCGACGGAGAACGCATGACGTAGATGCGCAGACGAAGCCTAAGCTCGACCCCCGTCGTTCCTGGTTCCAACCATAGGCAGGCCGAACAAGACGCCAAGAGAGGCCTTGGGATCAATTGTGTCACTCCATCATTACATCAACATCATCGTACATGTACATGTAGTTGTTGTCGCTTAACTCGTACAGTAAGATTCATAACTATCTGATAAAAATGCTTTACGTCATTAAGAAATATAACAAACTAAAAGTCGAATTAAATTACCCACTCGTAAACCACATTTCTGGCCAATAATAATGCGATTTGTATATCACAGTCACTGTAACACTCTTTAAAAAGATAACGTCATTGAAAATATAGCCGCATGTGGAGTGATGGAGACGATGAATCAATTACTGAGTGTCGCCGCCATTACTGGCTATAACTGCTGCTACACGACTCAGCATTTTATCAGAGAGACCCTGGATGTGTTTTTCGAGTGTGGCAGTTCCTGTTGCTTCCACACATAGCCAAACGTGATCTAGTGCAATAGCGAGTGATGTATCACGTGCAGTCGTTTTGCAATCATCGACCACATATTTTAGATAACGGAGAGATCGGTAGAACACGGAGGCCAAGGTAACAAAGGTGTCCAATGGTCGACGAAGAATGCTTGAAGATTGTGTGGCATGTATCATCCCACCTTATCATGTTGCAATGTGATCGTCAGCAAGTTCTGAAGGTATGGAAGGAGCACAGGCTCTAACACTTGAGTAATGTAACGTGAACTGGTTGGTGTACTGGCAACGCGTGCTCATGGAGTGAGGGACTGGAGTCCAATATCAGTCCAAATCATAATACGGGATGGAGGACCAGCATGGCGATGTACAAAGTAACAGTTCAATAGCCCCTCACCACGATGTCTTCAGATTCTAATCCGACTACGGTGCTGGTGCAGGAAGAATATGGATTCCGGGTTATAAACTGTGTCGTTAAATTCTTTGATCCATGTCCGTCGTTCCTTCGACCATCGCCAGTACAAATAGCTATGGCGCTGACTCTGTGGTACACGCAGCGTAGGACGCCTTGATGACAGTTCACTCTGCTACAAACGACGTCGAGCGGTACGCGCAGCAGTCGGAATTGGTTCCGATACGTTTGGTGATTTGCCATGCGCGCAGTGTGCGGTAATCACATGTAGTGACATAACGAAATGGGTGCAATCGGTCCGTCGTTCGCTCCTCAATCGAGGGATTTGCAGAGCCGCATCAAAGTTATTGGGTAACGTCCGAACCGATCAGCGATTTCTCTGGAGGATAATCTGTTGTCTCAGCTACTCTGCCACGGTTGAACTCCGAAACATGTTCGAAAGATATCCACTGTCTGGCGGCCGTGAATTGCGCCTGCACTTGAGTGTTAATCACGTGCTTCTTATGTCGCCGGAAACGCAGGCTACAAATTTCACCTGATTTGGTTACTTCCTTCAGGTTGTTGCATTTTGTATGGCCAGAAGTGTTCTCTTGTTTCTAGTATTCTGTAATGACCTGTGGTTAATAGATTCAGATATCACTATAAATAACCAAGCAACATCTCTCACATTAATCCAGAACATAGTAACGTGAAACTTTTGGAAATCTGTAAAAGAAATAAACACATAAAAAAGAAAAAAATTAAAGTATATCTCCGTACTGCCTGGTGATGAGCATAATCAATTGATTTGTAGGTGGACTAGTTATGGCGATAAAAGTATAATTTGAATATCTGTTGTAGTAACTACCAGGTAGTTTTATTTCAACTTCCTCAAACGAAATGCAAATCCATACCGGCGTCGTATACTTACATACTTTAACGTACTTACACGTCCTGAACATCCTCATATTGACAAAGAGACAACTAAACGAATACTAAATTACTATTCCGTATGTATGTTTGTCTACTTGCTCTCTGTTGCCGGGGTAATGACTTCGTACGCCGGCGTGAGGAATTTTTATTCATCACAGAAGCCCACCCGCTTTTCCACATGCACTCATTGCTCTCCCATTTTTAATCGTTGCGTTCTTTGCAGAGCAGCTGTTTCGCTGTGAAACAACGGCCATTAGGGAGTCCAGAATTATTGTCTGAATAGCTCGCTGGCTGCAGTTTGCTTTTATTTTCTGGGAGCGTCACACGAGTACGCTACAGTGTGTGCAGTAGACACACGTACCACTGTGCCACTGCTACACGACGATTTCACAGGAGTCGCATAACTGATATTCCGCCCAATCGATGATTCTTGTTCAGTACTAACACGATCAAGAGCTCTGTTCGTTGAGATAAATGGAATGTCTTTTGTACTACGTAAAATCTACGTTCATATGTACGAGGTGCATTCAAGTCCTAAGGCCTCCGATTTTTTCCCCGGATTGGAAAGTGATAGAAACAATCGCATTGTTTTAAAATGAGGCCGCATTCATTGTCAGTACGTCCCAGAGATGGCAGCATCGTACGGCAGATGGAATTTTATTGCCAGCGGCGAGAATGAGAACTGTTTTAGATACTTAAAATGGCGACGTTTCCCTTACTTGAACAGTGTGCAATCATTCGTTTTCTGAATTTGCGTGGTGTGACACCAATTGAAATTCATCGACAGTTGAAGGAGACATGTGGTGATGGAGTTATGGATGTGTCGAAAGTGCGTTCGTGGGTGCGACAGTTTAATGAAGGCAGAACATCGTGTGATAACAAACAGAAACAACCTCGGGCTCGCACAAGTCGGTCTGACGACATGATCGAGAAAGTGGAGAGAATTGTTTTGGGGGATCGCCGAATGACTGTTGAACAGATCGCCTCCAGAGTTGGCATTTCTGTGGGTTCTGTGCACACAATCCTGCATGACGACCTGAAAATGCGAAAAGTGTCATCCAGGTGGGTGCCACGAATGCTGACGGATGACCACAAGTCTGCCCGTGTGACATGTTGCCAAGCAATGTTGACGCGCAACGACAGCATAAATGGGACTTTCTTTTCGTCGGTTGTGACAATGCATAAGACGTGGATGCCATTTTTCAATCCAGAAACAAAGCGCCAGTCAGCTCAATGGAAGCACACAGATACACCGCCACCAAAAAAATTTCGGGTAACCGCCAGTACTGAAAAAAAATGGTGGTTTCCATGTTCTGAGACAGCGAGGGCGTAATCCTTACCCATTGCGTTCCAAAGCGCACTACGGTAATAGGTGCATCCTACGAAAATATTTTGGAGAACAAATTCATTCCTGCACTGTAACAAAAATGTCCGGGATGGGCTGCGCGCGTGCCGTTTCACCAAGACAACGCACCCGCACATCGAGCTAACGTTACGCAACAGTTTCTTTGTGATAACAACTTTGAAGTGATTCTTCATGCTCCCTACTCATCTGACCTGGCTCCTATTGACTTTTGGCTTTTTCCATCAATGAGAGACACTCTCTATGGCCGCACATTCACCAGCCGTGCTGCTATTGTGCTATTGCCTCAGTGATTTTCCAGTGGTCAAAACAGACTCCTAAAGAAGCCTTCGCCGCTGCCATGGAAACATGGCGTCAGCGTTGTGAAAAATGTGTATGTCTACAGGGCGATTACGTCGAGAAGTAACGCCAGATTCATCGATTTCGGGTGAGTAGTTAATTAGAAAAAAATCGGAGACCTTAGAACTCGAATGTACCTCACAGTAATCACTGACGTTGGTAGTACCTTCCGTTCTCCCAGCACTGCTAGTACGACAGAAGAAAAGCCGTAAGAAACATTTTCCCGTTGGATTTTAACTTATCGGTACCCATTTTTTCCGTTTCAATTATTTAAAGCGTATCAGATGAGAAGACAATCTATTAATTAACAGAAAAGGAAAGAATGAAATGTGGTGGGTTACAGGAAGCCTGTGTTAGGCAGTAGCTGACAGCAGGCGCCGATCCGAATATGCAGATGCGCCTCCCGGAGTCTTTGTTCGGCTGTTGCATTACGGCCATCAGACTGCTCCATATTCAGCTGTTTTAGTGCACTGTTGACGTCACCTGGCAATAAATTAATGCTTCTCTTTTGCACAATATCCTGCATGTAAAATACGGGATCACAATTTTGATACATAACTCCGTCTGGAGAGAATTCACGACAGGCGGAACCATCCCCCTTACCTTTAATAATCGCTGGGTTAATGAACAACAAGACTTATGCCCTCATAGTATTTTCCATCGTGGACGCACGGAATATTTAAGTAAATTTGTACGAAAATGGTCTCAAAGATTTATCTTTATGTAATACAGCGTATTCAAATTCAACTCGTAATCATAAATATGTATCAACGTATTAATGTTGAAGTATATGTTTCCAATGACGATTTTGTACTACACTAGAAATGGCCAAACATATTACAAAGCAGGCCTCGCACATTCACATGGTGGTGTATTTTATATACGTTGTCGACCCGAAACCACACGTTGGACTAAAGAACAAATCAGATTCTTGTAGAAACTAATATTTCGTATTTATATTCCACTTCTCTGTCAATTTACAATCAAAATGTCAAGTTATAGCATCATTTTCTCTTAGATCTATATTACAGATCTTTTGTCGCCCCAACAGATTTTGGAGAATAAATGTAATGATGTTGCAAACCAAGGTCTGCATCGAAGAAAATGTTCAAAATTATACCAAAGGTGATCTGTTGGGTTCAGGTCGAGAATCTGTGCAAGCCATTGCATTGTCTCATATATATCGCTTTATGACAAGGTGTACGGTCTCCGAACTGTTTCTTACGTAAAATGTTCAAATCTTCGTAAATCTATAGGACTTAACATCTTTGGTCATCAGTCCATAGGCTTACAAATATACTTAAACTAACCTAAGGACTACACACACACCCATATCCGAGGGAGAACTCGAACCTCCGCGGCGACCAAACGCGCGCTCCACAGCAAAGCGCCTTAGAGCGCTCGGCCACTCGACCGCGGCTCTGTGTTACGTAGTACACAACGCTCTAGAATGTGTTCATGACCTTTCGCAGTGAGCGTTTTCTTATGTACAGTAAGCGACCAAATCCTTACTGTAGGGAGCACTCTCAATGGCGTATCACCACTTCCTCCGTACTCTACTACAAATTACTTCATCCAAATACAAACTCTTCCACACGATATAGCGTAATTCATTATTACAAATAACTCGTTTCTAGTCATCCGCTGTCCAGCTAGATCGCGCAGTACCACCGAGCGAGGTGGCGCAGTGGTAACACACTGGAATCGAATTCGGAAGGATGGTGGTTCAAATCCACCTCCGGCCATTCTGATTTAGGTTTTCCGTGATTTCCGTAAATAACTCCAGGAAAATGGCGGTATGGTTCCTTTGAAAGGGCATGGCTGATTTCCTTCCACATCCTTACCCAAACATTCTGAGCTTAAGCTCTGTCTCTAATGACCACGCTGTCGACGGAACGTTAAACTCCATGCTTCCTTCCTTCGCTTACTACCGGTTACAGAAATTTTTCCTAGACGATTATCTAATCAACCACTACAAACCATTCGTTGTAACTCCTATGCAAAATCTTACAGCTAGGTGGACTTCCGGTAGCACTTTGGAAAATTTAAATATACCATTTAGAGGTTAAGACACCTTAGACAGAAAACGACCGTGTCGGAAGGTATAAGTCAAAATCGGCTCGACTGCAGCCTATGCCTCGTGCAGGACTCACACTCAAGAGGCAAACTTTCGAATCCTGACCGTGATGTATATAATTCCTGTTGAATACTTCCCAAAAACTGTAAATAAATTTTCCTGTTGATGGGATAGTACCTGCGCACGTAATTTGAATTCAAAACGAATGAAATTCCTAAATCTACTGTAGAGTCTTAATGATTTTATTTATACCTGTTTCACAAGCTGCTTGATTTACAACAGTATTCAGACTGAGTTCCCCCGGAGTTAATACAGACATCAAATCGTCGGACGAAATTTCGTCCTCGGCGGCGAGTGTTCATCAGATATAAGACCATCATCAGGAGTGCTCCAGGGAAGCGTGATAGGACAGCCGTTATTTTCTGTCTACAAAATGTTGTGTCGGTTAGCGAGAGAAAGAATCTGCGTCTGTTTGCTGATGAGGCTGTGGTCTACGGAAAGGTTCGTCGTAGAGTGATTGTAGTAGGATGCAAGGAAAGTACTTGGGCTCGAACAAACATATCTATATGAACGTTTGGTTACAGTATCTCTACGTACACCTCAATGTGCTGGTGGGCGTCGTTTTTATGCAAAATTTTGCAATCATGCTCTAGATAGCGATGTAGATGTAATTGTAGACGCCATACGTAATGCAGATATCTGAACTATAACTTATGTTATAATCGGCGTACATGTTCTCTAGCGTATTGTCATCAAAAGCCGTGATGATAGTTGCAACGCCGGCCGCGGTCTTCACGGCCACTACGGACGGGTGTTCGAATCCCCCCTCGGGCATGGATATTCGTGCCGTCTGTAGTCTTAGCTAGTTCATAAGTAGTTTGTAAGTTTAGGGACTGATGGCCCAGTAGTCAAGTCCCATAAGCTCTACAAACATTTGAACATTTTGATTTGATAGTTGCAACTTTAACCTTCTTCTCGGAAGACTGTTGGTATTCACTGCCACTGCTTCCATCGCCTCTTCCCGCACTTACCGTAACACTACCGCTAGCAATATGTTCTTCGTCATTATCATCCCTATTATCATCGTTATAGATAGTGTTACAACAGTATCTAACAAACGCTCATATTTCTGTACCATAACAGATACGAGAAAGCATGCGAATGATTCATCTTCTACACTAATACCATCTTCACGAAGAATGGTTCTTCGTAACTTCATCTCAACCAACCGCAATACTTTAGCAGGATTGATTATCGATCGCCGCTCCATCTGACACTTCACCACACAAATGTCACAAAACGCAACTTCGGAGGTACGCTGCACCGTCCCTACTGGCGTACCGACAGGTCAAAGTGCAATGTGGCAAGGCACACGCAGAGGCCTCTAACGGACGACTGCAGAGTTTTGCAGATGCGGGAGTGTCACTAGTGCAATAAGGGATCTTTACATTATCTCTCGTACGATTTTGATGTATATGTGTTTGTTCGAGCCCAAGTACTTTCCTTGTTAGAAAAAAATTCTAGTTGGTTCAAATGTTGTGAAGCTTATGGGACTTAACTGCGGGTCATCAGTCCCTAAACTTACAAACTACTAATCAACTACCTTATGATAAAAACAGCACAAACATCCATGCCAGAGGGGGAATTCGAACCCCCGACAGGAAACGTCCTCGCGGATCGCAGCATAGCGCCCCAATGCGCTCGGCCGCTCCGCCGCGGCTTATAGTTGGTGTAAGGTATGGTAGCTAGCTCTAAATCAAGATAATTGTGAGGTAATTCAGATGAGTACGAAAACCAATCATATATTTTTCGACAGCAGTAGTATTATCGAGCTGCTCAACATAGTCGCGGCGTTTAAATATCTAAGCGTCATATTGCAGAGCAATACGAAATAGAATGAGCATTTAAGGACAGTTCTGTGGAAGGCAGATGCTCAGTCCATACACATCGAATGATATAATGTCAGACACGTACATCGTTGTGGACACAGTAAATATCACAGGCAACAGACTACGAAGGAAAAATGTCCTACTGGTATCCAAGGGAAAAGCAGATAAGTCCGTTACACTCAGAAGTTCTAAAATTACTAATCGGATGACAAAACTGTAGACCTCTTTTTGTCACTCAGAAGGACCAGGGGCTTACAGCTTACTCATGCAGCCTAAGGACAGCATGAACAAACGATTTCCCAGTAGGGCACAATTAAAGCACAGAATCTTTAGCTCGACTTTTTATGGGGTAAATTTTGGGAAGTTATGTTTCATGTGTAACCCCCCCCCCCCCCCGAAGGGTGCTCACGGTTCTTTCGTGATTAGTGCATGGCGAGCAAGGGGCTCCGAGCGGATGCAGTCTTCCTTCGTTCTTTACTTCCCGGACTGCATTTCCTTTCCCACTCCTCTCCTTTCCTATCCTCACTCCTTCCCCTCCCCACCGGGAGACTGATAATCTCAGTAGTTTAGTCCCCCTATCCCAACCAAACAACCCAAACCAACCCATGTGTAAAAATGACAGCGTATAAGAATGTTTGTGCCATCACTTTTTGAGTACTGCTGAAATTGTTGGGATCGGCGCCATATCGATTTAAAGGAAAATATGAAATTCAGAGGAGGTTTGCTAGATATGTTACGCGCGTCTTACCGAGATGCTTCGGGAAATGAAGGTATCGCTGCATTGAAAACAACGTTGTTTCTTTGGAAACGCTATTGAGGAAATTTGAAGCTGACAGCAGAACGACTCAACTGCGGCAGTTTATATTTCACTGTAAAAATTATATAAGAGAAATTAGGGCTCGTACAAAGGCATACAGACTGCTGTTTTCCCCTCGCTCCATCTGGGAGTGGAACAGAAAGGGAAATTACTAGTGATGGTACGAAGTACTCTCCGACATGCATCTTATGTTGGATTGCGGAGGGTGTACGTAGTCATAGACCTAGGTGTTAACGAATTCTAGGTGCAAAGCCTGTTGGGGCTCCATAATGTTGAAACCATATCCTTTGATTAAAGCAAGATGGATACGTTCCAATAACTTGGGTAGTATGTCTCTGATAAACACTGTATCCACAGCTGCATTCAACCGTGGGGGAAGAAGAAGCGGGATTAGTATGTAATCATTGATTGATAATCTATATTGATCGCTCTTCACAGCTGCAGTATGAGAATTCGCATTGGCCCAAACATGACTACTACGAACATTTAGCAATCCGTCTCTGGACAAACGGGCTGCATTCGTGGAAAATGAGGAACATGAAGATCAACTGCAAGACGCTGCAAGAAACGTTGCCTGAACAGGGTACGAGGTCCTAAGACAGCAGGATCCAAAACATGCACTTTCTGGAAATGGTAGTGTGTAGTTGCCATACAGAACTCAGCGAAATATTTATTTCACATGAAACTGGTCGAATACTGATTGCAGGCGTCTGTTCCAATAGTGCAAACATTGCACCTTTTAAGTCGGTAGTGCGTGTAGTTCGTTGTCCTCCAATTGTTGTACTGTAGGACAAATCATTGCAAACTGCAAAACTGCAGTCTACTATAATATCAGGGGCGTTCAAAAAGAAACGAGCCGAAGTGTGTAAAGCATAAACCGATGACAGAAGGTAATATTCTGACGCGTGTAACGAGGTGTGGTTTTGTACAGATCGTGGAAATTTACAGCCCGTCGCTAGGGGGCACCCAGGACGGCTGAGTGATAGTGAAAGCCATAGCCGCCGTGGTCAGATTGAGTATCGGAAGTGTTCACACCATCACGAAGGAACGACTGCACTTGCACAAAGTGTATACCCAAAGGGGGCCCCAGCACTATTCTCAGGAAGGGAATGCCGGTGGTCTGCGGCGATGGCCGAGCGGTCTGCGGCGCGCCAGTCACTGTTTGCACGGTCGCTACAGTCGGGGGTTCGAATGCCCCCTCGGGCATGGATATTTGTGCCGTCCTAGTTCGTAAGTAGTTCATAAGTAGTTTGTAAGTTTAGGGACTGATGGCCCCGTAGTCGAGTCCCATAAGCTATACAAACATTTGAACTGTTTGCAGAATACTGAAAGTGTTGGCGTTAAAAAAAGATTTGATTTTTTTTTTCAGAAAGGGAATGAGTTCCTGGCACAAGTGGTGGCTGTATATGAGTCTCCGGTGGAAGCTTTCAGAGCTATCACAATAAAAAAAAAAAAAAAAAGGACAAGGCCTTCCACACGAGGGCAGGAATGGTTATACTGATGATCGTCTTTGATCAAGATGGCCCCCTTCTGATTCACTTCCTGCAGCACGGGACAACAGTGAAAGCCAAGAGTTACTTGAAAACCTTGACCACCCTTCGCGAAGCGATCAGTTCAAAAAGACCAGGCAATTTCACCCGTCGGGTCATTCTACTCCACATTGCAAAGCCTCATACGGCCAACACAGTCGCTGCACTTCTTCAGAAATTCAAATGGGGGGGGGGGGGGGGTTTGGCCACCCTCCATACAGTCAAGACCTTTCTCCCTGTGATTACGTCATTTTTGGTCTCCTTAGAAAGGCTTTGAGGGGCAAACGATTCACCTCGGACGACGTCCAGGTCGACGTGCGGACCGCGGTGGAGCGCATTGAGGCGCTATGCGCGAGGCCGTTCCCCGTCGGGGGTTCGAATACCCTCTCGAGCATGGATGCATGTGCCGTCTTTAGTATAAGCTACTTCATAATTAGTTTGTAAGGTTAGTGACTGATGACCCCGCAGTGAAGTCCCATAAGCTATACAAACATTTGAACATTTTTTTCTCTACGTGCAGCCAGCCGCGGTGGCCGTGGGGACTAAGGCGCTCCAGTCACGGTCTGCACGGCCACTACGGTCGGGGGTTCAAATCCCCCCTCGGGCATGGATATTTGTGCCGTCCTAGTTCGTAAGTAGTTCATAAGTAGTTTGTAAGTTTAGGGACTGATGACCCCGTAGTTAAGTCCCATAGACTATACAAACATTTGAACATTTGAACTCTACGTACAGAACTGGTTCACATCGCAGCACCGGGAATTTTATGAGACAGTCATTCACCGCCTTGCACCACAGTGGGATAAGTGTTTTGATAGGCAGGGTCTATACTTGTAACATACAGATACTGGTTTCTGTAATTATGCCTCTGGTTCGTTTGTTTTTGAATGCCCCTTATATATATATATCATACACCAGGATTGCTCACAACGACACTTACATTGGGTTAGTTGAGTTACTATGCCAAACTCTACACGAAAGTGTGTAAAGTTCTGTCCGCTCAAGAGCATTACCTTTTTACGCATTTCAAGAAAAGATCTTGCAAAAAGTCCCTTTCGTGCGAAGTACGCTGTTTCAACGGTAGCCTGAGCGTATCTCCAAATTTCTCCTCGGTAGCACTCTATAGAAACCTACTGAGATACGTACTCGAAGTATGGTGAATGGATAAAAATATTACTTCTCATCCAAAATAATGAATCAGTGGTGAAAAAACGGTAATGAAACATTCACTACTAGCTGACGACATTCGTCATTGTTACGAAGAATAAGTTGAACAACACAAAAGGGTATCGTAAATGGATGCTTGGACAATATTCGAATACTAGACAAACCAGACACAAAATATTACATGTCACAAGGTGAACAAGATATGGAATGGAATCCTAATTTCCCTAACTAATTCACCATCACCAACCCCTTTGCAATCTGGAAGTGTTACATTATCCACTGATGTAGTTCTATTCACTGCTTATTTATAGCTATAAAATTCCTGCTTAACGGTTTACATGGTAAGAGAAAACCATGCAAAAATAATAACTGTTGCAATTAATGTCCATGTTATCACAATGATATGTACCCCATGGAAAACATCTCCGCTCATTCATACTATGACACGAGGCTGAGAAGAAACCCTATCGAAAAGTGATTTACAATCGCCTCTGCGATGGCCCATACCACAGAGAATGAAATAGTGTCAGACGCACATCGTTGTGGAAGTAGTAAATATCACAGGCAAACACGCTCCCCCGCTTGTTCAAATGTTTGTAAACCTATTGCACCAGATTGCTTCAGTCATTAATCCATAGACTTACAAACTACTTAAGCTTACTTACACTAATGACAATACACACACCCATTACCGAGGGAGGACTCTAACCTCCGGTGGGAACGACCGCCCAGTCCGTAGTGAGATGTGTTAGACCACGCAACCATTCCTCACGGCTCTCCCGCATGGCGAGACAAAAGACTACAAAGGAAAATCAGTGTTATGCAAGGATAAAGCAATCAGAGGTTCTAAAATTACTAATCGGATGATGAATAAGTGAACCTCTTTTTCTCTCTCAGAACGACCAGTGGGTTAGAATCAACTCCCGCAGTCTAATGATAACATGAACATAAAATGTTCAAATGTTTGTAAGGCCTATGGGACTCAACTACGGGGTCATCAGTCCCTAAACTTACAAACTACTTATGAACTACTTACGAACTAGGACAGCACAAATATCCATGCCCGAGGGGTGATTCGAACCCCCGACCGTAGAGGCCGTGCAGACCGTGACTGGAGCGCCTCAGTCTCCTCGGCCACCGCGGCCGGCCATGAACATACGATCTCCCAGTAAAGTACAATGTAAATCACAGAATATTTATTTCCAATATTTCCAATGCTAAGGTTTCAAAAAATACAAGAGTCCACGTATCATTTATGTGAAGTCGGTGCATAAATTCGTAACGTTTTTACATTCATTTTATAAACACAACAAGGATACTTAACAAAGACGTAAGTCATCAATAACATTCTCCTTCATTATTTATTTTAGTGTACTAATGGGTTTCAACGATCTTCATCAAACCCAGAATGTTTTCTGAACATTAAGAGAAAACCATTTTCTTCCTATGCCCTGTCCAGTGGCATCATCCCTAAACATAATTCAATTTTTTTTTTTTTTATTTTTTTTTTTTTGGCTACCTCCACTGCTGTCTTTTCTAGGCGTTATTATCTAATTGAGCTCTGTATATAGTCGTAAATGAACATGTGCAGCTTGATCGTTACTGTCAATTATGTGTATAGTGCTATAGAGTTCCCTCTCGCAGTTCAAAGATAAAGTACTTCAACATGATTTTAGCTTAAGATTAATACCATCTTTGACATGGGATGTCAACTTACACTTCAGTGCGTACTATGCAGTTGATGGCAAGCTACATAGAGTATGAACACCATGAAGTGTTTGCACAGCTCACACAAGTGACATATATATGTATGTTAAATTCTATGACAAAACTATTGTATTGCTCCACTACATAACATATATTTTTAAAACTTAATTATGAGTAGTGTTTTGCGAATTATGTGAAGAAAGTATCTTGTATTTTAAAACAATCTTTCTGTGTGTTTCTTTATGCTTTTACAGCAGATGAAAATGCTCTGTGAGCATCGAAACCGGTAATAATAATAATAATAATAATAATAATAATAATAATAAAAGTTATCTTGGTAGAAAATCCATTGTGTTAATAATTGCAGCAGGTCGCCCCAATGCAATAAACATGTTCTCCATAGAGAAGAAATATTATTTCACATGCAAATAACGGATGAAGAATGCAGACTACTCAAATGGAAGATTAGCTACTGGGTAACAAAGACGTTTATTGAAAAATGTTCAAATGTTTGTGAAGCTTATGGGACTTAACTGCGGGATCATCAGTCCCCAAACTTACAAACTACTAATAAACTAACTTATACTAAAGACGGCACAAACATCCGTACCTGAGAGGGGATTTGAACACCCGATAGGGAACGGCATCGCGCATCGTAAAATCACTCATCAATAGGCTCGGCCGCTCCGCCGTGGCAAAGATGTTTATCACTCAAAAGAATAAGGTAAACAACGAAATTGATTATGATAGTACTAAGTGGACACGTAAATGACATTCGAAAAATATATTTATAAGGCACGTAAGAACTAGGGTGCACAAAATATGGAATGAAATCACTTATTTTGCTTGGATAGTTGATATGGTTAACGCCATTTCACTACTTTCAAATGAAGTTGACGGTATATGTGAGCCCAAAAAAACCTTTTCAAACACTTTCCACCACGTTGGAATGTCCGTGCATTCTAAAACGCCATGGTACGTACTGCACAGCCACTCCAATCAGAGGTTCGAGTCCTCCCTCCGTCATGGGTATGTGTGTGTCGTCCTTTGCCCCTCAGGGGGCTCAGCGTTAAGTTCCTGAGTGCGGGCCTGGCGAACCTGGGGTCCCTGAGCTGAGGACGGGTAAGCGCAGCCAGTTCTTTGATACCGTAACCTCTGGCACGATTCAGCAATCACCGTGTGGCGCGTTGGTGGAACGTAGTGTCACAGACAAATATATACAGACGGGAAACCTCCAAAAGGGCCCGGTCACACGCTCAGGGGTGCGGGGAGGGAAGGTTCCGTAAGATGTCCCATGATGGCGCTGCGGTCAGAAGCAGCCCTTTAAACTGGCCAGAGAAGGCGGCAGGTAGCGGCTGCCCCCACCACCACCTCCCCTCAAACGCCAGCAAGCCGGACACAGCCATGGACTCGTCACAGGCGGCACGAGCTCTCCCCTCAGCCTCCCCTCCACGCTACCCTTAGAAGCGCCTCTAGTGTCGTCTACCAGTACTAAGCCGGGGAACCACCTGACACCTGCTAGCATCATACGGAACTACGAGGGGAGCGTAGGACAGTGGTTTAGGGGGGGGGGCTTCTCCTCTGTATGTGTTACTGTGTGGTTGTGTGTATCAGGGAATGGGGATCTTGGCTTGACCGCCTGGGTCGCGAGGAAGGAAATTCCTAACCTAAATCCCAAGGGGTGGTGCGTGCTGATGGGATGCATGGCTGTTGAGATGGAACAATCACTAGCGAGCAACCTCTGGGGATAATGCCGAACCTCAGCATGCCGAACCTAGGCATGCAGAGCTCTGTCTAGTCGGACATTTAGTTCCCTAGCAGCTCGTGGAACCGAGATGAATAATTTTTCACTTGTCCTTCGAACCTTCCAGCGGGTTGAGCGTACTGGTGGGGGGTATATACATCCAATCTAAAAAGAGGACTCGAATTTCCAGTCCTCCAGAGCTAGGAGTTTAAAAACAGTTTTTGAGTCATAGTAACAGAACACATGCTGTCAACCAGAATGTGTTTTTGGTCATTAAAAATAAAGATGGCAGTTTTGAGAAGATATCACCGTTTTATATCCAAAAACGTTTAGAAGGTATTGGTGGCTGTTTAAAATCTTTTAAGCTCTTGCGCAATGGGATACTGGGAGTAGAAACTTCTAGTTTCCAGCAAGCTACAAACCTACAAAAAACGATGTGCCTTGGGGAGTATGATAAAGAAATAGAGCTTCATAAAACTTTAAATTATAGCAAAGGTGTTGTCACATGCAGGGACCTTGAAGATATCCCCAAAGAGGAACTCGAAGCTGAGTAGGCTCAGTACAGTATAGTAGATGCACAACAGATTATGAAGAGGGTGGCCGGGAATTGGTCAAAACTGAGTCTTCCGTCCTAACATTCAATAGCCCTGAACTCCCATAACACGTTAAAGCAGGTTTCCTTCGACTAAACGTACGGCCTTATGTTCCAAATCTCATGCACTGTTTTAAATGCCAGCATTTTTGGAACACTCCACAGGCATACAATGGAGAAGCCACCTGTGGCAAATGTGGTCAGGCCACACTGGGAGCCACCCTATGTGCAGTCGGTATTACAGCTTGTCTCTTGAGGAACGAAATATACAAGAACTCAAAACGACTAAGCACATCCCCTATACTGAGGCCAAGAAGACCTTTAAGGCTATGCAACCTCGCACATTTACTACCTCCTTTGCTACAATACTTCAGAAGCCCATTCCACAAACTGATACCTCTACACAAACGGAGACTGTTAGTGTCAGTACTAACACCTGTGTTTGTTAGTGCACATGTCGGGCAGCAGTTGTTACCAAACCTGAAGGCCACTCCCACAGACATAAGAAAAAGGCACTGTTGTTGTCATTATGCAGATATTGGCACCCTCCCAGACAGGGACCGCTAGTCAGCTACTGTCACCTTCCTTGCCAGAGACTATTCAAAAGGCCAGCACTGCCCCTCCCCTACTGGTACTGTCACTACTGGTAAAACTTCCAAGCAACAAAACTTGACTGAGAAGATTCAAGCACAGATTAAAACAGGACACAAAATTTCAGACCTCATAGAGGTCATTATACCTGACCTATCCAATGACTTCGCTCCAGACTTCATGGAGCTGGATGTACCTCAGCGGCTAACGTCATGCTCCGAGACTGAACCTCCATCACGTTCAATCTCTCCAACTAGGCGGAAAGAGAGAGTCAAGGTACGACCTCCATAATAAATAGCTCCCATACTGTAATAGAATTTGATTTGCAGAAATGGGTTGATCACGTCACCGAAACGATCCATCACGCCGCTGTAGCTGTCATCCCGCAATCTTCAGGATGACCGAGAAGACAGCCTGTTCCATGGTGGAGTGACGAATGCCGTTTGGTGGCAATAGCAAAAGTCACCAAATTATTCGAAAGAACAAGAAAGTATCATGGCAACAATTCCTAAATACCCTTAATCGTTCCACCAAAAACACACAAGCATGGGAGGCTATCAGCTTATCAGGCAGAGGGGAAGACGCCCAATGGCCGCTTTATTGGAGACTGTCACTATACAGACCAACTCACGAGGCATTACATATTTTGCTGCATTCACTTCAACTGCCAGTCAGGCTCCTGCTTTCAAGCTCTATAGATTTTCTATAGAGAGGGGCAATTTGGATTCCAGGTCCACTAACGCAGAAGATTACAACCGCCCCTTTTCCATGTGGTAGCTGAATTCGGCGCTCTCGGCAGTTCGTGACACGTGCCCTGGTCAAAATAGGATACATTACAGTGTGTTACAGCACCTGACGCACAGAAACAAAAAAAACCTTCCTTTCGCTTTTTAATATGGTCTCATTCCCGACTTTTGGCGAGAAGCGATTTTAATCCCTCTTATAAAGCCTGGAAAGTGTCCTACAACCTCGATAAGTTACCATAGTATTGTCCTCGCCAGCTGCGAGGGAAAGACCCGAGAGCGGATGGTCAACCGCCACCTTGTCTGTATGTTAGAAATCAGACAACTACCTAATCGCTTTCAGTGTGGGTTAAGGAGATATCTATCCACCTTCGATATCCTGGCCCTCCTGGAGACAGCCATACAACAGAATTTCCTGCGGCGGCAGCACATTTTGGGCATATTTTTTGACATTAAGCAAGCCTACGATACTACTTGGTGGCATCTTATTCTCAGGCAAATCCACGAATTGGGTTTTCGTGGTTGTCTTCCTCTCTTCCTTCAGTCTTTTCTTTCCCCGCGCTATTTCAGATTTAGAGTCTGCGACGCCCTTTCTGATCGTTTTGAGCAAGGAGCAAGAGTTCGGTGACCCTCTTGATAGCGTTTTAAGTGTGACTATGTTTGCCATACCTCTCAGGGGCTCAGCATTAATTTTCTGAGTACGGGCTTGGCGAACCCGGGGTGCTGAGCTGGGGACTGGTAAACGCCGCCTGTCCTCTAGACACCGTAACTCTGGGCACGCTTCAGCGATCACCGTGTGGTGCGACGGTGAAACGTTGTGTGTACTAGGGAATGGGGATCTTTGCTTGACCGTACGGGTCGCGAGGATGGCACAAACCTCTATAAAAAAACCTTCAATCCCACGTTGTGCTACGTGCTGATGGGATGCATGGCTGTTGAAGTGGAACGGTCGCTATCGAGCAACCTCTGGCGATACTGCCACACCTCAGTTGTATAAGGCTTACCAAGGCACGCGGGGCTCTGTCTAGGTGGACACGTACTTCCCTAGCTACTCGTGGGACCAAGATGCAAAATTCTAATTTGTCCCTCGAACCTTCCAGTGGGATGGGTGTACTACTGGGGGATACCAATACCCAATCAAAAAAGTTGGCTTGGGTACCCAGTCCTCTGGATTTAGGTTCTTCCAAAAAAAAAAATTGTTCAGAGTAACAGAACACAGGCTGTTAACCAGAATGTGTTTCTTGTTGTGAAGAGAAAGGAAGGTTCGATTGAGAAGATATCGCCTTTCTATATCACCAAAGGTCTCGAAGGAATTGCTGGTAACACTGAAATCGGTAAAGCAGTTGCGGAATGGCACCCCGTTGGAGGAAACATCAACTTCCCAACAGGCTTCCAAAATACAAACAGCAAAGCGTCTTGGGGAATATCAAATCGAAACAGAGTTACACAGTACTCTTAATTATAGCAAGGGCGTAGTCTCCTGTAGAGATCTGATTGACTTTCCAGTGGATGAACTGGAGGAAGAATGGGCTGCAGAAGGCATAGTCGATGTGGAGGACATGAAGAAAAGGGTGAATGGAGAACTCGTCCCATCTGAGTCCTTCATCCTCACCTTCAATAGCCCTCGACTACATGAGCATGTTAAGGTGGGCTTTCTGCGTTTTAATGTATGGCCCTATGTCCCTAACCCCATGCGCTGTTTTAAGTGCCAGCGCTTTGGGCGCACCACCTTGCGATGCAAGGGAGAAGCAACCTGTGGCAAATGTGGGAGAGCAGCACACGATGTGTTTGACTGTACTCCACCTATGACCTGTGACAACTGTTCAGGCGACCACCCTGTCTGGAGTAGGGATTGTGCAGCCTACCTTCAGGAGAAGACGATACAGAAAATCAAAACCACTCAGCGTCTCTCCTATGCAAAGGCCAAGAAGACCTTCAAGGCCATGCAGCCTGCTGTGTTTACAACCTCCTTCGCTTGAGTACTGCTAAAGCCGGTTGCTAGAGCTGATGCCTGCACACAAACTGAGGTTGTCAGTGTAGGCATCAACACATGGACTTGTCAGTGCATGTGTCAGGCCGCGGACCCTGCATCTTCCATAGCCTCACTGACAACATCTGACAAAGGTACAGATACTGCCTTTGGAGAACCTATGGTACTTCTTCCTGCAGAACCTGCCATCACCGCCACCGCCACAACAACCACCACCAACAACACCACCACCACCAACACCACCATCACCACCACCACAGTTGCAACCACGATCTATGTCTCCACCACCAAGCCACCTAAACCATACCTCATGGAGCTGGATATCCCTCAGAGGCAAACCTATCGTCCCAATTCTGGACCTCCACCACGTTTAGTGTCTCCGTCTCGGAAGAAAGAGAGGGTAAAGATCCAACCTCCCTGATAAATGGCCCCAGTACGGCAGTGGAACTTGCAGGGTTTCAGGACGCAGGTGGAGGAACTCCGTTTATTGACTCAGGGTAGACCGATTTGTATATGCCTCCAAGAGACAAACTTTAAATCCACTGACAACCCTGAGCTCCATGGCTATGTACTCCACAAGAAGGACGATCTTAGTGGGGAGAGAGAGAGGCGGAGTGCCAATTTTTACTAATATGGCTTATCACTCTGCGCCCCTCTCTCTCACTACACAGTTACAAGCCGTTGCAGTATCCGTATATGTGCGCCACCATTTGACAGTGTGCTCCCTCTATCCGCCACCTCATGACACGTTTGATGTAGCGGCTTTCAAAGACCTTCTGACGTAGCTCCCCCACCCTTTCATCCTCTGTAGTGATTTTAAAGCACATAATGTGCTTTGGGGCTCTGACAGAACCTGCCCCAGGGGTCGAGCAACCGAGAGGCTTCTGTTGTCATCGAGCGCACATTTATTAAACACAGGACAGCCTACACATTTTTGTATTGCAACGGGGTCGCTCTCAGCCATAGATCTGTCGCTTTGTTCTCCAGCCCTCGCCCACTCTGTACACCGGGAAGTGGTCGATGACCTGCATGGTAGTGACCATTTCCCCATCTGGCTTCGCCTGCCAGACAGAGTAGAGCCCGAATGCAGACCACCTCAATGGGTGATCAATAAAGCCGACTGGACACTGTTAAGCCAACTCGCTGATTTGGAAATTCGCTGCAGTGTCCAGGAATGGGTGGATTGTCTCACTCAAACGATACACAGTGCTGCTGATGCATCTACGCCGCTGTCGTTAGGACGACCGAAACGGTAGCCTGTCGCTATCGAGCAACCTCTGGGGATACTACCGCACCTCAGTTGTATAAGGCTTACCAAGGCATCAAGGCATACAGGGCTCTGTCTAGGTGGACACGTACTTCCATAGCTACTCGTGGGACCGAGATACAAAATTCTAATTTGTCCCTCGAACCTTCCAGTGGGATGGGTGTACCACTGGGGGATACCAACACCCAATCAAAAAAGATGGCTCGGGTACATAGTCCTCCGGATTTAGGTTCTCCCAAAAAAAATTTTGTTCAGCGTAACAGAACACAGGCTGTTAACCAGAATGTGTTTCTTGTTGTGAAGAGAAAGGAAGGTTCGTTTGAGCGACACTCAGCAATTAGGGCAAGGCGTGCAGCTCTGCGTAGATTTAAGAGTCGGCCAACTGCAGACAACCTCGCGGCCTTTCGGATGGCGAGGGCAAAATCTTGGCAACAGTTCCTGAGTACCGTTACCCGCTCCACTAAAGGTTCCACTGTATGGGAGACCATACGGAGGATTTCTGGGAAGGGGGGGGGGAAGGTGTCCAGTGGCTGCTATAATGGGGAATGGCGTTATCCACACCATCCCGCGAGATATTGCGCAGACCATGGCTACGTATTTTGCCAATGTTACAGCTACTGCCATTCAGGATCCAGTATTCCAGCGCCACAGAGTAGTTGCTGAGAGGGGTAATTTGGACTTCAGGTCCACTGGTCATCAGGATTATAACTGCCCTTTCACATTGTGGAAGCTGGATTCTGCTTTGTCTGTGGCGCATGACACATCCGCTGGCAATGATAGAATCCACTACAGTATGCTGCGGCACCCAACACAGTGAAATAAAGAAATCCTCCTGAACCTTTTTAATGCCATTTGGTTGTCAGGTCACTTTCCTGATTCGCGGAGAGAAGCAATTTTTATCCCCCTTTTAAAACCTGGGAAAGATCGCACATGCCCAAGCAGCTATCGTAGTGTTGCCCTCACTAGTTGCATTGGAAAGACCTTAGAGCGGATGGTCAACCGCCGCCTTGTCTGGCTGTTGAAATCCAGACAGCTCCTTAAGCGCTTTCCGTGTGGGTTCAGGAGATATCGTTCCACCTCTACATACCACTCCCTAGTAGTTAAAATGGCAAGTTTAGAGTCATCACAGTGCCCACAAAGGTATTGAAGTACACATTCATCTTGGACTCCATACAGCGATGGAGTCCAGTTGGAAAAACTCTCTGGTATACACTTCAAAATAATTTGCAGAGTGTAAGTGTATAATTATTTTCTATTAAAACGATGTCGTTAACATTCGCACATGTGTAAATTAGCCAGCCGCGGTGGCCGAGGGCGCTCCAGTCACGGTCTGCACGGCCACTACGGTCGGGGCTTCGAATCCCCCCTGGGGATGGATATTTGTGCCGTCCTAGTTCGTAAGTAGTTCATAAGTAGTTTGTAAGTTTAGGGATTGATGACCCCGTAGTTAAGTCCCATAGACTATACAAACATCTGAACATTTTTTGTGTAAATTACCTGAATACCTCCAGAGCTACTTATCTTGAAGGGTACCAAGGGAGTTGGCAAGCCTCGGTGGAGTACTCGAGCGGTCTCAGGTGCCTCGCTGCGGAGCGCGCGGTTGTTCGCCGTCGGAGGTTCGAGTCCTTCCTGGGGCATGGTAGTGTGTTTGTCCTTAGGTTACTTTACCTCAGTTTAAGTAGTTTGTAACCTACGGACTGATGACCACGCAGTTTGGTCCGATAGATTTACAAACATTTGCACATTTTTGAAGCTGGCAATATTGGTGGGAGCGGTAGGGAGGGGGAATGTCGTATTCGGGAATAATGGCTACACATTCCCGCCCCTCAGTGAAACATTCACATACCAAGAGGAATGACACACTAGTGTTAAACTCTGAAGAACCGAAGTTCAGATTTCCGTCCAGCTATCTGGTTTTTTTCCCGTGATTTCCCTAAAATTGTTTCAGATAAATGCTGCGATGATTTCCACGAAAAGGACACTACTGATTTCTTTTCTGAATTCAAGCTACGGCTCTGTCTCTAACGATGTAAACGTGTACGGGACATCTTTCCTTCCGAATTTCTTAAGAAGAACTCAGTTTCTTACTACAGCTCTGTTCAGTCCGAATTTGTGCGTTGGCTGTAAGAACGGAGTCATCGACTGAACTTATTATTTTAAACAACCCTGTTTTTTCAACACTATTAGTGAGGCGATCGATCTCAACTAAAAATATCATAAACTCATTTACGGTTACTGACACGTGCCTGTTTACTCTCATCTATCTTTTTGTTGCAAATAGTATTAAAAGCCGATGTTGTGAACACGTCCTCCATCACAGCGTGCTGTTGAAAATTAATTCAAATTGAAGGTGTATCAGTCCCGCAGTTTATGTTTAATGCGGAATTATTGTATTATGCGGTTATAACAAAATAGAGCTGCCTACAAATCATAAATCCAATACAAACGTGCAGTCTGATAATTTTCCTCTTTCGGTGTAACTGGGAACACGGCCAACGCTGCGACAGATTTCAATAAAATTGTTATTCGCAGTATATCATAAAATGTTACATATTTTCCAGATTTCTGAAGATTTGCATGGCAAAAATTTCGAGTAATCTACTCTTGCTGTGGGGTCCTATTGATTAATTAGCAACTGCTCTTTCATTAGATTAGAAAATCATTGTAAATGAAAACTGTGACGAGCAACATTTTGAAAAATTCTAGATAATATGGACAGTTATCTACAGATACGAAAAACAAGACTGTAATTATGTTGGACAGTACTGTTACATATTATTATAGTCAGTAATTTTACCTGTAGGAACGTCGAAACTTCGATCCTTCTTAGGCAATACAATTTGAATAGACAATTTAAAGTACCTGTGATATTTACCATTTTATTTTATTTTTTATTGAAAATGCCCAGTTACATAATAATGTTACATGTTTGAAGGTTAAATTTACACGGTTACAGCGTGTGATTTACAAATGCAATATAAGAGATTTATCATTTTAAATAAGAAGGCATTCAGGCTATATATACTTGCACATATCTTTGTTTGCAATGTATTCAGAGTTTATGTGGAAAGAGAAGTATAGATACATGTAAATTCTTTCGTAAATCAAATTGATAATAGTGTCAACGTCTGTATGAGTTGTGATTAAAAATGTGTTAGTCTTTCTAATGCACGTTTAAGTTATTCAGGGTGCATATGAAGTAATAGCTGAAACCAAACTAGTTTTACACAGTAGGAAATGTTATTGAATTGCAGAAGCTGTAGCCATTAGCAGTGAATTTTTTAATCAAGTCCAATTTACTGACTTTCTCACCCTTTTTCAGTTAATTACTTCCTGAGGGTCCCCCTTTCTTTCATTATATTAGTTCAGTCTAAAAGCTAGTGGTGTATCACGGCACCTCTATTTCATGTACTCACTGCGTTCTTCAATTAGTTTGGACCGCTCATGATAGGCTTTCAGTCTATCACGACATGTTAATATTGCTGTTAAAATATTTGGTATTGCCAGTTTATTTGTTAAGCATTGTCTTATCGTAGGTTTATATGCCAACTAGCTTGGCCGATGATGAGGAGTTTGAAGAAATGTATGAGGAGTTAAAGGAAATTATTCAGACAATTAAGGAAGAGGAAAACTTAATTGTAATGGGAGACTGAAATTCGGTAGTAGGAAAAGGATGAGAATGAAGAATAGTAGGTGCATATGGACTGCGCAGAAGGAATGAAAGAGGAAGTCGCCTGGTAGAGTTTTGCACGGAACATGATTTAATCAAAACAAACACCTGGTTTAAGAATCAAGAAAGAAGGTTGTATACATGGAAGAGACCAGGAAACACCGGAAGGGATCAGATAGATTTTATAATGGTAAAACATAGATTCCGGAACCAGGTTTTAAACTGTAAGACATACCCAGGAGCAGATATAGACTCTGACCACAACTTACTGGTCATGAACTGTAGGCTGAAACTGAAAAAAAAAAAAACAGCAGAAAGGAGATGGCACTTGGATAAAATGAGGGAACCTGAAGTTCTTAAGAATTTCAGAGGGCGCTTTAGTCAACAATTGACAGAAACGGGGGGAAATGAAACAGTAGAAGAGGAATGGGTAGCATTGAGAGATGAAATAGTGAAGGGAGCAGAGGACAAAATAGGTAAAAAAGCAAGACCTACAAAACTCCTTGGAAATCACAGGAAATACTAAATTTAATTGACGAAAGAAGAAATTATAAAAATGCAGTAAATGAAACAGGCAAAATTGAGTACAGACGACTAAGAAATGAAACTGACAGGAAGAGCAAAACGGCTAAGCAGGAGTGGCTGGAAGCCAAATTCCAATCTGTAGAAGAAATAGTAAAAAGGGAAAGTAGATACTGCCTACAGGAAAATAAAAGAGACAGTTGGAGACAAGAAAAACAGCTCTACGAATATCAAGAACTCAGATGGAAAACCAGTTCTCAGCCAAGAAGGGAAAGCTGAAAGGTGGAAACAGTACATAGAGGAGCTCTATAAAGGAAATGAACTTAGAGACAATGTTGTAGAAAGGGAAGAGGAAGTAGATGAAACAGGAAATACTAAACTGAGAGATGAATCTGACAGAGCCCTGAACGACCTAGGTCGGAACAAGGCCCCGGGAGTAGATGAAATTCCCTCAGTGCTGCTAAAGTATCTGGGAGAACCAGCCATGACAAAACTGTTTCACTGTGCGTAAGATGTACGAGACAGGCGAAATACCCTCAGACCTTAAAAAAAGTAATAATCCCCATTCCAATGAAATCAGACGCAGACAGGTGTGAACATTACAGAACCATCATTTGATAAGTCATGGTTGCAAAATTTTAACACGATTTCTCTACAGGAGAATGGAAAAGCTGCTAGAAGCTGACCTCGGGGAAAATCAGTTTGGATTCAGGAGGAACGTAGGAACACGGGAGGCAATACTTGCTTCACGACTTATCTTAGAAGATAGATTAAGGAAAGGCAAACCTACATTTTTAGCTTTTGTAGATTTGGAGAAAGCTTTTGATAATATTGATTGGAATACACTCTTTCAAATTCTGAAGTCAGCAGGGGTAAAATATAGGGAAAAGAGAGTTATTTACAACTTGTACAAAAGCCATACCGCAATTATTAGACTCGAAGGGCATGAAAGGGAAGCATTAGTTGGGAACGGATTAAGACAGGGTTGTAGCCTTTCTCCGATGTTATTCAATTTGTACATGGAGCAGGCGGTGAAGGAAAGCAAGTATAAATTTTGAGAAAGAATTAAAGCTCAGGGTGAAGAAATAAAAACATTGCTTTTTGCTGATGACATTGTAATTTTGTCAGAGACAGCAAAGGACCTAAAAGAGCAGTTGTATGGAACAGACAGTGTGTTGAAGAGAGCGTATAAAATGAACATTAACAAGAGCAAAACAAAGATAATGGAATGCAGTCTTAGAAAATCAGGCGATGCTGAAGGAATTAGATTAGTTAACGAAACAATGAAGGTGGTAGATGAGTTTTGTTACTTGGGTAGTGAAATAACATATGACGGTCGCAGCACAGAGGATATAAAATGCAGAATAGCAATGAGAAGAAATGCATTTTTGAAAAAGGGAAATATTAATTTAAGTGTAAGGAAGTCTTTTCTGAAGGCATTTGTGTGGCGTGTTGCCTTGTACGGGGTTGAAAGATGGACGAAAAAAAAAAAGTTCAAATGCTTGTAAAGTCTATGGGACTTAACTACGGGGCTATCAGTCCCTAAACTTACAAACTACTTATGAACTACTTACGAACTAGGACGGCACAAATATCCATGCCCGAGGGGGGATTCGAACCCCCGACCGTAGTGGCCGTGCAGACCGTGACTGGAGCGCCTTAGTCCCCTCGGCCACCGCGGCCGGCAAAGATGGACGATAAACAGTACGGACAGGAAGAGTATAGAGACTTTTTAAATGTGGTGCTACAGAAGAATGCTGAAGATCAATCAGGTGGGTAGATCGCGTAACTAATGAAGAGGTACTGAACAGAATTGGTGAGAAAAGGAGTTTTTCTCATACCTAGACTAAAATAAGGGATCGCTTGGTAGGACACGTTCTTAGACATCTAGGAATCGTAAATTTAGCATTGGAGGGAAGAGTGTGGGGTAAAAATCGCACAGGGAGACCAAGAGACGCATATAGTAAGCAGATTCAAACGGATGTGTCTTCCCGTTCTTATGAGGAGATGAAAAGGCTTGCTCAGGACAGAGTAGGGTGGAGAGCTGCATCAAACCAGTCTCCGGACTGAAGACCATAACAACATAAGAGGCCGCGGTGGAGTAGCCGAGCGGTCTAAAGCGTCTCGCTGCGGAGCGCGCGGTTGCTCGCCGTGGAGGTTCGAGTCCTCCCTGCAGCATGTGTGTGTGTGCGTTTGTCCTTAGGTTAGTCTACCTAGGTTTAAGTAGTTTGTAAGCTACGGACTGATGACCAGACAGTTTGTTACGATAGATTTACAAACATTTGAACAACATAAGAGGTAAATTCGGTTTTGGAATTTCCCCGTTTTCAGTTCATTGCTACTCAATGTCTCACTTGTTCCTAAACTGTTCTCGCAGTTTGTTTCTTTAGCTCACTTATAGGCAAGTTGCTATGGTTTACTGCTTTTAGAAATCGACCTGCTCTTTTAGCCAGATTTAGCTAATTCATTTTCCCATTTTCCTCTATATTCTTTAACTCACAAGGAAGGTACCTGCCAGATATGGTTCTGCAGTCTTCCGATTTTACATCGTACTTCTTCAATCATGTTCATGGATTTCATAAACAAGCCACAGTCACCCAGCTATCGTTATTAATTACAGCACCTCTATTAGTATTCGATGTATTATTTGTTGACTCAATCTCATTTAGAATGAAAATTAATCCCCTCGATGGTCTGAACATTCATTAGGCAACTTGAGTTATAATTGATGAGTAAACTTCTTATTAGTAAAAATTACTTTTTTCGAATCCTCTCCGGCGTCTGACTTACTTCCATCTGTGTACACGTCAACAGAGTAGGACCTATTTTCCTTTCCAGTTATTCTCTTAAAGTCTACTGGGTGTGGCCAGCTTCTATCACTCTAGGATGACGAATATTGTCTGTCTGAAGTCTTTATTTTTGACTGTGTTACGATATTTGGCTATTTCCCGTATCTTATGAGTTTTGTGGCTGTATTGTCGCTCCAGTGCGTCCATCCACATTGGTGAGGCGTAGATAATATAGGTGGTATTGCTGCTTTATAGTTGGGAGTGCTTCAGAACGCAGACTTCAGTTCATTGTAGCTGATACTGAGAGAGCGTTAAGGCCGTACAGTTATCTGTAGTTTGTTGAATATAAACTTACTGTCGATTATACCACGCAAATATTTTAGATGATCTTCTTGTTCACGGAGGTTGCTATTAAGGAAAATTCCGACTGTCGATGACGCACATTTCCTTTTCCTTATGATAAGCACAGCTTTTGACTTCTGTTCTTTGATTAGGAGCTTTTCGTTTTCAGCCCAAGTCGATATTTGCGGCATGACTACATTATAGAAGTTCTCAGTGACAAGAGGACCTTCGTAATGAATCATATAGCATATTCCAAAGACCTGGACCGCAAAAAACCTTTGTGGGCATTCTTCGGTAGCAGTTGTCTTTGTGAAAACGTTTTAGTATTTAACGTCGCGATCGATTGAAATAACTGTGAGTAAGATTGTACAGATAGCCAGTACAGGCAAATTATCGTAACGTTTTCAGAACACTAGGCCGCCATTTTGGGTCAAATGTCCCATGTACATCTAGACTCGTCATAATTACACACAGTTTAGATGTGAGTCTGATATCTACAAATTTTTTACTACTAGTAACGCGCCAATCGTACACATTTGTGTGTAAATATCTGTGGAATAGATGAAATGTATTACTCGATTTGTTAAAATGATTTTTCCGTAATTTCACATCTTCTTCTCTAGCGTTTGTCCACGATTCTGGAACGGTCCGCTGGTTTATCTCACTGTCGCCAGTTTTTACCATCTTAAGTCTGGTCAGATCGTCCTGAACTTGTGTAATGAGCCTCAGAATGAACTGTACCATCTGTTCTGGCCACCACCGCCAGCTCTCAGTTGCATTTAGCCTTGCCGTCTTCATTCTCTTGTGTATGAATATTCATCGTTAATTCCTAGCCATTCGCTTTATGATTCCGTACAAGGACTGTAGAAATAAAAAAGAGTAGAATTTAATGAGAGCTAGGCACAAGTCCGCTAATCCGTTAATCGTTAAATAACGAAGTTAACTTTTTGTGTAACGGATTAACATTTAAGTTAATTTAAAGAAATAATAAAAACGTTAACGGACTCTTTAACTTCCGTTAATTTGCCGTAAGTTCTTCAATCCGTTACTTTTGTATCCACTTCTTATGACAAAAGTCTTTCTGCATAAATTATGCTCATTTTAGTGTAGGTCTCTTCTGTACGCGGCTACGCCCAGCCTATGGGTTGAATCACTCCCTGGAAGAGAGTGCCGCCAAGAGCCGAACAGCGGAAATGGGGGCCCAGGAGAGACCCACCACTTAGCGTAAGCCTGCTTCAACTAAGGAAAAACCGCAACTCTGCGTATACCTGCGCTAAGTGAGTCTAGGAAGAAAGAAAGAATAAGAGTTTAACGTCCCGTGTCAGTGACCTGTACTGGCCGGCAGTAGGCTGTTGCTTGTTAGGTTCGCATTAAGTGGCACCTTTTGCCAGGAGAAGTTATCTGAGTGTCGAAGAAGATTTGTGTGTGAAAACATTATCATGTACTCAACAGTTGATGAAAATCCGTGGCCACATCTAAGTGATTACTCATTTAACGATGCGGCATTTCTTGGGGAAAATATTTTAGTAAATCTTTTATTAAGTATAATACTGCTGTACCGCCAAGTGCAGCAGTCGAATGTCTTTTTCCGTGGGGAAGATATTTTGACACCCGAACGTGCCTCACTGTCAGATGAGAATTTTAATATGCTAATGTTTATCATTATTTGCTTATTTGCTTATGGCAAATGACATTCATTGAAATTATATATTTTGAGTGTGCTGTAAATTGTATTTCATTGCTATCTAATTATTACTAAAAATTACGATATATTTATTACTGACACACTATATCGTGGCAGCCGGCAGCGGGCGTAAATAAATGACAAAAAAAAAACAAATGTTCAAATGTTTGTAAATTATCGGACCAAACTGCGTGGTCATCAGTCCGTAGCTTACAAACTACGAGCGAGACGCTTTAGACCGCTTTTTTTTTTTTTTTTTTTTTTTTTTTTTTTCTTTCTTCTCTCTCTGGGTAGTTCTGTTCATTGCGGACACTGATCATATTTGTTCGTTTTCGTTCGTTGTGTTCTTGGCTCAGCTTTTTTTATTTCAGAGGGCGTTGAGCCATCTGACCGGGCGCGCTGAGCCACGGCGCCCGGCAACCGCTCGGCTACTCCGCCGCGGCATAAACAAACATTCTTCTTTTTATACAAGAAGACACTCATTTCAAAGAACAAAAGACTTTCCCCCAAAGCAAATGACTTTTGCGGAGGTTATTTTACACTATAGTATGTAATTAGACATGATTTGTTTGCGCTCACGGCCGACTGCCACGATAGAGTGGCCGAGTAATATTAGTTTTTATTTATACTCCAAGCTCTCTTTAAACTTGTGCATCCAAACTATTTTACTTAAATATTAGGTAGGGTAACACGTTTTTTTAATTGCTGGTTTCAATAATATAACAATATAAATTCGGAGACTGAAGGTGATATTTAGTGGCTGCACAAGACTGTCCCGAGTTAACGATTAACAATTTAACGTTAACTTCCGTTAAATTGTCAGCTGAGTGACGCTTTAACATTTTACGTAGTTAACTTTTTTAATAACGCATTAATGATTATCGAAGTTAACTTTCTGATTACCGGTGCCCAGCTCTGACTTTCATTCCCCCTAACTCACAACTGCATTATTATTACATACAGCCGTGCAAGTAATGGAAGTATTGACACAGTATTAGTAATTGAAATATTTTACAGACAGTCGATATACAGAATTGATATCGACCGTAAGCTTTTTCTGCACAGTTACCTCTGATTTAGCTTACTATAAAGCATTTCTTCCTTTCTTGCAAAATCATAAAACGTTTTTATTATCGGCTTTTGTTCGGCAATGAACGACTTGTCCGCGCCTCTCCAAAAGGCAAAAGTTGAACCGGGGAAACGGTTTGTCTCTGACCGCTTGTGTCTGGTATATTTGGGGAGTTGATGGTTCGGCGTTAGCTGCATCCTGGGCGAGCTAGAGAGCGGCGGAGAGGCGGACCGGCCGTCGGAACGGAAGAAAGATGAGCTCGCCACGGGGCGTTAGCCTGATAACCTTGCGAGACAAACTGGCCCACTTCCTAAACATCCCGAGATGGATGCCAAACGGCTTCGGCAGCAGCGGATTCCCAGTCGCATTTTCACAGTCCTCTTCGAAGATAACATTTTCCCTTCGAGACGAGCTCTTTACTTGGCAGTTCCCTCTGTACATGGCAGAAGCAATAATTGTGCACGTGGATGAACTAATACTGTGCCACTTCTTCGTTTGTGTGTGTGTGTGTGTGTGTGTGTGTGTGTGTGTGTGTGTGTGCACGCCTTTATTTGTTCGTTATAGGTTGACAGTTGATTCCAATGGCTATCTTTTACTTTGCTTGGTGCTAGGAAATTATTCACTAATGATGATACGTACATTAATATTTAGCTCGATAAAACAGTTTTTACTAGTTTTAATACAACTGTTTTGTTCCTGCGACCTATTTGATCAATTATGTTACGCTGTAATTATTTCCAAGTTGAAGCTGGTAAAGTAAATAACGAACCAAGCGAGGAAGTGACGAAATATCAAAATGTCGCCAGAAAAGATTTTTGTAACTGCACTTAATCTTTTTTTCCTTTTAGTGTGTTATTTCTTTATGCTTCTGTGGCCATACAAACAGTACTGTATGTCTTTATGTCTTTATAGTGAAAAAAAATAGTATGATATCTTAGTGTATTGTGCGCATTTTACAATTTAAGCCAGCAAATTTTAAATGTTATTATTGTCTTTTTAGTCTTACTAAAGAATACTGACTTTTACATGTTTCTTCTGTGTCTTTTTTTTCTGCAATTGCTATTATACAGGCTATATTGGAAAATTAAATTTTTGCAACTGTAAATGACAGTATGATTAAGACCAATCGCGTTTAGCTTCATTCAAAAGCATATTTATTGCTCACTGTAACAACCCGATTATTTTACACCTTTGTTCGATATTTGGGTTTCATGATAAACAGTTCTCAAATGTTCAGATGTTTGTAAAATTGCTTGGTTCATAGGTCCCTAGACTTAAAATCACTTAATTAACTTATGCTAAAGAGAACATAGACAACCATGCCCGAGGGAGGACTAGAACATCCGGCGGAAGCAGCCGCGCAATCCATGACATGGCGCCTTAGACCGCGCAGCCATTCTCACGCTACGAACGGTTCTCATGCTTTTGCTTTGCATTATTATACATATATTATTTACTATTATAGTCGCTCACTTTGTACTAAGTCCTTGTCCTTATTTTGCTTGTACGGTTAACTTACAGTAACATTTAACGTTGATTCTATTTTTTTAATCATTCTGCTGTGAAAAGCGCCAGCAACACCGAATCAAAATACATGAAATGCCGAGTTTCTGGAGGGTTTCAAAGCAGAATGATATAAAAAATTTAGTTCCAGTCTTAAGTATCGGTGTAAATTTAAATAATAATAATGTAAAAACTCTAATCGTTAATAATACTTGAAATAATGCAAAGCCGAAGCATAAGGACTGTTCATTATGAAAACCAAAAAGCAAACAAGAAAGGAAAACAATCGCTTAATTATCTCCATTATTGCCAGTGACCATCCGTGACTGATGTACTTCAGTAAAATATAATTAACTCGCCTTTAGAGACAAAAGCTGTTTTTATTGTAGACAATGCATTTGGAGTCGTGAAGGCTCATCATCAGGTGTCTCTATGATTTTTATACATGTTTAAAGGCCTGGGGTTGTTAAAAAGTTATACATAAATAAGTCTGGTGCAGTTTGATAATTGTCTGTTCTGTTCAAAAAATGTTCAAATGTTCGTAAATCTATGGTACTTAACTGCTTTGTTATTAGTCCCTAACTTACAAACTACTGAAACTATTTCTTCGTGTTTTTCGCCTCCTTTTCCGCAGTTGCAGTTATACAATTTGTATAGGTTATGGGACCGTCTTATGCAACTGTAAATTAGTCTACGTTATACCAGACGCGTTTCGCTTTATTCTAAAGCATCTTCAGTGGTCAGCTGTACAACGAATGGTTTGTACGCATTATTTGTTTGATTTTTTGCTAAATTCTATCGGTAACAGGTCTCATGTAAGTGGATTGTTTTGATTCTGAATAAATGGGACTACTAACATTACTCACGAATTTTTATGTTTTCCTCTTCATGTGTGATTTGTAGCACATTGCCACTTGCTGTCACTGCTTATTTTTACACTTTTTACAGTAACACTTCTTACAAACGTTTTTGAAAAATAGCCATTTCTGTGGCCTGGCAGTCTCTGTATGTCGTTTGTTTTGTTTCTGTTTATTGTCTGTGTGTGTGTGTTCTTTGCTTTCGAGTTCTTTGGTTCGTGCTGTGAGGTTTAATTTTTGTTTATGTTTTTCAAAAGAGAAACAAAAAAAAAATACACCTCACAGCACGAACCAAAGAACTCGAAAGCAAAGAACACACACACACACACACACACACACACACACACACACACACACACACACACACAGACAATAAACAGAAACAAAACAAACGACATACAGAGACTGCCAGGCCACAGAAATGTCTATTTTTCAAAAACGTTTGTAAGAAGTGTTACTGTAAAAAGTGTAAATATAAGCAGTGACAGCAAGTGGCAATGTGCTACAAATCACGCATGAAGATGAAAACATAAAAATTCGTGAGTAATGTTAGTAGTCCCATTTATTCAGAATCAAAACAATCCACTTACATGAGAACTGTTACCGATAGAATTTAGCAAAAAATCAAACAAACAATGCGTACAAACCATTCGTTGTACAGCTGACCACTGAATATGCTTTAGAATAAAGCGAAACGCGTCTGGTCTAAAGTAGACTAATTTACAGTTGCATAAGACGGTCCCATAACCTATACAAATTGTACTTAAACTAAGTTAAGCTAACCTAAGGACAACACATACACCCATGCCCGGAGGGCGCGACTCGAACCCTGACAGAGAACGCCGCGCGCACCGCAGCACGGCGCCTCAGTGCGCACGGCTATTTCGCCGCGGCTTGTCTGTCCTGGAATACATTTGTATGTGTAAATAATCATCATGTGTTTGTGTTGATTATTTATACATACAAATGTATTCCAGGACAGACAGTTATCATACTGCACCAGACTTTTTTGTGCACCACCTTTTAATAAGCTTAGGCCTTTAAACATGTATAAAAATCAAAGAGGCGCCTGATGATGAGCCCTCAGGGCTCCAAATTCATTGTGTACAATAGAACACATTTTTGTGGCTGAAGGCGAGTTTATTTTATTTTTTTATTATTATTTTGGTGTGGTGTCTGTTCATTCGGACATTCCGAAAGAACAGACACCACACCAAAATAACAAGTATTTAGACGCGACGACGGCGTCAGCTTCAATTACTTCGCCGCAGATGCGGTCATACGTTCGACCTCGCACGGGAATCCGAAATGGCGAGTGTAAGAGGGCATGAACGATAGGGACGCTACAGCCATAGCGTGCGACATATGGGAATTTGAGACGGCCGGGAGGCGAGCACGGGTGGCCAAGTGGTTGCCGCGGTGGAGTAGCCGAGCGGTCTAAAGCGTCTCGCTGCGGAGCCCGCGGTTGCTCACCGTGGAGGTTCGAGTCCTGTTCAAATGTTCAAATGTTTGTAAAGCTTATGGAACTTAACTACGGGATCATCAGTCCCTAAACTTACAAACTACTTATGAACTACTTACGAACTAGGACGGCACAAATATCCATGCCCCAGGGGGGATTCGAACCCCCGACCGTAGTGGCCGTGCAGACCGTGACTGAAGCGCCTCAGTCTCCTCGGCCACCGCGGCCGGCGGTTCGAGTCCTCCCTGGGGGCCGGCCGCGGTGAGCGAGGGGACTGAGGCGCTCCAGTCACGGTCTGCACGGCCACTACGGTCGGAGGTTCGAATCCCCCCTCGGGCATGGATATTTGTGCCGTCCTTAGTATTAGTTAGTTCATAAGTAGTTTGTAAGTTTAGGAACTGATGACCCCGTAGTTAAGTTCCATAAGCTATACAAACATTTGAAACATTTGAAACCTCCCTGGGGCATGGGTGTGTGTGTTGTCCTTAGGTTAGTTTACCTAGGTTGAAGTAGTTAAAAAAAGTGGTTAAGGCGACCGCTGGCCCAGAGCGGGAGACCCGGGTTCGATTCCCGGTCCGGCTCACATTTTCATTTCTCGCCATTGTTTCATTTCAATGCTCTAAAGCAGCCACTGTCAATCCTTTCCTTCCTAATCCTTCTTCCTTCCTCTCCTTCATCATTATTTTATTTTACTGGAAAACAGACGTGTTGTAACAGTGACCATTGAAGATTCTTTTAAATAAAGCGAAACAGGTCTGGTCTTATTACACTGTTGTTTACAGAGGTAAAGATGGTAAATCACCATCGATACTGAGTTTTAGATAAGGAATGCAGTTTTGTGGTTTAATGTTTGTCCGCTATTATGAATGTGAGAGGAGCGCGCGTGAGTGTGAGCGAGCAGGGGGTGCGGCCGCAGGCTCGGACGCGGCGGCGCCGGCGGTGGAGCCGCGCAACCTGAGCCTGCAGAGCACGTGCCACGTGGCGCTGGCCGCCTGCCACCGCAACGCGTCCTGCCGCGCGCGCCTGCAGCCCGTGCTCGCCGCCTGCGACCCCGCGCCCGGCCGCTGCCACCGACACACCTGCATGGACAAGCTGCAGGACTTCTACCGCCAGAAGGACCTCCTGCCCTTCACGCTCGAGATAGCCTTCTGCCTCTGCAAGTAAGTCATTTCTCCACTTTTCCTCTCTGCACTATACCGTCTACGGTGATGTTCGATGGGCCGTCAAATGAAAACCGAACCCCAGCCACAACGGGGACTCGAAATGGTTCCATTCAAAAGTAATCACCGTATGGACTACTGCCGCAGTGCATACATTTCCCGCTAGATCACCAAAGTACTGTGGGACACCGTCCGGGTCTACCGAGCGCCATTGGCAAGCGGGGTGCACTCAGGCCTCATGAGCCCAGTTGGGCAGCTACTTGATTGGGAAGAAGTGCCTCCGTTCACTAAAACCGGCACGACAGAGAGTGCATAGCTATGATCAAGTAGCCTTCCATACCGCATCCGCTGACACCTTCGGGTGGTGGATGACCCGGCGGCCTGTCGTTATCTGTTGGGCCTCTTATAGTTTACAGTAATCACCACATGCGTTAAGACATTTGTCACACTGTCACACGAGTGATGAATTCCTGGGGTTGAGCTGGGTTGTTTGGTTGAGATGGCGGGACTAAAGTGCTACGGCCCCCCAGTAGGGAGGGAAAGGAATGAGGATAGGAAAGGAGGAGAGGGGGGAAAGGAAATGCGCTGCGGGAAAATAAAAATGTTCAAATGTTTGTAGAGCTTATGGGACTTAAGTACAGGGTCATCAGTCCCTGCCGGCCGCGGTGACCAAGCGGTCTGCGGCGCGCCAGTCACGGTCTGCACGGCCACTACGGCCGGGGGTTCGAATCCCCCCTCGGGCATGGATATTTGTGCCGTCCTTAGTATTACCTAGTTCATAAGTAGTTTGTAAGCTTAGGGACTGATGACCCCGAAGTTAAGTCCCATAATTTCTGCAAACATTTGAGATTTGATTTGACATCAGTCCTTAAACTTACAAACTACTTATGAACTATCTAATACTAAGGACGGCACAAATATCCATGCCCGAGGGGGTAGTCGAACACCCGACCGTAGCGGCCGTGCAGAATGTGACTGCCGCGCCGCAGACCGCTCGGCCACCGCGGCCGGCGCTCCTGGAAGTAAAGAAGGAAGGAAGACTGCCACGCACGTACTTACGAAAGAACAGTGACGCCCGGGGGGAGGGGGGAAGAATTCCTGTTTATTAGAATTTGGTCGGCCTTTTGGCAAATATACTCTGCTGATCGCCAAAATCCAACATCCTGAAGGAAGCATCAGAATAAGGTGGAATTTGTAGCACAGCAGTGACATCGTTGCGCCATCTGCAAGCGCTAAATAAATGGTGAACAGAAGGCCACGTGGATGTACTAGAATTGTTTCTTTGTGTGGTTATTTTGCTAAAGTAGCTTCAGTAAGCCTCACAGAAGATTGAGAGCGTCTTCAAAGCACGTCTCGGATTTTGAAAAAAGAATCCTTAAAATATTGATTGTCAAGTATAGACAACATTCACTAAACTGACACGTTCCACATCATTACGAAATGTCGTATATATAATCTATGGAACAAGTATTAATCTAATCTAAAGAGACCAGTTGCATTATCCTTCAGAAAAATCGGTGATGGTGTCAGACGTAAGAAATATCAGTAATTACTGGGTGCAGAAACGAGCGACAGATCGAGGAGACCGATTGCACCTACCTCGTTGCACCACTAAACGTGATGACATACTGTGCGGATGACAGTGACGGATCGCTCCACAACAAATTCTGTCTGTTACACCACAAGCAGTGCCCGCGTGTACCGATGGACATTTGCAGTAGAGTTCAAATGTTTGTATAGCTTATGGGACTTAACTACGGGGTCATCAGTCCCTAAACTTACAAACTACTTATCAACTAGCTTATCCTAAGGACGGCACAAATATCCATGCCCGAGGGGGGGATTCGAACCCCCGACAGCAGTGGCCGTGCAGACCGTGACTGGAGCGCCTCAGTCTCCTCGGCCACCGCGGCAGGCTGCAGTAGACTGTCCGCAAGGAGTCCAGTTGCTGTGTTTAGAGGCCGGCCGCGGTGGCCGAGGTGACTGAGGCGCTCCAGTCATGGTCAGAACGGTCACTACGGTCGGGGGTTCGAATCCCCCCTCGGGCATGGATATTTGTGCCGTCTTTAGTCTTAGCTAGTTCATAAGTAGTTTGTAAGCTTAGGGACTGATGACCCCGTAGTTAAGTCCCATAAGTTGTACAAACATTTGAACATTTTTTTGTGTTTAGAGTAAACGCCATCACCGTTTGCGTCGGTAATGGTTCGATGAACGACAGACGTGAACAAAAAAATGAAACGACTACCAACGTGATGGTCGAATTGGATCCTGGAGACGCTATTCATCCGAGATTAATGAACTGTTACCTTATACACTACAATACTGGTTCTGCACCTCGTATGTTGGTGGTTTGGAGTAATATTGGATTCCATTCCTGCACCCCTGTAGTCAAGGATGTGGATAATTTATTCTTCTGGGGAAGGAGGGGGTTTTGAGGTCTGAAGTCCAAGACGTTTATTCATCTGAGTATCCAAAATATCTTCAACTGAACTGTCAGGCCGTTTTATCGTTTAAAATGGGAATACAGGTCGTTTTGTTAGCTTGTCAGCGACTACAACAACGCCATGGATATGGCTCTGGGAAAAGGGAGCCTTTGACTTCCTGCCGCCCACCCTCACCCCGCTATCCAGGCCCACGCCCATAGTACACAATGCCAGTACGCCAACCAGCCAGGATTACACCCCTGAAGTGTTTGAGACTGTTTTCCTCCGATACGTTCCGAGCTTGTCGACGTTGAAATTACAACGGGAGAATTCGCGACGACGCGTGGCACGCAATGTTTAAGACTTCCTCGTAGACCATCTTGACCTCACAGTTTTCCAGATCTCTGGCCTATCGAAAAAGTCTGGTCGAGAATTGCACAACGGCTGACTCAGGACACACCACCTGCTGCTAACCGGTTCAGCGTTGGTAATGTGTACTGCTGTACACCAACAAAGCCTCTTTGGTTCAATGCTGAAACGTGTGTCAGTGGTTATTGCCAGCAGTTAGTGAGAACACTTAACATTGGATTTTATCATCTTGTTCACTTTACATGGGCCGTATTTTCAATCACATAGTCTTTGTAAAACCTGTTATTTGCCAAATAGATCTGACTGTGATATCTCCGGTCTTTCTTGGTTTTACATTTTGGATGGTCACTAGTGCACAACCGCATTCCTCCCTTTATTTTTGCGTCCGATTGTAACTGACGTCCACGTGTGTCAATCGTCAGGTCGTCAACGATGTGAAATTAACACACTGAAACAGTCTGGCTATACAGATTATGTTCGTTTCCCAACCCAAGCGCTGATGCGTAGCACTCGAGCGATTGTCAGTGTTCAAATGTTTGAAAATCTGAGGAACTTAACTGCTGTGGTTATCAATCCCCAGGCTTACAAATTGCTGTAACTAACAACACACTCACACCCATGCTAGAAGGAGGACTCGAACCTCCGATGGCGAGCAACTGCGTACTCCGCAGCAAGGCGCCTTAGAACGCTAGACTACTCCACCGCGGCGATTGGCAGTGTGGGGGCGGGTGTTATTGTCCACGAATTTGATTACGTCTGACAGCATTCCTGGATATTTTATTTCATAGCACATCGTAGTTTCTGCACAGTGTCTTCATAAAGTTTCGCAGTGACTGTGGTCGAAAAAGTCGACAAACAGATAGCCCATGCAATCCAAGAAGGAAGTCATTGTTCCAGGTAGGGAATTTGTGTGCGTGTTGTCCCTAGAGTAAGTTAATTTAAGTTTGCTTAAGTAGGTTGTAAGTCCAGGGACCGTGACCTGAGCAGTTTGGTCCTTCATGTTTACAAACATTTGATCTTAGGTCACCTTTACCTTACTGGAAATCGGGTGAACAGCTTTCCATTTATTTTTTGGAAGAGACATGTGGTATGTGTCCATTGTCGTAGCAGTTCACCCTCAGTCTGGAAATGGTGGCACCGTGTTTCATCCCATGTGATAAGGGACAAAATAATCGTTTACTCCCTCCGCCCACTGCCAATAAATCAGATTTGATTGGGAAACACTGCAATAACTTTCGACAACCCGAGTCTTTTACTGTAGAAAGGCAAGAGTAGACGTCCGTTTCAGTCAGGCGAGGAGGTGCGGCAGTAGGTGCGTTTGTGGATAAGTCTGCGGCCATCCTCGTTCTACCAAACAGTAATTGTTCGTCTCATATCCCAGTGGGACAAACGTCTTAACGAGTGTAGTGGTTACTTTTGAATGGAACAATTCTATGGTCCAGTTATGACGGCTGTTCGGACGTTATTTGAAAGCCCATCATAAAATAGCTTCAGAACCTCTATCTCCTTAAGATAACACTAAAATAAATATAATACTTACGTACGACATTGGTCTCTGTAATGTAGCGGTTCCAAACACTGGTGTTCAACTATGTTTCGGTGTAGAATTTTGGGAACCACTGCTCTAAAGTGTCCAACACTTCCATTTAATGATATTTCCATTTTAATTGAGGTCAGTCATTTTTTAAACGCATGCCATTTTCTGTTCAAATATCTTCTTCAAATTTAAACCGTTATATCTTTAAAAAGCTTAACTCAATAAAATCTTTTTATTTATTTGGTTGCTTACGTTCACTCATTTGACGAAAAATCTCAAAGGGGTTGATAGCTCAGTTTGTTTCTTATGTACATTTATCTGAAAACTGCGTTTATTTGCAGTTTTACCTACATGACGTTCACTCATTTGACGAAAAATCTCAAAGGGGTTGATAGCTCAGTTTGTTTCTTATGTACATTTATCTGAAAACTGCGTTTATTTGCAGTTTTACCTACATGATTCGTAACAAGTATGAAGTTTAGTATCTGTAATTGACCGAAACCCCGTTAAAACTATAACATTCACGTAAACTACACATACCTCTTACTGTCTCTCAGCATATCGACAACCTATTCTTACTTTTAATAGGGATAATACTGAACTATCTCTGTATCCTATGTCAAACCCACTTGGTGGGGATCCTACAATGCACAGCAAGACTTCAAATAAGAACGCACAAATGTAGTGTAGACAGTTTCTTTAGTAGAACTGTTTGCATCTTCAAAGTGCTCTGCGAATGAGTCGTAGCCTTTGGTTCGCCTTCCCTACGATATTATCTTCGTAATTGTAATGCCTATGTATTTAGTTGAATTTACGGCCTTTAAATTTGAATTCTTTATCGTGTAAATGAAGTTTGACGGATTAAAAAAGTATTCAAATATTTGTAAATCTAAGGGACTTGACTGTGACGGTTATCAGTCCCTACGCTAACGAACTACTTAAACTATTTCAGACTAACTCATGCTAAGGACAACGCGCGCGCGCGCACACACACACACACACACACACACACACACACACACATACATACACACACGCCCGAGGGAGGACTCGAACCATGGACGACGAGCAACCGCGCGCTCCGCAGCAAGGCGCCTTAGAACACACGCCCTCTTCACTGCGGCTAACTAATTACATTTACTGTTTTTTGTACTCATCTAATGGTCTTCCTCTGCGAATTTTACCACCACCCCGCCACCCTCCAATTTCAACGCATCCTCACAAAATAGCCACGTTTAACACCATCTACATTCTCTGTATAAGGTGCGTCTGAAATGTTCGCTAATTGGGCTCAGAAAATTAACAAAATTAGAGCTACAAACAAAATATCTTTACCGGGCTTCATGGTAATCACAATTAGTTACAGTAGACGTCCGACATCGCCTATAAATCTGTTGGATACTCTGAGCAAACACCTTTTGTGTTGATGCGTTGTTGGATACCCCCATCGTCTGTGTTATAAACGCACGCAAGGCGAATGTTCCTTAACATCCACCCAATGCTTGCTTCTTTCTGTGTGTGTACCTTAAATTAGCCCTGAAAATCAGACGTTGCGTTGCGTGTGACTACGGCACTATTGTACAAAATACGTAAGCTGACCATTTCCGACACCTTTACAACAGATGTCAGACGTGTGTTGTAGCTACTGGTGATTACTCTCAATGACAGTAAAAGTACTTCGTTTGTAATTGTTTTTTGCTTTGTTTACGGAAACCGTTGACTGAAATTTTCAGGCGCACCTCGAAATACGCAGCAGCTTTTCTCATGCAAATCGCATCTGAAGCTTGCTTGTTTGCGAGACGATCGCGTTGCATTTCGTTTATGAAGGAGAATCGCCTAGGAGCTCGAGTTGGAATTCTCAGTGACAGGAAAGTGTCCTGTGGAGAGTGTGGTTTATCGTTCCGCGATATTGCTGCTGGAGCTGGCCAGGATCCCCCGACTTTCATGTGAATATCGAATCCATGTATTCAGGAGCGCCGCACTCAACGTCAAGGAGGATTCACCGGCCCCGGAGGACAGACATGCCTGTATTGTTCGCTCGGCCGTGCAACATCCTACAGCCACGTCACGCGCCTGGGGCTAGGAAAATCGCTTTTTCGTAGGAATAAGAGTATGGCATTTTGTGAACTACAGGCTGTCAGTATAGCGATCACTTTTGCTGCTCCCCTCGAGGCGGAGACGTGAGACGCACCGAGACAGTGAAGCACCTAAGACAATAGGGGCTTAAGAGTGGCACCTCGCCGTCTCTGCAGAAAAGGCCTGATTCTATGCGCATCACTGCGATTCCCGAGGAGGCTGCATACTGTCCTCACTAAATTGCGGTTCCTTGCACATTGGTCTGTGCTACTGTTGGATACACATCACAATATCATCTACAAATACTACTTTACTGCATAAGCACAACTAGTAAAATTTCTTTAGTCTATTGTTGTTGGTGTTGTAATTATAATGCCCAACAGTGCAATATTGTTAAAGATAGCTGACATGGTGTTGATGGAAATTGGATAAAGAGTCGTAAGGCACGTCTTCTCTGGTGTTTCGACATATATTTGCAATTTTGTTTTTTACTTTTTTACCAACAATTTTTTAATGAGGTGTCTGCAAATAGCGGACAGAGAGAACGGAACTAAACGATAACGTATTAATATTACAATTTTCATTGAAAGTCGTTCTAATAAGTGAGTCACGTAAGAGATGCGAAACGAAATATTCAACAAACGTTCTCTTCTCGGCAACCGCTCGCTGAGCCTTTATACCCAGAATCAACAGATTGCTGGTTCGAATTCATATGCCAGCGACGACTGCGATAAACTATATGTTCTTTGCACACTGTATTGGACTACTTAAGGTACAAAAGATAAATCATCAGAAATTTCCGTAGCATACAATCTGTTAGTAGACATATGTGACATTATTGCCTTTCAATAACGAGAGTTTAACATATAACATTTACCTGTACATCTAATACATGCCCTACAAGCTGTAGTGCAGCCACTGCTAGCAATTTCCTTTCCGGTTCCAATCAGAGTAGGAAAGACTATCCCATAATGTTTGAATACAGCATTAGTAGTGAGCTTCTTGATGCAGTCGCGTCGTTCAAATATCTAGGCATAACATTGCAGAGCGATATGAAATGGAACGAACATGTAAGGGCCGGCCGCGGTGGCCGAGGTGACTGAGGCGCTCCAGTCACGGTCAGCACGGCCACTACGGTCGGGGGTTCGAATCCCCCCTCGGGCATGGATATTTGTGCCGTCCTAGTTCGTAAGTAGTTTGTAAGTTTAGCGACTGATGACCCCGTAGTTAAGTCCCATAAGCTTAACAAACATTTGAACATTTTTTTTGAACATGTAAGGACAGTTGTGTGTAAGGCGGACAGCCGACTTAGTTTTATTGGGAGAATTTGGGAAGATGTACTTCATCTGTAAAGGAGACCGCGTATAAAACGCTTGTACGACCACATCTTGAGTATTGTTCAAGTGTTTGGTCTCCGCAGATCAGTTTAAAGGAAGACATAGAAGCAGTTCAGAGGCGAGCAGCTAAGTTTGTTACTGGTAGGTTCGAAAAATGCGCGAGTGTCACGGAAATGCTCCGGGAACTCAATTGGGGATCGCTGGAGGAAAGGCGACGTTCATTGCGTGAATTTCTGTTGGGGAAATTTAGAGGGCCGGAATTTGAAGCCGAGTGTAGTACGATCTTGCTGCCGCCTACTTACATTACGCATAGTGATCACAAAGACAAGATAAGATAAATTAGGGCTCGTACGGAGGCATATAGGCATTATTCTTTTCCTCGTTCTATTTGGGAGTGGAATAGGAAAGGAAATGCCTAGTAGTGGTACAGTGTACCCTCCGCCACGCACCTTACGGTGGATTGCGGAGTATGTATGTAGATGTAGATATACAGCGAGGGAGAAACGACTTTCTGTATCCTCCATACGAGCTCTAATGTCTCTTATCTTACCACTGTGATCCTTACGCAAAATGACAGTTTGTTGAAGTTGGTGGCAGTGAAATAGTTCTGCAGACAGCTTCAATGTTCAAATGTTCAAATGTTTGTTAAGCTTATGGGACCCAACTACGGGGTCATCAGTCCCTAAACTTACAAACTACTTACTAACTACCTTATACAAGGACGGCACAAATATCCATGCCGAGGGGGATTCGAACCCCCGACCGTAGTAGCCGTGCAGACCGTGACTGGAGCGCCTCAGTCCCCGCAGCCACCGCGGCCGGCAGACAGCTACAAATTCCTGTTATTTGAATTTTTTAAATACTATGTCTCGAAAATAACGTCGCCTTCGTTCCACGAATTCCAATTTTGAGTTCCCGAAGCGTGCCCATAATATTCGCGTGATGATTGAACCTACGGGTAACAAATCAAGCAGCTCTCCAATGAATTGTTTCCAATTCTAGCTTCGATGCGAACTGGTTTGAGTACAAAACATTCCACCAGGTACTCTAGACTGAATCGCGCAAGTCTTCTACACGCCATCTCCTTTATAGATGAACCACAATTTCTTAAACTTCTGTCAGTAAACTGAAGTCGACAAACTGCCTTTCATTCTTAAACCCTTACATGCTCGTTACATTTAATGTCTCTTTGGAGCGTTACGCTTAGATTTTCAAAGACATATCTGTATTAGAACATTACAGGATTGTTTTCCCCACTTATTTACTCTAACATACATCCTTCTTTTAGATGTAGGTGACGTCCACAAATTTTGTACTAGTCATTTTATATTACTCTGCAGACATTCAGCATCGACATTTTGACGTACACCAGATAATCATCAGCAAACAGCTACAGATTGCCCCTCACCCTTTCAATCAAATCATTTGTGTAAACAAATAACAACAGCAGTCCCATCATGCTTTACTACGGCACTCTTTACGATACCGTTGTCTCTCATGATCAATCGACGTCGAGTACAACATACTGGGTTGTGTTACTCAATAAGACTTCGTCACAATTCTTGGATGCTACTCAATATGCTTTTACCTTTGTTATCACTCTTCATTGGGACTCGGTGCATAACTTTTTTCGGAAATCTATGAAATTTTACTGTTGCCCTTCATCAGTGTTTCGCAAGATATTAAGTGAGAAAAAGCAAGCCAAGACCCGCGCGAGCGATGTTTACTAAACCTGTGTAGATGCATGGGCAGAGGCTTTATTGTAATCGAAGTGACAATGGTAGTACTCCTAGCATTAAGCGAAACGGTGTTTGCTCCTGTATGTGGAATATCAACTGTTTTTTTTTAGTTACAGTCATCTTCTGAAGGACGTTTTATAGCACCTAAGGAAAATCAAGTGCGTAGTTCAGTTTGTTCGATATTCACTAACAGTACGTGTTCTTAAACGATTCGCAATATGTATGTGTGTGTGTGTGTGTGTGAGAGAGAGAGAGAGAGAGAGAGAGAGAGAGAGAGAGAGAGAGAGAGAGAGAGAGAGAGAGGGAGAGGGAGGGAGAGAGAGAGAGAGAGGAGGGGAGAGAGTGGGAGAGAGAGAGAGAGAGGAGGGGAGAGAGTGGGACGGAGGGAGAGATGCGGGGGAAGGGTTTGTGCCTTAGTGTCTACGTGCTGCTTTACGTAGTATGTATGTGCTGACCTAACTATGCTGTACGGGCCAAACACAACTTAAACGTATTGGGCTATGTACGGCTCCTTTCAAGTAATATGGCTCGATGTTGCCTTAGGGTCGGTCGCTTTCATTGCCCAGCAACTACAATAGTTGCAAGTAGTACCTTGTACCAATAAACCAACAAACATTCTATGCACGGCTGTGTGATCTACAGTCCGGAGACTTGTTTCATGAAGCTCTACACCTTCCTCTATTCTGAGCAAGCCTGTTCATTTCCTCATAAGAACGGCAACCCACATCTATTTGAATCTGCTTTCTGTATTCGTCTCTTGGTCTCCCTCTGCGATTTTTACCCCACACACTTACCTCCAATCCTAAATTCACGGCCGGCCGCGGTGGCCGAGGTGACTGAGGCGCTCCAGTCACGGTCAGCACGGCCACTACGATCGGGGGTTCGAATCCCCCCTCGGGCATGGATATTTGTGCCGTCCTAGTTCGTAAGTAGTTCATAAGTAGTTTGTAAGTTTAGGGACTGATGACCCCGTAGTTAAGTCCCATAAGCTTAACAAACATTTGAACATTTTTTTCTAAATTCACGATTGCTTGATGTCTGAAAATGTGTCCTACCAATCGATGCCTTCTTTTAGTCAAGTTATGCCATAAATTCCTTTTCACCCCAATTATTTTCAGAGCCATCTCATTAGTTACACGATGCACCCACCTAATCTACGGCATTCTTCTGTAGCACCAAATTTCGAACGCCCTATCCCCTTCCTGTTTGGACTATTTATCGTCCATGTTTCACACTCGTAAAAAGCAACACTGCACACAAATACCTTCAGAAAAGGCTTCCTTATTCTTAAATTACTATTCGATGTTAACAAGCCGCGGTGGAACGACCGAGCGCCCTAAGGCGCCTTGATACGGAGCGTGCGGTGTCTGTGTATTGCCCTTAGTTTAAGTTAGTTTAATTAGTTTTTAAGCTTAGGGACTGATAACCTTAGTAGTTAAGTCCCACAGATTTAAAAATAATTGAAAATTTTTATGTTAAGAAATTTCTCTTTCATAAAACGCTTTTCTTCCCATTGCCATTTTTGCATTTTATATCCTCCTACTGTGACCATTATATGTTATTTTACTGTCCAAGTAACACAACTTATCTTTTACATGTATTATTGAGTTACCTAATGTAATTCCTTCAGAGTTACCTGATTTTGTAGGACTACATTCATTTGCCCTTGTTTTACTCTTGTTAATGTTCACCTTACATGCACCTTTCAACACGCTGTCTGTTCTTTTCAGTGGCTCTGCCAGGTCCTATGCTGACTCTGACAGATTCACATTGTCATCAGCAAAATTCATTATTTTTACTTCTTCTGCCAGAACTTTAATTTCTTACCCAAATTTCTTCTGCTTTCCTTCACAGCTTGCTCAATATACAAATTGAATAACGTTGGAGAAAGGCTACAACACTGTCTTACTCCTTTCCCAACTAATGATTTCCTTTCATGCTCTTGAACTATAAGAAATGCTTCTGGTTTTTGTACTAGTTGTAAGTGACCTTCCGTTCCCTATATTTTACCTCTGATGACTTCATAATTTGGAACAGTGTACTCCTGTCAACACTGTCGAAAACTTTCTCCAAATCTACAAAAGCTAGAAATGTAAGTTTGCCTATTTTTTAATCTATTTTCAAAGATTGCCTCCGGTGTTCTTACATTTCTCCTGAATCCAAACTGATCTTCTTCGAGGTCAGCTTCTACGAAACTTTCCATTCTTCTGTAAATAATTAGTGCTAATATTTTGCATCCATGACTTATTAAACTGATGGTTCTGTAATGTTTACACGTGCCTCTGAGCCTGCTTTCTTTGGAATGGGGATTATTACATTTTAGTTAAAGTCTGAGGATATTTTGCCAGTCATATACATCTTACACTCTAGGTGAAATGGTTTTTTCAAGGTTGGATCTATCATAGCCTTCAGTAGCTCTGAGAAAATATCGTCTACTTCATGGGCCTTATTTCGTCTTAGATCATTCAGTGCTCTGTCAAGTTCTTCTCTCAGTATATCATCATTTATTCCCTTCCTGCATCATTGTCTCGAAGTTCATTTCCTTTGTAGAGCCCCTCTATATACTGATTACACCTTTCACATTTCCCTTCTTTGCTCAGAACTGGTTTTCCATCTCAGTTCTCGATATTCATACAGTTGCTCTCCTTGTCTCCAGAAATACACATTCTTCTAAAAACTTGAATTTGCCATCTAGCCACTCCTGCTTAGTCATTTTGCACTTCCTGTCAATCTCATTTCATAGTCGTCTGCACCTCATTGTACCTGCTTAATTTACTGTATTTTTATATTTCTCATTTCCTCTATTAAATTCAATATTTCCTGCGATATTCAAGGATTATTATTGTTATTATTATTATTATTATTATTATTATAGTCCTTGTCTTTCCACATATCGGGAGATAAGTATAAATTTGAAAACTTAATAGATCACGAAATACTGTGGATAGGTAAAAATTGACACACATGCTTGGAATAACATGGTGTTTTATTATAACAAAAAAAGTATTGCTAAACGCGTGAAAGATCTCTTGCGCGCTTCGTTAGGTGATGATCGTGTGCTTAGTCGCCACTCTCCCAGGTCCCCAGACCTCAGTCCGTGCGATTATTGGATTTGAGGTTACCTAAAGTCGCAAGTGTATCGTGATCGACCGACATCTCTAGGGATGCTGAAAGACAACATCCGACGCCAATGCCTCACCATAACTCCGGACATGCTTTACAGTGCTGTTCACAACATTATGCCTCGACTACAGCTATTGTTCAGGAATGATGGTGAACACATTGAGCATTTCCTGTAAAGAACATCATCTTTGCTTTGTCTTAATTTGTTATTCTACTTATTGCTTTTCTGATCAGATGAAGCGCCATCTGTCGGACATTTTTTGATCTTATGTTTCTTTCTTTTTTTTTTCTTTTTGTTCAAATAAAACTCCATGTCATTCCAAGCATGTGTGTCAATGTTTACCTCTCTGTCTACATTATTCCGTGATTTATTAAGTTTTCAAATTTATACTGACTTTTTGATCACCCGGTTCAAATGTTTGTATAGCTTATGGGACTTACCTACGGGGTTATCAGTCCCTAAACTTACAAACTACATATGATCTAGCTAACACTAATGACGGCACATATATCCATGCCCGAGGGGGATTCGAACCACCACCGTAGTGGCCGTGCAGACCGTGACTGGAGCGCCTCAGTCCCCTCGGCCACCGCGGCCGGCGATCACCCGCTACTTGGACCTCTGCTGCCTTCACTATTTCATCTCCCAAAGCTACCCATTCAGCATCTGCTGTGTCATATTCCCCGCTTCTGTCAATTGTTGCCTATAGCTCCCTGTGAAACTTTAAACAACTCCATGTCTCTTGAATTTATCCAGGTCTCATCTCGTTATTTTTCTACCTTTCTTCGGTTTATTCAGTTTCAGTCTGAAGTTCATAACGCATAAGATATGGTTAGAGTCTATATCTGACCCTCGATATGTTTTACAATTTCAAACCTGGTTCCGAAATCTATCTATAAAAACTTTCTGGTACCTTCTTTTGTCTCCTCGTCTCTTGCATGTATATAACCGTCTTTCATAATCCTTAAACGAAATGTTTGTTATGATCAAATTATGTTGTGTGTTAAATTCTACCAGGCGACTTCGTCTTTCATCCCTTTTCCCCTGTACATATACGCCTACTAAATTTCCTTCCCTTCCTTTTCCTACTACCGCATTCCACTTCCCCATCACAATTCGTTCTTCATCTCCCTTAACTGTCTAATAGCACAGGTTATCAAGCGTGAAACAATAATCAAATATAAAAAACATTATTAAATAAAACAGGTTTTATTCTAACGATTACAAATGATGTAGGCAACCCTATATGTCTCAGTAGAATAATGTTCAATCAGATATATTTTTCTATATATAAAGAGCGGTCGTACCCATACAAACGTACTGCTTGGAAATAAACCATATAAAATTAACAGAACAGATGCCTTAACTGTCTTTTGAGAATGGTAACAAAATCCGCAACTACGTAATTATCGACAACGCTCGGACGTGAAGTCCACTTGGTGATCACACAACACGCAATAATGGTCAGCTGAAAATAGTTCAAACTTTCTCCGACAGATAATATATCAACGATCGTTACATCTCGTGTAGTATCACGTACACACACTCATAATTAAATCGTCACTGACAAAAAACATCATCATCATCCTGTGCTCTTCTGAATCAAACGAACTGTTTTCTTTCTCCATAGTAGCGACATCATTAGCTACAGCTTCCTCAAGTTATCCACATAGCTTAAAACGACATTTTCCTTATACAATGCAATAGTTACCTCCTCAGAGCAGCGGATTAATGGACGAGCGCTCTAAAGCGCCTAGCTGTGAAGGTCGAGTCCTGCCTCAGGCGTGGGTCTGTGTGTTGTCCTCAGGTTAGTTAAATTAGCTTAAGTAGTTTGTAAGCCTTGGTACTGATAACCACAATAGTTAAGTCCCATAGATTTCCAAACATTTGAACCTCCGCAGATTTACCACACATTTCACTACAAACATCTCCACCAATGTCAACCGATATCTTTAAGATGCGAATAGTTACAAATCCTCTTACATCCATTGATCCATTATTTAAATTACCCCCAAATTCTTTACCAACATCCGTCGACATATCGATTAAATTACCTCTACTGTCTCGTACTACATTAGAATTCACAGTACACTCGTCAACTATCAATTTCAAATCCAGTTTCCCAAAATTCAGTCCCGTGAAATCTTTCTCTTCCCCTTCACAAAATAAATCATTCAGACCGACTCATTATTCAACATACCCTCATTCACAATGTCATCAAGAGACATTAGTTCACCTCCATCACTTGAAATAATTTCTTTCGAAATATCAAACTCTGTAGCTTCATCCCTCGCAGCTTCAGAGCACATGTAGCACCTTCATCTCCATTTATCAACAAATCACCTACATTCGTCGATACATAATACAATTCATCACTAGCTGACGAAAACACTTCCACGCCGCATTTGCAAATATCTACACATCCTTCCGCCGAATCACCATAAAATTCATTTCCCATAGACGTGCTCACAGATACGTCACTTTTACATAACAGTTCACGTATATTACTTGCATCTATATAACATTAACTTTTGCTATTGAGTAATACCTCGTTAGAATTCTCCATATATTTCATCTCCACCAATTTCCGATCAACCCTAGCCTCTTTTCTAATTACTGAATTTTCCATCCCACTTTAACTCATTCCATATTCCATTCTTGAGTCACAAAAAGTTTATTTCATATCCATATCGTCATCAAATATTTCAACACAGATTTCAGTACGTACAGCACATATTCTACTATTGTGCCGCTTAAAATTGTTCCCCAATTTATTCTCACTTCTTATCATTCCAATTTTAAACATTTGCCGAATTTTCGACAGACACAGAATTTTTAAAATATCGCCTCCTCTTCGTAGCCGTTTTATTTTACTATCACCGGACCTGAAACGTGGCAAACTTTAGTTTCCCAACCTCTTTTTCTGATGGTGCGTTTCGTGGTTTGCTTGTCCCTCATATCTACATTCCCCGTTTTGGTTTCCGTTCTGATAACATTTCCGCTTTGAGAATTGTTATTGCCATTTATTCTTGTTTCGATCACAGTAATTACTGATGCGATTGTTATGATTTCCGTTCTGATTCCCGTTTTCTGGTTTAATATTCCAATTGTTGAAATTTTCTTTATGTGGCTTGAATTTCAACGCCTGTTCTAACTTTCCAATAGAAAGCAAAAATTTATCTGTGCTATTTGTCAGACTGTGGAAAAGATCCCACTGTAAATATTCTGGTACTCGCTTTTGGAGCGCCATGGTTTCTGTCAACACTCCACTGTAGTTCTGCAATGCATAGAAGATCAGTTGATCGAATCTGCATCATTACGTTTAGCCACAGGACGTCGTGTTTCGACTCAATGTGTTCGTAATAGGCTGCATGACATGCAACATCACTCGCGACGTCTATGGCGATGTTTTGGAATGGCATTATGCGGAGCAACCATATGCCACTGATGGCTGTAGAAGGCAATCAAACGGGTATCGGTGCAGGGATGACATCCTCCGACGTATAGTGCAACCATATTGGCAGCGTTTTGGTGAGGGATTCGTCTTAATGGATGACAATTCTCGCGTTCATCGAACGCATGTTGTGAACGCGTTCCTTCATGATAACGACATTGCAAAATTAGAATGGCCGGTGTGTACTCCTGGCATGAACGCTATCAAACATACCAGAAAAGTATTGGAAAGGGGTGTTTTTTGGCGAGTCGACTCACCATCCAATCTGAGAGACCTACGCCTAATCGCCTTTCTGGAGAGGAACAATCTGGACAAAGAGTTCGTTGATGAGCCAGTGGACAGTATGCCACGACGAATACAGGTGCAAGCGGGCGTGTTACAGGTAATCTGAAACACAAATTCAGAATGTCTAGGTTATTGTCATACAATTTCTAAATTTCTGTTTTAATGAGCAGTATAAAGAACTGAAATGGTCTTTTTGTATACCTCTATTCCATTTTTATGTAAAGGACCATGAAAGTCAAGAATCGTGGTGATGCACACTTTTTTCTGTGCCTAATTTTACGAAGGGAACAAGTCTTAGTGAGAACCATAGACAACTCTCTGAGCCTCTAACGACCAAATTTGTAGTAAGTTTCTGTCAAGGGAAATAATTTATTTCAGTTACGATGACAGATGTTGCGAACATTATTTTTGTGCTTTCGTTCTGCTTCACAGTTGCTTAAGAGGTGATCGAACCGTTTCGGTGTGAGGACGTTGCTGCGTTGATTATGCAATGCAGCACGACTCCGATTTGGGTATAATGGGTAATCGGAAATTCCCGTTCTGAACTTAGAAGAATTTTAGAGGGGAGTGGGTACGTAATATATTGAACAGAAACCGAAATACGGCAATGTCATCCAAAGACGCTATGTCTATATCTTCATCTTCGACATTAAGAAATAAATCTTTGTTACTGGTCAAGTGTAATTTGCTCTTAACGTATGTATTTTATAATCTATGTTTACTTGACTATATTATCTTCTGTTGGTCCATTTCACAGCCTCCGAATATGGCTCAAGAGGGGGGGGGGGGGGGGTTGGACCCCATATGTTAAAATGTTCGCCGGCCGCGGTGGCCGAAGGGACTGAGGCGCTCCAGTTACGGTCTGCACGGCCACTACGGTCGGTGGTTCGAATCCCCCCTCGGGCATGGATATTCGTGCCGTCCTTAGTATAAGGTAGGTCATAAGTAGTTTGTAAGTTTAGGGACTGATGACCCCGTAGTCAGGTCCCATAAGCTTAACAAACATTTGAACATTTGAAATGTTCAAATGTTTGTAATTCTATCGGACCAATATGCGTGGTCATCAGTCCGTAGCTTACAAACTACTTAAACTAATATAAACTAACCTAAGGACAAACACACACACCCATTCCCCATCTACGAACTTTTAGGGCTTCTACGGAGGTATATAAACAGTCGTTTTTCCGTTGTTCAAATGTTCAAATGTCTGTTAAGCTTAAGGGACTTAACTACGGGGTCATCAGTCCCTAAACTTACAAACTACTTATGAACTAGCTAATCCTAAAGACGTCACAAATATCCATGCCCGAGGGGGGATTCGAACCCCCGACCGTAGTGGCCGTGCAGACCGTGACTGGAACGCCTCAGTCCCCTCGGCCACCGCGGCCGGCTTTTTCCGTTGTTTTCTTTGGGAGTGGAACAGGAAAAAAAATTATAGTAGTGATTCAAGGTACCGTCTGGCAGCACCATAGGGTGGTTTGCCGAGTGATCAATCACATGTATATGCCGATTATATTCGATGTGTGTCTTTGCCTAGCGAATTGTATTATAAATATTTAGGTTCTTCATTCATACATGCAAGTAAATGAGTGAATACTATACTACTGGATAGGTTATTACAGTAAAATGTCCTTTAAATCGTCTGTGGTAGTACCCATCCACTTGCTAAAAGCGACCTGGATAAATCGCTGAAAATTACAAACCAGACTGGCGTGACGACAAATACTGAACCTTATGCCATCACGAACGTAATATCGTGAACATAATCGAAAATTGCGCTCAGTTTTGTTCCTAGAGGCGCATTGTATTCACAACATCAAATTATAAATTGAGGATTTTAATTAGTTTTCAACAGTTCATTTTTCGTATCTGTACATTTTTTAAACTCTCAGGTGGGCACAGCTTTAATTGCAATCGAAGACACTTCCGAGAACTTTCCCTACAATCGCGCGGTCGCAGAAAAAACAAATGAAAGGACTTATAAATACCACCGACATCGTTTAAGATATCGCTAATGTGTAAGGTAAAAAGGAGACACTGCATGTAATCATTCATTAACAGCTCTCATGGAACTCCTAATTATTGCTTGAAAGACAGAGTATTTGTGGAATGAACCGAGTGAGGAGGTTAGCACCAAGTTTGCTCATCAGAATTCCATCAACAGGTACTTGTACTTTCCACACGGAACTTAATGAACAAAGCAAAGCGTCGAACGCGCTATGGCAGTTCCCCGCTTCACACGGAAATGCGGGAAGCGATAATTAAAGGGAAAGTTTTACTTTTTTGTGACCTGATACACAGCATCTTTTGCTTGACGAAGCGTATGACCTCTTTTCATCTTTTGCAGAGTGATGTACCAGTAACGATAGGTTTAATAAGATAAGCATGTTAATAAACAATTAATTAACACAAAACTCGATGATTCGAAACAATTTGTTAGTCTGCCTTTATACATCTACCGTCATTACTTGGCATTCCGGAACTACAAAATAAATACAATCTGGCAGATCTTTTTTTTATTACATTAAGTGACTGTAAAGTATTAGACAAGAAATTCTTATCAGGAGCGTTTGTCTTTCCCAAATTTTCCATTAAAATGTGTCCTCATTTACGTTGCTGTTCTTCTTCGGGAATTCAAGTAAAAGCTGTAGCTTCAAACTCTAATGGCCAATACACAAATTATTGCCTTCCGAAATAAAAGGAGCTTCGACCTTAAGTTAATGTTTAAGTTGTTAGACATTAGAGACGGACCACAGCTTTTGGTAAAGTGTTACCTTCCAGTCTTCGTATGGTCATCCAGATTCAGGTTCTCCATGACATGCCACCATAGCGCAAAGCGATGCCAGGACAATTGCATCGAAAAGGAAATGATAAATTTTGTGCCGCGTCCTTTCCAAACCGCGCTTATGCTACACTTATAATGATCATGCAGTCGACAAAACATTAAATTAAACGTTTCTACTATTTGGGGTGAATCAGAGAACTGTGGCAAACGAAATTACGTTTTTTTTTTCCGGTCGAGGTGTCGACCGTAACCCTCGCGAGTACTAATTCAGTATCATAAGCACTGCAGTACTACCTGCTTCGGCATTTTTTCCAGCGTTATGGTTAATCCTCTTTGTAATTTTTTGGTGTGTAACTTCATTACGTCATAGGGAAGGATACGAAATTATAGGTATGAGCTATAGTAATCTTGCCTTGCGCTATAGGAAAACCGTTAAACCTGTTTTCAGACGTCTCTTCCTCTATGATTGAGTTATGAAATATAACCACCCCTATGAACCACAGACATTGCCGAGGTGGGGTGGCTTGCGTGCCTCAACGATGCAGATAGCCATACCGTAGGTGCAACCACAGCGGAGGGGTATCTGTGGAGAGGCCAGACAAACGTGTGGTTCCTGAAGAGGGGCTGAAGCCTTTTCAATAGTTACAGGGGCAACAGTCTGGATGATTGACTGAGCTGGCTTTGTAACATCAGCTAACATGACTTTGCCATGCAGTTACTGCGAACGGCTGAAAGCAAGGGGAACCTACAGTCGTTACATTTTCCGAGGACATGCAGCTCTAGTGTATGAATATATGATGATGGCGTCTTCTTGGGTAAAATATTCCGGAGATAAAACAGTACCCCATTCGGATCTCCGGGCGGGGACTACTTAGGAGGTTCTCGTGATCAAGAAAAACAAAACAGATATTCTACGGGTCAGAGCGTGGAATGTTCTAACCCTTAATCGCCAGGTAAGTTAGAAAATTTGAAAAGAAAAATTGATAGGTTAAAGTTAGGTATGATAGGGATTAGTGAAGTTCGGTGGCAGGATAAACAGAATTTCTGGTCAGGTGGAAACCAAACTTGGGGAAGATCAGTTTGAATTTAGGAGAAATGTAGAAAAAATGTTCAAATGTTTGTATAGTCTATGGGACTTAACTACGGGGTCATCAGTCCCTAAACTTACAAACTACTTATGAACTACTTACGAACTAGGACGGCACAAATATCCATGCCCGAGGGGGGATTCGAACCCCCGACCGTAGTGGCCGTGCAGACCGTGACTGGATCGCCTCAGTCTCCTCGGCCACCGCGGCCGGCAAGAGAAATGTAGAAGCACGGAAGACAATACTCACATTACGACTTATCTTAGAAGATAGGCTAAGGAAAGGCAAACCTACTTTTTAGTGTTTGTAGATTTGAGAAAGCTTTTGATAATGTCGACTGTAATACACTCTTTCAACTTCTGAAGGTATCAGGGGTAAAATATAGGGAGCGAAAAGTTATATTCAACCTATACAAAAACCAGACAGCAGTAATTAGAGTCGAAGGGCCCGAAAGGACGCAGAGGTTGGGAAGTGAGTAAGACAGGGTTGTAGTCTTTCCACAATGTTGTTCAATCTGTACACTGATCAAGCAGTGAAGGAATGCGAGGAGAGATTTGGAGAGGGAATTAAGGTTCATGGGGAAGAAATAAAAACTTTGCGCTTTGCCGATGACATAGTAATTCTGTCAGAGACTGTAAATGATCTTGAAGAGCAATTGAATGAAATGGACAGTGTCTTAAAGGAAGATATAAGATGAACATTAACAAGAGTAAAACGAGGGTAATGGAATGGAATGTCAGAAAATCATGCGATTCTGAAGGAATTAGATTAGGTAATGAGACAATAAAAGTAGTAGATGTTATTTGGGTAGCAAAATAACTTCTGAATGCCGAAGTAGAGAAGATATAAAATGGATATGGGAAGAAAAGCGTTTCTAGAGAAGCGAATCTTGTTAACATCCAATATTAATTTAAATTATGGAAATTCGTTTCTGAAAATATTTGTCTGGAGTGTAGCATTGTATGGGAGTGAAACGTGGACGATAAGGAGTTAAGACGAAAAGATGATCGAAGTTTTTGAAATGTGGTGCTACAGACGAATGATGAAAATTAGATGGGTATATCACGTAACTAATTAAGGTGGTGCTTAACCGAATTGGAGAGAAAAGAAGTTTCTGACCAAGAGAAGGGATAGATTGGTAGAACACATTCTGAGACATCAAGGAATTGTCAACTTAGCATTAGAAGGAAGTGTGTAGGGTAAAAATCGTAGAGGGAGACCGAGGGACGAATACACTAAGCAGATTCAAAAGGATGTAGGTTGCCGAACATATTCTCAGATGAAGAGGCTTGCACAGGACAGGGTAGCGTGGAGAGCTGCATCTAACTAGTCTACAGAGTGAAGACCACAACAACAACAACAACGTGAAATATAAGTAACTACATTTGCTCCAACTCTTGTGCAAACAGCTGATACAGCAAAATAAAGTGAAAATGATGACTTTCGTCCTAGGGAACATCGTTTGAACATGAGTGCCTTGCGAAGCAAATAAAGTGAAAATGATGACTTTCGTCCTAGGGAACATCGTTTAAACATGAGTGCCTTGCGAAGCAAATAAAGTGAAAATGATGACTTTCGTCCTAGGGAACATCGTTTAAACATGAGTGCCTTGCGAAGCATGATAACCTTTAAAGAATTGTTGTTCACATATACATCTTCAAGTTAATTTATGTTTTCGTTTTCTTCCCTAGATGATAATTTCACAATTGACATCTGTGAAGTAATAGAAAAAGCTGTGTACAGTTAGCTACTCAGGAATTGTTCCTTTGAATACATAATGTAATTTAAATTCTAGTCTGCTGTATTCGTGAGATAGATTTATGAGCGATGTGGCGGGTAATCGCAAATTTCACAACTAAATTCCTAGAAGCCAGACTGAATTAAAGGGGAATGTATGTTTAAGATGTGTAGCAGGTAACTTTGATCTGACGCACCGTAGCTAATCATCAAGATGTATTTGTTTCATTATATGTCTTGAAACGAAGCTTGCCTGTATCAGTACCAACTTACAGTCCAAAACGGTAACAATTTCCAGCAACTGATGCACTTTCAGTCTTTAGCTCGTCATTGTGTCTACTTGATGCAGAAGTGTGGAACAGTGTGTGTTTCCTAATAAAACCTTCAGCTAGTATCTATTAGTTACCATATTAACACTGCGTCTTTTATTTTGTACACAAAAGTATTTTTAGATTTTTTGGGACTTTATTAATAATAATTCTGAGGTCTCAACTTCGGCAACGAAGAGTTCTCTCTGGATGATAAGCAACGGTTCTACTCATCCTCGTTAGATCATATTAAGAATATTATTAGGCGTTCTCCATACACAATTCTTCACAATTCTTCATGGCATTAACGAGGAGATATGGGATTCACCATGTAGTATAATGCACTACTTCCTTAAATATAATAGTCTTAAAGAGGAGTATTTTTTTCCTTAATTTGAAGTTTCTGGCTTCTTTCAGTTTTGCAAAAGAAGTGTCACTGCAGTGGTACAACCAAGGGTAAACTGAACACTTTTCTTGGAAAAAGATGTAACAAAAACTTTGACAATAAATAAGGACTCAGCATACTAGATGTCAAGTGTATGCTAAAATTATGAATTAAAATAAATTACTAGGAAAGAAAAAGAAATACTTTCAATACATGAATATTGTTCATGTCGTAAAACACATAAGCAACAAATGTAGCCGGTATAACACAGGAATTCACTTCGTATTTATTGACCCAAAAAGAATTTAAAATTCTAATAGGATATATGTTTGAATCATTATGAAGGGAGTGAAATACAAAGCCTATATAAATGGATTTAAGCGGCTTTTACAGTACCCCAAGACTATTTTAGGTCATTAATAACTGCTTGAGATAGTCTACTACAATAAATTAAAAAGGGTAAGACAAACATTGATCAATTTATCGGCTCGTTTCGTATTTTAATGGATAAGGTGTTTCATAAATAGAAACCATTACTGGATTGGTGATGATACTTGCTGGTGTATACACTGCAGTATATATAGTTTATAGACAGATGGTATCAAAATTTAACTAAAATTACCCAGAATTTAACTTATCAAGAAAGTACCTAACAATTTGATTGAAAATCACGTGTCAAAAACGTATAATCTCTTTATTTTTATTGAAAAGTACTCTTAAAAGGCAATACATGTTTTTAATTACAGTATAATACAACAAGATGGTGTGTTTGTTAAAATTAGCTTACGATACCATTTACGAATATTTTTTAAAATAGTTAATATAAATTAAGATATAAAATTCAAATGCGTTCTACATTTACATTACTACTATGCAAGTCACACTTCAGTGTTAGGGAGAGGATTGCCACAAGCACCATTAGATTATCTACCTACCGTCCCACTTTCAAAACACACACAGGAAAGCCAATCCTTTAGTCTTTTCAACTCGTATTACTCTTCGTTTATTATCATTTCCTCCTATATAAACACTGTCGCATTCAGAGGAGAAAGTTCATAATTGAAAATTTATGAAAAGATCGTGCCACAAAGAAAAACGCTTTTGCTTTAATGATTGCCACCCCAACGTATGTGTCAGATCCGTGACATTCTCTCCCATTTCATGATATGAAACCAGCTGTCTCCCTTTGAACCTTATCGATTTCCTCCGGTAAGGACCCTGTACGGCGCAGTAATGCTGCAGAAGAAGATGGACAAGCGTATTGTAGGCAGTCCCTTTAGTAGATCTGTTGCATCATCTATGGGCCCCGGCAATAAAACAAAAGGCTGTTGTCCATATGTAAGATATATTTGTTATAGGAAAGGGTTAAGCTGGTTAAACTACAGGTCACATGACCACATTCGCATTTGAGGGGGAGGTGTGGTGTAGAAAACTGAACTTCTAAAATACCAGTGAAAACTGTGGCTTAACGAATAAAATACTTGTGACTCGGGTAACAAGGCGTCAGTCTTGTTTAAAAAATCAAATGAAATACACTTTTAACCTTATGCACAACCTTTTTATAAATTTCCAATTTAAGTTGTTTGTAACTGTGGCAAAATTGTTCAGATGTTTGTTAAGCTTAAGGGGCTTAACTGCGTGGTCATCAGTTTCTAAACTTACAAACTACTTATAAACTACCTTATACTAAAGACGACACAAATATCCATGCCCGAGGGGGGATTCGGACCCCCGACCATAGTGGCCGTGCAGACTGTGACTGGCGCGCCGCAGACCGCTCGGCCACTGCGGCTGGCGTGTAACTGTGACCCCAAGGCACGTAGCTAAAAATAACAAATTATAGATATGTGTAAATTAACGTGTAACCGATATTTAACGGATTCGTGTATTTAGAGCTAACTGCATTTATGTGCCATTCACAGATCTTACCTAAATCATTTCACAATTTGTTTTGATATTATGGTGACTTTAGGCAGGCAGTCAACAATCCGAAGATTGGTTTGAACACCACAGTGCTTTACTAGGCATGGTCCTGTTTTGGAGGTTGTATGCCGTTGCCTTCCTCCGACCTTCGAACTGACTTACTCAACCAGTTATAGGGGAACCTACGATTTAACGTGGGTTCCGAACCACGGTGCTACTCGGTATTTTTCACATGAGGAATACTGCCAGAGGTTAAAGAAGTGGAAACTTACAGATAAAAATTGCAGGACCTTTGGATTTGTAGTTCGGCACTCTACCACTGTGCAACCGAGGCGCACATGGTGACTTTATCAGAGTGGAAACAGTCTAATGAGATTACCTAGATTACCTCGGAAATAGTTTACACCGATTAAAAACAGCAGATGGAGTATAGCATTTTTATTTTTTATTATTTCTTTTGGGAGACACCAAATATCATAGTTGTTTTCTGGTTTTTTTCTTCGACGACTTACGAAATGTGACCTTTTTGTCACAAAAACACGATACCAGATATAATATTGTGATAGGAACTAATTATACTGAGCAGTTAGTGGGTCATAAAAATAGAACAAGGGAGCTTCACAATTATTGTTTATTCTTTCAGAAAGATAAAAATATTTGGAAATTGCGAACATGTTGATGAGTATCTTCCTAATTCTCCTAAAAATGAAGTTACTGATTGTCATGTGCTTATTTCCTTTATTATCCGCCACGTGAATTTACTGATATTAATTATGTTCCGCGAGACGAGAGTGTGCCGACGTGCAGAGGAGGCGAATCTTGGCGGCGGGCAGCGGCTGCGCAGGGCATCTAAGTGAAAAGATATGAGCTGCGCTGAGTGAGCTCCATCTGTTGTAAGCGTGCCCCGGGGACCCATCTGCGCGAACCGCCCTGCCCAACGACCAATTAAAAGTAGCCGCTCCGACATAAATCGCTCGGCTTCGACACACCCGCCGACTCCCTAATTATATTTCGCGCACGCAGACACACCGGATCTTCGCTGATTGACAAACTTTTACGCAGTTCTTTCTCTTCTGCCTTGTTCTCGAGAGAAGCAGAGATAGCTTTCCTCGCAGGATGTGAGGCATATATTTTAAGTCGCAGAGGGAAACCGTATTATCCTTAGTCCGGGCAGGAAATAACCGTAGAATCGAAATCGAGGTTATTATAGACGACGACAGTACGAACCCGAAAATAAATCGCCGGTGATGTTGAAATAACCGTCCCCTCTTTCTCTCTTCTTTGTCATCACGGATGACTCGTAGACTAGATGACTTGAAATTTTAGATTACTAACATTTTTTGGTAAATTAACGAAACTTTGAATAAAAGAGAGCAGATTCAGATTTCAACTTTTCTAGGAGGCCTTAAATGAGAGTATTTAGAAAGTGTCAGTGTTCTGAGCTATCATCTTAAGGATTAAGCTCTGTCATTTCCGAGTTTGCTTACAAATAAAATTATTTTGGGACCTGTATTTTCCGTCTTGAGAAGACATACTTCATTCTGTTTTTTATTTATTTACTGCCGAAAAGTGTTTCCATGCTGTCACAATACCATCAGCGACTTTTTCTTTCTATGAAATAACAGGAAAAATTATGTTTACCATTTGTGCCTATAGGATTTCAGTTCTGTTAGAAAATTTGAAAACACGTTAAATGTATGTGTACCTCGTGAAAATATTTTGTGGTTTTTATGGGATTCTGTATTTTGGGGTATACAAATTTTTCTTCAGGATTTGACATCTTCAATCACTGAAAAAGTAATGTACAAAATTATTTACAATTGAAGATGTTTGAATGTTGTAATCAATATTATCATGTTTCTTTGTGTATGTGTCTGTTTTTACACTTACTTTTCACGTTTTCCCCTTACCTTCACTGTGAAACACTGTATGTTCTGATTACTCGACACACAATTTTGTCGTAAAAATACTACTCTTTAAGCATTTCTAAGCTCTACATAAAACTGTCGCGAGATAGGAAATGCACCATAATCTTTTCGAAGGAAGTTATTATGAGAATTCATGGAAAATCTAAATCAGGTTATACGCAGGACAGCTTGAATCGAATGAAAATCCGTTTGTTACGGCTGAGACACCTCGATCGGTCTTTAGTGTGTCTCGTAACAGACGTAAGCGTCTTGAACTACCACGTAACGTCTATCAATATATCCAGCAAATCTACCGATGTGCAAATATTCCTCTCAGATGCAGAGAACTGAGGTACTATCATAAGTGGTGCTTTTCATAGGCGTATTTAGACACGCCTACTCCTCATGGACGAATAAACTTCTTTGGATGAAGCTGATTTGGTAAATGATGACATCCATCCAATGGACTAACCAGTGGCGTTCGAGGATGTGAACCCCAGTGAGTATGTCTGAAATGCATGAAATATGAATCGCATTTGTTCATATTTCACCAAGGATTCTTCCATATCTGTGTACAGCTCGTTGTTAGTAATAGAATTGATTGCAAACACTATTCTAGCAGCATGCTAAACTATATCGTCAATTTCCGTTAGTCACGTCTCCCTGTTATGAGTTTTATTGTCGTGGAAATTAGTTTCAATTTCAGTTATTTTTCTAAATACATGTCTTCGACCATTTAAAAATTAAATGCCCCTCTTGTAGAAGCCTACAGGCGCATTGACATGGAAATTTGCCCTCGTTTCTTAATGATGCTTCATTTTTGAATGCCAGTAGAGTTTCTTGATATAAAGATATGAAATTATCATCTTTCTTCGGATTCACATGATTTCCCTTAGTCACTCCAGACAGATGTGATTTCCTTCCCCACCCTTAAAAAAACTCTAATCGTCCTTTCTTCCTTCTTCAAGATCCACACAAAAGTACCGTTCTTTGTATAGCTAGTCCCAGCTAGTCCTAGTATTAAGAAATAAGATTTTTAGTAACAAAAATTTTTCTTTCATTTATTAAATGGCATATAAAGACCTCCAGTGAAAAATTGTTTATGTAGTATCATTCTCTGTGTATAAAAGTTCTATAACATTTTGCAAGCCTGCATATTCTGATGACTTGCATTGTACCACGACACATTCCCGGCAGAACAGGAATAAGTAAGAACACAACGAATCAAAGGATATTTGTTTCATATTGCCTCGGACGGTGACCCGTACAATACAAAACAAGATTCAATAACATAAGGAAAGATAAACTATAGTTACTTTACACGTATGACTTTAACACAGTTCAATTTTTGTACAATATTTGTGAATAAAAACTGTATTATTCAAACTTAGAGTTTTCTATATTGTAATAATTTGACCATAATTCATACGATAAGAACAAATTCTAAGTATAACCAACAGTCTTTTCAAAATATAATGAATACAAAAATATATTTACAAATGTTATAGATCAAATTATTTTCAACTATTTGTAGTGAGTAGATTCGATTTCAACTTGCCAATGTATTACGTCGATAATGGCAAGACTGAATATCAAAAACACAACTAATATCAGGAAATTATAATAATAATTCCTGCATTACATTGTTCTCACACTGTGAGTCGAAAACCGCTTTTACCAAAACCTTTTATTTCGACAGCACTAGTTGAAAAAAATTCTTCACCGTTTCTAAATAATTCCTTAATGTGAGAAACGTTGAGTGAAAGGCAGAATTTTTTGAGTGCAAATGAACTTCATTTAGGTGTAGGTGCTGGCTCGCGCTCCGCCTATCGCAAACGAATGCTAATTCCCTTTGCACATCAGCGACTGCGTAAGCGACGCCCGTGATAGGAATGTCTTCGGCTGGCTTTGCAATGTTTGCACAATGGCTTCCGGGAAATGTATGCTTAGGAGAATCCGGCTGGTACAGTATCGAGCACGCCATAAAGTCACACTGGATACATAACTTGGCGAGTTAATGCAGATGTGTTATAACCGCAACCCACACAACTTGAGCACCTATCGGCGGCGGCATCCTGAGGGCATACAAAAACCACTCTCCAGTAGAAGTTACCGGTAAACTGAACAGATAGTGAACAAAACTTTTTAAATTAAAAGTGTGTACTTCTTTTTTCAGCTGCCTGAAAATCATTTGAAATGTAGGAACATTTTTCAATAAAATCTATATTTGCCAGCGTTTTAGCGCAGCTGAACAGCTTTTCAGAAGTAATAAAGAACGTCAAATGTAATTTGGCAGTGAAACTTAACAGTCGCTACAAAACTCTGGAGTCAAGCATTTTGGTTTAAGTAAAATTACAGGAAAATCACGCTACCTCTGTTGCAACATATGTTTAATTTGAAATGATAAGGCCGGCGTCCATTATTCCCGTCTTTTGTTATGAGTTATCTCTCGCGTGCATTGTTCAATAATCCCACCACCATGCGGGTTTCCATTATCTGATTATTACCCGGCTCTGTTTGCGCGAATGAATATCCTGATTAAATCTTTTATTCGTACTTAGTGTAGCAGAAATTCGCCTATTTGTCATCAAAGAACGGAACGGAACCTTATCTTGCTTGACAAATGCTTCAGCGTATCGTAGCAGAATACTGCGGTTCATTGGGCCATCATTCAAGTTCAGAAACAAAATTAAATGCACAAGATGTTAAACCGTCGATTTTATTTTACTCTTAATTTCTCTTTCTTATAGTGAATTATTGTGAACAGAAGCAAAAGCATATATTATTAAGACTTTGTAGGGCCGACCACATGACACCTAGTTGATCTCATACTGTTTGTACAATGTGAAACTAAACACCTAGATACAAACTACGGTAGCACTTAGCTCCGAAAAACAAGAATAAAATGGATCTAGAATTGTCCGAAATATTGTAAATAACAAATAAGAATGAGTTGATCACTAATTCAATTATCGTTATCTTTACACGAATATAGTCTACTAGCCTTCGTTGTTATCTATAATGCAATGCTTAATTTTCCTTAATTGTTTGTATTTTAGGCAAAGAAACTTAAATGTAAGAAAGAAACGGTAACTTACGAGTATGTACCGAACACACACACAATCATGATATTTTCCCTCGCCAAGGAAATGTAAGATGCTAAAGTAGTTTGCATATTTCCATGTGGTTTATAGTTTTCTTCTATATGGTTTCTAACAACACATACAAAAATCGAGAATAATTCATTAAAATAGAGCCCTTAAATGTCACTACAACAGTTTATACTCAGTCATTTTATTGTTCGACTCTATTTAGTCTAAAATGAACACATGGTAAACTGATCACAATGCTTTAAGCGTTTGCAAAATTTTCATTGTCCAAATTCCCAGACACGCTTGAATGTCATACAAATGCAATGCTGTTATCTGCCTATGTTAAGTAGAAAGAGTGAACTCATCGAGGTTCTGGACAAATATATCGCAATTTTATCACAAGATGTCAACTTCCGTGCAGCTAGAAAAAAATTCTCTTTCCCAAGGAATCTAAAAGTCATTGTTTATTTGTTGTCATAAATGACATAATTTCGTATCCTACGTATGCAGAAGTCCTGGTTCAAAAGAGGCGTCCTGTAAGCGAATATTGTGGAAATCTCTTGTAAAGTATTTTTGGACGATGCTGCACAGAGTGCAACCTATTTAACCTAACGATCGAATCAGTCAACTCAGACTATAAATAGAACATTACTCACGAAACAGATTCCTTTCCTGAGGTCTGAATTAAGTTCGTGTTCCAAAGCTTTGCACTTGGTTACAGACACATAGTAATCCTTTGATAATATATATTCCACTAGCTGAAAACCCGGCGTTGCCCGGGTATTTATTTATTTCTTCCTACCTTGAGTCAGTACTTCTCATATGCCTTCTATTTGTCCATTTCCTTCGTTCTGAAAACATTATTGGAAAATATATAAGAAACGAAGTTTAAGTAACAAATTAATTTCACTCATTTTTGAGGAAATGACGCTGACAAAGCGGAACTGAAATTGCTATCAGATTGCAGAAGTCCATGCACTTACCGTTTATCAGGAAAGTAAGTAGTGTAGATCAAATCACACGTAAAAATGCACTCGTTTCGAAGAATCCAATCACGAAATTCAACAATAATGATTGTAATAACATCACACATCGATCACTTGATGTAATGCGCGAAACGTCAAATCGATTTTTAAAGAGATATATTAAAAGTAATTTCTTTTTTACTGCTTTATTTATTTTTATATTTCCTTATTCGTTTGCTTATCCTTACATAGAAAGAATGAAGACATTGTAGCACGCATAGACCAAAGATATGGTATGTGGTATCACTTTTCGCTGTATGTAACCACCTTGCTATAGAGTCTCAAACGTCATCGCTGGCCTTCAGTCCGAATTTTTTTATAATTTGACGACTTTCAACCACTATATCTTCCACCACCTTATAGTTATCGGCTTGGAACTGCTGTGGTGTACAAAGGGAGACTTCGGACAACAATTACACACGGACCATTCGTTTGCGTTCTGTCGTTTTCGCTGCAGAGCGAAATATTAACACACATACACGAAGAATTTTATATTCACAGATAACTTTACATTCCAATATACTCCACCTTTTTTATCATTATCAACTCTCAAGCAACAGTGCAACGAATAAAACCATTGTCAAAGAGTAAATATAATTGTCAAAGAGTAATTATTGTTCCGCATTTCGCGTTATATTCTTCAAATTAGGAAATATCTATCAGATCGCTATGAAACCGTGCCTAAAACCTTCCTCAGGTATAAATTAGTAACTGTAAAAATATTTAAGTCTCTGCGTCTTGTCGTTCGGACGTGATAAGCGTACCCCGACCAGACATTCACATTAATATATATAGATAAATAGCTATCTGATCGCCATAAAACCGTGCCTAAAGCCTTCCCCGGGTAGACATTAGTAACTAAAAATTTTTAGCTCTTTATGTCTTGTGGTTCAGACGTGATAAACATACACCGAACAGACGTTCACATTTATAGATATAGATTAACGAATCTATAAGATTAATTTTTGAAACATGTTGCCACTGTTGTGACTTCTCGATATACTACAGCATCATCCGCGAAAAGCCTTTTGAACTTACGATGTTATCTACGAGGTCATTTATGTATATTGTGACAAGCAACAGTCCTATAACACTCCATTGGGACGCGCCTGAAATCACTTTCATGTGTGAAAGACTTCGCTCCATTGAAAATAACATGCAGCGTTCTGTTACCTAGAAACTCTTCAATCCAGCCACTCAGTTGATCTGATACCCTATAAGTTAGCATTATGTTCATCGGTAAATGGTGCGGAATCGCATCGAATGCCTTGCAGAAGTGAAGAAACACTGCATCTACCTGTGTATCTGTATCTGCTGCTTTCTGGGTTTCATGGTCGAATAGCGCGAGCTGGGTTTCACATGATGGTCAGTACTGCACTCTGTAACAAGATGGTAGTAATATATAAAATTAAACGTTTAGCAATCCTACGCACACCAGAGGCCTAAGCGTAAAGTGCAAGAAAAAACAATCAACAATCTAACACAAATATTTTTCTAGGAATCCCTAGACACAATTTGAAGAGTGAGCCACGAGGACTCCTTTCAGATTAGACTTGAAAATGCGTTGATTACTAGAAAGCTTTTTGAATTCCCGTGGCAGCTTATTGAATACTTCGCGCTTTTTCTGTACAAGTTTCAAGAAGGTGTGATCCAAATGCAGATTCGATTTCTGTCTACTATTAAATGAGAGAAAGCTGTTACTTCTTGGAAACAAACGAATATTCTTAACTGTAAGTAAAGTTGAAGAAAAATTCTATCGATTCCATTGAGAGGCCAATTGCAGAATTCGCAGGCTACTGAAAGCACTTCGACCAGAGGTTCGCAGACCTTACACTATAGATAGCTCGAACCGACCGTTTCTGCACAATAAATACCCTCTTAGAATCAGAGGAGTTACACCAAAAAAATATCACCATAGTCATTAAAAAAAAGGTAAAGCAGTCAACAATCCGAAGATTGGTTTGAACACCACAGTTCTTTACTAGGCGTGGTCCTGTTTGGAGGTGGTATGCCGTTGCCTCCCTCCGACTTCCGAACTGACTTACCCACCCAGTTATAAGGGGACCTACATTTTAACGTGGATTCCAAACCACATCAGCAGCATTGCGAGAGGTGAAAGAAGTGAAAAAAGCCCCAGGACCTGTCGGGGATCGAACCCGTGACCTTTGTCTTTACAGTCTGGCACTCTACCTCTCTCTCTTTTTTTTTCTATGGGTATGTCTTGTCCTTGCGGACGATGATCGTGTTCGTGCCTTGTTGTTCCATTTCGTCTTGGCTCGGCTTTTGGCCCACTTTAGGTTACGGTAGTAACACTAAAAGTGGGCCTCTGCGATCGACTTTTGACAGCTCGAAATTTAAATGAAAATAACGGCTTAACTATTCATCTGACACGAAAATTGAATAACCGAATTTGTAGAGGAGAAAATTCTCTACAACTTTGCTCTCTTATGTTGTTTTTTTTCATATCTCGTAGCGTTTCAAAGATATTTGCAAAAATAACGGAGATTTTGAGATGTATATCTGTCTGTCCGTAACGTGTTCCCTGTTTTTAAGACGAACCGTTCAACCGATCAGCACCAAATTTTACAGACATGATTGTAGTTCGCTAGAGACCAGAACCTCCCTTTTTCAAATTTTTCGGACAAAAATACGGTAGTAAAACCAAAAAAAGCCGTTTGTAGTTTAATTGTAATTGCAAACGAACCGTTCATCTGACACGAAAATTGAATAACCTAATTGGTAGAGGAGAAAATTCTTTGCAACTTATCTCCCTTATGTTTTTTTTCATATCTCGTGTCGTTTGAGACATATTTGCAAAAATAACGGAGATTTGACACCCTCCATTGAATTAACGGAAGCCAGCCCTTCGGAGATGTCACGTGACATTCCTCACCCAGAACTCTCTCTGGCATACCCTATCCATCTTGCGTTGCGTATTTGATGATTTTCTTATTGTAACTTACACGTTGTCATTTCAAACCAATGGCGCACTGAGGAATTAACAAAAACACATCGTTCTTCGTACGATAAATGTTAATCTAGTGTCTACAAATGCCATATTAGCATCAGTTAAGAACGGCCATTAATAGTATGAGATTAAAGTACTGAACTTCTGAATTATAGCTGTAGCGTAGTGGGCCAGGCGTTGGAGCATGACGCTGAAGGTCGGTGGTTCGGAACCCGCCAGTAACTGAATTTTTTTTTCCTAAAAGCGTTTCAGACACTCTTATTAATTAATTTGTTATTATTTAGATTATTATTTTGGTCCAAAATGTTTGCAAAAACTCATAAAACTACAAATCTAAAGTGGGCCATAAAACACGTCAGTGCGATTTTTTTATTACAGAGAGCGTTCAGCCCCCTGACCGGGCGCGCTGTGCTACCGAGCAAGCGATTGAAAATGACAACTTTAAAGTACAGTTGAACTATCACTATTTCCGATGCTGTTCTAATGGTAAATAAGGCAGCACTTAGACGTTGAACATGGGCCTCCTGGGACGGGCAGCTACTTTGCGCAGGGCGGGCAGCGAGTAGCGGGCAGGTGGCGCGCTGCCCGCATGCCGGCGCTTCATTATTGTCTGCACAAAGGCCAGCCCACCGCCCGCCTGCCACAAGTTCCACGTGCGCCCGTCAAGACTGCCTTCTCAATAACGCTCAAACACCCAAACTCTCACTACCACTCCAACCTAACTCAATTCTCCAGCCTACCAGTTTTCCTTCCGGTCGTAACGGTTTCAGCTACAGGAATGATAAAAGCCAATTACACCTTTAGTTTTAAATCAACTATTCCATTATAATTTGGCTAGCATATCCAGCTATTTCCTAACGAGAAGTGGTTTAAATCGGTAATAATAAATCGTCTTATACAAAAAAAAATCGCACTGACGTGTTTTACAGCCCACTTTAGATTTGTAGTTTTATAATTTTTTGCAAACATTTTGGACCACAATAATAATCTAAATAATAAAAAATTAATTAACAAGTGTCTGAAACCCTTTTAGGAAAAAAAAAAAGGTATGAGCGGGTTCCAAACCATAGACATTCAGGGTCACAGTCCAATGCATTGCCCACTACTCCACAGCTAACAATCAGAAGTTTTCCTCTTTAATCTCATACTATCGATGGCCGTTATTACATTATGCTAACATGGCATTTGTAGACACTAGATTATCATTTATGGAACGAAGAACGATGTGTTTTTGTTAATTCTTCAGTGCGCCATTGCTTTGAAATGACAACGTGTAAGTTAAAATAAGAAAATCATAAAATATGCAACGCAAGATGGCTTATGCCAGAGAGAGTTCTGGGCGAGGAATGTCACGTGACATCTGCGAACGGCTGGTTTCCGTTAATTCATTGGAGGGTGTCAAAACTCTTTTATTTTTGGAAATATCTCTCATACGATACGAGATATGTAAAAAACATAAGGGAACAAAGCTGTAGAAAATTTTCTCCTCTACAAATTCGGTTATTCAGTTTTAGCGTCAGATGAACGTTTTATATGCTATTAAAATTACATTAAAAACAGCTTTTTTTATTACTACCGTATTTTTAGTCCGAAAAAAAGGGAGGTTCTGGTCTCTGTCGGCCTACAATTATGTCTGTAAAATTTGGTGCCGATCGGTTGAACGGTTCGACCTAAAAAGTGGGAACACGTTACAGTCAGACAGACATCGTCAAATCTCCGTTATTTTTGCAAATATCTCTGCAACGATGCAAGATATGAAAAAAAAACATAATAGAGCGAAGTTGTAGAGAATTTTCCCCTCTACCAATTAGGTTATTCAATTTTCGTGTCAGATGAACGGTTCGTTTGCAATTACAATTGTATTACAAACGGCGTTTTTTGTATTACTACCGTATTTTTTGTCCGAAAAATTTGACAAGGGGAGGTTCTGGTCTCTGGTGGCCTAAAATTATGTCTGTAAATTTTGTTCCTAATCGGTTTAATGGTTCGTCTTAAAAACAGGGAACACGTTACGGACAGACGGACATCCCAAAATCGCCGTTATTTTTTCAAATATCTCTGAAATCCTACGAGATATGAAAAAAACATAACAGAGCAAAGTTGTGGAGAATTTTCCCCTCTACAAATTCTGTTATTCAATTTTTGTGTCAGATGAATAGTTAAGCCGTCATTATCATTTAAATTTCGAGCTGTCAAAAGACGATCGCAAAGGCCTACTTTTAGTGTTACTACCGTAACCTAAAGTGGGCCCAAAAAAAGTTCTTGACTAAGTACACTGTGATTGCAACTTATGGGGATCTTGACATGAACGGGCTGCATTTTCATACCTTGCTTTCGGTCCACATTACTCTTGACCTACAATTCGGAGAAAGTTGCGATTTTGTACCAACATTAAGTCAAGCTATAGTAGGAAATTTACTGAAATATATGTTATAGTTTAAGAATTACAATATTTTGCCTAATAGATGTTTTTATAACACACGTTCGCATTGTGGAACCATTTTCTGGTGCATCGTCAGTCTAATAGAGTGTTCAAGTGTTTGTTAAGCTTATGGGACTTAACTACGGGGTCATCAGTCCCTAAACTTACAAACTACTTATGAACTACTTACGAACTAGGACGACACAAATATCCATGCCCGAGGGGGGATTCGAACCCCCGACCGTAGTGGCCATGCAGACCGTGACTGGAGCGCCTCAGTCTCCTCGGCCACCGCGGCCGGCCCAGTCTAATAGAATTTAGGCTGCTGTCAACATTAGTAGGAACACATTATGCCCCTTGTTTTGTAGTTTGGGGTACATCTGAGGAAATAGTAAAACTCTTATTACACTTCACTACTATCTTGTCTAAAAATTACCGTTAAAATTATATACAGAATGACAAATACAGATCATTTCGGCAACGTATTGGGCATAATACAAACATAATGTCTCATTCTTCAATTGGGAGAAAATTGTTGAACGTAGCTAAAACCATTATGAAGATATAAAGTACCTAATGTTCTGAAAACTTAGTTTCGACAAAATGAAAAAGAATGTTTACAGTGTTTCTAATTACCGTATGCCTCTTTCAGAACATTCCAGAGACAGAATCTTGTTGGCCAGCTGCTTCTTTATCCTCTGCAGCCTTTTGCAGGAATCTTTTCCTTACTCTGGACTCTTTAGTGGTGGCTTTCGCACCCTTTTCAGCTCAACTAGTCGCTGACGATCCATGGCAGTCAGATCAGCTATCATATTATTTCCTGGTTGGATGCCTAACTTATCCATTACGTTTGTCTTGCTAATTACACCATCAATGAAACAGGCAACAGCATCTATCACAATTATTTTGAGTACTGTCCATCCAACAAACACTTCGGTACACGTTGCTACACGCAGCTGTTGAAACTTTCATTGGGATTTTGTGTACGGCTATGTAGACACCTGCTAAGTAATTTTTTATGTGCAAGGTCCCTGTATATTGGCTTTATTGTTTCCATGACTATGGCAGGCATGGAATGTTTATGGTGCTATTCCTTGCCTGAAGCATCGGCGTGGTCAGTGTACAGACATTTGTTCAAAGAGCGTTTAAGTCTATAATAACTATTTAAAAATAAATGTTTGGAAACGGGAGAAATTTGTCTTTCAGATGGAGGCAGTTTTATCGATTTTTCAGTCATTTTTACATCCAGGTCGCCTTAAGGTTTGCCCCGTTTCTCCATAGCGTTCATAATGCGTGATGCAGTGTCAGTTTTAATCCCAGAACCTGCAGCGTCACACGTGTTCAAATGTATGAAGCCATGTCAAGTTAGAATAACATCCAGTATAAAGGGTGATTTTCCTAGCGTGTACGAACTCTAGGGATTGATCGAGGAGAGGATACATAAAAAACGGTGTAATTAATTCTGTTCGAAAGTGCATGATTTCCATGCAAGAGACAATTCATTCAATCAAACTTCGTCACACAGACTACGGTCTAATACACGATTTACCATGCAGCAACAGGGACAGGATGCGTTGAGAATGGTTTCTAAGCATACGTATTTATGCTTCCTTTGACAAATCAGCGCTAAAATCGCACCTTTGAAAGCAATGTGTGAATGCGCTGCTCCAGTGCCTCCACATATGGAATGGGCTCTACATGCACGATATTTTTGAAATGCCTCCGTAACTAAAAATCGTACGGGTTCAGATCCGGTAAACGAGTAGTCTAAGTAACTGTACATCCTAAACCATCCTTCTACCAGGGAAAACACAACTGAGATGATACCGGACGTTAATGTCGAAGTGTGTCGGAGCACCACCATGTAGCAGCCACATAACCCTTCGAATCATCAGTGCCACAGTATGAGGAACACTACCACCCTCTAGGAGGATACCTTGTATACTGAAACTGTGGCTGAATTGTAGAGCGTGTCTTAGACCGTAGTATCTGCAACAAAGAATAATTGAATAAATGGCCTCTAGCATGTAAATCATGCATTTCCGCACTTAAGTTCATTAAACCAATTTTGTTCTGTACCGTCTCCTCGGTCAATCCCTAGAGTTTGTACACGCTGGAAAAAAATCACCCCGATACAGAGAAGCGCTAAGTGAATGGTCCCAGGCTTCTTTGCCTGCAGAGAGTGTGAAATGGGTCTAATAAGTAACAAAATAGATGTGTCGAGAAGCCTCAGTTGGAAGACATTTCAAGAAATATACCATGTATTTCTAGAAAACCTGCTTAGCAAACCGCTAAGAACTGGTTTTCAGGAAAGAAACTATGAATAGTCCTCCGTACCCTGCCGATCGATTTACAGCATAAAATTAGGTCGCAAGGCGTATAAGCAGCCAACGCTGCATCACTGTATGCATCGGGACCAAACTGTAATACATAATACACTAAAAATTACACTGTCCCCCACACTTCATATTGAATGGCGAAGTAGACGATTGATATAGACATATATGCTACGACCATTCGAACTCGGTACGAAAATACTTCTGATGAGACAATGGGTCGCGGCGGAGAGTGGCCGAGCGCATTGAGGCGCTATGCTCCAATGCGCGAGGCCATTCCCCGTCGGGGTTCGAATCCTCCCTCGGGCATGGATGTTTGTGTTGTCTAATTACTTCATAAGTAGTTTGTAAATTTTGGGACTGATGACACTGCAGTTAAGTCCCATAAGCTTAACAAACATTTCAACATTTTTTTAGACGATGGAACATGGCATAAGCATAAAGCTCCGTTGCAACATTCACTGGAGATGAGGGTTGTTGTCATTCTTGTCCGTTCATCGAAGTTTTACATTTCTTTACTTTCTCGAAATCACTACAGATGCATATTTCGATTAAATGTAATCCGAGGCATTTTTACCCATAGCTCCACAACAGTGCCTATGGTGAATTAATTGTTGACCTAAATACAGAAAGAGTCAGAATCTTGAATTTAGATGTACAGTGTGAAATACATTTAGCTCTTCAATTACGTGACATGACGAGTGCCATCGACAAGGGATCTAATATTGATTCCATACTTTAAGATTTCCATTAGGCTTTTAAGACGGTACGTCACAAACAGCTCGTATTCAGATTCCATGCGTTCCTGATTTCCTGTCAGTGAAAAGAGATGTTCAAATGTTTCTAAATCTACGGGACTCAACTGCTTGGTTATTAGTCTCTAGCTTGCAAACTACTTCAGCTAAGTTAACCTAATCTAAGGACAACACAGTCACCCATGGCCGAGGGGGGACTCGAACTCCCGACGGCGAACGGCCGCCCGCACGGCAGCACGGCGCCCCAGTGCGCACGGATATTCCGCCGCTGCCCTCTCAGAGAGGTCACAGGTCGTAGTAATTGTTGGAAAGCCCACGACTAAAATAGAAGTGATATCTGGGGTTCTCATGTTAGTATTATAATTCAATTCGTTATCTATACAAACGACTTCACAAAGTATTTCAGCAGGTGTCTCAGACGTTATCACATGATAATGTGATTTATCCTCTAGTAAAGTTATCAGAAAATCAAAACCAACAACGGAACGATTTAGTTCAGATATCTATATGGTACGATAACTGGTAATTAACCAAATAGTGAAAAGTATGGGTTTGTCCACGTGGGTAATTAAATGAATCCGTTACATTTCAGCCGCGCGGGAGTAGCCGCGTGGTCTAATGCATCATGCTGTCATGCTGCGGACTGGGTGGCCGCTCCCGCCGGAGCTTCGAGTCCTCCCTCGGAGATGTGTGTGTGTGTGTGTGTGTGTGTGTTGTCGTAAGTGTAAGTTAGTGTAAGGAGTTTGTAAGTCCAGGGACTGATGACCACATCAGTTTGGTCCAATAGGCCTACAAACATTTGGACAGTTGTAAAACTTCATTTGCAAGATGAATCAGTCAAATCTGAAGGCCGTAAATTCAACTAAATACTTAGAAATTACCATTACTATAGATCTAAATTGGAAAGAACACATAGAAAATGCCATAGGAAAGGAGAACCACAGGCTGCGTTATATTGGCAAAACACTTCAGAGACGCATCGAAATCGAAACTACTAAGGAGAGTTCAAATCCGTGTCGAGTCTCCACCCAGATGAAACTGTGAACTTTACACGCTATTTCTGCGGTCCACATGGCTGCGCGGGTGAAAAAAGATTGCGGAACTCTTGGACACAGAGTTTACAGGAAACCGACGCATACTGATTGGTATTTATATGCTACCAGCTATCATTCACCTTTCCAATCTAGAAGAGTCCTACGGACCTTGGTTAATACAGCGTATGCTATCTCGGATACTGAGAACTTATCACAGAAGCTGCAACATCTTAAGGTTATGTTCAATCATAACGGCTATACGGACTCACAGATTCGACGTGCTTTTGAGTTTGGACCACTACCTAAACCAACTGAAAACACATTCAGTCCCGTGGCTTTTCTACTATATGCTGGGAACATATCTGATGAGATAGTTCGGATCTTGAAGAAAATATTCTTTGAAGATTACTATTTAATCCGAATGGAGACTCAACATCAATTTGAACAGTTGGTACGCCGGGGAAGCCTACATAGCCTTCTAAAGAGAGTCCTCTCACAACGCTTGTCTGTCCTCTTTTGGAGTATTCCTGCGCGATGTGAAGGCCTTGTCAGGTAGGATTAGAGGACAGCATCGAAAGAACAGAGTGGAGGGCAGCTCTTTTTGTACTTTAAAAATAAAGGGGAGAGAGTATCACGCAAATGATAAATGATACAGGAGTTCAGGAGTTCGGGTGGTAATCATAACAACAACGGCGTTTCACGTAGCAGCGAGATCTACTTACGGAATTTCGATCACCAACTTTCCACTCGGGATACAAAAATATATTGTTGACTAACAACTATATAGGGAGAATTTATCATCACAATAAAATAAAGGAGATTACAACTCGAACGGAGATATTTAAGTTTCTACCTCCCTGCACCTGATTCGAGAATTTAATGGCAGAAAAATAGTATGAAAGTGGTTTGGTGAACACTCTGCCAGGGATTTAAGCGTGATTTGCAAAAAATTTTCAAATGTTTGTAGAGCTTATGGGACTTAACTACGGGGTCATCAGTCCCTAAACTTACAAACTACTTATGAACTACCTAATACTAAGGACGGCGCAAATATCCGCCAGCCGCGGTGGCCGAGGGGACTGGGGCGCTTCAGTCACGGTCTGCACGGCCACTACGGTCGGGGGTTCGAGTCCCCTCTGGGGCATGGATATTTGTGCCGTCCTTAGTTGTAGCTAGTTCATAAGTAATTTGTAAGTTTAGGGACTGATGACTTCGTAGTTAAGTCCCATAGACTCTACAAACATTTGAACATTTGAACAAATATCCATGCCCGAGGGGGATTCGAACCCCCGACCGTAGTGGCCGTGCTGAACGTGACTGGTGCGCCGCAGACAGCTCGGCCACCGCGGCCGGCTGTGATTTGCAGATGAACCATGTAAATATAGAGGGTGTTGACTAACGTGTGAGAAACCTCCGAAAAATTGCAAAATGGGTTAGTTCGTATGAAAGTAAATGAAGAACCATTTAACTAGTTATTTGAGGAAAAAGCTTTTCCCAATTTTCATAGCCAAACAAATAGTGGGAACTGGACAAATTGTGTATAAAATTGACCAACGTGAGCTAATAATTAAGATGCAATTACATGAAATGTCAATACTGAAAATCGTTCAGAAACGATGATCTTGCAATACAGTAGGTAACATCTGACAAATGAAAACTCATTGCCCCTGTCTAGTTCAACGTTATTTACGGAAGGCTGGTAGTTGTACCGTTTTGAGAACAATAGGAGACAGTGTCAGTAACAATGAATACTCGAGCCGGGGCATGAACCATGCTAGAAACACTAGTGTCTGTCAAACACGATTAACATATAGACTCTTTCATGGACAACATATGAGAGTTTACTGGAAACAAAAGTATTATTTTGTGTAATTTTTTACTTATTCTCTTTAGTAAATAATAATAATAATAATAATAATGTATGTATTACACATAAGAAGAGGCATTGAATTAAAATGTGTGCTGTGGCCGGGATTCGTAACCGGGACCTCCAATTACTAGGTAGGCGCTTTAGACCAATCAGCGAACACAGCGTTGCAGCCAAAACCACTACACGGATTATTGTTGATAATAATATATGTGGTATTTTATGTATTAATTTTAGCTTTTCTGCAGGTTTTCTCACTAAAAGTTGTACAGTCACTCTACCCACAGCACACGTGAACATACCTCAGTTTTTTTCAACATTAGTATCACTTGTCTCTTTTGTGTACTACACTTCTTTTTTTAAGTACATAGATTGTGTGGTTTTCATTGCAGATCTGCCAGATAATTTCTTTAATTTACACATACTACCTACCACAGTAATTTATAAAAATTGCACAGAGTAAACAGCTGTCTGCGAAGAAAATAAAATTAATTTTGCTTATGGCTATGAAATTACGCTAAATTTGTTACCTTTCTCAGTTCATTGTCTGTTTCGTTTATATAATTTGAAGTGTGTTGTTTAGGTGTTAGTAAAAGCAGGTGGTGTTGGTCGGTCCGCAGAAAGACGGAGAACAAGCAGGACGAGTGCCTGGTGGCGCAGGAGAAGCTGCACCCGGTGTGCGCGCAGCGCGTCGACGGCCAGGCCATGCCCACCTGCCACTCGCTGGCCGAGCTGTGCCGCGAGCAGCGCAGCTGCAGGTAACTCCACCTATACATTTCCTCGTAGCATCACATTGCGAAAGCTTCCACTCTTTTCTTATCTCAACTGTGCAACCCCAACGTCTCATTTATACAGGGTGTTTCAGAAGTGATGGGACCAAGCGAGGTGGCGCAGTGGTAACACACTGGACTCGCATTCGGAAGGATGATGGTTCAAATCCACCTCCGGCCATCCAGATTTAGGTTTTCCGTGATTTCCCTAAATCGCTCCAGGCAAATGTTGGGATGGTTCCTTTCAAAGGGCACGGCCGATTTCCTCCCCATCCTTCCCCGAAAATCCGAGCGTAAGCTCCGTCTCTAATGAGCACGCTGTCGACGGGACGTTAAACCCTAAGTTTCCTTCCTTCCTTCAGAATTGATGGTCAATAATTCACACACTTAAAGTACAGACAAAAGTAACTAAAAAGAGCAAATAAACCGTTGCGGACTTTGCGCAATAATTCGAGTTGGAAACCATTCTAAACGTTCCTGGACTATACTCCGAGTTGTGCTTGATGATGTCCCATTGAACCAACGCCTGAACATGTGGTTCCTGCATGACGGTGCTCCAGTACAATGCCATTTACGAGTGTGCCGGCACCTAACTCGGACGCATTGTCAACTCTGGATAATTCGAGGAGGTCCTGAGCCATGGCCTCCGGATTTAAATACCACGGATTTCTGTGTGTGAGTTCATGTCAAAAGTCTCGTCTGCGCTACGGTCAACTCTCGTCAGGAATTACTCTTGCAGACTGAAGCAGCCTTCTACCATTTGCAGAATTTCCCAGGACTGGCTGAGAGGATTCGCAACTCATTTCAGAAGACGAGTGCAATGTTGCATTCAGGAGCGACATTTGGAACACCTACTTTAACGTTTAGAGGTGCCGCGAGTTCTTAGACAATGATGAACCGCAACAGAACTTGTGTTGTATCTCGACAATGGTTGATTTGCGGGCCCATGTTTATTAGAGCTTTTTAGCTACTTTTGGCCTGCACTATCACTTCTGAAACACCCTGTATGTTGTTGTTGTGGTCTTCAATCCGGGGACTGGTTTGGTGCAGCTTTCCACTCTACTATAACCTGACTAAGCCTCTTCATCTACTCATAAGAACGACAACCCACATCCATCTCAATCTGCTTACTACACTCCTGGCCATTAAAATTGCTACACAACGAATGAATGAATGAATGAGCGTATGGTTGTCTTGGCCGGGAGATCCCTTGAGGGATTGTTCGGCCGCCTCAGTGCCTTTCTATTTGACGCAGGGTGGGCGTCTTACATGCCAATGATGATGAGATGATGATGATTAGGACAACACACAAGCCGGCGGCGGTGGCCGAGGGGACTGAGGCGCGTCAGTCACGGTCTGCACGGCCTCTACGGTCGGGGGTTCGGATCCCCCCTCGGGCATGGATATTTGTGCTGTCCTTAGTGTAAGCTAGTTTATAAGTAGTTTGTAAGTTTAGGGACTGATGACCCCGTAGTTAAGTCCCATAAGCTATACAAACAGTTGTTGTACAACACACAACACCCAGTCCCCTGCCGGGAATCGAACCCGGGCCCCCTGCGTGGTAGTCAGCGAAACTACCGCTGAGCTACGGAGGCGGACTACACCACGAAGATGACGTCCTACATACGCGAAGTTTAACCGACAGGAAGAAGATGTTGTGATATGCAAATGATTAGCTTTTGAGAGCATTCACACAAGGTTGGCGCCGGTGGCGACACCTACAACGTGCTGACATGAGGAGAGTTTCCAACCGATTTCTCATACACAAACAGCAGTTGACCGGCGTTGCTCGGTGAAGCGTTGTTGTGATGCCTCGTGTAAGGAGGAGAAATGGGTACCATCACGTTTCCGACTTTGATAAAGGTCGGATTGTAGCCTATCGCGATTTCGGTTTATCGTATCGCGACATTGCTGCTCGCGTTGGTCGCGATCCAATGACTGCTAACAGAATATGGAATCGGTTGGTTCAGGAGGGCAATAAGGAACGCCGTGCTGGATCCAAACGGCCTCGTATCACTAGCAGTCCAGATGACAGGCATCTTATCCGCTTGGCTCTAACGTATCGTGCAGCCACGTCTCGATCCCTGAGTCAACAAATGGGGACGTTTGCAAGACAATAACCATTTTCACGAATAGTTCGACGAAGTTTGCAGCAGCATGGACTATTAGCTCGGTGACCATGGCTGCGGTTACCCTTTACGCTGCATGACAGACAGGAGCGCCTGCGATGGCGTACCCAACGACGTACGTGGGTGCACGAATGGCAAAACGTTATTTTTTCGGAAGAATCCAGGTTCTTTTTACAGAATCATGATGGTCGCATCAGTGTGTTTAGCGACATTGTGGTGAACGCACATTGGAAGCGTGTATTCGTCATCGCCATACTGGCGTATCACCCGTCGCGATGGTATGGGGTGCCATTGGTTACACGTCTCGGTCACCTCTTGTTCGCATCGACGGCACTTTGAACAGTAGCAGTTACATTTCAGATGTGTTACGACCCGTGGCTCTACCCTTCATTCGATTTCTGTGAAATCCTACATTTCAGCAGGATAATGCACGACCGCATGTTGCAGGTCCTGTACGGGCCTTTCTGGATACGGAAAATGTTCGACTGTTGCCCTGGCCAGCACATTCTCCAGATCTTTCACCAATTGAAAATGTCTGGTCAATGGTAGCCGAGCAACTGGCTCGTCACAGTACGCCAGTCACTACTCTTGATGAACTGTGGTATCGTATTGAAGCTGCATCGGCATCTGTACCTGTACATGCCATCCAAGCTTTGTTTTGCTCAATTCCCAGGCGTATCAAGGCAGTTATTACTGCCAGTGGTGGTTGTTCTGGGTACTGATTTCTCCGGATCTATGCACCCACTATGCGTGAAAATGTAATCACATATTTGTCCAATGAATACGTGTTTAACATCTGGATTTCTTCTTGGTGTGGCAATTTTAATGCATAGTAGTGTAGATTCGTCTCTTAGTCTCCCTCTGCGACTTCCCTCCAATGCTAAATTTACGATTCCTCGATGTCTAAAACGTGTCCTACCAATCGATCCGTTCTTCTAGTCAAGGTATGCCAAAAATCATTTTCTCCCCAATTATGTTCAGTACCTCTTCATTAGTTACGCGATCTACCAACCTAATATCAGCATTCTTCTGTAGCACCACATTTCAAAAGCCTCTATCCTCTTCCTGTCTAAACTATTTATCGTACAAGTTTCACTCACATACAAGGCAAAACTCCACACTATTGCCTTAAGAAAGGACTTCCTTACACTTAAATTAATATTCGATGTTATCGAATTTCTCTTTTTCAAAAACGCTTTTCTTCCCATTGTCATTCTGCATTTTATATCCTCTGTACTGCGGCCGTCACATGTTATACTACCACCCAAGTAACAGAAGTCGTATACCACCTTTATTGTTTCGTTACCTAATCTCATTCCTGCAGCATCGCCTCATTTTCTAAGACTGCATTTCATTACCCTTGTTTTGCTCTTGTTAATGTTCGTTTTATACGCTCTCTTCAACACACTGTCCATTCCACTCAACTGCTCTTCCAGGTCCTTTGCTGTCTCTCACAGAATTACGATGTCATCAGCAAAACACACTGTTTTTATTTTTTCGCCCTGAACGCAAAATCCTTCTCCAAATTTATTTTTGCTATCTTTTGCAGCTTGCTCAATGTACAAACTGAATAACAATGGAGAAAGGTACAACCCTGTCTTACTCCCTTCCCAACCGATGCGTCTTTTTCATGCTCTTCGACTCTAATAATAATTACTGTTTGGTTAATGTATAAGTTGTAAATAAGCTTCCGTTTCCTATGTTTTACCCCTGCTGACCTCAGTATTTGAAAGAGTGATTTCCAACCAACAACGTCAAAAGCTTTCTCCAAATCTACAAAAGCTAGAAATGTAGGTTTTCCTTTCCTTAATCTATCTTCTAAGATAAGTCGTAAGATGAGTATTGCCTACTGTGTTCCTACATTTCTCCTGTATCCGAACTGATCTTCCTCGAGGTCAGCATCTGTCAGCCTTTCCAGCCTTCTGTAAATAATTCATGTTAAAATTTTGCAACCATGACTTATTAAACTGATAGTTCTGTAATTTTTACACCTGTCTGCGCCTGCTTTCTTTAGAATGGGGATTATTATACAACCGCATTTAATCAAAACATCATAATCTTAATTTTTCTTAACATATGCCCCACATGCAGGCGAGATATTCTGTTTTGGCTATCTGTCGTCGCTATATCGATCTTGTGCCTGAGCCGGGTGAAAACTAGAAATTCTGAGACCTTCATGCGGGGTGTCAAACCATCGCTGCTTCACAATCTTCCATTTACGTTCAAAACTAAAACTAGTTGTTGTTACTGTCTTGCGTCTGCTCTAAGAACATGACCATAGTATCGTAGACACCTGTCCGGTTAGCTGTGTAGTTTACACGCAGCTTTTCGGGCCAGACAGGTGTGCCAGCCCCTGTTCGATTACGCCCGATGGGTTAACGACATGAGTCGGTGTGTTGGCCAGCCTAAGTGTGCTTTCTAGACGGTTTTCGACATTCCTTGCGAATGCGAACTGCTCCTCCTACTCCACTGCATTCATACTACGTGGGCAACTTTTCCGCAGACATCTTGTGTACAAATGTTTCTTGTCCGCAAGAGAACAATCTAGTTGGTAGCAGTGGTGGGACTAGGGACGGCTAAGGATTGCGGTGGGTTGTGGACAGCGACATGTCTCATTGCGGCAGTGTCTCGCTCCAGTTAGGGTTCCTTGGTTTTCATTCAGTTCAATTCACCATTCGTAGACGATTTTCAGTCATCTTATCTCGTATTGTTGATACTTCATTTAATACAAACTTAATGATTTGTGACATTACCGAACAGTGTTAATCCGGATGTTTCAGTGAGAGCAAGATTTGCTCCACTTCGATTGTTGAAGCCATGCATTCTCCACCATACAGTGCAGCTGCACAGATTATTGGTCGGCACTTAGCCTGTTTAGAATACTCCTGTCATAGAGGACACCAGTCACAGAACGCCATTTCAGCCACGTGCCTATCAGGCAGTTAGAGAGTTCTGTACTGACATTTCCGATGATAGCATCAGTTTAATGAGTCATGATTCCAAAATTCTAACATGAATTATTTAGAAAATAATGGAAAAGGTAGTAGAACCGACCTCGGGGAAGACCAATTTGGATTTAGGAGAAATCTAGGAACTCGTGAGGCAATACTCACCCTACGACTTATCGTAGAAGATAAAGGAAAGGAAAACCTACATTTCTAGCTTTTGTAGATTTGGAGAAAGCTTTTGACAATGTTAATTGGAATGCAGTGTATGGAATCCTGACGCCCGGTCGACAGCGTGATCATTAGAGACGGAAATTGAAATTCTGAAGTCAGCTGGTGTAAAATAAGAGAACGGAAGGTAATTTACAACTTGTATAGAAACCAGACAGCTGTTATAAGAGTCGAAGTGCAAGAATGGGAAGCATGGGTTAGGAAGGGAGTAAGACATGGATATAGCCTTTCCCCGTTGTTATTCAAAATCTACATTGAGCAAGCTGTGAAGAAAATTAGGAAGAAATTTGGAAAGGAAATAAAGTTCAGAATGAAGAAATAAAAACCTTGCAGTTTGCCGATGACATTTTAATTCTGTCAAAGACAGGAAAGGACCTGCAGGAGCAATTGACAATATCTTCAAAGGAGCGTATAAAATGAACATTAACAAGAACAACACAATAATAATGAAATTTAGTCTAAGAAAATCAGGCGATGCTAAAGGAATTACATTAGGTAATGAGACAATGAATGTGGTAGAGGAGGTTTGTTACTTGGGCAGTAAAACAACGTATGATTGTCGCAGTACAAATGACAGAAAATGCAGAATGGCAATGGGAAGAAATGCGTTTCTGAGAAATGTAAATTTGTTAACATGAAATATTGATACAAGTGTTAGGAAGTCTTTTATGAAGGCATTTTTGTAGTGTTTCCATGTACGGGAGTACAATTAGAGTGATACATACTTGGGGCCGCGGTGGAGTAGCCGAGCGTTCTAAGGTGCCTCGCTGCGGAGCGCTCGATTTCTCCCCTTCGGGGCTTCGAATCCTCCCTGAGGCATGGGTGTGTGTGTTGTCCTTAGGTTAGTTTAATTTAGTTTAAGAAGTTTGCAAGTCTAAGGACTGATGACCATCCCAGTTTGGTCCAATAGGTTTACAAACATTTGAACGTTTGATAATAGTTTAGACAGGAAGAGTATAGAAGCTTTTGAAATGTGTTGTTATAGACAAATGCTAAAGATTAGTTGGGTAGATCGCGTAACTAATGAGGAAGTACTGAACAGAACTGAGTAGGAAAGAAACTTCTTGCATTCGTTGACTCTAAGAAGAGATCGATTGATAGGACAACTTTTAGACTTCACGGAATCGTCGTTTAGCATTTGAGGGAAGTGTGTTGGGGAAAATAGCGGAGGGAGACAAAGAGACGAATCTAGTAAGCAGGTTCAAATGGATCTGGGTTGCAGTTCTTATGAGGAAATGAGGAGATGAAGAGGCTTTCTCAGGAGAGAATAGGGTGTAGAGCTGCATCAAACCAATCTCCGGTTGAAGACCACAACAACAACAGCCATTGATATCTTATGTACTTCAAAGCCCTTCGTGTTGGGCGGTCAACGTCTTTGATTCTGATGGCATCTGAATTATTTAGCTCTGGGCTGAGATGATGCATTTCCTTTACGTATAGCTGTAGACCAACTTCGACAAGGCTGTCGTTTCCGGTTTGGGCTTCGAAGTCCAGGTCAGGGTTACTTTTCAGAAACAACAACTTTCTGTTTCAAGACTGTATTTGTATCACATTTATATATATATATAAGAAAAAGAAAAAAAAGTTGAAATGTTAGAAAATCTATGGGACTTAACTACTCTGATCATTAGTCCCTAGGCTTACAAACTAATTAAACTAACTTATGCTAAAGACAAAAAATACACCCATGCTTGAGGGGGTACTCGAACCTCCGGCGGCGAGCAGCGGCGCGCTCCGCAACAGGACGCCTTGGAACGCTTTTTTTTTGCTAAAAAAGGTTTTGTGTCCCGACTTCGTCGCCGCTTTTGTGTCCCAGCCTCGCCGTAGGTGTCGGTGGTCGAGTGGAATGAAACCGACACGCTGGTGCAGGTACGGAGGGGAGCAGCCAGAAACTATAAACACTCGAGTAAATTAGAAAGAGATATATTGCACAGAATGTAACAATACTTAACTTTTACATAGTACTGCAGAATGTTGATACATAGGTGTTAGAGGCCTGCCTAGTGCCTGTACAATAGCAAGTCTTCACTCGTGCCTATCGGATTACGAAGGTCCTATCCGGTTGCTATCTCAGTCCGAAGTCCGAAGTGCGAAGTGGCCGATGTCCTTCAGTGGTGGCCACGAGCGGCGTTGTACCAGAGGGCGCTCGTGGCTGTCGTCGGAAGAACGCCGCGCCGTGCATGCATGGCGGCGCGCGGCGAAAGTAGGTGGCGCGCACTTTGTACTTGTGCGACACCACACCCCTCCCCCCCAAACCGCCGCGCCGTCGTGGCGTAGGGCTGAGGGCCACGGCGACGGCACTGGGAGGAGGGCCTGGGCGGGGGCGTTACTGGTGGGACGGGCGTCGTAGCGGAGGCCGGGATCGAGACGCCGTCCGCGCCCCGGCATCCGCCTTGCGATCCTCCAGGGAACCCGCCGAAACCTGGGGAAGGGCGCCCGCCCCCGCCCAGAGGGAGCAGGTCATCTTCTTCTGAGGTGCGTGGCCCAAGCTGGGGGGACCCGCACGGTCCCGGAGTCCCTCTCGGTGACGCTGTCATCTGCGGCGGCGACAGCGGCGGCGACGACTGCGTCGGATGTACGTCGACGTCCATAGGGATCTCGTAGTCCGGGGACGAACGATGTGGTTGTGCTCCCTGGCGGTGAACTGGGTCTGGAATCAAGAAACCGGAGACAGGATCGCGCGGTCTGTGCAGGCGCAATTGGTTTGCGTGGCGCCGCAGCTCCGACCCTGTGGAAGAACGTACAACAAACATATTGCGCCCAAGCACGCGTTGAATGGTGCCCGGCAACCATGTCTTCTTGTTTCCAGCAAACACCCTGTACAGCACCGGCGTGGAAACCTGAAAACGCGTAGCGCCATACGAACCGACTCGGTGCGTGGAAGGCTGCAGCAGGTGAAGGAGAGTGCGGTGACGGCGGCCGTGTAGCAGCTCGGCAGGAGACGGGCCGTCACGTGGCATGCACCGATACGTAGACAGGAAAATTTGAAGAGCTTGCTGCCTGGAGTGCTGACCTTTCATCTTCTCCATGTGAGACTTGAATGTTCGAACGAAACGTTCTGCTTCACCATTGGACTGAGGGTGAAAAGGTGCAGTGGTAATATGCTGAATACCATTCACACGACAAAATTGTTGAAATTCCGCACTAACAAACTGAGGTCCATTGTCACTGACGATAGTTTCAGGCAAGCCTTCGATGCAAAACACTGATGTTAAGGCACTGATTGTACTAGAAGCCGTCGTTGAGTTCATGGCAATCACAAAAGGAAACTTGCTGAAAGCGTCTACAACAATTAACCAGCGCGTGTTCCAGAAAGGTCCGGCAAAGTCAATGTGTAAACGTTGCCATGGTCCCTTGGGGCGTGGCCAGTCTGAGAAACGTTGCGGTGGAGCCGCCTGATGCTCCGCACAAACAGTACACTGTGACGTCATGTCCTCTATCTGAGCGTCCATACCAACCCAGGTACAATGACGTCTGGCCAGTTGCTTTGTCCTAACAATGCCCCAATGTCCTTGATGCAGGAGGCGTAACACTTCTCGTTGCAGGGAACGAGGAACAATCACTCTTGCTTGGTCGTTGTCGGTATGCAACAACAGTACACCCTGACTTAAAGATAATGCATGACGATTTGCAAAATAACGTCGAACCAGAGGCCGATCAATGTCTTTGGCTCTGGCAGGCCACCCTGAGCGAACAAAACGTGCTACCACACTTAGGTCTGCATCCGCAGCTGTTTCCTGTGCAACCCGACGAGAGTTCAAAGGAAAGTCTGCGACAGCGGAAGCATCTCTGGAGTCTATCTGACAACATGCCATTTCTGAAGAATCAAACGATACATCCTGGCCAACCGGAAGTCGGGAAAGTGTGTCCGCGTTGGCATGTTTAGTGGTAGGTCGGTACAAAATCTCATACTGATAATTTGACAATATCAAGGACCATCTCTGAAGCTTTTGTGCCGTACGTGGCGGAATCGGCTTTGTGGGTGAGAACAACGACGTGAGAGGCTTGTGGTCTGTCAACAAATAGAATTTTCTGCCATACAGATAATGATGAAACTTTGTGACGCCGTAAATGATTGATAAGGCCTCCTTTTCTATCTGACTGTAATTCTGTTGCGTCGGCGTCAGTAGCTTGGATGCAAAGGCAATAGGACGATCATGACATCCAATACGATGTGACAGAACTGCGCCGACACCGTACGATGAGGCGTCAACTGCTAACACTACAGGCTTCTGTGGATCAAAGGGAATCAAACATGCATCACTGAGTAGTGCAGACTTTAGTTTGTCAAAGGCAACCTGACAATCTTTAGACCATACAAAAGGAACATTCTTCCTACGTAAGTGATGCAGTGGAGCTGCAATCTGAGAGGCATTGGGAATAAACCTGAAATAATAGTTAAGCTTTCCCATCACTGCTTGCAATTCATGCACATTCTTAGGAGGAGGCAAGTCTTTGATTGCTCGAAGATGTGACTGTAAGGGATGAATTCCTTGGGCATTAATCACATGGCCTAGGTACTCTATTTCAGTTTGAAAAAACGAACACTTTGCTTTATTACAACGTAAACCTGCTGCAGTCAACACTTTGAAAAGGCACTCCAGGTTTGCTAAATGTTCTTCAACTGTACGTCCGGATACCACAATATCATCTAAATAGTTCGAACAACACGGTACAGAAACTGTCAGCTGTTCCAAAAATCGCTGAAAAATAGCGGGAGCGGAAGAACTGCCAAAGGGTAGGCGTTGAAATTGAAAAAGGCCCATGTGAGTATTAATGACGAAAAACTTTTTTGACTCGTCATCAAGTGGAATCTGTAAGTATGCCTCTGCTAAATCAATCTTGGAAAAGAAACGAGACTGTCCTAATTTGTCCATCAGTTCCTCAGGTCTGGGCAGAGGGTAAGTGTCTACAATTGTTTGACTGTTCACTGTTGATTTGAAGTCCGCACAGAGACGAAGTTTTCCTGACGGCTTGGGTATAATTACTATAGGCGAGGCCCACTGACTCGCAGAAACAGGAGAAATCACCCCACTATCTTGCCAACGTTTAAGTTCTTCGGCAACTATCACGCAATGCGATAGGCACTGGTCTAGCTTTACGAAATTTTGGAACTGCAGATTCTTTTAAAGTTACATGTGCCACGAAGTCTTTCGCACAACCTAGTTCCGGTGAAAACAAGTCACTGTATTTGTCACACAATGCATTGATTTTATCCTGAGGCACTATTGACGAAATTTGAAGCACATCTCTTTGAATTGATAAACCAAACAAGTCAAAAGCATCTAGTCCAAAAATGTTCTGCGTAGATTTGGCCTGAAGAACAACAAAAGCAACTGTTTTTGTTACACCTTGAAAAGAGGCAGGCAGGCTACACGTTCCTAGCACGGGAATATTTTGACCTGTATAAGCTGTCAACACTTGTTGACACAGCGATAATTTTGGCGAACCCAGAAGTTCATAAGTATCTTTATTAATTAAGGTAACAGCGGAACCAGTGTCGAGCTGAAATTGCACAGTCTTATTTTCTATAGAGAGAGTAACAAACAGCTTGTGCTTCTGGCGCACGACCGGTGCGCGAATGTGGGCAACGTCTAATACATATTGTTTTCTGCGCTTGCGCGGGTTGCGTGCGGTAGGAAGCGGCGCATACTCGGCACACAGCGGATTAACCACACTGTCACTAGATGACACTACCGCCGGATCGGCGTCCGCGCAATGCGAGGCTACAGCACTAAAATTACTATGAGTAGCTACACCATTTCTACTGTCACTAGCTACACAGTACTGGGCACTATTACAAGGAGCAGTTGCAGAAGGCACTATTTTCACTACAGGAATGCACTGTTCATAGTTATTTTGCTTGTCCCGAACCCTTTTCCGTTGCACTGTTTTACGCGCTCGTCGGCGCTTGCTACGTGGTGCACTATATAGTTTTGCAATAGGTGCAGAAGAACTTTCTTGTAATTGAGAACCAACTAAAGCACTGTTCAATTCCACAGCCCGTATAACATTTACAGAATGAACTGTTCTCGCACTCTGCGAAGCACTGTTTCTAACGTTACTGTTCTTTGAGTTTTTAATTTGCATACACACAGACTGCACATGTCCCGATTTGCCACATTGATAACAGGTTGCGTTGCGACTAGGGCAATGAGCACGCTTGTGGCGAGACACACACTGGGGGCAAGATTTACGTACACTTTTCTGAAATGAGCGTTGGCGCCCGTTATTCAAATTACTGTTTCTAACACGATGGGGCGACCTTTGTGTCGCACTTTTACACTGGCTACTGTTCACCGTCTGTTCAGCACGGCCGGTAGAAAAATAAGAATCACTAGTGCTACACTGAGAACTACGGCTAGGAAAGCGTCCGTTACGGCGCACTGAATTTACACTGTGGCTTTGCATTTCTACATCTGCTAAGTCAAAAGTATCATGCGCTTCTATAAGCTGCAGTACACTGTCTAATGAGGGGTCAGACTGTTTCAGAATTGCTGCTCTAATTCTGGGGTCCTGAATATTCTGCGTAATCGCATCCCTCAACATCACGTCACTATACGAAAGTCCACAAGAGCAAGTAAATTTACATTGGCGGGTTAAGCCCTTCAATTCCGTAATCCACTCTTGGTGTGACTGCTGCGGTAATTTTTTAAGTCTGAAAAATCGGTACCGTGCAGCGGCTACAAGAACTTTTCTCTCATAATGAGCATTCAGTGCATCTACAATTTGTTCAAAGTCTACATCACGAGGAGATGCGTGCGGGAATAGTTTTTGCAGTAACACAAAAGTTTTGGGGCCCACCACGGACAATAAAAGATGCTTAACAGTCTGACCTGTAATTTGATGAGCCGCGACGAGTTCTTGAAACTGTGCGAAATAGTCACTCCATTCTTCCTCACGTTCGTTGTACTGCCGGAACGTCGGAAGCGGTGCGGCGGCAGGTGTGGGCTGCTGATGCGACGGCTGTTGTTGAGTTGACGTCAAGTGCGCCACCGCCTGGAGAAGCTGGGTAATTTGCGCCGTCTGTAACTGAATAATTTCCATTAAGTTCGGGTTCGGGGTAGTGGCCATGATGACCGATTAGGCGCCGCGTATACAAGTAACTTATAACAAAACACAAATGCAATATGAAAGGAGGGCACGCTCTGCAACAAAAAAGGCCACAAAACACGTAACAATATTGTTCCCGCAAAATTCTTATAATAAGGGTGGGTGGGCGGGAGCAATTTTTGCGTGCTCCGACTGCTGCTGTCTGGCTGCTGCAAGCGGGCTGGTCCAAGGTTCTATCACTCCTCGTCGCCACTTTTGTGTCCCGACTTCGTCGCCGCTTTTGTGTCCCAGCCTCGCCGTAGGTGTCGGTGGTCGAGTGGAATGAAACCGACACGCTGGTGCAGGTACGGAGGGGAGCAGCCAGAAACTATAAACACTCGAGTAAATTAGAAAGAGATATATTGCACAGAATGTAACAATACTTAACTTTTACATAGTACTGCAGAATGTTGATACATAGGTGTTAGAGGCCTGCCTAGTGCCTGTACAATAGCAAGTCTTCACTCGTGCCTATCGGATTACGAAGGTCCTATCCGGTTGCTATCTCAGTCCGAAGTCCGAAGTGCGAAGTGGCCGATGTCCTTCAGTGGTGGCCACGAGCGGCGTTGTACCAGAGGGCGCTCGTGGCTGTCGTCGGAAGAACGCCGCGCCGTGCATGCATGGCGGCGCGCGGCGAAAGTAGGTGGCGCGCACTTTGTACTTGTGCGACACCACAAAAGGTGTGACCGGGAATCGAACCGCACCTCCTTGCTTACTAGGCAGAGATTAAACAGTTTTTTTTTTGTTTTTTTTGTTTTTTTTGTTTTTTTTTTGTTTGTTTTTTGTTCTTCAGATAGGTCTATGCGTTCCGGTCGTTCGTTTTGTTCTTTCATGGTTGTTCGTTGGATATTTGGCTCAGCTTTTTTATTACAGAGGGCGTGCAGCCCCCTGACCGGGCGCGCTGAGCCACGGCGCCCGGCAGGCGCCGTCCCTATCTAAGAATAAGTCCTTCTTCTACAGCCTCATGACATGGACGGAACATATTGACGAGAATATAGGTTCTCTGTCTTATCCATTCCCCTTCTTCTGTAACATCAATCCGCTCCATCTATTCTTCCACTCGTTCGTGATTTAGTAGTTTGTGTGTGTGTGTGTGTGTGTGTGTGTGTGTATTACAGAGCTGGATTATAAGGTATAAATGTGAAATCTGTAACTTTTCTTACTTTTTTCTTTTGTTATAATATCAGCTAAAAATTTGGCTGCAGGTTAGTCCACCATTTGAAAACTCTTTCCTCTTTACTTACACAGTCTTTGATTTCGTACCTTTCAACAACTTTTCTTTTCTCAGTTGATATCGTAGATTTCCAGCACGGAAAGGAAGATACGAGTATATTTCCACTCTTCGACAGATCACGTCTTTGAAAAGGAATGAAATTTAGCATCAGTTGCTTCTGTGAACACTTTACTTAATACCTAGTTGTTACGGTGAGGCTTGACCCGTGTCTTAATCTTCTTCAGCCTATACTGGGATAAACATTAAACTTCACACGAACAAAGATAAATACAGGAATTTTTAACAGCATAGGCAATAGAGTTAGGAAGCACTGACACAGTCCCCCATAAGCTGATTTAAAACGTCTTTTGTTTTCACGTCAATCGATAACAAATAACGGTGAAAAGATTGACATTTAGGCCTCGAATGAAACTGGGTACGGCAGACGAATAACACTGGGATTGCTGTATTTAAAAAACTCATTAGTCCTTGCTTTTGACAAGCTAGTGATTAAATGACAGGAACATACAGGGCAACGAAAATGAGATTATGAAGGTTACAGACATTAGGCTGAACAGAAAGTAATAAAGATTTAGCCACATTATCAATGAGTAAAATTATTGTATGAAATTCACAGATCCATGAAGTCGGGGGATCTGTATAAAATTCAAAGCGCCATAGAATCGGACCAGGTGAGGAGAAAGGAAATCCCTACATATCACATCACTGCTGAGGTGACTGCGTTTGTTCGTTAGAGCAAGCCATGCTCTCACGCAAGCACACGACTTGCCTGTCGATTACAAAAAAATGTTTCAAATGTTTGTATAGCTTATGGGACTTAACTACGGGGTCATCAGTCCCTAAACTTACATACTACTTATGAACTACCTACAACTAAGGACGGCACAAATATCCATGCCCGAGGGGGGATTCGAACCCCCGACCGTAGTGGCCGTGCGGACTGTGACTGAAGCGCCTCAGTCCCCTCGGCCACCGCGGCCGGCTGTCGATTACAGTTCACAGGTTAATTCAGTAAGCTTTTTCTCACATCTACGTTAGATAAACGATTAGCGTTCTGTATCAGGTTTCATGTAACCAGAAATTAGACTAAATACAGAAAAAAGTTTTCGGTAAACGCCAATATAATATCTTGGCCCATTGAGTTACTGCTTGTCTTATTATTCCTATCTAATTCACCATATACATTTTGTCTAATGTCAGATAAAATTTTATAGCCTTGTCTGGGTTTCTCGTGACATACAACCTCATCAGCAATATGCTGTACGTTGAACGTTTCATTCTGATAATAGTCTTTAGCTGCATTATCACTGTTGCACAAATTTCTCAGTTTTCTCTATGCATACATTTCCTACAGTCACTGCTGGGAAGAAGCGTCACTTTATACCTCGCTAAAGAAATTTTTCACTACATCCGATATCGAATAATGATACACTGTTTCTTTTTCTTTTTTTCTTTTTAAATGACCATAGAGTTCGATTACAATGAACAGCAAGTCAGTAGTGGTGCAGTGATTCATTACTTCAGTTTGTGTAGAGAGGACTAGCTGAAACCCATCTACTTCGTAAGAAACTTAGAAGTAGAAGAAGAGTGAAATAACAAACACTGAGCGCTTACGTATGAGAAGCAAACTAGAAATTTGTTTTTGATTGTGTTTTGAAAAATTTACTCCTACGAGATTACTAAATTTCGGATTTTTTGTGATCACATTTATTTACCGAATTACTGGGAAATATGTTTGATTTCTACATGCTACGTGACGGTTTTGAGGTCGGTAACGAGGAAAATAATATTCCATTGTTTTATTTAGACAGAAACGAAAAAAATGTTCAAATGTCTGTAAATCTATCGGACCAAACTGCGTGGTCATCAGTCCGTAGCTTACAAACTACTTAATCCTAGGTAAACTAACCTACGGACAAACACATACACCCATGCCCCAGGGATGACTCGAACCTCCACGGCGAGCAACCGCGCGCTCCGCAGCGAGGTGCTTTAGACCGCTCGGCTACTCCACCGCGGCTTAGACAGAAACGCCTCCGTACACTGTGGGTTATTATGATGAGTGCATTTTCAACTGGCGATGAAATCGTATGGCTCGTTCGTAAGTAATCTTTCGTGACAGCCTTTCGACAACAACCGTTTCCGTAGGTAACTAGAAATACACGTAAAAATTACCTTCTGTTCTGTTCACTTGCCGATATGTCAACTACTGTCCTCAGAACTGACTAAATATCTTTTCAGGAATATGGAAAAAGTTTGCTTGAATTTGTCTTCCCGCTGCTAAAAGTTTTCTGATGAATTATTCAGCATAAAACAATAAATGTCTATTTACTCAAAAAGCTAAACGGACTGAGAAGTTCTTTACCACTTTTAACTAACAGCACCTTGCACCTGTTGGAATTGAAACTCTATAAAAGTTTTATACTTCGACAGAATTAACCGATAACTATCAGTAGGTAAGTTTACTGGTTGTAAGTGGTTATTTGGCCTTGTGAAAGTTCAGATGCCACGTAGCATGCCATACAGGTAGCACAGAGCAAACCACATAAAGTTTCTAATAGGTGAGAGGCAGCTAATTAAAATTACTCCTCAGTTTCATATTGCTCTTACACAGAAGATATAACTTAAAACGTTCTTTGTGCTACTATACCCAGTTATTTCGTCGACAATGCTCAGTTATGTTACCCCGCAAGTTTTTGCAGTTCATTCGCGTCCAAGACAAGTTGAGTAGCTGAAGACAACAGAAATGGTAAAGTTCGTTTTTTCAATACGATTCTGGGACTCTGTAGTTTGTATACGATACACGTATAAGGTATACACCACAATACTGGTCAAGTTTGTGGGGTACATATAAGGCGAGCTTACAAGTGATAGCAACAATTTACAAAGTAGAACACTGCAAATTATTACATGCTTGTTTCATCGCAGGAGAATGAAATGCTGAAAACACAATCTTTCGCAAGCTTGAAAATATTTATAGAATAATTTTAGAAACATTTAGAAAGTTTGAAGCTCAGATTTTCAGTATCATACTTTAAATTCTATGTAAATAAAATTCGACTGTCACAACACATAAACTCAGGAGGTATAGGAGCAATCATCCTTTATACGCGTACTTTTCAAATGGAAGGGGGAGAATTCCTAGATAATCGTATACTAAAAAGTATTCTCTGCCAGTAAAAAGTGCCTTCTGTGAATAACAGAATACCGATGTAAATATAGAAAATTAATAGCAAAATGTACGGAATTTGACAGAAGGTATGCTATATTACACAGGTTGGCGCGAATCTGATTATAATTCTTTCTGTAGCCGAAGAGATTTTGGGCTTGCAACCGGTTATCGTTAAATCCATTCTTCGAAATTTCAGCTGGACATCTGCCAGCCACCTTCAGATCAGCTACAAATACTGTCGAAGACGTTCTCCGTTCCGTTCTGTATAGCGCGCTAAGAGAAATCCGCGCATGCGCGAAACCTGCAGTGACAGATGGAGCACAGCGTGTAGACGTGCACAAATAGATGTCTTGGGCGCTGCCGCTCGCCGCGGCCATCGGAGTTCTCTGAAGCAAATCTTGGAGATGACGGCATTCCATGCACTGTCCAGTTGGTAGCCACTGTCACGGGATATTAAAATTTTCTGGTCCGCGTATTTCCACTGATTCTTTTATGGGGAGTACCAAAAACTTTTCCAGTCGCCAGAATTGATGTTTTGACGGACTCCTTCGAATGTCCAGCGGAGATGCAATATTCCGCCACTGTAGATTTGCTGGATCGCAGAAGGCGGATGCGGTGTTTATGTTCCGTGCAGTGTTCTTCCACTGTTCGCGTTGTCTGTCCTACGCAAGCCATTTCACATTTGCAAGGTTTTTTGTAAAGTCCCGTCTTCCAGAAAAGCAAATTATCCTTCACCGATCCTATCAAGGCCTCAAATTTAGTTGGCGGGTGAAAAATCACTATCTACCTAGGAAGGTTGACCACCTAGAGACTGTATTCAGAGAGAATCGATACTGTACTCGGCAAATTAAAAGAGCATTTTCAGCTAAAACCACGACCCAGAATGTGGATAAGGAGGAGGACATGCCGGCAAAGTCATTAGCTTTGTTGTTACCTTTCATTTAAAATAACAAGAATCCTTCACAATATCCAAGTTAAAGAGATTTTCCGCCCACCAGCTAAAATCGGAGCTTCAAACTTTCTAAATGCTTCTGAATTTATTCTACATATTTCATCATATTTCCACTAGTTCGGGTTTTCAGAATTTCAGTCTCATTTTATTGGGAGTTAGTTTGCAATTTTCACTTAGCTGAAATTATTTCTCGTTTAGATTGGGTATTTAATTTTTTTTTTTTTCAGATAACATTCTCTGACAACAAAATTTGTTATTTGAGGAAGTCTGAATTTACATCTAATACTATCGTCTATTTCATTAATGTATAAAGTAAACTCGACTGTGGTCAGAGCTGCGAATGAAAGGGAAAAATAGAATGAGACATTAAAGATAAGACGTACATTTTTTTACATAATTTCCAAGCATATTGAGACATTTGTCACGCCGCTTTATGATCTTCAAAAATCCTCCCAGCAAAAAATCAGGGCATTGCATACGGAAGAAACGTTGAACGGCTTGTTTGACGTCAGCATTGATTCCAAAGCGCCTTCCGCCGAGTCTTCTTCAAAGCTGGAAACAGATAGAAGTCACTTGGTGCGAGATCAGGACTGTACGGCGAATGGTGTTGGCGCTCCCAACCAAGAGTTGCAGTGTGGTTATGCGTTACCGTCGCCGAGTGTGGTCTTGCATTGTAATCTAACAGCAGAACACCAGATCTGAGAAGGCCAGGCCGCTTATTCCGAATCACCTCTTTCATTTTCGACAGAGTGGCACAATACCGCGCAGCACTGATGGTTGCATTGTCCAAAAAGTGCAGCAACAAAACTCCTTCGGCGACCCAGAAAGCAGTGAGTAGCACTTTGCCTGCAGACTGAGTGCTTGTGAACTCCTTTCGGACAGGTAATGTCGGATATTTCCAACCCATAGCCGTTCAACTCTTCTTCAAATGCAACGCCCTGATTTTTTCCTGGAAGGGTTTTTCAAGCTTATACAGCGAGTTGACAAATGTCTCAGTGTACTTGGAAATTATGTAGAAAAATAAAGATATGTCTTATATTTAATTTCTCTTTCTATTTTTCCTTTAATACACAACTCTGCCCACAGTCGACAGGGGAAACTTATTTTCCAACTCCCTCTGGTAAAATATACTCCATACGAGGCCACGGAAGGCCCAACGGTACGAACCCGCTGTCATGTCATCTTCAGCCCAAAGGCGTCAAAGGTTGCAGTTTGGAGGGATATGTTGTCAGCATACGGCTCTAACAGCCGTTATTAGTTTTCGTGACCGCAGGCGCTACCTCACCTACAAGAAGTTTCTCAATTGGCTTCACAAAGGCTGAGTGCACTCCGCTTGCCGGCAGCGCACGGCAGACCCTAGCTAAGCCCAACAGTGCTTTAACTTGGGTGATCTGACGGAAACGTCTCTACACACTGCGCCACGGCCATTGACTCATTAATATATGACATGAACATTACAGTTCCATATGGTGAACACTTTTAGTTTTTAATGCGATTGTGGAATAATCTACATCCGAAATAATCCCCCTTAGTGTCCGTGTTAAGATACTTCCCATCAACATGTGAACTTGGTTTAAAAAACACTCATTCTGCCGATTCCTCAGTATGGATAGTCAAGTTTGGAAACTCACCAGCTATAAATGATAGAGGAGTTCCAAGTAAGAGGACCTCGTTTCGTTACAGGAGTGTTAGTGCCATTCGCGTATGAACAGGGACGGGGAGACCCCGTAATGGTACAAAGTTACCCTCCGCCACATGCCATCAAGTGGCTTCTGCAATAGATGTAATCCATCCTTTGCTAGTCCGCACAGCTACTGCAACCTGCATGTACTTCCACAATATTACTGTAACGCTGGAAGTTGTATAATAATGTTTGTAAAGTCTATGGGACTTAACTACGGGGCTATCAGTCCCTAAACTTACAAACTACTTATGAACTACTTACGAACTACGACGGCACAAATATCCATGCCCGAGGGGGGATTCGAACCCCCGACCGTAGTGGCCGTGCGGACCGTGACTGTAGCGCCTTAGTCCCCTCGGCCACCGCGGCCGGCGCGCTGGAAGTTGATGAGGCATGAAAGACACGTAGCGAGATCACAGCATCTGTCTACAACAGTGTTCAGACAAAGGAATACTTTATTTCTGATCACGGATTTAATCCCAAATTAAATTCCGAGCCAAATGATAACAAATCCAGACTGCTCAATTAATTAATTAATAATCCTACAAAATTTATTGCGTCATTAACGCAATTAAATTAATTTTCCCAGGTCTACAGACACTGCCAATATATTTTCTTCATAGAGGAGCATTAGTTGGAATAGGCAAGATAACTTTTACATTCACAATTTAACTGACATAGAAAACGCCCAGGATGGCGAAATCTAGTTCTGTTTCCTGAGCGTTACTTCAAACTGACGTTGGAAGCAACCGGAGGCGGAGGGAGACAAGGTGCCGGTGGTTTGAGATTCGCGCAGGTCCACGACACCCAACCTAAAGACCGGAAGTCAGCCACTGTCAGCGGCCAGAAACAACAGACCACCTACCCCTCTCTCTGTTAGGTTGACTACAGGGACCTACTCGCATACTGCAAAGGTGCACAGGAGTCCGTTGTCCATGTGTTTAAGTAACCTGGAGAGCAGCTCTCCAATCACATTCCGTTGCATTTCCTAGTGGTGTCAAGATCGCGAGGACGGAATTCTTCAGTTTTCGTCATTGAACCGCACGTACTTTCCATTACCTTGGAAGCAACTTGGCCTTGTACCATTTAGGTGCCGTGGTAGAGTCGTAATGTGTCGGGCTTCGACATATCCCGCTACTGCGGCAGTTGCGATCGTGCTGCGTTTTCACCGCTAGATTCGAGTCCTGCTAAACGGTATGTAGCATGAGAGATGCCTTGGTCCGACCTCTGTTTTTGTGATCGCTTGCATAAACAATGGGTAGTTCTATTTCATCTGTGAACTCTCTGAGAACTGATCTATATTCTCTTAAAGTGTAAATAATTGTCGTTCCGACTTGCCCTACGGCAAGTATATTTATTGCCAGCAGCTATATTCAGTGAGTAATTGTACATGAAAACTCGTGACAGGACTACCTCTGATATATGTTCATTATTCTGAATATATTTTTCAACCTACTCTCCCGACTTTCATTGTCTGTAGCTTTCATTTTTTAAATTCATCATCTACTAGGCAATGAAATACCTGCCGAAGAAACGAAGTCCAATCGGCTGGGATACGAGATCTGCATATGAGAATTCTGCTAGAGAAGTAGGTGCTTTTTGAAAGTTAATTATTCAATCTTTTATTAATTCATACATAATGCGTGAGATGGCAGCTACAGTTACTTTCATCGACATCCATAGACTACGTTACTGTAGTCGAGACCTAGCATTCCTCTCCAACCTAATCTTTGAAACAAGTAATGCCATGAAGAGCTTTTCTCCCCAATCGTAATGAGCCTTCCTAAATTAATTATCTGGTCTACTCAGCTAGTCTTCGACCTTCTTGTATAGCACAACATTTCAAAAGTTTCTGTTCTCTTCTTCTCTGATCTGTTTACCGTCTACTTTTCACTTCCGTGCAACGATACACTCCGTACAAATATTCGGAGCTAAAACGTTTTGAAATTTAAATGTGTATTTCATAACATATTTCGCTTTTAACGGAGAAGCCTTTCCTATAAATGCCAGTCTACATATTTATTTGTTTCATTTTACGTCGACTGCATTCTATTACTGTTATTCTAAAGACTAAATAACATGGGAGGTAAGCTATAACCGTTTCTCCCTCCCTTATGAACTACTGTGTCTCGTACACGTTCCTCTACATTTGCAGTTCCTGTGTAAGATGAAGATACTATTCCACTCTTAATATACAGTTACAATTCCTACGCGAGCTGTAGATACTCTTCCGATCTCAGTATTGTATTCGCGATAACTTCAGAATTTCGAGTCATTTTCGTATTTTTTTTCTAAATGCTACAAATGTAAGTTTGTCTTTCTCGAATTATTCATCTTCTAGGCTGAGTCGTAGGATCACCAAAGTCTGGTGTCTTCCTATATTTTCCAGAAGCAAAGCTACACTTTAGTTGTCTTCCAGACATTGCCTTACTATACAAGTAATCATAATTAAACTGGAGCTGGTGGCTGCTGTAGCATCGGCGTTGAGAATGCGGTGCTGGGCGGGCAGTTGGTGCCCTTCCGGCGCGGTGAGCTCGCTCCGGATATTAGGTAATCGCGCGGTGTCATTACGATAACCTGCTACAAGTGCCGCTTCCTGCCGCAGCCTCAAGTACCTCTAATACCCAGCCCGTGCCCGTTCCTGCCTTACATTCCTCACCGTACTTCCCCTCCTGACAATATTCGCGTCTATATATACGAGGCGCGTCCAGAAAGTAATACCCGTTTGGTTATATAAAACGAAAGGGTACAGATACAGAAAAAATATTGATTGTACAAAAATCTACAACTTTTAAACTACTTTTCTACATAGCTTCCGAAATTTTCTAGGCAATTGTCATAGAATGGCACAAGGTTTTGTGTGCCTTTTTCATAGGATGTTGCCGCCTGTGTATTCAACCATGTGGTAACATATTCTTTCAGCTCGTCATCATCGTTGAAGTGTTGTCCACCAAGGACAGATTTTAGGTGTAAGAAGAGGATTACTGTCAAAAGATTTTTTTTTTTTTTTTTTTTCATGATAATGCCTGACCTCACACACCGAATGTGACCAAACAATTCTTGCGGAAATTTAATGGGACCTGTTTGATCATCCTCCATACAGTTCGAACCTCTCTCCTAGCAACGTTCCTCTCTTCTTACACCTAAAATCTGTCCTTGGTGGTCAACACTTCAACGATGATAAAGAGCTGTTACCACCTGGTTGAATACACAGGCGGCAACCTTCTGTGAAGGATGCATGCAAAAACTTGTGGCACGCTATGACAAGTGCGTACAAAATTTCGGCAGTTATGTGGAAAAGTAGTTTAAGAGTTGTAGAATTTTGTGCAATAAAAATTTCTTCTGTATGTGTACAATTTCATTTTTATTACCAAACGGAACTTACTTTCTGGACGCGCCTCGTATATATTAGAAAAAAGGGGCCGATTTGCACGACAATGCCAATCCACCACTTCTTGGCAAATTATTTTAATTCTCAGAAAAGATAAAGTGTGCACTTTGAAAGAGGCAAAATTGTAGCCGTCCGCGGGGGCCGAGGGGACTGAGGCGATCCAGTCACGGTCTGCACGGTCACTACGGTCGGGGCTTCGAATCCACCCTCAGGCATGGATATTTGTGCCGTCCTTAGTCTTAGCTAGTTCATAAGTAGTTTGTAAGCTTAGGGACTGATGACCCCGTAGTTAAGTCCCATAAGTTCTACAAACATTTGAACATTTTATTTGCAAAATTATAGAATCCCATGACCGACATCAATGAGGCATATTTGTAATCCGTCAGTTTCTACGTGTACTGTAGTGTAGCCATGTGGGAATGGCCGTGAGCTCTATGATGCCTTGCTGCGGAGTGTGCGGTTCGTGTTTTCCCACGGGCATGGGTGTGAATGTTGTTTAAGTTAGTTTAAGTTGCGTGCTGCGATAAGCGCGATCGTTCGCCGTCGGGGGCTCGAGTACCCCCTGTGGCATGGGTATTTGTGTTGTCCTTACGTTAGTTTGCCTTAGTTTAAGTAGTTTGTAAGCTACGGACTCATAAACCAGCAGCTGAGTCAGATAGATTTGCAAAACATTTGAACGTTTTAGTTTAAGCAGTTCGTCAGTCTAAAGAGGGATGACCACTGCTGTTTGGTCCCATAGTTTTACAAACATTTGATTTTTTTAACCATAGTGTAAACACTTCTGTGGAAAAAAAACTGAATAGTAGTACTGTGCTATCCAGGCGTAACGTTGCAGAGCGATGTGAAATGGAAGAGGCATGTAAGAACAACCGTCGGGAAGGCGAAGGGTCGAATCACTTTACTGGGAAAATTTTGGGAAGAGGTGGTTCACTTGTAAAGAAGACCACTTATTGAGTGCTTGTGTGTGATCCTCACAAAGTTGGTTTAAAGAAAGACATATGAGCAATTGAGAGGCGGGATGCTAGGTTTGTTACTGGTAGGTTCGATGTCACAGATAGGCTTAGGGTACTGAAAAAAGAAGGGAAGGTGAAGTTGATATTGAGAAACGCTGTTGAGGAAATTTCGTAGCTTGAATTCCAAGATGACTGCAGAAAAATTCTACGGCGCCAACTTATAGTTCGCGTAAAGAACACAAAGATCAGGTAAGAGAAATTAGGGGTACAGGCAATCGTTTATCCCTTGTTCTAGTTGGGTGTAGAACAAAACCAGAAAATAGCTAGCAGTCATACGAGGTACTCTCCGCCACGCATTACACGATGCATTTCAGAGTATGTTTGTAGATGCGTAGATATAATGAAAAACCACATGTGCTGGGACAATGGCGCCTATGGAATTCTCCCATGGGGCTCACGGTTCTTTCGTGAGTACGTGCGTGTCGTGCACGGGTCCCCGAGCTAATGCAGTCTTCCTTCCTTGCCGGCCGCGGTGGCCGAGGGGCTGAGGCGCTTCAGTCACGGTCTGCACGGTCACTACGGTCGGGGGTTCGAATCCCCCCTCGGCCATGGATATTTGTGCCGTCCTTAGGATTAGCTAGTTCGTAAGCAGTTTGTAAGTTTAGGGACTGATGACCCCGTAGTTAAGTCCCATAAGCTACACAAACATTTGAACATTTGATTTCTTCCTTCCTTCTTTACTTCCCGGACTGCATTTCCTCTCCCCCTCCCCTCCTTTCCTATCCTCACTCCTTCCTCTCCCCACCAGGGAACTGTTAACATTAGCAGTTTAGTCGCCATATTCCAACCAAACAACCCAACCCAGCCTTAGGAAGGCGGGAAGGGGGGGGGGGGGGACGCAGTTGTTCTATGAAAGAATTCGTTCATGAGCTAAAATAACTGAAAGTTATCGAAAAAGCAACAGCATAGTACCGGTAACGTTACGTAACAATGATATAAAGATACAATAATTCACTCAGAATTTCTGACTCACGTGTACAGAGAGAATGCTTTTGCCCCTAGTGACATTAAAAGCTGTGGGCACTCCCGGGCTCAGCGGCAAGTGAAGCAGGTGGCAGGCTTCGGTTCACTGCTGGGATTCTGGGCAAATCTGTTTATAAAGGAGAATGCTTCCATACTTTTGCACAAATGTGTAGGACGCTTAGATAATAGGAAAAACTGATAACATTGAAATTATACAGAAAAGGAGAGCAGCACGAATGGTCACTGTTTTGTGTAACTCATGTGAGAGTGTTTCGGAAATGCTGATAAACTTGTACTTTGAGACATCTGAAGATAGACGAAAATTATCTCACAAATACTTGAACAAAGTTTCAAGTGTGAATATTAAACGAGAAACTGCAGCCTTCCTGTATCGCAGCAGTAGGGAGCACTAAGACAAGATTAAAGTAATTCCGCAGCTCACAGGGGCGTTTAAGCAGCTATTTTGCACGCGCTCCCTACGCAAATGATACGAGGAGAAACATTAATATATGTAACGCTTGCTATGCATACCACAGTGGTTTGCAGAGTTTAAACGTAAATGTGAATGTAAATTTAGAATTGCACCTTTCAGGAGCGAATGAGCTAACTGCATATTGTTTACAGATGCCTGTATACTAGTATGCATTGTTTCCACAAAATAAAATCACACAATGATTACTCCTCATTTTTTTTCTAAACTGCGATGTACCGACTAATATTGTATTCCACAATGAACAGCAACGTTTCATTCAATTTATTCATGCCAGACAAGACCACGAAACTCTCTGCTAGGTTTGAACAAGGCTGTAACCGACTAAGCTGACTTCTTCAGCACATTTCTACTGCTTTATTTGCCAGCAGGTTTCTCCGGTGCAGAGCGAACGTTTCAATCTAGTCTGTGGATAACACATGTCCGCAATATCCTTTCTTCCATACCGCAACTGTCGCTGGTGAGTAGTAGAACTTGTGTTAAGTTTGTAAAGTAGAAGGAAGGTGAACTCGTCAACGGAGGCCTCATTTACGCCAGGATATCTCATTATTGCCCACACACACAATACCATCTACTCCAATTCGACTGTATGAATAATTAACGAGAAAATCTGAATCATCAGTAAGCCAAATTCACATACGTTTCCATCCCTTCTGGTAAACCTTATCTGTACATTTATTGTGCTTTTTGGGCTTAAAACCCTCCTACACCCTACAATAGATGCATGTCGGTAATGAGCAATGCTCTGTTTTCGATTAGCACTCATTTTCTACCAACTTACCACATACTAAGAAGCGCTTTCCAGGGTAGCTGTACAACGTTAACGGAAGGTAGTTGTTTCTTATGTAATCGACGAAGTATAAATACTTGCATTGGTCGAATTTCTAATGTAAGATATCATGATACCTCAAGTACCCATTTCCAATAATTAATTTCTAACTTTAAAATTCTCAGTTCAGGATACTTATCGTCTGTATGCCCCTGCGAAAGTTATACAGGGTGAATCACCTAACACTTGCATCGTAAATATTGCAGAAACGGAAAGTGCGATTGATGTGCGGTTTTTACAGAATGGACTGTTTTTTTTTTCAATCATACAGATTTTTTTTAATGGAGCAATGGTTGTTTCTATCATGCACTGGAATTTTTGACACCAGTCATTTTGAATAACTTTTTATCACGTTTAGTTTGGCAGCTACAACCATTCAAAGTTTCGGGAGTGGAGGCTGCGATAGCGTAGCTGACTGGCCGAGTGGCTTGCCCCTGGGGCACGGCCCACTGTCTCATGACCACCAGCCAGTCAGCTATGCCGTCGTAGCCTCCGCCCCCAAAATTTTGAATGGTTGTAGCTGCCAAACTAAACGTGATAAAAATGTCATTCAAAATTCTTTGTACACAGCTGGTGTCAAAAATTCCAGTGCAAGATAGAGACAACCATTGTTTCATTTGAAAAATTGTATGTTTGCATAAAAATACACTTTCTAGGTATTTTTACAATCTGTTTATTGGCTAACAATACGAGTCCTTGACTACCAATCCATTCTGTGAAAACCGCACATCAATCGCACTTTCCGTTTCCGCATTATTTGCGGTGCAAGTGTTAGGTGATTCACCCTGTATATAGGAGAAGTCCTAAATAAAGGGACTGATGACCTAGCTGTTTAGTCCCCTCAAAACCAACAACAACAACAACAACAACAACAATCCTAAATAGATCACAAAAACACAACTCCAAGTAAGAATTTATCTTAACACTTAGAAAACGTGGAATATTGCTAAAATATATGTCAGTTTATTACACCAAAAGCAGACCTCAATACAGGGAGGTAGAACTTACTACACATCACTCTTGGAGTATACATAAACATACGATAGTTTACATGAGCGTTTGTGGCCCACACGTCACGTGACTTATTTTCTGAGTTGCAAAGAACTAGTACTAGAAGCAAAATGTCTTTTGATAGTATTCCTATCACTTTATGTAGGATTCTATTCAGGAGTCTAAATTTCTCCTCAATACGCTGAACTGTTCCCGGTTGAAAGATATACCTTCACTAGACGAGCTCATTTTGTCGATCGCTGTCAACTTGCTTGGGAAGAAATGATCATCTACGGGCCCGGTTAAGCACTGTCGAGTATGGCTAGCACTTGGATGGGGAACCTTTCAGGTCTGCCGAGCGCTGTTGGCAAGCGGGATGCACTTAGCCGTTGTGGGTCCTACTGAGGAGCTACTTGATTGAGAAGTAGCGACTCCGGTTACCAAAACTGACATTAGGGCTGGCAGTGCCTCGTCCCCATCCGTACCGCACCTGTCCTCGGGCGGAGGATGAGACGGCGGCCGGTCAGTACTCAGTGGGCCTCTCGAAGCCTGTCGGACAAAATTCAGTTTACTCCTACAGAAAAATAAGAGACTTTTGGTGACAAGAAAAGCAGCTGTATGAATATCATGAACTCAGATGGAAAACCAGTTCTGAGAAAGAAGGGAAAGCTGAAAGATGGAAAGAATATATAGAAGGGCTATACAAAATAAATAATGCCGGAAGGGAAGAGGAAGTAGATGAAGATGAAATAGGAGATACTATACTGAGAGATGAATTTGACGTAGCACTGAAAGACCTAAGTCAAAACAAGGCTCTTGGAGTGGACGAGATTCCCTGAGAGCTACTGCAGTCTCTGGGAGAACCAGCCATGACAAAACTGCTTCACGTGGTGAGTAAGATGTATGAGAGAGGCGAAATACCCTCAAACTTCAAAAAAAAAAAAAAAAAAAAAAAAAAAAAAAAAAAAAAAAAAAAAAAGTAATAATTCCCGTTCCAAAGAAAACAGGCGTAGAAAATTTTACAAATAACAGAACCATCAATTTAAAAATTCATGCTGCAAAATTATTTACAGAGTAATAGAAAGTCTGGCAGAAAGTGATCTTGGAGAAGATCAGTTTTGATTTAGGAGAAATGCAGGAGCAATACTCACATTCCGACTTATCTTAGAAGATAGATTAAGGAAACGCAAACCTACATTTCTAGCTTTTGTAGATTTGGAGAAAGATTCTTAGGATGTTGATAGGAATACACTCTTTCAAATTATGAAGTCAGCAGGAGTATACGGAAGTTTATTTACAACTTGTACAAAATGTAGACAGAAATTATTAGATTCGAAGGGCACGAAAAGGAAGCATCGGTTGCGAAGGGAGTTAGACAGGATTGTAACATTTCTCAGTTCTTATTTAATTTGTACAGTGAGCAAGCTGTGAAGCAAAGAACAGAAGGAATTAAAGTTCAGAATGAACTAATAAAAACTTTGCGTTTTGCTGATGACATTGTAATTCTGTGTAATTCTGTCAGAGACAGCAAAAGACGTGTAAGAGCAATGGAACGGAATGGACAGTGTGTTGAAAGGATGAAGATGAACGTTAACAAGAATAAAAGAAGGGCAATGGAATGCAATCGAAGAAAATCAGGCGAAGGTGAAGGAATTAGATTTTGTAATGAAACAATAAAACTATTATATGAGTTTTGTTACTTGGGCAGTAAAATAATATATGTTGTTCGCAGTTACAGAGGATATACAATGCAGAATGACAATGGGAAGAAAATTGTTTTTGAAAAAGTTAAATTCGTTAACATCGAATATTAATTTAAGTGTAAGGAAGAGTTTTCTGATGGTATTTGTGTCGAATGTTGCCTTGTACGGCAGTGAAGCGTGGACGATAAATTGTTCAGAAAGGAATATGATAGATGCTTTTGAAATGTGGTGTTACAGAAGAATACTAAAGAGTGGGTGGGTAGATCGCGCCACTAATGAGGATGTACTGAACCGAATTAGATGGAAAAGTAATTTCTGGCACACCTTGACTAAAAGAAAGGATCGATTGCTGGGACACATATTTAGACATTGAGGAATGGTGAATTTAGCATTGGATGGAAATGTGCGTGGTAAAAATAGCAGAGGGACACCAAAAGACGAATACAGTGTTATTTATTTATTTTATTTTTCGTATGACTTACATGCTGTGTTAATATAGAAACAGATAATACTTTTACAGGTTAGAGGTCATAATATATACAAAACAAATACAAAAAAAACTATCTAAATTTTAATATCTAAGCATCCTAATCCAGGTCAGTGCTGCAGGATCAGCCCTCATGAAATCACTGCAGGTTTCTTGGAAGGCTCTCAAAGGGCACTCTTTCCTGACTGTGTCAAGGCTCCACAATCACATCCTGAAGACTCCACAAAACCCCATGTATACAGTGAGTCCGCGCATCGATCGTGCCCCGTATAGACATTCAAACATTACAAAGGTCTTTCATTCTCCTTCAGCGTCTGAATGTCAAAAAATCATTTAAATATGTCAGTTAAAATTTCTGCCCATAATTCGTTAATCTGAGTTAACCTTACGCACACAATTAATAGGATAGAACAAACCAATATGTTAACTACAAGATATCAAGTGGAGAGCTTTCGCTCTCCGTCATGGGTCGTGTTATTTTACAAAAATATGATACATTGCTCTTGAAATGACGTGAAATCACACATTGAAGATAACGAATTTCGCTACGATGGGATGTTTTAATTTTAGCTTCGCATCCTGAAAAGACGTGGTTAATTAGAAGTCCATTTTTTATATGGTTATTGTTCTTTATGAATCGACCATTATAACATCGCATATCTTTCTTGACTATACGCAAAAAGCCGCGTAATCCCTTCTAAACCTGATTTGATCAGTTCGGAGACGTAGGCAGGAGGAGTTCGAAATAATTGCGCTGAGTTTTGTAGGCATGCCATTCGAGCACACAACTCAGCACGTCATTAAACTAGGCAACTGTTTCTAGACGCCTTGTTTAGCAAGTTTTCCTGAAAATGAATGCCAGTACGTAGGACTGCAAGCAGATATCGGAACTTGAAGGAAATGTCCAATATCTTCGTCTTTCCATTTCCCCGACTCCTCCAGACCTGATAAGCGAATCACTTTGTGTTCGATATACAGACGGAAACGTGCCTACCAACTTGTTGGTTGCATCTTCAGGGCTCTTGCTAACCGCCATTTCGCCGCGGAATAAGTTTTTTTTTTTTTTTTTTTTTTTTTTTTTTTTTTTTTTTTTTTTTTTTTTTGTGTGTGTGTGTGTGTGTGTGTGTGTGTGTGTGTGTGTGTGTGGTTTTTTTTTGCGTACTTTTTATAACTCAGGTTATCGTCCAATCGGACATTTTTATGTAGGCGGGGTTTCACACAATATTCTACTGCATTTCTTTATATCTCAAGAAAAGTATTCTCCTTGGCTTTGTCTCAGATTACAAATACCACACTTAAAACACAATCTCGGAAAAAGACTAGATTTTAATATCAGATGATATTAGGTGATATTGATGCATTCATCGGAGATGTTGTTCACTATATTTACAGCCTTCAAATATTGATAGGAACGTTCGGTAATAAAAATAGATTTAGCACTACTGAATTGCCATCACTTTTGGAAAGAAGTTACTTACGGGTTATTTAGATCACCTATTGAAAAAAAATGCGAGTTTTAAAGGAAATGATATAAGAATATACGTGCTCAAGTTGAGATTGTAAAATTTCTGCATCATGCGTGCGTCATATTTTTCAGAGACCAAAAGCGTCAATAAATAAATATATTTCTTTTCAGCTGAAAATAATAATTTTTCTCTCAGCGGACATGTGCTGCCCTAGTCGCTCCAGGCACTTGCATTGTGTTTGTTTGCGAATAATTTGAAACTTTATATACATTTCATTACGGACACAACAGTAATTACAAACGAAACGAGGCATCAGTGGTTCAGTCAACACATCTATTACATAAATAAATATTTTATCAGAGCGTTAGCCTTCACATTTGGCTGACTGTAACACATTGCTTATAGTTCACCTTCTATATCTGTATCTAGATCTTCACTTACGGAGTATGGTAGAGGGTACTTTATGTTCCCCTATCACTTCCCCCTTCTCTTGTTCCAGTCGCTTATGGCATGTAAGAAAAAGCTGTCTGGTAAACCTCTATGTGGGCACAAATGTTTCTAATTCATCTTCACGGTCTTTTAGCGAGATATACTTAAGAGGAAGGAATATACTGATTGACTCTTTTAGGAACATACGCTCTCTGAACTTTAACAGTAGACCATACCATGGCGCATAAGTCCTCTATTGTAATTTCCGCCACTGAAGTTAGCTCAGCATCTCTGTAATTCTCTTGTCGATCCCTCGCTGTGGTTCTTTCAATTTGACAAAGAAATCGTAATCACAGTGACTCATGCCAGGCAACTACGGTGGATGATCCAAAATCTTCTATTTCCAGCGGTGCAAGATGTCCTGGACAGCAGCAGATATGATTGCCTTTCTTTTCCGAAGTGAAATAATCACTGCGAGGGATTCAGAAAAACGTCAGAGATGACAATATACATACCATAGGACGGTCAATACGGGACAGAAACCGCGATAGACACTCAGATGGTATATGACGCCTCCTCTACATTTGACAAAGGTTTATAAATACCGGGCTAGTATGGAGGGAGAGATTATATTGAACGTGTGTAGATATAAATACCCATATCAGTAAAGTCATTTAGGAGAACCTTTATCCATCCTTTGTGTTAGTCGAACGAGTATTTTGTATTTGTTGACGCACTTCAATACATGGGGGTTCCTGAAATGTATGTCAGCCACTGAAAAAGTACACCCAGGGATAATAAAGATAGAAACGCGAAACATCGCCAATAATTATAGTGAGATCTGATGAAACAAAATTTTTGTAAAGCTATGGGACCAAACTGCGGTGGTCATCAGTTCCTAGACTTACAAACCACGCAACTCACTTATGTTAAGGACAACATACACATCCATGCCCGAGGGAGGACTCGAACTTACGATAGGGAGTAGCCGCCCACTCTGCAGCAAGGCGCCATAAATCGCATGACCATGTGAGATCTGATATGGAAATAATATACACCTGGTGGCGCTGCAATCTGTAAAGGCCTCTATTTAAATGACCTGTAGCGTTGAGCCATCCACGTAATGATCACATTCCGACTCCATTAGGACATTTCTAAGCGCAGAATGCCAGGCAGACGTACATGTCATTCCTCACGGTTACGTCAGTTTGAGAGGGGTCTCATCACCGGCACGAAAACCGCAGACTGGCCGACATGCTGTGAGGCTCCCCAGATCGATCGGTCGGAAGGTTTCATACGCTGTTGGGAGCAGTAAACACGGACTGGCACCAAAGTGCAACGTACCGGGTCTGGACAAGCAAGAAGACGGCGATGCGAGACGATCCAGAGATCATATGGCATGGAGCCAGAGATGCAACAGTGACTCGCTCAAGGAAACAAGCAGATGTAGGGTTCATTTTTTCGATAAACCATTACTAGACTGCTTGTGGATGCGAATTTGCAATCCCGTTGTGTACTGACATCAACATCCAGACATCAGCTACTCCGTCTACAGTGGACAAGACAGAGCGACGTCGAAAGCAAGAGATCGATGAAATGAGCTGTTTAGTAGTGAATTCCGTTTCGTTTTGGTATGCTAATGATAATCACATAGGGCTGTGGAGGCAGCATGGTGAACAAAACAGCTAAACCCAAGCCGTCGCGTGCCACAGCGTTCTCAGAGCCGGAGTATTGCTCCGGGGGCCACAGTCCCCCTTAATTGTGCCATGCAGAAATGTCACGGGTCCGCGTTATGTTGATGACATTCTTCAACTCCATATCGGACCTTTCCTACATCATCCAGCAGGGGATCTTTCCCAGCAAGGTAATACATTTCGGCACATGTTCTTGATTTCCCGCGTCATTCTCCGACTTCTCCGTGCCTGGCCTGCTCTCTGGACATGTCCAATATGGAGTATGTGTGACACCAGTGGGAATGGCCGCGTGGATTTAGGCGCATTGCCGCGTATTGCGTGGCCGCTCCCCATCGGAGGTTCGAGACGTCCGTCGGGCTTGTGTGTATGTGGTTTTCTTAGCTTAAGTTAGTTTACATAGTTTGTAAGTCTAGAGACTGATGACCTCAGCAGTTTCGTGTCTTGGGTTTACAAACATTGAAACTTTTTTTTTCTGTACCAACTGAAACGCCATGATTTTGGCATTCGTGTTACACTCTACTTGTCTAGTTGTACTCGCTGTACGTCTTTGTTTGTTTCGATTTTGGGACCAACTGAACATATTATCTGCATCATTATATTATATATAAAAATTAATTTTCCTTTGTTTGCCTTTTAATTCCCATTTTATGCACAGCAATACCGGAAATCCGATTGCGATAAAACTTTGTCATCATATTGCTTGCACTTTCGTGAAGGTTATAGGCATAAATTATGTCACTGTACAACATGTAGTTTAGGAAATATGACGGCATGAACAATTAGATGCGTGAAAAACTACCGCTTTATGAATGACGATTAATTTTTTTTACTTCTTTGTTACTTAATGCATTCTAAACATATTTTGCAAACAATATGAATGTAAGCACAAAATTTTTTCTTTGTACTAATTTTATTTTATGAGACATGACGTTATAAACACTGAGACAAGTGGGAAACTGCCACCACATGTTTCTTCGTATTTTTGCGCTATCGTACCGTTAATCTGATTGCGATTAAACTTTGCACTTTTAATCTTCAAAACAAGAGGACAGACACTATCTACGTAAAATTTTGCATGATGCGTAGCAGAGGGTACTTAAACTATGAACTTCGACGATATTTACGATTTTATTCAGATCTTGCCGAAATGTACACTTAACGTTAAAAATAGAGGAACGTAAAGATCTACGTCAGATTTCATACGGTGCATGGCGGAGGGTACCGTGCAACATACTTAGGCATCACTTAACTGATCACCGTGAAAGTAAACAGAGTTATATAATTTTTTACAGATGGAGGAGGTAATGGACTGAGGAGGTGGAGGAGGAGTTCGACAGGAAGATGAGATGGTTGGCAAATATAGGGGAAGGTGGAGATGGCTAGAGAGAGGGGTAGAAGGATGTGAACACAAAGAGGGGAGAGGAGGAGATGGGCAGAGACAGAAGGAAAGAGGAGGTGTACAGTGGCAGATGGACTAACTTAAGACTGAAATAAAAATATACGCGGGAGACGCAGGATTTTCAGGTAGTGTCTAATACATTTCATGTCGATCCGATATTATCCTCCTGTGGCGCTCTTTTAAATATTTCTGGATGTATAGTGTGAAACGCAGTGGTACTGAATACTCCCTTGGGGCACGAAAATGTTCAAATATTTTTATAGCTTATGGGACTTAACTACGGGGTCATCAGTCCCTAAACTTACAAACTACTTATGAACTGGCGGAAGTAAAGTTGTGAGGAGGCATCGTGAGTCGTGTAGGGATAGCACAGTCGGTAGTGCGCTTGCCCACGAAAGGCAAAGGTCCCAAGTTCGAGTCCCGGTTCCGGCACACAATTTTAATCTGCCAGGAAGTTTCATACCAGCGCACACTCCGCTGCAGAGTGAAAGTTTCATTCTGGAAACATCCCTTAGGCTGTGGTTAAGCCATGTCTCAACCATATCCTTTCTTCCAGGAGTGCTAGTCTTGCGTGTTTGCAGGAGAGCGTCTGTGAAGTTTGGAAAGTAGGAGGCGAGGGACTGGCGGAAATAAAGTTGTGAGGCGGCATCGTGAGTCGTGTCGGGATAGCACAGTCGGTAGTGCGCTTGCCCGCGAAAGGCAAAGGTTCTAGGTTCGAGTCCCGGTTCCGGCACAGTATTTTAATCTGACAGGAAGTTTCATACTTATGAACTAACTAATACTAAGGACGCACAATTATCCATGCCCAACGGGGGATTCTAACCCCCGACCGTAGCGGCCGTGCAGACCGTGACTGGAGCGCCTCAGTCCCCTCGGCCAACGCGGCCGGCCCTTGGGGCACGATCGAAATTTATTTGTATGATGACTAATTTTCCTGATGAAAGACATACTGTGTGCTGTTCCCTAGAAGCTTAATGCAATCACACAGTTTGGCTGATATTACTCACACTCGTATTTTTTCACTAAACGGTATTGCAGAACTGTATCGAACACCATTCAGAAGTGAAGGAACATGTCCTCTTCGCACATATTGGCATCTTTCCTTGCATAAGTGTGATGTAAAAATTCACGTTATTTTGAAGGGCGTACGCGAGGAAGACTGGTTATCGTTGTCCCATAGTGATTGGTATATCCATAGTTTCACCTTTACACCAGTTAGACGTAAGATAAATCTTGATTATCTTAGTGAGTACCTCTGCTTTTTATGGATGTTAAAGTTTATCCCTAGACACAACAGATATTTCATAGGAGCAGTTGCGGCTTAAATACTCTTTTGTCACATCCAACCCCACGACAGGGGCGGTTATGACAGAGGTTGCGGTGGTAGCGACATATACAGATTAGATAGATGTTATTTTACTTGCGTAGCATCTTAATTTTTATTCCTAGGGCACTTTGACAGCATGTTTTTAACTATCATGTAATAACCTTCAGCACTACTACATGTCAAAAATACTTATTTATTGACTCCGCGTTTCAAATAAATAATTAATGACAAGCAGAAATAACAAAAGAAAATACCTACCTTTTAAAATTAACTGAAGATAAAATACACCTCATTATGGATGTCAATACAGGAAGACTATGTATTCATAGAAAATTAGAAGAATTTAACACGACAGAAAATGAGAAGCAGGTCAATTCTTCTACTTAACAAATCTAATTAACTGCTGTATGTGACCGAAATTCTAATCAGACTGATAACTTGGCATTGGTTTCCGATGAGTTTTTGGCTTCTGAAACTTCGGCAACGATCGTTCGCTGAAATTCTGCGCGCCGTTATCTGGGTTAAGTCCAGAGATCGATGAAGGCACCGAGGACGTTCCTGACCTCACTAAACTATCTAATCTGTAGTTGGTCCACAGATTTCTCCAACACAGCAGCCTCCCCTTCGCTTGGATTCATAATGCAATCCCATCACTAATCTAAGTTATCGTAAAATGAATCTACATCATGAGTGTACTAGGGTACCGTCATTGGTACCAACAAATGATTGGAGGCAGCTAGTGTAGCAGCCAAATCTCAATCTGTAATGCAGAAACTACGCAATTTTCTCAAAATCTAGGTTCTTCGTACATCAACTATAATTAACTCGAAAATTATATAACCCATTACCCATAGCAGAAATAAACCTAATTGTTTTACCAATACGATATAAAATATCTTATCCTTGCTTTGATTGTGGTTTTAGTCAAAAGACAAATTTGATGTACCTCTCTAGTTACGTCTATCCCGTGCAAGCCTCTTCATTTTCGCGAAGTTCAATGGTCAAATGTTTGTAAAGCTATGGGACGTAACGGCAGTGATCATCGGTCGATAAACTTACAAACTACTTGAATTAACTTATGCTAAGAACCACACACACAGCCATGCTCGAGGGAGTACTCGAACCTTTGATGGGGAACGGCCGTGCACGCCACAGCAAGGCGCCTTAGAGCACACGGTCATTCCCGCTCGGCATTAACCTACAGCCATCTGAATCATCGTACTGTAGTCGACATCTACCCCTCCTCTCCTATTTTTACTCTTCACAAAACGACCCACAACCAATCTTATTTGACGCCTCAGGTTGTGTCACATAACCTATCACTTCTTTTAGTTCAGTTATGCTAGTATTTTCTCCACGATTCAATCATTAGTTATCCTAGCCTTGTACGTAGTCTGACTAACATGTCTTACGTAACATTAAAGACAAAGATCGACGAATTATTACAAAACTACCTTACCCAGGCCATGCACCGCTGTGGCTCCGTATGTAACGGGAAGTAAATGAAAGAATTATTAGGAGAATACTGTTACAGAGAAAATAAATCATTCAGTCAACATGTACTCTTTTCAGTGTTCCTGTAGATTTATGTGGAATGGAAGTAAAGTTGGAAAACATTGTTTTCGTCAATTAATTATTTGTTATAAAGCCAGTATTTTACAACATTTTTTTGTTTGTTTTCTGCCTATAATCAGAGATCGGCCTATATGCCAAAGTATGCGACGTATAATTGCCCATGGGAGGAGCAGTCTTGTACAAAGCACTCTAGCTCTTTGTCCATCCCCAGTTACTGCCCATCTCTGTGCGTTTCGTCTTTTTGTCGTCGTATCTATTCAAAATCGAGAAATTAAAAATTAGAAACTAAGTTCAAATATTGGGGTAACGACGGAAATTAACCAGAAAGTTAATCTTACAGAGAAGTAAACAAAATAACGACACGATTAAACGACGTTATTCACAGAGATCATTACTACGATGCTTTTGTTTCCTCTGCTGACAACTCCATCGACCTAGCAGTTGTGGCATTGTAATTACGTGGTATGCGTGTGTTACTGAGAAGGAGCCGTTTGAACACGAACGTCCCTAATTTGAGATTTCACGATACGTTGTTACTTTCATGTGGCAGTACGTTGGCTGCGCTTCAATTTTCGATGTTCGCTTATTATTACAGTTTGAGATTTTAATGCATAATATCACAGTTACAGATATGATAATATCTTAACCCTTTACCATTATGAACTGCTACGCGCACACATGATTTTTATTTTGTGTCCATCTAAGCTAAAACAACTTTCGATTTATAAAATTTCGTTCGTCTCCTTTTACAATCTTCTATAAAAGTAAAAAGTTGTTGTTGCATTGTGTAAATGCATCATTTGAGAACTGCTCGACCGATTTGGCTGACATATTTTGTTGTGTTCCTAATTCTGAGGACAAGCATTGTATGAAATAAATATTTGGAGGCGCTAAAGTAATATTAGAAAATTTGGCATAAATTGAAGGTGTAGTTTTCAATGTGTTTTTGAAAGAACTCGACACCAAAATTCACTATTCAGACGTTGGGGAAGGGTAATTCCTCTTTTATTTTGTTCGTTATTGTCCTGGATACGTTTTCAGAAAAAAATGGGACAGTTACATAGGAAAGTCGAGAAATTCGATCAACGTCCAAAATTCATAATTATTATATGCACTACCTATCATAAGCGAAGGTTAGGAACGACATACTTGGTTTTATCGATCACCACCAAATTTTCAATATAATTTGACGGTGTTTTACTGATCGTTAGATATGATCATCGTTTAGTCAATCACCATGAAAATGTACGTATGTTCTCATGGAGAAGAGTTATACCCTCTACAAGCAGCTGAACGGTGCACGGTGAAGGATAACTTGCAAGTGGCTTCGACACCGTTAGATCACTCACCATGAAAGTTGACAAGTACGTGTACATTTTCATAGATAGCGGGGAGGAAGAGATATAATGGGGGAGGAGGAAACATACAGAGATAGGGGCTGGAGGAGATGGGCGAAGGAAGCGGGGAGGAATAGGTAAGTATATAGAGAGGAGGTATGAAATGATTGTAAACCTATTGGACCGAACTGCTATGGTCATCAATCAAAAATGTTCAAATGTTTGTAGAGCTTATGGGACTTAATTACGGGGTCGTCAGTCCCTAAACTTACAAACTACTTATGAACTAGCTAATACTAAGGACGGCACAAATATCCATGCCCGAGGAGGGATTCGAACCCCCGACCGTAGTGGCCGTGCAGACCGTGACTGGTGCGTCGCAATCCGCTCGGCCACCGCGACCGGCGGGCATCAATCCCTAGACTTACAGACTACTTTAACTTACACTGAGGAAAAGACACACACTTATGTCAGAGGGAGGACTCGAAACTCCGACGGAAATGGCCGCTCAGTCCATAGCATGAAGCCTTAGACCACACGGCCATTCCGTGCGGCCAGAGAGGATGGAGGAGATGAACTAATGGAAGATTCGAATAAATACATGGTACTGTGAATTACACATACCATTGTTTGTGTCAGAAGGAGGGGTGAAGGAGCTTTACAGAATTAAGGGGTTGGAGTAGGACGTGGGATGGGGGAGGGGGAGATGGCGGCGGAAGTAAATAGTGTGGGATGAGATGTACACGGAGTGTGTAGAAGGTGATGGACAGAGACAGGAGGGAGGAGGAGGAGGAGATGGACAAAGGGAGGTGGGAGGAGGACAGGGAAAGAGAGGGGGGATTAGAGTGTATATACAATTCCTCTTAACATTAGCAATTGCGAAACATTGTCGGGTTCGCTAGTTAATATTAAAAATCGATAGCCACACGGAAGTAGCCGCGTGATCTAAGGTGTCAAGCTACGGAATGCGCGGCCGCTCCCGTCGGAGGTTCGAGTCCTCCCTCGGACACGCGCGCGTGTGTGTGCGCGCGCGCGCGCGCGCGCGCGCGCCTGTGTGTGTGTGTGTGTTGTCCTTAGTGTAAGCTAGTTTAAGTAGGTTGTAAGTCTACGGACTGATCGCCATTCCAGTTTGGTCAATTAAGCTTAACATACATTTGAACATTTCATAAATCGGTACTCCAATTTTGTGTTAACGTATTAATATAATGAGTAACTGCAGTTGACCCAAATAATCCACGGAGATTACGACGTTATCGCTGGAGACTGCGACCTTCGCTGGGTGTTTTACGCTTGCGTGTGTGTTGCAGGAACCGGCTGGAGAGCTACGAGCAGTCGTGCGCGGTAGACAGCGTGACGAAGAAGTGCGCGGGGCCGGCGAGCGAGTGCCGGCACGCCATGCTGGCCATCCTGGGCACCGAGCTGCGCTCCAACTGCGCCTGCAAGGGCACCGACTTCACGCAGCTCTACGACTGCCTCGGCTGGCAGCGCCTGCTCTGGGTCAACCCCTGCGTCGGTACGCTCCCCATGCTCTCCTTGCTCTCCGGAAGGAGTTCGACACTGTAGCAAAACGAGATACGATCACAGGAAACATCTTCACAGAACTGTTATTTTGTACACAAAAACAATTTACGATATTTTAACTATCAGTGGAGAAATTTATGCCTCAGCTAGGATTCTAACCCGGGTCCCCCTGCCTTCTAGACAGTCACGCTTGTCCACTACGTCACTGGGGATATAGCAATCATCGCAGCGGCGCGTAGTACCCCGGCAAGCCTCCTGCCATACGAAAATTTTCAACATATTTACACACATTTATTCCGCCCTCTCTCCTCCCCCGAAAAAAATAGCACTGCCCATCAGTACCGTAACTTCTTCTTGTCATAAATGTATCCTCGCGCATTACTTTTTATCGTGTTTCAGGAGAATCAGACATGGAGTTATTCCGACATAGACATAGAAATATTATAAAAAAATGGAATGAAGCGTTTCTTTAAATAATTCTGAGCGCAGTTGTGGACAAGGTGCATTCAACCACAATGTGGGAAAGCCTAAAGGAAATTCCTGTCAAATTTCGCTTTACGTGGTGATATCCTTGTGCAGAGGAAGACAACTTCAGGCGGTGTGACGTGTGAGCAGGAAGAGCAAGCCTGTCAATCCGTGTGACGTCACGCGAGAGCCGTGTTCGCGATGTTGCACAGATAAACGGGGCTGTGAGTACAGAGCTGGAGGCCTGTCATTCCAAGGCAAAGGCCTCCTCATAACAGATATGTACTATAGATTTAAAGCCTCCAAAATAGCACTGAATCTGTGGATTAATAACTACAGACTGGAAACACTACGCATTTTCCGAAGCTATCGCAGGTTCGTGTTCGTCATCTTACTCTCTTTGAATAATATGTGAAAATTCGGGAAGCTCTTCGTAACCAGTTTGAGTCAAGTTTTGAAAATATGGAAATACTGTATACTATGTTTCAGCTCTTTACAACAGCGTTTTCAGTGGATGTTAACAATGCTCCTACCAGGTTTCAAATGGCACTGTTAAATTTACAGTGTAACGATTTATTGAAGGAAAAATCTAAACACAATGAAGGCTTGGCAGATTTTCATAAGAATGTTCCTCAAAACGAATTTCCGAGCATTTATGCCCTTGCTTCACGGATATTATGTATGTTCCCAATACCGAAACACCTTGTCAGATCACAACCTTACATGTAGTCGTCGATTAAAAATATCTCAAACATTTCATCCTGACACTGAAAAACTAACCAAAGAAAAACGAAATGGAAAATGTCAAAAACTTTGTATTTAATTGTACTGTACAGCTTTGCCTTAAATTGTAGAGAAAATGGTATTATGGGGCATTCTCTTCATTTTATAACGGTGCTATCCACACATTAAACTACACCTACATTATAACGTCCTCGTGGTATAGAGACGATATACAGTTGTCTGTAATATGTGTCTATTTTGTAATTAAAACAGTTGTTTTAAAATTAGGATATCACAGACTTCACTGTATTCGTCACACCAGATCTGTTCCCTGTCATTCCTAAATTGCTGCACTCCACACGCTCCTCGCCAGCAGCACAGAGCGCGTGACGTCACACGTTCAACTCTCCTTGCTTGTGAGCAGGCAGAGCGCCTGGGTTGACGTCACACGGCGCTGCCTGTCCTCCCCTGTCCTTGTGTCTGCTATGTTATGGAACAATTCAGTGATCATTTCCATATTCACAAGGACATGGCTTCATATTTAGAACTGGCTTGGAATCTTTGCATAAGGCTTACTCGTACAGTATAATGCCGTTGACTCCCTGCTTCCAGCAAGAGGTAAATTACGATCCGTCACACAGTTTTAATGTATGTTGTCTGATATCCATCTACAACTAGCTGTCCGACTGGGAAGCGCTGTAAGTACATAGTATGAAAAAACATCATGGCATTCTCTGATACTTTGTTTATAACAGCTAGTTTGTTACTTATAATCGAAATACCGGACGTAATTATATGTTTGAACAATATTATTATGAACATAATTTTTATGCTGAACTTCGGAAACAAAATGCACTAGAACAAAAATCCATCCCATGCAGGCCTCGAAGGACCCACCGAATACCGTCGGGCCGCCGTGACCCCACAAAAATGTTCAAATGTTTGTAAATCTGAGGGACTTAACTACATTTCATCAGTCCCTAGATTTACAAATTACTTACACTAACTTAAAGGAACTTATGATAAGGACAACACCCATGCCCGAGGAAGGACTCGATCTCCCGACGGTGAACGGCCCCTCGCACCGCACGAGGACGCCTTAGTGCGCAAGGCTAATCTGCCGCGGCCGTGACCCCTCACCCTGTAGGCCTCACCTGTAGCCGTATGGAAGGGGACGTGGTCAGCACCCCGTACTCCCGGCTATTTCACAATCTAGTAGCTCCTCGGCCTCATGGGGCGGAGTGCACCCCGCTTGCCACAGCACTCGGCAGATCCGCATAATGACCCATCCAAGTACTTGCTAAGTACTTAACTTTCGCTTTCTAAAGGATAGTACCCAAATAATTCAGTTTTGGCCTACATTCAAAGACAAAGTATCAGTAGCATTCCAGAGATTTATTCCAAATAAATTAATAAAAGAGGGAACTGAACCCCCATGGTACACAAAACAGGTCAGGTCACTGTTTCAGAAGCAACGAAAAACGCCTGCAAAATTTAAAAAGATACAGAATCCCCTTTTTGTCTATTTTGTCGTCTGTTGCCTTCACTATTTCATGTCTCAACGCTACCCATTCCTCATCTGCTGTTTTTTTTGTGTCCCAACTTCGTCGCCGCTTTTGTGTCCCAGCCTCGTCGTAGGTGTCGGGGGCCGAGTGGAATGAGACAGACACGCTGGTGCAGGTACGGAGGGGAGCAGCCAGAAACTATAAACACTCGAGTAAATTAGAAAGAGATATATTGCACAGAATGTAACAATACTTAACTTTTACATAGTACTGCAGAATGTTGATACATAGTTGTTAGAGGCCTGCCTAGTGCCTGTACAAATAGCAAAGTCTTCACTGGTGCCTATCTGATTACGAAGGTCCTAACTCGTTGCTATCTCAGTCCGAAGTGGCCGATGTCCTACAGTGGTGGCCACGAGCGGCGTTGTCGCAGAGGGCGCTCGTGGCTGTCGTCGTGAGAACGCCGCGCCGTGCGTGCATGACGGCGCGCGGCGAAAGTAAGTGGCGCGCACTTTGTACTTGTGCGACACCACAGTTTTAATTCCCCCGTTTCTTTCAATTGTTGCCTAAAGCTCCCTCTGAAATTCTCAAGAACTTCAGTTTCCTTCGATTTATCGAGGTTCCATCTTTTTATTTTCCTTTCTTTCTGCAGTTTTTTCAGTTTCAATCTACAATTCATGACCAATAAGATATGGTCAGAGTCTATATCTGCCCCTGGGTGTCCCTTACATTTTAAAACCTGGTTCCTGAATCTGTCTTACCATTATAAAATCTATCTGGTACCTCCTGGTGTCTCCTGGAATCTTCCACGTATACAACCTTCTTTCGTGATTCTTAAACCAGGTGTTTGTTATGATTAAATTATGTTCCGTGCAAAATTCTACCAGGCAGCTCCCTATTTCATTTCTTTTGCCCAGCCCATATTCACCTACTATTTTTTCCTTCCATTCCGTTTATTACTACCGAATTCCAGTCTCGCATCACAATTACGTTTTTCTCTCCATTAATTATAATTTCCTTTACCTCATACATTTCTTTGATCTCCTCATCATCGGCAGAGCTAGTTGGCATATAAACCTGTACTACTGTGGTCAGTGTCGACTTCGTATCTATCTTGACTACGATGATACGATCACTGCGCTGCTCATAGTAGTTTACCCGCATTACTATTTTCTTATTCATTATCAGACCTACTCCTGTAATATCTCCAAATGATTTTGTGTTTATAATCCTGTACTCACCTGACCAGAAATCCTCTTACTCTTTCACCGAACTTCACTAATCCCCACTATATCTAACTTCAACCTATCCATTTATCTTTTTTAATTTTCTAATCTCCGTACTCGATTAAGGAGCTAACATTCCGCGCTCCGCTCCGTAGAATGCTAGTGTCGTCTTTCCTGGCAGCGCGGGAGTAGCCGAGCTGTCTGAAGCGCCACGTTGCTGAAAGCACGGCCTCCCGTGTCGGAGGTTCGAATCCTCCCTCGGGCATGGATGTTTGGGTTGTCTTTAGTATACGTTAGTTCATAAGTTCAAGACTACGCAGTTAAGTCCCATAAGCTTTACAAACATTTGAATAATTTTGTCTTTCCTGATGACGACATCCTCCTGAGTAATCTCCGCCAGGAAATCCGAATGGTGGACTATCTTACCTCCGGAAATTTTACCCGAGAGGATGCCATCATCATATATTCATACAGTAGAGCTGCATGTCTTCGGGAAAAGTAACGGCTGTAGTTACCCTTTGCTTTCAGCTGTTCGCAGTAACTGCGTGGCAAAGCCACATTAGCTGATGTTACAATACCAGCTGAGTCAATTATTCAGACTATTGCCCCTATAACTACTGAAAAGGCTGCTGCGCATTTTCATCAACCACACGTTTGTCTGGCCTCTCTACAGATATCCCTCCGCTGTAGTTGCACCTACGGTACGGCTATTTGTATCGTTGAGGCATGCAAACCATCCCACCTAGGCAATGTCTATGGTTCATGGAGGTGGCCATACTGCCATACTGCAGCGTACTGCTATCTGCAGCATACATAACATTCACTGTCTGTAAAAGCGAGCATCGGCCCCTGATACGTACGGAAATAGTTTCGTTGATTAGAATCAGGACTATCGATGTAGGTGGCGAAACAACTTCGTAATATAATATGACAGTTGGGAAACAACGGAAATAACATAATGATGAATGAAACTGAAATTAAAACGGCTACAACGAAAGCTAATGCGTGGAGGAATACGGACTACGACGTATGAACGCAGTAGCTCAATTTTATAGCCACGGAGAGAGCGGGAGGGCAGAAGGCGAATTCCGAGTTCTCTCCAACAGACTGGCGGTGTCACATTCGTGTACGACACCTCATTGCCACACGTCCCGCCGCTTCTGTGCCTCGCCAATTGAACATGTATGAGAAGCCGGAGCCATCGAACCGACGCCTCAAACGCCTCTCCATTTCGCTCTACGGCATTCAATGTGCTGCTCTGGAAGCAGCACCCGGAGCTCATAACTAGAACAAGAAAACTATAATTCTGTACTGGAAGAAGTATAGAATATTCGAGCTTTCACGATTTTTAGCGGGTATCGCAGATGCAGGTTTTCCAAGAAATAAGAGAACAATTCCATCTACAACTAGTCGCAAGGAGTGAGGCAGTTATTACACACACACCAAGTATGTCTCGAGCAAGGAATTACATATTTGTATAGTTTCACTAGGTTACAGCGGACAGTGTTGCGAATTTACTAACGCCTGCAAGACATTGCTGGCGCTTGTAGCTGCCGTATTAGGACGACGATAATTTTAACGGGACTATATAATTTACTGTGGTTTAGCTTTGACAACCTAAGATTGGAGGAACTTAGTCAAATTAAACCAGAATCGGCGCCGCACACTACTGTCCTATGATGATGGGTATAGGTTCCTTTTGTATCAAACGTAAGGAAACACTTAATTCAAGTACAATTCTATGTGCGCTTGATGCTGAAGACACCACACAACTGTGATCGATAATTATTCCACAGTGAACACAACTGTTGAGGAGGTAGTTTTCGCTTATGGCAAATCTCACCGAGGTTTTAAAGCAGCCCTTTGCGTCAAACTGTATTGTGCCGACGCAAGAAACAGGAACTGGCGAGAGAAATGTAGCGAACATATTAGTAGCAGTAACCCACAGTCATATTGTTACTACGAAACACAATGGATTTGCGAATGGGATCTGCCAAAACGTATGCCACGATTATTACATTCCGATACATTCCTCTTTCAGCTTATTTCGGTTATTAATGCAAGTGCTTTCCAATTCGGTTCTAATTTCCCGAAAGGTGTCTATACGAACACTGAATGTGAAGCAAAGCTACTTTGAAACTATTTTTTAACGAATGAAGCACTGTTTTCAAACAATGAAAGACTTATTTTCCGCAATATACTCTACTAGAGATTAAACTTTGTTTACAAGATAAATCAATCAAAAGTGAAGGCCGTAAACTCCACAAAATACCTAGGAATTACTATTTCTTCAGACTTAAAATGGAAAGAACACGTAGATAACGTCGTGGGAAAGACGAATCAAAGGCTGCGTTTTATTGGCAGAAGTCTTCAAAGATGCAACAGCACTACTAAAGAGGCTGCATACACTACGATTTTCCGTCCTTTTTTGGAGTATTGCTGCCCAGTGTGGGATCCTTATCAGGTTGATTTGACGGAGGACATCGGAAAAGTCCATAGAAGAGCAGCTCGTTTCGTATTGTCACGTTATAGGGGAGACAGCGTTACTTAAACGATACAGGATCTGGGATGGGAATCATTACAACAACGGCGCTTATCGCTGCGGCGTGGGCTACTTACGAAACTTGTTTGTTTGTATAGTTTATGGGACTTAACTACGGGGTCATCAGTCCCTAAACTTACAAACTACTTATGAACTACTTACGAACTAGGACGGCACAAATATTCATGCCCGAGTGGGGATTCGAACCCCCGACCGTAGTGGCCGTGCAGACCGTGACTGGAGCGCCTTAGTCCCCTCGGCCACCGCGGCCGGCTACGAAACTCCAATCGCCAACATTCTCCTCCGAATCCGAAAATATATTGTTGACTCCCACTTATATAGGTAGCAATGATCATCAGAATAAAATACGAGAAATCAGAGCTCTAAGGGAGAGATTCAGGTTTTCTTTCTTCCCGCGCGCTATTCGAGAATGGAATGGGAAATAAATAGTATAACGGTGGTTCGATGAACCCACTGCCAGGCACTTAAATGTGATTTGCAGAGTATCCCATGTAGATGTAGATGTAGTTCTAAAGGAACACGAGATACCACCAGCCTAATGGCCTCTCTTCCTCTCCTATATGACGACATGCGGCTGTGGTACATGCAGCTGAAAATGCATGTTGCCTGGAAGAACAACCACCTTAGTTGCTCGACGTATGGTACACGCTATTCGAGAACCTCCTTCATTGGCGCCTGTTTCATTGTTCTGACTTTAAATAACAGCAGTTATCTACAGTTGTTCTGAGACATGTAGCGACAGTTATTTTAAGACATCAAACTATAGATAACCTGCCGGCTGCGGAGGCCGAGGAGACTGAGGCGCTCCAGTCACGGTCTGCACGGCCACTACGGTCGGGCGTTCGAATCCCCCCCTCGGGCATGGATATTTGTGCCGTCCTTAGTATTAGCTAGTTCGTAAGTAGTTTGTAAGTTTAGGGACTGATGACCCCGTAGTTAAGTCCCATAAGCTATACAAACATTTGATATAGATAACCTGATTCCTTTAGCACCACCATGCTATAATTCACGAACCACATCTGAAGAAGGTGTTCCTTTCGGACCCAAATTTGAAACGGAAAGTCTGATGTTTGTAATACCTCTTTTTCTGAAGATTTTACAGTGGTTTGTAGCGCTTTTATCTATATCATTTTAGATCTAGTCGCATACATGTTATGTGGTTAATGTAGCCGTGCTTGGTTAGAAAAGATAACATACGCTACGGTCGAATTAGTTATTCTATAGCGTATTTGACAGGGTTTTTAAATTGAGACATTTAAATGTATCGAATATGACTCATCGTACGAATAAAATGTTGCAAATTAAAACTTAAAATTTGTAATGTGGACAGTTGTCTATGCTACAACCGACCACGTCCAAGCCACCCCTACTACGGGGGAGGGGTCAACCTTGTATTTTCATATGGGTACCCCTTACCCCACCCTAACCACACCAAATTTTACTGCATAGCCGGATTCTACGATAAACAAAGCGTACTGTTTAGTTAAAGAAATGTTTTCAATTCCGGTAGACGGCGCTGTCCATTAAGTGTCCATAATGAAATTTTCATTCTGCAGTGGAGTGTGTGCTGATATGAAACTTACTTGGAGTTTAAAATGTGTGCCGGACCGGGACTTGAACCCAGGACCTTGCCGACGAAAGACAAAGGTATTGGGTTCCAGTCTCGGTGCGGGAAAGTTCTCTAATCTGCCAGAAAGTTCCAAATATGTCTGCCGAAGTTTTCCATTAAAAATCCACGAATGTGATTCTATGTATAATTTTCAATGAACCATTTTATATTAGAAATTTACTTCATTGTTTCAAAAATGATTGTAGGGTACAACAGGGTTAGCCCTTTCAATGTCTGATTAGAAACTACGTCTGTCGTGATCCAGGAACAACGACGAGGATGTAATAGTTTTCTGTTCCCATTGGATTTCCTGCTGTCAGTGTGTCCGTTCGCATGTCATCATTAGGGTGCTTCATTTCAAAACTAAGCATTCCAGTGGGACTCACTACAATCAACCCCGTAGAAAACAGAAAAGTATATTACCATACAAGTAGTTTATTTTCCATAAAAGAAAATTCTTTGTATAATTTGTATTGTACAATCACTCTGTAGCACTCAAGTATATATTTGAACTTGACTATCAACCGTTAGAATACAAAGGTTTACATTTGCATAGTAAATGAAATTTAAAATCAAATACGTCAGTACCTAACTGCAGAAACAGACACTCTTGATATTTGTCGATTACATTGTCGTCTACCAAAATGGAAGGCCACAGTTTAGGGAAACAATACTTGTTTTTTGGGTAGAATCTAAACATTCAATAAAATTGGGGGGGGGGGGGGTCCCATTTGAAATTACAAAGTTGATCCCGCCCATGCTGGAGAGTTCTTAGGAGGTGGCCAGTTGTAGCCGAATAACACACAGACCTTCCCTTTACTACTATTAACTTTACACGTAGAACATTTTTCTTCAATGATGTGTCGCTTTTGAGATATCTAATTGTATCACGTTAAAATAAATACATTTATATGGTTCCCTTCAAAATTTCACGCGCTTCCCTTGAACCATTCCAAAAAATCTAAATTTTCAGTTCGTCTTCTTTACGACTCACTCCAGGCAAAAGCCGGGATGGTTCCTTTGAAAGGGCACGCCCAATTTCTTTCCCTATCCTTAAGCAAAAATCCGAGCATGAACTCCGTCTATAATGGCTACGCTGTCGACAGGACGTTAATCCTTAAGCTTCCTTCCTTTCTTCTTTATGACTGATATCAATTGTTCGTCCTATTCCATATCACCGAAGTTGTGCAGATCATTACTATCATCGAGTGACTACATTGTTACGTAGATAACATCAATAACAGAAAACCATCTGGGAATTCTGGTACCCATGTGTGGTAAAACATTTACGTACATTTGAAACTCTAAACTTCTCACTACTGTTACTCTTCATCAGGCGCATGTGCTAATACGTTTGCTTCTGTTGAACAACCGCCGTCCAGTAAAACATTGCACGTTCTATGAATAAATCACTACGGGGGTTTGGAAAAACTACACACAAAGTACACTGCCGGATTTCCATACCTTTTCTTTAATCCAAACACGATCGTGTTCACGTGTGGATTCTCTTTGCCGCACAACACATATTTTTGTCGCGTAATGTTTGAATCCTGTGAAACGTAATTACATCGCTCAGAGTCATCAAATCTACAATATACAGCAATTAGAATTTTCTGTTAACATCTGGCAACGTTCTACGATTTACAGATATTGTCTTCATATAGAGCTGGTATGACTTTCATTTGGTAGGATTACTCTTCTGCTCACTGTATTTGAAGTACGAGCCTGCTCTACTTCAATGGTCTCTATAGTAAAGACTGCTACACGAGATCAATATTTACGTCATTGTCTACAAACCGTCATAACTAACTATAATACGTGTGGTAAATGAGTAAGTGTCTTTGTCGAAAGCCTAAAGAACGATTTAAAAGAGAACCAGACGTCTACAGCAAAAGAATGATCCATTCATGTGTTAGCAAGATTTTTAAACATCCTTTATTAAGAAAGAAGAACATGTGGAATAAGTGCAGGCAAAAACTTCGTTGTCAGCATTAGCAGTAGAAGTGACATCATCTTCTTCAGTCGAGAGATAGAATCCTGTGCATACACACAGTAGCTGACACCAAATCAGTAACAATTCCGCAGCTCCCTTGGATCTCAATGGCAGCGTATGCGCGCGATATTCCGGTTTCTTTGACAGCTGCACAATTGCGTCCCCGCCAGCCGGATGTTCATAAATTGGTTACCACTGTCCAGACGCGTGATGTATTCCGTCACAAGCGCCACACGCTCTCATTTGACGTGATGAATTCAATAGCCAAACACAACACCGCTCAGACCGACAATCGTTCCAACACTGTGCTATTGCGCGTGCTTTCTGAATAGCCAATGAAAGTACAGAGCGGATGGCGCTCTCTGACAAAACACGAACGCGGCCAGAGGAATGCCGCGAGCAGCAGCGACCAATTTCTGGGATTATTTGCAGTTCATTCCAGAAATGAGAGCGCACGTCCTACCTATAACGGAGAGAGTAAGCGAATTATTGGCTGTCCTTGCTCCACACACGACCAGCGCACCGCGTCAAAAGAGACGGGACATAGACATTAGGAATGCTTATTCGGATCGCATATTAAACCTCAAAGCGAGTCGCTCTAAAATCTGGAATTCTAGAACACATACACACACACCCTTCTTTCACGCCAGACGCTGTCCCGACGCTTAATATGAGTGTTGAAGGCAGAGGGAAGAAACGGATTTAATATCGTTCATTGATTCTGAGAGACTATTCGATAGATGTTATTCGTGCATGACGCACAGATGAATTTAATATTTTTATCCACTTCGCAAAGGAAAATCACAAGGCGCAGAATTAATTAAAATTATTAATACATGTTGCCAACAATTTTTTATTACAGTTCATTCGACAGCTTGCTGCGTTTATCGATCTGCAGCTGAGTCACCTCCGTGATAAGATGTGAAGGTACCTAATATAGGATTTTCGTAAGAGAACCTAGCTTCCTCTGCCCAACATTCAAATATGCATGTCGCTACTCAACGTAATCGAACAAAAGAAAATGATTTCGTTTCATGCTTTTGAGAATTCGGTGTTGTGAAGTTTTTGTGTGTCTAATTGCCCATAAACAGTTTTCAATGAAAAAAAAAAAGATATACAGGAGATCACGTATCTGATATTTACTCGAATAAGGCTGAAATCGTCTAAAGACTAAGTAACCGTTGGGTCAGTGTAGCAAAAACGTATTTAACATCGCCAAAATTTTTACAACTTATTAAGAACCAAATAGATGCATAACACTGTCTGCCGCTCGAGCATGAACCTTCCATTACCGTTAATTATTATAGCTACTGAGAACATAATGTTTATCTTTCCGCTCATATTTTGTTGTTACTGTACTCGAATCGTGTAAGCAACATTAAATAAAGCTATCGTATAAACAGCATTACCACACTACATAGTAATTTATGTCTAAAGAAAGGAAGAAGTAACACGATTCTTTAATGCCTTGTCACTGACGACGTCATTCGAGTAGGAACGCAAGCTTGGATAGGGAAGGAACTCAACTGTGTCATTTTGCAGGGAACCATAATTGCATTTCCCTGGCTTGATATCGAGGAAAGGAAAACAAATATATGCGGCCGGACATAGATTTGTAACGCTAAATGTAGAACAGGTTCTTATCGCTGCCCTACGTCACTCTGCGCTTATTTGTATGAAAAAAGAACACAATACATTTTACACCAACGTTTGTGATCACTGCTGTGGGAAAGAGGATACATGTAAATTATACTAACCATAGCACAGATAAGCTGCATAGAAATACGCAGCTGCTTACAACTACAGAACTGCGTTTCACCTCTAACAAGGGAACGACCTCAGACAGTGTCAACCAATTCGGTTCATTTTTGACAGTCCGCTTGTGTATGGACGAAAATGGGCAACTAAATGTTTGGGCTCACTGCCTCCCAGATTTTCAGAAACTCGCCCTTAAAATTTATGACATTAAATTCACAAAAATGAACTTCTTCGACAGATAATTAAAACTAGCATTTTTCATCATTATGTATGTTTCCCGTAAACGCGTATTTTCCGATAAGTCATAAAACCTTTTACGACTTTCGATTATACACACAATAAAGGGAAACATGCTGCAGCAAAAGCTGCGCTAGCCGACAGCCGAAGCAATCTTGTTCGTGTGTGGACATTCTGTGTTCTATACATAACCGCGGATACTGGTTTATTTCTTCATTAATTTTATTTATTTATTTATTTGCTAATGTAACTTTTTTCGTATTATATCTGGTGAAATTAAAGGCTTCAGAAGGTAAATAAATCAATAGCGATTAATGACAGGGTAGGCGAATCGCCGGCCGCGGTGGCCGAGGGGACTGAGGCGCTCCAGTCATGGTCTGCACGGCCACTACAGTCGGGGATTCGAATCCCCCCTCGGGCATGGATATTTGTGCCGTACTTAGTCTTAGCTAGTTCATAAGTAGTTTGTAAGCTTAGGGACTGATGACCCCGTAGTTAAGTCCCATAAGTTCTACAAACATTTGAACATTTTTTTTTGGTAGACGAATCAATTACGGCAAGCGATTTCAATAGTGGAGGAATAAACTTTTAAGCCTGGTTATTTCAAATCAGGTCTGGAAACGACTGCCATGAATTCTTCTAGACGAACCACAACATCTGATCACGGCACGCATTGTGTATACCAAGGCGCAGTCCAGAGTGTACGCAGTCAAATTATTCACATCGTTTGACCATGTCTGATGCCTTTCACTTATAAGTATAGTATACCACACTTATAAGTATACCGAAACCCGGCTTTTGTGCACCCACTGTGCTTTTACCATCTTGGCAAAGGAATTCAGAACAATTGCCAGAGGACCTTCAGCGATCAGCCAACTGTGAGGCCGAAGTTGTGCACTATACAGCCATCTGGACAATTCGACTTCCAGTAACTGTTCTTTGCTGCGTCTTTTTACACGGTTTCCTCAAACGTATTACTGTCATAAAATCTTGTCCACTTCAGATAGCATTTTTATGCATGACAAACCAGTCACTCACGTACTGATATTGCGTACGTTGATGTTTGTGTAGCTTACTGAAACTTCTTTATCGGTGAGCACTACACTGACGTTAAATAAGTATGAGCCTGGCACTTCCAGCCAGGAATGAAAAGGTAAAAAAAAAAAAAAGCACGGAGCCACTTACCGATAAAATGTTCACCCCATCTGGCATGGATGTATGCACTGATTCGGATTCGGTTGGGGTGTGTCATAAAGTTGTTCTGTCCTCTTCTGGGGCAAGTTTACCAGCAACTGTTGCAACCAGATCTTGGAATCGCGGACACTGCAATTGGGGAGCAGATGACGTGATGACGTCAGGTCTGGTCGCGGACATGTTCTATCGGGAACATATCTTGTTGGATATGAGAGTACATCAACAACAGGCGCGTGTTATTTGTAGACAAGCATTGACTTTGTTGAAAAATGGTAGCACGACATTGTCGTACGAGAGATACCACCTAAGGTCGCAGGATGCCCGCGTCGAACCGTTACTACTGTCAGGGGGTCTTCAGTACCTTCCAACCGCGACCTCAATCACAACCAATAGCTCTCCACACCATGGCTCCAGGAATAATATCTTTGCACCTCTCCAAAATATTTGAAATGTCGAAGACGATGTTTTGGGGTAGTTCAGAGTCATTTGAACACAATATGGCACCATAAATCAGCAGTTCAAGCTGACGGAAACAGTGCAAACAGCCGTTTCAGTTGCGGTGTTAACAACAGCCTACATATGGGGCGGTCACTTCCCATCCCGGCTGATGAGTAACGATGCAAGATATTTCAGGGAGTCCATTCCTTGTTGTCGGATGGCAGGCGCACATGTAAAAGGGCCACGTGCTTGTGCACAGTGCGACGTGGCCTGCTAGAACCTTGTCCTCACATTCCCACGCAATCCAAACTCAAGCTGCTCTCATATCCGGAAACTCCACAGTCTGGATATTATGCGAGTCAGCCAGTAGGTCTATGGAGCCCCGCAGTGAGGGCACTTCCAAACTCTTGGGCGCTAATGACCTTAGCATTTGTGCGCCCTAAAACCACACACACAAAAAAAAAAAAAAAAAAAAAAAAAAAAACTTTCAAACTCTGTGAGGTGACTCATGCGAGAATCCGGCAACTCCATGTCCTTCACAGTGATCAATCAGCATCTGACACAGTTTGCGCTGCTTATAGAACCTACCAAGATTGGTTGTTAACACCACAAACACATTCAAGTGGGTGTTTAAAGTGTCACATAGTGCTGCGACTGTGACTCTTAACGATTTACATACATGGTGATGGTGTGTACAAGTAGCAAGTTACTTTCACATCTGATCATGTATTTTGGGTGCTCCACATTTTTGGTCAGGTCGTGTGTATACTTTTCGTTTCAAATATTTTTTTCCTTTATCTGTGGTACAGTATGCTGCACATCGTCCGAGTTTTGTTTCATTCGAACCTTTATTTCTGACAAGTTGTAATATTCATAAACGTTTGTGTACAAGATATTTTTGCTAAGTAGTGGTCCACAGTTGAAAGGTATTGTATCAAACACGTTTTGTGTAAATTTCTATTGTGTCATTTTGTGCCAAAAATTCCCTAAAATTTAATTGAAAAAATAATTTAAAAAAACATCATCCATTACAGAAAGACAGAGAGAAAAAACACATTTTAGAAGGAGAAATAAATTGGGACATTATACAATATAAAAACTTACAAAGGTCACATTTCAAAACAAAAACAAGAAAAGAAGCTCCAAACACAGGACACTATACAGAAAACGTACAAATGAACACGTCACAAAAAAAGACAATGAAAGGAATGTTAGAAGAGAGGAGGTATCTATTGCAGAGTGTCGTCTACCTTTTCCGGTCTCTAAGCGTCTTGCTCCACGACTCTCGGTTCCAGATTTTTAAGGATTGCTATTATTCAATCCTTCCATCGCGTGTTTGGGCGTTTATCCACAGGTTAGGAATGGAGGACTCGGTTAAGAAGGGAACCGTCCGCTCGAAAGGTGTGATCAAACCACTGTAATCTCTTCTGTCCCAGTGTGTGTTATGGTCTTCAGTCCGGAGACTGGTTTGATGCAGCTCTCCACCCTACTCTATCCTGAGCAAGCCTTTTCATCTCCTCATAAGAACGGCAACCCACATCTATTTGAATCTGCTTACTATACGCATATCTTGGTCTCCCTCTGCGATTTTTACCCCACACACTTCCCTCCAATGCTAAATTTACGATTCCCCGATGTCTAAGAATGTGTCCTACCAAGCGATCCCTTCTTTTAGTCAGGGTATGCCAAAAATTCCTTTTCTCACCAATTCTGTCCCAGTATTCGTCCAATATGCGGCTTCCCAAACCACTGGTACAGGTCTTTTTTTCTTTTTTCGTTCACTCTTAGTACCTTCCTTCCAAACGCACAGATGATTTCCTTAGTTGTTGCTGATGTCGCGCAGGCTTCACAGCCATATAAAATTAGTGGCCAAACTAGTGTGTCGAGCACAGGTCGATATCAGACGAGATTTGAAAAGGTTGTTTAGACCAAATGACAAGTAATCAGCATCTGTAATGCGTTGATCATCTTCTTTCGTCAGTGGTCAGTATGTAGCCCAGGTATTTGAACTATTCATCCGTTTAAAGGTATGCCCGTCAACAAATATGCAAGGAGGGAGATTTCGGCGGCGCAATGCAAGGTAATTTATTCGTCATTATTCACCACGAACCAAATTTTCTTTTCATTATGGAAATATCAGCGTCTCCAAGAAAAAACATCATGATCTGCTCCCACCACCTCCATTTCTCTGATTCGACCGGTGTCACGACTTACTTTTTTTTTTCTATTGCCAAATTGAACAGTACTGGCGTTAATGAATCTCGTTGTCTCAATCCATTTTGGATATTGAAACACGGCGATAATTGGTTGAATGTGAATAGCAAGCAACAATGAGAGGGCTGTATTTAGATGGGTACCATCCCGTTTGCACACAGTGTATTGAGGACTATACCTACCCTTGTGGTGCTTGATTGGAATCATAGCATATTATCTATCGCGTTACTAACGTGGCCGTGAAAGTGATCGTATGGGCTTCACTGTCATGACAGTGAATCCGTCCAGCTTAAAACCTGATGGTTCCAAAAGAAGTGACCAATTTATGGATGGTTGGATGGATGATGGTTTGATTTTTAAAGGGACTAAACGACTACGGTTATCAGTCCCACCAATTTATTAATCACAAAAAGGAAGGAAGGAAGCTTAGGGTTTAACGTCCCGTCCACAGCTTGGTCATTAGAGACGGTTTTCAAAAACAGTGGAATGAATATAATTAAAATACTGATTCTATTGAAATTTCATGTCATAACACACAATTGCAAGCTACTGACAATCGCATTTCAGTTCATATGATGTAAGCAGTGACTTCTCCTACACACCACTAAAAGACAGGATCGTGGGAAACAGTAGTCTACATGTCGTGAATGAGTTATGTGGTTCTAATGTTTAACCTATAGTCCAAGTTAGTCAAAAAATGTTCAAATGTTTGTATAGTCTATGGGACTTAACTACGGGGTCATCAGTCCTTAAACTTACAAACTACTTATGAACTACTTACGAACTAGGACGGCACAAATATCCATGCCCGAGGGGGGATTCGAACCCCCGACCGTAGTGGCCGTGCAGACCGTGACTGCAGCGCCTTAGTCCCCTTGGCCACCGCGGCCGGCTCAAGTTAGTCAATTCAACTGACAAAGCTAGCTATTTTTATAAGTACCATAAAATATGCACAAACCTACTATACTCTTAAAAGTCGATCATTAAGAAATGTGGAAGCGAAATGGTGGATTCTATTCCTAATCAGGAGAACTTTAATCTTACTCATAAGTTTTCTATGAATCAAGGAAACGTTCAGATGTATTACTTGAACTTTAGTTAAACTTCAGATAAATATAAACCAAAATATCTCGAGGACTTTCTTCTTGGTGGCTATCTACATGTTTTGATGTTGCACACAGGTTTTGGCTACGCCTTATTCATTAGTCGTGAGTATCTGTTTCAACATTAATGTGTAAGATTCATTATCCGCTCAAATTAAAGTCTGCCAGTCTCTTATTAAATCCACCTCCCTGAGTCTGAAAGTAATTATATATTAATAATCCTGTGCCTTTCCCACAGCACTCTACATCCATGTCTACAAATTATCTGACGTATGTAGCGGAACGGTTTTACGGATTGTTGATAATACTGGCTTACATTACTTTCTCAAAAACTTCTCGAAAAAAGGATATCTAAGAATCACTGCGGACATCTCGTTCTGCCTCAATCTGTCAGGCATAAATTCAACAGATAGCCCGTGTATTTCCTTTCCGTGTTTCGTTACTCTTGTCGGATGTGGAACTCTAACAGCATAACACTAGAATATGTCATGTAAGAGAGTTGTATGCATTATGAATATTTTCGCATTATTAGAACCACATAACTTATGTAAATAGTCCATTTGAACTACCGAAACCTCATTTGAAATGTTTGTTCCACACCTCATCGCCTTGAAACCTTACGCATATATCAGAAACTTTTGAAACTCGTTTTAATGGCATATCGCCAATGAAGTAAACTCTAAGGCAAAGACTAACAAAGCACCATGAAGGAGTTTCGCAAATAGGCCACAAATCGGTATTCATATACTGTAGCTCACTATCTAGCACCTGCTATGTGAAAAGACAAATGTAAATAATTTTTATTTAGTATATGATTAAAATTGTAACAGACTAAATGATGTGGTAACTATAGTAAATAATAACCACTGTTACAGGCGAGGACATGGACGTGGTTTCGAGTGGAAGAAGAGCAGCCGAGAATGTAATGAGGAGAGATTAATTTATTTTTATCTTATATGCTGTCATTTACACATGTGTTGCCATGTAGTTACTAAGACAGGTCGTGTTTTCAAAACATGAATTTGTAAACGTAGCCTACAGAATATGAAGCATATCTGATTTCTCTTTAATGTAACACAACTTAATAATGTTGCAGGTTTAAACACTTGTAAATTTAAAAGTAATAACAGAATGCAAGTAATTAAAACCAACGATTTATATATTAAGGACAGAAGAAATCTCGAAGAAGGAAAAGAGTTTAGATTTACAAAATGCTGTCCAGGGAGGAGTACGTCAAAAGGGCACTGAGCTTCTTGCTCCTGGACGGCCAGCTAGGATTCGCCATTCGATGGCGAATATTTAGCATTACTTCAAGCCTCTTGACCTCAGATTGTGTGATTTTACACCAAGATTAACCTGCTTCACATGGTAGTGTGTGCTGTCCTCTATTTGTACATTATTCTTGATGTATGTTATAAAAACCAGTGTTTGAACTTAAATAGTGGCAACACTGCTATGGAGACACTATGCAATGGAATCTGCTATTGTTGACACACCTACCTCACCGGCGAGCAAATGGACTCGCCCGCCTCACGTCACCGGCGTGCCCACAATCGCAGGAAACACAGTCACTTGTGAGCGAGCGGCCTAAAGTAACGGTGTCACTATATTTTCGAAGCAGGAATAACAAAATGTTTGTCAATCTATCGGACCAAACTGCGTGGTCATCAGTCCGTGACTTACAAACTACTTAAACCTAGGTAAACTAACCTAAGGACAAACACAAACACTCATGGCCCAGGGAGGACTCGAACCTCCACGGCGAGCAACCGCGCGCTCCGCAGCGAGACGCTTTAGACCGCTCGGCTACTCCACCGCGGCACAGGAATAACGGAGTTGGATCAAGATTGAACGTGCTATGCGTCGTACAGCGCGACAGTGTCATCAAGGTCTTAAAAAAAATGTTCAAATGTTTGTAAAGCTTATGGGACTTAACAACGGGATCATCAGTCCCTAAACTTACAAACTACTTATGAACTAGGACGGCACAAATGTCCATGCCCGAGGGGGGATTCGAACCCCCGACCGTAGTGGCCGTGCAGACCATGACTGAAGCGCTTCAGACACCTTGGCCACCGCGGCCGGCAATGTCTTCAAGAGGCGTGCGGAGAATCGACTATGCCTACAGAACAGTGGCACGTTGGGTAAAAGCCTCCAACGAAGGTCGGCAAAATGTGGCAGACATGCATCGGGCAGCTCGTCCAAGCGTCTCTGAAGAAGAAATGCATTCTGTTGTCGCGTTAGTGGACAGTGATTGCCGCCAGACGATTCGTGAGCTCGCCCCCGAAACCGGATTAGCGCATACGAATGTGCTTCACATCCTGAAGGAACGCCTGGGCATGCGAAAAACTGCATCACGATGGGCATGAATTGACTGATATGTACACATGGATGCGTTACGACGCGGCTCAGACTCTCTTGGAGCGCTATGAACGTAAAGTAGAGGCTTTCTTACGTCATATCGTAACACTGGATGAGACATGGGCCACATCGTACGAGCCAAAACTGAAACGCCAATCCAATAAATGGCGTCATTGTGGATCGCCGCGAAACTCAAAAAACGCATCAGAGCCCCATTATCGTGAAAGTTATGGTGATCCTCGTGTACGACTGTGATGGTGTTATCCTAACGCATTATATTCGTCCACGGCAGACCGTGGTGACTGCTCTGAAGAACAGTAACAGGTGCAAACATGTAACGCTTTTGTATCTGTTGTCTACATCTACATGTAATACTCTGCAAATCAAATTTAAGTGCCTGGCAGAGGCTGTTATGAGCAAATAATTGCCACTATTTAAGTTTAAGCCCTCATATCTTACAAACACTTCTTTTTAGTGACATTTCTCTGATAAGGAAAACTCTCCATCGCATCCCCTTCAGATGGACCAGTGCACAGCCCGTCAAAACTGAAAACAGATCAAGCATGAAAACAGGACGATGTACGGAACCCTGAAAATAGAAGCAAAATAGAAACAGTGAACGACCAAAGTTAATTATGTCGTGCATCGAGTAGGCTAGAAGCAGCGAGGCGTTTTATTTAAGTTGTCCTGGTGTTAGACTGTGAAGCGAGAAACTGTTTTCAAATCTTCCTATATTCATTTTTTCAAAATTATGAAATGCTCTTCCAGTCATTGGCATGTCTGTTCGTTTTCTGTAATCTTGGCAGATGCCTTACCATACATTGGTTATTGTTTACAGAATGTGACTCATGTTGTAAGAATATTTTGTCATCGCGAGTAAATGTTATGAATAGTAAGAGCAGTGTAGATGCCACAGAAAAAAGAAACAGTAAATAAACGGTTTGGAAATATGTTACAAAACGCAACGCAAGAGCCATAGTGGTAATTGTGTAGAGCAAATTTAAAGTCGCTTTAATAACACTTAGCCGCGGCGGAATGGCCGTGTGCATTGGGGCGCCATGCTGCGGTGCGCGCGGCCACTCCCCCTCGGGGGTTCGAATCCCCCCTCGGGCATGGATGTTTGTGTCGTCTTTAGTATAAGGTAGTTCATAGGTAGTTTGTAAGTTTAGGGACTGATGACCCCGCAGTTAAGTTCCATAAAACAATAATAATAATAATAACACTTGGCTGTTTTAGACAGACACTAAACAGACACGTCAAAATGAAATGTTTGAAAAGCTTTTGGGACTTAACTGCAGGGTCATCAGACCTTAAATTTATGAACTACCGTATACTAAAGACGACACATTCATGCCCGAGGGAGGATTCGAACCTCCGACGCGGGATGCCGCGCGATCCGCAACGTGGCGCTTCAGACCGCTCGGCTACTCCCGCGCGGCAACAGACACGTCAATGAACGCTTATACAGTTAATAATTATGTAAAAATTTTAACAAATATAACATCTGCGCATTTCCCGTTTCCTAGTCCAACACTCTGAGCACAGATCCACAACGCCTCGGCTATACTAACTCACTCGATATATCATATCTTCAGCTTCTACATCTACATCTACATGGGATACTCTGCAAATCACATTTAAGTACCTGACAGAGGATTCATCGAACCACCATTATACTCTTTATCTCCCATTCCATTCTCGAATAGCGCGCGGGAAAAAAGAACACCTGAATCTCTCCGTTAGAGCTCTGATTTCTCGTATTTTATTCTCATAAACATTTCTACCTATGTGAGTGGGAGTCAACAATATATTTTCACATTTGGAGGAGAATGTTGGCGATTGGAGTTTCGTAAGTAGCCCACGGCGCAGCGATAAGCGTCGTTGTTGTAATGATTCCCATCCCAGATCCTGTATCATTTCCGTAACGCTGTCTCCCCTGTATCGTGACAATACAAAATGAGCTGCCCTTCTTTGGACTCTTTCGATGGCCTCCGTCAGACCCACCTGATAAGGATCCCACACTGGGCAGCAATACTCCAAAAAAGGACGGACAAACGTAGTGTATTCACTCTCTTTAGTAGTTCTGTTGCATCTTTTAAGGGTTCTGCCAATAAAACGCAGCCTCTGGTTCGCCTTTCCCACGAAATTATCTACGCGTTCTTTCCAATTTAAGTCTGAAGTAATAGTAATTCCGTCGGCCGCGGTGGCCGAGGTGACTGAGGCGCTCCAGTCACGGTCAGCACGGCCACTACGGTCGGGGGTTCGAATCCCCCCTCGGGCATGGATATTTGTGCCGTCGTAGTTAGTAAGTAGTTCATAAGTAGTTTGTAAGTTTAGGGACTGATGACCCCGTAGGTAAGTCCCATAAGTTTAACAAACATTTGAACATTTTTTTGAATAGTAATTCCTGGGTATTTTGTGGAGTTTACGGCCTTCACCTGTGATTGATTTATCTTGTAAACAAAATTTAACGGATTTCTTTTCGTACTCATATGGACGACTTCACACTTCTCATTATTTAAGAGTCAACTGCCTATTTTTACACCATACTGATATCTTATTCAGATCGTTCTGCAGTTGGTTTTGCTCTTCAGATGATTTTACTAGACGGTAAATGACGGCGTCAACTGCAAACAACCTAAGAGAGCTACTTAGATTTTCCCCTAAATCGTTTATGTAAGTAAGTAACAGCAGAGGACCAATAACACTATCCTGTGGAACGCCCGATATCACCTCTGATTTTGTCGATGCCTTACCATCGATTACTAGGAACTGTGTGCTCTCTGACAGGAAATCCCCTATCCAGTCGCAAATTTGGGGCGATATACCATGGAACGTTCACTGTTTCTATTGTGCTTCGTTTCCACAGTTCCGTGCACCTCCTTTCTGTTTTAATGCTAAATTTGTGTTCAGTTTTTGATGGGCTATCAACTGGGCCTTGTTGTCACTGAATCTGATGAGAGTCCTATGGGGAGTTTGCCCAGTGAGTATATATTTGGTTTGCAATCGCCTGTGCCGATGTCGTCTAATCTGAAACAACTACTACTGTTGTCGGCTCCACAGGGCTTGTTGCAGGTACTCTGGTTGCTGCAAGTACTCCTTATGCCACGCTCTGGATATACTACCTGCTCAGTCATTGAGATCGTACGATGAAGTGTGATCTCTTAAGTGACTGTTGTCACCGAGCGATTGTGCTAACAGCTGTGAGTGTGTCTTTTGGTTGCAGTGGAGTCGCAGAAGGACTTCCACACGAAGCGGCTGAGCGAGAGCGCGGTGACGGCGGCGGCGACGACGGCGACGCCAGCGGCCGGGCCGCCGCCCACCGCCGCCCCCGCGCCCGCCGCCCCCGCGCCGCCCGCCGCCCCCACGGCCGCACCGCCGCCCAGCACGCCGGCCGCCGCCACCGCCTCCACGCCCACGACGACACCCGCCTCCAGCACCGCCTCCACCTCGACGACCCTACCTCCTCGTGAGTTCCCAGTCTCCACACAGCACCAGCTGTTATACTCCCCTCGGACAGACAGGCGCTTCTTTTGAGAAACTGTCTGAGATCCAAAGTTTTTGTCATACTTAATTTCACATATAAGGGGCGATCAAAACGTTTTCATATGAGGGCGTTGCTGCAATTTATAGGCAACGTAATGCGACTCCCATGGGGTATACAGGGTGAGTCTCCTAACATTACCGCTGGATATATTTCGTAAACCACTTCAAATACTGACGAACCGATTCCACAGACCGAACGTGAGGATAGGGGCTAGTGTCATTGGTTAATACAAACCATAAAAAATACACGGAAGTATATTTTCTAACACAAACCTACGTTTTTTAAATGGAACCCCGTTAGTTTTGTTAGCACATCTGAACATAAAACAAATACGTAATCAGTGCCATTTGTTGCATTGTAAAATGTTAATTACATCTAGAGATATTGTAACCTAAAGTTGACGCTTGAGTACCACTCCTCCGCGGTGATATACCTTAGGTACAGAAGAGACTAGAACAACACATTACGTCCACATGCTAACACCTTTATTGGTCTTTTTCACTGACGCACATGTACATTACCATCTATCTACATAGATACTCTGCAAATCACATTCAAATGCCTGGCAGAGGGTTCATTAACCACTTTCATAACTTTTCTCTACCTTTCCTTTCTCTAATAGCTCGCGGGAAGAAAGAATACCTAAATCGTTTGTTTTCGATCTGATATCTCTTATTTTATTGGGATGGTCATGTCTCCCTAAGTAGATGTGAGGTAGCAAAATATTTTCACATTCAAAAGTAAAAATCGGTGATTGAAACTTCGCAAACAGATCACGCCGCAATGAATAACGTTTTTTTTTTTTTAATGATTTCCACCCCAATTCGTGCAACATTTCCGTAACGTGATAGAACAAAACGAGCTGCCCTTCTCTGAACCTTCGCAATGTCTTCCGTCAGTCCCACCTGGTGAGGGTCCCACAAGGGGCAACAGTACTCCAGGAGAGGACGCACAAGTGTGATGTAGGCAGTCTCTTTGGTGGAGCTAGTGCATCTTCGAAGCGTTATGCCGATGAAACGTAACGTTTGGTTCGCCTTCCCCACAATATTTTCTGTGTGTTCTCTCCAGTCACCCATGAGGGGTGAGGTACACGTACACACGTGGTTTCCGTTTTCGATTACGGAGTGGAATAGAGTGTGTCCCGACATGTCAGGTCAATAGATGTTCAAAGTGGTGCCCATCATTTGCTGCACACAATTGCAATCTATGGCGTAATGAATGTCGTACATGCCGCAGTACACTGGTGTAATGTCGCCGCAGGCTGCCACCATACGTTGTTTCATATACTATGTGGTAGTAGGCACATCACAGTACACATTCTCTTTTAACGTACCCCACAGAAAGAAATCCAGAGGTATAAGATCAGGAGAACGGGCTGGCCAATTTATGCGTCCTCCACGTCCTATGAAACGCCCGTCGAACATCCTGTCGAGGGTCAGCCTAGTGTTAATTGCGGAATGTGCAGGTGCACCATCATGCTGATGCCACATACGCCGACGCATTTCCAGTGTGACATTTAATTGTAAGGTACATCACCGTTCCCTTTGGATCCCTACATAATTCGGTGCTCTCCGGTACACACGATCGAACAGCGGAGGAGTGGTACTCAAGCGTCAACTTTAGGTTACAATATCTCCGGATGTAATTAACATTTTACAATGCAACAAACGGCACTGATTACGAATTTGTTTATATGTTCAGATGTGCTAACAAAACTAACGGGGTTCCATTAAAAAAAACGTAGGTTTGTGTTAAAAACATACTTCCGTGCATTTTTTATGGTTTGTATTAAACAATTACACTAGCCCCTCTCCGCACATTCGGTCTGTGGAATCGGTTCGTCAGTATTTTATGTGGTTTACGAAATATATCCAGCAGTAATGTTAGGTGACTCACCCTGTATAGGCAACGAATTAATGTGCCACCCGTGACTCCATCGGATGCGTTTTAATGTTGGAGGCAACATGTTCCAGGCGACAAACGCTGGCATCATCCACCGTACCGTTGTCACAGGAATTGCGAGAGTCAGCCACCTGCTCGAAGCGTGATATCGACAAGGGACACCTCTGACGTCGAACGCTCGGTACTGCACAGAACCATGCGTAGAATATCATGCATAAACAAAAATTTTAACGAAAAAAAACTTAAAAACTGTTCCAAAGCAAATTAATATACATTAAAAAGTAAACAAATAATTGTGTATTCCTCTATAACTTAATAATCAACTTACTTTTTCTGCTCATCAATATGTAGGTACGATCTATGTGTTTACCGCGCAAGAAGATAGGTATCTATCCACTTTAAATCTAACTCAATAGATACCTATGAATAACAAAAAATGATCAAAATATTTTTTAGAGTTCACCTAAATGTTTATTTTTTATATTTAGTGAATCTGAAGTACACTAACTAATTTTTCTGAACTCGGGTAGACCTACTGAATGTGCTGCTCATATGAGACAGCACCGCTTAAATGAAGTCTGAGAGAAACACCTCAATAGAGGAAAAGTACCTCGAGGACAATTTCAAAAGATACTTTCTAAGGGCACAAAAACAGACTTTCAAAAATGCGGCTTTACATGAAAAAAGTTTTGAACAGAGAATTACTTGACCATAACGACGTTACGGTAGGTGACTCAAATATCAGGATAGCCTATAAAAGATTCGGCAGAGTATCGTTAATTTGCTCCTAAGAATTGAAGAGTTCCGTTACTTTGTCATGGATCCCATGACCAAATTCTTATCAAAACTACCCTTGAAGTACATTCTTTCCAATAAAAAAAGAATAATCGAATTCGGTTGGCTTTATGACTTATTCGTCAATTTGTCGCGCACATACTTAATGCAGATTTAAGACTTATATGGTTTTCTTATGGATGACATTGTCATAACTGGACCAAATTGAAATGGGACTACACGGAAAGCACTAGCTTTGAAATAAAAAAGAATCATCTAAATCGGTTCACACAGTCGAAGGTTCTGAGGTAACAAACATAAGAAAAAAAACAGTCGATTAGTGACTCGCCTTCTGTTTTGAAGTCGGTTAATAAATAAAACAGTGGTGTGAGTCATTTCCATGCAAAACGCTGCACTTGTCTGCTAACATAGATGCAGGCACAGTGTAGCTGCTCTACCCAGTGCTCCAGTTGCGTGAGTGATATGGCTGCAGTACATATTCGTCTCTTAGAGTGTTCGGAAGCGAGTTATTGTGTGAACTGTGTATATTGCAGTGATATCATGAAGAGAATTAATCCTACGCATGTTGTTCAAATATTAGGGACCAAGTTGCGACATGCTGAACATGGAAATGACATCGGGGTCGAGGGTATGGATTTCGCGGATATGTTATATAACACAATAATTCAGAAATATAATGGCGAAGACACAGAAATACACAACCTTACGATTGGTAGATATAAGGAATTTGAAGGACAGGAGAAACCAAAACACAGCGAGCACGAACCTTCGCCACCCAAATAAATGAGGTCCAGTGTATTAAAGGATATTGATGACAGCGTACTAGAAAACGTTTATGGTGACTTTTACAATCGTGTTTTCAATTTCTATAGGAAACTAATGAAGCGCTATAAGTGCATCAAAAGTATGTGTGTTTTACGCTATTGTAAGTACTTTAAGCAGAGAGTTTTTGCGTCTGCTGATTGAATATATAATGATATACTGACGCCATTAAAATGACATATAATTTCGTTGCGATGGTATTGATATCTTATTACTTTCTCTCTGTTAAAATGTCGCTTGAGATACAATGCAACGTTTTGCTTGGAAATGACGCACACCACTGACTAGTTTATGATTGCCTGTTATTTCAATCATGGTTTCGTGCGGTTCCGAGCGTTCGTGGACGAAGGTGTCCCTTGTGATCAAGGGCACGCAGTGGTAGCATACTGGACTCACATTCGGAAGAATGGCGCTTTAAGCGGACCTATGGCCATTCTGATTTAGGTTTTCCGTGATTTCCTTAAATCTTCCAAGGCGGAGATGGTTCCTTTCAAAGGAAACAGCCGATTCCGTTCCCCATCCCTAACAAAAATTATCCGAGCGTGTGCTAAGTCTCTAATGACAACGATGTCGACAGAACGTGAAGTCCTAATCCTCCTTCCTTTCTTTCGAGAGGTGATGCTCGCCCTGTTCTTTGATAACCATGGCTCACTGTTTTGTTATCGAGCGAAGTGGTACCGTGGTAACGCACAGGACTTGCATTCTGAAGGACGGTGGTTCAAATGCACCTCTGGCCATCTAGATTAAGGTTTTACGTGATTTTCCTAAATCACTCCAGGCAAATGCCTGGATAGTTCCTTTGAAAGGGCACGGCCGATTCCTAGCCTATTCTTACCCAAAAATCCGAGCATGAGGTCCATCTTTCATGACTACGTAGTAGACGGGATGTTAAGTCCTAATATTACTTCTTTTACAGCTTATTTATTTCAAGGAACCTGGTGACTTCACAAATCGGGAACGGTACTGCGCAACACTGGAGAAACTACAGCGTCAATTATTGCGAAATATACGGAGACACTGTGACAAGGAATGGCGTGGCTCCGTGATAACGTACATTCCCGTATCACAAATGTTGCAACGTAGATTGTGAGCCACTGGAGCACTCAGCCTGTAGGTCAGCTCCCGTCCGATGCGATTACCCGCTTTGGTCCCTTAAGAAAGCTCCTGAACGGTCGACCGCTGGAATTTCACGAGAATGTAAAGCAGGCAGTCACGGATTTGTTCACGCAGCAGGACTGTCTTTTGCTAGAGAGGTATCTTCAGTCGCGTGGGTCACTAGGGTTAGTGCCTCAATGCACACCGGGTTTTTTGTCTTTGGCACTCTGATTCTGGACTGTACGAAAGTCGAAAGGAAGCTTTCTGATCACCCCTTATATGTTATTCAATCTCATTTGTAAACTGATTCTGACGATAACGGATTGCAAGTCAGATATCTATTTTCATTTTTGAGCTCTGATAAAAGTGGGCATAGCTTTAAATTTTATTATTATCTATGTTTTGTCTATCGTCTCCTTTACTCCACTTCCTCCTAGTATTCTCTTTCTTCGCTGCTGTCGCTTTTGGCATTATTGGCATATGACCTGTTTTACAAAGGGCTCATTCAGTTGTTTATTCTGCCTTCATCGTCATTCTACTTTCCATATACTGATCACAGTTTCTGTTATATTTTTCCATCAAATATATGTTCCAAATTTTCTTCTAATGATAACAATTCTCGTGGTATTTCTGCTTGATATGTTTCCACTTATCACAATATTGTCGTATGAATTGTCTTTTTATAAAAATATCGACTAAACTGCTCAATTTATTCCACTTATTACGTTCATTTTTTGTCAGACTGAGGTATAAGAAAAAAATTCACAGGTCACGTAGGCCTAACTTATCAGTGTGAGTCCCTTCATCAGTACGACGTTGCAGCCCTTATTGGCCTTGGTATATGCATTGATTCTTTTTTTAAGTGACTTAGTCATTGCAGCCTGTTCTGTGGTATGCTGACCTACGACAGTTGTGACTAGTCCTTGACGTCCTGACAGTTGCGACTGACGCCCAATTTAGCCCCACAGTTTATCTGTTAGACACAGTTTATTTGTCAGAGACAGATATCCTTAGTGATATCTGATAGCATAGGACTGTGACAAATCACTAAAATTACAATATATCGGTACAAAAGAAGATAGCTACCTAGTACGTAAATATTGGTGATTATATGGAAGAACCTTAACAGCGAGGCGTGGTTAACGTCATAGGTCGCCATCATTGTTTGAAAAATCAGGGTCCATTCAGGGTTGGAGACGCTCGGCACTGCACTGAAGTATATTCCGAACAGTGGACCATTGAGACGGGAACGCAAACGGTCCTGACTGCTTGCGCCGACCACTCCATGGAGTACACTCCTGAGTACAGCCGAACATTTCCGACCCCAGGCGTGTTCTAATTTCTTTGACAACGATGATCAACCTAGGACTCGGATCACGTCGCATTAGCAAGCCGGTGGTCATCCCCCTGTATGTGGCTGAACCGATATAATGACGAACATTTCAACGGTGCGGTCTGGACACATTGCCTCAGAAAGGCCTTTAAAAGCTGCCTAGATGGCGATATAAGTGTATAGATTACTTTCCGATACATGGCAAGTTGACTATCCTATCGTCGATTGGAACGCTGCCGGATGGCGAAAACAGAACTTGCAGCGATAACGTCCACCTCCTGCAGATGACAAACTGCGGCATATTTGTTAACTATGCAGGCTTGTCTTGCTTGAATTTTCGGTGAGAATTATTGCCACCTATATAGATTCCCTGCATCGGAGAGGCACAACTGCGTTACGTCTGACATCGTGGTGTGGAGGAATATAGAGTCATGCTTCAGGATTAGCCTGGAAGTGTCTGGAAGAACTCTGACGGGACACCACGGACGTTATGCGTACTCATGTGTTACCTATCACATTCAAGTATCGTAACGCTATTTTTAAACAGAACAGTGCTCCTCCACATATTAGACGATTTTGCGGTACTCACTAGGCCAGCAGCCTGCCCAGATCTGTTTCCAGCATAAAATGTGTGGCACAACTTCAGACTTAAAACGCCGTCACATTGTGAGTATACAGAGTGTCAACGATCAATTTCAGTGGTTGCGACCCCGGTTGCCTACGAAGAGAATGCAATGGCTTTGTGACACCATCCCAAACGAATCAGTGCATGCATCCAGACCAGAGTGGCTTCAATAACATACTTGTGGTTACATAGTGAAGGTCTATAGCCGTTATATTAAAACAATGAATAACATCTGTCACCTACAACAGCATTTTGGTATCATTTGTATGTCCTTAAATGACAGACTTTTCCTTGTACCTCCTCTCGCTCTACTGGTGGTCTGTGCCCTCACTATTCCTGCCGACCGAGTGTTCTGTCCGGTGTTGGCGTCCAACTCGTTTGCTGGCGGCACTTCTGCTGTTTCTCCACATCCCAGTTAGTTGTTTAGTATCTCATGCCTCTTGCTGACCAGTCTAATAGCGGAGTCCCATTTCTTACTACGCATGTACCCGCTATCACGATTTATCGGCGGGTCCCTTACACAAACCTCAATAGATTCCTTAGTGACGCAGTCCCAGAAGATGGACGTCTGTATCAGAACCTTGGTGTGATCATAATCCATTCTGAGTAGTTCTGTAAAGCAGTGGTCTACGACTGCAGATTTATTAGGTTTCTGCAATTTTGTGTGCCGTTGGTGTTCTCGGCACCGATTTTCGATAATACGTACCGTCTGACCTAGGTATGTTGCATCATATCGGCAGGGTATTTGATAGTCCTCGGATTTCCCAGTCCTAGGTCATCTTTCATACTTCCAAGCAGTGCTCATGTTCCAGCTGGTGCTCGGAAGACCGTCTTCACTCTGTGCTTTCTAAGACTTCGTACTATCTTCACGGGTAACAAGCCACAAAAAGAAATAAACACAATTACAGCGTCATACTGAGAAACCAGTTCTTGATCCGCCGGTTCTGCAGGTGGTGTATGACGTAAGGCTCTTCGAATATGCCACTCATACACAAAATTGCTCTCAGATGTTCAATTTCTTTGTTGATAATTTCGTCTCATGTAAGTCTAGGTTGGTGTACCTCTTCTTTCGGTACACACTGTGGCCCAAAGCGTTGTCAGCTCTTATTTTAATCAGGACATCCAGAGGGGAAGCATTCCAGCCACATCGAATTGTGGTCGGTGAATTAAATATCTTCAGTAAGCAATAAGTTATTCGAGGTGAAATAGACATCTTGCCCTGTATATGCGTTAGTCTGCAATATGGAGGGGACCTTAATACGTTTAAAGTGTGTGTTGCACTGGGGCTCTAGACCAGCAGTTGTTGCACGGGTGGTACTCGTACCAGCTGAGCAATTAAAGCTCGTGTTGTAGTCTCCGCTTCGTTATGTCTCTCGAAGTTCTTGTCCAGCACCAGAGTGATGACATACATTCTGCTTATGAGGCACACTTACCGACTGGTTGGCCGTCTAAAAATGTGTAACTGAGTTTGAATATATTTCAATATCTCAATAAGATTCTTTGTCACTTAGTTTCTACATTTACTTTCTCTAACAATTTTTAATGTTCCTAAACATTTCTTGTCAGCGATCAAGACAGGGAGACGAATACAACGTCAGTGGTTGTGCACCCCATTATCAGCCTTCATCCGATACCTGCAGCTTAATGATGTTTCGAAACAGTTCTATTCCGTGAGAACCTTGTCAGTTTACAAAATGCTCTATCTGGAATGACTCGTACTTAGTCGGATAGCTTCATAAAAATACTGAAATACTATATTAACCTTGGCAACTTCAAATTATTCACGAAACTGCAAGGTGTTTTGTTTTTACAACCTATCCAAATAAGATACGTAACACTCGGTGAGACTTCACTGCATGGTAAATCCCACAGACTTTTACAGTAATGAACAGTTGATCCATCACTATTTCAAATATTTTTTGCGTCTTTTAAACGGAAGTTTACTTTGCTACTCAACGCTAGAATAGTGGTAAAAACAGTTTTGTAAATGTACTACACCTATATCCGAATAAGATGCTTAACTGTTGGTGAGTCTTCACCCCATGGTAATTTACCACAAATTTTAAGAGTAATGAACAGTTGACCCATCAACTAAGTAACAATACATGGTAATTACTTTAATACGGCAACCGCTATGACACTCATACTCTTATAGGCAAAATTTTTATATCTTCAGAGACAAACAGTTTGTAGACAGATTTCAGTTTCTTAAAGGATACGAATTTTTTCATAACATATACAATTTATGTTTCATAGAGGCTTCTTTGCATCCGCAGATTCACGTTACGGTACAAACTGAAGGATAGAAGTTCTCCTTCTTTGGAAAGTGGTAAGTAGTACTCCAAGGTCTGCAGCTTACAGTCGCAAGAAGGGATTCGTGAGACAGCTGCATAGTATGAGAAAGCATATAAGGTGTAACATCATTTCAATAAATATGAATTGAAGTCAAATCACAAATATAACAGTTCAAAATACAAAAATCTACATTAGACTAGAAATCACAAAAATGGGAAAATTCGCCATTGCTTATTTAACTGACATTGCAAGAAAGACATTTGTTATCACCTCTGGTGTGACACTACAAGCAAGTTTATAAATTTATTATAGTTTTTATTTGCATTGCAGAACTGAGAAGGTGAAATCACGTGTGTACGGGTATTTACAGTGGTGTTTGCGAATCTTGCAGAAGACTGATATTAATCCAACCTTGCAACGAATCAGCAAATTGAGTTTCTGAAGATACCGACGAAAATGCTATTTCCATTCATTAAGTAAGAAGTTAAGCGACAAGTTCCGTATTTGCTATTGTACAGAATTTTTGTCGGTAAAAGACAAAGCCTTCATCTTTAGGAGTTTCTTCTCTAAAAAGTGGATTTCCTAGTAAAGTAAAGAACAGTAAAATATGGGAGATGAATATGACAAATGATGGAAGAAGAAATTTAATCCCAAAGTCAAGAAACCGACTGTATTAAAAGGATTATGAAGATTGCTGTTTTCCTCGGTGTTAATAGCGACAGAAAAATAACTAAACAATCTATTGCTAAATATGAAAGAGTATTGTTTTGTTCTGACTTTAATACGTTTTTGGAGCAACATTAACTACAAATACAGAAAGAGAAACAAAATATTATTGAACCGAAATTTAACTGTCGACGAATTAAGACATTCAGAGCCGGAGAATAAAGACAGTTCTCAGAAGAAAATATAGTTATTTAAACAGAAAAACCACGATTTAAGTTGCTTCAAAATAATATTTATTTAAAGAGACACCCGATTCAACTACTGTTGAGCTTTATGTACCAGAAAAAGGATTCAAAAAAGATAAATGTGGATAAATGTACATATGTAAAAGTATAAACATATTAATCGACTGCCGATGGAGGAAGCACTTACTTTCTGGGCTAACTGCAGGAAGAATTCCACAGAAGTGACGGTCTCTTCAAGACAGGAACAACAGGGTGACAAGAACTTTACTGGGCCGTCTGTAAAAGCAGTGAGACAGAGTAGCATCGCTGGACGCCTAGGTAAGGAGCCTGCTGGCTGTGCTACTGAATATTTACTCAAGGCTCGCGGCCTGGCCTCCCCACGTCTCGATAAGATGTTTTTCCTGTGCTCGCGCTCCCAGGTAGCCACGTAATAAAACTGAGCCCTAGATGTCGTTAGCCGGCTTTCACGTACGATATCGCAAGTTTGCGGAGAAATAAAAAGGCGCTCATCTCGCGCGGCCCTCCCGGCGCTCTAGTTCAGCTGTCGTAACGCCGTGCAACCAAGATACTGCACGTACAACACCACCAAATTATTCCTGTCTCATGGGGCAGGAGTATTATTGCAGATGTTGCCCCAGCGTAGTAAATATCCGCACAATATTACAGTGCCTCCATCACTTGGCAGTTGTGTGCAGGCCAAGACACTGATAACACCCCGAAGACGTAAGGTAACTTCCAGTAACTGATAACTTTGTACGTAACACACTTAACCATTTTTACGCTGCTACTAATGGATATTTTTAGTTTTCTTTCCTGTCAGTGAATTCACCTTTTTGACAGCTAAATCTCATACTGGATTACATAAATAAGTCTCCATAATACAGGAAGGTAAACCATAGCGAAAATAGAAGTTGCTGTTCGACAAACACTCGTTATGGTATTAAGACAAGAGAGAAATTGCTACCGACGTATGCATTAATTGGTGTCTTTAAATACACTAGTATCAATATGTTATATAATAGCGATGTGAAACTACCTTAACTTGTAATTGTAGGTCATTATTTTAAAACAATATCTTCAATTATACTGTCAACACATAAGTTTCATTATATTGTTTCACGTGTGCAAATATATTTAGGGAGTGTTTGGTTTTTCTCTTTCACACTATCGCAGTGTGAAACAAATAACTTCCCTTTAAAGAATATAAAAAGAGCAACCAGCGTACTGATGAAAATATACAACAGATTCCAAGGTAATGAATTATGAAACGACCAATTATTAAAATTGCTAGATATTCTAGGTAAATGTCTTAAAACTCATAAATCAGTCATAATACAAAATATGAATCTGAGAGCACATATAAGAAGGAAAAACGTCTTATCGAGGGTGTGAGTAGTCAAATATAGTCTTCTTAATCACCACTTACAGCTGTCACATCCTGCTTCTTTATCAGCTATCAAGTCTAATTTACTTTCAGCAGAAGTTTTATTGTGTGAGGTATGTGGCATTAATTCCAATCAAATTAACTCATTTGAGTCAAATTTCTGAATGAAAGTACTAGCATTAAAAAAGTTGTTTTGCAAGATGTCTAATTATGTTACAGGCTTATCACAATCAGCCCAACAACTCTGGCACTGCCACAATCACATTCTCTTTTCTGCAGTCGTCATGTACAGACGGCTAATGTTTCAGTCTTTCTGTTTTGACTTGTAACATGGTACATACAACAGTGCTGTGTTTAGAGAAATAGCCATAATCGGCAACTAACTCAGAAAGCGACATAGCAGTTTAATATCATTTAAGAAATTGTTACAGCCAAACAATTATATAAGTTAATATCTTTATTAACACTGGAGCAAAAACTACAATAAGCTTGTACATGAAGACATAAATCTGTCATACTTGGTATGAAGCATACAAACCTCAAATAAGTTTTCTTGGCAGTGTTTCATTAGTCTCCATTCTGTTTACTCAAGAACTGTGAAGGGCAAACAGTAACAGAGACATTTATGGAACATGCGCTCTAGGATAGAGCAACTAAATGATTCATATACTTCTATGTAGTTAACGATGCTAAATATGACTTTGTGTATTCCCTGAAAATATAAAATCGGAACAAATATCCCATACCACAGTGTTTCGTAGAAAATTATGTTCACTGACTTCAGCCATTACAAGATATACAGACAGTTTCAAAAATACTAGGACTTCTTCGCCTGAGAGCTGACTATAAGTACTACAGGACATAAGAGACTGCCGACTGACTTCTTACAAAAGGTATAATTTCCAAATTAAGTAACTGTTCAGTGATATTAATAAAATAACTATATTGAAACAATTTATTTTTGCATTCAATGTAAGTATTCTGAAAGTTAATATACATGTGGCCTCTAAAAGTGAGAGCAGTGAAATTAATCCTTACCAACTGAATGAATTCAACATGAACATTCCATTATCAGGCAGAATATGTAAATATTTTGTACTCATCTAGAAAAACGACGCAATAAACATGAAATAATATTCATCTACATTAAATTATATACAGCTATGAGAAAGATCTCGTATGGCTGATCAGTAATGATTATCACATACTGTCACTACATTATTCTGTAAGGGTAAAAGAATTGACCTTTCACCTCGGAGCATTATGAGTTTGGTTACCGACTACGTTTGCACAAGAGACGAAGTATTTTAGGGTACTTGAATACTGAACAGAAGTAAAGCAAATATTTTGGCAACTTCATCAAAACATTCTTTCATCAGCCATTACTGAACTTTTACTGCGTTTATCTCCACATTTATAGAAGTTAATTGCCCTCTATACAGGTATAGAAGCTTGCTGTCAGACTCAAGTTTTGTTCAACATCGGCTGATGTTATGTATAACAATTCATTGTTCGAGGTTTGAGGTATGAAGACAAACACAAGATAAATTGCGTTAAATACAGTACCAATATTATCGTCAGTTTGAAATATAGGCGGAACACAACTCCCCACACAGCACCGTGCACTGAAGTAATACAATAAAGCTTTAATTTTACAAAGGTATGAAATTTGGTTACTATAAACGTATAAAAACTGAAGTAATTTCTATTGTGTTTTGTATCCTGTTTAATCTTAATTTTTTTTCACTGTACATGTGCTGATTGAACTGAGCCTGTTGAAGATAACATTATACAACTTGCTAAACAACTTGGAAATATGCGCTACACAGATTATAATGATATGTGATCTTGCATTTTTACAATATTGCCATACTTTTTACTGCAAATAGGATTACTTAGGTCCGTCACGATAAGGCTACATTCCACACCAATACAAAGATATCGCTCTTAATGCATGCAGAGCGGTACCTTTTGTTATTCAGTTGATCTGATTGCTTCTGCTGTGTCCTTTGAGTCACTCTAAGACTACACTGAAGACCGAAAACCGCGTTGTTCTTAGTAAATATTCAGTAGCTTTACTGGTTCCTACCACACTGGGTAAGCAACAGGATGCACCTCGTCTCTCTGACGTCACGTGAAGAGTCATCTGCCGCCCAAGTAAGTTCGTAAATGTTAAATATTTGTTCTTTAAATCACGATGATGACACAATATAATATATAAAATGAAAAATGACTTCTTCAGAATCAAATATATCAAATACTACGAATGGTAATGTTATAAAATGATCGCAAAATATCCTAGAAATTATAATACACCTTATATAGACTGACAGAACTTCATGACTCAAAATATATCAAAGGGAACTTTTGAGACCCCTTGAGGGAGATATAGAGCATTCAACGGAGATCGGTATTTTGTACATAGTTCAAGATATACAACATATACTCGATGAAAGAAGAATATCACTTCATTTAAATAGTCAATCAAGGAAAAAAAATTATCTGTAAAAAGTGCAAAGGATTTTTCGGATAAGTATGTAACTTGTTACAGCATCGCAAACCCCGATGAATAGTTTTATAATTTGTGACATATATGAAGACACAGACTGCAAAAATTACGAAAAGCAAGGGAGAGTGTGGAAATGTAAATAACAGATTATTAGGCATACAAACATTGTGTGTGGCTCTGTGGCACAGTGGTTAGAATGACAGACTATGAAACCAAAGGTCGCGGATTCAATCCCCGCCAGGTACTAGGAATTTTATCTGTCACTTTCCACTTCTTTCATCTCTGGCAAAGTTGCTAATGTAAAAAATATCGAGAAGCGCCGTTGTTCGGAATCCACGTTAAACTGTAGGTCTCGCTATAACTGGCTGGGTAACCCAGTTAGAAGGTCGGAGGAAGGCAACGGCATACCGCCTCCAGACAGGACCATGCCTGAAAAAGCACTGTGGTGTTCAAACCAATCTTCAGATTGTAGACTGCTTTACCTTTAAAAACACTGTACGAGTTTTCTTCTCTGCACTTGAAGTAGTAGACTGTAATTATGCAATACAAATTTTATACATAACTGCGTCGTTCGCAGTAGTCACAAAAAGGAACAAGTTGAATGTATTTTTTGTAACTTATTATGAAGAAAATCAACTGTTTACTGAGAAACGATACTTAAATATTTCAGTATGTGGTCTGTAATAACTGCTTCACAGAGATTCTACGTCAACAATTCACCAAGACCACATACGGCAGTAGAATGAAACATGGCCACTTGTCGTCCTAGAACTTCCTGTTTCTCAGAGGATATACTTTATCTGAGGAGGAAATTGCATAGACTGCTATGAGCATAATTATTGGAATATACCGATTGGCATGATATCATATCCATTCTGCATATATAGTTCAATAGATCAAGGAAAAATGAAAATGATGTCTTGATATTGTTTAGAGAATTAATGTAACATTCATGTTATGTTTTGTATGACATTATCTAACTTCCGTCCAGCTAGAGCACACCGATGAAAAGATCCAGTTAACTGAAACTCTTAATGGAGACCAGCGTCAAGAAAGTGACGCAGTTTTGCTATAACCAAACAGTGGCAGATTCACAGATGCTATCAGTAACAAGATAAAGAGAGATTATCATAAATGTTTACAGACGTTTAAAATCCAACTTCATTTTACACATCCTTTCAAGGTGAAAATACTTCGTGGGACTTTTTACAAGGATTTTCTCAATGGAAAAATATTCCTGACCAACAGCGGATCTCCAGCTCAGATTCTCTAAATCAGCTATTAATTGGCACACTACAACACATAATTGTTTTATAATTATATAATAAATGGAGAGATTCTGTATTTCACATTTTCAAATATCTAAGAATCAGGGATTTTGGCATGGCCTGCATAAAATGGATGATTTCCATAGTTATTGAAGAAGTTGATAGACACCTCATCAAAGAGAGGATCAAGATGCTTTTACAGAAGACAAATCTCTTTCGTTCAATTCCTCATCTGTATTATTTTAATATGTAAATAGTGTGAAATCCCTTTCAAAGATAATCCGTTTCTTAAATCGAATGTCTTCAGACAGTGTTGATAGGAACATTACAGCGAATATCTTCAGAAAGTATTGACAGCAGCTGTATACCATAAACATTACAGTTTCTTAATGAGCACTGGTTACCGATTTTAAACTATTCAGTCAATATTTTCCTTTAGGCTAAATTACATGGTTATGTTTGTAAAGAGTGTCTCTCAAGACAGTCATCAGGTGCAATGTTTCTAAGTTTTAATTTCGCATTTGCATTATGCAGTTGAAGTCATATCACATCTTTCATGCGACGCTCAGTGTCTATGAAAAGCGTCAGTTTGTTACAGATCACGGAGTTTTGCGGGCCTGATCAATACAGTATTCATTTTTTCGATGTATGTAAAACACGAAGAATACTACGCAGCAGTCGATGTGCCTCGCTTCCCGTGCTGACTGCTATCCCAATGTTGCAGCGCTGTTCTATCGCAGCTAGAGTACTGGATACTCTTTGTACTATACTGTTCATGTTAATACATATCGTTAAAAGGAATACTACACTAATTTTGGATACTCTATCAGTTGTGCACATAAAACTTTCATATAAAAAGTATTTTTTATGTAACATGAAACAAACAGATTCTTTACATTGACAGTGAGTATCACATCAAAGATGTGATGAGTAGTATTTATTTTGGTTGACTCCAGCTCAAAAATACAAAAACTAAATTGTAAATATTTGCAGAAACATTAGAGGAAAATCATGTGGCGCCTCTCAAACAAGTGTAAATATTTGCAAAAACACTAGAGGAAACGCACCTGACATCTCTAAGGAGAGACATCTGGTATATCGCACAATGCAGAATAAGCGTATCAATGACACATTTTAAGGCTAAGTGTCTGTAAGTTTTGCAAGAGAGACAGTTTTAATTTAAGGAACAGACCGATACATCTCATAAAGGTAAATGCAAAAGATGAAGAATTTGTAGGAGTGAGAACTTCTTTCCTTCACGAAGCGCGTTTTTTAGTGCAGAAGAATACATTTTTATGCTATAAAGTATCTTGTAATGAAACCCTAACACTATCATTTCAACACCATACATGATTCCCATGCTGTAACTTTGAACAGCGAATATACATGCTGTTGAAGTTCAAGACGGTCAATTAAAAACAGTGTGAAAGTAACAGTTTTGGTGAGGAAAAAAACTGCTACATTCCTGAGTATGTTACAGAGACTGTTATTCGGTTGTAGGCTAAAGCGGCATTGAGGAAGCATGTCTCATAATACAGTGAAATACAGATCAATTTCGACAATAAACTCTGCACAGAAAAGTATTTACTATTTCACTTCCGATTTGTAGCGACAGTGTATTAATGTACATGTGACAGACAAGGTGTTGCTCCTGTTTCTTACTCAGTTCGATTTAAATCTTCTGAACGTAAAATCTGCCCTTGTTATTGCCTAAGTCCCAATTATTAGTGCTCATAATGACACACTTTTTGCAATATATTAGAGCCTCAGAGACATTCACAAAGTAAAGACATTAACTGATGTACATGCAATACTTTACCTTACAAATATGGCACTTAATTGTTTATAATTACACTTTATATTAATTGTGTTAATCGAGAGTCATACTATCTATGATTGTTTGTATTTCAGGTTACTGTGTGGTTCACCGTCCTCAGCAGTCTGTACAGTACATCCGTGAAGGAAAAGGGAAAAGGGTGAGTTTAGATATGATGATCCCATCGGAAATGATGGAAGAAGAAAAACAGTTTCTGGCAAGAACGTCCATGCTATGTCAATCGTTTATGGAACAATTCAGGTACAGAATTTTAAAATTATTTCACATTCACTGAAGGATTGCACATGGCAGGCTGAAGCACATGGTTACAGAATATTTCTTTAAGGTATTCCAGCAAGAAGTAACATATATAACGTAGGTGATGCGGCATCATTTATGCTCATAAGTAATTGCTACAGAAAGAAATAAAATAGTTATCAATTTCTAGAACAAGGAAGAAACATTTTCTAAATGGGACTGAAATAAATTCCATCAAATTCTTATGCAAAACTCAAGAAAGACAACACATAGTGGAGTACTACTGAAAGTGAAACGGTGGAATAAATTACTATCTGTTGATGACAGAGGATATGCCTACAGTATGCTGTCCAATGAAATCTATAAACCAAGAAAGTATATTACTATAGCAGTGTGAAGTAGAAACGTATAAATGGTGAAGAGAATATGTTATGGTCCTTAAGTCACTATGTGTGATAGGTTCAAAGAATATTATACTCAACAAATAAAAAGAAATGTATCATGAAACAATTCCTCTGACATTTAATTTGATAGTGTGCAAGGTATGAAATAGATAAAAACAAATTCACACAGTATCCTGTAACATTCAATAACATGAGAATGTTTCAATAATTTAATACAGTCAGCAGAAAGGAATGATATGTCTACATTCAGTTACCTTTGTCTCCACATTATTTTATCTGATAAAGAAATTACTATTTCTAAAATTTTTCATTTTCAGATACCATTGACACAAATGATGTTACTGTTATTACCATATACTATAGCAGCATATAATACAAGAAGCAACATCTGTGAATATTCGTTATAACTAATGTTCAACGTTATGTGTAGCATGTGAAATTTAGATATCACTTTTGTATGAGTCTGTCTCTCTGTGTCTACATGCTGGCAGTTACAGACATAGAAAGCTAAAGGGAGATATTAACCTAGCTTGCAGATTACAGTGGAATTATGGAAAAATTAATTCATATCCACAAATAAAAATGGAGACAATAACATTGAAGTATCAGATAATAAACAATTACTTTACAGTGTTCTATAAGTCACTGAAGTATTCTGACAAGTTCAATATTGCAAATAAATGCAACTTGCTAAATCAAGGAACATTTTACAATGGCATTTAACGTATCTTAATAGTACATTTCACAATAAAATATACAGGAATATCATGAAACTAAACCAGCATGAAAATTATAAAACTGATCTCTGGCATTCTTGGGAGAAATCAAATGCACCTTCAAGTCATTATGTACAATGTTAAACAGTAACATAGGCATACATGAAATTATTTTGAAGTTTTTAAAAATATACTGCATTTTAAGAATCTGAATAGAATGTAGAGAAGCAGAAAGAGAATTATGTACTTTACAAACACAGTTATAGTTCTACCACACATTTAATGATATCTAATGTTTAAATAATAATATTTGTTTCATGCAAGCAAGGAATAAGGTGTTTACACTAATTATTCACTACCACAAAATAAAAGAAGTAAAGTGACCTATGTTTATACGTTTTTCCAAGATTTCATTAAAATTCACTCCTATTATTGCAAAACAAAAGTATTAAGCAATAATGTATATTCTTGTTAGAAGTGTATTTCGAATTATTTCTGAAACTGTGAGATAAATGGAAGTCATATTTATCTACAAGAATCAATGAAGATGAAGTGAAATGATTCTTATTTTTATTAAATGAAAATATACACTTATGTTGCAGCCATCACAACTATAAAAACATCAAGAAAGAAAACATTATTTTCAACCAAAAACATCATAACAACAAGAAAATAATCTTGAAAAATACAGATACAGGTCTTATTAATTTTTATGGAACTTAGCTTCCATTGAGGTTTCATCAATTGATCTCAGTGTTAATATCCATCATAGTTTGTATAAAGTTGTGTTAACATCCACCATACATTGTATTCAATCTGATTTCCAATGAAGTTTTGCTTGTCTCAAAGACTGGTATGACGAAAAACATCGAGAATGAAGAACATGTGAATACAAACATATTTCCACGAAAAATCTTCACTAAGACAGAGGAAACGTCTGTTACAAAGTGAACTTTGGTGAAAAACATAAGCACAAAGAAAAAAATGAATTTTATTGTTCTCTGAAAGGTAGGAGAGGACAGGAACAGACTTGGACAAGGAAAGAAAGGAAGTTTAGTTTTCAACATCTCATTGACAATGAAATCATTTGATATAGAGCAGAAGGTTGGATTGGGGAAGGAGAGGAAAGGAAATTAAGATTATGAGAATAATGTCTGAACCATTCTCTTCCTGGCTGATAGATTCGTATGTTAACGACTGTGTACCTCATTTTGTTATAAAATGTGAGTGTGCGACTTGCTGAATAAAAGTGATAGGTACAAATATTTCAAGTTTTAATCCGTGTCGGATACTTCTGTCAACTAAAACACTCCAGTGTACATTATTACAAAACTGAAAATCTAATACTGTGCATACATGGATAATGTAAAGTGCTTATAATAAGTATTCAAAACTTTCTGAATGATTTTATGAAGGGATGTAGTGAAAATGTGTTATTTCGAATTTATAAGGAAGCAGTTTTAACGATATCAATGAAATAAATGTTGTTTGTACAGAATAATAAACATGAGAAGAGACGGAATTTATACAAATAATGTTTCACATCACCCTTTAGGCAAATTTATTGGTTATTATATATGAAAACATACTAGCGAAATTTGCTGTGTGATTAATGACATTATTATGAATAATTTATGGAAGTACTGAAGAACTAACTAAACGAATATTAACACAATATTTTAAAATAAATGTCTGTATTTACTAACACTGCACAAATTTTAAGTAATGTCTCCATTCACACATTATTGTCATAAGAAATGAAAACAGTTTTAGGTCTTCATGCAGAATTTTGAAACGAGTATAATTAATTTAATGAATTTTTACAATATTCAAGAAAAATTTAAAAAGGACAACTTATTGAATAAAATGTATTTTTCAAAGTAAACTATAAAAAACAATCATAATGAAGGTATATACAATATGGCATAACAGGATTATGAGATACATTTGGAAGAAAATATAGATATTTTATTATAATGCCATTGCATGAAACTTCATTATGCAACTCGTGCAGATAAATTGTAAAGGAGCAATGAAGTGTAATGAATGTAGGGAGGAACCCGGCGTAAATTTGACCTTATTCCAAGATTGTGAAGCACCAAGGAAGTAAGTGTAGGGATTAACATCCAACTGTACAAGTCAAGGGAAGAAAGTACAATCTCAGATCAGCCATGGATGAGGCAGTTCAACCGTGGTCATTTCGAAGGAGTCACCCTGGAATTCACCTTAAATAATTTTGAGAAGTCACAGAAAGCAAGATCTGGATCACCAGATGGGGATATAAACACCAATTCTTCCAGTTACACATCCACTGCCTTGATGACTGCATCAGCTCATACTGTATGTGATGCAGGAAACAAATGCTAGATATTTTAAGTCTAACAAAATTATACCATTGTTTAGAAGACAAACCTTACATGAAAGTCGCTCCATTCATCCATCATATAGAGAAATATCTGTCTCCAGAAAGTATGCTTTCAAGAATTAACTTCAATCTTCTCAATTATAGACGTCTACATAGAAGTGGTCTACTTATATGTAAGTATTTTCAGATAAGTCAGTGCTAGTACTGCATCTCAGTTCAGGAGAATTTGAAGAATCAGGTCACCGTCTAAGAAACTATGTCATTCAGATCACTATGTCTGCAACCTACTTCATAATAATACATGACAGAAGGTAAAATATTTATTTAGTTTGAAATTAGTAACAATAAATGATCCAGGAACCAGTGTTGAATAGAAAGTAACTGATCAAATTTCTTTGATGCTCAAGTGTCTATGTATAATTCATTATTTAGAATGTTTTCCATTAGTGAATTGGTAGCCTAAACCCTCACCTATACAGCTTGGTATCATTATATTTTATTTATTGGTTTATTCTGTTACATGAATAATGTCTTATGTCTTAGTATGTGTCTTTATTTAAGTTTCTTTACAAATAACAATAATTTTCCGTTTGCTTGGCATGGATTCTACTACATCTTCTGTCGTTATAAGAAACATTACTGAATAAGCATGAGCAATATGCTCATTTTAATTTGTGCACTAGTCTCGACGCATGACGTTCAGTCATGAAATGACAGCTGGCATATGATAGTGCCAGAAATGTAATTTTAGAAAAATTCAGTTAACTAAAATACAGATTTTTAAGAGAATAAAATAGCTGAGAAATGTCTTGCATAAAAAATAAAACTGTTAGCAGGGGATATGTTTACCCTAACACTCACACATGCTATAAAGAGACGTGCTATGCTGTCTACGAGATGGTTAAATTGCTCAATTGCTAGCTAATCCCTTTTCTCAGCAAGAATGGTACAAAGGTCAGGAAATGTCCTTGGTGGAGGCTGGCGTAATGCAACCTAGGAATGTTCTATAGGATTCAGATCCGGGGACCTTGCTATCCAGTACATGCAACGACAATTTTCACCATGAAGAAATACATCCACCATAGTAGCTCCATGTAAGCGGGCAATGTCACCCATAAAAAGAAAATAAGGACCAACTGCACCTTTGAAAATGCGAACACATAGCAGTAATATATCATCTCCGTACGTTTGAGCATATACGCTACTCCTCAGAAAACTAACGAAAGTGACCGGCTTCGTAGAACCAATCAGAGTTATGCCTCGCCATATTATGACGCCCTCATCACCACACTGGTCTCTCACCACGATGTTCCTGGGGCTGTCAGCTACCACGTTCTCTCCAGAGTAGTGTGTGATGAGAATCATTTTATAAACTGAAGCGGGATTCATCTATGACAAGAGCATTCTTTCATTGACGCATGGTTCAAATTTGATGTTACCGATCCACATACAAGATACACGGGACCATCTCTGTGCTGGTATGAGTTTGATGCACACGGACCTGCTGCTTTGAGCCATTTTCTTGGGAAAAGGCAGATTCCTAGTCAGCTGCATGCTCTGAAGCCAAATGTCTTGCAAAATTACTCAGTAATGATATTCTTGTCGGGTAGTCTGCCGGATCAGGACGTCATCTTGACACAATATTTCGGCGGTCCAAGTTCACAATGGAGGCTGAAAGGGGTGAAAAGTTGCCGTTTTTCGATGTCTTGGTTTACAGAAAAAATGAAGAAAGATTGGGACACACTGTTCACAGGAAGCCCACGCACACGGACCTCTAATTGCACGCAACAAGCTGTCATCCTCCGTACTGGTGTCCTCCGAACGTTAGCAAAAAGAGCTTTTGTCGTTTCAGACGCAGAGATAAGCGGAATGGATATTCAGACGAACAAATCTTGTCTTGCCTTCCAGTTTGGAGCATCGCGGGAACCCTTAGCAGATACTTGGAAATCGTTGGCTTTCCTACCTTTCGCTAGAAGTATATCGTCAAAAATAAGCAGACTTTTAAAAAGATACGACGTCAGGTGTATTTTTCGTTCTCCGGCCAAGGTTAGAGCGCTCCTGGGCTCATTGAAGATTGATTTAGGACTGAGGAGGCCGGGAGTATACAAAATCCATTGTCATTGTGGGACAGTTTACATCGGTCAGACAATCCGAACCATACAAGACCGATACACCGAGCATCATCGACACACATGGTTATTTCAACCAGATAAATCTGCGGTGGCCGAGCACTGTCTTTCCGAAGGACATAAAATGATTTATTATTAAACACAAATCGTTGCATCTGCGTCTCGCTATTGGGACCGTTTGTTGAAAGAACCTATTGAAATTCGTCTCTCGGACAACATTATAAATATAGACAAGGGGTTCCCTTTAAGCAAAATGTGAAACCCGGTGATATTACAGCACCGGCCGCAGTAGCAGAGCCGTCTGCGGCCTGCCAGTCACGGTCTGCACGGCGGCTGCGGTCGGGGGTTCGAATCCCCCCCCCCCTCGGGCATGGATGTTTGAGTCGTCTTTAGTATAAGGTAGTTCATAAGTTTAGGGACTGATGACCCCGCAGTTAAGTCCCTTAAGCTCAACAAACATTTGAACATTTTTCATATTACAGCTAAAAAAAGAACGGTCTGTCAATCGGCCAGCAGTTAACAGTACCGAATAGCAATTCATAGTTTACGCCGACTGCCACCACTGGGGCGCTGTACGATAGAAGGCCGTATCGTCCATGCTCGCGCACGCCGTTGGCCGTCCGCGGCGTAGAAAGGGGGCCCCGCTCGCGGATTTAACTCAATTCAGACGGGTTGGTGGACAGCTCCCACACCTGAGGATAGCGGCCGGTTGGACCGCCGAAATATTGTGTCAAGATGACACCCTGATCCGGCAGAATACCCGACAAGTATATTATATGATGTTACGCCGGGAATACCTACTTAGTCACAAAAAGATTACACCGACTTCGTTGGGCAGTTACGGCCAGATATTGCTCATGCAGTGAGGTGGTTATTTTTGGTCAACCTTTCACTGACGTCCAAGGCTCAAAACCGCCAGCAGGGCCTTGTTATGACACTTTGTGGCACATCCAAAGATACTGAAACTTTGGTCTGTTTCAAAAAGTCAGCCAGGTAATAGATTATTCTGCCCTGAAAAACAGTGTCCAAATTGCATCTTTGTGGCATGAAGATGGCCAATTCTCCGAGTGACTACACTCTGATCTCAATGAAAGGACAAACTAGACTAAGACATGAGAAGTCTCATGCACTGTTTGTGTTTTCCTTTCGATTATGCCGCTATAGAGGCAAGGTGTACACCTTTCCTCTACATAAAGAACAATTACATTTTGTAGGTAAGTATTTCCAATTACGTCGGGGCATTCCTCACGCATTCTCTTTCAATTTCCGTATTTCCAAGATGATGCTTAAATTTTGGACACTGGTAAGTCAATACGCCAGAAGCCATCTACCGTCAAATAATAAAAGTGCGTGCGTCTTTTGTTCAGAGCACGCAAAGAAGAACTGAGTCTCAGGTGTCGTGGGGCATAATAATAATCGGTTCGAGTACTGCAGTTGTCGGATCCTATCCACATGGCTTTATGAAATGGCAATCATCTGTTGCATATGAATTTGTACCATTTAATCAATAGACACAGCTGTCAAGCTGTAGTTAGTTATGACATACTTTTGTGTCAGTGTTACTGATAATTTATTAATATATTCCTTACAACCTACAGCCGTTTCATTTGTGGTTCGCTGTTGGTTCATCATGCAGCTGTGACAAATCGATGACTACTAATAGATGTGGTAATTTACATGACCGGCAATTGTTTCCTCCTATACAGGGTGTCCAAGTTATCTTATTCACCCAAAATATCTCTGGAAAAACAACAGCTATTGTAAAACGACTTTCACCGGTATCAATGTAAGGCAGGGGCTCATGAATGTAAATATTTTGAACATACTAAACCGAAAGCATAGTTATTTTGTAACAGAAACGTATGTGTCTTTAAATGGACACCCTATATTATTTCATCAGCAATCTATAAAATAACAAATCACATAAAAATGGCGTTTATTGCATCGAAATACGACAATAACATCCCGAGCAATTTGACGCTTTGACGTTTGACGTACATCAAGTACGCAGCTCGTCCGAGACTCAAGCGAGACTCACGGTTGAGTCTCGGAACGCACTAGCTGCGTACTTCGGTATAACAATCGTCAACTTCGCTTCGCAATGTGTCAGGATGTAACTGGCGTATTGCGATGCAACTAACACCATTGTTTCTGTGATTTGTCATGCTGTAGATTGCTGATGAAATAATAATGGGGTGTCCATTTAAAAACACACACGTTTGTGATAAAAGACACGTATGCTAAAGTCTTAGAATGTTTCAAAATATTTACATTCATGAGCCCTTGCCTTTCACTGAAACCGACGAAAGTTGTTTTACAATATCTGTTGCTGTTCCAGATATATTTTGAGTGAACAAGACACCTGTGACATCCCGTATATTACGAATACTTCTTGTGTGTAGTACGCAGACCCGTACCTATAGAGACAATCAAAACTGACCTAACTAATACTAAAAGTAGGTGATTCTGAAAAGGGATCTCACGGTTTATAAAAGTTATCAAAAGCAATATCTATAGATCAAGGTATCTGCATCGTCTTCTTTGAACGATTCTAGGATTACCGAATTGCATTACAACCTTGTCGGTTCGAGTACAACTTTCACTTACATTTTGTTGTAACGGAGAAATGTTCTCCATCTGTAAACTGATATGGTTGGAAACACGAGAAGCTTGTAATGTGAATATTCGAACAAACCAAGTAACAACGTCACATAGACCGTGCTCTGTGGTACAATCGATGAAACACTAGAGTAAAATTCTAGACGCCAAAAACTATGATACTATGATTTGTCTCTTATTTACGAAAATCAGAGAAAAGTAATGACTGAGGCTGAAAGAGATCCCTTTTCAGGACAGCTCTTCTACTTCGTTTTTACCATACAGGTTGTTTCACATAAGATAAGAATTCTGTGACCGGCGGCTACTTGTGGGAACCAATACCGGGAGGCTCATTCCTGTTACTGTAGACGCTCTACTCCAAGTCTCAGAATCTTTCACAACGAGTGTCTGTATTAACCGAATATGATATACAAAGCGAACCCTCGGAAATAAGTCAGTTTAAATTAAGGATCGAATGCTGTCTTGCACAGATTACAATAGTCAGTTGCAGTACTAATTAAGTCAGTAGTATTTGAATAAGTATATTAATTCAATATTCCTACTTGGGACAGTTTCAGTGTGAGTTTTTAAACAATTGCAGTTTACCATCAGCTGTGTAATGTTCCTTTCTTCTCGACCGTTTCCAGTCAATTAGGTGGTATATTAATGTCAATGTAAATCATCATTATCGTCAACCGAATAAAAGTCTCGCTTCTACTAGAGTACACATCAATATGATCTGACCAAAATGGCATTACCAGAAAACTATATAACGGCGTAAAGAAGTGGTTTTCTGTTCTTTCTGAGCACGTGTTTTTATAATCACTACGTTTACATGTAACACATCATCCGGAAGACGACAACCGATTTTCGTAAACCGTTTTTCGCTGTCGTGTTTACATGGTACATCATGAATCGTATTTCCTAATCCACTTAAGATGGCGACTTAAAAACAGCTGATTCAGTGGCCGATTTAGTCAGCATAATCGCTATTTTTCTTTACTTAAATACACAGATTCATGTTCACTGTAATATTAATACTTTTATTTCACATTAGAAAATATCACTCTGTCCATATGTGCAGAAAATTCTTACTCTGACAAGCCAAGAACGCTTCAAAAACGGTTGCGTTTACATGGGCACGAAAATCGATTGTGAAACTGGAAACCCGCTTTAGAGAAGTGGATTTCCAGAATCGATTTTGGAGTGTTTACATGACCAACCAAAAGCGGAATTGGGAAATCGGTTTACGAAATCCGGTTTTGAGAGCCTATGTAAACGGGGTGAATGTGGTATTGTTTTGTGGTAATGACAGCTTCGTCAGCACAAAACGATGTGTACTGTCGCAGAACTGAGACTGTCAGTCAGTTGATGATAATCAGTGATTTTCCTAAAACTGGGATGATTTCTCTCAAACGGCACGGCTGACTTCCTTCCCCCTCCTTAACCAAACAAGCCGATCTTGTTCTCCGTCTCTAATAACCACGCTCTCTAAGTAACCTTAAGCCCTAATCGTCATCCTTCCTATGATAACAATGAGGATTTGTGTTTCACATAAACGCATGAACTTTTCTTCCATTTATGATGATATGTGTCACCGAAACAAATCGAGAATTAAGAAATTTTATACAGCTGATTGTAAAATGCATTTGTTTGAGTACATGACGGTTGTAAGTGGTCAACTGACCAAAAAGTTTACGTAAAGTCCTTTGAGCCAATGCTTCTTAAATACCAGTCTGAATTGCTAAGTGGCATGAAGAGTATATACTAGTTCCTCCCGACGCCGATCTCAACTCGCTTAGTACAGACACCTATCTTCCCAGAGTCCGGAATGTGCCTACCCGGTATTAGGTCGCAGGACGCTGTGTGACGCGTGGCTGTGTGTGTGAGCAGCTGTACCAGGAGAACGAGCCCGACTGCTCGGAGCTGTGCCAGTGCAGCGAGGGTGAGCAGCTGGTGTGCAACACGGTGTGCGTGGAGCGCGCGCCCTGCAAGACGGAGTTCGCCTTCTACAACCACGCGGCGCCCTCCTACCAGGCGTACCGCGGGCGCTGCCTCTGCTACTCCGGCCGCTTCATCTGCATGCGCCCCATCCTAGGTCAGTGCACGCTATTTGCCACTAGATCTACGAAAGGAAGGCAGTACTGCAAAAGGAATTGTAGCCCATGCTTTGAGTTATTTTGTGTATACAAAGTGTTTCAGCAGAAATAGTAATGTTGTGTTGTTGTGGTCTTCAGTCCGGAGACTGGTTTGATGCAGCTCTCAACAATACCCTATCCTGAGCAAGCCTCTTTAACTCCACATAATAACGGCAACCTACATCTGTCTGAATCTGCTTACTGTATCCATCTCTTGGTCTTCCTCTGCGGTTTTTACCCCACACACTTCCCTCCAATGCTAAATTCACGATTCCTTGATCTCTAAGAATGTGTCCTACCAATCGATCCCTTCTATTAGTCAAGATATGCCAGAAATTCCTTTCCTCCCCAATTCTGTTCAGTACCTCCTCATTAGTTATGCGATCCACCCACCTAACCTTCAGCATTCTTCGGTATCACCACATTTCAAAAGCCTCTATCCTCTTCCTGTCCGCACTGTTTATCGTCCATGTTTCATTCCCATACGAGGCAACACTCCACACAAATGCCTTCAGAAAGGACTTCCTTAGGCTTAAATCATTATTCGAGGTTAACAAATTTCTCTTTTCCAAGAACGCTTTTCTACCCATTTCCATTCTGAATTTTATATCCTCTGTAATGCGACCATCATTTGTTATTTTACTGCCCAAGTAACAAAACCCATCTACCTCCTTTATTGTTTCGTTACCTAATCTAATTCCTTCAGCATCACCTGATTTTCTTAGACTGCACTCCATTACCCTTGTTTTACTCTTGTTAATGTTCATCTTATATGCACCTTTCAGCACACTGTCCATTAAGTTCAGCTGCTCTTCCAGGTCCTTTGCTGTCTCTGACAGAATTACAATGTCATCGGCAAAACGCAATGTTTTTAATTCTTCACCCTGAACTTTAATTCCTTCTCCAAATTTCTCTTTGCTTTCCTTTATAGCTTGCTCAATGTACAAATTGAATAACATTGGAGAAAGGCTACAACACTGTCTTACTCCCTTCCCAACCACTGCATCCCTTTCATGCCCTTCAACTTTGATAACTGCTGTCTGGGTTTTGTATAAGTTGTAAATAACCTTACGCTCCCTATATTTTACTCCTGCTTGCTTCAGAACTTGAAAGAGTTTATTCCAATCAACATTGTCAAAAGCCTTCTCCAAATCTACAACAGCTAGAAATGTAGGTTTGCCTTTCCTTAATCTATCTTCTAGGATAAGCCGTAAAGTGAGTATTGCCTCCCGTGTTCCTACATTTCTCCTGAACCCAAAATGATCTTCCCCGAGGTCGGCTTCTACCAGCTTTCCATCCTTCTGTATATAATTCGTGTTAATATTTTGCAACCATGACATATTAAACTGATGGTTCTGTAGTTTTCACACCTGTCTCCACCTGCTTTCTTTGGAATGGGGATTATAACATTTTTCTTAAAGTCTGAGGGTACTTCGCATGTCTCATACATCTTACACACCGGGTGAAACAGGTTTGTCATGGCTGGTTCTCCAAGAGATTTCAGTAGCTCTGAGGGAATATCATCTACTCCAGGGGCCTTGTTTCGACTTATGTCTTTTAGGGCTCTGTCAAATTCTTCTCTCAGTACAGTATCTCCTATTTCATCTTCCTCTACATCCTCTTCCCTTCCTACAACATTGTCTCGAAGTTCATTTCCTTTGTAGAGCCCCTCTATATACTCTTTCCACCTTTCAGCTTTCCCTTTTTGCTGAGAACTGGTTTTCCATCAGTGTTCTTGACATTCATAGAGCTGTTTTTCTTATCTCCAAATGTTTCTTTTATTTTCCTGTAGGCTGTATCTATTTTCCCCTATTTATACATTCTTCTACATCCTTGCATTTGCCTTCTAGCCACTCCTGCTTAGCTATTTTGCACTTCCTGTCAATCTCATTTCTTAGACGTCTGTACTCCATTTTGCCTGTTTCATTTACTGCATTTTTATATTTTCTCCTTTCATCTATTAAATTTAGTATCTCCTATGATATCCAAGGATTTTTTGTAGGTCTTGCCTTCCTACCTATTTTGTCCTCTGCTACCTTCACTATTTCATCTCTCAATTTACCCATTCCTCCTCTACTGTTTTATTTTCACCTGTTTCTGTCAATTGTTGCCTAGAGCTCCCTCTGAAATTCTTAAGAACCTCAGGTTCCTTCAATTTATCCAGGTCCCATCTCCTTATTTTCCTACCTTTTTGTAGTTTCTTCAGTTTCAGCCCACAGTTCATAACCAACAAGTTATGGTCAGAGTCTATATCTGCCCCTGGGTATGTCTTACACTGTAAAACCTGGTTCCGAAATCTATGTCTTACCATTATAAAATCTATCTGGTATCTCCCGGTGTCTCCTGGTCTCTTCCACGTATACAACCTTCTTTTGTGATTCTTGAACCAGGTGTTTGTTATAACTAAATTATGTTCTGTGCAAAATTCTACAAGGCGGCTTCCTCTTTCATTCCATTTGCCCAGACCATATTCACCTACTATCTTCCCTTCCCTTCCTTCTCCTACTACCGAATTCCAGTCTTCCATAACAATTAAGGTTTCCTCTCCCTTAATTGTCTGAATAATTTCCTTTAGCTCCTCATATATTTCTTCGATTTCTAGCTCATCGGCAGAGCTAGTTGGCATATAAACCTGTACTACTGTTTTCGGTGTTGGCTTCGTATCTATCTTGACAATGATAATGTAATCACTGTGCTGGTCATATAGTTTACCTGCATTCCTATTTTCTTATTCATTATCAATCCTACTCCTGTGATACCCCCAATTGATTTTGTATTTATAATCCTGTATTCACCTGACCAGAAATCCTGTTCATCCTGCCACCGAACTTCACTAATCCCCACTACAACTTCAACCAATCCATTTCCCTTTTTAAATTTTCTAATTTTCCTACTCGATTAAGGGATCTAACATTCCACGCTCCGACCCGTAGAATGCCAGTATTGTCTTTCCTAATGATCACATCCTCCCGAGTAGTCCCCGCCCGGAGATCCCAATGGGGGACTATTTTACCTCCGGAATATTTTACCCGAGAGGATGCCATCATCATATGTTCATACAGTACAGCTTCATGTCCTCGGGAAAAATAACGGCTGTAGTTTCCCCTTGCTTTCAGCCGTTCGCAGTAACTGTGTGGCAAAGCCACATTAGCTGATGTTACAAGGCCAGTTCAGTCAATCATCCAAACTGTTGCCCCTGTAACTACTGAAAAGGCTGCTGCCCCTCTTCAGGAACCACATGTTTGTCTGGCCTCCCCACAGATACCCAAATGTTTCAAATGTTTGTATAGCTTATGGGACTTAACTACGGGGTCATCAGTCCCTAAACTTACAAACTACTTATGAACTAACTAAGACTAAGGACGGCACAAATATCCATACCCGAGGGGGGATTCTAACCCCCGACCGTAATGGCCGTGCAGACCGTGACTGGAGTGCCTCAGACCCCTCGGCCACTGCGGCCGGCTACAGATATGCCTCCGCTGTGGTTGCACTTACGGTACGGCTATCTGTATCGTTGAGGCACGCAAGCCACCCTACCTCGGCAATGTCTGTGGTTCATGGGAGTGGATATAATCTTGACTGCCTGTTCAGTTATTGACATACTTGATCTCTTTTTGTAGTCTTCGCAATTGACATACAATACCTTTTTGTAGAATGCCGCCCAAAAATGGCCGTATGTGTATGTTGTTCTTAGGATAGCTGTAAGTTAGATTGTATGTCTGGGAACAGATGACAACAGTGGTTTGGTCCTATCGGATTACAAACATTTGAACATTTTTTGTTACCTATTATGAGCCATTAAGTATGAACATATTACCGTGTCAAGTAAATGTGATGAATAGTGAGAGCAAAGGATATGCCGCATAGACTTCTCACACAAATGAAAACATCAAATAAACTATATATAAACTACGTTATAACAAAGGAATTACATAGTTACAACCCCCAAAACTGTACGCAAGAGCCATGATATGTGATACCCCTTCCTTATATCTCACTGTTTCAGACGGAAACTACACCACTTCTCAGGGACAAAAAAAAATTAATACAGAGAATAGACACATCAGTGACATGATGGATAATTCACAATGTTGTTTTAAAAAATTGAACACGTTGGATATTTGAAAAGGGATCAACCACATATCCACACCGCCATGCTTCTTCCAGTTCGCACGTTTTTAGCGTCTTCTTTTTTCCATAGTTTCGGAAATCTTCTATTTTACGCTTCATGTATGTTCAGTTATTGAAGAAGGGTCATCTTACCATTAACTCTAACAGGGGTGCGACATAGAGATTCCATTGTCACCGGCGTGAAGCCTAGCGAGTAGCCCGCTGCTTGTTGCCATGAAACTTGAACTTGCACCCCCTGCGCGAGGCCAGCTAACCTCACCAATTCCGCCAGCAACACGCATCACATGAGGATAGTCTCAGGACTCAAGTGACAGGGATAATTGTGCCGACGTGAGCATCAACATGCAGACGACTGCACGTTTTGCGCTTGATAGTCTAAGTACGTGGTTCCCAAACTGTGGGTCGCTACCTCCAATATATAAAGTGCATAAAAATTGTGGGTGCCAGTACAGAAAATACTGCCGCGAGGAGCGGCCGAGCGCATTGAGGCGCTCTGCTACGATGCGCAGGCCGTTCCCCCTCGGGGGTTCGATTACCCCCCCCCCCTCGGGCATGGATGTTTGTACCGTCTTTAGTATAAGGTAGTTCATAAGTAGTTTGTAAGTTAAGGGACTGATGACCCCGCAGTAATGTCCCTTAATCTTAACAAACATTTGAACATAACAGAAAAGACTGGGAACCACTGGTCTATGGCAAGGCCTTCACATATCGCATGAGGCCCCTGACAGACATACCGTGTGCACATTGGAATTCTTTCCTGCCCTGAACGCTGTTTCCCTAAGGGACTCAATAACACGCCTAACATTAGAGCTCCCCTTAACTATCATGATATGATAAATTCAGATTCTTACTAGCGGTTGGGATTTATCGCCTTACGATGAGCAAAATCTCGTACGCGGCTGTAATGGTCCTAGCTGAATATATGAGTTAAAGAAAGCTGTATCCCCTCCCTCTAGACAGCGAGGCCGTGTGTGGCGGCCTACATATGCCGCTCCCTACGCCGCCTCTGCTGACCCAAACATAGATGAATCACAGTGTGTTCTTCAGATTGACTCTGATAGCAGCTCAATGGAACCAAGTCTGACATTACGAACAGTGCCTCTAGTTTTCATTTGTGCAGAGGAATATGCACGTACCATTAAAAATTTTTCGCAACTGTTAACTTTGTGATGACAGTGCTATCCGTCAACCTTTATGGATTATCCATTTTCCAAATGTTTGTAAACCTATTGGTCCAAACTGCTATGGTCATCAGTCCCCAGACTTACAAACTAATTAAACTGACTTAAGCTAAACTAAGGGAAACACACATACACATGCCCCATGGAGGACTCGAACCTCTGACTGCGAGCAACCGAATGCTCCGCAGCGAGGCGCCTTAGAACGCTCGGCCGCAACCAACATTTTAGTATTGCATTCTTTGTTCTCGGTGGTATTCCTACAGAGCACGTTTCAGAAATCCAATTTTCAAATGTAGTGCTCAATGAAAGAAATTCTTTAAACGCCGATTTTTTTAGAAATACTGTTAATGCATTTGCTCCTCCAACAATATCTTTCATGAAATATAATATTCTTCTTTTTGTAATACACAACTTACAATCCCAACCATAACTTGATTTGTGAAACATGTCAGATTATGCCAAGCTACAAGAAAGCACTGCGAGATACAGGAAGCGGCACAATCAAAGCGTTAATGTTACCCATGCGAAGCCGGGCTGTGTGTTCTTTAGTGCCGGCCGCGGTGGCCGAGAGGACTGAGGCGCTCCAGTCACGGTCTGTACGGCCACTGCGGTCCGGGGTTCGAATCCCCCCTCGGGCATGGATATTTGTGCCGTCCTTAGTATAAGGTAGTTGATAAGCAGTTTGTAAGTTTAGGGAATGATGACCCCGTAGTTAAGTCCCATAAGCTTAACAAACATTTGAAGATTTTTTTTGTTCTTTACTGTGAAGTGTAATTTGTACCTTATTTGTATCATGCAAAATCTCAACCAGGTTACACGGTGAGCACTGCAACGAGGAAATAATTTTGTCAAAGTATATCGGAGACTATGTTCCTGCTACATAGGAGGATGCTACAGACAAATTTCGCATCCTCGCTGCAGTCGTATGGTGTAAAACATCATAGATTTACAACTATTTGTGTGCGTCATGTGTCACAAATGGACATTTTCAACCCTCCAAAACCCCTGTATAGATTTCAACCAAATTTGGAGCACACATTCATATCCGTCTGGAATTAAATACGGTGATGGTAGGATGTTGAGCATGGATGTTTGTTCAAATGTTTGTAGAACTTATGGGACTTAACTACGGGGTCATCAGTCCCTAAGCTTACAAACTACTTATGAACTAGCTACGACTAAGGACGGCACAAATATCCATGCCCGAGGGGGGATTCGAACCCCCGACCGTAGTGGCCGTGCAGCCCGTGACTGGAGCGCCTCAGGCCCCTCGGCCTCCGCGGGCGGCGGAAAAAGAGAGAAAATGGACAGAAAGAGGGGAGCAGGAGGAGAAGGAAGACAGAAGGCGAGGAATGGAAAATTGCACAGAGAGTGGGAATTAAATCTCTAAAACTTCATGACCAACGTATTTCAGATTTTTTTATGATACGTTAATACATGTTTGGACAGAAATTGTCTATTTATAAAGAACGATGCACAGGTTTTCTCCGAAAACTTCCATCGAGAAAGGAAATGCTACGATGTGCTTTGGCCGGCCGCGGTGGCCGAGAGGACTGAGGCGCTTCAGTCACGGTCTGCACGGCCACTACGGTCGGGGGTTCGAATCCCCCCTCGGGCATGGATATTTGTGCCGTCCTTAGTATTAGCTAGTTCGTAAGTAGTTTGTAAGTTTAGGGACTGATGACCCCGTAGTTAAGTCCCATAAAAAAAAAAAAAAAAAAAAAAAAAAAAAAAAAAAAAAAAAAAAAAAAGATGTGCTGTGAAAACGTGCAGTTTCATTTTCCTTCTCGTACTATAGTAGCCGGCATTTAAAACAATATTCAGATCGCCTTTCCACATATATTTTATGCCTAGTATGTAGTTTTATTTGAAAATTGTACCCATAACATTCTGATGTGTTGTTTTCTAGCTTCCAGTCGGTTTCAACAAAAAATTCCATTTATGGATAACTTTTTAATCCTCCCCTTCACATATTAAAACTATGGGAAAGATAGTCATCGAAACTATTCTCTCCCCAGAACAGGCAGGATTTCTCTCATTCCCATTATACCAATAATCTCAACAGATTGATTTTTACTGACCTCAGTTCTCAAACAAGGTTCCGGTTTCGATAACAACGCACAAGGCTCTGAGTCAACAACAAGGGTAAAAAAGGATATGGACACAGGGAGGGGGAGAGGCGGTGAAGTAATGGGATTAGAATATAAGGATTCGCTAGAAACTTAGATAGCTGCAGTTGATGAATGGAAGAATATGATTATTTTATGCGCACTGCAGCTAGGTCTATAGCGCTCAGACGAAAATAACAGAGACAAGAGCCAATAAACTACACTGAAGAGAAAGTGAAACGAGAAACAGAAATAAAAGGTAACAAAGTGAGACAAATCCTGTGTGAACCTACAATGAGCCACGACAATGTTGGTTCATGACAGTTTGCTTAAAATGGGGAAATTTGTACGAGTTAAGATAACATACGAGGTGACCATGAAAGGTTGATCACAGGAATAAAGGGGATGAGCTAGCCGCTCTGCAGCACACCAAAACCTCCAGCCTAAAAGCTTAAGCCAGAGCCCAAACAAAAGACAAAACCTTAAAATTGTAATTACACTCGCCTGATCATCGCCTAAAATAGAGGGTAGGCCCCACCAAGATTTGATTCTAGTCTCTCAGCACGATGTAAAATACATTCATTTAAAATATGGCGTACAGTCATTTGCACGCCTAAGGCGTCACAGAATGGGGGATCCTCCCGACGAAGTAAGTAAGTGGACACTGCCCGATTCTACAGCACGTAAGAGTCACTTCACTCAGTCTGACAAAGAAAGTACTCGGCCTCGAACAAACACAAATACACCAAAATCGTGTGAGAGATAATGTATAGCTCCCTTATTGCACTAGTGATACTCCAGCTTCTGTAAAACTCAGCAGTCGCCCGTTAGAGGCCTTTGCGTGTGCCACGCCGCATTGCACTTTGACCTGCCGGAACGCCAGTAGTGACGGTGCAGTGTGCCACTGATGTTACGTTTTGTGACGTCAGTTGTGTACTGAAGCGTCAGATGGGTCGGCGATTGGTTATCAAACCTGATAATGTATTGCGATTGGTTGAAATGAAATTCCAAAGAGCCCTTCTTCGTGAATACGGTCTTGGTGTAGAAGATGAATCATTCAGCCGGCCGCGGTGGCCGAGCGCTCTGCGGCGCGCCAGTCACAGTCTGCACGGCCACTACGGTCGCGGGTTCGAATGCCCCCTCGGGCATGGATATTTGTGCCGTCCTTAGAATAAGGTAGTTCATAAGTAGTTTGTAAGTTTAGGGAGTGATGACCCCGTAGTTTAGTCCCACAGGCTCTACAAACATTTGAAAATTTGATGAATAATTCACATGTTTTCTGGTATCTATTATAATGCAGAAATATGAGCATAGATTAGAAACACTATAATAGATACCAGGTGACATGCGAATGATTGATCTTCTACACCAATACCATCTTCACGAAGAAGGTTTCTTCGTAACTTCATCTCAACCAGTCGCACTATATTAGCAGAATTGATTACCAATCGCCGACCTATCCGACGCTTCACTACACAAATGACATCACAAAACTTAACTTCAGAGGCACACTGCACTGTCACTATTGGTGTCCGGCAGCTCAATGTGCAATGCGACATGGCACATGCAGAGGCCTCTAATGGGCGACTGCAAAGTTTTGCAGATGCGGGAATATCGTTAGTGCAATAAGGGATCTTCACATTATCTCTCACACGATTTTGGTGTATTTATATTTGTTCGAGCCCAAGTACTTTCCTTGTGAGTTACTGTCAGAAGGACGCAGGTTATTGTCCGTAATTGCTAACCACCCTTCCTCCTACAACGGCATGGAGCTCTGGGACAACACAGAGACGACGTCCTGCAAGGGAATAGCGCACTGTTCGCTTCAGCGCACTGTTCTCTTTGTAGCGCTATCAGCCACTTCATTTCCCTGTGTCCCCATTTGCCCTGGCACCCAGCGGAATGAAACTGGCTTCCTACATCGTTCGAGGGGAGTACATTTAGTAACATATCAGCTGCGTTAACTTCTTAACTGGGTAAAGTTTTTGCAAATATTTAGTGCACTAAGGGAATCGAGGCATATGTGAAACTGTTTGCCTGTGCCTTCAGAATCGCATAAAGGTCTGTTAAAGGAAACAGGACGTTCATTACGAAAGCGAATGCTGACGATAAGATCTGGGAACACTACAGAAGAACCGACGATGCCCCCTGTTCCAAAATACATTCAATAGATTCCACAATGAAGATTTGTCTTGAAATATGGAAGAAAATCCAGAAACAATCTAGTGGTGTGTAAAGAAGGCCTGCACTAGAGGTAAGACATAGTAACAGCACTGAACCAGTGTGATGGTAGTGTAAATGATAACACTGCCCCAAAATCGGAATTTCTATATACGGCTCTCCAAAAGTTTTTCATCAAAGAAAATGAAGAATATATTCTTGAATTCATATCGAGAACATTATTACTTTAGAAGTACACAATCCCGGTGTAGCTATGCAGCTTAACTCATGCATTACGAAAAGTATTCTGATCCAGGTTGCATACCACTTAGATTCCTTTGAGTATGACGTAATATCTCCATATTTGAAAGTCATATATTAACACTTGCTTGACGCTGTACCTAAGGACTGAAAAATTGCACAGGTCATTCTAATTCACAAGAAAAATTGTAGGAGAAATCCATTGAATATCTATGAGCTGTAGTACGATTATGGATTGGAATATCTTGAATTACCCTGAATAAAACAATTGACATATGGGCAACACGTATTCAGAAAATATCGTCCTCGTGCTCCTGAAGTAATCTGTGCTATCAATAGGGATCCCAAATTAATTCTATATTTCTAAATTTTCAGGAGGCTTCTGATACTATTCCACACAAGCGGCTTCTAAGGGAAGGTCATCGAGTAATATAGAAGTGAATCTGGCGTCCCCCAAGAAGGTTTAATAGACTCCTGCTATTCCTAATATGTGTAAATGATCTAGTAAATTATCTGCGTGGCCTTCTTCGATGGTCTGAAAATAATTCTTTGATTTACCGTCAAGTAAAGTCATAATAAAATCAGAACCAACTAAACAACGATTTATACATGATACTTTGTAACGCGAAAAGTGGCAATTGACCTTAAACGATGACACGTTTGAAGTAACCCATATGAGTACTAAAAGAAATCCATTAAATTGAAGTAACGCTCTATATCTAAAAAACTCTAAAGGCTGCCAATTCTGCTAAATGCCGAAGGATTATAATTATGAACAATTTTAATTGGAACAATGACAAAGAAATCTTTTAGGCAAAGTGGACTAAAGGTTGCATTTTGTTGGCAGAACACTAAGACGATAATAGACTGCCTGCACTATTCTTGTCCGCTCTGTCTTAGAGAAATAGTGCACTGTATGGAATTCTTACTAGATAGGATTACCATCGAAGAAAGTGAGAGTAGGGCAACTCATTTTGTATGATCACAATATATGGGAGAGAGTGTCACGGAAAAGAATCTAGAACAGGGGTGGAAATCGGTAAAAGAAAGGCTCTTTTCGTTGCAGCAAGACCATTTTACGACAATTCAATCGCCAGTTTTCTCCTCCAAATGCGAAAACACTTTGTTGGCAACCATCTACATAAAGGAAAATGTTCATTGTAATAAAATAAGAGAGATCAGAGTCGCACGAAAGATTTATGTGATCGTTTTTCCAGAGAACTGTTACGATATGGAATGCTATAAGAGTAGTCTGAAAGTGGCTGGGTAAATCCTCAGCCAGGAACTTAAAATGTGAATTGCAGAGAAGTCGTGGAAATATAGATTTTCGTACCAGGTCTCTCAGAGTTGATGGGTGGTTTTGCAGGGGGCTTATCTTGACGCGTGAAAAGTATCAGGTTACATCGTGACCTTGAATGTCACATATGCAACTCCTCTAGAAGCGTGGTTGGTAATCTTGAGATAATAAAAAAAGTTATCTGGATCTGCTACTGTGGAATCAGGATTATTAATTTATGGGGTATCAAAGTTAAAATTATATATGAGGATATTATTAATTATTTACACTTTAAGATGCTAGTGTATCTGTACTTTTGCATCATAATTGAAGAGTCCGTCCCTCAGGGTGAGATTTTTCAGACTTAACACATTAACCACAATGGCTGGACCCAATGGTCACTTCCCTATATTACTTGACATGTATTGCAGTATCTTCTTCATAGTAAGTACTATAAATACCATTACTCTTCATCTAAAGCATCCATAAGCTTATTTCGTTATATGGCAGATAGTAGATAGATCTGTTTACTGTACAGCTTTAAAGTCACGCGTCATGATCAGATACGGTATTTTGTTATTTGCAGAGGTTTACTGTTGTTTCTAATGTCTATGCATCACAGAAGTTATTATCCTTTCCCCGTGGTAGTAGACGCTCTGATAAACGGTCATATCGTATTTACGTGAAGCAGTAAGGTGGTCGGGAACTTAAGAGCTTTTGCGAGATATAACTTTGCAGTTATTTTCAAGAAAAGTTGCAGAAGAGGCAAAGCATCTGTTTCAATATCTGGGCGATAAATCAAGAACTGGGCCATAGCGAGACATTTTTCTTTTGACCGTTAAGATATTGGCTTGTATTTTCCCATTTATATTTATGACTGAATTCTTTTATTCTGAATATATAACCTGCACTGAGATACGTCCAGCGGGATGCGCGTTGCCGAAAACATTTACAAGAGGACCGTCTCGCGAACGTCACAGCGTTCAATGGCACAACTTTATTACCACTAAAAATCTCTGCCTAGCGATATCGTATTCCATTCCTCTTTCCTTCTCAAAAACCATGAGTGATAGAACTGTAAGAGATCTATAGTTAATTGTTATCAACACAGATGTGCTTTATCGACTCCGAACCCTCATTGTCCGAAGAAGACGTCATCGATATTTATACATCACAAACGAATATCTTTTTAATTTTTCTTACTGTTTTCAAAGTAGCGATTTCTCCAGCGTAAAAGGAAAAGACAATACAGTAGCGCAGTGGTTGGAAGAGTTAATTCCATTTCGCGGAACCGCATTTACTTTTATTACTTGACAGTTTGGTTGCATAAAGAAGACCGTAGGTAATTTTATACTCAGGAACTGTACTAACGAATTTACAATCTGTTTGCATGAGCGACTAATATGCATTCTTCCTTCAGATGGGACAATTGGATCAAATCAAATATTCAAATGTTTCTTAACCTTATGGAACTTAACTGCGAGGTCATCAGACCCTAAACTTACAAACTAACTTATACTAAAGACAGTACAAACATCCATGCCCGAGGTAGGATTCGAACCCCCGACGGGGAACGGCTTCGCGCATCGGAGCGTTGCACCTCAATGCGCTCGGCCACTCCACCGCGGCCAACTGGATCTTCATGGTGCATCATTACTATACAGTGAGTCACATACTGCCTTTCAAACGCCTATAGCAATGAAATCTGTTTTCTGACCTTCGAAAACCGCTTTTAATGCACTACAGAGAGTACTTGATATAATTTTATCCTTCGTCTTCCCTGCTCATAACATTAAAATCAAATACAGCAAAACTATAGACATAATTTTATCCATGTAGTAGAGTAATGAACGATTGTACTTACGGGTGAAACTTCTGTTCTCTGCTGTGAAAACCTTTGACACGTTATGCAGCAGCACGAAATAAGGAATATTAAAACATCATCTTACATTAACTAATTTGCAAGTTCTGTTCCAACAATGAGGTTCAGTGTCAGAAGTGTTAAAACGCAGTCCTATAGGAAAAGGATAAAATATTTATTTTACAAATTTCATGACCTTCGTTTTATATTTAGACAATCTACGTTCACCATTAATTCGGAACTGCACTCTAGAGAATTATCTTCTTCAGATAAACGAGAGGCAGTGTTTTATAAGAGGTGATCGCACTGTTGTGAGTAATATGCTCCATGATCTACGCTGACATGGATCAGCTTCAGCGTTATTCCTTGTATGAAAGAGATCGAACCCGTCGTAAATAAATATTCTGGTCACATGTAGAAAATTACTCCTCTGCTAGAACTGCATGTACATTGCTGTTTTTTTCGCATTATTTAATAGACTATGATTCATAAGCATTGTTTCGCTGCACTCTGTTACAAGTGTCCGCTCTGTGTTCAACTATCAGAAACAAAAAAGTTTTCTTCACATTATTTTTGCTACGTAACATGACTCCAAAAAACTCCTAAAACTTCTTAAAAATTCCTAAGAAGCGGTGAAGTTCATATGAAACTGGGTGCAGAAGGTTAGTTAAAACCTTAAATTACATCAATGGTTTCTTGAGAATATATAAGCGTATATCGAAAGGACAAATTAATGATAAATGGTGGTGACGTATTTGTCAGAGTAAAAAAAAAAAAAAAAATACTCGGATCTACTTAAAAATGAAAAATACATGTGAGATTTTCTAGGAGGGGTAATAGAAGAGTAAAAATAAAATAAACTATGACCTTGATAACTTCTCCGCCTCTATATTCTGTATATAGTTCAGCTTTCTGCACCCAAGTCCTTACACCTGCACAGTCTTACAACATAACAGGCTTTTCACAAGCTTTCACGTGATATCATCGTTGCAGTTGTATACATGCTTGAAGAGATATGATATTCTGTCCGCTGTGCAGGTTCAAACAGGCATGGTAAATGACAATAAAAACACTGATACCCGTAGCTCGTAATATATTACGGAAGTGCCTGGTTACAGGTTTCATTCTGTATCCACAAATGTGTTACATCACATTTTGATAAAACATATTAACCAGTGTGTTACATACCATAGCCACATACGTCATACTGCACTATGTTGCACTGCTCAATAGACACGTACAGGTACCCATACTGCACGTCGTTGCACTGTTCCTCATCACAAACTTCAAAGTTGACTGAGGGATCAAGACAGCTGACTGACCAGTATAGAGTGTTTATCATATATTTTCTAATAATGCCAATTTATATTGCTTTATAGTGAAAACTCTGTGCAGCTTGGATCTAATTACAGTCTGAACATTCGATTTATCACCATCATTTGACATACATTTTTGGTAACTTTCTAAACCTAATTCCTTAGATGATAACCGTTTCATGTCCTCTTTACGCAATTACGCGCTTTGTTCAGTTTCTAGACCGTACATTTTTGCTTTCAATATTATGAATACTATAACAAATCCTCGGATAAATAATCTTTTATTAAATCCAATTTCTTTTCATTTCCGCGTGGGACGTTAAAATATTACTATCAGTATTACCCTAAGAGTCAAATCATGCATGTTAACATTTTATGCCTCAAATTTCTTTGCATATACCAATTATGGAAATCTGGAATACGCGTCTAAGAAATATCGACAGTAATCATTTCTACAGCCATGTATTCGTTACAAATTATGTTAAGTATACTTAATTCACTTGCAATGATATTTTTCTTAAATATGATATTGTTCATGAAATTGGGCCCTGCAATCGGAGTAGTAACTCTGCATCTACATTCTTAACGTGTTACACTCTTTTTCATACATTCTGCAAAGTCTTACCAAAAGCACTATCATTCATTAGTATTTTAACTGATAATGTAACTATCTAGTGAAATTTGCTTAGAATAAAATTATTGTTCCCATTGTTTACGTCGTGAACTATTTTTATCGTATAGTATGGAAAACAGCTTGTTTGGAACTCCTGGCTCGGTGATGCTCTAGGCATAATGATGATTCGAAGCGAAGTTCATGAGGTATTCAAAGATCTACTTGTGAACTGTAGCATTTCGCCAAATCTTGTATGTTCATTGCGTGAAAGCTACACACAGACAGCTGTGCAGAATTAGGACATGGTAGGCAACATTGTCTTTCTGTAGAAACTGTTGACATTAGATTCATTGTTATTTTAAGAAAAACACATTACGTAAAAATAGCGAAGTCACATTAGGAGCTGGTTCCTGCTCGGATGTTTACAAACAGGTAGGACGGAAAGTTTAAAAAAAAATCAGCCAATAGGAAGACATCGGTACGTCCTTCCCAGTCAGAATATTTGATTGTTATTTCACCTGTCAGAAAGCTATTTAAAGTTCCAACTAATGGCATCTGTTAATCCAATAAAACGGATTCTTGAGTTACATACTTAGACGAAAACACGTCTTTCTTAATAATAAAATTAAACTGCTCGCTGCTGGTGAGGTGCTTTAATGTTATTTTGCAACTCACCTGGCGTTAAGTAAGAGATATATTTCTTTTGAGAATAAAAAAACTTTATTAAATCGTGCTGATGTAATCACTATAAATATTGTCGGATTGGGGGTGACTGTTATCGTGAGCTACGTTTAGGATGCCCTAGGAAAAAAAGTAAATACACGGGGTTGTTTTACCCGTAGCAGAGCGATAGAGCGTTGCAGAGTTTCTGCAAAAAATCAACTGTCAAACACCTGAAGATAGACGCAGACTATCCAGAGAATGCCTACTAAAAGTGTTGCAAGAACTAGCTACAAGACATGAATCTAGGAATGCACTAGAATACGCAACGTACTGCTAACGCAGGAAACGCGAAAACCAGATTAGGTGCAAAGGGCTTTAATGTCATTGTTCCGGCGGGAATAAAACGGGTAAAACTCCGGATAACTCCTACAGTGGGGTGTTCTCCTGTTGTACATTTATGGCGGTTTTCTGAGTATGGATGTAGATGCAGCACACTTAGAATCCCTCTTTCTAAGGACTTGCAGGCCGCGGCCGATTAGCCGTGCGCACTGGGACGCCGTGCTGCGGTGCGCGCGGCCGTTCGCTGTCGGGGGTTGGAGTCCCCCCCCCCCCCCTGGGGTATGGTTAGTTTAACTTAAGTAGTTTGTAAGCTACGGACTAATAACCCAGCAGTTGAGTCCGATAGATTTACAAACATTTGCACATTTTGGACTTGCATATTAAAAAATGTGTGTACAACTTATGGGACTTAACTACGGGGTCATCAGTCCCTAAGCTAACAAACTACTTATGAACTAGCTAAGACTAAAGACGGCACAAATATCCATCCCCGAGGGGGGATTCGAACCCCCGGCCGCAGTAGCCGTGCTGACCGTGACTGGAGCGCCTCAGTCACCTCGGCCACCGACTTGCATATTCAGGCACTTTTATCCTACGATGCTATTTAAATTGCATTACATGAACCGAATTCCAAGGCATTCGGTGATACCTCACACCATTCCTGAGAAGGCCGATTTATTATGTGCGTCAACATATTTTTAATTCATAGACACAAACTGTAATACGGAGGCACATAAACGAATTTACGAAGTGGGTGATGCACCGTAATGATTCTGCATTCAGTGAAGCGGCGCTAGATGACGTTCCAGAGGTACCCCGTTAATATAGCAGCAAGAGCAAGAAAATGTTCAAATGTTTGTTAAGCTTATGGGACTTAACTACGGGGTCATCAGTCCCTAAACTTAAAAACTACTTATCAACTACCTTATATTAAGGACGGCACAAATATCCATGCCCGAGGGGGGATTCGAAACCCCGACCGTAGTGGCCATGCAGACCGTGACTGGAGCGCTTCAGTCTCCTCGGCCACCGCGGCCGGATGCAAGAGCAAGACTAATATATATATATACATGGTGTTTCACTAAGTGTGTTTGCCTCTGTAACTTATAAAATAATAGGTGACGGGAAATTTTAATACATTTCAACACAAAAAATGTTACACTTTCTGCGGAGCTATGAACATAGTTTATTGTATCATTTTCCAAAGAGTTACAGCACAAATATGTAATTTTTTTAAATGGAACAATAGTTTTTTTCTATCGTGCATTGGATTCGTTGAAACCAGCTGCGTCCAAATCAATTTAAACTACATTTCTATCACTGTTAGTTTGGGAGCTACAACCCTTCAAAATGTAGGGGGCGGAGGCTACGACAGCGTATCTGACTGGCTGTTGGTCATGAGACAGTGGGCCGTGCCCCAGGGGATAACTACTCGGCCAGTCAGCTACGCTATCGCAGCCACCGTCCTCGGAACTTTGAAGCGTTATAGCTCCCAAACTAACAGTGATAGGAATGTAGTTTAAATTGATTTGGACACAGCTGGTTTCAACGAATCCAATGCAAGATAGAAAAAAAACTATTGTTCCATTAAAAAAGTTATATCTTTGTGCTGTAACTCTTTGGAAAATGATACAATAAACTATGTTCATAGCTCCGCAGAAAGTGTAACATTTCTTGTGTTGACCTACCGCATTAAAATTTCCCGTCACCTATTATTTTATAAGTTAGAGAGGCAAACACACTTAGTGAAACACCCTGTATATATACATGTGCAACGATAACTCGTAAAGTAACTCCGTGAGGAGTGGAATCCATCGTACAGGAGTCACAGTGGAGTACAGCGCAGGCGGTATGGCGAACACCGTGGCCAGTGTAGCCTCCATCGTTGGCAGGAAGTAGGTTGCGAGGGGCGTGGCTCGTGGGTGACATCAAGCAGCCTTCTCCGGAGCCGCGCCACCTCCATACGCTCCGCTTCCGTGTCACGTGACAACGTTCTCTAACAAATCGGAAGCTATACATTGTTAGAATTACAACTAGTGAACAAACCATTTTCAAACTTAAGCATAAGTAATTATTTAATCTAGGGCTTTGTACTAAAACGTCTTTTGTGTGTAGTGTTAATGCACGCCGGACTGGGATTCGAACCGTGACTGTTTCGTGTCGCAAAAATTGGTTTTACCAAATGATCTGTCCGAAAAATTACACAAAGTGTAAATCTACCAGATCTTCCTTCATACCGTCTAAAATTCACAGAGGGTTTCCTGCGTTCCACTATGGATTAATCTAAAACGTAGTAGTAAGGCAATGGCCGAGTTTAGACGGTAACAGGATTGTCAGTATAACCCGAAAGTTTCGTCTGCGTTACTTCGCCCTCTTCCTTCTCTCATCATCGTAAAACAGGAACATAGCGCTGCTCTATACATACTTCCGATAGGTTGTGGAAATAAAATCCGCTACCAGTCACAATTATTGGCGGTTTATTAAAACACTACCGGTTTCGGGCTTGAGCCCATCTTCAGGTGTTTACATTCAGTGTTGTTGACTGTTTAAAGAAAACGTAAATTACTTTCTGCTTATCATACAGTTATACAAACACAGGTATCATATAGATATACATATACATAAAACAAGTATGGTACGTGGTGGAGTGATTTGTGATTAGGCTATAAGTGTACTCACATGTAGTCTTATCACAAATCACTCCACCACATACCATACTTGTTTTATGTATATGTATATCTATATGATACCTGTGTATGTATAACTGTATGATAAGCACAAATTAATTTACGTTTTCTTTAAACAGTCAACAACACTGAATGTAAACACCTGAAGATGGGCTCAAGCCCGAAACCGGTAGTGTTTTAATAAACCGTCAATAATTGTGACTGGTAGGGTATTTTATTTCCACAACCTATAAGGAACAGTCACGGAGTTCAACATCCATAATGGATAAAATCCACTTATACTTCCGATAAGTTCTCTGACACTTGACAGATACACATAAGCCACAAGTGCGCCAAATTTCGATGAAAGGAACCGCACATCGCAGAGGAACAAAATACTGTACTTTCCGATTAGGCAGCTAACAATACCATACGACTCTTCTTCTGAAACTTTATGGTCGAACAGGTTCTGCTGAAGTATCTGAAGAAGGGATCGACTATTGAACGCGCCAGAAGTTGGCAACGGATCTATACTTGCCCAGAAACAAAGAGGCTTCGAATATGTCGGTCGTTAAACACCAGAAACCACTCATCAGAACCGATAACATTCTTATTGTCGCTCGAAAAGAGCTCGCGCACAACCACTTGAAATATTTGTTCTAGTTTAAGACATTGTTTGGAGACGATAGATATCTGGAAGTGTTTGCGTAACGGACAGGCTGCGCCTCTCTGTTTAAAGACAACAGCTCATTCCGAAAGCAAGGTCAGGTCTAGACCGCGCCTCACGAAAGAACGTTATACGCACAGTATAAAACTCGAAAGGCAGAAAAAATTATACTGCTAGCTCCATGCAGGATTCGATTCCTCCAATAAACATAAAGTAAAATTACTCACGAGATGCGTTATGTGACTTTTACGAAAGGAATGGCTTTGGAGTTGTTATGGGTGACATATTTCTTGCACTTTTCATTAAAACAAGAGATCTGTGACTATAGATTTTTTTTTTTTTTGTATAGTTTATGGGACTTAACTACGGGGTCATCAGTCCCTAAACTTACAAACTACTTATGAACTAGCTAATCCTAAGGACGGCACAAATATCGATGCCCGAGGGGGGATTCGAACCCCCGACCGTAGTGGCCGTGCAGACCGTGACTGGAGCGCCTCAGACCCCTCGGCCACCGCGGCCGGCAGAAAATGTTCATAGAAGGATTACAGGTCTGTGCTATCCATCTTTCACACGTTCCTGAGAGAAGATGGGCTTGTTCTTGACCTCCAGCTTGCTCCCTCTATTCATGAAAGGACAAACGCTGTGTGTGAACTTTCTGTTCAACGGGGTACAGCCGTGTCTCTTTCCCCATCTGTTCCTCCACCGCTATCATAGTTACACAATCTAATAAACTGAGAATGATCTTAACAGTTATGACATAAACTATAGTTTGATACCTTTCCCTAGCATTATAAATGAGTATTTAGCTCATCTTCTTGCGAAGATTATACTGAATGTAATGACAAAAATCAGCCGTTATGCTGACGACATGATAAGGGAAATGATCAGGAAACTGTCATATTTAAATAAAGTGTTTTAACTTTAACAGTTTCTCACATGTTTAATATCGACTGAACACCAATTTTTTGTCATTTTATGACATAAAAGCGCGAAGCCCAAAACGCCATAATTATTGTTCAATATTTATGATCGAGACGCAAAAGTTATAACTCTGCCTTCGCAGTTAACATGTCGGAGTTAGACGAGATGGAACTCGTAAGTAAGACGTTTGCCTTGCAAAACGCAAACACCATTTTCGCGGAATGGGCGAAATAAATCTGAAAACCTTCCAGTGAACATGTCGTTGGACTACTCTAGCAAATATTCCTAAATAGCAGCAACAGCAATACATTACAAATTAATAATTGAACAGTGTAATTTATCCGGTACATGTACTGTTCTCTGTGTATCTATTTCCTTTAACAACTGGCGCAAACCAAATAAAACAATTATTTATTGATTCTGATTCAAAGTTTGAGTTCTCCATACTGTGGCAACCGTTGTGAGGAACGAAACTGTATGCCATTCGACAGCTGAGCTGACAGTATTCGACAATTCAGAAAACTTTTGCAAGTAAAATAAATATTTCTGCTTTCTGTCATAACACCATGGTCTTCAGTTTCCTCTGCTTTTGCAGAAACGAGGTATCTAGCTTTTCCTAAACTATCAGTAATTTCATTTTTCAAATTACTGCGTGATGCTTTGATATGAATACTCCAGCCCACCTCCATCACTTTCTTTATTTACTTTATTTCAATTACTTGTGAAAAATCTCTTGGAGCGATTTGAATTTTTCCTATTTTTGGCAAGAAATGTTCAAATATTTGTAAATCTGAGGGACTTAACTTCTGTGTTTATTAGTCCCTAGGCTTACAAACTACTTAAAATAACTTTAACGAACCTAAGGGTAATATGTGGTGTAAGTTCACGAACGTCATGTCGACCCCTTTTCAGTAGTCTGGGAATTTTGAAACTGACGTCACAATACGTTTTTCCTTTAATGACGTTTATTGTTAATAATATCAGCTTATTCCCACGAGTTAGTAGCTTTCACTCGGTTAATACTAGACAGAAGTCGAACCTACATTTGCATCACACATCCTTACACTTGTGCAGAAAGGTGTGCAGTATTCTGCAGCATCCTTTTTCAATAAGCTGCCACAAGAACTCAAGAATCTTAGCACGAACTCACACGCTTTCGAATCTAAATTGAAGAGTTACCTCATGGCTCACTGCTTTTATTCTGTCGAGAAATTTCTAGAAAAGTTAAACAATTAAGCTAATTCATTTTTTCTCTTCATTGATTCTTTTCACTTTGTCTTAAGATCGTCGTGTGCATAGGACTACTTAAAAATTCTGTATTACCATTCTTGTGTTAAACATAATGTATTGACTTGTTCCACGACCATGGAGTCTTACTCCTCAATTAGGTCCTGCGGAACAGAAAAGCATATTATTATTATTATTACAATGACACAGGCTCGAGGGAGGACTGTAACCTCCTACGGCAAGCAACCGCGCGCTCCGCAGCAAGGCGCCTTAGAGCGCTCGGCCACTCCACGGCGGCATTACCATCCTTAAACGGTTCTATATATTATGCATTATATTGGGCAACCGCATAATTCTCATACGTCTGCAGTTATGCGGAGATGCAAGCATTTCCGACGTTTACTATAGCATCCGAATACAATTTTACGATTTCTTCTAGTATCCACATATTTTACTTTTGGGAAGTGATATCTTTTGAGTTTAGGATTTATCTTGTATCATCAACATTGTATACCCTTTTTACGTAAGCTATTCAGATGTTTGACATGGTATTTGCTAATAATCAGTCTGTACTGCTGGTAAAACTGAATATATCGATTTATATTGCAAGATACAGCAATAGTAAAATTTAATTTTCGCCGTTTGAATTGTAATATCTGTGTTAAATGTTTGTATGTACAAAATGAACTTCTTAAAATAATTCGATCCAGCGAAAAATACTCATAGAACACGAACTGTAAAAGTAATGTGGATATGACTGATCAGGGTAATACGATATTTTTGGATCAAAAGTAATATAGCAATTTGACAGCATATAATTGGTCTAATAATTTTTATTTGCCAGCCCTAAAGCGATTAGTGCGTGATAGATAGGAACATGACTGCCACTGTTTTTGGAAATCGTACTTTCTTCTTTGAAAATAGGCAATAGCCCAGCTTATTAACTCTTACCCGGGCTGCATTAAAGATAAGAGGTACAGCAATCCGATACTTTTACTTAAAACAAAAAACATGCTAGCACCACTATTTGACACACGTCAGCAATGTTTACATTTTTGTACCCTCTTTCCTATATCTGGACTAGAGCCGTCCTAGAAACGCGTTGATGAACCTCATTGAAGAGTATTCATTTTGGAGTAGCCCAAAGTAACCGTCAATATTTTTGAACCTCTGTAGTATATTGTACAAATCGTGAATTCAGACTGCCAATTGTAGAAGTCACGGGATACTTCCTAATATCGCTACTGACGTCCTTTTTCCCGGCGACAATCCGTCACTTGAAGTGGCATGGACTCAACAAGGCGTTGGAAGCCCTCTGCAGGGCCTAACTGCGAAGGTGTTGCCAGTGCAGGATTTTGTGCTTGAACTGACATCTCGATTACGTACCACAGATGTTCTATAGGGGTTCGTGTATATCGTTTTGGGTGGCCAAATCATTCGCTGGAATATTCTAGAATGTTCTTTGAACCAATCGCAAACAATTTTGCCCAGGTAAGATGCCACATTATCATCCATAAAAATCACATCGTTGTTTGGCAACAAAAAGTCCATGGATGGTTGCGAATGAAGTCCAATTAGCTGAATATAATCATTTTCAGTCAATACTACATTCAGTCGGACAAGAGAACCCAGTCAAACTAATGTAAATATACGCCTCGTCGAATCAGAGCCACCATCATCTTGCATAGTGGCTTGTTGACATCTTGGGTCCATAGCTTCTTGGGTCTAAAAAAAAAAGTTCAAATGTTTGTTATGCTTATGGGACTTAACTACGGGGTCATCAGTCCCTAAGCTTACAAACTACTTATGAACTACTTACGAACTAGGACGGCACAAATATCCATGCCCGAGGGGGGATTCGAACCCCCGACCGTAGTGGCCGTGCTGACCGTGACTGGAGCGCCTCAGTCACCTCGGCCACCGCGGCCGGCTTCTTGGGTCTGCACAATACTCTAAACATATTATCAGCCCTTATCAACTGAAATCGGGACTAATCTGACCGAGCCAAAGTTTTCCAGTCGTTTAGGGTCCAACCATATTGGTCGCGAGCTCTGCAGGTGATGTGCTGTTGGCAAAAGCACTCGACCCTGTCTTCTGCTGCCTCAGCCAATTAACACCAAACTCACAGCACTGTCTTACCTGATACTTCGTCGTACGTCCCATCTTTATTTCTATGGTTATTTACTCTGCTTAAACGCCTCTGCTCTCGGTAATAATAAGTATAAACCGTGGGCTTCTGTGTTGTCGGTGATGAGGTAATGTCTGAAATGTGGTATTCTTAACACACTCTTGAAAATGTGGATCATGTCACCCACGGTGCGTAGCAGAGGGTACTTCGTGTACCACGATCAGTTCCTCCGCCTCCCTGGAGTGGCCGTACGCTCTAAGGTGCCTTGCCGCTGAGTGTGCAGCTGTTCCCCGTAGTAGGTTCCAGTCCTTCTTCGGGCATGGGCGTGTGTCTTGTTCTTACCGTAAGTTAGTTTAAGTAGTTCGTAAGTCTAGGGACTGATGATCACTGCAGTTTGGTCCTATACCTTTACAAACATTTGATTTGATAAGTGGGACTGAACAGTTCAAATATCTAAGCGTTCAGATAGACAGTAACTAGTTATGGAAAGCCCGTGTTCATAATCTGATTTAAAAACCAAATGCTGCGTTATTTGCCATTCGAACAGTTTCTGAAATAAGTAATAGCTCAACACGAAAAGTAGTCTACTTTGCTTATTTTCATGGTGTTATGTTTTGGGCTAACTTTTCTGGTTCAAAAAGGATATTTATTGGCGGTTTGAGCAGTATGTGGAATAAGTTCGCTTACTTCTTGTCGACCCCTGTTTTGTAGCCTGGGAATTTTGGCATTGGCCTCTCTGTACATATTTTCTGTAATGCCCTTTGTTATTAATAATATTAAGTTATTCCCATTATTACCAAGCGTTAGCAGTTTTCACTCAGTTAATAATAGACAGAAATCAAAACTGCATTTGGATCACACCTCCTTGACCCTTGTGCAGAAAGGTGTGCAGTATTCTGCCGCCGGCCGCGATGGCCGAGGGGACTGAGGCGCTCCAGTCACGGTCTGCACGTCCACTACGGTCGGGGTTTCGAATCCCCCCTCGGGCATGGATATTTGTGTCGTCCTTAGTCTTAGCTAGTTCATAAGTAGTTTGTAAGCTTAGGGACTGATGACCCCGTAGTTAAGTCCCATAAGTTCTACAAACATTTGAATTTGAGTATTCTGTCACATCCATTTTAACAAATTGCCACAAGAATATTCAAAATGCTTAGAAGTAAACCTCGGACTTTCAAGACTAAACTGAAAATTTTCTTCATGGCTCACTTTTCCTATTCTGTAGAGGAATTTAAAAAAAGTGTGCAAATGTTTGTAATACTATGGGACCAAACTACGTTGGTCATCAGCCCCTAGTCTTACAAACTACTTAAACTAAGTTAAACTAACCTAAGGACAACACACACACAGCCATGTCCGAAGGAGGATTCGAACCTCCGACGCGGGAGACCGCGCTATCCGTACCGCGGCGCTTCAGACCGCTCGGCTACTCCCCCGCGGCTCGAGGAATTCCTGGAAAAATTGAGCTCATTTCTGTGTCATGTTATAGGTTCTTTTTACTGATTTTCCATTACTAGTATTGATTTAGATATGTCAGTGTAGTTACTTTGAGAAGCACATCTCTGGTTTATTTCCCCACCCGAGCCCTCCACAAGCTTTGAACTTGTGGCATAAGAATTTCGTCGACTAGAGAGCAGCCCTAAGCTTCCTCCCTGTCACTTTGTATACGATAGCCGTGTATATCGAATATAAATATACATGCGATTGGACTAGTGACTTAGTAGCATACATTTAACAAAATTTGGTTCATAATGCTGACGCATCGTTAGAACCAAAGGTTTTGTTCGTCGTAACTCACAGTTCTGTGATAGGCTGTCTGCGACATATGGAAATGTGTATGGGTAGTCTGTTGATCTGTGAACATATTCGCAGATGTTACAGTTATTTAGAGTCAAGTGAGTTTATATGAAAATTGTTACGAAACGCAGAAGGATTTGCAGAAGATAAAAAAACTGACGTTTAACATAAATAACGTCGATTTAATGCATGTAAATAGACGGCAAGGTCTGACGTCGTCTGATTATAAACTCGGGAATAAATTGTCGCAATTTCTAGTTTCTTGTCGGCGATTCCAACTAACAAACAGTCCAAGCAAAATTACTATATGGAAGCAGTGCTTGGGGTATCACAAGTGCATCTCAAATGCAAAGACTTCAAGTGGTACAAAATAGGTGCTTAAGATGGATTCTTAGAGCATCCAGATATTCACGAATCGTAGATCTTCATCAACAGACCAACATACCAACGCTATTAGAAACCATACGAGAAAGATAACTTAAAATAAATCGCAAAATTTACCACTTAAGGGACGATAACGAACACCTTCGTGACGCAGGCGTCATGACATATCAACCGTGGCACAGGTTTTGCGTCCCCAGAGCGGTAATACCTGAGATGGAAAATAACTAAAATGTCCATAAAAGGGTAGGTTTACGGACCTCTGCAGGCCCTTATAAGCCCCCCTCATGTGAATAAATAAATGGTGCCCCCAAACATTACCTTCACCTGACACAAAGAAAATCATACCACCTCTGGTGGTGGCACTTCAGTCAACAGAGAACACACACAAAAAAAAGTCGCAATTTGCCTAAACATATAGGTGTGTAGGAGCTTCCGTCCAATCACATAAATGTAGACTTTAGGAAAGCAGATTACACGCAGAGTACTGAAACATAGTCGTTTATCCGCCAAAGAACTCGCATAGAAGAGAGTTCTTCAGTATTGTTCTTCAATATTCGACCCTTATCAAGTCTTGTTACAGGAATAGTTGGAAAAGTTTCATGGGAAACGTATACGAGTTGTTACGGCGTGTTTTGTTAAACGTGACAGTGTCGCGGAAATGCTCAACGATATTCAGTGGGAGTCGTTTCCAGAGACACTATATACATTTCGGACAGATTCGCTCATAACGGAATTAACGAGGAGCAACGTTGGAAAAGAAGTGTAGAAAAATACTTACGCCTCCCACGAGGACCACAAGCTTAAAATTAGAGAAATTCTGGCCCACATAGAAGTGTACAGACAGCATAGAAACCGTCGATAGTACACGTATGTGGTGGGGAGAAAAAATCGACGCAAAATGTACCCTCCGCTGCAAACCTCACGCTACCTTCGGGGTACAAATGTGTATTAACAATAGGGACTGCGGAGAGAAGCGATCCCAAACGCTAGCGTTACAAAATGTTCGTAAGAAAACGCGAATTTATATTAGGTTAATAGCTGCAATTTGTAAAGAGATGTGGTGTGCGTGGGTGGTGAGTGACAAGCGACACAATCAGCGGCGGGCTGCGAGGTGGCGTTTATGGCTGGGCTCTGGCACGCTGCCCGCGGGGAGAGATATGGGCCGCACTCTTTCTTCGGCTCTCGCCATCAGCGCACCTTAACGGCCGCCATCCAGAGTACGCCGCCTCAGCCACTAGCGACGCGCTATTTTTCCACTCGCCGGGCTAACACGCGGCCCTCCATGTAATCGTAATTTGCTCCATTGTAGGCCACCTTCTTTTGTAATGGACGTGAAACTCGCTTCTCGCTAAAGGTCTTACAAGCCGTCAACATCTATACCCAACACTTCAGCGAAGGAAACATTTAAATAATCAAGTAAGCGTGATAACCGAAAGCGTTCCTCAGTCCCCACTGCTGGCAGCAAAAGTCGGCGCAACAGGCTGCAGAAGAAACCACACTAGTGGACTTCACAACTTTGCTGCATTACGACAAGCGGCCGTATTGTAGTGCGTCTTTCAGAACTGTTAATTGTAGCGTAGTCACCACTCTTTCTCAGATGTGCATTAGCGACATCCCCTTGAAGTGCTGGTACAGACTGCCGTCAAATTCTCAGACTGTGACAGGAGACCACGTATTGTAACACACAGTCTTGCTTGATCCATACCGATCTCTGCCTCCCCTGGCAACTGCAATGTATTTATCAGTCTCCATAAAAAACGTATAACCTTTTGACCAACCCTTACCAACTGATATCGGGACTTATCTGACCAAGCCAGAGTTTCCAGTCGTTTAGGGTCCAACTATATGGTCACGAGCTCAGGATAATCTCTGCAGGTGATGTGCTATTAGCAAAAGCACTCGACTCTGGTGTCTGCTGCCTCAGCCCATTAAAGCTAAACTCACCGCACTGTCTTACCTGAAGCGTTCGTTGTTCAAAAAAAATGTTCAAACGTTTGTAAAGCTTATGGGACTGAACTACGGGGTCATCAGTCCCTAAACTTACAAAATACTTATGAACTAGCTACAACTAAGGACGGCACAAATATCCATGCCCGAGGGGGTATTCGAACCCCCGACCGTAGTGGCCGTGCAGACCGTGACTGGAGCGCCTCAGTCCCCTCGGCCACCGCGGCCGGCCGTTCGTTGTTCGTCCCATATTTATTTCTATGGTTATTTCAGGCAGCGTTAGCCTAAAAACTCTAGTTAAACACCTCTGCTCTCGGTAATTAAGTATGAAGCGTCTGCCACTGTGTTGTTGGTGGTGAGAGGTAATTTCTGAAATGCGGTATTCTTGGCACACTCTTGAAAATGTGGATAAGTCACAACTCTCTTTCTCAGATGTGCATGAGTGCCGTCCCTATGAAGAACTGGCCCAAACTGCCCTCAGTTCTCAGAATGTGAAGACTGCGACAGAAGACCACATATTGTACCACACGGTCTTGCCTGATCCATACCGATCACTGCAACCCTCTGGTAACTGCAATGTCTATATCAGTCTCCGGAAAAACGTATAACCTTTTGACCAACTGTGTGATCGGATTCAAGAGTTTCTAGGTAACAGAACGCAGCGTCATTCTCAACGGAGAGAAGTCTTACAGGGTGAAAGTGATTTCTGGTGTACCCCAAGTGAGTGTTATAGGACCTTTGCTTTTCACAATATATATAATGCTCTCGTTGATAACATCGGATGTTCAATGAGTTTTTCGCGGACAAAGTTGTATATCGAAAAGACGCAATACTGGAAAATTGTAGCGAAATGCAACAGCATCTGCAGCTTATTGACGCTGTAGGAAGTCGCAGTTTCTCTCAACATAGACAAACGTAATACATACATAAATACATAAAATAAAAAATACTCTATTATATAATTATGCAATAGCATAGCGGGTATACATGAGGAGATATTTCAAGTAGAACGACCAAATAAAATTAATCGTGGGTAAGACAGGTGACAGACTGAGATTCATTGAAGAATCCTCAGGAACTGTCGTCCAGCGGTAAAGGAAGTAGGAGACAGGAAGATCCACTGGAGAACAGCTCACTTCGTGACAGGTTCATTTAATGGACACGAAAGATGTTCGGCAAACTCGTGTAATACTTAAAGGAGACACGTTCTTTATCGCGGTACCAGCTTCTGTCAAAGTTCCACCGCATACGTTTCTTTAATGTAGTGCTTTCTCCTACGTATATCTTGCGAAGGGACCACGAAGATGAAATCAGAGAGATTGGAGTGCACACTGAGACATACCAGCAAACGTTTCTTCCGTGAAACATACGCCAATGGAATAGGAAGAGGAGGAACTGACCGTGGTACACAAAGTACCCTATGCCACACATCGTGGGTGACGTGCGGAGTATGGATGTAGATATAGACTAGTCTTCGTTACTTAGCAGCAAGTGTGTTTAATGGTTATTGACACGGAAATTGCATGGAATGCGGTTGGGTAAGGATAATTCAGATGTAACACCTCATTACAAAACAGTAATGCACACTTAAAAAGTGTTGCATCACCACGATTCTAAGAGTTCATCACTTTTTACATAAAAATGGAATATAGATATACGAAAAGAACATTACAGTTTTCTTTATTGTGCATGAAATCAGAAATTGACTAGTTGCATGACAACAATCTAGACATTCCGAATTAGTGTCCCATGTTGCAGCATACACCAGTGCTCCTAATACTCAGTAACGCGTCCTCTTACACTGATGCATGCATGTATTCGCCGCGGCGTAGTGCCCACTAGATCATCATCAAGGGACTTTTGGTCCAGATTATCCCGCTCATCAACAGCGATTCGACGTAGATCTCTCAGATTGGTGGTGAATCGTCTTGTCCAAAAATAGCCCTTTTCATTGTATTTCACGCATGTCTGGAGAGAACACATGTGGTTATCATGAAGGAACGCATTCACAAAATGTGCACTATGAGCGCGAGAATTATTGTCGTCCATTAATGAAGACGAATGCAGCCAATATGGTTCCGCTATTCGTTTGAGGATGTCATCCCTGTAACTCATAGCCAAAAATCAAATGTTTGTAAAGCTTATGGGACTTAACTGCGGGGTCGGCAGTGACTAAACTTACAAACTACTTATGAACTAGCTTATACTAAAGACGGCACAAATAACCATGCCCGAGTGGGAATTCGAACCCCTGACGGGGAACGGCCTCGCGCATCGTAGCCTTTCCTCCGCGGGCGTACTGTATAGCCGTTTGACGGCCTTCTACAACCACAATTGGCGTACAGTAGCCCCGCATAATGCCACCCCAAAACATCAGCGAACAGCCAATTTTCTGCACTCGCTGGACCGTGTCCCTAAGACGTTCAGGCTGACCAGGCTACCTCCAAAAAGTCTCCGACGATTGTCTGGTTTAAGCCGGATGCAAGTCTCAACTGTGAATAATACTTGATGTCAATTTTGACTTGATCATTCAGCTTGCGGTTGGGACCGTCTGTACCGCGTTGAATGACGTCTAGATGTCAAATTTGGACCTCGCCATGGACGTCGGGGTTGAACTTGCATGTCATGCAGCTTATTAAGCACTGTTTGAATCGAAACACGAGGTCCTGTAGCTGAACTAAACTCTTTAACGTGGTGGCGTTCCTCTCAGAGTTCCTCCGAGCTGAAATCCGGAAGTAGCGGTCATAAGTTGCCGTGGTTACTTTTCGGTAGCCAGAGCGAAGCAAGTTATCGACAGATCCTGTCTGAACAACACTGCTTTGGTTCACTTCCAAACGTCTAGAAACTTCCTCAGACGAGAAGCCGGAGTAACAAAGCGGATAGAATCAAACTTCGTAATTGACCTTCTAGGCATGACAGAACTGAGGTCAACACAAGTGTATTTCCTCCCTGAATTATGACTGAAACTGATCGGCCATCTTATCCATTCCGTCGCCTTGCAACCGCTCATGCGTGATTTTTTACATCTTTTTGCGGGCTGAGCGACGTCTGTGGACAATCTAAGGTCTTGTGTTTTTGATGCAATATACACATTCAACTTCAATGATCAGAAGACCTTAGAACCAAAGTGATGCAACATTTTTATGTATGTAATATTGACAGAAGGCTAAAATATCTATGTTCATATTTCATTCTGCTTGTGGGTTGTTAGTGTCAGTGTCCTAAGTGTCAACAATCATCATCAGACAGCAAACAGTGTCTTTCATGTTGCAGTAAGTATGGTGAAAGCAATCGTAGCTGTATTACATACAGGCCAAACGCATCTCTCTCGACGGTACCTCCCTATCCTATCGCACTTATCGCAAGCTCCGGTTTCTGCTGTCGTATGATTCCTCCATTGTAGTTTGTAGGAACCGGGGGAACACACAGAGAACCATCTGTGTGGTTTGCTCAGGGTCACCGGAACACATCCAGCCTGTAGTGGTAATTCCCGGAAACGCCGTAAGTGGATACATGAATATGTGATACAGTTTTTTCTCTATTATACGTTTTCTCAGTCTTAGGCATCACTTTTTGCCCAGAAATCGCAACCCCTCCTACTGGCCATTACATCCGTAATGGTCTGAAAGATGAGTGAACATCAGTTACTACTCCTCACCAACGCTCACATTCCTTCCGATCACAGATATGAATCTTACAGTACGGTGCAATGCCTTGCTGCAGAGATGCTTGTTGCATCGGTGCGAGAAGTGCTCTGGTCTTCTGAACATGTCCTTTGCGATACTGTTCCTTGTCAGTGGGTTGTTCGTTTACTATTTATATTTCCGATTTTCGTGTAATTCTGATCTATCTGGTTCACAGACAAAAGCTTTATACAGATTTCTTGGTTTCCATGTCAATATATGTGCATACTGTCCACTGACGGGAACGTCACCTTACAGAATTTTTAGACGAAGCTTCTGGCCTGGCATGGTCTCGTATCAAACTGATTCTCCCATGCTCCAGTGTACTGAAGAAGCACCTGCCATAGATCTTACCTCGGTTAAAAGGATCTCATACAATGCTTCTGGCATATCATATTATTAAGTATGTTGTTTGATATTTTGACTCCCTATAGTGTATTATAACATATCTTGCATAACATAATGGGAAAAGTAACATGTGACAATTCTTCGTCTGAGAGGAAACGCTGCATGCTTAACTTAGTGAAAAAGCACTCACTTGTACTGTTTAAGAAACTTAACAATACCTTCCATAATGCTTTACTCTACTTGTAAATGACCAGACTCAATTTTGTCAGACGGCAGCGTCGCTGACTACCAAGCAGGGACCAGGGTTCGATTCCTGGCAGGGGACTGGGTGTTCTGTGTTGTCTTCATCATCATTTTCATCGACATGCAATTCGCCGAAGTGACGTCAACTAAAAGGTCTTACGATAGGCCGGCCGCGGTAGCCGAGTGGACTGAGGCGCTCCAGTCACGGTCTGCACGGCCACCACGGTCGGGGGCTCGAATCCCCCCTCGGGCATGTATATTTGTGCCGTCCTAGTTCGTAAGTAGTTCATAAATAGTTCGTAAGTTTAGGGACTGATGACCCCATAGTTAAGTCCCATAGACTATACAAACATTTGAACATTTTTTCTTACGATAGGCTGCTCAACAATCCCACATGGGATTTCCCGGCTCAAAATTGCCATATGGTCATTTCATTTTTAATAACATCGTAGAAGATTTGATTGCCACTGATGATCCTTTTTCATCTTGGGAACCGTAGGGAAACAATTTTATCAAAGCAAATGTTTGTAATCCTAAGGCACTAAAATGCTGAGGTCATCGATCCTTGTCTTACAAACTACTTAAAACAACTTATAATAAGGACGACACACACCCATGCCCGAGGAAGGACTCGAACTTCCTACGCGGGCGGCCGCGTGATCCGTAACGTGACGCCCCAGACCGTACGGCCATTACCGCGCGGAAATAGTTTTACACCATCTCAGTCATACATCATGTCAACGATAAAAAATAAGTTATATTTCTAAAATATTAGTCGTATTTCTACGCCTTATAAAACTCAGCTATTCCATAAACGCATCAACAGTAGTTTTTGTAAATAGTTTTATTATTTCTGTTCTTCGTTATTTGCCCTATTTGTTTTTAGACACGTTCGTTCACATATTATGACTGTTTATATGTGATGTTTTATGAGAGTGACTGAAGCCTGTGTACAGTGCCAGTATTCTATAGTAGTTTTTTTTATTCAGTGAAATACCACTACTGATCCACGTTCTGAAATAGCGTGTTGCTTTTCTCTTCTAGACAGGGTCACCAGTTACACTAAAATCGTAACACAACACACACGTCACATGAATTCAGATGAAGCCACCTGATGATGGCTGTTCAAAACTGTGAAACGCATCGTGAAGTAAATAGACAGTGATTGGTACCAGTAAATTTGTTGTTTCATTCTAACGTGCACGATAATTTCTCTGAAAATTCTGTTACAAATTTGCAGTATATTGTTTTAAGTAATAAACCAAGAAACCTTACTTCTCTAATCGCAACTATTATAATTGCTGGAGTATGCCCAGCCCATTACAGTCTCTGCATCCAAATTTAAATACAGGCACAGCCGTAGTCTTTTGAATTAAATTACTTGACAAGACAAAGTGGTAAAGCTGCCGTAGTGAGAACTAATTTGGTGACGTGACGAAGTACAGCCACGCTTAGGTTAAAAGTGGTGTACATTGTTATGTCAGTAGGAGTATGGCAGATGAAAACGGAAATTGTATTCGGGTTTGATACGACGGTTTGAGGTTGACGTCATTTAATTTATTGATGATGAGAAAGTAAAGGGAGTTATCGTTCTGGCCAGAAAGCACCGGAATGTGTAGCCGAAATTTGGAAGTTGAGTGACAGGAAAATTAGCAAACTACGGAAAAAGGGACACGAAACCGACTAAGTGGAATTCAGGTTTCTACGCGAAAGAAGGAAAAGCAAGGTGTTCAAAATAAATATTCCATTTAACAATATGGGTAAATGTATTATTAGGTAACAATTTCGACGACTCTATGAACAATATAAATTCATAGAATTCAATTTAAGCGATAGTAAGTCTCACGATAGTCAAAAGCGATTTTTTTTCTTAAAAGGAGTGTACCGTTGAATTTATGGTAAACAGTGAACCAGTTACGCGTACAGTTCATAGAATTATGAAATGTACAAGATTAATTGGAATATTAGTTGTATTAAGGAAATTGTAGAAAAACCCGAAAATTAAAATAGGGCGAAGAGAGGAAAGTAAGAAACCGCGCATCACTCAATACAGAACGTTCAGACCTCATTTATCGTTGAATCAAATCCGGTCACAATCGGTGATACTACAAAAAAAAAACTCACTTAATGCTGAATTACTATAGAGCAGTTATACACTGATGAGTCGAACATTAGGGCCGCCTGCTTAATAGTATATTGGTCTTCCTTTGGAACACAGTGCACCAGCGATTCCCCTTAGTGTGAATGCCAGATGTGTTTACGCCTACTCACAGGTCACGCTGTTCCCGTAAATTACGGCACGGTTAGCTGCAGTCCGATAATGTCCTATACGTCTTCTAATGGGATCACGTCAGGACAAGGTATCAACGCTAGTTCACTGTCATACTCTCCAAGTCACCGGGGCTTGTCAGAATATATCGCGTACTCAGTTCAACTGTTTGTAAACCTATTGGACCAGATTGCTATGTTCATCAGTCCCTAACTTACAAACGAAACTAACTTACACTAAGGACAAAACACATACATACACACACACACACACACACACACACACACACACACACACACACACATATATATATATATATATATATATATATATATATATATATATATATATATATATGTGTGTGTGTGTGTATGTATGTATGTATGTATGTATGCCTGTGGGAGGAGTCGAACCTCCGGCGGGATAGGCCGCCCAGTCCATAGCATGACGCCTTAGACCACGCGACCAGTCCCCGCAGCTACTAGACTACTAGAGGACACGGTCAAGTTACCTGCCTATGGAATTCTTCGGCCAATCGGGAATCGAGTATCGTACGTTAAAATCCGTAGTTGTCCACAGAGTTACCACGAACTTCTCTCTCTCTCTCTCTCTCTCTCTCTCTCTCTCTCTCTCTATCTCTGTGTGTGTGTGTGTGTGTGTGTGTGTGTGTGTGTGTGTGTGTGTGTGTGTTTAAAAGATAATTACAGGCGGAGCACAAGTTTGGAAGTTTTCAAAAGAAACATCTAGACATTTACCATCTGAAATCTAAATCTGAACGTTCTTATGTCCTCTAAAATATGAGTGTATAGCAATAGACACCTCTATCGTTCCATCTAAATCAGTGTGTCCACAAACATTTGACAATAATACAAAATGATTCAATGAACAGCAGTGTTATCAGTTTAAATGTGCCCGAAATACAACATACCCAGTTAAAATGTGTTCAGTATACAACATATTATCAAATAGTTTCGTGTGTCGATTTACATAGCCGTCTTCAGCTCCTTTATCAAGATGCCACGACGGTTAACACATTGGTTATAATACTTGGGGGAGGTTCAAATTCTTTCCAAAATTTGTGATTTAGAATTACTGAAACTATTCCAGACAACATATCATTTCTGTTTAACTAAGCTAGTTTTAAATCTCTAACCAGCGTCCAAAATATTCATTGTTTGTAGAGCTTATGGGACTTAACTACTGGGTCATCAGTCCCTAAACTTACAAACTACTTATGAACTAGCTAATACCAGGGACGGCACAAATATCCATGCCCGAGGGGGGATTCGAAACCCCGACCGTAGTGACCGTGCAGAACGTAACTGGCGCGCCGCACACCGCTCGGCCACCGCGGCCGGCTAACCAGCGTCCCTTCACAGTTCCAACATCCAACGTTACCTATTCTTTTTGTAGTTTATTAACTAACTAGCTGAGAACCCGGCGTTGCCCGGGTATTTATTGATTTATACCTGCCATTTTTCAGGTATATATTGACTGTTATAAGGGCCGTATGTCTGTAAAATCTCTTGGGAATACAATAAGTAGTAAATAAGTAATAGATTAAAACTTGGTGCGTGATGGGACGGTATTCCATCAACGTAACTGTTTATGTGCTCATATCTCATGAACTACGTGTCGTACCGTGATACAATTTAGAAGGTACACTCAACTACATGCGTGTATACTGTCTGTAGAAGTTCCTGTGGCTACAATTTGTAGTGTAGAAACTATAAATTGTAACCTCATACCAAATGCCATAGTTTTAGTCCATGAACAGCGGAAAGTTACTGCTTATGTGGTCATATCTTAAGAACTACGTGTCGTACTGTAATATAATATAGAAGTTACATTCAACTATATATGTGTATACTGTCTGTAAAATTTCCTGTCGCTACAATTTTTAGTTTTCAAATTATAAATTGTAACGTCATACCGAGAGCCGTAGTTTTACTCCATATACAGCGGAAAAGTAGTAACCGAGAAACTTCTTTCATCATTTTACTATGGTTGCAGGGAGAAAAAGTTTAATAAAGGTTTGAAATTACGTTTAAAGTTTGTTGCAAGTCGCTAAGTACTGTCATTCTCATACAGTGTATTTCGAAAGTCTCGCCACATTATACGGCATTTTTTTGCGATTTCTATTGGTTATGACGTAATATCTTTTGAACCATGTGCCGCATGTGATTCTTAACCATGCAGAAATTGTTACCTCACGGTAAGGAATGTGTGTACCAAATTTGGTTGAAATTGGTCCGCCGGCCGCGGTGACCGAGAGGAATAAGGCGCTCCAGTCACGGTCTGCACGGCCACTACGGTCGGGGGCTCGAATCCCCCCTCGGGCATGGATATTTGTGCCGTCCTTAGTTGTAGGTAGTTCGTAAGTAGTTTGTAAGTTTAGGGACTGATGACCCCGTAGTTAAGTCCCATAGGCTTTACAAACATTTGAACATTTTGAAATCGGTCCAGGGGACTGAGGCGCTCCAGTCACGATCTGCACGGCCACTGCGGTCGGGGGTTCGAATCCTCCCCTCGGGCATGGATATTTGTGCCGTCCTTAGTATAAGGTAGTTGATAAGTAGTTTGTAAGTTTAGGGACTGATGACCCCGTAGTTAAGTCCCATAAGCTTAACAAACATTTGAACATTTTTTTTAATCGGTCCAATGGTTTGGGAGAAAATGAGTAGCATTGTCGCAATATGCAGCAGTTTTTCGCGCATCTCATTGTTTATGACGTCATATCTTGTGAACTATATATCGTATATTATTCTTACACTTACGGCGACCGTCCTCATGGATTGCATACGGACACTTTGCTTTATATATTAGACTAGCTGAAAACCCGACGTTGCCCGGATATTTATTTATTTATTCTGGCCATTTATCAGGTATGTATTCATTTCTATAAAGCCTAAATGTTTGTAAAATCTCTTGCGAATACAATTAGTAGTAAAGAAATAATAAACTAAAACTTCGAGCGTGATGGGGCATTTTTCCATGAAATTTACTGTTTATGTGCTCAAATCCCATGAACTACGTGTCATACTGAGATACAATTTAGAATGTACTTTCAAGTATATCTGTGTATAGTGTCTGTAAAATTTCCTGCGGCTACAATTTGTAGTGTAGAAATTATAAACTGTAACCTCATACCGAATGCCGAAGTTTTAGTCCATGAACAACGAGACATTACTGTTTATGTGCTCATATCTAATGTACTACATGTCGTACTGTGATACAATTTAGAAATTTCCTGTCGCTACAATTTGTAGTGTTCAAATTATAAATTGTAACGTCATACCGAGAGCCGTAGTTTTACTCCATAAACAGCGGAAAAGTAGTAAGAGAGAAACTTTTTTCCTTTCATCATTTTACTATGGTTGCCAGCGAGAAAAAGTTTAATAAAGGTTTGAAATTAGGTTTAAAGTTTGTTACAGGTCGCTAAGTACTGTCATTCTCATACAGTATACTTCGAAAGTCTCGCCGCATTATATGGCATTTTTTGCGATTTCTATTGGTTATGACGTAATATCTTTTGAACCATGTGCCGTATGCGATTCTTAACCATGCAGCAATTGTTACCTCAATGTAAGGAATGTGTGTACCAAATTTTGTTGAAATCGGGCCAATGGTTTAGGAGAAAATGAGCAACATTGTCGCAAAATGCAGCGGTTTTTCGCGCATATCATTGTTTATGACGTCATATCTCGTTAACTATATATCGTATGTGGTTCTTAGATGTTGTTGTTTGTATAGTCTATGGGACTTAACTACGGGGTCATCAGTCCCTAAACTTACAAACTACTTATGAACTACTTACGAACTAGGACGGCACAAATATCCATGCCCGAGGGGGGATTAGAACCCCCGACCGCAGTGGCCGTGCAGACCGTGACTGGAGCGCCTTAGTCTCCTCGGCCACCGCGGCCGGCTGTGTGGTTCTTACACTTACGGCGACCGTCCTCATGGATTGAAGCTTACGTGTACAAAATTTCATAAAGATTGGAACAAAACTGTAGATTTGTATGCAACATGTACAAACATATGGACACTCTGCTTTATATATTAGATTACCTTAGTTGAAAATTATGTACTTTCCTTGTATATATGGAACAACATACATTTTAAAATTTTTATAAGCTTGCTTCATAACAATCTAAGTGCTGTAAGATGGAGCGCAGATTGTGAGCTGGCTATTTGCGGTGCTTTGCAGACGGGCACAAGCTGCCGCAGGGCGTGTTCCTGTTCCTGGGCTACAGCGAAGCCGACGAGCAGCTGCTGCGGCCCCACAGCAACCTGACGGTGCGCGACGCCGTCGCCTCGCTCGAGGAGTTCATGCACCAGCAGCTCACCAACAAGGTACGCGACTAGCACTCTCTCTCAAGCCTGCCGAGCTGCCTTGCTTTTGCCACACTTGAAGATCTTTTACCTATAAAACACATTAGTGGGCTACAAATAATGCCGACTGTTTTTCAGTTGTGGCCTCCCGATCGTATACATTCTATCTCCGCCGTGTAATATACTGCACAAGTATAAGCAGTAGTACTTGTTTTAATATATTATACATGTCTACGCACCCACCCACACCAACACGCACCAACACACACAAGAGATACGAGCGTACGGAAAAATCATACCAGCTGTTTGACCTAATTGAAATGTGTTACATGACCCTTGCTTTGGAAAATATCCATAACTTACAAGAAGACCATGACATAATTAAAAAGTGTCATATGACCCTTGCTTTGCAAAATATCCATAAATGACTTACAAGAAGACCACAAGGTTATTGGATTTTAGAATTTTTTGATATTTATGGTACGTGAAGTTCAGAACTCAAATAACAATCACGCAAAGCTATTCGACGTAACTCTCAAAAATTCTCGAGAAAAACTACTTTTAAGTTTTACAAATAACCGTAAATACCAATCATTAAATTGCTCGGAGCATTTATCGGTGTAGTTCAGGTGGCAGCGTTCTGGTCTTATAACTCTAGGGTCGGTGGTTCGAATCCTGCCGTGACAGTTTTTTAATATCTAATGGTAATTTTTTAAAGAAAAGTTCACTTATATTTGTTTATTCGTAATTGCCTACATTTTATAGAAGGTTGTTTGTAATGATGGTTTCAATCAAAAATACATAAACTACAATAAAACTTTTATCCATTGTGTTGGAACCTGCGACTGTATCTTGAAATAGGTTTCAGAAATTACTGCAACCAGTCGCCTTTTTTTTTTCTTCTTAATGAAGATATGCAGCTAAATGCATATCATCTGATGACGAGTTGCTAGGCAGCTTGAAACCGGTCATGGTTTAATATATCTTCATTAAGAAGAAAAAGGGTGACTGGTTGCAGTAATTTCTGAAACGTACATAAACTACATCTTTTACAGTATTGACTTCACTATTAGTTATCGACGGTAGTCTTTGATTGTTCAGTTTGTGAAGACCTACGACACTGCTTTTGGAAAGTCATCTCCATAGCTAATAATAACATTCCAAGCAGCTAACCATCGTTTTACGAAACGACAAGGTTTCCAGCTCGTCTACATACACATAAACAAAAACTGACACAACACGTGAAATTAGAGTTCCTAAAATATTTTATATAACTGAATTCAGAAACGAAAATAATAACTGATACAGTAGGATTCGAACCACCGACTCTACGGTTGTGAGGCCAAAACGCTGCCACCTGAGCTACACCGACAGATGCTGCAACTGTTTTAGTTATTGTTACTTAAGTGTACTTTGCGAAACTTCAAAGCCGATTTTCTCGAACATTTTTGAGAGTTGCGTCGAATGGCTTTGGCTGATTGTCATTTAAGTTCTGAACTGCATATACCATAAATGTAGAGAAATTCTAAAATCCGATATCCGTGTGGTCTCCTTGTTAGTCGATGACATAGGAAGTTCAATGAGATTTTTTGCAGATGATGCTGCAGTATATCAAGAAGTTCCAAATTAGGAAAGTTGCACCAAAATGCCTGAGGATTTGCAACGTATATATGCCTGGTGCAGGCAGTGAAACTGATTTTCATTATAAAAACAAATGTAACGCACTGTGAGTACATAAAAAGAATGATCCTCTACTGCATAATTATGCAGCATAATTATGTAGTAGAAACGAGTTATTCCCAACAATTAATTGGAAGTGGGCATACGGAGACATTTGAAATGGAACTACCACATAAAATTAATCTTGGTAAAGTAGATGTCATATTAAGATTCATTGGTAGAATGCGTAGAAAGTGTAGTCTATCAACAAAGGAAGTAGGATACGAAACACTCGATCGGCCGATATTTATCCACTGACCATTGTTCTTCAGTGTGAGATCTGTACAAGATAGGGTTGATAAGGCAGACAGGGAAGATGCAACGGAGAGCAGCAGGCTTCGTTACAGGTTGGTTTAGTAACGGTGAAACCGTTACTGAGATGACCGGAATACTCCAGTGGCAGCCGCTGCAAAGAGACGTTCTTTGTTGTGGTAGAGCTTCTGTCAAAGTTACGACTGCGTATGTTTTTTTAAGAGTCAAACAATATATTTCTTGAATGAAACTTCACTCTGCAGCGGAGTGTGCGCTGATATGAAACTTCCTGGCAGATTAAAATTGTGTGCCGGAACCGGGACTCGAACCTGGGACCTTTGCCTTTCGCGGGCAAGCGCACTACCGACTGTGCTATCCCGACACGACTCACGATGCCGCCTCACAACTTTACTTCTGCCAGTACCTCGCCTCCTACTTTCCAAACTTCACAGAAGCTCTCCTGCAAACACGCAAGACTAGCACTCCTGGAAGAAAGGATATGGTGGAGACATGGCTTAGCCACAGCCTAAGGGATGTTTCCAGAATGTGGCTAAGCCATGTCTCCACCATATCCTTTCTTCCAGGAGTGCTAGTCTTGCGTGTTTGCAGGAGAGCTTCTGTGAAGTTTGGAAAGTAGGAGGCGAGGTACTGGCAGAAGTAAAGTTGTGAGGCGGCATCGTGAGTCGTGTCGGGATAGCACAGTCGGTAGTGCGCTTGCCCGCGAAAGGCAAAGGTCCCAGGTTCGAGTCCCGGTTCCGGCACACAATTTTAATCTGCCAGGAAGTTTTAATATATTTCTTCATTCTACGTATCTTTGGAGAGGGGACCACCGACAAGGATGAAATTAGAGACATTAGAGCTTACATGGAGGCATACAGGCGAGCCATACGCCACTGGAATAGGAAAAGGAGAAGTGACAACGGTTCGCGAGGTATCCCCCGCCACTCACAGTGAGTTGGCTTGCGGAGTACGGGTGTATATGCAGTTGTAGATTAAGTGACATCAACTTCAAGGGCGGTTTTCTCAAAATCTGGGGGACAGTGAGCCAAAATTTCTTACAGTTCATAATTTTTTCACACACGAGCAACCTGTCAAAAACGAATCCAATTGGTTGCCCTAGTCTGAAATCATTCCTTTGTAACCATACAGTGAAATAGTTACAGCATGGTGGTACCTCAGAGGCCAGCCGTAAGTGATGGTCTCGGCGACTACCACGGTCACACTTGTGTGCGTGTGTCTCATTTGTATACGATGGACGTGCTATGTGAACCTTTCGTAGTTAAGGCAAAGGAATTTACTCTGGGAAAGCTCAAATCCCACACTTTTGCTTGTATACTCTTCGCGGTATCTGCGTAATGTCTCCCCCTCAACATTTTGTTTCCAAAGGTTCTGCATCGATAATGTCACCTACTCTGATACCGTGCTGCCCGTTCATCCATAACAAGGTAACCGCCTGTTCCTCCGGTAAAGTTCTGCAGAACGTCCTGTCAACTAGTGTGGATGTTTGAAGGTTAAAAAAAAAGCTACTGACTTCGAAAGTGGGTATCTTTGAATCAACAATGTCGTGTAAAAGCAGTTACGACAAAAATATACACAAGAGTCTTAATCTTGTATTATGCGACAAGTAACTACTTTTTTTCCTTGAATCGATATATACCACCCCATCAAAGGTATCCACCTATTGGTGGACATTAACATGGAAATGTCCACACTTCTCCCTCCTTTATGAAGGCCTGATCTCAGCTACTGAACTCTACTAGAGAGATTTTCACAGAGCCGCGGTGGAGTAGCCGAGCGGTCTAAAGCGTCTCGCTGCAGAACGCGCGGTTGCTCGCCGTGGAGGTTCGAGTCCTCCCTGGGGCATGGGTGTGTGTGTTGTCCTTAGGTTAGTTTATCTAGGTTTAAGTAGTTTGTAAGCTACGGACAGATGACCACGTAGCTTGGTCCGATAGATTTACAAACATTTGAACATTTTTGATTTTCACAGAGACGTCTAAATGTATAGTGACGTTGAACAATGGCTAAGGCTCTAAGACGAATTTCTAACTCAGCCCTTTATCGTACTAATAAAAAAATCAAATTTTTGTGAATCTATGGGACTTAACTACGCTGTTCATCAGTCCCTAGGCTTACAAACTACTTAAAGTAACTTATGCTACGGACAACAAATACACCTATGTCCGAGGGAGGACTCGAACCTCCGACGGCGAGCAGCGGCGCGCTCCACAGCTAGACGCCTTGGAACGCTAGGCCGCACCACCGCATCGTACTAATTAACTACAGCCTTCTATTAGGTTCACGCAGAGACTCTGTGTAGATCCGTCCATTTTAATGTTTCTTAAGCTTACGGGACTTAACAGCGGGGTCATCAGTCCCTAAACTTACAAACTACTTCTAAACTAATTTATACTAAAGACAGCAGAAACATCCATGCCCGAGGGAGGATTCGAACACCCGACGGGGAACTGCGTTGCGTATCGGAGCATAACGCCTCAATGTGCTCGGTCACTCCGCCGCAGCTTTCAGAGATGATATTGTTGATAACGCATCATATGACAGACGTTGCTTTTCGACAGGTGCATTGTCATACTGACACATCGTTTCCGATCTGTTACTCTTCCGTACACAGTGCACAACGCTATAAAACGTGATCATATCCTTCCGTACTCAGCTTTTTTGTTTTAGCGCAGTAAAATCGTCAAAGACATTGTTCTGTATTTCCTGTAAAACAGCGTAAACTGAGCTATCTTCCGTAATCTATTACTTTCAACTCACGGCTAAATCAACCATGTAAACACTTTGAACACTACTTTTTGGCAATCTGCATATTCTTAGTATAATAAACCACGTTTGTACCTCTTTGAAAATATACAAAGCAGTTTTACATCGCCCGAATTGTTTAGCAACCTTACTGGGGGATCATTATGAACTTCACTTCTATCATCTACCTTTGTGACGGATGTTTTTCACAACACGACAGCGAAGGCATTCACCACTAGTTCAGGACCAACACTAACTCGCCTTGTAAACAATCCTTCTGAAAATCAACTTACTACTTGCTATAAACGTTCGCCACGTCCAAAAGGGAGGAGCTTCAAAAGAGTCAAGTTTTTTTCATTCATTTTCATTGAATTACCTGTCTCAGAAATGTGATTAATGTTTGCTACAGGAGAATAAAACTTACAGATTTTAAATTGCATTGAATTCATGTAGTACTTCTAAACAAAACTAAAATTAGTACGGGATTTATGTGACCGCTACTACAATATCGAACATAGATTGAATTAATAATAGAATGAATCAGAATGTATGACTTACCATCCAGATACTACTAACTTTTATACATAATTTAAGCCGATGTTATACTCGTTGTAATACACTGCCATTGTATTACCTCAAACCAGTTTTCACACCGTTGTATTAACATTAGTCTGGTTCTTATCAAAGTATAAAAGCTATTTAGCTTACCTTGGCTGATTTGATTCAGTGCAGATGAAGATGCAGTGCTAAGATTCTCCTGCATATTCTTCACTACAATAATAAATTGGATAGACTGATCTATCATAAGGTCCATCTCTCAGCAACATACTTCAAACTATATGGTGTAATGTATCTAACATCTAATAAAGCAGACAAAGCTATTGCATCCAAGACAGCGATTAGATAGACACTTACAGTTGTAGAAGTGCTAGTTGTTACTTGTTGCCATCACATGTACCACATATAGCACAGATACTCAGTGTCTTGCATAGCACATCACAACTCGACTTCCTCTTATCGCTGCCAGCACAACTCAGTCCGTCTCACAAGATGAAAGCGTTTCCAAAACAAAAAGACAGGGAACACCTACCACAGTTGTTCGACGCTGTCCAGTGAGTATGCCTACTGAATAGCTGAGTAGTTCCCCTTGCAGAAAACGCATTTACAAAAGGGAATGACTTGGCCATCTTCAGACCTAATTCCGTCCCATTTCTTGTGCTTAATATGAATACTACGCTTCGTGTAATAATTATTGGTAAGCCCCTTCGGATGAACGTTAGTTTATGAGATAATTAAATTAATTGAGTATTTTGTAAGCTGTCATGTTTTTAACGCATGTATTTTTTATATAGTGACTAAGTGCAATGTTGGACTTGTTATTTTATACCCAATTTTTTAACAAGATGACCAGATTATAACATATATGTGACCAGATGATGGTGACACAGTGCACCGAAACCGGTCGTCATTTAATAAATTGTTAGTGTGCGATCTTGAGTTGTCATTTTGAAAACTATAAAACGATTAGATCGCCTCCAGACCCGACTATGTCAGGTAATCTTAATTAAATACACAATATAAAACCACTTTATATTTTCAGAAACTGTTGATTACACCTCTAATAGTGAAACCAGCAATGCTTTACAATTCCCAAATATGGATGAGAATGAATATACAACCTACAGTCCATCCGCTAAGCTCTCTATCACGTATCGTATATTTGTGCATATTTCTCACCTTCGTCTTTTCCCTCCTAGATCTCTCTCTTTATTATCTGGCAGAAAACCCCCAGTTGCACACGTATTGGTTTGATGTAATAGTCTGTCAGTTACTGGACACCTTGGTAGTCTCTCTGTCCATCCTCTCCCCCCTCCTCTCTCTGTTTCTCCTGCTCTTCCGCTGCCTCAGTCTCCTTGTTCACCTCCTCCTCGTCGTCGTTCTCCTCCTGCACCACCACGTTCTCTTCCTCCCCCTCCCCCTGTATCAACCCATCCATCCCCCTGTCTCTGTCATTACCTACCCCGCTCTATACCAATCTCCTCCTCTTCTCTGTCTCTGTTTATCTCGCCATCCCCCCTCCCCTGTACATGAAAATTACATATTTCTTCGCAGTTAAGTCCCATAAACTTAACAAACATTCGAACACTGTTTGAACATATTTCTGACAAATTTCATGGTGATCGGTCAAAAGATGTCAAACTCTAGAGTAGGTACCGTTCTCCATGCAGTATATGAAATTTTGACTACACAATAATATCTATTTTGTATGGAATTTGAAGTGAGCAAAATGTCATCAAGGTAGGAATTAAACTGTAGATTGGTGTTGAAGGATGTTATAAACTATCCTCCACCTTGCACCGTACAAAATCATATGTAAAGAGCCGTTCTATATGTTATGAAGGTCAAGTGTGAAAAATTTTACCGTAATTACATGAACGGTATGACAGCACATAAAATACGAATCTAATCGGAAGTTTCCAGAATTACCAATTATAATTATTTCGATTGTTCAGCACCACCAGAACACCCACAAATGTTACATCAAAATCGGTCCAGCGCCTTAGACATCGTTCAACATCACTGCCTCCTCTAGTTTCAGCACTTGATGCAGAATGTGTTGCTGTTCTTGCCCACACATTTCGACACCTCTTCGACAATCTCTCTGGGAGTGTACAGGCCCTCATAAAGGAGGAAGAAGAATGGAAATTTCATGTTTAATATCCACTAATACATGGATACTTTTGAACGGATGGTATACAGGGTGTCCCATTTATCTTGACCACCCGGTACATCTCGGGAACGACAACAACTATTGCAAAACGACTTTGTAAGGCAGGGGTTCATGAATGTAAATATTTTCAAACATTCTAAAATGAAACCATATGTTCTTTTTTAACACAAACTTACGTGCTTTTAAATAGACACCCTATATTATTTCATCAGCAATCTGTAGCATGACAGATAAAATAAACAATAACGTTCACTGCATCACAATACGCTAATTACATCCCGAGATACTGCGAAGCGAATTTGACGCTTGAAATAAGCGAAACGTGCGGCTAGCGCACGTACTGAAACTCAGGCGAAAACCCCCATCTGCTCATGACACGTGATAGCCGCGCGTTTCGCGTATCTCGAGTGTCAAATTCACTTCGCAGTATCTCGGGATGTAATTAGCGTATTGCGATGCAATCAAAACCATTGTTTATTTGAATTGTCATGCTATAGATTGCTGACGAAATAATATAGGCCGTCTATTCTAAAACTCGTAAGTTAGTGTTAAAAACCACATATGCTTTCATTTTAGAATGTTTGGAAATATTTACATTCATGAGCCCCTACCTTACATTGATACCGGTGAAAGTCCTTTTACAATAGCTTTTGTTGTTCCAGAGATATTTTGGGTGGTCAAGTGGGACACCCTGTATATCTGGGGTGGCAATACCGAAGCTTGCGAGCCGCATGCGGTCTTTCTTGTGAGCAGTGCGACTCATTTTAAAAAGTAAAAAATGACTCACATTAATATAATACAATTGAAATTTCCTTCTCAGACCTACAATTGTGGAAATTTCTTGCCGATTTGGCAGTGCAGCACCACGTTAGTCTTGTAACAGCATTTAGCCAGATGCGGCAGTCAGTAGTGTGATAAAAGTTAAGTAGGTTTATTTCTGAAGATAGGTGGTATCGGGGAGAGAGGAAGTAAGCCCGGTGACCTACACAGATCGCCGTGTGGGGGCAGCAACCCCGCCTGCCTGGCATCGTACACTGCGCTTCATGTTTCTGTCAGAGCACAAGTCGCGTGCGGAACTAAAAAATGCCCTTAATGTTTCCGTAAACAAATCTGGAAGTGTATGACATATTTAATGAAGGTGTTGACTGCGTCAATTGCGTTCGCTCATCGCAAGAAAAAGAAAGTAGAACGAAATAAGACAGCAGACAACAACGACTAGGTTTGCATGTGACATATCTTCTAGAAAACATCTGTTAGTAACGGTCGGCGCTTGACAGTTCTTGGTAGCTAATAGTCTGGTTGCTGTTCTCTGTGCTGTAACATTGTTTAAGTAAACTTCTGATTATGCCGGTGTCCTAACACTTACAATGTTAAAAAAATGTTCAAATGTTTGTTAAGCTTATGGGACTTAACTACGGGGTCATCAGTCCCTAAACTTACAAACTACTTACGAACTAGGACGGCACAAATATCCATGCCCGAGGGGGGATTCGAACCCCCGACCGTAGTAGCTGTGCAGACCGTGACTGGAGCGCCTCAGTCCCCTCGGCCACCGCGACCGGCTTACAATGTTATCTAACAAGGAAAGTACTTAGGCTCGAACAAACAGAAATACACCAAAATCGTATGATAGATAATATAAAGGTCCCTCATTGCACTAGTGATACTTCCGCATCTGCAAAACTCTGCAGTCGCTCATTAGAGGCCTCTGCGTGTGCCATGCCGCATTGCACTTTGACCTGCCGGTACGCCAGTAGTGACGGTGCAGTGTGCCTCTGAAGTTGCGCTTTGTGACCTTATTTGTGTAGTGAAGCGTCAGATGGGTCGGCGATTGGTAATCAATCCTGCTAATGTATTGCAATTGGTTAAGATGAAATTCCGAAGATCACTTCTTCGTGAATACGGTCTTGGTGTAGAAGAAGAATCATTCACATGTTTTCTGGTATCTAATATAGTGCAGAAATATGAGCATAGATTAGAAACACTATAATAGATAATAGGTAACATGCAAATGATTCATCTTCTACACCAGTACCATCTACACGAGGAAGGTTTCTTCGTAACTTCACCTCAACCAGTCACATTATATTAGCAGGATTGATTACCAATCGCCGACCCATCCGACACTTCACCACACAAATAGCGTCACAAAACGCAGCTTCAAAGGCACACTACACCGTCACTGCTGGCCTACCGCCAGGTCAAAGTGCAATGCGGCATAGTAGACGCAGAGGCCTCTAATGGGCGACTGCAGAGTTTTGCAGATCCGGGAGTATCACTAGTGCAATAAGAGACCTTTACATTATCTATCATACGATTTTGGTGTATTTCTGTTTGTTCGAGCCTAAGTACTTTCCTTGTAAGAAGTGTAAATATAAAGAAGAGAACAGAGTGTTTAATAAAGACCGTGAGAAAAGGTAACCCAGTGTCTCTTTTGTGTCAAATGACATTGTCACCACAGTACAAAGCCAGTAACCTGAAATGTCATCACGATACTAACTATAGTGTTTCAGGACAGAATTTCCTGTTAGTTCTCAGTAGGGGAAAATTAAATTGCCGTCATTAAAGGAAAAACGGCAAGCACAGTGTATGGTTATGACCGTTTTAACAAGAGATGTAGATTTAACAACCGAAGCTGGCTTTCTCTTGGCTTTCAGTATTGCAAAATCAAAAAACCCTTACACAGAGGGGGAGTTAACAAAAAAAAAAAAAAAAAAAAAAAAAAAAAAAAAAAAAAAAAATATTGCACAACTTGTTTCCATTTTTGACCCCGAAAATATGGAGCTACAAATACTGTTTGAGGAGAGTATCTGATGTTAGTGGTGACACTGTAAGTAACTTGCAGAAATATATAAGTGAGTGTTCAGCGTTGAGTCTAGATTTGGAAGAGTATACTGATATCCAAGATAAACCGCAACTTGCCATATTTGTGACGTATGTATCAAACGACTTAGAGACGGGGGGGGGGGGGGGGGCGGCCGCGGTGGCCGAGGTGACTGAGGCGCTCCAGTCACGGTCAGCACGGCCACTACGGTCGGGGGTTCGAATCCCCCCTCGGGCATGGATATTTGTGCCGTCCTAGTTCGTAAGTAGTTCATAAGTAGTTTGTAAGTTTAGGGACTGATAACCCCGTAGTTAAGTCCCATAAGCTTAACAAACATTTGAACATTTTTTGAGACGGTGGAAGAGCTCTTAGACCTTGTTACTTGAAGACTACTACTCGAGGTTGTTACATTAAAAAAAAAAAAAAAAAAAAAAAAAAAAAAAAAAAAAAAAAAAAAAAAAAAAAATACTCCCTGGACGGTGTTTCAGTGAAATATTCAGTGCCTATTGGGGAGATTGTCAGTATTGCTACTGACGATGTCCCGTCTATGACAGGTAAAAACCAAGGCCTTGTGGAGCTTCTAAGGGTGGAACTTCATACCCTGACTTCCTACCTATAGAATGTATTATTCACAGAGAACGTTTAGCATCTAAATATTTTCAATATCTATATGTTATGTAGTTGTTACTAAAAATCGTGAGCGTCAGTCGCTCAAATTCCAAAGCACACCGACAGTTCAAATCCTTCCCAGAAGAAATCAGCAATCATGACCTTGCTGATAATACGTTTTGGTATTGATTACTGAGATGGGTATCAGATTTGTCCAATTACTACATCTAGTCAAGCAATTTCTGTAGGGAAAAGAAAAATCTTTCCTTCAGCATGATGAGCTACAGTGGCTACTAGATATGTCCTTCTTCACCGATCTTGTTCTGTGGTACAAACACTAAACAACTCATTACAAGAAGACATAAACTTATTTCTGATTTAGTGCAGTCTGTGTTTCGCTTTCGTAACAAATTGCGGCTCTTTTAGAAAGACCTTGGCACTAAAACATTTCATAATTTCATATGCCTGAAGAAAATTTCTGAAAGCCTTCCTTTAGTTCAGGTGCAAATCGAAGGTTATTGAAGAACACTGTCTGCCTTTGCCGAAGATATAAATGTCATATTTAGTGATTTGACAACTATTAAACCTGCATTTTTATTTCTGGAAAATCATTTCCTTTTTGATGTTGTGGTGGATCGCTGTCCCATTTCACCACCAATTATTAAAGAGTCAGCAGTGTAAAGTTGGAGCTACTGGAACTGCAAGTGGGGGAAAGAATAAAGAGTCTGAAACGTAGCGGTTGTTCAACTACTGAATTTTGGAAGAGGGGGCGAGAAGAAAACTATCCCGCAACGAGAGTGTGTGCCAAGACATTGATCTCCGGTTTTGGAACCGTTTATGTATGTGAATCAGTGTACTCAACTCTCAAGTTTATCAAATCTAAATATTGATCTGTACTCTCTGATGAAACTTTGTATGAACTTGTCCGCACTGCATTCATCAGTTATCATCCAGACTACAAACAAGTCACAGCAAAAGTAAAGACTCGGAAAAGCACATCACAAATATAACATCATGTTTTTTTGTTATGCAATAAAATTGTTCAATAATGTTATTTTTAAAACAATGTTTTCTCATTAATAGCAACGCATCTTTACTTACAGGTGCTGCGGCGTAGTGTACTAATGTTGGCAACTGCATGTTCGATTTGCAAGAATAATTAATTTCTTGAGCGGACAAGTGTACATACAAGAACGTGTCAACCATAGAACAGGAACAGCATTAATAATTTACTTAATCGTCGTCACACAAAAATAATTCTCCTCATTGTATGTGGTTTCGTTTTCATAATGCATTCAACAGTCGTTGCCAACATCAGCACAATATCCCGCCGAACAGGAAGTAAGTATTGACCTTGGTATTACTGCCAGTATAAATACCTGGCCAACGACGGTCACTTGGTCTTCCCAGTCGAGAAAAATATTGGAAACAAAGAAATATAAAAGTGGGTAGCGCGACTTTGTCACGTACTGTTCGCAGTGCAATACGGCAATCATAATAGCACTCTAGCTCCATTATTTCTGATGATAAGCATATAAGTGAGAAAGGGTTTATATAATGATTGAACTTACAGTTAAATTTTGCAAGACGTTGCTAAATGCTGTTATTATGAAACACTAGATGATTATAGTATAGATAATTTACACTTAATTTTAACCAAAAACATCTCATTTATGACGACATTTGTCCTTAACTATGTGTCATACAGTGATATAATTTTTGCAGCATTCAGTGACATTTATGATAATATCTGCAAACTGTGTTGTGAATCGAGGCAGTAGGGAATAAGATATGAATAAAAACGCCATGGCAGGTAACGAAGTTTTACACAAAAACAACGAAAATGTTCCTTTCATTATTTTGTGGTAGGTGTCCGTGAGAATAATTTTCGTAAAGTTTAGAAATTATGTGTGAATTATTTTGGAAGTCACAAAGTATTATTATTTTCAAGTAATGGATGCGCAAAATTGAAATATATGAATGCTGACAGCTTCAACACAAACACATAGTTTCTAACTGTAGCACCTGTTTTAGCGTATTAAACTTACTACAAGATTTTATCTCTTAAAGAACAGATTGCGATTGCATTTTAAAATTTTCAGTTCAGTCAACAATTACGCAAAACATTGAAAAGGAATTTTTTGTTTGCAACAAAATATGCAGGACACCGGGAATAGGTTAGGGTGGCTCGTTTAGAAACAGCTCCTTAAGTTTGAGGCTTCCACAGGTAAGTGTCCACCCCTGGTATATATCGTTTCATGAAAAAGAAATTAGTTATTTTTTCGTATAACACACGATCAAGACTCTTGCGAATCTTTTTGTGATAGCTGCTTTTACGCGATATTCGTTATTCACAGACATGTAATTTCGTAGTTAGTAGATGTTTTAACCTTCAAACATCCATACCAGTTGACAGGACGTGCTGCAGAACTTAACCAGCAGATTAAGGGATAGAACATTCTACGATCCGATCCGCAGAATGCCTGTTTTGTTTTCTTGATGAATACGTCCTCCTGCGTAGTCACCGACAAGAAATCCTAATGAGGGACTATTTCACCTCCGGAATATATTACCGGGAAAACGAAATCAATGTTTAAATGTTTGTAAATCTATCGGACCAAACTGCGTGGTCAGCAGTCCGTAGCTTACAAACTACTTAAACTAAGGTAAACTAACCTAAGGACAACACACACACACACACACACACACACACACATGCCCTAGGGAGGACTCGAACCTCCGACAGCGAGCAACCGCGCGCTCTGCAGCGAAGCGCCTTATACCGCTCGGCTGCTCCACCGCGGCCCGTGAAAACGCCATCATATATTCATACAGTATACAAAACTTCAATCATCAGCTTTCTCCTTCGTCCGCGAAAATATATTGTTGACCCCACCTACAATACGGAGAAATGATCATCGTCGTAATAAAATAAGAAAAATTAGAAGAAAGGAATGTTAGTGTTCAACGTCCCGTCGAGATCGTGGTCATTAGAGACGTAGCACACGCTCAGGTAGTTTTTCCAGGAATGGGAAAGAAAATTGGCCTTTCTCCTTTGAAAGGAATCACCCAGCATTTGCCTGGAGTGATTTAGGAAACTCACGAAATACCTAAATTAGGATGGCTGGAGATGAGTCTGAACCACCGTCCTCCTGAAAGCGAGTCCAATGTGTTACAGTGCGGCATCTCGCTTGGTAGAGAAATCAGATCCAGCACGCAAGATTTGATCGTTGATTTCTCCTGCGAGTTGTTAGTGAGTGGAATGGTAAAAAAAAAAAAAAAAAAAAAAAAAAAAAAATAGTTTGAAAGCCGGCCGCGGTGGCCGAGGAGACTGAGGCGCTTCAGTCACGGTCTTCACGGCCACTACGGTCGGGGGTTCGAATCCCCCCTCGGGCATGGATATTTGTGCCGTCCTAGTTCGTAAGTAGTTCATAAGTAGTTTGTAAGTTTAGGGACTGATGACCCCGTAGTTAAGTCCCATAAGCCTTACAAACATTTGAACATTTGAATAGTTTGAAAGTGCTTCAAAATGTTCAAATGTTTGTTAAGTTTAAGGGACTTAACTGCGGGATCATCAGTCCCTAAACTTACAAACTACTTATGAACTACCTTATACTAAAGACGGCCTGAGGGGGGATTCGAACCCCCGACCGTAGCGGCCTTGCAGACTGTGACTGGCGCGCCGCAGACCACTCGGACACTGCGAGCGGCTGAAAGTGCTTCCATGGGGCCTCTACCATGCACTTAATATGACTAAAAAGTAGTCATATATATATGTGGATATAGATGCCTTTGTTGTATGGGGAGGCACAATCCATCAGTTGTCAACCGCGGTGGCAAAGGAAAGGAGCGCTTTGCCACAACAATTCCTACTAACCTCACGGCCTGCATCGGTACGTGACTGTCGTCCGGTGACGAAGCACCCTACCATACTTCTCGCCTTTCGTAATGCCCAGGAGGCCATCATGAATCACTCTGACTTAAATTTAACTGTTGTGTTCGTCTCATTGCACGTTTCTTTCCTTTTGCTTCTATACTACGCTGCAGCAGTTTTGATATTCTAATGAAATATAAGACAGAGGGATGAGTCACAGGACAAAAACGTGATGCTGCACTACGCTTCATCATAATAAGTTAAGACTTGCAATAAGTTATATTGAAAGTCACTGATATTGGTATATTTTCATACACCGATAGAAAAAGAGAAAGAAAGAAAAATACAGACAGCCAGTTTCTGTTGCACAATGTTGCGTAAAATACGCCTCTAAATTGGCATTTAGCTTAATTTAACCTAGCTGTTCATTAGTATACGGCTTGGAGCCGATTCCACTGCGGTGCGGAGGACGGTTCTAGCTCTTCTCTTTGTGTTGCGATTTACACTGTGCGTGTGCACCCATACGTAATGGCGGTTTAGCGATGCGCTGTGTCTGCTGGCAACTACAAGCGCCCAGTCGCTGGGCAGAACTAAGTGCATTAGATCCGCCAAGTAAATGCTCGTCACCAACACTAAGTTGGCATTCTGTGTAAAGCACGCGAAGGGCTCACAACATTATTAAAATTATGAAATCTTTTTCACGCTAGAGACTTCTTTGCTTCAAATTAAAAACTCTCTTCTATCATGACAATTTATAGCGGAAAATAGTATCTTGTGTTTGTTCGTAAAGACGGGGCCTTGGTCGAGCTTAAGTAACTTGTATGCCTAAACGATACAGATAGCCATACCGTAAGAGCAACTACAATGGAAAGATGGGGTATCTGTGGAAAAGCCAGAAAAACATGCAGATCGTGAAGAAGGTCAGAAGCCTTTTTCCACAGTTGCAGGGACGACACTTCTAGATGATTGACTTATCTGACCTTGTAAAGTTAGCCAACATGTAATTGGTGTGCTGCCACTGCGGACAGCTGAGAGCAATGTGAAACTGCAGTTGTTAATTTTCTTTACTGGTGTGAGCTGTGCAATAATTCAGTTTTAGGTACGGATGTTTTTTTCTAGGAAGTATTTATATTTTATTTCTAAGTATTCTGAAAGCAACGTAACTGGTATGCATTCTAGACCAGAGGACTTGCCTCCATTAAGTAATGTACGTTGCGCGCTACCTCTATGTTACTGGCGTTGGACGATATTCATGATTTTAATTGTAGACTGTTGACATGGTACTTATGTGCTCAAGAAATTTCGTGAAACCGTACTTAGTAATCAGTCTAGTGCTTACTGCCGCCAGTGTTTCACCTGCAGAGCAGTAGTTGTGTAATTTTAATTTTCTGCATTTTCTTTTCCAATTTTTTTTCTTAAATTTCGTTAGTGCTTCTGTTTTCGTGAGCTGTATTATTTGACAAATACCGTTGCGTAGAGTTTGTCTGGGATTTATGTTTGCATAACAGATCAGAGACCGTTTCTTCAGGTAGTTGGTAGTCAGTCTTAAAATTCGGTTGTGTTTTCGTCTTAAAAAACTTTATTCTCCCGTAGTGTTACATATTGTTCTGCAGTAGTTTGTCTGAAAAGTGGGGGAGGGGGGCGTTTATCACACATCAGTCAGCTATCAGCCATCATTAGTGACGTATTATAGTAGTAGCGAATTAAATTATTCAGCTACATTTTTTCACTGTTTGGGTATTTCAATAGCAGTGATAGGATGGATAAGGTGTGTGCGTGATGTGTTCGGACGCAGGAGTATTTGGCCGCTGTTCGCGAACAGCTGAACGTGTTTTTGGTTTTTGCCACGATCAGCCGTCTCCAGGCTGCTGCCTCAGGGTGTGGCGGCGGCATGTTCAAATGTTTGTACATCTTAGGGACTTAAATACGTTGGTCATCAGATCCTAGGTTTACAAATTAACTTAAAGTAACTCATGCTATGGACAACACAACCACCCATGCACGAGGGAGGACTTTAACCCCCGACGGCGAAAGGCAACACCGTATCGCATGGGGCACCTCAGGTGTCACGAGGGTCGCCATCGGTCTCTGCTGCCGCGGCACCTTCCAGTGTACCAAACGCAGTTGATCCGTATTCGCCGCAGGGTGAGTGGTGAGTAGCGCGTTCGCATCGCTCGAGGCGGAAGGTCAATGTGGAGGCATCGCCCGTTAATCCTGCGAGTCGACCGGTGGACGGTCCTTCAGCAGGGTACATTGTTGGGTTTTGGAAGGGACTAAACAGCGACGGTTATCAGTCAGCAGGGTACATGGGGAGAGGGGTCCAATGTAACGCGCGTTTTGGAGGCCCTTAGGCAGATAGCGTCCAGGGCCGGAAATAATTCCGATGTGCTCTCGGTATGTCTTCTGGGGAGAGGGAGGGGGAGGCTCAACCGAGATGTGGAGGCGACCTTTCCGGTGGCTATTCAGCGTACGGGTTGCAGTCGTCTGCAGTTTGTTGCTTATGTCGGCACTAATGACTCCTGTCGCTTGGGTTCTGAGGACATCCTAAGATCGTAAAGGCGGCTGGCGGAATTGGTGAAGACAGCTGGCCTCGGACGCGGAGTGAAATCGGAGCTTTCAATTTGCAGCATTATTCCCAGAGTGAATCATGGTTGGTCTTTTGGTTTGCAGCCGAGTGGAGAATCTCAACAAAAGGCTTCGACGATTCTTTGACTATCAAGGCTATAGATTTCTGGACCTGCGTTATCGGATGGGGAATTGTAGGGCTCCCTGTGATAGATCAGGGGTGCACTGCACGAAGGAAGCAGCTACTCGGGTAACAGTGTACTTTTGGAGTACATGTGGGTTTTTAGGCTAGGTGATAGTTCTGATGCATACGAGTCAGTCGATATGCAGACAGTGATATCAGGCCGCATTCTGAAGGACTCTCCGAATGTCCAAATATTAGTAGTAAATTTTCGGAGTATCAGAAACAAAGTTGCTGAATTTACTGCATTGCAGGAAATTTGTTGCTCTCCAGTAATCGTTGGGACTGAAATTTGGCTAAGTCACGACATAGGAACCTCCGAAATATTTAGCAAAGAGTGGAATGTATATTGCAAACATAGATGAAGTAGAATGGGAGAAGGTGTATTCACTGCAGTCGACAAAAATATTATTTCTACTGAGGTCGAAATAGAAAGTGATTGTGAGGCAATCTGGACGTGTGTAACAGGTATAGGCGAAATGAAGTTTACACTTGGGAGTTTTTACCGGTCCCTTGGTTCCACCATCACTGTGTAGATTCATACAAAGAAAGTTTAAGCTCGATAGCCGGTACCTGGAACATACATTATTAGATGGCGGTGACTTTAACCTGCCGAGTATAAACTGGGACGTATATAGTTTCATTACGTGGGGTACAGACAAGCAGCCTTATGAACTGTTTTTGAACTCGTTTTCCGACTTTGAGCAGCAAAATCGTCAGTCCACACACAATGGAAATATTTTAGACATTATAACTTCAAACAGGCCAGACCTTGTCAATGATGTAACTGTGGAGCCAGGGGTTAATTATCACGAAGTCGTCATGACGCCAATGGTCACTAAAGTTAATAAATCGGTCAAGAAGCCTAGGACAGAGTTTGTGATAGAAAGAGAAGATAATCAATTGTTAGAGTCCAACTTAAAGAATGAATGGACATAGTTCAGTTCCGGTACGGTGAATGTAGGGAATTATGTCCCGCTTAAGAAACGAATGGACATAGTTCAGTTCCGATATAGTGTATTTAGAGGAATTATGGACAAAATTTAAATGCATTGTAAATCAAGCGATGGAAAAATATGTGTCGATAAAGTGGATTAAGGATGGTTTAATAATATTATTCAAAAATGCTGAGAAATCAAAGGAAGTTCACTCTTGGTTCAAAACAGGTCAAGCAAATCAAATCAGGCAAACGTTAGCAGAGATTCGCGCCTGTAGAAAAAGATCTATGCGCGAATCATACACTCACTACGACCGTCATACCTTAGCAAAAGATCTTAAAGAAAACCCGAAAAAAATTCTGGTCCTATGTAAAATCGGTAAGCGGATCAAAGGCCTCTATCCAGTCGCAACTTTCCCTTTTCTCTCATGGCAAACAGTATATTTCTTGACTTTCTAAAGGCGTTCATCAGGGTGACGCACCTCAGACTGCTAACAAAGGTACGGGCATATGGAATAGGTACCCAAATATGTGACTCGAAGACTACTTAAATAATTGAACGCAGTACGTTGCCCTCGATGACGAGTGTTCATCGGAGACTAGGGCATCCTCAGCAGTACCCTAGGAAAGTGAGATCGGACCGTCATTATTTTCTATCTATATAGATAGTCTGACGGAGAGAGTGAGTTGCAATCTACGGCAGTTTCCTGATGATGCTGCGGTGTACAGAAAGGTGTCGTCATTGAACGACTGTAGTAGGATGCAGGCTGTCTTGGACCAAATTTTCAGGTGGTGTGAGGAATGGCAGCTACCTCTAAATATAGCAAAATGTAAGATGATGCAAATGAGTAGGAGAAACAATCCCGGAAAGTCGTGGAAAAGGCGGATGGTCGACTGCGGTTTACTGCGCCGGCCGCGGTGGCCGAGGGGACTGAGGCGCTCCAGTCACGGTCTGCACGGCCACTGCGGTCGGGGGTTCGAATCCCCCCTCGGGCATGGATATTTGTGCCGTCCTTAGTCTTAGTTAGTTCATAAGTAGTTTGTAAGTTTAGGGACTGATGACCCCATAGTTAAGTCCCATAGACTATACAAACATTTGAACATTTTGAACGGTTTACTGCAAGAATTTTGGGAAGATGTGATTCGTCTGTGAAGGAGACCGCATACAAAACGCTTGTGCGACCCCGTCTTGAGTATTGCTCAAGTGTTTGGGATCCCCACCAGATCGGTTTAAAGGAAGATGTAAAAGCAATTTAGAGGTGGGCCGCTAGGTTTGTTACTGGAAGGTTCAACCAATGTGCGACTGTCGCTGAAATGCTCCAGGAACTCAAATGGGAGTCGCTGGAGCGAAAGCGAAGTTCTTTCCGAGAAACACTGTTAAGGAAATATAGAGGGCCGGAATCTGAAACGAACTGCAGAAAAATTTTCCTGCCGCTAACCAACATTTCACGTAAAGACCACAAAGATAAGATCAGAGAGATTAGGGCTCGTACAGAGCATACAAGTATTCGTTTTTCCTTCGCTCAATATCGGAGTGGAACAGGAAAGCCAGTAATTAGTAGTGGTACTAGGTACCCTCCGTCACGCACCTGAATATGTATACAGATGTAGATCGCGCACAGTGTCACTGATGTCCGCGTGGCAACAGTGTACAGCGTGCTGGTAGTCGGGCAGAGTCGTCAGCGATGCAGTTATGTCAGCGTAGGGCGTTCTTACCTGCTTCACAGTTAAACAGTCACCTGCTGCTCTACCAACTGCTCTCCTCAAGGCAACGTGCCTGGGGTCTGAACTCTCCCCTCTGTGTGAAATCATGCTGCCAGCAATGCCTAGAGCCTGGCCTCTAGTCGGTACATCTCGTCCTTCCTTCAGTTACCAGATCATTCTGCACCTTGTGAAGTGTTGCAAATGTTGTCTCCGGGTCACGCAATAGTGAAGATCACCGCCACAGTGCTCCTCGGCAGTTCACTAATGGGCTAGCGCCGTGTTTCCCCGGTAATTCATCTTCCTCCACTATTTTCACTTGGACTCACGCCATGCGACGCCTAGATTCATGCGCACGACTATGTACACTCCTGGCCATTAAAATTGCTACACCACGAAGATGACGTGCTACAGACGCGAAATTTAACCGACAGGAAGAAGTTGCTGCGATATGCAAATGATTAGCTTTCCAGAGCATTCACACAAGATTGGCGCCGGTAGCGACACCTACAACGTGCTGACATGAGGAAAGTATCCAACCGATTTCTCATACACAAACAGCAGTTGACCGGCGTTGCCTGGTGAAACGTTGTTGTGATGCCACGTGCAAGGAGGAGAAATGCGTAGCATCACGTTTCCGACTTCGATAAAGGTCGGATTGTAGCCTATCGCGATTGCGGTTTATCTTATCGCGACATTTCTGCTCGCGTTGGTCGCGATCCAAGGACTGTTGGCAGAATATGGAATCGGTGGGTTCAGTAGGGCAATACGGAACGCCGTGCTGGATCCCAACGGCCGCATGGCTGTAACGGATCGTGCAGCCACGTCTCGATCCCTGAGTCAACAGATGGGGACGTTTGCAAGACAACAACCATCTGCACCAATAGTTCGACGACGCTTACAGCAGCATGGCTGTGTTTACCATTGACGATGCATCACAGATAGGAGCGCCTGCGATGGCGTACACAACGACGAACCTGGGTGCACGAATAGCAAAACGTCATTTTTTCAGATGAATCCAGGTTCTGTTTACAGCATCATGATGGTCGCATCCGTGTTTGGCGACATCGTGGTGAATGCACATTGGAAGCGTGTATTCGTCATCGTCATACTGGCGTATCACCCGGCGTGATGGTATGGGATAAACATCTCGGTCACCTCTTGTTCGCATTGACAGTACTTTGAACAGTGGTCGTTACATATCATATGTGTTACGACCCGTGGTTCTACCCTTCATTCCATCCCTGCGAAACCCTACATTTCAGCAGGATAATGCACGACAGCATGTTGCAGGTCCTGTACGGGCCTTTTGGCTACGGAAAATGTTCGACTGCTGCCCTGGCCAGCACATTCTCCAGACCTCTTACCAATTGAAAACGTCTGGTCAATGGTAGCCGAGCAACTGTCTCGTCACAATACGCCAGTCACTACTCTTGATGAACTGTGGTATCGTGTTGAAGCTGCATGGGCATCTGTACCTGTACATGCCATCCAAGCTCTGTTTGATTCAATGCCCAGGTGCATCAAGGCCGTTATTACGTCCAGAGATGGTTGTTCTGGGTACTGATTTTTTAGGATCTATGCACCCAAATTGCTTGAAAATGTAATCACACGTCGGTTCTAGTATAATATATTGTTCATTGAATACCCTTTTCTCATCTGCATTTCTTCTTGGTGTAGCAATTTTAATGGCCAGTAGTGTAACTTCTGGAACCGCGTTTCCATACCCTCGTTCATTTTATCTGAGCTGTTAACATGTCATAATACTTTTCCTTTGACGTCTTTACGTTTTGCAGAGCAATGTAAGTTGCGTTTCCCAGGGTAGCATGTGTCCCAAGCCACAGGATTTTCTGCAAGTGTATTTGTAAATCTATCGGACCTAACTACGCGGTCATCAGTCCCTAGCTTACAAACTACTTAAACCTAGGTAAACTAACCTAAGGACAACACACACACCCATTCCCCAGGGAGGACTCGAACCTCCACGGCGAGCAAGCGCGCGCTCCGCAGCGAGGCGGAGGCGGCTTCTGCAAGTGACTGGATGTCTCGTGTGGTTGCTCTCAAACATATAGCCTCGACTAGTAGACTGTTCGATTGCAGAAAACTTCTCACGCTTTCGCGTGGTAGCCCTTGTGTTGTTTTCCTTGTAATATTTATGCGAAGATCCACTAAGAGTTTCGTCTGCCGATAAAACCTGCCAACCCAAGCACTCTAGAGAGACACTGGGTGGAAACCTAATATTCCAGTGTCATTTAATTTCAGTAGATGGCTCCAGTATAGAATACAAACACTATTGCTTTTGCGACAGTTACGAACCTTCCAACCTGCACATCTTCACTTGTCTGGTTTTAGCATTGTTTCCTTTGTAAGTACTTTTTCACCTCTGTCAAGAAGCATATCTTCATCATAACTTTTCCACAAATATGTCCCGCATCATATTTCCGCAGGTAAAGTCTCGAAGTGCAAAGTGGACCACGATATTATTGGTTACTCGAAACTTCTGATTGTCGTTGACGCTAATACAATAAGAATAATTGCTCTGAAAATAAATATATTTAATTAAGTTGCAAAAACTAGTAGTTTAGCTTTCCACTGATGTAATTTTTATAAGCATCTATAAGCGGATATTGTTGGAGTAAATATGAAGAATGTTGTATGACCAGTCCATTCCCATTTTTACCGACGAGCAGTTTACAGTTGATATGACTCATAAATAACGATTCTACAAAGAACTATTTCTGGTTTGAGTGCAAGGAACTAGGTATAAAGTCGTTATCTTGTTTGCAGCAGCAAAATGTGATGCCAGTGGTCTGATCCACATGCTGCAGAATTTTACGAAACACGCGATCTGCTACGTAGTCTGCTACGTTAACATTAATATCGACTAAGGAACCGTTAACTGACGGATTCGGATTTACGCTCTACACTTCCCTAATACTATAGTAGTTACTTTGATACAGATCACCAACCTCACTGCGAACTACGTAAATTTCAGCATCCAAACACTGGATTGACAACATCGCCAACTGTGCGAATTAACGTCCAAATAGATTATATGCTTTCAACTGTCCTAAATACACTTGTTTGTGGCGATTGTCGACAGCAATAAACTCGAGAAAATGCATTTTACACTTAGCTGTCATGTAAGATTTATTTATTATGCAACTAGTTTCGGGAATATCCCATCCTCACGGTATTTAAAATTACATAAACAATTCCATTCCGTTTCATACATTTCCTGAGTCAATTAAAGATGTCGTCTTATCCATAAAAGTCTTTTGTCATACTGATAAAAACACAGTAAGCAAGTGGTTCTGCACTTAACCTAAATAAAATCATTAATGATTGTTGGAGCCGGCCGCGGTGGCCGAGGAGACTGCGGCGCTTCAGTCACGGCCTGCACGGCCACTACGGTCGGGGCTTCGAATCACCCCTCGGGCATGGATATTTGTGCCGTCCTTAGTTGTAGCTAGTTCATAAATAGTTTGTAAGTTTAGGGACTGATGACCCCGTAGTTAAGTCCCATAAGCTATACAAACATTTGAACATTTTTTGAATGATTGTTAGAGCTTGGAGCGTTACCTATCATGGGATACCACAAATCAGTTAACACATCAATACCCACATATTAAATGATACCAAATAATCATTTAGTATGATTTATCTCATCGATTACAATGAACCAATAGAACGGGGCCCGGCCAAAGCCAGTCACGTAGTCTTCCAATATGAAGCGTCGGCCGATGCCAGGGGAAAAAATAAATGCTGATTTGCGCCCATTTGACGGATCTCGTTATTTATGTCGTCACACCTCTGCACTCTTGCAGTACAGTTTTACAATGTTAAAGGTGCATTCACGGTTAATTAGCGAATAAAATTACTAGTAAAGAAGTAATAAATTGAGACATCACGCCTGATGCTGTACGGCACTCTACTGTAAACAGACGGTAGTTTGTGACGAGTCTAAGTAGCTATCATGTCAACACCTGAACTGTGTGGCGTACAGTGATATAATTTTACCAGTGCTTTCAGTGATATATATATATATATATATATATATATATATATATATATATACGTAGATACATGAAACCTATTACCAGATTGAAGGAACTATTTGGCTCATACACTGAAAAGCCAAAGAAACTGGTACACCTGCCTAACATCAGGTATTACGCGAGACGCAGAAGTCCCGCAAAACGACGTGGCATGGACTCGACTAATCTCTGAAGTAGTGCTTGATGGAATGGACACCATTCATCTTACATGACTGTCCATAAGTCCGCTACAATTCGTATTGGCGTGGATCTCTTTTGAAAATCACGTTGCAAGGCATCCCAAATATACTCAGTAATATTCATGGCGACCATTGAAGGTGTTTAAACTCAAAGGAGCTTTCCTCGAGCCATTCTGTAACAATTCTAGACGTTTGGGGTGTCGCATTGCCCTGCTGAAATTATTAAAGTCTGTTGGAATGCACAATGGGCATGTATGGATAAATGCGATCAGCCAGGACGCGTGCGTGCGCGGCACCTGTCAGAGTCGTATCTAGACGCACCAGTGGATCCATATCACTCCATTTGAACACGCCTTACAGCATTACAGTACCTCACCCACTTTGAATAGTCTCCTGCTGATATTTAGGGCTCATGAATTCATGAGTTTGTCTCCAAACCCGTAAACGTCCATGCGCTCGATACAATTGCAAACGAGACTCGTCAGACCAGGCAACATGACCCTAGTCACCAACAGTCCAATGTCGGTGCTGACGGCCCCAGATGAGGCGTAAAGCTTCATGTCGTGCAGTCAACAAGGGAACACGAGTGGGCCTTCTATGTCAATGTTTCGTTGATGAATGATTCGCACGTGGACATTTTTTGATGGCCCACCACTGAAATCTGTAGCATTTACGGAAGGGCAGACATCGTTAGTCCAGTTCTTGCAAGATATTTTTCCGGCCGCAAAGATCGATGTTTTACCGGATTCCACATGTTCATGGCGCACTCGTGAAATGGTCGTCCTGGAAAATTTCAACCTCATCGCTACCTCTGAGATACTGTGTCCCATTTTTCGTTCGCCGACTATAACATCACTTATATCATTATAACCTACCATTGTAGCAGCAGTAACCGATCTAATACCAGATGTGTTATAGGCGTTTCCTATCGCAGCGTCGTCCTCTGCGTGTCTACATATCTTTGTGTTTGCATACGCATGCTTGTACCAGTCTCTCCTGTTCTTCGGTGTATGTTACAAATAGAATTACTGGTGAAAAGCAATAAGGTTTTACAACATGGCTGAAGCTGTAGTTTGCCAACATTAACAGCGAATGTATAGTAAGCGATAGAGTTATTTTACTTTTATCATTTTGTTGGAGTTGTCAGCAAGAAAATGTTTCATAAAGGTTTGAAATTACAGTTGGCATTTGTAATGCTGCTCTTAGAGTGTTAAACTTAACACAAGATTTTGCCTTTCAATGATTGCATTAAGTTGGCGTTTTAAATTTAAAAATTACGTCAATAATTACGCGAAATACCGGAAATGATATTTCTGTTGCCCCTAAAACACGTCAGATAGTTAACCTGCATCAATGTATGGGAACCCTCCCCCTAAACCCAGAGAACAAACAGATTTTATAGTGTAGGGTAAATTCATGGGTCAAACAATGAGTCACTCCCAGAGAAATCGTTGCATTACGTAATACCTTGCCATCCCCCCACCCCACCCCCCACCCCCCACCCCCAATGTGTTCGGTTACCAAAGAAATCCAAAACGTTGGCCAGGTTCGTCGCATCGCTGAGGATTGGATCTCCCATTTCGACAAAATTGTGGGGATACTGTTGTCGATATTTCACCCGCTGTTTCGATATATGACACAGACTTACTATGGGCTTTCTGTCAGCTTATTTTGCAAGTCAATCGATTTTGAATGGAATAGTCAGTGTTCCGAAAGTAGCCAAATATTTAAAACTTGAATACATAGTTTTTAAGTTTCATAATAAATTCATTTATTAATTAGTTTGTTGTGAACCGGATTTTGCCTTTTAAACTGTAGTTGTGGTCTTCAGTCCAGAGACTGGTTTGATGCAGCTCTCCACAATACCCTATCCTGAGCAAGCCTCTTCAACTCCACATAAGAGCGGTAACCCACATCTGTCTGAATCTGCTTACTGTATCCATCTCTAGGTCATCCTCTGCGGTTTTTACCCCACACACTTCCCTCCAACGCTAAATTCACAATTTCTTGATGTCTAAGAATGTGTCCTACCAATCGATCCCTTCTTTTAGTCAAGGTATGCCGGAAATTCCTATTCTCCCCAATTCTGTTCAGTACCTCCTCATTAGTTACTCGATCCACCCACCTAATCGTCAGCATTCTTCTGTAGCACCACATTTCAAAAGCCTCTATCCTCTTCCTGTCCTCTTTTAGACTATCGTCATTCAAATTTAATACCAACGATTGCCTAAACAGCCGAAATCCTTTTCAGAACGAAATAATAAGTACATAAATATTATTGTGTAACATAAATACGATATATTTTAGTTTTAATATGTTTATGTTCCTCCTATGTCCATAAATTACAATTCAGTATTCTTCTCTCCCGATGACCTTCGTTGCTGGCGTCATGAAAAACAGGAACATCAATAACAAACTCGTCGTGCATATGTTGACTGACACGTCCCCTCTCTTCTAACAGCGTGGGATAGACCTTCATTCACTGTCTGCCGCAGTTCCTGTCTGCTTTGGAAGCGATTTCGAGTCATAAGCCGTGGAAAGTGTCTCCTGTCCCTCCCTGTCAGGATCTTCTCGCGGAACACAATCGTGGCGTCGTGTTTCGTCGCCACGTGTGTTACGCCTGTGCTCCTGGTCACGTTGAACAGTCCACCGCGATACACCAACAAATCCAGACACTTCGAAAAATGTGTGACCGTGGGTAGAAGCAAACACGTGAACCCATATTTGCCAGTTCGCCATGTCCTTTAATTTATCCATGTTTACGTACAACGTTCGGTTGAAACTTCCGTAACTGATGCTGCCTTATGACCACGTGCCCTATCGCTGCGCTATCTGCAAGGCTTAACGATGCATCTGTGCGTGTTCACTGATCACTGCAATTCACTGATCACAGTTCACAAGTCCCAGAGTAACAAGGGTCGGCCGTATTGCTTCATAGTTGCCAACGTAATTATGGAATACCAAATTCATGAACAACAGGTTATACGATCTACCGCAATGATATCTAATTTTGCACTACTGCCGGCGTACATAGAGAGGTATAAATAACATGACCCTCACCTTGGGTTTAGGGGATGTGAAATACGAAAAGGAAGTAGTTTACTGTCTGGTAGCAAGCGATATGTTAATTTATAATGCTTTCAACACAAAAGAGATTTCTTAGTTACATATTGACGTAGTCGTGATGTATCGAAACGTGGTAGCAACAATATCATTCTGTCAGCTTAGCAAAATAAAACAGCTGTAATTCTGATGAAATGTTAAATTACTCTAAAAGCTGTGTAAATTATATTACCTCAAAGCATTTGTTCTGCTGATTCCAAAATTGCTCTTAGATTTTCCCTGACAGTAATATATTAAAAGTTAAGATTAACAAGACATTTTCTTAAGATTAATACATATGGTGTGTTCGCAATGTATTTTTCCCTCTGAATTAATTGAATGATACATATATCTGATACATATATCATCGTTTAATTTAATTTTAATATTGTGTAGTAGTTTCCCTATGTTTATACTCGATACAAAATGTTCAAATGTTTGTAAAGCTTATGGGACTTAGCTACGGGGTCATCAGTCCCTATACTCGATACAGTTTTATACTTAGGCAAAAGATCAGGTCCCCGCTAAAATCTATTATCCTGTTTCTACCTTAAGTTATTGTAATAGTCGGTTTATGGTATCTAAATAAGGGACAATTAATATTTCTGGTTTAAACTTTCGAAATATGGAATTTTTAAATGTTTATGTGAAAAAAAAATTTCAGAATGTTCCTATGGTATCTCTGGAATCAGGAATTAATAAGCAGCGTTGTGTTGATATTAGAAACATATTTTGTGAACAAGAAAAATAGAATTTACGTAGTATGAAGGTAGTTTATAATCGAACGGTATATTATCAGGTGTTGAGATCGACTTTGCTCCTATAATGAATTGCTTACAAGAGCTGGATAAAAAGTAATAAGAATTATTAGAACACACGTTAAATATAATTGCTTCCGTTATTTATGACATTTTTCCAAATGACCGAAAGGTGTCGTATAACATCTGGGCGTCTGTGTGTGTCAATGTCCCATATTACCTCGCAGTGGTTGTTTCAGCTGGACAAAGAAATTGTATTTTAGGGACTCATGTCGGGTGGTATGGTAGATGTTCCAGAATCTCCCATTGCCAGCACCGCAACAGGTCCTAGACAGCATTCTGCATGATAGATCAGGATTAGATTAATACTTATTCCATAGATCATGAATACGAGATTTCGTAATGATGTGGAAAATCTCCGTTTAGTAAAAAATAACATTCATAACATTAAATACATTCATAATTTTTTGTTTATATTTTTTATTTTATTATAGCTTTTTTTGTAAAAGTACTAATTTCTATTTAAAAATTCATCTACGAGGAGGAGGAGTTGTCATTCAGAAATTCTTTCAATTTGTTTTGAAATGCTGGGTGGTTATTTGTCAGACATTTGATGTTATCCGGTAAGTGACCAAAGACTTTTGTAGCAGCGTAATTCACCCCATTCTGTGCCAAAGTTAGATTTAACCTTGAATAGTGTAGATTATCCTTTCTTCTAGTGTTGTAGCTAAGCACGCTGTTATTACTTTTGAATTGGGTTGTGTTATTAATAACAAAACAAATTGCATTGTGAAGCTATTGTAAAGATCCCTAGATCCTTAAATAAGTGTCTGCAATATGATCTTGCGTGGGCTACAGAAATAATTCTATTACACGGCTTTGTGCAATGAATACTTTTTTGCTCAAAGATGAATTACCCCAAAATATGATGCTACATGAAAGCAGTGAATGAATATAGGCATAGAAAGCTAATTTACTGAATTGTTTGTCACCAAAATTTGCAATAACCCTAATGGCATACATTGCTGAAGTCAAACGTTTCAGTAGATCGTCAATGTATTGCATCTAATTCAATTTCTCATCAGTGCACACACCTAAATTACGAACGTCCCTGTACTCACCCGTCATGAGTCCCCGTAATTACGATCTCTTTGCCAAAATGAAAGAATCACAGTGATATATCAGGTACAACACCAGAGAGAACATTATCCGTGCCTTTGAGGTGGTAATTATGTGACATCAAAAGAAATAGACGCGGAGGTGATTCAGGACGGCTTCCGGACATTTGGCAAAAGGCCATAAATATGAATGTCGATTACACTGAAGGTGTGTAACTGTAAGTACCTTCGTCAATCATGTCATATCAGAGAACAATAATAGTTCTCATTACTTTTTATCTAGCCCTTATAAATTCTCATGCTGAATGTGTCTTTATTGAGATCGAATGGTTAAATGATAGTTAAGGAAAGCGACAATCAACACAATGCTGCGTCAGCCATTCGTTCATTGTGTGTGCACTAAAGAGAAAGTAAACCTGGGAAATTCATAACTATCTCCTATGCAACCCATAGTCCAAAAAGGAGAACTTACGAACATAGTGTAATCGTGAAGTTGTTGATAAAAGTTGAGAGAACGTTTGGTTAAAATGATACCCAGAGACATGGTGTCACTTCCTAATATTGAATCCAATTATAATATAATCCGTGGCTGACATAATCGTTGTTTCATACCAGCATACATCAGCCCACAGTAATTATACGCTTCTTCGTCATAACTGCAATGCTTTCAGGGTACAAGTAGATGTTTCTGGTTATGTGGTACTTGAAATATAATCTCTATCTTTGAAGACATATGCTGTTTGTCTAATAGCCGTTCACTATTTCAGAGATTATGCTTTTTAACTTAGCAAGTGTTCAAACTGTTCAACAGTATATGACATCTTTGTGTTCCAGACGTCCTGTACCCTTTCTCTTTACAACGTAACTAAAGAGAACCTCATCTTAGTAGCGAAGCTGAAGAAAGAAGACTCTTCAGCAGAAGATGAATCAACGCAAATCTCTTCTGCTGACCTCCTTGTACGCGAAAAGGTAAGATATCATTAAGCGCGATTGATTTTCAAGCACAAATTTGATTGTATGTTTAGAAATACGTAAGAAGCCTTGTGACAGACGACGTCGATTTTGATGCAATGACAACAGATGCTACTTGCGGGGTAGTAGATGTACTGATAATGCTTCCAATGTCGCCTACCAACAGATCGCTATCTTTGTGTATCCTTTAACAGGGAATGTTTACGACCATAAGACTCAGTGTGATATCAACGTATGTAGTATACGAGCGCTATGCCTCGGAGACCTGCAGGTGCTTCCTGTGATCAACTGAGAGAGTCTGAAAGGGATCCAATTGTTACGTACCGAGTGGCGCGATGGCCTTTTCGCAGACATGTCACGTAAGTTGGTCGTGCTGCGTTAGTTGTGCAGCGCTGGTTACAATGGTCACCTGAACATTTATCACACCCGTATCTGAATGTCCATGCTGCACAGATGTCTGCCATGATCGTCGTATAGTATGTACAGGAGTAGCAAATCGCACAGCTCCCACACCACAGATAAGAGGGTTTGTGAGCCCAGAAGTGTCGACACTAACTGTTGGCAACCGTTTACTAGCAATAGGACTACGGACACCCTTCTTCCACAGCATCGACGTGCACGGCTCTACTGTTGGCGTCAGAGCATCAATTGGACGACGGAATGGCGGACCGTGGTCTTCAGCGTACGACGTAGACCTCGCTGAGGCTGTCTTGTAGAGTGCATTCGTCCTAGACACACTGGTCCTAACCCAGGCCTTATGGTCTAGCGTGTGATAAGTTATAACCTCGTTTGCCTTTGGTGTTTGCGGAGGAAACGCTGACCAACGCTCGTTATGTGCAAATGTTCAAATGTTTGTCAAACTTATGGGACTTAACTGCGGGTCATCAGTCCCTAAACTTACAAATTACTCATGAACTAACTTATACTAAAGACTACAAAAATGTTGCAAGACCGGTTCTTCTGCCATCCATGCAACGGAAGAGTACCGTCTCGTTCTAGCAGGATAATACTATCTCACACCCTGCACGCGAAACTCAACGTGCTCTGCAAGACTTGCAACAACTTCCCGGGCGAGCACGATCTCCCGATTTGTCTCCAATTGAGCACGAATGGGATATGATGGTACGACAATGACGTCACAGCTTTGGCACGTGTCATTCCCGCCAGAGGTTAGAGTCCTTCATCAGGCATGGGTGTATGTGCTATCCTTAGCGTAAGTTAAAGTAGATAGTAAGTATAGGGAGTGATAACTATAGCAGTTTGTTCCAGTAGGTTAAAAACATGTAACCTCACTACAGTGTCTCCACACCCTACTCTGACAGTAGTGGCGGTGCAAGTAGCATCAGGATTCGTTGCCAAAACCAGTTCCAATTCGCAATTATGTCAGCACAACCACGATGGTTGGATTAGTCTGGTGACACCACAGTAAAAGATGTTGGACTGTTACCCTACAGATAAACGACGGTGAGAGATTGTTCAAGTTTTGTGTTATGCATTACCATACTGGTCTTGCACCCATAGTTGGGGTTTGAGGAGGTACTGGATTCCACTTCTGCACCCCAAAGTGGGCACTGCTGGTACACTAACCAGCCAGTGTTATACATCTCTGAGGTGTTGGAACCTATAGTCCTCCCGTACATTTGCAGCTTGCCAACAGTCACGTTTCAGCAGGATAATGCATGACAAGATGTGGCATGCCATGTTCAAGACTTTTTTGTCACCCATCAGATAGCATCTGTCCTTTGCCCTCCCAGTTCTCCAAGTCTCTCGAGTATTCCAAACTTCTGGTTGACAATTGTGGAATGACTGGCCTGGGATTCACCACCAACTATTACCCCACATCTGCTTTGATGATACGTGGAAGCAGCATGGACTGCTATAGTACAACACATCCAGAGCCTCTTTGATTCAAAGCTGAAGAGTGTTTGAACGATTATAGCCAATGATGACCACAACACTCAATGCTGGGTTCGTCATCCTCCTCACTTCAAATCGTGCTGTATTTTGAACCATGTGATCTTGTGCAAATGTCTTTGTGCAATGTCTCCCAAATAATTTTTTGTGATATCTTCGATCCTTTTTGGTGTTGCATTTGTGGTGGTCAGCACAGAGTAAAATCATGTTCCCAGCAGGGTAGTGTGACACATGAGGTGATTGCATAACACGCTCCTGAATCACCCCGTGTTTCTCTGTTTTAGGAAACTTTTGGTCAGTTCTTGCCCCCCCCCCCCCCCAAATAATGAATATAAAGAAAAAATTGCTATATTTTTATGATTTCTGTCAACAGTAAAAAAGCTTGATCATGGTAAAGTAAAAGGGGCTTCAGTGCAATTTATCCTCTGAATATGAGCAACAAAACTGATACAAAATTTTAATGGGGCATCTATTTAAAATTGCTTAACGTACCCTTGCGTAATCTTGCTCCCCCCCACCTCCACCAAATATATATACACATATCTATATCAATAAATGTGAATGTCTGTTCGGTGTACGTTTATCACGTCTGAACCACAAGACATAAAGAGCTAAAAATTTGTATAGTTACTAATGTCTATCCGGGGAAGGCTTTAGGCACGGTTTTATGGCGATCGGATAGCTATTTATCTATATATTAATGTGAATGTCTGTTCGGTGTACGCTTATCACGTCTGAACGACAAGACGCAGAGACTTAAATATTTGTACAGTTACTAATTTATACATGAGGAAGGTTTTAGGCACGGTTTTATAGCGATCTGATAGATATTTAGGAATTTGAAGAATATAACGCGAAATGCGGAACAATAATTACTCTTTGAAAATTATATTTACTCTTTGAAAATGGTTTTATTGGTTGCATTGTTGCTTGGGGGTTGATAATGATAAAAGGGTGGAGTATATTGGGATGGAAAATTATCGGTGTATATAAAATTCTACGTGTGTGTGTGTTAATATTTCGCTCTGCAGCGAAAACTAGAGAGCGCAAACGAATGGTCTGTGTGTAACTGTTGTCCGAAGTCTCCCGTTCTACACTATAGCAGTTCCATGCCGATAGCTATAAGGGGGTTGAAGGTACTGCGGTTGAAAGTCGTCAAATTATTAAAAAATTCGGACTGAAGGCCAGCAATGACGTTTGCGACTCTATAGCAAGGAGGTTACATACAGCGAAACGTGATGCCACAGGCCATATCTTTGGTCTATGCGTGCTACAATATCTTCAGCTCTTTCGCTGTAAGAATAAGCATACGAATGAGGAAAAATAAGAATAAATAAATAAAGCAGTAAAAATCATCAAGAGAACAGGCTATGCTAACTACCCCTTCCACATATCTTCAACGGAATCTGCACAAATCTATAGTTTTGTTCCGATATTGATGAAATTTTGCACACTCTATCTCAAAAACAAGAGGAATGTCACTGTCTGTATAAAATTTCGTTCGGTGCATGGTGGAGGGTACTTAACCAGTGGCGGCTCGTACAAAATTTGACCAGTGTGCTACAATATTACAAAAATAAACAGGAAACAAAATATACTAAAGTAAAAAGTCAACCTTTGTATGATTGCCTTTAATTAAATATCAATTAATACTGTATTGGCAGTAAGACCTTCAGGGGAATCTATAACAGCGCTGACAACTGCAAGTATGCACTGCAGGTAGTAAATATAACGTTTAAAAAATATTAATTTTATTTACAGAAATTAAAATTTTTGACTCAGATGTATTTAAATACGTGCCTCACACAGGAACTGAGAGACAACGCGCAAGACGCCTGAGTCAGCGCGCTATTTGACTCTGTAAGCCGCAATATTCGTCATATACTATTCTTCCGCCGACGTCACATGCAGTGCGAAGAGAAATATTGATGTGGTTCTGCAGTCGGTCTCAGCACACATGAGTCGCCAGGCCTGACGTCACGTCTGCCCATGTGCACTAGCGAACAGACGACTGCGCCGCCTCTATGCGCACGTACCAGTGCGGCTGAATCCCACTTCAGCACACGTAGCTGGTTTCCAGCTATCGCGGCGAGAGCGCTCCAAAATGCGTTTTCATCCTTATTGCTAGCATTCTAATACGCATTGGAAGGGAATTGGCATAATTTTATTGTGATATCTGGCTCTTATTCCAAGAGAAAGGATGTAATTTTACAGCGATTTCTCGCTTGCATTCGAAGAGAAATGACATAATTTTAGTAATATATTTACAGTGTGCTGCAGGACATTAGCACATTATCACCAGCCGCCAATGTACTTAACTTACTGAATTTTACAAAATGCATAGTTTTGCTCCAATCTTTATGAACTTTTGCACACATGGCCTTTGAACCAAGAGGAAGGTCATTGTATACACAGATGTTTGTATGGTACATGACAGAGGAAACCTTGCAGAAATTGCACAGAGAGGGAAAGGTGGAAACGAACAGAGAGATGGGAGAGAAAGAGGTGGATTTAGAGAGAGGGCGGAAGGGGATGTAGACTACGAGCGTGGGGGATAAATAAACACCCGGGCAACGCCGGGTTTACAGCTAGCAGTGGCGTGACTATGGGGGGTATGAGGGGGATAGAACACCCCCAGAAACCTAAAAAAAAAGAAGGAATTGACAGCAATCTGGTAAAGGTAAAGACTGGAAACTCAGGGTGTTTTACCATAAGCTTTCATTGGGCGGGAGTGAATTAATCTTCAATGGAGTTGTATATGGTAGTCTGTTTGGAAACTGACTAAAATTTTGCTCATCAAGCAGATCTATCCCCCCCCCCCCCCCAAAGCCAACTCTTAGTTACGCCACTGACAGCTAGTATGCTATATTGGCTCAGTTATTGTGCAGTTTTTTTACCAGTGTTTTACCATAAGCTTTCATTGGGTGCGAGTGAATTAATCTTCAATGGGAGTTGTATATGGTAGTCTGTCTGGAAACTGACTAAAATTTTGCTCATCAAGCAGATCTATCGCCTCCCAAAGCCAACTCCTAGTTACGCCACTGACAGCTAGTATGCTATATTGGCTCAGTTATTGTGCAGTTTTTTTACCAGTGTTTTACCATAAGCTTTCATTGGGTGGAAGTGAATTAATCTTCAATGGGAGTTGTATATGGTAGTCTGTCTGGAAACTGACTAAAATTTTGCTCATCAAGCAGATCTATCCCCTCCCAAAGCCAACTCCTAGTTACGCCACTGACAGCTAGTATGCTATATTGGCTCAGTTATTGTGCAGTTTTTTTTACCAGTGTTTTACCATAAGCTTTCATTGGGTGGGAGTGAATTAATTTTCAATGGGAATTGTATATGGTAGTCTGTCTGGAATCTGACTAAAATTTTGCTCATCAAGCAGATCTATCTCCCCCCCCCCCCCCAAAGCCAACTCCTAGTTACGCCACTGACAGCTAGTATGCTATATTGGCTCAGTTATTGTGCAATTTTTTTACCAGTGTTGTACCATAAGTTTTCATTGGGTGGGAGTGAATTAATTTTCAATGGGAGTTGTATATGGTAGTCTGTCTGGAAACTGACTAAAATTTTGCTCATCAAGCAGATCTATCCCCCCCCCCCCCCCAAAAGCCAACTCCTAGTTACGCCACTGACAGCTAGTATGCTATATTGGCTCAGTGATTGTGCAGTTTTGTGGTGGTGTGTGCAGGAGGAGTGCGCGGGCCCGCTGCAGGAGCTGAGCAGCAAGATCAACTCGCGCCACCCGGAGCTGCACTCGCACCTGCTGCTGTCCATCTTCAAGATGGCCGAGGTGGAGGTGAAGGTGCCCGAGGGCGGCGGGCGGCGGCCGGCGCCGCTGCTGCCGCTAGTTCTGCTGGCCGCCGCGATGGCGCTGCGGCGCGCCTCGTGACGCCCGCTCTAACGCAGCAGCGGCTACAACTTCATGCGCTTCATACATATCATTTTGGGTTTCGGAGCACAGTGACACGTGTTTATTATGTTCTCGAAACAACTGTGATGTCTGTCGGCCCCTAAAAAAAAAAGTATTTAGACATAAAAACGTCTTCCTTCGCGCCACGACTGCTGCGAGTGTTTTTGACTGTGGTGCGATGTACCCTAGACTAGAATCGTCACTTCACTGTCTCCGAGACGAAACAAAAATATTCCACATTGTGCGTCCATTGCGTATCCTTGCGAGCTGCGTAAGTATGCGTTCCGTGTCGTGTCGGTACTAGTGGCGGTAAAGTAAGTGGAAGCGACTCCTCGTCTGTTATTTGCACTCGTCACCCGGCCACCTCCATTTCCTCGTCCTTACCCAGATAATAAATTTCGTTGTCGCCTACCGTTCATTTTTTTCTCTACTTTCCATTCGGAGTCTCCGGAGAAATGAGACGATCAATTCACCTTCGCGTTTGGGGCTGCACGCAGCGAAATTCGTCCGTCTTACGTCAGTTTTCGCGGGTATCCACCCTCGGGCAATATTCACAAACCTCGTAACCACTGATTTTTCAGCGTGCGACTGTTTTGTAACTTCTGTACATTAAAAATACGACGCGCTTTGTACAGGCGGTTTCCGTCGTAGAAAACCGCCTTCTACTCTTTTCCTCTTATTAACATATCAGGGTTGGAAGATGCCGGGTTTTCTGCATCCGAAACCGTACCGTTTTACGGAAGAAATTGTTCCTATAGCCAGCAGTGAGTGTTTACAGAGAAATGGAATACGAACGTGGAGAATACATGCGGAAATTTAGCGGTCATATCGTTTATACGAAATTGATACGATGGGAACTTTGTACTACGAACGTTTAAACGAATAGCGCAACTAGTTTTTCAGGCAGCAATTGACAAATATTATTTCCGCACTGAATTAGGAATACTCTGTTTCTTTGTCGTTATAGGGCCGATCGTTATAAATTCGCCGGAGAATCCATTCTGGTTTTCAGTTTGTCCTGAGCTCAAAAAAATTCCGTCGGCGTGGCTTTCGCGCCGCAGATGTGTATAAATCTTGTCTGGTGTCAAATATTTGCATTTCACATGTGTATTTGGAGAACACTTTGTAAATGTCTAGTGCGACATATAGAGTCCGAGAGGAGCAATAAATGTGATATTTTTCAGCTCATTCCGGAATCACCGCGCTCTGTTGCAACTGTGTGTTCAGTCTTCATCAAGCTCCTACTTCGAGCCACAAAGTAGAGTAATAACTGACACGCTCTAGAACGAAGGTGATGGTTTCCAACTCATCAGCTTTGTTGTATGTGCGTAGCAAACCAAAGTCACATGCTTCATTCTACGTAAAATGACTGAAAAAAATATTGTGTTGTAGTGAGCACCTATATGTTTCCGTCTTACATGAAACACAGAATTACAAAAATTTTGAGTTTTGTTGTACTTCACCCGTATATATATATATATTACTATTCCTTCCTTGGCCTGTATGAAACAAAGCTACGTTGTGTGAGTTTTCAAGTAAGACATAATCAATCAAATGCATATCTATGTGTCGTACGAGCGTATATGTGACGATTAATTTAAAAATTCCTTTAATATCTTTGGAATGCATTGAAGGAAACAGTAAATACAATATTTCTCATGTTGAAGAAAATATTGATAGCTTCTTTTGAAGCGGTACGTGGTTAGTGAGTGAGTCTTGAAATCTGTCCTTGTCTGTGCTAACTGTGTATAGTATTCGTAGCGCAATTGCTTCACCATAACACCTGTGGCTAGTGTTATTTGTAGCTGAACAAGAGGTAAACAGACGACGTATGAATGGTAACTAACTTCCGTGGATCCTTTTGTTACATCATATCTGTTGTTGAAATGTGTAAAAAGAATTTTATGCAAATAAACCTGTTTTCTTTATTATCTGTTTTTCACTGTAAATCTCAACTCATCGGAGGTAACACGTACAACGGCAACACAGGTGATACTGCATTTCAGAACTCTCCAATAGCCGCAATCCATCTTCTAATTCCTTTACTCAGAGACGTTACATAACCATATATAAAAAGGTTTGATTTTCATTAAGATTGTAATAAAATAGTCATTTTATTTGTGAAGCCCATTTTATATTTGCTGCATCTTCAGGATAAATACTACAGAATTTTCGTAAGTGCAAGTAGAATAACTTCATTTAGAGAAAACCAGTTACTTAATTCTAGAACTAAATTACACTAAAAATTTTTTTTTTGTCAGGCTAGGCACCAGTTATGTAGTACAAAGGAATATCATATTAATATCCTATAATATGCTCTTATAGAAACAGTGAACTGACAACTGTTGTTTTAGGCTCCTTTTCACACTTGTTTACACGAATACACAATACACAAACGGTTAAATGCGGGACCTGAGAATAATACATCCGCATACATACAGTGGCTTCACATTCCACAACTGCCTTGTGTGGCTCCTGGAAGATAATTAGGCAGTTAATTAGGCTAATTGCAGCTCGCATAGTGACAACATCACCGCTTCCAGCACTACTTCCGTAAATGTAAAGGAAATTGAAATTTTCCGGCAGGGCTTTAACCTCTTTTGAGTCATAGTGAAATTTATTTTAGCATATCATGCCATTATGAGAAAGTACACTCAAAATGAAGGAAGATTAAACTTCCCGTCGATCGCGCTGTATTTAGATACGGAGCACAACCTCAGAGTCCCAAAGGATGGGGAAATGGTATCAGCCGTGCATTTCCAAAAAGCAACACTCCCAGTACTTGCGTAAGGCGATTTACGAAAATCAAGAAATAATGAAATTGGCCAGAATGGGATTTAAATCGTCTTCATCCTCCATAATTCAATCCCAGTGTGTTAACCACTGTCCCACGTCGATCGCTGTGTATTACTCAATACGTATACATTACTTCTTTTTTCCTCAGAATTTCGAATTTCGTGTCAATTTATTTTGTCGAATGCTTTTCCAAATCAAATATTTGTTAAGCTTATGGGACTTGACTGCGGGTTTATCAGTCCCTAAACTTACAAACTACCTTATACTAAAGACAACACAAACATCCATGCCCGAGGGAGGATTCGAACCCTCGACGGGGAATCCTTTTTCCAAGCCCACAAATCCCAATTTTTCTTCAGTCTTGCATTCATTATCAGGCTCAGTGTCATGACCACCTGTCTGACGCTTTCACCTTTCCTATAGCTAAACTAATCGGCATCCAGCAAATCCTGAACTTTCTTTTCCATTCTCCTGTGCATTTTTCTCGTCAAGATCCACACTGCTGACTAGAATAATATACAGAAGAACAGAAACGAAAATTGAGGATGTGCTAGATGACGATAAGTTTGACGATAATTGAAGCAAGAATGAAAAAAAAAAAACAAAAAAAAAAACAAGATACGTTCATAGGATTTGTCCGCTTGTAAAAAGCATTTGATAACATAAATTCGACAAAATGTTCGAAATTCTGAGAGGAATGGGAAATACGGCTAATATTTAATATGTACAAGAACCAAGAGGGAATAATTAAACAGCAACGTCAAGAACGAGTTTTCCTATTAAGAAAGATGTAGTATTTCGCCCCTACTGTTTATTATACACATTGAAGAAGCAATAACGGAAATAAAAGAAACGTTGGAGAGTGGTATTAAAATTCAGGACGAAAGAGTATCAATGATAAGATTTGTTGATGACATTGTAGAACAAAATGAATAGTCTGCTGAGTGCAGAATGTACAGTGAGGATAAACCGAAGAAAAGACGAAAGTAATGAGAAGTAGCGGAAATGAAAGTAGCGGGAAAGTTAACATCAAGATAAGCGATCACGATGTAAATAATGTTACGAAATTCTGGTAGCTTGGAAGTAAAGTAACCGATGAGGGACGAAGTCAGGAGGATATAAAATATAGACAGGCTAAGAGGGTGTTCATGGCCAAGGGGACTTAATTAAAATATATATAGGCCTTATTGTGAGGAACAAATGTACGTTTGGAACACACTTTTGTATGGAAATTAAACATGGATATTGGAAGAGAATGGGAGAAATTTATATTGTGCTACAAAGGAATGTTGAAAATTAGGTGGACTCGTAAAATACATAATGAGCAATCGGCGGAGGAAGGACACCGTATGGAAAAGACTGACTAGTGGAAATTTCTTCAGCAATCAGTCGTAAAAATATATTTATTTATTCGCAGATCTGGATTTCGACCACTGTGTGGTCATTATCAGTGCTAAAATAAATACAAAAGAACCAGTTAGAATAACATGGAGGTCGAGATGTTTTACGTATTTTAATTGTTTTTAAGGTATGTTTTTATCATTGACTTTAACTGAAACTTGTACAATTGGATTATAATGTGACATGTATGTTATTCTAACTGGTTCTTTTGTATTTATTTTAGCACTGATAATGACCACACAGTTGTCGAAATCTAGATCTGCGAATATATATATATATATATATATATATATATATATATATATATATATATATATATATTCGCAGATCTAGGAAGGAAGGAAGCTTAGGGTTTAACGTCCCATCGACAGCGTGGTCATTAGAGACGGAGCTCACGCTCGGATTTTCGGGGAAGAATGGGGGAGAAATGGGCCGTGCCCTTTGAAAGGAACCATCCCGGTATTTACCCGGAGCGATTTAGGGAAATCACGGAAAACCTAAATCTGGATGACCGAAGGTGGATTTGAATCACCGTCCTCCCGAATGCGAGTCCAGTGTCTTACCACTGCGCCACCTCGCTCGGTTCTTACGACTGACTGCTGAAGAAATTTCCACAAGTCAAATACAGTCGTGGAGCACAAATTGCACCATGGAATAAAGCCTGGTAAAGACTAACTAGACAAAGGGACAGGATGTTTAGAGTTTGTTAGACATTAGGGAATAACCTGGATGGTACCAGGGGATCCGTGGGAAGTAATAACAGTAGGGGAAGGCAAATACTGAAATACATCCAGCAAATAACTGAGGAAGTAGGGTGCAGTGGAGAGGCCGAGGCAGGCGCAGGAGACGAATACGTGGCGCGCCGCGTCACACCAGTCATGAGACTGATCACTCAAAAAATATGTACAAGGGCTGTTCAAACGAAAAGGCACGAAACGAGACTGTGGGTACAATTAAAGTCTTTATTTAAAAGTAATCACCAGAGTCCTGAACACAACTATCGCACTGTTAAACGAGGCAAAGCATTCCCTGTTACCAGATTACCTGTGGCTTTGACAAGATCCAGTCCTCTACTGTGTTCTTCAGTTCGACGTCCGAGTTGCAGCGCTTCCCTTTGAGATGTTTTTTATATGAAAGTCACACGGCGACATGTCCGGGGTGTAGGGCGGATGCTCAAGCTGCTCCCACTTGAACGTGGCCAGTACACTTTGTGTGACCCTGGAGGCGTGTGGACGCGCGTTATCACTCAGTCCGTGAGCAACACACGCCGCTCGCTCTTGATGCAGTTGCATGGGCTGCGGAGTGTCTCACAGTACACGCCACTGTTAATGGTTTTCCGTGTTCTAGGAATTCGGTGAGTATCTGACCTCGGACGTCGAAACAAACGGCGAGGGCACAGCCTTGAATTTTTAGGGTAAGATGACGGCGTACGCTTCGCGCTCCTAAATGTCGCACTACGTTATCCCAATTCGACATATTCAAATTTCAACCGATTTGGTTGTTAGGACGTTTCGTACCTTTTCATTTGAACACCCCCTCGTATATACTTTCTTTTAGTCATTAGTCTTGTGACTCATATATGCTGCCGGTGGCAAAATAGAAAAACCGATAAGTTTTAGTATCTAATATACTGCAGTGTCTCTTCACAAACGCAGTAATTTACGGAATCAACATGTAACTGTGGACCAAAGAAGTAAGTGTCTAATCCAGTAAGAGGTAATGCCCATCACACACAGCGCTAGGATAAAGGTCTGCTTCTTCGGCACTGAAAATTTCGTTCACGTACCGTAAATTCCCATAACTATGGCCCTTAAGCACAACTATGGTCCAAATTGGTTTTGAAGACTCTATACAGTATCGTTCAGTGACAGCCGAGCGCTTTCATCGCTCTCGAAACACTGAGGGAGTCTGATGTCCACTGGTCGCGCATCACAGTAGCCACAGCGATAACGTGAAGAGGCTCATTTTCAATTTAGTCGTCCAACTTTCTTTCGTACTGAGAACAAGGTAGGAGATAGCTCTTTTGAATTTCCTTTATCTGTCTTTTAATATAGAGTATATTATCTTTAGCTTGGCGCTTATCTGCTGACGTTATACATGAGAAATTTTTCAATGAAAGTAAAACGTGTGAATTTGAGCAAATCTATGGTACATTTTCCAGGATGGATTTTAATTTTTAGATTCCCAGGAAGACGGTGACCAGTACTGCTCATGAGGCTACAGCATCGTTTGTATCTGATGACGATGATACCTTTTATTTGAACACATAATAAATTGGCGACGGTGTAATAAAGTTTTTTGATGCAACGGTAGTGTTCGTGCCTAAAGTGGGTGATGATGTGATAATTCAGAATGAGGGAATTCTGGCCTGTTTGTGTTCTGAATTTGCGTAAATCATACAGTTAGCTGTATGAAGAGAAGTGGGAATTTTTGCAAATGGCGAACTGTAAAGTATATTTTAACGTTCGAAATGTCAGATGTAGTATGTGAAATTAGTGTGATAGTGAAGGTGTCTTCTAAAGGGGATTTGCACAGTATCCCAGAGCTAAAACACAAGTGGGGTGTAAAGGAGTAGATTGTTTTTCGTATAACATTGTGCCAGTTATTGTTGGAGACTTTTGAGGTGTGTCCTTTATAGTGTCATTCATTTTTCATTAAAATACTAGAACATCGTTATGAGTGTAAAAAGTAGTGAAAAAAAATGATCCACCATAGTGGACTATAGTTGGGCACTTGCTATACAACAGTGTACCACTCTTTGGCCTGAAGTTTTACCAATACATTGACAGTAATTTAATTTCTTACATATACTACTACCTGCCAAAAAATTGTGCCTTTCGGAAATTATGCAATAAGATTACGCATTAAAATATGTAAAAATGGTGTATAGTTGTGGGAAGTTACGGTATCTGAACAAAAGAAAAGAAAAGAGCCAAGATATTCTGTGTATTCATTTTTGTATTCACTTCATTTAGACCTCAATACAATGACGTCAACTAAGGCTATCCATGAAGCCCTGTTCACATAGCATTTACTACGAAATACTTAAGAGAATTTAGAAACAGAACAACTGCAACATTACATGTGTAGAATAGGAACTATAACAGTAATTACCATTGCACGGAGTCTTCAAAAATATTCAACCTTCGAAACGGTAAGTACTGTCGTAGGACATTCACTTTCTTCATAAGTACTGTTTTATAATATTTATGCCGTGTACCATCCTCGCCCCAGGTGGAAATACCACATCAGAATAGCCAACAATTTTGGCACAACGTCACCAATATTATCATACACATCAGTAAGACATGTTTCTATTGACAACATTGTGTGAACTAATGAGAATCGAAGCGAAGTTAGCGAGAATCTGTTACACGGAAGAACAAAAAACAAAACAAAAAATCACGTCGAACTGCAATTTTAAGTTAGATACAGATCGCAGTTAACTAAATTAGTAATATGTGGGTAGGTTGCTATGGATAAGCCACTTATAGAGAATGTGTAATACAATCCTCAGATATTGTACTAAATATTTTATTTGCAGTGTAAACTGAACAAGATAAAAACTTGCGTCATCAGGCCAACCAAAGGCAAAAGTTTCCTTCAATGGTCAGGAACTTTCCATGAATTACCTACAGTGTAACAACTGTTATTTTCCTTTCACTTCTTTTGCATATTAAACCGGACTACATGTAATCTAAGTCAAAGCGACTGGCAGTAGATTTGTGATCTTTGAAAGGAAGAACAGACACGTTTCATTGATTATCGAAACAATGAAAAACATGAAAATCTTTACTTAATTTTTTCATAGACCAAAAATTAGAGAAAATTCTATGTGACTCATTCAAGGCCACTCGCAGGGCATTGCTTTAACACACCCAATCTGTATGTATAGCAGGTATCTTTATATGAAAAAAATTATGTGAATTACTTGAACTTTTCAATGACGGCTGCAGAAAGTTAATTACTATTACGATATCACTAAGATGATTCAATCATTAAAACTAGTCAAATAACAGAATATAACACAAGTATTACTTCTTTCAGCTGACGCATTGTGTCCTTGTGAAACAATTCAACACTTAGATGGAGAGTCTTTGGTAACTGGAGCACACTTAGGCCTAATGACCGCCATAGTGCGCCTATTGTCTATATCCAAAGAGAAATCGAGCTGGCCCATCGATGGAGCTGGACCATCGTTAGAAACCTTGCCTTACTCTGCTAACTGCATTAATCATTCTCGCAAGAAGGCACGAATAATGTATAAATTAGACTTTCCGGGCATATACTGCTCATGAAAACTCCTCGGGCATCCATCTGGGTGGCTGCGCCGACATTCCATGACGTGTCGATGAGTGGCATTCTCATCACCTTCAAGGGACCAGCGTAGTGGGCGCGGACCGCAGCAGAAGCGGCCCAATGGGTGCTGACCAGCGAGGGAGCAGTCAAACTGGCGCGGACGGCCCAGGGAGCAGTCTAGCGGGTGCGGACTGCATTAGGAGCGGCCAAACGGGCGCGGACCGGCGAGGGAGCGGCCGGGCGGGCGCGGACCGCCCATGGAGCAGTCTAGTGGGGGCGGACCACCGAGGGAGCAGACATAAATACTGCACCAGTTCCTCGGTTAGATCATTCTCGGGTAGCACCTGATGAAGATAGTGAGGTACACTATCGACATATTGTGACAGAACGACGCAAACAACTGGCAGATACCCGATTTTGAATATACCTTCAAGGGAATTGACGATACTATCTACGCTGGCATTGGGATAGTAACCATCACAAAATACATAGGTTTCCGTTGGTAAAAATGACAACTGTAAAGGTCAAAGTATCCACTTCAGTTGTTACTATTTTCATTGGTTTAAAACTACCACTTTCAGGCATTCAAAGTCCATCTTCTGTTGGATTCATAAGCTCGGGACCACCGCATGCTGCCAGTGAGATGTGACACAAAGTTGGCCCCTGCAGAGTACACCACGAATGCCATTCCATACACTGGTGTTGTGCGATGACGAATAGGAAGCCACTGCATTGTAAGCTACGTACTCCTTTCAGTACACTGCCATGATGTGGCGACGCACAAATGGCCGCTAGACAGTGCATTACATAGGCCATCGTGTATATTGCCAACGTGAGGTGACGCACAGATGATTGTTGCACAATACCAGCAGTAGGTGATGCATAGTTTGCTCCTGAAAATACACACAGGTGTCTCCTACAGAATACGCTATGTATGTCATTGCCTACACTGCCAACATGTGGAGACGTGCAGCTTGCTAGTATGCTACATTCACCCAATCCCTACATTGTAAGGGTCAGGTGATTCACAAGTTGCCACAGAACAGTAAACTACATATCCCTTTTCGCACACTACCAGCATTAGGGGACGTGCAGCTTGCTGCAGAACAGTATGGTAAATGTGACATTCCCATCAGTCAGAATGAAGTGATGCACCTCTTGCAGCAGAACAGTACACTACATACGGCATTCCCCACACTGCCAGCGTAAGATGAAGCTCAAGTGGACGCCGCACAATACGCCATTATGAAAATTGCTAGCGTGATGCGACGCACAGGTGACCTCGGAACAGTACGCTAAGTATGACGTGTTGTAAAATGCCAAGATGACAACTCCCAACGTGATATGGACGTATCAGTCACGGAACAGTACACTGCATACGGAATTGTACATACTGCCAGTGTGGCATGGCATACAGACGGATGTTGCACAGTACGGTACTTACGCCATTCCCTACACTGCCAGAGTGATGATACAAGAGTGGTCCCTGCAGAGTACGGCACTCAATAAGCTGCCAGCATGAAGCGTCACACAGGTGGCCATGGAACAGTACACTATTATTTATTTATTGCACATTTTATGACTTTCTGCTTAATATTATATTTAAAAGCAGGTCGTACATTTCACAATACAACACACAATAAGCATACATTGTTTCACATTACTATTAAGACATTCTATTGAGTACTAATAGTAAACAGTACACTATGTGAAGCATTTCGTAAACTCCTAGCTTAAGAGGAGCCACAAGTGGCTTCTGCAGAGTACACTACAGTCACCATTCCGTACACTGCCAATGGGGAAATGCTCAAGTTGTCATGGAACAGTACCCTACATAAGCTGCCAGAATATGTTGTGTGATACACAGGTGGCTTCTGCAGACTATGCTGCGTTCCCCAACCCTACACTGCCAGTTCCCTTTGGGTGAGTATAGATTAGAACCTTCCAGAGGGGTTCGGTATGTTATAGAATCACTGATGGAGAATAATGTGTTGGAGGCGAAAGGTTGACTTTTGAACTGCATTGTGATATGGGCATGTGAGAAGGAGGGCAGGAGAGTCGTGCCAGTAATTGTGGATAATTTTAATGTAGATGGTGCATGCTTGGATAAAGGACAGGAAGTGGACCATTTAGAAGTGTTGAGAAACGAGGAGTGGGGCACTGGAGGTGGAATCCAGGGCCAATCACAGGTCACCGTTAGAGCTGCATTACATCAGAAAGGACATCATCTTTCATATAGTGATAGAGGATGGATGGAATTCTTGTTGTTGGAAATGGAAGATTATTTTATCGTAAAGGACATATGTCACACAACATAGAATACCTACAGGAAATGAGCCGCCAGTGTATCGGAAACTGTATCGAATTCTGTAGGCTTTACAGCCTGTGGTAGAGGATTTTATCAATCACCAACGGGAAGAGGGCATAATCGAGGAGAGTTCTAGTCCCTGAGGTACAATAATATTGGATGTGCCTAAAATTAGTGTTTGGAACGTAACAGTTTAGGTTCTTTTGTGACTATTGACACTTAAATTCAAAACCCATGACAGATGACTAACCAATTCCTTTTGTGTCAGCTATTTGGAGATGACACAAGAGCCAGCACACAACTAAGGATTAGGATGTGGAAGCAAATCTAAAAACGACATATTCATTAATGGAACACTTCTACTGAAAGTACAAAATTATTGAATTCGTCTGGTATGCTGGTTATCCTAATCTGACAATCACAAACTCAACAAATGTGCTAATTCTTCTAGCTATTGCACTAGAGAGTGACGAGAGATTGGAGCATTGTCAAGGGCGTTGATCTTCACGTCGACCAAGGGCATAACCACACATCTACTTGCAATTAAAGCAAATTGTTGCACGTTCTATATCTTCTTCTGGTGGTGCTGCGCTGGTTGGTGTGCAGTCAATCAATTTGGACTGTAACAACAACCCCCCCCCACACCAAAAAAAAAAAAAAAAACAAAAAAAAACAAAAAAAAAAAACAAAAAAAAAAAACTGGGGACCACAATTAGGACCGACGCTGAGCTACCTATTCACTCCAATGTATATTCTGAGCTCCAAAGGAAACAACGGCCAGAAAACCTTAGGAAGAGTTCACATCCACTTCCGCAGTTGGTCCAATGAAGCACAGCAAGAACGGCAATGTCGCTGTGCCGCCACAGCACTGGGAAGTTAAGCTGCTTTGGCGCTGGGGGCGCTCGCGACGGAGACGGCGTGGTGGCGTTGGCAGCGGCGATGTATCCAGCTGCGTCGGTTCCTTAGATGGCGCCGAGGTGGCACATGAAGGCGACCAGACTGGCCACCGGCTTTCTGTGAGACGGGTATCTGGGAAGAAAAATTCTTTGGGAAAATCTCACAATCGATCGCGAGCATTTAATTCTGATTTCAGCGCTGCAACCCAGATAGACCTTGAACAAGAAACATACAAGCTACCAAATTTCTAACATTTGTGCGTTCCCAGCGCCAGGAGTGGTGAAAACTCTGAAAAGAAAATGATCATTAGGCACATAGCGGTACTTGGGGATTCTTTTCAGAATCATGCGTTGCGGTGGTTGCAACAACTGGAGCAGCATATAGTGGTGCAGGCCGTGTAGATGCTCTGCAGGCGATGTATTTTTCGGCGTTGAGAGTGGTACAGCAATAGGAACAACAGTACTACTTGCTACCACGCATGGGAGGCAAACAGTGTTGACATCTGTCGCTTAAATGTCATAAAACACGTTCGGTTACCACATTGGATTGCAGATGAAATAGTGCACTAGTGAGGCGAGTGATACTATTTGCTGCACAATACTGTTTAAATTCCCTAGCCATAAGCTGTTGCCCATTGTCGATGTGGGCATCCATGCCTTGCAATGTTCAGTGTCTCTATCATTCCGTTCTCTGTAACCGCAATTTGGATACTCTCCTGGAATCATCAACCATAGTCAACTACAACGACATGTGCACAGTCTCCTGATTGCCAAGAAATGCTGAGACTGGCAATAGATATGTACATGGCTTAACGTCCAACTCCCCATTCATTCCTCCAGGTATTGCAATTCCTTCCACCGCCTTACACAAGGAACAAACCCTCCCCCATGATATCCCCTCCTTCATCTTGACTGCCCCTTCACTGATAACCTTAGTAAGGCCAACCGCTTTCCTTCCTTCCTCTCCAATCTCTTCACCATTTCTGACAATTCCACCTCTCATTACTCTCTCTTCCCTGACATCTGTAACCGGACCAGTACCTCCACCCTGCCTCTCGCCCCCAGCTTCAAATACTTGGGTTACATATCCCCCTCCGAACTCAGAACACCCATCACTGCAGATGATATCCAGCTGACACTGCACAAAACGCACCAACCGCTACAGGCCACAACCGCCTCGCGTACAGCCACCTGAAAGAAAGTCACCTTGCTTCCCCAACGTAACATCGTTATCTTTACTGAATACTACCCTGAGCTGTGGAAAATCTCCCACATCCTCATATTTCCTAAACCAAACAAATCTCAACCTGATACCTCTTACTACTGTCCCATCTGTCTCACCCTGGTGTTAAGTAAGGTCATCGAAACCATCCTTCCCTGTCGACTTTCGACCTTCCTTCTCCACTGACGATCAAGTCCTCCGCCTCTCCCTCCAACGTAACTCACGTTGCTCTGCTATCTATGTCTCCCTAGACCTTTAACACGCCTATGACTGGCTTGGCATTCTGGTCTGTTCTTCAAACTCCAAACCTATGCCCTTCTCATCAACTACGTCCAGGTCATTGCCTCCTTCCTTTTCCACTGCCCTTACAATGTTACCATCTATAATTCCTACTCTGATACACTCCACCCCTCCGCCAGTGTGCCCCAAGGATCCATCCTCTCCCTTCTCCTCTACCTCCTCTACAACCTCAAACAGTCCGCAGCCTCCCCCTCCAGTCTACCTATTCCAATACAATGATGACACTGCCTTCCTTGCCCTGGCTCTCTCTGTTGCCCAGTCACTGCGCCTTCTCCAAACCCACCTCACCCAGATCAACTCTTTGTGAAACCAGTGGTTCCAGTCTATCAATCCCGCCAAAACCAGGCGGTCATCATAGGTCGAACCACCCCCTCCTTCTGGCTCCATGACCGTCCCAACCATCTCACCTCCACTCTCAAATTCCTAGTCCTTATCCTTGACAGAAACCTTTCCTGGAATCCAACCAAAAGAAAGCCCACAATCACCTCCGTCTCCTTAAGCTGCTTTCTGATTGAACCTGGGAACTGCACCCCTCCAACATCCTCTATGCCTATAAATCACATATCTGCCCCGTCCTTTGCTCTCCCAACCTGCCTGGATTTCTGCCTCCCAAAACGTCTAATAAAGCCCTCCAAATCTTCGAGTGCCATGATGCCCTCCGCCTCGCCTTCTGTAGCTGCCGCCCCTCCCCCACGCAGATCCTATATGGTATCATCCCCTTCCCCCCTCTTCTCTCCCTTAAGCATTTCCACTTCCAGTTTATCTTCAGTAAATTTCACCCATCAAATCCCATTGTTCAGCCGATCCTCTTAAATCTTGGCCTGCTGCCACACCTCCACCACCCCATCGTCCCACCCTTCACCTCCACACTCTTCACATTTTGTCCCATGGCAACATCTAACAACTATCCCACCTCTATGATGCCCTCTTTCATGACATTTATCCTTCCTATCTACATGGATACTCTGCAAGTCACATTGATGCACATGGCAGAGGGTTCATCGAAACACTTGTATGATATTTCGGTATAGTTTCATTCGCTATCAGCTCACGGGAAAAAGGAACACCTAAATCTTTCTCTTTTCAATCTTATTTCTCTTATTTTATTATGATGATCATGTCTCCCTATGTAGGTTGGTGCTAACAATATATGCCGTTTTCATCAGTTTCGTCGTATAGTCACCACATAAAAAACAGTGTGTTCCACAAATTGTCTTCCATGTATGTGTATAAATTCTACCAATTTAGTCTTCATTGCCATTTTGCGTAAATCTTTCAATTTATATATTCATGTTTAGATGTATCACTTCTCCTTGTTACAAATTTATTGCCTCTGGGCTGAAAAGCGGCACTTAGCCTCGCTGCAAGCCTGCCTTTACTCTTAATGGAATGGGACAACAATAAAGGGGAAAAAATTGCACAGAATGCCAAAAACCTCTGGGAGTAGCGATAGCTGCAGCGGAATAGCCAAGCGCACTAAGGCACCTTGCTACGGTGTGTGCGGCCATTCCACGTCGGAGGTCCGCCATCGGGCATGGGCGTGTGTGGGTGTTTGTGTGTGTGTGTGTGTGTGTGTGTGTGTGTGTGTGTGTGTGTGTGTGTGTGTGTGTTGCTCTTAGGATAAGTTAGTTTAAGTAGTTTGTAAGTCTAGGGACCAATGTCCACTGCTTTTAGGTCCAATAACATTACAATCATTTGAACATTTTTGATTGGCAACAGACCTGTACACAATGTAACTTCCATCTCCCAATTCACTCCTCCAAGTATTGGAATGCCTTCCATCGCCTTACTGGGAGCAAGCCCACCTCCCAATACCTACTCGATCATCTTGACCATCCCTTTTCTGATAAGTAAGGACAACCACTTCGCTTCCTTCATCTCTGACATTTTCACCATTCCTGAGATTCTCAACTTTGATCACTCCCTCTTCCCTGACGTCTGTGACAGGACAGATACCTCTATCCACCGCTGCTCCTGGCTTCCAATACTTGGACTGCATCCCTCCTCCAAACTCAATGCACCCATCACTGCACACGATGTCCAGCTGAGACACTACAAAATAAGCACCACTGCTCCCGGCCATTACTGCCTCAGTTACTGCCAACTGAAAGGAAGTCCCCTTCCCCTTCCTCTTGCTTTTGCCGGCCGTGGTGGCCGAGGGGACTAAGGCGCTCCAGTCTCGGTCTGCACGGCCACTACGGTCGGGGGTTCGAATCCCCCCTCGGGCATGGATATTTGTGCCTTCCTAGTTCGTAAGTAGTAGATAAGTAGTTCGTAAGTTTAGGGACTGATGACCCCGTAGTTAAGTCCCATACACTATACAACCATTTCTTGCTTTTCTTTACATCATCATCCTCTTTACCAGATACTGCCCCGACTTGTAGAAACTCTCAATATCCAGTGTGGTTTTTGACCTTCCTTCTCACGCACCTCCTCTCCCTGTTACTTAGTTCACATTGTTCCATGTCTTTATGTCCCCAGACCTCGAATACTCCTATTGCCAGGTGTAGCACACTGGTCTGCTCTTTAAGCACCAAACGTATGCCCTTCCCATCAACTACATCTGGGTCTTTGCCTCCCTCTCCCACTGCCCCTCCATTGCTACCATCCATTATCCCAACTCTCGTACCGTCTACCAGTACACTGGTGTGCCTCAAGGATCTATCCTCTACACTCTCCCCTATCTCCTCTACACCTCCGACATGGTGCGGCCTTCCCCTCCCTCCCCCCCCACCCTTCCAAGGCCATATATTCTGATACATTGATGACACCACCTTTCTTTCCTGGCTCTCACCCTTGCCCATTACCAGCACCTTCTACACACCCACCCCACCTGTTGGTGCAACCAGTGGCTGCTGCCAAAACCCAGGCCATCATAATATGTCGAACAAGCCCCTCCATCCGGGTCTATGACTTTTAGCTGACCCTACACGACTGTCCCATCCAGCTCATCCCCAACCTTGAGTACCTAGGTTGTTGTTGGATTTTGGAAGGGACTAAACTGCAATGGTTATCAGTCCCTTGAGTACCTAGGTCTTACCCTCTGTCACAACATATCCTAGAATTCACACCTCAAGTAAATCCAAGAAAAAGCCCACAACTGCCTACATTTCCTTCAGCTCCTTTCCAGAAAAACCTGGGGACTGCATCCCTCCACTATACTTTATACCTATCAATCCCTTATGCACACCATCCTTTGCTCTGCAAACCCTGCCAGGATTTCTGCCTCCACATATTTCTACAAATACATCCAAATCCTCGAACGCCATTGCACTCTGGCTCACCTTCCATATTTGCCCCCTCCCCTCCATAAGGATTCTATACAATTTCATCCCTCTCCTCTTTCTTGAACATATCCGCCTCTGATTCATCTCTCATAAATCAGAACCACCCAATCCAATTGTTCAACCCCTTCTCTTAGATAGTGACCCATTGCTGTGGCTCCATCACATATCATCCACCTGCCCTCCACCTTCACTCTCTCCACATTCTGTCCTGTGTCAACTCACCCCCCCCCCTCCCGCATGATGCTCTGCATCCCGACATCTGTCCCTCCTATCAGCTTTGATTCCTCCCCTCCCTCCCTACCCTGAAGCCTTCCGCGTTCCCCAACCACTCTCTCCTTCCTTCCCCCTCCCTGTCGTCCAATGGTAGCCATTCCTGCCTCTGCCTCCTGCCTCCTCCTGCCACCCCCATCCCTGTATATGTCCATGATCCCCTCCCCCATTTCTCTTCCTCCTGCCCCCACCATGCACCTAACATCTGCTGCAGACTCTCTGTCATCTCACTCCACAATTATCGTAATGTATGTTATGTGAATCACTGATTAGTGTTCTATGAGAGTAAATGTGCATCGCTTCTGTTCAGTGTTCCTTTGTCAGTGTTCTTTTAGCAAAAACTGCAAACGTCGAACCAGCAGACGATGCCTCCGTCTCTTAACAGCTTGTATTCAATCATTATATTTTTCGTATATGTCATGTTATGAAACTTCGTGGCAGATTAAAATTGTGTACCGGAACCGGGACTCGAATCTGGGAACTTTGCCTTTCGCAGGGAAGCGCTCTACCGACTGAGCTATCCAGACACGACTGACGATGCCGCCTCACAACTTTACTTCCACCAGTATCTCGCCTCGTACTTTCCAAACTTCACAGAAGCTCTCCTACGAACCATGCAAGACTAGCACTCCTGGAAGAAAGGATATGGTGGAGACATCGCTTAGCCACAGCCTAAGGAATGTTTCCAGAATGAAACATTCACTCTGCAGCTGAGTGTGCGCTGATATGAAACTTCCTGGCAGATTAAAATTGTGTGCTGGTAGTCGGTAGACCGCTTGCCCGCGAAAGTCAAAGGTCCCAGGTTCGAGTCCCGGTTCCGGCACACAATTGTAATCTGCCAGGAATTTTCATATCAGCGCACACTCCGCTGCAGAGTGAAAGTTTCATTATGTTCTCGTCGCTCATCCTCAACATTTTATGTACAGTTTCCCCCACATCAATTTTCCTTGTATAATGTTGTTGTAAATACGTCTCTATGTATATCACTTTTTTAAAGTTTCGTTACTTCTCTTTTCCTAAATTTTAGTGTCACAAAGCTGAAGAACGGCATTGAGATCGACTGCCAGCCCACCTGCACTATGGTGCAGGAATTGAAAAAAACAGTGAAGCAAAAATCGCAAATAATACATTTGCAGTGTTTTGTTGGCTGATGGGTGTCACAAACAGTGGAAGCAGACTAAACTGTGTTCCCTGCTTCACTGGCGAGCTTGTCATACAACTCCTCCGATGAGATCAAGATACCATCAAACCAGCTACTGCCGAGCCTGCCACTACCGCCTGCTGTCGCTGCCCCACTAATCAGCCGATAATACAGCCCTCCGTTGCAGCCCTCAGCCACCCACCTGCTGTGATTCATGCCCTCATCACAGTCCTCCACCGCTGCCCGTAGGGATGCAGCCGACAAGCTGCCACTGACGCCGCCGCCACTACCACCGCCACTGCCACCATCTCTCTACCTCTGCAGCCTTCACCAGAACACCTTGGCACGCCTGCACCCGGACACCGATACAGCTCCGCCCCAGCCAAGGGCTTTTTCTTATTATTATTCTCTTTCACATAACTCTTTTCTATTCTCCCTTTTAATACACCTTCTCTCTCCATCCATCCTCATTTGATCAAATCACCACCACACTGTATACATCGCCCTCACAGGGCCTCCATCAGCACAACCTGGAGTGCCTTCAGCCATCAGCCCTGTCTCCCCCCAATCTCTACTTGTCCTTACAGTCACTTACCCACAGGAATGCCCCCCTTTCCCCAGCAAGAATCTCTCGCTGTCGAGCCATGGTGGCTGAGACATTGCTGCTGCCTACCACTGAATCACACCATCAAGGATCTGCCTCTCTCCACCTGCCCATGCAACAAATTCCTCAGCCTCTCATTCCTGCCTCTGTCTCCAGAAAACCCTCCAAGTGAGCAAGCGCATATCCCCCTTTTTAACCACCAAAAAACTTCCTGCTCCTCCAGCCACATAGGCTGCCCCCCTCCCTCAACAAAATGGAAACCACTCCCCCCACCCTCAACCACCACCAAGACTAACATACCTTTGTCCTCTCTTGCCCCAATCCCAACAAAACCCGTTCCCTAGAAATACGAAATGACTTCCCAGCCGCCCCCATCTCCCAACTCATCCCCTGTCGGTACTCCCTCCTGATCAACTCACCCAGTCCCACAATCCATACTGACCTCCTCAAAAATTCCCTCGGATTCTCTTTGGTACCCATGCCACCTTGACCCGCTTCCATGCCAACTCCTCCCCCCCCCCCCACCAACCCCATCTCCTTGACATCCACCCGCAATCATCAAGATCAGCCCAGGGATTAGAGAGGCCGCGGTGGAGTAGCGGAGTGGTCTAAAGCGTCTCGCTGTGGAGCGCGTGGTTGCTCGCCGTGGAGGTTCGAGTCCTCCCTGGGGCATGGGTGTGTGTGTTTGTCGTTAGGTTAGTTTACCTAGGTTTAAGTAGTTTGTAAGCTACAGACTGATGACCACGCAGTTTGATCCGATAGATTTACAAACATTTGAAAATTTTTGATTAGAGAGCATGATGTGTAGGAACAGTTGAACGCCCACCCCCTCCTAGAAATCCGTTCTGGTAAGAGGATCCAAAACACCACTGGACCCACCTACCTCATTCATGTGTTTACCTAATCTGCCTCCTTCATTGACCTCCTCCTCAAAAAGGAGGCACCAAAGAAAGAAGTCGATGCCTTCCATTCCCGACCCTAATCATACTGTTGCCAACGTTGCTTCAAGTATCACGACTACCTTACCGAAAACTGCAAATACCCACGCACCTGACCCCACTGCAAAAACCCACATCGTGAATCCTATTGCAACCCTGCTCTTCATCCGGCCTGGCAACCCGTCACCCCTGAACTCACCGTCCCCATCCGTCTTATTGATCCTCCAATGCACTCAAATAACTCCCTATGCCCCTCCCCCCACTGAGAACCTCATCCGATTTGTCACCATCATCCTACAGAACACCCACCCTTTCAGTGCCCCCATACCCTCCACCAAATCATCCTCACCACCTCCTCTGTGTTCCAACTTGAGACTGTCATCACCTTCTCTGACAACCAGTCCCACTTCACATTCTCCTGCCTTGAAATCCTAATTAATAAAGTTTTCTTTCCGTCCTTTAGTCTCCCCTACCCCATTACCATATCAAGTATGGAAAGTCCATTATATATAGCCGCACGGGAGTATCCGAGCGGTGTGGAGCACCACGTTACAGATCGCGCGGCCTCCAGCGTCGGAGGTTCGAATCCTCCATTGGACATGGATGTGTGTGTGTTGTCATTAGGTTTGTTTAAGTAGTTTGTAAGTTTAGGGACTGATGATAGATTCCCATAGAGTTACAAACATCTGAATATTTTTGAAGCCTATTATACACCTTCCTCTACCACAACATCTGTTTTCTTCCTGCCAATAAGAACCTTATCATTCATACCCACTCCTTCCACCGTGTGAATGCGTTCTTTCTAAGGGAAACTATCCTATAACCATATCACTCCATCAACACGAATCCTTACGCCCTCCAATGCACAGATAGTCCCTGTCCCCTCACTCAGAGTGGAGTTGTGATCGACCACTTCTGCCACCACCCTATCCGGCTGCAACCCCTCCTTTACAATCCCACTGAACACCTTATGTTCAATTTGTTCCTTGCGTCACTTATTCTTACCAGCGCCACCATCTAAGACTGCCCCTATCCCTGCTCCCATATGACTTCCTTTCCAACAATGATCAATCCTTCCGGAACTATGTGAGAGCCCCCGATCTCAACCATTCCTCTTGGTCCCCCAGCGAGTTCCAGCAGTGGTATCAGTTCCTCATCACCCTTCAGGCCGACCTTGTTCCTTTTCGACAACCTACCTGACCTGAAAGCAACATCACCCCTGATGCTGTCATAGCCTCTCCATACCTCCTGGTCTGCATCATGTGACATCCTTAACATAATAGGCAGAGGCTGTGCCCTCCCCCACTTACCACTGACCACCACTGCCACCCCCCTGATCCTGCTCCCCATCCCCTCCCCCCAACTGGTCCCTGATTACTGCCATGCTGAGTGGGATGCCTAGAGTCGTACGATTGATACACGAGTCATTAGTCACCCCCATTCTTAGCACACTCACGACAACATTGACCTTGTCACCTCCTTGCTTCACCAGACACCAAACCTCGAATGACGCCATCCAATCCCATATTCCCAGCAAGGCTATTCAACGCCTCACCCTCTCTCCATAGGTGGTCCTTCTGTGTGAATCCTGTTGTCTCTATCGATCTTTCTTAGCACCTGAGACCAGGGCACACTACGACACCACCAGCACTCCGAACTCTTCTCAACACGAAAAAACGCCAGGACTGGTTATAGACATGTACTCATCTAAATGCCACACTCCCCACCAATCCCTCCAATTACTGGCAAGCTTTTCACTGCCTTACTGGTAGTCGCCCCTCACTGCTGTACCCTCTTCTTCATAATAACCATGCCTTCTTGATAATGCCAGTAAGGATAAGCGCTTCACCACCTACTTTTCAGACACTTTTTCCATCCCTCATAATCCCCAATTTGAATATACCCTCTTCTGGGACATCCATGAGTGCACTAACACTTCTGTCCTACCACTGGCCCCTAGCTTCCAGTACTTTGACAACATCCCTCCCTCAGAATTCAACATGCCCATCACTGCTGTAAACATCCAAATGACACTACACTCCAAACACAACATCGCTACCGGTCAAGGTTGTCTTTCCTACATGCACCTCCGGGGCTACCCTACCTCCTTATATGTACTCCTTGGCACCTTGTACAATGTTCTCCTCCATACAAGATTCTACCCCCACCCCCCATGTGGAATCTCCCGCATCTCAATAAAAAAAGTCAGCCACTTCTTCATATTGTCCTATCAGCCTCATCTCAGTGTTCAGAAAGGTTCTGGAAACCGTCGTGTTTCACTGTATCTACCAGCATCTCTGTCAACACCATTTTCTTCCTCTTTAGAAATGTGGGTTCTGACTATACTTCTCTGCCAATGACGAGGTCCTTCACTTCACACACGTCCTTTCCTTCCAACTGAATTCCCGTCAGGTTGCCCTCACTGTCTCCCTTGATATCCCGCCTATGCCATCCGTCTCCTTTTCAAACTCCAGACCTATGCCATTACCATTAACATGTCCACCTCATCGCATCGTTTCTCTCCAGCCACCTGTCCAACACAACTTTCTACATTTCTGATTCCTGCTTACTTTACCCCTACAGAGGGGTGTCCCAAGACTCCATCTTATCCCCTCTCCTTTACCTTGTGTATACTGCAGACATGTCCTAACCTGCACCTCCCACCCATTTTCTGCTGACGTCACCGCCTTCCTTGCCCCCCCCCCCCCCCCCCCCCTTTCTCACCAACGTTCCCAACACCTTCTCCAAAAGGACGTATCCCGTTTATCCTCTTCGTGTAGCTAATGGATCCTTACCTTAAACCCCGATAAATCACAGGGTGTCCTCATAGGTCGCAGTGCCCTTTCCTTGAGCCTCCATCACATCCATCTAACCCTTTACGATCGCCCCATTCCCACCCTCAAAATATTTGGCCCCACACTGGATCGCTCCTTGTCCTGCACTTCCCACATCAAACCATTCAACAAACATACGCGACTATGTCTCCTTAAACTCCCTTTGGGCTGGACATGGGTCCTTGGCTACGGCCACACGAGCGTTTTTTCTTTTTTTCACGCGCGTTTCTGCTTGACTTCACGCCGGCTACCTGTAGAATGGGGCTGGCCACACGACGCGTTTCCGCACGCCGCGCGAACGCGCTGGAGTCCATCTGTGCTGCGTGTTTTTCATGCTGGGCGCTGGCACAGAGTAACATATATTTGTCTGTGGCGCTGGCCATACGAGCGGGAGACACGCTGCAGTTTTACGACCCTCCTGGGGGTTGCCGCCTTCTAGGAACAAGGGCAGTACAGGGTGACTAAAGATTTGTTGCCTGTCTACTAGAGCGGAGTACGTTTTTGCATTATCTATATTAGTATTATTTATATAAGTGTAGTATATTAGAGCGTTATTTATATTCGTATAATAGGTCTGATGAAAAATTATCAGTGTCTGGGCAGTGTGTCATCACTGATTTGTCAAAGGATACTGCACGCCTGTTGTGGAACAGCCTGTATGCAGGTGTTCTCGTGACGTAGCTGGGTTAATGGGCCGGGACTCGGCAGCTCGCTATTTCGACAGACAGACTTTACCTCCCTCACTTCATTGTCATTGTGGCCGTCTTCTATAACGTGTCAGAATGGAGCCCCTGGACAGTGAAATCATTATTATGGTAGTGCAGAAACATACGTGGTTGTACAATACAATGGATCAGGAATACAAAATCAGAGAAAAAAAGAGAGACTCATGGCGAGCTGTCACAGCAGCAGTTCTCGGAGAAAAGTGTGTACAACTAATGCTGCACATAATGCAAGAACCGCGTTCTTAGTTAATGCCATTGCATTCCCGCAGTAGTTGATACCAAACTGCGCACATTAAGTGCTGGCACGGACGCGTTGCTAATGGGATTTTTCTGGGCTTCACGCCACGTGAGAGAGGCGGTGTTGTGGCCACCACTTTCTGAGCTCCGCGTGTTGCCCCAATTCCGGCAGAAACGCACGTGAAAAACATGCTCGTGTGGCCGTAGCCCACCATCCTCTAAACTTGCCTCTCCCCATGCGCCCTATCTTCTGTAGCTTTCTCCCCGCCTAGATCTACGCATCACCCTCCCCTTCCTCTAGAAAGCCCTTCAAATCCTTGAAGCCGCACACTCCACCTCGCCTACGAGACCTGTCTCCCGTCCCCCATGCGGATTCTTTATGACAATATTTTCCCTCACCTCGACCAGTATCGGTATCCGCTGCACCACCCGTAAATTCGACTCCTACAACCCCCTGGTTTATCACCACCTCACCGATCCCGCGGCCCTACCACGCAGCCACCACTGCATACCGCCGGCTCTGCACCTTCCAACACTTCACATCCTGTCCCAGGGCAATTTCCGCACTCTTCCTTCTTCCGGATGATGCCCTCTCTCCTGAAATCTACCCTCCTATTAGCTTTGATCCCGTTCCCTCCACTCCCACTCCCACCCACACATTTCCCTACATAAAACAGCTGCTAATCCCATCAGCTCCGCCTGCCCCCTCCTTCCACCTCCCTTCCCACGGATCCGACTGCGTCAGTGTCAGTGAATTTTTAAGCAGAGTTGTGGTCCATGCGTCAGTCACTTTTGGCAGCAGTGCTTTGGTGTTGTCTTTTAATCAGTTGTGCTTGCCGATCACGGCAGAACAACTGTCGGCGCCATTTTTTTTCTATCGTCGTTGGTCAGTATATTGTGTTTCGTCAATAGACTGTTACACTTTACATCGTGTCCCTTGTTATATCTACCATATGGATTTTTAGCTGCTTCTTGTGTGTGAATTAATGTTTTCCTATTCTATCAATCATACCTATAATTGAAAATTCACATATTTAACCTATGGTGTTCTGCTTCCACATTTGTAACTACTGTCAGCTGGAGAGCAGCGTAGAGAGACCGCTGCCAGTTTGCCCATAGCGGGTGTTGAAATTCAATACAGAAAAAAATTGCTCAGTGCGCCTGTTGGGATCGACTTTAAGTAACCGAACTTCAGTGATTTTAAAAACTTTCCAAACTAGGGAACTTGTGGTGCCTACCTGTTCACTGAGCAGGGCCACGGGCGTCGACGCCTGATGCCTAAGCATTTCAGTCGTCCCTCATGTCCATGTATTTGTCCTTTTCACATGGGTGCAGTAACTGCATGTGCGGAGACGTAGCTGGCGTATTGTGTCCAGTTTCGACATGGTGGGCAGTGAATTTGAACTTTTCAGAGGAAATTTTACGATCTTAAGGGACGTATTCGTAGAACCTGGTTTCGAGTCGTCTGCCTCTTTTCCAGTATAAAAAGTATGGCATTCTGAACTATGTATTCCATAAACACCTGATGGTAGAAATCAATGATTTTATCGATATTGTTTTTAACATTCTAGTGGACTTATTTGTAGTAGAAAACGCCATATTAACTTTTTGTTTCTTAAATACTGCTGCCACCCTGTATGGTATGCAGATGAATTTATTATTGCTGTTAGCTCCTTGGATGAATCTATAGAGATGTGAGATAAGGACAAATAGGTCCATCAACTTTGTAGATTTGAATATCACCATCTCAGATAAGAAACAATCTTCCAAGATATACAGGAGAAACACGTGCACAGATTGTGTCATAGACTATACGTCAAACCACCCCAGTAAACCTAAGAAAGCTTACTTTAATTTCGCCATCAATCGAATATTAAAAATTTCACTTTCTAGGACAGGTTTTGAAACAGAGTTAAATATGATAAAACACATTGCCTAGGTTAACAATTGCCCACATAATTTTGTCAACAACATTTACAATAGCATGTTGAACAAAAGGCAAAATAGAAATCGTTTAAATGTAGCAGATAACAGCAACAATAAATTCATCTGCATACCATACTGTGGAAAAATTTGTGACAGGGTGGTAACAGTACTAATTAGAAAACAGAAAGATAATATTGTGCTTTCAACCACAAACAGCTTGGATGGAGTTTTTAAAGAACAACGATTGCCATAAGTAAGGTGTCTATTCATTGACTGTCCAGAGTGCCATGCTTCTTATGTTGCACAAACAAGCAGTCGACTCGAAGCCAGGTTCGGCGAACATGTAGCTTTAGATGACAAAAATTGCCCCTGAAAAGTCCAATTTCGTTGCCCACCTTATCGAAGCTGGACACAGAAAGCCAACTATATCTCCGCACATGCAGTTACTGCACCCATGTAGAAAGGACAAACACATGAACCTGTGGGAAGACTTTGGAATATTTCTGCATCAGGAATCGACGAACGTGACTCTGCTCAAGAAACACATATTCACCAAAAGTTCCCATATTGGGGAATTATTTAAAAATCACTTAGCACTTTTTACTAAAAATCGATATCAATAGGCGCGCGGTGCAATTTTTTCCTTTATTGTTTTTTAAAGTCACATGGAGGAGTGGCAGGCTTGAAAAGGATTGTATACGTTCAAATGTTTAAATGTTTGTAAATCTATGGGACTCTTTTACTGAGGTTGTCAGTCCCTGGGCTTACAAACTACTTAAACTATCTTAAACTAACCTAAGGGCAACAAACACACGCACATGCCCAAGGGAGGACTCGAACTTCCGGCGAAGCGCGACCATGCGCTCTGCAACAAGGTGCCTTTGAGCGCTCGGCTATTCCACTGCGGCTAGCGGGTCACATGTCGCTCTTCAAGCCCAGAGATAACATAATGTTTGAACAAATGTGACAAAGCGACACATAAACTGGAGACAATAATAAAGATGATTAATATAAATGAATAGATACCATATAAATAATTCTATATATGCACCCAACAGGCAACTAACAATTTCAAATCGGACGCATTAATACGCTCGATCCTTTGCAGGAATCCCGTATAGGCTGCGAACAAGAGGAAGAAATAGGCAGGGAGCACTACCACAGGAGAGTGAGAATTTGGGGTGGACGGGAAGCGTGCCTGGATTTCCTAATTCGTTAAGGCGACAGCTAGCCCGAAGCGGTAAATGCGGGTTCGAATCCCGGTCCAGCAGAAATTTTCAACTTCGCCGTTGAATTTATTTCAATGCCCCGAAACGGTTTAAATGTTTCAATATTTCGAATTCGAACTGTAAGACACTTGGAAAATACTCCGATTTATATTTTACAATTGATGTTCTACTCCTTGCCGATGTGTTTAAAAACTTTCGCAGTCTTTACCTTAGTATATATGAATTAGATCCCGCGCATTACATCACATTGCCCAGCTTGCGGAGCTGCAACTTATAACTGATATCGATGAACTACAGTTTGCTGAACGAGGTATCAAATGAGGGTTTATTCATTGTTCTCGTAGACATGCAGTTGCCAACAATGGATGATAACATCGATGAATCTTAAATTATGTAGGGTGTCCCAAAATAAAATAGCCTAACTCTGGGAGCGTATTTGGCGCTCAAAAGGAGCAAAGTTCCTAAGAAATTTTTCTTCATTTCCTTTTCTTACGGAGATAATCGACAAAATGATGTTAGAAACAATAACATCAAGTACAATTCGTTTGAATGAATGTTTCTTTTGACTGACCTTAAATGTAAGTAACGAAACATATGTAAGGATAACAAGAAGTACCTAAGGACTTTCACTGCTTTCCTGGAGAACGACCTCCCAGGGTATGTTGAGAAGTTAATATTTCAAGAATGATTCAACATGTTGATCCAGTTAGATGTATTTCCAGTTCATTATGATCAAGTTACTCGTAAATGGGTGAATAGAAGTTATCCAGATCGCTAGATTGGTCGAGGACCTGTACTGTGACGCGAATGATCATCTGACCTTACACCGCAGGACTTGTTTGCATGAGGTACATTATGACAGGAGGTAAATTCGGCACTAATAACCTCGTAAAAGTATTTTAGGGGTAGAGTCACGGCTGCAGCTCAGCGAATTACCCGAGAGCAATATTTTACAGAAACACGAGCTGTCGTATCAAGGTGCAAAACCTGCGTTGCCATGGGAGGACAACAATTTGAACAACATATACACTGATCAAAACCATTAGGGGATCAGTTGAGATAGCTCTGTTCTGAAGTATTGTCGTCGTTGGAATGAACTAAAATGCTTCGACGTATTTCTGCCCTACGCAGTTGAGACAAAATCTTTCCAGCAACCGAGATAGTGGTGATAACAGAAAGTTGGTGCGGGGGGGGGGGGGGGGGTTGGTGTTGACTTGTGTTTACCAAAGAAATTACACAAGCATTTGTGTTCAGATAGTGTAGAGAGCATGTAGTGCAATAAAATAATGTTACTTACCCGAAGCTATGGCATGTAGAGTCATAGGAAGGTTGGAAGCTGGACAGACACTGAGGGAGGTGGCTGCAGCTATTGGAGTGTCCCAAAGTGTAATTTCCGAGACCTGGCCGCGATTTCAGACAACAGGAAACGTTATAAGAAGACAAGGCCAAGGTCAACCACAGGTAACATCAGCAAGAGATGACCATAACCTCCGGTTAAAGGCCCGCCAGACAAGAAGCTGACTGCAACTCAGCTGCAACGCACCCTCCAGACAGCAAAAGTACGAGCAATATGAACACAAACAGTCCTAAATCGCCTCCGGGAAAGTGGCCTTTACGGACGCCATTTATCCCGCAGACACCGGACGCTGCAATATCTCGATTGGAATCGTAACGTATGGCGCCGGGTTCTGTTCACAGATGAATCAAGATTTTGATTTGAGCCGGACAATCGTGGTTCCCTCATCTGGAGAAAACGTGGAACTCGGAACAATCCTACTAATGTGCGGGAAACATCACCATATCACGGTGGTGGGCGAATGTGTGGGGCCGCGGCGGAGCGGCCGAGCGCATTGAGGCGCTATGCTACGATGCGCGAGGCCTTTCCCCGTCGGGGGTTCGAATCCCCCCTTGGGGCATGGATGTTTGTGTCGTCTTTAGTATAGGTTTGTAACTTTAGGGACTGATGACCCCGCAGTTAAGTCCCTTAAGCTTTACAAACATTTGAACATTTGAATTGAATGCGTGGGCAGGAAACAGTATTGACGGACGCACGGACCTCTATGTCGTTCAAAATGTCGCTTTGACTGTTCAGAAGTATAGATACGACACCTTCAAGCTTTTGTTTGCCCTACGCTGGTGCGTAGATGGGTTCTTTCTGGTGGACGATAACGCTCTTCCCTACAGAGCTGCTTGAATCTGAGGGAATTGAACGAATGGAGTGGCCAGCTTGTTAACAGGACCTAAAGCCAACCGTGTATGTCTGGGTTGCACTTGGTAGACGCGTTGCAGCCAGACCAGCACCTTCCGCAACGGTTGCAGAGCCGCATATTGAACTCATGGAAGAATGGCTAAATATCCCTCAAATTTGCCCTTTTAGATAGTAAGAAGCCGAAGAAGTTCTTTTCCACACTGTACAACAATAAAAACTACGTCATTCATTATAGAAACTTAAAACAGTGTTGGGAAATTAGATTGGTTTTTAAAAAGACTCGTCGAATCTTATCGTTGAAGCAGGCTCCCTGGATGAAAACATACTTTATCATTAATGTGCAAAAACGGATGAAGGTACGCAATTAATTCGAGAGGAATCTCTTCAAACTCATTAACAATACTGTTTTCGGCAAGACAATACATAATGTGCAAAATATCCGGGACATTAAACTGGCAACATCGTGGGAGGACAGATTCGGGATAGCTGCATTAATCGCAAAACCAAATTTTCGGAGAAGTGTCATTTTAATGAAAATCTGGTTGCCATAGAGCTGAGTAAGCTTAACGTACTCTTTAATAAACCCATTGCAGTTGGCATGGCTGTTTTAAATATTTCCAAGACGCATTATTACAGCTTTTACTATGGCTGTGTATTAAAGAAATTTCCTCATAATCATGTGAAACTGTGCTACACAGACTCAGATAGCCTCATACATCACAATAAAACCCAGAATCTCTCAAGGATATCAAGAATGATGTGCATTCAAGTTTCGGTACCTCTAGTTTCCCAGTAAACAACAAATATGGTATTGCGCTGTTGAAGAAAAAATGGTTGGTTTAATGAAAGACGAACTGAATGGGAAACCTATTGCTGAATTTGTCGGCATACGGTCAAAAATATATACCCTAGAAACAGAGACAAACCGCGTTATCCGGAGGATAAAGACGCTAACTGTTGATGACTACAGACTGTGTGTATGGAATTCAAAAGTAAAACTAACTGTGCAGTATATAATTACTTCTGTTGTTTCCACTATTAAACAAGAGAAACAGGCTTTTTCTGCACAGGATAACAAGCGGTTTATACTCGGGGATCAGGTGAACACGTTACTTTTTGGACACTCCTGCACAGAGAACGACTGATTTTCTTTTTGCAACTGAATATACTTATTTCCGAGAAAATAGTTGTGAGTAGAATAAATAAATTATGTTTTTAAAATTAATTGGCTATATATGTATGGTGTTATTGAAAATACTCTGAGCCTTTACCCACAGTTGTTGACAGGGTAAGGTTTAAAGACTTAAGAACAATTTGTTGCTTAACGTGCTTTTTTATTTTCGTAAACATATTCAGCCATTCAGTTTATTTACACTGATATGCAAAAAAAATGGTTTCTGTAAGCTTTAAATTCAGCCTGAATGGTACTCAGACCTACAGTTGCAATCACATACATAGGCATCCGAGTACTAAATTCAGCTTCTACAGATTTCATACTTATAGGGCTTTCTATTGCATATTTTGATGTTATATGAATGCAGGAATTTTACACTGTAGTTTGTTTATGCACATCTAGTTGATTTACAGCCACACAGTGCTGACTTAAAAGGTGACAAAATCGTAGTATGCAGCTCTAAACTAAAGTCGCCAGCAGTTTAGTCTGTCTGCTATTGTCAGTGAGGCATTGTACTACTCATTTATTTCTACACAGTTGAATATTTAATATACAGGGTGTCCCAGCTATCTTGTCCACCCAAAATATCTCTGGAACAATAACAGCTATTGGAAAACGACTTTCACCGGTATCAATGTACGGCTGGGTCCCATGAATGTACATATTTGGAAACATTCTAAAACGAAAGCAAATGTGTTTTTTAACAAACTTATTTTTTTAATGGACACCCTATATTTCTTCTTCAGCAATCCATAGCATGACAAATCACATAAACAATGGCGTTGATTGCATCGCAATATTCCAATTACATCCCGAGATATTGCGACGCGAAGTTGCTTAAAATATGCGAAACGCGCGGCTAGCGCACGTCCTGAGAGTCAGGCGAAGAACCCCGTGCTGCTCAGGACGTGCGCTAGCCGCGCGTTTCGCGTGTTTCAAGCGTCAACTTCGCGTCGCAATATCTCCGGATGTAATTAGAATATTGCGATGCAATCAACGCCATTGTTTATGTGATTTGTCATGCTATGGATTGCTGAAGAAAACATATAGGATGTTCATTTAAAAAACATAAGTTTTGTGTTAAAAAACACATTTGCTTTCGTTTTAGAGTGTTTCCAAATATGTACATTCATGGGCCCTAGCCGTACATTGATACCAGTGAAATCGTTTTCCAATAACTGTTATTGTTCCAGAGATATTTTGGGTGGACGAGATAGCTGGGACACCCTGTATACAGCTGAACCATCAACTTTTAATTCAACTACTGCCTCACCATGCATGTTGATAAGTGATGCATTAATATTAATAGGAGTGCATAATGGGCTATATATACTTGTCATCTCTCTCTGTATGTACCCCATCATACTGCTCAAATAATCCCATTCCTACTACGCATATTGCACTTGAATACCGAGACATTGAACATTACCTATTTCAATAAACACACCAAAGTCTCTGTCAGGGGCTGGGTCATATTAACACGTTTAGATCCACGTGTAGTCACACTGTAGGTGTTGGCAAACATCAGTATTCTGCAAGTGCTTATCTGAGGCTCCGGTGGCTGCTGAAGCTTTGCTGGGCAGCCAATCGTCATCAGGTCCGATAAATTAGAAAGAAGACAATATGTGGATTGCTGCTGCTGCTAATACTGCTGTGACACTGTGGGAAATAACTGCGTGTCCTCACCAAACATTGATTCGTTGTCTGCAACAACAGCAACAACAAATTTACATTAAGTATCTTAAATGGTAACAAAAAACAAACAAAAAACAATATAGTTAGTGGAAAATCTATGCTTATTGATAGGTCTGTTTTTAGCCAAAACTCGCTGCTGCTGCTGTTGGCTGTGTTTTATCATCTTCACGGATAACACTCTGCACCTGACTCAGGTTCTTTAAAAGGAGCCTTGGAAACAAAACCATTAGTTGGGTGGGGAGGACTGCTCGGAATTGCGAAAATTAATTTTATAGAAAATATATCCTCCCCACCACCACCACCACGACCACCACCACCAGGCGCACAGGAGTGCTCTGGTTAGACGTAGTGTGTGTAATCATACCCGGAAGGGTATGGGGACCCTCCCCTCCTCTCCGCTTGACACGTGGGGGACTCACCCCTCCCCTTCCCTACCTTGACACGTGGAGTTTTAATATGATACCAATGGCCATGAAATGGGGCAAAAAGTACGTGGGCACTTACGTATTCAACAACAATGTTTGCTATGATAACAACTTGTCCAATCTTTCCCTGGATGAAAATATGTTATGCTGCTATTACTTACACAAATGTTAGCGCTCCTTGTTAACCCACGAGGACTCCGCGTGAGCATTTTGCTCACTATAATTTTGAAACAATCGGCGTTTTATCAATTTTAAGTAGTCTAATATGTGTGTTTTCTTATTAAAACAACTATAAATACTTATTTAGACATATTAAGTACATTACAATCTGTTCTTTGACTGTCAGAAAAATGTTATACACGCGATCGATCGCGTAACTTTTAAAGGCGCGAGTTTTCGCGTGGTAATGGGGCACCCAAGGGTTCTTCTACATGGATGCTCGCCTACCTTTACAGTGTTGGCTTATGTTAGCGATAATAAATTCGATTTCCACCAAATTAGTTTCAGCAGTGTTTAATGACGGCGTTTACGGAGACGCAACCTCTTTGATACAGCAAAGATACTACACCGTATCTCTACCCCAATGTGGACTATGCTACACATTGGTTGTGTGATTATTGTTATAACTTACACATACATCATACTGTCCAAACCACCACCAGACTGCGTTGTATAAACAACACACTAGATCTCCCCCTACATTAATGTTTCTTGGACTGTTATTACTTATGCCAGTGTCAGCACTCCTTGGCAAAAGAAATTTGAGAGATTTGTTGTGATGTAACATATAGTTAAGAAGTCACGTAAAAAATTTGTGCGTGTTGGAGGTTCAGCGCAAGCGGTGTAAAACATTAGAGTTTGAATCATTTTTACATAATTCACACACTACTAAGATATTCCCCACTCTCAATTGTGAGGTTGGGTGGTATCAAGGTTATTTTATAAAAGGTTGGGCCCGAAGCGAAACGACCTGCTATTGGCCGTTGAAATGACGTCAGCGGCGAAGCAAAACTGCCAGCGAGGGGCGCGAAGCGGCGCTGCGTAGTCACATAGAATACCACTAAACACACTAAAGTTGGCTGTTCACGCATTGCTTATTGCAGTTACGTACCTCGTTAAATCCTTCCGACAACCGATGAACGCCACTGACGAGATTTTCGCCACATTGATGCTGCTGCTTTCTCTTTCTTCAGCTTCATTTTGAGATAGCGCACTCGAATAAAAATTCGGGCCCATAAGAATCTTTTCATGACGTCCGGCGCCACGTGAGGATATTTCTGCGAAATTAGTCGGTTAATCTCTTAGAAATAGTTTTTTCTTTTGAAAGTATTTCACTTCCGTTAATCTCGTTGAACTGCATCTCAAACTCTGAGATCTGTCGCACCCACTCGTCAGACAACACTAACAAACCACATCGTGATAGTAATTTTATCCACCCGTATTTTGGAAGAGGAGAAAGTAGTTCATTAGGCGACACCCCCAGTGAGGCGTCATATTTCGCAGCACGGCGTGCAATGTAGCCTGCTAGGTATCTGAATCCTTCAGCTGGACATTCAACATCTGTCACAGCAGACGATGCAGCACACTCACAGCTAAGAATTATGTCCTGCTTTCCCATCTGACATGGCCATTGCTTCAGAAATATCCGGCAGAATTCAGAATTCCAGACGGCAGACTAGATGACAGAAATCGTTGTGAGTCTTCTTCCTGTCTCACAGACGATGTATTAGACAGTGGAATCTCTTGGGCATTCTTCCCCAGAAGCAACAAACGCAGTCGATGTTTTACTTCTTTAGGGGCAGGATGCTGATAGAAATGGCCAAGACCTCTAATCTGTGAAAACAAATTTTCAAGACAGTCCTGCTTCAGCGCTGCTGTTAATATACGTATACTTAATGCTTAGTGACAAAAGGTCAGAATGAAGGTCAAATAAAGAATTAAATGACATTAAGTGTCCTTTCTGAAATGGTAACAGCTACCTGCATTGTTTGCGATCTGCATTGTTTCAAAGCATAAATTCATTTTGCTGAGAATTATTTTTTGGACCTGCTCGTTTGTTCCACATGCACTTGCTAACGTCTTTTTGTCAACGACTCTGCGAGAATTTAAAATGTCAACCAAGTTATTAGCACATTAAACTGAATTAGAAGCATCGAATTTTCTGTCGTGAAACACACGAATAACCGAAACAAAACGTTCCCACTAACCCACAGTAAACAACAAGCTACTGCAGGGCTACCGCTACAACTGCCGCCACGTGCTTCGGCGGTGACGTCATGTGCAGTACGACTAATTTCTACCTCGGACTGAGCAGTCCATTCGGGCCCCCTCTGGGTGGTATAACAACACAATACGTGGATGGTCAAGTATGGGCTGTACCAGTGAACACGATTGTTTTAGGCTGTTGGGTATTGCATCACACTTTACCATCCACCATATGCGAAGCCTGCCTGAGATTATTTTGATTATCATAAAGCTGCGAGAACTGGTTCTGTGGTGCAGGAGATGTCTCTAACATTTTCTGCTCTGTTCCCTTGAGCTACGAGCACGACTGTGCAGCCATCATTACTATTAACGAACATAATATGTAATACGAATAACAATAGAAATTTGCCGCGGTGGAGTAGCCGTGCGGTCTAAAGCGTCTCGCTGCGGAGCGCGCGGTTGCTCGCCGTGGAGGTTCGAGTCCTCCCTGGGGGATGGGTGTGTGTGTTGTACTTAGATTAGTTTACCTAGGTTTAAGTAGTTTGTAAGCTACGGACTGATGACCATGCAGTTTGGTCCTACAGAAAAAAAAGAAATTTCAGCTTGGTGGTTATGATATAAAATATTTATTTCAAAATTTTGCATATCGATTTTGTTCACTGAATAAACATCCTCAGTGCAGTTTCAAGTCCAGTACATGTACACCGCTCAAAATTTCTTTACAATTGAAATACATAAAATGACATGTAACGTGTGCATTACATATTCATAAGCACAGGTGTTCCCACACCAGTTTGCTTACTTAGGGCGTCACCCCAGTGTCTCCATATGCCAGACTCGACTGCCTTCGTCAGAATTGTTGTTCGTTGACGCTTTGTCAACACGTAACGTTACCAATAGTGAATATTTATCATATCAAAATTGCAGCGTTTCTGCTACAAGAACAAGAACTCTACAAAATAAACAGTAAATTTTCCAACACGAAACTGAACTTTTTTATAATGGAACTTACAGAAATCTTTACAATAACATTCTTGAACAGTCAAACAAAAAGAGCTTTACATCTAAATTCCAAACAAATTTACGATCAATATTTAATTGTTTTCATTCTCATTAATATGTGTAACGTTGTGTAGTTGTGGAACTGTGCTGCGTTGGATACATGGGTTAGCATTTTTCTCTTTGAACCGCTAGCCATCACCTCTGCGTGTATATAATATTCCCAACAGACAGTGCCCAAAATATTTTCTACGCCGCCCATGCAGAAAATTTCCAAACAAACTACATATTAAATTTTATCGATGTTTAACTACTCTCGAACAACTGGAATCTGACATTCTTTGGGCTGCGACTTAGGAAAAAAGCTGGTTGAGTAAACATACCTCATCAAGTTAACAAAAGTGCACATCTACAAAAAAAGTCTAAAAATCGTGCAGCAATGGAACATTGGAAATCTTTCCCTGCGTTTTACTAGATTGTCGTCTGAGGAGAGGCGTCATACTCTTCTTCCCTTGTCTCCGTTTGTACTCGGTATATATATTAAATTAATGGGATTAGATATGTCCTCCTTTCGTCCTAAAACTGAAGATGCTTTTTAATGTATCCGTAAACACCCTTTCAGCAATAATCACACTTCTTGAAATTTACAATCAAACCAGGGCATTTAACAGAATGCTCACTTTGTCATTTTACATATAATCCAGTACCTTCATTTATGAAGAAAAAGGGCGCTATCCACTTGGTTAAAAAGGGTATTTTCTTTGGGAATTCACTATACGTACTAAATCTGTGCATCTTCAAGAGTCTGAAATCTAACGAAAACTCGCGCACTATGGTGCAGTGGTTCTATGAACCTAAACACAATGGATCATCACCCAGACATGCTGGGTTATTCACCTCGATTCACAATCAATATTCACTGATTGTAGTGGTACTACCACCGCGATAATCGTTGGCCTGGGGTCAAGAGACGGCAAGCGGTAGTGAGCCTGCCCCCTTTCAAGCTCCTACGGAAAACTTGTCCGTCATATTCAGGTGCGGACATAGGACACCTTAGAAGACACAGAATGCGGTGCACGCTCAACGAACGCCTTTCAGAAAACATAATCACAGTTGTTGTTAGCGGAATGTTCGAGAAACATGACTACGTTTTCTCGTATGCTAAATAAGGTAGTAACTAGTATTTTTTCCGTTGTGACTACGGACAGACCCTACAAACCAACATCATTATGAGCGTTAATTCTCAGAGATATTCTGTACCAGTTAAGAAGACTTTCATCCCTCGAGCACAGTGTGATATTAACGGGCGCCACGAAACGGAAATACTCCAACTATAAAATACTCTCTTGTAGTCAACCTAAAATTTCGCGGGTTTCACAGACAACATTCTAAACAGATAATTAAACTCTTACACGATACTCAATATTACGCAAGACACAAATGTACGCTCTTGTAACTAACACGAAACAAATATTCTAGAAAAAGTGTGAAATGACTAACATGATGGACTGACAGAGATTGCTGGATCCGCAGGGATTCAATCTCCATCGCATTTACGTGTGCAATCCTCCATACTTTCACCGGACCGTTGTATGCTGGATAGAATTTATGACAGATTTGATGCTGTTTATTGGACATTCTAAATTATTTTTCAAATGTTCAAATGTTTGTAGAGGTCATGGGACTTAACTACGGGGTCATCAGGCCCTAAACTTACAAACTACTTATGAACTAGCTTATACTAAAGACGGCACAAACATCCATACCCGAGGAAGGATTCGAACCCTCGACAGGGATCGGCCTCGCGCATCGTAGCATAGCGCCTCAATGCGCTCGGCAGCTCGCCGCGGCGATCATTTTTCCCCACAGAGAACTGCCTGGCATGTGCCGTTTGTCATGGCTTTGCTTTCTTTTCTGTGCTGCTTTGCAGGACCCTCCAAGAGCTATTCCATAATTCTTCGATGCTGTGTCCGAGTTCGAGATGGGAATTCCACCACTTCTCTAATTAGGTCCTTTGGCTGTTGGTTCTGTAGGATTGTGATCGGTGCCTCCAGAGTTACTGGGGTACTGAATCTAGTACATCACGACGTGGGCTGCTTTACTCAGTATGCCCCACACATATGAGGGGTTCAGAGCACAAGTGACGTAACTCCAGCTACGATAGTTTTGAGTAAGAGGAGCATTCATTAAGAAGTGTATAAAAATTATTAATGTTAATAATTTATTTGCATGTATGAATACATGATAAATGCACAAAAGTCTCTGTAAATATATTAACAAAACAGAATATTATACAGGAAATGCGTAGGAAATGACTTTTAAAGAAAAATGAAAGGAATTACGTAGTTTGTGCACTGAACACTTTTATCAGTCATCCACTGTAACTTCAAGTACATTGTGTGAATACATGTTCGTCGTTTTCCTCGGCCGAAATCTGAATGACAAGTTGACATCTTCGTAGGCAAGTTCTTGAAGCATGCATGATACAAAGGAGGAATACATTTTAGAAGATCAAGCATATCCTTCTTTTTGTTTGTTGTCACAGTCCACCTCATCGTGTAAAGCGTCGCTTGTGTCACTGAAACAAAGCTTTGAAGTGGTCTGCCTTACGTGTGCTTACGAAAATACACCTCATGAAATTCTTCACTTTGACGGAAACTTGATTGAAACCTCGTGGAAAATGGCGCTGCCCGTTCAAATTGGACCCACCTGACTTGCAGCCAATTTAACGGATTCCCATCAGTAGCCCTTTCCCTGATCACTGTGCTGTCTAGTAGCCCCTTCGTTGAGACAAAGTCATCGTTCTTCATTATGCTAACAATGAAAGGCTTTTTCTTTCTAGACCCCTGGATAATATCTAACCAATCACCAGCTGGGTAAACATATTGTTTTTTTGCGACTGGCTAATTCAATCAGACCAAAGTCTTATCATTAGGCAGATAGATATGGCCAAGTATTATAATTCTGTGATTTATTACTTCCACTTTCATGTTTGGGTCTTGCACTAATTTCATCAAGGAAACACACACACACACACGTTACAGTTACGGTTCTGCCCTGTACAAGAATCAGAATATGAAGTTATTACTGTGTAAGTTTGGTGGATATTCTGAACAATACTCAATAATATGGTCACTACAAGAACCTTCACATTCCATCTTCCACAAATGGACATGGACATACGTACTCTGTGCTCTGAACAAAGGCGAGTAACACTTAAATCAAAGACATAGTGACACACACTATGTACAAATGATGAGGCCTCTGAGATACGTACATACAGCTCTTAACTGTAGCTGTGTCTCTGTTATCAAAAATCTCTGTAACTCGTTTTCCACTAAAAGTGGAGTTACGCCACGTGTGCTCTGAAACCCTCATATTTCCCAAGTCGTTTATTACGCGCTCGGCAGAATTCGAGGCCGGATGTCGAGCGGAAATAAATATCGGCGGAATTCGATGTTTAGGCAGCGTGGCATTCCACCTTGCTGACCGGTATTGGGGTCTGTTGTCAAAAAATCATCCTTTTCATACGTCCTACCTGTGCAAGGAAATCCCCTCAAAGCGCTTTGAATATCGTCAACGCAGTTGCCTTTTTTAAATGGGGTTAGCGTGACGAATTTTGACCCTAGCTTGATAACAACCATACCTCGTGCCCATTTCGAGTCTTTGGAAGCGGGCTCATTAAATCAGCTGCTGCGACGTGCCTGATTTTGTCAGGAACTATCGCATAGAGTGGTGACTACATGGAAACCGTCGTATTTTTGGTTTTCTGGCAAACCTTGCACACAGGCAGCACTCTCCTAATCCTCCGTGTCATGCCAGAGAAGTAGCATAAGGTTCTTAGCTTTAAAGTATTCAAAATGAATTCCAACATCGCACATTAATAATTTATTCAATGACGACCGGTTTCGGTGAACTGTGTCACCATCATCTGGTCACATACATATTAAGCTGGTTATCTTGTTAAAAAAGAAGTATAAAATAATGAATGCAACATTGCTCTTAGTCACTATATAAAAAATACACAAGTTAAAAACATGACAGCTTACAATAATGTTCTTAGCTTTAAGCAGAATACCAGAGCTTGAAGTGCTAATAGAAAGTACTGAATCTCAAATCATTATAGGTGCCGAAAGCTGGCTAAATCCAAAGATAAGTTCACATAAAATTTTTACAAAGGAGCAAATGCTGTTCAGAAAAGACAGATTGAATAAAATAATTGGCGGCGTATCTATTGCTATCAAAGGCGGTTTATCCTGTAGAGAAATTTAAGTAGATTGTTCCTGTGAGTTGGCATGAGTGGAAGTTATACCTGACAACCGAAATAAATTAATAATTGGTTCTTTTTACCGACCCCCTGACGCAGACGATTCGATTGCAGAAATGTTCAAAGAAAGCTTGGATCAAATTTCAAAAACGTACCCAAAGCATACAATTTTAATTGGTGGGACTTTAACGTACCCTCGATATGTTGGCAAAAATGCATGGTTAATGCCAGTGGCAAGCATAAACATCGTCCGAAACTGTACTGACTGTATTCTCCGAAAATTATCTCATCAGTTGTTCATGAACCCACTAGAACAGAAAAATTGTTGTGAGAAAATACTTGATCTCTCAGCAACAAATAATCGGGAGTTAATAGAGAGCATCAAATTAGACACAGGAATTAGTGAACACAGGGTGATAGTAGCGAGACTGATTATCGGACGTAACAAATCCGCCAAGATTAAAAGTATAATTATTACAAAAGGAAAAAAAAAACAGATAAAAATCGATAAACGCTTTCCTGAGTGAGAATCTCCAGTATTTCGCAACTAACAGTGTGAGTGTAGATCAGATGTGACTATCGCTAGCCATTGACAGATTTATACCAAACAAATTAACAAAAGAGGAGGGTGACTCGCTGTGGTACACAAAACAGGTTAGATCAGTTTTCCAAAATCAAAGAAAAATGCATGCCAAATTTAAACGGACACAAAATCCCCAAGAACACCTATTTTTAAAGAAACCAGAAATACAGGTCTAACTCCGTTACAGAACCTTACAATAATTACAATGAAAACCTGTCACGTAATTTGGTAGAGAATCCTAAGAAATTCTGGTCGTATGTAAAGCATACTAGCGGCAAAATATAATCAATACCTTCACTATGCGGTAGCAGTAGTGATGCTAAAGATGACAGTTCTGCTAATGCACAGTTGTTTAACACAGCCTTCCTAAATTCCTTCACTTGAGAAGACGAAGCAAATACTACAAAATTCGTATCAATAACAGTTGCCAGCATGCGTAATTTAAAAGTAGATGCCCCTGGAGTATTAAAGCAACTTAAAACACGTAAGAAAAGTAAGTCTCTCGGTCTCGATTGTATAGCAATTAGTTTCCTTTCAGAGTGTGCTGACGCAATAACTCTACACCTTGTTATCATATACAATCGTTCGCTCAGTGAAAGATCCGTACCCAATGACTGGAAAGTTTCAGAGGTCACTTCAATATTCAAGAAATGTAATAGAGTGATCCGCAAAATTTCAGGCCTATATCACAGACGTCGGTTTGCAACAGTATTTTAGAACATATACTTCGAAGAGAACGACCTATTAACCCACAGTCAACACGGAGTGAGAAAGTATCATTCTTCTGAGACACAGTTAGCTCTTTACTAACATGATGTGATGAGTGCTATCGATAATGCCTGTCAAATAAATTCCGTGATTATAGATTTCCGGAAGGCTTTTGACACTGTACCTCACAAGCTGCTTCTAATCAAATAGCATGCTTATGGAATATCGCCACACTTCTACTATTGGATTCGTGATTTCCTGTCAGGAAGGACACAGTACGTTGTAATTAACGGAAAGTCATCGAGTAAAACAGAAGTGATATCCGGCGTTCCCCATGGAACTGTTACTAATTGTTATAAACGATTTAGAAGACAATCTGAGTAGCTGTCTTAACTGTTCGTCGATGATGCTGTCATTTACCGGTTATCAAATTCACCAGAAGGTCAAAAGCAACTGCAAAATGATTTAGATAAAATTTTTGGATGGTGTGAAAATTGACAATTGACCCATAATAAACAGAAATATGAAGTCATCCATATGACCACCAAAAGAAATCCGCTAAACTTCATCAGTCAATTCTACGGGCCGTAAATTCAACTAAATACCTGGTAGTAACAATTACGAACAACTTAAACTGGAAACAACACACTGAAAATCTTGTAGGAAAGGCGAACCAAAGGCTACGTTTCACTGGCAGAACAGTTAGAAGATGCAACACTTCTACTAAAGAAACTGCATACGCAATACTTGTGCTTCCTAATTTGGAATATTGCTGTGCATTGTGGGATCCACCCCAGGTGGGACTGACAGACGATTTAGAGAAAGTTCAGAGAAGGGTAGCTCGTTTTGTATTATCGCCACATAGGGGAGAGAGTGTCACGGAAATGATGCACGAGTTGTGGTGCAAATCATTAAAATAAGGCGTTATTCGTTGCGACGAGACCTATTTGCGAAATTTCTTTCTCTTCGGGGATGCGAAAATATTGTTAGTGCCCACCTACATAGGGAATAATGATCATCGTGATAAAACAAGAGAAATAAGATCAAAAACGGAAATATTTAGGTGTTCCTTTTTCCCACGGGCTATTAGAGAATGGAACTTTAGAGAAATATCATAACAACGGTTCAACGAACCCTCTGTCATGCACTTCATTGTGACTTGCAGAGTATTTACGTTGTAGATGAAGTAGCATTTCCTTGCCATAAAGTTTTCAAAACTGAGATGCGTACTTTGTTCACTATTTCTAGTGCAAGACAGATGCACCGCCTCATCTTCCCCATGCCTATGGAACAAGGCGTCTTTCCTCAACAAATGATACTGACAGATTGTAATCTGTGTTCTATCATGCCATCTTTCCTTAATTTTTCTGAGGTCAGCAGTTATAGGACCTAACTGCAGAAGTCATCGATCTCTAAGCTTACAAACTACTTAAACTAAATTATGCTAAGAACAACACACACACACACACACACACACACACACACACACACACACACACACACACACACATAAACACACCTAATCCTGTGGGAGGAGTCGAACCTCCGACGGCGAACGGCCGCGCTCACCACAGCAAGGCACATTTGTGCACACGGCTATTCCGCCGTGTCTCTTACTTCTGACAAGTGTTCACGCACCACTTCCAATTTCTCGATGCGCTTACTGGAGATTTTCTCATCAGTATCCTTAATTAGCTATTTTCCATGTTCGCGCAATGTTTCTAGGACGTTTATCGTCTTAGAAACTTCGCTGCAAGCCGCTTTTGTGTGACGGTTCGCAACTAACGCAACTTTGCGAGCACTAATAGCGTCTATCCTTGCCAACCGTGGGTCCTTTTTAGTGTCACTTGCCAGTGTATTTGCATCTTCAGCTATATAACAGATTCTGTCATATTTTCCATTGCTGTCGATTCTAATTTCTTTCTTTCCTCCCTCTATTTCTTTCTCTCTCGTCGGTTTCTCCCCTGGGCTTTCTGCGAGTAATAACTGCAACATTCCAACCATATTGTTGTTGTTACCATCGCCGATTCAGATGATTCCTCATGTGAAACGCAACGCGCGATTTTCCGACATGGCGAAACTGACCTTTCATAATAGAAGACTGGCAAATGAACATTAAATGACTCAAGTCTATAGCTACAGATACTTCACCGTTCTTTAACGACGACGAGCAACAGTTTCGAGTGAACAAGCCGCGCAGCTCAGAACCGCGTCTGAGACAGAATGCAGCCTTACAATAGATTAGATTAGTTGGTTCGTTCCATAGATCCGTGTTGAAGTAATCCTCGTGGATGTGGAACATGTCGGGTTTCTTTTCATTTTTTTAATAAGTTGATAATATAATATATTACTAATACAGGTACATATACTTTTTACAAGCTGATAATATAATAATACTAATAGTATGAATACAGATACATGCACCATTTAGTTCTATTTAAGAATTCGTCAGTGGAATAGAAGGACTTGGCCACTAGAAAGTCTTTTAGGCTCCTCTTAAACTAATCTTTATTTGTAGCAAAAAATTTTATGTTTGTTGGTAAATTATTGAAAATATGTGTTCCTGAGTAGTGGACCCCTTTTCGAACTAAAGTAAGTTCTCTCCTCGGGCACCAGACAGGAGCCGTAGCCCCGGCGGCTCCCAGCAACAGAATCTAAGAGGTCCGTCCTCTCAGGGACCTGGACACCGACTTGTTACTCTTCCCCCGCGTCCTCCGTGATTTCACACACGGAGAGCACGCACAAAAGTACCTCCTCCAATACACGCTGCCATTGCAAAGTAATCCACCCCCACATGAGCTGACGTCAATTCCGATTCAGCCAATCGGTATCCTCGATACATTGCGGCTAGGCAGACGAAAATTGGCGCCAACCATTCAGAGCAATGAACTCCAAGGCCCTCATTGAAACACACTGCACCAGGAAGTCACGGGTTTCTAAAACACACGTGTTAACAAGATATATTGCCTTTCAGCCGTAGTAGCTTCTCTCTCCATTGCCGACGGCGTTATGTGCCGCACCGTCTCTCTCCTGATCAGTCAGTCCTACTTCCACTTTGGGAAGACTCCCGGGTCCCGATTCACAATGCCCATGTAAATATGGCCCTCCCCAGCACGGTCAAACCACTTCGTTCGCCTGAGTCCACAAGATTCATTGCAACACGAAATCCCAGCAATTGGTTACTTTTAATTATTGCCGGCCGCTGTGGCCGAGGGGACTGAGGCGCTCCAGTCACGGTCTGCACGGCCACTACGGTCGGGGGTTCGAATCCCCCCTCGGGCATGGATATTTGTGCCGTTCTCAGTCTTAGTTCATAAGTAGTTTGTAAGTTTAGGGACTGATGACCCCGTAGTTAAGTCCCATAAGCTATACAAACATTGAAACACTTTTTTAAATTATTCTTCGGTAAATTCAAAACCGTAAACACCTCGCAAATAGTGACATACAGTTAGTAATAAAATTTCCGTAAAAGTAACCCTGAATTATAAATATAAATGAGGTTTCAGTCCTACATTTGACACGTTTCCCGTCAGTCGTGAACTAGCATCAGTTATCTTAAAATTAGTGGAAGAGTAGCGAGATGGTAAGGATGCTATCGTTTCAAGGTTTGCGGCAATAACGACTGACTTGCGTTCTCGTCCACCTTTATCTAGAACATCCGTTTGGCCTTGTTTAAATTCCGTACACCATTCACGCACAACAGTCCCACTCATACAGTGTGCACCAAAAATACAGCTCATTTTGCAATGAATTTCCGGTGCACTATTCCCTTCTGCCTGTAGAAACGAATTACACCTTACAACTCATACTTGGCTGGAGAATCAATGATGACGGCCATCTTTACTTGCATGTAGCTCAATTACCACTAAAATGTTGAAACCGGTATTGGCAGATATTATGGGCGGGTAGTTGAGCAGTAACACAGTCTGCAGATCTGCTTCCTTTTGTTTGGCTCTGGCAGCGTATAAGAGCAGCTGGAGGCTGAAAACCAATGCCCTTCGAAGTAGCCAGAAACCAAGGCATGGGAATAATTAGATTACAAGCTTAGATAAGGAGTTCGAGATTTCATTGGTTAGAAACGCATTCACCTCTAGACCAGGCAGATTTAAAACTGAAACTCATGTGGAACAGTCAACTGCGTGGAATACATGCAAATTTACTGTAAAACAAGGAGTGATCCGTCCCTATGACTTTTGACATGTAGAAGTTGAAGGACACCAGAACACCGACTACAATATGAGAGAATGCGAGCTATATAAAGATGGTAAATATTGCATTCTACAAGATTAATGGTGGTACTAAATCGATGTAGCTGTGCACTCTTCCCACTACACTTGATTCAGGTGAAAAAATTACAGCTGTCCTTCGTAACATTTAATTTATCATGAAAACCTTGTGTGTACTTTTATGTGCTGTTGATGTTAACCACAAATGCTACTCCGGAGAATAGAGCATTTGTTTCAGCGTTTCACAAAATGTAAAGAGAAATCTCAGGGCAGTTGTTGTTAGGGGAAAATATTCAGTCTGGAAAGTCCAGTAATTCGTCCCCAAATACCAGAATACGCTATTACTGAACCTGCATACAAACGGAGAAATGACTGATAACAGCATCAAATACTGGAAATAGTAGTTACAGTACAAGATGTCATACACGTTATTTTTTTCCCTCGGTAACGTGCAGAAATAGTTATCTGCATATCACATTTAGGAGTTCTGACCGACAGAAACCGTAATTTATAGGAAGGTAATTGAAAACAGTTTTGGCTAGAGGAAATACCGGATTCAGGTGGACAGTCATATGTGCCTTTCATTCTAAAAGATAGGCAGGGCAGTTGGTGTTAGGTAAAGCAATTTCTGGTAACTTGTCTCAAAATACAAAAATGTCCTGTTGCCAGTTCCGCCTACATATGAAGCGATGTCCGATGATAACAAAAAACACTCAAAGTAGTAATTACAATACGGTAAATCAGTAATGGAAGTAATATATACATGTGCTTCTTCTGTGATGGGGAGGGGAAAACATTTGCACGTCACATTTACGACGTCTCACTGGCATAATCCGTAACTTAACTTTCGAAAATCTTGACTGGGTGATGGTCATAAGCAGTCTCGGCAAGAGGAGTACCGAATTCAGGTGAAATCAGGTGTAAGGAAGCAGATACTGTGTAATTAACCCCAGTATGAGGACCTCTCTGTAAAATCTTACAACTCGAGGAAGCGCGCGCGAGAGAGAGAGAGACATGTCACAGCATCAGAATGGAGAAATTCATGCAATTTGCGGTTAATAAATATGAGGTACACGGAAATAATGGCGCTAATAACCGAAGATATATGAGGAAATTGGCATGGAGACATGGCTATGTCTGTCTTGTTTATCAATGTGGAGTAGATAGAGGTCTTTGCAAACCGAAATTTACAGAAATTAAAGTAATAATAATAGCAGAGTTGCTAATATTTTCCAAAGCGTAGATTCCTCGGTAAACGAAAGATTTTTGAAATACGCGTAGATTTTCAAAGTTTGCGCCGGTTTTCAGAAATTCTTGTAAACAAAATCGAACAATTTCCGTTTTCTGCAATGTTTTTGATAGTTTAAAATATAAAGTTCCACCCAATAGCGGGGGGAGGGGGGTAGAAAGGTGGTCTGTAGTAGAAACGTTGAACGTTTGAGTCTTCACCATAATATCCTCAGAAAAAAGTGTCATCTCGTGTCTGCAGGCTAAAACAGGTTTGAAACGGACTGTTTCTACCAGCAAAGCGTGCATCCAAAGTCCGCGCAGGTCTTTAAGGTAATTCTTCTGGGGTACACAGTTAACACAGAGGGAGGATTATCTTAAGCCGAAGTGATGGCCTTGCGACCGTCTGCAGTTAATTCGCAGCTCCTGTGGTCATGGCACGTTAGAAGCCAGCACACATACTGCTGTGACCGGCAGTCGCATATGGCACGGCCGGTGGCTTGACCTGTGGCCACGTGCACTGCAGTCTCCACATGACACAGGGGACCTGTAAGTGGCACGCCACTGTTATCACTCGCAGACAAACGCAATATGCAAATCGATTAAATATATTAAAATATGATACTGCACTTTCTGCCGTCAGCATGACAGTATCTAACACATTGTCCTACTTTCGAGATTTACAACAGTAAATTGAATAAATTGGAACTTGAAATTCCACCCAATAGTAGGGAGGTGATGGGGTTGGGATCGATGGGTTCAGGGATTGAATGTTAGGCAAGTTAATGGCGATGTGAGTCGGAAGGAAGGTAGAGGTGGTTGGGGTGGGGTGTTATTGGTGGAGGATGGATGGAAGATTGTGCTGGGAGCACTAGCAGCAGACGGTCGGTTAATTGTAATCCGACGTGGGCTGTGTGCACTGCCACCAAATTGGTGTGGAAATTGAACAGAGAGTTGCGGATGAGGGGAGGGGTAACAAATCTGTCAGTCAAAGACCAAATGTTCAAATGTTTGTATAGCTTATGGGACCTAACTACTGGGTCATCAGTCCCTAAACGTACAAACTACTTATGAACTAACTAAGACTAAAAACGGCACAAATATCCATGCCCGAGGGGGGATTCGAACCCCCGACCGTAGTGGCCGTGCAAACCGTGACTGGAGCGCCTCAGTGCCCTCGGCCACCGCTGCCGGCAGTCAAAGACAGAAAGGGGATTGAGGAGGTGGAAACAACAGGTATCGTACCAGTCCCTCAAGACATATAGAAGAGGGATGTGATGGGAATTGAGGCATTGGTCGAGGGAGGGAGGGAGGTGGCTGTGGCAGTGTGTTGTATTACATTATTCAGGGAGAATCATAATCCTAGGATGTCAGCTGTAGGGCAGAATGCATACCCTAGTACCTCTAGTGGCTGAAGTTTCAACTATCAATTTGTTTTCCAGACAGGATATAGTGAATGCCGGGAGAGGAGGATGTGGCAACTAATAGCATCAACAAGAAAATGCAGAAGTGGGAAGAAAAGACGTGTCACATTATACGAAGAAAAGACACCAACTACAGTCCTGATGGTTAAAAATTTTGAGGTACGTGTAATAATGAAGTATAAGCAAATAAATAATATGCATTAAACCAGTGTGCACTTGTTGCTTAGATAATTATTTTGTAACTTAATATATCACAAAAGTAGTCAAAACTCCTTACAGTAACATAAGATTTTGAAACATTCCACTCATTCATTTGTTCCATTTTCTGCAGTGTAATTTATTATTCAAAATAAGGAGTTTAATCCACTTGGAGGTTGGGCGATGTGGTCTGTAATTGGTACGTGAAGAGTATGAGTCCCAGACAGGTCAGTCACATATTACTGTATTCTCACCCGAAAAAGGGAGTAGTGATAACATATAACAATTTTCAGCCGATTTTTTTTTAATTCTTGCAAGTGAAATCGAATAATTTCCTGTCATATAATTGATAATTGAAGTTCGACCCTGTCTGGAGGTGAGGATGAGGTCTGCAATCAGTTGGTCCGGGGTTTGTAACCCTGGCAGACCAGTGACATCGTTTTTTCACAGGCAGACAGGAATTGTTCTCATTGTGTCAGTCCTTCGGACAGGCCAGAAGGGAAATGGGGTGGGCGAATGAGGGGGACGAAAATAGGGGGCAATAACAGTCAGTAGGTTTATACTATTCGGGAGCTACAAATCAAATGTCTGTAAATCTATCGGACCAAACTGCGTGGTCATCAGTCCGTAGCTTACAAAGTACTTAAACCTAGGTAAACTAACCTAAGGACAAACACACACACCCATGCCCCAGGGAGGACTCGAACCTCCACGGCGAGCAACCGCGCGCTCCGCAGCGAGACGCTTTAGACCGCTCGGCTACTCCACCGCGGCTCGGGAGCTACCCGAATTCCTACATGGTAGGGGGGAATGCTTACCAACGAGCAACCCCTGCCGCTTAAATTTTGAACAATCCACTTCCTTACCAGACAGGGAAGAGAGGATGTGTAGAGAGGACTCGAGTTACAAGGCTCGAAGTAAAGCCATCGCTCTGTTCAGACGATCAGTGGATTAAGACCACGAGACCAATGCTACACGCTAGCGAGCCCGGCCCTGCCGGCTCTTGCACGGCCAGACGAGACACGCTCGCAAACGAATGTTGCCGACGCGGGCGTGCTTATTTGTAATACATTATGTGCAGCTTATATAAATTATGAGTTTAAATATGTTATTGAGTCCACTGATGTCACATTCTCCCTCTCCAGTGATTTTATACAGTTGAAGTTTTCTTGTATAAACAATGTATTTGAAAATACAAACGTCTTCTGCAACTACAACTTCCTGTCCAGCAGTACACCACAGATTGACCAACGAATTTCCCGCGATGAGGGGCAGGGCTTGAGGAGGCAGGAGGGAACGGAGAGGGGAGAGTCGAGGCGGATAGCTGGGGCGTCATTTTAATCAAAAGGTAGTTACATGCCAAACAAATTGATATAAAGTGTGCCACATTCGGCTTTCTTCCACTGCTTGAGCTGATTAAAAGACAATTAAGAATAAGTAATATGAAAATTAGTTTCTCTGTCATTAACGACTCCTTAGTCTGGTGCAGTGTTGTCTTTTATTGTACCTCACGAATAGTTTAATATTTGTTTTCCAAAATTTATACATTGACAGCACTAACTTATACTGCACTCACGCAATGAAACACACGTTCAAGAGGACTGTTAATTGAGTGTGTTGATTAAGTTCCAAAAAAAAGTTCAAATGTTTGTTAAGCTTATGGGACTTAACTACGGGGTTATCAGTTCCTAAACTTACAAACTACTTATAACTACATTATACTAAAGACGGCACAAATATCCATGCCCGAGGGGGGGATTCGAACCCCCGACCGTAGTGGACGTGCAGACCGAGACTGGAGCGCCTCAGTCTCCTCGGCCACCGCGGCCGGCGTTGATTAAGTGCATCTTCCTTACAGTACCGATCATAGTTGCGTTACTCATACATCTCGTCAGGCAGGCACTCTATTTGTAAAATACCAAATTTAACCAATGAAATTCTCGATCCTAAAAAGATCTAATCACGTTCCCAATGGTAACAAACCCTTAGCTGATCAACCCCCTTGATAGAAATATCGTTCGAAAAGAGCTAAAACCTTCGTTGTCCTGAACAAATTAATCATACAATATACATGTACTAGTTACAAAACACTATTTTAACACCTATCATTATACAAATTCGCTACTTTCTTTCACCAGCAAGACTACCTTTAAAAACATCAGTCCTCTTTGCAGTTGCGATTAATTCAATGAATTTATGTTTGCAATTATTTCATAAGCTTGTCTGGCTAGAAAACTGGACCCTAACAACATATTAGTATTATATAGATTACCCATTCACTATAAAAATAGGGCGATTTTTAATTCCTCTGCTATAACGTCCGGTATCCACTTTAACGATGCTATATTAAAGTTATCACTAAAATAATGGAAAAACATTTGGAGACATAATGCATGTCACTTCCTCTGTTGAACACCTACAGGCACTACATTAACAGACACCTTTTATACTCGAAACTTTCTCTGCTAACTATTTTATTAACTTCGTTTCTGCTACTGTATCAAATATTTCATTAAAACTGTGAGTGTAAATTTTCTTAATACAGTCATCCACTGACGTTTCAGGCTCACAGCATTCGTTAAATGTCGTGTCGCAAATAGCAGGATATTCTGGTTTTTTCCCCTCACACTGCATTACTTCCTGCCTATCTTAAATTCTTCTATCACCCACATTTTAGTATCAAAATTCTTTATAATATAATCTGTACAACAAAAAACTCTTATTTTAACATTGGTTCTGTCTTTACTGAGTAATTTAGGTTGCAAATCATAAACAACAAATTGGCATTAATCATCAACAACGGTGAATGTTTTAACCTTTCATCACATCAGTGAGCAATGTTTGAACTGCTACTATCACATCGACCAGTCCCAAGTGTGACAATCATCGTGTCGGTAACAACATCCATTGCAGCAACCTGCTGTACTGTGTCGGAACTCTCGTTTGCACACACAAGTCCCTTAGAGTGTCTACTGATCCACTCAGTTTGCAGATCATCAGCGACAAATTGATCTTCATACTTAACTATGATGAATCTTTTAATTTCATCCCAGAAGACAGCAGTGATTTAACCCTTAGACTACCATTTTTGTTTTCATAAAACGTAAACCTAATTCCCAAACATACATGTTTGTCAGGATTTATAAATGTTGTTCGTGCATGGTCGTATCTACAATATGGTGATTAGCTTTCTCTGCAGTTTCTGACGATAATTGCGGAAGCTACGTCGGAAGCTTGCGGAAAAACTACAAGACATAGGAGAATTACCATATATCAGTGGACAGAGTGCCTCTTCACGTTTATAAAGCTCTTACGGTAGGTGCACAATATGAGCTCGATTTGTAATTTGACAAACGTCAGTACATGCTTGCAATTGGTGGACTGGTGTGTCCGGAAAAACCGCAGCGGAGCGGCCGAGCGCGTTGAGGCGCTATGCTACGATGCGTGAGGCCGTTCCCCTTCGGGGATTCGAATCCCCCCTTGGGCATGGATGTTTGTGCCGTCTTTGATATAAGCTAGTTCATAAGTAGTTTGTAAGTTTAGGGACTGATGACCCGCAGTTAAGTCCCGTAAGCTTTACAAACATTTTGTCCGGGAAGGCCGCCAGCCCGCTTTGCAAATCTGGTAATTGGGTTACCTATCTGCAGGCGCCAACTAAGTCTTTACGGCAACATGGAGATCAGGATTAGCGATGAATCCTGAGAATATCAGCAACTACACGCGCAATCTCAAGGCACCCTGCAAACCATTGGTAGGCTTCCCTTCAACAATGTCAATGATGCATAGCAATAATACGAAGCAAATTCCAATTGGTTCTCTGAAAACATATACATATATGTCCCATTGGTAGTCAAAGGGTTATGCCACTCATCACGTAACAACATGCACAGCAGCAACGCGGTGTACACTGTGTACTCTATTTAAACACACATTCCTTTGCATGTTCTCTGACTCGCTCAAATTGCATATAATCACCAACGAATTCATCTTCATAATTAACAAGGATGAATGTTTTTATTTTATTCCGGCAATCAGCAATGTTTTAACGGCTACTTTCGAATCGACCAGTCTCCAGTGTGGCTCTCACTGTGCCCGTAACAATATTCACTGCGGCAAACTTGCTGTACAGTGGATATTGTGTTCGCACACCCAAGACCCTTTGCGTGCTTAACCATCATAGCTACTGCTTCGGCTCTAGTTTATGTTCAATTGCAGTAAAATCGAGAGACTCTGAAACTGTTTTCTTGGGCTGCACAAAAATTTACATTGTCTTCCTCACTCACAGTTCTACTACTGCCAATACGATTAGATTACCGTAATCATGATCCTCCAAATCTTACAAATTAGCTAATTCACTATCTACTGATGTCATTCTTTGTCCCTCAGCAACAGTATTACCGTGCTGCCACCAGGCTATCCACAGATCTTCACTACCCAGCACTGCATTTTACAAATGCTAGCCCCCCCTAATCCTACATTAATTTTACTGCTCCCTAGATGAACCACAACCAAGAGATAATCTGGATGATAAAATACAGCTACCACTCATGATTTTTTATTAATTTAACACGGCACGTTTCCGGAAATATTTCCCATTTTCAAGTGCGTTTTTTTTGTTTGTTTTTTTTTTGTTTTTTTTTTTGTTTTTTTTGGTTTTTTTTTTGTTGTTTTTTTGCTGTGTCATTTTATTTGTAGTATTTTATGTATGTGAGTTCCTGCCTCATTCTGCTGCCCTTACTGTAATGTATAAACAGCAGCTACTTTAGTTGATGGTTGGTCTTTATATGTAGTGAATATCGAAATTTTGGAAAGATTTTTTAAAATCCATTTTCCTTGTGGTTCTTATGTTATTTAGCAAATTTCTATAGACATTGAAATGGTACTGAAAACCATAAACATCTCACAGGAATTTTTCTTGATTAGAGTTTTGTACCTTCCGTCAGCTTCTTTCTCATCACATCTCACACACCAGTTTTTCCTATTGTGTTAGCACAGAACGCTGTCATTTGCTCCACAAAATCAAGGAAATAGCTTATCGTTTCTAATGGATATGAGACAGGACCCACTTCTAATAACCTTGTATATCTTTCTTTAAAGCACAAACGCACAAATCTCCATAATAATGGCCGAACGACAGTTACAAATGCACTTTAAAGACGTCTAGAACTTCCCGCTACTTTATTTCAATTTTTTACTGGGTTTTAATATTTTTCGTTCGGTTGAGTTCCACGGGGAGACCAAGACAGTGATCCTGCCGGTTTCTAAAGCGCTTCTGGGTAGCAACAGAGAGAGAGAGAGGTGCCGAGTCTCTGTGAGACGGAAGATGGGCCTTCGTGGTAGGAACCCATACAGTACGAGGTCTGTGGCAGACTTTCGCTCTAGAGGGTGGCGGTCAGCAAGAATCTCGTTGCGCGATACCTGCGTAGGGGCCGCGCGCCCAGGGTGAAGAGTGCGGCGGCGCCACGGCGGACCGGATGTAAGCTACTGGACTGGTGTTTTCGCAACGCACAGCAAAGTGCAGGAAAACGCCTGTAATTTATCAGTCAGACCACCCAAAATTTGTAAGAGGGGTATCCTGTCGGGAAACGTCGGCGCCGTCGTGGCGCTCATTAGGGATGCGTTGAAGTTTGCGTCGTTAGTTCATTGGGAACGGCAGAGCCAAGCCAGAGACGTACTGTTAGGTTCGGGGCAATGACTGACCCGCGGAGGAATACTTTCCGTGCAAACGGCTATATGGGCGTATCAAAAATGTTCAAATGTTTGTTAAGCTTATGGGACTTAACTACGGGGTCATCAGTCCCTAAACTTACAAACAACTTATCAACTACTTACGAACTAGGACGGCACAAATATCCATGCCCGAGGGGGGATTCGAACCCCCGACCGTAGTGCCCGTGCTGACCGTGACTGGAGCGCCTCAGTCACCTCGGCCACCGCGGCCGGCGTTGGCGTATGGCGCGGGAACTGTTGTCATTGGACTGCGCCGAGCACGTAGACAGTTTTTCGCATCTATCTCGGTGCCGTGTCCGCGTGTTGGATGGAAACTGGCACCTAGAGTGAGACTGACTCTTGCTTTATAGTGAGGGTTTGGCCTCGGGTTTTGCGAGAAGAGTGCGGAGCTGCGCTCCAGAAGAACTCCGTTTAAGGAAGCCGACGAGTACAGTCGGATTGACTTAGGTGTTCGCCTGAGTGTATTTTAGACTTAGGTTATTTTTCCACCTATTGCGCCTTGTGGACTTGGAGTTTCGGATTCACTTTTCAGACACTTTCTGAAACTCATATCTGTCGACCGGAGTCTCATCGAGGTGTGCATAAGTTCAGCCAGTGTCAATCAGCTGCACCGACGCACTGGTAGCGTTAATCATAGCTCTGGTGTCAACTACGCAGTCGACAATCTTGTGTTTAGTACACATAGTCTGAGTTGGCGTGACACAACCGAGCCTGTGGTTTCGTTCGACACTGTGTGCATATCGCGGAGACAGATGCTGAAAATAGAGCAATTGAGCTTCTGTCTGGAGACGTTTCCTTGCGATCGGGTCGCGATTTGCAGCACTACAACGCACTGCCGCCGCCGTCCCAACTGCAGTGACTCCGGCTCCAGCTGTACTTGGTTGAGTGTCGCTTGCAATTGATTATCTGGACGAGAGTTACGATTCTTCCCTTTTGACAGTTTTTAAACATCGTGTGGAAAGCGCTCGTAATTTACAGCACGCTCCTTCGTCTCCGTGCCTCTAAGTTATTTGCCATTGTGCGAAAGTACATGTATATTAGGGACCTGCCAGTCATTTATTCGTGTGATATTTGCCTTTATTAATGTATAATAATCTGTGGAATTGCTTGACATTTTTAAAGTTCTGAGTACTCTTGCTGTTTTGTCAGTTAATGGATGTTATCATGCAGCTGATTCTTGCATAATAAATTAAGCATACTTTTGACTTAACCTTGAATCTAATCCAGTAGTTAGATCCCCTATTGACATCATTTTTGGTGGGTATTAGTTTACCAAGAGGCCAGATGTTTTAGGTCATATTTCAGTAATTGTCAGGAGGGGTTTGCCAATCCCCCCCCCCACACCCCCACGCCCTTGTGCTCTCCATTTCCCACGTCTGTGCACCTCACAAATCATCCTACCTGATGCCTAATCCACCTCAAATTTTCACACTAACTCTTGCACTCAGACTGGAAAAACTCGAAAATGCTCCAGCGATAGTTACTGAAATTTTGCCTTTCTAGAAAAACATTCTGCTGTTTGCATTATGTGCTCAAAAAAAGTTCTTCCAACGCGGTGTGCTTAGCGGACGTTGCCATGTCTTGATTTGCCTACTTCTGTGCGCCTCCATTGATCTGTCAATTAACAAACTTTATCTTAGCATCGTCTGCCATAACTATGACGAATCAGTGTTTGGATGCATATAAAATTCTCTAAGTCCTAATCATTTTCACCCCTTACATATTTTGGTATACTATTTGCCATTAATTCCGTAGTCACTGGGCTTCCTTGATGCATTACAATATCGCTTGACAGATGCCATTTCTTTCTGACTTCTGCTTCTTTGATCAGAGATATGTGCAGACTATTCGTCTCCAATTACAATGAGTAAAACTCTGTTACGATTTTCCTCTACCACGTTACTATATTCCCAACGTTTAGGACTGATGATCTAGCTGTTTGGCCCCTTACTCCCACTAATAAACCAACCCAACGCTTACAGGCATTGATTTTAGTGCAGATTCCACTTCTTTCAATTTGCACTCACATCCTTTCTCTTTCACTCTCTCAAAATCCTTCTATAATACAGTCTTCGAGTCTGCCAATTTCTTTTCAACTTCACTAGCTTGCGAACTAATCTTCTCCGTAATAGCCTGCGTTTTAATATTTTGTTCACTAAAATCGTTTCTAAAAATGGCATATTAACGTTATATCCGATATGTTTTTATCTTTCGCTCAAAGTGAGCACATACCCCTCCTGTTCTGTTTGATAAACAACACCTACACTTCCTGTTACCAAATAACCACTTATGTTCTCCGCGGACTTAGTCCGATTCCTCGTATCACTTTCTAACTGATCGGATCCACACTCAGTTGACGACTGCTTGATCTCCTCAGCCATAGCTAACAATCTGCAATGGCAAAGCTAGACGTGTAGCAAGTGTTCAAACAAATCAAATGTTTGTAAATCTATCGGACCAAACTGCGTGGTCATCAGTCCGTAGCTTACAAACTACTTAAACTAATGTAAACTAACCTAAGGACACACACACACACACACACACACACACACACACACACACACACACACACACACACACATGCCCCAGGGAGGACTCGAACCTCCGACAACGAGCAACGCATGTTTCGCAGCGAGGCGCCTTAAACCACTCGGCTACTCCACCGCGGCGACGTGTAGCAAGTGTGGCTGTTGCACGCTGGATATGGGCTCTCTGAGCACTATACAGCTGTTTCAGCGACGTACAGGAGTACGCGGCGACTACGGTTGAACTTATAGCCCTAACCCTTCACTCGCGGTCTACCCTAATGAACAGTTACCTACCAAACTAAATCTTGGGACTGAGCACAGCCTTGCGACATTAAACTGTGTGCCTGATATGCTGCAATGGTGGTAAAAATAGTTGCCTAAGATTTGAGAGCTAAATTTAGATTTAATTTGCTTTAATTATAAGAGGCAATGAAATGAAAACGAGACAAATAGAAATGCGCATCATTGTGTTGCAGAATAATGCCCACCCATACTCTGCGCTACAAAAGCTTCGCTGGGAAGCTCCAACATATCCTTCACACAGTCCTGATCGTTCCCCGTACGATTTCCATAGTAATTCAGACGCGTCGATTTGCTGCGGATGAAAGGGCGCATGGCTGTGAACACTAGGTTCTGTAGGCAGCCGCAAATGTTTGTCCATGACGACATTGACCGTCTTGTCTCACGGCGGGATAAATGTATTACCAGCTATGGCGATTACTTTTGAAATAAGAACCATGTTATTTGCTTTTTCCGTTCTTCTCGTTTTCATTTAACAAACCTTTATATTAAATAAATTCTTTCTGATGTACTGATCGGATGTAAATGGCGCTAGAATAAACATAGGTGTTGCGATCTAAAGTTCTATAACGACAAATTGTTAATTTCAACATGATTTTTATTGCTTTTTATCACGCATGCTTAATGAACGCCGGTAATAAAAGTAGACTACAAAGTTGAGCGAAATTAAAAATAACAAATGAACACATAAATCTTAAACAATAAACTTTGTTAGCGATATCTAACGATAGGCAGTATCAGTGTTTAACTATGTAAGCAATGCAAAAGTCCTTCAGACATGCGGGCAGTACAGCTGCCTGTAATACAATACACGTATTCCTAATTGCGATTGTGAATCAGCATCAGCTGAAGAATTTGTTGGTAACGTATGAAAATTTGTGTGGAACCGGGATTCGAACCTGGGTTTCCTGCTTTTCGCGAGCGGTCGAATTAACCATTACGTTATGCGTGTACGTCTCACGACACAGACCTAAACTTTCATACGGGACACATTGTCTATTACCCATGACTGCTCGTACATTGCATTATGTAATGGCCGCACAGATAGAGAGACAAATGCACCTTGCTTTCGCTTAAATACGGTTTGCAATGGCCGCGTTTAGCGATGTAATCAATGTAAATGCCCTTCAGACATGCATGCGTGAGTTGCGTCGCTAAACACGGTCACTGCACATCGCAGTTAAGCCATAGCCAGGCAAGTGACATTTATAATAAGATAACGGAATGTACGAGGACTAATGGGTAGCCGGCCGCGGTGGCCGCGGGGACTGAGGCGCTCCAGTCACGGTCTACACGGCCACTACGGTCGGGGGTTCGAATCCCCCTTCGGGCATGGATATTTGTGCCGTCCTTAGTATAAGGTAGTTCATAAGTAGTTTGTAAGTTTAGGGACTGATGACCCCGTAGTTAAGTCCCATAAGCTTAACAAACATTTGAACATTTGACTAATGGGTAGTAGGCAACGTGCGGATAGTAAAGTTGGGACAAGGACAGTGTGATGGTCAACATGACCCTTCAAATGGTCAAATGTTTGTAAATCTATCGGACCAAACTGCGTGGCCATCAGTCCGTAGCTTACAAACTACTTAAACTAAGTTAAACTGCCGCGGTGGAGTAGCCGAGCGCTCTAAGGCATCTCGCTGCGGAGCGCGCGGTTGCTCGCCGTGGAGGTTCGAGTCCTCCCTGGGGCATGTGTGTGTCTGTGTTGTCCTTAGGTTAGTTTATCTTAGTTCAAGTAGTTTGTAATCTACTGACTGATGACCACGCAGTTTGGTCCGATAGATTTACAAACGTTTGAATTTTTTTAAGCTAAACTAACCTAAGGACAACACACACACACACCCATGCCCTAGGGAGGACTCGAACCTCCGACAGCGAGCAACCGCGCGCTCCGCAGCGAGGTGCCTTAGACTGCCCGGCTACTCCACCATGGCTAAGCATGACCCTTCACGAAATGCATGAAACCCGGCTTGGATCCCTGGTCCAGAACACATTTTCAAATGACACCAATGACATATTCGCAATTACGAATACATTCCTTAAATTGATTCGTCTGCAGAGATACTGTCTGGCTGGTTTTATGGCTGTCATGGTTTGCAAGATATGCCGATTTTAATGAAATGTACAATTAAAGTGTCTCTCGCATGTTAATTATTACAATAATAGGATATGTATCCAGCTTAGTTGGTGTATATCAAGAAGTGCTTTTATCTGATAATTTGATCATTGCTGTGCAATAAAATTTATAAAAGCTATTTATAAATTACTAAATTTCTAATAAAATAAACATCTTCGCGCTGTAGCTTCCACCCCACATTATCTCCGTAGCGTATCTAAATTGTCAAGCTCGCTTCCCTCCCTCCCCCCCCCCCCAAAAAAAAAAACTCTTCCTACAGCGCTGTACACTGACTTCGCGAATGTCACGACATGGGCTCCTAACACCGTGTGGGCCTCGTCTGACCTTGTGGCCTGGAGTGCGACGCCCTGGAAGTGAGTGGACATTTTTTTTTTTGTAAATCTATCAGACCAAACTGCGTGGTCATCAGTCCGTAGCTTACAAACTACTTAAACCTAGGTAAACTACCCTACGGACAAACACACACACCCATTCCCCAGGGAGGACTCGAACCTCTACGGCGAGCAACCGCGCGCTCCGCAGCAAGGTGCTTTAGACCGCTCGGCTACTCCACCGCGGCCATGTAACAAGAGTAAGGCCCATGTTACGATACGGAAACTGATAACAACAGCAGCTCAACAAGTCAGGGGGAGGTGAACTGCGAATGGAAGAAAATACATCGCGAAAATCTGTATTTTAATTCCAAATAAGCGATTTAGATGCCAACGTTTTTCATTTAATATTCACAGAATATATGACATCAACTGCGATTGGGCAAAGCTGAAAATGTGAATATATTTCATAGGTGAAACAATGGTCTAGTAGCAGTGAGTTACTGAGAAATGAAAGGTTTTAAGACTGTTCAAAGTAATGTATTTGAGAAATCTTAATGAAAAATGTAACATTTGCTTCTTGTATCTTCTGATTTCAAAAATTATTATTTGTAAAAACCAATATTGTAATTTCGTCGTGTGGGCATTATCAACATCTACATCTACATAAATCCTCTGCTAATAACATTCAAGTGCAAGGCGGAGGGTTCATCGAACCGATTTTGTGATATTTCTCAACTCTTCCATTCACTAATAGCGCGCTGGAAAAAGGAAGACTTGAATCATTCCGTTTTCAATCTGATTTCCCTTATTTTATTAAGATGATCATGTCTCCTTATGCAGGTGGATGCTAACAAAATATGTTCGCATTCGGAAGAAAAGTTTGGTAACAGGAATTTCATAAAAAGTCTCGTCGCAAAGAATGACGCCTTTCTTTTAATTATTTCCACCCAACTAGTGCATCATTTCTGTGACACTACCTCTTAACTTACAATACTTGCGCCTCAGCACATATCTTAACCTTAAATCTCCTGGTAAGACATGATACAGAAGCAGGTTTCAAAGCGTTTTGAGATACTGCTTCTTGTGCGTATTGCAATCTTTGAATTGCATTGTCAATATAGTGCTCATAATCGGCCTTATTTTTGCATGAATACGCAATGTTGTTTGGAGTCGATGGATCCTTCTTTTTTTTTCATTCAAAACATAAGCTGGTTTCGACACGTAATGTTTTGTGGGCTCATAATACATTTTTCTTGCATACGAATCTTTGTAAACCGCTAGATTAAAATGCGTTGTTATTATATTGTTTGTGGTCTATTTTATTTTAGTTTGCAACCGTTTTTCGTACTTCCTCGCATTAATAGAGAACTGTATGTTAACGAAATTTAATAAAATCGGCCATCCACTTTATAACATGTTGTTACAGAACGGGTATGTAATTGTGCTTTGAGCGGTATCGCTTCTTGTCATTGAATACGCTTCGCAGCCTTAGTACGTAACGCATTTTAACTTGCAAATGACAAAAAAGCAACAGTTGTTACGCAAAAGTGTTCACATGTTAATAATAGTTGGTATTGGAGACAATATATTTTAGAATAAATGAATGTACCTACTATAAACGTACTTCCACTCCGCAGTACACTGAAATAATGATAAAATTTTACTTAAGGCATCGGCGGCTAAATGTGCTGATGTTGGCAGTGACCTTTTAAAACTCAATGACATGGAATCACAAGGAAACTTTTTTCGTGTTAACCGTGAAATAAATAATTAATACAATTCTCGCTCTATGGTTGATAAGTTCTTGTATGGTACCTTGTCCGGTCAGTAAATTAATTATCCTAGTAAAGCAAACATTTTGTTGCCGACATGAGCACACTACGTCACCGATGCCGTACGTAAAATTTAACTAGATGGACTTCTCCATTAAATGCAAAATTGCAAAAACGAATACGAATTAAATTAAAACAGAATAAGAACGATTTATTTACAATACAATTAAATAGATCTGCTCATACACCGATACGTAGGCAACAACAAATGTCCACTTAACACTAAGCCACTATTTTATATGAAATGCAATTAAATAGGGATTCTTTTACACCGTCCAGTGTTACATTGCAAACAAAAATCAGACACACTAAGAGTAACATATAACAGTACAATTCAGTGTACAATACATACACAAAATCGTAATCAGAAACACAGTGTTATGAATCTATCTTCTCTTTTGAAAGAAACCAAAAGAAGTATGTAAGACTGTAAATCAGCCGATAATAAACCTTGCAGAGCTCAAAGTGAAGAAGAGTTGAAACAAGGTCATGTTAGTGAAAATGCAAGTATCAGTTTCACCCCTGCGGCTTACAAGCCCCTATATCTACATCTACATACATACTCCGCAATCCACCATAAGGTGCGTAGAGGAGGGTACACTGTACCACTACTAATTCCTATTCCACTCTCAAATAGAACGAGGAAAAAAAATGCCTATATGCCTCCGTACGAGCCCTAATTTCTATTATCATGTTTTTGTGATCATTACGCGAAATGTAAGTAGGCGGCAGCAAGATCGTACTACACTCAGCTTCAAATTCCGGTCCTTTACAGTTCTTCAACAGAAATTCACGAAAAGAAAGTCGTATTTACTCCAGCGATCTCCAATAGAGTTCCCTGAGCATTTCCGTGACACTCGTGCATTGGTCGTACCTACCAGTAACAAACCTAGCCGCTCGCCTCTGAACTGCTTTTATGCCTTCCTTTAAACTGATCTGCTGCTGTTTCCAAACATGTGGGCAATACTCAAGAAGTCGTCGTACAAGCGTTTTATGCACGGTCTCCTTTATGATGTACATCTTCCCAAAATTCTCTCAATAAACCGAAGTCGGCTGTCCGCCTTACAACTGTCCTTACATGTTCGTTCCATTTCATATCAATCTGCAATATTACGCCTAGATATTTAAACGACGCAACTGCATCAAGAAGCTCACTACTAATGCTGTATTCGAACATTATGGGATTTTTTTCCCTACTCATGCGCATCACCTTACATTTTTCTGCATTATAAGCTAGCTGCCATTCTTCGCACCAACTAGAAATTTTGTCTAAGTCATCCTGTATGCTATTACAGTCAATTAAAGACGACTACCTACCATACACCACAGCATCATCAGCAAACAGCCGCAAATTACAAGTTACTCTGTCCATCAGATCATTTACATAGATACAAATAATAGTGGTCCTATCACACTCCCCTGGGGCACGCCTGACGGTACACTCGTCTCCGATGAACACTCGCCGTCGAGAACAACGTACTGCGTTATATTACTTAGGAAGTCTTCCAGCCTGTCACAAATCTGTGAATCTATTCCATAAGCTCGTATCTTCGTTAGAAGTCTGCAGTCTGGCACCGCGTCAAACGCCGTTTTGAAATAGAGAAAAACACAATCCGCCTGTTGCCCTTCGTCCATGGCTCGCAAGATGTCATATGAGAAAAGGGCAAGCTGAGTTTCACATGAACGATGTTTCCTAAACCCGTGCTGATTCGTAGAAAGAGCCTTTTCTGTCTCAAGGCAATTTACTATATTCGAACTGAGAATATGCTCCAAAATTCTATAGGAAACTGATGTCAACGATATTGGCCTGTAATTATGTGGGTCAGTTCTCTTTCGTTTCTTATAAACGAGAATCACCTGCGCTTTTTTCCAATCATTAGGAACTTTGCGCTGAATTAAATATTCGCGATAAATGCAAGCTACGTAGGGGGCCAATGCCGCAAAATACTCTTTGTAAAACCGAACTGGTATTCCATACCGACCAGAAGACTTCCTTGTATTTAGCTCTCTCAGCTGCTTCTCTACACCGGAAATACCTATTACTATGCCCTCCACTTCGGAGTTAGTACGTTGATCAAATGATGGTACATTTGTGGGTCCTCTTGCATGAAAGATTTCTTGAAAGTTAAATTTAGAACTTCATCTGTCCGTTTTCTTTATTCTATTACTGCCACGGAATGATCGACGAGTGACTGGATAGTGGGCTTTGATCCACTTATCGATTTTAGATAGGACAAGAATTTTTTCGGGTTATCGGAAAGATCTTTTGCTAATGTATGACTGTGGTAATTATTCTATGTTTCGCTCATCGATCTTTTTAAAGACGCACGAATCTCTATTAACTTTTGCCTGTCATCATTTGCGTGTTCTTTTTTGAACCGAGAGTGCAACAGTCTGCTTTCAGGTAGCTTTCTAACATTATACCACGCTGGATCTTTTCCATCCTTAATCGACTTTTCAGGCACATATGTCTCTAACCCTTTATTTACAATGCATTTAAATTTAGTCCACAATTCCTCTACAACCATTGTACCGGAACTAAACGATGTCCATTCATTTTCTAAGTGTGATCTTAACAATTGCTTTTCGGCTCTTCCTAGCAAAAACACGCTCCTAGCCTTCTTGATTTGTTTATGAACTTTGGTCACCATCGACGCTATGACGATGTCATGATCACTAACTCCTGTCTCTACACAGACATCGTGAATAAGGTCAGGCCTGTTCGTAGTTGTAAGGTTTAAAATGTTTCCATAACGCGTTGATTGCCGGTTTAACTGCTCAAGACAATTTTCGGACAATATGTCCCAAAATAACTCTCCCGCTCCAGTTGTATCCGATCTATCTTTCCGATATAGATTCCACGCCTCGCTAAATATTTATAAACTTGCCACATTATGATTTAGCCATCTTTCGGTACCTAAAACTATCTGAGCACAATAATTTCCATTCAGCGTGGCGAATTCTGGAACTTTGTTTTTAATGCTTTGAAAGTTCACGCCTAATATTTTGATAGTCAATTTTTTGTGCTGAATGCGGCCTGAATTTGCTGAATGTTGACACGCGAGTGCTCATCAGAGCCAGCGCCTATGCTATTTTTTTTTTTTTTTTTTTTTTTTTTTTTTTTTTGCTCTCCACAAGTGCTCTGCTACCCGAGTATCCGCTTCCTTAGTATAGTGCACCCCTGATCTATCTAGGGGCGTCCTACAATTCCCCACCCTATAACACATATCCAAAAATCTGCAGCCATGACCGTCACAGAGTCGGCGAAGCCTCTGTTTCAGACCCTCCACTAGGCTCCAAACCAAAGGACCCCGATCAACACTGGGAATAATGCTACAAATCGAAAGCTCTGCTTGCACCTCACGTGCGAGGGCAGTAGACTTCACCAATTCCGCCAGTCGCCTGTAGGAACAAAGGATGTCCTCAGAACCCAAGCGACAAGCGTCATTGTTGCCGACGTGAGCTACGACTTGCAGTCGACCACACCCAGCACGCTCGATAGCCGCCGGCAAGGCCGCCTCCACATCTCGTATGAGGCCCCCCGGCAGACACACCGAGTGCACGTTGGACTTCTTTCCGGATCTCGACGCTATCTGCCGAAGGGGCTCCATCACGAGCCTAACATTGGAGCTCCCAATTACTAATAATTCCCTTCCCCCGTGCACCTGCTCGGACCCTGATGAAGGAGTGGCCACACGTTCACTCACAGGACGAACGGGCGCAGACGGACGTCCAGCCTCCACATTGGCCTTCCGCCTCGAGCGACGCGAGCGCCGTACAACCCGCCACTCCCCTTGCGGAGAAGGCGGCTCGACGACGTCCGGTACACCTGAAGGTGCCTCGGTAGCAGGGACAGAGAGCGAAGCATGAGTCACCTGAGGTGTCCCACTCGACGCACCAGACTCCCCACCATCGCTGCACCCCGAGACAGCAGTCTGATGACGGCTGACCGTCGCCAACAGCACGCTCAGATGTTCGCGAACCGCGGCTAACTCCTCCCTGCGTCCGCACACAGCAGGCACACATCCTATCCATCCTATCGATACAATGAACTGCAGAAAGTAGAAAACTAAATAATCAACTTTTAAGTAGTCGAGTACTCTAATAAAGGCGGCTGGCTGCTGACTGAACTGTGGTCAGTGGTAACTACACTGTCAAATCAACAAAACTGTCGCTGGCTGTTTTCAAAATAAACAAGAAAATCTATGGAATATACTTTTATCAAACACGCGGGAATAAAAGCTTTATGAAAGCTGAACACAAAATAAAGAAGTGACGATATGTTGCTTAAATCACGTAGCTTGCGGCAGACGAAAACTATACATACGGTATTTATCAAAATACGCGAGAATAAACTCTTAAAACAGTTCCATTAACGTAATCTGCCAAGTAGGTGAGAAGAAATCTCTTGAAAACAGAAGCACTAGCAAAAATTATGAAATTAACTGTCAAAGAAATTTCACGCAATTAAATTATGATACTTAGTGCTCTGGGCGATGAGGCAGCGACAACAGCTGGCACTGGCGAAGTGGCGCAGTGGTAAGACACTGGACTCGCATTCGGAAGGACGGTAGTTCAAATTCACCTCTGGCCATCCAGCTTTAGATTTCCCGTGATTTCCCTTAACCACTTCAGGCAAATGCCGGGATGATTTCTTTGAAAGGGCACGGCCGATTTCCTTCCCCATCATTACCGAAAAACGCGAACGTAAGTCCGTCCCTAATAACCGTGCTGTCGATGGGACGTTAAACCCTAAGCTTTCCTGCTTGTACAAGCTCCTGGTATTCTTCTGGGCGCAGCTGACAGCAAATCGTGTGCAGAGCGGCAACGAGTAGCCATTACTGGTCTTGTTGGGTGCAGGATCCATGCCACAGAGACTGCGTTCCATGACATCCCAGATTCAACTTTGGGGTCCTGGGTGGACATCTTATGGAGCCCCCCCCCCCCCCCACGTGCATGCTTCTGGAACCATTAGCAAGCTGCATGGGAGCGATATGGCGGCGCGCTGCCGCGGTGGAGTAGACGAGCGGTCGAAGGCGTCTCGATGCGGAGCGCGCGGTTGCTCGCCGTCGGAGGTTCGAGTCCTCCCTAGGGCGTGTGTCTGTGTGTGTGTGTGTGTGTGTGTGTGTGTGTGTGTGTGTGTGTGCGTGGGTGTTGTCCTTAAGTTAATTTACCTCAGTTTAAGTAGTTTGTAAGCTACGGACTGATGACCATGCAGTTTGGTCCGATAGATTTACAAACAGTTTTTGGCGGCGCGTTATCAACTTAGAATACAGAACCGTCAGGGTGTTAGATGTAGAGATGAGCAAAGTAGTCCATTTTTTTGGCAACTAGTTCCTATTTGGGAATCGTTCCTTTCTAATCATTCACCATTTATTTTATCCAATTATTATTCAATAACATTTAATCAAAAGAGGGCTGCGTATTTTCTTTACAAAAGCTGAACAATAATTTCTGAGTTATGAAGTAAATACGTTATTATTGCAGTATACATCTCCTGGTGATATCATGAACAACTTTTTTTTTTTTTTTTTTACACAACAAACTAACAAGTAGTTTACGGAAAGAAAGCTAAAAGTTGCAGCCACCTAGCCGCGGTGGAGTAGCTGAGCGCTCTGAAGCGTCTTGCTGCGGAGCGTGCGGTTACTCGCCGTCGGAGGTTCGCCGCGCGGGAGTAGCCGAGCGGTCTGGAGCGCCACGTTACGGATTGCGCGGCCTCCTGCGTCGGAGGTTCGAATCCTCCCTCGGGCATGAATGCCTGTGTTGTTCTTAGGTTAGTTTAACTTCGTTTAAGTAGTTTTTAAGTCTAGGGACTTATGACCAAAGTAGTTGGCTCCCATGGAATTACAAATATTTGAACATTTTGGAGGTTCGAGTCCTCCCTCGGGCATGGGTGTGTGTGTTGTCCTTAGGTTAGTTTAAGTTAGTTCAAGTAGTTAAGTCCCACAAATTGACAAACCTTTGAACATTTACAGCCATCTAAGTGTCACGTATTGGTTAAGGACGAAAGGAAAAAATCTATTTATTTGAACACTCTTTCTTATATTTTAGGGACAGAATTAAAAGTTACGTGAGAAACTGCCTCGCGGGAATGGCCGTGTGATCTGGAGCGTCACGTTACGGATTGCACTCCCGCTCGTGTTGGAGGTTCGAGTCCTTCCTCGGACTTATGTGTGTGTGTCTGTGTTCAAATGTTCAAATGTTTGTTAAGCTTATGGGACTTAACTACGGGGTCATCAGTCCCTAAACATACAAACTACTTATGAACTACCTAATACTAAGGACGGCACAAATACCCATGCCCGAGGGGGGATTCGAACCCCCGACCGTAGTGCCCGTGCAGACCGTGACTGGAGCGCCTCAGTCCCCTCGGCCACCGCGGCCGGCTGTGTCTGTGTGTGTGTGTGTGTGTGTGTGTGTGTGTGTGTGTGTGTTCTTAATGTAAGCTAGTATAAGTAGTTTGTAAGCTTTGGGAGCGATGACCAGAGTAGATTGGTCCCTTAGAATTACAAACATTTGAACGAGGCTTTATCTGGCATGACATAGGAAAGATGTTTTACGCCACAATTCTCCTCTAAACTCTATAAAATCCGTAATAGTGATTAATATAATCTGCCATTACTACGTGCTGAGGCTAAGTGCGCGTATTCGGTTTTGTCTTACATGTGTTCTATGGGTTTTTAGGCCAAACCACAGCTAAAATGCGTTAAATATTATGTGCAGTGGATAATTAAGACACGCACACAAATCCAACGCACTAGCAACATATTGGAAACCACCTTCTATGTTCAAGCCAAACAGGTGAGCAAACATTCTAAGTAACGAACTTTTCATTATCTAATTTTATACTAAGTTACTATTATATCATTGATTATGTTACCTTGGGACAGGGGTTGCTTGAGATAATTACACTCAATAGTGCTGGTAACAATTTCATTTATTAGAAATAGCCGCGGCGGATTAGCAGTTCCGCTAATCCGATCGCCGTCGGGGATTCGATTCCCTCCCCCCCCCCCCCCCCGGGCATGGTTGTTTGAGTTGTCCTTAAGTTAGTTTACCATAGTTTAAGTAGTTTGTAAGCTACTGACTAATAACCAAGCAGTTGAGTTCGATGGATTTACAAACATTTGAACATTTTATTACAATTAGCAGAAACATCATAAATTTCACGATTATTGCAGTGAAGGAAAAGACAAATGATAATCTTAGTGGTCCCCTACGAAATAGCACTATTGGTGGTCACACTACATGGAAACAAGGGTAAGATTACGCTTCGATCTCTTTCTTTCTCTCTCTCAGCATCCATAAGCAGAACAATGCAAAAATTACGTTAAATGAAACCTTTCAAACCCTTTCAAATGTTTGTATAGTCTATGGGACTTAACTACGGGGTCATCAGTCCCTAAACTTACAAACTACTTATGAACTAGCTAATCCTAAGGACGGCACAAATATCCATGCCCGAGGGGGGATTCGAACCCCCAACCGTAGTGGCAGTGCAGACCGTGACTGAAGCGCCTCAGTCCCCGCGGCCACCGCGACCGGCTAAATGAAACCAACAAAAGAAGGTGAACTATTGCCTGCGTGTAGCAGCTTGGGTGAAAACACGTAGAGCAAAGAAAGTTAGCCATAGGAATGCCTGAAAAAAGCATGCAACGTTGTCGCTGCAACCCTAGAAAACTCGTAAAAAGAAAATTATGTTCGCCGGCCGCGGTGGCCGAGGGGACTGCGGCGCGCCAGTCACGGTCTGCACGGCCACTTCAGTTTGGGGTTCGAATCCCCCCCCCCCGTCCTTAGTGTTAGCTAGTTCATAAGTAGTTTGTAAGTCCCATAAACTTCACAAACATTTGAACTTTTTTTATCCAGGTAAGACGAAGCAAATACTCCAGAATTCTAATCAAGGATAGCTGCCAGCAGCCGTAATTTTGAATTAGATATCCCTGGAGTATTAAAGCAACTTAAAGTACTAAACAAAAGTAAGTGTCCCTACACAGATTGTATACAAATTACATTCCTTTCAGAGTATGCTGCTGCAGTAGCTTCATGCCTTGCTACCATACACAACCGATCGCTCAGCTGATGATTCGTACCCAAAGACTGGAAAGTTGCACAGGTCACTCCAACATTCAATAAAGGCAAGGAGTAAACCGCAAAATTACAGGCCTATATCAATGACGTCGGCTTGCAGTTGCATTTTAGAACATATACTTTCCTGAAATATTATGAACTACCTAGAAGAAGACGACCTATTGATTAGCAAATTATTTATTAAGAAGGGGAAGGAAGAAGGATTAGAAAAGAATGGATTGACATAAGCTGCATTGGGGCATTGAAATTATACAATGGCTACAAGTGAAAATGTGAGTCGGTCCGGGAATGGAACCCAGGTCTCCCGCTCGGGCCAGCGGTCACATCAACCACTTGGCTATCCGCGCTCGCCGCGCCGGATTAGCAGCGTGTACTGGAGCGCCGTGTTGCGGTGCGTGCGGCCGTCTCTCGTCGGGGGTTCGAATCCCCACTCGGGCATGGATGCTTGCGCCGTCTTTAGTAATAAGGTAGTTCGTAAGTAGTTTGTAAGTTTAGGGACTGATAATCCTGCAGTTAAGTCCCTTAAGCTTTACAAACATTTGAACATCCGCGCTCCTTTCCTGTCCATCTCAAACTTATACGAGTCGAACGCTACGGCTGTAGTGTCCCCATCGTCCATGCCCTCTTACACTCGCCATCACCGATTCTCCTGCGAGGTCGAATGTATCGATATTGTGAAATACATCTCTTTATCGACATGGAGTGATAAGTGCTATCGAGAATGGATTTCAGATCGATTCCATATTTCTAGTTTTCCGGAAGGCTTTTGACACTGTACCTCAGAAGCTTCTTCTGATCACATCATATGCTTATGGAATCTATGGCCACAGTTGTGCTATTGGATTCGCAATTTTCTTGTCAGAAAGGACGTAATACGTTGTATTTTACGGTAAGCCATGGAGTAAAACACAAATGATATCTGGCGTTACCCAGAGAACTGTTATAGGGCCCCTACAGTTCCTTATTTTTATAAACGATTTAGGAGGCAAACTGAGTAGCTCTCTTAGACTGTTCGTGGATGATACTGTCGTTTATCTGTTAGTAAAGTCACCAGAAGATCAAAAGCAACCGCAAACTGATTTAGATAAGATATCTGCAGAGTGCAAATATTGGCAATTGGCCCTTAATAATGATAAGTATGAAGTCATCCACAGAAGCACTAAAGGAAAACCGTTAAACTAGCTTTACACAATAAATAGTCAGATCTACAGGACGTAAATTCAACTACATACCTAGTAATAATAATTGCGAACAACTTGAATTGGAAATAACAAACAAAAATATTGTAGGGATTCGAACTAAAGGCTACGTTGCATTGGCGGAACACTTAGTAGATGCAACAGTTCTACTAAAGTAACAGCCTACACAACGGTTGTGCGTCCTACTTTTGATTATTGCTGCGTATTGTAGGATTTCTACCAAGTGGGACTGATGGACGATATAGAGAAAGTTCAGAGAAGGGCGGTTCGTTTTTTATCATCGCAATATAGGTGAGAGATCGTCATGGAAATGATGCACGAGTTGGAGTGGATATCATTATAACACAGACGTTATTCGTTGCGTCGAGATTTATCTACGAAATGTCTTCCAACTTTTTCTTCCGAATGCGAACATATTTTGTTAGAATCCATCTGCAATGAAGGCATTTCACCATAGTAAAATAAAAGAAATCAGATCGAAAACGGAAAGATTTAGTTATTCTTTTTTCCCGCGAGCTATTACGAATGGAACGATACAGAAATATCATAAAACCGGTTCAATGCACCCCCAGCCATGCACTGAAAAGGGTTCTGCAGCGTATTTATGTCGCTGTAGATAGAATCTCGTGCAGACGAACATAAGTAATTGATCTCACCTGGACGTTAATACAACAGAAAAAACTATTAAAAGTTGAACAGTATAAACGATGCGCATTTTATGGAGATTCGTAGCTCACAGATGTAGAAATCCTCATACTGAGCGTTGTGACATGTATTTTATATGCAACGCTGAAGAACATGTAATGCTGTCAAAGCTCACTCCAGTCGTCACTGTTCAAATATTTGGGAATCTAAGGGAACAAACTGCTACGGTCATCGGTTCCTAGTATTGTTTGTTTGTTAAGCTTATGGGACTTAACTACGGGGTCATCAGTCCCTAAACTCGCAAACTACTTATGAACTACTTACGAACTAGGACGGCACAAATATCCATGCCCGAGGGGGGATTCGAACCCCCGACCGTAGTGGCCGTGCTGACCGTGACTGGAGCGCCTCAGTCACCTCGGCCACCGCGGCCGGCGTTCCTAGTATTACAAACTACTTAAGTTAATCTATTCTAAGAAGAACACACACACACACACACACACACACACACACACACACACACACACACACACGTGGCTGAGGGAGAACTCGAGCCTCCGACGGGAGCGTCCGTGCAGTCCTCAACGTGGCACCTAGAAACGCGCGGCCATCCCGCGCCGTCAGTCGTTACTGTCGCAGATGTTGTGAATCTAGTCCATCTATGATTCATTCAGACGTAATAATACTAATGCGGAGTTTGTCTGTGTAAGTGACAGTTTCATAAAGAATGTTGCAGATATAACGTAATTATCACTTTGACTTTTTGTGTCCAGTTAAATGAGTATTTACAGATTAAAGCTACTCGTGCAAATGACAGCTTCATTACCTATAAAGAAGGGTTCAGTAATGAGATAATTACCCCTCTGACAGATCTGCATATAAAGTGACGTACGTACAATATAGTATACACAGACTACCTTCTTTTAACTTACAATGACGTAAAACTATCTCTCGTTGACGGTATGCTGGATTGTCTTTGCACTTCCATTCGCAAATAACATTTTTACATATAGATGTTGTCTAAAATTCTATAACAGTTTGAGACAGTGAGGACAGTACTGAATAATAGTAGAAAAGCGAGTGATTTTAGGGAAAAATTTAGTCGTACAATTTTTTCACCTGCAGGGCCTAAAAGAACGCAGTTCTATGGTAAAGAGACTATTTTCACACAATGGCTCATCGGTTACGATTTGCTTTCGCATCACTTATAGTGGAATCTACATCTACATCTATTTTTGCAGTGCGTAGCATAGCCTTCTCATTGCGCCACATATTAGAGCTTCCTTCACTGATCTTCGCGTATGGATGGCGGGAAGAGGGACTCTTTGTTATAGACCGGAAGGGATGAACAATCAGAACCGAAACCGTTTACCGGGTTGATGAGGTGAGCCATGAGCCGTACACATTCATTAAGATAAATGAAAATCTATGGTGCTGCACTGATCCGTATGCTCGAAGCAAAGGACACGAGCACTAGGTACCAAACTGCAGCATTAACCATAGCTTCATACTCATCACAATTAACGTCTAACGGGCCACGACTGTAATACAATAAACCAGAGGGAAATCCAGAGGTGGGGGGTATGGGGCTGCTGCCCTTCTTAATCTAAAAAGAAAGAGGCAGAAAAACTGTGAGCTGTCGAATTCACTAAAATTTTAGGTACCTACGCCTTTCTTTCTCTCCTTTTAAGAATAATAATGCTGTTGGTATCGTTTTCCGTAAGCGCAATGGCCGCACCTTCTTAATCTTGGGTAGGAAGAAATGTGGCTCGAAATAAATTAAAGACATGAATCGACGTGTATTTAGACACAAAGGTGAACGTTTTGAACAGCGAGACGATAACCCATACTTTCAGTGCTTACACCATACACAACAAGTAATAAATTACACCAGAAGGGCTGACTAAGGGAAGATGGAAAATATAAAAATCAGAAAATTTATTAATAAACGTTAGTAGGTAACGGTTCTGCATTGTACAACAGAAGAACTTTCTTAGACATTACTCTTCTCACAACCTAAGAACAGATCGAAAATAAATTCTCCGGCAGAGTGATCGGCATGGGGATGGCTCTTGCAGAACGGGATAGGACTTGGTAACTGCACTAGTGATTGAGCAAAATAAAATAGTGATTACTGGTAAGCCCACAGAGTAATACTGTAAGGAAATGTAAAAAAATCACCCCTAGACTTCTCTACACAATTGTAGGAGGGAGGGATGTGAACTTCAATGGCCTCGGCTCAGAGAAACAAATGGGCTAACTTAGCTACTGGATGCAAGCAACAAAATTACGGATACCTCACACTTGTAAAGATGATTTAAAACTATCAGGAATTTTCTAATAAACATTCACAATCTCCTAACTGGCAATTCAACAGCAATGAGCCTTACCACTGCAGCGGTATGCAGATAGAAACCGACATCGCCGGCCGCGGTGGCCGAGGGGACTGAGGCGCTTCAGTCACGGTCTGCACGGCCACTACGGTCGGGGGTTCGAATCCCCTTTCGGGCATGGATATTTGTGCCGTCCTTAGTCGTAGGTAGTTCAAAAGTAGTTTGTAAGTTTAGGGACTGCTGACCACGTAGTTAAGTCCCTTAAGCTTAACAAACATTTGAACATTTGAATTTTTGAAACCGACATCAAGGTGCCGTTCACCAGTTCACGTCTGAATACTAGCTCGGCTCATCTTCGACTGCCCAGATCATCACCTTGATTTACCTAAAGGGCTTTTTTTTTTTTTTTTTTGCACTTTCCCCCCACTAATCGCTGCCTCACCTAATGCCACACCGTGTCCAATCGGAAGCCATAAAAACGCACCCAGAAGACATTATGGCCGTCTTCTCTCAACGGCTCCAGTATCGAAAAATTTCCGAAGCTAACTTTGAATAAGTAACGGAAAAATATTCCTCTACCTAATAGGCGGGAAAGGACGCTTTCTCTATGCCTTGTGGGCCACGTGGTCGACAACCGAACTCCTGCCTTTGTGTAGGAAAGTTCAATGGTCCTGCTCTACACGCTCACGTAATACATGGAGAAGAACTCATCGCAACTAACAGACAATCTGACGCAGGGTGCAGCATATAAAGCAAACATGTGCTTCAAGGAATGGATGTCTCTGATCAATTAAGAAAGATGATCAAAAAATAAAACATATTCCCTGGCAGTTAACCTCCGGTAAGAGTAGGTGCGAGCCCGAAAAGCGAATTCTGCAAAATCAAAACAAGGACAACACGGATTTAGAAAATATCGTTCATGCGAAACACAACTAGCTCTTTATTCACACGAAGTGATGGACGCTATCGCAAAGTTTCGCAAATCGATTTCGTATTTGTTGCTTTCCAGAAGGCTTTTGACACCGTACCTCACAAACGGCTTTTAATCAATTTCCGTGGTTATGGTATATCGCCCCAAATTTGCGATTGGATAGGGGATTTCCTGTCAGAGAGGACACAGTTCGTAGTAATCGATGGTAAGGCATCGACTAAAACAGAGGTGATATCGGGCATTCCACAGGGTAGTGTTATTGGTCCTCTGTTGTTCCTTATTTACATAAACGATTTAGGGGGAAATCTAAGTAGCTCTCTTAGGTTGTTTGCAGACAACGCCGTCATTTACTGTCAAGTAAAATCATATGAAGATCAAAACCAACCGCAGAACGATCTGAATAAGATATCACTATGGTGTAAAAATTGGCAATTGACTCTAAATAATGAGAAGTGTGAAGTCGTCCACGAAAAGAAATCCGTTAAACTTTGTTTACAAGATAAATCAATCCAAAATGAAGGCCGTAAACTTCACAAAATACCTAGGAATAACTATTACTTCAGACTTAAACTGGAAAGAACACGTAGACAATGTCGTGGAAAAGGCGAACCAAAGATTGCGTTTTATTGGTAGAACCCTTAAAAGATGCAACAGAACTACTAAAGAGGCTGCATACACTACGCTTGTCCGTCCATTTTTGGAGTATTGCTGCCCAGTGAGGTATCCTTATCAGGTGGGTTTGACGGAGGACATCGAAAGAGTCCAGAGAAGGGCAGCTCGTTTCGTATTGTCACGATGCAGGGGAGTCAGTGTTACGGAAATGATACAGGATCTGGGATGGGAATCAGTACAACAACGGCGCTTATCGCTGCGGCGTGGGCTACTTACGTAACTCCAGTCGCCAACATTCTCCTCCGAATGCGAAAATATATTGTTGACTCCCACTTACATAGGTAAAAATGACCATCAGAATAAAATACGAGAAATCAGAGCTCGAACGGAGAGATTCAGGTGTTCTTTCTTCCCGTGCGCTATTCGAGAATGGAATGAGAGATAAATAGTATAATGGTGGTTCGATGAACCCTCTGCCAGGCACTTAAATGTGATTTGCAGAGTATCCCATGTAGATGTAGATCGCGCGGCCTCCCGCGTCGGAGATTTGAATCCTCCCTCGGGCATGGATGTTTGTGTTGTCTTTAGTATAATTTAGTTCATAAGTAGTTTGTAAGTTTAGAGACTGATGACCCTGCAGTTAAGTCCCATAAGCTTTACAAACATTTGAACATCTATCCTACACAAAGATAGACAAACAAAGACTTTCTGGTTTCTAATTCAACTCAAAAAAGTATTTTCTTTTGTCTCACATTTTTATCTCGTACTTCCCTATGATACAAAATTAATATTGCGGTTTTATTTGACCTTCCTGAGTAAGAACAGTCTCGAGTATAACCGGTCGACATAGTACGCAGATAATCTGCAGAAGATGAGTGGCATAGTACACTAAATCTCCCAGTGGCAATGGAACTCTGGCCAGAGCAGGTAATTAAAACAGACAAATCTGCGTTTGAGGCTAGTTTCAGTGTTAATCAACTAAATCTGTCTGTTTATTTTCCACAGCTTTATTTAATCTCGCAGTCATATAATGCTCCATTTATATCATTTTTTATATTTATCTTTTAATCTGTTATTCTAATTTCTATGTATGCTGGAGATTTTTTTTTCCAAAATTTAATTGCATTTACTATGTCCCAACACTGTAGTGTAGAACGTCGTTACCTGCCATTTCTATCTTAAAGCTAAACAAATTAGCTTTCAAAAGGGCATAATACACAATTAAAAATGTCTATTGTAATTTGGAGAAAAAATGTGAATAGATTTTTAGTCAATGTTAAAATTAGTATTCGAAGATTACTTATACATCCGATTAAGATAGATATTTTCATACAGACATAAATATTCTAAATGATTTTCGTTTCAAGTGTATTTCTTTTGAAATCCCCTGTCATGCAAATATTTTCTGTACCTGTCCTGGCTACCTATTACGCAAAGCGCAGAAATAATTCCTTACATTACCTTGTTTATTTTCGTTTTTAAGTCGTCAGTATTTCGACTGGTTTGATGCCTTCCTTCACATTTTCGTCTCTTTGGATATTCTTTCATTATGCTTATTTTCTTTATACATCAATATTTAATGTATTATACTCTTTGTTCCCCTCAAATTATTACTCTCTTCTTTCACTTGTAGCCGCGGTGGAGTAGCCGAGCGGTCTTAAGCACCTCGCTGCGGAGCGCGCGGTTGCTTGCCGTGGAGGTTCGAGTCCTCCCTGGGGCATGGTGTATGTGTGTTTGTCCGTAGGTTGTCCCAGGTTTAAGTAGTTTGTAAGCTACGGACTGATGACCACACATTTTGGTCCGATAGATTTAGAGACATTTGAACTTTTTTTTTTTTCATTTGTAGAGGAAGGTTGGTAATTTCTTGGTGCTTTACGAAATGGGTTATTGATTGGTAAATATTTTGTATAATTGCCCAAAATCATAAGAGTTAACTTGTTGTGACTTCACGAACTGACCAAAGACAACATATACGTATTGTGCTATGTCCGGTTCTGTAAAAGAAATATGCCTCGATGTAATCTTAGGGTCGAAGCGTACACGTCTGCTTTCATGCCGAGAAACTACAATAGCTGCAAATAGTACCTTGTACCTGTGATACAACTTTCAATTACTCTATGCATGGGCTAACATTAGTGAACTAATGATGAAATACAAAATAAATATAAATGCTTATTTAATTAAAAAGGCTACCCCCATGAACCACAGACATTGCCGTGGTGGGGTGGCTTGCGTGCAACGATGCAGATAGCCGTACCGTAGGTGCAACCACAGCGGAGGGGTATCTGTGGAGAGGCCAGACAAACGTGTGGTTCCTGAAGAGGGGCAGCAGCCTTTTCAGTAGTTGTAGGGGCAACAGTCTGGGTGATTGACTGAGCTGGCCTTGTAACATCAGCTAATGTGGCTTTGCCACACAGCTACTGCGAACGGCTGAAAGCAAGGGGAAACTACAGCCGTTACTTTTCCCGAGGACATGAAGCTGTACTGTATGAACATATGATGATGGCATCCTCTCGGGTAAAATATTCCGGAGGTAAAATAGTCCCCCATTGGGATCTCCGGGCGGGGACTACTCGGGAGGATGTGATCATTAGGAAAGACAATACTGGCATTCTACGGGTCGGAGCGTGGAATGTTAGATCCCTTAATCGAGTAGGAAAATTAGAAAATTTAAAAAGGGAAATGGATTGGTTGAAGTTGTAGTGGGGATTAGTGAAGTTCGGTGGCAGGATGAACAGGATTTCTGGTCAGATGAGTACAGGATTATAAATACAAAATCAGTTGGGGGTATCACAGGAGTAGGACTGATAATGAATAAGAAAATAGGAATGCGGGTAAACTATTATGACCAGCACAGTGATCGCATTATCATTGTCAAGATAGATACGAAGCCAATACCGACAACAGTAGTACAGGTTTATATGCCAACTAGCTCTGCCGATGATGAGGAGATCGAAGAAATATATGAGGAGCTAAAGGAAATTATTCAGACAATTAAGGGAGAGGAAAACTTAATTGTGATGGGAGACTGGAATTCAGTAGTAGGAAAAGGAAGGCGCAGACAGGTGTGAAAATTACAGAACCATCAGTTTGATAAGTCATGGTTGCAAAATTTTAACACGAATTATCTACAGGAGAATGGAAAGGCTGGTAGAAGCTGACCTCGGGGAAGATCAGTTTGGATTCAGGAGAAACATAGGAACCCGAGAGGCAATACTCACTTTACGGCTTATCTTAGAAGATAGATTAAGGAAAGGGAAACCTACATTTTTAGCTTTTGTAGATTTGGAGAAAGCATTTGACAATGTTGACTGGAATACACTCTTTCAAATTCTGAAGTCAGCAGGGGTAAAATACAGGGAAAGGAGAGTTATTTACAACTTGTACAAAAGCCAGACCGCAGTTATTAGACTCGAAGGGCATGAAAGGGAAGCATCAGTTGGGAAGGGAGTAAGACAGGGTTGTAGCCTTTCTCCGATGTTATTCAATTTGTACATCGAGCAGGCGGTGAAGGAAAGCAAGGAAAAATTTGGACTAGGGATTAAAGTTCAGGGGGAAGAAATAAAAACATTGCGTTTTGCCGATGACATTGTAATTCTATCAGAGACAGCAAAGGACCTGGAAGAGCAGTTGAATGGAATGGACAGCGTGTTGAAGAGAGCATATAAAATGAACATTAACAAGAGCAAAACAAAAATAATGGAATGCGGTCTTAGAAAATCAGGCGATGCTGAAGGAATTAGATTAGGTAACGAAACAATGAAGGTGGTAGATGAGTTTTGTTACTTGGGTAGTGAAATAACATGCGATGGTCGCAGTACAGAGGATATAAAATGCTGAATGGCAATGGGAAGAAAAGCATTTTTGAAAAAGAGAAATTTGCTAACATCGAATATTAATTTAAGGGTAAGGAAGTCTTTTCTGAAGGCATTTGTGTGGAGCGTTGCCTTGTATGGGAGTGAAACATGGAAGATAAGCAGTGCGGACAGGAAGAGAATAGAGGCTTTTGAAATGTGGTGCTACAGAAGAATGCTGAAGATTAGGTGAGTAGATCGCATAACTAATGAAGAGATACTGAACAGAATTGGCGAGAAAATGAATTTTTGGCATACCCTGACTAAAAGAAGGGATCGCTTGGTAGGGCACATTCTTAGACATCGGGGAATCGTAAATTTAGCACTGGAAGAAAGTGTGTGGGGTAAAAATCGCAGAGGGAGACCAAGAGACGCGTATAGTAAGCAGATTCAAGTGGATGTGGGTTGCCGTTCTTATGAGGAGATGAAAAGGCTTGCTCAGGATAGAGTAGGGTGGAGAGCTGCATCAAACCAGTCTCCGGACTGAAGACCATAACAACAACAGCAATTAAAAAGGTTTAATTCTAGAGTTTTCAAATGATGTAGGCAACACCAGATAACTCACTTGACTAATTTTTATTCAAACATTTGTATTGTTCTATGGGAAGTGGTCCTACACAAACAGAAGTTATATATTAGAAACAAACTTTTTAAAATTTTCAGGACGTATGCGTTAACTATGTTATGAGAATGGTAACAAATTAATCATCAACGATATTCAGACACGAAGTCCATTTCGCGATCTCACAACACAAATAATCATCAGCTCAAAATAGTTCGACCCCTAGTCCGACGAATAACGTATCAACAGACTTAAATTGTCGTGTAAAATCACATACACTGTTCAGTTACAATTCCGTAATAAAATCGGAAAAAGGTAAAATTCTTAAACCGGGTACATTTGCCCTTGGCAAAGTTAGAGTTCCGATAACGTGGCCATTTGCCACACAGATTCTATCACGCTGCTAACGAATCAGATCATCTAACCCGGTAGGTGCGCCTTTTCCAATTCTCTGTAGTTCTAATGAGCTCTACTCACAAACAATCCAAGGATTCTCTGAGCCACTGCGCCTGGCAAGTTTCGAACCACCGTCTAAGATGTTCTTGCATCATCAACTAATTGACTGCCCATTACGCTACGCCAAACAGCTGCGAGAGTAATCCGTAATTCTCGTACCATCGACGGCAAGTGTTATCTGCTAACATGGCATTTTTAGTCATTAGATAGTAATTTATTGTTCTAATAACGACGTGTTTTTGATAATTTTCAGTGCGCCATTGCTTTTAAATGACAACCCTTGAGTTATAATAACATAATCATCAAATACAGAAAGCAAGATGGCGTATACAAAAGAGAGTTTCGGGCAAAGTTTCGGGTGAGGAATGTCACATGACTGATTTCCTACGGCCAAATGTTGAGCAGCTCCATAAAACCAACCAGACATATGCACTATGATGGTTATTATTTTACGTATATTTTACTGTTTTAATTTTGACCAGCCATCCCTCTTATATCTGACTATCCACATGCACATGATTTTCTATATAACTATCATCCAGTACACCTACCACATTTTATGTGGAGCACTATAATAAGCAGTTTAATGTCAATGAGACCAGATGATGACACCATAGAGTGTCGAAACCGGTCGTCTTGAATAAATAAAATAAAAATTACGATTGGCAACTATCCTATTCATATAATACGATCGTTCCCTAAGATGAGTAAATTGATTACGAAAATGTAGGCGAGATATTAAAATAATAAAGTGGTAAAAGTTCAAAAACGAGTATATTTGTCAAAGCTAAACTCAAATATCAAATAATTTTGGCTGTTTGTTAAAATACGGTCAGACAGAATATTACGTTGTTGTTTTTGTTTTAAGGGGACTAAACATCTAGGTCATCAGTCCCCAGAATATTACGTGTTGGGTGCATAGATATTATCACAATAGCAGAGTCGTAATCATATCGTCCATCAATTTTTATTTATTAATTTTTTATTATTTGTGTCCGAAATGTTTGAAAAAAATCATAAAATTACAGGCAAATCTAAAGTGGGCCGTAAAACACGCCAGTGCGATTCCCCCCCCCCCCCCCCCCCCCTATAGTTAGTGAGTTTGGGGAGACGTCTCCTTTTCTCAGCCAAAGCTCATGGGGCACGGCACCAGTCGTTGAGGATTGATTACGTGAGTTTCACTCATCCTCCTCGTCCTCATCTTTTATTTAAAACAATTTATTTTTTACATACAGCTCTCTTTTTTCTTCTTCTCCCATTTAAGTGCATTCGACGCCGATATTGGTCAAGAAGTTGAGCGCAAATTAGAAGTCAGAATAGTTGCACTTTCAGTAGAAAAGTGCAGTGTTGTTGTTTTTGATGGTGGTGATGATTGAATAAAATCATTTCGTCATCCACAGGTTAAGTAATTTAATAACAAGTGTATCTCTGCAAATTGGAATGGAGAATGATATTGACTGATTGATTGTCGCAACATTGTTCTTAATTGTGACAATACTAATCAGTTCCGCTCCTTTTTCTGTGCAAGATTATTTCAACCCACGTCATTATCGAATTGATTCACTGTAGACCCACAATCAGCACCACTGTTGTCGTCATCATGCTGGGCTGATGCTGGTGCTCTACGCTGTAAGCTATTATTCGTCTTCTGCTAGGAAAAACAAATAATAATATGCTTACTGTGTGTGTCAATTCCGATACTTAACAAGCTTCTTTCTTGTGTCTGTACAGGCGTATTGCAGCCACCTGCCTCATCCCAGCCAGAACCATCAGCAATGGGGCTGGGACACCAGGCAGCTACACCATCTTCATCCCTACAACGTGGACCATCAGGCATCCACCATCACCATCATCAGCAATACACCATCCAAGAGAGTAACGCCTGCACTGGCAGGACATTAAAACAGCCTTAAAAAGGATGTGTACCTGCCAAATAAACAGTGGGCCAAGATTGAAAAAGCCCGTACATTTCTTGTAGCAAGTTTCCCATTTTTGGCGAGCAGGGTTCATCAGATTAACCAGACACTAAATATCAATTATGCACTGCTGTGAAACTTGGGTCTGCTTAAAAAAGGTGTAGAAAAAATACACCTTCCTACAAAAAAAATCAGTTTTAATTCCATCCGAACTTAGTGATTATTGGTATTCGACCAATGTTATTAGTAAACTTTTAAAAAAGGCTGTACATTTTCAAACTTGATATCAGATTGTGCATTGAAGGAAATCATTCAGTTGCTCATTAACGTTAATCGTAATTATGGTTTCTTTCACCCACCTGTTGTGTTTTGTTGAAAAATCAAGCCTTTTACATATACTTTGTAACCTTCTCGGCTCAAGATTCGTTCTACGAGATACACACTCGATTCGGTATTTTTCTGTAATTCTTCTGTATAAAACTCCCCACCATAAGTGGGCTTGTGTTTTGAAATACCCTCTGGATCACCCTCCTTGAATTTCTATTTGTATGAATCGATTGTTTTTATTCGACTGTAAACGGTATTTAAAATCTCATTGTCTCTAACATCTGTAGGCTCCATTTCTATAGTACGATATATCGTTATGTTATTATTTCAATTATTTGTGGTAGGACATCTAGTCATTTGTACGACCCACGAAGATTAAAATGAACACACATTTTGCCTTCAATAGTTCTGTTTAAACGTTCCATAATACTGGCTTTCTTCTACGTGAATGTCGGGTAGTGGTTTATTCCATAGCATGACATTACTGTCTTGAATTCAACATTGTAGAACTCAGCCCCGCCATCGAGTTTAGACTCTCTGGAGAGCGATTTGTACCAGTTTGCAAAAAGCTGTTCAAACACACGTGCGACTTCCTCGCCTGTCTTTTTTCTCACTAGTACTGCCCAGGCAAGCTTGGAATATCACCATTAGAATGTATCTGAAACACTTATTGTCGCGTTACTACTATTTCATATCTACAAGGTCTGCTTGCCATAAAGAGTCTAGACTTGCGTGGATACGTTTCGTGTGCTGTTTTATTGAGCTCATTAACAACTATCTCCATAGTTATTAAATGAGATTTCTTTCTAGTATTCAGAAATGACTGATACGATTTCATTGGTGTGGGCTGTATTATCCGCCGCCGCAAAAGCAATAAGTAATCGTAAACGTTCTATTATTTCGTTTGGATAATCGAAGTATATATACTGCAAGGGCAGATAGGTCATTTTTTTTATTTTGAGTATCAAAACCATTATCATATTCGAATTTACCGAATGAAGCAGGCTTAATAATATTATTTTACTTATCACTGCCTTCTGCTTTTATGCGCCCCAGTTTGGTCTTGTTTTTTGTGTGTGCTCTTGTTATACACAATATTACAGCATATATTTGCAGTTATTTCGAGTTGAACTTCTCTGGATTCGATGTCTTTAGAAATATAAACTCCAATGTACCCGGTGTTGGTGGGCATTTCATTGTCCCGACCTATATCGTATCTTGCATGAAACGTATAGATAACCTACCAGGCTTATATGGTTTATCTTTACACATCCAATATGCGTGCACGGAAATGTACTCACTAATAGGTGCGTCATATCATCTCGCCTTCCAGTTTATTTTCCTTTTCTGTCTAAATTCTTCACGTTGGCGAGCCTCCACAGACTATTTCTCTCTCTCTCTCTCCCCCCCCCCCTTTTTTTTTTTTACTGCTGTCGGTTTCTTGTGAATAGCTTTGCACGCTTTGATAATGTTACGTGTGATCGACATACAGGAATACACTAACAAACCAGGTTTTTGCATACTGAATGCTCACTCACTTAACCGATTTATTGCCTTTTTTCCCCTTCAACAGCACTGTTAGCTTTCAACATCTAGGATGATGGTCGCTTGTTAACTGCCCCAATTTTTTTATCGCGTTTCTCAAGTTGTCATTCAAGGTTCCTAATACGACTAGACAATTCTGATACTTCTGACGTGATTGCGCGTCTCTCGAGTTGAGAGTCAAGGTTTCGGATAGGACTATTTAATTATGCTACCTGTGCAATGACCATTACTTCTTTGAAATGGTGACAAGTCGTACGTGCGAACCTGTCCATTGCATGAAGTATACTGATACTCTTTTTTATTGTAACATTACCTTTTAACATGTAGGATATCCTGGAAATTTTGCTCGTTCATTTTGCTTGTTTTGTCAATAACCATAAACCCGAGAGCTATTTGGTTGCAGCAATCGGCGCTTATGGCTATTAATTCAATGAATGTCATATTGGATCCTACATGAGCTTGGTAAATATGTTTTAAATTAATGTTATCCTGTCGAAAAGCAATAAATACGTTAGAATTATTCCTATTAGTTGTTTTGGAATCGTTTAATATATTTGACTCAGGTAAAATACGTCGAAATTCATATGCCGACCAAAACTAAAATATTTGCGGTATCTGATTCTGATTTTCCACTGAAACGTCATCAATTATAAATACGCTGTTTGGTTTTATCTTCTCGGTGGTGGAATGTCACTGCTTTTGCTAAATGCATGGTAGCTAACACAATAAACAAAAAGAGACAGGGAATGGGTTTTAAAGAAAATTTGTGCCTGATATACTAAAAAAGTTAGCCAAGATAAAAAAAGGACTACCTACAAAAAGAAATGAAATACCATCAAAAATATAAAATGTACAAAATGCAAGTCTCACGACGAATTCATTCTACCATAAAAAGTTGTGAGATCCTATGGGGAACCAAGTCGGTTATTTTAGTTAGTGTTTTTGGACTCACCTATTCAATACCATGTCATAATTTTTATTTAATTAGTTATCTAACAACATTCTTAGCTACTTTATCAGTAGCATACATCTTTATTTCAATAATAAATATAATGTTAGTGCACGCTGCATTAGTTCCGTAATTCAGTCAAAATCAACAAATGTTTGTAAATCTATCGGACCAAACTACGTGGTCATCAGTCCGTAGCTTACAAACTACTTAAACCTAGGTAAACTAACCTAAGGACAAACACACACACCCATGCCCCAGGGAGGTAATTCAGTCCCCCACATTTTTGTAAGATACATACTGTATGGCTGCCAACCCTGAGTCATATTACACCTTCAGAGATACGACGAAAAAATGCTCTCCTTAGAGAGCACCGTAAACTAACAACCCCCAGCTCCCCATACACAACGATGTCGCTGAGCTGGAACGCAGAAGTTTCAGATCAAGAAGAAAGATTTGTTCTTCGCTAAAGAGTTGACTAACTCCAACTTTGATATCCACAGTCTGCAAAACAACGTTGGCAAAGCCACTGCTCACCAAAATGCCACCTAGGCGGAATAGCCGTACGCACTAAAGCGCCTTGCTGCGACGATCGCGGCCGTTCGCCGACGGAGGTTCGAGTCCTCCCTCGAGCATAGGTGTATGTGTGTGTGTGTCTGTGTGTGAGTGTGTGTGCGTTTGTGTTGTTCTTAGGATAAGTTAGTTAAAGTAGTTTCTAAGTTTAGGGACCGATGACCACCGCATTTAAGTCCCATAAACTTATAAACATATGAACGTTTGAAACAAAATGCCAAAGCTTCTTGCCCACTGAGAAATCGCCTGGCTTCAATCTACCACGCAAAGTGTGGGCAACACTGAAAAGCACACGTACTGGCCATAGGAGATGCGCTTACGCCCTCCACAAATGGGGAAAGATACCAACGCCAAACTGCGACTGCAGTGTTGAAAGGCAAACGATTAAATACACAATGGAAGAATGCCCAGTCCGAGCCTACAAGGAATTCTACATCGGTTTCCTAGCTGCAACAAGAGAGGCAATTGATTATATTCAATGTCTTAATATCATTCTGTAATGAAATACTATATGAAATTATGTGTGTTAACGATGTGTGCCATACGATAAATAAATAAGTAAATGTAAGATTTAAATCAATAACTCCTATTTCAGGAAGGTCTAGAGGCCTAAAATGCAGATTCAGGCATAATATCGACTCCTTATTATAGAATTTTCTGCAAGACATTTTTTTAAAGGTTTCCAATGAGGTATCAAAGTTTTTAATGTAATTCTGCGTCAACCCAGGTAACTTTTCTCCGAAAGATTCTGTCTGGTGCGCAAATTCTGTTTGTGTTGGCCGTGTATCTTCCATTCTTTATGATTTCAATAATCCTATTTGCACCATCATCCTTTGCACATTTCATGTGTAACATTAGTTCCATAATAAGCAATGGATTTTATTTGAGCCGGCCGCGGGTGCCGAGGGGACTGAGGCGCGTCAGTCACGGGACAGAGGTCTGTGGTCACGGTCTGCACAGTCACTACGGTCGGGGGTTTGAATCTCCCCTCGGGCATGGATATTTGTGCCGTCCTTAGTGTTAGCTAGTTCATAAGTAGTTTGTAAGTTTAGGGACTGATGACCCGGTAGTTAAGTCCCATAAGCCATACAAACATTTGATCATTTTGATTTTATTTGATTTTCGAACTAATTGTCTTCACGCCTGCATTAAGTCATCAACTGATTTGAAGAGGACACTGTCTTCAATACATTTCTGGTGTCCACTGCAATATATGAATACTACCACATTAGACTGAAATTTTTTCAAAACACCACTGTCCACTGTATGCCTAAATACCTTCCACTGCACGACATCTGAATTTTGCCATGGGACTTAACTGTGGGGTCATCAGTCCCTAAACTTACACTACTTATGAACTAATTTATAACTACTTATGAACTAATTTATACTAAAGACAGAACAAACATCCATGTCCTAGGGGGGATTCGAGCCCACGACGGGGAACGGCCTCGTGCATCGGAGCATAGTATCTCAATGCGGGTAGCCTTTTGAACAATTTTTGACACACGTGCCTTGTTATTGACTTTCACTTTCTCTCCATTTGTGTGGGTGACATTCCTTCCTCTCATTTCATATGCTTTTTCTATCTTGTCCATCTACATATATATTCCGCAATCCACCGTAAGTTACGTGGTGGAGGGTACACTGCACTCCCTTTCCTATTCCACTCCCAAACAGAACAAACAAAAAATGATTGTCTATATGCCTCTGTCGGGCGCTGATAACCTCGCTGTTGAGCGCCCTAAAACGCCAATCATCATTATCATATGCCTCTGTATCTTGCCTTTGTGATCTTTGCGCGAAATGTAAGTAGGCGGCAGCAAGATCGTCCTTCAATCAGCTTCAAATTCCGGCCTTCTAAATTTTTTCAACAGAATTTCTCGAAAAGAACCCCGTCTATCCTTCAGCGATTTCCATTTGAGTTCGCGGAGCATTTCTGTGACACTCACGCATTGGTCAAACCTACCAGTAACGATCCTAGCTGCTCGCCTCCGAACTCTATGTCTTCCTTTAAACTGATCTGCTGTGGGTCCCAAACCCTTAAGCAATACTCAAGACGTGGTCGTACAAACGTTTAATACACGGAAGTACATATTCCCAAAATTCTCCCTATAAACCGAAGTCGGCTGTCCGCCTTACTCATATTGCAGATATTTGAACGACGCGATTGTATCAAGAACCTCATTACTAATGCTGTATTCGAACATTATGAAATTGTTTTCCCTACTCATGTGCACCACCTTAATTTTTCTACATTTAGAGCTAGCTGCCATTCTTCACACCAACTAGAAATTAATTGATTTTTCCGTCGGTACTTGACAGAACATGATAATAATATCAAAAAGGAACAACTTCCTGATGTTCTGCAAAACTTGCAGAACATAAGGAAGTTTTTTTGATACCAACTAGAAATTCTATCTGGTCATCCTGTATTTCATTACAGTCAATTAATGATGGCACCCTTACATACACCACAGCATCATCAGCAAACAGCCGCAAATTACAAGTTACTCTGTCCATCAGATCACTTATATAGATAGAAAACAATAGCGGTCCTATCACACTCCACTGGGGCACGCCCGACGACACTCCTGTCTCTGATGAACACTCGCTACTTAGGAAGTCTTCCAGCCAGTCACAGTCACAAATCTGTAAACCTATTCCATATACTCGTATCTTCGTTAGCAGTCTGCAGTGCAGCACCGTGTCAAATGCCTTTTTGAAATCTAGAAAAACACAATCTGCCTGCTGCCCTTCATCCTTCCTTGAATTACCATAATGCGTTTCTATGTTTAGATCCTTTTTCGTCAATGTAATGACCACAGTGAATGTATCACACCCTATTTGTAGTTCGTTCAAGGAGTGCGTTTGGATGGCATTTCTTTTTGTACGTAGTCCTCCTCCTCTTCTTCTCTTGTAACATTTGTTGTACATCAGATACGGATTTTCTTAAAACCCAGCCCGTATCCCTTATTTTATTTTCCTCAGAGGCTTTGACCTAATAATTTTTGAGAGGTCTGAGCGGTAAGTGCTTCTAAGTAGATTGTATTTTTCGATTTCCATGTGAACAAAGAAGAACCAATGTCCATCAGTGAATTGTTTAGACGTAGTCTCTGAGTTTTACTGCTGGAAATTGCGTAGGCTGTACATGTTGGTGACTGTTCGTGATGAACAAAAGCTCAATTAATAATTTAAAATTTAGTTTTGACTGAACATAGCTTGTAAAGATAGTCGTTACTAAACGTAATATGTATTCTTAGGTTTAACCTTTACTGCTTGTACGATACCGATAGAATCATTGACTGAGCCAAGACTCACCTCAATATTTCATCTCAATATTTTTCTCATATTTTAATAACAATATTCTCTTCTAGTCCTGCTATCAGGGGGGCAGAGAACAACCGTGTCACAAAATCATCCACAACGGATGAAACACATTTATGTAAGAAAGGCGACTTGTTGCAGTATTTCCTGATTCCTTTATTCAGACTGGAGTCATACGAACAAACACCCTGGTATGCTGTTGCACAGAGGACGTGTTGTTCAGTGAAGATAGTACGAGGGGCAATGGGAACATCTTCAGAATGTGCCAGCTGATCTAGTGGGATTAGTTGGCATTCAGAGTCAGCATACACGACACAGAGACACCATTCCTGGTGCTGGGCATTCTTAAACTTCAAGACCATCATATCCTCAGTGGAATTTACACATGAACCAGTTTATGACTCGTCCTAGAAACTCTCTTTTAGCAAAGTAGTTAAGACATCTGTGGCCAAAATGCTGCTTATGTCCATGTTAACACATATGGGTGGAGAGAAGGTGGGGCATGTTTTAGTTCCAAACATTGTGTTCTTATTTCCCTTCTCAAATAATAGCAAATCTACAATTTTTCATCGTGGACCAGCTTCTTTGGGAAAGTAGAGGAGTCCAATTAGTATATACTTTCATTTATTCTCCACAATGTGCTCCTCACAATCACCACCTATTTCATCTGGCTTGCATTATCTGAGGCCATAAACATGCACTGAATAATCAGGGTTTTTCCTCTTGAATAATCGTACATTTTTGATTTCGATGGGGAATCAGATACCTCCAAAGTTATAATGTGTGCAGACATTACTTGTACTGTATCTGCCTGGATCACAAGTGTGGTCTGAATCGTTCCTATGGCAAGCCAGAAGGAATCAGTAAAACAGAATTAATCCCCCTCAGCAGTATTTTTCACATTTATACCTGCCTGTTTAGTAGCAATGTATTCTGGAAGAGGGATGAAACAGGACCCCCCTCCAATTGCCTGGATCATAAATATCAAGGTGCAGTACAGAACGTAACTGCATATTTGCAAAAAGGGCACGTATAACGTTCCTAACAAATGTATAAAACCACTCTGCAATTTAATTAAATGTTCAAATGTTTGTAGAGCTTATGAGACTTAACTACGGGGTCATCAGTCCCTAAACTTACAAACTACTTATGAATTAGCTTTTACTAAAGACGGCACAAATATCCATGCTCGAGGGGGCATTCAAACCCCCGACCGCAGCGGTCGTGCAGAACGTGACTTGCACGCCGCAGACCGCTCGGCCACTGCGGCCGGCTGCAATTTAATTACCCCACAATATCACACCATTCCCCCCCCCCTTCAAATTTTAATGATGGATTTTTCTTCAACACCTCCGCTTTCCTTTCGGGGATGTGTCACCTCATAGCACAGAATTACTTTATAATTAATGTCGAGGTAATATGGCTCATTGAGAAGTTCGGGAAGCTCCCTTTTTCAAACCAGCTTGCAAGCATTCATAAAGGTAGCAGAATCCCAATATTCTACATTATTATTACAAATACATCTACATCTACATAGATATTCTGCAAATCACACTTAAGTGCCTGGCAGAGGGTTCATTAACCACTTTCATAACCTTTCTCTACCGTTCCATTCTCTAATAGCGCGCAGGAAGAAACAACACCTAAATCGTTTCGTTTTCGATCTGATTTCTCTTATTTTATTGGGATGGTCATGTCTCGCTATGTAGGAGGGTGCTAGCAAAATATTTTCACATTCAGGAATAAAAGTCGGTGATTGAAATTTCGCAAATAGAACTCGCTGCAACGCGTAACGTCGTTCTTTTAATGATTTCAACCTCACATCATGCAACATTTCCGTGACGCTTTCCCCCTATAATATGATAAAACAAAACCAGCTGCCCTTCTCTGAACCCTCTCAATGTCTTCCGTCAGTCGCACCTGGTGAAGGTACCACACTGGGCAACAGGAGAGGAAGCACAAGTGTTATGTAGGCAGTCTCTTCGGTGGTGCTGTTGCCTCTTCGAAGCGTTCTGCCAATGAAGCTTTACCTTTGGTTCGCCTTCCCCACAATATTTTCTTTGCGTTCTCTCCAGTCTAACTAGTTTGTAATTGTAACTCCCAGGTAATTGGTAGAATTTACGACCTTAAGGTTTGACTGATTTATCGTATAAATGAAGTTCAGTGGATTTCTTTTAGTGATCATGGGTATTACTTCACGCTTTTTATTATTTAGTGTTAATTGCCAATTTCCGCACCATGTAGAAATTTTGTCTAAATCGATTTGCTGTTGCTTTTGATCCTCTGTTGACTTCACTAACCGATAATCGACAGCATTATCTGCGAACAGTTTGAGAGAGCTATTCAGATTGTCTCCTGAAACATTTATAAACACAAGGAAGAGAAGGGGGCCTACAACGCTTCCCTGTGGAACGCCAGATATCACTTCTGTTTTACTCGATGACTTACCGTCAACTACAACGAACTGTGTCCTTTCTGATAGGAAATCGTGAATCCAATCGCACAATTGGGGCGTTATTCCATAAGCACGCAATTTCGTTAGGAGCCGCTTGTGAGTTACAGTGTCAAAAGCCTTCCAGAAATCCAGAAATATTCAATCGATTTGAGATCCCTTGTCGATGGCACTTATTACTTCATGTGAATAAAGAGCAAGCTGTGTTTCGCAACAGCAATAGTTTCTGAACCCGAGTTGATTATTGGTTAATAGGCAGTTCATAATGTTGGAACAAAGTATATGTTCCAAAATCCTACTGCAAATGGATGTCAATGAGATGGACCTGTAATTTTGGGGATCACTCCTTTCTAGAATATTGGAGTGACTTGGGCAACTTTCCAGTCTTTTGGCACGGATCTTTCGCTGAGTGATCGGCTGGAAATGATAGCTAGATAAGGAGCTATTGCATCGGCATTCTCTGCGAGGAATGTAGTTGGTATACGATCTGGCCCGGAAGATTTATTTTTGTTTAGTGACTTAAGTTGTTTTACTACTCCAGGAACATCTACTTCTAAATTTCGCATTCTGGCAGCTGTACTTGGTTCGAATTCTAGAGTGTTCACTTCGTCTTCTTTGGTGTAGGAATATCGGAAAGCTGTGACCAGGATGTCTTTGGATTTTCTGCCAGATTACGAGACATGATTTCGTTGTGGAAACTATTATAAGCTTCTCGCATTGAAGTCCGCGCTACATAGCAAGTTTCTGTAAAAGTTAGCCAGTCTTGGGGATTCTGCGTCTTTTTAAATTTTCCATGCGTTTTTCTTTTTTCTGCAACAGTGATCTGACCTGTTTTGGGTACCACGGGAGGGGGGCAGCCCCCTGTCTTATTAATTTATTTGGTATAAATCTCTCGATTGCTACTGATGTTATTTCTTTGAAAGTAAGCCACAACTGATGTACACTCGCATTTTTAGTTTTGAAAGACTGGAGACTATCACTCAGGAAAGCATGATGCTCTTCTGAAGAGAGATGTTTTTCGTAGATTTTTTGTGCAGTTGGGAATTTCGATATTCAGTCTCGCTACTACAACTCTATGTTCGCTAATCCCTGTATCTGTTTTGATGCTCTTTACTAGCTCAGGATTATTTGTTACTACGAGATCAAGGGTATTTTTGCAACCATATTTTATTCTAGTGGGTTCATGAACTAACTGTTCGAAGTAGTTTTCAGAAAAAACATTCAGAACTAGTTCGGACTATGTTTTATATTTGCCGCCGGTTTTGAATATTTATGCCAACATATCGAGGGTAAATTAAAGTCGCCACCGATTATAACAGTATGCTTCGGGTACCTGTTTTATTAATTTATTCCGGTTGTCAGGTCAAATTCAAATTCAAATGTTTGTATAGCTTATGGGACTTAACTACGGGGTCATCAGTCCCTAAACTTACAAACTACTTATGAACTAGCTAATCCTAAAGACGGCACAAATATCCATGCCCGAGGGGCGATTCGAACCCCGACCGTAGTGGCCGTGCAGACCGTGACTGGAGCGCCTCAGTCCCCTCGGCCACCGCGGCCGGCCGGTTGTCAGGTATAACCTTTAACCATACCAACTCACAGGAAGTATCTGCCACAACTTCGCTGCATGATAAACCGTTTGTAGCAGCACTAAATACGCCACCTCCTTTTTATTTATCTTATCCTTTCTGAAGACCATTTGGCCCATTGTAAAAATTTCGGCCGAACTTATTTCTGGCGTCAGCCAGCTTTCAGAACCTACAGGGTGTCCAGAAAAGGACTCCCTGATTTCAAAATTAAATATCTCAAAAACAAAGTTCGATAGAGGAATGCAGTAAACGGTATGTTTATTGCGAAAGCTGTAAGAAGTTTATACAGCAGTTTGAAATAATAGTTACAAAAGCTGCTAACAGATGGCGCTGTACGCTGTACAGCTCATATCGGCATACATTAGTGAAATAATCGTATGAAAACACTCTTTGCAAACAATCACATCACAATGTTTTCAAAATGTTCACCATTGTCACAACAGAGGTGGCGCAAACGAAGAATGAAATTCGCCATCACATTTCGTAGTGTCTCAACCGAAATGGATTCACATGCCACAGAGATCGCCGATTCAAGCTCGTCCAGCGTGGCGGGTTGCTTCGGGTAGACCATGTCTTTTCTTTCACTGTGCCCCACAAAAAAAGTCACAGGGAGTCAAATGCAGCGAATTGGAGGCCAATCCATGCCTGGACCAGTAAATTTGGGATATTGAAAAGCAGTAACTCGATTCCCGAAGTATTCCTCAAGAAAACGAAACACTTGTTCGGTCCGATGTGGTCGGGCTCCATCTTGCATAAACCATTCAGTACGTGTGGCGACAAATTGTTTCAAAATTGCAACGTAATGTGCACCAGTGACCGTTCCGCGAAAGAAAAAAGAGCCAATAATGCCTCTGCTGCATATTGCAGCCCACACAGTAACTTTAGAATACAGGGGGGTTTCGCTTCACACCAATATGGGCTTTTCGGAACCCCAAAATCGCCAGTTCTGCTTATTCACGTATCCAGTCAGGTGGAAGTGTGCTTCAGCTGTAAACCACATGCAGCCAACATCAAATCCTTCACTATCAATCATTGTGAGCATCTTATTAGCACAGGCAACCCTTTGTTGCACAGCTCTTACGGGTATGGCCTGGTGCGTTTGAATTTTGAATGGAAACATGTGTAGGCTCTTTCTCAGTATTTTCTGCGAGCTGGAACGCTTCAAACCAGTCTCAGATGCAATTCTACGGACGGATGATATTGAATTTCGCTGAATAATTCCAGAAACTGTGGCGATATTTTCAGGCGTAACTGCGGTTTGCTTGCGGCCAACATGCCCCACTAGATCATCGGTTACGCAGCCTGTTCGTTGAAATTTTGCGAAGATCGTACGAATGGTTTTCGCATCGGGTCCTTTTGGAACATTAAATCGTGCTTGAAAACTTCGCCTTGTTGCCGTAGGACTCTCTTCTAACCTGTGGTACTCTAGCACCAGAAAAACGCCTTGTTCAATGAAGTACATGGTTTTAATCTCTTCCTTCGGTACGCTAACCTCCTCTCATGTTTCAATAGTGGAACTGATCGCTCACGCTCGCTCGTGCAATGACGGAAACATATGCGTTTCCGATGGGAGTCCAAGCTGGTGAGCTACGCCTCCAAAATAACTGTGCTGGTATTCTGTGTCCTGGCTTGTCGATCGTCCTTGTGGTTTGCGTCTTCTTGGTAATCCTATTTGTGCATACGGCTACTAATAGGACCGGAGCAGGTGGGGCCACCTGGTGGCATTCAATCTCTGCACTTTGTGGCCAAGTGCGTGGATGAGGGCGTTCGGCGACCGAGCAGCTTTCTGATAGAAAAGCTTCGCAGCCTGCCGGAATCTGGCTTGGATCGGTTGAATTTCCGTTACTCGGAGGAGATCTTCGGTCGGAAGATGGAGTGTGAGACGCAGAATCCTGTTTTGGAGACCCTGGAGTCTTTTTATATGCGTCTGCGCAGCATTCCCCCAGACAACCGCCGCATACTCGAAGATGGGACGGATGAGTGTGGTGTAGATGGCCACACCAATCTGAGACGGTGGAGTGGAGGTCGGGTTGAGAAACGGGTAGAGGTCCCTCAGCCGGCCCCGAGCTCTGCTGATGACGTCGTCCACGTGTTGTTGCCAGGTAAGCCCTATCAAGCGTTTCTCCCAGGTACTTAGCCGTCCTGCCCCATGGAACAGCTGTGCGCCGTACCGATAGTCGTGGTAGGTCGAGTGGAACACGTTTCCTGGCGATTATGAGCACCTGCGTCTTCGCCCCATTAAAGCTGAGCCTCCATTTGGTGGCCCATCGACTCAGCTCGTCCGATGCTCGTTGCAGCCGAGTTCCTAGTGTGCGGGTCTCGTCGAAAGTTCCGCAGTGCGCAACTGGAATGTCCTGTCTTGGAGATACGACCGAATTAATCGGACGTGCGACAGGGGCAGGCCAAGGTCCAGCAACTTGAAGAGTAGACCGTCATGCCAGACGGAGTCGAACGCTCGCGAAACGTCAAGGAATACCGACCCAAAGTATTCCCGCCGTTCGGTCGCATCGAGGGCCTCTTCCACCATGCGGAGCATCTGGTGGCTGGTGGCATGTCCAGGTCGGAAGCCGCATTGTTCGTCCGGAAGGATGTTTTCTCGCCGAATGTGGCCCATGAGACGCTTCAGATATACGCGCTCAAAAACTTTGCTAATAGCTGGTAAAAGGCTGAAGGGCCGATAGTTGCTAGGTAGGCGATGGTCCTTCCCTGGTTTAGGAACTGGCACTACTTCAGCATGTTTCCAGGTCTGTAGATAATGTCCCGTTCACATGATGTCAGTGAACATTGCTGCGAGGTACGTTGAGGCTTCCGGTGGCATTTGTCGGAGCATTTCGTTGGTGAACTGATCGGGGCCTCCAGATTTTCGTTTATTGAGGCGGCGTAAATTCCGGGACACCTCTTCTGGATTGACGTCGGCTATAGGGTCCTCCTCAGCTTCAGCATTAAGGAATGCCGGCAGCCGTTGCTGGACCAATCGAACATGTTCAGGGTCGATAGGATCCTTAACTGGCGTGAAGTTAACCTCGAAGACATCGGCGATGGCGTTGGCCTTACTTCGGGGGCGTTGACGATCGCGGAGCCAACGTGCAGCGGTGGTATCTTCTGACGTCGACGGAGGAACATCTGGGTGGCCTTCCTACCAGTACCATTGTCGACGCGAAGTGTGGCAAGCTTGTTGGACCATTCCTGATGTTGGTGTGCAGTAACTGCAGCTTTGATTTCCCGCTGCATCCGATTTACTGTCCGCTCCGTAGCAGGGTTGTGAGTAAGTTTCCATTCCCTAAACAGTCGGTTTTTGGCCGTTATTATCGCCAGTATATCTGGTGGAAGCTGTCGAGATCGATATGGTGGATCCCTCCGTGGTTGGGGTGTGGCCCGTTGCGCTGGCTGGATAGCGTTCTCAGTGAAGGTACGGACGCACTCGTCGACTCTGGCATCGTCTACCATCGGTGCATCCTGAAGTATGTTCCCTAAGTGTTCGCGGTAGCGGTCTAAATTCGTGCTGTTAGTGGTAATCCCTTCTCCTCTTCACAGGCTCTGCGTCCTCATCAACATCGAATATTACCGGCACTTAGTCTGAGGAAAGAATGTTGCGCATGCTGGTGGAGATGACATATGGCACCCCTTTGATCAATGCAACATCGATAACATCCGGCTGTCCCCCATTCTCGGGGAAATGGGTCGGATCATGAGGGCCAAGTACCATTGCATCATGGCGTTGAGTTTCCCGCTGTAAGTTCCGCCCATGATGGTTGATGACACGAGAATTCCATACATGGTGTTTGGCATTAAAGTCCCCCGCCGCAAAGACCTTGCCAGGAGGTGACGGTAATGCTTCGATGTCTACAGGATGCACCACAGTCTTCGGTTGCCTGTAGACGGCGACGAACGTGATCCTGCCGATGGATGTGTCTACCGCTACCGCCGTGGCTTCCATAGCTTGCAGTGGAGGTCGCTGGACACGATGATGGGCCAAGGATGCGCGGACGTAGATGGCCGTTCCGCCCCCATGTGTAGATCGGTCTGTCCGGTGGCATACGTAATTTGCGGCGCGGACGTGGACCCCTGGTTTGAGGAAGGTCTCGTTGACAAGACGAACGTCGACCGCCTCATCTCTAAGGAATTGCCTGAATTCGCCTTCCTGGGTGCAAATGCCTTTGGCTTTACACGCAGCAATAGTGAGTCCTCGTTGACTATGGGCCATGACGTGTGGCCGTAGGACCAGCGGAGATTGCCCGGATGGCTACAGTGACGGCGGCTGTGATTTGCCGCGGGATTTCTTTGATGAGTTCTCGCAGCTCATTGAGGAGGGTCACCATATTCTACAGGCGTGGGGCATTCTCCTGTGGAATTGCAGGAACGATTGATCAACTGCTCAGAGGGGTAGCCACGACGTCTTCCTCTCGTGCCTTTTGGGCGTGGTCGCGTATCTCCCAAGCGCGTTCGCTTCTAGTAGGAGGTTGGGTTGTACAGGTATCGCCTCCAGTCCGCTGTCAATGTGCTGCCTGGGTCCTTGTAGTAGTGGATGTCTCCTTGGCAGGTGCGGGTCGCTTGTCGGCCGTTGTGTTTGCCGCAGCAGCGGCGTAACTTACTCCTGGGCGTACTGACGCTGGTTTCCTAGTAGTCCCAGGCCGTTGACCGCGGCTCTTTGCAGCAGCCCGAAGGAATGCAGAGCAGCCATGGAGGAGGCGACGTGTTCCCCACCACAACCAGCGCACTTAGGTGGGCCGTCTTCTTTCTTCCGTGTACAATCCCGGCTGGCGTGTTCCCCAGCGCACTTCACACAGCGCGGAGGCAATGAGCAGAAGGGGGCGACGTGCCCCACAGCTTGGCAGTTGTAACACTGTGGTTCACCCCGCATCGATCCGAGTTTCTCCGTGGTGACAGGCGTCGTCGCGATCCTGGTAACTTGCCAGAGACCCCTGTTATGTGGTATGTCGTAGGTGACAACCAGGACCAGTGGCGTCTCTATCCTCGTTCGGCGTGAAGTCACCCGGTGGCCAAAACCATACCCCATGTCTGACAGTTGTTGCTTTATATGGTCCAGACGGTAGTTCCTAGGCAGGCCACGGGAAAACAATCTTCAATATCTTGTCGGCAGCAGAAGGTAATGTGTAGATGGGCTTGTCAAGCTCCCCAAACTTTGCGGTATTTTCCCTATAATCGTCCGCCGTTTTGAGGGTAACCTTGTATAGGTCTGTTCCCGCTTGCTTGATGACAACATTCTCCTGTCCAACCATCTGGATGAGTAGCCTGTAGAGGCTGTCGTAGTCATCCGCGTTCCGTGCGCGTGTATTGCTTCTGTTCCGCATTCCATAGCTTCGTCCGTAGTCGTTTCCTGGGTCGTCTTAAGTGAGGGGCCGGATGGGGCCGCCGACCGAGCAAGCTCGGCCGGACGGCGATCCGCCACATCCTCCTCAGTACTTACGTCCGCTTCCTCTGACATCGCTCACTCACAATTTATCTGTGATTGTTCTTTGGTTCCCACAGATAGGACTCATTCAATTGCGTTTCGATTTGTTCCTTCTACAACTTTCAATAGAAATTCGTCCGTCAGCAAAAGACGAAAATAATCTAAAGGAGTGTTTCTCGTTGGTTGAATTGGCAATCACTCATTTTTTATAAACGGGAAATTTACCATTCCAACTGGCTCGCTTTCCCATGCAACAATTGTATCAGCTACGTTACCACTTGTTACCACTCCTTCTGCCCTTTCTCTCTCGCTTGGATTCACAGCCATTTCTACAGTCTAATCTACACTACTGACCATTAAAATTGCTACACCAAGAAGAAATGCAGATGATAAACGGGTATTCATTGGACAAAAATATTATACTAAAACTGACATTTGATTACATTTTCACGCAATTTGGGTGCATAGATCCTGAGAAATGAGCACCAAGAACACCAACCTCTGGCCGTAATAACGGCCTTGATACGCCTGGACATTGAGTCAAACAGAGCTTGGATGGCGTGTACAGGTACAAATGCCCATGCAGCTTCAACACGAAACCACAGTTCATCAAGAGTAGAGACTGACGTATTTGTGACGAACCAATTGCTCGGCCACAACTGACCATACGTTTTCAATTGATGAGAGATCTGGTGAATGTTATGGCCAGAGCAGCAGTCGAACATTTTCCGTATCCAGAAAGTCTCGTACAAGACCTGCAACATGCGGTCATGCTTTATCCTGCTGAATTGTAGGGTTTCGCAGAAATCGAATGAAGGGTAAAGCCACGGGTCGTAACACATCTGAAATGTAACGGCCACTGTTCAAAGTGCCGTCGATGCGAACAAGAGGTGACCAGTGGCACCCCATACCAACACGCCGGTTGATACGCCAGTTTGGCGATGACGAATACACGCTTCCAATGTGCGTTCACCGCGATGTCGCCAAACACGGATACGACCATCATGATGCTGTAAACAGAACCTGGATTCATCCGAAAAAATGACGTTTTGCCATTCGTGCACCCCGGTTCGTCTTTGCATACACCATCGCAGGCGCTCCTGTCGGTGATGCAGAGTGAAGAGTAACCGCAGCCATGGTCTCCGAGCTGATAGTCCATGCTGCTGAAAACGTCGTCGAACTGTTCGTGCACATAGTAGTTGTCGTGCAAACGTCCGCATCTGTTCACTCAGGGATCGAGACGTGGCTGCACGATCCGTTACAGCCATGCGGATAAGATGCCTAGGCCGTAGGGATCCAGCAAGGCTTTCCGTATTGCCCTCCTGAACTCACCGATTCCATATTCTGCTTACAGTCATCGGATCGCGACCAACACAAGCAACAATGTCGCGATCCGATAAACCGCAATCGCGATAGGCTACAGTCCGACCTTTATCAAAGTCGGAAACGTGATGGTAAGCATTTCTCCTCCTTACACGAGGCATCACAACAACATTTCACCAGGCAACGTCGATCAATTGTTGTTTGTGTACGAGAAATCGGTTGGAAACTTTCCTCATGTCAGCACGTTGTAGGTGTCGGCACTTGAGCCAACCTTTTGTGAGTGCTCCAGTGATCTCAAATATTATCACTGAATACACAACTGTAGTGATTACGATATGTGAAAATCGTGACGGTCTATTATAGTTATGTTGGCAACCCGTACGTATAGGTCGTGTTGTTCTTATGACCCTTGTGTCCTCTGAAAATAATTTATGAACGACTGATTAATAAATACGTAATGGTGAACTTCGTGTCGCTTATGGTTTTAGAGAAATCAACGGAAAGGATAAAAGAGTTCAGATCCATATGAGAGTTTTATTTTTATTCAGAACTAGTGTTGCTATCTTATTTCTTTTAATGAATTAACAGCACTGCTATAGACGGCATTTCTAGTGTTCAGTTTTATATTTGCCTCTTGTCTATGTTGTTTCTCATTTGAGCTCACAGCCTAGATATGCACGCTGTGTGGAAAATCATGCTTATATCATACGCCTCGAATCTGTCATTATTAATCTTTATTTATTTGTCTACAACAGCGTAATTTATTCATTAAATTCAATGTGGGAAAAACGCTAGTTCTGAATCGAAATGTAACTTAAGTGTACGTTTTACACAAATCGTCTCTTTTTCTAGTGTTTCGTGGCAGGTATGCGTTTAATTACATGTCTCGAATATTTTGTAAAGTGTTCAAATTTTCATAACAGGTAGTGCCCGTTGTATATGAGTTAGTTTCTTCGAGATCAACTAACAAAACTATTAAATTTTTTGCAAGAACACAATACTGAAAACATGGTATAGTGTGACAGCTACACGTACACCAATATGGCGTCGAGCGTCACGACTTCAAAATAAACAGTACTAACTCCAGATTATGTTTGAGCTCACTGGAATGCACTGAAAAGCTAATCATTTGCATATCGGCCGGCCGCGGTGGCCGAGGAGACTGAGGCGCTCCAGTCACGGTCTGCATGGCCACTACGGTCGGGGGTTCGAATCCCCCCTCGGGCATGGATATTTGTGACGTCCTTAGTATTAGTTAGTTCATAAGTAGTTTGTAAGTTTAGGGACTGATAACCCCGTAGTTAAGTCCCATAGACTATACAAACATTTGAACATTTGAATTTGCACATCACAGCATCTTCTTCCTGTCGGTTAAATTTCGCTTCTGTAGCACGTCATCTTCGTGATGTAGCAATTTTAATGGCTAGGAGTTTAAAACAAATTCGGCTCCGTCAGACTCTTCACTGGATTCCCACCCATCCTTCCCACCGGCCAATTACGTTTTCGAATCGATTTCTTCTAACATTCGCAATAATTCCGCATCCGTTTATTATGTCCCGCATTTTACGTTTCTTAGGTTCTGAAGGGCCCGCAGTATCACGATTGTTTCATTTTCAGTCCCTCAGCAGAGGAAAACTGTAGGGAAAAAACGCGAACCGCACCAGTAAAAATTGAAAACAATACATTCTTACGGTGCCTGCGCTATAAACCACACGGAATGGCTGTGCCCGACTAAACAGTGGTGCCAGCAACAGCTGAGAGTCTCACCGCGCAGGCGCGTCCACGGCTTGTGCTCCAGTATCGGCCGGGCGCGCAGGTGCGGCGGTGGCAGCGAACGTGTTAAGCAATTTTAAATGCTTTTTTAAACAAATATATTCTTCGTTTAATCTGGGTGAATGTTTATTTGTCGATATTCAGTCTCGAATCAACAACTCTGTGTTCACTAATCCCGGTGTGTGTTTAGATGCTATTTATTAGCTCCGTATTATTTGCAAATGATAAAGGAAGGGAAGGAAGAAGGATAGGAAAGAAAGGATTGACAGTGGCCGAATTTGGGCATTGATATTAAGCAATGGCGACAAGTGAAAATGTGAGCCGGACCGGGAATCGAACCTGGGTCTCCCGCTTCGGGCCAGCGGTCGCCTTAACGGACGTCCGAAAGAACAGACACCACACCAATACAATCCGTATTATTTGTTGGTAGATGGTCAAGTATTTTTTCACAACCATTTATAATTCCATTGGGTTCATGAACTAATTGCTCGAATTACTTTCCGCAGAATGTGTTCAATACACGTCAGGTATAACATCTACCCATACCAACTCACAGGAAATATCTACTACTTTTCGCTACAGGAAAAACAGCTTGTGACAGCAATGAGTACACCAACACCTATTTTAATCAATCTATCATTTCTGAACACCATTTGTACCTTTTTAAAAGTTTCTGTTAAATTTATTTGCGGCTTTAGCACTCTTTCCCTACCTATAATAATTTCAGATTCCATATTTTTTATTAGCTCTTGTAGCTCTGGTACGAAAATTTACAACTGCAGAACCAACAGTTTTTAGATGTGTTCGGCCTATTTCTGACCTGTACCCTTTGAGACTGAAACCCTTTCTGGATGTTGCTGAGATCCTCTAACTTAAAAAAAGAAAACAAACTGCCCCGTCTACGCCACACAGTTCCCGATACCGGTGTAGCCGCTTTCGTATGTAGTGGACTTCTGAACTATTCAACTGTACTCGGACCACCACATAATGGCGCAAGTCGAGAAACCTGCAGTGTACAAGATTGCAGAACCGTTTGAGCCTCTGTTTCAAACTCTCCACTCGGCTCTTTACCAGAGGACCGCAGTCGGTCCTGTCAACTATGCTGCAGCTGGTGAGCTCTGCCTTCATTTTGCAAGCAAAACTGGCAATCTTTACCATTCCAGATAGTCGTTTAAAACCGGAGAGGATATCTTCCGATCTAAAGCTACACATTTCGGTGGTACCTACATGAGCCACCTCTTTGAATTGGTTGCATCCTGTGTTTCTCATGGCATCTGGTAGGACTTGTTCCACATCTGGAAATACTCCACCTGGTATGCACACGGACTGCACACTGGTCTTCTTCCCCTCCCAAGCAGCCATATCACTACGTGCTCAATTGCCCTCCTAACGTTGGAGCTCCCAACTACAAGCAATTCCACCCTCTGCGATTGCCCAGATCTTTCAGGCTGAGAGGTAGCCACAGGACAAGCAACACCATCTTGCTCAGGAACAATGTCCGTCTTAGATAGCGTCTCGAATCTGTTGATAAGACATACCAGGGAAGCCTCTACATCGGTCCACGGGGAAGCCTTTCACTGCCTGCCACGCACTGTGGCAAAGCCCCACATGACTACGGGTGGGTGGCTGTCTCATTGCGAGCAGTAACAGAGCTGGTCGCAGCCGCGGGCCGATCCGTGAACACACAGGACGAGCTGGATACCCGCTGGTTCCCGAAGACTGGCACTGGACTACGTCTTCCAGTTTCAATGTTTCAAATGTTTGTATAGCTTATGGGACTTAACTACGGGGTCATCAGTCCCTAAACTTACAAACTACTTATGAACTAACTAATTCTAAGGACGGCACAAATATCCATGCCAGAGGGGGATTCGAACCCCCGACCATAGTAGCCGTGCAGACCGTGACTGGAGCGCCTCAGTCCCCTCGGCCACTGCGGCCGTCCATCTTCCAGTTGTGCAACCGAAGTTAGGACTGCCTGAAGCTGAGAGCCGCGGTGGAGTAGTCGGGCGGTCTAAAGCGTCTCGCTGCGGAGCGCTCGGTTGCTCGCCGTGGAGGTTCGAGTCCTCCCTGGGGCATGGGTGTGTGTGTTTGTCCGTAGGTTAGTTTACCTAGGTTTAAGTAGTTTGTAAGCTACGGACTGATGACCACGCAGTTTGGTCCGATAGAATTACAAACATTTTTTTTGAAGCTGAGAGCAAAGCGTCACCAATTCAGCTCGCATCCGCATACAACAGTCGCAGTCACTATCTATGGCCTCAGCTCCCAGAGAAACGAACAAATATATAGACACCCCGTAGGACTTTACAGCAACTAAGTAACGTAAATACGAGAACTGTGCCAAGAGGTAAGACTATCAGGCAGAAGTAAAAGAACTGAGCTAAGAAATTATGCAAGTGAGGCAAACTAGAACGACTGCAGCGGTAAAGAAGACGAAAAACACAGTTACCAAAGTGCACGCTTTTGAAGAAACGAGAGAGTGAACATAGTAAAAAAAAAAAAAAAAAAAAGGAAAAGAAAAGCAAGGTAAGATAAAATCTTCTCGGGCCTCCAGCCGCGTCAGGTGGTTAGAAACCAGCGAGTTTTCGGCAAAGTTCTCCTTGGTCATTATCAAGAGGTAAACTGAAAATGCACAGTAGACTAGTAAATGAAAGTAACTGATATTTCGTGCGACGGCGGTGCTGCCTGCTTGATAGCCCCCACCCAACTGAATAAACTATTTTGTTGTATCAAGAATAATACATTTCCTTGAGACAATATTGTCCCATTACACCAAAGGTATTAAACATAAGGAGAGGCACTGAGATACATTTTTCAGAAGATATGACGCGTACCTTGGTGCCTTGCGAAGGGTACTTTACTTACGAACCTCGACAAAATCTGACATTCTATGTAGATCTTGATTAATTTTTTTACAGTAAACCTTCAAAGCAAGACAGACATAAATTATCAACATAAAATTTCAAGTGGTGGATGGTGGGGGTGGGCGAGTACTTTACTTACGGAGTTTGACAAAATCAACAGCTTTGCTCCCGTTTGGATGCAGTTTTCCACATTTGACCTTTCAACCAAAATGACGCTCAATTTGGATGTTAGGATGACGTACAACACACAGTTCAGGAGGCATGACGTCATTAACAATGACATGCGCGATAAACTGCTGCATCACGCGACAACGCTGCACTACTCCTAAACCACCGGAACGATTTCAAAAAGGTTCAAATGTTTGTAAAGCTTATGGGACTTAACAACGGGGTCATCAGTCCCTAAACTTACAAACTACTTATGAACTACTTACGAACTAGGACGTCACAAATATCCATGCCCGAGGGGGGATTCGAACCCCCGACCGTAGGGGCCGTGCAGACCGTGACTGCAGCGCCTCAGTCTCCTCGGCCACGGCGGCCGGCGAACGATTTCAACCAAATTTCGTGCACATAGTCCTTACCAGAAGGTACCAGTTGCTCTAGCGGTAAGAACCACATACGACACATAACTGAGAAAAATATGATGTCATTAACAATGATATACATGATAAACTGCCCCCTGACGCAAAATGTTTGACTTGTAGTGCATACAAATTTTGATGAATTTGTGACACTTAATCTTCAAAACAAGAAGAAGGTCACTCAGTATATAGTGCATGGCAGAAGTTACTTTACCTGTGAACTTCGACAAAGTCTACAGTTTTATTCCGATATTGATGTATTTTTGAACCGTATATCTTCCGAACAAGAGGAGAAAACAGGAGATGGATTAACAGAATATTTAAATAAATCAATACCTACCAACGCTGGGTTTTCAGCTAGTTAATAACTATTAGAGTGTCCTTGTGTTTGTTAGCGGGCTTGTTTGTTTCTATTGCATACAAATCTACAGTTTTGTTCCAATTTTGATGAAGTTTTCCACACTTGATCTTTAAAACAAAGAGGGCCGCGAGGGAGTAGCCGATTGGTCTGGAGCGCCACGTTGACTCCCGCGTCGGAGGTTCTAATCCTCCCTCGGGCATGGATGTTTGTGTTGTCTCTAGTATAAGTTAGTTCATAAGTAGTTTGTAAGTTTAGGGACTGATGACCTCGCAGTTAAGTCCCATAAGCATTACAAACATTTGAACATTTAAAATAAGAGGAAGATCACGGTCTACGTAAATTTTCGTATGATGCCTGGCGGAGGGTACTTCACAACAGATTTCGACACAGTGACAATGGAAGCTGGCACCTGTGTCTGTGTTTTCAGGTAAAAGAGTTTGCACTCCTAAAGCCATGTATGGTGCACGGTGGAGGGTACCTTGAAGTAAATTGTAACACCGCTTCACTGCGACAAATACTCAAGGAAACTGGCCGAGCGATATCAAACGGCGTAAGGCAGGGCTCTCCCACGTGGCACACGCCCTGCCCCCTACTGCAGATGGTCAGTAGGAATTTAATGTGCTTGGTACTGTGGGATACGTGTGTTTGCAATTAAAGATGAAGTATATTAATAAAAACTTTTAAAAAATAATTTGTGTTGGTTTGTAAAGAGAATATATAAAACTTAGCAGAAATAACGGGTGAAAGGGTTGTAGTTACATCATTTAAATTATGAGATGGAACGGAAATCGAACCAGCGACCGCAAAACCAACGACACAGTAACCCAGGTCGTTCAAAAAAATGTTCAAATGTTTGTATAGCTTATGGGACTCGACTACGGGGTCATCAGTCCCTAAACTTACAAACTACTTATGAACTACTTACGAACTAGGACGGCACAAATATCCATGCCCGAGGGGGGATTCGAACCCCCGACCGTAGTGGCCGTGCTGACCGTGACTGGAGCGCCTCAGTCACCTTTTTTTTTTTTTTTTTTGTTCTTCAGGTAGATCTATGCTTTGCGGTCGTTTTGATTGTTCGTTTTTGGTCGTTCGTTGATCATTTGGCTCAGCTTTTTTATTACAGAGGACGTTCAGCCCTCTGACCGGGCGCGCTGAGCCACGGCGCCCGGCAGTCACCTCGGCCACCGCGGCCGGCCCAGGTCGTTCCCCATACACTCCGCCGACTTGTACTTATTCAGTTGTTGATGGTTTATAGTCACAAAAGAAAAACTCATGGACGACATACTTGAAAGTACCTGTACTCGTCGTTGTATTTGCCAAGATTTGGCTTAGTGATCTTCGTAGTCTATTTTCGTATTTGAAGTTTTGAATGAAATAGTCCACAGACATTCCTTCGCTTTGTAAATTTAATGCACAGCACTCTTTTTACACCTTATTTCTTTTGGTAAATAAAACTTTATTGCCTTATTCTGGAGCCATCATTATTCTACGTTTTACGGGTGGCAAATGTTAGAAACAGCTGATCGGATCTAGCAGCCACCTTGTAGCGAGAAACTGTCGCGCTCACGTAGGACACACTGCCATGTAGTTGCAGGGTCGCGTAGGTGTACGTGGCGCGGTGTCGCTCGCTTTTGTCGCTCACGTAGGACGCGGTCTAATGGGGCAGCGACGCGGCAGGGGAAGTACAACCCAGTCCCGTCGCATGGCAAGCGCCGTGTGTGCTACCCGAAGTTTACCAACGTTTCTGCTTTAGTAGTGCGATTGTCTCTGTACCCAACAGGATGACAAACGATAGTAACTATGTTCGTCATTGATTTCTTTTAATCTAGTGGGGAAAATATCCCTATATTTCCGACCACAATGGTGTTGAGTACACCTACTGTTACACGAAAAAAAAAAAAAAAAAAAAAAAAAAAAAAAAAAAAATGAAGTTTGTGTAACGAAGGTACCAAATTGCTACAGGGTGTCCCGAAAAGGGCTCCCTGATTTCAAAATTAAATATCTTGAAAACAAAGATCGATAGAAGAATGCAGTAAACGGTATGTTTATTGTGAAAGCTGTGAGAAGTTTATACAGCAGTTTGAAATAATAGTTACAAAAGCTGCTAACAGATGGCGCTGTACGCTGTACACCTCATATCAGCAAAGTGCAAATCGTATGAAAACACTCTTTGCAAACAATCACATCATAATGTTTTCAAAATGTTCACCATTGGCACTACAGAGGTGGCGCAAACGAAGAATGAAATTCGCCATCACATTTCGTAGTGTCTCAAGCGAAATGGATTCAAAAAATAAAAAAAATAAATAAAAATAAAAATAAAAAAAAAATCACAGGGAGTCAAATCCGGCGAATATGGAGGCCAATCCATGCCTGAAACAGTAAATTTGGGATATTGAAAAGCAGTAACTCGATTTCCGAAGTATTCCTCAAGAAAGCGAAACACTTGTTCGGGCCGATGTGGTCGGGCTCCATGGCCAATAATGTCTCTGCTGCATACTGCAGCCCATACAGTAACTTTAGGAGAATACAGGGGTTTCGCTTCACACCAATATGGCTTTTCGGAATCCCAAAATCGCCAGTTCTGCTTATTCACGTATCCATTCAGGTGGAAGTGTGCTTCATCTGTTAACCAATGCAGCCAACATCAAATCCTTCACTATCAATCATTGTGAGCATCTGATTAGCAAAGGCAACCCTTTGTTGCACAGCTCGTACGGGTATTGTGTAGGCTCTTTCTCAGTATTTTCTGCGAGCTGGAACGCTTCAAACCAGTCTCAGATGCAATTCTACGGACGGACGACATTGGATTTCGCTGAATAATTCCAGAAACTGAGGCGATATTTTCAGGCGTAACTGCGGTTTGCTTGCGGCCAACGTGCCCCACTAAATAATCAGTTATGCTGCCTGTTCGTTGAAATTTTGCGAAGAGCGTACGAATGACTTTCGCATCGGGTCCTTTTGGAAGATTAAATCGTGCTTGAAAACTTCGCCTTGTTGCCGTAGGACTCTCTTCTAACCTGTGGTACTCTAGTACCAGAAAAACGCGTTGTTCAATGGAGTACATGGTTTTAAACTCTTCCTTCGGTGAGCTAACCTCCTTTCACGTTTCAATAGTGGAACTGATCGCTCTGGGGCTTCGGATCACTATTTATACTAGGCATTACGTATGGCGAACACAGCGCCATCTGTTAGCAGCTGTTGTAACTATTATTTCAAACTGCTGTATAAACTTCTTACAGCTTTCACAATAAACATACCGTTTACTGCATTCCTCTATCGATTTTTGTTTTCGAGATATTTAATTTTGAAATCAGGGAGTCCTTTTCTGGACATCCTGTAGATTCATCGGTTTCTAGAATTATACACCACGCAAACTAACTTATACTAAGGACATCACACACACCCATTCCCGAGGAAGGACTAGAACCTCCAGTGGGAGCATCCACGCACTTCGCGATGCGACGCCTCTGATCGCGCTGTCATCCCCACGCGGCCCACTCACAATTAATTGAAACATTGTCGAGTGATGCAGCAGTTTATCGCGCAAACCATTAAGACGTCATACCTCCTGAACTATTTGTTGTACGTTATCCTAACACCCATAGTGACCGTCCTCTTGGTGTGAAGGTCAAATGTGGAAAATTACATGAAAACCTAAACAAAACTGTTGATTTAGTCGAAGTACATAAGTAAAATAACACTCACCATGCACCACTTGATTATATTATAAAGACCACGACCTTTTCCTTGCTTTGAAGGTTTACTTTGCAAAATTTCATCAATATGAAAATAAACTGGAGGTTTCAGCGAGGTCATTGTGTTAAGCACCCTAGGCCACGCACCATCATACGCGACATATCTCCTGAAATATCATACCGATAAAGTAATTGGCATTTATTTCATTTATTTGTCAAAGAATAAAGGCATAAAATAAAATAATATTTAGCAGCACTTCTATGGTTCAGTAATGAGAAACGTCACCCCTGCCATGCTTTCTGCCAAAGATACAAATACAGTGCGGTGGGGTGTATACTCATCACTACAGACAGGCTGTTTTTAAAGTTTAACTTTAACTTTTTAGAGTTATTAAGTTAGTTTTGGTGAGATATTATGCAACAGATGTTTTAACATTGCGTTTGACATGACGCCACAAATTTACAACTGGTTGAAAATATTTAAATTGATATTTTAGTTTTTCTTCTGATTTTGATTTTTATACTTCAAATTTTCATATATGTTCATATGTTTGTAGAGTCTATGGGACTTAACTACGGGGTCATCAGTCCCTAAACTTACAAAATACTTATCAACTAGCTAAGACTAAGGACGGCACAAATATCCATGCCCGAGGGGGGATTCGAACCCCGACCGTAGTGGCCATGCAGACCGTGACTGGAGCGCCTCAGTCTCCTCGGCCACCGCGGCCGGCAACGAAGCATCAGCGACGTCTTGACGAGATGGCAGGCGACTTGATCACAAATTTTTAAATATTCTGTGCATTAATCGAACTCGTGTGGGAAGGCAGTGGCATACAATTCTTAAGTACTACATGGTGTGCGACCACAGTGAAATACATAGAATTTACAAAGGAAATTAATTCAGAATAAGTGAATAGAGCACACGCAAGAATTTGTATTGAAGAAAGTTACTATTAATAAAACCATGGCTGAAGGCTGAATTAATGAACGTTACAAAAGCATGTGGTGCAATCGATCATAAAGGTAAAGCAGTCAACAATCCGAAGATTGGTTTGAACAGCACAGTGCTTTACTAGGCATGGTCCTGTTTGGAGATGGTATGCCGTTGCCTTCCTCCGACCTTCGAACTGACTTACCCAGCCAGTTATAGGGGGACCTACAGTTTAAAGTGGTATCCGAACCACCGTGCTACTCGATATTTACCACATAAGCAACACTGCCAGAGGTGAAAGAAGTGGAAAGTGACAGATAAAAATCCTAGGACCTGGCGGGGATCGAACCCGCGACCGTTGGATTTGTAGTCTGGCACTCTACCACTGTGCTATCGAGCCGCACAACGCAATCGATCATACAAGACAGGAAAGACAGAATCAAATCAGAAAATCTGAGGAATATTTAGCATACTCGCGGACAGACGCGATGTGAAAAGTTAGTTAACAACAGCAAGGAAATTCAAACATACTAAGTTTACACGAAGGCTGAAGGCCACACATGTGTATACTAACTTGAGCAAAACCGAACACACAATCATCACTGGAACGAAAATGCAAATAATAAATATACACTGAATTTAATCGAGTTCTGTAAATTAAGAAACTCTTCTCCTATCATAGCGAAAGAATTACTCAAAAGGACTATCACTGAAAAACCAAGACTGCCTGATCACAAATAAATCAAAATCCTAACATCATGCCTTCCCCTCAGCATGATTCGGCGGAGTACTTTCTTCCTCAGTCGTTGGAACCAGAATAGCTCTAAGGCCTCGGAGAAACCTCCCCCCTCCACCCCCCCCCTCCCACCATACACCGGATGCAGGGTGCGCTAAAAGCGACGCAGAGTGCGTTCAAAGACCAACCCTTGCTACCTGACCAAGACAATTCCCTTTACATCCGCTCCCAGAGAAGTCTCCCTGCCAGCAGACGCCAGAGCAGACGACAAACGAAGCCATGCGTTCTTAACTACAGCAAAACGAGGCCTAAAGCGGGAGGCGGCGACTGTAAGCCATTGCGCGGCAGTCAGTCAATATTAAGAGCACACATTCACTTTCACATTCACATGAACACACAAGTTCAATCACACGGGTGGAAACATTTATAACTATGGGGCAAACATACATAAACATGGGGCACTGATCATTAATAAAAGTAATAAAATAATTAACACACAGATAGATAGCATTAATGGTGCAGAAACACTTTAGGTTAATGAATCAATCAAAATGGAACACGACCACACAGTCAGTGGACGTGTTTCACAGTGCGTTCCTCGAATAATACTTATCACGAAACAGTGGAAGTAAAAAATGATTGGTCAGCAAACAACCTGCAAAAGAAAATACGACACCGACAAATTTTGACTATGAATAGCAGAAAAAACATTGTGAATATTACTAAATACCTCGCAATCCGGCGATAACGTCGCGTTAAAAACCACCACGTGTATTGAGAGCTGCCGGCTAGAACTGATAACGAATGGGGGCGTGTATCTTATTTTCATTCCTTCTACCCGTGATTCACGGTGTGGTGAGAGAATGACACTTCTGTAATCATCGAATCTGAATGAAGTGGGGCAGTGAACACTTTGGAGTCTTTATCGGTTGCAGAGACGCAAATATCCGAGACACCCGAATGGCCGAGCAGCACACACACGTGTTCCACACACAGCACGGCACGTGGGGGATGTGGCAGTCGCGCGCACTCAAATATTCGTAGAGCTTATGGGACTTAACTACGGGGTCATCAGTCCCTAAAGTTACAAACTACTTATGAACTAGCTTATACTAAAGACGGTACAAACATCCATGCCCGAGGGGGGATTCGAACCCCCGACGGGGAATGGCCTCGCGCATCGCATCATAGCGCTCGGCCGCTGTACCAGCCCGCGCCTCCGCTCTTAGGTGGGTCGACAAGAGTTTCCTGTCATATGACGCACATACTGTCATCAGAATACATCAGAAGAGTTATCCTGTGGAGGAATCGGTTAACCTAGCACTTTGCGATGAAATCTTTTAGTTACCCATTGGAGAGGCACATCCTTTCATCTGCTAATCGCACAACTTTGCGGTGCGGTCGCAAAACACAGACACCAAACTGAATACAGGGAACAGAGGCGTCAATGAACAGACAGAAAGATCATAATTTTGCGAAAATAAAAAAAAATAAAAATTTCTGTTTGAGGAAAGGCTTGAACGAAACACGTCTCGCTCCACACATCCTCACACTACCAACAGGACCACAGCACTCCTATGCACTCAATGTACTCGACGTTGCCTATCTTTCGCATGGACCATTCAGTTTTTACATTTTGCTTGTTTTGTCATAGTTCAACACAACTTATTTCAGTTTCAAGATTACCTGACATAGTCTGGTCTGGAGTCGATCTAATCGTTTTATAGTTTTCAAAATGACAACTCAAGATCGAACACTAAGAATTTATTAAATGACGACCTGTTTCGGTGCACTGTGTCACCATCATCTGGTCACATATATGTTATAATTTGGTCATCTTGTTAAAAAAATTGGGTTAAAATAACAAGTGCAACATTGCACTTAGTAATTATATTAAAAAAATAAGTTAAAAACATGACAGCTTACAAAATACGTGACCAGATGATGGTGACACAGTACACCGAAACCGGTCGTCATTTAATAAATTATTTCAGTTTCCTCGATTGATCCGTGTTCAGTTCTTCACGGCCTATCCACTGCACGAACTTATAACTAAATGTGAGGGGGAGAGGGGGGTGCGATGGGGAGAATCCCGGCATAACTGTAGACTGGGATACCACCCGTCTGCCTTGACCCATGACGTCATCAAAATGTCGGAAAACCAGTATACGGGATATCTTAATACTTCTGTAGTGTAGATACAAGTAATCTGTAGTTATTACAGATAACAGAATGTACCGTCGATCACAGGTCTTAGCCCAAAAATTCGACATCTAGGTGAAAAGACAGCAATGACACATACGATATTCAATGTGAGGTAAGAACTAAGAAATTGTAAACCACTTCCATCTATAGTTACAATACATATATGTATATTCAGACCATTACAAATGTATTTACAGAGCACCTGATGATGGCTAAAGGCCGAAATGAGCTCATTGTGATTTATAAATAATAACAGCAAATATAAAGCTGTGTTGTTGGTGTATCATCATAATAATCATGTCATTACAAGAAAAAAATATTCCGGTTAACCTACACCTAACCATCAAAGAGAAGCTACAGATCACTTTTTAAACACAAAATATTAATGTGTTCTGTTTCTAAACAAACTATCGTCTTCAACTCAACCAGCACATAATCACTCAAGGCTTCTACAAACACGCACGCACCTCAAAACTACCGCGATGTGATGATGTCACGGGTCAAAGCTGACAGGTAAGCCAGGTTAAAAAAAAAAAATTCAAATGTTTGTATAGCTTATTGGACTTAACTACGAGGTCATCAGTCCCTAAACTTACAAACTACTTATGAACTAACTAATACTAAGGACGGCACAAGTGTCCATGCCCGAGGGGCGATTCGAACCCCCGACCGTAGTGGCCGCGCAGACCGTGACTGGAGCGCCTCAGCCCCCTCGGCCACCGCGGCCGGCGAGCCAGGTTCCCTTGTTAATATTATATGAGTGGGAATATGTGGTAGCCCCAGTGCTTCAGAAACGCATACATCCACATTAGTGAATATTTTCGTAAGAATACGAAACACTGCACAAGCAGAATATTTTTGACGCGCTTACCGGTGCGGCTGACCGATGCCGCCAGAGGCGGGCAGCAGCAGCAGCAGCAGCAGACGCTGAGTGGTGGTAATCGCCGCGCCGGTGACGAGTGCACAATGGGGGCCGATGCGCCTCACGAGCCTGTGTTCACAGTGACACCGATACACCGCCCTTACACGCCGTCGACCGAGTTTGACTGAAAAATCGAGCGACGGCCTCGTCACACTGCATCCGATATAGTTTGCCACTTGGTTGGGTTAAGGAGAAGTTCAGGTTAGGTTAGAATCTATTGTGTGTCTGAAGTATATTAGATTTCAATTCCCTGGGGTGCATTGGATTCCACTGACATTTTTATGCTTCGAAATTAGTGCAACAAAGCGGTTTTTGTTATTAATAAAGACATCGAATGCATACGAATGAGCTACATCTGTCTCGAAAAAAGAAAGTGGCGAGGATTTTGTGCTGCCCTTAATTATTGCCATTTCCTGACAATCTTTACGAATATGTGAGGTAACGGTAAAAGGAGAAATTTCTATTACATACGTGTGATATTTCGTGGTGTCACTGACAAGCAATTTTACAGTTTTGCTGAATTTATTTGAAGTTGTGCAGACATAAACCAGTTAACCTCAGTGCTTTAAATAATGAAAAACTACACCAGTTAGGCGAGTTAATTACTTATCACAACGAGTTTCGAGAATTTATTCTCATCTTGTAATACATTTGTTTACATAAGTACGGCACTTTTTCGACGTTTCAGTGTGTGATTTTTCTGCCACTCTTGCACTGCGGCTGTCTCTTTTAGCTAACTGAAGTTCCGAAAATCGGACAGAATAAATATTGAGGTGTGTATTTTATCCTGATGTTAGAAATCATAACTTTTTCTGTCTGCTTAAAGGTATTGTGTCTCTTCCATCAGTTATAATATCTAACAGAATAACAGTGACTTAGACCTACCTATGTACAAAAGCCAGTGTAAGTGACGATTTTGTTGTTGTTGCGATATCCATTGTAATGGAGCAGACACAATACCTGCAAGTACAGACCGACGTACTATTCAGTATGTAAAAAAGTTGCCAAGATTTTATTATGTAGGCTACGATTTCGCTCATTGCAGTAACCTCAAAAAGACATCTGTGCTAGAGCTGCATAAAATCACACTTTGAAACGTCGCGATGTATTTATGTAAACAAACGCACTAAAAGCTACAAAAATTCGCGAAATGGGTTGTGGTAGGCATAAAAATACATAATTGTGCAGTTTTTCAGTATTTAAATCCAGGAATAACACAATTATAGGCCACCCAGAAACATCCGATTATGATGAATGAAATGAAGTTACATTGATCTTCAGTGACTGTCATTCAATATATTTCTGACAGACAAGTGTGAATTTACGAATAATTTTCAACACAGAAACCACTGAAAAGCGAAAGCACACATAGGCCTGCACCACATTTGCAGGTAACTTGATGGAACAGACTCACCACTTTATTAAAGAACGCCAGAACCAATAAGAATAGTTTATCGACAGCTAACACCCGAATATCACAGTGCAAAACAAAATAAGAGAGCCACTACAATAACATTAAGATACGCTATAATCCGCAATTGCACACATTTTTTGAGATTATAATTTACGCCTAAAATTTCTGATTAAGGATTTAACCAAATTGGGCGCTGCTAAAGCGTCTCGCTGCGGAGCGCGCGGTTGCTCGCCGTGGAGGTTCGAGTCCTCCCTGGGGCATGGGTGTGTGTATTTGTCCGTAGGTTAGTTTACCTAGGTTTAAGTAGTTTGTAAGCTACGGACTGATGACCACGCAGTTTGGTCCGATAGATTTACAAACATTTGAACCTTTTTAACCAAATTGGGTTTTTCAATAAACTGTAATACAAGGCCATAGATTCCTAATTATATCCCGATTGTGATATTTATCGTCTTCTGCGTGCCGTCATGTGGTGTGGTCCGAGTTCTTCTAAATTGGTAGGCGTCCACTACAGGTAGAAAGCGGCTGCACAGATAACTTGTCTGTATGGCGCGGAATAGGCGGTTTGTTTAAGTCAGCGGGCCTCGGGAACACACAAGAAGGGTTCAGTCTCAAAGGGTACAGCTCACAGATAAGATGAACACATATCTAAGAAAATAGCAGCAGCTGTATAACAATTATTTATTTAATTGTGCAACAGGTTTCGGTGTTACAATTACACCATCTTCAGGCGCTCGTTGTGCAACTGTGAGTATTCGCACATTTGGAAAGGGTGACCGTTAATACCGGTAGCCGTAAATTTCTTAATCCCTTCATGTCAAAAACCCAACGACGACTGATCTTCAAAAACGATTTAGGAGACAATATCAGTAGCTCTTTTACACTGTTCGAGGATGATTTTGTCATTTACCGCTCGTTAAAATCACCAGGAGAACAAAAACAGCTGCTAAATGATTTATATACGATTTCCGTATGGTGTACAATTTTGCAATTGGCCCTAAATAATGATAAGTGTGAATCCATCCATATAAGCACTAAACGAAATTCATCAGACTTCATTTACACCATAAAATAGTCAAATTTTAATGCTGTACATTCAACTGAAATCAATTTATTGGCAGAACACTTAGACGATGCAACAGTGCTACTAAAGTAACTGCCGGGGCGGACTGGCCGAGCGGATTGAGGCGCTATGCTCCGATTGCGAGGCGGTTTCCCGTCGGGGGTTCGAATCCCCTCTCGGGCATGGATGGTTGTGTTGTCTTTAGAATAAGGTAGTTTGTAAGTTTAGGGACCGATGACCCCGCAGTTAAGTCCCGTAAGCTTAACAAACATTTGAACATTTTTTACTAAAGAAACTACCTACACTACAATTTTCCCTTCTATTTTGGATTATTAATGAGCATTGTGGGATCCCCATCAAGTGGGACTGACGAAGGATATAAAGATAGTTTAGAGAAGGGCAGGTCATTTTGTATTTCCCGACACAGGGGAGAGTGTGCCACGGAAATGATGCACGATCTGGGGTGAAAATCACTAAAAGAAAGGCGTTATCACTTGCGACGAGATTTATTTGCGAAATTTCTTTCACCCACTTTCTCTTCCAAATACGAATATATTTTGTTTGCATCCACCTACATAGGGAGACATGATCATGATAATAAAATAACAGAAATCAGATCGAAAACCAAAAGATTCACGTGTTCTTCTCCCCCGCGCGTTATTAGAGAACGATAGAGTAATATCGTAAAAGCGGTTCGATGAACCCTTCATCATGCACTTAAATATGACTTTCAGGAGATATATGTAGATTACGATATGCATATTATTGTCCAAGTTAAGTCTAGAACGCAAATAGAGGCTGGTTGGAAGTTTGGAGTAATACGGAGTCAAGGTAGGAATACCCATTATCATCACCCTTGTTTGGTTTTATGTCAAAGGTGTACTGATTATTTATGCAGATATAGCTACAAATCTCCATTTTTTTTATACTCAAGGAATGGCGTTCTTCGTTGAAGTGACAACCTGCGCTCTTGTTCTCGTGCGTCGCAAGGCTCAAGAATGAATATCACAGAGATAGAGAGACAGAGTAGGAAGATGACATAGGAGATATGATACCGCGAGAAAAATTTGACAGAGCGCTGAAGGACTTGAGTCGAAACAAGGCCCCTGGAGTAGATGATATTCCGTCTGAACTGCTGATATCGTTAGGAGAGCCAGTCGTGAAAAAATTGTATCACCTGGTATGCAAGATGTATGAGACAAGGGAAATACCCTCCGACTTCAAGAAGAATACTGTAATTCAAATTCCAAAGAAAGCAAGTGCAGACAAGTGTGAAAATTACAGAACTATCAGTTCAACAAGTCATGGGTGCAAAACACTAGCACGAATTATTTACAGACGAATGGAAAATCTTGTGGAATCTGACCTCGGGGAATATCAGTTTGGATTTAGGAGAAATGAAGGAACACGGGAGGCAATGCTCACATTACGACTTATCTTAGAAGATAGGCTAAGGAAAGGGAAACGTACGTTTTTAGCATTTGTCGATTTGGAGAAAGCTTTTGAAACTGTCGACTGGAATACACTATTTCAAATTCTGAAGGCATCAGGAGTGAAATATAGGGAGCGAAGAGTTATATTCAACCTATACAAAATCCAGACAGCGGTTATTAGAGTCGAAGGGCAAGAAAGGGACGCAGAGGTGGGGAAGGGAGTAAGACAGGATTGTAGCCTTTCCCCAATGTTGTTCAATCTGTACATTGAGCAGGCAGTGAAGGAATGGAAGGAGAAATTTGGAGAGGGCATTAAAGTGCATGGAGAAGAAATAAAAACATTGCGGTTTGCCGATGACATAGTACTTATGTCAGAGACCGCAAAAGATCTGGAAAGGCAATTAAATGGGATGGACAATGTCTTGAAAGGAAGATATAAGATGAACATCAACAAGAGTAAAACGAAGGTAATGGAATGCAATGTCAGAAAATCAGGCGATGCTGATGGAATTAGATTAGGTAATGAGACAATAAAAGTAGTAGATGAATTTTGTTACTTGGGTAGCAAGATAACTTCTGATGGCCGAAGTAAAGAAGATATAAAATACAGAATGGCTTTGGGAAGAAAAGCGTTTCTAAAGAAGCGAAACTTGTTAACATCCAATATAATTCGAATGTTAGAAAGTCCTTTCTGAATGCATTTGTCTGGTGTGTAGCATTGTATGGGAGTGAAACGTGGACAATAAGGAGTTCAGATAAAATGATGATACAAGCTTTTGAAATGTGGTGCTACAGACGATTGATGAAAATTAGATGGGTAGATCACGTAACTAAAAGGAGGTGCTTAACCGAATCGGGGAGAAAAGGAGTTTCTGGCATATCCTGACTAAGAGAAGGGATAGATTGGTTGGACACATTCTGAGACAACAAGGAATTGTCAACTTAGCATTAGAAGGAAGCGTGTGGGGTAAAAATCGTAGAGGGAGACCGAGGGACGAATATAGTAAGCAGATTCAAAAGGATGTAGGTTGCCGAACGTATTCTCAGATGAAGAGACTTGCACAGGACAGGGTAGCGTGGAGAGCTGCATCAAACCAGTCTGCGGACTGAAGACTACAACAACAGAGAGACAGAGAGATGGCCGATGGCGGCAGGTCTCTGGTCTCGCATGTGTCTTGTGAGATAAGTCCAATCGTGCTGGTGGGCACTGCAGCCGAGGTTGTTAGTTTCGTTTAATCCTTGGCGTTGCTGATTGTCAAACTACATTATTTAACGAAATCAGAAGCTGGACCCAGTAATTTGTGGCAATGTTCATAGATATCTGCTTTGGAAAATGAAGCTGTTTCATTACACAAACTTCTCTGAAAAAATTCGAATCGACCATCAACGATACTAATTTCATTTATATTCATCACACCCACATTCCAAGGCGTTTAGGTGCACTGGAAGCCAATGTACTGATTTATATTTTCCTTGCCGCGAAAACTCTATTATGACAGCTAGGCTCAAGAGATGCAGTGTTCCTGCACTGCTATAGACAGAGTATGCACTAAATGTATTCACACAGTTTATCGCATACATTTACGGTATGTAGACAAACAACGACACTAAAATGTATTACATATACTATTATATATAACATATTACATATGTTATTCTAAAAGATAAAGGAACTAGATATAAACCATACATGTTAACTGTGTAAACCAAGGTAGTGAGTTACTTTGCCGGCCGCGGTGGCCGAGGTGACTGAGGCGCTCCAGTCACGGTCAGCACGGCCACTACGGTCGGGGGTTCGAATCCCCCCTCGGGCATGGATATTTGTGCCGTCCTAGTTCGTAAGTAGTTCATAAGTAGTTTGTAAGTTTAGGGACTGATGACCCCGTAGTTAAGTCCCATAAGCTTAACAAACATTTGAATTTGAGTGAGTTACTTTGAATGCGTCATGAAATACAGAATTAATTCTTCACCTCAATAATGTATTGAATATCATCATCATCATCACCATCATCATTAGAGACTGATTATGCCTTTCAGCGTTCAGTCTGAAGCATAGTATCTCTAATAGAATTCCTCCATGATCCCCTATTCAATGCTAACATTGATGCCTCGTCTGATGTTATGCCTTTTACTTCAAAATCATTCTGCACCGAATTTAAGTACTTTCTTCTTGGTCTACCTCGACTCCTCTTACCCTCCGCTGCCGAGCTCATGAGTCTCTTAGGTAACCTTGCTTCTCCCATGCGTGTAACATTGATCCCACCATCTCAGTCTGTTCGCTCTAACAGCTTCATCTATGGTGTTCATTATGTACACCCTCCTGCCATTGTTCCCATCTATTAGCACCTGCAATCATTCTTGCTACTTTCATATCTGTAACCTCTACCTTATGAATAAGGTAACCTGTATCCACACAACTTTCACTCCCATACAACAAAGTTGGTCGAATGATAAAGCGGTGCAGTGCTAACTTAGTCTTGGTACTGAGTTCCTTCTTGCAGAAGAGAGTAGATCTTAGCTGAGCACTCACTGCATTAGCTTTGCGGCACCTCGATTCCAGTTCTTTCACTATGTTGCCATCCTGTGAGAAAATACATCCCAGGTACTTGAAACTGTCTACCTGTTCTAACGTTGTTCCTCCTATTTGGCACTCAATCTGTTTAAATATCTTTCCCACAGATGTTACTTTCGTTTTGGAGATGCTGATCTTCATATCATAATCCTTGCACCTCCGAAATATTAGTTTGCAACCTTTCAATCGAATCGGCTGTTACAACTAAGTCATCCGCATATGCAAGGCTGCTTATTTTGTTTTCACCTAGTTTAATCCCGCATTTGAATAGCGGTGAAATTAAATATTTATCATATAAAAACGTGTATGCATCCATTACAATCGAGCGTGAGAAGCTAATCGTAGATTTTTTGTGGATCACCTCTCAGCAGCATTACAGCTTATTACACGATCCCGTTCGGTGAGCGTTGGGGAAAGACGATGTAGCGCCGCTGCCGTTGTTTGTGTTAGCTGGCAGTAAATGGGCCGCGGCGCATCCAACGTAAGGAGGCATACGGTCTTCTGAGAAATGTTTACGGACAGAACTGTTGTCACCCGTGTGTCACAAAATGAAATATGTTGTAGTTGTGCTTCCATTACAATTATGGCTTCAGCATTCAGAGGAAAGGTGGAATGAGAATTGTGTCAACAAGTGGGATCCATCGGCGCATGCCCTGCGCTTTCCCACTACACTGTGGCCGACGCATTGTCAGAGCTGGTCCTAGATGGCGAGGATCCCTGTGCAAAACTTCCCCTTCAGTAGAGGTTATATTCCTTCGCCACATTCAAAAGAATTCTAAGTTTCGTGATTGTCATACTACCAATATAGCAGAAGACTGTTGCAACAGTAGTTTCAGAAACAAAATTACGGATGACAGTTTATAAAATACGTTCAAATGTTTTATGCGGGGTTCCGATCAGCGCGGCGCACTGTGCGACTTCAACCGTTTGCACATGCCTTAGGCCGGTACTACACTATCAAATTATTTGTCAAAGAATTAGAGAAAGAAAAATTGGACGTAGTGTAATGGGAACGTCGTCCAATATTTCATCAAATCTAAGGCCTCGGCCTAGGTTTGATCAAAGAAATCGCTCGTCTTCTGTTTCCTGCAGTGAGAAATGTGACCGCTTGGAGCGCTAGCTTCCTTGCCACTACAGCTGTTTTATTTGGAGGTTAAATATCTGGCATTACTTGGACATAACGTTCGTATTCGTAAACATGGCTAGAAGTGGAATGTTTGTGTAGTGTTTTCTAGCAACAACAAAATTTTAAAAATCAGATGGGGCGTTGTATAACAGGCGACAAGGCCAATTCGCACTGTCCGTCACGTCAATTCGCGTAGCCCAATACCCTGCGGCGAAAGTAAGGTTGAGTTATACAATCCGTGATGTAAAAAATTCATTATATACTATCTGAATTCAAGAAGTAATACCCCTAAATCTTATTTACGGCCGAAGCAGATTTTAGAATGTATGATTTTGGTAACTTGGTGTGCTAAGTGCTGGGGAAATGAAACAACTTTCAAAACATCGACATCTGTTTGCAAGCGAATCTATGTACATATAAATACGTCAGCCAATTTTTGTAAAGAAGTAAATAGAGCCTATTTATTTTATCAGCAATGTTTCCCCCCTTATATTGTTAATAACGCCATAAACAATTGAGATTATCCTCTTTGTCAGTGCTCACATTTTCCATTTAAAACGTTATTTATTGAAACTTGCTTTATCAACTTAACTATCTTATTCGTATACACTGTTTGAGTCAGCCTTTTTGTTACTCTGTTGCAAACTGTGAAGGATGAAGAGCGACAAAATAATTAGCAGTGAACGGCCTGGCTGTTCTGCCGATGGCATAAAAAAAGAAAATCCTCCCGGTCCCGTAACAAATTTTATTTATCTCGCTCTGACACCCACGGTTTCATCCAAGTGCGTTTCCTTTTCTTTTTTCCCTCATTCTCTTCTAAATGCAGATACAATTCAACTGTAGTATAAACAACAGCTGAGCATTACACCGTCATTTTGAAGCAAATTTGACAAAATATTGGATGATAGTGTAATACCCCCTTTTGCGTTTCATCCAATTTCTTTGTCAAAAATATGACCAATATTTCATACAATTTTTTCTTCCAATTCTTTGTCCAATAATTTGATAGTGTAATACTGGCCTTAGGCCGGATCCTTAGTCCACTTACCCCGTGTCAAGCTGAAGATAAGACTCCCTGCTGCAGCCTACAGTGTTGTCAGATGGAGCATATAGCCGGACATGGCAGAATACCAGCGTGGTCCAGTTTATTGTCCCATGTCGCGATCGGCGCACTGCTCTTGCAGGCACGCTCAATCTTCTGCAGTTAACAACTCATGCATATATATAGAACTATCTGAAAACCCGGCTTTGCCCGGGTATTTATTTATTTATTCCTGCCTTGAGGTATTACTCCTCCTATCCCTTCTCTCTCTGTCCATTTCCTTTCTCTGAAAAAATGCTATATTTGTCGGAGGATAAATAAGAAATAAGGCTCTCTCGCATAATCTACAAAGTTATAAATGCAGTTGACATATAAAATGCGTACAACTTCATATCCATTGTGTTATATGTTGCACAATTGTATAATTTTGTAAGTATATATTCATTTATATAAGTGCTGTATGTCTGTAAAATTTGTTGCGAATAAAATCCGTAGTAAACAAGTAATACATTAAAACTTGGTGCGTGATGGTTTTTTTCCTTCATGAACATTATTGTTTATGTGCTCATGTCTCATGAACTATGTGACGTACTGTGATACAATTTCGAAGGTACATTCACCTATATGTGTGTATACTGTCTAAAATTTCCTGCGGCTCCCCTTTGTAGTGTACAAATTATAAATTGTAACACCATACCGAATGCCGTCGTTTTACTTCATGAACAGCGGAAAAGTAGTAAGCGAGAAACTTTTTTCCTTTAATCATTTTGCCATCGTTGTCAGCGATAAAAAGTTTAATAAAGGTTGGAAATTATGTGTAAAGTTGGTTGCAAGTCGCTAACTACTGTCATTCTCATATATTGTATTTATAAAATCTCGTCACATTATGTGGCAGTTTCTTGCAACTCATATCGCTTTTGACGCTATATCTCTTGAACCATTTGTCGTATGTGGTTCTTAATCATGTGACAATTGTTATCTCACGTAAATAATATGTGTGCCAAATTTGATTGAAATCGGTTCAGTAGTTTAGGAGAAAATGAGCAACATTGACGCTTAATGCAGAAGTTTTCCTCGAATCTCATTGTTTATGACGTCATATCTCGTAAACTATGTGTTGCACGTAATTCTTACACTTACGGCGACCGTCGTCATGGATTGAAGCTTACGTGTACAAAGTTTTATGAACATTGGAACAAAACTGTAGATTTGTATGCAACACGTACAAATATACGGACACTCTGCTTTATCTATTAGATTACTACATCTATGTAATTCATTTCAAATGATTCTGACTGATCATTTCATACTTCGAAATATGTTTCAATTTAAAATAATGCAAGTATGTTAACAGAACAAACAATTCATAACGAGCATAGATATTTTATCACCAACCATTCGTGCTCACTGCGAAATTCCTTCTTTTCTCCGAATCCCAACATTTGGGAAAGTTTTCCGTCCTACCGATACATGCGGCAAATAGTTCTTTGTTCTGATCACCTTTTGCGACAGCACACAATACTGTTGACGTTTCTCCGTTGTTATTTAGGCCCGAGTCTATACCTTTCAGCTTTTCAACGACTAGGTAGATGTAAAATAGGTCTTTTTTTCTCTATTCTTCAAAACTAGCCAAACAAACAAAATAACAACCCAAAATGCCACCAAACACTAGCCACATGCTTCTAAGAACTAAAACTCCTTTTTCACGATTGTTAGAGTATGTATCGTTAACCCTTTCAGTCCCACATCATGAAATCAGCTTTGGAAAAATTATAATTCAGTGTTTTCTGTATTAATACAGTGCAGTAAAGATCAAAATATGTGTTTTAAAAATTTTTGTCGAATTACTGATTTTTTACGTCATGTTGAAAGTAGCCTGTTATTAATATAAGCAAAATCTCTGGCAGTTGAAATCCGTTCACTGCTGCTCTAAATTACTTTATGTGTGGCCACAGTACATGCGCAATGGAAATTTACGTAACTGCTCACTTTGTAATGGAGCAGCCAATGTTTTAACAAACACAAAATCAACGTTAAAAAATAAATGAATAGATAATTAAACATGGGATGGGTAGCATGAAATCATAAAGCAGAGGTTTGATACTTTAAAATCATAATCTATTCAGTAAAATAACAAGCAAATAAATGTGAGGAGACCAAATTAACACACACCTTGTACAAAATCGGATTAAATCATATAATTACCGCCTGTATTAAAATTGTTTCTGCCCTTTATGAAAATGGAGGTAATGTGGGAGGAAATTTTCAAACACACAATGGGTGGCTGAAAGCACATTCATTCATCGGCAGACATGCACATGAAGCTAGGCGGTACATTACAAGCTGGAACCCATGAAATCAGCATCGAAACAAAGCGTCGGCGTCGTCTTGATGGGAGGGCGGGTGTCTTGATCACAAATATTAAATTATACTGTGCACTAAACTAACTCATGTGGGGGGAGGCAGCGGCTCACTATTCTCAAGTACCACGTGGTGTGCGACCACGGTGAACTACATAGCATTTACGAACAGAAATTAATTTAGAATAAGTGAGTAAAGCACACACGAGATTTCATACAGAAGAAAGCTAGTATTAATAAAAGCATGGCTGAAGGCTGAAGTAGCGTCCATTATGAAAGCACATGGTGCAATCGGTCATACAAGACAGGAAAGACAGAATCAAATCACAAAATCTGAGAAATATTTAGCATACTCACGGATACAGTAACGACGCGAAAAGTCAGTTAGAAACTGCGAGGAAATTCAAACACACTAAGTTTACACTAAGGCTGAAGGCCACACAAGTGTATTCTAACTTGTTCAAAATGTTCAAATGTTTTTAAATCTATCAGTCCAAAGTGCGTGGTTATCAGTCCTACTACTACTTAAACTACTTAAACTAAAGTAAACTAACCTAAGGATTACACATACACACAGACATATGCCCCAAGGAGAACTCGAACCTCCGACGGCGAGCAACCGCTGGCTCCGCAGCAAGGCGCCTCAGATCGCTCGGCTACTCCACTGCGGCTATTCAAACTTGAGCAAAGTCGGACACACAATCATCACTGGAATGAAAATGATTAATTTACACTGAATTTTCTCGAGTGCTGAAATTAAGAAACACTTCGCCTCGCATAGCGGAAGAAATTACTCAAGAGGACTATCACTGAAAAATCAAGACTTCCTGATCACAAAGAAATCAAAGTCTTAACAGCATGCCTTACCCTCAGCATTATTCGGCGGAGTACTTACCTCCACAGTCGTCGGAATCAGAATGAAGAGTAAAGACTAAAGTTCTAAGGCCTTGGAAAAACCTCCCCCCGCCATACACCGGATGCAGAGCGCGCTAAAAGCGACGCAGAGTGCGTTCAGAGACTAGTGTTTACCAACCCTTGCTACCTGGCCAAGGCAATTCCATCTTCAACCGCTCCCAGAGAGGTCTCCTGTCACCTCTTTCGTCCAAGATTAGGTTGGTACGACACTAAGAACACGGCCATCTCGCCATCTTGCCAAATAAGCTTGTCTCTGGCCACCCAGTAGACGCTAGCGCAGACGACAAACGAAGCCATGCGTTCTTAACTACAGCAAAACGAGTACTAAAGCGGGAGGCAGCGACTGTAAGCCATTGCGTAGAAGTCAGTAAATATTAAGAGCACACATTAACATTCACATGAACACACAAGTTCAATCACAAGGCTGGAAACATATATAACAGCGGAGGGGGGCAAATATATATAAACATGGGGCATTGATCATTAATAAAAAGAATAAAATAATTCACACACAAATAGATAACATTAATCGTGCAGATACACTTTAGGTTAAAGAATAAATGGAACACGACCATTCAATGTATTTCATGCACAACACAGACGTTTGTATCGAGGGATTTTATTACTTGGACGTTATTTTGTTGATAGTGTTAACACTGATAGATCAAAATGCTAGCATAATCTTCGCCACAGCATCAAAGACAAGACAATTCACCGCTGGAATAAAATAAAACGTGCCACATTCACGCTCGCACTCTCCGCCACTTACAGACGATAACAAAACACAGCCTCAAAGATAGATTAATGCCTCAGAAGTGGCTACATGCCGTGCCAAGCGGCAAAATGTCGTATTAGAAGCATGTTGTTCATCAACAAAAATGCAACTTTAAGGATTGATGCACAAAATACGGTATAAATCAACTTTTAATACGTTGTTATCCAGGAACAACACTGGGAATGAAAGGGTTAAATCGTTCACGAATATTTAGTTAAGCAGATTACCAACACAGTTAAATACTTTCTTACGGTTGTTTAAAACTATACGCGTCGTAAATAAATTCGAAATCTAATCATAAAAGACACATACTAATGATAAATTCAAGAAAATTGGAAGGCAGTGGTACCACAACAGGCAAAAGCCAGCGATTGTATGTAAGTACATGATTTACATAGTCACATACATGTTTCATCAAATAACTCAACAATTAAGAAACTTCAATCTAGCAGTTAATAATATGCCCTAAAGCTGATTAGGCTTCGTTCATGATCAGTCGAAGTTGACAGCAAGCATCGGCCGACGGCGTGCTCACACTTCATCCGTTATAGTTAAAGGAGAAGGTTAGGTTATATTGTTAGGCTAGAATCTGTGTATGAAGTAGATTCGATTTAAATTTCCTTATGTGCAAAGGCTTCCTCGACACTTTTATCTTTCGAAATGAGTGCTACAGTGCGGCTTTTGCTAGTAATAAAGATATCGAATGCATGTGAATGAGCTACTCGTCTCGAAAAAACAAAGTGGCGAGGATTTTGTACACTGTCCTCAGTTATTGCTACTACCAGACAAGCTTTACGAATATATTAGGTGCCGGTAAAGGGACAAATTTCAATTAAATAATCGCGATATTTCGTTGTGTCATTGACAAGCAATCTTACAGTTTTGCTGAATTTCTTTGAAGTTGTGTAGACATATACCAGTTGATCTCAGTGCTTTAAATAATTCAAAACTACAACAGTAAGGTAAGTTTATTGCTTATCAAAACGCGTTTTGAGAATTTATTCGCATTTTCTAGTGCATTCGTTCAAATGATTACGGTACTTTTTTGACGTTCCAAGGCGTGATTTTCTGCCACTCTGCACTGCAGCTGTCTTTTTTTAGGTCATTGAAGTTCGAAAAAACCGGCCAGAATATTTATCCTAATGTTAGAAACAGTATTTTTCTCTGGCTGCTTAAAGGTATTGTGCCTCCTCTATTACACAGAAAATCAGACACAGTAATCGTGACATGCCAACCTTTACTCAAAAACAACCAGCGTAAGTGACGATTTTTGTATTGTGGTACCCAGTGTAATGGTTCAAATGTTTGTATAGCTTATGGGGCTTAACTACAGGGTCATCAGTCCCTAAGCTTAAAAACTACTTATGAACTAGCTTATACTAAAGACGGCACAAACATCCATGCCCGAGGGGGGATTCGATCTCCCGACCGCAGCGGCCGTGCACACCGTGACTGGCAAGCCGCAGACCGCTCGGCCACTGCTCAACTGTTCAAATGTTTGTATAGCTTATGGGACTTAACTTCGGGGTCATCAGTCCCTAAACCTACAAACTACTTATGAACTAGCTAACACTAAGGACGGCACAAATATCCATGCCCGAGGGGGGATTCGAAGCCCCGACCGTAGTGGCCCTGCAGACCGTGACTGGAGCGCCGCAGTCCCCTCGGCCACCGCGGCCGGCTCGGCCACTGCGGCCGGCCCTGTGTAATGGAGCAGACATAATACTTGTAAGTACAGCAGACATAAATACTATTTTGTATATATATAAAAAATACCAAGATTTATTATGGACGATTTCACTCATTGCAATAACCTCAAAAAGGCAACTGCTGTGCAGGAGCTGCATAAAATCACACATTCAAACGTTACAATGTATTTATGCATACAAATGCATTTAAAATCGAGAAAAATTCTTGAAAAGCTTTGTGATAAGCATAGAAAACTTAATGGGTGCAGTTTTCACTATGCATAATGCAGATACAGGCCGGCCGCGGTGGCCGAGGAGACTGAGGCGCTCCAGTCACGGTCTGCTCGGCCACTACGGTCGGGGATTCGAATCCCCCCTCGGGCATGGATATTTGTGCCGTCCTTAGTCTTAGTTAGTTCATAAGTAGTTTGTAAGTTTAGGGACTGATGACCCCGTAGTTAAGTCCCATAGACTTTACAAAAATTTGAACATTTTTTGTAGTTATAGACCATCTAAAAACATCCGACTATCATGAACGACATGAAGTTACGAGGCGCGTCCAGAAAGTAAGTTCCGTTTCAATTTATCTCCGCTGCAGCGCTGCGATTGCAGTTCCGTACATGCGCTGTAGACGACGTGTATCAAGGAGAAGAACGTGCGCCATTTGGTGATCGCTGTCAGTTACGTACGCTTTGTTGTGCTTGTTTGAAATGTCGGCGTTGATTGAAAATCCCGCCGCCTGTGAAATCAGGTCGGTGATTCGGTTTCTGAATGCGAGGAAAGTGAAACTAAGTGAAATTTATTGGCAAATTTGCGATGTCTACGGATCAAATGCGATGAGTGATTCGATGGTGAGAAGATGGGTCCGACAGTTCAATGGCGGGCGTAGTGATGTGCACGATGAAGAACGAAGTGGGTGTCCACCTTTGGTTACAGAAGAACGGGTTCACACGATTGATGACAAGATCCAGGAAAACCGTAGGTTTACAATTAGTGCTCTCGCTATGGACGACGAGCTGAAAGAAACTGTTTCCAACTGGTTGAAGACACAGGCGGCAGGTTTCTATGAAGAAGGTACACAAAACCTGCTGCCACGCTATGACAAATGCCTGCAAATTTCGGCAGTTATGTGGAAAAGTAGTTTAAGAGTTTTAGAATTTTGTGCAATAAAAATTTCTTCTCTATCTGTGTACAATTTCATTTTATTACCAAACGTAACTTACTTTCTGGACGCGCCTCGTATATTAATCTTCAATGATTGCCATTCATTATATTTGTGAACGGCAAGTTTGACGTTTGGAATAAGATAATTTTGAAAAGGTTACCACTGAAAAGCGGAAGCACATGTACACCACATTTGAAAAATAAATAAATAAATACTTGTTCACATGTTTGTACATCTATCGGATTCAACTGCTTGGTCGTTAGTCCGTAGGTTACAAACTACTTAAAAGGTAAACTAACCTGAGGACAACACAAACACCCATTCCCGAGGGGGGACGTGAACAAACACCACCTAGAAGACAAGGCCTCACAGCTGGCCGTGCCTACGTCACACACAAAGGCCGCGGCCGCCAGCTCACTGACCGGCCGCTACGAGGCGGTGGGCGTGCCCCAGCGGAGAAACACCGCTGAAGAAATTTAGAGGGCCGAAATTTGTTGCGGACTGCATACCGAATCTACTGCGGCCAACTTACATTTTGCGTCAAGACCACAAAAATAAGATCAGAGAGATTATGGCTCGTACAGATTGTAACATTTATATACAGGGTGTTTCACTAAGTGTGTTTGCCTCTGTTACTTATAAAATAATAGGTGACGGGAAATTTTAATGCGGTAGGTCAACACAAGAAATGTTACACTTTCTGCGGAGCTATGAACATAGTTTATTGTATCATTTTCCAAAGAGTTACAGCAGAAAGATATAATTTTTTAAATGGAACAACAGTTTTTTTTCTTTTCTATCGTGCATTGGATTCGTTGAAACCAGCTGCGTCCAAATCAGTTTAAACTACATTCCTATCACTGTTAGTTTGGGAGCTACAACCCTTCAAAGTTTCAGGGGCAGATACATCAACCACTGCACATAATACAATCCGCCTTCTAAATGTGGTGCGACCGAGTTGTAACGTCGCCAGTGTCACGGAGCGAGAAGCTTCAGTGGCATCGTGTTGGCACTCGCCGAGCATCAGCAACATGTCAACGTACTCGTTGTTCGTGCATGCCATCGTCATTCGATGTCAGTAAGTGTGGTATATTGAGCCCCGGTTGTTTGTGTGGCTCCAACTGTCGGGTATACGGCCGTGTGCGGCGACAGTCGGAAGTCTAACAGCGCATCGGGGAAGCTTCTCGCTCCGTGACACCGGCGACGTTACAACTCGGCCGCACCACATTTAGAAGGCGCATTGCATTATGCGCAGCGTTTGTGGTTTCTGCCCCCGAAACTTTGAAGGTTTGTAGCTCCCAAACTAACAGTGATAGGAATGTAGTTTAAACTGATTTGGACGCAGCTGGTTTCAACGAATCCAATGCACGATAGAAAAAACTATTGTTCCATTAAAAATATATATATCTTTTTTCTGTAAATCTTTGGAAAATGATACAATAAACTATGTTCATAGCTCCGCAGAAAGTGTAACATTTCTTGTGTTGACCTACCGCATTAAAATTTCCCGTCACCTATTATTTTATAAGTAACAGAGGCAAACACACTTAGTGAAACACCCTGTATATGCACACCCTATATCACTACCCATTAGTGTCACACCCAATATCTTTATGAAATTATCCCAATAAGTGTTACCTTTGGGAGACAAAATGTTCAAATGTTTGTATAGCTTATGGGACTTAACTACGGGGTCATCAGTCCCTAAACTTACAAACAACTTATGAACTAACTAATACTAAGGACGGCATAAATATCCATGCCCGAGGGGGGATTCGAACCCCCGACCGTAGTGCTCGTGCAGACCGTGACTGGAGCGCCTCAGTCCCCTCGGCCACCGCGGCAGGCCTTTGGGAGACAGCATTAGTTAAAAAAAAACCTATATAATGCATTCTAATTGATTGTAATTACACATAAATGCCATAATAACAATACATAAGTGGACTATCCATAATTTTACCCTAACTGAAAAATTGATTAGCTATAATACAGCAAAAAGTACATAATAGTAAGCCAAAATATTTTTTCGTGTATAATAAAAAAATACGTGACACACCCTTTTTCTGTTAATAAATAGAAGTAGAAGCAAATAGTGTTGGGTGACACATGTAGCAATAATTTGAAAGCATAAATAAAATTATAACAGCGAAACCTATTAGCACACATGAAACTTTAACATTCACTGATAGCGAATATTGTGTTTGTGGACTCAATAACACTGAATCTTGCCGTTGATTGCCGATTTGATAAATATAACGGGACTTTCCGGGTTCGTGTGATCATTGGTCGCTGATGGGCGAGGCAGATGTACCGGGGTATATTCACGAGAGTGATAAGTCATTTAATAGCACGCACAAACAGCATTAGACTCATAACAGATCTGTCAGGGCATTTAATATGCTCGAAGTAAACAAACAGACGCCATTTTTCGAAGTCATGACAACTACTTTGTTAGACGTACATTTTAAAACTATTTTACAAATAACTAGCAAAACACAAACACCATTAAATTAAAGAAATGAAATATGTATATTGCTTACTACCTTTACGTAATATGTAAATAACGTTTACCTTACTGTAAAATTTTAAGTGCCGGCCGCGGTGGCCGAGGGGACTGAGGCGCTCCAGTCACGGTCTGCACGGCCACTACGGTTGGGGGTTCGAATCCCCCCTCGGGCATGGACATTTGTGCCGCCCTTAGTCTTAGATAGTTCATAAGTAGTTTGTAAGCTTAGGGACTGATAACCCCGTAGTTAAGTCCCATAGGTTCTACAAACATTTGAACATTTGAAATTTTAAGTGGATAAAGACGTACTTGTGAACCTCAGAGTGGGAATTAAAGCATCGAACTCGCAGACGCTGGGGCACTCTCGCAGGACACTTGCAGTGACACACTGACTCTTGCTCTGAGGCCAAGTATCTGATATTGTGTTATTTATATTTGTGAAAGTTTGCGCAAGAGGAGAACTGCAGTAATAGTTAATAAAAAAGTGTAAACTCTACTACGAATTTTCGTTTCAACAAATATTACCTGGAAAAATGTTTACAGCGAAATAACAACACAGCTAATGGTACACAAGGCAAGATCGCCACAGCAAGCATCGCAACCGGCCGAGATAAAAGATAAGTACAAGGTTCTATTTGACGTATGTTTAACATTAACTGAGTGGATTCCTCTCCATAACAGCCATTCAGCAGACACTTATTTGTCCAATCCTACGTTTGTGTAGAGGACAAAAATATATCAGTCGGAGGAAGAACAAAAAGGGAGAGGGACGTCGCAAGATGCATACAAGCATTCGTTCTTCCCTCGTTCTATATGAGAGTGGAACAGAAAATCAAGTAATTAGTAGTGGTCTGTGTACCCTCCGCCACGCATCTTTGGTGGACTGCGGAGTATGTAGGTAGATGTAGACGCAGTAAGAATAATTTCTGGACAGCTAACAGCCGATTATCGCGAAGGAAAACGACGTAAGAGAGCTACTACAATAACTGCAATACAAGCCACAATTCAACAATGAACACATTTCGGAGGTTATAACTTACGCCTAAAATTTCTGATGAAAGGTTTAACCTACTTCCCGTTTTCAACAAACTGCAGTTTCAGTCTTAACATTCCTCACTATATCCCGATTGTGGTATTTATCGACTTCCGTGGTCACAACTTCTTTTTTTCTTTCGCTAAACTTAACATTTTCTCACAGTCCATATCTACTATGTGAGAACGTCGGTCGATTCAACCGAAGAAAACAAACTGAACTGAATTGCACCGATAGTTGTTCGAAGTCCGTATGTTGGGACGATAAGATCGGCTACTCTGTGACCTTGCCTAGAGTGGAGTACTGATTTTAAACAATCGGCTGTCTTTCGCCGATGCAGGTCGTCTGTAAAATTCATTGATATCGGAGCCACAGTGAACACAGCCTTATTGCCGAACCGCCGACCAAGGGAAACTGATTTGATTGATCAATTAAAAAAAGATTAGTTGATATAGTCTCAATCTGTTATCAACAGCGCGTTGAAAGATGATCAAGATTAATCTTCAAGTCAGGAGTGATATTTGCGGGATTAGATAGAAAAAGTGTTTTTCTGTAATCGTAAATATTTAAGGATGTATGAGTACTCCCCGTTTCTCCTTAAAAGAAGCCGTGCACAGCAGTAATTCTCTTCAAGCCTGGACTTTAACAAGATCACCCGACAAAAATTTTGGCACTCCAATTCATAGGCATAGAAGAATCGTGAAATGTTCACAGATGGTTCACCGATCGATTCACGTGCTCAGCCACACGTGCATACCCTCTGCGTGTGTACAAGGTAATAGCGATCAACCATCACTGAATCATTCACGTTTCAAGAGGACATTGTACATAAACTTGGGTAAATGTAAGGACGACACAGAGCGGTAAAAATGGACAATCGAGAAGGCCGTGGCCTGGCTATACTCTGTGTGAACTTCCTGGATCTGATAGTGTTTCGTGCCAGACTGTTCAGCGTGTCTTTAATCACTGATGTAACTCACGATATCATAATAATAGTGGCCGTAAATAGATTACCGTCTAGCGAATCAAAATAATTGCTTCCAGAGGTGGCGTGCTATTGGGGGCGAAAGGTGGGAAGAGGGGGTTGAGTTGGAGAGGGAGAAAAAAAGAAAGTTTTGTGTGATTTTTCCATTATTTTTATGTAGTGTTTGGTTTTCAGTATTTATTTAGTCGAGGAATAAGAGTTTGTGGTGTGTTATTGCTTTGTATATGTGAAGGTTTTTTTTTCGAAAGAGGAGAAGTCAGTATCTACTTATTGTCATGATTTTCAAATTTTACAATTAAAATTAAAAACGTCCAGATCTCAAATTTCTTGCTTTATTTCATGACCGGTTTCGGTCTATAAAAACCATCTTCAGACGAATACAACCATGGCGGTGCACGCAGTGTACTGCTGGAACCTAGAAGAGCAGTTGCTGCGATCCACTGGTTCACACGCCGAGCGTGAGAAACGATGTTACTCACTTCTGGCCATCTGCTCTCCACCTGCTGCACTTCCCAAATGAGTCGTGTTCGGTGGGTAGTGTCAGATGTCTTCTCACTCCACGACAACTGAAACTTTCTTTTCTAGTGATCTACTAAATATAATATAGCACAATATCTGCTAAGTGCATCAGTACTGCGCAGTTGCTTATTACAGCAAGTAGGGAAGACCGAGGCACGTTGGGCGGTTTCTTTTATTTTTTTATTAATTATTTTACATACAGGATAACCTCATTAGCACGAACTCGCATACGACGAACTCGCGGTTAACGCGAAAAAAGTATTAGTCCCGCCGGAATACGTTAGTTCTTATGGTATGTTTTATCGGTTAACACGAATTTCGGTTAAGGCGAATTAGGAACTCTGTTTCAGTCCCTAGCGTAATTAAATTTCACTGTAACACAAACTTCCGACCTTAGAGGTTTTTTTCCGAAATGAATGTAGGAAATGAAGCTACAAAGCTAATTACACTCGTTTTTAACTTATTGTAGGTCCATAGCCGCGATTATCACCACAACAATTAGCGTGTGCTGTACATTGTAAGACATTCAATAATGTGTGCAACAGCATTTAGGAACGTACTCAGTGCCAGATTTGATGGCAAAGAGGAAACAGACAGCTCTAAATGTACAGTTAAAGCTTAAGATTCTAGATGTAGTTGACCGTGGTACCAAGAAAACAGCAATTGCAAAGCAGTATGAAATACCTAAATCTACTTTATCTACGATTATTAAGAATCGAGAAATAATTATTAATGCTGCGGCATCAGGTTCTGGAAACAAATCTTAACGACTTCGTACCGCCAAGTATGAAGACATCGAGATGTTACTGCTAGAATCAGTGGCGTAACTAGGACTTGGATTTGGAGGGGGGGGGGGGAGGAATAGATCTGCTTGACGAGCAAAATTTAGTCAGTTTCCAGGCAGACTACCATCTACCGCTCCCGTTGAAGAAACTAATTCACTCCCTTCCGATGAAAGCTTATGGTAAAACACCCCAAGTTTCAAACCTTTACCTTTACCAGATTGCTGTTATACGATTTTTTCCTCTCTCCCTCTCTCTCCTTTTATTTTTTTTTCCTTCTTCTTCTTCTTTCGGATTCTGCGGGGGGGGGGGGGGTTCTATCCCCCTCATCCCCCCCCCCATAGTTACGCCACTGGCTAGAATGGTTGAATCATATGCGTGCATCTAACACACCTTTAACTATCCTTCAGTCAAAAGCAAATGATATTGTTAAAGTTATGGGCATCGAAGATTTCCGTTGTTCTGCTGGTTGGTTGTGTCGGTTCCAAAAGAGACATTCAATTTCATCTGTACAAATTTGTGGCGAAGGAAATAAAGTTGATGAAGAAAGTGCGAACAGCTGGTTGCATGAATTCGACCGAGTGAGGGAAAAGTATGCCTCGTGATGTGTTTAACATGGATGAAACTGAACTGTTCTACAGTCTTTTTCCAAATCACACCCTGGGGATAAAAGGTGCACGGTGGAGCACGAAGCAAACAACGTGTGACTGTTGTACTGTGCTGTAATGCTGACGGCACTGCGAAGTTTCGTCCCTGGGTTATCGGTAAATCCGAGAAACCACGTTGTTTTAAAAACATAAATATGGACACTTTATCTTGCATCCACTCTCACCACAAGAAAGCTTGGATCGATGGCACATCATTTCGCAAGTGGCTTCTTCATTTCAAAAGTCGAATTGTTGCACAGAATAGACATGTTTTTCTTACGTTGGACAGATGTACTGCCCATAACGTACATAATCTGAACGTATCCAACATAAAGGTTCAGTGTTTTCCACCCAATACCACAAGCCGCCATCAGCCTTTAGACCAAGGCATAATCACTCTCATAAAGAGAACTTATCGTAAGCGACTTGTAAGAGCTGCAATTCGTGCTGCTGAAAACAATAGTGCAATTCCAAGCAGCGGTGGAGTAGCCGAGCGCTCTAAAGCGTCTCGCTGCGGAGCGCGCGGTTGCTCGCCGTGGAGGTTCGAGTCCTTCCTGGGGCATGGGTGTGTCTGTGTTTGTCCTTAGGTTAGTTTACTTAGGTTTAAGTAGATGTAAGCTACGGACTGATGACCACGCAGTTTGGTCCGATAGATTTACAAGAATTTGAACATTTTTGCAATTCCAAATTGGAAGCTGCTTGACGCAAAAAAAGCCATCGCAGCAGCTTGGAACTCAGTATCGCCACATCATATATGGAAGTGCTTTAACAGAGCTTGGAGACATAACAACACTGAATTTCTCCACCTGTTAGAAGATGCCACTTCACCTGATGAATGGACAGTTCAGCAGGACGTTGCGAACCCTGGGATTAATTTCGAAGAATTCATTAGTGTAGATGACGATGATGCCGTATGTGCTTCTGTGGAATCAGTTGTGCGAAAAGCTGTGAACGAGGTGCAAGAAGGACCATCAGAAGAAAGTGAAGAGGAAGAGAATACAGATACCATTCCACCTACCTGTCAGATGTTTAAAGCTACTGTTTAGAACGGTTCGCTTCGACATCCGACGTCACTGCTGGGTTTCCGGACGCTATCATTACGATTGGTTGTGAAATTACAAAATATTAGCGTTCCCATGAACGTCATCGAACCATGAATGAATTTTTTCCAAGAAAGTAACGTATATAATTTGTGAGTACCTGTAATTTTACAATCACTTTATAGTGTTATTAGTTATGGGAACAATATAATGAAAACAATCGATTCATTCGGTTGTTGGAAAAAAATCGATCATTCGGTTGTAGTTTCTTGTATCGGTTGAATTATTCATTCATTCTTCTGAGTGAAACTAGTCGGTGGGACCAACCGAATGAAACAACCGATTCAGTCGGTTGGACTATTCATTCGTTCTTTCGAGTGAAACCAGTAGGTAGGATCAACCGAATGAAAAAATCGACGCAGTCGGTTGGACGACTCATTCCTTCTTTTGAGTGAAATCAGTTGGTCGGAGCAACCGAATAAAAAAATCGATACAGTCGGTTGGACCACTCATTCCTTTTCTTTTTGAGTTAAATCAGTCGATGGGACCAACCAAATGAAAAAAATGACACAGTACGTTGGACTCTTCATTAGTTCTTTTGAGTGAAACCAGTCATTGGGAGCAACCGAATGAAACAGTCAGTCGGTCGTAGTTTTACTATGTTGGATTAATATTCGTTTATTTATTTATTTATTTTTTTTTTATTTTTTTTTTTTTTATTTTTTTCGAATGAAAGTAGTCTGTGGGAACAACCGAATGAAGACATGCGACATTTTTGCAATTTTGTACATTGACTGAATTACTCATTCTTTCTTTTCAAGTGAAAACAGGCAGTAAGTTTTTCTGTCGGTCGAACCAAGTAATCATTATCCCAACTGAAACGACTCATTAGTGTTTTAGCTTACAGAGCTATCCATTTATTTGTATGAATGAAACTGGCATGCACATCAGATAACTACAGCAGTGCTACATTATACCGCAATGGAAAAGGGGTATGCCAAAGTTAAAATGCGTATTACTATGTTCATTTAATATTTTTGTTAATTCCATCTAATTTGAAGGATTACGAGAAGACATACATTTATCAATGCTGTAAATTTTCTTCAGCTCGTCTGTATTCGTCAACAGTGTATGAAAACGTTCATCTCAACTTTCATAATTATTCACTCTTGTCACAGATATTTCTGTGGTTATCGGTGAAACGGTGTGGAGGTTTATTACACCCCTCCGCCATGTACCATACAAAATCTTAGATGAACAGTGAACTGCCACTTGTTTTGAAAGTCAAGTGTGCAAAATTTCATCAAGATCGGAATGAAACTCTGTATTGGCGTCAAAGTCTGGAATACCTTCTCTCATGCATCAAACTAAAGTAGATGTAGACGTTGACCATTCTCTTTTTTTGAAGGCGAAGAGTGAAATATACATTAAAGTTCGAATACAAACGGAATTTGTTGAAGTTAGTAGGTAAAGTACCCTCCGCCATGCACCTACGAAATTTAATGTTCACAGTCACCTTCGCCTTGTTTTAAAGGTCAAGTGTGCAAAATTTCATCAAGATCGCGGCCGAATTGTGGTTTTTGTCGGAGTCAGTATGTAAAGTACCCTCCGCCATGCACCGAATGAAATTTGATGTAGACAGTGACTTTCCTCTTGCTTTGAAGGTCAAGTGCGCAAAATTTCATCAAGATTGGAACAAAACTGTAGATTTGCATGCAATAGAAACACACACACGGGCACTGCTATACTTATAAAATTTGTCTGTAAGAAAACTTTTTCATGCTGAATCACAGTTCACTTATGCCCGGAAAGGCTGAAGGAGTATGCAAATAAAGTCACACCAAGTCTTTGAATTAATAAAAACAGAACTGCAGAAACCGACAAAGACTTTCTCCAGCCGGTTGTATTGCATCAAGTGAAACCACTCAATGCCGAGAACATTCATATAAAGGACAGAGACTTGCTTCTTTCGGTGGTCGCGCATTGACTGGAATCACTCAAACCCACTGAATGAGTGAAAACATTCATATAACGGCTGCAACCGACAGAGACTGGTTTCATTCAATTGTTTCGCATCGACTGAAACCACTCAAACCTCGCCAGTGAGTGAAAACATTCATACAGCCACAGAGACTATTTTCATTCGGTTGTTTCATTTGACTGAAAAACCGACTGAACGAAAAAACAATCGATTGACCAATCGGTTGTTAAAAACAGTCGGTTGTTCCATCACTAAGTGTTATAAGTCTGCAATAACGTGATGGATAGTGTAGTGTATTACACATTAGTGTACTGTTGTACATGTATACTTATTAAAATCTGAGTTTTTCACTTAACACGAATTTTTTTAACACGAACTCCTGATTTTTCGGTCCCTTCGGATTCGTGTTAACGAAGTTTTACTATATTTTTATTTATGAAATTATTGTTAAATTTTGGAGAGGTCTTACTGAATCTGCATGGCAATTATTATGTTTTAAAATATGACTTAAAAATCTGCCTCTACCTCAGGGTAAGTTGGCCCAGAGGCGAGGCCGCGTTAACCCATGTAATCTTTTGATACATTAAACTAGTATAGCTTTAGGAAACCAAAATGAAACTACATTTTACTATTACAACGGGAAAGCTTAAACTTATTAGAATTTGAAGTGTCTTCAAATCAAATCAAATGTTTGTAAAGCTTATGGGACTTAACTACGGGGTTATCAGTCCCCAAATTTACAAACTACTTATGAACTACTTACGAACTAGGACGGCACAAATATCCACGCCCGAGGGGGGATTCGAACCCCCGACCGTAGTGGCCGTGCAGACCGTGACTGAAGCGCCTCAGTCTCCTCGGCCACCGCGGCCGGCTGAAGTGTCTTAATTGACTTTATAACGTTAAGGAGTAAACTTAGGAACCAAGTTTTAAATTGTAAGATATATCCAGGGGCAGAGAGAGACTCTGACCATAACTTGGTTATGATGTGCAGATTAAAACTTAAGAGACTGCAGAAAGATAGAAAAGTTAGGAGATGGAACCTGGACAAAATGAAGGAACCAGAGGTGGTTGAGAGTTTCAGCAAGGATTGGCTGAAACGGGGGAAAGTAATACAGTAAAAGAAGATTGGGTAGCTCTGACAGGTAGAGTAGTGAAAGTCGCAGAGGATCATATAGGCAGAAGGACAAGGCCTAATAGAAATCCCTGGATAACAACGGATATACTGAACTTAATTGATGAGAGGAGAAAATATAAAAATGCAGCAAGTGAAGCAGGTAAAAGGGAGTACAGACGTCTGAAAAATGAGACTGACAGAAAGTGTAGACTGGCTAAGCCGGAGTGGCTTGAAGAGAAATGCAAGACCGTAAATAATGTATAGCTAGGGGAAGGACAGATACCGCCTGTAGGAAAATAAAAGAGACATTTGGAGACAATAAAAGCAGCGGTATGAATATCAAGAACACAGATGGAAACAAATACTAAGCAGACGGGAAAGCTGAAAGGTGGAAGGAATATATAGAAGGCCTGTACAAAGGAAATAAACTTGAAGGTAGTATTATAGAAATGGAGATGATGTACAGAAAGATGAGATAGGAGATACTATACTGCGAGAAGAATCTGACAGAGCACTAAAAGATTTGAGTAGAAACAATGCCCCTGGAATAGATGATATCCTGTCTGAACTGCTGATATCGTTAGGAGAGCCAGCGTTGAAGAAATTGTTCCACCTGGTACGCAAGATATATGAGACAGGGGAAATACCCTCCGACTTCAAGAAGAATATTTTAATTCCAATTCCAAAGAAAGCAAGTGCAGACAAATGTGAAAATTACAGAACTATCAGTTTAATAAGTCTGTTACAAATTACTGACACGAATAATTACAGACGAATGGAAAAACTTGTGGAATCCGGGCTTGGGGAAGATCAGTTTGGATTTAGGAGAAATGTAGGAACACGAGAGGCAATACTCAAATTACGACTTATCTTAGAAGATAGACTAAGGAAAGGCAAACCTACGTTTTTAGCATTTGCAGATTTGGAGAAAGCTTTTGACAATATTGACTGAAATACACTCTTTTAAATTCTGAAGGTAGAAGGGGTAAAATATAGGGAGCGAAGAGTTATATTCAACTTATACAAAAACCAGACAGCGGTCACTACAGTCTAAGGGAATGAAATGGACGCAGAGGTTGGGAAGGGAGTAAGACAGGGTTGTAGCCTTTCCCCAATGTTGTTGAATCTGTACATTGAGCTATCAGTGAAGGAATGCAAAGAGATATTTGGAGAGGGCATTAAAGTTCAGGGAGAAGAAATGAAACCTTTGCAGTTTGCCGATGACATAATAATTCTGTCAGTGACCGCAATGGATCTGGAAGAGCAACTGAACGGAATGGACACTGTCTTGAAAAGAGGGTATAAGATGAACATCAACAAGGGTAAAACAAGGATAATGGAATGTAGCGTCAGAAAATCAGACGATGCTGAGGGAATTTGATTACGTAATGAGGCAATAAAAGTATTGGGTGAGTTTTGTTACTTGGGTAGCAAGATAACTTCTGATGGTCGAAGTATAGAAGATATAAAATGCAGAATGGCTATGGGAAGAAAAGCGTTTCTGAAGAAGCGAAATTTGTTGCCATCCGATATTAGTTTAAATGTGTGAGATTACCGTCCAATAGAAATATTGGTAATTAATAGCATTTGATAATTAAACAGTATGAAGTTCACTGCAAACATTGACCATGCCAATCTACTAAATGTTACACAATTTTAATCTTATTAATTATGGTAGCAATGTATGTACACAGTTGAGTGACAACATTTATAGTTAGGCCATAGGTAGAAATTCTCCACGTTGAGATTTGCTGTGTGCTTGTAACTGACGGGAGGCCAGCGAGCAAGCCGACGTTGGTGGCTTGTTCCAGCTTAGGATTTCCAAGTTCGTTTCCGGTGAGGGGAGAGAGGGACAATGGCGAGTGCCAGGCACAGTGCAGTGCACAGCGTGAAATAAAATATTCTAATACTACTGGAATTTGAAGTAATACGATGCAGTTAGGAACCTTTAAGGCCCTCATTACAAAATAACATGTTGATAAATAAACAATACATTAGCTGATAGTCACATCTGGCGTAATATGTTTAATTGACAGTGAAAAGTAATAAATTACCAATGAATAAAAGACAGTTACACAACTAGCATGGCAATGTTTGTTTATAAAAATAATATATTAACTATTTCTCATTTTATTTTCAATTAATCTTGTGTATTTTATCTTGAAGTATTCAGTTAAATCACTTATCTGTGATATAATAAATTGCACGATTATAATAAATAGTACAAAGGATGATTATACCAATATAAAAACCCAAGAAGACATTTATTTAATGTGTAGTGTAATTATTTTGATTTTAAGTAAAGTTTTAGAAATGTATTGTCTGAGCGCTGTACGTTGGCAAATCGGTTAGAACAGCTCACATGGGGAAGTTGATGACGTAGGGAAAAAATCCGGCAGTTGAGCTTTTGGCGCGTGCGCGCGCGCGTGGGCAGGAAGTGAGAAGTCGGGAGCGAGTGGGGTAGCTAGCCGGGCGGCGTCGCTCTAGGCAGTCGGCATGTGGATCTCCAGGTGGAGACTTTAGATTTTTGTGTGTCAATTGCCAAGTGTGGTTGCTCGTCGTAGACTGCACCAAGTTGTATCGAGCGCTACTGTGTGTTGTGAATATTTAGCCGGTGGAACAAGGTGTGCATCGCACAGAAAGTGACTGTGTTTTGTTAATGTAACACGTGTCGTCGCATAGGCATGAACATAAACGGTGTTTGAGACAGGCACATGGTGGGAAAACAATTTGCGACAAATATTCATTTTGTCTGGGGGCTCACGAGCTATTTTTTTTTTTTTTTTTTTTTTTTTTTTTTTTTTTTTTTTTTGATAAATGTGTCGACGTACAGACGTATCAGCCACAGGGTTCTAATATTGTGAAATAAACAACATAAAGTGAACTTTCACGTGTTTTCAAAAATAGTAGTTAGTACACCCTTTTCTCTCATGAACTTGACTTTATTATGAATTTTTTTGTTAATAATATGCAGGGAAGGAAAGCCGCGAACTTGTGGTATCATCCCCTAGAAAACTAGTCAAACAGTCGCAATCACAGTTCCAGTGTTTTTGCATGTTTAGGAATTTGGTTCGCAGTTGGCGGTTGTGAGTTTAAAAAAATTAAACTTTCCCTATTTTAAACTCTCACCCCGACCTTCACCCTCGCAAATGTTAGGAAGTCCTTTCTGAAAGCATTTGTCTGGAGTGTAGCATTGCATGGAAGTGAAAAGTGGACGATAAGGAGTTCAGACAAGAAGATGGTAGAAGCTTTTGAAATGTGGTGCTACAGACGAACGATGAAAATTAGATGGGTAGATGACATCAAGGAATCGTCAACTTAGCATTAGAAGGAAGCGTGTGGGGTAAAAATCGTAGAGGGAGGCCGAGGGATGAAAACAGTAAGCAGATTCAAAAGGATGTAGGTTGCCGCACGTATTCTCAGCGACTTGCACAGGACAGGGTAGCATGGAGAGCTGCATCAAACCAGTCTGCGGACTGAAGACCACAACAACAACGTACAAGGCCTTAACTCAGATGTTTTAAACACAAGGAAATGATACAGATTCTGAGTACTCAGATCGCTATTTAAGATTAAAAAAAAAAATTATAGGTTGGCATTTTCCTTAAAATCATTTTTATCGCGTGAATATAAGGATGTTTTGACCTCTGATACATAAAAATAATAACTATAAGAGCAGTCCGCATACTACAGCTGCTCGGAAGATGGCCATACAACCAATCATAGTATCAAAATATGTTTAACTTCGACAATTAAGTAAATAATTTAATAAACTCGACGAATTATAAATATTGTTATCATGAAAAGCAACAATCCTTTCATCGAGCTTTAAAAAATATAGGCCCTATAGGACGGGGTAGGTTGGCGCAGCTGACCATCGTTCCTTGTCCTCTCTGGGCCAACCTGCCCCATCACCATGTTTACAATAAAGTCTGTTCGTCAGTAAAACCACTGCACCTATTTAGATTGTATGCCATACAACATAATCCGTAAACTACGACCGCCGCGGTGGAGTAGCCGAGCGGTCTAAAGCGTCTCGCTGCGGAGCGCGCGGTTGCTCGCCGTGGAGGTTCGAGTCCTCCCTGGGGCATGGGTGTGTGTGTTTGTCCTTAGGTTAGTTTACCTAGATTTAAGTAGTTTGTAAGCTACGGACTGATGACCACGCAGTTTGGTCCGATAGATTTACAAACATTTGAACATTTTTGAAACTACGACCTTTAATTGTACTACTCACCTATTGCACCTAAAGTAAGCACAGTTAAGTAACACATATTTAACCGAGGCGTAGAATTTTACTGAAACATGCACACAAATAATTAATCATTACAGCTTTTCCAAATCGGCTCCGAAGGCCTTTTTGGTTCTGTACAGGGTGGGGGGCAGTGCTACCAGCCTGCAGATTGATTCCTAGGACGATCTAGCGCCTATTGTATGAACTAATATCGACTGGGCCATCCTGCCCTTATGTCCAAAGTGCCCCGGTCTGCCCTTTAAGCTGCGAACAACTTGTGAATCAAAATGCATCACCTGCTCCTGAATGAACAGTCATACAGGGCTATAGACAGACATGGATTGCTTTCTAGTGTCCATCAGAGAAGTGTGATATCATCATGACGTAGCGAATGCCACTCATAATATAAAACTTGTCATAGATGGGGACATCTACGAAGAATGATATACGAAAAATATCGTACACGATGATGGCAAAATATCAAGATGATGGTTTGACAACCAATTTTAATGTAGAGGTATTTCAACTTATATACATCACTAAACGTAAAAGCGTAGCAGCTTTGGAATACTAGATTAGTAAATCATAACTGAAATCAGTCATCTCTTACAAAAACTTAACAATAATAATACAGCGAATATATCGTTGAGTGTGACTAAAAGGATATAGGTCACTCCTTCTGTTTACAAGAAGAGCGAATAACGTAATCGAAGCCCAATATCGCTAATAACCATAAAAGACAGATTGTGAGTAGTAGATTGTCTCCTACGTATTCCAAGAACGTTCGACTTGTACCTAGTGTTTCCAGATCGAGTATATTAATTTTCGGGATACTGGGTTACAGAAATCGGGACATAGCTTCTCAAATCGGGGCAATTTAATACTTTTCTCATAAATCATTATTTATTTTTCTTATGAACTAGTGACACGTTACTACTGAAGTACCCATTTACTAACAAATGTTGACGTACTTTCAAATGTTCAAATGTTTGGCACGCTTATAGGACTTAACTGCGAGGACAACAGTACCTAAACATACAAACAACTTATAAACTAACTTATACTAAAGACAGCATAAACATCCATGCCCGAGGGTGGATTCGAACCCCCGATGGGGAACGGCCTCGCGCATCGAAGCATAGTGCCTCAATGCGCTCGGCCACTCCGCCGCGGCTCGACGTACTTTTTCAAGCATAACAAATGCTAACTGTTAAACTGTTATTACTAATTTTAAATATTTTTAAATATATACTTTACTTTTAAGAATGTGCCATAATGCTCTTTCTGTATTCTTCGTATATTTTTCAGATATCTCATAAGACCACTACAAGCCTAAATGGTTTGATAAATTAAAGCATTTGAATGATCGTCATAAAAATCCTCAATACCAAGTTATGAAATAATTACTTTAATGAAAATTATTTTGTAATTACATTTTACAGCTTTAAGTAGCCCTTTGATTTTTATAGCATAGTTATAAATTTCGTTACATGATATTTTAAAGATGGCCTTAATTCCTATCTATGTTTTACGTATTCAAAAGGTAATAGATTTCATTTTTCAGACAAAATTATATTTTATTGACAAAAAATCTCTCTGTTGCGGCATTTGCCCGTATTGGCTTTTCCTTCCTCCTTTTTTTCTCGTAAAGTGATCGCATCATTGTTATTAGATAACCTTACATACAGATAAAGAAAATATATTAACGGCAAGGGCATAATATATATAAGTACTGCTTGAGTACAGTTTACGTTAGTTTCCGTATAAAAGGACTGGAAAGCGTATAAAACTAACACACTTTCACGTGCCTTTCTGACTGAGTGAAATGTGAGCGAAAATGGTCGTAACGACGCGTCAGCGAAAAGAATGAGACAGTAACGAAATGTATGGAACTTTTATAATTTTCGGTTGACCCTAAACAGGAACATTCGGCATCCCGATCGAGGGTGAATTGGGACATGTCAACAGCTCCTTGGAAATCGGGACTTCCCGCTCAATTTGGGACACCTGGCAACAGTATTTGTACCAAAATGTAACAAAGAGCCGCGGTGGAGTAGCCGAGCGGTCTAAAGCGTCTCGCTGCGGAGCACGCGGTTGCTCGCCGTGGAGGTTCGAGTCCTCCCTGGGGCATGGGTGTGTGTGTTGTCCTTAGGTTAGTTTACGTAGGTTTAAGTAGTTTGTAACCTACGGACTAATGACCACGTAGTTTGGTCCGATAGATTTGCAAACATTTGAACTTTTTTTTTTTTTTGTAACAAAGATACTGTCATGCTGAGTCTCTCAGCACATACAACATACGTTTTATTCTAATAATCTGTGACTAACCCAGTGCGCTACACTTAAAGATGAATATTTAACAGGATCGAAATCAAGGCAGCAAAATAGAACCAGTGATATTATTTGTGTCCGCGAAGGATTTGTCAGAAAGGATGGCAATAATCGACGGGTTGTTTACCGTCAGTGCTGTTGTGTACAGGAAAGGATATGATGAACTGTGCAAATGTACTGAAGAGTTTCTAGCTAACAGAACGCAATTAGTCAGTATCAACCTCTTCTGACATGAAAGCGAGCTAAAGCCAAATGTTTTTAATCCTATGAGACCCAACTACTGAGGTCATTAGTCCCTAGACTTACAAAATATTTAAACAAACTTATGCTAAAGACAACACACAGACCAATGCTGAGGGAGGACTCGAACCTGCAACAGGAGCTGGCGCGCAATCCGTAACAGGACGCCCCAGATCGCGCTGCCATTTCCTCGCGGCGTTGAAAGTGATTTCAGGCGATAGGACCTAGTAAATAACATCGGAAGTTCAATGAGGCTTTTCACGATACATATAAGAAGCAGTCGCTACTCTGGAAAACTGCTGCAGTATCTGCAACGCAGCGACGCTTGATGAAGGAAGTGAAAATTGACTCTCATCAAATGTTCAAATGTTTGTAGAGCTTATGGGACTTAAATACGGGGTCATCAGTCCCTAAATTTACAAACTACTTATGAGCTAGCTAATACTAAGGACGGCACAAATATCCATGCCCCGAGGGGGTTCGAATCCCCGACCGTAGTGGCCGTGCTGAACGTGATTTGCGCGCCGCAGACAGCTCGGCCACCGCGGCCTGCTGACTCTCATCAAAAACAAATGTAATGTACTGCGAATACACAGAAAGCAGCATGCTTTATTACATATTTTCGCAATTTCACAACAATCCGTGTAAGCATTTATTTTCATAAAATATTTAGAAGTAAGCATGAAATTAATCGTGGTGAACGCAGATGCCGAACTGAGATTCATTTGTAGAAACCTCAGGAAGTGTAGTCCATCAACAAAATACTCGTGCGACCAATACTTGAATATTGCTCATCAGTCCCTAAATTTACAAACTACTTATGAGCTAGCTAATACTAAGGACGGCACAAATATCCATGCCCGAGGGGGGATTCGAATCCCCGACCGTAGTGGCCGGTAGTGGTTGATAGAGGAGATGGTGGCGATGTAAAGGAGAGCAACTCGCTTCATTACAGGTAATCGGCAAACTCCAGTGGCAGGCGATGCAGGAGAGACGTTCTACATCACTGCAGGGGATTCTATTAGAGTTCCAAAGAGTCAGTCACCATACTGCGTCCTCCTACGTATATCCCGTGAGAAGACCACGAGGATGAAATTATAAAAATTTGAGCCCATGCGAAGCCATACCCGTAATTTGTTTTTTCTCCGAGACGAAACTAGGAAAAGCGCAAAAGTGTGTAGCGCAATCAAAGGTTCACAAATTTTCTGTACTAGAATTCATTTCTTAATTTTTCTTTCATTGTGTTTCTGTGTTGAACCTTTCAAGCATTTTACAGGGTGATGTTTAATTACACTCCCGGTGCCATTTACTGAGAAGCTGAGTGCGAGGCTGATGACTTGAGTTTCGGGCGCCACACGGCGGTGCGCCATCACGTGATCCGTGTAATCATGCGGTCAGCGAGTCCAGACTTCATGTGACGCGAGTGATGTCAAAGAACGGTAGTGGGGCGCTGGCTGCAGTGTTGGGGGTAGCGGCGATAAAGCGGTCGCAGGTCAGCCTGAGTCAGTAGGTGATCAGCATGCGAGGGGGACGGGGCGTACGGCTCCTGCTGCTGCTAGCCCTGTGGGGCGCTGCGTGTGCAAGTAAGTGTGCCCCACTTGACCGCCTGGTTAATCCGGCTGTTGTGTCGCACGTTGCCTGGAGGACTTCACAAATTGGATACAATGAGTGATTTTGTTAATACGTTACTTCTTGCCTCAAAGTGTGGCATTGTGTCGGTAGATTCACGTGTTCATTATTCGTGCTAAACGAAAGTGGAATAAAAAAACGCCCCAATCACATCCATGACACGATAAATAAACGTCACGGTGAATCACAGCCTTCGAACATCTTCATACGGAACAATCGAGTGACCAAGTTCTTCATTTCCATCAACATTTATTTTGTTTTCGTTATAGCGACATTATTTCATATATTGTACTGATGTGGATAGTGTTACAAAGTGAACGGTTTCGTGTGACCACTGCATTAAAACCGTGGCCAATGAATACAAAAATTACAGCGGGATACATACAGTTTGCAGATAAATGGTGCAACAAAATTTAATGATTTATTGAAGCGACCGCATTGAAAATGCTAAAGAGAAGAATAGAAGTCCCAGTCTCGAATGTTGCTGTTTGCCGTATACGAGGTACGTCCACAAAGTAAGTTCCGTTTGGTTATATAAAACAAACGTGTACAAATTCAGAGAAAACATTTATTGTACAAAAATCTACAACTGTTAAACTATTTTTCAACATGGTGCCCGAAATTTTTTAGGCACTTGTCATAGCGTGGCACTAGTTTTTGTATGCCTTCTTCATATAAGGTTGCCGCCTGCGTATTCAACCATGTGGTAACATGTTCTTTCAGCTCGTCATCATCGTTGAAGAGTAGACCAGCAAGGGCAGATTTTAGGTGTAAAAAGAGGATTACTGCAAGAAGTTTTTTTTTTTTCCACGATAATGCCTGACCTCACACGGCGAAAGTGACGCAAAAACTCTTACGGGAATTTCAGTAGGACGTGTTAGATCATCCTCCGTACAGCCCGGACCTCGCTCCTAGCGACTTTCATCTCTTCATACACCTAAAATCCGTCCTTAGTGATCAACACTTCAATGATGATGATAAGCTGAAAGAACATCTTACCACATGGTTGAATACGCAGTCGGCAATCTTCTATGAAGAAGGCATACAAAAACTTGTGCTACGATATGACAAGTGCTTACAAAGTTTCGGAAGCTATGTAGAAAATAGTTTAACAGTTGTAGATTTTTGTACAATAAATACTTCTTCTGTATCCGTACACGTATATTTTGAATAAACAAACGGAACTTACTTTGTGGACATACATCGTAATTTAGATACTTCGTGATGAGTCATATTTGATCCATTTATATTGTGCTTTATATGAAAAACGATATCTACAGGAGTGCAGTGTCGGTAAAAGGATGTTATTAATCTAATTTTTTGATGAATAATCTGCTGCGAAGATTTAAACTCGGCTTGTACCCCAAGATAGAATGACGTCGGTAATTACAGAGAGTGCTCAACTGCGAAGACATCAAAACCTCAGAATTATTGTTAAGTGCACTTCGTTTAGACATCGGTAAAATGCAGAATTTCTTGTGGGACCTGATAAAAGTTAGGTGAATTCATCAAATTGTTTCTGTGTGTATGTGTATATATTCTCTCAGTACTTCATCGTACGTAATGTGTCAAAATATAGTACCCTAGTATCATTTTCTGCCATCACCCTTCATTTCCATATCGTATCAGAGGACGGTTTTCGATAGCCTATTGTGTAAGACCTAATTTCACCAGCCTTATTGTTACGGTCATTACACGCGGTGTATGAGAAAAAGATATTTTCTCGCCAATATTAGAATTTGAGCTTTTGGAATTTTAGCTGAAGAAGTTGGGACTGCGCTATACATAGTTCTTTTACAAATCAGAATTTTGCACATTTTCAAAAAATAATCTTCATGTCCGTAGTGTATGGAAATGGACTCCTACTCGGAATGTTGTTTGTGATCACATTCTAATCTACAGCGTAGCCCGAGATGGCGAAGCTAACGAATCTCAATGCCAAATAGAGGGTATGGTAACATTGACCTTTAGTGCAGCTAAATCTTTACGCTCGCATCATTTCTAAACGTTATTTGCCACATTAAGGCACATATCAATATGAATATTAGAACTGCAGGACAATTAAAGAAAGCGTGCATCAAATGAAGATGTTCAGATGTTTCTTAAGCTTATGGGACTTAACTGCTGGGTCATCAGTCCCTAACTTACAAACTACTTATGAATTAATGACAACACAAACATCCATGCCCAAGGGAGGATTCGAACCCCCGACAGGGAACGGCCTCGCGCATCGGAGCACAGCGTGTCAATGCACTTGGCCACTCCGCCGCGGCCATCAAATGGACAAGTCTGCGGCGAATATTCTGTTGCATCTAATGTGCATATACCGTACATAAATTGCAAAAATAGAAGGGGTGGCATGCTGTAGCAATTTCCTTTTTTCTCCTAAGATATGCAACCGAGTTAACATTCTATTTCTGATATTTATATTAAATCTAAAAAGGATCTTTGAACATCCGCGTAATGCTGTTGATAGTTTTCAATACGAATATGTTACTCGTTCACGGAAATGTTTGAGGATAATGTTCTTAGGTCCTCGTGACACACATACCGAACGATAAATGTACTTGAGCCAGATGTCATTTCCAAAACCTGACAATCACTACACATATTACGTATATACACAACACTATGGTGGTCGTAAGATTTGTTACCCCACTGTTTAATCATTAAAGCTATATATGTTTTACACAAGCAGTAGGCACCGAAATGTTTATTGTAGATTTTTCTGCAAGAAAGAATGCTTATAAAATTAATGGTGTATTTTCAGCGAAGGTGGATACATAATTTTCACAGACTATTAACAACGTGTATTTTTAGTCAAGGCTAGTCTTATCAGAATTATCAGACGAGAGTTGTTCAAAATATTACTTTTTCAAATTACACTTTAGCAGAAGTTTTCTGAAAACTATTTTCTTGTACCATTGCTATTTTCGGACCTAAGCCAATCGTTATATGATAGTTTTGACTTTTTGCAAGGTTTTAAGTTTATATCTTAAAATTAAACAAAGTAACATTGTTAGTTGCTTTTTGTCCTGTCTTCCCACAGTTACTTTATGATATTATAGTATAGATATTATGTTATCCGTCTAGGCAACTGGCTAATAAGAGATGTTTTTGGCAGCAAAAAAAAAAAAAAAAAAAAAAAAAAACCTCTTATTAGTCAGTTGCATAGACGGATAACATGAATACCTGAACTATTATATAAATCAAAGTGTTTGTGATTAATTGTTTATGAAATTGTGATTACATAATTTACAAATGGTCTTACAGTATATAGCTTTTGTTTTTGTTTCTCTTAGGAAAACCATGTAATCACATATTATATATTTTAGGGCACACATGTTAAACCTTGCAGAGAAGTCAACACTACCTTCTGACGTGGTTTCTGGTGTGAAACTAGTAATAGTACAATAAACTATTTTCAAAAAGCTTGTGGGTGGTTGCAGGTTTTTCTAAAGTATAATTATATAAACAGCTGCGATATTATCAAATCATAATCGCTAAGAAAAAGTTAGTTTAATACTGTTGAACTTATATAAACCATATTATTCCTTTTCTCTCTCTCTCTCTCTCTCTCTCTCTCTCTCTCTCTCTCTCTCTCTCTCTATATATATATATATATATATATATATATATAATTTTTTTTTTTTTTTTTTTTTTTTTGATAAACCTGTCTGGCAGATACGTAGTGACCCAACAAGAGAGTTCACTAGCACTATCGCCAGTCATAAAAGTTTCAGCGAATTCGAAAAACATTGTTCTTTTCACTACTTAACCTGCTGTTCCCGTTGAACCAATCCCGTATTAGATGGTCGTCACGAGACAGAAACAAGTTGATCGTACAATGACAAGCCACGGGTCACTTACAGTTTCAATCTGGTATACACTGGTCAGTATTATCAACGCACAAATTTCCTTCGGAAATGCTATCACGACTACACAACCGATATATAGTCTGGCTGTTCTTGGGTTATCCATATTTAGTGATATAAAAAGGTCCACGTAAAATTGATCTTAATGCATTTGTTTTCTTGTTGATAATACACTTCAACTTGTGACAGTCCAATGAAGGCGTTACATGAAGGACGCATACTAACCAACAAATCTAATACTAGTCAACCAAACTCGTCACAATTTCCGATGTGTCGTAAACTATTCAAAATTCAATTTTGAACTTCAGAGTAACTGTAATGGGTGCCCTGTCTAGACTATTAAATGTTGTTGCTCATTTTTTGTTGTTTAAAGAAACATTTCAGCTCATAGTATTCATAGTGGAACCAACATGTGTAGTATATTTACTCCGTGTTTTATTTTCTTGAATTGTCATTATTATCTGGTCAATAATGTGCTCTTTATTATTTTATCAAATACTGGCTGAACAAAGGTGTGCCGCAGTGGAGTAGCCGTGCGGTCTGAAGCGTCTCGCTGCGGAGCGCGCGGTTGCTCGCCGTGGAGGTTCGAGTCCTCCCTGGGGCATGGGTGTGTGTGTTGTCCTTAGGTTAGTTTACCGAGGTTTAAGTAGTTTGTAAGCTACGGACTGATGACCACGCAGTTTGGTCCGATAGATATACAAACATTTGAACAAAGGTGCCTGAAACTGCTATATCATTTTCGAAAGAAATTGGATAAAAATTTGTTTCTTAAGGTAAGATTTAAAATATTTTATAAATAGTGACAGGATTGTTCAAATAGTTGATTTTATCTCAACCACGGCTTTCATTTTAATCGTTATAAGAAAAAAAATATTTGCTCTTTTGTTCGGTAGTGATCTTTTACTCAGCTCGTAAACGGAACAAAGCGGTTATTAGGTTTGGAAATGAAGCTTTATGAAATCAGAGCAGAAGTATTCCATCTCATATGTCTCTCAAACGGAAAGTGCAATGAAAACGATTTTTTGTTCGATGTTATAATTTTGTAAAACCTTATGAAATATACTGTATCGGATTTTTTTTATTTGGCTCTTACTTCATTTTATTATTATTTATAAAATTGTAGCCAACACAGTTCGTACATCGAACTGTGTAATGCAGGTAAGGTGAACCTTCCGCGTGGTGAATTCGCATGGTAAATGATTTGATGAGAATATTTACGAAGTTAAACGGCCGTTTTCTTCCAGTAAGAGTACCTGTGACTAATGAATTTCATGTGAATCTGTTGAATGTTATATGAAGATTTTATCTTCAGTTTATTTCCACTCTTTTATCGCAAGCCAGAACGTTTGATACATGTACCCCTGGAGGCTTCATTCACGGTTGATTCACTTGTTGGTTTGCTTCATCGTTACTGTTTCTTGTATAAACAAATCTAAATGTCACTTCTCCCATCTGTGGCATTTGTTTCCTTATGGCATGAGAAACAGTAATCCTTCATAAATATGTTCTTGAACAGGTTTTGACCTTTTTAACTCTACTTGATCTAACAGCCTTCTTCTCAAATGAAGAGACGAATCTTTCCTTTGTGTTCCCTTTTTTTTATTTATTTCGCCTGTTCTTTTGGCCAGTCTACATTTTCGTGTTTACTTCTATAACTGCGTTCAGTCAGAAGTGAACACAATACTGTTTCCTATTTATTCTCTTGTTTATGATATCTGATACATGTTTTCCAGTCTACATTTTGGCCAGTCTACATTTTCGTGTTTACTTCTGTAACTGCTTTCAGTCAGAAGTGAACACAATACTGTTTCCTATTTATTCTCTTGTTTATGATATCTGATACATATTTTCCCCAATTTACTACCGTGTTATAGGCTGCTATATTTCATATTCGCCGAAGATACGTAAATTTAAGCCGCAGGAGTAAACAGTCACTGATCCTTCTGCTAACCACAAAACATGTCCTATAGTATTACTTGTATAGAGATTCTTAAAAACTTGATAACTCATGGCATTGGCCTTAGGCATGTGCAGTCGCACACGCCCCGCGCAAAACATTACAACGTAATTTATGAAGTCATCCGTAATTTTGTTACTGAAACTACTTTTAATGTAATGCACTATGTACCCATTGTGACACGACGATGGCCACTGGAGTACGTCTCAGATATAGATAATAATACCTGTATCGGAGTCGAACGAACCCGGGTTTATGATACTGATGCGTTATAGTAGTATGCAGTGTCTACACACGACTATTGCTCATACTTAAATTAAGAGGTACGCGGTTCATTGTTTCTCAGCGCCTCTGCGCCCTTTTCCACTCATCGTTGTTACTAACAATCAAGCATTACATTCGTTGGTTAAGCAGAAGTTTGCCACAAGGCAGGCTTTTCCAGCTTCAGCTAAACTGCGCAACCCTCCCTGCTCCGCTCGCTGTGAACAGTCAAATGGGACGGCAAGGCACTGAAAATGTTCAAAATGTTTGTAAATCTAAGGGACTTAACTGCTGCGGTTATCAATCCACAGGCTTACAAACTAGTAAACTAATTTATGCTAAGGACGCCACACAAACTCATATACGAGGGAGGACTCGAACCTCCGTCGGCGGGCAATCACGCGCTTAACAGCAATGCCCCTTAGAGCGCTCGGCCACTCTACCGCAGTTACTGAAAATGGTTTATACAAACATCGAGAAAGAGCTAAGTGTGAACGTTGTTGCATCAGACCATTTTCCAGAAATTCAAGTGTTCAGAGAAGTGGTGCCTGAGGACGCGAATACGCCTCTATCAATACTGAAATATTTGAATAACATTGCATACCTGTTTCGCAATATTTATATTGGCTACGGAATTTTCCTAACCGTGATAGTGACTGTCACCTGCAGTGAAAGAAGCTTTTCACGTTTAAAGCTTGTCAAGAATTATTTCGGAAGTGGCACCAAGCAAAACACCTGTCTTTTCTTGCCATGTTGTCAGTGGAAGACGGCGTGGTTTCAAAATTGAGATATTATGGATGAATCTGCTCGTTAAAAAACAAGGAAGAGATGTTTTGTGTCAAATGTGTAAAGGCCCTTAGTGTTTGTAACCTACAACTACTTAAATTTCTTGCAAATACAGTGTGTGTCAAGTGCTGAAAACATGTAAGTGTATATCCTGAACAATACCTTTGTCGTTAAATTGGAAGAATTCCGATAGCTAAGTTATTTTTATTATTTACATTTTAGTAATTGCCATACTTATGAAGATTTTCTCCGGTAAATTATTTTCCTATCATAACATTAGGCCTCCTTTAGTAAGTATTTTGATAAATTGGTAATATGTCTATGTCGCAGGTGTATAACCTTTGCAGGAGGGGGGGTGGGGAGGGGAGGATGCGGAGAGCCCCTGCGGAAGTTTTGCACACGGCCCCGCGCAAGCTAGGCATTGGCGGGTTAACTGGTATCAATATCTAATTCATCCACAGAGATTACGAGAATTAGGCGATTTATTTGGCTTTCACATTCAATGTAGATTCGTGTGGCCTGGATCGCACTTGTTTTAGAACCCCTCTTTTGATACATGGTAAAATAAAGTTGCCGTTCATGTTGTGGTGACTAGTACATTACATGGGAGCATTAGTCACCTCAGGTCATATACATAAAAGACCTCCACATGTACATGATAACTAATACTGTGGCATTCATGTGATGAGGTATCTAGGCTTTTCTTCATTTTAAAAGCATAGAAAAAATTCCTTTGTTAAAAATAATAATCAATCTTGTCGTTAAAATTGCTGTCTGGCAAATAAAAAGCTGTGTGGGGAAACTCTTTTTACACCTAGAGACAGATTATTTTATCCTCCTTTCACTCACAAAGATATATTTCCTTTTATGCTTCTGCTGGATTCTACTTACTACCTAATTGTGAAGAAAATACAGTACTGATAACGATCAAACCTTCATTTTGCTTTTCTCGTACATATGTATCTAGTGTTTGTTGCACTTAAATGTATGTTCTTCAACTCTTTATATTGCATGGTTGCTAACTGACATTGATTGTATAGTAGATATAATTTATTTATTTCGACTTCCATAGTTACATATGAGAACGTAGACTTAGGAATCAAATTTTTACAAATTGTTAATTGCGCAAGTGAATTGTACACACAAGTAATAAAAACTGATTTGTCAATATATCATCAAGGTTACCGCACTTTATTTCAGAAAAAAATTATACAGATACACATAATATTGAGATAAAGTTACACTGTACATAAACAAATACTAATGAATCCACTGTAAAGGTCACAAAATACATTTAAACATACTCATGAGGTATTATGCATTTTGGCTAAGAAATACATTTAACTTGTAATAAGATCCATCTAGAAGAGACTGCCTTAGCTTATCTGTAAACTTGGGTGTTTCCTATCCGTTGTTTAACTTGTGGTGGGAGAACTCTAAAAATCTTCGTGATACAGTATAGAACCCGTTCTGCACCAAATACTTCTTTTTCAGATCATAATGAATATAACGTTTTGTACAAGTGTTGTAATTATGTTATGAACTAATTAGTTTTGAATAAGTTTCTGTTCCAAAGCACATCAAGGAAAAATAAATTGAACAATTTTTGGAAAGATCTGAACATGTCTAAACAGATTTTTTGCATGGGTTCCTAGGTTGTACTACACACACATAACCCCTTCTGTGCGTAGAACACTTCTTTCGTCATCGGTGGATTTCCGCAGAATATTTCACCACAGGCCAACAGATAATCTAAATAGCCAAAGTAAACTGTTCTCATGTTTTTATTGTGTTAATTTCTGTACTGACCGATATGATTATCAGGGCAAACGTTGCTGAGCTGCAGATTTTGCGCAGATTTTGAATTTGGTAGTGCCACTTCAGTTTTATGTCTGTTCACAAACCCAAAAATTCCAAGGTCAACCTTTAAAATCTTGTACTCTACATTTTATATTCATTACGTTGGTAACATTTGTATAAGAGGAGAAGTGAACGTAATTCACCTTTACTTCCGTGAACCTGGCACCCGACTTAAAGAAATTGTTTTTTACTTTCTACTATCTTACAGAGCTTCGTTTGTAGTGGATTGTAGTGCAAAAAAGTTTGTTTGTAGTTTTTCGGAAAAAAAGTTACGGGATACTCAAAAAATAGCCAGCACCCCACTTTTAGGAAATTAAATTCTAATGGATGATATGCGTAGGAAATCGTTTGTAGTGGTTTGTAGTGAACGAATTTTCGTTTGTAGTAACTTGTATATCCCACAAAACGTGTTCAAAATGGAAGGTGCGAGGCCCATACTGCTGTGCACTGCACCCACTAGCAGCACCCCAAATTCAAGAAATTAAATTCTAATGGATGATATGTGTAGGAAATAGTGTCTAGAGGTTGGTAGTGAACGAATTTTCGTTTGTAGTAACTTGTATATCCCACAAAACGTGTTCAAAATGGAAGGCGCGAGGCCCATACTGCTGTGCACTGCACCCACTGGCAGCACCCGACTTTCAAGAAAATAAATTCTAATGGGTGATATGTGTCGGAAATAGTGGCTAGAGGTTTGTAGTGAACAAATTTTCGTTTGTAGTAACTTGTGTATCCCACAAAACGTGTTCAAAATGGAAGGCGCGAGGCCCATACTGCTGTCCACTGCACCCACTGGCAGCACCCGACTTTCAAGAAATTAAATTCTAATGGATGATATGTGTAGGAAATAGTGTCTAGAGGTTTGTAGTGAACGAATTTTCGTTTGTAGTAACTTGTATATCCCACAAAACGTGTTCAAAATGGAAGGCGCGAGGCCCATACTGCTGTGCACTGCACCCACTGGCAGCACCCGACTTTCAAGAAATTAAATTCTAATGGATGATATGTGTAGGAAATAGTGTCTAGAGGTTTGTAGTGAACGAATTTTCGTTTGTAGTAACTTGTATATCCCACAAAACGTGTTCCAAATGGAAGGCGCGTGGCCCATACTGCTGTGAACTGCACCCACTGGCAGCACCCCACTTCCAAGAAATTTAATTCTAAGGGATGATATGTTTTGGATATAGTACGTAGAGGTTTGTAGCGAACGTATTTTCAATTTTAGTGACCTGTAGAACCCAGAGAACTGCATTAAGCAAGAGAACAATGGGTAGCTCTGATAGAGAAAAGCCGCAGAAAATTATATCGGCAGTAGAACAAGGCCTTAATCCCTGTATATCACAGGACATACTAAACGCAACTGGTGGAAGGAGAAAATGTAGCAAATTGTTGCACGTAAAAAGGAGTATAGTCGGCTGAGAAATGGTGTTGACAAGAATTGCTTATTGGCTAAGCTGGAGTCCCTAGATGACTAATACAACTTCGTAGAAGTAGGTGAAAGTTAGATATCGCCTAGAGAAACATAAGAGACATTTCGAGACAAGAAAAGGAGCTGCTTGAATGTCAAGACCTCAGATAGAAAACCAGTACTAAACCAACAGGGGAAATCTGAAATGCGGCAGGAATATGTAGAGGACCTATACAAAGGAAGTAAACTTGAAAGTAGAATTCTAGAAACGGAAGATGAAGTAGAGGAAGATAAGACTTATGATACTGAAAGAAGGATTTGACAGAGTACTGAAAGATCTAAATCGAAAAAAGACTTCTGAGTTGATGGTAATCCCTCTCAACTGCTGATTTCGTTAGGAGAGCCAGTAACGCAGAAATTGTTCCACTTGGTATGCAAGATGTATGAGACCGCGGAAATGCCCTCATCCTTCGAGAAGAATATCGTAATTCCAATACCAAAGAAAGCAAGTTCAGCCAATTACAGATCTATCAGGTTAACAAGTCATTGCTGCAAAATACTAACACGAATTATTTGCAGACGAATGGAAATTGGTTGAATCCGACCTTGGGGAAGATCTGTTTGGATTTAGGAGAAATGTAGAAGCACCGGAGGCAATACTTACATTATGACTTACCTTAGAAGGTAGGTTAAGCGAAGGCAAACCTACGTTTATAGCATTTGTAAATTTGTAGAATGCTTTTGACGATGTTAACTGGAATACACTCTTTCAGATTCTTAAGGTAACAGGGGCAAAATACAGGGAGCGAAATCCAGACAGCAGTCAAAGTTGAAGTGCATGAAAGGAATGTAGTTGTTGGGAAGGAAGTAAGACAAATTTGTAGCCCTTCCTCAATGTACATTGAGGAAGCTGTTTAGGAATGCAAGGTGAAATTTGGAGAAGAAATTAAAATTCAGGGACAAGACATAAAAACTTTACGGTTGCCGATGACACTAATTCTGTCAGAGACAGCAAAGAACGTGAAAGAGCAGTTGAATGGACACTGTTTTGAAAGGAGGATATAAGATGAACATTAAGAAGAGTAAAACAGGGATAATGGAATTGTAGTGTTAGAAAAACAGACGATGCTGAAAGAATTACATTAGGTAATGAGACAATAAGGGTAGTAGATGAGTTTTCTTATTTGGGTAGCAAAATAATGTCAGATGGCCAAAGTAAGGGAAATATAAAATTCAAAATGGCTGTGGGAAGAAAAGAGTTTCTGAAGAAGAGACTTTGACATCCAGTAGTAATATAAATGTTACTAAATTTCTAAAAGCATTTGTCTGGAGTATAGCATTGTATGAGAGTGATATTTGGAGGACAAGGAGCTCAGACAAAAAGTTGATAGAACCTTTCGAAATGTGGTGCTACAGACGAATGATGAAGATTAGATGGATATATCATGTAACTAATATGGTGCATAAGAGCATTGGGAAGAAAAGAAGTTTCTGGCATGTCCTAAGAGAAGGGATCGGTTGGTGGGATACATTCTGATACATCTACAAATCTTAAATATTAGCATTGGAAGGACGTATGGGGTATAAATCATAGAGGGATACCGAAGGACGAATACAGTAAGCAGACTGAAAAGGATGTAGGTTGCCGTTCGTATTCTCAGATGAAGGGGCTTTCGACAGTGTAACGTGGAGAGCTGTATCAAGCCAATCCGTGAACTGAAGACCACAGCAGCAACAACAATGAGAACTACGTAGGCTTCCGCGGCCAGAGTCAGATGACATAAAAGTTTTCTGGGTATGGTACCGCGTCATGATGTAAGGTTATTACATAAATAACCAACGTTTCGGCCAACGTTACAGTGGCCTTCATCTGGGTAACCCAGATGAAGGCCACTGTAACGTTGGCCGAAACGTTGGTTATTTATGTAATAGCCTTACATCATGACGCGGTACCATACCCAGAAAACTTTTATGTCAACAATGAGAACCTTAGGTATATTTGGTCATTCTTCCAGGAACGCAATAACTTGGTCTGCAGCCGTTGTGGGAAGTGCTGGTCTGACTGCAACGCATCTGCCAAGTGATCCCAGACATGTCTATTCCTGTTCAAGTCAGGTGAAAAGCCGGCCCTCCATTCGTTCAATTCCCTCAGCTTCAAAGATGTTGTCCACCAGTGCAACTGTGTGGAGATGAGCATTATCGTCCACCACACCAGAAGGGACCCATCTCCTATGGCACCAGTATAGGGCAAAACATAGATCGATGGATCTTGTCTCTGTGCGTTTGAGCAGTCAAAGCTCCATTCTGAACGACATAGAGGTCCGTATGTCCGCCAATACTGACTCCTGTCCACACCATTCGTCCACCACCATGATATGGTGATGTTTCGTATACATAAGCAAGATTGTTGCGAGTTCCACGTTCTCTTCAGATGAGGGAACGACGATTGTCCGGCGGAAAACATCTTGACTCATATGTGAATTGAACACTGCTCCATTTTTACGGCTCCAATTCCGATGTTCCTCCGCCCAGTTTCTGCCGGGTTCCTGGTTTGAATGGGACACGCACCATAGGCCTCTGTGTGTAGAAACCACATTCTCGAAGGTGATTTCCGTACTGTGTGTTGATATTGAGCGTCCTGTCGTTTTTGGAGGGTGAGTTGCAACTGAGTTGCATTCACCCTCCTGTCTCGACGGGCTGTTTGTTAACTGGTCCTCTCTAGCTGATGTTACCCGTGGACGACCTTGACCTTGCCTTTTTTTAGTGGGTCTTGTCTGAAATCGCGTCCAGGTCATGGAAACTACACTTTGGGACATTGCAATAGTTGCAGCTGTGGCTGTTTCGCTTCGAAATTTAGCGACAAAATTGCTACTTTGGTCACCCTGGACGTATGTACGTAGCCGAGTCGAAACTGACAATGTTTGCGTCACCAAATACTTTTCGCCTGTTGCCGGTACATAAAAGAAAGCCCACCCTTGGAACGCAACCACGCACTGCCTATGTTTCTTAACGTTTCAGATATTTCCTTTTTGAATACTTTGAAATTATTCATAAAACTAGACTTCTGAACTTCTTGAAGAAGGAAAGACATGATTCTGGCACTTTAAAAATAGAATAAGACATGGGATCCAGAAATTCCTTGTTGCAAACAGGTCTAAATAATCCCGCCAGATGGCTTTCAAAATCCCGCGGTTTACAATAAAAAGCTCTAAATTTTTAATTCAGTTTTTGTAATAATAGTAATATGAAAAAGAGTAATTTCCTAGTTGATGCGGGTACAACGCTGACTGTGCAGCTGCTCGTCTGAATTCGTCAGTAGTGACGTCACTAACAAACCTATCGCGTACAGTAATGCACAGAAATGTATTTTTGATGGTGCAAGCTTTGGAAAATGGCAATTACAGATTTCCGAAAGCTTGCCATAGCGAAAATACTTCCCAGTCGCCGGGTGTACTACTGGTGAACGAAGATAATAAGGCAAGAACAGTATTTATTTAAAATTGTTTTCTTCAGAACCTGGAGTCTTTAATTTGCATTTCGCTTAGCCACTTATTCTGAAAATGTTGCTAATATTGAGGTGCCATATCTTAAAATGTTATAAATAAAGAGCACAATGATATTGTAAATGCCGTATCGCACTACATATTGTAATATTTAACACTCTCGCGTAACACGTCTTTCTGAGAGTAACACCCTGTAAAGAAGTAAAATAAATGTTAATTTCTAATAAAACGCAGTCTTGGTTGCAACGATTTATTTTTAAATGCATTTCCCCTTTTCGGGACAGCATCAGAATCTGGACATTATGTTTGGGGATACTTTACAGTCTTATCATGTACAGCGATAGTACGAAAACAGATTATTACTGACGTTGTAATAATGCTTTACATCGCGCCAAAGCCTAGCAGCGACAGTATTTGGTTACGGGCATCCGTGAAATTCAAATGTTTAACTACGTTGGTCATCAGTCCCTACGCTTAAAAACCATTATACTGACTTAAAGTAACTTATGCTAAGAACAACAACAAACACGCATGCCCGAGAGAGGACTAAGCTCCGACAACGGGCAGCCGTGAAAATCCGATATAAACAGCAAAATAGAAGACAGCTTAATCACGTAAAATATTAGTCCAAGACAGCTGCAAGTGTTCAATTTTTACTGTCTGAATAAAAACCTACCAAGATTACGTTTTATTATTGTCCGATTGCTAGAATCGGCCGGTACTAAATTTACGAAAATACATTGATGATGAAACATTATGTAATTTAAGAAACATTAATTGAACGTGGAGGAACAAAGCATACAATCTATTACTCTCATCAACAATTCTGTGTGTTCACAAGATACTGATATTCAACAGATGAACAAAATTCCGAATCGTAGAATGTTCACTCCAATAGATAAGATTTTAACTAAATATCTCCAAACTACTCCAAGTGATTCTGTGGCTACCAATATTTATAGACCGTTCTCGATGAACTATAAACTTCCATAAAAACCACTATCAAACATCTATATCTATTTAGAAATTTAATTATAAACAAAATCTTTAATACGAAGAACGCGTCGGCCCACTTATAGATTCCCTAGCCAGTGAAGGAGGCAAGCTACCCTATATCTAGAGGCCTGCGCGGATAAGAAGTGTTACCCGCACAACATCCGCAAAGCACATATCCTCATCCGCGGCACTTTATCCGCATCCGCAGACATTAAAGTTTTGAATGGGTAACAGTAACAGATGGCAGTATTTAAAACCATGATATAATTATTGTTAGAGTGTCATTTCTGTGACAACTATTTCTGACTTCTCGAATCATGGTAACTGTTCCGTACCTACTCCAAACACGCTATTCCAAACAGGAGCCGCGGCGGAGCGTCCGAGCGTATTGAGGGGTTACGCTCCGCTGTGCGAGGCCGTTCCCCGTCGGGGGTTCGAATACCCCCTTGGGCATGGATGCTTCTGCTCTCATTAGTATCAGTTAGTTCATAAGTAGTTTGTAAGTTTAGGGACTGATGACCCCACAGTTAAGTCCAATACGCTTAGCAAATATTTGAACATTTGAATTCCAAACAGGAAAACATTGGCGCTCCGGACACACACAGTAGCGCTTCGGAGCCCGTGTGGCCGGAGCACTACGTCAGCTGTTTAATACGGGCATTTTCATAAATTTCAGTGGTTGAAACTGATCGGCATAGATGAGATTTTACTATGTTTGCCGCGCGGGAGTAGCCGAGTGGTCTGGAGCGCCACGTTGAGGATTGCGAGGTCTTCCGCGCCGGAGGTTCGAGTCCTCCCTCGGGCATGGATGTGTGTGCTGTTCTTAGGTTAGTTTACCTTAATATAAGTAGTAACCAAGCAATTGAGTCCGATAGATTTACAAACATTTGAATATTTACTGTGTTTACATTTAAACAGAAAGAAACGGTTCTTTCGGAGTATTACAAAAGGGACACTTGTTTTTCCCCGTATTAACACACTAGAGGATATGTGACACAACGCATGTCATTTCAAGTGTTAAAACTGCCGTCTACTTTTAACTGGTAACTGTCAGCAAAAAGAGACTATCAGCTGCAGCTACGTCCAGCCTATACAACTAACACTGTGCATCTTCCTAAATACGTTACTTTGACCGTACACCGTATCTGATTATGAAAGTTGCTATAAAATGCTATTGTCAATCTTTACTACCTATGTCACCGTTTCTCTAACACAGAAATGTTAATGTTTGTTTGTATGTTTCAAATTCAAAAATGTTCAAATGTTTGTTAAGCTTATGGGACTTAACTACGGGGTTATCAGTCCCTAAACTTACAAACTACTTACGAACTAGGACGGCACAAATATCCATGCCCGAGGGGGGATTCGAACCCCCGACCGTAGTGGCCGTGCTGACCGTGACTGGAGCGCCTCAGTCACCTCGGCCACCGCGGCCGGCAGTGTGTTTCACTCACACAATGTTTCACGGGGAATAGTAGTGTGAAATGATTTTAAAAAAGTAAATAAATTTGCGATTTATTTCATTCATTGAACGCTGTAACGTCGTCAAAAATATGCGCGGCTGTACAGTTCATTCGGTTGCGATGAATCTTTGCCAACATATTGCTTGCACTTTCGTGACGGTTATTGGCATAATTAAACGACTATGAAACACATAGTGCATCAAATATGCCACCATATCTATAGGAAACTGCCCCTCACGAAAAAACAGATCCACACGTAACTTAGAACGGTAAAATGCCTTTGCTGACAAGATTCATAAGTTTTTCGGTCGCGGGTGTCTTCATATTTGGCGTAACTTCAGGAACTCTTGCATCTGTCATGGGATTTTAATAACTAATTACGCCACTTTGTCCTGTCTAACGCGAATGTTACAGGTATTTTGAAGTTCTACTTTTGTGCCCAGTGTAAGAATATACTTTTTTACACGCAAAACAAGCTACTTTGTCGTTGATCTTTCCCATGCCATCAAAGAAGTATCCAATTTCTTTTTCCAACTTGACGATTTCAATATGTTTTACTTGAGTAATGCCGAATCATCTCTTTTCACTTTACGCGATATAATATCCATTGATGTCATGTTAATTATAAGAAAGAACTGTCACGGTATTCCTTGCAATTTACGTTGTCACTCGGTCACTACAAAGCACTAACTGAAAACACCGAAAATCTGGCATGGCATCTCTGGTGGGCAGTGGGCCTGTTTGCCACCCAGAAATCATTTGACAGACCGCGGGTAAGACACGGTCACGTAAACGGATCAGGCGCAGGTCCCTTGGGTACAGCCACGTCCGCTGTGGCACAGAATAACATATATTTGTCTGTGGCTGTGGCCAGGGAATGAGGACAACAGACTTCCGCTCTACCTGAGCCCTGCATGGATTCCGAGAATATCCACTAACATATCGACAGACATACTGGGCAGAACCTCGCTCTTTATCCCCAGATAACACGAGAATATCTGCGTTGTTCACAATTTGATCCGAAACAGTAAAAAATACTGTACATATCCGCGGATATCCGCATCCGCGCAGAAGTCTACCTATATCCTCCACACAGACTGCATGCACTCTCTGTAACTGGCAGAAGAGTCCAGCGCGACCTCTCTATCGAGGAAGAAAAGAAAAATGGCCTCACAGTTAAAAAGACATATACACAGAAATACGTTCACTGCAAAAATTACATACGATACCAACACAAACGAAACATTACACTTAATTTCTTCAAAATGGGAAGCAGGCTACTTATGAGTGTCAGATTTTTTCGTAAAACTATATGTAACAAAATTAAACACATTCAATCAAACACAACCGAAACTATTCAAGCGTGTAAATAAAAAAAAATATAAAATAAAATAAAAATAAAATAAAATAAAAAAAAGATTCCTCCGCAAGTAGATAGCCAGCAGCACGCTGAGTATGAAGCTAGTGTAATGTGGGATATACAAGTTACTACAAACGGAAATTCGTTCACTACAAACCTCTAGACACTATTTCCTAAACATATCATCCATTAGAATTTTATTTCTTGAAAGTGGGGTGCTGCCAGTGGGTGCAGTGCACAGCAGTATGGGCCTCGCGCCTTCCATTTTGAACACGTTTTGTGGGATATACAAGTTACTACAAACGAAAATTCGTTCACTACAAACCTCTACACACTATTCCCTACACATATCACCCATTAGAATTAAATTTATCGAAAGTGGGGTGCTGCCAGTTGTTGCAGTGGAGAGCAGTATTGGCCTCGCGCCTCTCATTTTGAACACGTTTTGTGGGATATACAAGTTACTACAAACGAAAATTCGTTCACTACAAACCTCTACACACTATTCCCTACACATATCACCCATTAGAATTAAATTTATCGAAAGTGGGGTGCTGCCAGTGGGTGCAGTGCACAGCAGTATGGGCCACGCGCCTTCCATTTTAAACACGTTTTGTGGGATATACAAGTTACTACAAACGAAAATTCGTTCACTACAAACCTCTAGACACTATTTCCTACACATATCACCCATTAGAATTAAATTTATCGAAATTGGGGTGCTGCCTGTGGTTGCAGTGGAGAGCAGTATTGGCCTCGCGCCTCTCATTTTGAACACGTTTTGTGGGATATACAAGTTACTACAAACGAAAATTCGTTCACTACAAACCTCTACACATATCATCCATTAGAATTAAATTTCTTGAAAGTGGGGTGCTGCCAGTGGGTGCAGTGCACAGCAGTATGGGCCTCGCGCCTTCCATTTTGAACACGTTTTGTGGGATATACAAGTTAGTACAAACGAAAATTCGTTCACTACAAACCTCTACACACTATTCCCTACACATATCACCCATTAGAATTAAATTTATCGAAAGTGGGGTGCTGCCAGTTGTTGCAGTGGAGAGCAGTATTGGCCTCGCGCCTCTCATTTTGAACACGTTTTGTGGGATATACAAGTTACTACAAACGAAAATTCGTTCACTACAAACCTCTACACACTATTCCCTACACATGTCACCCATTAGAATTAAATTTATCGAAAATGGGGTGCTGCCAGTGGTTGTAGTGGAGAGCAGTATTGGCCTCGCGCCTCTCATTTTGAACACGTTTTGTGGGATATACAAGTTACTACAAACGAAAATTCGTTCACTACAAACCTCTACACACAAATTCCTACACATATCATCCATTAGAATTAAATTTCTTGAAAGTGGGGTGCTGCCAGTGGGTGCAGTGCACAGCAGTATGGGCCTCGCGCCTTCCATTTTGAACACGTTTTGTGGGATATACAAGTTACTACAAACGAAAATTCGTTCACTACAAACCTCTACACACTATTCCCTACACATATCATCCATTAGAATTAAATTTCTTGAAAGTGGGGTGCTGCCAGTGGTTGCAGTGGAGAGCAGTATTGGCCTCGCGCCTTCCATTTTGAACACGTTTTGTGGGATATACAAGTTACTACAAACGAAAATTCGTTCACTACAAACCTCTACACACTATTCCCTACACATATCATCCATTAGAATTAAATTTCTTGAAAGTGGGGTGCTGCCAGTGGGTGCAGTGCACAGCAGTATGGGCCTCGCGCCTTCCATTTTGAACACGCTTTGTGGGATATACAAGTTACTACAAACGAAAATTCGTTCACTACAAACCTCTACACACTATTCCCTACACATATCACCCATTAGAATTAAATTTATCGAAATTGGGGTGCTGCCTGTGGTTGCAGTGGAGAGCAGTATTGGCCTCGCGCCTTCCATTTTGAACACGTTTTGTGGGATATACAAGTTACTACAAACGAAAATTCGTTCACTACAAACCTCTACACACTATTCCCTACACATATCATCCATTAGAATTAAATTTCTTGAAAGTGGGGTGCTGCCAGTGGGTGCAGTGCACAGCAGTATGGACCTCGCGCCTTCCATTTTGAACACGTTTTGTGGGATATACAAGTTACTACAAACGAAAATTCGTTCACTACAAACCTCTACACACTATTCCCTACACATATCACCCATTAGAATTAAATTTATCGAATGTGGGGTGCTGCCAGTGGGTGCAGTGCACAGCAGTATGGGCCTCGCGCCTTCCATTTTGAACACGTTTTGTGGGATATACAAGTTACTACAAACGAAAATTCGTTCACTACAAACCTCTACACACTATTCCCTACACATATCATCCATTAGAATTAAATTTCTTGAAAGTGGGGTGCTGCCAGTGGGTGCAGTGCACAGCAGTATGGGCCTCGCGCCTACCATTTTGTACACGTTTTGTGGGATATACAAGTTACTACAAACGAAAATTCGTTCACTACAAACCTCTACACACTATTCCCTACACATATCATCCATTAGAATTAAATTTCTTGCAAGTGGGGTGCTGCCAGTGGGTGCAGTGCACAGCAGTATGGGCCTCGCGCCTTCCATTTTGAACACGTTTTGTGGGATATACAAGTTACTACAAACGAAAATTCGTTCACTACAAACCTCTACACACTATTCCCTACACATGTCACCCATTAGAATTAAATTTATCGAAAGTGGGTTGCTGCCAGTTTTTGCAGTGGAGAGCAGTATTGGCCTCGCGCCTCTCATTTTGAACACGTTTTGTGGGATATACAAGTTACTACAAACGAAAATTCGTTCACTACAAACCTCTATACACTATTCCCTACACATATCACCCATTAGAATTAAATTTATCGAAAGTGGGTTGCTGCCAGTTTTTGCAGTGGAGAGCAGTATTGGCCTCGCGCCTCTCATTTTGAACACGTTTTGTGGGATATACAAGTTACTACAAACGAAAATTCGTTCACTACAAACCTCTACACACTATTCCCTACACATATCACCCATTAGAATTAAATTTATCGAAAGTGGGGTGCTGCCTGTGGTTGCAGTGGAGAGCAGTATTGGCCTCGCGCCTTCCATTTTGAACACGTTTTGTGGGATATACAAGTTACTACAAACGAAAATTCGTTCACTACAAACCTCTACACACTATTCCCTATACATGTCACCCATTAGAATTAAATTTATCGAAAGTGGGGTGCTGCCAGTGGTTGCAGTGGAGAGCAGTATTGGCCTCGCGCCTTCCATTTTGAACACGTTTTGTGGGATATACAAGTTACTACAAACGAAAATTCGTTCACTACAAACCTCTACACACTATTCCCTACACATATCATCCATTAGAATTAAATTTCTTGAAAGCGGGGTGCTGCCAGTGGGTGCAGTGCACAGCAGTATGGACCTCGCGCCTTCCATTTTGAACACGTTTTGTGGGATATACAAGTTACTACAAACGAAAATTCGTTCACTACAAACCTCTACACACTATTCCCTACACATATCACCCATTAGAATTAAATTTATCGAATGTGTGGTGCTGCCAGTGGGTGCAGTGCACAGCAGTATGGGCCTCGCGCCTTCCATTTTGAACACGTTTTGTGGGATATACAAGTTACTACAAACGAAAATTCGTTCACTACAAACCTCTACACACTATTCCCTACACATATCATACATTAGAATTAAATTTCTTGAAAGTGGGGTGCTGCCAGTGGGTGCAGTGCACAGCAGTATGGGCCTCGCGCCTTCCATTTTGTACACGTTTTGTGGGATATACAAGTTACTACAAACGAAAATTCGTTCACTACAAACCTCTACACACTATTCCCTACACATATCATCCATTAGAATTAAATTTCTTGCAAGTGGGGTGCTGCCAGTGGGTGCAGTGCACAGCAGTATGGGCCTCGCGCCTTCCATTTTGAACACGTTTTGTGGGATATACAAGTTACTACAAACGAAAATTCGTTCACTACAAACCTCTACACACTATTCCCTACACATGTCACCCATTAGAATTAAATTTATCGAAAGTGGGTTGCTGCCAGTTTTTGCAGTGCACAGCAGTATGGGCCTCGCGCCTCTCATTTTGAACACGTTTTGTGGGATATACAAGTTACTACAAACGAAAATTCGTTCACTACAAACCTCTACACACTATTTCCTACTCATATCATCCATTAGAATTAAATTTCTTGAAAGTGGGGTGCTGCCAGTGGGTGCAGTGCACAGCAGTATGGGCCTCGCGCCTTCCATTTTGAACACGTTTTGTGGGATATACAAGTTACTACAAACGAAAATTCGTTCACTACAAACCTCTACAGACTATTTACTACACATATCATGCATTAGAATTAAATTTCTTGAAAGTGGGGTGCTGCCAATGGTTGCAGTGCACAGCAGTATGTGCCTCGCGCCTTCCATTTTGAACACGTTTTGTGGGATATACAAGTTACTACAAACGAAAATTCGTTCACTACAAACCACTACAAACGATTCCCCACGCATTTCATCCATTAGAATTTTATTTCGTAAAAGTGGGGTGCTGGCTATTTTTTGAGTGACTCATAATTTTTTTTTTCGAAAAACTACAAACAAAAATTTTGGTACTACAATCCACTACAAACGAAGCTTTTTGAGATTGTATAAAGTAAAAAGCGATTTCGTCAAGTGGGGTGCCAGGTTCACGGAGGTTTCACCTTTTTGTTTGATTGAAAGGCCATCCGTTAGAAACCAGTTTATTGACGCTCCAAAAGCCTTATTTACTACCTCATTTCATACATTCTCTTTGGATTATTAACTGGTGTAGTTGTGCTATCACCAAACATGTGCCCAATCTGAAATACATGGATACCATCCAGTCCATGACATCTTTCTGCTTTCTACCACAAAGACAGGATGCAAGCCACCTACATGTTGTTACATTCATTCCTTAGATCTTGGTTTTGTTCAGTAGAATATGGTAATTTACAGCGTTAAAAGCTTTTGGTTGGTCACAGATTATTCCATCTATCATAATATCATTTGTAAATTAAAAAATAAATAAATAAATAAATAAATAAATAAAAATCAGCAAATACTTGTATCACATCTCCAATTGATACCCCATTCCGAAACGCTGTGCTTCCTTCCTTCCTTCCCTTTTTCCATTCCGAAAGCCAAAATTGGTATTACTCAGGAAGATTAATTTACTAAGATGCTTAACCATCCTTCTGTGTATCAATTTCTCGGGTACATTAGGAAAAAACTGATAGTAATGAAACTGATGGATAATCTGTAGCACTATTCTTTTCTCCTTTTTTATAAATTGTTTGCATAAGTTTATATTCAGTCTACCAGGAAATAGTCATTTCCCCAGTGACGAATTAAAAATATGATGGAGGGCTGTACTTACTTCTCTAGAGTAATATTTCATCAATTTGCTGGAAATATTATCAATGAAAGAAGAATTTTGACTTTTAAAATACAGACTTTTTTTTCTATTTACTTCACTGTCGTTTTCCGAACATGCAACTCTTCAGTTTTGTTGGTTAAGGTGTTATGCGCGAATTCTGTAGCATTCGTTACAGAGCTCGGGAACCACATTTGATTTTTTGACTGTTATGAAATGATAGGTGAAAATATCAGCTAACATTCTAGGATCATCCATCTATTTCTTAAACAAATCATTTCTTTGGCAGTTGAAATTTCTCCATCTCTTTTTCCACACATTTCTTGGAGCACTCTTCATATTGCCTTATCATTATAGTATTGTGATACAATAATCTTATGCATACAATCCTCTTTTTGCATAAATATTTTATACCCTGGGTATTCCATGACTTAAATGTGATGTTGCACTGGTTTTCTTTTACTCTTTTCTTTGGGAACATTTCTTGAAAAGGACTTGTTGCTTGATTAATAAATACATTATATTTTGACTTAATACCTGCTGTATTATATTCTTCGGACTACTACGCTGGCTGTAGGTTCTGTCTTATGACTCCATTGTTTCTGTATTTTGTATTTATTTCCAAGAGGCCTCAGAACCAGTACTGTAGTTGTTTTTGTGCCAAAACGCTAACTGTAGCGAATAGTTTTGCCACTGTTTGTACTTCGGATAACTGTGTCATAACATCCTTCCTCACCGTGCTGCAAGTCTTTTCGCGCGACAACTTCTTTTCTTGCTGCTTTTCTCAGTTGGGCATAAAACAGGAATTGTCAAAAATACAGTAAAGGTTGCGAATATCAGGGTAGTACATACTAAAAGTTTTCTAGTCATATGTGTTACTGATTCCATAATCCATAGAACGGTATTGTTACTGTACGTTACTCGTATCTATAAACTATTAAATGGAGCAGTGAATGTTTCAAAAAGGAATATAAGTAACGTTACTTAAAATCCAAGACTCTTGTCGTTACGAGGTGGTGTATCCATGTTGATAGGCCATCTTCACACCATAACCTACACAAGTCTTGCGCGTTCGTGGCTATAAGAGGTTATGCTGTGGTGACACTTCTATCGAATAAAGATTCAGTGGTTCACTCGAAAGAAACCTTTGTAAATGTCTTCTCTAGTGGGAAATATTTCAGATCATGGTGATGTGTTGGGATGAATTAACTAGTTACGTAGGCAAATAATGCATTTATATAAGAGAAGGGAATGGCATGTCAGTAAATCCAAGCGTTAGTTCGGTGCACTCCGTAGATCATGTTCAAACCTTATAGGCAGTCGCGTGCAGAACAAGTGAAACCAAGCGAGTTGTCATAGAAACCCTTAGTTAGCTCTAAGTCACCTGATTGATGATGTTTCTCAGTCGCTCAAATTTCTTCTCACCCCCAGAGCATAGACATCTGCATGTCAAAAATGTGCAAATGGTTTCTAACTTAATTAATATAAAATTTTGTGATTGAATTTGTATTACCACTTGTGCAAACTTTTTTATTTATAATATGATACCTTGCATAAAAAAATGAAAAAAAGAGGGGTTTAAAAATAGTGTCTCCCGTTTGGGACATTTTCGTCAATGTCTTCTTCATCTGTTATTTCATCTGCATCTAGCGCAATAATCACTAGTTCTACGTCATCAGCTTCATCTTCAGTCATTTCATCGATCTCCAGTTACGCCAGAATTTCTTCATCTGTTAAGTCCACGCTGCATGTTTTCATCCTCTTGGAATCATAAAGTGTGAGTTACGGAAAATCTCATACAATATAAAGAAAGCAGATCTCAAGTATGTAAATGGTAAATTTTGTATATGAGAGTGGTGGACAGCTTGTTATCTAGATGACACATCCCTTTAAATGTTAGTCGTAAACGAATCAGAAATAGTATACCTACCAGAAGGCGTTGTAGGTGACTACTGACATGGACCAAAAACTGCATTATTACTCATTTTAATAACGTTTTGGGCTAGACGAAACATAGTCGTATACAGAACAATAACAACACGACAGTGGTTGCCTCACACGGTATGGTCAGCTAGTACTGCTGACTGTAGCAAAAAACAAATGCCTACGGCTGAAGACTCCCGGGAACATCAACAAAAGATTGATAATATAACATTATTGCGACGTGTAAAATATATTGATATTGCACTAACTTCAGGAAATATGAAAAGTACTGAATGTTATACGAACATCCGTATGTTCATAAACACACACAGGCAACTAAATTACAATTAAATATTATATACAGGCTTCCAGAAGACATGTAGTGTAGCAAAGTGCTAAGACAGAAAATTGGTAAATTAATGCCTTTCCTAAAATAATCTAATTATAGGAAAATTATGTACCGTATTTTGAAATTGCTCTCATTATAGTAGTTAGTACATCTTTTATCTACAACAATCAAAGCTAAAAGTTTTTGACTTCATTGTAAATAAATAAATTAGTTGCGTCCTAAGAATGGTAAGTAATGGGTTAACAACATTTGAAGTCTTAAGTAAACACTGAATTTTTTTTTCCTACGACCTATGAAACATGTGGTGACGTGTAACTTGCTGTACTTTGTCCCAAGGTATTTCATTATATTTCAGCCTAGTACAAATTATCTCATCTAGGTTTGCAGTTTCAGGTAACCTTTTCAGGTACAGCATAACTGGAAATTACAGGGACGTATATTTTGCTCACCTTTCCCGGATCTTTCAAAGTTAAGTAGCTCATTAAGGTCCTCGAGTTACCGCGTTTCATAAAATAGTCTCCGCTACCTACGTGACCCCAGTTTGTTAAAGATACACTTTCAGAGTATGACATACATTGTCAGTATTTCCGATTAGAAATTACATATCAGTTGAAATTAATACAGCAACAACCAACTACTGTCCAACGCCATATGTTTAAATTTCATTTGAATCTTCTTATGCTTTGTCTGAACCACATTAAGAAGACACGAAAAGAAAATTGTAATATATATATATATATATATATATATATATATATATAAAATCTCTTTTTTATCTTAACGTCCACATTTTATTATTTTACGAATAAACGTAAGTTTGTTTTATTCCTGACGCATGAAACAGTATCCGTAACCCATGAAATATCAGGTTTCTTGAAGTAGAATGTTACAGGTTAAGATGGCAGGCCAAGTAACTTTTATTGAATGCTGCTCTACACCTCACCAGATGAACAACAGTCGGGACATTCCGCCCTCGATCATGACCCCTGCTGAAATGCGTTGCTTTGATTGTTGCTTCGTTTCCAGCTTCGAAATGGTGAACCCTTGAAGCGTCGACAATAACAGATTTGGTGCGCAAAATCAGTTGTATTTTGTCTAAACCGTACCGGATATTGCTGTTGGCCAGCATTCAAAAACTGCAGCACCTTCTATTACATGAAGTATGGAACGCATTCATTATCCTTATTGTCCCGTAGCACCTACTTTCTGGGTGTTTCCGGTTCGGTATGTCCTAGCACATTGTTTATCTGCGAGGTAAGTTAAGTCATGGCAACAGTAAAAAAAGTAAAGGCGCCAGTTTTTGTAATCCTAATTTATTTTAGTACTAAAGAGTCCCATAACAGTAAATGTGGCGTGAAGGTTTTCTAATTAACTTATTTGAACAAAGCACACACTAGCGAGTCTCTAAAGTAGTTTACAGTAATCATTCCGCAGATCAAGTTAACACTTGACATTCGTTATTACGGGACATAATGAAGTCATAGTGACAAAAACAATACCCTTTTGATAACAACTTACGGGCAAGGACGTAAAAATTTCATCGTATGGTAGTATTAAACACACAGCTACTGCACCGGCAACTGATGTCAACACAGAAAATGCGTTTCGTGTTGTACTCCTGTTATTATAATGTTTATAATTGAAGACAGCGATATGCTACAAGTGTGGTTTACAAAATGCTTATTTATTCAAACCATGACCGGTTTCGAATTTTTTTCTAAAAATCCATTTCAGATGGGTGACATGCTTTCCAGCTCTTGTTTTATGTTTGTTACAGGATAGACAAAAAATATCGTATTTCCTATTTGGTAAAGTTTACGTTAAGTTTACTTATTTTTTCCACTATCGTCACATTTATAAAAAGGTTTTAAAGATGTGTACTACGTATTTAATCATTATACATTTTCGGACGTGCTGTGTATGAGTGCTGTTAAATTTACTGGTAGACACTTTATACAATACCATGCTATAATTAAAGGCAACACACAGTACAAGCATTTACAAAGCGTGCCCCAGGTTCACATACGTAACATAAACAATGTTTGTAAGATGTTTTAGCGGTGAATGTGTTAGGTTGCGAACGCAGTGCGAATGTTTTGGTATGATAAAACGTCTTTGCTTGTACAGTGAAATTAATTTAAACGTCGAATTTTAAAAGTAAAATTATATACAATATTTTATATATGGCATTCTACTAAGATGCTAGGACAACTCATACGAAAGTTAGATACAAACAAAATAATACCTTGGGTACAATACATAGGCAGAATCAGTGTGTAAACTGAAAGCTGTCATGCAGTTTTAAATTTATGTTTGCACTATGTATTATAAGTATTACTTTAGTTTATTTTATTGATCTGTAGTTTGATTAGTAACAACAAAGAGGTGGTAATGCTTGTTATATCAGACAATGAGATTTTTACGTGATAAGTATAAGTAGCTTTATACTGTTGTTATCTATCCATCAAGAACTTCGTATACTCACGAGTACGTGCTGAGGCTCCCATTTTTGTGTGTGAAAAAGCATCTTAAATAAAATAAACCTTATTGACATCTTATATTTTTATTCTTAATTTCAATATATTTATTTCTCACTATAGTGATCATAGCTATGAATACTTTTCCCTCAACGAAATTTTTTTCCCCTCAACGAAATACCAGTTTCTTGATATGGTCACTGCAAAATGTTTGTCTTTGTTGACGGAGCCACATTCTGCTTGCTCCGCTCTATCACTGTCCAAGCGGAATCCTCCAAAGTGTTCTTAAGTTTTGGAAACAATTAGAATCCGATGGGGCCAAGTTCCGACAGTGTCGGGGATGATCGGTGACAATGAAACAAGGCTTCGTATTGTTGTAGACGTGGAACTGCTTTTATGTTGCCTGTCATTGGCATGCTGAATGAGTGGGTGCTCGGTGCGTGGACGAAATCTTAGAATTCGTGCTTTCAGTTACGACACGCTGTTCCTTACTTTTCGACATGGTGATGCTAACTACCACCCCATGTTACACGCTACAATTAGGAGCCCTCTAGCGGCACAGGATAGCAACTAGCGTTAAAATGTTCAAATGTTTGTTAAGCTTTTGGGACTTAACTGCGGGCTCATTGTTAAGGTTTTGGGATTTAACTGCGGGCTCATCAGTCCCTAAACTTACAAACTACTTATAAACTAACTTATACTAAAGTCAACACAAACATCCATGCCCGAGGGGGGATTCGAACCCCCGACGGGGAAGGGCCTTGCACATCGGAGCATAGCGCCTCAATGCGCTCGACCGCTCCGGTGCGGCTTGTCTGCTTCACAACTAATTCCGAAATTTAATTTATATGTCTAATAATGAGTAAATAAATTTATGAAATATATAATTAACATCACATTACAAACTCAAATGATACCTGTAAATTTCTTAATATAAAATGGAAATATTTTCCTGTCAACGCTGAACCATAAGTGTCGTAAACATAATGAAAAACAGCTAACATTTTTCTGTGCTGTTAATGAAAGAGAAAATTCCTTGTTCTCATGGGAGCTGTGCCGTCCTATCATAATTTGTTTCGTTACTATGACGTTCCATTTTGACCAAAACTCTTCACTGTACCAACTCGCAATCATTCTAAACAGTTTTTAACGCATATGTTTAGTGAAATAATACACTTAAATATGTTTTTCTTTCGGCGCGGAGACGCCGGCTTCTTATGATTCGCTTATCAGTAGGGGATTGGCATTTACAGACGAGCGACAGTGGCGTTTAGATGGAACTCCGTCATTTGGAACTGGTCCTTGCACAGCTATCATCAGTTTACCACGCTGCGACCAGAGTAATTTTTCTGACTCCCTCTCCAAAAATACATATATACATGACAGATATAAAATAGTGATAATCATATATTTTTGGAATTTTTATAGGTTAAATTACCGTCTTGTGCAACTCTAAAAACAAGTTTAATTCAGACCAGACGAGTTTCACTTTATTTTAAATTTATTTTGAAGCATCTTCAGTGCTCAGGTTATTTATGTTGCCCTCTTCATGTGTTTTGAAATAATCTTCTTTACCAAAGTCGCCAGCAACTCTCCGGGCGACTTATAACTTAAATAGTGACGACAATTTATTCACAACCTATACAAAAGCGTTACATGTTTGCACCTGTAACTGTCCTTCAAAGTAGTCACCACCGTTGTGTAGAACCCGTTGCCAGCTATGTGGAAGGCGTAGTATACCGTTAGCAAAGTCTGTTCTGGTGATTGTGCGAATGGAGCAGACGCCTGTCGAATCTCTGGAACAGTTCTGAAGCAAATGCCACGAAGTACTTCCTTCATCTTCGGAATCCAATCAAAGTCACAAGGACTTAGATCCTGGGAGTACGGTGGATAGTACAGTACTTCTCAGCCCCATCGACCGAATAGAGCAGCCACAGCTTGCGTTGTATGCGCCCGTGCATTGTCGCGCAAAATGATGATTGGGTTGCCCAGAAAGTGTAGCCGCTTCTTTCTCAAAGCTGGTCGTAGGTGATGCTCCAAAAACGAACAGTAATCCTGTGCATTGACGTTCTGCCGTAGATGAACGTAATGCGTTAGGATAACACCATCACACGAGAATCGCCATAGCTTTCACCATATTGGGGCTCTGACGCGCCTAAGATTTTCACGGCGACCTATAATGACGCCATTCGTTGGATTGGCGTTTTAGTTTCAGCTCGTACGATGTGGCCCATGTCTCATCCAGTGACACCGTTACTGTAGACCGCTCGCTCACAAGTGACTGTGTTTCCCTCGACTGTGCGCACGCCGGTGACGTGGGATGGGCGAGTCCATTTGCTCGGAGGGAAGATAGGTATGTCAACATCGTGTGCTATCAGCGACAATAAATTTCATTGTACAGTGTCTCTACAGCAGTTTTGCCACCATTTAAGTTCCAACCCTCGTATATATATATATATATATATATATATATATATATATATATATATATTCCTTGCGACTGAGGCGGTCAGACCCATCATGGCGCAAAATAGGCAGACAGCGCATACCCTGCAAGTGATGACGTAGAATGCTTGCTGCATCTTCCCAGCGTTACTTGGATTTCGATAATTTGTGCAGGATCACAGAATAGACATTTGCCACCTCAGCGAGACTCATCTTAAACATGGACTCTGAGCGAATTTACCAAATTATGTGTGCTACTTGGACGATCGGCTGACGGGAGGAAAGGCACTGCCACTGATGAGCGGCGCACACTATCGCGTCTCACTATCCCAACACACAACAATTGAGGCTACAGCGGTGGCGATGGAGATCACGAGAGGCTTCATCACCTTCGTCGCTGCCCGCAAGAAACCCGAGATTCATATAAGTGCTCAGGACGCTACTATCCTACTTCAGCTGCGAGGCAGGGTCTTCATCGGAGGAGGGGAGGGGGGTGCCCAATCGCAAAAAGCCCAGTATGAAATTCTCACACCATTAACATCACCGGATGGCACCTGCTACTGGCTACCGAGAGGGCTGTGGCCACAGACATGGGCCAAATGAACCGACACATTACCCGAGAAATGGACAACGCCCCAGACGTTCTAGAAATTGGGATTTCGAAAACACTGAACGTTTCGTCGGATTTGTCGTAATCCATGAGCTGACCTCCTCTGACCACCTGCCGGTGATATTTAGTCTCATGACGGAGGCCCTATACCCCCAGATGATACTCAATACGCGGAAGACGAACTAGGCCCGCTTCCATCAAGACGTCGCTGCTAGAATTACAGCACCCCGCCTGTGGATACTATGGCAGTTGACGACGCAGTAATTATTCACACCGAGGTGATCGACAGTCCATCTCCTTTACTTCGCCACCTCGACCAGCAGAAAGAACCGTTCCATCTCTCCAATCGGACATACTCACACCAAACAGAGGGTCAACCAGTTACGAAGGGAAATCAAATGTTTGTGAAGATTATGGTACTTAACTGCAGGGTCATCAGTCCCTAAACTTACAAAATAATTATGAACTAACTTATACTAAAGACGGCACAAATATCCATGCCCGACGGGGGATTCGAACCCCCGACCGTAGTGGCCGCGCAGACCGTGACTGGAGCGCCTTAGTCCCCTCGGCCACCGCGGCCGGCGTAGATGGCAGACTTTCCGACGTCGCAAAGAGTTCGCAAGGCCATGCATGAAGATGATACAGCCCTCATTACACGAAGTCGATGGCGTGTGGCAGTTCACAGAAGATTAAATGATGCCTGAGGCGACATAAAACCATTGGCTGGAAATTGGAGGGCGGGGTTCAAACCAGCGAAGACACAGGCAGTAGTCATAACCAGGGTACGGGATCAACTTGTCCAGAATGTACATCTCTTCGGAAATCGAATAGAATAGACAAATTCGCCCACATGCTTGGGTGTGACCATTGAAAGGAAGTTCACCTGGAAGAAGCACATTACCAAAGTGCATAAACAAATGGCGCAGTGAGCAGTAGCTCTATATCTGTTGATCAACAAAAAATTGAAGCTGTCTATGTCCAGTAGAATGTATTTGACCAAATATTGACTATGGATTTGTTTCTAGATCGCTATCTACATGAGGCGGCACAGGAGTCCTTCGTCCAAGGAAGAATCCGTCTTGCAGCGCGACGCTCTACGAAAGGACACCACAATCGCTGAATCAATTCATTCAACAGCTTAACATCCCAGCAGGCAGCTACAGGCGGCCTGTCGCCCTACTTGAATATATAGTGGGACGACACTGAAGATAGAAAAATAGTACCCATTCCTCACGATAGAGAACACTATTCAATAAAAAAGTACCCAACCTGACACGAAATCCTCAGGGTAAGAACTACAGTCTTGGAACCACTCCAAGATCAGAAGTTGAGGGTCGGTGGTGGGCAGTGAAGCCAAAATCCCCATTCCCCGAGACACACAACGTTCCACCGCCGCTCCACTCGGTGGTTGCTGAAGAGTGTTCAGAGGTTACGGTGTCAAGAGGACTGGCGGCGCTTACCAGTCCTCAGTGCAGTGACTCCGGGTTCGCAAGCACATACTCAGAAAGTGAATGCTGAGCCCCGTGAGGGATATTTTCCTGAGTTGGCAACGTGTCAGCCAAAGCCATACCATGGCTTAGTCTACACAACTCTCATACCAAATCACAAGTGCAGATGTAAGATCAGCGCCCCGCACACCCGTCCGTGTGCGTCGGTTTTCCAGACCGTAGTCGCTACTTCTCCATCAAGTAGCTCCTCAGTTTTGGCTCACAAGGGCTGAGTGCAGCCCGCTTGCCAACAGCACTCGGCAGACCTGGACGCTAACCCATCCAAGTGCTAACCAAGCCCGACAGCGCTTAAATTCGGTGCTCTGACGGGAACCGGTGTAGCCACTGCGGTACGGCCGTTGGCTGTTACTCAGATCTACCAAGTTAATTTCGTCATGTGACTAAATTTGCATTCTCAATGTAGTTATGTAGAGCAGTATTCCCATTTTCGTACAACGAACAATGTTGTACAAGGGTAACAGTTACTCTTTTGCTCTATTCTGCGTGCCGCAGTAGATGAGTTGTGCTGCCTGACGCCGGCCGCTGCTCAGGCTGTTGCTCTGCGTCTACTTTCCTGGCTTCTCCGTCTCCTGATGCGTAAAAACCAAGGAGGCTGGTATTGATGTTACACATGGAACCGGTAGTTCAAATGTTCAAATGTTTGTTAAGCTTATGGGACTTAACTACGGGGTCATCAGTCCCTAAACTTACAAACTACTTATGAACTACTTACGAACTAGGACGGCACAAATATCCATGCCCGAGGGGGGATTCGAACCCCCGACCGTAGTGGCCGTGCTGACCGTGACTGGAGCGCCTCAGTCACCTCGGCCACCGCGGCCGGCGAACCGGTAGTGGATGATATGCGAAAGCGTTATGGAAAACACGAAGAATGGAAGATATGTATCAGGTACAGGAACCACTGAAATAGAATCTGTGCACCAGATAGTATCTTTCGTTGGAATGTGACCTGGGTTGGAGCAGAATGACATTAAAAACCTCGCTATTCCATTGGGAACCTTTCCGAAATGTCTTGCAGAAAAATTTCTTATGAATTTCTCTCAAAACTCTATGTCGCACATGGACACAAAAGAAAGAGTTGTGGATTCGGTATTGGGGGTGAAGGTGCATTTTAGGCGTATAGACCTTCCTGAAATGGAAGTTACTGATTTGTATCTTACAAAAATGTGGGGACTGAAGTACGAAACGAATGTAGCGGGCACTGTATTGCAAGTTCACTAAACAATAATGCCCAAAATGAGAGTGTTGTTCAAAAGCACTTCCAGCTAGAGATTACAATGATGAAAATTAAAGAAATTCCTTTTTTATTTAAGTCGTTATTATTAATGCTCCCAGACTTCATTTTTTTCTCAGGAAGGTTGGATTGGGATGTTTCGTTGGGATAGGAGACTAAACTGCTAAGGTAATCTTAATTGATTTTTCCGTCGGTGTTTGACAGAACATGATACTAATATCAAAAAGGAACAACTTCCTGACGTTCTGCTAAGGTAATTAATTCCACGGTGGGAAGGGGAAGGAGTGAGAATAGGAGAGGAGGGGAGAGGGAAAGAAAATGCAGTCCGGGAAGTACAGAAGGTAGGAAGACTGCATTAGCTCGGGGTCCCGTGCTCGCCACACACGTAGTCACGATTGAACCGTGAGACCCTGGGTAGGGGGGGGGGGGTTCTCAGGGGGGAAAATGTTACGCTATAATTCTCATTAAGTTATGATTATACTGATTCTACAATTATATGTAACAATTTTCATACAATACAATGGTGCACACTGAAAAAGAAGACTTCTTTTCATGGACTAAAGTAATTAATTGTGAATTACTAACTGTTGTATGAAATAAACTGATCATTCAATAAATACTACACAAAATAAAAACTTACAGGAAAATATACTTCATCCGCAACTTCCTTGTATTCTGCAGTTCACAATCTAATGCGAAATACCAGACTAGCGTGTTGATATTTTATAGTGATTCTACATTGGTTGCAGTACGTGTACATGATGAAAGAATTGAACATTAACAACATAATCGACTTTCTAGACTTCCCAAATATTGTTGCATCATAGCCACTGAGATAAACCAAAAGAGACAAAGAATGCGTTTTAAGAAAATCCGTTGCTGATGTACAAAAAATGTTACCTAAGATAAAAAAAAAGTACTAACTACAAAAAGAAATGAAATCCCATCAAAAACATTAAATGTACGAGGAAAAATGCCAGTCTCGCAACGAATTCCTCCCGCCATAAAAAGTTGTGAGATCTCATGGGAAACCAAGTCGGTTATTTTAGCCGGCCGCGGTGGCCGAGGGGACTGAGGCGCTCCAGTCACGGTCTGCACGGCCACTGCGGTCGACGGTTCGAATCCCCCCTCGGGCATGGATATTTGTGCCGTCCTAGTTCGTAAGTAGTTCATAAGTAGTTTGTAAGTTTAGGGACTGATGACCCCGTAGTTAAGTCCCATAAAATATACAAACATTTGAACATTTGGTTATTTTAGTTAGTGTTCATGGAATCAGTTATTCAACACTTTGTCATAAATTGTTATATAATTAGTTACCTACCAACATTTATAGGGATTATATCAATATCATAGATCATTATATTTATAATAAAAAATTAAATAAAAGGTTTCAGCTTGGTAGGCGATGTTCAAATTCAAATGTTCAAATGTTTGTAAAGTATAAGGGACTTAACTGTGGGGTCATTAGTTCCTAAACTTACAAACTACTTATGAAGTACCTTATACTAAAGACGACACAAACATCCATGGCCGAGGGGGGATTCGAACCCCCGACGGCGGACGGCAGCTCGCACTGCAACACGGCGCTCCAGCACGCGCGGCTAATCCGCCGCGGCGGTAGGCGATGTGAGATGTTTATTTTATTAAAATTCACAACATATCGATTTCGTCCCTATGATGGAACATCATCAGTGCGTGCAGAATTGCAAGTCATGATGACCTATGTGCTCTGCTTAAAACATTTTTTCGTCATATCATAAAATACATTTAAAAGGTCTTGCTGGTACAAATCAGAAGTATTACTGGCACAATATGGAATCTAATTATAATAAAAAATGACTTGGTAATCACATTGCAACCTAAATTAATATTTAAAATGTTATGTCATTATGTGAAATTACTATATCATTATATTTATTCTTATGTCATTGCATTATGGTGCTAGTACCAAGTCAATATATTTATTATACAAATAAAGATGTATGGCATTGGTATCGTCGCTATAAATGTTAGTAGATAACTAATTAGATTACAAATTATGACAAGTTGTTGAATAGGTAGTTCCATGAACACTAACTAAAATAACCGACTTGGGTATTCCATGAGATCTCACAACTTTTTACGGTGGAAAGCATTCGTCCCGAGACCTGCGCTTTGTACATTTTATATTTTTGATGGGATTACTTTTAATTTCCATTCCTTCTTTGTCTTCAGCTGCAGTAGATACGTAATGACTGAAAAATAGTGAGTTATGCATGTTGCCCCACCGCAGGACTTCTACGCGAAACGAGTGACTCTTCATCAAACGATGGTATTCGTTCCGGATGCACCGCTCTGCCACATTTCGAACAACAAGTGCATCAGTGTGGTAGTGAATTGGCGTGGCTTCCGGAAAAGTACTCCTAAACTGAAGTACATGTTGCAGTACGTTTGTTGTGGACAAAGCGCCTCTATAACACACAGCTTCACTGCGAAATTCGGGAAATTGTTTACGAGCACTTTGAAAATTTACCGCAAATATTTATACAGTGGAAATGTATTCCGCTGTCTGCGTACTGCCACTGCTCCTGCGTTCGCACACTGAGACCAAATCTATTGTGCCACTACTAACCGTAAGAGTTAAACTCTGAAAACAAACACAAAAGCTAAATATGCAACTTGCTACTATGCTACTACACTGGCACTTTCCTAATGGCGGGTGACTGAGCTGTGATTAACGCTAACTCACCAGAAAGGATTTTAAGAATTAAACAATGCAGAACATAAAAATGCAATGACTTTGAGATGAATATGAAAGCTAAATATGTCTCCATAACCGCACTTTCGATCACTACTGTTCACAGCGAAACAAAAGACAAATGACCACACCGATTTACAGGTTAAATTTACGGAAAAAACGTTGTACTCCTCTCAAATAATAAATTAAGCAAACTTTGAAGATCTAAGCAATGCAGAACATAAACTCGCATAGACTTTAAGAATGAAACTATGAAACAAATTTGAAAATTAAATGTTGGTCGCCGGCCGCGATGGCCGAGGGGACTGAAGCGATTCAGTCACGGTCTGTACGGCCACTACGGTCGGGGGTTCGAATCCCCCCTCGGGCATGGATATTTGTGCCGTCCTAGTTCGTAAGTAGTTCATAAGTAGTTTGTAAGTTTAGGGACTGATGACCCCGTAGTTAAGTCCCATAAGATTTACAAACATTTGAACATTTGAATTTGGAAATGTTGGTCTCTCTAGTGCATTGTTGGCGTCATATCATTCAGGGAACACAGTAAATTACCTTCGACGGACGCGTGTTTTAATTGCGCCCATCCAAGGCTAGTTAATTTTACAATGGACGGTTCTTTGCAGCCTCACTTACTATGTTTTCGGTTATTACGCGTATCCTTTGCGTTGTTCCGCTTATCGGTAAGTGCAAGCCGCTCTCATTTCCGACCTCTGATGAAGGACCGATGGCACGCTCTCTACATAGATTAATCCAGGACCAGCTACTGCACGCCAAACCGCGCACCTGGACGCCGCGGCTCGACCTCTGTCGTCTTTGCTCGGTTCTTCTCGCAAATAAATGCACCCACTCAGGGCCGTAGCCAGAATTTGGTTTTGGAGGGAACAGACAATAAAAACTGTAGATTCTGACATATTTTCTAACTTGTAATGCATTACAACGTAACATCGGGGCGGGGGATGGGACAAACATAGGCGTAGCCAGGATACGATTTCGGAAGGGCTTTTCAATGAATGGATATTGTTTTGTTCATCCCACCTATCCCACAGTCTTTGGCCGAGGTGGATCTGAGATGTCGTAGTTTCGCCTGCAGAAGATCGGCATCGCTGATCCTGTGGGCTCTCCTTGTTAGAGTGTGAAGAGCGAAAAATGTTTGTAATTCTCTCGGACCAAACTGCGTGGTCATCAGTCCGTAGCTTACAAACTATTTAAACTAAGGTAAACTAGCCTAAGGACAACACACACACACACACACACATGCCCCAGGGAGGACTCGAACCTCCACGGCGAGCAACCGCGCGATCCGCAGCGAGACGCTTTAACCCGCTCGGCTACTCCACCGCGGCCGTGAAGATCGGATTATGGGTGTGTGTGTATTGTTTTTAGTTACTTTATGTAGTTTGTAAGTCAAAGGACTGATGACCATAGCAGTTTGCTCAAATAGGTTTGCAAACATTTGATCATTTAAACCTATACTTCGTTCACCGAGACGAGAGACGTACTGTAAACACACCGAGGCGCGTGACCAGGGGTGGGCAAAACAGGGTCGATCGCTCAGTTTCGCTGCATCCGTTTCAGGTGTAAGGTCGTTGTGTGTTTTGTTATATAGCAGTGCTATTAGAAGCCAAACATTTCAAATGTTCAAATGTTTGTACAGCTTATGGGACTCAACTACGGGGTCATCAGTCCCTAAACTTACAAACTACTTATGAACTACTTACGAACTAGGACGGCACAAATATCCATGCCCGAGAGGGGATTCGAACCCCCGACCGTAGTGGCCGTGCAGACCGAGACTGAAGCGCCTCAGTCTCCTCGGCCACCGCGGCCGGCGCCAAACATTTAAAATTAATCTTTTAATACCTTATAAGACGTGATTATCTCCGAAAATTTCCCAAATCTGCATCTTCGCTTACCGCAACAAGCACTTTGACAAGTGTTGGAAATTTCTTACGAAAAACATTTCTTCATATCGCATTTCAGTCAAAGTCATGAAGACGTTCTGAAAGCTTTGTTTGAATTCTTGTTTTGCTTGGAGACTTCTAGGAGTGCGGGGATTTCATAACAATATCAGTCACTGACTGTTCTCGACACAACAGCTGCGTTTTATACACACTAGGAACAATGTTTTTCTCTAAAGAACTTTATTATTTCTTCTTTGCACGCTTCTTGGGTGGACTGAAATTGAAGGATGACTAATAAGGTTACTCTTATGTGACACTTGAGAGAGAAGAAGAGAGACATGCCGGCCGCGGTGGCCGAGCAGACTAAGGCGCTCCAGTCACGGTCTGCACGGCCACTACGGTCGGGGGTCGAATCCCCCCTCGGGCATGGATATTTGTGCCGTCCTAGTTCGTAAGTAGTTCATAAGTAGTTTGTAAGTTTAGGGACTGATAACCCCGTAGTTAAGTCCCATAAACTATACAAACATTTGAACATTTTTGAAGAGAGACATAGACTATGAATGCTGATTGTTATTGCAAACACTAATAATTTCGTTACTATTCAGCACCTGGTTCTTTAAGATGAAGTTGACAGTCAACACCTATTATCACTGCTATATAACAAAACACACAACGACCTTACACCTGAAACGGATGGATCGAAATTGTGCGAGCGTCCCTGTTTTGTCCACCCCTGGTCACGCGCCTTAGTGTGTTTACAGTACGTCTCTCGTTTCGGTGAACGGAGTATAGAGTCATTTACACAGGAGCATCAATAAATATTGCTGACTGACTTTGTAATATATGACTGACACTGTAATTACCGATGGTAAAACTGCTCATTATTTCAGTAGTAATCACCACAACTGTACATACATTTAGCCCGCTGTGAGACACGACGGCCAATTCCTCCATGCTGAAATGTTTAGTTAGCTAGAGGACTATGGTTTTACTCTTTTGTGCACCTCTTCAAATGTTCAAATGTTTGCAGAGCTTATGGGACTTAACTACGGGGTCATCAGTCCCTAAACTTACAAACTACTTATGTACTAGCTAATACTAAAGACGGCACAAATATCCATGCCCGAGGGGGGAATCGAACCCCCGACCGTAGTGTGCACCTCTTCACCAGAAACATACAGATGATCACGAATGTCTCTTTTCAGGGCTTCAAAACACGGGAATCGCATGGGGAGAAATTGGGACTGTATGGAGCATGTGTAACTGCTTCCCAGCCTTGGAGAAATGTAGGCGCTCGTTTTCTATACATAATGATGCCAGTTTTTGTTAGCTTTGTCAACATTTCGGGAGGGGTTTCAACCCCTGAAACCATCCCCCTGGCTCCGCTCATGGGGGAAATTGATATCCTTTATCCCCCCTCGGCTACTACCCTGCACCCACTAGTAGAAAATGTCGGGTAAAAGCTGCACCAGTCCCTTAAATAACCAGAAGGATGCGTACAGGCAAGTGCCCGGTACAGTGAGCATATACATATGTATATTGGAAAAGTATCCCACCTTGTTTTTTTAATACACCTGATATATTTGAATCTAGCATGTTTGCCTGAGCCGTCCTTGAACCTTGTGCGTATACGTGAATCTTTTCGCGCCTGTCGATACCATCAGTTTTTGGCAAGTACCAGTTACGAGCGATAGTATACAGCAAGGGAAATGGCGGAACCACTGGAGCAGAGGTATTGCACAAGATTTTATCAGAAACTGGTCGTGTGACAGTACATCCCCTGAACTATCATTTAATTTTAAAAACAATCACACAAAGCGCGATCGCGGCAGACTATTCGCGATATCATTTTCAGCAGTTCTAGCGAGCACGTGCCTCGACGGCACTAGACCAGCGCGTGCGTAGCCACATTGTCACGCGATTGCGGTTGCTAGCCTGGACAGACTATTTGATTCATTGCGCACATCGTGCTGGGGGCTCGAGCTACAATTTATATATATATATATAAACTGAAGTCCCGTGTCATCAACATAATGTTTTGTGCAGCAGCAAAAAGGAAAGGTTCATGCAAACACACCCACACGCTAATTTCGCAGGCGACAACTGTTCAGAAGATTTAGACCAATTCCCAATTATCACAGTCGAAGCATCTCTCCCACTAACAAGGAAAGTACTTCGGCTCGAGCAAACATATCTGTATGAACGTTTGGCTACAGTATCTCTACGTACACCTGAATGTGCTGGTGGGTGTCGTTTTTATGCAAAACTTTGCAATCGTGGTCTAGATAGCACTGTAGATGTAATTGTAGACGCCATACGTAATGCAGATATCTGAACGTAACTTATGTAATAATCGTCGTACATGTTCTCTAGCGTATTGTCATCAAAAGCTGTGATGATAGTTGCAACTTTAACCTCCTTCTCGGAAGACTGTAGGTATTCACTGCCACTGCTTCCATCGCCTCTTCCCGCACTTACCGTAGCACTACCGCTAGCACTGAGTTGTTCGTCATTATCATCCCTATTATCATCATTATGTGTTAGTGCTACAACAGTATCTAACTTATGCTCGTTTTTCTGTACCATAACGGATACGAGAAAGCATGCGAATGATTAATCTTCTACACTCATACCATCTTTTTCGAAGAAGGGTTCTTCGTAACTTTATCTCAACCAATCGCAATACTTAACACGATTGATTATCAATCGCCGCTCCATCTGACGCTTCACCACACAAATGTCACAAAACGAAACTTCGGAGGCACACTGCACCGTCCCTACTGGCGAATCGACAGGTCAAAGTGCAATGTGCCAAGGCACACGCAGAGGCCTCTAACGGACGACTGCAGAGTTTTGCAGATGCGGGAGTGTCACTAGTGCAATAAGGGATCTTTACATTATCTCTCGTACGATTTTGATGTATATGTGTTTGTTCGAGCTTAAGTACTTTCCCTGTAAGACCAAAGAAAGCCCGCCAAGTGAGCAGCAGAATCAAAGTTATGCCGTCTGCTTTGCGATCTCTACCTGTTCCCCGTACTAAACCGGCTGTTAAAAGGAACGCGATTTCAAACAGGAGAGGGCAATACGGCAGTAATGACAGCAGAGTTAAAGTCTATTACGAAGGAGTCTTTCTCGGCATGCTTGCAGCAATGGCGGCTCCGCCAGGAGAAGTGTGTGGAGTCACGAGGGAACTACTTTGATGGTGAATTAGAAATATGTCAACATGGTCCCCTATGGAATGCTAAGACTAATGCCACGTCTGATATTAAACCTTTAACTTCAAACATCTTTCCTAACCGAATCCAAGTACTTTCTTCTTGATCTACCTCTCATTCGCCTACCATTCATTGCCGAACGCATGAGTCTCTTAGATAATCTTGCTTCTCCCATGCGTGTAACATGACCCCACCATCTAAGCCTGTTATCTCTAACTGCTTCATCTATGGTTTGTATTCCCTGTTTTTCTCTGATTTCCTCATTATGGACACCCTCCTGCCATTGTTCCCGTCTACTAGTACCTGCAATCATCCTTGCTATTTTCGTATCTGTAACCTTAACCTTATTAATAAGGGAACCTCTATCCATCCAGCTTTCACTCCCGTACAACAAAGTTAATCGAAAGATTGACGATGCGTTGCTAACTTAGTCTCCATACTGACTTCCTTCCTGCAGAAGGAAGTAGATCGTAGCTGAGCGCTCAAACCCCCACGATCACGACATGTTTTTCACCCAAATATGTATCACATGACAAACCAATGAGCTCATTTGTATCTTTTGTGTCCCAGCCTCGTCGCCGCTTTTGTGTCTCGTTTCCGTCGTAGGTGTCGGTGGCCGAGTAGAATGAGACCGACAAAGGAATAAAGGATGCACGCTTGTGCAGGTACGGAGGTGAGCAGCCAGTGGGAGAGCAGAAACTAGAAACACTAGAGTAAATTAGAACGAGATATATATTGCACAGAATTTATACAATACTTAACTTTTACATAGCTCAGTACTGCAGAATCCTGATACATAGTTGAGCTAGAGGCCTGCCTAGTGCCTGTCCGATAGCCAAGTCTTCACTGGTGCCTATCTGAATACGAAGTGTTAATTGATTCCTATCTCAGTCCCAAGTGAACGATGTCGTTCAGTGGTGGCCACGAGCGAAGTCGTCAGAGAGGCCGCTCGTGGCTGACGTCGTAAGAACGCCGCGCCGTGCGTGCATGGCGGCGCGCGGCGAAAGTAGGTGGCGCGCACTTTGGACTTGTGCGACACCACAGTATCTGTCAGCGTTTGAAAGATACAAGAAAGACCAAATTCGATCGTACCGTATGTGGAAATGTATCAGAACTTATGAGCCACACGTTGGCGGCGACGACAGAATCTACAGTCTCATGTCAGGGACTATTTGTACAGTAAACGGAAAGAGTGGTCAACGCGTGGACGATAACAGTGGCGTGTCTACAATAGCAATGAGCTGTTCTCTTTAGCTGATTCTCGCCGCGCGGACAGCTGCTAACGGAAGAGCTGACGTTGCAAGACAACTGAATGAAATTCAGTGGCGAAGTTGAAAATTTGTATCGGGCCGGACTTGAATCTGGATTTCCCTTTAATCATTAAGCTATCCGGAAATGCATCCCGTCGTCCCAAAATCTCAGCGTGTCTCACACTGCCATTGTTTCCATTTTCTCGGAGCTTTATTTCTATTCCCGCAAGGTAACGTACATATTTGTTCGGGTGCACAAATACGTTGAATGTGATTTGGTGTCCCATGCTCCCCGTTCGCCAGTTTTTCTTGCAGTTAATATATATTCGTTTTCTCTGCGTTCCTGTGCCAATACATGACAGTGAAAATGAATGTTATAAGATCGATTATTGTGAAGGATTTTGGGAGTTACTGTGGGCCGGCATAGGCCACGGAGAAGGATTAGCCAAGCTGAACAATATGCGAGTTTTGTAGATTGTGTACACTGCTGATTAGCAGGCAGGCATGCGGCATCAAGCGACGGTGTGAGCAGTGACAGCGTCCATGTTCAAAATGTTCAAATGTTTGTAGAACTTACGGGACTTAACTACGGGGTCATCAGTCCCTAAGCTTACAAACTACTTATGAACTAGCTAAGAATAAGGACGGCACAAATATCCATGCCCGAGGAGGGATTCGAACCCCCGACCGTAGTGGCCGTGAAGACCGTGAGTGGAGCGCCTCAATCCCCTCGGCCACCGCGGCCGGCCACCGTCCATCTCGGCCTCGTTCTGTTTCTGCGAGGCAGTATTATGTATCGTGACTAGGTGGCGTAGGGAAATGGAACTGAACTGCATTACTGAGCATGCACGTTTTATTTGGTTTCTGTGTCCTGGATTTAATCTTAAGGAAGAAGTGCGAGTAATGAGAACACAAAATACTATTACTCAGTCAAGCCTTAATTAATTCAAACGAATTCAATACAGCTGTATAAATTGAAACCAAAGTAGAACCACATAGCCAGAAGCTTAATTGGCGTTTCATAAGTTCTGTTGGAAGTGACGGCCAGAGCATGTATGTCAAAGTTCGAATTTTCGCCGAAAGGATTGCAGAACAATATACAACATTGCTGTATCTCTTCGTTTAATATCAGAGGCATGTTGTATTATGTGCCGAAGGTTGTTGGCACCAACATTTCCTCCTACATAAATTACAGATTTCAGATGGCCTCGCCGGCCGCGGTGGCCGAGGGGACTGAGGCGCTCCAGTCACGGTCTGCACGGCCACTACGGTCGGGGGTTCGAATCCCCCCTCGGGCATGGATATTTGTGCCGTCCTTAGTCTTAGGTAGTTCATAAGTAGTTTGTAAGCTTAGGGACTGATGACCCCGTAGTTAAGTCCCATAAGTTCTACAAACATTTGAACTTTGAACTCAGATGGCCTCGCATAGAGAAATCAAATGTATAGAGACGGGGTTGGTCACGTGAGCTTCCAGGAGGCTGACCGCGGCCACTGCGAGCGCAGCTCCTAGTCCCTTATTGAATACACGATCGAGAGCTGACATTTCAATCTGTGATCACACTCAATTGCAATAATTACCGTATTATATTAAGACATAGTAATGAACAATAACAACGCAATACCTACAATATTTGTAGAGCATTTAAAGAAGTGTGCCGGCCACGGTGGCCGAGGGGACTGAGGCGCTCCAGTCACGGTCTACACGGCCACTGCGTTCGGGGGTTCGAATCCCCCCTCGGGCATGGATATTTGTGCCGTCCTAGTTCATAAGTAGTTTGTAAGTTTAGGGACTGATGACCCCGTAGTTAAGTCCCATAGACTATACAAACATTTGAACATTTTTGATTTTTTTAAAGAAGTGTAGCCTTAAAGACCAATTTGATTCTGTACAGAAGTACCATCGAATGAAAACGAAATAACACTTTACAACAACTACATGGAAAATCAAATGAAACTAAAAAATGTTCAAATGTTTGCATAGCTTATGGGACTTAACTACGGGGTCACCAGTACCTAAACTTACAAACTACTTATGAACTGGCTAACACTAAGGACGGCACCAATGTCCATGCCCGAGGAAAGATTCGAACCCCCGACCGTAGTGGCCGAGCAGATCGTGACTAGCGCGCCGCAGTCCCCTCGGCCACTAACTGACATTATTATGAATGATTTTATGCGCATGTCTTAAAAAAAAGGCTTTCCATATCAATTACTACGCTATACAACAGTAGTGTTGTTTACATATGATTGTCAGTGGATGAAATTTTGTTTGAGATATTTCAATATCTCTTTCAGTGAGAAACCTTCCCCTGAGCCATGAATTCAGTTAAAGTCACGAAGTTCCAGGTAAATTTCAGGAACTGCACATCGACGAAAATAATAATAATAATAATAATAAAATAAAAATAAAAAAGCTAAACTCAGTTCGGTATTGTTTATCATAAAGAAAGTCTCGCCTTTTATAACTGAAATGGTATTTCAGAATTAAAAAAAGAAGTAGTTGCAGAAAAAGAGAATTTATTTAATGATATTGAAGAATAAAATATTATGTTAGCAAAAGATGGGATTTCTTACCAGTATGATAAAAGATACAAAGAAACTGAGGAATATGGCTGCAAGTGTTAATATTTTGCTAAATCAGTTTCAAACCGATATAAGTCGTTAGTTTTTTCCAAACAAAGCATGTAAGATTTTCAACAAATACATCTAAATGAGCGCTGTATGTCCCCTTTTCAAGATTTTTTCGTTTATAATTAGTAGAGTATTCTAAACGTCAGCGAATGGATTTTTGAAAGCTGATTTATCCACAACAGAAAATGTATTTTAAAAGTCCAGAAATGTCAAAAATAAGGGCAATTAATTGACCAGTGCCTAGAAAGGTTGTACTAAAGAGATTCATTTACTTTGTATAGGCAGTCATAAATGTAAGATCTAATAGCCGGCCGCGGTGGCCGAGGGGACTGCGGCGCGCCAGTCACAATCTGCACGGCCACTACGGTCGGGGGATCGAATCCCCCCTCGGGCATGGATATTTGTGCCGTCCTTAGTATTAGCTAGTTCATAAGTAGTTAGTAAGTTTACGGATTGATGACCCCGTAGTTAAGTCCCATAAGCTCTACAAACATTTGAACATTTGAGATCTAATATCCACAGGGTTCATTATTTACGATTTGAGGATCTAAAGTCCTTAGCCATTTTACCTCTGATTTTGTTGTACCACGAACGCCAATGACACTTACCGAAAATAATTAAGTACACGAACTAGTAAAACTCGTGTTGCTGCGCGCCTTACTAGTGATGTCAGCAGAGAAGTGGAGGGCAAGGGGCGGACTGACTGCAGGCAAAACATTGCAAACGCCGGCGCTCGTCTTACACTTGACGCATTGGCCCACCCTTGAGTTAAGGTCTGGCCATGCTACAGGGACTTCGTGACCAGTCGATCTGGAAGCAGCATGCATATTCCACAGGTTCATATGAACGTCTTCCAAAAAAATCAAATGTTCTAATGTTTGTAAATCTATCGGACCGAACTACGTAGTCATCAGTCCGTAGCTTACAAACTACTTAAACCTTCGTAAACTAACATAAGGACAACACACACACCCATGCCCCATGGAGGACTCGAACCTCCACGGCGAGCAACCGCGCGCTCCGCAGCTCGACGCTTTAGACCGCTCGGCTACTCCACCGCGGCGAACGTCTTCCAACAATTCTGATAACGTAGCATCGATGGAACGCATACATCGATCTCCTCTGTCTCAGCTTTGGTGGTAACTTATGAGATACCAATAGATGATACACCAGATATTGCCACCCATCGTTGTTGGTAGTCTCTTACCACTGCGCTGCGGGGTTTTTCTTCTGCCCACTCGTGCCAATTAAGCGAATTCTCTATATCCTCCTTCGTGGAACAGTCTTCGTCGATGTATATTATTGTCCATAAAAATGCAGGTCGTGTCTCTGACGCCGTAGGATGAATTTATCAAAGTCAGATGTCTGATGGAAGTCTCCCGGCGACAATGCTTGTACTTTCTACGTGGGGAAGGGATGCTAACGGTTTCTGTGCAGTACTCTCATGACAGTAGAGTGTGATACTCCGATTGCAGTGGCGACATACAGTACCTGGTACTTAATCTATGGTAACATTACCTCTCCGTCATGTACAGTACATGTTACTGGTTGGTCCCACTAAATACTAGAGCTGCTACACACTTCAACACACTTCCCCAAGCGCCTATCAGCAGAGTAATTTGTTTTTACTAATGGAAGGCATCACTGTGGATAACTTAGGTGAAACAGTTGTCTTGCACCGTCAGCTCTTCCTCCGCTATTCCTCGTTTGTGAAGCTTGTCATCGTAGTAACTTCACGACGCTTCCGTTAGCAGCTGTCCGCGCGGCGAGAATCAGCTAAAGAGAACAGCTCAGTGCTATTGTAGACACGCCACTGTTATCGTCCACGCGTTGACCACTCTTTCCGTTTACTGTACAAATAGTCCCTGACATGAGACTGTAGATTCTGTCGTCGCCGGCAACGTGTGGCTCGTAAGTTCTGATACATTTCCACATACGGTACGATCGAATTTGGTCTTTCTTGTATCTTTCAAACGCTGACAGATACAAATGAGCTCATTGGTACGTCATGTGATACATGAAAAACATGTCATGATCGTGGGGTTTCTTGATTTCTCGTAAAATGGTGAACAGTTTCTTTTGTTTTATGCACAATACATACAGAAGAACAAAATTGACTAAATCTAGTGACTTGGGCGTAGGAATCGAGGTGTGCAAATCTAATATAGTGAGCGCTCAGCTACGATAAACTTCCTCCTACATGAAGGAAGTCAGTATCAAGACTAAGTTAGCAACGCATCGTTCAATCTTTCGATTAACTTTGTTGTAGAGGAGTGAAAGCTGGATGTATAGAGGTTCCCTTATTAATAAGGTTAAGGTTACAGATACGAAAATAGCAAGCATGATTGCAGGTACTAATAGAAGGGAACAATGGCAAGAGGGTGTTAATAATATGGAAATCAAAGAAAAACAGGGAGTGCAAACTATAGATGAAGCAGTTAGAGATAAAAGGCTAAGATGGTGGGGTTATGTTACACGCATGGGAGAAACAAGATTACAATGGCAATAAATGGTAGGCGAATGAGAGGTAGAACAAGAAGAAAGTACTTGGATTCGGATAGGAATGATTTTTGAAGTTAAAGGTTTAACGTAAGACGTCGCATTAATCTTAGCATTCCATAGGGGACCATGGAGGAATTTTATAAGGGGAACTATACTCCAGACTGAAAGCTGTTAAGTACAAACAGTCTTAAATGATGATAATGAAATAGATATATTTTCGTCACTTTGTGTTGGTGTGGTTGATATGGTATTGTACCTTGCTACAACTACCTCGTATTCATTTTCCTGTATGTCAGAATGCTCTAATTTGATCAGGATTGTATGTGGCTAAGAGCTCAAGTGTGTTTTCGCAACTAGTCGGTATTGCTATTGTGTCTGGGACCTTCAGCTGGACGATGAATAGAAAGTATGGAAAAGATTATATGACAGCCAACGTTTTTCATCATGTGTTGGATTAATAATCACGAGGGATTAATGAACAGCCGGCCGCGGGTGCTGAGGGGACTGCGGCGCGCCAGTCACGGTCTGCACGGCCACTACGGTCGGAGGTTCGAATCTCCCCTCGGGCTTGGATATTTGTGCCGTCCTTAGTGTTAGCTAATTCATAAGTAGTTTGTAAGTTTAGGGACTGATAACCCCGTAGTGAAGTCCCATAAGCTATACAAACATTTGAACATTTTGATTAATGAATATGATCCTGTGGCGCTAAGTCATTATATGGCAACATATAAGCTATATGATGATACTACGAATCTTAAATAGGTATCCCAATTCGAATGGTACAGTCTACGTAGTTTCCAACATCTTCCTTATGGTTCTGTGAACACTTTCCATCCTTCTGTTATCTTGAGGTTGCTGTGGTCCCGTCCTTAACATTTTCAAACAGAACAACTTATATAATTCCTGGAATAAATCCGACATAAATTTATTTCTCTGATCAGTCATAGTTGAATCAGGTATCGTAAACTTCAGTGTCCGATTATTCACCTACATTTGCCCCACCGTCACTATCTACTGGTCTAGCATCGTGAGCATTTCCATGGACCTAAAGAAATGGTCTACGGCCGTGAGTACATGACAGCAGTGACAGCAAGACTGTTAATACTGCTCTGTTGTGGTAATCTGTGTTCTTAGTATCGTATCTCTACTGAGTTAAATGTTTGTAAATCTATCGGATCGGTCATCAGTCCGCAGCTTACACACTACTTAAACTAAGGTAAACTAATCTAAGGACAAACACACACACCCATGCCCCAGGAAGGATTCGAACATCCGCCGACGAGCAATCGCGCGCTCCAGCGAGGCGCCTTAGACCGCTCGGCTACTCCACCGCGGCCTCTACTGAGTGTGTATTGTACTAAACTACGTATTCATACTAATTATTCCACAATATTTTCACCTGGGTTTGCTTACTAATCCAGTCCAAGAAAAATTCATAAAAATAGCATCCGACTTTGGCTTACTGTGCAAAGGCAATACTAGTACAGTGATGGTCTCTGAAAGCTGAATCTAAATGTCGGTAACCAAATATGTTCTGACTGCGGGAAAAATCGAAATGAATTTAAATCCGTGTTTACTGATGCTGTATTTTATTTTTAGGTTCAGTTCGGCGTACCTGTGCGCAGGGGATTTCACATTTGTGAAACTGCTCTCGCAGTTCACTGCGGGGTCATCAGTCCCTAAACTTACAAACTGCTTATGAACTAACTTATACTAAAGACAATACAAACATCCATGTCCGAGGGAGGATTCGAACCTCCGACGCGGGAGGCGCGCCGTGGCGCCCCAGACCGCTCAGCTAATCCCGCGCGGCGAGGTTATACTAACTATAGGATTCGCCGCAGTGCAATGCGAATCCGTTTGTCCAGCTTGGTCATTATTAAAAATGAAGTTGATTGATCAGCAGTAAACTGCTTCAGTACCATTCACGCTCGCTGTGCAAACTCATCTCACAGGCCGACATTTCGGTTTTAGGTTATAGCAGTGTTACTACTACTTTGCCTAGAGCAGTGTTTTTAAAACTGTGTGTCGCGACCCCCAGGGGGTCGTAAAGTCTTGTTCGGGGGGGTCGCCGTCGCAGGAGGAAATAGTCGCAGCATAACTAGAGGTTCAGTAATGCGAAAACGTATCCATAACTCAAATATATTTAATGTTAAAATTGCGGAGTTCCTTGAATAGAGCACAGATTTTTATAACACAGTGTGTTAATGATTCATAAGCGCAACTTCTTAAAAAACTGTTTTTAGGAACCAATAAAGACGTAAAAGAAATTGATGCAATAAGTAAATTAATTCTGAAAAATGTGTAGCCGGCGGCGGTGGCCGAGGAGACTAAGGCGCTCCAGTCACGGTCTGCACGGCCACTACGGTTGGGGGTTCGAATCCCCCCTCGGGCATGGATATTTGTGCCGCCCTAGTTCGTAAGTAGTTTGTAAGTTTAGGGACTGATGACCCCGTAGTTAAGTCCCATAGACTATACAAACATTTGAACATTTAAAAAATGTGTAAATATCTGTTTCTTTACAAATTATCTATACAGTTGGAACCTTTATTAATGAGCATAATACGCTTCTGAGTCTTGACTGAAATGCAAAATAGTCGTTACGAAAATATATTTTTCTGTCGGAAATCATTCCGAAAAATACATAGAAAAAACTTTGCTCAAAAATTTAAAAGATAGCTGTAGCAAATAAAAATTACATTTGTTTCCTTTGAGATAACATAGTTTTGTTACGGTTTATGAGGCTGGAGGGGGGGGGGGATTTGCCAGAATATATTTACGTGGAAGAAGGTCGCATATTCGAAAAGGTTGAAAAGCACTGGTCTAGAGGTCTGTGTCTGGTGTCTACGCTGTCTCGAACTGGAAGAGACACATAGTTTCGTGACGGTACGGTAGATGTCAATGTAGCTGCTTAGCAAGCTACGAGCAACTGCATTCGATTTTCCACGTTCGAGCGTGCAATGCTCGAAGTGCCCGACTATATATACTCTGAGAAAGGGGACGAATCCATTTATCCGGTTTTGATACTTCAAAACACTTGGGGGTATAAAAGACTACGCCACTTCGTTTTATGCACGAATTTATTAACAAAATATTTCCTTGATAAATTTAAAATTATTGGTTTTCAATTCGTGTGATTTTTGCTTTTGTTCAACAACTTTCCTCAGTCCATTTTGTAAAAAAACAACCGGTAGAAACTTTTTCAGATATGTTATTATTAAATATTAGCTTCTCAATAACTAATTTCCTTTTTCTTAATTCGTAATAGTCTCTGTGTATTGTCTAGCACGTGCAATTGATTTTCATATCTTGAATTGAAAAAGTGTCACATAATGTAGCTTACTGATCGTAACGATTTATGTTATACATTACTGCAAGTGAAATATAGCACAAACTATATAATAGTTTTTGAAATCGTAGTCACACTGACATCTGTCGTTTTTTACAAGACAGTGAATACTGTTGACCTCTCATATATGTCGATGAAACATACATTCACAGATCGCATACTACGCCCACAAGTGGACAGATCGATCACGTAATGGAGAAAATGCGTAATTTGAAAAGGACAACGTCTGATTATAGTACACGCATACAGTTGATAAGGACAGGTAGTTCTGGAGACAATAAGGTATTAATGTGTCTAAAGGCTAAAGGAAACATTTACGTTTTCTGGTGTTCAGTAGTGTAGAATAGGAGAAAGTGAGCATTCCTTAAAAAAAAAAAAAAAAAAAAAAAAAAAAAAAAAAAAAAAAAAAAAACGCGTTCTATAAATCAGCGACAGAAATACCATCTGTCTTACTAACGCGTTTCATATAGTGGGTGTTTAATTTAGTTTTGTTTCTGACTGGTTGTTTAAGCTCTATCCAGATGAGTGCAGTAAATGTTTCCATTTTGCAAGTTAAACAGAAACACCATACTTCCTGCTTGCACACCAGTAATACTAACGAATCAGTCCATATCCTGTAGTAAGATAGGTAATATTAATAAAAAGATTTAAGTATTCGGGGGTTCGAATCCCCCCTCGGGCATGGTTATTTGTGCCGTCCTTAGTCTTAGCTAGTTCATAAGTAGTTTGTAAGCTTAGGGACTGATGACCCCGTAGTTAAGTCCCATACGTTCTACAAACATTTGAACATTTGATTTAAGTATTTAGAAAAAGGTGTTTTGGATGGTCTGGTTAGGTACATGTACCGGCCAATTCATCCTGCATTGCACTCTACGTTCTTATTTGTGATCAATCACCATGCTTACAAAATGCCTGTTAATCACCTGGTATGGAGCATCGAGATGTGTACAATCGGTCCTGTCGGTCTGTCGTTCCCTCTTGCATCCGGAGTTTACAGACCCACAACACAATTTCCTGGTTATGACTAACACGATCATTGATTCGAATGAAGTATAATAAACAATCCTTATAGGCAGCTATTCTTCCTCGGTCGAACTCCGAAACGTGCTCAAATGGTGTTCGCTGTCTTCTAGGAGGCCTAGGAAGCTACTTACACAAAATAACCGCACGTAACCTCTTTATACAGTGCATTCATGTAGCACTTCTGGCTACCATGATGTCCCGATGTGCTGAAATGTTAATCATTTGTGTGTTTCGTCGCCGTAAAAGCATTCAGCAAATTTCACCTGTTTGGGTTTGTTTTTTCAGGGTGCTGCATTTTGGTTGGGCAGCGTGATATGGGGCCTAACAGTCCTGCACACTATATTTCCAGCTATATCATTCTGCTGGAGTGTATCCAAGAGATATCATTTGCGTGTTGGTGTATTGAACGGAGGAAGTGGAGCGATAACGTCTCGTCTATTGGAGTAGGACAGGAAATGGATGCGCTCGAGTCTGTAGGGATCTTCTTGAGCACCAAGACGGGGTTTTGACGCCTGCTCCTTCTTAACACGAAAATGTTTAAATGTTCGTAAATCTATGGGACTTGACTGCCTTGGTTATTAGTCCCTAGGCTTACAAACTAAGACCGAGGGAGGTGGCGTAGTGGTAACACACTGGACTCGCATTCGGAAGGATGGTGGTTCAAATCCATCTCCGGCCATCCAGATTTAGGTTTTCCGTGATTTCCCTAAATCACTCCAGGCAAATGCCAGGATGGTTCCTTTCAAAGGGCACGGCCGACTTCCTCTCCCATCCTTCCCCGAAAATCCGAGAGTTAGCTCCGTCTCTAATGACCACGCTGTCGATCGGACGTAAAACCCTAAGCTTGCTTCCTTCCATCCTTACGCCGGCCGCGGTGGCCGAGGGGACTGAGGCGCTCCAGTCACGGTCTGCACGGCCACTACGGTCGGGGGTTCGAATGCCCCCTCGGGCATGGATATTTGTGCCGTCCTTAGTCTTACGTAGTTCATAAGTAGTTTTTAAGCTTAGGGACTGATAAGCCCGTAGTTAAGTCCCATAAGTTCTACAAACATTTGAACATTTCCATCCTTACAAACTAAGTAAACTAAGTTAAACTAACCTAAGGACAACACACACACCAATGTCCCAGGGAGGACTCGAGCCTCCGACGGCGAGCAACCGCGCGCTCCGCAGCGAGGCGCCTTAGACCGCTCGGCTACTCCACCGCGGCTCTTAAAACGAGAGCAGCGTCTTAATAATTGCACAACTTTGTTCGCTGGGTCTCGCAAGGCCGAAGAGCCCCTTAAATAGGTCAAATGTAAATGGCTTTTCATTGTATAATAGCATTCCCCTATGCATCACTTCTCATTTTGGTTGTTCAAAATGATATCCTCGTATTGCTTCATACTCCTGCTATGGACCAAGTGATTTGGTGATGGTAATACATTGGACAAGCATTCAAGTGAACAACTGTTCTAAACGTCCGCCTCCGTAATCTAGTCGACAGCGTTGTGAGTAGCCACGCAGAAGGCCCAGGTTCGATTCCCCGTCGGACCGGAGACTTTCTCCGTTCGGGGACTGGGTTTCGTGTCGTCCTCATCATCATTCATCATTACTGACACGCAATTCGCCGAAGTGGAGTCAGTTAAAAAGACTTGCACCAGGCTGCCTGTACACGACCTCAGTTGGGGGTATAACGGGAATAAATAGCACAAAAAATTCACTATTGTCGTCGAGATTCATATTTACCATTGTTTCCTGAAATAATTGATGGTATGTCCGAATGGTGCCTTTGACATAAAGGCCGGTTTCCTTGCAGTATGCGAACGTGTGCTGCTTCGGTAATGGGACTTGGGCTTCGCTCCTTCCTGCAGACCTCTCAGTTACGACCGTACACAAACACAGTACAGGGACAATTATGTTTCACACTAGCATGGGGCGTCGCTAAAGCGTTGCAACGCCACACAGTGCTCAAAGAGACAGAGGCAGCCGACGGGCAGGAGAGGATGTGCGCATTATGGGGAGGTGGGGGACGGAATGACGCGCCCGCAGCCTGCCTGCTTGGCGGCGGGGCTACTACACTCCACAACGCCACCACTTCTCGATCCTAACGCAGGTCATGTCTACAGCTGCAGCTACAACTCGTTACATTTTCCGCAAGAAACAGCGCTCTCCGTAGCCGAGATTGCATATCTATTTTCTTGTTCTGTTTGCTACTGGAGCAAGGAGAAAACACATACTTCATTTCGTACATAGTACGATATGTAATACCTTTTTCTTTCTGATCTTCCACAAAGTATTAAACAGAAATCTTTAGATCAAATGTTTGTAGAGCTTATGGGACTTAACTACGGGGTCATCAGTCCCTAAACTTACAAACTACTTATCAACTAGCTAATACTAAGGACGGCACAAATATCCATGCCCGAGGGGGGTTTCGAACCCCCGACCGTAGTGGCCGTGCAGAACGTGACTGGCGCGCCACAGACCGCTCGGCCACCGCGGCCGGCGTTTGCTTTAGAAGCATTCGGAAATTGTTGGAATATATTGGTGCTAGTAGCCATAGTTGTACTAACAGCTGTAGGCACAGTAAAGTCGTATGGCATGTATGGCTGGGAGACCAGGAGGGACAGGGTCAGCCGCCTAATTGGAAAGGTTTTCCCTATCCTTCGTGCCCGTAGGCACCTTTCCTTCGCGGAGTGTGAGAAATGTGTGCTGAAGTGTCTATGTTAAGTGTAGGTGACTGTAATGGGTACGTGTGTAGTGTAGTGTCGTATTCGTGTTGGAGCAGATCTAGGAACCATTGGTGTAACAGTTGTAAATTGTCGTAGCTGTATTGGGAAAGTTCCAGAGCTCCAAGCGCCGATAGAAAGTACCGAGGCACAAATCGTTATAGCTTCTGAAAGCTGGCTGACGCCAGAGATAAGTTCGGCCGAAATTTTTTCAAAGGACCAAATGGTCTTCAGAAAGGACAGAATAAATAAAAAAGGGGATGACGGGTTTATTGCTGTTACAAACGGTTTATCCTGCAGCGAAATTGAGGCAGATACTTCCTGTGAGATAGTATGGGTAGAGGTTATACCTGACAACCGGAATAAATTAATTTGATCTTTTTATCGGCCACCTGACTCAGACGATGCAGTTGCCGAAATGTTCAAAGAAACCTTGCATCACATTTCAAATAGGTATCCGAAGTATATTGTTATAATCGGTGGCGACTTTAATTTAAACTCGATATGTTGGCATAATTACGTATTCAGTACCTGCGGCAAATATAAAACATCGTCCTAACTAGTTCTGAATCCTTTTTCTGAAAAATACTTCGAACAGTTACATCATGAACCTACTAGAATAGTAAATGGTTGCGAAAATACCCTTGATCTCCTAGCAACAAATAATCCTGAGCTAGTAAAGAGCATCAAAACAGATACAGGGATTAGCGAACATCGAGTTGTAGTAGCGAGACTGAATGTCGAAATTCCCAAATGCACTAAAAATAAACGAAACATATATCTATTCAATAAAGCAGATATAAATTCTCTTCACGCTTTCCTGAGTGACAGTCTCCAGTCTTTCAAAACTAAAAATGTGACTGTAGATCAGTAGCAATCGAGAGATTTATACCAAATAAATCAATGAAGAGGGGGCTGACCCCCTCATAGTACACAAAACACACTGTTGCAGAAGCAAAGAAAAACGCCTGCAAAATTTAAAAAGACACAGAATCCACAAGACTGGCAATCTTTTACTGAAATTCGCAACCTAGCGCGGACTTCAATGCGAAAAGCCTATAGTAGTTACCACAACGAAATCCTGTCTCGTAATCTTGCAGAAAATCCAAAGGAATTCTGGTCATATGTGAAGTACACTAGCGACAAAACACAAACAATACCTTCACTACGCGATAGCTATGGTAATACTACCGATGACAGTACTGCTAAGGCAGAATTACTAAACACAGCTTTCCGAAATTCGTTCACCAAAGAAGACTAAGTGAACACTCCAGTATTCAATCCAAGAACAGCTGCCAGCATGTGAAACGTAGAAGTATTCCTGGAGTAGTAAAACAACTTAAGTCACTAAACAAAAACAAATCTTCCGAGCCAGATTGTATACCAGCTAGATTCCTCTCAGAGTATGCTGATGCAATAGCTCCGTACCTAGCTATCATTTTCAACCGATCACTCAGCGAAAGATCCGTACCCAAAGACTGAACAGTTGCCCAAGTTACTCCAATATTCAAGAAAGGCAATAGGAGTGATCCACAAAATTACAGCCAATCTCATTGACGTCGATTTGCAGTATATACTTTGTTCGAACATTATGAACTACCTCGAAGAGAACGACCTATTAACCAATAGTCAACACGTATTCGGAAAGTATCGCTCTTGCGAAACACAGCTTGCCCTTTATTCACATGAAGTGTTAAGTGCCATCGACAAGGGATCTCAAATCGATTCCATATTTCTGGATTTCAGGAAGGCTTTTGACACTGTACCCCACAAGCGGCTTCTTATGAAATTGCGTGCTTATGGAATATCTCCCCAATTGTGCGATTGGATTCACGATTTCCTATCAGAAAGGACACAGTTCGTTGTAATTGACGGTAAGTCATCGAGTAAAATAGAAGCGATACCTGGCGTTCCCCAGGGAAGCGTTATAGGTCCCCTACTCTTCCTTATGTTTATAAACGATTTAGGAGACAATCTGAATAACGTCCTTAGACTGTTCGCGTATGATGCTGTCGTTTATCGGTTAGTGAAGTCAACAGAGTATCAAAAGCAACTGCAAAGCGAGTTAGACAAAATTTATACATGGTGCGAAAATTGGCAATTGACTGTAAATAAAGAAAAGTGCGAAGTAATACACATGACCACTAAAAGAAATCCGCTGAACTTCAATTACGCGATAAATCAGTCAAACCTCAAGATCGTAAAATCTACCAAATACCTAGGAGTTACAATTACGAATAACTTCGACTGGAGAGAACACAGAAAATATTATGGGGAAGGCGAACTAAACATTACGTTTCATTGGCAGAACGCTTCGAAGATGCACTAGCGCCACCAAAGAGACTGCCTACATCACACTTGTGCGTCCTCTCCTGGAGTATTGTTGCCCCTTGTGGGACCCTCACCAGGTGGGACTGACGGAAGACATTGAGAAGGTTCAGAGAAGGGCAGCTCGTTTTGTTTTATCACGTTACGGGGCGGAAAGCGTCACGTAAATGTTGCCCGAATTGGGGTGGAAATCATTAAAAGAAAGACGTTATTCATTGCGGTGTGATCTGTTTTCGAAGTTTCAATCACCGACTTTTCCTTCGGAATGCGAAAACATTTTGCTAGCACCCACCTACTTAGGGAGACATGACCATCCAAATAAAATAAGAGAAATCAGATCGAAAACGGAACGATTTAGGTGTTCTTTCTTCCCGCGCGCTATTAGAGAATGGAACGGTAAAGAAAAGTTTATGAAGGTGATTAATGAACCCTCTGCCAGGCACTTAAATGTGATTTGCAGAGTATCTATGTAGATGAGATGACGAGAAAAGGGAGAGGTTGAAACCTGGTTATTGACACTAGTACAATTTCTAGGTTCATTTTTCCTTTTGTTTCCTTTTCAAAAGGTAGTTCTTTTTGAATTATTGAAGTTTGAGTTTGGTTTCTTATTAGGTTCCGCCATTAATTAGAAATATTGTTTCTTCTTCAATAAGTTCTATTAGCTCTAAATTTTTCAAACACAATTTTGTATAATGCAACCCCATTGTAGATAAAGAAGTAAAGTCTTTAATAAATATGCAAAATAGGGGCACGTTGCAACAAAATCAGTTTTTAATTTTTATAATCTTATTATTAGAAAATGGTGGTTAGAAACTATATACTTTTATACAAATAAATCACAAATAAAATGTCGAATTAGACCATTGCAATGGCTATAATAAGGTATAGATAAAAGGTAGACACATGTTTCAATTTTCCTCGCCAACAGGGCACGTTGCAACATACCACATTTTAATGAAAATAGTGTACTTGTAATATCTCGTAACTTTTGTTAAAAATCCCCAATGTTTTTAAGTAAATGTTGTAATTCTGTAAAGACTTCTGCTTTCACGTCGTCTGATGGAAATATCATTGTTTCTCTCCAAAATCCTGAAAGCCAATCGGCGCCAACTCTTTCCTTTTGTGTCCAAGACGATGGCATCTTGAAGCTAAAGTATTTTGCAAAAACATACCTAATTTTCGTACTTCCTCTTTCTGCCACCAGAACATAATTTCGTTGCATTTCACGATATAATCCACGAGTATTTTTTCCTGACTGTCTGAAAACACTTATGTGCTTAGAGTACCCAGAAGTAAAGTTTCCGTATGTTTCCTTCTTCTTTTTGATGAATCGGAGTGGGTTCAGTAGCAAATATTAGGGTCTTTGCTATTTTTCTAATACAATAACTGCCCTTTCATCCATTTCCCAGAAACAGAGATGCTACTCTCTGCATCACTTCTAAAGGTGTCGAAACTTTTTCTGTTCTTTGTTTGTAATGACATATTTCCTTACCCGAAAATAAAAATTTGGGCCGGGTGAACGCAAAATAGAAGATCAAATAAAATAAAAGCATTACACTATCCAACAGCCATAAAAATTCGACCTAACCAAGAGCAGGGTAAGTTGCAACACCGTGATGGAACATGCCTTGCTTCACACCGCCATATAAATCACAAATAAATATTCTGACAATGACTTTAAACTATAATCAGTTATTAAATTGTTAAAATAAAAAAGTAACTATCACTTGTGAGCTCTAATGTTAGTCACTGAACACTTTATTATATATACAACATTTCTGAAACTAGACACAATTACTCACCAGTGACGACTTCGATCAAAGAAAGAGTACGCAGCCGGCCGCGGTGGCCGAGGGGACTGAGTCACAGTCTGCACGGCCACTACGGTCGGAGGTTCGAATCCCCCTCGGGCATGGATATTTGTGCCGTCCTTAGTATTAGTTAGTTCATAAGTAGTTTGTAAGTTTAGGGACCGATGATCCCGTTGTTAAGTCCCATAAGCTATACAAACATTTGAAACACTTGAAAGAGAACGCAAAGAAAAACGTCTTCTCGCGCCGACTCTGACCATCATAGTAAAGATACCATAAAGTTGAAAGTGCCTCCACACGATGGCAGCACCAGTTGGGATACTTCATGAAAAAATGCAGATGTTGCAATTTACCCTTGTTGCAACATGCCCTTCTCTAAATTTATTATTGGAATGAGCCTGGTTTTTCATATAAATATATTGTTTTTATTATAGGGTAGTTAGCCATGAAAAGTTTGTATAATAACCTCAGAAGTTTGTGAGCACTTTACTTTCTTTTTAGTAAAACCAATCTCGGTATGTTTTCTTGTGGACTAGCTGTCGTTGCGTGAGTTGATGCTTCCCTATCTGTCAATGAGACCTCCACCTCAGTCAATGTCGGATTAACGCGTATTGGAACGTATGTTATTAACTGGATACATTTCAATTCTGTTAAAATAATTTTATCAAAATCATGTGTGAAGAAAATGTACTGGGGAATAAAGCTAAGGATGAACGTTTGGCCAACGACAGATCTTCTTGGACAAGGATGGGGAAAGATAGTGATAATGCCAATCCCTAAATGATTTAGTAATGTACAAATTGTGTATGTAGACTTGACGGTTATGCAATGGAATGTGGCCATGGGTGTCAGACACTGCACTCCTCGCTAGTTCTTATTCGAGTAGCCCGTCAAGTGGCATCAGAAGCTGAGTGCACGTCGTTCCGTTCTAGAAACCTAGGTAGTAGTCTGTTCTTGAACATGATATTAACACATTATGAACTATCTGCTACGGAGGTAGACATTTAATAAGTCCTCAGAAGACTCTAATAAAAATTATCATAACTGTTGACATTTTCAACCTAGGGATGGGGAACTTTCGTAAAAAATAAAATAAAGTAAAATTTAATTGCGACCTTGACCTAGAGGATTTTATCCCTAATATAAAGAAATTAATTAAAATGGCATGACGGGAATGTGTAGCCCGGTCCTCCAGACTACTGGACCACCATATCTCTGAGCATGGCGAGTATAATAACGGCAGTCTTCGGTTTCCACAGTCTGTGCAAGATTTTGTTGCAAAAGAGGTTCCTAGACGCAAGGCCAGTCGACACATTTCATCTGAAAATGAACTACAATATCCACTGAATGCGTACTTTTACACGTCATTCTTTTTTGTCTTCTAGCCGTGATGGACACACCGGCTCTGACAAACGGCACCTAGAAAAGCGGTCATTCCCTTATATATTCAGTATAGAACGTAACGAGAGATGGATTGTGTTGTAAGTATGAGTGTTAATGGCTTTTCTCTGCGGCTAACACTTATCTCTACAGCTTCCACGTATGCATCTGCGAGACACCATAAGAGGAAGTATCCTTCCACGAAGTAACTCTTGAATACAACGTTCAAAATCACAACCTTTAGTTTATGTCCCATTACGACAACTTTATGTTGATAAGCGACTGATGAAAGTTTTGTACCTGTAAAGCAGTTTTTGAATGCGAATAGGAACTATTGTTTTATGAAAAATTCTTGTATAGAAATCGGCAAGGTAACTGGCCGAAAGCTTTAATTATAGTCCGTCACCATTGGTATAATATAGATGCGCACGGCAACTGGAAGTAGTAAACGAGTTTTCTGTTTTGGGCAGCAACGTGACTGACCGAGATATGGGGAAAAATGGAAATTTACAGCAGCGAGAAAACTTTTTCTGGAAAAGATAAATATTTTAAAAATTTAATGCAGATGTATGTTTAGGAAGCCATTCCTGAAATTATTTGTCGGGGCGAAGCCTTGTACGGAAGTGAAACATGGAAAAAGAAGCGTATAGACGTGGACATATAGAATATTAAGAAAAGTCTACAACAAAAGAGCACTGAGGATCGGTCGAGTGTCTTTGATGGCTAAGGAGATACCTATTCAAACTGAGGAGTAAAAACAGTTATGTAATAATTTCTGACTCTGATAGAAGCAATTACGTGTTTTACGCCCCACATCCAAGATTAATATTTGACAAAGTAACACCCTACAGACTTGTACCGAGTTTTGTTGGTTGGTTGATCAGTTGATTACTCCAAGAAATCGTGTGTGCGTGCCGGTTCTTATATGCAGCGCTGCCTACACAATACAAGTCCTATCTGCATTTCTAAACGTTAAACTCATGGCGTCTATCAAACAAGGAAGACAGTTGAAGGTTTCATGTCCTGTCGATCACAATACTATAAGAGGCGCAGTTCAACTCGATATCAGACAATGTGAGTCTAGTTATTCTAACACTACTCGTGGGAAACGCAGCTTGCTTTGTTTATACACAACACCTTGCTTGATGAAAGGTAGATATTCTTTCTTCCTAGAGTTACTAAAATCTAATCGTGTCGACATCAATCGGCATGACCAGCTGCAGATGGGTTTAAGTGACCCAAATCGCCGCTTTGCTACTCAGGTGACATTCATTGACTATGTCTATGTTCGATTTCACGGAGCTCTTCTGACCGGTTACTCGTTCTTTACTAACAATATTCCCAGCAACCCTTTAAACTATCAGGACCATATGTTGCCCACTTGTAACATCAAGTGGTGAAGTCCCCACTATATAGATGAAACCTGCCCACGAGAACGGATCAACCTTTTCGATTTCTCTCTGGTATTACGCGTCTCTCCCTCTTCTTTCCCAGATATCCACAAACTGCTGATGCATAGCTTACATAATTCTTCGTGTGTTAACCATTTATTTTGAAGAGTGTACTATTTTTTGTGTATCATTACTCAGTAAGTCACTTCATAATAATGTTTCTTTTGCCATTGTTATTCTCCAAAGAAATCTTTCGTTTTTTCCTTGCGTTTTAAACATCCTCAAAACTATAGTAATTTTATCAAAAAGAAACAATTTCGTGATCAGAATGAAACTTCACTCTGCAGCGGAGTGTGCGCTGATATGAAACTTCCTGGCAGATTAAAATTGTGTGCCTGAACCGGGACTCGAACCTGGGACCTTTGCCTTTCGCGGGCAAGCGCACTACTGACTGTGCTATCCCGACACGACTCACGATGCCGCCTCACAACTTTACTTCTGCCAGTACCTCGCCTCCTACTTTCCAAACTTCACAGAAGCTCTCCTGCAAACACGCAAGACTAGCACTCCTGGAAGAAAGGATATGGTGGAGACATGGCTTAGCCACAGCCTAAGGGATGTTTCCAGAATGAAACTTCACTCTGCAGCGGAGTGTGCGCTGATATGAAACTTCCTGGCAGATTAAAATTGTGTGCCGGAACCGGGACTCGCACCTGGGACCTTTGCCTTTCGCGGGCAAACGCACTACCGACTGTGCTATCCCGACACGACTCACGATGCCGCCTCACAACTTTACTTCTGCCAGTACCTCGCCTCCTACTTTCCAAACTTCTCCGCTGCAGAGTGAAGTTTCATTCTGGAAACATTACTTAGGCTGTGGCTAAGCCATGTCTCCACCATATCCTTTCTTCCAGGAGTGCTAGTCTTGCGTGTTTGCAGGAGAGCTTCTGTGAAGTTTGGAAAGTAGGAGGCGAGGTACTGGCAGAAGTAAAGTTGTGAGGCGGCATCGTGAGTCGTGTCGGGATAGCACAGTCGGTAGTGCGCTTGCCCGCGAAAGGCAAAGGTCCCAGGTTCGAGTCCCGGTTCCGGCACACAATTTTAATCTGCCAGGAAGTTTCAATTTCGTGATGTTTGCAATCCGGAAGTTGTTCCTTTTTGATATTATTATCATGTTCTGTCAAGCACCGACGGAAAATTCAATTAATTTTATGTAGTGATTTTGTCATAAGTAATCGCATATCGTCACCTTGATACAATATTTTCCGAACATCAATTTTAAAGAGAATGAGAATTAAATAAACTCGTATGGCATGAATGACTGGGAGATGCGGAAGGTCAGTTTCAGCCGCCTAACAACTAGAAATGTTTTCCTATCCTCCGCGCCCGCAGGCAGCTTTCCTTTTGTAAGCAAGAGTGCAGTGTGTTGATGTGTATCTGTTAAGCGCAGGTGATTGCAATGGTGAGTATAGGTATTGTAGTGACGTGGTGACGATGAGAGATGTGTAAGGCTGAAAGAGGATCCTAGTATAGAGTCTACTCTTCTCGAAGAGCACCAAGGGGACCGCCTAGTTCAACGTTCCCATCACATGGACCGATCACCATCAACAGTGTAGCACGCCCTGACTTTATGAGATACGAAATTTAATCCAGGACATCAGCGCGGAGACTCACGATCAGAGACTTTACGCCACCACCCTCCTGTCTCGTCTTCCGTAAGGGCGAAGGGGAAAATGCAGGATGAGAGCAATAAAAGTGGCCCGGAGAACAGAGCTCTAGGGTACAAAGAAACGCAGCGAGAGAAAGGAAAGAAAGTACTAACATGGTTCTAGTAAATATTGAAAGTGATCACCGTTCACCTCTTCGAACTGTTGGGACCTGGTCAGCAAGTTGGACTGCTGGAATTGCTGCTTTCTCACCGGAAGTGTTCTGCTGCAGTTATGAAATACTATGTGGATTGTTGAGACAGCGCGGTCTAAGGCGGCCGCTTCCGTAGGAGGTTCGTGTCCTCCCTCGGGCACGGGGGTGCGTGTTGTCGTTAGCACTCTGCCAGCGTGAAGATTGTGCTAATGTTCTCCAAGCTTCGGCCATCTGTAAAGACAGTTGCTTCATCCTGTTGGGAGTAACTGTACGTCTCTTCCTCCGTTAATGCTGCGATAAACAGTTTCACAATCGTATCTACTCGACTGGGTTGTTGTTATTTGCCCCACACTGTTTACTTGCATTAACATGCGTTCATTCGTCGACGTTCTGTGTTTTCTTTGTTCCCTTCAGGATGCTTGTAATGAAAGACCAATGCCAGAATAATTAAGCTCACTAACTTTCTGCATTCTGTTTAAGTAGTTTTAATTTCTGGAAAATATATTTATATTTCAATATAATCTCTTATGTGATTCCATTATATCGTAAGATTTTACAATATGTCCCTCTTAATCATCATCTTGTAAGACTTATTATGGCGTTCAGCGTTCAATTTGGGGTATAGTCACCATTAAGCAACTCCTCCACGATCTCCAAGTGCTAACATTGACGCCACGTCTGATGTTAAGCCCATTACTTTAATATTATTCTTGACCGAATCCAAGTTCTCCTTGGTCCCTCAACTCTTCCTACCCTCTACTGTCGAAACCATTAGTTTCTTGTGTAACCTTGATTCTGCCATGCGTGTAACATGACCCCACCATGAAGCTTGTTCGCGCTAACTGCTTCCTCTACGGTTTTCATTCCCAGTTTTTCTTTTAATTTTCACATTATGGACACCCTCCCATCTGTCAGTATATGCAGTCATCCCTGCTACTTTCATATCCGTAACCTTAACATTAGTATTAAGGAACCTTGTTTGCACCCAGTTTTCACTCAGTATTTTTAAACCTCTTTCCCAGAGGCACTACTTTCGTTTAGGAGATGCTGATACCATATCACTTAAATATCTGATATAGCTCTGAAGTATTATTTTGCAACCTTTCAATCGTATCTATCATCACCACTAACAATGAAAGTACTTAGGCTCGAACAAACAGAAATACACCAAAATCGTATGATAGATAATGTAAAGGTCTCTTATTGCAGTAGTGATACTCCCGCATCTACAAAACTCTGCAGTCGCCCATTAGAGGCCTCTGCGTGTGCTATGCCGCATTGCACTTTGACCTGCCGGTACGCCAGTAGTGACGGTGCAGTGTGCCTCTGAAGTTGCGTTTTGTGACGTTACTTGTGTGGTGGAGTGTCGGATGGGTCGGCGATTGGTAATCAATCCTGCTAATATAGTGTGACTGGTTGAGGTGAAGTTACGAAGAAACCTTCTTCGTGTAGATGGTATTGGTGTAGAAGATGAATCATTCGCATGTAACCTATTATCTGCTACAATGTTTCTAATCTATCCCCATATTTCTGCACTATAATAGATACCAGAAAACATGTGAATGATTCTTCTTCTACACCAAGACCGTATTCACGAAGAAGGGCTCTTCGGAATTTCATCTCAACCAATTGCAATACATTAGCAGGATTGATTACCAATCGCCGACCCATCTGACGCTTCACTACACAAATAACGTCACAAAGCGCAACTTCAGAGGCACACTGCACCGTCACTACAGGCATACCGGCAGGTCAAAGTGCAATGCGGCATGGCACACGCAGAGGCCTGTAATGGTCGACTGCAGAGTTTTGCAGATGCGGGAGTATCACTAGTGTAATAAGGGACCTTTACATTATCTATCATACGATTTTGATGTATTTCTGTTTGTTCGAGACTAAGTACTTCACTTTTAAGTCATCCGCATATGCGAGACTGCTTATTTTGTTTTCACTTGTTTAATCTCTCAGTCTATCGTTTTCGCGTTTTCAACATGTGATCTATACATAATATGAACGACAGTGGTGACAGGTTACAGCCTTGTCTTACCCCTGAACTGTGAACTCAATCTACCGCCAACTCCAACTGCTGCCTGACTCTATACTTAAAGATATTTGAATGCCTTCAGAAGTTTGCCTCCAATTCTATAATCTCGTAGAACTGACGGTAACTTCCTCGTAGATACACGGTCATAAGCCTTTTTTACAAATATAAAAAATATATGCTTCAGTCATAGCACTTTTCCATATCTACCGTTCGCTAAAGATATGGTCATTACAGCCTGTAAGAGACCTTAACCCACACTGATTTTCATCGAACTAGTCTTCAACTCTTATTCGCACTCTCTTTTCAACGACACCTGAGAAGATTTGGCCCACAACGCTAATTAAAGAGATACCTCTGCTTTTCCATGCTTGAAAATTCATGTGATTACCCACTTTATATGAATCTAAAATTTTAACTTCATATGAAGTGTTTCAAACATTTATTGCATTTTTAATGCCCTAGTGGTCAAAAGAGTTATAATTTAGGTTACGTCAGAAGAAAGTTTTCCATAGTTACTGTTACTAGTTTGCTTTGTCATACTTGTTTAGATAAGTGCATTTATGCTAGTTGTTAATGGGAAATGTAGATATTTTGAAGGATTTATTTTTATTTATTTATTTGTTAGAAATTTGATTGCTCTTATAATATTAAAATTATCTTTAGCTGTTCCTAAAAAGACTTCGTTGGCTCAACCGTAGGTACATGATCTTCTTAATATATTAACTAAAGCTTGCGGTTGTTTCTATTTTACAACCTTATGTGATAAAAGTTATGGCATTTACGAGAATATGTAATAATCTGTTCATTGACTAGCATGCAAATTTACTTCTCTAGTAATTGACATATTTTTGTATCAGTTTGTAACATCATTTCATTTCTAACACAAATGTACGATTTTTTGTTTCAGATCCACTCAAGGACCCGAAAGTTTGTGGAAGACCAACATGCACTGGTACGCATTCGCTATGTGGCATTACCGCACTGTTTATACACTGAAACCTAACTTTGTGCTTTGCTAGTGCCTTAAGTTTCGACAAGGACAGCAAAAGCCCTTTCGAAATACTTCAGAGCCTTACTTCCTTGAAGCTACGTGAATAAATGTTTGTCGTCAGAACAGGTCTACTCGCGGATTACCGTCTATTTAGTGTCTCAGTGACAGTTTATCTATTGAAACCAGATTATAAATCTTTTTTCGTACTGCTGTTACATTATTTTAAGCGTCCAAAGATCTCAATATTTTTACAACTGTTTTTACCGGACGTTCCCTCATTTTTAGCTATGTTAATATTCCTGCTTTATAACCTTGTAGTCTCCGTTTTACATTTGCTTCTACGCTGGTATTATGCCAGATGCTTACTGAATGGGGCAGTATACATCATAGCACTTAAACTTCTCCATTATTACGCTGTTTATTAAACCATTCTGAAAAGATTAACCTCAATATATAGGGTGATTTTTCCCTCGGTGTGCAAAGTCTATGAATTAATACAGGTCTAAAGAATTTATACTCGTAATTGCATAGTTTCCATGCTAGAAAACATTTGTTCAACCATACTTTGTTACAGCGACTGCAGTCCAGTATTGGCTGTATCATGCAGCCACAGTTACGGTATGCGTCCCCTCGGGACACTCAGCATTTGTTTGCTGCGTACAGAGTCCATGAGCTGGGGACTGGTCGCGCCAACAGTCCTCTACACATCAAAGTCTGTGCGTGCCACAGCGACCACCGTATGGTGCGACGGTGGAACGTTTTATGCTAAGAGCCCGAGGACATTTCCTTAAGTGCCCAGGTCGCGAGGACGGTCAAAACTTCTATTTAAAAAACCTGAATCTCAATGTTTGCTACACACCGAGGAGATACATGGCAGTTCAGGTGGATCAGTCGCTAGCGGGCCACCAGTTAGAATCGGCCGCACCTTAGTTGTATTAGGCTTATCCAGGCATGCGGGGCTCTGTCTGCATCGACCGTTTTCCCCTACCTGCTCGTGGGACCAAAATGAAAGGATAGAAGCAAAATGCCACCGGCGTCTCTAAACGTGGAAGAGTAAATTTCAGTGCTGAGAAATTGGCTATATCATGGCAAGAACGTAGGTCCCTCAAACGAACTAAACCATACTCACACAAATATCTAGTCTGTACACGGTCAAATAGGCAATCATTCTTGCCGACTAAGCCCCTCTTCTTCGCTGAGAACCTTGCAGGAACGTTTGGGAATGCGACGTCTCTTTCTAAGAGGAGACGTTGGCCAGTCTTGATTCAAACAGCATCCCCTGGCAGGTCCCAGGAATTACTTGTCTGTGACAAGCTGGGTGATGTTCCTGAGAGTATCACATACCATAAAACAAATCAAATGTTCAAATGTTTATAGAGCGTATGGGACTTAACTATGGGGTCATCAGTCCCTAAACTTACAAACTACTAACGAACTAGCTTATACTAAAGACATCACAAACATCCATGCCCGAAGGGGGATTCGAACCCCCGCCGCAGACCATAAACCATTCAATATAGTCCAGGGATAAGTAATTTACCATCGTGATCCTCTTTTACAGTCCAATGAACAGTTGCGCCCCAACATAGAACGACGGGGTGTCCACTTGAGGCACATGTCCTCCAGATACACTTCCTGCCCCATATGCAGATGTATATCACATCCAGACGCTCCGTGGACACCGCCTCATCTGTCTGTGATTTGTAGGCAGCACCATCCATCTTGCTCGCCGAACTGTACCATACTCCACAAGAAAAGGAAGATTATGGGCCGCAGTGGAGTAGCCGAGCGGTCTAAGGCTCCTCGCTGCGGAGCGCGCGGTTGCTCGCCGTTGGAGGTTCGAGTCCTCCCTGGGGCATGGGTGTGTGTGTTTGTCTGTAGGTTGGTTTACCTTAGTTTAAGTAGTTTGTAAGCTACGGACTGATGACCACACAGTTTGGTCCGATAGATTTACAAACATTTGAACATTTGAAGATTATGGAGGTCATAACCCTGGACTGACTGCCGTACACTGAGTCAAGAAATAAACATGAGCAGCTTCATCCTGTATGCATGACAACATCATTTGCTGCAGTCATGTCGTAACTGCTGCCTTTGGGGTGATGGCACCAAAACTATGACCTCCCCATGTGGGCCCAATGGGACATCAACATCAAACTGCCCCCTTGTTGGTAAGGGCTCCGTTCCTTCCATTGTCCCCCAACACCACGTGCCACGATGGTCTCTCTGTAGGATTGATTGGCTGGCGAAATTGTGGCTGTTGTAGTTCCTGCTCCTCTTCCATCTGACTTTAATATGGTGGTTCAACAGGTCACTGAAACCACTGTTTCCACCGTCGACACAACTGTCCAGAATACAACTGGCTCGCTCCGGCGTAAGTTGGTGCCTTAATGGTCACAGGAGATCTTTTGAGGCCATCCTGGCACGTTGGCGAGCGCTTCAGCGCCACCGTCACCACTCTTCCATGGAGCACCTGATTGTTTACAAGTGGCTCCGAACCTGAGCTCTGCGACTGATCAAGCCGAGTAAGCAGGATTGTTGGGAGAGGTATGAAGCCAACATCGGTTCTCATACCTCCATTTCTCGTGTGTGGTCCCAATTTCAATGCCTTTTCGTATACCGCCAGTGGATTGAACAGAAGCAGTTAATTTGCACATGTCGCAAGGAATGTCGCCAATGTCCCACTTAGTGAGTGTGAGTTCCAAAGTATTCTAGCTGCATGCTCCTATACCTCAATGGGACCGAATGATATCCATAGTCAGTTCCTTCGTCACCTTTTACCGAACTTCCATTGTCAACTGCTCGCCTTGTTCAATCGTCTCTGGGCAGAAGGTGTTTTCCCATTTCAATGGCGGGATGGCATCATCATTCCGGTGATGAAACCTGGCACAGATCCGCTGGTGGTTGATACTTACTGCCCAATCAGTCTCACCAACGTTCTGTGTAAGCTTCTCGAATGTATGGGTCGGCGGCTCTTGTGGGACCTCGATGCTCAGGGACTACTGGCTCCGCAACAGGAAGGTTTCCATCAGGGCCGCACAACTATTGACAATTTTGTGTCACTGGAGTTGGCTACCTCAACAGCGTTTAAGCACGATGAACATCTTGCTACTGTCTTTCTTGATCTCCGGAAGGTGTATGATTCGACCTGGCGCCATCGTATCATCGCTATGCTGTACGAATGGGGCTTAGAAGGGCCACTTCCGAACTTTATCCATAACCTCCTCTCGCTTCGATTCTTTCGGGTTAGGGTTGGGCAGGAGAACAGTGTCCCACAGGGCTCCGTCGTTAGTGTTCCACTATTTTTAGTCGCAATTAACGGACTTGCTGCGGCAGTGGGTTCATTGGTTTCTTCCTTCTTCTTAGACAATGATTTCTGCATATGTTTGAGTTCTGATGACATCAGAATAGGAAATAGGAACCCCTATGTTTTATTGCAGATTTGGATTCTCCGTGGCAAAATATGTAACTTTTGTACGAAACTTTTTTTTCGTTTCGTGATAGATGGCGCTGTAGTCGACAAAACTGATAATGAGTTGAAAATTGTTGAAAAAAAGTAATATCTGTAACAAATACATATCAGATTAGGAAATTAGAAGTACAGTTTTCGTTATTTTTGTACATGTTATCATGTGACACCTCCCACAATCGCATGAATCACAGACGTTATCATGTACTGATTCGGACTGTACACTTCTCTTCGCAATTGTTCCACGATGTTAAATGATTGCAGAGAGAATAGGTATCATTTCCTCATACTTTGAGTCTCATCTTCAAAGGTATGCTAAACTCTTCCCTGATAGGAAAGTTCCTTTTGCAACGACTTTTCGTAGTATTGTTCAACTGTTTACTAAAACTGGAAGCATTAAACCTAAAGAAAGAGTCCGACCAGGGCCTGTGACAAACGAAAATAACACAGTGAATGTTTTAGCTGAGGTTGCTGCTAACCCTTACATTAGTTATCGGCCAATTGTGCGAGGTTCAGGAATTTCTTAAGGAAATAGTCTACGTATAGTGCATGAACATAAATGGCATCTATTTCATCTATCACTGAATCAAGAACTGCATGGTGAGGATTTTCAAAATCGCTTGCATTTTTGCAGCTGGATACAAAAACAACTGGTAGTCAATAATTTCATACAATTTTTTTCTCTCTGATGAATCCAATTTTACGGATCACGGTCTATTGAATCGACATATGCACTGTTGGTCAGTGGAGAATCTCTATTGGTTAATGCAAATTGAACATCAACGCCCATGGAGTGTCAATGTTTGGTGCGTTATTGTAGGTACTAAGGTAATTGGTCCACGCTTCATGGAAGGTGATGTGATCGGACAGATGTACAGTTATATTTTAGATAATGTTTTACCCATACTAATGGAAGGTGTTCCACTTCAAACAAGAATGGATATGTGGTTTCAAGACGATATATGCGCAGCACATTATTCACGAATATCTCGAGAAATTTCGAATCGAAACTATCTGGGTCGATGGACTGGACGAGGAGATCCTCAAAAATGCCCCGCACGTTCACACGATTTGACTTTTTTCCTGGGGATGGGGGGGGGGGATGGCTAAAAGAGAGAGTCTATATGGATATACCAACAACCCCAGAAAACATGTAGCAAAGGATTATCAATGAATGTGCAAACATTAGCACAGAGACACTTATAAATGTCGGATTGTCCTTTCAGACAACCAGTTGCAATGTACATTACAAATAACGGACATCATTACAAACATTTGCATCAATGAGACACTTGTGGGAGGCACGAGGGCTCACGGCAATCAAGTACCCGGGATAGTGAGAGACAAGGGAACTCATCAAAATCAAACACCTCGAAGGGATACATTACTACTACGTCCACGTCGTGGTTCCTGGGTAACGCTAAAAGTAGTCTAAGATTGCATTGCGAGGGGGTACACGGTGTCATATGGTAGCATTGTCTAAAATATCGAATACTGTACTTTGATTCTTCTAATCTGATGTGTATTTGTTTGAAATATTCCAGTTTTTCAACCATTTTCATCTCATTTTCATTTTTTCCGATTACAATGTTGCCGCGGCGGAGCGTCCGAGCGCATTGCGGCGCTATGCTGCGATGCGTGAGGCCGTTCCCCGTCGGGGGGTTCGAATCCCCCCTCGGGCATGGATGTTTGTGCTGTCTTTAATATAAGGTAGTTCATAAATAGTTTGTAAGTTTAGGGATTGAAGACCCCGCAGTTAAGTCCCATGAGCTTCACAAACATTTGAACATTTGGTTACAATGCTATCATGAAACTAAAACGATGTCTCGTACAAAACTTACATAACTTACATGGAGAATCCAAATCTGTCAAAGTCATCCCCCTCCCACCCATAGGGGTGCTGTGGATGTTCGAGGTGTCTGTTAACGGATGCTCTGTTAGAGCTGAGCAAATAATTTCAAGTAATTAGAAAGCCCGCTAAAACGCTCCGTTTGAGTCATGTGAAGCCTTTGACGTCAACTGACATGATACTCCACCTGCTGCCATAAAATTTACTAATAGTGATATATTGTTTGTACTCGCACGTTTCTCAAAATGGTCTACAAATTTTGCGTAGTACCACACCGTACAAATATATCCACAAAAACCCAAATAATTTGTTTTTGCATGTTCCAAGAAAAGAGAAATGCGTAAAATGTGATAGAAATTAGCTCTCAAGAGATCGAAATTAGATAGCGGTCTCTTGTTTCCTTTAATTTTTGTAAGAATCATTTTGATGTAAGTAAAAACTCCATACCGGACGATAGTTATTATTCTATTAGCTCACTATAAAATATCGTGCTCTACAGCTGCAAACGTGTAAATTATTATGATGTACAGATTGATGTGCTGATGTTTACATTTGCGAAACAGCTGTTCACGATACGACACAACAACTATTTGTATTTAAAGTCGTTTTCTAATGTATTTGTTGAAAATACAAATTGTATGTTGGCTGTTAGGTTTAATATTTACATCAATGATGCAGCATTTTATTCTATGATCGATAAAAAACGATTTGTGTTTCAAAAAAGCCTTTTGAGTGCATCCGGTGAATGCAGCTATTTTTGATAAAATTTGAGATGATTACTAATTTAATCAGTAATTCAAGTCTATTTCACAGACTCAAATTCTTTTGCGACAATTAAAAGAGAGAAAAAAATTTGAGAGGATTGGATTTGAACACGGAACGAAGAATTATAGAAAAACGGCTAAGCATTGCGCTACTACATGACCCTGACAGAGCAACTACCTCAGCAAATATAGACAATACTAAACTTCAACCGATATTTTTCGTTGAAAATCTCTAATATTGGCACTACACCAAAATATTTGTTCTCAGCTGTCCCGAGCTTCCCAATTTCCGGTTTAACCTAATACCTTACTTTGCAATCAGAACGAGAAATGGCCGGCCGCGGTGGCCGAGCGGTCTGTGGCGTTCCAGTCACGGTTTGCACGGCCGCTGCGGTCGACTGTACGAATCCCCCCTCGGTCATGGATGTTTCTGCCGTCTTTAGTATAAGCTAGTTCATAAGTAGTTTGTAAGTTTAGGGACTGATGACTGATGACCCCGTAGTTAAGTCCCATAGACTCTACAAACATTTGAACAAACAGTTAGTACGATAGATATGTATACTGGTCTATGCAAAGTGACCAGTGTTCAAGATTAATTTACGTATACACAGTGCAAGTACCCCCTTCTATTGACTAAACCTATCTTGAAAGTGTAGGCGTAGTTAGGAGTCCTTAGAAGATGGTGTAGAGGGCGTGCGGATTTACCGGACCACTCTGTCCATCCGGGATCTGCAAAAATTAAGCTGTCCCACCTTTGAGCCAGACCTGTTTTATAGGAAGTGCTCTCGATGACATAGTCCCTTCTCAACTAGACCGTCCACTGGAGTATTGATGGAAGTGCTATTAAAAGATCTGAAATATGGACTCGTTACGGGGATATTTCATCTGAATAACATTCGGGATGCCAATATACGGCTTTATTACTAGCCACACCATAATACAAGTCTGTTTAGGGACTTTGAAATTAACTGAGAGCTTGGTTCCTATGAGTCAGTTCCGGATTAGTTCCTAACCCCGACTGGCTACCTCGGTGCGCAGCTAAGACGTCCTATAACCTTCGTACATCTTCGGAAGTATTCGTAAACGTTCTTTAATAGGCATTGTAATGCATTTATTTATCTTTTTCAAAATTATTAAAGAAAATTAAATGTTCAGTGCCTACTTATGTTGACCCCTAATCTGCTACTAAGGTCTGTATGCCATCAAATCATTGTTAAATAAAAAGTATTAATAAATTAAAAATGTTGTATTCGCGCCATATTCTTCGTACTTCCCCGGTTTAGAGGCGCTGCGGCCTCAACGGACGATCGCACAGAAGCGCAGCTCTGGAGCTTTCGCTACCCCTCCTCCTCTGTCAACGCCATATGGTGCGTTTCTGCCGTGGGAAACTACAACGGCTCTTACCGTCGACGAGCTGTCTAGCCATTCGTAACTTAAAATGTATCTGCCGCCGGCTCGCGCACAAAATTTGCTAATAAATTCATGCAATAAAATAAAAATTCTGTCTACCTATTGGAACCCTCACAACAGGAATTCATTTGCATATGAACTGTAGCTACATAGTTGCACATTTATCATGTGATTTTTTACAGTGTTAATTTAAAAGGGAAATGTATTTGGTAGAAAAACTAGAAAATCTAGTAACTTCTGCTAACACTGTTGTAACACACATATACACGGTGACTCAGAAAAACGGGAAAATTTACAATAAAACTAGAAGTGATGAAGGAAAGAAATTTAATTCATAGTAACTGAAATCTTACAGCTTTGCCATTTACGAAACATTGAGTGCGCCTGAGTGCGCGTCGGTTGCTCTATGGTAGAGTGACAGACTACAAATTCGAAGGTCGCGGGTTCGATCCCCGTCAAGTCCTGTCACTTTCCACTTCTTTCACCTCTGGTAGTATTGCTCATGTGAAAAATACCGAGTAGCACCGTGGTTCCGGACCTACGTTAAATTTTACGTCCCCCTATAACTGGCTGGGTAAGTCAGTTCGAAGGTCGGAGGAAGGCAACGGCATACAGCCTCCAAACAAGACCATGCCTAGTAAAGCACTGTGGTGTTCAAACCAATCTTCGGATTGTTGACTGCTTTACCTTTTAGGTAGCGTCTTCCTGTACAGACCACGCACTTTTTCGTGGCCTCTGTGTGATCAGCGTATTCGGCTGAGTTCGTGTGTCTACGCAATGTTTATGCTCTCTACCAACCTTGCCTCGTAACAGCATTGTACACCGTAGGCATTATCAATGTATTGTTGATTTGTGCTTGGTATTGATTATTGTCTTCCACTGTGTTATTTGCTAAAATAAGTCCACATACCCCGACGACTTCTTTTAGAAAAAGGAATGCTGTCCTTGAAAGTGGTGTGAGGAATGTTAATTCCGACTGTTATTCATTTACGACAATAAAAATAGGTAGAAAGCATTGCTACACCCACTTAATAAATCTCTAAAAAATATTAATATTTAGTAGATATGCGTCCCAGTTTTCTATTACTCAAACATTAAAGTGATAATTTCGTGTATCATCTGTGACGCTTTAACCCCGTACACATGTTGTTTCTTTTAAAACCTGTAAGCTATAGGCCATAAGCTGGCGGCACTGGGAGAAAGAGTCGGGGCTTGTTCTAGCAGCCAATGCGCTACGAGCTGAATGCAAGCCTTAGCTCCCAACATTCTCCTCTCAGGGGCACGTTTCAGTGCGTGATATGTACGAATACATCCGTGAAATCTGATGTGGAGATTCCCCATTGACCGCTGCAATATCTGAGGTGGGGTACTGTGAATTTCACGAAAATCACCAACGGATAAATCTGGCGATCTCGGGGGCCAGGGAATGTTACCGAATGGTGAGATCACACGGTTACCGAATAATTGTCGCACACATGCTAACTGATTTCCGTGCAGTGTGTGATGTCGCTCCAACCTGTTGGAACCAGGCTTCTTGATCGTTTGGAAAATTGTTCACTGCAGGTGTAACGAAAGTTACTAACATCTCCACGTAACGATCACCATTGACAGTTGTTGAGTTTCTCTGTTCATTTGCCAAGAAATACGATCCAATAATCCCAAGTGATGAAACACCACGCCATACTGTCACTTTAACAGCGTGTAAAGGGCGCTCATGAAGTCATTAGGATTTGTGTTTGCCCAGTAACGGTCGTTCTGTTTATTCACATAACCTCTGAGACGAAAATGTGCCTCATGTGACACTGACGGGTACCTTGGCTCAGCGCGCCTGGTCAGAGAGCTCAATGTCTTCTATAATAAAAAAGCTGAGCCAGAAACTCATGGAACAACAATCAACCACGATCAGAGACCGCAAGAAACAAAACTACCACTCGAGAAAATAATAAAAATAAATTAATTAAAAACAAAAATAAAAAAGTATACAGCGTGCTAGATTGCCTCGCAGGGGGCCTGGCTTCGATTCCCGGTCAGGTTGGACATTTACTCCACTCGGGGAGTGGGTGTTGTGTCGTCGTCATCAAATGTTCAAATGTTTGTAGAACTTAAGGGACTTAACTACGGGGTCATCAGTCCCTAAGCTTACAAACTACTTATGAACTAGCTAAGACTAAGGACGGCACAAATATCCATGCCCGAGGGGGGATTCGAACCCCCGACCGTAGTGGCCGTGCAGACCGGGACTGGAGCGCCTCAGTCCCCTCGGCCACCGCGGCCGGCTCGTCGTCATCATCATTTCATCATTCGACACACAAGTCACCCATGTGGAACAGCCAGGATTTCGTTCTGGGGGTCTAATCTTTTTTTAATAAAGCCTGTTGCATTTATTAATCTATGACTTAGTTTTCCACCTTTTATAAGGGAGGAAGGAAGCTTGGAGTTTAACGTCCCGTCGACAACGTGGTCATTAGAGACGGAGCTTACGCTCGGAGTGTTTGGGTAAGGATGCGGAAGAAAATCGGCTGTGCCCTTTCAAAGGAACCATCCCGGCATTTGCCTGGAGTGATTTAGGGAAATCACGGAAAACCTGGGACTGATGACCTAGCTGTTTAGTCCCCTAAAAACAACCAACAACAACAACCAACAACGGAAAACCTAAATCTGGATGGCCAGAGGTGAATTTGAACCACCATCCTTCCGAATGCGAGTCCAGTGTGTTACCACTGCGCCACCTCGCTCGGTACTTTTTGTAATTTAACCAATTATAATACGAAAACAATTGCAAAAGAAATAAAATGAGTAGGCTCGCCTTAATTTGAAAGTGGAGGAGCAACGCGATGGAAATGGAGTGTATATAATCAGCTAGTAAAATAATTAAGCAGCTTCTATGTACTAGCCAAAGAGAAAGGTCTTTACAGTTTAATTAACATCAGACTATGTGGTGAAATATAACTAAAATAACAGTAATGTTTTATAAGATTCCACTCGTTGGCGCCGCTGACCTGCTAAGCAAGCGGGTCGCCGCATATGAACAATCGGCTCCTAACTTCAGCATAGCAGTAACAATAGCGGCGGCATTAAAGCCGCTCACAGTAACAGCAGCACACTTTCTCAGTGGTGGCATCACGTTGGCAACCCATTGTCACGTTCACTTGTGCTTGGCAAATTATAGTTACGTTGTGATTTATTACATGCGTGCTATTTCAAATTTCCGGTGCCCACCTGTTAAAAAATTAAAATTAATACAATAAAAAATAATAAAATTAAAAAATCTTTGGGAGGTGCGGGCACCATCTGTAATTTGTGCGGATAAGATTTGAAATGAAGATGAAGAATTCTGCGAACACTCTCCCGGGATATTCCAACCACTGCTGCTTGCTTACGAACTGAACGCCGTCGGTTCCGTAAGACGAACTGGAGTACAACATTAATGCTTGCTGGAGAAAGCACACTTCTTGGTCGCCCTGTCTTCAAAGTTATTCAAAAAATGTTTCAAATGTTTGATCAAATGTTCAAATGTTTGTACAGCTTATGGGACTTAACTACGGGGTCATCAGTCCCTAAACGTACAAACTACTTATGAACTAGCTAACACTAAGGACGGCACAAATATCCATGCCCGAGGAGGGATTCGAGCCCCCGACCGTAGTGGCCGTGCAGAACCATGACTGGCGCGCCGCAGTCCCCTCGGCCACCGCGGCCGGCGTGCACTCCTTGTAGACCTCCTCGCACAATTTTTAATTCTCTCTAAGGATCGACCGAATATTCGGTTTCGGCCAAAATATTGGTTTCGACCGATTTTTCGGTTTCGCCGAGAAATCAGCCGAACCTTTCCTACACTTGCCGATGAAGTCGGGATGGATGGGTGTACATAAAAATTGTATTTTGTTGTTAATCACAATATAACACAATCGTATCGTATAGTGATATTTTTATACTGTAACAATTTAACTTATTAAGTATTGTACTTAATGGAACGGGTTATCATATTGTCAAGCTGAAAATGTTTATTATCTGTTTCCTTGAAAGCGAGGGACTTTTTAAATAACCAATATGGCTTTAGGATAATATAATGTTTGTAAGTAAATTACCTTCGACGGACGCGTGTTTTAATTGCGCCCATCCAAGGCTAGGTAATTTTACTATGGACGGTTCATTGCAGCCTCACTTACTATGTTTTCGGTTATTACGCGTATCCTTTGCGTTGTTCCGCTTGTCGGTAAGTGCAAGCCGCTCTCATTTCCGACCTCTGATGAAGGACCGATGGCACGCTCTCTACATAGATTAATCCAGGACCAGCTACTGCACGGCAAACCGCGCACCTGGACGCCGCGGCTCGACCTCTGTCGTCTTTGCTCGGTTCTTCTCGCAAATAAATGCACCCACTCAGGGCCGTAGCCAGAAAATCAAATGTTTGTAAAGCTTATGGGACTTAACTACGGGGTCATCAGTCCCTAAACTTACAAACTACTTATGAACTACCTAACATTAAGGACGGCACAAATATCCATGCTCGAGGGGGGATTCGAACCCCCGACCGTAGTGGCCGTGCAGACCGTGACTGGCGCGCAGCAGTCCCCCCCCCCCCCTTTTTTTTCATCTGGTAGATCTATGGTTCGTTCAGTTCGTTCGTGGTTGTTCGTTGGATGGTTGGCTCAGCTTTTTTATTACAGAGGGCGTTTAGCCCCCTGACCAGGCGCGCTGAGCCACGGCGCCCGGCAATCCCCTCGGCCACCGCGGCCGGCACGTAAATCTCAAACTGAGGTAGACCCGCCAGTACTGCGCGCTGTGTAGGGGTATTTCTCTACCACTACGACACATCCGTCTTGTGCGCTGTAGCAGTTTAAGGAACCAAATGAAGTTACAGCTCAAGAGCGTCGCTTATAGGAAGCAAACGTTGCCCCAAAAATTCCGGTTGTAGACACATACTTGTGAACACAGTACTGGCGTGTCTACCTCAGTTCGCGAGTCACCATTGCATTTCTGTATTACAGCGTCGTCATCAATAAACGTATAGTAATTAGGACTTTATTTTAGGAAGATATCAGCTCGCAACCACATAGTAAATTTTTAGTTATACTGCTTTGCACTTTCTTTACAAATGCAAAGTTCTACGAGTGCTGAGGGAAAACGAAATAGCCGCGGTGGAGTAGCCGAGCGATCTAAGGCGCCTCGCTGCGGAGCCCGCGGTTGCTCGGCGTCGGAGGTTCGAGTCCTCCTTGGGTTTTGTCCTTAGGATAGTTTACCTTAGATTAAGTAGTTTGTAAGCTACGGACTGATGACCAGCAGTTTGCTCCGATAGATTTGCAAACATTTGAACATTTGAATACGAAATAGCTTCACTAATAACAGGTATGAGGTATTCGTATGCGCTGGCTCACAAGTCCAACTTAAGGAGTGGTTGGCTTAATATTAGCAGATGCTGGATGAAAAGTTTAGGTCAGTAAATATCTATGCCTCCTAATGTCATCTTCTATGGACTCCTGGTTAGACTTATCCACTGTCGAGAAGGCTTTGTACAGGATGGGGATCTTGCAAAAATGGAAAAACTAGTGAATTGTGATATAACACAAAGTTACCGAAATTTTAACTTAATTACTTAGCCAAAACTAGCAGAGCAGCCGAATATTCGGCTACGGCTACGGTTTCAGCCGGAAATCATGTTTCGACGCGGGTGGTGCATTTCTGTCGCCGTACTATGGTACATCACGATTCGGAACAGTTTTGACGTCCATCGCCTGACTGTCGTCCGCTAGTTCCGTTCCTTGTTTTATTTTTTGTTATTTTTTAAATTTTTATTTATCTATTTATTCTATTTTTTGACAACAAGTTCTCACTTGATTGCCACACATCCACCTTCTGAAGATTGGCTGCCTATGTACTCTCAATGTCCTCTGCTTCTTTGCCCACATTTCCTGAGGCATGAGATGCTGATCTTTTTTGCCTCTATTGGACCACAATACTAAGTTCACTGCCAGAGACAGCCTATGTGATTGTATCAATGTGAGTGTCTTTTATTTATTATGTAGGTTGTGGTCGAAAGCTTTAATTTGTGGCTGAGATTGTCTCAGCGGTTGTCTTTACAGTGAGCTGCAACTTATACTTATCGATATTCCTTCCTGGACTTTCCATTGCTAAATTAGCAAAATTTAATATTTCTGAAATGGCGAGACATTTAAATAATCTTATTGATCTTGTGACCTGCATGAAGATGTTAATCATGTCTGTATTTCTGTCAACAGGTGGTGGGAAATTTAAGTACTTACCCAATGCTAAGTACGATTATGAGTATTCCATTGATGTAAAAACACTGTTTGCTGGAACAAGTGGAAATGAATCTACTCTACACATCAAAGCTGAGCTATCAATAGAGTTCATATCAGAATGTGATGGCATGCTGAAGGTATGATTAAATTATTTGTTGATTGAACAAAAATCAAAACTTTGTATAACAATGTGCTAATAATATGGATTTCAACAGATTGAAGGTATTTCATTGAGTGATGATGGTAATAATGACCCTGACGCAGCCATAGCATTTTCAGCTGCTGTGACAACACATCCAATAAGGTAAGGACTATTATTAAAACATTAGATGCATGTGTTAAACACAGTTTACAAACAGGATGGTTTCGTTGTATCTCCATATCATAGAAATCTGTCGATTTACAATTTTTATGAGCTTGAAAGTTAGACTTGAGGAACAGTTTTTAGAATTTGAACCATAGTGTCAGCACATGTGTATACAGGGTGAGTCACGTAATACCTCTTTTTACTTTATGAACGGTTACATATATCGTAAAGCGGTTTTCGGCCCATCCTAGAGCGTCGAGCGGCACATATATTTTTGTTTGGTGAACGGTTTTAGCACCGGTATCAACTGAGCTATTGAAACAAGTATTTTTTGTTAATAAAACTGCTTACTTTTTATAGCTGCATTAGATAGCTCTTGAGAAGACAATTACAGTGATACAGGTTATGTAAATGAATTTTGGCTGTATGTCCTCTATGTGTCCATAAACCATTCATTCAATTGGAATGAAATTTTGGTGAACTCTTCACCGTACGCCCATGAGGGTTTCTGACCAAAAACAAAAGAGCACGACACATAGCTCAGGAGATATGACGTCATAAATAAAGAGAGGCCACCGCGAGATAATACCCAGTTTTATGCGTCAATTATTGGAATATGGAAGTAGTTAGGGACGTGCAACAAAGTTTGCATGTAATTTCGGACGTTTATGAAGCGTTTCGTAACTGACCCCCCCCCCCCCCGCCTCCCACACACAGAAGAAGTGTACCGCTAAAATAGTTTCGCTGTAGTTGCCGTAAAACTGTTGCATTCAAATCTAAAGTTTTGTTCCAATCTTTTTCAAATTTTGTACACGTAAGCTTCAGTCAGGACGGTCGCCGTAAGTATAAGAATTACGCACAACACACAGTTCACGAGATATGACGTCATAAACAATGATATACGCGGACAAATGCTGCATTAAGCAACAATGCTGCTCATTTTCTCGTAAACCATTGGACCAATTTCAACCAAATTTGGTACACATATTCCTTACGTGAGATAACAATTGCTGTAGGTGTAACAACCCCATACGACACATGGTTTAGGATATATAACGTCATAAACAATAAAGAGTTGCAAGAAACTGCCACATCATGCAACGAAAATTTATAAATACACTATATGAGAATGACAGTACTTAGCGACTTGCAACTAACTTTAAACATAATTTCAAACCTTTATTAAACTTTTTCTCGCTGACAACCGCATCAAAATAATGAAAGCAAAAAAGTTTCTCGCTTACTACTCTTCCGCTGTTCAAGGACTAAAACTGCGCTATTCGGTATGAAGTTACAATTTATTATTTCTACACTACAAATTGTAGCCACAGGAAACTTTACAGGCAGTATACACACATACGGCTGAATGTATCTTCGAAATTGTATCACAGTGCGATATGCAGTTCATGCGATATGAGCACATCAACATAAACGTTTATGAAAAATCGGCCCATCACGCACCAAGTTTTAATCTATTACTTCTTTACTTCTTTATTGTATTCGCAACAGATTTTACAGACATACAGCACTTATACAAATGAATACATACCTGAAAAAAAAAATGCAAATGTTTGTACAACTTATGGGACTTAACTACGGGGTCATCAGTCCCTAAACTTACAAACTACTTATGAACTAGCTAACACTAAGGACGGCACAAATATCCATGCCCGAGGGGGGATTCGAACCCCAGACCGTAGTGGCCGTGCAGACCGTGACTGGAGCGCCTCAGTCCCCTCGGCCACCGAGGCCGGCAATACATACCTGAAAAATTATACATTTGTACAACATATAACTCCATAAATATGAGATAGTACGCATTTTATGTCATTTGTATTTTGATTACTATCTTTCTTTGTTTGGATATTGCACTTATAATTTTGTACATTACGCGAGACAGCCTTATTTCTTATTTATTCTCCGATAAATATAGCATGTTTTTAGAAAAAAGGGGATGGGCAGAGAGAGAATGGATAGGAGAAGTACTAACTCAAGGGCAACGCCGGGTTTTCAGCTAGTCTGCAATAAAACAATTCGAGAAATGTCGTGGAATTAGAAGACACAATGGCCGGAATCAGCATTAGCAGGGCAAACACCGCCAAGCGGAGCTCTCATCGGAGGTTGGAGTCCTGCCTCGGGTATGACTGTGTATGTTGTCCGTAGGTTAGTTTGAGTAGTTTGTGAACCTGTGAACTGATAACCAAAGTAGTTAAATCCCATAGATTTACAAACATTTGAACATTTTGGAGTTTTGGACCTCTCGTGCTACGTAGCGTCAGAATGTCAGTACATTTAACTGTCAACTTACCTGCACTGCAGGCCGCTGGTTTCCGCTTCAACATCCATTGCGTGCACACATGTACACGAATGAGGAGAAGTTGGATACAGGACGTTCATATGATCGCCCATGTCAGACGCGCCAGGAATTGCACGAATCACGAAGACGTTAATGTCGACAGGCTGCTTAACGTCAAAACGAGAACACGAAAGAAGACTGCAAACGACAGAGAACACGAAGAAGCTGTCCTGGCTACGACGCTAAATTGTATCCACACAATGGTATGAGACATATTTCCAAGGAATGTGGAATCAGCCAGAAGAGTGTCGTTCGCATATTGCATCAACACAAATTCCACCCCAATCATCTGTCACTACACCAGGCACTCGGCGACCGTGGTTTCCAACGTCGTACAGAATTTTATCGGTTTGCTCTTCAGTAACTGAGAGACGACACGACGTGTTTCCAACGTAAGCTCTTTACCGATGAAGTAACATTTACTATCCACGGTAATGTTAATTTGCATAACGTGCACTACTCGGCAGCCGAACATCCACGTCGGCTACGTTAGGTGCAACATCAAAGGTCGCGGAGCGTAAACTAATGGTGCGGCTTCATAGGCACTTGTATACTGAGACCTTATTTCATTCCAGGTGTGCTGAATGGACACATTCACGCGCACTTCCTTACTAAAATTCTGCCGGTTCCTCTAGAGGAGGAACCACTGGATATTCCAAAGTGTATGTGGCTGCAACACGACAGATGTCCAACTCACTCGTTCCGTGTTACAACGCAAATACTGAAGGAAAAAGACTGTTGGGCTCTAAATAGGACGAAATTCTTTTGTAAAATGGCCTGCGAGGTTTCCTGATCAGACCCCCTTGTGAGGGGGGGGGGGGGGGCGCTCAATGATGCAGTCTGTAACGAAGCACGCCAGACGATATGCGTCGTCGAATCGCCGGGGCATACTCTTACATATTATCCACTGTAATTACATCTGTCCATCGTTCTTTCGGACTGCAATTGCAAATGTGCTTTTCACTTCATGTTCAACATTTTGAACACACGTTGAAATAAAGGAGAAAGTTATGTTTCTGTATGATGAACCTAATGTTACGTGTTCTGGGTGCTTACCAAAGCGTTGTCAGTAAATAGTTTATTACTGTTACGTGTGTACGAAATTGCACCGTGTACTGCAGGTAGCTAGTAACACTGTCATTATGCACTTACGTTCAGCATGAAACGATGTTTCGTCAAGAAGAATGTTTATTTTGTGGTGTACAGGTGGTCACCAAATTACTTTTAATAAAATGTTTGCCGGCCGCGGTGGCCGAGGTGACTGAGGCGCTCCAGTCAGTCACGGTCAGCACGGCCGCTACGGTCGGGGGTTCGAATCCCCCCTCGGGCATGGATATTTGTGCCGTCCTAGTTCGTAAGTAGTTCATAAGTAGTTTGTAAGTTTAGGGACTGATGACCCCGTAGTTAAGTCCCATAAAAAAAAATTAAAAAAAAATGTTTAGTTAAATTAATGTGTCACATATAATTTAGAGCCGTATAGGTTGACACAGTTGTCCGATAGCATGTACTGAACCTCTAAGTGCACAGCTACGTACAAGAAACGATAAGTCAATTACTCCTTCTATAATTCACATATTTCATACAGTAGTTGCTTTTTACAGCATATAAGAACTCTTTGAGGTAGGTAGATTCGAGCCTATGCCATATTCCCCATAAGTCATTCGTAGGTGAACCTGCATGCACTGTAGGTCTTAAGTTAGTTCAGAGGGAAACAGAGCATTGCTATAGTCGCGCAGGCCTACTTTACGGTATACAGTTACGGAGTCTTGTCCGGGCCGCCTGCTTGCTAGTGTTTACACTGCTAACGCCGATTCCGGCCACCGTGCCGGAAAGTGGTGCTACTGATGAATGTTTACGTTTAGAATGGTGGACCGCATAACTAATGAGGAGGTACTGAGCGCAGAATTGGGGAAAAATGAAGTTTGTGACATAACCTGAAAAAAAAGAGGTTACGAATTGACAGGACACATTCTGAGGAATAATCAGTTTAGTGATATTTGAAGTAATTGTAGGGGCTAGCAATCGCAAAAAGAGACACGAGATGAGCACATCAAGTGGATTCAAATGGATGTACCTTGGATAGCTGCATCAAACCAGTCTTCGAACTGAAGACTACGACAGCCATCGTTTTACTTTTTTCTTTTGTACACTGTTGACTGCTAGATGATCACCAACTACACAGCGAGCTAGGTCCTTTACAGATTACTTTGTCAATTTTTGTTTACACTAACGCACAAAAAATTTAGATATGGCTATTGATATGAAGCTTATGTTTTATTTTAACTGTACGTAGAACTAGAGACTTTTTTGTTATTACATCAACCACTCCTTTCCCTTAGAGGGGTGGGCGGGCTATTTTAGTGCCTGCATCGCATTTCTAACCATTGAAAGTTTACATTTATATTTTCTTTATTACACTCCGTTGGTGCACTTATAAAGCCGGCACCGGCGGAGGGTTACACTCGGTCAGGCAGAGCGGATTGGCTTCTCGCGAAGTAGTGCCGTATTACTGCGCCTTCTAACAGGAAGTCATCGTCATTGTTTTGACTGCTATAGGCTTGTTTGTGTGAGCGCGTCGGAGGAAACTAAGCAGTTCACTTTGGCTGCCTGTTGTGCGGGCACTCTACGCATTTAGGGGCCGCCACGGCAATTTGAGCCAGATGCTCAATAGCTCAAAACCAATTTGCTAAAAGTGGCAGATAACAGTTAAGAAGCACTCTTGTAGCAGTGTCGGCTGACCAGGAAAGGCAAGGGAGGCCGGGCCTCCTTTCCTTTCTGTAGCGGAAATCATAGTACAGTAGTAGTGGTTCAAATAATTTTACTATAAACCTTCAAGTACTTTTTTCAGTGAGCATCAAAGACTTAAGCTTGTGTTATTTCTTGCAAACTGCCAGCACTAGACACAGGAAGTCATGTTGCATGGGCTACTACGGTTGGGAGGTTCGAATCCCCCCTCGGGCATGGATATTTGTGCCGCCCTTAGTGTTAGCTAGTTAGTAAGTAGTTTGTACGTTTAGGGACTGATGACACCGTAGTTAAGTCCCATAAGCTATACAAACATGTGAACATTTCAAGTTGCATGGAGGCGTAAGTGTATGGCGAGAGAGGTCTGTAAACACTTGATTGTCGTGGTATCCACTGTGTCCCAGGAGAGGTGGTATAGGGTAAGCGCCGTCCTACAGCCAAATGGAAAGGCAGGGGTCGTGGTGCTGCTATTTACAGTTTCTCTTGTGTACATTTGGGCATGGGGTGGAGCGATGTGTGGTGCCACGTGATGCTTCAGCCAATGGTGTCAATCAGCTGCTTCTTCTGCAGCGTATGTGTGTTGACAATTATGTTGTGTGCAAGGTGTATTTGTGTATTTGCTTACAATGTCAATTTGTAACAATGGCATTGGACGAGGAAAAGTTAATTTTATGTGAAAGTGGATGACCAGAGTTATGACCTTCAAAATGAACATTATAATGAATAGTACAAGAAAAAGCAGCATTTGGGAAGAAATTTCCAAGGAATTTGGAGTACAGGGTTAGTGAACTTCATATTGTTTCTATGTTGCTACAAGATATTTATTTTCGGTCAAAGTACAAGTAACTGCAAATTATTATTATTTATTTATTTTTGATTTTGTGAAAGTCACTCAATAGTTTGTACTAAAACGCTGAATTTATCGTGAAACATTCTAAAGTACTTATAAAATCCATTTGGAACATTTTTAAACCGTGGCAAAAGTGTGTTATATTCTCCTTCTTCATATCGCAAAATCTAAATGTTATACAGCCGTATTATTCGACTTTTTGTTGCTTGCTTTTGCTTCGAACTTTCTTCTTCCTTACATAATAATGAAATTATTACTACATCCATGTCACTGTCGTCCACTGCACTGAGAAGTTGCCCGACGGCTGACTAACAAAAATTGGCCGCGTATTGTCGCGCCGCTGCAGTTAAAAATGCGATATACCAAACACAGCCGCGCAGCTCAGCTGCAGTTCCGCTGAGTGCGGTCGTACCTGAAGAGTTAATGACAAGGTACCATCACGTAATGTTAATATGCGTAGTTATTTCTGTCTCACTGGTTTTGCATGATGTACCACGCACAAATATATTGTAGTAGAACTGACATGTGATTACATATTCGCGCAATTTGGGTGCATAGATCCTGAGAAATCAGTACCAAGAACAATCACCTCTGGCCGTAATAAAGGCCTTGAAACGCCTGGGCATTGAGTCAAACGGAGTTTGGATGGCGTGTACAGGTACAGATGCCCATGCAACTTCAACACGGTACCAAACTTCATTAAGAGTAGCGAGTGACGTATTGTGACGAGCCAGTTGCTCGTCCACCATTGAGCAGACGTTTTCAATTGGTGAGAGATCTGGAGAATGTGATGGCCAGGGCATCAGTCGAACACTTTCCGTATCGAGAAAGGCCCGCACAGGACCTGCAACATGCGGTTGTGCATTATCCTGCTGAAATGTAGGGTTTCGCAGCGATCGAATGAAGGGTAGAGCCACGGGTCGTAACACATTTGAAATGTAACGGCCACTGTTCAAAGTGCCGTCGATGTGAACAAGAGGTGTCCGAGACGTATAACCAATGGCACTCCATACCATCACGCCGGGTGATACGCCAGTATGGCGATGACGAATACACGCTTCCAATGTGCGTTCACCGCGATGTCGCCACACACGGATGCGACCATCATGTGCACACACGGATGCGAACATCATGATGCTGTAAAGAGAACCTGGATTCATCCGAAAAAATGACGTTTTGCTATTCGTGCACCCAGATTCGTAGTTGCGTACACCATCGCAGGCGCTCCTGTATGTGATGCAGCGTCAAGGGTAACCGCAGCCATGGTCTCCGAGCTGATATTCCACGCTGCTGCAAACGTCGTCGAACTGTTCGTGCAGATGGTTGTTTCTTGCAAACGTCCCCATCTTTTGACTCAGGGAGCGAGATGTGGCTGCACGATCCGTTACAACCATGCGGATAAGATGCCTGTCATCTCGACTGCTAGTGATACGAGACCGTTGGGATCCAGCAGGGCGTTCCGTATTGCCCTCCTGAACCCACCGATTACGTATTCTGCTAACAGTCATTGGTTCGCGACCAACGCGAGCAGCAATGTCGCGATTCGATAAATGGCAAACGCGATAGGCTTAGAATCCAACCTTTATCAAAGGCGGAAACTGGATGGAACGCATTTCTTTTCCTTACACGAGGCATCAAAACAACGTTTCACCAGGCAACGCCGGTCAACTGCCGTTTGTGTATGAGAAATCGGTTGGAAACTTACCTCATGTCAGCACGTTGTAGGTGTCGCGACCGACGCCAACCTTGTGTGAATGCCCTGAAAAGCTAATAATTTGATTATCACAGCATCTTCTTCTTGTCGGTTAAATTTCGGGTCTGTAGCATGTCATCTTCGTGGTGTAGCAATTTTAATGACTAGAAGTGAATTAAGGTAAATGTAAAATTTCCCTGTGGAATTATAGTAGAAGAGACTTTCGAATACAATATATTCAATTTATTACTGAATTTATACGTAAACTAAAATACTTCTTACACAAATAACTGTTATTGGCCTGTTCACTTCATCCACCATCATCCATATAATATTATTTGCTAGGAAGGCCTCGTATAATTCTCATCTTGTCATCGTTGCTCCGGGGATTTCCATTTACAGATGAGATACGATGTGTTGGTAGTAAATCATTTATCGGTAACCTTACGGAAAAATTCGCTTCCACGGCAGTCTTTATCAAATGCCCTTTTCGCTGTAAGTGAGGTGACGTACGCTCAGCCAATGAACAGCGCCACAGCTACTGCCGTCTACTGCCCCTCACCGCAGACCAACACACGATGCGGCAGAGTTTATCACACGGGAAAAACCGAAAGTCGTGAGCAACTTTCAAACACTCTCGGCCGGCATAAAAGGCCAGAGTACCACAAAATAAAATATTATAATTAGAAGGAAATCAGAATTTAATTAATCAGTAAACCAAACACGGACGAAAAATCCTTATGGTTTCACTAAAATTTTTCCAGGAACCACGAAAGAGGAAAAAAACTTTCTTGGGCTCAATTTTATCATCAGAAACGACAGAGGAAAAATGAAAGAAAAACATAACAGGTACTTTTGTGAAATTTTTGAGCAATTCTGAAAAGGAATGTCAGGAAATTCTTGGTTCTGCCAGATCGTGTACATCATTATCGGAGCATATGGACGTTTCCCGAAAACAAAAAGACATTCTGCAGTCAGTCTTTCACATGCTCTTGATGATAGCAGTGATACTACAGATGGTATTCCTGATGACTTTTCATGCTGTCCAACTTCAGTTTCTGATAGTTTCACAATTAACGAAGCCCCAGGTTTATGTCCAGAGAGGATTAATAGTGATATTATCAATATTTTAGTTAAATATGATCCTTTTCAGGTGCGTAAACATACTTTTTATATTGTTGCTGATGGGAGAAAATTAACTGACATTTATTATAATAGAAACCTTTCTAATGGCGAAATGATTCACTGTATTGGTTCTGTAGTAAAATTTTCGGTAAAAGTTTAATGTTCAAATGTTTGTTAAGCTTAAGTGACTTAACTGCGGGGTCATCAGTCCCTAAACTTAGAAACTACTTATGATCTATCTTACACTAAAGACGACATAAATATCCATGCCCGAGGGGAGATTCGAACCCCCAACCGTAGCGGCCGTGCAGACTGTGACTGGCGCGCCGCAGACCTCTCGGCCACTGCGGCCGGCGGTAAAAGTTTAAATAGACTGTCTGATTTGAATTTTTTTTTTTCAGATTGGCAGCACTTATCTTTTCTGTTACCGGTACCAAGTTTTTAACACATCAGTATCTTGATTTTCGGGATTCATTAAAAAATATTTACACGTGAAATGGAATTTGTTAAAAAGCATAGAAATTATATCATCTTTTGGTTCAGTTATGTGTTAATGCATTCGCAGAATCGAATCAGAATCCGATTCACGTCGGATGGGTATGGCCCACTATTTAGATCATATTCAGAACAATATAATTGATTTACTCGGCACGATGAGAAAAAATTACGTTATGAACAAAGCCATGGAATCCAAATATTTTTCCACTATACTTGACTACACACTAAATTCAAGCCAAACTGAACAAATAACAGTAATACTCGCGCAAGTTTATCTAAATTACACAAATAAGAATGTAGAGTTTGTTCAATTCTTAAGAGTTTACTAAATTGGGTTTTGAATTTATTTTCTCAATTCAACATCGACATTCAAAACCTGTGCAGGCAAGGCTATGATAATGGCTCAAACATGCATGGAAACTACAACAAATTACTGAAAAAATTGTTATTAAAAAGCATGCATTTAAGTTCAGCGAACAGCTCATAGTTTAAACTTAACAGTAAATTCAGAGAATGTATGACATTAACTGTGGTGGATACAGTTGGAAATGTCTACCCAGCTGGGATTGGAACTCAGGTCTCCTGCTTTCTAGGCAGGTGCGCTGAACCCTACACCACTGGGGACACAGCGATCACCACACCTGCACGAATTACTCAAGTGCGCCTCTCAAAAGATCAAAATTCCCAACTTTACCCTGCCCACTATGACTCGAACTCATAGTTATTGTAAACTGATTAGATTAGACTAGATTAGTACTTCTTCCATAGATCATGAATACGACACTTCGTAATGATGTGGAACATGTCTGGTTAATGAAAGGTGTCTTTACAAATTATTACTTTGTACTAAATACTACATGACACAATATATTTTTTTATTTATTTTAAAAAAAAATTTCAGACTTACTAATTTGTATCTAAAAATTCGTCTATGGTGTGGAAGGAGTTGCCATTCAGAAATTCTTTTAATTTATTTTTAAATGCTAGTTAGCTATCTGTCAGGCTTTTGATGCTATTTGGTAGATGACCAAAGACTTTTGTGGCAGCATAATTCACCCCTTTCTGTGCCAAAGCTAGATTTAACCTTGATTAGTGAAGATCATTCTTCAGTGTAGTTATGTACACTGCTATTGCTTTTGAATTCGGTGGGATTGGTAATAACAAATTTCATAAGTGAATACATATACTGTGAAGCTACTGTGAGGATCCCTAGCTCTTTAAATAAGTGTCTGTAGGATGATCTTGGATGGGCTCCAGCAATTATTCTGATTACACGCTTTTGTGTAATGAATACTTTGTTACTCAATGATGAATTACCCCAGAAAATTATGCCATACGAAAGCAGTGAAAGGAAATAGACATAGTAAACTAATTTAATGAGATGTATATCACCAAAATTTGCAATCACCCTAATAGAATAAGGAGCTGAACTCAAACCTTTCAGCAGATCTTCAATGTGTTTTTTCCAGTTCAACCCCTCATCAACACATACACCTAAAAATTTTGAATATTCTACCTTTGTTGCAGATTTCTGATCGAAGTCTATATTTATTAATGGTGTTATTCAATTTACTGTACTGAACTGTATGTACTGTGTTTTATCAAAATTTAATGAAAGTCCATTTGATGAAAACCACTTCATGATTTTCTGAAAGATGTATTTTACAATTTCTTCAGCTAGTTCTTGTCTTCCAGGTGTGATAACTATACTTGTTTCATCATCAAAAAGAACCAGAACTGCATCTTCATGAATATAGAATGGCAAGTCATTAAGAACAGCAAAGGGCCCAAGACCGAATCTTGTGGCACCCCAGTTTTGATTGTTCCCCAGTTTGAGGAATCAGCTGTTTTTTTTTTTTTTTTTTTTTTGCATATTATATGAATTACTTATGTCAACTTTCTGCACTCTTCCTGTTAGGTATGATTTAAACCATTTGTACACTGTCCCATTCATATCACAATACTTTAGTTTATCTAGAAGAATTCCATGAGTTACACAATCAAAAGCCTTGCAGAGAGCACAAAAAATCCCAATAGGTGATGTCCGGTTATTCAGAGCATTTAATATTTCATTGGTGAAAGTATATATAGCATTTTCTGTTGAAAAGCCTTTCTGAAAACCAAACTGACATTTTGTTGGAACTTTATTTTTACCTATGTGTGAAACTACTCTAGAATACATTACTTTTTCAAGAATTTTGGATAAGGCTGTCAGAAGTGAGATTGGACGGTAGTTGTTGACATTAGACGTATCCCCTTTTTTGTGCAGCGGTTTAACAATAGCATATTTCAGTCTATCAAGAAAAACGCCCTGCTTCAGAGAACTATTACATATGTGGCTAAGAATCCTACTTATTTCTTGAGAACAAGCTTTTATTACCATGCTGGAAATAACATAAAATCCATGTGAGCTTTTACTCTTGAGAGAGTTTATTATTTTCTTAATTTCAGAAGGAGAGGTGGGTTGAATTTCAATTGTATCAAATTGTGTGGGTATGGCCTGTTCCATTAACTGACTAGCTTCTTCTAATGAACATTTAGATCCTATTTTATCCACAACATTTAAAAAATAATTATTAAAAAGATTTTCAACTTCTGGCTAGTTAGTTGTAAACTTTTCATTCACTTTGATGGTAATGTTGTGTCCCTGTGCTCTTCGTTTTGCAACTTTCGTAAAAATTACCGTTAGATATTAAAATTGTGTAAGTATTCGAATACAAAGAAAAGAATTTAAAAAATCTGATACAACAAGATTCGAACCACCGACCCCACCATTGTGAAGCCAGAACGCTACGACTTACCAGTGCAAACACAAAGCAGTTCTCTGGACGGAGAGCAGCAGGGCGGTCAGAAAGGCAGGTGTCGCGCCCCCTGAGCTAGTGCAAGTTTTATAATTATTGGTACTTGCGGTTACTTGCAAACCTTCAAAGTCGATTTTGTCGAGAATTTTTGAGAGTTGCGTCGAATGGATATTCTGAACTTCATGTACCATAGATATAAAAGAAATTCTAAAATCCGATACCTATGTGGTCTCCTTGTCAGACTAATACTCTTATGATGAACATTTCAGTGGCTAATGCTACCACATTTGTACGCTACCTGATTCTAACACAGCCCTCTCACGCATGTCTAACCGTTGCAGACAGCAAAAAACCGCTGCTGCCCTTACTACCCGACCACACTGCCGCAGAGGTCCCCTTCCCCCTTGGCTTTCTTCCCACTGCCTGAGGGTTAAAATCGCGTACATTTCGAAAACATTTTGTCCGCTTCTATTTTCTGATGGGCCGTATTAGGGGGTAGGGGAGTGGGTGGAGGGAATTACACGCATGTGGGTAATCACACGCAGATTGTATTACGTAGTTTGAAGGCTGCAGGCTTTTCCAAGAAGGTGCTGCACCCTTCTGGCAGGAGTAACAAGCACAGCGCCACACACGCAGCCATTTTCCACTCCACTGTTTCAGTAGTCAATGTTGTTTATTTTCAATGTATTTGATGTAATTTTCGTCCGCTCTATTTCCAAGGTCAGTGCTGCTTTAAGTTGCTTTAATTTAATCTTTTGCATATCAGCTAATAGCCCTAGATGTAACGTTTCATTTGATTGCAGATTTGTGTATAGATATTTGAACTAGGAGCCAAATTAGTAGAGTTGTGGCGATTCGTGAATGAGTCGTTCATTTGAACGAATACAAATAAAGAATCGTAAGAATCGAATCTTGTTCCGGAGGAGTCTTAGTTAAAAAGAATCGTCTTTTCATTTGAACGAATACAAATAAAAAATCGTAAGAATCGAATCTTGTTCCGGAGATTCAAAAGAATCTTCTTTTCGCGTGACGAATACAAGTTCCAACGATTCATGATTCGAAGGCAACTGCCGATTCGTGCAGAATGATTACGAAAGCAAGAAAGCAGTCGAGGAGGAGAACGCGAGTGAACAAAGGAAGCACAGAACGAAGATCGAGCCGTTAACTATTTATTATTCACGAATTACAGAGGCCGGAAACGAAACGGAGCGAAATACACAGCTGTCAATACATACGCTTAACATCAAGAAGTCACAGTATGATGAAAAATTTCATACCTTTTATGCGTTCCAGATGCAGTGCAACACACACGTCCTTTATACAGTTTACATGTGATATTTAAACCCGCAATTCTTGCACATTTAATTTCGCGTATCCCGGAAACGGCTCTAACGATTTGGATTATATTTTGTATTTAGAGAGGTTTTTGCATTTTGAGTTTACCTACACAGTTGTTTTTTTGTAAAAACTCAATTATACAAAATATTCTTTTTAATTAAAATCGCGATTTAAAATGACTTTATCGCCATCTCTAAAATCTTTTTTACTATTTAGCTTTTTATCTTTCCTGAAAGAAGCGATTTAACACAAAGATACATTTTTATATAAAAACGCGAATTTCTTGCATCTCCAATAAAATTTAGTATTTAGAGACTGATTTTCATTTCTAAAGTTTATTTATATGTACATGTTTCCTGAAACAACGTGATTTTACATAAGTATTTTATAACGATTAGACATGTGTTAATTACCATATATTTAATGAAATTTATATTTAAATGGCTGTAGTATTCGAATCGAACGAAAAAAATTATAAGGTTACAGCAGGATTCCAACTACGTGACCTTCGTTCACCACTTTAACAACCTACAACACTACCAAATGAGCTACACCGACAAAAATGTTCAAATGTTTGTAGAGCTTATGGGACTTAACTATGGGGATATCAATCCCTAAACGTACAAACTACTTATGAACTAGCTTATACTAAAGACGGCACAAACATCCATACACGAGGGGGGGGGGGGGGGGGGTATTCTAACCCCCGACGGGGAACGGCCTCGCGCATCATAACATACCGCCTCAACACGCTCGGCCATTCCGCCGCGGCAGCTACACCGACAGGGAAAAACTTGGCAACGTAATATGTATTTATATGCGCTTAAAATCCTTCAAAGACTATTTTCTCGACAATTATTGAAAGTTGTGTCGATTGACTTTGGCTGATTACTATTTTAAGTATGAACTTTACGTACCATAAATATAAAAAATACAAAAAATCCGATACCCATGTCAGTGGCGGACTAAGGCTGTCGGAGGCCTGGGGCGGCGGTAGAACAAAATGAGGGCCCCCGTCCACTTGTAAATACGTGTATTACTATAAAAAACGTAACTCTTGAGATTTGGAGGCCCCCAGAGCGAGAGGAACGTGAGAATCTAAGCAAAATAGCTTCCGAGATATGTAGGCCCCAGAAGGAGAGGCGAAGGGCGCTGTAAAATAAGTAAATAAATAAATAAAACGTTTTTTTTTTAGGTATTTGTAGGCCCCCAAGACGAGAGATGCCCGGGGCAATCCGCCCCCTCCCCCCTTTAGTCCATGTTGTCTCCTTTTTGGCATTCTGTAAGAAGTGGGCCATCGCAGACCAGAAAGAATCGTGAACGAATCTTAGGAAGCGATTAAAAATGCTGGATTGAATCGCAGGAATCAATTTCTGAAAAAGAATCGTGTTGCCCAACTCTACAAGTTAGATTAATCAGAATTCACTGTGGGCGCGAGGCTGTTCAAGTGCATGGCATTCCCCCTTTGATAATAAAAGTAGTACACAATGTTTTCAATTCTAACGAGGTGTTTTTATTTTTACTTTTGATGACTGGAGATTATAAAAGAAAAACGCAGAAAGCAAAATGGATCCAAGATGAACTTCGCAAAGCTCTTGATGCCCTACAATCAGTAATAAAAATAAGAGAAATATCAAGGGCTTTCGGAGTCACGACGCTATTCTACATACGAAAATGGAATCTAAACATACCAGGGGTCCAAAACTTGGAAGAAACCCAAAACTTTCGATTAATCAGGAAACGGAATTTGGGGAGCATGTTATTAGCGTATTACGATAGCCCAAGCTATGGTATTACATTAAGGCGGCCAGCTTTTTCAAAACTCTATGCGGGACATTTCGAGGAAAGATTTAGGACTAAGATCACTGACTCATTGTGTCAGTTATTCTGAAACTAGGAAATAAATTAAGGCGAGCAGAGGAGGCCTACTCATTTACTTTTAAAGTAACATATCTAACAGGAGTGACATCTTATTCCCAATTTTCAGTCTTTTACAATTCATATATATTTTCTCATGTTCCTATTTTCAATTTTAGAGTCTGACAATTTTTACATATTCTTTCTCTGTTGCGTTTTTCCGAACACTTTCGTTTTCTGTACTACTTTAATTTGTTCCAGCTTTTAGAGCATCATACTCCAAAAGAAGCTTACTCTTCCCAAAGAATTATGTTTTGCAATAACCTCAAATGAAATTTGATAAAAACTACATTTTAAAAAGACTTGAACTACTCTATTATAAACGTTCTTTCAATGAAGTGCAGAGGTTAATTGTGCCTTACTACATGCAATGCTCACTCACTTTCGTTGTTGCATTTTCAGAATTTCACCATCTTTTTATTCCTGAAGGAAGTAAGATGAATGCTGAAATTATATTTGCATGTCATATTTTAAATACGTTTATACAGACAGTGATAATATTACATGATGTGTGCCACCTTCAGCACCGTAAATATATTCCATTACAGTTATTGAAACGTACCTAAGAACAGCCGGGCCGGCGACATTCTTAATGTTTCTAAAGTTGATAACAATTTCACGGAAAGTATGAATATGCAGACTTTTTCATCTAATAACAAAAGTTTACTTACAAATTATTCGTAGAAACGGAGGGAACTGCAGATTACTGCAGATGTTGCACCGGCTGAGGGTAGCCTCTGCAGACACTACCCACTGTTGTGAGCCTAAAGTGCCGCGTTGTGCGCAAAAAGGCGAACTGCGCCTGTCGGCGACATCAAACTTTTCTGGTGTTTTGATACAAATCTGCGGTCGACTGGGCGACAAATCGAATTGTGTATTGTCGCTTCACGTGAAGTAAGACTGCCGTGGTATTCAACACTACTGTCCCGTTAAAGGAAATGTAGAGACAACAATAAAGGTGCTTTCGATGGCGGGATTAGTGTGACTGCGTCATGTTAATATTCTAAATTCGATGACTTTTTGCCTTTTACTAGGAAACAAGACTCTTCGTTAAATAGTGACAAATTTCGAAGGCGATCATGGCGGAGCCCCCCTCTAGTTCAGGGCCCCCGACGGCCACGGTACTTGCGATTGTCTTAATCGGGTCCTGAATCGTACAAAAATGTCTACTTCTTTCATTCAGTACCAAAAAAATTGCTTGAAGCCTTTCTCATAAACGTGCTGAGAACCTTCATTGGATCCTTTTACGGTTGACTGACTACAGACTTACTGAAGACGGTCTACATGGTTAGAATTTCAAAGAAGCTGTCAGTATCTGCTAAACTAAAGGATACTTTGAGACAGTATTGGTGATCAGTCCCATTACTTTCTAGGTCCACAGAAGCCAAAAACTAGTCTAAATACATGAAAAAATTGTTCATAGTTCGCAAATATTGCTGTCAAATTTTTCATTACAAAATTAAAAACAGGAAAGACAAAGAAAAAAAACTGAATTAATTTTATGCTTACAGCTGAAGTTGTGCAGCTGTCCTTTTATTTGCATCAGGTTTCCTATTGATAATCTCTAATGAAACGCCAATTGCTTCAGGAACTACTTTTTCTTCATTCAAAGTAATGTCAAAATGTCTTTAAGTTAATCACCAACATCGCTACGTTGATAGAAATTCCTTTGTTCTGTATAACGACATTCGTGTGATCAATAGAGGTCAAAATATTGCACCAAAATGATATCAAGAGGCCTTTGAAAGCTGTCAAGTACTTCTCGAGATCCAAATCAATATTTTTTTGCTGATGGAGTTAATACAGCAGGAACACGTCTAAAACTTTGAAGATCGAAGGATATTGCTTCAAAATTTTGTGGAGTATATGTAGCCTTTATTGCAGCAAGACTTAGACAAAGGGACAAGCTGTTTTAACAATTCCCAATGACCAGCCCTAATAGAGAAGAAAGAATAAATACTCTCAACACTTCTAAAACAGAATTACATCATAATTCAGTTCAGCAGCATAAGCAAATGTTCAAATGTTATATAGCTTATGGGACTTCACTACGGGGTCATCAGTCCCTAAACCTACAAACTACTTATTAACTAACTAATACTAAGGATGGCACAAATATCCATGCCCGAGGGGGGATTCGAACCCCCGACCGTAGTGGCCGTGCAGACCGTGACTGGAGCGCCTCAGCCCCCTCGGCCACCGCGGCCGGCAGCAGCATAAGCACCGTTTCTATTCAGTGTGGGTACTCTATAAGGAGAAAACATTACATACTGAGTTAATACTAAGGTGACCATATTTTCTAGATTCAAATTCGGGACATAACCACATTTTCTAGATCCAGATTACAGATTTTATAATTTCTTTATTTATTTTCATTATATTAGAAGATGATTTTAGTGAAAGTAATAATTACAAAATATCAGTTTAAGTTGTTACAAAAAGGACATTAATTTACACTTTATCAGTACTTTATATGATGAAGGAATGCGTTCAGAACAACTGTATTTAACAGTGCAATGAATTTTCTTCATCAAGTCCGTATTTTGCAACAACATGTGAAAAAATTCTACACAAGTTTCATAATAATTTGCTCTAGTTACTAATATTGATTTCACAGTTTCTACGGCAAGCTGTTTTTTGTTGTCCACTGGTATAGTTTGTGCGCGTATGCTCAGTGGAAACAGTTTTAAACTGTTTCGACAGTTTGCGATAAGTACCTTAAGTGTAATGAACCTTTTGTCAAACAGTTTCTCATCATAATTAAAACTAATAAGGAAATAGACTGATACAGGTAAGATAAATTTCTAAATCGGAACATGATTGTTAAATCCGGGACCAATACGTGCACCGAATTATCTTTTGAAAAAATTCGGGACAGACGAACAAAATTCGTGACTGTTCCGAAAAAAATCGATTGGTCACCTTAGTTAATACTCACATACAATACCAACCAATAGCAATAACTTAAGAGCATCAATCGAAGTAATCGTTTAAGATAAGCGGTTTATCATAAATATCTACTACAATTTCCTGTAGAATCTTCTAAAATTTCGTTGGTTGAAAAATATTAAACATGATTTTTCTAGTTTGTTTTTAATTTCAGTAACCAAATAATTGAATCATTTAGGGCTGGTCTGGGGCCCCCTTCAGCCCCGGGCCCTGGACCCATGGGTCCACCCAGCCTCACCCTTGTGGGGGCCATGGTCCCAAGCAATAACTAAATGCAGTTGTTCGATAAGAGTCACCCGTAGCAAAGTACCTAAAAATTATGTACTATGTAATATCGAGTAAGCACGCAAAGCAATTTTTTACCTTTAATATCATGTACCCAAAGAGTAACCCGTAGCAAAGTACCTAAAAAAAATTATGTACTATGTAATATCGTGTAAGCGGGCAAAGCAATTTTTTACCTTTACTATCGTGTACCAAAAATACAAGATATGGTTACGGCTACATTAATTACATATTATAAATTACTTAAACAACAAGCATAAAATTTGGACATAGGCTATTATAAATCTGTTCTTTCTTTGATTTTTAGCTTTCGTTTGCAAGAATTCGTGGATTAATCTGCGTGATTCTTACTGTAGGTCGGTAAAGCGACGAAGACACGAAGAGTGGCCAATCGGCCACATGTTGTAGAAAATTTAAACTGAAGGACGAGATGTCTTTTCTCTAGTGTCACTTCCAGGAGCGAAAGACTCTTGGCGGTATTGAGAAGGAAGACATTGTTACTTTGGAGGGCAGTAATATAGAAAAAAAGTGTATCTGATGACGTGCCAAGTGCAAAACCAAGGAAACGCTATCAAAACAAACAAAAGGGTGCTGCAGAAGGATCTGCAGCAGCTGCAGGAAGCACCAGGAAGAGACGAAAGCGCCACCACATCCTGTGGACACTTGCACGAAGTCATTAGATACTACAATGATTACATTTTTATCGACGGCTCTTAATGTTGCGAAGAAGAAAATTTTTGAGATATAAATGACATACAGAAACACGGCATTGAAAGACGTGAAGTTGGACAAGATTACTAAGACATTCCGATTGTTTATTGTACAGATGTTGAATAATTTTTACTATAAATTTTCTTACCTTAAACAAACACAGGTTTTCTCTTTTACAGTGATTGCTTCCTGGAAAGGGTATTTCACCAAGAGTGTTTGCCTCTGTAACTTATAAAATAATAGGTGACGGGAAATGTTAATGCGGTAGGTAAACACAAGAAATGTTATACTTTCTGCGGAGCTATGAACATAGTTTATTGTATCATTTTCCAAAGAGTTACAGCACAAAGATATAATTTTTAAATGGAACAATAGTTTTTTCTATCGTGCATCGGATGCATTGAAACCAGCTGCGTCCAAATCAATTTAAACTACATTCCTATCACTGTTAGTTTGGGAGCTACAACCCTTCAAAGCTCAGGGGCAGATACCACAAATGCTGCGCATAATGCAATGCGCCTTCTAAATGTGGTACGGCCGAGTTGTAACGTCGCCGGTGTCATGGAGCCACAAGCTTCCTGGATGCGCTGTTAAGACTGCCGACTGTCGCCGCACACGGCCGTATACCCGACAGTTGGAGCCACACAAACAACCGGGGCTCAATATACCACCGTTACTGACAACGGATGAAGATGGCATACACGAACAACGAGTACGTTGACATGTTGCTGACGCTAGGCGAGTGTCGACACGATGCCACTGAAGCAGCCACGGCGTATGCCGTGAGATATCCTAGGCGAAGAGCCCCGGCAGCCACTACGTTCTTACGTGCCGAACAACGACTTCGGGAAGCAGGCAGCTTGGTAATGCGCCGCAGTAACAGACGAAGACCTGCAAGAAGTGAGGAGACGGAGGTGTTTGTTTTAGCTGCACTACACCACGATCCTCATGTCAGCTTACGAGCCGTTGCTGCAGTCGCTGGTGTCAGTCTCTCATCTGTGTGGCGTATAGTACACGACCACAGGTTTCACCCGTACCGCCTGTCACTGACCCAGGAGCTGCATGGGAACGATTTCTGTGCTAGAGTGACATCCTGTGAGAGGGCCATGCGTAATTTCACACTGGAGTCTTTACAAAGTGTTACGTTCTCTGATGAGTCCACATTCACAAATTATGGTGCAGTGAATCGCCATAACATGCACTACTGGGCCGCAGACAATCCTCGGTGGGTACGACCTATCGACCGTCAACGTATGTGGTCTATTAACGTGTGGTGTGGAATCCTTGGGGATGAAATCATCGGTCCACACTACTTCCCAGGTACACAGACAAGTGAGTTATATCGGGGTTTCTCTAGCCGACAGTTTGGGTGGTCTCCTTGAACATGTGTGTCTACACACGAGAGTTCATATGTGGATGCAGCACGATGGTCACCCAGCCCATTCTGCGCGTGCTGTTGTGGAAGAACTAAACAACAGGTTTGCAGGAAGATGGTTGGGGCGCCATGGTCCTCATTCATGGCCTGCAAGGTCGCCCGATTTAACACCAGTAGATTTCTTTTTGTGGGGATATCTAAAGGATCGTGTTTATGTCACTGAACCCACATCCCCAGATGATTGAAAACGGCGGATCGAGGACGCATGTCACTCCGTCACACCAGCGATGTTACATCGTGAGGTGTAGGGTGGTGAAAGGAGGGAGGGAAGGATACACTGGTGAAGGGGTGACAGAGGCCTGGGACGGGTGGACGGGTCAGGATGGGGTAGACCAGAGGATAGCGGGATTCTATTTTGAGGGTAATGTGTAGGCGCCGGAGATATTCAATAAACTGAATGAGGTGGGGGAACGGGATGAGATCGAAGAGGACCGCGTGAAGGAGGGGAGGCGGATGTGGTAGGCGAGGAGGAGGGCATAGCGTTCAAGGATTTAAAGGGTGGGATAGTAGGTAGGGGGGCAGATATCCAGGCGGGATGGAAGCTGCATAGGACAGGGCGCGTGGTGGATTTATAGGTGTAGAGGAGAGTGGACAGTTTTAGGAGGTTAAGGCGGGACATGGCATTCTGGCGAACTGTGTGGAGGTGAGGGGTCAAGGAGAGGGATCTGTCAATGGTGAGGCCAAGGTACTTAAAGGTGGGAGTATGGCGGATAGGACGACCGTGGAGCATAAGGTAGAAATCGTGGAGGCGGAAGGAAGGGGTGTTATGCTCTATAATGATTGCTTGTGATTAATAAGGATTGACGGAAAAGAGCCACCGGTTGCACCGTGCAGCAAACTCGGTGAGGTGAGACAGGAGCAAATGCTGCGATTGGGTGAGGGAGGGGGCAAGGGACAGGAAGGCGGTGTCATCAGTATATTGAAGGAGGCTGGTGTTGAGGCATATCGGCAGAGTAGATGAGGTAGAGGAGGCGGGAGAGGATGGAGCCTTGAGGCACCACGGCGGAGGGGTAGAACAAACGGGATTTGGAGTTTCAGACAGTAATGTAGGAGGGGCGGTGGGTGAGGAAGGAAGCAATGAGGTGGACATAATTAATAGGAAAGGTGTAGAGCTGGAGCTTGAATAGGAGACCGGAATGCCATATACGGTAGTAGGCTTTCTCGATATTGAGGAAGACAAAGATAGCGGAGTGGCGGGAGTTTAACTGGACAGAAAGGAGGTGAGTAAGGCAAAGTAGCTAGTCATTGGCAGAGAAGGAAGGTTGGAAGCCACGCTGGCAGAAGGTAAGGAGCTGGTGTTGGCAGAGGTGGGAGTGAATACGAGAGGATGTTTCCAGGACCCTGCTGAACATGGAGATGAGGCTGATGGGACGACAAAGGAGGCCTGGGATGGGGACTGGTCGGATTTGTGGAACATGAGAATGCGGGATGTTTTTACACAGATCGGGGTAGAAACCGGTGTAGAGGATAATATTGTAGAGGGAGGCCAGAGCGGCATGGAAGGAGCGGGCGGCAGGCTCGGAGGTGTTGTTAGGTCAGCCAGTCGTGACCAGGGGCGGCGTTGTGTTTGGTGCAAAGAGTGTCAATAATGTCCTGGGCAGTGATGGGCATGTTCAGTTCTGAGGAAGGGATGTGGTCCGAGTACTGAAAGCCAGGGTCGAGCAGGGAAGAGGAGGCGTCGATGTGCTCCTGGACATCTGGGAAGAGTGAGTACTCAAAGTGAGGATTATGAGGAATGGAAAAGACGTCGGACAGGTGGGAGGCAAAGTGTTCTGCCTTACTGGCATTGTCGGGAAAGGGACGGTCGTCATGGAGAAGTGGGTAGTGGGGCGAGGAGTGACTGCCAGTAAGGTGGTGGAAGGCATGTCAGTACTTGGAGGAGTTGACGGGGAGCACTGAATTTAAGACGGGTGCATGTCTGTCGCCTGTCCCAGCGTTTTTTCGTGAACAAGAGGTTTCTAATGTGTTGCTGGAGTTGCTAGTGGCATATGAGTGTATGCCGGTCACGAGTCTGGAGGTAGGAGCGATAGGTTTGGCGGGATTCACGCAGGAGGAGGACGGCCTGTGGAGGGAGAGTAGGACTATGAAAATGTGACCCAGGCTGGGAATCGCTTTGGGCCAGTGGTCGCTTGGCTACCCATGCTCGCCTCCTGTCTGTCTCAAATTCACACAAGTCACACACTATGACTGTAGAGCAGACACACAGTCTGCAGCAAGGCGCCTTAGAGTGCACGGCCACTCCCACGCGGAAATTTAATTTCGCTTCAGGTGCGCCCTCAGCATATATAAAGACATTAAATGACACATTAATATTTATTCCTTAATTTTTGCTGCACGGTTTTTTTATTTTGATGTTATTTAATGACTATGAGTCTCATTTCATTGTTTCACCATTCTCAAGTCTCGTTTGCTGTCAAGACTTTAGAATGGTAAAATGCTGAAATGAGAGTCATTAAATAATACGTAAATAATAATAATAGTGCAGCAAAAATTGAGGCATAAATACTTAGTATCTCATTATTATTATTATTATTATTAGTAATAGCAGTAGCAGCAATATTAGTGGCAGTAGTAATAGTAGCGAGCATTTAAAAGAAAAACAAGGGAATTTTCTATTATTTTTCCTGGCAGCACCATAATTTGGACCCATGATCCACCACTGCTATGTGGACATTGTATCTAGTATGTTAAAGTAATATACGAGGGTTGGAGCTTGAATACTGGCAACTATTTATTCACAACCCATACAAAAGCATTACATGTTTGCACCTGTTAACTGCCCTTCAAAGTAGTTCCCAGCATTATGCAAAACCTGTTGCCAGTGATATGGAAAGCATATTTTACCATTAGCAGAGCCTGCACTGTTGATGGTGCGAATGGAGTGGTCTATTGCCTGTCAAATATTTGGAGCAGTTCTGAAGCGAATGCTACGAAGTGGTTCCTTCATCTTTGGAATCAAATCAGTCACAATTACTGAAGTCTGGGGAGTATGGTGGATGGTACAGTTCTTCTCAGTACCATCAACCGAACAGAACAGCCACAGCGTGCGTTGTATGCACCTGCGTATTTTTGTTTAAAATAAGGGGTGGGTTCCACAGAAAGTCTATCACTGTCCACTAATGCGAAACAGGATAAACTTCTTCTTCTGCTAGGACGACCTACCCAATGCATGTCTGCCACAGTTGGCCTACCTTCATGGATGTCTTTTACCCAACATGCCACTGTTCTGTACGGCAATGCTGATTGCCCACACACCTCTTGAAGACCTTGATGACACTGTCATGCTCTATGACATCTGGTACATTAAATATTGATCCAACTCTGTTGTTCCTGTTTAGAAAACGTAGTGACATCATTATGTTACAAGTGACTATGTTTCCCCTGATTGTGCATATGCTGGTGACGTGGTTGGTCGGAAGTAAGGTAGATATATCAACATGTGCTATCAGCAGCAATAGTAGATTCCATTGCATTGTGTCTCCACAGCAGTGTTGCCAATATTTAAGTTCCAATCCTCATATTTCTGATGTTCATTCTGCATACAGGGAACTTGCTGACTGGACATCATTTAATTAGTTGACATTATATGATATGAAGAGTTATTAGAGGTTAAATCTGTTGTATATAGATAAGCATAGGTGAAAATGTAGTAATAAAAAATTGCAGCTCATTTTCAAATAGTTGTTTTTTGTGCTGATTGGTGATAATTTAAAAAGTTTGAAAAGTGCAATTTTCAAATAAAACAGATTATAGGTCCATGTATTTAATGGTAATTATTTTTAATGTAGTCTGCATAGGTAGTTCATCACAATTTCATTTTTGTGACAGTGTATATATTTTTACTCATGGCCTCCCTATTGTATCTATGGAAATGATTTAATATTGTCTGAATGGATAAATGAATCTGTTTGCTTTATTTAAATGTGATTGTCTAGACTTCTGAGGAACAATAGTTAATTTTCAGGTTCCAAATATTGTTATTTGGTCCATTTCATTCAAATTTGACAATTTTACTCATACTGCACATAACAGTTTGCATTACTTACAATGAAATTTTTAAAATTAATCTGTAAAAAATGCTTAGTAATTTATTATGTTAAAGGTTTTCATTCCAAGATGGAACAATATCTGAAGTTTGTCCTCATCCAGAAGAGACAGCATGGGTACTTAATTTTAAAAATGGAATACTATCAGCTCTGCAGAACTCAATGAAAAGATTTGATGTAGATCATGAAACTGAGGAAGTAAGTGTTTCTGTTATTTGTTGTGTCTTAAATAGGCCAATATTAATTTAAACTCTTTTCTTTATCTGTTTGATTGGTATCGAGGTATAGAATTCCACAGGAAGCACATCATTATTTATTTATCTAGTCCTTTGATCATATTTTGGACTGTGCACATGGTGATATTGGACTTAAACTCTAAACATTACAGAGAGCAATTTTAAATTTGAGATGTAGGTAGTAGGCCTACATGTTATAGAAACAAAAGGTACAGTTCTGTACAATTATTGTCATTCATATATTCGCTTGACAGATGTTTCAAGTGCTTTAATTATAGTATACTTTTTATAACTCATTGAAAAGTTTTATTTTGTTGTAAAATATACTTACTGGTGTAGACTTGCAATGGTTGGGAGAACATCCAAGTTATCTTTAATCTAGTATTGTGATTATGTAAATCACTATTTTTCTCTAAAGCTATTATAATTTTAATTTCCATTTATATTTCTTGTAATATACATCATTGGCTACAGAATATGTATGCATGATAGCAGTAACATATTAAGTGTTTTAAATATCAGTTAATGTGACAGTTTACCCTGTTTGTTGTAATGACACCAATGGCTCTGAAGTGAATTGTGAATGTCCACTGAGCTGCTGGGGAATTCCCAAGAATAAGAGATCATATTTTAAATTTGTGTTAAAATATGCACAATAGGCATATGCTACAGATGTTGAATATGTTAGAACTTTAAAAAATACACAGGAATACTGATTTAGTTTATAAGTAATTATTACTTTTATTTATTATGAATAACATTCTGCTGGATATGTTCTTGAATTGCAACCTGGACTACTCATTTTTAATGTTTTGGTTATAGTTCTTTTTTTGTTAAATGAATAAAGGAAATCAAGGCTTATTATTTTATTTTTGCCAGAAACACTTGTATAATATGGGCTACCACTCTTACAACAATCGATGGAAGGAGAAAATATAAAAATGCAGCAAATTAAACAGGCAAAATGGGGTAGAGACGACTAAGAAATGAGACTGACAGGAAGTGAAATATGGCTAAGCAAGAGTGGCTAGAAGCCAAATGCAAGTCTACAAAAGAATGTATAACTAGGGGTAAAGTAGATATTGCCTACAGGAAAATAAAAGAGACATTTGGGGACAAAAAAAAACAGCTCTATGAATGTGAAGAACTCAGATGGAAAACCAGTTCTCAGTAAAGAAGGAAGAGCTAATAGGTGGAATGAGTACATAGAGGAGCTCTACAAAGGAAATGAACTTAGAGACAACATTGTAGAAACAGAAGAGGAAGTACATGAAGATAAAGTAGGAGATACTATGTTGAGAGATGAATTTGACAGAGCCCTGAAAGACCTAGGTCAGAACACGTCCCCGGGAGTAGATGACATTCCCTCGTAGCTACTCTCTGTGAGAGCCAGCCATGACAAAATTATTTTACGTGGTGTGTAAGATGTATGAAACAGGCAAAATACCCTCAGACTTAAAAAATGTAATAATCCCCATCCCAAAGAAATCAGGTGGAGACAGGTGTGAAAATTACACAACCATCAGTTTGATAAATCATGGTTGCAAAAATTTAATAAGAGTTATTTAGAGGAAAATGGAAAAGCTGGTAGAAGCAGACCCAGGGAAGATTAGTTTGGATTCAGGAGAAACATAGGAACATGGGGGGCAATACTCACTTTATGACTTGTCTTAGAAGATAGATTAAGGAAAGGCAAACCTACATTTCTAGCTTTTTTAGATTTGGAAAAAGCTTTTGACAATGTTGATTAGAATAGACTCTTTCAGATTCTGAAGTCAGCAGCTGTAAAATACAGGAAAGGGAGGGTTATTTACAACTTGTAAAAAAGTCAGACCACAGTTACTAGAGTCGAAGGGAATGAAAGGGACGCAGAAGTTGGGAAGGGAGTAAGACAGGGTTGTAGCCTTTCTCCAATGTTATTCAATTTGTACATTGAGCAAGCTGTAAAGGAAAGCAAGGAAAAATTTGGAATAGGGATTAAAGTTCAGTGTGAAGAAATAATACATTGTGTTTTGCTGATGATGTTGTAATTCTGTCAGAGATAGCCAAGGACCTGGAAGAGCGCTTGAATGGAATGGACAGTGTGTTGAAGAGATCGTGTAAAATGAACATTAATAAGAGCAAAACAGAGGTAATGGAATGCAGTCTTTAAAAATCAGGCGATGCTGAAGGATTTAGATTATGTAATGAAACAATAAAGGTGGTAGATGACTTTTGTTACTTGAGTGGTAAAATAACAACTATGGTCACAGTACAGAGGATATAAAATGCAGAATGGCAATGGAAAGAAAGGCATTTTTAAAAAGAGAAATTCGCTATCATTGAATATGCTGTTGCGGCCACCTAATCCATCTACCTGTGCTGGCAGCCACCTCCATAGTGTATTGTGTGTGTCTGAGCACTCTGTTTGGCCATCCTCACCCTAGCTTGAGCAGTTCTGAAACCAGGGCGGCCACGACAGTCTCGCAGTCACCATGCTCGCTGACATTACAAATAAACACAGCATATCTGGATATTAATTTCATGGCTTTCAATCTGGAAATGATTACTCGACAGACATAATGTACATTGAAACTGCTTACACTGCTAACATATAACTTCTGTGTCATTCCATGTCAAATCGCATAATTTTGGAACATTTTCCAGCTTGACCATCACGGGCATTTTATGTGAACATTTGAACCTGTCCCCATTGAACATTGGTAAACTTTAAGATTTGTGGAAGTAATACTGGCTGAGATATAGTCATTTGTTTGACATCATGCGCAGGGCAGGCATGAATTTCTAACAACTTTGAGTCATCATAACTCGGGCCATATTTCATTGAAAACATAAAATTCAGCTATTGTGTACACCTGTATGCATTCTCATTGGAATAATATTTACAAGAATTTTACGTACTATATATACCCAGAAATGTTGAAGCAAAGTTGGTCAAAAAGCTCAGCGCCAAAAGAAACATCAACGTTTGGCGTGTTATATCTAAGGAACTAAAGCTATGACTAATGTGAAACTTGGCATGTGGTAACCTAACAATACAAGGTTCTGACACCTGAAGTTTAGTTTATGTGCTGACTTCCAGTACTGAATAAATTAAGTGCGAAATTGAAGATTTTAGAAAAGGATAAAAATGCAGTGTTTTTAACCTTATTTTGCAAAAAGCTAAGTTCTATAAAACTTTCCAAACTGGGCTGATTAGAAAGACCATTATTTTTTATTGCAAAAAGGTGTATTTGGTCATCCAACGCAGGCCAACAATGCTAGATAATTTGAATCAAAGTTGAATATGAAAATCACGCCCCGAAAAAAGTGTAAATGTTTGATTCTTATATCTCCTAATGTAAATGCATACTCAACATGAAACTTCTTACTACATAGGTTAGCAACATAGGGATCTGGAAGAAAAAATTTCAGCCACCTACTGTTTTCCAATAGTCTAAAAAATTGTCATAAACTTGACAATTTTTATGAGAAGGTGAAAATAGTGTGGGCTATATTTGGCACATCTTTTACAAAAAACCGGTTTCTAGTGGATTTCAATTTCTGTTGTTGTGCCTGTGTCTACAATGAAACCCAAGATGTATTCAGCTTTACAGCCGCACAACACAAATGTCTTGCTTCCAAATTTACTTCATTTTGAAGGAATGAACTATTTAAAAGATAAGCGAACTTTGAACAATAATAGTCTGAAGCTACAAATGAAACTGTTTTCTTAAAATCGGATGACGAGTATTAGTCACCAAGTCCACATGGACAGAAATGCGCGCACATTTTGTGTCTGCCCCTCAGACATTACACCCAATATCTCGAGAATGAAATGAGTTACCATTCTGCCCTCAACCTGAAATAAACATTAGATATCTTACCTACATTTAATCTGCAGCTTTGTATGTGCTAAAATCAACTATGCTCAAAGTCTACGCAAGGCGATTTTTTGTCTGTGTACTCTTCAAAATTTTGTGCAGCAGTTTATTTAATTTGATGTTGCACAGTAACTATAAGGAATAACGAATAGAAAGTGAGATCAATATTGAGTGATATATCACACTATAAGATGTAGAAACAATGAAAATTTTTCATTGAATAGTTTTCTCAGAATCTGTTGATAAATATGCTAAGCACTTGGAACACTGTGGCGGTCAGCGTGTAAGCAGCAGACCTGAGTGGCTATTGACGTCCGCAGGCACATGGACAGTGGAACTGGCTGTGGTATATGCCATCATTAGGACTCGGGTACTGGCCAGGCCATGCAGTGAATGCCGTCTGCAGGGCCCACGGAAAATAAAACTGCTGTGGCAAACGACGTCTGCAGGCCCCACGGAAAGGTGGAGTGCCGCAGCATATCACATCTGCAGCTTTCAAAGGGTTAATTTAAGTGTAAGAAAGTCTTTTCTGAAGGCACTTGTGTGGATTGTTGCCTTGACCAGGAGTGAAAGTTGGATGATAAATAGTTTAGACAGGAAGAGAATAGGGGCTTTTGAAATTTGGTGCTACAGAAGAATGTTAAAGATTAGGTGGGTAGATTGTGTAACTAATGAAGAGGTACTGAACAGAATGGCAGAAAAGGAATTTTTGGTATACCTTGACAAAAAGAAGGGATCAATTGGTAGGACACATTCTTACACATAAAGGAATTGTGGATTTAGCATTGGAGGAAAGTGTGTGGGGAAATAATCACAGAGGAAGACCAAGACACGCATGTAGTAAGCAGATTCAAAAGGATGTGGGTTGTCATTCTTATGAGGAAAAGAAGAGGCTTGCTTAGGATAGAGTAGGGTGGAGAGCTGCATCAAACCAATCTCCAGACTGAAGACCATAACAACAACAATGGAGTGTGAAATCAGCTAAATCTAATCTCTTCTGTAAACCCTGACTTTCTCTCAGCATATACTTTGTTCAAATAATTTACAGGAGTGCAGCTGGGTAATGTCTTTGACAAACACAGATATTCCAACAGGAGCATATCCTGTCATTTTCGAGACACAAATGCATGGAAACTGCACTGTGCAAGTCAACGTAAAAATGCAGTTTGGTTTGGAATTCTGTAAAGATAGTCAACAAACGTACACCCCACCCCCACTGTGCAGAATTCCATTTATCATGAATTTTCTGTCTGGCACAAATTCTAAAGTTGCTGGACAAAAGTCAACTTATAACAAACATAAAAGAATGGACCTGCATAATTGCAGGTCAATGTTGTTAACATTAGTTGGCTGTCATTTTCTCACATAATGTTTTGTGCGTACAAAGTGAATTTATTGTTATTAATTCTGTAACATGTGTGATAATTTCGAGCTGTTTTTTATGGCCAGAGCAGTGAGGCAAGGGCCAAGATGCCATACTGTCGGTGCTGATGCTGTGAAGTTAGTGCTGATGTTGCAGCGCGGCCCAGACAAACAATAAGCTTTTTTCTTATCTCCGATACTGGTAGCAGAGCCACAAGCCGCACTCTATGTTACTAGCTATGGCACACATCCGATTGCTCTTGAGGAGATGCAAGATTTCCACATTTCCTCCCCCTATGTAAGCCACTGTGTTCCTTTTCCACAATAAATCACTTCAATGTCAATCATGACTTTCTTTAATTTATCATCCTGACATTCAACGCCTATCCTGTAGCCCACAATCCTAGATTGGCCATTCTGTACATGTCATATGGAATGAGTGTAAATAGCTCCAACTATTCGTAAGTAATAGAAACCAGTATGTTGTCCTAGATGACAAATGTTCATCAGAGGCAATAGTATCACCAGGAGTGCACCAGGTATATGTGATGGGACTGCTATTATTTTTTATCTACATAAGTGACCTGGTTGACAAAAATAGGGCTCATACAGAGGCATCTAAGCATTCAGTTTTGTCTCATTATGTCTGTGAATGGAAAAGAATAGGAAATAATTAATTGTAGAATGAGGTACCATAGGCTGTTCCAACAATCTGCTACACAAACTGCAGTGCCCACGAGCGCTCATTACCCGAGGTTGTAGCTGTGGTGGTGGGGCAACCTAACATCATACACACTGCACAGTAAACAAATGCCCTCGTTTAGTACTCACCAATATGTAGTTGTGACAACAACAAAATTGTCTAGTCGTGAAAGCCTAGTGCCTGCTTCTTTTGAAGAACTGTATCTCTTGTCTGATAATATTGTGAATGAGGAATGTTTGGAACTGTAGAAAAGATCTAGTATGATGGTCATTTTCTGTACATTACAGATGAATGCTGTTGAAAAAAATCAAAATGAAACTGTAATTTGTGAGAGTTACAAAGTAACTAACATCATAGCACTGTCTGGCAAACCATTCTCCTTGGGACCTGCAGTTAAATTGTGCTTATTAGTGGTAGCAGAATACACAGTTCCAAATAAATTAGCAACTTTTGAAGGTGTTTATCTCACAAAGCAAACAATGTCCCATTGAATTTTTGATACGGGTACTACTTTAGGAACAACTCAGGAATAAGGCCCAGAGTCACATAGCATTTTCTCTTGCACTCGATGAGGGCACTGAACTATCCAGTTGTGCTCAGCTTGATATTATTATGTAAGTTGTGATCATGCAACTGTGAGTAACAGAGGAGCTGCTAGATATAGTGCTACTAAATTACACGACAACAGGCCTCGATGTTTTTGAAGTCGTATGTGAATCTGTGGACAGCATGAACTTACATTGGGAAAGACTTCATTTATGGCCACAAATGGCGTGTCACAAAAGATTGGGTGTTAGCAAGGTATTGTCCCTAAGGACAACACACTCACGCCCAAGGGAGGACTCAAACACCCAACGGCGAATCGAAGAGTAAGTTCGGAAAGAAGATCTGCAGTATACACTGTTTCATTCATCAGTAGGCGTTGTTTGCTGAAATGTGGGACTTCTTCATGATGTGGACATACTTGTCAAGATGTGAATTTTGTATGAAGGCATGATGTCAATGTTCAAAGCGTTTCTTCAGGATATTGAAGCAGAGCATTGAGATGTACTGTATCACTACACTGTTTGGTGGATTAGCAGAAGTAAGGTTCGTGATGTGTTGCTTACAGTTCAGAAGGAAATTGCTTTGTTTCTTGACATGAAAGGGGAAGAAATCCCTTACCTCAGAGATCCAAAATGGATATCAGACTCTGCTGTTCTGGATGGTATAATAATGTACCTAAATGCACTCAATGTATCACTACATGGGGAAAATTCGTTGAGTGAATATATACATAGCAGATTAAAGACATTCAGAGATATACTGTGTCAGTTTGCGAGGCAAATGGCGAATGGAAATCTAACTTTCTTCACTTATTTACACTTTCTAAATTTGCCTGCTGACTTCCCTTTTGTGAACTATCAATGACTAATTTAGCAGCTAAGTAACAGTTTTGATCATCCTTACCAGAACTGAACTTTTATAGAGAAGAAAATGCAATTGATCACTACTCTTACTATTCAATCATAATCTACTGTATGGATATGATTGTAATGACACTGTAGATGGTTTTTTCCCCTCCGCAAACAAGAGTTTTGTGACACACTAGACATTGTGGACCTCTGTCTCTGTCAGTGTAGAGATCAGTTTTTGTAAAGAATCAGGCAGAATGTAGGTTTAGGTTTAGGTGTGGCAACTGGTATTACGATTTCAGGCTGAGCCTGTATAAACATCTGCGGTATAAATGTTCCACCTGCAATGCAATTAGAATTAACTAACCTGCAAAAATCAGATTGGTTTCTTAAGAAAGCACATGGGATTATATGTGTGTTCGGGTCAATATACTGTTGCGAGTAGCTGTTCCCTGCAATGAAGAGAATAAAAAGCAAAGAAATGTCATTGCCTTAGAATCCTACAATGGTGATTACACTGCTCATCACTGCAGCAAACAAGGTAAAAACTGGTATCTGTTCACTTGTGTCCGAAATGTGTCATCAATATGTTCAGATTGCCACTTATGAATAGCTGGTTCATGTTGTTGTGGTGTTCAGTCTGGTTTGATGCAGCTCTGATTATGTTACCTGGTTCATGATGTTACCTTTTTATTGCCTTAATTTAGTAATTCAGACTTATTGCAGATAAAGGGGGGAGGGGGGGGGGCATTTTTTGCTTCCGTGTCTCATGACCCTTCAGTTTTTATCAGGAAGCAAACTGGTTTCATATTTTCTCACACTGTCTTCCTAAATTGAAAATCTTAGTATTTGTTCAATATCTTGTGATAAATTCTGGTTTGGCTGTTATGCCTGTTATTGTTGCCAATGTTTAGAGTGTTCTGTGAACAGTTAAGACAGGCAATGTTTTGTTAGTCTAGTTATTGACGATTACCGTGGCCATGAAGTAAGCTATTAAGTCTAAATGCAAATGTACTTTTTTTGAAGGCAGAAATCTGAGTTATGGAGTTCACTGTAAAATTTGGATTGCCGTATTTACAATTAATGTTGTGGAAACTAGGATGCAGTTCATTGTGATAAATCAGTCAGTCATAATCTGGCTTCTTTTGATACTCTAGCAACAACTTCTAAAATCAATGATTTCTTCATAAAAATGATGGGAAAATTAATTATACACTTCATAAGAAGTACATCTTACGTTTGTTCCATGAAACAGAATTTCAAAATGGAAAATAATTCCACCATAAGCATGCTTTATTAAATTCCAGTCATGGCACCAAATTGTTGATATTCAGGCTCAAAGTCCATTTGCATTAATTATAATAATGAAAGACACAATATTATCACTCAGGAATGACCTGGTGTCAGGTGTTCCACATTACATGGAGAAAAATATCAGCTTCAGTTATAGCAATTTCAGAAATAATTGTTGTGCCCATGGCTGCAGTTTTTCATGATGTCACAACCCAGCCAGCTGCTCCATTTGTCTGTATGCTCAATGTAGCTGTGTGCCCCATGCGACAACAGCTTACAGCCAAGAATAATGTAACATTCATAGAATATATGCCTAGAAAGCAGGAGACCCGGGTTCGAATCCCGGCTGGGTACACATTTTCATCTTTGACCAATCGCAGTTGATGTCATATATTCTATGAATGTTGAATAATAACAACTGCAGGATCAGAAGTGACGTCTGTTCTCTCGGAACAGACGCCACATGTATGCAAGAATAATGTGTCGTGAGCAAGTAAGTGCTCCCTATCTCACAGGCTAGAACAGCAGAGGTAGCCCCTGCCATGCATCTTGTAGTGGATTACAGAATATGTATGTAGATATTGATGCAGAATTTGTTGAGATATGGTTAATGATGTAGCAGAGTGGTCCATCACGACCAGGCACACAATCTGCTTGTCATCGCACGTACCGGTGCTGTGAGGTTATTGCAGTTGGGTACCCTGTCAGCCCACTGTTCCCTCCTGCATGCAGCAATTACAGATCCACATTACAGTTGCATGGTTACATTTGACATGATCTTTTTTTTCCTGAAGTATAATTCAAATTCATGCAGGCAACTATTCTTCCTCAGTTGAAATGTGAAACTTGCATAATAATAATAATAATAATAAATAAATAAATAAAAATACTCATTGTCTTTTGTGAGGCATACTGAAGGTGCTTATGGAAAATGACCGCATGAAGAAATAATTCCAATGTGTTCACATGGCATGTGTTCCAACTTTGTATAGTGCTTGCAGGTGACACTACAGGTGTCCATGATGTGTTCCTTCATTGGAATGCTAATCATTTGCATCTCTCATCTTTCTGAATGCATAAGACAGGTTTAAATTGAATTGTATGCTTCCTTCATGGTGTGGCAATCAGTGTATCTAATTAGGGATTTTACAAAAATTCTCATAACTAATAATCTATATGACCAAGTTAGGAATCTGAAAAGGATAAAGTGCTTGGAGGAATGGTTATGTAAGGCTCAAGTCTGGAGTATAATAAGAGTGGAATTTATTAAGAAAGACATGATTCTTGAAAATATGTAAGATGAAAAGAATGGCAAGAAGCTAAAATAATGTTAATAATATCCATGGACATTCTCATGCAAAATTCAGAATATTTTGCCATTGAATAACTGGGCTCCTATTTCAAAAATAAATGGGAATTATAACAATGTGTAATGGCAATAAGTAGTTAAGGAAATACTCAGGTGACACAATGATGACTAGCAGCATACTGTTTGTCTTTTTCAACAGTTTTGCAACACATAAAGCAGCAACACCTAAAATTGTCTTCTTATAAATGTTTAAAGATCACAATAATTTTTAAGATAGAGTGTGTTGGAACATAGTTAATATTTATGAACTGTTTTAATATTATAATAGGTAATTAAATAACTACAAGTTCAGAAGTAATCCTCAGATTTTCCCCCTCTGTGTCAATAATTTGTTACTGTAATTACCAAGCTGCACTATGTTTTGAAGTCTACACTAAGCTGTTTGTCACCTTCTTACTGAGAGGGCAGTTTAATTCAAAGGCTCAAAAGAGGAAAGACATGAGAGTTCTTATAGCACTCTGTCTAGTGAAGTACTCTAATGTGCAAACCAACCTTCTGATAGAGGTTAGTTTTACTACACTAAATACAGGCCCAAACACAAAAGTATCTGAAAATTAAAAATGAATATAAACATTAAAAACAAAACAGCTTGTAAAGTACTAAAGTCAGTTATCTTCAGGGCTTCAACATATATTTACAGTTATTGTGTGCAGTCCTGTGTCAAGAGCATAAATGAAATAATATATTGTACAACATAGTTTTATGGTTTGTTAGATTTTACACTTAAATGAATGATTGTACATTTGCTCTATTGTTTTCAGATGGATGTCAATGGCAATTGTCCTACACACTACAGCCTTGTTGGTGCAGAGAAAACTACACTGATTATTAAGAAGGTTAAAGACATTGGATCTTGTATTAACCGATACCAGCATCAGTCAGTGATTCAAACAACACCATATTCATTTCGATCGGTTAGTATACCATAATTTCAAAATAAATAACTGCTTTAGTAACAATCTGCTTTTTTATAGTAATCATATTACATGGATGTAGATCAGTTTTGTTGTTTCAGTAGCAAAATAAATGATGATGACTGAAGCAGAGAAGATATAAAATGAAGACTGGACACAACAAGAGAAACCTTTCTCATTACGAGAAATTTGTTAATATTTCATATAAATTTAAGTGGTGTCAGAATTTTTTTCTGCAGATATTTGTGTGGATTGTAGCTTTGTAAGGGAATTAAAATGGATAATAAGCAGTTTAGACAAGAAGAGATTAGAAGCTTTTGAAATTTGGTGCTACAGAAGAATGGTGAACATCAGATGGGTGGATCAAGAAAATAACATTGAATTACTGAATCAAATTGGAATAAGATGGAAATTTATGGGAGAAACTGAGTAAAAAGGAGTTTGGTTGATAGTACACTTCTTAGAGCTAGTAAAGGTAGTCTTTGAAATGTGTACAATAAGATTCAAATAGATGTAGGTTGTGCGGCTCCGAAGCACAGTGGTTTATGTAGGTTTTAGCTGTTATACATGTTCATTTCACATACATAAAAACTACTGCAAATCCAGGTGATTATTCATATATAATAAAATCAAAGTCATATCTATGGGGTACAGAAATATATCTAGACCATAGTTTTGAAACCTGGTAAGATCAAGGATTTTTCAGTCTGCATTTTAAACTAACCTTCAATTCTCCATTTTAAACAGTAGGTCTCCTTTGCACAGTTAGATAACTGTAGTTGGCCACCATTCTGGAAGTAAAGCACCATTTGATGCATTACTAGGTGGACAACAATAGTGCCAACTTCAAATTTAGCATATTGAGTCTGCACTTCTTAAATTATTTACATACATATTTCTAAAAACTCTGCTCACAATACATCAATTCTCTCACCCACCCTATCTTAAGAATTTTTTTATTAGCAAACATATACTGAATAATCTCCAGTGAATTGACAATACATGGCTTTACTTTTCTTTTGTGGCATTAATTATGAATTTTTTCTTTATTCTTATTCTTAGTCATTTGGAATTTGTACATGCAAATGCCTGAAGAAACAATGACAGTTTGCAACTGCAAGTTGTATATCAGTATGTAGGTATTTGATGAGAAAATGTGACGATAACATATTCCTTATCATAAAAGTCATGCTGCTAAACTAATATGAGTTTTTTTTAAAAATTAATTTGGGTGACCATATTGTTCCTAGTTGCCTTACAATTATTGAAGGTATTTTTATTCCTCTTCCACAACTATACACAGATGTGATTTTTTTGTCACCATATGTGCTTCATTTTATCAGTGTAAAACAGTATCAGTGGTGATATTTCATACATATGAAAATACTCTGCAAATCACACTTAAGTGTCTGACAGAGGGTTCATCAAACCACATTAATACTTTTTTTTTAATCTACCATTCCATTCTGAAATAGTAGGAGGGGAGAAAGAACACCAAAATATCTCAGACTGAGATCTGATTTCACTTATTTTGTTTTGATGATCAATTCTCACTCCAAATACTGTATCATTCATGTGACACTTTCTCTTCCATATTGCAATAAAACAAAATGAGATATCCTTCTTTGTACTCTTTCAATGTCCTCCTTCAGTCCTACCTGATAAGGATCCCACACCATGCAGCAATAATCCAAAATGGAAAAACAAACATAGTGTAGGCAGTCTCTTTGGTAGTTCTGTTGCACTTTCAAGTGTTCTGTCAAAAAAACACAGTCTTTTCTTGCCTTCCCCACAACATTTTCAATGTATTCTTTCCAATTAAAGTCATAAAGTGTTGGCTTCATGTCTATTTTGAATTGGATAGTGCAGTCACTTCTTTGCTCATAGTAGTTTACCCACATTCCTATTTTCTTATTTATTATTAGACCTACTCCTGTAATACTGCCAACTGATTTTGTATTTATAACCCTGTACTCATCTGATCAGAAATCCTGTTAATCTTTCTACCAAACTTCATGAATTACCATGATATGGTGAGAAAAAAATCACATATTCTTGAAGTTGCATAGACGAAATAGAAGTACCCCCAATAATCTGTAGTGCTGTACATGACACAGTCCACAGCTGGTTATTCTACACTGATTCTTTCTTTAAATTTATTTCTTCCAATGTATATTACATTTTCAGATATCTAACTCAGATAAAATATCCTTGTCCTAACATCTGATGTGATACATTTTCCATCTTTTTGGGGTAAAAAGTGTTGAAATATTTTTTTTGAACCCCATCACTCTTACTGACTAATCAAGTGACAGATAAGTGAGACATCCTGAACATGTAACATTGATTCAGTCCAGACTTGTGATTTCTTTTTTATCTCTAGGACAATTTTCTGTTATCTCTCAGGAACTACAAATATTTTTACATTTGAGGGCAATATACCTTCAAAGTCCTAATGTCCATCTTATAGTGGATACACCAGTTCCTGCTAGATCACCAAAGCTAAGCACTGTTGGGCTTGACTAGCACTTAGATGGGTCACTGTCTGAGTGTGCTGAGTGCTGTTAGCAAGTGGGGTTCACTCAGCCCTTGTGACGCCAACTGAGGAACTACTTGATTGAGAGGTAGTGGCTCCAGTCACAAAAACCATGGCCAGGAATATGGGACACTGACTGCATCCCCCTCCATACTGCATCTGTTGACGCCTTCAGGCGGTGGTCGGTCAGTACCTGGTGGACCTCTCGAGGCCTGTAGGACAGAGTTTACTTGTTTTTAACTTCAAAGCACTATCTGCAACATCTTTTCTGTAATACTTTAGACCTCGAAGTTGATGTCCATAAGGAGATATTCTTCTATTTGAGTACCAGAATCAATAAATTTAATATTTTTGTGGACTTGATGAATGCACTCAAACACAAGTTGCTTGAAATATAACTGTTGGAATCTCCTTCATTTGCAAAAGTGTTAACAGATGGAAGATGACATCTTTTGTTGGTGAGGGAATAACAGCATGATAATGGTGTTTTATTGGAGTTTTATGTTGGTATTCCAAGACACATTCTGTTCTGTACTTTGAAAGCCACAGGATTATTCTAGAATGTGCATAGGTGGCAATGTCTAGAAAAATAATTATCTAAACAGTCTTGATTTAACTAGCTGTTTACGTAGGTTACCTCAATACCTATAAGGGAATTTATAGATGTTAAAAATAATTCTAAAACAGAAGTTTATTGCATGATTATTACCTGATTATCACAGTGGCGACCATATGATGTCACAGCAGCAGCACTACCCAAGTACAACTCACAGCCCACCCTCCCTCATACTTACATATTTCCTACTTTCCAAACTTCACAGAAATTTTTCTGTGGAATTTGGAGGAATAGCACTCCTAGAAGAAAGAATTTAGCCAGTAGAGTTTCACATGGTGAATGCTTACCTATTCCATGTTGATTGTTATGATTGAATTAGTCACTACTTAAATGAACTCATTGCATCTGATATTACAAGGGTTGTTCAGTAAGTAAATTGGTTCATTATAAAATACAACAATCTCAGTTTTCTAACTTACCTTATTTTTTGATGTAATCACCTCAAAGTTTAATACACATGGTCAATTGTTTCTCTAGATACAAGATTCCTTCTTTAAAGTTAGTTTCTTCAAGGCTCTAAAAATAGTCATTGACCATTTCGATAATGTCCTTATTGCTTACAAATTTGTGTCCAGCCAGGTAAGTTTTTTAATTTTAGAAACAAATGAAAGACCATAGTGGCCAATTCAGGTGAGTAGGGTGGATGTGAAAGCTGTTGGAAATGAAATTCAGTCCATTTTTGCAGAGCAAACTGGGTTGTATGTACTGGTCCACTATCATGACGGAACAACATTTTTTTCCTGCCATTCTAGGATGTTTAAGCTATGAAACCTGCCATTATTTTTCCAAAAATGATGCATAGATTTCTACAGTGATGGTTTTTCCCTTTTCAAGAAGAATATCTTTAGCATCACAAAAGGCTGATGTCACCTGATAATAGATTGCATTTTGCCTTTCTTTGAGCCAGTTCTCCTCTTGCAGTCCAGTGTTTTGTCTGTTTCTTTGTCTCTGCAATGTAATGGTGAATACAAGTTTCATCCTTGTGAACAGAACTTGCAAAAATATGCTGGATTTTTCTTGAGTATATGCAAACAGTCAGTTGATGTTTGCATGTGATTTCGCTTAATCTCTGTAATCAGAAATTGTGGCACCCATCTTGTACAAATCTTCTTCATGCACAATTCATGATGAAAAATAAAATGCACATGGACATTTGAGATAACTGTGGCCTCTGATAACTCACATACATTCACTGACCTGTCTGCCAAAATAATATCATGGATTTATTATTATTATTATTATTATTATTAATATTATTTATGGTGTCACATTGTTTTTGGAGGCCAGGCCATGGTGCATCTGACTTAAATTCATTGACCCAAATGAAGGACTTAGTCACTCAATGTAGGCACTATTAATTCATGGATTTCTTTTACAATTTTACTTTATTTTGCTTTGCACCATCATCATCACCATCATTATCATTTAAGATTGATAATGACTTTCTAAATTCAGTCTGGAGCTTAGTTCCCCTTATAAAACTCCTCCACAATCCCCTTTTCAATGCCAACATTTTTGCCTTGTCTGGGGTTAAGCATGTTACTTCAAAATCATTCTTGGCCAAATTCAATGTAATTTTACTCTACGTTGTTGAAGCTTCAAATTCATATGTACAGATGATGCCACCATTATATCTTAGTATGCAAGCCAAGTTACTTGTTGAACAACCCTTATTTGTAATTTTTTAATTTAGTGGATTCTTATTATTTTTAAATAGATTAAACATGTAATTTTTCAGAAGCTTAAATCTACATTTTTTCCCCACAGAATTTCCAGCCTCTTCCAATTATGAAATCAAACAGCTCTTGTCATCTGCATGTGGACCATAACATCTACAGCAAAATTGACTGTGAGGAGGTCCATTTATTCCAACCATTTTCATATAAGCAAAGTGGAGCAAAGACTATAATTCACCAAGTTTTGACTCTTACCTCAGAGTCAAATGTAACAATTGATGATATAGGTATGACAATTATAAATTAATAATGCTCAGATTTTAAGTTGAAAATTGAAAGTGATAATTAAAAAAATTGGGAAATTTAAAAAATAAAATTAAAGTTACTTTTTCCAGATACAATCACAAGAAGAATGCCCCTTTCATTTGACCATATACAAACTCCAAAACCTATGACTGCTGATCTTGGAACATCAAGAGACCTTCTTATGTTAATGTGTGAACTGAATGATGTAAGTCAGTGTTTTCTTTGTAAAATAATAGCGGTATTACATACAAACAGCATAAAATAAAAATTTTATTTAAAATCTAATGTTTTAGTATGACAAAAGATATAGTATAATGCAAACACATACCTAACATAGAATGCTTCCAATTTATAACTTGCAAATCCATGACACCACCTCATTCCTAACATATGAGCCTCAATAGTTACTTCATTCTTTAATAATTCATTATGATGTAATAAAAAAAACCAGTTCTACACCTGAATAGTCTGCAGCTACTAAAATTATTTTGAATATTGTGAGCCAAAGGATATGATACATATTTCTTAAAGCAAAGGAAACTGAAATTGCATCCCAACAAAGAATAAAAATAACTTTTGGAGCTGCAAGAATCTACCCATGGAAAGGGAGAGGATATATTGGACCAAATGGAACTACTTTCATATCAGATAGAATGTTACCTATACTCATGTCAGGTCCAGTGGTCTTGGGGTAAAGCGCTTGACTGGAAACAGAAGGGTCGCGGGTTAAAAACCCGGTCAGACCTCGTATTTTTTCAGTCTGAGCTTTAACCCATCCTTCACCTCACAATGATGTGAGGAGTTGCCAAAAACGACACACGGTTTGGATTCCACATTAAGCTGGTTGGATAACTGGGGTAGGCTAGGGACACACAAGTAGCCAAAGTGGCATCCAATTGAAAGACTTGCACCAGGCCAATGAGCCACACAAAATTATTATTATTACCTATACTCATGTTCAGAAAAAACAGAACACATTGAAAGACTAGAGACAGAAAGTTCATATTCACAGAACATGTATACTTATATGTTCTGCAGAAATGATTAGCACTTGTACCATGCCAGCCTGTGGGTTCCAGGCCAACATCGATATCACAGTTGAGCACCACCTTCTGACAAAATGAGTCTGCAGCTCTTGTTTTCACTATAAACTGAAGGCAGTGGATCAGTGTGCCTTGAGCAGACATGGTGCTTGCCTCACAGACATATACATTACCTGTACCATCAAATCAGTGGATTTGAAAGGGGCTGCAGTATTGGCATGAAAGATTGATTTTCCAGGAGTGTCCATAGTTGAGAAACTCTTTGCTCCTGTCAAGCATTCTCCTGTCAAGCATTCTCCTGTCAAGCATTCACTGAAAGACCTAAGTCAAAACAAGTTCCTTGGAGCAGATGACATTCCCTCAGAGCTACTGAAGTCTCTGGGAGAACCAGCCATGACAAAACTGTTTCACCTGGTGTGTAAGATATATGAGACAGGCGAAGTACCCTCAGACTTTAAGAAAACTGTTATAATCCCCATTCCAAAGAAAGCAGGCACAGACAGGTGTGAAAATTACAGAACAATTAGTTTGATAAGTTATAGTTGCAAAATTTTAACACGAATTATTTACAGAAGGATGGAAATGCTGGTAGAAGCGAACCTCGGGGAAGATCAGTTTGGGTTCAGGAGAAATGTACGAACACAGGAGACAATACTCACTTTACGGCTTGTCCTAGAAGACATATTAAGAAAAGGCAAACCTACATATCTAGCTTTTGTAGATTTGGAGATTTTTGACAATGCTGATTGGAATAAACTCTGTCAAGTTCTGAAGCAAGCAGGAGTAAAATATAGGGAGTGTAAGGTTATTTACAACTTGTACAAAAACCAGACAGCGGTTGTCAGAGTTGAAGGGTATGAAAGGGATGCAGTGGTTGGGAAGGGTGTAAGACAGGGTTGTAGCCTTTCTCCAATGTTATTCAAATTGCACATTGAGCAAGCTATAAAGGAAAACAAGGAGAAATTTGGAGAAGGAATTAAAGTTCAGGGTGAAGAATTAAAAACATTGCGTTTTGCTGATGACATAGTAATTCTGTCAGAGACAGCAAAGGACCTGGAAGATCAGTTGAATGGAATGGACAATGTGCTGAAAGGTGCATATAAGATGAACATTAACAAGAGCAAAACTAGGGTAATGGAGTGCAGTTTAAGAAAATCAGGTGATGCAGAAGGAATTAGATTAGGTAACAAAAAAATAAAGGAGGTAGATGAGTTTTGTTACTTGAGCAGTAAAATAACAAATGATGGTCGCAGTACAGAGGATATAAAATGCAGAATGGCAATGGATAGAAAAGTGTTCTTGAAAAAGAGAAATTTGTTAACATCGAATATTGATTTAAGCCTAAGGAAGTCCTTTCTGAAGGCACTTGTGTGGAGTGTTGCCTTGTATGGGAGTGAAACATGGGTGATAAACAGTGCGGACAGAAAGAGGATAGAGGCTTTTGAAATGTGGTGCTACAGAAGAATGCTGAAGATTAGGTGGGTGGATCGCGTAACTAATGAGGAGGTACTGAACAGAATTGGGGAGGAAAGTAATTTCTGGCATACCTTCTAAGAGAGGGATTGATTGGTAATTCTTAGACATCAAGGAATTGTGAATTAGTGTTGGAGGGAAGTGTGTGTGTTAAAAACCACGGAGGAAGACCAAGAGATGGATACAGTAAGCAGATGCAGACAGATGTAAGTTGCCGTTCTTATGTGGAGTTGAAGAGGCTTGCTCAGGATAGGGTATTGTGAACAGCTGCATCAAACCAGTCTCCGGACTGAAGACCACAACAATGATGTAAAAGTATTCTGAAGATGAAACTTCATACTTCATAGGTTGGCAACATATGGATATGGAAAAAATAATTTCAGCCACCTACTGTTTTCCAATAGTCTAAAAAATTGTCGTAAACATGGTGCTTTTTGTGAGAAGGTGAAAATAGTGTAAGCTAAATTTGACTCATATTTTACAAATACTGGTTTCTAGAAAATTATGGATTTCTGTTTTTGTTGTTCCTGTGTCTACAATGAAATCCAAGACATATCCAGTTTTACAGTCGCACTACATGAATGTCTTGATACCAAATTTACTTCATTTTGAAGGAATGAACTGCTTAAAAGATAAGCGAGCTTTGAGCCATAATAGGCTGAAACTACAATCAAAACTGTTTTCTTAAAATCAGATGACGAGTATTTCGTATAGCCACCAAGTCCGCAAGTGCACTTTCCACTTCTGTCTGTCGGACATAACACCCTATATCTCGAGAATGAAATGAGTTATAGTTTTGCTCTCAACCTTAAATAAACTTTAGCTATCTTACCTAAATTTCATCTGCAGCTTTCTATGTGCTAAAATCAACTATATGCAAAGTCTACGCAAAGCAATTTTTCATCTGCGAACTCTTCAAAATTTTGTGCAGTAGTTTACTTAATTTGATGTAGCTCAGTAACTATAAGGAATAATGAATAGAAAGTGAAACCACGATTGAGCGAATATATCACACTATAAGATGTAGAAAAAATGAAAATGTTTCATTGAATAGTTTTCTCAGAATCGGTTGATAAATGTTCTAAGCACTCGGAACACTGTGGCAGTCAGTGTGTAAGGAGCAGCCCTGAGCAGCTATTGACATTCAAGGGCCCACAGGCAGAGGAACCAGCTGTAGCATATGCCGTCATTAGGTCTCAGAAATCGGCCAGGTCATGCAGTGAATGCTGCCTGAAGGGCCCATGGGAAATACCACTGCCACAGAGAACGGCGTCTGCTGGCCCCATGGTAAGGTGGAGCACTGTAGCATTTCATGTCTGCAGCACTCAAAGGGTTAAGTAGTTTGTAAGTGTAGGAAACAATGACCACTGCAGTTTGGTACCATAGTTTTACAACCATGTGGACTCATTTTATTGACATTGGTAGAATAATAACATTTTGAAATGTCATTAGACCACCTATATGAGTCTTTGTTATGTGGGATTTTTGGAATTGCTTCATCAAACTGTCCTAGCTTGTGATTGCTTGTGATTCCTGCAAAAAGTCTGATTTGAGGATAGCATCATGATGACATTCTCTTGAAATAAAAAATTTAAAGCACTGATAATTACTCCTGAAACACATGTTCCTGTTGACTGGGTATATTAACCAATTCACATCATTGAATGTAGTCATTTTAGCTGGTGATGGCAAGCATCGAAAATTACAGTAAAAAAGCCATAATCATCTAACAGTTGGACAGATTAACTGTTAATAATGATGGAAAATGAGATTTCAAAACATATTATTAGTTGTCGTGCCCAGAGGATTTTTGACTGTGGAAGCCTCACATTCATAGTTGTTTCCTTTCTTCATCTTCCTGAATTTGATACCAGAGTGAGTGGCTAATACCTCTCTATTGCGATGAGGAATGTCTACGGGAGGTTGGGTAATGACCTTGTTCAAAAGAGAAAGATCAGAGTTTAACCTCACTACCTGATAAAGAAAATAATACACTCAGGAGTAGTTCAGTATAATTCCATTTCAGGATACATGGGTACCATTAATGTGTGTGTAAATGGTTAGATTTACACGACTCTGTAATGTGTAGAGTGGTTACCAGAGTGTATTCATGGTGTCAGTATCATGTTGTTGTAAAGTTGATAACATCAACTATCATGAGTCAGACTGTGAAGCAAGACTCTTACATACAGTATCCAGATAGCATACCTATCAAATGAATGCATTTGACAGAGGCTGTGTCATTGGAGTGTGTAAAGCAAAATGGTCATATCATTCAAATGTCAGACATGTGGGCCATTCAGATATCACAGTGATCTGTTGTTGGAATTAGTGGGTACATGAGAGCACACAGTCACTTGTGTGGGTTGGAATTGACCAAAGAACACTACCAGAGAGGGAGGACTATTGAATGGTGTGCCAAGGAATGTGGAATCCATGACCTTAGAACCCACCACCTACAAATATGTACTGGAGTCTACAACATCCTATTGCCCAATGTGTTGGTTGCCATTGCCAACACCAGCATTTTGAGTGGTACAATGTCTGATAGGCATGGAGAGAGAATGAATGGCATTACATTATATTCAGTAATGAGTCCCACTTCTCCGTAACCATCAGTGATCATTGTGTTTATGTCTGGTGGCATTAAGAGCAGAGAACACATCCTTCCATTAATATGGAAAGGCACACAGTCCTAACTCCTAATATTGTGGTCTGGAGAAAACACCTCTAGACGTGCTTTGGCAGACATTGTGAATGATGTACTGCTTGTATTCCAGTACATTTTAATGTAGACAATGGCTTTTGTGAGGTTTAGTAATACCCATCATATCAACCAAACAATGTCATTTCATAAACACAGTAAAGTCTAAATCCAGATTCAGGCTTATGAATTAACTACAACACATAGCACTGAAAACTCATTTATTATGGTATCTAGAACTGAGATGAAACAGAACTGCTCCCTGTGTGGGAAGTTATTTACTTTCATGAGGATGTGGTGAAAAATAAGGCCTCCAATATTATTTTTATTCTCTTTCCAATATTGGTTGAGATGTTGGTTGTCATACATATTACTTGGTGAACTTTCCCAGTTGGGAAATGCAACACCAAGGAGGATTGGAGATATGACAGACAAATGTATTTGGCTGATAACATTTTGTACAAAGACCACATGATTGTGTCTGCTCTGGTTGGCACTTGCAGAGGTGCACCTAATGCTTACCATGACATGCATCTGATGGATGCAGAGCAGTGGTGGAGGGTGGCTCCCACTCTAAAGTTTGTATCCCAGTTAGGAAATGTAGATCTGGTACTGCTGATTTGATGAGTATGTGTGTAGTTTCTTTCATGTTGCATAGAAGATCATAACCAGTTTCCTTTCACATTCTGGTCTTGTCTGAACCTAATTCTACTGATGGAACATTGTAAATTAAGTGTACATATTTTCATTTTCAGATTATTGTGGAGTTCACTAGATTTTTTTTTATACTTCATATATCTAAAGCTATGTAGTATATTATGCCAACCCTGCACAGTGGTAACACCAGTTCCCGTCAGATCACTGGAGTTTATTGCTGTCAGACTTAGGTATTACTTAGATAGTTGACTGCTCAGGGTCTGTCGGGCACTGTTGGGAAGTGGGCTGCACTCAGCCCTTGTGAGATTTAATTGAGGAACAACTTGATTGAGAAGTAATGGTTCCAGTCACAAAAACTGATAGCTTAGTGGCCAGTCTATTGACCACATTCCCTCCATATCCACATCCAGTGATGCCTATGGGCTGATGGGAATGCAGCAGTCAGTCTTTTCCATTGGGCCTCAAAAGGCTGTTTGATTGGAGTTAGTTATGAACTATACTACAAACACTTACTCCCAAATCTCTGTAGTTATCTAGATAATTCTCTGGAAGATTCTCAGATATTATGTTCTTTTCACTTGTACAGTCAGCCACATTGGTGTTTCATGACTACCCTCAAGTTTCAAAGTTACTTGGTAATGTAGTATCTGTGAGACACAGGGTCAACATAGCACCTTTAGCTTTAATTAACCTCAGATGTTGCAGTGAATAAGCAAACAAAATGAGGGGGAAACATGTAAGTATTACAATAGTAGCAATGCAACATTTATTTTATGAATATTAACAATAGAATGTTTATATCCACTGACAAGTAGGTTGCCTATTCGAAGAATAAGTTTCTGTGAGATCCTACGTGACCATTCTAGTGTTAAAAGAGCAACATCTGAGGTTAATTAAAGCTAAAGTTGCTATGTTGACCCTGTATCTCACAGATACAATGTGACCACTAATGTTAATCCTAGTGACCCAACCATTGCAGTGTTAATGTAGATATTTGGTTCAGATGTTCTGAGATTATATGGCTTAATAAGTAGGCTATTTCTTTGCTGTTGGTCACTTGGCATGATTACAATAGGAAGATTTCATATGAGGTCAAAGATATGCTCATTAAAAAAGAGATGGTGTGTTTGGAGTATTAGGAGCTTGGGACTAGATAGCATAAGAATCTATTCTTAACTCAGATATGTGTTGTTGTTACAGGCTCCAATTAATATAGGAATAGCATCATGACAAGCAAATTCATTATATCCAGAATGCTTTAGTTCTGTAACTTAATTTTTAAATAACACTGTAGAGATATGGATGAAATTCAAAAATCATCACACAGCAAAAAATGAATATGACAGAAAGAGGTCTTAATTAAAAGAAGTAAAATTCAAGATTCATCGTGACTGAATAGCTTTAAAAAAGATTACACAGAATTGATTTAAATTAAGAAAAAATTATGTTCTACCAATTGTAGAAAGTTTGAAGATCATTACTGCCAGGTGAATTAGATTTGTGTGACTGCCTAGAACTTTCATATTTCATAGGCCATAACTAAAATGTTAGTCATCTATTTGTCTTTACTCCATTGCTATAATAAGAAAGTGAATCTCAGTTGTGATACTAAAATATTATGAACAACAGTCTCATTTTACACAACCTTTTCAACTTTACTATTTTGCTATTCACAAGAAGGAAACTTTTTTGTCAATAAACACAACATTTTATATCAGTCTCTTGAGTGCTTTCAATGTAGTCTCTTTTCCATTAGTTAATACAGTCATCACATATGCAGTGAGGAGAAAACCCTTGTCTCTCTTATATTTTTCATGAATATTAATATAAATTATCTAAATTATAATAAACTAATATGAATCATAGTATAAATATTAAAGTATTTTGCTTTGTTGAATCTCAAATTTTTTCACATTAAGTAAATAAGATGTATTTCTTATTTTCTATGTCTTCAATTTTTCAGGATGGTGTTGAGCCAGAGTTTCCTGATGCCTTCTCCAACTTTATACACATTGCACGACTTCTGTCACACAATGCACTTCAGTCGCTATACAATGAAGCTCCCACACTCTGCAAAAGTGCACTGTAAGAATTTTATCCCTCAGTAACTCATTATTTTTAAAACCTTTGTAGTAAAGGATGAGTGTTTTTAAGGCTATTTTAATTTATTTGTGTTTGTGTTTTATGTCAAGTGTAAATCACTTGCTTGCTACTAACAAAATTTAGTGAGTACAAACTAGTCTCTTTAGCAGCCTGAACAATTGCAACAACCGCTACAACTTCCATGTGGCCTTACTGTGTCTACATACTCCAAATCTTTCTTTCTATTACTGATCCAGATGTCAGCGTAAATCCTAACCTACAACTACTTTCAAGATCAAAATATATTCACATGCATTTATAACACAACTATGAGCATTCAATACACTGAACAGTTTCTAAAGAAATCCTGTGCCACCAAAAGCTCGTAACTTACTAAATGATTGAATGATTCTTCCATCTTTGACTGTATTATTATTATTATCATTATATTATTTCACAATCCGGATATCAGCTGTAGGCCATTTTTGAGTGACACAATGTCATTAAATCAGCAAGCTTGGCTAAGACCCAAGCCATTGTCTAAAGTCTCATGCAAGTTTAATTCTTTTATGATATTGTATCACTTGACAATGACTTATGGATTGTGAAACAGTAATTGTTATATAGTCAAATGGTGGAGCAATCATTTAGAAAGTTTTACATGACTATTTCATGAACCTACTAGAGTAGTAAATGGCTGTCAAAACATGCTTGACTTCCTAACAACAAATAATCCGTAATTAATAAAGAGCATTAAAAATACATCGATTATGGAATACGAAGTTGTCATAGTGAGACTGAATATCAAAATTTCCAAATGTAGGAAACTTATGTGAAAAATGTATGCTTACCTGATTGACCTCCAGTTTTTTGAAACTCTCAATGTTAATTTTGATCAGATGTGGTTTACATTCAGAGAAGTCATATCAACAGCAATTGAGATATCTATACCAAATAAATTAACATAAAAGGAGGCTGATTCCCCATGGTACACAGAACAGTTTAGATTGTTGTTCCAGTGGCAAAGAAAATATGGTAAATTTAAACAGATACAAAACCCCCAAGACTGGCAATCTTTTACAGAAACTTGCAATTTAGTACAAACTTCAATGTGAGATCCTTATAATAATTTCCACAATAAAACTCTTTCTTGTAATTTCACAGAAAATTCAAAGAAATTCTGGTCACTATTTCAGGTCACTAGTGTCAAAATACAATCAATACTTCACTGTGGAGTAGCAATGGTGATGAAACTGATGACTATGCTGCTAAGGCAGAGTTGCTAAACACAGCTTTCCAAAATTCCTTCACCAAAGAAGACAAAGAAAATACTCCAGAATTCAAATCTCTTTTCTTTCCATATTTTAGGAGGAGGTAGTACATAGGTCTAGTAAATGTAGACTATAAAATGCATACCTTAAAAACTATGAGCATTTAACCAGTAGAAGAGATGTGTTAAAAATAGAAAAGATAAAGATATGCTCATAGCTCCTAAGGTATGCATTTTAGAATTGATTTTTATTTGATATTTTGTCGTTGTTTCGGTCCATATTGTTGCGTTGAAATGGAAGCAAGCTTGACTTCGAAGGCAACTGAACACAGCACTTATACTGAAAGCTGGTTTATTACAAACTCAACATACACACAGCACTAACTGCCTCTCAGGCAGAGTGCTCTGCTATTTATACACAGACAGAATTTACCAGAAATTATAAGAACAGTTAACATAAGAAACAAGTAGAATTTACAAGTGAATATAAGAAAGATGTAGAGCATTCTGGAATTGTTAATTACAGAGAAATAAATTTTTGCCAGTGGGCAGGATTGAACCAGTGACCTTCAGCACCGCAGTCCATGATGCTATCCCCTGCGCCACACTGGCAGTCGGTGTTTGTGGTCTCTCGCGGCAATATAAACTCCTTCCAAAATATGAAAGCAAAGAGCTTGCAGTAGAAGAGATTTGTTTGATACTGTCAAAGAAGTGCCCATAGCAACATTGGAAGACATATCTCAACATAGTGTCTAACAGAAATTTCTGAACATGTTTTATAACTGAATGATTGAGTGTACGCCTGTCTGTAACTGATCAGGATGCTGAAGTGTACAGGAAAGTGTTATCTTTGAATTACTGTGGAAGGATACATTAAGACTTACAAGGAAATTCTGTTTGGTAAGATGAATGGTGGCTTGCTCTGAATGTGGAAAAAAATTGAGTTATTTCAGATAAATAGCAAACATAATCATGTAAAATTCAAATACAGTATTATAGCTGTATTGCATAATACTGGTATGCTAATTAAATATTTAGACATACATTGAAAAGTCAAATGCCTTTAGTATGTTGCATCTTGCAACTCTCAAATATACCATAATTTTTTTAAATAATTGCACCAAATAATAAAGAAGCAGCTTTGGTGTAATTATTTAAAATGTCTTTTCTTAGAAAAACTTCTATAACATTGCAAAGTGATACATATTGCCAATGGAAGTTTTGTATTAGGGAAGGTGAATATTTGACTTCAATTTGTTGGAAGTGTTTGAGGAAAATACAACTCATCTGAAAAGTGTACCTTATATATAACAAATGAAATACTAATGTACCTGTACAAGGTTTTAGTGCAGTGATAGTATTTTGCACATGTACCAAGATCATGGTGACCAACAAACCACACTTTTGTTTGTGGATTTGTGCTCTCAGTTAATCTTAGGGCTGGCATTAACCATAATCATTGATATACCTAGTTATGTTCCACACATTACCCAACTAATAGCTCTTATGATCATTCATCAGGCTTTTCACTTCACATATTTCGATGAATAATCTAATAATTAGACCCAAAAGTATATTGCTGGGAACAAAATTATTGTTTTCCATACTACAATGACTGTCTTGTAGAGATACAATGTTTGATGACTCTGGATATACTTGGTTGCAAAAGGCAAGTGATTTCCAGTGCAGCATTCTTCAATGTTGTGCATAATCTGGCTTATATAAATCATAGCACTCTGGCAAGATATTTTGTACATTCAAGCTTTCAGCAGTAACAAAAGTACTTGATAGATCTCAGTCTAAGATGGTTTATGGATATTTATGAAGGATTCTTGCAATCACGAAGAAAATAGTGACTACCAAGAAAATACTTACTAAGAGATTTTGCCAGAGTACTCTCCTGTTTCTCTATTTCCTGACAGATTCTTGGTTTTAACTGTTGATGCCAAGTTAATCTGTTGGAGAGACTATCTACTTTCTCTGAACTCTGTAATTTGGCAGGAGCGTTCATTAGGCACACTATCTGGATATGAGATTGTATAATTTCTTGTGAAAGTGTTGATGCACACTCATAGTGTGTGATAAGTGATGACTGATATGAATGTAAATACAAATTAATATGAGTATGATTCCAATTAAATAAATGCTCCAAAGAGGCATAATTTTACTGTCTAACCAAATGTTGTTGTGAATGGAGGTGATGAAAAAAATATTTATTTTCTCCAAGAGACAAGAGTATAAAAGTATTGAATACTTACCTCCAAAATAAAGTTTGTTTAAGGGTCACTAGTTGCAGCACTCCCAGGATCAATGATAGACAACTGGTTATTGAAAAAGGCTGGAATTTACAAAATACCTTCCCAGTGGGGTATGGTTTATATATTCCAGAGCATGCACTCTGTAGATTGTAATAGACTGTGAAATAACAATAGTTTTGAACACAGCTACATGCTTTATGGAAGTCAATTTTTTAATAATCCCTGGAGATATGCATGCCAGAGAATCTGATGACCCATGATAGTGGCTACAAGTTGATAATACATGGAACCCTATTATTTTCACAATTTGCTGTAATTGAATATGTTAGAGTGTAGCAATGACCATGGTGAGTGGCAACCCTGTGAGGAATATCTTTGTCACACTCAAATGGCTCATATGAGAATGACTTGGACGTGCCCATTTAAAATATCATGGAGAGTAGTTACTGATGATTCAGTGCAAGTAATAAATGTCTTTGAACATTCAATTAACTGAGAAAGTGTTTACAATTTGTATCTGAGCTACCACATACAGATTTTTCTTCCTGTGATTTATCCACTCAGTGCCTTAATTATATTGTGTGTGGTCATTGTTATCCATTCAGTAATTTATGTTAAACAAATTGTTTTTCATTATCATATTAAATGAAGATTTCATATCTTGTATGACCATTATTTTTAGTTCATCACTTTCTTTCATCTGACACAAATTCTAGCAATGTTACTTGCAAATTCTAGCAATGTTACTTGAAGATACTGTTAGTAATATGTGTCCTCAGAGTCTTTTGCGGCAGCATTCTTCCATAAAATATTCTCAGTTTATAAGCCGCATCATGTCGGATAAAATCCTCGAGCTTTCAATGGCAAGCTCCGCCATGGACTGAGACTAGTTTTCCAGCCCGCCTCCAAGATCCAATACATATTACACCCCATTAAGGGCAGTACAGGTCTGCGTGTTCCGGATGTATATGGCATCCCCTGCAAGTGCGGAAGTATTTACATTGGACAAACTATTAGAACTGTTGCTGAACATTGTGCAGAACACACTCAGCACATAAAACAAAGAGAGCTTGAAAAGTCAGCCTTGGCAGAACAATTGCCTAACAAATGGGCATAAAATACTAATTGAAAACATGAAAATTCTGGCCCAAACATCATATTACTGGGATTCTGTTATAAAAGAGATTGCTGAAATTAAACGGCAACAATTTCAACAGAGACCAAGGGTAGACACTCAGTAGGGTGTGGGGGCAGGCCCTGGATGTAGAGCGGAAACAGAGGTTTCATGCTAATAGGGAAGCAAGAGCACCAGGTTCAAGCTCAAGGATTTTATCCAACATGACGTGGCTTGTAAACTGAGAATAATTTATGTCTGTTAGTAATAATCAGTAATTCATCTCTGTTTCTCTATCACATGTTTAAGTGTAAATTGACATAACATCACATTTTGTACTGTTCAACAAAATAGTCATCCATTTTTTAGGAGGCACATGACTGATGCTCTGCCCCTGCTTGGTAGCAATGCTGCTGTGCGGGTAATGACAGAGGCAATCCTAGATGGACAGATTTCAACAAGTATTGCAAATGAATGGTTGTTTGCTATGGCTTTCATTCCAAGGTAAGAAACTCTTCAAGAATTTGCTTTCTTCTTTTATACTTTTTCCGGCATTTATGCAAAGTGAAGAAAAAAAAGCATTTTTTCTCATAGAAAAATATAAAAACACATTCTGTTTTTTTTTTTTTTATCTGACATAAAAAGTAATAAATGACTTCATTGGTGAAAATATAGTGGAATAGCCTTTATTCAGCAGCAAGGTGAAATCAATGGTATATAGTATGCCAAAAGGGCAAAAGGAAAACAGTTGATCAAAGAAATGCGCAAAGGGAAGATAAGTCTTGAAAAAAAAAAAAAAAAAAAAAAAAGCACAAGAAGACAATGTAACGTGTAATAGAAACCAGTGAAACCAATAGAGACCTAATGTACATAGGAAATGTATATGTGGAGGTTGACATCAAGAGAACTTTTACCACTACATTATGTCTCTGAGAGAGAGATAATGTTATTCATATGGATATATTACATTAGTGTCTAAATGAGTTAATGGAGTGCCAGAACTATTTTCATTGCGCTACATACTTTTCGCGGAGACAAATTGATCTCTATTACAATATTATCATAATTTCCTAGTTTCGTTTAAGCCTTAATAAACAGTGATGGACTGTCACCTTTGAAGGTGAATTATATGTTCCAATGCTATGCCATAGCTGAGAAGGATGCATATATGTTCTGCTGAAACACTTCATCCCACATAAGCCACAATTTCCTGGATGCATGCCTCACATTTTCTCATGCCAATAATATACTCTCTTTCAAACACTCTGATTCAACGGTATGATTTGTGCATTCATTTATGAGGCATCCTGCATGTGTCATCATGTTACACTGACCCCTGGCTGTGACCCCCCCCCCTCCCCCCTCAAGATTTTTCTTCTGTTATCTCCTACATTTTGTAAAAAAAAAAAAAAAAAAAAAAAAAAAAAAAAAAAAAAAAAAAAAAAGTAGAAGAAGAAGAAGAAAAGAAAAAAATGAAGAAACAGAAAGTTGCAGATGAACATGTGGTACCATTACTTACTTAAAAAAATAGTGCTGTAGCTGCTGTTGTGATTTGAAAATGGTGTGAACACAAACCAGAAATAAATACCTTCAAAATATCAAATGGTGTAGTAAATGTTATGACAGTGACATCAGCTGTGACAAAGTTTTTCAAGTGAACAAAACTATGTTTGTGACCATATATGGCTGAAGTGACTAACCTAAATAGGACCTAGTAGAAGATGTGTAGACAGACATTACAGTTTGGTTTGTAAATACCCGCCCTCCTTGCACATTGGAAGATAAAACTAAGAGATTACCCTAGATGAGCAGTAAAACACAGTTTTCCATTAAGCACTTATTACCTGATACATCAAATGTTGATTTTACATTGTAAAACCATGACTAGTAAACGTTGTGATGAACCTATATCATAAAAATACCCATAAACTTTTGTCTTTTGTTTGATACTCTTTGGATTGCATTAACAAGTGAAACATATCAAGAATATTATAAAAAAGAGATTGGCTAAAAAATAGAAATAACAGTGCTGTACTGATACTTTCTTGGTCATTATAGAAACTCTCATGGTAAAAAAAAAGGAAAACAAATATGGATACATTTGTGGTGCTAAGCAAAAGGAAAAACTAGAAGGGTGCAGATGAAGCGGATAGGGAGAAGAATACAACAAAGTGTTTTGCACCATAATTAGAAACAGAATGCCTTGGAGGTTTTAGTGATATGTGTTACTTTGAGGCAGCAAACAGTGGAAATTTTAAGAATACTTTACAATCACTGAGTCTTGACTGTCTTCAAATTTTGAGTAATTGTGAATAGTGTAAATTATCATTATATGCACAAAATTAAGAACTGAAATGTATATCCAATAATTTAGTTTAATTTTCTGTGAGTTGCAAAAAGCATAATGTTTTTGAGAAGCAGTTTATTATTTTTGAAAATATTACTTAGAACTTTAATTATACACAGCGATTGAAAATTCCTATTCCAAAATTATAGATGTATTGCTGGCACAGCACAACAATACTTGTCAATAAACCCATGACTAGATCTGCCCCATTTAGAAAAATTGCAGATGGTATCTTGTTTCACAATATGTCTTTTGTGACATCATATCACATGTCATCTGTAAAAAGCTCATGTACGCCAGTTGCCTTTGAGTAATTGGGGAAGACAGTGCATTACAGAATGGCAGAGAACACCTTTTATTTGTGCAATGAGATTTTGATGATCTGATGTGAAAGTGGATGAAATGATTGATTAACAAAATACCTGCAGCATGAAAGAATTTCACTTCTTGCCGATGCAGCACATGCAACATTAAAGCAAGAACACGGCTGATTTTGGTCATGACAGGAAGCTCCACACTGTTCATGTGAAAGAAGTCCTTCAATTAGTCTACCAGAAGATTATTAATGAGTACCCACAGCATCACAAGTGCCATGGATGTATTGCAGGGCAACTTCTGGAAATTTGTCCATGAACAGCAATGTCATCAATACTACCTACAGAAAGTTCACCTGATTTTTGATCAATGCGGTCGTTACCATGAAAGTTCTCATACCATTGTGTTGATGGTCCAGACCTTCCTCGGATCATTCATTTCACACGTGAAACACATTTCACAAATATATGATGTGTTAAAGTTTTTGTTTTCTTCCCTAGATAATTATCCAAGACAAAAAACTAGTATTAATAATTTGAAGTTAAACAATACTATTGTCATGCATATAATTAGATACATTTCCACTATGCAATGTCACCTGAATAAAATACATTGAGCATTAGCTGTGTTGTAAGAGGAGGTTATTCCAGTAAACCCAGACTCATCTCAGACTTGAAGGGAAATGAAAAGGTAAAGTATGGGGACTAAGCTGTTGAGCATCTGCTTTGGACCTTAGATCTGTACTGATATGTATAAAGGATAAATTCCTGATTTTTCAGGAGACAAAAAAAGTTAAAAAATTATGTATAAAAATGTATCTGTGAAATAACATTTTAACCAGGATACTATCATAATATACAATTTTGTGAATAAACTCCTGAAATCATTTATACCAACTGATTGAGAGTCATACTATATACTGAAATTCAACATTTTTGGACTTAAATCCATTATACTTATCAGCACAGAAATGATTGAGAGAACTTCTCATATTACAATGGAAATAGCTGAGTAATCATTTAAAAAGATGTGAGGGAAGACACAACTGATGAGGAAAAGTAATATCAATATATTTTAATACGTTTTTAAATGATGTACTCTGTTACAGAAATGCTACAGACATAAATGTTGTCTATATTTTTGTTTCATTAACATTAACATTAACATCCACTCAAGTTAAGAACAGTTTATAATAATGTCAACTTCTTTTTATTGTGGTTAGTAAGTCACAGACATGTCCAATTTTAAATTCATACATTTAAGTATAAATTTATGAAAGTTAGTGCATATACAACCAAAGGACAATTAATCTTAATTCTACCTGGTTTAAGTTACTTAACTAATAGGGTAGCTGTCATGAAAAATGTATGTGAGAAACAACCTTATAAAATTAAGAGGCTGTGTAGAAATAAGTATCTTGAGGGATAAAAAAACCTGTTCAAAATAATTTAGGTATCAAATATTTGATCTTAATTACTGTGTTATATCTTCTGATATAACTTGTAAATATGTGTTGGAAATTCTGTTATTTATCTAAACAATCACCAATAATGTCAATTTGAGACCCAATCTTGAAACAATCACTATTATGTCTCCATTATTATTTACTGTGCTATTATTTAATGTGTTGGAAATTCTGTTACTTATCTAAACAATCACCAATAATGTCAATTTCAGACCCAATCTTGAAACAATCACTATTATGTCTCCATTATTATTTACTGAGACATCCAATTCCGAAGCATTACTCAGTTTATCATCTGTGGTCCATACATATTGCAAGAAGAATAGTAACTGTGAAAATGATACTCAAGTGCAGGAGATTGTCTCCCATCTCCAAGAATTGGTGCAAAGTGGTTGTCAAAACATTAGAAATAACAAGATTCAATATTCTCAGGTAAAGTATAAAAAACTGACGTATATACTGTTGAAGAGACATTTTTCACTTATACACCAGTTTGGTTCAGCTGAAAAAAACTGTTCATTTAATAATATACTAGTGTACAGTTTGTTTCCCTTAACTTGGAATAACTTAAAATTTCAAAAACTATGTACCACTTAAAGAAAAAGAAATTTCCAGCTGCAAAGTTAATATTTGTTCTGGCTGTGCTAAAATGAGTCACCCCGTAAGCGCCATCCCACTTGATGAGGGTCAGCTATTATTTTCAAATAGGAAACCATTCTTTTTATTGAAGACTCTATGCCAGAAACTATCCAGGGTTTTCCCTTTAAAAAATAAAATAAAAAAATGAAAAATATTTCCATTCATGGTAGAAGGAAACATAATCACCAAGATTCAGTTTTACCAGTTTTAGGAACTTACTTATTTCATTTTACATTACATTTTTCATAAAAACATACACTTTATTAAGGTTCAATTCTATTGGGAAGCATGTGTGCCACAACCACAATAAAAGTTTGTAAACAAACTAAACAACAGTATTGGTTGCATAAATCTAACATCATTTATTGTACCAAAGCAATTGCAGTTACTGGTGACCTCCTTTAATGCAGATATTTAAGTCTCATGAAATGTGTATATGTGTAATGTGAAATATTGATTTATTCATCTCGTTATACACAATTTTCAAATCATCCGGTTTGCGTACGAGAGAAATGTCATGTTATACAGTGTAAGAATTTTTAATACATTTTGATATACATATTTGAGTTTCAACTTAAAAATATACATTATAGTTGATATTGCAAAGACTGAAAACATCTAATTCCGTTGTTCAAACAGTTAAATTGCCTTCAAAAAAATTCATAGACAGAGTAGTAACACTTTTCAACCAGGAGAGTGAAGAGTCATGATTTCAATGATTGGAGCTCCATGTTACATATATCACTGCCCTCTATTTTATTTCGAACTTAAATCCCATGTACTCTGGTGTTTGGTCATAGAGTTTTAGGTGGTGTGTTGGAAATTTAAAATTATCTCTGTGCCAGTACTGTAGTCGTGGTGGAAATGGAAAATGTTCAGTGTATGTTGGTTTTTGTGTAAAAAAAAATCAACATTTCATTATATAGAGGGAGGAAATATATAGCATTTTTAAATTTTCTAACAGTTGTCAACAAGACACTCATTGTTTGGCGACACACGTATTCAGCACACACTCTGCTGCAGACTGAAATATCATTCTGGAAACATGCCCTTGGCTGTGACTAAGCAATGTCTGCACCATATCCTTTCTTCCAAGAGTGCTAGTCTTACAAGGTTCACAGAAGATCTTCTGTGAAGTCTGGAAAGTAGGAATTGAGGTACTGGTGGAAGTAAAGCTGTGATGGTGGGTAGACTGTCTTTCTGGTGTCTATACTTGTGATATCTGACAAAATACTCATCGCAAATGCCAAGCTATTTAGTTTATTTGCTGGGTAGTCAGTCTGCACATTACAATTTAAATTTTTATTGAGATGTAGCCCGAAGAACTTTACATGGTTTCTTCTACGACATTCTGATCATTGCTTGCTATTTTCATTTCACTTCTTTTACTGATTTAGCTTGAAATTGTGTCATTTTGTTTTAGTCCATTTTGATGGAACCAGGATTCGAGTTTTTCTAAGGTATTTTTGACAGTTCCAGGATTTTTTTTTGAGAACCTCATTTTCAATTAGAACTTATGTATATCAGTAGGCCTAAATAAAACTGAATAGTAATACAGTACAGACACACAAGATGTGAATACAGATCAACATAGCAGTTACAGAACTATAAAATGAGTCCAAAGCTGTTTATGTAACGTGTAAGCTGCAGGCTCATCTGACAGTTGTGTGTCAGTGAAGTGTACCTGTGTGAATAGATGAATGAGAGTGTGTGTCTAAATGATACTGCTTTTACAATAAACATTTTTGTTCTAAAAATATGATATTATTGTTAAAATATGATTTAGTTTCGCAAATTCACTTCCACAGTTAAACCTTTAAATTTAGACATTTATAAGTCTGGCAAATATGATACTTTCATGATAACATAGTTTTTCTGTTCTCTTCTGGGTTGATTTTGGTGAGTTTCCACACCATCAGATGGCTTGATTTGGTGATTTTCTTCACCTTAGGGTGATAATTTGAATGTGTTCTTCTGTGCAAGTGCCATAACTCTTGTGCCAATTACAGCACCATCTACAAAATAATAATAATAATAATAATAAAATCAGGGCTCAGAATTTGTTTGCTGGGTACAAGCTTGGTGAACCCAGTTCCTGAGCTGGCGTGAGCACCATCAGTCCTCTGTAAATGTAAGCTCTGGGCATGCTTTAATAACCATTATGAGGCTTGGTCATGGGACATATTGTAACAGAGAATGGGCTGCTTCACTGGCTAGGACCCAAGCAAGTTAGAAACCTGTAACCTCTATATTGGTGGTGCTGGAGATGAGCGAGAGGGGGGGGGGGGGGGCTCTTATTATGTGCTGCAATACATGACTGTTTAACCAGAACAGTCATTAATGGTAAGCCTCTGAGCATCTAAATGCACTTTATTTGTATAATGCTAACCTGGGCAAGTAGGATTCTGTCTGCTCTGAGTGGAAATTTTTTCCTAGCAGCTTGTGGAAATCCAAAGCATGCTCTCAGGAGGTCCATTGGGTAGTACTAATTAGGGATGGGTTGAACCCCAACTTTACCAAATTGAATCTGAATACCGAATCATAAATAAAACATGTGCCAAATTCCGAACTCAAATCTATCTTCCGAATCTCGAATCCAAATAATTCCTCAACTCAAGTACATGTATTTAAAAGGAATTACTACTCTGTCACAGACAGTGATGAAATTAAAGCCTTCTGGGACAGATCCCAAATGACAATATTACAGTAAAATTTAAGAAATTAAAATTTCATTTATATTTTTATTTTAAACCTTAAGGATTTTTTAATACACCCCTTCCATTAAAAGAAATTTGTATGAAACATTTTGAGATACTGGTATACGTTGCTTAGATGCTCTAAAACAGGGGTCCCCAATTTAATAGGCCACGAGGGTCACATTTCAAGTTTTGAATTGCAGTGCGGGCCAGGTAGCATATTTGGCAATTACTGAAGAATGCGATAGTAATGCCTACTTTCACCTGTGATGACACTGGTAATGAGGAAACCCCAATTTAACCTGTATACATTATTATCACCATATCACTCTTCACACCCGAAAACAAAGATCAATACTATGTGAATTACGTTAAAATGCAGTTGTTTGTTTATGATCATCAAGTGAAACAGTTGTGTCCCAACGAAATTTATGATGATATAGATATTAAATTTTCACCACAGTGTACTGTCCATCGCAAACAACCAATATTTCAAATTCTTAGATTTTGTTGTTGTTATTAGGAGTTAGAGGTGACTAAACAGCTCGCTCATCAGTCACCTTAGATTTTGTAACATGGGTGTTCGCGATATCAACGTAAACGGATTAGTTAATACTGTACAATGTAATGACACATTTGTGAAATAAAAATAAAAAAATATTCCTTGTGTCACTCAGTTCCATTCATTTAGTCGAATGGTCTCTCATAACTATGCAAAAGTATAACAGACACTTTATCAACTCATTCAATCGTTTCATGCCTGTCACTGATTACTTAAGTCACATGCCAGTGGATACCCAAGTTGGCACATGCCTGATGAACGATGGGAATTGAAGGCAGCCAGTCAGGAGTGGCATTCAGACAGACAATAAGAATGTCTTTTTTTTCTCTCCCATGGCACGAATTAATCACGAAATTATCTGTTATTGCAAAGTGTGTAGAACTCTGTTGGGAATACAGATCTTAAAGGAAATATTACACTAAAAACCAGTCATTTCATAGATGTAACAGATTTCATAATTAATGAAAATTGAGCACATTTCCCTTTATTGTCAATTTAAAAGACTTGTTTCGATTCAAAACTGCAAAATTAAAGTCACGCCCACGTTGTAACTGATTATGTGTGGTTTTTTTTTTTTTTTATTTTTTTTTTATAATTTTTTTTTATATAATGAATGACTTTTGGGTATGTTGTTAAGTAGGTACCTAATAGAAAAATTTAATTTCTACCTGTGAAACGAACAGCAATTTCATTTACTGGTAAATCTTTTAAAACAATTTATTTTTAATGTGTATGTCAAGCTTTTGCAATGTTACTCGTAAAAAATATGTCTGTCCCCAACCCCAAGTTGTATTCATAGTGTAAGAACAGACTGAACACCATACTGATTAGCTGCCTTCACTTCCCATCATTCATGACGCATCTATCAACAGTACATCAACTAGAATCGGCTGTCACCAAACTACAAAATTATTAACTGCCAGTTATCTAACTCAACACACAAGCTACAAACACTACCAACAGAAACTTTTTGCTATTTTAAAATAAAAAAAAAAAAAAAAAAAAAAAAAAAAAAAAAACCACACACACCAAGGATACAATTTTACCTCTACAGTGGTGGCGTAGTATCTCGATGCTGGCAACAACAGTTGAATGTTAACTGATATGTTTGTTCACATCTGTGTATAGTGCCAAATACAGATAACCAACTTCATTGAAAGTGTTTGATGGGGTAGTTTTCTTTGGGAAGAAACTTATAAAACTGTACAATGCTGCCTTTCTCATATTAGTCCTTCATTGACTCATTTGATTGTAGATCAATTATTTCCATTTGCAACATTGCAGGAACATCTTCCCCTTCACAACAGAAGGGGTTATGTAAAATTTGTATTTCTGTCTAGTGAGCATTTAAGTCAGAAATCCTGCAAAACAACTCTTTCTTCAGATGGCAACGATAGCCCCATGAAAAAGAGCACAGAAAATTTGAACTATGTTCAGTTATTGACAATTGCCAAAATGTGAAACAATTTTCTGTTTAATATAACTTTTAAAAAGTATTAGCTTCTGTCAGAAAACTTTAATGTGCAAGTAAATATCACAAATAATATTATCCTCCTCTTAAAGTTATTGTTCAATTCGTTTAAATGGAGAACAACATCAGCCAAGAAAGCTAATTTATATAGCGCATCCTGGTTAGACAGAATGTCTAAGGCTGGCTGCGGTGGCCGAGCAGTCTGCGGCATGCCAATCATGACCTGCACGGCTGCTGTGGTTGAGGGTTCGAATCCCCCCTCAGGCATGGATGTTTGTGCTGTCTTTAGTATAAGGTAGTTTGTAAGTTTAGGGACTGATGACACCATAGTTAAGTCCCATAAGCTCTACAAACATTTGAATTTAGAATGTCTAAGGCGTTATCTTTTCTTACAGAAATATTTCTCCTTCCATTCTCAAGGAAAAAAAAAACAAACCTTATTGCCGTGTGGTGTGTGGTATGGGAGATCACTGGACAAAGATTGCAGTTTTTCTTGGAAACTCTTGAATTGGTGATGTTTGATACAATGGATTGAATAAAGTTCACAACAGAAATTACAGGTCTCGTTACACAAGACATATCCACGGATTTTGCACGAAGTTCTCCCTTATAAAGACCACATTGCCTGACAGCGGTTTGGACGTACAGTTCGCTTCATGGTCTGCATTTGTTCTGCCAATAAAACTTGCAAATTTGCCACACATATTTCTCCCTTTATCAGTTAAGATACCTTTCAGCTGAGAAAGAGGAAGGTTGCACTCTGTGACTGAAGTTAACTGTACCTCTTTAAATATGTCATCACTCATTGTTGTGCCATTAGAGAAATCAGTTCTGTTAGTTCTTCGCTTACTTCAAAGTCTGAGCTAACACCTCTAGAGAACAACAAATCTTGGGCATTATTACTAATGTCAGTAGATTCTACCAGGGCTGTAAAATACAAAGCTAAGTTGGATGCCCTTTCTTGCTACTGATTTATTTAATCAGAAGCAATGTCTTTAACTCGACGCGCCACAATATTTGTTGATAGAGAAGCAACTTTACATTGCTCCCTTTTGCCAGGGAACAATTCATCAGCTGTAATCAGTATGCAGTCCTTTATGTAATCCCAATCCTTGAATGGCTTTCTGCATTAAAGGGCAATTCGTGAGCATCAATTTCATGAAAGTTTCCTAAAAATGTTTTCTACCAAACACAGTCTACGTTTTCAGATTTCGAATTTGTCTTTGACTGCATCAAATTTCTGCACCATGCTTTGTTTCATAATGACGATGGATATTCAAGTCCTTGAGCACAGCTATAAGTTAATTGAAGATTACACACATGGCTTTGTTGCTTTTCTCTATGATGAAGTATTTCACGCTGCAAGTTGTATTGAATCGTCGACACTAGGCATAGACTTTTCTCTTTTTCATTTCAACTGACATAGTGCACAGTGTACACTTATTCGCTACAAAAACCATATAGATTTTACAAAAAAAGAAAACCGTATGTAACAAGATACATGCTACAACAAACGAACGAAACATACAAGACAAATCATTAAAGCAAAATACAGCCAGCAATCTATTTGAAACCTGTGTGTGGGCCAGATGAAAGCCCTCCGCAGGCACGGAATTTAAAAATCAGTACTAGGAGGCAGTTGCCTTGGTTCATTTCTAACTATTCCCATTCAGCATAAGAATAATAAAAATATAAACATTAACGAGATACATATATTCTCCTGTGTTCCCCATTGTCTTTTGGGTTTGTTAGGTGGACGGAATTTAAATGTGATAACAGCTAAATGGAAGATTACATGGCATAATGTTTACATTTGTTTTATTTTTATGGTGAAGAGTGTGGAATTTACAAATCACGATTTATATCAACAATCCCTTGTCCCTAATAGAAAAACACATAGGCTAAGTTGTAGCACAAAGGTAGTGGTTGAAGCGTCAGGCATATTGACGCAATACAGGTTTGCCAGTCGGCTTTACATAGTAGGTTTTAGATAAGACTTCAAATGTATGGCTATTGTAGCAACACAAAACTCTTACTAAATAATAATGGAAATAACTTTGAAACTAAATGTGAAATGTAAAACAATTTTATTAGACTTATAATACAAATTTTACAAAATGTTTATAATAGCAATTAGATATTGGTACAGTAATTCAGAATCACTATACATTTCTTGTCATTCAGTTCCTTTGTACTACAGAGCATCATCCCTCTTACAGTCTAGTGCATTTGATATCGAACATTTTTAAATGCCTCTTACGCAATCTAATTTAGAACCCACTTCCATGTATCATCATTCCACTGGCACACTTGCAAGTTTTACATGACCCGTTGATATCAGTTGTCTGTCACTTTTCAAAAGTCAGTTGGTGTACATGTCCTTAAACAATTTATTGAAACAGACATCAAGTGGTGTTCTGAATTGACGTCATCCTGACTGGATGCTGCACGATCAGAACTTTTTTCCACATAATAAATAACTTTCTTCTTGAAACCCTAGTGCTTCATTACGGTTCACATACCCCAGCACTTCAAAAGAAAATTAGACTGTTCTTCCTCTTTTTTTTTTTTTTTTTTGCCCCCACCCTGGGTCTCTGACACCCTTAGTCTGCCACTAATTCAGCACCAGGTGAGTGGCTCTGCTTAGTTTCAAGTGCTGGCTGACTGTAGAGAACCTCACAACCATGATCGTGGTAAGGACAAAAATGTTGCCATATTATTCGTGAAAGGAAGAAATGTGGTTTAGATTCAAAGATAAAGCACTGGCAACAATTGAGATATTTATACCCTATAAATGAACAAAGGATGGAGACAATTTGATACACAAATCAGAACACTGTTTCAGAAGCAACAAAAACGCATGCCAAATTCGAGTGAATACCAGGGCTTGTGATACTTCACATAAGCTTGCAATTTTTTGTTGATTTTAATGCAGAATACTTGCAATAGTTTCCACAATGAATCTTTCTTGAAATTTTGCAGAAAATGGAAAGATATTCAGGTCATACATACATCTACCTCGTACTGTGCAAGCCACTTCACGGTGTGTGGTGGAGGGTACTATTGTTTCATCCTGTTACATTTGCAAATTGTTAATAGAAAAAATAACTGCCTTCATCCTCCATGTGTGCCTTAATCTCTCTAATCTTATCCTTGTAGTAACTTCATGACATATACGTTGGAGGAAGCAATATATTCGATGACTCTTCATGAAATGTATGCTCTAAGAAATTTGACAGAAGCCTGTACTATGATACAAAATGTCTTTTGCACCACTTGCAACTGGAGTTTCCTAATCATCTCCATGACACTTTCACACTTACTATATAAGCCCATGATGAAACGTGCTGCTCTCTATAGTGTCTTCTCCATGTCTTCTACTAACTCTACCTGGTATGGATCACACACTGAGAAGCAATACTCAAGCGGTGGCAGAGTGAGAGTTTTATAACCTACTTCCTTTGTTGACAGACTACACTTCCTGAGAATTCTTCCAGTAAATCTGTCTGGGATCTGCCTTACCCACAACTGATGTTATATGGTACTTCCATTTCAAATTGCTCCTTATGTCAACTCCCAGACTCAATTGCCATTCCCTGTGCAAAGCATTGATACACTGCAGACCATCCTGCATTTCATTACCCTTTTCCAGTGTTGAGACTTCTCGATAAATTACTGCATCATCCACAAATTGTCTCATTCAACTTCCAGTGTTATCTACAAGGTCATTTATATATATTGTGGTAAGGTATAACACTCCCCTAGGGCACACTTGATGTCACATTTATGTCTGAAGACTTCTTTCCATTGAGAATGATATGCTACATTCTGTAAGCTATAAATGCCTTAATCCAGTCACACAATGTGATATTCCACATTCTGACACTTTGCTCATCAGGCAGTGGTGCAGGATGGCATTGAACACTTGCAGAAGCCAGGAAACACACATCTACCTGGGGTCCTGTATCTACTGCCATCTGAATCTCGTGGATGAATAATGCAAGTTGTGTTTCACATGATTGTTGCTTTCAGAAACCATGTTGTTTCCTACAAAGGATATTTTTGGTCTTCAGAAATGACATAATATTTGAAATAAATGTGTTCCAAAATTCTACAGCTGACTGATGTCATAGATGTAGGCCTATAGTTTTGCAGATTTGATTGATTGCCCTTTTTGTAAATGGGAATGACCTGCACTTTTATCTCATCATTAAGAACACTTTGCTCCTGTAGAGAAGGGTGACGAGTTGCTTTGCATACTCTGTGTAAAATCGAATTAGAATCCCATAAGGTCCAGCAGCCTTTCCTCTAATGAGTAATTTCAGATGTATGTTTTTTTTTTTTTTTGTATTTTTTAAGACAATTATTTAAATATCTGGCATTTTGTCATTCATTTAATGTTTTGTATGTATTCCAAAATGTTTATGACCTTTTAGATAACACTGGAAGTTGAATGAGGCAATTTGTGGATGATGTAGTAATTTATCGAGAAGTCTCAACACTGGAAAAGGGTAACGAAATGCAGGATGATCTGCAGTGTATCAATGCTTTGCGCAGGGAATGGCAATTGAGCCTCACTACTCAAAGTGAGTGTTTACAGAGAAAGAAAGTTCCTTTATTATAGAGCTACACAATAGCATGACAAACAATGGAAGCAATTACTTCCATAAAATATCTGGGAGTTGACATAAGGAGCAATTTGAAATGGAAGTACCATATAACATCAGTTGTGGGTAAGGCAGATCCCAGACAGATTCACTGGAAGAATTCTCAGGAAGTGTAGAATGTCAACAAAGGAAGTAAGTTATAAAACTCTCATTCGGCCACCGCTTGAGTATTGCTTCTCAGTGTGTGATCCATACCAGGTAGAGTTAGTAGAAGACATGGAGAAGACCCTATAGAGTGCAGCACGTTTCATCATGGGCTCATATAGTAAGTGTGAAAGTGTCATGGAGATGATTAGGAAACTCCAGTGGCAAGTGCTGCAAGAGACATTTTGTATTATAGTACAGACTTCTGTCAAATTTAGTAGAGCATACAGTTCATGAAGAGTCATCGAATATATTGGTTCCTCTAACTTATATGTCATGAAGTTACTACAAGGATAATATTAGAGAGATTAAGGCATACATGGAGGATGGAAGCAATTTTTTTTCCATTAATCATATGCAAATGGAACAGGATGAAGTGACAATAGTACCCTGCACCACACACCGTGAAGTGGCTTGCAGAGTACGGAGGTAATGTATGTATGACCCAGGCGCGGCTCGTAATTAAAGGCTCTGAGGCGGAGCCGCCCCAAAAAAATATATGAACTATATTTATCAACAACAGATTACAGAATTATAATCATCAGAATTCATTTAGCATTTTTCCGTCACACGGATGTAAAGAATGAAGATGAATGTTTTTGGAACTGTTGATATTGAATGATGTTTTTCAATCGGGTAGTAGCCTTAAGGCTGCGCCTTGAGGTGTCGTTTAGCTCCATGTAGTGGAGGGTTGGGAGTGGGGGTTCGTTGGTGTATTGCTTTTACGGGCGTCTCGAAGGCTCCGAGCTTGTAGCCTAAGTGTGTCCTATCAACCTCCACACTACTTTCACGTTCTTCTGCTTACTTCAAAAGAGAATAAAGAGTGGCTGAAACTCCACTATCGAATCTCTTGTCTCTGTATATGTCTATTATGTTTTGGTGTGCGGTTTACCACTCGTTAGTTTTACTGTTTTAATAGAGTTTTAGATAACTTTTTGTTTCTGATATTGGCTGTTGTAACCGGTGTTAGAATAAGTTCGCAAATTTCTCACTAGAGTGCACTACAATGCGGCACCGTAAAGTGTCACCACCTAGCGAGAGAGTTGCGAATGATTTAAGAAAAAAGCTCGCGAAAATGTCCCGTTACTTTCGATTCCGTTCTCGCTGATTTGAGTTTGCGGTTAATGTGTGTTATTAGTTTCGTCTTTTGTGCGTGTATTGTGGCTAAGTTTTAGTGACATTTACTTCAAAATGATCTGCTAGAATCGATTTATGAAGTATGCCTCAATCTCATAAGGAGTGAACTTGTCGCAGACAAATTACCTCGCAATCGAAGTTGACGAAACGACTGACTGTGAAAATTTGTCTCAATTGGTCTTCATAATTTGCTATGAATTACTGGGGAAAATAAATGAAAGATTTATTTCCTTTGTATGAGCGAAAAGCCACACTGCAGAGAATGTAACTGCAGCAATTCTCTGCGAGCTGGAGAAAATGAATATACATTTAAAACCGGAAAAACTGATAGCTCAGTGTTACGACGGTGCTCCTGTTACGAGTGGCCGCAATAATGGAGTTCGGATAAGAATGAAAGAAGTGTATCAAAATGCGCACTTTATTCACCGTTACTCATAATTATATATTACAACTCATGTTTACAATTGAAATTATCATAACATTAAGCAAGCAGTGTAGTTTATCCTCACCACTTTAAAGATTCTTGCAAATGGTGTCATTTAGTACTGTTTATTGCGATAAAGTCTTGAGACGTAATATCAGTAGATAAAAGCTATCAGAAGGCTTTATGTTGGTTTTAGCCTTTGATTATTAATTGCTTCTGAAACAGGAAGAAGGTGTAGTGCGTAAGTTTCAGGTAAAATATGACATTGTCCCCCCCTTTCTGGAAATCGTCGTGGTTACAGACTGATACGTAGCTCGAGCTCTAGGTTTGTTCCGATCCTTCGCTAGTATGAAAACCACGAGCCGCGCCTGGTATGACCTGAATATCTTTCCATTTTCTGCAAAATTTCAAGAAAGATTCATTGTGGAAACTACTGCAAGTATTCTGCATTAAAATCAACAGAAAATTGCAAGCTTATGTGAAGTATCACAAGCCCTGGTATTCACTCGAATTTGGCACGGTGTTTTTGTTGCATCTGAAACAGTGTTCTGATTTGTGTATCAAATTGTCTCCATCCTTTGTTCATTTATAGGGTATAAATATCTCAACTGTTGCCAGAGCTTTATCTTTGAATCTAAACCACATCTCTTCTTCCTTTCACGAATAATATGGCAACATTTTTGCCCTTACCACGATCATGGTTGTGAGGTTCTCTACAGTCAGCCAGCACTTGAAACTAAGCAGAGCCACTCACCTGGTGCTGAATCAGTGGCAGACTAAGGGTGTCAGCGACCCAGGGTGGTGGCAAAAAAAAAAAAAAAAGTACCCCTCAGAACAAGAGGAACATGACAATCTAAGAGAAATAACTTCCAAGACCTGGAGGCCCCAGAACAAGAGGCCAAGAGCGCTGAAAAGAAAAAGAAAATTAATAAATAAATAATTAAAAAAAACTGCTTTTGAAGTATTTGGAGGCCCCAAAGATGGGAGGCCCAGGGCGGTCCGCCCCCTTCGCCCATCCCTTAGTCAGCCACTGTGCTGAATACAGCATTCAGCACTCCACAATGGTCCAGGCTGCCTTTCCAATTGTCATAAAGATTGCAGATTTTCTTCCAGACTCCACTCTAACAGGCTGATTTAATCCAGATTGAGAAGTGATCACTTCTGTGCAAGTCATTAACCATTTCCCAATGAACAGTGTGGTGACAGACTGACATATAATCAATCAGGGACATTGTTAAATTATGCTGGTTGACTAAACAATCTGTAGTGTGAATATACATGTCCTTAAGGTTTTCGTTATTGCAAAGTCTTTTATGTAATGTATTAAATCGACATTCTGCGTTGAATCTCTTACTTGCCAGAGGAACATCTTGTTTTCTTGGGAGACGTACGACTCTTCGATGGTCTCGCACACAATAGGATGAACGAAAATCCTGAAGGATTGCGGAATCACTTTTACTCAAAGCTTGAGGAAGGTTTACCATTATTCCAGTCATTTCTAAGTCCCAGAACTTTCATAATTCGTCATCAGATTGTGAGAATGTTTCATGGATGAGATTTACAGCAACTGAATTAGCACATACTCCTGATCGATTTCCACTTAGAACCCAACCAAATATGGTGGGAATTAGAACAATCCATGGAGAAATGTGGTACGGTGAACTATCCTTGACTATCCTCCAGTAATGGTCACTACCGATTAAGATCTCTCTTGGTAAGTCATCTTGAGATCCAGTTTTAGGATCAGCTAACTGAACTCTGTAAAGATTCAGCTTGGTTACAATGTCTTGTGGGGTCACTGCCTGAGGTTAGAAAGTGTGATCACTTTCATAAGTAGTAATAAAGACAGTTGAATTTTCCCAGGCTCCTTTAATATTAAAATGAACAAGTTTACGGTGACATAAGTAACTCTTCTCTGCCTCGAAAGTACAAACTGTCATTTCATGTTGATCAGTGATTTGTAGTTTTAACTCTTCTATCAGTGACTTTGATATAAATGTATCTTGGCTTCTGCTGTCCAGTATACACTGAGTCAAGCGCCTTAGGCAGGTCGGCCCTATGATGCAAACCTGAGCTGTTTCCAGAAATGTGAAATTTTGGGTCATAGCATCGATTTGACAAACAGATGCGACATTCATCTGATCCCCTGTTGCCTTAAGGGTATCCTGATTCGTGCACAAAGACCTACGATGTGACCTTTTACAGTTAGTGCAAAGTGCCTTTCCTTTCTTCTCACAGTTAGCTGCTTTATGTCCTCTGTTCAGACATAAGAAAAAATGGTTAGAATTATTTAGTGTTTCTTTTCTTTTCGCATCGTTTGTAACTGTCTTACAATCCTGAGCCCAGTGGTCACAAGATTCGCAGAAAATGCAGAACGGTACCGGTTGTTTAATTACCTTTGTTAACTGTTGCTTGGATTTAGTGCGAACATGGAGAGCTGACATGGTAGAGGTGTAACTTGATAACCTAGGCATCATGCAACGGATCTTTTATGTGATGAGAGCTGCCTCTACTTCTTCTCTTATAAATTCAATAAGTTTAAGAATATCACCCTCTGACAGACCTTCACTTTTAACATGTATGATCCAATGCTGACACATGTCGTTTGGAAATGCTCTAAGTATTTTCGGTGCGTGCACTCGGCCATAGGCATTTACATCTTCTCCGAGTGCACACAGAGCTTGAATACGGCGATTGCAGTCAATAAAGGTGGAGATAAGCACATCTGGAGTCACAAACTGTATTGGCTTAATACTTTCAAGATAATCCAAGTGAGCCTGTATAATTCTATCTTTGTTATCGTAGCGAGCCTTAAGCATCTTCTTTGTCTCCTTATATGTTTCGGCTGTCACAGCGATAACTTCCACCAAACTTTTTGGTTCCCATTCTAAATAACCGTGCAAAAATATGTGCTTTTGAACAGTTGACAATGAGGCGTTCTTATCAACTGATTGCTCAAACTGTTCCCAAAATCACACTATGTTTCTATATCTCCTGAGAATGACTCAAGCTTTATGGAGGGAAGCTTAACTGTGGTTACTGGAGAAGCAGAGGCAACTGTTTCTGCAGGTTGGGCGTTGTTAACTGAAACATGCAACTTTGCTCTAGATAATTTCTTCTCCATTTCTTCCGAAGTTAGTATGAGAACATGCTTGGCAGTATCTATGTACTGATCGCATTTGGATATGTCAGCGGCGTAATCATTATCGTCAAGAAGGCTGTGAATTTCATCATCAAGTCCTATCAATTTATCTAAGATCTCCTTTAATCATTCCATACAGTACTCCATGTTCTCCATGGACGAAGAATCTGTAAATTCTTGTATCTCCTTGACAAATAATGGCTCTTTCTCTAGTTCGTCGTATTTTCAGTTGATGCAAATGTGCGCTTGCATCAGCAGTTTCGACGTCAGACATCTTGGCAATGTATGGAATGCGAAACTCAAGCAGAACAGATTTACTTTACTTCTTAGTATCAGTGAATATAGCACCACTCAAAGATCTCTGCGTAAAATATTAATGCATGTTACGTACACTACTTTTAATAACTTTGTACTATGATACTATTGTGAATACCAAACAAACAATCAACAAGCGTGCGACATCATCAACTGCAATAAGTATCTGCTGTCGGGGATTATTATGTACGGTATTCAAGTTACAACAATATATATTTCTGTGAGGCTTCTACTATTCTTTGCTACTTCAATAATGTCTCGCCGTGAAGCAAGGCTACAAATATGTAGTCATTGTACTTATCTCAGTCAGCTGTTGAGATGATGTCGAAGTCGTGATTCTTCATTCAAAGCTCCATATTACTTTTATACGGCGTGCAGTATGCTCATACAATTATCATTTAATCTTGAGTCTATGTGTTTTCTCTCTCTCTCTCTCTCTCTCTCTCTCTTGCGTTCTCTTCCCTGGTTTCGGCACCAATTTTTTTATGTAGCGTATGTCATGAATAATAACACAGATTCCCTATTTACATTCTGTATTTTCAAAGACTAAAGCTACAGCAAAGATTCAATTATCAATCCAGAGATATTTACAAAGCCATTGCAAAATAATATATTATCAATTCCTAACATAACATACATATTTGAGAAGTGTAGCAAAACTTTGTGCCACTGAGACTGCTGTCACCACTTTGAACAGTTGGTATAGACTTAAGTTTGTTCTACAGATTACAAGTTGTTTATGTCACAAAAAGTAAAACATTCATTTATGATTATTCATTTCTTATCTCAAAGTATACTGTTTAAGATAATTTATGATTTGTATAATTTTGATTCTAAAGGTGTGATACACCTAATGTGAACCAAAAACCAGAGGTTAGATTCCTTAACTTTTTGTGGTAAAGTCTTTGTCATTTTGTGGTAAAGTCTTTGTCATGTTTCTTTTCTTAAGATGCAGTCAATTTTGCAAAATGGTGTGTATTATTGTATTGTACAATTTACACTGCATTTATATTTTATTGGTATAGCATCATAATTCTCATTTGTTTGTAAGGAATCCCGACTATGGTTCATCTGTTACAAAATGTTCACACTAAAGGCTTTAAATTAATTTCCACCTACAACATGACTATACAAGTGAATCAGGAGAAAAGGTACATGTTTTGAGAGGTAATACTACTGGTGATTCTGAACAAAATCTTCTAATAAACATATGCCCTTTTCTTAACTGTTTCTGGGAAAAACTGATGAAAGCATCTAGGAATGGGAAAAATACAGGTGACAGTAAATTAATTGTGTTCCAAATCTGAGCTCAGTTCTGCATTCCATTACTTGAGCACAAGCATATAAAATATGGGCAATAAGTTCCTCTCTTGTGGCCACTCCGCACTTGTACACTTCATTCTTCAGCCACCCCCACAAATATTAATCCAGTGGTATGAGATCGGGTGACCTCAATGGCCAAGCAATGACTCTACAGCAACTGATCCAATACCAGAATACATTGTGTTGAGATATGCTGTCATTGGCTGTATGGAATGTGTAAGAGCTCTGTCAGGCTGAAAGTACATACAATCTTGTGTTGTCAAAGGAATATCCATCATGTATTTTGAAGAAAATCAAGATACCATGTCCTCTTAAGATATTTATCCAAAGCAACAGGACCAATGAGTTGGTCATCAGTAATACCGCATAATATGTTGACTGAGAAAAATTGTTGAAAATTCATTTCCACATTAGTGTGCACATTTTCATCTGCCCATACATGAGAGTTGCTCGTGTTGCTCATGTTGTTAATTCTGTTATGAGTACTCATCAGTAAAAGGAATACTTGGAATTAATTGATCATTGGTAATAATCTATTTACAGAATTCTTGCTGGGTGGCAATATCTCCTTCATGCAGATGTTGTACTCTCTGATGATGAAATAGATGCAGACCTAGCTCATGTATGAGAGGTGTTTGAAAAGTCCAAGTGAAAATAAAAACTACATGTTTGGGGAAAACCATTTTTAATTTTCGACAGAGTCTCCTTTTAGACTTACACACTTTGTCCAACACTGTTCCAATTTGTTGATTGAATAATAGGAATCGTCCAAGCCTGCAAAATAGCTATTAGTTTCTGCTATCAACTCCTGGTTTGAATGAAATATTCATCCCACCAGCCACTTATTCAAATTGGGGAACAAATAGTAGTCCAAGGGAGCCAAGACTGGAGAATAGGAGGTATGTGAAATAAGTTGGAATCCTATTTCCAATAATTTTGCTACCACAACTGGTGAGGTGTGTGCTGGTGCATTGTCGTGATGGAAAAAGACATTTTTGCGGGTTAATCGCCGGTGTTTTTCTTGCAGTTTGGTTTTCAAACATTCCAATAATGATGAGTAATATGCACCTGTAATAGTTTTGCCCTGTTCCAGATAGTCAATGAGTATTATCCCTTGCAAATCCCAAAAGACTGTCGCCACAACCTTTCTGGCTGAAAGACTGGTCTTCACTTTTATTTGGTGCAGATTCTCTCTTGGTAACCCATTGTTTAGATTGTTCTTTGGTCTCAGGAGTATAGTAATGAAATCCACGTTTCATCCACTGTGATCAAATGATGCTTTAAGTCTTGTTGATTCTTCCTGAATAGCTGCAAACCTTCCTTGCAACACTTCACACAATTCCAATTTTGGTCAAGTGTGAGCAATCGCGGCACCCATCTTGCGGATAGCTTTCTCATGTCCAAATGTTTATGCAAAATATTATGTACCCTTTCATACGAGATGCCCAAAGCACTAGCAATCTCACACACTTTAACTCTTCTGTCATCCATCACCATATCATGGATTTTATCAATTTCTGGAGTCATAACCTCCACAGGGAATCCAGAATGTTAAGCATCACTTGTGCCCTTATGGCCACTCCAAAAATTTTAAAACCACTTATAAACTGTTCTAATCGAAGGTGCAGAGTCACCATAATGTTTATCAAGCTTCTCTTTATTCTCCTGAAGCTTTTTGCCTTTCATAAAGTCATTTTTAATTACCACATGAAATTCTTTTTCATCCATTCTTACAATCACTCAACTTACTTGATTCACATGAATGCCAAACACAAAGAAATCGACGAATATGGCTGAAACTTGGTGTGCATTCTTTCCAAAGATGCTACTAACTAAACATGACCACAATACATGCCGGTGGTGCCACCTCTCAGACTTCGCACAGACTTTTCAAACGCTCCTCATTCTGTGCATATCACTCGTATTTGTCAAATATCTAGATGGGCAGCAGTTCCTCTAGAATTTATAGTTCGTCTGCATATCACCACTTGAAGAATGTTCTCAACTTCATTAAGAATTTGTTGTATGGGACATTCAGAGACAACATTTATGCTGGGAAGCCCACTACACTCACAAAGTCTGTGAAACACCCTGCTATCTGACACTGCATTTCTGAAATTGTTGTTGGTATTCTTGCACAGCAGTTGTGGAATATTCATTGGACAAACTATAGAGAAACATCATGTCAGTATACTCTGCATGTGTGAAGATTTGTGGCATTTTCACTACACAAAACTGTATTCTTTGTTCGTGTAACAACACTGTAGTACCATGCTCTATAACAAGCACTATAGGACTGAGACTTGAGGTAAAGAACTACACCATGCACAACTGAACTGACATGGGTAGTAAAGATGACACCACACTTTCCCCTTTTTCACTGGTTTGCCAGAAATGCTTTAGAAAAGGGCATATATTTATTAGAAATCGCTTTTTTTTAATCACCTATATTATCACCCCTCAAAGCATGTACTTTTCCCTTTGATTCACTCTGTATAAATATATAACTTCCCATGAATGTTAATAGGTGCTGTTTTTGTATTATCAATTTTTTAAATTAATTGTCCTTCAGCTATAAATAAGTATGTACAGTGCATGGAAAAAATTATGCTTCTGAATGTAAATGTCAGATGTTATCCAAACCTGCAGGTTATGCTATAGTGTTTTAGCACAATCAGTACCTGTGTAATGTGCTTAATATGACAAAATTGCCAGTCTTGTCAGAGCAGTGTTTCACATAGTTGTGACTGCATTATGTCAGAGACTAAATGAATTCAAATGTAGGAAAATTGTTGAGTCCTGTATGGTGGATGCTTCCATAACCAAGTTAGCTGAAGTGTTTGGAGTTTCTAGGTGGATCATTAATACTGAGTACTGGGAAGGAAGGAAAACATTATCTGCTAAATCATAATGCAGATGAATTTGTCTGTTGAGTGAATGAATTGAAGGAGACTGTTACTGATAAGACCTGTTTAACACTGTTTCCAACTGCTGGGTGCATTTACATCCCAAGTGTGTATCATTGTGGGGATTCAGTTATAGTTTGGGCAGCCACGGCAGCCACAGCAAGGCTGTATTACTGCCAGTGATTATATGACCATGTTCACTAATCAGGTCCATCCCATAGAATAATACTCTTTCCCCAGTGGTGATAGTGTATTCCTAAACAACAGGAACCCTGTTCACATAGTTTTCAGGAACCAAGACTGATTTTATGAACATAAGGATGAATTGTCACTTCTCCCATTGCCACCAGATTCACCAGGTCTCTATATTATTTACCCTAAACAACAGGAACCCTGTTCACATAGTTTTCAGGAACCAAGACTGATTTTATGACTATAAGGATGAATTGTCACTTCTCCCATTGCCACCAGATTTACTAGGTCTCTATATTATTTACCCTTTGTAGTTTATTTTGGAGAGAAGAGTACATGAGCTCTATCATCCTCTGTTACCACCACCTGAACTTACAGAAAGAATAATATAAGTTCCTTGAAAACCATACAGAACCTCTTTTATTCATTCTTAGATGACTTAAGCTGTTTTGAATGTTAACAGTTTTCTAACAGTGTATTAGGTATGGTTATGTGTTGGGCTTTAGGTGCCATCATATTGTTTTTCCTCCCCCTACTCTACAGGAGACACTGTTACATTTAGTAAATACCTCTGTAGTCCTTCTGTGAAAGTCAGAAGATCTTCAGATATTTCATAAAGAGGATATATCACCCAAGTCACCTTTCATAGGAAATTTGATTAATGTATTCAGGAGCGTCATGCACTAAATGGTTGATCATAAGTTCCTCGTGCCTGGACACAGTTACCTTGAAAATGATGCTCACTTTTCTCACATTGAGAAGAAGAAAAGGCAAACCCAATTTATATTTGTTCCACAGGATTGGATAAAGCTTGTTGAAAATGCCATGGCAATGTTTCATGTGAATGAAATGAAGCAAGAGGGTTTCCTATCCACAGAACCAATTGCAAATCTTCTAATCAACAGAAAAATAGACACTGAGAAACAAAAGATTAACTGGTTAACAATGAGGTAAATGCAATACAGAAAAACTGAACCAAGAACTTTCATCTTCAAGGAGACACTTACTGAAGACATAGAATTTCAAAAAGTAAATGTTGCACGTACATGTAGGTCTGCAACATTACCTGCACATATTCCACTACTTCGACATGAACCACTATGTTTAAAACAAGCAAAAACTGATGGCTTGATGTCGTTGTTACAGTTTATTCTTCCAGTATACCACAACTTTTATAAGAGTTGAGAGTTTAGCAGAAAATCAACCAGGATATCGTGGTCGCCTCATGGTCATGGTAGAGGTCAGCATCATCTTTCACACTCTCCTCTTTCACACCCTGCACAACCAAGTAGTTATGAATCCTATCCTGATGACTGTGATAGTGGTGCAGTGAATGAAAGCGAGTAAGCAAAAACTTGTTCTTTCTTTAAAAGCATAGTGGTACAAGTGACATTTTATGAAGACATTTTGAAAGCATAGTGCTACTAGTAAACTTTATGAATATTTTTCACAATGATGCCTTACACTCAGAACCTTCAGATACTTACCAAATATATGTACCTCAAGTGAAAATTATTGTTTCATTTTGTATAACCTGTGACTTTAAATAAACATTTAAGGTCGTTTTTCTCAGAATAACCTGTATGCTACTTATACCATTATGATTTCACCCCTTCATTTACATAATTACTTTGTTACAGGGCACTGGTTACATGTCAAGTTCTCAAAGATGAATAACATATTTGTATCTTTCAGGTGATAGTTGCTCTTAAAACACTAGGAAACATCGGTGTGACCAATGCAAATTTATCAAATGTTTTGCATAACTGCATAGAAAATGAAGACCTACCTATGGAACTGAGAATATCTGCCATTGAAACTTACAGGTATTTTGAACTCTGTTAACAGCCAGATAATATTTATTTAGCATATTTGCTACACACAATACATGTATTATTTATCTTTTCACTTACAATAAAGAAATTACAGTAATTTTATTAAAAAATCAGCAGTAAAGGGATGGTATTGAATAGTTTTATTTACTTTTTTCCTCTAGAGTGATTGAGACATGAGGTGTACAGTCTATGAAAATGATTAAGAGAAGAATTTAGAGTGACTGAGTGTAGAAAGATGAAAAAATTGAAATAGTTTTTATATTTAGTTTCTGTATAATTAGACACAGATTCTCAAAATGTCAAAGTTGCTGAATGAACCACCACCACCACTAGTTTGCCCCCCCCCTCTCTCAAACAATTGTCCTTTTATTTTTAATAATTTTTATTTCATTTTACACATTCTTTTGGGCTAATTATCAAAATTGTTTCAAATGTTTGTTCTGGCTTTTGTAAGCTCTTAGAATGCTTAATAACCCATGGGCAGACATGCTCTTGACATATGGTGGTAAGGATCAGAGAGAATGGAATATAATATGGTTCATCATGGTATTTGTATGTAACACAGCAAAGCATGACAGTACTAGTTGTACACAATTCTTCTGCATCATGGTCATAAAGCCAAAGTAACAATGGATACCTTGTTCCCATTTCAATGAGACAACATTCAAATAGGCTGTGTGAAACACCATATCATTAGGAACATGAGGACAAATGGCGCATATCATTCTGCTTGCAATTTCTGAGTTACTGTGGAGGATACAATGGCCTGATTGCATTCTCATGATAAATTGATATAACATGAGTAATAAATCCTTAAATAAATAGATAAAAGTGTGTTGCTTTCATGATGATAGCTTGATGTAATAAACTATGAACTAAGATATAGTTTGTTGAAATCACATGAGACATTCAAATGTTCAAATACTGTTCAATCCTTTAAGGTATTTCCATTGTATAAATTTAATTTTGCTATCTTCAGATATTGTGAACATTAAATGTGTAGTTTGAAATTTATAAAATATTGATTGTTCAAAATTGGAGCAACACATTTTGCTTGTTTGCATGATTGTGGCCCTCCATCCATACAATTCCAGAATTAGAATAATTATGTGACATATGGACTATGTATCCATTATCAAACAAACTGCTATCATTCTCGGCAGTTTTATGTTTTCTATCCAACTCTAGGGGTCTACAGCTTATTTGAGATTCCTTTGCTTCTTAGGAAGGATGGAATTTCTTGCAGCAACAACCAGGACTTTCTCACAAACTCATATGTGCATTCTTGGCACTATTGTCTCCATGCTGTTTGCAGAGATGCACCACCCCAATATAGGGTTTTCGTTGGCATGCCCTGCATTATTTGTCACATCCTTAAGTGAGCTCTGAGAATTAACCAGACTCCCTCCTGTGGCATCACAGAATGTAGCACCTCAGTGTTGGTGAAATTTTATTAAAAAGCATATATAGGCATCTAAAATTATCCAGTTATTATTATTATTATTATCATTGTTTAAACCTTAGATGTAGGACTTTCATGTATATGGCTTTGTATTTTTGAGCAAGACATTCATAACATTTCAAATTATTTCTTCCAGTTCAGTCAGTCAGCTTCTAAATTATTGGTAATGACATTTTTCTACCAGCATTTTCCATTATGAAATAGTTGCAGCTCTGTGTAGATTTGTGTCAGAGTTTCATTATATTCTGTTGGTTCTGTTGCTTACTTTCCAAGGACAAATTATTTTTATGATAATATGTCTTCCTCTAAATTGATAATATTCCTCTAAGCTGATAATTTAAATTGCCAGCACAGAAGTTCATTTTGAGGATCTTGCAAATATCTCTAACTAACTTGACTGCTATTAGAGAATTGGTGGACAGTTATGGATCAGGGACGTTTGTGCAGATTTCCTTGGTAAATTATCAACTATTATTTTTTAAATCAATGTTCTCTGCTTTGTATAATTTTTCTTCATTTTTCACACTAGATGGTTATATATTTTCCGTTGAAAGCTTTTTTATTGCAATTTGTGCTCATCAACTCAGTAGCACACTTTCTTAAATATTATTTTATTCTTTATGTAGCTTTCAATATAAATATTTTCAGGCGATTTCCATGTGAACCAGAGAGGGACTATTTCATTGATATATATCGAAATCATGCAATCGATCCTGAAATTCGGATTGCTGCTTATTTGCAGATAATGAGATGTCCTAATTATATTGTCATAAAAACAATAAAACATGCATTAATTGAAGAAGAAGTCAACCAAGGTATGAATTTCTGGTTATTTTAAAGCAACTTTTCATAATGAAAAAATAATTCAAATTTTTTAAACTTAGTTTACCTGTCACAGTGGTGATTTTCAGCTGCTAAATTGTCAGTTTTGCTTATACTTAGGAAAAATAAGAAACAAATAGGGTACAGACTAATACAAGTGAGGTGAGCTTAGGTAAATTTGTTTAGGGGCCCTTGCCTTATATCAGTATTAATATACATAAATATTTTATCATAGTAAGCAGAATTACTGATCAAGGTATTCTTTCACACAGTAAATAGGACTTCATAGTTTTACAAAATCATAATTTGTCATCAATGTACATGTGGAATGAAACTCTGGAGGCTGATGTGAAATGGCCTCTTTCTTACCAGATTCAGTTGTAGTATGTAACACATGTAAAAATTAGTTTGTTCTAGTGTTGTATTCATGTATTTCATTATTTTTCTTAAGTCAGGACACAGTTCATGGTATTTAGTTTTTTTAAATATTATGTTTTCCAGTAAGTATAGCAGAGGTGCTACATCATATTGTGTTCTCTGGTCCAGTGAAACCGCCCCAAAAAAGCCAAGTGCGCCCAAAAAAAAAAAAAAAAAAAAAAAAAAAAAAAAGAGAGAGAGAGGGAGAGAGAGAGAGTATTGTATATTTAAACTATTATTTTAAATTTAATTCTTCTATCAGGTCATCTTATCTGCATGTTGAAAGTATTTTAAAGGTATAACGAGATAGAAAGCATATATGCCATAGGATTGCTCAAGCACTTCTGGGGTTTAGATTCTCTTCTGAACCTTCTGAATCAGGCTATTGGCACTCCTTTGGCAGGTAGGTGTGAGCAGAAGTGTCGCTAGTAATGTGAACATTTGAGGTGGTAAAGGGACCAGCTACTATGCTACTTGAACTCTGATGCAAATGCACAAATTGGTTCACATGAAAGACAATGTAGCTAGTTCCCATACTAACATTGTGCAACATTTGCAAAGTGTCCCTGAAGGTAACATCTTTGCCTCACTGTTGATTTTGACTCATTTAGCTGTTTGAAAAGAGGTGGGGAGAACAGCCTTTTTGCATGCTTAAGGTGAGGTGCTGGTGCTGGTGCTGGTTTACAATGTTTTGTGGTGGACAACTCATTTCCAGGATATGGCATATTCTCAAACTACACAGAGAAGCCTTACCATGATCCCAAAGAACAGACAGTTAGAAATAGCATCTTGTTCAAGGACTCTGAAGACCATGATGATAATGATGAAGCCATGACAGGAGGGTCTGTCGCTGGTCATCATCACTGTAAGGAAGGTGTGCAGGTAGAATGGAAAGATTCTCTGGAACTGCCATACAGAGAGCCCATGACAAGATCCATGACACTGCAACTGGATCCAAAAGGAAACTTAACAGCAGGTCTTATTCTTTCAGGAAGGGGAGCAATGTCACAAGTCTTCCAATGGAGTATGTAATGCTGTGGTTAGCACTGCAGATTGCTGAGCTGGTGGTCCCCAGTTCAAATCCCACCACTGAGAGAAAAATTTATTTCTTTGTATTTGCTATTTCTATAATGTTCTATGTCTTTCTTATGTTTGATGTACTTATAATTTCCAGAAAATAATTTATATGTATAAGTAGCAGAGCACTCTAAGCAGGAGACAATCTGTTCCGCATGTAAGCTTGTGTTAGCAATAAACCAGTTCTAAGTGTAAAGTGTTGTGCTCTATTAATGATCGTCTTCGAATTCCGGACCACCTGCAGTGTTATCCGCAACAATGTGACTACGCTCCAGGCTGCAAGCATAGGTATTGAGTCATATCCCTGACCGAAAGCTTGCAAAGCCTAGGCACCAGGGTGGGATGAAGAAAGAAAAATGGTAATTAAAGGGGACAGACAAAGGATATGGAATATCCATAGAAACACCAGAAACACATAATGAAAATAGAGAAAGTTATTAATAGGGAACAAATCATGAATTTTCTGCTGGGGATATTTCAAAAATTAAATAAAAACTATGCAAAGTTTGAGGGGAGAAATGAAGAAATTTAAACGGGCAGTAATTAATGTGTTAACAGAGTGGAATGGTGAAATAAGTCAACAATTATAAACCATCAAGGTTCGCCAAGCCCATACTCAGCAACTTGAATGCTGAGCCCCCTGAGGGGTGTACACATTTGTTCTAATGATTCTATAACTGCTCTTATCAGATGGCTGCAGACATCTTGTGCTAGTGTCTATATTACCAAACACACAACTGTTCTCTTGTTGTGTGGAGCATCAAAATACTGGTTTATTCAAGTTCATTTTCCAGGAACTCAGAATGTTTAATCTATCTTCTTATTACATATTGATATTAGTATGTAGTCATGTTTATTTTTCAACCAATATTTGCCAAGAAATATTTTTCTGAATTGTCACAACTTACTGAAAACAGACTACAAAAAATGTCTATTGAAAGTTAATGGATGAAGTTTCCCTTAGGATGGAACCTACGAAATTTACAACAATTTATAAAATCAACTTATTGTTATTGTGGTCTTCAGTCCGGAGACTGGTCTGATGCAGCTCTCCACAATACCCTATCCTGAGCAAGCCTCTTCAACTCCACATAAGAACGGCAACCTATATCTGTCTGAATCTGCTTACTGCATCTATCTCTTGGTCTTCCTCTGTGGTTTTTACCCCACACTTCCCTACAATGCTAAATTCACAATTCCTTTATGTCTAAGAATGTGCTCTACCAATATTCAATGATAACAAATTTCTATTTTTCAAGAACACTTTTCTACCTATTGCCACTCTGCATTTTATATCCTCTGTACTGCGACCATCATTTGTTATTTTACTCTCCAAGTATCAAAACTCATCTGTCTCGTATATTGTTTTGTTACCTAATCTTAATTTCTTCAGCATCACCTGATTTTATTTGACTGCACTCCATTACCCCTAGATTTTCTCTTGTTAATGTTCATCTTATATGCACCTTTCAGCACACCGTCCATTCCGTTCAACTGCTCTTCCAGGTCCTTTGCTGTCTCTGACAGAATTACTATGTCATTGCCAAATGCAATGTTTTTAATTCTTCACCCTGAACTTTAATTCCTTCTCCAAATTTTTCCTTGCTTTCCTTTATAGCTTGCTCAATGTACAAATTGAATAACATTGGAGAAAGGCTACAACCCTGACCCACTCCCTTCCCAACCACTGCATCCCTTTCGTGCCCTTCAACTCTGACAACAGCTGTCTGGTTTTTGTAAAAGTTGTAAATAACCTTACGCTCCCTATATTTTACTCTTAGTTGCTTCATAACTTGAAAGAGTTTATTCCAATCAACATTGTCAAAAGCCTTCTCCAAATATACACAATCTAGATATGTAGGTTTGCCTTTTCTTAATCTATCTTCTAGGATAAGCCATAAATTGAGTATTGCCTCACGTATTCCTACATTTCTCCTGAACCCAAACTGATCTTCCCTGAGGTTGGCTTCTACCAGCTTTCCCATCCTTCTGTTAAATAATTCGTGTTAAAATTTTGCAACCATAACTTATCAAACTGATCGTTCTGTAATTTTTCACACCTGTCTGTGCCTGCTTTCTTTGGAATGGGGACTATAACATTTTTCTTAAAGTCTGAGGGCACTTCACCTGTCTCATACATCTTACACACCAGTTGAAACAGTTTTGTTATGGCTGGTTCTCCCAGAGACTTCAGTAGCTTTGAGGGAATGTCATCTGCTCCAGGGAACTTGTTTTGACTTAGGTCTCTCAGTGCTCTGTCAGATTCATCTCTTGGGAGTATAGTGTCTCCTATTTCATCCTCATTTACTTCTTCTCCCCTTCCTTCAATATTGCCTCTAAGTTCATTTCCTTCATAGAGCCTCTCTATATACTCTTTCCACCTTTCAGCTTTCCGTTCTTTGCTGAGAACTGGTTTTCCATCTATGTTCTTGATATTCATAGAGAAACTGTTTTTCTTATCTCCAAATATCTCTTTTTATTTTCCTGTAGGCTGTATCTGTTTTTCCCCATATTGATATATTCTTCTACATCCTTGCATTTGTCTTCTAGCCATTTTGCACTTCCTGTCAATCTCATTTCTTAGTTGTCTGTACTCCATTTTGCCTGTTTCATTTACTGCATTTTTATATTTTCTTCTTTCATCAATTAAATGTAGTATGTCCTGTGATATCCAAGGATTTTTTGTAGGTCTTGCCTTCCTACCTATTTTGTCCTCTGCTGTCTTCACTATTTCATCTCTCAATGCTACCCATTCCTCCTCTACTGTTTTATTTTCTCCTGTTCCTGTCAACTGTTGCCTAAAGCTCCCTCTGAAACTCTCAAGAACTTCAGGTCCCTTCAGTTTATCCAGGTCCCATCTCCTTATTTTCCTACCTTTCTGCAGTTTTTTCAGTTTCAGCCTACAATTCATGACCAATACGTTATGGTCAGTGTTTATATCTGCCCCTGGGTATGTCTTACAGTTTAAAACATGGTTCCGGAATCTATGCCTTACCAATATAAAGTCTATCTGGCAGAGCTAGTTGGCATATAAACCTGTACTACTGTGGTCGGTGTTAGCTTCATTTCTATCTTGACTACCATAATGCGATCGCTGTGTTGCTCATAGTAGTTTACCTGCATTCCTTTTTTCTAATTCATTATCAGATCTACTCCTGTAATACCCCCAACTGATTTTGTATTTATAATCCTGTACTCACTGACCAGAAATCCTGTTCCTCTTTCCACCAAACTTCACTAATCCCCACTATATCTAACTTCAACCTATCCATTACTCTTTCTAAATTTTCTAGTTTCCATACCCGATATGTAGAATGCCAATGTTGTCTTTTCTGATGATCACATCCTCCTGAGTAGTCACCACCCGGAGATCCGAATGGCGGACTCTTTCACCTCTGGAATATTTTACCCGAGAGGGTGCCATCATCATATGTTCATACAGTAGAGCTGCATGTCCTTGGGAAAAGTAACAGCTGTAGTTTCCCTTGCTTTCAACGGTTCACAGTAACTGTGTGGCAGAGCCACATTAACTGCTGTTACAAGGCCAGCTCAGTCAGTCATCCAGACTGTTGCCCCTGTAACTACTGAAAAGGCTGCTGCCCCTCTGCAGAAACCACACATTTGTCTGGCCTCTCCACAGATACCCCTTCGCTGTGGTTACACCTATGGTATGGCTATCTGTATTGTTGAGGCACACAAGCCACCCTATCTAGGCACTGTCTGTGGTTCATGGGAAAATCAAATTACAAATCACTATTATTAATTACTGTACACATTTTCTCAAACATATCAACTCTTCTAGTTAATTTTTCTAGGTTTTGTCCTAAGTTGTGTGAAAGGATTGAAGCCACTTCCAAGCTGTTCTATCATTTTACATGATTTTCTTATACTTTTGTGATCTTTATCACCTGGTCTGATAATATCTGGTTAACAACCAACTGTTTTTCTATAATGGTTTAGAATTGTTGACTTACTTCACTCTTCCATTACTGCCTGTTTAAATTTTATCATTTCTCCCCTCAAACTTTGCATAGTTTTGGCTAGTTTTTGGTGATTTTCATTTAATTTTTGAAACATATCAAGCAGAAAATTCATGCTTTGTTTCCTAGTACGGCGGGGCTTCTATTTTTAAAAGACAGGGAGGGACAGTGCATAGTTGACAAAGTCCCTAAAACACCTCCCCTCTTTCATGCCTTCCCTCGGCGATGTTACCATCGCACTTTGTGCCAGTGCCCTGGTTTGTAAACGGGGCAGCACTGCACGCGAGGTGCCGTGTAGACATGCAACTTCAGTGCATGTCTGAATTCGCTCTTTTACTAACCTTGTGACTTCTGTCATAGTTGATGTCCCATTGCGCAGGTGAAGCACACAGGTCGCACTTCCTTTGTACTTGAAGTGATGCTAAAAGAGGTGTTGAGATGTGGCTAGGAAGTACTGCACTATGAATAACTTTAGCTTTTGTAGGATGCCAGTGCTTGTTTTTATTGAAGAAATGCCAGTGTATATCCAAGCAAAAATATACAGACTGTGGAATGTTAAAAATATAAACGTTGCATAACGTATAAACTGTCCCTGGCCCACACTGAACTAACCTGAATGTGCAAGGTATCGCGATTGGCACTCGACTGACTGCTGCCGCCTCTCGCTGCGCGCCACAAGCCACCATTTTGGCACCAAGCAAAACTTCTAGACTAACATTGTTCAACTTATTACAAAATATACAAACTAATTAAATCTTTGAATTAACTGGAATATAGCTTAGCACAAAAACATTACAGAAAGTATGCAGATGATTTTTAATAGACATATGAAAGTTAAATATTAATAAAAGAAGCTTAAAGTTTTGGCGGACAACTAGTATAGGCGGGAGCCAATCAGATCTCAACTTGCAGTAGGGGCGGAGCTTTCCTATGGGATACAAGCTCATCTACTGTCTCTCTCTCACACCCTTTCTACTATTGCATTACACAGTTCTCCAACCAAGAAAACTTTTTAACACCTAATATATTGATATGCGAAATAGATGACTCCATATCAGCCCCCTCACAAGGTTTACTAAGTCCTGGTTGAAATTCAACAGCTCATTATTATTATTATTTTAGTGTTAGCTGCTTTTAGACATAATTATTTGTAAACAGCTTGGCTTTGTAACAGTTAAAGCAGAAGTACACTGCATTGCTCTCATCACATATGAAAATATGATTCTTAATCATATTGTGCCAATTTTATTCACAAATATACTGATAGAACAAGTAAACTATGTTTACGTCTTTTATTAACTGTGTGATTCAAGTATTCAAATTTTGTTAGAAACATGTATGAATTGTATGTCAGCCCCCTCACACAAGTAATTAATTTCTTTTATTTTTTTTCTGTCTTAATGGTGTTTATATGGACATCCCATATCCTTCGTCCTCTTTAACTATCATTTCTCTCTCTTTGTCCCACTCTGGTGCTATGGCTTTGAAAGCTTATGATCAGGGATGTGGCTCAACTTCCTTTGCTAGTTGCCTGGAGCATAGTCACAGTGTCACGTTGAAAAAAGCAGGTGGTCCGAAATTCAAAGACTGGTCATTAATAGGACACAACATTTTACACTTAGAACAGGTATATTGCTAACACAAGCATACACTCATAACAGACTGGCTCCTGGTTGGAGTGCTCCGCTATTTATACTTAGAAAAAATTTTCTGGAAATTACAAGGACGTCAAACATAAGAAAGACGTAGAAAATTGTAGAAATAGCAAATACAAAGAAATAAATTTTTCTGCCAGTGGTGGGATTTGAACTGGGGCCCACCAGCACAGAAATCTGCACTTCTAACCACTGCACCACACTCTCCATCAGTAGACTCGTGACATTGCTCCCTTTTGCGAAAGAACAAGACCCGCTGTTAGTTTCCTTTTGGAGCCAGCTGCAGTGTCATGGATCTTGTCAGGGGCTCTCTGTGTGGCAGTTCCAGAGGATCTTTCTATTCCGCCTGCATGCTTTCCTTACAGTGATGATGACCAGCGACAGACCCTCCTGTCATGGCTTCATCATTATCATCATGGTTTTCAGAGTCATTGAACAAGAAGCCATTGGGATCATGGTAAAGCTTCATATGGAGAACATGACCAATGTCTCTTCTTTTTTGTCATTTGAGGATGGTTCATAATCCTCGACTTTGTATGTGACACCTGACAGGCAGCATATGACATCATATGGACCAGAGTATCGCTTCAGTAACTTTTCTGATAGCTGAACTTTATGTCCAGGGCTAAAAATCCATATCAGATTTCCTGAGCTGCACACAACAGGTTGGTGCTTGTCATTTTACCAATGACAGTCCTCCTGGGTGTTCAGTGTCTGTATGCGACCCGTTGTATTGCTTCTTCGACCCTGGTAATGAGCTGTTCCACATAGTCATCACGAGTGTCATACCATTGGAATGAGAAAGCATATCCATTGTTGTCTCAGCTTCATGACCATTAAGCTGGAAAAATGGTGTGAAGCCTGTGGTGTCTTGCCTTGCTGTATTATAAGCAAATGTCAGGACTGGCAGTATTGTATCCCAATCCTTCTGCTCAATATTGACATACATCGACAACTTATCTGCTTACATCTTGTTAAAACATTCTGTAAGACCATTTGTGGACAGTGTCACAACGTGTCATTACTGCTGATACTAGTTTTGACATGAATATTTTTCCTTGATCAGATATCATTACACATGGTGCACCATGTTTCAAAATGATGTCTTCTACTAGGAAATTTGTGCTCTCTGGAGCTTCTGCATTGGTCACAGGTTTTGTGAGATAGTCAGTGCAGACTATTATCCATCATTTACCAGTTGTTGTCTTCAGGAACCTACCTAAAAGGTCAATTACAATCTGGTGGAATAGAGCTGCTACAGGGGGTTTGGATTGGATTAGATTAGATTAGTTTTTCATTCCATTGATCCAGGTTGAGGAGATCCTTGTGGATGTGGAAGACGTCAACAAACAAAATTTACAAGCTGAATAATAGATAATACTAATAATGTAAATACAGATACATATTTTTTTTGAGCTGATAATATAATAATACTTTTATAGTATGAATACTGATACAGGCATCATTTAGTACAATTTAGAAATTCACTAATGGAGTAGAAGGAGTTGGCCACTATAAAGTCTTTTAGGATCCTCTTAAATTTATCTTTATTTCTGGCAAAATTTTTTATAGTTGATGGTAAATTATTGAAAATGTGTGTTCCTGAGTAGTGGTCCCCTTTTAGAACTAAAGTAAGCGCTTTTAAGTCCTTGTGTAAATCATTTTTGTTCCTAGTATTGTATGTATGGACTGAGCTGTTTGTTGGGAAAAGGGATATGTTATTTATGACAAATTTCATTAAGTAATAAATATACTGAGAGGCAGTAGTTAATATACCCAGTCCTTTGAAGAGGCTTCTACAGGACGTCCTTGAATTCACTCCACAAATAATACATATTACATGCTTTTGGAGTCTAAAGATCTTTGGGATCTTTGGCGTGATGTCACAAGCACTGGGTTGTTGTGCACATCGCTCTCTATTTTTTATACAGTTTTAGGATTATTATAATTATTTTAACTGTTATTCATGATAATATTTAATCTAGAAGTGTTCTAGTAGAGGATCGTCAGTCGTTTTACCATTTGTTGTGCCTTATTTGCTTTGAGTGGTGTTCATTATGTGTTTGTGTGTGCGCCGGCATCGACGTCTTAGTGCTTTGTTTACATCTGATGGAGAGCAGCTCCAGCCATAACAATCTCCAAAAGATAAGTTCCAATAAGTGTTTGTGTATTTTGGTTACATATTATCGTTAGTATATTTCAAAATTGTTAGCACACTAGTTATTTATTAAATTTGGTACTTTTCAACCAGTGTCTTCTTGCTGTTTTTATTGCGGATGTGAAATTTTCCTGTAATTTATGGTATCTGATAACTCTTGTCCTCCCATTGTGTTTAGTTAGTTTATTAGTGATGCTTGACTTTGTTCTTGTTTATACAAGCAACAGTGTAAAGTTTTTTGTGATGGTGTTATTTACTCTTTTTTTTATACTAGTAGTTGTAGTATTAGTTGTTGTTGTTACTTGATTTGTAGAGACTGAAATTTGTTACTTGCTGCAGTTAAAGTACTTCCTCATTCATTTGTAGAAAAGTAACTTACATAATGTAGTTGTCTAGTTTTTCTTACCAAGTAATTGTAAAATTTTACCATGAGTGAAAAGTGTGGGCTCTGTCATAGGGTCGTGCGTAGTGGGCTGCAGTGTGGGATTTGTAGTAAGTATTTTCATGGTGGGGAATGTAGTAAGGAAGCCAGTGGGCACTGTGGTGAGGTTCTCTCCTGGAATTGTAGGATATGCAGCAGGAATAAAATGATAGAGGAGCAGTAGCGTTTGATCTGCTCCCTTCAGGTGCAGTTGAAAAATGCTGAAGAGGAACTAGGTAGGCTAAGGAGGGGAAGGGGGAGTAGCAGTTGGCAAGAAAGTAGCTAGAAGGAGGTATTCAGACAGCTTCACATTGCAAGTTGGAAATAGGTTTGACCAACTGTCAAAGTTGAGTGGAGATGAACCTCCTGTAGCTGTAGGTTTAGAAAGTATGCAGCAGACCTCAGCTGATAGGAAGCCAAAATCTGTAGTTAGGTTTCTTAGGAAAAAGAAGGTTCTGCTGCTAGGCAGTTCTTATGGTGGAGGTGTTGCCCACCAGTTGCAGGAAGTCTTTGGGAGTGAGTACCAGGTCACCAGTATAGTGAAGCCTTGTGCAGGGTTAGCTCAGGTTACTTGTAACATAGGGAACTTACGTATGAATTTCTCAAAAGAGGATCAGGTAGTTATAGTGGGTGGGGCCGGGAATAGTCTTGATAGGGATTATGATATAAGTGGTGATCTGGAAAGGATATCAACTCAAACTGGTGGCACAAATGTGCATTTCATGCAGCTGTTTCAGCGCCATATAGCTGTCAGGTGTGTTAACATGGGGCTTGAGGGGGTGCTGATGACGTAGGCATGAATCACATTGCAGTGGTGCTGGTTGAGACTATCCAAAGGTTGGATTTCACTAGGCATGGAACAGGGTACTTCCAGTAACAGACAGCCAGGGTGGCTGACAAAGGGGGTAAGAGTATGATGTAGAACACAGCGGAATAGTATCAAAATGTTAGAAGCAGTCAGAATGAAGATGCAGTAGCTTATTACAAATAGCACTGTAAGGTTTTGAAAAATGTTGTTAAGAAGGCAAAAAGTATGTGGTATGCAAAAATAATAGCAAACTCTTGGGATAAAATTAAAACCATCTGGTCAGTCTTGAAGAAAGTGTCTGGTCGGCAGCAGCAGATAGAAGATATAATGTCAATGCGTAGTACAAATGTTTCTGTTACTGATAAGTCAGATATATGTTCTGTTTTCAATAATCACTTTCTGAATATAGTAGGTGAACTAAACCAAATCATAGTTTCTACAGATAATCATATAGCATTTTTAAAAAATGACCTTCTGAGGCAGTTACCTGAAATGGTCCTTCATGATACTTCCATAGGGGAGATAGATACGATAATAAAATCACTAACGACTAAGGACTCTTGTGGATATGATGGGGTATCTAGCAGAATTCTGTTCTCTGTACTGTTCTCCATATGTTAACCCAGTACTAAGCCATATTTGCAATTTTTCCTTTCAGTATGGTCAGTTTTCTGACAGATTAAAGTACTCAGTAGTGAAACCACTTTATAAAAAAGGAGAAAAGTTATTGAAAAGACTGTATGTTCAAGATTAATGGATCATTTCAGTTCACATAATTTGTTGTCAAACATACAGTTTGGTTTTAGAAGTGGGTTAACGACTGAAAATTCGATATTTTCGTTCCTCTGTGAGGCACTTGATGGATTAAATAAAAGGCTACGGATATTAGGCATCTTCTTTCATTTAACAAAGGTATTGGAGTGTGTTGATCAGAAAATATTGTTGCAGAAGTTGGAACATTATGGAATACGAGGAGTAGCTCACAACTGGTTCACCTATTACTTTAATAATAGACAGCAAACGTTATTCTACACAGTGTTGAAAATGGCTATGACGTACAATCACTATGGGGCAAGTGAAGTGTGGGAAGCCCCGGGGTTCTGTTTTGGGACCATTGCTGTTTCTTATTTATATAAATGATATGCCTTCGAGTATAACAGGTGATTGTAAAATTTTTTTGTTTGCTGATGATACCAGCTTGGTAGTGAAGGATGTTGTTCGTAATATTGACACAGTATCAAATGATGCAGTTCAAGAGATAAGTTCATGGCTTGTAGAAAACAAGTTGATGTTAAATCACAGTAAAACTCCATTTTTACAAATTCTAACATATAATTTCATGAAAGCTGACATTTTGATTACACATAATGGGCATATGGTAAGTCAGACTGAACAGTTTAAATTTTTAGGTGTTCAGATAGACAGTGAGCTGTCATGGAAAGCCCGTGTTCAGGAGCTTGTTCCAAAACTAAATTCTGCTTTATTTACCATTAGAACAATATCTGAAATAAGTGATTTGTCAACACGAAAAGTAGTCTACTATGCTTACTTTCACTCACTTATGATGTACGGTATAATTTTTTGGGGTAACTTGACTGAAACAAAAAGGACATTTTTGGCTCAGAAATGGGCAGTTTGAGCAATATGTGGTGTAAGTTCACGAACTTCATGTCGAACCCTTTTCAGTACTCTGGGAATTTTGATACTGGCATCACAATATGTTTTTTCTTTAATGTTGTTTGTTGTTAATAATATCAGATTATTCCCATGAGTTAGTAGTTTTCATTCAGTGCATACTAGACAGAAGTTGAATCTACATTTGCAACACACCACCTAGGCACTTGTACAGAAAGGTGTGCAGTATTTTGCAGCATCCATTTTCAATAAGCTGTCACAAGAGCTAAAGAATCTAAGCACTAACCCACACACTTTCAAATCTAAATTGAAGAGTTACCTCGTGGCTCACTCCTTTTATTCTGTTGAGGAACTCCTAGAAAAATTAAGCAATTAAGCTAATTCATTTTATTTTATATAATATTCACAGAATATGTGACTTCAACTGCTATTGGGCAAAGCTGAAAATGATTCTTTTCACTTCGTCTTAAGAGTGTAGGACTACTTAAAAAAAATTCTAATACCATTCTTGTGTTAAACTTCATGTATTGACTTAGTCCATGACCATGGAGTCTTACTACTCAATTAGGTCCTGTGGAACAGAAAACCATATTATTATTATTATTATGAAGACTTTTGACTGACTTGAAGAGTTCCCCCAAATATTATACTATATGACATTATGGAATGAAGGTAAGCAAAGTATGCAAGCTTGTTTATTTTTATGTCTCCTATGTCTGATAACACTTGTATTGAAAATACAGATTTGTTGAGTCATTTCTACAGTTCCGTGGTCTGCTCCTCCCAACTGAATTTATTATCAAGCTGTAATCCCAGGAATTTAATACTGTCAACTTCTTCTATCTGCTCTTCTTCATACTGAATGCATATGCTGGCGGGAAATCTCTTACATGTTCTGAACTGCACGTAGTCAGTCTTTTGAAAGTTTAATGACAATGAGTTTGCTTTAAACCATTTATTACTGTTCATGAAAATATCATTAGCAGACCTTTCTATAACTATGCTTGACATACTTTTTATTGCAATACTTGTATCATCTGCAAACAAAACGAACTCTGCTACTGGTAGTGTAACTGATGAGAGGTAATTAATGTACACAAGAAAAAGCAATGGCCCTAAGATGGATCCTTGTAGGACACCACATGTAATTTCTTCCCAATTCGATGATGACTGTTGGCTTAATTCACTAGTCTCTTTCACTGACACCCTTTGTTTCCTGTTAGTGAGGTATGACTTGAACCGTTTTGCAGCATTTCCCGTGATACCATAGAATTCTAATTTATTTTAAAGGATATTATGGTTCACACAATCAAATGCCTTTGACAAATCACAGAAAATACCTGCTGCTTGCAATTTATTATTATACATTCTCACTGTAGGTGTAAATAGCCTTCTCGATATCAGAACCTTTCAGAAATCCAAACTGTGTTCTGGACAATATGTCATTCATTGTCAGGTGGTTGAGAAGCTGCTTGTACATTACCTTTTTAATATTTTACAGTATTCATTATATTTAGCTAAATCGGCATCATTGCAACTACTCTTGGCTGATAGATACATTTTCTTTTTTGTCTTACATGAAATCTTTAATCCTCGTGTAATCCATGGTTTTATTATAGACTTCTGTTTAATTTGAGTTACTTTTAGAGGAAAACAGTTTTTAAACATGATACTGTGGCGGCGCTAGCCACCAGTTTGAGTGGAGTGTGACATCTATGTGATAATCTTTGCTTTTCTCGCTGGCTTGTTCGGCTTCTGCCATCTTTAAACCAGTCTTGTTCTGAACGTTCTATTGTCATCAGCGAATAAAGTTGTTTAATAGTGAAGTGCGTGGTTATTTGGCTTCCCTGCTTCCAGTAATCACCACAATACTAACATTACTAATGCCAAAGTTATATTTTTCATTCATGCCATGAGCACTATATACATCTTTCCAGTTCATGTCTTTGAGGAGCTTTCTAAAATTTCCAATTTTTTGTGGGTTGACAACTCTCCTGTATGCAGATTTTGCAGTCTTCATGATCTGTTTAGAATCCATACCTAAAACAAGGAGCTGCATATCATGATCTTATAGGCCATTTATTATTGGTTGTATGATATGATTTTGTGCCTTTGATTTGTCTATAAAAATATGATCAATTGCTGTCCTAGAGGTTTTAGTTATCCTAGTTAGAAAGTTTACAGTATGAGTTAGGTTGAAAGACAAAGTTACTAACTGCAATAAATTTTTACTGGAGGACTGCATTAAAAAATCTGTATTAAAGTCACCAGCAACCAGGACTTCTTATTTCTTCCTGTTAAATAACCCAATAGAGCTTCTAGATGATTTAGGAATAAATTATAATTTCCTGCATGTGCTCGGTAAATAGTTACTATTATATAGCATCTGTTATGGAACTCTATTTCTATTGCACAACCTTCTAAATTTATTCATATAAATATTCTTGAATTTATAGTAGCTTGTAATGAATGTGGCAACTCCTCCTCCCTCCATATCTACTCTACAGAAGTGTGAAGCTAAATTAAATCCTGGAATGTTTAACATGTCTGTACCAGTGGCCACATGATTTTCAGAGAGGCAAATTATGTCAATTGGGTTAGAGGATTCTATTTCATCAATACAAATGAGTAGTCCTGGAATATTTTGATGTAATAAAGTTAACTGATATTGCATACTAATATTTTTTTTTTTTTTATCCATCCGTAGACAATAAAAATTGTATGGCTGTTGTCGACATAGTTTTACGTTGTAGATATACAAGAATCCATAAATAATCAATGTAGTTACATAAATATTCAATGCAGTTACAAATTCATATGTATTCAGTGGAGTTAGAGAATTTCGTACATATTCTATGTGGTTACACAATTTCATTAATATTTAATGCAGTTACTATATGTAAATTCATAAATGTTAAATGCAGTTACATAAATTCATAAATATGCTGATATATACAAAGTGAGAAAAATATTATACTGCTTTGTTAGTTTAAATGATTGTTTATAATATTTCAGTATAGAACCATAGATGTTACTTTACCTCTTATAACAAGGTTGGTCATTTTTATATATACATATTTTATATATCATTTCATGATGTCATTGAATAGTATAATAATACTTATCTAGCAGATAGTTTTTTATTGATTTCCTGAATTCACTTATTTCAGTCTTTTCTTTGATACCTTGTGGAAGCTTATTGTATAATTTTATTCCATTAAATAACAGACAATTTTGGGATTTTGTTTTGTTTTTCCTAGACATATGTAAGTGATGTCTGAATCTGGTTCCATGTTCATGTATAGAACTGTTTGTTGGGAACTGATCAATGTGTGTTTTTTTTAAATATACATTACTGTCTGAAAGATGTATTCACATGGAACAGTCAGTATACCCAAAGATTTGAATAACTCTAAGGAATGAGATCTTTTGCTGCTATTGGTTATTATTCGTACAGCCCTTTTTTGCAGTTTTAAAATAGCCTGTCTATTCTGATCATTTGAACCCCAAAAGTTAATTCCATAGCTAATTTGCGAGTGTACACATGCAAAGTAAGCAGTTCTTGTGCACGAGCTGCTGCATACTGAGTTTATTACTCGAAGTACATAAAATGCTGAAGCTATTCTCTTCCCTAGGACTACAGTGTGCTCAGATCACTTTAGTTGTGGTTTGACTAACATTTACTGGCAGTTTCTGAGTACTTTCTGTTCAACATTGTTTGCTAAAATCTATCTCCTGTTTATCTGTTTTTTTCAAACTGAGGGTATTTTCCAAGCTCTCTCGAAACTGGTTCTCTTTCCCCCTTTTCTATCCTAAAAAAGGCATCCCTCTGACTCCTGTAACCACTGGCATTTTACCACTTGTGACTGTGCCACCCCAGAAGTTACTTGGAATCAACCCTGACAGCTTTCCCTTCCCTTATCTGTTGAGGTGAAGGCCATGCCTAGTGTAGTCCCACCTACAGATACCATACACAGGAATCAAACCAATATGGGACCCCACATCTGACATAAGTAGCCATTCCAACTCCAAGTTTACTCTCCTGACAAAAGAGTTCAAATGAGGCTGATCATGGGGACTCAAGACAGATACAAACACCACACTAGTATGCTTTGTTGCTGATGATATCTTCACCAGGTCACTCTCTATAGAATATTCATAGTTTCTGACAGTGCTGTTTCCCGGCCACCCACTACAACCACGGTATCCTCCATTGTGAAATCTTTACATAAAGAACCTATATCCTCTGTTACCTGAGCCAGACCCGCATTTGATTTGAAAAAGTTTGTGAACTGGTACACTGATCCTAGCTCATCCTGCAGTAATTGGCCAACACCTCTACCATGGGAGCTACTGAACAACAAGACTTTCTTTCTTTTCACAGTTTTCCCTACCTTTTTCAAATCCTTCTTGAAATTTTGTTGTGTCCTTTCTACAGCTTCAGCTACATGAGGTTCATCCAATTCTGACTGAGGCAAGGGGTCAAATCTGTTTTTCAGAAAAATGACAAAGCTGTCTGAAACTGTCCTAAGCCTGTTCCCCCTGTTACCTGTTGCCACTTCCCACCGCTCTTCAACCGTCTCCCTCCTTAACCTGCTCAGAGTCTCCCTTGCCTTATCTAATTCAGCTTGAAGAGCTGAAATTTTCCCCTCCTGTTCCATTATTTTCCTATTGCAGATCCTACAAAACTACTCGTGAGCCTCATTTATATCCCCATTTCCCATGCCACTACATTTGCCCTAATGAAAGAAATCACTACAACTATCACACCACACCCCAGAACTAATGATCCTATGGCATGTCACACACTTCTCACCCATGGTAAAAACTTGATTAAGTACTGACTATAACATGAAAGTTACACCAAGAGACACTAAAATCTGTTCACGTAAATATAATTAACTGAAAGGGCAGTGTATAAAAAGAAACTTGTTCACGAAAACAAAAATTAGGCATAAAAACATGCTCATGAAAACAAAATTTAGGCCTATGCACACGTTTGCTAAATCACGAAATTTATGCACTTTCCTTTTATTTGATCTGATAGACATTATAAATCCTAACTACTATACACAGCGAGAGAAAAACAGAAGAATGGATAATTAGGTATAAGTTTTAATCACTGTTTACAATGATTTGCTTGCATTAAATTAGGCCTACAAATATGCACTATAGGCGGGAGAAGAAAGGTAAACTTTTTACACAGTTTTTCCTAAATCAATATTACACTAACACTTCCACTAATGTAACAATACTTATATTTATACCAACTAGAAATGATTAAATATAGCTTAAAAACAACGATTTTTGTTATATTTACTTGAGCAGTGGGCGTGGGCGCAGTGTTACACCATATATTTCCTAATAAGACACATGGAATTGGAACCAGATGCCCTGGAGGTAATTGTGGCACATGCTTCCATCTCTGGAACTCCTTACAGTGACTTACATAGTGCTTTACAGATCAGTAGAGACCTTGCCAGTAATACCTGTGTCTGATTCTATCTAGGGTTTTCAGAACTCCCAGATGAATGGATATTGGAGAATGATGGAAATACTGCAGAATAGCTGGTCAGAGATGAGATGGAATGACCTGTAACCATTTGCGGCACAGTGGATCATAGTTACTCTTATACAATGTCCCATTTGTAAGTTGACACTCTCTGTTGGTTGGTTCTCATTTCTCCAAGGCCTCTATGGTCTGTAATAATGCTGGGTCCTCCCTCTATTCAGCTGTAATATTACCTAACTCAGTGAGGGCTGAAATTTCTTCCATGATTTTGTGTTTCTCAAAATGTAGTCTTGGAGTCTTAGAGCCCATGTTGTTAGTCACCTGATGGATCCTTAAAACTTGTGAGCCAACATAAAGAATGGTGGTCTATCACAACAATGAATGGTTTACCGAATAAGTACGACCAGAACTTGTTGATAGTCCAGATGATGGCAAGACATTCCTTCTCGGTTGTAGAGTATTTTATCTCAGACTTTGAGAGAACTCTTGATGCATAGGCTGTCACCTTTTCAGCACATTCTCGAATTTGAATGAGCATTGCACCAATTCCATAACTCCTAGCATCTATATGATGTTAGGTTTCCATGTTCTCATTGTATAAGGCTAAAACTGGTATGGAAGTTAGAGCCTCCTTAAGTGTCTGGAAAGGTCTTCATTTTATCTCATCCCAGTAAAACTTGGCATCTCCTTGCAGAAGATCTTGCAATTGACGTGCCTTGTTACAAAAACCTTTTATGAAACAATGGTAGTATAAGTGCAGCCCAAGAAAACGTCTCACATCATGGATGTGCAGAGGTACTGGAACTTCTGTGACTGACCTTACTTTATTTGGCTCAAAACGGACACCATCTCTGTTCACCAGGTGCCCTTGGATTTTTATCTCTTTGGCAATGAAGAGGCACTTCTTTGGGTTGAGGCAGAGTCCTGCAGTATGGACACATTTCAAGACAGACGACAGGTGGCTCAGATGTTCTGCAAATGTCCTTGAGAAAACGACATTATCATCCAGATAACAAAGATATGTTGTCCATTTAAGATGTCAAAGAAAGTTGTCTTATGTAGCTGGAATTTTACATAGTCCAAACAACATGACTTTGAATCCATAGAGGTTGTCAGGTGTAATAAAAGCAGTCTTCTCCCTGTCAGATTTGTCAACCTCGATTTGCCAGTAATCTGTCTGCATGTCCATGGTTGAGAAGTAAGTACCTCCTTTCAAACAGTCTAAAGGTGTCAACAATGCACAGCAATGGGTAGACACCTTTCTTTGTGATTTTGTTCAGCTTCTGATAGTCAACACAGAAACGCCATGTGTCGTTTTTCTTCCACCGGAGATGACCAGGGACTTAACATTATTGTGCAAAATCTTCTCCACTTCATCCCAAATTATCTGTCATTCAGCTGGCGACACACTGTACGAATGCTGGCTAGTTGGTGGAGGATCCCCAGTATTGATATGGTGTTTTATCGTGGGCTGCCTCATTCGGATCTTTTCCTGCCAGGCCCTGAATGCACCTGAAAATTGGTGTAGTATGGTTAACACCTGCTGGCATTGTTTCTAGGTCAGACTGGGCCATATATGTATTTCCATATTAGTTTCCTCTGGTGCATTGTCAGCAGCTACAGTAAAGCATGAAACTTTGTTGATGATGTTGAGGTCACTGTCCTGGACTGGTTCAGCTGTTCCAATACACATTCCTTTAAGAATGAGTTGCGATTGCTTGTGAAAATTAGTGATCCAAAGATCTACTCGATCACCTGTAATGCTTATGATAGCCGCTGGTATGTAGATTTCCTTCATTATACTGATTACTTTTTGTGATCGACAAGCATTTCACAGTTTTACTGGTTATCTCAGCTGTTGACTGGAACTTTTCTCATTGTTAATGACAGGATTTTAACATTCTCAACAGAAAATAACCTCCCAGGGGAGTTTGTGTTACGTTTACTCATCAGAACGGCTTCTTTAATTTGTTGCTCCAATCTTCCACAGTCAATGAAAGCCTGAGATGCCTGAAGGAAGTCCCCTCTGAGGATGACATTATGGTTATATTCTGTTAAAAAGACAAATTCAAATGGCTGAAACCTGTTCTTGATAGTTATTCTTGCAACACTTGTTCCTACTGGCCGGACATATTTTCCATTTGTGACCTTTCTGCACATTTGCTCTTGTACCACAGAACATTATCTTATGTAGTTTGTGTCAGTAGTCATTCAACAATACAGAGAAGGATTGAAATTGACTAGTGCTCAGATAGGTTGACATTCAACGATGGCGTCAGTGAGATTTTACGACGTCTTAATGACTGTCATCCATAGAGGATTTTCATCTGTTGTGGCATCACCTCTGTAGATTATAGTCTTGCCTGTTTTTCCTGAACAAGGTGGCTAGGTGAAAGGCTGGTATCTCTATAAGGTAACAGCGAATGGCGGTGATGTGTTGGAGAGAGACCACGTCCAGGATACGGCAACGGGCTTTGCCTCATAGATCAACAGTAATCATCTGCAGTTGACTGCCATTGAAAGGACTGCTCTGATGGTTGGCATCTTGGGACATAATTATTGTCAAATACTTGTCTTCTCTGCCTACAGTATCGTAAAACATGTCCAGGAAGCCCACACTGAAAACACAACGGCGTGTTGCCTTCAGTCCTCCAGATATCTGTCCTGCGAAGTGTCATAGTTGCCTTGGGAGTTGGTTGTGGCTGCATTGTTGGTTCCTAGGATGTGGTTTGATGGCTGCAGGGTTATTTATAGCATTCGATTCCACCTGTCGGCTTTGAACCATGATGTCTGCGTGTCGTGTTGTATGGCATCATCGCATGTGCGGTAGTATTGAGATGTATTTATTTATGTGTCATTTGTAAGTATTGAGTGGCACTCTCTTGTGATGGACGTTACATAGAATGTGTATTTTGTCATTCGACCATTCTTCTTTCTCTTGTCATATGTGTGGTTGCAATTCGTGGTATTGAGCTATTGAGAAGAGAATGCCATAATGTTATTTTGTCAGTTCTGTGATTTACTGATTAGTGGTGGAGTGTTTGTGTTTAAGGATCGACGAGTGAGTATGGCATCAGTTTCAAAGTTTATTCAGGGATTTCATTGCTGCATTTCTGTGATTGTAATTGATTTTTCAGTTATAAGATGTTTGATACTTTGCTAACCGGACAAGGGTACGTCAAGAACCTGTCAACCATAGAACAGGAAAAGCATTAATTATTTGCTCCATGGTCAGCATGAAAAAGGAATCCCACAGGTCTTCGATTTGTTTACATAGTACAATTGTAATGCTCTTTCTTATTGGTAATGGCAACGCGATTCTTGATTGACTGCTGTGCTGTTCCTAACCTCGCGAACGCTAGCCGCTGACCCATAAAATTCAGTTTTGCCTGAAATCTTGGTTGTGGTGACGGACTGATCTGAGTGTGAGGTTTAGGATAGGTTGGGATGTAACAGGTTAGTTGTGAGGTGGTGAAGCCAACAATTGTAAAAGTCAAATGACAGTTGTGGTAACAAAATTGAACCTGAAATGTAGGTTGCGGTGACAGACTGATCTGTAGTGCAGATCAAATGTCATTTGTGGTGACAAAATTGACCAGTTTTGAAATCTAATGTTTACATCACCGACATATTGAAAAATACAATAGGTAGAAGGGAGGTGTAATTTTTTTTATTTCCACAAGTGAGCACCAAAGGGACAAATTTTTGGGCTGAGACCGGTGATCAAGGGTAAATTTTGTTGTTGTAATTTGTAATTTATGAGGATAAACACAGATTATTTATCGTCTACAATACAATATTATCCTGTATAAGAGGGGGACTGATGGCCACAGTAGTCTAGTCCCCCTAAAACCCCCAAACCAACCAACCAACCTGTATAAGAGTTTTTCGACATGTTGATTTCATGGTCGTATCATGTCATAAAATAATGCCTTTGAATTGGTATTGCCTTCTTCATTTTAGGTGTATTATAGGTCAATTTTAGTATTCTATGGCATTTTTATGTTGATAGGAATTGGGAGGGATTTGATTGCTATCTTTTCTTGATTTTATGTGTAGTATAGGTTAATTGAAGTGTTAGGTGCTATTCTTATGCTATTTGGTAACAGTGTTGATTGGTATCACTTTCTTCATTTGATTTTTAGATCAAATGAACTATTCAATTCCATCCATACATTTTTAAGTTGTTTTTGTTTTGTATTTCATGTACTTTCATGTGTTTCTTAAATTACATTTTTTTGTGTTTTCGGTTAGTTTTTTGTTGTATTTTCCTCGCATAGAATGTCCCCACCCAAAACCCTCACATTCCTGCACTTGTCCTGTTAGTGTCATTTTGCGTTAATTTTTGCATGTTTGTATGTGCGTGTTTCATGAGTCTTTTGGTCACCATATTGGCTATAACTGCATGTGTTATTGCTGCCATTTTGATGACGTCATAGGTCAAACCAGACGGATGGAATCGCGCCGTATAGTATTGCTCGGCTGCGGCATAAGTCATAGTAGGCGAGGCCATTCTTCACATCAGGGGGTGACTGGTGGAGCAGACAGGTGCTCTTGTTTGACATATATCCTCCTCTGCTGGGGCGGCTCCCTCCTGATGTACAGGAGCGACATCTGTGGCCATAATCTGGTGCTCGCTTGGTCCAAACGCCCCAGCTGCCATAAACTGTTGTAATTATTCTCTCACAATTTGTTGTATGAGTGAAGCAAAATCATGCTTATTTTCCACAGCGGCCATAGGGACTACATATGGGAATATGTCATAATTCTTTCTTCCAAATCTTCTCTGTTGCATCTCTTCAATTTTCTGGTACCATTGGATAAACTCTTGTGTTGATGAAATATCTTTTAACAGAAGAGCTCGATACATATCTTCTGCAATGCCCTTCATCAGGTGTGAAAATTTATTGGCCTCACTCATATCCTGGTTAACTATGTGACATAGGGCCGAAATATTCTGTGTACAGGACTTCAGTGATTCACCATGTCATTGAGCCCTGTTCTTCAGTTGCTCTTCCAATAAAAAGACTTGCCACTGGTGGTCTCCAAACATCTTCTTAAGTTCTGTCTGGAATTCTTCTCAGCTATTGAGCGTGTCCTCGTTGTTTTCAAACCCTGCTGGTCCATCCCATGAAGGTAGAAATATACATTTGCCAAGCACATAATGTGATCCCATGTATTAGACTTGGTGACTCCATTGAATCCTTTCAGCCATTTGGTTGGGTCTTGTCCAGTGCTCCAGAGAACACCAATGGGTGTCTGATGTGCTACTGGCTTACCACAGTTTTCATATCCATGGGGGTCTTTTGATGACACGGAACTTCGAACGGAGGTAGTCAGTATACCCTTTGTATTCTGGTTCTTATCCATGTAGGCGACGGCTCTTATGCTGCCTAATTGGAACCATGATGATGCAGATGTATTGCTGAATACCCGGCGCTTCCACAACCTAGTGTCACATTGAAAACTGTAGGTGGTCTGGAATTCAAAGGCTGGTCATTAATAGCGTACAGCATACTTATAATAGGTTCATTCCTAACACAAGCATACACTCAGAGTAGATTGCCTCCTGCATAGAGTACTCCACTATTTATACATAGAAAGAATTTTCTGGAAATTACAAGTACATCAAACATAAGAAAGACATAGATCATTCTAGAAATAGTAAATATAAAGAAATAAACTTTTTTCTGCCAGTGGCGGGATTAGAACTGGGGTCCACCAGCACAGTGATCTGTGACACCAACCACTGCACCACACTTTCCGTCAGAAGTCTCGCGTCCGTATGTCCTTCACTTTCTGTTTCTGGTCGATCATCACCCTATACTTTTTGAACCACCTATTAGATCATCAGTCATATCTGCTGAAATGTCTTCCATTTTTATGACACTCCCTACTGTTAACTGATTCAGTGTTTCTTCACTTTAAGAAAACCAACTTTCTTTGTCCCCTGGTTCCCATTTAATTTCATTCACAGCACTTCCATATTAATAAATGTATTTCGCCACAAATCACTACAAAATCAGAACCATTCCACAAAAATATTTAAATTAGTGAAGCACACATAAACCACTATTTTACATTTTACGTTCTGTTGCCAATAGCAAATCACACTGCCATTAGTTTCTCTTCTAAAATATCTTAACATTGTTGCTGGTAGCACTTCCAGGTTATAAGGCTGTAGTCCATAAACTTTTCATACAACTTTTCAGTATCTTAACATTGTTAGTGATCTAAGCACTTGACACGTTTCAAATTTTATCAATCTGGTGACTTATAATGTAGCTGCTTTTCATGCACATGGCCTCTTGTTTATTTCAACATAGCATCTACTTGTTGTATCAAGACGTGTTTGGCATTTGCACACTCCAAAAGCTCCCACCATTTGAAAACTCTAACCTAAATGTTTTGCTACTATGATTGCATCCAAATATTGTGATTCAGTCTTGATATGTCCTGAATATTTTAAATAATTTGTCTGTTTTCTGCTGGTTTTCATGTAGGCAGCTGAACTTTATAATTCATGATGATGGCTAATGAAAGGTGTAATCCTACACCCAAGTAACATGTTAGTTCTTACCATGAGCCTTGTTGACACATGTCCATTTATCCTTATTTCCACTTCACACATTTTTTTTTTTTTTAGTTCTTGGGGATTATTTAATACGGAGGGGAGCAGACAGTATGGTATACTAAAACTTTGCTTTATTACATAGTTCAGTCACATATTTATAAACAGTATTCTACCTCAATGAAGAATCACCTTAACAAAATAAATTATCCACTTAATGCCTTCATCCACTATAATTACAGGAACAATTTGCAAATAACATCCAGCTATGAATTTACTAGTGCCAAATAAGAATATACATTTAATAAAATGAAATCACTTACACCTTAAGATTTAAATTAATGTTCTGAATTCTTGTGCTTGCATGACTTTCCATGCTTGCCTGACGCTTAGCACTTACATTAGATTAGATTAGATGGTACTTGTTCCATAGATCATGAATATGACACTTTGTAATTATGTTAAACCTGTCACCATCTGTTTGAAGCAGCACTGGGGTTCCCCATATTAAAGTCCAAAAGGAAAAGTACAGCTCCGAATACAGAGCCCAGTGGCAAGCCTTCTTTGACAGTTTGACAACTAGACAGGATTCGTTATTGACTTAAGTTGTATGTTGGCATATTTCATGCTGACTTTTGTATGCAATTGCTTAGCTATGATGTGATCCCCTGATTCTGCAACTCTGATACCATACAGCTCAGTTTTTTCCAGTAATATTTTATCAAAAGCCTTTGGCATATATAGAAACCTGCATGTAGTGGTTTACAGTGTTGGGAAAAGTACTCAAAAATGTAATTGGATACAATTACAATTACTTGGAAAAATATGTACTTAAATATGAGTACAAATTACTTTTTGTAAAAGTAATTGGTAAAATTACAAATTACAATTACTTTTTAGATTGATGAAATTTTTGATGTAACTAAAAATGAAATAGGACTGCAGAGAGCAAAAATGAAATACATTGAAATAGAATAGATTGCTCAACATAAAAGAAAAATCACCACTTCATCCCATTCAGGTCCACTTCACTCCTGCCTTATTCAATCACTTCTATCATATCTGATGACTGGTACTGGTATATTATTCCACAGTTGTCATTCACTCACCAATTCTGTTGTGCCCAATGGGAAAGAGAAATTTTAAGAAACTCTATAATGTAGACCTACATCTACATCTACATGGGATACTCTGCAAATCACATTTAAGTGCCTGGCAGAGGGTTCATTGAACCACCGTTACACTATTTTATCTCCCATTCCATTCTCGAATAGCGCGCGGGAAGAACGAACACCTGAATCTCTCCGTTCGGGCTCTGATTTCTCGTATTTTATTCTGATGATCATTTCTACCTATGTAAGTGGGAGTCAACAATATATTTTTGCATTCGGAGGAGAATGTTGGTGATTGTAGTTTCGTAAGTAGTCCATGCCACAGTGATAAGTGCCGTTATTGTAACGATTCCCATCCCAGAACCTATATCATTTCCGTAACACTGTCTCGCCTGTGTCGTGACAATATGAAACGAGCTGCCTTTCTTTGGACTCTTTCAATGTACACCGTCAAACCCACCTGATAAGGATCCCACACTGAGCAGCAATACTCCATAAAAGGACGGACAAGCATAGTGTATGCAGTTTCTTTTGTAGTTCTGTTGCATCTTTTAAGGGTTTTGCCAATAAAACACAGACGGTAAATGATGTCATCTGTAAACAACCTAAGAGAGCTACTTAGATTTTCCCCTAAACCGTTTATGTGAATAAGGACAGGAGAGTACCAATAACACTCCCCTGTGGTACACCCGATATCACCTGTTTTAGTCTATGCCTTACCATCGATTACTACGAAATGTGTCCTCTCTGAAAGGAAATCCCCTATCCAGTCGCAAATTTGGGGCGATATACCGTAACCACGCAATGTGATTAAAAGCCGTTTGTGAGGTATGGTGTCAAAAGCCTTCTGGAAATCAAGGAATACGGAATCAATTTGCGAACCCTTGTCGATAGCACACATCACTTCGTGTGAGTAAAGAGCTAGTTGTGTTTCGCATGAACGATATTTTCTAAATCCATGTTGACCTTGGGCCAATAGATCATTCTGTTCGAGATAATTCATAATATTTGAATTCAGACCTAGCAAATTTTTCTTATAGCAAACACAGAACAATCAATCAAAATTAATGAAGTTGGTGGACTATTTGGCAGATCTAGCCTTCATGTCATAAACGAATGTGTGGATGAAGCCTCTGCAATGGAAATAAAGATTTTGTGATTATTTGTAAAACCTCTCTAGCATCCATTTCACTTAATGCTGTCTCACTGCTTCCTCCATCGATGGCAATGCAGTATTTTTATATGTATGAATATATAAAATATTTTGTGCATTCCAGCCTTGTTTGTTGTATGACTTAACTCTGGGAATAAAATGTTGTTAGTTTTCAGTGTATTCAGAACACACCTGGTATTTTTTTAATGTATTCATGTATGGTAATGGGAGATGCAAAAGTTTATCTTCACATGAATGGTGGCCATGTGGAACGATTATTGTGGGATATTAATCATGACGTGCATATCTGTAGCTGAGATCTTTGGGGACCCTATTATAAGTTTTTTATTTATTCAGCTATAGTACATCATAGAGGGAAAAACCTTTCTTTTGTGAGTTATTTTCTTGTTTCATTGTCTTTTGCTTGCCCCTTCATTTGTAACTATATTACTCAAACATTCTTTTTTGAATTATTAATTCAAATGTTGCTTTGTTGTATTTTTATTCTCACGTTTTGTTCTTTTTCACTTATTATTTATACTTTCTTCTCTTTGAATATGATTTTTTATTTCTTTTGAATTTTGTGCTTATATTTGAATTTTTGGTCATCAAAATTTTGCTGTTAGTGATATATTAGATTCTTAATGTCAGCATTTTGTCATTTTTCCATTATCTTAAAAATCATGTACTTTATTTTCATTCTTTCATTTTTTACCTTAGCAAGTAATCTCTGTTTTTCCATATTCACCAACTAAATGAAATTGTATCTTATTTACTGTGAAGTGTTATTGCACAAAACATTAGTCAAAAATTTTAAGAATTCGTATTTAATCCATAAGCACTCGCGCTGTGGATATTTTATTCACAGTAATTTTAAAACAATTTTAAAGAGTCTAATATGTGTGTTTTCTTATAAACACAACTAGAAATACTTATTTAGACACATTAAGTACATTACAAACTGTTCTTTGACTGCCAGAAAAATGATATAAACATGAATGATCGCGTAACTTTTGAAAGACCCGAGTTCTCACGGGTTAATAATAAATAGAATTAGGTTTGATAGTTACATTTGTGTTATTATGTATTCCTTCCCATTCTATGTATCTGGAGATTCTCAATTATGATACAATGTACAGACTTAATGCAAGTATGTCTGAAATAAGCACTATATGAAATTAATGTGGAAACAAGAAAAGCATGCACATTCACAATGAAAGCAAACATTTGAAAAAACGTTATGTTATGTAAAGAAATCCTACAAAATATTTCAGACAACACATTTTGCATTTTGACAATATTGAAATGTAGGTACTTTTTTTCTTTTTTACAGTGGGGTCATTTGTATGGAGTCACTTAAAAAATTTATTGAAGTCATCTAATCCAAACAGGGTAGAAATTCAAGGTTTACTCCAAGATACTGACATAGGGAAGAAATTTAGCAGTGATATTAGGAAGTTTTCACATAACTATGAAGGCTCAGTTTTTGTTGATGAATATAATGTCGGTGAGTATTGTCACAGATGTAGCACATTAGATCTCAATGTATTAATCCTACCATTGGTTAGGAAATTTACTCTTCTGGACAGTATAATAATAATAATAATTTGATTTTAGGTGGAAATTATGAAGGAAATCTTATATTCTCCCCGAGATCTTACCTTCCACGCTCAGGCTCTTTAAATTTAACAGTTGATTTATTTGGACACTCTATTAACATCTTAGAGGTATGTGGAAATGTCTATTTTCACTGTTTATTTATTTAGCCAGTTGTTGTAAATAAATTAATACATGTTGTGCCTTTAAGTGTAGGCAGTTTTTACATTTTGGTTTTAAAGTACTGATACTATACAGTATACATCAATGCCCTTACAGTACAAACTGCAGGATTTTTGTTGTTGATTTTACAGTACTAATATTACATAGTTCAATTCGGAGCACTTACAGTTCAAATTACAGTATTATTTATTTGTGATATTTTGATTGATGATTAATGTTAGAAACCATACTTCATAAAAACAAAAATCAATTTTATAGAATAACACACAGTATGGTACGAATTACGGATTGGTACATAGATGATTAGTCTACAGCACATATTGTTTCTCACTTCATACACACCTAGTCTATGATTTTGGATTTTCTTGCCAATAATCAACAAATTTATTCGGGGAGTAAAATGGTTTTCCCTCAATATCACTCTTACTTTGTTCTAAAATTTATTTAGGTTTTTAATTGGGGGGGGGGGGGGCTCATTCTAAATGGCCACAGGGGCTCAGCCCCACCAGAAAATTTGTGCCCTCTCTTCATTATACAGCCATGCTGACAGCCGTGGGCCAGCGGCGGGTGGCCTGTACTCCTGAGCTCCTAAAGACTGCAGTTGCAGTGATGTCACAGAGCTGTTTATCTTTTCCCCCTTCCCCTCCTCACCCCTCACCCTAGTACTGCTTGGGCCCAGTGGCCGCGGCCCAGCGCTCCCCTCCCCTTACACCCCGGTGGAGTGCACTGTACCTGTCACACTCCCACTCTCCTCTGCTCGTGCACCTGTCCACTGGTTTACAGAGTTTGGGGCCAGACCTTAGCACCTACGTCATGTGCCTTACTGTATTCCTTCCCCACTATCTCCACTGCCACTCATCAACATGAAACTTGTGAAAAAGCAAACATGGCCACCTGCCAGTAGTGTTCCGTATTTTGGAACTGTGTTGTTGCAACTTGAGTGTTCGTAAACTGAGTATAAAATGAATAAAGTAGACTCTTTGCTTAAAATGCCCTTTCATTTATTAAGTATTCTAGAGAAACTATAAATCAAGTGGTTAGGCAAACATCAACCAAAAGATTTCTTAATGTTTCAACTCGATGGAAAGAAGAAGAGAACTTTCTGCTGTACATGGCTTTGCAAAATGTCTTGGCTAACTGTGAGTGAAGAGAAACAAAAATTGTTTCGTTTCTAGTGTGTGTTGTTTGGTGGTGAAGGACTGTGGACAACAGTCGACTGCAAGGATCTAAAGCATTTCAGTAAACAAATTAAGAAACATGAAGAAATTAGACTTCATTTAGAAAATGCTTTTAAATATAAAATGTTTTGCACAATTAACATTGCTGCTCAGATTGATTTGACATATAAAATGTCTATTCAGAAACACAATGAATTAGTTACAAAGAACAGACACATATTAAACAGAATAATGGAATGTTTAATGTTTTGTGGAACTCATGAGTTAGCACTAAGAGATCACAATGAAAAACAAGTCAGCAAACCGTGGCAATTTCCTAGGCTTGTTATCTCTTTTGGGAAATCTTGATAGTGTATTAGATGATCACTCTAGTAATTCCATGTGTATATATATGTCACACATAGTACAAAATGAGCTTCTGGACTGTATGTATCAAATTTTGCATCAAGGAAGTGATTGGAAGAGATTAACAATGCCACTTTTGTTTCTGTGCAGGCTGACAAAACAACAGATATTAGTGCAGAAGTCAATTTGTCATTATACTATGGTATATTAAGGGGATGAAACCTGTTGGAAGATTTCTTTCCTTTGCCAACATATGGACTCAGTAAGGTTCTAAAAAGAAGTATGAAACCTTTCAATGTTCAAGAAAAACTCATTGCTCAGGCATATGATGGCACCCCAGCAATGAGTGGCAGTCACAGTGGTGTGCAGACACTGATGCAGAGTACATTCCTACATGCCATGTATGTCACTGCTATGTGCACCAAATGAATTTGGTTCTTCAGAATACTTGCAGTAAAAGCATAAAGTCTATAAGATTGTTCTTCGCAAATATTGCTGATTTTATATCCTTTTTTTCTTCATCTCCCAAGCGAAGTGATTTGTTACAAACAGTCTTCAACAAGAGAATTCCTTCAAACTCTTCGACTAGAGAGGACTGATGACCTTGCAGTTCTGTCCCCCTAAAACATCCAAACAACAACAACATCTTCAACTGGATGAAGCTTCCAGTCCCACATTGTAAATAGTGTCAAAGAAAACAAACTGCACTAATTAAAATGTTTTGAAAAGACTGAGGAAGAGAATTCCTGGGATGGCACTATATTGAAATTGCTAGAATTATAAGATTCTCACCTGTTGCGAGTAAGAGAGGGGGATTTATTTGTGTCTTAGTATTTCATACTGATACTTTGGGATATCAATTGCTGTTTTCATCTTGACTCTAAAAGTATTCCGTTGCAGCCTCTGATCTCTAGTGCACACTTGATCATACAATTCTCAACCCTATGAAACAAGTTAAGTCCATAAATTTACAAACTACTTAAACTCATTTGTAGTAAGTTACACACACACACACACACACACACACACACACACACACACACATATGCCCCAGGGAGGGTTCAAACTTCCAGTGGGAGTGGCTGTGCAATCTGTAGTGTAGCACCTTAGTCCACACTGCCATCCCTACATGGCAATCTGTAGTTGCTTGCATCCTGTTTCCTCAGTGACTGTCAGAAGTCTTTTCGGCATGTTGATTGATGCCTCAAGGGATACAGAGAGAGCATACAGTGACCCGTCCCATTTCACTCTGCCAAGTGGTACTATAATAAGTAGGGTTGTGTCCTAATGGTTTGGCCAAATCCATTACTCACAGAATCTAGCACACTGGCTTTGGATTTGACATTCGATGCATAATGGCTGAATACTACCAAATCCTGAATCCAAATTATTATATGGAAACCTTCAATTATGAACATTGTAGTTTACTTTGCATAACAGTATGCTTTCATTTGCATTAATTACTTTATTTTCCATTGATCCACTGAAAGACATGATGTCATAAAACAAAATGATTTATTTATTGAATTTATTCAAGTGAAACCACTACGAAACTTATACACAGTTGTGTGGCTATTGTGAAAGCAATCTACCATATTTACCCAAATTTAAGCCACACTTTTTCTGTTTTTGGGGGTTTAAATGGACTTCAAAGTGAACAAAGTATGAAAAATGGCACTAGGAGCCACCACAAGTAACTTTTTTTGTCTAATATAAGCAGTGCTACACAGGCTTGCTTTGCAGGCGCAACTATAAATACTGGTGCTATAACTTTTATGCTCATAAAAATAAATAAATAAAAGGAAGATGATGGACAAAAGTGGGGGCTGGAGGAACCATAGGTGTGTGGGTTAGGCATGTGAAGGACAGGTGTTTGTGCTGATTGTGAGCAAAACACAAAATGTGCAGACAAAAAATGAAAAGAGCTGATAGGACAGAGGAAGGAGAATCTGTTAGGTGGAGTTTGTTGGGAGAAAGGTTAATAGAGATAAGGCCAGGCTGGTTTTGGGAATGAATGCTTAATTATAAGAGAGTTTCCCAGTGCATAGTTCAGAAAAACTGGTGGAGGAAGGTATGATTCAGATCATCCGGTGGTGAAACAAACATTGTATATACCAAGCATATTACACTTTGCTGTATGTTATGCCACAGGGAGGACCTCTTTGCTCTTTGTTACAGATTTTTGGTGGCCATTCTTTCTAATGGACACCTGATTGGTAATGATGCCAGTATAAAAAGCCTGGTAATGTTTGCAGCTCAGCTGGTACATAATTGACTGTTTTTATAAGGTGCCTGGCGTCTGATGGGGCCGAATAAGCCTATGGCAGGACTAAAGTAGGAAATGTTGGTTGGCTTGGAAGTTGTGGAGACTGGGTGGGCATTGAAACACCACTTTATGGGATGGGGGCTAAGATGTTCTTTATTTTATGCCATTTAATAGACAAAGCCGTTGCAAATGATGTGGTTCAGTTGTCGCAGTCCAGAGTGATGGCTGAAAAAAAAAGGGCACTTATTTATGTCTGGTTTGTTTAGAGGCTTGGTGTTGTATGAGGATATGGTACAGGAAATCTGTTTGCAGCTAGGTCTTGGGAATAATGTATGTCTTTGAAGACACATGTATCACTATAGTTGGTTGATGTAGTGTTATAACAATTTTTTCAACATATGGCAAGAAAATAGAGTTTCATCACTGACACTACTACTGTTAAGTACACATTAGGATTATCACCATTTTGTGTGCTAAAAGAGCACAAGTACATAATTGAGTTCTGGCATGAGGTGCTAATACATCAAAAGTTTAGTTTTGGTTGTGTTCTTAGGAAAGTTCTCTCAGGTTAAACTTTAGAAATATACTGTACCAAAACTCAAAACCAGTTCTTTTCCTCCCATGGAAACCACTATATGCCTTGTGACATAACCTAAATCTGTTTTTTTTCTTTTCTTTTTTTCACCTGTAGTTTTTGAAATTACATTGAGATTATTCTTCCTATCTTTGTGGCGTAGCATGTTTAGGAGAAAGGGTGTGATAAAGAAGGGTTTTAGCCATACCATATCATTGATTCTAGAGTTAACTGTATATAATTTCCTATGAAAGACTTTGGTTCAAAGTTGAGTTCTAACATAGTGCTTAGTTTTAATGTTTTTAGGCAATTTCATTAAGATATCAACAACTTTGAATTGAGCATAGTCAATTTTTGTCTTTGAGATTTTGGAAAGAGAATCTTTACTGGAAAGCATAATTTAAGTATTATTATATCTGGAATGGAGTAATAACAACATGGAAAAGATATGTTGAAACACACCACACAAAGGATGTGTTGTGTCAGACTGGCACATTTAAAAGAGGCAATGAGATCCTTACTTACCAGAGACAACATTAGCCAGCTTTGAATGAGTTAGCATTTTCTTCCTGTATCTGATGAAAAACTAAGTCTGAAAGTTGATAATATCTAGCAGTTATGTAGGCCACATTGAGTAAAAAAATCTATATTTTTCAGTGTGTTATCATTTCATTTCATATATATCCACTGTTTATTTATACACTGTGTGACTTGTTATGGCTATTATCTTCATAAATGAAATTCATCTGAATTTATATTTTTATAATTTTGTAGCTGTCAGGAAGAATGGAGGGTTTTGAGCAATATGTAGAAAATATATTTGGACCTAAAGGGCCCTTTAATGAACAGAGAGTGAAAGAAGAAATACATAAACGTTTTCACAGAAGTGTAAAAGATGATCTGAAGGAAAGTGTCAACAACTTGCCAAATGTAATTGACACTAACTTCTATGATCCCAAAGTAAGTTGATTCATTTTTGTGTATGTAAATAAAATCTGTATTAAATGAAACAAATGGCGTCATTTTTTAACTGGAACTGCAACATGTTTATCCCTGGCATTCAATTTAACCATGCATTCATATAACATGTAATCAATTTTTCATACTCAAACTGCCTTCATTAGAAATAGTTAACTGGCCTATGGAGGAGCAATCGAAAATTTACTTACTTCACTTACTTCAGCCAAGATCACTAATTTATTTTATTTGTTGGTTGTTTTACCAGTTTCAATGAGCTATGTCATCATCTTCAGAACAATTACAATGTTCTCCTATCTTCACTGCAAAAGTTACAAAGATGGTTAAAATCTGTAAAGTCCTTTCTTTTATATACAAATAAGATAAAAGTTAACAAAACATGTACAAAAACTTTTGGGACTCACGTAAAATAACAAGTGAAAATGTAATATGAGAAACAGAACATTGTCAAACAATGAAAATGTGCATTATTAAAACTTGCATAACAAAAGTAGATCATCATCTGCATTGGACACTTAAAAATTGTGTATGTTCTTGGCACAAGTAACAAGGAGACTGAAACATGTAAACATCCCATAGATGTGTTGCTATAGGTATTCATCAGCTGGCAGTGGCATCACAAAAAGACAGAATAAAATTTGTATATAGTATAAAAACGAAGCTCTTAACAAATGACAATGAAATAAGATTGCAGTCAACATGGTTATATAGGTGGCATGCCTCATGTTGCATGAAAAAGTGAATTCTTTAATTTTATTACATGGGTGGCTCAAAGTCTACATTAAATGTAAAGGGTGAAAATATACATAGTATAAGAGAATAAAAGCCTTAAAATTGATGCTACTATAACAAAAGGGTATAGCTTATGTAAGGTGTAATACAAAGATCATACTTGTATACAGAAAAGGACTTTAAAGGTTATAACCATCTATGTAACTTTTTGTAGTGAAGATGATGACATAGCTCATTGAAAGAAAACTACAAATAAAATAAATCAGTGATCTTGGATGAAGTAAGTGTACTTTATATTCACTAGTAATGCCATAATGTTAGTGAAATTTTATCTGATATGTGTAAAACTTTCACTTTTTCTGCATTTTTAACAGTATTACTATAAATACCATCCAGATCAACATGAGTCTACTACAGTAAAATATCACTTCAGGGACAGCAGTATGACTGTTAATTTATGTATTTATTCTATATACAGAAATGTATGATTTGTGTGGAGGTCTATTTCCATCTACTGCAACTAAATGAAAGGCTTTTTGTCGCCATATGTGATTTGATTCTTTATTTGTGAAGCATCATCAGTGGCCCGTAATACATGTTTTTTTATGTTGAGTATAATATTCATTGCAGAACAGTTATAAATATTTTGCTGACAGAAATCTTTGCTATGTTACAGTTTTTAATTCTAATCTACTAGGTTAGAATCAACTTCAGTGGCACAAGTTTTCTGTGAAGTTTATTTAATTTTCAGTATTACTCATGGTTTTTGGTGTTACTCCATTAGTATTCTTACGGAGCTGTGTGTATATGCTCCAGAGGGATGGATTCTGCAGGAGACTTATGATGATTTTTTGAGTCCATGCCACATCGAACTGCTGCACTTTGCTATGTAAAAGGAGATCCAATGTTTATATTAGGAGGTTGTCGTTGCAAAACATGTTCCACACAAAATGTATCACAAGAAAAGATGAAATTTTATTTTTGAAATGAGAGGCACAGAGAAGGTGATATTAGTAAATGAAGGGGTACAAATATTTTGGTTATATAAATAATATAAAATAGAACTTGATATTATAAAAGCAAAAAGTTTACTACACTTGATGAACAGCAAGTTCAAATATTCATTAAATTATTTAAAACTGAAATGCAATAAATTGCTGTACAACCTATAGTACTGAAGATCAGCCCATGACTTGAAACTTTTGACATACTAATTATAGACAGAAGAATACCCACAATTGATGCTATCACACAAGTGATTACTCCTGAATTAGGATTTGTATTCCATTTCAGTTTTGAAATAATTTAATGAATATTTGATCTTGCTGTTCAACAAGTGTAGTATACTATTTGTGTGTGTGTGTGTGTTGTTGAATTAAGCAGACTATTTCAGAAAACGATGTTTTTGTCACAGGCCTCTCTAGGACTCAAGATTTTTGGCAATGAACTCAAATATGGCAGCATTCAAGGTCAAGAAGATGTCAGTGAGCTCCTGCGCTCACTGAATCCTTTCAGAAAGCTCCAACAAATCCTTTCAGGAAAGGTGAGGACCACTTTTAGAAACTGATCAGTAAAACATGTGCATGCTCATACATTGTAAGAATTTTATTAGGTGGTGCTTTTAATTCTAGAATAAATGATTTTTAAACCTTCTTCAAAAAAGAAAGAAAGTAGAGTTTTGTGTGCCGCAGTGGAGTAGCCGAGCGGTCTAAAGTGTCTCTCTGCGGAGCGCGTGGTTGCTCGCAGGAGGTTTGAGTCCTCCCTGGGGCAGGGATGTGTGTGTTTGTCCTTAGGTTAGTTTAAGTAGTTTGTAAGCTACGGACTGATGACCATGCAGTTTGGTCCGATAGATTTACAAACATATGAACATTTGAGAGTTTTGTGATTTTCTTGGTGTGTGTGTGAGATCCAGCTGTTAACAGGATCTCCCAAACTACAGCATTCATAATTAAAAAATTTTTAATGTTAGTTTCTGAAATGCTTTCATTGCTTCATGCCAGCTACCATCTTCAGATCAATTTGTACAGGTTCTTAGTAATTTGTCACTGCTGAACTAGGTGTTCACTGCTGTAACTCTTTGTGCTTCGACCAGTTCAAATGTTCAAATGTTTGTTAAGCTTATGGGACTTAACTACGGGGGTCATCAGTCCCTAAACTTACAAACTTCTTATGAACTACTTACGAACTAGGACGGCACAAATATCCATGCCCGAGGGGGGATTCGAACCCCCGACCGTAGTGGCTGTGCTGACCGTGACTGGAGCGCCTCAGTCACCTCGGCCACCGCGGCCGGCTCTTCGACCAGTTACTCTGTAACTGTACAAATTGATCTGAAGGTGGACAGGTGATCCAAAGGAACGAAACCATTCTACAAAGTGACATTTTAGATTTTTATACAAATTGTGACCATGGAAGTTATATAGAACACTCAGGCTGATTATTGACAGACTGTTTCTCCCATTTGTTACATCAGAGTAATCAACATATTATCAATAGTTAAATTCTCTGATGCACTTATCTGAAAATGTTTAGTAATCAATACTGTTGTTGATATATTATATTTTTCCCATTATTACTTCTATAGAAAAAAAAGACATTTTAGTACAAGGAAATGCAAGCTGACAGAATTTGAAACTTAGAAATAACAAGTTTTCAAGTTGTTGTGATGCTCATGTTCAAACATATTTATTAACACTATCTATTTCTCAATTGACCTGTTCAACAGAAAACATATCCAACTCTACAACAGAACAAGAACTGCTAAATCATGTAAATTCAAATGCAAAGCAATTGAAAACTGAGAACAGTCACAATGAAAAGTTATATATATATATATATATATATATATATATATATATATATATATATATATATATATAATGGAAAGTCCAGGTTGGAATAAATAATATAGTGAGGATAGTTTACAACTCACCGCAAAGGCGTGACGACGAGCTGCGACAGGCACATACAAAAGACACACACATACAACACATTCAGCTATCGGCCATGGCCTTCTTCAGAAAATAGAGCACTCACGCAATCACACAGGCACACATTGGACAATCTACCCACCCAGCACTTCCTATTCCAGTCCTGTCACAGGCTTATCCTACCCTATCAGAGGCCGGGCCACTTGTGAAAGCAGCCACGTAATTTACCAACTGTGCTGCAAGCACTGTACAGCTTTCTATATTGGCATGACCACCAACCAGCTGTCCATTAGGATGAATGGCCACCGCCAAACTGTGGCCAAAAACAAGGTGCACCACCCTGTGGCACAGCATGCAGCAGAGCACATCCTTGATTTCAATGGCTGCTTCACAACCTGGGCCATCTGGATCCTCCCATCCACCACCGGCTTTTCTGAACTGCACAGATGGGAGTTATCCCAACAATACATTCTCCGATCCCGAAATCAACCAGGCCTCAACCTACGATAACTTCCCTATATATATATATATATTTTTCCATACCTTACAGTTCCTACCTCTGTATCCCAAACCTCGCCTGTTTTGAGTGGTGTGTGAATGTGTGATCGTGTGTGTGTATATGTATGTATGTGTGTGTGTGTGTGTGTGTGTGCGCGCGCGCGCGCGCGCGCGCGCGCGTGCGTGCATGTGTATGTGTGTGTATGTGGTCTTGTGCACTTGCAGTGTGCATGCATTTTCTATTTTTCTCCCCTCACCCGCCTCCCCACTCCATTCCTAAGCTGCATCTCGTTATTCCCATCTAACCCATCCCCACCACCGTGACGTATCCTTTCTATCCCCTCCCCCTCCCCTCCCGTCCCCGATTCCTTGCAGAGCATGATTCGAAGTGTGGCAGTCGGAGGTGATGGTTGTATGACTGTGTTGTGTGCCTGTGTGATTGCGTGAGTGCTCTATTTTCTGAAGAAGGCCATGGCCGATAGCTGAATGTGTTGTATGTGTGTGTCTTTTGTATGTGCCTGTCGCAGCTTGTCGCCACGTCTTTGCGGTGAGTTGTAAACTGTCCTCACTATATTATATATATATATATATATATATATATATATATATATATATTATTGTCTACCTCATAGTCGTAATCTGCCACTACTAATCAGTCATTATAATATGCTTTCCTTTGATTTTCCCCTCCCTGTAACTTGTTTTGGACGCCAATACAACCACCAAACTATTGTACATTACGTTGTTAACCAACTGTAGTTGACCTCAGTTTCCACCAGGTTCAACTTCAACAACTCTCTTGAACAACTTTATAGATTTCTATTTTCTTTGCTGAATCCTTTCGCTATCTATCCACCTTCAAAAATTTTTCTTTCCTTTCTAAATACTTTGAAGTCATTTATTCAACGCATAGTTCTCACTTTTCCATTCCATACATTATGTTACCCTACCTGGACCCCATAAAAAAAAAGAAGTGTGTTTGGATGTGGATATGTGTGAGTGTGTATGTATTTGTTTACCTTCCTTTTTGTCCTCTAAGGTAAGTCCTTCCACTCCTGGGATTGGAATGGCTCCTTTTCCACTTCCTTAAAACCCGTATCCTTCCCTTTCTCCTCTCCTTCCTCCCTCTTTTTCCCGAAGAAGCCACCACTGGTGGCGAAAGCTCGAATGGTTGTGTGTTTTTGTGTGTGTTTGGTGTTCCTATTGACGAGCCTGTACTTTAGGTAAGTCAAAAATCTTTATTAGAAACACCTTACACACATACGCAGTTAGCCACACAAGAGATGAGGATAAAGAAGGAACGAAGATTATGGTTTAACATCCCACTGAAAGTATGAATCGCAGAAAACTAGTATCACAGATGATACTATCACTAGGGCGAAAGTAACAATACAGCTGCCTCACATGCAATTCCAGGATGATCAAGAGAAAGACCAAGAGTGTAATAATGTCAAGCACAGGCCTCTGAGATGTTGCCTAGAAGACTGTATGCATTGTTATGCTTAAAATTGTGAAACTTACATTTATGAAGAAAATAATGAAGCACTATTATGGGCCATAACATAATGTTCATCTCCTGTCAGCTATCATGCATAAAATCATGAAGTATGGCCCCTGATCAAGAAGACAAAGACAAAGACAAAGAGTAGATTATATGTAGTTTTCATTCCAGTTGATCCAAACTGAGGAGATCCTCTTGGATGTAAAACATGTCAGAAAACAAGATACACAAATATATACTTACAAAATAAGTTCAATTGTATTAATGTGCCTTCCAGAGATCCACAATAGATGTGGAATTGATCAGGAAAAAAAATAAAAAAATAAATAAATAAATAAAAAATAAAAATCACAATACTGCACAAGGTTAGTACTGAAGTCATACTGAAAACTACAGTATATTCACATTTTTGAATATTGTAAATGGTAACATAAACTCATCAATCACTTCAGCTAAGAAATTCATCAACTCAGTAGAAAATGTTGCCCATCAATAAATCCCTTAGACTCTTTTCGAACTGAACTATATTGCTGGTTACATTTTTTATCGCTGCTGGCATGTCATTGAAAATGTGCATGGCTTAATAGTGAACACCTTTCTGAACCAAAGAAAGTGATATTAAATATTTGTGAAAGTTATTCTTGTTTCTAGTATTAATACTGAGTTGTTGGTTTGAATAAAAGAAAGATATATTTGAATGGCAAATTTCATTAGAGAATTGCACTTTTTTTAGGATCGGAAAACTTAAGCTTGGCCTGATCAGTTACACCAGAAAATAATTCTGTACAATAGTATGGAATTAAAGTACACATAATATGTTAGCTTTTTTATTTTTTATTTCCTATGTCTGACAACATTCACATAGCAAATAGGAAAGGAAAGACCTGATTGCTGATCACAAAACTTAAATGGGAGGGGCCACCTTAAGTGCTTATCATAGTGAAAAGGGGTGGGGAGGGGGCAGACTGATGACCTCTGTAGTTTAGTACCTTCAAAAAAGACATACCAGCCATAGAGAAGAGCATATTACAACATGACCCTAATGTGAGACTCATGCAGCAGAGGTCCACTGACAAGATCGAGATCAAGAATTCTGTAATGGACTCCAGAAAGAAATCCTGAAACATTGGATGGGAACACTTGTGTTAAAACCACTTGGATAAAAATAGAGAAATTAGAGCCCACATGGAGGTTACGGCGGGGCTTCTATTTTAAAAGACAGGGAGGGACAGTGCATAGTTGACAAAGTTCCTAAAACACCTCCCCTCTTTCATGCCTTCCATCGGCGATGTTACCATCGCACTTCGTGCCAGTGCCCTGGTTTGTAAACTGGGCAGCACTGCACGTGAGGTGCCGTGTCGACATGCAACTTCAGTGCATGTCTGAATTCACTCTTTTACTAACCTTGTGTCTTCTGTCGTAGTTGATGTCCCATTGCGCAGGTGAAGCACACAGGTCGCACAGGTTGTACTTGAAGTGATGCTAAAAGAGGTGTTGAGATGTGGCATGGAAGTACTGTATTACGAATAACTTTAGCTTTTGTAGGATGCCAGTGCTTGTTTTTATTGAAGAAATGCCAGTGTATATCCAAGCAAAAATATACAGACTGAGTAATGTTAAAAATATAAACGTTGTATAACGTATAAACTGTCCCTGGCACACACAGAACTAACATGAATGTGCAAGGTATCGTGGTCGGCGCTCGACTGACTGCCGCCGCCTCTCGCTGCGTGCCACAAGCCACTGTTTTGGCACCAAGCGAAACTTCTAGACTAACATTGTCCAACTTATTACAAAATATACAAATAATTAAATCTTTGAATTAACCGAAATATATCTTAGCACAAAAGCATTACAGAAAGTATACAGATAAATTTTAATAGATATAGGAAAGTTAAATATTAATAAAAGAAGCTTAAAGTTTTGGCGGACAACTAGTGTAGGCAGGAGCCAATCTGATCTCAACTTGCAATAGGGGCGGAGCTTTCCCACGGGATACAAGCTCATCTACTGTCTCTCTCTCACACCCTTTCTACTATTGCATTACACAGTTCTCCAACCAAGAAAACTTTTTAACACCTAATATATTGATATGCGAAATAGATGACTCCATATCAGCCCCCTCACAAGGTTTACTAAGTCCTGGTTGAAATTCAACAGCTCATTATTATTATTATTTTAGTGTTAGCTGCTTTTAGACATAATTATTTGTAAACAGCTTGGCTTTGTAACAGTTAAAGCAGAAGTACACTGCATTGCTCTCATCACATATGAAAATATGATTCTTAATCATATTGTGCCAATTTTATTCACAAATATACTGATAGAACAAGTAAACTATGTTTACGTCTTTTATTAACTGTGTGATTCAAGTATTCAAATTTTGTTAGAAACATGTATGAATTGTATGTTATCTGGAAACTTTTTCCTGAAAATTAATTAGATGTGTATATGTTTCAGGAAGTATTTCTCAAGAAATCTTTGATGTTTTTGGATACAAATTATGTTGTTCCTACTGGCAGTGGATTTCCAATCAACTTGAATGCTGTTGGCACTGCTGCTGTTCACTTGAAAATGTCTGGTCAACTCAATATTACTAATTTTAATACTGCAGGCCACTTGGATGTAAAAGGAGAAATAAAACCAAGGTAAGATAAAACTCTTGTATTGGAAATGAATCAAAGTATATAATCATTTTATTATGGAAAACAGTTTTGTCTAAATTTAACCATTTTCAATTCTAAACTGAGAATAAAGAAAAGAGAATAATAGAACTGTTACTTTCATGAGTAAGTCATTTATAATTACAGATGAGAGAGGTGTGCTGTTATGTGTGTCAGACTACCTAATTTATAGAAAGAAGTTTTTTACCACTGGAGTCAGTGAATGTGAGTCGTTTCAGCTGATAAATTGTTTATGACAATATACCAGAGTTTTGTGTTACCATATCAGTAAGCCAAAATCCATTTACTTATTGAAGTGGAAATTACAAAGGTTAAACTTTGAAGAAAATGTATAAACCTTTGAATTAGGTTCAGAGAAGCAAATTTAATTTGTACAAACTTTAGAATTATAATCAGACACACCATAGAAAACTTTAATCAGTATTTATAGCTTGTGGACTGGTTTCCTGTATATTCTGCAGATGATGTTAACTCAGTATTTAATATATTTATCAATGAAATTACTAATCTATTTGAAGAAACTTTACCTTGAAAGGTAGTGAGAAAATATCTGCGAAAATCAGGAAACAAGCCTTAGATTACTAAAACCATCAAAATTACTTGCAAAACAAGCAGAGAACTATGTACAGAGATCAAAAGATCCCAGTAGGAATAGTCACTATAAACTCTACAATAAAGTTCTGAATGAAACCACACAAGTAGCAAAGAACATGAGATTGAAAGTAGAAGTAGATAACTAAAGTGATAAAGTAAAAATTATTTTGAATTTTGTAAAGAAGGAAACAGGGAAAATGCAGTTTGTAGTGAAAAATCCAAATAAGGATTGAGGGTCAGTTGTTAGTGATCCAAAAATAGTTGCTGGCACATTCAGCAAACACTTTAACAGTAACAAAAAAATAATAAATAAAAAAATGGTAAGGCTCTGTCAACCAAGCTATGGATCTTTTGAAAGCCGAAGTTCCTAGCACAGTACAACAAGTGAAACAGTCTGTTCAAGAAACTGAAAGACTTAATATTTCAATTTAATTCAATTCATTTATTTGTCTGCAGACAACAAGTTGCATAAGACATCACCAAATTTTACATACAGACATTCATATACATATGTTAGTTGCAAAAGAATGGACCTTACACAATACAAAATTTATAGTTCTAGTACATACATACATGGAAATTTTCAAGAATACATTTTATACAAGGATATAAGTTAAGTTAAATAATATATATATAAACACACATTAAACAGAGTGTACATTCACATTATATATATATATATATATATATATATATATATATATATATATATATATATATATATATATATATATATATATATATACACGCAGAAACCATCATTTGCTGTATTTGTATGTTCCAAAGTCCTGAAATTTGCAGTCAAAAAACTCTTTCGTACTGTAGAAAGCTTTTTTTTTAAGCCATGACTCAGCAGTCCTTTCGAATTGAATGGGACCCAGTTCTCTTATACAGTGCAGTAACATATTGTAGTACACTTTGCCTGTATGCAAGAAATTCTCTTTTCTTATTAGTTAACCTAGCCCAGGGTATGTTTATTGAATTTGAGTTTCTTGTGTTGTAATTACGGACATCTGCTCAGATTTCATACTGATGGGCATTCTCTTTGGCATGCACCAGTGTTTTAAGAATGTAGAGACATTGAACAGTTAGAATTTTATGGTGTACAAAGTGTGTTTAAGCCAAATATACATCTTTTTTTTTTTTTCTTTTTGCCACATAAATACGTCTTGTGCCCTGTTGACGCTAGCCCCCCGAATATACGAGACGAAGCCAGAGAAGTCTCTGCAACTCAAGATCTATGGAGCAGAACTTTATTCATTTCATTCTTGTTTTGTGCGTGGTTCAGTGAAGAAAGGTTCTGTTCTTGTTTTCATGTGTAAGAAACATTTTTGTCATTTCGTATTTCTTAAAGAAATGAGTCATTCGACATGTTATCAATGCTTCATTTGGGACAAGAATTTGCTAAACACACAAATGACAACTCAGTAATTATAGTAAAATATTCAACGTATTTACATTTAGAAAATGGGACACAGATAACAGCATATCACTTTACTTTGAGAGTACATTATCATGTGTAAGAGAATTGTTAAAAAAGGATGTTTTTGTTGTGTTAGGGAGTGGTTGAAGGATTCTTACACTGAAATGGTATATGAAAAGTATTATCAAATCTTAAGTACTGTACCTACTAATACCATTCTGGTACAAACAAACTCATTCCGAGCATATGTTTGCAGTAATAAGGGATAAAGAGCAAGTGTAGGGGAAAGGAGGGTAAGATGAAAGTAAGCTTTCAAAGTTTTTCTTCCCCTTATTTTAGACCTGACACTTACATGAATACCTTAGAGAAACTATTAGAGTTTTGTTTCTAACTACAGATTTCGTAGTTTTCCTAAATGTAACATTTAAAGCGATTACTTTGACTTTTTTCAAATGATGTCAAACTCATCATCTTACCCTCGTTTGTGAATAAGATGATGAACATAGTCGTGTAATTTGGTAAAGGAAAACACAATTGGATAAACAAACAAAAAAATATTTTATTTTAAGCACAGTAGTGGCATACATTTGCTTTGCGCTTCATATTTGCCTCAGTGAGCTAGGTACAAGCAACATGGGATTATTTATGACAGTATGGACAACCATATATAGTACCTAATTTACCACAGGCATTGCCAATTTTACAAAGTTCTTCTCTAACGAAATCATGATCATCATCGTCTTCAGTGTAGTTGACTGATTTTGTGGATTTTAAGAGTGCCTCATCACATTTGTTTTTTCTGCTTTTGTCTTTTATATTTCTTTTTCTTCAGTTTCTCTTCTGTTTGTGATTGCAATGAGGGTAACTTTTACTGCTTTCTCTTCGAAGTTCAGCACACCAACGCACCTCCTGCACATTCGTCATCGATTCCCTTGGCCATTGCAGTCTCTTGGTCCTTCCTCTATACTTGTTACACATGCTCTGTACTGCAAACTAGTATCAAAAGTTCATTAATATGATTTACAAAATGATTGAATAAGATGACTAGTCCATCCTCTTGTCCACTCAGTAAATACAACTTATCTGAAACGGCCATTCATGAGTTAAACATGGGAACAACACTTCATTAAATTCTCTTTGGAGTTTAATACGTACATTAATGAAACATCATAGTTTATAGTTTACAAAAAAACTGGAACAAAGTTGGTAAAATTCACTACATGCGTTCCAGATGCTATTTCAGAGTACTGAAATATTACAACCAACATGTGTGTAAACACAAATGATAGCGTGTCAGCACTAAATGATGGCAGATGGCTTTAGTAAACATTGTGGAGTGTTAATCTCTTGCAAGACAAGACCTTATATTTGCTGCTCTGTCTCGCCAATCACATTAAATTAATGTTTGTTAAGCTTAAGGGACTTAAATGTGGGATCATCAGTCCCTAAACTTAAAAACTAGTTATTAACTTCCTTATACTAAAGACGACACAAACATCCATGCCCGAGGGGGGATTCGAACCCCCGACCTTAGCGGCCGTGCCGACTGTGACTGGTGCGCTGCAGACCACTCGGCCACTTTGCAGGCTTCAATTAATGATTCCTTGTCATCTTACCCTGCCATCCCCTACTAATTTCACGTGACTTGTAACAGTTTGATTTTTAGAAATTCCATTTCCATGTTTTTCAATTTGCCGTGATATAAGGATTGCTTTTACCAGCATTTCTCTAACTTCTTGCTTGGGCTAAAAGAAACAGATATTTCTTTGTCGCAAATCAAATGGAAAAAAAGAAAAATGACACCTAACATACAGCATTAGGGTATTAAACTGCACTAGCTCCTCAAATAATGTGTTCAAACTGAGACTGAAATGGGTGAAATGAAAAGTAAAACTGGTCTATTTCACTTTTACCTAATTCGTACACAACCTGTGATTGCATCCTTGTAAGCAGAATAACAACTATTGTGACACTCAAGGAACGGACATTTAAAATGAGATTATTTTACAGGCGAACTATACAATTCCGCAGATTCTCCATTTGTTTTCGTTTAACAGCTGTCAGTTGTACTGCAGATCACGTGTCATCTCCGGCGTGACATCTACCGGCATCACCAGGTACTTCTTATTTTTATCTAAAGACCTTTCTGGTGGTATATTCGGGGGACTAGACGCATGTCTTGGGCCGCAGCAGAATTGCGCCAAAGCATAATGCCGTAGTGCAAATGGGTGTGAAAAAATGCATAGTATTCCATTATTAAGATATCCACATGAACATAGCTCTTTAGTTTCCTCAAAAGATATAACACCCTTGCTAATTTAGAGCATAGCTTTTCTGTGTGGGTGCCCCAACACAATTTATTATCTAGATATATGCCTAGTAGTTTTACTGGGTTTTTGAGGTCAGATAGCTCCTCATCAAGATTTCTCAGTGAGAAGAGAATTTGCTCAGTTTTGCTGCATCAGCATATTTCTTTGGAACCATTCAGTTGCATTTTTCATCATGGAATCATTCATTTGTTTCAGAACATTTATATCACAGTGTGATGTGATGAAGGTTGTGTCATCAGCAAACATAAACGTTTTAAATGGCAGAAAAGCTAGCAAATCATTCACATAAACTACAAACATGAAAGATCCTAATACAGAACCTTGTGGAACTCCATATTTTACACTGAGAAAGTCATACTTATTACTTGAATTGACAACCACCTATTGTTTTCTGTTTGTTAAGTATGATGTTAGTAGTGTTAATTCTCTGCCAGTAATACCATAATTTTCAAATTTCTCAATTAGGATGCTGTGAGAAACAGTGTCAAAAGCTTTGGTTATATCAACCAAGGTAGCTTGAGTGTATGACATTTAATACAAGTTCTTGAACTGCCTTAATTGTTGACTGCCTATTACAAAAACCAAAATGAACATCGTTTAGTGGGTTATTAGTTACAAATTTAATCATTTATTTGTTTTTTAATTAGTGCTTCAGTGAGTTTTGCTATTATTGGAACAATAGCAATAGGCCTGTAATTTTCAGGTGAGTTTCTGTCTCCTTTTTTTGTATATTGGTAGGACAATGGTCAGCTTCAAGCAATCAGGAAATGTAGCCTCTGTTAAAATTGTATTTATGAGGTGAGACAAGAGATTAACTATGAGTCCTATTATTTTCTTCACAATGTAATTTGAAAGACCATAGATGTCCTCTGTTTTTTGGATGGATAAGCCTCCACTTGAAATTAGGAAAACTGGCTTTCACCATTGCTTCTTTTGATATGATATGTTTCACCCCCTTGGAACTATCATTTTCTGACTTAGTTCCATTTGATGTGTCAAGTTTTATTGTATAAAAAATTATTATTTATTTTATTCAGGTCTTCTGATTTAATGGGTACGGTAATGTTATCTTTTTTGATACCTGTTTCAGCTTTTACTATTTTTCACTCTGCTTTGCATTTGTTGCAGAGCACCATGTTTGATATTATTTTTGCTCTTATTGCCTGATAACCTTTGAAAACTCAATTATAACCGGAGGCACAATTTCACTACACATCCCGATTGCCACTATCATTCTCAATAAATCCCTGAAAGTAAAAACTCTACTATATTTGATAATATTTCCAACAAATTATTAAAATACTGCTGAAGCTGTGTAAGTATAGTCCTTTGCCACATTTTTGCTGCATCAATTAAGCAATAAATGGTCCCTGAAAGGCTTAAATATGCAGTTGTAAAACTGCTGTATGAGAAGGGTGATAAGACATACTGCTGACTATCAACTAGTAAAACTACTGACAAGTTTTTCAAAGGTTTTAGAGGAGCTAATGCATGCCGGGATAATTAAACATCTAAGTGAACACAGTGGGAGCAAAACTCAGTCTGGGTTTTGAAAGGTTTGTTAACAGAAGATTTGCATTTTCTGGCAAAGTCTTTGTGTATGTCAACAAAAAACTGAAGGTGGATGGCATATTTTGTGACCTAACAAAAGCATGTGACTGTGTCAGTCACCAAATTCTTTTACAAAATGTTGCACATCTTAGTATTAGTGGTGAAACAAGGAAGAGGCTTGACTTGTACCTGTTGTTAAGGAAACAGAAAGTATTAATGGATAGTCAAGAAGGTGCCCCAATATCATCAGATATCATTTTATAAATGATCTGGCATTCTGTACAGATTCGCCATTTTTGCTGATGATACTACTTAATTAGGAATTCAGTAGCTAAACTTGAGGTAATAGCAAATAAAGTTTTAAATGAACTATTAAACTGGTTTAACATTAATGTCTTCCTTTAAATTAATCTAAAACAAACTACAGTCTGTTCTAGAGATGAAGAAATAGTAGGTGACCAATTGTTAACCAGGGTGGAAACCTCAAAATAACTTGGGCTTGAATATTGACAGCAAACTGAAATAGGCAAACCACATCCTGATGTAAAAGACTGAGTTCACAACCTGTGCATTACACATTATTTCTTCTTTTAGAAATATAGAAACATGAAATCAGCCTATTACAGGAATTTTCATCCCATTAAGACACATAATAATAAATAAATAAAGATCATGTGTGAAGTCCATCCTAGAGCCACTTGCAGGAAGCATTTTAAGCAACTTTAAATTCTTACAACCACTTTGTAATATATATTCTCTTTGATGTGCTTCACAAAAAAAATAAAAATGCATTTTTAAGCCTAGCAGTGCATATTACGGTCATGGTACCAGAAGAAAACATGGTATCCACTATGAACAGACAAACCTAAGTACAGTACAGAAATGTATTCACTTAAGTGTCTGTAAGATATTTAATGTCATCCCTTCAAAAATTAAGTGTTTGTTAGAAGATGAGCTCCTGTTAAAATAATAATAATAAAAAAAAACACCCCCACACACATGAAACTTAGGTAGTTCCTATTGCAGGGGTCTTTTTATACAATAGAAGAGTTTCTGAACTACAGTGCCTAGTATTTCATGTACTGTTAACCCTTTAGCTACTGCCACCGAGCATCCAGTTGGTCGGGTTTTGCACACCCTTGAGGCTGCCTAATCACCGCACTTGCACTATTGCACTTCCCGATGGCCTGCCACCTGCCACTCAGCCTGTCACTCAGCCGACCTTGCCCTGTGCTGAATATTCCAGGAGCCCCAGCGGTCATGGCTGTGTTGCTTTCTGAGTGTGGTCACTGACACACACTGACACACAATGTATGCAATCTGCATACTTCCTCCGTGGCAGAAGAATTACTGTAGATGAAGTGCTGAACAGACAGTACATGCATTGAAACCACTTATGGGTCATTCCACATCAAATAAATAAATTTCAGAACATTTTCCTGAGGGACAAAAGTGGATTTTGAAGTAATTTTATATGAACATTTTCATATGCCCACTCTGAACATTGGTGAAGTTTAACATTCGTTGATTTTATACTGGATGTGGTATTATCACTTGTTTGACTTCATGCGTGACATTGTGCAGAGTGTGTCTGAATTTCTGGGGAATTTGAACTGTTATATCTCTGTTAATATTTTGTTAAAATATATTGAGATTGGATATCTTGTATAACCATATTCATTATCTAAAGAATAATAAAGAAAAGAATTTTATGAGCTGTATTCAGCTGAAAATATTAAGCAAATTCACCATAAAAAATGGGGCCTCAAAAAATCTTATATTTCGGGGACTGAAAGTATGATGAAAGTGAAACTTGGTTTGTAGTAACCTAACAACACAAGGTTCTCAAATGTAAAGTTTCATTTACGTACTACTTCCCAATAGTGATTAAATTTAGTTCACATTTGTGGATCAAGCTATACAAGTGACAATATGTCAGTCAGTTTTGTTTTGATGATTGTTAAAGATTACTAATGTTCACATGTTCTAAATAAATTTTCTATCCTTCCTTTTTATCCGGGCTTTGGACTGGCACTATCAAAGTTTATATATATATATATATATATATATATATATATATATATATATATATATATATATCCTTTTTTAATCTTTTACTTAGTTTTGCTTTCATTTACTTTAAAAATATTTCATATTGCAAAGCGGTAATAAGTTTTTTTTTTTCCTTGTATGACAAGCCTCGAAACATGGCACCACACAAGAAGTACATTGCACATTTTGCTCTCATACCTGGATTCTTGGCACACATCCTGCTTTGAGTAAACTGCACATCTTAGCATTGCTCTACTTTTCTTTGAGTGCTGATTATCAATTATATTGGGAAAATGCCTTGTGGTAAATCACATAGGATTCTCATCATCAGAGCGCCTCCCTCTGCCAGCTTCGCTCTGCCAGCACACAATACGAGATTACAAGATGCTGAATGGATATTATTCTGCTAATGGATAAAATGGTCAGCATAAAATGAGCACTGTCATCTCTGAGTACTTTGGATATATGTGTGCATTTGAAATTGTGTGCATGCTCCAAAATCTGAGAATTACTTTGTGTGGTAGCTGAGTAACAGCCAACAGTCTACTTTTAAATGCTCCGAGTCAGAGAATCTTTTACATGATGAAAAGAATTTTATTCTAATTTAAACTGGTTATTCGTATGGAGGGCATTTTTTGTTCCTTGTATCCAACTACAAATAATATTCAACTTTTTTCAGCACTTGAATTTCATTTTAATGAAAATAAAAAATTATCTTTAATGATAGATATCTACAATTATTTTTGTTTCTTGTGTTGAGAACAGTTTTCTATCAAAACATGTAAAGTGCTGTTTTGTTACTTATGGAAATTTTGTCTTGGTTTTCACCTCACACCACGATGCATCAGTTTGTTTCATGTTGTACTGTAGATTCTTGTTAGTGCATCACTACTTTTTGCACTAATTGGCATTTCACTGATGCACTATCCATAAATGTTTTCCACAGGTCAGACCTATTTGTTTTGAGTGTGACAGTTTGCACACTGATGTCAACATCACAGTTGTATTCTATTATTATATTATTTTTAATGCTTTATATTAAACTATGCCATAGTGTAATTTTTTATGTAAGAGAAACAGAGTAATGAAAAAATTACAATTGTGTGTGATGAGTGTTTTGTGGGAGGGGAGTGGCGGGGCAAAGATGACTGAATAGTGGATGTAAAGTGGTAAGTAATGGGATGTAGAGTGAGATGGAAGACAAGAGTGAGGTGTATGAGGTGAAATGGTGGTTGGGAGGGGTGGAGGTTTGAGAGTTGAATTGTAATTTAAGCTATTGTGTATAAATTTAATTTCTTACTTTTTGTGTAATTGTAATGAAGGAGTAACAGTGATATTGCAATTATGGGTCATGAGTGTTTCTGTGTTGTGGAGATGGTGGTGGAAATTACTGGACAGTAAATGTAGAGTGCATTGTGAAATAAGAGTGGGGAATAGGAGGTGGGATGATGGTTGGGGTGGTGGTGGTGGTGGGGGGGGGAGTTATGTTTTTACTGAGGTGTCGGTGAAGTGAAGGAGTACTAATGAAGTTTATGATCTGTGTAGTGAATGTTTGTGGGGGGAGGGGGAAAGATGACTGGACAGTAGGTGTAAAATTTTAAATAGTGGAGTATAGTGTCATATGTGGGGTACAAGATCCTATGCTTTCTAATAATTAAATATAACAGCCGGAAAATGAAGTTGTGGTTTTTATAGTGCAGTTATTTCATTATCACAACTGTCTAAGATGTTTATTTTCCCTGATAGGTTTAATGGTGACTTAATTTGGTTATTAAATGATTTTACAACTATACAATCAAATGTTAAAACCATTAAGTAATGTAGAATACAAAAGCTTTTATCAAAAATATTTTTAGTCATTTGCTGTGAATTTGCTTGTAATCTATATAAAAAGCACAGATCATGTGGGATAGTTTATTTTATTTTATTTTTATAATTATGAAGAGGCTATAAGTATTGGTTGAGTTGTTAGCAGTGCAGATGAGTGGAGAGGGGGAAGGGAAAGAAAATCAATCCTGATGGCATGAATTGTGAATCAATTGCAGTTTGTTTTGCAACTGTGTGATCAACTTTCCTCTAGGCAGCAAATGGGCAGTGTGCATTGATTCAGGTGGATAGCCCATGCCAGTGCCACATCGTAAACAGCGCTAAGTATCTGAATTTAATTTGTGTCAAATTTAATTTGCCAGTCTAGTTCATTTTCGGTAGTACTGTTTTAAGAGGTTTATTCCCGCGTACTTGCAGATTTCGTTTGTACTACTGTTTTAATTGTTTATTCTCTCGAATTTGATAAATACCGTTGTTTAGTCTTCGTCTTTGACCGGTGTATTTCAAAACAAGTCAGAGACCGTTACTAAGCTCGTTATCAGTCAGTCCAGTGCCAGCTGTCACCAGTGCCACATCGTGAACAGCGCTAAGTATCTGAATTTAATTTGTGTCAAATTTAATTTGCCAGTCTAGTTCATTTTCGGTAGTACTGTTTTAAGAGGTTTATTCCCGCGTACTTGCAGATTTCGTTTGTACTACTGTTTTAATTGTTTATTCTCTCGAATTTGATAAATACCGTTGTTTAGTCTTCGTCTTTGACCGGTGTATTTCAAAACAAGTCAGAGACCGTTACTAAGCTCGTTATCAGTCAGTCCAGTGCCAGCTGTCACCAGTGCCACATCGTAAACAGCGCTAAGTATCTGAATTTAATTTGTGTCAAATTTAATTTGCCAGTCTAGTTCATTTTCGGTAGTACTGTTTTAAGAGGTTTATTCCCGCGTACTTGCAGATTTCGTTTGTACTACTGTTTTAATTGTTTATTCTCTCGAATTTGATAAATACCGTTGTTTAGTCTTCGTCTTTGACCGGTGTATTTCAAAACAAGTCAGAGACCGTTACTAAGCTCGTTATCAGTCAGTCCAGTGCCAGCTGTCACCAGTGCCACATCGTAAACAGCGCTAAGTATCTGAATTTAATTTGTGTCAAATTTAATTTGCCAGTCTAGTTCATTTTTGGTAGTACTGTTTTAAGAGGTTTATTCCCGCGTACTTGCAGATTTCGTTTGTACTACTGTTTTAATTGTTTATTCTATCGAATTTGATAAATACCGTTGTGTTTAGTCTTCGTCTTTGACCGGTGTATTTCAAAACAAGTCAGAGACCGTTACTAAGCTCGTTATCAGTCAGTCCAGTGCCAGCTGTCACCAGTGCCACATCGTAAACAGCGCTAAGTATCTGAATTTAATTTGTGTCAAATTTAATTTGCCAGTCTAGTTCATTTTCGGTAGTACTGTTTTAAGAGGTTTATTCCCGCGTACTTGCAGATTTCGTTTGTACTACTGTTTTAATTGTTTATTCTCTCGAATTTGATAAATACCGTTGTTTAGTCTTCGTCTTTGACCGGTGTATTTCAAAACAAGTCAGAGACCGTTACTAAGCTCGTTATCAGTCAGTCCAGTGCCAGCTGTCACCAGTGCCACATCGTAAACAGCGCTAAGTATCTGAATTTAATTTGTGTCAAATTTAATTTGCCAGTCTAGTTCATTTTCGGTAGTACTGTTTTAAGAGGTTTATTCCCGCGTACATGCAGATTTCGTTTGTACTACTGTTTTAATTGTTTATTCTCTCGAATTTGATAAATACCGTTGTTTAGTCTTCGTCTTTGACCGGTGTATTTCAAAACAAGTCAGAGACCGTTACTAAGCTCGTTATCAGTCAGTCCAGTGCCAGCTGTCACCAGTGCCACATCGTAAACAGCGCTAAGTATCTGAATTTAATTTGTGTCAAATTTAATTTGCCAGTCTAGTTCATTTTTGGTAGTACTGTTTTAAGAGGTTTATTCCCGCGTACTTGCAGATTTCGTTTGTACTACTGTTTTAATTGTTTATTCTATCGAATTTGATAAATACCGTTGTGTTTAGTCTTCGTCTTTGACCGGTGTATTTCAAAACAAGTCAGAGACCGTTACTAAGCTCGTTATCAGTCAGTCCAGTGCCAGCTGTCACCAGTGCCACATCGTAAACAGCGCTAAGTATCTGAATTTAATTTGTGTCAAATTTAATTTGCCAGTCTAGTTCATTTTCGGTAGTACTGTTTTAAGAGGTTTATTCCCGCGTACTTGCAGATTTCGTTTGTACTACTGTTTTAATTGTTTATTCTATCGAATTTGATAAATACCGTTGTGTTTAGTCTTCGTCTTTGACCGGTGTATTTCAAAACAAGTCAGAGACCGTTACTAAGCTCGTTATCAGTCAGTCCAGTGCCAGCTGTCACCAGTGCCACATCGTAAACAGCGCTAAGTATCTGAATTTAATTTGTGTCAAATTTAATTTGCCAGTCTAGTTCATTTTCGGTAGTACTGTTTTAAGAGGTTTATTCCCGCGTACTTGCAGATTTCGTTTGTACTACTGTTTTAATTGTTTATTCTCTCGAATTTGATAAATACCGTTGTTTAGTCTTCGTCTTTGACCGGTGTATTTCAAAACAAGTCAGAGACCGTTACTAAGCTCGTTATCAGTCAGTCCAGTGCCAGCTGTCACCAGTGCCACATCGTAAACAGCGCTAAGTATCTGAATTTAATTTGTGTCAAATTTAATTTGCCAGTCTAGTTCATTTTTGGTAGTACTGTTTTAAGAGGTTTATTCCCGCGTACTTGCAGATTTCGTTTGTACTACTGTTTTAATTGTTTATTCTATCGAATTTGATAAATACCGTTGTGTTTAGTCTTCGTCTTTGACCGGTGTATTTCAAAACAAGTCAGAGACCGTTACTAAGCTCGTTATCAGTCAGTCCAGTGCCAGCTGTCACCAGTGCCACATCGTAAACAGCGCTAAGTATCTGAATTTAATTTGTGTCAAATTTAATTTGCCAGTCTAGTTCATTTTCGGTAGTACTGTTTTAAGAGGTTTATTCCCGCGTACTTGCAGATTTCGTTTGTACTACTGTTTTAATTGTTTATTCTATCGAATTTGATAAATACCGTTGTGTTTAGTCTTCGTCTTTGACCGGTGTATTTCAAAACAAGTCAGAGACCATTACTAAGCTCGTTATCAGTCAGTCCAGTGCCAGCTGCCGGACTCAGTTTTGTTGATTCGACAGTGTAGTTACCACTGACCACAGTTAAGTCAGCAGCCAGCCGCCTTCATTAGAGTACTAGGCTTCTTTAAAGTTGTTAATTGCTGTTAATTGTATCGATAGGATGGATAGGATGTGTGCCTGCTGTGTGCGGACGCAGGAGGAGTTGGCCGCGGTTCGCGAACAGCTGAGCGTGCTGTTGGCTACGGTCAGCCGTCTTCAGGCTGCTGTCTCGGGGTGCAGCGATGGTGGGGAGTCTGGTTCGTCGAGTGGGACACCTCAGGTGTCTCGCGCTACGCTCTCTGTCCCTGCTACCGAGGCACCTTCAGGTGTACCGGACGTCGTCGAGCCGCCTTCTCCGCAAGGGGAGTGGCGGGTTGTACGGCTTTCGCGTCGCTCGAGGCGGAAGGCCAATGTGGAGGCTGGATGTCCGTCCGTGCCCGTTCGTCCTGTGAGTGAAAGTGTGGCCACTCCTTCAGCAGGGTCCGAGCAGGTGCACGGGGGGAGGGGATTATTAGTTATTGGGAGCTCCAATGTCAGGCGCGTGATGGAGCCCCTTAGGCAGATAGCGTCCAGATCTGGAAGGAATTCCAACGTGCACTCGGTGTGTTTGCCGGGGGGCCTCATCCGAGATGTGGAGGCGGCCTTGCCGGCGGCTATCGAGGGTGCGGGGTGCAGTCGACTGCAAGTCGTGGCTCACGTCGGCACCAATGACGCTTGTCGCTTGGGTTCTGAGGACATCCTCAGGTCCTACGAGCGGCTGGCGGAATTGGTGAAGGCCGCTGCCTTCGCACGCGGGGTGCAAGCAGAGCTGTCGATTTGCAGCATTGTTCACAGGGTTGATCGGGGTCCTTTGGTTTGGAGCCGAGTGGAGGGTCTGAACCAGAGGCTTCGCCGACTCTGTGACAGTCATGGCTGCAGATTTCTGGATCTGCGTTATAGGGTGGGGAATTGTAGGGTGCCCCTAGATAGATCAGGGGTGCACTACACTAAGGAAGCGGCTACTCGGGTAGCAGAGTACTTGTGGAGTGCACATGGGGTTTTTTTAGGCTAGGCGTTAACTCTGATGAGCACTCGACTGTCAGCATTCAAACAGCGAATTCAGGCCACGTTTGGAATAAAAATTCGAACATAAAAATATTAGCCGCGAACTTACAAAGTATTAGAAACAAAGTTCCCGAATTTGCAGCGCTGCATGGAAGTTATTGCGCTCAGATAGTTTTAGGCACCGAAAGCTGGCTAAATGATGATGTGGAAAGTTCAGAAATATTTAGCGAAGCGTGGAATGTATATCGGAAAGATAGATCTGATACAACCGGAGGAGGAGTGTTCATCGCTGTGGACAAAGATATTGTTTCTACTGAGATCGAGGTTGAAAGTAATTGTGAAGTTATCTGGGCACGCATAACAGGTCTAAAAGAAGTAAAGTTAATAGTTGGTTGTTTTTACCGGCGCCCCACTGCTGCTGTAGCAGTTTTAGAATCATTCAAGGAAAGTCTACACCAGGTAGTGCATAGGTATCCGGGCCATGCAATATTAGTCGGAGGTGACTTCAACCTAAAGAGTATAGATTGGGACCTCGCTAGTTACATTTCAGGCGGTACAGACAAGCAGTCATGCGAGCTACTTTTGGACACATTCTCCGAAAACTGTCTTGAGCAGTTAAACCGGCAACCCACGCGCAATGGAAATATTCTAGACCTTATAGCCACAAACAGGCCTGACCTTATTAACGATGTCTGTGTAGAGACAGGAATTAGTGATCATGACATCGTCATAGCGTCGATGGTGACCAAAGTTCATAAACCAGTCAAGAAGGCTAGGAGCGTGTTTTTGTTGGGAAAAGCCGACAAGCAAATGTTACGATCGCACTTAGAAAATAAATGGGCATCGTTTAATTCTGGGACTATGGATGTAGAGGAATTGTGGACTAAATTTAAATGCATTGTTAATGAAGGGTTAGAGAAATATGTGCCAGTAAAGACGATTAAGGATGGAAAAGATCCACCGTGGTTTAATAATAATGTTAGAAAGCTGCTGAGAAAGCAAAGGCTGTTGCATTCTCGATTCAAAAAAGAACACGCAAATGGTGACAGGCAAAAGTTAGTAGAGATTCGTGCGTCTATAAAAAGATCGATGCGTGAAGCATACAATAATTATCACAGCCATACCTTAGCAAAAGATCTTTCCGAGAACCCGAAAAAATTCTGGTCCTATGTAAAATCGATAAGCGGGTCAAAGCCCACTGTCCAGTCACTAGTTGATCATTCCGGGGCAGTAATAGAAGAAAGCAAACGGAAAGCTGAAGTTCTAAATTTAACCTTTAAGAAATCTTTCACGCAGGAGGACCGCACAAATATACCATCATTTGATCAACGTACTAATTCCGAAATGGGGGACATAGCAATAGGTATTTCCGGTGTAGAGAAGCAGCTGAGAGAGCTAAATACGAAAAAGTCTGCTGGTCCGGATGGAATACCAGTTCGGTTTTACAAAGACTATTCTGCGGCATTGGCCCCCTACTTAGCTTGCATTTACAGTGAATCTTTAACTCAGCGCAAAGTTCCTAGTGATTGGAAAAAAGCGCAGGTGACTCCCGTGTATAAGAAAGGAAAGAGAACTGACCCATACAATTACAGGCCAATATCGTTGACATCGGTTTCATGTAGAATTTTGGAGCATATTCTCAGTTCGAATATAGTAAATTTCCTTGAAACGGAAAAGCTTATTTCCATGAATCAGCACGGGTTTAGGAAACATCGTTCATGTGAAACCCAGCTTGCCCTTTTCTCACATGACATCTTGCGAGCCATGGACGAAGGGCAACAGGCGGATTGTGTTTTTCTCGACTTCAAAAAGGCGTTCGACACGGTGCCACACTGCAGACTCCTAACGAAAATGCGAGCTTATGGAATAGGTTCTCAAATTTGTGACTGGCTGGAAGACTTCCTAAGTAATAGAACGCAGTACGTTGTTCTCGACGGCGAGTGTTCATCAGAGACGAGTGTATCGTCAGGCGTGCCCCAGGGGAGTGTGATAGGACCGCTATTATTTTCTATCTATATAAATGATCTGATGGACAGAGTAAGTTGTAATTTGCGGCTGTTTGCTGATGATGCTGTGGTGTATGGGAGGGTGTCGTCTGTAACTGACTGTAATAGCATACAGGTTGACTTAGACAAAATCTCTAGTTGGTGCGAAGAATGGCAGCTAGCTCTCAATGTAGAAAAATGTAAGGTGATGCGCATAAGTAGAAAAAACAATCCTATAATTTTCGAATACAGCATCAGTAGTGAGCTTCTTGATGCGGTCGCGTCGTTCAAATATCTAGGCGTAACATTGCAGAGCGATATGAAATGGAACGAGCATGTAAGGACAGTTGTGAGTAAGGCAGACAGCCGACTTCGGTTTATTGGGAGAATTTTGGGAAGATGTACTTCACCTGTAAAAGAGACCGCGTATAAAACGCTTGTACGACCACGTCTTGAGTATTGCTCAAGTATTTGGGACCCGCAGCAGATCGGTTTGAAAGAAGACATAGAGGCGGTTCAGAGGCGAGCAGCTAGATTTGTTACCGGTAGGTTCGACCAATGCGCGAGTGTCACGGAAATGCTCCGGCAACTCAATTGGGGATCGCTGGAAGAAAGACGACGCTCTTTTCGTGAATTTCTGTTAAGTAAATTTAGAGGGCCGGAATTTGAAGCTGAGTGTAGTACGATCTTGCTGCCGCCTACTTACATTTCGCGTAAAGATCACAAAGACAAGATAAGAGAAATTAGGGCTCGTACGGAGGCATATAGGCATTCTTTTTTTCGTCGTTCAATTTGGGAGTGGAATAGGAAAGGAAATGCCTAGTAGTGGTACAGTGTACCCTCCGCCACGCACCTTACGGTGAATTGCGGAGTATGTATGTAGATGTAGATGTAGATGTAAATGCTTTGTAGAAGATACAGTAGAGTTGATGACATGTTGGCACTCAGTTGCGGCCCCACCTTTGATAAATAATTATTTATTGACTTATTTTACAACCTAGAAAATTTATTCTTTTTTAAAATTATTTTTATGGTCTTACAATACAGTTTACCTCCTTTACCAAAATATAATAAGTTGCCACTGTGTTATTGTTACAAATTCAATATATTAAACACCTTGACAGTTTCAGGGCATTGAAATAAATTCATTGACAAAGATGAAAACTTGTGCTGGAGTGGGTTTGGAACCCAGATTTCTCAGTTTCAGCCAGCAGCCACCTTAATCAATTAAGCTATCCAGACACACTTCCTGTTCTGTCCAAACCCTCAGCTTATAGCACACTATGATGGTTGTTCTTCCTCATGCTCAGAAACTATACTGGATTTCGCCAAGGGATTGAGCATATTTATGCATCTAAATTGAAATTGTCAATTGCCTGTTGGATGCTAAAGACACCATATCAATAACTGTGTCATTGTTACCTGTTATACCTCATGTTTCAGTGTTGCTGTTGATGTTGTTGGTACTATGGGTCTGGATGCCTACTATGGAAAGACTGGTATAAAGCTGAAAACAAATTTGTACTCCTCTTCAGCTGTGGAGGGTCAGTTGAAAGTCAGAGGAACAAAATTAGTGAGCCTATCATTCAGCTTACCTAAGCAGAAATTTGAAATCATCAAAGCCCAGTAAGTATTTTTGTTTGACACTTATTTTATCTTCTGTTTGTATGTGTGTGTCATCTATACCTCTGCGTATACTGGTTCATTAATGTCTCCTCTTACATATAATATGATATAACATACCACTTTTTTCTGTGACACTTCATTGAGTTTTTAATTTGTTACTTAATCAATCTACCAAAACAACAGTTACTAACTTGTTAGGCTAAATTTGGTGGACATTTCTTGGCTTAACTGATATTAATTGATATTAATGAAGGAAAGACAACACATGTGATCCATCTTAGTTTGCAATATTTTCTACTAAGCTATGGTCATGTAAACTTATCAAGATTTTTATGATACAGAAACAAGATGAGAAATTGATCTGTGATGTCAGTCATTACACTTAATGTTATGAGACCAATTTGTTAGTTCTTACATGTATATTTAGGGCAAGAAAGATTAGTATTATCTAGTAACTAACATTTTATACAACAGTGACACCAGTGAGCAGTCAGCCCTTGTGAGGCCAATTGAGGATCTACTTGAATGAGAAGTAGTGGCTCTGGTCATGAAAACTGACATATCAGTTCTGAGTGTTGGGAGCACTTACCATACAGCATCCATTGACACCTACAGGCGGAGGATGACACGGTGGCCGATCAGTACCCAGTGGGCCTGTTAGCTCTGTTGGATGGAATATAGCATGTTACCAGTGATGTACATACAAACATGATATCAGTGGTCAGGGCCATATTTAGGTTATGCGACGCCCCTGTACAGCAATTTATTTTACACCCCCCCCCCCCACTGTCATTAATTATTTTGATAACATATACCGTAACACTAAGCACATGTACAAATTTAGAGTTAAAACATAATAAAATTGCAGAATGAAACATTAAACTTGGATGCAATACATGGTAAATATATACCATACTATATAGCATAATTTAATTTGAAATTTAGTCAGTCTGAAAAACTTATTACAGTACCATGTAACTGACCTTTTCCAAAATCTAGCAAACTCACAAAAAAGGACTTATTTCTCACTTTGGTATTTGAAAATTCGTCTATCACTTCTTCAAAATCCATGCTGACTGTCATACATCATTCAGTGGCTATAGTAGGTGTCAGCTAGAAGGCGGCCCAGTTTTCAGCCATTAAGTGCATCCCCCTCCATTGCCACACTGGCAGCCAGTAATATTCATTCTCTACTTGCATGATTGGCCACGAGTTTCGCAATACTTGTCCCGCAGGCTCCAGTGTTGGCGCTCGGCCATAGCTTCTCCCATCCTCATTTCTCCTATCGCTCTACCTCTATGCGTGAAAGCATTTTCTTACATGACGCCAAGTATAGAACAGCAAGACTGACCAGTCGTTCTTGATGCTCTGCAGTCTGTAGGTAGTTCGGAAGAGTTGAAAACATGTCATCATCTTCTTTCTTCAGAGACAATATATAACTTTTAAAATGTATACACTCTTCACCAAAGTTGTTCTCAATGTCAGAATTATAAATAGCTAAAAGTTTCTCTGCAGCATCATAAATTTGAAAGCTTCTAATTCAGTAATATTTGAGAGAAATGAAAATCTGGAGCCATATTCTTTGTAGACATTGACTCTCTTCTGTAACTCATCCTGAAGAGTTTTTATAATCTTAGAATATGATGTTTTCATTCACCCCCAAATATCAAATGCATCTGATTTTTTTCTTCTTCAGAACCTTTTAATTCTTCTTCTGAGTCAGATGAATCATCAAAGAATCTCTTTCTTTTAATTTGAAATTTTCCTTTTTGATTTTCAGCTGCTGAACAAGGGGGAACAGAATCTGAATTCCTGATCTCTGTAAGTTTATTTTTAGCTGAATCACCATGAACTGAAAAAGATGTCTGAAGCTCAGCTAAAAAGATTGCAAGATAGTCATACAATTCAACAGAACTAGAAATGTCTACATCCTCAGCTTGCAGTTTTTACATTACTTTACACAACTATAGCTGAATACAGCCCCACACTGATGTCACAAAAGCTACTTGAATTGTACTTCACTTCCTAAGAAGACCCTCAGCTTCACATCCTACTCTACCATTCTCATTTGCTGAAATTGTTCTTAATGCAGAGACCACTGCTTTCCAGTCTGCATTCAAACTCTTACATCTACATCTACATCTACATGGGATACTCTGCAAATCACATTTAAGTGCCTGGCAGAGGGTTCATCGAACCACAATTATACTATTTATCTCCCATTCCATTCTCGAATAGCGCGCGGGAAGAAAGAACACCTGAATCTCTCTGTTCGAGCTCTGATTTCTCTTATTTTATTCTGATGATCATTTCTACCTATGTAAGTGGGAGTCAACAATATATTTTCGCATTCGGAGGAGAATGTTGGCGATTGGAGTTTCGCAAGTAACCCACGCCTCAGCGATAAGCGCCGTTGTTCTAATGATTCCCATCCCAGATCCTGTATCATTTCCGTAACGCTGTCTCCCCTGTATCGTGACAATACAAAACGAGCTGCCCTTCTTTGGACTCTCTCGATGTCCTCCTTCATGCCCACCTGATAAGGATCCCACACTGGGCTGCAATACTCCAAAAATGGACGGACAAGCGCAGTGTATGCAGTTTCTTTAGTAGTTCTGTTGCATCTTTTAAGGATTCTGCCAATAAAACGCAGTCTCTGGTTCGCCTTTCCCACGATATTATCTACGTGTTCTTTCCAGTTTAAGTCTGAAGTAATAGTAATTCCTAGGTATTTTGTGGAGTTTACGGCCTTCACATTTGATTGATTTATGTTGTAAACAAAGTTTAACGGATTTCATTTCGTACTCATGTGGACGACTTCACACTTCTCATTATTTAGAGTCAATTGCCAATTTTTACACCATACTGATATCTTATTCAGATCGTTCTGCAGTTGGTTTTGATCTTCAGATGATTTTACTAGACGGTAAATGACGGCGTCATCTGCAAACAACCTAAGAGAGCTACTTACATTTTCCCCTAAATCGTTTATGTAAATAAGGAATAGCAGAGGACCAATAACACTACCTTGTGGAACGCCCGATATCACCTCTGTTTTAGTCGATGCCTTACCATCGATTACCACGAACTGTGTCCTCTCAGACAAGAAATCCCCTATCCAATTGCAAATTTGGGGCGATATACCATAACCACGCAATTTGATTAAAAGCCGTTTGTGAGGTACGGTGTCAAAAGCTTTCTGGAAATCAAGAAATACGGAATCGATTTGCGAACCTTTGTCGATAGCACCCATCACTTCGTGTGAATATAGAGCTAGTTGTGTTTCGCATGAACGATATTTTCTAAATCCGTGTTGACCTTGGGTCAAAAGATCGTTCTGTTCGAGATAATTCATAATATTTGAATACAGGATATGTTCCAAAACCCTGCTGCAAATTGACGTCAATGAAATAGGCCTGTAGTTTAGTGGGTTACTCCTACTGCCTTTCTTGAATATAGGTGTGACCTGTGCAACTTTCCAATCTTTTGGTACAGATCCTTCTATGAGAGAGCGGTTGTATATGACTGTTAAGTAAGGAGCTATCGCTTCAGCATAATCAGATAGAAATCTAATGGGTATACAATCCGGACCAGAAGACTTGTTCTTATTAAGTGATTTTAGTTGCTGCACTACTCCGATGATATCTACTTCTATGTTATTCATTACGGCATCTGTTCGTAATTCGAAATCTGGAATATTGGTTTCGTCTTCTTTAGTGAATGAGTTTCTAAAAGCTAAGTTTAGTAACTCTGCTTTAGTAGCGCTGTCATCGGCAGGATCGCCATTACTATCACGTAGTGATGGTATTGTTTGTGACTTTCCCCGAGTATATTTAACATATGACCAAAATCTCTTTGGGTTTTCAGTCAAATTACGAGAAAGAGTTTTGTTGTGATAAATGTTGTAGGCATCTCGCATTGAAATCCTCGCTAAATTTCGAGCTTCTGAGTACAATCGCAAATCCTGGGGATTTCGTGTTCGTTTAAATTTAGTATGCCTTTTCCTTTGCTTTTGCAACAGTGTCCTGACCTGTTTTGTGTACCAAGGGGGATCGCCTCCTTCTTTTATTAATTTATTAGGTATAAAACTTTCAATTGCTGTCGATACCACTTCTTTGAATTTTAGCCACATCTGGTCTACACCTACGTTTAGTGTTAGCAACGAGTGGAAGCTGTCTTTCAAGAAGCAATGTATTTTGTTTCTATCTGCTTTCCTGAACAAATATACTTTGCGTTTATTTTTGGTAACTTTGGGACTTTCGATATTCAATTTCGCTACTACAGCTCTGTGTTCACTAATACCTGTATCCGTTTTGATGCTCATTATGAGCTCAGGATTATTTGTTGCTAAGAGATCAAGTGTGTTTTCACATCCATTTACAATTCTAGTTGGCTCATGAACTACTTGTTCGAAGTAATTCTCAGAGAATGCGTTGAGTACAATTTCGGACGATGTTTTATGCCTACCTCCTGATTTGAAAATATAATTTCGCCAACAGATCGAGGGTAAATTAAAATCACCACCTACTATTATCGTGTGAGTCGGGTACGTTTTTGTAATTAGACTCAGGTTTTCTTTGAACCTTTCTGCTATTGTATCGTCAGAGTCGGGAGGCCGGTAAAAGGAACCGATTATTAACTTCTTACGATTTTTGGGTACAACCTCTACCCATAATAGCTCGCACGAACTATCAACTTCAACTTCGCTACATGAAATACTACTTTTGACGGCGACAAACACGCCACCACCTATTTTGTTTAATCTATCCTTTCTGAATATCATTAGATCTTTTGAAAATACTTCTTCTGAACTTATTTCCGGCTTGAGCCAACTTTCGCTGCCTATAATGATGTGTGTTTCGGTGCTTCCTCATGTGCACTCAATAGAGTTGTAGACAGTGACTTAAGTGGCACATTTGTACAATCAAAAAACGCTTGCAAGATGTTCCACCTACCTGTAGAATTCACAAAGAAGTTGTACAGATATTGAATTAACTCAAGAAAATGTCTCCTGGCTGTGCAACATTGTGCAGCTCAAGAACCAACTAAATTCAGCAAGTGAGCTAAACACTGAAAGAGGAAAATAAAAGAGTTTCGGTCCTTGAGTCTAGCTTGCAAGCCTGAATGTACATCAGACATATTCACAGCATTATCATATGACTGACCTCTACAGTTTCCAAGTTTCAGTCCATATAGTTCTAAATAATTCAAAACTGCTTCAGAAAGCTCCTTTCTGGTATGGTCTGCATTTTTTATTAAACACAGGAATATTTCATCTGAGAGGCCATCTTCACTTACATATCTAATAATTACACTTGTCACTATGGGATATATCTGGTATAAAAATGACTGAAAAATATTTAGAAAAAATAACTACATTTCATATTTTTTGGTCACTGACTTTCCCATAAGGCGTATTAAAACTTCATAAGTTGCTGGTGACCAGTATGAAGTACATCCTTTTCAAGGATTACCAAACCTTGCTATATTGTCAGCCAAAAAAGAATCATACTCTGCAATTAATTTGAGGCACATCATGAGGGGGACTGATGACCATTGTAGTTTAGTCCCCCTTAAACAACCTAACAACAACAACAACAACAACAACACATCATGAAATTTCCATTTTTTCACAGAGCCAAACGCCTCTTCGTCTTCACGAAAAGCTAGACCCCTGGAAGCTAGCTTCTTAACTACAGAAACAACTCTTTTTCAGCACATTTCTCCAATACACAAATTCATGCTCATTTTGGGTTAGTAACTCTTTGTCAATTCTGTTCATCTCATTTGCTCTTTTTTCTCAATTTTAACAACCAGTTTCTGTGAGAGGCAGAATTTTCAAATTCTGCTATTCGTATTCCAGCATGGCTCCAATCACTGAAACCAGATGTTGCAAATTGAGATGCATCACCCAATAATTTACAGCATGTGCAGAACAATGATCTTTGGCTAGGAGAATACACAAGATAGTCACATTTCTTAACTTTCCCATTCACCAAAACTCTGAACAGTTTCCTGCTGCAAAATAGCTGCAATCCATCCCCGTTTCGCCATGAGGACATTGAAAAATCAATATCTTTGTTTTGATTAATACTATTTTAATCAAGTATTCCACTGTCTGGTCAGTGGTTTTCCAAAAAAATGGGTCATTACTGAGAACAGAAAAAAATTCTGCTTCAGAACATATAGTCTCTTGAAATGCTTCCAGAACTCCAAAATTCAGAACTTTTGGATTCTGGATGATATTTAGAACTGTACTGTGACCTGCACTTCCAGAGCTATGCTGTTCATTGTTGCAGTTTTCAACCGCAGCTTCACCTGAATGTTTAGAGAGACACAGTTCACTGTCACTTTTACCACTAAAATAAGAGTCAAGCTGTGGTATCTTCTATAAAAACTTACTGTCCCTTTGTCTTTTCTATTCAGCTTTCTTTCTATATTCAGCACCAATTAATGTAGATCGTCCATCCATACCACTACCATGATATATATAATAGAAAACGGATGACTTACCCAAAGGACAGGCTCATCGACAGACACAAATAAAATCAAACACAAACACACATACAAGCTTTTGCAACCGTTGGTCGCTTCTTCAGGAAAAGAGGAAGGAAGGAGAGGAGAAAGGGAAGGATACGGGTTTTAAGGAAGTGGAAAAGGAGTCATTCCAATCCCAGGAGTGGAAGGACTTACCTTAGGGGGAAAAAAGTAAGGTAAACAAATACACACACACACACACACACACACACATATCCACCCGCAAACACCCTTAGGCAGACATGTCTAGGTGTGTTTGTGTGTGGATATGTATATTCCACAAGCCATTATGTGTTTCAGAATGTCCTTATGTACAAATTTAATTTCCCCTCTTTCCAGTTCCATTTGTCAGCAGTGAAATAGAAGTGTGAAAGTACTTCAATTAATCTATTTTTACCTGTTGTGATCATTTTGTGAGACATGTTTGGAGGAGATGTTGCCTGATATTTCTTGAAATGTGCATCTTTGTATGTTATCATAAAGGAGTTCTTGAATAATCTCCAGTGACTCAAAAAGAAACAAGGCATTTCTCTTATAATCTGATTTGTAGAGTTATAAACTAGTCCTTGTGATAATTGTTACAAATAGCTAGGTAAGAATTTGTTAAGTGTCTTCCCTTAATGAATGTTTTACGAAGCTTTTAGAAAAGGGATGGAAAGCAGTTTTTTACTTTTGAGTAGTGTTTTGATACTCATTGTACACCTAAAGATTAAAATTTGGACAATATATGTCTCCAAAAGAAGTGTCTAACAAGAAGCACAAGAAAACACATGTCCATAAAAGTTACTTAGACATGAATAACATAACAAGAATACAATGAAACTAAATAATAATAAATTTATGTGGGTCAGTGGTCTGGTGCAAGCCTTACAACTAGATGCCTCTTTGGCGACTTGCATATCTCTAACCTACCCCAGTTATCCAAGTGGGGTAAGGGTACCTGTAGTTTAATGTGGAATCTAAACCTTGTGCCCCTGTTGAACACTTGTAACAACATAATGGCTTGACAATTACAGTGACACCACGATAGTAAAATGAGTAAATAATATGATGATACAGAGATATGTCACAGAGTCATAACCAAAGTGATACTGTGAGAACCATACACACTGCACATATGACTAGGACCCGGGGCCTACAACAACTGTGCACCCTAAATATCTCTGGAACAATAACAGCTATTGGAAAATGACTTTCACCAGTATCAATGTACGGCTGGGGACCATGAATGTACATATTTGGAAACATTCTAAAATGAAAGCAAATGTGTTTTATAACACAATCTTATGTTTTTTTAAATGGACACCCTAAATTTTTTCTTCAGCAATCCATAGCATGACAAATAACATAAACAATGGTGGTGATTGCATCGCAATATTCAAATTACATCCCGAGATATTGCGACGTGAAGCTGACGATTGAAAAACCCGTGATGCGCTGCTAGCGCACATCCTGAGGCTCAGGCGTGAACCCCAGGCTGCCCATAATTGTGATGTGATTGACATGCGTAATCACACTTCCATACTTACCAAGAGGTCCGAAACGAATAATACGGTCTGCTGCCATCCTGCATTAAAGTCATACATTCTGGCAGGTATTTATTCCATAGGCTAGGAATGATGCGGTTCTGTAACATATCTGTGCACCCAACGTTAGTCACAAAGTTAACTTCACTTATTGTTAATCCATTACTAAAAAGGTAATGCCGTTCAACATTAAAACTTTACTTTACTGTAGATCTAGCACAAGTGACAGTGGATTATTCACTCATAATAGTAAAATTCATGTTGATGGTTTTAGTGAAATGAGCAAGTGGACTAAAGGTTTTACCGTTGTTTAGGTAAAAATGTTTTGATTTGGGAAGTTCAGGTAAGACATAGAAGACGAATGTAAACATGTTTAACCAATTAGTTTTATTATCACATAATTATCAATGTTATGTTAATCTAATGCATTACATGACAAATTGTTTCAAAGAAATGTTTCTGAACATCACTGGGTAAAATGGCCTTTTGTAAAAACTTGCACTGTGATACCAGCACTACATACTAAAGATAGCTTTCACATATCATGCTGAAAGTGATAACCATTGGCTTGCATACATAGGGTCACTGCGGATGAAGGATGCCCTATTTCGTGCTACTGTTTCCTCTTTGATGGCTGTACAAGCATCAATAATGTGTTGCTTCATGTCCTCTGGTGTTGTTGGTTCATGTTGGTAAACAGCATCCTTCACTGCTCCCCAAAGAAAAAAATCCAGTGGTGTAAGGTCCGGAGATCGGGCAGGCCACCTAACTGGGCCACCACATCCAATCCACCTACCAGGGAACTTACGGTTCAGAAGTCGTCATGCTCTTAAGTCGTTATGTGCAGGGCATCCGTCATGCTGATACCAAATGACCATTCTCCTGTTCAGAGGTACGGTGTCCAAGAGAACAGGAAGATTGTGTTGTATAAATCTGGAGTACTGTCTGCCATTTTGGACGCCATTTACAAAGAAAGGTCCGATAATGTTATCTCCAATAATCCCACACCAAACATTCACTTTCCACGGACGTTGATGCTCTATCTGATGGAGCCATTTTGGATTGTCTGCGGACAATAATGCATATTCCTCATATTGACAATTCCTTTGTTGGAGAATGATGCCTCATCGGTAAAGAGAACATCTGCGAAAAAATTTGGATTAGTCAGAAGTTTTTGCTGAGCCCACCGACAAAATGTTACCCTGTTGCTGAAGTCATTTCCATGAAGATCCTGGTGTAAATGAACATGGTAAGGATGAAATTTATGACGTTGAAGAATACACTGTGCACTTGATTTTGATACACCAACTTCACATTCAATTTGATGTGTGCTGATGTGAGGATTCACAGCTACGGTAGGGAGCACAGCAACTTCAGCACGTTCATCTGTGCTTGTTCTAGGACGATGTCTAGGTCTTGGATTTAAGCTTCCTGTTTTACATAGACGAGATGTGAGACAACCAAACATCTGGTGCAAAGGCAATGGCTTATCAGGGAATCGTCTTCTGTACAGTCGTTCTTCCTGAACAGAATTTCGCCCGCCCTCAACAGGGCACAGTACAGGTATGTAGAGTAGGGTAGAAAACAGACATATTAACGTAATAATCATAATGTTCTCCAACAGTACTATAAACAAACAAGCAATCTAATAACATATTTCCCGTCAACATACATTCTCTATAGATCAGCAGCATTTCTACCACATCTTCATGTGTGTACATAATACAGTATAAGTTCCACAACACAACATTTGTTCACAATGTGTACTACCTCTGTGCTGTCACTAGATTACTCTGATGCACGACTACACTGGAAAGTGGTGTACTGCACGTCAAAGCAACAACAAATGGGATGCTCAGAGGGTGTTGGAGTACAGTAGTTTGCATGGGTCGCAAATCACAAACAAAGTGAAGTGGTAACCGTGGCTTTACTGGGGACTACGTTGGACATGTGCCTAGGTAGAGCTAGGTCCTGGATGAATGAGTGCACGAAAGGCACAATGGGTCATTTAACACATTTGATTAACCTTATTTTGGGTGTGCAGGATAAGACAACCTGACTGGTGTATACCGATTGGTACTGGTTCATATTGTGTATGTAGACACATAAAATGTGCAAGAGGGAAACCATTATGTGCTTATGAGAGTTGATGGCAGCAGATCATATTATTCGTTTCAGACCTCTTGATAATTATGGAAGTGCGATTACGCATGTCACTCACATCGCGATTACGGGCAGCATGGGGTTCACGCCTGAGACTATCAGCGTACTTTGGGTTTTTCAAGTGTCAACTTCTCGTCGCAATATCTTGGGATGTAATTGGAATACTGCGATGCAATCAATGCCATTGTTTATGTGATTTGTCATGCTATGGATTGCTGAAGAAAAAATATAGGGTGTCCATTTAAAAAACATAAGTTTGTGTTAAAAAACACATTTGTTTTCTTTTTAGAATGTTTCCAAATATGTACATTCATGGGCCCCATCCGTACATTGATACAGGTGAAAGTCATTTTCCAATAGCTGTTATTGTTCCAGAGATATTTTGGGTGGACAAGATAGCTGGGACACCCTGTATATGCTATCAGCTATCATTGGATGAGAGCTACCAATTCGCTGTGTATCAGGTGATGGCTGTTGGCTAACCATGATGACTCTGGGAGTTACTAGCATGTTGTCTGACTGTCTCATGCACTACACTTGCCATAGTGGTGTGACCTACGTCTGCTGTGGACAGTACTTGTAATAACTGGTGGGTTCACCACAAGTATGTTGTCAGTTGCGTATGAATATAAGAGCTTGTATAGCTCAGTTACACTATTACATGGCGCTTTAAGAAAAGCCTCAGTTTGTGTCTGTGTTGTGCAATATGCAGAAATACTATCCTGAAACAAATATACTGTGCAATACTCTCAAAATTTCATGTAGAATTTTTGGCACCTTATACATACTGAGTCACACTATAACAGGGGCATTTTTTTAAATATTTCTCTATGCATTAAAAGTCAAGTTTCCTTGCTCATGATTTGATGTTCCAATATTATAGTCCCCAAATAACTGTTACTTCCATGTTTGTCAGTATTTTATAAAAACAGTGCTAGTAACATCGAAATGCATTCACTTAGTGCTTTTGTCTGCATGTAGGTCTGAATTACTGGTCATAAAACGTGGTACAGAAGAGCAGCAGAGTGGAATCGAGGAAGATAGAATACAGGAAAAAGTCTGCACTTGGCCTTCTGTAGATGAAACACTAGGTTTAATGGTTTGTGCAGATTATCAGTTTCCCAATACAAGTTTCAGAACTGATGTCGCTACATTTATCTTGAATGGTCCAACAAAGTTCCAGATTTTTCTGAAAAAAGCTGATCCAACTGCAAAGAAATATTTAATGGAATATAAATGGGATTCAAGTGAAGTAAGTACATTTTATACTACTTTTGCATAATTATTTTTACAATTCATTAATGTCCAATTATTGCTGCCATATATAGAACTACATGAGGTAACAAATCAAAGTAATGATCTAACTTGTACACTTCTGGCCATTAAAATTGCTACACCACAAAGATGACGTGCTACTGACGCGAAGTTTAACCGACAGGAAGAAGATGCTGTGATATGCAAATGATTAGCTTTTCAGAGCATTCATAAAAGGTTGGCACCGGTGGCGACACCTACAACGTGCTGACATGATGAAAGTTTCCAACTGATTTCTCATACACAAGCAGCAGTTGACCAGTGTTACCTGGTGAAACGTTGTTGTGATGCCTCATGTAAGGAGGAGAAATGAGTAACCTCACATTTCTGACTTTGATAAAGGTCGGATTGTAGCCTATCGTAAATGCAGTTTATCGTATCGCGACATTGCTACTCGCATTGGTCATGATCCAATGACTGTTAGCAAAATATGGAATCTGTAGGTTCAGGAGGGCAATACTGAATGCTGTGCTGGATTCCAATGGCCTCATATCACTAGCAGTCAAGATGACAGATGATCCGCATGGCTGTAATGGATTGTGCAGAACCATCTCGATCCCTGAGTCAGCAAATGGGAACATTCGCAAAACAACAACCATCTGCACAAACATTTCGACAATGTTTGCAGCAGCATGGACTATCAGCTCGGAGACCATGGCTGCGGTTACCCTTGACGCTGCATCTCAGACAGGAGCGCCTGCGATGGTGTACACAACAACGAACCTGGGTGCACGAATGGCAGAACCTCATTTTTTGGGTTGAATCCAGGTTCTGTTTACAGCATCATAATGGTCGCATCCATGTTTGGCGACATCGTGGTGAACCCACATTGGAAGCATGTATTCGTCATCACCATTCTGACGTATCACCCGGCGTGATGGTAATGGGGTGCCATTGGTTACATGTCTCGGTCACCTCTTGTTCTTGTTTGGTAATGAGTCAGCTACTCCAGTTACTTTACTGTTCATCCACTTTAAGTTAGCATCAGTGAGTAGAAGGCAGCTTCACAGTGTTTATGCAAACAATGTGTGCAGTAATATTTCACATTTAGGGGCAGCATAACGTTTACAGCAATCCGAAATAAATGGATGTCCTTCAAGTAGTGAGATGTTTTGTGCTGCTGCTATCACCAGGTAAAATCGTCTAAACTTGTCAAATTAATATACTTCCATGTAATTTCCAATGCACTTCTAGCTTTGATGCACTATGGTGTTATTCTCAAGTTCCTATGATTAAAAAAATATTACAATTATTCAACCACATTAAAAAGTGAAAAGTTTAATAATTTATCAAACCATGTGCATCAGATGGGAATGATTGTGTGATCTGGGGCACAACTCATGGAGTACGCGGCCTCTCCCACCAGAGGTTTGAGTCCTCCCTCGGGCATGGGCGTTTGTGTTGTCCTTAGAATAAGTTAAAGTAGATTGTAAGGCTAGGGACTGATGACCTTTGCAGTTTGGTCCCTACGGATTACAAACATTTGAACATTTTTTTTCTTTCTTTCTTTTATTCAAAAAAAAAAAAAAAAAAAAAAAAAAAAAAAAAAAAAAAAAAAAAAAAGAGCAGCACTATGTCCTACATTCTTATACAGTCAACATTAAGTCATTTGGCTCATTTAATATGTAGAAAACATTTTTGACCATATTGTACAATTGTTTGAATTTTAAAGTGGTCAGTCTTATTCAGTCTCATAGTCCAATTATTCCAAAGTTGTAGATATATAGAGAAACCCACACCAATTTTACACGGCTTTCTCTGTATAGGGTTTCGCATATACCCACCTGGTGAAGCTCAGAATCAGTTACATAATGAATTATTCAGAGCAACAAGTGTGCGCACAGTTGAACACAGGGCATTCACACTCTAAATTCTGTTTATTTATTATTTTTCTTATTTTGGTTGTAAATTTAGAAAATTTACACTGTTTAATGTGATTGAATTATTATAAGATTTTAGTGATCATAGGCATTTGAAAATGATGCTATAGTGGGCAGAAACTAATAGTGTGTTGGTAGTTAGATGAAAGTAAATTAAAAAGTTTTTTCTAAGAAGTGACTGTGGCTTTGGTACATAGTTTGTGTGTTTCCTATAGCAGTTATATGTGACAATAACGGTAATAATATATATATTTGAGTGTGTGTGTTTTAAAATTAGTCTCAGAAAGCCTTATGCCTCCTCAGGCTTGTGCCTCCCCCCCCCCCCCCCCCCCCGCCTGAAAAAATCTGTATCCGCCACTGGTTCAAGATTTAATAATTCAAACTGAAGTAAGTTATTTTCTAGCGATTGAACATGTGGCGCAGCAGTTTCAACACATTATAATACTTATTAATCTAATTGTTTATCTTGTTATTTTCTTGGTTCACAGTGTTTCATGCGAGAATTGAATCCCTGCTTCTTTCAGACCAAATAGGATAGGAATTGGACAGTTTTAGTAGTTTCCCCGTGAGGGAGCACCCAACTCAAATATCAGAATTTTTTAATTTTTATGTTTTATTTTATTTTTTATTTATTTCATTTTGTGGAATATTGTGTCTGCAGCATGATTTATGTTCGTCATAAGTTTTCCTTGCAGATTTAGTTGCATACCATGTCCAGTGAAATAGACCCTGTGGTAGCTACTAATGTTTAATAACTTTATGTTCACAAATTAGGTGCAAAGGTGTTTCAGTTTATCATTTGTTTTCCTGATTTCTGTGTGTACACATGACGACCCAGGTAGGTCATATATGAGTGGCAGTGTTGTTATGGTAACATTTGTGAAATGTTTGCTTCATTTCTGTTTACGTGGTTTGCTCCTCCCGTCAACATGACACAATTGTTTTTTGAGAGCTTGGAGCATTCCTTGTTTATGCCTGCAGTCACTTCGTCAAAATCTGCACCAGGTTTAACGTCACTGTAAAACTTTGTATTACTCTTTGTATACAGTGACGATTCATTCATGATGTTATGTGCACAGCTGTCACCAAATAATTTTACCATGTGTTTTATTGGACACTTCTGCACTTTATCATCAATCTTGTGTTCTTTTGTGTGGAGAACAGGCTTACCACTTTTTCCATTCAGTATTTCAAAGCATTCATCAACATCAAAAGCAGTACATTTATTAGTTACATTTATCTTGCTTACCCATTTGATTTTATTCTGTGCAACATTTCATGAAATGCTATTTGTTGGTTTTTGCCATGTCTCTAATGTGCTATACGTAGTGCTCAAATAGTTTAAATCACTCCCAGTCCTTGTCTAATTCACTGCATTTTTCACTAGGTACAATGAATCTGTTGTTAAAGACGTCGATGTCACTTTGAAGCACTTTTATACTTTCGTCTTTGTCCCTGACGACATTTGAAATTTATTTTTCATGTATTTCTGTGATACAGGACTGGCATGATCACAAAAAATTGTCCATTATGAATTTTATATGGACCTTTGAGCACTTATTTTGTGGAACCATCATCAACACTTTACAAACTGAATGCCTCTCAACATCTTTTCAGTGCACATTTTACACAAATTATTACTTTTAACTATATTTTTGTCAGAATCATTTTCAGCTACAACATTAACCGATGCCTTCTTCGAAACAGCACCATATTTTTCCTGCCACTCAGGTACTTCACTTCTTGTTATAAGTTCATATTGCCTTGATATAAAATGAGTAGACTGCAGTTTTCTCAAATGATTTTCCCAGTTCCTTCTTTAGCATACATTATTTTTTACATATATCTTCTCCATTATGGAAACTGTGCACATTACACTACCATAGAATCTAGTTGTGATTAAACATCTTGTTTTTCTCATCAGACCTATGAACATTACACCCATTTACTTTCAAACATACACTACTGGCCTTGAAAATTGTTACATCAATTAGAAATTGCTAAGATTCTTTCTCTCCTCCCTCCCTTCCTCACCATATCTCTCTCTCTCTCCTTCCCTCCCTCCCTCCCCCCCTTCCTCCTTTCTCTCTCCTCTCTCTCTCTCTCTCTCTCTCTCTCTCTCTCTCTCTCTCTCTCTCTCTCTCTCTCTCTCCTCTGCCCTTCCTCCCTTCTCTCTCTACTCTTCTTTTTTTTTTTTTTTTTTTTTTTTTTTTTTTTTTTTTTTTTTTTTTTTTTTTTTGCCATGCCATTTTTGGGAGGGAGCGCCCCCCCCTCCCACTGAATCTGCTTGTCTTGAACTAAACATTGATATTTTGTGTGTAACTGAACACTGGTTAGAAAAAGACCAAATTATGTCAACAGTGATTCCTGGTTACAAACTCACTTGTTATTATTGCAGAAGAAAAAGTAAAAGTGGTGGAACAGCTATTTTTGTAAAATATTATTTAAAATTCACTGTAGTTGAAAAGTATAAAAGCTTGGCAAGAGACATAGACTTTGAGCTAAGTGTAGTTGATTTGACAGATCTAATATTCTGGTTGTAACACTATATAGATCTAGGTATTGGGAAATTTTCATTGAAAATTTTGAAAGGGTGCTAAATAATATAAACTGTGATAGAAAGAAAGTGGTTATCTGAGGAGATGTTACTGTAGACTTTATACAAGATGCAAGTTATAGATATGAGATGTTAAATATAGTTAATAGTTATGGTTTTACACACACAATCAATTCCCCAACTAGAATTACTGCAAATAGTAAACCATCAGTTGACCAAATTTTAAAAAGACTATGTGACTAAAATTATACACTAGTGTTATAAATATGGGCTACAGTCATCATGAAGCTCAGCTCCTACTGAACAGAATTCAGACAATAATTGTGGGCCAAAAACTAAAGTAATTCAACCTAGAGACTTCAGTGATAACAACATAAGCTAGCTTAATTTCATGCTGTGGTGGGAAATGGGGGAGGGTGTTTTTAGTAAAACTGAAGGAAATAGCATGTTCAACAATTTCCACAATGTATAACTGCATTATTTTCATATAGTATTTCCAATGAAAAAAAAAGGGGATGAAGATAATGCTCTCTCATCAAGCACAAAAATACTATGACAGATTTCAAAAATTATGTGAAAAAATATTACCAAATATTCAATAAGTTAATAAAAGGAGCCAAAAGACTTAAAAACGGTGACCACATTTCAAGTGCAAAAACTGGAACAGAACAGTCATCGTCAAAGAATATATCTCTGCAAATTGGAAGGAAAAAAAAAAAAAAAAAACAAAAAAAAAAACAGACTATCAGATCTAAAAGTGATAGCTGATAAGTTTAACATGTACTTTCATAACATTGAGAATCAATTAATCAAAAGTCAGTATGAAGATGAACCTAGGTGGCTACCAAACTATGTAAATGCCAGTGTTAAGTATATGTTCCTTCAGTCATAGATACAGAGGATTAAGCAAATAATAAAGTCACTCAAAAACAAATATTCATGTGCACTGGGTGATGTGCCAGACTACATCTTTAAAAAGTCCTCTGAATATGCAATAAAGCCTCTAACTTTTATTGCAAACACATCCTTATTGACTGGAATATTTCCCAATAGCTTAAAAACAGATAAGATAACTCCACAATTCAAGAAAGGAGACACTGAGAATGTAAGTAATATTTCCAGTATCTTGACTCAGTGTTTTCTCCAAAATATTTGGCAGATTTTTCTACAATAGACTACTAAGCTACATAACAAAATTCATTACTCTCACCAAATCAACATGGATTCAGCAAACCCAAGTCTACAATGACAGCCATGTATGAGTATTTAGAAGCTGTTTTTAAGGCACTGGATGAAAGAGAACATGCCACTGGTATCTTTCTAGATCTGGCAAAAGCATTTGACATAATTGGCCATGACTTTCTTATTCACAAATTAGCCCAAAAAGGTGTCATACGGATTCCAAACCAGTGGATGAGATCTTAGTGGATGAGATCTTACTTTGAAGACAGGCAGGAAGTGGTACTTTTAAGGCATGAAGACTTGAAAGGAAATATGAAAACAACAACAACACATATCTCCAATAAACATCAATAAAGTATGGAGTGCCATAAGGTTCTGTCTTAGGACCTCTACTGTTCCTCCTGTACACTGATTATATAATCGACTTTATTGAATTTGGAAAACTAATCTTATTTGCTGATGACACCAGCATATTAATAACAGCTGCTAACAAAAATTTCTATGAATGAAGAAATAGATACCTTAATGTCCCCAATTACTAGCTGGTTTCAAAAATAAATAAAATAATAAATAAAGAAAAAAACCAGTGTATATGACTTTCTAAACCTCTCCACTTGTACAACAATTTGTTACGATGCCATACCTGGACAACACGTTAATGAACACAGTTACGAAAACTAAAGATCTAGGGATATGGGTACAAGATATTTTAAAATGGGACTGTCATGTGAAAGGACTTAAAAAAAGCTTTCAATAGCTAGTTATGCACTTCAGGCATATTATATATATTTCGATCACTAGTCAAATACGGGATAATCTTCTCGGGAAATTCAACCACTAGTGAAAAAATCTTTAGGATGCAGCAAAGAGCAGTCAGGGCTATCTGAAATCTAAAAAAACTTATAACATGTAGACCACATTTCATCCAGCTGCAAATAATGAGTCTAGCAAACCTTTATACATATGAGTGTGTCCTGTTTGCAGATGACTATCTTTTAAAGCAAACTGGACAACTACAAAACAAGCGTATATACACCTGCAAGACAAGGAACATGAATCATATCCATGTCTAAGTGTAGAGCAGTACTGTACTAAAAAAGTGTATCACAGATATCATTTCAACTATACAATAGTCTGTCTATTGACTTCAAATTACAGCAACATAAAATGTGTTCAAACATAAACTTTCTTTGGTTAACAGTGTTTTTACTCTGTATAAGAATTTTTAAATTATAAAAAATAGAATTGCAAACAACAGTAAAAGATTTTAAAAAATATAAATGAAGTATTGTAAACAATGAATATGTACTTATTGTTAAATTCAAATTGCATTATTTTGATACTTGTATATTATTTTGTTACTTGTAAATTATGATTGCCATGATTGCCACCTGAAAAGAATTTTCTCATGTTACATGTCTCTCCCTCCCTCCCTCCCTCCCTCTCTCTCTCTCTCTCTCTCTCTCTCTCTCTCTCTCTCTCTCTCTCTTTCTTACTGTCCTCCTCTTTTATCAATTTTTGACTTGTCCTATATTCAGTGTACTATTTAAGTATGTAATGAATCAAATGAACCCATAAAAATGAAAAAGAAATGCATTGATAAAATACCAGCAATCTTTTCCTTATCATAAGAATAAAAACTGTGCAACCACACACATATTATCTCCAAGAGTACTTTATATCTGCAAGTACCATACAGCATGTTTCTACATCAAGACTGATTCTGTGTCACCATAATTTCAAGAAGTATGCCATTAGCAGTAGTCTTATGTTTTGTACTACTTAAACAATTTGGAGATCATCAGTCATGGAAATGTTGATAAATCTTGGGAATGATGGAATGATGGTCATTGTCTCAATTGATGTGTTACATGATTTGATATTTGCAGTAGTTTCTAATGTTTATATAGATACAGAAATTTTGGGGATGTCTCCAAGCTACTGAATGTCTAGACTGAGGGCTTCTTATGCCACACCAAGCTGCAGCACTTAAAACAGTAACATTGACTTAAACATTCTCATTAGTGACCTTTTGTACATTAGACTGTCCTTATTGCCCATTATTATAAATAACCAGAAACACTTGGACATTCATCTATTAAAAACGATTTCTGCAGTCCATAAAATGTCTGAAAGAATAGACAGCATACCTGGTTTGCAGCCACTTATGTGTTAGCACATTTATAATGAGAGGAAGGCAGAAGGAAGAGGAAGGAATGAAATGACTTTATTTGCATTAGAGCACTTAAATAACTCAGTCGTCACAAGTGAAAATTTAAGCCAGGGCAGGAATTGAACTCAAGTCCCCCACTTCAGGCCAGCAGTTGCCTTAAACTATTGGCAACCCGCACTCACCTCCTGTTCACCTCCAGTTCCCACAGCTGAAGTTCCTCTATCATCTATGTCCTATTAGATTCGCCATTTATTTTGGAAATGTCCAAAAGAACATACACCAGACCAGTCTATTTCTATTCAGTGATGGTATATGGTACATTTATTCACCACAGATGTGGTAATAACATTTGACTTCATGTAGGATTTTGAAATGGGAAGCATAACAGGATATAGACAAGGGTGCTACAGCTATAGTGTGTGACCTTTGGGAATTTGAGGCAGAGAGGAGGTGACTGAACATAGTCCAAAGTTCAAAGTGGGAGACTGGGATTCCAATTTTCACTGGTTGCCATTGAGTTCTTCCAATGCCCTATTGCAGCTAAAATCATTCCTTTCCTTCTTCCTTCCACTCAGTAAGTGTGTATCACAAGATTTTTACATAACCATGTAGTATAGTCCTTCCAGTTCTGCCCATGTAGCATAATCACTCTACCGGTATTATCAAATACCAGGCATAGCATTATGGTTGAATTCAGCAACAAATACAGTTTCTACACAGTAGTCTACAATGCAAAGCATTGCACTATGTACATAAATCTCTATTATTGATGAAAATAGTGTAGTAACACTTATAGACACTTATGGATACTTCATTGTTTTGCATTGTAGACTACTGTGGAGAAACTGTATATGCTACTGTTGTTGCAACTTTTGCTTCAGAAGTAGTTGATGTTGTTGCAAGTGCTTTTGCTTTATTTTGTGGATGCTCTATGATTTTCATAAATATTTCTGATCAAGGTAGAGTGGGTTCTATGTTCACTTTATAGGTAGACCAAAAACTTTGTTGTATGTGAAGTTTTCAACAGTAATTGATTAAATGATTGCACAAGAATAAGGCTGTTAGCAAAATAGTAAATGGTCTTTCAGAGCCTGATGCACAAAATTTAACTCTGAAAGGTTTTTGTGCACAAACACATCTTAAATATAATTATAAACTATTTAGAAAAGCTAAACCAGTTGCAATAGAGACCTTTTTAAACCTAAATTAGGAGCAAGAGTGACAGTATGTTTATAGTACGGATAATCTAGATAATAAATATAAAGCTTTTCTCAAAACATTTCCAGTCCTCTTTGAAAGTTTCAATTACAATGCTCAGAACAGGGTTCTACCACTAACAGGCAACATGACTGGCTGACAAAAGGGATAAGAATATAATGTAGATCAAAGGAGGAGTTATATAAAAATTTTAAAAGCAGACACAATCAAGCTGCAGAGGTCCATTACTAACAGTATTGTAAAGTTCTTAAAAAATTATGTAAGAAGGCTAAAAGTATGTGGTATGCAAAAAGAATTGGCAATTCTCAGGATAATATTAAAATATATGATTAATTGTGAAGAAAGCACATGGTCAGTAGCACTACAATGGCGATATAAAGTCAGCACATAGTGGAAATGATTCTGTTACTGAGAAGTTGGCTATATGTAAAAAAATAGTCTGAGTAATTTCATTCACTTATGATGTATGGTGATATTTTTGGTGCAACTCTCCTGATTCAAAAATGGTATTTACAGAGCTGAAATGGGTGGTTCGAGCGATACATAGTGTAAACTTGCAAATCTTTTGTAAACCTCTCTAGCCTCTTTGTACATATTTTCCTTAATGTCATTTGTTGTCAACAATATAAATGTATAGCCAAGAATTTGTAGCTTTCACTCAGTTAATACTAGGCAGAAATCGAATTTGCTTATCAACACCTTCTTGAATCATGTGCGGAAAGGCACAGTGCATAATTTATTTTTTTATTTATTTATTTTTTTAAAGCTGCCTTAGTAGTAGTTATCTGCACACTTTCAATTATAAACTGACGAGTTTCCTTATGGCTCACTCTGTCTATTCTGTTGAGACTCCTGGTAAAATTAGAACATTGAGGTAATTTCTGTGTTACATTGTTGATTGTATTTACTTGTGACAAGGCCTGTCATGTGAGAAGGATTCCTATAAGTTTCATTTTATTTATTATTAATATTCGGTTACAATTTCATGTACTGAGTCTTTCCATGACCATGGAGATTTGTTTCTCAACTGTGTCCCATGGATAATAATAAATATAAATTGAAAAACAAACATAAACAATTCTGGCAGGTTTCAGAATCCTCTCCACTGGTGTTTAACATTCTTCCAAAACTGACAGACACTGCAGTTTCATTCAATTAGCAGTAAAACTACATGGTAAACAGGAGGTTCCCTATGATGTAACAGTATGTTGTAACTATAATTAATGCAGTAAAAAGAATGAGATATCTCTTGGAATCAGTTTTTATTCAGTGTTGATTTTAAAGACAATGTTGAAAATGATAAAGTATATTGTAAGTGGTATTCTCAGTGAGCTAAGTGCTACTGATTTATTTTACTGGTACTGTGAATTTAGGACTGTACTGAGTACAATAGATATGGGACCATTTCAACACAATAACCAAAAGGAAATTCACATTCCAAAAGTCAACACAGTTTCAGACGACCAGTTGCATAAAATGGTTTACGTGTATAAACCTTTACCTAGATTTCGGCAAAATTAATTTTGCCTTCTTCAGAAGTATACCTAATGAAAAGTAACACACAAATATGAATAATAGTAAAATACAAAAGTGTTTCTAAAATAAGAAATTAAAATTACAGCATAGGTGAGAATGTACTTACATACAGCTCACATTAAAAAAGTTGTTAACATATGGCTGACTCCATGTCAATAGATTAAAAAGTAAAATTTAAAAACAATGTCACATCATAAAATTGTGGAGCCCGTCCATAGACAGGTCGAGTGAGCACTGCGTTCTGGCAGAGGCGTAGGAACCCTAGTGACGTGCGCCCGCACTAGGTGGCACCAAGAGGGCTGATGGGCGTGCGCGCAGTCATGGACGTGAATGAATTTGACAAGCAGAAACTATGTGTAATATGATACTGACATAAAATAAAGAAAGTTGCACTACATCTGTATCGTACCCCTTTGATCAAAAGACTTCCCAACAGTTTTCAACATTACTCTGTAGCAAATCACACCTCAATAAAACTGACAGCCAGAGATTCATTATTAGACAAATTAATTTCAATGGGTATTGTAATTAAGTGTATCATTTTATATAATTTTATGTTTGTTAATTTTGACACTATTTACTATTTTATGATGTACTTTGTCATGTATACTTTTCAATGTACAATAACAGTTAGTTCTATGCTCTTTTTTTTAACAGAATTCCACATTTGTGAGTTTCATTTTTGACACACCAGGATCCAAACTAAAGCGTGAGCTTACTTTCAAGATAAATCTAGATAAAAATAGTCAAAATGTCACTTTGTTAATACATTCTGGGAACAATACCTATGAGGCTTTAGGTGAGTACTGAAACACAGCCATTTATTATTTAATTAAAATGCATTAAACATAATTTAAAATAAAAAATAAATAAATAAAAGTGTGCATAACAGATGTACTTTCCAGTTGCTGCAGACAGGCTACATGGAAATATCATGGAGTCTAGAAAGAAAATTTGTTGAGTCTAACAATGGAAAGTTATGAAAAGTAAATTGCAACTCATTGCAGATATGATTGTAAAGCTGCATACAGGCATATAAAAATGACAATCACACAAACACAAAACTTACCTTTTGACCACTGTTTTTGTCAGAAGAAAACACACATTCATACATTCACAGGCACAACTGTATATGCTCTATTCTACGTATACATCTACATAAGCTGCAGCTCATGGCTACCATACTAGGGAAGGTGCCTAAATTTATCGATTGGAACCTAGAGCTTAAGCTATGCATCAGTCTGTCACCACAAAGGTTTTTATTTTATTTTATTTTACTTTTATTTATTTATTTGGAGGGGGTATGAGGAAGGCAATTTTAGTTTTTAGCCACTGATTTCCTGTTCCTTGAAACTTCTCCACAATAAACAGGACTAAATGATGAGGTTTGCAGGGATCTTTAATGTGGTCTATATAAACTTGGCGTTTAAGGTCACATGACGAAACAGTGATGTTCCAATACCTTCACGGGGCTTGATTGGTTGATATGCATAACCCATCAATCACCAAGTTCATTTACATGTTTGTTTATTGTCTTGTAATTATTATTATCATTGTCAATAACATTTTCCATGCACTAAACAATTACATTCACATATTTGTAGATAGCATTTACGCTCTTCGATTTGAAATTCCATGTGATGGACTGAGGACATGTAGGAATATGTTTTTTCACTGTCTCGTCAAGAACTACTGTCATTCAGGTGTCTGGGAAAAAAAGGTAGAAATTCCCTCCAAATTGGTGAAAAATATTCACACTTGCTTGTTGCCTGTCACATAACATTCAAAAATCAATTTCAATTCACATGTGTAACAGTGAATAAAGTGTGCCTTTTCATACACTTCTTTAAATCTGACCTGAACTCCATTCTTGTGGCCACTTATAACAGGATCACCATCGTAATATTGAGCTATCATTTTTTTCTGGTTCTTCATTGACGTTCATTTCTCCAGCTCTCTGAGAATAGCTGCAGTTACATTCTCTGCAGTGTTGCTTTTCGGTCATAGAAAGGAAATAAATATTTCATTTATTTTCCCCAATTGTGACAAATTTGTACAGTCATTTCTTCAGTTTTGATTGTGAGGAAATTTGTCTTCGACAGTTCACTCTTTAAGAGATTGACACATACTTCATAAATTGATTCTAGCAGTTGATTTGATTTTATTTTTTCAGGGAAGCCAAAACAGTCTTGGTCCAACCCGCCACTGCCCGCACCGAAACTAAGTTTATTGTGCGGTATCGCTCCCTGTATGTCTAGTAAAGCCAACCAATGCCCTTGAACAGTGCAAGGAGTCCCTTTACCACTTCTTTATTAGACACAATTTCTTCGGCTCTGGTTGTCCCAAATGTTCTGTGCCTTTTACTCTCCAATGCAATGCATTCGAAGATTAGATGTGATGCAGTTTCATCACCGTCATCACAGATCCTACATTTAGGGTCCTCTTCTGTTATTCCCATTGTATGTAAGTGTTTTTTGAAATTCCCATGGCCTGTCAGCAATCCAACCATGAGTCTAATCTCCCTCCTGTTCAGATCCAGGATTGCAGAGCTTCTTTTAAAACATGGCTTTGGCGTCATTACCTTGCCATGTTTTTGTTGCTGGACTTTGGTCCAATATTCTACGTTCTGTTTTATAAGCCAGTTACATAGCTCCAATTTGATCATTGCCTTGGTGATTGTCAGGACAGGTTCTGGTCCAATAAATGGAGTCTCTGCCCCCATCCTGGCTAATCTGTCGGCATGTTCGTTGCCACTGATCCCCAAGTGGCCAGGGACCCACAATAGGTTTACTCTATTGCTTTCCCCTAGCTCCACCAGAACCCTGTGACATTCTGCAATAATTTTAGACCTTGTTGCAGGAGCTGCCAGTGATCTCAGGGCTGCCTGGCTGTCTGAATAGATATAGATGCTACAATCTTTGTAGCACCTACACAAATTCTCCTCCACACACACCCTGATGGCAGTGATTTCAGCCTGGAATGCTGAGGCCAGTTTCCTTAGAGAGATGACGCCCTCCAGTCTTGGCTGCACCCCATATACCCCAGCCCCAACACCTTGGTCTGATTTTGACCCATCAGTGAACCAGACAATATCCCCCGTACGGTGTCGAACTATTTTCTCCCACTGCTCCCTACTTCCAATTGTTATATTGAAAGGCTTGTTGAAGCAGTATGGGGTTATAATATAGTCGGCTGGCATTTCCCCAACCTTTCCTATATTTACCTCACTCACTATTTTAGTGTGTGATTCTGGATATCCCAAAGAATTCCAGTTGTTACCAGTTTTGAGTCTGTATGCACCTGCCGCTGCCTCCATCTTGACCCAAAGGTGTAATGGGGGTTTCCATCCCAGCAGTTGGTGTGCTGCTAATTCCACCTCTTATGGCTAAGCAGGCTAGTCTCTGCACCTTACCAAGCTCCTTAGCAGTAACCTGCTGTTCTACCTTCTTCCACCACATGACTGCCCCATAGGTGATCCTGGGTCTAATCACCGTGGTGTATATCCAGTGCATACCCTTGGGGCTCAGGTCCCAATTTTTGCCACAAGCTCTCCTGGTACTTACTAGAGTACCTTTTGCCTTGGAGCAAATATTGCTAATGTGAGGGGTCCATGTCAGTTTGTCATCTAGGGTAACCCCTAGATATTTCACTGTCCCCTTCACAGGTAGCACTTCATTGAAAAGCTTTAGATTCCAACTTGAATGTTGTATATGCTTCTTTGTGAATGGTACAACAACAGTCTTCTTAGGACTAACACCCAGATCCTGTTTTCTGCACCAGTCTTGCACAATGTCCAAAGCACCTTGTGCCATATTCTTCACTGTATCAGCAAATTTGCCAAGTATTACTATGACAAGATCATCTGCGTATCCTTGGCAAAAGTACTGCCTAGAGTTTAATTCTCCAATGAGATCATTCACCACTAGATTCCACAATAAAGTGGAAAGAACTCCTCCTTGCGGGCAACCCCTAGTGGTGTTGATTACCATTTTTTCATCCATCATGGTAGCCTCTACCTTTCTTCCACTGAGCATGGCCCTAGTCCACCTGGGTCATGCACCTCTGCTGCCCTAACCATGGAATCGAAGGTCGTATTGCTAAAAGCCCCCTCGATGTCCAGGAAGATACAGAGGGCTATTTCATGAAAGTGTAGTGCTTTCTCCACCTTCCCAAGGAGTTGGTGGAGAGCTGTCTCACATGATTTACCTGGCTGATATGCATGTTGGTTTGAATGTGGAGGAGCCCTACTTAACCTCCTTTCTCCAACATGCACATTAACCAGCTTTTCCAATGTCTTAAGAATGAAGGAGGACAGGCTGATTGGTCTCATATCCTTGGCCTTGGTATGATCAATTCTCCCTGGCCTTGGAATGAAGACAACCTTCACTGCCCTGCAGGCATAGGGAATGATTCCTGCTGCTAGGCTAACCCTAAATAACCTGCATAGGAATCTAATAAGATTTTCTCCCGCTTGTTGCAGGAGAGCTGGAAAGATTCCATCGTGGCCAGGTGACTTGAACGGTTGAAATGTTCCCACCGCCCATTGGACCTTTCTGAAATCGACACACTCCTTGGCCAGATCCCAGTCCTCTTTGTGAATACCTGAGAACCGTTGTCTCTCAGGAATCGCATTCTGGTCTGAGTTATCCCCCAGAGTATATTGAGGAAAGTGAGTCTTGAGGAGCAGTTCCAGCGTTTCATGTGCTGTCTGTGTATACTCCCCATCCTCCTTCCTCAATGTTCCTCCTGGATTAGTTGGTACCCTAGTGAGTATTTTATGAAGTCTCGCTTGAGCAGCCGTGCCCTCCACTTCCTCACAGAATACCTTCCAGGATGCCTCCTTTGCCCGTCTGATGGCAAGGTTGTAATTGACAAGGACCTCACGATACTTTGCCCATTGTTCTTTGCGCCTCGCAAGGTTAAACAGTCTTCGTACCTGTTTCCTTTGCATTTCCAGGTTATTATTCCACCAAGTCACACTCCTATTTGTGCACTTCTTTGTTATTGAGCAGTTGTCCTGGTATGAGGTCACTATAGCAGAGGTTATGGCCTCTGCTACTTTCTCAAACTCTGCTGGATTCCTTATCGAAGTTTTAATTTCCGATAGGCTGAAGTCAAGGTCTCTCCTATATGTTTCCCAGTCCGTTTTCCTGGGTTTCCTATAGGCCATGCTTTGTCTGGTTCCCATTTCAACCTTGAATTCAATATACATGTGATCTGATGAGGATGGCTCCCGGACCGCATGCCACTGTTTGACGTAACTTCCCATCATCATGGAACCAAAAGTTATGTCTATTACTTCTTCCCTTCTATTATTCCTGAAAGTAGTTTCATCACCCCTATTCAGGATCTCCAAGTTGTTAGATAGGAGAAATTCAAGAAGGTGCTAACCTCTACTGTTGGTGTCCTTGCTGCCCCATGATAGATTGTGGGCACTGGCATCACATCCCACCAACAGTTCATCACGTTGCTGATGGCAGGCTTCTGTCAGTCTCCTCACTTCCAAAGAAGGAGGAGAGCTGTCTTTGTAAGGAAGGTATGCTGAGGCCAAAACAATTTCCCTCGTGATACCTTCGTCACGTTGCTGCATCCTGATGGTCACCAGGTCCCTGGAACAAAAATCCATGATTGGTATGAAAGGTATTCCATTTCTAACATAAATGCATGTTCTGGAGTTTTTTTAGATTTCCACCATAAATTAGTTTACCTCCAGTACCACTGTGGCCCGATACACCCCCTTTGTATAAATAGGGTTCTTGTATCAGGGCCACGTCCACCTCCTGTCTCCCCAGGCGACGGCTCAGGGCAGCAGTGGCCCCTTTACTGTGCTGCAGGTTTATCTGCAGCACTTCCAGTCCCCATCTTGCTGCCATTATTGCTATTAAGATCTTTGATTACCCTGACGGCGACCTGCGAGAATCCTAAAAACAGTTTCAGGCCTTGCTCTCGCATTGCCTTCAGGGACTTCTCTCCGACCTCCACCACCAGGGTTCGTCCTTCCGGAACGACCTTTTGGTTAATTACCCTCCAATCCTCTGTCGAGACTTTTGGGTTCTGGACCCTTATTTTCTCGAACAGAATCGTTGGAGGGACATCCTTAAGGATCTTTGGTACCCATATTGATACCTTTGCGGTCTTCAGAAGTTCGGTTGCTGTCTTGACCAGCAGCTTCGCATCCTCCCATGTGGATATCAAGGGCACCTTGACCTTAAGCCATACTGCTGAGTGCTCCCCCTCACAGACAAAAATGAGGGTGCAGCGATCTAGATAGACCCTCCTGAATTTGGGTCCTGGACCAGTGTCCCCCCCCCCCCAATCTCTTCAAAGAGGGCCATCTGCACGAGCTCCTCCTGCTGCAAGGTGATGCTCACCAGTGGGTATCCTTCTTGGACAACCGCCATTCTAAAGACCGAGACTTCAGTACTATAGGTCTGTTTTCCTATTTCCTGCCTCAGCCTTTTAGAATCATGCTTGTCTTGAGAGGAGGGAGTCTTAGATTCCTCCCTAACCCTCTTGCCACCTGTCTTTGACGTGGAGGGGGTCTGTGTATCCCCTTTGACCTGAGGCAGATTCTTTTTGGGGGTCTTGGGCTCAAGCCCTTTAATTCCCTCCACTTATGCTTAGGAAACCATTCTTTTCCTTTCTTTTGCTTCTGTTCTTTGTTTCCTCCTCTGAGCCCCAGACAAGGCCTTAATCCTAATCTGGACCAACTTCTCTGTTACAGTTCCCACTTCTTTCTCAGGTCTAGACCCTGATTCAGAAGTAGGAGTGCACTCCATCGGTCCTGATCCCGATGTCTGAGTATCTGAGGTCTCAGATTGCCCCTCAGATTCTTTTAAAATACTTTCTTTCTCTGTGTTCATCTTAGACCCGCGAGATTTGGGGTTTTATATGGTCCACACCATGATAACCCCACGTGGTGCAAGGCTACTTACTCAGGGAGGTCGACCGGTATCCCTGAGGCTCCATTCGAGACACATCCACCCATGTGCCACACACCCCTTGGCACGGATCGCATCACACCTTGGGTTGGGAAAGGAATTGAGAAAGGACTGGGAGAGGATAAGGAAGAAGGGATGTTGTGGGACACACTTGGTCAGATCCATCAGCTGAGGGCCTTTCCGGCAGTAGGTTCTCTATCTTCGGTATAGCCTTCTGCTTCACACGGATGCGCAAGCCTCTCCACCCGCACGGACAGTGCTTCGTCAAGGTGGTGTCCCCCAGAGAGGTTCTACCAGTTCATTTTGAATGGTTTTTGAGAGGCCTAAGAAAACCCAGTTTTTTAATTTTTCAAGATGTCGTCCAGTTCTGACATAAGACAAACTAGTCCTCAGATAATTCCTGGGTTGTTTGAATTTTGTGTTTCATCATGGTCCCTTAAAGCAAACTCAAATTTCCCACAAATTTCATTGTATGTCTTTATAGTGAGGTGGTAAGCACTATCCAGTTGGCACATAATGACCACTAAGCCACACCCCCAGAAGTACAATACATGTAGCTAACAGACATTTTAAGGCACAGCCTTAAGGCTACTACCTGTTTGATAAACAGTTCCGAAAATATTGATCTTCATTGCTTACATCCGTATGACGGGAAAATAATGGAAATGGGTAGGCCTACTCATAATTTTAAATGTATAATATGTTGTAGAGACATTTATTTTAAACTTTTTTTTTCAATAGGATACAGGAAGGAAGATCACCTAAATCTCTAGAGTCAAGCTCTGATCTCTCTAATTATCATGATGTTCATTTGTCCCCCTGTAGGTTGGAGTATACAAAATATTTCTGCATTTGGTTGGAAAGTCAATGATTGAAATTTCATAATCTTGTAATTTTGTAATATCTTACTGCAGCAAAAAACACTGATGTTCCCACTTCAACTCCTGCATCATTTCTATGGAAGTCTCTCCCCTGAATTGTGATAATACAAAATGTATTTTCCTTCTTTGAGCTCTTTCAGTCTTCTCCATCAACTGGGCCAGATTTACATGCCAGCTGCCAATGTAAGTTCATGAGTCACCTTGTTTAATGGAGCAACCGATGAAAATTACACCCTTTTCCTGACCTTCCACAGCAACAAGTTATGCTTCAAAAACACTCATTCTCAAGAGAAAATGCATTTTATGTTCACCCCATTTAACTTGTCTTCATTTATTTATGGACCTTGAACATTATTTATTTGTTAATAACAGCTCTCTCTCTCTCTCTCTCTCTCTCTCTCTCTCTCTCTCTCTCTCTCTCTCTCTATCTATCTATCTATCTATCTCCCTCTCTCCCCCCTAATTGTTTCTTGTGGGCTGGATTGAAATGTATCATGGGCCAGATCTTGTTCACAGGCCCTTGGTTGTCCATCCATGGTGCAGACAGTTTCTTCAATGATTCTGTTGCAATAAAAAACCATCTTTGGTTCACCTGCCACACAATATTTAGTATGTGTTCTTTCCAATTTAAGTATATCTTAATAATAATTCCTTTTTCTTTATTTGAATTTACAGACTTCAGATTTGATTTATTTATTTGCAAACAAAGTTTAACACAATCCTTTTAGTACTCATGTGGACGACTTCACAGCTTCCATTATTTAGGGTAAATTTCCAATTTTTTCACCTTATGTTATTGAAATAATTTTGCAGTTGGTTTTAATCTTCAGGTGGCTAGATGATAAATGACAGTCTCTTATAAAACAATGTAAGAGGATTTTGCACATGTTCTCTGAGTTCATTTATTTATACATTAGGACAAGCAGAGGACCCATACCACTATTCTGGGGGCAAGTAGCATATCTTTTCTAGTCACTGCATTTCCATGAACTGTGTCTTCTCTGATACAAAATCTCCAATCCAGACACAAATCTGAGACACAACACAAGTTGATTGAAAGCCATTTTTGAGATATAGTTTCAAAACCTTTCATACATCTAGAAATATGGATTAAATTTGAGATCCCTAGTGAGTAGCACTCATCACTTTATAGGAGTAAAGAGCCAGTTGTCTTACACCAGATCTTAATTTTCTAAATCCTTCTTGACCTTAAGTTAGTTGGCCTAATGTACAAAGTAATTCTTAATGTTTGAGCACCGGATGTGTTCCAAAACCTGTTACAATGATATAGACCTATAATTTGGTGAACTTCATCTATTGCCTTTCTTGAATATCATTCTGACTGTGAAGTTATTGCATCAACATACTCTGACAGGAACTTATTTGGTATACAATTTTGACTAGAAGACATATATTTATTTCATGATTGAATTTGCTTCACAACTCAAAGCAGATGTGGATCCAGGATCTCTCTCATGGTGAGAGGGTAGTTTTTCTATACATTTCCTATCTTTCAAAAAATTAATTGCATACAACATGATTTACAATTTTTTAGTTTGTTACCTATATATGTAATACTTTCACTTAAATTATGCTCTGAGAGACTGATTTATAAAATAATATTACATAAAAATTCAAGGATATAAATAAAAATCTTAATATGAAGTAAGTAGATACATAACATGGGTCTTAAATAATAAATGCCAGTTTTCTCCTATGACCAGCTTTTGCAAATATAGTAATTACTTTCTTGATGTCATAAGGTTATTCTGATGAATGTGTATAAGAGCAACACCGAGTAGGCAGTTTTCTGTTGTGGTTGCTCTTAAATATGTTTGAAGGTGCTGCAGCAATGAAAATGGCCTCTCAGTGGATGCTTTTATCACTTGGAAGCATTACAAGGACCAGTAAAAGCTCATGTATCCTTGTTGCACCTAGGCAATGTATCCACAGCAATTATGGGAAGTTCTTTTTCTTGAATATATTTCTCTTGCCACATCAAAATTTCACCTTTTAGCATCAGGTAAGAAACACTCTTATCAATCTCATGAAGCAACCAAAGAAATCTAGAAGGGACCTGTCATCTTCAACAGGAGAGTTCTTAACAGTATTCTCTGGGATGGAAACTGATAGCTGAAAGATGTTGAAGGTTTCAGTAGAGAATCTTACTCACAGATCTCTGATTATAAAATGTATTAACAGTATATTAATAGATACTCTGTTGTATTCCTTGGTTGAATTAATCTGATGATGGACACATTAAATTTGGCATCCACTGAGGTCAGGTATCCAAGGAATATTTAGATCTATTGGGATCGTGAGGTGTTTGAGCCCCAGAGATACCACATATGTGAGCTAGAAATGCACTTTATTGTTAATCACTTCAAGTATAGATCCAGACTAACTACATGGTCTATGGAACTCAGAGAAGCTGGCTCCAAAGATATTGGCCCAAAAATACACATTATATATATATATATATATATATATATATATATATATATTGATGAAACGAAAATTATAGAGGGAAACTTTCCCGGTGGGATAAACAAAAATAAAAATAGAAAAGAGATGACTTACCAAAAGGACCGGCTCGTCGAGAGAAACAAATAAAATCACACACAAACACACATACAAGCTTTCGCCACCACTGGCAGCTTCTTCAGAAAAAAGAGGAAAAAAGGGGAGGAAAAGGGATATATATATATATATATATATCAATGTGGACATGCCACCACAAAGCTACACCCAGTTGATTGCTTAGATTTTCTGCATGTTGTCAGACGTTATTAAAAGCAGCATCCCCATGTTTTTAACTACTGGTAAAAATGAGAATTGTGTTAGTGACTTATATCACACTCTCATTGATTGAGTGCCGTCCTTTGCAGTAATTTACTCAAATACTGTTTTAGAGATGGTACATCAGCCAGACACAGTACTGACATCATCAACTGTGTGCTGCATAATGTTGTTATGAGTGAAGCAGCCCAAACAGCTGTGCTTGGCTCATACCTCCAGGAAATATTTCCTAAAATCTTCATAATCTTTGGCAAGTCAGCTAAAAACTGGAGTAATCTCTCATGCTGCTCTACACAGTCTCACAAAGTGATATGTTATGTAAGTGCACTTCCCAAGGTAATCGTTGGGTAATTCTTTGTTTTGTTTTGGGTGTGACTTAAGAAAGAAGTAACATCTTTCATAATTGCTACAGTTTACTGAATTGCAGGCAGGTTGGAACTACGTGAAATAGAGCTATTTAGTCATCCAAATACACTAACACATGGTAGGTTTCAATCCTCTCAAAAGCAAATCTGTAAACCTCTGAAATGTAGCAGACATATTTCTAAGACCAAAAGGTGTGCAAAAGAACTCATATGTCCCAAAAGCAACCACAAAAACTTTGTTTTGGCTTATCTTGAGGGCAACTGGAATCTGATGCTATCCCAGCACATATCCAGGTTAGTAAAATACTTACAGTTTCACAAATGATCCAAACTTTCAGGAATACAGGGTAGAGGATATGTGTCAGGTGTTGTTATTTTATTTACTGGTCTCAAAACGAGACATAGATTCCTCCATAGTAATGATGTCTTTGGAACCAATACAATGGGACTAGAGCACACACTAGCATATGGTTGAATTATTCCTGCATCCATCTGTTATTGAATAGTGCCCTCAGCAATAAATTGTATATCATATAGCAATCTGAACAGCTTCTGAGAGATGGGTCTAGCATCCCTAGTTTGGAATTTTATGCTTCACAAGGTCAGTTACTGGCAACTACTGCCTTTTCTTGAACACCCATGCATATTCTTCTATAAAAGGGTATAACAAATCTTGTTCTGCCTCTGGTAAATGCTCTAGCTTCTTGTGCAACTGTGTTCTCAACACAAGGGTGACCATATAAACTCCCTTTACTGATAGTCTTTCTTTATCACTTACTTTAGTGTCATTGTTCTTAGGGATGGGTCGAACCCCAATTTTACCAAATAGAATCTGAATACCAAATCTTAAATAAAAAAATGTGTCAAATTCCAAACTCGAATCGAGTCTTTCAAATCTTAAACCCGAATAATCTGTCAACTAAACACATTTATTTAAAAAGAATTACTACTCTATCACAGCCAGTGATGAAGATAAAAACTCCAGGGTTGGAACCCAAATGATAATATTGCAGTACAATATAAGGAATTAAAATTTCATTTAGTTTTTTATGTTAAATGTTAAGGAATATTTAACATACCCCTCCCCTTAAAAGAAATCTGTACGAAACATTTTGAGATTTATGTTTCTTAGATGCTCTAAAAGATAATAAGAACCTTTCTTCACGCTATTAAAAACTGTTTCATGTTGATGAAATAAAAAAAATAATTTCATAATGAAGTCCTAGAAAGGAAAGGATTTTTTCTTCAAAGGGAAAGAGTAAAAAATAAAATCTGAAAAGATGAGTAGATATTTTGGAAGTTGGTAAAATAGAGCCTTAAAAATATGATGTGTAATTGTTAAATAATTTTATAGTGACATATCAGGCTTTCTATGTGTCATGGAATTTAATTGTGGTAACAGCTAACACAGAAGATTACATGGTGTAATGTTTACGTTTGTATTATTATTATGGTGAAGAGATTGTGGAATTTATGAATCACATTTCATAGGAACAATCCCTTGCCCCTAATAGAAAAACATGCAAGTTGTAGCACAAAGGCAGTGGTTGTAGCGTCAGGCATATTGACACAACACAGGCTTGCCATTTAGCTTTACAAAGTAGCTTTGAGATACAACTTCAAATGTACGGGTATTGTAGGAACACTAAACGCTTACTAAATAAGAATGGAAATAACTTTGAAACTAAATGCGGAAATATAAAACAATTTTATTAGACTTATAATACAAACCTTACAAAATGTTTATAATAGCAATTCGATACCAGTACAGTAATTCTGAATCACTATGACTTGATTTAAATTAAACAGAAGTCTATAATAAAACCAATTACACAAGGAATAAAGATTTCGTGCAAGACAAAAAGGAAACTGTATCTATCAGCCAAGAGAAGTTCCAATGATGATGACTTAGTTAAATATAAGGAATACTGTAAGATATTTAAAAAAGTAATTCAGGCATCCAAACAAATGCACTATGAGAAAAAGATAGCAAAATCAGACAACAAAATAAAAGCAATATGGGACATACCTGTATTGAAAGAGGAGACTGGTAGAAAAAGAAAGGAACTGGAGCAGATTCTATTAAAAGTAGATGATACAATAGTAACTGATGGGCATAGTCTAGCAAACTATTCAACAAGTACTTTATATCTGTTACTGATAGTATGGGATTGTCAGGGTCAGTACATAATGCCCTTGAATATTTTAAACTAGCATTTACAAATAACTTCAGGGACATGAATATGTCACACACTTCAACACAAGAAATGACTTCCATAATAAAATCTTTAAAAACAAAGCATTCTAGTGGTTATGATATAATATCAACATTATATACATATCAACAAAGTTAAATGAAGCATGCTCTAGTGAATTTAGCACAATTTTCAGTTATTTGTGTAACCAGTCTATTATAACTGGAACATTTCCCGATTGGTTAAACTATGCGGATATTAAAGCTCTATTCAAGAAAGAGGATAAAGAGATACCATAAAACTACAGACCAATTTCACTTTTACCAACATTCTCAAAAATTCTAGAAAAGGTAATGTACAAGCAGCTTATCAACCACCTAACCTCAAATGACATATTGTCTAGAACACAGTTTGGATTTCTGAAAGGTTCCGATATTGAGAAGGCTATTTACACCTACAGTGAGAATGTACTTAATTCATTAGATAATAAATTACAAGCAGCAGGTATTTTCTGTGAATTTTCAAAGGCATTTGATTGTGTGAACCACAACATCCTTTTAAGTAAATTAGAATTCTATGGTGTCATGGGAATTGTTGCAAAAGTGGTTCAAGTCGTACCTTTGCTATCAGGAAACAAAGGGTGTTAGTGCAAGGGAATAGTAAATTAAGCCAACAGTCATCATGAGATTGGGAAGAAATTACATGTGGTGTTCCACAAGGATCCATCTTAAGGCCATTGCTTTTTCTTGTGCACATTAATGACCTATCATCAGTTACACTGCCAGAAGCAGAGTTCATTTTGTTTGCAGATGATACAAGTATTGCAATAAATAGCATGTTGAGATTAGTGTTAGAAATCTCTGCTAATGATATTTTCATTAACATTAATAAATGGTTTAAAGCCAACTCACTGACATTAAACTTTTAAAAGACTCACTACATGCATTTCAGAACATGTAAGAGATCCCCATCCAGTATATGCATAAAGTACAAAGAAGAGCAGGTAGAAGAGGTTGACAGTATAAAATTCCTGGGTTTACAGCTTGATAATAAATTCAGTTGGGAAGAGCACACCACAGAACTGCATAAATGACTTAACAAATCTGTATTTGCAATACGAGTGGTATCAGACATAGGAGACATAAAAATAAAAAAGCTTGCATACTTTGGCTACTTTCATTCCATCATGTTATATGGTATAATATTCTGGGGTAACTATTCAAGTGAAGCAAAAGTTTTCAGAGTCCAAAAGCGTGTAAGACATATTATTTGTGGTTTAAACTCACGGACATCCTGCAGAAGCCTCTTCAAAGAACTTTGTATACTAACTACTGCCTCTCAGTATATTTATACCTTAATGAAATTTGTCACAAGTAATATATTCCTTTTCCCAACAAACAGCTCGGTTCATACCTACAATACTAGGAACAAAAATGATCTACACAAGGACTTAAAAGCACTTACTTTAGTTTAAAAAGGGGGCCAATACTCAGGAACACACATTTTTTATAATTTACCAACAACCATAAAAAATTTAGCTACAAATAAAGATCAGTTTAAGAGGAGCCTGAAAGACTTTCTAGTGGCCAGCTCCTTCTACTCCACTGACGAATTATTAAACAGAAGTAAATGATACATGTATCTGTATCCATGCAATTAGTATTATTATATTATCAGCTTGTAAAAGTGTATTTACCTGTATCAGTAATATGTTCCACATCGACGAGGATCACCTCAACACGGATCTATGGAACGAGCCAACTAATCTATTTCCTTGTTATTTGGTTCCTTTGCACAGAGCATCATGCATCGTACAATCTAGTGCATTCAATATCAAACATTTTTAAATGCCTGTTACGCATTCTGATTTGGAACCCACTTCCATGTATCATCATTCCATTGGCACACTTGCGCATTTTACACGACTTGCTGGAGTCACTTTTCGAAAGGCAGTCTGTGTACATGTGTTTAAGCTTGACCTTAAATGATTTATTGAAACAGATGTCAAGTAGTTGCTGAATTGACGTCATCCCACTTGTATGGTGCAAAATTAGAACTTTTTTTCCATACAGTTTTGTTCCGATATTTGTGAAATTTTGCACACTTCACCATAAAAACAAGAGCAATGTCACTGTCTGTATAAAATTTTGTTCAGTGCATGGTGGAGGGTACTTAACATACAAACTTTGACAAAATGAATAGGTTTTCTCAGATTTAAATTTTTGCACACATGCCACTTATACCAAGAGGAAGGTCACAAGGTACATACATGTTCATATGGTACATGACAGAGGGTGCCTTGCAAAAAACATTGCCATGAAAGGGAAAGGTGGAAGCGAACAGAGACATGGAAAAGAAAGAGATGAATGTAGATAGAGGAGGGAAGGGGAGGTGGACTATGGGAGTGTAGAATAAATAAACACCCGGGCAACACTGGGTTTACAGCTAGTAATTACATATAATCTAATGAGACTTGGCCCTCTCAACAGTACATATGTCTACAACTGAACACTGCAGAACAGATATCCACCAGTGAAATGTTTAGAGCCACTTAACAATTGAAATAGTGGATTAGTCTTATGTCATAATGTTGCAGTGTGATTGTCAGGACATCAGTTTTATTATACAAAGAAAAATTCTCTAATACTGATATGGTCACTATAAATGCTGGTAGGTAACTAAATAGATAACAATTTATTACTGAATTGTTGAATATGTGCTTCCATAGATATTAATTGAACTAACCAATTTGGTTTTACGTGACATCTCACAACCTTTTGTGGTGGAAAGAATGCATCACAAGACTTGCATTTTTGTACATTTTATGTTTTTTGGTGGTATCTATCATCCTTATGTATTTATACTTTCTGTTTAGTTAGATAAACAACTTCAGATGTGAAAAAGAAACTGAGGCATTTATGAAACAATTATTGACACATCTGGATGTTAAGTGCTTCTAAGTCAATTATATTCAGCCCTTGAGCTCTGTTACTACTGGTTAGGCTTTTCAGTCTCAAAAGTTTCATATATGCTTTATCATGTGTGAATATGGCACTGTTTACACCTACAGTTTAATGTGGAAATTGAATCACATATTGTTTCTTGTGACTCGTCATACCGTAGAGAGGTGATGACGAGATTAAAATGGAGACAGGAAGACTGCACCCAACCAGGAATAAAACCTGTGCCTTTTTGCCAGATAATCCAGAAATTTACCATAAAACTACCCCTGTGACCTCAATAATTAGCATTTTGTTACAAGATTTTATGTTCCCAACTGAAAAGAAGAAATTTCTGAATGTTTGGAAATGGGACTGAAATTTGTGGATGTTTGATTTTTTCTTTCATTATAGGCTAAACACTAACTAAATCCAAAATTCGAAGTTTCTGCATATGCTAGAAGTACCTTAGAATTTTGATGATTGGTAAGTGATAAAATTTATGATTTTCAACTGTGCAAATTTTGTGAACTATAAGAGATAAATTAGTATAATTGGGCAGTGTACCTAGGCATGGTAGGTCCTTTTGGTCACAGAAAATTCAGGCTTCAAACTGTATCCACAACAAAGATACAGGGGGGTTGTAAGTGCCATGAATGGTTTCAAGGAAAGGATGCTACAGCTGTGCGATCACCTTGGCAGGGCTACTGCTGTGCTTGCAGATGTAACACAAGTGATGAAAGAACTGAACAAGAACCTGCACAGCAGTCTACTTTGAAGTTACCAACCTTACATTTGTAGATGGCATTCTGCATATCTATGGTGGCATGGCCAGCTTGGCACAAATGTAGGTAGGGCAAACCTGAACAAACAATGAAAGGATATGTGTAATCTTGTTCCTATTACCTGATTACATGCCTGACTTTAGTGTTCACTTTCAATGGGTGTGCAGATATCTCTTGTGAGAACATAGTTTGCAGATACACATATGAATTCCCACAATTTCTATAGTTTCTGTGAAAGATAGATAATGGACATTGATTGTGTCCTTCAAGTAGGGACAAAGAACAACTCCTAGAGTATCCTAATGTGGGTTCATAGCTTCCTTGAGGCTTTAACATGCAGGTGGAATCTTGGCACCTTATCTGGTTCTGACAAATTCCTGTCTAGTTTTAGTCTATAAAAACTCTTTCCGTTTATGTGCTTCATTATTGGCTGCACAACATGCTGATTGGTATAGTATGCATATGGAAAAAAATCACTGCATTGTAAAAATCCAGACTATCATGAAGTTATATAACAGACTAATGAAGGTCATTTGCCCTAAGACTTATATTTATTAAGCTTCCAAATGTGGGTAGTGTTTGGGTGACTGAAGTTACAGTTATGATCCTCTGCTCCTGACACTTCACAAAAAACAGCCAATTAAAAACAAAGAACCTAACTATATACTAGTAAGAGGACAAAAAGAGGAATACATTACACTATTTATTGATAAGTTAAGGAATGAAAATTGGGACAACATATACAACTGCCAACCAGGGATACCGGGAACAGATGTAGCCTTTGATAACTTTTTCAAAAAATTTACAGATTTATGGTATTCTTGTTCACCATTAATAAAATTTAGAGCTACAGGGAAACCTAAAAATAAAGTACCAAATAGGTATACTGAAGAACTTTCCGAAATTAGGGAAACTTTGCACAAATTACATATGAACTACAAGTATTAGTGTATGCATAGGACAGAACAAAGGGAAAAACTTTATAACTGTTATATGAAATGCAAAAAATTTTACAAATCTAAGCTGGTCATAGCAAAAAAACTAGCCACAGAAAAGTTCATTGAAAGTGCTCCCAATAAGTGCAAAGCAGCATGGCAAATTATAAATCAAAGCTTGACTCCTAAACACACTCATGTGCCTCTGCTAGATCCCAATGATTTAAATAAGGTCTTTATAAATTCAGTTAAGGAAGTAACAGAAAGTTTTAAAGGAACAAATTGTTCTGCAATTGAACTACTGGTTAGGCTTCCACCCAGTAACCAGGTGTTTCACTGTAAACCTGTCACACCCACTGACATTTTAAAAACTGTTGCTAAATTCACAAATTCAAAAAGTATGGACTGTTACTGGTTGTCCAATTTAATTATTTAATTTTCAATAAATGTTTAGAATTTGGAATTTAATTATTTTATATTCAATAAATGTTTAGAATTTGGAATTTTTCCTAATACTCTCAAAATATCTAAAGTTGTTCCTGTTTGTAAAAAGGGGGATAAAAAACTGCCCGAAAGCTATCGACCAATTTCAATTGTGCCTATATTATCAAAAATATATGAGGCACTAATGCACTCTCAACTAAGTACCTACTTTGAGGATAATGGTTTACTGTGTAGCTCTCAATTTGGATTTTGCAAGGGGATGAACACAACAGCTGCTGTACTAGAACTTATTGATCATACACTGTCTGCTATTGAAAATAAAAAACATGTGTCTCTTACATTATGTGACTTAAGTAAGGCATTTGATTGCATTCCTACTGAAATCTTGCTTAAGAAATTGGAGTACTATGGGTTACAAGGCAACACTTTAGCTGTTATTACCTCTTACTTGAAAAACAGGAAGCAATTTGTTTCTGTTAATAATATACAGTCATCTTTGCTGGAAATTAACACAGGTGTTCCCCAGGGATCTATTCTGGGGCCTTTCTTTTTCATTGTAGCAATCAATGACTTACCCAGTAACATACCACACCCTGTCATATGTTATGCAGATGATACTACACTGTTTACATCACATCAAAGTATCACTGAGCTCAGTCACTTAACAAAAGAATCCCTTGATATAGCTTTGGATTGGTTTACTGCTAATAAACTATTATGTAATCCTGACAAAACACAGCAGCTTCTAATAGGCATGACAAGGGAGATAGAAAACAAATCGGTAAAACTTCTAGGTATTTATATAGAGTCCAAACTTAACTGGCATGAACATATAAATAATGTATGCAAAAAGATATCTCAGGTGTCATACCTGTTTTTGAAACTAAGAGTAAGCTTGCAGTATCTCAGGATGACATACTTTGGACTTTTCCAATCCCACATATCATATGATCTTATCATATGGGGACATTCTTCTCACATTGATAAAATATTAAAAATACAAAAGAAAGTTTTGCATATTATGTGTAAGAAAAATTATTTGGAGCACTGTCGCCCTCTCTTCACCAGTCTCAAAATACTCACTATTGTGAATTTATATATGTATGTTGCAGGACTCTATATTAAAAACAATATATCAGAACTTATTACAAGGGGGGAAGTTCATGACCACAACACCAGGGTTAAGTCTAAGTTAGATATACCTAGGCATAGGTTAACATTGACTGGTAGCTCTCACAAAGTGAATGCTATCAGAATCTTCAATAAGTTACCATGCTCTGCTTGGACCATGGAAATAAATACTTTTAAAAACAAGTGGTACAACTGGTTAATAAATCATCCATTTTATAGTATTAAAGAATATTTCAGTTTTCCAGATGATCATATTAGTTTTTAGAAAAATGTTGTTTTCAGCTGTATTATTATATCTTGCATAAATCCTATTAATCTTAATTTCAATGCTATTCATTGTACTTTATACAGTGTATATATATTGTAAAAATGACGATGCCAATATCATTGTAAAATGGTTTACGGTGAATAAAGATTCTTGATTCTTGATGTAGTGAAAAGGGGAATATGTGGGAACTATAACTGTGAAATCTTGAAGTAAATGAACACAATTCAGGTAACAATTTATTGTGCATGTTCTAAGATGTGACATTTTGCATCCAAAGAAGGAAAGTTGGAGCTGTAGCAGTTTTATCATTTTACAAAGCAAAAACTGCAAAATGGGAAGCAGAAGAATTGTAAAAAGGATTGAAGTAGTGATAGACAGCTTTTTAAACTTAGCAAATGAAATAATATTATAGGATAAATCAGGTATAGTGTACTATCAAAGAGTAATAAGGAATTGAAGAAGGGTGGAAAACTTTAATAACACCATGTTGATAGAAAACTAAATCAATCCATGGAAGAGAAATACACGATCAGCTAATTTTCTGTGACGAAATATAATGAATTTGTTAGAATGTGCAAAAAAATATGATGTGCAATTGAGAGAAGGAGGGATAGGATAGAAATAGTCCTGAATAATAGATGATGTATTTGGACCAGTTCCAGACATAGCAATCTCTGAAAGATAAGTTCGAATAAGTGTTTGTGTGTTTTAGTTACATTATTAATGTTAGTATATTTCAAGAGGTTATTTATTAAATTTAGTACTTTTCAACCAGTGTCTTCTTGCTGTTTTTAACATTATTTCGGTTGTGAAACTTTCTGTTATGGTATTTGATAACTCTTGTTTTCTCACTGTGTTTAGTTAGTTTATTAGTGATGCTTGACTTTGTTCTTGTTTATACAAGTAACAGTTTAAAGTTTTTGTGGTGGTGTTATTTGCTCTTTTTTGGTACTAGTAGTTGTAGTATTAGTTGATGTTGTTACTTGATTGGTAGAGACTGGGATTTGTTGTTTGCTGTAGTGAAGGTACTTCCTCATTCATTTGTAGAAAAGTAACTTACATAATATAGACATCTAGTTTTTCTTAACAAGTGATAGTAAAATTTTACCATGAGTGAAAAGTGTGGTCTCTGCCGTAGGGTCATGCATAGTGGCCTGTAGTGTGGGATTTGTAGTAAGTATTTTCATAGGGGGAATGTAGTGGGGAAGCCAGTGGGCACTGTAGTGAGGTTCTCTCCTAGAATTGTAGTATATGCAGCAGAAATAAGGTGATAGAGGAGCAGTAGCATTTGATCTGCGCCCTTCAGGGGCAGTTGAAAAAAGCTGAACAGGAACTAAGTAGGCTGAGGAGGGGAAGGCGGGCTGGGAAATGGTAACTGGCAGTTGGCAAGCAGGTAGCTAGGAGGAGGTATTCAGATAGCTTCACATATAATAGTAAATGGCCTATCAGACCATGATGACCAAATTTTTATTCTAAGAAGTATTTGTTCTCAAACAAATGTTAAACATAATTATTAACTACTTAAAAAAGTTAATCCAGTTGCAATTGATACCTTTTTAAGCCTAATTAAGGAGCAAGAATGGCAGGATGTTTATAGTGCTGATAATGCAGATGATAAATATAATACTTTTCTGAACACATTTCTTACACTGTTTGAAAATTGCTTTCTGCTACAATGTTCAAGACAGTGTACTTCCAGTAACAGACAGCCAGGGTGGCTGACAAAGGGGATAAGAGTATCATGTAGAACAAAGTGGGAATTGTATCAAAATGTTAGAAGCAGTCAGAATGAAGATGCAGTAGCTCATTACAAACAGTATTGTAAGGTTCTGAAAAATGTCATTAAGAAGGCAAAAAGTATATGGTATGCAAAAAGAATAGCAAACTCTTGGGGTAAAATTAAAACCATCTGGTCAGTCATGAAGAAAGTGTCTGGTTGGCTGCAGCAGATAGAAGATATAATGTCAGTGTGTATAGAAATGTTTCTGTTACTGACAAGTTAGATATACGCGCTGTATTCAATAATCAGTTTCTGAATATAGTAGGGGAACTAAAGAGAACCCTAGTTCCTACAGATAACCATATAACATTTTTAGAAAATGGCTTTCCGAGGCTGTTACCTGAAATGGTCCTCCATGATACTTCCATAGGGGAGATAGAGTCAGTAATTAAATCACTAATGACTAACGACTCTTGTGGATATGATGGGGTATCTAGCAAAATTCTAAAGTACTGTTCTCCATAATGCTAGCCATATTTGTAATTTTTCCTTTCAGAATGGTTAGTTTCCTGACAGATTAAAGTATTCCGTAGTGAAACCACTTTATAAAGAAGGAGAAAGGGATAATGTAGACAACTATAGACCTATTTTTTTGCCATTGGTTTTTTCTAAAGTTATTGAAAAGGCTGTATATTCAAGATTAATGGATCACTTCAGTTTACATAATTTGTTGTCAAATGTACAGTTTGGTTTTAGAAGTGGTTTAACTACTGAAAATGCTATATTTTTTTCTCTGTGAGGTACTTGATGGGTTAAATAAAAAGCTACAGACTTTAGGCGTCTTCTTTGATTTAACAAAGGCATTTGATTGTGCTGATCACAAAATATTGTTGCTGAAGGTGGAACATTATGGAGTACGAGTACCTCTTACTTTAATAATAGACAACAGAAGGTAATGCAGTTCAAGAGATAAGTTCATGGCTTGTAGAAAATAAGTTGATGTTAAATCACAGTAAAACTCAATTTTTACAATTTCTAACACATAATTTGACGAAAGCTGACATTTTGATTACACATAATGGGCATATGATAAGTGAGACTGAACAGTTTAATTTTCTAGGTGTTCAGATAAACAGTAAACTGTCGTGGAAAGCACATGTTCAGGAGCTAGTTCCAAAACTAAATTCTGCTATATTTACTATTTGAACAATATCTGAAATAAGTGATTTTTCAGCACGAAAAGTAGTCTACTACGCTTACTGTCACTCACTTATGACATTTTTTGGGGTAACTCGACTGAAACAAAAAGGATTTTTTTGGCTCAAAAATGGGTGGTTCGAGCAATATGTGGTGTAAGTTCACGAACATCATGTTGACCCCTTTTTAGTAGTCTGGCGTCACAATACGATTTTTTCTTTTATGTCATTTGTTGTTAATAATATCAGCTTATTCCCACAAGGTAGTAGCTTTCACTTCGTGAATACTAGACAGAATACGAATTTACATTTTCATTACATCACCTTGACACTTGTGCAGAAAGGTATGCAGTATTCTGTAGCATTAATTTGCAATAAGCTCCCACAAGAACTCAAGAATCTTAGCACTAACCCTCACGCTTTCAAATCTAAATTGAAGAGTTACCACATGGCTCACTCCTTTTATTCTGTCTAGGAACTCCTACAAAAGTTAAGCAATTAAGCTAATTCATTTTGTTTTCACTTATTCTTAAAATTGTCATGTGCATATGACTCCTTAAAAATTTTCTATTACAATTCTTGTGTTAAACTTCATGTATTGACTTGTTCCATGACCATGGGGTTTTACCCCTCAATTAGATCCTGCAGAACAGAAAACCATATTATTATTAGTATTTAGTGTAATTGTAAATAGAAGCTTGGATCACTTGTATTCCTAATCTACCAGTCACAATTTTTACAACTTTGTTTTCATTTCAGGGAAGTACAAAAATACACCCAATGACAAATATCTAAATTTTGGTCTTGATGTGAATGGAAGGAAAAATTTTGATGCTGAAATAAGCTTAAAAACTAGACCAGGAAAATATGGAAATACTTATGAACCTCGTTTCTTTCTGGCAATCAATGACACTAGAATTGTTGAACTATCAGGTAACTATAGTTTTAATTACTATACAGATAAAAAAATCAACCATGAAGTAATTAGATATTTACTCATTCATGTTTTTTCATTTCCAGGTCGTGTACGCTGGGTTGAAAAAAGGAATGTTTCACAGTGTGATGTCAGTCTTGAATTTAATACAAGAAAATTTTTTACAAAACTCTTTGGTTATGTAAAGAGGACAGATACAGTCCTTGCTACTAGTTTAAGATTGGACTACAAATTTAAAGATTCAAAACCACAATCAATCAAAATGGAAGCAAAATTTATTTCAAAAACTATGACCAAAGCACAAGGATCAATACAGCTGCAGTCAACTGCATACCCTCAATTTGATTTCACATCCTCACTTATGTTTCTTGTAAGTATTCTGAACTGTCTGTAAAGATTTATTTCTGTGTGTTCCATTTATTATCTTTACAGTGATGAGCTGACCATGGGTCACCACATGTTTAGTTACATCAACTACTCGATGATTTAAAAAAAAAAAAAAAAAAAAAAAAAAAAAAAAGTAAGAAATTACAGTATTATGAGAGGGAGTTGGAAAATAAGTTACCCATGTCGACTGTGGTCAGAGTTGTGTATGAAAGGAAAATAAATAGTATGAGACATTAAAGATAAGACACATCTTTATTTTCCTACATAATTTCCACAAACATTGAGACATATGTCATACCGCTTGATAAGTTTCAAAAAGCCTTCCGGGGAAAAATCAGGGCTCTCCCAACCAAGAGTTGCAATTTGGTTTTGCTTTGCCGTCACTGAGTGTGGTCTTGCATTGTCATCCAACAGCAGAATGCCAGATCTGAAAAGGCCAGGCCACTTTTTTCCGTATCACCTCTTTCAATTTCGACAGAGTGGCTCAGTACCACACAGCATTGATGGTTGCATCCTCCAAAAAGTCCAGCAAAAAAAACTCCTTGGGCATCCCAGAAAATGGTGAGTAGGACTTTACCTGCAGACGGAGTGCTTTTGAACTCATTTTGGACAGGTGATGATGGATGTTTTCACTCCATAGCCTTTCAATACTTCTTCCGTATTCAACACCCTAGTTTATTCGTGGAGGGCTTTTTCAATTTTATAAAACAGTTTGACAAATGTCTCAATGTACTTAGAAACTATGTAGAAAAATAAGACTTATCTTTATCTTTAATGTTTCATTCTGTTTTTTCCCCCTTTTTTTTTATTTTCCTTTCATACACAACTCTGCCCACAGTTGACATGGGAAACTTATTTTCCAACTACCCTTCATACAAGTAAGAGACTAATTGATTTCTTCTCCATTCTAAGGTGATATTTACAAACCGTTTTGATGGTTAGTTAGTTGCAATTATGCTGCTGGCCAATCAGTTCAGAAATACAAATGCAATATGAAACATATTGACACTATACAGTGACTCAATGAAAATAGCCTGATGTAGTTTAAAGAACTAATATTAACATTTAAATAGGGAAATGCCTGAATATAGAATACAACTGACATGTCGAAAAGAACAGACACCATACCATTTATATACATGTTTCTACATGTTTGTAGGGTGTGATTTGTGGAAACTTTGGGCAGATAGTAGGCATGCTTTTGCAGACAATGGATAAGGTGACCACTGGCCTAAATTGAAAGACCTGGCTGTGAATCCTAAGTTCTAACATTTGAAGTAGTTTTTTGTTAATCAAAGCATCAGTCAATGTTTCTTGTTTTGAAATATCTAAAAATAGAATCTTATATGGAATGCGGGCTTTCACTCATATTAAATTTTTTCATTTATGTGAATTTCCAATTATTCAATGTTTCATAAATAGAAGAAATTTTCAGATACTATATATGTATGGCTATAACCAGTGTTTCAACTGAAATTAGGAAATATAATAGAATTATAGGGGAAGTCTGAGCTAATTATTGCACCAAGTGAGACAGTCATGTTTTGACAAAAAATATGATGAAAAATTCAGTAATTTCCATTGCAGATTTTCAATTTTTCAAGTGATTAGTGTTTGTATTTAACTCTTCTCAGTAGGTGGATGGGAGAACATAAATGGATAAGGCTCTATTGTAAAAGTCAAAGTGGCATGCCATTAACTGTGCCAAATGTGGTGAGTAGCCAACCTATGTGGATTATGGAAGTGCCGCTGATGATTTCCCTGACAGTTCAGCTTTATGCAGCGTTGTTATTAAATGTTATAAATAATCTCAGTGATTTAGCTCAAACTGTGGGAGAAGAAGCAGGTAGATGAACATTTCAAATTGCTAAAATATCTCCCTCGGGTGAGTCATAAGGAGAGAAAGAATACTTGTGACAGATTTCTGATTGCAGTATACATACTATATAAGCAACTTTGAGTATCATTTTCAAGTAAGTCAACATAGTGCAATAGATAGGCTAAGGTGTGGTTTGTTAATGTTGTGGTTCAGGTTCAATTCCATGCTTTTTTAAAAAGTTTTATTAGTTTCTTGCCACAATAAATCTTTCAATTACAAAATTATTTCCATAAATTCTAGAAATTATCTCCAAAAGTTACATTAATTTTAATTTGAGTAAACATTGTCTACATCTACATCTAAATGGGATACTCTGCAATGACATTTAAGTGCCTGGCAGAGGGTTCATCGAACCACAATTATACTATTTATCTCCCATTCCATTCTCAAATAGTGTGCCGGAAGAAAGAACACCTGAATCTCTTTGTTCGAGCTCTGATTTCTCGTATTTTATTCTGATGATCATTTCTACCTATGTAAGTGGGAGTCAACAATATATTTTTGCATTCAGAGGAGAATGTTGGCAATTGGAGTTTAGCAAGTAGCCCTTGCCGCAGCAATAAGCGCCATTTTTGTAATGATTCCCATCCCAGATCCTGTATCATTTCTGTAACGCTGTCTCCCCTGTATCGTGACAATACGAAACGAGCTGCCCTTCTTTGGACTCTTTCGATGTCCTCTGTCAAACCCACCTGATACGGATCCCACACTGGGCTGCAATACTCCAAAAATGGACGGACAAGCATAGTGTATGCAGTTTCTTTTGTAGTTCTGTTGCATGTTTCAAGGGTTCTGCCAATAAAACAAAGTCTCTGGTTCGCCTTTCCCACAATATTATCTATGTGTTCTTTCCAATTTAAGTCTGAAGTAATAGTAATTCCTAGGTATTTTGTGGAGTTTACAGCCTTCACTTTTGATTGATTTATCTTGTAAACAAAGTTTAACAGATTTCTTTTCGTACTCATGTGGATGACTTCACACTTTTCATTATTTAGAGTCAATTGCCAATTTTTACTCCATACTGATATCTTATTCAGATCGTTCTGCAGTTGGTTTTGATCTTCAGATGATGTTTAGGAAACATAGTGTTCATATAATTCACATTTTATGAAAGAATTTCTTCTCGAGAACATTTTTTTCTGAAAAGTGCTTCAGTGCAAACCACACTTAATTCAAAATTTCAATGACTTCTTTGATGCATGCCAAGCATGCATGCCAAAATAATGCTGTATTTCATTTTATCTTCTTGTGAAAGTAGTTCTCGCTATCATTGTAGGAAATCAGAAACTTCAAAATGCTTAACTACATTTAAATTTTGTAATTAAAGTGGACTAATATAGAATGAAAAAAAGAAAAAAAAATATATATAGTAGTAAGTATCAAACCAGGGTTGGAAGATTAAAAGTTTAGTACATATTTTAAGGCACTATGTTGACATTAGTTAACATGTCATCCAAACTTCTTATAATCCTTGTATACTGTCATTGGGAATCTTTCATGAGTGGTTTTTGTTTTCCTATAGCTCACTCAGGTGAGACATTTTAGGAACATAAAAGGTTCAGCTAACTTCTTATTCAGACATAGAGTGAGCCAAATTAGGACATGCATCCTGCAATCTCTCCTTGGGTTTAATGTTATTTATGGTACTGGTGGCATAGTGTGCTTTTGTTGTCAATCAAATGTTTGCTTTATCAGAACAATTCATTACTGACATACAAGATCCTGTCAACTACAGAGCAGGAACAATAGTAACTATTTATTTAATGATAAACACAAAATATTATTCCCCTCATTCTATGTAATTGGGATTTCAAATTGTATTTGCATCTACATCTGCAGTCATACTCTGCAAGCCACCTCATGGTGTGTGCTGAGGGTACTTTGCATACCAATGTCAGTTTCTCCTATTCCAGTTGCAAATGGTTTGCGGGAAAAATGATTGCCTGTATGTCTCTGTGTGAGCCCTAATATGTTTGATCTTATCCTTGTGGTCACTTCATGAGGTATACGTAGGAGAAAGCAACATATTGGTTGACTCTTCATGGAACATTTGGTCTTGGAACTTACAAAAAAGCACTTACCATGATACAGAATGCCTCTCTTGCAGCATCTCCCACTGGAGTTTCATAATAATCTCTGTAATATTTTCAAGCCTACTAAATGAGTCCATAACAAAGTGTGCTGCTCTCGTTCAGATCTTCTCTGTGTCTTCTATTAACCCTAGCTGGTACAGATCCCACACTGCTGAGCAATACTTGAGCGACAGCCAAACAAGAGTTTTAAAACCCACTTTGTTTGTTGACAGACTACATTTCATTAGGATTCTTGCAATAAATCTCAGTCTGGCATCTGCTTTACCCACGACTGATTAAGGTTGTTCCATTTCAGATCACCCCTCCTGTCTACTCCCAGATATTTTATGGAAGTAACAGCTTCCAGTGTGTGTCTTGCTATTGAATAGTTATATAATAAAGAATCTATCTTTCTATGTAGATGCAGCAGTTTACACCTATAGAGACCTTCAGTATACCGCTTCTTGAAGGGGGCAAGTTACATTGCATATTCCATGTAAAATGAAATTGTATCTTACCAGGTCCAGCAGCATTTCCTGTATTGAGTGATTTCAATTCCTTTTCTATTCCTCTGACATTTATTTCAATATCTGCCATTTTATCATTTGTGTGATGGCTTAGAGGAGAAACTACAATCCAACCTTCCTTGGTGAAACAGCTTTGGAAAAAGACATTTAGTATTTCGGCCTTTTGTGCATCACCCTTGTTTGAACACCATTATGGTCGCAGAGTGTCTGGATATCTGATTTCAGCCCAGTTACTGATATGACGTAGGACCAAAATTTCTTAGGATTTTCTGCCAAGTCAGTAAACAAAACATTGCTTTCAGTCATTGAACATTTCTCACATGTCAGCCCTCATCCTAATTTTGGCATAATTGAATTCTGACTTACCTGCAAGACTTTAAGTCTAGATTTATATTGCGGTGAAGTTCTCTTTGCTTTCATAACAGTTTCCTCACTTGGTTGTTGGACCATGGTGGATCTTTCCCATCTCTTATAATTGTACTTGACGCATAATTATGTAAAGCATATTGTACACTACACTTGAATCTCATCCACGGTTGCTCAAGACTGTCAGTGTTTGAGATAAAACTGCCATGTTAAGCAGTCAAGTACACTGACATTTGACACTTTCCAGTTTTGCTAAATAAGAATATCTTCCCACCTTTCTTGGTATTTATATTTAAAGCAGTATTCATTGATCCTGTAATGGCCTTATGATCACTGATTCCCTGAGCTATGATAACTGAATCAAAAGGTTGGGAATTATTTGCCATCACCAAGTTGAATACACCATCTCCATGATTTGTCTCTCTATTTAACTGTTAAAGGGTGGTCTTTTTTTACTGCATGCAGCACTTCGAATGTTTTTGCGTGATGCTCTGTCCCTGCCACCTGTCTTAAACACATTTGTCTTCCAGTCCATATCCGGAAAGCTAAAATCTCCACCTAAATGTTTATCATGACTAGGAAACCTAGATGGGAAATATTTTCTAAGCTTTCCCTCAGATGACCTGCTACTTCCAAAGACCATGTTTGAGTCACTTTTCATGCTGACCTTTGCCGAAGTTGTTTCACTTTCCAAATCTGCACTGATTTCACTTGATACAATTGTACTTTTTATTACTATAAACATGTTTTCACCTTCAGTGTTCAGCCTATCTTTGTGGTATACATTTCAGTCTGAGTTTAGGATTTCATAACTGTTTTCATCTGCTTTGAGCCAGCTTTCCATCCCTAGTACTATGAGGGCATTGTGATTAATTAAAAGTAAGCAGTTCTGGGATCTTTCCATAGATGCTCCTACAATCAACTGTTACTCTATTAATCTCTTATTCCTCTGTTCTATTGTGCCATTGACTAACAAACCCACCCTCTGTGTTTGTCCAGACCTATCAGAGGGGTTGGTCACTACCACAACAGGCAAGACAGCCCACAGTGGCTCAAAGATATTATCAGCAGCAGAAAACATCGTGAACCTCTAGCTAAGGCATAAAGTCCAAACTTTAGGCTGGTTCCCAGTCACCTTCTGCCCAGAGTTTTGTGATCCCTGCACAGTTCACCAATCACTGTCAGGCAACTGTTGACTTGCAGGGATGTCAGCAACTAGTAATCACCTCAGGTGTCTGGGTGACTCTGCAGCCCAGGGCGGCAACCTGAGGACTGTTGACCATCACCAACACAGCCTCCAGCTGCTTATGGACAATGGCCAACTCCTCCAAAATCTGCATATAACAGGTGCAGTCTCTACCCATATCTGTAAAGTTATTTAAAATTACCATATGTACCAAATCACACAAGACTACAGCCCTTGAAAGATGAAAATCTTAATGAAAATTTACTAAGCTCTGAAAAATGGATGTACTATCAAAATTTGAGAAAAACACTCATAATGAAAATGCAGAAAAATTAAATTAAATTACATATAATGGTCTCTGACTTTTTATGCAAACACAATTCCACAGACCAAAACCTTTACACCAAACTCTACTTTACCATATAAGTGAGAATAAGACTCTCAAAAAGAGAAGTACTATCAAAATTTAAGAAAAAGACTAGTAATGAAAATTCAGAAAAATATGCGAGAATTAGGCTCTTTAAAGCAGGAGCACCAATGAAATTTACAAAATACAAGAGAATAAAGCACTCAAAAACGGAGGTGCTAATGAATTTGAAGAAATTGGCCAGTAACAAAATTGCCGAAAATTTAAATTATGCTGCTTAGCACTTTGTAGGTGTTAGGCTGGCAAAAGCTGACTATATACTGATAAATGACAGATTACTACCTGTAGTAAAGGTCTTTGACTTGTTTTGATCTACAAAAATCACAGACAGAAACTCTAGACAATGATAATTACAAAATACGCAAGATCTTAAAAGCGGAAGCACTCACAAAGTTTATCAAAAACATGGGAACATAGCACTCAAAAACAGTAATGCTAAAACAACTGAAGAAATTGACCAGTAATGGAAATGAAGAAAATTTAAATTATGCTTCTTAGTGCTTTGCAGGTGTGAGCCCATAAGTAAAATTTTACTGGAAAAACAGAACACGATATGACATGATATACAAATTTAGACTTACAGTGAATGCTTTTAATGTAACACACACACACACACACTTCTCGCTGCCCATAGCATCATGTTGCTAACTCATATTCCTGTTCACTAGTGCCAGCAGAGCAGCAAATTAGTTTGGTTGCAATTTAAGACACATGCAGTATTTTATATAACTGATGCTAACTTTTTCCATTGATTAATTTGGCCAACATTGTCCCAGGAGCAACAATGATCTTTCATGAAGATATTTATGTTGTAAAAAACAGTCAAGATCATATAAGGTAAATTTTATTTTTGGTTTCAACCTATTGCAGTTACTATGGTGCAGCTAGAGTGAAGTCATGGCAGCCCTGCAGATGTCAGCACCAGTCACATGGGCTGTATAATTTTCTGAGGATGACTTACAATAGGTTGAAACTGGTAAAATAAAATTCACCTTCTGTGATCTTGACTGTTTGTTAAAACATAAATATTTTTTTCCCAGTGAGTTCAAATAAATTCCATGCAAAGTGCCAGAACATCATTCTGGTTGAAATTAAGCCCTGTGTGCTGCACATTCAAAAACAATAATGTGAAATAGCATGCCCAGTAGTTCTGCTGGATTAGCACTTTGGTTGTGGGGTGCTGTTTCTCCTGGCTGCATTCCACTGTGCAGGTGTGCAGATTGGCTTTTACTAGAAGACATGGCAACATGGTACCAGCCCATTTTGGTAGCTTAAAAAATATACCAGATCACTACCAATATTGGATGTGAATGGATTGTAGGTTGGTTGCAGTAATTCTACCACTTGGTGCACTCACCTACAGAACTGATCAGCCTAGTGACCAAAACGTACAGAGTAGGGCTCCTGGCTATGCATAAGTTTGAACTTGTCGCCATTAAATTATTTCAGTGCCCTGGCACAGCCAGAATCATTCTTTACTTCCTCTTCCTTGCTATAATTAAATTGAGCTAACTTTCACACTTATAAAACTACACACAGGCAGGTGGGAACAAATATTTCCTCCATGGGGGTAATGGGGTGGTCACCTCTTAAAAAAACCACATAAAAATGAGAGTAAGGTAAAGATAAACAAGGAAGTAATCACAAAACTCATTTAAGGAATAAAATGGAGTGTTCTACAGACTTTTTCAAACGTTCAAATGTTTTTACAGTCTATGGGACTTAACTATGGGGTCATCAGTCCCTAAACTTACAAACTACTTACAAACTAGGACGGCACAAATATCCATGCCTGAGGGGGGATTCGAACCCCCGACCGTAGTGGCCGTGCAGACCGTGACTGGAGTGCCTTCAGACTTTTTCTTTGTGCTTGAAAGCACCAGTATGCATTTGGCAGATGTTATTTGTAAGTGAACTAAATAAGTACATTCCTACATATTTTACACTTCTCTCATGGCAACTAATTCGGTGTTGAATTGTTCTTAGATTTCAACAGATTCTCTTTCAGAATTTCTCATTATGTGTTTGGTCCTTTTCTGTATGACAAGTTCTTTGTCCATATTTACTCAGACTTCCCATAGTTTTATTCCAATTGACATATGGTTTCAAAGTGTTCGACCTAATACATTTTAAGAACTTCAGTGCTAACAATTTTGGTTAATATCATTAATGCATGTAAGATTGAATCATCTGGTTGAAGTAGAGAAATTTCTCATATATGTCATTTATTTGAGGTGTGCTTCTATGCTCGTACTAGAAGCGGTGTTAAGGAATTTATATTATTGATGACTTTCACAATAGACACACTTATCATAAAATTACTTCCACATCTGAATTAATACTTCGCAAGCCATTTCACGGTGTATTGGGGTGATACCATGTATACCACTGTCACTACCTCCTTTGCTGTTCCAGTCACATGTGGTTTGATGGTAAAATGAGTGTGGTCTCCTATATGTTTAATGTCATCCTCATCAACTTTTTGAGAGGAAGCAAGATAATGTATGACTCTTTCATGAACATAGACTCTCAAAACTATGACAATAACTTATACTGCAATAAAGAATGCTTCTGGTGCAGCGTCTTCCAATGGAGTTGGCTGCTAATTTCTGTGACACTTTTGCACTTGCTAAATACACATGTAATGACACATGCTGACTTCATCCCCCTATCATTCTCACTTGGTACTGACCTCACATTGATGAGCAGTAGTCAAGTATTGGTCAAATACATGTTTTGTAAGATCCTGCCTTTGTTGTTGGACAACATTTCCTGAGTATTCTTCCAGTGAATCTCTGTCTGGCTTTTGCCTTCCTCACCATTCATTTTACGTGGCCATTCCACTTCAAATCACTTCATATGCATACTCCAGATTTTTTTTTTTTTTTTTTTTTTTTTTTTTTTTTTTTTTTTTTTTTTATGGAAGTAAATGATTTGTATCGTGGAAACTCTCATGAGACAGTAATTGGTGCCTATAATTTATATTCACTCATTTACTGAATTAACAGAAAATACATTAAAGTTCAGAATGCTTATTCCATTTCGTCATACTAAACTCATGATGGTTCACACTAGATCAGATCCAATAAGCTTTGTACATGACCAAAGAAGCCAATGGAGGGTCTGAGGGTCTTTTACACATTGATGGAAATATGTTTGGTCTAATACCAACAAATAGGCTTATCTTATTTGAGGATGTCATTGTTAACAACTACCATCAGGCTGTTGTATCAATGGTTACCAAATACAAAGAGCAACTAAAGTATAAAGATTTTGATATTCCGTAATTTAGGTAAAAAAGCAATTGTGTCACATGTGCAGGAAAAACGTTAAACCCTTGGCAGGAGAGTGTAGAGTAGTTGCAGCTTAAATTTAGATAACTAATTGTCCAAGCAGTGGATACGTAGTATCTAGCAGAACAGTTTGTGAAGAGAAAGGTTGTTGGTTGTATGAACCTCTGTTAAATAAATTTCAAAAGAAACAACAATTACTACATAATAAGTATAAATAAATAAAATAAAATAAAAAGTTTCTTGCTACAGATAGGCACTAGACTAAAAATGTTTGGCTGTAAGTAGGGCAGTATATGAAGCCTTTGGTGACTATTGTAACAATATCAAATTATTGACAGAAGTCTCATATAATCCAAAGAAATTAAATTTCCAATGGCAAAAAGATCTTTGGGCAGACACTTGGATGATGTAGGAAATCAAGAATAGGGTAGAAAAACAAATATTGAACTATGTTCCCCTAGTAAAGAAAATCCAGGAGCATTATCCCAGTTTAGTTCTTGCATCTCTCGAAATGTGTAAGATATAGATCTCAGTGTCCATGAAATTGAGATACACTAGCTTGCTAAAAGTTAATAGAGTTCAAAACAAGACATGTCTCTGCATTAGCTTTCCTTTTAGTGATATTAGAGCATCAATTTCTAAAAAAAAATAACTGTGCCTAGTAATTGTAAGACAGCACAAGCCACACCTGTCTGCAAGAAGGTTAGCAGAAGAGATTCACAAAAATGGACCATATGAATAATAAAGAGTACAAGCTCCAGAGAAGATTCTCAAAGCAAATGCACATTCTTTGACTAAGTTCTCAATTTTATATGAATAAAAACTTCAAAATGTATGCTCTGAGCAGGAAATTCATTCTCGCTGTCTCCCATCCTTCTCGAGTATGTTCTTTGTTTGTCATGTCCGGCACAGAACAGCTGTTCAGTGGTATATTTCTTTAAATTAGACCAGTCAGGCAAATTATTCAGTTTACAAATATGGAGTAGGCATCTATATGTTTAGGAAGACATGTACTATGTTTAGTTATTAGTTTGTTGTGCAGCAGCATATTATTAAGAATAAATATGGACTTTTTACAAAAATGTATTCTTCTGACGATGTTACGAAATTTTTGTCATACAAAAAACTGTTTTGTTATTGAACGTGGGTTAATACAATTTTAAGATTGCATCTAATTTTCATCTGTTTCAACATGGAACATTGTCAGAGATTTCTAAAACAAGAACTTTTTTTTAAATATGACACCCAATGGTCTGATCATAAGCGATAGGCCTAAGCTATGCAATTTTGTTACAAGAAACAGACTGATAGTTATGTAATTTATCAGTTATTGATTTTTCTGTCGTGTCTACTTACTTCTAACATAACAGGAGATATGATAACAAAGTCATCAAATGCATCTTAACCTTCAGCCTGTACACCCCCTTATGGCAAACAAAGCGTACCCTTGGTCTTTAAGACCACAGTGCCATTTCTTTCGGCCTTTTTTGCATCTCATTGTCTTAAAATGCTTGTAGTGCACCATTTGGTCTCCCCCTTCCCCAGCATACACCCCCAAATAGTTTTCTCACACACTTGATATGTAGATTTTTTCCAATTTTATAGACTTGCAGTTGATTGTGAAAGGAAAAACACACAACTTGAGGGTAAGTGGGGTACATTGGACCGGATTAAATAAAGACATTCAGTGTACACATCAGCCTTTTTTGACCGGGAGTGGAGAGTGCAATTCGTTAATTACAGAACTTCGGACAGATGCACAACGAAGAAAAGGCTTACTTCGACTTCCATTTCTAGTGCCTTGAGGCTACTGTGGAGGTCAGAGTGCTGACACGCACTCAGTGAGAAGGGGAGGAGGAGAAGGGTGTCGCACCGGTCCAAAAGACTGGTGTCCGGGCTAAAGGTTAAATAGGTCAACTGGTTTGGGTGGAATGAGAAAGAGCAGTACAAAAACACTACTTTCATACCTGGTATTGCAGCAATATTTGTGATACAGACTGTGAAGTTCTCAATAACATTTTTGAGAAGGATAGGTTGCATGCTCACCACAGAGACATCCGATGAGCCGCAGATATGTACAAATAATAGGCAACAACATCTTTGAGGAACAAGTCAATGTTGAGGAAGGTGGTACGTTGGGTTGAGTAGGACCAAGTGAAGTGAATGGAGGAGAAGGTGTTGAGGTTGTGAAGGAATATTCATAGTGTGTCCTCACCTTCAGTTCAGATTATGAAGATATCATCAATGAATCTGAACCAGATGAGAGGTTTGGGATTCTGGGTAGTCAGGAAGGATTCCTCTAGATGGCCTATGGACTGGTTAGCATAAGAGGGTGCCATACGGGTGCCCATGGCCATACCGAAAATTTGTTTGTAGGTTATGCCTTCAAAGGAGAAGTAATTGTGGGTGAGGATATAGTTGGTCAAGGTAACTAAGAAGGAGGTTGTGGGCTTGCAGTTGGTAGGATATTGTGGAAGTTAGTGTTCAACAGCGGCAAGGCCATGAGCTTTGGAAATGTTGGTGTAGGGGGAGGTGGCATCAACTGTGACATGCATGGTACCAGGTGGTAAAAGAACAGGAACTGTGGAGAGTTGATGGAGAAAATGGTTGGTGTATTTTATATATGAGGGTAGGTTGTGGGTAATAGGCTGAAGGTGTTGATCCATGAAAGCAGAGATTCTCTCAGTGGGAGCATCATAACCGGCCACAATGGGACGCTTAGGGTGGTTGGGTTTGTGAACTTTAGGTAGCATGTAGAAGGTGGGGGTGCGGGATGTAGGAGGGTTGGTCCTAAGGATTTGGGGAGGGACCGGAGATCCTGTTGGGTTTTCGGAATGGGATCATTGTGGCAGGGTGTGTAGATTGAAGAACCAGACAGTTGGTGGAGACCTTCTGTGACATAGTTCTTGCGGTTGAAAACCACAGTGGTGGAGCCTTTGTCAGCAGGTAGGATCATAAAGTCAGGTTCAGATCCGAGGTGGTAAATAGCATTTCTTTCTGAGGGTGTGAGATTGGCATTCATTTTGAGGGATTTGGGGAAAGATGGTGAGGCCAGGTTAGATGTTAGGAAATTCTGAAAAGTGAGCAGGGGATGATTAGGGGGCAGTGTGGGTGGATCTCGACTGGATGGAGGAGTGAACTGGGTCAGGCAGGGTTCAATATTGGTATTGGTATGTGTCTGAATGGTGATGTTGGTGGCAAAATGGTGTTTCCATTGTAAGGATCGGGAGAAGGAGAGAAGATCCTTAACAAGGATTAAATTTGGAAGTGGGGCAAAAGGTTACGCCTTTGGAAAGGACCGACATTTCAATGGGACTGTTGCTTTTTGAGCAGAGGTTCATGACTGTTTGTTTAGGTTGTGGATTTTGTGTGGTTGTGTGAGGGAGTTTCTGAGGGGGTTGTAAATGTAAAAGGTCTGCTAGGCAAGGTTTGTCTGCTATGAGGGGCTGTGGGATATGTTTGGAGGTTGTTGAAGGTGTGGATAATTGTAAACCTAGGCGCGAGTAGGAGGTGAAAAGAATAGAGAGTTTTTTGAGGTGGTGTAGTGAATGCTGCTCTAGCACTTGGAGGGCAAGGATATCAGTCTGGTAGATGGGATGCAGGTATTTGGGATTGCAGAAAAGAAGAATTTTTTGTAAGGAGATGAGGTGCTGCAAGGCTGTATGGGCCTGGTTTTGATGGTTTTGTAGGATTAAGTCGGTGAGTGCTATGTATTGACAAAATCTGAACAGGTGGAGGTCATTGTGGAGGGAGGGATTACAGACTGAAGTGGGTAATTTCATGGTTAAGCCATTTTGGGGGATACCATGAGGTAGGCAGCAATGTAGGAACAGGATGTTTGATTGAGTTTTGGCTGAGGAAAAGGAAACTTTCCTGTATTGGTGCAGATAGAAGGGGCAAGGATCCATGGTGGGGTATTCACACTAGATCACGTTCAGAAATGCAAGATCACGAAATTGCCTCAACGTGAATGTTAAGGTGCACAAATAAACCAAAAATACTGTGAAAATCACGTGAGAAATGCATTCAACATGTAGGAACACGTGATAATACCGTGGGAAAACAGGTGGGAGTGTATGGAAAACTTGTAGGAATGTTTAAGGAACACATGGGAATCTGGAAAACTGCAGGAATATATGGCAAACTCATAGGAATACAATCAAGAATTTGTGACTTCAATTCAAAAATTGGGAAATTTGCATAATACATTATGCAGGGAAATTAACAAGCAGGATTTATTGGATGGAAACTGGAAGTAGGACTGGTAATGGAATAAACGTAAAATCTGGAAATGGAAAATATGTGGGTGGGGGCAAATTGGAAATGGAATGCGGTACTGGCAATGGGAGCGGTAATGTATGTAATTGTTGTGAGTGGACGGGATTGTTGATATGCACTTTTTTAGGATATTAAAACAAGGAATGAATGGACATAAAGTAAAGAAATGTGTTAGAAAATAGTAACGAAGGAAAACAGCACAGGGTTGTGGGATAGAAGATATCCGTTAGGCAAAATCAAACAATGGAAATTCCAGGAGGGATTCAATAATATTTTTGAGAAGGATAGGTTGCTTACTCACTACAGAGATGTCTGATGAGCCGCAGATATGTACAAATAATAGTCAACAAATTAAAGCTTTTGGCCTTTTAGGCCTTCGTCAGTTAAGAGACACAAATACACACACACTCACACAGACATGACCGCCGTCTCTGGCCAATGTGGCTGATCTGTTATGTGTACATGTGTCCAGAAACGCTTAATTTCCATGTTAGAGCTCATTTTAGTATTTCTCTTTAAATGTAAACTGAAATAATTCATGCAGACAATTGTCAAAATGCCCAATTGTTTCGTTAGTATGTACTGTACTTCCTCGATTCACCGCCAGTTGGCCCAATTGAAGGAAGGTAATGTTGATTTCAGTGCTTGTGTTGACATGCGACTCATTGCTCTACAGTACTAGCATCAAGCACATCAGTATGTAGCATCAACTGGTTAGTGTTCATCACGAATGTGGTTTTGCAGTCAGTGCAATGTTTACAAATGTGGAGTTGGCAGATGCCCATTTGATGTATGGATTAGCATGGGGCAATAGTATCAAGGCAGGTACATTTGTATCAAGACAGATTTCCAGAACAAAGACCTAGAATGACGAGGACACCTGCAATGGACGAAGCAATTCTTCGTGCAGCTGACGATAACCCTAATGTCAGCATCAGAGAAGCTGCTGCTGTACAAGGTAATGTTGACCACGTCACTGTAAGGAGAGTGCTATGGGAGAACCAGTTGTTTCCGTACCATGTACAGCGTGTGCAGGCACTATCAGCAGCTGATTGGCCTCCACAGGTACACTTCTGCGAATGGTTCATCCAACAATGTGTCACTCCTCATTTCAGTGAAAATGTTCTATTTACAGATGAGGCTTCATTCCAACATGATCAAATTGTAAATCTTCACAATCAACGTGTGTGGGCTGACGAGAATCCGCACGCAATTGTTCAATCACGTCATCAACACAGATTTTTTGTGAACGTTTGCGCAGGAATTGTTGGTGATGTTTTGATTGGGCCTCATGTTCAAACACCGATGGTCACTGGAGCACATTATCATGATTTCATACGGGATACTCTACCTGTGCTTCTAGAACATGTGCCTTTACAAGTACGACACAACATGTGGTTCATGTACGATGGAGCTCCTGCACATTTCAGTCGACGTGTTCGTACACTTCTCAACAACAGATTCAGTGACTGATGGATTGGTAGAGGTGGACTAATTCCATGGCCTCCACACTCTCCTGACCTCAACCCTCTTGACTTTCACTTATGGGGGCATTTGAAAGCTCTTGTCTACGCAACCCCGGTACCAAATGTAGAGACAGTTCATGCTCGTATTGTTGACGGCTGTGATAGAATACACCATTCTCCAGGGCTGCATCAGCGCATCAGAGATTCCATGCGATGGAGGGTGGATGCATGTATTCTCACTAAAGGAGGACATTTTGAATATTTCCTGTAACAAAGTGTTTGAAGTCACGCTGGTACGTTCTGTTGCTGTGTGTTTCCATTCCATGATTAATGTGATTTGAAGAGAAGTAATAAAATGAGCTCTAACATGGAAATTAAGCTTTTCCAGACACATGTCCACATACCATATTTTCTTTCTTTGTGTGTGAGGAATGTTTCCTGAAAGTTTGCCTGTACCCTTTTGTAACACCCTGTATAAAATGCTTAAAGTGTCACACTTATGATGTGAAGGAAGTGTTTTTCACCAAAATTTTTTTATTTGCATAAACTTATAAGTTCCTCTCATATTTCTTCAGACTACGTATAAAGGAACTTTTTTACCTTCAAAGCAACACAAATTTTATCATTTTTATTATAAACCACAGTAAAATGTAACCTTAATAGAAGTTAATACGCTCAAAGTATGCTAGAGGGCTCACTTCAGAAAACAGAGAATGTTCTCCAGTCATGAGAAACTTCTCTAATTTTATTCATATGAAATTGGATAATGTTCCTTATTGTCAACAGCTTTCCCCATCCTTTTACTCATGCTGAGAACATACTCGGTTGAAGTATATTCTCTGTCTCACTTTATTTATATGAACCTGAGCATATTCTCTGGAATCCAGAGTATAAAGTAGATATTTTGTTTTATTCATATAGCCCTTTATCTAATATCTTTGTCATCCATCTCCTGTAGAAATTTGGAATATAACATTAACTCAAATACAATAAGGTATTGGGAACACAATCAAATCCACTATGCCAATCAGCTTGAATTCTGAAATATCCAGCATTTAAAACTAAGTTTGTGCATTCTTGAATGTTGTTTGTACTCTATTTATAGTATTAATGCCTTTAAATAGTAAAGGAAGCCTCCAGCACTATCTTTATTGTAACAAACATGCTTTCTACTTTCTCAGAGGAATAGTGACAGAATGGACTTTTGGATGGAAATTGCCGTAGGACCACATCAAAAAGATATCAAATCAAAACTTGTGCTAACAACACTGATTCGTTTCCTCAGAGGCCATGATAATGTGAGATTTGATGCATCTGTCCATATCAGTAAACCGGTCTCATCCATTGACATGAGATTTAGTTTGGGATACGTCAATATGGGACCAGAAACCAGCATACTTGTGACAGTGAGATATGCTCCAGGTAAAATAATACAGAAATTCTATTTATAAATATTATTACAAAAACAATCACTTTTATATATGTTTTTGACTTATATGTGGTGCTATGTAACTGGTATACATGACCATTGCAAAAAATATCATGTATATTATACTCTGTTGAATTTATATTCGTCACCCATGTTTGATAATTCATTATCATCTAAATAAGAAGGTACAAAGATATATGCAAAGAACTAGGTAATTTATTCAGAAAACAAGCCTTTATTTATGTATTACTTCATAGACTGCTGAATAACAGTTTACTACCTTATATCCTGACACAAGTATTATGCATCATCCTTATTACTGTACAATTATGTCATTCTTTCCTCTGTTATGTTAAAATGTTTCATTAATCACTGATTGAACAATAACAAAATCATAAACTAACATACAATATAGCCTTCTTGTTTTGAATTAGGTTGTGGCACAATTCAAAAGTAACTTAATTTCTAATTTCATTCACACTGAAACCATTGATATTTCTGGGGAGAGAGTGGGGTGAAAAATTATTACTTTTTGTCAGCCTGGGGGGGGGGGGGGCTAATTTTATGTTTGAAGTTATTCATAATGAACATTTTTTGTTAACAATAAACCAATGTTTATATTCAAAATAAATTTATCTTCTAAGTCCAGGATCTAATATCTCTCACAAGGGGGACACCAAGTACGGCACCAACAGATTTTGATGGGTCCCAGGTATGTTGTGAGGGAATTCCTCCAGACCATCAACCTAAAAGGATTTATGCCAATGGGCCTTGATTTCTAAGAAAACCGAGATCAAATTCGCAGCAAATTACCACACGTAACGTGTATACATATACATGGCAGTTACTGCTCAGTGAGACAGTGTGGTGTAATCGGCAAGGTGCTAGGCTCCCATGTAGGAGACCCAGGTTCAATACCTAGTGGCAGAACAGTTTTTAAAAATTGTAATTGTACTTTTTATATTTAAAAAAATAAAAAATAATTAAGCAAAGAAAAAGATATAAAGAAAGAAAAACAGAAATAATGAAAAGTCAAACAATTAAAAAAATAACCAAGAAAATAAAATTAAAAAAATTTTTAAAAAAATATTCCCCTTTGGGTCATTTATTTTTTACTTTTCTTCATTTCTCTTCTTTTATTGTGCATAATTATATGCCTTTATACCCACTCCTATGTCTGTCTGCCAACATGTGAAGTATTTCATTGGTAATCTCTTCGCCCAATGCAAGGGACGTTCCTGATATCACACTTGGTGGTGTGTCTGTGAGCAGATTCCAATTGTGATGTTGTGAGTTCACCTTTTGACTGCTCATCACACACATCCATTTCCGAAGAGGTTTCGTGTGATGGGCCTGCTTCTATCACAGGGCATTTGTTTTCCACGTTGCACTACTTGCCGCGCACATGAACGACACGCTATGAATGACTAACTGACTGGCCATAGCATAATAGTCCACTGGATGTGTCACGTGGGTACACACGTCCTAGGAGAAGATAAAAACAACACGGTCAGGGACTGTAAACATAGGTATTAAATGTTGCCTAAATATTATAGGTATTAACAAAAGACTGTTTACTGATTTTTAAATATGCTTCAATCACCTTATAAGCGTGCTTCGAAAAAACAAAATGAATAAAATAATCATCCCGCAATGCATAATATATTGAGCAAATGTTACTTGTTTTTATCCTGACCCTTTACTGCAAATGTTTACATAAGAATGGTTATTAAAATACATGATTATGTACAATCATCAGACAGGTGTGAAAAATAATTGACCCATGTCGGACTTGAACCCAGGTCACCTGCATGGCAGCCTCGCATTTTGCTGATTACACCACACTGTCTCGCTGAGCAGTAACCACCATGTATAAGTAGACACGTTACGCGTGGTAATTTGCTGTGAATTTGATTTCGATTTTCTTAGAAATCAAGGCCCATTGGAACAAATCTTTTAGCTTGATGGTCTGGAAGATTTCCCTCACAACATACCTACGACCCATCAAATTCTGTTGCTACCATACTTGGTGCTCCCCATTTCAGATGTGACGGAGGTTGGTTGCAGTTGGTGGTGAGGGGGGGGCATCATTTTTCAAAGTGGGACTACAATAATGTCCATTAATTGAGAACTATGTTATTCTTGTTTTGAATTAGGTTGTGGCACAATGCAAAATTAAATTAATTTCTAATTTCCTTCACACTGAAACCATAGGGAAAAAGCAAGTGATGTAAGAAGATCCAAAAACATTCTGTTTATATGTAAAGTACACTTGTGGCAAGACAGTGACTGTCTTCACTGTGCAATAGCAACGGAAATGTGACATTTCTCTCAAAGTGAGGTTACTGAATACAGTTTTTCAAAATTCTGTCACAAAGATGATGAAGTAATTATTACAATATTCAAAACAAACACAGCTGTTAGCATGAGTAACACATAAATAAATACCCTAGGTGTAAGAAGCAACTAATACCACTGAATAAAATTAACACTAGTTACATAGATCATAAATAAGACATTTCACAGTCCACAATGACGTGGATTATGTCAGTTAAATGAATGGTGTCTATACATGACAACAAAAATTTAAGGATTTATTTTTTGTTTTTTATGCATAACTTTTTTTTAGCAAAATTACTAAGTTTTATCAAAAAGTTATCCAAAGTGTAGAGGGAGTTGCCACTACTTGGCTATCTGTCAGACTTTTGTTGCTACTTGGTAAGTGACCAAAGACTTTTGCGGCAGCATAATTTACCCCTTTCTGTGTCAAAGATAGATTTAACCTTGAATAGTGAATATGCACACTGCTATTACTTTTGCATTGGGTCGATTGTTAATAACAAATTTCATAAGTGAATACATATATTTTGAAGCTACAGTGAAGATCCCTAGATCCTTAAATAAATTTCTGCAGGATGATTTTGGGTGGGCTCCAGCAATTACTCTGATTACATGCTTTTGTACACTGAATACATCTTTACTCAATGTTGAATTGCCCCAGAATATGATTCCATATGATAGCAGTGAATGAAAATAGGCATAGTAAGCTAATTTACTGAGATGTTTATCACCAAAATTTGCAATGACCATGATAGCATGGGAAACTGTACTCAAAAGTTTCAGCAGGTCTTCGTTGTGTTTCTTCCAATTCAATCCATCATTAATTCATACACCTAAAAACTTTGAATATTCTACCTTGGCTACAGATTTATGTCTATTTACAGTCTATATTAATTAATGGTGTCATGCTGTTTACTGTATGAAATTGTATATACCGGGTTTTATCAAAGTTTAATGAAAGTCTATTTGTTGAGAATCACTTAATAATTTTCTGAAAGACATCATTTACAATTTCATCAGTTAATTCATGTTTGTCTGGTGTGATAGCTATACTTGTATCATCAGAAAAAAGTATGATTTAAAACATTTATTCACTGTCCCACTTATACCACAATAATCAAGCTTATCTAGAAGAATTCCATCATTTACACAATCAAAAATGTTCGAGAGAACAAAAAAAAAATAAAAAAAAAAAAATAAATAAAAAAAAATAAATAAAAAAAAAAAAATAAAAAAAAAAAAAAATAAATAAATAAAAAATAATAATAAAAATCACAACAGGTGATTTCCAGTTATTCAGAGCATTTAATATGTCATCAGTGAAGGTACATATAGAATTTTCAGTAGAGAAGTTTTTCTGAAAACCAAACTGACATTTTGTTAGAACTTTATTTTTACTAATATGTGAAGCTACCTCGAGAACACATTAGTCTTTCAGAATGTTTCGATAAAGCTGTCAGAAGTGCCATTGGATGACAGTTGTTGACATAAGGTGTATCCCCTTTTTAATGCAATGGTTTAACAATAGCATATTTCAGTTTATCAGTGAAAATACCCTGCTATTACATATGTGACGAAGAATTTTACATATCTGTTGGGAACAAGATTTTAATACCCTGCTGGAAATATCACCAATTCCGTATGAGCTTTTACTCTTGAGAGATTTTATTATTTTCCTACTTTCCAAGGGAGAGGTGGGTGGAATTTGAATTGTATCAAATTGTGTAGGTAGGGCCTCTTCCATTAACTGCCATGCTAAATCTAATGGATATTTCGATCATATTTTCTCCACAACATTTAAAAAGTAATAATTAACAATGTTTTCAACTTCCGACTTTTTATTTGTAAACGTTTCATTTGCTTTGATGGTAATACCATCTTCCTATGCTCTTGGTTGCCCTGTCTCTCTTTTAATAATATTCCAAATTGTTTTCATTTTATTACTTTTGGATTTTTTTCTTAATGTAGCACAGTAATTTTTATAATATTTGATTGTTTCTGGGTCATTACTCATTCTTGCAGTTAAACACAGTTCTCTTTTCTCATTACAAGATATTGTTAATCCTTTGGTAAGCCATTGTTTTTGCATGGTTTCTTACAATTATATTTAACCAATTTCTTGGGAAAACAGTTTTCAAATACCCTTACAAATGTATCATGAAATAAGTCATATTTTAAATTAGCATCAAGCTCCTTATAAACCTCATCCCAGTCTAAGTGCTTTAGACTTTCTCTGAAATTTCTAGCTGTAACATCATTAATTGAGTGCACAACTCTGGAGGACTGTATCGATTGACTGAACGGAGCTATGTCATATACTGTAACTAGCTGTGCACCATGATTTTTAACTGGACAAGCATGCACACTGTTAAACTTATGTTGGTCTATAAAAAAGTTATATATTAATGTGCTGCTGTCCTTTACTACATCAGCAGGAAAATCAATAATGGATGTCAGTTTGAAGGAGCTAATTAAGACTTACAGTTCATTCTTTGTATTACACTCTTTCAGTGGATCAACACTGAAATCACCACAAATAATAATTTTTTTCCCTCTATCTGACATATAGCTCAAGAAGGCATCCAAGTTTTCCAGAAATAACTGGAAGTTTCCTGAATGGAACATGTTGTGAGGTTATTTCCTATAAGAAACAAAGGGCTGTCAGTGGAGAATCTTATATAAAGTTAATACAATCAAGTTCACTGGCTCAATGAGTTCTGCTCTATGTAGGGGATGATAAAAATTCATCCACAGTCCCCACCTGCATATGATTAATAAAACAAATAAAAAATGAGAAGAAGAGTGCATTACATAGAAATAACTTTCACAACACTTTCATTTAAACTTTTATGCCATACGTTTATTTATCAGATTAAGGCACTGTCACTGGTAATAGGACTGTACGTTGGCATATATTACATAGCTCGTAGCCCACAGACAAAATTTATTTGCCAAAAATATTTCGAATTAGCCTACCAGGCTACTGTTCATTGCATAAAACCATTCCATTAGCATGTGCCTGACCGTGAATATTTTGTCTTTAGATTCACTCAAATCACAATTCATTTAACTAAGACAATGTTTTTGAACAGTATCTGCACAATTCAGCAGAATGAATGAATGTTTATGAAACTCAGATAACACTGCCTGATGAGATGCACTTTTACAACCAGTTTCTCAACAACTTTGTATAACTGTTGTGATCCACGTAAAGTTATCGAAGTCACAGTACCTAAGCTTCACACACCGCAATCTTAAAGTTCAACATAGCACTCGGTGTCTCAAGAAGAAACCTTACAAATTTAAAAAGTAACTTGCCGCACTTGTAAATTCTTCTAAGTTCGACTCCAATTTCTGCACCCTGGAAATTTTTAATTTTCACTCTTCTGAAAGTCACAGCAAAGACCAGAATAGTTTTGCTGTCACGTTGCTAGCCTTACACACACTGTCCCACCTGGGCCTGCTGCCAAGCCTTTATACCTGTCCTCCAGATAAACCCCGATGTCATCGAAATCCCTAGTTGCCACCTCTGTCACGAACAATGCTTTGCCAAGTATACTGTACATTCATAACATATACATCTGTAAACACTTATACTAACCACAAATAGATATGAAGCTGTTCATAGTAATTAACATGTTTGAATTTATGTTACATTTTTCCTATGCAGTGATTCAGATATCAATATCAACTCTCCTACCATTTGCTGTATTATTTTTCTCTTTTAAACTTATTTATGTGATAAACCTTGTTGCAAAAATCTGTATGAAACATGTTTTTAAATGTTTTTGGCCTGCTCTTTAAGTAGAACAAGCTTGTTTTGGTGCACTATTACAAATTAAACAATTGTGGACAATTATATACAAATTGATTATTTAAATAAAGAAAATTTGCGTAAGTAAATTTGAAAAAAATGTGATTTTGTGGTATAATCACTTGTGTTATGACACCTGCAAACAAACACTGCCATGCTGGTTGTGTATCTGTCTTGTAATTTATGTTATTAACAAATTTATACAATCATATTAGTGAATTAGGTTTCCTCTTATCAATATTTATCTTACATCAAATATGAGCATATCAGGTGATGCACCTTGTTGAAACCTTTCATATGAGCCCCCTCTCACCTCTGTATCTTAAATGGCTTAATAGTTATGAGTTTTTAACTAATTACTAAATTACCATATTTTCATTCTATTAAAACTTTTTATGTGTACTTGATAGGGAGGGATGTCTGTGCATCACCAGACGTGTCACACGAAACTCTTTCAGAAACTGGGCCACTCTTCCCTGTCTCAATTATGTTTTCTTCTTAAATTTAACTTTATAATATACAATACACTGCCACCTTCTCTGGCTGTGTAGAGAATTCCCCTGATGTCACGGCTTTTCCAAGCTGCTCAGGACTCCCCCAGTCGGCTATATCACACCTCCTTCTCTTACCTTATTATCTCTACTTACATGTGCTGCTAGTTTATAACCACTGACATTCATGTTTTCCATATTGACAATGTGATGCTTAGGTATAGTACATCTATTACATTATCACTTTCTATATCATCTAAACAAACCAGAAGCTCATCTATTTTATTCTTTAGTCCACTAATATTCTGGCAAAAAATTCTAATATAATTTATTACTTTACTTTTGTGAGAAACTTGTGATTTTTTAATATCTTTAGCAGCTACCTACCTAAGTTTCTCACTGGACACTGATCTTAGCCTATAAAAGAAGTACTTCCATGAACTGCAGTGTCCCCCCTTAAGGATTTTGCTATCAACCCAGCCAGTTTCCCCTTCCATTTCCTACTGAGATGCAGGCCATTCCTAGTGAACTATCACCCACCAATAGCATCAACAGGAACCAAACGCACGTCTGACAGAGTAGCCACTCTAAGCAGCTGATCTATCTCCATATTAACCCTCCTGACAGTGCAGTTCAACTGGGGTCGATCGTACAGCACAGAAGTAGGCACCAGTACAACATTTTTATGGTTTGTTGCAGAAGCTGTTTTAACCAGGTCACACTCAATACTATAGCCCTGATCCCTATCAATGTTGTTTCCCACTCTTCTCACTACCATAACATAATCCTGTTTTGTGAAACCCTCGTACGATGAAGCTATATCCTCTACCACCTGGCTATGACCGGCACTGGACTTGAAGAAGTTTGTGACTTGGCACCTGGAACCTAGTTTTTCCTGCAAAATCTAGCCCACACCTCTTCTGTAGGTACTTCCTAGCAACAGAACTTTCCTCTTCTTTCTACTTTTTTTTTGAAACCATTGGTTTCCTAGTGCAAGTCTGTTGTTTCTTAACTACACCTACTTCTAAAGTATCCACTTCCTCATTTAACTGTGATAGGAAGACAAATATATTGGTTGTGCCAATGGTGAAGCTGTCAGATACTAGACTCTTTATTGTGGCCACTGTTCCCTGCTACCACTTCCCACTTATGTTCACCCTTCTCCCCCCTTAACCTCGTAAGTTCCTCCCTAGCACTATCCAGTTCAGCCTGAAGGGCTCTAATTTTACCTTCCTGTTCAACTAGTTTTCTGTCTCTTGAACCTACTTTGCAAAAGAAAGGAAGAGACTCATTTGCTTTCCCCCATTCACACACCGCTACATCCCCCCCAATGAAACCACCTGTCACAACAGCTGCATAAACCCCAGAACTAACCTTCATAAGGCAACTCAAACACTTTGCATTAATGATTGTCCTGAGAGTTACTGAATTTATATTAACTATATATATACAGATACAAAGTACAGATACAAAGGGTTATTAGATATTTTTTGGACACTAAAATATGTGTAAGCTGCAAGTAAATTCACTTAACCCATGAGAACTCACGCCTCTAAAAGTTACACAATTGATCGTGTGTATAGCATTTTTCTGAGTCAAAGAAAAGAGTGTAATGTACTTAATGTGTCTAACTAAATATTTCTAGTTGCATTTATAAGAAAACGCAAATATTTGACTATATAAATTGGTAAAATGCCGATTGTTTTAAAATTACTGTGAGCAAAATGCTCACACCCGAGTCCTTGCGGGTTAAAATTGTGGTATAATTCTAACTCTGCAAACTCGTGAATATACAAACAACTTTTCACAATTACTGATACAAAATGTGGAAAAAAACACCATTAATGGTGAGCTTGAAGACCACACTAATATAGGTATTCAATTAGTTAACTGTGTTAAATTATGATAAATGCACTTGAAATTGCAAAGAAATGCTAAATCTGCACACTAAAAATTTAGCCATAACAAGTACTGTATCTAAACAAACCAAACTTTTTATCATTTTTGGAACAATATGCAAATGAAAGAAAAACCTTCAAAGGCAAGATTGAAGACCACAGTAATAAATGTTTTTAGATAGTTAACAGTGTTAAACTACATTTTATTTCTATCTAAATTACTTATCTTTTCTGAGCACACTGACACTGCATGTCTGGCCTTGCCCTTACTCCTTATAAAGGCAAGTCTTCCAGTCCAAATTGTATGACAATGCTTTTCCATTCAGACTATGTTGATATAATAGCTCAATACATTCATTGTTAAAGACTGGAAAGTTGTACAGGTGACACCAACAGTCAAGAAAGAAAATAGGAGTAATCTATTGAATTACAGAACAATATCATTGACATTAAATTGTATTAGTTTCAGAGTGGTAATGTACATGTAGGCATGTGAATAACTGGGTGGGTGACAAATTAATGACTATAGGCACACAGAGTAGTAGCTACATGCCAATTTCGAATGGGGTGGTGTGCATTTTGTCCACCTCATACAGAAAGGTCTAAAATATAACTGTACAGATGCAGGTACATTTACCTTAGGCTTTGAAGGATATTTATTTACTACTATGATAAGCTCACAGTGTGACAGTAATTAATAATTTCACAGGCAGTAGTGAATAATATAAAATAAACTAATGAAATAATAAGTTTCAGCTTGGTAGGCAATGTGAGATGTTTATTTTATTAAAATTCACAACATATCAATTTCGTTCCTATGATGGAAAATCATCAGTGCATGCTGTTGAAAACAAGATACCTTAGTCAGACATTAAAATCAAGATAAAATTACATACACCAAGAATGTTACAATTATATAATGGGGTGGAATTACGTACCAGAATTTCAAATCATGATGACCTATGTGCTTTGCTTAAAACATTTTTTCATCGTATCATAAAATACATTTAAAAGGTCTTGCTGGTACAAGTCACAAGTATAAAATGAGGTAGCTTACCTTGTAGCCTCGCACCCTCTTTGTTTAAAAATCGATTACATTCTAACATTTTTTTAAAGTTTAATCATATTAAATGCATAACAAGGCAAAAATGGGAATTCCAGGTAAATTAGAGTTTAACAAATAACATACACAGATTAAGCAATATATCATAAAAATATAAAAATTGAAATTACCATTTATCAGTGCCCTCAGGCAGGTAGGTATTAAAACATACTTTAAAAAATTGAAATTTGTCTATATCAATTGCTAAAATTTAAGGTATATTGTATCACGTACAAAATTCTTCCTGTTTAAAAAATATTTTTTAATTAAGACTAGCATAAAAGGTAAAATCATTATGAAGCACCATTGCATGGGTGTGGGTGTGTGTGTGTGAGAGAGAGAGAAAGAGAGAGGGGGGGGGGCAGAGAGAGAGAGAGAAAGCAGTCTATGCCATCTAGTGTTTCAGAATAATACTATGCTGGCCGTCTTTGTTTACTTAGTACAGTGCATCTAAACAAAAAATATACAAATATACATGAACGTTCAAACATGATTACAGTGTGTCTAAACATAAAATATAGAAATATACATGAAGATTCAAACATGATTACATAGAAAAAGAAACAATCAGGTTTTTTTTTATGTTACAGTATGCGCTTACATATTCAAGGTGACTTTGGTATAGGTGGTTCTCATAAGTCGCTTAACATAACAACAGCTACTGTGACTTTTCATCCAAACTACCTCATGAGCACAAGGTATGAAGTGATGGGTATCATGTAAAACTTGCAATCCAGGACATGGGGAACACACGTTTTAGTGCCACATGGCACATAGGTTGCTACTTACTTGAAGAACTATATAATCAAATAAAGCTAGTTACAACCATGTGGACATTACAGATTGGTGTTATTGAAACCAAACTTGAGCTCCATACAAACTAAAGCCACATGAAATATATCTATTTCTTGTAAAAAATAGTGTTCTCATATTGGCGGAGGCATAAAGAAAATTTAGCCCTACCCAGCCTTTCGACCATAGTGTGGAGGAGCCCATTTTTTCACACCAGGGGTGATGTAAAAAAATTCCCAAAAAGGGTGCTTTTCATCGCTGTCTGCTCATTGAGCAGATTGAGATATCTCCCCTTATGTCCTCTGTGTAAACGCTTCAATTGTGATGTCAAGTCAGGAGGGGTATGTCCGGAATTGATAAGATGAGCTGTGAAGTTGGACTTGTCAGCAATATCATAACTGTCTAATGCCACATGTTCACGGAAGCTGATTTCAAGCTTCCTTCAGTTTGTCTGATGTAGACAACATCACATTCAGAGCATGATAATCTATAAACCCCCAATTCTTGATATTGATTAAATTTTTGAATGTTGTAGATCAAAAAGTTGCCAACTTTATTGTCTGTGGAAAACACAATATTTATGTTACTCCTCTTAAAAATGCCTGCAATCCTGGTACTCATTATGCCATAATATGGCAATGTTACATACTGCTGTTGCTGCTTTACTGCTTCCCTGCCCTGATTTTTATTGCATTGTTCATGTTTTTTGGCAACAGTGTCGCAAGTTAGTTAGGGTAGTTATTGTTCTTAGCTATACTTTGAATAGTTTTCAATTCCTTAGGATGGTTCCACTCTGTCAATGTTAGTTTGAACAGCCTATTAAAGGCAAAGTGGAAAAAGACTTTTTTGTGACTGTTTGTATGTTGCCATGTATAATCTATGATTATATCCGTAAAGGTGGCTTTCCTATATATGTTGAACATATGCTTTCTGTTTTCGTTAGATATGATTAAATCTAAAAAGTTGATGGAACCTTCAGTGGCAATTTCAAATGTGAAAGTGATTTTCCTATGGAGTGTTTTGAATTTGTTTACAATTTCATTTATAACCGTTTCGTTGCCATTTATCAACAGGAGTGTGTCATCAACATACCTAAAATAATATACATTTTTTCAGCTAAAATGGGGAACTCATGGAAGAATCTTGTCTCTAAAAAGTTGATAAAAACATCGGCTACGAACCCTGAAATGGGAATTCCCATACTGAGCCCCTCATTTTGTACATATGCTTGCCCACTGAAATTGAAATGGTTGAACTTCAGACAGAAGGTTAAGAGATCAATGAACTCTGTAATTTCTGTACTAGACATCTGATTTTGAATTATCAAATTGTCAGCAATAATATTAATGGTTTGTTCAATTGGAATGTTTGTGTATAGGTTCACGATATGAATTGAAACAAATGTCATTGTATATGTTATAGGCACGTCTTTTATCGTGTCTACTAACTGAGCACCATTTTTACAGAATATTGTTGTCCAAAAACATTTTTTTTTTTAATGTTTAAACACTTACTAGCTATCTTGCATAAAGGTCCACTTCTACCATCAACCAGTGGTCTAATCGGTTTCAATCCCTTGTGTGACTTTATTTGTGACTTTTGAAGCACTTTTGGTTCATTATTTTCAGGAATGGTACCTCACGTGGAGATATTTCTGAGTACAATTTTAATTTTTTGTTTAGTTTCCTTCGTATCTCATTGTTGGGATCCCTATATACAGCCACAATATTATTTTCACAGAAGAACTGTAGTGTCTTTTCAATATACATATCATTTGTGACTACAATAATTGTGTTGCTTTTATCAGCTTTGGTCTGACTAAGGTACCTTGTTTTTAACAGCACGCACTGATGATGTTCCATAATAGGGACGAAATCGATACGTTGTGAATTTGAATAAAATAAACGTCTTGCATTGCCTACCAAGCTGAAACCTTTTATTTCATTATAATTCTGTGGTGGGCTGGCACAATATGGAATCTAATTATAAAAGAAACTGTCGAACATATTTGCATTATATTCATGTGGTTGACAAATACCCGAAACATGAGACTAAGTAATTGAAACACAAATAGAGACACAGTTAAAACAATTTTAAATATTACATGAGTAGCTTCATAATTGCACAAACTTACATTATATCACAATTATAATCTAATAGAAAGTTAACTGATGGCTCGACTATTGAAGGGGCAGCTGTTCACATCTTGCATTTATGCCTGTTGTGCATTTGTCTGAGAGAGTCAGAGAAAAAAATAAATAAATAAATCTAAAACCAGAAGCACTGTTACACAGTGTTCAATTTTAATATTGCTCTTAGTTCCTACTTTACATGTTTTGTATAATAATAACAATGTCTATCGGTTCGGTCACGTAATTAGTAGAGCCTTTTGTACTAAATGCACTTATTTCCCTTATGAAATAAAACAATTCCAAGCGCCACCCAGCTGTCTAAAATTGAGCAGCTTAGCCCAACGACCTCTGCCAGACAAACAACCATGAGTTCCATGAACCAGCTTCCAGCTCTATTTATCATGTGACCAATTGAACACAATTCAAATATCCATACATTCCACAGTTATTTCTTAAAATACAAACATAATTTTTGAAATTTTTACATTAATTATTCGAACACAAATCAAAATTCAATCCAGTCCACAGATGTTTCTTAAAATTCAAACATAATTATTGAAATTTTTTCATTAATTATTTGAACACAGATCAAAATAGCAATCCATTGCACAGATATTTCTTGAAATGAAAACATTATTATAATTTCTACATTAATTATTTACATTATTATGTTCACTTTTCTTATTGTGGCTCAGTTTACTGTAAACAAATATTAGCAAAACAAATGTCTTATTATAACAACTTGCTGATTTTTCTTCTTATCATCTTATACAAGCCTAACAGGTTTCTTCGTTGTGAACTAAAAAACTCTTCCAAACTAAAAAATGTCTCTTACAGTAAACATTATTTCAGATGCATCAACACATGGTCTTGTTCTGTAATGTACTTTTGATATTTGGTGGAAGAGCATTAAACACTTTTGCATCAAAAAACTGTACACCCTTGTGGACCAGGTGGACCAGGATTTTAGAATCATTGTGAACATCATGTGTCACAGATCAAATCCACACGCTTGTGCAAATGAGTAAATAGGCAGAGATGACGAGCGGAATCATCAAGTCTGTGATGGTCAAAGATCCATTCGACTAATGCAAACCAAGTTGTTGGTGCGTCAAATGAGAAAGGTGGCAGCTTCGGTAGACGTCCCGGTAGCGAGAGGGCTGTGAACCAGATGGGTGAACTCCAACATCTGTGGAAGCGACGGCAATGGGCAGCGGTTGCACGGCGTGGAAGGACACGATTGAGACATCAAAGAAAGCCGGTGCGATAGGTAGGTCAACACTGTGGTGAGACGACACTGTTAGTCACTTTAACAGGAGCGTGAAATGGAGCGGCGTGTCCGGACACCGGAGGTGGCTGTACATTGAACACAAAGTCACTGTTAACACCAAAGAATGGGTTCAACAAAGCGTTCTGTTGCATGGCACTAACACTGGCACTCGACGGAGTGTTCTGTTCGACAAAACGCAGGCTGGTTGTACACATTTCCGACTGTCAAACATGTGGAATGAAAAAAGGATTGTTCAAAGTTTGCATAGAATTTGTAACATGTGGTTCCGAATTGTTCACGGTGAGTTGCACATAAGTTCGTGAGAGCAAACATTTGTGGTGGAAGCAAAATAGGTCAGCACTTCCGCGCCACTATTCAAATCAAAAGCAAGCACAGGTGTTGCGGATGGACATGGCGGCGCTGTGGTGGGCCCAGAGTTCAAATTTGAAGAACCTGCACACTTGACATCATGCACTTGTCACGAAAAAACAAAGTGCAAATTGTTTGCAGCACTAAAAATTTTCGTTCGAAGCACATTTGGTGAAACACTCGAAGAAATGAATCCTGAGTCCATTGTTTGTGTGCGTGTGTGGTTGTTCAGTGACGAGCAAAATATGTCTGGCGAGAACTGGTGAGTGGCAATTCGAGGCATTGAAATTTGAACACTCGATGAAGAAACGATGACAGGAAAAGTACGTGGTGATAATTGTGAAGTGGCTGTAGTCCTCATAGGCAGGCGTAGTGGAGACGACATGGTCGTTGTAATGGCTGTTCGCACTGAAGCCCTTTTTAGCCCAAAAAATACTGTCACGGTTTGTCTGGATTTCGCGAATATCACTTTGTGGTACTCAAACTATGTACCACCGAAGGGTTTACCAGGGGTTGAGTCCTAAGGATACAGCTTTCTTATGCACATGCAATTTATTAAACCACATACTACAGAGCTCAGAGCCAGACTGGCGATAAAACAACATGGATGCCGGGAAGCGGTTTGTACAAAGAGCATAAATCCACAGATGTTCTTGTTTATTGATGACTGTCGATATGCTGTCGATATACTGTCGCCACAGTAGTACTGGTATCACCTGCAGAAATTGTAAAAGGCACTGTAACTTTGTACATTGTGATATGTCATTTATGAAAGTAAGGAACAGTAAGGGACCAAGAATGGATCCTGGGGCACTCCAAATTTGATAATTCTCCATTCTGATTAAACCAGGCCACTACAGAGCTCATCTGTACTATCTGCCACTATTTTTGATTCCTGTCTTTGAGGTATGACTCTAAGCACTTATTTGTTAGCTTTTTGTAATAATATCTGGTTGATCACAGTGTCAATGGCTATTGACAGATCACAAAATAATCCTGTTGTTATCATTTTTCCATTAATAGATTCCAGAACTGTATAAAAATGAGTTACTAATTCTACCTTACAGCTGGTAGCTGTGTAGCATGTTTGAACACGTATTTCAATGAATGTAAAAGTTGTATTTTACCAGATATTTTGGCCATCCAAATTGCTGATACATACATACCCATATGGTATAAGGGAAGAATGAAAGTGCTAAACCCAATCAACCAAACAAATACTATACTTGTTACTCCCCTATATTTATCTCATAAAAGTTTGGTCAGTTATTTTACATTTTTCTATGAAAATTTGAATTATTATTGTTTTTATTATTCTTTTTTTTTATTACCATTTCCCTCATTAAATTGTCCACTATTGTGATCTCTATTTCTATCATAATTATGACTGTTTCTGCAATTCATACCCTGTCTTTTATTAAAATACTGAAACCTCCTGGCAGATTAAAATTGTATGCCAGAATCAGGATTCAAACCTAGGACCTTTGCCTTTTACAGGCACGCACTCTACCATCTGAGCTATCCTGTCATGCTTCACGGTCCAGCCTTACAACCTTACTTCTTCCAGTACCTCCCCTCCTACTTTCCAAACGTCTCATGTGAACCTTGCAAGACTAACACTCCTCTAAGAAAGGTTATGGTGGAAACATGGCTTAGCCACAGCCTAAGGGATGTATCCAGAATGATATTTTGACTGCAGCAGAGTGTGTGCTCATATGAAACTTATTGGCAGATTAAAATTGTGTGCTGGAAATGGGAAGTAATTGAAATTGAAATTAGGACCCACGTGATCAAGCCATGGTTTTACAGTCATCAAGAGTCGAACTGATATGACAATGTGTTCAGGAGATGCACCACAGGTATTGTCATGCTGTTAGCAAAGGCACTTACATCAGTCATCTGCTACAACAGTCCATTAACACCAAACTGCACTGTACTATAATGTCAACATGGATAGAGTCATTGTATGTTTACACGTTGATTTCTGTGGTTATTTCATGGAGTAATGATTGTCTGTTAGCACTGACAACTCCATGCAAATACTATTGCTGATGGTCATTAAGTGGAGGCCATTGGCCATTGCTATTCCATGACTTATTTCAATGCAGTGTACATTACAGCATGCTTAAGAGCTTCTGGTTGCTACCACACCCAAATGCTCTCCATTCCATTATGTTTTTGGAATATCTGCTACCTGCTGGACCATCTGAATCTGATGCATGCTCAGAAATCTTTGAACAATATCAAGATCTAGTATAAACTCCAGCACCAATGCCTGTGGTGTTTATTTTTGAAAAACTTTTTTTGTTTTGATTTAGATTTGACTGGTTGAAACTTTGTCTGAGTCTATGATTAGGCCCTTCCTCACTCTGACATCCAAGGTTTCTTTCTGTTTATGAGTAGTTTATTGTCACTTCATCTATTTGATACTCACCTTGATTTGGGATTAGGTGAGACCCAGGTTTTCTTTCTTCTTTGCAAGTTTCCTGAAACATTTTAGGTTAAATTGTTTATTGATTTAATTTTTCTTTCTTTACCAACTTGTACATTTAAGTCTTCTGATATAATTTTTATATGTTCTTTTGGTAGATTGGATGTTTCATATTCTACCATTTCCCAAAAACATCCAACTTTTTTAGTATTTGTTCTGTTGTATTTTTGACAGGTGCATATGCTTTTTTAATGGTATAATGCTTATTGCTTGATTTAAAAGTCAGAAATGAAATTCTTTCTGCCAGGGAGCTAAAATCAGTTATTGATTGAGTAAGTTGCTGTTTGACCATAAATGCTGTCCATAAAATAGTACTTTCACTTAGCAGTGTCATAGGATGTAGCTGGTTGACTAACAGACATTGGTTTAAACTCAGTGATGATTTATTTAGCACTAATCACACACATAGCCCACAAGAGAACAGAATAGACTGACACTCACTGGAGCTTTATGTAGTATATATGTACTAACAGAAACTTCTGGATGATTATTTCTCAATATACCTAGAAGGTACTAGAACCTTTTTTTTTTTTTTTTTTTTTTTCAAATTAAAATGTTCTAAGAGTGTGGATCTTGAACCCAAGACACTTTACTTCAGAGTCCAACACACTATCAACTGCACCACATGGTTGCTGCCCTTAAGCACCTGCACTAACAATATTACCGGCACCTATTTTTTTTTTTTTTTTATTCACCTGACTCAATTGCATTTTTATACATGTATCTTGTTTCTTGAAGTACTAATATAAGTATGTTGCATTTACTGTTTGAGTTTTCCAACTTTCATAAATGTGTTGAGGTTCAGAGTGCCCAGTAACTGTTTTTATTTATTTATCTATTTTGTGTGATTTCTGAAGAAGTTCTAGGGTGATCTGACTCATCCTTCCTCGGTGTTCTTCGCTTTTCAGTTCCACTGACATCATTAGCAATGGAACATTAATTACTTCCTGGAATGATTTTCTTTTTGAAATTTAGTTTGGGAAAGATAACTGAACCTTTCCATAATTAAAACTGAAGCATTTGTCTTAAAATAATAAATAAGGCCGCCCTAACAAGTGGAAGACAAATTTGTAGCTGCTCGCTGTGAGAACAGACACTCGAGTCTCATGTTCTTACATAAAAGCCTATTCTTCTGCTACTTCTACTGTTCTGATGATCTGCATCTCTGCCTTCACTGCCATTGAAGTATCCACCATCATCCAGGCATGGGACCCTAATATGGTACTATCACCAAGTGAACAAAGGTTTTCTTAATGAGTTGTTATTTGTCTTCTCTACTCTGTTTTCAACCGAGTTTGGTACTGGCTTTGGTTGAGTTAAGGTGCACCAGTATTGGCATAGATGTCACTTATTTTGTGGCTGTGAAATGGGTATTTGGGTCGTGAATTCCCAATATGGTGAATCTTCAGCCCACGTTTTCTCCAACAGCAAGGCAGCTGGGTTTTCCCAGTAGTCGTAACACTCCAGGCTACCAGGCTACTGTGTTCCCATCTACTAGCCATACTATTATGGCACCTTCTGTTGTTTTACCACTTGAAGTGTCAGAAAATGTGTTGTACTGGCAGTTAGAAGACAACTTTGTCTACTTTCTCCTAATTAGCAGTGTTTGGCTATGACAAGATAATGAAAACAGATTGTGCACAAAACACACTGTCTTTAATGTCTCTGTGTTCTACATCTACATCGATACTCCACAAGTCACCTCACAGTGTGTGGTAGAGGATATTTAGTATACCATTGTCACTTCCTTCTGTTCAAGCTCCATATGGTTTGCAGAAGAAAAATTGCCAGTATGCCTCCATATCCTTTGGGGCATTTTGTGAATTTTACCTAGGAGGAAGTAATATATTTGTTTATTTATCAAGAAATGTATATTCTGAGAACTCTGACAGGAGCCTGTGCCATGATAAAGAATGTCTCTCTTGCAGTGTCTGTCACTGCTGTTCTGTAGTCATATCTGTGAGATTTTTGAGCTTACTAAATAAGCCTGTAATGAACCATGCTGCTCTCCATTGGATCTTCTCTATGTATCCTATAAACCCTTCCTGGTACGGATCCCTCACTGATGAACAGAACTCAGTTGTTGGCTGAGCAAATGTTTTGTAAACTATGATAATGAATAAATGCTGAAGCAGAGAAAAAAAATTTCTACCAGGGCCAGGATTCAGACTCAGGGCGTCCTGCTCATTTGGCAAATGCACTTACTGACTGCACCACTCTGTGTCAGCAACAAACCACAACTGCTAGGACTACCCAAGTATGACTCCCTCCCCAATATTAAGTCTAATTCCACCTAATTCTTGCTGTTCCCCTGTTTTTGTACAGTAATTGTTGAGGCTCTCATTATTGGAATAGCAACCAAGTATTAAACAAAATGGCTATTATCCTGATACTATCTTAGGCATATGTGATATGTTTTCTACATCAAATAAGTATATGTTCTTTGAGACAGATTTAGTCTCAACTTTATCAAGATAAAGAATGAGAACTGAAGCGTAGAATTCAAATTTTTACCAGGGCCAGGACTCTTCTTGAAAAAGGGACCACCTACTCATTTTTCCCATCCTTAGGAATGCTTCAATCCTATATAGATCTATGGTACATTGCTCTCTGGAGGGGGGAAAGTTGTTTTTCATACTTCATGTAAAATCAAACTGGTATCCCATCAGGTCCCTGTGGTCTTTCTTCTGTTGAGTGATTTCATTTGCTTTTCTATTCTGTTTGACATTTATTTTAATATCTGTCATTTTATCATTTGTGTTTTGGTTTAGAGGGGGAACAATAAAACATTCTTCCTCTTTGATATAGCTTTCAAAAAAGACAATTAGGGTTTTTTTAAAAATTTAATTTTATTTTTGTCATCCTCTGTTTTAACACTATTATGGTCACCGAGTGTGTGGATATCTGATTTTGTACCATTTATTCGTGTGATGAAGGACCAAAATTTCTTAGGATTTTGTACCAAATAAGTACACAAAATATTGATCTCATAGTCATTGAATGCCTCTTTCATGGCAGCCTTTATGCTTATTTTGGCTTTGTTTAATTTTTCCTTGCCTGCAAGACTTTGGCAATGTTTATATTTGTTGTGAAATCCTCTTTGCATTCATAACAGTTTTCTAACTCAGTTATTGAACCACACTGGCTCTTTCCCATCTTTCATTATTTTACTCTGCATATACTCATTTAATAAATACTGTATGGTGTTGTTGAACTTTGTCAAGAGGTGCTCAACACTATCAGTGCTAAAGACAAAACTTTAGTATTGAGCAGTCACATACTCCGAAATATGTCTTTTCACCTTTGCTAAACAGGAAGATCTTCCTACCTTTCATAATATTTCTGTTCACAGCAGTATTCATTGATGCTGTAATGGCCTTATGATTGCTGATTTCATGACCTATGCTGAGTTGAAAAGTTCAGATTTATTTGTCATCAGCAGGTCTAAAGTGTTATCTTCATAAGTCAGCTCTCTACTTAACTGCTCAAGAGAATTTTCAGATAAAGCACTTAGTACAATATTGTTTGGATTGTCTGTCCCTGCCGAACATCTTAAATATGTGAGTCACCCACTCTATATCTGGTAAGATGAAATCTCCATCTAAAACAATAACGTGGTTACAGGATCTACAGTAAACATTTTCAAGTTTTCCCTCAGATTTTCCATCACTACTGTTGCTGAGCCAGGTGGTGTATTTAACCAAGTCTGAATGTAACGTCTCAGTTTCATGCCTAATAGTGTGTTATATTACTTTCTTATTTTCCTTGAAATTTAGAATTTTTTGTTCATAATGTATGGTGTTTGCTTTTTTGTTGACAGTGCAGAATTTTAAAGTATTGTTTCTAGTGGACTTTTCAATATACGTCACATGTAGTTCCCTATTGTTTACTTGGCATATTACAAATAGTCACCCATCCTTTTATGAGGCACTAAGCATTGCTATTGATTATACCCTCAAATGACCAGTTTTCATGTATCTTTATAGTCATAATATTATGAAGCATTTTACCATCATTCAATTCAATGTGGGTTGCTAATCTGCATTGCTTTTGGAGGCTTCTAACATGATATACATTACTAATAATGCTTAATTCATAATGCTGTATTTCATGTATAATAATATATTATTTTTCATTTCAGAAAAAGAAGTGCTCATACAATTCAAATTAAAAATGCCTCACACATCATTTACATTTTTTGAGGCAATGTTCAACTTGACTCTACCGGGTTTCAATCCAATGGTTGTGGAACTTAAATTACATGAGAAATCTCCAAATGAATATGATGTAAGCTATTTTTAAGTTAAAAGATAAAAATTACTTAATTTGTGTGTGTGTTTCTGTGTTTTATGTAATTCAGGGAAACAGGGATTCCATTTTTTATTACTAGAATGATAATTTGAAGAACAGTCTAGAAATTTTCACTAATATCGTTTGACAGATATTATTTTCCCTATTAATAAACATTTATATGTATTTTTTCTTTTTTTTCAGATTGAATTCTCTGGTTCATGGTTTAGCGGACATTCTATAAGTGGTAAAGGACTGTATCAAGACAAAAGCACTTCAAAAACAATGAACCATCACTTAAAACTTGCTGTCAAATCTCCAAGTTTTGATGAACTTACAATATCATTTAGATTAATTCAAGATGATACAGAATTCAAAGCAAATATTCTGGTAATATATTCCCTGAATTCATATAAAAATTTAGTTTAGAAATGTGTGTAATAGAAGAACAGAGTTTATCTATCATATGATTGTTATATTGTTTTTGTTATATTTTGTTGGTTCAATTAATCATTTCCATGATTACAGATTACACAGCATATATAAGAATCATTACAGATTCTTCTCTTTCGTTTTGTAATGAGTGTTTACTTATAGTGTGTCAACATAAACATTGTATAAAAATTGTCAAGTAATATTCCCTGTAAATCATATGACACTGTGTGTTTGTGTGTGTGTGTGTGTGCGGAGGGGGGGGGGGGTGGCATGGCTGCATATGTGCATATGTATACATGGGGGATGTGGTTGTGGGGAGGGAGTTAACTGCTTTCAATACCGACATTAGTAGTGAGTATTCAGTTATTGAATGAAACATTTGTGTGCTCTTTCGGGCTTTCAAAAATCACACAACCTGTATGAAGGCCATATTTGTAATTTATATTGTGTTATTAGGCTCATCTTTTCAATGTTTCTTTCTGCGGTTCAGGAGTCCACTTTATGGTGAGTTGCAACTTATCCTCATTATTGATCTTCCAACCTGAACATCCCATTCATAAATGCCATAGAAAGTTTAATTATGCATGACAAGACATAAGAGACACATAAAAACAATGAAGCAAAGATTTACTTTAATACCGTCAACCCAAGTAGCATTCAATGAAAATATTGTATGTTACCTGCATTTATAATTAGAGATTGTAAAGTTTGTTTACAGGAACCTGCATTTGTTTGAGACCAATAAGTCTCTGTCCAGTGTAAACATTCATCTTTCAAGCCACAGGAATGTAATTGTGGTAAAAAACACGGACAGTGTGCCCAACAATAAATTAGCTCTTCCAATTCATGCAAACACTCATACATTTGGCAACATCTTACTTACACACACTTTTATTCAGATATAACTATCTCAAGGTCAATTTCTAATAATTCTACTTGAACTCTTATTATATTTATTGTTAGTATTAGAATTCCTATTCACTTGAATCTGGCAATGTTACTTGAGTCTGAAATTTGTGTTAAATATTTTTTTTGGAGATACTCTATATAATTTTGTTATTTATTATTCATTATCTTCCTTCTCAACTATATAACTATGTGTTCAACTTATAGTATATCTCTTGTACATTGAACAACATAAGATCCTTGGGGTAAATAAAATTACAAGTGCTATTAATAGAAAGTGTGCTGATGAAATGTAAATATAGGATTTTCCCCAAACTCATGATGAATTGTTGATACAAGTGATAATTAATGCTCCTGAAAACATAGCATCTGATTAGTTAACTACAGGGCCATAACTGTATTCCAAAACACAGAATCTTATAATTCTATTGAATGCTGTATTAAATTTTGAGACTGTCAATCTGTGGTCCAGATTGATAGAATAATGCCTCAGAGTGGCTTGACACTGCCTTAAATACCAAAGTCACTTCTTTAGGAAATATTTTTGCTCATGTAGCGTGCAGAAGCAAACAGGTCTGTGGTATCGTTGACATTTGGTAATACATGCAGTGCTACCGGCTGGCCTGAATAGTGTGCATGATTTAATTCTATCATTTGTTTGAGATAACCCCTTAGAATTAGGGACAATAGTGCCCATTGCTGATCTGCAGAGTGTAGAGTCCATATGCTGCATATACTTTCAAAATATTAATATCTTCTAGGAAGCCTTTAACTATGTTTAAAGTAAAAAATAAATTAATCAAGATATTTAAGAAGCAGCAGCATGGAAAAATTTACATTGATTTTTGTTAGTTAACATTATACAATTTGTCTCCAAATTCTAAGCCTTTTAGTAACATTCAATTTAATCTGAGTAAAAATTTTAACAATTTTTCCTCATTTTATTAACTCATAATTTCTTGTCATAGAATACACCCTATTGTGGTGACATTGGCACGGTCCACCTGTACTACATTTTGTTTATTTTCAGGTTACCCATCAGGATGACAGGTATTCTGTGTTGGTGAAACAAGTGTCTCCATCTGAAGAACATTATGAAATGTTTGTTGAAGTGCGTTGGATAGAAAAAGTATATTCACTTGCTTTATCAGCTGCATTCGAAGACTACAAAGAAATATCACTAGATTTGCATATAGATCAGTAAGTAACAACAGGAATATATTGGCATATCTCACATTTAATTTCCTTACTGCAACATTTAGTGGGCTACTTTTATGATATTGTTACCCATAAATATTCATAAATGTTAATAACTGGTTTTCCCTTCTTTTGGAACTGGCTAGCTCCAAAATATCTTGAAGATTGCTGTTCAGATAACTTAGAGAATGACTTCAATGAACACTACTGAATGCTTTCATAAGTCACCATTTATGATTTATGCATTTATTCCTCAAGCTTGTGATCTACTACATTCAGCATGACATTTTGACATGTTCTGCCTTCAAGAACCAAACCTATCTTTACATCAAACAAAATAACAGTGTTCATAATCAACAGAGATTTGTGGCACAGAATATTTATCACATAGCTTTCAGCTATTATTTGCTTCATGGCTGACCCATGATTTCTCAGGGTGCTTAACCACTGCGTGTCTGCCCAGAACCTGCACAGAAAAAGTTCCCTGGACAGTTTCTGATCTCAACTTATTTAATATCCCTACAAATAAACCATTCAGTTATCTTGGGTTGAACTGAAGGAATGTAGTGAACCATGTTACACTATAAATGCTTCTATATTTACCATAATTAGTCTAAATCTTGTGACCATGACTGCTATGGGACATATATATAGAAGGTAGTAGAATGTTTGCTAGATGTTTCAATAAACACTGTTTCCTGAAACTTTGTAAGCAGACTTTCTCACTTCTTAAGTACTTACCAGTTCAGATTTTCAGTATCTCACAGATACTCCAACATAGGCCTGACAAACCTATGACCATCTGTCCAACCCTCACTTTGTATGCATTTTATATTCTCTTTCAGTGCTATATGCTATAGGTTCCATGCACTTGAGTAATCGTCATGGATGGATTGCACGAAAGTTTTGGGGACTCAACAGTTATTAGTCCCTAGCTTACAAACTACTTAACCTAAGGTAAACTAAACTGAGGACAACACAAACACCCATGCCCGAGGGGGTAATTGAACCCCTGACGGTGGACACCCTCGCGCACCGTAACATGGTGCTGCAGTACGCACGGCTAATCTGCCGTGGCATTGCTGATGGTCTGCAGCTATATATGTTAAATATACATATGTTTTCATTTCATTTACTATTCTTACAGATTGTTACACCAGGTAAATTTATAGCCTGATTAATTGCAATTTTCACATTAATAGTATAGTAATATAATACTATATTGTCACATAGTGGTGCCTTAGGACATAGCTGGGGCATTAACAAAAATGTGTTTCAATTCAGTCTTGATTTATTTAGCACTTTTCAATGATATACAAGAGCAACAAGTGAACTAATTCTGCCCACAGGTTTATACAGTGCCGGCTGTGGTGGCCGAGGAGACTGAGGCGCTCCAGTCATGGTCTGCACGGCCACTATAGTTGGGCGTTCGAATCCCCCCTCGGGCATGGATATTTGTGCCGTCCGTAGTATAAGGTAGTTGATAAGTAGTTTGTAAGTTTAGGGACTGATGACCCCGTAGTTAAGTCCCATAAGCTTAACAAACATTTGAACATTTGTTTATACAGTATATATATTCAATAACATAAATGTCTGGAACATTATTTCTCAATACATGCAGAAGGTACTAGAACTGTATATTCAAATTAATGTGCACAACCAAGTGAGACTTGAAGCTAGGACTTTGCTGCAGAGTTAAACACTTTGTCCACTTCACCACATGTTTGCTGTTTTCTAATGCTTCATTTGCAACATTGCTACCTCAATGTTCATGTCATCTTGCTGTGGAAATGAGTTATCAGGCCTGTGTGCTGCAGCTCCTGATGGCTGGTTCTCATTTTGGTGGTGAACCTCATCAACTCAACCACTTTTGGTGGCTTTTGCTTGATGATATATGTTGGAACTTCAGATATATCCTGAGCCATGGCGTCTCTGTATGGTTTTGTTTACAGGACGTGGGCTGTATGCCTATTTTGTTGTCTCCTTTTTGGGTTGCAAGCATTGACTTAATAAGTAATGGTGGCTGGATCTCTTATAACCTTACATGGCCCTCAGTAACATCTTAGTTGATTCTTAGACAGTTCAACCTCTAAAACAGAAGTGAGGTTCCAGACAAGGCCAGCAGATTGGAACAAAAAAGGCTGATGGCCTGTGTCATATCTCTGATAATCCTTATCCTGAACCTGTAGTGTATAGAGTCAAGGCAGCAGCCAAGCTTCCTCAGTTCTGGTTAATAATTTACTTCTGTAATCGCTGTCCATATTGTCAGACTGAACTCGAAAGACAGTGTCCATTGTTGTTGTTGTTGCTTTTCAACAATGCCCCAAGATGAAATTTGTTGGTCTCTTGCTTAACGGTGTTATGGGGAAATGCTGTGAAAGGCAACACCTTTTGTTAATTGCTTTGCTTGGCGTTGACACACAGAGATATCATGTCAGTAAATGTCTTATTAAGACATCAAGTGAGCCCCCTAATTTGAGGATGCTAAGCAGTTGTCATGTGATATGTAATGTTGCAAACACTTCTAAATAACCTGGCCAAGAAAACCTCTTGTGGATTCTTTCATAAACCCTAGATGACCAGCTTCAGGTGTATAATGGAAGGTCTGCAGAACATCTGAGGGCATGTGTTTAGGAATCACTTGTAGTCACCTCTTTCCAAAATTGTCAAAATTTTTCTTGCAGAGTAATCTATCAATTACTGAGTCTCCTTTCACATTCTGTGGTCAAATAAGGCATGGATAGTTTCTGATAGCTTGGTGTCCTTCTGTTTGTCAGAAAGATCATTGAATGCAGCTGATGGCACCCTGCGTCATGGTGTGTGTCGGAAGACAACGCACACTGATCTGTATTTACATGCAGACAGCTGTCACCACCCTTCACAGAGGAATGGGGTACTTAAAACTCTAGTACATAGGATGGACACTATCTCCGACGCAGAGAGTCTACCCCAGAATTCATGCACTGGTGGGGAGTGCAAAAGATGATCTCGGTTTGAGGAAGGCCAGCGTGTACCAGATTCTGTGTCAGTGTGGCAAGTCATATATTGGACAGACAATGCGTACCATCAAGGATCAATGCATTGAACATCAGAGGCACACACGATTAATGTATCCAAGCAAGTCGGCAGTCGCTGAATATTGTTTGTCAGAGAATCACACGATGGAATATGAACACACTAGGATTCTGCTACAGACGTCAAGATACTGGGACTGCGTCGTTAGAGAGGCCATTGAAATTTGCACAAGTGACGACCTCATGAACTGTGACTGTGGCTATAATCTTAGCAAAGCTTGGGAACCAGCGATTGGGTTAATTAAATCTAGCAAACGAAATGTAGTGATGACCACGGCGGACAGAGCCCTCATATTGATGTCTTCTCAGATGCCATCACAATCGGTTCCAGTGCACGAACACAGCGCGGGGCGCGGACCACGGAGGGGTCGCTCTGCGGGCCAAGGGTATTTAAATCGCCTGCTACCGGGCTAGAACCCAGTTCCCTTCGCGCTGCCGTAGTGTGCGGATCTCCATGCCGGCGCGTTTCCAGGAGCTCAGTCCATCATGATGACGACATGTATGATCGCCGAAATATTGTGCCCGTTGGACACTTTTGACCGGCAGTACACCCATGGATATTTTGATTAAAACAAACTCTGCTTCTGGCTGTGTAACAGATGACAGGTCATTGATGTATACAACAGAAAGCAAGGGCCCTAAGATGGATCCTTGTGGGACACAACATTTAATTTCTTCCCAATCTCCTGATGTCCAGTGACTTAAATCACTAGTCCATTTCTCTGACACCCTTTGTTTCCTGTTAGTGATGTATGACTTGAACCATTTTGCGGTATTGCTGTGCACCATAGAATTCTAATTTACTTAAAAGGTCTTGTAGTCACACCATCAAATTCCTTTGACAACTAATAGAAGATACATGTTGCTTGTATTGTATTATCTAATGATATAAGTACATTCTCACTGTAGGTGTAAATAGTCTTCTCGTTATCAGAACCTTTCAGAAATCTAAACTGTGTTGTGAACAATGTGTTATTTGTGGTCAGGTGGAGGAGAAGCTGTTCGTAGAATTTTTGAGAATGCTTGCAAAAGTGAAATAGGTCTATAGTTTGATAGCATCTCTGAATCCCCTTTCTTGAATATACTTTTGTATCCTTGAAACACTCAGTTGGGTGACACAGAATAATAAGTTTAACACTCACAAGCAATATCTGCAACCTGCATGTCATGATAACCATGTCAAAATGCAGTCGGCAGGCAATGCATAGTCATAGTGAAATGGGAGAATGATCTAAACACATGGCCATCTGCCACAATGGCCATCAAGCAGACAGGCAGCAGACTGCCCAGGCAGTGATTTAGCAACATCTGCAAGTTGTGCACACCTGCTGCATCTTTTGTGTTGTATCTGGCCAATTTGACCGGCAGTAATTTGTTACAATGCTGTATAGAATCCAGCCACAGGAAAATGAGAACTTCTTTGCTGCTCACTGGCACGTCTAACTTAGTGAGATCAGAGGACATGTGAGCTTAGCATAACAGGGTCGTCCAACACTCTCTTGCACCATAAGGAAATGAGGTGCATTTGCGGATGCGTTATTCCGGTATCTTTTAGTATCCATGCACAGGCTAAAAGGTTGCAGGTTATGTTGCACTTCTGCACACCATTTGTTCAGAATGGCCAAGCTAGGATTGTGGACTACATGTGGAGAAATTAAGGATGAAAAATGAAGGTAATGATTGACATTGAAGTTGGTTATTTAGAAAAAAAGGAATACAGGGGCCTACATCTTCTGTCTCTTCAAGACCAATCTGTCGCATGCCATGACTAGTGACAGACAGAACCTTGTAGCTCAGCTGTCTCTATAAAAGCTCTGAAAAAAAGCTTATTGCCTGACTGAGCTGCGCCATATCAGTGCTTATTTTTCAGCATCAGCACAGATGGTATGCCACATGTGCCCTCTCCTCACTGCTCTGATTTTGAAAAATGACTCAAAATTATTATATCTGTTCCACAGAATCTATAACAAGAAATAACCATCACACAGTTTCATTTCTTACTTTGATTACACTTCCATTAATAACTGTTGGTATGGTACTGAATGAAATGTTTTTTGGAAGTTAACAAACACAACTACTAGATTACATTTTTTGTACTCCAACAGGACCTGCAAATAGAAGGTATGGAGATTTTCTGGATATCATGTGAGAAACCACACACACTGAAAGAGTTTTGGTCCTCATTGGCCAATCTCTCCAATCAATTGCCCAAAATCCACCCTCCCTCATCAAGGATATTACCCACTTCATTCTACCATCCCCACTCCCTTACCTTTGTATCCATATTCATCACTATTGATGCCACTTCCCTATACACAAACATGCCTCATATCCTTGGACTTACCACTCTCAAACACTGTCTCCAAATATCCTTAATACTCTAAACCCTATATCTTGTTCCTTATCCCCTTACTAACTTTATACTAAAAAGCTACTACTTTTCCATTAAGGGTAGGTATACAGTCAAATCCACAGAACAGCCATGACTTCCAGCATGGCAGCCACCCAGAGCCCAGGGGAATACATAATTTATTCCTCTGGGTGTTCAGTCCTCTTTGAGGAGGGGCCTTCAGTTCTCCAGTACAAGACATTCGCCACTTATCAGTATCCAGAGTATTTGCAGCCATTTCAACATTTAAACTGTAACACAGGTTCTATTATTAGTGACTACATATATGCACCTGCACCCACTTATGCCAGTATCTGTTTATGACCCATCTGGAGGAAACCTTCATAGCTCCCCAAAATCCCAAACTCATGGTCTATTTCAAGCTCATTGATAATATTTTCATGGGCAGGATACCCTATCCTGCCTCCACAGCTTCAACTCTCTTTCCTATCCACTTCTGTTGGTCTTCTTCAACCCCATGCAATACCTTTCTTGACATTAACATCCACCTCACTGTTGAAAAAGAAAGGAAGATTACTGTTTAACATCCTGATGACAAACAATGTGTTCATTAGAGACAGTCCTCACTGATGGCTACATGCATATCACTGTCCACATGAAACCCATGAGCTATCAACAGTACCTACATTTTGAGACTTGCCATCTTTTCACGCAAAAAAAAAAAAAAAAAAAAAAAAAAAAATCCGTCTCATACTGCATGACCACCCATGGTAGTGTAATTACAGTGATGAGAACTCCCTTGCTCAATATGCTGAAAGTCTCACAAAGCACAAAGGCCTTTGATAACAGCCACTACCCCTCAGACCTAGTCTGCAAATAGATTTCCTGGATCATATACCCAGACACCACCATTCCTCTCTCCGCCCTCAATAACCAGCCTCACAAGAACATGCACCCCCCCCACATGCACATCCTCCATCAAGGCTTAGATTTTCTTTCATAGTATTTTGAAATGAGAGACAATCTACCCAAGATCATTCTTTACCTCCTAATAGAGTGTTACATTGCCCAGCTAACACCCACAAATTACTGATACATCTGTATGCCACCCCCAATCCCAGTCCCCTGACACAGGGATTACATCCCTGTGGAAGACCACATTCTAATATCTGCTTAATCTGCCCACCCAGCAGTTCATATTCCTGTCCCATTAAAAGCTTAGCCTAACCAATCATTGACTGGGCAACTAGTGAAGAAGGTGGGTATTTTGTCAGCTCTGTACAGGTTATTTTATATTGGTATGGTTAATAACAAGGTATCTATGAGATTGAATGGCCACTGCCAAACTGTGAGCAAAAGCATGTTAGACCACCCTGTGGTAAAACATGCAGTGGAGCATAACATGCTTGATTTCAATGGCTGATTCATAATCATGGCCATCTGTGACCTTTCCCACACTACTATCATTTATGAACTGTATAGTTGGATGTTATCCTTACAGTATATTCTATGGTCTCATAACTACTCAGGCCGCAACCTACAGTAATCTCCTGTTCCTACACACCCTACATCCAATAGTTCCTGCCCCTATCCTAAACCTCTCCTAATACTTGTCTTGTTCTTCACCATCTGCACTATTTTCTCCATTTTTCACCTTCTACCCTTTTTGTCCATTCTCCTCCACCCCCTGCTGCCCACACTCTACATTCTTAAGCTGCATTTGTTCTGAAGAAGGCTATGGCCAAAAAGCTAAGTTGTGTGTGTGTTTGTTGGGGGAAGGGGATTAAGGGGGAGATTGACATTGATAGTAATTTTTATGTGCTTGTCTGTGGCTTGTCAATTGTTGAAAACCATGAGTTGGGTTTTCAAAGGCAGGTGGTAGTGCCATCTGTTCTGAATGGCATGTATGGTCTTAGTGGAGAAGTATTTGTAAAGAGACTAGAGAAACATATGGTTCATGAAGAGGAGCAGCAGGCTGCCCAGAAATTCCAAGGCTAACAGTATGGGTTACTGACTGATCGTTCCATGTAACAATTCCAAATTTGCATGGTTAGATAATGACGACATCCTCTTGATTAAAAAATTTGAGAGGTAGTATGGACCTCCCATTATATCTCTGGAAAGGTACTTTTCAAGAGGGGTTCATTGTCAATAAAAACAAAACTAGAATTGAGTATAAGGAGAGGCATTGAAATATAACTGATACTCAATATTTTTGATATAATGAGACAATATATTTGTCGGGGAATTGAATTATTCTTGATATTTAGAACTACAATTGTACAGGATCCAGCATGAAATGTTAGATCTCTTTACTGAGTAAATGGTTTGTGGAATTTAAGTGGGGAAATGGTACGTTTGAAAGTGTGACTGAAGTGTAGTGGCTTGAAGAAGTATATTTTCTGGTGGTGTTATAAATACATAATCGATATAAATGTACAAATTGGCATTAATTGATGTTGTGTAACATGTTTTGTCCTTCAACATGTAGAGATGATTAACTTACATGCATGTCTAAATTAATTGATTTCCAACTCTCACTGAAATATGGCTACTCTCTTCCTGTCTTTTAGCATGAATCTGCTTCCTCTTCATCTTCCATTGCTATCTTGTAAACCTACTGCCTTGTTCTACAGTGATCACTTTTTGATTTCAGATAGCACTATGTTACTGCACTGGTGTGTGTGTGTGTGTATGTGTGTGTGTGTGTGTGTGTGTGTGTGTTCCACATCTTCTCCTTAATTATTGAACCAATCCAACCAACATGGTACACAATACCTTACCGTCAGATAAATATTTCTGTCAAGCTCAGAAATTGTATGATAAAATGTATAGAGGAAAAAAGTATAATGTAGATTTACTTTTAGTTATTCTGATGTATATAGAAATGGTCCAATATCTTTTGTAATCAGTACAGTTTTAGATTCACAGGACCAATAAATAAATAATAAATAACTCACCCATGCCACACAGTTCAAGAGATACGAGGTGTGTTTTTTAAGTAAGTACCATTTTGAAATTAAAAAAAGACGTGCTGAGATATCTCAATAATTGTATTTTTACATGTTAGTCTGTACCTTAATCTATTCTTCTACATAATTTCCATCAATATTGAGGCACTTGTCATAACATTGTACCAGTTTTTGAATACCCTCCTCATAGAAGTCTGCCGCCTGCCTTGTTAACCACTGCATCACAACTATTTTGACTTTGTCATAATCTTGCTCGGTCACAATACCATACAAAACACTGCGAGAAACATTAGTAAAGACATCCTGCAAGGAGGAAATCATAAAGTGTCTGTTTTCTCTCACCTTATTGTCCACTTCCTGCACCAAACTTTCATTAACGACCGAAGGACGCCCACTCCATTGTTCATCATGCACATTTGTGCGGCCATCTTTAAATGCTCTCATCCACTTTCTTACCATGCCATCACTCATAATGTTTTCTCCATAAACTGCACAGATCTCACAATGAATATCGATCGCTTTTAGGCCTTTAGCAGTAAGAGATCTTATAACAGCCCATACTTCACAGTAGGCAGGACTCACGATTATTGGAGGCATCTTAAACACTCAGTACATAACATAAACAAGTAAGAATCAGACTGTAATGGCGTCACTGCATAGACAACAGATGTATGTACGCAGTGTGCATAAAATTATTGAGATATCTTAGTACATCTTTTTTTAATTTCAAAACTGTACTTAGAAAACATGCCTCTTGTAATGTCATATATAATTAAATTTGTGAAAAACTGCAACATAATGCGAAATTTTTCACATCTCTGCCTAAATTACTAGACCAATTGAAAGAAACCTTTGTAAAAATAGTCCGTACTGTCAGGAAACAATTGTTGTAGAGTTATTAACCACCTATGAAATGTAGTTCATGAACTATGTCATACAGTATATCATGAGCAAAAACTGCACGTCATGCATTGTGTTAACAGTCATATTTCATTTATCCAGTGTTTGAAAATAAACCACTTTGTGACATGCAACAAACTGTACACAAATTCATAACTTTACAAAATGTTTTATCGCTGACAACTCCAACAAAAGAATGAAATATGTACGTTTCTTACTACATTTCTGCTATAAACAAAAGTACAATTATGGATTTAGCACTTTGTGACTTCTACATTGCCCATTGTATTCACAAGAATTTGACAGGCAATATATACATACATACATATACAACTGAATGTACCTTTGAAATTAGATAGTAGCATGATTCATAATTAATGGGTTATGAGGCTAGAAACAATAAGGTTTAGAAAACTGGTTAATAACATACGATATTTCAATTTACTACTTTACTACTAACTCCATTCATATAAAACTGCTGTCTGTGTGCCCCATGTACCACTGAATGTACCTTCAAAATTAAATTGAAGTATGACACATGATTCTTGAGATATAATGTCATAAACAGTGAGATGCTTGAAATACTGCCCCTTCACACATGTGGAGTTATCTTTATGCCTTTACTATCTACCAACTATACTTACAACACATTTTGCAGACAGTTTCCTAATCTTCTACTATACTAATGTGGAAAACATAATACTCTGAGTCACATTGTTTATGAGATATGACATCATAAGAACTGAGTTCTTGGAAGAGGAGTCTTTCCCATCATAGCCTCAGATTGTGCTGCATGAAAACAATCTATATGCCATAATTTGCTACAAGTACAGGTGAAATGAAGACAGTCACAGAAAGTGATGAACAGAGGAGGTGAAGGACATGGACTAATAAGAATGGAATAAGTACATATGCATCCAACATGGGGTGCAAATGTAAGTAAGATATAAATTTAAATATCATGCCATACATTTATTGGACTCAAAATATGAAAGAGTTATCTGCAGATGATAGGAAATGATGATTGTCTTCATTTATTGAGTGTATTCATGTTCATAATCAAACAGTTTTATCATGGACAACATGACGTCAGTAGAAAAGTGTAGTGAAACAGCACTTGTAAAAATACGTAAATTAAACAGTGTCGCACACAAAAAGCGTCAAAAACGCATTGTAAAAGGTATTCTATGTGTTAAATGCAACGTTTGGATGCATGAAAAGTGTGCACAAGTTTGTTTAAAATCCATAAGTGACTATATTCACTGGTCGTGCCGAGACTGCTTGGAAAACAGGAAACTTGAATACACAATAAATTCTCAAGAAGAAATTATCATTATGCTACACAGTGACATTAACACTCTAAGAGCAAAATCATCAGTACTGAATCAAGAAACGACATTGCAAATAAACATGACTGATATGACCATAAAAGAAAACTATAGTAATGTAGTTAAAAATGGGACTTCTATTAATTGCAGCAATGAAATTTCAAAGTTAGGTGAACAAGTGACTAGCCTGCAAACAATTATCAGTGGTTTAAGAAGTGAAATAATGAAAACCGTGATTTACATTCGAAACTGAACACGCGCATAATTTCTAATTGAAATCAAAACTCTTGCAAAGTTGTACAAGACTCTCCTGGAAACTCACCATGGAAGACTGCTAACAAAACTAACGTGTCATGCAAAAAAAAAAAAAAAAAAAAAAAAAAAAAAAAAAATAATGGAGGCAAAAGCTGTAAACATGCTGAGACCCAAAAATTACAACAAATTTGATATCCTTTGTACAGATGCAGAAAGCAGTAATGAACTCTGCACACAGTCGTATGCTCCATATACTGCTGGCGATGGCGAACAGTATAAACGGTGATTCTGATATAAAATGAAGAAATTTACATCCAAGTGACTGGAACTGTGAAACTGGGAGCCTCTAGTCTTAGAATCAAACAAAGCATTGAACTCTATTGGCTTATTGGCTTATAGAGAGAGCAAGATAAAACAATTACACTCTTGCAAGTTAACATTCGCTCTATTAGAATTACAACATTTTTGTAAATTGAATGAATGTGATGTAGTATATGTGTCAGAAATTGGCTTAGAGACAATCAAGTTGAATTTTTGTTCCTGATGACTACATTCTTGTGGATTTCATGTTTAGAAAGGTAAAAAAATAAATAAAGAAAAATAAAAAAAATTATGGGGTTGCAATATTTGTGAAACACAATATAATTTTTTTTTTTTAAATAGCGGTGTAAGACTATTAGACCAGAATATTGTAATTGTTAGCCTGTATAGATCACCAAATGGTGATGTCACTATATTTCTTGATAACTTTGAACTACTTATGAGAAAAAATTTTTAAGTTCAAAACAAATGTTGCTGTATGTGGAGATTATAATATAGAAATGAATTGTTCAGATTAACCCATATCAAAAATATTTTACAATGTACTCAGGTTTTTAAATTTGTTCTGTACCAATAACAAATCATCACAACGAAAAAAAATGGCGCCTAATGTAATTTGCGAGTGTGTTAGTTCCGCAAACAAGTGTAAGAATAACGATGATAAGTGCACATCTTGCAAAATTATCGGTTGGTTTTGTGAACAATTATGTATGTCATGTTATATTATTCAAAAAGTTTCAAAAAAAGACATTCATGAACGCGAAAACTGTGACAAAGAAATCCCGTTTAAGAGTGTACAGGAAGTAAACAAAGCCAATCAGCCTGAAGTGTGTGTGAAATGCATGATATTCGATGTATTTAAGAATGGGAAATGCATTTGTTGTGATATAATTTTGAAAGTGAATAAAAAAACAGTGAGCATGGTGTTAGTTTAGTATCAACAGCATCTACTTCGTCATACAACCATGAAACTGCACTTCAAGAGGCAACGGACATGTGCTCTTGTAGAAAGAAAGTCGTTAAAGGTGTTTTGTGTTTGAAATGTAAGACTGTTTACCATTATAACTGCGTAAATGCGGAGCCTGCACAAAAGGTCTGGGTTTGTGGCAACTGCAAAAAAGTAGCTACCAATGACAAAAAAGAAGAAATAATCTCTGTGTTGTTAGAAGAGCTTCTAATATTAAACGGTGAAAATGACAAGTTGTCACACAAAAGGCGACGTAATGAATGTGAAACAAGAAACGAGAATAACAACTGGCATCAATCCAAGAAGACAGGAAAAAATATCGTCTCTCAGCAGTTATCTCTAGTGAAGACTAGCAACCGTTTTAGTGCCTTAGATGAGAAACCCGATGAAACAGAAGAATGCTCTGGAGTGACTGAAACAGTTGATGTTCCCATAAATACAAGAAAATTTCAGCCCATGAGCTATCATACAAAAAAACTTTTACTACTGTCTGACAGTCATGGACAAAACTGTGCATCCTTGTTAAATGACTTTCTAAAACCTAGGTATTGCGCAACTTCTGTTATCAAACCAAATGCATGCTTTGGTAGTGTAGTTGAACGTGCATCTGATCTCGCTAGGGATTTCAATCGTGACGATGTAGTTATTATTCTAGCAGGGACAAATGACATTCGTAAAAGTAACAACTTCATCCCTGACTTAAAGAAGTCGATTGCTGCATTGAATCAAACAAACATAATGCTTTGTACTATTCCCTACTGTTACGATCAGACAGAATTTCACATAAATGTGTATAAGTGTAATGAATACATAATGAATTTGACATCAGAGTTTGCTAATGTGAATGTAATCGATGTTAATGCTTTTTTGCAAAGAAGTGATTATACTAGTCATGGCCTACATCTAAACAAAACAGGGAAGTCAAATCTGTGCAGAAACCTAGTACAATCAATAACAAACCCATGGAATCATCGTGAAGTGGTAAAAACTCTTACTGCCTGCTCTATGAAAAAAGTTACTTTCTGTGCTACAGAAGCTATTCCACGCCAAACTACACAGGCAACCATTGTGAAAACAATAAAAAGATGTACATCTGTATCTCAGCTTAACACCACCAAATCGAAACTTAATAGTGCTGCAGAACCCACTACATGCAAAGCTATCCAGGCAACTAATGTGAATGTGAGGAATTCATTTTTGTCTCAGCCAAACACCTTCAGATCCAAATCAAATAATGTATCTTCTGGGTGTGTGATGGGTCTTTCCTCTGTAGCCATCAGCAGTGACATAATTTCATCCCAGTCACATTCCCCAGAAATATCACCACAGGAAGAAGCTCCATCCAAAGGACCTCATCATGCTGAAAGTAGTTCTGATACAGCAGTCCCAAGAGAAATAACTGTTCTTCGTTCTTCCTCAAGAGCAAGAAAAGTGCCAAGGAGATATGGTGATTTTTTTATGGCAGCAGGAAGAAGATATGACGGTCCAGACAGCACCTGGTGATTTTTTATGGCAGCAGGAAGAAGATAAGACGGTCCAGACAGCACCACCGGAGTAGCCATCACCCAAGAATCGTCCACCACCCCTAAGGGATGTACCACTTGCAGGAAGGAGGAGCCAGAGGTCCAAAAAAACTCCAGTATGCAGTGAGGATTTTTTATGGTTTCCTTCCAAGGAAGGAAAAACAGTGTCATAGCTACAGCTCCAAGTAAGCCTACTGTTATTACCAAAAGAGAGAACCCAATTAACCACCCCAAAACTCTAGACAGTGTTAATAAATTAACTGTTTTTCATCAGAACATTCAAGGTTTAAGAAGTAAACTAGATGAGATATCAATTAACATTATAGATAAGGACTGTACCTATAGTGCTGATGTAATCTGTTTTAGTGAACACTTTATGAAACTAGACACTGACTCACTTCAACTGGATAGCTATAACCTAGCAGCTCTTTACTGTAGGCAGTCTTTAGAGAAAGGTGGAGTTGTGATTTATGTAAAGAATAAAATAGTTCATAGATCTTTAGATCTGAGTGACTTCTGCATTGATCAACATTGTGAGGTCTGTGGAGTCGTAATCAGTACTAACCTTTCTGAAATTACTGTCCTGTGTTGTTATAAGGCCCCTGCAGGCAAAATTTGTATATTTTTAAAACAGATAGAGTCTATTTTAACTCATATTTTTGCAAAAACAAAGAATATTATAGTCTTAGGTGATTTTAATGTGGACTATCTTATTGATAACATGGGGAAAAATGACTTGTCACATGTTATGAGCTCTTTTAATCTAACACCACAGGTAGATTTTCCCACTAGAATCACAGCAAATTCCATTAGCCGAATCGACAATATTTTCTTAGATAAAAGCAGAAATCCAAACACAATTGTAAAACGTGTTTTAAACGGGCTCTCGGACCATGATGGTCAGCTACTTTCAATTGAAGGTGTTGGCCCCCTTAGTAAGAACAAATCATACAGTAAAACCTTCAAAGCAATTAACCCACAGTCTATCAACACCTTCTGTGATCTATTACAAGAAACTGATTGGGACCAGATTGAGCATCTAGACAATGTCAATGACAAGTACAACACATTCTTAAATAAATTTATCTGCCTATTTGAAGCAGCCTTTCCTAAAAGGACTGCCAGACCCAAACACGAGACCTATTGTCATAAAAACTGGTTAACTCAGGGCATCAAAACTTCCTGCAAAAGGAAAAGGAATCTGTATGCTTCACTTAAATCTTGTTTTAGTCTAGAAAAGGAAAAACACTACAAACTGTACTGCTCTATCCTTAAAAAGGTCATAAGAAGGGCAAAGAATAATTCTATAAAATCAGATATTGATGTCTCTAGTAATAAAATAAAAACCATATGGGGCATAATAAAAAGGGAAACAGGTAAACTCCCTATCACAGAAAATTCTTTAGAAATTAAAAAAATGATATCATTCATGATAATGTTGAAAGAATTAATGACATTTTTAACAGCCACTTCTTGTCATCAGCAGCCCAAATTGGAAAAACATGCTCTATTAATGAAGCAATGTTGTTTCTTCAAAAATCTATTAAAAAAACAAAGCAAATTAACATGTCTCCTGTCACAGTGCATGAAATTCAGGTTATAATCAAAGAGATGAAAAGCAAGAATTCCGTTGGCATTGATGGTATTTCTTCAAGAATACTGAAGCACTGCTATAAGCCAGTAAGCAAAATATTGTGTCATATATTTAATAAATCCATCCAACAAGGAATTGTTCCAAAGAGACTAAAGTATGCAATTGTCAAACCTCTCTTCAAAAAAGGAGATAAAACCGATGTTACCAACTATCGGCCTATCTCCCTTCTAACAATCTTCTCCAAAATACTTGAGAAGCTGGTGCACAAAAGATTTATTGACCACCTCACACAGTATAAGTTGCTAAATAGTAGCCAATTTGGATTCCAAAAGGGCATATCAACAGATCAAGCTATCTTTTCCTTTACCAACCAAATCGTAGAGTCCTTTAACAGTAAATTATCCCCTGTAGGCATCTTCTGTGACCTTTCTAAAGCGTTCGATAATGTTAACCATGAAATCCTCTTAGAAAAGGCCAAACATTATGGTTTCATAGGATCAGCCGGCAAATGGATCGAATCATACCTTACCGGAAGAAAGCAGAAGGTCATGTTGAACAACTCTGAGGGACACTCAGTGTCATCTAGCTGGGGCTCGATTGGCTGTGGTGTCCCTCAGGGCTCTGTACTCGGCCCTCTTCTCTTCCTCATCTTCATTAACGACCTTCCCCTATGTACAAGCTTAAAAACTCATTTCACACTTTTCGCTGATGACACCTCCATTCTCATCAATGAATCTTCCAATTACAATCTTGAGGAATCGGCCAATATCGTCTTAAGAGAAGCACTCAATTGGTTTGTAATTAATGGGCTTGCACTAAACGCTAACAAGACCCAGATTATTCATTTTCAACCTAGTAAAAAATGGAGGATCCAATTACTATCAAATGTAATGGTACCGATTTACTACAAGCTGAGTCAACAAAGTTCCTAGGAATACACATTGACAGTAATCTAAGATGGTCCGAACATATCTTACAACTCCACAAGAAGCTCAGCTCAGCAACATTTGCTATTTGCGTAATTTCCACTATCTGTGACCGAGACACCACTAAAACTGCCTATTATAGTTACTTTCATGCAGTAATGTTGTATGGCATAGTCTTCTGGGGGAATCAGCCACATTCTAAAAAAATATTCATTGCACAAAAAAGAGTGATCAGGATAATGTGTGGAGTCAAACCTAGGCATTCGTGTAGAAACCTTTTTAGAAAATTAGGGATACTGACAACTGCATGTCAATATATCTACTACCTACTATGCTTCATTGTCAAAAATGTACACTTGTACAAAACTAATGAATGTTACCATACTCACAATACCAGGAGGAACCTAGATCTCCATTATGAATTAAAAAACGTAACTACTGTACAAAAAGGAGCCCACTATATGAGCTGCAAAGTGTTCAATGCTCTTCCACTACCTCTGAAATCACTTATCCATGAGCCCCCCCAAATTTAGACATCAACTCAAACAATATCTATCAGATAAGTCCTTTTATTCAGTAGAAGAATATTTCAATTTGCGCTAACAAATTATATTTTTTAATTTACAAGATGTTATTTTATGGTAGCATGTTATGTGTAATTTTTATCAATATAACTATTTCTTGCTGCTGAGATCTACCTGTGTTTGTGTAATGTGTAATTTTTAACCTTTTAATGTGTAATTTTTGTGTAAAGTGTAATTTTAGCCTATACCTTTTGATGTGTAATTTTTTCTTATATATACTGTTGCAAGAGGGATTCTGTATGTTCCGTTTTGTATCATTTGACACGTCCTACATCCAAGCGAATTTCTCGCTATATTGGATCTATGGGATTTAAATAAATAAATAAATAAAAAAACAAGGCAAAGCTTGTTTGGATAATATTATAGTTAATTTTTCAAGAGATATTTATAGTGTTAGCATTACAGATGAACTCTTTGCAGATCACAAATCTATACTTCTCAAATACCATTTTAAACAGTCAAGTAACAATAATTTGCCTGACATCAATAAGCCAAGCGTGACATGGATGAGGGGTCAGGAAGAGGAGTATGTTCAGCTATTTTCCAACAGACTAAGAAATGTACACTGGGACTTTGTATATGAGTATGATGTAGATCACACAACTGTTAGAACTATTTTGATAATTTCTTTGAAACATATACTTATTTATGACACTCTTGCTCACCTCTAAAAAGAAATGGCAACAGACCAAAGTCTAAAAAGCTTAAATGATACACTGATGAACTTGCCGACATCAGACAAAATATGCTGGTGCTGTATAAAGTATATAATAATTATTATTAATGTGGTTGATGCTTTGTATAAAGCTTACCTTGAATGTAAAAAGCACTATAAAGCAAAACTTAGACTTGCAAAACAATTAGCCTGTGAGAAATATATAGAAGGAGCAACTAATAAATGCAAGGCAGCTTGGCACATTATAACACAGGAGCACACTGTCACCAAAACACAAGATAATCTGCTTGAACCAGAGGAACTAAATAGTTACTTCACTACCTCAGTAAATGAATTAAATTAAAAAATCACTCCCACAAACACATCTGCAACTGGTATACTTGCTGATTTGACTCCCAATACACACAAGTTCTATTGGGAGCTTGTTATAATGACAGACATTGTAAACACCATATCAAAATTCTCAAATTCTAGGAGTATGGACTGCTATTGGCTGTTGAACTACATAATAAAAAGAACTATACATGTTATTTGCAAACCACTTGCTTTCATTATTAATAAATGTTTGGAATTTGGAACCTTCCCACATCAACTTAAATTTTAAAAAGTAGTGCCGATATACAAAAAGGGTGAAAAACATCCCCCCCCCCCCCCCCCCCCCCGCCAGAACTACAGACCAGTCTCTGTTGTCCCAATATTTTCAAAATTATTTGAGGCATTAATTTATGCACAACTTTTTTATTTATTTTTTTATTTGCTGATAATATAGTAATACTAATATAGTATGAGTATGCATCATTTGGTTACAGTTTAGAAATTCACTAATGGAGTAGAAGAAGTTGGCCACGAGAAACTCTTTTAGGTTCCTGTTAAACTGATTTTTATTTGTAGCAAAATTTTTTATACTTAATGGTTAATTATTGAAAATGTGTGTTCCTGAGTAGTGGACTCCTTTTTGAACTAAAGTAAGTGCTTTTAAGTCCTTGTGTAGATCATTTTTATTCCTAGTATTGTATGTATGAACTGAGCTGTTTGTTGGGAAAAGGGATATATCATTTATGACAAATTTCATTAAGGAATAAATATACTGAGAGGCAGTAGTTAATATACCCAGTTCTTTGAAGAGGCTTCTACAGGATGTCCTTTAATTTACTCCACAAATAATATGTATTACATGTTTTTGGACTCTGAAGACTTTTGACTGACTTGAAGAGTTACCCCAAAATATTATACCATATGACATTAGGGAATGAAAGTAAGCAAAGTATGCAAGCTTTGTTATTTTTATGTCTCCTATGTCTGATAACGCTCATATTGAAAATACAGATTTGTTGAGTCGTTTATGCAGGTCTGTGGTGTGCTCCTCCCAACGAAATTTATTATCAAGCTGTAAGCCCAGGAATTTAATACTGTCAACCTCATCTATCTGCTCTTCTTCATACTTAATGCATATGCTGTCAGGAAATTTCTTACATGTTCTGAACTGCATGTAGTGAGTCTTTTCAAAGTTTAACGACAATGAGATGGCTTTAAACCATTTATTAATGTTCATGAAAATATCATTAACAGACCTTTCTATCACTATGCTTGACGTACTTTTTATTGCAATTCTTGTATCATCTGCAAACAAAATGAACTCTGCTTCTGGTAGTGTAACTGATGAAAGATCATTAATGTACACAAGAAAAAGCAATGGCCCTTAGATGGATCCTTGTGGGACACCACATGTAATTTCTTCCCAATCCGATGATGATTGTTGGCTTAATTCACTAGTCAATTGCACTGACACCCTTTGTTTCCTGTTAGTAAGGTACGACTTGAACCATTTTGCAGCATTTCCCGTGACCCCATAGAATTCTAATTTACTTAAAAGGATGTTATGGTTCACACAATCAAATGCCTCAGTACCAATTTAGAAAAACATGATCTCCTCCGTAATAGACAACACAGTTTTCGACAAGGGAAGAATACTACATCTGCTGTTCTTGAACTTGTAAACCAGACATTAACAGCATTTGAAAACAAGAATATGGTATCTCTTGTGGTATGTGACTTGAGTAAGGCATTTGACTGCATACCATTTGACACTTTACTTGCCAAACTCCAGTTTTATGGAGTAAATGGCTCTTCACTAGCAGTAATAAGTTCCTACTTACACAAAAGGAGACAATTTGTGTCAGTTAAAGACAGGAAATCCTCACTCCATGAGGTCACATCTGGTGTGCCTCAAGGCTCAGTCCTTGGGCCATTTCTTTTCATTATTGCAATAAAAGATCTTCCACATTATGTTTGGCCTCAACCAGTTATTTGTTAACCAGATGACACAATATTAATAACTACCAACCTAGACATGGCAAACTTATACCAGAATTTGCAGGAGAAGCTTGACCTAGCACTCAACTGGTTTGCATCTAAGAAATTAGTATACAGTCTGGAGAAAAACCAACACCTACAGCTAGGACTAACTAAAGAAATAAAAACAAAAATCTGTCAGATTGCTAGGCATATACATTGATTCAAAAATGAACTGGGAACCCCACATCAACCATGTCTGTAATAAGCTATCACGTGTGACTTTCCTCATATGGAAATTAACTGATTTAATAAGTAAGAATTATTTGAGAACAACATACTTTAGTCTTTTCCTGTCTCATATACTTTATGGTCTGTTACTATGGGGACACACATCTCATGTAAGTGATATTCTACTAATACAAAAAAAGGTAGTATGAATAATGTGTAAAGTTGGACCCAATGAACACTGCTGTCCTCTCTTCAAAAAATTAAAAATATTGACTGTGATAAATGCTTATATTTATGTTTTGTTAATACATGTTAAGAACAACGTAACAGATTTTTATACTAGATACTGTATACACCATCATGACACCAGAAGCAAAACTAAATTTCATATACCTAGGTACAGACTGAGAAGAACTGGAAACTCACATAAAATTAACGGCCTTAAATTCTTTAATAAGTCGCCACATTCTGCTTTTACCACACCCTTTAATAATTTAAAAAATAAGCTATGTAACTGGTTAGCTGAGAACCCATTCTATAGTATGACAACATTTTTGATGTATGTAATATTGAAATTGATTTTTAATCTCTTGTTTTTAAAATTATATAAATTTCTAATATAAGTTGTTGTTGTTATGGTCTTCAGTCCGGAGAGTGGTTTGATGCAGCTCTCCACCCTACTCTATCCTGAGCTAGCCTTTTCATCTCCTCATAAGAACGGCAACCCACATCCACTTGAATCTGCTTACTATACGTGTCTCTTGGTCTCCCTCTGCGATTTTTACCCCACACACTTCCCTCCAATGCTAAATTTACGATTCCACGATGTCTAAGAATGTGTCCTACCAAGCGATCCCTTCTTTTAGTCAGGGTATGCCAAAAATTCCTTTTCTCACCAATTCTGTTCAGTACTTCTTCATTGGTTATGCGATCTACCCACCTAATCTTCAGCATTCTTCTGTAACACCACATTTCAAAAGCCTCTATTCTCTTCCTGTCCACACTGCTTATCGTCCATGTTTCACTCCCGTACAAGGCAACACTCCACACAAATGCCTTCAGAAAAGACTTCCTTACACATACATTAATATTCGATGTTAGCAAATTTCTCTTTTTCAAAAATGCTTTTCTTCCCATTGCCATTCTGCATTTTATATCCTCTGTACTGTGACCATCACATGTTATTTTACTGCCCAAGTAACAAAACTCATCTACCACCTTCATTGTTTCGTTACCTAATCTAATTCCTTCGGCATCGCCTGATTTTCTAAGACCGCATTCCATTATATTTGTTTTGCTCTTGTTAATGTTCATTTTATACGCTTTCTTCAACACACTGTCCATTCCATTCAAATGCTCTTCCAGGTCCTTTGCTGTCTCTGACAGAATTACAATGTCATCAGCGAAACGCAATGTTTTTATTTCTTCCCCCTGTACTTTAATCCCTATTCCAAATTTTTCCTTGCTTTCCTTCACCGCCTGCTCGATGTACAAATTGAATAACATTGGAGAAAGGCTACAACCCTGTCTTACTCCCTTCCCAACTGATGCTTCCTAATCTAATTCCTTCGGCATCGCATGATTTTCTAAGACCGCATTCCATTATATTTGTTTTGCTCTTGTTAATGTTCATTTTATACGCTTTCTTCAACACACTGTCCATTCCATTCAACTGCTCTTCCAGGTCCTTTGCTGTCTCTGACAGAATTACAATGTCATCAGCAAAACGCAATGTTTTTATTTCTTCCCCCTGTACTTTAATCCCTATTCCAAATTTTTCCTTGCTTTCCTTCACCGCCTGCTCGATGTACAAATTGAATAACATCGGAGAAAGGCTACAACCCTGTCTTACTCCCTTCCCAACTGATGCTTCCCTTTCATGCCCTTCGAGTCTAATAACTGCGGTCTGGCTTTTGTACAAGTTATAAATAACTCTCCTTTCCCAATATTTTACCCCTGCTGACTTCAGAATTTGAAAGAGTTTATTCCAGTCAACATTGTCAAATGCTTTCTCCAAATCTACAAAAGTTAAAAATGTAGGTTTGCCTTTCCTTAATCTATCTTCTAAGATAAGATGTAAAGTGAGTATTGCCTCCCGGGTTCCTATGTTCCTCCTGAATCCAAACTGATCTTCCCCGAGGTCAGCTTCTACCAGCTTTTCCATTCTCCTGTAGATAATTCGTGTTAAAATTTTGCAACCGTGACTAATCAAACTGATGGTTCTGTAATTGTGAGTATTGCCTCCCGGGTTCCTATGTTCCTCCTGAATCCAAACTGATCTTCCCCGAGGTCAGCTTCTACCAGCTTTTCCATTCTCCTGTAGATAATTCATGTTAAAATTTTGCAACCGTGACTAATCAAACTGATGGTTCTGTAATTTTCACACCTGTCTGCGCCTGATTTCTTTGGAATGGGGATTATTACATTTTTCTTAAAGTCTGAGGGTATTTCGCCTGTCTCATAGATCCTACACACCAGTTCAAATAGTCTTGTCATGGCTGGCTCTCCCAGAGACTTTAGTAGCTCTGAGGGTATGTCATCTACTCCTGGGGCCTTCTTCTGACCTAGGTCTTTCAGGGCTCTGTCAAATTCATCTCTCAGTATAATAGAGAATCTGAAATTTTCATTTGCTGCAGAAGTTCAGAGTTTGTATCTTTCTGTTTTTCCAAAATTAACTTTGAAATTAAAATGCCCAATAAGTTATTCAACAGTAAACATAATGTTAACATTAATTGAATGTAATTGTTACTTACTGACTGCCTGTTCCATTATATGTGGTTAACGGTGAATAGAGAATCTGAAATTTTCATTTGCTGCAGAAGTTCAGAGTTTGTATCTTTCTATCTTTGAAATAAAAATGCCCAATGCACAAAGTTAATTTTTTTCTTTAATTCTTAAATTTTATCTTAAACTCCTGACAACTCAGTATTTTAACAGTTGTGATTCTTCAGTTCTTCCTAGCATATTTGCTGATTGAACAGTACAGTGATGTGCTGCCAGTTCATAGTGTCCAACAGGCATGATATTTCAGCAACCAGATATGTCGCCATCATCATTTTCTTCTGATTGTCCTGACAATGCATCATATTTTCATTACTATCACAATATGTACGGAATGTCTCAGCTGGAGATGTGCGACTGTGAAGTTTGCCTGTGTGATTGTGTGAATTCTCTGTATTCTGAAGAAGGTCAATGACCAATAGCTTAAGAATTGTATGTGTCTGTCTTTGCCCTGTGCCTGTTGTAGCTTGTCATTACATCTTTGTGGTGAGTTGTAAACTGTCCTTGTTATATTGAAACATTTATGAATTATTTTATGTGTGACAACATGGTCACTAGAAAACATATATGTATAGTACATTCATAGTTTCATAAAATGAACAATATTCCTATTTGAAATGAGTAAGATGAATATTTTAACAGTTTACTTTTTAGTATATAAGTAAGTTTTAAAAATTAATTAATACTATACTTGCATGAAATGGCGGCAACTCTAATGCTAAAGCATAAATGTGTATGAACTGAATGTTATTTCTCTTTTCTTTTAATTATTTATGTATTTTTGCAGAACCAGGGACATCCATTTCTTGTTAAGGGGTCTCAACAAACTGACAATGAAAGAAGCTGGTGTGGAAATAGAATGGGATGCAAATAGAGACCCATTAAAGAAATTCGTTATATTTGCACGTTATGATAACCCTGCATTTTTAAACTACAGTGCCAGCTTTAAACTTTCATATCCTGGACGCTCAATTAATGCAGGAGTCCTCTTTGCTGCAAAAGGTAACATATTGGGCCTGTGACAATTTCATAGCTGTAGTGAACAACTTAATAGTGAGTGCACATATGTATTTAGGAATACTTCCACCTTGCTGGAAACACAAGAATCCTTATGTCTTCAATGACAAATGTAATTTTTTTTAAATACCTTTGCAGATCCAGTTTTTAAATCACTGGCTTACTTAGAGTGGAGTCCTACAGAAGCAATCAGTGTAAAACTTGGAGCATCATACAGGTATGATACCGTTGTAATGGTGTCTGGTATGTCAGAGTTGTTGACACCTTTTGAGAACTGGAAGAGGACTGCTGCCTCAGGAAGGTAGGTGATGTTATCAATTTATATTAAAATAACAGAGTTAGTAAAAACTAGTGTCTGTGCATAATTAATGTAATAAACTCTTTTACTTTTACATGAACTCCACTTCAGTGGATTGTATTCAATTCAAATTCTATTACAATCATATTTACAGGTTGTATTTGGAAGAAAATTTATTTCATGCTAATGGAAGTGTTCATTGGAAAGATGATCAGAATGTTGCTCTGAATTTATTTGGAGATTATACTTTGTCTGATGAACTATTTACTTGTGAATTTAACACCTCTGTTTGGAGTACAGTTGAACATATACCTACACTGTCAGGAAGCTTTTTCCACAAACAAGGGAACAACAAATATGAAACTAAGATATACTTAAAGGTTTGTACATTTGCTTTGTTACTTTTTACATTAACTTGTATATATTTGTCATTCAAGTGTACAACAGTTAGTCATCATAGCATCTTTTATTTCCCCTCCATATATCTGCTTCTACACATGTACTCTTCAACAGACTTTAAAGTGTGTATCAGAGAACACTGGTTGCAGTTTTGTCTAGAAAATAGGAATTTCTTTGAAGATTTTATCAAAAGGTAGAAGATATTGTTCTTCAAGAGCCTTCTAGTATAAATAATTCAAGATGTCTCTTCCACTCTACTGTGAAAAAAGTTAATCAGTAATAAAATAGTACTTTTTACATGCATGGTATTTCCTATTACTACTAGCTGCATTGAATACATACTTGAAAAAGTTTAGAAAAAAATAACATGAACTGTTTAACATAATTTAAATATTAGCCATCTACCTGGTAAATTTCATAGAATTGAGGCAACTTCAATAACTCATCCATAGTGGTATTGTCAAGTTTAACTATTTGGTATATCATGTAGCTGCACAAATAATAATTTATCAGATCTTAACTTCAACATAAAAGTGATTAGTTTTTAGTATAATGATGTGGTAGTTTATTTTAGGCCACTGTAGTTCAGCTGTGTAAGCCCTGGAGGGAAGCACATTTCCTGATAGGTTAAATTTGTACTTATATGGCCAATTTACAAAAAGTGCAAAAAGCTCAATGCTACAATTTATAGATCAATTTCATTACTCTCAATTTTTTCTAAGGTACTTGAGAAATTGATATATAGCAGAATAGATGAGTATCTTTGTAAATACAACATACTAAGCAATAGCTAGTTTGACTTTCGGAAGCGAGTATCAACTGAGGATGCAATACATGCACTTGCTGACAATGTTTTGGCATCTATAAATGATAGTATGATGACAATTGGAATATTTTGTGACCTGTCAAAAGCTTTTGACAGTTTAAGACAACAAATTCTACTGAATAAAGCCAAGACCCTAGGATTGAGTGGAACAGTAGGCAAGTAGCTTGAATCCTACCTTTGCGATAGAAAACAGAAAGTACTCATTGAAGAACTGCATGGTAGCAAAGTATCTTCAAACTATGTATCCATTGCCACTGGAGTACCCCAAGTCTCGGTACTGGGTGCACTGCTTTTTCTATTATTTATAAATGATTTACCTCTTTGCACAAAACATGAAAAAATTACAGTGTTTGCTGATTACACCACCATATCAATTAATAATCCCTCAATTAATGTGTCAAATGAGGTAGATAATAAGGATTCTACTAATGTGATAAACTGGTTTCAAACTCTTGGTCTATCTATCAACCTAAAAAAGATAAATTATATCACTTTTTCCTGTAATGCACATGTTTCCAGTGAAATCAGCCTAATAGTGAGTGAACAAAAAATTTTAAATGTAGAGTCCTCCAAATTTTTGGGTCTGCATGTAGACAGCAAACTGAATGAAGTAGCACCACCATATTCCAGAACTGTGTAAAAGATTAAGCTCAGCAATATTTGCCTTGAGAATCATAGTGGACAACAGAGATGAGCACAATAAAAAACAGCATACTTTGACGACTTCCATCCACTTATGGCCTATGGAATAATATTCTGTAAAAACCAATATAGCAATAAACGTGTTCTATGTCCAGAAGCAAGCTATAAGAATTATGTGTGGAGTACATCCGAGGTACTCTTGCAGAAATCTGTTTAGAGATCTCCAAATTTTCATGACAACAGATCAATAAATTTTAACTGATGTGCTTTGTTTCAAAAATTAGAAGTCTGTTCAAAATCAACAGTTTGTACCATAATTATAACACCCATAGGAAACTTGATATTCATTATGACCTGAAAAAGAAGACTATGGTACAGTGGGACCAAGATTTTTAATCCACTCCCACCACAAATTAAAAGAAAATGGTGGGTAACAGTCCAAAGTTTAAAGAAAAGCTAAGTTAATTCCTTCTAGATGTATCTTTTTATAGCATAGATGAATTTTTTAACCAAAGTGCCTAATATCTTGCAAGTATGCCTGAATCTATTTTTGTGGCCCTTACAGTGGAGTCAACATTCTTTGTTTATGTAAGAGAAATTTAAACTCAAATTTATGTATTTCTGTATCTTGTAAGTATACTTAAATTTATTTTTGTGGCCTCTATGGGGGATGTATATCTGAATCTTGTAAGAATGCTTAAATCTATTTGTGGCCCTTAACATGGACTCAACATTCTTTCCTTATGTAAGTATAATTTAATCTAGAAATTTATGTATATCTGTATAGGGGAAAGGGTTGTACCTTGGGACATTTTTTACATTTTAATTTTTTTATACTATAATTTTTTTACAAGAAATTAGAAAATTTACCCCAATCACAGGCACCAATTTTAGGTAATGTTTAATGAACAACAGCTTAGGCTAGCTCCAATATTTACACAATTACTCACTAATAAAGACCTTTGTGATACTTGTCCCAAGGTACAACCTATGGTTTCACCTTGGGACAGTGGTGGCTTTACCTTGGGACACAGTGATGTATTTCGATTTCTTAGTTTTATGAATGAAAAAATCGTTTTGGAATCAGGTAGTAAATGTTTGTTAGTCGAAATACAAAAGTTATTTTACCATAAAACAAGAGATGGCAGGAATAAAATATTAAATGAATGAAACCCACAACACACCACTGGAGCTGGTGGTACTTTCACTATATACTGCAATTAACAGTGCTGATGTTCTCAACATTAGGGAATACAAAATGGTCCTTTGCTTCCTTAAGAATTTCACAGTTACATCTTGTTCTGTGTTTTCTAAAACTACTCCTGCATAGTACACACGAGATCTGCCACTGATGTCAACTTTTACCAAGACCCAACTACCTTGAGAACAGGAAAGTGTTGCTTTTCTAGATGGAAAGAAGGATGATAAATCATCTTCTTCAGATGACAAATCAAATATGGTACCTCCAGAACTACTGCCAAGCTCGGGAATTTCTTCATCAGAAGAACTGGAAGATGAAACCACCTTTGTCCGTTTAGTGGCTTCTTTCTTTGGAAAAAGACTTCTTCTTTTTTTTCCTCTTCAATTCTTTATTTTTCTGGTGTATCAGTGACAATCATACACCTTCCAGGTGTCCCAAGGTGCAACCAGAGCAATGTCCCAAGGTAAAACCAAATACAAAATAACAGAAAACAGTATCCTAATCTATGTACACATTTATATCGTTATAACTTAGGGTATCAATAGCTTACTTCAAAAATACTCTACAACACTGTATTTAAGAAATATCAGTAATGATACTTAGCTTTAATTTATATCTTCTAAGGATAGTGTCTAAATTTTACTTTCAAACACAAAAACTTTTAAAACTCTTCCTCAGATCTGAAACATCATCCAAATAAAACATGACCTCCTATTCCCTCTGAAAATAGGCCTGACAACTTAACTTCATAGTTATTAATGTTTCCACTAGAATGCACTGCCTGTATTAAAAAGTGTCCCAAGGTAAAACTGCCCCAAGGTACAACCCTTTCCCCTACTCTTTCTGATGTCTAGTAACACACATTTAATGTTATGTGATGAACTAATCAACTTCTGTTATTTATGTGATAAGAAGATAATACTTGCACTACACAGCACATGAAGTAAATAAATAAATAAATAGCTTGGCTAGTTTTGATATTGATAAAATTACAATTGAGATTATATAAAATGACAATGCAGATGCATGTAAGCATTTAAGAACACATTTATTTCAGAAAATTCAAATTATTGTGGGTCAGCTAGAGGGACACCCTCACAAAACAAATTTTATATTTGATGCTTAATCCAAGACAAAATGAGAGATTTTACACTTGTGTGAACGTGCAACACTAGAGCCTCTATTTTCTTTTATGGTACTGCTAATTGACTTGTTCATGTGCAATGAGACTAACTCTTTGTGATATTACACCTTCGTTGGTGAAATAAGATGCTACCAAACATCTTGGATTAATCAAATACATCATGAATCATTACATTCAGATTGGATTTTATGGAAAATAAAATTTTCCAATCATATCTTTGTATGATGTCCTGTAGCACTTACTACAATTCATATGATTCTTTAACACTTAGTAGACTAAGTAAATAAAACTTGAAAGCAAGGGCATAAATTGGAACAGAACAGTATAGGTGTATAGCAGGTTTATGCCATTTCTGGGGAAAAAAAATCAGCTCCTTATTTGCAAACCTGAAGTTAAATTTTCACACTTGCAAGATGAAGTAATTTCTAACCCCAGTCACTTTTAATAGTTAGCAACTGTAAACCTTCTGGCTCTTCAGACTCCATTGCCCAATTGAAAATGAGTAGCCTATCATCGAAATCTTTAATACTGTAGGAATGATTCTACAAAGTACTATATATCAATTTAATATAATCAATTAAAATCATCTTTGAAAATATGGATGTCTGTCTTTGAAACCAAAATGGATAGATGTCAACTTTTGATGTGAACATCTTTCCAGGTGTCCATTTTTTGCACTCATAATTGCTTCAAAGTGATGTGGGTAGTTGTAGGATTTTGGACATAAAATATATTTTTAAATGATATTATAATATTGGAAAAGAACCTAAGTAAACAAAATAATATTTTCAGAGTTACATACAAAATAAGATGTTACATTTAGTCATGTTTTACATTTTATGCTCATTTACAGGATTTTGAGTAGTAATGATAAAATGTCTTTGTATTTTAAAGTTCTTGCATTATGAGAAAATTGCCAGAGTAACTTAAAATTTTAATTAATATTCAGAGGTGTAAATCTGTCATAAATTGACATTAAAATGGGATCAATGCCCAAATCATTCTGCTGTGTTTGACATTCAGAGGTCATCAGGCAAATCTTAGTTATGGTCTGGTCTCTGTGGTATATTTTTGTACTACACAAGAGTGGGAAGAGCCTTCTAATTTACTGCAAGATGTTTGATTAGGAACTATCAGTATCTTGAAGTTTTCAGCCTTGATTGGTATACTAATGAAAATGTTCTGGGGGTTTATCTCTTCCAGTTTGTTGTTTACTTTAGAGATTGGTCACTCAGCTCCTGCATCTATGTTGTAAGCAAGTTCTCATTTGATGACTACTTTGTCCAACTTTGTTTTACAGAGAAGTATGTACCTGCATGATGACAGTTCTTAGCTTGTTATTTCCAACCTTGAGATATCTATCGTCATACAATGAGTTTTATATATACACTCACTGAAGGTAGGAAGGAGTGGCCAATAACTGAAAAAAATATTTCAGGAACTTGTTCAGAATTGTTGACATGATATTCTTATTTTTCCCAGTACATTGTAAAGTAATGAGTTTGGAAAACAGTTTCCTATTGGGAAGACAGCAAACTGGTATATGTTTCAGAATTAAAATAATAGTCATGTTCACAAAAGTTTTTACAATTTATTTGATAGTAGGGTTACTGGTATTGATCTACTCTGAGACCATCATCAGACCGATTTGTATCACCGTTGATGCCAAATCAATGAGCGTGCACCACACTTTGTATTTTCGTAATTTTTGCAATAATCTGTAAATATATTAATAGTTATTCATAGGGTGAGCTTCTGGTATCTGAATGTATACTTGCCCAAATAAATATGTTCCCTATACTTGACCAAACAAATATGTTCCCTAAGGCTAAATTCATTACAATGTCCAACTGCTACCAGGGGGATGGTTGTCGTAACCTGAACGATCACCCACTTTCAACACATTGACTATAATGGAATCCACCTCATTCGAGGATTTCTCGCTTTCATCTTCTCTTACTTTCTGATACATTAGCAGAGTTTACACAATTACTTGACAAGCCTTGAGCCACTGAAAGATTGTAGCAATAAAGTTGCCTGGAGTAGTAGGCAATTTGGTCTGTTACCTTAGGGAGAATAAGATTCTTTTGATAGTTGAAGCTCAATAGAAAACAGCCTGTTTGTTTTATATGCAAGTGCTGGATGAAAACATGTGCTTATTCCTTGTGTATCTCCAATTCATTTTTCAGTCATTACTTTGCAGTCTCATTTGTTTCTCTGAGATTCTGTTTCCCAGTTCAATCCATGTGCTACACTTATTTACACAGTAACAAAATCCTATGTTAAAGTGTGTGCAGAACATTCTCCTGAAAAAATGCTTGAGTAACTTTCACTTGATTGCCTCTTTCTGAATTGACCATTCTCCATAATTTACTGATGCTAAGCTCTGTCTTTGAGGGATGTTTCTCAACAAACTTGCACATTGTTACGACTCTTGTTGACAGTAATGTATTTGAAAGTGGTAGATTTTGCATTAAAGATATTTTGGTTCTTCTTCTTCTTAGAGTTGGGAATTCCATCATGCACATATTTGAGAATGAATGCTTCTTCCTTACTCTTTTCAGACTTTAAGTAAAATGTGGTGCAGCAGTCTTTGATGTCAGATATCGTTAGAAATGAACATTGATAACCAACTCTGTGGTTACATGCAGGATACTAGAGGAGGACTTTAGCTGAAAGAATGAATCCACAGCAACAATTTTTATTGTAGTATAAGAACATTTAGCACATTTAATAACTGAAAATAAATAAAACAGAAACAGAACCATGTAAAAAGCAGTAAGCATCTATGTTTCTCAAATAAAGTAATAATTATATTGACAGTTTCCTTTGTTGGTCAATGTATTGCCTTTTAATATCTATTGCTACTGTACTTCCATGTGTATTTTTAAACACTCTTTTTACTAGACCTCCATATCCAACAATGTAACCAATGACTTCATATTTTATCATCAGAATAGCAGAGGCAGTTAGTAATGATTAACAATTTGCCTCTCTCTTAGTGAGTAATGTTACTACTTTTCACGGTCTTGTATCTCTAATATTCTCAGCATGAGGCTAGTTAAAACTCTCATCAGGTTTTATTATTATATACATGAAATTTCTCTCCATCAAATGATAATTAAGTGCAATACATGTAAAAATGGAGCAGTGTAGATTAAAAACTAATCTTAACTTTGTTTCTTTTCAGTGTTTCTTTTGCAGTTTTCAAGTTGTTGAAACCTCTTCCTGGCTTTTTATTCTGTGTCTATAAATTCTGTAGCTATAAATTAAACTTCCTGCTCTGCCTTAAGTGACTGTAGTCAAGTTATCAATTATAAAGTAAGAACAAAATTACATGGTACATTAGAATAAGATAAAAACAAAATACATTCTAAAAACTTGAGCCATGCAATAATAATAATACAGTACATGCATGGAATCAAGTATAAAATTAAAAATACAAAATAATAACAACCAGATACGAGGCTTAAGCATGGGATAAGATGAATATAATACAGTTAAAAATCATGCTGTACCACACTGTAATGCAAGCATAGAATCACTCTTATATGTAAGTATAAAAACAGTCTGTAGTCCAGTGAACAGCATGTTAGATTGCCACGAAGGGGGCCCAGGTTCAATTCTCGGTCGGGTTAGAGATTTTCGTCACTCAGGGACTGGGTGTTTTGTTGTCCTTACCATCATTTAATCATCATTGACGCACAAGTCGCCCATGTGGTGTCACCTAAGACTTGCACTAGGCCGTGGCGGAGTGGCCATGCGCATTGAGGCACTATGCTCTGATGTGTGAGGCCATCCCTGTCAGGGGTTCGAATCCCCCCTAGGGCAGGGATGTTTGTGTCATCTTTAGTATAAGGTAGTTCATAAGTAGTTTGTAAGTTTAGGGACTGATGGCCCCGCAGTTAAGTCCCTTAAGCTTAACAAACAATTTTGTACTTGCACCAGGCAGACCGAACACATGATCCCAGCTGGGGTCTAATGCCAAAAAGGCTACACAAAATCAATCAATCAAGTATAAAAACAACACAGTAATAAAATATCAGATTACTGTAGTTCATAGCATGCTAGATGTGAAAATAGGAGATGCATCAAGGGCATGAGTCTGTAGGTAAAATACTTAATAGGTCATGCCATGCCATAAAACATTACATCCAGAGCATTAAATGTAAGAGAGAAAGCAGTACAAAATTGAAATTTCTTGCTTCATTTGCACTTCATGCATGTTATCAGAAATAAAGTAATACATTTTTAAATAAATATGACACTTGGTTGAAGAAATTAAGCTTTTATGTAAGCACGAGAGAAAATATCATCTAGTGTAGGTATCAAACAGCTGATTCCATACCTATTACAGTAAAGGCGTACAGCACAAAATTCCATAGACAAAAATACATGTCTATGGATTTGCCATGGGATAAAAATTTAAAATCCCTTGATACTTTGATGAAGCAACTGTTTGAGTCCATTGGGTATCATTTTTCATCAATTCTGCAAGATGTGACTGGTGGGTCTTGTGTGACAGCATCAGAATATATTGGGGCCACAACTGGGAATGTGTATAGAGGGATAGTGCACACAGTTTGATGAAAGTACCATTTCCAGCACCTCCTCCAGGGAGCAGAAGAAATGCTGCAATCAAAAGCTGCATATCACCACATTAAATTGCCTGCTGCCATGTAAGTCTTGGCAGCTATGTCCAACAGCAGTGATGACAGTAACTATTACTGCTACCTGATGATGCCAACCAATTGCTTTCACATTATATTATGGAACTTGCACAATATTATTTAGCAACAGATCCAAATGGAAATGCTGAAATGTCACATACCATAGACTATTCAAGAGATGAATAAATCTGCTTCATCTTATGTATCTGCACATTTTAATATACTTATAGATCTATTGCAGAAATACAGAAGTATGGTGTCCAAATCTAATTATTTTATCTTCTATTCATAACGTCCATTTTTACTTTTTAATTGTTATTTTATAAAAGTATCTTTTGTAACAAAACACTAAACTGTTCTTTTTTATTTCCTTTCAGTATATGCCTGAAAACATCATTTCAGTAAAGAGTTTATGGGAGTTAGAGCAAAGCGAAACATCAACAAACCTTACAGGAACAGTGTCACTAATCTCTCCATTTTCATCATATCAGAAAGGAGTATTAATCACTCGTATACATGTAGACTCTGATAATGATGTTACAGGAGTTGCTGAATTAACTATGAACAGGAGAAAATATGCAACATCTCTGAAAGGTATGATAAATCTTGTATAGATAAAAGAAATAGCTTTATGAGTTGTTATTCCATTGAGTAATGCTGCAACATTGAACTAAGGAAGTAATTATGAGGAATTTTTGGTTACTTCTACACCACTTTTAAATGTTGACAAAATATTCTAAACAAATTTGATATAACCACATTTTTTTCCACTTTACTCTAGACGATGTAAGCACTGAACATCTTTGCAGATCCCGTAGTGAGGCTGTGTGATGTGTGTTGTTCTAAAGGTTATTCATGAATGTTTGGAAACATTTAACTGATTGTAAGGACTGAAAAATGTTTCATGGATCTGTGTTGCCGCAGTGGAGTGGCTGAGTATTCTAAGGCGACTTGCTGTGGAGCATGTAGTTGTTTGCTGTCGGAGATTCGAGTCCTCCCTTGGGCATGGGTGTTTGTGCCGTCCTTTGCATAAGTTAGTTTAATTTGAACATTTTTGAGATATTTGTTTATGAGGAAAGAAAAAAAAAAGGTGAAACCAGCTCTAGCCTGCAAAGAGGATGTGTAAATTTTGGATCTTGGACCCATTGTTAAAATTCTTATGCATGTTAGCAAGAAGGGCATCAATGAATCAACCCCTTCACATGGGGCATTGATTCCCACACATGTTGCAATCAAATACAACAATTTGCACTGAAGTGAGCAACAAGATATCATTCTTGATAATCTATGACAAGGTGGACATCCACCAATCAAGTCAAACATTTTCCAAGAATGTTATGGGACTGCAACTCTTTTTCATAAGATCTGACTGCTTTGGAGTATAGAACAGCCAAAACTTTTGCTGTGGTATCATCATGGACTAGGGACTATTAAATCAATTTGACACAATTTGAATGTAATCCAAAGCAAGGAAGTTCTTTATAGCTTTCACCACTCCAGTTTCTTCCCATTCTATGGGGAAATCACATGGGGGCTGCAACTTTAAGATATTAATGAATAAAACAGCAATGGGTTTCTCTATGGTCCCTCAGGTAAGCAACACCCTCAGTGTCGCCCATGCACTTTGCTCCTTGCAAACCTACCTGTAAGAAGCTCAACCTCTATTTACCTTAATGGTTCTGTGGAACTTGAAACGCGCCTCCTTGCAGGCAAGCAAACTGTTAGCTATGTTGACAGAGTTGCTTATTCTCACAAGGTAGTGAAACACTGCAGCTGGATGGTGTCAAAAATGCTTTCAGGTAGGCAGCAAAAATGTTGCTGAACCTGTCAATGTTGCACTCTCCATGATCACCCCACAGGAGGGTGCAAAATTGGAGTGCTGAAAAACCATAAATACCTTCTCCTGCTTTGTAGCATGTTAAAAGTTTGTTGAATCATATTGAACAGTGCTTCCACCCTGTGTACTACAACCAATATTTCAGTCATACTATACTCCAAGGGAGTCAGATTATGTTCAGTAATGTTGTAGGCCCAACAATATGCTTAGATAAGGGTTGATTCATTCGTTAGATTTTGCAGTGTCATAGATAGTATAGAGTGTCATATTTTCATTCTCAGCACAGCATTTTGACTGTTAAACATGTGAGAATGAATGCCTAAATGAAAGGAGTGGGTTTATTGATGACATTCATGTCACTTCATTAGATTGTGAGTGGCAGTTTGTCTATAAATTTTTTTGGCCCTCCAAACTAAACACGTTGTCTTAACACTGGGTATTGTGGTTCAGATCTCCATCATAAAGGTGTCAAAAGGATAACTGATGCATTTTGAATGTTTGTAGTTAGTTTCTTCTACAAATTTTACTGGTAACACCAAAATATTAGGTATTATATTGATAAAGGCCTATAAAAGTATTTAATTCGAGATGTCTGTAGAAGCCTTGTCCAAATAATGTTGAAAATAACCTTCCATAAGACTGATTTTAAATAAATACTGACTACCCTGTGAGTTTGAAAATAATTCATCAGTATGTAATAAGAGTATTGCTATAGCCAGCACAAAACGCGTACTATATCACCTTCACTTTTAACCCCTCAGAGGGATTCTGTTCTACTTTTGTCTCATTTGTCAGTCTAAAAATTTTGGTTCTATCAACTTTCCTAATTGTATGTGCACCAAAATCATTGGCGGACTTTCCCAGCCTTGAAGAAAACAAGAGACCAAATGAAAAATTACCTGGACTTCTTTTTACAGTTGTTGTTGTGGTCTTCAGTCTGCAGACTTGTTTGATGCAGCTCTCCACGCTACCCTGTTCTGTGGAAGTCTCTTCATCCGAGAATACCTTTGGCAACCTACATCCTTTTGAATCTGCTTACTACATTCGTCCCTCGGTCTCTCTCTACAATTTTTACCCTACACACTTCCTTCTAATGCTAAGTTGACAATTCCTTGATGTCTCACAATGTGACCAATCAATCTATCCCTTCTCTTAGTCAGGAAATGCCAGAAACTCTTTTTCTCCTCGATTCGGTTTAGTGCCTCCTCATTAGTTACCTGATCTACCAATCTAATTTTCATCATTTGTCTGTAGCACCACATTTCAAAAGCTTCTATCATCTTTTTATCTGAATTCCTTATCGTCCACGTTTCACACCCATACAATGCTACACTTCAGACAAATGCTTTCAGAAAGGACTTCCTATTTCAATTAATATTGGATGTTAACAAGTTTTGCTTCTTTAGAAACACTTTCTTTCCATAGTCATTCTGCATTTTATATCCAGTGGCAGAACTAGAAGAAAACTGGGCATCAGCGAACTCGTATTTGCGAGGCCCCTTTTAATTTTTTTCAGTCAGGAAGAAAAAGGTAAATAAAATGAGTTTAATTATACACAAATAATCATTATACTAAAATTTTATTAGTATAACATGCAAGTATTAGTGTAATGACAAAAAATACAATAAACAAACACAAATTAAAATAAGAGAAACTTTTCGGCATTTTGCCTCACTGAATTTTTTATGATCACATAATTAATACTACCCGCTATTTCGGCTTCAGTTGATAGTACTGATAATGCAAATAGTCTTTCTTGGCTCATTGTGCTTCTCAAGTAAGTCTTAATCAGTTTTAACTTTGAGAAGATTCTCTGGGCCGAAACTGTACCAACTGGAAGTATTCATGATTCAGATTGTTATATAAACATTTGGATATACTTCTTCCAAATTGTTTTCTAAAATGTACTGAAGAAGTTGCTTTACGTCTTTGATTCAGTCTAGTGGATTGGATTTTAAAAGCTGGACTTGCTCATTAAATTCTAAAGGCTGTATGTCACTATTTTCACCTTCTCAGTGTATCATACCTAAATCATTACAATGCTTGAGAAAGTCCTAGGATAGATATTTCAAACAATTGATATCATAAATAAAACCAAATTGCACAAAAAATTCTCGTGCTTTGAATCGACATTCACTGTTGACTATTACAGAATCTATAATTGTGTTTAAAATTAACTCTCTACTGCATTTCAGCAGATTGTATTGGTTTATCAGTTTGTTCGTAATTGAACATTCATTTTTTCTGTGGTATTCCTTTCTTTTTAAACTCAGGCTCAGTTTCAATACTACTTTTTTCTACAGACAATTGAGCTTCTGCAACACATGTTTCAAACCCTGTAATATGGAAATCTCAAATCCAGTCACAAAATGAACGTAAAGAGTCAATAGCTACTTTCACACTTGAACCGACTGTCATTGTTCATTTATAGTGTTCAAACAAAGTACAATCTTGCACCACACATGTATTGTTTCACTAAACTCAAAAGTTTCGTTCAAGACTTCTTCAATGACTAAGAGTTTCAGAATCATCAGTTTTACTTTTCCGGTCATTCACACTTTTGACGACATCATCAAATTGGAATAATAGACCGTTTAGTGCTCCAATTCTGCTTTCCCATCTTGTTTCAGACAGAGGTTTCTATGCCAATTTTAATTTAGTTTTTATAAGTTCCCAACACTTGCTAGACATTGTAAACAGCACATAAATTTTATTGATGAAGCCGCAAAATAATGTATCTATTGTAGATTAGTTAGCTGCATCTATGAGAAGCAAATTCTAAGAGTGACATCCACATGGCGTGAAGAATGCTCTTGATTAGTATTAACACCTTTATTAATGCAACCATATTGGCATCATTGTCATATTGCTGTCCTCGACATTTTTTATATTTAGATCATTATTTTTTAAGTTCCTTTCAAACTGTATTTGTTAAATATTCTCCCATTGATTCTGCAACTGTAATAAACCAAACAATGTGTTCCTCTATCTCTCCGGTTGAGGAATTGCAAAATCGTAATATTATTGACATTTGTTCTGTCATACATTGATTATTACTGTCGCTATTGCCAAAGGGACGCACTCCGTGCTGAGAAATAGAGACCATCGTAGATAACAGGCAAAAGTGGACCCATAGAGCTTACGGGATGTACGTGGTAAAGAAATCTCCTTGTGAACTGCAGATGTCCTCAGCCACTGTCTCAGGTTGGAGAGTTTCCTTTCGGAGAAAAGCAAGGTAGCTCCATACAGCATCTAGGCGCTGATGTGAGATGTTACATCAGTACTTGGTTGCCAACAGGCACGTCTTATGTACGTAGGAAAATTGATACCAGCCTCGGTGGTGTCATGAGGCTGGAATGAGAGGATAAATGAGGAAAACTACTAGTTAGCAGCTCCCCTCTCTGGAGAGGGAGTAAGGCGTGGCCAACTGACGTAAAACGTTGTTGCTAACCATACTGGGCAGCACCGTGACGTTTGCCTTTCAGCTCAACAATGTTGCTACCAAGTATGGAGTTTGTTAGTGCAAAAACAAGTCACATCCCCACCCAGGGAATGGCAGTGGGGACAGGGCTGAAACATGGTTCCAAAGAGGACTCGGGGAGGTGGCAATCCACAAAGCAGATTGTTGGAACATAGCTGTGGCCAATAGGAAACTGTTAGGTACCAGAAAGTGTGGACGAATAGTGCGCCCACACTGACCTTTAAAACCCCTTGTTTTTAGATCAATTAGGAAGTTCTCCATCAGAAGCGTTTGGCGCTGGATCCGTGTCATTCGCCACCAGCCTCGGGTAAACTCCACGACCGTCTGTTTCTCGCACGGAGTGGGTCTTTCATGGGATGCTGCTAGGAAGTGTAGCTGTATCAGGCTCTTCCCTAGGAAACGTAAGCCCTGTCATGGAAACATGTGATCTTTGCTTTTCTAAATAATTAGCCTTGGTGTATTAGTAGATAGATTGCAATAAATACATTCCCATTTACCTGTGAGTTCCCTAAGTCTCTGGAACAAGTATTCTCTCGAGTCCTGAATTCCGCATCTCTTGTAGATGCATATTACTTGTCTTTCAGTAGTCACTCCTTTCCGCTTGGGACTTGCAGAGTGACCGACAACCCCGCTTCCTCTTTCCAGTGTTAGGATACAACAGTTCCACACGGCTTCACATCCTTGGTACAATAGAGCATAAAGGCATATTATTTTACTTGTTTACTCTTTTTACAATTTCGTTCATCTTCATCTACATGGGATACTTTGCAAATCAAATTCAAGTGCCTGGCAGAGGGTTCATCAAACCACTTTATACTATTTATCTCCCATTCCATTCTCGAATAGTGCGTGGGAATAAAGAACACCAGAATCTCTCTGTTCGAGTTCTGATTTCTCGTATTTTATTCTTATGATCGTTTCTACCTCTGTAAGTGGCAGTCAACAATATATTTTCGCATTAGAAGGATAATGGTGGCAATTGGAGTTTCGTAAGTAGCCCATGCCACAGCAATAACCACCGTTGTTGTAATGATTCCTATCCCAGATCCTGTATCATTTCCAAAATGCTGTCTCCCCTGTATCGTGCAGTACAAAACGAGCTACCCTTCTTTGGACTCTTTCGATGTCCTCCGTCAAACCCACTTGATAAGGATCCCACACTGGGCACCAGTACTTCAAAAAAGGAGTGACAAGTTTAGTGCAATTAGTTTCTTTAGTAGTTCTGTTGCATCTTTTAAGGGTTCTACCAATAAAACACAGTCTCTGATTCGCCTTTCCCATGACATTATCTACGTGTTCTTTCCAGTTTAAGTCTGAAGTAATAATAATCCTCAGGTATTTTGTTGAGTTTACGGTCATCACTATTAATTGATTTATCTTGTAAACAAAGTTAAACGGATTTCTTTTCGTACTTTTGAGGACGACTTCACACTTCTCATTATTTAGAGTCAATTGCCAGTTTTTACACCATAGTGATATCTTATTCAGATCATTCTACAGATAGTTTTGATCTTCAGATGATTTTACTAGGCGGTAAATGACGGTGTCATCTGCAAACAACCTAAGAGAGCAGCTTAGATTTTCCCCCAAATCTTTTATGTAAATAAGGAACAGCAGAGGACCAATAACACTACCCTGTGGAACGCCCAATATCACCTCTGCTTTAGTTGATGCTTTACCATTGATTACTACAAACTGTGTCCATTCTGATAGGAAATTCCCTATCCAGTCGCAAATTTGTGGTGATATACCATAACCACACAATTTGATTAAAGACAGATTTTGATATTAATGAAATTAATTCATTTTGTATCTCATGCCTCAGATAATGCTGAGAAAGTTGCTTTTCATTAGTAAGTTATATTTGGATAACAGTTTAAATAAGTCTATAAAATTTCCACTGTTTCCATTATCATTCAGGTTAAGGGATTCTCGATGACCTCTAAATGCCAGATTGTGTGAGGCTAAGTAGTTGATAATCTTTCAAAAAAGTTATACCAATACCCTTGTGATTCCCTGTCAGTCTCTCGTTTTCCTTATATATTGTTTTCCCGTATTTAATTCCTTTATAGAATTCCATCCATTTAATCATACACTCCATACTTTGTTCATGTCTTTGCAATATCTTACTCAGTTGGAGAGTACGTGTAGAACGAATAAAACACCCTAAAAACAGAAAAGTCAATTTTCATCGGTATTTGCCTGAGACACATAAATAAAGTGGCTAATGCTCTCCCGCTTTTCGGGACAATAGAAAGTTTCAATTCAAGGAATTGCATGAAACTTCAACCTCAAGACTGTTAGTTGGATATTTATCAAGGTTTACATAAGATCAAAACAAAAGTCGCAGAATGCAAAAATACAGTTTCTCACTTAAAATAATAAGTGTACGAAAGTGAAAGTGAGCGGCAAATTGTTGATATGTAGCGCGAAAGAGAAAATATTCCATACTGTTCTAAATTACCCCATTTGACAGTGCTTAAAAGTACTCTGTGTTAAAGTATAGAAAGAATTGAACGTGGTAACGTCATACATGGCAGCACAGTTTTTATATTTTGCCGTGTATGATGCCAGAAAACTAGTAATAAAATATAAGAATCATTTAAGAAATCAATACATATTATAAAATGGATGTTAGTGTGTGTTCCACATCTCCTCCTATTATAGAATTTTTTATTGTGGAGACACGAGTTTAAGCTTCAATTATTACAAGTGAGCCGGCTGGTCTCTCCCAAAATGAGTTACACCAGTCTGTTCCTTGTTTTCTTCTGCTTCACGATATGTGGAGCAATTGCATTTAAAAGTTAACTCCATGGAGGTACATTTTCAAAAACAACAAAAACTGTCTCTTATGTTACTGAAGCAAATATTGCACTAAATTATGCATTATATGTTACATACATCGAAACTAAATAAGACTGTCATTACAAAAGCATGATCTTGTACTTCCTTAATGTTCAAATTTTGGTTTAAAGGAGAAGGACTTAATTCATTTCTCAAATTAACTACTGTTTAGCTTCTTATGCAATAAAATTCTGACATGTAAACACATAATATGTATTTTCTTTATTGAAAAACACATTCAGAATAGATCTAGGGAAATAAACAAACAAGACAAAATTTCTAAAACGAAATGGTAGTTTTACTCATTTGTCTTTGTTTCCCAAGCTGCAAGTTTCTCATAAAATGCTTTGGATCCATTACAGTCGGGAATTTACTTGAGCACTTTGCGTATATCTTTGACTATATTTTCATTGATTCGACACATACCATTTGGGTAAGCTTATCTCTGTGATAGTTGTGCTACGTGTAGATACGTTGGCCCAAGGATGAAAGAATGTAGACATAAATAATACATCCAAACAACAGAGAAAAACTGATTTTGTTCATAAAAGGAAGAACACAGCTATTTTTTAAAAATAATGAGGGAAGTTAGAACCATATTGTCATACAACTACATATCTTGTTAAGACACCACATGAAGATAGTAGCTGATACAGCATTTAACGCTGGGAGGCCTCAGTTTGTTATCTATGCTGCCCCAAGCCTCCAACGAGCAAAATCCACCACTGGTTCAACTATCAAGTAATTTTAACCAGACCGTAGCACTTACATAAAATTTACAAAAGTAAAATAAATTATGCTTTACAGACAAATAAATATGCTAAGAAATGTTTACTGACTTACCTTACAAATATGAAATAAATCCCAATAGTGTGATAAATATATTGAAATGTACATAGTAAATTAATTACAATAAACAAGCAACCAACTTTTCACTCATTAACGACAAGAAACGTAGACGGAAGTTTTCTATGCGTGAGGCTCTTGACACACTGAGTTTTGTGCATTATTTCATCACTGCTGTTTAGTGCGTATGCGCAGATTCACGACAGGTGTTGTATGGCAATTCCCTTAACTGATCGGTAACAGTCAATACCACTCGTGAGTCTTTGAGCTGTGCTTGAGTTACAATGCTCGTTGTCAACTGCACAGCGTGTGCTAACAGTCTAGTGTCACTGCATCGTTGTCCACCTTGTTGTCTTATTTGTAACTGAGCTGGGCTGTCATTGTGTTTTGTTGCATTACTTTCATTGTTTAATGTGTCAAACAGTAAACTCAGTTTTGATACACAAAGTATTTAACTGAAAATTTTATCACTACTGCTAAGGCGTCATACCACAATGCGCGGGGTTGCTCCCATTGGGGGGTCGAATCCCACCCTTGGGTATGGATGTTGTGTTTGTTCTAACGTTAAGATTGTGTAAGTTAGATGTAGGTCGTCACTACATAACCCAGAAATTGAAAAGCGACGTTAAACATTATATTAAAAAAAAAAATAATAATAATAATAAATTAACTTAGTTCTCCGAGGCCCCCACAGGCCCGAGGCCGTCGGCAATCTCCGACGCCTAGCGCCACCACTGTTTATATCTTCATTACTTCGGCCATCAGAAGTAATCTTGCTACCTAAATAACAAAATTCATCTACTACTTTTATTGTCTCATTACCTAATTTAATTCCTTCAGCATCGCCTGATTTTCTGGCATTGCATTCCATTACCTTCGTTTTACTCTTATTATTGTTCATCTTATATCTTCCTTTCAAGACACTATCCATTCCATTCAGTTGCTCTTCCAGATCTTTTTACAGAGAAAACCCAAATTCTGTATACACCTTGAGTTTCCATTGAGGGTCTATAGCAACAGGCAAAAAAAAAAAAAAAAAAAAAAAGATACCGTTTCCTCGCTTATACTGTAATTAAAAAACAACGTAGTATTGTAACAGAATTTCATAATGAGTGTAAGTGAATAGTTTAGTTGCTCCTAATTTTAAGTGTGGAAAACTGACTTGGAGATATATAGGTGTATAAATATATACTTCTTGTATAAAAAGTAATAAAACTGGATTGCTATGAACCACTGCCAAAAGCATAATGTAGTCTGGTGCAACCCTTCAGTCTGTGAAGTTGTTTATTTGCACTTGTGTATTTGACCACAGACAGCTTAATCACCTCTGTCCGACTTTTGGTTTATGACTTTGGGAGAAACTGTAACAAACACTCTGTGAAACGTTTGAGACTGAAAAGAAAGCACTGTGATGACATAGGTTCTGGACTGAGAAACTGTGTAATTTATACTCAAACAAACTACATTTTGACACATTTACCAATTAGATGACAGTACTGATATAAAAGGCAACCTGAGCTGTTTGTTAAATAACAAAAGCTCATGTAATACACAAAACTTCAATTGAAGAAATTTCTGACTGCCTTAATGCAAATCTCACCACCATGTCTTCCCCCCCCCCCCCTCCTCTCTGTCCAAAAAAGACATAAATTTGCATTCCTTTTGAGGCCACGCAGATCTACATAGGATGGTAGATAATTGTCTCATGTTGTCTTACAATGTAACAAGAATTCAAAATGTGTAGTCAACAATTATATTTATGTTACCACATGTTCACATAAAAGTTAATTAATAACGTTTAGGAGCAGCACTGATTGTTCATAAGAGTAACTAATTTTTGCACATGATAACAGTGCCATGGATTTGTAGAAAATACCCACTTGGGGCACCTAATGTCACATGGCTGGAAATAATCTTTTGATAAATTTCCCAGACCTCTTGAGCTTCATTAAACACCTGGAAGCTTGGCTTGTTGAAAGTGATTACTTATGTCCTGATCCATCAACTACTGTCTGAGATAATGCTGCTGATTTAGCTATTGTTTCCAGAGCACAAAAACTGCTCGTTGTTCTTGATTGCAGAGTCTGCCAAAATGGTCTGGTTTTGATGTCTACATGGTGAAAGTGTATGCTAAAAAGATATGGAAAATTCAGGTAGCCAAATAATAGATTATTAGTCTATGAACAGAATAGAACAGTAGCCTTCTGGATTAACTACTACTAATATTACCTCATAAGTAAGGCTAACATTCTGCAGTAGGCTGTGAAGCAGATATGGTCCAGTGTCAGAGAGGGTGAGTCCTTGGAGAAGATGGCACCACCAGTACATCAATGGACTGACAGTGGTGGGTTCATGGCTCAACTGTGGTGCAGCAGGATGTTACATAAGGAGTGATGTACATAGTCTGGTGAGGCATGGCACATGGAAACAGTGTAGCATTGGCAACAGGTGCTCACTGCTGATACAGCTAGTGTTAAGTCCAAAGTGTGCACAGGCTGCACTGTGGTCAGGTGGTGCTTGAAATACTTTCCAGCAGATGACTACTAGGTGGTAATGTGTGGGCATGTGACATGAGGCAGCAAAGTTCTTCCCATGTCTGGAGTGATATCTGACAAGCCTGATGTACCTGGACACTTTGGAGACCATGTAAATCAAGGATGGAAGAAGTTCTTGCCATGTGATCAACAGAAGGCACAGCAGCCAACCACAAATCTGTTTTGTATGTATCCTAAGTGAATTGCAGACTGGAAGTTTTATTTTAGCATGGGATGGTTAGTAGTTGCAGACAACCTCTGCCACTAATGTTGTCTTGAATACCAATTAAGTTAATCTTTATCAGAGTGGGGACCATCTTAATATGAGCCAAGCTTTTACTATCAATTACTTATGGTGAGCAGAACATGGAGTTTAATTGAGATGGAGACCACAGTGAAACAGGAAAATATATATGTCAATGTGACAATCAAACTTTGACAAGCAGGAGTAACAAAGACCAATGTCCAGAAAATACCTAATTAGCATTAGGCTTTCATGTCATCTGGAGATATACTATGTAGACAATTTACGATAGAGACATTTATGAAATGTACTCATAGGCCAACAGTCACTTTTTTTATTTTCATGTTTTGTATTTATTTATACCGTAAAAATAGGTTCAGTGAAACTATGTTGACATTTTCAAGCATCTGCACCTGAAATAAAAATTATTCATATTGAATTTTAACTTTCCATTACTTCAGAAACAGTAAACTTAAATAAGGAATATGTTTCCCAGAAGTAATTACAAAACAATACATAATCCATGTGCTAACATTGTTTTACATTCTTCATACAGCTCATTTGAGAAACAGATCCAGGCTGTGCCACTATAACCATTGTACCGAGCTGCTAACTTTTGATCAAATTGTACATTTGTTTCTCCTCCTCAGTGGTCAGTCGCATTCCAACTTGTAACATGCTTTCTCCAATTCATTGTTAATTTACAGGGATATTTATGTTAATTTCGTACAAGTTTCTCTGTTTCAAGTTCCCCATGCACGTGTCTGGGCATGTGGGAACAGCATCAACAAATAATCATGGAGCACAAATGTACTGTGTTGAGCTGTAAGCTATGTACTATCATGTTCAGCAGTTGAAAGAAGAATATTAAGATGAGCAAGACTGAGACAGTAATTAAATCTGCCTCTATTTGTTTACCCACATAACCTCTTTACACCATGCCTCATGATTTTGCTGGATGCATGCACAGTTACATCAGTTGATCCATCAATAATGGGTGGTGGACTACAAGAAATACCATAATAACTTAAGGATCTTTTGGTTGATCTATTCTGTATTGCTATGATACAATGTGTACACTATATACATTATTCAATTAAAACTTAATATTAATCTATAATCTGTCAGATATCACAAAATGTCTCATATCATAATCTAATTTGTTTGCTTTGTATCATAAGACCTAAAGTATTTCAACTCACCATTAAATTCCTCTGTCTGTTGTACATTCTTTGTTTTGTACTGTATCTGAGCTCTTGAATAACACTTCAACACAGTTACACTGTAAATGACAATGTAGTCTGAATCCAAGGCCTTCTAATGCTGTGGAAAATACACAGAGGTTCATTTTCATGTTTAAATTTAAAAAGACAGGGTGTCCCAGCTATCTTGCTCACCCAAAATATCTCTGGAACAACAACAGCTATTGTAAAACGACTTTCACCGGTATCAATGTAAGGCCGGGGCTCATGAATGTACATATCTTGAAACATTTTAAAAAGAAAGCATGTGTGTTTTTTAACACAAACTTATGTTTTTCTAAATGGACACCCTATATTATTTCTTCAGCAATGTATAGCATGACAAATCACATAAACAATGCGTTGATTGCATCGCAATACGCCAATTTTGTCCTGATATATTTTGAAGCGAATTTGATGCTTGAAAGATGCAAAACACGTGGCTAGTGCATGTTCTGAGACTCAGCCGTGATCTCGCTTGAGTCTCAGGACGTGCTAGATGCGATCTTCATATACTTCAAGCATTAACTTCGCTTCGCGAATATCTCAGGATGTTGTAATAATGTTTCAAAATATGTACATTTGTGAGCCTCAGCCTTACATTGATAACGGTGAAAGTTGTTTTACAACTTTGTTGTGCCAGAGATATTTTGGGTGAGCGAGATAGCTGAGACACCCTGTAGATTTAGTCAGAAGTGGCCTTACTTGCTTCTTTTTACTTTAATTACCATAGAGTTTAAGTGGTTACATACACATGTATATTGTTTTATCATACGAGAAGTCTGAGATAAAGACTATTTCCTTGAATAGTCCCTTTTATCCCATATATACAATGATATCAGACTAATTTTGTTTCTTTTACTGTCTTTTCCTATACTGGTAGTCTAAGTTTGTGTACTTGTATATATAATATGGCAGTAATTAATATATGAAATTTTCGTTCCTTGCAGGTCACTTTGAGAAATTCACAAATAGTTATCTCTATTTTAATATCACTACTCCAATACCAAATTATAGCACAATAGTTGGTCGTTTCGGATATTCTGAGGCAGAACGACACTTGGTTGCTCTTGTAAAGAGTCCAGCTGGTGGTTTGGGAGTAGAAGTGCAATTCTATATACTTAACTCTAAAAATTTTGATATTGTATTCCAAGTTTTATCTCCAATGGAATTTCTAAGAGAAGCAGTATTACTGGCAAAATTAAAGCCAAATACGGTAATTTAAACATAATTTAATATTCACTATTTAATATCATAGTATGAAATAATCATCCTAAACACAACTTCCACTAGATTACTAATTGCAAATAACATAAAATGTGTAAATTAAAATTATAATTATTGCATGAACAATGATTTAACAAGATTGTTCTCTGTTATGTTCTTTGCAATTTAGAAATAAAACATATAGTTTACTTGATAATGTAAAGTCCAGATTGGATTAAACAATATAATAATGACAGTTTGCAACTCACGTCAAAGACGTAACGACAAGCTGCAACAGGCACATAAAAAGACACACACACACACAAAGTTACAATATCAGCAATATTGCGTAAAGAATAGATTCCAACTCACTGTTAAAACAACACAAGTTGGGTTTCAGTGTCTGGAGACAGTGGTCATGAGTTTTGCTGTATGATTGTTTGAAACTGTATATGTATTTTAGTTATTGGTAAAGGCTTTGGCCAAATGCTAAGTTATGTAATTATGATTGTCTTTTTTCATGCCTGTCTGTGTCCCATCATATCATTTTTACAGTGGGTTTTTTATATATTAGTTTTAAAACAGTGCAACATATTACCTTGAAAGTTACATATATAAGTCATTTTAAAGAATATTAATTTTATCAATATTTTTCACTGATTGCAGGCAAATTTCAGAGTTGGCTGGAACAAATTAATTTTAGGATTTTCTGGAATTTGGTATTATATGAATATTACAAATTTTGAGTATTCGTATAAAATTTACACACCAGTGGAGAAGTTTGAAGAGACTGGTTTTACAGCCAAGATTTTGTATGGAAATGGTCTTGATTTTGACATGAGTCTCTTGCTCGCAGGAAAGAAGGTATGTGGAATCAGTCTCCTTCTTCTTCTTCTTCTTCTTCTACCTATAAATATATAAATTGACCTTAGATGCTATGCTTACTGTGATTTTGTTCGCACTAATCTCAGGAACTACCGGTACTGTAGGTATTTTGATTTTGTTTTGTGTAACTGTTAAATATTTCCTGGAAATTGGGTGAATCATGATTAATTAAATTCCCATGGCAATGTGAGAACAATGCCATTGTCATCCAATGGTATAGTTGTTTCAACTGAAGAGATTTATTTTTATTTATTTATTTGAGATACATATTCCATAGATCCAGTATGGCGTGAATACGCATGGATGTGGAAGGAGTCAAATTTAGATACAATATGTATATCATACAATATAACCCATTAAGACATGTTGTACATGGGATTGGAATAATTAAATGTGGATTTTAAAAAAAGGCAGAGAAAAAACAAGACAGATACAATAACTAAACAAAAATACAAATACATAAGGAGCTGCAAAAACAGAGGTTTTAGTGCAAATTAGTTGTGATGACAAAATCCATAAGTCTGAATTACTACTGACTATCCCTGTTGAAGAATTCATCTAAAGAGTAGAAACATTTTCCCAGTAGGAATTCCTTTAGCTTTTTTAAAATAGTGTTTTTGTTTCCTTTTAGACACTTTATCTTACTCGGGAGTGAGTTAAAGAATTTTGTACTTGCATACTTTACTCCTTTTTGTACCAGAGACAGAGTTTTCAGTTCACAGTGCATATCACCTTTCCGTCTTGTGTTATAATTATGGAATGCCTCATTTGTTTCATATTCAGAAGAATTGCAAAGTGTGAAATCCATGAGTGAGAGAAGATATTGTGAAGTAGTGGTTAATATACCTAACTGTTTAAAGAGATTGCGACATGAGGTTCTTGGAGGAACACCAGATAGAATTCGGACTACTTTTTTCTGGCTAACAATTTTTTTTTTTTTTTTTGAAAGTGATGAGTTGCCCCAAAAGATTATTCCATAGCACATCACTGCATGGAAATAGCCAAAATATGCAGACTTTGAGACATTGATGTCTCCAATTTTAGTGATTATTCGGATGGCAAATGTTGCTGAGCTAAGCTATTTTTAAAGTTTGCTGTATGTGGTATTCCCAATTGAGCCTGTTATCTATGTAGACACCTAGGAACTTTGCGCACTGAACACTCTGCAACTGTTGGTTCTCGTGTGCAACAGTAATCTCTTCTGGGCTTTTGTAACTGGATTGGAACTGCATATAATTTGTTTTATTGAGATTTATTGCTAGAAAATTTGCTGTGAACCAGTTCAGAACATTTGCAAGTGCTTGGTTGGTATTTAATTCTATGTCAGAGGAGGTTTTGCTGGCTGTCACAATACTTGTGTCATCTGCAAACATTGTGATATTGTTTCACTGTTTGAGGATATGGGTAGGTCATTAATATATATAATAAATAGCAAGGGACCAAGAACCGATCCTTGTGGAATTCCATGATGTACTGCTGCCCAGTCAGACTCTTACCTCTCCTACTTGTAGATTTTTAACATATAATACTATTTTCTGCTGTCTCTCCTCTAGATATGATCTGAGCCAGTTACCCATTTGTCCACGGGTTCCATATTGGGCTGCTTCTTCTAAAAGTATTCTATGATTGACACAGTCAAAAGCCTTAGTCAGGTCACAGAATATGCCAATGGGCAATTTTTTCTTATCAAGGCATTCTAAGACATTATTAATAAGTGAGAATATTGCTTCGGTTGTAGATACACCTGATCTGAAACCAAATTGTTGCTTACTAATTAGCCCAAATTTTTCAAGGTGATTGACAATCCTGACATATATTAATTTTTCAAAGAGTTTAGAAAATGCTTTTACTAGAGAGATAGGGGATAGTTTGAAACATCTGTGGGATCACCTTTTTTGTAGAGGGGTTTCACAGTAACATACTTCATTCTGTTAGGAACGATACCTTGATTAAGAGAGGCATTGAATATATGAGCTAAAACTTTAGTGAGCTGATTACAGCTGGCTTTTAGCAGTTTGCTGGAAATATTGTCTACACCCGATGAATTTTTACTTTGTAAAGAAACTATGGTTTTTTTAACTTCTTGCACAGTTATGGGGGGCCATACTTATCATGTCTATAGAGTTAGGGAGAAGTTCTTTCAGGATTTTTATTGCCTTATCTGAAGATCCTTTGCATGCCGTTTTTTCAGCAACAGTTAGAAAGTGCTCATTAAAGATTTTAGCCATAATCTCTTGATTTTGAACTAGTTTACCTTCATTCTTCAGAGAAATGTTTTGGGCCTTGTTGGGGTAATTTGCACCAGTTTCGTTTCGTATCACTTCCCATATTGTTTTGATTTTATTTGTAGAGTTCTTAATTTTTGAGCATAGATACATACTTTTTGATTTCTGAATTACTTTGTTCAATATTTTACAATATTTTTATAGTGATTTAACATGTAAGGGTCATCTGATTTTTTTTGACACAATGTACAACTCTCTCTTTCTTTTGCATGAAATCCTATTTCGAGTGGTAATCCAAGGTTTGTAGGTGGATTTTTTAGTATGAGTTTTATATGTTCTTTTTGGAAAGATACTTTCGAATATTAGGGCCACTTCATTACTGAAAATGTTGTATTTGCAATTGGCATTCTCTGCATTATACACTGGACTCCAGTCTACGTTTTGGAGACGTGATTTAAAGATCTCAATAGCCTCATCAGTAAATTTCTTGTTTATTTTCCAGTTGGGAGCACTATCAATCTCACCAATACTTGTATTGTTAATGGTGAGTCTTTGTCCATCATGGGCAGAGAGACCATTAAGGACTTGCCTGACAACTATATCATCAAGTTTGGTTATGTCAATAAATATATTATCAATTAATGAGTTTGTTCATAAAGTTATTTTGGTAGGAAAATTTACAACAGAAGCAAGATTATATGTGTACATCAAGTTCTCTAGGTCTAGTCTGTCTTTGGAATTAGTTAGAAAATTTGCATTGAAATCTCCAGCAACTACGACATCTCTACTAAGTTTAAATATGTATATTAAGAGTGCATCTAACTGTTTCAAAAAATGCTAAAGTTACCTGAATGTGCTCTGTATAATGCTACTACTGCTATATATGAATTATTTAGAGCCAGCTCTATGGCACACACTTCAAACTGTTTATCTGTTGTTTCTGACATAGATCGTTACTCCACCTTTTTCTAAGAATTTTCTGCAATAAGATGTTGCTAAGCAGTAATTATCTAGCACAAGTTTTTCAATACCTGACATAACATGGTGCTCACTAAAGTACAGAACATGGGCACAGTCTATACCTTGTGGCTCCTGGATATTAATTAAGGGTTTGTTAATTTTGTTGCTCAGGCTACATATGTTTTGATGATAAATAGTCAGATTATGTTTTCCAGAACTTCTTATACAGTTATTCCTAAAAAAGAAGTATCAGTTGACACAGTGGGTTTTGTGTTACTCACCAACCATTTATCCAAGTTGGTCTGTTTCGATGTACTGGTAGACTGAGAAGAATCAGCTTTACGTTGCGTTTTTAGCAGCCAATTGTCCAATGTCTTCTGTTTATATCCATTCCTGCAGTCTTCTTGTGTTGTGGAGCACTCATTGTTCGGGAATGTATGTCTTGAGTACACATTGTTCCTAGAATTTATGTCGATTTCACAAATAATGGATGCTAAATGACTTTTTCCGTGCCGATTTAAGTGCAGGCCATGAGTGGTGTAAAGTTCTCAACTAAAATTTTGCATGTTAACCATCTGTACATTTGCATGACTGTTGCAAATTTCTGCATACTGACTGTTTGTGTATACTACAGCCCTGTTTACACAAAAGTACTGAGGCAAGTCATACCTGTGTGGAATATCCAGAACAATGACCTTTGAGTACTTTAGGTGGTTTAGAGCAGATTTTAAGGCATTAACAGCATGCAAACCATCTTTGTGTGCAACATCATTTGCACCACCACAGATTACAATGTAGTCTTCCTTCATTGTATTTCATGACATATTATACACAGTTGAAGCACTTGGTCAAAACGAGCGCCAGACTAAATGAAACCTGAGGCATTCACTTCACTGTTTGTACTTTTTATTTCTTGTGCGAGGCCTCTAAAATGGCTATCACCCATTAAAAATACATTAGTTGTTCTTGTTGCTTTTTTTAAATTAGCTGTCGCTTTGAGTGTTGAAATTAACTTACTTCTGATTCTGAGTGACGGTTTTCGCTGGCGAGGTTCCATAGTTTTCTTAACAGGCTATTCTTTGAGATGGTGCACAGTCTGGTCTTTTGTAGATAGGCCTACTGATTTTTGGAGCACGGCAGGAGAATTTATTACTGAAGATGACGTAATGTTCACCCTATGGTTAGAGTTACCGGTACAAACAGATTGCCTTGTAATACTTGTAATGGCAACGGAATCATCGTTCACTGTATACACTTTATTTCTGTTGAATTTATTTACTGCCTGCTCAGCTGCTTTTAGTTTTCTATGATCATTTTCAAGACGTTTGAGTCTATCAGCTAACACTTTGTTTTCTGCCAAGGCTCGGTGCACAATTTCTTGCAGCGAGTTAATAGTTTCAACTAGTTTTGCTTTGTCAGGATGGACTTCACATGTTACACACTTACATTTTAAGCTGGATGGTTTTTCACTGTGAGTTTTTTGCGTGGCACTAGTCTTGGAACTTTGCAAATCACTTTTGTTGATATTCTTTTTGCTATTGATACCGGATAATTTTTGAAAATTCGTAATAACTGGATGCACAAATTCACCAAACTTCTCGATCGCCGCCATCTTGGTTTCTGTGAAGGTGGACCAAAATCAATGCTACTCCTGATGATATCACGGTAAAGCACACACCTGCAAACTGAAAGATTGTGGAAATGAATACAGGTCAGACAACTTATTTTTTCCTTCTTGTAGACCTGTTAACGGCTGTCAAATGTATGAATTATGGAATTTTTATACCATTAGATATATACACTCATGTGATTACTAATGGTTTAGATTCTACATCTACATATATACTCTGCAAATCACATTTAAGTGCATGGCAGAGGAGAAAGTTAGTAAAAGAAACTTCATGAATACATCTCAGCACAATGAATAGCACCTTTCTTGTGATGATTTCCATGCTAGCTCATACATAATTTTTGTGACATACTTTTTCCTGTATCACTATAATACAAAACAAGTTGCCCTTCTATGAATCTTCTCTATATTCTCTGTCAGACCCACTTGTTTGGGATCTCACAATGCACAACAACATTCCAAAATAGGATGCACTTCCCTATGATATTTTCTGTGTGTTCTTTTCAATTAATGTTCCTCATAATTCTATTTCCTAGGTATTTATTTAAATTTTTGTCCTTTATATTTGACTGATTTATTGTGTAAATGCAGTTTAACCAACTTCTTTTAGAGCTCATATGGATGACTCCAAACACTTCATTATTTAGCGTCAACTTCTGATTTTTGCATCATGCATCTTATTTAAATCATTTTGGAGCTGGTTTTGATCTTCAAGTGACTTTACTTACTGATAAATGGCAGCATCATCCACGAACAGTCTAATAAAGCTGCTGGGAGTCATCCAAATTCCTTTTAAAGTTAAGGAGCAGTAGGGGCCCCTAACACTTCCCTGAGGAACGCCAGATATAATTTCCATTTTCTTGATGACTTTCCATCTATCACTACATACTGTGTCCTTTCTGACAGGAAATAACACATCCAATTGCACAACTGAGACAATATTCCATAAAAAGACAATTTGATTAGAAGTTGCTTGTGAAGTGCAGTGTCAAAAGCCTTCCAGAAATCTAGAAATGTAGACTCAATTTGAGACAGCTTGTCAATAGCACTGATCACTTCATATGAGTAATGAGCTGGCTGTGTTTTGTACAAATAATACTATTCGAATCCATGTTGACTGTGAGACAATAGGTGGTTCTCTTCAAGGTAGTTCATAATGTACGAAAAAAGTGAATGTTCCAAAATCTTGGTACAAACTGATGTCAATGATATGAGCCTCTAGCTGTGTGTGTTGCTCCTACTAGCTTTCTTGAATATTGGGGTGACTTGTCTTTGCTTACTGAGTGATTGTATATGATAAGTACATATGGAGCTATACCATCAGCATTCTCTGAAAGGAGCCTAATTGCTATACAATGTGAACCAAAAGACTTGCTTTTGTTAAGTAATTTAAATTACTTTACCACTCCAAGAATATTTACTTCTGAATTACACACACTGGTAGCTGTTCTTGACACAAATTCTAGGTCATTTGCTTCATCAACTTTGGTGAAGAAATTTCAGAAAATAGAATTTTGTTAGCATGTAGTGAGTGTATTGACTATGTGTTTCCTGCTGGTGTACTTTACATATGACTAGAATTTATTTGGATTTTCTACTAAATTATGAGACAAGAGTTTTGTTGTCAAAAACATCATAAGCATCTCACATTGGAGCTTGCTCTAAATTTTGATTTTTCTTAAAAATTTGCTTGGTGATTTTGTGACTATAAATTTGATATGCTGTTTTCTTTGCTTGTGCAAGATTTAAATAACCTGTTTTGCATACTACAGTGGGCCAGTCCCTTGATTTGTTAATTTTTTGGTATATATCTCTCAATAGCTGACTAAATATTTGTTTGAATGTAAGCCACATCTGATCTCCTTTTATTCTGTTGAGGAACTCCTAGAAAAGTTTAACAATTAAGCTAATTCATTTTCTTTTTTTCTTTATTGATGCTTTTCACTTTGTCTTAAGATTGTTGTGTACATAGAACTACTTAACAATTTTCTATTACAATTCTTGTGTTAAATTCCATGTATTGACTTGTTCCATAACCATGGAGTCTCACTCCTCAATTAGGTCCTGTGGAACAGAAACCATATTATTAATATTAATATTATTATTATTATTATTATTATTATTACTATTATTATCTGCTTCCACATTGTTAGTTTTAAACTGCAGAATCTCTTTCAAGAAAGTGTTAAGTGAATTGTATCAGCTTTTTTGAAAATCCATTCACTCATCTTTACAGGAGGGAAATTTGGGGATTTACTGGTTTAAGGACACATTTTATATAAGTAGCATATGACATATTCCATTTTCGATATGTATTTAAGACATTAGTTGCTGGTATTAATATTACAGGGGGAGATAAGACATAACTACATGCCTGGATGATAGTAATATTTTGTGTGTAATTCAGAAGGTGACTGTTTGCAGGAATAAAGCTGAGTCTATACAGCTGTTGGTTTAAATAAGTCTTTATTTCAAACTTATTTTTTTAATCTGCCTTTTAACCTAGCTTTCACATCACAAAGATTTGGAGATTCTCAGATTTCACATTAAACTGTAGTCCCCTTCCATGGTTGCATGAGTGCCTAGGAACATGCCAATCACCCCTGTGTTGTCCAATTGAAACACTTATCCCAGGGAATTGAATGACACCATATTATTACTGACAGAATCTATACAACTGTATGCATAGTCTCCATCCATACGTATTATGAACTATAGTCTGTAGTCGTGTTTCTCTGGATGCATGTGACGTCTAATCTCGGGATCTTATATTCATACTGGACTCATACTGGCATCAGTGAGTTGTCAAAAGACATGATGGTATCTATCCAATTCTCAATTGGCATTTGAAATACACCCCCACCTCCACACAACAACAAGAACAACAACAACAACAACAAATGAGCAGTCGTGTAACTCACATTGATAGAAGGATTGTAGTATGTTATATGGAAGTGATAGTATTCACTGATCTAACACTGTACTCTAAATTTCATTATAACTTTATACACTGCCTATAAACAACATTACTATTGAACCTGAACAGTTATACAGCCATAGATACTTAGTCTACCCATAGGAAACCATAGTAAATTACTAATTTTGTCAATGCTGATATAATTTTTTTTAAGTTACTTTCAGAAGTAATACAAATACCTTGTTATCTCAGACAATGTGATATATAACTGGTCATTTTTCAGATTGGAGTGAAGGTGAAAGGACTTCATAAGCCACGTCCACCAGTTGATTTGCAAATAGCAAACAAAAAAATAAATTTGCTGGAGGCAGAAGAGGATGACTACTATGATGATACTCTATATGAAGAGGCACTTAGCTGGGAGGGCCTTGTGGAATTGGATGCTGTAGTCTACCCAACAATTAAAGGATTCCTGGAAATTGATGAGAAAGATACTCTATATGCAGTGCATGGTTATTTGGTTCTACCTAATGGTACAGCAGAATTTTATGATGACTTTGACTTCATTGTGAGTACAGAGCTGCAGATAAATTTACATATTTTCTTTTAGAACTTAATGTAGAAAAATGACTAGTTGCATTTCATCTAGATCATGTATCAAATTCCAAACTTTATTGAATTTGAAAATATTAAAATGTGAAAAAAAAAGAAAGAAGAGAGAGAGAGAGAGAGAGAGAGAGAGAGAGAGAATTTCCTCCACATGCTGATTGTGGAGAGGGCAACACTCACTACAAAAAACTGGAGACAGAAAATGTTCATATAATAAAAGTTAACTGCAACAATAATACCAATACATAAATTGTCACAACACCCACATAGTACTAAGGATGGAAAGCTGGCTGAAACCAGATGTCAGTAGTACTGTAATTTTAAACTCCAGATGGAACGTGTACTGCATGTTGTTGTGGTCTTCAGTGTGCAGACTGGTTTGATGCAGTTCTCCATCCTACCCTGCCCTCTGCTAGCCTCTTCGTCTGTGAATAAGAACGGCAACCTACATCCTTTTGAATCTGCTTACTTTATTCATCTCTTGGTCTCCCTCTATGATTTTTACCCCACAAACTTCCTTCTAATGTTAAGTTGACAGTTCCTTGATGTCTCAGAATGTGTCCCACAAACCTAACCCTTCCCTTAGTCAGAGTATGCCAGAAACTCCTTTTCTCCCCAATTCTGTTAAGCACCTCCTCATAAGTTATGTGATCTACCATCTAAGCTTCATCATTCATCTGTAGCACCACATTTCAAAAACTTCTATCATCTTTTTGTCTGAACTCTTTATCATCCATATTTCACTTCCATACAGTGCTACATTCCAGACAAATGTTTTCAAAAAGGAATTTCTATCATTTAAATTAATATTGGATGTCAAAAAATTTCACTTCTAATGAATCACTTTTCTTTGCATAGCTGCATTTTATATCTTCTTTACATCAGCCATCAGAAGTAGTTTTGCTACCCAAATAACAAACTTATCTACTACTTTCAATATCTCATTACCTAATCTAATTCCTTACTCTTGTTAATGTTCATCCTATACCCTTCTTTCAAGACACTGTCCATTGTGTTCAATTGCTCTTCCATGTTCTCTGCTTTCTCAGACAGAATTAGTATCTCACTGCAAAACTACAGAGTTTTTATTTCATGTTGTTGAAATTTAATTCCTTCTCAAAATTTTTTCTTGCATTCCTTCACAGCTTTCTCAATGTACAGATTGAACTACTCAGCGACCATTTCATGCTCAGTGACTCTAATAACTATTGTCTGGTTTTTGTACAAGCTGAATATAACTCTTTGATCCCTATATTTTACTCCTGCTACCTTCAGAATTTGAAAGTATGTATTCCACGCAACATTGTCTAAAGCTTTCTCCAGATTTAATAATGCTAAAAACGCAGGTTTGCCTTTCCTTAACCTATCCTCTAAGATATCTCTTAAAGTGATCATTGCCTCACGTGTCCCTACATTTCTCCTGAATCCAAACTGATCTTGTCCAAGGTTGGATTTCGCCAGTTTTTCCGTTGAAATGTAAATAATTAGTGTTAGTATTTTACAACCCTGACTTATTAAACTGATAGTTCTGTAATTTTCACATTTGTTTGCATGTGCTTTCTTTAGAATGGGAATTGTAGTCAGAGGCGTATTTCTTCTGTCTCATACATCTTGCATACTAGGTGAAACAATTTCTTCATAACTGGCTCTCCTAATGATATCAGCAGTTCAGACGGATTATCATTTACTCCAGGGGCTTTGTTTCAATTCAAATCTTTCAGTCTTCTGTCAGATTCTTCTCACATTATCATATCTCCTATCTCATCTTGCTCTACTTTCTCTTCCATTTCCAGAATACTGCCTTCAAGTTCATTTCATTTGTATATGCCTGCAATATATTCCTTCCACATTTCCCTTCTTTACTTAGTACTGATTTTCCATCTGAACTCTTGATATTCATGCAGCTGTTTTTCTTGTCTCCAAATGTCTCTTTTATTTACCTGCACAAAGTATTTATCTTTGCCTTAGTTATACAATCATCTACGGTCTTGCTTTTGTCCTCTGACCACAACTGCTTAGCTAGTCTTAACTTTCTGTCAACTAATTTTTTTTGCTGGCTGTACTCCATTTTGCCTGCTTCACTTACTGAATTTTTATATTTAATACCTTCATGAATTAAGTTCACTATCTCCTGTATTACCCAAGAATTTCTGTTAGGCCTCGTCCTTCTGTCTTTAGGCTCATCTGTGGCACTCACTACTCTATCTCTCAGAGCTACCCAACCTTCCTCTACTGTTTTACTGTTCCCTGTTTTGGTCAGTCCTTGCATAATGCTTTCTCTGAAACTCTCAACCACCTCTGGTTCCCTGAATTTGCCCAGGTTCCATCTCCTTTATTTTTCTTTCTTTTTGCAGTTTCATACGTTTTAACCTAAGATCATAATGAATAAGTTATGGCCAGAGTGTATGTCTGCCCCTGGATATGTCTTACAGTTTAGAACCTGCTTTCTAAACCAATGTCTTACCATTATAAAGTTAATCTGGTACCTTCCAGAACCAAGTGTTTGTGGTGATTAAATTGTGCTCTGCACAAATTTCTGCCATGTGATCTCTTTCATTCCTTTTCCCCTGTCCATATTCACCTACTACATTTCCATCTCTTCCAACTATTGAGTTACAATCTGCCATCACAATCAAGTTATCATCTCCCGTAACTGTATGTATAATTTATTTTATCTCGTCATACATTTCTTCGATCTCCTCATCATCAACAGAGCTATTTGGCATATAAACTTGTACTACTGTGGTCAGTATTGGCTTTGTGTCTATCTTTGCTATGACAGTGCATTCACTATACTGTTCATGGTAACTTACCAGCATTATCAGACCTACTCCTGTATTACCACCAACTTATATTGTATTTATAACCCTGTACTCGCCTGACTAGACATCCTATTCATCCTGTCACTGAACTTCACTAAACTATATCTAATTGTAACCTATCCATTTCTTTGTTCAAATTTTTTAACTTACCTACCTGATTGAGGGTTATAATGTTCCACACTGTGATCCTTAGAATGCCTGCTTTGTTTTTCTTCATGATGACATCCTCCTGAGTAGTCCCCGCCTGGAGATCTGAATGGGGTACCTCTTGAATATTTTACTCAGGAAGATGTCATCATCTTATATTCATACAGCAGAGCTGCAGGTCCTTGGGCAAAGTAATGAGTGTAGTTTCCCCTTACTTTCAGTTGTTTACAGTAACTGTATGGCAAGGCCATGTTAGCTTATGTTACATGCCTGCTCAGTCAATCATCAAGACTGTTGCCCCTGTAACTACTGACAAGACTGCTGCCTCTCTTCAAAAACCACACATTTGTCTGGCCTCTCCACAGATACCTCTCTAATGTTGTTGCACCTATTGTGCAGATACCTGTATCATTGTGACATCAAGCTACCCCACCTGGGCAATGTCTGTGGTTCATGGGTAAGCAATAAATAATATCAAGTGAAATTGTTACAGATCCAGAATGTGAAATAATTTGGGTGATGTTCATGGCTAAAATTGGCTAGAATATGGTCATTAGATGCTTTTATATACCTCCAGGCTCAGCAGAACACATGAAGGAAAATTTGGAAAATATTTGTTAGTCATGTTACAGTCTTAGGTGGAGATTTGAATGCACATATTTCATAGTTATTGACTGCCCAACTTGAAGGTTTAATCTCTGGCACCAACAATGTTGAGATCAGTGGACAAAGTTCAAGACAATTGTACAATATGCAATAAACAAATATGCAAAGAGTAGAATTATGAATGTTGGGAAAGATCCACCATAGTTCAACAAATGAATTATAAAACTATTAATGCAATGAGAATTTAACTGCAAATAGAAAATTTGGAAAATATTTGTTAGTCATGTTACAGTCTTAGGTGGAGATTTGAATGCACATATTTCATAGTTATTGACTGCCCAACTTGAAGGTTTAATCTCTGGCACCAACAATGTTGAGATCAGTGGACAAAGTTCAAGACAATTGTACAATATGCAATAAACAAATAAGCAAAGAGTAGAATTATGAATGTTGCGAAAGATCCACCATAGTTCAACAAATGAATTATAAAACTATTAATGCAATGAGAATTTAACTGCAAATAGAAAATTTGGAAAATATTTGTTAGTCATGTTACAGTCTTAGGTGGAGATTTGAATGCACATATTTCATAGTTATTGACTGCCCAACTTGAAGGTTTAATCTCTGGCACCAACAATGTTGAGATCAGTGGACAAAGTTCAAGACAATTGTACAATATGCAATAAACAAATAAGCAAAGAGTAGAATTATGAATGTTGCGAAAGATCCACCATAGTTCAACAAATGAATTATAAAACTATTAATGCAATGAGAATTTAACTGCAAATATAAATGTATCCATTGTCTTGCAGACAAGCAAAAGTTATATGATGCCAAAATTAGTGTAATGGGGGCCATGTGACAGGTGTTAAATGATTTTGAAGGCACAGTTCTGTGTACCAACATTAGAGAAGCATAAGACATTTTGGCCTTAAAACTAATTGCTAAACAGTTGGAAACCATATGTCCAGACACTCTGTGACTGTAATAGCATTGAAGCAGAGGATGGCATATATTTTTTCCAAAGCTGTTACTCAGAGAAACATTGCACTGTCATTCCTCCTTTAAAGCATCACATGGACAACAAAATGGCAGCTGTTGAAATAGACGCCAGAGGATAGAAAAGTAATTGGAAATTGCTCAACAGAAGAAAGACCACTGGATATGATGGGATACCACTTCAATATTGCATGGAGTATGCAAAAGAATTTCTCCCCCATGTATCTGCAGCAGTGTACTGTAGATCTCTAGTGGAGTAAACCATTCTTCAGGATTGTAAAACTGTATACATCAATCCTATTTTCTAGAAGGGTCATCTAATGGATGCACAAAACTGTAATCCCTGACATCCATCAGTGTATAATTTTGGAACTCATTTCAGGTTTGAGTATTATGACATATCTGGAGATCTGAAATGTCCCCTATAGGAAATGACATGGGTTCTGAAAGCAATGATCATGTGAAGCCCACCTCAGATGATTAATCCACAAGACTGAGAGGTCAGTACATACAGGCTCTCAGGGAGATGGTGTGTTCCTGGAGCTATGCAGGGCGTTAAATATAGGTCTAATGAACAAAGTGTGAGAATATGGAATATCAGAGAAAATGTGTGCCTGGATTGAAGAGTTTCTAGCTGACACAACACAGATTTTCATTCTCGATGTAAAGAAGTGCCCAATATATAGATATACAATATAAAAAATTCAATGAGGCTTTTTGCAGATGACACTCTAGTATTTTGAGAAGTCAAATGTAGCAAAATGTAGGAAGATCTGCAGCGTACCATGATGCAGTGAATGACAATTGACAAAAAATACTGTGTTTACATAGAAAGAAAGATCCTTTATTATATATTTACTCAATAGCAGAACAAAAAACTAGAAGCAGGTACTTCCACAAGATATCTTGGAGTAGGCTCAAGGAGTGATTTGAAATGGAACACCCTTATAAAATTAATCATGGGTGAGGCAGATGTCAACCTGAGATTCATTCAAAGAATCAACGGGAAGTGCAGTTTGTCAACAAAGGAAATAAGTTAAAGAAATACTTGTTCAGCTAATGCTTTAGTATTGCTCATCAGTGTAGGACCCATATCAGATAGGGTTGATATAAGACATAGAAAAGATTTAACAGAGAACCGCATGTTTCATTTCATGTTCATGTAGTATGTGGAATAGCATTGCAGAAATCAACGAACTCCACTAGCAGACACTACAAGAGACATTCTGTGTTGTGACACGGCCTTCTTTCAAAGTTCTGAGAGCATACATTTCTTGGAGAGTCAACCAGTGTATTGTTGCCTCCTACATATATCTTGTGAAAAGAACAGAAGAATAAAATTAGAAATATTGGAATCCAAATGGAGGCATACTGACAGTTGTTTTTTCTACAAACCGTATGAGGAGTAAAAAGTGATAATTGTAGACAAATGACCCTCTGCCACACTGTGAGAGACTTGTGGTTTATGGATTTATATATGTAGATGTATTTTTTTTAATTGAGCTTCAAACAATTAGAAAATCAGTAAGGTATTTTTTTAGTATGTTATTGGACTAAGGAAATGTAACACAGGTATAGACAAATAGTACTGTGTACCAGACACAATAAGCATTGATCTGTGGGTTTGCATACAGGTAACACATTGTAGCCTGTATGTGTATTTTCCATGTTGTGTCCCCACCAATGCAGGCATACATGTCTTAACATGATTTTTGTCACCCGACTGTAGATATTTGTCAGCCATTTTGTTTAATTTTATTATACATTTTTGTATATTTTAATTCTGTATGGCCCTCTAGATTCATGTAGTTTAGAGTTCATAAACAATTAGTACAAAGAAACACTCTTGGTAAAAAAACAAATTTGTTGGTGATGAGTTTATTAGTGACTAAACTCAAGTTTAGTTTGTGAAAAGATGATGAAGAAAGTAGCAGTGTCGTTTTCAAAGAATCCATCTCAGTATTTGTCTTAGGTGGTTTAAGGAAAACATAAAAAGCAGAATAGGTTGAAGAGGATTTTAACCACTTCACTCCTGAGAATATTCTCAGTCCTTTTACCACTGCATCACATTGATCAACAACATGCTCTCTGTGATATTTCATTCTGCAGCAGTGTGCACTGATATGAAACTTGCTAGCAGTTTAAAACTGTGTACAGGACCATGAAAAATTCCAACGAAAGTTCCGTTTGGGGTTTCACTCAATGATTGAAAATATTTATCTTAATTTTGTAAGGTTCTGCTTGCTACTGCTGAGGTCCATTTCAGTGATGTCAGATCCAAAAGATTATTACTGCTGTAGAAATTTGTGTGGAATAGGGTCCAACTCACCAATTATTAAATTCAATAGGCCTACAGAGTGTTCCCCTTTTTTTTTTTTTTTTTTTTTTTTTTTTTTTTTTTTTTTTTTTTTTTTTGCACAAAACTGCTATATGATTAGCATCTGACAACTCACAGAAAACTGAGACACCATCAGTCAGTCTGCCTTATATAGTTTTTAACAATTAGAAATTCCACAAACACATTTATTTAAGAGAATGTTATGAAAATTACAATTACAAAATTTTAATTTATACAATTTTTAGTGTTACATGAATGTCAGTATTTCACCACATGTCTTTAAAATAATATTTCTTTAAATAATTTTGTTTCTAAAATAGGTTTTTCATAGCAAAGTGGCTTTAAATGTGTTTTATAACATTTGTCACTAGATGATGCAATTAACTAAGTTAATGTTTTCATATGTTGTTGTTGTTGGTTTTTGAGGGGACTAAACAGCTAGGTCATCAGTCCCCTAATGTTTTCATAATCTTAGTTAATTGCATCACCTAATGATTGAAGCTTATTTTGATAATATAAAATTTGAAGTTTCTGTTATCTGCAGATTGGAAATATATAACAGGCTAGATTGAAATATTTTTGTAAATAGTAGGAATTGTATTTGTTTATACGTTTCTTGGAATTACCTGAATATAATTATGTATAATCAGTAATGATGGTTATTATTCACATTCTGTCTCAAACCAAATAGCAACATGCCAAAACATTGACTTAACAACATTGGAAAACAAATTGATGTATTTGCATTATGTAGTGAATCTGGAAATGACTGTTTCATTTAATGTTTGTATTGGTTTTTCTAAAGAAGGGAGATGACTTTGTTACTTCAGATATGTCCCCTAGGTTGTGGCTAAGCCATGTCTACCCTAGTCCTGAAAGGTTTACAGGAGAGTTTCTGTGAAGTTGGGAAGGTAGGAAGTGAGGTACCGGTTTGTTTGTATAGGTGACCTTTGGTGTGGTAGGGAGTGTGGAAGGAGGTGGACAGAAGTGTGGAAGAGCAGTCTGGTGTGGATGACTATTGGCTCAGAAGGAGGGGGTGAGGCAGCCAGGTGTCTGGTGGGGAATACAGAAGGAAGAGATGACACGCATATGACTAGGCATTGGCCCCCTACTTAGCTTGCATTTATCGTGAATCTTTAATTCAGCGCAAAGTTCCTAGTGATTGAAAAAAGCGTAGGTGACTCCAGTTTATAAGAAAGGAAAGAGAACTGACCCACACAATTACAGGCCAATATTGTTGACATCAGTTTCATGTAGAATTCTAGAGCATATTCTCAGTTTGAATATAGTAAATTTCCTTGAAATGGGAAAGCTTTTTTCCATGAATCAGCACGGGTTTAGGAAACATCGTTCATGTGAAAATCAGCTTGCCCTTTTCTCACATGACATCTTGCGAGCCATGGATGAAGGGCAACAGGCGGATTGTGTTTTTCTCGACTTCAAAAAGGCGTTCGACGCGGTGCCACACTGCAGACTGCTAACGAAGATACGAGCTTATGGAATAGGTTCACAGATTTGTAACTGGTTGGAAGACTTCCTAAGTAATAGAATGCAGTATGTTGTTCTCGACGGCAAGTGTTCATCAGAGACGAGTGTATCGTCAGGCGTGCCCCAGGGAAGTGTGATAGGACCGCTATTATTTTCTATCTATGTAAATGATCTGATGGACAGAGTAAGTTGTAATTTGTGGCTGTTTGCTGATGATGCTGTGGTGTATGGGAGGGTGTCGTCTGTAACTGACTGTAATAGCATAGAGGATGACTTAGACAAAATTTCTAGTTGGTGCGAAGAATGGCAGCTAGCTTTCAATGTAAAAAAAATGTAAGGTGATGCGCAAATCGGTAGTGGTGCTCAAGGTACCCTCCGCCACACACCGTCAGGTGGCTTGCGGAGTATGGTTGTAGATGTAGATGAAGATGAGTAGAAAAAACAATCCCATAATGTTCGAATACAGCATTAGTAGTGAGCTTCTTGATGCTGCTGCGTCATTCAAATATCTAGGCATAACATTGCAGAGCGATATGAAATGGAATGAGTATGTAAGGACTGTTGTGAGTAAGGCGGACAGCCAACTTCGGTTTATTGGGAGAATTTTGGGAAGATGTACTTCACTTGTACGACCACGTCTTGAGTATTGCTCAAGTGTTTGGGACCCGCAGCAGATTAGTTTAAAGGAAGACATAGAGGCGGTTCAGAGGCGAGCAGCTAGGTTTGTTACCGGTAAGTTTGACCAATGCGCGAGTGTCACGGAAATGCTCCGGCCTCTCAATTGGGGATCGCTGGTAGAAAGACAATGTTCTTTTTGTGAATTTCTGTCAAGTAAATTTAGAGGGCCGGAATTTGAAGCTGAGTGTAGTACGATCTTGCTGCCGCCTACTTACATTTCGCGTAAAGATCACAAAGACAAGATAAGAGAAATTAGGGCTCATTCGGAGACATATAGGCATTCTTGTTTTCCTCATTCAATTTGGGAGTGGAATAGGAAAGGAAATGCCTAGTAGTGGTACAGTATACCCTCCGCCATGCACCTTATGGTGAATTGCAGAGTATGTATGTAGATGTAGGCACATGTCCAACAGGTCTTTGAGCCAATGTAGAGCAGTCCACAATGGTGGTGGCTTGTGGACGTGAATTGTAGAGGGTAGTATGACAGAGGAAGCGGAAACTTCTGAGTGGATGGTGTGGGACAAAGGGTTATCAGAAACTGAGGCCAAGCTGATTTTGGGAATAAAGGATAAGTTGTAAGAATTATTTTCATGTGTGTACTTCAGGAAACTGGTGGAGAAGAAAGGACTCATTTGGTGAATAAGTCAATTGAGCATGTTATGTCCTGCTGTGTGTTTTGTTGTAGAGTGATATACTTTATCCATATCTACAATTTGGTGTTGGCCACTCATTCTGGCGTACAGCTAGTTGGTAGCCATACCTTTACAAAAAGCTGGACAATGAATGCAGAATAGTTGATATTTGACATGACTGTCTTCTCAGGTGCCTCAGTCTCAGCTTCACTATTACTATTTAAAAACTAATACTGTTATTTTACTTAGTCTTGTGTACATTATGGCAAATGAGTCTGTAATATCACATAATACTGTTTCAAAATCTAAATTATTCTGGCTTTAAAATATTTTTATAAAGGTCATACCATCATTTACAGGACTATTTCACCATCACAAACAAATTAGTTATAACAACTCCATTTATCTCTTTCAAAGAGATACAGTCTGATCTGGACTACAAAATAACTGACACAATTTTTGGTTTGCTATTTGACCTCAAAACCAAAGACACAGATGGAAACTGGGCAAAGGTATGTATGAAATAAATTTCTCATATGCTTGACTGAGTAAAGTAGAAGATATATGGTTTGTGAAAGTACAATTTTTCCCTATTAAAACATATTTGCTAATTACACATTTATATTTATTTACAGTCAGGTATGTTACTGAATTACACGGCTTTGGAAAGTACTGAATTTAGGCCTGAAACTCATGATATGCACATGAACATTTATACACCATTCAAGAAATTCAAGAATGTAGATGTCAGAGCTGGACTGCAAACAGGAAATGACTTATATCACACAAACTTTAATTTATCTACTGATTACACTTCAGTTGCTGCCTCTGGAAATGTTAAGGTAAGAGTACTAAGCCATTTTTCTGTCTACCTCAAAAGTAATATACTAAACTACAAATTCAAATGAAATTTAAAACTATGGAGACATAAAAAGATGGGCCAAAACATTATGAGCATTTCCCACCAAATGATTGCTGTTATGGTGTGTTCATGATGCAGCGAACTGACTATTTAAGCAGAGCAGAAAGAAATGGGCAATGATTATAGTGACATGCATGTTGGAAAATAAACTTACATAGTAACATAGTTAACTCTTGGACAAAGGCGGATTGACATGGTGTAGTGCCTGGTAACAAGTGTCTTGACAACAGTGAAGCTGGTCAGCTGTTTGCATGTTACTGGGATCCGAGGAAAGTGGTTGTTGCAGATGAAGTTTTTCTTCAAAAATAGAACGTACGCATAGACACACAATAACAACAATAAAAAGTCACCCTCGCATGGCTATTGCCACTGGCCACAAGGCTGATGACAGTCATTTGTGTGTGTGTGTGTGTGTGTGTGTGTGTGTGTGTGGAGGGGGAGGGGGATGTGTGCATGTGTGTTTTGTCCAAAAGTCAGTTGAAGGCATCACACTGATGTCTTCAGTAACATATCCTAAAAGTCATGCATAAATTTTGACTTCAGCTGTCTTCACCTTAGCATTAGATTTACCATGGAGGTTGAAAGTGGTGAAATAATTCCATGATGTACAAAAACATGATGACACACGATTTGTGTCAGTGTGGAGGAGGGAAGGGGGAGTCTTACAGTGGCCATTAAAGAGATATGTGTGGAACATCACCATCACACCAGGCTACAAAACTCTCAAAAATTGGCAATAGTATAACTTTTGTTAAATGGGGGGGGGGGGGGGCACATGATAAAATTTCATCAGACTCAAATAATTGGCAGTATATTTAGTTATTGGAATAGTGTCTATAAAGAGGCAATTCAAATTAGATTGTTAGATAAATTGATTAATAAAGACAAAGGTTTTTCTCTTAGTTGGGCTTGAATTATGTATGGCCAACCTGGGTGTTCGAAGAGCGTCTGTAAGTGTGACATTATTGCTGATAGTGTTCTACTGTGGGCAGCACCACCAGCCTCATTCTGGAGGTACCAGTACCAACTAGGCAGTACATGTGCTGTGTATGAGATGGAGGCCTTTATAGAATGATGATCTGCAGCTTTGGCATCAATTTTCAATTGAACACAACAGGAACAGTGCTCTCCTGAAGATGGCAGACAGACAAATTACTGAAGTATTGAATTGTATTTATTTGACAATCACACAGCAAATGTGAAGAGATTACCAAGAATTGTTACATCAAGAAAGTCAATAAAGTCACATTATTTGCATTATCAAATCAAATTGTTATTCTTTTTCATTGGCATATTTTATTCCACATATTTTTAAATTATTTGATGTCTAATAATAGAAATAGTTCATTACATCCAAATGACATTGTGAATCCTTCAGACTTTGCTAGTGCTGGCTGTATTAAAGTTGTGGCTATGATGTTTTGATTAAATAGGGTATAAAACGAAGCAAAGGCTGAAAACATACAACAACAAAAATTACTAAAAGTTTCTAAAGAAATATCTAACAGTATTTTATCATTATATACACTGGATGATTACATTTGATCACAGAATAACAGAGCTGTGATTAGATTTTGCCTAGACAAAGTATTATGAAAGTTAATGATAAGTCTTTGAAGATGCTTTAATTATTTAATTAATAGTACTTTAAATATTGTTTCTTAAGTGAACTAGGTGTCAGAAGTGAGGTATATTGACCTCTTGCAGAGCCTTTAAGTACATCAGTTGCTAGTATGTTACTGCAAAGAAAAGGTGATTCTGACATTTAATACCCACACATCAAAAGAAGTTTTACATCACCCATGTATGCCAGAAACACATTCATCCTGGACCTAAACTAATATGATAAAAAATCTTGGCTCTTTGAACTATCAAATAATATAAATTAACTTGCCCACAACCCTATCAGTTGAAAGCATATCCATCTTGTTGCCTGTAGGTGAACCAGTAACATTTGTATCATCATTGAATACATAGCGTAGGAACAGTATAGGTGTTGTAGACATTGTATGAATGTTCTCTTATGGCAAGAAGAAGAATATCAATGTTTGATTTTGGGGTAAAAAAGTATTCATTGCACAAAAGCGTGTAATCAGAATAATTGCTGGAGCCCACCCATGATCATCCTGCAGACATCTATTTAAGGATTTAGGTATTCTATCAGTGTATATATTCACTTATGAAATTTATTGTTAATAATTCAACCCAGTTCAAAAGTAATAACAGTGTGGACAGCTATAACACCAGGAGAAAGGATGATCTTCACTATGTAGGGCTAAATCTGAGTTTGGCACAAAAAGGGGTAAATTATGCTTCCATAAGTCTTTGGTCACCTACCAAGCAACATCAGAAGCCTGACAGATAGCCACCTAGCATTTAGAAATAAATTAAAAGAATTAGTGAATGACAACTCCTACTACTCTTTGGATGAGTTTTTAGATATGAATTAGTAAATCTAAAAACCAATTTGTAACGTCTTGTACAGGTACCTTTCATTAACCTGACATGTTCCACATCATTATGAAGTGTCGTATTCATGATCTATGGAACAAGTATTAATCTAAGCATGGATTCTTGCTTTATGTTAATAAGGGCCTTCATTAAGAGAAGTTGCAATGCATCCATGAGTCAGAGTGATCTGCTAAGGACCTGGAATCATTTTCAAACTGCAGGCTGTATTAAAGTTGCCATGTACTGGTCACCCTATGGAAACAATTGTGACATATGGTTAGAATCTGTGACTTTTTGCACGATTAAACACTGAAGACTGCCACCATGATGAAGAATGACTTTTCTAGGGCAAATATCAAACCAGATTGTGCTGTATTCAAGATAATCATGCATATGCCTGTCCCTTAAATCCCAATACCATGCTGCACTGTATAGATGGCCTAAAAATCACCTAAGAATTATGTGTGGAAAATTGTTTCAAAGTTATGTTTACAGCTGTGTCCACTGATCAGGGGAAGCGGGGGAGGTCGGGCTTTCTTAGTTTTCTGTAGTAGAAGTCATGGTGGTAATGGTTCCAATAATTTTTACTACATACCTTCAAGTACTTTTTTAACATGCACAAATAACTTTAAGCTTGTGCTGTTTCTTGTAAACTGCCATCAGTATACACAGCAAGTCAAACTGCAAGGAGGTGTGAAGCGTATGACCAATACCGCATCATGGGCCAGGACCTGCTAGTGTGGCTGGGAGTATGGCCTACATGTTGGCCAGCATATGCCAGGCCTCCTGTTAACATAAAATGCATCTTTAAAACCACTGACTGTTTATTAAAAACCTTATAAATCAACCAGTTTTGGTCAATAGACCATTTTCATAGATAAAAAGGTGTTAAAACTGAATGGTAAAATACATCAAATAAAATACATCTAGTTGAGACAAACAGGAGTCAGTATAACTAAAAATATTAAGAATACAGTGTTCTGTTCTTACCTTTTATGTTGTGTTGACTGATAGGTTTTATCTAAGATGACCACTGTATTTTTAATATTTTAGTTATACTAACTCCTGTTTGTCTCAACTAGATGTATTTTATTTGATGCATTTTACATTCAGTTTTAACACCTTGTTGGTCTATTGACCAAAACTGGTTGATTCATAAGGTTTCTTAATAAACAGCCGATGGTTTTAAAGATGCATTTTATGAAATATATGATGGCTATTAACACTCGTCTTACCAAAGCATTCTCCTGTTAACATTTTTTCTTGTGTCAAATATATAAAAACATAATTGACATACAGTATGGCCCAGGATTGCTTATCAGTTTTGCCCATGCCTCAATTGAAAAACCAGTTGTGCAAATGTTTGAAAGTCAAGAAACATGGTATGATGATGTCATCAAATAATTCAGGAGGAAGAATGATCATTAAGTTAACTTGTTTTATGAGTAACAGCTTTAAAATGCCCAATCTACTAGGTAGTTAGTTTGTACTTCAATAGCATCCAGAACCAGTAGTATCTCTCCTTGACTCAGATACTCTTATGACAAACATTGCAGTGGCTAATGGTACTGCATTTGCATGGTATCTGATACTAGCACAACACTATCATGCATGTTTGACTGTTGCATATAGCAAGAATCTTCCACTGCCCTTGCTACCCACTCAGATTGTCACTGAGGTTTTTCCCCTTGTTGCCTGCCTTGGCACTTTTTCCCCTCTGCCCTTAAAACTGCTCGTATTTTGAAAGCTTAATGTCCACTTCTATCTCCCAATGAACTGTATTAGTGGATAATCACACCCAGAAACACGGATAACATCACACTCTTATGCTCCTATAACTCCAACATTAGCATACTAACATATGCAGATGTGCCAGTAGACCTATTGATTTGAGTCACCCTGCTAGTGCAAGCATGGAGGGCCTCCACTCCTTTTTGTTTTCTAATTTATATTATTATTTTCATTTCTTCTCAGTTGGGCCCACAGCATGTATTAAGTCACTAAATGCCATATTTTATTTATTTTATTTCGGCAGTTCGCCATTCTCAGGTCTTATTTGCTGTCACTCCCAAGACTCTAATGTGACAGCAAATGAGACTTGAAATACCAAAACAAGACTCATCACAATAAATAACACCTATTAAAAAAAAGTGTGCAGCAAAAGTTAAGGAATAAATATGTAATTATTGTTATTATTACTATTATTAATTATTAATAGCAGTGGCAGTAGTAATAGTAGCTAGCATTTAAAAGGAAGGAAAGGGGATTTTCCAGTATGGTTCCTGCACCTCCCCCTCACCCCCAAGAATTTGGGAGCCACTGCTTTACAGGTGAATACCACACACATCTGACACCAGACAATCCTCATCAACATGTGCGGAGGGAACCTGCCAATGCTGGACGCCAGAGTTATACCATCAATTGAATACACCAAGGTGGCAGATCAGTGATGTTCTGGGTGAGTTTCTTGTGGAGGTGTTTCTGGTGTCATTGTTTCCCATCAAAGGCAAGATCAGACATCCACTATACAGGGATAACATCCTCAAACATGCCACTGTACAATTTCAACATCATTTTGGCAAAGAATTCAAATTGATGAAAACTCCTGAGACCATCCTGAATCAGGGAAAATTAGTCATACTGGTATTGCACAATTTAATAGACCTGCTTGTTACTGCAGTATGGATACAATTTAACATGTTTGGAATGTTAATGTGTGTGTCTGACAACACTTTGAAATGTCGAATTGATGATATGGCAGAAGACATAATAAATCTGGTAGTGCAGGCCATGAAAGAATCAGAATTTTTTTATTACAGTTAGATGAGAGTACAAATGTTGCAAATTGTTGTCAACTGTTAGCTTTTGTTCAGTACATACAAAGCAAATCAATTAAAACGAAATATTATTCTCTACAGACTTTTTGTGTCTCATTTCCGCCGGTTGTCCTGGGTGTCAGTGGCCGAGTAGAGAAAGACTGACACAGGAATATAGCATGCACGCATGTGCGGGTACAGAGTCTCAGGTGACCAGCCAGTGGGACAGGAGAAACTAGAAACACTAGACTAGATTAGAATAAGATGTATATTTCATAGAAATAATACCGTGCGGTGATAGTACGTGGCGCGCACTTCAGACTTGTGTGACACCACACCCCTCCCCCTCCAAACCGCTGCACCACCGCGGCATAGCGCTGAGGGCCACGGTGACAGCACTGGGAGGAGGGCCTGGGCAGGGGCGATACTGGTGGTACGGGTGTCGCAGCTGAGGCTGGGATCGAGACGCCGTCCGCGCTCCAGTATCCACCTTGTGTTCCCCCAGAAAACCCACCAAATCGAAGGGAAGGGCTCACACCTCCGCCCAGAGGGAGCAGGTCATCTTCTTCTGAGGTGCGTGGCCCAGACTGGGGGGGGGGGAGGCCTACACGGTCCCGAAGTCCCACTCGGTGATGCTGGCAGCTGCGGCGGCGACGACGGAGGCGGAGGTGCCGACTGCATAGGAGGAACGTTGACCTCCATGGGGACAATCTCGTAGTAGGGAGATGCTGGACCTGACTGCGCGTGATGTGGCTGTGCTCCCTGGTGACGAACTGGGTCTGGAATCAAGAAACCCAAGACAGGATCGTGTGGACTGTGCAGGCGCAACTGGTTTGCATGGTGCCGCAGCTCCCACCCTGTGGAAGAATGTACAACAAACATATTGCGACCGAGCATGCTCTGAATTGTGCCTGGCATCCAACTTTTGTTTCCAGTATACACCCTGTACAGCACCGGCCTAGAAACCTGAAAATGTGAAGCGCCATACGAACCGACTTGGTGCATGGGAGGCTGCAGCTGGTGAAGGAGAGTACGGTGAAGGCAGACTTGTAGCAGCTCAGCAGGAGATGGGCCATTACGTGGCATGCACTGATACGTAGACAGGAAAATTTGAAGAGCTTGCTGCCTGGAGTGCTGACCTTTCATCTTTTCCATGTGAGACTTGAATGTTCGAATGAAACGTTCTGCTTCACCATTGGACTGAGGGTGAAAAGGTGCGGTGGTGATATGCTGAATGCCATTCACACGACAAAACTGTTGAAATTCTGCACTAACAAAGTGAGGTCCATTGTCACTGACGATAGTTTCAGGCAAACCTTTGATGCAAAACACTGATGTTAAGGCACTGATTGTACTAGACACCATTGTTGAGTTCATGGCAATCACAAAAGGAAACTTGTTGAAAGCATCTACAACGATTAACCAGCGCATATTCCAGAAAGGTCCGGCAAAGTCAATGTGTAAATGTTGCCATGGTCTCTTGGGGCGTGGCCAGTCTGAGATATGTTGCGGAGGAGCCGCCTGATGCTCCACACAAACCGTACACTGTGAATCATGCTCTCTATCTGGGCGTCCATACCAACCAAAGTACAATGATATGTGGCCAGTTGCTTTGTCCTAACAATACCCCAATGTCCTTGATGCAGGAAGCGTAATACTTCACGTTGCAGGGAACGAGGAACAATCTCTCTTGTTTGGTCATTGTCGGTATGCATCAACAGAACACCCTGACTTAAAGACAATGCATGACGTTGTGCAAAATAACGTCGAACCAGAGGCCGATCAATGTCCTTGGCTCTGGCAGGCCACCCTGAGCGAACAAAACGTGCTACCACACTTAGGTCTGCATCCACAGCTGTTTCCTTTGCAACCTGACGAGAGTTCAAAGGGAAGTCTGTGACAGCGGAAACATATCTGGAGTCTATCTGATAACATGCCATTTCTGAAGAATCAAATGACACATCTTGGCCAACCGGAATTCAGGAATGTGTGTCCGCATTGGCATGTTGAGTGGTAAGCCGGTACAAAATCTCATACTCATAATTAGACAGTATCAAGGCCCATCTCTGAAGCTTTTGTGCTGTTTGTGGCGGAATTGGCTTTGTGGGTGAGAACAACGATGTGAGAGGCTTGTGGGCTGTCGACAAATAGAATTTTCTGCCATAGAGATAATGATGAAACTTTGTGATGCTGTAAATGATTGCTAAGGCCTCCTTTTCTACCTGACTGTAATTCTGTTGCGTTGGCATCAGTAGCTTGGATGCAAAGGCAATAGGACGATCGTGAGATCCAATACGGTGTGGCATTACTGCACCCAGACCGTACGGCGAGGCATCCACTGCTAGCATTACAGGCTTCTGTGAGTCAAAGGGAATCAAACATGCATCACTGAGTAGTGCAGACTTTAATTTGTCAAGAGCAACCTGTCAATCGTTAGACCATACAAAAGGAACATTCTTCCCAAGTAAGCGATGCAGTGGAGCTGCAATCTGAGAGGAATTGGGAATAAACCGGAAATAATAGTTAAGCTTTCCCATTACTGCTTGCAATTCATGCACATTCTTAGGAGGAGGCAAGTCTTTGATTGCTCAAAGATGTGATTGTAAGGGATGGATTCCTTGGCCATTAATCACATAGCCTAGGTACTCTATTTCAGTCTGAAAAAACGAACACTTTGCTTTATTGCAACGTAGACCTGTTGCAGTCAACACTTTGAAAAGACACTCCAGGTTTGCTAAATGTTCATCAACTGTGCGCCCTGAGACCACAATATCATCTAAATAGTTCGAGCAACACGGTACAGAAACTGTCAGCTGTTCCAAAAAACGCTGAAAAATAGCGGGGGCGGAAGAACTGCCAAAGGGTAGGCACTGAAATTGAAAAAGGCCCATGTGAGTATTAATGACAAAAAACTTTTTTGATTCGTCATCGAGCGGAATCTGTAAGTAAGCCTCTGCTAAATCAATCTTAGAAAAGAAGCGAGATTGTCCTAATTTGTCCTTCAGTTCCTCAGGTCTGGGCAGGGGATAAGTGTCTACAATTGTTTGACTGTTCACTGTTGATTTGAAGTCTGCACAGAGACGAAGTTTTCCAGACTCCTTGGTTATAATTACTAAAGGCGAGGCCCACTGACTTGCAGAAACAGGAGAAACCACCCCACTACCCTGCCAAGTTCTTCAGCAACTTTATCACGAATTGCGATAGGCACTGGTCTAGCTTTACGAAATTTTGGTACAGCAGATTCTTTTAAAGTTACATGTGCCACAAATTCTTTTGCACAACCTAGTTCCAGCGAAAACAAGTCACTATACTTTTCACACATTGCATTAATTTTGTCCTGAGGCACTACTGACAAATTTGAAGCACATCTCTTTAAATTGATAAGCCAAACAAGTTGAATGCATCTAGTCAAAAAATGTTCTGTGAAGATTTGGCCTGAAAAACTACAAAAGTAACTGTTTTTGTTACACCTTGTAAAGAGGCGGGCAGGCTACACGTTACTAGCATGGGAATATTCTGTCCTGTGTACGCTGTTAACACTTGCTGTGACGGCGACAATTTAGGCAAACCCAGACGTTCATAAGTGTCTTTATTAATTAATGTAACAGCGGAACCAGTGTCGAGCTGAAATTGCAGTCTTATTTTCTATGGAAAGATTCACAAAAAGTTTTTGCTTGTGGCGCTCGACAGGTGCGCGAATGTGGGCAACATCTGACAGTTTGTTTGCTGCACTTACGCATGCGTGGGCTGCGTAGTGAAGGAAGCGGCGCAGAATTGGCATACATCAGATTACTAACACTGTCCCTAGATGGCACTACCGCCGGATCGGCTTTTGCGCAAGCATGCAAAGCTACTACAGATTCACCAGCTACTGCACAAAAATTACTTTGAGTAGCTACACCAAGTCTACTGTCATGAGCTACACAGTACTGGGCACTATTACAATAAGAAGTTGCAGAAGGCACTAGGTTCAATACAGGATTGCTCTGTACATAATCATTAAGCTTGTCCCGAACACTTTTCCGTTGCACAGTTTTACGTGCTCGACGACGCTTGCTACATGGCGCGCTACATAGTTTTGCCGTCGGCACAGAACTACTTTGCATTTTAGAATCAAGAGAAGCACTGTCCATGCCCACAGCGTGACATTTACAGCATGAACTGTTCTCGAACTCTGCGAAGCACTATTCCTAATGGCACTGTTCTTTGAAATTTTGTTTTGCATACATACTGTTTGTACATGTCCTGATTTGCCACATTGATAACAAATGTTGTTGCGACTTAGGCATTGTGCACGCTTGTGGCAAGATATACACTGGGGGCAAGATTTATGAACATTTTTTCTGATAAGAACATCGTCACCCGTTTGTTATATTACTTTGTCTAACACGACAGGACGATCTTTGTGTTGCGCTTTTACACTGGCTACTGTTCACTATCTGTCCAGCACGGCCAGTAGAATTATAAGAATCACTAGGGCGAAACTGAGAACTGTGACTAGAAAAGTGTCCGTTGCGGCGCACTGAATTAACACTGTGGCTTTGCATTTCTACATCTGCTAAGTCAAAGGTATCATGTGCTTCTATAAGCTGCAGTACACTGTCTAATGAAGAGTCCGACTGTTTTAGAATTGCTGCCCTAATTCTGGGGTCCTGAATATTCTGTGCGATCGCGTCTCTCAATTTACATTTGCGGGTTAAGCCCTTCAACTCAGAGATCCATTGCAGGTGTGACTGATCCGGTAATTTTTTTAGTCTGAAGAATTGGTACCGAGCCACTGCTACGAAAACTTTTCTCTCATAATGAGCATTTAAGGCATCTACTAGTGCATCAAATTCGAGATAGCAAGGAGATGCGTGGGAGAAAAGTGTCTGCAGTAACACGAAGGTCTTGGTGCCAACTACGGCGAGTAAAAAATGTTTGACAGTCTGACCTGTAGGTTGATGAGCCGCGATGAGTTCTTGAAATTGTGCCAAGTAATCATTACATTCTTACTCACGTTCAACGTACTGGCGAAACGTAGGAAGCGGGGCGGCAGCAGATGTGGGCAGCTGAGTGCGACGGCTGTTGATGTTGGTGAGCTGCCTGTGCCGTCAACTGTGACACCGCTTGGAGTAGTTGCGCATTTTTGCACCATCTGTAACTGAATAATTTCCATTAAGTTTGGATTGGGGTAGTGGCCATGCTGACCGATTAGGCGCTGTGCATACAAGAAATTTAGAACAAAACAAATGCAATTTGAAAGAAGACTCTCTGCAACAAAAATGTTCACAAAACACGTAACAGAATGTTCCCCCAAAAATCTTATAATAAGGTTGGTGGGTGGGAGCAATTTCTACGTGGTCCAACTGGTGCTGTCTGGCTGCTGCAAGCGGGCTGGTCCAAGGTTCTTTAATTGCTCCTTGTCGCCACTTTTGTGTCTCGTTTCCGCCGGTTGTACTGGGTGTCGGTGGCTGAGTAGAGAGAGACTGACACAGGAATATAGGATGCACGCGTGTGCGGGTACAGAGTCTGAGGTGACCAGACAGTGGGACAGCAGAAACTAGAAACACTAAGCTAGATTAGAATAAGATGTATATTTTGTAGAAATAATACAATATACAATACTTGAAGAGCAGCAGACTAGTAGAATGTTGATAGTTTAGATAGAGGCCTGCCTACTGAAGAGACCTAGTGCCTGTCCTAATCCCAAGTGAACGATGCAGTTCGGTGGTGGCCACAAGCGGGATTGCAGCAGGGGGCGCTCCTGGCCGACGTCGAAAGAGTGCTGCGCTGTGCATGCATGGCGACGTGCGGCGAAAGTACGTGGCGCGTACTTCAGACTTGTGCGACACCACAGACCTAATGACATCTTCAAAAGTAATTAATTTAATTAAAGCAATTGTGTTATGAACAGATATACTTTTTGTATAAGTATAAATTTTTGTACCAGTACTGTAATTGAATTTAATACTAGAATGTAGTCCAAATATGTGTTAGTGTACTGTGCACACATTCACATGATTTATATAAATTTATGATGAAGCCAATTGTATGTTAAAATATGAAACAGCTAATAAAAACTCTTATTTTATTCTTATTATGTGTCATTTGAGGGGTATGTCTTTGGACAGAATGAGTCAATCAGCTTGTAATAATCTATAATATCTTTCCTCATTCAGTGTGACTTCCTCAACAAAGCAGATGACTACTTCATGCAAATCAAGGTTGCTGAGAAGCAACCTCATGTATACACTTTGTGTGTTCCACACTCCAATAATGCATATTATGTCTATTATCTTTGCTGTGATGTGTAATATAAACTCTTTAAGAGAATGTTTATTTGGCAAAATAATTTAGGGTCACTCTGAAATCAGTCATGCTGATGGTGGGACTCAAGGGTAGTCACTGAAAATAAGCATGCCAATCAACCCTGCAGGGAACAGAAATTCGTGTTACCATACCAGTAGGTTATTTGCTATGAATGTCAATGTGTAGGCATTTCATATACTATCCAATTAAAGTAAATTTCAAACATCAATATCAACACAAAGGTTTCTACTAAGAATGAAAAGCAGTGGTCTGTAATATGTCATGTAGAGTCTTAATCTGTAATAAAAATTTGGATTCCACTTCGAAAATACACAGTTGAGATTGTGCATTTGGAAGGGGTCACTAGGAAGTTGCCAGTAATAGCACAGATAGAAGTCCTCTTTGCTAATATTAACTTTAAAAAATAAAAATAAAAAAGGGATGAATAAGTTGCAAGATATTTAATTGTGTCAAATGAAAACAAACACCCTGTATAGTTATGAATATTGAGACATGTACTCATCATACTTCAGTTTTTACTTGTGGGATTTGAATATATAATCTAATTAGAGCCACAAAAATTAAAAGAAATTATTGTTTCCCACACATTATGTCATTGTCATTGAACTGATGATGTTATAAATTTTTATGCTGTACCATACCTTATTTCTTTTAGATAATTGGTGAATATACTGAAATCTCTGGTGGTCTGAATCTTAATTCCTCAATTTTGACCATTCCTGCATTTAATGTTATAATTGCAAGAAACTTCAGCAAATCAGGAAATCTGATAGAAATGGCATTATACCGTCTGGGGAATCATCTACAAACAGTAAGTAAACAATTTTGAATCAAAACAAATGTTATACATTAGTAAACTCTAATGTAAAGATATTGTCTTTCATAGTAATTGACAGCAGCACAACAATGAAATGGGTTAGCTTGGCAGTGGCATACTCTGTTGGAGAGTCTAGCCTCATATCACTTTCAGTACACTCATTAAGACAGTGATACTACTCACTATTCAGTGATTTATTTTAAGATTTTCGCTTCATGTTAATGATCAATGTCTTAACGAATGAGATAGGTACCACAAAAACAGCAGAACCTTAATGTACATTATGTTACTGCAAGGTTTATCACCTTTTAAAGAATTTCAAAGAGTTTGAAAATGTATGATAAGTATTTTAATATTATGAAAACCATGTAATAGCTCAGTTGTAGTTGCATTCAAGGAGAATTATTATTGGCTCATAGATTCTGTAGAGAAAGGATGTAAGGAGCAGTGCTTAATTATTAGAATGTATGGATGGTGAATGAGCTGCTTGGCAAATTGTTTATCCAGTGCCCATATCATTATATTCAGAATGAATCTTGCACAGATTTCCTGAATGTCACTTAATGAGAACAGTGTCTGTTCCATGCTAAATAACTGAGCCATCACTTCTGTCATTGTTTCAGTATTTGTGTAGTATTTTCTTCTCTGTCCAACTAAAGATGCACAAAAAAGGAAAAACAATATTGTTTCTCTTACTAACTGAAGTGTATCATTTATAAATAAAATATCAGTTATAGAGGGTAGATAGCATCTCATCATAAAGATGACTGCTGAACTACAGAAAGGCAAGTAGGAAAGACACATTCATAAAAATGAAATCTTTGGCCACAGCCTTCATCAAAGAAACATGCACATACAATTTTCAGACATAACTCAAGCAAGGTGCTTCTTGTACCAGAGTGGCTAGAGGTGGTGATAATGTGTGCTTGAGTTATATCTGACTGAATCGTACATGTTTATTTTTTATGAATACTGTGGCCAAAAATGTAAGTTGTGTGATGTGATTGCCTTTTTGCCTGCCTGTCTGCAGCTTAGCAATCACCTTTATGGTGAATTGATATCTATCATCTATTACTGACACTCAAACCTTAACTTTCCGTTATTGGACTTATTGATAAAAACTTTCCTGTGCTTTAACCCTGCAGTAGTCGCACAACTTTTCACACCACCAGTAGTTGCGTGTAGACTGACAGTCCGCATGGCATTAAATAATTTTATTAGCAAAAGTTGACACAGTAATTAACAATATGTTATTTGCTGTGTTTGACTTGCATCTTTTTACATCAATTGACAGAGCTATAAAATCTGTCCAATTCCAATGAAATACTAAGTTTCATAATATGCTACACTTATTGCATTTTGTGGGGAAAAAAAATGCGTAATTATTTATACCATAAACAAGATGAAATGCACACACTGGTTACAACAGTTTTAAAGTTTGTACAATACAGTCACACTTTTCCATTTCTGTACTTTCACTTCCAATGTCACTTTCATGCTCCAAATAGAGATAATTATTTGCTTCATTTGCAATAACTGTCATAGTATGAATAATGCCCTCACTGTATGTTAGGTCGCAGCAATGATATTTCTGGTTCTTTCTGGTTCTGGGTAAAAAACTACAAAATAATGTCTTGCATATGTCAGAATTATTCTGCAGATTTTCTCTTTCATATAAATCCATTTTTCCTGAAGAGGGGCAGCAGCCTTTTCAGTAGATACAGGGGCAACAGTCTGGATGATTGACTGAGCTGGCCTTGTAACATCAGCTAATGTGGCTTTGCCACACAGTTACTGCGAACGGATGAAAGCAAGGGGAAATTACAGCCGTTATTTTTCCCAAGGACATGCAGCTCTACTGTATGAACATATGATGATGGCATCCTCTCGGGTAAAATATTCCGTAGGTAAAATAGTCCCCCATTCGGATCTCCGGGCAGGGACTACTCAGGAGGGTGTGATCATCAGAAAAGACAATACTGACATTCTACGAGTCGGAGCGTGGAATGTTAGATCCCTTAATAGAGCAGGAAAATTAGAAAATTTAAAACGGGAAATGGATAGGTTGAAGTTAGATATAGTGGGAATTAGTGAAGTTCGGTGACAGGATGAACAGGATTTTTGGTCAGGTGAGTACAGGATTATAGATACAAAATCAATTGGGGGTATCACAGGAGTAGGATTGATAATGAATAAGAAAATAGGAATGCAGGTAAACTACTATGACCAGCACAGTGATCGCATTATTATTGTCAAGATAGATACGAAGCCAACACCGACAACAGTAGTACAGGTTTATATGCCAACTAGCTCTGCCGATGATGAGGAAATCGAAGAAATATATGAGGAACTAAAGGAAATTATTCAGACAATTAAGGGAGAGGAAAACTTAATTGTTATGGGAGACTGGAATTCGGTAGTAGGACAAGGAAGGGAAGGGAAGATAGTAGGTGAATATGGTCTGGGCAAAAGGAATGAAATAGGAAGCCGCTTGGTAGAATTTTGCACAGAACATAATTTAGTTATAACAAACACCTGGTTCAAGAATCACAAAAGAAGGTTGTATACGTGGAAGAGACCAGGAGACACCGGGAGATACCAGATAGATTTTATAATGGTAAGACATAGATTTCGGAACCAGGTTTTACAGTGTAAGACATACCCAGGGGCAGATATATACTCCGACCATAACTTGTTGGTTATGAACTGTGGGCTGAAACTGAAGAAACTACAAAAAGGTAGGAAAATAAGGAGATGGGACCTGGATAAATTAAAGGAACCTGAGGTTCTTAAGAATTTCAGAGGGAGATTTAGGCAACATTTGACAGAAACAGGGGAAAATAAAACAGTAGAGGAGGAATGGGTAAAATTGAGAGATGAAATAGTTAATGTAGCAGAGGACAAAATTGGCAGGAAGGCAAGACCTACAAAAAATCCTTGGATATCACAGGAGATACTAAATTTAATCGAGGAAAGGAGAAAATATAAAAATGCAGTAAATGAAACAGGCAAAATGGACTACAGACGACTAAGAAATGAGATTGACAGGAATTGCAAAATGGCTAAGCAGGAGTGGCTAGAAGGCAAATGCAAGGATGTAGAAGAATGTATAAATAGGGGATAAATAGATACAGCCTACAGGAAAATAAAAGAAACATTTGGAGATAAGAAAAACAGCTCTATGAATATCAAGGACACTGATGGAAAACCAGTTCTCAGCAAAGAAGGGAAAGCTGAAAGGTGGAAAGAGTATATAGAGGGGCTCTACAAAGGAAATGAACTTCGAGACAATATTCTAGGAAGGGAAGAGGATGTAGATAAAGACGAAATAGGAGATACTGTACTGAGAGAAGAATTTGACAGAGCCCTGAAAGACCTAAGTCGAAACAAGGCCCGTGGAGTAGATGATATTCCCTCAGAGGTACTTAAGTCTCTGGAAGAACCAGCCATGACAAACCTGTTTCACCTGGTGTGTAAGATGTATGAGACAGGCGAAGTACCCTCAAACTTTAAGAAAAATGTTATAATCCCCATTCCAAAGAAATCAGGTGCAGACAGGTGTGAAAACTACAGAACCATCAGTTTAATAAGTCATGGTTGCAAAATATTAACATGAATTATATACAGAAGAATGGAAAAGCTGGTAGAAGCTGACCTCGGGGAAGATCAGTTTGGGTTCAGGAGAAGTGTAGGAACACGGGAGGCAATACTCACTTTACGGCTTATCCTAGAAGATAGATTAAGAAAAGGCAAACCTACATTTCTAGCTTTTGTAGATTGGGAGAAGGCTTTTGACAATGTTGATTGGAATAAACTCTTTCAAGTTCTGAAGCAAGCAGGAGTAAAATATAGGGAGCATAAGGTTATTTACAACTTGTACAAAAACCAGCCAGCGGTTGTCAGAGTTGAAGGGCATGAAAGGGAAGCAGTGGTTGGAAAGGGAGTAAGACAGGGTTGTAGTCTTTCTCCATTGTTATTCAATTTGTACATTGAGCAAGCTATAAAGGAAAGCAAGGAGAAATTTGGAGAAGGAATTAAAGTTCAGGGTGAAGAATTAAAAACATTGTGTTTTGCCGACGACATAGTAATTCTGTCAGATACAGCAAAGGACCTGGAAGAGCAATTGAACGGAATAGACAGGGTGCTGAAAGGTGCATATAAGATGAACATTAACAAGAACAAAACTAGGGTAATGGAGTGCAGTGTAAGAAAATCAGGTGATGCTGAAGGAATTAGATTGGGAAACGAAGCAATAAAGGAGGTAGATGGGTTTTGTTATTTGGGCAGTAAAATAACAAATGATGGTCGCAGTACAGAGGATATAAAATGCAGAATGGCAATGGGTAGAAAAGTGTTCTTGAAAAAGAGAAATTTGTTAACATCGAATATTGAATTAAGCCTAAGGAAGTCCTTTCTGAAGGCATTTGTGTGGAGTGTTGCCTTGTATGGGAGTGAGACTTGGATGATAAACAGTGCGGACAGGAAGAGGATTGAGGCATTTGAAATATGGTGCTACAGAAGAATGCTGAAGATTAGGTGGGTGGATCACGTAACTAATGAGGAGGTACTGAACAGAATTGGGGAGAAAAGAAATTTCTGGCATACCTTGACTAAACGAAGGGATAGATTGGTAGGACACATTCTTAGACATCAAGGAATTGTGAATTTAGCGTTGGAGGGAAGTGTATGGGGAAAACTCGCAGGGGAAGACCAAGAGATGGATACAGTAAGCAGATTCAGACAGATGTAGGTTGCTGTTCTTATATGGAGATGAAGAGGCTTGCTCTGGATAGGGTATTGTGGAGAGCTGCATCAAACCAGTCTCCGGACTGAAGACCACAACAACAACAACATAAATCCATTTTGTAGAAGAAGAAAAAAAACCACACAAATATATAAGATGAACCTAAGAAGACTATATGTGTAATTTAAAACAAGTCTGCAATAACCGGAGAAACTCTGAGAATAAATTACAATATGGAAAAATGGCTTGCCAACAAAGCTAATTTTATGTAATGCTGATATTCGCCCAGGACTGTCAGTCTGCAACTGCTGAGCAATCCACCACCACTTCTCTAATCCACATGAAACAATGGAGTAACATACTACCTCTGACTATAGGAAGGTGCTGAATTTATGTGATTTTTATGTGCACAAAGATGAAAAGGAAAGAAAAAAAAAATACATTTGTGCAGACTGGCAATCTGCGTGTGATTGCTACAGGATTAATTCCACTCCTAAATATTCTCTCAGGCACTTGAGTACTGATTGTTTATTTGGTGGAGATGCATACAACAAGGAATGAACTAGCAGTCTTCTCAGGTTTAATTTCTAAGGATTTTGGTGCTGAAACCACCTGTTCAGGTATACAACTCTCATCCCTCTGTCCTTCACCACCTCTCCTTCCACCAATATCTCAGTAGCCATGAAATCATGTTCCAATTTATTTAAATCATAATTTCTTGTGATTAAAACAATAAAATCACAAGATTTAATATGAACAACAGGTGCTGCCATCAATCCCCATAACAGTACCACTTTGCTCTCCGCCTCTTCTTGATACATATTAGCACACACACACACACACACACACACACACTTGGCTTTCAGCATTAGCATATGGCATTGAGACTACTGTTACTCTCGGCCTTTCTGAATGCAGTTCTTTGTCTTGTAAAAGTGTTTAACAACCCACACTTTCCCTACCTTTTGAATCAAGTACTTGTACATGACTTCATGTTCCAGCCACCAGAAATTTCCTATCATATAATAATATTGAATAAATTAATGACGTCATCAACACAGTAAATTTATAATTTTAAAATACATAAAGCTTACACGCAAAAATTTATTACAATATTTCAAATATCAAATAACTGACTGCAGTAATTTTGATGTAATCTTATTTATCCTATGATATTGCAGTAGGGATTAGAAGTTGTTAGTTTCAAAGTGCATAGTACCCAATTCATCACTTTGTGGCTTTCCTAAATGCATAATACCAAGTCTTCTCCTGGTGGCAATGACTGACATTCTGTTTACTTGTATTCTCTCTAAACATCATTATTGTTCCTCCACACCTATGCCATCTAATAACAAAAGAAATTTATTTAATTACCTTAAGAATATCAATGACTCCAATTAATTGTGCAAAACACAGGTTTACTAAGTAAAAATTGCAAATTATATTCATTACAATGATTAATGTGCTTGGTTTCTTTCAGTACAAAGCAGAATGTCATTGGCTTGTCATGAATGATACGAGTATTAAAGCAACCTTGAAATTGCTTTCTCCACTGGAAAAACTACAATCATTGGAATCACATTGGTTTGTGGCCTCGAATTTTGATGAAAACTACTGTAGTGTAAACCTGTTGATTAAACATAATATTGAAAATGAGATAAAATTTATTGGCACAATGACAGAAAATGAGTTATCAGCAGAACTGAATACACCATCAAAGGCCTTAAGGTTTGTATAATTACAATGCTGAAAATTTGTAAAAAACCATATCATCAATATAAATTGTTTTTATTTGTATTATTGATATTATAAAATATTGGTGGTTGTACAGCAATCACACCAGAAATAAGCTATGAAATCCCTGTGAGTATTTTCTGATATAGTGATGCTTATGAGACATTCTTAATTACATCTCTATTTGTTTATATTGCTCAAACCATAAATGTGCTGTAGATCAGTATATATTTGAGTCAACATTAATTCTGAGAACATTTGCTGTTCTACATGATACACTGTTGTGTAGTCAAACACACATTTATAGTAAATATTATATCACAAAGGTCAGGCTAGGTAGACACCATCACAAATATACAATCAGCATGAGACTAATACACAATGATAATTACACAGTCAGACTCAGTGTCTTATAGAATTTGTTCAGGGCCTGCTCCTATCATCTGCAGTGGTGCATCCAACGGCAGCCACCCTACTCAAACCGGGCAGAGAATTTGAATATACGACGATGTGACTTAGCATGTCTCCTCGTTGAGTGTGTATGTATGTGAGGGGGCGGGGGGCAGATCACAGCGCTGAACTTCCATTTGTTCACTAGCACTGTCATTATCACTATTGCAGAGCCTTTATGGTGGCACCACTTTGTCAGTCATCAGTCCTGGAAGTGGTGGCTGATAAGGGGGAAGGAGGGGGGAGGGTCCGTGCTGCTGGAGAGGCCTGCTCGGACTCAGACCAATGATTGTGCCCCTGCTGACTGTGTTGGCCTTGCTGCTGGGCATGGCAGCGACTGTGGTCCAGGCCTGGAGACCATGCTATGCAGAAGACAGAGAACTCTGGCTGCCCTCAGTAGGCACCCCCATAGGCCATGGAGGTGGGGCACTCCAGGCAGGCTCAGAGCTCATGGACATAGGTACCTCAAGTGAAAAATCACCTCTTCCTCTTCCAAACAGATGATGCACAGGTGTTGGCCTTCACAGTGGGTGTCATTAGCATGCATCTGTTTGGGGCATCTCCTGTATACCTGTACCTACATGGTTGTGCCCAGACAGAAGTGGTGGATTGGCAGCCCCTCTGGGGGACCATCACTGTTGGTGGCCTTGAAGTAGCTCTATAACAGACAGGGGTTGTGTTAGACAGTGTTGTGGCCTGTGTCATTTCACTGCCGATAAGGTGGTGGCTCAGAGTTAAACAGTGGTTCCTCTTCAACAAAGAAATTGTCTTTATTCAACAACATAACATATCAGGTTGGCTTTTTCTTGCATCTTCTTGAGTCTGTAATATTCCAAGCATGGCCAGCCATGCATGGTCATACTTCAGCAGCAGTTGTTGCCTGCCAGCAGTGACTGCTGACTCAGGCATCAGGTTTGGTGTCATAGAAATGCACTGTGTGTCATGCAGCCCAGCTGCATTGGATGATGGAGTGACGTCAGGTTTCAGTGAGCCTCCTGCAAATGCAAGGGCAGTAGCCTGTGATGTTGGTGGCACGCAAAGCTCCATATTTTGTCCAAGGAGTGCTGTGCTGTCTCACAAGGAGCAGATCGCTTCGTGTTTTACTGTGGCAGCTGCAGAGTCGGCCAGTGGTGATGTAGGAGTCCAGGGCTCAAGGCTTGGTGTCAGACGTGCACACTACGGCTGACCACTGCACTCCTTCCGATGACAACAGTGATCTGTGGCATAGACCAGAGGGCTTATTACCACCAAGCTGTGACCAGCCAATGACGATTATGACGTGTGGTACAGCCTGAGTGGCATATTACCGTCCAACTGTGACTGACCTATGACAAGCTATCTGGTGCTCTTTAAATAAGTCACTCCTTTCAGATTGGGTCAGTGCCTCAGGGTCGATGTCCACATACTGATTCATTGCGTGTCCAAAATTTTTAGCATGGGCCGATACCTTGTGTGTTGGTGAGAGCACGAAGCTTCGTCAAGCGACCAGCGCTTCTGTTATGTAGGTCACTGACAATGCTACGCGACTGACCATCTTTTGTCATCCACTCTGGTTGTGGCAATGTGCTGGATACTTTTACACTAAATTATTTACACTCTAATTTATACTTTGTGTTACTATTTACTCCAAAATCCTTGTACCACAACAGCTCTGCTGGACTCTACTCTCCTACTGAGATGAACTGATAATGTGACATAAATCAGTCAAGAGCAACATATTGCGCTGATGACATCACATATTTGCCCATTATGGTTTGCAGGTGTGAACCACACTTTTACACTTTTCTGTTTGACTGTGGGTGGAACTGGGGAATTGCAACAGTTGCTAACACAAGGTGTTGGCCTGGTTGGAAAGTTGTTAAGCACTGTGTGGAATGCAGCTTTCGATTGAGAGTAGAGAACACCTCATTCTAAGCTGGTGATGAAGTGAACGGTATCTCCTTATGTAACAGAGCATGTAAGCGTTGTGAAATGGTGGCTGTCCCAGGAATAAACTGATGAGGATATACAATTTTTCTGAGGGATGCCTGGAGGTCTTTCACTGAATTGGGACAAAAAAAAAAAGCCATAATGGTTTGCACCTGGTCTTTAAGAGACATGATTGCAAGGCTGCAGACTTCAGAACCTAAATATACTATGGAAAGTTACATTTTAACCCTGCAACCTGTAAGGCCTAAAAAGAACTCAGATTGCAGTGGTGGTACTTTCAGAAACTCCTGAGATGAAGTCTCATGTTTTAACACTGTGTAGTACAGAGTTATGCAGCATGTTGTGTAATTGTGGCCAATGGCCATGCTACAGTGGATACACCAGTTCTCACTAGATCAATAAAGTTAAACACTATCGGGTTTGCTTAGCACTTGGATGTGTGACCGTCCAGGTCTTCTGAGTAATGTTGGCTTAACAGAGTGCACTCAGCCCTTGTGATGCCAATTCAGGAGCTACTTGATTGAGAAGTAGTGGCTCCAGTCACAAAAACTGACAAAATGGCCGGGAGTGTGGTATTCTCCTTACCACATCTGGTGATGCCTTCAGGCAGAGGATGACATGGTGGTCAGTCAGTACCTGATAGGCCTTGCAAGGTTGTCATTTGGTTTGAACAGCCGCATTTCATTGCAGACAGTTCATTAAGGTAACAGCCTATGTTTGTGAACCGCCAGAAGAGTAGGTCATATTTTGTGTCTGATAGCATAGTGTTTTCAGTGTTGGTGATCGAGGAAAGGGGGCCAACAGTGGGAAAGTTGGATGCATTTGTATGGGTGTAGCTCTGGAAGTCATCAACACAAAGGGGACAGCACAGAGCTAAGACAGGAACAATGTTTAATGTACATGAAAACACTAGATTTATTAAGATGGATACTTAACTTAAATATAATTGTGGAAGATAAGTATGAAGTCTCTATATTCTGTCCTATCTTTCATGACAACCACCAAAGGTCACACTGATAGTCTGCCCTATCTGATTATGTCATTATCTAGTCCGATGCAGGTTGTTGCTGAAGATCTCTCTCTGAATCCCTGTCACAAACTGAGAGTGAGGTGAGTCATAGGTAGCACCAGAGGGTGTTAGCGGCTGGTGTCTTATCTCTCACTGCATTGATATATCGCAGCAATCGTTTGATTATTGGTGATACACCTGTTGGATGTGCGCAATGCCAAACAATGTACTAGTGTCAGTGACAGGCTCAGTATTTTCAACGAACTAGCATTTGTAGTTTTAACATAGTGCAAATCCTCATAAAAAGCAAGAGAAATCATTTTTCTTTCTATTCACATCTAATGTTTATATTGAAGTTTCAGTTGTATAATAGATAGGATGTGTGCATTCCGCATGCACACACAGGAAGAACTGACTGCAGATGACAAACAGCTGAAGACACTCTTGATTTTCTGCTGCTGGTAAAGACCGTGAGAGATCGCTGATCCAGTATGGTTGCCATTTGTGTAGACTTTTCTCTGTCCTTTTTTTAAAGGACATTGCCACACTGTGAACAGCAGCAACATCGATAGTCTACACCACTGCCGAATACTGTGCTCTGGTCTGGGAGAGAAGCCACCACACTAGCATAGTAGACGTACAGCTCCACGAAACCATGCGGATAATCACCAGCACATTAAAGTCTACTCCAACACCGTGGCTCTCCGTCATCGCTAATATAGCTCCATCAAAATTAAGAAGACAAAAAGCATCTTTTAAAGAATGGGAAAAAATAGTAAAAATAAATGAAGGAAAATGTTTACCTATGCAGGATGTAATAAAAATTTGCCAAATTACCTTTTGAAATCACGAGAGCCGATATCGAATAACTGCTATATAAGAGGAGAGGTCACCTTCAACCTAAAAGAGAACTCGAAAAACGAGTGGGAGAATTCAGTCTGTAATCATCACGGACAGCCCAAGTTGTGATTGTGGAGCACCTGAACAGATGCTGGACCAAATCATAAGAGTGTGTCCAAAAAGAAAATATAGTGGCTCTGCTGAGGACTTTATAGAAGCCACACCTCAGGCTATGGCGTGGATTCAAGATCTGGACATTGATGTGTAGCCAAAAGCTTGTCTCACATGACACATGGCATAATTCCAAGTGTTCTGTCATAATATATCATTGATCACTCACATGAACCAAAAATGAGCTCTTGTACAATCTTTTACTGATATTTGTGTGTATATATATATATATATATATATATATATATATATATATATATATTCTTGTTCTTTGTTTAATTATATTTGTATATATGCTGCTGTCATATACCATATGATAAATAAATAAAAAACACTCTTGATCATCAGACATATGCAGGTTGCTGTTTTAAAGTGTAGCAGTGGCATGGTGCATAACATGTGGCACTTCAGGTACCGCTTATTTTGCACACAGGCTGTGCTACTGAGGTACTTTGTAGTAAACCCAATAGTGTGGTTGATCCACACTTACTATAGATGGAGTGATGGGATGTAATGTGTTAATTTCACATAAGGCAATTAGCTAGTGGGACTGGCTGCTCCTTCAGCAGGGTCTGAGCAGGACGGCTTTGCTAATTATCGAGAGCTTCAATACTAGACACATTACAGAATTTATCCCTCACACAGACTCACATATGTAAGACACGGAAGCAAACTTCCTTATGCAAATAAGCAACTGAAACAGTTGAAAACAAGTACAGATGAAATTTCATTCAATTTTACAAAGCATGTGCTTTGGCAATGCCCCTTTGTTCTTTGGCACTTTGAATGCTCTATCGACTAAACAGTGTACGGCAGAAAGTTTTTGGCCATTAGGGTGACAAGAGCTGTTATGTATTAGAATGTCGGTTGTTGTAAGTTTACTATATACTTTAAATAAGTGTCTACCATCCTGCTTCATAATGTTATGGTCAAGGAACTGAAGTGTGCCATTCTTCTCTTGTTCAACGGTAAATTCGATTTTATCATGTAGGCTGTTAAATTTATTGACTATTTCAGTAATTTCAGTTTGTCCTCCATCTATCAATAGCAACATATGATCAACATAGTGTTTATAATATAAGATTTTATCAACTGGGTGCTGCATATTTGTGAAAAGCTGGTGTTCTAGGTTATTAATAAAAATGTCTGCCATTGTTACTGAAATACTTGAACCCATAGCCACTCTGTCCCTTTGTATATAAAATTTCCCGTTAAAAGCAAAATAGTTATATTTCAGAATAAACTGAAGTAGGTTAATGAATTCAACGATTTCTTGCAGAGCTAGTCTCTTGTGTTTAAGTAAGTTAGCTTTAATCAACTGCATTATAAATTTTTAATATCAAGAGACATAAGGTGGGATGTATCGGCTATAGACTTATCTTTAATCTCATAGATCAATATAGTGTTGTTGCTAACTGAAATAGTTAATAGATTTAACAGCCTACATGAGAAAATCGAATTTACCGTTGAACAAGAGAAGAATGGCACAATTCAGTTCCTTGATCTTAACATTACGAAGCAGGATGGTAGACACATATTTAAAGTATATAGGAAACCTACAACAACTGACATTCTAATACATAACAGCTCTTGTCACCCAAATGGCCAAAAACTTTCTGTCCTACACTGTTTAGTCGATAGAGCCTTCAAAGTGCCAATAAATGAAAAAGACAGAACTACTGAATTTAACATTATAAGACAGCTTGCTAGGGTGAATGGTTACCAAGGAAAAATAGTCAATAACTTAATACGAAAGAAACAGCATGCGAAATCAAATTAAAATGACACCGAAAATATCAAGAGAGTAATGGTTCCATATTTTGCTAGTCTATCTCAGAAATTGGCCAACTTACTAAAACCTTTTACAGTAGAAGCTGCTTTTAAAACTAATAATTTGTTACTTCGTAAGTTACAGAATAACTTAAACCTAGAGACTGATAGATATGACAAAGCAGGGGGTTATAAGATAAAGTGTAATAGTTGCAATGCCAACTACATTCGTCAGACTGGTAGATCGTTTAGAGTTAGGTACAAGGAACATATGGACGCCTTCCAACTTAATAATTTTGAAATGTCCGCAGTAGCTATGCATATTCATGAAACTGGCCACCCATTAAAGCGGATTGAAAATGACCTTAAGATTTTGCATAGACAGGATAATGGAAGAAAGTTAGATCTGCTAGGACGGCTGGAGATTATAATACATAACGCTAAAAGTGACACTTCATTAAATGAACAAGTTCAAGGTGATAAATATAGCTTTTTTAAAAACTTTGTGGAGCTATTATAACAAAAGTAATTTATTTTAAATTTCAACCTATGTCATATTGTGCAAATGATTTCGTGACACCTGTATGTACCGAATAGCTTGTGGATGATCTTTGGAATTTAGAGGTCTTTGTTTTCATGTGCATACATGCACCCCAGTCGTGTTGTTGACTCGGAGCATTTCAGTTGTGTTATGCACCACCAGTGCTGGGGTCCAGTTTGAATTCTGATGAAGCACAGTGTGCTGAGGACCTTTCTTTGTAGACACGGTTACAAGGGAACTAACCACATTTTCTTTTATTACGTTTTATATTTTTACTGTTTTTTGTTTTAGGATTTTTGTACAGATTATCTAATGATGAGGGCTTGACCCTTGAAACGTGTCATATTTAGTGTTTTTACATGATATTTGTGGTTGAGCCTACTTGACAAAATAATTAAGTAATACAACCATGACCTCACATCCATTATGGATATAATTAAGCATGTCATGTTTGAATACAGTATGACTGATATTCTGTTCGACACAGTCAAGTTAATTAAATATCTGAATGTAATGTTATAATCTGAAATGAAATGGAATGATTTCATAAGGTGAGTAGAAAAACAAGGAAAATAGTCAACTTCAGTTTATTTGAATTTTAATTTTATGTGGCTTATTGGAGACTACCTACAGAAAACATGTCCTACCATTATGGAACATTGTGTGCTTGGGATCACTGCCAGGTCATTTTATTATGAGCTGTGCAATGGCAAAAACTCCTCAATGCCAAAATTGTGAAAATGATGTAATTTTGGTGGCCAAGTATATAAGTGTTGATTTGACTTCAGTAGTGGCCACATGACCCAAGTTTCAAAGGAAAAGCTACTGGTGCTAGACAAAAAACGTGTTAGAGAATTTTGGTATAATTCTCTGAATAGAAGTGTTTGTTATGAAAAGGATACTGGTTTATGTATTCTAGAATGATTACACGTTTTTTAGTTTGTTAAATGCAATTACTTTGTGGACTGTGAATTGTACATGTGGAGAGGTATTCCAATTTATTGAGTAGAATATTGGGCCATGTGTTTCCTGAGAAGAACATTGTCCTTCTAAGAAATTCTTGTTTGGAGTACTGAAAGAGTATTTTATTAGATAAATTTGTGTTTATGTACATTGTTCTGAATGTTCCAATTCAAAAATCATATTTGACTGTGATTTTCCTAGACTGTTTAAAAGGCCAATATAGAATTACTCTTTGAGGACATTATACAATGCCATGCAATCAGCTGTTTATTGTAGTATATGCGCCAATCAACTATATGGTTGGGTATTTACATGTTTCCCTGAGTACTGGTGTTCAAAATGAACTTAAAATATTTTGTATTATAAGAGAAGTCAGGACACATGCGGAAGCCTTTATATGGTGGTCTTATCCCTCATTTCTTTTCTGATGGAACAGAACAGGAAATGAGTAGTTGTGGTACAAGGTACACTCAGCCATGTCATGGCTTGTGGAGAATGTATGTAGATGTATATGGACAAACATATACCTCAAACTTGAATACTTGTGATACTCAACATATGCAGTGAAGGTCAGTGTGAGTGGTCACAGGCTGTCTTCACTAATGGAAAAGTGTAACAGAAACGAAAAACCTTTAGCTATGAGACTGTTACTGAAGAACACAATACATCTTTTGAAAACCTCCTGAGAAAATTTCAGGAAGTGACATTAACCAAAGAAGCAACAAATATTCCCTAGAATCCTACATATGGATCTCATAAGAGGTCACAGATGTTGCTTGTAACACTTTCCAGTGTGTGTTCAATTTTTTATCCACATACATATATGATTGGTAAGGGAAGAAAACAGAGAGAAGGGAGGGAAAAAACAGTAACATGCATGCATGTCAGTTATAATGTGAAAAATAAGCAAAAATGACGTAAAGTGTGTAAAGAGAAAGTCAATGATAGTTCATCATAATTAATGTGCCAGTTTGAAAGCAAATAAGATGGAGTGACAAGTAAAAAGTTATGTAATGACAAAGATAATGAAATAAGTAATGGAAAATAGGTAACGAGATTAAAACACACACACACACACACACACACACACACACACACACACACACACACACATACAGCGAGGGTTTTGGTGGGACTATGGGGGGGAGGGGGTATTGCATAAAAAGTAGGGGAATAAAGGAGTAAGAAGAGACAGGAGCAGAGACTATCATTTCTACCATATAATATCATTCAAATAAAGTGTTCCCAGAGAACAAACACTATTTTCTTAAGGAATTATGAACATCAACACAAAATTCAATGTGTATGCAATAGAGGAAAGGTGTTGTCAAACACAATAGCACATTTGTTTTAGAAAAAGGGATTAGAAATAGGCTTACCCACAACTGAAATTCACCACTTTAAGCCAAAATAAAAAAAAAAAAAGAAATCAAGTGGTACATTTATGGCATTGGGAGTCCATAGACGAAATAAAGTGGCTGTCATAAACAATATATAGGTCAGACTTGTTGAACTTTTAAGACCTAGTTCAAAGAATGCAAACCAATAACACAGTATTCAAAGATCATCAGAGGTCATCTAAATGAAATTACACACTGATGACCAATATAATCGTATTTCAAAATTTTATGCCAGACATCTGAAGGATATTTTTTGAATGGTCTAGAACTTGAAATATATGGGCATTACCTGAAAGAGGAAGATATACCTTTAGTGTGTCTTCAACAATAGTGTACTAAAAGACATTTGATGATGCACTTAGACTGTGGAGTCACCAGTAGCTACAGCCACACTCAGCTGAGGATCTTACCAGGTTACTGCACACACTGAAACTCGAAACTGTTCATGTGTGGCAGTGTAGCTGCAGGCTAGTTGATCCCTTTGTACATGAGCACAAACAACTTCAAATTTCCTCAGGTGGACACTGCACTTGGTCTGTCTTTTAGTACAAGATTTTATGTTATTCACAAATTTCAACAAAATCTGTCATTTATTACTGTTAGGTTCATTACCAATATTACTTTTTAATGTTAAATTATTTGCATTGCCTTGACTGCACATTTCAGTATTATAATTTATGAATGAATATTTCACTAATTTGCCTTCTCTTCCATCTTTCTCTCTTTCCTATTTATTATTTGTGATGTAGTATTTTTATCCTCCATAATGGGCTAGTGTAATGCTTAATTCCATGGAACATTTTCAAAAGTTTGCTTTCTTTTGTGCTGTTACCTTTACTGCACAACTTTCACTACATTATTCTTGCTGAAGACTGGTGACTTTTCACTATTCATGATTAATGAAGTTCTATTTTTTGTCCTGTCTTTTATAATCAGTGACAGTCTATTCAATTTTAATATGCAGGTACCAGCTCAATTTATATGAATTTGAAATATTTAAAAATTTCAACCATTTCAGAGGATTGAAATAAATCCGATGCCAATGATGAAAATTTGTGCTGGACTGGAATTTGAACCTGGATTTCCTGCTTTGGGCCAGTGGTCACCTTAACCAAATAGGCTATCCAGGCGTGTTTCCCTTCCAACCCAAATTCTCATCTTGTTGCACACTACAATTGAAGTGCCCCCTGCTCATTTGATTTCACTTGCTCACAGCCTATACTGGATTCCCGCAAGGGATCGAGTGTATTAATTTGTCTGCACTGATATTGTCAATTGGCTGTTGTGGCAGATATACAATTATTTATATGGCGTCTGTTATTTTCGGACATTTTGGGATATTGCTATCTCAAACACTGTGGCATGTTACAAGGTGATTCAGGGTATGTAAAAGTGCAAAGACATGACTTAATAATACCTAAAATGCCCTTTTTATGGGGGTTAGTCCACTTTGCTGTTTTAAGATGTTGGTATGTCATGTGGGTTAGCCCATTTTGTTCTTTTGGGCTTTTGGTGCAGTGAGGAAGACCATATATATATATTTCCACTAATGTTATTGCCAGTGGGATATAAGAGTGGAAGAACATTTTCTGTTGTATATGGTCTTCTCTTACCAACATTAAGTGTCTCAAAACCATTTCATTATTTGTATATTTATATGCAACTTTATAGGGAGATTGTTTACTAAATCACAGCCATTGTGTTTTAGGTTCAGATTGTTTCCTGTTCATAATGTTTTGTTCAAGTACCTTGGTGAAAACAAAGTCAGACCAGATCATTTGAATCACTGTGAATGGAGTTTTCTTCCTAGCATTTTATACTACTGAATGAGGTGCAAAAAATAGCAGATGAAACTTTTTTCCTTTTCTATAAGACCAAAGTCTTGGTTACAAGGAAGGTATGCATAGCCATTTATTTCATCCACACTCAGATCTGGAGATGTACAAATGTAATTGCATAGCACTGACAGTTTAATATTGCAGCTCTAGTGTCTGCATTGCTTAGAATACATAAGTAGTTTGCTTAAAGTGTGGATGGTTTTAATGTAATGCAATATGCATGATCATATCTCTTGAGGAGCTCTAGATGTGACAGTTTCATCCCATGTGAACACGCAAGATTTATTTGTACCCATATCATGAATGTTGAAATAGTAGGTCCACAACTGCCTCTTGTAATAACAAATGCCAGTGGTTAATATGGGTGTTGCTAATGTTTTCATTAAGTCAAACCATATTACAGAAACACCATTTGTTGCAAGTTCAGAGTCACATTTTAAGCCATCTCTAGCACTTTGAGCCCTTCTTAGAAGTAACTCCTGTGCAGTTTCGAGCAGTTTCCTTCGTTTTTCCTCTGTTGCTTTTATTTGAACATTGAAAACATCACACCTCCTGCAATAATCTATAACTGGCATATGAAAGTGTCAAATGAACTCTGTATTAAAGATCCCTTTACAAATAAAACATTATACAGGTTTCTTTTTTTCAATTTTATACAATTCATACATTTTCCCATACTTAAACCTGGTGATGGGTATTTTCTGTGGTTGCTCTTTTCTCTACTTTAATGGGATTCACAGCACAGAAATTTCTCAATAAATGACCATACCTCGCATTTCTTTTGTCAGATGTCTTACTTGATGGTGTACGTCTTCCATAACAGTTGCAAGGAGGAGGTGCTTATTTTTCAATAGCCTATACAGTCTACCAGCAGTTACCTGAAACAGATTCCATATTATTTTTATATATTTATTAGTGTTAAAAATATTGCAAAAATATTTTGCCTAACACAACAAAAACAAAATATGTACAAACCTAAAACAGAGCTTGAAAGAATGACTTGCACACCTGCTGCCCAGTACCAGCTACGAGGCTTATTTTTTAAGTAAGTGCCATTTGAACAGAAGTACACAATGAAAGGTTATTTAGAATAAAGTAAATTTATTTTCAGAAAGTACATACTTTACTCTTTCTTTTCTGAATCTCCAAATTGTCTGTAATCGAAGATGGGTGACCTGAGTGGTCCTCATCATGGACCTTGTCACTGTCATCTTTGAATTCTCATACCCACTTATGCACTTTGCCATTACTGATAATAGTATCACTGTACACTTGCAAATCTGTAGGTGAATTTCTGCAGCAGACAGGTTCCTTGGTGACAAAAACCGTACCACAGAGTGAACCTCACACGCGGTAAGCAAGTTGATGGTGTTAAACATTTTGAAAGGACAGAACAGAACCGTACAGGTTAGCTACAGAGCTGAAACTGAGCACAGTAGTTCCTGAGGCATGCCAGTACATGATGCGTGCATTTGTTGTGCTATGTGCATGAACTACTAGTGTCTACAACAAAATGGAAATTACTTAACGCGCCTCGTACATCAGGTACATAATACAGTCTGGATTTCTCCCTGTCTCTGACAAGATTTATAGAGTAAGTGTGCAATTTATTAATTACCTTAATCAAGCCAAACAGGTAAGCTGTTTGTAAATCAAAGGGAATACAAATGTTGATGCAATTCCTTTTGACTTTCGCATGGAATCAAAATATGGTGTTTCCTTCTGCATGTGCATATACATGGCTTAAAAGTTAATGACAGACATATATGATTGAGGTATATGGCAAAACAAGTTCTGAGCCGCCATCTAGCAATCATTTAGGAAATGTTGTTCAGTCCACTATGCAGTCAGTAGGTTTAGTTTTAAGGATTGTACTTCCGCAGAAGGCTTTTTTTGTGGATTAGTCCACTCTGCTGCTCATTGTCTTGTATGTCTTAAATTTCAAATATTTTTGTCAACTTAAGAAATCAAGTCTTTCATTTTATTTTATATCTGAAGATGGTCATTAATACTGGACTGCTTTTTCCAATCATAAGCAATGTATGTAACTGATACTGCTATAACAATGTTGTTTGGTCTTCAGTCCAAGACCGGTTTGATGCAGGTCTCCATGCTTCATCTCTAAATAAGAACAGCAACCTACACCCTTTTGAACCTCCATACTATATTCACCTCTTCATCTCCCTTTGTAATTTGTACCCTACATATTTCCTTCCAATGCTAAACTGACAATCCCTTGATGTCTCAGAATGTGTCCCACCAATCAATCTCTTCTGTACCAAAAATTTCTATGCTACCCAACTCAGTACCTTCTCATTAGTTATGTGATCTACCCATGTAATCATCAGCATTCATCTGTAGCACCACTTTTTAAAAGCTTTTATCATATTTTTGTCTGAAGTCTTTATTGTCTGCATCCACTGCCATGCAGTGCTACACTCCAAATAAATTCTTTCAAAAAGGACTTTGTAACATTTAAATTAATATTGTAAATCTACCAATTTCTCTCCAAAAGTGCTTTTCTTCCTATTGTCATCCTGCATTTTACATTTTCTTTGCTTCATCCATCAGAAATTACTTTGCCACCAAAATAACAATATTCTACAACTTTTATTTTCTTGTTACCCAACTTAATTCCTTTACCATTACCTGATTTTATACTACATTCCATTACATTTGTTTTGCTCTTGTTAATTTTTATCTTATACCCATCTTTCAAGACAATGTCCAATCCATTCAGTTATTCTTAAAGGTCCTCTGCTGTCTTTTGACAGAAAGCCAGTGTCATCAAAAACTACAATTTTTTTTCTTTCTTATTATTGAACTTTAATGCCTCCTCTATATTTCTCCTTGATTTGTTTCACAGCTTGCTCAATGTAAGGATTGAATACAATTAGGGGTAGGCTACAACCGTGTCCTACAAACACCACTGAAAGAAAAGGCTGTGGATGCATGTCACACAGAGCAGGTCGCTATTGTGTGGCTCAGTGGCTGACAGGTGGGGCACAACCCACTAGGCCATAGCAGCCAGGCATTCACGTACATGATAACAACCTGCTCTGTGTCATGTAGCACAAGAGTGCCACGGCCTTCTCTTTCGGTGGTGTTGATCTTACTCCCTTTCCAACTACTGAATCCTTTCTCTGCCCTCCCACTCTTATAACTGCTGTCTGGTTTTTGTACAAGTTGTACATAACTTTATTATTAAAATAAGTTATGCAGTCAATTACTTAACTGCTGGTTAACAAACTTCCAGATTAGTGACAGTGCACAGAGACACTTAATAATTTACACATATAAATGTCATAGTACATTTTCTTTAGAATAACAATAAGGTAACAACATATTTGTAAAGTAAGTGTTGATCAGTAGCATTGTCCCTAAACTTATACTTGAGTGGAGATTTTATACATGTCCTTTAACTGGTGTTAGGTTCTGAATCCTCACTGAATATCTTTTTACAAAATATGAAACAATTACTTTTTTGCATAATAAACTGGTTGGTTCTGTCAGGTGGATGCTAACACCAGTTAACTGTCTAGTTACACTAGATAAACCATAAGTCTCAATTTAAAGCCATAATTAATTTTTCCCAAATTTGACTGTATGTGAATAAATAACAGGTTACTTATAATACTGCTACCAGTACACAAATTGTTTTACAACTGTAAGTATTGTTTATTTAGCTACATGTTTCAAGACTGTGCTTCATCTTCAGGCTATTCTAGCATTACAAAAATTACAAGAATATTTTAGAATGGTTTTACAATAGCAAAATCTTGCTGTCTGTAACATTGAACCCATGAAAAACAAAAAGATAAATTATCTGAGGTTATGACTCTTTTGACTAAGTACCTGTTTGATGTTAAATGTTTATCAACTCACTTTGTACATGTTGAGTAGCACACCTTCAAATAGTAAGAAATATGAGCTACTCAACATGTACAAAATGTGCTGATAAACAAACATCTACAATCAAACAATAGTCAAAAGAGACATCACCTCACATGGGTTATCTTTTCATTTTTCACAGGTTCATTGCCACAGGCAGAAAGATTTTGCTAATTTAAAACCATTTTAAAATATTTTCATAATTTTTGTAATGCCAGAATAGCCTGAAGATGAGGCACAGCCTCAAACTGTAGCTAAATAAACAATAATTACAGTTGTAAAACGTTTTGTGACTGACAGTGATTATGTAAGTAACCTGTTAACTAAACCATAGATATTTCTGTGATGCCCTTCATTTATGCATTGGCACCTCAATACACTACAGTATTAATTATTTAGATTACCCGTAATGCTTTAAGTTTGTTGCAAATTGTACTACACTTTGGACTGGCTTTGTCGTTTATGATTCAATCTTAGAAATGGACTTAGCTGGTGTGAGAAGAGATTGCACCAAGTGAAAGAATGGAATAAGGAAGTATCTATTGCTCCATAGCACTTGTTTATATGAAATAAAATATAGAAATATTACAAATTCTCATTTTTAATGTGCATAATGATAGAAGAAGTCCCCAGGTAATAAATAAATAAATAAATAAATCCTTGTTTAAAGAGTTCTTTCCTAATAAATGAGTAACTTTGATCAAAATTACTGGAGTTAATATTTATGGTCTATGTATTTCTTACTTTTGTTTTACAGGCATGCAGTTCTGAAAGCTACTATTTCACATGACCGAAAAAATAATAACTTAATTGATGCTAATGTAAATGCTGATGAAATATCATACACATTGACTGGAAGTATAGAGAGAGATGATAACCATCCAGTAAAGGTAAATGATTCTTCACTGTTTAGTCTGTGTGTGTGTGTGACCATAGTATATTCTGTAACAATAGACGTAATCAATTAGCAATGGTAGGAGAGAACACACACAAAATCTATAAAAATGTGCAAATGTTTGCAGCCACTGGTTCCTTTATATGGTAGAAAGGTTGAAGGGAATGGAAGAGGGCTGAAGGACAATAAGGACTTATGAGGTCTATAGAATGGGGAAAGTGACATAAAAGCTATCATGAGTCCTTGTTCATTGGTGCCTTTCCTTCTCATCCTGTCCTGTAAGTCCCTTTGACCTGTGATGCTGCATGATTTTTCTGCAACTCTTCCCATACCCTTAACCTCACCAGTCCTTCTGCATCATCCTTTTCCATCCCCTTTAAAACTTATACCAGAATGAATTGCCAGCTCTGACAGCTTACACTTTTTCATATCTCTTATATGTGTTTTGTCCTGTTGCCCCTTCAAGAGAATTTTCTGGTACTACATCGTTTGAAGATATTTTAGTTTGATCAAGTGTGATGAACATTTTATGTTTTCGTGAGAACTTACATAAAGTTAAAATTTTATCATCTGTTTCATCCTTCTGGGATTCAGTTTACAGAGAAGCGTTTGATATTCGACTGGAGAGCAATTTAGTTAATTGTGATGATGGTTTTAGTCTTGACAAAATTTGCAATCTGGCACTCACAATTGTAAACAATGAAAGACAACAGCACTGAAACCCTGTTAACCATGAAATATGATTACATATCATGTGCACTGGCTCGTCCCACTGTATATAAGGTGGATGAGAGCACATTGCCATCAGTCTTCAGGCTCATTCTGAGGATAGCTGGATGGTTTGCAGCTGAAATATCAGCAAAAGATAACACGTGGTTACAGCTGAATTCCATCAATTTCATGGACCAAGATATACGCTGTGAAAATATGAAGTATTGTACTTCTAATTTACAATCAAAAGTTTGCAGGGGTAGTGCTGCTGAAATCTCTGAGATCATTAACTGTATGTCTCCTTCACCCAGGGCACTCATTAATTTCAAGACACAAATTGCTTGCCTGTTGGGATGTTTATTAGCCAGGCATAGGCAGACAAATTAAACATCCCAACTGAAAAAAGTCATTAGTGTTAGTAACAGGAGGTAGCACACTGTGGAGCATCCTTGGGCTGCCTGACACCATTTCAGCCATGGGAACCTGTTCAGGTTATCTTCATGGCACCATTCCTAGGCAGCACCTGACTGATTTTTCTCAATGCATCCAAAGCTGTTAATGTGGTCACAATACTCAACAAAATATTTTAGTCAAAGGTCTTCCATTGATGTACATATCAGAGCATGGATGACAATATCCTCCCCAAGCTTATAGTGACCCTGACATAGGAATGCCATTCCTTCTCTCTTCACCTTTAACGACCAGTCAAAGAGGGTGGGTAAATGGTTCATATTGTGTTGTTACAACAACGTCTAACACCGTTTGGAGTGCAAAACATGTGGGTTTGACAGCGGAGAGTGTCAAAAGTTGCGACAAGTGAACAGGCAATCAGCAGCTGCAATGCAGTGGGACACCCAGCTTCACTTTAGTGGGATGCGTGCAAATAGAAATCACACTGGTGGACGTGACGTCAGGTCCAACAGCCATTTTCCCTGCCGAAAAATGGCATTGTCTTTAACTTTTTTTGTATAGATCAACGAACATTAATAGCAATCATTTTAAGAACATTATCCAAATGATTAAACATTCATGTAGCTATTTTTTTTAGCAATATTGGGGCTTGGGATAGTCATACCAGACAGAGTCTTAATGGATTGAGTGGTTCTCACGAGATGTAATCATGCAGTGGGAAAGAAACAACTTTAGTAAAAATGCAAACCTCCTGTTGTAGTCAGTTATTTAGTAGATGCCCCCCTAGTTAAACTTTCCCTGACTTCGAAATTGAAAGTTTAGTTTTACAAATAAATGTATACATGTGTGGATGGCAATGAACCGGAAGTAGCAGGAACAAGTCATCTCCTAAGACAAAGTTAGTTAGTTTAAGGGTCCGTACGATTACAATATGAAGTTGTATGATGCTGATGAAGAGATATGTAACCAATGTTCCTACAGACATGGTGCTAATGTTCTTATAAATGAGGAGGTCAAAAGCCTTGTATAAAGTTGTATGGCATCAAAGAAAAAATGTGTAACCAATACTTACACAATCAAGGTGCAGATGCTACTACAGGTCCATGCTACTAGAGGGAAGAGTCTCATACAGCTACCAGCCCTATATATTTCTGCTCCTCATGCTGCCAACAACAATGAGGAAGTCTGCAGCACCATCACCACTCTTCCTTCCACCCACCTTCTTGCGGTACATGAGTGCAGGCGGTTGGGCATTGGGCCAAGTGGCTCCCAGTGATTAACCAGCAGCATTGGAGATGCCACATATTTATTCTGATCATGGGGTTCATGGTGTGGGTTCCTGTAGTCATGTCCTAGTTCATGAACCACGGGCAATGTGTGAGTGGCCAAGTAAGTTGGGATACCAGTTACTCTGGAATAAGGTTGGGCATCTCGGACATATTCTGATTCGTGGCCACCTTTGTGCTCAGATGGCAAAGACTACCAAATCCACCAGTTAGTCCCTCAACCGTTAGGGGTAAAACCCAATGGGGCCCTGGGAAAGTAAGGCTAGCAACCTGCTTCCCAGGTACTTCAATATCATGCTGGCAACAATTAGAGCAAAATGCCTCAGATCTTTGGAGGTGATGGAGTCCCACCTCTAATTGACAGACCAGGGACTCCTCCGATATGAATGGCAAACTATCTGGAATGAGATAGGGAGCTATTAATATCAATGGGGATTACACTGAGAAGAAGGTAGAGCTGGTGGAGGCTTCAGGTAAGTTGGGGTTAGATGTCTTAGCTGTTAGTGACGTTGGAGTAATGGGAGAGAAAGAGGACGAAGTCAGAGAATACAAGGTCTACCTTTCTGGAGTCAAAGTAGGAAGAGTGCAGTGGGGTGTAGGGTTTTATATCAGGAAAGCAGTCGGACCCAGCATAATTGCAATAAGGTATGTAAATGAACTACTGCTGTGGATATATTTGACCATCTCCAGCAAGAAAATTAAGATTGTGGCAGTGTATTCACCCTGTGAAGGGACAGATCAAGATGAGATGGACAGATTTTACAACGGACTTAGTGATGTAGTTGTTAGAGTGAAGGATAAGAATAGTGTTTTACTCATGGGTGATTTCAGCTCCAGGATAGAAAATCGAACAGAAGGTTATGAAAAGGTTATGGGTAAGTTTGGAGAGGATATGGAGGCCAAGAAGAACAGAAAACAGCTCTTGGATTTCTGTATCAGTATAGGCTTAGTTATCACAAACTCCTTCTTTAAGCATAAGGACATTCACCGCTATACTTGTGAAGGAAGGGTAACCAGATCTGGCATTGACTATATAATAACAGACTAGGTGAAACGTTCAATGATGTGTCAGATATTCAGGTAGAATGGGATAGAAACAATGATGGAAACAGGATCTCATTTGAGGAAGTGGAGAAAATGGCCAGCAGATTACAGTGCAATAAAGAGACTGGGGTGGATGAAATTAAGCTGGAACTCATCAAATACAGTGGAATATCAGGTCTCAAATGGTTACACAGGATAATTGAGAAGGCGTAGGAATTGGGACAGGTTCCATCTGACTGGACGAAAGCGGTAATCACGCCAATTTTCAAACATGGAAACAGAAAAGAATGTGATAACTATTGAGGTATCTCTTTAATTAGCATTGTAGGCAAAATATTCTCAGGTATTGTTGAAAGGAGAGTGCGAGTATTAATTGAGGACAAGTTAGATGAAAATCAGTGTGGGTTTAGGCCTCTTAAGGACTGACAGGACCAGATCTTTAGCTTAAGGCAGGTAATGGAAAAGTGCTATGAGTGGAACAGGGAATTGTATCTATGTTTCATAGATCTAGAAAAGGCTTATGACCGTCTTCCTAGGAGGAAGCAACTGTCAGTTCTTCAAGATTATGCTATAGGAGGCAAACTTCTGCAGGCAATTAAAGGGCTTTACTTAGACTGTCAGGCAGCAGTTAGAATAGATGGCAAATTAAGCTCATGGTTCAGGGTAGTTTTAGGGGTAAGACAAGGCTGTAACCTGTCACCACTGTTGTTCATACTATTCATGGATCATATGCCGGAAACAGTAGACTGGCAGGGCGGGATTAAAATACGTAAAACAAAATAAGCAGTCTTGCATATGCGGATTTCTTAGTTGTTATGGCTGATTCATGTGAAAGGTTGCAAACTAATACTTCAGAGCTCTCTCAGAGGTGCAAGGATTATGATATGAAGATCAGCATCTCCAAATTAAAAGTAATGTCTGTGGGAAAGAGATTTAAACAGATTGAGTGCCAAATAGGAGGAACGACGTTAGAACAGGTAGATAGTTTCAAGTACCTGGGATGTATTTTCTCACAGGATGGCAACATAGTGAAAGAACTGAAATCAAGGTGCAACAAAGCTAATGCAGCAAGTGCTCAGCTAAGATCTACTCTCTTCTGCAAGAAGGAAGTAAGTACCAAGACTAAGTTAGTGGTGCACCGCTCTATCTTTTGACCAACTTTGTTGTATGGGAGTGAAAGTTGAGTGGATACAGGTTACCTTATTCATAAGGTAGAGCTTACAGATATGAAAGTAGCAAGAATTATTGCAGGTACTAATAGATGGGAACAATGGCAGGAGGGTGTCCAAAATGAGGAAATCAAGGTTACCTAAGAGACTCATGAGCTAGGCAGCGGAGGGTAAGAGGAGTCAAGGTAGACCAAGAAGAAAGTACTTATATTCAGTGCAGAATGATTTTAAAGTAATGTTATATCAGAGAGGCATCAATGTTAGCATTGAATAGGGGATCATGGAGGAATTTTATTAGAGGTACTACGCTCCAGACTGAATGCTGAGAGGCATAATCAGTCTCTAATGATGATGATGATGATGATGATGGTGATGGGGGATTGGATGGTGACATATCAGCAAAGTCAGCTCCACCACTGCTAGGAACTACCTCTGAGACCACTGGTAAACACACATCCAGGCAATGTCACCTCTCTGTTGATGATCCCTCCACTATGTCCCCTTCTTTTACTGACTCCAACTGCACCACCATCAGAAGGCCTTATGGCCACACATCGCTGTTCACACACAAGGAAGAAGGAAGGAAGATTAGTGTTTATAGTGTTCTCACTCAATAACTACCCTGTTCGTCAGAAGATACTGGCTTGTTTTAGTGCACTACCCAGGAAACCAGCCACCTGGAGATCAATCCATCAAGATGCAGATGTCATTTTACCATGGTAAACTACTGGGGACAGAGACTGATACTGTGGTTGAGCAATTGAGCCTGAAGGCTGTGCAGGCAGCACATTAGTGCCATTCACAACACAGTCTATGAAGGTGATAACTTCTCCATCATTGCTTACTTGTCCATTTGACAATTGTGAAACCATTTAAGTAAACTATTTCAAAATTTTTGTCTGTTCTTTTATTTTGTATGTGTCTTTTACAACAAAATAGCAAATAACAGGCAGTGAAAAGTCCTGCAGACATACTTTATGACAGTTCTTATTTATTTATTTTTTTTTACTGAGGACATATACTTAACACAATACCACAGCAGAATCTTAGTATCAGAAATTAAATTAATTACAGATTGAGTAAAATTACTATTGAGTCAACCACAGAAAGAACTGACACTTTTTATGGTATTATAACCAGTTGCAAAATTTAGCAGAGCATTTAAAAAATCCACATGATACAAGTATTCAAATGTTTGTGTACATAAATGACAGAAATAAATAATGATGTTACATGGTGATTGGTCCTGGTAGAACAAATTATAATGTTATGCTCTTTGTTCTATGACACTGAAGCAACTGTCAATCATCCTCAACTGTGATACACTTGTATATGTAATTAACTTTTATCATTTTAAATTTCAGATTGTGTCCAGACTGAATTCTGCTTCCAAAGGAGAAACTATTTCATTTACAGTGGATGTAGCCAAGAAGTCTGATGGCTATGAGTTAACAACACTTGTAACAAAAGCAACTGAAAAGGCAGAAATTCACTGTGACTTCATTTCAAGACCTGGATCAGAATATAGTGTAAGCTTCAAGGTGAGTGAAGTAATAGTGTGAAGAATGTGATTTAAAATAAATAAATAAATATTTGGACATGTCCAAAAGAACAGGCACCAAAATTCTTAATTGTAATTCACCTTGTCAAGGTTTGATGCTTCTTTCAGTGTGGATGCACATGAGCACTAAACTCCTGGTGGGAATACAGGGACTGCTGAAAACCATAGGGTGTAATGGTTGAAGTAAGGGGAATATCATTAACATCAGTTTACTGTAGAATTCTTGAACATATTCTCAGTTCTAATATAGTAAATTTCCTTGAGGCAGAAAAGCTTCTGTCCCTGCATCAGCACAGCTTTAGGAAACATTGACTGTGTGAAATGCAGCTTGCCCTTTTCTCTCATAACATCTTATGTGCTACGGATGAAGAGCAACAGACAGACTGCACATTTCTCAATTTTTGAAAAGTGTTCAACATGGTGTCACACCACAGACTGCTAACAAACAGTCAGGCGATGGAATAGGAACACAAATATGTGAGTGGTTCAAGACTACTTAAGTAACAGAACCCAGTACTTTGTCCTTGGTAGCAAGTGTTCATCAGAGACTAGGGTATCATCAGGAGTGCCCCAGTGAAGGGCGATAGGACTCTTATTATTTTCTATCTATATAAATAATCTGACTGACTGTGGCTGTTTGCTGATGATGCTGTGGTGTACAGGAAGGCGTCATAATTGAATGAGTGTAATACGATGCAAGATGACTTGGTCCAAATTTCTAGGTGTTGTGAGGAATGGCAGCTGGCTCTAAATGTAGAAAAATATAAGGTGATGCAGATGAGTAGGTGAAACAATCCCATAATGTTCATAAACAGCCTTAGTAGTATGCTGCTTGGCAGAGTCAAGTCAATTAAATATCTAAGCATAACGCTACACAGCAATATGAAATGGAATGAGGATATAAGGGCAGTCGTGGAGAAGGCAGATGTTTGGCTTCGGTTTATTGGAAGAATTTTGGGAAGATGTTATTTGCCTGTAAAGGAGACCACATATAAAATGATGTGAAAGTTCAAATATGACCAAAAGTTTGACAGAATAAAACTTCCGAAGACATAACAGAAATCACAAAATCAAGAAAACTCTGAAGGGATCATAATAGTAGTGCACAAAAATCCATTTCAAGCTCTTTCTACCATGGATTGTAAAAGTGTTGTTAACAGTTTGAATGAACCATGTGGAAAACAAAATGACTTTGAGTATGAGGAAAAACATGGTATATTACAACCACAGTTAAGTAAAAGAACAAATTCTGAAGTGCTTGAAAAACATTTGCCACTGATAAGCTGTTCAGCTGAGATATTATTGAATTACATTAACAAAAAAGACAAAATAAACTGTGACCAACAAAACTTCGCACTCTGAAAAAGTAGGCAGGAAATCAGTAACCTCCAGCCAGCAAATGCAGGTAAAATTGAACTCTACACAGACAGCCAAGGCTAAGTATAGCCACCAACTTCAGCTCAGAATTTTAATTGCACAATAAAGCCAGGAGCCAAATTCAGTGCTGCTGTGTCAGTGATGCAAGAAAAAATTTCTTCATTGAGAAAAAAAAAAAAAAAAAAAAAAACAAACTCTACTGTCTTCCGAGCTGGATCAAATGATTCACAAAAAATGGAATAAAGGATCTCTTAATCTCATTAAAAAGAAGATCTACAAACATAGAGAAGCAAAATATTGCCACGAGACACCACGTAAACCGACTGCCGGCATGGCGTAGGGGATAGTGTCACTCAGTGCGATGCTGAAAGTCGCCAGTTCAATCCCGACCACCGGCAAAAAATTTATTTCTCTGTAATTAACAATTCCAGAATGTTCTACATCTTTATTATGTTCACTTGTAAATTCTACTTGTTTCTTATGTTAACTGTTCTTCTAATTTCTGGTACATTCTGTCTGTGTATAAATAGCAGAGCACTCTGTCCGGGAGGCAGTTAGTGCTGCATGTATGTTCGTAATAAACCTGCTTTCAGTATAAGTGCTGTGTTCAGTTGCCTTCGAAGTGAAGCCTACTTCAATTTCAATGCGATATTGTTTGGTGGAGGTGCCGGGTATCCTGTGCAACAGCTGTATCACCCTCGCTCTGATTAGGCAACGTAAAAGTCGTCACTTACACGGACTAGAACCGGAATACAAGGGCACAAACACAAGGATGCCAACTGCCTTTCGAAGTATCCATTAGTGGAACACAACAGCATGAATGAAATTTCAGCCCTCATTGAATTACATGACATTACAGCTGAACAGAGGGAAGATCCAGCACTATTAAAATGATAGAGGCCTTGGAGAAAGGAGAACCAACCAATGGAGAGTTCCAACTTATAAATGGAACATTGTATAAGAGCAACTACAACCCACTGGGACCAAATGGCTACTGGTCATTCCAGCTCATCTCCAGCCAGCTATTCTCAAATATTTCTACGATGCTCCATTATCCGGTAATCTGGGATTTGTGAAGACCCTAGACAGAATCAGACGCAGGTATTACTGGAAAGGTCTCTACCGATCTGTGAAGCACTATGTGAGTCATTGTAAAGAGTGCCAGCAATGGAAGCATGTGCCACAATTACCTCCAGGGCATCTCGTACCAATTCCACCGGCAGCAGCTCCATTCCACCCAGTTGGGATCGTTTTTTTAGGGAGGTTCCTGAAGTCGACAACCGGTAACCAATGGATAATAGTCTGCACTGACTACCTCACATGCTACACTGTCACCAATCCTGTGCCGTCTGCAGAAGCTCCAGAGATCGCCAAATTCCTTGTAGAAGACATTATTTTGAAGCATAGAGCACCACGTGTAATGATATTTGATCGTGGAAAAGTATTCCAGTCAAAACTAGTATCAGAGGTAATGTCACATTGTGACATTGTCCACAGAACAACAACTGCATACCATCCTCAGACAAATAGTCTTATGGAACGTTTTAACAAGACGTTAGCCGATAAGCTGTCGATGTATGTCGATGTTGAGCAGAAGGGTTGGGATACAATTCTGCCAGTCATAACATTTGCTTACAATACTGCAAGACAAGACACCACAGCTTCACGCCATTTTACCTGCTCCATGGCCGTGAAGCTGAGATAACAATGGATATGCTGTTTCTGTTCCAACCAGATGACACTCGAGATGACTATGTTAAACAGCTCATCACCAGGGTCAAAGAAGCAAGACAGCTTGCTTGCATACAGACACTGGACGCCCAGGAGAAGGACCGTCAGCGGTATAACGACAAGCACCAACCTGTTGTGTACATCCCAGGAGTTCTGGTATGGATTTTTACCCCTGTACGGAAGGTTGGACTGTCAGAAAAGTTATTGAAGCAATACTTTTGCCATATCGTGTCATACCCTGCCTGTTAGATATCGCATATGAAGTTGAGGATTATGAGCCGTCGTTGAAACGACAAAAACGAAGAGACACTGTTCACGTCCTGTGCATCGAGCCTTACTACGATCCCGAAGAGCAGATAGGCAACAATGGCTTCTTGTTCGAGGACTCTAAGGATGATAATGTTACTGATGAAGCCACGACAGGAATGTCTGTCGACGATAATCGTGGAGAAGGGAAGGATTCTCTTGAACTGCCATATGGAGGACCCATGACAATATCAAGATTCAGGGCATTGCCCCTGGCTCCACAGGGAACATAACAGCGGGTCACTGTTTTTTCAGGAGAGGGAGCAATGCCGCGAGACACCACGTAAACTGACTGCCGGCGTGGCGCAGGGGATAGAATCACCGACTGCAGTGTTGAAGGTCGCCGGTTCAATCCTGCCCACAGGCAAAAATATTATTTCTTTGTAATTAACAATTCCAGAATGTTCTACATCCTTCTATGTTCACTTGAAAATTCTACTTGTTTCTTATGTTAACTGTTTTTCTAATTTCTGGTACATTCTGTTTGTGTATAAATAGCAGAGCACTCTGCTCGGGAGGCAGTTAGTGCTGTGTGTATGTTCGTAATAAACCTGCTTTCAGTATAAGTGTTGTGTACAGTTGCCTTTGAAGTCAAGCCTGCTTCCATTTCAATGCGACAATATTTCCAAGCCCTTTTCATAATGTAATATTTGTGAATATCAGTAGTCTGGGGAGAAGATTCCATACAACACATGGATCTCACCTAAATAGGCTTGGAAAAACATTATAGTAAAAAAATATTAGAAGTAGTAAATAAAATCGCAAATGTACAGTGTGATGCATAAGAAGTCATACCTCTCATGGACAATAATTGCGGGGACTCAAAAATTAAATATACTGTCAATGAAGCTACACATCTACAAGACAAATGTGAGACTTTGTTCATGCAAATGGACACCCCAGATGTGAGCAGCTGACAGAAAAGAAAAGGTGCTGTGGAGTAGCAAACGCCAGAAACATGTGAAACAACAGCGCCACCACCATCATCAGAAACAGCAGCAGCAACAACAGAAGAAGAAGCATAACCAACAACTGGAACAATAGTACAGACCTGATTAAGTTGTAGCCTAAGGAAAAATACGTCTGTCTCAATCACTGATAATTTCAAGCCAAAAAGAAAACAGTATCTCATTTTTAAACATTCAGGGTATTGAGAATAAAGGTGATATACTGGAGGAGACTTTGCCACAAATAAGTATTCTTTCCTATGTCTATCTGAACATTGCCTTTAACCAGGACAAACAGAATATTATTTACTGGACGGCTATAAACATGGAAACAGTTCTGGGAGATCTCAGTACCACAATGAGTGTTGTGCTACCTATGTTGCAAAAGAAATAGAGTTTAGAGCACTAAATCTCAGTTGGGTATGTGTAGAAAAACACTTTGAAGATACTGGTATAATATGTGTTGTAACAATCTTATGTTAGTATGTATTTGCTAGTCTACTGACTCAGATGAAATTTATTTTCAGTTTATTAGACTGTGTAGTCTGCTACATAACAAAGTGGAAACAACATGTAACTATAATTGGGGGAGACATCAACTCAAGCTTTGATTTAACATGTAACAAAGCAGCACATTTTTCATTATCCAAATGCAGAACCCATAAGACTAAAAGCTTGCTTGGATAATGCTTTCATGCTGTGCTTATGATATGTACTACTCCAATGTAAAGGAATTTGCTTCCTTAAGACCACTCTCAGAAGACTTAACACACCAGCTGAGCATAACTAACTGGGACAAGTTATTTCAAAGTTGTGGTTCTAATGCCAAACTAGTGTTTGAAACATTCTACAATTAGGTATTTTAAAAGATCATCTTGTTCCAAAGAAACATTATAAGACAAGAAAGGGTAAATTGTGGTACACAAAGGAGCTGGAGTATCTAAAAAATAACCTAATGCTGTTAAAGTGCCTTGGCAAAGTAAATATGTCTAAAGAAATCAAGGATCTCAAAATTAACAGTAAGGAACTATTTAAGAAAGATCTACAATTGGTTAAACAGAGATACAACACCAAACTCGAACAAAATAGTAAAACCCAGTGCATGGTCAGTAATTAATAAATGTGAAATAAGAGACTTTGATGAGAAAAATAAAAAACCAGATCAGTTAACCAATTTAAAATATGTAGATTGTCTTAACCCTTTGAGTGCTACAGACATGATACACTGCGACGCTCTACCTTGCCATGGGGCCTGCAGATGTTGCTTGCTGCTGCAGTGGTATTTTCCATTGGCCATGCAGACGGCATTCACTGTGTGCCCTGGCTGGTACCTGAGTCCTAAAGACGGCATATGCTGTAGCCAGTTCCACTGCTTGTGGGCCTGCGGATGTCAATAGCCACTCAGGGCTGCTGCTTACATACTGACCAACACAGCATTTGGACCACTTTGAATATTTATGAACCGATTCTGAGAAAACAATTCAATGAAAAAGTGTCATTTTTTTACATCTTATAGTGTGTTATATTCGCTCAATAATGATCTCACTTTCTGTTCGTTGTTCCTTTTAGTTATTGTGCTACATTAAATTAAGTAAACTGCTGCACAAAATTTTGAAGAGTTTGCAGACAAAAAATCGCATTGCATGGACTTTGCGTAAAGTTGATTTTAGCATGAACAAATCCATGGATTAAATGTATGTAAGATAGCAAAATTTTATTTACTTTTGATTACAGAATGATAACTCCTTTCATTCTCAAGATATGGAGTGTTATGTCCGACGGAAAGGCACAGAAAGTGCGCGCATTACTGCCCATGTGGACTTGGCAGCTCTACGAAATATCGTCATCCGATTTTAAGAAAACAGTTTCCTTTGTAGTTTCAGCCTATTATTGTTCAAAGCTCACTTATCTTTTAAACAGTTCATTACTTCAAAATGAAGTAATTTTGGAATCAAGACATTCATATTGTGCCACTGTAAAACCGGATATGTCTTGGATTTCATTGTAGACACAGGCACAACAACAGAAACTGAAATCCATAATTTACTAGAAACCGGTATTTGTAAAAGATGTGTCAAATATAGCCTACACTATTTTCACCTTCTCACAAAAATTGCCATGTTTACAACATTTTTGTAGACTATTGTAAAAAAGTAACTGGCTGAAATTTTTTCTTCCAAATCCCTGTGTTGCCAGCATATGAAGTTTTAAGTTTCTTGTTCAGTATGCATTGTCATACATTAGGAGATATAAGAATCAAAACTACTTTTTTCGTAGCGTGATTTATGCGTTCAACTTTGGTTCAAATTACCTAACATTTTTGGTCTGTGTTGGATGACCAAATACACCTTTTCGCTATTAAAAATAATGGTCTTTCTAATCAGCCCAGTTTGGGAAGTTTTATAAACATAGTTTTTTGCTAAATAAAGTTGGAAACACTACATTTTCATCCTTTTTTTAAATCTTCAAATTCGTTCTTAATTTATTCAGCAGTGGAAAGCGGCACATAAACAATACTTCACGTTTCAGAACGTTGTATTGTTAGATTACCACATGCCAAGTTTCACATTCATCATAGCTTTAGTTCCTGAGGTATAACACGCCAAACATTGAAGTTCTTTTTGGTGCCGATTTTTTTTAGCAACTTTGCTTGAACTTTTCTGGCTATATATAGCACATAAAATTCATTTCAATATTATTCCAATGAGAATGCATACAGTTGTACACGATAGCCGATTTCATATTTTTCAACAAAATATGTCCTGAGTTACGATGACTCAAAATTGTTAGGAATTCAAGATCACCCTGCACAAAGTCACCCATGGCGTCAAACAATTGACTATATCTCGACCAGTATTGCTTCCTTGAATCTTAAAGTTTATCATTGTTCATTGGGGTCATGAGCGAAAATTCACATAAAACTGCCCGTGATGGTTGAGATGGAAAATGTTCAGAAATTAGGGGATTTGACATGGAGTTACATATTAGCAACATAAGCAGTTTCAGTGTACATTATGTCTGTCAAGCAATCATTTCCAGATTTAAAGTCATGGAATAAGTATCCAGATATACTGCATTTGTTTGTAACATCAGCGAGCACACTGACTGAGAGATTGTCGCGGCCACCCTGGTTCCAGAAATACTCAGGTCAGGGCAAGGACGGCCGAGGAGAAGGCTCAGACACACACAATACACCATGGAGATAGTTGCCAGTGCAGCTAGATGGATTAGGCACACACAACAGCAGGTCTGACTCTGCCAGCTGGACATGCAGGTGCAGCTCTCAAAGGGTTAAGAGTGCAAACGTAAATCATCATCAGACTAGACCCTCATTGAAACACTTTAAATAGGTATGCCAAGACGAATTTCTCAGAATTGTCAAAGAAATGAAAAAAAAAAAAAAAAAAAAAAAAAAAAAAAATCACATAGTATTGATATAAATATCAAACAATCTACTGGAGGAAATAATACCTAACATTGGAGCACCATTAAGATAGCCTACTAACTTATGTATCAAAGAAGGGGTTTTTCCTTTTCCAATCTTTAAGAAGGGTAGCAAATCTGAACCTGTGAACTAGAGGCCAATTTCACTATTACGAATCCTAGCCCAAGTCTTTGAAGGTATAATGTATCAGTAGATGTATGAGTACCTGGAACTAAATTATATGTAAAGTACACCACACTTCATGTACAGAAAACAAAAGTCAACTATACATCCCATAGAACTTTTTGTAAGTGACATTTTAGCAGGATTTGAAAACCCTGTGCACATTCAGGTAACCTTATGTGACCTGAGCAAGGCACTTGACTGTGTGGACCACTCAGTTTTGCTCTCCAAACTTGAGTAATATGGAACATGTGGCAAAAGTGTAAAACTCATCAAATCATACCTTAGTAGTAGGAAGCAAGTGGTAAGTTCAGGAGGTAATGTATCAAAGACACTTTAGGTTCAATATGGAGTGCCACAGGGTTCCAAACTAGGACCGCTTCTGTTCCTTGTACATATAAATAACTTACCAGCAAATATCAATGTAAAGACATATATGTATGCAGATGATACCACTTTTTGTCTGCAAATCATGTATTTGATAACTTTGTCAGTAGTATGAAATTGGTAAAAGGAAGTGCAACATCATGGTTTAATGCAAATGGTCTACTATAAAATGAGACAAAAACCCAGAATATGTGGTTCAGCCTGTCAAAAACTATAAAAATAGAAAAACAAAATGCAAAATTTTTAGGTATCATCCACCTAATATGGAAGCAGAAGCAGCAAAAAAAAAAAAAAAAAAAAAAAAAAAAAAAAAAAAAAAAAAAAAAAAAAAAGTGAAATTCTGGTGATCCAGAAGAAAGCAATTAGAGTAATAGCAAAGGTAGACAATAGGACACATTGCAAGCCATATTTCATGGAATGGTTATTTGTCTATATAGTCTTGATAGTTATAACTTCATACCTGCAGACCTACCTAATTTAAGTATAACAAATCAGAGGCCTTATTCAGTTTTATTGTTTGAACACAGGAAATGTGTTGGTTGACTGTTGTTTTAACCTCATGAACTGAGAACTTTCTGGTAGCAGACTAAAGGGGCCACTGAGGGTACTCACCACCCTATGCCTCTCATCCTGGGAGGTCTCTAAATATCGAAGGCTGTGTCATTTTGAGGCCTGGGACCTGGCCATTTTTAATCAAATTTCAGATGGTCCCAAAATTCCCTGAAGAGCCAAAGAAACTGGTACACCTGCCTGATATTGTGTGTAGGGTCCCTGCAAGCATCCAGAAGTGCCACAACATATGTCCTGGACTCAAATTATGTCTGAAGTAGTTCTTGAGGGAATTGACACCATGCTTCCTGCAGGGCTGTCCATAAATCTGTAAGAGTACAAAGGATGGAGACCTTTTCTGATCAGCATGTTGCAAGGCATCCGAGATATGCTAATAATGTTTATCTCTGGGGATTTTGGTAGCCAGCGCACGTGTTTAAACTGAGAAGTGTGTTTCTGGAGCCACTGTGTAGCAATTCTGAACATGTGGGGCAGCACTTTGTCCTGCTGGAATTACCCAAGTCAATATGAGTGCACAGTGGACTTGAATGGATGCAAGGCGATCAGCCGGGATGTGTATCTAAGTGTCACCTGTCAGAATAATATATATGGATCACATGTCCCACCAAATTATAGAGCCTCCACCAGTTTGAACAGTTCCCTGCTGAAATTCAAGGTCCATATTTTCATGAGGTTTTCTCCATACCCATACACGGCCATCCACTTGATACAATTTGAAATAATATTCGCCAGACTGTGTTCACATGCATATGCTTATACCATTACTTTGGATCTTCAGTGTATGTTCATTAAATAAAAGGCAGTCTGGAGTTTGAGGCCCAATATGCTTGCAGAATCTAAACAAAGATAACAACGTACCTATTAAGGGGCAATAGCATCTATGGGTGTGGTCAGAATTATTATGATTTTTGTTAAACATTACATGAAACTGCAATGAATAGCTTTCCAGTGATTTATTATTTTTTAAACTAAAGTATTACATTTCAAAAATTACTGATAGAGTTTATTTTATAAATTTGGAACTCCAACTAGATCAATTGGACTACTCTTGATTTAAGGTACAGTTTCTACAACTATAGACCAGTGGTGTGTCATGAAAAAAAATGTTGGGCATGTTGTACTCTTGATCACTCATCTAAACAGCCTGGGAAGTAGGGGGGGGGGGGGGGAGCGAAAAGCACAGACTTTTATGTCAAGTGCACTGCTGAGAGTGGTACTGACAGCACGTGTTTGATGACTACCATTTGCTAATCATTTCAAAACCTACCTTCTGACCTAGATGGGCCTCTTTGGCTGCTATTAATGGACCACTGGTCATTCTCTGTCTCTGTGCTGTTATCATGTGCACTCGTTGTGAGGCACCACATGCCTCAGTTTATCGTTGTCTCTGGTACCGCGGCTGAAGCATCTGCAACCGTGTAATGCTGCAACAACTCATCACTTCAGCAGTGCTTGTTAATTTGTTGCCTTGTGATGATTGTGTATTAATTACAATTGTATTTTGCACTTTATTAATGAAGTTGACAAAAATTATTTTAAGAAATCTAGTGTAAGCCATCAACATTGTCTGCTGTAATTTATTACTCAAATTGCATTGTTTCACTTTTATAGTGAACTTCAATTATAAAAATTATTTGATCTGCAAAAATATTTTCAGTTTATTTAGTTGATAAGAATAATGAATGGGAAATTCTCTTACCCAAGAATATCTATAAAGTCACACTTTGACAACTTTCATCTATTTTTAAAATTAATATTTAATGCATCAATAGTTGTAATATGTTGCAAAAACATTTCCAAAAATTGTGTTTAAACATTTGAAAATTCCATATTTCTAAAAATTTAATGGATTATACAAATTTGGTGCAGACACAGACAAAATATTGTAGGGTTGGTAACAGCCTATGGGCAGGACGTGTCCCTCGAATGAATTTCTCTCCCTTCAGAAGGGGACAGTGAGGAAGACCAAACAAAGGGTGGAGAGTTGAGATCCATGGGGACTTGCTACAGATCCACATAGAGGGGCCCTGGCGACAAGAGGCAGTACACAGGACCCAGTTCAAGTGGAGCCATGTGGCTGCAAGCGGTCCTCTGGGCCTGATTGTGTCAAGAAGTGAGACAAACACATTCCTCATTTATGTCAAGAGAAGCTCATATTTTAAAAGTGATTATGAGCTATTGGCATTGCAGTACCGGGTTGTAGAATTTCTGAGGTATTAACAAGTTGTGAATACAACTTTTATTAAAACTACAGATGAACAATGAAAAAAACTACAATCTTAGGCCTATCTTATTTGGACAGCCTTACTTGTACCTTTTAAAATTATTGAATTTGTCAGGAATAGAATCTGGAATTAATTTTTATTTTTTAAAGAAAGAGTGGCACCCCTCCACACCTGCACAAGCATGGTGACCATCACAAAAGCTCTACTGTCACATCTGCATTTGTTAGTAATTAAGTTGAGATCACAGGATGCGTGTCTGTGATTGTTGTACATATGGGCAGGATAGATAGTGGATGGAAAAGGAACAAAAAGTAGCAGTTTTAAGGGCAGATGGAAAATAGTTCCAAGGCAAATACAAGGGGGAAAGAAAACATCTGTGACAGTCTAGTCGGGAAGTAAGGACAGTAGTGGTAGCTTGCTATCTGTGACAGACATACAAGGATAATGTTCTGTTAGTATCAAGAATCGTGCAAGATTGGTACCAGTTAACTTTGCAGTGTTAGCCATGAGAGAATCAGTCCAAGTTGGTGACAGATGCAGCTGCGGCTGGGCGCTGACGACATCTCTGGCCACTATAGTAATAGTCAGCTAAATGTGGAGATGGTCACAAGCAGCAGCTGAAGTTGAAATTAATAATCCCCACTGCTGAGAAAGCCACACATGCTGTAGAATGATGCTCAATTTGTGAAAATAACATCGATGTTTTAAATACTCTCAGTCTCATTTTTGAAATAGAATTGATTTTAAAGAAAATTATAAATAGATTTACTTACAAAAACATCACTTGTGCACCAGTTCAGTTTGTCTATCCTGGGACAAGCACAAGAATTTCTCTATGATGTTGTCATGGAAAAGAGGCTTGCTCTTCAGAATGGCAAGAGTTTGCTTCTCTATGGAAAGTAGACTTAAGTCACTCAGTCTTTCCTGAGTTTGTGTGCTTCGTAGATATGAGTTGACTCTTCTAAGAGCCGAATAAGATCTTTCCAGTGAAGATGTACTATATGGAATTGTCAGTATCAAAGTTGATAATTTATACACACAACTCAAGCTATGCTTGTTCATCAATGAAACTACCTCATACACATTTTTTGAAGAGAACTCAGGTGAACTGTATAGTACAATGTGGTCATTTTTTGAGGCAACATTGTCTAAGAGTGGTCCATAAATTGCATAACTCATAAGGTAATTTTCGTTTGTAATTTTCTTAGTTTTGAGAGTAAAGGAGGTGGAAAAAATCCAGATTATCGAAAGAAGATAACATTTGTTCTATTTTCCACAGAATGTGGTCAACTATTTCAAAATACAAACAATGATAAATGTACATCTGAAATGTCATCTGAATGGTGTCTCTTCAGTCTGTGTTTACAATATGTATCACAGTTTTGAGCCACAGACAATTTCCAAAAAATATCGAAACTGTGTTCCCTGTCACATTCTGGAACCTACTTAGTGTTCTTACCGCAATAAGCTACATCTTAGTTTTGAGTTTAGAGTAGGTTATACAATACATCTGTGTAACTGAACACCCTAGAAAATATTTCCAACAAGAATTTGACCGGAAATTGTTCAGAAAAGCCAGAATACCCTGAGATTTTACCACTGCATAGCTGTCCCAATTATCAGTGTTATCCAGAACATTGTCAAAGAATTGTAACAATTCTACTCTGTGTTCTGTAACTGTGTAGACCAAGCTGGTTGAGAAATTCCACCTAGTGGGGGCAACTAATGGCAACTTTCGTTGAACAAATTGCAGTAATGCACAAGTTCTTTTAGAAGACTTGGAAAAAAATGAATAAAGACCACTTATAGTTTGAAAAAAAAAATTGTGTCATTTTACATTAGAGATACTTTGTTGAAAAACAAAATTTAATACATGGGCATAGCAGTGAGTAAAAAGAGTCGCCACGGCGGAGCGGCCGAGTACATAAGGTGTGCGTTAGCTCTCATTTTCTGCCCTTGACTGCAGTTCGTCGTACTGTTGTCCAGTAAAAGAACAGAAAACATTGCCCTTCCTCCACTAATTAATTTCCAAAGATTAAATAAGAAAACCAGAACTGCTTGTAAAATGGAGAGAATTTGACAGGGTGTGCAGTGCACATCTAGCACACACTAAATATACACCCCTGCTATAGACATCAATATTAATTTCGGAGTCAACTAGACACTATATGTGGGGACTCAATGTAGAAAAAAGTTTTATAATCATTTTATATTCAATACAACAATTATTGCATAAATCCTTATCTAATTATAGCCAACACCTGAATCCCACTCACTGTATCACAGTTATATTGGATAACAAATATAGTACATTCATATAACAGAGAAATTATTTCCTTCACATAAAGAACATCATTAAAGAATAGCAATAAGAGCTGTCAATTGTGACTGTATTGCTGTAAGATTGTGTTATAAGTTGTAATTTGTTAAGACACCAAATGAGGATAGTAGGTGCTGCAGGACTTACCTTGGACCTGCATTTGAAATTCTCAATGTATTCCTGTCAGAATGAGGAACTCCCATAACAGTCCACTCACACTTACATTCTGGAATATCTTACGTTTGATGATAATTTATTTCATTCTTCATCAAACTCAATTAAAAATACTCCATCATATTATCATATATCCAAGAGGGGTCCAAAAGGAATCTCATGCATTTCTAATTATATTATCATTAGCACAAAATTTTGTAGTATACACTGTTAGGATTAGATTTAAAGGGACACACTTGAGTTCTATAATCCTACTCAAACATCAGATTCATTCTTTACACTGTTTTACGAGATATAATACTTTTTTGTAATACTAAAATGTGTAGTGGAATCATGATTTTTAACAAACAAATACAATACCTTGACCTAGTGACCATTTATGTATCTATGCTTGCATCATCTCCTAGGTTTCCATACACTAATGGTCATTAAAATTGCTACACCAAGGATAAATGGATATTCAGTGAACAAATATATTATACTAGAACTGACATGTGATAACATTTTCACGCAATTTGGGTGCATAGAACCTGAGAAATCAGTACCTAGAACAACTACCTCTGGCCGTAATAACGGCCTTGATATGCCTGTGCATTGAGTCAAACAGAGCTTGGATGATGTGTACTGGTACAGATGCCCATGCAGCTTCAACACGATACCACAGTTCATCAAGAGTAGTGACTGGCATATTGTGAAGAGCCAGTTGCTCGGCCACCATTAACCATACATTTTCAATTGGTGAAAGATCTGGAGAATGTGCTGGCCAGGGCAGCAGTCAAACATTTTCCATATCCAGAAAGGCCCGTACAGGACCTGTAACATGTGGCCGTGCATTATCCTGCTGAAATGTAGGGTTTTGCAGGGATCAAATGATAGGTAGAGCCATCTGAAATGTAACGGCCACTGTTCAAAGTGCCATTGATGCGAACAAGAGGTGACCGAGACATGCAACCAATGGCACCCTGTACCAACACGCTGGGTGATGTGCCAGTATGACAATGATGAATACATGCTTCCAATGTGCATTCACCACAATGTCACCAAAAACAGATGCAACCATCATGATGCTGTATACAGAACCTGGATTTTCAACAACAACAAAAAAAAAAAAAAAAAAAAAAAAAAAAAAAAAAAAAAAAAAAAAAAAAAAAAAAAAGGACCTATTGCCATTTGTGGACCCAGCTTTGTCGCGGCATACACCATCACAGGTCCTCATGTCTGTGATGCAGCATCAAGAGTAACTGCAGCCATGGTCTCCGAGCTGATAGTCCATGCTGCTGTGAACGTCATCGAACTGTTCGTGCAGATGATTGTTGTCTTGCAAATGTTCCCATCTGTTGACTCAGGGATCAAGACGTGGCTGCAGATCTGTTACAGCCATGCAGATAAGATGCCTGTCACCTCGACTGCTGGTGATACGAAGCCAGCACGGTGTTCCGTATTGCCCTCCTGAACCCATCAATTCCGTATTCTGCTAATAGTTATTGGATCGTGACCAACACAAGCACCAATGTCTCAATGCGATAAACCAAAATTGCGGTAGGCTACAATCTGACCTTTATTAAAGTCGGAAATGTGATGGTACGCATTTTTTCTCCTTACACGAGGCATCAAAACAATGTTTCAGCAGGCAATGCCAGTCAACTGCTGTTTGTGTATGACAAATCGGTTGGAAACTTTCCTCATGTCAGCACGTTGTAGGTGTTGTCTCCAGCGACAACCTTGTGCGAATGCTCTGAAAAGCTAATCATTTGCATATCACAGCATCTTCTTCCTGTCAGTTTTAAATTTCACATCTGTAGCACGTCATCTTCATGGTGTAGCAGTTTTAATAGCCAGGAGTGTATATTTTGACCATATTTTTTTCAGTCTCTTATCTTACATATTGAAGAAAATTTTTTCCATATTTCATGCTAATATATGAGGGGGAGTTAGAAAATAAGTTTATCCTGTCATCTGTGGACAGAGTTGTGTATGAAAGGAAAAAAATAGAAGGAGACATTAAAGATAAGACCTATCTTTATTCTTCTACATAATTTCCAAGTACATTGAGACATTTGTCAAACCACTTTATAAGCTTGAAAAAGCCATCCAGGAAAAAATAAGGGCATTGCATATGGAAGAAGTGTTGAACAGCTATGGAGTGGAAACATCCATCATCAACTGTCTGAAAGAAGTTCACAAGCACTCCGTCTGCAGGTAAAGTGCTACTCACCATTTTTGAGCACATCTAAGGGGTTCTGTTGCTGAACTTTTTGGAGGAGGCAACCATCAGTGCTGTATAGTACTGTGCCACTCTGTCGAAATTGAAAGAGGTGATTTGGAAAAAGCAGTCTGGCCTTCTCAGATCTGGCATTCTGCTGTATGATGACTGTGCAAGACCACACTCAGTGACAGCAATGCAAAACCTTGATTGTGGGCACCTACACCATGCACCATAAAGTCCTGATCTCACACCAAGTGACTTTCATCTCTTTCCAGCTTTGAAGAAAACTCTTGGCAGAAGGTGCTTTGAAAGCAATGCTGACATCAAACAAGCCATTTAACATTTCTTCTGTATGCAATGCCGTGATTTTTCCTGGAAGGCTGTTTGAAGCTTATAAAACTGTATGACAAATGTCTCAATGTTGGAAATTATGTAGAAAAATAAAGATAAGTTTAATATTTAATGTCTCATTCTAGTTTTTTCCTTTCATGTGCAACTCTGACCACAGTCTACAGGGGAAACTTATTTTCCAACACCCCGACGTAATATTGTTAGGTTTTTTAAATTTTTTTATTTATTTATTTTTTAAAATTATTTTTAATGCTTCATCTTCAGTTATTGAATTCTGAGCAACAGATCAAACTATATTTCGGTCTCATGATGGTGAAACATGTTACTTGAGACGCAATGGAATTATTTTGGCCACATTGCCAAAAGTCCTTTAAAACCTGTCAGCTCTATATGTAACTATCATAATAATATTTTGCAGTACATGTTCTAAATTTAAATAGTACACACTTCCTGCAGGACAGAAATACTGAGAAAATTTGTTGGTTTTAGTATGTTACATGTGGTCAAAGTGGCCTTTATAGAGCTTATGTAAGCCCCATTTGTTCATGGCTAATTCCTGAGAAATCTAATAAAATCCATGATTTTTGGGTACTAGAGCTACAAACTTTGTGGATGGCCACTCCTATACTTTCTATTCATTGCAAATCACCAAAATTGTACCGCCTTCTTGACAAATATCTGAATGGCTAACAACAGAAAATGTCTCAAATTTTAACAGCTTATTTTGCAGTCATTTATCTAGGAATGACATTTCCCATATCGAATAATCTTTAATCATAATCAAAATATACCTGAAAACCATGATGGTTTGGTACTAAAAGTGCCATTTCTTAAAGTATCTACTCAGTGATTTTGCACATCTTGCAGTATTATATCATTGCTCAATAATGGATTGATTATATTTTTGTTATTTGTCACAGTTACACTGCAGCATCGTATTACATAAAGTATTGCAACAAATTTTAAACACTTTGCAGAGGTAACAACACATTGCATAGACATTGCATATTGTTAATTTTGTCTCATGCATAACAGCATTTGAAATTCAGAGGCTACATCTACATTTTGATAATAACTTAGGACTCCACAATATCTCTGTGTGTTCCCATGTTATTGGTTTCATATCCAGCAGATGAACTTGCATTGTGTGCCCACATCTGTTAAGTGATCTTGGTGGCTGTAACAGAATACTTATAATTCCATTTTAAGAAAACTATTTTGTGAAATAATTTTACTTTGGACATCATACAGTCTGATATCTTCTCTGAATAAATTACTTTATCTCTTTTTATTGTATGTCATACCTTTTAAATAGTCTGATCAGCTCGAACATTATATCCACTTACCTACTTACCTACTGTTGGTATAGACCTGTCCAGGTGATAACAGCATCTCCTAATGAGTAATGATTATTAGTCAAACATGCACAATGTATATAGTATGACTTAAAATGCTATGTGTAGAATAGGAAAGGCACACATTTCATCTTGGTTTGACTAAGGGCAGATTGTGTTCACCTGGAGGTGTGAAATGAGCAATACAGTAACTCTATGGCTTGTTGTGTATTTGAGGAGTGCCATGGTAAGTGTCTTCAACAAGTGTTGAAAGCAGGGTGATACCACACCCAAATGTTGTGAGGTTGAGTGGCCATCCCTTTGTACAGATGTCTGATTTCATTGACTGGGCAGACTGCTAAAACAGACAGATCACAAACTGTGGTAGAACTAACACCAGAGTTTAATCCTGATCAGAGGAACAGTGAGTCTGAAGACACAGTATGCCAAACACACCTGTCAATAAGGTTCTACATCCAATGACACATGCACATCCCACTGTTAACACTGCAACATCAGCAACTGTGACTAAAGAGGGATATGACAGTTGTCACGGGATGTTGGCACAGTGGCAGATCATTGCATGATCTGATAAACCCAAATACCTTAATCATCATGCTGGTGGGAGGGACCTTCATATTTCACAACATGTTGTGCTAATTTTAATAAATTACATGATAGTTTCTGAATCTGTATTGATTATGCATCAATAGGTTGTGCTCTTCCATACATTTCATAATATTTGAAGAAAGTATATGTTCTAAAAACCTGATGCAAACTGAAGACAGTGTGGCACAGCAAGCAGCTGAACACAGCACTCTGGATTTCAATGGCTGCTTACTACCCCAATCCATCTAGATCCTACCCTCCACCACCAGCTCTTCTGAACTGCACAGATGGAATTTGTCTGTTCAACACATTCTACAGTCCCACAACCATCCTGGCCTCAACCTAAGCTAGCTTCCCATTCCTACAACATATGCCTAACATTCTCCATCCCCCTCCTTCCCCACTCATTATCCTGTATCTCTCCAATTCAAGTCTTCCTTGCAACTGTGTGTCCCCCCTTAAAATATTACTTTTCTTTTTTAATTTTAATTTTTTTTTAACTTTTCTCCTATTTTTAATTTTTCATCATTATTCTTATCATTGACCCACGAAACAGGATCTCATTTGAGGAAGTGGAGAAAATGGTCAGTATATTACAGTGCAATAAAGAGACTGGGGTGGATGAAATTAAGCTGGAACTCATCAAATACAGTGGAATATAAGGTCTCAAATGGTTACACAGGATAATTGAGAAGGCGTGGGAATTGGGACAGGTTCCATCTGACTGGACGAAAGCGGTAATCACGCCAATTTTCAAACATGGAAACAGAAAAGAATGAGATAACTATTGAGGTATCTCTTTAATTAGCATTGTAGGCAAAATATTCTCAGGTATTGTTGAAAGGAGAGTGCGAGTATTAATTGAGGACAAGTTAGATGAAAATCAGTGTGGGTTTAGGCCTCTTAAGGGCTGACAGGACCAGATCTTTAGCTTATGGCAGGAAATGGAAAAGTGATATGTTTCATAGATCTAGAAAAGGCTTATGACCATGTTCCTAGGAGAAAGCTACTGTCAGTTCTTCAAGATTATGGTATAGGAGGCAAACTTCTGCAGGCAGTTAAAGGGCTTTATGTAGACTGTCAGGCAGCAGTTAGAGTAGATGGCAAATTAAACTCATGGTTCAGGTTAGTGTCAGGGGGAAGACAAGGCTGTAACCTGTCACCACTGTTGTTCATACTATTCATGGATCATATGCCGAAAACAGTAGACTGGTAGAGCAGGATTAAAATATGTGAAAGCAAAATAAGCAGTCTTGCATATGCGGATTACTTAGTTGTAATGGCCGATTCAGTTGAAAGGTTGCAAACTAATATTTCAGAGCTCAATCAAAGGTGCAAGGATTATGGTATGAAGATCAGCATCTCAAAAACGAAAATAATGTCTGTGGGAAAGAGATATAAACAGATTGAGTGCCAAATAGGAGGAACAAAGTTAGAACAGGTAGACAGTTTCAAGTACCTGAGATGTATTTTCTCACAGGATGGCAACAAAGTGAAAGAACTGGAATCGAGGTGCAGCAAAGCTAATGCAGTGAGTGCTCAGCTAAGATCTATTCTCTTCAGCAATAAGGAAGTCAGTACCAAGACTAAGTTAGCGGTGCACCGCTCTATCTGTCGACCAACTTTGTAGTATGGCAGTGAAAGTTGGTTGGATACAGGTTACCTTAGTCACAAGGTAGAGGTTACAGATATGAAAGTAGCAAAACTGATTGCAGCTAGTAATAGATGGGAACAATGGCAGGAGGGTGTCCATAATGAGGAAATCAAAGAAAAACTGGGAATGAAGACCATAGATGAAGCAATTAGAGCGAACAGACTGAGATGGTGGGGTCATGTAACACACATGGGAGAAGCAATGTTACCTAAGAGACTCATGAGCTAGGCAGCGGAGGGTAACAGGAGTCGAGGTAGACCAAGAAGAAAGTACTTAGATTTGGTGAAAAATGATTTTGAAGTAAAAGGCAAAACATCTGACGAGGCATCAATGTTAGCATTGAATAAGGGATCAAGGAGGAATTTTATTAGAGGTACTATGCTCCAGACTGAATGCTGAAGGGCATGATCAGTCTCTAATGATTATTATTATTATCATTTCGAATCCAACCACTCCACTCCTCTACACCTCCCTTTTATCCTTTCCTACCCCTTCCCTTCACTGTATTCAATGATGCAATTCAAGTTCCCTTCTATCAAAGCCTTTACAATCCATCATGCAATGTGGAACTTTCCATCCCCAACCTTACCCAGCATCCTTCCCACTCCACTCCCCACTTCACTCACAACCTGGATGCTTGTGGCACTGGAGGTTGGATGTGGTGGTTGTGTGTGTATAGTTGTCTGAGTGATTGCAGGAATGTATGTGTTTCTTTTCCTGATGGCCATGACCGAAAATTTAAGTGGTGTGAATATGATTGTCTATTTTTTATGTCTGTTAGTAACTCAGTCAGCCTTTTAACTGTGAATTGTTATCTATCCTCCATTATTTACATTGAAATCAGATTTTCCACTGTTAAAACATTATGTTTAGGTATATATTGGCAGGAAATCTTTTACAAGCTCTAAACTGCATACATAGTGTTTTAATAAGGTTTAGTGTTAGAGAATTGGCTAGGATCCCTTTATTAAAGTCTATGGAAATTTTATAAGCTGATCCTTCTAAGGCTGTACCTGATGTTATATTTATTGCAATGTTTTCCTCATTTGAAAACAAAAGAAACTTACCATATGGTAATGTTACTGATAAAAGGTCACTGATTGACACAACAAAGTAATGGCCCTAAAGGGAGCCTTGGGGACACCATATGTTTATATATTCCAGTAAGATTATGCCTGATTGCTTAATATGTATTTCTGTCCTATTGTTTCCTGTCAGAGATATAGGATTTGAATCATTTTTCAGCAGTTCTTGTCACAGAATAATACTGTAGTTTAGTTAAAAGGATATTGTGATTTTCACAGTCAAACCCTTTTTACAGATGAGAAATACACCAGTAGCTTGTAATGTAGTGACTAGTACAAATAAGTGAATTCTTACTGTATGTGTAGATAGCCTTTTCATTATCATAACACTTTCAAAATCCTAATTGTGGAAGGACTGTTAACTTTTTTCTTTCTTTTTCCACAGGGAAGCAGTACACACAAATTTTACAAACATGGCTCCTTGACTGGAAAAATATTAATACATGACAATGTAAATTACACTGTTGAAGTTAAAGGAGTAACTCCATTTAAAGATTTTGAAAGAATTGAAGCAGCAGCACTTTATTAGTGAGTAAAAGTTACTTTAGTGAAAAGTTACTTCTATCACTTCATAACTGTTCAATATATTTAAGTTTAATTCTAGCCCTTTGATATCCCTCACATAATTTTTCATTTATTCTTTTAACAATATTTTTAGTTTTCAGAAAGATTCTGGTGCATTAAAGGCAGATCTTAACATACCACTTGTTAAAGGATATATTTTAGGAGAGTGGAAGTGGATATTGAAGGAAGATATGAAAGTTTTGGTTGAAGGCTCTGTGGAAAGCAGATCTTTTACTAAGCATGGTACTGTGGAGATGTTCTACCAGAATATACCTAGCAGAACTCGATATGTTGCTATTGGAGTAGATGTCAATCTCAACAAAGGAATTTGGCAGTAAGTTTTATGGTTAAAAAATTTATCTTCAGATAACAAAACAACAAACACCAACATAACATCTTTTGTGTAATAAAACTATAGCAGTGAAAGAGTCTACAGGAACTGTGGATGAGCAGAAAACACTAAATACCATTACTTAATACATATATAATATGATTTAAGGAAGCTGTCATGATGCTTTATGTAAATAGTGTTAGTTCATTTCACTAGCACACTTACATAATTTTTTAAATATAACTAAAGAGATTACATACATTCTGAACAGAATTTGATAATTTATGTGGAGTTGTTATGCTGTGATATTTAATAATGATTTCTGATTATTGAAAAATATGCCTACATATAAAACAATATTATTGTGTTTCATAAGTAATCTGCAGACAGGACATCCATATAAGTAATATACTTAACTCATGTCAGCTGACTGTTTTGCAGCTATTCAGTAAGCATACCAGTTAAAAAATGTAATCACCACAGGGACATTATGCTAAAACCAATATAACACATTAATGCAATATCTATAAATGATAATAGTCCCACTTTAGTGAGGACCCAAGTCTACATATTATATATTCCACATTGAGCTAAAGCCATTCATTGATGTTAGATTCTAAAGAGCCACCAAATTGTGAGGATGTTTGCTATATTTGACCTTCTGTTTCAAATGGTCCAGATATTTATATATGAATGATATTGGGCAGTTTAACCAATTTGCTTATGATTTTTAGAGAACATATTTATCATATGAATATGAGTGGTGACTACCATGGAGGGGACTCAGGTTTGATTTCCAGCAGGGGACTGGGTGTTGTCCTCATCATCATTTTCACCATCATTGACATGCAAGTCGCCAAAGTCATGTCAAGTAAAGACTTGCACTAGGCAGCTGAACAGCCTCACACAGGTTCTCCCAGCTGAAAATGCCATACAATCATTTCATTTCATTGGAACATGATTATTTTGCCATATTTTTTAGTTCTCACTTCTTCTTTCTCCTCCTTTTCTTTCCCCCTACAAAATGTGAATAAATGTACTTTTCCAAGGAACTATATCATGAATCATTTACATTTGTCCACATGAAGGGCAACTTTACATTTGATAGATTCTAAACAACTTTCTACATGCTACCACCAATCATAACGCACTTTACACTTTCTGGAGTGAGTTGTATTCTTCTCAGTCAACACTATTAGTACTGGAAAATGTCCCCAGCTTCTACCATGTAGCCTTGGCAGATTTTCTTTATTTATTGCTCACTCTGTACCATTCTAGACTGGGAGAGTAACAGTCTTCAAGAGCTGCTCTGCCATAATGAGCTGGAGCTTTGTTGTCACCATCCTCTCAAGTTGTGGTTTCAGTATGTGCTGAAGTACACTCACATTTAGCAGTGCTATGTCAAGAAGCCACAGCAGAGTGGCCGAGCGCATTGAGGCGCTATGCTCTGATATGTGAGGCCGTACCCCGTCAGAGGCTCGACTCCCCCCTCAGGCATGGACATTACAGAAAGTTTCCCAACTGCAATTACATTAAAAACAGCAAGAAGACACCAGTTGAAAAGTACTAAATTTAATAAATAACTAACATGATAACACCTCCTGAAATCTACTAACGTTAATAATTTAACTACAACACACAAACACTTATTGGAACTTAGCTTTCAGAAACCGCTACAGCTGGAACCACTCGCCACCAGATGTAAATGTATGTATTGGCACAGAACACAGCAACATATCACAGAGATTACACAACATATATTTATCAACAAATAAAAGATATAATAAAAGTCCCAAAATCAAGGATGGCATTTAGCAGTTCTCCACAACAGGCTTCACACCATTTTTTCTGCTCCATAGTCGACAAGCTGTTCCCGTTCCTACTGGACACTCAGGATGACTATTAGTCCAAGCATTCTGTCATGGCATAATGTTAAATTTGCAAAAAGTATTACCTGAAAACAAAAAATATGAGTGTGTAGGAAATTAAATTTCAAATGGAGTTTCTATTTTATGAAACTCTTGCCTAGATCGCGAAATTTGCTTACAAAATTTCAAAGTTCCAAAAAACAGGTTTTATTAAATAAATAAAAAATGATAATTCCTAGGAAGTCTTTTCTGAAGGCATTTGTGTGGAGTGTTGCCTTGTACGAGAGTGAACATGGATGATAAACAGTGTGGACAGGAAGAGGATAGAGGCTTTTTAAATGTGGTGTTACAGAAGAATGCTGAAGATTAGGTGGGTGGATCACGTAACTAATGAAGAGGTACTGAACAGAATTGGGAAGACTAGGAATTTCTGGCATACCTTGACTAACAGAAGGGATCGCTTGGTAGGGCACATTCTTAGACATCAAGGAATCATAAATTTAGCATTGGAGGGAAGTGTGTGGGGTAAAAATCACAGAGGAAGACCAAGAGACACATATAGTAAGCAGATTGAAATGGATGTGGGTTGCCGTTCCTATGAGGAGATGAAAAGGCTTTCTCAGGATAGAGTAGGTTGGAGAGCTGTATCAAACCAGTCTCTGGACTGAAGACCATAACAACAACAATAACTCCAGTGCAAGAATGTTAAATTAGAAAGTTGTGGCCCTTAAGATAAACTATTGATTGCTTTTTTTGTATGTATCAATTGATTTGATATGTTTCAAGTTATATCTAAAAAACACTTAAAATTAATTAAAAACTAGATTCCTTATAACTTGACAACATCCATATTTACAACTTACTATTTACCACAAGTATGGCACAATGTAATTCAAAAAAGACCTTTTTTCGAAAAAATGAAATATATCGAGTATTGTTTGGGATATATCGTTTTCTCTCTTTTTTTTTTTTTTTTTTTTTTTTTTTTTTTTTTTTTTTTTTTTTTTTTTTTAAGTGGCTCCTAGAAAATTGTCTAGAGTTGGTCAGAGGATTGACTTAGAGTAACAGTTCTCCATCTGTTTTCTTTGTGAAGAGTTGTAATATCATACTGTTAAATAATTTTTTAGATTTTGTTAATTATAAGTATCAAAGAATGACTTTAAAAAAATTATTTTAAAACTAATGATGTTGCTCTATGGCCTTCTGGAGCCAAGATATATTATTTTTCTTTAAAAAATCTAGCAGACGTAATTTACATTTTACAACAATGTGCTTCATGGACCTTAATATTGAATACTTTCACTAGTAAGTAAAAATACTTGGACACATTGCATTGTTTTCTAGTGTTAGTAATCAATTGATAAAGTGAAGCATGCAAGAGTGCAGCACCTTGCGCCAGAGCGTGAAAGCAAGTGAGCAGGCGAGCAGCCATTGGGAAAGGGAGAGGGAGAGGGGCGGGACAGACTGACACATGTTCTCTTTGAGAACACTCTACACGGACTGTATTTAAAATGTCAAAAACAGTACAGTCATTTGACCACAATCAGTTTTGAAAGTTGTTACTTTTACCAACTTTACCAATCTAAAAAGTTGGATCCAGTGTCATAATCTCCAAAATGATTTGTCAAATTATGGAAATTGTAAAGATTTTATACTTTTCATTTGTACAGATTTTGTACCACTCAAATGTGAATACATATTGACCAACACTATGTAATTGGTTCGGTTTTAGCTCACGAAACTTAGCATTTAAGGCATCAATGCAAATAAACGTGAATGAAAAGAATTAAATCTTAAAAAACGCAGTGTTCCCATAAGAAATTTCATTTCACTTAATATGCCAAGGAAATGGAATTACTTTGGTTTTCAAGTTGATGAATGTTTTTAATATTACTTGAAAATAATAAAAAATTGGCACTTTTCTAACATCAGATTTCATTCTTTACAATTTGCATAATTCAATAGTTTTCATTTTGGGTAGTCGTTTTTGATATCGAGACATTGGTGTTAACTTTTGGGCAAGTTGGTAAAACTGATTGTGATCAAATGACTGTACATATTTTGACATTTTAAGTGCAGGTCGTTTAGAGTCTTCTCAGAGAGAACACGCACCAGTTCCCCCCCCCCCCCCACCCCCCACCCTTACCCCAATGGCTGCTCGACCACTCCACCCACTCTCAACAGGGTCGAAGAAGCAAGACACTTAGCTAGCATATGGGCACTGGACACCCTGGAGGAGGACCGCCCGCGGTATAACAACAAGCACCAACCAATTGTGTACAGCCTTCACATAGTGTATGCTTGTGTTAGCAATAAACGTGTTCTAAGTGTAAAATGTTGTGCTCTATTAATGACTAGCCTTCAAATTCTGGAGAACATGCAGTTTGCAGTGCGACATTATAAATGACTTTATTGAATGTGGAAAACTAACCTTTTTTGCTGATGACACTAGCATATTAATAACAGCTGCTAACAAAATCTCTATAGAAGAAGAAATACGAGGCGCGTCCAGAAAGTAAGTTCCGTTTTAATTTATCTCCACTGCACCACTGCGATTGCAGTTCTGCACATGCACTGTAGACGATGTGTATCAAGGAGAAGATCGTGCGCCATTTGGAGATCGCTGTCAGTTACGTACACTTTGTTGTGCTTGTTTGAAATGTCAGCGTTGATTGAAAATCCCGCCGCTTGTGAATCAGTTCGGTGATTCGGTTTCTGAATGCGAGGAAAGTGCAACCTAGTGAAATTTATCGGCAAATTTGCGATGTTTACAGACCAAATGCGATGAGTGATTTTATGGTGAGAAGATGGGTCCAACAGTTCAATGGCGGGCGTAGTGATATGCACGATGAAGAACGAAGTGGGCGCCACCTTTGGTTACAGAAGAACTGGTTCACGCAATTGATGATGAGACCTAGGAAAACAGTAGGTTTCTTACATCTCAAGTCTTTCCTTGGCAGTCATCACTTCACCAATGACGAGCTGAAAGAAACTGTTTCCAACTGGCTGAAGACACAGGCAGTAGATTTCTACGAAGAAGGTATACAGAAACTGGTGCCACGCTATGACAAATGCCTGCAAAATTTCGGCAGTTATGTGGAAAAGTAGTTTAAGAGTTGTAGAATTTTGTGCAATAAAAATTTCTTCTGTATCTGTGTACAATTTCATTTTATTACCAAATGGAACTTACTTTCTGGATGCGCCTCGTAGATTCATTAATGTCTCATATTACTAGCTTGTTTCAAAGAAATAAAGTAATAATAAATAAATTAAAAAATGTGTTTATGAATTTCTACACCTCTCCACTTGTACAACAAGTTGTTACTATGCCATACCTCGATAACACATTAATGAACACAGTTACCAAAACTAAAGTTCTTGGGATATCGGTGTAAGGTAATTTAAAATGTGACTGTCATGTGAAAGGGCTTGAAAAAAAGGTTTCAATAGTTTATTATGCTCTTCATGTTTTAAGTAAAAGTGTAAGCATATCAACAGTCATACATGAATATTATGCATACTTCAGTATGGGATAATCTTCTGGGGAAATTCAACCACTAGCATAAAAATCTTTAGAATGCAGAAAAAACAGTTAGGGCTACATGCAACCTAAAAAATACTGGAAACATCTAGACCACATTTCATCTGGCTGCAAATAATGAGAATACCATGTCTTTTCATAAATGAGTGTATCCTGTTTCCAAATGGGTATCTTTTAAAATGAACTGTACATGTTCAACAAAATAAGCATACACACAGCCACAACACAAGGAACATGAACAATAGCCACATGTCTTAGTGCAGAACAGCATTTTATCAAAAAGGTGTATCACAAATATCAGTTCAACATTACAAAAACCTACCCAGTGACTTAAAAGTGTAGCAACATGAATATCTGTTCAAACATAAACTTGAGTCATTTCCAGTTCAACAGTGTTTTTACTTGCAAAAAAATTTTTAAATTATAAAAAATAATATTACAAACAACAGTAAAGGATTTTTTTAATTATAAAAGCCTTGTAAACAATGAATATGTAATTATTGTTAAATTCAAATTTCATTATTTTGTTATTTGTAAATTACTTTGTTACTTGTAAATTATGATTGCCATCTGAAATTAATTTTGATATTTCTCTATCTCTCTCTCTCTCTCTCTCTCACACACACACACACACATACACACACACACACACACTCACACTCACACCGTTCTCCTCTCTTCTCAAGTTTTAACTTTTCCTATATTCAGTGTACTATTTAAGTATGTAATGAATGAAATGGAAAAAAAATACTCCTGCATTTATTCTTTACTTTCCACTATTGCAACTTTTCTGTATAGACAACATTATCTGTGAAATACCTCATGGAAGTTCCAAGTTTATCAAATACTCTGTGAGTCAAACATGGAACATTCTTTGTTTCTTATTCTGTAGATATCTTGAAATGTATTCTTACAGTTCTGCTGGTATGCTTAAAGATTCACAATTCATAAGTTATAAAAATGGAGAACATTAAAAATTTAGAGCTCTGAATACTGATTGGCGCTTAATTCACCCAGGCCTTACATTCTGTTGGTTCAGGCATTGTAAACATATTGAAAGTTATTACCTAAAATCATGGATAGTTATGTATTAGGATGAACAATTCATGATTATATAGACTCATGGACAGCTAAAATATTTAAAATCTCTATATAATGGCAATAATAATTTGCTGTTGTTGTGGTCTTCAGTTTGAATACTGGTTCACTGCAGCTCTTCATGGTATTCTATCCTCTGCATGTCCCTTCAGCTCTGATTCCTTTAACCGGTACATTATGAAACAAACATTGTGCAATGTGAAGTAGTAGCATTAATGATACAAGTACTATATCAATCAGCCTGTAGTAAAAACAAGTGGAAGTAACTTGATTAGATTCACTCATGACATATTTTGATAAATTACTATCACTTGATTCATTTCAAAGGTTCATTCATAACATGTTCCGGTCTTATGGGGTTTTTATGTAGGCTCTTTCATTGGTACTATCACTTACATTCAAACCCATGTGTATTACTTACATAGCCTATCATAAACAGTTATACAATAAGAAAAGTGTTGCAATGCTAGGTAACTATCAATCATATCACATTGACTACCACACAGAATTTTCTCATTTCATTTCCAAATAATTTGTTAAGTGAATATTGATGTTCTACCAGTGTGAAAGATTGGACTGTTATCATTACCATATAATTTAAGGCAAAATAATTATTTCTTGCATTTTAATATTACTTGATATTAGAAACTGTAACTTTGTTGCTTTTCAGGTTTGGCACAAATGCTTCAATGAAGGCAGCTTCTGAGAAAGATGTTGAAATTGAATGCAATATGAAACTGCCTCCACCATATTTTGAAGTGTATACAGTTTTTTCAAAACTGAATTCTACTGAAACATATTCATATGTTGATAGTGTTGCAAGATATTCTACACACAAGAAAAGATCACTGTATGGATATTCTTTATTGGTAAGATTATATAAATCACTATGCACAATAGAAAAATAAAGTAAAATTAATACTGCTGCTACCAAATTTACAACAAACATGTTTTAAAAATTAACCTTTTTCAATTTTGCTTTAACAGCTGGACTCAAAGGAAGGAGGGACAGATGGTAGACTGCAAGTACAATGGGGAAATGGAGAAATATCAGAAATTCTGAATATCTTGCAGCTAAAATACATCAATGATCTAACAGACTTGTTTTATTCACTGAAAACACCTATGTATACTGAAAAGACATTTATTGCTACAGCTCTTTTCAAACCCCTAGGAAAACAGCAGAACATGAAGTATGTAAATGAGATTAAAATTAAAAGATAGTTTTCAGTGATCTTATAAAGCAGATGTAGCAGTAATTAATGAACTTGTTCTCAAGAACTGACATTATTTACTTGACAACATTGATGAAAATATTGATTTCTCTACAGGGCAAATGTATATTGGCCTGAAAGTAATAGAGTGGCTACTGCTGATATCGATTATGTAACAGCTTCAAATATGAAAGGAACTGTTAATTCTACTACACCATTTAAAATGCTTCCATGGGCAGGTCTCAACTTTCTGATCAAAAATGAAAGGTAACATTTGGATATAGTAACTGAGTTTCACATATCATTAGAGTTACCTAATTTTTTTATCTTTTTATTTATGTTTTATATTATATTATTTTATTTATTTATTTATTTATTATTCATTTGCCTGTCCTGGTCCACACTGATAAACCTGTGTCATGATACTGTATTATGCTACCAAAGAGCCCAAAACAGAATGGTGCAGCTCACTGATAAAGAGGAGTATCATTTCCTGCAACAGTGTAAATGTTTCAGCTGCATAAGGGAATCCAAGGCAGCTAAAGCTTGACATATGTACTTCTACAGAAAATTAATTACAACATGGGACTGCAGTGTTTTCTTTACGGCCACATGCTGCGGTAAAAATTTATTACACAGATTTAAATTTTGGGTGTTCTTTCTAAATCTTAGTTCAGTATTTGTCAGTAAACATTCAGTGTCTAAATATACCAGTTCTGATAAATGATGTTTTAATATCAATACTTTTGTACATTATACAAGAAGACACTGTAATTTATAGAATAACTGGCACACCTGACAAAATTCCCAACATGGTGACTAAATTCATTTTGCTAGTACTCATTTTCACTTTCTTCACTGAACATCTAAACATATGACATCTTCTTTCTGACATACCGTAAATTTGGCTACAGTCCTTTCCAAGCATTTACTTGTGGATGGCATTTTTGTATGTATTATAGTTTTATTATTCCACTTAACTATATTCTCGAAATTCAAATGAAATATGTATTCCAAATATCAAGAGTTCTCTATGAATTCTTTAGCCACATACTTGGGATATGGAACATATTTCAACATTGATTAGAACTGAAGAAGTGATACTATATGCTACTTTATTCTGCTCTTGCACACATGGCTGCAACAAGAGTATCAGAGGCCACCCAGAAAACTGAAGATTACCACAGTACTACAATCAAGGAACTTTGACTGAGCGAGGTGGCGCAGTGGTAACGCACTTGACTCGCATTCAGAAGGACAGTGGTTCAAATCCACCTCCGACCATCCTGAGTTAGGTTTTCCATTATTTACCTAAATCACTCCAGGCAAATGCTGGAATGGTTCCTTTCAAAGGGCATGGCCGATTTCCTTCCCCATCCTTACCCAAAAATCCGAGCGTAAGCTCCATCTCTAATGTCCAAGCTGTCGACGGCACGTTAAACCCTATGCTTCCTTCCAAGGAACTTTGAATCTAGAAATGATTATTCATATTTCATTTGGGATCATTTTCACTGTGCAATCCTGTTGATGATGCACCTGAGCCTCCACAAACTGATCATTCTCAGAAATAGTGCTAATGCATGAAAATGGGTTGCATACTATGTTTTCTGCATCCTTCACAGATGTAAGTGGTGTATGTGACACACAATCAAGGTGGCATGAGCAGTCATTCCTGAGTGGGGAGTGGGTTCTGAAAGGAATTGGTGAGTTATTTCTGGTCAGTATAATTAATGAAAGGGTAGCTTTGATGATGTGTAAGACATAGTGGACTACAGCATAAACAAGCAGCAGCTACACAAGCCAGCCATTTACACTGTGAAAATGACGAGTTTACTTGAGCAAAAATTACTTTCAGTTGTGTACCCCTTTAGACTTGTAGGATATGCTGGGCATTGGTGAGTCAGATCACCTGCAGAAGACAGCCTTTGATGGTTCTGAATATACACTGCATACAGGAGTCCAAATGATTTTATGCTTGCCAGACACATTTTTGCCTGACAAAACACAAGTGAGAGTCTCCTGAAGGGGAATGACATTGGAAACATTGTGGTACTATAAATTAAGGTTACTTAGAAAGTCATGTAGTTCTTGATATCCTGAGGAGATGTGTGATAATCAGATGGGGGAAGGGGGGAGCAGAGCACTTGTACATGTTTGTTGTGTTGCCATTGAGGCAAAAGATGCATGAACATTGACTGAGTGTTTGAGGAAAGCTAACATTCTGTTGAAGAATTGCTTTCAAGTTTAAGTGGCAGTTTTGAGTCTAGATGGCATGAACAGAAATTTAAATGAGTCAATGATACTTGTTTTGTGTAATTCATCAAGGCACATTGGTAGTTGTTGGTAATCTATTTTGCAGTCAGTAATGCTAAATACTATGGCACATGCTAAAGAGTATGAAAAGTCCTGATATTAGGCAATGGCTAAGTGTCCACTATCTTTTTGGGACAAGTTTGATTGGTTAGTCTATGCACTGTCACAAGGAAGAATACCAGTTTTAAGTAGTTCATCAACATTTATTTTGTTGGCAAGGAATTTACTTAGAGGTAGTTCGTGGGATGTGTGTTATAAAGGAGGGCTGTTCATGGAGTTCATTTTGTGAACAGTTCTGTTTCTGATAGGACAGTGAATTAATAACTTGCGCAGAGTGGCACATAAGGGCACAGAACTGGGATGAGTTTTAAGCATAGTATTGACTGTGGAGTCAGCTTGTGGTAATAAGAGTGTTAGTGTGCCTGCATTGATGCAGGCTTGGGTAGGGCTCCTGTGGGGCATGATAATGGAGGGGATGTATGGTCATTGACTGGAGGTATATTGTGTAAGTGAAAGTAGCATTGTGCATCTTGTAATTTTTGCACCAAATTCTGTATCCTGCATCAAAGAAAATCTTCACTTGTGTTGAAGTACAGACTTTATAGGCACTGGAAGTCATTCCAGTATGCCGAGGCATTGTTTATATCGCTGTAGATGAAACCACTGTTAGCAAGTGACTGCTGTAATAATTTGTATGAGATTCCATTCTGTCACTATACTGATTTGGTGTGGTCGATGCTACCCTGTACAGAGCATCAAAATGAAGTGAAGTTGGTGAGAGCACCAGTGTCAAGGTCTGGAATGAGCTTTCAGTCTGTGGATTATTTACCACTTGGAGTTGAGGACCATGGCAAACCATATGTTTGGTGGGTCAGTCAGAATGGAGGCCATTTTATGTTTGTTGTGTATCCAGAGATGTTTGCAGTAGCATCCAAAATGGAAAGAAGCAATTTGTGCAATATTCTCACATGGAATAGTATGTGTGACCAGAAATAATTCAGCTATCTGTGTGCAATTCAAGCAAAATTTGTTTGGGTGTAATGCATACAAAATAGTATGAGGAATTAATATACTCAGACCTGACTTGCCAGATCACATATTATATTATTCAAAATGTTTCTAAAAAAGACGTTCATTAAGATGAAAACTGTGGCAAAGAAATTCCGTTTAAGAGTGTACAGGAAAGAAACAAAGGCAAACAGCCTGGTGTGTGTGTGAAATGCAAGATATTCGATGTATTTAAGGACAGGAAATGCATTTGTTGTAATATAATCTTAAAAGTTAAGAGGAAAAAAAAAAAAAAAAAAGAGCACAGTGGTAGTGTAGTATCAACAGTATCTAATTCATCATACAACCATGAAACTGCACTCCAAAAGGCAACAGACAGGTGCTCTTGTAGAAAGAAAGTCGTTAAAGGTATTTTTTGTTTGAAATGTAAGACTTTTTACCATTATAACTGTGTAAATGCAGACCCTGTACAAAAGATTTGGGTATGTGGCAACTGCAAAAAAGTAGCTACTAACACTATAAAAGAAGAAATAATCTCTGTGTTGTAAGAAGAGCTTCTAATATTAAAAGTCACATTCCCCAGAAATATCAACACCACAGGAATAAGCTCCAACCAAAGGACCTTAACATTCTGAAAGTAATTCTGCTACAGCATGCCCAAGAGAAAAAAACTGTTCTGTGTTCTTCATCAAGAGCAAGAAAAGTGCCAAGATATATGGTGATTTTTTATGGCAGGTACCTACACGGCCTCAGCATTGGTAGCAAGTGAACAAAGCTCCAACTATAACATAGGACAAAATGTAGACATTACAGTTTCAAGAAAAATAATGCAATACAATGTGAATGGTCAAAGAAATACACATCAAGACCCTGAAGGTATCTCTAGCAGTCTTATTATTCTTCATCAAAATGTCAGAAGTCTCAAAAGTAAATTAGACTTTTTATCTGTAAATCTTGGGGATATGGATATTGTTGATTGTCCTCATGTTTTATGCCTTACTGAGCACCACATGACACTTGAAATTGATGGGCTGCAGTTTGATGACTATGATCTAGCTAGTCATTCTTGTAGATCATTTAAAGTGAAAGGTGATGCTGTAATCTATATTGACAGTAAAATCATATATGAACATTTAGACGTAAATGAATATAATGTAGATCAACATTTTGAAGTCTGTTGAGTTGAAATTACTGCTAAGGACATGGCAGTTACAGTACTTACCATTTACAGAGCACCAGCAGGAAAGTTTTGTATCTTACGGGAAAAGTTAGACTGTCTTTTGGCCAAACTGGTCTCTAGAACCAGAAATTTAATAGTTGCAGAGTACTTCAATGTTAATTTCTTAGCTGATAATTACTATAACACTGACTTGCAACATTTCATGAATTCATACAACTTGGTTGCTACAGTTAATTGGCCCACTAGAGTTACAGGAAATTCTAAGAGCCTTTTAGACAATATTTTTGTTTGTAAGAATATAGTCAACAGTGTGAGTGTAAGGAAAGTCATGCTTGGTGTGTCTGACCATGATGGGCAACTACTTAAAGTCAGTGACATAAATTTATGCAACAAAACCTCCCACACCTATAAGTCCTTTAGATGTATAAATACAAAAAGTCTTTCTACTTTTAATTACAACTTATCACAGGTAGACTGGGACTTAGTGCATACTGCAGTAGAAAAGAAAAACTGTCAGGAAGAATACTGGGGTCTCATCCAGTAAACTTTGGATTACAGAAGGTATCAAAACTTCCTGCAGGACAAAGAGGGATTTACATGTCTCACTCAGAGCATCAAATAATCCCCTTGAAAGATCTCATTATAAACTATACTGCAAGATTTTAGAAAGAGTGATAAACAAATCCAAAAGCTTATATATTACATCTGAAATTGAAAAATCCAACAACAAAATAAAAACTGTTCGGAATGTTATAGAGTGTGGAAAGACCAATAAAACTGTTAATACCATAGAAATTAATCATAATGACACATTTATCCATAATCCAGTAACAATATCGAATATATTTAACAATCACTTCGTAACTGCATCAGAACATGTAGGTTGTAAAGGTTCATTGAATGCTGCTATGTATTTATTACAAAGAGCTAATCCTAGTATATATGACCCAATTTTTACAGCTCCAGTCACTATCAATGAAGTTAAGAATACCATTAAGGCCTTGAAAAATAAAAATTCTGCAGGTACTGACAACATTTCATCTAAAGTTCTCAAGCTCTGTAATGACAATATATGTCAAATCCTGTGTCACATTTTTAATGAATCTATGCAGTAAGGTTTTGTCCCAGAAAGATTAATACTTGCCATTGTGAAACCAGTTTTTTAGAAGGGTGGCAAAATCAATGTTTCCAACTACCGCCCAATATCTCTGCTCAGTATCTTCTCAAAAGTATTAGAGAAACTAATGTATAAAAGAATTATAGACCATCTCAACATCGACAACAGAAACCAGTTTCGATATCAGAAAGGAAGATCAACAGAGCAAACTATTTTTTTCTGTTACTAATGAAATTATTGAGTTAATAAATAACAAAATATCACCCATTGGAATATTCTATGACCTGTAAAAGGCCTTCGATTGTGTAGACCACAACATTCTCTTAGAGAAGGCCAATTCTTATGGCTTGAGAGGTAGGTTTGGTAGGTGGATTGAATCTTATTTACAAAATAGGAAACAAAAGGTGTTACTTAACGATGCTGATTGCTGTCCCATTTCATCTCACTGGGGTTTATTAAAGTGTGGAGTGCCACAAGAGTCCATTTTGGGATCTCTGTTGTTCCTTATATTCGTCAATGATCTCCCACTGTGCACAAACACCAACAGCAAATTTACGCTTTTTGCAGATGACACAATATTCTGCTTGAAGGACTTACAACCAGCGAAATAGAAAACAAATGTAAATCTGTGCTTGTTGATGTTCTACACTGGCTTAAGTCCAATGGACTGACCCTTAATGTTGAAAAAACCCAATATATCCAATTTCATACATCTCAGCAAGAGAATAATGTATTCCATTTAAGCTGTGATAACCAAAATAGGCCTATATCACAGTGTGATTTTATTAAGTTCTTGGGAATTCTAATAGATGATAAATTGAACTGGTCTGAGCATATATTAGATTTCCATAAAAGACTCAGTGCAGAAACTTATGCCCTCTGTGTAATCACCCCTATTAGTGACACAGATACTACCAAAGCTGCATATTTTTGATATTTTCTTTCCATCATGTCCTATGGCATAATTTTTTGGGCTAATCAACCATTATCCAAATAAATATTTACCCCAAAACAAAACAGCAATCAGAATAATGAGTGGTATTAACCCTAGAGCTTGTTGTAGAAACTTGTTCCACAAGTTAAAAAATACTAACCAGTACCATATTCTCTATAATGATTTTTGTATCAAATAACATTTCTCTTTTCCAATCTAATAGTGAATATCATGATCACAATAATAGGTCTAAAAATAACCTACATAGGGATCTTAAACTCTTAAGTCTTGTACAAAAAGGTGTCCATTATTCTGCCACAAAGATTTTCAACACTCTTCCAGAAGAAATCAAAGTACATATTAAGGTCCTGCCTACATTTCAATGAAAACTGAAACAATATCTTGTGGAAAAGTCATTTTACTATCTAGATGTAAATTTTGTATTGCCACATTTATTTATGTTATCGAGATCTCTGTTTTAATATAACTAAGTTATTATGCATCTTACCCATTTATATTAATATGCTTTGTATACTATGCATCTATTTTTATCTCCATCATTGTTTTATGTTACTTGAACTATATGTTTCTAATTTTATGTCTAGTTCTACCTCTAACATTATGCACCACTTGATGATACCTGCCTGTTATTGTGTAATTATTTATTGAATCTCTGTATTTTGTAACCATTTGTAACATGACTCATTCCACATCTGTGTCTATATAATAAAGACAGTTTACAACTCACTGCAACAATTTTACTTCTTTGTAATAAGTTGTAAACTGAATAGTCTCATTGTTGGTATTCCACACCACAATTTCTGCACATGTGTAGCATTGCCAATACAAAATTATGCTGATAATATATAAATCAGAGATATCAGAGGCATCAGTATGGAGCATATGTACAAGTAGGTGACAGATAAAAATTAATCCAATTAAGCTGACATACATTGTAATCGACATAAATTGTCAACCAAAACAAAAAATCAATTCCTGAACTGGCAAGAAAATGATTTTCATTTTGTTGTCACTCTCAACCACCAGAGATATAATTTTCTGTGTTTCTACACTATTACGATGGTTAGTTTCAAGAAGTTCTTCAAATGAGCACAGTTCATTGTATTTTATCCAAGTGGACAATATGTTTTTGAATTTATTTAATCTTACTGTATAACTAGAACATGGTAACTTATTGAAAAAAATTACTCAAGTATTTATAATGGACTATAGAAAAGCATGTTCATTAAGTGATTGTTTCTGGTATTGTGTATGTGCACATCACATCTTGCATATGCTGCCATTGTTCTAATCTGTCTGAAAATACATTTAGCTACTGGCAACTAATGAAACAGATTTATTTGTAAAACCATAAAAAGCTACAGTACTGAATTCATTGTGATAGATAGGTAGAGGCATTTCAGTTTCAAAACTCCAAGTGATATGAAAAAATCATGCACATTCTGCATAATATATCCTTGTTGTCTTTACATAGGTATTTGAGTATGTGTTTGTCAGTTTTTTTAGAAGGACACAGAACTTTAATAGCTAGCACCAGTTGAAAGCTTATAAATATTCAATTGTTTAGTGTCTTATTTACACGTTTCTTAATGGGATTAACTACTGAAGAAACTCTTCCAATTATTTCCAATGATTTACTCCAGATTAAATAGTAGTATTTTGAATAGTGTAGGACATTATCACATATTTGTTTACTCGTGTTTCTGTCACTACAATATTGTTAAGTTTTAATTCTCTTTTACAGTGTTAATAACATATACAACCTCGAGTTCATTTGGCCAAACAATACAGCATTATTTCATTCAGTCAACAAGTGGGAAGTTAAAAATCATAAAACCTTTGTAGAGGGCACAATCAATCTTGAGATTCCTTTAGCAACAAGACACATTGGTTTGGTTGAATACAATTATCAGGTACATTATATTTATCTTAATTATCATTGGCAACAGTGCTCATGAAGGATAAATAAATTAATTTTCCTTAATTTTCTTTTCCTTTAAGGAGACAACTTTGCATCGAAATGGAGTAGCCACTGTGAAGTACAATGGTGAGAAAGAAGTTGATGGAAAGTATAATTGTGTGTCAGAATCATCCGCTGGTTATGAGAAGGACACAATAGACATAGAATTACAAAACAAATACTTTCCACTTGGTACACATTATGTGCGTTCCTTTGAATACAGTACTGGCAGGGATGGCTCAAATTTACCAACAGTTGTAAGTAATTAAAATTTTCTCAGTATGATTTCTTGTTTGATATTTGATTCAAAGCATTATTGACTTTATAATGACCAGTGGATTATCTTCTCTAGTCCTGTTTCTACACATCCCACTTACTTTAGGGGAATGTTACACATTCCATGAGTATCACAGGATCCACCATTTATCACTGTGATGAACTGTGTTTCCTTAGGTTCAGTTTATGGATGGACTGAAACATTTTTGTTTAGTTATGTTTGTTCACATGTACTCAGCAAACTAATGTTACATGACTTATCAGTGTTCTTGCTACATGTAATAATTACAATACTTCTGTGTCGCACAATGGTCTTTCAGTTGGATGTCAATCCAGTTTTTACTTTTCCCTTAACCTAACACCAGTAGGACAGAGGAACTATAGTTTAATATGGAATCTGAACCACATATCTTTCCTCATGAAATTTCACAATAAGTCAGGGCCAGGTCTGAAGATAGATTGAAATATTATGTGGCCTGACCAGGACCACCCCCATGAACCACAGACATTGCTGAGGTGGGATGGCTTGCATGCCTCAACGATGCAGATAGCCGTACCATAGGTGCAACCACAGCAGAGGAGTATCTGTGGAGAGGCGAGACAAACATGTAGTTCCTGAAGAGGGGCAGGATAATTTTCAGTAGTTACAGGGGCAACAGTCTATATGACTGACTGAGCTGGCCTTGTAACATCAGCTAACATGGCTTTGCTATGCAGTTACTCTGAATGGCTGAAAGGAAGGGGAAACTACAGTCATTACTTTTTGCAATGACATGCAGCTCTACTGTATAAATATGTGATGATGGCGTCTTCTTGGGTAAAATATTCTGGAGGTATAATATTCCCCCATTTGGATCTCCAGGCGGGGAATACTCAGGAGGATGTCATCATAAGGAAAAACAGGCATTCTACGGATCAGAGCGTGGAATGTTCTAACCCTTAATCACATAGGTAAGTTAGAAAATTTGAAAAGAGAAATGGATAGGTTAAAGTTAGATATGAAAGGGATTAGTAAAGTTCAGTGGCAGGATGAACAGTATTTTTGGTCAGGTGAGTACAGGGTTATCAATACAAAATCAGTTTGTGGAAACACAGGAGTAGGTCTAATAATGAATAAGAAAATAGGAATGCGGGTAAGTTACTACAAACAGCATAGTGAATGCATTATCGCAGTGAAGATAGACGCAAAACCAACACCTACCAGAGTTGGTTGGTAAGTTGTAGTGTAACAAATTACACTACATTTCTACTAAACGATCCAAGATGACCAAATAATTTAATAATTGCAAGTATGTGTACAGCCCCAGATATTTTGTTTGTCGAAGTAGACGTCTGTACAGTTAAATCACAAGTCCCAGAGATATTGTAAAAGCTGTCAGTATCCAGAATAACTGTGAAGCCTAAGAAGAAATATGGTACGTTATATGTGATCCATGAACTTAAGACAATGATTCTCATTTGTTATTGATTATTGGACTGCTATGCGCTATGGACTCGGAACTTATGTAATGTATAGAGCTTGAATGAGAACATTAAGACCGTTGAGTATTGATGAAATGTATGAGTTGGGTACAAATAAAACCCTATGTTTTGTTCAGTCTGAAACATCATCAAACCCGGATGAGAATTTCTTAATAGCGTTCATCACCAGTATGAGCTCAGCTTGTGGGACTTGTTTGAGAAACACTGGTCCATGTGGAGGTTTGTCATTGACAGTAAGATGATCAAGTATGGCTATTAAAATTACTTAGAATAAGATCACTTGAGGAGCACCATTTCAAATCACGTTAAGTCCACCAATTGACAAAATTGAGTTTGATACATTTTTGTATAGTTTACATAGCAATCTTTCATGCTGTCAAATCAGAATGTAACAAATTTGATTCACTGACAGTGTAAATTGCGTCTGTAAAGTACCGGTAGCTGTTGTTTCAAATCGTATTCAGTCCACTGTAGTGTGTGTTTCAAATCATATTGTGTCCAGCAAGACGCAGTATTGTCACTTTGCTCAGTTCGCTATGCTGTCAGCTAGCACACTATTTTCAACAATTCTATGCATTCAATACTCACAGTTATATTGTGAACTTAGTGTAAGAGAGTAGTTTTTCAATTATGGAGGAATAAATTACTGTTGGTGATAATTCAACAGAAAGCCAAAAGAGTGGAAAGAAAACCAAACATGCCCATCAACTTAAATCTGAGGCAGTTAATGTTATTCCATAAAGAAACAAAAGTAAATGCTTAGTTATATATTTACCACAGTAATAATTTTTTATTTGTATAATTTACAAACTATTGGATCATATCATATTAACTCCCAACACATTTTCTTTAGATTTGAAGAACACAACAAGAAATTTATTTTACTTTTTCACATACCTAAAAGTACACCTCAAATAAACCAACTCCAAAATTTTAAAATTTGTGAAATTTTCCTCAGGTTATGATTTATCGATTTTTTCTTCTCTTGTAAAATTTAGTTTTTTGGACATAATGCAATTTGAAACGATGATCCTCACTTGCTATCTTGTTAAAATAGTCATTAAAAGAACTAGCTACAGAATTGGTGTCAGTTACCAGTTTACTATCTACATTAAACCTAATACTTTTTGCTACTTGTTTTGTGCCTGTTTTAGACAGGATGATGTTTTATGTTGTCATGTGTTGTTTTTATTTTATTTTTATTTTTTTATATATTCGTCATTTGCCATTCTTTTGCTTCTGTTATAACTTTATGGTAGGTCTTTGCTTTTCTGGTAATGTATCATTTTGCTGTTGATAGGAATGCAAAAGTCTTTCCTTTCACTGGTAATTTTTATACCAGTTGTAGTCCAATTTTTTTTTCTGCTGGTTTTATTCTGTGTTATTTAATTTGGAAGGGCAAGTCAAAATAATAATAGTAAGTGTCATGAAAAATGTTGAACATGGTATTTATATCTGATACATTCAACACATCATACCATTTGTCCTGGCTCAGCAGATAGGAAAAATATGCAATATTACCATCACTTAGGTCCCTGCACTGTTTCAATCTGGTAGGTGACGTTTTCTCTGAACATAATTCCACTGATAGCAGCACAGCTTCATGGTCACTATAGCCCATATTTATCACTTCTACACTATGTGGAGATCAGACTTGTTGAATAAAAATTTGGTCTAATGTGATTTTGGTATCATTAAAGTTCTCGTTGGTGTGTTTACTGTAGAGATTAAATTAAAGCTCTCTGTCATATACAGTAATTCATCCATACATTTTGAGAATTTCAAGAAATCAACATTCAAGTCACCACACAGGATATTGTTTATGTTAGGTTCTAGGGTACTTAACACCCTTTCAAGTTTACATAAGAAGCCTTCAAAGTTTTCATCTGTGGGTCTGTATATATTTACTGTAACCAAATGCATGTCAATAAGCTCAGTAGCTGTCAATTCAAAGTATTTTTCTTTTGTTAAATCAGGACCTATCTTGATTTCTTAAATCTCAAACTGTGTTTTACAAAGCTGGCTGTCCCTCCACATGTATAGTAAGATCTTCAGGGTCAAGAACTCAGGTAAAAGCCAGCGATCTTTACTGTTTCTATTTGTTGCTTATCTAAGCAATCTTCAGTTATACAGATAATATCAACATCTATGTCAGATGCCAGTATTACTTCTACTTCTTCTAATTTATTACTTAGAGATTGGATGTTATGAACCATTAGCTTAACTTGGAAAAAGTTTTATTTTTCCCATTACTGTCCGAACATTCAGTTATTTCTGATGAACCACTTACCTTAGATAAGGTTCTTTCTCCGATTATTTTGTGGGCTTCCTTCTTGGCCTGTGTTTGAGTAAAAAATTCATTCAGATGGTGTGGAGTAACTGATCTCCATTTGGCCCCTGGTGTTTGGCACTGTTTATTCCAGTGATGTTTCCACTTTTCCTGCTGGCAAAACTTCTGTTTTTGGTTCTACTGTAATTTTTGATTCAGATGCTGTGCTTGTTGTTTCTGTCATTGCTGTGAGTTCTATTGTTGTTTATGCTATTTTTGCTGACACAGCTGTTCTTGAGGGTTCTCCTGTCATTGCTGGTTCAGCTAATTTGACTGTTGTTTCTGATGAGGTTCCTATATTTGGCAGTGAGAGAGCCCTTGTTTCTATTTTTTCTGGTGCTACTGCTTCACATGAGGTTACTGTATTTGCTAGTGATGATACTATAAATGTACATATGGAATTATCTTCATTGCAGGTACTTTTGTAGTTGCATCTGCCTCTATTTCTACTGATGATCCTTTGGCTCTACACACTTCCAGATTAGTTGATGGTGGTTGTGGGTTTACCTTATCACCATGATTTTGATGCCCTGGCACAGCCACATTCTTTTTGCACTGTGTCATTCCATATTGTTTATTGTTTATGGCAGCACTAATAAGATCTGCTAATGCTTCTTTCCCTGACTAGTTGAGATGCAAACCATGCTTTGTGTACATATCTCTGCTGAAAGGACTTGGGTAGACTGCAGAATATGTTGTGAAGTGATTGTACAGCATAAGTAATTAAGAATGGGCAGTATGAATAAGAAAATTCTCAGAGCAAAAGAACATTCTGTGAGTAAGTTATCAATTTGGTTTGTATAAAAAATTCGAAGCATATGCTCTGAGCAGGAAGTTCCTTCTTCTTACCTTCCCTCCTTCTTGAGTAAGTTCTTTGTGTGTCATGTCCACTTTGGAACAGCTGTTTAATTGTATGTTTCTTTCAATTATCTCTATAAGCAAATTATTGAAAATACAAATACGGAACATGTGTCTACATGTTCAGAAAGAGTTGTACTATGTTGAGATTTTAGTTTCACGTGCAGCAGCAAATTTGAACTGTTTACAAAAATGTTTCTTTCCGATGATGTTACTGAATTTTCATGATTTGAGATAGTTTTTTCTTACTGAAGTTGTGTCAGTGTAGTATACAAACAAAATTTTAAGAATGCATCATATTTTCATGTGTTTCAACCTGGAACTCTGTCAGAGATTCATAACATGAGATACTTTCAGTTAAATATGACACCCAATGGACTGCTCGTAAGTGATAGGCCGTGCGGATCTTTTTTACCAGAAACAGACCACTTCTAACATAACATTCACATAAGATAAACATTGTCATAAAATGTATCTTAAATAGGCCATTCGCTGTTAGTACAATAATAATAATTATTATTATTATTCAACATTGAATAATTAAATACAGTCCCTTGACATCATACAGATTATTCTTGTGAATAGATCAATTTTATAAATTATGAACTAAAGATTATTGTTTGACAACAACATTACGTTTTTAAGAATTTAACTTTAATATATTACACAATTTTAAGTCTTACAATATTTTCTTCATTTGACCATTTAACAGATAGCTGAAAGTATGTGCTTGACATAATTATGAAACACTTTTCATATAGCTGTAGAATTCGTTTAGGGAATAGAGGAGGTTAAAATTATTTTAATTTGTTACTCAGACGGGCTGTGAGGCGTTTTGGTTGAGTACTAGTAAGCTTCAGGAGTAGCATCTTCAGGAGTAGTACAAAAAACAATACTTCAGTAATGCAGCAATATTTATTTTGTGGTACAGACTGTGAAGTTCCCAGATTCACTTTATTTAGAATTGGCTAAAATATGTGGATATTAAACATCTATTCAAGAAAGGGGATAAAGAGATACCATCAAATGCATACTAGTTTCACTTTTGCCAGCATTCTCTAATATTCTAGAAAAGGTAATGTACAACCACCTGACCACAAATACCACATTGTCCAGAACACAGTTTTGGATTTCTGAAGGGTTTGAATATTGTGAAGGCTATTTACACCTACAATGAGAATGAATATGACAAACATAGATCAGGTACAATTGGAGTGGGTGTGTTCATTGCAGTCAGCAAAAGTATTCCTTCTGCCGAGCTCAAAGTCGAGAGTGACTGTTAGGTTATGTGTACATGTGTAACAGGTATAGGTGAAATCAAGATAATAGAGCCATTCAAAGAAAGTTTGCTACTAGTAGCGCGAAGGTACCCGGACCATGCTTCATTAGTTGGGGGTGACTTCAACCTGGGACACCTATGCTTCCATTAAAGGGGATACAGAGAGGCAGTCTTGTGAAATATTGTTGAGTATGTTTTCTAGACGCTGCTTTGAGCTGCTAAATCATCATAACACATGCAATGGAAGTATTTTGGACATTATAGCTACAAACAGGACAGACCTCGTCAATGATATCACTGTAAAGACAGTGGTTAGTGATCCTGATGTTGCCATAGCAATAATGGCCAGCAAAGTTAATAAATTGGTCAAGAAGCCTGGGAGAGTGTTTATCCTAGAAAGAGCATATAAGCAATTTTTAGCATCCCACTTAAGGAATGAATGGACACCATTCAGTTCCAGTAAGGTGGACATAGAGAAATTATGTGCAAAATTTAAATGCAATGTTATAAATCGTTAGATAAATATCTGCCTGACAAAGTGGTTTAAGGGTGGGAAAGACCCACTGTGGTTTAATAATAATATTTGAAAAATGCTGAGGAAGCAAAGGCAGTTGCACTCTCAGTTCAAAAAAGGTCAAGCAAATCAAATCAGAGAAATGTCCGTGGAGATACGCATGTCTATAAAGAGAGCAATGCGCTAACTATAATATAACTAACACTGTCATACCTTAGCAAAAGGTCTTGCCGAGAACCCAAAAAAAATTCTGGTCCTATATAAAATTGGTGAGCAGATCAAAGACTTTAATCCAGTCCCTCATTATCATTATGGGATGGTACAGAAGAAAGCAAAATGAAGGCTGAAGTTCTAAATTTAATATTTAAGAAATCATTCATGCAGGAGAACCAAACATACCTTGATTTGATGGTTGCACTAACTTCCAAATGGAGGACAGAGTAATAGACATAGCTGGTGTAGAGAAAAACCTGGGAGAGTTGTAAACAAACAATTCACCAGGTGCAGGCAGTGTACTAATCTAGTTTTACAAAGAGTACTCAGCAGGATTCACCCCTTACTTAGCTTGTGTTTATCACGAATCTTTGATCCAACAAAAAGTACCAAGCAAATGGAAAAAGGCACAGGTAATTCCCATGTATAAGAAAGGTAAAAGAAAGGACCCACAAAATTATGGACCTTTATCATTAACATCAGTTTACTTTAGAATTTTTGAATATATTCTCAGTTATTTTTCGTAAATTTCCTTGAGTGGTAAAAGCTTTTGTCCGTGCATCAGCAAGGATTTAGGAAGCATCATTTGTGCAAAACCCAGCTTGCCCTTTTCTCTCGCGACTTTTTGCATGCTATGAATGAATAGCAACAGGCAGACTGCATATCTATCAATTTTCGAAAGGTGTTTGACATGGTACTGCACTACAGACTGCTGACGAAAGTATGAGCTAATGGAATAGGTACCCAAATATGTGAGTGACTTGAAAATTACTTAAGAAATAGAACCCAGTTTCTTTTCCTCAATGGAGAGTATTCACCAAAGATTAGTGCATCATCAGGGGTGCCCCAGGGAAGTGTGATAGGACCGCTATTATTTTTATTTTCTATCTATATAAATCATCTGATGGACAGAGTGAATTACAAGCTGCGGCTGTTTGCTGATGATGCTCTGGTGTACAAGAGGGTGTCATCATTGAATGACTGTAATAGGATGCAGGATGACTTGGTCAAATGTCTAGGAGGTGTGAGGAATGCAAACGGAAAGCTGAAGTTCTGACTTTAACCTTTAAGAAATCTTTCACGCAGGAGGACCACACAAATGTACCATCATTTGATCAACATACTAATTCTGAAATGGTGGACATAGTAATAGATATTTCCGGTGTAGAGAAGCAGCTGAGAGAGCTAAATACGAAAAAGTGTGCTGGTCCGGATGGAATACCAGTTCGGTTTCACAAAGAGTATTCTGCAGCATTGGCCCCCTACTTAGCTTGCATTTATCGTAAATCTTTAATTCAGCACAAAGTTCCTAGTGATTGGAAAAAAAGCACAGGTGACTCCCGTTTATAAGAAAGGAAAGAGAACTGACCCACACAATGACAGGCCAATATCATTGACATCAGTTTCATGTAGAATTTTGGAGCATATGATCAGTTTGAATACAGTAAATTTCTTTGAAATGGAAAAGCTTCTTTCTATGAATCAGCACGGGTTCAGGAAACATTGTTCATGTGAAACTCAGCATGCCCTTTTTTCACATGACATCTTGCGAGCCATGAATGAAGGACAACAGGCGGATTGTGTATTTCTCTACTTCAAAAAATCGTTCAACACGGTGCCACACTGCAGACTGATAATGAAGATACGAGTTTATGGAATAGGTTCACAGATTTGTGACTGACTGTAAGACTTCGTAAGTAATAGAATGCAGTACGTTGTTCTCGACTGCGAGTGTTCATCAGAGATGAGTGTATCATCAGGCGTGCCCCAGGGGAGTGTGATAGGACTGCTATTATTTTCTATCTATATGAATGATCTGATGGACAGAGTAACTTGTAATTTGCGGCTGTTTGCTGATGATGCTGTGGTGTATGGGAGGGTGTCGTCTTTAACTGACTGTAATAGCATACAGGATGACGTAGACAAAATTTCTAGTTGGTGCGAAGAATAGCAGCTAGCTCTCAATGTAGAAAAATGTAAGGTGATGGGCATGAATAGGAAAAACAATCTCATAATGTTCAAATACAGCATTAGTATTGAGCTTCTTGATGCTGTCATGTCGTTCAAATATCTAGGCGTAACATTGCAGAGCAATATGAAATGGAACGAACATGTAAACACAGTTGTAAGGCGGACAGCCGAATTCGGTTTATAGGGAGAATTTTGGGAAGATGTACTTCATCTGTAAAGGAGACTGTGTATAAAATGTTTGTACGACCACGTCTTGAGTATTGCTCAAGTGTTTGGGACCCACATCAGGTCAGTTTAAAAGAAGACATAGAAGCAGTTCGAAGGCGAGCAGCTATGTTTGTTACTGGTAGGTTCGACCAATGCGTGAGTGTCATGGAAATGCTCCTGCAACTCAATTGGGGATCACTGGAGGAAAGATGACGTTCTTTTTGAGAATTTCTGTTTAGGAAATTTAGAGGGCCGGAATTTAAAGCTGAATGTAGTACGATCTTGCTGCCTCCTACTTACATTTCACGTAGTGATCACAAAGACAAGATAAGAGAAATTAGGGCTCGTACGGATGCATATAGGCATTCTTTTTTCCTCATTCTATTTGGGAGTGGAATAGGAAAGGAAATGCCTAGTAGTGGTACAGTGTACCCTCCACCACACACCTTACAGTGGATTGCACAGTATGTATGTCAATGTAGATGTAGAATGGCAACTAGTGCTAAATGTAGAAAAATGAAAGGGGACTACACCGTGGTTCAGGACAAAAGAAATCGATTTTTGGTTTTCAAGCATTTAAAGAAAATTTTCCATCACATATGTTTATGTGTCATGTCCACTTTTCTGCCACCCACTTCTTTGCATATATTTTAGATCTTTTTATCCCCTACATTGCACATTAGGAACTTCTTTTTTAAATTTTTTTATTTTATATTTTTACTCCCAAGTGTTTTGGCTATCCTTGGAATACAATGGTTGGTATTCTTTTGTTTCTGCTGCTTGTAAATAACACGCTTTGAAACATGTTGTTAGTTTTAAGTGTGATTGTGAGTAGTTGTTCTACTTACATTTCCTGTGCTTGTTTATGTGTGTTTTGTTGTGTTTATTGAAGATGATGAAATGTAAATGCATTTTCAAGAAACAACAATTTAGAGGAAACAATTTAGAAATATTTCTGTACAAGAGGTTATGTCACCTGGCAATGATGTTTCTAATTGTAATTCTTCAACAAGTCCATCATGAAGGAAGCTCTCACAATTTCAAGAGTGTTACAATGAATTCACTGTAATTGACAAGAGGTGCAGTAACATTATTATAAATTTGGGAATATTATCAGATGTAATTTCTAAATTTGTAATATGTGGACAGTGTGGTGAGTCACAGAGTGTGAAAATTTGTGAGAGTGCCAATGGGAGAAAAGGCCTAGCAATTGCTTTGGATTTAATTTGCACTAAATGCTCAGCTGTGATTTCATTTATGAGTTCTTCAAAACCAAATGCAAGTGAAAGCAGTACTAGATTAGTTTATGCCTTACAATCCATTGACAAGGGCATGGCTGCAGGGAGAACATTTTGTTCAGTGAGAACTTACATCAACCACCAAATAAATTTGAAAAACTGCAATATTAGAGAAATCTGTATGTGAGGCCAGTGAGGAAAGCGTGAAACTCACTGCTATGGAAGCAGTGGAAGAAAATGATGGATGTTTGGATATTGCAATTGCTCTTGATGGAAGTTGGCAGAAAACAGGACATAATTCTCTCAATGGAGAAGGAACTGCCATGAGTGTAGACACTAGTTTAGTGTTAGATGTAGGGGTAATGTCAAAATATTGCAAATGTTGTAAAGTCAATAAACATTCTGGAAATGCTCAACTGCTAAGAGACCGGTTACACCAGTAACTTAAAATATCACTAATTGGGTATATGAATGCTGGTCATGTGTTGGACTGCATGGAATGTAACTTTAGGTGTACTTGTTCTCATGTTTCCACTTGGCCACGTCTGACAACACTAAAGGGTCATTGTGTACCTAACACATAATAACTGCTACACATCTGTGCCTGTGATGTTGAACTAGGGAGACAACATTAATTAATGGAAGGGCAGGCTAGGTGTCTGGGAACCAATTCCTATTTAGTAGAACACTTATTTATTATATCTTGGTCAAATGTAAATAATCAACAGAGTTTCTTAATAACATTCATGAAGAACCTTTTAAAGACAACAATTAAGAAAAGGGGCAATAAACCCACTCAAGATATAATACCTCTTAATCAATTAAAGAAAACTGTTGGAAGAAATATTTAGATAACAGTTTAGAGTGCATCAAACTTGCAAATATTGCCTACTGGCTTAAAAGTACATCAGCACAAGCCTCTCAATGACATTTGTTACTGAACTTTTTAATAGACAGGGGTTATAGTCTCACTCAAAATATCTCCCTGCAAGAGGCTCTAAATCATTTAAATCCAAAGTAGTACTTCTAAAAGCAAATTTTGTTGAATAATTTATATTGCAGTTGACAAATGACATTAGTTAAACTATAACTATGGAGAGTAGTGCTAACAAGGTTAAATATGACTGAAGATCTTCCCCCCTTTTATATATAAAAAAAAATTTAAAAAAAAGTTTCAGAACTGGCTGTAGAATATTATAACTGGTCAGTTACAAATGCAGATACACCCGATGCCAAATAATGTCTTAAAATGAGGTAAATGACAAAACACTTGCACAATTTGGGGGAGGATTGCTTAGGTTAAAACATTCTTAGTTGATCACTAATATGCCACAATAAAACAAGGAACAGGTGAAAGATAGACATAAACTTGAAATCTGCTGATGGACATGATGGATGCACAATGATGCCCTTGGTAAATAAATCAGAGGACAAGGTCATTAAGTAGAGTATATGCTTAAGGGCCAATTGCCACTTGGTGGAGATGTCTCACTTACAGTGAAAATAACGACACTCACCAAGGAACTAGTCAGAATACAGGGAATAAGGTAGAGATAGCAACCTTTTTGGGTACACTTACGTTATGTGACACCACATCCCCTGTAAGTGGTGAATCAGATTAAAATACACTTCACATAGTGCAGTATAATAACAATAACTGCAAATTATGACCATGTTCCATGTGTCAGGAAGGAGGATGTGGAAGGAAAGGGCACTACCAACTCTTTTGTCTAGGCTTGGGCATGCAACAAACCCACATGCAGGTACTGACCAAATAAATGTAGACAAAGGAAGCATTAACACAGAAAGAAAGGACACTTGAAGTTCAAGGACAAACATGGGATGAAACACACTGCAAAATTACATCCACCCACTGGGCAGTATTGGTTGAGGTAAGGAAACATTCACTACCTACTATACACCCATGGCCAGGGCAAGCATCTGACACACGAGCAGCTACAAAGCAGTTACATGTGAAACAGGATATGAAAGACTCAATTAGAAAAAAAACAGATGTTAACACGGCACCCAAAACTCGAAAAACAAATCCAGGTGTACACACACCGCAACAGAAAATTAAATCCCCAATGAAGGTCAGAGTGAACACCTCTACCACAACTAATATTCTTGCACAAGAAGCAGGTAGGTGCAACTACTTAGCTTGGTGATATAATAACGCCGAGAAATGTCCATCAACCCCAAGATGGACAAGTTTAGTGGATGCAACACACCATAGCAGTGTCCACACATGACACATGGCCTGATGTCCTTCTCTCTCTCTCTCTCTCTCTCTCTCTCTCTCTCTCTCTCTCTCTCTCTCGGGTCAACATCCAGTGCACTCTTTCTGCCTAGACAAAGGCGACACAGCCAACCAAAGATCAGCTAGTTAAGGTATAGCTTACAGTGCCATCACTGGAGGAAACAAGGAAGAATGCAAGTAAGGGTGACTGGTAACTGGTGCCAGTGCATAACAAAGAAAAAGCACCAAAAATTGAGCCAGCTCAGTGCCTGTAGCATTCTGTGTCTACCAGCAACTGTATTATGGAATTACAGTCCCAGGTGTCGGCTACCATAATGACCCATTTCTGGGAACCATTAACAGATGATGTATCATATCTCATTGTCTCCAGTTATGAAAAACAGTTCTGTACTAGCCTGGATGATAATCATCGGTGAATATTATGAAGACCTGGAGAGAGGTCCCATTCTTACAGTGCTTTAGAGAGGCGTAGATTTGCTACTCATATTAATGATAGTCATCAGGTATGACTTTAGCTTCCCACTGGTAGACATTGCAACTCTTACAGCACAATGGTACATTACACACATACTTGACCATTCATGATATATTCCTGCATGAATGGCCTGTGTGATGTTGAGGTACTCATAGTGCCAATAAGATTACCATATCTGTCACAATTGGAACATGCTTGGGACCAGCTTGGATGTTAATTCCACCCTAAGGTCAAGTACTGGTCGAAATTGTTGCTGTTCAACTTCTCTGAGGAGAGGGTAAAACAGCTTCATGACACCCTTGAAGTTGAAGTGTTATGTGCATATGAGCCAGAGGGATTGCAATATCATATTGATCAGTAGGCTCATATCTCAAAATATTTTTTAAAACTTTACTTTATTTATTTTTATTTTTTTATTTTTTATTTTATTTATTTATTTATTTTTTTTTTTTTTTTTTATCATAGAAATATCATTACACACACTCTCAAACTGTGAAGTTTCATTCCATTCACTCCTCCCATATTGTCATATTAAGTAAAAATGTATATAAAATGTGTCAATTGTTTTAGGAAACACACATGTTTAAGTGTTATCATTTTCATATACTTCTTATGTTAACAAAAGGCAGCAGATTGTATTTTTTACATTCAAAAAAGTTCTAGTGTTCCTTAACAAATAAAATAAATCATTATGTGCTGTATATGTTTCAAGTTCATAGGTGGCTGCTCAATTATGCATGTTAATCATTGCTGTTTTCAGGATTTCAAGCACATTGATTTATTTAGGCTAGACAATCGCTCAGCATTTAGCCTCAGTGGAAATCTCAATATCCGAACCACAGAGACTGGCCAGGAAATTAAGCTAACAGGTAATATTACTCATTTTAATATATCTTTCTAATGGTAGAAGTTTGTCAATTATATTTCTATCTCAGCTGACTTAAAATATGATGAACCTGATCATAAAATGGTTACACATGAAAATAAAATGGTTACCCAATACACTGGTAACTCAGGCATTATATCTCTTATATTTGTGCTAGGTTACTGGTGATTTCACTCCACTGCCCATTCATTATTTTATGCAAACAGAATCTTGTATATAGAATTTCTACAAGTGAAGAATTAATTCATGTCAAAATTGGGTCCATTCCATTTTGACACCTGTTGCAGCAACTAGTTGTGAATTTGTTAAAAGTATGCAGTCACAGTTGCAAAATTGTTTCTTATTAGTTTAGACACATGTTGCCCTTTTGGTGAATCATCAGATGTTATGAAACAGATGTGGTGAACAATCAGCAGTCAAAAGTGCCATGAATTATATGTAAAATTATTTGGAAGAATCATGTTGTGAAGTGTCCAAATAAACAATTGTAGCATTAGGTGAAGCCGATGAAATTTTTGGGGCCACACCAAACAATGTCTGCAGGCTCTGTGGTCTATTGCTTGATATCTTGGCCAGATTTTGTTTATGTATTGGCTTCTCCATACAGAGATGTTGTTGGCTTTACTGGACTTCACATCTGAGCACTTGATGAAGAGATTCTTCCTAATAATTTCACATTTTAGTTCTTGGTAGGTTTTACTGATAGTTCACCACATCTCTTTTTTATGATCTAACGATGCCCCAAAATAGTAAAATGCATCCAAACTAATGTAAAACATTTTGTAGCAGTGGCTTCATTCTTTTTACAAATTAATTCCTATTATTGCAATGCATTTGTTCACATTGAATAATGTATTCTACTTGTTTCATCCCTTTTTTGTTAAAGGAGAACTAGGCATTAGCTAGTTCCAGTTTATATACAAGGACTATCAGAGTAGTCATGCCACAGCTGTTGACAATAATGTTGTGCCAGTAACTTCAGGTGCCAGTACTACAACCTTCACATAATCACTGTTTTTGTTGTGTTACAATAACATTATTTACTGTTACAATATACTTATTTGCTGCTAATGTGGTAAATAATGTTCCTATGTTTTCTGCTCTCTTTATATTTATTAGACTATTTCCAGGATGATTTTACAAACTATAAAAGTAAGTTGTGTGATTTTGTGATGAGACTGAATCACCTCTGATAGAGGTTGTTATCTAAAACACACATATATGTAAGTTGTTCAAAAAAATTCTTAAAAAGTTATTAATAATACATTTTTCATAAATACAATTTGTGTGCAAATAATTTAAAATAAATATTTGTGTCCTTATAGGAACCAAAAAATGAAATATATATAGAACATTACGTGCTTAATGAAACTTCATGACTGGTTAAAATATGAGTCATAATGAGTCTCACATTAAGATCTTCACTAAAGGAGCATTGTCTCTGAAAGTTCCAACCATTTCAAGTTATAGAAATTCCTTGAATAGTCTTTGGATATTGTCTTGATACACCCTAACTTCTGGCTGTAATGCCACCAGGGCCCACAATATACATTATCTTTGTTGTGTTGGATTGGATTGGTCCATATAAAACTCACAGTTGCTGAATTCTGCATAATGCCTAGGCAATCTTGTCTCACTATTAATGATGCTAATAAAACATCCCATGGACCTTCCATCATTGTTTCATAGTATGCATTGTTTGTCCAACACATGATTGCCCTTTTTCTATGGGTATTTTTATAAACTCCAGGCAGTCCGTTTGTGTTTCTCCAGATGGCTTCTTATCTTACCAAACACAAAACACAGGCCATCAGGAATATAAACTTCTTTACTTGCTCCTTATAGAGTTCTTACTATACAGTAATTCTTAATATTAGGGTAGACTAAAGCTTGTTTCATAGATCATGAATGAAACATTTTGTAATGATGTGGAATGTGTCAGTTTAATAAAAGGCATATTTACATTATATTACAAGATTTTTTTTTTTATTTAAAATTCCTCTACTGAGTAGTTATCATACAGAAATTCAAATTACTCTTTCAATGGTAGTTGGCTATCTGTCACACTTTTGATCTGATTCTATTTGGTACGTGACCAAAGATTATGTAGCAGGATAATTCATGCTGTTCTGCGACGGAGTTAGAATTAACCTTGAATAGTGAATATAATCCTTTCTCCAATCTTTCTTAGATCATTTGAGTTACATGGTGATCATGGTTGTTTCTGAAGATCTCATCTAAGTTGATGAGTGATATTATTAATATTTAATATGGTTCTGAACTTTGTAACACACTGTGCATCTGTGCCAGGTGATAGTGGCTGAGGCTGGGCAAGTACAGATTGGTGTGCAGTACTTTTTTGTAATCACTCATGCTTAAGCTTATATTCAATTTGATTATGGAGAAGTTTGAAGACATCATTTGATACATGACCTTATTGAAGTCTCAACAGCATTAACAGCTATATCCAGTTCTCTATAAATGTAGAGAAAGACATTTGTATGCTCATCCTTGTGTGATTCTCCCTGTTGATAACCTGATCCATGAGTGATATATTTAAATTCCATCTTTACAGTGATCATGGAATAAATCAAGTGCTATAAAGTCACAAACATATTAAGAATACCTTTGACAAGTATAAAATTTAAATTATTGTCATTCTATTGCTCTTTGTTGTCTTGTTCAGTAAATCACCTGTAGTGATTCTGCTCTTATCTTTTGAAGCTACATAGCACTCGTTAGCAGCATCTCAGTCAAACCTGGCCCGTTAATATCCATACAACTGTTCTATACATTTCATGTTGGCAACACATTATTTAGAATATAATCTCTCTTTATTGCACCTTTATCAGTGGCAGTGCGTCCTATGTGTTCACTGATTCAGTGATTCCCCAGAAAAAATCTCACCGTGAAAAAAGTAAATAAATAAAATAAAAAGTGGTTTTAAACTATGATTCTTCATTTTGTTCTTCTATCAGATCCTTTTATATGGACATTCAAAGTATTTTTATTGCATGAGAAATGGTTTACATTGCGGAGACAGCATGTATATGAGTTGTAGCATGACCACATAATATAGGCTGCAGTGGCTGCAGCATTGCAATGTACATGCATGGCTGAGGTGCAGATTCTCTTCTGAACCCCCTGGAGGCAGCATATGGGTGCTCCTGCTGCAGGGTGTGGCAAGGGGAAACATCGCCCTTAACATTGGCATTGGAACTGTTAGAGACTCCAGCTCCTGGCTACTTGATCACTGGGGGTTACGCACAAATGGTTCTGAAGCAATACAATGGACCTACTGCGCACCTCACCTTGTGCATGCACAAATCCTCCATGAAGGCAACATCCGCCCTTAATATTTCTTTTTGGTGCATTGATGATTCATCAGTAACACATCATATTTGGTAAAATATCTTATACCTATAAATTAAAGACACATCAACTGTAAAAACCGTCAGAAGATCCAATCATGAATAATAATGAAGTCAGTACTCTCCACATAGTAAGAATAACCATGTCGTTAGTGGCATCACAGTGCACTGTCGAAAATAATGGGTTAGAGACCGTATGTAAGCAATTTTCATTAAAACCAATGTTCTGTTTGATACGGGAACAACAATGACTTTTGTACTTGTCACATATCTCAGAATATTTTTACAAATGTGGTGAGGTTAAATGACATTTATACTCTTCGTTTGACCAAATATTTAACTATTTGAAAAGATGTGTTGGAGAGCAGCTTTTGTGTATGCATAAGGTTAGGAGGGGGTGCTGCTTACAGTGTCACGTGACCCAAAGGTAGCTTGTCACCTCATTGTTACAGATTCAAATTGTTACAGTCACTTAATAGTCTAATCAGTTATGTGTTTCAGTGTTCATGTGCATATTGATATGATCTTGATGTATATTATCAAAGAAAAATGAACAATGATCAGTATCCTTTAGGGACAAATTACTCAGCTTTAAGCTTGGAAGAAAAGTGTGAAATGAAGAAGTTCGGTAGGCTCCAGTTGAGTGTTGGGGGGGGGGGGGGGGGGAGGGGGGGCACTGTCAAGAAGTGAACCCCCAGTCATTGGAAGTACCAGCTGCCACTGATCTTTAAGCAGATGAGTTTAATGTTTTTGGCCAGCTTAGCTTGTATGTTTGTTTTCACAGGCAGGAACAGAAGCATACATACTACATAGAATGTTATAGACAGTCCTAGTGCTGTACCTCCACATCACAACATGATAGGACATGAACATTTGCATGTGGCAACAAAATCAATATAAGAAACTCACAAAATTATTCTCTATTGAACATGCGATCATATACAAACAATTTAACTAGTGCACAGTATGTGCAGTTATGCTGATGATAAGTAACTGTAGTTTATTATGACAGCAGCCACAGATCATATTTCAGAGAAACATAGTATAGGTTGAAAGTAGTTGGAGTCTGGAGTGTGAATAATTCGACTATAGTACATCACATATTTTGGTAGGCGCAGTTATTGCTTGCAGTGTAACTCACCACAGACAATGGAATTTCAGGTTAGTGCCAACTATTTAAAGATGGGCATAAGAACATTTTATGATCTTTTAAATAGTATATTACTTAATAAATTGGCTAGGTGATAATTTTCACTCAATATGAATTACATGCTTCCACTGTAATTTGATTTATGGGAAATGCAGCAGATTAGGAAATTGATAAAGTATTTGGTTCTAATTGCTTATCTGCACTGGGATTCCCCTGCCCTTTGTTAACTCAATCATAATGAATAAAGTAGTTAATTAGCAGAATAAGCAAATTTCTTGATTAGTGACTTTCTCAATTACGTTAATGTTGTATATTGAAGAAAAAATAGAGTAACAAAATGAAACTCAGAGTCTAATAGTAGTTTTGGCATAATTCGTCACAAATGTTAGCACTAACAAGTAACTTTTATGTTAGTTATTACATAAGGCAATATTTCAATACTTTACTGTAAAGTAGAATTACCAGCTCTCTAATTGCATGGATCATTATGCTGGCTATTTTTCCTCTCAAATTATGTACTTCATTTGGAATTGTAGGTATAATTTCAATTAATGTTAATTCTTGATTAACACAGTTTTTCATTGGACTATCACATTGTGTTCATACTGCCACAAGAAATTTAATGAATAACAATTTTAAGTTAGGAAGTACTTATTTACCGACTTGTAGTTTTTGAGCATTTCTACAGATAAAAGTATATGGTATAGCAATATGTGAAAATTTTTTTACTAATCTTGGAAGACATATGAGGCTGTGTGCTCAACATACTTTGTCTCACAACTTGCGAAGAAAAACAAAATCAAAACAATCTATGGGTTTTTATCAACAATCCACAAACTGCTAAACCCAATGAAAGATGAAGCAGGTCAGCAAAGTATGCCACAGGTACTGATAATCTAACATCAGTGAAACAGTACATACTGTGTTACAATGCAGGAAATAATGTGAGGGGTGTTACTACTTCCTGCACTCCAAAACACTATGCTATAGCTGAGCATACTATGAAAACTGGCCTCTTGATGAAGTTTGCTGTTGATGTGGCTCACACTGATGGCTTTAAGAACAACGTAATTAAAGATTTCATTGGAATAAAAATCATAAACAATGTCATTAATATAAATGGTGGTCTATTTATTAACATTGATCCACCAATCATCTTCATTGAATGTTAGTGTAATGTGCACCCACATATAACAATATAATAAACATTTGTGACATTACAGCAGGCAGCAGGAGTATGTAAGATTGTATCAAGAGCCCCTCATCATAACATCCATTTGACATTGACCAAGTTGTAGTTGGTTGAAATTTCATAGCATTTTAACCACTTGACATAGCATTAAGTCCAATAATACTTTCCAAATGTTGACTTCTTGACACCTTTAATTTTTACATTGTGGAAAGCTTAGTTTTAAATGTGTTTATCTATTCATCACTTTTAATCTGTACAGAAATATAATTGCATCACACACTTTTCTGCAAACACTGTAAATTTTATTTGCAAAACTAGATCTAATTACCATAACAAACATGTATATCTATGAAACTTTCACTTTCACAAAAAGAAACCCACAACTTTTTGAGGGCAACTGTTTCTCACACCAATATCAAACTAGGCATAGAGCAAACTACATGTTACCAAGCCATAGATTAAAATTGTATGAAAAAACCCCATACTATATGGGCATGAAATTTGTAAATAAAAGATGTAAAGGTATGGATGAATCAGATGTCAAAAGTACCAAAAGAGACCTAGAAAAATATCTGAAAGATAAATGTTACTACAGTGTAGAAGATTTCTTGAATGACAATAGTTCATTTTAATTGTAGGTATATTCAAAGAAACCTTGTAGGCATTCATAACCATGAAAAAGACACACCACTCTGGTGAGGGTGCTATTCATATTTCTGCGAACTTCGCCCTGAGGTGGGAAGTCAGATTGTATTGCAGTGGCAACAGTTTGGTGGGCAATCTGCAGTGTGTTTGCAGAGCATTATCCTCATCTACCAGTAATGTCAAACAATACCTTGCAGGTAGTCGTGGTCAGTCTTCGTTGACAGCTCTCACCATCCACTGTCCACTGAACTGGACCTCACATGTACCAGGCCATGACAGGACGTCCTCCCTTCCATAGCTGAGTTGGCAGTCTCGCAACAGAGAATTTCTATGAAGGCAAATGCCAAAACACGCTTCTTTATGGACCCCAATGTGCCAACTGTCGAGGCTATGTGAGAGATAGCATGCCAGCCATCCCCTTGCCATCGCCAGCTTGTCCACCGGACAGCAGATATCAGAAAGAATTGTAGAAAAATTCATTAAGAAACTGCTAAGGACTTTTCCTTAAATGAAATGGCCAATAGAAACAGAAGTGGTATCTAATGTAAATAAAGACAGTGTATCAAATGATATTGAACTTCCCCATCTGCCCAAAGACAAAAAGTAAAGGCATAAAAAATTGAGTACATATTACTGCCACCTCACAGAATAAAATCAAGTGCCACATGGGAATGGCTGAGTAGTTCTAGGGACCCCATTAAGGACTGCGAGGCCTCTCCCGCCAGAGGTTAGAGGCCTTTCTTAGGCATTGGTGTGTGTTTTGTCTGTAGATTAGCTTAAGTAGTTTGTAAACCTAAGGATTGATGACCACAGTAGTTTGTTCCCATTGATTTACAAACTTTTGACTAATTATGCATTTGAAAATCACTATGAGGTATCTCACAGGTTTTTTCTAGAATATGTTCTAATTGTGCTCTGTATAAATGGCTTAGTGGAAGATAACTGTAGATCACAGTACGCTATGCTGGTGTCATTAGTCTAAATATTGTGATTATATCATAAAGTGAAACCTGGAACATTGGTAATGCAAAAGTAATTTAAAAGGTTCATGATAAGATCTAGGAGGAGAACTGTGGCAGTTACAAACCACACAAATTATTCACTCTGCAAAGCATGTTGTTATCATTGTAAGGAAATCAGGCTTAATTGTGACTTATTTGATATTTTGAGGATAGGAGATGGGAGGGAGGGGTAACAGGGTGCAAGGTGTTGGTGGGGATGGGTATAGTCCTGCCTTATTCAACATGTAGGTACTAGATAGGTGCAAAGAGATGCATCTTAGAAAATGTTGGGAGGGAGAAAAAAACACACACACATAAAAGAACTTACCCCCTTGTGATCCATTGCCACCATTGATTGGAAAAACTTAACCACATCCTTTTGCAAGACATTCATTTTCTGCCATTATGCCTTGAAATGAGGAACATCCTGCCCAATATCATTTCTTATTTTTCTCTACAACATCCTAGTTCATCCCTATGCCAGCCCCAACCACAGCCTCCTGCCAAAGGGATCTCATCCCTGTGGAATACCTCATTTCAAGACCTGCCCTATCCAGCCATCCAGCACTTTCTCTTCCAGACCTGTCACACTGGCTTATCTTACCCCATCATAGGCAGGGCCACCTTTGGAAAAAAATGAAATGTTTGTGAACCTATGGGACCAAAATACAGTGGTCATCAGTCCCTAGAGTTACAAATTAACTAACTTACACTAAGAACTACACAAACACACATCAATGCTGAAGGAAGGACACAAACCTCTGATAAGAACAGCTGCACAGTCCCTGACATGGTGCCTAGAACAACAAAACCATTCCCATGTGGCCACCTGTGAAAGCAGCTATGTGATTTACCAAATGTGTTGCAATCACTATATAGCTTTTCATATTTGTATGACTACCAGCCTGCAGCCCATTTGAATGAGTGACCACCACCAAACTGTGGCAAAAACAAGGTATAGCTCCCTGTGGTTCAACAAGCAGCTGAGCATATGCTTGATTTCAACTTGATGGTTCACAAACTGGGCCATAGGAATCCTCCCAACTACCATATTTACTGAACTGCACAGACGGGAGTTACCCCAACATTATTTTTTACATACACTGGTTCGGAAATGACCAGTCCTCAACTTACAGTAACCTATGTTCCCCACACACCACACCTGTCCGCTCTATCCTACACCTATCTCACTTATTGTATATTCCTTATGTGTGCCGGGAGCGCTCACATGTATGTGCATGTGTGTGCATATTTGTGGGCATGTGCATGTGTTTATTCACACATGTCTGTGAGTCTGTTACACAGAGAGGCACAGAAGTATGGAAACCCCTGAATAACTCATCTGGAATGGATTTTTTAAAAATGTTAAAATTTTTATTATTTTCTCCTGATTATTCAGTTGCTTCCTTGAAGGTCATACCAAAGTTAAATTCATTCTTTAATTTTTAAGAAATTCTCAAATAAATAAGTAAAATAATAATAATTCACTTTACATAAGAATTAACACTAGATTATTATTATTTTCATATTTTAGTTCTTGACAATAGCTATGGTTACAAATTTAAATTTGTTAATAATTTTTGAATATTATTTATAGAATAAAAATGTCAATTCTTACAAAGTTGAGTTTTAATATAATTTATAGATTAGTCAAGTTTGTTTTGAAATTGTTTCCTACAATCTTTCTTAAGATGCTTTTAGAATAATCCTTCATGTAAGGTTTTATTCTTGTATCACATTTGAGGATGATTCCAAAGGTCCATTGACACTTGTCATGTTATAATAATAAATCAACAAAAGGTAACAGTGACTGTGGCATTAGGCTCATTTTATATGTAGTCTTCATTAAAAGTAAATGAAATCTATCACAGTTCTTAATTGGCATCATGTCAGATTATAAACCAATATGAAAAATTAAACATAAGGAAAGGCATTGAATTAAAATTTATGCTGTGGCCGGGATTCGAATCTGGGACCTCCTACTTACTAGGTAGGTGCTTTAGACCACTCAGGTAACATAGTGTTGTAGTGAAAGCATTTACACAGTCTTAAAGCATGTCTCCCTTCACACCACATACTTTAATTCTGCCTCATGTTCCCTGTGAAATTTTAACTGCAATTTTGTTAGTAGCTCTCATCATCATCATGGAATAAGAACTAGACATAAAATACAGATTTAAAGAAAAATAATGATAAATGTTACCAAATAATTTTCTGTGGAGAATCAAAGTGTAAATTGCTGATGAAGGTCGCAAACATAAAAAAGTGTTATAGCAGTTCAATCATAGATTCTCAATTTAAATAATACATTCTGCAAGTTAGATAATTATCAAAATATTACCAACTAGAAGCTCATAAAATGTGACATAAATTAATAATTTAATACTTTTGTTGTTCTGCAATATACTTCCACTAAACAATGCAAGCTACTTCTATGCCTAAATGAATGTTAAAACTAATCTCATAAGTTATTGTGCCAATAAAGAATGGGCATTAATATAGGGTTTCCGGCAGGCAAATAGGAAACCATGGAGAATGTAGTGGCAGGAAGAGTATCCTCTCTCCTCTAATGGCAACCAAGGAGTTTGTATGTTATTTGCAGTGCTCTATTATATTTTCAGTTTGTGATGAGTTGTGACAGAATAGTGAAACATTAATTTTGAAATTATGAGTTACATTTTTCTGTAAAACTATTTATTAAAAAATCATTTTACACTGTGTATAAGTGTTGTGTAGATAGATATTTAAGTAAATTTATTCATTTATTTATGTTTTTTATGTGTAACTATGTTTCAGTCGTACATTTTATTGGTGTTTCATTATTCTCCTTATTTGCCATGTGTAATTTCATCATTGTAAAATGTAATGATGTGCTATTGAGTAAACCATTAATGAACCATTACCTAAGTTAATGCAAGATTTTCTGTTTATTTACAAGTCTTAATGTATGCATGCTTATGATGATTTTTCCAACTTTGAATATCTACTATTATTGTCACAATCAATGAGTTATGATGTATTTCAGCAATACATACAAACAGGACCGTGGAACTTACAACAGATTACCAGTTTCTCGACTCTCAGTTCTGGCAGAAAACCACTTTACAATTGAAGCCAGATGAATGGATCACTTGTGATACGACATTCACCAACAAAACATCTGTAAGCATTGAATTTATTTGGTCTACGTATTTGATGTTGTCTTGATTTCATGCTGTGTGTTACTACTGTGTGTTACTATTTTACAATCTGTTTTAACTGTCTTGTAGCTCAACAAGGAAGAGGAGCACTTTGAAATTAATTTTGCTTATCCCCGAAGGAATTACACAGTCACTGGACACTATGGTTCTGATAATAATTCCTTGTCGTCAGAGGTAACATTAACGTGGGACAAACAAGCAGACATGAAAACTGTGACTGGTATTATTGACTGGAAAAGACTAAGTGAAATTCCAAATGCTCACCATGCCCTTGTTGTCATTAAACATCCTTCATTTGAAAGGGTAAGGATAAATTATTTTCCAAGGCCTTCTTAAAAATTGGCTTATTTCAATTATTAATATTGAATGTTACTGATAATGAGTAAGTGTATAAAATTCATGAACTGATCTCCCTTGGTATTGATCACAGTAAGACATCAAGGTTTTTTTTCCTCCTGAGAAGTAAATGGTACATAATGAAAACTTGAATCATAGAGCTTGAAATGTTTCTATGTAATAATCAATTGAATAGCCCCTTCTTTTGTGTTGTTACAAATACTTCAGGAACCTTGAATCCATTCTTGTGCCATTGGAATACTGCAAGCTTAAGGCAGAAAACAGAGAAGATTGGATTAGCATGTTGGAGCAGAGATCATTATGTAAAAATGGGTATATTTCAACCACTGACTTGAAACTTCCTGGCAGATTAAAATTTTGCACCAGAACCTGGATTCAAACCTGGGACCTTTGCTTTTGTGGGCAAGCACTCTACCATCAGCATTTAACAACCTTTGGGTATCCGAATGAAATGCAACAATAATGAGACAAAGTTTGAAGTAGTCCCCAATCTAGTAAATCTTACAAGACTGCAATTGAAAACAGTCAGCAGTAGCACAACATAAATTATGAAGAAGGAAGGAAAGAAGATTAGATTTTAACACCCCATCATGGTCATTTGAGATGGAACATAAATTATGGTTTTGAAAATCACTTATAAGCAAGGCCGATTTTAGTCAGTTTGCCAAATTATTTACATGAACAAATATCATAATACTGTACTCACATCCAAACAGGTAAAATTCAATTTATCTGATGGAAATTCTTTTTACCCCATGCTCAAACAAACAAAAGTCTCACCATTTTGAAGACTCAGTGCAGTGACAGCACACTAGATCTGCCTATGACCAGTACTTACATATATATTTTCCTTCATCAGATAGGAGAGGGAAGAAAAAGGAACCAGAAGGGAAGGTTACTCACATGATATATAAGAAACAATTAATTCCTCTAACTGGGGAGTTATAAAAAATGGGGTCCCACAAGGCTTGGTCTTGGTTCCTTTGCTGTTATTAATATATATATATTAATGACTAGCCATTCTATATTCCAGAAGATGCTAAGCTAGTTCTTTTTGCTGATGATACAAGTATAGCTATCACACCTGACAAACAGGAAATAACTGATGAAATTGTAAATGATGTCTTTCAGATAATTATTAAGTGGTTTTCTACAAATAGACTCTCATTAAACTTTGATAAAAACCAGTATATACAGTTTCATACCATAAATAGCATGACACCATTAATACATTTAGACTTTGAACATAAATCTGTAGCCAAGGTAGTATATTCAAAATTTTTAGATGTTTGCATTGATGAGGGATTGAATTGGAAGAAACACATTGAAGATCTGCTGAAAAGTTTGAGTTCAGCTACTTATGCTATCAGGGTTATTGCGATTCTTGGTGATATACATTTATGTAAATTAGCCTACTATGCCTATTTTCATTCACTGCTTTCATATGGGATCATATTCTGGGGCAATTCTACAATGAGTAAACAGGTATTCATCTCACAAAAGTGTGTAATCAGAATACTTGTTGGAGCCCACCCAAGGTCATCCTGCAGACATTTATTTAGGGATCTAAAGATCTTCACTTTAGCTTCACAATATATATATATATATATATATATATATATATATATATATATATATATATATATATATATATACGTAAAAAATAGAAGAAGTCACTTACCAGGCAAAAGGGCACAGGCAGTAATAGCAACAAATAAACACACAGACACACACACACACAAAAATGCTAGCTTTCGCAGCCTAGCTGCTTCATCAGGCAGAAGGGAAGGAGAGGGAAAAGGAAATGATGAGGGTTTTAAGGAAGGGGGTAAGGAGCCATTCCAATCCCGGGACAGGAAAGACTTACCTTGGAGGAAAAAATGGAAGGTAAATAAATGCACATACACCTACACATTTACACAGACACAAGTACACTTAGGCAGACATACTGTAGAGCTACAGTATGTCTGCCTAAGTGTACTTGTGTCTGTGTAAATGTGTAGGTGTATGTGCATTTATTTACCTTCCATTTTTTCCTCCAAGGTAAGTCTTTCCTGTCCCGGGATTGAAATGGCTCCTTACCCCCTTCCTTAAAACCCTCATCATTTCCTTTTCCCTCTCCTTCCCTTCTGCCTGATGAAGCAGCTAGGCTGCGAAAGCTAGCATTTTTGTGTGTGTGTGTGTCTGTGTGTTTATTTGTTGCTATTACTGCCTGTGCCCTTTCGCCTGGTAAGTGACTTCTTCTATTTTTTACGTAAATTTTTCCTTTTAGGAATTTTTCCTCTATAATATTCGTATCATATATATATATATATATATATATATATATATATATATATTTCACTCATGAAATTTGTTATTAACAATCCGACCCAATTCAAATGTAATAGCAGAGTGCATAGCTACAACAGTAGGAGAAAAAGTGATATTCACTATTCAAGGTTAAATCTAACTTTGGCACAGAAAGGGGTGAATTATGCTGCCACAAAAGTCTTTGGTCACTAACCAAGTAGCATCAAAAGTCTGACAGATATCCAACTAGTATTTAAAAAGAAATTAAAGGTAATTCTGAATGGCAACTCCTTCTACACTATAGATGTATTTTTAGATAAAACTTTTTAAAAAAACCCTTAATATATTGATATTCATGTATAGACAACATTTACTAAACTAACACGTTCCACATCATTATGAAATGTCATATATATGATCTATGGAACAAGTATTAATCTAATCTAATCTAACCTAGGTCGTGAGGTGATGAAGGAAAATATTTCTGAAATCCAGTGTCCTCATTTATTTTTGTCTCTACTTTCATCATTTTGTGTGGTTATCAGTGGCACTGAGCTAAAATAAATACTGACGTCTCTAGCAGGCTCATTCATATCTCAATAAATACAAAGAGTTGTTGTTGTGTAGTACTGCTATATGTATCAACTATGCAATGGAACACTGTTGTTAACAAAGATAAGTAATTTGGGCTTCGATCACTTGGCCTTAAATCAGCTAGCCATGTGCCCACATAACCTGTTAGCCAGAGTCCATGAGGTGTTTATCATTCACAGGCGTAGATAATATGACATCATTTATTGATAAATACACATGATTTACAAGGTGATTTCTACAGTATTTTTTCCCAATTTTCAAGAGATGAAACGTATTTGTAGATATGTTAGAGGGCAGATTTTCGTCTTTGTAGATATGTTGGAGAGCAGATTTTCACTATTACTCTCTTGTGCATAATGTTTATCTCTCACAATGTTCACGTGGTCTGCATAACTTACTATGTTTGTTACACTACTGGCCATTAACATGGCTACACCAGGAAGAAATGAAGATGATAAAGCAGGTATTTATTGGACAAATATATTATACTAAAACTGACATTTGATTACATTTTCATGCAATTTGGGTGCATAGATCCTGAGAAATCAGTATCTAGAACAACCACCTCAAGCCGTAATAACAGCATTGATACGCCTGGGCATTGAGTCAAACAGAGCTTGGATGGTGTGTACAGGTACAGATGCCCATGCAGCTTCAACATGATACCACAGTTCATCAAGAGTAGTGACTGGCATATTGTTATGAGCCAATTGCTCGGCCACTATTGACCAGATGTTCTCAATGGGTGAGAGATCTGTAGAATGTGTTAGCCAGGGCAGCAGTCAAACATTTTCCATATCCAGAAAGGACCTGCAACATGCAGTTGTCTATTATCCTGCTGAAATGTAGGTTTTCACAGGGATCGAATGAAGATTAGAGCCACGGGTCATAACACATCTGAAATGTAATTGCCACTGTTCAAAGTGCCGTCCATGTGAACGAGAGGTGACCAAGACTTGTAACCAATTGCACCCCATACCATCACGCCGGTCGATACTCCAGTATGGCGATGACGAATACACACTTCCAATGTGCATTCACCGCGATGTCGCCAAACATGGATGCGACCATCATGATGCTGTAAACAGAACCTGGATTCATCTGCAAAAATGACGTTTTGCCATTCATTCACGCAGGTTCGTCATTGCGTACACCATCACAGGCGCTCCTCTCTGTGATGCAGCATCAAGGGTAACCGCAGCCATGGTCTCGAAGCTGATAAACCATGCTGCTGCAAACGCCGTTGAACTGTTCATGCAGATGGTTGTTGTCTTGCAAACGTCCCCATCTGTTGACATGGGGATCAAGACATGGCTGCACGATCCATTACAGCCATCCAGATAAGATGCCTGTCATCTTGACTGCTAGTGATACGAAGCCATTGGGGTCCAGCATGGTGTTCCGGATTGCCCTCCTGAACCCACTGATTCCATATTCTGTTAACAGTCATTGGATCGGGACCAACACGAGCACCAATGTTGTGATGTGATAAACCGCAATTGCGATAGGCTACAATCTGACATTTATCAAAGCCGGAAATGTGATGGTACGTATTTCTCCTCCTTTCATGAGGCATGACAACAACATTTCACCTGGCAACACCAGTCAACTGCTGTTTGTGTATGAGAAATTGGTTGGAAACTTTCCTCATATTGGCATGTTGTAGGTGTCACCACCGGCACCAACCTTGTGTGAATGCTCTGAAAAGCTAATCAATTGCTAATCACAGCATCTTCTTCTTGTCGGTTAAATTTCACATCTGCAGCATGTCATCTTTGTGGTGTAACAATTTTAATGGCCAGGAGTGTACTTCCACTAATATTTAAAATACAACCATTCATATCTATAAACTTGAATATTTAATCATTTGTGTGCTATTATGTTATTTAATTTGGTTTCCTTTCTAGGATGTTACTCTAAATGGCCACTACCTGAGTAATGAAATAGACATTATTAATGTGAACATGGATCTTGAATATTCTACAGATCCTGATAAGAAGTTTTCATTATCTGGCAGATTATTAAACAACTCAGATAAGAAAATAAGGAATTATGGGTTTGAGTTGCTGACTAGCCATCCTGATACAAGGTATATTATGTATATCGGTCTGCATTTTGCATGTCTTCTATGTAATAGTAAATGAGTCAGTAATTTTTAGTTTAGATATTTTTACTGAAAGCTTTGTTTACTGTAGTAATAACTTAGTAATATTTGATGCTGTCTAAAGAAGTGAACACTTAGGTAAATCAGTTGTTATCCAGGTATGAAGTTTTTACTCATAAGTGGACAAATTGCCAAAAAGATGTTTGTTGGTTGAAAACTAGGCTATGATGGCTGCCCTAATTATCTCTCATGAAGGTGAGGAAGGAGGGGTGCTATTGGACAATAATTTTATTTAACAGTATTATAGAAAATTAGGAAGTTATTGTGCACTATTTGATTAATACATTGAAGGAATAAAAGAAGGAAAATAATTGTTTAATGTCCTATTGACAGCACTGCCATTAGTGTTGGAGCACAAGCTCAGATTAGAGAAGGATAGGAAGGTAATCTGCCATCCACTTTCAAAGTAATTATACCAGCATTTTCCTTAAGTGATTTAGATAAATACTAGAGAAACTAGATCTGGATAGCAAGGCAGAAATTTGTACAAGTACTCCTGAATGCTTGTCCAGTGTATTAACCATTGCACCACCTTGTGTAGTGATTGATTTATATGGTGTATTATCTTTTTGCACAAAATAACACAGTAACATGTATCTAGGCTCTTCATAGTACAGCAAAAGAATGAATCTCACTGCATCAGCAGCAGTATGTATAACATTCAAACAATTGCTGAATTGAAAAATGGTTATTGCAATTACATGAATATTAAAGCTACAGATAAGAATTATCAATCAGCAAATTTCCAACAGTGTTGTTTTATGGAAAATAAATTACTGAATTTATCCACAGCAAAGGTAAACATCAAATTAGATGGTTCATATGTAGCGGTGCAGAATTGCTTAATGGATTTAAACAGCTAGTACCATCACACCCTCAGTTATAGTTGCAGCTATGGTAACACTGTTTGCATATTTGAGGTACAGAACCTATTCCATCATTCAAAATCCATGGTTCATGTGTGAGTTTGGGGGTGGGTGATATTTCCTTGAGTATATCAAATTATGAGGGCAAGAAGTTGACATAATTTTTCCATCAATATGTCGAAATTTTATTTGTGCACACACAAAGATCACTAATGCCTGTAAAAGAAAAAAATAATGTCATATAAATATTGGTCTGTATTTATTAATATGAAATTCACACTACTGCTTTATGATTTGGTGTGTCTGGTAGGGAATTTACTGGTAGCTCGTGTGTTTTGTTAATAAGGCCTTGATTTTAAATCTCTATTTTATGGCCTCATTGAAATCTATAAAAGTTTCCACACATTTCAGTGGTCTTATTACATAGTTTTAGACTGGTAAAGGCGTTCTCAAGGTTTTCAAGTACAGTAGATACACCTCCATCTGAACTTTCATATACACAATAATAATAATTTTTGTGTTAGTTCTGTATCAGAAATTTTGAAATTATGTTTTTCCTATAGCTTTTCCATTAACTTGTAGTAATAGTATGCTCATTGATTAATATCACATGAGTAGATAGCTCTTAATGATAAATATACAACATAGGGTGGCAGGCAAAACTGAAGGACGGGAAGCCACCTGTTTCCTTTAACACATGTCATCACTAATATGGCAGAAACAACGAATATCAGTCATAGCCAATATGGCATCCAAAACAATAACAGAAAAAACCAACACATGCTCATATAAACACATTAATAGTGACGTAAAACCAATAAAATGACAGTAATTGGAAAAGTGTGGGAATGTGAGGGTACTGAGTGAGGACTTTGCAAGCAAAAATAAACAAGAAAGAAACAATCTGTATCACATGAAAATATAACAAAATAACATACAATATGTGGAATAAACACCAAAAATGACAAAACGACTGAAACCCCAAGAATGGTGTCGAACATTTTGGTTTAACTGCTATACACGTCAAATGAAGGAGGTGATTCCAATCAATGCCCACCCCCTGAATCAACAACCAAACATAAAAACAATACAAGAAAATGGTATTGGAACCATCAATGATATATGAAGCAAGCAATTCCAATAAATGAATTTCAGACTAATCATGTAGCTGTAGATGTAGGTATGTTCTTTGGGTGCATGTAAATAAATTTATTGTTATAGTCATAAATGACTTAATAAATAATGGTTAATAATTAGCATCATAAATGTGGAACTATAATTGTGATCCTTTTTATTTTTTATGTATTTATTTTATTTTTATTTATTTATTTATTTATTATTATTATTATTTTTTTTTTTTTTTTTTTTTCTTTAGGCTTTTGTCTTTGTCATTTTCTGATTTGTAATTACTCTTGTGGGCAGGATTTTAATGTTTGATATGAACTTATATTTTTAGTTTCCAATACTTCCACAGCCTCTTATATCATCTTTTTATGAGCAGGCAAGTTCCTCATTCCACCCATCTCACTTCTACCAGGGGACACAGCACCAAAACTGCTACTTTGTGACACTGTCTCTTGTTATCTCAGTCATTGTAAATGTTGCACTGCACTACAAAGAAAGCCACTCTCTATAATTGTGTTGTAAGTGACAAAGTAATTACCCAAACAAGCATTCCAGCTATCAGGCAGTAACATTTATTACATGTAATTAATTATTAATATTTTTATATTACAATAACTATTTGTATTATGTCCTTGAAGTCTTTCATGGTGTTATGCCTGAATAAAACTTTCCTCATCTACAAGTCACTTTAGTTCATCAATTCAAACTGACAAAGTGACATTGCTTTTAAACTGATGAGATTTTATTCAAGTATTTGCAATGATTTTACATTATTGTTGACTTTTTTATGATTTACATGTAATGCAGCCTCGATCTGAAGATGAAAGGTGGAATACGAACTGGTGACTCTATATACAGTGCAAATAATATTGCAAGTTACAGAAGATCTTATCTTCCTCTACAGACTGGAGAAATGAAGGCACTTTACAATTCAGCAAAGAAGGAAATTCACTTAGAGGTACTACAGAGGTTTCTTTGTTTTGAATTAATGTTCTCATAAATTTCAAATGTAACCTACACATTACCAAGTATTATGTATAACTTGCTTGTTGTAAGGTATAAAAGTTCCAAAGTTAAAGCTACACTTGTTAATTTACATAAACAATTAACTAAATATGTGCTATAATTCAATTATCACACCAATATAAGTATGAGTGATATAGATATTAGTGCTCATAGAATTGAGAAACAGCTTAAATTGATTTTAAAAAGTCTGGTAGTGTGAAAAAAACAATGGACACACATTTCATGACCTTCTAAAAGCTGTAGATCAAGGCAGTTATGTAGTAGTCATCTATTTTGTTTTCTGAAAAGCATTTGTGAATAACACCTAAAAATGGAGTTACAATAACATATTAGATGGAAAAAATTGTGACATGATTGAGGATTTATTGTTATGTATGGTGGAATGTATTATGTTGAATGGAGAAACATAGCAAATGTTCCAGTTAAGTGTTTGGATGCCCTTTTTTAACATATATATTAAAGACCTGCCAATCTAGATTAGGCATTTTGCTTATGATTTTGTACATAATCAACTGCTGCCCATTAAAATCTCCACATTTAGTTATTCAGATCTTGATAAAATCTGAAACTGGTATATTATATATTCATGGTTTGGGTAGATCAAGGTCATTTTTCACATTTCCCAGTAGTCCCCTTATTTTGAAAGTCAAACAGAATACACACTTGATATTGTGCTTCTAGAGAAGCCTGCTAATATTAGCGGAACTAGATACCATACAGAAAAAGTTAAGCCTCAGTCTTTATTTCATCTTCTTCTTCTACAATATGTGGCAAAGTGATTGTTTCATTGGACTTCTCAGTCTTTTTGGGTTTGTAACCAGGTTTTCAGAAGACTATGTATAAATTCATTATTTGTGATGTTTAACTATCTTGGTTTAAGTAGTGTGCTGAGACCAATGCCATCAGAACTCCATTGTTTAGTGCTGGGTGATGATAAGTGCTAATTTACAGGTACCAAATCATTGTGTGAGGGTTTTCAATAGACACTTCATTCAAATGATCTGCAGTCCTTTTGACATGTACATCTAGAAGCAGCACCTAACCATCCTTCTCCAGTTCCATTGTAAAGTTTGTATTTCGGTGGTGTGAGTTAAAATGTTCACCGAACCTCTCCCTACTACGAAGCCAAATCAAAAATGTTTTATCCACATGTCTCTGGTGCTTTCTCCTCAAATTTCTCTGTGAACTGATTGTCTCTGCATATAATATTGAACCCCATACACAAAATATTTTGATGTCGGTATATGCCCCAACAGGTCCATCGAAGCATTTTCAAATTTCTCTACAATTAATTCCATTGAGTCATTGTTATTGTGGTAAACAGGGAGACTACATCAAAAGTGATCATTGCTAAATTCTTCCAAGTTATGGTTGTGGTGAATACACTTCCCCAAATATGGGCACAACAGTATCTTCAAATAATTAGCTCCTGCATATGTTGAAGCATCAGTATTGCTAAAAATTGGGCATAGTTCCTTCCATATTCTACTAGACACACATTTATTGAAGTTGCACCCTGAGTACAAGTCTTTAGACTTACAAAACATGGGACACTGTATAAATAAAACATAGGCTTAGAACATTGTATCACATCTGTGTATTGCATAAACTGAGTCCTCGCAGAGAGGAGCTTACTCAACAATATTGAAAACAGTACTGAGGCAAAGTTTGGCTCCACTCAACACTTTATGCACTCAAGATAGAGCGTGCTCTTATTGGCGCCGTTGCCGCACCTAGTGGTGGCCAGCTGACTTATGGACAGACCATGATTCAAAGGCACAGCATATGGATATAGCATACCTCCCATCTCAACAAAGGGCCAGCTCACAGCACTGAATGTCCATAGTATCACTATCACTTGCACATAGATTATGCAGCAGAACCACGGCATAGGGTTGTAGCTGATGACTTTTGATGATGTGTTCAGTTTGTCGGATGCCATTTTTAGTTTATTGGTGCCAGCAAGTTTGGTTGGTGCAGTTGTCTGCAGAAGCTAAGATGATGGGGGCTCGTGTGACACCACAGGTGCTTGCAGGGCTTGTGTCTACTCAGCTCAAGTACTCTGGGTAAGCTCTGCAAAAAACCAAGATTGGCCAGGTAAATCTGAGGGATGCATGACATCAGAGATTCCAGTTGAAGACTACACAGAGGATGGACATGAGGGGCTCAATGGTCTAGCACCCTCGAGTGCAACTGACACAAGTGATACATAGTGTCTCCCTCCGATGTGCATATGGCACAAAGGAAGTAGCCTTTCCATTATGTTACCATTGCCGGTGTCCACTTTGGAAGTGTGCCAAACATCTGTACACAGAATACTGTGCCCGGCTGGAATTGATGTGATGGTGCAGCAGTGGTGCGAGGAAGCTGAGCATTAACCTCGGATAGCGGCCTTGAAGCAGCTCTGCTCAGCTTCTGTCATCCAGTGGCGTAAAGCAATAAAAGGCCAAAGACCTATCCAGAGTAATGTCAGGCAATACATACTCAATGTATTTACGCATTTGGTTCTTGATAGTGTGTACCCTCCTTTAAGATTCCCCTTTGGATTTGGGATGGAAGGCAGGGGAGAGGAAATGGCAAATGCCATGCTGACTATAGAAGTCCTTGAATTTTTGAGATGTAAATTGGGTTCCATTGTCAGTAATAATAGTGAGCACCAGGCCTCATTAAGAAAAACATTTGGAGAATGTAGCTGTTCTGACAGAGGAAGAAAGATGTGTACAATGGGCTACAGATGGAAATTTAGAATATGCATAAACAACCAATGCCCTTACAAATTGAGAAAGAGTCCTGCATAGACCACATTGAGGCACTGGTGCACCTATTCAGATAGGGGTCAGAAGTAAGGGAAGCACGAAGGGCTACTTACTGGGTTACACAAATGCCACATGTGTTCATAAGACACACTAATTTGCTGCCTGATCCCAGCCTAAAAACAGCTCTTAGCCAAAGCTTTACTACAAATGATCCTCCAATGGTCAGCATGAAGCAGATTTAAGACGTCATGGGGAAGAACATGGAATCACAATTCAAGGAGATACATTTGCTGCTTGTGGCAGCAGAACATCCTCTCATTTGGCAAGTGGATATTAAAGAGCATAACAATTGCAGGAGGAGTCTGAGGAATGACAAGGGGGAGCATCTACCCACCAACACTGGACATAATGAACTACCTCATGCCAAACAGAGTCTGCCACCATGGTGCAATGTGTCGAGTAGTGCTTCCGCTTATTTAGCGTATGCTACTAACTCAAAGTAGGGCATGTGAACTACTGAATAAAGGAAACACTACTGATGGCTCGACTATTCAAGGGCAGTTGTTCACTTGTTTCTTTTATGCTCATTGTTTCAATGGCCTGAGAGAATCAGTGAAATGAAATACAGAACACCACAAATACTATTACACAATGTTCACTTTTATTATTGTTCAGAACCAGGTTATCTATACCTAATACACAATATATACCTTTTTGAAAGTTTTTCTTTCATTGCTTTCAGAAAATGTGATACCACAAGGTGAAAATAGTTGTATATCGGGCTTGATTCAATGGTGGAAATTGTGCTCAAGGACTGTATTTGACTTGTAGAAATTTTCAGCAATCAGTCATAACAATATTTATTTATTGTCAGATCAGTATGAATGCAACCTCCAACATAGAAGTAAAGATGTTTTAAGTATTTTAATCGTTTTTTAAGCATTGATAATGACCACACAGTGGTCAAAATCTAGATCAACCAATAAATAAATATTTTTACAACTGATTGCTGAAAATTTCTACAAGTTGTATATTGCGTGTGCCACATAAATGTGGTACCTTTACGTTTGAGATTAAAGTAAGAGTAATAATGAACTAAGTTGCTTTTAGGAACCTGTCACCCCTGTGTTTCCTTCAATCTTCCACTGACTGGGTGATGATCCCTTGTTGCCAACATAAATTAAAATACCAATCCATTTAACAGATATTTAAGATGAACATTATTACAATTTCTTCATTAATTCATTACATAATTACATTCACTTTTCAATGAGGCTCAATTTATTGTAAGTACACAAAATTGTAACAAAACAAATCTTACTATTTTGTAGCATGCCGATATTCTACTTGTCTGATCGCATGGCTGTGGCCATGCGATCAGATGTTGTGGCTCCTGTGTGAAATAATATGTTGTGGCTCAGTGTCTACATGGAGACGGGTCGTTCATTCTGGATGAAGGCTGCATCAGAACCAAACCCACCGTGGTTTACCATGTGTCCACTGTATCACCCCAAATGAGACTTCATAAAACACAGAAGAGCAAAATTTCAAAAAAATAAAAATAAATAAATAAATAAATAAAGTAAATTCTAAATTCTTGGTATAATTGTTGCTAGGACAAATAACTTCCACAGATTTTGAATTCAAACAAGTTTATCTTAAATAGCTGATATTTTTACCCCAACAGGCACACAAAACCCAACGCATTAACAGACCTTAACAATAGTTAAATCGTTACTTGTACTATCATTCTTTTAAGTATTCATTTCTTCTTATTAAATCAATCATTTATGGCAAGCTCAACTGGCACCACACCACACACCTGCCTAAAATTCCAGTGCAAATATACCCAGCATACTGATCTGAATCTCCCACATAACGAGATTTTGTATGACATCCTAGGACAATGACATGTACAATAGAATGCACATATCACCAATCTGTTACCAAACCCATCACTTCAACTCTGATAACTGCTTTTACCCCACTTGGACAATAATCCCCTCCTAAATTGCTTATAGTTACCTAGATATACTAATAATAATGATATTATATATATATATATATATATATATATATATATATATATATATATATATATATATATATATATATTAGAACTGGTTAAAATGGACGCCACTCCCGCTCACTTCCTGCCTTGCACGCAGCTTGCTCTAGACAGCGGGTAGAGGGGGAGCAATGACGTCACACTGACAAGAGAAAGACACTTTGGGATCCTGTGAGTCACATGCTCCTGGGTTCATGTCTCATCCATCGAGCCCAGCTGAGCCACCTCAGCCTAGCGCACACTGCTGGCTGCATATTCACACTGCGCGCCGGGTGTGGCCAACATGAAAAAAGGGGGAAAATACACTTTGCCTTGCCTATGGAAAAATAAAAAGTCTACTTTTTATCCTGCCCAAGTTTTTTAGTTCCATAATGCTCCTCACTCGATTTTGATGAAAGTATGTGGTTAAAAAATCTGATTTTTTGGTCACATTGTAGTGAAATATCTTACATTTCGAATGAAACATTCACCTTTTCATAATTCGTAACAGTCGTTTTCAAATAACGCTATTAGTCAAGTATGTGCATTTGATTTACAAATCGTGTATTGAAAAAGTTAGATAGCAGGCAGCTTACTGTTCTCTGCATTTTAGACGATATATTAAAGTGAGTGAAATGGAGCTAAAAGAACAAATTAAAGTAAACTGTGAATCTGCTGTTGATGGACTGAAATAAAATTTTCTGACAGTACAGTTAACAGCATTTTAGTTGAAGATGCAGAAGACCAAAACCTTATACACAATATATACCTTTCTTATTTTTCTTTCGTTGCTTTCAGAAAATGTGATACCACAAGGTGAAAATAGTTGTATATCGGGCTTGATTCTATGGTGGAACTTGTGCTCAAGAACTGTATTTGACTTGTAGAAATTTTCAGCAATCAGTTGTAAAAATATTTATTTATTGTCAGATCAGTACGAATACAACTTCCAACATGGAGGTCGCAATGTTTTAAGTATTTTAATCATTTTTTAAGCATTGATAATGACCACATAGTGGTCAAAATCTAGATCTGCCAATAAATAAATATTTTTACAACTGATTGCTGAAAATTTCTACAAGTTGTATACCGCGTGTCCTACATAAATGTGGTACCTTCTCGTCTGAGATTAAAGTAAGAGTAAGAATGAACTAAGTTGCTCTTGGGAACCTGTTTGAGAGAAACAATATTTCTACAAACATTTTGCTGAATCATTTGAAGACAATTTTCTTTGTCTGCAGGATGGTATTTTCGAATTTTCTACATACACTAGTTTAGTTTAGACTCAGCCGTTGCAGGACAGGTGAGTAAAGGATGAGAAGAGTGTCACTTGTTTTTTGTTTTTTCTCTCCTTGGGAGGGGGGTGAGCCTTGTTCCCAGCAATAAGAAATCCCCACCCACTGTCAGCAGAAGACCGATTGCCGTCTACCTCAACGATCCAGCTAACAGTTCATTCATTTTGTTATTTTATTACTATTGTCCTCCCATTGTAGTGACTCATCGAATTTTATGCACATAAGAAATAGGTGCTAATGGACTCCTTCCATGAATTTAGACTAACATTTAGGAGAGTCTTTCCTTAAGTGAATGTTCAATATGTTTCATATTCCCAGTGTGAGTTGGCGCCGGCACGAACTGATTGGGCTACGGTATTGTTTGTGCAGCACAAGCATCACACGACTCCAACCTGCTTTCAGCAGAAGCTTCTCTGAATGATATTTTTTCACTTACACTTATGAAAATATGTTTATTTTTCTTCTATTACTATTAATTCTTTAATATGAATAAAAAAAATTAGTCAATGCTTAGTTGTTCACATAAGGAAAAACTCTCCTAAATGTTAGGCAAAATTAAAGGTATGAGTCCATACCACATATTTCTAATGTTCTTATAAGTCTATGAGTCAGTTCAGTGTGCAAACAATAGTAATAAAACAACAAAATCAATTAACAGTTGGCTGGCTCGAAGCAGACGGCAGTGTACAAGTATTGGTCACCCCTGTGTTTCCTTCAATCTTCCACTGACTGTGGGTGATGATCCCTTGTTGCTGGCCACAAGCCCTCCAAGAAGGAAAAAACAAATCACAATATGAAACAAAATGACACCTGCTTCTCATTCTTTACTGATCTGCAGTGTCTGAGGCTAAACTGAATATGCACATTTTTCATTCACTTAAAGTAGAAAAAATGAAATGAAAGTACTATGGAAACAAAGAAAATAGTCATCAGGTGATTCAGGAAATTTTCATAGAGAAGCAGGTCCCATCAGACAGCTTTCCAACAAAATAAAAATTCTGAGAATCATGTAGAATTCTTTGAAAGTGGAAATGAATTGAAACATAGCATATCGTGCCCCACATTAAACCGGCACACCTCACATACCCCCATGGCCATAAGTAGAGGTAATAATACACTTATTTTGTGCATGAAATAACAGGATTCTGCATGTAAATAAAACAGTTCCTAGCAGCACCCTGCCACCTAAAACTGAACGCCTTACCTCAGCGACCTCTGCCAGCCAAAAGACCATGAATTCCTTGAAAATTCCCACAGCTCCACGAATCACGTGACCAACTGAAACACAATTCAAAATATCAATCCCACAGATCTTAAAATGCAGACATAATTATTGCAATTTTTTTACATTAATTATTCAATGACAAATCAAAATATCGATCCATTTCTCAATTTTTTCTTTAAATGTTAAAATTATAAGTGAAATTTCTTCATTAATTATTCCAACATAAATTAAAATACCAATCCATTTAACACATATTTAAGATGAACATTATTACAATTTCTTCATTAATTTGTTACATAATTACATTCACTTCTCAATGAGGCTAATTTATTGTAAGTACACAAAATTTTAACAAAACAAATCTTACTATTTTGCAGCATCCTGATATTCTACTTGACATCTTATAATGGCTGTGGCCATGCGATCAGATGTTGTGGCTCCTATGTGAACTAATATGTTGTGGCTCAATGTCTATGTGGAGACAGGTCGTTCATTCTGGTTGAAGGCTGCATCAGAACCAACTGGAAGGCAAGACAACGCATCAGTGTTTGCATGCTGAGCAGAGGGCAAAAGTGAATTTCATAGTGAAATCATGAGAAAAACGAAGCCCAATATTGTGAAATTTTCTATGGCTACGTTCTCAGTCTGAGAGTCTTGGACAGGGTCGAAATGTGAGTTACGGGGGCAAAGGCTCTAGGGCGTTCTGAGCCCTCAGCAAAGCGATGTGCTGGCACTGTGCCAAGACCGAATTGAGGGACCTCAGTGACCACAAACAAATTCTTGACCAGACAAAATTTGCCAAGCATAGGGCCAAAGCTACCTTGTCTTTTGTGGAAAGAAATGCAGCAGCTTCACACATGAGGGACCATTGAAATTTACGTTTGCTCAAAAGGTTAATCTTATAATGGCTGTGGCCATGCGATCAGATGTTGTGGCTCCTATGTGAACTAATATGTTGTGGCTCAATGTCTATGTGGAGACAGGTCGTTCATTCTGGTTGAAGGCTGCATCAGAACCAACTTGATGGCAAGACAACGCATCAGTGTTTGCATGCTGAGCAGAGGGCAAAAGTGAATTTCATAGTGAAATCATGAGAAAAACGAAGCCCAATATTGTGAAATTTTCTAGGGCTACGTTCTCAGTCTGAGAGTCTTGGACAGGGTCGAAATGTGAGTTACGGGGGCAAAGGCTCTAGGGCGTTCTGAGCCCTCAGCAAAGCGATGTGCTGGCACTGTGCCAAGACCGAATTGAGGGACCTCAGTGACCACAAACAAATTCTTGACCAGACAAAAATTTGCCAAGCATAGGGCCAAAGCTACCTTGTCTTTTGTGGAAAGAAATGCAGCAGCTTCACACATGAGGGACCATTGAAATTTACGTTTCCTCAAAAGGTTGTATAGAGGGTGTGAAATGATCACAGCACCCAAAATGAATTTGTGGTCTACATCTACATCTACATGAGATACTCTGCAAATCACATTTAAGTGCCTGGCAGAGGGTTCATCGAACCACAATTATACTATTTATCTCCCATTCCATTCTCGAATAGCGCGCGGGAAGAAAGAACACCTGAATCTCTCTGTTCGAGCTCTGATTTCTCTTATTTTATTCTGATGATCATTTCTACCTATGTAAGTGGGAGTCAACAATATATTTTCGCATTCGGAGGAGAATGTTGGTGATTGGAGTTTCGCAAGTAACCCATGCCTCAGCGATAAGCGCCGTTGTTGTAATGATTCCCATCCCAGATCCTGTATCATTTCCGTAACGCTGTCTCCCCTGTATCGTGACAATACGAAACGAGCTGCCCTTCTTTGGACTCTTTCGATGTCCTCCGTCAAACCCACCTGATAAGGATCCCACACTGGGCTGCAATACTCCAAAAATGGATGGACAAGCGCAGTGTATGCAGTTTCTTTAGTAGTTCTGTTGCATGTTTTAAGGATTCTGCCAATAAAACGCAGTCTCTGGTTCGCCTTTCCCACGATATTATCTACGTGTTCTTTCCAGTTTAAGTCTGAAGTAAGAGTGATTCCTAGGTATTTTGTGGAGTTTACGGTGTTCACATTTGATTGATTTATATTGTAAACAACGTTTAACGGATTTCTTTTCGTACTCATGTGGACGACTTCACACTTCTCATTATTTAGAGTCAATTGCCAATTTTTACACCATACTCATATCTTATTCAGATCGTTCTGCAGTTGGTTTTGATCTTCAGATGATTTTACTAGACGGTAAATGACGGCGTCATCTGCAAACAACCTAAGAGAGCTACTTAGATTTTCCCCTTAATCTGAAACAAATGAACCTCATTTGAAATTGAAATGCCAAAAGCCAGCATGGCATACATAACAAGTAAGTTCACTGTTGTAGCTTGATCAACTACTAGAAATGTAATGTTGTGAACCACCTAGCGATAGGCTGCTAGTGCGGTGAATTGTCATAGAACAGGAATGGCTTGTTGATTGTACCTCAAAAGTTTGCGTGACACTGGCTACAAGGAGCGTTACCTAAGGTCTACATACATTTTTGAGTTGAGTAAGGTGGCTGTAGCGCCAGTGTACACAAGCATGCAAACTATGAATTTAAACAGAGACAAATACAAGACTAGCTTTGAGGGTATGGCTGACATAACAGCAGTGTTGTTAATCTCCATAAAGAAGTCACATAAAGGTGGAGGTCATGCTGAGTAGTATAAAGACAATATATTGATCTGTTTATTGACAACACCTGCATGTCTACCAACAGAGGGAGCATTCAGTGTGATCATGAACATTGTAGCAATCACAGCAAGAAGGAAAGGGTGCATTCATTGTACCTCATCAAGTGTAACACTGTATAGCATGTTGTGGTGGACTGTTGTTTTGTACCATTTTATTTGCATGCCCATCATATAAGGCCTGTCCTATCTACTTTGTCCATCATGACTTATGTAACTGAGCAAATACCAAAAATCATCTGCTTCTTTCAGTGTCTCATTTCCTAATCCAATTCCCCCCGCATTACTGGCTTTAATTCCACTGCATTCTGTTACCTTTCATTTGCTGTTAACTTCCAAGTCATTTGCTGTTAACTGTCATCAGCAAACCTAAATGTTTATATTTTTATCACTGGACTTCAATTCTCTTCCCAATGTTATCCTTGATCTTCTTCAAAGCTTCGTCAATGTACACAGTGAATTATCACATTACTGCAATGACTTTTGACACAGGTCATATTGTACATAATGCTAGTATTACTTGATATTGTTTGTAACATATGCACACCCATTAGTTCTGCAAAGAAAGTAGGAATAGAAATAGCTGGAAATCACAAAAATCTTTTATGTTCATCTAATCCTGGATGATTTTATGGCTAATGGAAAATTATTGGAGATGTGTGTTTCTGAGTAATGATGATCTTTCCAGGCCAAAATAAGTGGCTCCAAATCTTTGTGAAAGCTATTCTTATTGGATTCTGTGGTGTTATTGGTGTGAAAAAGAAACATTTTTGTAATGATGACTTTCATTAAGCAGTAAATATATTGGGAAGCAATAATTACTATTACTAGTTCTCCAAACTCACCTCTGAAGTATGTTCATCAAGTTCACACCAAAACACATATTATGATACATTACTGAACTCTGAACACTTTGGTGTGATGAGTTACCCAAAAACATAACTCAATATAGTGTCATCAGATGTAACTAAGCAAAGTATGATAGCTTTCTAGTGTTTGTATTGTCTATCTTTGACAACATTTTTATTGCAAATTTGTATTTATTTTGGCACTTCTGTTGAATTTATTATCAAGCTGTAATCCAGTTAATCTAACACTGTCAACTTCTTTTATCTGTTTGTGAACATATTTTAGTCATATGAAGATGGGAAGTCTCTTGCAAGTTCTGAACTGAATACCCTCCCCAAACACAGAACTCAAGTGTCAAAAACTTTGATAAAAACATTTATTAATTACCACAATATGTTGTTTCTCAGTCTACCTCAGACCGTACTTGATATGCTGTTTTTTGCAATGTTTGTATCACTTGCAAACACAACAAGCATTATATCTGATAAGGTTATTAAATAAAAGTAAGAAGAATAATGCTACAAGAAGGAACCTTATTGGATCTCCAGGATCCCTGCATGTAATTAGTTCCTGGTTGGATAATGCCTAATACCTTACACACACCACTTTCCTACTGATGTCTTTTTTCTTGTCAGAGAAATATGATCTGAACCATTTTTCAGTATTTACTATTACACTGTTACCTTGACTGTATGTTATTTATTGTATGATGATTAAGTATGCCATTAATATTACTTTTTCTAGAATTTTGGAGAATGTGAACCGAAAGTAAAATTGGATGGAATTTGTTTATTTCCTTTGTAAAATAAAAGCTGTGAATTTACTTATTTTATTATTAGAGGCTAACCTACATCTTTAACTAACTGATGCATTATCATAACAACTTTTTTAAAGGCTTTTATAGTGGGAATTATTTCTGATGCTCTACTGACAGCTATATTCATATTACTGAAGTTATTTGTAATGACTTCTCTGGAATATTGCTTGTTATAACATTTTTCAACACTTACATAAGTTGTTTGTTATAAAGATTTTCTACACTGCGCACATTTGATACCAATGTAGGTATTGTTTAGTCTAAATTCCATCTTGATTTCTGGTCCTACTAGTCCCCTATTGCATATATCCCATATTCTCTTCATTTTGTTACATGATCTGAGTTCTTTTTCTCAAAATATATTTCCTTTGATCACAATATTGCCATCTTTAATATTTTGCTGCTTGTCATGTAATCAACATCTGAGACTTTTTTTTTAATAGAATGAAGTCAGTAGCACAGTGTTAGAGTGCTAGATTATGAATCTGAAGATTTTCGGTTTGATCCTTGATAGGTTCTAGGATTTTTATTGTGACTTTCCATTTCTGCACTTCTGAAAATGTTACCAATTGATGTGAAAAATATGAAGTTCAGACTCCACGTTAATCTGTACGTCTCCCTATAAATGGCTGCATAAGTCAATTTGAAGGTCAGAGGAAGGGCAGCAGCATACCATCACCAAACAGGACCATGGCTAGTAAAGTACTGTGGTGTTCAAAATAATGTTAGGATTGCTGACTGTTTTACCTTTAATGTTAGATTTTGGGCTGTATCAGTATACAAAAGCTTCTAATGACTGATGAATACTGTTTATTTTTGACTTGCAGGATTCTTTTATTCGTAAAGTAATGCTTGACTTCTTTGTAGACTTGTATCCAATCTGTGTTACTTTTGGGGAAAACAAATTTCAAATAAGTTAAGGACATCACTAGTAAAGGGGTTGTATTTTTCATTCATCATAGTCTGATCACTTACCAGACAATTCTAAGTTTACCTCTGTTAGAAGAATTTTTTGAAATGCCAATTGTAACAATGTAAATAAAGTGATTTTGTAATATTACTTATTAAATGTATTGATGAACTCTACAGCATGTTCAAATGCTGAATTACTAATGGGGAATCTGAATATGAATGTGAATCTGATCTGTTATTGTGAGCTACTCTGTGGCATTGTTCTTAGTGTCTTTCAGTAACTTAATCAAGTTTTGTGTCTATAATCTGTGGTGTCCTTTTGCCAAGATTAGAATAGATGGAGTGCATTTGTGTGTGTATGTGTGTGGGAGAGAGAGAGGGGGGAGGGGCACAAATGCGCATTTGTGGATGATGACAACAGCGCATTAATTATGCTATTCAGACATTGGTCTGTTTTGCATCTAGTTTACTTACATTCTACCAAAACCATCCTGTCATATTTATATCACATATCTCTCACTTCTGGTTCAGATTTAATTTTTATACATTTTTTTCTACTTTTCAATAAGCATTTAATTATTCAATCCTATGATTATTCTCAACTTATTGCAGAAAAGATCACAGGATGAGCTGTCCTTCCTGAAGGGTAAATATTTTGGGAAGTATCCAGAGTACATAGTAAATGGATCAGTATTAAAAGATAGAGAAGTCAATGCTACTGGGCACTTCTACCTGAACTTCGATGAGAAACTTTTGACTTCTACTGTTCTAAACCAAAAGCCAGGTAACCATAAATATTTATCATTTCAGTTATGACAACTTATAACATGATATTTCTTTATACATTTCCTTATTGTATTCATTTTGTTGCCCATCTGACTTTTTTTTCATCCAGTACTGGATTTGTAGATGATGTACTGAAATGAATAACTAAATACTAAGTCATACATATGTTAAAAGTATAATAGTTTGTGTTTACAATAGTAATAAATATACTCATAATTTAGTCACATGTGAAAACCCTTATCAAAATATAGGTAGAATAGTATTTCAAAATTGCAGTTTTCAGGTTTTCATGGGTAAATCCAGTATTGCAAGCTTATGAATTTGGTAAATATACCTTTTATGTCTGAGAGCTGCTACATAACTCTAGCTGATAAAGTGAAGTACACAAAAAACACTTTTATATGTCAGTGTATTACCCAGCAAAGCAAAGCAGTAATCTGACCACGGTGGCAGCATTGTCGCATTTATTTCTAAGAACCAGGAAAAGGGGAGTGGTACTGTCATACACCCCAGTATTCTTACTAGTGCAGCACTATCAGTGTTAAATGCCCTGCATCTATCACCAAGTTCAAAAGTGATGCAATTTTCAGTAGATGAAAATCTAATTTACAAATCCAAATACTGTGTTGGCTGTCTTATTTACATGATTGGCTTGGATCTATTTTACTAACTGGAACAAATATCAGAATTGAGTGTCACTGATCTAACTCAAAACAATTATGTAAATCTGCTGTTGGATGTAGGCAACTCTTTGAAATGACATTGTTAGAGCCTTCATAGTTTTCCCTTATTTTGACTAACAGAGAACAGGTTGTTCAAGAACAGATGTTTAGAAATCTTATCCATTTAAGACTGTTTTTTTAATCCCACCACATCATGTGCATTATGAAAATGATTTACAAAGTGCTAACTTGTTGAACATCATTGTAATCAAACATTTTTTGCCCCTCAAATTGTTAGAAATTATCAAATTGAGTAAGATGTTGTGAATAATTAACAGAAAATATTTCAAACAATGCCCTAGTCCATTGTTTTTCAACCAGTGGGTCGTAACCCACAGGAAGGATCTCAAAATCTTGCTAAGAGGGGTGGGGATGGTGGTTGCTGTCACAGTAAGAATCATCCCAGTCCATGTCCAAACACTAAGGATTACATTAATTCCAAACTGAATAGAATATTGATTTTATCATAATAAATACACTGTGGCAATAAACAATAAACACAATGTTTCAAAATTGTTTACAGAAACATCAACAACCTATAATTTGTAAATGTTGATTATACTAGGTGATATGATAATTCTTTTGGTTTTCTTTTTTTTTTTTTATATAAATTGTATTGACAAAATAATATTACACTTGTTGCCTTTTAGATCACACTCATGTTTGTGTTACTGTTCAGAGGGGGAAGACTGGGGGGGGGGGGGTTGGGCAATCAACATTTGATCATTGTTCAAGGGAAGGAGATGACCAAAATCTGACCATGATTATAAGTGAGGAAAAGGGGAATTTATGCAGTAAATTTCATCTGCACAACTACATTAGTTTCCTTGGAATGGGAGACAATAGAGCTGCGTACATAAAAAGATCAGACTACTATGCTTAGTTTTACTCATGTGTCATGTTTTGAGGTAGCTCTACAAGCTGAGAGGAAGTTTTTTTAGGGTGCAATGGCAGTAATAAGACTCATTTGTGGAATAAACTAAAGAACAGTCTCCCAAAACCTATAGCTTTTGCATTTGATATATCGAGTTTTTGTTATATAATTTTTAAGCAATGCTACAAGTTAATAAAACCATCTCTACTACATTTTTCCATGGTTGGACTTAAGCTGTTAAATAATTTTTCAATAGTACTAAAAGCAAATTATTTAGAGTGGAAGAGCAGATAATGAAAACTGATTCTTTTCGAAACAAAATGAAAAATCACATAAACACAGTAGGTATAAGAAAAGGAAAAAGAAAAATTAATAAAAATTGCAAATTTCAAACATTTGGCACTAAATTTCCTCTGTATTCAATTACTGACAGTGTAAGAGATTTATCAGTGCTACACAAGCACATTAATATTCTCTTCTAATTCACAGTACACACCCAGTAACAATCCTCAATTGCAGCCTTTGGAGAGCTCGTTTCCACGTAAATCATATGACGCTTCTCTAAATCTAAACTGATATCTGTGATATAATATTTCCACATGTGATACTAAATTGTGGGTTGTATGAAAGGATTCAGTAGCATGTTATTAGTGCTGTGCATGAGTATGTGTTTTGTTTACACTTTGTTGATGTCTTATTTCTTGTTTATTTATTATTAAGTGATGAAATGTGAAATAAAAACGGCAGACTAATGAACTGGCAACAGAGAAAATGAAGAAAGAGAGGCAGGCAAGTTAATGAAAGTGAATTGACCAGCTGCAGTTGCATTGTGGCAGTTTGGCAATGGAGAGCATTTTGGGTGTGGGTGTTGAGTGCTCTGATTGGAGGAGATTAGCTCCAATATGTGAACTGTCAATTGGCAAGTAATTTTAATCAGACTATAAGCACATTCTGCTGGATCCTTTTGTACAAGTCATGTTTTAACATCACAAATACAAGTATTATATCACCGATATCATCTTACATTAGATGAGCTTTGAATCATTTATGTGAAACTGAAACCTCCGAAGGCTACAACTGAGTGTTGTTACCGCATCTGTATCATCATTTACACAGTGACTGTAGCATTCTGACATAACTACACTGGTAAGTACTTTCTTTCCATTCAGAAGATTGTGGCTTCAGATCCCAGTGTGTAGCATTATTTTAATTTAAAAATGAATATTAATTTTAGTGTTATTTTTATTAAATTGATTTTTTTTAAGTTTTAATATCTAGTTATGTGTGCTTCATAATAGGATCAAATTATTTATTCACTCTTAATTTTCATCCTATGGTTCTTTTATTATTATTATTAGAATCTGCTTGTGTTGTTAATAACTTGTTCTCAAGTGAGAGCATAACTTCTGATTGGTTCATAATGCAGCAGCTCATGTAACCACTATCCTGTCTGAGTATATTTTCAGGTAGGCTAACCAATGAGAGTGAGAAATTACAATTTGCTTTAAGCACTGTATCTATTTTTTTTTCTGTTTGAGTTTGCTAATAGATGTATGCTTTAATCACTATGAACTATGCAATCATGATTTTAGTTCTGCTGGAGATGGTTGACTGCCATTTTGTCAGATACATAGTACATCACATGTGGTTAGGTTACAACATGAGATTTAATTGTGAACTAAAAAATGCTGCTTCTGCTGCAATTCAATGATTGATCACTTAAAATAGCTGTCAATAGAGATTTTCGCTTTACTGCTACTTCCAACACTGCTCCGCGAATAAAATATTTTAACAGCAGTTGTGAAGTGATTCACCATGGTTATGTGTCACCTATAGCCAAGCAGGTGCTGGTTGCCTATATGGCAACACTGCAGTGGTACATAACAAATGTCGAGTAGCTAGAAATTTTAATCAGCCTATAACTACTGTGTCTCAGTTTGTCAAAAATAGTATATCCATTTTTCCAACAAACAGCACTGTTCAAGCATACAATACTAGGAACAGAAATGATCAACACAAGGATTTAAAAGTGCTTACTTTAGTTCATGAAGGGTTCCACTACTCAGCAACACACATTTTCAATAATTTGACAGTAATCACAAAAAAGTTAGCCACTTAGAAACTCATGAATCTGACTACTGGATTGGGCAACTAATAGCATAATGATTTACTATTCCATCACCAAATATTGTCTAATATTTCCTCTATTAATATCACAAGATCACAGTCTAAAGTCAAAGAGAATAAGGACATAAAGAATAACTCCATACTCCTAATTTCCATTTGAGTAAAATGCAATTTTTTATCCTCTAATAACCTTCACCAAGTCCACTTCCTTTGTCTCCAGCTAGTAGGTTATCACACACTCTGATAGGTGATCTCTCTCTAAACTGCCCATATACATTTCTTTAACACCAATACCCACCATGAAAACAGAAAACCGTCTAAAACAGTTAACATGCACACACATAGTAACATACTTGCAAAAACTTTGTACACTTTCCACAAGAGTAACTGGGTGATTCCTCACTATAGACTTCTGAAGAATACCTCTAGTCCACAGTGCTCAAAACTTGCATCTTGTACCCCATCATTGGTGCTTACTGACTCTTGAATTTGCCAAGCTGCCAAAAGTTTTACCAAGTATTTTTATCATGCAAAAATTTCAGGCAATCAGCTTCCATAGCAGGCAGTAGGTCCTTTGATTGTCGTTTCCTGTTAACCCTCATAGTTGTTGCATGATGCTGCTGCCTACTGACACTTTAATAGTTTGTTCTCAAAGGTATTGACCCTTTCCAGCCCAATGGAGCCATTGGCACCATATTCTTTATCTGTTCCTTTAGGCCCAACTATTTGTCCAAAGATCATAAACAACACTGCAGGACTTTCCAAAATTCATTGTGGTTATGTTGTCTAGCAGTACTTCGAGAATACAGAGAGCATTAGGCTAAAATGCATTAATGTAATATGTATTCTCACTTTATGTTTTAGTTAGAGTAGACTTTCAAAGTATTATATCAAGGTAAAGGAAACAAGGTAATTTAAAAATTACAGGCCGTAAATTCAACTAAATACCTAGGAGTAACAATTACAAACAACTTAAATTGGAAATAACACACAGAAAATATTGTAGGAAAAGAGAACCAAAGACAATGTTTCAATGGCAGAACACTTAGAAGATGCAACAGTTCTACTAAAGAAACTGCCTACACCACAATTATGTGTCCTATTCTGTAGTATTGTTGCACATTTTGGGACCCCCACCAAGTGGGACTGACAGACGATTTAGAGAAAGTTCAGAGAAAGGCATCTCCTTTTGTATTATCACAATATATGGGAGAGAGTGTCAAAAAGGCAGCTTGTTTTGTATTATTGTGGTGCAGGGGAAAGAGTGTCATGGAAATGATGCATGAGAAGTGAAATCACATTGAAAACGGAACGATTCAGGTGTTCCTTTTTTCTGAGTGCTATTACAGAATGTAACTGTAGAGAAACATCATAAAAGCAGTTCTGTGAACCCTTTGTCATGCACTTCAGCGTGACTTCCAGAGAATTTATCTAGTAGTAGTAAAATTTCATTAATAAATTATCGACAGATGTCTAAATTAGTAGTAAACTGTCTGAAAATTATTTTACATATGGTAAAGGGAACATATCCTGCCTAATGGTGACATATGTAGTCATTCCAAACTCCCTCCATGTTTTCCCCCAAGGTAAGTCTTTCCTCTCCCGGGATTGGAATGGCTCCTTACCCCCTTCCTTAAAACCCTCATCATTTCCTTTTCCCTCTCCTTCCCTTCTGCCTGAAGAAGCAACTGGGTTGCGAAAGCTTGTGTTTGTGTGTGTGTGTATTCATTTATTTATTTGTGATGCTGTCACACCTGTGCTCCTTCGCCTGGTGAGTAATCTTCGTAATATATATATATATATATATATATATATATATATATATATATATAATAAAAAAGGAAAATAAATAAACACCTTACAAATATAGGAATATGAAAAGAGATTTTTTTTTTTTTTGTTCACAAATTAATAAAATTTGGAAAGGGCTATGACAATGACCAAGGTTGGCCCCAACCAAGTCATTTCAGCCAGCTTAGGGCAATCCCACCCTTTATCTCCAGGGTGTTTAGCCCTTATGCGGTCGCACGGCTTTTTGTAATGTTAATAGTTGAGCGGGATGTTGCTAACACCCCATATAAAATTATCTATAATGACACTGTTGTGCAACATATCACTGATATGAATATGTTTACTTCACAAATGGCTATTTAGAATGTTATCTCCTGGTACATTATCGTTTTATTTAATATTACTTTAGTATTAAATTGGTTTATATGATACATCTGAAATAATCCCCATTTTATTACAATATTTTGTTTAATTATCTATTTCTCTTATTCTTCATACTGTTTTACAGATATAAGACTTTATACACATAATTAAACATTTTTTCACACAGCTGATGACACAGCTTGACATGAATAATTCAAACACTTCTCTGAATGCAGCTAGGCAATCAAGTTCTCTACACTGTGGTCTGTCTCGAATATCATCGAATCTCAAACAATGCAACAAGACATGAAGCCGCCGTAAACTCATTGTTGCATTAAAATTGCAATTCCAAAACCATTTGTGTCCCATAAGTCTTCCAGATTTTGGTGTCCTGCTCTGTAATGCTCAGCATGTATGAACAGACCCAGAAGACATTTGATTTCATCCTCATTTGTTGCCTTGGCATCACTTTATCATGTGGAATTTGATGCAATGTGTTGTATGTCAATATTTGTGCACAATGTAATCATTTTAATTATTATGTCATTTACAAATATTGAAAAACAGTCCGCATCAGTTTCAGCAGATTTTGTGATAGCTTTCACACCAGGGAGATGAATAACTAGGTCTACATTTCTATTCCTTACGTTGCAACTAGGACAATTTTTCATCCATTTTGTAACCTTATCCTTTCCAATAAAAAAATTATGCTTGCTTTCATTACCTGCTGCACTTGCTTGCAGTTCGACTTCCAGGTTGCCTGCATCCTCCGTTTCCATGTCACTGTGATGAGAGAGAACTTCACAGCTGTCTGCTTTCTCGTCATCCCCTTCTCCTCCTTCAAAAGTTTCGTCTAAGACCTCTTCCAGAAGCTTCCGCACTCTTTATTGTTGTATTTCATAATGATCCATAGCTGTTTTAGCTGCACAGAGCGCCAAAATACAAGAAAACGCTACGGAACACAACTGTGCGCTTTCTCGCATCACTGCAACAGAAAGAGTCATGCGGGGTGCCGACAACACCCCAAGGCACATTGTTGCGCATTTTCTTGGAACTTGCACTTCAATTGTAGATTCTGTTGCTACTTAAAACTTTCATATTACATTCTAGAATGGTACCAAAGAACATGACGCTATACTGCTATCCATTATGTAAGAGTTCATTGTCAAAGGTGACTGGGATGTTCTGAATACCTCGCGCGACCACTTAAGAGTTAATAAGTACAGTCCTGTGGCCATGGAAAACTGGTGAAGCCATTCATAAAAGTAACAAGCTGTTGCCTGCAGACAACCCAGAAATAACTGCTGCTAACAAAATATTTATATATAAAGTAATTACTCAGTTTTAATTATCTGTTGATCCCTTTTTTATATAGAATTTGTATCTATGATTGCTGTTGAATCATGTAGTGGTAAGATCTGGCAGAATGTAACTAATTAGGAAAATATGTGACTGCTCACCACTTAGTAGAGGCATTTTGTCATTCACAGGCATGAATACAGGGCGAAAAGTCAACTAGAATTTAGTCAGATCACTTTTCAGGCTGGACACACACACACACACGCACACACACACACACACACACACACACACACACACACACACACCTAACAGGTGAATTGTGCCAGTTCAATACACAATACTAGTACAATTTAGCTGTACAGGTGTGTGTATGATAGCTCAGAAATTATTCCTCTTAGGGTTGGAGAAGTTTTCAAGTCTTGTTTGTGTGTCTGTCAATGACTCAACACCTGTTATATATGGTGTATTGCTTTTTAGCCATTTGTTTCATTTATTATTTGTCTTCTCAGATGCAACTGAACCATCTTTGCCAAAGTTAATTTGTCATCATATGAAACAGCCGTAATGCTGAAAACAGTAATAGTACATAATAATTGATAATAATATAGTCTAGGATATTTATGGAAGTCTTTATACATGTGTATACTACCTTACAGAAGCACTGTTCATAACTGATGTAGGATAATTTTGCATATTTGATAGCTCAATGATGAAATTTTAAACAACAATTTTGTTACTAATATCACAGAAGTTCCATATCTTTAGAACTGGATGTGACAAGGACCTTGGACAGCATAAAAAAATGTCAATTTCATATGATAATATTTTATGTGCTTTATAATAGTACTGATAAATCATATATTGTCTATGTAGCAATTCCTGTACTGCATAGTTGAGAATAATTAAAAATTATAACAAAGAAGAAAGTTTTGGTTCTACTTTCTCTGTTTTTTTTTTTTTTTTTTTTTTTTTTTTTTTTTTTTTTTTTTTTTTTTTTTTCATGAAGGTAACAATTTATTACAATATTTTATAGCATGTTTTTCATGAACAATTATTTCAGATGTGTTAGAAAGTTTTTACATTGATGGAAAAATACCTGATTCTCGCAATACACTTCTAAATGTGTGGAGAGAGTATGACGATGTTCATGTGTCTGACATATCATTCTATCTTCGGCTAAACCACTCAAGATTAATTACATCAAAACTGCTGTGGAGACCTGATCTTCAGACTGATGTTCAGGTAAGGTAACATGTGCTCAAGTATACCAGGATAAGTTTATAGAATTAGATGATCTGATGATCACAGTTTAGAATCAAATAATCTACACCAGGGGTGCACAACAAAAAACTAGTGAGGGACCAAACCGAAATTGTAATCAAAAGTGTGGCCCCTCAGTAAAATTATTGATCAATAGTGTTGAAAACAGTCTTCAAAATTAATAAAATTAGATCACAATTATTCCAATTCTTAAGTTTTAATGAATTGAGGGAAAAAAATGCTGCAATACCTTCCCATTAATTAGCCAACAAACGACTGTATGATACAATGGCCACTGTTTCTTCAAGAAATGAACCAAACTTTTGGTGTTTTAGCCCTCTTGATCAGATGTAGTTGATACAGAAACTACAATTGTCATGATATGGTCATATCCTAGAAGTATGCTGCATATACTTGTTGATGATCAATAAAGCAGAATTTACTTATTGTTTTCCTGGCTTATTCTTCAAGTCATGGTAGTGCACCAATCCTTTTTTCACATGCAGAAGGTGCTCCACTTTTGCAACTTGCCATAACATTGTCATAAGTCAAACTCAGTTTCATTTTGACACATTCTATAACTTGGTTAAAATGTCACCACTGGCTGTTTGCCCAATAGTGGAACAAAATCCTGCCAGTTCTTCTGTGATATTACAATTGTTAACAAAACAATGGATAAAAACTAAAAATTCTGGAGTATCATTTATATCAGTGTTGAGTGATACTTGAATTGTTCAGATTTCTTTCTTAACTGTTTCTTCTTTAAATTCTCTGGAAAAACCCAAATCATAAACTTCAGGACCAAACAAGCTTCTGAATGTATATCACAAATAGAGTACTCAGGTAAAGAACTGACCACAGACAAGTCTGTAAAATTCCTTGGGATAATTTTAAATAACAACTTATCGTGGACTGATCATGTAGACAGTTTACTGAAGAGACTAAATAGCTTTGTTTATGCAATGAGGGTACTACACAAAATTACGGACTTAAAGGTGAAGAAAGTTGTTTATCATGCTTATTTTGTAACTGTTATAAAATATGGAATAATTTTCTGGGGTGTTGAAAAGACAAACTTGCTTAGAGTTTTCAAACTGTAAAAGAAAATAATCAGAGCAATGACAGGAACAAATAGTAGGCAATCATGCAAACCATTATTTGAAAGCCTGGACTTAATGACAGTGCCTTCAATCTTTATATATGAAGTACTCCTCTTTGAACAGAAAAACTCACATCTGTTTGAAGATAATGCATTCATACATGACTATAACACAAGACATAAATCACAATACATGTTACCTTGCCATAGGCTCAAATTATTTGAAAATACTCCATATTACATGGCTCTGAAGATAAAAAATAAAATGAGGAAAAATTTGGGGAATCCACACTGGGGACCATTGCTAAATACCTTAAAAACAGGTGTTATTACAGTCTAGAAGAATTTTTAAATGATTAAAATCAAATCATGATATAGTCTAGAAAATATGTATATTCATGTTTATATATACCGGTAGCCCTAAACTTACTGCCAAAATGGCATATGTATATCTGTACTCCATATGGGTGAATGAAGTTTTATTGTTTAATTTTGATGATGTGAAACATTTATAATGAAATTCGGTATGCTTCCTATAATTCTTAATGTATATACTATATATTTACTATAATCCATAAATCAGTATAACATTTTAGGTTAAAGACATGACGAGTCACCAATGTTCTCAATCAAACGATTGTATAAAAACATGTAATGTGACAATAAAGTTATCTTATCTTATCTTAACTTATCTCACCCTGGATGAGCCTATGCATATTTTCTGGAAATTTTAGCAAACAACATTTGGCATTAAGTATTCAGAAACTACCAGTAAATCTTTATGCAGCCCATTATTATCCCATTAGTATCCAATATCTGTTATCTGTATTACATCATAGCATTGCAGGACTCAAAATTAAAGTTAATAAACTACTCAATTGGATAGACGAAACAGATTAATCTAAACCAATTGACATAATTTGCCTCTCTGAACATTATGTGACCACTAGTACAGATGTGTTAAACATGTCATAATTTAAGATAGATTCCTACTTCTGTAGAGTAGATATGGAGTGGTTGCCACACTTATTAAAAACAGCCATAAATTCAAAACCATCAACATTAATGAAGTCTGTGTATTGCAGTATTTAAAAATGTGTGCAACAGAAGTAGAGCTCCATAACAGATCCTATACGTTGTTGTGGTCTTCAGTCCAGAGACTGGTTTGATGCAGCTCTCCAACCTACTCTATCCAGAGCAAGCCTCTTCATCTCCTCATAATAACGACACCCTACATCCATTTGAAACTGCTTAATGTATTCATCTCTTGGTCTCCCTCTGCAGTTTTTATCTGCACACACTTCCCTACATTGCTAAATTCACAATTCTTTGATGTCTAAGAATGTGTTCTATCAATTGATCCCTTCTTTTAGTCAAGGTATGCCAAAAAATTTCTTTGCTCCCCCACCTCATTAGTACACAATCCATCCACCTAATCTTCAGTATTCTTTTGTAACACCATATTTCAAAGGCCTGTATCCTCTTCCTGTCCACACTGTTTATTGTCCATGTTTCACTCCTATACAAGGCAATACTCCACACAGATGCTTTCAGAAAGGACTTTCTTATCCTTAAAATAATATTCAATGTTAACAAATTTCTGTTCTTAAAATCCGCTTTTCTTCCCACTGCCATTCTGCATTTTATATCCTCTGCGACCATCATGTGCTATTTTACTGCCCAACTAACAAATCTCATCTACCACCTTTATTGTTTTGTTACCTAATCTAATTCCTCCAGCATCACCTGATTTTCTTAGACTGCACTACATTGCCCTTGTTTTTCTCCTGTCAATGTTCATCTTGTATGCAACTTTCAACCCATTGTCCATCCCGATCAACTGCTCTTCTGGGTCCTTTGCTGTCTCTGACAAAATTACAATGTCATCGGCAAAACACAATGTTTTTATTTCTTCACCCTGAACTTTAATCTCCTCTCCAAAATTGTCCTTGCTTTCCTTTATATCTTGCCCAATGTGGAAATTGAATAACAGTGGAGAAAGGCTACAACACTATTTTACTCCCTTCCCAACCTCTTCATCTGTTTCATGCCTTTCAACTCTGATAACTGCTCTCTGGTTTCTGTAAGGTTGTAAAAACCCTCCGCTCCATATATCGTACTCCTGCTGATTTGAGAATTTGAATGAGTGTATTCCAATCAACATTGTCAAAACCTTTTTCCTAATCTACAAAAGCTAGAAATGTAGGTTTGCCTTTCCTCAATCTATCTTCTAAGATAAGCCATAAATTGAGGATTGCCTCCCGTGTTCCTACATTTCTCCTGAATCCAAACTGATCTTCCCCAAAGTCATCTTCTACCAGCTTTTCCATCCTTCTGTAAATAATTTGTGTTAAAATATTGCAACCATGAGTTATTAAACAGATGGTTCAGTAATTTTCACATCTGTCTGCATCTGCTCTCTTTGGGATGTGAATTATTACATTTTTCTTATAGTCTGAGGGTATTTCTCATGTGTCATACATCTTACACACCAGGTAAAATAGTTTTGTCATGGCTGACTCTCCAAGAGATTTTAGTAGTTCTGAGGGAATGTTGTCCACTCCAGGGGCCTTGTTTCAACTTAGGTCTTTAAGTACTCTGTTGAATTCTTCTCTCAGTATAGTATCTCCTATTTTATCATTATCCACTTCCTATTCCCTTCCTACAATATTGTCTCTAAGTACATTTCCTTTGTAGAGCCCCTCTATATATTCTTTCCACCTTTCAGCTTCCCCTTCTTTGCTGAGAACTGGTTTTCCATCTGAGTTCTTGATATTCATAAATCTACTTTTCTTGTCTCCGAATGTCTCATTTATTTTTCTGTAGGTGGTATCTATTTTTCCCCTACTGAAACATTCTTCTACTGATTTGCATTTGTCTTTTAGCCACTTTTGTTTAGCTTCCTATCAATCTCATCTCTTGGTTGTCTGTACTCCATTTTGCCTGTTTCATTTACTGCATTTGTATATTTTCTCCTTTCATCAATTATATTTAGTATTCCCTGTGATACCCAAGGATGTTTTGTAGGTCTTGCCTTTCTATCTATTTTGTCCTCTGCTGTCTTCATTATTTTCTCTCTCAATGCTACACATTCCTCTTCTACTATTTTATTTTCCGCTGTTTCTGTCAATTGTTGCCTAAAGCTGCCTCTGAAATTCTCAAGAACTTCAGGCTCCTTCCGTTTATCCATGTCCCATCTCCTTATTTGCCTACCTTTCTGCAGTTTTTTTCAGTTTCAGCCTACAGTTCATGACCAATAAGACAAGATCAGAGTCTATATCTGCCCCTGGGTATGCCTTACAGTTTAAAACCTGGTTCCAAAATCTATGTCTTACCATTATATAATCTATCTGGTACCTTCCGGTATCTCCTGGTCTCTTTCATGTATACTACCTTCTTTCATGATTCATAAACCAGGTGTTAGTTATAATTAAATTAAGTTCTGTGCAAAATTCTACCAGGTGGCAACCTCTTTCATTCCTTTTGCCCAGACCATATTCACCTATTACTTTTCCTTCCCTTCCTTTTCCTACTACCGAATTCCAGTCTACCATCACACTTAAGTTTCACCGCTCCCTTAATTGTCTGAAAATTTTCCTCTATATTCTGATACATTTCTTCAATCTCCTCATCATTGGCAGAGCTAGTTGGCATTTAATCCTGTACTATTATGGTTGATGATGGTTTTGTCGCTCTCTTGACTACGATAATGTGATCACTATGCTGCTCTTAGTAGTTTACCCATGTTCCTACTTTCTTATTCATTATCAGACCAACTCCTGTAATACCCCCAACTGATTTTGTATTTATAAACCTATACTCACCTTACCAGAAATCCTGTTCCTCTTTCCACCAAACTTCACTAATCTTCACTATATCTGACTTCAACCTATCCATTTCTCTTTTTAAAGTTTCTAACCTCCCTGCTGAATTAAGGGATCTAACATTCCACACTCTGATCCATAGAATGCCAGTGTTGTCTTTCCTGATGATCACATCCTCCTGAGTAGTCTCCACCCAGAGATCCGAATGGCGTACTATTTTACCTCTGGAATATTTTACCTGAGAGGATGCCATCATCATATATTCACACAGTAGAGCTTCATGTCCTCGGGAAAAGTAACAGCTGTAGTTTCCCCTTGGTTTTAACCATTCGCAATAACTGTGTGACAAAGTCACATTAGCTGATATTACAAGGCCATCTCAGTTAATCATCCCGACTCTTGCCCCTGTAACTACTGAAAAGGCTGCTGCCCCTCTTCAGGAACCCCACATTTGTCTGGCCTCTCCACAGATACCCCTCTGCTATGTTTGTGCCTACGGTAATGCTATTTGTATCGTTGAGGCACGCAAGCCACACCACATCAGTGTCTGTGGTTCATGGGGTTGGAAATCCTATATAATAGTAACTATTTACCAAGCATGTTCAGGAAGTGACAATTTAATCATAAATCATCTAGAAGCTCCTTTTGGTTGTTTAACAGGAAGAAACAAAGAAATCTTGGTTGCTGGTGGCTTTAATACAGATTTACCTCTGCAATCTTCCAGTAAACACTTATTACAGTTAATAATAGTGTCTTTCAGTCTAACTCATACTGTAAGCTTTCCAGTTAGGGTAACTAAATCCTCTAGGACAGCAATTTATAACATTTTTATAGACATATGAAAGGAATAAAATCATACCATAAGACCAACAATCAATTACATGCAGCTTCTTTCTTTTTGGTGTAGATTCTAAGCAGATTATTAAGACTGCTAAATCTGAATACAGGACAGTAGTCAATCCATTAAAAATTGAGTATTTTAGAAAACTGCTCAAAGATATGAACTGGAAAGTTATAGTGTCATGACATGAATTAAAAATATACTATCTTCATTAATAATGTAATTACAATGTTTGAAAACTGTTTTCCTTTTAAAGCAAGTCAAATTGAACAGAGGTCTATAATAAATTCATGGATTACATGAGGAATGAATATTTCCTGCAAGACAAAATGGAAAATTTATCTGCCAGCCAGAAATAGCTCCAGTGCTAAACCTTTAGCTAACTAGAAGGAATATAGTGAAATATTAAGAGAAGTAATTCAGACATCTAACAGTATGTGCTATGAGAAGAGGAGAGCACTGTCGGGCAACAAATAAAAACAATATGAGCTATAGTGAAAGAGGAGACTGGTTGAACTAGAAAGGATCGGGAGCAGATAGCATTAAGAGTAGAGGGTACATTAATAACTGAGGGTGTAGTATGGCAAATCTATTTAACAAATACATTGCATCTGTTACTGATAGTATGGGATTGTCAGGGTCAGTAAGTAATGCCCTTGAATATCTGAAACTACACTCCTGGCCATTAAAATTGCTACACCACAAAGATGACGTGCTACAAGTGAAATTTAACCAACAGGAAGAAGATGCTGTGATATGCAAATGATTATCTTTTCAGAGCATTCACCCAAGATTGTTGCCGGTGGTGACACCTACAACATGCTGACATGAGGAAAGTTTCCAACCGATTTGTTGACCGGTTTTGCCTGGTGAAATGTAGTTGTGATGCCTCGTGTAACCTACAACATGCTGACATGAGGGAAGTTTCCAACTGATTTCTAATACACAAACAGCAGTTGAGCGGCGTTGCCTGGTGAAACGTTGTTGTGATGCCTCGTGTAAGGAGGAGAAATGTGTACCATCACATTTCCAACTTTGGCAAAGGTCGTATTGTAGCCTATCTCAATTGCGGTTTATCATATTGTGACATTGCTGCTCGCATTGGTCGCGATCCAATGACTGTTAGAGGAATAAGGAATTGATGGAGGGCAATACGGAACACTGTGCTGGATCCCGATGACTTTGTATCACTAGCAGTCGAGATCACAGGCATCTTATCTGCATGGCTGTAATGGATCGTGCAGCCACATCTTGATCTCTGAGTCAACAGATGGGGATGTTTGCAAAACATCATTTTTTCAGATGAATCCAGGTTCTGTTTATAGCATCATGATATTCGCATTGGTATTTGGTAACATCACGGTGAACACACATTGGAAACGTGTATTCATCGCCATACTGGCGTGATGGTATGGGGTGCCATTGGATATACATCTCGGTCACCTCTTTTTCACATCGACGGCACTTTGAACAGTGGCCGTTATATTTCAGATATGTTACAACCCATGGCCATACCCTCCATTCGATTCCTGTGAAACTGTACATTTCAGCAGGATAATGCATGAGCGCATGTTGCAGGTCCTGTACTGACCTTTCTGGATACAGAAAACGTTTGACTGCTGCCATGGCCAGCACATTCTCCAGATCTCTCAGCAATTGAAAATGTCTGGTCAATGGTGGCCGAGCAACTGGCTCTTCACAATATACCCGTCTTTACTCTTGATGAACTGTGGTATCGTGTTGAAGCTGCATGGGCATCTGTACCTGTACACGCCATCCAATCTCTGTTTGAGTCAATGCCCAGGTGCATCAAGGCCATTGTTACAGCCAGATGTGGTTGTTCTGGGTACTGATTTCTCAGGATCTAATCACCCAAATTACGTTAAAATGTAATAAAATTTCAATTCTAGTACAATATACATTTGTCCAATGAATAGCCGTTTACCATCTGCATTTATTCTTGGTGTACAAATAACTTCAAGTAGATGAATATGTAACTCATTTCACCACAGTAAGTAACATCCATAGTACAATCTTTAAAAACAAAGTTTTCTAGTGGCTATGATGAAATATCAAGAAAGTTAATTAGGGGGTGTTCTTTAGTACATTTTTAAGTTATTTGTGTCACCAGTCTGTTGTAAATGGTACATTTCCTGATTGGCTAAAATATGTGTAAACAGAACCTGTATTTAAGAAAGGTGATAAAGAGGTTCCATCACACTACAGACTAAGTTCACTTTTGCCAGCATTCTCAAAAATTGGGAAGCAAAGGATGTTAGTGCAAGAGACTAGTGAATTAAGCCATCAGTCACCATTAGATTCTGAGGAAATTACATGTGGTGTCTCTCAAAGCCTTATAGCCATTGCTTTTTCTTGTGTATATTACTGACCACTCATCAATTACACTGCCAGAAGTAGAGTTTGTTTTGTTTGCAAATGATACAAGTCTTTCAGGAATTGACCTTCTAGAAAGGTCTGGTAATTATATTTTCATGCACATTAATACCACCTTGGAACACAGTACCAAATTGTTGTTTACCTTTCTATAGAAACATAACCTGCTTTACAGTGCTAGTTTTACAGTAGTCAGAGAGGTGTTAATAATTACAGGTCACCCTTACCACATATCTCTTTTCTGAAGGTAGAGGAAAATATTATGTATGCATCAACAATAACACACTTTCTTATAGTTATATCAATCTCAGTTTGCATTTCAGAATGGCTCTCTACCAAATATTGTAGATTCCAAATCATGACTCAGATAATGAAAATTTAAATTATGCAATATGAAATGTTGCCAACTAATTTTTGTTGTGGATTGTCAAGTCTCCTGCACTGCCTCTTGTATGAAACTCTTAAAATTGTTGGGCATCCAGTGAACATATATTTGTTTCCTTGTGAAATTTGCTGTCAAGTCAGTAACATTGTTAGATATAATGTTAGAACAGAAAATTGCGTAAACCATCCATCACTCAGATTCAGTGTATTCCAGATAGGAGTGAGATAATGAGTCACAAAAAATCTTTAACAGTCTTCCATTTTATGCAAAAAAATTATGTAAGAAAATTAAATTAAATCACAAACCCGGTTTTATAGAATACTTTCATAATTTGAATGTGTGTGTGTGTGTGTGTGTGTGTGAGAGAGAGAGAGAGAGAGAGAGAGAGAGAGAGAGAGAGAGAGAGAGAGAGAGAGAGAGAATATAGTTATGAGTAAGTACAAAAATAAATGTATAATCACCGGCAGCAGATACTCATTTCTGAGTTTCCAAATCCTTTACAGTTGGTACACACTCTCAGCTTAGTTTATGTTTGTGTCTTTGGTGACTGGATAAGTCGATTCTTGCATGATACATTTGCAAACAGCAGTTGCAGATTAATGATGGGTGTCACAGTTGACTTTGTCACAGTTTCTATGCTTGCTGCTTGACTTCATCTTGATTGCAGCAGACTTCTTCGAAGTATTCCACAGGTCTGGTGGGATAAAATTCAATCTTCAGCAGTTGTTTCCCAAGTCAGTGGGTTTATCTTTGCCCTCTTCATGGTTTGTTGTAGCTGGTCTTCGTAGTGCTCCCCATGACCTCGTGCCAGAAGGAAGCTGACTACAGATGATTTATCAGGGGAGTCTGCCATCTAGCATATCATGTACATCTAAGTCAAGGAGCAAGGATAGTAGCCTCTATGCTTTTATTCCCTGCTTTCTTCAGAACTGCATTGTTAGTGATGTGGAAGACCATTTGATTTTCAAGAGAGACCTCAGCTTCTGCTTATGAAAGCACTCAAACTTTTTTACATTGTGGCAATTTAGCATCCAATTCTCACAGCCATAAAGAATCATTGTTATGAAAACTGCCTTATATACCATAAGATTTATCTTCACTTTTTAGGACTTTGTTCATGAAGACTCACTGTGCCAAGGTCCAAATGCTTGGTGGGCAGCACGAATTCAATTTTCTACTTCTTGTTCACAAGAGCAATTTTGATTATTATTTATTTGAACATTCTTTCTTGTCCAAATAAATTTTAAAAATGTGGATTAAGCTGATCGTATCAATGAACAGGCAAATAATTGGAAAAAGGAAATAGGGAGGAAGATTAGGGTTTTATGTCCCTTTGACATCATGCTCATTGGTAATGAGCAAATAATTCAATTAAATAACTTGAATTTTGTTATGACATATCACATGGAAATCCACACAGCATAATGATTCAGGAAGGCAGCTTACTACTGATGAAAGTGTGAAAACATACCTCAACCTAATCTAAGGCTTGGTGTTAGTAAAGATAGTGCCAATAAGTTACAAAAGAATTGGCATTGCCAGTAGCTAATTCTAGGACCTACCTTGAGTAACTGTGTTAAGCAGTCAGCTACTTATATGGGTGCAGTTTAATGGACTTCCTTCTAGTGAGACACAAACACATACAATTTTCACATGCCTGGAAAACCCACTTGCCAACATTAGTAACATGATGCTGGGTGCATTGTGCATTTTCAAAACTATTGATACTCATCCGTAGAAAATTTTGCCTTTATTGTTTAAGTATATTTGTTACTAGCAAATAAAAGTGTATGAAATTTCATAATTACTGGTTTGGTATATACAGGTATGGATGTAATATCACTGTTTAAGGAACACATTGTTTTATAGCCATAAGCTTTGCACACTATTGTTTTCAACTTTCTTTTTTAATTTCAGAGGGGTGTTGAATACTGCTTTCGAACATTTCATGAGAGTATTAATGAAACAGTTGATTACTGGAAAAAATACATAAGGTCTGAGACCCATGAAGCACTAAAAGGTGTTTGGGATAGTGCAGAACCATATTTAGAAAACTTCATCGATGATTTAAGGTATGTACTCACTTCATTCATTTATATTTGGTAGTCACATTTTTGCACTGTATTTCTTGAGAACAGTATTTGCAGGAAACAATGTAACCAGCTGAAAATGCTCCTGTTGGGGCACAAATAGGGCCTGCTATAAAGGCAGAAAACAGTTGTATAACTGCCTGAATCCTCTTAAAACTTTCCTCTCCAAAAACCTTGGCATTATATATTTCACACAATATTGTAATGCCCTAATCAGTATCTCTTTGTAGTGAATCATTGACACTCAGCATCTCCTTCTCATTGCTGCTCGTAGTATTTTCTCATGTCTGTCTCTCCCACTGTTACTGACTTCATCCCTTTCTCTTGTGCTTCCTTACAGCCATCTACTTCTCTACTGTGTCCCACTACCAATTGTTTTCATCTCATTCTTTTTTCCTCACATTGTCATTGCCCCTTTCTCACTTACAGACTACCATCTTCCTATTCTTGGAGAGGATTTGCTCAGCATTTTCACCTATAAGTCAGGAAACTTTAAGTCATAGGTAAAGGAGGTGGGGGAAAGTGGTACATTTTTTCATGTTGAAGTTGACAGGTTTCTAGGTCCAGATCCTCCTGAACCTATGCGGCCTCCAGTGACTCCTCTTTTTCATTCCCACTGTACCCTCTCTCACTGCTACTATCCCAGTTGTTTCTCTTTCTCTTTTACTGCTTCTGTCTCTCTCACACATTCATCTCTGCTCCATGTGCCTCTTGCACTGCCACTGTTTCCTCTATCTTCCACTATTTCTGTCTCTCTACTGCTCTATTTCAGCACAAAAAAGCATGAATGTCTTTGCATGACAAACTTTTTGGTTTAAATTGAGGCACTTGGTTCAACATTTTTACTTCAGTCTTTTAAATAGGAAATATATTCACCTTTCTGAACTTTGACAGAAGCCCTGATAAAGGTTGTGTTGCTTATATAAACCAAATTCTACAGTACAGTAAAGTTTTGACTGTCTATTTATTTACTTTGACATATTTACAACTTTGACACTTAGTAACATTAAATAGGTATGAAAAGTAAAAGGTTAATGCAAAGTTGTTTCCATCCCATGCAAATTCACATGAAATTGCTTTACATAAAACTTCCCAATATCTTTACGCTGCATCTATGGTATACCAAAAAATATAATGTGGATTTGCGGACACAAAGAATTTTTTATCGCAAAATATCTTTTTTATAAGGTGCTTATGTCTTCAGGTGACAGCATCAAATAATTTCCAGGTCAAGATAGCTAGTATAGACATTACATGCCCATTATACATCATAATGTTTTATTGGTGAATAAATTTTAATTGAAAATATAATTACTCATGGTAACAACTGAACCATTTTCATGTGTACATTACATCAGTCAAAAATCCGTTTATAACATTAATAATAGAGGGGTGTGACCTGCTGTAGTATGCAAAACAGGTTAGATCACTCTTACAAAAGCAAATAAGAAAAGCATGCCAAATGCACGCGTGCATGCACAGGTCACTCCAATATTCAAAAAAGGCAATAGGAGTGATACACAGAATTACAGGCCTATATCATTGACATTGGTTTGAAAATATATAGTTCTTGTTAAATACTGCTAGTTCTTTACTCACATGATGTGATGAGTGCTATTGACAAGGGATGTCAAATAGATTCCGTATTTCTAGATTTCTGGAAGGCTTTGGATTGGTTTTGGAAATATATGTGTGTGTCTGTGTGTGTTTCAAGGGAGGCATTATAACATCTGTCAGAACATATTTTATGAGAATTTTTATAACCAGTCTTCATTTTAAATGTCAAGTGTCACTAATAGAATATGTTCCAGTATGATACTGTAATAATTAAATGTTATTGTAGAGGACATAAAGTGACAGTTATGATAAATATTTCCCAATCAACTTATCTGTTTCAGGTCTCTGAGAGCTGTAAATGATGATTTTGAGGAGTTTAAAGTGTTCCTTAATAATTCCTACAATGCAAATGAATTTTATATTAAAGATATTTTCAATTACTTTCAGTACATCATTGACAAATTATCTATTAGGTAAGTTATTACAAATCTCACAATATGATAAGAAAAGATACAATCACTATAAGTTAAGTTTGAGCTAGTTTTGAAATTCACTGTAATTGTAAACAAACTGGTCATTTACAACTTTTGTAATCACATTCATTATAATTATTATATTTGATACCTGTCTTTTCATTGGTGATTGTTCACAAAAGAGTAGTAAGGAAATAAGTCCTATAATTATAGTTTTGAGAAAGTTACTAAGGAAAGCTTAAACAACTCAAAGGATTTCCGTCTGTATAAATCTTAAGGGACTCAGATAATGCCAAGGCATGAACTGCATACAATACAGTTGGTTTCATGAAATTAACCTATGATGAACAGGGTTATTCTTAATGATGTAGATATAAAAAAGAGGGAAAAGTACTTCTAAGAACGATAAATCACAACTGACAACAATTAAAACCAGATATTACTACAACCAAAGATTTTATTATGTAATTACCACAGTGAACCCCTTACCCCAATGTTGTTTTCTCAGAGAACTGCATCACACAAATAATCTTGCTGAAAGTCCTGCACTATATATATTTATATAAAACAATTTAAACTGGTTCATAGTTAATAAACCATGTAAGATTAGGAGTGAAGCAATCCCCCACTATCACAGACTTACTTAGCTGTTATGAAAAATTGCTTCATGTATGTTCATTACATTATTTTTTGCAGTCTTGGTAATGTGACCTGTATTTCTAAAGATTAAATTGCAAGGAACACAGTAAACCTTGTCTAGTGCAGGCCTCTGTTACCATTTACACTACTGAGAAGGGGGTGATTCTCCAAGAAAATTATGTTTGGATTATATTTCCTTAAAATGAAAGCAATTTTAGTTGATCAGTTACTTGTGCAGGCCAGAAAAGCTATGTTATAGAGACCATCTATGTCTTCCCTTCATCTTTTGGAATTAATGTGTGTTTATATCACAGTGTACATCTAACCTGTTGCATATTTATATGTAGAGAGGCTTTCAGGTACATTCTCTGTACAGCAGTGTATGAATAGTGGCAGCTGCTGATACAAAGTTATAAATGTGTGAGATTCCTCCTACGATTAAGTTACAATCATCTTTTCTTATGAATAACACATCAAGGAAGAAAGACAATAATCCTCTTCATTCTTCATACAAAATTTAATATTGGGGACAGCAAAGTTAGATGTGGCTAAAAAACATGCAAAATGTCTCTGTATCTCACTACTGTGAGATCATATGGCCAAGGTCTTTATATCTTTATGAAGTCTATCAATCACAAATAAATGGAAAACACCATTGCTTAAAATTTCAAGATTAATTTAAAGTGTTTCTTGAGACCTACTTTTTTGTGAACAAGTTTATTTCATACAGTATCCTTTCAGTTTGTTCTATTCATATTGGTGTGAATAGTTTTTAGGGTTTCTGGTGTAACATTTACATTTTAGTCGCTACTGTGGTGTGGTGTGGTGTGATGGTTGCTATGCTTTCTTTCCATGGGGAAAATATAGTGGTTTAGGAAATTTTGACATAAATGAGGCTCACCATTGATTTTGTAGGATTTGTAGTAGAGATAGGAACAGGAGGGTAAATTTGCAGCTGTTCAAGCTGAATTAGAGAAGCTAAGAGAGAATCTGGACAGGTTAAAGAGGGAGAAGGTTGAACAGAGGTGGGAAGTGGCTACAGGTAATAGAGAAACCGGCAAAAACCGGCATAGGACAGTATCAGACAGCTTTGTCATTATTCTAGAAAATACATTTGACCTGTTGCCTCAATCAGAATCTGATGAGCCTCATGTGGTTGGAGACGTAGAAAGGGCACAACAAACTTTCAAGAATTTCTTGAAAAAGGCAGGGAAATTTTTAAAGAGAAAGAAAGTCGTATTAGGTAGTTCACATAGTAGAGGTGTTGGCCAACTACTACAGGAAGAGCAAGGTCATAAACATTTTCAGACCTAGTGCAGTTCTTGGTCATATAACAGAGAATATACAGTAGAACCCTGTTTTTACACTTTTCAAGGGACTGCAAAGAAAATGGTGTAACATGCAGGAAATTGCATTTTAAACTGAAAAATTTGCTTACTGGATCACCCTTGTATGATTTATGTAAATAATAGGTATCAAAATACTTGGCAGGAAGTTTATTATTTATGTAATGAAGGTTAATCTAAAATAAGTGCCAACAGAACTGCAACAGGTAACTGTTATAACTTTCCATACATTTACTGAATGAAAACAACTTGTATGAACAAGGGTATGAGCAACTTGAAGGCAGGAGTGCTTATTGTAGATTGCCTGCAGTCTCGTCCGTCCTCTTGCATGTCTGCTGGACACCAAGATGGTGCTTGCAGAGGAACCTGTGTCTGCAGCATCATTGTTTGGCAGACTGATGGGCAGCGGCAGTTTCAAACAAGATGCGGCCGTAGCACATCTCCCCTCTTTTAAGAACAATATATCAAAAAAATTACAGATATAGAGAAAATGAAACAACACAATGAACACTAGATTGAAGCAAATTAACTGCTGGTAAGAGCGCAAATAAACTAAAAAAGCACTTCTACTTCCACTTGTGCGATGTGTTTTTGGAACTCTTTGCACAGCACTTGCATCCATGTGTTCTTCCGTGACTGAAGTGAAGTCTCACGGAGGTACTTTGGACTGTGGTCAGAAGTATCCAGCTCGGTTTTCATGTGGTCTTGATCCGAGGATAGACATGATCTCGTAGAGATTCACCAGTTGAGTGCACTGTAGAGGAGGGAATACTGGAGCCCCGTTGAAAATTTGCTGCCAGTGGTAGGAGGCTGGTGGTTGGTAGGAGGTCAGATTAGGTGAGGGAGTGTGTGCGGCTGTCTGCAGTGCATTAATTCCGCAGGGCTGTGTGTGCCCTGTCTCATCTGTGGTGGCCCAGGTAAGCGGTTTTTTAATTTGATTCTTAAAGGTCAAAATGGGTTGTTCAGCTTCTCATTGGCCTGGAGGTGAAATGGAGTAGACATGATGTGTTTGATGCCTCTGTGGGCACAGAAGGTGGAAAATTCAGATGACAGAAATTGAGGACCATTGCCAGATATTATGGTAGTGAGAAGTTCTTTCAGAGAGAATATTTTAGTAAGTGCGACGATGGTGGCCACTGTGGACTGAAGATCTGGACAATAAAAGGAAAGTTGGAGTAGGAATCAATAACAAGTAGCCAGTATGTGCCGAGAAAGCACCCAGCGAAATCTACGTGAATGCGCTCTGATGGTGCATAGGATTAGGCCAGGATGACATAGACGTCTTCAGAGTTGGCACCTGGGAAGAGCACACTTCGCAGGCAAGAACCATATGGGCGATGTTGTCGTCAATGCCCGGCCAGTTGACATGGCATCGAGCCAACATCTTGGTGTTTGAGATGCCCCAGTGGCCATGATGGAGGAGCCATAGAACTTCCTTCTGGAGACTGGAGGGAATAACCACTCTTGGCAATGCCTCATTGGTGGAAAGGAGAACAACGCCATTCTTAGACGTGAGGCAAAAACCTTCCTGGAAGGTTTCCCACCCAGCCATCTGTGATGTGGTGCAAGATGCGGCGTAGCACTGGGTCAGCCACCGTAGCAGCCGCTATGTGGTCACCTGTGATTAGGAAGTCTTCAACAACACATTTTCTGCCTTATCTACTTGAAAACAAAGAATCTCATCCCAATCAAAGACAGGGTCGAGGCCCTTGGGGATGCGAGACAGAACATCTGAATTGGCGTGCTGCGCCGTAGGTTGGAAATGGATTTTGTGATTGAAATGAGACAGGAATAAGGCCCATCGCTGGAATCTGTGGGTGGCCTTGTCAGGTATTGATGCTGTTGGACTGAAGAGAAACACCAGGGGTTTGTGGTTGGTAATGAGATGAAATTTTGTACCATATAGGAAAACATTGAATAATTGTATGGCAAATACAATGGTCAGAGCCACCTTCTCTATTTGAGAGTAGTTTTGCTGAGAAGCGTTGATAGTTTTTGATGCATAAGCTATGGGGTGTTCAGATCTGTCTTGATATCTATGGGCAAGTACAGCACCAATACCAAGCTGAGAGGCATCTGTGGCAAGAACTAACAGTTGACCCGGTGTGTAAGTGGCTAAACACAGGGCCATGTGCAGAAGAGTTTTGATGCAAGTGAAGGCAACTTCACATTCCTCAGACCACTGAAATGAAACATTTTTGTGAAGCAGTTTGTGCAGCAGGTGGGCAACCTCTGCTACAGAGGGCAGAAATTTGTGATAATACGCTATGGTATCCAAAAATGCTTGCAACTCGTTGACATTGGTAGGTTGAGGAAGCGCTTCAATTGCAGAAGGTCCTCACAAAGCTGCCAAATTCCATCATGAGACAGTTGAAACAACAGGTACACGACACAGTATTGAAAAAATCGTGACTTCTGAAAATTGCATTTGTTGCCAGTAGCTTGCAAGACAGAGAAAAGCATGTGTAGATTGTGAAGGTTTTCTGCTGTAGTTGAACCTGTGACGACTATATCGTCCTGGGAATTAACACATCCTGGGACAGTGACCAGTACTCACTCCAAAAAATGCTGAAAGATTGCAGGAGCACTTGTGATGTCAAACAGCAGTCTCTGATATTGAAATGAGCCAAAAGATGTGTTGAGAAATAGGAACTGATGAGAATCTTCATATATCAGAAGCTGATGATATGCCTCAGACAATTCAGTTTTAGAGAAAAATTTCTCTCCCACCAATTTGCAGAACATTTCATCAGGGTGCAGCATGGGATATATATCAATGAGACCATTGGCCATGTGTGAAAGAACTTCGGTCTAGCCACCAGCTTGAGTGGGATGTGAGCTTCAAAGTTGTTTATGCAGACAATGCCAGGATAAAAAAAAGTGTCAAACATTCTGCAGACAGGGATTCTAAGTGGGAGTTTGGTATTTCCTGTGAGATGACATTGACAGTGTCATCAATGGAAAATCCAAAGCGTCATAGGCAAACAACTTTTCATTACCCGAGTGATCCACAACATACACTGTCAGAGTACAAACAACTGATTTGTAGGAGACCTCAAAGTCCAGTTGTCCCAAGATTGAAAATTGTTGATGATTATAAGTGTGCAAGGAGCGCATAACAAGCAACAATGGGGCGAACCCAACATTGCGTATGTCTGGGAAGTGATTAAGGTGGTGGCCGAGCCTGGGTTGACCTGCATGTGACCATCCTTCCCGAGCATTTTGAACATCAATATACAATTTAGTTGTTGAAGAAAGTGTGGAATTTACAAAAAATGTTGAGTCATCATTTTTGTCACTATCATGGACAACCTATACTCTTTTGGACCTGCACACTGAGGAAACATGACCTTTTTTCTTGAAACTGTGGCACCTGCCCCAACATTGAATGCTGTGGGAAACAGCAAAGACAAGAGGGCAACAAAGAGGTAGAAGTACCTTGTATATTTGTAGAACCGGCTTGCTGCTTAACTTTCCTGCATTTGAGCTGTGTTTGAATTGTGGAAACTTCCTCCTCCACACAGTGGCGTCAACAGGTGACCTATCTGACTGAACATCTCAAACATTGCCCCACAAATCTATTTGTGTGGCTGCAGGTCATGATTTAAAAGGTCTGAGCAATATTCAAAACTTCGTCTAGTGAAGGATTGTCAAGTTGGAGGGCCCTCTGCCAAATTTCCCTGTCTGGGGTGGAGCATGTAATTGCATCTCTGACCATCCAATGTACATACGATTCTTGATGAATTTCAGTCACAAATTGGCACTTGCGACGGAGCCCTTGTAGCTCTTCTGCCCATGCCCCATAACTTTGATCCGGTTTCTTTTTGCACTGATAAAATGCAATGTAGGAAGCAACAACATGGGTCTGTTTCCAGTAATAGGATGTTAGCAAAGATCACATTCATCAAATGAGAGAGACGATGGTTCTTTCAATGGAGAAAACTGAGTTAACAGATGATACAATTTTGTAGAGATCCAAGGCAGGAGTAATGACTTACAAAGTTGGGAGTCATCAATGCTGAAAGCCATGAAGTGCTGGCGTAGGTGCTTCTTGTAGTTGATCCAGTCTTCTGCAGCTTTTTCCTATGTTCAACACCAGTAGACGGTTGTGGTTAGATGCAGCAAGAAGTTGTTGCAAGGCTGTGCTGAGCAGCTTTTGCTGCTCCATCAGGCTGGCAAGTAATTGTTCAAGTGTAGCCATGCTGTCAATGAGTACTTGCATGGAACTTCGTATGACCCCCTAACTCATCGCCACTAAAAGTGTTATAACTTTCAATATATTTATTGAATGACAACAACTTGTATACACACGGGTATGAGCAACATGAAGGCAGGAGAGCTCATTGTGGGCTGCCAGCAGTCGTGTATATCCTGCCACACGTCTGTCAGTTGCCCAGATGGCGCTTGCAACAGAGCCTGTGTTTGCAGCACCACTGTTTGGTGGTCCGACGGGCAGTGGTAGTTTTGTACAAGATGCGGCTGCAGCAGTAACTCTATAGGAAGTAGAATTTTCTTATGTAATTTTATTCATCATAATTGACATTGTCAGCAAGACTTTAACTGGCATTCAATGTATGCACAAGTATTTTTGTGACATTTGCATAGGATCATCATCTCACATCTTCTTTTTAAGGTTATAACATACTGTGCCCCTTTCAATGAGCAGAAAACTCATACAAGAAAACCATCATTCTCACTGTTTATAAAAATCACAAAAAAGTATTTACTGTATATACATAAATATCTGCACTTCACAATAAGATTAAATTCTCAAAAAACATCATGCAAAGCATGAAAAACTACTAGTTGCATAAACTAGCTGACACTTGGTGCAGTGACTGATTGGATGCTCCCATGAGCCACCGTGTTGCGAGTGAACTAGGCGTGTTCTGCAAACAACAAAATGCAAAGTATACATTTCAATAAATGCAAAGTGTCAAAAAACTTGACTATGTAATGTTTATAAACACTATCCTTGAAGGCAAAAGCCATTCCAGCATCACATTATGTCAATTACTTCTTTCCCCCCCCCCCCCCCCCCAATCCACAAACACAGTTTCAAAAAGTGTAAAACACGGGAAAAGCCTAAATATGTTACTGCAAAAATGGGGACAAATTTAAGTTGTAAACATAGGCACATTGATGGAACCGATACAAAATAGACCAATTGTCAGGAAAACATAAAATCCAGGAACGTAAAAGTGGGGTTATATTGTAGGTTCCATATGCAAAGGTTTCTCAAAGGACACCACGGTTATAGTATGTGGATCAGGATTAAGTATTGACAGAGACTCTAAATATACCATAGAGAGTGACATGTTGAAGATAGTATCAGCAATGAAGCAGACTAGTGCGTAATTTGGGCCTGTTACTTCTGTATATTTGATATGTTGCATGTCCACAAAGATCTGAATATGGATATATGGAATGATCAGCTAATCTAATCTAAAGGTGTCATACAGATTTCTTCAAAAGTATGGATCACGTGTATGGAGCCAAGGTTTTCTCACTCATAACCTTCTATTAGAATATTTATGACATGTGGGTAAAGACTGATCATAGCTAAAGCATCAGTCTTCTAAAAGGCCTACTCTGAATAATAATTATGTTGAGGGAAACAAGCAATGAGCTAAACTAGTCAGTTTCCCATGATTTTTGTTAACCTAAGTCATTGTCACAGTTACAAGATTGTAAGATTATAAACAGAAGCTACATCAAGTTACAATATTAATGGTCTTACAAAAGACACAGCCCATGTAGAGTGGTATAAAATATCTACTGAACTTCTAATGTAGCTGCTTGCTTAATTCACCAGAGGAGGCAACATTGTAGCGACACATTTAGGTATGTGATGAATTGTAGTTCACATGTTGCCTACAATGAGTCAGTTTATAAAGTTTTGAAAGACCATGTATTCCGTTATAGAGTGCCCCTTTTTCACAAATTAGAGCTGAAAAGATGTTAGATAGTATCTTTTACTGATCTGACTGTTCCTATAATGGTTCTTATAGCAGCACAAGTGAATGTCAAGTTTCTTGAGTTGAACTACTGTGCAGTGTTCTTCTACAAAGTATACTAGTATAAGGAATGCTGGATAGATAACTGACATATTTGCTCTTTGTCTACGAATATCAGTTTCCACATGACATGCATTGATGTTTGTATCTTCTTAATTGCTCATGAGCATTCATAATTACGTCTATTGCGGCATCAAGCCATTTTAGCTTATTGTTACTTTTGTCTATGCCAAGTGTACCAAACTGTTAGAAAAATTAGATAAATGTTTCTGTATTTTAAAATATTCATAAAGTGCTGTATAGTTGTTAGGTGTTATTCACTTTCAGAAATACCTTCACTATAATATGAAACCATAGACATTCCAAGGTGGGGTGGTTTGCGTGCCTCAAAGATGCTGATAGCCATACCATAGGTGCAACCACAGTGGAGGAATATCTGTGGAGAGGCCAGACAAATGTGTGGTTCCTGAAGAGAGGCAGCAGCCTTTTCAGTATTTACAGGGGCAACAGTCTGGATGATTGACTGAGCTGGCCTTGTAACATCAGCTAACATGGCTTTGCCATGCAGTTACTGTGAACGGCTGAAAGCAAGGGGAAACTACAGTTGTTACTTCTTAGGACATGCAGCTCTACTGTATGACTGACTATATGATGATGGCATCTTCTTGGGTAAAATATTCCAGAGGTAAAATAGTCCCCCATTTGGATATCCGGGTTGGAACTACTCATGAGGATGTCGTCATCAACAAAAACAAAACAGGCATTCTACGGGTTGGAGCATGGAATGTTCTAACCCTTAATCGTGTAGGGAAGCTAGAAAATTTGAAAAGAGAAATGGATAGGTTAATGTTAGCTATGGTAAGGATTAGTGAAGTTTGGTGGCAGGATGAACAGGATTTCTGGTCAGGTGAGTACAGGGTTATCAATACAAAATCAGATGGTGGAAACGCAGGAGTATGTCTGATAATGAAAAAGAAAATATGAATGTGGGTAAGTTATGATGAACAGAATATCGAACACATTATCGTAGTAAAGATAGACATGAATGCAACACCGACCACAGTAGTGCAAGTTTATATGCCAGCTACATGGCTGATGATGAGCATATCGAAAAAAATGTTTGAGGAGATGAAAGAAATCATTCAGAAAGGTAAGGATAACAAAAACTAGATTGTGATGGGGGACTAGAATTCCGTTGTAGGAAAGGGAGGAGAAGGAAATGTAGTAGGTGAATATGGACTGGGAAAAAGGAATTAAAGAGGAGATCGCTTGGTAGAATTTTGCGCAGAGCACAATTTAATGATCACCAACACTTGGTTTAATCATCTTGACAGAAGGCTGTATACGTGGAAGAGACAAGGAGACACTGGAAGGTTCCAGATTGACTTTATAATGGTAAGGAATAGATTTAGAAACCAGGTTCTAAACTGTAAGACGTATCCAGGGGCAGATATAGACTCTGACCACAATTTACTGGTTATGAACTGCAGATTAATACTTAAGAAACTGCAGAAAGGTAGAAAGGTTAGGAGATGGAACCTTGACAAATTGAAGGAACCAGAGGTGGTTGGGAGTTTCAGAGGGAGCATTAGACAAAGACTGGCTGAAACGGTGGAAAGTAATACAGTAGAAAAAGAATGGGTAGTTCTGGGGGACAGGGTATTGAAGGCAGTAGAGGATAATATAGGCACAAGGACAAGGCCTAATAGAAATCCCTGGATAACACAGGATATACTGAACTTAATTGATGAGAAGAGAAAATATAAAAATTCAGCAATTGAAACAGGAAAAACGGAGTACAAAGGTTTGAAAAATGAGATTGACAGGATGTGCAGACTGGCTAAGTAGGAGTGGCTAGAGGACAAATGCAGAACCGTAGAAGAATGCATAACTAGGGGAAAGATAGATACTGCATACAGGAAAATAAAAGAGATATTTGGAGACAAGAAAAGCATCTGTATTAATATCAAGAACTCAGACGGAAAACCAGTACTAAGCAAAGAGGGAAAAGCTGAGCTGTGGAAGGAATATATAGAAGTCCTATACAAAAGAAATAAACTTGAAAGCAGTATTCTAGAAATGGAAGATGAAGTGGAGGAAGATGAGATAGGAGATATGATACTGCGAGAAGAATTTGACAGAGCACTGACGGATTTGAGTCGAAATAAGACCCCTGGAGTAGATGATATTCTGTCTGAACTGCTGAAGTCATATGAGACAGGGGAAATACCCTCCGACTTCAAGAAGAATATCGTAATTTCAATTCCAAAGAAAACAGGTGCAGACAAGTGTGAAAATTACAGAACTGGCTAAGAACTATCAGTCATGGTTGCAAATTACTAAAATGAATTATTTACAGACGAATGGAAAAACTTGTGGAATCCGACCTCAGGAAAGATCAGTTTGGATTTAGGAGAAATGTAGGAACACAGGAGGCAATAGTCACATTAGGACTTATCTTAGAACATAGGCTGAGGAAGGCATACGTTTTTAACATTTGTCAATTTGGAGAAAGCTTTTGACAATGTTGACTGGAATACACTATTCCAAATCCTGAAGGTAGCAGGGGTAAAATATAGGAAGCGAAGAGTTGTATTCAACCTATACAAAAACCAGACAGCGTTTATTTGAGTCGAAGGGCAAGAAAGGGACACAGAGGTTGGGAAGGGAGTAAGACAGGGTTGTAGCCTTTCCCCGATGTTGTTCAATCTGTACATTGAGCAGGCAGTGAAGCAATGGAAGGAGAAATTTGGAGAGGGCATTAAAGTCAGGGAGATGAAGTAAAAACAGTGTGGTTTGCTGATGACATAGTAATTCTATCAGAGACTGCAAAGGATCCAGAAGAGCAATTGAATGGAATCGACAGTGTCTTGAAAGGAAGATATAAGATGAACATTAACAACAGTAAAAGGAAGCTAATGGAATGCAATGTCAGAAAATCAGGCAATGCTGAAGGAATTAGATTAGGTAATGAGACAATAAAAGTAGTAGATGAATTTTGTTATTTGGGTAGCAAGATTACTTCTGATGGCCACAGTAAAGAAGATATAAAATGCAGAATGGCTATGGGAAGAAAAGCGTTTCTAAAAAAGCAAAACTTGTTAACATCCAATATTAATTCAAATGTTAGAAAGTCCTTTCTGAAAGCATTTGTCTGGAGTGTAGCATTGTATGGGAGTGAAATGTGGACACTAAGGAGTTCAGATAAAAAGATGATAGAAGCTTTTGAAATGTGGTGCTACAGACAAATGATGAAAATTAGATGGGTAGATCATGTAACTAATGAGGAGGTGCTTAACTGAATTGGGGAGAAAAGGAGTTTCTGGCATATCCTGACTAAGAGAAGGGATAGATTGGTTGGACACATTCTGAGACATCAAGGAATTAGCATTAGAAAGAAGAGTGTGGGGTAGAAATTGTAGAGGAAGACTGAGGGACGAATATAGTAAGCAGATTCAAAATGATGTAGGTTGCCGAACGTATTCTCATATGAAGAGACTTGTACAGGACATGGTAGTGTGGAGAGCTCCACCAAACCAGTCTATGGACTGGAGACCACAAGAACAACATAATATGAAAATGGGATACAATATACAGGTGTGTGATTTCTTCATTCCCTCCAAGAGTGTACACTTTTTACCAGTTAACTTGACAATAGTCAGAAACCTGCCTTCAGTAAGTCAGGAATAACTTATCTGGAGTCATCTTATACTTAGTATAACATACCAATCTGATTTTTTAAAGTTTTAACGTAGTACAAAAGCAGATCACACTGGAGGAATACATAGGTCTTGGGAAGTGAGAATAGAGCAATGTCGTCTTCTGAGAAATTAATGGAGGTCTATTCTAATGAAAATATGTGCTGCATTTCTTCAGAAATCTTTCTGTGAGTGCACAATGATCGGATTCAGCAACTACAAATCGGCACCTCCAAACAAAATGTGTTGTAACTTTTGAACCATGACTGATATCTCAAGTCTGTTTACAGTAATGAACATGTTATAAGTTATTTGATGCATCACATGACCCCTGAATATTTTTACTTAGATCCAAGATGGCCAATTTCGAGATGGCACCTATGTTTGGTACATACAGTAAAAGATTGACCACCTCACTTATACCTTCCTTGAATATTTATGTTTCCCAATTCCTGCAGAATTTTTGAAATAAAAAGGTGTACTGGAGGACTGATGACCTCCACAGTTTTGTTCCCCTATACACATAACCAAACAAAAAGGTGTTCTATGGCTTTTGACTCACCTGTATCAAACTCTTCACAGTGGAATAAATGTCATTAACTAATAACTGAAACAATGTTTGTTGTTCTCTGTCAGCATTTCTGAGATTTTTTTTTATCTTATTCAAGAATCTACATGGTATGCTGTTGTTGTTGTTGTGGTCTTCAGTCCAAAGACTGGTTTAATGCAACTCTTCACACTACTCTCTCCTATGCAAGCCTGTTCATCTCTGCTTGAGAACCACAACCTACATTGTTTTCAACCTGCATACTGTATTCGTCTTTTGGTCTCCCTCTGTAACTTTTATGAAAAAACCTTCCTGCCAATGCTAAACTGATGATAGTTCATGATCATTTAGTATATTCTGTTTCATTTATTGATTTACTCTCATGCATTATTTGCAATGAAGCAGTCAGGCCTTTGCAATACTGAATTGCATGTGTTTTGTTCTGTATTTATAATATTCCAACAGTAATTTAGGATGTCGTGTCTCAGATTCTGAAGACAAACTGAGAAATTCAGTAACTTTTGAAAGGCATCCTGTAAAATCCTCGTATCAACAATTATTTGAGCAACATTATTTAGACCTAGAAAGAAAATCGAGTACAAACCTGAATGAGAAGATTATCAATTACAGGCATTATTCTGAGCAAGAGTAGATAGCCAAATACATTTTGTTGATGTACTAGAATGAAACAATTATTTGTGTCTACATTTTTCTAAATCTACATCTACATACACACACCGCAGTCCACCATAAAGTGCGCGGTGAGGGTACACTGTACCACTACTAGGTAGTTCCTTTCCTATTCCAGTCCCAAATAGAACAAGGAAAAAGAATGCCTTACCTTGTCTTTGTGATCACTACGCGAAATGTAAGTAGGTGGCAGGAAGATTGTACTACACTCAGCTTCAAATTCCAGCCCTCTAAATTTCTTCAACAGAAATTCACAAAAAGAACGTCGTCATTCCTCCAGCGACCCCCAATTGAGTTCCTGGAGCATTTCTGTGACACTCACATATTGTTCGAACCTACCAGTAACAAACCCAGCTGCTCGCCTCTGAACTGCTTCTATGTCATCCTTTAAACTGATCCACTGCGGCTCCCAAACACTTGAGCAATACACTAGACCTGATTGTACAAGTGTTTTATACACAGTCTCCTTTACAGATGAAGTACATCTTCCCAAAATTCTCCCAATAAATCGAAGTCGGCTGTCCACCCTACTCACAACTGTCCTTACATGTTTGTTCCACTTCATATCGCTCTGCAGTGTTACACCTAGATATTTTAACGACGTGACTGCATCAAGATGCTCACTACTATTGCTGTATTCGAACATTATGGGATTGTTTCTCCTATTCCTGCACGTCACCTTACATTTTTCTACATTGAGACCTAGCTGCCATTCTTCGCACCAACTAGATATTTTGTCTAAGTCATCCTGTATGCTATTACAGTCAGTTAAAGATAATAGCCTCCCATACATCACAGCATCATCAGCAAACTGCCGCAAATTACAAGTTACTCTGTCCATCAGATCATTTATATAGATAGAAAATAATAGCAGTCCTATAAAATTCCCCTGGGGCACGCCTGACGATACACTCATCTCTGATGAACACTCGCCATTGAGAACAACATACTGCATTCTATTACTTAGAAAGTTTTCCAGGCAGGCACAAGTCTGTGAACCTTTTCTGTAAACTCGTATCTTTGTTAGCAGTCTGCAGTGTGACACCACATTGAACACCTTTTTGAAGTCGATAAAAACACAATCCGCCTGTTGCCCTTCATCCAAAACTCACAAAATGTCGTGTGAGAAAAGGGCAAGCTGAGTTTCACATGAACAATGTTTCGTAAACCCGTGCAGATTCATAGAAAGAAGCTTTACTGTCACAAGGAAATTTACTATATTCGAACTTAGAATATGCTCCAAAATTCTACAGGAAACTGATGTAAACGATATTGGCCTGTAATTATGTGGGTCAGTTCTCTTTCCTTTCTTATAACTGGAAGTCACCTGCACTTTTTTCCAATCACTAGGAAATTTGGGCTGAATTAAAGATTCGTGATAAATGCAAGCTAAGTAAGGTGCCAATGCCACAGAATACTCTTTGTAAAACCAAACTGGTATTCCATCCAGACCATTATTTAGCACTCTCAGCTGCTTCTCCACACCAGAAATACTATGTCCCCCATTTCGGAATTAGTATGTTGATCAAATGATGGTACATTTATGCGGTCCTTCTGTGTGAAAGATTTCTTAAAGGTTAAATTTAGAACTTCAGCTTTCCATTTGCTTTCTTCTATTTCGCCCCAGAATAATCAATGAGTGACTGGATAGTGGGCTTTGACCCGCTTATCGATTTTACATAGGACCAGAAATTTTTTGGGTTCTCGGAAAGATCATTTGCTAAGGTATGGCTGTGGTAACTGTTGTATGCTTCACACACTAATCTTTATATAGACGCACAAATCTCTACTAACTTTTGACTGTCATCATTTGCATCTTCTTTTTTGAACCGAGAGTGGAACAGTCTTTGCTATCTCAGTAGCATTCTGACATTATTATCGTACCATCCTTAATCGACTTTACAGGCACATATTTCTATAACTTTTTATGTACAATACATTTAAATTTAGTCCACAATTCCTCAACATTCATTGTACCAGAACTAAATGATGTCCATTCATATTCTAAGTGTGATCCTAACAATTGCTTATCAGCTCTTTCTAACAAAATCACACTCCTAGCCTTCTTGATTGGTTTATGAACTTTGGTCACCATTGAGGCTATGACGATATCATGATCACTAATTCCTGTCTTTACACAGACATCGTTAATGAGGTCAGGCCTATTCATAGCTATAAGGTTTAAAATATATCCATTGTGCGTGGGTTGCCAGTTTAAGTGCTCAAGACAGTTTTCAGAGAATGTGACCAAAAGTAGCTCACAAGACTACTTGTCTGTACCGCCTGAAATGTAACTAGAGTGGTCCCAATCTATACTCTTAAGGTTGAAGTCTCCCCTGACTAATATTACATGGCCCGGATACCTACCTGCTACCTGGTGTAGACTTTCTTTGAATGACTCTAAAACTGCTACAGCAGCAGTGGGTGGCCGGTAAAAACACCCAACTATTCACTTTACTTCTCTTAGGCCTGTTACATGTGCCCAGATAAAGTCATAGTTACTTTCAAACTCAATCTCATTAGAAACAATATCTTCGGCCACACCGATGAACACTTCGCCTCCAGTTGTGTCTGATCTATCTTTCTGATATACATTCCACACCTCGCTAAATATTTCTGAACTCTGCCACATCATGATTTAGCCTGCTTTTGGGGCCTAAAACTATATGAGCGGAGTAATTTTCATGCAGCACGGCAAATTCGGGAACTTTGTTTTTAATACTTTGAAAGTTCATGGCTAATATTTTAATAGTCAAATTTTTGAGCCAATCACAGCCTGAATTCACTGTCTGAATGTTGACAGGTAAATGCCCATCAGAGCTAGTGCCTGGCCTAAAAAATTCCCATGTGCACTCCTCAAGTACTCTGCTACCTGAGTAGCCGCTTCCTTAGTGTAGTGCACCCCTGATCTATCTAGGGGCATCCTACAATTCCCCACTCGATAACACAGATCCAGAAACCTCCAGCCATGACTGTTACAGAGTCGGTGAAGCCTTTGGTTCAGATCCTCCACCTGGCTCCAAACCAAAGGACCTCGATCAACCCTGGTAACAATGCTACAAATCGACAGCTCTGCTTGCACCCTGCATGCGAGGGCAGCGGCCTTCACCAATTCCGCCAACCACCTGTAGGAACTGAGGATGTCCTCAATACCCAAGCAGCAAACGTCATTGGTGCTGATGTGAGCGACGAGTTGCAGTCGAATCCCGCACCCTCAATAGCCACCGGAAAGGCAGTCTCCACATCTCAGATGACGCCTTCCCAGCAGACACTGAGTGCACGTCGGACTTCTTTCAGGATCTCAATGCTATCTGCCTAAGTGGCTCCATCATTTGCCTAACATTGGAGCTCTCAATAGCCAATAACCCCCTCCCCCTGTGCACCTGCTCAGACCCTACTGAAGGAGAGGCCACACGGCCACTCACAGGATGAACGGGCGTGGACAGACGGCCATCCCCCACATTGACCTTCCATTTCAAGGGATGCAAACGTCGTTCAACCTGCCACTCTCCTTGTGGAGAGGGCAGCGTTACCACTTCTGGTACACCTGAAGGTGCCTCACTAACAGGGACAGAGGGTGAAGCAGAAGACACCTGAGGTGTCCCACCCGATGCACCAGACTCCCCACCACCGCTGCACTCCGAAACAGCAGCCTGAAGAAGGCTGACTGTAGCCAACAGCAGGCTCAGCTGTTTGAGAACTGCGACCAATTCCTCCTGTGGCCGCACACAACAGGCACACATCATATCCATCCTATGGATACAATTAACTGTAGAAAGTAGAAAACTAAATAATCAAGATTTAACTAGTCTAGTACTTTAATAAAGGTGGCTGGCAGCTGACTGAACTCTGGTTAGTGGTAACTACACTGTCAAAACAACGAAACTAAGACTGGCTTTTTTCAAAATAAACAAAAAAAAATCTATGGTATACACTGTTATCAAACGTTTAGGAATATAAGCTTTCTTAAAGCATAAAAACGAAATAAGGAAGTGACAATATGACACTTAAATCGCGTAGCTTGCAGCAGACGAAAACTATTCACACAGTATTTGTAAAAATATCCGAGAATAAACACTTAAAACAGTAGCACAAACGAAATCTGCCAAGTAGGTGGGAAGAAACCTCTTAAAGGAAGGAAGGAATCTTAGGGTTTAACGTCCCATCAACAGCGTGGTCATTAGAGACGGGAAACCTTTTAAAAACAGAAGCACTAATGAAAATTAAAAAATTAACTGGCAACAAAATTTCATGCAGTTAAATTATGATACTTAGTGCTCTGAGCAGCAACAACAGCTGGCACTGGACTTTTTTAATGTCATTTGCTTTGTTGTACTTTTGGAGCTCAGTCCAAAGTTTTGTTTGATACAGCTCTCACCCTTAGGAAGCTTTCCATAATTGCATAACTACTGAAACATATACCTATTTGTACTTTCCTACTATTGTCAAGCATTGGTGACCTACAATTTTTATCCCTCTCCATTTCCTTCAGTTGCCAAACTGATGTCTCTTTATTACCACAAGATGTCCCACATGAACAGAACTGTTCTTTTGACCAAACTGCGATATAAATTTGCTTCAATGTGGTACTAAAACACAGGGACAATATTTTTATGAACAAAACAGAAGTTTATTTCATGTATAGAGTATAGTTTGTCGCATCCACATTGATTTCAAGGCACCATTTAGTCATCATGACACTGAGAGATGATGTCTTATAAATCTAAGTTTGTCATTGCACAACTTAAGTCCACAAAGCAGGAAAGAAATTGTCTTGGTTAGCTTATAGCTGGTGCTACAGAGAAAGCATGTCACTTTTAACCAATGCTTTTGAGTATAGGCCATTAGTCAATATAACCCCTTTGGACTAAACACAGGGAGTGCATAGTGTGCATATTTTCAGTAGTTCAGATGGGAATAAAGCTAAAGCATTGGAGGCTCATATAACACAATGATTTATACTTTAACATTACAAGAAAATATGTTAATGAAAAATTCAAAAGTAATATCAGATTGGCTGAACAATATAACAGTTCAAAGAAGAGTGAGAGCAATCCAGAAACCAAAAAGAACTTGTTCAAACATTTTACATGTTATTGGTTTACAACAAATAGAATATCTACTAAAACTAGAGGCACATAAAATTTCATGTTACTGTGTCAATAATACAATTTTACCTGTAATCTTAGAATTACAAGGTGCATCTGAAAAGTTCAGTGAATGGTATCATATTTTACAAACCATGCTGGCAAGATGAGGTGCCTGCACACACACTTTGAGTAACATGTCAACAAGCACCACCTATTGTGCAAATCACACCAGTGAAGTGATGGGACATGCTGCGACCCACCTAACAGGGTGAGTGTGAGAACTTGTGTCATTGCAACATAGAGCAATGGAGCCAATGCGTTAACATCAAGTTTTGTTTCAAATTATGCAGAACGGAAATGGAGACCCATGGAATGTTTCGAACAGATGTACAACTAATGTAAGAAGTGTATTGTAGCCAATGGCTATCACACTGAAGGCCAGAAAAGTATTTTGTTTGTAACCCTTTTTTCTATATTTCCTGATACCATTCACTGAACTTTTCAAATGAACTTTGTATATTGAGAACATAGATTTATATGTGGGAATCTGTTGCACAGGGAAACCTGTTGGGGATGACTACACATTGTTTTTTGATTACCAAACAGAGGCAACTGACATAGTTTTTATCTTCTATTTTGAATCATATTTTTAGGAATATAAAAGCCTGAAATATAGAGTAATTTATGTCAACTCTTTGACCAGTCATTAAAAAAGAGAGGAAAAAATTAAAAATTTACAACAAATGAATTGATTTGTTATTGACTTTATGATTTTGAGAAAGTTTTCTTATTATAAATATGCAGTTTTTTTACATGTTAACTGTTGCAACCGTCAACAATGGCAGGCAAGTCATTGAGGTTGGGTTGTTTGGTTGGTATAGGAGGACTAATCTGCTATGTTTATCAGTCCCCCAGTGAGGAGGGGAAGGAGTGTGGATAGGAAAGTAGGGGAGGGGAAAGAAAATGCAGTCCAAGAAGTAAAGAAGGAAGAAAGACTGCATTAGCTTGGGGCCTCATACTTGCCAGGCATGTACTCACGAAAGAACTGTGAGCCTCCTGTGGGGAGTCTAGTCATTAAAATAAGGTGTGGATGTATTACACATGCTACACACAGATTAGTGTGTGAAGTTAGAATTCTATACTAACTGCTGGTAGTAAGAAAACCTGATCTTTTTTTGTTTCTTTTCACAGGGAACATATTGAATCACTACCAAAAATTGTAAATGAAATATGGGAAATGATGGGTGAATCAGGAGAAGCTGTTAGAGAATCAATTTTATGGATAGTTGATACAGTAAGTAAATACATTGAAGATATCTTTAAAAAGTTTAGTAGTTAAGTCCATGCCTATCTGCCTACAGCAATTTATGAAAAATTTGACTGTTTTTTATGGAAAGAGCCAGACATTTTTGTGAACATATAAGGTTAATACTTCAAGATTCTATCCTTGATTTAATGATCATACAGAATGCTGCTATGCTTACTACTACTAATTTAAGTTATAGTTCAAGTTCTGAAAATTTATTTCTTATCGACTGTATATTTGTGTGAAAGAAATACAAAGAATTTTTGTCTGTATCTTGTAAATCTTCTAAAGGCTTCTCATTGCATGACCATTATTTGACAAAACTTTATACATATTGCCTTTTAAAGCTTTATACTGTTTTTTGTCATATGTCATATTTAATAAACTATCTGGATTACCATGGTTGTTGCGCAGAGGGCCTACTTTATTTATTGTTTGTATCCTGAGGGACTTCCTGTTTGAATTTGGCATAAAAAAAGGTTTGTCTTGGCTCCTCTTAAGCCACCTGTCAAGAAATGTTTGTTTCTTTCCTAAGAAATTTATACTGCTTACATTTGATTTATGCTGGGAAATATTTACAGTGGGTGTTGAATTTGTTTTTTCACAGAGACCAGGCACTTCAATCTTTCTTTCTGGACTGAAATTTATTTGATTTTTTATTAATTGTGCAAACCTCATGGAAAAATGTTTTTTACTTAGCCTATTCATATATTTTCCATTCAAATTGAAATGGGACCTTTCTAACCTGTCAGTTTCAAAATTAAATACTATCATGCATTTGTTCATATTAGACTTGTCAACAGAGGTGACATTACTTCTTGTCTGTTTGTTGTTAAAAGGGTGTGTGTACCTGAACAGTTTATAGGAAAAGTCTACAACGGTAACATTTGCAGTCTTTCAGAGCTGTTTCTCTTCCTTTGATTGCTGGATTAATCTTCCCACATCGAAAATGTAGCTTCATTTTGCAAGTTACACACATAACACCACTTTTGGTCATCTTCCCATATTTTTGACAGATTTTCATTACTATTTTTGGGAGGAAGCATTTCACATTGGGTTTCACTGTAGGATTGTCCATAGTGTTGACAAATTTTGTCAGTTTCTGTCCCAGTTTCATCTAACCAGTTTTAAATATTTTACTTATGTGTGGCACTGCTTGTCACAGAAACATGCTGAACTGTTTGTTTTAAAGTCACATTGAAAAGGCAGAGGATCACAGTTACATTTTCAGGTACTTATTTTGTCTAGTAAAACATGAATTGTATCCACTAGTCAGTTCTGTTTATTAAGTTTGTGGCGTAATTCTTTGTCTCCACATTTTGAACACAGCCACATTTTACACTTCTCACTTATGTTTACACAAATGTGGTGATACATATTTCTGCATTTTAAGCACATAACACCTTTTCTGTTCGTTTTTTTGCAGCAGCACTGCTCCATGCCCATCCTGTCTTGTGTTGCATGGTCATGAGAGGACGAAGTGTCGTTTTCAAACTCACTTATCTTCTTATCTTTCTTCTCCCTTCTTCTTTCGTGTGCTTTTGATACGATATAGCATGCAATACACTTTCCATCGCAATATGCACTATACTTTTTACACGATAAACAGTTTTCTTTACAATTTGAATCTTTAAATACAGGACTCTCTAACTCCCTATTTTCACTCACCACCATATTTCCTGGTACTAGTTTTTCCCATATATTTGTATAATCTGTGGAGAGGGCAAAATTTTTAACTTTTGAAACTGCAAGCAGAAGATCATTTCTGTATATTAAAAGCAACAGAGGAACAAAATTACATACTTGTTGTACATCATATATGATTGAAATTCTGAATGCCTATTGTTATGGAACTGTTGAATGTTGTTAATGTTTGTAAAGCTATCGGACCTAACAAACTGTTAAACTGCAAGTGCAGTAAGAAGTAAGAGATAGAAATGATGTAGACCTCTTCAAGTGCCATCAAATGAGTATAGTTAGTGGAGCCACTGAGTCTTGAAATATCTATTTGTCTGTGTATTTCAGATGAAAAAACAACCTCACAAGCACATTTACTGAAGCAAAGAAACTTATAATTGTTTTTAGTGGGAACTGTTCGGTACAAGATCCAGAGGGGGCCTAAGTGGCTGAAAGTCCCCCACTCCAAAACATACCTGCTTTTAGGGTTTTCATTGATAAAGTCCATCCTCAAATGGGTCAAGCCCCCTTCAAAAGTATCTGTATTTATCTTGTTTTGAAATTTCAGCATCATCTGTAGGCAGGAAGAGGCATTAGATTTTGGTGTCTACCAGTTCATCAGCAGAGAGCTGGTTTGCCTGCCAGTGATGCACTAGGTGTGTGACAGACACACAAGATGGAACTGATGGGAAGCATAGCACACAGAGAGTGATGCGGGAAGTTAAAAAGAGAAGTGGCGGCATGGCTAGTGAAGGGCAAGTGTTGGGTGGAGAGATTGAGGCCTGTACATTTTGTTGTCCTCGAAACTGACCATGTCACACCTACTAGTCACCAACAGCATCTACATTTTGACACCTAGTATCTGCTCCACACTAAAATATCCCTCCCATTCAGCCTGGCAACCTGTGGATGGTGTATCTCCCTTGTTATTTTCTTCATCTTAACCTATAACTGGTGAGGTGAAATGTTTGAAATGCAACTGCTGAGGTTTAGTTAAAGACACCCAGTAATTTCCATGTTTCTAATACTTTAATGGTGAAAGAAAAGTAAACATTTCAAATATAACTTTTGGTTTTGCTATTTAATAACTTTTAACACACAAAAAATAAGTTATAGTTAACAGAAGTCACCTTTTTTCAAACATATAAAAACTAATCAAAAATTTTGTTACATATTACATAATACAAATTTCTGCTATTTTCATATAAAACAGCACAGCTGGGTATCTGACACACAACCTCACTAGTTATGGCTTAAACTATGAACCAAAAGTTAAAAGGTCATTGTGCACTCCAGGACAAGGTTAATAAATAAGGACTAGTTCAAATCAGATATGGCTTAATTACTTTATTGGGGTTATTGAACTCAAGATGTAGAATGGTAACACAACACCCATGTTAGTTATTGTTACCAGCTAACAAATATTTATTGAAAAAAATACAATTCTGTAACAACAGATTTAAGTGCCCATTAGTCCATAAAACAAACAATAATACTATCTGACTGAAATTCAATTTGGTATTAGGAGAAATGTAGGAACATGTGAGGCAATACTCACATTACAACTTATCTTAGAAGATATGTTAATTTGGTATTAGGAGAAATGTAGGAACATGTGAGGCAATACTCACATTACAACTTATCTTAGAAGATATGTTAAGGAAAGGCAAACCTACATTTTTAGCATTTGTGTATCTGGAGAAAGCTTTTGACAATGTTGACTGGAATACACTCTTTCACATTTTGAAGGTAGCAGGGTAAAATGTACGGAGAGAAGAGTTATATTCAACTTGTACAAAAACCAGACAGCAATTATTAGAGTCGCAGTGGTTGGGAAGGGAGTAAGCCAGGGTTGTAGCCTTTCCCCAATGTTGTACAATCTATACATTGAGCTGAAGCAGATAGGTTGGTGGGAGACATTCAGAGACATCAAGGAATCATCATGTTAGCATTGTAAGGATGAGCGTGGGGTAAAAATTGTAGAGGAAGACTGAGGGATGAATACAGTAAGCAGATTCAAAAAGATGTACTTAGCAATTCTTATTCTCAGATGAAGAGGCTTGCACAGTTCAGGGTAGCATGGAAAGATGCATCAAAGCAGTCTGCAGAATGAAAACCATAACAACAATAATTTGTAAATTGACTATTTCTACATTCATGGACATTGAAAGAATGAAAGTATTTGAGTGTGAGGAAGATGGCTTGTCTTACTATTAGCTGGGTAATTTTATTTTTTATAGAGCAGATTAACTGAAAAGATTTGGAATTGCACATTTTTGTGTACATTAGAATTGCAGAAACTCCCTGCAGACAAACTTTTCTAGTTTCCCTTTACTTCCTTTTAATGAAGTTAATTCTAATTCATACCCACTACATTTAATTATTAAATAGTAATTTATTCTATGGAATAGAATAAGTTATCAAGCACAAACATTTCATTTTATTTCCAAATTAAATTTTGCTGCCTGTCGGGCATTGAATGTCATTTAGTCCCAGTAAGTGATAAAAATTTTGATCATGGCATTGTGCACTTCCTTTTTGCACTAAATGCATACTTACTGTGGGCTAATGATATTTTTAATTGTGGGGAGTTATTTACTGGTATTTCAAACATCTGACTCCTTGAAGAAATGTCTACAAGATGAATCAGCACTACATATCATTGTAACTGCAAATTTGAGAAATAAAAACTTTTTTCCTTAAAGTTTTGTTTCCCAAAAACATTATTCCATATAGCATTATTTAATGAAAATACACAGAATTCATTAACATATTCATTTGTCCCTACCCAATATTTGCAGTTATTCTAAGCACAAATGTCATTGAAATGAGTTGTTTTAGAAATTAACTCATTTTTAAAATTAGCAGTGAGATCGTTTGCAGGAAACCTCTATGTAATACTTTTTAAGAACATTATCTACAGTTTAATGTGTTGCTGAAACTGGCTGATTAATTAGCTACATCTATGTATATTTGGAATGATTGCAATAGTAATAGCATCTACAAAATCAGCTAATTCTGGTTGTGGTATATTAGACACAAGGTCATTTATATCTATGAGAAACTGAACAATTTGTTGCTTTTGTGAATATGTGATTGTACTATCACTTGCTAGGTTGAAAAGCTTTCTCTTCTTACCTTTGCTTTTGTCTCATACCTGTATTTTTAGTTGTGACTTTACTGAATTAGAAAAAAGGTCTAAAGCTATTTTTGAACTGTGAGCTGTGCAATGCTTCATTTTGCAGATTAAGAATTCATATATGAAGATAATGGATTTTATAAACTCTTTGCTGAAAGGAGAATCAACAGCCCAGATTGCAGAAATGCTTGAAAACTTTGCTGAGAAATATGACAAGGTAATCAATGATTTATCAATATGTAAGTCAGTTTCTTTCTGACATATAATGAAAGTATTCTGTAATTACTAAAACATTGATAATTTTATATTTTCACAGTATATGAAAGAGTTAAATGTGGCTATCAGGAAGCATATTGTAGACTTATGGGATAAAACCACTGTTTTTCTGTATGATTGTTGGAATAAGTTCCTCCGAACTTTTGAACCAAGTTTTGTAACATTTGCTCATTATGTGGAGACAGCTGCATTGGAAGTAAGCAATGAAATTTTAGGTAATGTTGATTATTATTACATTCTTTTCTTATCATATCACCTATTTTCTGTATTTAGTAAATGGTACTGTATTAAACTTGTAGTGTGTATTGCATATTTAACGGCTGTGTAAAAATTGTATGCATCAGCACACACATCTTAAATTTAATTCAGATAATGCTTTTCACATGGAAATCTATTAAAAATAGCAATTTGATAACAGTGCATGAAATACCAGAGAAAACAAGGATGATGAATTTAGTGAATGTAGACACGATTTGGGTCAGATATGCTTACAGCAGAATGCAAGATCAAACTAGTCATTGTACATTGAAAAGAGCCAGAGGCGTCAAGGGTATGTATGAAGTAGAAAAGAAGGAAACCATGAAGATAAAGATAGCATAGATGTAATAATCATCATTTAAGACAGATTATGCCTTTCAGTATTCAGTCTGCAGCACAGTACCCTTTATAAAATTTCTCCAGACTCCCACAATCAATGCTAACATTGATGCCTCATATGATGTTAAGCCTGTTACTTCCAAATCTTTATTGAGCAAACTACTTCAACTACCTCAAATCCTCCAATGCTCTACTGCTGAACCTATGAGTCTCTTAAGTAATCCTGCTTCTCCCTTGAGTGTTGTTCATTTCCAGTTAATTTTGAGTTATTCATTATGGACACCCTCCTACCATTATTTCCATTAATAAGTACTTGCACACATCCTTGATACTTTCATATCTGTAACCTCAATGTTGATGATGAAGTCACCTGCATCCACCCAGCTGTCATTCTCATACAACAAAGTTGGTTGAAAGACAGAGCGCACTGCTAATTTAGTCTTGGTTCTGACTTCCTTCTTGCAGAAGAGAGTAGATTGTATCTGAGTGCTCATTGTATTAGCTTTGCTACACCTTGATTCCAGCTCTTTCTACATCCTGTGAGAAAATGCATCCTAAGTGTTTGAAACTCTTCATCTGTTCTAAACTTGTTCTTCCTGTTTTACTTTCATTTTGGAGATGCTGATCTTCATACCATAACCTTACATCTCTGATGTAGCTCTGAAATATTAGATTACAACATTTCAATTGAATCTTCCATCACCACTAACTTGTCCGCATATGTGAGACTGCTTATTTTGTTTTCACCTGTTTTAATCTCATCCTGCCAGTCTATCGTTTTCAACATATGATCCATAAATTGTATGAACAACAATGGTGATAGGTTGCAGCCTTGTCTTACCATAAAACTACCCTGAAACATATTTACCATTAGAACAATATCTGAGATAAGTGATTTTTCAACACGAAAAGTAGTCTATTTCGCTTACTTTCACTCACTTATGACGTACGGCATTGTTTTTTGGGGTAACTCGCCTGATGCAAAAAGGATATTTCTGGCTCAAAAACGGGCGGTTCGAGCAATATCTGGTGTAAGTTTGCGAACGTCATGTCGACCCCTTTTCAGTAGTCTGGGAATTTTGACTCTGGCGTCACAATACGTTTTTTCTTTAATGTCGTTTGTTGTTAATAATATCAGCTTATTCCCACGAGTTAGTAGCTTTCACTCGGTGAATACTAGACAGATGTCTAATCTACATTTGCACCGCACCACCTTAACACTTGTGCAGAAAGGGGTGCAGTATTCTGCGGCATCCATTTTCAATAAGCTGCCACAAGAACTTAAGAATCTTAGCACTAATCCACATGCTTTCAAATCTAAATTGAAGAGTTACCTCGTGGCTCACTCCTTTTATTCTGTCGAGGAACTCCTAGAAAAGTTAAATAATTAAGCTAATTTATTTTTTCTTTATTGATTCTTTTCACTTTTTCTATTACCATTATTGTGTAACAATTAATGTATTGACTTGTTCCATGACCATGGAGTCTTACTCCGGAAGTGGGTCCTATGGAACAGAATAAATAAATAAATAAAATAAACCCAATTTACGATCCAACTGCTGTCTGACAATCTACATAGTGACCTTTCATTGGCTGCAGAAGTTTGCCTCCTATTCCATAGTCTTGTCGAACTAACAATAGCTTTTACTTAGCAACATGGTCATAAGTCTTTTCTAGATTTATAAAACATAGACACAATTTCCTGTTCCACTTGTAGCACTTCTTCATTATCTTGTATAAGCTAAAGCTCAGGTCCTGAAAGCCTCTAAGAGACCTAAACCACACTGACTTTCGTCCAACTTCTCCAAGTGAATTACCATTACATCCCTTTACCTGTTTACTGTGAAGTGACAGTGAAATTTGTTTATTTGCTTTACGTTGGAGAGATGCCAGAACTCTGAACAACACCCTGCTCGAAGGATAGGGTTTGATTTCGTAGTTCCTTCTCCTAGAATGATTATCATTAAGAAATGTCATATTGTCACATTGAAAGGGAAGCAGGCTTGACTTCAAAGGCAACTGAACACAGCACTTATACTGAAAGCAGGTTTATTACAAACTTAATATACATGCAGCACTAACTGCCTCAGGCAGAGTGCTCTGCTATTTATACACAGACAGAATGTACCAGAAATTAGAAGAATACTTAACATAAGAAACAAGTAGAATTTACAAGTGAACATAAGAAAGATGTAGAACATTCTGGAGTTATTAATTACTTAGAAATAGATTTTTGCTGGTGCACTGGATTGAACCGGCGACCTTCAGCACCACAGTCAGTGATGCTATCCCCTGCTCCACGCTGGCAGTCGGTTTACATGGTGTCCAAAACAACAGACGTTGCTATATGATGCTGCAGGTGTTGTAAACATAAATGTTAAATTTCATATGTCCATGTTGTATGGTAACAATGCCTACTGGCTGTTGAGACTGAAAAACCTCATGTAGAATGATTACCTTCACCACAGTTCACAAGCATGCTCTACCTAGGCTTTCATTGATAACCGTGTCTTAAAAAAAGACTAGTGAAAGAAAATGGAAAGCACCCTCAGGCCTTACAACCCAATACTGTCAGAGTCTGGAGTGTGGGGATAGAGCTCCAGAAGTTGACGAAGACAGGCCAGTAGGGAAGAAAAAAATCAGACGTCTACACAAGTAAGTGCAAGTAATTTCAGACTTAGCTGAGGTAGGGTAACCAGTTTTCCAAATTAAAAATACGGGACACATATGGTATGCTGCCTTTACCTGCAGCAGTAATGCATACATAAGCACATGAATTGACACACACACACACACAGTATAGTGAACAAAGCCAGTGTTTCCCTCCCCCCCCCCCCCCCCCACCCATTCCCGTTCGCTCCCGAAGCGAACTTGGCATATTTGGTGGTTCTTACTTTAGAAAACTATTAGCACAACAGGAAAAGTTGGTATCTATTTGCTTAAAGAACATCAAAGGTACGGGACAAGCATCGGAATTTCGGGCTTTTGTGACAGGGCAAACTACAAATAAGGAAAACGTAATAACTAAGACATGCCAAATCGGATTCTAATACAAAAACTAACCAAACATAACCACTTGCTGCAGTGGAGTCACCGAGTGTTCTAAGGCAACTTGATATGGAGTGTGTGGTCGCTCACCATTGGAAATTTGAGTCCTCTCAGGGGTATGGGTGTGTGTGTGTCATCCTTAGGTAATTTTAAGTTAGTTTCAGTAGTTAGTAAGTTTGGGGCTGGTGACCATAGCAGTTTGGTCCAATAGGTTTACAAAGATTTGAACATTTTTAACATAACTACTCACATAACTAAAAGCGAAATAAATTCCATTACTAAGTAAAAAATACTTTATTATTTTATAGTTCTCACATGCAAACAAGGGGGAAAGACAGTTTTGATTAGTTACCCACTTTATGCATTTCTCTGTGAATTATATTTTGCAGAAGGATATGCATCTTCCTGAGATTGGTATTTTCACATAATTATCACCACCCCCATGAACCACAGACATTGCCGAGGTGGGGTGGCTTGCGTGCCTCAACGCTGCAGTTAGCCGTACCAAAGGTGCAACTACAGTGGATGGGTATCTGTGGAGAGGCCAAACAAACATGTGGTTCCTGAAGAGGGGCAGCAACCTTTTCAGTAGTTACAGGGGCAACAGTATGGATGATTGACTGAGCTGGCCTAGTAACATCAGCTAACATGGCTTTGCCATGCAGTTACTGCGAATGGCTGAAAACAAGGGAAAAGTAGTCGTTACTTCTCCCTGCATGACTATATGATAATAGCGTCTTCTTGGGTAAAATATTCCAGAGGTAAAATAGTTCCCCATTTGGATCTCAGGATGGGGACTACTCAGGAGGATTCAACATCAAGAAAAGAAAAACAGGCATTCTACGGGTCAGAGCGTGAAATGTTCTAACCGTTAATCGCTTAGGAAAGCTAGAAAATTTTAAAAGAGAAATGGATAGGTTAAAATTAGATATGGTAGGGATTAGTGAAGTTTGGTGGCAGGATGAACAGGATTTCTGGTCAGATGAATACAGGGTTATCAATACAAAATCAGTTGTTTGGTAACACAGGAGTAGGTCTGATAATGAATAAGAAAATAGGAATGCGGGTAAGTTACTATGGGTAGCATAGTGAACGCATTATCATAGTAAAAATAGACACGAAGCCAACACCGGCCACAGTAGTCGAAGTTTATATGCCAGCTAGCATGGCCGATGGTGAGGATATCAAAAAAATGTATGAGGAGATAAAAGAAATCATTCAGAAAGGTAAGGATAACAAAAACTTGATTGTGATGGGGGACTAGAATTCAGTTGTAGGAAAGGGAGGAGAAGGAAATGTAGTAGGTGAATATGGACTGGGAAAAAGGAATGAAAGAGGAGATCGCTTGGTAGAATTTTGCGCAGAGCACAATTTAATGATCACCAACACTTAATCATCATGACATAAGGCTGTATACGTGGAAGTGACCAGGAGACACCTGAAGGTTCCACATTGACTAGATTCCACATTGAATAGATTTAGAAACCAGGTTCTAAACTGTAAGACGTATCCAGGGGCAGATATAGACTCTGACCATAACTTATTGGTTATGAACTGCAGATTAAAACTTAAGAGACTGCAGAAAGGTGGAAAGGTTAGGAGATGGAACCTGGACAACTTGAAGGAACCAGAGGTGGTTGGGAGTTTCAGAGGGAGCATTAGACAAAGATTCGCTGAAGCGGGGGAAAGTAATACAGTAGAAAAATGATGGGTAGTTCTGAGGGACAGGATAGTGAAGGCAGCAGAGGATAATATAGGCAGAAGGACAAGGCCTAATAGAAATCCCTGGATAACACAGGATATACTGAACTTAATTGATGAGAAGAGAAAATATAAAAATTCAGGAAGTGAAACAGGAAGAACGGAGTACAAAGGTCTGAAAAATGAGATTGACAGGATGTGCAGACTGGCTAAGCAGGAGTGGCTAGAGGACAAATGCAGAACCGTAGAAGAATGCATAACTAGGGGAAAGATAGATACTGCCTACAGGAAAATAAAAGAGATATTTGGAGACAAGAAAAGCATCTGTATTAATATCAAGAACTCAGACGGAAAACCAGTACTAAGCAAAGAGGGGAAAGCTGAACTGTGGAAGGAATATATAGTAGTCCTATACAGAGGAAATAAACTTGAAAGCAGTATTCTAGAAATGGAAGACAAAGTGGAGGAAGATGAGGTAGGAGATATGATACTGCGAGAAGAATTTGATAGAGCACTGACGGACTTGAGTCGAAATAAGGCACCTGCAGTAGATGATATTCTGTTTGAACTGCTGATATCGTTATGAGAGCCAGTCATGAAAAAAATGTATCACCTGGTATGCAAAATGTATGAGACAGGGGAAATACCCTCCGACTCCACGAAGAATATCATAATTCCAATTCCAAAGAAAGCAAGTGTAGACAAATGTGAAAATTACAGAACTATTAGTTTAATAAGTCATGGGTGCAAAATACTAACATGAATTATTTACAAGACAAATGGAAAAATTTGAGGAATCCGATCTCAGGGAAGATCAGTTTGGATTTAGGAGAAATGTAGGAACAAGGGAGGCAATACTCACATTACAACTTATCTTAGAAGATAGGCTAAGGAAAAGGAAACCTACATATTTTGCGTTTGTTAATTTGGAGAAAGCTTTCGACAATTTCAACTGGAATACACTCTTTCAAATTCTGAAGGTAGCAGGGGTAAAATATAGGGAGTGAAGAGTTACATTCAACCTATACAAAAACCAGGACAAGTCGAAGGGCAAGAAAGGGACACAGAGGTTGGGAAGGGAGTAACACAGGGTTTTAGCCTTTCCCCAATGTTGTTCAATCTGTACATTGAGCAGGCAGTGAAGGAATGGAAGGAAAAATTTGGAGAGGGCATTAAAGTGCGGGAGAAGAAATAAAAATATTGAGGTTTGCCGATGACATAATAATTCTGTCACAGACTGCAAAGGATCCAGAAGAGCAATTGAATGGAATGGACAGTGTCTTGAAAGGAAGATATAAGATAAACATTAACAAGAGTAAAACGAAAGTAATGGAATGTAATTTTAGAAAATCAGGCATTGCTTTAGGAATTAGATTAGGTAATGAGACAAAAAAAGTAGTAGATGAATTTTGTTATTTGGGTGGCAAGATAAATTCTGATTGCCGAATAAAAGAAGATATAAAATGCGGAATTGGCTATGGGAAGAAAAGCGTTTCTAAAGAAGTGAAACTTGTTAACATCCAATATTAATTTAAATGTTAGGAAGTCGTTTCTGAAAGCATTTGTCTGGAGTGTAGCATTGTATGTGAGTGAAACGTAGATGATGAGAAGTTCAGATTAAAATATTATAGAAGCTTTTGAAATGTGGTGCTACAGACAAATGATGAAAATTAGATGGGTAGATCATGTAACTATGAGCAGGTGCGTAACCTAATTGGGGAGAAATGGAGTTTCTGGCACATCCTGAGTAAGAGAAGGGATAGATTGGTTGGGCACATTCTGAGACATCAAGGAATTGTCAACTTAGCATTAGAAGTAAGTGTGTGGGGTCAAAATCTTAGAGGGAGACTGAGGGAGGCATACAGTAAGCAGAAACAAAAGGATGTAGGTTGCTGAATGTATTCTCAGATGAAGAAACTTGCACAGGCCTGGGTAGCGTGGAGACCTTGTAACACAACATTCATTATGTCACTGGCAAATTATTACTTAACTGTTGACAGCTGATTTGGTGATTTTGACATATAACACATTTCAGGTGACGAGCTCAAATTGCTTGCCTGTGACTGGATCTGTGTCACACTTATGAAATGTATATATTCTCCTTCATGACTCAGGGTCTTTGATGAGATGGAGGATTATCTACAACATAAATTAAAAACAACTTTGCCGATATAACCGTGATTTAATTACAAAACATTGCTGATACAAAATGATATAGGTGTGACACTACAATAGTGAAGTGTTCATATATTGTTGGAATCAGTTTAAATAATAATTTACAATTTCAATTTAATGAATTAATAGGTTATTTAGGTGATTCATATTACATTACACTGTAAAATCATTTAAGAAACAAAGTATTAAACATAAAATTCATGACATCAAATTTTTTATATATATTTTCTTTTAGACGTACTACTAATTATCAAATCTATCCAGTGAGTAAGAAGTTTTACACAAATGTTATCTGTTACATGTTCTTTTCTATATGTGTCATTATTAAGAAACAATTATGACAATTCCTACTTTCATTATAGTGACACAATTATTAAACAATATAACATTGCAAAACAAATCATTTCACATATATTTTAGTGTTTCAAATGCTTTCAAATGTTATTCTGAGTATATAATTGGTGGATATCTGATTATTATAGAATGTACATTTACTGACAATTTATAACCTCATTTATTTCAGTGTCTCAGACTTTAACTGATTATTAATTAGCATTCATTAATTGTCAAATCGTAACTAAATGGCACCTTGCAACAAACATGCCTTCCAGCCACAGAATACACATTCTACCACACCTCCTCTAGTGTAAAGTATACTGAACACTTTATCTGTACATTACAATCCAAGCCGGAATCAGTCTCTTCATAATAGGTCCTATATGTGTCTGACAGACCTGTCTTGTCACACACCCCTCCACAGCACCTCCTGCGTGCGAACATGCAAGAGTTCAAAAAAAAAAGTTCAAATGTTTGTATAGCTTATGGGACTTACCTATGGTGTCATCAGTCCCTAAACGTACAAACTACTTATGAACTAGGTAACACTAAGGATGGCACAAATATCCATGACCGAGGGGGGATTCAAACCCCCAATCGTAGTGGCCGTGCAGACTAAGACTGGCGCGCCGCAATCCCCCCATGCAAGAGTTGCCGGCAGTACTAAATGAGTCTGGCTGTCAGGTCATTTACAGTAAAAGAAATATTATAATTTTTGCTTGCTTTTTTGATGAAGTTGATGCTGGCGATGGGCAGATGAAGGAGATGCAGTCCACATGTCACATGATGACTGGCCGTCCCTGCTCCGGCTGCCTCCATTATTTCTTCCTTTCACCACTTTTACCACATCACCTAAGCTGCGATAGCACAGTCACACATTAATTCACTTATTAAGGTTACTTGGCTCCAGGGCTCAAATGTGAGGAGTCCAAGGAATTCACCAGTCTATATTGATTGAGTCAGGAACAGGAACGGGGTTCATTACAAAATTATACAAAAGTCTTTATCTATATATACAAGAAAAATTTACTTATTTACAATATCTCTGATTCATTACTGAGCAGAAGGTTCTTGCTTCAAACAAATCTATTTTTTTCCCTAATTTAATTAATTCAACAACAAATAATGCTAGAAGAATTTATATGTTATAATCTCACTTTCTTAATTTGATCAAACAAGACATATTTAATTTATTATTACAAACTTTGTCCTTATTACTTTGCTCAAAACAATTATATTTTATCTTAGTATATACATTCTTTATTCTACACATAAGATAGATAGATTGCTAGAAAAAGATAACTTTCTTTATAGAATAAAACATGAGTAGGAGATGCAGCATTTGAAATTAAAAAAATGGAAATGAAATGCTACATGGCTAGGGACCTAGTGCTTGCCACATAATTGTCACATAAAGATCATGTGATCCCCTGAGGGCACAGTGCACCATACATCACAAAAACATTTACATAGTTTCCATGGATATATATAAATCTTAATACTATAATATACAAAATATCTATAATAGACTTTGGTATGCTTTTATAGGTCAACTTGTCTGTACAAATGCTACTTCCTTAACCCTACACATTATAATGTACTTTCCAGATTTAAATTTTATATAACTTCAGCTCAGTCACATTCCGCAGGGCAAACAGCTTCCCAGATCTTGGATAAACAAGTCTGTATGCATTTGGTTGTGGTACCTCTTTGACTCTGAATGGCCCAATATAAATGTCGAAAAACTTCTTCAGTTCATTGCTAATGGCTTTAGATTTTTCCTTTGTTTTCACAAGAATGAAGTCATCTACTTTGAACTGGGTGGCTTTAAGCTTCTTGTCATGCCTTCTCTTTCTGATTTTTCCTTGTTCTTCCAGTCTCTTTTTAACAATTTCTTCTCTCTCCTGAGCAGTCATAGATTTACATACAGGGTAATCTACAATTTCAACAAACAGATTAGATGGTTTCTGATCAAACATAATTTTATAAGGACTAAAGCCTGTTGAAGTCTGCTGTAGGCTGTTCAAAACATCTTCAAATTTTTCGACATAATCAACCCATGAGACATGGTTCTTGTTACAGTAGGTCCAGAAAATTCTATTTAACTCCCTCATATAGTGTTCTGCTGGGTTTCCCGACAGGTGATAAGCCGAGATTAGGATGTGTCTTATGTTCTCATCCTCCACAAAGTCCTTCCACAATTTAGATGTAAACTGGGTTCCATTGTTTGATAAGATACCTTTTCGTTTTCTAACATAAACAAATAATCTCTTTGAAATTTGTTGATTAAGTTTCTACTAGTGGCTTTCTAATCTGATGTACTTGGAGAATAAATCAACCACAACAAATATGTAACAGAAACCTCCTTTGGACTTTGGTAGTATCCCATAAAAGTCAACAGCAACTAGTTCTAGCTTCTCCTTAGGCAATATGTTTTGCATAAACCCTTTACTAGTTTGATTACTTACTTTTACTCTCTGACAACGGTCACAACTTACTGTCACCTTTTTCACTCTCCTTGCCACACTATAGAATTATATATTTTCCTGTATCGTCTGTGCACACTTCAATGTCCCACAGTGTCAAAAACTTTCATGAACATATTTAATGAAAACATCAATATATTGCTCACACCAACATAATTTCCAAATGTCACTGTTTGGACTGTTTCTCCTAAACAATATCCCTTTATGCACTTTATAATATTCATCAACATTTTCATGTCCCTTCTTTCCAAAATAGCTTTTCACCAGTCTCCAATTACTATCCCCATTCTGGTATCTCCTCAGATCATTGCAAATATTCTTGATTTCTTGTTCTCCCTTAATTCCTTGCAAATACATAATCCTAAATTCTCTTTCACATTCCCCATTATTTACATCTATTTCACCCCCCCCCCCCCCCCCCAAAGGCAACCTAGACAGCGTGTCTGCAATCAGATTCTCTTCCCCCTTAATATATTTGACTGTGTAATCAAATTGTTGCACGAACATAGCCCATCTTGTCAGTCTACTATGGTGTAAGTTACATTCCTGGATATAGGTCAAAGCTGTATGGTCAGTATAAGCAATTACTTTATGTCCTGCCAAATAGTTCCTGAATTTACTAAATGCCCAGTGAATAGCTACCAGCTCCTCCTCTGTTACAGTATATGATTTTTCGTGTTTCTGCAACACTCTGGTTGGAAATTCTATGGATCTATGTTCTTTCTTGCCCCCTATTTCTCTCTCCTGAAACACATGAGCTCCAAAACCATTGTCGCTGCAGTCCGTCATAACACAGAAAGGTAATGATATATCAGGTCTACACAGTATCCGACTGTTACACAATTCTGTTTTTATTGTGTCAAAAGCTTGCTGGCATTCATCATCCCAAATCCACATGCTATTTTTCTTTAACAGGTTATTAAGGATTGGTGCATTCAATGTTTGACTACTGAGAAATTTTCTGTAAAACCCACACATTCCGTAGAAAGACTTTAATTGTTTCTTAATTTTTGGTCGTGGAAAATTGGCTATAGCTTCACGTTTTTCTTTATCTGGTAGTATACCCTCTTCAGAAATAATATGTCCCAAAAATTTCAATTTTTTCACTCCAAAATTACATTTTTACAGTTTTAATGACATTCCCCCCTTCTCAATTTAGCACAAACTTCCCTTGATACATGAAAATGTTCTTCCCATGATTTCCCAGTGACCAGAATATCATCAACATAAATAATAAGTTTACTGCTCAACTCCTTTCCCAAGACAAAATCTAGAGCTCTTATGAACTCGGCTAACATTTGCCTCCATAAAAAAATGCAGTGTATTTTCTGGAGTTTCTTTCTAATGGCACCTAATGAAATCCTGCAGTTAAATCTAAAGAAGACATGTATTTCATGCAGTTAAACTTACATAGTAACTCATCCATGTTCTCAGGGTGGTCTGTTTCACTTTCTAAGACTTTGTTTAGCTGTCTAGAATCTAGAACAAGCCTAACACCTCCTTGCTATTTCGAAATTACAACCAACGGATTATTATAATTACTTTGACTTCTCTCAATTATTCCTTTCCTCTTCGAAATAGGTAACCCATAGGGTTTCTTAAAGAATGGTTCATGGGGTTTTAGCTTAAGTTTGCACTCATAATTTCTAACCTTCCCTGGTTTGTCATCAAAATCATCATGATATCCCCACAGTAATTCCCATAACTGATCTTTTTGTTTTTTCACTGTCAGCTGCCATTAACTTCTTTTCTACTAGATCATTATATTCACTGTCACAATACTCCTCCTTTGTTACATCATTGAAAGGCTCTCTCTCTTCAACAAGTGCCATTTCTTTAATTTCTACATTTGTCTCTATAAAATTACACATAATTAGTTATGTAGCAGTGGTAACACCTGTTTTCAGATCAGATATAATCACTTATTTACCTCCCCAATCAAATGCAACCCCTGCTTTAATAATCCAATTCATGCCTACTAAGATACTTTCATTTAACTCAAGTACTACCAGGCAACCTTAAGTATACTGAATTTCATTTACATAAAAGTTCAATAACTCTTGTCTGTTTACCAATTTACTGTGTCTACCTGTAGCACCCCTAATTTTAACTCCTACAACAGGTAGCTCCACAAAGTCATTGCTTACCTTGATTCTATCTCTAAATTTCTCTGAAATGGCACTAACAGGACTTCCTATGTCTATAAGACGATTCTCAGTCTTAACAACAACACTTCAGTATCTCTTCCTTTATCATATTCATGTAATAAATCTTTGCATACATCATCAAAATTTAAATCCTTCATCCTGGTGTTATCCTTCTCTGTACCCATACTGCTGAGGGTCACATCAGTCACATGTTCACTTTTTAATTTAGGCTCACACATATTTTTAGATGAATCCTTTTTGCAACTTGACTCTTCACAATTATCAATACACTCAACATCAAACATCTTGCAAAGTTACCTGACAATATTCTTTATTCTGTTATTTTCTTCATCCTGTTTGTGTCTGTCCCATGCAGTTTTCAAAATATTAACATCTGAATCAGTCTGAACATTACCTCCTGACCATTTGTGGCACAGCTAAGATCCATTAGTATTAACTGACTTTCATGATCTTTCCCTATCAAATCATCATCATTTTTTCACATAACATCTTCCTTTACCTCTATATACACCATGCTATCCAATTCTTGATAAAAATAATCATCACTGGACACGTCTCTACTGTCTTCACTGTCAACATTCTCATTACTTACTATGTCATTATCATTTTCCACTGATACAACATCTGTTACCCCCCCTCACATGATCATCAGCAACACCAGCACACACATCACTGTTACCACACTGATCTACTTTGCTTTCCATAAGATTACATAATCCAAACTGATCAAATTCAACATCTACATTATTGTTTACATTCTTACCTTCACTATATAGGTTAGACACAACAGCTTCATCTAGTTCTACTTCATGAGTATACTGACTAATATTATCTTTCTTAGATTCAGTTTCATCTCTTACAGTTTTCCAAAATTCCCTGTCAAAAGTTAATCTGTTCATTTGGTGTGAACCCCTATAGTTCAACACATTAGTCCCATTTCTCATTTTAGAATTATTGTTATCATATTTCAGGTTACCATACTCAGTCCTATAATGGTTATCCTGATTAACATTCTGAAATCTAGGCCCCAGACTGACAGGAATATCACTCAGGCTCCTACTAGTTTAAATGATCTTCTTGGTCATATCTGAATCTTTTAGGTTCACTCTGCCTATTATCATTCCCCCACTGTCTTCCTCTATTGTCCTGATTCCTATTCCACTGCCTGTTTCTATCATTTCCTTGGGAATTTCTCCTGTTTTCATTCTCCTGATATCTACCTTGGTTCCCATTGTCTATCCCATTAAAGTTCTTATTACCATATGCTTGATTTTAGCTCCAAAACCCTGCTCTGTTCTTTCATAAGCCCTGTCCAACTTCTCAACATATATTAAAAACTGTTCAATGTCTTCATCTGGCCCATATACTAATCCCTATTAAATTCATTTTGGTAGTCTATATTTCAGTGCATCAATTTGAAGTAGCTCATCTAATGGTTTGTCTAAATGAATGAGTTTACTAAGCTGTTTTTCACAAATTGACCTCATACTTTCATCAGATTCTCTATATAAAGGACCATTGAGAAAATAACTTTTCCTCAAACCTTGCTCTGTTTCAGACTGAAATGTATTTAAGAACAACAACTCAAATTCACTAGATGACATATCAGATACGTTTTGCTGGTTAGCCTACAAAAGTGCTTCATTATCTAACAGTTTCTTAATGAATTTAATCTTTAAGTTGTCAGACATGTCTACAGTAAACTGCTCTTTATAGTATTGCAAGAAGTCTTTCGGGTGTAATTTGCCATCACCTGGGTAACATTTCAATGGCACATTACCCCAACTACAACCAAAATTACAAACAAAACTCTTTTGAGCAAGACTTTCTTGCAATTCTGTAAACTTTTATCCACAAGAAATGTTCCTGCTCTTCTTGAAAAGTATAGCCTCAAGCAAAATATCCACAAGCCACAAGCACTATTTACTCATCAGCATCCAAACTACCACTCTCACACAACTGACTTATTCGCCGTGCAAACCGGCCACCTGCTGCGCTTTTTCCACCTTTTACTTCCACGTCATCACTCTATGTTGAAGCTGGGATGACCCCATCTTTTATACATGATTATGGTTTACAAAAGTCCTAAGCCAGAACCTCTACAACATTATCAATTTACATAATATTTAACATAGTAAATATTAAAAAGACAACATTGTTTATACATACCTTACCTCAGGAGTTTCCAAATTTTCAGTAGCATAACTCTCAAAGCTAAAGATAATAAATTTATAGATATACACACATCAAATGAAATGGATAAATCATGTCATATAAATTATACAAAAAATTATAAATCATAAAATAGGCGTAAAAATTGATTTATGGTGTCACAAAGTGACTGTCATTTCAGTTCCATAGTAAACAGTGGTGTCTGTTAAAATATAATCTCCATAATCAATGTAATTAGCACAAAAGTGTATTTGGTTGTCAATTCTTAATCATGAGCTGTGCATGAATTGAGGACTATTTTCATTAAGTTAGATTATTAAGATGTTGTGCCAAATATGAGAGAAGCCATTTCCAATTTAATTTGAGTTTTCTTTTTCTTTTCAGTAACATTGAAAAAAGGAGAGAACTTTCCATTCTTTCATCCAACAGTTTCTTTCCTTTCGTACATTTCTACCATTCACAGAGTCTTATTTAAAGACATGAAATTTCAGCAAAGTGCCTTATATTAATTTTCTAATTACAGTACATACTCATAAAATTACAACCATTAAGTCAAAAAATGGTGTCTGTTCTTTCGGACATGTCTGAAAAGAACAGACATCATATAAAATGTATATCTAGCCAAACAGCCAAGTGAAAATTTCAGTGCGGATGCATTAATGTGCTTGATTCCTTGTGGGAATCCAGTATAGGCTGCAAGCACATTGAATCAAATGGGCAGGGGGCATAAAATCTACTTTTGAAATATTATTGAATATTGAATTTTAGAATCTGATTTCAGGTTCAACAACTTTAAATACCGATATACTGAAGAGATGAAACAGGCTTGCATTACATGCTTGAAACAGTAACTGGGATCATGATGTGTTTGACTTTGACATGTAAGAGAAAACCCTCCACTGACCCAAGAAGATGCTATCTTTAGTCCAGACAGTACAGCATTCATTGTAAAAGAACAGAGTAAGTTCATATAGCAATAGTTAACTCCAGAAGTGCCTTTGAAAAGGCCCAGAAACTCCTCTCACTTATACACAGCCACACTTCCCACACAATCACAAGGATGGAAAGCTGGCTAGAACATGTATTTTGTAGCAATGAAATTCAAAACTATGACTAGAATATATATCACGAAGGTAGTCTGAACACTGAAGTTCGAGGTGTTTTATAGCAATATAAAACCTGATAATATCAAGTGAGATTAGTACAGATAAATAATGTAAATTAGTTTTGGTGTGGATCAGGCTTGAACCTGGAATAAATGGGGTCATTTGATACTATTACAGATTCCTGCATCAGCAACAGTAGTGGTGGAACATCAGAGGATAAGCCTGGAAAATTTCCTACTCATGTTACAGTTTTACATGGAGATTTTAACTTATTGGATATAGACTGAGAGGCTTAATTGTTAAAGAATCAAGTAACTTGTTTAAGTGCTTTATCCAAAAATTACCTAACTAAAGTACACCTACATCAGTGTATTGAAAGCTATGCAAGACATGTTCAGCTAATTTGAAATTAAAGTTTTATGTACTGACTTGAAAGATATTTACGTTAAATCAGTAAACGGATTGAAACAACAGTTCCAGATACTCTGTGGCCAAAATGGCACTAAAATACATAAGATTGCAAATTGTAATTTATTATTACTTTTTATTTATTTTATTTTATTGTTATTATTATTTTCCTTCAAAAGTGTCTCATAGAAGAAATTAAGATTTCCATTCCTTCTGTAAATTGTCGCATGAACAATAACATTTATTTTGAAATAAGTGACCAAGGGACAGAAAAGCAACTAAAGTAACTCAACCAAGGAAAGGCAACTGAACCTCATGAGGTAACAATTTCATACTTCTTCTACACAGAGTATGTGACCTTGCTGCCCCCCCCCCCCCACCCCCACCCCAACCTTCTTGCAACAGTGTACCATAGGTTAAGTGTTCCTATAGTTCTAACATCAGTCTGTTTTAGGGTTTTGGAACGTTTTATGCTCTTGTGTTATGACATTCCTGGAGACAGATTATCTCCTCTATAGGAATCATCATGGGTTCCAAAAGTAAAAATTGTGTGACACCCAGCGTACATCATTTGTCGACAATACCCAGAAAACATTAGATACAGACACCCAAATAGAGGCCATGTTTCTTGACATCCAAAATGTCCTTTGCACAGATTCACACTCTCACCTAATGAACATAATATGAGTGTTCAAAATATCAGACCAGCTGTTTGAGTGGATTGAATAATTTCTAGCAGAGAAAGTAGCTCAGAAAACACTTTTTTGGGCAGTATTTGAATATTGCTCATTACTGTGGGATCCATATGAGGTAGGACTGATAGATGGGTTCTACATTTACAGACATACTCCACAAGTATACTGCTTACCACTACTAGCTATTTCTTTTCCTTTCCACTTCCAAACATAGCAAAGTGAAAACACTGTCTGTATACCTCCATAAAAACCCTAATTTATCTTATATTTGTTATCATTTCAGAAAATGAAAGTTGGTATCAGAAGAATCATTCTTCAGTCAGCTTCAAATGCAGGCTCTCTTAAGTTTCCTCAATAGTCCATTTTGAAAAGGTCATCACTTTCTCTTCAGGAATTCCAATTTCAGTTCACAAAATATGTCTGTAACACTCATGTTAATTTAGACTACCAGCAACAAATCTAACAGCTCACCTCTGAATTGCTTTTCTGTCTTCCAAACACTCAAGATCTATTCAAGAAAGATAAAAGAAAACAAATGGCTTTAACCCTGAGTGTCACAGTTCCAATATACATCTAAGTGGCAGCAAAGAAATGGGGGAAAAGTGGTGGTGCCAAGAGAGGGTGAGACAATTCTTCCCACCATGTGACACATCTACACCTGCATCTACCTAATTCCTCTGCAAATCACATTTAAGTGACTGCTAGAGGGTTCATCAAACTGCTTTGATGTTATTTATTTACCAATAGTGAGCAGGAAAAAAGAAAACCTAGATCATTCCATTTTACATCTGATTTCTTGTATTTTATTATGATGATGATATCTCCCTATATAGATGTAACAAGATATTTGCACATTCATAGGAGAAAATTTGTGAAAGACATTTTCAGATAGATTTAGCCACAATGATAAATGCCTTTCTTGTAATAATTTCCACCCCAACTCAAGCATCATTTCCATGACACTCTCTCCCCAATACGGTGATAACACAAAATGAGTTCCCCTTCTCTGAACTTTCTCAATATCTTTCATCAGTCCCACTTGGTGAGGATCCCACAATTTGCAGCAGTACTCCAAAATATATCACACTAGACAATTTCTGTAATAGTACTGTTGCATCTTCTGCATGTTCCTCCAATGAATCATAGTCTTTGGTTCATGTTCCCTACAGTGTTTAGTGTGTGTTTTTTCCAATTAAAGTTGTTTGTAATTGTTATTCCTAGGTATTTAGTTGAATTTCAGGAATGTCAGAAACTATGTTTAACAGTTCAGCTTTAGCAGCACTGTCATCAATAGCAATACCATTGCTATTGCATGGTAAAGGTATTGATTGTGTTTTTTTGCTAATATACTTCACATGCCACCAGAATTTTTTAAAGGTTTTCTACTTATTAGGAGACAGTGTTTCATTATGGAAACTGTTATAAGCATCTGGAAGTGAAATTTGTGCTAAATTTCAACTTCCTGTAAAAGATTGCCAGTCTTGGGGATTTTATATCTGTATTTAAATTTGGCATGTTTTTTTCTTTGCTTTTGCAAGAGTTATCTAACCTGTTTTGTATACCATAGTGAGTCTGCACCCTCTTTTGTTAATTTATTGTGTATAAATCTCTCAAAAAATGTCAGTCTTATTTCTCTGAATGCAAGCTACATCTGATCTACAATCACTTTGTTGGTTTTGAAAGCCTTTAGAGAATCAGCCAGAAAGCATTAAGCAGAATTTGAATCTGCTTTATTGACTAGATATATTTTTCATTTAAATTATATTGAATTGCAAATTTCAATATTCAGTCTCACTACAAGAACTCTGTCTTCACTAATCCTTGTTTCAGTTTTGTTGTCATTTATCAGTTCAGGATATTTTTTCCCCTAGGAGGTCAAGTATGTTATCACAAACATTTACTATTCCAGTTGATTCATGAACTAATTGCTCCACATAGTTTTTGGAGGAAACATTCTGTATAATTTCATGCAATGTGTTATGTTTGCCTCTGTCTTTAACTTGCCCACTATATGTTGGAAAAAATACATGTTCAGAGTGAACACCAATTACAGTTGTATGCTCTGGGTATGTGTTCACAGTTTGACTGAAGCTTTCTTTGAACAATTCTGGAATCCAATGGTGGTCTGCATATGGAGTGCACATATTCCTTCTTGGCTCCCTAACATCCATGTCACTAAGGGGACAACATTGGAGCTCCCAACTACAAAAAAAGTCCCACCCTTAGCGGGCTGAGATTGGGTAAAATTGTGTTGACATTAGGAGCAGGTGTGATTCATTAATAACCTTCAGCATCACTTATATTCTTATTAAATAGGAGCATGTCACACTTGTGGATCATTACAAGCAACTTCAAGGCAACATTCAAACTTCTGCAATACAGAGTGAGAAAATTTTGTGGTTTCTAGAAAGTGTCCCTTTAATTTTATTGTGACACCACTTCCACAATCTGTATGGCTTTGTTATGAAAATGAGATGAAATGGTAAGGTTGTGACAAACTCGCAGTCCCCAAGCTAAAAATATCTGCACCACAACTGGGAATTGAACTAGTGACAATGTGATCTAGATGCAGTGGTATTAACAACTAGAGCATGAATTGTGCTTCCTACAACTATATCAAATACTAAAATTACCAAGTGTTTCAAACATATTCTATATTTTCTGAAATTATTTGTTGCAATTTACTCTGTCATCTCTGTGTTTTTGAAATTGTTCATTTATCTAAACTTTATGAATAAACTTATTATGTATTAATTATGAGAGATTATGATGACTAAATGTCATACCAGCAATAAGTAAATTTAGTGTAAGACTTTGGGTAATGGCTTGAGCAAGAAGTGATTATTGCAAATTTTGTGCAAATGCTGTAGTGCAAATTGGTATCTGATACATTACAATATATTTTGGTAAATAATTTTAACCCTTTAAAGCATGGCTTTTTATTTGAGTCTACAAAACTATCACAATTAATGTATAGTGTGAATATACTAAGAAAATTTTTTTCTTTAAAATATCCTTTTAATTATAATACACTATTAGCAGCAGTAAGTTCATAGCTATTCAGCTACATAGTGCGTCCATGATGTACTTGATGCAGTAAATGTCACTATTATGCCTCTAATCTTTCCAGAATGTAACTCATAATGCAATAGTAGTATGTGGCTGATTACTTTTACATGGCAAAAGAGGAAAACTAAAGTAAACAAACACACATGTTAGGAGTAGCTCAATGCAGCTGTCGAACTGATTCAGTAGCACTCTGTAATTTATAATTTCTAGGATGAGCTACTTGCATGTGTAACACTATGTATAGAAGCAGCTAAAAATGGATTTGTGATAAAATGTTGACCAGTTTGAGAGATAATCTAAAAAATAAGGTATGTAGCTGATCAGCTACACAATGCATTAAAGGGTTAAAGAGTATAAATGTGCAAAGTAAGAGAACTGACATTTGCATAATTAAATGAAGCAATCACAAAAAAAGAGAAAACACTCATGTAAGCAGTTAAATTACCTCTTTGATATTTGACTACCACTTTAAGTTTTTAGGAGATTGTTTGCACAAAATATTTACTGTTCTACTTTTGTCACTGACTTACCTTTCTTCAGTACCTTTTCTGAGTCACCACTTGTAATGTACTGTATATAATTGTGTGGTATTATTTGTGTTGTACAAAGATTCAAAGAGTGGAGTTAATTAACTTGTAAATCATGGCACATGTTTGTAAAATGTTAGTATTTAAAAATAAAGTACCTGAAAGTTAGGAGAGCAATCAGTAACACCACAATAGATTAACATTAATTGAAGTTCTTGTTTATGTGAAACTTGACTGTGACTTGAAGGGGAAGGTTATGAACAGTCCCCATATCTATAAATTCACTTGTTATTAGATTGTTTTAGTTTTACCACCTGTTTAATCCCTCCTTCAACAGCTTCCTCTTTTGTCATTTTTTCCTACTCTTAACTAGGAACTCAGATTTTTGTTACCACTCTTCTTTTGATTTTACTTTTCTTTGACACATTCATCAATTCTTGCATTTTCTCTTCCAGATTTTACTTTCATCATATATTCCACATTGCATAAGCCCCAAATACCTCTGTATAATTTTCTGTAATGTTCAGCCTTCTTTTCAACTTTTTTCCACTCCTGTTTCATGAATGTTTGCCTTGATCTGAAAACAATATAGTTCTGACCATGTGAAGTTTAATTAATTTCTTTGTGCATATAGATCTGCTTTGCTGTCATATCCAATTTCATCTCAATTTTAATTTGTGTATGTGTGTGTGTGTGAAGTGTGTGTGTGTGTGTGTGTGTGTGCTTGCATGCATGCTGTGTGCTGTGCACAGATAGATATTATTTCTCTTGGTCTAACAACTTATGATTTGAATCTGTTTTCTTTCAATTTCAGATTTCTTGTATCAGCGACGAAGTGAAATTGTGGAATCTCCATACTTCTCCAAATTTGCCAACTTCACACAAGATATGGACAAATTTTATAAAGACTTGCTGAAAAATGATGCACTTACAAACATAAAAAAGTATTCTTACATAATTTATAAATTCTTGGAAGAGAAATATTTTGCATTGGTTCCATTTGGTAAGATATTACCAAATTTTATAAATTTTTCAAAGGCCATTTGATATATGCTGTATTCTTTATTGTATCTTAATTTTTATTTATTATTTTTGGATGGTAATGAGTTTTCTGTAAGGGATTAGTGAAACTTTTAAACAGATTCAAAGTGCAAGCTGTACCAACATGGACAAAACTGGGACCTATGTTATTCATAGGTAATAGGTCTTTTTGTGTCTCATTTCCGCCAGTTGTCCTGAGTGTTGGTGGCCGAGTAGAGAGAGACCGACACAGAAAAATAGGATGCACGTGTGTGCAGGTACGGAGGTGATCAGCCAGTGGGACAGCAGAAATTAGAAACACTAAGCTAGATTAGTATAAGAGATATATTTCATAGAAATAATACATTACTTAACTTGGAGAGTAGCAGATTAGTAGAATGTTGATACACAGTTTAGCTAGAGGCCTGCCTACTGATGATTCCTAGTGCCTATCCGATAGCCAAGTCTTAACTGGTGGCTATCTGATTCCCAAGTGGCCGATGCAGCAGAGGGTGCTCGTGGCTGACGTCGTAAGAACACTGCGCCGTTCGTGCATTGCGGCGCGCAGCGAAAGTACGTAGCGCGCACTTCATACTTGTGCGACACCACAGGTCTTCCAATTGTGCTATTCAGTTACTACTTGGGTCCCAGTTTGAAGCTTCATTTCCACCAATACATCATATCATACCTTCAAACCTTCACAGAATTTATTGTCTATATATTGCAGATTAGCACTCCTGATAAACGGTGTATTGTGGGGACATGGCTCATCCACAGCCTATGGGATTATTTCTAGAATGAATTTTCACTTTGCAATTTATCATGAACTGTTTTCTAAAATTCCGGTGGATTAAAATGTATTCTACTAGTACTTTAACTGGGGGGCCTTTGCCTTTCATGAACAAATGTTCTGCCAACAGAGCTGTCCAAGCACAACTCATGACTGACTCCCAACTTTACTTCTGCCAGTACCTCATCCCTTACCTTCTAAGCATCACATATGTTATCCTGCATCCTTCTTTGAAGTTTTTAACATGGGAATTGAGGTACTGAAGCTGTGAAATTTGGTTGTGATTTGTTCTCAGATAGAACAGTCAGTAGAGGCCTTGTTTATGAAAGACAATAGTCCCAGTATCAAGTCATGTTCCAGCAGTATGGTTCACAGTTGTAATCTGCCAGCAAGTTTCATATCATTTCGTACTCCACTGCAGAGCAAAAATTTATTTTGGGAGGAAATAGTACCCTTAATGGTCTGATGAGAAGCAGATACAAGATGGAGATTTATAGGAAGAATCCTGAGGGAGTGTCATTCGCCTAAAAGGGGAGGGGGAGTTACATATATGCTGCAAACTTTTATGTGACTCTTAATTGATTCCTGTTACATTACTGCAGAAATTATCAAATATCTCAAGCAAGTCTTAAACTGTTGAAAATACATACATATATTTACGAAAACAAATGCTTCAGTTTATGGATATAAAGAAAATTTAACAATTCAGTTAATAATAGACGATAGGCAGCAATTCACTTATTGCTGAGCTACATACAGCCATGTAGAATAGACTGTCATATTCACACAACTTCAATTTTCAGCCGCAGCCTTCATCAGAAAAAATACACATAGTCACACAATCACTCAAACTGAAGCACATGTGACCACTGTTTCTGGCAACTCTGGTGCAACAGTATAAAAATCCAGCAACTGAAGCAGGCAAAGGGAAAGGAGAAAGCAGGAAGAAATATAAAAAGTTGTTATACAAGTGAAATGAATTGCAAGACAGTATTGTAGGGGAGAAGCAGTAGATGAAAATGAGGAAGAATATTTTATACCGAAAGAATAATTTTACAGTGCACTGAAAGATTTCAGGTGTCACAAGGCCCCTGGAGTCAGTAAAATCACCTTCTGAATTGCAGATATCCTTGATTGTGTCAGTCATGTCAAATCTGTTGCACCTTATGTGCAAGATGGATGAGACAGAAGAAATACCTTGAGACTTTAGGAAGTATGTAATAATTACAGTTCCAAAGAAAGTAAGTGCAGAGGTGTTTGAAAATTGAAGAACTATCAGTTTAGTAAGCCATAGTTGCAAAATAATAACATGAATTATTTACAGATGAAAGGAAAAAGTTGTAAAATCTGATTTCAGTTTGGATTTAAGAGAAATGTAAGAACATTTGAGGCAATATTGGCCTTATGACTTAGAAGAAAGTTTAAGGAAAAACAAACTTAAAAATTTAAGTTTTTAGATTAGGGGAAATCTTTTGGTAATGTTGACTGGAATACACACTATAAAATTCTGAAGGTAGCAGGGGTACAATATAGCAAATGAAAAGTTATATATGACTTACACCAAAACCAGACATCATTTATCAGAGTTGAAGGGCATGAAAGGGACACAGTGGTTGGGAAGGGAACAAAACATGGCTCTCACTTTCTACCAATGTTATTCAATCTGTTCTTTGAGCAAGCTGTGAAGGAAACCAAGGAGAAATGTGGAGGAGCAATTAAAATTGAGGGAGAAGAAGAAAACTTTGTTATTTGATGTTGACATTGTAATTCTGTCAGAGACAGTGAAGGACCTGGTAGATTAAATTAATGGAATTGATAGTGTCATGAAAGGAGGATAGAGGATGAATACTAAAAGGGGAACACAAAAGTAATTGAATGTAGGCTAAGAAAATTAGATGCTGAGAGAATTAAACTAGGTCATCATTATCATTTTTCATCTCCAGTTTCCCAGGTGTGGCTAACAAGCGCTCTCCGTCTCATCCGATCTTGATATAACATTTGGTCTTGGACATCATCCCAGTTAAAACAGTTCTTCTCTATGTCTGATTTTACTGCCTCTATCCATCGTATCCTTGGCCTTCCTCTTGATCTTCTTTCTCCCACCTCCATTCTGAAGTATTTATTAGCTGTTCTTGTGCTATCCATTCTTATTACATGACCATACCACTGCAGTCTTCGTTTCCCCAAGATGTTGGCTATAGGCACCCTGATCCCAGCTGTATAAAGGTTGGAGTAAAGTAAGTGTTATACAAAGTTAACTTTGTTGTCTGGGGTACTTTTTTGTCCCAGAGTAGATTCTGAACTTGCATGTAGAAATTTGATGCTTTTTGTGTTCTGTTGAGGATTTATGCTGTATGGTGTTGTCCTTGGAGAAAATACTTCCAAGATACTGAAAGTGGGAAACTGAATTAATTTTTGTTCCCTCCAAGTAGGTGTTTGAACTTGTTCCCTCTCTGTTTATGGTCATCTCAACTGTCTTGGTCTTGCTGATTTTCAGGTTAAATTCTTTAAATTTATTGTTCCAGACAGTAAGGCTCTTCTGCACTTCTTTTTCTGTTTCTCCCCATATTACAACATCATCTGCAAATACCAGTGATCTCGACTCATTTGCAGTTTCCTTAATAGATTTTAGCATTCTGTCCATTACAATAACAAACAAGAGTGGTGATAGAGCACTTCCCTGCTGGACTCCCTTCTTCCTCTCAAACCATTCAGAGCGACCATTTCCTATTTGAACACTATTATTGCAAGTTTGATACAGCATCTTTACCCTGTCAATTAGGTAATTGGGCACTTTTAAATCTTCCAGGCACATCCATATTTTATTATGAGGGACACTATCATATGCCTTCTCAAGGTCTAAAAACACCATCACTAAGTTATTTCCATGTTCCCAGTATTTCTCTGCCAAAATCCTTTTCGCAAAAATGAGATCTATAGTACTTCGCCCTTTCCTGAAACCATGCTGTTCTTCTTCTAATAAGAGTTCAACTACCTTCCTATATTTTCCAACAGCTTTAGGGCATGTTGAAGTAGGGTGATACCTCTATAGTTTCCACACTTCTTTTGTTCTCCTTTTTTAAACAGTGGAATGATGACTCCTTTGGTCCAGTCATCTGGAATGTTGTTGTTTGTCCAGATGACTGACAGGACTCTGTAGATCCATTGTAGGCCAGGTGTTCTGGCTGCCTTCATCATATCTGAGCTTAGTTCATCAAACCCTGGAGACTTTCTGTTTCGCATATTTTTCAGAGCAGACTCAACTTCCAGCCATGTTAATGATTGTAGAACCTCATGTGTTTCTTCAGCTGGACAATCATTATCGTCTCTGATGTCAACATTCCCATTCAACAGCAAGTTAAAATGTGAGGATATTTAGAGTTCCAAGTATGAGATTTTGTTTCTTTGTTGGTTTTTATGTCTGCAGGGATCTCTGATATGCTTCAGGTTTTTGGCCGTAGTACTTTCGTGAGGTCCCTGGAGAACTGTCATGTCCAATAATTTCTTTTATACATCCAAGGCTTGTTTTAGTCTTGAAAGCACACTTTAATGCACCACTGGCCAGCTACGCCTAACACAGCTTCATCAGAGCCCCATTAGCTGCCGCTTTTCAGGATTCCTGAAAGGCCTTCACAGCTGTTGTAGCAGTCGTGGAACTCACATAGACTCCACTGTACTTCACCCTTACAGACAATCCCTTACTTCATGCCGTTGCCCATCTCCCATGACGTGGATGAGTGGTTGGCCTTGTGGGAGACAAACTAGGTAATGAGATAATAAAAGTAGTAGATGAGTTTTGTTATTTGTGTAGAAAAAAAACTTATAACGGACAGGGTGAAGAAAATATAAAACACAAAATGGCTGTGGGGAGAAAAGCATTTCTGAAGAAGATAAATTTGTTAACGTTGAATATTAATTGTTTGAAAGACTTTTCAGAAGGTATTTATGTGGAGTGTAGCATTATACAGAAGTGAAACATATATGATAGGGAATTCAGACAAAATATGATAGGATGCTTTAGGATTTTGGTGCTATAGGAGAAAATAAGGTAATATTGGCATAATGAGGGGATACTGTACAGATTTGGGGAGAAAAGAATTTTCTGGTGTATCTTGACTAAAAGAAGGGATAAGTTGGTGGGACACATTCTGAGACATCATGGAAGGAAGTGTGTGGAGTAAAAACTGTGGAGGCAGACCGAAAGACAAATACAGTGACAGGTTCAAAAGGATTTAGGTTGTCATTCTTATTCAGAGATGAAGAGGCTTGCACAGAATAGGGTAGCATGAAGAGCTGCATCAGTCCAGGCTTTTAGCAGAAGACAAAAATGACATCATCACTTGCTGCACAAACTTTTGAAGTGCAATTTCCATTTTTCTTGTTGGCAACATTCAAATATGAAAAACCTTAAAACCTCTTTACACAGTGGACATAGAGAACTCTCATGACTCTATCACACACTCTTTGTTCTAAGTTTGAGGAAGTTAGGTACCTTATTCTCAAATCCAGGCTAAATTTGTAAACATTCTCATAATACGTTTCTGATGTTAGCGTATCTCTCATACATACCTTCTGTTGACCAGCTTTTGTTCATCTTACTTAAATTTATCACTTCAGAATGAGGCACATTTTAACTGAAAATCAACATTTGGAGAGACCCACAAATGTCTGTGCATTACAGCATTCTAATGACTCCAAGGACAGTTGGCTATTATTTTCAAAAATTATATGGTACTTTTTCTTAACAATTAAGTCTTACTACAACTTATCCAACAATTATGTTATAAACTTTTCAAATTGTTTCTGACCACCTTGTATAATAGACATGGATGCATTAAAATTATCTTTCTACCAATTAGTTTCAAGTGTAGTAGTAAAATCAGCTAAAAATAAATGTTATTTTGCTGTTTAGGATTTGAGAGAATACATCCTAAATGTTTGTGTTTCATATGCTGAATAAATACAGATATTTCATGTACATCTTACACACGTGCAGTCACTGGAGGAACTGCTTACATCGTAAAATAACTAGGAGTTCAGTAACACAAAAATGCATGCCTAAGTGAAGTTATGATTATGGAGTTCCTTGTGTAACATTGCTTATTAATTAAACAGAACATAAATTATTGTAAGGAATGGGGAAGGAAATTAGGCCTGTCATTTGAAAGGAACCATCCCAGCATTCACCTGAAGTGATTTAGGGAAATCATGGATAACCTAAATAAGTATGGTTGAAAGCTGTTCTGAACTGCCGTCCTCCCAAATGTGAGTCCAATGTTTCACCATTGCACCACTCCATGTGGTCATCAATCAAAATGTCTGAAAGAAATATGTGTAATCATTAATTACAAAAAAAAGTAATGCTAGCAAGTGATTGTCTCTAGAAATCGGGTATTTTTGGCACAAAACAGTGACTTAGGTGCAAAAATGCTACTTTTTTTACTCATTTATTTGTCCATCTGCCAAAATATTTTGAAGTAGACAATTTTACACTCTAGAGCTTCATTTCTTCTTTAGCTTAATTTTTATGTTAATAAAATTTTAAAACTTTGTTTTTCAACATATTTTTTACAATGAGTAATGGTTTATTGCAACACATGTGGATACTTTTAAATTGCTTAATGCTATATATACACTTATTGACTAACAATTTATGTAGATGCTTCTCAAATATATCACTTGGTAAGTGTCTCATGTATGTGGTAGCTTATTATTTAATTTCATTGAAACATGTTTAAAGGTACTTTGGACCTTGTTCAAACTTGTGAATTCTAAATCTAGATTATCTCTCTTGTGAATTGTGCATGTAGGTTATCTCTATTTCTGGTTTCATGAGTGTGGATAGCTATTCTAATTCCTATAATTGCTATAATTAGCTTTCTTCTGACACATAAACTCTATCTGACCACCAGAAGAGTTGACCCATTGTTTTATTGCATACTACAGTTGGGACTGAAAGAAGTCATAGTATGCTGTCTGGTAACTATCATTTTTAGTCTTCTTAACAGAAAGACAACTGTAGACAGTTTGGTACACAGCTGATCTGTGTGGGTGTTCCATGTCAGTTTGGGATTGAGATGTATTCCTAAAAGTCTGACAGAGTCAGTCTCATTTACCTTTTCCTGTAGCTTGTGTAAGAAATACATTGTTTCAGTTTTAATTTTGTTTAGGATGAAGGTAGGTAGGGCATTTGATTGATAGTTATTTACCATAACCATCTCAGTTCTGTCAATCAAGTATGATCTAATTAGCACCATTACATTATTCTCAATACCATAGCATGCTAACTTCTTTATTAATATTTCTTGTGACACAGTATCAAATACTTTGCTTAAATTGAGTAACAAAGCACAGGTGAAGGAGTTGTTCCCAAAACCATCAATTATGTCTGTGACAAAAATTTCTACTACATTTGCTGTTGACAAACCTGGCCTAAAACCAATGAGCGAAGAGGAAATCAGCTTGTGATAATCAAAATAGCTGCAAAATTTCCGTTTAATACAATGGTCAATTACTTTTGATATTATTGGTGTGAGTGATATTGCATGGTAACTTTCAGGTCTGTATTTATACCCTTCCTTAGAAACTGGGGAAACAATAGAAGCATTCAGAGCCTTAGTAAATATCCCAGTTTTTAAGGTATTATTGTTGAGAAAGGTAAGAAGGCCAACAATAATTTGTTTCAGTATGGTGTTTGAGATGCCATACAGATCTTTGCTGTAAGAGCTATGTCGATTTGTGACCATTTTGTATGCAGTTTGGCAGGTGACCTGTTTCCACTTAAAGGATAAGTTATTAGGCACAAACATATTATGAACAATACTACCAAAAGTTGCATCATCTGGTATGGAAGTAGTTGGAGCTTCACAGTTAGTGCTGTTTACAAAATATTCATCTAAAATTTCTGGCAATATTGGAATTTTTGGTCTGTTTTCTTGTTTCCCTGCTTTTGTGTTATTATCTTCCAGGCAGCTCTGCATTTGTTGCTGAAATTTTTAAGGAAGGCATCATCAGCTTTCTGTTTAGCAATATGTATTTCAGTTCTGTACCTCATCCTAGTTTCTTCGTGTCTCAGTTTCAATTCTCGATTACCAGTTTTGGAAATTTTAAGTAGCACAACAAGAGTTGCGTTAGGTTGTGCAGTTGAGGTGTCAACCAGATATTGTCCTTTTTTGTTTGGTGCACCATCTGTTTTCACGTTTTTGGTTACTTGTGGGCAACATATTTGAACTAGGCATATTTTTATGTTGATAAAAGCATTTTCATTGTTGTCACAGCTGTGTATTCTGTCCCACTGATAGTACACAATAGTGCAAGTTTATATACCCACTAGCTCTGCCGATGATGAGGAGATTGAAGATATATATGAGGAGGTAAAGGAAATTATTCACACATTTAAGGAAGAGGAAAACTTAATTGTGATGGGAGACTGGAATTCAGTAGTAGCACAAGGAAGGGAACAAACACTTGTTTTAAGAATCATGAAAGAAGGTTGTGTACTTGTAAGTGACCAGGAGACACTGGAAGGTACGAGATAGATTTTATAATGGTAAGACATAGATTTTGTAACCAGGTCAGCAATTGATAGAAATGGGGGGGGGGGGGGGGGGGAGAATAAAACAGTAGAAAAATAATGGGTAGCATTGAGAAATGAAATAGTGAAGGCAACAGAGGACAACATAGGTAGAAAGGCAAGACCTACAAAAAGTCCTTGGAAATCACAGGAAATGCTAAATTTAATAGATGAAAGGAGAAAATATAAAAATGCAGTAAATGAAACATGCAAAATGGAGTACAGACAACTAAGAAATGAGATTGACAGGAAGTGTAAACTAGCTAAGCAGGAGTGGCTAGAAGGAGAATGCAAGTCAGTAGAAGAATATATAAATAGGGGGAAATAGATAATGCCTACAGGAAAATAAAAGAAACATTTGGAGACAAGAACCACAGCTGTATGAATATCTAGAACTCCAATGGAAAACCAGTTCTCAGCAAAGAAGGGAAGCTGAAAGGTGGAAAGAGTACATAGAGGGGCTCTAAAATGGAAATGAACTTAGAGACAATATTGCAGGAAGGAAAGAGGATGTAGATGAAGATGAAATAGAAGATACTATACTGAGAGAAGAATTTGACAGAGCACTGAAGGACCTAAGTTGAAACAAGGCCCCTGGAGTGGACAACATTCCCTCAGAACTACTGAAGTCTCCGGGAGAGCCAGCCATGACAAAACTATTTGACCTGGTGTGTAAGATGTATGAGACAGGAAATACCCCCAGACTTTAAGAAAAACATAATAATTTCTATTCCAAAGAAAGCAGATGCATACAGGTGAGAAAATTACAGAACCATCAGTTTAATAAGTCATGGTTACAAAATTTTAACACAAATTATTTACATAAGGATGGAAAAGCTAGTAGAAGTCGACCTTGGGGAAGACCAGTTTGGATTCAGGAGAAATGTAGGATTGCAGGAGGCAATCCTCAGTTTACGGCTTATCCTAGAAGATAGATTGAGGAAAGGCAAACCTACATTTCTAGCTTTTGTAGATTTGGAGAATGTTTTTGAAAATATTGATTGGAATACACTCTTTCAGAATCTGAAATCAGTAGTAGTAAAATATAGGGAATGGAAGGTTATTTACAACTTGTACAAAAACCAGACAGCAGTTATCAGAGTTGAAGGGCATGAAAGGGATGCAGAGGTTGGGAAGGGTGTAAGGCAGGGTTGTAGCCTTTTTCCAATGTTATTCAATTTGTACATTGAAAAAGCTATAAAGGAAAGCAAGGAGAAATTTGGGAAAGGAATTAAAGTTTAGGGTGAAGAAATAAAAACCTTGCATTTTGCTGATGACACTGTAACTCTGTCAGAGACAGCAATGGGCCTGGAGGGGCAATTGAATGGAATGGACAGTGTGTTGAAAGGAGCATATAAGATGAACATTAACAAGAGCAAAACAAGGGTAATGGAATGCAGTCTTAGAAAAGCAGGCAATGTTGAAGGAATTAAATTAGCTAACAAATCAATAAACGTGGTAAATGAGTTTTGTTACTTGGGCAGTAAAATAACATATGACTGTCACAGTACAGAGGATATAAAATGCAGAATGGCAATGGGAAGAAAAGTGTTTTTGAAAAACAGAAATTTTTAAACATTGAATATTAATTTAAGCATAAAGATTCCTTTCTGAAGGCATTTGTATGGAGTGTTGCTTTGTATAGGAGTGAAACATGGATGATAAACAGTGCGGACAGGAAGAGGATAGAGGCTTTTGAAATTTGGTGTTACAGAAGAATGCTGAAGATTAGATGGGTGGATCACGTATCTAATGAGGAGGTACTGGAAAGAATTGGGTGGAAAAGGAATTTTTGGCATACCTTGACTAAAAGAAGTGATTGATTGGTAGGACACATTCTTAGACATCAAGGGATTGTGAATTTAGTGTTGGAGGAAAGTGTGTGGGGTAAAAATTACAGAGGGAGACCAAGAGATGAATATTGTAAGTAAATTCAAATGGATGTACATTGCTGTTCTTATGAGGATATGAAGAGGCTTGCTCAGGATATATTAGGGTGGAGAGCTGCATCAAACCAGTCTCCGGACTGAAGTCCACAACAACAATAACAGTTTTTGTCTTAGCTTGAATGTTGTCTTGGTATAAAAGTCTGACTGTCTTACTGTTCTTTTATAACTGAATAGGGTAGTTTTCACATTGATCCATTAGCTACAGACTCCAGTGGTCAGATAACACCACATCTATCACTCAATATTTTATATTCATCTTTCATCGAATTGGTGATTGTGTTATCCAGGCATGCATCTAATCGGGTTGGCTTGTCATTCACACAGTACGAATTGTTGGATCTTAGCAGGTTTTGGAAATTGTTTATGGTTGATGTTTTCTTTAAGATGTCAGTATTAATATTGCCAATGTATATAATCTTGTGGTGTCTGTATTTTGGCAGCAGTTACTTAGAATTTCCATTTTATCCATGAATTGATTAACATCTGAGCTTGGTTTGTGAATAAAAAGAGAGAAGCGGTTATTTTAGTTTAGGAAATAATACGGCAACAATTATAAAAAGTTGCTCCTTGCAAAACTTAAGAACTTTTTGTGCTACACGTTCAGCATTACAGTTTTTGTTTACAAATGTTTACAATGATTACTGTTGCTTCTGCAGTTTATATTTGATAGTTCAAATATTTGATAGCATTCTCAGCATGTGTGAGCCAGTGTTCATTTATACAAAAAACATGACATGAATTTGAATTGAGGAATACATATATTTCATCTATTTTATTTCAAAAAATGTTCAAATGTTTGTTAATCTGAAGGACATAACTGCTGCAGTTATCAGTCTCTAGGTGTACAAACTATTTAAACTTAACTTATGCTCGGGTCAACACACACACCCATGCCTGAGGGAGAACTCAAACTTCTGATGGCGAGAAGCTGCATGCTCCACAGCAAGAGGGCTCAGCCACTCCACCGAGGCTATTTTATTTCAAATTGATTGTACTTTGAGATTCATAATTAACATACTTTTGTTAATCAGGTTAATCAAAGAATACACTGATTCTGTATTTACAATTTGGGTGGCACTGGTTGGGGCATGGCACTCTGTAAAAAATGTTCACGGGACTTACTTGCTTTCATGCTTCTGGTAGACAAACAAGTGGCACCACTATCCTTCCTCTTGACTCCTGCTTCGGATATTGGGTCATATCTGCAGTCCTGGCTGGTTCACTGTTGCTGCAATCTGCTGGAGTGGCTGTTGATTCAGCAGTATTCATTACACCTGGCTCACACCTTTTTTCCCCCTTACGTTGTATTGCATCACATATCAACTTTCAGAATAGGCACCTTACTTTTCTATTCAAATGAAGTCCATGTATGGTGAATCATGCTAATTCAAATGAGCTGACATCTATTAATGTACATTGTTGAACTTTTGAAAGTGCTTTTGAGTTTATCATTTATTCTGTGGATTTCTTTGTTTACAAGTAAATATTCAAGCAGGTTGTGTCTGTGATGGAAGTTAATGAGTATGGTGTTGGTATCTGTTAGGAGTTGTACCAGTCTCAAGAGCTGTTTAAATAGGTTCATAGCTCTGTTTTTGTAAATATCATTACCTCCAGCACAAATAATTGCACTGTCTCTTTCAGTGTAGTTATTTTTCTTGACATCTTTCATCACTTCTTTGATATCAGCACCTGGCTTAATCATGCTTGTTACTGCACACAAAATACTTTTGCTTTTAAGTACTTGAGAATGTCCCTTGGCATGGCTGTCTCCATATACATAAATTTTTGTTTTTGTCTTCCTCTCCTTTTTCTTCTTGGCACATAGTACATTTTTATTTACTCTTTACCAGCAAAGAATGTAAAGTTTTTACTGTGTATGCAGTGGTCTACCTCAATGGTAATCATCCAGCAACTGCTTTGATGGTCAATTCTGAAGGCATTGTGAGCAGTAAGTGAAGTAACACTGTGGCCTCTCATTCAGTGATGACTACATTCACTGATACTACAAAGTTACATTTGTGTATCTGATGACTGTTGATGATAAAATGCTGCTGCAGTATCAGTTTCCTTCTAGATTTATTTATGTGAGAAAGACTAATTTTATTCCCTTTAAATATAACTAACTATGGCTAGCCCAACTGTAGACTATATTTTCTTCAGTGTGATAAAAATGTAAATGCTGCTTTTTTTTGTACAGGTCATTGAGGCTCAATTCCTTAACTGTTCATAGTATTGAAAGGTATTTGTTTTGTACATATGGCAGTCACAAATAACCTTAGTGTGACTACACATCGTCCTTGAAAATTTATTTATATTTATTCTTTATTAATATACAAACATTTCACATGTTATTGGTGTCAATATTTCCATACAGGGTGTAACTGATATGTGTTGCCAAGCACATATTCTGTAGTCTTTCATCATATATTTTCAGTTTTGTTTTGTTATATGTAGCTTGAGTCAACCAAAACAAATAATACCTTTCACCACTTTCCTATGTGGTTAGTGCCAACAGAAAACATAATTTTATTTCATTTTAACAATAAAATAATTTTTAAAGAGAAATTTAACAAGCAGCTTTGATAGAACTGTCTCAGATTAGTCTAGTGCACTATTCAGTTTCTCAGTATTAATATGCACAATAGTGGGTACAAAGAATAACAAGGAGTCCAGGAGTGATAACGCTGCTGCTGGACTACTGGTTATTTTTTGTGTAATACTGTCCATGTTAATACTGACTAAGAAAATAAATATCATACTAAACTAATGTGTGAGCGAGGTATTGAACTTACACATAAAATTTCACTTTAAAAATTATTTTTCTAGCAAAAAGAGACAACCTGGCACTTTATGTCAATACTAGAAGTAGAAGTCACAGAAAGATGGTGATAGGCTGTACTTGTTTGCACTGACTCCAGCTACACATAACAAAAACAAAATTGCAAATATATGATGACACACTAGCAAAAATGTGGCTGATGAACCATAACATGGACACCCCATATAAAGCTAAGGAAAAGATTACACAAAATTTCATGGTGTTTACATCATTGATACAGTGATTTATATAATGTCAAAATTATGTATATATGCAGAAAAACATTAAAATGTTTGCTATTATCTGGTGATGCAACTTTGTATGCCAGTAGTTTGCAATAACTCAGTGCGCTTACATTTGATTCCTCATACACTTTTCTTACCTAGTAGTATCCTTTTTTCTTAAACCACAATGTATAAACAATTTTAAATGCACTCTAGGGAACATAATAAGCTGTTTGTGGATATCTGTTCAAAACTCTGGGGGCATGTTATTTTTGGCTATAATGAATGTTAATTACCATACTGTGGTGTTAATAATTTGACTATCCAGTTCTTCTGATGTATTCATATCCTAATGTTAAACTTTTTTTAATTCTCTGTAACACATATTGCAGCTAGGGACTATCATACTCTCTGAAATAATCTTTAAATGGATCTTATGTAAGTGCTAATCACATCCTTCATCAGGGCTTTCATTATCTGTCATCATGCCCTGAAATGAGACACATCCTACCTAAGATACCTTCAATTCCTCCTAAAGTGGTGTTCCATTGCCCACCCACCTCCACAACATTCTAGTCCATCCCTATGCCACTCCCAACCCCAAACCCTTACCCCTGTGGAAGACCCCAATGCAAAACCTGCCCAGTCCCCCCACCCAGCACTTTGTATTCCAGTCCTGTCACAGGCTTATCCTACCCCACCAGATGTCGGGCCACTTATGAAAGCAGCCATGTGATTTATCAACTCTTCTGCAATCATTGTACAGCACTTTATATTAGTATGACGATGAACCAGATGCCCATCAGGATGCATGGCCACTGCCAAACTGTTGCAGAAAACAAGATGGACCAACCTGTGGCACACCATGCGGCTAAACAACACAGCACTCTAGATTTCAATGGCTGCTTCACTACCTGAGCCATCTGGATCCTCCCCTCCATCACCAGCTCTTCTGAGCTACACAGGTGGAAGTTGTCCCTTCAACACATTCTATGGTTCCCCAACCACCCTGGCCTCATAGCTTCCTATCCCTACACACTACACCTACCCCCTCCCCCTACCCTCCCCCGCTTTCCCAACTCATTGTCCTGTATTTCTCCAATTCATGTCTTCCTTGCAATTTTGTGTCGCCCCTTAAAATATGCACTTAATTTACTACATTTTATTTTTATTTTTTCCTTATTGTTTTTATCATTTCAAATCCCTCTACTCCCTTCCCACACCCCTCCCTTTTATCTTCTCCCGCCCCTTCCCTTCACTGTATTCAATCTCCTATTCCCCTTATCAGAGCCATTACAATCCATCGTGCAATGCAGAACATTCAATCCCCACCATTATGTGGCATCCTATCTCCTCCACTCTCCACCTCAGTCACAGTCTAGATGCTTGTGGTGCTGGAGTGGGCAGGCATGGTGATTCTGTGTGTATGGTTGTCTTAAGTGATTGTGTGAATGTATGTGTTTCTTTTTCTGACGAAGGCCATGGCCAAAAATTTAAAGTTGTATGAATGTGATTGTCTATTTTTCATGCCTGTCAGCAGCTCAGTGGGCCTCTTTATGGTGGGTAAAGTGGCTTGCCTTTTGTGCAACTTGAAAAAGCAAGGGTTGGTATGCCTTAGAAGAATTCAATAAGTAAGGGTGGAGTTGAAAAATGCCAAATATTTATACACTAAGAGGGAATTGCTTATATTATTTCTCAATTTGTATGACAGATAAATCACTTGTAACAATATGGAGCACAATTTTTCTGTGAGTTACCAAACAGAGTTCCTGATAATGTAGGAAACTAACAATTTTATAATTTTTCATCTTAATTAGAGATATTTAAATTGAAAACAGCTTCTTCAGTTCTATTAGCAATAATTATGTCAACTTTTGCAGGTAAAGAACTTAAGGAAGTGTTCACAGAAATTGTAAATGAATTTAAGGAACTAAGGAAACTTCAGTCAGTTAACTTTGTGATAGAGAAGACGAATGAATTAGTTGAAAAGGTAAATATATTTTCTTAAATTTTATACATTTTTCCACTGCACAATGTTCCAGCATGTATTATTCTAGCATTTTACAAGTTTATCTCTGTTTGATATATGTAACTTCTACTTTATTCATGAGCATCATTTTCCTCCCTTCTACTGTCATATTTTTCAACTAAAGACTCTTTCTCTGACTTAAAATATAATATTTCTTTAATTGTTCCAGCTTTTATCACAAATTGTCTGTAGAAGTTCATCAGTAAAAGGCGTCCAATACGTTATTGTTGTTTTCATTACATTGCAGTTATGACATCCTTACAGCCAATTACTTATCTAAGAAGACAATGCCAGAACTCTGCATTAAATTACATTGAAGTCCAGATTTAAAGCAATGTACAAAGACTTTTGCAAGGTTGGATTTATTCATAACAAAACAGTATAAACCATCGACAGTAAAGTAGAAACAATTTGAAACATACAGGACAAAAGCAACTGGAATCTGCTTAACAACAAGGTTTCCATCATTGTTTTCAAACTTAATGGATTTGCAGTCACATTCTAACAACTGTTGAATGTGGTCATTCTTAGATGTGACCACTTCTGGCAGCGACACAGGCTGCTACACATGTTGTGTGCTGTGAATGATGTCATTGTCTTCATGTTGAGGCAATAATGCTGTTTCTTTATGCAGAGATGCTCACAAGTCTTGGAGAGCAGTTGGTGGAGCTGATTTGATGCAACCTGTCTTCCTACTGCATCACAGATGTGATGTATGGGATTCCACTGCTCTGTGTGGTCAAGCATTATCATCGATACAGCCCCTCACAACAGCTGCATATGAGATCCCATGATCCTATCACAATACCTTACAGTGGTTAAATCTTGCTCATTGACACATACAATTGCATGATTACTCAACATAATCCCTGCCCACACTACTAGGGATCCTCCTCATTATTAGTCTCTTTCCATAGTGTTTGAGTCCCAAAAGATTATTTCACATTCCCTCCAGACACAAATTTCAGAATAATTACTCTCTGAACTGAATTGGCACTCATCACTGAAAAGAACATTGGCACTCAATTTGACCGTCCAGGTGGCATGTTGACAACTCCACTTGAGATGTCCCCTTCTCTAAAGGTGCAGCAGGGTACATTTTCGACAGGTCTCATACAATAAAGTCCAATTTACTAAAGCTGACTGTACACTGTTTGTCTTTGTACCATTAATACAGTGGATGATATGTCAGATGTCAGTTGTAGTATTATGCCAGTATTGGTGTCCTCTCTTTCTTATCACTTGTTGGTTTTTTGTGATCTTTCAAAGGCTTTTGATTGTATAAATGATGGAATCCTTCTAGACAAGCTTAAGCATTTTGGTATTGGTGGGACAGTGCACAAACTTTATACTTAACTGCAAGAGTACAAAAAGTTGAAATTATTGGTACAGGTAAACTGCAAAAATCTGCTGAATCCTCAACCTGGGTAGCGATCAAGAATGAGGTCCCACAAGATTTAGGCTTGGATCATTTGTTGTACTTGATATATATTAATGATTTGCCATTCCTATATTCATGATGATACAAGGCTAGTTCTTTTTGCTGATGATACAAGTATAATATTGTAGGAAAGACATTTTTTATACATTGCACCAAAGCTGCTTTTATTTGAACTGCTGACTAGTTTTGGGCTTTGCCCATTTTCTTAAGCCACATTCATATACATTTTTATTTGGATACTGATGAAATTGTAAATAATGTCATTCTGAAAATTATTAAGTCGTTCTCTGCAAATGGACTCTTATTAAACTTTGATAAAACACAATACATACAGCTGCATTTGGTAAATAGGATGACACCATTAATAAACATAGTCCATGAACAGAAGTCTTTAGCTAAGGTAGAATATTCAAATTTGTAGGTGTGAGAAATGGAATTGTAAGCAACACATTGACAATCTCCTGTAATGTTTGAATTCAGCAACTTATGCTATTAGGTTTCTTGCAAATTTTGTTGACAAACATCTCAATAATTTTTTTTACTATGACTATTTTCATTCACTGCTTTCATATGGCATCATATTTCTGGGGTAATTCATCATTGAGCAAAACAGTATTCATTGCTCAAAAGTGTGTAAACAGAGTAATTTATGGAGCCCACCCAAGATCATCTTTTAGACACTTATTCAAGGATCTATGGCTCTTAGCTTCACAACATACATACTCTCTTATTAAATTTGTTATTAATAACCCAACCCAGTTCAAAAGTAATATCTGTGTGCATGGCTACAACACTAGGAGAATGGATGATTAGATTAGATGTACTTTTTGTTCCAGTAGATCCAAATTGAGGAGATCATCTTGGATATAGAACATGTCAGAATGAAATACACAGTAAATATGTACTCACAAAATGAGAGCATATGTGTTACATAGCTTCCACAGATCTCAAATGTAATTGCCCTTGTGGATGTGGAATTGGTCATAGAAAACAATTATCTTAAGAATATTTACATTTAAAGGGCATAAAACTTATTACTGCACACTGAATGTTGAATATACCATACTAAGTGCATATTATAATTCAAAGGATATTTATATACAATAACATACATCTATTACTTTTGTTAAGAAATTCATCAATTGAGTAGAACGAGTTAGCCATCAAAACATCCTTTAAACTCTTTTTCAAACTGAACTTTATTGTCAGTAAAATTTTTTATGTGTGCTGGCATGTTATTGAAAATGTGTATTGCTGAATAGTGGACACCTTTCTGAGCCAAAGTAAGTGACTTTAAATCTTTATGCAAGTTATTCATGTTTCTAGCATTGATCCCATGAGCTGAGCTATTGGTTTGAAAAAAAATAAAAAATAAAAATGCACGTAATGACAAATTTCATGAGAGAATAAATGTATCAGGAAGCATTAGTTAGTATTCCTTAAATATCCCACTACATGATTTTAAGTTGACACCACAAATGATTTATATCACACATTTTTGGGCTCTGAGAACTTTAGCTTGACCTAAGGAGTTACCTCAGAAAATAATCCTGTACAGTATGACATTGTGGAAAGAAAGTATGCATAATAAGCTAGCCTTTTAATTTTTTGTGACCTATGTCTAACAACATTTGCATAGTAAATAGGAACTTGTTTAGGTGCTTCAGCAGTTCTGTGGTATGCTCCTCATAGTTAAATTTATTATTAACCTGTAATCCCAAGAATTTGACACATTCAACTTCTTCTATTTCCTCGTTGTCATACATTAGGTATATGGTGGCAGGAAACCTTTTACAAGTCCTAAACTGCATATAGTTCTTTTTTTTTTTCAAGGTTTTGAGAGAATTAGCAAGGAACCATTTATTAATGTCAATGAAAACTTCATTAGCTGACCTCTCTAAGGCTTTATTTTATTTATTATTTATTGCAATATTTGTGTCATCTGCAAATAAAACAAACGTTGCATCCAGTAATATTGCTGATGAAAGGTCATTTTTATATACAAGAAATTATCTACACTATTCAAGGTTAAATCTTACTTTGGCACAGAAGGGGGCGAATTATGCTGCCACAAAAGTCTTTGCTCACTTGCCAGATAACATCAAATGTCTGACAGATAGCCAGCCAACTAGCATATAAAAACAAACTGAAAAAAATTATAAATGACAATTCCTTCTACTCAGTATACTATTTTTTACATAGAAATTAGTACTTTTTTATGTTCCATATCATTACAAAATCTCATAGTCATGATCTATGGAACAAGTATTAACCTAATTTAATCTGTGTCACAACCGGTTTTCCCTTGCCCTGCTCTTGTCACCACACCCAACAAACAACAGAATGATTGACATGAAGACATCAGGCCACATTTGTTTTTGATTGTCCTGCATCCAGTCTTCCATCTTCAAATGTGTACTCAGTGACTGTGGATGTAGGACTACCGAGCAAACACTTACCCAAATGATACGGGCCCTGACATCAGTATTACCATAGTAACATGATTTTACAAACATCTATTGCCAGTTTGTATGATTATGTCATAAATTTGGCAAAGAACAGAGAAATACCAGTTTTTTGCTTTAATTTTGAATACCAAAGTTTATCAGTGAATTGTCTAACCATCCAGTAAAAAAATGCATTTCCTATATTTCTCTAGTAATTGTATTATTCATCATAGCTCTCACAAAATTTTATGGGGTATATGAAAAACTGTTTACAATTGTATTTCTACTAATGACATTGTTGTAAAATGTTTATTTCCTTTGTAAAAACTGACAATAGAAAATATCTCCAAAGTAAAGCTACAATCATATAAGCAAATTATTGAATTCATTTTTCCAGGTAAAGGATGTGATTGAATGACAATTTTCATAACAGTGCTGCTTTAGATTTAGTCTTCTCACTGAAAGACAAATCTAACAGCTCTTCTTTCTAATTAACCTTCCTTTAAGAAGCAATCCTTGTAACACCTACTCAATACCTCCTGTTTGATGTGATAATCAATTTATTATCCTATAAATTTTAGTCAAGTAATTATTACAGTGTAGATGAGTAAGTCTTAGACATTTAGGTAAATGATCCTCATAAAAATATTTTTGAAGAAACCACATTATCAGTTAAAGAAAAGGTAATGCTCTAAATTACTTCAGGTTACAATTAGTCTAAATACACAAGAGTGTGTTTCTTGTATAGTTATCTAACCAGCTAACAAATAGGCAACCACCTACAGACACAATTACATATTACACATTAGCAATGATAAACACCACCACCTCATACCTACTTTTCCTTATTCTTTAGCAGCATTTGTGGCAGTTGAGTACATACAGCTAAGACAGATGCCAGTAAACTTCGTTATATCTTCTGCATGGCCACAGCCATTTTATAACTTTAATGTGTATGTCCACTAACAGAGTAGCAGTATAAAACAATATTTCACTTAGTTTCCCCCAAATACCATTTAAATATTTCTCCGCGTTGAAAACTTTCAGACAATAAAACCAACAGAAGTTTTATTCTCTGTTTGTTTTATTACTTTCATGAGTTTTAATGATTATCGAAATAACCACTTTTACTATTTCTGAATAAATACAATTTAGAAACAATGTTTCCTTCAATATTCTCAACAAAGAATTACTTACTCTAGTAGGTATTTAAATATCTAGTACCTAAGTTACTTCTTATTGTGATAATTCTATGCAGAATTATTGACAAACTACATAGCTACAGTCCTTTATTATCTGAACATGTTTATATAAATGTTTATAAAAACAAGGGTTTTCAGCCGAGATCGATATTTATTCAGATAGATGAGCAATTTTGAAGCATCTTGGCATTGTATTCTGATCCCCATCATAATCTTAATGATGGAGATCAGAAGGTGATGCCCAGATTCATCAAAACTGGTCAGCTATCTGAGTAAATAGTGTTATTGGCTGAAAACCATTCTAAACATATTCCAGATCGCCCCCAACAAAGATCCATCCTTCATGACATCCTTGCCACTCCACCAAGAGTGTCTTTCCACTACCCACCTAACCTTCATAACCTCCTAGTCCATATCCAAACCACCTTCCCTACCTTCCGGCTCCTACCACCACTTATTCCAGTCCTGTAACCCGGAAAGTGTACATGATCAAGGGCAGAGCCACTTGCAATAGCACCCACGTGATTTACCAACTGACATGCCTGCACTGTGAAGCGTGCTATGTAGGAATGACCAGCAACAAACTGTCCATTCACATAAACAGTCACAGGCAGACAGTGTTTATTGGTAATGAGGATCACCCTGTGGCTAAACGTGCCCTGGTGCATAGTCAGCACATCTTGGCACAGTGTTACACCGTACAGGTTATTTGAATACTTCCCACTGACACCAATCTTTCAGAGCTCCAGAGATGGGAACTTGCCCTCTCTCCTGCCATTGCCCACCTGGTGTCAACCTCTGCTAAATTTAAATTCCTGCCCACCATTCTTTAAAATCTTTGCCTCGGTTCTCTGTACAGAGGCTCTGCCTCAACTGTCATCTCTGTCCAACTTCTTTGCTTTCTACAAATGTCTACCTTCGTGTGTTTGTATGTGTGTGGGTGTGCTTGTTTAGTTTCCTTTTTCCCACTAAGGTAAGTCCTTCCACTCCTGGGATTGGAATGACTCCTCTTCCACTCCCTTAAAACCCGAATCCTTCCCTTTTCCCCCTCCTTCCTTTCTCTTTTCCTAAAGAAGTGGCCATCAGTGGGAAAAGCTTGTATCTTGTGTTGGTGTATGTTTTTATTTGTGTCTCTCTACGAGCCTGTTCTTTGGGTAGGTTACTCGATTTCTATTTTTTATATTTATCCCACCAGGAAAGTTTCCTTGTATATTATGTGTAATGTTTAACAATGGCTGATAATTGCTACTGAGAGAAGAAAACTCTTATGCCACAGCTTCTCTGTCATTCTTCTTGCCTCACTATGTGTATTGACCATATACAATGTTATCACAAATTGACTTCCTATACAATATAATTATCACAGAGTAGTTTTTGGTCTTCTACTGAGTAAATACAACTCCCTTTGTGCCAATTTTTTTTACAGAAAGACTATTATACATTCAAGGTTCTTAATTTGCAGAACAACCATTCTCACTACTACTCCATTGTCTGTGTCATTGTCTCTCTGAATGCTCTAGTGTGCATGCTAACTTTTCATGTTCTCCATGTCATCTATACTTCCTCAATTCTAATGTACGCAACTGTTGATACTGATAAGGATGACAGTACCAACATACCTTAAGTTTTATGTTATGATTCTCTTTTACTTATCTTTATGCATTTCTGTTGCTACAAATACAGCAGTATAAACTGCATAAGACTTGAAATTTGCATGAAAAAATGTAAGCAAAAAGTTCTAAAATATACATAAGGACAATTTTTGTTGTTATGGTAGTTGTTAATTAGTTTGAATCCATTATATAGGCTATTGATTTTGACATTATCTATAACTCTATGTTAACACACTTCACAAGCTACCATGTGGTGCACAGTGAAGATTATCTCATACCACTACTCGTCATTCTTTTTCCTATTCTATTTAGAAGTGGAATTAGAGAAAAGTGACTGTCCTTGTGCCTCCACATGAGCTCCAGTTTCACTTAATTTGTCATCATCATTGAAAAGGCTGTATATTCAAGATTAATTGATCATTTCAGTTCACATAATTTGTTGTCAAACATACAGTTTGGTTTTAGAAGTGTTTTAACGACTGAAAATTCTGTATTTCCGTTTCTCTGTGAGGCACTTGATGGGTTAAATGAGAGGCTACGGACATTAGGTATCTTCTTTGATTTAACAAAAGTATTTGATTGTGTTGATCACAAAATATTGTTGCAGAAGTTGGAACATTATGGAATACGAGGAGTAGCTCACAACTGGTTCACCTCTTACTTTAATAATAGACAACAGAAGCTAATACTCCACAGTGGAGAAAATGGCTATGACGTACAATCACTATGGGGCACAATTAAGTGTGGGGTGCCCCAGGGGTCTGTTTTGGGACCGTTGCTGTTTCTTTTTTATAGAAATGATATGCCTTCGAGTATAACAGGTGACTGTAAAATATTTTTGTTTGCTAATGATACCGGTGTGGTAGTGAAGGATGTTGCTCGTAATATTGACATAGTATCAAATAATGCAGTTCAAGAGATAAGTTCATGGCTTGTAGAAAACAAATTGATGTTAAATCACAGTAAAACTCAGTTTTTACAATTTCTAACACATAATTTGATGAAAGCTGACATTTGATTGCACATAATGGGCATATGATAAGTGAGACTGAACAGTTCAAATTTCTAGGTATTCGGATAGACAGTAAGTTGTCGTGGAAATCACATGTTCAGGATCTTGTTCCAAAACTAAATTCTGCTATATTTACCATTAGAACAATATCTGAAATAACTGATTTTTGAACATGACAAGTAGTCTATTACGCTTACTTTCACTCACTTATGACGTACGGCTTTGTTTTTTGGGGTAACTCGCCTGATGGAAAAAAGATATTTCCAGCTGAAAAATGGGTGGTTCGGGCAATATGTGGTGTAAGTTCATGAACGTCATGTTGACCCCTTTTCAGTATTCTGGGAATTTTGACACTAGTGTCACAATATGTTTTTTTTCTTTAATGTCGTTTGTTGTTAATAATATCAGCTTATTTCCACGAGTTAGTAGCTTTCACTCAGTGAATACTAGACAGAAGTCGAATTTACATTTGCATCACACCACCTTGACACTTGTGCAGAAAGGTGTACAATATTCTGCAGCATCCATTTTCAATAAGCTGCCACTAACCCACATGCTTTCAAATCTAAATTGAAGAGTTACCTCATGGCTCACTCCTTTTATTCTGTCACGGGACTCCTAGAAAAGTTAAACAATTAAGCTAATTCATTTTTTTTTCTTTATTGATTCTTTTAAATTTGTCTATAGATTGTTGTGTACATAGGACAACTTTAAAATTTTCTATTACCATTCTTGTGGAAAAATTCATGTATTGACTTGTTCCATGACCATGGAGTCTCACTCCCCAAGGGATTATGGAACAGAAAACCATAATAAATAAATAAACCAATAGATGAACATTGGTGCAGCCAGTCACAAATGCATGTTCTCTCAAATTTACAACAGCTTTTCAAAGAGCAATTCTGTAATACAAACAAACAATCCCTACAGTCTAGGCATCCATAGCAAATGTATTTGCTCCAGTGAAAAATCCCTTATTACCTATAACAAATACCTGTCCAATTATTTCCTCTCCTACAACTACCCTACAGACTTCATCTGCAAGCAGATCTCCTAAGCAGTCCATCCCTCCCCTTCCAGCAACAATGTTCCTAACACCAGAACACCTACAATCATCTCCTTAATCACCCGTTACCATCTCTACCTGGAATGCCTCAACAATTGACTTCTTCATGTCTACATCTGCAACCATACTCCGCAAGCCACCTGACGGTGCTCTGAAATGAGATAGTTGCTCAAAGTATCCTTCCTACACCACCCAGAGTAGCCTTTCACCATCCTTCCAACCTCTGCAACATCCTCGTCAAACCTTAGTACATCCAAAAACCACCCTCCCTATCTAACGGTTCATACCCCTGTGACTGATCCTACTACAAAACCTGTAGCATGCAGCCTCTCATAACAACATATTCCAGCCCCCCCTCCCCCCGCCACAGGTAAAACCTACCCAACTAAAGGTGGTGACACTTGTGATACAACACATGTTATCTATCAACTAACATGTGTTCACTGCACAGCCTTTTATGTTGTTACAACCACCGGCAAATTGGCTGAACACAGACTGTTTGCCTGGTGGACACCCAGTATCTTTTGACAGAGCATGCCCTCCAACATGACTCCAGGGATCTTGGCATGTGTTACACTATGTGTACCATCCAATACTACCACCTAACACCAGTCCCTCAGAGTTGGTAACTTGCCCTCCAACATATCCTCTTCTCCTGCCATCAATCTGAGCTAACTTCTCCCCCTCCTCCATCCTCAACTCACTTATTCATTACTCATTTCTCAACCTTTTCTCTGCCTTCCTCTCATATATATGTTTGTGTTTTGTGTGTGTGTGTGTGTGTGTGTGTGTGTGTGTGTGCCTTCCCCTCTTAAAAACCTTTTACCTAAGCCCCCTCCACCATCCCCCACTCAGCATTATTCAGTTCACTTCTCTTCACTACTTGACCTATCCTCTTTGGCTAGCTATCCTATTTGGTTTGATAGTGGCTTTGCTCAGCATGTGACATACAGTATCTCGGACTTCCACACATCACCTATCATCACCTCTTAGCCTACGTCATTGATAAGTTTCCCCTTCTCTTTCCTGTTCCCTTTTTCCGCACTCCTCTCCTAACTGATCAAGAAATACAGTTCTGAAAGCTTGTCCTATTTTTTGTCTCTATTTTCATTTGTGTGACTAGCAGTGGTACAGAACCAAGGTACATACTGGCCACCCAATCTGTTTTGAAGAATATTTCAAAATAATAATAACAATGACATAAAAATAAAATATATTATTATTTTTAGTAATAATGTTAAGGGGTGACATTGAATTGTTTTAGAGATATTCATGTCTTGACTGAAATTAATAAGAAAAATAAGATTGTATTTTGTGAAACAGGAGACAGCAAAACCAGTTCATAGCCTTTGAGCAACTTCCTGAATAGGTTCACCACCCTTATGGCATTTAGTGGCCTATAGGGGCAATTTTTCCCTCCTGTGTGGCCATATATGTATCACAGCAGCCTACGAACATGTTCGTGGCCCATCGTGTTATTGTTTGCTGACCAATCATTGGCCACCAACCTTTTTTGCCTTGATGTGTTGACTTTTTTTTTTTTGACACTACATTCTATAGTAAACTTGCAATTTGACAATTTGATATGTTCCAGAGTGTGGAGTTATTGAGATAATAAGATACAGCTCATGAACTACACTTCTCATCATCACTAGAAAAGCCAGCGGTTCTCTTGTTGCCATTTCAAAGTGACCATCAGTGTTCAGTCATAGGTTGCAGCTTATCCTATTCCCCATCAGGATGGACTTTTTACCAAACTTGATGAAGGGGAATATTTTTCAAAGGTTGACCTTGCAGATGCTTACATCCATTTACCTTTAGACGAAGAACTTCAGACCACTATGGTCTCATTATACCAAAACTAGTAATTTCCATTTGGCATTGAATTGGTCCCTGCCATTTTCAAATGTATCAGGAGCAGTTGAAATTGTACTTTTCAGCTTGTGTGAATGATATGGATGATGTCAGTACATGAGCCTCCAACCAGGACCATTTGCACAATCTCTGCACCCTCTTTTCGACTGTATGGGATGTTGGCCTGCTTTGTTGTTTGGAGAAATATATATTTTTTAACTGGAAGTGAACCAAATAATACTGAAATATAATAATGAAGGAAGAATAAGGCCCAGTGATCAAATTGTTGCCATAGTTGTTTCCCTTCCTCACTCAAGGAATTTACCCTAACTACAAGTGTTTCTGGGAAAAGTCAACTATTTCTTGTAGTTCCTATCACAAGCAGCCATATGGCATAGTAACAGAGGGGTACCCTACTACTGGACTTCTGCCTGTGACCAGCCTTTCTCCAAATTGAAAATAATGATGAAATCTGTCACTTGTCTCACACTGTTCTCTCTTTAACATCCATTGTTGTGGCAGCAAACACATCTTCTGATAGCACTAAGGTGGCATACAGGAATCATGATGGCTCTAAACAGCCAATTGCACATGGGTCCAAGACACTGACCCCTGCTCAGTGTAATCACTCACAAATTGAGGAGGGGGCATTGTTGATAGTCCCTGCCATGAGCTTCTTAATTTAATGATTTTTTCATAAATTATGTTCAATTTTTTAATTATTAATGGAAAAAGCATTTAATTAATAACATTATAAATACACATAGAATGGAAGAAGGAATGAGGATTTGGGTTTAATGCCCTTTCAAAGGAACCATCTCTACATTTGCCTGAAGTGATTTAGAGAAATCATGGGGAACCAAAATCTGGATGGCCATAGGTAGATTTGAACCACCATCTATAGATTTAGAAAGATAGCTCTTAAACTCAAAATAATTACTTACAAATTTTTGAAACATATTATGAATAAAATCCTGAGCATACTCATGCACTAGGTTTTGACTAAAGAATCCTGAAACTTAGTCTTTTTAACTTTCTGTGTGGGTATGAGGTCAAACCACGAATGGCTTTAAATCTGACATGTGCAAAAGTAAGGAACAATCCACAGTAGAAGTATTTGTACAATTGGTGATCACTTTTCAAACAATCATCTGATGAACTTTCTTCACTTTCCGTTTCTAACAATATAACATAACATTCTTCTTCACTTTCTGAACCACTAAATTCAATGTCAAGTTCAGTATCATTATATTCATCCATTTTTGGGAATCACTGCCTAAAGAACAATGCAGGAGATTGTCTGAAATCATTCATTTTGTTATCAAGTAAAGTTGCAGACTGTAAAGACAACGTTTAATGACAATGACATCAACTGAAATATAACAGCAAGGCTACAAATGTGTGTGTGGATGGTCTATAGTGGCCAAATCAGTGTTGTGTTGAATGTATGTAAAGCCTCATTATTTGAAAGGTTTGATCTGAAGTTTCCTACTTTTTTTTCAGTAACTCGTAATAATAATAATTAATTAAATGCAATAACTCATATTTGAAGTTTCCATATTTGGGATTAAATGGTTTTCTGTATATGATCATAAGCCCTTAGTTGCATTAATTGGGCCACACTCTAACCTTTTGGAGTGAACATGCTGGACATTATTTCTGAGTGCATACAATTACACCATCTGGTAGACCCAACAGCACAACAATCTAACACCTAATGCCTTGTCCCATCCCCCTGCTGGCCCAGGTTATGAATTTGACCAACACTGCATGCAAACATATGCTAGATGGCTTCTCAACCACAGCTGTGCATGTCTCCACCTCCAAGTGTCAGATCCTCTGCTATGCAAAACATGGGAAGCCAGACTACCTGACCTGTGGGTAATGGCTGAACTCAGCCTTCAGAAATATGCCACACAGGCTCTCAGTGGTTGTTGATGTTATTTTGTTGGATACATAGATTGAGACACTTTGATTAATCATCCAAGCTGTATTGCAACTATGAGTCCTGCACTTTCTGCAATGAGTACATTGGGAGATGTACTGTGGAATGTGTTAACTCACTGACAATGGAGAACTTTGCCCCATGTATATGGAAAAAGGTCAGAGATTCACAATATTAATCTTTTTATTATTATTGTTTGTCATTAGGAAGTATACTTGTAGGTATCTCTCTTACGCTAGTCCTGGAACTAAGGCTGAATACGAAATTGCCTGTAGTGTTGTTTGTTTCCTGATTCTCACACTTTTGCTTGCATCAGCAGCAACAGAGGGAAGAAATTCTACAGGATTTTGTGTGCCCTGTCTCAGTTCCAGGATTAATCTAGCTAGATTCTTGCAGATACACTTAATAACCAAGAACAATTAAAAGTGACTATTGTGAATATCTGTCTTTCATCTTCAGTAACTTGAACTGTTCTTGCAGTATGAGTACTGGCTTAATGAATATGAATCCAAGGTGTATATTCAAGTTGGCTTTGAATATTTATCTGGTTATTTTACATCAAATAATGCAATTTGTTGGGTATCAATACTAGGCAAGCTGTGCGGGAGTAGCCAAGTGGTCTGGAGCGCCACGTTGCGGTTCGAATCCTTCCTCGGGCATGGATATTTGTGTTGTCTTTAGTATAACTTAGTTCATAAGTAGTTTGTAAGTTTAGGGACTGATGTCCCCACAGTTAAGTCCCATAAGCTTCACAAACATTTGAACTTTGAATACTAGGAAAAAGTGATCTCAGCCAGATAGTTAAGAATATTGCACACTGAGGCAACATAAGTCATGGGATAACAATATGTGCAGATACAAATGTACTTAAGGTATAAAATGGTGGTGCATTGGCAGAGCTGACATTTGTACTCTAGTGATTCATATGAATTGGTTGAGACATAATATGACTGCATGATGGAAATTAACAGACTTCGTATGTGTAATGGTTGTTGTATGTAGAAGTATGTAGATGTATTTATGTATGTATGATTGGGTAATTCAATATCCCAAGATCCACAGTGTCAAAATTGTGCTGAGAATTCCAGATTTCAGTCATTACTCCTCACAATAGACAATGCAGTACCCAAAGACCTCCACTTAATGAATGAGATCAGCATCATTTGTGTAAAATTGCCAGTGCTAATTACAGGCAAAACAGCTTGAAATAGCTGCAGAAAACAATTTGAGACGTTATAAAGAAATGTTGACAATGTTGTCTGTTAGGACAGTGATGATACGACTTAATTTGCTACTATTGGGCTATGACAGCAAATGACTGAGTTGAGTTCCTTTGCTAATAACACAACATTGCCTGCAGCACCTCTCCTGGGCTTGTATAACATTATCAGATGGTCCCTAGGTGGCTGGAAAATTATGGCTTGGTCAGATGAGATCTGCTGGTGGTGGCTCCATAATGGAGTGGGCTGTTTTTACGTGGAATTATGTTGTTCCTCCAGTCCAATTGAACTGATCAGTGATTGAAACTGCCTAGTATTGGCTGCTCAGAGACTATTTGCAATCATTCATTAACTTCATGTTCCCAAACAACAATGGATTTAATGGATAACAATGTCCCGTGTCACCTGGCCACAACTGTTCATGACTGGTTTGAAGAACATTCTGGATACAGTGAATGATTTGGCCACTCAGATCCCAACACGAACCCCATCAAACATTGTTAGTTCATGAAGGAAATCCTCCACTGTCACAGTCTCAGTTATGGATACCTATGGTGGCTTAATACTCCAACAACTTGTTGAGTCCGTATCACATCTGGGAAAATGGAGGTCTATCACTATATTAGGAGATATCACATGGCTTTTGACTTCTGACACATCAGTGTATTATTCCTCTCTTGTGGCTCCAAAATTGCCAACAAAGTTTTTGTATAGCATATAAGTAATTTTTTACAGTGCCTACCTTTATATAAGAGCACAAAATTTTAGTATTTTATGACCTTAATACTGATGTGATGTCACAAAATTCTAAAAGTAAATCTCCATTGGATACCCTCAAAATATATGATTACCCTTGCCTTAAATGTAAGTCTCCCAGGCAGAATTCCTATCTGCATAATGTTATAGCAAATATTTGTGAAGATGATGTATTTTTAAATGTTAAACCTATGCTCTGTGGCCATGAATATTTCTAAAATTAGTGGCACTCAAAAATAACATGATCATCCAAAAGAACCCGAGGCAGTGAGACAAATTCACAAAATGTAACATATCTAACAAAAAGATCTTTGATAATTGATTTCTGTGAAAGTGAGCGAAGAAGATAAGAATTCAAGATCCATTTGACCTCATGGTAATTAGAGACGGACATCATGCTCAGAAATTCTTTGTCAGGGATGGGGAAGAAAACTGACCATGCTCTTTGAAATGAATTTATGCAAATCATGGAAAACCTAAATCATGTGGTACGTTTGAAATACGATCTTCCAATTTGCAAGTCCAGTGTGTTACAAGTGCACAATCTCACTTGGTCATTGACTGGTATCAGTGTCATGAAGAAGAGTCAGTGATTTGTTTGAATATCTGTTTAGGAAACAGAAGGCCTGTGTAAGTAAAGGTCTCCTGCATATGACATACTATATTTTTTCATGAGCTGTTGCACTATAGAATAGTTCTTAGAGAAAACTCTTCTAGAGCACAAGAGTTTTTCCTCTTGCAGACAAAAGCCATTACATGTATTTATGATTTAAGTAACTTAACATCTTGAAGACAGTACTTGATTGAGCACAAAATACTTAACCATGCAGCCCCCAGTTTATACATTCTCAAAGTACTGATGTATGTCAAACATGCATGAAAATAGTTCAGATGTGCACTCATATGGAACCAGACATAGAAGCTTTCTGGACAACCTTAGTACTCATTTAAGCACATTCCAAAATAAATTTTACATGCTAGACAATTATTGGCCAACAGTATGCCATATGATACAAGTGTATTCCATGTAGGTAAATTTAATATTGAGGTAGAGACAGGGGTGAAAGGAAATGCATTCTATATAACACAAGTTAATTTATGCATATGATTTTCTTTTGAATTGAAAAGATAAAGTAGTATACGCATGTGTATGCAAACACACAGATGTGTAAACACTCATAGGATGGTACTGCGGTCAGCAATCCCTATATAAGACGACAGGTGTCTGGCGCAAGTGTTAGAGCAGTTACTGCTACTACAATGGCAGTGTATCACAATTTAAGTGAGTTTGAAATTGGTGTTATAATTGGCGCATGGGACACAGAATCTCTGAGGTACAGATGAGGAGGAAATTTTCCCATACCACCATTTCACGAGTGCACCATGAATATTGGGAATTAAGTAAAACAATGCTGCAGCCAGAAAAAGATCCTGCAAGAATGGGACCAACAATGACTGAAGAGAATCATTCAACATGACAGAAGTGTAACACTTCCACACACTGCTGCGGATTTCAGTTCTGAACCATCAACAAGTGCCAGTGTGTGTACAATTCAATGAAACCTCATTGCTATGGAATCTCAAGAGTTCAAGGTTTACTTGTGTACCCTAGCTTACCTCACAACATGCAGCTTTATGCCTTGCATAGACCTGTCAACACCAATATTGGACTGTTGAAAACTGGAAACATGTTGCCTGGTCTGACCAATTCCATTTCCAATTGCACCAAGTGGATGGACAAGTATGGGTATGGAGATAACCTCATGAATGCAAGGGGTTCAATCACTATGGAGACCATTGTAATGATGACAGCCCCTGTTTAAAATGTGCTAGTTCTTCTCACCAGGCAGATAAATGTACAGAAGATAGATTGAAGTGTTCAAATTGCATTAAAGTAAACGAAAGACTAGGAATGAACCTGGACACAAACCATAATGTGATGGACAATACATGCCCAGTTTACAGAAGGCAAGTATAAAACTACAAAACAAAAATACAGTATTCCAAATAGCAACTAAAGAATGGTAAAAGCAACAAAATACATGAAAACACAGAAATTGTGTCAATTAATGTACAGGGCTTTCTATGTCACAAAGATGAAGTAGAAGAATTTGCAAGACAAAATTCTCCATGGTTGCTCTGCCTCCATGAAACTCATGTTACACAAGATGTTGAAGACATAGAACTCGAAATATATTGCTATAATATAGTTTGTTGTAACACAGAATCCAGTCACACAGGAGTAGTTCTTATCTACATTTTAAAAAAAAAGAACCATAGGTACAAGATTGAATTCCACAATGTGAAATCCATGGAATACTGGGCTGTAGGAATTACAGCTGCTATTAAAAAAGAGAAATACTATATTGGCTGCATCTGTCGGTCACCAACCGGAAGCTGCTCAAGATTCCTAGAATTCTTTGAAGAGTAGCTGGAAATGCTAATTGACAGTGGGGTAAACATAGTTGTGACAGGAGATTTTAATATAAATTGGTTCAGTGATGCAGAATCATGTAGAATAAGAAAAATAGTTCATATGTTTGGACTTAAACAAGTTGTAAATGAAGCAACTAGAATAAGCACAAGATATTGCTAGTATACTGCTACCATACAGACATCAAGTACATTAATAGATCTGGTAATGACAAACAACTATACATTGAAGCCTAGTGTTCTGACTACCCCTAGAATTAGTGACTACTTCATAGTGCTGATCTACTTGCATGATTTGAGCAGAGCAGAACAAAGAATGAAGCTATTTGACACTGGAAACTTTTCAATAAACATAGAGAATGTATATTTTCCCTTTTGTGATCCATCCAATAGTTTGACCTCAACTTACCAACAATTAGTAGAGGAACTGGAGAATGCTGTGGACTTATCCACAAAGGAATATGTAAATCATGCAAATGCTAAGCCTTGGTTTAATAAAAATTTCCAGAATGCTGTGAAGCAAAGGGACCTTTCATATAAGAGGTACTCATATCTCCAAGGTGTATGTCCTAACAATAAGGTTTATCCTAGAAGAGTGGAGCAAGTACAAAATGTTAAAAAACAACTGTTCATATGTCATTAGAAGAAAAAGAAAAGAATACTACAGTAAGACTATAGATAACTGCAGACAGAAACCAACAAAAATGTGGACCACACTAAAGAAAGTAATATCAAAAACAAAAACTAGTAACAATATATGGGAACTAAAAGTGTATGACAGTGTTTATACAAACAAGACTGACATTGTGAACAAACTAAATGAATTCTATATAGACAGTATGAAGGACATAGTGACTCAATACCTTGCACAAGTAATATAAACTTCCTAACTCAGAATGAAAATTCATTAGATTTCTTTAGGAAAATATCTGTTGAAGAACTGGATAAAATTGTTAATGATATGAACAGTAAAACAGCCATAGGTGATAAAATCTCTATACAAGTAATGAAATTTAGTTGGTCACACATAAGAAAAAGAGTACATAATATAATAGTGAGATCACTTGCGACAGGTGAAGTACCTGAACCACTTAAAGTCTCTACAATAAAACCTATACCGAAAGTGAAGGACTCCAACAAAGCAGAAGAAATGAGTCCAATAAACTTGCTGCCTGGCAATGAAAAAGTACTAGAGAAGGTAGTACACAAGCAACTACTGAAGTTCCTAAATAACAACAATATATTAACAACTGTCCAGTCTGGATTTCGAGCCGGGCATTCAACAGAAACTGCTCTACAATGTATCATTCCTAAATGGAAGGAGCAGATGGATCGTGGACAAAGTGTAGTGGCAGTTTTCCTGGACCTGAAGGGAGCCTTTGAGAGTATCGACAGACTGCAACTACTTCGGAAACTGGAAGCCTATGGTATACGTGGTGTTGTGTTAAAGTGGTTTGAAAGCTACTTGACCGGGAGGAAGCAGTGTGTAAAATGTGATCAGGTTGTGTCCAAAATAATACCAAATGAGCTAGGTGTGCCACAGGGCAGTGTTCTTGGCCCATTACTGTTTATACTTTGTTGTTGTTGTCTTCAGTCTGGAGACTGGTTTGATGCAGCTCTCCACAATACCCTATCCTGAGCAAGCCTCTTCATCTCCACATAAGAACGGCAACCTACATCTGTCTAAATCTGCTTACTGTATCCATCTCTTGGTCTTCCTCTGCGATTTTTACCCCACACACTTCCCTCCAACGCTAAATTAACAATTCCTTGATGTCTAAGAATGTGTCCTACCGATCTATCCCTTCTTTTAGTCAAGGTATGCCACAAATTTCTTTTCTCCCCAATTCTGTTCAGTACCTCCTCATTAGTTATGCGATCCACCCACCTAATCTTTAGCATTATTCTGTAGCACCATATTTCAAAAGCCTCAATCCTCTTCCTGTCCACACTGTTTATCGTCCATGTCTCACTCCCATACAAGGCAACACTCCACACAAATGCCTTCAGAAAGGACTTCCTTACACTTAAATCAATATTCGATGTTAACAAATTTCTCTTTTTCAAGAATGCTTTTCTACCCATTTCCATTCTGCATTTTATATCCTCTGTACTGCGACCATCATTTGTTATTTTACTGCCCAAGTAACAAAACTCATCTACCTCCTTTATTGCTTCGTTTCCCAATCTAATTCCTTCAGCATCACCTGATTTTCTTACACTGCACTCCATTACACTAGTTTTGCTCTTGTTAATGTTCATCTTATATGCACCTTTCAGCACATTGTCCATTCCATTCAATTGCTCTTCCAGGTCCTTTGCTGTATCTGACAGAATTACTATGTCGTCGGCAAAACGCAATGTTTTTAATTCTTCCCCCTGAACTTTAATTCCTTCTCCAAATTTCTCTTTACTTTCCTTTATAGCTTGCTCAATGTACAAATTGAATAACATTGGAGAAAGGCTACAACCCTGTCTTACTCCCTTCCCAACCACTGCATCCCTTTCATGCCCTTCAACTCTGACAACCGCTGTCTGGTTTTTGTACAAGTTGTAAATAGCCTTACGCTTCCTATATTTTACTCCTGCTTGCTTCAGAACTTGAAAGAGTTTATTCCAATCAACATTGTCAAAAGCCTTCTCCAAATCTACAAAAGCTAGAAATGTAGGTTTGCCTTTTCTTAATCTATCTTCTAGGATAAGCCGTAAAGTGAGTATTGCCTCCCGTGTTCCTACATTTCTCCTGAACCCAAACTGATCTTCCCCGAGGTCGGCTTCTACCAGCTTTTACATCCTTCTGTATATAATTCGTGTTAATATTTTGCAACCATGACTTATTAAACTGATGGTTCTGTAGTTTTCACACTTGTCTGCACCTGCTTTCTTGGGAATGGGGATTATAACATTTTTCTTAAAGTCTGAGGGTACTTCGCCTGTCTCATACATCTTACACACCAGGTAAAACAGTTTTGTCATGGCTGGTTCTCCCAGAGACTTTAGTAGCTCTGAGGGAATATCATCTACTCCAGGGGCCTTGTTTCGATTTAGGTCTTTCAGGGCTCTGTCAAATTCTTCTCTCAGTACAGTATCTCCTATTTCATCTTCATCTACATCCTCTTCCCTTCCTACAATATTGTCTTGAAGTTCATTTTCTTTGTAGAGCCCCTCTATATACTCTTTCCACCTTTCAGCTTTCCCTTCTTTGCTGAGAACTGGTTTTCCGTCAGTGTCCTTGATATTCATAGAGCTGTTTTTCTTATCTCCAAATGTTTCTTTTATTTTCCTGTAGGCTGTATCTATTTTTCCCCTATTTATACATTCTTCTACATCATTGCATTTGCCTTCTAGCCACACCTGCTTTGCCATTTTACACTTCCTGTCAATCTCATTTCTTAGTCGTCTGTACTCCATTTTGCCCGTTTAATTTACTGCATTTTTATATTTTCTCCTTTCATCGATTAAATTTAGTATCTCCTGTGATACCCAAGGATTTTTTGTAGGTCTTGCCTTCCTACCTATTTTGTCCTCTACTACCTTCACTATTTCATCTCTCAATTTTACCCATTCCTCCTCTACTGTTTTATTTTCCCCTGTTTCTGTCAATTGTTGCCTAAAGCTCCTTTTGAAATTCTTAAGAACTTTAGGTTCCTTCAATTTATCCAGGTCCCATCTCCTTATTTTCCTACCTTTTTGTAGTTTCTTCAGTTTCAGCCTACAGTTCATAACCAACAAGTTATGGTCAGAGTCTATGTCTGCCCCTGGGTATGTCTTACACTGTAAAACCTGGTTCCGAAATCTATGTCTTACGATTATAAAATCTATCTGGTATCTCCCGGTGTCTCCTGGTCTCTTCCACGTATACAACCTTCTTTTGTGATTCTTGAACCAGGTGTTTGTTATAACTAAATTATGTTCTGTGCAAAATTCTACCAGGCAGCTTCCTATTTCATTCCTTCTGCCCAGACCATATTCACCTACTATCCTCCCTTCCCTTCCTTGTCCTACTAGCAAATTCCAGTCTCCCATAACAATTAAGTTTTCCTCTCCCTTAATTGTCTGAATAATTTCCTTTAGCTCCTCATACATTTCTTCGATTTCCTCATCATCAGCAGAGCTCGTTGGCATATAAACCTGTACTACTGTTGTCGGTGTTGGCTTCGTATCTATCTTGACAATGATAATGCAATCACTGTGCTGGTCATAGTAGTTTACCCACATTCCTATTTGCTTATTCATTATCAATCCTACTCCTGTGATACCCCCAATTGATTTTGTATTTATAATCCTGTACTCACCTGACCAGAAATCCTGTTCATCCTGCCACCGAACTTCACTAATCCCCACTATATCTAACTTCAACCTATACATTTACCTTTTTAAATTTTCTAATTTTCCTACTCGATTAAGGGATCTAACATTCCACGCTCCGACCCGTAGAATGCCAGTATTGTCTTTCCTGATGTTCACACCCTCCTGAGTAGTCCCCGCCCAGAGATCCGAATGGGGGACTATTTTACCTCCAGAATATTTTACCTGAGAGGATGCCGTAATCATTTTTTCATGCATGTCCTCGGGAAAAGTAACAGCTGTAGTTTCCCCTTACTTTCAGCCATTCACAGTAACTGTGTGGAAAAGCCACATTAGCTTATTGTACATGGCCAGCTCAGCCAATCATCCTGACTGTTGCCCCTGTAACTACTGAAAAGGCTGCTGCCCCTCTTCAGGAACCACACGTTTGTCTGGCCTCTCCACAGATACCCCTCCGCTGTGGTTGCACCTACGGTACAGCTATCTGTATCGTTGAGGCACGCAAGCCACCCCACCTTGGCAATGTCTGTGGTTCATGGCAGTGGGTTTATACTTTACCTTAATGAAACCCCAAAAGTGCTAAAGGAATGTGAGATATACCAATTTGCAGATGACCCACTTCTGTATGCTTCAGGTACAAACATTGATTGCCTTATAGACAATTTGAACAGCAATCTACCCAATGTCAATCATTGGCTAAATGAAAAGAAATTAAAGCTTAACACAAAGAAGACAAAGTGCATGCTTCTTACACTAAAATCAGAGGTAGGTGATCTGCAAAGTGACATAGTTATTGATGGTGAAAAAATTGAATGGGTTAGCTCTTATAAATTCTTGGGACTGATTGTAGATAGTAAGTTAAAACTGGATGAGCATATACATTATATAACCAAGAAGATAGGTAAGAAAATAGGATTCCTTAGTAGGATTAGGAAAATGTTAACAGAAAAAAAGCAGAATGACATTGTACAACACCATCATAATGCCTCACTTTTCATACGGTGGATCAATACTATACTTGTGTAACATGACATTAGTGAGTAGGCTACAGATATTACAAAAACAGTTGCATGACATTAATATTGAATTGTGATATATGTTGGTAACATTGATTTGGTTGTCTGTCAAACAGTTCATCAAACTACAAGCAATGATTTTTATTCATAAGATTAAATTAGGAATGTGTCCAGACTATTTAGGCAATAAACTAACTTTAGTGAAAGAGGTCCACAAATATAATCAAGAAGTAGCAATAACTATTACTTGGAGTGTAAAAATAGAAAAATTGGTCAAAACTGCATATTTTTAAAGGTATTAGCCAGTACAACAGTTTACCAAAAGAACTAAAATACTGTCACTCATTGTCTTTATTTTTAAAAAGCTGAAGATATCTATAGGTCTATAGCAGAGAAACCTGTGATATATAATGTGTAAATTTATAATACTGTATGTGTTTAAATATAATGTATAAACCTGTAATCCTGAAACACACAATAGCAAATCAATGTAGTTGTATTTCAATAAGCGTATGTAAAACATCAGCCTGAGTGCTGAAACAAACCAAACTAAATAAAAATAAATCCATGGACCTTGCATATCAGCAGGGGATTGTTCAAGCTGGTGGGGCATGCATAGTTGAAATGGTATGGGACCACTGATACATCTAAGATATGCCTCTGACAGGTGAGATGTATGTACACACCCTGGCTGACCACCTGCATCCATTCATGTGTATTGTGCTTTCTGACGGACTTGAGCATCTCCAGAAGGACAATATGACACCCCAAAGGCTCAGAATTGCTACTGAGTGGCTCCAGGAACACTTTTCTAAGTTTCAACACCTCTACTGGTCACCAAACTCCTGAGAGGTAAACATTATTGACCATATCTGTGATCCTTTGCAACATACTATTCAGAAAACATCTCCACCCCCATTACTCCTATGGATTTATGGATGCCCTCTAGGATGCACAGTGCCAGTTCTTTCCAAAACGACTTCAGACATTAATAGAGTCCATTCCTCATCATGTTGTGATTCTGTGTACTTGCAGGGGTCCACACAATATTAGGCATATGTATCAGTTTCTTTGGCTCTTTATTATATTACAAGCGTGATTGTAAACAAACGAAATTGTAACCTATGGTATACATCTTAATATGTGGTCTGATTAACAAATGTAATTTTCTGATGAGTAAAAGATACGTAATATCCATGTACCGGTATCATAATATTATTTACATTATTTCTGTATAACCATTCGTAAGTATTTATGTTCTGCATCCAAGAGAATCTCCTCACTATGGATCAACTGTGAACATAAAGTAAAAAGAACATCTAATCTGCATAACAATTTGTATAGTTATATATCTACTAATGATTCCTTATGCAGCACAACTGTTGTCCACAGGCAAATAAATCAAATCAAACCACACTGAAATCTTAATGTCAATAGATAATGTTAATGTGTATAATCATAATTATTCTTGCATTGACATTTACTTTATTTTCTGTTTTCTGTACTGTCAGATGTCTCCTTTTTTATGTTACTATAATGATAAATATCAATGTAAATATTTTCATTGATTTGTCTTTTTGACAAATATAGCCTACAAGTCTGCATTACAATGAAAATGCTGATGGAGAAAATCTATTTCCTTCACTTTTACATGTTATTTATGGAACTATGCAGAAATGAATGTGTTGTTATAAAAAAAACTTAGTTTTTGTATAATAATCTTTGAAAGTTAACTTTCTTTTTTCCTGTTAGTACGGTATCTCTCTAGTCACAAATTTCTGTTACTTATTGACTTTTTAGTCTTCTTCTCCTGTTTTCCTATATGCCACATATAAATAGCTTCTCAGATTGAGCTTTCAAAAAATAAATAAATAAAAGTTAAAATTAAAATAAAGAAAAACCTCATTCTTCCAGTCATAATTAAGTACATGTATATACCATTTCAACCTGTATCATAGAAGTTTCAGAAAAATGATCCAAAGGTAGTGAAGACCCAGTTAATCTGATATATTCACAATTTTTTTCAGGTTGTTTGGTTTTACAATTATTTTGATGTAGGCACAAAAATACAGAAGACTGTGATTTTGATACATTCAAAACTTACTGACATGACACAAACAGCGCTGGAAGCTGAAAATCGGTATGTTTATTTCCTTCAATAACTCAGCATAATTAATCTCTTGTAGCATTTTTATTATTATTTGACTTATTGTTTTTCCTTTCATGGAGCTACTGACTGGTAACTTTTGAAAATGTCATAACATTTTTAAACACAGAAAATAAATATACTTTATATCAGCATAAATATGTAGAGATAGATGTCATGAAGAACATAAATGGCATTTCTTATTTATTACTACACGTATTCGAAAGTTATATATATATATATATATATATATATATATATATATATATATATATATATATATATATATATATAACAAAAATAAAAATAGAAAACAGATGACTTACCAAAAGGACCGGCTCGTCGATAGAAACAAATAAAATAAATAAAATCACACACAGACACACATACAAGCTTTCGCAGCCTAGCTGCTTTGTCAGGCAGAAGGGAAGGAGAGGGAAAAGGAAATGATGAGGGTTTCAAGGGAGTGGATAAGGAGTCATTCCAATCCCGGGACAGGAAAGACTTACCTTGGGGAAAAAAAAGGGTAAACAAAAACACACACACCCACACATTTACACAGACGCAAGTACACTTAGGCAGACACACTGTAGAACTGTAGAAAGCAAAGAACTTCTTTCTACTTCCGAAATTTCTACATACACTAGTTTAATTTAGCTTCAGACACTGCAGGACAGGTCAGAAAAGGATCAGAAAAGTGTGTCCCCTCTTTTAGGAGAGGGGGGTGGCTTGTCCCCAGCAATAAGGAATACTGACCCACTGTCAGCAGAAGATCGATTGCCGTCTACTTCAACAAGCCAGCTAACAGTTCATTGATTTTGTTATTTTATTACTATTGTCCTCCCACTATAGTGACTCATCAAATCTTATGCACATAAGAAATAGGTGGTAATGTACTCATCCCATGAATTTAGACTAACATTTAGGAGAGTCTTTCCTTACGTGAACATTCGATATGTTTAATATTCCCAGCGCGAATCGGCGCAGGCAAGAACCGATTGGCCTACGGTGTTGCTTGTGCAGCACAAGTATCACACAAATCCAGCCTGCTTTCAGCATAAGCTTCTCTGAAAGATATGTTTTCAATTACACTTCTGAAAATATGTTTATTTTTCTTCTATTACTATTAATTCTTTAATATGATAAAAAATTTAAGAAATGCTTAGTCGTTCACAAAATGAAAAACTCTCATAAATGTTAGTCAAAATTAATGGGATGAGTCCATACCACATATTTCTAATGTGCTTATAATTCTATGAGTCAGTACAGTGTCCAAACAATAGTAATAAAATAACAGTTGGGTGGCTTGAAGCAGATGGCAGTGTACAATTATTGGTCACCTCTGTGTTTCCTTCAATCTTCCACTGACAGTGGGTGATGATCCCTTGTTGCTGGCCACAGACCCACTAAGAAGGAAAAAGAAATCACAATACGAAACAAACTGACACCTGCTTCTCATCCTTTACTGATCTGCAGTGTCTGAGGCTCAACTAAATCTGTGCATTTTTCTTTCATTTACAGTAGAAAAATCGAAATGAAAGTACCATGGAGACAAAGAAAATGCTCATCAGGTAATTCAGGAAGTGTTCATAGAAAAACAGTTCCATCAGACAGCTTCCTAACAAAATGAATAAAAATTCTGAGAACCGTGTAGAATGCTTTGAAAGTGGAAATGAATTGAAACGTAGTACATCGTGCCCAACATAAAACCGGGACCCCTCACGTATCCCCATGATCATAAGTTGCAGTACCCCTTCCTTATAAGGATGTAACGAAATGTTTTTAATTTTACTGTTCTGAATTCCTTTTTACTTAGTTCATTTCTACTTTAGTCTCAGGCATGAGGGATAGTGCATTTATGTGAGACACTGTATATAAATTGTTTCACCTTGTGGCACATTTTCCAAGAGGAACAAAAGTGAAAAATTAAAAGAAGGATAAATAGTGTAATAGTCACCTTAGGTGTAGATGAATCAATAAATGTAATTATATTTTTGGGCTTCTTCCGTTTGCCATCTCCTACTATAAAATCATTAAGTAGAATTTCAGAAAATTTTATTTCAGTCCATCAACAGCAAACTCACAGTTTACATTAATTTATTCTTCTCTTGTAGTACGAAACACGAAATATGTATTGCATCAGTTATATTATGTGCAGTTGTATACCTTTCATTAAATGAAGTATTACCTTACGTAAAACCACAGCAGATCATTGTCCATTGTAATCGGTCGCCACCCATGAAAAATTGTGTATAGTTATTTTCTGGTTATGGATTATTAACACATCATGAGAGTCCAACATACGTGGCTAGCAAATAATATTTTTGGTGCTGCAGTGCTTCACGCTACGCTCAACACACCGAGTTCGTAGACTTGTGGTCACGGCATGACGCCGCTCAGATAACTCGCAAGTTACTTGTGAAAGGAGGTAGATATCAGTGTGAATACCATTTCAAAAATTTCTCTGTTCTTTTAGCTCCATTTCACTCACTGTAATGAATGGTCAAAAATGCATAGAACACTAAGCTGTTCGCTATCGAACTTTATCAATACACGATTTGTAAATCAAGTGTACACATTGACAACTAGCGTCACTTGAGAATGACTGTTATGAATTATGAAAAGGTGAATGATTCATTCAAAAGCTAAGATGATGTACTATTGTGAGTCCAAAAATCAGATTTTTTTAGTTGTATACTTTCATCAAAATCGAGTGAGGAGCGTTACAAAACTAAAAACTCGGCTGGAATGAAAAGTAGACATTTTCTTCTCTTCTTCTCTTTTTTTTTTTTTTTTTTTTTTTTTTTTTTACGGACAGTGCAAAGTTTCTAAGGAAAAACTTGATTGATAAAACATTGTGGATTGGTCTTATATACTGTCACCATTTTTTTTCATCGTGAAAATCAGAACTTAGATTTTCCCCCTTTCTTCCATCTCAGCCTGACCGGCACTGCTATCGCAGCTTTATAAAATGTAAATGTGTGTCGGACGGGCGCAATAATTATGGCGTTTGGGAGGGGGAGGGCTGACCGTGTGCATGCGCAGCGCTGTTGGCTGTTCTACATGCCAGTTGGGAGTACCGAGTCACCTCACTCCCGAGACTCTGTTATCGGCACTGCCGTCTCCCAGGTGTGGCGGTCTTGCCGGCTGCTCTCATTGGCGGGAACGAGCAGGAGCCAGGCCGCGTTTGATGGCCTCTAATGACAGGAGAGTTTGGGGCAGTAATACTTAACTGTCCACCATAGCATAGTGGATAGCATGTTAAATTTTGAAATTAATACAGCATGGGCGGTGGTGTGCGACCCACCACAGACAAAAATTTTTGTTCTTACCTTGGGTCCTATATGGTTTTCAGATACTATTATTTTTTTCACTGTAGTATTTTATTCATGTTACGTCATTCTGGGTTTAAATAAAGGGCAAACTTTCTGTTACAAATCATGACAGCTTTTCTTTTTATAGCTAAAATATCAGCTGAATAAGTATGTTAATACTCTCTCCAATTTATATGGACGTGGGTCAGAAGAACATGTTTGCAATTAGTTTTAACTTATATTAAATAAAAATAGAAATAAGAAAAAAAAGTATGTGCATACTTCCTAACTTCGTGTCATTTACAGCAAATGTTTACTGTTAATATGGCACTTTTAGACACTAGTTTATAATTATTCATACAAAGAACGATGTGTTTTTGATAATTCTTGAGTCTGCCATTGTTTTGAAATAAAAATGCGTGATTTATAATAAGAAAGTCATCAAATACACAATGCAAGATGGTGTCTGCCAGGGAGAGTTTCTCCCCAAACCCAAATCATCGGCTTCATAGTAGTTTGGTAACCTATGTTAATATTCGGAGGTGGAACCCTAGTAGCTGGTTGGCATGTAACCAGTAGGTAAACAAATACCGCAATCTTGAATTTAGTGTACCTCACCTATCAACATGGAGTGATACAAAAACACATATCTCTTTCTTATTTTTATAAAACAGACCTTTGTGAAGTAAGTTCAGTGTATAAGGATAGGTGTAATCTTAATTCTACATCTACACAGATACTCTACAAATCACATTTAAGTGCTTGGCAGGGGATTCATTAACCACTTTCATAGCCTTTCTTTACTATTCCATTCTCTAATACCGCGCAGGACGAAAGAACACCTAAATCGTTCTGTTTAAAATCATATTTCTCTTATTTTACTGGGATGGTCATGTCTCCCTATGTAGCAAAATATTTTCACATTCAGAAGTAAAAGTCAGTGATTGAAATTTCACAAATAGATCTCACCACAATAAATAACGTCGTTCTTTTAATGATTTCCACCTCAAATAGTGCTACATTTCCATGATGCTTTCCCCCCTGTAGCACGATAAAACATTAATGTGTAAACAATACAAACAAGAAACCTTTGTTATATTTAGGATTGAAATATATAAACTTTGTAACCTATGTATTCACATAACTTTGTTATTTTAGGATATCAATGTAGATCTGAAATCAACACCTTGTGATGATGGGCTCAGGCCCAAAACTAAAATGGTGAAATAAATTGATTTACAAACATCTTGTGATTGGTTGCAGTATTTATTTACTACAGTATTAACAGTCACTAAGTTGTGTCAACAGTACCATTTGAAATACTTTGCTAAAGACAGGTACTAATGATATGTCCTGTTGTTTGAAACCTTTTTTTCGAACATTTTTTATAGACAGGATTCATTGTGCTTCAGTTAAGGACAAAATTAATATTTAATGTTTTACAAGTTTTGCTTCTTTAGAAACGCTTTTCTTCCCATAGTCATTCTGCATTTTATATCTTCTTTACTTCGGCCACCAGGAGTTATCTTGCTACCCAAATAACAAACTTCATCTACTACTTTTATTGTCTCATTACCTAATCTAATTCCTTCAGCATCACCTGATTTTCTGACATTGCATTCCATTACCTTAGTTTTACTCTTGTTAATGTTCATCTTATATCTTCCTTTCAAGACACTGCTTCAATTGCTCTTCCAGGTCTTTTGCAGTCTCTGACAGAATTACTATGTCATCGGCAAACTGAAATGTTTTAGTTCTTATCCCTGCACTTTAATGCGCTCTCCAAAAGTCTCATTCCATTCCTTCACTGCCTGCTCAATGTAGAGATTGAACAAGAATTAGGAAAAGGCTACAACCCTGTCTTACTCCCTTCCCAACCGCTGTGTCCCTTTCTTACCCTTTGACTCTAATAACCGCTGTCTGGTTTTTGTATAGGTTGAATATAACTCTTCGCTCCCTATATTTTACCCCTGATACCTTCAGAATTTGGAAGAGTGTATTCCATTCGACATTGTCAAAAGCTTTTTCCAAATCGACAAACGCTAAAGACGTAGGTTTCCCTTTCTTTAGCCTATGTTCTAAGATAAGTCGTAAAGTGAGAATTGCCTCCCGTGTTCCTACATTTCTCCTAAATCCAAACTGATCTTCCCCAAGGTTGGATTCCGCAAGTTTTTCCATTAGTCTAAATAATTCGTGTTAGTATTTTGCACCCATGACTTATTAAATTGATAGTTCTGTAATTTTCACACTTGTCTGCACTTGCTTTCTTTGGAATTGGAATTACAATATTCTTCTTGAAGACGGATGGTATTTCCCCTGTCTCATACATCTTGCATACCTGGTGATACATTTTTTTCATGACTGGCTCTCCTAACAACTCCAGCAATTCAGACGGAATATCATCTACTCCAGGGGCCTTGTTCGACTCAAGTCCTTCAGCCCTCTGTCAAATTCTTCTCGCAGTATCTTCTCACAATCCTTGCCTAATGCACCCTCTGAAACTCTCAACCACCTCTGGTTCCTTCAATTTGTCCAGGTTCCATCTCCTAACCTTTCTACCTTTCTGCAGTCTCTTAAGTTTTAATCTGCAGTTCATAACCAATAAGTTATGGTCAAAGTCTATATCTGCCCTTGGATATGTCTTACAGTTTAGAACCTGGTTTCTAAATCTATTCCTTACCATTATAAAGTCAATCTGGTACCTTCCAGTGTCTCCTGGTCTCTTCCATGTATACAGCCTTCTTTCGTGATGATTAAACCAAGTGTTGGTGATCATTAAATTGTGCTCTGTGCAAAAATCTACCAAGCGATCTCCTCTTTCATTCCTTTTTCCCAGTCCATATTCACCTACTACATTTCCTTCTCTTCCCTTTCCTACTACCGAGTTCCAGTCCCTCATCTCAATAAAGTTTTTGTCTCCCTTAACTTTCTGAATGATTTCTTTTCTCTCTTCATACATTTTTTCGATATCCTTATCATCGGCCATGCTAGTTGGCATATAAACTTGCACTACTGTGGTCGGTGTTGATTCATGTCTATCTTTACTACGATAATGAGTTCACTATGCTGTTCATAGTAACTTACCCGCATTCCTATTTTCTTATTCATTATCAGACCTACTCCTGCGTTACCACCAACTGGTTTTGTATTGATAACCCTGTACTCACCTGACCAGAAATCCTGTTCACCCTGCCACCAAACTTCACTAATCCCTACCATAGCTAACTTTAACCTATCCATTTCTCTTTTCAAATTTTCTAGTTTACCTACCCGATTAAGGGTTAAAACATTCCACGCTCCGACCCGTAGAATGCCTGTTTTGTTTTTCTTGATGACAACATCCTCCTTAGTAGTTCCCACCCGGAGGTCCAAATGGGGAACTATTTTACCTCCGGAATATTTTACCCAAGAAGACGCCATCATCGTATAGTCATACAGTAGAGCTGCATGTCCTCAGGAGAAGTAACGACTGTAGTTTCCATATTCACAGAATATATGACTTCAACTGCGAATGGGCAAAGCCGAACTGTAGTTTCCCCTTGCTTTCAGCCATTCGCAGTAACTTTATTACACATTTTAATTATGACACCACATAAATCATCCCAACTTTTTGAGTACTTACTGTATTGGTTATTTATCATCCTGCCTTATTTGGTCACTTCCTTGCATTCAAAAAGGTAGCTATTCAATGAGGCACTTTTGTGGGATTTACTGGATTGATAGCAGCAGATATCAAATACTTAAAATTCCGGTTTCTGGTGATGGGGTGGCTTTGCAACATTTATTTATTATTTTCCATTATACATTGACTATACTAGCTGACTGGACTACTTTTAAGCTGTATGTCTGTTTTCCTTGGCTTCTTTGTTCTATCCTGTAACTTTGTTGATTTGTATAGCCCATCCATGTCATGGATCTTTTGCCTGTGTATGAGCATATTTGTTGGGAGTAAAAAATTAGTTCACCTGGAAATATGGCATTGATTTTGATCTGATGACAGCAGATGCCATCTGGAAGATAGCAGATGTACTGGTAATGGTTTCAACATCATCCACAAACCGATAACATAATAACATAACTGCCAATGTACCATGTAATGGTGAAGTTTTACAGTCATGAGTATCAGTGTGGTATCAATGTGTGAAGCAGACAGGCGCCATTCCATGGAGATGCAGTTGTGCTTCCTACAGCCAACTGAGGAGGCTGAAAGAGGTCAAACTGTGGCCATCCTAGTGGTAGGGTGATCCATTCAGAGAATTGCAATGCAAATTAAATATGCTGCATCAGATGTACAACAATTCTGGTTGCAATAATAAAATGAACATTCTTACATGCGTAGACAAGGTTCTGGGCACCAACACAGCACAGACATCTGCCTAGGTGATCATATTTTAAGTGCAGGAGTGGCAGATTATACAGGTTTCACAGCATAGATACAAAGGTTTGTGAGCCCAGAAGGGTCAACAAGAACTGATTCTAGTCGGTTACTAACAGTGGGACTAAGGTCACACACACCTCAAGGCTATCATCCTCTCATGCCACAGTATCAAGGTGCATGGCTTGACTGGTAGCATCAGAGAATCAGTTCGAAGATGGAAAGGCAGGCAATGGTTTTCAGCAATGAAAGCAGATTTTGCCTGCATACAAGTATGACGTAGAACTGGTGAAAACTGTCTTATAGAGTACATTTGTCTAAGACACACTGGCCCCATCCTAGGCTGTATGGTCTGGTATGTGATAAGCTACAACTCTCATCCACCTTTGGTGTTTATGGAGGGAACACTGATCAGCATTCTGTATGTGCAGAATGTTGTAAGGTGTGTTCTTTTGCCATTTTTGTAACAGAAAGATGATGTATAATTCCATCAAAATAATGCTCAACTAAACACTGTGTATGAAACTCAACATGCTCTGCAAGACATTCAGCAACTTTCCTAGTCAGCACTAACTCTGGACTTATCTCCAAATGAGCAGGTGTGAGATGTGATGGGACAACAACTGACATGTTTGACTCAACATCCTACAACTTTTCCAGAACTACATGCACAGGTCAAACAGGCATGGAATAATGTATCCCAAGGCAGTATTTGCTATCTGTATGATCAAATAGATACCAAAAACAGCACCTGCATTGCCGCCTGTGGAGGCTACACTGCATATTTATATGGATGTTTCAACATGGATACCTGACACCTCAGTACCACTTGAGCTACTGACCTGTAAATTTATTCATTTCATGTAATCCATGTGCACTCTTTTGAGACTAAATCTTGAGTGAATTGGAAATCATTAAGAGGGAGTACTATTTTTCACTATTTCTGGCCATGTAAATAAAATGAAAATAGAAGTATCATAATTGTCACTCTGATACTGTATGTACTTACCCAAGTATCAATTTGATCAACATAAAACTAGTTGTTTGAAAATGTGGAGGCCTTTAAATTGGTAATTTTTGTGAGTTAGAAGTCATAGTTTTTGTTTATTATTGTTAATTATATACATGGATGATAATAATATTAACAATAACAATAATGTGATACTACCTTTGTTTTCATGCTTACAGTTGTTAGCATAACATACAGTGTTTTGTCTCCACACTTGTATAATGTGCAAGCCTTACTGTTGGAGTAATGTTCTGCTTCATGTGTGCATGATGCACAATAGTGTTGTCCACCTTGCTTTTGGCTACAGTTTGGTGGCAGACATTCATTCTGATGCACAGCTAATTTGTAGTTATCTGGATATAGAAAGGTGGCCAAAGTTTACAGCAGAGCAGGTATATGATGTACTTACATTCACATGAAGCCGAGCTCTGGTGGCATAGGATAAGTTTCGTGAGAGGACTAGTGTAGGATTGGTGTGTCGGTGGATTGGTATGGTTTGCACCTTGGTTTTCAAAAGGGGTTATGACCTCTCGGTAGGAAACTGAGAATGGGATAGGTGTGGCATTAGGAAAATGTTCTGGCTCTTTAGCTCAGTGCATACCATCACTGATTACCTTGCAGAGTCCCTGTGTTAGATTCCCAACAAAGTGCAAGGTGTTGTGTTTTTTCTTGTCATTTTCATCATCATCAGCATGCAAGTTGTCCACATGACATCAAATAAAGACTTGCACTAGGCAACTGAGCAATTCCAGATCTCCAAGCCTATAATATCATACAACCTTTCACAGGGAGAGATGAGGATGTTGTGGAGGTTGGGTGGATGATGAAACACCTCTGGGGGAGGGGGGGGGGGATGGATCTCAGGTAGAAAGTCCCTCATTTCAGGGCATGATAAAAGATGAAATATTGTAAACATTATGGTTCAGTTGTGCCAGTCTGTGGTGGTATTAGGTGATGAAGGCCCACCGCTCCTTTGTGCTGATTTTTGGGGATGGTGGAATGATTGGCACATTGTATGATCCCACCTGTTGTACTTGGCGACTCGGTCGAACCCTTTTAGCCATTTGTTGGGGTCCTGTCCAGCATCTCCAGAGAACACCGACGGGTGTCTGATGTGCAGCTGGCTTATTGCTGGTTTCGTCTCCATCGTTCTTCTGATAATACGGACTTTTGGAAGGTTGTACTCGGTGTATCCCTTGTATTCCGGTTCCAGTCCGTGTAAGTGACGGCTTTTACGTTGCCTAATCGGAGCCACTGTGATGAAGCTGTTGCACAGTGTACCTGGCACCTCCACCAAACAATGTCACGTTGAATTGGAAACAGGCTTGACTTCTAAGGCAACTAAACACAGCACTTATACTGAAAGCACGTTTATTACGAACTCAACATACACGCAGCACTGACTGCCTCTCAGGCTGAGTGCTCTGCTATTTATACATAGACAGAATTTACCAGAAAGTAGAAGAACTGTTAACATAAGAGACAAGTAGAATTTACAAGTGAACATAAGAAAGATGTAGAACCTTCTGGAATTGTTAATTACAAAGAAATAAATTTTTTGCCAGTGGGCGGGATTGAACCGGCGACCTTCTGCACTGCAATCCGTGACGCTATCCCCTGCGCCACGCCAGCAGTCGGTGTTCATGGACTCTCGCGGACTACTGGACTACTATTACTGTTATTGATGTTATTTTCTGCATGTGTCACTGTATCATTCATGACCAAGTATCATTGTTAAGCAATCTCGTCTCCTAGTGCAGTTCCCACCATTCATTTCAATTTCCACCTCCATATACGTCAACATCCCCCATACCCATGGTCTTGCCATAATTAAATGTTGCCATTCCAAACTTCCCTCAGATGCCAAATCCATCATCTCATTCCTCATACACCTTACCAGTTATATCCTAACACACATCTACTTCTCCTTGGAAGGCAAGCTATACTAGTAAAACCACAGCACACACATGGTATGGCACCCTTCTGTGACCACCTATTTATGGGTCATCTAGTGATAATATTTCAAGCCTCCCAAATACCAGGTCTGGTTCAGATTCATTGATCATATCTTCATCATATGGGTTTGAAGCCAGGATACCCTATCTTCATTCTTTCACAGACTCAACACCTTCTTCCCAATCCACTTCCCCAGTCTTCTTCAACCCAGTGTGCCACCTTTCTGGATGTTGACTTCTTCATCGCTAATCACACCATCCCCAGATTGATACACATTAAACCAACCAAACACCAAATATTAGCTACTTTTTGGTAGATGCATTCTTCCACAGCTGCCTGCCTGACTCTCCCTCTGCCTGATCCACTACTCACCCACACCCAATTTCTCTTCCAGCCTCATGTCCTCCTGCTCTACTCCCTTTTGTCCTGCTCATCCTGTGGCTCTACACCATCCACCTACAAAAAGTAGTTTCAACTGAGACACTCAACTGACACATTATAGGGAGAGGCATATGTACACAATAAAGTGAGTGAATGTGGTGTTGGTGTGTGTGTGTGTGTGTGTGTGTGTGTGTGTGTGTGTGTGTGTTTCATACTGTAGCTCATAAAGGGATTCATTGGAAACTAACAAACTTACCGTTCTTGTTGTGCACATGTTGATCACTCAGAATTTCTGCTTTGGTGAGTGTTCCTTTGCCCTCAAGTTCAATAACATTTTTTTAAAACTTTAACAAAAGAATTTTTTTCAATAACTTCTTTCACTTCTGAAAATGTCTGTTAATTCAAAAAATGCTCAGTTGTACCATGGTTTGGAGTCCATGTTAAACTTTTCGTCCCTCTATAACTGGCCGAGTACATGGTTCTCCTTCCCTACAATATTTGCTATGTGTTCTTTCCAATTTAAGTTGTTCATAATTGTTATTCTAGGTATTTAGTTGAATTTACAGCCTGTGGATTTGACTTTAATTAAAATTACAAAATGTAATTTTATAATGAATGTAACTGTCTTTTTATATTTGGCTCTTTCAGATACCGAGAGGCTAAAACAAAATTCATTTTTGAGCCTGAAAATGGTGATGTGGAGCTAGAACAGAAGCTTCCCATGTCATGGCATGCCTTTAATGAAACACCAAGGTTTGAGGCAAGTATCAGTATGCATTCTAGAACCAATATAAATGATTTTTCATACCAACCAATTTTATTTATTTATTTTATATTTTATTTTGACTTGTACCTCTAACATCTCTCTTTCTACCAGGAATTTCATTTACATGAAATACTTTCTTTAATTTAAAACTAATATTATTATTACTAAATGTAAGTAATATGTATCCTTAGCATTCATTTCAACCATTACTTCTTTGCGTTGTCTTCTTTGGTTTGATCGGACCACCACAAATTCCTATCCTTTGTCAACATTTTCTTGTCACATTAACACTAGCAACTTAAGTCTTCAATTATTTGCAGGATATACTCCCATCTTTTGGCAAGGAGATTATTTCCTGATTTCTTAAGAAGTGCTATCATCCTGTCCCTTCTTCTTTTCAGTGTGGCCTATATGTTTGTTTTTTCAACAGTTCTGTGGAAAATCTTCATATTTGTTATCTTATCAGTCCACTTTATTTTCAACATACCTCTTTAGCACCATACTATAAATTCTTTGATTCTCTTCTGTTTCTTTTTTCTGATTGCCCATTTTTCACTCCCATACAAAGCTGTGCTCCAAGTGTAATTCTCAATAGATTTTTTCTCATATTAAATTCAATGTTTTACACCAGTTAACATGTCTTGGGCATGAAAGTCATATTTGCCGGTACCAATCTACTTTTTATGCCCACCTTGCTTTGACTGCCATGGGTAATTTTGTTCTCAAGTTAGTATGTCTAGAATTCCTTAATTTCATCTATTTCATGATTGCCAATTTAGTGTCAAGTTTATCATTACTTACATTTCTGCTACTTCCCATTTCTTTTGGACACTTTTCTGTACTCGTTAGCAGTGACGTAACAAGGAAGGGGGGGGGGGAGAGATTTAAAAAAAAAATTTTTTTTTTGTATTTTTGCTCATGACATTTGCAGTAGTTTGGAAAGCAGAGGTTTAGACCTGATTCACTTTTATTGTCCAGTCCACCTGTGTGTAGTAGTGTAATCAGACTATTGTTGGTATTATTTTTCACATTAAATTGCTGTTATGTGAATCTGATAGCTGATACAATTGTTTGCAGTCTTCCATTATCAGGCAGGACCAGATGTGACTGAGTATTTCTCTCCCCAAGAAACTGCTTACAGAAGATTGAATTAATCATTGTAAATTAGTAAATGGAATTATTTATCTTTTGTTAACTGCGAGGATAGTGACAAGCAATTCCTTTTACCTTGATTCAACATGCTTGAAAATTGTTGTGGAATGATTTTGTGACATTGTTACTGATGATGAATCTGTGATATGTTTCTCTTAACTAAAATATGATCAGGTTTAGAAAATTAATATAATGTGTATTGAATTGTAACTGCGATTTTCAGTACTGAAATGGTCACTCTTAATTGTGATTCCTTTTTTCTGATCCATACAATAAAACCACATTAAATAAACAGCTATTTATGCAAAGAAGCTCTTCTATAAAGCACAATATGAAGATCAACTATCAGCCTATATATCTGACATCATTCAGTTGCAGAATTTTGAAACACACTTTATGTTAGGATATTAAGTCATTTCTGAAACTGGAAATCTCCTTTGTGGAAATCACCATGGATTCCAAAAGCAATAATCATGCAAAACACAACTCACGCTAGTCATCCTTGAGATCAATAGGCCAGTAGATACAGGATTGAAGGCAGATGTCATTTTTCTTGACTTCCACAAAGCATTTGGTGCAATTCCACACCATCACTTGATGAACAAAGTGGAAGCATATGGAATATCAGACCAACCTTGTGACTGGATTGAGGCAGTCCTTAACAGAAAGCAGCATGTCATTCTCAATGGCGAGAAGACTTCAACATTAAATTGATGTCATGTGGGGCTGAGGAGGTGCTGTAGGGTCATTGGTTTTCACAATATATATAAATGATTTCATAGATAACATCAGATATTCAATAAGGCTTTTTATGGATGATGCTGTAGTTTATTGAGAAGTCAGCACCCTGAAAGAGGGTAGTGAAATGCAGGAGAATCTCCATGGTGCAGGGAATGGCACTTGATCCTCAACATAAAGAAGTGTAAATTTCTGCATTTACATAGAAAGAAAGACTTTTTTGAACTTTTGGCGTATTTCAGTGAGTATCATATTGATTAATTAATATGAAGTTAATTGTAGTTTATCCGCATCTGTAATAAACTGGTGAAATATCTTTATGTATGACTTTCATATTTCAGGAGATACCAGAATATAAGAAGTTAAGTGATATGCAGAATTATTTTTCAACTTCAAACACTACCTTCTGGACGCTCTATTATGAATACAAGTCACTTATTGACCCATCAACCTGGCTACCTCCTTTCAAAGGCAAGTGCTAATGTGTAATAAATTTATGCATCAGCTTTTAAAACCATTTAATATGCAAATACAATTCATTGCTACATATACTATATCATATTTCCATAATTTAAAATCTAATTACTTATCAAGTATAATAGGAAATAAGAGATGAACCTATTAACTTTCACAATTCTGTTAACTGGTATTTGAGGGATGACCCAGTAATATTTTTGAATTCCCTACATATAATTCCCAGAAAGTCTATGGGGAAAAATTAATTAATAACAGATGAACAATCATTATTTCTTATCAGTAAATAGACTGGAAAGAAGGCATTTTAAAATGCATTGCACATTCTTATATTTTGCAGACAATAGGTGTAGATGTATAATTTAGAGCCATATGTTTGTCAATGCAGTACTAGCCTGTAAGTTTTTAAAGAATCTATCATTTTTGTATTAAGTGATTCATTTTTGAAATATTGAGAGCTTTCAAGTGTCTACCCTAGTCACTTCACTTTGGCATGTAACTTAAGAGATTTAGATATTAATTAATTTGACACTAGTTTAATCACTGCAATGATAACCTGTTGAGTAAAACATATATAACTTTATTGCCAATATTCATTTTATGGTATAATCCTGTGGTCCAAGGCATAATTCTCTGTATGATGTTTTGATTCCCATTGCTAGAGACATTATCAGAGGCTGTAACAGCTCAGAAGGCTGTTAACAGGTTCAAACTAGCCCAGAAAATGAAATCAAGTCAAACTGTTCCGTCTATCACTCCTAGGTGGTAACAATGGCATAATTGTTCACAGTAGCAGGAGACATTAATTCATCATAGTTCAGCCAATTAACACATAATAATAATAATAATAATAATAAATTATATAAAAAGCCTTCCTCATAAATCAGTATACATGTTGGTAAAACCATACTAGAATTGCTACAGCAGTACCAGGAATTAATCAAATCTTACAGGTAGTAATGAACAAGGGACTTAATTTTACTTATTTAGAGATTCCAAATCACCCCAGACCAATTTAACTTTTCTGCGTATTTTTCCCAGCAATTTATTGTTTTGAACTACCCTAAGTACAAATGCAACAACTCATTGTAGTATTTTGTGCAGAAGGTAAATTAATCATCAGTAATACTTGTTTTAATGATCATGGAAGAAGTTTGTTTATGTGGAAGAGCCCAGGAGACACTTGAAGGTTTCAAACAGGTTTTTAAAATCAGATTTTAAACTGTAAGACATCTCCAGGGGCACATGTAGAGCATATATCGAGGGACAGATGTAAAGCTGACCATTACTTAAGTTTAGAGTTTTAGATGATTTATTAGGGGACTGACTGAAAAGGGGGAAATCAATACAGCAGAAAAAGTATGTTTACCTTTGAGAGATGAAATGGTGATGGCATCAATGGAAATAGGTAGGAAGACAAAGCCTAACAGAAATCTTTGGATAACACAGGAGTCATTGAATTTAATAAATGAAGCAAAAATGAATAGAGGTGGCTAAAAAATAAGGTTGACAGAAAATCTAAAGAGAAAGATACATAACACCTACACAAAATTAGAGACACATTTGGAAAAAAGCAGCTTTATGAATATCAAGATCTCAGTTGGTGAACCAGTACTAAGCAATGAAGGTAAAAATGAAAATTGGAAGGAATATATTCAAGACCTATATAAATGACAGACATTTCCGGAGGGGTAACTGTGGAGAGGCAAGACAAATTTGTGGATACTGAAAATGGGCAGTAGACTTTTCAGTAGTTACAAGGGCAACAGTCAGGATAATTTACTCAGCTGGCCTTGTAACATCAGCTAATGTGACTTTGTCATAGAGGTACTGTGAATGGCTGAAAGAAAAGAGAAACTACAGTCATTACTTTTCCTCAGATATATCCAGGGGCAGATATAGACTCTGATCACATCTTATTGGTTATGAACTGTAGACTGAAATTATAGAAACTGTAGAAAGGTATGTAAATAAGGAGATGGGACCTGGTTACATTGAAGGTTCTTGAGAGTTTCAGATCAAATTTAGGAAAGGATTCTTGGAAACAGGGGAAAGTAACACAGTAGAGAAGAATGGGTAGCTTTGAGATATGAAATAGTGAAGGCAGAAGAGGACCAAATATGTAGATAGACCAGAAATAGAAAAAATCCTTGGATATCACAGGAAATACTTATTTTAATTGATGGAAAGAATATAAAAATGTAGTAAACAAAGCAGATAAATTGCAGTAAAGATGTCTAAAAATGAGGTTGGTAAAAAGTGAAAAATGGCTAAACATGAGTTGCTAGAGGACAAATGCAAGTCTATTGAAGACTGTATAACTGAAGAAATAAAAGAAAACTTTGAAGCCAGGAGAAGTAGTGATATGAATATTAAGAGCTCAGGTGGAATACCAGTTCTGTACAAAGAAGGTAAAGCTCAAAGTTGGAAAGAATATACAGAGAGCCTCTACAAAGGAAATAAACGTAAAGACAATATTATAGAAAGGGAAAAGGTAGTAGATCAAGATAAGATAGTAGATACCTACTGAGAGAAGAATTTAACAGACAAGGTTCATGGGGTGGATGACATTCCCTCACAGCTGCTGAAGTCTCTGGGAGAGCCAGTCATGACAAAACTATTCCACCTGGTTTGCAAGCTGTATAAAACAGGCAAAGTACACTCAGACTTCAAGAAAAATGCAATAATCCCAATTCCAAAGAAATCAGATGCAGACAGGTGTGAAAACTGTAGAACCATTAATTTGTCATGGTTGCAAAATTCTAACATGAACTGTTTAGCCTTTCCCCAATGGTATCCAATCAAGATATTGCAGAAATAAAAACTTTGAGATTTGACAATGACATTATAATGCTATCACAGATAGCAAAGGATCTTTGAGAACATTTGAATGGAATGGATAGTGTTTTGAAAGAAAGGTGTAAGATGAACTTTGACAAGAGCAAAACAAGGGTAATGGAATTTCATCTAACAAATCAGGTGTTGTTGTTGTTATGGTCTTCAGTCTGGAGACTGGTTTGATACAGCTCTCCACCCTATTCTATCCTGAGCAAGCCTTTTCATCTCCTCATAAGAACGGCAACCCACATTCATTTGAATCTGCTTACTATATGCGTTTCTTGGTCTCCCTCTGTGATTTTTACCCCACATACTTCTCTCCAATGCTAAATTTATGATTGCTCAATGCCTAAGAATGTGTCCTACCAAGTGATCCCTTCTTTTAGTCAAGATATGCCGAAAATTCCTTTTCTCACCAATTCTGTTCAGTACCTCTTCATTAGTTATGCGATCTACCCACCTAATCTTCAGCATTCTTCTGTAGCACCACATTTCAAAAGCCTCTTTCTGTCCACACTGTTTATCGTCCATGTTTCACTCCCGTAGAAGGCAATACTCCACACAAATGCCTTCAGAAAAGACTTCCTTACACTTAAATTAAAATTCAATGTTAGCAAATTTCTCTTTTTCAAAAATTCATTTTTTCCCATTGCCATTCTTCATTTTATATCCTCTGTACTGCGACCGTCATATGTTATTTTACTACCCAAGTAACAAAACTCATCTACCACCTTCATTGTTTCGTTACCTAATCTAATTCCTTCAGCATTGCCTGATTTTCTAATACTACATTCCATTATCTTTGTTTTGCTCTTGTTAATGTTCATTGTATACGCTCTCTTCAACACACTGTCCATTCCATTCGACTGCTCTTCCAGGTCCTTTGCTGTCTCTGACAAAATTACAATGTCATCAGCAAAACACAATGTTTTTATTTCTTCACCCTGAACATTAATCCATACTTCAAATTTTTCCTTCCTTTTCTTCACCACCTGCTCGATGTACAAATTGAATAACATTGGGGAAAGGCTACAACCCTGTCTTACTCCCTTCCCGACTAATGCTTCCCTTTCAAACCCTTCGAGTCTAATAACTGTGGTCTGGCTTTTGTACAAGTTGTAAATAAATCTCCTTTCCCTGTGTTTTTCCTGTGTATTCCAGTCAACACTGTCAACAGCTTTCTCCAAATCTACAAAAGCTAAAAATGTAGGTTGGCCTTTCCTTAATCAGTCTTCTAAGATAAGTCGTAAAGTGAGTATTACCTCTTGGGTTCCTATGTTCCTCCTGAATCCAAACTGATCTTTCCCGAGGTCAGCTAGTACTTACTTTTTCATTCTCCTGTAGATAATTCATGTTAAAATTTTGCAACCATCACTTATCAAACTGATGGTTCCGTAATTTTCACACCTGTCTGCACCTGATTTCTTTGGAATGGGATCATTACATTTTTCTTAAAGCCTGAGTGTATTTCGCCTGTCTCATACATCTTACACACCAGGTGAAATAGTTTTCTCATGGCTGGCTCTCCCAGAGACTTTAGTAGCTCTGAGGGAATGTCATCTATTCCCGGGGTCTTGTTCCAACCTAGGTCTTTCAGGGCTCTGTCAAATTCAACTCTCAGTATAGTATATCCTATTTCATCTTGATCTAGGTCCTCTTCCCTTCCTACAACATTGTCTCTAAGTTCATTTCCTTCGTAGAGCATCTCTATGTACTCTTTCCACCTATCAGCTTTCCCTTCATTGCCGAGAACTGGTTTTTCATGTGTATTCTTGATATTCGTAGAGCTGTTTTCCTTGTCCCCAAATGTCTCTTTTATTTTCCTGTAGGCAGTATCTACTTTTCCCCTTCTTATACATTCCTCTACAGATTTGCATTTGGCTTCTAACCACTCCGCTTAGCCATTTTGAACTTCCTGTCAATCTCATTTCTTAGTCGTCTGTACTCCATTTTACCTGTTTCATTTACTGCATTTTTATATTTTCTTCTTTCATCAATTAAATTTAGTATTTCCGGTGATATCAAAGGATTTTTTGTAGGTCCTGCCTTTCTACCTATTTTGTTCTCTGCTGCCTTCACTATTTCATCTCTCAATGCTACCCAGTCCTCTTCTAATGTTTTATTTCCCCCCGTTTCTGTCAATTGTTGCTCCCTATGAAATTCTTAAGAACTTCTGGTTCCCTCAATTTATCCAAGTCCCATCTCCTTATTTTCCTATCTTTCTCAGTTTTCTCAGTTTCAGCCTACAGTTCATGACCAATAAGTTATAGTCAGAGTCTATATCTGCCCTTGGGTATGTCTTACAGTTTAAAATCTTGTTCTGGAATTTTTTTTACGATTATAATATCTATCTGATACATTCCGGTGTCTCCTGGTCTCTTCCACGTATACAACCTTTTTTTGTGATTCTTAAACCAGGTGTTTGTTATGATCAAATCATGTTCCATACAAAATTCTACCAGGTGACTTCCTTTTTCATTCCTTCTGGCCAGTCCATATTCACCTACTATTTTTCCCTCTCTTCCTTTTCCTACTACCAAGTACCAGTCTCTCATCACAATTAAGTTTTCCTCTCCCTTAAATGTCTGAATAATTTCCTTTAACACCTCATACATATCTTCAATCTCCTAATCATCGGCAGAGCTAGTTGGCATATAAACCTGTACTATTGTTGTAGGTGTTGGCTTCATATCTATCTTGACAATATAATGCAATCACTGTACTGCTAATAGTAGTTTACCCTCACTCCAATTTTCTTATTCATTATCAGCCCTACTCCTGTGATACCCCCAACTGATTTTGTATTTATAATCCTGTACTCATCTTACCAGAAATCCTGTTCATCCTGCCACTGAACTTCACTTATCCCCACTACATATAACTTCAACCTATCCATTTCCATTTGTAAATTTTCTCCTACGTGATCAAGGGATCTAACATTCCACACTCCAATCTGTAGATTGCCAGTATTGACTTTCCTGATGACATCCTCCTGAGTAGTCCCCACCCAGAGATCCAAATGGGGGACTATTTTACCTCCGGAATATTTTACCTGAGAGGATGCCGTAATCATTTTTTCATACAGTAGAGTTGCATGTCCTCGGGAAAAGTAACAGCTGTAGTTTCCCCTTACTTTCAGCCATTCGCAGTAACTGTGTGGAAAAGCCACATTAGCTTATTGTACATGGCCAGCTCAGCCAATCATCCTGACTGTCGCCCCTGTAACTACTGAAAAGGCTGCTGCCCCTCTTCAGGAACCACACGTTTGTCTGGCCTCTCCACAGATACCCCTCCACTGTGGTTGCACCTACGGTACGGCTATCTGTATCGTTGAGGCACGCAAGCCACTCCACCTCAGCAATGCCCGTAGTTCATGGGGGTTGCACTGATGCTGAAGAAATTAGAGTACGTAATGAGACAATAAAGGTCACCTATGAGTTTTTTTACTTAGGCAGTAAAATGAAATATGATGGCCACAATGCAGATGGTGTAAAATGCAAAATAGCAATGGGAAGAAAAGAATTTCTGAAAAAAGAGATATTTGTTATCATTGAATATTAGTTTAAGTGTTAGGAATAGGATTTTTATTTTAAGCTGAATACATGGGAATACATGTTGTGGACTGGACTGTTAGTTTTTGAATGACCCTATGAAGGCCACAAGGTTGGATGATGTGAGACAGCATTATTAGCACCTGACAGAGTTTGATAGGGGCTCCATTGTGGGTCTCTTTAGGACAGCTGGGTAAATCGTGCTGTATCCAGATTTTTGTGTCATTTGGATGCGATGGCAGCCTTGACCACTATAAGGGAGAATTAGCATATTTTGCACATTACCACATCATAACCTCTTCATAAGTGCCATCTGAGAACAAGTAATGAACTCCCAGCAACATTCTGTGTCACCCTCACCATTATTTAGTCAATGGCAACAGCCTGAAAAGTAATTACTGTCCTTTACTCACACAAAGTGATGATGCTATCAACAAGGGATCTCAAATTGATTCAATATTTCTTGATTTCCAGAGGTCTTTTGACACCATACCTTACAAACGGCTTTTAATCAAATTGTGTGGTTATGTTATATCACCTCAAATTTGTGGCTGGATGGGGGATTTCCTGTCAGAGAGAACACAGTTTGTAGTAATCAGTGGTAAGGCATCGACTGTAACAGATGTGATATTGAGTGTTCCACAAGGTAGTGTTAATGGTACTCTGCTGTTTCTTATTTGCGTAAACGATTTGGGAGAAAATCTAAGCAGCTTGTTTGGGATGTTTGCAGATGATGCCGGCATTTACTATCTAGTAAAATCATTTGAAGATCAAAACCAACTGCAGAATGATCTGAATAAAATATCACTATGGTGTAAAAATTGGCGATTGACTCTAAATGATGAGAAGTGTGAAGTCATCCACATGAGTACAAAAAGAAATCCATTAAACTTTCTTTACAAGATAAATCAGTCAAAAGTGAAGGCTGTAAACTCCACTAAATACCTAGGAATTACTATTACTTCAGACTTAAACCAGAAAGAACACATAGATAATGCCGTGGGAAAGGCAAACCAGAGGCTGCGTTTTATTGGCAGAACCCTTAAAAGATGCAACACAAGCACTAAAGAAACTGCATACACTATGCTTATTCGTCATTTTTTGTCGTATTTCTGTGCAGTGTGGGATTCTTATCAGGTGGGTATGATGAAGCACATCAAAAGACTTCAAGGAAGGGCAGCTCGTTTTGTATTGTCACGATACAGGGGAGACAGCATCACTTAAATGATACAGGATCTGGAATGGGAATCATAACAACAATGGCAGTTATCGCTGAGGCATGGGCTACTTACGAAACACCAATTGCCAACATTTTCCTCCAAATGTGAAAATATATTCTTGACTCCCACTTACATAGGTAGAAATGATCATCAGAATAAAATACAAGAAATCAGAGCTCAAACAGAGAGTTTCAGGTGTTCTTTCTTCCCACAGACTTGTATTCACAAATATTCACTATTAACTATACAAGTATTTTTGAGATTGACAGTGGTCCCAACAGGAAACCTATGAGGAAAATTAATTATGAAACTATTGAGAGCTTTAAATCTCATCTCCAAGATGTAGACTGGAATCCAGTGTATAAAGTAGAAAATGCCAATTCGAAATACGACCTTTCCAGTAATGAAGTGGCACTAATATTTGAAAGTACCTTTCCAAAAAGAATATATAAAACACGTACTTAAAATTCCACCAAGCCTTGGATTACCACTGGAATTAGGATTTCATGCAAAAGAAAGAGAGAGTTGTACATTACCTAAAAAAAAATAAGATGATCCTAATCACTATAAAATATTGAACAAAGTCACTCAGAAATAAAAGAGTATGTGAAACTTCCTGACAGATTAAAATTGTGTGCCGGAACTGGGACTCGAATCTGGGACCTTTGCCTTTCGCGGGCAAGCGCACTAGGGGGAAAGTAGGAGGCGAGGTACTGGCAGAAGTAAAGTTGTGAGTCGGCATCGTGAGTCATGTCGGGATAGCACAGTCGGTAGTGCACTTGCCCGTGAAAGGCAAAGGTCCCAGGTTCGAGTCCCGGTTCCGGCACACAATTTCAATGTGCCAGGAAGTTTCATATCAGTGCACACTCCGCTGCAGAGTGAAGTTTCATTCTGAAAAAAGTATGTATCTGTGCTCAAAAATTAATACTGCTACTAATAAACTAAAAACAATTTGGGAAGTGATATTAAATAAGACTGGTGCAAATTAGGACCCAGAATATTGTTCTGAACAATGAAGGTAAGCTAGCACAAAATCAAGAGATTGTGGCTAACATGTTTACTGAGCACTTTTTAACTATTGCTGAGAAAACAGCATGCAAAGGCTCTTCAGTAAAGGTAATAAAATCCTGAAAGACCATTTCCCTAACTCTACAGACATTATACGCAACTTAGCAAGAAGTAAAAAAAACTGTAGTGTCTTTAAAAAGAAAAAAAATCAATAAGTACAGCTAATATTTCCAACAAACTGCTAAAATCCAGCAGTAATCAGCTCACTAAGGTTCTAGCTCATATATTCAATGCCTCTCTTAATGAAGGTATCTTCCCTGACAGGGAGGGAAAAAAAAGATCCCACAGATTTTTCCAATAATCATCCTATCTATCTTATAACAGCATTTCCTAAAGTCTTTGAAAAATTAATGTATGTCAGGATTGTCAATCACCTTGGAAAATTTATGCTAATTAGTAAGTAACAATTTGGTTTCACATCAGATATCTCTACAACTGAACCAATACTCATTTACTAATAATGTCTTAGAATGCCGTGACAAGAAGAGATTGCCCATTGGCTTCTGTGACTAGACTAAGTCTTTTGACTGTGTTGATCACAGAATACTTTTAGGAAAAGCAGCCCAATGTGGAATCTGCGGACAAATGGGTAACTACTCAGATCATATCTACAGGACAGACAACAGAAAATAGTACTAGGGAGTAACAATCAACTAGTAGGAGAGAAGAATCTGACTGGGGAACAGTACACCCCATCGAGTTTCGCAAAGGCCAGTCCTTGGTCCCCTGCTATTTATTATATATATTCATGATCTATCCATGTACTCAAAACAGTGCTACCAATATCAAAATGTTTTCAGATGACATATGTATCATGATAGACAGCAAAACCTGCATTGATGTACAGTTACATGCCAACCAAGTGCTTGCAAATGTTGTGAATTGATTCACATCAAATTCTCTTGAAATAAACCTCAGTAAAACAAATTACATGCATTTCCAATCCAGTTACAAAACCCCTAAAGAGATTAACAATGCACACAAGATCCAACAGTTACAGAGCATTCATTGCACAAAGTTACTGGGAATAACTCATCCACCAAACAGTGATAAAGCTCAGCTCAACAACATTTGCCATCCAAATAATCTCCAAAATTGGAGACATCAATGAATGAAAGTCAGTATTCAGTGATGTGCCATGGAATAATCCTTAGGGGCAACTCACCACTTTTTTTTTTTTTTTTTTTTTTTTTTTTTTTTTTTTTTTTTTTTTTTTTTTGCATGTCAGAAAAAAGTAGTCTGAATTATGTCGGGTTCCTCCAAGAACCTGATGTCCCAATCTATTTAAACAGTTAGTTATATTAACCATACCTCATAATATCGCCTCTCACATACGGCTTTCAAATTTCTCAATTCTTCTTAATATGAAAAAAATTGAGGCATACCATCATTATAACACAAGACGGAAAGGTGATACACACTGTGAATAGAAAAATTTCTCTCTGGTACAAAAAGGGAAAATGTAAGCATGTACAAAAATCTTTAATGCACTCCCAAGTAGTATAAAGTGTCTAAAAGAAAAGAAAACTCTTTAAAAAGCTTAAAAAATTCTTACTGGAAAAATGCTTCTGCTCTTTAGATCAATTCTTCAGCAGAGATAAATAATGTGAGTAGTAATTCAGGCTTAGGGATTTGATTTGTGACCACAACTAATCAGTACTTTTTAAAACATCTGCTTTGTATTGTATTTTATCTCTATTGTGTATATGTATTGTATCGACTTTGACTGATTCCACATCCATACATATCATGCCATAATATATTCTATTGTATCTGTATTGTATCCATATATTGTATTTGCTTTGACTTGATCCATATCCATGCATATCATGCCATAATGGATCTATGGAATATGTCGAATAAAATAAATAAATAAATAAATAAATAATGCAGTTCTTTATGACAACACCTGAAATGTCATCAGTTCCAGATGATAGCTTATATTTAAGACTCTTTGTGCTGGATATGATTCAGCAGTAGTTTCCCAGAAAAATATAGAGTCTACAGAAGTTTTCATTTTGTACTGTCTGTTGGTTGTGGGTTTGTTGCTATTTTGTAATAGTCATTTTACAATACTTCCATAGTAGTTGTTGAATATGTTTGCAACTTCTTGTGGATCGGAGTTGATTGTGTTTTCCTTTTCATGAGGTCATTGATTTGTTTCATTTCTTATGATATTCCACATTACCTTTGCTTTGCTTGAGGATGTTGCCACATAGTTATTGGTTGCTGTTTCTTTGGCTTGTATTATAACCTTCTTGAGGATTTCGACATATTGCTTAGTGTATCTCTCTTGAGATGCAGTGCGATTGTTATGTTTAAGGTACTTCACTAGATCTCTCTTCCTCCTGCAGGAAATCTTTTTGCTTTCTTTTAGATTCTTGTGGTTTAATATGTTCCATTTGAGAGGGAAGACAATGTTGAAGTGGGTCAGAAATGTATTTACGAAGGTTTTCATGTTTTTGACTGTATTGTTTGCTTTATAAACTACACTATACCTTTCTGCTGCTAGGGAATCATTCAAAGTTTTCATATTTTCACTGCTGTAACTTCTGACTTTAGTTCTGTACTTTTGGTTGCAACATGGAGGTAGAACAATAGTAGGGTAGATTACTTGGGCATAGTTAGCACTGTACCCTGTATCATGAGGTTCCTTGGAGTGGTAGTGGCAGTTTATAATGATCTGGTCTAGAGCTATTTTTGTGTTATTTGTACATTTTGTATAGAAGGTTAATGTAGCTTACAAACTGAATGAGCTTGTGAGGTTCAATAGAGATTCTTTCAGGTGACCTTGGATATAAAATCAACATATAGTCACCACAGAGAATTTGCACATTTTTATTCTGGTGTAGTCTGTTAAGGAGTATTTCAAGGTTTTTGAGAAAGAATGATAAAAGCATACAATAATTATGTTTCTGTCTAGGATTTCAATAGCAGCTAGCTCAAAGTCCTTAATTAAATAATTAAATTGGTCAAAACTTGTATTTTATTAAGTTTTCTTTTTTATGAATATGGCAGCACCTCAACCTTTCTCATTTTATCTGCAATAGCTTGATGCTAATATATAACAAGGTATGCTAACTGAGCAAATTTGCTCCAATTTCAAGCTGTTGTTCTGTATACATATGACATCTGCATATGTTAGGTCTGTTGTGAATATCAGTTCAGTGTCTGCAAGTTTATTTGTTATTAGCAGCATGTTTTCATGGTACGTGGAAAAGCTGTTTCTCTTCTTATTTTAGCAGGGGTGACATACTAAATTATTTCTTATGGTACTTTGGTTATTTGTTGCCTGAATGGGAAATCTGGCCATAAAAAATTTCAAAAATTAAATGTGCTGCTGTCATTTGCATTTCCCATATGTTGTACACAGTATCTGTATTTGGGTACAAAGTTTGCCCTAGTGATACTTGATTCTTTATAACAGAGAGGTATTATGGCACCACTTACATCATTTTGGTCAAATTTGTGATTTCTCTTCTTCCAAGAGTGTTTAGGTGAAAACCATTTGAGAATTTTGAACACAGTTTACAGATCTTAGAGTTTTAAATAGATAGGCCTACTTAATCATATACACATGACCAGTTTGAAAGGTCAAGTATGAAAGGCATATCCACTATGACTACATGTTTTCTTAGGATGCAGGGGAATTTGTTCCTTAAAGTTTTTATTAGATGTTGGCTGCTTTTGCAGGCAACATCATCTGTTCCTGCCACAATAACTACAATGTCAGCCATAATTTTTTTCAGGTTGGTGATGTTAATGTTTTTCAAGATGACACTTGCACTGGCATTTGGGTACACATAAACATTCAGTTTGTGCATCTTCATTTTAAAAATTGTATGAATTGGAGGTTTGACTGTCACCAACAATGAAAGCTTTGATCTTTTTGCCATACAAAGTTTCAAATATATTTCCACTTTGATTTGGTAATTCATTATTGATAATTTTGAAATTGTTTTTGGGTGAATGTTGGTCTTAAATGACAATAAACATCATTGCACCTTACCATTTGAGCTACTGTTGAGAGAATGCACATTTTTCTTGGCATTCTTATTTGAAGTGCTTCCATCATTCTGATTATTGTTTTTGGCATTTCCAACCACATGTGAAACAAATGAAAAAAGAAATAAAAGCATTTTTATTATTATTATTATTATTTTTTTTTTTTTTTTTTTTTTTTTTTTTTTTTTTTTTTTTTTTTTTTTTTTTTTTAATGAGATGTTCATGTTCAGAAGTTCAGAATGCATTGCCATTGGTTCTTCTTTCACTGTATTTAGTTCTTCTTGTTGCAATATTAGGAATTCCTTTTAATCTCATCTCCAGGCCTATGGTCAGACTGCATTGTCATTAGTTCTTCTTTCACTGTATTTAGTTCTTTTTCTTGCAATATTAGGAATTCCTTTTTTCTTGAAGTTTGTTTCTCAAATCTCATCTCCAGGCCAATAATGAACCATTTACACAGGTGCAGTTTTTGCATTCCCTTTGTAAGCATGCTTTTTTTCCCAAGAGCTCATAATAATGCCAAGTTAAATAATGTTTATCGTCTTTCATAATTAGGCCAAGTTAAATAATGTTTATCATCTTTCAAGAAATATTAATGTATTGTATCAAAGTGCAATTGAAGTAGCCCTGGTTCACAGTTGACACAAAACAAATTATTTTCCTTGGATGCACATCACAACATCTTCTGCTGAAGGAGCAGAATGCCATTTTCTCACAATAACATCAAGACATGCAAGGGCATCTGAGAATGTTTTGCTTATCATGGGCTGTACGAATGGCCTGCTTTCTTTTGTATATACTTTCATTAAAACCACAACACAAATGATTACATTTAAAATAGTACTATAATTGGAAACCATAGTCTGGTGTTGCATGGTGTCCAAAAGTGTTAAGCAATAAAGCATGGTTCAGCACTATACCAGATGACTGCCACCAGCCATTCATGCCGTTGTGTGCTTTAACATCAGTTATAACTTAATGCCATGGTTTGTAATGATTGACAGAACTCTAATGGCATATCAGTATATCACAAACATTTTCCATTGATATGTGTTATGTCTCATGTGAAAGTATCGTCGTGCCAGTTTTCAGCAGGAAAATTTTCAGCAACTCCAGTGGCCAGCAATAACCCCATATGCAGGACCAGCTTGAATGTCAACTTTGCCCAGTGCCATTATCTAGGGTAGCAAGGGCCATTTATGATGTGGACCAGTTTGCTTCAAGAGAGAATACAATGGCTCTACGATAACATTTCTAACTGAAGTAGTGCATGTGTCTAAGCCTGAGAGCGATAAGTGGACTCATTTTCCAAGTTCTTTGTAAAATAACATCACGTACTCTGTCAACATGCAAGATTTACTATATTTTCTGTATATTTATATGACGTTTGTTGGTTTGAATTTATTTGGAGATGGCCATTGGAAATGAGGAATTCATAATATTAACAAGGTTGCTACTTTTATGAACTAGGCAGTAAGATATTATATCTGTCTCTGCAGATGTCTTTTTCTATTTTGGTTTTCTCTTTAAAAATTGTTCCACAGCTTCTTGCTACTATTTATCTGTTCTTGTTTTGATACTAACTGATCAACAATGTAGCAAAAATGTGTAGTCTTCTTCCTGAAATCCATATGTAGAATGAAGTAAACACTCAAAGAAACATGTTGTGCCCTGTTAACATTAAGTTTTATTCAAATAATTTTGAGTTATGGTGTGATTTGTATAAATATCATTTATATAGGCAGTCATCTGTTAGAACAAACCAGATTTAAGTGTTCCATAGTATTTATTTTGCTAAGATCAAACAATCATATTACCATATGATACAGGTAATTATTAGTTTTGAATCAACTGTAGTTACTATAAGTAAATATATCAAAAGAACGAGATGTGACTAAAGATTTGTACTAAAAATTTTTATATCCTCTGTTTTCACAGGTCACGCATTAATAGTTGCACCACAACACTTTATGACATTTGATCAGAAATTTTTTGAATTCCGAGGATCTTGCTCATACCTTCTGTCAACAGATTTTTCTGACAGGAATTTTTCAATTCTGCTGGTCAGTGATCCAGTGAAGGAAGGACACTTGTTTGACATTGTACTATTAATTGATGAACATATTGTGCAAGTGGATCTGTTTAATGATGTAAGTGTGTGATGATATTCATGATTATTACTATAATATTTGAAATAGAATGGCAGCAATGGAGTATGTTATGTATTGGGTAATATAAAATATCAGAATAATAATATAAGATCAAAACCAAACTGTGAAGCTTATAAGCTTTATGCAATCGATTGGCTATACTCTAGTAATTTTTCTGTTCTGTATCTTCTTCTTATCTTCCCCATTTTGCATTTTCCCATTTGTTGAATGGGTTTTATTATTGGTGATATTGGGGGCTGGATGCCCTTACTTATACGGCCATTACCCCACCCCCCACCCTGGGAACAAAATATGTCAACCCCACATGTCTCCATATAGAATAAAAATCAATGTTTTGTGAGAATGTTTTCTAAATGCTTTTTTACCCTGCATCTGAGGTGAAATGTGGGTACTAGTCCTGTATTTACCTTGCTGGCTGTGGAGAGCCACCTCAAAACCACTTTGAGGCTGACTGGCTCACCAGCCTTTGTAGTTAGTCTGTGAAACCAATTTTATCTGCAGCATGATCACCTCCTCATATCCAGAAAGTGATGTTTTGAGGTTCTCAGCTGTCTGGAAAGGTTATGGTTGCAATTCTTACATACATACTAATGGTATGCTTATTTAAAGAATTGCATGTACAGCAGATATTCCCTCCAGGTTTTCAACATTTTAGGGTAACTCAGGTTAATATTGCTGCGAGAGATGTCGAACACTGCCTGCCGGCGTGGCGCAGGGGATAGCGTCACGGACTGCGGTGCAGGAGGTCGCCAGTTCAATCTCGCCCGAAGGCAAAAATTTATTTCTTTGTAATTCACAATTCCAGAAGATTCTACATCTTTCTTATGTTCACTTGTAAATTCTACTTGTTTCTTATGTTAACTGTTCTTCTAATTTCTGGTAAATTCTGTCTGTGTATAAATAGCAGAGCACTCTGACTGAGAGGCAGTCAGTGCTGTGTGTATGCTGAGTTCGTAATAAACGTGCTTTCAGTATAAGTACTGTTTAGTTGCCTTCGAAGTCAAGCCTGCTTCCATTTCAATGCGACAATATTTTAGAAACATGAATCACTAGACTCAGTCCTTTAATGTTCACATTTTGCACTTTTAACTTCTTGGGAATGGGGATCATAGGTTTTTCTCAAAATCTGTTGAAAGTTTTCCCTGCTTGTATATGTTGTGCACAAGATAATATGACTCCTGATTCATTTTTGTTCCTCCAGATTTCAGAAGCTATATCGAACTCATCCTTTAATATAGGTTTACTTATCTTGAATGAGTTGATACATCTTTCTTCTTCTAAGGTGTTTTCAGACAGTTCTGCTCCACTCTCCAGTTTTCATATGTAGTTCCCATCATCTTGCAACTTTGTAATTATCAACATATTGCCATTTTCTTCCATCACAGCCCTACATCCATTTATAATGTTTCCAAAGTAAGGTCTCACGTATTTATAAGAATTATCCATCTGTTGTTAAGACTCTTGCATTTCTCTTTGATTGCTTTTCCACTGTTTTCATATGCAATAATTCAGTAGTAATCCATTCCTTTGTTTTCTCTAGACTTTCATTTCCTATTACTTCTCCTACTGCTTCTAAAATGCCATTTTTTAAATTTATTATTATTATTACTATTATTTCTTCCTATCTTCACTGAATATCATTGAAGTCCTGTGTATTTGTTTTCTTGTCTGTTGTTTGTTGATAGAGCTTCGGCATACTCTCATTTTTGAGCATGGTTAAATCCCATTTACACTTGCTTCTCTTTTTAATGCTCTTGAATTTTAGTTTTCTCATAATAATAACCAGTACATGGTCACTTTCCACCTCATAGCCTGGGTATTATCTGCTGTCTATAACCTGGTTTTTAAATTTTTGTTTCACTAATATATGAAATTGATGTAGTATCTGTTGATATTACTAGGCATTTTCCATGTGTATCTTCTCCTTTAATGATCATTAAAGAAGATATTTTTGATGCATAGTTTATTTCATTGGCAGAATTCTACAAGTTTATCTCCTTTGTCATATCTTAATCCTAATCAAAATTTCCCTGCCACACCTTTTTCTTTTCCTTCCCCAACAACAGAATTCATTTCTCCCATGATGACAAGATTTTCATTTCCTTTAATTTGGCTAATGACCTCTTCAGGGTGATAATACACCATGTCAATTCCAACATACTAAAGACTCATAGTTGGCCATTTTATGTCTAGCGAATTTTTCCAAAGAGCTTTCCATCATGTGTTCTTAGTACTTGGGATACCCATTTGGGTCTTTAATGGAATGGTTTCTCATTGCTTTCTCCATTTATTCCGTTAACCATTTTGTGGCTCTTCCATGTTTAAGAGTAGTTTTCCACCACCCTAAGGGTAAGATAGTGGCCTTTCTTCTAGTTACTCATCCAGCCTCCTGGAAGGCCATGTGACACTTGATAGAAAGTAGTCCCAAGATTTTGATACTGTCAACTTCTTCTACCTCTACTGGCAGAAAACCATTTACTACTTCTGTACTTGTTAAGATGGAATCTCAGGGGTCACCAAATGTTATTAATTTCCAGTTGTATGATACCTGATACCTTAATACACATTTCTTTCCTGTTGACACATTTTGTCTTCTATTTGAGGTATAGGATTTGAATCTTTTTGTACTTTTTCTTGGTGCAGTATAGTGCTATTTATTTGAAATGATGCTGTGATTTACACCGTCAAATGTCCTTGATAAATCACAAAATATCCCAACATGAATTGTTTATTATCTAATGAATTAAGTAGAATTTCACTGTATGAGTAGATAGCTTTCTCAATATCAGAACCCTTTAGAAATCCAAACTGTGACAGGTAATCAAATGTTTAAGAAGAAAACTTTCTAAAACGTTTGAGAATGTATGCAAAGTGAAAATGGACAGAAGTTTGGTGGTATTTATTTACATTCTTTCTTATACAAAGGCTTAAATTCAGTACAGTTCAACGATTCAGGAAATATTTCACTGATAAATGACTGGTTACACAAATAACTTAAAATATCATTGAACTCTGAGTCACACTGTCTAATCAACTTTGTTGATGTATTGTGATAGCAACTAGATTTTTTAAAGGATTGTATAATAGATATCACAAGCATACATAGATTTCATTCCTATTACAAGCTTGTGAAACTTCATTGAACAGCGAGTTCCATGCGTGCATACAATGAAAGCTTCTTTGCATAGAACACAACTACTGATATTTCTTGGTACACTCACATAACTGATCATTGCTGTATGTACTGTTGAAGAAGTATGTGCAAAGTATTTGGTAAGTTATCAGTGTACATGTGCATTGTAATGTGCTGATTTTTAAAAATATTCAGTACATGCTTACTTTAATGGTCAGTTGTTGCATTCACTGTTATATTAAATAGTGAATCACCCACTGATTATGTTCTTATTAATGTATATGATACCATTGTTGGCCTATTAATGGGCCAGCTTCATGTCTGTAAATAGTTATAATATTTACTAAGTTAAAGAATAAGTCAGAAAATTATGTATAGAAGTAAAAATTAATTGTATATTGGGTAAACATTTTCAGCTTTCCCCATTCACAGTTAATGTCATACATTCAATGAATATGGATAAAAATAAATGTTGCATTACCCAATGTGGCTTCAGGTTAACCCCATGCAGCAGATGGACAGGTCATCCTGTTTGCCAACTGGTTATATATCTTAAAAGCATGTGCATTTTGTCACATGAAGTTGGCCACAGCCAATGGTGAATGTTCACATAAAAAGGCATTTGAAACAATCGAACAAAAGAAAAAGAACAAATTAAGAGAATTTGTACAATTTTATTTAAAAGAATGTGTTTAAGCCTATGTTTATAGAGGAACTAAACTTTCCATTAAAAGTTTTAACAGTTTTCAACTTGTGGTACCAGAAAAATTAATTAAATATCCAAAGAAATATCATAATTAATATCTATAATGGTGTCCTCAATGGTTCCTTTCATTGCCAACGGGTGGAAGTGTGTCACCACTAACTCTTTTATGCAGGCTGTCTTAATACAAATAATAATTCCTTTTATTTAATTTTATTATGAAAGATTAGATTAGATTAAATTAATACTTGTCCCATAAAACATATATACAATGTTCCGTAATTATGTGGAACATGTCAGTTTATTAAATGTTGAAATGTTGAATTGCCCCAGAATATGATCTCATATGGAAACAGTGAATGTAAATAGGCATAGTAAGCTAATTTACTGAGATGTATATCACCAAATTTTGTAATAACCCTGATAGCATTAGTCGCTGAACTCAAACATTTCAGCAGACCTTCAATGTATTTCTTCCAATTCAATCCCTCATCAATGCAAACAACTAAAAATTTTGAATATTCTACCTTAGCTACAAATTTATGTTCAAAGTCTAACTTTATTAATGGTGTCATGTCATTTACTGCATGAAACTGTATTTACTGGATTTTATCAAAGTTTAATGAGAGTCCATTTGTAGAAAACCACTTAATAATTTTCTGAAAGACATCATTTGCAATTTCATCAGTTAATTCCTGTTTGTCAGTCATGGTAGCTATACTTGTATCATCAGCAAACAGAACTAGCTTAGCTTCTTCGTGAATATAGAATGGCAAGTTGGGAGGGGGGGGGGGGGGGGGTTGGGTTTTGGAAGGGACTCAACAGTGACGGTTATCAGTCAGAATGGCAAGTCATTAATATATATATTAAGAACAGCAAAGGACCCAAGACCGAACCTTGTGGGATCCTCATTTTTGATAACTCCCCAGTTATAGGAATTAATTATTTCTTCTGTATCATGTGATCTCCTTGTTTCAACTTTCAACGCTCTTCCAGTTAAGTATGATGTAAACCATTTGTGCACTGGCCCACACCTATCACAATACATAAGATTATTTAGAAGAATCCCATGATTTACACAATGAAAAGCCTTTGATAGATCACAAAATATCCCAACTAGTGATGTCCGGTTATTCAAAGCATTTTATATTTCATCAGTGAAGGTATGTGTAGCATTTCTGTTGAGAAGCTTTTTTGAAATCAAACTGACATTTTGTTAGAACTTTATTTTTACTAATATGTGATGCCACTCGAGAATATGTAACATTTTCAAAAATTTTGGATAAAGCTGTCAAAAGTGATATGGGGTGGAATTTGACTTCAGATGCATCACCTGTTTTTATGCAAAGGTTTAACGGTCGCATAGTTCAGTCTATCTGCGAAAATACCCTGCATTAAAGAGCTATTACATATATAACTAAGAATCCTACTTATCTCTTGGGAACAAGCTTTTAATACCCTGCTTGAAATGCCATCTATTACATGTGACCTTTTTCTCTTGAGAGAGTTTATTATTTTCCTAATTTCTGAAGGAGAGGTTGGTGGAATTTCAATTGTAACAAATTCTGTAGGTATGGCCTCTTCCATTAACTGCCTTGATACGTCTAATGAGCATTTAGATTCTATTTTCTCTACAACATTTAAAAATTAATCACTAAAAATGTTTGCTTATATACAATTCTTATTGCTAATGACATTTCTTTGGAAATTTAATTAGTTTTACTAATATTAAAAGATGAAAATCATTAAAGCTTTTAATGGAAGATTTAGTTCCTCTAGGAACACAGGTTTAAACATTTCCTTTTAAATAACATTATACAAATTCTTTTCATGTGTTCTTTTATACTTTTGTTTGATTTCTTGGAACACCTTTTTGTGTGAACAATCCCCATTGGCTGATGTCGACATCACATGCACGGTTTTATGATATATAATCTATCACAATTCAGTCACTACCAGTAGTTATCAAACAGGGTGACCTGTCCAACTGCTCTGTAGGGTTCAAGCCAATGCCACATTGGCAAATAAAATGTTTATTTTTACTTTTATATGAATTTTTATGACTTATGCTTTAACTGGTAAATATTATAACTATTTACAGACTTGAAGATGGTCTATTAATAGTCCAAAACTGGTCTCATATACACTAATAATAATGTGTTCATGATTGAGTCACGATTAAATAATAAAAAGATTGTTTATTCTCAGGCAATGTTTACAAAAATTTTCACCATTGTATTTACTTAGCAAAACATTCTTTTCTGTTTTTCCTTGAATCATTATAATATACTGAAGTTGTCTGCCTTTAGCTTTACAGATTGTGTAGACTTCAGTGCACAACATAATAAAAATATATTATTGGGATAATATTTTCACCTCCCCAGAAAGATATAATTCTGTTATATTCAGTAATTTTTCCATATTTCTTAAAATATGTCTTCTCTATTATTTCAGGCAGTAACAGTTGAAAGAGGAACTATTAGGCACCTTCCTGCTGAAATTGGAGACATGTACATTTACCAGGAAGCTGCAATTGTTACTATAGAGAGCAGTCGTGGTGTTCACATAGAATGTAATCTAAAATTTGATCTCTGCTCTATTACACTTTCAGGTAAACTTTACATTTGTCCTAAAACTGATATTAGCATTATATTTTTTCTTGTAATTCTCTCTCTCTCTCTCTCTCTCTCTTTCTTTCACGCTACTAAGTTTTTGTTCTCAGTTAGATGTTTCTTTTACAGTTGTCCTCATAAGGATAATTATCTTTTGAGTATCTCTATTCTTGCACATTTATCTACAACTACATTCATGCTCCATAAACCTCCCCAGAGTGTCTGGCAGAGGGTACTTTGTGTACCATTGTCACTTCCTCCTCCTATTCCAGTTTCATATGGTTCATGGGAAAAACTATTGTTGGTAAGCTTCCATGTGGGCTCTAATGAGTGTAATTTTATCTTTGTGGTCATTTCATGAGATATACATAGAAGAAGGCAATATATTGATTGACTCATTGAGAAAAAGATGCTCTTGGAACTTTGACAGATGCCCTTACAGAATGTCTCTCTTGCAACATCTGCCATTAGTTTCTTAATCATCTCTGTTACACTTTTACACTTACTAAATGAGCCCATAATGAAGCATGATGCTCTCTGTTGGACCTTCTCTCTGTCTCCTATCAACGCTATCTGGTACAGATCCCACAGAGAAGAGCAATACTCAAGGGCCTCTGAACATGAGTTTTTTATCCAACTTCCTTTGTCCATGGACTACACTTACTGAGAATTCTTCAACTGAATCTCAGTCTGGCATCTGCCTTACCCACAATTAATTTTATATGGTAGTTACATTTCAAATCACTCCTTATGACTACTCCCAGATATTTTATAGAAATACAGCAACAGCTTCCAACTGTTTATGTTGAGGCTCAATTATCATTTCCTGCACCATACATTGATATGCTGTAGATTGTCCTGCAATTTGCAACCATTTTCTAGTGTTACTACGTCTCAATAAACTACACCATCATCCACAAAAAAGCTTCATTTTTATACCGGGTGATCAAAAAGTCAGTATAAATTTGAAAACTTAATAAATCACGGAATAATGTAGACAGAGAGGTAAAAGTTGACACACATGCTTGGAATGACAAGGGGTTTTACTAGATTAGTGACTGCACATGAAAATAGTGTATAAAAGGAGCTGTAATGAGAGAGAGAATCAGATGCACCAAGCAGTCGAACCATGTTGACGTTACCTGTAAAGGCGCTTTTAGTAAAGCTGTATTATCAGAATAGGGTTCTAGGTCAGCATTATGATCCTATCGCCATAGGAAGGGGATTTGAATGGGTAAAGGTCCATTGACAAATGCAGCTGTGGCAAAAATGATTTCGAAGTTCGAAGCCACGGGTTTTTTAGACGATAGACCCCATTGTGGCCGACCGAGAACAAGATGTAATGCTGCTGAGACAGATCAGGAAGAAATGGAGACTGTAGCGGGTTCATCTGTGCATGGGGAAGTCAGTGCTTGTGCAGTCGCATGTCACATCGGCATCCCATACACTACTGTTCGGTTGGCACTTAGACATACCATCTGATGCTATCCTTACAAAATCCATTGACATCATGAACTGTTATCTGGCGATTTAGTGAAGCAGTGGGCATTTGCGGTGTGGGCGTTTCAAAAGATGGTGGAAGATGACAGTTGGTTGAGTAATGTGTTGTGGACTGACAAAGCTCATTTCATGCTCCGAGGGTGTGTCAACGCCCACAACTGAAGAATTTGGGCTACAAAAAATCCCAGAACTGTTGTAAAAACTCCATTGCACAATGGGAAAGCCATGGTATGGGTTGGATTTACCACATCTACCATTATTGGGCCTTTTTTCTCCGAGGAACTGCATGATTCTGGTTTTTTAACTGCTACCGTGACAGGTGAGAGATACGCCGATATGTTACAGAATCGCATCATCCTCAGCCTGGCTGATAAACACCTGCTAGAATGTACAATTTTTATGCAGGATGGCACTCCACCCCATATTGTTAGATGCGTGAAAGATCTCTTGCACACGTTTTATGGGTGGTGTACTGTGTCATAATGTAAGATAGCTAATACTTTAACAACCAACATTTCAGATAATGTAACAGTGGCCTTCTTCTGGGTATACTTTCACAGTCCTCATCCTTCTTGAAAGTTATTTAAATGTTCTATAGAGATACCGTTACCATATGGCCAATGGAAAACACAAATGTATCGGATGTAGTAGCTAGTGAAAAAAATGAAAGTCACTTAACTTATATTCTCGCTGCTGCTCGGTGCTAGTCGTAAATTTTGGCCTTGTTGTCAGGGTTTGATTCAAACTTTGGTTGCAGAAAAGGTGCGGGTTTTTTTTCGGTCATCTACACTACCGTAACAAAAAATGTGGTCGCAAACACTTCGTAGTTTTCATATAATCACTTGAATTTTATTGACCCTTGAGCATTTTTATTCATTTATATTAGGCTACTTCCTTGATAAAGAATATTAATTATGATCAAAAAGTAAATAAAAAACCAGTTTGTTAATTTGGGCATCATTGTCATCAGGAGGAGAAATGATTTGTGATGAATTGATCTTGACTGCAATCTTGACTTTATCAAATATAAAAATCTGTTGCTGGTTGTGTGAGATACAAGATACAAAGTGATAACTTGATTTCATTTTTAGGTATATTTTAGTTCCATAGATGGTAAGTCTTTCATATTACCAAGTGTATTGAAGAAGAAAAAATAGATATGTAATCTGATACTTCTGTCAGATTAAAAGCACAAAACTTTAACTGTACACATATATACAAAAAACATCCTCACTCGCACATGGTGGGAACGAAAGTGGCCAAGACCACATGGAAAACCAAAGATGATCATACGATTCAAAGAATATGTGAGTCAAGTGCCGACTCAAAGATACTATTACATATACACTTTTACACAAAACATATTAACAAATTTGAAAGAAATTAAAAAATATTAAATTACATTAAAAATTACATTGAAAAATACATATTCATGATATTGGCAAAAATAAACAAATCATACAAAAAATTAAAATGGGCACAACTTGGCAGTTCCATTACAATACCCAGAACTTCTTTGTCAATTTGTTAGTTGTTATACCGTTGTAGGGTGGCTATGTAGTAGGGTTGGGGCAAAAGTCATGGCAACTAATTTTTTTCTTGCAGATAGCCATCTGGTTGGAAAATGTGACACATACAGATGAAAGGGCAAGTTGTTAACTACATGTGTGGACAATGAATAGCACTGAAATATCGTAACACACTAATTTATTACAGTAGTATGCAGGCAAATATGGCCATCATGGTGCAAAAGAATGACTACACAGTACACATATGCTCGACATGACACACTTGGGCCTGCATACCCTCAAAGTAGTCCCCTGCTACTGTCACCACATGCTGCCAGTATTGTGGGAGGTGCTGAATACTGTCTGCCTCAGTATTTGCCGCACCATATCTGAATCGGGTCACCTGTTTGCACAAAAGCATCGCAGTGTCCTCTCGTGTTATGAACAGCCTATCATGTAGTGGTTCCTTAATCTTTGTAATGAGATCAAAGTCACAGGATGAAATGTTGGAAGAGTACAGTGGGTGCTCCAATTCCTCCCATCCCCAATGTTCTTGCTGAAACTTTCCCACCCCCATGCTACTGTATGTGTAAGGTAGGGCATTGTTCCCCAAGGCTTCCACTAATTCACTGTGACATTCCATCACATTTCTCCCTCGGAGAATGGCTATTTCGATGTAAGCATGCTGGTCAACATGTGTTACTTCCATCTCCCATGATACTCACCAACTAACTGATTTAACACCCTTCGCCATCCTACTACCAGCTATTACAGAGCCATCTGTTGTTTTGCATACACACTATGCCTATCCAAACTGTTACTATATAATTCTGCACTTACCATTTCATTTTTAGAGAGGCTACTAATAACAAATTTAAAAGTGAAATGTATTTGGAAGAGAAATCCAAGATGCAATGTTTATTTACACTACACATTCTTATGAAGCATACTAGTTTGTATCTTTCAACTAGAGTGAGTCTATTGACACAAACAAGCAACATTTTGGTTTAAATGTAGCTATATTTTACTTTAAACGCAGTTTTCACTTTTCTTATTTCCACCAAGTAAGTAAATAAATAAAAATAAAAAATATATTTAAAAAACTTGAAGATACATACAAATTGTAAATGCATTTCATCATTAGAAAAAAAAGATACCTTAATTATCATGCAGAAAAAGTAAGGGAAAATTTAGTAACTTTTGCTACTAACATACATATTGCTTCATCTTCCTTGTCTCATGTTATGTCATGAGAGCTTCTGCTAATGACAAAGCAATTTTGATCACATTACCTAATCTTGAAATTTAATGATTTTTAAGCTTTAATTTGAGAAAAATTGGTATTTGAACATTATAATCATTCAGAATAACAACAATTCAACCATATTGTTAACAAAGGAAAATAACCTATTAGTTCTTTTGTTGGTATAAAAACTAAAACTTTGTATTTATTAATAGAAATATTAATGCTTAACTACAGAATGGTCCTTAAGAAAACAAGGTTGCACTATTATATTTAACAGTCAGTGTTTTGTTCTTAGGTTGGCATTTTGGCAAGACATTTGGCTTGTTGGGGACAATGGATAATGAGCCAACAAATGATTTCTTGGCATCATATGGAAAGGTGGAAACTAATGTAGAGAAGTTTGCCCAAAGCTGGATTCTGGAACCTCAAAAATGCAGCTCAGAGAAGAACTTAGCAATAGACATAATGCAGTCAAATGACAGAATAAGGAACTTATGCCAGGCATTTTTTAAAAGTAAATCTTCTCAGTTCAGCACTTGTTTCTCAATGGTAAGATGAAAACTTTATTTGCATGATATGTGGATATGTATTTTAAGATTTCAACATTTATATTAGGCTACTTCCTTGATAAAGAATATTAATTATGATCAAAAAGTAAATAAAAAACCAGTTTGTTAATTTGGGCATCATTGTCATCAGGAGGAGAAATGATTTGTGATGAATTGATCTTGACTGCAATCTTGACTTTATCAAATATAAAAATCTGTTGCTGGTTGTGTGAGATACAAAGTGATAACTTGATTTCATTTTTAGGTATATTTTAGTTCCATAGATGGTAAGTCTTTCATATTACCAAGTGTATTGAAGAAGAAAAAATAGATATGTAATCTGATACTTCTGTCAGATTAAAATAAATTGCTGTCCCTGGACTCAGACCTGGGACCTTTGTTGTTTATGGGCAAGTACTCTATTGGTTGAGCTATCCAAGTACAACTCACTACCTGCCCCTACAGTATTACCTTCGTTAGTACCTCTTTTACTACTTTCCAAACTTCAAAGAAGTTCTCCTTCAGTCTTTCAGGAGTAGCAATCATAGAAGAAAGGATACTATGGTGAGATGATTTAGCTACAAATTATGGAATTTTCACCCTGTAGTGTGATGTTCACTTATTTAAAACAAGCAAAATTAAAAATTTATGTAGAACCTGGACTCAAATGAGGATCCTTTGCCTCTCACAGGCAAGTGTTCTACCTATTCACCTACCAAGGGATTTACCTTTCTTCCAGGAGCACTTGGGCCACAAAATATGCAGGAGAATCTTTGTGAAATGTGGAAGGTACAGGCAGAAAAGTAGCTTTGTGTGTGAGTCTGTAGAAGATACACAGCTTTAATCTGTGAGAAAGTTTGAAATCAATGCACACTCTGGTATAGATTGAATATTCATTCTGAAATATCTAATCAGTATTTTACATTTTTTAAGGTGACAAGTGCTGTGAAACAAAATAACACTGGGCTGACACTAAAAAATCATATTTACTTGTACTTGTATCCACTAGTTGCCACATCTGTAATTCCAGGATTTTTACTGCCTAACATTACAGATAACAGACATGTTACCTATGGCTGCCTGTGGCTACCAGTGACTGGACATTAATGACATCTATATTCAGAATGTTATCGGGGTCAGTTTAGAATCTGCAAGGTAAAGGTGTCACATATTGTAAGAACAGTACCTGTTTGTCACGGAAGCTCATCTTAAAAAATGTTGAAAAACACTAGAGTCCATAGAAAACAAGAAGAAACTAGAAAGTGTTTTCCTTCTAACCCTTTTAATTGTCATGAGAAATGTTGTTGTTCACTTGTTCACTCCTTTTATTAAAGTCACTTGGTAAATTTTGAGGTATATAAAAGAGTAATTCAAGTTGTAAGAAACTATTCTCAAATGCTTCTATCCTATGTCAAATGCTTTCTTCAACATCTTATCAGTGTTCTGTGAGATCCAGGGAAACAAGTGGTAACTGTGAATTTTGTGACTGTTTATAATGAACTTCATGATGCAAAGTCTGGCTGACAGTGAGATCACATTTTTCAGTTTCTGAATACTCAGAAGTTGAAACATGCTGGAATTTGCTGTCAAGTTAAGGGACTTTATGGTGATACAGTAATACATGAAAGAAGTAGAAGGAACTTCAGCAGTTCTTCCCTTTCAAGTTGTCTTTGAACAGATTTACATGTTGTCATATGTGCTGAAATAATCTGGCAGAAGCATTTCAGTTATCAATAAATATACTCTTTAACAAAGTAACAGTCTACTCACAGTGTTTATAAGTGATAGCACAGGATAATTTGCCCATTGTTTCTACTATCCCTATTGATTCTGTCACTACTACAGATAACATGAAGTTGTTGTGCAGAATAGAAAATCAATACATGTGTTAATGTGTAACACTAAAGGAAATTCATGATTGAGGCACTAATTGTAAGTTATCTTTTTGTAAGGGTGATATAAAACCGAACAGTGTTTTATTTTCAGCATGACATCCACATACAATTTGGACAATAATAATGGTGGTGTGGATACATAGAGGCACTACAGCAAGCTAATCACTTCCTGTAGTAATAGTAGAGGTGTGAAACAATGAGTTAGAGACACACTTCACTTCCATAAATTCTCATTCTCTAATAATTTGTTTGTTAGGCTCATAGTTATATGGCCTATATAGAGTTTCAAGTTGGTCAGAGTTCCTGTGTGTAATTCTTTTTTGTGCAATATATGTTATTATTCTGATAAGGAAATATTATTATTTTAATTTAAATTTGAATATAAATTACAGGTTGATCCTACACCATTCTGGAAAATGTGCACAAACAGTGACCCAGTGAATGAAAATGAAGTCTGTGCAACTGCAATTGCATATATGCAGGCTTGTCTGTTGGAGCACACCCCATTGAGGATTCCAGATACATGTGTAAAGTAAGTTATTGTCAATAATGGTTCAGTAGTATCTTAGAGCTATGTTATATTCTCATAGTTCTTAGGCTTCGGAATTTCACTTTCATTTTATACTTATAAATGATCCTCATGGGATTTCATATTGTGAAATTGTTCAGAGGAAGAAACTACTCTGCCTACAGGCTGCATTTCTATTTACATACTCTACTGTGCAGTTTTGTACTTAAAGAGTACTTCAAAATAAATCATTTTGAATTATACATAGAACCTAGAAACATTTTGTGTATTGCTCTTCTGTTATTTTAAGAAGGCTTGTGCAATAACTGTAATCACACAAATAATGCAAATGTCTATCGTACAGAACTGATGAGCTAACTTATAGAACTACACTGATTGAAGTAGCTTAGTGGTTAGCAGAACTGACTCGAATTTGGGAGGATGACATTAAAATATTTCTTTCACCATTGAAATTAATATTTTCCATGATATTCCTCCAGAAAGATGCTGGAGTACTTCTTTTGTTAAAGGCACAGTTGATTTTCTTCCCGATTCGTAAGTAATCTGATCCTGTGCTCCATATGTACTGGTCATGCTCATCAGGACATTAAACTGTGATCTTAATTTTTCCTAGAGCTACAGTTTTATATCACTGACATATGTTCTTGTAACCTCTTATCATAATGGCCTATTTAGCATATAACAATAACTATCATACTGCTGTGATGTGGTGTGCATGGGCACGTATACAAATCATGCTCACCATCTGCGTAATTATGATCCCCACCACCAGAGGTACAGGCAGGACAAGTGCAGGCAGCGCCTTTATATTAATGACAGGTGCAGAGTGCAGGGCCATGGTTAGCTCTGATGTGTGGGTTAACATGTGAAGTGCATCCCCCATCCGAAGAAGGCCGTTTTAGTTATCATCTTATATTATGTGTATTTGAGTATACAACACTCATTGGCAACAATAGTGTCCCATTCCATATGCTCTGTCTCTTCTGCTGTTATTTCATTAGACATTCCTTTTGCAATGAGGTAAACAGTACTTGATGATGTTCTGTGCTGGCTTGTTGACTGACAGGAGACTTTTGACACAGCATTGGTACATCAGACTCATCTCTTCACCACAATGTTGGAGAATCAAACTCAGGTATTGCAGTCTTTAGCTTAGGCTATGTCCATGCCCCCGTGCCCCACAGGGTCTCATGTGTCTTACTCAGTCTTTTACCTGCCGCCCTTTTCTGCATATGACAAGAGCACGGAAGAGTGAAAGGCCTACGAAAAATGTTTGCTGCGATACTTTCAGGCAGTTGGAGCCAGAATGCCCTTCTTTGTTGGGTTTTCTCCAGGACTTTTTCAATTGCTGTGTCAAATGGCTCCTTAGCTAGATCCTGCATCTCTTACTTTTGAGTAGATATGTCAGATGCTGTCCTCATATTACTGCAAGTGTACTTATGTTATAGCTGATCCTGCATCTATTACTTTTCAGTAGATATGTCAGATTCTGTCCTCATTTTACTGCAGGTGTAGTTATTTTATAGCTTCTCGCAAACAACCACACACATCATATCAAGTGTGGGTGGCCAAATTACACAGCCTAAATCACCATTGAAAGTTTGTTTCAAAGGTTCACAAGAAATCAAATGCCAGTCAGATGGTCAGTGATGCAGTTATTCACCTTGTGCCTGATAGAGAAGTGAGAGAGTGAACTTTACAAGTGAGAACACCTCTGATGCCCTAAACATTGCTCAAGCTTTTGAGGTATCATGGGCTGCAGGAAACCAAATCGAGGCTTGGTGTGAGGTGTCAGCTGTTAAGCCATCCCTGCCTGACCAGCCAATAGAATGTAAGCCTTCTGATGCATGGTCACAATTCTACAACACTGTGCAGTTGGCATTGTATGCAGCAACAGCCTAGGGCACATGGCTCATAACAACAAACAATACAGCCTCACTCTCATTCTCCCTTGCCTTCCTGCCCTTCTTGCTTTGTCAGTCACAATTATGCTGTTTGTCCTCACTGCTGGGCCATGTATCATTGGTGCAGAAAAAAGGGTCATATTTTGTTTATTTGTAAATCAAATCCTCCACCCCCCCCCCTTACTTAATTATGATAAGGACACTGACACGAACTGTGTTGCAGTGCCAACAGCACTACTTTCTAAACTCTTCCTTGACCTTAAAGTCTTTTGCAAGGTCTTCTATATGCAAGTTAACACAGGGGCTGCAGTCACCTTGTGAAATTCACAAATCTATGGTGACTTGGGCCCCTCACCCCTCCTCCTAGGCACTCACAAGCTGCTGAGCTATAATAAACAATGGATTCCCATCCTAGGCCAGTTTAACACTCCAGCGACCTACTGAACAGTGACTCGCTCATTAACATTTCTGGTGGTGGTCAACAATGTGTCCACAGAGAACCTTTTTGGTATGGATGGTTTTTGGCTATTCAGGTTTTCTATTTCTGAAGAGATCAATTTAGGCTCTGACAAAGTGTGGTTCCCACAACTGGACACTCTTTTTCTTCCCTATTTATGCTGAAGCTGGGTTGCACCACACTATTCCAGGCTCACATCATTATGAAATCTTCCATCCACCCACATATTTGTTTTCAGGTACGCCAGATAACATGTGGCCTTCCACCTCACGGACCTGGGGTCATTTGCCCTATATCTTTGCGTGAGTGGTCCACTCCTCCAATCATTAAAAAAATATTAATAAAACTTTGAAATTGTGGCTCTGTGGCACTTTTAAGGTCACAATAATTGCCCAGTCTATTATCAGTACTTACTCATTATCTCACCAGGAGAAGTTACTTGCAAAATTGTAAGGAGGCTCCTCTTTTCTTATGACTCCCGTTCATAGTTACTAGTGCACTTGCTATTTTTAAGCAATTCCTAAACAGCTCAAGGCTCCTGTCCCTTGCTGTATAAATTACCTGGATGACACTGTGGTTTTAGGCATACTCACAGATGACACTTACATAATCTATGGTCACTTTTTTTGGCCCTACAGTCTGCTGGGCTTAAATGCAATCTAAACAAGTGCCAATTTTTCCGATCCTCTATTGTCTATCTAGTTTTCCAAATTAATGTGAAGATACTTCCCCTTTACACCAACACATTACAGCTATTTTGGCCCTGCCTCACACTATGTTGCTGAAGGAGTTGCAGGTCTTCCTAGGCAAGATTGCCTATTATCATAAATTCCTTCCCAATGCGGTGTCCATTGCGAAACCAGTTCATGCCTCTTTGCAAAAAGGAGTTCATTTTGAGTGGTTCCCAGCATGCAGAAAAGCATTTTCTCTTTTAAAACAAAAGCTGCAGTCATGTCCTTGATTGGTTCCCGTACAGACAGGGCAGCACTTAATCTCGGTTATATATGCTTACCAACATGGAGTGGGGCCATTCTGTCCCATTTGTATGAAGACAGTACAGTAGAGCCTTGATTATCTGATCTAAACTGGCCATGGCAAGGTCGGATAAGCAGGAAGATAGGATAACACAGAAAAAAGACACAAAAACACAAAAAGTTGAAAAATTTATTTTAATATAGAAAACTTATTAAATATGTAAAAAATAACTGAAGATAACGTTCAAATACATTAGATGGCACTCAAAGAAAAGTGATAAGATATAAATGTTACACAAAAATTAAACTAAAGTAGGCCAAATGAGTTAAAAAATTTAATACAATACAAATCAAATTAGACTGAACAGATATTTACTTATATCTAGCAGTTCACTGCTGTGTACGTGAAAGACTTCATTGAACTACAAAACCATATTTAAATCTATGCAAAGAATAAAACTTCTGGGCTAAATTGCCATGGTCGATTGGTAAAATTTCTTCCCCCTGATGTTTCATTGTCAACTGCAGACAACATCTTCTGAGGTGAGTCGACGACTGGCTTCTAGGCGGTGGAGCTGCTGCTTATATAGAGCAGACAGAGGGTGCTGCCGACTATGCAACTATCTGTGATTATCATCACTTCTCTCAATTACATGTAATCGATTGTCACATGATTGGTGCAAAGATGACCGCCATATCTTGTCCAATTTTAAACCTTCTTCTTTTCTATTAAAACTGTTTGTGGATTTCAATAGTCTCTCTGTACATACGTGAATAATAGTGCGAAGTCCTTGCTAGCACGCTCGTATCACCAAATTTTATTTCAGGTCTCCATTTTGAAATACATGTTCTGCTACTGCTGATTTGTCCATATGTCCCAAACGACAGTTCCTTTTGTGTTCTGTCAAGCATGTATTGATGCTTCTTTTTGTTGTCCCTATATACACCATTCCACAAATACACAGAAATTTATACACCCCTGGTGTAGCTAGGGGATGTCAAGCATCTTTTGCTGATCTTAAAAATTCATTTATTTTCTTAGTGGGTCTGAAAATAGTTTCCACTTGAAACTCGGTCAGTACTTTGCCAACACGGTCCATGATGTTATGGATGAATGGGAGGAAAACTTTTCCAGCAGATGGTTGTTGCTGTCACCTATTTCCAGATACTTTTCTACTTGGTCGATCTAGTTATCAGTATAACCATTTTTCTTAAAAACTGTCTGCAAGTGATTCACTTCCTCTTGCAAGTAGATTGGCTCACAGATATTATTAGCTCTGTCCACAAGTGTTTTTATGACACGTCTTTTCTGCCTAGGATGGTGATTCAAGTTCTTATGCAGGTAATGGACAGTGTGTGTATATTTTCTGTCAACCTTGTGCCCTAAGATCCCATCCACCTGTTTAATTACTGATACATATAAGAAATTAAGTTGTCCATTACTCTCCTTCTCCATGGTGAATTTTAACTTTGGATTAATACTGTTTAGGTGTACCACAAAATCATTTAAATCCTCTTCACTGTGGTTCCATATCACAAAGGTGGCATCCACATACGGATACCACCTTAAAGGGCTTTTGGTGGCAGAAAGAAAAGAAGAAGGTTTAAAATTGAACAAGATATGGTGGTCGACTTTGGACCAATCACATGAAAATCGATAACCTGTAATTGAGAGAAGTGACGATAATCACAGATAGTTTCATAGACGACAGCATGTGACGTGTGGTGGCACCCTCTGTCTGCTCTATATAAGCAGCAGCTCCACCACCTAGAAGCCAGTCATTGACACACCTCGGAAGATGTTGTCTGCAGTTGACAACAAAATGACAGGGGGAAGAAGTTTTATCAATCGACCATGGCAATTTAGCCCAGAAGTTTTATTTGATGACAACGCCGGCTGTGAAAGCCTAAATGTTATGATTCTATGTAAAGAAGTTAGTAAGGTGCTGTTTGCCATTTCTTTGCAGTTAAATCACATAGTGTGTTAAGAAGTAAAACCTTAGTGGACGGTGTCTCCTCAAGCTGCTGAGAAATCTTGGGCGCACTTTCCTCCACAACATCCGTTTCATCATCTTCTTCTTTTTTGTTTACCATGTTGACTGTTTCATCATCTGTCACTTTAAATTCTTCATCTTGGACAATGCATTCATTTATGTCATCTGTGGTGTCAGCACATCCCAGAACGTTTCATAACAATTAAATCAGGGCAGTATTTTAGGGTTCTGTCAGCTGCTGTAGATTTTCATCATCTGGAGAATTTTCTTGATTTTCCTGTTTGCCCAGCTCCTGCTGGGCCACATCTGCAAGTCACCATCAACCCATTTCCAGCTGGAGGCATCTGTATGGGCATGTGGTTTCAGCTGTCACCCTAAATGGATTCCAGTGGACGTGATGTACCCGTTAAAGGGTTTATATTCATATTCTCTGTTTGGCCATTATCAGAATGTACCATATTATATTGGACAAATACCAAACAGTAGATGTAAATATTTATAAGTGTGACTTCCTGTCAGATTAGAGATCAATGCTGAACAAGTACTTGGACTCAAAGTCTCACCATTGCTCTTGCTGACTGAGTTGTCATGATCTTCCTTCACTACCCACTGTCCTCTGCTAGTAACTCTCTCATATTTTCTGGACTTCACAGAAGCTTTGGTGATTTCCAGACTTCAGAGAAGCTCTCCCTGCATAATGAGACAGGGGTCATGTTTGGAGTGTAACATCATTGCTGGCATGTAGCCACATACCTCAGTAAGCCAGTTGGAAGTGTTTCCCTGCTTTCACATTGGTAGTGGCATACATTGCTTGCAGCAATAGTCTCTGTTGTTCCTTACAGTGGTTAAAGTGACTTCTTTGTGACAAAAACATGCTTCAAAACACAAAGTAATTTATTACACTATGCCAAACCTGTTTATTACCAATGAGAAAGGCAATAAACATACTGCTACATTTGTTTACAAAATATAATTGCTCACTGCAGTTGCTCAAAAATTATCCAGAGCCTTTTTCTGACTGCTACAGAGATTGCAAAAATGTTTCCAGTTTATTTGAAATATGAGGCATGTCCACAAAGTAAGTTCCATTTGGTTATATAAAACAAACATGTACAGATAGATATAAAATATTTATTGTGCAAAAATCAACAACTGTTAAACTACTTTTCTACATAGCTTCCAAAATTTTGTACACACTTATCAGTGTGGCTGCAGTTATTTTATGCCTTTTTAGGTGTAAGAAGAGATAAAAGTCGCTAAGAGCGAGGTCCGGGCAATATGAAGGATGATCAAACATCCCAGTGAAATTCCCGTACGAGTTATTTGGTGACATTCGCCATGTGGGGTCAGGCATTATCGTGATAAAAATACCACCATGTTTTGACAGTAATTCTCCGTGCTTGTTCTGTATTGTGCGCCCCAATTTCATAATGCCCTCACAGCAATAACCATGTGTATTGATTGTTTTGCATCATGTTACGAAATCAATCAACAAAATGACTTTTCTGTCTCAAAAAATGGTGAACTTGGCTTTTTGAGGTGTCAAGATTTTCTTAGTCTTAAACTTTGTTGGGGATGAAGTGTGCCTCCGTTCCACTGATTGCTGTTTTGTTTCAGGGGTGTGGTACAATGCCCAAGTTTCATTGTCCATGACTATCTGAGAAAGAAACCCGTAACCTTCTTCATTGTAGCATGTCAAAAACTGAAGCACACTGCAAATCCATTGTTTTGTGTTGTTAATTAAGAATTTTGGGTATCCAACATGAACAAAGTTTTCAAAACTTCAGTTTTTCAGTAACAATTTCATGTATAAAGCTGAGGTGGATTAGAAATCAGGTATGGTGATTTGTGAGGTGCAGAGATATGGGAAATGGAGAGCACAGAGACGTGGGGGTGGTTTGGTAGCCCCCTCTTGACAATTACTGAATTGTGCCTTAAAATCTGGCCTCTTGGTAAACAGATACCTACCAAAAATGATGACAATAGGGGATCTAACTACTGAATTATATACGGGGTTGAATCTTTAATATGCTTAATTTTTTACAGAAAAAGCAGCAGCATGATAACAACTGACAACTGACTAAACATCAAGAGTTCTCGGAACTTTAAAAATGTCAAGAAATTTCACAGATTACTGTAGAAGAATAAATATGAATATCACTTGAATAAATGACCAGCAGGTTCCTAACATACATGTACTTTTCCACAATGGCAACTAACTCAAAGGCATAAAGGAGACCAAGGGGCGTACTATAAATTATGAGCAATTTCCACACAAAACGATGTTTAAAAAAAACTGTCAAAACAAGGAAGAATCCTAACTCTCGCCCAGATAAGCAATTGCAATTGGTACTCAACCAAGTGCAGCTGGAGCCAGCGTCACTATAATTGGGATGGTGGCAGCAGTGCATTGTAATGCTGCAAATCACAGCCTGACTACAAGAAAACTTCTCCAGACAGAAGTGTAAATGCCCTATTCTCAGCATCTGTGTCTACAGTAGGAACACAGTGTTGAATGAAACCATAGGCTCGTCTATGTCTTTCCAACCCCAGACTATGTATACTAGACACAAGGTTGTCGAGTACATAATTGAAACCAGAGCTAGGATTAACATTATCAGCATGACGGGGCAGTTGATTCAGACTGGCTGAGCGTATTCACACCTTGATGAGACTCAGGTTGACAGATACAAGTTTCAGACAGTGTCTGAAAAGTGAATCCGAAACTCACAAGTCCACAAGGTGCAATAGGTAGAAAAGTAACCAAAGTCTAAAAAACAGCCAAGCAAAACATCTAAGTCAATCCAATTGTACTTGTTGGCTTCCTTAAACAGAGTCCTTCTGGAGTGCAGCTCCGCACTCTGCCCACAAAATGCGAGGCCACACCCTCACTATGAATCAAGAGCTAATCTCTTCTCTAAGCGCCTACTTCCATCCAATATATGTACACAGCACCAAGATAGATGTGAAAAACTGTCCACCTGCTCAGCACGGTCCAATGACAACAGTTCCCACACAATAGGCCCACATAGCCGTATGCACAGAAAGTATTCCTCCGCAGGTTGGTCATTGACCCAAACCTAACTGTACGTCTCTGACTTGGCTCTGCCGTTACCAGGGCACTAATGACACAAACTTTGATGCATCCCTGCTGGTGAGTGCCATGATGGTGCCAATGATTCCCAACATGATACTCCACTTACAAAATTTTGGGAGGTCCAACTGATACATTACGGTTGCTTTCCTGCATTTTAATGAGTTTGCAAAATCACCAGTACAATAGCTTGCATCTGGTCCACTGTGGCGGAGCCCCACTCGTCACTCTGGGCATGCAGCCCCCCTATGCAGGTATCGTGCAATGGGATTCTCATTGACCGCCACCCTCTCAAGGATGGGGTGAGGTGACGAAAGTGGTCCCCAGACCTCGTTATGCATGGGTTCCTTCCACAAAGGATCATCTTCTTCCTCACAGAGACTCAGCACCTCTCTCTCTCTCTCTCTCTCTCTCTCTCTCTCTCTCTCTCTCTCTCTCTGATGGCACCCACAAGCACTTTAGGAACAGGTAGGATTCACTGGCTTGGTCTCCTCGTTGAATTCAACTGAATGAAAACTATTAAAATTTGTGACTGGATAAGGGATTTCCTGTCAGAAAGGACACATTTTGTAGTAATTGATGCTGAGGCATTGACGAAAACAGAGGTGATATTGGGTGTTCCACAGGAAAATGTTATTGGTCCTCTGCTGTTCCTTATTTACATAAATGATTTGGGAGAAAATCTAAGCAGCTCTTTTAGGTTGTTTGCAGAGGACACTGTCATTTATTTATATTTGATTCATATTCGTGTTAAATATCTGGTTAGTGTATTATTCTGCTGTGTGAATCGTGTGTCTGTCTCTCTGTTTGTTTACTACCATCAGTCCACAAGTCAGCTGACAGCAGCTCCTTCAGCTTTCTTCAGTTGTGGGTAAATCCTGCTTCTCAGCAGATGTGACTTATTTTGATTTTTTCTCTGCGTTCTTCTTTTCTTAAACTTTTGTGTGCTCGCATCTTTATTTAGATTCACATTTGCATAAACAGTTTAGTGTACCCTCCCACTTGTTTACTATTGTTTTGAAGGTACTTACGGTTTGTACTCCTACACTTCAATTGTTCTTTGGGCTTAGTATGGCTGTGTATGGGACTGTGAGTGTTGTCTGCAGATGCAGCCTGAGATGGTGACTGTTCGTTCCCAGAATCAGGTGGCATTGGCTGTGGTTGCGAAGCTTAAGGCTGCAGTGGATGGGTGCTCTTGCCGTTGGTTGGTCGCGGGGGTCCAACAGTCGCCCTGTGTGTCTGATGTACCCACCAATCAGCCCACGGCTTTGACTAGTCCGGTCACTGCAGGCGTGGAGGTCGCCACCCCATCCATGGTGGATTGGGAGGTCTCCCCAGCTCGTGCTGGATGGTTTAAGACATTCCGGGGGGCTGACTGAGGCCCTCCGAGTTCGTCTTACAAACAGGTTTGAGGCACTGACAGAGATGGACAGTATTCCTAGCTGGATGGTGTCACAAGTCCTGTGGTCACCTCTCAGTCAGCGAGATCCGGGCAATCTCAGAGGGTGGAATTGCTTGTAGTAGGGAGCCCCAACTTTAGGCAGATAATGGGGCCCCTTACGGATTTGGCCAGTAAGGAGGGAAAGAATGCCAATGTTCACTCCATGTGCATACCAGGGGAAGTCGTTCCAGATGTGGAACTGGTCCTTCTGGATGCCATGAAGGGGACAGGGTGCAGCCAACTGTGGGTGGTTGCTCATGTCGGTACCAACGACGTGTGTTGCTTTGGCTCGGAAGAGATTCTCTCCAGATTTGAGCGTCTATCTGAGGTGGTAAAGACTACCAGTCTTGCTTGCAAGATGAAGGTAGAGCTGATCGTCTGCAGCATCATTGACAGGACTGACTTCACTCCTCTGGTACGGAGTCGAGTGGAGGGTCTGAATCAGAGGTTCCGATGGTTCTGTGACCGTGTAGGCTACAGATTCCTCGACTTGTGCCATAGGGTGGTGGGTTTTTGGGTTCCACTAAATACGGCAGGAGTCCATTACATGCAGGAAATGGTTACATGGGTGGTGGGGGCTGTGTGGCATGGACTGGGAGGTTTTTTAGGATAGAGGGCTTCGGGGAAAAACAAAATGGGCTGTCTCAAAGGGTGCAGGTGGATCACAAGAGAAATGTAGATCTATGAACTATCAGTATAACAGTTGTAAATTGTCACTGCTGTGTCGTAAAAGTACCAGAGCTCCAAGCATTAATAAAAACCACCAAAACACATATCATTATAGGCAATGAAAGTTGGCTCAAGCCGGAAATAAGTTCAGCGAAAGTTTTTGCATAAGATCTAACTGTGTTCAGTGAGGATAGATTAAACAAAATGGGTGGAGGCATGTTAGTTGCCATCAAAAGTAGTCTTTTGTGTAGTGAAGTTGAAGTTCGTTGTTCCTGTGAGCTATTATGGGTAGAGGTTGTACCAGAAAATCATAAGAAGTTAATAATTGGTTCCTTTTACTGGCCTCCCGACTCTGACTATACAATAGCAGAAAGGTTCAAAGAAAACATGTGCCAAATTGCAAACATGTACCCGACTCATACGATAATAGTATACGATGATTTCAGCTTACCCCCAATCTATTGGTGAATTATATGTTCAGATCAGGACGTACACATAAAACATTGTGGAAAATTGTACTCTGCATATTCTCTGAGGATTACTTCAAACAATTAATTCATGGGCCAACTAGAATTGTAAATGGATGTCAAAACACACTTGATCTCTTTGCAACAAATAATCCCTAGCTTATAACGAGTTTCAAAACGGATACAGGTATTAGTGAACACAAGGCTTTCGTAGCAGGATTGAATATTGAAAGTCCCAAAGTTACCACAAATAGACAAAAAGTATATTTGTTCGGAAAAGCAGATAGAAATATAATAAATTGCTTCTTGAAAGACAGTTTTGACTCATTCTAAACCCTAAATGTAAGTGTAGACCAAATGTGTCTCCTATTCAAAGAGTAGTATTGACAGCAACTGACAGTTTTATACCAAACAAATTAATAAAAAAAGGTGATCCCCTTGGTACATAAAACATGTCAGGACACTGTTGCAAAAACAACAAAAAAGGCATGCAAGATTTAAACAAACACAAAATCTGCAGGATTGGCGATCCTACACAGAACCTCGAAATTCAGTGAGGACTTCGATGCGAGATGCTTTCAATACTTTCCACAAATACACTCTTTCCCAAAATCTGACTAAGAACCCAAAGAGATTTTGGTCATAGTCAATTATACTAGAGGGAAAACACAAACAATACCCTCACTACGTGATACAAATGGTGATCCCGCCGACGATAGTGCTACTAAAGCAGAGTTACTAAACACAGATTTTTGAAATTCATTCACCAAAGAAGATGAAACAAATATTCCAGATTTCGAATTACTAACAGAGGCCAGAATGAGTAACATAGAAGTAGATATTATCGGAGTAGTGAAGCAACTGAAATCACTTAACAAGAACAAGTCTTTTGGTCCGGACTGTATACCCACTAGATTTCTATGTTTTTATGCTGATACAATAGCTCCTTCCTTAACAGCCATATACAACCGCTTGCTCAAAGAAGGATCTGTACCAAAAGACTGGAAAGATGCACAGGTCATACCAATATTCAAGAAAGGCAGTAGGAGTAACCCACTAAACTACAGGCCTATTTCATTAATGTCAATTTGCAGCAGGATTTTGGAACATATCATGTATTCAAATATTATGAATTATCTTGAACAGAATGATCTATTGACCCAAGACAAAGTGATGAGTGTTATCGACAACAGTACTCAAATTGATTCCGTATTTCTAGATTTCCAGAAGGCTTTTCACACCGTACCTCACAATCACCTTTTAATCAAATTGTGTTGCCCCAGATTTGTGACTGGATAGGGGATTTCCTGTCAGAAAAGAGACAGTTTGTAGTAACTGATGGTAAGAAATTGACTAAATTGGAGGTGATATCTGACATTACACAGGGTAGTGTTATTGATCGCTGCTGTTCCTTATCTACATAAACAATTTGGGAGAAAATCTGAGCAGCTCTTTTAGGTTTTTTGCAGATAATTCTGTCATTTATCATCTAGTAAAGTCATCTGAAGATCAAAACTGACTTCAGAACTATCTGAATAAGATGTCACTATGGTGTAAAAATTGGCAATTGAGTCTAAATAATGTGAAGTGTGAAGTCGTCCATGTGAATGCGAAAAGAAATCCGTTCAACTTTGTTTACAAGATAAAGCAATTGAATGTGAAGGCCGTAAACTCCACTAAATACTTAGGAATTACTATTACATCAGACTTAAACTGGACAGAACATGTAGATAATGTCATAGGTAATATGAACCAGAGACTGCATTTTATCGGCAGAACGCTTAAAACATGCAACAGAAGTACTAAAGAGACTGCATACATTACGCTTGTCCATCCTCATTTGGAGTATTGCTGCCCAGTGTGGGATCCTTATCAGGTGGGTTTGACAGAGGACATCAAAAGAGTCCAAAGAAGGGCAGCTCGTTTTGTATTGTCACGATACAGGGGAGACACCATCACGGAAATCATACAGGACCTGGGATGGGAATGATTACAACAATGGCATTTATCGCTGTGGTGTGGTCTACTTACAAAACTCCAATCACCAACATTCTCCTTCGAATGCAAAACTATATTGTTGAGTCCCACCTACATAGGTAGAAATGATCATCAGAATAAAATACAAGAATTCAGAGCTTGAATGGAGAGATTCAGATGTTCTTTTTTACTGCACACTATTTGAAAATGGAATGGGAGATGAATAGTATAAAGGTGGTTCGAGGAACCCTCTGCCAGGCACTTAAATGTGATTTTCAGAGTATCCTATGTAGAGGTAGATCCCTATTTAAGTTCCTGGAGCATTTCCATGATACTCGCACTTCAGTCAAACCTACCAGTAATGAACCTAGCTTTTCACACATGAACTGCTTCCATGTCTTCATTTAAACTGATCTTCTGCCAGTCCCCAACACTTGAGTAATACTCAAGACATGGCCGTACAATTATTTTATACACGGTCTCCGTTACAGATGAAATACATGTTCCCAAAATTCTCCCAATAAACCAAAGTCGGCTATCCGCCTTACTCACAACTGTCCTTACATGTTCGTTCCATTTCATGTTGTTCTCCAATATTACACCTAGATATTTGAACTATGCGACTGCATCAAGAAGCTCACTACTAATACTGTATTCGAATACTATGGGATTGTTTTTCCTACATTAACTTAATGTAGTTATCTGTTGAATTTCTTCCACTTATTTATTGCTATAGCTTGTCTTTCCTTGCTCATATTTTTCATCCTCAAACCTACTGTAAGCTCTAGAACAGTTTCCTGATTTCCGAATACGTGCCTGTTTTCTTACCTAAATTGCAAACTATGCCCATACTATCCAGTAGTTTGTTTATTTTCATATATTAAACATACTTCTTATTCTGTTGCCTGCTCCTTTCGCAAATTTTGCCATTTTAAAAGCTCTCAATTTTGTTTGTTTATTTTCAGAAGATACTGTGAGGTCTTAGAAATTATATGTACTTTTTTGGATAGCTCCTTCATTCTGTTACAATTCTTGTTACTTAGATTTCATGCAGCATGAAAAATTTACTATTGTTAATTGTTGCATATTCATTTATAATAAGTGACAGTGTCACACTTTTGTCATTGTCAGCATTGTAGACACTTTAAATGAACTTCAGAATGCTTTTTGTGGGTGCTTCGTTGGTTATATGTAGCATCCATCACACCATTTTAAAAGAAATTATTAACATAGTATATATGTAATAAGATATTTATTTTTTCTGACAGGTGTGAATTCAATAAATAATTAAAACAAAAAACATTATTGTTTTTATTGAACAAGTAATATAAGCTGAATGGGATGATGTGAGGACATTCAAATTACATTTGCAAGTTCTTTTAGCCTTTACTGATATCATGATAGTTCTTATTTTCTCAGTTTTAGCGTTCAAAAATAACATATTTCTATTTAGGTACCTCACACTTACAATCTGTTCTTACCACATTTTTGACAAGAGGTCTTAGTCCTCTTATATTCCAGCTCCTGGAGATGTAAGACATACATAAAATTTTTAAGAACTTCTACTAATAATGAATTAATTGCATCATTCTTTGTCCAGGTGTGTCTTACCAAATGGGACCAACCTTGTGGAAGGCGATTTTCTACAGCTGAATGGAACCTCAACTCCCCATTCTACAGATATAGTTTTTATCGTTGAAGCTTCAGAGTGTAATAAAAATATCAGAGAAAATCGCAGTATAGATTTGTTGATATCTGCATTGTCTAAAGAATTAACAGAAAATGGATTTGTATCAAACAGGTGAGAATAAGTCTCCTTCTCATCACTGTACTCAAAAATTTATTTTTAAAACTGTGATATACTGCTGTATGTCATGGGAATGTGCCATTATAAATGGCAATTCAAGACGCATTACTGTAACTATGCACCAGGTATCATAACTACAGAATTATATAAACACCCAATTTGTGAAAAGTCAAACACTAATTCGTACTAACTGATACGACAGTATTTTGTAGGATTCCTAGATTAGAAACAGGAGTGGTCCCAAGACGGAGCCTTGAGACACCCCATATTTCACATCAGTAATTTTGGATTTGAAACATCCACTCTTTGTTTTAACCAAGATGAATTGCTTTCTGTTGCTTATCTATGATATTATTATGTTAAACCCCATCCCTTTAATACGTATGTTTGATAGCTTGTTGAGTAGTATGGTGATGTTGACACAATCAAATGCTTTTTTGAGATCAAGAAACACTCCAGTACCATGCTAATTAATCTCTATGGCAGTTATTATTTCATCTGCTAGCTGTGCTGCAGGTACTATTGTTGACTTGTTTTTCATAAATCCATTTTGATTTTCTGGGTCATAAAAGTCATTAGACTACTATAAATAACTTTCTCAATTACCTTGAAAAATGCAGCTAAGATTGACATCGGTCAATAACTCTTGATTTTAGTTTTATCACCTTTCTTTTTCTGTTACTTGTGCTGTCTTGAGACTGTCTGGAAACATACCAAATGAGAGTATGTCATTTACTGCTGATGCTTATGCACCTTTTTAGTATGCTGTTGGACAATCCTTCATGGCCTGTAGAAATTGAATTTCTAGTGATGTTACTAGGTGTTTTATTTCCCTGCTGATCGTAGGTGCCAAGTATATGCTATGTTTTACTGGAATGCCCTTATAAGCATACTGGATATTGTCAAATTGGTCAGTGATGGATTTTCCCACAGAGGAAAAGTACTCGTTAAAAATATTTGCAATCTTATATGGTCATTTGATGATACTCCCTGTAAAATTGATAACACTAGCTGATTTGTCATTACAATTTCTAAAGCTATTTGTAACATTCCAGACAGCTTTGCCAGAGTTACTCAACTCACTTAAGATGGTAGCTATGTGTTTACTTCCAGTTTATAAGAGGAGACTTGTATAGTAGTCATGAAAGTTCTTAAATTCTTCCTTAAGTTTGTAATTATCACTATTTTTTATCATTGCACATTGTAAAAGACTTCATTGTTTATCCAGTTAGTCTTTTTTACTTTTTTATGCCCAATTACAGGCACGGCTAATTTGTTTAACATTAGTATACTTTTCATACCATGTTCATTGTTTCAGTGAGACATAGAACATGGTCATTAAAATAAAATAATACAATTTTCCTTTCAGTTGTAATAAATTTAGGGATATTTGCTGACAGGCGCAATTTATATATCCATAGAAGACACTAGCATTCTTTGCTGTGCTTCTCAACAGGTTTCCACTATGCCAGATATTATTGTGCTTTGATACTGGTGTCTTCTCTTACATCATTTGCCTGATTACATAGGCTTTCACTAGCATGGATGATATTTAATTGAAATCAAATTAATTATTTTAATATGTTACTTGTATTGAATTATACAGAAAGTGTAGAGCTATAATCTTGCTTTGCAGATTTTCTTTAATTGTATTTGGAGGAGATGGTGTTTACAATGCACCACGCAGCATTGTCATGAATAACGAGATCTTTACATCATCAGAGAACATAGCCAACTACTTTGACAATGTTGTAACAGGTAAGAAGGAATTGGAAAATGGTAAATAAATAAAACACTGAAATTATTTCAGATAAACACTTATCATTATTCATAAATTATATCCATTTATTTGGTCATGAGAATTCAGACTACCACATTACACTTTTAACTGTAATATTTCAAGGATTTACCACTGTAGAATGTACCACTAAAACAAAATAGAGAACAAAATTCCTTTTAAAACTTTTAAGAAAGCAAAAGATTTTGATTATGGGAATTAATAGTTGTATCAGTAAAATTTTCATTATTGAAAAAAAAAAAAAAAAAAAAAAAAAAACAATGTTTGAGTACTTTTCTGAAACTGCACATGTGAGATCAGAAAAGTGGGGAGAGCGGGAGTTTCGAGTTTGAGGGGGGGGGGGGGGGGGATTAAAAGGTAGCTTTGAAGTGAATGGACTAACTAACTGACAGTAAAACAATTTTTATAGATTCTGTACTGGTTTGGTATTGATCTTTAAGAAGTTGTACACTTCCTGTTTAAGGTTGACATAGGGGAGTTCATTTGGATGTATATTTGAGACTTAGCTATCTCAAACTTTCATGGCATCATGCACAATACTTTGTCAGTGGACACTCTCAGAGTGAAATATTCACTCTATTACTTTTGTCTTTCTACTTGATATTTTCTGAAATGCTGCATCTTTTTTTTTCCTAGGACATGGCAACAGAGATATTTTTGGTGCAATTAATTATGCTACTAAACTTATATACCGACCTGGAATTTCAAAAACATTCATCCTTTTGCCCTGCAGTGAATGTGCACCTGAAAATATGACGGTATTGTATTAAGTTTTCAAAGAATTTTCGTAACTGATTCTTACTAATTTCAACATAATAATAGCAATTCAAAGATTAGATTATATTGCATTTACTTTTTGTTCCAATTGATCCATAATGAGGAGATCCTCTTCGATGCACAACATGTCAAAAACAAAAATATCCAATAAATGGTTAACAAAATAAGAACAGATATGCCAGTGCACCTTACTCAACAATGTATTTTAATTATTGGTCATCAAATAATGAAGATCAGTGTTATCAATTTGTATGAATATATATAACATTAGAAAATAATAGAAATGTTTGTGACTTGTTTGGGGGATCACACTGTATGAGTCCCACTTTAGCACTTGTTCCATCCACATGTGCTTTAATACAATTTCATATAAATTGAAGTGTCTTTGTTATTTTCATAACTTAATGATCAAAGAGTGTTTGTTCCAAAAACAATTCTCACTACAACTGTTATAGGCTTATAATAGCAGTTTACTTGGTCCTCTTTTCACACAGTACACTGGTGAGAGCCTTAAATGTTTTTATACGACTCGAGCCCCCAAGCAAGAGAATGATCTTGCTAAGGCAAAACAAAATAAAATGTTGTATTGCTTCTGTATTGTGGTTGTACAAGCAGACCTACTGTTCCCTTTTATAAAGTTATATGCATCTACTTTTACAAGGGCACATTCTCCAAGTTATCACACAAGTTGGCAAATCAGGAGCACTAGTGGCGGAATAAGGCTGTCGAAGGGCCGGGGCAGCGGGGAAAACAAAATGAGCCCCCCCCCCCCTGTCTACTTGGAAATACATTTATTACTGTAAAAAAGTAACTTTTGATATTTGAAAGCTCCCCAGGATGAGAAGTATGGGACAGTCTAAAAAAATAATAATAAATAAATTAATTAATAAAAAATTAGCTTTTGAAATTTGCAGTCCCCAGGGGAAAAGAAAGGGCCATATGGTTTCGAGGTATTTGGAGCCCCCCACCCCCAAGAGAGGAGGCCCGGCATGGTTCGGTCCCCTAGTCTGACACTGACAAGCACACAAAGTTTTTTGAAGCCTCTTTCCATCGTGTCAAAAACATAGTTTCGATTTCATACAATTGTAAATACACAAACACCTCAGAGTTTCTCAAGGCCAATCTCTCAGTAAAATCAGAGTCCACACATTTGCCTACACTAAATCTTCCAAGTCTGACAAATGACCACATAGGCTGTGAAAATAATACACTTAAAACATTTCTAAAAATCACGGCGACAAGCAACAGCACTCTACAATCTGATGCTGTCAAAAACTGCACTCCCCTAGCCTGCATGACTGGCCTCCCTTTATACCAGAGCTGCAGGAAAATCAATATGTCACCAACTTCCCCAAGCTCTATGTCATACAAGCACTGAATGTCTCATGAGTGCAAATTACATATATTTCCATGAATACAACAAAAATGAGTTTATTACACCATAAAATGTGTGCTGAGCTTCAAACTTTTATAACATCTTCTTGATATATTTACTTTTATTTATTTATTTATTTATGACTTGTGTTAATTTGTCCAAAACATTTCAATTATATAGTTACACATTTCCCACCACTTGCAATAACATATTAAAATTGCATTATTGCCTAAATTTTTGAATTAGTCAGTGAAGTAAAGTGTCAATCTTGTAGGGTTTTCACTGCTCTTTCCATTGAACTACTTTGTTTTAATAATCAATAACAAAATAAAGAATTATGGGCCACTGCAACTGAATCTAAGTGTTAGACAAAAAACCATATACAAATAAACATTAATGTTAACAAAGGAAAATCCTATAGGCATATCAATTATAGAGGCTAGGTAACAACTCACCATAAAGAAGCTCGCTGAGCTGCTACAGACACAAAAGCAGATAATCACATTCACACAACATAAATTTTTGGCCATGGCCTTCATCAGGAATGAAACATGTACTTCACGCAATCACTCAGACAACTATACACACAAAACTATAATGTGTGTCTATAGTTGTCTGTGTGTGTTTCTTTTTCTGATAAAGGCCATGGTTGAAAATTTAAGTTGTGGGAATGTGATTATCTATTTTCGTGTGTCTCAGCAGCTCAGTGAGCCTCTTTATGGTGAGTTGTTTCCTATCCTACATTATAAACAGTAATGTTAACATTTCAAGGTTTTAGAATGTTTATTATGACACCTGTGAATGAATACTGCCATGCTGATTGCATAACAGTCTCATTGAATTTGTTATAAGCAATTTTATGTTGATGAATCAGTATTACGTTAGCTCTTTTGGCTAATTATTTACATTTCAGCTTATGTGAATACATCATTGTATCTCAAATAGTACAAAAGTTATAAATTATTAACCAATTCGCATGTGTTTCCTACTTTATGGTGTAATAACTTTTTATGCAGAAGAGGTGCGATCAGTGTTAGTATGTCATCAGATGCACATTGACTCTTATTTGACATACCGTTCTGTGTCTTTAATGGTATTTGAATAACAAAAATATATTGTACATAATGACCAGTCCATTTGTACGATGCCTGGAAGTTGTGACGACACATTACCCAGCTTTGTGGTTTCACAAATGTAGCTGTGACAATGACCAATAACCCCCCCCCCCTCTCTCTCTATCTCTCTCTCTCTCTCTCTCTCTCTCTATATATATATATATATATATATATATATATATATATATATATATACGTAAAAAATAGATTAAGTACACTTACCAGGCGAAAGGGCACAGGCAGTAATAGCAACAAATAAACACACAGACACACACACACACAAAAATGCTAGCTTTCGCAGCCTAGCTGCTTCATCAGGCAGAAGGGAAGGAGAGGGAAAAGGAAATGATGAGGGTTTTAAGGAAGGGGGTAAGGAGCCATTCCAATCGCGGGACAGGAAAGACTTCCTTGGGGGGAAAAATGGAAGGTAAATAAATGCACATACACCCACACATTTACACAGACACAAGTACACTTAGGCAGACATACTGTAGAACTGTAGAAAGCAAAATAAAGAAAAAAATAAAGAAAAAAAGAAAAAATAAATAAATAATTGCCTGCCCTCTTCACACAATCAACAGACATGTTATGTTCAGTGTATTTGTACACATATTTAATTTATTATTAGTTCCCTCTACCATATACAACAAACCATGCAATGATAGTCACATGATTGAAGTTTCCCATAAGGATGATTCTTCAGTACTTAAAAAATGGGTAGAATTTAACTTTCAATATAAAGCAAATTTATTGTTTCCTGTTAATCATCTTTTGGCTAATTATTTACATTTCAGCTTATGTGAATACATCATTGTATCTCAAATAGTACAAAAGTTATAAATTATTAACCAATTCGCATGTGTTTCCTACTTTATGGTGTAATAACTTTTTATGCAGAAGAGGTGCGATCAGTGTTAGTATGTCATCAGATGCACATTGACTCTTATTTGACATACCGTTCTGTGTCTTTAATGGTATTTGAATAACAAAAATATATTGTACATAATGACCAGTCCATTTGTACGATGCCTGGAAGTTGTGACGACACATTACCCAGCTTTGTGGTTTCACAAATGTAGCTGTGACAATGACCAATAACCCCCCCCCCCTCTCTCTCTCTCTCTCTCTCTCTCTCTCTCTATATATATATATATATATATATATATATATATATATATATACGTAAAAAATAGATTAAGTACACTTACCAGGCGAAAGGGCACAGGCAGTAATAGCAACAAATAAACACACAGACACACACACACACAAAAATGCTAGCTTTCGCAGCCTAGCTGCTTCATCAGGCAGAAGGGAAGGAGAGGGAAAAGGAAATGATGAGGGTTTTAAGGAAGGGGGTAAGGAGCCATTCCAATCGCGGGACAGGAAAGACTTCCTTGGGGGGAAAATGGAAGGTAAATAAATGCACATACACCCACACATTTACACAGACACAAGTACACTTAGGCAGACATACTGTAGAACTGTAGAAAGCAAAATGTTTTGGAAATGAAATGCGTGCAGGTTTAAATTGTGTGTATAGAGAAAGTATATATATATATATATATATATATATATATATATATATATATACATACACTTTCTCTATACACACAATTTAAACCTGCACGCATTTCATTTCCAAAACACAATTAATTCTGCAGTGCCTTCACTTATCCACTGAAGGTTCCTTTTATCGTAAAAGCCTCAATGCTTTTTCTTCACAAAAATAAATACTACTACAATTATTTAAATGATATTTGTGTAACAAATTTGTACATAGACATATATTGTAACTATTTTAAATGTATAGGTTTGTAGCTGTGGATTTCCCTATAGAACATAAATGTGTGGCACTAGTTTGTGGGTATTGTCATGTCATAATGAGTTAATACTTCTTTACAAACTTTTTGTAAACATACATTTTTTATTTTTCTTTCTAGAGCACTTTAATATCAATCATTTGGAAGGAAAAAATAAATAAATAATTGCCTGCCCTCTTCACTCAATCAACAGACATGTTATGTTCAGTGTATTTGTACACATATTTAATTTATTATTAGTTCCCTCTACCATATACAACAAACCATGCAATGATAGTCACATGATTGAAGTTTCCCATAAGGATGATTCTTCAGTACTTAAAAAATGGGTAGAATTTAACTTTCAATATAAAGCAAATTTATTGTTTCCTGTTAATCATCTTTTTTTCCATCTTAATTACAAATTACTAGTCCATCACATAACAATTCTGGTACAAAATAAGCCCACAGTTTTGAAAATTCGGATATTTTTTTTTAAGAATTTCATAGTGTGATCTTGATATTTCTGGAAACTCTTAAAACATTAGATGTCATAAATTTATCAGTCACCTTTATGGGTTCTTTAACTTTTGACCCCTTATTATTTGAACAGTTCGTTATCAGCCAACTTGTTTTACCACTAACCCACATGGTACAAATTAGTCACAACACTATTATTAAGAGGTGGATGATATGGAATGTTATTAATCTGTGTCGACTATCAATGGTTGGACAAAATAAATAAAGAAAGATGTCTACCCATTGCTGCGCATTGATGACACCTTAGACTGTTTGAAAGGAGCTATATATTTCTCAACCATGGACATGCAGACAGGTTACTGGCAAATATAGGTTGACGAAGCTGACGGCCTCTATGAATTCAAAGTCATGCCATTTGGACTATGTAATGCCCCAGTCACATTTGAACGCATGATGGACAACTTGCTTCATCACCTTGAATGGACGACATGTCTTTGTTATCTAGATGACATTGCCATTTTCTCAAGGACATTTGCAGAACATCTAAACCACCTGTCAACTGTGATGAAGTGTGTTCAGGCAGCAGGACTCCACCTCAACCCAAAGGAGTGCCTCTTAGTTGCCAAAGAGATAAAAATCCTGGTGAATCTAGTGAACAGAGATGGTGTCTGTCCTGATCCAGATAAAGTAAGGGCAGTCACAGAATTTCCAACTCCTCAGCACATCCATGATGTGAGAAGTTTCCCTTAGCTGTGCTCATACTACTGTCATTTCATAAAAGGTTTTTGTAGCAAAGCACATCCATTGCAAGAACTTCTGCAGGAAGAAGCCAAGTTTCACTGGGATGAGACAAAAGAACGAACTTTCCAGGTATTTAAGGAGGCTCTAACTTCTGCACCAGTTCTAGCCTTATACGACAAGAATGTGGAAACTGAACTTCATACAGACGCTAGTGGTTATGGGATTGGTGCAGTGCTCATACAAATTCAGGAAGATGCCTATGCAGCAAGAGTTCTCTCAAAGTCCAAGGTAAACTACTCTACAATCGAGAGGCAGTGTCTTGCCGTTATCTGGGCTGTCAACAAATTCCTGCCATATTTAATTGGTAAACCATTCACCATCATGACAGACCACCATTCTTTATGTTGGCTGACCAGTTTGAAGGATCATCAGGTCGACTAGCAAGATGGGCTCTAAGACTCCAAGAGTATGATGTCACAGTGGTATTCAAAAACTGGTGCAAACACAAGGTCACTGGCTGCCTATCGAGGAATCCATTAGCTAAACACAAGAGCATGAATGAAATTTCAGCCCTCAGTGAGTTAGGTGACATTACAGCTGAACAGAGGGAAGATCTGGCATTATTACAACCCATAGAGGCCTTGTAGGAAGGAGAACTGACCAAAGGAGAGTTTCAACTTATAAATGGGACATTGTATAAGAGCATCTACGATCCACTGGGCCCCCAAATGGCTACTGGTTGTTCCAGCTCATCTCAATCCAGCTGTTCTCAAGTATTTCCATGATTCTCCAATATCCAGTCATCTGGTATTTGTGAAGATCCTAGACAGAATCAGATGCAAGTATTACTGACAAGGTCTCTACCGATCTGTCTAGCACTATGTAAGTCACTGTAAAGAGTGCCAGCAACAGAAGCATGTGCCACAGATACCTCCAGGTCATCTGGTACCAATTCCACCTAAAGCAGCTACATTCCAGCAGATTAGAATTGACCTTTCGGGTAGGTTCCCGAAGTCAACAGCTGGTAACAGATGGATAATAGTCTGCACTGACTACCTTACCCACTACGCTGACACAAAACGCAGTCTGTCTGCAGAAGCCAAGGAGATCACAAAATTCCTAGCATAAGAGATTATTTTGAAGCATTGTGCACCACATGTGATGATATGTGATCGAGGAAAAGTATTCATGTCAAAACTAGTATCAGAGGTAATGTCACGTTGGAACATTGTCCACAGAATCACAATTGCCAACCATCCTCAGATGAATGGTCTTACAGACTGTTTTAACAAGATGTTAGCTGATATTCTGTCAATGTATGTCAATGTTGAGCAGAAGGATTGGGATACAATACTGCCAGTCATGACATTTGCTTATTATACAGCAAGGCAAGATACCACAGTCTTCATGCCCTTTTTACTGGGCCATGCTCGTGAGACTGAGACGACAATGGATATGCTGTTTTTGTTCCAACCGGATGATACTCAGGATGACTATGTGAAACAGATCATCACCAGGGTCGAAGAAGCAAGACAGGTGGCTCGCATACGGACATTGGACGCCCAGAACGACCGCCAGCGGTATAACAAAAAGCACCAACCTGTTGTTTACAGCCCAGGAGATCTGGTATGGATTTTTACCCTGTATGGAAAGTTGGGCTATCGGAAAAGTTACTGAAGTGATACTTTGGTCCATATCAGGTCATACGCCGCCTGTCAGATGTCACATACGACATCGAGGATTATGAGTCGTCCTCAAAATGACAAAAACGAAGAGACATTGTTCACATCTTCCGTATGAAGCCTTACAATGATCCCAAAGAACAAATAGACAGAAATTGACTAGTGCTCAAGGACTCTGAAGACCGTTATGGTATTGATGAAGCCACAACAGGAGGGTCTGAAGCCGGTCATCATCACCGCAAGGAAGACGTGAAGGCAGAAGGGAAGGATTCTCCTGAACTACCATACAGATAACCCATGACAAGATCCAGGACACTGTAGCTGGCTGCAAAGGGAACCTAACAGTGGGTCGCTTTTCTTTCAGGAAGGGGAGCAGTGCCACGTGTCTTCTGAAAGCACATATGGTGCAGTGTTTACAATCGCAGCTCACTGTGGTTGCAGTCCTCAGTTCAAATCCTGCCACAGGCAGAAAAATTTGTTTCTTTGTATTGACTATTTCTAGAATGTTCTACATGTTTAATGTACTTGTAAGTTCCATAAATTTCTTTCTATGTATATTTAGTGGAGCACTCCAAGCAGGAGGCAGTCAGTACTTAGTGCATGCTTTTGTTATTAATAAACTTGTACTAAGTGTAAAGTGTTGTACTTTATTAATGACCAGATTTCAAATTCCAAACCACCTGCAGTTTTCAATGTGACAATAATTCTTATAAATTTCCAGTTAATTAAATGAAATGAATTGCTTGTATTTGTCTGAAGCCAACATAGCTGTCGCATGAGAAATCATCAACATAATATAGTGCTACCTACCTATTTATGTCACATAAATTTCCATTTATACCTGTACATCACAATTTTTTAAAGATGAAATTAGACTTTCCATAGAGATCCTTTGTTCTAGAGTTGTTGATTATGGAGACAACATATATTATTTATTGTAATGAAAGTTCCAGATTACTGCTTATATTTTATTCAATAGCACTACAGCTGTTTCAACATTTTGTCATTATCAAGCGCCTTCGTATATAAGAATTACATTAATTAATTGCAAATTAAATAAAAAAAATATATTATTTACTTAGATTTCCCAGCTGTCCACCAAAAAAATTTTAAACCAACATTAGAACTATCTTTCCATGTAACAAGTAATTGGTCTGTATTTTTGTATTACTCTTTGCCTTGACTTAATCTTCAGAAAATTATTTATGAAGTAATTATTAAGCTTATGTGCACTTAATAGAAGGGGTAAGTTTTCTGTTGAGGCTCTGGTTTCTGTTTTAATTACACTCCAAGCTGCTTTGTTTTTGTTGTTTTACTTATTTATGTAATCATCATTTGGCCTTGTTCTTAGCATCAATTACTCTTGTCTGTATGTGATAACGGGGTTGGATTAACAAGTGAGTGACCCAGGTTCAAGCCTTCCCCTACTTTCATTCTTTCTTTCTTTCTTTTTACACAAAATAATGTACTTTGCATCCAGTCATTGACATGTCATTTCCCTGTATTCAGTTTTACGATGGTGTAATGGTGTAGCATCTGTTTGCAACAGCCAAGTGTAAAGACAATACCTATAATGAAAGTTGATTCTGCACAATTACTCCACTAGCTACCAAAAGAAAGTGGCTTTTGAATGGCATTGGCATTGTATTATGTTCTAATAATTTCTTTTGGAGTGATCATATGAACTGCTAAATCAGTTAAGGACATATCTTACTCACTCACCATGTTTACAAGTAAGGTGCATCATTAAAAAATTCTGATCATGTGTCTCACATACTGTCATTATTGTCATGTATGACACACCTGTTTTCAGGTTAAGGATTCAGTTAACTTTTCAGCTTGTCAATAAATATTTGCAGTTTCCATTTGAGAGCCACTTCCTTTTAACTGTTAATACAGCAGTTTTTATAGAATCAACTTTCACTATAGATCCCTTCTTCACACTTGGTTGTTGCAAACAGATGTTACACCATGATACATACACAAAATTGAATATAGCAAACTGTCAGTGACTGAATGGACTGTTCATAATTTTGTGAGGGAGAAAATATTACTGAAGGAGATTTGAATACAGATATTCCAGTTGGCAATCAAATACCATAACCATGTAACCATGTCACTGTGGCTCTCCATGTTGTACATCTTTAGCTTCGACCATTCACTGTTTATATTTTGATTCTTTTCTCACAATTCTGTACTACTTCTTCCTGTTTCCGTGTTTGACCTGTGTTCAGTTGTTGTTGGAGTGTCTATTGGGCCATCTTACCAATCAATCCACATGGAGTAATGGTGTATACCATTTAATGGAGTTTTATTCTGTATCTTAGGATGTAACTGATTTGATTTTGTTATGAGATGGCAAGAAACATTAAAGATATTTTCAATAGTCGTTAGGAAGTACTCAAATGCAACCCTAAATGAGATAGTTTCCATCACAATGGAATTCAAATCTTCACACATTTTTCTGTGTGTCATATTTTTATGTTTGCATCATTTAGCTGTCTCACAATGCTGGTCTCTTCTGTTTTCTTTGGATTTTTCTTTACTGGATCCAGCTATTTTTATAAGTGTACTCTCATGGCCAAACAGTGTCGGTTTCACAACAGCCAAGACAACATTCTAACTGCAGACATTTGAGACAACATTATCTAGGCATGTATTTTGTTTTGCTGTTTTCCTGTTTAGACTGAAGAAATTGATTCTGAAACAAGCCATATGTTAGATTCTTTAACAGAAGGCTTGTTTAAGGATTATGAATATTTAAATATATACTATTACAAACAAAAATAAGGATTTGTGTGTGTGTGTGTGTGTTATATCAATTTTTGAGTTAGTAATGGGAATAAAATACTCAGGGATCAGAACAGCATCAGTCTGAAATTCCCCTTCTTGAATTAAATTCTTAATTTCTATTACAGCAACCTTAAGTTTCACACAATCTGTCACAAGTATATCTAACACCTTCTTTTTTCATTCTAGATCTAAAATAAGTAGACTGTATTTTGTTGCTATCAGCAATGTAGAACTGGCTTTAATTTTTTGTAAGACACAGAACATTATAATGTAACCCTTTTAACGCATACAGTTTATTTCACATTGATTGTTTATGTACGTAAAAAAAAAAGGAAATTCAGTATTTATCTCTGGTAAACATGATTCATATTTTTCATATAGGTATGAAATTAATAAAATTATTTAAATGTGGCATTACATAATAAATGATCAACATGTTCACTTTCACAATTTTCTTGATCAACTTTTGGATACTTCTTTCTGTGGACTACTGAAATAGTATATCCACAAATTATAAAGTTCCTAAATAAGATGCTTCAACTGTAGAATTCAAAAAATCTGATTTTATCACAAAATCCACATACCATATAAAACCAAATTCAAGTCTCCATCATTACAGGTCAACTTTTATCACACAATTGGCTATGAAGAAGAACATAAATATTCCTATTTGTAGTTGTAAGACAAAGTTACTTCAATATATCAATAAAGTATATGCATAAATTATTATAAATACAATTCTGAATTCATTTTGATTTAGAAATGTTGTAAAAGTCAGTCATTGCTACTTATTTATTGAATATAACAATAAACATAAATATTATGTTTGTAACATGTTGTTGATTCAGTACGTGACTCTCCTATACTCGTATAAGATAGCTGAATTGGCAAATTTCATTAAAAACTGCATGGACCAATTCTTCATTAGTCACATATGGTTACCCTTTTTTTTTTTCATGTTCAATACACTTCCATACATTCTTCATTGAAATGTTGGACTCTTATTGCCTCAGTCATCAAATTATCTCTGTAAATCTCTGTCTTCATAATTGTCAACTGAAATGCGACTATAATTCTGATGTTAAAATAAAAAGTTTTGATTCCATTATCCTAAACACAGAAGCTAAATTAAAGTTTGTGACGTGAAGGAAAGCATGCTTAGACTATTCTGAGGCACCTTAATCGCAAGTGATGTGGTGGTCTAGTGGTAAAATGTCTGCCTAATAAGCATAGTGGTCCGGGTTTAATTCCTGGTTTTATCACAAATTTTAATTCAATGCTTCAACTTTATCTTTAATGCCTTTGACACGTTTGAGACGAAAAACTGTCTCAGGGTTTGTTTATTTCTATTTAGAATAATATTTTATAGTTCATAAAAAATAATATTTTGCAATGCTTAAATAGAAATTGCAACAAAATTCATGGTATTTTCAGCTGGATTACTCTGCACTCCACCAGGGCCTGCTAGACCATGGTATTACTCTCCATATTCTAATGAATGAAGAATTTAAATTTGAAAAACCACGACTTCAAAAAATATTGTATGGTGAGTGAGAAACTTCTGAAACTACAAATATACTTTCTATTTCTGACTCTGATTAAAATTTACATTTACAGATATTTGTCAAATTTTCAATAACTTTCTCTCCATAAATCACATTCTGCAGATCCCAACATGGAGGACAGCTTTTAAAGAAGTGGAAAGATCCAAGTTAAACATTGATAGGGTGTATACATGCACAATGAAAAAAAATTACAGATGAAGGTTAAAATGCACTTGTGCCATCAGTTAATTTTTTGTGATGTGCAGATGTTGGTAATAGCATAGTGATATATGGAAACAGCCAATCATGAGTCAACTGCCCATAGCCAATGAGAATTTTGTTGTGCATTTCTTGTGTTTTGTAAATGAAGTTCCCATATACTGGGTGATCAAAAAGTCAGTATAAATTTGAAAACTTAATAATTCATGGAATAATGTAGATAGAGAGGTAAAAATTGACACACATGCTTGGAATGACATGGGGTTTTATTAGAACCGGAAAAAAAATATTGCTACACATGTGAAAGATCTCTTGCACTCATCATTTGGTGATGATCATGTGCTCAGCTGCCACTTTCGGCATGCTTGGTTTCCCAGGTCCCCAGACCTCAGTCCGTGCGATTATTGGCTTTGGGGTTACCTGAAGTCGCAAGTGTATAGTGATCGACTGACATCTCTAGGGATGCTGAAAGACAACATCCGACGTCAATGCTTCACCATAACTCTGGACATACTTTACAGTGCTGTTCACAACATTATTCCTCGACTACAGCTATTAAAGAGGACTGATGGTGAACATATTGAACATTTCCTGTAAAGAACATCATCTTTGTTTTGTCTTAATTTGTTATGCTAATTATTGCTTTTCTGATCAGATGAAGCTCTATATGTCAGACATTTTATGAACTTTTTTTTTTTTTTTTTTTTTTTTTTTTGTCATTCCAAACATATGTGTCAATTTTTACCTCTCTATCTACATTATTCCGTGAATTATAAAGTTTTCAAATTTATACTGACTTTTTGATCACGCGGTATTTCAGTTTCGTGATGAGAAAGATGCAGTAGTTTAAAATAATTTCTAAGAATGTAATTTATCATTTATTTAACTTTGTATGATACTTTTCTATTTTGTATAAATTTGTTTCTGAAGTGGTGTTCAGGCAGGAACCTGCGAGAGAAATGCTTCTCAAAAACATATGACAATTTTTACAAATATATCACAGAGGCATTGAATTAAAATGTATGCCACAGCTGCAATTCCTATCTGGGATCTCCTGCTTACTAGGCATACACCATTGACACTAGGCCATTGAGATTTAATAGATACGGAGACTGCATGGCCAGTCTTAAAACATGTCCTTCTCCATTACATAAATTTCAATTCTGCCTCATGTTCCCTTATAAATGCGTATCAAATTGCCAAGGCTCTCCAACAGTGTGTTGCCACCCCAGTAAAGAACAGTAATGGGAAATCCTGCCTTATACCTCAAGTACATGTGATATATAAATATCAAATAAACAGTGTCCAGAGACACAGTTTGTCTCAATATATACTACAGCCGCAGCCGGGATTCGAATTTAATTTATGTAGTGGAGGGGAACAAGCTTTAAGACCATCTGTGCAGTCACTATATCCATTAAGTCACAGTGGTGTAGTGGTTATGCTGTCTGCCTATTAAGCAGAAAGTTACGGGATTGAATCCTGCCTGTGGCATAAATTTTAATTTGATACCTCTACTTCAGTTTAGTATCGTTAATAGATATTGCCACTCCCATGAACCACAGACATTGCCGAGGTGGGGTGGCTTGCGTGCCTCAACGATACAGATAGCCGTACCGTAGGTGCAACCACAGCGGAGGGGTATCTGTGGAGAGGCCAGACAAACGTGTGGTTCCTGAAGAGGGGCAGCAGACTTTTCAGTAGTTACAGGGGCAACAGTCTGGATGATTGACTGAGCTGGCCTTGTAACGTCAGCTAATGTGGCTTTGCCACACAGCTACTGCGAACGGCTGAAAGCAAGGGGAAACTACAGCCGTTACCTTTCCCGAGGACATGCAGCTCTACTGTATGAACATATGATGATGGCATCCTCTCGGGTAAAATATTCCGGAGGTAAAATAGTCCCCCATTCAGATCTCCGGGCGACAACTACTCAGGAGGATGTGATCATCAGGAAAGACAATACTGGCATTCTACGGGTCGGAGCGTGGAATGTTAGATCCCTTAATCGAGTAGGAAAATTAGAAAATTTAAAAAGGGAAATGGATAGGTTGAAGTTAGATATAGCAGGGATTAGTGAAGTTCGGTGGCAGGATGAACAGGATTTATGGTCAGGTGAGTACAGGATTATAAGTACAAAATCAATTGGGGGTATCACAGGAGTAGGATTGATAATGAATAAGAAAATAGGAATGCGGGTAAACTACTATGACCAGCACAGTGATCGCATTATCATTGTCAAGATAGATACAAAGCCAACACCGACAACAGTAGTACAGGTTTATATGCCAACTAGCTCTTCCGATGATGAGGAAATTGAAGAAATATATGAGGAGCTAAAGGAAATTATTCAGACAATTAAGGGAGAGGAAAACTTAATTGTTATGGGAGACTGGAATTCGGTAGTAGGACAAGGAAGGGAAGGGAAGATAGTAGGTGAATATGGTCCGGGCAAAAGGAATAAAAGAGGAAGCTGCACAGAACATAATTTAGTTATAACAAACACCTGGTTCAAGAATCACAAAAGAAGGTTGTATACGTGGAAGAGACCAGGGGACACCGGGAGATACCAGATAGATTTTATATTGGTAAAACATAGATTCCGGAACCAGGTTATAAACTGCAAGACATACCCAGGGGCAGATATAGACTCTGACCATAACTTGTTGGTTATGAACTGTAGGCTGAAACTAAAGAAACTACAAAAAGGTAGGAAAAGATGGAGATGGGACCTGGATAAATTGAAGGAACCTGGGGTTCTTAAGAATTTCAGAGGGAGCTTTAGGCAACAATTGACAGAAACAGGGGAAAATAAAATATTAGAGGAGGAATGGGTAAAATTGAGAGATGAAATAGTGAAGGTAGCAGAGGACAAAATAGGTAGGAAGGCAAGACCTACAAAAAATCCTTGGATATCACAGGAAATACTAAATTTAATCGATGAAAGGAGAAAATATAAAAATGCAGTAAATGAAACAGGCAAAATGGAGTACAGACGCCTAAGAAATGAGATTGACAGGAAGTGCAAAATGGCTAGGCAGGAGTGGCTAGAAGGCAAATGCAAGGATGTAGAAGAATGTATAAATAGGGGAAAAATAGATACAGCCTACAGGAAAATAAAAGAAACATTTGGAGATAAGAAAAACAGCTCTATGAATATCAAGGACACTGATGGAAAACCAGTTCTCAGCAAAGAAGGGAAAGCTGAAAGGTGGAATGAGTATATAGAAGGGCTCTACAAAGGAAATGAACTTTGAGACAATATTGTAGGAAGGGAAGAGGAAGTAGATGAAGATGAAATAGGAGATACTGTACTGAGAGAAGAATTTGACAGAGCCCTGAAAGACCTAAGTCGAAACAAGGCCCCTGGAGTAGATGATATTCCCTCAGAGCTACTGAAGTCTCTGGGAGAACCAGCCATGACAAACCTGTTTCACCTGGTGTGTAAGATGTATGAGACAGGCGAAGTACCCTCAGACTTTAAGAAAAATGTTATAATCCCCATTCCATAGAAAGCAGGTGCAGACAGGTGTGAAAACTACAGAATCATCAGTTTTTAATAAGTCATGGTTGCAAAATATTAACACGAATTATATACAGAAAGATGGAAAAGCTGGTAGAAGCCGACCTCAGGGAAGATCAGTTTGGGTTCAGGAGAAATGTAGGAACACGGGAGGCAATACTCACTTTACGGCCTATCCTAGAAGATAGATTAAGAAAAGGCAAACCTACATTTCTAGCTTTTGTAGATTTGGAGAAGGCTTTTGACAATGTTGATTGGAATAAACTCTTTCAAGTTCTGAAGCAAGCAGGAGTAAAATATAGGGAGCGTAAGGTTATTTACAACTTGTACAAAAAACAGACAGCAGTTGTCAGAGTTGAAGGGCATGAAAGGGATGCAGTTGTTGGAAAGGGAGTACGACAGGGTTGTAGCCTTTCTCCAATGTTATTCACTTGTACATTGAGCAAGCTATAAAGGAAAGCAAGGAGAAATTTGGAGAAGGAATTAAAGTTCAGGGTGAAGAATTAAAAACATTGCGTTTTGCCGACGACATAGTAATTCTGTCAGATACAGCAAAGGACCTGGAAGAGCAATTGATCGGAATGGATAGTGTGCTGAAAGGTGCATATAGGATGAACATTAACAAGAGCAAAACTAGGGTAATGGAGTGCAGTGTAAGAAAATCAGGTGATGGTGAAGGAATTAGATTGGGAAACGAAGCAATAAAGGAGGTAGATGAGTTTTGTTACTTGGGCAGTAAAATAACAAATGATGGTCGATGTACAGAGGATATAAAATGCAGAATGGCAATAGGTAGAAAAGCGTTCTTGAAAAAGAGAAATTTGTTAACCTCGAATATTGATTTAAGTGTAAGGAAGTCCTTTCTGAAGTCATTTGTGTGGAGTGTTGCCTTGTATGGGAGTGAGACATGGACGATAAACAGTGCGGACAGGAAGAGAGGATTGAGGATTTTGAAATATGGTGCTACAGAAGAATGCTGAAGATTAGGTGGGTGGATCGCATAACTAATGAGGAGGTACTGAACAGAATTGGGGAGAAAAGAAATTTCTGGCATACCTTGACTAAAAGAAGGGATAGATTGGTAGGACACATTCTTAGACATCAAGGAATTGTGAATTTAGTGTTGGAGGGAAATGTGTGGGGAAAAAATCGCAGAGGAAGACCAAGAGATGGATACAGTAAGCAGATTCAGACAGATGTATGTTGCCGTTCTTATGTGGAGATGAAGAGGCTTGCTCAGGATAGGGTATTGTGGAGAGCTGCATCAAACCAGTCTCCGGACTGAAGACCACAACAACAACAACAACAATAGATATTGAGACAAAATATGCCTCTGGACATTGTTTATTTGATATTTATATATCACCTGTGCCTGAGGTATAAACCAGGATTTCCCGTTAACGTTCTTCGCTAGGGTGCTATTCCACTGTTGGAGTGCCTTTGCAATTTGATACACATTTATAAGGGAACATGAGGCAGAGTTGAAATTTATGGAATGGAGGGGGACGTGCTTTAAGACTGGCCATGCAGTCACTGTATCTATTACATCTCTGTGGCCTAGTGAAGAGGCTTTGCAATTTGATAAGTATTTATAAAGGAACATGAGGCAGAGTTAACATTTAGGTATGTAGTGGGGGATGTGCTTTAAGACCCTCTTTGCAGGTGCTGTATCTATTAAGTCTCGATGGCCTAGTGGATGATGGAGAGGGAGGGGGGTTGAGTTACTTTAAAAAAAATTTTAAAAAAAAATAAATAAAAGTTTAATTTCTAGTACTTGAGGAAAGTAAGAGGAACTTCATATCCATGCACATCAACAGGAACTGTGGAGGACAAAATCGGAAAACGAGATCAAACATATTGCTTGGGGAAACATAATAAAGCAAATATTGAGAAGATGAACTTTGAGTGCTGTCAATATGCTGAGATTTACATATGGGGAAAATGAAATTTAAAAAAAGAAAAAAAATGTATTAGAGGTATTGAGGGAAAACGTTTCCAAGCTGCCTTTCCAAGAAATTTTAAGTTTTTTTTTTTTTTTGTTAATGTTAGTTTCTAAGCAGGGACTTCATTGATGAAAACAGTTTCTGTAACTTCTTATGGAGAGAGGAATCATCTGATTTTTACCTGGAGGAAATGGATTATTTTAAAGGCGAAGAAGCCAGGACAAGAAGGCAAAATTTGGAGGAAAAAAACATTAAAAATAATAATAAAGTGGTTTTGGCATCTGCCTAATAAGCAGGAGGTGCAGGATTTGAATCCCAGCCACATCATTAATATCTTTAATAGATGATGAGACAAAATATGTCTCTGGACATTGTTTATTTGATATTTACATATCACCAGTGCCTGAGGTATTTGTTTTGACATGTTTATTCTGCCACCTTATCATTTTTCTAACTCCCATTGCTGCTCGGCAGTCACATGCAAAGTTACTCCCTTGGTGACAACCATAAAGATTATCTGAGCTAGTTACAATGTAGAATTGAACATTCTCAGTCTGACTATTTGAACGATCATCTTATTTAAATCAACAAAGTTTTTCAGTCCTTCTACAAACGGTAGTCCAGATCAGTCCTTGGGCCATAATCCTTCAGAAATATTTCTGATTACTTCCACTTCTGACATCTCTATACAAAGGAGTGACACTGTTACATGTAAAGTTTTAATTTAATTCACCATTGGCTCATTTCCCCTTCCATATGATAATAGTGCAGAATAACTAACTCATGAAGAACCCTACTAGACAAACAACCTAAATAGCATCTCATGGAATATCAAAGTAATATAATAATTGTTTCATAGACAAGCCACCATAGCCATAATCTTCTAATTACAAAATTCTTGCATGCTGTTCACGCTGCACAGATAACCATGAAAGTTCAACAAACTGCTGAGTGATCGTGTCTGAGGACAAACACTGAATATTCTGCACCACTAACTATAATAGATTCAGTAGTTTACTTGATTAGACAGATCAGGAAATGAATCCTTTTCTAACCTACTCTGAGTATGCTAACTTGCAATTGGAACTGAACCAAATTTCTTTTCATATACCAGTTTGTGCATTTGTTCTTAGTTTCATAAACTGTGCCTAAATCCTGATGATGATTTCCTATATGATGCAAATGCAGCAGAATCAACACTTGACCATGGATGATAACACTGTCATTTAATATTTCAATATTAACCTCCATTCCAGACAAGGAACTATCACAAACAGTCTTAGCATCACTTACCTCTCTGAGGTAAACCAAGAGAAGGACACTGGAACCTGCAGATAATCTTATATTCTAACTCATCCAAAAGATGTTCAGAGATTCTGTTTTAAGATAGAATGCATTGTTATCTTCATATAATCAGTCACCATCTCTGAATTGTTCCTCTGCTATATGCAGTAAACAATCCTGTAAAATGCATTTATATCTATTGCGACTCACAGCATAAGAACAACTGGAAAACTATTTAAAGTAGTGTATTTTATAGTTCTCTGGTATGGTATAGCTATGTGGTACTGAGCATGAACTCAGAAGATATAACTGTGATGCATTCAGGGTATAGCAATGGGACTTATGCCACAAGTTTGCACTGTTGGCTCCATTGGCCCTTTACCTGGTTCCGGGTGCCTGCAGTCTATTCAAGTCATGATGTGTGCTGTGGTTCGCTATTCATTGTTTAGGTGCTAGCCTACCAGGTTACCATAATACCATTTCACAATTAGAATATTTTAAATACTATAATGGGATAATAACTCAACCATAAAGTACAACACCAGCTCCACTGTTGTTCACGTTTTGGAATACATGTGATGGCAGGTAATGTTCTCTGGGCATTGGCCAAACCGATACCCATGAACTGAACTGCCATAGGTATAGTGTGATTCATCACTCCAAATCACTTGTTCCCTGTCATCTGTTCCCCAGTGGTTTTCTTTACAAGATCTCAAGTGTTGTATAACAATTAGTACAGAATTATGTAGCTTATGAGGAACCGCTCAGTCATTGTACTGTATTCTTTTCAACCTTCTTGAACAAACTGTGAACAAAAGAAATAAAAAGAATATAACAATCTTATTAGGATACTAAAATGCCCAGTTGGAAAAAGAAAAGAAATATTGAAAAATAATTGGAAAATGGAGCCCAAATATCTTGATAAATATGAATGACCAAATACTTAAAAGTTCTCTGCACAGTACACAACTGTATATCTAAATCTACATACTTCAAGAGGAAGTCAAATAAGTTTAAATGTGGAGGAAGGGTGGTAGCATCTAGATCATGTATGTGTGGATATAAATTTTCATAAGGAAATTTACAATGTTAAAGTAATGGGAAGGGAGAAACAGGCTGAGAGCACAACATAATAAAATGAAAAACACATTCAACATGTCAAAGAAAGAGAAAGGATAAAACAAGAAAAAGATTATGAACATTATGAACAGTTGTACAATGAGAACTAACATTTGTAATTGAAACTATCTTCAGAACAAATAAATGAAGATTATAATAGAGATATAAAGAAGAACAATAAACTAATGACATTGGAAAACAGCTTCAAATTAAAAGAGTATAAAAGCAACAAAAATCTGGTAATGAGCACAATCTGGAAGAACTGCAAGTCATGTTCTGACCGACAGATCAGAATACTAGAAAATATTATTAGAGAATGATAAAAAACAATTGTATAAAATATGATCAACATGAATTGGTTTGTAGAAATTAAGAAAGATATATTTTAATTAAAAATTACAGTACATGGTTTGAAAAACAAAAAAGGCAAACCAAAATACTGTTAGACACACAAACCACACTGTAAATGAATTCAACAAAAGGATTATAGGAAAGATGATCTTAAATGAGTAACAGGATAAAATCTTAATTAATTTAAAAAGTATGCACAGACAGAAGGGCAAAAACTCATTTACATAAAAATAAATTATAATAATCCGTTATATACCTATTGTAATATTATATTGTATTGAATAATTCAATAATAATAATAACTTGTATAACTATGCTGGAAAGAATCTTTTTCTTAGAATCAATTACTAAGTGCTTCACAGTAGTACTGTTATTTCTGAATCACATTTACATGCTACAAAATAGGCATTTTATTAATAAACAAACAGTGTAAATTAGGAAATGTGAGAACAAATTCAACTGGGCTGCAGCTATGATCTTAGTAGTGCATGAAAATGAGCTTTTGACTTGAAGAGAATGCAGCCAAATGTGCTGAATTGTTTGCATTCTTGCAAGAGCAGTGATACCAACAGAGTAGGCATGGATGATATCTCTAGCACCATGGGGTAATGATGATGTTTGTAGGCATAACAGTCAACTTTTTCTGCCAAAGATAATGTAGGATTTATCAAAAGCACAAGACTTGAGTTATGATGTGGCAAGGAAACTGAGAATATTTCATACAAGTGTGACTGATAGTAAGAACAGTAAAAAACCCTTTTGACTGTGTTAAAATGCATGTAAATGACCTAATACTGACCAATAGGCAAGGAAACTAACACTGATGTGCTTTGCAATCATCTGGTCCTGGGGAGACACTTTTTAAAGATCAATTTTTTGTGTTAAATAAGTTAATTTTTTCTTAAACAATGGACTTTTCTCCTTTACTGAGTCAACTGAAGTATCATTATACAGAGTTTATATGTTTTGTCTCTTTATTTTATTTTTTGTTATTTGTAAAAAAATATAAAAAATTTGAAAATTAAAAAGAAGCAGATACTAATTATTTGAATAACAGGAATTGATGGAAAAACTGCATACACCAAGAATGATGTGAAGAATCTGAAGGGAGACAAAGGTCTGAGACGACAAGTAAAACTACCAAAGACTCTACTAGGAGTATGTACTGCATTGGCTCTTGAAACAAATGGTATGTGACTCAGTTATTTTGGAATTTTTTATTTTTCATTTTTGTGTGTGTGTCCTAGAAGATTACAATTTGCTGTGTTATTAAATTATTCTGCCACTGCTTGGTAGGGTAATTTTATATTGATCAATAAAATTAGGAACATTCACACTGTATTTTAATGCACAACTCATGATTTGCTTCTGCTTCTAATCCTATCAAGCACTTTACATTACCTGTTATTTCTTTTTCAGTTCACGACCACTAGATTAAAAGAACTATACTACCTTTCTCTTTACCTTTCTTTGTCTTTCATTCCAGAAATCATACTACCATTCTCTTGACCTTTCTTTGTCTTTCATTCCAATCCTTATATTGTGCTCCCAAGTTAATCAGTATTTATATAACTGTTTTAGCAGTTTTGAAATTAACACAACATTCAACACATAATAAAACATATTATTGGCTTAATGAGTATTTCAGAACACCTACATTATAGATCTAAAAACAAGTTTTGTTCATTTCTTTATGTAACTCTCTACATCTTTTTATTGTCTCCAATGTTTTCAGCTCTACTGAGCTTTTCTTATCTTCTTTGTCAAAAGGTACTATACACAGTTGCTATGGCATCTTGTGCAACAAATTAAAGGTGCATGATATACATTTACAGGGGTTGGGAAAAGTATGCAAATTGTGAAAATTTATGCTACAGCATAAATGCAGATGCTAGCCAGTTTTGCAGATTCTACTGTTGTATTTTACTTCAAACAGCACCAATACAGTGTCCTCACGAAAGGGTAAAAACAGTGTTCTGTTTAGATGTGAGTGCATTGTGTCAGAGCTATGTAAATTCAAATGTAGACAAATTTCTGGTGCTGGTATTCTGGGTGCTTCAAAAACCAAAGTAGCTGAAATGTTTCCTGTCTCAAGAAACTAGGTATCAAAGATTTATATCACATTTTAAAAAAATGTTTGAATGTCATTCTTGCAAACCCTGTCATCATCAGAACATGAAGGGAGCTCCAGAAGGATGGAGTTCAAGTAATAGGAAAGTCTGATGCTGAAGACGTAAAATCTTGACAGTAGAGCAATGAAAGAATGTCATTTGATCAGAAAAGTCTCGTTTCACATTGTTTTTTACGTCTACCTGATTTGGGCATTCATATCATGGTAAGATAAGATAATATATATGAATAATCCCAATTCCAAAGAAATCAGGCATAGTTAGATATGAAATTTCAGAATCCTCAATTTAATAAGTCATTGTTGCAGAATTCCAACACAAATTATTTACAGAACAGTGTAAAAACTGGTAGAAGCTGACATCAGGGAACATCAGTTTGGTTTTAGAAGAAATGTAGGAATGTATGAAACAGTACTGACCCTATGACTTATCTGAGTATAGCTTAAGGAAAGACAAATTTACAAATAGGTGTACATTTTAGGATTGGGAGAAAGCATTTCAAAATGTTGACTGGAATACATTCTTTCAAATTCTGAACTCAGAGGTGTAAAATATAGGAAACAGAAAGTTATATACAACTCGTACAGAATCCAGGCAACAGTTTTGAATTGAAGGATATGTAAGGGAAGCATTGGTTAAGAAGGGAGTAAGATGGAATTGTAGCCTTTCCACCATGTTATTTGACATGTACATTGAGTGAGATGTGAATCAAAGCAAGGAGAATTTTATGTTTGGAATTAAAGTTCAGGGAGAAGAAATAAAAACTTTCCAGTTTGCGAATGAATACTTATTGAATGGAATTTTCTTGAAAGTAGGGACTAGGATTATGATTAACAAGAGTAATGGGATGTAAACAAATTAAATCAGGCACTGCTTTGGAATTAGACTAGGAAATGAGAAAATAAATGTGGTAAATGAATTTTGTTCCTTGGAAATTAAAATAATTTATGATGGTTGGAGGACAGAAGATATAAAATGAAGAATGGCAATTGGAAAAACAGCATTTCTAAAGAAGAGAAATGTCTTAACATCAAATATTAACTTAAGTGTTAAGAATGCTTTTCTGTTGGCATTTGTGTTGAGAGTAGTGGACAATAAAGAGTTCATACCGAAAGAGGATACTGTACTGTTGTGACATAGGCCGACTGCTGCCATTTGGCTGTAGGCAACATACAGACATGGTGGGTAATTTCACAAATACTGTTAATATATTTTATAATGTGGAACTTTGTTGGAAGAGGCTGACAAGAATTAATAGTGACAATGCAAAAATATCTATAGACAGCTAATTTTAAGTGATCAATGGCTGGACTACAGGATATTATAGCCTAACCACATGTGATGTACTACATATCCAACAAAACAGTGGTCATCCATCTCCAGCAGAAAAAAAAAATCATGATTGCTTCATTCACAGACATTAAAGCTTACCTTTATCACCAAACTCAGACAAATTTTTTTTAGAGACAGCCCTAAAAGCAAACTAATTTCTCGCTATCATTGGTTACCTTAAAATATCCTAACACTGGCTAATGGTTACACAAGCTGTCATGTTATGAACAAATCAGCAGTCCTGCTTGGCACTTAATTACTGGTTTTAACAACACAAGTAGATTCAAATTAGGAAAAAGGGTCATAGGATGAAAAATAAGAGCCAATAATAAAAGTCAATAATATTATGAAAAAGACGTAATTAGGTAAGAACTTGAAAAATTTAATTAAACAAATTAATTTAGTAAAACTAACAAGAAAAGTAATTTTTGTTTCGAAATTAAAGTAACCACACTCAACAAGATTTGAACACACAATATTGTGTACAGGCAGCAAATACCTTACCACTGTGCTATGTAACCACTTTGTTATTAATATCTGAAACTACACACCCATTAACAACACTGAATTGTAGCCTTCAGAGAGCTCTGTTTCACGTAAATCATACAAAGCTCATCTAATGTCAGGTGACATCTGTGATATTTGTTTATGTGATGTTAAATCATCGCTTGAGTGAAAGTTTCCAATAGTGTGTGCTTAGTGTTCAGTATTTAGTGCATATTTCATTAACACTATGTCCATGTCTTTGTTTTTATATTTTCATCATTAAATGATGAAATCCAAAATAAAAATGGAACAAAAATCTAGAATGAGATCCAAACAATAAAATGTAATTGAATTGACCACTTGTTGTGGCAATTTGGCAACAGGGAATTGTTCAAGTGTAATGTTGAGTGTTCTGTTTTGAGCAAAGTAACTTCAGTGAATGAACTATCGATTACTTTTAATCAGATTATAGATTGAATAATTAATAGGTCAGGCATGCACTGCATGCAGGAAGCAGCTACAAGGGTAGCAGAGTACGTGTGGAGTGCACATGGGGGATTTTTAGGGTAGAGAATTCCCTCCCTAGACCCGACAGGACGCCTCCTGAGCCACAACAAGGTAGCAGTAGGCAGAACACAACAGGGAATGGAAAGATCAAAGTAGTATTAATTAACTGCAGGAGTGTCTATAGAAAGCTTCCAGAACTGCTCTCATTAATAAATGGTCACAATGCCCACATAGTAATACAGACGGAAAGTTGGCTGAAGCCAGATGTAAACAGTAATGAGATTCTAAACTCAGACTGGAATGTATACCACAGAGATAGGCTAGACAATGAAGGGGGATGCATGTTTATAGCAATAAAAAGTGCACTAGTATCGAAGTAAATTGACGGAGGTTTGAAATCTGAAATTATAGGGTGAAGGTCATGGTTAAAGCAGGTTCGAACATGGCGATTGGATGTTTCTATAGGCCTTCTAGCTCAGCAGCTGTTGTGGCAGAACACCTGAAGGAAAATTTGGGAAATATTTCGAGTAGATTTCCTGATCATGTTATAGTTTTGGGATTTTAATTTACCGGATATAGACTGGGAGACTCACATGCTTATGATGGGTGGCAGGGACAAAGAATTCAATGAAATTGTTGTTAAGAGCATTATCTGAAAACGACCTTGAACAGTTGAACAGAGAACTGACTCGTGGCAACAACATATTAGGCCTTCTGGTGACAAACAACCCCGAACTATTCAAAACCGTTAATGCAGAACAGGGAATCAGCAATCATAAAGTGGTTACAGCATCAATAATTTCAGCCATAAATAGAAATATTAAAAAATGCAGGAAGATTTTTTTTGTTCGGAAAAAGTGACAAAAAGCAGATTTTAGAATACTTGATGGCTCAACATAGAAGTTTTATCTTAAGTACAGATAGTGTTGAGGAACAGTGGTCAAAGTTCAAAGCCATCATACAATATGCATTAGATGAGTATGTACCAAGCAAGACTGTAAGAGATGTAAAGGAGCCACTGTAATAGAACAACCAAATTAGAAAAATGCTACGGAAACAAAGGGAACTTCACTGCAAACATAAACATAGCCAAAGCCTTGTAGACAAACAAATGTTACACGAAGCGAAATGTAGCATTAGGAGCGCTATGTGAGAGGCGTTCAATGAATTTGAAAGTAAAGTTCTATGTACTGACTTGGCTGAAAATTCTAAGAAATTTTGGTCTTATGTCAAAGTGGTAGGTGGATCAAAACAAAATATCCAGACACTCTGTGACGAAAATGGTATTGAAACAGAGGATGAAACTCTAAAGGCTGAATTACTAAATGTCTTTTTCCAAAGCTGTTTCACAGAGGAAGACTGCACTGTTGCTCCTTCTCTAGATTGCCACACAGATTACAAAATGGCAAATATCGAAATAATTGACAGAAGGATAGAAAATCAATTAAAATCACTCCAATGAGGATAGACTGCATGACCTGATGGGATACCAGTTCTATTTTACACAGAGTACACGAATGAACTTCCCCCCCCCCCCCCCCGCCCTTCTTGCAGTGGTGTACCGTAGGTCTCTAGAAAAACGTAGTGTTCCAAAAGATTGGAAAATGGCGCAGGTCATCCCCGTTTTTAAGAAGGGACGTCGAAGAGATGTACAGAACTACAGGCCTATATCTCTAACGTCGGTCAGTTGTAGAATTTTTGAACATGTATTATGTTCGAGTATAATAACATTTCTGGAGACTAGTAATCTGCTCTGCAGGAATCAGCATGGATGTCGAAAAAGGCGATCGTATGAAACCCAGCTCGCGTTATTCGTCCACCAGACTCAAAGGGCCATAGACACGGATTCTCAGGTAGATGCTGTGTTTCTTGATTTCCGCAAGGCGTTTGATACAGTTCCCCACAGACGTTTAGTGAAAAAAGTAAGATCATATGGTCTATCAGATCAGTTGTGTGATTGGATTGAGGAGTTTCCAGATAACAGAATGCAGGATGTCATTCTCAACGGAGAGAAGTCTTATGAAGTAAGAATCATGGCAGGTGTGCCACAGGGGAGTGTTGTGGGTCCCTTGCTGGTCACAGCATATATAAATGACCTTGTGGATAATGTCGGAAGTTCACTGAGGCTTTTTGTGGATGATGCTGTAGTATATAGAGAGGTTTTAGCAATGGACAAATGTATTGAAATGCAGGAGGATCTGCATCAAATTGATGCATGGTGCAGGGATTGGCAATTGAACCTCATTGTAGACAAGTGTAATGTGCTGCGAATACATAGAAAGAAAGATACTTTATCATTTAGCTACACTATAGCAGGTCAGCAAGTGGAAGCAGTCAAGTCCATAAATTATCTGTGAGTAGGCATTAGGATTGATTTAAAATGGAACAGCCATATAAAATCAGTCATCAGTAAAAGATTCATTGGAAGAATACTAAGAAAATGTAGTCGGAAAACAAAGGAAGTAGGTTACAGTACACTCGTTTGCCCACTGCTTGAATACTGCTCACTGGTGTGGGATCCATACCAGGTGGGGTTGAAAGAGGAAGTAGAGAAGTTCCAACAGAGAGCAGCACTCTTCATTACAGGATCATTTGGTAATTGTGAAAGCGTTATGGAGATGATCGATAAACTCCAGTGGAAGACTCTGCAGAAGAAACGGTCTGTCACTCATTACGGGCTTTTGTCAATGTTTCAAGAACTTAGTTTTACCGAGGAGTCAAGCATTATATTGCTCCCTCCTATGTATATCTTGTTAAGAGGTCCAGAGGATAAAATCAGAGAGATTAGAGCCCACACAGAGGCATACCGGCAATCTTCCTTTCCACAAACAGTATGAGACTGGAATAGGAGGGAGAACCTACAGTGGTTCTTAAGGTACCCCCTGCCACACACTGTCGGGTGGCTTGCGGAGTATGGATGTAGATGTAGATGTACTGAACAGAACTGGGGATAAAACTGGTATATCTTTACTGAAAGAAGGAATTGATTGGTATGACACATTCTGAGACATCAATGAATCTTCAATTTAGTATTGGAGTGAAGTGTGGAGGGTAAGAATGACAGAGGGAGACCAAGAGATTAATACAGTAAGCATTTTGAAGTGGGAGTGGTTTACCATTCATTTTCATAGATGAAGAGGCTTATACAGGGTAGAGTAGTGTGGAGAGCTGCATGAAACCAGTGTTCAGACTATTGAACACAACAACTTCATGGTATTGTATGAGACCCATAGTTACTATGTAAAATCAAATAACTGCCAAGAAGTACATCACCATTATGGCTGATCTGGTCCAGCCCACAGTACAATGTTTTTTCTCCAATGGTGATTATGTATTCTAAGATGATAGACCCCTGTTGACACAACTCTCACCATGCAGGACTGGTTTTGATAGTACAAGGCTTAACAATCACAGTCACCAGATCACAATATTAATGTCTTTTGTGATCAACATAGAAGAGAAGAGTTCACAATCACTATCCACCTCCATTATCATTTTGTGGTCTTGCCACTATTTTCCAGAAATAATAGTATAAAATTTTCTTGAAAACCATAATGCAACTGTTATATCCATTTCAAGATGACTGGAATCTCTTTCAATGACAACAGTTTTCATTCATATTATTAGACAATGTAATGTGTTGACTACCAGTTTAGATATTTCTACATTTCTGTCCACCCCCAGTATATGGAGTGTACTTCTACCAAGTCATACCATTTAAAGAAATGATAAGTTTAGCCATTTTAAGTTAAGAGTGAATACAGTTGAAATGTCACATAAGTGCATGATAAAAAGATTGACTCAAATCTTAGGAGCTATATTTCACAGTAATGTAAATACCTCTTCAAACTTTATGAAATGTGCTCCTTAATGTGATGAAGTTCTAGATGTTATAAATCAAACAAAACTGGTCAACAGTGTATTTTAGCTAATTAGCACAAGTACACGTATATATTTGTACTAGAAAGGCCAGGTGTGAGAATAATGATACCATGAACATTTCTCACATTCACAACACAAGTAATCAAAGAATCACTTTGAAAATTCCTGACAGATTAAAATTATGAGCGTGAACCCAGAATCTTGCATTTTTTACCTATTTTCTCTGCCACTATCCATATTACACTGAAGGTCTTTTGCATACCTAGCCATACCAACACCCACTTTAAAAAAAGAAAAAAAACTGTAAGCCACATTGTTTTAATGCTACCACGTCAAAAGAGGGTTGTCTTCACCAGCCTTTGACACTTCACGGTGCACATTGAACGCCCAAGGTAATACTATGTTCAGTAGATATACTATGTTAAGATAGGATGGTGGAGGGTGGGTGGATGGGAGTTGGGAAATAGGCAGGAAGAGGTGTTGGGTGAAAATGGATGAAGTAGCCATGTCACAGCATAGGGATAAGGAAGTGTTGGGTGGCAGGTGTACAGGTTAGGTACACAGTGCACAGGTGTCAGAGTCAATGTCGAGTAGCATACAATGAAGATGTCATAAAGACATGAAATGAGAGGAGGTGATGGGACAGAGGAACAGTAAACTGTTGAATGGATGGTATGAGGACAGAAGTTTAATAGAGGTGGAGACCAGGCTAATTTTGGGAGTGAAAGATGTGTTGTAAGAATAGTTTCCATCTATGAAATCCAAAACAGTTGTGGAGAAGAGGATACAGATAGCCCAGTGGTGAATCAACCATTGAAATCAAGCATTTATTTCTACTGCATTTTATATCACAGAGTGACCCAGTTTCTTCTTGACTGAAATTTGGCAGTAGTCATTCATTCTGATAGACAGCCAATATAGACGTGCCAATATAAAAATCTGGGCAATAAATGCAGCAGAGCTGATGTATGACATGATTACTTTCACATGTAGCCCAGCCTACTTGCAGTAGGCATCTGCCAGTTGTGTGATCCTTCCACCTACAAGAACTGACAAAGTGATCCCAATCCAGAAGTCTGCCCCTCCCCTCAGTCCATCTCCTTCTTCACACCAAACATCAACAGTCTATATGTTTCCAAAATCCACAAACGCAATTATTATGGACATCCCATTATGGCTGGTTATTGTGCCACCTCCGAAAGAATTTTGGCCCTTGTTGAATAACACCTCTAACCCAAGGCTTGAAAACTAGCCACCACATCAAAGATACCAAGCACTACGTTCACAATCTGTTCATAATCTCCATCCATCCTTTTACCTCTGTGATTCCTACTCATCACTGCTGATGGCACCTTCCTATACACTAACATCCACAATGCTCGCAGGCTTGTGACCATTGAAACTACCTCTCCCAACATCTTGCAGATTCCTAAGCCACCATCACATTCTCTTACATCTTTTCAAGTATATCCTAACAACAACAAATACTACTCCTTTGAAGGGAAGATACAGCCATGAGTTCCCGTATATAATGCTTTTGTGCCACCCCGTTTATGGACCATCTAGAAGAACCATTCCTGGCCTCCCAAACTCCAGGTATGGATCAGGTTCAACGATGATACTTTGATGATCTGTTTGCACTGTCAGGACTCTCTATCCTCATTCTTTGACAAACTAAACACCCTCTCACCATCTATTTTCCTTGGCTATCATCAACCCTGTGTGCCACCTTCCTTCTGACAGCAGCTTCCACACCTCAGTCCAAATTAAACTCACAAACTAACAAACCTTCCTGTGCAATATCCTTATACATCACCAATCCTCTCACCATCTTCAAGAATAAACCAAAAGGAGTGACCCCCCTCCCCCCTCACCACCAGTCACACAGTACCATTTTCGACTGGAGAAACTGAGCAACATCTGTGTTAGGTCTTTGGTTATCTATCACTATGCCCCGAAAAGAGAGATATCCCATCTAAGATCCTTTCTATCCTCCTAAAGTGGTATTCCATCACCCACCCAACCTCCACAATATATGCCCATTATGTGCCCTTATACTTCCAAACCACCTTGCGGCACAATGTGCAGAGAAAGAAAACATGCTTCACCTCCTGGACTCTCTGGATCCTCTTCTACTCCACCAATGTTTTGCACTCCATAGATGGTAACTATTGCTACCACTCATCCTTCACTCCAGAAATTGGCCCGATCTCAACCTTCATTAAACTTCTGTCCCCACACTGGCCATCCAACTGTTTCCCCTTCTACATTATTACTACCTTCTCCCATATCATGTTTACATAACACCTTCATTGTATGCTGCTTGAAATTAGCTCAGTCTCCTGTGTACCTCATGCCTATTCCGTACATATGCCACCCAACCTACCCACATTTCAGTCAAGCCACCTGGCCCTTGCACGTGTTAGATTAGAGTAATATTTGTTCCATAGATCATATATAATACATTTTGTAATGATGAGGAACATGTCAGTCTAGCAAATGTTGTCTACACTTCACAATCAATATTTTAAGGATGTTTATTACATTTTTGTTGTTTTTTATTTTTATTTATTTATTTATTTCTTCATTTATTTTATTTTATTTTATTTTTCATTTATTTTATTTTATTTTTTTAAGTTTTATCTAAAAATTCATCTACATTGTGGAAGGAGTTGCCATTCATAAATTCCTTTAATTTCTTTTTAAATACTAGTTGGCTGTCTGTCAGACTTTTGATGCTGCTTGGTAAGTGACCAAAGACTTTTGTGGCAGCATAATTCACCCCTTTCTGAGCCAAAGTTAGATTTAACCTCGAGTAGTGAATATCATCCTTTCTCCTAGTGTTGTAGCTATACACACTGCTATTACTTTTGAATTTGATCGGATTGTTAATAACAAATTTCATGAGTGAATATATGTATTGTGAAGCTACAGTGAAGATCCCTAGGTCCCTAAATAAATGTCTGCAGGATGCTCTTGGGTGGGCTCCAGCAATTCTGATTACACACTTTTGTGCACTGAATACTTTTTTAGTCAATGTTGAATTGCCCCAGAATATGATCCCATATGAAAGCAATTAATGAAAATAGGTGTAGTAAGCTAATTTACTGAGTTGTATATCACCAAATTTTGCAATGACTGTGTGTGGGTGTGGGTGTGTGTGTGTGTGTGTGTGTGTGTGTGTGTGTGTGTGTGTGTGGATATACTTTCGTTCTCCTGCTTGAAGGAGGAGGTAAATCTGAAATCTAGTAAGCATGTATTTACTTTTCTGTGTGCATTTGTTGCCAAATCAGTGGTCTCTTTATTCCAAAGTCAGTTTCTTTTAATTAACATTTCCCATGTAATTAGGTGAGACATACTGAAAGAAATGAAGTTGTGAGGATAATTCATGAGTTGTGCTGGAGTATCTTAGTCAGTAATTTTACTGTTCGCAATAGGCAAGGTTCTGGTTCAAATCCTGATCAAGCACACAGTTTTAATCTAACATGAAATTACAAAATGACACCCACTCTGCTGCAGAGTGAAACAATTATTATGAAAACTTTAACTTTGTTAATAACATATTCCTTTGACTTACTGGTTCATAGAATTGAACTTCTTTATTTGGTTCTATAAAATGGAATACAATAAATTGTAGAGTTGTTAATGAGCCCTATTTATAATTTCAGAAAAGGTCAATCCAGAATCTTTGTTTTTGTGGCTTTGTACACCATTTCCTCAGTTATTTTTATGCAGTAAATAAGAAATGTTGTAGAACTTTTTGTACTTTTGCTAGATGCTGAAAATTACAATGTTATGTCTACATTTGTAGGCTGTAAGTCTGTTAATGGTGTGTGGCAGAGGGTACTTATGAGACCACTATCTTTTCACACTGAGAAAGATGGTGCAGTGGTAATACACTGGATTCACATTCAACAGGACAGCTCTTCAAACCTACTTTCAGCCATCCTGATCTAAATTCTTCCTGATTTCCCAAATCACTTCATGCAAATGCTGGGATGATTTCTTTCAAAGGGCTCAGATAATTTCCTTGTCCATCCTTGGCAAAAATTAATCAGAGCATATGATCCATCTCTTTATGACCACAATGTCAGCAGCACATTAGACCTTAATCTTCCTTTCTTTCTTTTTTCTTATATTTTCCCTTCTTTTCCAATTACATTAGTGAATGAAGTGTGGGAGAAACAATTATTGGGTAAAGCTCTTTATGACATCTAATTTCTATAATTTTTGTTGCCATCATTATTTCTTAAGACATATTTGGAAGGAAGTAGTTGCACCGAGCTTTGTGCTTACTGTTGAAACTAACTTAGAAATTAAGATCATTTCTTCTAAAATTTTCATTCCGTCTTTGAAATAAGTACTCAAACTCAGATGTTATAAATACATTAATTAAAAACAATGGATATCTGTATCAACTTTCTACTCTCTGAAAAATAAGATGAAATTAAATTAAAAAATTAATGATTAAATTATTTTGCTGTCACTTCCTTCAATCTTTGCATATTATTGATGTTGTATTATAAAATAACTGATGTAGGTATATTCAAGGATCAAAAAGGAGTGTTGGAGTATTCTAAAACTGTATTCATATCAATAAAAATTTCTTGTACATATAAAAGTCATTATTTTAATTCATATTGGTACTGAAAAATTGACCTTGATAAAACATTCTTGTATCTGATAGTTACAGTTAATGCCAGGAGATATTTTTCCTCAGTAAGTCATGATTTACAATAACAATGAAAAGCTTTCTGACAGAAAATACATGTAGTTCTGAGAGGTTCATATATCACACTTTATGACTTTTGCAGGGTCAGTTTTCATGGCTAAGAAGCTTGAGATGGAAAAGAAGAACTTTGTGAAAAAATATCTTAGTGTCTTCTCTAAGAGAGTTGTTAACAGTGCCACTCCTTTCACTTGTCAAGCTTGTGAATGCACTGCACACAACAATGGTGTAAGCTACACGGAATGTTTTCCATGTGAATATCCAGTCCCATCGCACATAGATCCTGTAAGTATGTTCACACAATTAATCTTTATTTTTACTCATGGCTATCATACAGTCTGAGTTACAGTTCATCCTTAAAATTAATGTCAGCATTTATTTTTAAATATATTTACCTGCTGTAAAATAATAAATTTCTGTTTGCTTTGCAGGAGTTTACGAGAGACATGGATATTCCAATAGAATATCAGTCAAGTATTGACTACACAGATGATGATTATTATTGAAAGTTATACTATTATAAATCTTGCATTATTTATGTGTAAATAGTTGGTAGATATTTTCATTGTAAATACAACATTTGTAATCACATTTGTTAAAAATACAAGACAAAACTCTCTCTCTCTCTCTCTCTCTCTCTCTCTCTCTCTCTCTCTCTATCTATCTATCTCTGTGTGTGTGTGTGTGAGAGTGTGTGTGTGAGAGAGAGGAGAGAGAGAGAGAGAGGAGAAAGAGCTGGGGGGGGGGAGAGACTAATATGTAAATATGATGTAAATTTTACCTGACTGTGATTTATGTGACAGTGTGTAATTAAATAACTTTTGATACAACACACTATCATTCATACACTGTTGACATGTCATAGAGAGGTTTATAAAATGTATATGCAGAAGATCACTACTCACTAAATAGAAGAGTCACTTTGCAGTGATATGTACTGTGGGAAAGCTAAACAATTTACCACCATTTCTGTATGCCCACTTGCTCTTACTTGGTGTCTCTTCCTTTTTATGAATAGTTATCTGTCTGAAACATATATCTCTCATATAATTTTGACAGTGTCACTCCTACTCTTTAGGCTACATTTTATCCAGTCATGTCGACTGTGAATTACTTGGAACTAGAAATGACTCTCATCTCATTGTAAATATCCATTTTAAGAAAACGAGAAGAATGAAATAAAGAAAGATTTGTTTCTTAATGTATGTGTCAATTACAGTTTAAACACCCATCTCTAAGATACAACACTTTATGAGACAGACGAAGGGAGTAAAATAACAGAAAGTTACATTGTTAGATTCGGGCTTCTCACATTCTATCTTATTTTGGAAGATAGATTCAGATGGTGGTGGTCATTGCCATCATGGTTAGGGAAGCCCTTGAAACAGTAGGAACGGTGAAAAGAAATTCAGAAATTCAAACATATCTGTGGACATCTCGTTAATGTTTCAATGCCATCAAAGCAGTAAAATTGTGTCAGACCATGAAGAGTACCTAAGGTTTTTTTTTTTTTCTTTTTATACATGTCTCTTCAGCACAAAATAAGCCCCCCTCCCCCTGTTCTAACTATTTAGTTATTCTTGCATTACGTGTGGCATGCAAATAACCTGATGATGACCTGCTATTAGGAGGGAAATGTGTCATTAAGCATTAATAAACAACTCTGCAACCAAAATTGGTTTTTAGTTCAAAATAAAATTTCACTGGTTGCTGTAAAAATCACACTATGGATTGGAAAACTTTTTATGCACATAAGTTGGAAATTCTATTACTGTATAATTAATGTAAAAGAAATATCATAAAACAGTACAGTAGTAGAGGTCTATCTAAATCAGATTGTCAATTTCCAAGGTATCGGGCAACTGCACAAATTATTAAGGCATTAGTGTCAACAGGTTGCTTGAACATTGAAAAGAGGAAACTGAGATTGTAAGTAACAGAGAATGTGAAGAAGACGTTCTGGCTAATGAATCCACACAGTGGTATGAGACATATTGCCAAGGAATGTGAAATCATCCAGACCAATGTCATTCACATCTCACATTAACAGACATTCCATTCCTATCATCGAGAACTTCATGAGGCACTTGATGACACGATTTTGAACCACATACAGAATTTTGTTAGTTTGCCCTTCAGCAGCTGACTGGTGACCTTATATTTTTCCAAGATGTGCTCTTTATCAACAAAGCATTGATCATGCAAAACTTAGTTTCCCTTTTCACTCATGACATCTTGTGTGCTATGGATGAAGAGCAACAGGCAAATGCATATTTCTAATTTTCAAAAGGGGTTTGACATGGTGTCGCACTATAGACAGGTAACAATGGTACAAGCATATGGAATAGGTACCCAAATATGTGAATAGTTCAATGACTACTTAAGTAATACAACCCAGTACAATGTCCTTGTTGGCAAGTGTATATCAGAGACTATTGTATTATCAGGAGTGCCCGAGGGAAGTGTGATAGGACCATTATTATTTCCTATCTATATAAATCATCTGATGGACAGAGTGAGTTGCAATCCATGGCTGTTTGCTGATGATGCTGTGATGTACAGGAAGGTGTCAACATTGAATGACTGTAGTAGGATGCAGGAATACTTGGACCAAATTTGTGGGTAGTGTGAGGAATTATGGCTATCCCTAAATGTAGAAAATATAAGGTGATTCAGATGAATATGAGAAACACTCCCATAATATTTGAATACAGCATTAGCAGTGTGCTGGTTGACAGAGTCACATCAATTAAATATCTAGGCATAACACTGCACAGTGATATGAAATGGAACAAGCATATAAGGACAGTCATGGGGAAGGCAGATGTTTGACTTCAGTTGATTGGGGGACAGTTTGATTCGTCTGTAAAGGAGACCAAGTATAAAATGCTTCTGTGATTCCATTTTGAGTATTATTAAAGTGTTTGGGATCCCCATCAAATCAGATTAAGGAAGAAACAGAATCAATTCATAGTCAGGTGGCTAGGTTTTAACAATGCACGAGTGTTACTATGATGCTTTGGAAACTCAAATGGGAGTTGCTCGAGGAAAGGTGACATTCTTTTTGTGAAACACTTTTACAGAAATTTAGAGGGCTGACATTTGAAGTGGACTGCAGAATGATTCCACTGCTGCCAACTTCCATTTTGCATAAAGGACACAAGGATAAGATCAGAGAGATTAAGGCTCATACAGATGCATTCAAGCATTCTCTTTTCCCTCATTCTATATGGGAATAGAACAGGAAAGTAAGTAACTAATAGTAGTACTAGGTGCCCTCTGTCATGCACATTTGGGTGGATTTCGGAGTATGTGTGTAGATGTAGGACCAACATTTACTAACCATACTAATGTAAATTTGCATTACACGCATTATTAGGTAGCTAAAAATCCACTGGCTTTGTTAGGTGCAACATCAACAGCTGTGGAGTGTAAAGGTATTGTGTGTCACCACAGGAAATTAGATTGCAGGTCCTTACTTCATCCCATGCTGCTAAATGGAAATGCATACACACAATTTCTTACTAACATTCTGTTGGTTCTTCTAAAAGAGGTACCACTGTATATTCAACAATGTTGGCCTATGTGGCTGTAACATGACAGTTGTCTAGATCACTCATCCAGTGTTACAATGCGAATACTGAATGAAATTTTCCAGGAAAGTGGATAGGATGAATTTCTCTTGTAAAATGTCTGTGAGACCCCAGACATGATTTATCTTCATTCTTTGTGGAGCACACAGAGATGCAGTCTGTGATGAAGTCCCAAACTACACCAAATGATACAAGTTGGCAGATTGCTAGTGCAATCCTCAGTGCATCAGTGGATTGCCTCCCATCTGCTTATGTATCTTCCAATGCCAGTACTATAAATTAGTATGTATAATCACCATTCCATGTGCTGTCATAGTTTGCATGAATTTCGTTATTAATAACTTTTAATTGTGTATTCTGGAATAAGTGACACCCATTGTTTATCATAATGATAATTCCTATTAACTGCTACTATTTCGTATTGTATTGTTTTTCTTACGGTGGAAATATCAACTATATTAGTTTTTCTGTTAAAATTAGATAAAATCCATGCAGAAATGCTTGAAGCACTTATTGTTCTGTCCTACAAATTATGTTAGGAACATTTGCCCTAAATTAGATGCAGTGTAATTAACTTCTGTTTGTGAAACATTGTTTGCAGAATTATCACCGTATTTTTCTATATCAAAAATGTTTGTGCCCATAAGAATTTATATCTCAGTTTTAAGTGGATATTAAATCCATTTTTCCATGTTAGTTGATTGCCAAAATAGTGAAGCTCTTGTCTGTGATTTAATCAAGACCTGTTTTTAACAATACACAATTTTGACTGCCATTATTGTGAAACTAGGGGGTTGGGGAAAAGGTCATGGCAACCGTTTTCTTTCTTGTAGATATGTGAACGGATCACAAACCCATATGTGTCAATGGAAGTTCTGCATTCATAGTGTTTATGCAGAACATCAGATGGCTCTATGATAGCTGGTAGTAGGCCAGTGAGGGCTGTGAAATCAGTCAGTTGGTGAGTGTCGTGCGAGATGGAAGTAACCCATGTTGAGCAGCACAGTTACATCAAAATAGTCATTCTCTGAGGGAGAACTGCAATGGAATGTCACAGTGAATTAGTGGAAGCCCTTGGGAATAATGCCCTACTATACTGTACAGTAGCTGGGTGGGCAGGAAACAGGTGACCTGATTCAGAGATTGTGTGGCAAATGCTGAGGCAGATGGTATTCAGTGCCTCCCACATTGTTGGCAGCATGTGGTGGCAGTAGCAGAGGACTACTTTGAGGGTCTGCAGACACAGGTTTGTCATGTCAACTGTATGTGTACTGTGTTATTCTTTTGCTCCATTAAGGGCATATTGTATACCACCGTAATAAATCAGTATATTACGATATTTCAGTGCTATTCATTGTCCACACATGTAGTTAACACCTTGTCCTTTTGTCTGTATACATCACATTTTACAACCAGACTGGTATGTGAAAGAAAAAATAAATAGTTGCCATGACTTTTGCCCCAACCCCCATATATATAGAAGAGTCTTGGTGCCTTGGAAAGTTTGAAGTGCTGACTGGTACATTTGTTATGGACAATATTCTGCACCAGGATGTATGTTGGACTAATTATTGAGGTGTAGATTGCACTTTACCAGATCACTGTAATTAAATAGTTCTGCTAATGAGACTTATTCTGACTATAAAATGAGTATTTTGGGATGTTTTATGCATTAAACATCTGTGAAACTAGAAACTGTTTACATTATTTACAGTAGACAATAAGAACCCCCGATATTTTCAGCCAGTTAATACAAGTGCAGTGCCACTAAGGGATCAGAATAATGTAAGAACAAGTAATGTTACAGCTTCTCCTGATTGGGATCTTAAGACATTGGAAAAGAAAAATACTCTCTTATGCTTTACACTTCAGCCCAAGTTTTGTTGCAATTGGAGGAAACTTATTTGTGAGGCTAAATGTCATTAAATGTTGGGAGACTGCCAATGCCATGACTTTTAAAGACAAAACCTGTACCCAAGTCATCACCCATTGTGAATCAAAAATTGCCGTGCAAACTGGTATTGGAAGGGAGGATGCATTTATAACTAAATTAAATATTCATGGAGACGTTTTGATGGAGACATGTATAAAGAACAATCAGTTTAAACAAGAAAACTACCTGTCATGCACTTAAAGTGCACTAATACAGATAGTCACTAAGTAGAATGAAACTTTTCACTCTGCAGCAGAGTGTGCGCTGATATGAAACTTCCTGGCAGATTAAAATTGTGTGCTGGAACTGGGACTCAAACCTGAGATCTTTGCCTTTCGCAGGCAAGCGCTCTACCGACTGAGCTATCCCGACAAAATTCATGATGCCGCCTCACAACTTTACTTCCGCCAGTACCTCGCCTCCTACTTTCCAAACTTCACAGAAGCTCTCCTGCAAAACATGCAAGACTAGCACTCCTGGAAGAAAGAATATACCTATGTAGATGTAGATAATTTTAACAGAAAAACACTTGATCATCTGATGCATCTGACAGAAAAGTTTAGAAGAAGTAGGCAATAGTAAAGATTATAGTAAATGTGTTGATCAAATAACAGAATCAATCTAGGAACACAGGAATTTTATAATGATTTGACAGACAAAGCGAGTAGCAGTCTCTGGCTGTTTGCTGATGATGCTGTGATATATAAGATGAAATTGTCATGCAGAGGCCTACAGTTGGTGGGTATGGCCAGTACAGATTGATTTCAGTTGGGTATGTGGCTGATAAGGGATGGGTCTGCACCGGAAAACTTATATCCGCCCGATTTCGTACCCGATACCCAACTCAGACCAATTTCATTTTTTGATCAGATCTAGAATATTCAAATCACAAGGGGGACTGTACATCATTTAGAATGACAATAGAAACATTTTTCTTCTTCTTCTTCTTTTTTAAATTTAAGGTACTGTGTCAGTGTATTTGTTTGTGTGTTTCTATTGCATCCAAAAACCTACAGTTTCATTCTGATCTTCGTGAAACTTTACACACTTAACCTTCAAAACAAAAGGAAGTCCCTGTCAATATAACATTTCGTATGGTGTATGGGGTAGGGTATTTTACACACGGATTTAGACCAAATCTTCAGTTTTGTTGCATCTTCATGAAATTTTGCATTTCAAAGCAAGAGGAAGGTCACGCAGCCATTATTTCTTACTAGAGTCCACAATGAAAGTATTCAAAGATAAAAAATGCCAGCTCACAAGAAATATGCAAGGAAACTCTGTGATGACCCATCAAACAATGTGAGACAGGACCCTCCCACCAGGGTGACGTGGCAAATGGCAGGGTGTGTGACCTGCCGCCAGACCACACGCGTGTCCTACCCGCTTGCCCTGCTGCAGCTGGTCAATCACACACTGCATCAGTCAAATGGGGCAGTGCCAGCACCTATAGAACAGCTGCAGCATAACCGAATTCCATGGCACCTGTGTGCTGCTGACAGTTCACCAACATTTCTACTTTCGTTGTGTGGTTGTCTGTACCCAGCAGAATGAGAAATGATTGTATATGAGTCCATTATTCTTTTCTGTTAATCCTCATATTTCCAATCACAACAGTGGCATTTATTTAACACATTGACTGCCGCGAATGACGTCAGAGGTGTGCCAGAGCCGCCTGCTGTGTCCGCCGCTCATTTTCAAAGAGAATGAAGACATAAAATAATGTAATATTATACAGCACTTACTTGGTACATTGGTAAAGTGTTCAATTACAAAAGGAAAGGTCATTTGTTATAGAATAGAATATTTTATTCACCTTTAAACATGTTTACATGTAATTGGTGTCGTCATATACATTTACATATCTAAACAGCTAGTAATTTGCAGTGTTTATCATATATACAATTATCATATACTTAGTTTTAATTTTCCTAATACAATACAGTACAATGAATGAACTAATAACAATAGTAACTTTGTTAAAAGAAATTACAATTAAAATTCTGTATACATTTACATGAATGGTCAAAGCCCTCTATCCCAATGTTGTTCAGTACAATATAGAACAGTGACTCAATATATCACAATGGTAATTTTACAGTTTAAAATTCTGTATACATCTATATCAAAACTCTAAGTCATCTATTTTACATTCTTCAAATTCCTTAATGGTATAGCAAGCTTTACTTTTTAGCCATTTTGATATTATATTTTTAAATTTATTTAGAGGCACTGAGTGAGCTTCATTACACAGTTTATTCAAATATGTGGGTTCAAGATACTTGTAGCTATTGTGGACCTTTGCAAGTCTGACATGTTGTCTCAAGGAATTGTATTATTTGTTGATAATTAATGTAGTGTCGTCAGCGTATAGTACAGCCTCACAGGGTAATATGGAAGGCAAATCATTAATGTATACAATGAAAAGAAAGGGACCAAGAATATATCCCTTGGGCACTCCTTTTTTAACAGGTAAAGGATCTGATTTTTTATTACTTACATTCACTAATTGTAGCCTATCACTTAGGTATGACTGTAGTAGGTGGAGGGCACTCTCACCTACCCCATAGTACTGCAGCTTTCTTATCAGGATATTGTGGGACTGTGTCAAAGGCTTTCCTTAAGTCCAGTAGAATTGCACAACTTAATGTCTTTCTCTCAAAGCAGTCATATACTTTAGTTATGATATTATCAACTGCTTTCACAGTGGCTAGGGTAGGTCTAGAGCCAAATTGTTCAGAGCAGATTAAATTATTATGATCAAAATAATTGTTCAATTGCTGATGCATACAGTTCTCTGTTCAAGCCCTGATCATTCCTAAAACTTATATTTCTCACTTATTATGTCACTTATTTATGGCAATATATTTTGTTAATGTCAGAAACACCAACTCACAGCTCGGTAAGGAATCGGCATTTAATTATAAGTCACCCTGCAAGTGGCTGAATTATTGAGTTCAAAGGTTGAAAAGGAAAACTGCTGCTTTCCTGTAACAGGATCACATTTGGTAAAGTAGTGGCTGTTCAAACCAGGCTTCAGATTGTTGCCTGCTTTGCTTAACTTTGTATGGTATTTGGATGTTTACTGTAAAACATGTACTCAAACCTCTTTAAATGATTAACTATGCATAGTGTAATATCAAATCTTTTGTTCGGAAAATACAATGCTCCACTTGGGCTAAGAAACAAACTACAGAATGAATCTGTAATAAGTAGTCTATACTACCACATCAACTTTATTGACGTCACAATCAAAGTATCCAATATTCGTTAACGGTAACATATCTAAAGAACATTCTACAGACCTTCTTGCCCAACGTAATCCATAGTTAAGTGTACACATTTCATTAGTCAATTGTCTGTGATCATAGTCTCATTCTGTGTGTTGTGGAAGGAAAAGGAACATTCTTTCAGCAAGATTTACATACTGGAACAGGGAAGGTGCAGCCTAGTAGCAATTTAGTGATACAATATTCATCATTTTTTTCCAATTTGCAGCTCTTATTATTGCTATGTTTGCAGTGAAAATTCTAGGTATGAGATCCACCTGATGTTTACCCGCTCGGATAGCCATGTGGTCTAACACACCGTTTTCCAAGACGGGGAGACGTACTGGCCCCGGTTCGAATCCATCCAGTGGATTAACAAAGGGGCTCGGAGTGCTGGCCAGCCTGGATGTGGTTTTTAGGCAGTTTTCCACATCCCCCTAGGTGAATACCAGGCTGGTCCCCAAATCAAGCCCCAGTTACACGATTCACAAAGATTTCATAACACTTTACACTTTCACACATATAACACTATACACAGACATTTGGGGTACTCATTTCCTCCCGGGGGGCAGGGAGTGGTGGCAGGAAGGGCAACACTAACATGCCAAATCTGCAGTAACAAAGCCGACCCTGCATGTGCGGGAAAAGCACTGAAGAGAAAGAAAGAAAGGTCCACCTGATGTTTGGGTGTAAAATAAAAAAATGTTTTGCACATCAGGAGGACCTCATACCTAAAATTACTGAGACAATTTTCATTTACACTCTTTCTTACTATTGCAGTTACATTCCCCTGTGCCAACTAATTAAAATTATTCATCTGAATCTGAAAACAGTCAGTAAGACTATGCATTACAATTATAAAATAATGGTTCAGAATTAGCAGGAACTTTAACCCTGTTTTACTTTCTACCAGAGATTCCAATACAGGTTGGTAGGTTATATTATACTCCCCACTAAAGATCAACTGTTTACTTTATCTTATTTTATTTTGTCAGCTGACATTTTTTATTGCCTTTGACATGAAGCCACAAATTAACTGAAAATGACAAACAAATAAATTTTTACTTTAATGCTTTAAGAGAATCAGTGTGATTCTCGACATATTTTTCATGAAACAATGTAAGTATAAAATTTGTAGATTTCCATGTTATTGTGGTAAGATTTACATTTGCCAAACAATCCGCACAGTTCAGGATTGGTGGGTGGAACATCACCTTCATACTCGTTTACATCAACCAGAAAAGTCAATTGTTGCTGAACATTGTCTGAATGAAGCAAACAAGATGTTATATAATGTAACAAAACTGATTGCCACTGCTTCCCACTACTGGGAATGTGTTCTTAAAGGATCACTGGAAATTCATATGGTCGCTATTATTATTAATAGGGACAAGGGCTTCTGTTTAAGTAAAACTTGGAACCAACAAACAACAGTCTCCATTTCAACATGCAGTTTCTTTTAACTAGTCTTGTGTCAATCCATTGTTTCGCCAATTTTCTCCTCCGGTGCACTACTGTGCGTAGAGGGCCTCTACCTTGGTTTTGTGCATGCGCAGTGGGCTATCAGTGGTTATAAAGGGGCCACTGTTTCTGTTCTGTCTTAGTTTCTGGCAAGTAACCACATTCAGCATACTCACCTAAAGATGGCAGCCAGTTGGTCTGCCGAAATATTGTGTCTAGTTGACGATGCTATCCAGCTGCATACTCAAAAAGAATATTATTACTTTGCTTGTGATGCAGAGATGAGCGATGATTGAGCCTGGTAATAGCATTACATTGCAACAGATCAGCACAGTAACTGATGGTGAATAAACCTCTTGGCATCGAAGCAAATAAACCAATAGCCACGAAATTTTCAGTGCACTTAACACATCATCTGAGGCAAAATAATAGCAACTCTTACAGTAATTGCCTCCCAGGTATGCATGGTATAAAATCCCATAGCCACTATTGCTCACTCTGCATCCAACCAGGCTAGATGCAAGCACATAACTATTACTCAGTCTCAAAGGTTCTATGGCACGCAAGTGTATTTTGGCATGCTTTCACATGTTTTCCTGCCATGTTGGCACTTTCCATTTTGTGCAAAATTACATAAGCTTTTGTATATGAATTTGACATTATAAAACCCTCATTAATCATTATAAAATTAACAAAAGTGCACAATAAGGACAAAACTTAGTAAAGAACAATTATACAAAATCATTAAGGCCGTGTCCTACGTGAGCTACAAAATCAAGCGACAGCACACAACATACGGCTACGCGACACTGCAACTAGAAGCAGTGACATTTGGCGACATGGCCGGGTGTCCTATGTGAGCGACAACTTCTCGCTGCAAGATGACGACTAGAACTGATCAGCTGTTTCTAAGATTTGTCACCCCTAAACCTTAGAATAATGACAGCTCCAGTGTAAAGCAATAAAGATTTATTAACTGTAGGAAATAAGATGTAAAAAGAGTACTGTGCATTAAATTTATAAAGTGAAGAATGTTTGTGGACTATTTCATTCATAACTACAAATATGAAAATAGACAGTGAAGATCACCAGCTAAATACATTGACGAGTACAGATACTTTCAAATTTCAGTTTTGTGGCTAGAATCCATCAACGACTGAATAAGTACAAAATGAGTCTTATTGTAAGACAATAGAAAATCATTTCTGGATGGATTTGCTAGCAGTGGGTGTTGAATAGGGGTAGTGATGTGGGCTACTAAATTGTTTTTTGCCAAGTTAATACCAATATATTCATCTTTATTGCAAACACACATTTCCCACTGAAGGCCTACCAAACATGTTAAATTGCAATTCAAACATTATATCACGATATTTTATTCAGTAACGTAATTTTACACACATCTCGTGTGACATCCGAGTGTTATCTCTCTCTCTGTAGTAAGTTTGTTGTTACTGCAAATGCTTAAAAAGCACACAAATGTAATTGTTCAAACACATTCATCATTGTGTAAATCAAACTATCATTCAGAATAAAAACAAAAAACTGTCATATTAGAAACAATTTAAAAATTTAATGTCAGTCCAGAAGAAAATTTAAGAGATAGTTATTTTTGGACACTTCTTATCCCAAACAAAATTCTTAATTATGTGTACAACTGCAATTTTATATTGTTATTTCAGAAACAGCTGCAGTTTCATAAACTTCAGGGACTATTAGCTTCAGGAATTCTTGCAACATCCTTTATAACATCGACAAGCAGACAATTCTCAACGAATTCGACACTTTGTCACGTGAGCGGCAGTGACAAGATTCAAGGAGGTTTGAGATTCAAACGTCGCTTGATGTCATGTCTTTTGCGCAGCACTGCAGATGTTGCTCATGTAGGATAGACCCATAACAGTACATGCTGTTGAGATTTGTTGCTTGAAGCTGTAGCTCGCTTTTGTCGCCCACATAGGACACAGCCTTAAGGAAAATCACATCGTATATATATACATAATGTATCGTGTCAAAGATAGTCAATAAAGACATATTAATTGCCTCATCAGCATACAACATAGTCACAAAAAAATTCAACCATGTTATACAAAAGAAATTAAATCATGATATTACAACATGTCATAGGTATGACAGAAGTTCAGTGGAATTACTTTCAAGAAATATCAGTTCCTAAATCTCCTGCAAAACACATCAAAAAGTTACTTTTGTGTGGTAATTTATCGGTTGAAGACATGCAAATTACTGAGATACCCGAGTGGCCATACAGCAGACACACTAGTCGCATTCACAGTCCAGCATGAGGTAGAAATGACAGGCGCAGTCATTCCCAGCCGTACCTGGCCGTATCCGACCCTACCTAACCATACCCACTCGTACCCGAGGGACCGATCTTGGTGGCCTCATGCAGCCACCAGCAGGGCATGCTGCTGTGTCATACCGTAAAGGCCAATGCGGCAGGTTGCCTAAGTAGTGGTGTACCTGACTGTACCCCCCCCCCCCCAATGCATACCTTAGTTGTCATATTGTAAGGTGATGTAGGCAAGTAGGAGAAACAATTCCACATTTTTCAAATACAGTATTAGTAGTGAGCTGCTTGACACAATTGCATCAATTAACAGTTTAACTGAGGCTGACTCTTATAACTGTCAAACCAACCAACAAGCCAGTGTGGCTTATGCATATTATAGTTTGTGATGAAAGAAGGCACTTCTCCGCATAGAGCTGGAGCGGTAGGGGAAGCATGGAGGGGAGGAGCTATGGCCAAGCACCAATGTGGAACCTGCAGGAGAATCAGTGTCATTGCTCACTGCTAGCCGCACACCAAGAGAATGAGTATTATTGGCTTCCAGTGTGATAAAGGGCAGGATGCACAGAATGGCTGAAAACTAGGCTGCCTACCTATATGAAGCGGACTATAGTATCAAAACAACCCACAAGCCAGTATGGCTGTGCTTAAAAGCATGCACCCTCTCTTTCAGATTACTCAGTCCTGTTTCAGCATCTAAACTAGTATCAAAGTGCTTAAATTTTTGTTTTTTGTTCCAGTTATTGAACATGTATTGTTTGAAATTGTGGCTGATCAACAGACACCTCAACCTTCTAATGTGGAAAGGAGCAGGGAAAGTGATAAATTTAGTGATGGACAGTTACTGAGTTTCCTAGATGACAGTAATTTTTTGTGTAGCGAGGACCGAGGCATACCCCAAAGATTGTCATTTAGAGTTTGTAGAAGAATTTCAGAGAGATGATAGCATGGATGCACAGCTTTTGAATATGTGCTGTGACATTTCTGAATCTGAAGATATAAATGACGATTTTGTGGAAATTGATGATGAAAAAAAGTCCAACCTGTCACATGGAGATAATCCAGGTACATATTAGTAGAAAGAACTACCCATGTATGAACAAATTGGTTTTGTAGATTCATCCTTGTGGCAATTTTTTTAACTTTAAATTTAGATGAATTACTAGGTTTCCCAGGTTTTTTGTTACATATTGGTAATGTTAAATATCCACAATTACAAGACTACTGGAAAAAAGAACCACTTTTTGAGAATAGAGGAACAGCTATTAGTATAAGGAGAGACCAGTCTTTGATCATATTTTGTGCACTGCATTTTGCAAAAAACAACTCTCCGTACACCCAAAACAAGATAATAATTATATAAGATATGACCTATAGTAGATTATTTTAACATTAGAATTAATTAGTCAAGTTTATTACCCAGCAAGATATTTATCAATAGATGAATCAATGATTCTCTCTAGAGGAAGATTCTCATTTAGACAATATATAAAAAGCAGACGATACATATGGAATTAAGATGTACATGCTAAACCATCCAGATGCTTTCATAAATAAATACTCCGTATATGGGAAGTAGTGGAGATATGGGACAAAAATGTCACACTGAAAAGATCGTTTTGCATTTGGTGGCAGAAAAATCTTCATGTTGGTCATCATATTTATATGGACAATGATAATATCAGTTTTAATTTAGGTAAAACTCTGTTGAATCTAAAAACACATTACATAGGACTCTGCAATTAAATAGCAAATAATACCCATAAAGGAGTTGTATCAGTAAAAGTTGAGAGAGGAGATACAATTGCGTGATATTCTAATGGAATGATGATTTGAAAATGGAAGGCTTTATGAGAAGCTTCCTAATTTCCACAGAACATCTAAGTGTTATGGAGCGAGTGACGAACGAGTGCCAGCAAATAGTCATAAAAACAATGATTAAGTATCATATGAGTATATCTAGGACTGATAAGCAATATCAGTTGTTATATTATTACTCACTGTAAAATCGGCGTTGCTCGGGTGTTTATTTATCCTACACTCTCTGCATCCATCTCTTTCTCTCCTATCTCTCTGTTTGTTTCCACCTTTCCCTCTCTCGGCAAAGTTTTCTGCAAGGTAACCTCTGTCATGTACCACAAAAATATTTATGTACCCAGTGATCTTCCACTCGGTTTAAATGTCATGTGTGCAAATATTCATAGAGATTGGAGCAAAACTATGCATTTTGTAAAATTCTGTAAGTTAAATACCCTCCACCATGCACCGAACTAAATTTTACACAGACAGTGACATTCCTCTTGTTTTTAAGGTAGCGTGTGCAAAATTTCATCATTATCGGAAGAAAACTATAGATTTCTATGAAACAGAAATGCAGGGTCACATTGAAAAATGCACCTTGTTGTTCTCAATATTCCAGTTGTATTTCATACAACCCTTTTTCTGACAACAAAAAAAGTATCTGTGAAATCGTTCAAGCTGTTCTCAAATTATGGTGCGACCAAGGTATTTAGGGATCCAATTTTATGTTGCAAAGTACCCTCCCCCATGCACCAAATGAAACCTAAGTTAGATGGTGACCTTCCTCTTGCTTTGAAGGTTAAGCATGCAAAATTTTGTGTAGATCTGAATGAAATTGTAGATTTCATGAGTCTGTAGGAGAAGTATGCTCCACGATGCACATATCACAAAATACTTTCTTAGCTGATTTTTTCTACCCATAAACTACACTCCTGTGAAAATTTCAGCATCATAGGTGAAGTAGTTTCCGAGATTTCATGTTTAGTCAGTGAGTGAGTGTCCTTTCACTTTTATATAAATAGAGATTAAGAAAACAAATTGCTTATTTTGTATGCAAGAGAATTAAGGGAGACTTACAGACAAAAATAAATAGTAACATGCAAATCCATAATGCCAACTTTATTTGATACAAAGTCATGCTTGATGCGACAGTTTTACAGCATCTACAGTGAAACTGTTGTGAGCAGTAGACGTCTTTTTGTTTCATCATTTTGTGTGTGTGTGTGTGTGTGTGTATGTGTGTGTGTGTGTGTGTGTGTGTGTGGGAGGGGAGGGGGATCAGTTACAAAACGCTTCATAAATGTCCCAAATTACATGGAAACTTTATTGCAGGTCCCTAACTACTCCTGTTTTCCAATAATTGATGCATGAATCTGGGTATTCTCATGGGGTGGCCTCATTGTTTATGACATCACATCTCCTGAGCTATGTGTCAGGCTATTTTGTTTTTGGGCCAGGAACCTTTGTGGGTATACAGTTAACAGTTCACCAAAGTTTCATTGCAATCGAATGAATGGTTTATGAACACATAGAGGACATACAAATAATATATATATATATATATATATATATATATATATATATATATATATGTTTTGTAAACACTTCACTGTCTCATGCAGGTACTATGCCACACTGAATTTGTCAATTCTCAAGGTACACTAAACTGAGTTGTAATTCAGGTGAACGCTCACAAGGAAGTGACAAGGTGCCCAGGTGCAGGCGGGAGGCAGCTATAGAGGGCATGCCAGTATGCACATAGCTCGTATCGCTGGAAAGGTGTTGCCACCTGGAAACGCGATATTGACGTATACTACTGTGATGCTGCAGCTGTAGGGGCATTACCGCATCCCTCCTTCTGTGGTGAAGAATATGCATTATGGAACACAAGGAAGAGGAACCGATGATGGACCCCCAGTTATGTGACATTCATGGCCATGTTGTCCTGGTCCTGGCCCCTCTGGGTGGCAGTGAGGCATATGGGCAGAAATGGCCCAGATGTGGCTGTCCCCCCCCCCCCCCCCCCTAAAAAGACACTGGTGGAGAAGGCTCTGGAGAAGAGCAAGGAAGATCCGGGGTGCTGGGGAGCAACAGGCCCTCTACCTCCACTCACAACTGGTTCTGAATCCGAACGACCAGGTGGTCTCCCAACCAGAGTGAGAATACTTTCTTCTCTCATTGTTGTTGGACAATAGCTGGCATTCACCGGGCCTGCTGACCATATCCTTGTGCCCATACCAGAGTTACGGGCTTAAAACTAGGTGACTGTGGGGTTGGCCAACAATGTGGGGCATGTAGGAACAGGTGAAGGAGGGTCCTCGGCAGTCTCCCATGTAATAGCTCACCAGGGCTTTTCTCCCATATTGGTGGTGAGCGGTATGAACTGAGAAACTTGACAAGGGCAGATTTGGCTGGGAAGTCTTCCACATACTTCTGCATCTGTGACTTGCCAGCCGTTCAGCCTCACCATTGGACTGTGGAATGAAAGGAGGGGCTCTGATGTGCTGAACACCATTTGTGGTGCAGTACTTGTCATTGGACTTCAAAAGAAATAGTGGACCATTGTGTGACACCGATGTTTTTGGAAGCCCCTCTATTGCAAAAATTTTTGATAGTGCCTTTATTATACATGCACTGGAGTTAGTACCAATTCACCATTTAAGGAAAGTGAAAGTAGATGTCAATTAGCAAAGGCCAAGATGTGCTCAAGAAAGGGCCAGCATAGTTTATGTGCACGCGGCCCATGGCTGTGAGACTGTGGGCCAAAGGGAGAACATCTTCTTTGGGTCTGCCTGCTGTTTTACACATCTGTCACAGGATCTGATGGGATTTTCAATGTGGGAATCCAGTCTGGTCAATAAACATTCCCCCAGGCAAGGGTTTTCATGCATGAGATGTCCCAGTGGCCATCCTGCAAGAGGCAAAGGTCATCCTTCTAAACACCATAGGAATGACAACTAGTGGAGAGGAGTAGGCAGTTGAGAGAAGCACAACCCCATTGACCTCCAGCAAACATTGTCAAAGCTGGAAATATTGGTATAGAGGGTCTTCTCGTATAAGGAGCAGGGCATCTGGCCAACCATATCCAATGAAATGGCAAACCTGCTGGAGGATTGGTCCTCATAGACCATTGCTGCTATTTGGTTGCTTGTGATAGGGAAACTGTCCAATGCAATGTCTGTTGGGCCTCCTCCTCAATGTAAAAGCACAGGAGTTCTTCCTTGTCAAAAGCCTGGTCAGGTCCTGACATTAGGATAATGGTGTATCAGTACTGCCCCCACAACGTAATCTTAAGCATCTGCCACCACTAAAATGGATCTCTGGCTGAAAGGGCGTGAGACAGGGGGCTGAGTGCAAGTTCCATTTTAGGGTCTGAAATACTGTTTCACAATCACGAGACCATCGTAAGGCCACACCCTTGCAGAGGGCCTGATTTAATGGATAAGCGATGTCTGCTGCCTTGGGATGTCAATATGGAATGTCAGTGGTGTGAGGCCTGCCTTCCAAATGATGTGTCCCAGATATTCAATGGAGGGCTGCAAAAACGGACACTTCTCAAAATTGCACTTTAGGGCCTCCTCTCACAATGTTTGAAATAATGTGTGGAGATTATCCTAGTGCTGATCAGTGGTTGGGTCTGTCACCACAATGTCATCAAGATAGTTTATACAGCCAGGGATGTTCCAAGTCAATGGCTATTCCAAAAACAAACCTCCTGTAGCAGAATAAGCAGTGGGGACTGTTTTAACATCATCACCTGTTGGGTCTCTTCATCCAGGGGTAGTTGCAGATAAGACTCTGCCAGATCTACCAGTAGTGTGCTTGCCCGCGAAAGGCAAAGGTCCCAGGTTCGAGTCCCGGTTCCGGCACACAATTTTAATCTGCCAGGAAGTTTCATATCAGCGCACACTCCGCTGCAGAGTGAAGTTTCATTCTGGAAACATCCCTTAGGCTGTGGCTAAGCCATGTCTCCACCATATCCTTTCTTCCAGGATTGCTAGTCTTGCGTGTTTGCAGGAGAGCTTCTGTGAGGTTTGGAAAGTAGGAGGCGAGGTACTGGCGGAAGTAAAGTTGTGAGGCGGCATTGTGAGTCGTGTTGGGATAGCACAGTCGGTAATGCGCTTGCCCGCGAAAGGCAAAGGTCCCAGTTTTGAGTCCCGGTTCCGGCACACAATTTTAATCTGCCAGGAAGTTTCATATCAGTGCACACTCCGCTGCAGTGTGAAGTTTCATTCTGAAAATTCTTACATGATGGTCTTGTGTTAAATTTGCCTATAATTATCACTGTTCTTTTCTACAATTTTAATACCCTGCTTCATGAGTTTCATCTATTCCACCATATAGTACAATGTACACAATACATGACAGTACATCAATCCAAAGTATACCACCTTAATTGTTTCTGTATTAACATGTGAAGCTAATCATCTCATAACATGTATACTAGATGTTAATCTTCAACACACATTGTCAATTTGATTGATCTTAATCAATTTGAAAGCTTACTATCAATGTACATTCCTAAAAATTTACACCATTAGCTTATTTTAACCCGCGAGGACTCCCACTGTGAGCATTTTGCTCGCAGTAATTTCAAAACAATCGGCATTTTACCAATTTTAAATAGTCAAATATGATTTTTTTCTTATAAATTCAACTAGTAATACTTATTTATACATAGTAAATACATTACAATTGTTCTTTGACTGTCAGAAAAATGCTATACACGCAATTGATTGCGTAACTTTTAAAGGCGTGAGTTCTCATGGGTTAACTAATATATAATTACTCTGAGCTATAACACAATAAATAAATAAAAACTAAAAAAAACCTCAAAATATTGATTGTCATGTATAGACAACATTTACTAAACTGATACATTCCACATAATTATGGAATGTCATATATATGGTCCATGGAACAAGTTTTAAGCTAATCTAATCTTGTAAGTCACCTACATTAAAAGGTACAATGTCTGTTTTCTTCTAAATTTACTTTTAGGCTGTCCTTTTTGAACTTTGTCTTAGATTTTTGACAACACTACACAAGTCATTTCTCCACAAAAGGCCTGATGTGTAATCTGCATACATTGTAAAAAATTATCATTATTAAATGCATTTGTAAAGTCATTTACATAGCAAACAGGAATAGCCTTCAGACCCCTAGGCACACCAAATTTGACATTCATGATACTGAGTCTGTATCTGTCTAACATTTCATTAGTGTTGTGTTCAACTGCAGTGAAGAGACTTTAAGTGCTAAATAAAATCCATGGAATTATGTATATGCTGTTGAAAATTTGATACATAGTGCTGAAAATTTACCTCAAGAGCTGCAACATCTCAAGAATATGTTCAACAAAAATGGCTATACGGACAGGTAGATTTGATGGGCTTTTGAGTCTGGTCCACCACCTGAACCATCTGAAGACACTTTCAGTTATTTTGCTTTTCTTCCTTATGCTGGTAATGTGTTTGGCAAGTAGGTAGGATTTTCAAGAAACATAGAATCAGGTGTATTTTTCTTCCACCAGCTAACACTAGAACACTTCTTGGCTCTGTTAAAGATGATTTAGGCCTAAGGAAGCCTGATATTTACAAAATACCATGTGAATGGGGCACAACATACATTGACCAGACTATTTGTATCGTTAGTGACAGCTGTGTTGAACATCACCACCATACACAACTGATGCAGTCAGATAAATCCACGGTAGCTGAACATTGTTTCTCAGAGGGACACAGGATGTTATATGATTAGACACAAGTTGCTGCAAATACTGCATGTTACTGGGATTGTTTTTTGAAAGAATCCATTGAAATCGGAATAACAGATAACACAATTAACGATGTCAGTGCTTATTTGCTGAGTAGATCGTGGAATCCTGGGTTGATAGACCTGAAGAAACATTGGAATCTGCATCAAATTGCAACAAATGAGAATGCTTTGTGATTTATTGTGTTTGACATTATGTACCACTGGAGGTGCTGCAACTTCTTTTGCGCCAGGGGCAGAAACTACGAGTAAACACATGCGCATTGTATTCAGCACATGTGATTTCGTGCTTACAATGCCTATATAGGGCAGCCATTCCACAATTTCAATCAGCCACTATGAGAGCTGCTTAGCTTCCTCACCTGATGATGGTGGCCAAGTGGACTGTGGAAATATTGTGTACAGATATTAGGATTATCTGGCTGGAAACCCAACAAGAATTTTGTCAGTTAACATGCCAAGAAAGTCTACATAGCCACAATATCTACATCTGCTGCAGTTTTGGCTTAGTACATGATATTTTCTATGGTCATGAATACTGACTTAACGGATGGGAGTGTGGGGCGCTGACCGTGTCCCGCTCCATACCGCATCTGCTGACACCTTTGGGCAGAGGATGACACGTCGGCCGGTCAGGGTCTCTCGACGCCTGTTGGACAGAGTTTAGTAGTCATAAGAAAACTCTTATTTTTTAGCCAGTGTCTATGACTGACCTATATCATAATTTTAGTTTTTATTTATTTTTATTTTAGTGTGTTAAATAAATATACTTGCTGTGACCACTTTTAGGTAAAATAATTTTATTAGTAAAATTAAATTTAGACTTATAAAACAGTTTCCTATGCTGTAATTTTAAGTTACATTTCATTCTAAAAAGAATATGAAGAAGACATAGCCATTCAATCATAATGTAGCACCCCACTATAAAACAGGAAGATCTGCCTTGGAACCTGATTCCAGGGCTGGTTATCAAATGTGACATTCATGGTTACAACAAATTATAGGTACCTCTTTTTCCAAGATTGGATGTGCTGACAGGAGGAGTGCAGGACCTGGCTTTATGGTCATGTTTTGCAGATGACTTGGTGAAAGTGGAGGAGAGCAAAGAGTAGTTAGCAAGAACATAGGAGAGATGGAGGGAGGAAATGGAAAATGGAGAACTCAGAGTTAGCAGAAAGTAGACTGAATACCTGTGGTTCGGTGGAGATGGAAAATTTATGTTGGCAAATGATCAGTTGGAGAGAGTTGGACAATTCATGTACCTGGGTTCCTATGTAACCAGTAAAGGAAATTTAGATAAGAAGATAAGCCATAGGATCCAGGCTGGATGGACAAACTGGAAAAGAGTATCAGGTGTGCTCTGTGACAAAAGAATAAAATCAAAGTCAAAAGGAAAATTTTTTTAAATTGGAGGTGAGACTAGCTATGTTGTATGGTAGTGAGATCTGGCCATTAAAGAAAGTGCAGGAGAAGACATTAAATGTGGCTGAGATGCGTATGCTGAGGTGGATGATGGGGAAAACAATGATGGTCAAAATAAGAAATTATATTATTAGAGAGCAGACAAGTGTAGTGGAGGCATCAAAGAAAGCCCAGGAACAAAGATTACAATGGTATGGGCATATGATGAGAAGGAATGAGAGACACCTGTTGCAGAGAACAATGGAGTTACAAGTGGAGAGCACGAGAAGAAGAGGCAGACCAAAGATATGATGGATGGACTGTATCACTGAAGATCTGAGAGAGAAGGACCTAAGCCGGGAAGATATGTTGGACTGAGAGAAATGGAAGGCAAAAATAAGAAACAATGATCCCTGAACTGGGACAAGCTGAAGAAAAAGAAAAGAAGAAAGATAACATATCTTAATGACTGTATTAAGATCAAAGTCAAAACAAAGAGGAAAAACAACATTTAAAAAATACAAAAATGAAGTGTAATGACACACAGTACACATAATACTTTAAAATTTAGCTTTTTGAGATTTTTTTCTGTAAAAATATTCATGATCTCATAATAGTTTATGTAAATAGCTTGTTTGTGCTCTATGGAGATAAAACTAAGATTTTCCTTTGTTGAGCAGTTGCACTCCTCAAGTGATTTTGTAAATTCAGCTTATTGACAGTCCTGTATCTAAAGAAAACAGAATCTGGAGTGGTAAGGAATATTTTTAAGGCTGTAGTAAGGTTGGGATATCCCTCCATCAATTTATTTTTATAAATTGTGGATGATGCAGTGGCATCTTGTAAGGCTCTATCTATTGCAAAGCGCATAGAGTTTGAATCTTTAAAAAAAATTAAAAAAATTCTTTTTGTTAAGATCATTTGCATAGGGATCTGCCAGTTGTGCTGCTTTGTGCTTGAAATACTCCACTTCCATTTCTGGAATTTGAACATCGCACAGAAAACTAAACTTTCCTCTAACTTTCTCTGTTACCTTACACTTGATACTAACAAAGGACAACTTTGAGCTCAAATGCTCGGAACAACACAAAACCATGCTTGGAATAACAGGCAATCATTAACAGGACAGTGGTGTGTGTCATTTCTATGCAAAATGTTGCATTGTACCTCAAGTAACATTTTACAGAGAGAAACAAAGTAACAAGATATCAATACCACAGGAAGAAAATTATATGTAATTTTATGGTGTGAGTGTATCATCACATTCAGCAGCGCCAAGAACTCTCTACTTAAAATACTTATAACAATGTAACACACACGTATACAGCAGTACCACACACCTGAAAGTGCTTATATTAGTCTTCAAAGTGCAGATGTGGGATTTCAATGAAATGGTTAAAACAAAGTGAGAAATAACAATGTGCACACTTCATTAAAACCAAGTTATCATACTCCAAATCACTTTCGCATTCATACAGTTGAATATCAAAAACCACATTAATTACATTTTCAAATGATTATGTTGGTATGTCAATGTTATACCGTGGTTTTCACCAAGCATATCACAACATAGGTTTATACGTAGGTGCAGTAAATTGAAATTTCATGATAAAATAACAGATTAGATTAGATTAGTTTTTCATTCTGTAGATCCATGTTGAGGAGATCCTCGTGGATGTACAACATGTCAAGAAACAAAATTTACAAGCTGAAAAATAGATAATACTAATAATATAAATACGGATAGAAACATTTTTTATCTGATAAAATAATAATACTAATATAGTATGAATACCGATGCATGCATCATTTGGTACAATTTAGAAATTCACTAATGGAGTAGAAGCAGTTGGCTCCTTAGTCTTACAAAATCAGTAATCCTTCTGGTATAGAGTTTATATTGCCTAAAGAAGTAAACATCAAGGGGCTGGCAATTTTTGTTGTTTTCAGTGGCAACATCTTCAGCATAACATCTTTGTTTGGAAAACTTGCACCTGGAAGAGTAAGACCTCTATGATCCACCCAGGAATCACACAACAATAGGATCTTTTCATTTGTTACAAATTCACCAAGGACTGAAGTTAGAAAATGTTTCATGTGGTCTATAGTAATGTTTCCACTTTTGTTTGCCTCCACATGAATGTTTCATGGACATATTGTTTCGGGTTTCTTTAAAACATTTGGACCGAAAGCACCTTGTGTATCTTGAAAACAGATGTACAACTTGTTTGTTAGTCAGCCTTCCATTGATAAAGCAACATCAATTGTGTATCTGTGTGTCGAGTTATGTACAGACTGCAATACACTACCTACAGTTTTCTCTCCTTTGTAGGACAGTGTTGATGCTGAAGACATTTCATAATGGAATTGACTCTGGTCACTGTTCCAAACATTACCTTTCTCCACACCCTCCTCTGTTATAAATACATTCACTTCCTTAACAAACTGTTGTGCCTTCTGAATTATATTGTTATCATCTTCAGTATCCTTATGTGTAACAAATGTAGTACTATGCTTGGATGAGATGCCATATTCAAACTTGAGATGGCCAATGAAGGAAATGGACACTTTGAAATTGACCAAGCCAACCATTTCAGCCCCTTCTAGTGCCCACATCTGCAGATGCCAATAGTGAAATGTAGACCCATACCTCCTTGCACAATCAAACTGTGATATTACATACTCTTTTACATTTTGTAATTCCAACAGTCTGTTTCCTTTGAAATGAGCACCTGCTCCCCATTTCCTAGACATGTAATTTAGAATTAATATGTAATTTTATTTACTTTTGATGCACTTATAGCACTTCATTAGTTTGCTGTAGGAAATGAAGGAACAATTGTAAAAGTCCTCATAAATGATGTAAAGTACACTGTCATCAGTATCTTATTATAAATTGGACCTCATGTTTTTCGTTGGCTAGGGTTCGTACTCACTGTGACTTGACTGTTCTTGTTGCTCTGGAGAAAAATGGCATGCACTGCTTGAAGAGCCACCTTCAGGTTCCTTCTGTCCTTCAAATTCCGCATATTTACCCTGCATAATGTTGTGTATTTCTGTGTCATCACCATTATATTTCTGAATTATGATGCTATATAATATATCTGTGAACTCTATATCCTTAGCCCTGATGATATTTCCATATTCAGCATGTCGCAAGTTGGTCCCTAATATTTCGACCACATGCTAAGGATTAATTCTCTTCATATCACTGCTCTGTACACACTAACTCAGTTACAAACACTGCAAGAGACAAATATGTACTGCAGCTATAGCTCTCATGCAACTGGAGCACTGTAACCAGTGCACTTACACTGTGTAACCATCTAGTGGTGCTAGCATACAAGTGTGGCGATTTTGCATGGAAATGATACACATCACTATTTTGTTTATGATTGCTTGTAATTTTAAGCATGATTTCATTGCATTGTGACTGACCTTAATGTAACATAGTATGTTGAGTTATATTTATATTTCAAAGGACTCATCACCATACACCAGCCTTCTCTTGTGATTACACAACGTGTGCAGATATTTAATGTGTAACATGCAGTAATTATTCCATGTTATAAGCCTTAGTTTTTTCTAATGTGTAGCAGGCATCTCTGTAGAGTATATTTATTACTACACTGACTTTGAGTATTTATAAACAATGATGGGAGGCACTATCTTGTCCAGTATGAAAAGTGCTTGACTATTCGCATACCATTTCTGGGCTCATGGAGTACTGTCCATGGGCATGAATACTTTAAAATTTAGCTTTTTGAGATTTTTTTCTGTAAAAATATTCATGATCTCATAATAGTTTATGTAAATAGCTTGTTTGTGCTCTATGGAGATAAAACTAAGATTTTCCTTTGTTGAGCAGTTGCACTCCTCAAGTGATTTTGTAAATGCAGCTTATTGACAGTCCTGTATCTAAAGAAAACAGAATCTGGAGTGGTAAGGAATATTTTTAAGGCTGTAGTAAGGTTGGGATATCCCTCCATCAATTTATTTTTATAAATTGTGGATGATGCAGTGGCATCTTGTAAGGCTCTATCTATTGCAAAGCGCATAGAGTTTGAATCTTTAAAAAAAATTAAAAAAATTCTTTTTGTTAAGATCATTTGCATAGGGATCTGCCAGTTGTGCTGCTTTGTGCTTGAAATACTCCACTTCCATTTCTGGAATTTGAACATCGCACAGAAAACTAAACTTTCCTCTAACTTTCTCTGTTACCTTACACTTGATACTAACAAAGGACAACTTTGAGCTCAAATGCTCGGAACAACACAAAACCATGCTTGGAATAACAGGCAATCATTAACAGGACAGTGGTGTGTGTCATTTCTATGCAAAATGTTGCATTGTACCTCAAGTAACATTTTACAGAGAGAAACAAAGTAACAAGATATCAATACCACAGGAAGAAAATTATATGTAATTTTATGGTGTGAGTGTATCATCACATTCAGCAGCGCCAAGAACTCTCTACTTAAAATACTTATAACAATGTAACACACACGTATACAGCAGTACCACACACCTGAAAGTGCTTATATTAGTCTTCAAAGTGCAGATGTGGGATTTCAATGAAATGGTTAAAACAAAGTGAGAAATAACAATGTGCACACTTCATTAAAACCAAGTTATCATACTCCAAATCACTTTCGCATTCATACAGTTGAATATCAAAAACCACATTAATTACATTTTCAAATGATTATGTTGGTATGTCAATGTTATACCGTGGTTTTCACCAAGCATATCACAACATAGGTTTATACGTAGGTGCAGTAAATTGAAATTTCATGATAAAATAACAGATTAGATTAGATTAGTTTTTCATTCTGTAGATCCATGTTGAGGAGATCCTCGTGGATGTACAACATGTCAAGAAACAAAATTTACAAGCTGAAAAATAGATAATACTAATAATATAAATACGGATAGAAACATTTTTTATCTGATAAAATAATAATACTAATATAGTATGAATACCGATGCATGCATCATTTGGTACAATTTAGAAATTCACTAATGGAGTAGAAGCAGTTGGCTCCTTAGTCTTACAAAATCAGTAATCCTTCTGGTATAGAGTTTATATTGCCTAAAGAAGTAAACATCAAGGGGCTGGCAATTTTTGTTGTTTTCAGTGGCAACATCTTCAGCATAACATCTTTGTTTGGAAAACTTGCACCTGGAAGAGTAAGACCTCTATGATCCACCCAGGAATCACACAACAATAGGATCTTTTCATTTGTTACAAATTCACCAAGGACTGAAGTTAGAAAATGTTTCATGTGGTCTATAGTAATGTTTCCACTTTTGTTTGCCTCCACATGAATGTTTCATGGACATATTGTTTCGGGTTTCTTTAAAACATTTGGACCGAAAGCACCTTGTGTATCTTGAAAACAGATGTACAACTTGTTTGTTAGTCAGCCTTCCATTGATAAAGCAACATCAATTGTGTATCTGTGTGTAGAGTTATGTACAGACTGCAATACACTACCTACAGTTTTCTCTCCTTTGTAGGACAGTGTTGATGCTGAAGACATTTCATAATGGAATTGACTCTGGTCACTGTTCCAAACATTACCTTTCTCCACACCCTCCTCTGTTATAAATACATTCACTTCCTTAACAAACTGTTGTGCCTTCTGAATTATATTGTTATCATCTTCAGTGTCCTTATGTGTAACAAATGTAGTACTATGCTTGGATGAGATGCCATATTCAAACTTGAGATGGCCAATGAAGGAAATGGACACTTTGAAATTGACCAAGCCAACCATTTCAGCCCCTTCTAGTGCCCACATCTGCAGATGCCAATAGTGAAATGTAGACCCATACCTCCTTGCACAATCAAACTGTGATATTACATACTCTTTTACATTTTGTAATTCCAACAGTCTGTTTCCTTTGAAATGAGCACCTGCTCCCCATTTCCTAGACATGTAATTTAGAATTAATATGTAATTTTATTTACTTTTGATGCACTTATAGCACTTCATTAGTTTGCTGTAGGAAATGAAGGAACAATTGTAAAAGTCCTCATAAATGATGTAAAGTACACTGTCATCAGTATCTTATTATAAATTGGACCTCATGTTTTTCGTTGGCTAGGGTTCGTACTCACTGTGACTTGACTGTTCTTGTTGCTCTGGAGAAAAATGGCATGCACTGCTTGAAGAGCCACCTTCAGGTTCCTTCTGTCCTTCAAATTCCGCATATTTACCCTGCATAATGTTGTGTATTTCTGTGTCATCACCATTATATTTCTGAATTATGATGCTATATAATATATCTGTGAACTCTATATCCTTAGCCCTGATGATATTTCCATATTCAGCATGTCGCAAGTTGGTCCCTAATATTTCGACCACATGCTAAGGATTAATTCTCTTCATATCACTGCTCTGTACACACTAACTCAGTTACAAACACTGCAAGAGACAAATATGTACTGCAGCTATAGCTCTCATGCAACTGGAGCACTGTAACCAGTGCACTTACACTGTGTAACCATCTAGTGGTGCTAGCATACAAGTGTGGCGATTTTGCATGGAAATGATACACATCACTATTTTGTTTATGATTGCTTGTAATTTTAAGCATGATTTCATTGCATTGTGACTGACCTTAATGTAACATAGTATGTTGAGTTATATTTATATTTCAAAGGACTCATCACCATACACCAGCCTTCTCTTGTGATTACACAACGTGTGCAGATATTTAATGTGTAACTTGCAGTAATTATTCCATGTTATAAGCCTTAGTTTTTTCTAATGTGTAGCAGGCATCTCTGTAGAGTATATTTATTACTACACTGACTTTGAGTATTTATAAACAATGATGGGAGGCACTATCTTGTCCAGTATGAAAAGTGCTTGACTATTCGCATACCATTTCTGGGCTCATGGAGTACTGTCCATGGGCATGAAGTGAGGAAACTATGATTTTAGGGCCTTTTAATGTAGATATTAAGAGATATAGGTTTATTACTTGTAAATAATATAATGCAAGTTTGGTATATGAGTAAATGTGAGAGAATGATGTTAAATTTTTCAGTGAGAGGGGATAATCACTATTCAGGCAATGATGATTGAGCAAGTAAGCTAGTTATTCATTGAGTGATAATATTTTGATGTGACATGATCTTAGACCAAAATAGACAAAGGTATTGTGGTGGAAACAAAAAAAAGTGTTATAGAGCAGACAAACAACCAACTTCATTACAATAAGTAATGTATGTAGGCTACATGGTACAAACTGATATCTACCAAGCTGCTGACTGGAATCTGCTCAGAAGATGATTTGCTAGGAGGTTACTGTCTACTGCTATATCACACAGCATCGACTGTAGTGCATTTGATCATGACAGTAAGTAATGTCTCTTGTATGTCAGTGAGCAACGTGTCTGAAGCAGTGCTGCTGTGACAACTCTGAAGAATGAACACAGAGTAATTGTTGCCAAACTCAGAGCTAGTGTGGCAGCTTTCTTGGCTGTAACGGTTAAGTAAACTCACTTTAAACATACATAATTGGTACTCAGAGATGCTGTTGCCATACTTTGATGATTTATTAACATAATAATGAGTGTGTGTAGCATATTAACTAACTCTTAAAAACAAAGGCAGGGATGGATCACATAACATTTCACCCTTAACAGAACTAAAGAAAGATCATTTTCATCCAGCACAAAATCTCAATGGTACCATACTGTTTGTTTTACTTTTCTTTGTGTATGTATCATGTACCCACTTATGATGAGCTGCTGATAGAGAAACAGAGGCACCATAGTCATTTTATCTGGGATATCTTGTCCTTTACCAATAAATCTTATTGCTGCCTGGTCCTCAAGTCTGGTGAAAGCCTCATGCCATTCTTCTGACCTATCATTCAATATTATGTTGAATAAAGAATAATATTTTCTGTTATGTTAATGACTCTTTATGAATTACTTTGCAATGATTCTTAGGCTAATTGAGTATTAATTGAGGAAATGGAGACCAATTCATTGCAGTATTAATCAACTGATTCTCTACTGGATCTCAAATTATTGAAATAAACATATATATCGTAAAAATTCTCAACACCAGATGCTGGTGACATTTCTTGATTCTGCATTACTAACCTTTCACCCTTTGGCATAAATCTGATGCACTGCATACTTGTTTTACATGTATGTACCATTCTGGAGATCTAATAGTCTGAAAAGCCCAGCCACAGATTTTTCCAAATCCCTCATATTTTCCCCGCTGTTCTTTGTCAAATGGAACACTACAGTCAACATATGGTTTTCAGAGCACATACATTTGTATTAGCAGGTTATTGCAATGAAGAAGAGTGTAGTTTAGTTGCAACAACATTAGTGTAAATTTCCTGTGACACTAAAATCATTGCACAACTGTAGGCTAATGACTGTTAATTATGTCTAAATTACGTTGTAATACAAGACTCACTGTGCACTTTAATAACATTGTAGCAAAAGTGAACTATGTAAAATAAGATTGAAAACTGAATGATTTAGGCGTTCCTTTTTCTTGCACACTATTAGAGAATGGAACGATAGTGAAATATTATGAAAGTGGTTTGATAAACCCTCTGCTAGGCACATAAATGTGGTTTGCAGAGTAAATATGTAGATGTAGATAGAGTGATAAACTTTGCAACAAAAACTTAGTGTAATGACTTTACAACGTAATAAGTGAAGTACTGATTAACAATATGTATTTCTGTACAATTTACTTAAAGTTCATGATCCTTTCATCAATAGAGGAGAAAAGGGGACATATGTAGTTTTAGAAAAATTGGAAGTTGTGCAACAATACAACACACTGCCATTGCTGTGCACAGTAAGATTAACCACTCACAATGGATTATTTTTTTCCATCACTATAATTAAGTTAGGTCACCAGTTTGGTATTTGTGAGCAAAAGCCACAGAGGCAGTAACTTTCAATGTGAATTAAACCATCTACTATTAACAAATTAGTTTATGAAATGTAGAGTATGATTACAATTCTGTGAGCTCGATTTCTAGCTTTTAGCCATTTTAAGTTTGGTGGATAACATAACACCAAGAAGGACCAGTGACAGAGCTTACTTTAAGCAGCTACTAAGAACATATATGAACATACTTACATCAATTTCATTCATGTAGCAGACAACATTATTAGGAGTAATTTCCTTCACTACTTGTCTTTGTTGCTTCTTACTTGTTTAAAAAAAAAAAAAAAAAAAAAAAAAAAAAAAAAAAAAAAAAAAAAAAAAAAAACCCTCCCCACCCTCTCTCTTTAGCTACGCCATTCAAGCCACCCTCTGCCATCTATCCAGACCTCTCAAAAGGTTCAGCCAGTGCCCCAAAAGACAAGAAGTCCCTGCTGGCTCAAAGGTATTATTAGCAGTAGACACTTGGAACCCATTGCTGAGATCTAAGAGGACAGCCTTATGGTTGGTCTCCAGTTCCACTTTCTGTCCAGAGATTCGCGACCCCACCACAATTCATCAACCATCGCCAGGCAACTGTCGACTGGCAGGGATATGGGAACCTGAAGGCACAGTGGCATCAGGTATCTGAGCTGTCTTAGTAGGCACCAGACATACCCCAGCAATCACCCCACATCAGTGGAACTCAAGGCAGCAGCCTAAAACCTGTTGACCATGGCCAACACAGCCTCCAACTGCTTTTGTACAGCAGCCAATTACTCCTGAATCCATTCACAAAAAGCGCAGTTCCTATCCAACCCTACAAAGCTACATTATCGTATTTTCCATATGCACTAAATATGCAAGAATAAAGCCCTTAAAAACAGAAGCAAAAATGAAATTTAAGAATTGATTACTAAGAAAAGTACACAAAAGGTAAATTATGTAACTTGGTGCATGCAGATGTAACACACAAGTTGTGACAAGACTGGCTCCCATGTAGTCCATGCCTTTTGGAAATGGAGTAGCAACACATCTGTCCAGTAGTATTATGCAAGTGCAATCCACTTGCTTTGCTATGCTTCATGGTGTTGCCACAACTGCTACTGACTGGTGTGCTTCAGCAGATACCCAACACCACTGCCTTAAGCCACTTGAAAGGCATTTACGCATTTCTGTGGTACAGCAGCTAGGCAGCTACACTTCCAAGCTAGTCCAGAGCTGTATCTGCACAGAGGGATCTAATATTTCAATTTTTTAAGTATTTTCACACTGCAAAATTTGTTTATAATTGAAAATCTTGCATGTCAAAGTTTTACAAAAATTATACTCACTCTGGTAAGCTTCACATATAAATACAATCATTTTAAATATTTCTAACACAGAACAAATAAATGATGGTTAATGAGTGCTTATTTTGCAAACAGATGCTCAGGACTTGCCTGAGACAACATTTTGACACCGGTTGGGTTTTGGTGTCACATCAGAGCCTGCATGCTCCAGTCTCAGGTGCGGCTAGTTTGTGAGAACATCACATGGTGAAATGGGTTCTTGTTCACTCATTGTGGAGAGTATATTAGCATGCCAGTATTAACATTCAGGGCAAATATGTTCATCCTTATGATGACAGCTTTTTGAATACTTTTAGCCATAGAGTTTCAGTATGCCTTAATATGACCTATTGCTAGTAATGACACTTCATTCCTCAATCTCTCATATTCATTGTCACAATGAATATAGGAAATCACTGCCTGTTTGAACTTCCTCAAGTATTTTTCTTTTTTTCATTAATTTCATGTATTTTAGGAGATACACTACTGGCCATTAAAATTGCTACACCAAGAAGAAATGCAGATGATAAACGGGTATTCATTGGACAAATATATTATATTAGACCTGACATGTGATTACATTTTTATGCAGTTTGGATGCATAGATCCTGAGAAATCAGTACCCAGAACAACCATTTCTGGCCATAATAACGGCCTTGATATGCCTGGGCATTGAGTCAAACAGAGCTTCGATGGCAGGTACAGGTACAGATGCCCATGCAGCTTCAATGTGATACCACAGTTCATCAAGAGTAGTGACTTGCATATTGTGACGAGCCACCATGACCAGACATTTTCAATTGGTGAGAGATCTGGAGAATGTGTTTGTCGGGGCAGTAGTCAAACATTTTCCGTAACAAGAAAGGCCTGTACAGGACCTGCAATTTGCTGTCATGCATTATTCTACTGAAAAGTAGGGTTTCATAGGGATCAAATGAGGGGTAGAGCCACGGGTCATAACATATCTGAAATGTAATGGCCACTGTTCAAAGTACCGTCGATGCAAACAAGAAGTGACCGAGACGTTTAACCATTGGCACCCCATACCATCACATCAGGTGATACGCCAGTATGGTGATGACAGATACATGCTTCCAATGTGCATTCACCGTGATGTAGCCAAACATGGATGCAACCATCATGATGCTGTAAACATAACGTGGATTCATAAAATACATGACGTTTTGCCATTCGTACATCCAGGTTCAGCGTTGCGTACTCCATTGCGGGCACTCCTGTCTGTGATGCAACATCAAGGGTAATCACAGCCATGGTCTCCAAGCTGATAGTCCATGCTGCTGCAAACGTCGTCAAATTGTTTGTGCAGATGGTTCAGCCTATCTCTGCGGTGTATGTTCGAATACGAGTTTCGGATTTCGTTATTGTTGACAACTGGTTGGAGCCAGCTTTCATCCCTAGTACTATGTGGGCATTGTGACTGTCTAAAACAGTCTTCCCATAGACGCTCCTGCAGTTAATTATTACGACATTAATCTTTCCTTTCTCTGTTCTATTGTGCCGAATGCTGCCCTGACCAGAATATGTAAGTGTTTTAACGGGCCTGTGGAAGGATTTCTTTATCCTAAGAACCCCACATTGGCACACCACACATACTGTGTTACCCTATTTGCTGCTTCCTGCGTGTTTGGCATGCCTGACCTATTCACGGGGCTCTTACATTTCTCCATCTGATAGTGCAGGCCGAGAAATTTGCACTCATTATCTCCACAGAATCGTGACTTGTTCGGACAGAGTTTGTTTTAATATCTAGTATGTGTGACGTTAACTACCAGAAAAATAAAATAGAAACAGACTGGGACATGACAAAACAGTACTCTTCCCTTATAAGCAAAGCTGTAGATTGAAGTTACTCGTCTGTCTAATGATGCGGATACAGGTTTGAGAGTCTTCATCCCTGTCACCCATTTCAGTTCTTAGCCGTCACCTCTATCCATGTTACATGTTTCGTCAATCAGCGTTATGTGTGTCATCTTGCAGTGGGAGCAAAATGAGTGAGTGCTAGCAGCGTATTTGCAGCGTATGGTATATGCAACTGAGGTTTCAATCAACATTAAACGTCTCTTGTAGCTGAGACAAACAAGGGTGCACCATCAATACATGAACAGGGATTTTAAAACGATTATATAGCGAGGACTATGAGCATTCACAAGTTGACCTTTCCGAAGTGGATCAGACGAGAGGAGGATCAGGATGGTAACTTGAACGAATGGCCTCATTCTGGTGCTCGCCGCAGTACAACAGCAGCTCAGGATCGGTCAATATGCCGTTCCAGCAGCGGAAACCACCCATTCGTCAATGAGACAGATTCAACATGCTTTGATCCCAGCTGTTATCAGTGGAATCGTAATTCGTCGTTTAAGAGAAGGTGGACTGAGAGCAAGAAACGCTGCTCTGAAAGAGACACTGAGAAGCCCACCATGCAAATGTGGACAGCCCTCTCCGTTTTGGAGGCAAGTGGTTTTCACAGACGAAAAAGCTTTCTGTACATTAATGTATATTGCTAAAAGTCCTCTAAATGTAATTATGATATATTTCAGAGCTTAATTTTCTGAAGATGGTTTAAATAAGACCGAAACTAGTCGAAAAAAATATTTTAAAAAATGCACTCTAGACTGTTCTTTATATATAAATTTAAATAAGAGTGCTGTTTCCCATAAGCGGAACAAAAATGTTTCCAAACATATCTTAATAGAAATGATTCAAGGTTCCTGTCTAGTCAAAGAGTACACCTATTGTTTTCCATTTTAGGTACTGCAAAAATTTGAATTAGGGAATGCTTCTCTGATAATGCTTCAGAAGTTATTGAAAGCTTCACGCACTGCCTTTCTGGTTGAACATTTCAACCTATTTTGGGGAATTAGTAGAATATGAAGAACTTTACTAATTTTGTTCCATGCCATGGTCACACTCTTAGTCCATGAAATATAACGTACATAGTATTAATGCCGTTTCCAGTTTGAAATAATGCCCATTCATTGAAAATCACTCCCAAAATCATATTCTGTCTACGCCTCTGTGTGCAACTCAAAAAATGTTCAAATGTTTCTAAAGCTATGGGACTTAATTACTCTGGTTATCAGTCCCTAGGCTCACAAACTACCTAAACTAATTTATGCTACGGACAACAAATACACCCATGCCCGAGAGAGGACTCGAACCTCCGACGGCGAACAGCGGCGCGATCCGCAGGTAGCTAGGTGGCTTGGAACGCTAGGCCACTCCGCGGCGCGCACCTATCTTTCTGTTCTGGAGAATGTGATGTTGCCTTCTGTGGCACCAAGATTTTGTGACGATTAAAAATGGGCAGAAATGATCAAAATAATGAAAACAGGGACATTAACCATCCAATCGCGCCAGTTTTCTGATGCCTTTCACGACGCTCGGAAAGAGTTAATTCAAGATCAACGTTTCGGGCTAGAGTTTAGGGTTCAATGCCCAACAGACATCGAGGCACTGTGTTGGCCGAAAAGGACTATACGCGTTACTGAGTAGTATTGTTAGAGATTTTTGTTGTTGTTTTCTTTCTCTCTTAAACAGTCAGCATCAGAAGGTGTCTCCAATTTAAGAAGAGTATTTTACTCATTTTAAGCAACAGCTGAAATTTTAAACTGAATGACCAAACTAATTTTCAACCAGTTGTACAATATTTAATTGCCGGCCGCGATGGCCGAGGGGATTGAGGCGCTCCAGTCACGGTCCGCACGGCCACTACGGTCGGGGGTTCGAATCTCCCCTCGGGCATGGATATTTGTGCCGTCCTTAGTTGTAAGTAGTTCATAAGTAGTTTGTAAGTTTAGGGACTGATGACCCCGTAGTTAAGTCCCATAGACTCTACAAACGTTTGAATATTTAATTTGCCAAGCTAAGTAGAACTCAATTTTTACATATACTTCCAGTTACTGAAAATGCATGGATATCCAGAAAATTTTTTAAAAATGAGCGAAATTGTAAAATATAGCGGAGAAGCTCGCCGATGAAGGTGTAATTGGATGAAGAAAGTCGGAATAGAAGGAGAAAAAGAATGCAGCTTGACGTGATTTTGAGCAGCATTTGTTCAGATGTCTGTAAATCTATCGGAGCAAACTGCGTGGTCACCAGTCCGTAGCCTACAAACTACTTAAACCTAGGTAAACTAACCTAAGGACAACACACACCCATGCCCCAGGGAGGAGTCGAACCTCCGACAGCGATCAACTGCGTGCTTGCAGCGAGGCGCCTTTGACCGTTCGGCTACTCCACTGCGGCAGCAGAATTTGTAAAAGAGGTTCATTTATTTATAAGTGTTTTGTATGCAATTCTTGGCCAGGGATTCTTGATAAGACTCGCCGTTTAACTAAAAAAGGCAAAAAAAAATCATGTCAAATATTTTTGAGAAGCACATTAACACGTTTTCACCATAAAGTTAACATGGCCACTAATTTATTCCGTGAAAGCGCTTGCATAACTGTGGTCGTAATATCATGGAATATATACTAGATTACATTCAAAGTTCTTGTAGACGTGTGTTATGATGATACGGACTTGTTGGTCGTTCCCGCCGGAGGTTTGAGTATTCCCTCGGGCATGAGTGTTTGTGTTGTCCTTAGCGTAAAAACGTTCAAACGTTTGTAAAGTCTATGGGACTTAACTATGGGGTCATCAGTCCCTAAACTTACAAACTACTTATGAACTAACTAAGACTAAGGACGGCACAAATATCCATGCCCGAGGGGGGATTCGAACCCCCGACCGTAGTGGCCGTGCAGACCAGGGCCGGTGCAAGCCCAAGTGCCGCCTCGTGCGAGCTGCTAAATTGCCGCCCCCCATTCACGGTTGATTTTTTTTATAAACATTTGTGAAATTTTATTTAAAACAATCTGTAGGAAAAGTCAGCGATCAATCGCAATTTTTGTTTTTACTTTTCAGATCTACCTAGGTTTCAAAGCTTTGACAATGTGCTAACATCTAAACCGTCATGTTGCCAGTTACGTTCAGGATGACGGTATAGAGGTAAAGCCGGCCGCGGTGGTCAAGGGGACTGGGGCGCTTCAGTCACGGTCTGCAGGGCCACTACGGTCGGGGGCACGGATATTTGTGCCGTCCTTAGTATAAGTTAGTTTGTAAGTTTAGGGACTGATGACCACGTAGTTAAAAACAGTTGAAACGGCCAAAGAGTGGGGCGGAAGACAATGGAGAGAGGAAGAATAAGGAGATGGAGTAACATAATAATGCAATAAATACATACTCGGGAATCGACGGGTAGTGATGTTAGTCGAAATATATTAACTCACTGCAATGCGGTTATTCATTTCAAAGAACTGACACTCGCCATCTGTCGTAATTTGCATGTGTCAGTTCTGCCGTGTCTGATTATGGAATATAGGGTAATAAATTAGTCATCGACGTATCACGTCACTTTTCTGCGCTTTTCTAGCTATTGAGGCGACGCGCGCTTATTTGCCGAGTTGCCAATTTTTTAAGTAACAGATCATAAGAAAAATAAATTTTCCTATTCTACATTCTTGAAGGAGAAAAATTCTAACTTATGCATACGCAATACCACTTACCTATTACTTCCCAAGTTGCAATAAATTCGGACGCACCAATTCTTCTGTTCTTCTGAAACGCAACGAAAGTGCTTCTGACCAGTCTTGACTCTCTCGGCCAATTATCGAAACGTTTTCTGTAGTTTTCGTTGTAGAGAACGCAACAATACGTATTGCCTGGCAAGGCGAAGTGGTGACGCGGCAGTGCCAGGAACTAGGTCACGTGATGCGGTACAGCGAGACAACGGTTAAACTAGCGCCCAAGAAGATGAAGCAAGAAGCTCACAAAAAGTATGTGACCGATGATATGGATAAATGTATTATCAGGCAGTAATTTTTATAGCATTACGAACAACAGAAAGAAATACGAACTTTGCGAAAACTGCACAACTTTTGTCAAACAGAAATGAGCTTCAAAGCTACCAATGAAACCCTTAGAAGCAATGTTCTGTCTATGGATTTTCATTTTACAAGATGTCAAAATTAACGTTTTGTTTCGCTTGGACGAGAAGGTATTGTCGCTAAAAGACCACACATTCTCAATTTTTCATCAGAATCAAAGCGACCAGTAGTTTACTTAGACGAAACATGGATTCACACGCATTATGCAGTAAATAAATGTTGGCAAAGTGATAGTGTGTGAGTAGTATTGTCACACAAAAGTGCTGGTCAGAGTTTAATTGTGTTCATGCAGGCGGAGATAGGTGTTTCAGGGCTCAAAAACCAAAACGTCTGACTATCATTCAGAAACGGACAGCAAACATTTTCAAAAATACGTCGAGACCCAACTTATGCCAGGCTTACTATCAATGTCTTTATCCCTTGTAATTACTCGCAGCGTATCTACTCATTCGGAATACTTATAGCCCATGTAGGTGTTGAACATGTTTGACTATAGTAATGTTCAACAATTTTTTTCCATAGCGCGGGAAGAATAAAACACTCAACTTTCATTGAAGGGCTTAGCAAAATTGCTTCAGGCTTAACACGTAACCGCAGTATCGAACATCGCATTCGAATTTCCAAATTAGATTTCGTCTCCTGCAAAATTAGTTGTGAGTAAACGCACGGCGCGTAACACGCTGGCAGCGCTCCACTCATAAGAATACTGGCGTGTGCGCCAGACTGCTTCCCTTCCGGCGTAAACACGACGGCGCTGCCACAGTGGCGAGGGAGAAATCAGTCCTCCTCCCTCCTTTTATTCAACAGGGGCGGCCGGCAGGTAGTCGAGACGCCGTGCCACAGTTCCCGAAGCCAATCCTTCCGGGTTTGGTTTCGAATCCCCTCTTGAGAATGAATGATGAGTTTCTACTACAGAAAAAAAAGGGGGGGGCGTTAGATTTGCCGCCCCCCGGAAAGTGCCGTCCCGTGCGACCGCACGTTTTGCACGTGCCTTGCGCCGGCCCTGGTGCAGACCTTAGCGTAAGTTAAAGTAGTTTGTACGTCTACGGACTGATGACTATAGCAGTTTTGTCCAACAGGTTTACAAAAATTTGAACATCTTGCAGTCCTGTGCAATTCACACTTTTAAAACCGCTAACAGATACAGAGACTCAATGGCATGAGGCACCGCACATTTTTTACCGTACAACATCACAGTTACTTTAACCAACAGCTGTCACCCACGTCAATTGATTGACTGAAGCTAAACTTTTCGAAATAAAAAGCTTAGAAACAGCTAGCAACATCAATGTTCAAATTAATATATAACTGCCTTGTAATCATTATGATATAACTTCGAATTTAAAAGCTACTTCTGGCCGTAGACATCAAGTTTAATCTGTTACATATTCAACCAACAAAATTTTAGTGTGCCACACACACCTTTTCCAAAGCATCACGACTTGTTATGTAACCAAGTTAATACAGTTATTCTAAATCAAATGTTCAAATGTTTGTTAAGCTTATGGGACTTAACTACGGGGTTATCAGTCCCTAAACTTACAAACTACTTATCAACTACCTTATACTAAGGACGGCACAAATATCCATGCCCGAGAGGGGATTCGAACCCCCGACCGTAGTGGCCGTGCAGACCGTGACTGGAACGCCTCAGTCCCCTCGGCCACCGCGGCCGGCCAGTTATTCTACACTTGTCATTTAGCAACGAAAGAATTGGCACAAAAAAAGGCAACCCGCAGATGGAATATACGAAAACTAACGAAACATACAACTCGGGTTTAATTCATTGCACAATATTATAAACTAGGAGCAGATCACATTAGACGTTCTGTATCAGCAAAACCATATCTCATAAAGATAACGGTCCCTGTTAGAAAAGAAAGTTGCGCACGTATCAGTGAGCACTTGAGGTAACGCGATTCATTCCTGTACTCTACCGGTCTACTCAATTGCAGCAAATGTCTCGTATTCGAGTCGGTGCTTGGGACCGGTGCGAGTTCTGCACCGGAGTAAACAGGGACGCTTGACAGAGCGGTGATTTCGGATAAACAAAGTTTTCTTCTTACACGGCAACCTACTGAAGCGTTAGCAGCAGCAGCAATATGAAACTGTTACACAGTAGGAGGCTTTCATAATATCTGACCAACGCTTTATTTATACATAAACTCTTCTGTTTTCACTATAAAAAGAGGAAATACACCACTGATTGACTGTAAAATGAACGCCTCAAAATATTAAAAGATTGCTTGTGAATGTATCAAAAGACAACCATAGGTATACTACACTTTTTGTCCTAACCTTTCCCCAAAGTTACTCTTTTTTAACGCACGTTTCCTTCCACTATAGGTAATTCACGCGAAACACATTCGTGCTGGCCGCGGTGACCGAGGGGATTGAGGCGCTCCAGTCATGGTCTGCATGGCCACAACGGTCGGGGGTTCGAATCCCCCCTCGGACATGGATATATGTGCCGTCCTTAGTATAAGGTAGCTGATAAGTAGTTTGTAAGTTTAGGGACTGATGACCCCGTAGTTAAGCCCATAAGCTTAACAAACATTTGGACATTCATGCTGAAAAGTAGATTCATAGCAGTTTCGTCGATCTGTCATTCTTAGATATGGGGGAATGTTTTGTCCTTATAATTTAAAGAGCTGGATTACTCCATTCACTGTATTCTATCAATTATTACAACTGCATATGTAAAAGGACCTTGGAGTTTTAGAGACAATAGCATTAGGCTGTGGGTAAGCCATGTCTCCACCATATCCTTTCTTCCCGGAGTGCTAGTCTTGCATGGTTCGCAGGAGAGGTTATGTGAAGTTTGGAAAGTAGGAGGCGAGGTACTGGCAAAAGTGAAGTTGTGAAGTGGCATCGTGAGTCGTGTCGGGATAGCTCAGTCGGTAGAGCGCTTGCCCGCGAAAGGCAAAGGTCCCAGCTTCGAGTCCAGGTTCCGGCACACAATTTGTCAGTGTTTTGAGCCCACAAATTGGCAACTTGTTTCGAATGCACTCATTTAAGCTAATAATTTGTATCTACTATTACGTTTGGTATTTATAAATTATATTTACATTCATCCTACGACCCATCGCTTCTCTGTAGCATCTTCTCGGTGCCAGTGAAGATCTGACCAAGAACATCAGTTGTCACGCATTCAACAGTTCACTCTGTGATTATACGAGTCATCATGTCAACGTGCCCAGTAAACAGTTAAAATTTTTCGATACTACATTCGCTTAAAAGTGTTAATTGGACCGTCAACTTATGTATTTCTTCTTGTGCAAATCAGGACATACTAAAAATGAGCAGTCTGAGAATATGGGCTCCATCCTAGAACCTCATTTTATGCATCTGCTTGTCTATGCCTGCGGCGGCAATTACAAAATTATATATTACGAAGAACGCCGATAATTTTTGACAGTGATTTTCTCGATATTACTCCAGTCTGACATTTTGTGCTTCTATTTGAAGTTTAGATCATGAGCTGGACTTGGGGTCGAGCGGGTAAGGAAACTTTCATTGCTAATCCTGCAAGAATAAAAGCAAATGCCATAGCATTACCGATTTTAGATCATTTGCAGTAACATGCTTATTATGCAGAAGTGGCATATCCGATCTGGAAGTCATGTACCCCGACTCCGCCGACAACTAATCTTGGTTTTGAAGTCTACATACTAATTGAGACCCACTGGGGTGTAATGCTGTCCTACAACAGCGTTAGCTGCAGTATAAGTGTCAGCCTATAATTCCAAGATATCAGTGTTCGATTCTCTTAACCCTGTAATTTTTCTTCTTTATTTTGTTCAAATATTCAAATGTTTGTAAACCTATTGGACCTAACTGCTACGGTAATCAGTCCCTAGATTTCCAAACTACGTAAACTAACTTAAATTACGGTCTACACACACAAACAAACACACACACACACACACACACACACACACACACACACACACAGATGCTCAAGGAAGGACTTTAACTTTCGGTGGGAATTTCTTCATTTATCACCTTATTTTTACACAGTAAGACTTCCCGTATGACGAAGAAACGCCAAAAGACAAATCTGTGGAAGAGATTTTACAAGTCACTCACCATTCTAGGTTTTTCTGTTCGCAATTTCAAATTAATGCCTGCTTCTTGGAAAAGATGTCCGACTTCAGTCTAACACAATTGATCAAGATTCCCGTCCTGCAGCATCTCGGGTTCATTTGGTGCAACACCATTCTCTGATGCACATGATTATTTGAGTATTGTGAATATTTATTTATTTATTTTTCATTTTCATGGAACTAGACTGACTGACAGAATAATTTCCCCATAATATTTAAGACATAGATTATTACTCAAATTTCATGTGTCTTTGTTTTCATAACATGAGCAACATAATAAGAAATACATCACAGTATAAGAAAAATATGCAAAAGTCACTACTCGAGGGGTGCTCTCTCACCAATAGCTTGTCAGCTGGTAACATCTAATAAATAAGCTTAACGTTTAACATAGTTCGATTCTCTGCAGATTCATTCAAAATAATCGAATGATTTAGTATGAGAGCCCAGTAACCTGTAGTGTTAAGCCCGGTGTCAGAGTGCCTGTCTACAATTAGGAAGGTCGCCGGATTGTCCCCCGTTTTTGTCTTACAATTTTTATCTGTCACTTGTTTCTTCCCCCTATGGAATCGTTGCTAATTACCAAAATGCCAAGTTGCACCATGCTTTAGAGTCCACGTTAAACTTCAGGTCCCCCTGTAACCGACAGGGTATTTCAAGTTCAAAGATTGGATGGTAGGGAACGGCATACCAGCTCCAGACAGGACCATGCCTAGTAAAACACTGTATTGTTCAAACCGCCTTTCGAATCGTTACCTAACTTTATTTCAATGAGATATCGACTTTGAATCAGTTAGCTGTAGTTGTGGAGGTTCACAATCGATTCTCAACATTGGTAGTTTTGGGTACCCTTGCCATTCTTATTCAAATAATTGCAATATTCCTTTCTCTGTTACATGTTTATTAAGGACACACTATTTATCAAATTAATATACACTATGCCACTCTAGAGTTTATTTTTCTTTGGGTCCCATGAAGCCCGGTAGCTTATTGTAATAATATCATTGCTCCAGGAAGAACTATCATTCGTGGTAGCACAGCTAGTTTATATATCTTAAATTTATGGTTACATTTTAGTAACATTACCTATTTTTTAAGACAAAAGAAATGATTATATAATAAAATATTTTATGTACTATAATTAAATATTTTACATTATTATTATATGATATTCTCAATATAATTTAAATATTTAATATTGTTATAATAGTAATTTAATTACATATTTTAATTATATAATATTATTATTTATTTGAATTAATTATATTTAAAATAAAATAATTTCATATTAATTAATAAAACAAATATAATTGTATATAATTAACTATAATGTTAAATTACATATTATATTGAATTAAATAATTTCGATTATTTAATATTTCTTTATTATCAGTGAAAAGGATGATTAAATAATAAAGAAAGATACTACAATACATTTATTAAAATACAAGTTCCATACTCATCTTTATAATATACAATAAAGAAGTTTTTTTGTACTGCTTCAAAATAGAATTAATCTATTAACTTTTGTAATTTTTAGATGGTTTTTTCAATTTATTTTTTATTGTATGTGTTTCATTCGTATGCTAAGAGTTTGTTGTTGTTGTACATTACGAGGGTAATATTATTCTATTAATTTTTTTAGTGATATTTTTCGTTTTATTGTATGTGTGTTTATTACATAGATGTTATGTTCAATTTATTTTTTATTGCATAAGTTTTATTTGATTTTCTATGAGTTTGTTGTTGTAGTACATTTGAGGCTAATATTATTCTCTTAATTTTTGTATTTTTTAGTGTTAGTTTTTGTTATAATTCTATGTGTGTTTATTATATAGATGTTTTGTTCAATTTGTTTCTTATTGTGTGTGTTTCATTTATATTCTAAAGTTTTATTCTTGCTTGTTTATTTACTTTTTTTATATTATATACAAGTTGTGTTTAACGAAATATTCTATTTATTTATAGTAATTAGATTTAATTACGAATTTATGTTGGAATTAGCAACTGATTCAGTATTGACATACTTTGTGCCAACAGCCATGGTAATGTGATTAATGCAAATGAATATTTTTCGTTGTTGTAGTTATAATTATTTTTAGTTTTAATAATTAATTATTAGGTGAAATTTTATTTTTTGACGTTATTTTTAAATCTATGAAATTTATAAAACAGACTAGGATTAGATACCCTATGATTTTAAATGTAAATTTTGTTTTACCTGGGTATTAATAAAGTCTTTAAACCCAAAGATTTGGCGGTATTTCATTCCATTCAGAGGATCCTATCTCATGAGTGATAGTACATGATTTTACTTTACATAATTTATTTGTTTGTATAACTCCTTTATCAGAAATCTTTTTGGGGAAAATTTTCCTTTTTTTATTAATATTTATTTCAGGTCAAGGTGCAGCTTATAATTAAGAGTATATTAGGATACAATAATTTTTTATATGAATTTAATTTTTTAAAATTTTAATAAAGGTGAATTTGATAGTAATTTAACGTATTTAATTTAACTGATATTGGCTCTGAAGTGTGTACACATCACCCATCACCCTCGTTATTGTTCATAATTTTTTATCTTTTAATATGAGATAAGTCGTAACATAGTAGATGTACTGAGACGAGTGTCTAGTAAGTTTATTCAAGACATAGCTTTTTAGACGAGTGATTCATTTACGCTGATTATAATTACTGTGTAATTCAGGATGTATAGAAAAAATTATTTTATTGTTTATCTTTTTTAAGATACTTAATTTTTTTAAATAATTTTATTTAGTTTGTCTTAGTATATCTTATTGAAACGATTTAATTATATTGTATTAGTAATGTTATTGAAATAATAATTATTAATTTATATTATAATAAGTGATTTTTATTTTTGTACCTTTTGTATCAGGGTTTATCAACATTTTATTTGTATTTATTAATCTTAATTTAGGTTGACCTATAAAAATGATATTTATTGTTTCATAAATATTATTAATTTGTTTATAGGAATGAAATGTTATTTGTTTCCTAATATCTTTAGTTTCTTAAGAAAAAGTTTAATTTTTTAAAATTAATGTTTTTATTTGATTTTTTTATTATAGAGCATTAATTTATTAATTTTTTAGGGGATGAGCTCTGAAAATTAATAACGTATAATTTATTAATTAATAACATTTAATAATGAGCTTAGTACCAGCTATTTTTTGATTACGTTATCGTTCATTATTTTTGGTTTAGATTTTATAAGTATTTTAGGTTTTTTATCAATATGTTAAATTTAATTTTAAAGTTTTTGTAATAATGATGGAATTAGTACAATTATTTTATTTTCATTTTATTTTCGAAATTTATTATAAGGAACTAGGCAATATAAATTTCTGCCTGTTTATCAAAAACATTTCTTCTTGATAATATTTTGAAGTCTTACCTGCTCACTGAATAATTTAAAGGGCCGCGATATGATGACCGTGCAAAGGTAGCATAATCATTAGTTTCTTAATTGCAGACTGGATTGAATGGTTTGACAAGAAATAGACTGTCTCTTAATAATTTTTAGAATTTAACTTTTAAGTTAAAAGGCTTTAATATTTTTTTGAGGACGAGAAGAACCTACAGAGGTTTACAATAATAAATTGATTATTATTATATAGTTAATTTGTTACTGATAATTTTTATTGTTTATTGGGGTGACATGAAGATAATTAAACTATAATTAACTATAAAACTATTAATTTATGTTTATTTGATCCATAACTTCTGATTATTAGATTACGTTACCTTAGGGACAACAGCGTAATCATTGTTTTAGAGTTCTTATCGATAACATGGATTGCGACCTCAATGTTAGATTAAGATTAATTATTAGTGTAGTAGCTTAATAATTAGGTCTGTTCGACCTTTAAATTCTTACATGATCTGAGTTCAGAGCGGCGAGAGCCAGGTCGGTTTCTATCCTAAGAATTATTATTATTATATTAGTACCAAAGGAACATACAAGAAAAATATTTTTTATTTATTGATTAAAGTTAATTATTTACTATTTTGGCAGATAAGTGTGTTCAATTTAGAGTTTATTTATGTATTTTTTTTTTCTACAAATAGTATATAGTATATAATGTATATATGACGTATTTATATTTGTCTTAAATCTTTTATTAAAATTATTTGTGTTTTAATTCCAGTTGCATTTTTTACTTTTATGGAGCGTAAGGTGGTAGGTTACATTCAGATTCGTGAGGGTCCAAATAGGGTACGTTTTTCAAGTATTCCTAAATCTTTTAGTGTTCCTATTAAATTGGTTTGTAAGGAACAACCTATTCCATTTATATCAAATTATTTTTATATTATTTATCTCCCTCTTTTAATTTAATAATTTCTTTATTGGTTTTAGTTATTTTTCCTTATTTACCTTATATATGTTCTTTTCCTTATGGTTACTTATTTTTTCTCTATTGTACTAGATTGAGAGTTTATACATTAATAATTGCTGGTTGGTCTTCTAATTCAAATAATTCATTTTTAGGATCTTTACATTCTGTTGCTCAAACTATATCTTACGAAGTAAGAGTGGCTTTAATTTTATTATCATTTATTATTTTTATAGGGAGTTTTAATATATTTGATTTTATGATTTTCGGTTTTATTGTTGGTATATTATTTTTTCTTTTCCTTTAGCTTTATCTTTCTTGGTTCTTGTTTGGCAGAAACTAACTGGACTCTATTTGAATTGCTGAAGGAAAGTCTGAGTTAGTTCCTGGTTTTAATATTGAGTATTGTGCTGGTGGTTTTACTTTAATTTTTCTTGCGGAGTATTCTAGAATTGTTTTTATGTGAATGTTATTTTCATTAATTTTTTAGGTGGTAATTTTTATTCCTTTTATTTTTTAGGCTTCCTGTGTTTCTTTTTTTTGGGTTCATAGTACTTTACCTCGTTTTCGTTATTATAAGGTTATGTATTTGGCTTGAAAAACTTATTTAATTTTGTCTTTAAATTTTTTATTTTTCTTTATTGGTTTGAGGGTTATATTTTTTCACTTGTTTAGTTAAATTATTTAAGAATTTTAGAGTTAACAGAAGTACTGATCTTCTGTTCTTATGTTTTCAAAACATTTGCTTTTCTTAAGCTAATTAACTTATGTTTTAATTAGTATATTTCATATTAGTGCAATGTGAACATTACTATAATTTAGAATATAATTTCATTTATTGGGTAGAATTGATTTCCTCGTAATTTTGTTTGGTTATAAAATGGTATAAATATTAGAATTCTGATTGATATTACTAATACAATAACTCCACCTAGTTTGTTAGGGATTGATCATAAAATACAGAGGCAAATAAAAAATACCATTCTGGTTGATTATGGATTGGTGTTACTAATCGATTAACTGGTACGAAGTTATCTGGATCTCTCAATATATAAGGATTACCTAAGCATGGTATAGTTGATATTATTATTAAAATAATAAATGTGATTATGTCTTTGTAAGTAAAATATGTGTGGAATGGGATTTTATCAATATTTCTATTTAATCCGATTACATTATTAGATCCTGTTTGGTGAAGGAAAAATAGATGTATTATAACCATTCCTCTAATGATAAATTGTAATACATAACGAAATGTGTAGAATCGATTTAGTGTTATATTATCTACTGCAAATCCTCTTCATACTCATTGTACAATATTAGTTCCAATATAAGTAAAAAAAGGAATTTGCTCTTCAAAATGATATTTGTCCTCATGGTAGAACATATCCTATAAACGCTGTTGCAATTAGGATGATTGTTCCCGTTAGTCAGGTATTTATGTATATATATTATCTATAATAGATACCCCGTCCTACAGTTATGTATATGATGATGAAGAATATTGATGCTCCATTTGCGTGTAAGGTTCGGATTAATCATCCATTATTCACTTCTCGGCAAATGTCAACTATACTTGAGAATACTATTTCAATGTTTGTTGTGTAATGTATAGGTAAGAATAGTGCTGTAATAATTTGAATTTAAAACATATTCCTAATAATGATCCAAGGTTTCATCATAATGAAATATTTGTTGGTGCTGGTTAATCAATCAGTGAATTTTTAATGATTTTAATTATTTTGTATTTAATTTGTATAGGTATATTCATCAGTTTATTAACTTATAGGTTCTTGATTAATATTAGTAGTCTTTACTACTGCTATTAGTATAATGAATAAATAAATTATTATTATGATTATAATAGTGACTGTTGGGTTATTAAATAGTTTTACAAAGAGGTAGATAATTCTTTAAAATAATTTGAATATTTTAGGTTTATTATTTCTGTGTTTTTCAATTATTTTATCAATATTATACAATAATGTTGATAAGATAATCCTTATGTATATAATTAGGATAATTCTTTGATTTTAATTTTAAATCTTTCATTTGATGAAATTCTAGTAATATAAATGAATATACAACCTAGGACTGTTAATAGTAAAATATATAATAGTAAGAATCTTTCTCTTTTGTTTGGATAATAATGGTTATTAAAATTGATATTGGGTGGTTTATTTTAATGTTTATTAGGTTTAATGATCTTTTGATTATTATTTTTATAATTACAAGAATTAGTTTAGAAAAATATTGATTTTGGGGAACATTGATGGAAATTAATTTTCTACCCTTCAAGTTAGAAAAGTATTTTCTTAATTTTGGTTTGCAAGACCAATGAATTTTTAAAGTATTAAAACTAATGTCTCTATGTGGTTTATTTACTTGTTTATCAATTTATTTTTCTATTGTTTACATTTTTCGTTCAAAACCGAAGCAATTATTGGTGTTTTTATTAAGATTAAACTATATTGTTCTTTCTTTGTTTATATTAATTGTTGTATATCTTGTCGAGTTTGGATATGATTATTTTTTGTCCTGTTATTTTTTTTGTTTTTTTCTGTTTGTGAAAGTCTTTCTATTTGGTTTCAATAATTCGTTCTCATGGTAATCATTTATTTAATTCTTTTTTTTGTGTTTATATCAAAGCATTTATTTATAATAATTTTTTTGGCTACTATCTGCTTATTAAATAATTATTGATGATTAATTCATTCTTTACTGTTCTTATTAAGTTTTATTTTTATGATTCCATTGTATTGTTATTCTGATTTAAGAATAATTAGTTATTATTTTGTTGTTGATTTTTATTCTTTTAAATTGATTTTATTGAGTTTTTGAATTTAAGCTTTAATAATTACTGCAAGAATATCAATTTAATTATCTTCATATCATCCTATTTTTTTATTTGCTGTTTTATTGTTATTAATTATATTGTTTTGTTATTTTTCTAGTTTACATTTATTAACTTTTTATATTTTTTTAATCTAGATTGGTTCCTACTTTGGGTTGAGGTTATCAGCCTGAATGTTTACAGGCTGGTATTTATTTAATTTTTTCGTACTTTAGTTGCTAGATTACCTTTATTTTTTGTTTTTGGATTGTTGATGTATTTAATACTCTTTATTGTCCTTTATTACTTGATGTTAGTTATTTTTATTTTTTTTCTATTTTTGATTCTTTTACGTAAAATGCTGATTTTTTTATTTCATCTTTGACTTCCTAAGGCTCATGTTCAGGCTCCTATTTCTGGTAGAATAATTTTGGCTTGGATTTTTTTAATGTTGGGTGGTTATGGTGTTTTTCGTTTGATGAAGGCAATTTCTTATTTGGGTTTAAGACTTAATTATAGTTTTTTGTCTTTAAGATTGTTTGGTGTTGTTGTTATTATATTTGTTTATTTTCGTCAAATTGATTTAAAATCTTCAATCGCTTATTCTTCTGTTGCACATTATGTTGATTGTGTTTTAATGACTATAAATTGATGAGGTTGTATGGGTTCTCTTTCTTTAATCATTGGTTATGGTTTATGTTCTTCTGGTTTATTTCATTTATCAAATATTATTTATGAGTGTTTAGGTAGGCAGAGATTATTAATTAATAAGGGTATAATTAATTTGATACCTAGAATGTCTATTTGGTGATTTCTTTTAAGATCTTCAAATATACCTGCTCCTCAATCTTTAAATCTTATAAGTCAATTTAGTTTATTAAATGGAATTATTTCTTAATCTTCTTATATGATTTTATTATTAATTTTTTCATTTTTATAGCTGTATTATTTTGTTTTCGTTCATTGTGGTTTTTTATTTTTGTTTAGAAATATATTGTTTGTATTAGGTATTTATTATTTAATAATTGACTATAAATTATTTATTGAGTGTGAGTTAATTAGTTTAAATAATTCTATAGTCTTTTATTTTTGATTGAATGTCTTTAATTTTTATGCCTTATTTATATATATCTTCATTTGTTATTTATTACTTATTATATGTGTAATGAAAAAATATTAATCGTTTTATTTTAATTCTTTTAATATTTTTTTATGTGTGCAGTTTCTATAATTATAATTCACATGATTCTCAGGATATTCGCTTCATGGGTTCAATTATTCATTTTATGCCATTAACTTCTGTTAATTTTAATATTTCTAGGTTGTGTTTATGTGGTATACCTATTTTGGCTGGGATTTATTCTAAGGATTTAATTCTTGAAATTGTTTGTTTAAGTCGAGTTAATTTTTTTCTATAGGTTTAATGGCTTCTTATTCTTTTTGGTTATTTTATTAATCAATATCTGATGATAATAATTATTATTCTTCTTATTAATGATAGTAGTTACTTTATTTCTTTTGGTATAATTGGTATATTGTTTGTTGCTGTTTTTTGTGGAAGACTTTTGGATTAATTAATTTTTCCTGTACCTTATTTAATTGTTTTGCCTTGGTATTTAAGTTTTTAACTTTATTAACTATTATTTTAGTTTCATATTTTGGTTATGTTATTTTTGATTTTATTTATTCTTATGAATTATTTTCCTTGAATTTTTTTATCTTTCGTTATATTTACTGGTTCAATGAGATTTATTCGTTTTATTTCAACTAATTATGTTACATAGTTGCCTTTAAGTTTTGGTTATTATTCTTTAAGTTTCTTTGATTCTGGTTGGGGTGAGTTATTTGGTGGTCAAGGTTTATTTCATTTTTTTTAATTAATTATATTCAGTCTTTATATATTCTGATTTTAAGGTTTACTTATTAACTTTTTTTGAATTTTTATTTTGTTTGTGTTATTGACATTTCACATTGAAGAAGTTAGGGAAATATTATGATGTTTAGGTATTGTAAATATTTAATTATTATTTTTACAGTGAATATATAATTTCTTTTTAAACTACATAATTACAAACGTTAATTGAGTTTAACCGCTATTATAAAAAGTTATCAGCTTTTATATTAACTTTACATTTCCTTAATTGGAACTATTGTTCATCTATATTATTAACAGTAATACAACTCTCTTTGGCTTCAATTAATAAATAAGGACATTTTTGTGCTATATTTTTGGTCAAAACTGATTGTAATAGTTCGCTTCTTATTTTTAAATAAGGTTAATTAAAATTTCAATACTTTTTAGATGTAAACCAACTGTTATAATTAACAATAACCCTAATTAGCTCATTTAAGTGCTCTTTGATTTCAGTCGTAATATAATCCTGTTAATAGAATAATAATAAATAACGTTTATAATGTTTATACTATAATATTTGATGTTTTTATAATAATTACGATTGGTAGAATCATTGCAATTTCTACATTAAAATTAGGAAGATTACTGCAATCTGGAAAAATTGCACTAAGAATTGTATTCATGCTGATCTTTTAGGATGAAATCCATATTCAAATGATGACCTTTTTTCTCGATCATTAATTAATTTTTTGATAGGGTTGTTGCTATTTATATAATAATTATTGGTAATATAAATCTAATGATAATTCTCGTTATTAATATTATTATTATTTTTCTTGATATTTATCAGTAGATTGATAAATATAGAAATAATCATACTACATCAAAAATGGTCAATATCATGATGCTGCTTCAAATCTGAAGTGGTGTTGTGATGAGAATTGATTTATTATATGTCATATTAGACATGTTATTAGGAATGTTCAACCAATAATTACTTGCAATCCATGGAATGCTGTTGCTGCAAAGAATGTTGATCCATATACTGCATCTGCAATAGTAAAGGGTGCTTCTCAATATTCATATATTTGTAGTATAGTAAAATAAAATCCTAATATTACTGTAAAGAATTATCCTTGTATGGCTTGTGAATGATTACATTCTATAATTCTGTGATGTGCTCATGTAATTGTAATTCCTGAAGCTAGTAAAATTGCAGTATTAAGAAGTGCAATTTGTATTGGATTAATAATTAATAATACTTCTGATGCAATAAATAGAATTATTCCTCATCATAGCCCTTTTGATACTAATTTTGTGTGTAGTCCTAGGAATGTAACATCTTGAATTACATCTCGTTATCATTGATTTATTGTTAAGACAATAACAGTTATTCCAATAATAAGTAAATTGATATTAAATGTATGGAATCACTTAGGTATTATTGCTCCAATTGCTCCGGTTAATGGCCACTTCTGTTGAATATAATGTTCTTAGAATTGAAAATACATATGCTTGAATTATTGCTACTGCTGATTCAAGAATTAATAATATTATTTGTACAATAATTAAAATTAATATAATTCTTGTTGTTAATGATGCCTCTGTTTTTCCTAATAATGTTAATAATAGGTGTCCTGCAGTTATATTTGCTGCTTAAGGTCTTAGTAAAATAATATAAAGTTTGATGTGCAGATTAATCCTATAGTTGAAATTATTAATAGAATAGGTAGACCGATTATTAATTTATTTATTTTTATTTTTATTAATCATTAGTTTTCATTATGTAATATGATGATTGCTGACAATCTAATTCGTATGTAATAGTATAATGTAATGGTTGTGAATATAATTATAAAGAATACTATAACTTTTTTTTTGTTATCGATTAGTGTTTGGATAATAATTCATTTTGGTAAGAATCCTAATATTGGTGGTAATCCACCTAGTGATAATAATGATGTTATTATCAATAATTTAACTTCTGTTTTAAAGTATCTTGTTGAATAGGTTTGATTTAGGAAGAATAAATTTATTGTTATGAATATAAAGGTAATGATTATATTTAGTGTTGAGTAAATTATAAAAAATTATAAAATAGAATTCTCAAATATTTTCTCTGGTGATTATTGATCTAATTATTCATCCTAAATGTCTAATTGATGAATATGCTAAAATACAGTCACCAAAATAAGTTTTCCAGCTTTCACTTTTATTGACATTGCCAACTCGCCACCAAACCTTTTATTTGCAGCCTGATATAGATCTGTGGTTTCACTTCAGACCATCCGTTCCCCTATCCAGCTATTTCAGTCTTAAACTTTGTTGTATTTACCAACTCATATCCAAACGGTAGTTTCAAATTTAACATAGATCTTAAGTCACACAAAAGATCAATCTCTAACCACAACCAGCTTTTCAGATTTCACTTTGATTGAAATCTAATGTACAACAAGAGATTAATACAGACTATCGATTTACCTATTAGCGCAGGACGAGGAGTCGAGCTCAGATTCCAAATTTTCTATGAATTTTAATTCTTCGATATGAAACTGCCCCACCATTTTATTGTTCAGGATACCAATGCCGTCCAGGCTACTAGTGAAGGAGAATGTGATGGTTGAGCCGCCGTGTAAGGCCAACAACGTTCATGTGCATGGGGTTGGATTCCCAGGCAGCACAGAATTATAATTTACATTATCTCTACCAGAACACGTGGAAGTCGGGCTACTGCTGAGGAAACAGTAAATATATTCGTAGATATAATCCATTAGCAAAATGTGACGGGTTCTAATCCCTGCCAGGCAAAAATCATTTGCATTGTCATTCAGACTCCAGTATCAAGTTTTGTTGTAAATACTTAAAATGTGACTTCTTACTGTGTATAGTTATCAATTCATATAGGTATTTGGTTCTAATCTGCGTCCATTACTGAAACTTAACTTCATGGCGTTTAGCACCTGTGCGTTGCCCTACATTACATATCTTTCACCAGGGCCGACGCTAGCCAAAGTGCTGCCCCGTGCGAGCTGCTAAATTGCCGCCCCCCAGACCGTTCTTTGCTTTTCTCACTCTCTCTCTCTCTCTTTTTTTTTTTTACAAAATGTTTGTTAAAATATTTTTACAACCAATCTACAAATCTGTATGACAAGTCATCAATCAACCGCAATTTTTGTTTTTGCTTTTCAGACCTAGGTTTCGGCCACAGAGTGGCCAATTTAAAAAATTTTAATATGTGCTTACATCTAACCCGTCATGTTCACAGGTACGTTCAGCACGACGGTATAGATGTAAACATAACTCAAAGCATTGAGAATTGCCACTCTGTGCCAGAAATCTATGAAGATATGGAGAGAAATAAAAAAAAACAGTTGAAACGGCCAAATAGTGGGGCAGAAGACAAATGTTCAAATCTTTGTATAGCTTATGGGACTTAACTACGGGGTCATCAGTCCCTAAACTTACAAACTACTTATGAACTACTTACGAACTAGGACGGCACAAATATCCATGCCCGAGGGGGGATTCGAACCCCCGACCGTAGTGGCCGTGCAGACCTTGACTGGAGCGCCTCAGTCCCCTCGGCCACCGCAGCCGGTGTCGGAAGACAATGGAGAGAGGAACAATAAGGAAATGGAGTTATGATGATACGGACTTGTTGGTCGTTCCCGCCGGAGGTTTGAGTATTCCCTCGGGCATGAGTGTTTGTGTTGTCCTTAGCGTAAAAACGTTCAAACGTTTGTAAAGTCTATGGGACTTAACTACGGGGTCATCAGTCCCTAAACTAACTAAGACTAAGGACGGCACAAATATCCATGCCCGAGGGGGGATTCGAACCCCCGACCGTCATGTTGCCAGTTACGTTCAGGATGACGGTATAGAGGTAAAGCCGGCCGCGGTGGTCAAGGGGACTGAGGCGTTTCAGTCACGGTCTGCACGGCCACTACGGTCGGGGGCACGGATATTTGTGCCGTCCTTAGTATAAGTTAGTTTGTAAGTAGTTTGTAAGTTTAGGGACTGATGACCCCGTAGTTAAAAACAGTTGAAACGGCCAAAGAGTGGGGCGGAAGACAATGGAGAGAGGAAGAATAAGGAGATGGAGTAACATAATAATGCAATAAATACATACTCGGGAATCGACGGGTAGTGATGTTAGTCGAAATATATGAACTCACTGCAATGCGGTTATTCATTTCAAAGAACTGACACTCGCCATCTGTCGTAATTTGCATGTGTCAGTTCTGGCGTGTCTGATTATGGAATATAGGGTAATAAATTAGTCATCGCCGTATCACGTCACTTTTCTGCGCTTTTCTAGCTATTGAGGCGACGCGCGCTTATTTGCCGAGTTGCCAATTTTTTAAGTAACAGATCATAAGAAAAATAAATTTTCCTATTCTACATTCTTGAAGGAGAAAAATTCTAACTTATGCATACGCAATACCACTTACCTATTACTTCCCAAGTTGCAATAAATTCGGACGCACCAACTCTTCTGTTCTTCTGAAACGCAATGAAAGTGCTTCTGACCAGTCTTGACTCTCTCGGCCAATTATCGAAACGTTTTCTGTAGTTTTCGTTGTAGAGAACGCAACAATACGTATTGCCTGGCAAGGCGAAGTGGTGACGCGGCAGTGCCAGGAACTAGGTCACGTGATGCGGTACAGCGAGACTACGGTTAAACTAGCGCCCAAGAAGATGAAGCAAGAAGCTCACAAAAAGTATGTGACCGATGATATGGATAAATGTATTATCAGGCAGTAATTTTTATAGCATTACGAACAACAGAAAGAAATACGAACTTTGCGAAAACTGCACATCTTTTGTCAAACAGAAATGAGCTTCAAAGCTACCAATGAAACCCTTAGAAGCAATGTTCTGTCTATGGATTTTCGTTTTACAAGGTGTCAGAATTAACGTTTTGTTTCGCTTGGACGAGAAGGTATTGTCGCTAAAAGACCTCACATTCTCAATTTTTCATCAGAATCAAAGCGACCAGTAGTTTACTTAGACGAAACATGGATTCACACGCTTTATGCAGTAAATAAATGTTGGCAAAGTGATAGTGTGTGAGTAGTATTGTCACACAAAAGTGCTGGTCAGAGTTTAATTGTGTTCATGCAGGCGGAGATAGGTGTTTCACGGCTCAAAAACCAAAACGTCTGACTATCATTCCGAAACGGACAGCAAACATTTTCAAAAATACGTCGAGACCCAACTTATGCCAGGCTTACTATCAATGTCTTTATCCCTTGTAATTACTCCCAGCGTATTCACCCATTCGGAATACTTCCAGCCATTGTAGGTGTTGAACATGTTTGACTGTAGTAATGTTCAACAAATTTTTTTCCATAGCGTGGGAAGAATAAAACACTCAACTGACATTGAAGGGCGTAGCAAAATTGCTTCAGCTTAACATGTAACCGCAGTATCGAACAATGCATTCGAATTTCCAAATTAGATTTCGTCTCCTGCAAAATTAGTTGTGAGTAAACGCACGGCGCTCCACTCATAGGAATACTGGCAGTGGCGTGTGCGCCAGACTGCTTCCCTTCCGGCGTAAACACGACGGCGCTGCCACAGTGGCAAGGAAGAAATTAGCCCTCCTCTGTTGCCTCCTCCCTCCCCTTGTCCAACAGGGGCGGCCGGCTTGTAGTCGAGACGCCATGCCACAGTTCGCGAAGCCGCTCCCTCCGAGGTTTGGTTTCTAATCCCCTCTTGGGAATGAATGTTGAGTTTGTACTACAGAAAAAGGGGGGGGGGGGGGACGGCAGATTTGCCGCCCCCGGAAAGTGCCGCCCCGTGCGGCCGCGCGTTCCGCACGTGCCTTGCGCCGGCACTGCTTTAACGGTTCTCTATCAGGGACAATACATGCATGGGAGTCCTGATACAGTGCTCGAATTATCGTAATTTATTTCGAAGTTCAGACATTCCCCCTTGTAAGCTGATACTGGTGACATCGTCGAAATTTTACATTTCTTTGGTTAACAGTATGCTCAAATTCAGCCTACATACAAAATCTCATCATATCATTTAATGAGCATATGGCTTGTCACTATTGGTAATGAGAATACAGTGGTTTTTCATTTTTGTTGATGACAGTACTGATTTATGTCTGACCAGACTGCCATAAGGAGATTTGGTGTCAAGTAGTTACTTGTAGTGCACATCGCGTATAGTACAGTGACTGTAGGGTGGTATGTTTATAGAACCCGCAACAAACCTGTGTTGTTTCGGTTGCATACAATCAGATGCAGCCTACACATGGGAATTCAGGGGTGGCCCAAGTTTTTGGCGTCAACTGATAAAGCACATCCCATCTACCATCCATGGGTCAGCTGTATACATCAGGAATGCTCTCAGTCACTATAGAATAATTAATGAAGAATGCCAAGACGATATCGAAGCCATAACCATTGAAGTTAACAGTATATCCATAATGGCTATTTACAAACCACCCAATACAACCTGGGTAAATCTAGTACTCCCAACTTTAACTCACCCCTGCATATATATAGGTGATTTGAACAGTCGTCATACGAATTGGGGCTAAAACAACATTGATGGAAATGAAAAGCTAGCTCAGTAGATAGAAAAAGAAGATCTATATGTGGGCTACAATGCCAAGGACTTGAAAACTTTCTGGTCTGCAAGATGGAACACAGACACCAACCCTGACTTGTGTATCGTGATAATGTTGTTTTGTTAGCTTCAAAATCAGGTAGGATGATGACAAACTTTGGAAATCCATGGTTCACAAATGTGCATCTTTATAATTGTAACAATTAAATATTGTTGAAACGAGATAGAATGGCTGGCCAGTACTTACCTTTGTGCTGTATAGCCGAAAGTAACACAAATGAAGAAACAGAAAAAAGGGGACAAAAAGGACAAGCTTTCAGAACACAGTTCCTTCATCAGGTGGGAGAGAAGGGAAGAAGAAAGGATGGGAACAGAAGGGAAAGGTAGTCCATGACCTAGGTCATGAAGGTGGTGTTTCGGGAGTGTGGATGTCAGAGATACTGCATGTATGTACTGAGCCAAGCCAGAGAGGATAAATATAACCAAAGAGGAAAGATCAAGTAGTAAAGAGAAGAGAAGATGAGTGAAATGAATGATGCTGAGGGGTGTAGGAGGGGCGGGGGGTTGTCTAAAACGTTTTTCATTAACAGGGAAAGATAAATGGACACACACACACACACACACACACACACAGAGAGAGAGAGAGAGAGAGAGAGAGAGAGAGAGAGAGAGAGAGAGAGAGAGAGAGAGAATGACAGAGAGAGCAAGAGGACGGGAGGGAAAGGGAGAGAGAGAGAGGTAAGGAAGGGATAATGAGTAGGTGAGCTGTGGATGGAGGAAGGGGAGGGGTTAGCGTAGATTTAGGTCAGGGGGGGGGGGTGGCGGGAGGAGAGGATATGTTGGAGGTTGGAGGGCAAGTTCCCACCTCCGTAGCTCTGAGGGACTGGTGTTTGTTGGTACTATCCAAATGGCACATATGGTGTAACACATGCACAGGTCCCTGGAGTTATACTGGAGGGCATGTTCTGCCACAGGATATTGGGTGTCCCCCAGGCAAACAGTCCGTCTGTGCCCATTCATCCGCTCAGCCAATTTGTTAGTAGTCATACCAACATAAAAGGCTGAACAGTGGACACATGTCAGCTGGTATATGACGTGTGTTGTCTCGCATGTGGTCCTGCCTTGAATTGGGTAGGTTTTTCCTGTGGTGGGGCTGGAGTATGTGGTAGTGGGAGGATGCATTGGACAGGTTTTGCAACGGGATCGGTTGCAGGGGTAGGAACCATTAGGTAGGGAGGGTGGTTTTGGGATGTTGTAAGGTTGGACAAGGATGTTGCGGAGGTTGGGTGGACGGCGGAAGCCTTGTTTCGTTAGTATGTACTGTACTTCCTCGATTCACGTCATCAACACAGATTTTCTGTGAACGTATTGTCAAGAATTGTTCGTGATGTCTTGATTGGGCCTCATGTGACCTATGGTCACTGGAGCACGTTATCATGATTTCATATGGAATACCCTACCTGTGCTGCTAGAACATGTGCCTTTACAAGTATGACACAACATGTGGTTCATGCACGATGGAGCTCCTGCACATTTCAGTCGACATGTTCATACGCTTCTCAACAACAGATTCGGTGACCAATGGATTGGTAGAGGCAGACCAATTCCATGGCCTCCACACTCTCCTGACCTCAACCCTCTTGACTTTCATTTATGGGGGCATTTGAAAGTTCTTGTCTACACAACCCTGGTACCAAATGTAGAGACTCTTCATGCTCGTGTTGTGGATGACTGTGATACAATACACCATTCTCCAGGGCCGCATCAGCGCATCAGGGATTCCATGCGACGGAGGGTGGATGCATGTATCCTCGCTAACGGAGAACATTTTGAACATTTCCTGTAGCAAAGTGTTTGAAGTCCCGCTGGTATGATCTCCTGCTGTGTGTTTCCATTCCATGATTAATGTGATTTGAAGATAAGTAATAAAATGAGCTCTAACATGGAAATTAAGCATTTCTGGACACATGTCCAAATAACATATTTTCTTTCTTTGTGTGTGAGGAATGTTTCCTGATAGTTTGGCTGTAACTTTGGTAACACCCTATATATTGTTGTTGTGGTCTTCAGTCCGGAGACTGGTTTGATGCAGCTCTCCACAATACCCTATCCTGAGCAAGCCTCTTCATCTCCACATAAGAACGACAACCTACATCTGTCTGAATCTGCTTACTGTATCCATCTCTTGGTCTTGCCCTGCGATTTTTTCCCCATACACTTCCCTCCAACGCTAAATTCACAATTCCTTGATGTCTAAGAATGTGTCCTACCAATCTATCCCTTCTTTTAGTCAAGGTATGCCAGAAATTCCTTTTCTCCCCAATTCTGTTCAGTACCTCCTCATTAGTCACCCGATCCACCCACCTAATCTTCAGCATTCTTCTGTAGCACCATATTTCAAAAGCCTCAATCCTATTCCTGTCCGCACTGTTTATCATCCATGTCTCACTCCCATACAAGGCAACACTCCATACAAATGCCTTCAGAAAGGACTTCCTTAGGTTTAAATCAATATTCGATGTTAACAAATTTCTCTTTTTCAAAAACGCTTTTCTACCCATTGCCATTCTGCATTTTATATCCTCTGTACTGCGACCATCATTTGTTATTTTACTGCCCAAGTAACAAAACTCATCTACCTCTTTTATTGCTTCATTTCCCAATCTAATTCCTTGAGCATCACCTGATTTTCTTACACTGCACTCCATTACCCTAGTTTTGCTCTTGTTAATGTTCATCTTATATGCACCTCTCAGCACAATGTCCATTCCGTTCAATTGCTCTTCCAGGTCCTTTGCTGTATCTGACAGAATTACTATGTCGTCGGCAAAACGTAATGTTTTTATTTCTTCCCCCTGGACTTTAATCCCTATTCCAAATTTCTTCTTGCTTTCATTTATAGCTTGCTCAATATACAAATTGAACAACATTGGAGAAAGGCTACAACCCTGTCTTACTCCCTTCCCAACTGATGCTTCCCTTTCATGCCCTTCGAGTCTAATAACTGCGGTCTGGCTTTTGTACAAGTTGTAAATAACTCTCCTTTCCCTATATTTTACTCCTGTTTGCTTCAGAACTTGAAAGAGTTCATTCCAATCAACATTGTCAAAAGCCTTCTCCAAATCTACAAAGCTAGAAATGTAGGTTTGCCTTTTCTTAATCTATCTTCTAGGATAAGCCGTAAAGTGAGTATTGCCTCCCATGTTCCTACATTTTTCCTGAACCCAAACTGATCTTCCCCGAGGTCGGCTTCTACCAGCTTTTCCATCCTTCTGTATATAATTCGCGTTAATATTTTGCAGCCATGACTTATTAAACTGATGGTTCTGTAGTTTTCACACCTGTCTGCACCTGCTTTCTTAGGAATGGGGATTATTACATTTTTCTTAAAGTCTGAGGGTACTTCACCTGTCTCATACATCTTACACACTAGGTGAAACAATTTCGTCATGGCTGGTTCTCCCAGAGACTTCAGTAGCTCTGAGGGAATATCATCTACTCCAGGGGCCTTGTTTTGACTTAGGTCTTACAGGGCTCTGTCAAATTCTTCTCTCAGTACAGTATCTCCTATTTCAGCTTCATCTACACCCTCTTCCCTTCCTACAATATTGTCTCTAAGTTCATTTCCTTTGTAGAGCCCCTATATATACTCTTTCCACCTTTCAGCTTTCCCTTCCTTGGTGAGAACAGGTTTTCCATCAGTGTCCTTAATATTCATAGAGCTGTTTTTCTTATCTCCAAATGTTTCTTTTATTTTCCTGTAGGCTGTATCTATTTTTCCCCTATTTATACATTCTTCTACATCCTTGCATTTGCCTTCTAGCCACTCCTGCTTAGCCATTTTGCACTTCCTGTCAATCTCATTTCTTAGTCGTCTGTACTCCATTTTGCCTGTTTCATTTACTGCATTTTCATATTTTCTCCTTTCATCGATTAAATTTAGTATTTCCTGTGATATCCAAGGGTTTTTTGTAGGTCTTTCCTTCCTACCTATTTTGTCCTCTGCTACCTTCACTATTTCATCTCTCAATTTTACCCATTCCTCCTCTACTGTTTTATTTTCCACTCTTTCTGTCAATTGTTGCCTAAAGCTCCCTCTGAAATTCTTAAGAACCTCAGGTTCCTTCAATTTATCCAGATCCCATCTCCTTATTTTCCTACCTTTCTGTAGTTTCTTTAGTATCAGCCTACAGTTCATAACCAACAAGTTATGGTCAGAGTCTATATCTGCCCCTGGGTATGTCTTACACTGTAGAACCTGGTTCCGAAATCTATGTCTTACCATTATAAAATCTATCTGGTATCTCCCGGTGTCTCCTGGTGTCTTCCACATATACAACCTTCTTTTGTGATTCTTGAACCAGGTGTTTGTTATAACTAAATTATGTTCTGTGCAAAATTCTACCAGGCAGCTTCCTCTTTCATTCCTTTTGCCCAGACCATATTCACCTACTATCCTCCCTTCCCTTCCTTGTCCTACTACCGAATTCCAGTCTCCCATAACAATTAAGTTTTCCTCTCCCTTAATTGTCTGAATAATTTCCTTTAGCTCCTCATATATTTCTTCGATTTCCTCATCATCGGCAGAGCTAGTTGGCATATAAACCTGTACTACTGTTGTCGGTGTTGGCTTCGTATCTATCTTGACAATGAGAATGCGATCACTGTGCTGGTCATAGTAGTTTACCCGCATTCCTATTTTCTTATTCATTATCAATCCTACTCCTGTGATACCCCCAATTGATTTTGTATTTATAATCCTGTACTCACCTGACCAGAAATCTTGTTCATCATGCCACCGAACTTCACTAATCCCCACTATATCTAACTTCAACCAATCCATTTCCCTTTTTAAATTTTCTAATTTTCCTACTCGATTAAGGGATCTAACATTCCACGCTCCGACCCATAGAATGCCAGTATTGTCTTTCCTGATGATCACATCCTCCTGAGTAGTCCTCGCCCGGAGATCTGAATGGGGGACTATTTTACCTCCGGAATATTTTACCCGAGAGGATGCCATCATCATATGTTCATACAGTAGAGCTACATGTCCTCGGGAAAGGTAACGGCTGTAGTTTCCCCTTGCTTTCAGCCGTTCACAGTAGCTGTGTGGCAAAGCCACATTAGCTGATGTTACAAGGCCAGCTCAGTCAATCATCCAGACTGTTGCCCCTGTAACTACTGAAAAGGCTGCTGCCCCTCTTCAGGAACCACACTTCTGTCTGGCCTCTCCACAGATACCCCTCCGCTGTGGTTGCACCTACGGTACGGCTATCTGTATCGTTGAGGCACACAAGCCACCCCACCTCGGCAATGTCTGTGGTTCATGGGAGTGGATATATATCCTTCCCTTTCTCCTCCCCTTTTTTTCTCTTTTTCCTGAAGAAGCTGCCAGTGGTGGCGAAAGCTTGTATGTGTGTTTGTGTGTGATTTTATGCATAAATTTTTATGTATCCTTACTGTGTACAAATTTGATGTAAACTTACATTTATGAAACAACATTTTTAAACTTCGGTCACTCATCCATCATCAAGTATTTCCTCAATTTACAAATATATTTAAGTATTTGTAGTACAAAATTGGATATTTACAAGAGAAGCATTTTGAGTTTTGTAATTCCATACATTATTGTGTAATAATTGTGAAACTAAATATGTGTTATGCAATAATATTGCATTTTTAAAGTCTGTTTTGTTATTTCTACAAAGTATAAAAATATTAAGAAAGTAACATTAACGGTCTGTGTCAGATATAAATAGAAGTATATGAAAAAATGTATACAGAAACAATAAAAAAAATATAAAAATAAATACTAAACAAAATGGGAATACTTTCTTGCTACTTCCTCATCAGTTATTCATGGATTTGTTTTCATTTGGCAGGTTACCTTATTGGATCCATCAGTTTTAATTCTACAACTTTTACATTCGATTCATTAGCAGTGACATGAAACTTTGGCATATTTTCATTGTTGATGTATAACATTTTCTGAAGATTCTTTCAATGAATCTCAGTATGGTATCTACCTTACCTATCATTAATTTTATGTAGTTATTCCAACTCAAATCACTCTTTATGTATACAACAAGATGTTTTATAGAAGTAACTCATTCCAGTATTGTTCTGAAATTTTGTAGTTGTATGGTAAATGATCTTTCTTTCTATATATTTGTTATGTGTTACTTCTGTTGATGTTGAGGGTCAATTGCCACTTCTTGTACCAAGTGTCAAAGTACTGCAGATCATCTTGTATTTTCCAACAATTTTCCAGCATTGCAAGTTCTTTGTATACTACACCATCATCCATGAAAAGTCTTATTAAAGTTCTGATATAATCTACCAGATCATTTATAAATGTAAAAGGTAGTTGTCCTTTAAACTCACTTGGGGCAGACCAGAAATCACTTCAGTGTATTATTTTTGCTATAAACTCTTCAGTCGAATTACACAATTGGTATGATATTACATAAACTCATATTGTTTTCATTAGAGGAGAGTGCAGAACTGTATGTAATGCCTTAAAATGTAAAGAAACACTGAATCTACATGAACGTCTATATCTACTTCTTTCTCGTTCATGTAAATGAATGGTATGTGGTGTCTTTCACATGAGTGTTGCTTTTGGAATCCATGTTGATTTCTACAGAGGAGATTTTCAGTCTCTGGAAATGTTATAATATGCAAGCACATGCATTAGATTTTTCACAACACTACTCTAAGATAAAAGAAATTAGGACCAGTAATGGTAGGCTGTATCCTCTGCCACACACCCTATAGTGTCTTTCAGAGTAGATATTTAGATGCTTCAGAGGAAATAAACAAAATCAATCAATATGTAATTGAAATACTAAATATATGTATTTCATTATGAAATTCTTTTAATATATGTAGTCTGACAGATCAGTATACAACATCCAAAATTTATAAACATTCTACATACAAAACTAATGACACAAATAACACATATAACATTAATGTAGTTTTTAATTTCCATTATTTGATGATAAGTGAAAAATCCAGTCTTCTTTTGATTCTTTCTAGACCTGAATAAACTTCTATATGAAATGAATTGTAGGTCTACTAAAACATACATAAAATAAACTTAAACAGTATACGACATGAGAGAATGAACACATCCGAGATATTTTGATGATGTAAGTGACACAAAATCATAAATCACGATTAAAAATGAGCACATTTATTAAAACTACTGACCTCTGAAAATGAAAAGCTGCATTCGTTATCACATTCAATAAAACTTAATAATATTTAATGTTCCACGAGTGAAGGGGGAAGGATGGAGGTAAATGTTGTACGTAGTCTTTGGCACAATAGCAAAGGCAATATGGCAACAATTACACTTCATTAAACTAATCCTTTTGACATCAGCTATAACCTGATGTAGATGAAACAATAAATTAACATAGGAAAATTTGTGCTTGATGAGGACTTGAATCCAGCACAAATTTTCATATGTTTCATCTACATCAAGTTGTAGCTGATCATAACTAGCTTCATAATACTTACATCTGATGTCAAAAGAATTAGTTTCATAATATTTACATATGTAATTTGTCAATAATTTATTTACTTCTAATGTAAAATTCTTAATTTTTGGTCTTCTTTGCACATAATAAATATTTCACATAAGAGCTGTTATTGTGACAATGATGTGAGAAAATATTATTTATAATTCCAAATTAACCTAGAACTTCCACAGTCTGTACAATTATTAGTTCTGAATATCAGTATGAATGATAACATAGCAAAACCAGTTATCACCTTATATTGGTCACATAAGATATCTGATCACAAAATATGAATAATAATAATAATAATGATATGTAAAGTTACAGTGGTTACAAAAGGGTGTAATAATCTGTTCTCTTCATCCTAATTTTTCTGGAATTTATAGACAAAGTTTTGTATCTAGTGGACAGAAATTTTTGTTTCATGTAGCACCATTTCCTAATGAAACATTATGAATATTATGCGCTACTGACAGATTTCACAACTGCTCACTGATATTAACAACTGTGTGATAATCACATCTACCAGCAATGTGTAGTTCTTAAGCAAACTAGTTCAAATTATATTATTCAGGAAATTATTCAGCAAATTATCATGCTTTCACACTTCATCTCCCCTACCAATTGGATGTACAAATGAATCTCTTCCTTCTGATGATGAGTTCACCCCACTCCCATAATCTGAGTGTCCATAATTCTGAATAGCTAATGGTGAAATGTGCAGATTGAAACTGTTCACTTAGTTCAATTTATACTCCTGTTCTGAACTGTATGAATTTCATCAGAACAGAAGGCTGAAAGCAAGCCATTAATTCACTAGGTTCAATTTATTGTCCAGTCCAAATCCCCACCCCCCTGATGCTGGGTACCCTACTTGTTGTAACACAGTTACTGTTAGTCACACTGGTTGGCTGTAGTTATCTAAATATGTCTTTCCAATATTAAGAATTAATTTTTGTGAACTATAATACGAATGACTATCAGATAATACCCAGATTCCCAAGTAAAGGCTAAGGTTAAAATTAGAAGTCTTCAGCCTATGCACACAAAAATACTGTGCTTACAAGAGGAAATTATTTTGTATGCAATAAAATTTTGCTTTCCTGTTTACTAATTCAATGGGTTTTCGAAGTGCTCTTATTTATGGAGACCTTATTATTAAAACTTTCATTTGAAATATCTCAAAGGCATACAATAGTACGATAAAAAGAAAGACTTTCCCCATCTCTAGTACCAACTGCACAACAACTGATGCATCAAATATACTGATGTAACATAGAGAAGAAAATTAAGGTTTTGCTAGATGAGGATATCTTTGGCTTTGGGATAGGTGAAGGCACCATAGAGGCAGTCCTGACACTGCACTTGATAATGGAAGCAATCCTGAAGAAAAATCAAGACACATTAATATCATTTATCAATCTATAAAAAACACGCTACAGTGTAGAATAGTGCAATATGTTTGAAATTCCGAGAAAAAAAGATTAATCTATAGGGGAAGACAGGTGATATAAAGTACATACAAGAACCTGCAAGACAAGAATGAAAAACTCAGATTAAAAAGGAAGTAAGACAGAGATACAGGTTTCTACCCTTACTGTTCATATATACATCAAAGAAGCAGTGACTGAAATAAGAGAAAGTTTAAAGAGTGGGATAAAACATGGGGATCAAAGGATATGATGAGATTCATTGATGATGTTGCTGTCCTTAGTGACAGTGAAGAAGAATTACAGGATCTGCAGAACAGGTTTGAATATGGGTTTAAATTAGACCACAATAAAACCAAAGCAAAGAAAAGTAGCAGAAATGAAATTAGTGAGAAAATTAATATCAAAATTGATGATCAAAATGTAGAAGTAGTTAAGGAATTCCACTATCTTGGTAGCAAAATAATCCATGATGGACAAAGCAAGGAGAACAGAAGAAGTATACTGGCCGAGGCAAAGATGGTATTCATGGCCAAAATGAGTCTACTGTTACCAAACATTGTTCTTAATGTTAGGAAGCAATTTCTGAGACCATACATTTGAAGCACAACTTTGTATGGAAGTGAAACATGGACAGTACAAAAACCGGAACAGAAGAGAAATGAAGGATTCAGCATGCTACAGATGAATGATGAAAATGAGGTGCACTGATAAGATAAAGAGTGAGGAGGTTCTCTGTAGATTGGTGAAGAAAGGACACACCTGATAAGAAGAATGGAAAGTATAGTACAACATATATTAAAACATCATGGAATTAGCTTCATGGTATTAGAGATAGCTCTAGAGGGTAAATGTTGTGGGGACAGACATATATTCAGTGAATTGTTGAAGACTTAGGGTGCAATTGGTCCTCTGAAAAGAAGAGGTTTGTACAGGAGAAAAAATTCTGGTGGGCCACATCAAACAAGTCATAAGACTGATGACTACAGTGCAGCCAGCAGAATGAAACTGAGAACAAGTTTTCAGGATTCATGTATTTGGGAAAGAGCTTGCCACAGTGAAATATCCATGCACACTAAGCCACCTTGCTGTGGAGTTCACAGGTGCTTTCCATCATTGGTTGGTGTTCTTGGAGCATGCGTGTGTGTGGGGGTGGTGGGGAGGGGTGACAGGGTTCCTTTGGCTACTTTACGTAGTTTGTAAGCCTGGGGACTGATAATCTCAGTAGTTAAGTCCCACATAATTACAAACATTTGAACATTTTTTTAAAGTGCTGTGATGGAAACAATAAACCTGCAAATGCTACATACAATGAAAAGATCTGCTTACGAAACATTGAGCATGGTCAAACTGTTATCACATCAGATAAGCCATTAGAATGTCAAACAAGCAGTGTGTCCCCTCCTCCAAGAAAGTAATAATCATTAATTTTTAGAAGGCTTTTTTTCATACTACAACGAAATTAAGTTACAAGCCCATCCAAACTTTCTGCACCATAGAATAATAAATTATTTTACTTTACTGTAGATAGTGACTCCTGTTGTAATTACATCCATATTACATGAATAAACCTGCACTTCTTACTACTGTGTTTAAAAAACATATCTATCATGTAAGAAAATAGTTACTTGCATAGACAAACTGCACACTCCATTGTATGCTCAGTAATGTATACATTAAATACTTTGTATCAGTAGAACAGAATGTGGACATCTGCACAGACCATTCTATATCATGCTTATCTGTATAAGCTGTTATCATATGGTCAACACAATGACAAGTACTAATATGACAATGAGGTGGAAAGAAATTTATATGATGAAGAATCCTATACTACACACATAATTTTGTGTATTCTTGAAGATATCTGTTACCAAATGAGTAGTTATTCATGTCTCCTACAAAAAAGCCAATGCACAGAGGGAAAGCAAACCTAAACAACTAAATATTGAGTATTACATGTAATCAGTTTGCTGTCATGAAAATATATTAGGCAAAGCACACACTGCATACATGTAGCTGCTTTCTCTTAGAAGTTCTTGAAATACACTTTCCAGCAAAGTTACTTTTTAAGACTATCCCACGCCTCTTGTCCTGGGAGGAGGGGGGGGGGGCCTTCAAATCTCTAAAGTTACTTTTTTTTACAGTAATACACATATTTCCAAGTGGGGGGGGGGGGGGTATCTCATTTTGTTTTGCCGCCGCCCCAGGCCTCCGACAGCCTTAGTCCGCCACTGGTGAAAATGGAAGCAAATATTCAGCTGCATCCCTATTTGATCACAATCTTTCAATCTCCAACTCATAACCCATAAATACATCATACAGTGGACATATCATAAGACTTACTTTACAAGTTAGTGGGAACCTGTAGTGCATAAATTTTGTATTATAGTATCAGCTATGCTGTCACACAAAGCTTACATGCAACAAAATTGGAACCTAGAAAAAACTATGGCTGTACAAGCAAATCACAAATTCATTCGCAGACATCTGTGGAAATTTTTACAGTACTTATTTGTGAATACAAAATGTAACTTGATAAATGTGTAAGCAAAAAGCAACAACGATATTTGTGACAGCCAACGAAATTAAATATTTGTAAGGGCAACAATATCAAATATTTCTACTGAAACAAGAAATACTTCAATATTTCCAGTTTTGACATTGCAAATAACAACTAAATGTGATGATGGATATATGTTATTTTTTAAGTTAGCCAAAATAAAGAACCACTGACAATACAAATATGTGAATATAAAAATGTAGATATGTAAATAACAGGAAAAGAAAAATTTGCTCCAGCTTCATATTCATAAGTTGAAGTGTTAACTTGATTCAAAAGCCACTGTTTTACTTACAAATCTTCAGTTGCTGCATACACAGTTTTACATATTGGAAATCCAACACACTTGTCTTGCCTGATATTATTACAAAATCTCAGATATAAAACAGCAATAACTCATGATATTACAATCAACTGGTCCTTCCCCCTCCAAATGGTAACATTTTCTCCATTTGAACACACCATTTATTAAAAAGAAAATGGTCTCATTGTCTTGCTACTAAACTTTCCAGACAATGAGCCAACAGTATATCACTACAAACCATTTCATAGACACCTAACACATCTTGATATGACTAACCTTGTAGACAATTTATGAAACATACATGTGTCTGCACCCTGCATTCACAAACAACACATTTTTATAGGTAGAACAATCAAATAATACATGTAACATTTAATTTGAAATATACAGCACCAAATCCATCATTTAAAACCACAACAATATTTATGGTACACGTAGCTGCAAACTAACATGGAATGCTATATAATGGCTAAGCAGTTTTTCCAACACAAAATAGATTCAAATTGGACACAACAGGTTTATATGACTCTTCAAATTTAGATTACAGAAAGCAAAGCACATTTAGACAAGATCTGGAATTTAATGGACATATATGAAATTCATTCAAACACTGACTTAATGTCTTACTTTGTGGTGTTGATTTTTCTCTTTTTCATGCTTTCTCTGTGCTGCTTTACTTGGAAAATTTTCTGCTGGTTGGTCATTCTGAGGGGAGAGAGAGGAAAAAAATTGCTATTAACAAAGAAGAAGAAAAATAATGTTGTTGCTGCTTAAAAGGAGATATACTAACATACAACATTCAACAGGTAAAACTAAATCAAGAACTGGCACTAATAACAAAAACTTTGATTCAATATCTTGCAACTTATGCAGGCATATCTCACTGATTATACATAAACTTGAAAATTATTACTCAAAGATTTGTTCTAAAGTTAATCAACCAAAATGAACCTTGGATCACATAATATTCATATGAGCACAATATTGAGCTTGTGTGGATAATAAGCCCAAATTTGAGATCACATAATTTGATGATTTGTAGTCAGCAGATTTTCAACAGGCTTTTCAGTCCCTCAAGCAATGTTTGTGCTCCATTTTCTGTTTGGCTTCTTCTCAAAAGGGTAAACATCCAACTCTGGCCTCTGATGTGACCCAGAATAGCATTGGTGTGATCGTGTAGGAACACAATATGGAGGGCACCAAGCAGGCAAATACTCAAGAGTCAAAGACACTTTCTGCAGTAGAGCATAATTATTTACAAGAGGAAAAAGAGTTTTCAAAAAAAAAAAAAAAAAAAAAAAAAAAAAAAATAATAATAATAATAATAATAAAGCTTCAGATTTTCTTGTATAGGGGGTAACATGATTTTTGTTCTCATCACTGACCATAAGATGCTGGTTTCCTTATTTGTGCCACATTCCAAGCTAGCAAACAGAATTGCCACTGATTTCAGATGCAGGTCTTCTTCCTCAGTAATTATTGTTATGGTATTAATTATTGCTCCACTGCCCAGCATGCAAATACAGATGCACAATCTCATACGCCAGTGGCATTGGATCAGGAATTTGACTGAAAGGAGGTACTCCTTTTACCTAGGACAATTACTAGTGGAAGACTCCACTGGACTTTCTTATGATGGTGGGGGAGGTAACAGCTGCCAAAGCTGCTGACTAACTTTTCTAGAAAATATTTTGACCTGTTCAGGTGGGATGACCAGAGTGCACTCTTTCAGAAACTAATTTAGGGCTGTGTGTGTGCGTGACTTGATATTATCCAGCGGCCTCATGCTTTTCACAGTTGAGAAAATCAATCGAGTTATTGTTCCTGTAGTGTTGCACCCTCACATATGTCAGCTGCTGGACACTTCATATGGTGTTATGACTTGTATGAAAGCTTCCACATGTCATTACATACACTGACCAGTAATACTGAACACATTGTTTGAGTTTGTGCAGCCTGTGCACAGAACCAGGCTGCGTTGTTGCATCAGTTTACTAATTATCTATTTGCAGAGTAACCTCAGAAAGTGTGAATGTTGACATTGCAAACCTTTCATTCGAAAACATGAGGTTCTTGGTGGTTGATCTTATCATCAAATTTCCTGGATGTCATTATCCTCTCTTCCATGATGTTCACAACTTGTTGGTCAGTTTTGGTATTGAAGGATCACTCATGACCCTTGTAACTGATAACTGTCAACAATTTTTGTCAGAGGAGTTGGAAGACTTTTGTCTTTGCAAGAGTATCCATCTTCTGACTATTGCCCTATTTCACATGGCTTAAAACTCGAAGCTGGTGGACTTCAGGTTTATGATCATGACTTAAAAGAAGACATCTGCCTCATATGAAGTCACTGGACTGAGAGTTTTTTGGCAATGTATTGGCTGATGTTGGTTAAGGAGTGTAGGCCAGGGGAAACTTTGTATAGCCACAATCCATGGTATTTTTGGATTTGTTGTCCCAGCATTACATGCCCCAGACCATCCAAGCCCACCCTGATTTTCTCACAGGGCTGCTGTTTGGGTTCAGTATTTGAATCAATGAAGATTGACATGTGTCGTGGTCACCTACAAAGATCAGCACTTGTTTATGGTGGATGTCATTAAAATCAGTTGTAGCTACAACCCATTTGACCTACAACGCTGCTGTCTCACAAACAGTCAGAGCTGTAGGCCATCACAGCATTGTCCCAACAGGCCACTCCCATTATGGCAGCATGAACCTCTGTCAATCAACCTTCATCTGAGAAGTAGGGTGTCAGCAGGGATAGTTCCTCTGCCTTCTGCAATGGAAACAATAGAATATTAACTAATGGCAGAGGCCTAACCACCACATTCCTGATAGACCATTGATTACAGGTAAACTCAGCAATTTTTTGCCCCCTTTGGCTGAGCTAGTTTTTTCACCATCTCATTTGATTGATTTTATGCCAGGGAATCTCTCTGGTTTTGCAATGGAGGTCATGGAAGAAATTGGGTTATTATTATGGGGGAGGGATTAAGTACCTCTGCCAATTGGGCACTGATATGGACAGCTGGATACTGAGATGCATGTACAACAGCTTACATGAGTATAACAGTGAGAAAGTAAAATATACTGTTACAGAAGGTGCATGCAAAGTGTGGATAGGGCAAAGACAATGACCACAGTGATTGACTGCTGGCAACAACAGATCTGGCCTGGCACATCTAATGTTGATTTCAACTAATGTGAACATAACTATGGTCTTGTGCCATATTATTTTATGTGCACAATTCTTAGTCACTTGCACTGGTTGTGTGTTGTGGTCTGCTCTCTTATCGGCTCTATGTGGAGTTTGGCCACTCTGTTCCCCATAGATTGACTTGAACAATACATTTTCTCTTCCGTATTGCTTGCCACAAATAACATATAGATGTGTTAACACTCAAAATGGAACAACTATGAACTCTGAAAGTTACCCTCTAGTAATGCATAATTACACAAATATAGGGGCTGGATGAAAAGTAATGACAACTATTATTTTCCTTTGAAAAGGCTTTATTGATAGAGGTACTTACTGTTACATACATTCAACATAATCAATCCCAATATCTATGACCTTTTGCCAGATGTTTGCCCATTTCTTTCTGTTGATGTCCTGCAATGACCATTCCTATGGTATGAATAATGACTGGTGTTGTAGCACAACTCTCACAATGGACCTTTCACTTTGGCAATGAGATTGTTATCACACGAACTCATGTCAGGTGAGTACTGTGGATGTCCCAGACTCCCCCATAACTAGTGGTGCAAGAGATCCTGGACAACAACAGCAATATAGCATCGTACATTGCCATTCAGGATGATGAGGTACTGTTTCTGCAACACACCTGCAGCTGCAACTGCCCAGGACCTTTTGTGCCACTGGCAAAGTATGATTCTAATACATCCATCATATTCACCTGACAGAAGACCCTTTGGTAACAATCTCTTTGTGAAAGTGAAAGAACCACTGCAATGGATCCAGTACAACATAAAGAGATATCATTATCTATGACATAGGATGGTGAGTACCAGATATCAACAGAAATAAAATAGGTGTCTAGATATCGTGTTCTGGACACCTGGCAAAAGGTCTTAAACAATGTGGGTGATTGTATGGGCGGTTTGTAACTATAAGTACATCTGTCAATTAGATCATTTCAAAGTAAATAATAGTTCTCATTACTTTCTATCGAGTCCTGGTATTATGTGTTATAAATTGTTTTTATCTCATTAAAAAAGAAACCAGTTAATTAATTTTTGTATGAATACACAATTCTGAAACAACTATCAGATGCAATTTATTCATTGACTTTTTTGAATGCAGAATCTGAAAATTAGCAGATTCTGGATTTACCGAGATATCCTTTATGCCCTAAATAATTTAGCCCAATACAGTTTAGTTACAAAGTAGAAGAAGAAAAGTACAGAAGCTGATGTGAATGGAACAGATTTATAAATGGTGAAAACTGAGATATTCTCTATGGCTGACTAATTATTTATCTACTGAGACCTTGAGCTAGCAGGCTGTTGCGTTGTTTGTATCAACAGTGTTGAAGGCATATTAGTGCCAATAATGATGATCATGATGAACTAATAGCTAAAGTCTTCTGTGGTGACATCCTTGGATTAAACATCTCTATTTCTTTTTGTGTCAAAACTGGAAAAAAATATGTGTAGCTTTCAAAATTGCATCTACCACTTTTATCATTATAAAGTACCATAACTTAAAATCAGCAAAACACCTGAATTCTCCTGCAGGGTAGTAAATGAAAGATTCACTAGCTTATAGCATATTGATGTCACATACAGAGAAATGACAGGAGCATATGTTCAATGATTTTTGTTCTGATGTGAAGGGTGGAACCTTGAGTAAGCATATAACACAGTACTGACCCAATTTTTTGTCTTTTTTGAATGATCATGTAACATTCAACATATCAAATTTACATTCCTGCCATAAGAGAACAGAAATTGATGACAATACTGAAAGCTTGAGGTAAATGGCAAATTTGACAAATGAAGAGAAATAAGCTTGTTTTATTCAATGTTAAAATTAAAAAAAGAGTTATATGAATATTGTGAAAATGTATACTTTTACAAAACTGTATTGAGTCTAAGGTGGTTAAAGTGTTTAAAAATATTCTCAGTGGTATAATGCACACTTAAAATCTGATTTACTTTTTCAGAATTTTGGGAAACATTTACATATAAACATACAATATTGGAAAGTGGCTTTAAAACTGTTGCATAATATACTGTTAAGACATCAGTAATATAACAAAGAGACATATCATTTAAACAGGGACTCTGCATAGCTGAACAACCATTGTCAGCAGTACTGCAGATAACTGGCTTGTGTATCAAAAGTTTTTGAATGAATGTCTACATCTACATCTACATACGTACTCCGCAATCCACTGTAAGGTGCGTGGTGAATGGTACACTGTACCACTACTAGGCATTTCCTTTCCTATTTCATTCGCAAATAGAATGAGAAAAAAAAGAATGCCTATATGCTTCTGTACAAGCCCTAATTTCTCTTATCTTGTCTTTGGGATCACTATGCAAAATGTAAGTACGTGGTAGCAAGACTGTACTACAATCAGCTTCAAATTCCAGCCCTCTAAATTTCCTCAACAGAAATTCACAAAAACAACGTCATCTTTGAAGCTGAGTGTAGTACGATCTTGCTACCACATACTTACATTTCGCATAGTGATCACAATGACAAGATAAGAGAAATTAGGGCTTTATGTTTTATACGCAGTCTCCTTTACAGATGAAGTACATCTTCCCAAAATTCTCCCAATAAACCGAAGTCGACTGCCCGCCTTACTCACAACTGTCCTTACATGTTCGTTCCATTTCATATCGCTCTGCAATGTTATGCCTAGAAATTTGAATGACGTGACTGCATTAAGAAGCTCACTACTAATGCTGTATTCAAATATTATGGGATTGTTTTTCCTAATCATGCGCATCACCTTACATTTTTCTACATTGAGGGCTAACTGCCATTCTTCGCACCAACTAGAAATTTTGTCTAAGTCACACTGTATGCTATTACAGCCAGTTAAAGACAACACCCTCCCATACACCACAGCATCATCAGCAAACAGTCACAAATTACAAGTTAGTCTTTCAATCAGATCATTTATATAGATAGAAAATAATAGTGGTCCTAACACACTCCCCTGGGGTACGCCTGACGATACACTCATCTCTGATGAACACTCGCTGTCAAAAACAACATACTGCCTTCTATTACTTATGAAGTCTTTTAGCCAGTCACAAATCTGTGAACCTATTCCATAAGTTCATATCTTTGTTAGCAGTCTGGAGTGCAGCACCATGTGAAATGCCTTTTTGAAGTCGAGAAAAACACAATCCGCCTGTTGCCCTTCATCCATGGCTCACAATATGTTATGTGAGAAAAGAGCAAGCCGAGTTTCACATGAATGATGTTTCCTGAACCCGTGCTGGTTTGTAGAAAGAAGCTTTTCTGTCTCAAGGAAATTTACTATATTCAAACTGTGAATGTGCTCAAAAATTCTACAGTAAACTGATGTCAATGACATTGGCCTGTAATTATGTGGGTCAGTTCTCTTTCCTTTTTTATAAACGGCAGTCATCTGCACTTTTTTCCAATCACTAGGAACTTTGCACTTAATTAAAGATTGGCAATAAATGCAAGCTAAGTAAGGGGCCAGTGCCACAGAATACTCTTTGTAAAACCGAACTGGTATTCCATCCGGACCAGCAGACTTATTTGTATTTAGCTCTCTCAGCTGCTTCTCTACACCGAAAATACCTAATTACTATGTCCTCCATTTTGGAATTAGTATGTTGATAAAATGTTGGTATATTTGTGTGGTCCTCCTGTGTGAAACATTTCTTAAAGATTAAATTTAGAACTTCAGCTTTCCATTTGCTTTCTCCTATTACTGCCCCGGAATGATCAACGAGTGACTGGATAGTGGGCTTTGACCCGCTTATCGATTTTACATAGGACCAGAATTTTTTAGGGTTTTTGGGAAGATCTTTTGCTACGGTATGGCTGTGGTTATTATTGTATACTTAGCACATCGATCATTTTATAGGTGCACAAATCTCTACTAACCTTTGCCTGTCATCAATCAACTTTACAGGCACATATTTCTCTAACCCTTTATGTACAATGCACATAAATTTAGTCCACAATTCCTCTACATCCATAGTACTGGAACTAAACGATGCCCATTCATTTTCTAAGTGTGATCCTAACAATTGCTTAACAGCAATTCCCAATAAAAACATGATCCTAGACTTCTTGATTGGCTTATGAACTTTGGTCACCATTGACACTATGACGATATCATGGTCACTAACTCCTGTCTCTACACAGACATCGTTAATAATGTCAGGCCTGTTCGTAGCTATAAGGTCTAAAATATTTCCATTGTGCGTGGGTTGCCGGTTTAACTGCTCAAGACAGTTTTCAGAGAATGTGTCTAAAAGTACCTTGCAAGATTGTACCACCTGAAATGTAACTAGATAGGTCCCAATCTATACTCTTAAGGGTGAAATCTCCCCCAACTAATATTACATGGCCTGGATACTTACACACTACCTGTTGTAGACTTTCTTTGAATGACTCTAAAACTGCTGCAGCAGCACTTTGGGGCCAGTAAAAACACCCAACTATTAACTTTACTTCTTTTAGACCTCTTATATGTGCCCAGATAACTTCACAGTTACTTTCAACCTTGCCCAAAAAAGGCAAAGGACACAAGTTCCAATCCCAGTCCAGAACACAGTTTTAATCTGTCAGGAATTTTCATATAGCAGCAGTTCAACAGCCTCTTAGCATGGTGTCTACATAGACTAATCTGACCGTCATGGTGGTGCAGGCATAATAAGGAGTCTTAGCTAAAACAATGTAATTCAGTTTAGTTCTCCATGTCCATTGTTTATTGCACTGTTCCTGGCACAAACACCTGTGTTGTTGACTTGGTGATAAATGCAGCAATGGCTGTCTTGCAGACTATCCACTCACTGCAAATGATGTATCGAATGGTACACACATCAATTGCTTGTTGTGCAAAAGTCTAAATTTGTTGTTGTTGTAGGGGTGTTATTGGTAAAGTGACTTAAGTACACTTCAACATAAAAATTGCATAACTTAAGTAACACATGTGAAAATCATACAAATAAAAGAACACTAAACTTTGAAGTTTTAAATGTACACTCAGACTGATAAAGTACATGCATCTGTTTGAATATTTCAAAGTTTCTTTGGCTCTTCACTATAATTTCTAAGTGTCAATGTATATAGAAAAGCCTTGACACACTGCATAACATAGCACTTAAGGAAGGGTGCAGCACCTGGCACAGAAGATGAGAATGGCAATAGATCTGAGGAAGTGGCAGACTAAGGCTGTTAGAGGCTCAGGGCAGCAGCAAAACAAAATGAGGCCCTTGTCCACTTGGAAATGAGAGGAACAGGACAATATAAGAAAAATAGCTTCTGAAATTTGGAGGCCTCAGAACAAGAGGCCGAGGGCGCTAAAATACCTTGCTTTCAAGGTGCTTGAAGGCCCCCCAAGATGAGAGGTCTGGGGCAGTCCGCCCCCCCCCTCCCCGTTAGTCTGCCACTGGTCAGCCTGCACCCCAGCATTCACCCTGAGAGTGCAAAGTCATGGCCAGGGTGCACGTCCATGGCAGGTCATTCTGGTTGCCAGCAGACAATGTATCTGTGAGGGAGGCCGCAGACAAGTATGGCAAAGGAGATGAAGTGAGTGCATCCATGGGGACCAGATCATCTAGTGACAGTAGGTGCACATCCATGTTGGCTGGATGCTGGAATGATGGTGCCTCTGGTGCAACAGGATGATGGTGAGTGGAGGCAACTTTTCCATGGTACAAGTGAAGGCCAGAGAAGACGTCACAATGCAGGCAGTGTTCTGGTGGATCTTGGGGCAAAGACTGCCTGAATCCAAGGAAGGAAATTTTGTGCAGCAGTTTTGAAGGTGTAAGAAGTGACCAGAGTAAGTTTAAACATTTTAATGGGTTCTCCCATGTTTTGTAACAATAGTATCTGTTTCCTAGGCGTAACCTTGGCTGTATATGTGGAAGTATAAATGCCCAGATTTCTGTATTCAAGGATGCAATAAGGATAAAATTGTACCATGAGGACGTTGCGAGAGTGAAGGTCAGGGTGAGAGTTTAAAATAGGGAAAGATTAATTTTTAAAACTCACAACCACCAACTGCGAACCAAATTCCTAAACATGCAAAAATACTGGATCTGTGATTGCTACTGTTTGACTCGTTTTCTAGGGGATGATATCACACATTCGCAGCTTTACTTCCCTGCATATGATTAACAAAAGAATTCATAAGAAAATTAAGTTCATGAGAGAAAAGGGTGTACTAACTACTATTTTTGAAAACTCGTGAAAGTTCACTTTATGTTGTTTATTTCATAATATTAGAACCCTGTGGCTGATACGTCTGTACGTCGACACATTTATCAAATAAAGTTATAGCTCGTGACACAAAAATGAATGTTTGTCGCAAATTGTTTTCACACCATGTGGCTGTCTCAAACACCGTTTATGTTCATGCCTATGTGACGACATGTGTTACATTAACAAATCACAGTCACTTTAATTCAATGCGATGCACACCTTGTTCCACAAGCTAAATATTCACAAACACACGTTAGCACTCGATTCAACTTGGTGCAGTCTACGGCGAACAACCACACGTGGCGATTGCCACACACAAATCTATAACCTCCACCTGGAGCTCTACATGCCGACTGCTGCAGAGCGACGCTGCCCGACGCTACCCCACTTGCTCCCGCCTCGTCACTTCCTGCGCGCCAAAAGCTCAACCGCCAGGTTTTTTCCCCTACGTCATCAACTTCCCCATGTGAGCTGTTCTATCCAACTTCCAACATACAGCGCTCAGCCAATACATTTCTAAAACTTTACTTAAAATCAAAATAATTACACTACACAATAAATAAATGTCTTCTTAGGTTTTTATGTTGGTATAAACATCCTTTGTACTATTTATCATAATTGTGCAATTTCTTATATCACAGATAAGTGATTTAACTGAATACTTCAAATAAAATACACAAGATTAATTGAAAATGAAATGAGAAATAGTTAATATATTATTTTTATAAACAAACATTGCCATGCTAGTTGTGTAACTGTCTTGTATTCATTGGTAATTTATTACTTTTCATTGTCAATTAAACATATTATGCCAGATGTGACTATATCAGCTAATGTATTGTTTATTTATCAACAGGCTATTTTGTAATGAGGGCCTTAAAGGTTCCTCGTATTACTTCAAATGCCAGTAGTATTAGAATATTTTATTTCACGCTGTGCACTGCACGGTGCCTGGCACTCGCCATTGTCCCTCTCTCCCCTCACAGGAAACGAAAACTGGAAAATCCTAAGCTGGAACAAGCCACCAACGTCGGCCTGCTCGCTGGCCTCCCGTCAGCTACAAGCACACAGCAAATCTCAACGTGGAGAATTTCTACCTATGGCCTAACTATAAATGTTGTCACCCAACTGTGTACACACATTGCTACCATAATTAATAAAATTAAAATTGTGTAACATTTAGTGCATTGGCATGGTCATTGTTTGCTGTGAACTTCATACTGTTTAATTATCAAATGCTATTAATTACATTTCTATTGGGCGGTAATCTCACAACGTCCATACAAAAGTTCTGCTGGAGACTTGTTAAAAGACATTATAGGATAAGAACTGAGAAATAATATTTCTGTTGTAGATCATTTGCAGTAGCAGAAGCATTGATAAACACAATGATTGGAAAAGATTGCAATGTTTCCATGTTGGGCTGATGCAGCTGACATCAAAGCATACCAGATGAATCAAAAGATGCATTTCCACTGATTGGCAGACATGAAACAGTATCTATGCATGCTTAGTAGTGGAGCAATAAACAATGTCATAATTCTAAATATGTACTACCAGTGCACATCACTGTAGCTTCTAAGCCGCCCAATATGAAATATTTAGAGGGTGAAATAAAGATGTGACTGGCTTGGCATGAAATGTCAGCCATATTGGTGGAACTTTGTGACACCATAAATAATGGCTAGAGACTCTTTTTCAATATGGCTGTAATTATGTAGAGTTCTGTAAATAAATTTGGATGCAAAAGCAATGGGTCAATACCCACAGAAAAAGCATTTGGATGGATTAGGGATAAATGTTAAGTAATATGACAAAGTCCCTAAAACTGACTGTAATTCATAAACATCCTTTGGTGCTGGTAATTAACAAATTGTATTCAAATGTTTTTGTGCGGATGTAAAACAAAATTTGCCAATCACATGGGCCAGTTATAATAATATTGGAACAAAAGATACAAATTTGTCACAGTTGCATTTAAGACCAGCAAATGATTGGATTTTTTTTTTTTTTTTAAGTTGTGCAAGTGTTCTTCAGGTGTCTTCTTGGAAACTAAAATGTCATCCAAATAAGTAGGATTGCATGCATAAAAGCTGCTCAAGGTACCTTTGAAACAAGGTCAATGCAAATGAGCTTTCAAATGGTAAATGGTGGAAATAGAACAGGGCTATTTGAGTATTGATCACTATAATGTGCTGGCTTTGAGCATCCTTCAAATGATTTTCAAAAAAATATTTTCAAGCATGAACTTAGTAAATCAAATCTTCAGGCTGAGCTAAGTGAAATGTACCTATATACCTGGTTTGTGGAGTCATAGTGCATTTTAAGCCAACACAAATTCTGAAAACATCATTCAGCTTTGACAGAATTATGAGAGATGAAGCCCACAAACTGCCCATAATAGGTTGTAGTACAGCAGTGCTTTGTAAATGATGCAGTTCTGCTACACTTTGTCACAAAGTGCATGTGGAACATTGGATGTTCATTGAAATTTCAGTCTTGTGTTAGAGGATAGAGTGGTATGTGCTGCATAATCTTTTGTGATTAAAAAAAAAAAAAAAAAAAAAAAAAAAAAAAAAAAAAAAAAAAAAAAAAAAAAAAAAAAAAAAATCACAAAAAATCTTTAAATTCATCACAAAAAGCCTTAACATTATCAGCATGTGTATTTGAAGCAATTCTGGGTGCACCTAAATGATACATCCCTCCAGCAAAGTCAAAGAAGCGGATTGCTGATCTGGATGGGTTAGGGATAAATCTTAAACAATATTTCAAATGCTGAGAACATCTTGCTTGGAGCTAGCATATGTGGTAAGAGATTTGTTGGAGTGACAGAAAGGTGGACTGACAAGTATGAGGGGTGTTGAAATGAAAAAATACAAAACGGCACTGTGGGTATAAATGTTCAAATGTTTGTAAATCTATCGGACTTAACTGTGTGGTTATTAGTCCATAGCTTACAAACTACTTAATCTAAGGTGAACTAACATCCATGCCTGAGAGGGGATTCGAATCCCCCAACAGAAAACGGCCGCGCACACCGCAGCATGGCGCCCCGGTATGCACGGCTAATCAGCCACGGCACACTGTGGATATAATTGAAGTCTTTATTTAAAAGTAATCACCAGAGGCCTGAGCACAACTATGCCACAGTTTAATGAGCCAAAGGATTCACTGTTCCTAGAATTCCTGTGGCTGTGACAAGAGCCTGTCCATTACTGCAGATCTTTTTCAACCTGTGGGTTGTGACACCTAAGGGGGTCGCACAGTCTTGTTCGGGAGGTCGTGTCACAGGAGGAAGTCCTTCTGCCATAAAATAACCAGACCAGTCCATGTCTGATTACTAGAGGTTCTGTAATGCAAGAGGTCACATACCCAAAAAGGTTGAAAATCACTACTCCACTGTGTTCTTCAGTTTGTCATCTGAGATGAAGCACTTTCCTTTGAGTTGCTTTTTTGTAGCAGACCAAACAGATGGCAGTCACAGGGTGACACGTTCAGCCTGTAGGATGGATGCTTAAGCTGCTCTCACTAGAACCTGGCCAGTACACTTTATGTGACCCTGGAGTTGTGTGACTGTGCTTTATCATGGCGGAGAACCACTACCTTCATGAGCAGCCCGGCTTGTTTGCTCTTGATGAATTTGTGAGCCATGAGTATAGGACCTCAGATGTCAAAGACAGAGAGCATCAGCTTGCCTACTGAGGACAAAGCCTTGAGTTTTTAAGGGGGAGGTGATGACGCCAGCTTCATGTCCCTGGATGTCACACGATGTTATCCCAAAGTGGCATTTTTCAACCAGTTTGGTTGTTAAGACATTTTGTACCTTTTCATTTGAACACCTCTTATAATAAGTAACAACTAAAATTCAGCATAGTCTGTGACACTCCTCTGCATAACTGAATTTGAATTTTATGGTGAAATGAAATGTTTGTCCAAAGTGTTGGACACTTCTGTATTGGTTTTGCATTTGTGACAGAAATGCTCGTTTGTGACAATTACGTTGTTGTGACTTCCAACAATAATTCAGGAGACTAATTTCCGTGCATTTGAGTTTCTGTCTGTGGGCAGGATTGCTGAATACAGCCAGCCTTGTTGCAAATGAAACATATTGCATATCTGTGCAGACAGTGTTTGCAGTCATGGCTCATAAAGCATTGTTGGTAAGACTTTAAATTACTAGAAGATTGCTGAAAAGATGGCTTGGGTGTGGCAGGCGAGGCAGGAGTTGTTTACAAGTGGGCCACACTAATTGCTTGGATGTGAAAATAATGTGTGGCAGGTGGGACAACAGCTGTGGCATTTTGGTGACCATAGACATAACAGGAAGAGGGATGTCAGTATTAACAGACCTAAAAGTTTGCTGTGCCTCAATGATTTTCAGTACATCTGTAGGGTTTGGCTATCTGTGCTGCAGAATCTTAGAATGGGTGCAGACATCTGTGACATCCTGCATGATTGTATCAAGAAACACCTCATCCGAAAAGGAATTCCCATAAACACAATCAAATTTACAATGTCTTGTAAGATCACACTGTTCCATCAGGCACTCTCTGTATGACAGCTTCAAATGCTTTGGAAAGTAAAAGAACTTGAATTTAGTAGCAGTGATCTGAACTTTGATATAATTATGTTTTTTCAACACCAAAATCAAATAATTAGTAACTGACAGTGTTAGGTTGTGTATGGTTAATAGGCCAATATCCATTGTCCCAGTCTTTTCTAAACTATTTGAGCATATTGTTTACCAACAGTTAAATGTTTATTTTGAAAATACAAGGATTTAGTACATCACAATATGGTTTCAGAAAAAAAAAATGTCTACTGTTCATGCCATAGACACAGTAGTCAAATACATACTTAAAGTGTTTGAGGCCAAAGGCTATGCTCAAGTCATTTTTTGTGATCTAAGCAAAGCATTTGACTGTGTAGACCTCACAGCACTCCTAGAAAAAATGAACTTCTATGGCATTAGGAATGGTAGTCTTAAGCTACTGGAATCATACCTAAAGAACCATAGACAAGTAGTCTGTGTTGCCAAAAATTATCCAGTATAAAACAAGTTAAGATAGGTATCCCACAGGAATCTGTATTGGGTCCCTACTTGTTTCTAATTATGATAAATGACCTACCAGCATTCATCAAATCCAGTACTGTGCTCTACGCAGATGATAAAACTTTTCTACACTGCAGTAATGATTTAACTAGTCTTAAAACTTGTGCTGAAAAGACAATTGCTCAAGCATCCAGTTGGTTCAGAGCAAATGGATTCTTACTTAAGAAAAAGAAAACTCGGCAGATGGTCTTCAGTCTGAAAGAGAAGCCTCTGACAGATGAATCACAGGCTGTTAAGTTTTTGGAGGTATATTTAGACGATAAGCTGTCTTGGGGGGTCAACACACACAATATATTAGTGGTAGATTATCAAGAGTAATTTATTTGTTAAGGCGTCTCATTGATTGTGTACCCAGAAGTTATATTAGAACTTGCTATTTTTCATTTTTCCACAGCATAATATCATACGGCGTTATTTTTTGGGGAAACTCTAGTGGTGTGCATGAAATCTTAATCTTGCAGAAGAAAGCAATTAGGATAATTACAGGTTCCTCACATAAAGCTCACTGCAAACCTCTGTTCTCTGAACAGAAAATCCTAACTGTAATTAACTTACATATATATTGCATTTTAATTTCTGCAAAAAAAAAAAAAAAAAAAAAAAAAAAAAAAAAAAAAAAAAAAAAGGTGAGGTGCATATAGAAAATGTACATTGCTACAGCACAAGAAACAATAACTATATCTACATCCCATACCATAGACCGTCAAAATCTCTAAACAGTTATGAACTTGTAGGGCATAAATTATTTAATAAGCTTCCCCAGAACACACAAGATCTACGAGAAGCCACATTCAAGCAAACACTATATAACTGGTTAATTTACCACCCATTCTATGATATAACAGAATTCAGCAATTGTAAAATATAAATGCAATGCTGTGTTATATTATCAAATGTATTATATTATGTATTTGCATTATCTACTGCCTCAACTGTATTGTATTATGTATTTGATGTTGTCTATTGCCATAATGGCCTAACAACAATAAAAATAAAATTATTATTATTATTATTATTATGGGAAAACAATTTCACTACTAACTGATAGATCGCACGGCCAGACCAGGATGGAAAAAAATGCACAGTGTGCCTCAAATGGAACACTGTATATTGTAAAATGCTGCTGCAGTTGTTTTGCATAGTCTTCTTTTGGGCATCAAACACTTGAAGCAAAGGCACAGGTGCTTGTTGCAGAGGTTGAGCAATATTAATTACTTTTTGCTGTTGCAGCATATGTGATATTGCAGCCACAAGCTGAATCATCTGTTGTGACTGAGACAACAAAGGTAATGTAAGTTCAAATTCTCATTAATACTTTCAAAAATGAAATGCAAATCTACTTATCACTTGTTAAAGAAAAGATCAAAAATTGGCTGCACCGGTACTGTCAGGATATTACTTGTAAGATGATGTAGGTATACAACTTCAGCAACACATGTGCAGTCTATTACAAATAAATGAATACTAAACTATGAAGTTATAGATGTACAATAAGGCCAATAAAATTAAATTACAGGCATCTTTGTATGAGTATTTCATAGTTTCTTTGGTTGTCCACTGTGATTTCTAAGTGTCAACTGATAGACAAGTCTTAAGACACTATGAAGCATAGTACTTAGTTCTGACTTGAAGTACACTGTCTGCTGGATCAAAACACACTGATGAGTTGATGCATACTCTCTCTTACAGGCCATATGTGGCGACTATTTAACTATGCTTTCACCAATCAGATTTAAGACATGTGATACTGTACACAATGCACAGCCGCTTGTGGGAATGAAGTAATAGTACCAACTGTGTGTGTTCCTGAGGCCATATTCATGGTGGTGTAGGTGTCCTTGGTTGCCTCACAATATGTGACACTACAGTTGTGATATGGTTTGCAATGTGGCTGAGTGACCCATCACTGCCATGAGCACAATATGTATGTCAACAGGTGGGTGCAACTGGTCCTATTGGTCCATCATTACCTCCTGCATCTAGTGATAACAGATCCATATCCAACATGCTGACCAACATCTCTGAAGAGTAATCTGCACTCCCTATGGGCAACTATTCTTCCTCGGTCGAACTGTGAAAGGTGCTCACTGTCTTCCACAGACATACTGAAGCTGCTTACACAGAAACATCACAAAAAAGAATAATTCCAGTACATCCACATAGCCACCTGTTCCCCTTTATGTAGCACTTGAAGGTCATGCCACTGGCTCCCATGATGTGCACCTGCACTGAAATTTTAATAATGTGCAGCACTTGTCATTGCAAATATGGGCAAAAAGTACATCCACTTTGGATCCTGCTTTCAGGGTGTTGCATTTTAGGTATCTGGTAGTGTATATGGTGAGTTTTTACCTTTACTACTTCCATTATTTGTGTTCCACAAGAGACTGTCACCATAATTGAACTTAATATTATGCAACAACAACATTCATAGTAAAGTCTTAGTGTTACACTCAGTTAATAATGGTACAAACACTTTGTATCATACTTGGCACAAGAATTGGAAATATGTGAAGTTCAGAGCAGAATAAACATGGGAAACACAGAGATGAAATAATGAATGTAATAGAGGAACCACTAGGCAACAAAATAGTCACATGAGACATCTTTGGATAAAAGCTGTGATTATATATTTACTAACTTTAATAACTGTATAATATCTTACAAGATACACACAGAATCATAAAGTGTGATAATGAATGTATGTTCCAGAGTAAATACATTTCTATCAACCACACAACTCATATGTTACAGTGGTACAATGCTTTGACAAAAATTGCATGTAAATCAATCCAACATGTGACAGTGATAAAGAAAGACTTCAGTCTCTCATCTATAGACTGGTAATGTACACAATGTAAAAATTCTTGTAGCATTGTTCTGAACATTTTCTGAAAGTCCCACAAAAGGAGCAAATATAAAACTGCAATAAATGAATCAGGTGTGTGTGTGTGAGAGAGAGAGAGAGAGAGAGAGAGAGAGAGAGAGAGAGAGAGAGAGAGGAGGAGGAGGAGGAGGAGGAGAAGAAGAAGTAGAAATGGACACAGCTATATACACCACCTCCCCTACCAGTCAGTATTCAAATTTAGTCTCTCTCTATCTATCTATCTGTCTCCCCCATTCCCCTCCCAACAAAAAAGTTACATATGTAAGTTACATAGAAGAGCTATGATAGCGATTTTCTATGTTAATGGTCTATTATGTAAGGCACATCTTGTCAGTTATGAAAGAACACTCTCACATTGTCGTGAATGCTGAAGCTCACTACATACTCACCAAATATTTGTGTGTGTCATGTGTTTTCATACTAGGATAATATTCAGGCAGAGGTGGTCCATCATAGTAGCGTGGATATGGAGGCTCCACAGTATCAAAAACCTATGGTAAAAGATGATACATATTAACTGCCATTTGTAAACACTTTGTTTAACATTCTGCTTCAAATAAGAAAACATAGTAGTACAGATGATATCCTACACAATTTGAGACACTCACCTTGATTAATACTAGGTTAGAGTACTTTTATTTAAGATAGCTAAAAGTAAAAATAATAATAATAATACTAAAACAAAACAAAAATCAACTAAATTTTAGAATACAAAACTGAACACATAAGTGAAACAAAGTCTGAGATTTCTGAAATGAACAATAAACAGCCATGTCATGTACATTTCTACTTAGCCCTGGATCACTAGTGAGGAATTATTTAACAAAATAACCTTATATTATATTGTCTTCTTTAAGTATTATTCTTCTTCCTAACTGCTTCCTAATTCTTTATAGTATCATCATTGCTGTGGGGGTTTGGTAAATGTTATTAATGGTTGGAGGCTGAATGTCCTTCCTGTTGCCACCACTCTTCCCATAACTGTATACTGTGTACCTCATTTGTGTAGAACTAGAGTAAATTCATGTCCATGTGTGAGACCATTTTCTAAATGTTTGTGTACTGTGTACCTGAGGCAGGACATGGGAAGCAGCTCAGTATTCACCTATTTTGATTTGAGGAACCATGTAAGAGGGACATCTAGGGTGTAATCCTTGCCAGCCTGTCATTAACCCATGAAGCAGGTTAGATCCAGTGCAGACTAGCTCCTCCAAATCAAGAAATGTGCTGAGTTGTTTTGGTAGGTAATATTGTATGATGATAGAGCATTTTTATACATACAACACTATACTGATAAATTTATATTTTATCGTTCTGATAAAAACTCAAGACTTCACAAACTATTTATCCAGTATACTTACAGACTATTCTACACATGATGATACTATTACTTCCATGGCGTATGATCTTCAGAATACCTAGCAGGCTAACCTCCATTACTTAGATGTTTCACGTCATATGTATTGGCTGTGAAATCATGAATAAACTTCAAGCTTACCTAATTATTATTGAGCCTCACAACATGTACTTCATGAAGTCCCAATAAGGCAGTTCTTTTCCTCCTCATGGTTCACTACCTGATATGAAGTAATCCTGGCATTGTACACAATAGGAATGCTCACAATGGATGTCTTATCATGGAGAAGGAACTTAAATTTGGTGACCAATCCACAAGATACACACCACTGGAAATGAAGCCTAGTACACCCTCTTAAGAGTTTTCCAAGGATTTGGTTTTGGAAAATGCATATGAAGTACTCGAAATGATTACAATTATAGATCAATAACTGAAGCAGTACTGAGGTACCAGGTGTTGATACATGCTGAAACACCAATATTAGCACATCAAATAGCCTCCACAGGTGGCAATGCGGGCAATAATTTTGGCATCAATTCAATTAAATAGATGGTGAATACGGTCTTGTCATCTTGAGATATATTATTCAATGCCTGCATAGTTCTGTAAGAGCTGTGTCTTGTCGAAGATGCTATCTATGTTACATCTCCAGAACACTATGTAATTTAAATTTTATGTAATTTTTTAAGTAGTAAATTCTTAAATTTCATTTGCGATACTGTTTTAAGAGCTTTATTAAGGACAGGAAGGGAATATGTCTGTTATGAACAGATTCAGGAGGAATTGTCTGCTGTTCATGAGCAGCTGGACGCTGTGTGGGCCACAATCAACAGACTTCAGGCTGCTGGCCTGGGCTGCAGTGTCACCCAGCCACTTGAGGCAATTGCCTTCAGCTTCTCACATCCCTGCCAGTCGACAGTTGCCCAGTGGTGACTGGCAAACTGTGGCGGGGATACAAATATCTGGGTGTAAGGTGGAACTGGGGACCAACCGTAAGGCTGTCCTCTTACACCTCAGCAATAGGTTTAAGGTGTTGTCAGCTGCTGATAAAACCTCTAAGCCAGTATGGGCTACCTCACATGTTGGGTTAGTGCCTGATCCTTCTGAGAGGTCTGGACAGGCACAAAGGGTGGGTTTGCTTGTCATTAGGAGTGCCAATATTAGACAATTGGTGGAGCCATTTAGGGAAATAGCAGGAAGATCAGTAACAATTGCTAGTGTGCACTTGGTTTGATTGATTGGGGGGGAGGGGGACTTCATCCAAAATGTGGAGGATGTTCTGCCACCAGTGATATAGTACTGGAGACTCCTGGCTGCAAATTGTTGCTCGGTTCAGAGTAAATCCTCAATTCCTACAGGCAGCTGGTGGATTTGGAGAAGGAAGCTAACTTCGCTCACGGTGTTGAAGCAGAGTACATCTTGGTCGTCTGGTTTGGAGCTGAATGGAAACATTAAACCAGACGCTCAAATGATTCTGTGGTGATCTTGGATGTAAATTTCTCAACCTCCACTATAAAGTGGAGAAATGTAGGATCCTCCTGAATATGTCAGGCATGCATTACAAGTAGGAAGCTGCTACAAAGATAGCAGAGTACATGTGGAGGGCACATGATAGGTTTTTAGGACAGAGAAATCCCTCCACAGGTCCCACAAGATACCTGCTAATTCTTGACAGGGCAACACTTAGCACAACAGAACAGAAAAAGAAAAGGTGAATGTAGTAATAGGTATCTGCAGAAGTATTGATGGAAAGATTTCATAACTGCTCTAAATTATAAATGGTCACAATGCTCATATACTATAAGGAATGGAAAGCTAGATTAAACGAAGTGTCAATAGTAGTGAAATACTAAATTCAGACTGGAATGTGTACCACAGGTTTTATGGTGATAAAAAATATAATTGTATCAAATGGACTTAAGTAATTTGGGTAAAGGTCAGGGTTAAAAGTGGCTCAAACACAGTCACTGGCTGTTTTTATAGACCACTTGGCTGAGAACTGGAGGAAAATATTCCCTGTAGGTTTCTCAGCCATATTATAGTTTTAGGTGGAGATTTTAAGTTAACAGATATAGACTAGGAGACTAATGTGTTTAAGATAGGTAGCAGGGATAGAGACTGAGGCAATATTCGTCTAAGTACTTTATCCAAAAACTACCTCTAGCAGAACAGGGAATCAGCAATCATAAGGCCATTACAAGATCAATGAAAACAGCTGTAAATAGAAATATCAATATAGGAGGAAGCTCTTCCCTTTTAGTAGAAGCAAAATGGGAGAGATTTCAGATTACTTAACTACTCGACATGAAAGTTTAATCTCCAACACTGACACTGCTGAGTATCTGTGAACAAAGTTGAAGAGTACTGTACATTACACTTTGTGAAAGTACTTGCTGAGTAAAACTATGAGAGATGGGAAAGATCCACCTCGGTTCAACAACGAAGTTAGAAATCTGCTATAAAAGTAAAGTGAACTTCACTGCAAATATAAATGTAGCCAAGGTCTTACAGACAAGCAAAGATCAAATTATGCAACAATTACTGTAAGGAGAGCTTGCAAGATGCATTCAATAACTTCAAAAGCAACGTTCTGTGTACTGACGTGCAGAAAATCCTAAGAATGTTTGGTCCTATCTCAAATTGGTAAATAGTTAATAAACCGTATGCCCAAACAATCTCTGACTGTAATGGCACAGAAAATACTGAAATACTAAATGTCTTTCTTCAAAACTGCCTCACAGAGGAAGATTACATTTTAGTTTCTTCTCTACACCCTTGCAAGGATGACAAAATGGCACATTTGATATAAATGTATAACAGAGCAATTGAAATCACTCAGAAGAAGAAGAAGAAGAAGAAGAAGGCTTCTGGACCTGATGGGATAGTAATTTGATTTTCCAAAGAGTATGCAAAGAAACTTGATCATCTTTTAACAGAAGTGTACAATAGGTCTTAAGAGGAGCGAAGAGTTCCTAAGGATTGTAAACAAATATACAGGTCATTGCTGTTTTTAAGATACATTGTCAAAAATATGCATATAACTATAGGCTTATATCTCTGATGCCTGTCAGTAACAGAATTTTGGAATGCATTTCATGTTCAAATATTCAGACATTTCTGGAGACCAGAAATCTCCTCTGTAGGAATCAACATGTTTTCCAAAAGCAACAATAATGTGAACCCCATCTCTCGATATTCATCCACAAGGCCCAAAAGGCAGCAGAAACAGTCTACCATGTAGATAAGCAGGCAGGTGTCTTTCCTAACTCCTACAAGCCATTTGAAACAGTTTCACACCATTTCCTGATGAACAATAAGCAATCATATGAAATATCAGACCAAATGTGTTACAAGAATGAAGAGTTTCTGGCTAACTAGCAGATCACAGCATGTCATTAGAAACAGAGAGAAGTTTTCAGATGTTAAAATGATTTCACACATGCCCCAAGAAAGTTATATAGCAATGGGCTACAGGGATTTTAATGTGTAGCATGACTACAGACAATACACAAACAAAAAGCAAATTTCCCAGTCCAGATTGTATACCAATTAGGTTCATTTCAGAGTATGCTGATCCAATAGCTCCATACCTATCACATACAATCACTCAGTCAGTGATAGATCTGTATCCAAAGACTGTAAAGTTACCGGTCATTCCAATTTTCAAGAAAGGCAATAGGAATGAGCCACAAAATTACAGGCCTATATCACTGATGTCAGTCTGAAGCATGATTTTAGAACATAAACTTTCATCAAACATTATGAACTACCTCAAAGAGAATGACCTATTGACCCAAAGTCAACAAAGATTCAAAAATTATCTTTCTTGTGAAAAACAGCTAGCTCTTTACTCATGTGAAGTGATGACTGTTATTGAAAAAAATCACACTGACATTTTTATGGCCCACTTTAGATTTGTAGTTTTATAAGTTTTTGAATACTTTTGGACCAAAATAATAATCTAAATAATAAAAAATTATGGTGATAATTACTACTCTACTATTGTGGTAATATATATGTGCCCAACATGTAATATTCTTTCTGACAGTATTTTAACATTGTTGTTGTTGTTATGGTCTTCAGTCCGGAGACTGGTTTGATGCAGCTCTCCACCCTACTCTATCCTGAGCAAGCCTTTTCATCTCCTCATAAGAACGGCAACCCACATCCACTTGAATCTGCTTACTATACGTGTATCTTGGTCTCCCTCTGCGATTTTTGCCCCACACACTTCCCTCCAATGCTAAATTTACGATTCCCCGATGTCTAAGAATGTGTCCTACCAAGCGATCCCTTCTTTTAGTCAGTGTATGCCAAAAATTCCTTTTCTCACCAATTCTGTTCAGTACCTCTTCATTAGTTATGCGATCTACCCACCTAATCTTCAGCATTCTTCTGTAGCACCACATTTCAAAAGCCTCTATTCTCTTCCTGTCCGCACTGCTTATCGTCCATGTTTCACTCCCATACAAGGCAACACTCCACACAAATGTCTTCAGAAAAGACTTCCTTACACTTAAATTAATATTCGATGTTAGCAAATTTCTCTTTTTCAAAAATGCTTTTCTTCCCATTGCCATTCTGCATTTTGTATCCTCTGTACTACGACCATCGCATGTTATTTTACTACCCAAGTAACAAAACTCATCCACCACCTTCATTGTTTCGTTACCTAATCTAATTCCTTCAGCATTGCCTGATTTTTTACGACCGCATTCCATTATTTTTGTTTTGCTCTTGTTAATGTTCATTTTATACGCTCTCTTCAACACACTGTCCATTCCATTCAACTGCTCTTCCAGGTCCTTTGCTGTCTCTGATAGTATTACAATGTCATCAGCAAAACGCAATGTTTTTATTTCTTCCCCCTGAACTTTAATCCCTATTCCAAATTTTTCCTTGCTTTCCTTCACCGCTTGCTCAATGTACAAATTGAATATTTTAACAAACAGCCAAAATTATATGATGTTTGAGTTTAGCTTTGACAAACATAGTCTTTTTTGAACTTTTACCTCTTTGAATTATCATTTTAATATCTCTCCCACATTTTCATTATATTTTTCCATTAAAATGTTATCACCTGTCTTGCCTTGGTAGTTGAAAGTTTATTTTCTTTGTGTGTACTGGTTACGAATGACTATAGGCTGAAACGATTGTAGCGTACATTTGGTGTACAGATGAGTGATTATAGCCTGGATGGAACACAGCATACATTTGGCTTTCGTAAATCAGTCATGTGAGATCCCTCGTCCCAAAATCTCTTTTGCGTATGCCATCTTGCTTTCTCTACTTGATGATTTTGTTATTATAACTCAAGCGTTGTCATTTCAAAGCAATGGTGCACTGAAAATTACCAAAAAACGTTGTTCTTAGGACAATGAATTCTAATCTAATGTTGGTTAGTTAGTTAACACCTACCATCGATAGTTCTAGAAACGTGGCTTACTCTTGCAGCTGTTCACCATAGCGCAATAGGCGAGGAATTACTTTGTGATATACGAACATCTTACACGGTGGTCCAGAATTTGCTAGGCCACGGTTGTTCAACAGTCAGAGGGTTGCTGTCATGGTAGCTTGACGCCCTTTGTAATGAGAGAACTGTTATCCAAAACAATCAAAATAGGACAAAACAAACCAACGTCCACAAAGTACCCGTTCAAACCACCGAACCAATCAAAAGGGAGAAAACGAAAGACGGTTCAACTAGCACCATCTGAAGAGAAGGCCTGTGCACTGCCATGCCACATCTCATCACACAGAGTAGGTCGTGATCGCGTAGCTCACTGGCTGGCCGCTGTGAGGCAGTGGGCTGTGTCCCATCAGCCAGCCAGTAAGCTACGCGATTGCAACCTACTCTGCGTGATGTGATGTGGCACGGCAGTGCACTCCTTCTCTTCAGACGGGGTCGTTTCAGCGCCAATAAAAAACTGAGTATAATTCTCGACTAACAATGCAGAACAAATATGAACAAACGACCGCAGTATTACTACACTTATTCCATTTGTGATTTTAGCTGTAAAAGAAAACATAATCATGGTTTGAAATAGAATATTTGCTCTTTATTTTAGCACAGAATAGAGTAACATGAACGAAGTCATATCTGAACTACAGGAAAGGTAATACCATCTACATTAAAAGTGTCCATAGGAATCATGTCAAAGACAAACATTTTAGTAGGTGCAGTGATTCTAATTAATGACTTTCAATATATTCCACAAATACTGAATAAACGCTTAGAAAAAAATAAACAAGTCAGTTTGTTGCAATGTATACATTTCCCTTCTGTTTGATTAAGGGCCTAGACTCTCCACAGAAATCTGGGACTTCCTTTATATACAAAACTACCTGTATCAGCACTTTGTGCAGAATGTTCATTATTACGGTATCCTCCCAGTATACATGCATATGCTTCGTTGTTACATATTTCACGGCATGTTCACTAAATAGAACAAACATGCATTTTAGAGGTAGCATTCTTACATATGCACAACTGTAAACATTGAAGAACATAGCTCTATTTAATTAATGATAGTATCTGAAACCCTTTTAGGAAAAAAATAAATAAATTAGGTAGTGGCAAGTTCCAAACCACTGACCTTCAGCATCACAGACTAACACATTGCCCACTATGCTATATTTTTTTTCTTTTCTTTTTTTTCCTTAATCTGGTAGACCTATGGTTTGTGGTCGTTCATTTGGTTCATTCGTGGTTTTTCGTTGAATGGTTAGCTCAGCTTTTTTATTACAGAAGGCGTTTAGCCCCCTGACTGGGCGAACTGAGCCACGGTGCCTGGAAAGGTTCGCCGTTATTTTTGCAAATATCTCTGCAATGATGCAACATACACAAAAAAAAAAACATAATAGAGCAAAGTTGTAGAGAATTTTCCACTCTACCAATTAGGTTATTGAATTTTTGTGTCAGATGAACGGTTTGTTTGCAATTATAATTATATTACAAACGGATTTTTTTGGTATTACTGCCATATTTTTTTACCAAAAAATTTGAAAAAGAGATGTTCTGCTCTCTGGCAGCCTACAATTATCTCTGGAAAATTTGGTGCTGATTGGTTGAACGGTTAGTCATAAAAAGTGGTAAAATGTTACGGACAGACAGACATCCCAAAATCGCCGTTTTTTTTTTAAATTTTTGGTTTTTAATTTATTTTTTCCCCCAAATATCTCTGAAATAATACGAGATATGAAAAAAAAAAAAAAAAAAAAAACCATAAGAGAGCAAAGTTGTAGAGAATTTTCTCCTGTACAAATTCGGTTATTCAATTTTCATGTCAGATGAATGGTTAAGCCGTTATTTTCATTTAAATTTCGAGCTGTCAAAAGATGATCACAAAGACCCACTTTTAGTGTTACTACCATAACCTAAAGTGGGCCAAAAAGATCTCAAATCAACAAATCAATTCCATATTTGTAGATTTATGGAAAGCTTTGGAATCTATACCTCACAAGTATCTTACAATCAAATTACGTGCTTATGGAAATAGCCACAGTTGTGCAATTGGATTCGCAATTTCCTATCAGAAAGGACACAGTACGTCGTAAAGAACACATCTGGTCATGATGGCACGCCACTCACCCATCAAGGGTGCACACCTTGCAGAGACCGTGGGCCCTAGGAGGTGTGAACCATGGCTGGGATCCATTGTAGCCAGTGATCAAAGCCACCGAACTATACCATCACCCCCGGCTGGAACCACGAGGAGACCACTCTACTGGATGTGAGGGGGAAGGCTAGATTCAAAAGGGTGCGAGGCTGCTGGTCATGAAGCAACTTTTCAGGACTCTGTCTCCCAATGGTAAAAATCTGCAAGTACTCAAAAAGTGTGTTAAAGTCTCAATGGTGGAGGAATTCTCAACATATTTCTTCATTTTAACCTTAAACATGAGGACCAGCTGCTCCACTTATCCATTAGATTGGTTGTAAAAGGGAGGAGCAGTGATATGGTAAATGCCTTGATGGGTACATAAATTCTGAAAGGACTGAGATACAAATTTAGAACCATTAGTGGACACAACTCTAGATGGAAGACCTTGAATAGCAAAAATGGGAGACAAAGCTTCAGTCATAGCTGCAGCTGACATCGATAAAGAATGAACAACATATGGAAATTCAGAAAAGGCGTCAACTGTGACGAAACAGTATGAAGACAGGAAAGAAGCCAAAAAGTCATCATGGATGTGTTCCCAGGTATGATTAAAAAAAGACCATGGAGAGAGTGTTGTATGTGGTGCAGCCTGCTGATGAACACACTATGGGCACGCCACAACCAAATGCAATATGTCGCTGTCAATGCAGTGATGCCGATGGGCCAGAGATTCAGTGCATGAAATACCCTGATGTCCTTGATGGAGCCACAGGACATCGCACAATAGTGGAACTGGGATCACCTCCCTAGGGGCCAACTTGTCCATTAAAAAAAGCAAAACACCATCAACGCAGTAATGAGGGGGAAGTAGTTATGCATAGGATCTAAATCCGTGCCTGGAGGATGATAATGCCACCCACATTGAACATAGTAAACAACTTTATGTGACAATGGATCAGCAGCAATAGCAGTGGTTATCCAATAACCCTTCAACAGTATGCTGCACTTCAACATCTAACTGAAAGCACAGCAGCTCCTCCTGATCAAAAGATGAATCCAGTCCCATCAGAAGCCATGATATCATATCTGCGCTGGTGTGCTGAGCAGTAGGCTGAAAATATATTTCATACTTGTTTGAAACAAAAACACAGCTCAACCACAGAAGGCAATGTGATGCCTTTTCAGGCAATGAAGCACAAGGATTGAACAATGCAATCAATAGTTTGTGGTCTGTAATGAGATGGAACTGTGACCCATATAAGAACAAATGGAATTTTTTGGAGAGCATGTACTATAGCAAGCACTTCCTTTTCAATTTATGAGTAGCATTGCAGAGCAGAATTGAGGGTTTTAGAGACATAAACAGACACTCAGAGCTGTCAACAAACCGATGTGCAAAACAGCACCCAATCCATATTGTGATGTGTCTATAGCCAACATCAAATATTGGCCAGGATGGGGTGGAATTTAATTTTGATTTTAAAAGGGTGAATGCATGCTAACAGGCTGTCATCCAGGGGAAAGAATATTTTTGCTGCGCAAATGTAGTTTCACCTAGATGGAATTTGTGGCAACAGGCAAATTTGCCCAAAAATGCATGCAAGTCTTTAAAATTTGTGGGCCAATGCATGGCAGTGATAGCAGCAATGTGGTATTGCAGTGCAGTTATGCCATTCTTAGAAACCTCAAACTCTAAATACAAACTGGAGGGCTGGAAAAAACCTAGACTTGGCCATGTTGCATTTCAACCCAGCAGTTTGGAGGACTGTGAACAATGTCTACCATTTATATAAATGCACTTTCTTTGAAGGACAAGTTACCATAATGTTATCATGTGCATCAATGTTGATGCACATGAGAAAAAGACACCATCAGTTGTTCCAGAAAATGTTGAATGATCGCAGAGCACTAACCACCCCAAACGGAATATGCTGATACTGATATAAGCTGAAAGGTGTGTATGAACAAGAAACTGCTTAGAAGCTTCATCCAATGGAACCTGTAATTATGCTTCCAATAAATCGACCTCTAGCAAAGTTTAGCAAATAACTCATCTGGACATTGCAAGGGATAAGTAACATAGATGGACTGAGCATTGACAGTAACTTTTAAATTGTGACAAATGTTCAACTTACGATTCAGTTTTGAATGATGAGCAGCAATCAGTTGCAATTATTTATTTGTTATTGCATACCTAGATTTTGATCACTGTGTGACCATTCTCGATGCTAAAAATCAGAATCACTCATAAACAGTTGATATGCACACCACATTATATATCAGTTGTATATGTTTCAGTCAGAGATAAAATACATATTTACATTGTATCATAGTCTACATGTCAAACCACCCCAGTGAACATCAGAAAGCTTACTTTAATTCTGCCATTAATCAGTTATTAAAAATTCAACTGTCAAGAACAGGTTTTGAGACAGATTTGAATATAATAAAATACATTGCCAAGGTTAACAATTACCTATATCACTTCATCAACAACATTTTTACAATAGCATACTGAATAAAAGGCAAAATGGAAATCAATTAAATGTCACAGGTAACAGCAATAATACATTCAACTGCATATTGTACTGTGGAAAAATTAGTTACAGGGTGGCAGCAGTATTTAGGAAACAAAAAGTTAATGTGACCTTTTTTACCTACAAATAATTTGAGTAGAATTTTAAGAAACAATATTTATAAAAGCAATGATTTCCACAGATCAGGTGTCTATAAAATTGACTATTCAGAGAGCCATGTTTGTTATGTTGGTAAAATAGGCAGACAACTCAAAGCCAGGTTCAGCAAACAAGTTGCTTTAGACTGTAAAAATACCACTGAAAAGTCCAATTTCTCTGACCACAGTACGCCAGCTATGTATCCGCACATGCTGTTGTGGCAGCCACTTGAGAAGGGCAAATGCATGGACCTTTTGGAGGACTTTGAAATATTTGGGCAACACACATCACACTGCTCAATGAGCATACAGCCACAAGAACTTCCAATTTTCTGCAAATAGTTAAAAATCACCTTGGTTTGGTTACTAAAAACTGCTTGATTGTTATTTTAATACCCAAACTGGGTCAGCTGGCAGCAGCATATTATGCTGCTCTTTAGCCACAAAGTTGTAATTTTTTTTGCAAACATATCATATAACACACATGTAATAATGGAAAGTCCAGGTTGAAATTAAACAATATAAGAAGGACAGTTTACAACTCACAGCAAAGATTTGATGCCGAGCTGTGACAGGAACATAAAAAGGACACACACATATAACACTTACACTATTGGTCATTGCCTTCTTCAGACGACAGAACTTTCATGCAATCACACAGGTACACGACACAGTCACACAACCATCATCCCTAGGGGATAGGGGATAGGACGGTTGCAAGCTGGTGGTGGGTGGGAGGATCCAGATGGCCTGGGTGGTGAAGCAGCTGTTGAAATCAAGCATATGCTCCACTGCATGCTGTGTCACAGGATGGTCCACCTTAATTTTGGCCACAGTTTGGCAGTGGCCGTTCATGCTAATCGATAGCAGGTTAGTGGTCATGCCAATATAGAATACTGTGTAGTGATTGCAGTATAGTTGGTAAATTACATGGCTGCTTTCACAGGTGGCCTGGCATCTAATTAGGCAGGATAATCCTGTGATGGGAATGAAATAGGACAGGTCTTGCAGCGGGGTCTTCCTCAGGACTATGATCCCTGTGGTAGCAGGTTGGGTTTCGGGGTAGCATAGGGATGGACTAGGATGTTATGAAGGTTGAGAGTGTGACAGAACACCAGTTTAGAAGGGGTGGGAAGGATATTGGCGAGGATTTCTCTCATTTCTAGGCATGAGGATATAAAATCAAAACCTTGGCGAAGGATGCAGTTTAGTTGTTCGAGTCCAGGGTAGTACTGGGTGACACGGGGAGCACTCTTTTGTGGAAGAAAGAAGATTTGGGATGTGTAGGGATATATCATAACTACCCCACATACTACATCTGTGGGGTATTTCTGTCAGTGAAGACGTTTGTGAGACCTTCAGCATATTGAAAAAGGGAGTTCTTGTCACTGCAGATACACCGTCCGCAGGTGACTTTGCTGCAAGGTGGGATGGCAACTGTCAAAGTGTAGGTACTATTGGTGGTTGGCAGGTTTAATATAAATGGAAGTGTGGATGGAGCCATCAGTGAGGTGGATGTTGATATCTAGGAATGGGGCATGGTGAGTTGAAAAAGAAACCAGGTGAAGTGGATGGGGAAGGAGGAGTTGAGGATTTGACTGGGGGAGGATAGGGTGTCCTGGCCTTGAGTCCAGATCCTGAAAATATTATCAATAAACCTGAAACAGGCCAGACAGCCCAGATTGGCACAGGAGGGTGCCATGCCGGTGCCCATGGCTGAGCCATGGATTTCATGGTAAAATTTCCCCTCAAAGGAAATGTAGTTGTTAGGATAAAGTTGATGAGGATTATGAGGAATGAGGTATCGGGCTTCAATTCAGAGGAATGTTGGGAGAAATAGTATTCTAGTGCAGCAAGGCCATGGGCATGTGAGATGTTGGTGTATAGGGAGGTGGCATCCACAGTGACAAGTAGAGATCCAGGAGCTAAAAGGGGTGAGGATGGTGGAGAGTTGTCGGAGGAAGTGGTTTGTGTCCTTGATATGTAAGGATAGATTTTGGACAATTGGTGGAAGGTGTTGGTCAAAGAGCGCTGAAATTTTTTCGGTAGGAGCACAGTAACAAGCCACAAGCCAGAATTATTTGGTTTGTGGATTTTGGGGAGTATGTAGAAGGTGGGGGTTTGTAGGGTGCTGTCAGGGAGAAGAGGGAGATGGATACAGGGGAGAGCTTCTGGGAGGAGCCATAGGATTTTAACATGGTTTGGAGGTCTTGTTGGACTTTTAGGATGGGGTCATTCAGGCACAACTGAGAGGTGGAAGAGTAAGAGAGTGGGTGGAGCCTTTCTGCCAGGTAGTTACTGTGATCCATAATTACAGAGGTCGGACCAGGGATGATGATTATGTCGGGATTTGTTTTGAGTTTGTGGATGGCTCTCCTTTCTTATGCTGAAAGGTTTGAGTTCTTATGACATGACTTGGGGAAAGATGGTAAGGCCAAGTTGGAGGTGAGAAATTCTTGGAGGGTAACCAGGGAGTGGTTAAGTGTGAGTGCAGGGGATCTCTGTTGGATGGTGTGAAAGACAAGGTTCATTGTTGGGATTAGGTTGGCCAGCCAAATGTGGAGGAAATATCCTCAAAACTTTGAAATGTTTGTAAATCTAAAGGACTTAAATGGCATGGTTATCAGTCCCGAGGCTTACAAACTACTTAAACTAATGTATCCTAAGGACAACACACACATCCATGCCAAAGGGAGGACTCGAACCTCCAATGGCAAGCAACCACGCACTGCACATCAAGGCGCCTTAGAATGCTTGGCCCTCCACTGCAGCGAAATATCTTCACATATGACACTTATCCCTACTATTCTTAACTGAGACAAGCAAACATCTGAGTGATCTAGATATACAGCATCTTTTCAGCATGTAGCTGAAATGCAATCCTGCAACAGCTATCAGTATTACTTTGCTTTGAAACATTACATATGGTGTATGTGCCACATAGACAGTACAGTAGTCAAGCGAGCACATTTGCAAGGCAGGGCATAATTTTCACAGTGGCACAGAACTTCATTTCTTAGCTAATTCAATAAATGTGAAATATTTGTAAATTATATACACACATCTCCCAGGGAAGTTACTATTCTCCTATTACTGAAAAATCATATTAGTAGTTCCTGAGCCTTACAGCAAATTATGAAGACAGTGTAAATTTGTAATGGTTAAAAAAGTGATAAATTACAGATTGACAAATTTTGAATTTTTTTGCTTAATTGTACATCTTACCTAATTTCTTAAGTAGTGAGCTTCCTGTAGCTTTTACTTGCACTCACTTTGAAGCATAAAGTTTTTTGCACTAGCAAAGGAGTGTACCCCCTCATATGTCACATGATTAGCAACTTGAACCCATTCCTGAGACATTGATAAGTCTGACAGACAGGTGTACAAGGAAGTGGTACTACAAGAGTTCAGTTTTTTCTGACTGAGGTACAGAAATCCTACATATAGAGCTTATTCTGTATCTACATAGCTCACTTATAATAAACAATTTATATCTATCATTGATATTGCTTCTATTATAGATACTTATTATTACATATAATTTTTAAAAAAGTTTCCATTCACTGTTTATTGGGTCTTATCTCTCGAAAAGAAAAGGGAAGATATTCAAATAGATTGTCACTTACTTAACTGGCACATCATGTAGAATGATTGAATACTTATATCTGTTAGGCCTTAGACGCTGAGGGGACGATCTATTAATGTTTATAAGTGAGATGCTCAGTCTCCATGCTGATGTCCCTCGAACAAGTGCTTACTGATCAATGCAACATGTTTTACATTTAATGATTGACAAGTTGATACAGACAGTTTTGCTTCCTTATCATTGGGCACTATTTTACTGCATGAGATTTTATGATGTACATATAACTAAAAAAACTGAAATGCATGTACAAAAGATCAAATAATGGCAATAAAGAATTGCAAAATCGCCTATGAATACAATTACTTGTTAAGACTTTTTCTGGCAATTCTGGTACAACTGATGACTAGCTAACATAGAATGAATCATTACTTTTTCAGAATTGGAAACAGCCATTTGACTACCATAAACACAATAGAAGTTTTTTAGTGGAAAGTCCAGATATCAATAAAATAATGACGATAGCTTGCAACTCACTGCGGAGACAACTGTTTAGGTGCAAACTGGCAAATAGAGTTCTCAACAAAATTGACAATTCTTGTGAAGCCCAAAGACAAACTTAAATAAAGTTCACAATGAAACAGCATAAGGAAGTAAAATCTGTTTAGAATTCACTTACCAGGCAAGCAAACATAGTCTACAGTTACATCATACACATTTAAGTTTCACGAAATGTTTTTCATATGGTAAGAAGCAACAGTGGCACAGTTAACTTAAAACATCATCTTCAGCCTCATTGTCAGACTCAAATGAATTAGAATTATTATGATTGATTATATACTGCCCCATTACTGAGTCTGTCAATTTCCTTCTTGCAATCTACATGCAATGTTTCCGCACGTCTGACACAGTTTGCCCTTGCAGAGAAAATGACATTGTTCACTGCTTCATGTGAGAGTCTTTCAATGTCAGCAATCTGGAAGGTGTTATTTCCTTCTGCAATATGGGCTTTAATTTGCACCCATGCCATTTCAATTGGGTTGTAATGGCAGTGATAAGGTGGTAACCTGATGACTTGGTGACCACTCTCTCTTGCACATTTGTCTATCTCGAAAGGGCTGTGATACATTGCGAGGAATTCCATTAGATGATAACCATGGTATTATTTTGTCCTTTCTAGTATTTGACATAAGCACCTTATTCATTTGCACAAAGTGGACACCGGCATTGTCTGTGACAATAACAGGATTCTCTGCCAGGTATGGAAGAAGTTGATTTACTAACTACTACTTGAATGCTGTACAAATCAATTCAGAATGGAAGTCATCTGAATGCTTTGTCTTTGATGACTTAAATATTAGTTTACTTTTAAAAGATCAATACTGTTTCTGCAGAAACATCATGGGGCACATTAAAGCATTTATCTTTGCTCATAGAAACCTTCAAGCCTCCAACATCCTCACATATCTTCCAGTAAATTGGATGATTCTGCTTCACATATGTTTCATTAAGATAAAAAATATGTGATTTTTCCTTCTTTTTGAATCTTGCACATCATTCCCAAGAACACAGTTCTTGCCATCATTCCCAAGAACACAGGTCTTGCTGTTACAATGTCACTTTTCTCCTGAAGTAGTTTCTTCCATCATGGGTATTGTTGTATTTGAATTCCTTTTTTCTTTACATTCTGAGCAGGAAATATTTGCTCCCTTTGAAATGGTCAGCTTCTTTCACATATGAACACAATTTATTTCCCATAGGCTATTCATCTTTACTGTACATGTCAAATAGTTTGCACTGTAATACAGTCTTGCTGAAATCATCAAGCTCACTTGTTAATTTCTTTTGATCCCAGCAATTTCCAGGCAACCTAAAAATAGATGAGCTTTGTCTTCTACAGATTTCTTGGTTTCACTCACAATCTGCTTAACAGTTTTCAACCTGATACCAAACATCTCAGCTCTATATTCTTGGCCCTTGGCAACACTGGGAGATGTGTTGTGATCAGCCATTTCCAAACTATGTCTAAAGAACTGATAAACATGTAACACTGGATGAGATGTACACTTGCCACTAATGGTGATTCGACTGCTTTGAAATAGGAACACACCACATAATGCCAAGACCAGTCATTGCTCCACATAGTATGACATGAACTTGGGCATGTGCTATGGCTGCCTAACTGCTATTAGACAACATGTCTCCTGATGTGATTTATCCACGCTTCGGCTCATCCAGACCTCACCCTCCAAGTTATGCATCGTGCCCTCTAGTGTGAAATAGCATGCAGACATTAAAATGACAAGGATACAGAATTGCTGACCTTCAGGAGAGACATTTAACAAATGGAAGGATGGAAGCTTAGGGTTTAACATCCTGCCAACAGTGTGGTCATCAGAGATGGAGACACATTGAACAGAACAGAAAACAATTCATAACTTTTGGAACTGTTAGTTCCTTTCTTAAGTAGCAAGGCAACAAACTTTAAAACAAAGCATCCCCCCTCTTGAAAATCATTCCCAGAGACAAAGTACACAATAAACGATGTTCCATGTATCACACTAATAATTATTACATCCTCCTTTAGTTTTATATTATACATTGTTGTATTACAGTTTTGCTTACTTCTTCATTCTTCTGTTTGTAATGCTTTGGATGATGATTATGTCTCCCAGTCTTCATGGAGTTGCCAGGAGATGAACCTACAAAATGGGATTGCTCACATTTTATTCACTCTGTTAGTAGTATTCACAATAAACAGTTATTACATACTAAATTCAAAACACATTCATGAAAAGAGAGTAAAATAGAGAAATTGAAGCTCATATGGCAGTTTACTGGTATTTGTTCTTCCTAAACATTTTGTAATTTTAACTGAAATGACAATAAAATGACAGTGGTATCAAAATTACCCATCCTGACATATCAAAAAGTGGCTCTTGTAGTAGAGATGTATGTGTAATACTGAAGTAAACAAATGAAAATTAGCCTTACATTTAGTCATTACAAACTCAACAAAAAGTGGTTCAGGCTTTGAATGTGTAGAGTAAATAATGGATTCATTTTTAGACTGTTCTAGCCATCCCACTGTGGGTGAAGATTTCTTACCTACTATAGTTACAATTTTATGACCTTGCATTTATGTGATATTTACTAGCTTTTGATACTGGGAGTATTATCAAATTCCTAATTGTAATAAGTAAATTATGTGTTTTAGCATTAAAAGCCTTAAAAGTACTCTTCTTATAAATGACCAGATTTTTCCATTTAAAATATCTTTTTGGCAAACACCTATTTATAAATGTCCCGCCCAATCAGCAATTGCTTGGACCCACATCACTACCCATGCATTTTTAGTTTATTGTGCACAGATTATAGGTCATTGTTAGGAGGCAAACACTGTGTTGATGCTAGTCCCAGGATAAGAGAATTACTTGAGATATTGAAGCAAGTACATTTTTTAATGGAACCACTTACTTTTTATAACTGTATTTGACAGCTCTTGAGAGGATAATTACAGTGATAAAGTGTTTGTTAATATTCCCATTGAAACCTGTTTTTAAAAAATTGAAGAAATGTCCTAGAATTTGAGGACATGATCGCCAGAATCATCATTAGCAGGGCAAACACTACCAAGCAAAGCTCTCATGCTATGTAGTGTCAGAATGTCAACACATTTCACTGTCAACTTGTCTGCACTGCAGGCTGCTCATTTCCACTTAATCATCCATTGCATGCGGACATGTACATGAAGAATGAGGTGAAGTTGGATATACTGCTTTTATAAGGTGCATGTAAGAGAAATGCCATCAAAAAAATACAGTGGTATAGAACTATCTACACAGATAACCAATGTCCGAATCAACAGGCAATTGCACAAATCATGAAGATACTAGTGCAGACAGGCATATTGAATGTCAAAGATTAGATTAGATTACCTACATTTCGTAGGTGAACCTGCAACCACCATAGGTCTTAAGTTAGTTCAAGGAGAAACAAAGCATTACTATAGCCATGCAGGCCTACTTAATCGTATATAATAACGCATTGTGGTCCAGGATGCCTACTTCACAATGTTTGCCCCACTAATGATGATTCTGATTATCCTGCCCTCAAATTCTAGGACATTCCTTGAATTTTTTTAAACAGTTTTCAATGTCAACATTAACAAATGCTATATCACTGTAATTATCTTCTCAAGAGCTATTGAATGCATTTATAAAAAGTAAGTGGTTCCATAGAAAAAAAATTAAAAACAAATAATGAAATAAAATAAAAAAATTAAAATAAATAAATTAAAAAAAACTAACTTGCTTCAATATCCTTGTTGATACCCAGTGCTGAAACCATTTCCCAAAGAAAAATATATGTGCCACTCAACACTTCAGCATGTTCCAAAAACTGCACTTTGATATGTATAATCATTCACAAAATAAAAGGTGTGTTATGTCTTATGCGACACACCATATATATGAGTCTCAACTACTTATGAATATTTATTACTGCAAAGTAAATTCACCCACATTTCATTCATGTGACTCATTTCCATCTGAGAACCTATGGCATTTATAATCAGGTGTAAGCCTAAACATGAATACAAGTATGAATGCATGTACGTAAGTACACAAATAACACAACAGTAAAGAACGTTATACAGAAAGAGGAATAGAATATTAAATCTTTTTGAAATAAGCTGATAATGATTACTGAAGTGATAAATTAGAGAGAGATCCTTATGCAAAGTTTTTGGACCACTGCTTACTAACTTATGTTTCAATCATTATTATAAGTAATAATATACCTCTTGCTTTCTTGCCATGGTTCCTGAAATCGGGTTTGACATGCTTCCAGGTCCCCCTAGGGACAACAAACATTTATTAATTTTCTCTGAATTATGCTTAGAATTCAAACAACAAAAAGTACATAAAACAAGATACATATGAAAGTGTTATATGATAATCAATCCTTGCCATATTAAAATATGAAGAATGACAGACACATAGGATAGAGGGAAAGGGGGTCTCATGTATTTATTTTCAACCAGTCCCCGCTACCTGTTTTCACCCTCCACACTTCTATTTATACCGTCAGCTTCTGCCAAGTGAACATGTGCATTTGTAAAAAGACACTTTTACTATAATCATCTAGTTATTGCTTAAAGTAGAGTGAAGATTATAATTTGACACTAGGCTTTAATCAGAATATAAAATAGACAGTACATAAAATTGAAATGGACACATCAAAAGCAACATAAATAGGTTGACCATATTAATGGATTATAAAATAATGGGGCCAGAGGGCAATGCTCTGCTGGGAGACTGATCAATTAAATTTATTCTCTGTCTTTGTAAATGGAAGGAGTTACACCAAGACTGGAGAGATATTTTCAATAGCTGCAGTTTGTAGTTCCCCACTTCCAACTGCTTTCCTTTTATCAGATTACCTTTTCATTAAACAGTGAGTTATCAACTTGGAGAGAAATTTTCCCACAGTGTGTAAGAAGTGTTCAAATACATAGGAACAAAACCATTTAAAAACCAAATCAATTGAAATTAGTGTATGATACTTTGCAATAACATAGTGAGACATCCATGGACATTAAAGTAGTGTCTGCATAGTTCTGCATCAGCAACTCCCCCTAAAAAATTCAAAATTTTTTTTTACATCAAAGGTCCAATACTCACCGAAAAACATGGAAAAAGGTAGTAACAGTGAAAGGTATGGTGATACACTCCACAGACTATGAAAGTTCATCAAGAGTAAACAGGCAGCTCATGGAAGGAGTGGTGTTGCTCCATGATAGTCCACAAACAAAAGAACCCTAAAAGGGAAATGGATGACAAGCTGAGAAACGAAGTGGTGGACTGGCTCCTGTCACAGCCACAGAAATTTTAGTAACCAGGAATCTTTTGGCTCATGAAACAGTGGAATTGTTGTGCTCGGGCCTCTGCTTATTATTCCTGAATAAATATTTCAATTACTTCCACAGAGTTGTTTTGTACCTTTTCATATGACCCCTCATTATATCTTTAACATGTTTCCTGAACTACTGTGGCTGCCAGTTTATTTTTCTTGATCCAAGTAGTGCAATTCACATGTGAATGATTTATTTATCTTCAATTTTTGTACCACAAAATGCATCATGTGAGCTATCTGAATCATTTTATTTGATAGGGAAACCAACAAGTCCAATTATTTTAATATGTTCCCTTGATTACACTTCATGTGATCCAGTATCTGGAAATTTGTATAGTATAACATGGATGAATCTACATTTGTACACAGAGGAATGGAAAAGCTTTTAATAGCCAAGTATATCCACCATGCAGACCCACTACTGCACATTATAAAATTATGGTGTAAGTATATGACACATAGAAAAACAAATGCTTAGAATTTCTTCTCTGCTGATCCTGCAGCATATATGAGGTCAAAATGTGGCATATTTATGTAAATTGATGATTAAAAATGACACTAAAAGTGATTTCTGTTCTAAAATATTTCACACATAAATGATTGTTCCTCCTAAAACTTCAAAGTAAACTTTTTCTATAACAATGACTTAAAATATTAGTATTTGCCATAGCCACGTCATCAGGGCAGCTCTCTTTGAAGAGACAAAAGGCTTTTATGGTTACTGATGCTCCACAAACATTCACTGAAGTGGTCAAGCAATGGTAAGATATCAAGCTGACTGGGGAATATTGTACATTTTGTAAGATTGTTGCAGTATTATAAGTTGTCAAATGACAAGTAGGCTGCTCACCTGTCTCTACAGAGAAATAATAATTAGGGCTTATCCCAGATGTTCCTATACTGAGCCTAATTCCTCAATGGAGATTTACATCAAATTTTCAGTTAAGACAGACCAGTATACTTAAACACACCATGCTAAAACAATGAAGTAGGGACTGAACCAAATTTACACAAAACTAAAGCAGACAACTGGTTTGTAGCTAAACCTCACTGTTTACAACACACTTATATCTGTTTAGTTTAACCAAGAAATATGCTGTATATCAAACAGTTTTGGATACATTGACATGCATTTATCAGCAGTGTTCCAGTGGTTCAACCTGTGTGATCTATCCTTTATGGATGTTAAATTTATGTATAAACACAGAAAATTGGCTGTATTGCTTTTATTTAGCATTTATAACAACCAGCTAGATATCTTACTTTTGTTATTGTTAGAAATGAAATCTTCAGCCATTACTTTTTGATTTATTCAACTTACTTTTGTGTCTTGTTCTATCTAGCATTCATATCTAGACCTGGCAATTTTTAATAAAACTTTCAACTAAATAGCATCTCTGAGGACAGGAATAAAACAAAAATTGAAAGATAAATGGAAGTGTATGATCCCATAGAAGTGCTGGAAGGCATAAAAGAATGTGACCTCAAAAGCTTTCGAAAGCTTTACCCCAAAAGTAGATGGTTAATAAATCCCATGGAACAATGTGCACATTAAAATCCCTGTAGATCAGAAATAAGCTGTATGGTTCTTCAGATTTTGTTAGCAGCACAATATCTCTGTGAGAAAAGACTAGGGGGAAAGTAAGTGTAAAAGTTGTAGTGTTTAAAAATTTCATAAAGAAATAGGCTGTTTCGAAAGAGTTGTCTTTTGAACAATCTACAAAACAGATGAAACTGGCATCCTTGTAAATGCACAGGTCAGCAGGATACACTGTTCAACAGCTGAATGTAGAGTGACTAAGGAACAAATCAGTGGTCTTTTGTGTGCTAATGATGATGGTTAAAATAGTTACAAGTCGCTTGCTGCTAGGCATTATGCAAAACATGTGGCAACCAAAAATATCATGTTGTACCTCCCAATAATCCATAAAGCTTTTATTCTCTGGCTGGTTCAAAAATTATTCCATCCTAAAGGTTGGAAAATTCTGAACTGTGAAGTTAAAATGAAGACATGAGTGTGTCACTGATTTAGACAGTGTTACTGTACATTCCTCAGATTTGTCTAGTGATGTAAGATTGAAAAAGTGTATTTTCTCCCTCATAACATTACTTAGTTGCTTCATTACATGGATCAAGCAGTGATTTTTATGTGTCTTTACAGATACAAGTGAAGTTAAAAGTGTGATCATTCACATGTACAATATATCAACAAAAAACTAAGTAGAACATGTTACATCATTGATCATATGAACATTAAAGAACTACATATTGTATGATAATCTCAAATCTATATATTTTGCCTATGCCCACTCACAAATAAAATATGTTATAGTATTTTGGGTAAACAGTGGGGCAAGTGTAAAAACTTTTAAAACACAGAAAAATATTATTAGAATAATGGAAGGTGTAGACCAAAGAGCATCTTGTAAGCCACTGTTTAAGAAAAACAAAATACGATCACTTCCATGTATTTACATACTAGGAAATGCAATTATAAAAAAAGAAAAAGAAAATAGTAGTAGTCAATTCATCACCCTTAACGAATCGATACATAGTTACCACACAAGACAGATAAATGATGTTCCTGTAAAACAGACAAATACTGCACTATTTCAGAAGGGAATACTACACCCCAGAATTAAACTATGTAATTCTTTACTCTAAATCATAAAAACAATAAGTGACACGAGAAAATTTAATATTGCCATGAAGTATTACTTGGTGAAGCTCTGCTTCTATTCAGTTGATGAGTACCAAAAGGGACAAAAATCTAGTACCAGCTAAAACTGTATAGTAAAAGGTACAGAATAAGAAAAGATACTGTAAATTTACTTCTGTTATGTAATGAATATAAGAATGGTCTAATATCTATTGTACTCAGTACAGTCCTAGGTTCACAGAACCAGTAAATAAAGTTAACCACATAGGAGGTTGTCAATGATGCCACAGCAAAATGAGCTGGAAGATGCTCTGTGAGAAATGGAAGATCCATATTGGAAGCCTCATGGGAAGTCAACAGCCAGCATGAAAGATGGCCATTGGTGACTTTGAAGGGAGTGGACTGCAGCCCACACACACAAAAACCTGTGGAGGAGGCAAAATGCCCCCAATACACCTGCTTGCTCCGTTTAAGTAACAGGTTTTCATGTGAAGGCATTAAAAGGTAATAGGATCAGCAGAGGATGGGTGCTGCTAAAGGTGTTTCAAGGCTCTATGGCGATCACAGATGGCAGTGACAATGACTGTACTCCACCAAAGAACCGGTTGGTAGACACCAAGGCCCATTGATCGGAAACAGCGATTTCTGCAGCTCTGATAATAATTTAGACATGTCACAGATTTTATTAATATAGTTGGATAAGGAGGATGCAAAACACAACCTGGAAGGTATACAGATGCCAATAAACATGACAAAAAGCACAATGGGGTAAACTGATCATCAGTCGGAAGGAAGGGATGAGAGAATCAATAGGAAATTATCACTGTCATAGACTTTGTAATGCAGCAACCAGTGTAATGAAGGGAGGAGGAGAAGGGAAGTGAGCAAAATATACATTGCAGAGAAAGTGTCCTGAGCAGCACTAAAATGGGCAGGGCAGACATCACTAAAAATTTTCACAAGAAACTGGTCTTTGAAAAGGCCACAACTAAATAACAAAGCACTTCTGCACAAAGGGTGATGGACATTAGAATCCCCAAAGAAGAAAAAGGGAAGGAGCCGTTGCTGAATGATGTTAGGGCAGGAGGCTTAGGCATCCTGTCAGGAGGAAAATAAAGATGTTGAACTGTATCTGTACTATGCAAGTGGTCCAAAAGACACTTGCTTCCAATGTAGTATAAAGAGAAATACATCTGTCTCTTCATGGACCTACACGCAAATGCCACCAAAAGCCTGCCGAGGACCAATGTGGTTCACACTAAAACAATGAAACCCATGGAGGGTTGGTGAGATAACATCAGTAAAATGAGTTTCCTTTAAAATGACATAAGCTGCAAAGTTAATGGAAATAAGGTATTGCAACTCCAGAAGGTGACACTAATATCCATTACAATTATGTTGATTAGGTACAAAAAGGGTATCAAAATTGAAGGCCAATGTACCAAAGATGGTCATACCCAGAGTTACCATCCATCACCAACAAGAATGGTGTTACATCCATTAAATGGAGATCAGACCTGGGATGCCTCAGGAGACACTAGAGTGTACTTGTCCTGGGATTATGTTTCTTCTTCTTTTTCATAGATTGAAGGCAGGGTCACGTGAGAGTACAGTCTTCAGTGAGACTTGGAACTAAGGGAGAGCCCACTTGAGGCAGCAGACTTCCAATGTAGGGAAGGTCGGGAGGTGGGGTATCAGGAGGGGGCTTCATCACAAGTAAGTGACAAAGGAGAACACTACTCTTGCCAGGGAGAGGGAGTGGCACCTGGAGGAGAGGGCATTGTGAATGTAGGAGTGAGCGAGGAAGGGGTAGGACTGGCATGAGGAGGAGGAGGAGGATGGGAGGAGGGACATAACAGAGGCAAAGGTAGATGTCATTGCACAAATTAAGACAATAATATTTATGACAAGCCTCAGTATAGAACAAACAATCAAGGGACTTATAATTCTGTGTCTTCTTTTCCTTATTTTAAACTGGACAATAATATGAGTGTGGAGGATTATGGTCATGACAATTAAGGCACACTGGAATCAAAACATGGGAGTTACCCTCATGAAGTGGGTGTCCACATTCCATGAGGAGATTCCCACTAAGGGCAAAAGAAAGGTGCCAGTATCAATGTGATTTTCCTTGGAGATTTCTGAACATGCAAACAAAACTAGGTACCACTGTTCCAGATTGAAGGATGAGGTCTCCATGAGAAATGAGACCCTGAACAATATTCAAAGACAGGTAATGGACACTGTAATGTCATCAAGATGGTCGCAGGCATGAAGCTCCACAGACTGGGTGGCAGTCATTTTGATTCCACCACACAGACTGGCCACTGTGCTAGTTATTTAGACCCTAGCATGAACAAGACCATGGATTTAAGCTAAAGATGGAAGATGTGATTAAGCCACTTACAGAAGACATTAGGTAAGGTGCTGTTCTCCAGTTGGTTTACACTATGGAGATGAAATTTAGAAGTAAAGGTCAAACCCTAAAGGTGAACCACAATTTCAAAAAAGGATACGAAAAACCATACCAGGACCTATATCAATTAGATTGTACTATTGAGTTTTCACTGTAAGAGATCAGATAACAAGAAGGATAATGAAAAATTAGATATGTACACACACACACACAAAATGGGAGAGTTGTAGGAGTAGGCTAGGTGGGTGTGGGGAAGAAAGGTGTTATCGTAGATTGAGGATTGAATAATTTCATGATCGCAGATTGTACTGTAAGGATAACTCCAATCTGCATAATTCAGTAAAGCTTGGACCAAATTTCTAGGTGGTGTGAGGAATGGCAACTAGCGCTAAATGTGGAAAAATGCAAGGTGGTGCAGATGAGTAGGAGAAAGAATCCTGTAATGTTCAAATACAGCATTAGTAGTGTGCAGCTTGACAGAGTTGTGTCAATTAAATACCTAGGCATAACACTGCACAGCGATATGAAATGGAATGAGCAAAATTATGAGGACAGTCATGGGAAGGCAACAGGTCAGATTCACTTTATTGAGAGAATTTTGGGAAGGTGTGATTTGTCTGTAAATGATACCACATATAAAATGCTTGTACAACCCTATCTTGAGTATTGCTCAAGTGTTTGGGATCACCATGAGATAGATTTAAAGGACACAGAGGCAGTTCACGTGTGGGTGGTTAGGCTTGTAACCGGTAGATTTGATAAATGTTAGAGTGTTAGTGAAACATTTTGGGAACTCAACTGGGAGTCAGTGAAGGGAAGGTGATTTTCTTTTTGAGAAGCATTGTTGAAGAAATTTAGAGGGCCAGAATTTGAGCAACTCTACTGCCTGCCAACCTACATTTTGTGTAAAGACTACAAGGATAAGATCAGAGAGATTAGGATTCAGATGGATGCATACAAGTATTTTTTTCCCTCATTCTATGAGTGGCACAGGAAAGCAAGTAACTAGTAGTGGTACTGAGTACCCGCCACCACACACATTTGGGTGCATTGTGGAGTATGTATGTAGATGTAATGTAAGGGGGAAGGGGTGCAGGATCCAAATGGCCTGGGTTCTGAAGCAGCCATTGAAATCAACCATATGCTCAGCTGCATTAATATTGCTGACCATAATGGGAAGAACAATGACCTTGTGCTTTCAGTGGAACACTGTTGTTACCAACAATGGACTCTATTAGTGTAAAAAGCCTTCAAAACCCTTGTATTTCATATTCACAGGAGAGTTCTCAGTCAAACATGTTGGATACTGAAATGTATTATTAGTAATCAGCCCTATGGTAATCTCCACAAAAATCTGTCTCTTCACTCTGTACCAGTGAACTGGAGAACAATGTATCAAGTTAAACACTATGATTATGCAACTATTTCCATGATCTCCAACTCCATAATACACTGTGTGTACCATGCCATGAGAGTCAAGTAAATCAGTCAAAAAGTTTGCAGGGTTTCTCATATTTCAACACCATTTATTTTGCTACTTTAATATTGTATTTAAGCATTGTGGTTGCTATTGTAGTGGTCTTCAGTCTCGAGACTGGTTTGATGCAACTCTCCACCCTTCATGAGTAAGACTCTTCATCTCCTCATAAGAATGGCAACCCATAACCACTTTAATCTGCTTACGGTATTCATCTCTTGGTCTCCCTCTGTGATTTTTAACCCACACACTTCCCTCTAATGCTAAATTCACAATTCTTTGAAAGATAAGAATGTGTCTTTTCAATCAATCCCTTCTTTTAGTCAACATTTGCCAGAAATTATTTTCTCCCAAATTCTATTCAGTACCTCCTCATTAGTTACATGATCTACTCTCCTAATCTTCAGCATTCTTCTGTACCACCACATTTCAAAAGCCTCCATCATCTTCCTGTCTGAACTACTTATCATCCATGTTTCACTACCATACAAGGCAACACCCCACACAAATTCCTGCAAAAAAGACTTTCTAACACATAACTTAATAGTCGATGTTAACAAATTCCTCTTTTTCAGAAACACTTTTCTTCCCATTGCCATTCTGCATTTTGTATCACCTGTACTGCGACCATCATATGTTATTTTACTGCACAAGTAACAAAACTCATCTACCACCTTCATTGTTTCATAGTCTAATCTAATTCTTTCAGCATCACCTGATTTTCCAAGATTACGCTCCTTTCAATAACCTGTCCATTCTGTCCAACTGCTCTTCCCAGGTCCTTTGCTGTCTCTGACAATTACAATGACATTCACAAACACAAACTGTTTATTTCTTTGGCTTGAACATACATTAATCTCTTTTCCAAATTTCTCCTTGATTCCTTCAAAGCTTGCTCAATGTTTAGATTGAATAACATTGGAGAAGTGCTGTAACTCTGTCTTATTCCTTCGCAATCAATGCTTTCCTTTCATGCACTTCAACTCTTATAACTGCTTTCTGGTTTCTGTACAAGTTGTAAATAACCTCTGTTCCCTAGATTTGAAAGGATGTTTTCTAGTCAACTTTGTCAAAAGCTTTCTCCAAATTTACAAAAGCTAGAAATATAGGTTTGCTTTTCCTTAATTTATCTTCTAAGACAAGTTGTAATGTGAGTATTGCCTCATGTGTTCCTACACTTCCCCTAAATTCAAACTGAACTTGTCTGATGCCAGCTTCTACTAGCTTTTCCATTCTTCTGTAAATAATTCATGTTAGAATTTTGCAACTGTGGCTTATTAAAATGATGGTTCTGCCAAGTTTCACCCCCTACTGCACCTGCTTTCTATGGAATTGCAATTATTACATTTTTCTTGAAGTCTGAAGGTATTTCCCCAGACTAATACATCTTGCACACTAGGTGGAATAGTTTTGTCATGGCTGGCTCTCCTAGATACTTAAGTAGCTCTGAGGGAATATCATCTACTCCACGGGGCTTGTTTCAACTTAAGTCTGTCAGTGCTCTCCCTAATTGATCTCTTAGTATAATATCTTCTATTTCATCTTTGTCTATTTGCTCTTCCTTTCCTACAATATTGTCCTGAAGTTCATTTCCTTCATAGAGTTCCTCTATATATTGTTCCCAACTTTCAGTTTTCCCTTATTTTCTCAGTTCTTGATATTCATACAACTGCTTTTCTTGTCTCCAAAACCCTCATTTATTTTCCTGTTTGTGGTATCTATCATTTCCCTAATACATGCTTCTACAGACATGCATTTGTCCTCTAACCACTCCCGCTTGGCCATTTTGCAGGTCCTGTTGATCTCATTTTATAGTTGCCTGTACTCGATTTTACTCACTTTACTCACTGCATTTTTATATTTTCTCCTGTCATCAATTAAATACAGTATTTCCTGTGATATACGAGGATTTTTTTGTAAATCTTTCTTTCTACCTATTTAGTCCCCTGCTGCCTTGAGTAGTTCATCTCTCAAATTACCCATACATCTTATACTGTGTTATTTCCCTCTGTTTTGGTCAATTGTTGCCTAAAGCAATATCTGAACTCTCAAGAACTTCAGGTTCCTTCAATTTATCCATCTCCCCTCTCTTTATTTTCTTACATTTCTACAGTTTCTTCAGTTTCAGTCTACAATTCATAACTAATAAGATATGATCAGAGTCTACAGCTGCCCCTGGATATGTCTTTCAGTTTAAAACCTGATTCACAAATCTATGTCTTACCATAATACAATCTATCTGGTAGCTTCTGGTATCTCCTGGTCTCTTACACATGTACAGCCTTTTCTCGTGGTTCTTCATCCAAGTGTTTGTTATGATTAAAATATGTCTAATATTCACAGAATATATGACATCAACTGTGATTGGGCAAAGCTGAAAATATGTACCCAGCCGGGATTCGAACCCGGGTCTCCTGCTTTCTAGGCAGTTGCGCTGACCCCTACACCACTGGGGACTCAGTGATCACCGCACCTGCAAGGACTACCTAAGCACGCCTCCCGTAAGATACAAATTCCCAGCCTCACCCTGCCCACAGTACTCAAACTCATAGTTATGAAACTAATTCCTGCAAGAGTAAGGACTTCAAACTTGCCCACCCCTCCCCACTAACGATAGGATCATTGCCCGTCATTGGCATATTATACATATACATGTGGCGTCTGTTCTGAAAGAACAGACGTCACTTCTGATCCTGCAGTTGTTATTATTTAATATTCACAGAATATATGACATCAACTGTGATTGGGCAAAGCACGGGAGGCGTGCTTAGGTAGTCCTTGCAGGCACAGTGATCACTGTGTCCCCAGTGGTGTAGGGGTCAGCGTAACTGCCTAGAAAGCAAGAGACCCGGGTTCAGCTTTGCTGAAAACACGTTTGCTGAAAACAGTTTGCATCACAACCAGTGAGGAAAAAAAAGAAAAAAAAAACTAATGACAACAATAAATCTCTCAATATCATGTGCAATTTTATAAAGTAATGAACTACAGAATCATCTGTGAGAGTCCTTTAGCCACCTCTTACAACAGGTAGGAGATAACTATGGCTCAATTGAAGTCTCTAAACCAGCAGAAGGGAAGAGGGCAAGGAGGTCAGTTGGGGGAACTGGTACAGGAAAGAGGGATGACAAGGGATTTTATGCAGCCTAAAAGAGAAGAAAAGCTGTAATTTCTCAGGGACCTATGCATTCCATATAGATACCCACAAAAGAGTGGTGAGTCAAATGGAGAAGAGAATGAATTTAATTTGGCAATTATTAAATCAAGAATCCTCCGAACATTTAGGCCAACAATCCTTACATAAAATATTAACAGTTGAAGACAATTGTGCCATGACAACTGATAGAGGCAGTTAAATTAATTAAAGCTTTGCTACTGGAGTTCCACTATTCAGGTAACTATTTATATTAATGAACAAATAAGAACTGATATTCTGCTGACATTGTAGAAAACCTTTCAAATTTACGCTGCATATTAAGAGCTTTAGTCAACATTAATTATAAACCAAATCTCATTTTGGTGATTCAAATACAATACTTTGAATGTAATTATATCAAATTGTTTTTTTGCAACTGAAGTTTATCCTTTAGTACTATAGATAGTTTGCCTGTTCAATGCTAGGCATTCTTCAGTGGTCTATTTAACAAAATATGCTTTGATTTAGATCTGAAGTGATTTTCCTAGCCAATTACTTCCATTAATAGTATTCAGTGGTGTTTTATACTCAAATTCACCTTTGCATACTGATCATACTATTCTTATTTAGTTCTAATGATCAGAAACTGTAGCTCAACCACATAATAATTAGATCTAACAACAAACACAGCTTCAAAATTTTCAGAAAAGAAACAGTAAGCACATATGATACCAAATCACAAATCAAAAGATACAAATTTTCATAATCTTGCAGCCAATCAGACATATGATATACAGACTCTACAAAATACCTCACAGCAAAAAGAACTATGAAGAAGAATTAAACATGATCATTAACCTAGTACAAGAGAATGGCCACAGCAGCAACATAATAAACAAGTTACATCTACATGTACATGTACATCTACATCAAAAATCTACAGTCCACCTAACGTACAAGGAGGAGAGTACCTCATTCCACTACTAGTCATTTCCCTTTCTATTCCAATCCTAGGTAGAATCAGGGAAAAACACATGTTTGTACGTATCTGTATGAGCCCTATTTCTTTTATCTTATCTTTAAGGTCTTTATGTGAAATGTAAGTTGGTGTCAGTAGAATAATTCTGCAGACAGCTTCAAATTCCAGTCGTCTAGATTTCTGCAATAGTACTTCCCAAAACGAATGTCTCCTTCCCACTCACATTGATCAAACTTACCAATGTCAAACCTAGCAGCCTGCCTTTGAATTGCTTCTATGTCTTCCTTTAAACCAATCTGAAAGGGTCCCAAACACTTGAGCAATACTCAAAATGTATTCACACAAGCATTCTGTAGCCAGTTTCCTTTACAGATGAACCACATATCCCCAAAATTCTCCCATTAAACTGAAGTCAACCATCCACCTTCCCCATGAGTATCCTTACATGCTCATTCCAGTTCATATCTCTCTGCAATATTTCACCTAGATATTTCATTGGTGCAAATATTAAACTGCACAGTACTAATGCTGTATTCAAATATCATGGAAATGTTTTATCGTACTACAGTTATTCAATGCCAACACATTTCCAAACACCATAACATCATAGGCAAAACCCTGCAGATTGCTACTCATTCTGTCTGTCACTTCATTTACATATAAAGGAAGTAATAATGGCCCTGTCACACATCCTGAGGCACTCCCAATGATACCCTTGCTCTGATGAACACACTATTGAGAACAACCTGCTAGGTTCTCAGTGGCGGCTCGTACAAAATTTGACCAGTGTGCTACAATATTACAAAAATAAACAGAAAACAAAATATACTAAAATAAAAAGTCAACCTTTGTATGATTGCCTTTAATTAAATATCAATTAATATTGTACTGATGGTAAGACCTTCAGGGGAAACTATAACAGCGGTGCCAACTGCATGTATTCACTGCAGGTAGTAAATATAAAGTTTAAAAAATATTAATTTTATTTACAGAAATTAAAAATTTAGACTCAGAGGTATTTGAATACGAGCCTCACACAGGTAGGTTTGAGAGACAATGTGCAAGATGCTTCAGCCAGCGCGCTATTTGACTCTGTATGCCGCAATATTTGTCATATACTATTCTTCCACAGCCGTTACATGCAGCGCAAAGAGAAATATTGATCTGGTGCTGCAGTCGGTCTCAGCACACATGAGTCGCCAGGCCAACCGTCACGTCTACGCATGCGCACTAGCAAACAGATGACTGCGGCGCCTCTCTGCGCACGTACCAGCATGGCTGAATCCCACTTCAGCACATGGAGCTGGTTTCCAGCTATCATGGCGAGAGCACTCCAAAATGCATTTTCATCCTTATTACTATCATTCTAATACGCATTGGAAAGGAATTGGCATAATTTTATTGTGATATCTGGCTGGTATTCCAAGAGAAAGGATGTAATTTTATAGCGATATCTCACTTGGATTCGAAGAGAAATGGCATAATTTTAGTAATATATTTACAGTGTGCTGCAGCACATTAGCACATTATCACCAGCCACCACTGTAGGTTCTATTAGATACAAAGTCTTGGAACCACCCATTACATATGAAGTACTGGAACCAAATATATATCTGGGAACATACTCCATATACTCATACCTTTGTTGGCAGTATGCAGAGCAGCACCATGTCAAACGCCTTTGAGAAATCAATAATATGCAGTCTGCCTTTCATCCATAGCTGCCAAGAAATCAAGTGAGAAAATTGAAAGGTGATTTTTACACAAGTGAAGCATTCTGGAGCCTGGTGATGCACGGACAGAAGCTCTCCCAATGAAAGGGATGTTACTACATTCAAACTGAGAATATGTACAAAACTTCTACAGAAAACTGATGTTAATGACATTGGTCTGTAAGTATATGGATCTCTGGTTTTACCTTACTTATAATGGGAGTCAAATGCACTTTTTACAGTAATTTAATAATTTGCACTGGACCAAAGATTCATGATAAATACAGCTAAGGAAGGGGCCAATTCCAAAGAATACTGTTTGTAAAACCGAATTGAGATTCCATCTGGACCTGGTAACTTAATTGATTTCAGCTTTTTCAGCTGCTTCTCTACACTAAGGATGCATATTTTTATGTCCTCCATTTGGCAGTTTGTGAGACCATCAATAGACAATGTGTTCATATGACCCTCCTACATGAATGATTAACTTCAACCTCCATGTTTTCTTTTGCTGTCTTCTATCAGTACCGAAAATTATTAACAAGTGACTGGATATAAGCTTTTGACCCACTTATTGATTTTTACTTAGGACCAGAATGTTTTTGGGTTCTCAGCAAGGTCTTCTGCGAAGGTATGGCAGTGCAATTTATTGTATGCTTTGTGCATCAATCTTTTTATAGATGTATGGAGCTCTACTAACTGTTGCTGTCTTCACTTGCTCATTCTTTTTTGAAGCAATAATGTAACTGTCTTCTCTTTCTCATTAATTTAGGAATATTATTGTCGCATTGAAACAGAAGTGGGCTTGACTTCGATGACAGGGTTGTCAACTGAACACAGCTCTTATACAGAAAGCAAATATGTCGTGGGCTTAACATACATGGAGCGCTAACTGCCTTGGGGCAGAGTGCTCTGCTATTTATACACATCATTAGTGCTGAAATGTTCCACAACTTGAAGACGACTACACCCTGTATGCTTGATTGCCCTGAAGAAGTACCCTGCCAAAGGAGTGGCCACATGTTCACTCACAGAGTGAACAAGAGAGGATAGACAGTCATTGTCCTCATTGGTCTTCCATCTCGATTGACACATGTGTGCAACAACCTTGCAGTGAGTGGCTCCACCATGCAATGTATATGTGAAGATGTAGTAACAGCAGAGACTGTGGGTGAAACAAGCTATGTGGCACCATGTCATATGCGTTTTGGAAATTGAATAATATGCAGTCTGTCTGTGGCCCTTCATCCATGGCGACTTTGTAAGCAATAGAATCCAATATTTTGTCCTCAATGGTGAGAGTTCATCAGAGAGGAGGGTATCAACAGGACTGTCCAATGAGGAGTGATAGTAGGACCATTATTATTTTCTACATGTGTAAATGATGTAAAAGACAGAGTGAGTAGCAGTCTGCAGCTGTTTACTGATGATGCTGTGGAGACTGGAAAGTTTTTGTCATTGAATGATTGTAGTAGGATGCAAGATGGCTTACACTTAATTTGTAGCTGTTGTGAAAAATGGCAGCTAGCTCTAAATGTAAGACAATACAGATGCACATGAAAAACAAACTCACAATATTTTAATACATCATTAGTGGTGTGCTGCTTAATGCAGTCACATCAATTAAATATATATGCATAGTATTGCAGAGCAATACAAAACAGAATGAGCATGTAAGGATAGTCATGGGAAAGGCAGATGGTTGACTTCAGTTTATTGGAAGGATTTTGAGGAGGTGTGGTTTATCTGTAAAGGAGACTGTGAATAGAACACTTGTGCAACCCCTTCTTCAGTATTTTCAAGTGTTTGGGACCCCCGCCAGACCAGTTTAAAGTAAGGTATAGAAGTAATTCAGAGGCAGGCTGCTAGGTTTATTACTGATAAGATCAATGAATGCAAAAGTGTTACAAAGATACTGTGAAACACTAAAAAACCCAGGGAAATAGGAATTGTTGGAGGGAAGACAATGTCCTTTTTGAGAAACCTACTGTGGAAATTTAGAACGTTCGAATTTAAAGGTGACTGCTGAATGAGTCTACTGTCACCAACTTACATCTCGCATAAAGGGCACAAGGGTAAGAAAAATTAGAGCTATGTACATAAACATATAAGCATTTGTTTTTCCCTTATTATATCTGGGAGTGGGACAGAACAAAAAGTGACTAGCAGTGGAATGAGGTGCCCTCAGCCATGCAAGTTATGGTGTATAGTGAAATATAAATGTGCATTTAGCTATAGATCTCAAGCACTGTTTACTAAGAGAGTTGTACCAGTTTTGGATATTTTTAAGGGCTAGTTAACAGCTGAAGATAAACTTGCTGTACAAAAGACACTAAAGGTGCTAAAAGTGACCACAAACAAGCATAAGGCCTCGTAAATGTAATCTTTTGAGCAAACACTGCACTGTTTTCTTACAATGTACAGACGTATCACTGTCAACAAGGTTATTTCAGCAGAAATACTGTAAGGGTTCCAGCATCGTATACTGTTAAACCTCCAGTATCCCATGCAGCAGAACAAGCCTATACATTTGGGACTGCACCTGGATACACAAATTTGGCCAGCATGTGTGGTGGACCCATCATTTCAATTAGTATCCCAATCCCCAAGACTGCCTCACATCCCCAGGTTGTACAGTAGGCCTCCACCGACTGTACTTCTTGCACTAACATCAATATGATCTCTGTCCCTGCTTGTCATTGTTTGTGAGGGGCACCTGGTGTAGTTGTCTATGAAGATTGAATTGCTTCCTACAAACTGACATCCCCTCACCGCTGTTATATGGAAACAGTCTATTGTCTCTGGTATGCTACCACATCCACTGACTTCGCAACCCACAGATGGGCTGTCTGGGTTCTGTCTTGGCCATACTCAAGTCCACAGTTCTGAATCCAATAGTGAGCAGCTCTACAGCCCCTGTCACTTACATTTTCAACCCTGCATGACAATTAGGGATTTGATATCCCTGCTAATAACTGAGGCTGAGAAGGGCTGAAAATCATAGTTGACCATTATTACCAGAGGACTGTGCACAGCATGTCATCTTGGCCAAGTCGTCACACCAAAGGGGTAGAGAGGCAGTAATAATTCAGTCTACAGCTACATATTTACTCTGTGAATCACATTCAAGTGCATGGAAGAGGGTTCATCGAACTGCTTTCATAATATTTCTCTACCCTTACATTCTCTAATAGCATATGGAAAAAGGAACACCTAAATCTTTCTGTTTTTAATCTCATTTCTATTATCTTATTATTATGATCACTGTTACCTATGTAGGTGGGTGCTAACAAAACATGTTTGCATTCGGAGGAAAAAGCCGATGAAAGAAATTTTGCAAATAGCTCTCACCATGACAAATAGAATCTATGGGCTTGATGCTGGAAGTGTTAATGTTTTCCACCCAAACTCTTGCATCATTTCTGTGCAGTCTAGAAGAGTCTATTGCATGAGCTACTATCAATTAGCTGTAATCGGCTCATTGGTTTTTGGCCCTCCATTGTGGTTGGTCTTCCTCGTTTTTATTCACATTCATTCAGTAGTTTGCTCTTCACAAATGTGGCTTTGTTTATAGATTATGCATTTGTGCAGGGTGTGAAGAGAAACTACAGTGGTAATTTTCATTAATCCACACCAATATGTTTGTCTCTTTTCATGAATATGCTATCACAAATTAAGAAACACATACCTCCAGACAAATATCTCTAAGTGAGAAGTACTTGAGTTTGAAGAACAAAAGTAGTAACATATAAGATGTACATATAAGCCAAGAAGGTGGAGGGCAACAATTAACATCTAAACAATACCACAACATCAAACTGATGAGAAATTCCTAGCAGGAAAAGTATATATAAAAAAATATAGATGAAGATTACTTACCAGGCGAAGGAGCACAGGAAGTGATAGTAGCACAAACAAATTAATAAATTCACACACACACACACACACACACACACACACAAACACTAGCTTTCACAGCCTAGCTGCTTCTTCAGGCAGAAGGGAAGGAGAGGGAAAAGGAAATGATGAGGGTATTAAGGGAGTGGGTAAGGAGTCATTCCAATCCCAGGACAGGAAAGACTTACCTTGGGGAAAAAAAGGAGGGTAAACAAATGGGTGTGTGTGTATTTGTTTACCCTCCTTTTTTTTCCCCAAAGGTAAGTCTGTCCTGTCACGGGATTGGAATGACTCCTTACCCACTCCCTTAAAACCCTCATCATTTCCTTTTCCCTCTCCTTCCCTTCTGCGTGAAGAACCAGCTAGGCTGTGAAAGCTAGCGTTTGTGTGTGTGTGTGTGTGTGTGTGTGTGTGTGTGTGTGTGTGTGTGTATGTGTGAATTTATTAATTTATTTGTGCTACTATCACTTCCTGTGCTCCTTCACCTGGTAAGTAATCTTACTTACCAGGCAAAGGAGCACAGGCAGTGATAGTAACAAATAAACACACACACACACACACACACACACACACACACAAACACACACACACACACAAACGCTAGCTTTTGCAGCGTAGCTGCTTCGTCAGGCAGTAGGGCAGGAGAGGGAAAAGGAAATAATGAGGGTTTTAAGGGAGTGGGTAAGGAGTCATTCCAATCCCGGGACAGGAAAGACTTAAGGTAAGTTTCCTTAAAACCCCACGTCATTTCCTTTTTCCTCTCCATCCCTTCTGCCCGACGAAGCAGCTAGGCTGTGAAAGCTAGTGTTTGTGTGTGTGTGTGTGTGTGTGTGTGTGTTTATTTGTTACTATCACTGCCTGTGCTCCTTCGCCTGGTAAGTAGACTTCATCTATTTTTTTACATATATTTTTTCTATTAGGAATTTTTTCCTATATATATATATTACCTTAAACATTATCCATTATCCTATTTCCAAAATGCTAAGACAAAGAAGTGTGATTTGTGTGATCAAGACAATGACTCCTCTATTTCTATAAATGCTGATGTGCCAAATCATCATGACCACTACCCACTATGAGACTGAATGCCACCTTGTCACTTGCAGACACATGCTGCAGTAAGGAAAGTAGAGAAACAGAGCAAAGAAGAACAGGAAATCATTGTAGGAATAATAAACCCTAACAAAGTTCAGGAAATAAGTATTTTAGAAATGGTGAAACTGTTTGGCTGAGTGCAATGGTTGAATGACAGTGTAATCATGAGAAGAATACAAGATGTTGTACATCCACATCTAATCATACATTGTGGAGTTTGAGGTTTGCACAATCTGTAAGGAAGTATAGAAGATAATTGGTGGAAGAAATTGACTACTACATCTACATAAATACTCCACAATCCACCCAAAGGTGCATGGTGGAGGATATTCATTACCACAACTAGTTACTTGCTTTTATGTTCCACTACCATATAAAACAAGGAAAAACAAATGCTTGAATGCATCAGTAAAAGCCCTAACCTCTCTGATCTTATCTTTGTGGTCTTTACACGAAATATAGGTTGGTGGCAATAGAATCATTCTGCAGTCCACCTCAAATTCCAGCCCTCGAAAATTTCTTCATCAGTGTTTCTCAAAAAGAACATCACCTTCCCTCCAGCAACTCCCATTTGAATTCCTGGAGCATTTCAGTAACAATGGCGCATTGATTGAATCTACTAGTTTCAACCATAGCTGCCTGCCTCTGGACTGCTTCCTATTTAGTGGGGATCCCAAACTCTTGGGCAATACTCAAGATGGGGTTGTACAAGCGTTTTATATGTGGACTTCTTTACAGACAAATCAGGTCTTCCGAAAATTCTCCTCAGAAACTGAAGTCAACCATTCACCTCCCCATAACTGTCCTTATATGCTTATTTCATTTCTTATTGCTGTGCTACATTATGCCCAAATATTTAATTGATATGTGTCTGTCAAACAGCACACTACTAATGCTGTATTCAAACATTGTGGAATTGTTTCTCCACTCATCTGCATCATGTTACATTTTTCTACATTTAGCACTAGTTGCCTTTCCTCAACCACCTAGAAATTTGGTCCAAGTCATCCTACATTGCACTACAGTCATTCAATGACAACACCTTCCTCTACACCACAGTATCATCAGCAAACAGCTGCAGATTGCAACTCACTGTGTCCATCAGATCATTTATATAGATAGAAAATAATAGTGGTTCTATCATACTTTCCTGGGGCACTCCTGATCATACTCTAGTCTCTGATGAACACTCTCAATTAAGAACAATGTACCGGGTTCTATTACATTTAGCCACACACTGGGTACCTATTCCATAAGCTCATACCTTCGTTACCAGTCTACAGTGTGGCACCATGTAAAACTCCTTTCGAAAATAAGAAATACATAGTCTGCTTGTTGCCCTTCATCCATATTTCACAAGGTGTCATGAGAGAAAAGGTTAAGCTGAATTTTGCATGATCGGTTCTTCCTAAAGCCGTGCTGATGCCCGGATAGAATCTTTTACACCTCAAGGAAATTTACTATATAAGACCTGAGAATATGTTTAAGAATTCCACAGCTAACTGATGATAACGATATAGGTCTATAATTTTGTGGCTCCATTCCTTTGCCTTTCTTATACATGGGAGTTACTGGCACCTTTTCCAAGTTATGCTGGATCAAAGAATTGTGATAAATGCAAACTGGTAAGGGTCCATACTTGCTGAGTACTCTTTGTAAAACTGAAGTGGTAACCCATCTGCACCTGGTGACTTGTTTGTTTTCAACTCCCTCAGCTGCTTCCAGAACCAGCTATGCCTATTACTATGTCCTCCATTTGAGAGTTTGTGCAGCTATCAAATGAAGGTATGTTTGCATGGTTCTCCTGTGTGGATGATTTCTTAAATGTTAAATTTAAAACTTCAGCTTTCATTTTGCTGTTCTTTGCCACCACCCCAGAATAATCAACAAGTAACTGGATATAGGTCTTTAATTTGTCCACTAAACTGACAGTGGAGTACAAGTATTGAGGAACACAGTGCTAAGTGTACAGTGTTGAATGTGTTGGTCTGCAGCCCCTGCAAGTTCCCATGTTGAACTAATGACATTATCATTAACCCACAAGCACTCGTAATTTTAAAACATTTTACCATTTTTAAATAGTAAAATATGTGTGTTTTCTTATAAACACAACTAGAACTACTTATTTAGACATATTAAGTAGATTGCAAACTGTTATTTGACTGTCAGATAAATGCTATACAAGCAATCGATCGCGTAACCTTTAAAGGCACGACTTCTCGCGGGTTAATAACTGTGTTTTTATTTGTATTTTCTGTGTATATCGGCGAGTCTGTGCTTTGCATAAGTCAAACAATCTTTATATTGTTTGACTTACCCAAAGCACAGGCTCACCGATAGACACAGAAAAAACAAATAGAAACACACACAAACATTCAAGCATTCGCAACTGTTGGTCGCTTCTTCAGGAAAAGAGAAAGGAAGGAGGGAGAAAGGGAAGGGTACGGGTTTTAAGGAAGTGGAAAAGGAGTCATTTCAATCCCAGGAGTGGAAGGACTTACCTTAAGGGGAAGAAAGGAAAGGTAAATAAGCACACACACACCCACACACATGCACACGCAAACACAAGGTAGGTTTGATGTGGACGGATGTGTGAATTTGGCCATTGGACAGATGGAGGTCGACATCGAGGAAAGTGGCATGGGATTTGAAATAGGACCAGGTGAATTTGATGGGACCAAAGGAGTTGAGGTTGGAGAGGAAATTCTGGAGTTCTTATTCACTGTGAGTCCAGAACATGAAGATGTCATCAGTGAATCTGTACCGAACTTTGGGTTGACAGGCTTGGGTATCCAGGAAGGCTTCCTCTAAGCATCCCATAAATAAGTTTGCGTACGAGGGGGCCATCCTGGTTCCCATGGCTCTTCCCTTTAGTTGTTGGTATGTCTGGCCCTCAAAGGTGAAGAAGTTGTGGGTTAGGATGAAGCTGGTTAGGGTAATAAGGAAAGAGGTTCTAGGTAGGATTGCAGGTGGTCAGCGTGAAAGGAAGTACTCCATTGCAGCAAAGCCCTGGACACAGTGTTACACCATCTGGGTTATCTGGATACTTCCCACTGACACCAACCTTTCAGAACTCCGGAGATGGGAACTTGCCCTTCAGCATTTTCTCTCTTCCTGTTTCCCACCTGGTCTCAACGTACACTAAATTCAAATTCCCACCCGCCATATTTAATATCTTTGCCTCGGTTCTCTGGACAGAGCCTCTGCCACAACTGGCATGTCTGTCCAACCTCTTTGCTCTCTACCAATGTTTACCTCGTTGTGTTTGCGTGTGCATGTGTGTGGGTGGGTGTGCGCTTGTTACCTTTCCTTTTTTCCCCTTAAGGTAAGTCCTTCCACTCCTGGGATGGAATGACTCCTTTTCCACTTCCTTAAAACCCATATCCTTTCCTTTCTCCCCTCCTTCCTTCCTCTTTTCCTGAAGAAGTGACCAACAGTTGCAAAAGCTTGAACGTTTGTGTGCGTTTTTATTTGTGTTTTCTGTGTCTATCAGCAAGCCTGTGCTTTGGGTAAGTCAAACAAACTTTATTTTTATACATATTTTTGCCACCAGGAAAGTCTCCTTCTATATGTTTACGGATGCAATTGAATGTTTTGAAGTTACAAATTGTTTATTTAGGCTGCTTAACAGCTACATACACTGTAATGCAACAGCCAGTGTGTGTCATTTACTGAAGAATCTATCACCTCTCTACCTATTAGACAGCATTGAAGTGTGCAATACTGGTTTTATTATGAGATTTTCCATAACATGCTGCATGGTATCTATATACTTCTCTCAGTTGTTTATTTGGATATCCTAATGTGACAGTTGCATTCCAGAATAATTTATTAAGTATTTCAAGATATTTTGAAAGATAGGCAAAATAATTATTTTGTTTAAATTATTAGGATTTAAACCAATAAAACTTAATTTCAACCATAGTATTTAAAAACCAGGATTCTGTTCGAAATAGAAACAGTAGTAACATTAATCATAGACAATGTTAAAATAAATGTCATAATCCACTATTGACAATATAATACCTGTAAATTAATCTAAAATGAGGTTAATGCTGCATTTTGTGGAACAAACAGACCCCTCACAGAAAAGGGCCTTTCTTAAATATTACAAGATTTACATGTAAATAATCATTTTGTAATTACTTTTATGTAAATTCTGCAAAATTGGAAAGGAATTGTAACAATAGCAATGCTAAATATCATTCTGAAAAGAACAGGCACCATAATGCCGCAAGACCCCACGTTAACTGACTGCCGGCGTGGCGCAAGGGATAGCGTCACTGACTGCAGTGCTGAAGATAGCCGGTTCAATCCCATCCACCGGCAAACATTTATTTCTTTGTAATTAACATTTCCAGAATGTTCTACATGTTTCTTATGTACACTTGTAATTTCTACATGTTTCTTATGTTAACTATTCTTCTAATTTCTGGTACATTCTGTCTGTGTATAAATAGCAGAGCACTCTGCCCGAGAGGCAGTCAGTGCTGCGGGTCCGTTTCAGTTCGCAATAAACCTGCTTTCAGTGTAAGTTCTGTGTTCAGTTGACAACCCTGCCTTTGAAGTCAACCCTGCTTCCATTTCAGCGCGACATTGTTTGGTGGAGGCACTGGGTATCCTGTGCCACAGCTGCATCACCGTGACTCTGATTAGGCAACGTAAAAGCTGTCGCTTACATGGACTAGAACTGGAATACAAGGGATATACCAAGTACTTCCTTCCGTATCATCAGAAGAACCATGGACACGAAAGCAGCGGTAAGCCAGCTGCACATCAAACACCCTTTGGTGTTCTCTGGAGATGCTGGACAGGCCCCCAAAAATGGCTAAAAGGGTTTGACCGAGTCGCCAAGTATCAGGTGGGATCATACAATGTGCTTGGCCAACATTTATTTCTACCTGGATGGAACAGCCCAGCGATGGTTTGAGAACAATGAAGACAAGCTGTATGACTGGGAAATGTTCCAGTCAGAATTTAAGAAGACGTTTGGAGACTGCCAGCGACAAATCTGCTTGGTGGAAGAACAACTGAAGAACCGGGCCCAATGACATGGTGAGCTGACACAGTTGTACAGACAGAATGCTTTGGCCCGGTGTAACATAGTCAATCTGAATTTGACTGAGGCTGACAAAATCCCGCACCTGATGAAGGGTATTGCAGAAGACATGTATCAAGCCCTTCTGATAAAAGACGTCACTACGACGGAAGAATTCATCAAGTGGTGCACGCGTATTGAAGAGATGGAACAAAGGAGGGTTGGATGAAAGAAGTATCACAAGCTCCCCAATGTAGTCCCTATGGCCATTGTGGAAGACCAGCATGACTTTGCGTTGCTAATACGAAAAATTGAGAGAGAAGATTTGCAACAATTTATGGCAGCCTGGAGTGTTAGACTGAGCGAGCATCAGATTATGGCCATGCATGTAAGCCCTGTAAGTCACGACAGAGCTGATGTCACTGAGGAAGAGGTATTTCAGACATTAGCTCCTGTCTGCCCTGCCAGTCGCACCCAACATTAACAATGGCATCGCCATGCTATGACTTATGCTGCAGCCTCCAAACGGCAGTCTATGAACTGACCGACGGGACCATAACCAATTCCCCTGGCAACTATGATGCCCCACAGAAGAACAGATGTCTGGAGGACAGAAGACAACACACCACTATGTTTCCACTATGGGTGCCCTGGATATGTCGTATGCTACTGCAGAGAGACAAGGCGAGTATTTGAAGTTTATTTTGCCACAAGTCGACCTATGAGAAGAAGCCCATCACCGTACCCTGGACGAAGTTGCTCCCCGATGCGCTGCTGCCGTTCACCGTCGCTGTACAGAGGTACCAGCCACTCCCCTAGCCGCCGCGCCCTCTACGGACGTGAGGCCACTACAGATGAAAATACTCCATGGACGACAGTCACTAAGATGTCAGGATATCTCATAATTGATGGCCAACCTGTCCGGGCACTGGTTGATTGAGAAGCTTCTTTCTCTGTATTGTCAGATAATTGTCACTGACTACATCCCACACTACGCTGTCACCAAACCTGTGCCCACTGCAGAAGCTCCATAGATTGCAAAATTCCTTGTAGAAGACATTATTTTGAAGTCTGGAGCACCATGTGTGACAATATCTGATTGTGGAAAAGTATTCAAGTCAAAACTAGTATCAGAGGTAATGTCACATTGCGACATTGTCCACAGAATGACAACTGCATACCATCCTCAAACAAATGGTCTCACATAACGTGTTTACAAGACGTTAGCAGATATGCTGTCAATGTAAGTTGATGTTGAGCAGAAGGATTGCAATACAATACTGCCAGTCGTGACATTTGCTTATAATACCACAAGACAAGACACTACAGGCTTTATGCCATTTTTCTTTCTCCATGGCCGTGAAGCTGAGACGACAATAGATATGCTGTTGCTGTTCCAACCGGACGACACTCAGGATGACTATATGAAACAGCTCATCACCAGGCTCAAAGAAGCAAGACAGCTGGCTCGCATACGGACACTAGACGTCCAGGAGAGGACCGTCAGCGGTATAATGACAAGCACCAACCTTTTGTGTACAGCCCAGGAGATCTAGTATGGATTTTTACCCCTGTACAGAAAGTTGGGCTATCAGAAAAGTTATTGAAGCGATACTTTGGTCCATATCGTGTCATATGCTGCCTGTCAGATGTCATATAAGAAGTTGAGGATTATGAGCCGTCGTTGAAACAACAAAAATGAAGAGACATTGTTCATGTCCGCTGCATGAAGCCTTACTGCGACCCTGAAGAGCAGGTAGACGAAAATGGATTCTTGTTTGAGGACTCTAAGGATGATAATGATACTGATGAAGCCATGACAGGAACATCCGTCGCCGATAATCATTCAGAAGGGAGGTATTCTCCAGAACTGCCAGGACCCATGACAAGATCAAGATCCAGGACATTGCATCTGGCTCCAAAGGGAAACTAACAGTGGGTTGATGTTTTTTCAGGAGATGGAGCAATGCCGCGAGATCCCATGTTAACTGACTGCTGGCGTGGTGCAAGGGATAGCATCACTGAATCCGGTGCTGAAGGTCACCGGTTCGGTCCCGTCCACTGGTCAAAATTTATTTCTTTGTAAATAACATTTCCAGAATGTTCTACATGTTTCTTATGTTCACTTGTAATTTCTACTTGTTCTTATGTTAACTATTCTTCTAATTTCTGGTACATTCTGTCTGTGTATAAAGAGCAGAGCACTCTGCCTGAGAGGCCATCAGTGCTGCATGTATGTTTCAGTTCACAATAAACCTGCTTTCATTGTAAGTGCTATGTTCAGTTGACAACCCTGCCTTCAAAGTCAACCCTGCTTCCAGTTCAATGTGACAATATCAATAATTGTAAATATTCCCACAACTAGCAATGACAATTTGAATGTGGGCACATTCAAATGCTCGGTCCCTTGCGGGAATATAGTACAGTCTACGAGCAAGAAGAACCAATGATCAGAGTGCACTGCAATTGTAGTGTGCTCTAAGTTGGAAATTTGGGTTGGGAGGGAAGTGTGCATGGATAGCCTAATTGGTTAAGGCAATCACTGGCCTGAAGTGGGAAATCTGAGTTTGAATACCAGTCAAGCACAACTTGTCAGCTTTGTCGCTGAATTTATTTAAACACTCCAAAATGGTTGATTTAATAAATTTACGGCCGTTACTGTCAACTAATGGTGTCTGTTCTTTCGGACACATTCAAATGCTTGGTCCCTTGCAGGAATAGTGTGCTATAAGTTTAGAATTTGGGCTGGAAGGGAAGCATGCCTGGATAGTCTAATTGGGAGCCAGGCGCAGTGGTTCAGCGGGCCCAGTCAGAGGGCTTAATGCCTTCTCTAATAAAAAAAAATGAGCCAAATTCTCAACGAATAAACCAGAATGAACATGAACAAACGACTGCAAAGCATCAATCGACATGAAAAATAAATAAATAAATAAATAAAAATTGGTTAAAGCAACCACTGGCCCAAAATGGATAAACCAGGTTTGAATCCCAGTCCAGCATAAATTTTCAATTATGTTGTTGAATTTATATCAATGCCCCAAAATGTTTCAATATTTATATTTCATAAATTTATGCCCGTTACTGTCAATTAATGATGTCTGTTCATTAGGACATGTCCAAAAAGGTAAAGGTAAAGTAGTCAACAATCTGAAGATTGGTTTGAACACCACCGTGCTTTACTAGGCACGGTCCAGTTTGGAGGTGGTATGCCTTTGCCTTCCTCCAACCTTCGAACTGACTTACCCAGCCAGTTATAGGGGGACCTACAGTTTAACATGGATTCCGAACCATGGTGCTATTCGATATTTTTCACATCAGCCACACAGCCAGAGGCGAAAGAAATGGAAAATGAAAGATAAAAATCCTAGGACATGGTGGGGATCAAACCGACAACATTTGGATTTATAGTCTGGCACTCTACCATTGTGTTACCAAGTCACACACCAGACACAATATCAATAATTGTAAATGAGACAATTTCAATGCAGATGCATTCAAATGCTCATTCCTTTGCTGGAATACAGTATAGGCTGTGAGCAAGAGGAACCAAAGGACAGGGGGCAGTACAATTGTACTGTGCTCTAAGTTGAGAATTTTGGTTGGAAGGGAAGCATGCATGGAGAGCCTAATTGCTAAGGCAACCACTGGCCCAAAGCAGGAAATCCATGTTCAAATCCCGGTCCAGCACAAATTTTCACTTTGTTGTCAAATTCATTTCGAAATGTTTCAATATTTCAATTTCAACAACTCAAGCACAAAAGACCAGCATTTCTGTTCTCTCAAAATTAATCAGAATTTTCTATTACATTTCAACTAAATATATCTTACCATTTTTCTATTCTTTTAATTTGAAAGATGTTCTACTACAGAGATATGATTTTTTTAAAGAAGAGGATAGAGTAGCTGACCAGTATTTACCTTGTCACGAGATGTCACAATAAGTAGAGCCACCAGCATAAAAGAAGTGGGGAATACTGTTTTGTCTTTAGAGTAGCAGTAGCAGTAGGCTGAATAAAGTGAAAAGATCACAGTGACTTTGAATGTGCTGTAACATACTACATCCCCTATTTAAGTATGTATGATCATAGTTCCATAACCCTGTGCAAACCAACTTGATCACAAAATATTTTCATATTGCTACAAGATATAAGAGGAAGTTTAAGATAACTACAGCTGTCATCAATTAAGTAACTGTATTGGCAATTCCATGAATATCTGAGTAGCAAAATAATTGAGTGACAGGTCAGTACTTACCATTGATAGTAACACACAAAAGGATGAAAATACATGTAGCTATCTTTCAGAATCAATCCTCCTTCAGGCAGGAGAGAGGAAGGAGGAGAAAAGCAGTTAAAGGGAAGGTGGCTTGCTTTATTCACAACCTAGGGCATGAGGTAAAGATGGAATCCACCTCATGGCCTAGGTCACTCTATCATTTTGCTATACAGATATTTAAGGAATTGCCAGTACAATTATTTAAATGATGAACACTTTAACAGTCTTCAAGCTCATATTATATATTGCAGTGATATGAAGATTTGTTGTGATTATGTTGGTTTGCACAGAATCATGGGTACTTAAACTCTCTGTACCAGTCTAATAATTGTGCATCCCCACAGAATCCATGAACTTTTAGCTATCTATCCATTAAACTAACAACTAACATTATGAACATTATGTATCTATGGTCAGAAATTTGAAAACATACAGCATGTTATAATCAACAAATACGCTGGCCTGTAGAACGTAAGTGTTTAGTGCTTTATGAACAATAAATGGCACACAGCAAATAAAATCTACAGGCTTGGTCCTCAAAATGTTTATAAGGTATGCGGTATGTTGGACCACATTCAAAGCACTATAATCTCTTGACTGATTCAGCCTACTGTTACTGCTGCTCTACCGACAAAACGATACTCACTACTTCATTTATACTGGTGGCTCTACTTACTGTGACTTCTAGTGACAATTTCACAGGTGTTCAGAGTAAGTAACAGCTTTAATCTTTGATCTCACTAATTGCAGCTTCTTTTTATTAGCACAGGCATGAGCATCTCAAAGAAAGGAAGGCAAATAACTGTTTAACGTCTTCTGCATAAGATCACTACAGGCAGAGAACGAACTTCAGTGGAAGAAGGAAATGAGCACTGCCTCCAGATACAAGGTCAACTAACTCAGTATTGAAAGCTCAATATAATGTATCAAACATGCAGGCAGATGTGGGGCAGGAAGGGGGATGGGGGGGGGGGGGGGGGCAACAAGGCCAAAGAGGAACAGGTGTTCAGGTGTTATTACTGATTTTTGCATTAATGCAAATGCTCATATTTGTGCAATATTATTTCTCTCTGATTTGCACTACTGATTTACTTTACAATATGGAAAATACCTTCATTTAAATGGATTATTACAAAAGTAAATACCTAATAGAAAACATCAGGGTCCATATCTTCCTTACATATACCTTCTTACATGAAGACTCCATCAGGAGTTGTGTGCATGATGACCACACCAGTACTAATGTTAATAGGAATTTCTGTGTTGCTCATTGTGACAGAAATAAATATACATAAACTAGCAACCACAGCAATGTTTCCCAATAACTAAATACGCATGAGAATTTGATATACATCCTACAATCCTTTCCTTACTCTCTCTGCCTATCACGCCCCCCATCTCTATGCCTCTTTCTACATATCTACATATCTCAATATCTGCATACAATCCAGCCAAAAGTGTTTGGTGGAGGGTATATAGTACCATTAGTAGTTTCTTGCTTTCCTGTTACACTCCCATATATAATGAGGGAAAAGCAAATATTTGTATGCATCTGTATGAGTCCTAATCTCTCTGACCTGATCTTTGTGGTGTTTATGTGAAATGTAAGTTACCGACAGTACAGTCTTTCTGCAGGCCACTTCAAATTCCAGCCCAAAAAAAATTTTTGAACTGTATTTCTTGAGAAGAATGTCACCTTTCCTCCAGCAACTTCCATCTGAGTTCCCGAAGCATCTTAGTATCACTTACACATTGATCAAACTTACCAGTAACAAACATAAGTGCCCCCTCTGAATTTCTTCATATTTTAAACTGATATGGTGGGCATCCCAAACACTTGAGCAATACTAAAAACAGGGTTGTACAAACATTTTATATGCAATCTCCTTTACAGGCAAATCACATCTTCCAAAAATTCTCCCAATAAACCAAAGTTGACCACCCAACTTCCTTATATGCTTGTTACATTTCATATTGCTGAGCAGTGTTACACCTAGATATTTAATTGATGCGACTCTGTCAAGCAGCATACTATTAATGCTGTATTCAAAGATTTCGTGATTGTTTCTCCTACTCATCTGCATCACCTTACATTTTTTCTACATTTTGTGGTAGTCTCCATTCCTCAACGACCTAAAATTTTGGTCCAACTCATCCAACATCCTACTACAGTCATTCAATGATGACACCTTCCTGTACACCACAGTATCATCAGCAAACAACCGCAGGTTGCAACTCACTTTGTCATTTATATAGATAGAAAATAATAACAATCCTATCACACTTCCCTGGGACTCTCCTGATGATACCATAGTCTCTGATAAACACTCATTATCAAGTAAAACGTATTGGATTGTGTTACTTAAGTAGTCTTTGAGCCACTCACATATCTGTGTCCCTATTCCATAAGCTCGTACCTTCTTTAGCAGTCTGCAGTGCGGCACCGGCCTTTTGAAAATTGAGAAATATGCAGTCTGCCTGTTGGCCTTCATCCATAGCAAGCAAGTTGTCATGAGAGAAAAGGACAAGCTGAGTTTTGAATGGTCAATGCTTCCTAAAGCCATGCTGATGCATGGACAGAGGCTTTTCCGTGTCAAGAAAATTTACTATATTAGAACCAAGAATGTGTTAAAGAATTCTACAGCAAACTGATGTTAATGATGTTGGTCTGTAATTATGAGGGTTTGTTCTTTTGCCTTTCTTATACACAAGAGTCACCTTCACCTTTTTACAGTCACTTGGAACTTTGTGTCGGATCAAAGATTCATGATAAATGCAAGCTAAGTAAGGGGCCAAAGTTGCAGAGTACTCTTTGTAAAACTGGAATGATAGGCCATCTAGACCTAGTGACTCTTAGGCATCTCACAGTAGTAGCTACATGAAAATTCCCAGGTATTTATTTATTCAAATATTCACTTAGTCCATATACTGCTCTCTCCTCTCTCTGCCCATCTCATCCTGTCTGCTGTCTCCACCCCCTCCCCCCCCCCTGCTTCTCTGACTACTCTCTACTACATCCCTATGTCCACCAATCTATTTCCCTGTTTCATTACTTACACACACAGCTCTCTGCAAATCTCCTCATGTGCCCTCCATCTATTCATTTACTTCCTCCCATGTATATGAGTATATGAAAAATCACAATACCTACCAAATTCATGGGTGATCTGTTAAACAGTGTCAAAGTGTGGTGTAAAATACCATCCATCACACATTGTATGAAGTCTTATGTATACAGTGATGTTTCTTTTAGTTTGAAGGTAAAGTGTTCAAAATTTCATAAAGATAGAAACAAAACTTTAGATTGGTGTCAAAGTCTGTTGTAAAGTTCCCTCCACCATGCACTATGTGAATTATTATGTAGATAGTGTGGTTCCTTATGTTTTGAAGATCAAGTGTACACAATTTTATTGCAGTAGGATGAATGGTATGGGAGTGCATAAAAATCAAATCTAATCTGAAATAGCTGCCCCCTTACTAAATTTCCAATTTTCAGCTGCCCTATTGGATTTTCCCTATTTTCCCCCCTTCTAAACCATCCCAGTATTAAAGAGAACAAAACAAGAAAAATATTGTTCAAATTGGTGAAGTCATTTCTGAGCTTTAGTGAGACAAATTCCCTGCAATTCATTTTTCTTAACACAGATAATATGCAGTAAAATCAGAATAAAATGGCATGTGAAATATTTTAAAAGCATGTTTATGCCTTAAGTAAACTTGGAAAAAATGGGTAATGTGAATCAAATTGTAGCATCAACGAAACAGCCTACATCAGATATAATAATAATTTCATGGTGCAAGTCTTTCCATTGGACATCACTTTGGTGCCTAACGTGTCTCCAAAATACCACAATTATCCAACCAGAAAAAGGGTACCTACAGTTCAATGTGGAATCCCAATTCTGGTGACTCCTCCCCTTGTAAACGGTGAACACTTGGATACCACTAAGAGTCAAAAGATCCACAATCCTACTGCATTTCAAACCTGTGACCTTTTTCTTCCAACTCAGGACTTTGCCACCAGTACAGACTTGAAGTTGAAGAACAGAGACAATTATTGAATACTTGCCAAACATTCATGAAAGCATTTGATTTGCAATAAAAATACAATTGAGATTATTAATTGAGTTGAAAACTATCCTATCATTTAAGCTGGACCAAATAACACACACTTTGCAAAATTTCATTAAGACTTATTGAGTATTTTCTGAGTTCACTGTGAACAAACAACTTGCCATGAAATTTTTATATATATAAAGACATTGCATATTGATTATGGTCACTGATTGACCATCTTTAGCACTACTGGAAAAAGAGAGAGAGATTTAGATTGCCATGATGAATACTAGAAAATGTGAGCAGGTAGAGGAGATACACAGTTACAGTATTTACATACCAGTATTCAAGTCCAAAGGACTAATGTGCACAGCCGAAAATATTACAGTTAACATGTATAAATTACTAATCAGACTCATATTACATATTTATCTGAGGGAACTGCCATCAGACACCTATAAGTTAAGCTCCCAATCAAGTGGTACCCAGTACATTCTTTAGTTTCTAAATTTACAAATTTGTTATAAGTTACTACAATACGAAAATATAACTCATGATAACATTTTTCAAAGTGAGTAGAGTGGAAAAGATTATATACACATCACCTTTAATGTGATTCTGACCATATGTTCTGTGTATATCGTGACACTTCTTTGGAATGTGTCAACACAGGAAGCTGCATTTTATTTAAAATCAATAATCAACACATTAAAATGTCCTTCACAATTTATTCTTATCAAATGTAATCTAACAGTCACAACTAGAAGAAAGACAGTAAAAACATGTACAATGCTCTTTTAAAAAATTATATTGTCAATTGGTGTCACACAGTAGTTGTGCAATGTAACAGAGGCTATATGTCAACATGTTGTCAGACTACCGTCCTTCAATCAGGGGACTGTTATAGCAATGTCAAATCAAATAAAAATGAAATAGATGAGCTTTTGATTTGTTTAGATGATATAGAAACTGAAAATGTAATAGATATACTATGTCTGTCTGGGCATCACATTGTCACTGGTATGGAAAATGTGAATGTCAGTGGATATAATTTAGCTTCAAATGTAAGTAAAGATAATAAGATAAGAGGAGGAGTTGCCATATATGTCAAAAGCTATCACAGTGTAAAAAATTTAAAAACAAAAAAGTTTTGTGTAGAGCAGCATACTGAAGCATGTGCCTGCCAGCTTAAACTAAATGTTGATTATCTTATAATGGTAACAGTATATAAGTCCCCTTCAGGAAACTTTCAGTTATTTCTGGAAAACTTGGATGCCGTGTCGTGCTATCTGTCAGATAGGGAGAAGCAAATTATTATTTGTGGTTATTTCAATGTAGATTCACTGAAAGAGTGAAATAGGAAGAAAGACCTGGTAGTCCTCTAGAATTGTGTGTTCGATTAATGACTTAACAACTGGAAATTTCAAAGAAAGTCTACAGCAGTTAAACTGGGATGAAGTTTATAAGGAACATGATGTTAATTTATAATATAACTTATTTCACGGTACATTTGTAGAGGTATTTGATAACTGTTTCCCAAAGAAATTAGTTATGTTTAATTGTAAGAAACCATGCAAAAAGCCATGGCTTACTACAGGAATAAAAATATCTTGTAACCGAAAAAGGGAACTATATCTGTCCACAAGAAAGAGTAATAACCCAGAAACAATAAAATATTATAAAAACTACCGTGCTACATTACGAAAAGTTATTAAAAAATCAAGAAGCATTGCATCATGTATGAGATTAGCTCCTCTGATAATAAAATTAAAACAATTTGGAATATTATTAAAAGGGATACTGGGCAATCAAGAGCAGAGGAACAGGGTATTACCATCAAAACAAATGAAAACTTTATTAACAAAAAGTCAGAAGTTGAAAACATTTTTAATGAATACTTTTTAAATATTGCAGAGAAAATAGGATCTAAATGTTCAATAGAAGGAGCAAGGCAATTCATGGAAGAGGCCATACCCAAACAATTTGATACAATCAAAATTCCACCCCCTCATCTTCAGAAATTAGGAAAATAATAAACTCTCTCAAGAGTAAACGGTCAATTGATGGCATTTCCAGCAGGGTATTAAAAACTTGTTCCCAGGAGATAAGTAGGATTCTCAGTCATATTTGTAATAGCTACTTAAAGCAGGGTATTTTCCCGAATAGACTATGCTATCATTAAACCTTTGCATAAAAAAAGGGGATATGTCTGATGTCAACAACCACCACCCCATCTCACTTCTGACAGCCTTATCAAAAATTTTTGAAAAAGTTATGTATTCTCAAGTTGCTTCACATATTAGTAAAAATAAAGTTCTAACAAAAAGTCAGTTTGGTTTTCAAAAAAGCTTTTCAACTGAAAATGCTATATATACCTTCACTGATGAAATATTAAATGCTTTGAATAACTGGACATCACCAGTTGGGATTTTTGTGATCTCTCAACGGCTTTTGATTGTGTAAATCATGGGATTCTTCTAGATAAGCTTAAGTATTGTGGTAGGAGTGGGACAGTGCAAAAATGGTTTAAATCATACTTAACTGGAAGAGTGCAGAAAGTTGAAATAAGCAGTTCACATGATATAGATGAAACAATTAATTCCTCTTTTACTAAAAATTTCCGGGCAGTTATGCCGTGGTCTAGTGGATTTATTATTAAAACCCAACATTCCATTCCCGACTGTGGAGGACATTCTCAAGGGGGATTGTGGCACTTTTGGATGTGTGATTCACACCCTGGGTTGCTACTGACTGAAGCCAAATTCCGTTTACAGGGGATCGCGCGCAGTGGTGTGACGTCAGATGTTTTTGACGAGCGCGCGCAATTCGTCGCCGCCGATTGCCTCCGTCCGTTAATGTCATCCCATGGTGGAAGACTGTTACATTTCTTCTTCAAAACCGGAATCCAGATATCATTTAATTTCACGCCCTCCTCCATCCTATTGAAATTATTGGGGTGTTTTACAATTTCTATGTCCTCTCTATACGGTCTTTTGTGGTATCCATTTGTGGCTGCTAAAACTTGAGTCTTATCAAATTGAATAAGGTGGTCCCCTGGTTGAAAAACATGTTCAGCAACAGCTGATCTGTCAATCTCTCCCCTTCTACAGTTCCCCTTGTGCTCATCTAGTCATTTTTTAACTGTTCTTTTTGTGGTACCCACGTATACGTCCCCACAGCTACACCGAATCCTATAAATTCCTGCTTTTTCCAGCGGTTTGCGAGCATCCTTTGCCGATTTCAGGTGATCCTGTATCTTCTGAGTAGGTTTGTAAATAACGGCAACATTCCGTTTCGGCAAAATTTTACCGATGCGGTCGATGACGTCCTTAATAAAAGGTAGGAAGACTTTAGATTTCAAAGAAACTCTTTCATCGTTTTCAACTCTACATGTCGGTCTCAAAGCTCTCCTTATCTCTGTAGACAAATAGCCATTCTTAAGTAAAGCATTACTCAGGTGTTTCAATTAAATGGTGAAATTGTAAATGATATCTTTCAGAAAGTTATTAAGTGGTTCTCTACAAATGGACTCTCATTAAACTTTGATAAAACCCAGTATATACAGTTTCATACAGTAAATGGCATGACACCATTAAGAAATTTAGACTCTGAACATAAATCTGTAGCTAAGATAGAATTTTCAAAATTATTAGGTGTTTGCATTGATGAGGGACTGAATTGGAAGAAGCATATTGAAGATCTCCTGAAACGTTTGAGTTCGGCTACGTAAGCTATCAGAATCATTGCAAAATTTGGTGTTATACCTCTCAGTAAATTAGCTTACTACGCCTACTTTCATTCACTGCTTTCGTATGGGATCATATTCTGGGGCAATTCAACATTGAGTAAAAAAGTATTCATTGCACAAAAGAATGTTATCAGAACAATTGCTGGAGCTCACCCAAGAGCATCCTGCAGACATTTATTTAGGGAGCTAGGGATCTCCATTGTAGCTTCACAATATACAGGGTGTTACAAAATGGTACGACCAAACTTTCAGGAAACATTCCTCACAAAGAAAGAAAGAAAATATGTTATGTGGACATGTGTCCGGAAACACTTTATTTCCATGTTAGAGCTCATTTTAGTATTTCTCTTTAAATGTAAATTGAAATATTTCGTGCAGACAATTGTCAAAATACCCAATTGTTTCATTAGTATGTACTATACTGCCTCAATTCACCACCAGTTGGCCCAATTGAAGTAAGGTAATGTTGACTTCATTGATTGTGTTGACATGCGACTCATTGCTCTACAGTACTAGCATCAAGCACATCAGTTGTTTTGCAACCAGTGCAATGTTTACAAATGCGGAGTTGGCAGATCCCCATTTGATGTATGGATTAGCACAGGGCAATAGCCGTGGCGCAGTACGTTTGTATCGAGACAGATTTCCAGAACGAAGGTGTTCCGACAGGAAGATGTTCGAAGCAATTGATTGGCATCTTAGGGAGCACAGACCATTCCAGGCTATGACTCGTGACTGGGGAAGACTTAGAACATTGAGGACACTTGCAATGGACGAGGCAATTCTTCATGCAGTTGATGATAACCCTAATGTCAGCATCAGAAAAGTTGCTGCTGTACAAGGTAATGTTGACCACATCACTGTATGGAAAGTGCTACAGGAGAACCAGTTGTTTCTGTACCATGTACAGCGTCTGCTGGAACTATCAGCAGATGATTGGCCTCCACGGGTACACTTCTGCGAATGAGGCTTCATTCCAACATGATCAAATTGTAAATTTTCACAATCAACATGTGTAGGCTGACGAGAATCAGCACGCAATTTTGCAATCACGTCATCAACACAGGTTTTCTGTGAACGTTTGGGCAGGAATTGTTGGTGATGTCTTAATTGGGCCTCATGTTCTTCCACCTACGCTCACTGGAGCATGTTATCATGATTTCATACGGGCTAATCTACCTGTGTTGCTAGAACATGTGCCTTTACAAGTACGACACAACATGTGGTTCATGCATGATGGAGCTCCTGCACATTTCATTCTCAACAACAGATTCGGTGACGGGATTGGTAGAGGCGGACCAATTCCATGGCCTCCACGCTCTCCTGACCCCAACCCTCTTCATTTTCATTTATGGCGGCATTTGAAAGCTCTTGTCTATGCAACCCCAGTACCAAATGTAGAGAATCTTCGTGCTCTTATTGTGGACGGCTGTGATACAATACGCCATTTGATATTTTCTTTCTTTGTGTATGAGAAATGTTTCCTGAAAGTTTGGCCGTACCTTTTCATAACAACCTGCATACAGGGTGTCCCAGCTATCTTGTCCACCCAAAAAATCTCTGGAACAATAACAGCTATTGGAAAACGACTTTCACCGGTATCAATGTACGGCTGGGGCCCATGAATGTACATATTTGTACACATTCTAAAACGAAAGCAAATATGTTTTTTAACACAAACTTATGATTTTTTAAATGGATACCCTACATTTTTTCTTCAGCAATCCATAGCATGACACATAAACAATGGTGTTGATTGCATCGCAATATTCCAATTACATCCCGAGATATTGCGACGAGAATTTGACACTTGAAAACCCTAAATGCGCTGCTAGCTCACTTCCTGAGGCTCAGGCATGAACCCCATGCAGCCCGTAATCGCGATGTGATTGACTTGCGTAATCGCACTTCCATACCATACCATGAGGTCCAAAACAAATAATACGGTCTGCTGCCATCAACTCTCATAAGCACATAATGGTTTCCCTCTTGCAAGTTTTATGTGTCTACGTACACAATATGAACCAGTACCGATTGGTATGCACCAGTCAGGTTGTCTTATTTATCCTGCACACCCAAAATAAGGTTTATCGAATGCGTTAAATGACCCATTGTGCCTTTCATGCACTCGTTCATCCAGGGCCTAGCTCTACCTAGACACGTGTCCAACATAGTTCCCACTACAGTCACAGTTACCACTTCGCCTTCTTTGTTAATTTGCAACCCATGCAAACTCCTGTACTCCACCACCCTCTGAGCATCCCATTTGTTGTTGCTTTGGTGTGCCGTACACCGCTTGCCAGTTTAGTCGTGCATAAGAGTAATCTAGTGACGGCACGGAGGTAGTACACATTGTGAATAAACACTGTGTTGTGGAACTTATACTGTATTATGTAGAAACATGAAGATATCGTACAAATGCTGCTGATCTATGGAGAATGTACATTGACGGGGAATACGTTATTAGATTGCTTGTTTGTTTATAGTACTATTAGAGAACCTTTTGATTATTACATTAATATGTCTGTTTTCTACCTTACTCTACATACCTGTACTGTACCCTGTTGTAGGCGGGCGAAATTCTGCTCAGGCAGAACGACTGTACAGAAAACGATTCCCTGACAAGCCATCGCTTTCGCACCGGATGTTTGGTCGTCTCACATCTCATCTACATGAAACGGGAAGCTTAAATCCAAGACCTAGACATCGTCCTAGAACACACACAGATGAACGTGCTGAAGTTTCTGTGCTTGCTACCATAGCTGTGAATCCTCACATCAGCACACGTCAAATTGAACGTGAAGTTGGTGTGTCAAAATCAAGTGCACAGTATATTCTTCAACATCATAAATTTCATCCTTACCATGTTCATTTACACCAGAATCTTCATGGAAATGACTTCAGCAACAGGGTAACATTTTGTCGGTGGGCTCAGCAAAAACTTCTGACTAATCCAAATTTTTCGCAGATGTTCTCTTTACCGATGAGGCATCATTCTCCAACAAAGGAATTGTCAATATGAGGAATATGTATTATTGGTCCGCAGACAATCCAAAATGGCTCCAACAGGTAGAGCATCAACGTCCATAGAAAGTGAATGTTTGGTGTGGAATTATTGGAGATACCATTATCGGACCTTTCTTTGTAAATGGCGTCCAAAATGGCAGACAGTACTCCAGATTTATACGACACAATCTTCCTGTTCTCTTGGACACTGTACCTCTGAACAGGAGAATGGTCATGTGGTATCAGCATGACGGATGCCCCGCACATAATGACTTAAGAGCATGCCGACTTCTAAATTGTATGTTCCCTGGTAGGGGGATTGGATGTGGTGGCCCAGTTAGGTGGCCTGCCCGATCTCTGGACCTTACACCACTGGATTTTTTTCTTTGTGGAGCAGTGAAGGATGCTGTTTACCACATTAACTAACAACACCAGAGGACATGAAGCAACGTATTATTGATGCTTGTACAGCCATCAAAGAGGAAACAGTAGCACAAAGTGGGGCATCCTTCATCTGCAGAGTGACCCTATGTATGCAAGCCAATGGTTATTACTTTGAGCATGATATGTGAACGCTATCTTTAGTATGTAGTGCTGGTATCAAAGTGCAAGTTTTTACAAAGGGCCATTTTACCCAGTGATGTTCAGAAACATTTGTTTGAAACAATTTGTCATGTAACGCATTAGATAAACATAACAGTGATAATTATGTGATAATAAAACTAATTGGTTAAACATGTTTACATTCATCTTCTATGTCTTACCTGAACTTCCCAAATCAAAACATTTTTACCTAAACAATGATAAAACCTTTAGTCCACTTGCTCGTTTCACTAAAACCATCAACATGAATTTTACTATTATGAATGAATGATTCACTGTCACTTGCGCTAGATCTACAATACAGTTTTAACGTTGAACCACATTACCTTTTTAGTAACGGATTAACGATAAACGAAGTTAACTTTGTGACTAACATTGTGGTACACAGATATGTTACAGAACCGCATCACCCCTACCTTATGGGATAAACACCTGCTGGAATGTACGACTTTAATGCAGGATGCCAGCAGACCGTATTATTCATTTTCGACCTCCTGGTAAGTATGGAAGTGCGATTACGCACGTCAATCACATCGCGATTACTGGCAGCATGGGCTACATGCCTGAGCCTCAGGACGTGCTCTGGCAGAGCATTTCGAGTTTTTCAAGTGTCAAATTCTCGTCGCAATATCTCGGGATGTAATTGGAATATTGTGATGCAATCAACGCCATTATTTATGTGATCTGTCATGCTATGGATTGCTGAAGAAAAAATATAGGTTGTCCATTTAAAAAAAAAAAAAACATAAGTTTGTGTTAAAAAAACACATTTGCTTTCGTTTTAGATGTTTCCAAATAAGTACATTCATGGGCCCCAGCCGTACATTGATACTGGTGAAAGTCGTTTTCCAATAGCTGTTATTGTTCCAGAGATTTTTTGGGTGGACAAGATAGCTGGGACATTGATACTGGTGAAAGTCTTTTTCCAATAGCTGTTATTGTTCCAGAGATATTTTGGGTGGACAAGATAGGTGGGACACCCTGTATATTCACTCATGGAATTTGTTATTAACAATCTTACCCAATTCAAAAGTAATAGCAGTGTGCACAGCTACAACACTAGGAGAAAGGACGATATTCACTATTCAAGGTTAAATCTAAGTTTGGCTTAGAAAGAGGTGAATTATGCTGCCACAAAAGTCTTTGGTCACTTACCAAGTAGCATCAAAAGTCTGACAGATAGCCAACTAGTATTTACAAAGAAATTAAAGGAATTTCTGAATGGCAACTCCTTCTACAATGTAGATGAATTTTTAGATAAAACTTAAAAAAAAAAAAATAAAATAAAAAAAAAAAAAATAAAAAAAAAATAAAGTAAAATAAATAAATAAATCAACAAAAAATGTAATAAAAATTCTTAAAATATTGATTGTCAAGTGTAGACAACATTTACTAAACCGACACATTCCACATCATTACGGAATGTCGTATATATGATCTATAGAACAAGTATTAAACTAATCTAATCTAATCCACGTCAATCCAGCCCAGAACCAAATAAATCAGCCTTCAAAGAAAAGAACACTCAATTAACATATTCAAATGTGATGTGATGGATGCAAATTAAAATAATTAAAAAAAATGTATAAGTTACTTCAGTGAATTGTCTTGTGATGCTCAGGAGCCTTTTTCTTTTCTTTTCTTTCTTTTCTTTTTTTTCTGTTCTTTTCTTTTTTTCCCCTTCCAAAAATGTTTATATTAGCTATGATAAGGCTTCAAAATTTAATTATTATGCATGTAATCTATACAATCTTCAAAATTGCAATATAATTCAATTTCATGAATGGCTACAGCTGTATGTTTCTGACACCATCTAGTATTAAAATGGTCAGCAAGTAGTTTCTAAATCTACATCCTACTACTAAGTGTTTGAAATTTATAATGATATATGCTTATATGTATAAAAAATATCCATTGGTAATGGTTTATATATTACGAACTGTTAATATATGACGACATTTAATATATTGATAATGGCTTTAAAATGCTCAGTAGTTGGAAGTAGATTAATTAAGTAGCTGCTAACATAATTAAATACTAGATGGTACCAGAAACATACACATGTGTTTATTGGCAGAATTGAATGAGATTGCAATTTTAAACCTCGATAGCTTACATATGTAGTCTGTGTTGCAGGTCTTGTCACTGCTAATATAATCACTTTGACAAAAATGAAAAAAAGAGCACTGCTGGTAAACACCATCATATAATTCAATTGAATATAGTATAGATTTTTATTATTAAAATTTGCATCCATCAAATCACATTTGAATATGTTAATTGAGTGTTTTTTGATGGCTGATTAATTTGGTTTTGGGCTGGATTAACACAGTTGCATTTTAATTTGAATTTTCATTGCTATGACCAGCACCTGATTGAAAGAGAGCAACAACTGTTCAAATGTTTGTAAACCTATTGAACCAAATTGCTATGATTATCAGACTTAAACTAATTTATACTAAGGACAACCCCCCCCCCCCCCCACACACACACACACTTGAGTGAGGACTCAGTACTCTAGTACTCTGGCATGAATGATCGCCCAGCCCATAGGATGATGCCTTAGACCATGCAGACATTCCGCACAGAAGAGACCAACATCTGACAACATGTTGGCCTATAAAATCAAATGCTTGTAAATCTATCGGACCAAACTGCGTGGTCATCAGTCCGTAGCTTACAAACTACTTAAACCTAGGTAAACTAACCTAAGGACAACACACATACCCATGCCCCAGGGAGGACTCGAACCTCCACGGCGAGCAACCGCACGCTCCGCAGCGAGGCGCTTTAGACCACTCGGCTACTCCACTGCGGCGTTGGCCTATACCATCCATTTAATTGCACAACTTATGTATAATACCAATTGAAAATATAATTTTTAAAAGTATATTGCACATATTTTAACTGCCTTTCTAATTATAATTGTTTTGTTATATTTGTACTACTACTGATGGTCATTCAATGACTTAATATGCCACATTTATAAATGAATATTTATATCACAATGACTGATGCTGAAACTCCTATTAACATGAATCTAAATATATGCTTTTATACGTGATATCAGTTTAGGGTTTGTTTGTTTGTTTTCTTTGTCCTGTAGATCAAACATTTGTACAGTATAGCACACAATGGATATAGAACAAGTCACTAAGAATAAAACACTTTTGTACTTTGTACAATAAGGCAAATGGTGCTATAAAATTAAATTAAGGCTAAGGACATGGAGTTATAGACTTCACATGGCAGAAAAATATATGCAAAATAATTATAAGCAATAAAATATTTAGCCAGCCTACAGAATAACCAATAAACAAAAATACTGAAAGATTAAAGTAAGAGAAAATTCCTTTTTTATTGTGCAAAACCAAAACTTAAATTGACAAAAGAGAATACATAAAACATACAATTTCTTTGGCATGCTACAACGCCTCTTCCCATTGTTTCTTCCATCCTGAACAGTGTCTGACACATCAGCCCCAACCCTTTTTTTAAACTGGGTGTTCCTGTTATGTTGGGATACTCAGCTTACTCACATGATGACTGTCAATGGCTGCTGCCTGGTGCTGTTTTCTGTCTGTGATGTGTCATTCACTCTTGACTCCTGTGCCACAGATCCATTTTTGGGTGATGTGCTGGGTGTGGTTCCACAGGATCTGTCTCCTCCTATGCCCAATTATAACAGTTAAATGCTCTCCCCTCATATAGTTTTGTGTTTGCCATTTTGTTTGATTGTGAAAGTGTTTTGAGTTCTTCATAGCACTTTGTAGTGATTCACAAATGATAAATGCAGTGGCAGTATGACGAAACCATCCATAAGCCAAACCCTTGTGGAGAAAAACTTTCCTATCTCCACATCTGACTGATAGAACAGTTTTTCACTGAGTCATTTGCAAACTCAATTGGCCTGCAAATTCTGTGAGTGCATCTTTTAAAACCTCTTGACATTCTACTGCTACAAAAATGCCCTACAACCCTTAATTGTTCTCCACACACCAACTGAGCTGGTGGGCATTGTTAATCTTTACTGGCATTTTCAGCTTGAGCAGGGGAAGGCGTCCGGGCATGTTGAGTTTTAACACATTAAGGCTGCTTTTAAATCATGATGTATCCTCACTATCATGCCATTACTAAGAGGGATGATAGCTGGCCGCGGTGGCCGAGGAGACTGAGGCGCTCCAGTCACGGTCTGCACGGCCACTACGGTCGGGGGTTCGAATCCCCCCTCGGGCATGGATATTTGTGCCGTCCTAGTTCGTAAGTAGTTCATAAGTAGTTTGTAAGCTTAGGGACTGATGACCCCATAGTTAAGTCCCATAGACTATACAAACATTTGAACATTTTTTTTTTTTTTTTTTTTTTTTTTTTTTTTTTTTTTTTTTTTTTAGGGATGATAAGTAGTTTTGCACAGGTGGTTACATAAACACAGTTGTGGAAGTCCTGGAACAAATGTGATTCTAATTGCAACTATGATCAGTTGTGATGATTTTTGTGACACCAAACCTTATGAGTCAGGTAGCAATCAAGTGTCTGGGCTACTTTCTTTGCTGCAATATACAATACTGTAATGGCCTCTGGCTGCTTATTGTCCTGACAGTCCAGACATGTATGTACCCACTCTCTTCAGTGGTTCTGAATTTGGGGCCATACAAATTTACTTGGTAACGAGCTCGGCTGATGCTTTGATAGTAGGGTGTGGCACATTATGAAATGCCTGGAAGACTACTTGACTAAATTCTCACGGAATGTATAACCACTGCCTGTGATATGCTGTATCACACCAAATACCTTTAGAGCCATATGGAACTTGAATTTCTCTCATTTGTAAGGCTGTGTGCTCATCCCATTGTGTAGTTGTCTGTCATCATGCTGTTTCAGCACTATCTCATTCCATGGAAAGGCCCATATGTAAGCACAGTTGTGTGAAAAACAGTCAGCAACAATCTTACTGTTTCCTGAAATGCACTGCATACCAGTAGTTAACTGTGCCACACATTATGGTTGTCTGCACTGTCTCAGTGAACCAAGCTCTGTAGATTGCTGGAAGAAACTAATGAGTGACTTACGGTCAGTGAAAATCATATTCTTGTTCCCACCAATGATTGACAATGTTTGACTCTTACATATATTGCCAGTAACTCTGTGTCAATTGCACTCAAATTGTTCTGTTGTGGCATGAGCTTTGGTGAGTAAATGACAAGTGGCTGCCATGCATCATCTACTTTCTGCTGCAGTGCTGCTCCGATAGCATTCTTACTGGCATTAACCATTAATGAGGAGCATTAAGCAATGGGTCAGCTCACTGATTTGCTTGTGCTAATTGCTGTTTGACTTTTTGACGGTGCCCTATTCTAAGTAATCTTTACATTCCAGTGGTATGTTTTCCTAGAAGCAATGTGGGGAGAAGGTTCTCGCTAATGTTCAAAACCTGGAATATGTCAACAATAATTCTTCATCATCCAGATAAATCTGTATGAAACTTTCAATGTTGCCAGTAAAAGCAAGTCCTGTATGGCAGTGACATATTCTGAAAAGGGTGCTTACATGCTGTCCTAGGAACTGAAATTTGGGTTTTTCCAAAAACACACTTGGCTTTATTGATAACTGTATTGAAGTTTTCAAGGCATTAAAAAAGTTGTAGCAAGTGTTCTAGAGTATCCTTAATGTTGAATGAAAATATAATGATGTCATCCATAAAGCAAAAATGGATAGGAAATCCATACAGCAGCTCATGCACAGAATGTTGCCAGGTTTGTTCCATGTACCATTACACAAAGGGAATAAAAATATATTCAAACAGATGGAGAGGTGTTATGACTGGCGTCTTCTTGATATATTCTGTCACTACTGGGATTTGCAAATATGCCTTTCTGCAATCAACAACACCAAACACTTGCACTTGAGCAATAGCACAATTAAAGTTTGTAATAAATGGAGCAGAATAATGGTCTTCTTGAACCATTCTGGCATTTAGTGCTTTATAATCCCCATAACAACTCCAAGAAGCATCTTTTCTACTCACCACATGTAGAGGCGAAGCCCAGGGTATACTGGACCTGGACACAATGCTGGCTCAAAGCATCTCTTCAAAAACTGCCTTTACAGCCAGAAGATTGTGTGCTGGTGGCCTTATCAGTTGAGCTGCTACTGCTGTACTGTCTTATGACATCTTTTATCGAGGACTACAATTTGCTGATCTAACAAAGGAAATTCCCATAACAATTTATCAAACTGATTGTCTTCTATTGTTGCAGTCACTACTTCTGCTTGCCTCAAAGATTATTTTTTGATCAACACCTTACTTAACCTATGCTATACAAAGGAAGAGGCTACTTGAAAATGTAGCAGAATTTCCAATCGTAGTTTTGGTTCAGCAACTTGCTATGGTGAATGTCCAAGGAACCTTGTATGTGAATCCTAAATCCAACATCATCATATGCTCATCATATGTAGTGATGATGGAATCTTTAGCTACAATGAGTCTGTGTAAAGTCAGCTGAACTTTGATAGTGCACAGTTTCTTGGAGTGCACACTTGTTTCTGAACCTGAGTCAACAAGAAAATTCCATCCTCTTATGCAATCGTAAATGTGCAATTTTAGATCTTGCTGTGATGTTTTCAGTAGTTCACTAGCCATATAACTTACTTTAATGTTGTGTGGTACCTTTTTGGTACATTATGGTCATCCTCTAGCAATTGTCTGTGGCACTTGGGTAACTGCAATCTGTATCATGATAGGCTGCTTTCCCAAAATGTTTATGATACTAACACCATTGTTGTCAAAACTTTATCAGGACCACAGAAATCTTGTTTCTGTTGCCTTTCAATGCCTTCTGGTGTGTGTTCAGAATGCTTTCTGAACTTTTGTAGCCATAGAACATGTACACATAATGATTGTTTCAGTAGTAGCTCTGGTCCCACTGAAGCTTTTTAAACTTCACAAAATCTGCCAAGCCAATCTGTTGCCTATTTGTTCCTGCTCAAATGTTTTGCATAAATGCAATTCAGGTGACAAATTATAACATCTTATAAGCATCTCTTTTAATGTTGAGTAGGATCATATCTCCAGAATGTCCCCCCTCTCTCTCTCTCTTTTCAATAATCACACTGTCCAAATATGCTACGATTAGTATATACTTGTCTTCCTCCCAGCAAACGTACTGTTCCTGGAATATACACTTCAAATGATTTCCATGTCTGTGTGCAGATTTGCCAAAATATCAAAAGCTTGGCATGACAAACAATTAGCATACCATCCATTTGAAAGACTATTATTGGCATTTTCTATGTGTAATATCAGCAAAGGCAAACTAGCTTCTTCCAATTGAGTATGAAGTGCTGTAGTTCCAATCATGTCTATTCTTCTTAATTAGTGCAAAAATCTATTTCTTTTCTCAAGTTATTGTTCGTCAGGGTCACCACTGTAGTTAGCCTACACACTAAATAACAAACGAAAATGCCAAAAGATTAAAACAACAAAAAAAAACTTTTTTTTTATTCTGCAAAACTACAACTGAAATCAACAACAGAGAACATATTAAAAATAAAATAACATTTCCTTGCTACACCACAGATTCTCTTCTCATCACTTCTTTCATCCTGCACATTGTCTGACCTCGACACAGGGGTAACAAAATACATTGAATAACCAAAATAGTGATGGACTTTTGCAAATTCATCAGCAGTAATATACTTTTTTGTTGTTGTATGTAAGTATGAATGTATGTCACTTGATCATAACAGCTTGGTTAATATAAGTAATGTCTGTCAACAGTTAATGTATTGGAATTAGTATGTTTATGAAAACTGTTTTGGTTAGTTAATATTGCTAGTTCATACTGCACTATTTACCACACTTTTTCATTTTCAAGTCCACAAAATATTCTGTATGCCAGTAAATGTCATATAATACACATAAAAAATGTAACATAACACAAATTATCACTGCCCAGTATATTCAAACTGAGCTAGAATTATTCTATTCATGTTTAAGCATGTCACACTGATTATGTGCTGTAAATTAAACTGTCTGTGAGGCAGGACTCAGATCCAGCTACACATCTTTCAAAAGGGTTTGATAAGAACTATGTTATTTAAGAATGCATCACAGATGGTGCAACACATAAGAGTTGTTACAATGTTTCCCCATTACATTTAAACTCTGTGGGACAATGCGCCCTGTTGGAATAAAGATGGAAGACAATATCAACTCAAGGTTGTTACTGAGGTGGAACTCTCTGTTTATTGCACTCAATCTGTGTCATTTGGGAAGCATGAGAAGGAATCTGTGGTATGTTGTAGAACTGAGTCTGCTCATAACACACATTCATAGTAGTACAGTCAGTAGTACACAGTCTGTGAAAGGTAGGTACCTGAGTGTGACACCTAATCAGGCAACCATTTTCCTTTTACTTGTCACAAATAATAAACACAGGCAAGTTATTTACAAGCAAATTTAATGCACAGTTAGACTCTGGATGAGTTTCTTAATACTACTCAACAATCCCAGTTGCAGAGATACTCACATGGTATACTTATGATTATTTCTTGGAGAACAACAGTGGATAATTCACAGCATAATTTTTGTATGGATACATTTAAGATCCGTTATCAGTGCTGTGTAGAAAATAACAGTTTAGATGACAACTTTGAGTTTACTTACCACATTAGAAACCAGCAATGCAATTCTTTATGAATTTAAGACTTTATGATTAGATATAAGTTACTATAAAGTTACTAAAGTCTGATTAAAATTACTTCATAGTTGACACCTGTCACTTGCTGCTGCAGTTTTGCCACATAGGCTACTGGCAACTGCTCAGTTACGTGTCACACACACACACACACACACACACACACACACACACACAGACAATGGTGAGTCACTTCACAGATGCTGTTAATGTGTAACATGGAATAATGTTCAAAACAACTATCTCAAAGCATAACAGGAATGTGAGATGCTCTATCAACAACTGATTTTAAATAATAAAATCCTAATCTGTGGCAGGTGTTTTTAGCCATTAATTAAAACTCATGTACTAAACTAACCATCTGTCAATAAACTGCTAAAATCACCATCACTTTATTCATGGGGATTGCAGCTAACATCTGAGAGAAACTCATGAGACAAAATTTTCGGTTTCAGACATAACATCAAACTGTAATTTCTTGCTGTTATTTGCTACCTGAAACTATTGTCATATTGGCTAGTGGCTACACAAACTGCTGCAATACCAACCAATGAGTACTCCTGCTTGGCACTCAGTTACAGATTACAGGCAACATGTGCAGATTCCAATTAAAAAAAAGAGTGACAGGAAGAAAAATAAATGCTAATAAGAAAGTAAGTTAGATTGTAAAGTATAAGGGGAAGAAATCTGACCTTCTAAATGATAGGCTATTATCATAATCACTGTGCTACACTACTACACTGTGACTTTGGTTAGTACCGTGTTTGAAATGTTTGTAGTTTGTTAGCATTGTGTGTGTGTGTGTGTGTGTGTGTGTGTGTGTGTGTGTGTGGTTATCACATGGCATGAAATGTCAAATAAAAGGGGTAATCTTAAGATATGGGAAGCAAACACATTGAGAACAAAATTTCAAAAAGGAACTGGAAGTGAACTGATCAATATGTTGTTATTGTTTGGCAATGATGAACAGTTCATAAGTGGCATAGAGAGCTCAGATTTGAGAAAACAAACTCCAATGCAAGAAGTGTCAACCATCAAGTAATTTAATCAAACTATAATTACCATAATAATAGTTGACAACTTTATCAATGCTCTGATAAAACTACTGAATAAAGTAAAAAGATATACTGGTAATGAGCTAGAAAAGCACTGCTGTTTCACTTTTTTAAAAGTAATGAACCACACTGATTATGTCTTCTCAAACTTTCTACAAAATAATAGGTCAACCTACCAATGTCTATTAGAGTTCTGAGGAAACAATCAAAATCTTCCAAAATCCGAAGCAGATGAGTATTCACTGGTATGTGCTCCCATATTCTGGCTCTTATTCCCTCAATGAGTGGCACCATATTGCCCTCTCACATGAGGTAACCTTAAGCCTCTTCAGTTCCTCTATTCCACAGAAGAGACTACAGACAGTTTATCTAAGCTGGGCTATTACAGATTTTACTAGCAAGACACTCAGTCGGGGTTTAGGGCACCACTTTTGCTGCCCATGCTAGTCACACAATTCAATTACCGATTCAATTTTGTTGTTTCCACACTCATGCAGCATCCCTGCACCTGATTTCTACATCTAGAGCAACCATCTGCTGAACAAAATGGGTAAACAAACTGGATCTCTCATAAATTGTTTCATATAACTACTATGAGTGAAACAAGATGATCATCATCATCTTCTCACTTTTTTGTCCGGCCACAGTACATGCAGAGAGGAATCATGACCATGTCACATATTTCATGAAGGTCAGAATTAACTCACAAATTGTGAGAAGTGACTATGCAGACCTGTGGAATCTCACATACTACATTTATACTAAACTCATTTTCGATGCACTTAGTAACTGTCCAATTGGAAACACAGCTCCAATTTGATTCAGTCTCAAACAACAACTACAGAGTCCTTTGTACCTCCCAAGAGAGTTGTTGTGCCCAGATGTATCAAATTCTCTTTGTTGTTGTCGTCCATAATTCTGCTTGGGATATGTATTTCTGTGCTTTCTTCCTGCAACCTTTGACTTATGTATAATTGGTCTTAAGTCAATACCTTCATCCATAGGAAATAATCTGCACAGAGTCTTCCCAACATGGGGCTCAATTTCCTGAAATAGATAGACATCATAAGAAAGGCAAAATGTAACATGGTAACACAAAAACAGTAACAATAAATTACAAACCTGCCCATCTCTTCCCACTTTAATTGGTTTACCATTATTCCATGGGTTGTACAGATGATGTGTTTTTGTAAATGGAAGGTGTCTCCTACAAAAGAGAAGAATCATGTAAACAACATAGGATCATTGAACAACATAGCTTAGATTATATCAATTGTTAAAATTTTCTTATCCTGCAAGATGTAAATGATTAAAATTCTGCACTACTCACCAGCTTCCAATTGAAATTACATAAAATTGTAACTTGGGCCAATGAAAATGGTGGAATGAAAATGTAATGAATAAGAAAATAGGAATGTGGATAAGTTACTATAAACAGCATAGTGAACACATTATTGTAGCAAAGATAGACATAAAGCCAACACCGAGCATAGTAGTACAAGTTTATATGCCAACTAGCTCTGCTGATGATGAGGAGGTGGAAGAAATATATGAGGAAAAAAAAGAAATTATTCAGACAGTTATGGGTGATGAAAACTTGATTGTAATGGGAACTGAAACTCAGTAGTGGGAAAGGGAAGAGAAGGAACTGTAGCAGGTAAATATGGACTGAGGAAAAGGAATGAAAGAGCAGACCACCTAGTAGAATTTTATGTACAGCACAATTTAACCCTCACAAACACTTGGATTAACCATCATAAAAGATGGTTTTATATGTGGAAGAGACCAGGAGACACTAGAAGGTATCAGATTGACTTTATAATGGTAAGACATTGGTTTAGAAACCTGGTTTTAAACTATAAGACATATCCAGGGGCAGATATAGACTCATACCATAACTTATTGGTTATGATCTGTAGATTAAAATTTAAGATATAGTAAAAAGGTATAAATTTAAGGAAATGGAACCTGGACAAACTGAATGAACCAGAGGTTGCTGAGAGATTCAGAGGGAGCATTAGGCAAGGATTGGCTGAAATGAGGGAAAGTAATACAATAGAAGAAGAATGGGTAGCTCTTTGAAATAGCATAGTGAAGGCCGCTGAGGATCATATAGGAAGAACGATAAGGCCTAATAGAAATCCCTGGATAACACAGGAGATACTGAACTTAATTGATGAAAGGAGAAAACATAAAAATGCAGCACGTGGAGCAGGCAAAAGGGAGTATCAACGTCTGAAAAATTAGGTTGACAGGATGTGCAGACTTGCTAAGCAGTAGTGGCTAAAGGGCAAATCTAAGACATAGAAGTGACTATATCTAGGGGAAAGATAGATATGAGCTGCATGAATATCAAGAGCTCAGATAGAAAATCAATACTACTGTACACTAGTGAGTAATAGCAGCATTATATTTTTCTTTTTTCGTGACTTTCAACATGGTGTTCCATGCCTTCCCACCTTCCTTAGGACAGTGGGAGTTATGGCCCCTGTCATACGTTTGTGTCACATGTGCAACATTTTCAGTACCATGTGCATTTCCGATTCACTGGGGCAAGTCGATTTGTGCTTGGTAACTGGCATGTATCGCTGACCCCTGCAACTGCAGGCACAAAAACTCCTGATTATGGCACCTGTATCAAAGTCCTTACCACAGATCATAGCCAACTGGAGCAGGAAACATGCAATTACATAGGTTCAGTACTGGCTAGCTGTGAGATCGTCACAGACAGTAAAGCTTTATCTGTGCCCAGCTCTTAACCCGATAGCACGCTTCCCACTCTGCAGGCCCCTGGGCTCATTCTCCTACTCGAACCATCATAATGATCACCTCAATTGTACCACTAGTGGCCCTCCTCAAGCCATAATCTCAGGAATTGTATCCCATTTTCTGAACTGTAAACATTTTGTAAGGGTGCAACACTTGTGTCCAAGTATGATTTAACAATCCTGACAAACCTTGTTCAGAAAATGCCCACAGCCTTCTCATGTTCATGCCATACCTGTACATATTTTGGTGTCAGAAGTCGGATCTTCGAATTCACATCAGTATCCAGGATTTGGGAGTGTGTGTTGAGTGAGAGTTAATTGTCAGAAATGCAATGCATGTGTCAGCCCTTTTTGTAGTGTGCTACCTGCCTGACCACGTGTCCGTGAGCTGCTCAGTGAGAGCTGCCCAATTAGAGCGCTGTGTTGGCCAGATGCAGAACGATGCACTGCCACTAGCTAGGTAGCCGACTCAGCCACTACCGTCATATGTCACCGTAACAGCTGAGGGTCCAGAGTTTGGGGCCAGAATCTGACATTCAGCCATCCACCGCTGATCCCACCATTGTCTGTCACTGCCTTCAGCTGCCTGCAGTCTGTCTTGCCATCACCGCATCAGTCAATAGTTGAAGTAAGTGCTGTCAGCCATGTTAAAAATCCTCCTTTTAAATTGTTTTATTGTCTTTTTCTATTTGGCACTGGCAACACAGTTTAGATTTGTTAACTAAGTTTTGGACTTTAACTTGTAACAATGCCATGTGGGGGTGTCCTCGCAGGACACAGTCACTGAAAATGATGGGAGTAACATTGTAGATGCCTTACCACAGCAATTTTCTAACATTGTGGTGGGAAAAGCAGAGTTTGAGAGGCAGTATGCACACCTTCAGAAGCAGTTATGTGAGCAAGAAGCAAGAATTGTTGACGTTCAAATGGATATTGGAGAAAGCAAGGCCTTCGGGGTCCTGAGGGAAACTGTAAACTTGCAAAGGTGGCTAATTACATTGTTATTAGACAAAAATTGTGACTTGTCAGAATGGATTACTCAGACACGCAGTGCAAGGATTTAGCAGATATGGTTAGAAGGTATCAATCTCACCTTGTGGTAAATACCAAGGAAGCTGAGACACAAACAGAACAGCTGAGTATGAAGTGAAGCATGTCTGTAACCTGATCTGGTTATATGCTGGGGCATATTGAAGGATTAGTGGGCAAAGGCAAAGGAGGAGTTGCACGTGAGTCACTGATCAAGGTGGGAGAGGTAGCAGCCACTCTGGTAGTGAATTCAGTCTTTTAGTTTAAGCAATAGTTTTCCAATGGTAAATTTTATTGCTTCCTTTTCTGGAAAGAATAATGAGAATGTTTACAGTTTTCTGCAGAATATTCATGACATTGACCATTTGTGCCAGTGGCTAAACAGATTGTTTTTTAATGTTATGAGGATGCACTCGCATTTGTGGAGTTGGTAGCTGTATTAAGAGACACCACAAATTTTGAGTTACTGGCACTAGGATTGGTTCAAAGATTTACCAATAAAAGGGGTACTAGTTATTACCAGGACCAGCTTTCTACAATAAGGCAGAGGGCCAGTGAGAGTTATGATGCATATGTGGATGACTAGATCTATTTCATGTAAAATGTACACCTTAACTAGAGATGTGGCAAGGAATGAGGTGTTGCTTAAGGAGGCTGAGGCCAGGGTAGTGGATGTCTTTATTAGAGGTGTAGATCCACAGATTGGAGGTGAGGTGAAGGTGTACCCCACACTAAATTGCACAATGCTGTTAAATTGGCCATGTTACATGAAGAGGCCAGCGTATTTGAAGCAGCGCCAAAGTGTAGCTATGAGCCGAAGTGAGTGTTTGCACATGAAGCAGGATGCAGCCAGTGCAAATGCAACAGCCACAATGCGGACGGGTGTTTTGCACCCTATTGTCCACATTGCCACTCTATGGCTCATTTAGATATGCATTGTCAGCAGAATCAGAATAGGCAACCACATAACCAATATGACTCATCTGAAAATTGAGGTAACAGTGAAAACCAACAGGGATATGGTCGAGGAAGGGGGGGCGGGGGGGGGGGGGGGGGGGAAGCAGGTGTAGGCACCCCTCCCTGCCCCCATTAAAAAATCACACACCCAATAAATTTTGATGATAACAGGGAGGTGGCAAACATGATGTTACAAGGACAGGTAGTAGATAAATTCGTTAAGTTGATAATACATACCAGAGCTGAAGTGAGTATTTTGTTTTTGTCCAAAAATGACAAGATACCATTAAAACCACCCTATTGCCATATCCATGGATTAGGCAATAATCTACTTTTGCCATTAGGGGCCTGTTACATTAACCTGAAAGTAGGAAAAGTACAATAGCCGTTCGAGATGGAAGTATTTCCTAAGAGGGGACAAGAGTTTGACTTAATCCTAGGGAATTATTTCCTGTGCCAGTTCCAGGGTGTTACTGATTACCAATTGAAAATTGTACAACTCAGTGAAGCAATTCATCATTTTGGCAGTCCTCACACTGAACTGATGCAAGGAGGTCCAGAGAATGGCACCATTTTCCTAAACTCTGCAGCAGTGCTAAAGGCAACAACCCCTGTAACAATAAATGGTGGGACAGGATCCTTTGGCTAATGTTTGAAACTCAAGAGCTGAGTCCAACCTCACTTTTGATCAATCTGCTCACACAAAATGAAGTTTTGGATCAAATGTAAGTTCACATTACCACAAGCCTGTGTACTGTCGAAAAAGAGGGTTGGAAATTGAGAGTACCGGTGAGCTTGGATAATTTTGAGGCATAAGCTGCAATACCATGTGGGACTGTTTTAGCCAGTGTGCAGTGTGTGGAATGAGGCAAAGTGCCGCCTGTTCAGAGTAACAAATATCCGAAGAGACAACCATGAGTTTTTCCTGTTGAAGTGCCTGCTATCACGCCACAATTATAGGAGTGTTTGAAGAGTAAAGTAACCCATTTGGATGAGGGAGGTTGGAAATTGTTATATTCAGTGTTAAGACAGTATGTCTAGTTATTTGCCCACCACTGATTTGGTATATCACAAATTCCTACTGGGATTGCCAGACTGATTGCACAAAAAGCTTATTGGCTCCCTTATCACTTGCAACCTGTGGTTGATAAAATTATCCAACAGCAGCAAGAGGCAGGAATCATTCACCCTTCAGCTAGTCTTTGGTCATCACCAATCATGCTTGTGCCTGAAACATCAGTGAATGGAGAGGAATTGGGTTGCATGTGCATGGATTTGTGGCCTCAAGATAGACCTAAAACTGCCTTTATTGTTTCCTCTGGGTTGTACAAATTTTTGAAAATGTCTTTTGGATTGCAGAATGTCCGTGGTACCTTCCAACGTTTTGACAATTTACTATTATGTAGGCTGAAACCTATCACCTGTCTTGTATATCTTGGCAATATTATAATATTTAAAAAAAATATGGAGAGCATGCTGAGTGATTGAAGAATGTTCTAACGAGGCTCCAGTATGCACATCTAAGTCTAAAATTAGAAAACTGCTTCTCTGCAGAATCACAGGTCCATTACCTAGGTAACATTATTAGTTCTGATGGAGTGAAACCAGATCCCTGTTTCACTGAAGCTGTGAGAAACTTTCCAGTTCCCACCACTGTCAGAGAACTACAAAGTTTTTTGGGACTGTGTAATTACTACCATCATTTCATGAAGGATTATGTCACAGCGACCAAACCACTTGCCAACCTGTTGAAGAAAGGAATACTGTATTTACCCAAATGTATGCTGCAGTTATTTTCAGATTTTCGTGGTCCAAAAATGTATCTGCGACTTACATTCGGATACAACGCCTACTGAAGTTCTGAAAAATGACACTAGATAGCGCTGAAGTTCAGGAAAACGCCACTAGATGCCACTGGAAACATTATTTTGCCACAGAAGCCATTGCTTTAGTGTTTTTCTTTTCTTTTCTTTTCTTTTCTTTTATCAAGTAATAAATGATAAATCGCATTTCACCAACTGTGTTGTTGCGGGAACAGGTTAAATTGTATGACACTTTTCGCCGGGCTCCAGTGGTTATGTTGACAGCAATGGTAATGGCAGCAGCTCAGATGACCTATAAATGTTTTTTCTTGACAAGTTCAATTAAAACAAAAATTATTTTCTTCTGAACGGACAAGGGTACATACAAGAACCTGACAACCATAGAGCAGGTACAGCATTAACTTTGCTCTGAGTGAAACGAGCAGCAATAACATTTACTCTATAGTTTGTGGAAAACAGTAAGGCAGTTCTATACTTCATTGTTCATGTGGTACCAGCATAAGCACTGGAGCCGGGTGAGACGCATCGTAAGTTTTACTGCGGGAACATGTAAAATATTTTTAACTTGTATATAGTAATGTGTGACAATATTGTCATTTGTGCCACCGATTATTTGAAATGGAGGAACGTTGTTTCTCCATTGTGTACACTTTAGAGTTCAGTCTAATTTTGTCAGAAATTTGGGTTAGTTTCAGATGACAAGAAAAGGCTGTGCTGCATTTACTTCTGCAAAACTTCACAAGAAATGTTCAAATAGTGAGAGTCCACTACAATTAGTGTGCGTGAATCATTGGAAGAGGATGAATATTCGAAAATATATCTGGTTTTACTGCTCAAAATTGTCTATTGAGAAAAGCATAGTTCTAGTTTCATCTCTATTCCAGTTAGACAAGAAAAGTAATATTTCCTGTAGTATACACTACAAGTGATCTAGCTCAAAATAACGCCGTTGACGAATGACGTAAGTAAAGAGACTAATTTGGTTAATTTCAAAGATGTGTTACATAGCATGGTGCAGAATCCAAACGATGTATATTGAAGTAGTTCTTTGTCATTGCTTTAGTAATCAATGTAAAAATTGTTCAAAGATCGTGCAACAGTAGAATATTTACAATCGTATGTTTAATGTATTGGGTCTGCGCATTCTACAGGCAAAGAAGGCCTACCATGAACTATGTTGTTCTGGTTCTAGTGGCACAAATCACGTTGATAGTTGGCATGGTGCAGTGTATGCAGCACAGCGAAATAGTCTGTGAAACACCGCTCACATTAACTTTCTTGTATATTCAGAATTTTGAGAGATAACGTGAATTCTCACTGCTGACAGTGTTTTGATGTAATATACCTGAATTCATATAAGAAGGCACTTCCACGCATAGAGGTGGAGCGGTAGGGGAATCATGGAGGGGAGGAGCTACAGCCGAGTGCCAACAGTGGAGCCCGTGGTAGAAACATTGTGTAACTCGCGGCCAGCCATGCACTTACAGAATGAAGCTTATTGGCTGTCATTGTGGTAATGGAGGGGGATGTGCAGAACGGCTGAAATCTGAGCCACCTTTGTAGATGATACCGACTATAGTAATTCAAAGTGTCCCACAAATAAATGAGAGGTAGGGGCCAAATTTGGTTCAAACTGTGGCTTAAAATTGGGTAAAACATTTTTTCCTCTTTTGTCAACCAACTCCTTGAATCAATAAACAGTAAAATGTCACCATTTGGAATCTTCTGTGACCTGTCGAAAGCTTTCAACTGAGTGGATCACACGATTCTTATGAGCAAGGCTGAGCACAATGGCCTAAAAGGTAAACTAGGATTGTGGCTTGAGTCATATCTAGGTGACAGAAAACAGAAGGTAGTATTAAATAATTCTGCAAAGGCACCTGCTAGCTCTGATTGGAGCACATTCAAATGTGGAGTGCCGCAGGGCTCGGTGCTCGGCCCCTTACTTTTCCTAATCTTTATAAATGACCTAACATGGTGTATGTCACAAAAAACACACTTCACACTATTTGCAGATGACACAATGATTCTGATTGACAAGGTTCCTGGTTGCAGCCTGGAGAGCACTGCATCTGCTATATTTCAAGAAGTTCTAAATTGGTTCACTGCAAATGGTCTGTCCCTCAATATTAATAAGACCCAGACTGGAGCATGCCCGTAAGAAGTTTAAGCAGAAAACTAGTCTCAAAAATAGACAGGCTCTACCCTCTTGTCCCCACTGCTTCAGGCAGCATGCATGAGAAGATTGCCCACAGCGTTGGGCCGTGTGTCATAAATGCAATAAGAAGAGTCATGTTGCGGAAGTATGTAGGTCCAACACTGTCCAAGCCATACAAGATGACAACGTAGCAGACGATTCTGTCTTCTGTGTTAACTCGACACTCTCTTCCTCAAACAAATTGTACATAGATGTAACAATGCTAGGCATCCATGTTCATATGCAAGTTAACACCAGATCCACTGCTACCATCATCACTTATCAGATGTTCGTGTTCTTGGGATCATGTTCGTGTTCTTGGGATCATCACCTCTGTCTCCAGTTACACATTGTTTGCGTACGTTTAACCGGTAACAGATATCTCTTTTGGGACAGCTGGATGTGGATGTCTCCTACAAGTTGTTCGTTCGAAACATCACTGTTTTTAGGGTTGATCAGTCAGTCACCGACAATTTATTTGGTTACGACGCCTTTAGGACCTTTGGTTTCTCTGTTAATGACGCTGTTCATGTAGTGTCTGACGAAAATCCCTACTCACAATCAGATACCTTATCTGCAGAATTTTCGCGTCTCTTCTCGCCAGGGTTAGGAAGGGCAAAAAACTTCGAAGCTCACATTACTCTCAAACCCACGGCATGGCCAAAATTTTTCCGCACACGTCCCATTCCGGTAACGCTGCGCAATTCTGTTAAACAGGAAATTGATAGACTCACCGCCTCTGGCATCCTTTTACCCATTGCTACCAGCGAATGGGCCACGCCTCTTGTTGTCGTGCGGAAACCTAATGGTTTTCTTCGCGTGTGTGGCAACTTCAAAGATACGGTAAACACACAGAGCCTCATTGCCTCATGCCTTGACATGAAGAAATGTTTGCCAAGTTAGCAGGTGGACAATTCTTTTCTAAAATAGATCTGTCTGAAGCTTATCACCAGCTTCCCCTAGACGGAGCATCACGCACATTTCTTGTTCTGAACACCCCTTTCGGTTTGTACCAATAACAGCGCTTACCGTTCGGCGTGGCAAGCGCCCCTGCTATCTTCCAGCACTTTCTTGAACAGTTGCTCACCACAGTACCTGGCTGCGTCAACTATCAAGATGACATCGTTGTCACGGACGCTACCACGGCCGAACGCATTAATAACCTACACACCCTATTCTCAGTTCTCCAGGAAAACGGCGTCAAATGCAATTTTCAAAACTCCAAATTTTTCCAACCCTCTGTAGTCTACCTGGGGTTTCAGCTGTCCCGGGAGGGCATCCGGCTGCTCAAGGATGATATTGAGGTCATTGAAGCTCTTCCTCACCCCACGAACGTCAAAGAGTTGCAGGCCTTTCTGGGCGCCATTGCCTATTACCACCGGTTCTAGCCATCTGTCACAGACATTGCACATCCTCTTCACAATCTTCTCCATAGAAACGTTCCCTTTCATTGGTTGGAAGATTGTGAAGCAGCATTTAAACACCTCAAAACACTCTTACATACCGCCCCATGTCTAGCTACCTATACACCAGGTCAAATGCTTTTACTTGCTACCGATGCCTCAGTACTCACGCACAGATATCAGGACAGTACCAAACACTCAATCGCCTATGCCTCAAAGACCCTAAATGCCTCACAACAGAAATACTCTCAAATAGAAAAAAGAGGCCCTCGCCATCATTTCTGCTCTTCAAAAATTCAGCGTTTCTCTATATGAGTCAAAATTCCATCTTATCACCGATCATAAACCTTTAGTGTCTCTCTTCAACCCCACGGCTTCCCTTCCCAACAAGGCTGCCCACAGACTTCAACGTTGGGCTCTGTATCTATCCCGTTTTCTTTACAACATTCATTTTAGATCCACGACCAAGCACACAAATGCCAACGTTTTGTCGCGCCTTCCCAAGGGCCCTGACCAAACATTTGACCGCAGTGAAATTCTGTGTTTCCATCTTGACGAAACACAACAACAAGTAGTGGATGGTTTTCCTATTATGGGCGAACATATCATAGCAGCAACAGATACAGACCCCGTACTTCGTCAGGTCCTCCGGCATATCATCCACTGCTGGCCTGATCAACCTTCTAAACAAGCTTCCGACCCTCTTCATAACTACTACCTTCTACACTTTCGCCTTACTGCATGAAACGGTGTTGTTCTTCTATCCACTGACGACGCATCACCAAGAGTGGTCGTCCCACCCAGTCTTCGCTGTGAAGTCCTGCATCAGGGCCACTGAGGCGTCACCCGCACCAAAACATTGGTGCGCAGACATGTCTACTGGCCAGGCATCAACGCAGACATTGCCCACATGGTTGCTGCGTGTGAGGCATGCACCTCCCAGGTGCAAGCACCTAAGAGCTCCACTTCATTGCGGCCCAGCCCGCACGCCATGGAAATGCATCCACATTGACTTTGCCGGGCGTTTTCTCGGCTCCTAATGGCTCCTCGTCATAGACACCTACTCCAATTATCCATTTGTTTTTCATGTCACCGCACCCTCTAAAGCAGCTACCACAGCTGCACTAACGAAAATATTTGCCTTGGAAGAACTACCACCATCATCGTTTCTGACAATGGCCCCCAATTTACATCCTCTGAATTTTCAACCTTTAGTAACACGAGGGGCATCAAACACATCACCTCTCCCCCATTCCATCCCCAGCCCAATGGGGAAGTCGAACGACTTGTCAGAACTTTTAAAAATCAGATGAAGAAGCTCCTCACCTCTGTCTCTACTGATGAGGCACTCATCGACTTTCTGGCCTCTTATCACCGTGTCATAGAAGCACACGGGTGCCGCCTCTACACTGTTCATATGGCCAACGGAGATGTTGCCCGACATGCCGATCAGATGAGGAGACGGATTCTGCCCATGCATGACACACCTCCAGCTGGCCAACCCAACTCTATGGATATGGAGGTAGACTTCACGCCGTCCCTGGTGACCCAGCCCTCACCCGCACATCAATCCTTGCCCCAGGATGCAGCAACACCTCACACCCCAGCTGCTGCATCACAGGGTGGGGATGCCACAACACCATCACCGGTGTTTCCCTCTCTACGCACCACGCAGCTACCAACCCTTTTTTTTTTTTTTTTTTTTTTTTTTTTTGATTGCTCCATTCTGATTTTTGTTAACCACTGCCCATGCAGGCTACAGAAGTTTTGGGTGTTTCTTTTTCTCACAAATGTCCCGCAGACCTACATAGCTCACAGGTACTGCAACAATATTTCCAATGTGTTCATATCATTACTTGTAATTATCTATTGTATCTTGCTGAAGTTTGTTTACTTTTTCATTGTATTTATGTACTGTCAGCAAACAACACTACTTTTGTTTTACAAAAAGGGGAGATGTGTTATGGCCGCATCACATTTGAATCCGCCGCCTACCACCGGTACACCAAACAGCCACACTGCTAAACCAAGCAGTGCTAACAGCGCAACCTGGGTGACTGGTGGACACAAGTGGGCTGAGATGCGGCAGCGGGCAGTGCATGTTTGGTTTCCAACCGGAAAGGTTTAGCTGACCTTCGTTCATGTGTGATTCAATAAAGTAAGTCACAACACTATTACCACACAAGATTTCAGAAAGAGAATGTGAGACTGGAGTTTTGTGGGCAAGGATTCATTGCTGGATGGTTGAGAGACAAAAACTGTTAAAAAGAGGTTAAAATAAGAAGCTGAAATATAATTGTAGAGGGATTTTAATGAAAATACATAGCGTGTTGTAAATAGTGTTTTAAGTGGAAAGTTTTAAGAAAGGTTAAAAAATGTTTTACAGAAGCCCAAAATAATAGGCACACTCATAAACAGACATAGCCTATCAGAAGTTGACAGGTGCAACAGTAAATAAACACACCAACTGTACAATATAATTGTAAATAACTACATACAATTAGCAAACAGTCGAGTAGATTAGCATGAGTAGCTCATGGACAATGTGTTAACATGGTTACCATTAAAGGTAAAAAAAAGTCCTATATTTTTGTATTATTTCATCCATGATTTTACACTGTATTAAGAGAGTATTTTACATTGTTTCCATACTCATATCAAAACACCAAATACAACACTAACTTGTTTAAACACAATCTTAATTCCAATTTCTTATTAGTGTAGAAGTGACTGGACATGCAATTGTGTTTATTGTCACTAATTTTAGAAACATAGAAGTGGTAATCTCTTTCTAAATAGCACTTCATCCAGAGTAATGCTTTAGTTGAAACATGACCATCTACCTTTGAAGTGTGGTGACTACTTACAGATTAATTTTGAACTTTCAGACATCCAACACAGAAGTTATCACATACTGAAAATATTTCCAATGTTGCAGTATAACTGATGATGATAGGATATAAAGATACAAAGACAAAACCAAAAAGTTGCTTAATTTAAACTTTATTAGAACATTCTCAAGTGCAACTGAAAGTTATGCTGTAGAAGAGCTAATTACATCACTTTGAATAACTATTCTACAGCATATCTTTCAGATGCACTTGAGACTGGCCTAATACAAAAGCCAAAATCAGTTGTGTGGACTTATTAAAGTTCAAATTAAGCAGCTGGTTTGGACATTCATCAATTTAAAAGGGACAGAGTACAATAGAGGAAGAAGTATTAAGTAGTCAAAACAAAAACAATAAAGATAACTTAAATAGTACTTTGCACACCTTTAGACTAATTTACAATGATTGAAATATATGTATGGAATAATATGTAAAATAAAGGAAAGGCAACAACTCAAATGTTCAATGCTTGTGAACCTAAGGAAACAAACTGCTATGGTCATTAGTATGTATACTTACAAACTACTTAAACTAACTTCTGCTAAGAACAACATACACACACCCATGACAAATGGAGGACTTGTACTTCTGATGGGGATTAGGAACACAATGCATGACAAGGTTGCTTACACCACATGGCCATTCTTACACAATGCAACAACTCACCTACAGTTGACTTATACATGTAGCAATAGCACATGCATAAGAAAACAATGTTTGTACTATCTTGTGAGGCCGCAGCGAAGGGGCCGAGCGCATTGAGGCGCTATGTTGCGATGCTCGAGGCCATTCCCCATCGGGGGTTCGAATCCCCCATTCGGGCATGGATGTTTGTGTCGTCTTTAGTATAAGGTAGTTCATAAGTAGTTTGTAAGTTTACGGACTAATGACACCACAGTTAAGTCCCTTAAGCTTTACAAACATTTGAACATTTTATCTTGTAAGCTATAGCTCTTTTTCTAATGGTAGCACACAAATTCACGTACACATTTACACAAACACTCAAACATACACACTTGTAGCCAAGAGAATGATGAAGTAGGTTATTTTATACTAAGTAATAGCTTCACATTAACTATTTCTGTGGTATGACAACTGGTTGTTCATCATTTCTATATAGAAAGATTGTTCCTAGAGAATATGACTTTCTTACATAGTTCTTAAGCTTTAGTTGTTAACACACATCTTTCTTCAAATATACACATTTAATTACTTAATTTATTTATTTATTGCAGTGTAGCCTGTTAGCTAATTTAAGGACTGGCTGATTGATTCTGAGCAGTGATCTGTTACACACCTTCGACCACCGTAACCTTTTCTACTATTTAAACAAACAATAAAACTAAGAATAAAAACTAAATCATCTGTTGAATCAACTGTGACTACTAGTATAATAATAACCTCAGTTCTAGTCTGTCACATTTTACAATGCACTCATTGCTTCCTTGCCCGTAGACATGCCCTATTGGTTCCTGGGACATTGTGGGATATTTGTTGTTGAATCTGCATCTTTTGTTCTATTCTTGTTGGTTGCCTTGTTGTAGGGGACAATTCTCCTGCTCTGAGGGAGCATCATAGTTGCTGGTAAGGAGTGCAGCTACATGCCAGTCCATACAATCCAGGTTCTAGTTCCTTGGGTGTCAAGACAAAGCCCATGGTTGAGTTTCTCTTTGGTGTTGTTGCAATGGCCATGGGTGTGGTGTTGACTGTTCTTCTGTTACAACTTTTGACCTAATCTGCCTTTGCTGCATTGATTCTTGATCTTCTGTGGCAATCTCTTGTGAACATGGGGGTTGACTGATCAGATAACACATTACTAAAGCCTTTTTTGAAGTTGCATCATTAAGCACTGTCTCTCTACACACTACCACCTCAACACTGAATATTATGTGCTGATTCAGTTGCTGTCAATTATTATCGGCAATATCAGCATGCAGCGGACATCCCCAGATATTATGTTGTGGCATACCTTATTTGCCATAGATCCACTCAGAGGTCAGTCTACTACCAGTTTGATGGTAGTTGGCAGTGCAAGTCCCGTGAACAGGCAAAAGTGTGTCAGCCCTCTTGAGGGATTTAGGTGCTTGATTCCCAGTCTCTGTTTCATATTTGGTAGAAAACCATAGGTGAACTTTACAGTATGGGTATCACCCCATCATTTCTCACACAGGTGGAGGATCAAATTGTTGCAATTTGTTGTGTACTTGTGTTCCATATTTCTACTAAATTCAGGACTTCATGATACTGTTTGTTCTTCAGTCAATACAGTGTCACTCCACATCTGGAGATCAAGTGGATATATTCCGAATATTATTCATAATTCTTCAGCTGGCACAGGGTCAAAAACTTCGGTTAACTTAAGAAGTATTTCACATTACACCCTGTTCACTACCTCTACTGATGTTAAGAGAAGACATATGTGTGACCAAGCACTCACATAGCATCCTATGCTCATAGTTAAGATAACATTATAATACATCTAATGACAGACCTTTGTGGAACTGTTGCTCAGGTCCATGATTGGGCCTCTTACAAGATTCCCTGTCACTAGTATGTACATGATCTTTCCAGCTGCAGAAGACAATTTCACTCCTTGCCACTATTGATGTAATGTAATTATAAGAAATATACTCACAATTACAAATATTAATGGTGAAATATGAAAATTTGTGCCAGACCAGGACTCGATCCCAGATTTGCCACATTTGACGAGTATCCGCACACATATCCCAGGATGATATAAACCTCCACCACACACTGCCTATTGATAGAATAATGGTTAATGTGACTCCTTATTAACAGTGGGAAATCCAGATTCAACTCCCAGCCCGGCACAAAGTTTCGTTTGACACCATGAAAACATACAACTGACGCTGATTAATGTTCCCAATTGTAAGTGTATTTCTTGTAACTAAGTTGACAGCTGTAGTCACCGCAGTGTCCATTCCTTCAGAGATGCATGCATGTCTGAAGAAAATCTGTATGGTTCCATCAATAAACACAGACACAGCACATCAATTGACGTAATTGTTGGAAGAACTCTGTTACATCCATCTTCCAGTTTGTTTCTGAAGCTTCCCTTTCCCAAGATTATTGGATTGTTAGCATATGCCATTACTCCTATGATTTCTTCATTATCCTACATCTTTCTTAACACCAGGCCAAATACCAAATCCCAGGAAACAGGGCTGCTTATGGAGCCCCATGGGAAGCCTTTTAAAATTCCTTCTGTTCAGGTCTCTCCTGGGCACAGGGCAAAACAGTGTTGCTTCACAGTTTTCACAACAATTCTTAAAGCTCGTGTACAGTCCAAGTCTACAGTAAATCAAAATTGATTGTCCCTGTGATGTGAGCCATTATGGAATGTACATTACTGTAAAATGAAAAATGAACAACATTAACAAGCAGAGAGAAATTTTGCTGACACACTCTTGAAGACATATACAACAAATGTTCAAACCCACAAAACTATAATCCCTAAATTCCAGCAAAAGGGTGTGTTAAATGTTAACACTAGTATCCTATATACCGTCCTTTCGCAGCAATGCAAACAGAGCTCCATATGTGCCTATTACATTGTTAACTTCCATGATAGTATGGATGTCAACTTCTAGTGAAACTTACAAACCTTGAGTGAAGACATGTAGTGGGTCTGTGGGACTCCGGTTGCACATATTGCAGAACTGTACAGCTAGTGAAGTGAGATGTATCTGCTGTGCACAGATGTTACCATCAGTGGCCAGCAGTAGATACACATAGCATAGAGTCTGCCCTTGAAGGCCACTGCTGATAGCAACAGAGCATCAGTACAAATGTTCAAATGTTTGTACAGCTTATGGGACTTAACTACGGGGTCATCAGTCCCTAAACTTACAAACTACATATGATCTACCTTATACTAAAGACAGCACAAATATCCATGCCCGAGGGGGGATTCGAACCCCCGACCGTAGTGGCCGTGCAGACCGTGACTGAAGCGCCTCAGTCTCCTCGGCCACCGCGGCCGGCGCATCAGTACAGACAGCACAACAAACCTCATCCTCTTATGTCAGTATTCAGCCTGGATACCTGTGAGGCATTGTTATATGCAATAAAACAAAATTAGTAGTTTACTTATTTTATTACTCTGGGTTACACACTGCAGTCGTGTCCTGGGTGATACTCATGGCAAACTGGTAGCTACTGGCTCTGGAATGGGGGAAAAAAAAACAACACCTGAATCCTGTAAAATTCTATGGCTGAAAAGTGTTTCCTGGTTTTTCCTCAACACTTTGAATTTGACTATCACATTAACTGTCCACTTTTAGTGTCCCATTGTCCCATGCAAGTATGACATGCCTTAAGTCACTTGCTAGTAGGTGCTCTTTCTTTTTCAGTTTTCAGTTATGTATTTATGTAGAACATTCTATACATATTTTTGCCTCATTCACAGCATGTTCTGTTGCCATCACACTTTTGTAACAATACTGTTGAGAGTTAGTTCCATGAACAAGTCTTTTCTCCTATAGTATACCACATACGAATTTCTCCAGAGCTTTCCCTGTGGTGTACATAAAGTATCTCTTTAAACAACTCTTTGAGAACCTTCTATACAGACTTCTCGTGGTTGGAATTATGAAATTACGAGTGAAATGGTGTACACTTCTGACACTTATACTAAAAGACTTCTTTCTACATACCTTGAGGCAGATAGGTAGGTAACATGCCTTCTTTTTTGGTGCACACTACTATAATGCAACTCAAGAAACCACACCCTCACCACAACAAAGGAGACCTTACTTACACCTTTATGTCAATAATTTAATTTTTGATTTGGAAATAGAAGTTTTGGATATCATTATAAATAAGAACCTCTTCTCCATTATGTGGTTTGAACATTAAATATTTAATCTTCCTTTCTTCTGCTTCTTAATTTTGCCACAACTCCTATTACTTATCCCACAAATATTCTTCTTTTTTAAATTGTTTATTTAGATCACTGAAATGCAAGACTTCTAACTGTCACATTACCATAGGTTTCAGGTGGTTTAATATTTACTCATGAACTGCCCAGTCACACACAGGAAAAAGCAGTTCTTTGGATTTGGCAAAAGTTCTAATAAACAAAAATGTAATTAAATGTAGGAAGAGAAACCACTACAGCAGTGAATAAAAAAGTGTGCATGCATAGTGATGCTCTCCCCTCCCCCTCCCCCTCCCCCAACTCTCTCACTCTCACTCTCATTCTCTCTCTCTCTCTCTCTCTCTCTCTCTCTCTCTCTCTCTCTCTCTCTCACACACACACACACACACACACACACATACACACACACACACACACACACACATACATCAAATGTGTAAGAATAATTGTCAAGTACTATAATGATTATAATACTGTATTATTACTCACCTGCACAACCAGTCTATTTTGAATACACCTCCCAGTGACTCTGCTGGTAAACGTGGGGGTAGCACCCAGGATATTGGTGGGACATCCCACCGAGATTCACATTTCATTCTTGCAAATCCTATGCCACAACAGAGAAAACAAAAATACAGCATAATTTAAAGTTGCAGCTGTAATGAGGATCACCAATAGATAAATGAAGTGAAGTAATACACTGTTTAAAGCAGCCTTAACATAGTTCACAATTTTATTTTTGTATTTATTACTCTGGACTTCCCTCATTAAATAAACCAAAAGCCTTTCCCTTCCCCTTGACTCTGAACACACACATTTATGGCCACTTCCAAAAGAAAACTTTTCTTTTTTTGATTTTTATTTATTAGCATTCATGATCACCATAGCCATTTAACACTCTTATTTATAATTTATTTGGAATTTACATTGTTAATATTGTATATCTGAAAATGTAGCTCACACAACTCCTAACATATAATGAGAGTGTAACTTTTGTCATATACATTGGTATGCAAACATTAGAGATAAAATAAGTACCTTTCAAAGGTTGTGTCACTGACAAGCAACATAGTTCAATAAAACTTAGATGATACATAGGAAGAATTGCTACAATATATTATAGGTAGCTGAAAGAACAGAAATGACAATTTTATTCAAAGACATTAATCACACTGCAGTAACAACAATTTATGAAGGTCCCTGGACATTACATAAGGTTGCTCCTTGCTCCTAATAGGATGAGTGATCACTACAGAAGGCAATGTATGCCCTGCTAGCTCCTATGTTGTCATAGAGGGTTACAAGGTATTCTTGTATAACAGTGTTCAATTCCTACACCAGTGTGATTGCCAACTACTGAAGGGTAGTTGGTACATTTGGACATGCTGTAGTACATCTCCACAAAGCACCTCACACAGGCTCAACAGGATTTAAGTCAGGGGAATAGACAGGCCAGTTCATTTGCTAAATATCAGCTCATTCCAATACCTGCTCAGCCTGTGCTGTTTTATTTAGTCACATAAAGTGATCCATAAAAATGGCATGTTGGACTGAATGCATCCATGAAAACACTTATATGGGGAAGGAGTACAGTGCCAAAATAACACTGCCTGAAGATCAGTACATAAATGCAATATTGTGCTTGTCAACATCCAAATATTTGGTCTACTAAAATGATAACATTCAACAATGTTCCTGGGTTCAGTACATGTTCCCAACTCTCACAATATGAGGATACACCCAGAAGTGCTATGTAGACTGAATCTGCTCTCATCCCAGAGCATTTTGGAATAGACTATGTATTGTGGAGTGTACTGTATACAGGGTGTCATAGCACCATATATTACATGTCTTCAGTAAAACAAAAACATGGTGATCAGGTGTTGGCAATGTGCAATCTGCAATTGCAGATCTACCCTCTGAAACTACACATGCCTTCCTCATGTTTATCACACCAAGCTGTATCAATCAAACACAATGTACATGTATTGGGCTATGCACTATTCAGTAAATAAAATATGACTCAATTTAGTCTAAGGCCCAAGCCATGCATGTTTGTGTTAATGCCCAGCAACTACTAAAACTTGTACCTGTGATCCTGCAAACAAACACACTATGCATAGGCTAACATTTGTGAAATAATAATGATATATAAAATAAATGGGATGATTAATTAATAAAAGAGGTTTTATGCCAACATTTGAAAATGATGTAAAAATGGCAGATAACTCACTTGAATAATGTTTATTCAAACATAAGATTTATGTACTGGAAATGCTCCTACACAACTGAAAGTAATAAAGTGGACATACACTTTTAAAGACAAATAACATGTCAACACTCATCACATACACTGTAGTTTCATAAATTAACTGACAAAATAGACAATTATCCATTAAATAGAAGTATTAACAAGAGGATGAAAGGTGTATCATGCTGCTTCCAACTACTAAGTTACAGTGAAGCATACGGTGATCTGAATGTGTTTCATAACAAATAATTATAACAAGTGTAATAAATTCTTAAATGAATATATAAAAGTGTGTTGCTGGAAGATGACAGCTCGAGGTAATAAGCTATCATCTAAGATGTAGTTAGTTGAAATCCCATGATGCATTCAAAATTTGGTAATTTTAAGTTTAATTTTTCTATAGTTTTCAAGATATTTAAAATGTTGTTGGTTCACGTAATTTTTTCTGCATTCATTAGTATATTTGGATTTCATAGATCAAAAGAGTGAATTAATTATTACTGAATTTTGTATTTGTAACTATGGCCATCTTTCAACTCAGTTCCACTCTCCATATTGACTGCCATCAATGCATACACCGAGACCAGCCTTGCACACTGTCCAGCATTGCCACTTAAGTGATGGGTATTACCACGGTCCAGGTATATGTGAAAACTAGAAGGGCCTCCCCAACTGCACAATGCCCCAAGCTTCCTGCCAGCTTGCTGGCAAGCCATGTTCCCCATATGTGTTTACCAAAGAATTAAAATTCCCTGGTATTTCTGTTACTTACACTTTTCATGGTCTGTGGGAAGATACGTACATGTAACTCTGTCACAACAGTGCCACACTAAAGTGTGTGGGGGCACCAGGATTTAAGAGGCAGAGGTCGAGTTGAGAGAGTAAAGTCTCGACAACTCTGCCTCGGCCAGAAAGTGTAGTACCACCCCACAATGGATTATGGGTGTTGAAGTTGCCCAATAAAAAGAAAGGTAAGGGGAGTTGTGATATAAGTGCAGCCAAAACATTCAAAGAGATATCAGCATCTGGAGGGAGATAGAGGCTGCAGACGGTAAACTCTTGTGTTGTCCTTACCCTGACAGCCACTGCTTCTAATGGTGTATGAAGGGGCATAGGTTCACCGTGAACAGAAGTAAGGACATACATGCACACACCACCTGAGACCCTATTATTTGAGCTACGGTTACAGTAATATCCCCTGTACCCACGAAGGGCTGGGGTCCGCATTGCTGGAAACCAAGTTTCCTGTAAGGCAACACAGAAAGCAGGTGTTATGCTTAAAAGATGTCATAGATCAGCCAGGTGGGGGAAGAAACCACCGCAGTTCCACTGGAGGATGATGCTGTCCAATAACTGGGAAGACCTGAATGGTACGACAGGGAAAATTACACATCAGCGTCACTCAAATCTGCTGACTGACGGTGTTCTGGCTCAGCATCCATTGTTTCTGGGATGTCCCCAAAAGCGAGGTCCTCTGGGGATGCTAGAATCTCCACCTCGTCCCCAGAGGTCAAGGTGGAGTGGGGTGGTGCCTCAGAAGCCACTGTGGTATCCTTCAACTTGTCACTTTCATCTTTTTTCCTCTGATCCTTTTTGTCCCTCGGGGGCTTCGCCAGCAGGGTGGGCTTCAAAGACTCAGCCGCAGGGACTGAGGAGGAGCGTGAGGCCCTGCGTCCAGCAGAATTTGGTATTGCCTGCTGCTGGCTTGTGTCAGCAGCGACACTGGCGGAACCCTCAGAAGGGAGTGTCCCAAGGGACCCCTTCCGAATGATGAGTGCTGATGTTGTTTCTCCAGCAGAGGGGTGGAGGGTGATCCCGAGGCAATCACCTTGGGAGCAGACGAAGGAAGGGAGCCCCCAACCACCTTGAGGCAGGTGTAGGTTTACGGCCCTGAGGGCCCACAGAAAAAGAAGTAGTGGGAAAGACGGGTGTCGCCAAAGACGACGGTGACGATGTGACTGTCGCAAAAGAGGTGGTTGTGGTTACTTTTTTGCCTCAGTATAGGTCAAGCGGTCTATGGTCTTATATTCAATGATTTTTTTTTCTTGTGGAGATTAGTGCATTGTGATGAGCAGGGAGGATGCTCCAGGCCACAGTTCACGCAGATGGGTGGCGGAGTACATGGGGCTGGACGTCCACAATCCCGGCAAGTGGCACTAGAAGGGCAACGGGACAACATATAGAAGCATTTCATAGGAGGAGGGATGTAGGGTTTCACAACACACCAGTAGCACATCACCTTCACCTTCTCCGGCAGTGTATCACCTTCAAAGGCTAAGATGAAGGCACCAGTGGCAACCCTTTTATCTTTAGGCCCATGATGAATGCGCCAGATGAAGTGAACTGAACACCCCACCGCTCGAGGTTGGCACGCAGCTCCTCATCAGACTGTAAGAGGAGATCCCTGTGAAATACAATGCCGTGGACCAGACTGAGTGACTTGTGTGGTGTAATGTTTACTGTGACATCTCCCAGCTTATCGCAAGCAAGTAAAGCCTGCGACTGGGCAGGGTATGCGGTGTGGATCATTACGGAACCATTGCGCATTTTAGAGAGGGACTCCACATCTCCAAACTTCTCCTCCAGATGGTCCACAAAGAACTGAAGCTTCACTGTCATAAATGAGTCCACATCAGTCCTTATACAAACCATATACCTCGGGGAAGCAGCCCTGCATTCCTCCCAGGGTGTAGCTAAGGAAGAAAACAATTTGGGGTCATACGAAGTGGCATTGAACTTCCCACGCTTAGAGATGGTGGTTATATGTCCACCAACGTTATCTTTTGCTTGTTTCCTTTTGTTTCCATGAGCAGCTAGGGATCTAAAGGTCCACACAGGCAGAGCCCCACTTGCCTGGGTAAGCCTTATACAACTGTGGTGCGGCAGGTTCCTCAGAGGTTGCTCACTAATGACTGTTCAACCTCAACAGCCATGCATCTCCTCGGCACGTAGCACACCTCGAGATTGAGTTTTTTTTTTTTTTTTTTTTTTTTTTTTTTTTTTTTTTTTTTTTTTTTTTTTTTTTTTTTTTTTATAGAGGTTTGTACCGTCCTTGCGACCCGGGTGTTTAAGCCAAGATCTCCAAGCTCTGAAACGTACAACGTTCCATCGTTGCGCCGAACGATGGTCGTTCAAGCATGCACAGAGCTTACAGTATAGCGGACTGTTGGCGTGACACAGCCCAAGGCTCAGGACCCCGGGTTCGCCAAGCCCGTACTCAGCAAATTAATGCTGAGCCCGAGGGGCTGAGAATATGCTCCAAAATTCTACATGAAACTGATGTCAACAATATTAGCCTGTAATTATATGGGTCAGTTTCTTTCCTTTCTTATAAATGGGAGTCACCTGCACTTTTTTCCAATCACTAGGAACTTTGCGCTGAATTAAAGATCCAGGATAAATGCAAGCTAAGTAAGGAGCCAATGCCAAAGAATACTCTTTGTAAAACCGAACTGGTATTCCATCCGGACTAGCAGACTTTTTCGTATTTTGCTCTCTCAGCTGCTTCTCTACACCGGAAATACCTATTACTATGTCCTCAATTTCAGAATTAGTATGTTGATCAAATGATGGTATATTTGAGTAGTCCTCGTGTGTGAAAGATTTCTTAAAGGTTGAATTTAGAACTTCAGCTTTCCTTTTGCTTTCTTCTGTTACTTCCCCGGAATGATCAACGAGAGACTGGATAGTGGGCGTTGACCCGCTTATCGATTTTACATAGGACCAAAATTTTTTTGGGTTCTTGGAAAGATCTTTTGCTAAGGTATCGTTTTATAGACGCACGAATCTCTACTAACTTTTGCCTGTCATCATTTGTGTGTACTTTTTTGAACCGAGAGTGCAACAGTCTTTGCTTTCTCAGTAGTTTTCTAACATTATTATTATACCATGGTGGATCTTTTCCATCCTTAATCGACTTTACAGGTACATATTTCTCTAACCCTTTATGTACAATGCACTTAAATTTTGTCCACAATTCCTCTACATTCATAGTACCGGAACTAACCGATGCCCATTTATTTTCTAAGTGCAATCCTAACAATTGCTTATCAGCTCTTTCCAACAAAAACACACTCCTAAACTTCTTGATTGGCTTATGAACTTTGGTCACCTTTGACGCTATGATGATATCATGGTCACTAATTCCTGTCTCTACACAGACATCGTTAGTAATGTCAGGCCTGTTCGTAGCTATAAAGTCTAAAATATTTCCATTGCGCATGGATTGCCGGTTTAACTGTTCAAGACAGTTTTGGGAGAATGTGTCTAAAAGTAACTTGCAAGACTGCTTGGCTGTACCACCTGAAATATAACTAGAGAGGTCCCAATCTGTACTCTTGAGGTTGTAGTCTCCCCCAATTAATATTACATGGTGTAGATACCTACGCAATATCTGGTGTAGACTTTCTTTGAATGACAGCAGCACTGGGGGCGGGAGGGGGGGGGGGGCGGTAAAAACACCCAACTATTAACTCTACTTCTTTTAGACCTGTTCCACATGCCCAGATAACTTCACAGTTAGTTTCAACCTCGATCTCAGAAGAAACAATATCTTTGTCCACAACAATGAACACTCCTCCTCCAGTTGTGTCCAATCTGTCTTTCCGATATACATTCAACGCCTTGCTAAATATTTCTGAACTTGCCACATCATGATTTAGCCAGCTTTCAGTGCCTAAAACTATCTGAGCACATTAATTTCCATGCAGTGCGGCAAATTCGAGAACTTTGTTTTTAATACTATGAAAGTTTGTGGCTAATATTTTGACAGTCGAATTTTTTAATCGAACGTGTTCTGAATATTGACAGGCGAGTGCTCATCACAGTTAGCGCCTAGCCTCAAAACATTGTCTGTTTAGATGCCTCCGGGTTGCAAATTGAGGCTAATGTATTGAAAATTATTACCCCTCTGTCAACGACTGACATTGATAAACTGTGCAATGAATTCAAGACTCTCTTTGATGGTTCCTCAGGCTTTGTGAAAGATTTTGCTGCACACATTACTCTCCGCCCAGATGCACATCCCAAGTTCCGTCAGCCATGGCCCTTCCACATGCATTGTATGATAAAGTTGCCACAGAACTTCACTGTCTATAATGGTTAGGTGTGCTGGAATATATTATGGAAAGTCAGTGGGCCTCTCCTATTGTGTTCGTTGACAAACCTAATGGTTCTATTCATGTAAGCATTGATTTGAAGAAAACTTAGAATGCACAAATGATTGTAGACACATTTCTGTTGCCATGTCTTGAAGATTAACTGGACAAACTGTGTTGTTGCACAAGTCTGAAGTGCATGCCACCTACTTTCGCCACGCGTTGCCATGCATGCACGGTGCGGCGTTCTTACGACGTCAGCCACGAGCGCCCTCTGCAACAACTCCGCTTGTGGCCACCACTGAATGACGTCGTTCACTTGGAACTGAGATAGGAACCAGTTAACAATTCGGAATGAGATAGGCACCAGTGAAGACTTGGCTATCAGGTAGGCACTAGGCAGGCCCCTAGCTCAACTATGTATCAGCATTCAGCCGTACTGGACTATGTAAAAGTTAAGTATTGTATAAATTCTGTGCAATAAATATCTTGTTCTAATTTACTCTAGTGTTTCTAGTTTCTGCTGTCCCACTGGCTGCCCACCTTTGTACCTGCACAAGCGTGCGTCCTTTATTCCTGTGTCGGTCTGTCTACTCGGCCACCGACACCTACGACGGAAACGAGACGGCACAAATCATGCAACTACTACAAACAGTGTTGCAGTTAACGTCACATCAGCAGCCCACACCTGCCGCTGCACCACTTCCTACATTTCGCCAGTACAACGAACATGAGGAAGAATGGAGCGACTATTTCGCACAGTTTCAAGAACTCGTCGTGGCTCATCAACTTACAGGTCAGACTGTAAAGCATCTTTTATTGTCCGTGGTGGGCCCCAAAACCTTCGTATTACTGCAGAAACTTTTCCCCCACGCATCTCCTCGTGATGTAGACTTTGATGCAATAGTAGATGCACTGAATGCTCATTATGAGAGGAAGCTGCGGCACGGTACCACTTTTTCAGACTAAAAAAATCACCCGAGCAGTCACACCAGGAGTGGATTACGGAACTGAAGGGCTTAACCCGCTAACGTAAATTTACTTGCTCTTGTGGCCTTTCTTATCGTGATGTGATGTTAAGAGATGCAATTACGCAGAACATTCAGGACCTCAGAATTAGGGCAGCAATTCTAAAACAGTCTGACCCCTCATTAGACGGTGTACTGCAGCTTATAGAAGCGCATGATACTTTTGACTTAGCAGATGTAGAAATGCAAACTCAGTGCGCCGCAACGGACGCTTTTCTAGCCGTAGTTCTCAGTATAGCACTAGTGATTCTTTAAATTCTACCGGCCGTGCTGAACAGACAGTGAACAGTAGCCAATGTAAGAGTGTGACACAAAGTTCGCCACGTCGTGTTAGAAACAGTAATTTGAATAACGGGCACCAACGTTCATTTCAGAAAAATGTACATAAATCTTGCCCCCAGAGTGTACTCGCCACAAGCGTGCGCATTGCCCTAGTTGCAACGCAACCTGTTATCAATGTGGCAAATCGGGACATGTACAGTCAGTGTGTATGCAAAACAAAAATTCAAAGAACGGTGCCGTTAGGAACAGTGCTTCACAGAGTGCGAGACCCGTTCATACAGTGAATGTTGTACACGCTGGCATTTGGACAGTGTTTCTTTTGATTCTAAAATTCAAAAAAAATTCTTCTGCACCTATTGCAAAACTATGTAGTGAGCCATGCCGCAAGCGCCGACGAGCGCGTAAATCTGTGCAACGGAAACAGGTTCGGGACAAGCATAATGACTATGTACAGTGCAATCCTGTAGTGAACCTAGTGCCTTCTACAACTTCTCCTTGTAATAGTGCCCAGTACTGTGTAGCTAGTGACAGTAGACTTGATGTAGCCACTCAAAAGTTTAGTGCAGTAGTTGGTGCATCTGTAGTAGCTTCGCAAGCTTGCGCGGACGCTGATCCGGCGGTAGTGCCATCTAGGTACAGTAATGTTAATCTGTGTGCCGATTCTGTGCCGCTTCCTACCGCACGCAGCCCGCGCATGCACAAGTGGCGCAAACAAGCTGTATTAGACGTTCCCCACATTCTCGCACCTGTCGAGCACCACAAGCAAAATCTATTAGTGACTCTTTCTATAGAAAATAAGACTGTGCAATTTCAGCTCGACACTGGTTCCGCTGTCACATTAATTAATAAAGGAACTTATGAATTCCTGGGTTCGCCAAAATTATCTCCGTGTCATCAAGTGCTAACGGCATATACAGGTCAAAATATTCCAGTGCTAGGAACATGTAGCCTGCACACCTCTTTTCAAGGTGTAACAAAAACAGTTGCTTTTGTAGTTCTTCAGGCCAAATCTACACAGAACATTTTTGGACTATATGCTTTTGACTAGTTTGGTTTATCAATTCAAAGAGATGTGCTTCAAATTTCGTCAGTAGTGCCTCAGGACAAAATTAATGCATTGTGTGAAAAATACAGTGACTTGTTTTTGCCGGAACTAGTTTGTGCAAAAGACTTCATGGCACATGTAACTATAAAAGAATCTGCAGTTCCAAAATTTCGTAAAGCTAGACCAGTGCCTATCGCAATGCCGAAGAACTTAAACGTTGGCAAGATAGTGGGGTGATTTCTCCTGTTTCTGCGAGTCAGTGGGCCTCGCCTTTAGTAATTATACCCAAGCCGTCAGGAAAACTTCGCCTCTGTGCGGACTTCAAATCAACAGTGAACAGTCAAACAATTGTAGACACTTACCCCCTGCCCAGACCTGACGAACTGATGGAGAAATTAGGACAGTCTCGCTTCTTTTCTAAGATTGATTTAGCATAGGCATACTTACAGATTCCGCTTGATGACGAGTCAAAAAAGTTTTTCGTCATTAATACTCACATGGGCCTTTTTCAATTTCAACGCCTACTCTTTGGCAGTTCTTCCGCCCCCGCTATTTTTCAGCGTTTCTTGGAACAGCTGACAGTTTCTGTACCGTGTTGCTCGAACTATTTAGATGATACTGTGGTATCCGGACGTAGAGTTGAAGAACATTTATCAAACCTGGAGTGCCTTTTCAAAGCGTTGACTGAACAGGTCTACGTTGTAATACAGCAAAGTGTTCGTTTTTTCAAACTGAAACAGAGTACCTAGGCCATGTGATTAATGCCCAAGGAATCCATCCATTACAGTCGCATCTTCGAGCGATCAAAGATTTGCCACCTCCTAAGAATGTGCAGGAATTGCAAGCAGTAATGGGAAAGCTTAACTATTATTTCAGATTTATTCCCAATGCCTCTCAGATTGCAGCTCCACTGCATTACTTACGTAGGAAGAATGTTTCTTTTGTATGGTCTAAAGATTGCCAAGTTGCCTTTGACAAATTAAAGTCTGCACTACTCAGTGATGCATGTTTGATTCCCTTTGACCCACAGAAGCCTGTAGTGCTAGCAGTCGATGCCTCGTCGTACGGTCTGGGTGCAATATTGTCACATCGTATGGGTTCTCACAATCGTCCTATTGCCTTTGCGTCCAAGCTACTGATGCCAACGCAACAGAATCACAGTCAGATACAAAAGGAGGCCTTAGCAATCATTTACAGCATCACAAAGTTTCATCATTATCTCTATGGTAGAAAATTCTATTTGTTGACTGACCACAAGCCTCTCACGTCGTTCTCACCCACAAAGCCAATTCCGCCACGAACAGCACAAAAGCTTCAGAGATGGTCCTTAATACTGTCTAATTAGCAGTATGAGATTTTGTACCGACCTACCACTAAACACGCCAACACGGACAAACTTTCCCAACTTCCGGTTGGCCAGGATGTGTTGTTTGATTCTTCAGAAATGGCATGTTGTCAGATAGACTCCAGAGATGCTTCCGCTGTCACAGACTTTTTCTTTAAACTCTCGTCGGGTTGCACAGGAAACAGCTGCAGATGCAGACCTAAGTGTGGTAGCACGTTTTGTTCACTCAGGTTGGCCTGCCAGAGCCAAAGACATTGATCGGCCTCTGGTTCGACGTTATTTTGCGCAACGTCATGCATTATCTTTAAGTCAGGGTGTTCTGTTGTTGCATACCAACAACGACCAAACAAGAGTGATTGTTCCTCGTTCCCTGCAACGAGAAGTGTTACGTCTGCTGCCTCAAGGACATTGGGGTATTGTTAGGACAAAGCAACTGGCCAGACATCATTGTACCTGGGTTTGTATGGATGCCCAAATAGAGAGTATGACGTCACAGTGCACGGTTTGTGCGGAGCATCAGGCGGCTCCTCCGCAACGTTTCTCAGACTGGCCACGCCCCAAGGGACCATGGCAACGTTTACACGTTGACTTTGCCAGACCTTTCTCGAATATGCACTGGTTAATCGTTGTAGATGCTTTCAGCAAGTTTCCTTTTGTGATTGCCATGAACTCAATGACGGCGTCTAGTACAATCAGTGCCTTAACATCACTGTTTTGCATCAAAGGCTTGCCTGAAACTATCGTCAGTGACAATGGACCTCAGTTTGTTAGTGCGGAATTTCAACAGTTTTGTCGTGTGAATGGCATTCAGCATATCACCACCGCACCTTTTCACCCTCAGTCCAATGATGAAGCAGAAAGTTTTGTTCGAACATCCAAGTCTCACATGGAAAAGATGAAAGGTCAGCACTCCAGGCAGCTAGCTCTTCAAATTTTCCTGTCTACGTATCGGTGCATGCCACGTGACGGCCCGCCTCCTGCCGAGCTGCTACACGGCCGCCGTCACTGCACTCTCCTTCACCTGCTGCAGCCTCCCACGCACCGAGTCGGTTCGTATGGTGCTACACGTTTTCAGGTTTCTATGCCGGTGCTGTACAGGGTGTATGCTGGGAAGAAGACATGGATGTCGGGCACCATGCAGCACGTGCTCGGTCACAATATGTATGTTGTACATTCTTCCACAGGATCAGAGCTGCGGCGCCACGCAAACCAATTGCGCCTGCACAAGCCGCGCGATCCTGTCTCGGGTTTCTTGATTCCAGACCCAGTTCATCGCCAGGGAGCACAGCCACATCGTTTGCCGATGGGTCCAGCGTCCCCGGACTACGAGATCGTCCCGATGGACATCGACGCGACTACGCCACTGTCGCCGCCGCAGATGACAGCGTCACCGAGGACTCAGGGGACCATGTGTGCCCCCGCGGCCTGGGCCACACACCTCAGAAGGAAGATGACCTGCTCCCTCTGGGCGGAGGCGTGCGCCCTTCCCCAGGTTTTGGTGGGTTTCCCGGGGGATCGCAAGGCGGATGCCGGGGCGCGGATGGCGTCTCGATCCCCGCCTCAGCTACAACGCCCGTCCCACCAGTAACGCCCCTGCCCAGGCCCTCCTCCCAGTGCCGTCGCCGTGACCCTCAGCCCTACGCCATGACACCACAGCGGTTTGGGGGGGGAGGGGTGTGGTGTCACACAAGTCTAAAGTGCGCGCCACCTACTTTCGCCGGCGCGCCGTCATGCACGCACAGTGCGGCGTTCTTAGGACATCAGACACGAGCGCCCTCTGCTACAACTCTGCTCATGGCCACCACTGAACAACATCGTTCACTTGGAACTGAGATAGGAACCAGTTAACACTTCGGAATCAGATAGGCACCAGTGAAGACTTGGCTATCGTATAGGCACTAGGCAGGCCCCTAGCTCAACTATGTATCAGCGTTCTGCCGTACTGGACTATGTAAAAGTAAAGTATTGTATAAATTCTGTGCAATATATAACTCGTTCTAATTTACTCTAGTGTTTCTAGTTTCTGCTGTCCCACTGGCTGTTCACCTTCGTACCTGCACAAGCGTGCGTCCTTTATTCCTGTGTCGGTCTGTCTACTCGGCCACCGACACCTACGACGGAAACGAGACACAAAAGCGGCGATGAGGCTGGGACACAAAACAAACTGCAGGCATGTTCCTACTTCTCAAAGATTGATCTACAAGATGCTTATCCTCATATTACCCTTGATCTAGAGTCTCAAACGTTTATGGTGATTAACACTCACATTGGTATTTTTTGTTTTTCAGATTTCCCTTCGGAAGCTCTTAAGCACTGGCACTTTTTCAAAACTATTTAAAACAGTTGTTGCGCAATGTCCCCAATTGTGCTTTATATCTGGATGACATCCTTGTATCAGGAACATCACCTGAAGATCACTTACATAACTTCAGGAATGCGTTCTCTGTTCTTGCTGCAAATGGATTGAAGTGCAATCATGCAAAATGTGTGTTTTGTGCACCTCAAATTGAGTATGTGCATAATGTGATTGATGCTTCAGGCATTCGCCCTGTTCAAAAACATTTAGATGCTATTTGCCAACTTCTGGTGCCCAGTTGTGCTTGGAAAATTGTCATACTATATGAAGTTCATTCCGAATGCAGCTCAAATCGCCACTCCCCTACATCGCCTTTGCCTGAAACATGTAGAATTTCAGTGGTAACAAGAGCCACTTCACTCAGTGCCCCATGCCTTATTCCATGACCCAGAAAAACCTTTGATTTTGACTATGGATGCGTCTACTATAGGCATAGGAGCAGTTTTGTGTCATAGAGTGGGCTCTGCCGAATGTCCAGTGGCATTTTCATCTAAGCTTCTGAATGACATCCAAAGAAATTACAGTCAAGACTCAACAGATGGCAAGACTCAACAGATGGACAACCTCTGAAGAAGTCCGATGCAGTGTCTGACGAAATGTAAGGAAGCAGAAAGATACTAAGAACACGGCCTTACAACCCAGTAGATATACTAACAAAATGTCAACTGGTCTTGAAAGCCTTCACTCTATCAATTACATACATCAAGTTGAAAAAGAGGCCCTGACTATTATTTTTGGTGTCACTAAGTTCAGTCAGTATCTAAATGATCACAAATTTGTTTTGGTTATGGATCATAAGCCATTAATCTCACTGTTCCATCCCATGAAGGATATTTTGGATTGGACGAAACAGAAATTTCAGAGATGGGCTCTCATATTGTCCAACTACAATTATGATATTGTCTATCATTTGACTTCAAAACACACCAATGCAACACCGTATCTCGTTTACCTCTTCCTGCTGATCCAGAGTTTGATTCATCAGATGTTACTTTTTGCTATCTGAACCAATTGGGTCAAGATGTTTTGCTAAGTTTTCCTTTGGATTCTCGTATCATCACATCAGCTACAGAACGGCATCAACAGCACCACCTTGTTTCTCAGTTTATTGATTGCAGATGGCCCTCCAGCAAGTTGCAACTTTCTGATCCAGTGCTCCATCATTATTTTCCACATTGACACTTCAAAATGGTGTTATTTTTCTGCATTTGACAAATGATTCAATCTAGGTAGTTGTGCCACGAGAATATCAAGCCGCTGTCTTGAAACAATTACATAGCAGACTCTGGAGAATGGTCTGAACAAAGCAGCAGGCATGCCACCACTGCACTTGGTTCAGGCTGGACTCAGACATCAAACATCTTACTGTGCACTGTCCTACCTGTTCAGAGAATGCTGCATCATCCCATCAGCAAACCTTCAACTGATTAAAGGAAGGAAGCTTGGAGTTTAACATCCCGTTGACAGCGTGGTCATTAGAGATGGAGCTTACGCTTGGAGTATTTGGTTAAGGATGTGGAAGGAAATCAGCTGTGCACTTTCAAAGGAACCATCCTGGCATTTGCCTGTAGTGATTTAGGAAAATCACAGAAAACCTAAATCTGGATGACCGGACATGGATTTGAACCACCATCCTTCCGAATGCGAGTCCAGTGTGTTACCACTGCGCCACCTTGCTTGGTACATTCAACTGGCCATGTCCTACATCGCCATGCAAATGACCATTCTGGAATACCCATTGGTTAGTTTGTTACTGATGCATACAGCAAGTTCCCTTTCTGTGTTCTGATGTGTGCTACCATTAATGCTATTGAGACAATTTTTTGTTTGGAAGGTTTGCCCCAGTGCATTGTGTCCAACAATGGACCTCACAATTTGTTTCTGTGTAATTTAGAAAGATTTGTTCTGCCAACGGATACAAGCATGTGACGTCAGCTCCTTTCTTACCATGAAGCAACGGGAAAGCGGAATGCTTTGTAAGGACCCTCAAGACTCAGATGTCAAAGTTCCACAGTGAACATTCATGTGAGGACACACTACTAATTTTTCTTAGCTCTTACTGCTCCATGCTAGCACTAGTCAAGTCACCTGCAGTATTGTTACAAGGATGTGTCCACTAGACGCTTTTAAGTCTTTTGCACCCTCAATCTGTGCTGTCATCTCCACAATTCCACACAAAGTTTGCCATTAATGATCTTGTGTTTTTCAGAGTGTATAATCAGAAACAGTTATGGGAACCAGGATCAGTTGTAGGCACACAAAGTCGGGCACATTGTCAGGTTCTGACTTTCACTAGACGAACATACTGATGGCATGTTAATCAATTGCTCTTATCATCTTCCTGACAGCACACAGCCTTGGTACTTTACAGACTACACAGTTGGCCTGTGGTCTGTGGACCCACCTACACGGATAGTGGCACCACCTCTGGCTTGCCCCCCCCCCCCCCCTTGATGGAAGCCAACCGTTGGGTACCACTACCCACAGTCATGCATACTGCCTTCCACCCGAACCAGATGGAGGTTGACCAGTCACTGCCAAGTGCCACTCCAATGGAAGTTGACTCACTAATATTATGATCTGCACATACTGGCACCACTCAAACAATCGGGCAGCTGCCGAAGTCCTGCCAAGGGCAGCACCTTACCCACAGTTTACTGGCAGGCATTTCCTGGTGGGCTCGCAAGGTACATACTGGGGAGCTGGCTGGTTGGCGCCACCCGCTAGTCTCCCACCAAGCCCAGCAGGAATGTCCAGTGGCAGGTCCGTTTGCTCCCCATGATGATGATGTGGCATGATGTATTGGCATTTATTGGTGCCACTGTCGTTGCACGATCGAGGCAGTTGCCGTCTGATCCATTGACATTTAAGGCTTCCTGCAGAAGCCACAAGTCATCAAGAGGTGCCGAGCATGCACTCACATGGCTGCAGCATATACTACGCGCACTACAGCAGGCAGTCTGTGTGTTACAGACTGTGGAGCTGCACTTGGTAGTGCGACACAAGTGCTGTTGAACGCATTACCACACTGAGGACACAAGTATTGTGGACAGTGTTTTGGGATAGAGAGCTGTCTTTGACAAGACTTTCTCTCTCTCTTTGTAGTTTCATACCATAATTCATGCATTAAGGAGGAATTGTCATTTGTGTTGATTTTGCGATGTAATTAACCTAAGATGTAATCTAATTTGGAGGAAAATATAAATAGTTTTCTTTACAGACAAAACAGTTAGTAGCTTTCCCTCATTTAATACTAGACATAAATTGAATCTGCATTTGAGTCAGACCTCCTTGACCCTTGTGCAGAAAGGTGTGGAGTATTCTGACACAAGAATTCAAAATGCTTAGTAGTAATCTTCATAGTTTCACTGCTAAACTGAAAAGTTTTGTCATGTCTCAGTTTTTCTATTCTGTCAAGGAATTCCTGGAGAAAAAAAAAGCTAATTTCTGTGTTATAACATAAGTTCTTTTACTTAAGCTTAGGACTGTTGTGTTCACAGGACTGCTATGTGTTCCAGTACATCTATTACTACTCTTTTCTTACAATTTGATATACTATCTCATTCCATGACCCTGGAGACTTGCTTCTCAATTTGGTCCTGCAGAACACGATAAATATAAACAAAATGGATTGAACAGTAAGTACAAATGTTGCAGGGGCTGTTACCTTTAATGGCAGCTCAACAGCAGCAGTTCATGCACGTTCCAGTGCAGGCACCAAAATTTATAGTGCTTGTGAGGTGTGGCAAAGATTGGACAGAGTATATTGCCTATTAACAGCCTGATAAAGTCCCTTAGCAAGAATTACTAGCTAAACTTTTCATGCACTTTGAGTCACAAGTGGGATATGATAACTGCACGTCAGTGAGGACCACTCTTCTAAAACATCTAAATCCAAACTTACCGAGAGTGTTAGCTATAATGGAATCATAAGAAATAATTAATGTCACTGAGTAAAACATGCATGCCTCATGTGTTAACTGTGAGACAGTCCCCCCCCCCCCCCTTCACACACACCTTCCCACTTTGGACAATCTAGGTCTCACAGGTGTTGATCAGTCTGCTGGAGTGCGGCACTGCCCATGAAAGCTAGGACCTTCTGCCCATATTGTTTTCAACACCATGACAGGGCACAGTGCCCATAACAGAATGCTAAATATTTTCATTGTGGCGAGCAGGGTCATATACAAATGGTGTTTCTGCAGAGAGACTGTGTACAGCAACAAACTCAGTCAATGTCAGACTCTGATTCAAAGGAGATCTATGTCATTGATCCTAATATGCCAGCATATGCCAGTCAAGTCAATGCTTGGCCTATTTGCCCAGACAATCAATCTGTAGTTGTGCAAAACAAACAAACAAATTGTTGTGTGAGAAGAATGCTTGAGTAAAGTTTCAGGTAGACACTGGGAAAACTGTTATCTGATCACCCATATTACATATAAACTCTTTAGGTAGCCCACCGGTCCAGCAGATGCTTTGAATAAAGAAAGGTAATTATTTTATGGTAGTTTGTGCAAATCGCAAGGGTTAGAAGCCCATCCTCCCTTAAAGACAATGCCCCCATGTTTTATGGGATCGATTAGCAGCAGACTGCAGCAGTTGCAGGATTGTGGGACATTTCAAGCAGTTTCTTGTAGCCAATGGAATTCATTGCACCAAGGACAGTAGGGCATCAACAGGACAAAGCACAGTATGCTACTTATTAAGAGCCTTAGTCAGCACCTCTGCCACATTACTTTGACTGGCCCAGATATTCCATGGCATTGGCTGCATATATACTTCACAGTGCCTTACTGGAGCACACATTGGTTGCTGGTAGTAGAGGCTTTCAGTCAAATTCCTTGCATAATTCCCATAACTTCCAATATGACGCCTAGCAAAATGGCAGACCTAAGCTCTATTTTTTGTATTAAGGGATTTCCCAATGTAATTGTGTCTGATAATGGGCCTCAGTTCATGCTGAAGGAATTTGAACAGTTTTGTGCAGACAATGATATCACCCATCTTCTCACTGTGCTCTTTCATCTGCAGTCTAACAATGAGGCCAAATATTTTGTGAGGACCTAGAAGACATAGATGGACAAGTGTCAGGTCAGCCACACTCGACATCTGGCACTTGAGATGTTTCTGTTAATGCACCACTCATGTCATGGAAAGTTGCCAGCAGAACATCTGCATGGTCTCTGTGATCAGATATTGCTTCAACTCTTGCATCTGCCTCGAAGGATCTACATCCGTCCTCATTCAGCCTCAGCAGCCATGTCTATGGCAAGCATTCCATGCCACCAAAACTATAAAGATTCTGATAGGAATACATTGTTAGCCATTGGTTCATCTTGTTTGAAACCAACACACCGATCTTCCCTTGTTTGTCCTCCTTGCTTTGGCGATGCTAGTTTATATATTGTTTTCCACCTGCACACGACATGCGGCAGTAGGAGGTGAGTGGGTTACCAGGGCATGATGGTGACACTTTGGCCGATGCTCAGAGCACGCTCTCCACTCGGACGTTGAGATCAGTCTTCTATTGCATTAAGCGGTGTCGGCTGCTTCCTGCGTGTTGAAGTTAAGTTCAACTTTTCTTGTTTGTGATTATTATTTTGACTCTTGAAATATCTCACCTGTGACATGAGTATCATTCTTAACCCCTTAGTATGAAGAACAACGAGCAGAATTTATGTAGGATTTTGCCCTTCTACGACTTGGTTGCTGCCCCCAGGCATAGTCGGAAGTTAGGCGCTGTAGCGTAGTGCATGCCGCATAATTGTAATTAAGTGCACCGACTATGTACTTTAGTCCAGTCAATGAATGCATTGTAGAGTGCATGGAATATGCATGAATTTTTGACTTCAAGACATTGTTAGGGATAGTTAGAAAGTGAACATACTAAAAGTCCCCGCCCCTAGAGGGTGAGCTAAAGCAGGGAGGGGGTGGAAAGGTACCATTTTTTGGTTTTCCGCTTATATCTCGAAAACGGTCGCCTTTAGGAAACAATTGTTCCAAATAAAAATGAAAGATAATTGAATTTGCTATAAAATTGTTTATATACATATTTGTTGAATTCCCAACTGTTTTTGAGATTACGTTACTGAAAATCGACAATTTCGGAAAAAATCATCTTTACCTTACTAATTTTGTCAAACATTTACTTCTAGTGACTCACTCGATCATTTCTCAGAAAATTTGTCAGAAAGAAAGTTGTAGAGGATTAAATTTACTTCAATTTGATATGCACATTAGCTACCTTATCTTCAGCCAATCAGAAGTTACATCATTTATAAGATGTGCGCTCAGTTTCGATGTCCCTCCAGAAATGAGTGTTTTGAGGGGCTGTAATGTTTTTACCTTATGAAATGTGCAAGCATGGTAAATAACTAACAATGACAAGAAGGTACTTGCGATTGAAACAGTATACCTTTTTATAAATGTAGAATTTCTGATAATATTACAAATGATACAATTAAAGTATTTACAAACACCGAAAGTGATTCAGAATGAAGAAAAAAATTGCATTCAATGCAACATCTTCATTTTTCTGAGGCGGAGTAGTTGAGGCTCATTTATTGTCACCTGCAGAGGATATATTGTCAAGCTCGTCAGTACCTAACGCCCGGGAGAGGGTTAACGATGGGGAAGCCCCAAGACGAACATCGCAGGCCTGTCACTGGCTGGGAGGTGGAATGGAGTGTTCTCACTGACTTCCTAGTTCAGTTCACTTCAAAAGTTTGCCACCCATAGAGAAAGTTTGTGTGTCGGTATTGTGTGCCAGATATTTTTTATTTATTTATGAAAATGTTGACTGTGTAGTGTGCGCAATGGCTACTCGGTGTTTTGTATGTGATGAAACAGCAGATGAACCAGGTGTTTCCACAGTTCCAAAAAAAGGAATACTATCACTCATCAAAGCTAGAATAGAAAGGGGAGATAGCAATGGCTCTTCTTTAGAAGGTTTGAACATCCTTCTGGTTCATACTGAATTTCGAAAAAATTACATCAGGTTAGAAACGTTATGTTGGTATTTTGAAGACTAATTGTCTTGGGAGAGGTTGCACAGTGGTTTTGAATGGATACTCTGGCATATCAGAGAGCATAAAAGCAGCTGAAAAAAGTCTATGATATCGGCACAGGAGGTGTGGGGAAATGAATGTCAGTCTAGAAACTAAAATTACAGTGAAGCAAGAGGATTTCCTCTCCAAATTTAATAATAAGAATCAGCTGGTGAACCAGTTGACGATGCAACTGCAGAAAAATGGGATAAATGGCCTTCAGGCTTCAGGTGATGCTGACGTTCATATTGTGGCGACAACTATTAACAGATCACATAATTCCTCGATTGCCATTATTGGAAAGGATATCGACTTAGCTGTTCTCTTAATAGCAGAATCTCCAACTGATCGTAACATTCTGCTTGTAGAACCAGGAAGAGGAAAGGTTAAAACATGTTTATGTTTTTCACAATAGCTGCAGTAGGAATTGAAAATGAAGGACAATGCCCATTTGTTATTCTTACAAGCATTTACAGGCTGTGACACAATATCCGTAGCATATTGCAAGAGTAAAGTGGGGTTTGTCAAAATGTACCAGAAGTCCAAAATTATACAACATGCTGCTGAGATATTTGCCAACAGTTCTTCTTTCCCCGACTCCACTGAGACAGTGGGAATCACAAGTACTCTATAATGCTATGGAGCTCCAGCCACCACAAAATATTTCATCGAGTTCCGCTAGAAATCATTTATAAAAGCAGCTGGGAACGTGAAATGTAATCTCTTGTGTCTCCCTCCAGCTGAAGGAGCTGTTAAGCAGCATGCATCCCAAACTTACCACCAAGTACGCCTTTGATCAGGAGAGGAATGCCGAATTGGAATTGGAATGGCCAACTAGTTCCGAAACTCTCAGACTTAGATGCTGCCCCTGACGAAATCTTGAAGATGAGTTTTTTTTTATGCATGAAATAGGCATATGTGGTTGCAGAAAAGTGCTGTTATGCTGCTCAGTTACATGCCTGAACTGCTACGGCAATTGCAACAACGGAGTCAGAATATTAATTCAGGATGAAGAAGACGACAGTGGCATTGAGACTCCACCAATCTCGTTGGACGCCGCCTCTTCTACTGACAAAGATGAATGAACCTTGCCCATGCCTCCTCAGAAAAACAAAGATGTCGCTTTGAATGCATTTATTTTTCATTCTGAATTACTATCAGTTTTTCTAAAAATGTTCATTGTATAATTCATACTATTGTAATAAAAGCTACAACTATGAAAAGATTTCAATTGTAAGTACCTTCTTGTCATTGTTAAAGTGTTGTTATTTACCATGCTAGCACGTTTCATAAGATAAAAACGTTACAGCCTCTCAAAACACTCGTTTCTAGAAGGACGCCAAAACTGAGCACAACTCTTATAAATGGTGTAACTTCTGATTGGCTGAAGATAAGGTAGCAAATATGCATATCAAATTGAAGTAAATTTAATCCTCTAAAACTTTCTTTCTGACAAATTTTCTGAGAAACGATATAGTGAGACACTAGAAGTAAATGTTTGACAAAATTGGTGAGGTAAAGAATATTTTTTTCCAAAATTGTCGATTTTCAATAACGTATATCCCGAAAACAGTTGGGAATTCGACATAAATGTATATAAACAATTTTATAGCAAATTCAATTATCTTCAATTTTTTTTTGGAACAATTTTTTTCCTGAAGCCAACCGTTTTCGAAAGACAAGCAGAAAACCAAAAAATGGTACCTTTCAACCCCCCCTCCCCGGTTTAGCTCACCCCCCAGGGGCGGGGACTTTTAGTATGGTCACCTCCTAACTATCCCTAACAAAGTCCTGAAGTCAAAAATTCTCGCATATTCCATGCACTCTACACCCCTCTTTTGAGCACTCATTGACTGGACTATTGCAGTGTCTGCCACCAGAGATGCGTAAGACTAGAGACAAAAAGCGTGCCCTCTATGAACGAATACTAATGTATTGTGGAGTTGCACAGGCAGTTGTGTAGTGAATGTGAAACTATTATGTTGTTATGTTCAGTTCTATACTTAACGACCAACGTGGGCCAATTATGTTATGAAGTTTGGAGGTTACAACATTCATTGGCGATGAGTGCATTCGATTCCACACATTCTATTTTTCACGTTGGTTCAATAGAGACCTTTTGAAATGATGGAAGCTACACTAGACAAAGTCTAACACCGCCTCGTTGATCAACAGATGGCCCTTGACACAGCATTGCAAAACCAGACTCAGGTCTTTGCAACAGCTTTGGAGAATGTTACCCAGATATTTCAGTCTTTGGCTTCGGGTCTGTCCATGCACGTGCATCCCACAGTGCCGAACGTGTCTATCCGTGTCTCATACCCGCCGCCTTTTCCTGCATTTGACAAGGCCGCCGAAGAGTGGGAGTCTTATAAAAAGCGTCTGCGGCAACATTTTCAGGCATTTGACGTTTGAGATGCCCAGCTGTGCTGCACCCTTTTTCTTTCAAGGATTTCTTCTAAGACATATTATTTGTTGTTTCAACTGGCCCCCTGCAGGACCCCACATCTCTTACTTTCAATCAGATGTGTCAATTACTGTCTTCTTACTACTGCAAGCGAACTCATGTCATAGCTGTTCGAGTGTAGTTTTATAGATGCCATAAACAACTGCACCAGTCATATCGGGTGTGGGCGGCTGAATTACACAGTCTTAATCGTCATTGCAATTTTATTTTGGAGGTGCACAAGGAGTCTTATGCACCTCAGATGGTCGGGAATGTGGTGATTAGCATGGCACCTGACAGGGAAGTGAGGGAGTGCACCTTACAACATGAAAACCCATCATTGTCAGAGGTCTTAAAAATTGCCCAAGCTTTCGAAGTGTCGAGGATGGCAGGAAATCAAATCGAGGTTTGGTGTGACGTATCAGTTGTTCAGCCTTACCCCCTCTCACCACCCACAGGAAGACGAATCCCTGAGGAGGACATTGCTGCGGTTACCCAATGCTTGGTAGGTTTGAACAGTAGGCATCCTATGCAACAGCAGAAGCCGTGGACACGCCACCCACAACAACAGATGACACAGGCCCGCTCTAGTGCCCCCTTGCCGTCCTGCTGTTCTTGCTTTGTCAATCACGATCAGTCTGCTTGTCCTCAGTGCTGGGCCACATGCCATCAGTGCAGCAAAAAGGGTCATATTTCATATGTGTGCAAGTCAAATCCCATCGTGTGGCATCAGGATATGGTTGCAGATATGGAGGTCAAATGTGTGGCGGCAGTCCGTGGGAACTTCAAAACGTTTCCTGGACCTAAAAGTTTGCAACAAGGTCCTATGTATGCAGGTTGATACGGGTGCAGCCATTACTCTGTTAAACTCACAAACATATGTCGAGTTGGGCTCCCCACCCCTGCAGCCAGTCACTCGCAAGTTGCTCAGTTATATCAAACAACAGATTCTTGAATTCTTGATATAGGAATCTGAGCACCCTATATGCGGTCGTATTCCTATATCAAGAATTTGAGACATCTTATAAGTAAATTAAATGATATATTGGTCAATCCAGAAGACATATTAGTTAGTTTTGACGTGGTTTCCCTCTCTTCAGTCAATGCGGTGCTGCAATAGATGAATCTCCTCTTTCCACCCGACATTGCAGATCTGTTCAAATATTGCGTCCCGACTACCTATTTCAAATGGAATGATGATTTCTATAAAGAAACAGATCGTGTAGCTATGGGGAACCCTTTAAGCCCCGTTATAGCCAATTTCTATATGGAAAAATTTGAGGAACGGGCATTGAAACCAGCAAACAAAAAACCTGCTATTTGGTTCCGCTATGTAGACAATATGTCTGTTGTGTGGAGGCATGGTAGAGAGGAACTAGAACATTTTCTGCAACACCTCAATGGGATTAATTCTAGAATTCAATTTACCATGGAGAAGGAGGCATACGGAAAACTGAATTTTCTTGACATGTCAGTTAAAAGGGGACTGGCAGATTGGGCCATACAGTTTATCGGAAGCCCACACATAGAGACCATTATCTGTACCAGGACTCAAACCACCACCCACAGCAAAAGTGGGGCATCATAATTACGTTGGCGGACAGAGCAAGGTACATCTGTGAACTGTAATTACTCGACGCGGAATTGAAACACCTGAGTAATGATTCACTTAAGAATGGCTATTCGTCCACAGAGATAAGGAGAGCATTGAGACCAACATGTAAAATTGAAAACAATGAAAAGATTCTTGTGAAATCCAAAGTTTTCCTGCCTTTTATTAAGGACATCACCTACCGCATCAGTAAAATTTTGATGAGACTGAATGTTGGCGTTATTTACAAACCTACTTGGAAGATACAGGATCACCTGAAATCGGTGAAGGATACTCACAAACCATTGGAAAAAGCAGGAATTTATAGGATTCCGTGTGTGTATCTGTAGAGATGTATACGTGGGTACCACAAAAAGAATACTCAAAAAACAACTAGATGAGCACAAGGGGAACTGTAGAAGGGGTGAGATTGACAGATAAGCTGTTGATGAACATGTTTTTCAGCCAGGGGACCACCTTATTCAATTTGATAACACTCAGGTTTTAGCAGTCACAAATGGATACAACGAAAGACTGTACAGAGAGGCTATAGAAATTGTAAAACACCCCAATAATTTCAATAGGATGGAGGAGGGTGTGAAACTAAATGAAATCTGGATTCCAGTTTTAAAGAAGAAATGTAACAGTCTTCCACCATGGGAAGATATTGTCGCGTTGAAATGGAAGCAGGCTTGACTTCGAAGGCAACTATACACAGCACTTATACTGAAAGCACGTTTATTACAAACCTAACATACACGCAGCACTGACTGCCTCTCAGGCAGAGTGCTCTGCTGTTTACACACAGACAGAATTTACCAGAAATTAGAAGAACAGTTAACATAAGAAACAAGTAGAATTTACAAGTGAACATAAGAGAGATGTAGAACCATCTGGAATTGTTAATTACAAAGAAATAAACTTTTGCCGGTAGGCGGGATTGAACCGGTGACCTTCAGCAGCGCAGTCCGTGACGCTATCCCCTGCGCCACGCCAGCAGTCGGTGTTCGTAGTCTATTGCGGCATTTCTCCCTCTCCTGGAGAAACAGCGACCCGCTGTTATGATCCCCGTGGAGCCAGCTGCAATGTGCTGGATCTTGACCGTGTCATGGGTCCTCTGTATGACAGTTCAAGAGAAACCTTCCCTTCTCCACAATTATCGACGACAGACATTCCTGTCGTGGCTTCATCAGGAACATTACCGTCCTTAGAGTTCTTAAACAAGAAGCCATTTCGTCTACCTGATCTTCAGGATCGTAGTAAGGCTTCATGCGCAGGACGTGAACAATGTCTCTTCGTTTTTGACGTTTCGACGACGGGTCATAATCCTCAACTTTGTATGTGACGTCTGACAGGGGGTGTATGACACGATATGGACCAAAGTATCGCTTCAATAACTTTTCTGACAGTCCAACCTTTCGTACAGGGGTAAAAATCCATACCAGATCTCCTGGACTGTACACAACAGGTCGGTGCTTGTCGTTATACCACTTACGGTCCTTCTCCTGGGCATCCAGTGTCCATCTGCAAGTCAGCCGTCTTGCTTCTTCGACCCTGGTGATGAGCTGTTTAACATAGTCATCCTGAGTGTCATCCGGTTGGAACGGGAACAGCGTATCCGTTGTCGTCTCAGCTTCACGGCAATGGAGCAGGAAAAACGGAATGAAGCCTGTGGTGTATTGTCTTGCGGTATTGTAAGCAAATGTCATGACTGGCAGAATTGTATCCCAATCCTTCTGCTCAACATCGACGTACATCGACAGCATTTCGGCTAACGTCTTGCTAAAACTTTCTGTAAGCTCATTTGTCTGAGAATGGTATGCAGTTATTCTGTGGACAATGTTGCAATGTGACATTACCTCTGATACTAGTTTTGACTGGAATACTTTTCCACGATCAGATATCATGACATGTGGTGCTCCATGTTTCAAAATAATGTCTTCTATAAGGAATTTTGCAATCTCTGGAGCTTCTGCAGTCGGCACAGGTTTGGTGACAGCGTAGCGTGTGAGGTAGTCAGTGCAGACTATTATGCAACGGTTATCGGTTTTCGACTTCAGGAACCTCACCTAAAGATCCATCCCAACTTGGTGGAATGGAGCTGCTGCCAGCGGAATCGGTACGAGGTGTCCTGGAGGTAATTGCGCCTCATGCTTCCATCGCTGGCACTCTTTACAGTGACTCACATAGTGCTTGACAGATTGGTAGAGACCTTTCCAGTAATACCTGCATCTGATTCTGTCTAGGGTCTTCACGAATCCCAGATGGAGCATCATGGAAATATTTGAGAATAGCTGGCTGGAGATAAAGCTGGAACAACCAGTAGCCATTTGGGGCCCAGTGGATTATAGTTGGTCTTATACAATGTTCCGTTTATAAGTTGGAACTCTGCATTGGTCGCTTCTCCTTTCTCCAAGGCCTCTATTGTTTTTAATAGTGCTGGATCTTCCCTCTGTTCAGCTGTAACGTCATCTAATTCAGTGAGAGCTGAAATTTCATTAATGCTGTTGTGTTCCACTAATGGATTCCTCGTAAGGCAGTCGGCATCCTTGTGTTTGCGCCTGTTCTTGAATACCACTGTGACATCGTACTCTTGGAGTCTTAGTGCCCATCTTGCTAGTTGACCTGATGGATCCTACAAGCTAGTCAGCCAACACAAAGAATGGTGGTCTGTCACGACGATGAATGGTTTGCCAAATAAATATGGCCGGAACAAGTTGATAGCCCAGATAACTGCGAGACATTCTTTTTCAGTTGTAGAGTAGTTTATCTCGGACTTTGAGAGTACTCTTGTCGCATAGGCTATCACTTTTTCAGCACTTTCCTGAACTTGTACAAGCACTGCACCTATCCCATAACCACTGGCGTCTGTGTGAAGTTCCGTTTCTGCATTCTCGTCGTACAAGGCTAGCACTGGTCTGGAAGTTAGAGCCTCCTTAAGTGCCCAGAAAGCTCTTTCTTTTGACTCATTCCAGTAAAATTTGGCGAAGGTTGAATAATGTCATCTCGCAATATCTTCTCCACTTCCTCCCGAATTATCCGTTTTTCAGTTGGCGACAGTCTATATGAATGCTGGCTAATTGGTGGATGATCCCCAGTATTGATATGGTGCTTTATCGTGGGCCGTTTCATCTGACTTTTCCCCTCCTGAGGTGTGAATGCACCCAAAAATTGGTGTAGTATACCTAACACCCGCTGTCGTTGTTCCTTGGTCAGTCCAGGCCCTATTGGCAGTTCTACGTTTGTTTCCTCCAGCGTGTTGTCTGTACTAACAGCAGGACATGGGTCTTCATTGATGACTTTGAGCTCACCATCCTGGATTGGTTCAGCTGTCCCGATACACATTCCCTTGGGGATAAGTTGTGACTGCTCTTGACAAATTTGTGATCCAAATCTCTCCTTGACCACTGTTAATGCTTATGATAGTCACTGGTATGTAAATTTCTTTTGTGAGCCTGATAAACTTTTTACTATCAACAAGAACTGCACAGTTTAACCAGTCATCTGTGTTTGTGACTGCAACTCTTCTCATTGTCAACGGCGGTATAGTCACATTGTCAACGACGAATAACTTCCCAGATAATTCTGTATTATGTGTATCTGTTGGAACAACTTCTTCAATTTGCAGCTCAGATCTTCCACAGTCAATGATAGCTTGGGATGCCTGAAGGAAGTCCCATCCGAGGATGACATTGTGACTACATTCTGTTAATATGACAAATTCAAACGGCTGGGTCTTGTTTTTGATGGTTATTCTTGTGATATAAGTTCCTGCTGGATGGACGTACCGTCCATTCGCAACCTTCACCACAGTTGCCCCCGTATTGCAGAACATTATCTTCTTTAGGGTGCGGCGGTAATTATCTGACAATACAGAAAAGGATGCTCCAGAATCAACAAGTGCCCGGACAGGTTGGCCGTCGATTATGACGTCAATGAGATTTCCTGACATCTTAGCGACTGTCGTCCATGGAGGATTTTCATCTGCGGCAGCCTCACCTCCATAGATGGTCGCCTTGCTTAGTTTTCCTGGGCGCGGCGGCTAGGGGAGCAGCTGCTACCTCTGTACTGTGACGGTGAATGGCTGCGGCGCGTCGGGGAGCGACCTTGTCTAGGATATGGCGATGGGCTTCTTCCCATGGATTGACTGAACCCATCAGCAGGTGATTGCCTGGGATAAAACTGCCCTGATGGCTGATGTCTTGCGGCAAAATAATCATCGAATACTCGCCTTCTCTCTCTGCAGTAGCGTATGACATGTCCAAGGCGCCCACAGGGGAAACACAGTGGTGTGTTGTCTTCTGTCCTCCAGACGTCTGTTCTTCTGTGGGGCATGATTGTTGCTGGGGGAGTTGGTTGTGGCTGCGTCGGCCGGTTCATAGGCTGCCATCTGGCGGCTGCAGCGTATGTCGTAGCAGGTCGATATAATTTTTCACGTCGGGTGCGATTGGCGGGGCAGACAGCAGCTAATGTCTGAAATACCTCTTCCTCAGCGGCGTCGGCTCCCTCGTGACTTACATGGCTTACATCCATGGCCATAATCTGATGCTCTCTCAGTGTAATAGTTCCGGCTGCCATGCACTGTTGTAATTCTTCTCTCACAATTTGTCGTATGAGAGAAGCGAAGTCATGCTGGTCTTCCACAACGGCCATAGGGACTACATTGGGGAGTCGGTCATACTTCTTGCGTCCAACTCTCCTTTGTTGCATCTCTTCAATACATTGGCACCACTTGATGAACTCTTCTGTTGTAGTGACGTCTTTTATCAGAAGGGCTAGGTACATGTCTTCTGCTATACCCTTCATCAGGTGCATGATTTTGTTGGCCTCAGTCATGTTCAGATTGACAGTGTTACACAGGGCCAAAACATTGTAAGACTGTGTCGGCTCACCATGTCATTGGGCCCGGTTCTTCAGTTGTTCTTCCGCCAAGCGGATTTGTTGCTGTCTCTAAACGTCTTTTTAAGTTCCGCCTGGAACGTTTCCCAGTCATGCAGTTTTTCTTTGTTGTTCTCGAACCATTGCTGGGCTGTTCTGTCAAGGTAGAAATAAACATTGGCCAAGCACATTGTATGATCCCACCTGTTGTACTTGGTGACTCTGTCGAAGCCTTTTAGCCATTCATTGGGATCCTTTCCAGCATCTCCAGAGAACACCGACGGGTGTCTGATGTGCAGCTGGCTTACCGCTGGTTTCGTGTCCATGGTTCTTCTGATGATACAAACTTTTGGAACGATGTACTTGGTGTATCCCTTGTATTCCAGTTCCAGTCCACGTAAGCGACGGCTTTTACATTGCCTAATTGGAGCCAAGGTGATGCAGCTGTTGCACAGTGTACCCGGCACCTCCACCATACAATGTTGCATTGAAATGGAAGCAGGCTTGACTTCGAAGGCAACTAAACACTGCACTTATACCGAAAGCACGTTTATTACGAACTTAACATACACGCAGCACTGACTGCCTCTCAGGCAGAGTGCTCTGCTATTTACACACAGACAGAATTTACCAGAAATTAGAAGAACAGTTAAAATAAGAAACAAGTAGAATTTACAAGTGAACATAAGAAAGATGTAGAACCTTCTGGAATTGTTAATTACAAAGAAATAAATTTTTACCGGTGGGCGGGATTGAACCGGTGACCTTCAGCAGCGCAGTCCGTGATGCTATCCCCTGCGCCACGCCGGCAGTCATTGTTCGTAGTCTCTCGTGGCAATATTAACGGATGACGGTAATCGGCAACGACAAATGGCACACGCATATCAAAAACATCTGATGTCACACCTCTGGGCGCAAACCCTCGTAAACGGAGTTTGGCTTCAGTCATTCAGTCAGTAGGGAGCCAGGGTGTGCATCGGACATTCAAAAGTGCCACGATCGCCCTTGAAAATGTTCTCTGCAGTCGGGGACGAAACGTTGGGGTTCCATAATAATCCATAAGACCACGACATAATAGCCCGGAAAGTTTTAGTAATTTTAAAAATTATTGTACATTCTCAAATTTCAAAAGACTATTGATGTTTAAAAAATTGTTGTCATTGTCTGCTGTTATTGCACACTCATCAGTTCTTTAATCTTAGAGGCCTGGAAAAATGATGTAGTTAAAGTGATAAAAGCCTAATGTTACTTAAGGGTTCAGATTTTGTCATTGTAAATATTATTATTATACCTTTTCAAATAGGTAGGCCTGTCGAGTGAATCATAGTTGTAAATACTTGAAACTGTGAGTAACCAACATTGGGATTTTGATTCATGTTAAAGAACTGTTACTGCTTTAAAAGATTTTGTCATTGCCTGCTTTACTATACGATCATCAATTATTTAAATTTATATCATGGTTAGATTCATAAAAACTTAACATATTGGCTCAATAAAATAAATTATATCACATGTTGTTGGTGAAAACATCTATCAGAACTACCTCCTTGTGTTGTCCAAGATCCTTATTAACTCTAATTAATAGTGTAAGTCGCTTGGTCGGTAACTATTGGAACCAAATTTGTCCAGTCCATTCTCATACTTAAGCTGCCCCTTTTTTGTTTGCAGATCTGAGTCATAACCGGGACCTGTTACAGTTGTCTATGTGCTGCCTTAGATGTTGCAGCAGTGCTGGCAGTGGGCACAGCACCTAGCACAGGAGTCTCATTTGGTCATCTGGCTGGATGCCCCTGACATCATCATTCTGGCTCCACGGCCCAGTGTCCAGCAGAGTCTACACACATCTCAGTCCTTTGTGTGCAGTTTTCCAACCAGGAGGGATACCTGGATGTGGGTAGGTGTTGACACATATTAGCTTTGGTACCCAACACCGCAAGAGCTTTGGATTTCCACCTCTATTTTTATGTTCCTTCTCTGCAAAAAATGTTTGGGAAAGGGGTTGTGGTCTTTAATCAACCAAGGGAAATCATCAATCAATGTCCACAGAGATGCTGCACATCAAAGCAGCATTGCTGGCCACCAATGAACAACTAGCAGTGAGCCACACCTCCCTGACTTCCATGCTCTTTATGTACTACCAGCAAAAGTGATCAGAGGAGTGTTGTTATAGTTCTAGCACTTAGAGGACTGAGTGCAATTTTTGATGCTCAATCAGCTGATACTGAGTAATTTCACAGACTTTTTTAATTTTCTACAACAGGTTATACACCACAGAAAATAGATTACTCTTTTGCATTTAAAAAAGACGTTTTTTCCCTTCAGAGCACTGCGAATAAATAGACATTTATGTAGGCGACAAGGGTTCTATATGAGAGTATGCCGTTTTAGGACCTTGAAGAGATGTAGGATTGAAGTTGTTGGTTTTCTTTTATTAATATCACACAGTTTCATTGGCTTTTGTATGAAATATTTTGAAACATTTTGGAAAACAAAGCCCTATGTCACAGGTTTCATAATAATATTGCATGTGTCTCTTGAAACTTTACCAGATTTGGCCTTGCTTGTTTCTGTGCATACTTTGCACCTTCTCTGAGGCCACTTAGACAATTTTGTGGGTGGAATTAATTTTGGAAAATGTTTTCTTCTTAGTCTGTTGATGGGTGAACTATTCTGAGAAGTGAATGATTCTAAGAGGCCACCTTTGTGAACCAGTTTCTCTGCTAACTCTATAATGCATTCAACCAGATGTTTGCTTGTATTTTGTGACTTTTGTACAAAAGTATGAATTTACATTCATGAGCATGAAAATGTGAAAGAAAACTTTTTCCCACTGTTCAAAAGGTTAGTACACCATTAGCTGGTAGCCATGATCCACACCAGCTGTTTTATTATTGTAGTCCAAAACAAAGTCTGGCTTTTTTTCCAATTTCTGGCAAACAAGATTTCTTGGCAGTCCTTTTCTATTTTTCTGCACAGTACCAACTGCCTTAGTTCTTTTCCCCAACAAATAATCCAGTAAATCAGGGCTGGTGTAAAATCAGTTCCTGTATAATGTGTGACCTTTATCATAAAATGAATGACACAATCTGTCTACAATGTGTAAAAAGCTGTTATTGACATTTGACTGTTTTCCACAATAAATTACACAGTTCAGGATGTACCCACTTTCACTTTCACACAGCATAAAACATTTGTACACCATATTTATTAGGCTTATTTCTCATATACACTCTAAAACTCAGCCTAGCACAAAAAGGGCAAATTCCTTCATCTATAATAATATTTTCTCCTGGCTAGTAAGCCTTTTCACTTTGGGTCACGAATCTGTCGAATACAGGTCTTACCTTATGAATAGGATTGTGACCTACCTGGTTTTTGAAATATATGTTGCATTATCTATGAGATGTAACATTTGTAGAGTAGAAAAACATCTATCTCTTGGCAGACACTTTGCCACAAATGTGGACTGCAACATAGGATTTATTGACCAGTGGTAAGACAGTTTTAGTTTTTTGACTAGGTATATATGCAAAATAATACCAAAAAACTTATACAGTTCACTGAGTTTCACTGTCATCCATTACACCACACTGACTGAGGCTTCAGTTTTCCAGCAGCACTTGGGACCCTATTGTCATTCTAGCATAGCAGTTTGTCACTTGTTTAATCAGTCTCACCAGTTCTTCATCAAAAAAGAATGTGAAACAATCAAACACTGAAGAATATTGATCAATCCCATCTTGAATTCTGTAGGATTCAGAAAAAACAGGAAGCTGCTGAGTGCGGCAAAGCAAATGCATCTAAATATATTCCCGTACCACTTCCACAAGTGACATTTGCTGCCATCTACATTTTTTTCTTGGAACTAGGATAACCAGTGAGTACTTTTAAACCTACAAAATATGAAAGTCATGTGCTGAAAGTCATTAACATCGCTGATAAGCAACCAACATAGAGCTACATCACTCATCTTTTTGGGGTACTGTTGGACCGACATAGGAGCTATGTCACTCGTCTCAAAAGTGCTAGCCTAGAACTATTCCTCAAAGTTGTGATTTGACTAGTCTAGTAGTTTGATGTTTGCTATCAGAGGAGGCATCAGAGAAGCCTCACTTCATGATATTTGTTCCTGGGTTACCAAACTGGGTTGTGTGGACACTGGTAGACAAGTATTTGTCACAGTGGCTGTATATATTTCAAGCTTGTAGTAGTAAAGGTGGAACATAGTGTAGCTCTCCATTTACTTCTACACCTACAGTTAGCAAGTTCATTTAATTAAGCATGTAATTCATGCAACAGCTACAAGGGGTTAAAGATAAATTTATGTTGAATAAAGCGTTCTGTTCACATTACTGTTTGACTTGAAGTTAGTGTGCCTAGGACAGAACAGATAAAAATGCACACATACAGATATGTAATATTAAGCTACTAAACAAATAACTGTTAATGGTCAAATAGTAACATATATTAATAGAAAATTCTTTTTCAATCATTTTACACTATTTCCAATCACTCTCTTACTTATTTAGCACATAGTTTGGTATAGTCAATCTGTCCAAATGCTACACACACAAAAATCCTATATTTTTCATTTTATAGTCTCCTAACATCAAATATTGCCTTACAATAAAAGCTGCATGACTTAAAAAAAAATTAAGAACAAGTAAGTTCTTTAATCCAGGAAAAAGTAAATTAAACTTATAGAAACTATTATTACCTGCAAACTTTCCACTCTCTTTAACTGAAAATATAAGCAGCACATTAGAACATTCCTTAAATGCTTCATTAAGTTTTTGTTCATTCTGTGGTAAAGTTGACCACACTCCCATTGCTTTTGATAATTTTATATTTTCATCATTGTTGCTTTTCATAACAAAAAATCTTGCATCATGGAAAAGGTAATTTAGTTTCCTCATATAATCATCTGAAACAGAAAAAGAATCTATGTTAATGTCTTTATTTCAATGCACAAGCAGCAGTTACAAAATAAATTAGCTTTAAATTACAGTTTTAAAGTAACACAATAGCTTTTAAGAAAACTACAGCCAGCATCAAAATTCCATAGCTATGATGGCAAACTATTTCAAAGATAATTAGTTATTCATATAATTACTTCAAAAAAACCTAATTGGAACTACTATTTGTATCAAAACTGAAATGTGTACAATAAAACCAATTTATTGGTGTGTATCATTTCTTTAGGACTGAAATTATGAAATAACATTTCCCAAACTAACCAGTTGTTCAGAATGAAACTGTCAGTCTGCAGCAGAGTGTGCAATGATGTAAAACTTCCTGGCAGATTAAAATTATGTGCTGGAACCAGGATTTGAACATGGGGCCTTTCACTTTTGTGGGCAAGCGCTCTACCATCTGACCTATCAAGCATACTTCACGGTCTATCATTGCAACATTACTTCTGACAGAGGGCTCCTGATCTGGCACACAATTTTAATCTGCCAGGAAAATTTAATCAGCTGTTTCCAGAAAAGTAAAAAATAAGAATAAAAATACAATATCAACTCTACAGTTAGTAACATCAAGGAATCTACCCACAAATTAAAGTTTGGGAAAAACATACTTTAAAATAATATTTTTAAGACTTAATGTATGTGTGTGTGTGTGTGTGTGTGTGTGTGTGTGTGTGTGTGTGCGTGTGCGTGTGCGTGAGAAAGAATAAATTATACTCATGTATGGGGAATTTAAGATATCAGGACAGTAATTGCAATACTGTTTTCTTATGTACAATACAGGTAAGTTTAGTACAGTAGTTTAGTCTTTTTACATACTGTTGTGTAGAGTAGGTATACAGTAAAGGTTGTCCTTCCTAGAAACTGCATTGACATAATGTTTCTTTTATCGTTGTTGAAGGATGTTTTCTGCCTTGCTGCAATGATTCAGGTAACAGAAGTTTCAACCCACAATAACACAATCGTCACAGCACTCACATAGACGAAGCTGCCGAAGTTACTGTTCTCGCTTCCGTTGCTATGTATCCGTATGTGAGCACACAACAGCTTGAACATGAGATTGGCATTCCTAAAACAAGTGTACATAGTATTCTTACACATCACTGGTCCCATCCTTCCCAAGTACACCTACATCAAGATTTGCAGTGGAATGATTTCCAGAATTGTGTACAGTTCAGTCAGTGGGCACAGCAGCAAATCCTTGTCAACCTGATCTACTTCTCCAATGTTCTATCTACTGATGAATGTTCCTTCTCAAACAAACGACAGATAAATACAAGAAACATGCATTACTGGTCCAGTGACAACTCGCTATGGCTTAGACATGTTGAACATCAGTGTCAATGGAGAATTAACGTCTGGTGTGGGATACTTGATACTAAAATTACTGGCCCTTACTTCATCAATGGTAGTCAAATGGCACAGTGTATGCCAACTTCCTCAGATGAATTCTTCCAGTTCTGCTGGATGAAGTGCCACTAAGAACCAGAATGCTTATGTGGTATCAACACAATTGATGTCCAGCACATAATACTTTGTGTGCATGTCGTGTTCTGAAATGAAGGTATCCTGCCAGATGGATTGGTCAAGGAGGAACATTTACGTGGCTTGCTAAGTCTCCTGATTTAAATCCTCTGTACGTTTTTCTTTGTGAATGCATTAAAGACATTGTCTATCATGATACTGCCACTCCAGAGGACACGCAGGAACATTTTGTGCTTGCTTGTAATTCTCTTCAGCAGGCAACACTGGAAGCAGTCAATAATTGTGTCATTCAACAAGTGCGTGAGTGTATCAGTGTCCAGGGTCACCACTCTGACCACCTTTGAATGTTCTACTCATGGGTAATGATACTGGAGAGTCAAATTCAATATTGTGTTATGTTTGTACTTGGTTTTCATTTGTGATTCCTCAGTTTCTCCCAGCGTATTTGATGATCAAAATATCCACGGGTGTACTGCCGGTCTATAGTGTCCAACGGGCACAATATTTCGGCGATCATACATGTCGCCATCATCAGGTGAACTGACGGACTGAGCTCCTGGAAACGCGCCGGCACAGAGATCCGCACGCTACGGCTGCTCGAAGGGAACCGGGTTCTAGCCCGGTAGCGGGCCATTTAAATACCCTTGGCCCGCGAAGCGACCCCTTGTGCACAAGTGACGACCTCATAAACCGTGACTCTGGCTATAATCTTAGCAAAGCTTGGGAACCAGCGATTGGGTTAATTAAGAGTAAATCTAGCAAACGTAACGAAGGGACGACCACGGCGGACAGAGCCCTCACACCGACGTCTTCTCAGACGCCGGCGCAATCGGTTCCACTGTGCGGCCGCGGCGCGGGGCGCGGACTGCGGAGGGGTCGCTCCGCGGGCCGAGGGTATTTAAATGGCCCGCTACCGGGCTAGAACCCAGTTCCCTTCGAGCAGCCGTAGCGTGCGGATCTCCGTGCCAGCGCGTTTCCAGGAGCTCAGTCCATCAGTTCACCTGATGATGGCGACATGTATGATCGCCGAAATATTGTGCCCGTTGGACACTATAGACCTGCAGTACACCCGTGGATATTTTGGTTTTCATTTGTTTTCTGACAACTCCAGCAAGTGGATGAGTTTTTGATCTCGGGCTCAAAGTCAATATTGTGTTATACAATTAATAACATTGTGTTTCAGTGAATGGTACACTGTGATATATTTTTGAATAGGTCATTAGGAGAGGAAATGAATTACCAAGTAAAAAGTACAGGGTACCATTTACAAAAGTCATACCGGAGTTCATGTGTTTGTAAAAAAAGCAACAAAGAAGAAAATCATGCTGATTAATGCCCCAACCCCTCCCCCTGATCTGATGGCTAAAGAGCATGTGCTTGAAACATTTTGTAATTTTCATCTGGACAAATAGTTATTTAGGGTGGTTGAGATAAATGGGACACCCTGTAATAATGGACCTGAGGCTTCTGTTGAATTCAGTCTCTTCAAAATAACTTTTAGTCTTACTGAATTAGCAGGAGGGACTGGAAGGCAGGTAGGAAGGAAGTTAAGACTAACATCCCATTGACAGCATTGCTATTAGAAATCAAAGAAGCACTGAAAGGAATTCTAAAAGTAGTGTTAAGTTAAATCAGTGAATGGGAAATAAAGCAAATGGAATTTGGAGTCAGTTTTTTAGTTTTAGTTTTGCACATAGTATGAACCAGACAAGATCATTCAACACAAAGAACTTCACCAAAAGTATAAAATTTCAGTCCACTGACAACTTACAGTTATTTACAGTTTCAACTCTTCATTTCCAAATATGTAGTTAGAATATAGTCACACAGTACAATGTAAAAATAAATAAAATAAAAACTGACACTATGTTCACTTTAAGTTGATTTTCAACAAGATTAAAACAATTAATTTGACTGTATAACAAGATTAAATGTTCAAAGTTAGGGTATCAGTTGGTGAAAAGTGTTGGTACAGAATTAAAATGTAACATTCAGTTTGTACTTACCATAAGATCTTGACTTCCTTGACTTTGGACGCACTGATTGCTGACCTAAAATTATAAGGTAAATGAAATGTATGAGAGAAAAGCCTTAGCAATTCAATAATTACTAGGTAATATTTGAATATTAAAAGACAAATATCCTTATAAAGGGTGAACTGAAACTCCACGATGAAAATTTGAGAGATTGCTCAGGGATACTGTCTGAATATTTTGATACAAGGGAACTGTGATCTCTGATGACTCATTACAGGCTATTACATGTTTTTAATTTCTTATCCCCTTCTATCTCTAGTTAGTGGTCTTTATTATTATTAAAATTGTACCGTTCACTCAGAGCCCTTGCAGTTCAGACAAGTAATACCCAAATTAATGTTCATCCTCAAGCTTTGACTGAGTACTGTAAGATTGATTTTTCTGGTGTTTTACTTTTATATTAATTATTAAAATTGAAACAGTCTAGATCACAGATTTCTAATTTATTTTGTAATCAGTTTTGGTAAACCATCTTCAGACAAAGACCACCATGATGACAGGTGGTTTACTCATGGCTCAGCTAATGGTTATAGAGTAGTTATTATAAGGGGTCACCACAATTCATATTATTATTCTGATTATGTTTGAATAATTTATGCCACTGAATATGTTTGGGTTTCTTCTTGTTATCATTTACACAGCTATGTAAACTTATATGGAAATTTCTGATCTTCAACTGTGTGTTGAAATTGTATCATCAGATTTCTAAAACAATTTGTAAGCCTTCTTATTACATACATCCAATACCTTGTGGGAGCAGATATAATAGTCTGATTTACAAATATTTACCAAACAACAGACAAAGAGTGGGTGGAAACATATGAAGAATCCAACATGAACACAGGTTTAAATTATTTTCATAATTTGGTGGCAAAACAAGAGTTTAACAGTGCTGAAAACAATGAATAAGCTGCAGAATTGCACATTGCCTACATCTGCAGTTTAGTGTCCATGTTGATGGACATAATGTTTAGTATCCTTTGTTCTGAATTCTCAAACGAATTGATTACTGTGTGGCAACAAAGAATTAGTTTACTACGTTTCTTCTTGCTCCCATCGACTGCATCACATTTTGTATTATTGTGGAAGTTGTGAAATTCTATTTGAATGATTTACACGAGAATAGGATTTTGTAACAATGTAACAAAATAAATGTTTTATTCATTTGTACTTTAGGAGAAAATTCTATCATGATGGAAGATTAAATACCTCAATCTTTGACAAGCCATATTTTGCATCAACAATATGAGACTCACTATTCCTATGCTAAAATTATACAACAATGCTGCAAAGCTTAAAAAATTAGCTTAATTGAATGACTCAAGTACAGACAGCCAAAAAAAAAAAAAAAAAAAAAAAAAAAAAAAAAAAAAAAAGTTGAAAACTGTCAAGTCATAGGCTGCATATTGAACAAACCCACAACTCTCATCTGTGAGATGAGCTTGAGTTTCACTTGGCTCATCACTACACAGTTCTCCCTAGCAGACATATGATCTGGCAACATTGGTGAAAATAGTTGGCAACACTGTGACAGTGTTGTTACTTCACTGTAACTGCCACATAGTGGTGTAGTAGAACATAGCTAGTTACTGAACAAACATTGGTTTGAACTAAATGACAATTTATTAAGTAGTTGTCACACATGTACAAGGGAACAGAAAACACTGACTCTGCCCACAGGTTTACACAGTATATATACACTCACAAGAACTTCTGGACATTATTTCTCAATACATCTACAAGGCACTAGAATTGTATATTTCAATTAAAATGTACGGACTAGATGGGTCTCTAATCCAGCATCCATCACTTTATCCACTACACCATACTTTTGCTGTCTTCCTTTGCAGAACAGCATCTCAATGTTTACATCTTCTTGTTCTAGGAAAATGTTGTCGGCTGTACAAACTGCAGCTCAAGATTGCTGGTGCTCATTTTGGCTGTGGATTTTGTTGTGTTTGAACCTTGTTGAGCCATGCTGGAACCTTAACATTTTCCTGACTCATGGATCTCTGTATGGCTTTATTTTCAGAACAATGTCTTTGGTCACAGTCTTCATAAGTAACAGCAGGTAGCTATCTTGTGACCCTGTATAACCCATACTAAAGTCCAAGTAGTTTTTTGAACAGCCCAACCTTCTGAACAGGAGTGAAGATACAGATGAGGTTGAAAGGAGTCTGTCTAAAACCATAACACATTTGTTGTATCTTTAGACGACAGTACCTAAAGTTATAATACATTTTTTCACAATTGCGAAGGACATTTATAAATTTATTATAGAGTTAACATATCTGTGAAAGACATTGGTAGACAACAACCGCATAACTATGAGCAGTAGGCCCTTTGGGGATGCCCAGAGGAAATGTGCATGGTGATTGAAAGAGGTCTGGTGTAGCGGCACCAGAGAGCAGTGGTGGGATGGAGGAAGGTCGGAGGGTGTCAGGCGAGGCAGGAGGCACATGGTTGGAATGTGGTCAGTCACAGCAGATAGGCTGAGTGTAAACAGTCAGTGAATAGTTTCTATATAGACAGAATGAAGGAAGGCAGTGGTCAGTTAAAGGAAGTGGCGAGTTGCCAGTTGGAGTTTGCTAGTTGCGAGTGGCGGGTGGCAATCGCCATTATGTATAGTGTCGTGGAGTAATACTGCCAGGGAGCAGTCTGTGAAGTACAGTACACTTGTTTACAACTGTACTGGCACAGCGCACTGAGCCGCTCTTGCATATTTTCCTGTTGGAAGGAAGTAATGCCCCAGGAAGAGAGATACTGATTACCTATTTTGAGACGGAACAGACTAAGACCAGTATTGATGAGAATTGTATGGCATAAGTATTAAAAAGAGAGCAAGGTAATTTTAAAATTAATCTTCAATAATAATTAGTCTTTTTGTTCACAGCAAGTGTCTATTTGGTAGATTTGATTTTTACCTTTTTATTTCCATGAGTAATGCATAAAGCATTTCCGCTAATTCCCAATTTTATAAGTTTTAAGCAGCCAACCATAGGTACGTCAAACTATTAGGATTTCACAAATTTCCCACTTGAAGAAAGACATAGCTGATGTGTTTGCTGATTCTGATTGAATTTCGAAATACATTTTTTGATAGGAACTTTTTTATAGCACGGAAGTAACGGTTTTTGTTTATTAGTGTAACAGTCTTCAATCATCTTCTTTAGAAAATAATCTACTGAACAGAGAATAATTTTCAGTGCTTTTCATCCCCCATAGTTATGAGAAATTAAACTCCGCAGCATCCCCAGTTCAACCACATACACGTAATTGAACGACTTGCCTTATGTTTACTCACTTCCATTGCGCACAGGCTAATAGAAGAATTCAAATTTGATAGTGTCATACCCACAAGAAAACACCCAATCACTTAACCACCCACACAGATAAACAAAACTAGACAGACCCCTTTCAAGGTCACCAGGCTGGAACAAAACAGGGCGATTGCCTGTGTCATATCTTTGATAATCCTGATCCTGAGACTATCATATGGATTTGAGCCAATTGCTGAGCCTCTATGGCCCTGGTTAATAATTAGATGATGTAATCATCATCTACGTGACGAACCTGAACTGGAAAGACAGTATCCATCATAGTTGCTTCACAACCACACACTGAGAAGAAGGGCAAAAATCTGGTAGTTTTGCTAGTATTGTAGGCAAACATTACAAAAGTCAATAACTCATTCCAGTTGCTCTGTTCAAGACTGACATACATGGACAGTATGTTAGCCAATCTCTTATTAAGATCCAGAATGAAACTTTCACTCTGCAGCGGAGTGTGCGCTGATATGAAACTTCCTGGCAGATTAAAATTGTGTGCCGGAACTGGGACTCGAACCTGGGATCTTTGCCTTTCGCGAGCAAGTGCACTACCGAATGTGCTATCCCAACACGACTCACGATGCCGCCTCACAACTTTACTTCCGCCAGTGCCTCATCTCCTACTTTCCAAACTTCACAGAAGCTCTACTGCAAACCATGCCAGGAAGTTTCATATCAGCACACACTCCGCTGCAGAGTGAAAGTTTCATTCTGGAAACATCCCTTAGGCTGTGGCTAAGCCATGTCTCCACCACATCCTTTCTTGCAGGAGTGCTAGTCTTGCATGGTTCGCAGGAGAGTTTCTGTGAAGTTTGGAAAGTAGGAGGTGAGGTACTGACGGAAGTAAAGTTGTGAGGCAGCATCGTGAGTCATGTCGGGATAGCACAGTCGGTAGTGCACTTGCCCACGAAAGGCAAAGGTCCCAGGTTCGAGTCCTGGTTCCGGCACACAATTTTAATCTGCCAGGAAGTTTCTTATTAAGATGTTCAGTAAGCACATTAGTTTGACGATGGCAGTAAGTCATCATGCAATGTGTAATGTTACACTGGCTGTCTGTCCCCACAAAAAGTTTCAACTGAAAAACTTTTCCTCAGTCTGTAATTATAGATCTTGGTGCTCCATATTTCAATACAATCTATTTCATGATGAATTTGGCTACCTGAGATAGCTCAGTTGTTTTCACAGCTCTTATAGTGCCATATTGGGTTATGTAATCAGTACAAACAATAATCTACTTATTACCAATAGCCAAATTTGGAATAATCTGTGTAGATAAATACCAACACACTGAAAACGTATCTGACTAGAGGAATTGGTATGAGTTGTCCTGGTGGTTTCTGAGGAACTGCCTTCATTCTCTAGCACTGTTGACAATGCAACACAGTGATGAACACTTTTAAATAAACATGGTAGAAAAACCTCTTGCAGATTTTTTAACACGTTTATATAAACCCTAGATTGTATGGGGGTAAATTATTTGTTCATTTATTTCCTCTCTTTCTGGTGCCTTTATGTGTGCTGTGTGTAATTTATTCTTGCATGTCATATGGGTGCCTCAGAATGTATTGTTTGGTGAACCGCAGTATGTGTCTTGGATAACAATTTTCTTGTTGTTCTTGGGAACTGTATTCGTTAGCTGTTAGGTGCTCTCCCTGCCTGCGGAAGGCAGAGCTGGACTGGCTTGTCGAGGGACGGTGGTCACTGGTGACACGTTTATGGGGGCAGTTCGCAAGGTGGGACCTATCTGTTGGTAGGCTCATTACCTGAGGTGGCTCCACTCTGGAAAACAGTTGATAATGTATTGCTACCCTTTTAGATAGTGGGCAGTGTGAGCAGCATTCTGTGGGATCCCTATCATCATGGAGCCTCTCAGTGGATGGCTTTGGTGAGGTTATCTTCTAAGTATCCGTTGATACTGCTTCACAGTAGTGAGATTCTTGGGTGGAAGAATTTATTCTCTTTCAGCTCCACTCCTTCAACATAGTCCAGTTGCCAGGGAGTTCCAGCATCGACAGATCAATCCGACTCAAGGTTATTGATAAAGTGATGATCACTATTTGCTAGGGTTGTTTTATGTAGTTGCAGTAATCGCCCATCAGTGTGTATGTGCGTGCATATGATCAATGTTTGACTTCTCTTTCCTATAACTAATTTCTTAGCACCTCTGTCCACCATCCTAGTTTTTCACGATGACACCACATGTATAGCCAGATATCTCACTGTGTTGATTAATTTAGTGCTAAAAACTTTACATGTTAAAGTAACAGCTCCATTTGTTTCATTCCTATTAGACTTCATATATTGATTTGTAAACTTATTTATTAAAAATCAGACAATTCGCTGGTCACACATGTATTTCGCGGTGTTAACCTATTTTACTGCATTTTATGTCCTTTTTATAATTATTTGTTTTCATTTGTAACCCATTGCTTCACTACACTTTTAACTGTGATTTCATTTTACAAAACCTTTTATATTATTTGTTAACTATCCCCCAAATTTCTGTGTCCTTTAATTAATAAATTTATTTATTTAAGTCATAAATTTACTTTCCTTTGCAAATTACTAATTCACTATTTTGGAGGGGTAATTAGATAGATAGGTGTTTATTATTTGGTGCACTCTGATAAATTTTCTTGCCACTGTGCTTGTAGATTTAGAGTGTTGGATCTTATTTCATGTTTTTAATTAAAAAAAAATATGGTGGTGACCCTTGTTATTAACATTAATGAGGATTATATTTAAAATTAATTTGCATGTCTGTGATTTTGCACATTTGTATACCAGTGGACCATCTCTTACGAGCAAAAATATATCCACTCAGTGGTGTTATCCCTCCTTTTTGATGCAACATCCTCTAAGATGACTGGCCTTAAGGTGCATAATGGAATTTCTGTAGAAAATTTATGTGCATGTGATTAGGAATCACTGGTAGCTGCCACCTTTGAATCCACTGTAAGGTGTGTAGTGGAGGGCACCTCCCACTACTATTACTCATTTTGTTTTCTGTTCCACTCCAAAATAGAATAAGGGAAAATAAATGGCTGTATCCCTCTGTGCAAGCCCTAACTTATATTTATGGTATTTACATTAAATTTAAGTTAATGGCAGTAGAATCATTTTGCAGTCAGCTTCAAATTCTTGCCTTCTACATATTATCCTGAATAATATTTCTAAAAACTGACATTGTCTTCCCTCCAGCAGGTCCCATTTGAGTTCCCAGAGCATTAATGTAACACTTCTGCATTGATTGAACCCACCAGTACAAACCTAACAGCTTGCCTCTGAATTTCTTCTGTCTTTCTTTAAACTGATCTGGTGCAAATCTCAAACACTTGAGCAATGCTGAAGATTAACCACATCTTTGTAAAATTCTCCCAATAAACTATAGTCAACCAGCTGCCTTCCCAAGAACTGTCTTACAATTTAGTACGTGCACACTGTAGAATTTCTATGAATTGGGGAGGGGGGGTGTTATATTATGTAAAACACAATTATCAACATAAGCACATGTGATTCATGTACAGTCAGTGAAGAGAAACGTATTTGAACAGGCAGCAATTTAAATTAGAGACCAATACCACTGTATAAATTTGATTATTTTATGTATATATAGATCTCCTAGAGGAGATTTCAACATCTTGACTATAGCAAATCATGTTCTTGATAAGATCACCACTCCAAAGAACAAAATTCTCATATATGCAGACCCAAACATAGATAAACTGAATCATAATGCTACATTGGATGTGCTCAAACTTTTAATTTAGTGCCAATGGTTAATAATTCAATAAGAATAACAAACCATTCAAAAACATCTATTGATCAGGTGTTAACAGATTTAGACAAAGAAAACTGCAGGGTAGTTGTAACAGAGCTAGGATTATCTGATCATTCCAGTAAAATCCTAAATATGAAAGTGGCTCCAGAAAAAAGAAAATGCATGTACAGAGACAAATATTTTCTAAACAAGAGAGACAGGCATTCGTCATTCAAATAGCAGGGCAAAGGTGGGAATCACTACACTTACACGTAGATACAAATGAAACATTCAAAAACTTCAGGACACTATTTAAACTAAAATTTGAAGAAACATTTTGGAAGTATTATGTTCATTGGCAGAAAAAAAAGTGGGTCACAAAAGGTATTAAAAATCATACCAAACACTAAAAATTTAGAAAGCTTATATCTCATGACTTCTCATGTATTTTGGTGGTCTATAATTTCCATAAAATGGTAAGATCTATTAAAAAAATATGAATACCTTAAAGGACCACAGCTGGTCATTTTGACCTGCGAGATGTTTCTAGATTCCACGTCCATAACAGCATAACCCTTAGTTTTTTCATATGCTTACTGTAATTATTTCATTGTTGCAGTGGCACAGCCATTATTAATTTTATTATTTCTTATTGTTTTCATTTTTAATATTTTTTTAACAAGTTAGCACCAGAAATTTGAAATAGAATACATGAAATAAATCACAATGTAACCATAATTTGCCAAGCACAAGTGAACGTGAAAATGGGTCACCAATGTGATGCCACCACTGAGAAGATGTGCTACTGTTACTGTGAGCAGTTTTAATGCCACTGTGACCAACTTTGATGCTGCCGCTACTGTTACTGCTATGCTGAAGTTACCAGCCGATTGTTCATATGCAGCGATCCACTGATTAGCAGGTCAGTGATGCCACTGAGAGTAATCTTATGAACAACAATAGTGTTACTTTAGTTAAATTTTTACATATAGAGTCTCATGTTAATGAAACTATAAAGACCTTTCTCTTTGGCTAGTGACATAGAAGCTACTTAATCATTTTACGAGCTGTTTATATACATCCCATTTCCACCACATTGCTCCTCTTCCACTTTCAAATTAATGCAAGCCTACTCATTTTATTTCTTGTGCAATCATTTTCGTAGTATAATTTCTTAAATTATAAAATGTGTAAAAATAAGTCATAGATTAATAATTTCAATTGACTTTATTTTTAAAAAATTAGCCCCCTCCCCCATAACAAAATCATGGTTATGCCACTGCATTGTTGTGATCTCATTCCTTTCCTTTCTTTCCCTATTTTTTTATTTCGTGGCTGATAGGGCATACTTTGTTGCTGTTCTTTATCAGTACATTGTTGTGCTCTGCAGAAGTTTTATTTCTCCTCACTATTATGATGCATTGTTCAGATAAAGAATTACTGAATTATTTGAATAGTTCATGAGAAGAAGTTTTAGAAGGAGAAGCTAATTTTGAATGTCATGAGTTTTGTGATAAGATGATACAGAATAACCTGACAATGGACAACATGGTGAATTATCAGATTTGGAAGATGAATATTCAGTACCTGTGGAAAATGCACAAATAACCCAGCGCTTACTGATTCAATTCCAGTGGCAGCATAAATATTTACCTCCAGTGGAGGAAGTAAAGAAAAAGAATTGCATCCAGAAACAGGATGTGAAGAGAATGCAGCTGATATATTTTTAATTATTCTATATTTCTATATAAAAGTCTTATGATAGTACATTAGTAGGGTAAGCAGAATACTCTAGTAACATTTAAAAGCATTGAACAAAATTAATTCAACAAGTAAAAATGAAAAAAAATAAAGAAAAGCGTCACCAGTCAAAATCACTAGTACGATCCTTCTAGGTAGAATGAAACATTCACTCTGCAGCGGAGTGTGCCTTTCGCGGGCATGCTCTCTACCGACTGAGCTATCCCTACACGACTCACGATGCCACCTCACAACTTCACTTCTGCCAGTATCTCGCCTCCTACTTTCCAAACTTCACAGTTCTCCTGCGAACCTTGCAGGACTAGCACTCCTGAAAGAAAGGATATGGTGGAGATATGGAGGTTTGCAGAACTTCTGTGAACTTTGGAAAGTAGGAGGCGAGGTACTGGCAGAAGTAAAGTTGTGAGGTGGCATCATGAGTCGTGTCGGGATAGCTCAGTCGGTAGAGCGCTTGCCCATGAAAGTCAAAGGTCCCAGCTTCGAGTCCTGGTTGTGGCACACAATTTTAATCTGGCAGGAAGTTTCCTTCTAGGTAGTTCGCTAAGGCTGGTCCTACTAGTGTTAAACACTGCCAAACTAATCCAGCTTTCTCAAATTTTTATAAAAGGTAAAAAAAATCCTATAGGAAATTATTACTTGCACCAAAGAGGGTTCATAACTACAAACTGGTACTCACTGATGAAAAGAAATACAAGGCACTCTGAGATTGTAAAGAAGAAATTGGTAACAGAAAAATGAATCTTTCAAAAATAAAGATCAAAGAGGGAGAGACTCTAATAAAAAACTGAAATATATATAAACAACTATTTTAGCAGTGTAGGAACAAAATTATAGAAAAAAATTTCCATCAGTCTCTCAGATCAGAAAGCTAAACAATGGTGTGTCACACTCTCCACAACACAGGAAGAAGTCTGCAAAGTAGTTTGTTAACTGAAAAATAAAAACTCTGCTGGTTTGAATGAAGTCCCCATTTGTCTAATAAAGGACTATATTGATAGCCCACTTGCACCTTTAGTTGATATTATAAATCTTTTGAACACAGTTATTTTTCTGACTTTTTAAAACATGCCAAACTACTGCCTCCCTTCAAAAAAAGTGATGATGGAAAACGAAAATAATATGCCAATCTCACTACTTTTGTGTTTTGCAAAAATAATAAAAACAATCATGAAAGCTTGTGAACAATTTAAATAAATACAAACTCCCTTCTGGTGACCAATTTGCATTTCGATCATGGAAAGGCAATGAATCAGTAACACCTAATCTCACAAAACATATCCTAGAAAGCACTACATAAAGGGAACTATACAACAGCCACATTTCTTGATCTCACTAAAGTTTTTGATACAGTGGATCACAATATACTGTTAAATATGCTAGACGAACTGGGAATAAGGGGGTTTGTGAAAAAGTTGTTCCAGTCATATCTAGTCTTGCAAAAGAATCCATTAATGATCTTAAATTCTTTTGCACACTCTGTTTGATGTGAAGCGTGGATAACTTGTGATAGCTTTGCGTCCTCCTGTTCATCTTCATCATTATCTCACTCATTTTCCACTGGATTTCTTGAGAGACAATCGGCATCTTGTTGTTTTCTTCCACTCTTGTACACGATAGTAAGGCCATACTCATAAAGATGTAGTTCCCACTATGCAGGTCATTCTAATGGGACCTTTAAGAACTGTTAACCAACATAGGAGGTGGTATCTTGTCATGCAGACCAAGTACAGTATTAGTTGTCAGAGCTCTTCACATGATATCAAAAGAATATTGTTGAGATTTGCCCCACATAAATATAGTATCAGTTTTTAACTGTTCCTGGAGGGGTCTGGATTCATACAAAAGACTTTAAAAAATGCCAATCCAAGGAAGCTTCTCACATCACTAGTCTCTTTAGGAATATGAAATTCCATTATAAATCAGGCTCCACAATTTTAATGTCCAAGTATTCTGATTGCTTCACTCCAAACATACACTTTCCTGGATTACCTTTCACACCATATTTTTTGAGACACTTAAGAACTGTATTCACTCTTGTATGAGTTTTTCAAAAGTTTCAGAAAATGCTATAATGTTATCCAAGTAGCAAAGATAAATTGTCCACTTGAAGTGACCTAATCATAGTCGTAAGTGGAGAAACATTAGAATGATAATTTCTACTTATTGTAATTGTGAGTTTTAAAATAAAAAATCCCTGTAATTAACATAACATAATTTGACTTTTTTGTTATGCTTCCATTTAATTGCTTCTTGCTCTTTCTTCTCAGTAATTTACGTAAAAATAAATAAAGGTTGTTTATTGTTTCGTGATTGTTTGGGAGATAAATGAGCTATTGAGTATGTTTTACTCATACATAAACAAACAATTTAACTATGTGAAAAAATGTGAATACAAGGGCTGCATTCAGGTGTTTTGGGTAAGCGGTTCATTTCTATGGAATCTTTTCCTGGACACACATTTCGATTTTCCAGTTATTGGAGCAAATTAGAAATTTCAACGGCATTTTTCCAAACATTAGATTGAAAGGATTTTCATGGTAGTAGAAATTCTTCTTAAAATACAGTGAAGTGTAATTTTCAGAATGAAATTTTCACTCTACAGCTGAGTGTGCACTGATCTGTAACTTCCTGGCAGATTAAAATTGTGTGATGGAACCAGGATTCAAACATGCCACCTTTGCCTTTCGCAGGCAAGTGCTCTACCATCTGAGCTATCCAAGAACACTCCACAGTCTGTCCTCACATATTTACTTCTGCCAGTCCTTGCCTCCTACTTTCCAAACTTCACAGAAGTTCTGTAAACCTTGGAGAATGCAGGACTAGCACTGCCAGGAGAAAGTATATGGTGGCAACATGGCTTAGCCACAGCCTAAGGGATGTTTCCAGAATGAGGAGTGGTAGTCCTGAAAGGTTCACAGGAGAACTTCTGTGAAGTTTTAAGGCTAGGACGCGAGGGACTGGCAGAAGTAAAGTTGTGTGGATCAACTGTGAAGCATACTGGGATAGCTCATATAGTAGAGCACTTGCCCGTGAAAGGCACAGGTCCCAGGTTATAATGCTGTTTGTGGCACACAATTTTAATCTAGCAAGAAGTTTCAAGTGTAACTTTGTTGGTCACAAAATTTTTCTTGAAAACGTATCTTGTTTGCATAGCAACTTAACAAAACATGAAGAAGAAATTGATTCAGTACAACACAAACAAAGGAATTCTGATTTTAAGGTTTTGAGAGAATATCAAACTTAGCGTGACATATTTACTGGTTGTTTAATTGTTATTCAGTGCATTATTTTATAATAAAACAGCTATGCCGGATACAGTATTGTTTGTTCATGGTAAGTTGACAATTCGTGCGCTGGCTGTTGGCAGTGGCAGCAGGTGTGAAAAGTTCAATAATTTACCACAAAATAAAAAAGAGTTTCAGAACACTGCATGTACCAAAGAGACAGTCAAACCATGTGCACCTCACCGGAATGGCCGTGTTTTTTTTTTTTTTTTTTTTTTTTTTTTTTGTTTTTTTTTTTTTTTTGTCCTTAGAATGAGTTAGTTTAAATAATTTGTGAGACTAGGGACCGAGGCCTTACCAGTTTGGTCCCTTCGGATTACAAACATTTGAACTTTTATTTTCTTTACCATATGGCCTAGGTGTTGGTACAATCACCATTACTTGGCTCATTTAATATCATAATCCTGTGGGCATCATTGTACAAAACTATTATTTTTCGACCATATTGTACAATATTGTTGTACATTTAGTGTATATATACTGTGTGTGTGTGTCTGTGTTAAAATTAGTCTCACGAAGCCCTCAAGGCAGGGCCCGGTGCAAGGCATGTGCGAAACGTGCGGCTGCACGGGGCGGCACTTTCCGGGGGGGCAGCAAATCTGCCGCCCCCCCCTTCTTTTCTGTAATACAAACTCAACATTCATTCCCAAGAGGGGATTCAAAACCAAACCTCGGAGGGAGCGGCTTCAGGAACTGTGGCATGGCGTCTCGACTACATGTCGGCCGCCCCTGTTGAACAAGGGGAGGGAGGAGGACTAATTTCTTCCTTGCCACTGTGGCAGCGCCGTCATGTTTATGCCGGAAGGGAAGCAATCTGGCGCACATGCCAGTATTCTTATGGTGGAGCGCTACCAGCGTGTTATGCGTCGTGCGTTTACTCACAACTAATTTTGCAAGAGACGAAATCTAATTTGGAAATTCGAATACAATGTTCGATACTGCGGTTACATGTTAAGCCACAAGCAATTTTGCTAAGCCCTTCAATGGCAGTTGAGTGTTTTATTCTTCCCGCGCTATGTGAGAAAAAAATTGTTGAACATTACTACAGTCAAACATGTTCAACACCTACAATGGCTAGAAGTATTCTGAATGGGCAAATACGCTGTGAGTAATTACAAGGGATAAAGTCTTTATAGTAAGCCTGGCATAAGTTGGGTTTCGACGTATTTTTGAAAATGTTTGCTATCCGTTTCTGAGTGATAGTCGCACGTTTTGGTTTCTGAGCCATGAAACACCTGTCTCTGCCTGCATGAACACAAACTCTGATCAGCACTTTTGTGTGACAATACTACTCACACACTATCACTTAGCCAACATTTATTTACTGTATAATGTGTGTGAATCCATGTTTTGTCTAAGTAAACTACTGGTCACTTTGATTCTGATGAGAATGCCTTCTCGTGCAAGCAAAACAAAACATTAATATTGACACCTTGTAAAACGAAAATCCATAGACAGAACATTGCTTCTAAGGATTTCCTTGCTAGCTTTGAAGCTCATTTCTGTTTGACAAAAGTTGTACAATTCGTATTGCGCATGCACGTTACTCATAAGTTAGAATTTTTCTCCTTCAAGAATGCAGAATAGGAAAATTTATTTTTCTAATGATCTGTTACTTAAAAAATTGGCAACTCGGCAAATAAGCACGCGTCACCCCAATAGCTATAATGAAAATAAAGCGCAGAGAAGTGACATGATATGGCGATGACTAATTTGTTACCCCTTATTCCATAATCAGATACAACAGAACTGACACATGCAAATTACGACAGATGGCGAGTGTCAGTTCTTTGAAATGAATAACCGCAGTGCAGTAAGTTAATATATTTCTACTAGCATCAGTACCCATAGATTCCTGAGTATGTATTTATTGCATTATTATGTTACTCCATCTCCTTATTCTAGCTCTCTCCATTGTCTTCCACCCCACTCTTTGGCCGTTTCAACTGTTTTTATTTTCCAGATCTTCATAGATTTCTGGCACAGAGTGGCTATTCTCAATGCTTTGAGTTATGTTTACATCTATACCGTCGTGCTGAACGTAACTGGCAACATGACGGTTTAGATGTAAGCACATATTAAAAGCTTTGAAGCTGGCCACTCAATGGCCGAAACCTAGGTAGATCTGAAAAGTAAAAACAAAAATTGCGATTGATTGCTGACTTCTTACAGATTGGTTTAAATAAAATTTCACAAATGGTTAAAAAAAAAAAAAAAGGGGGGGGTGGCAATTTAGCAGCTCGCACAGGGCGGCACTTGGGCTTGCGCCGGCCCTGCCTCAAGGACATGTTCACCCTCCTCATACTTGTGCCCCCCCCCCCCCCAGAAAAAATTTCTGTATCCGCCACTGCTCGGTACCTGCACCTGTCATGCACAAGTCACTTGGGAGGAGCTGTGGCTCTTTGTGGCAGTTAGCTATCCACAATTTCCCAATTCCTTTCTTCAATGAGATAACAGACACTAGAATGAATATGTCTTTCTCCAGCCCCTGTTACCTTCAACTATGAGGCCCATGGGCTGATATGTTGCATGACATGGCAGTTACCTTTGAAGCTCTAACTATAGGAATAAAAATGTAAACACTTCAGCCAGCACACACAGCCTCCACACACTAGGACGACTAGCTTTCTCTCCATAGACTCAACTCATCTAACAATATCTGAGCGTCCACAATCTACAACTGCTTGGGAAGCCTTTACGAAGTTCCATCCACGAATAATGTCATAACTGCATTATTCCTGTGGGTATGTCTCTAAAATAACTGGATATGATGCTCCTGAGTCCACAAGACCTTGCACAGGTCGGCCATCCATAAGGATGCTAATGTAGTTTCCTATCATTTTGGCAATGACTGACAGTGTAGGATTTTGCTCGTCGATGGAGAACTTGATGGTCACAATGGGAAATGTCTTCTCCAGTGGCTAGCTTGTGGTGACAGTGTGATCTATGTCATCCATGAAATATGCTCTCTTCTCTTTCTTTCTTCTTCAGTCTGATGTTGGTATTTATATAGGTCTACTTGCAACCTGCTGGCATGGGTAACAGCAAGTATTTGCTGCTGCTCTTGCCAGTAGTGCAACTAATGACCCTGTTACCCTCAGTGGAATCATACAGGCTGCTTGTCCCAGATCCTCCAAACAACAGTCTAGCTTGAGGCATAAACAGATTCCTGAAACTGGATTGCAGAATCGTAAACCTGCCTTGGCCTCAACTGTCTCACCCTTTATGACAGAACTGAACGGAGAGAGACTGAAGCCAGCAATTGTTCCACTTACTTCCTTATCATCTCTTGAAGTGTCTCGGTCTTTGGCTCGACATGCCCTCCCAGTGCCTTTTGAACATTTTCTCTATCTGATGAATATGTCAGCAAGCTGGACTAGTACGTAATGTCCAGTATCTCACACTGACAGTGTGTGGCAGCCTTGTGGCTTAGATATGCAGTTATACAGCAGATGATGGATTGTGTTGTGCTGTCCATTCATTATCCTATTTGAAGCTCCTGCTTCTTTAATAGTTTCAAATAATTTTATTTGATGTATAGGAGGCATATCAAGTTTTACAAGAATAGAATTTTAATATTAATTCATTTCACATCTTTTATACAGAGAAGAGCTTGTGCCTTGAGTAGGCATGTACCTTGAGCCAAACGTATGCCTCTGGTCTGTACTTTCCGACTTCCAACTCTTGCACACCTCAGGGTGCATACCACAATAGGAGGACAATCAACAATTGTTACAGGTGCAAGGAGCAACTATTGCAGCTTTTTACAAACTTTGGTTTTTTCATTGCCTAAAAGTAGGTTTCCCTGTTCTTAATTCAATGTTATTCCAGCTGCACATGAACACATACAATTAAACTGAAATGGCCAATAGATGCTGTAGATGTTTATCTTAATAAGCAGATTGCCACTATAACCTCCATATTAATTTTAACACATGCCAAAGAACAAAGTGGGAGAAAAAGGCCCCCACCTAATTTGTATGTACACTTGTTCAGCAGTTGTTCCTCAAAACTTTACAGCTCACTGACAATTTGAACGTAGCCATCATTTTGACAGATGTTACTAAGCTACAGTTAAACCCTATAGATTTTCTCAAACCCAGGTAAGAAAATTGCATTTTTTGGTTGTTTGGGACATCATTGAAGAAATACTTGCCCCTATCCTGGGGAAAAATTGAGAAGTTGGTAAAAAATGGTACCTAGACTTCATGAAATGCCACTAATGACTTAGCCTACAAAAATCTGAAGCAACAAGTCTATGTCATTCAACAGGTTTTATATATTAGGAAAAATTTGTGTGGTTATAGTGGATCTCAGCAACAGGTGGACCAATTTACTTGCGATTTTCAATTTCAGATAAAATGGCTGCTGGTAACACAGGGAAAAATACGAAAAAAGTGAAATTGGCACATTTCAAGAGGTAAATTCAAAATTGAAAAATTAAAAAAAAAATGAAAATGTGATTTGAATAGTTTTGCAGCGTCATTAGGGTAATCCAAACCACAGAAATTGGAATCCAAAGTTTGTTTTGGTAAATATCCAAAAACAAATATGCAGGAAAACAAAAAATGTGTCATTTTTGGCACCTTTTTTTTTTTTTTTTTATTTTTTTTTTTTTTTTTTTTTTTTTTTTTTTTTTTAATTGTAGAGAATTTTCTCCTCTATCAAATGGTATATACCACATTCATGGGAAAAATCGGAAATGGTAGACAGAGTTCAGCAAACTTTTACCTGTTGAAAAAAACTGTTAGCCACTGACATGGGACTTCTATAATATTCCTTTTAGTGGATACATTTAAATTCAGTTAAAAACATGTAACTCTCACCTTTCTTAAATTAGACTCCAAATCGATTTCCTTATGTACATTCCTTTTAGTGGATACATTTAAATTCAGTTAAAAACATGTAACTCTCACCTTTCTTAAATTAGACTCCAAATCGATTTCCTTATGTACATTTCTTATGGAAATGTCTTGCTGCGAATATTTCAATACGTTTGTTTTGCGATATCTTTGGTTTTATTAAAATAAGCCAGTCTGACGATAGCATCAATATATGAATTAATATGGCAGTTTAAAAACCTTACAGATGACATTTTAAAAAACAGATTACTGAGAAGGCACATCACTCATAATTATACAATTCACAGACTGTTTATGCTAACGCTGCCTTGGGAACAATCGAGTGAAGGAAACCGGTTGCTTTCAGCTAATAAAGAAACAGCTGATGGTCATTATTATGAATTTTATTTATAATCTGACAGCTGTAATGCCACATGTTATCACAAACTTTTATCCAGTCAGCTCATTTTTCTCAGGTTTTTTCGGTATGACTGTCGAAAGTGTTGACATGCCAGCGACAGCAGCACTGTGTTAGCAATTCTCACTGGTGAAGCGCAGCGCTCTTTCACTGTTGATTTACATTACTCGAAAGAAAAATTAGTTAATACACATTTATAGCTTGATCAATCCGGTGTTTTGAAGTACACGGATACAACAATGCATTTTCTCAAAGACAACAACGGTGGTGCTACCCTTTTAATTGGAGGTGATTGGAAACAGTTGACTCCAGTCGTAACAAAATCGAATGAAGCTAAAAAAAAGTTCAAATGTTTGTTAAGCTTAAGGGACTTAACTGAGGGGTCATCAGTCCCTAAACTTACAAACTACTTATGAACTACCTTATACTAAATACGGCATAAACATCCATGCTCAAGGGGGGATTCGAAAACCCAACCATAGCGGCCGTGCAGAATGTGACTGGCATGCTGTAGACCGCTTGGCCACTGCAGCCGGCAGTGAAGCTCAAATCATTGATGCATCTTTCAAATACTGGGAAACATTTCAACAATCAATCCAACTTCATCTTCATGAAAATATAAGAGTCAACAAAGATGAAATTGAGTTCATAAATGACTTGAAACTTTTCGGCACTAGAGATAAATCTTATAGAAACTATATTGGTACTTGTCTTATACAGGTTGAAGCAGAAAATGTTGTTAAAAATGAAACAGAATTTGTGAACTTTTGCTACGAGCCCCAATGGTTACATCAACGTCATAACTTTACTAAATAACTTTGTGGAAGTGCAATCCTTTGTCCCATAAATATAGTAGTTCAAGATATGAACACTTATATCTAATTTAGCTAGCACAGAAGTTGACTATCAAAGTATAGATATTCCTTTGGGCGATAAAGAAATTGACCTCATGGAAGAAAGTTTTGTGGATTACTGCACTAAAAATATGCATTTTATTGAAACAACAGGAAAGCAGCCACATTTGTTGAAGCTTAAAAAAGGTGCAATTGTAATGCTTATTAAAAATATCTCATTTCTACCAGACTTTGCAATGGAACTCGAATGCAAGTTACTCAAATTTGTAACAAATACATCCAATGTAAAGTGCTCACCGGTTCTCAATCAGATAAAGGTGACGAAATTTTCCTCCCTCAACGTAAATTTTAATATGGTGGAACATGATTGGAGCCAGGGATTTGTTTTTCATGGCTTCAATTTCCCGTCAAATTAACTTTTGCCATGACCATTAATAAGTCTCAGGGACAAACACTCGGTTGAGTTGGAGTCTATTTTCATCGAGGAGAATGCTTCTCTCATGGTCAACTTTATACAGTGACGTCTTGAGTTTGGTCCAGAGAGTCAATCAAACTAGTCCCTGCCAAGTACGATAAAAACGAAATCAAGAACAATGTCTGGCAGGAACTTATTGAATAATTACATAATATAGAAGTCATCCAACATTTGAATTGATCTTATTTTTGTATGGCATATATTCTTTAAGAGTTACCTGGGTTATTTAACTACTTTTGTGTAAATAACTTATTTAGCGCAGTCGAATGGTTCAATATCACTGTTTGGCACCAGCCTTATCGGATCTCCTACAAAGCTGCCACTACCCAGTAAAAATATTCAGTATGATTTGGGGTCTGTTTAATACTGCTTACAAAATAACAATAATAATAATAAGAAAATAATAATTAAAAAAATTATCATTCTTCCTGCAGAATGAGAACGATGGCGAGGTTAGGAACCTTACATTGAAACAATGTTATTACCAAACTCATTCTCAGCTAATTATAACAATTAGATATTCTTTTCATATTCACAGAATATATTACTTCAACTGCGATTGGGCAAAGCTGAAAATGTGTACCCAGGCGGGATTCGAACCCAGTTGCACTGACCCCTACACCACTGGGGACACAGTGATCACCACACCAGCAAGGACTACCTAAGCGCCTCTCGTCATACACAAATTTCCAGCTTTACGCTGCCCACAGTATTCAAATTTGTAGTCACTATGTACTAATTTCCGTAAGAGTAAGGTATTATCTATGTTTTATGTTAAAATACTTGTGAAACATTAGATACAAGAAATCCAAAATATTGAATACTGATATGTGTATTGTTATGATTATATGTCTAAATAATGTTCTACAACAGTGCAATTTGTGGGTAAAAAAAAAGACTACAATTCTATACTTATAAATAGCATATTTGCTGCTTTGCTTTGTTGTAAGCAATGTCTTCTATCATATGTCTTCATCAGTATTTAATGTGATAATGCTAATAATTATCACTGAAAACTATGACAAGAACTTAACAATGTAACTCCAACTACAAACCATAATTTTCAAAACAAAAGTGCACAGATACAGCTTGAGAAGCTGCATATCTTTCCTTTCTTCACAGTAACAGTGGAGTCAGTATATTTACACAATAATGAGCTTGTAGGTAAGTACAATGCTACACTCACCATGAGATGGAGTTTTCCAGTTGTGATGTTGATGTGGGTCACACTCCACTTTTCTTTTCTTAAGTGGAGACTCTGCAATGAGAAACATTAGTAATGCATTGTGTAGAAGTTCTATGAATACAGACAAGAATTTGTATATTTAAAGCTCATTTTAGCATAGCAAGTAATCATTTATCGATAATTAAACAAAATTTTTATGCAATTCAATAATACCCCCCCCCCCCCCAAAAAAAAGCCCCTTATGTAGCTACCTCATTCAATACAAAGTTGCATTATACCTAGCATGAATGGAAGCCTACACCTACATGGCGCAACGCCTGCAAGTTCATTTAACTACTTTTGGCCTAATTTATCCCATTCTTCAATGGGATAAACACCCACAAATTCCATGGTTATCAATAATGGAAGATATACAACAACTCACCATAAAGAGGCTCACTGAGCTGCTGACAGGCATGAAAAATAGACAATCACATTTGAATGCCTCTTTACGGTGAGTTGTTATATATCCCCCATTATTGACGTTCCACTTGGATTTTTCATTGTTAAGATTTCATGGCTGTTCAAGATATGTATGTACAGCTGTTGTTTAAAATTTAAGCAAAGCATGTTCAATTGGATTCATATTGGGGGGGGGGGGGGGGGGGACATGCAAGCCAGTCGTATTACGCAATACTGGTGTGACAGATGAAATTATTGGCTAAGCTTGCATGGTGAACTCAAGAGTTGTGGTCCATAAACTATTGTCTCTAAAATATCGATGAAATGGTTCAACAATAGATTGTAGGATATTATCCCCTTATTGTGGAAGCTGAGAGGCAACAATGGCAACCAAAAACCCAATGTGATACCCACCTAGAACACAATTGAAATGTGAACATGTTGTAGTTGACTGACTGTATGCCTTTGGCATACAGCATTACCAACTCCTCTCAGTCCTCTCCACACATGTTGTCAACAATCATCTGGCATCAGACATATTTGGCATTCACCTGTGACAAGAACTTTGCACAAGTTTTCCATAGTCCATTCTTGGTAATTTTGTGCTCAGCTATAGAATGCAGAATGGTGTCTGGGTATAACAGCCAGGCCTCTCCATGGCCATGTAAAATACAGAGTTGTTGTGGAGTCTGTTTTGTAGAGTATGGTTTAACAGTTGCCTCCCAGCAGCCCTTACAAAGTCATTGTTTATCATGGTGACAATCTGGTTGGAGTTCCTTTGGGAATATACCAGTCATCTGACAGTTGTTGCCTTATTATTGTCACCAGTACAAGAAATGTCATGAACACTACTTGTAGTTTGAAAATGATTCCAGGTCCCTATCACATCCCTCTGACTCATGACTCTTTCTCTTGCAAATTCTCTTGGTGAAAGTTTTTGTTGACATAAAGCAACAATCTATGAGTGATTAAATATTGATATTTATCTTCTTGCCATCAAAGAGTGTGTTTATACACTATCTACAAATGATCCATACTCTTCCTACTGTAATGAATAAAGGCACAAATATTTCTGCCTCACCTATATTCAAGAAAATTGGTATGCTATTCATATATGGAGCCATAGCCAAGTATGTTTAGATCCTATGGCAGTGGAAAGGACAAAGTTGTTGTTGTTTTTTTTTTTTTTTTTTTTTTTTTTTTTTTTCCGTGTCAACATAGGGGCAAGATGAATGTGTTCACAGCATACACAGAAGATGAAAAATGTTTCTTTTTTCTTTTATTATGGTATCCTTTAATATCTTCATTATCATGGAGCTAGATGGTATATAAACTTGTACTATTGCAGTGGATGTTGGCTTCTTGTTATTTTCAGAAATGATAATGAGTTCAATGTTTTGATCATAGTAGATTACTCACATTCCTATTTTATTACTTTTTATTAGTCCCTTTTCTGCATTACAACCATGTCATTTTATGTCAATAACCTTCTACTGACTTGCCCAAAAGTCCATTCTTACTGCAACAGCACTTCGCTAATTCCCACTACTCTAATTTTCAACCTACCCATTTCCTTTTTTTAATTCTTTGACCTACTTACCCAATGAAGGAATTCCTGCCCAACCCATAGTGAGGTAGAACGAAAAAGAACATTTTACAAGTAGAAAACTTAGATTTTACCTGGGCTACTAAACTACTAGACAACCAGATTGACTGCCTACACTACATGTGTACATTGTCTTCTGGAGCACTGGATCATCTAATGGGATCCCTGACTGACAGGATTGATGGTGCAGGTTGAGAAATTTCAAAGAAAGACAGTTCACAGAATAGTAAAGGGTAAAAAATATATAAACTTTTATGGTAGCCAGGTCAGATATGTAGGTGGAAGCACAAAGCATTCTGATGAGTTGCAAGAAAATAGGGCCAATGGCACATTCTAAAACCACATGTGAGCAAGAAAAGTTGAACTCAGGAGAGAGATGACTGTGACAGAAAACAAAGGAAGTGAGACACAATGTGTGTTCCCTTTTGAACATTTTGTAACTTCATATAAGTATTACACAAGAACATGTAGTGGAGACTGATGTCAGCAGTAAGAGTCTGTCAAGTGGATGCAGCAAAAATAACTAGCAAAGGTTCAGGCATTACCAACTGAGACTCCTTACTAGTTTCTTTAACCCAGATAGTGCAGAATTATTTTTCATTTAATTTTTTTCTCAGAAGCTATTAATTACCTTCACATGACTGCACGAGATCATTATACATGATTTTCTAACAATCACGCCATTAGTTTTGCAAAACTGCCCTTCTTTCTGGAATGAAGTCAAACTGAATGTTTTATAATTTTAATCTGATGAATCATTATTATTAAAACAACATTTAAGATGAAATATATACATATAAATGTCTCAAAAATGGAAGACCGTTCAAGAATTACAGACTGAACTTCTACATAAACATCAACTTTGTAGTTGTATCTAACCACTTTGCAATTGTCAATACAAGCTAAAATTGACCTGCAATGGGAGCAGGTGATTCAAAGAAATAAAATATGACACTTAACACAAATTCTTAGAGACATGAATAATAAAGTAAGCTGCCATTCTCGTCCTTCTGGAAGGACGTCAGCGTTATCTGGGTTATATATTTCATGTTCTTGCATCTTGAGAGCACTTGGTCATAGGGATTGATGGAAGGCACATGTACCACACTTGATTATATGATTATGATCTCTGTTCCTAGATGATCCAGCACAGGCTAGTGTAGCTGGCAGAGTCTTCAAGGTACTGGTCTCTAGTTGAGAGGACAGAAGCTGCTGTCTTTTGCTGCTCAAAGATGGTGAATCTGGTTGTCTTCTGACAACATAGCATCTTCTGACAACACAGGATCATGGAGGGTTACACACCCTAACCTCATTGGAGTGCATTGCTATGTGGTACTTGAAAGTATCACAGATGAAGACTAGAAGGGCTGTGCCAGCAGCTCCCACAATTTGTCATTGGAATGTTGTGCCTGAGCCAGTGCATCATAATCAGCTGCATTAGAGATCACCTCACGTGAGAGAGAGCATCTGCTGAAACATTGAGTTCTCCCTCAATGTCGACTATGTCAGTCATAAACTGCCATATAAAATCTAAGTGGCATAGTTGTCATGGTGATGCACTAATTCATATATCAAAAACTTGTTGTCTGTGGTGAGTATGAAGTATCTACCATCAAGCATATGCCTAAATTTCTTTATGGAGTCATACATCATGTACAGCTAATGGTCACACATAGACCACCTTTGTTGTAAAGGTGACAGTTTCTTGTTATAGAATACCAAAGTCTACCACTAGTTCTCTCTCTGCTATGGAGAGAGTGGTGCTTACTGCTGTTGCAGACATGTCTACTATCAGAGCTAAGTAGCACTTGCAAAACTGGCTGTGCCAACAGAGTGGCCTTAGCAATAGTGGTTTTTACATTGTTAAATGCTGTCTCCATCTCACTGCTCCATTGCAGTCTATAACTGGGTTTAAGTGGGCTGTGAAGGAGGTCATTTAGAGGAGCAGCTAACAGCACATGATTGAATACACCATGACAGTAGAAACTGGTGATGCCAAGGAATCGTCTCAACTCATGCACTGTTACTGGTATTGGATAACTGACTATTGCATCTACTTTATCCTCCGGCAGTTAAATTCCTTTCCCCATTGATCATATAACCCAGGAAACAAACGTCTGGAGCTCCAAAACCACATTTGGACGGGTTGACTAGAAGTGTATGCAAGTGAAGGTGTGTAAACAACTGGCATAGATGCTCCAGGTGTTCCATTTCAGAAGTTGGCATGACTAATAAATCATCAATGTATATGTAGCTAAAGTAAAGTCCCTCATCACTTCATCCATAAAGCACTGGAATGTTTGTGTGGTGTTGCACAACCAGAGTGGCTTTCTTGTGAATTAAAAGAAACTAAACTTAGTGTTGACTGCGATTTTAGCAATGTTCTCCTGTGCTACCAGTGCCTGTAGTACACTCGCACCAAATCCAAAGTTGAAAACACACATTTACTAATGTGGTGGATGATTGTATGGCATACTGGTGTCATAACAGTTAACTGTCTAGTAACTTTGGAAAACTTTTTTCAAGAGTTTCTCATATGGTGAACTACCTGTAATCATCTGAACCGATGTGATTCTGCACCATATACACTTCCCTTGTTGGCCAGCTTGGTAGTAGAATCAAGTAAACATCAGTGTGTGAGGTCAGGTAGCAGGTCATAGAATAAGCATCACCTTTGCCACAAAAACTGTCACTCAAATGTTAAACATAGGCCAAGGTTTACTGTGCACATCATGTAACCTTATATCTTTACGTAGATCTGTTCACTGGATATTAGTGTGCCGGTCAGTGATGAATAATCAACAGTTGCCAATTGGAGAGCCAGTTGCCATCATTACTGACCTCCAGTCACGACGTGCATTTTTGTGCTTGCTGTCCAAACATTTTATGGTACCAGCTGATCATCTTTGTTGCTGGTGACCAGCTGCACTTCCTGGGTGAACAGTGTCGTTGGAATCACCAACCCGAATGCCATGCTTGCAATGACACAACTTGTGCAGTAAGCTCCGTGATTTGTATTTGCAGTGAGGCTATAATGGAGTCAGACAACAAACTACCAGGTGCTACTGTCATAGACAGCTACATTTCTGCAGTCTGGTGTGCCATCTGTGCTAGCATGTTTAGATCTCTAGCACACACTGAGAGTACCTTAAGCACACCTGAAGGGATTCATGACATCCTGATGTTCTTCAAATTATCCTTGCTAATGTCATTGCTTGTTAGTCTACATAATCAGTGTAGCAACTGTGGGGAGTACAATCTCCTAATTCCTCTGAACACAGCAATACCTCTAGCTGTTTTGCTTTTGATTGGAAGAGGGATGTGATCAGGGCATTCTTCATCGTTATGTGGCACTTGGTGCTCAGTGGCGATGACAAGATGTCCTGCACCTCAATGGCTATGTCTACAATGAGTGCAGCAATGATGTAGCTATATTTTATCTCATCTGCCATAACGCTGGGAAGAAGAAATTGGCTTTCTAGCTGGGCAAATCATAAAACAGGATTCTGCTACCATAGTGGTTTGATTGATTTGGGGTTCAATGGACCAAACTACACTGGTCATCGGTCCCTATTCCCAATCACAAAGCATGAATTTTAAAGACAATAATTGTTTAAAATTCTAAAACAATGCGTAAGATCACATTGATACAATGACTGTGAATTGTCAAAGATATATAAAAAAAAGGAAAGAAGTGACTAAAATGGAAGGGGAGGAAAATTAAAAATGAATTATCAGAGAGTTTGAGCTGGATCATCTCAGTAATAAATGGATGATCTAGCCACTCAGAGATATGTTAAAGTCTCTTGCCTAAAAGTCACAGGCAAGAGAAAAGGAGAAGGATGAACACTAAACTTAAACAGAATGATAAAAACCACTTGCAAAAATAAAATTTAAAATTTTATCACCTGCTGAGGCATTGTCAGCAACTACCAAATGCAGCGTGTCAGGGATGTTAAAATTCTGTCTCACGGTAGACAGTTCAGGACAATCCAGCAACATGTGGACCACTGTCAATTGAAAACCGCAATGGCACTGTGGAGGGTCTTCACGGCGGAGAAGGTGGCCATGTCTAAGCCAGGTGTAGCCAATGCGAAGCCAGCAAAGGACCCAGATTCCCTGACAGACTCACATAGAAGACCTCCATACATATCAATCCTCCTTGATAGTCCGTAACTTGTTTGGCACATTCAAGCGTTACAATTCAGAATTCCAGATACCAGACACTTTTAGGTGTAACACTGAATGAAGATCAGCTACTAGGATGTCAATCTCCAGAAGTGGTTTACTAGTAGCCTGCTTCACAATCCTATCGACCAGTTTGTTACCTGAAATTCTGATGTGTCCTGGTGTCCAAATGAACATCACCTAAAGTCAAGACCAGTGCAGGACATAGATTGACTCCTGTATAGCCACAACCAAAAGATGGTACGGGTAACACTCATAAATGGCTCGTAACCTGCTCAGGGAGTCACTACAGATGAGGAAGGACTCACTCACCAGAGCAGGAGTGGATATGCTCAAGAACACAGTCGATAACTACCACCTCTGCAGTGTAAACACCGCAGCCAACTGATAAGGTGCACAGTTCGGTATGGTCTCCATTAGCATATGCAAAGTTAATGTGAACATCAACCTTTGAGCCATCATTATAAACTATTTCAGAGTCCTGGGAAGCATCAAGGATCAACAGAAACTGACTGTGAATGGTCTCAGCATGCATTGAATCCTTTGGTCTATATGACAAGTCTAAATGAAGTTGTTGTTGTGATATACACCATGGAGGTGTACCTGAGTGAGCCCCGAATAACAGTTGGAGAGGCCAGGATTCCAGAGCAAAAAGAAGGGAATGAACACGAACAGCAATCATTTCCCTTGATCTGGGCCATTTTTGTGGGAGCTGGACAATTGTGTCTGGGAAAAGGAGACTGTAATTCAGATGATTCCATGAACTACTGATTTGTGCAACGTAATTTTAAAGCAGCTGGTAGTGTCATATCCTTAATTAAGGGACCCCAGCCTCAACAAGAAATTTTTCACCGGACTTGTCTGGAAAGCTCTTAATGCTAGTTGAAAACCCATGTAGAGTATAGGGTCTAGGATCTGCAATTATGAGGGTTCTATAGAACCATATATAACGCTCCTGTAGTCTAGATGGGACTGTATTAGAGCTTTATAGAGCCATAGGACCGTGGCACGGTTTGCACCCCAGTTGGTGCTACTCAGGCAGCAAAGAGCATTTAGGTGCTGCCAGCACTTTTTCTTAAGCTGATGAATGTGAGGGAGCCAAGTCAGCCAGGTGTCAAAAACCAAACCTAAAACGTGGTACATTTCCACTACATTCAGGAGTTTGTCATCCAGGTAAAGTTCTGGATTAGGGTGAACTGTACGATGGTGACAGAAGTTCATGAAATAATTTTTGATGGCTGAAAACTGGAATTCGTGGGTTAGTACCCAAAACTTAGTCCTGCGAATGGCTTAGTGACACTAACACTGAAGAACAAAAATAAATACAGAAGTCATCTGCATATAATGAGGGTGATACTGAGAACCCGAAAGCTGCTGCTAGGCCATTAATGGCCACTGAAAACAGGGTGATGCTCAATATAGAGCCCTGTGGGACACCATCCTCTCGGATATGGGGTCAACTATGCAATGCAATAACTGGAACTCTAAAAGAACGTAGTGTAAGTTCTGGATGGAGGTTTGGAGTTGGCCCTGAAGGCCCCACTCATGCAATGTCCTGAAAATGTGATGTCTCCATGTTGTATTGTAGGCCTTTCACAAATCAAAAAACACTGCAAGGAGGTGTTGATATCAGGCAAAGGCTGTACGGATAGAGGAATCCAGGTAATCAAGATTATCTGTGGTGGAGCGGCCTTGACGGAAACTGCCCTGGCACTGATCCAGTAGGCCTTGAGACTCAAGGAGCCAGTACAGCAGCAGACTCACCATACATTCTAGCAGTTTACAAAGAATGTTGGTGAAGCTGATGGGTCGGTAGCTATACATGTGGGGTTTTTCCTGGCTCGAGCACTGGTACAATGATACTTTCTTACCACTGTGATGGGAAGACAACATTGTTCCAGTTGCAATCGACTCCACCAACAGATGTTTTAACATCTGATTATGGATGGGATCTGGCCCCGGGGCTGTGTATAAGGGCACTGAAAAATTCCCATTCACTGAATGGAGCATTGTATGATTCCATATGGCGAGTCAAGGACAGATGCTTTCATTCTTCCTGCTCTTTCACGGTGCGAAAAGATAGTGTAGAACTCTGAACATAGGGCTCACTTGCATTCTGGGTCAGTACAAATGTCTCCATTCATAGAAATCCCACGTACAACAGTAGCACTCTGGTATCCATATAGACATCTGATTTTCACCCACACCTAGGATGGTGAGGCACGTAATCCAATAGTAGACACATACCATTCCCAGCATTCCTGCTTATGCCATCTGATTAACAGATGGGCTCTGGCACAGTGATCCCTGGTGACCATCAGAGCACTGTCTGCCGCCGGTGGAATCCCAAAGAACAAGGGATTGCATGTTCAGCTGCAGTAACAATAACCGCAGTAAGACTTTCAGCCACCACATCTACATCAGCATGTGTTGGAGGGCCAACCATTGCAACAGAATCCTTATTAAGGGCCAATCTGGGTAGGGGATGACACTGAGGTAGTGAAAGGAATATTGGGAAGTGGTCACTACCACATAAGTCGTCATGCACTGTCTAATGGACAGATGGTAAAAGGCCAGGGCTACATACTGATAGATGAATAGCAGAGTAGATGCCATGAGCCACACTGAAATGTGAGGGAGCACCAGGATTTAAAAGGCATAGGTCAAGCTGAGATAATAAAGTCTCGCCTTATCTACCATGACCAGTAATTGTACTACCATCCCACAAAGGGTTGCAGTGTTGAAATCACCCAGAAGTAGGAAAGGTGGAGCTGAGACATCAGTGCACCCAAGACATGTTAGGGTACTTCACCATATATATATATATATATATATATATATATATATATATATATATATATATATATATATATATATATATATAGCCACTGTTGTCTTTACCCTGACTGATACAGCTTCTATAAGCATCTGGAGGGGAACACCCTGTCATAATCTGTACAATTCCTATAATAACCCCAATAACCACATAAGGTAGGGGACCACATTGTGGTAAATCAAGTTTCCTGTAGCACAGTGCATAGTGCAGGTGAAGTGCTGAGAAGTTGTCGCAAGTCAGCTAATCAGGGGAAAAAACTGCCACAATTTCACTGGAGTATTTTACTGTTACTGACTTGAAAGGCCGTGATAGAAAGGATAGACAAGATTATTCCATAGGTTCACCTGTCACTGCCAATTGGGAACCTACAGAATCCAGGACTATTGGTTCTGGGGAGTTAGTTAAGATGAGATCCTCAGGGGATGTAAGGGTCTCCACCTAGTCTTCAGAGGCAGAAGATGTATGAGGTTGTGATTTTCTTTTTTCTCCTATTTCTTAGTTTTCTTAGTCTCGCTGACCCTTTGGTTTCAGGGGCTGGGAGGGTTTCTCTGAAATGGCTTCAAGAAACCAATGAAGATAAGGAAGCCCTTCGACCAACCAGCTGCTTGTGGATCCATCAGTCACTGGCTGGGATCCTGTTTTCCACTGGGAGAACCCCCTAAGGGGAGTGTCCCGAAGGATCCCTTCCTAGTGAGAGAAGCCAGAAAAGGCTGTTGTTTCTCCGGCTGGGGATTGGGGACTAATGTTATCAATGGTTTGGGAGAAATTACTCCCACAGGTTGTGGTGGGGGAGCAACAGAAGAAGGGCCCCCAACCTACAAGGGGGAGACTGAGAGTTATGTCCCTTAGGGCTCACAGAAGATTGTCCAACCTTTGTTACAGTCATCCCCAGAGAAGGTGGAGACAATGTTACAACTGCAGCAAATGAAGTGACCATAGTCACTGGGTGAAGCCGCTGGTAATTTTTCCTTCCTTCCATATACATCAGTCAGTCTAAAGTCTTAATTTCCATGATTTTCCAATCTTTGCAGATGATAATACACTCTGGTGAGCAGGATGCATGGTGCTGATTGCAGCTGGCACAAATGGGAGGTGCAGTATGTGGAGCGTCTGGGTGTGATGGCTGCCCACAGTCCCTGCATATCAGGCTGGAGGTACATCATGAAGACATGTGAACAAATTTCCAGCACTTAAAGCACTACATTGGGGGAGGATTATAGGTTTTACGTCACCTTTTCAGGCAATGTGTCGTCCTCAAAGGCTAAGATGAAAACACCGGTGGCAACCCTATGATCTTTTGGTCTCCAACAGACACGTCTGGCAAAGTGAATACCTCATCACTGTAGATTGTTGTACAATTGTTCTTCAGACTGTAGCAGGAGGTCATGGTGGAAGATAAAACCCTGTACCACTGTACCATGTTAAGAGTCTTATGAGGCATGATGGAAACAGGAACATTTCAGATCTTGTCACGAACGCCAGCAGAGCCTGTGACTGGGCAGAAGGTACTGCTTCGATCAGGACTGACCCACTTTACATTTTAGACATGCTGGTAACTTCCCCAAACTTATCTTCTAGATGTTCTACAAAAAACTGAGGTTTTGTTGAATTGAATGAATCGTCATCAGTTCGGATGCACACAAAGAATTTGGGAGAGTTTGGCTCATCCCTATCTTTTGCTCCGTGTTTCTCCCATGATGTAGCCAGGGAAGGGAATGATCAGGGAATATGTTTCTCAACACTGAAAGTTACTTTTCCATACTTAGAGACGCCATTGTCATTATACAAAATTCATTTCATTTTTGTCCCACGAGCAGCTAGGGAAAAATCGGTCCATCCAGACAGCCCCGCATGCCTGGGTAAGCCTGATACAACTGATGTGTGGCAGGTTCCCCAGAGGTTGCTCCCTAGTGAGTGTTTCACCTCAACAGCCATGCATCTCCTTGGAACATAGCTCACCTTGAGATTGAGAGTTTTTTTATAGAGGTTTTTACCATCCTTACAACCCGAGAGATTAAGCCAAGGTCCCTGGGCTCTGCAACGTACAACGTTCAACCATTGCACTGTATGGTGGTCACTGAGGCATGCAGAGCGCTTACGGTGTGGAGGATTGTTGGTGTGACGCAGTCCCCAGCTCGAGGCCCCAGGTTCGCCAAGCCCGTACTCAGAAAATTAATGCTGAGCCCCCTGTGGGGTGCCATAGCAGTGGTCATTTGACAGCAACTTGGGGTACAGCAGGGCTCTGAGTCCTTTTAACAGCTGGTGGCAGGTCTGACATTGCTGTTTGTCAATACATGGACAATGTGTGGCGTGGTTGACTTGTTAGGCTGACTCCTGGTGATAGTATTACGAGTAACTAAAGTCAACTGGTGTAACTGGCTTTATTAGTCACATCAGCTATTATCTCAAATCATGTCAGGGTGATCAAAAATGTCAGAAGCAAATGTTTCAGCTTTACAACATTTATTGGTCACACATTTGTGCAATATATATCCAAATAATGGCCAATGAGAAAACTGGACACCAGAATAATTATGATAGCCCAAGAATAAACAACATCAAAGGCATTAAGTGTGAGTGTAACTACTATACAGTTAGGCACATCTACTCTGTGAAAACACTACACTGACTACACTTCCACTATGCAACAAATCCTTCACTCTTGTAATCTGGTCCAAATGTCCACTAACCATTGCCCCAACAGTTTCCTCTTCCTCATTCTGTCAGCACCTCAAAATTCACAACCCCATCTTCATAATGCATTATACACAACCATCTCCAGAAGCCATATATCATATGTCTAATGAATGCGTCTGCACCTGTCACCCCTACTCCCATATCACTTGCCAGCAAACCTGTCCCTCCCCCTTTCAGTTAGCTACTGCTAAGAGGTGTTGCATGCAAGGGTTTGAATCATGTATGACACATGTGTGCTTGTGGTGGCAATTGCTTGGAGCATTCACGCATTAACTAGCTCTCACAGGCCACGTGGGCCCTTAGTAGAAATGTGATGCTTACCATGGCATTATGTTCTATGTGCCTAACTGACGTGTGTGTGTGTGTGTGTGTGTGTGTGTGTGTGTGTGTAGAAGGGGGGGGCTGTGTGGACAGGGACTATATCCATTGGTGGTGAGTGTGGTTATACTCCATATGTTTTTTCTCTTCTGACATTGGTTTGTTATACATTTGCTTCATGCATTACATGCAGTTCTATTCCAACAGTGCAACAACAAAGACCATGTCTCATAAGTTTGCAACTCCAACCCCCCAAACAGGATCAGGATATGGTAATGGATGTCATTTGTGTCTCATCCAAATCAGTTTCTCCTCCTAAGTTATTTATCGAACTTAAGTTTCTCAACAAGTACTATGTATGGATGTTGATATGAGCACTGCAGCCATTCTATTTAACTCACAAAACTATGGTGACTTGGGATACCTTCCATTCCTTCCTGTCACTCAGAGGTTGCTTAGCTATAATAAACAATGGATTCTTGTGCTGTGTCAGTTCAGCACTCCCACAGCACACTATACAATGGTGCAGCCAGTAACGTTTCTTGTAGTTGATAATACTTACACAGAAATGATGTGTTACAGTAGTTCAGGTTCTCAAATTCAAGCGAAGTCAATTCAGTATTGGCTCAAGTTCCCTATCTACAACTGGACATGCTCTGCACTGACTTTTCTTCCTTATTTATGCTGAGGTAAGGTTGCATAACTTCATTTAAGGCTCACATCACTATGAAACCTTTCATGTGAAAACAGTTTTTCCAGACTCACCCATGGCCTGTCACACTCTGTGACAATGTTATAGCTGAATTAGACAAAATAACTGAATTAGGTGTTATTAATCCAATTTCTTAAAGTGAGTGGGCCTCGCCACTGGTTTTCATAATATAACTGAATGACCAGTGGCAGCGCAATCAACAGCCCATTGCATGCTGGGATAAGTTGCAATCATAATTATTAGGTGGATGCTTCTTTTCTAAGATTAACTTGATTGAGGCTCATCTACAACTCACCTTGGATGAGGCCTGGCAAAGCATGTTTATTGTAAATACTCCTGTTATGGCCTAGCAGACCATTCAGCTCGCACGCACCCGTATTATGTTCCATTGGCATGTGCCGGCTCAGCCACGATAGTTCGCGGCCTAGCCACGGGAGGTCACGGCAGTCTAAGACAGCTGACATTAGCTGCACACCATCTGCCAGCGGAGCACTGTCAAATGGCCGGCAGTGACAGCCGGCTTAGTCTTTGAGCGTACTCAGAACTGTCAATAAAGTGTTTGTGCCAAACGGTGTTCACTTCAGTGGCGACGAGGTTTATGGTGAAGTGATCTTCTTGCTGCAGTCATGGCAGAGCAACTTAGCACCTTGCTGATGAATCTTCAGTTGTTGCCAGAAATTTTGGCTCAACAGAATGCTTCCCTCGCTGTGTCTATTGACACCTTGACTAGGGCTGTGATACAACAGATCAGGTTGCAGTCTTCTGTGCCCATTTCTTTGTTTCCTCACTTTGACGACAATGTTGAGGATTGGTCTGACTATGAACAGCGTTTACGCCAACACTTCATAGCTTTCCATGTGTGTGATGAAGGTAAGAGAAAAGCTTATTTCCTTTCATGGCTCTCGCCTCGTCTTTTTCGACTGCTGTGCCCTTTGGTGCCGCTTCAGACGCAGGCGTCCCTCTCCTTTTCGGATATTTGTTCTCTCTTCGCAGCATATTTTTGCCACAACTCTCATGTGGTGTCGGCCCGCATATCTTTCTACTGTTCGCGTAAACAACTGTGTCAGTCATACTGCCCCTGGGCTAAAGAACTGCAGGGGCTGGCCCGTCATTGTCTCTTTCTCTCCAAGCCACATGGTGATTCCTATGCAGACTCTATGGTCCACGATGTTTTCATTTGTTTTGCTCCCGACCTGGACGTTCACAAGCAAGCTCTTCAATCAGACGATCCCTCATTAGTTGCGATTTTACAAATTGCTTGCACATTTGAAGTTTCTGATGCCGTGTGGTGTCAACTTTCCGCTGGGGGGAGGTATCCTCCTTTGCCGATTCGGCCCAGTTATCTGCAACACCGGTTTCTTCAATGGCTGTTGTTGTGTTGCCCTCCCCTCCCTCCCTTCTGATGCCACAGCGCCCACCTGTGTCGTATGGGCGGGGGGAAAGGCGACGCGTCTTTCTTGTCTTTTGTGCGGGGCATCCATTCTCAGGAATCGTGCCTGCACAGACGGGCCACGTGTAATCGTTGTTGAAAATTCGGACACATCGCCCAAGTGTGTCGCTCCTCCGCTCGGGGTCACAACAAGACCTCTCACCCTTGCGATTTCTGCACGTTGCCCATGGATATTAATAAAGTCGTTCCTGTCGGCATACAGCTGCCGAAATATTGACCTCTACATTCTGTGGAAAACTGTCACGCTTTAAGTGGACACGGGTGTGGTGACATCACTTCTAACTTCCGCTACTCACAAAGCATTAGGCTCCCCCACTTGATGTCCGGCACCTCGCATGTTGGTTGGCTACAGCAACCACCCTATTCCACTTTTGGGGTCGTGTGTCGCCGAATCTAGGTATCAGAATGTTAGCCGGGCGGTGCTGTTTGTGGTCATAAACAGTGCGACGGCTACGAATATCTTTGGCCTTGACACTTTCCATGCTTTTGGCGTTACAATTACTGATTCTGTCTGCTTGGTTTCTCATCAAATTCCATACAAGAGTCTCACACAGCTATGCGCATAATTACACTTAAAAATATGGCTCGCCCCGTCTTCTGTTGGGCCCGGCCACTCCCGATCGCACTCCGCGGTGCTATTAAAACCGAATTAGATCACCTGAAGGCGGAGAGTATTTTGCTTCCTGTCACAGCAAGCGAGTGGGCCTCACCTCTAGTCATTATACGCAAGCCCTCTGGGGCTCTGCGCTTATGTGGCGATTTTAAGGTAACTGTAAATTCCCACTCCAATGCCTCGCCCAGCAGATTGATAGATCGGCTGTCAGGGACCAGTATTTTTCAAAGATAGATCTGGCAGAGGCTTATCTCCAGATGCCTTTAGATGATGCCTCCAAGCAGGCGCTGGTAATTTCTACACCTTTTGGCCTATATTAATATCTGAGGTTACCATTCAGGGTGGTCAGTGCCCCACAATCTTTCAGCATTTTTGGAGTAATTGCTAGCACTGGTTCCCCGTTGAGTGAACTACATGGATGATATTGTAGTGATGGAGTCCACGGTTGCTGACCATATTGCTAACCTCTGCTCCTTGTTTACCATCTTTGAGGAGGCTGGTCTCTGCTGTAATTTACAGAAATCGTCTTTCTTCCAACCCATCTACTTGGGATATGAGGTATACGGGTCGGGGGTGCACTCTGTGGCCGATCACGTGCGTGCGGTTGCAGATCTTCTCCGTCCTTCTTACGTACAAGAACTTCAAGTATTCCTGGGCAAGATCACCTATTATCACTGCTTCCTCCCACAGGCGGCCACAGTGGCTCACCCCTTGCACCAATTGCTGCATAAGGGCATCCTCTTCCTCTGGTCTACAGCTTGTGAGCGGGCTTTTCAATCACTTAAAGCAGCCCTTCTTGAGGCTCCATGCCTCATGGCATACACCCTGGGGGTCCCGCTAGTGGTGGTAGCAGACACCTCCCAGCACGGTGTGGGCATGGTGTTGGCACATCGGTTCCCAGATGGGTTGGATTGCCCGTTGGCGTTTGCATCTAAAACTCTTACAGAGGTGCAGCACAGGTATTCCCAGGTTGACAAGGAGGCCCTAGCCATTGATTTTGCTCTAAAAAAAATATGTTTATCTCTATGGGTCGAAGTTCACCCTATATGTGGACTACCGCCCACTAGTGTCTTTGTTCCACCCGTCAGCAGCTCTTCCAGACAAGACGGCCCATTGTCTCCAACGCTGGGCCTTGTACCTCTCCCATTTTCATTACGAGATACAGTATTGGTCGACTGCTTATCATGCAAATGCCGACGCCCTATTGCGCCTCCCAGTAGGCCCCGACACAGTCTTTGATGCAGAAGAGCTTTTGTGTTTTGCAGTAGACGAGTCGGCAGTAGACGTCGTCGGCAGTTTCTCTATCAATAGTTCACGGATCACGGAGGCTACGGCTGCTGACCCTTTTCTCCGGGTCGTCCTTCACCGGATGTAGCAAGGCTGGTCAGAGCAACCTCCGGGTTCGGCATCGGACCCTCTCCGCAACTATTATGCAATTCGCCACCGCCTTAGCGCCTAGAAGGGCATTTTACTTCTGTCCATGGAAGACGGCTCCCATCGTGGTGGTTCCACAGTCATTGCACTGCCGGATTCTAGATCTTCTACATCGGGACCACTGGGGCGTCTCCCGTACAAAGATACTTGCCAGTCGACATGTATATTGGCCAGGCATAGATGGGGACATAACTCGCCTCATAGCAGGATGCTCTTCTTGTTCGTCCCAAAAAGCAGCTCCTTGCTCATCTCTCTCTCTCCCTGGCCCACTAGACCACTCCGTCCACACCTTGGAAGCAACTTCATGTTGATTTTGTGGGGCCCTTCTTAGACAGCTTTTGGCTTTTAGTTGTTGACGCATACTCAAATTTCCATTTGTTGTTCGCTTGACCTGCACCTCCACGGAAGTTACTACACGTTCCCTGTTAAAGATATTTTCTATTGAAGGTCTCCTGGCAGCATTGGCAACAGATAACACGCCACAATTTACTTCACAACACTTTCGCAATTTTTGTTCTACCCATGGGATCCGCTATGTCCTTGCCCCATCTCTTCACCCACAGTCAAATGGGGCAGCAGAGAGATTTGTCCACACTTTCAAGACGCAAATGCACAAGTATGTGTCACATCTTTCAGTGCAGGATGCCCTCCTTCAATTCCTGTCATCATATCGATCAACTCTGGCCAGTCAGCATAGCCCCTCTGAGCTCCTTCACGGCCAAACTCATCAGACGTAGTTGTCCCTCTTCCATCCAGGCTCTCACGCATCCCTTCCTCGTCCTCTGTCATGTTTTGCCCCGGGTTCGGCTGTCTGGGCTCGAGGCTACGGCCTCCTTGTTGGATCCCAGCCTTGGTCGTTCAGGGGCATGGCTGTCATCTCTGTGAGGTCCGTTCTCCCACTGGTATTCTCACCCAGCACCATGATCACCTCCGGGTCCGCCATCCTTATCCCACACCAACAGTCCCTTCCCCCTTTTCCAGGTCATGCCTCACTCTGTCTGCAGCGCTGTCGGGGGACCGGTCTCTACCAACCTCATTTCCGCTGATGTAGGACGGTCAGCGAGGGGAGGTCCCATCACCGTTGGCGTCCGGGGCCCACTTTGCCGCCGCAGCCCCAGTGGCCAGCTCCAAGGAGTGGACAGCTCCAGTTGCCGGAGGTGGGCTGGCCTTGCTGCTAGCCGATGGGGGCCTACAGTCTCCAATGGAAGTCCCACAGGAGGAGAGGATGGAGGACTCTCCACAATGGAAGTTCCACAGGAGGAGAGGATGGAGGACTCTCCACAATTGCCAGTGCTGGGAGCGGCAGGACGTCGCACGGGAGGGCGAACCTCTCAACGCGCAAAGGGGTTTTCGTCCGTAGGAGGTGGTTTCGGCTAGGGAATGGATGAAGCTGCCTGACGATCGGACGTATGTGGAGCAGTCCCAGCAGTGAGACATCTACACCGCTGTTCCAGATTCCGCCCCCTCATCCCAAAGGGGGAGGGATGTTATGGCCAAGCGAGCCATTCAGATTGAGTGTGCCTGTATTATGTTTTGTTGGCTTGGGCCGGCTCGGCCACGATACTTCGTGGCCTAACCACTGGAGCTCACGGCCATCTAAGACAGCTGACATGAGCTGCATGCCATCTGCCAGCGGCGCCCTGTCAAACAGCCAGCAGTCACAGCCGGCTCAGTCTTCAAGCATACTCAGAACTGTCAATAAAGTGTTTGTGCCAAACAGTGTTCACTTCAACTCCCTTTCGTTTATAATAAAACATGTACCATCCATTTGGGGTCACAAGTCCCAGCTATTTTGTAACGTTTTCTGGAACAGCTTACTTCAGAATTTCCTGGCGGTATTAATTATCTGGGCAATACAGTGGTTCCAGGCTCTTCCACTGAAGAACATTGTCCAACTTATAGTTCCTGTTTTCTGCACTCAAGTCCACTGGGCTTAAATGTAATTTGAACAAGCGTCAATTTTTTCAATCCAAAGGAAGTTGCCCCCTTCTGGCAGTAGTGTACCAATTGTTCTCGTGGATTGGAAAAAGTGCAGGTCATTCATGTATACAAGTAGGGTTGTTGATCTGATGTGCAGAATTGTATGCCTATATCTCTAATGTTGGTCAGTTGCAGAATTTTGAAACACATTTTATGTTCGAATATTACGTTGTTTCCGGGGACCATAAATCTCTTTTGTAGAAATCAACAAGGTTTGAAAAGCAGCAATCATGTGAAACATAATTTGTGCTATTCATCCATGAAATACAGAGAGCAGTAGATACAGAATTACAGATAGATGTTGCTCTTCTTGACTTCCAAAGGGTGTTTGATACTATTACACACCATCACTTGAAAAACAAAGTGCAAGTATATGGAATATCATACCAACTGTGTGACTAGATTGAGGTGTTCCTAGCTAATGGAAAGCAACATATAATTCTCAATGGAGAGACATCTTCAGACATTAAAGTTCTCTCAGACATGCCCAGGAGAGATTATAGGACCACTGCTTTTCACAATATATATATAAACGACCTAGTAGATAACATTGGAAGTTGAATGAATCTTTTTGCACGTGATGCTGTAGTTTATTGAGAAGTCACAACATTGGAAGAGGGTAGATAAATTCAGGAGGATCTGCAAAATATTGATGCATGGTGCAGGGAATGGCAATTGAGCCTCAACATAAACAAGTGTAAAGTTCTGCATTAACATAGAAAGAAAAATGCATTCTATGCAATAATAGGACAAACCCGGCAACTTACATCTACTTCCATATATTTTATGTAAGGGGTGATTCGGGAAGTGTAATCTGGAACAAAATAAGTAGGTTACAAAACTCTCATTTGGCCAGTACTTGAGTATTGCTCATCAGTGTGGGATTTGTGGCAGGTAGGATTAACAGAAGACATAGAGAAGGTCCAATGGAGAGCAGCAAGCTTTGTTATGAGCTGATTCAGTGCATGTAAAAGCATCACAGAGATGATTAGGAATCTCTTGTGGAAGACGCTTGAAAAAGATGTTTTGTATCGTGGTACAGGCTTCTTTCAAAGTTCAGAGAGTCTAGATTTAATGATGAGTCAATCAAAATATTGTTTCCTCCTATATATGTCACACGAAGCAACCACAAGGATAAGATCAAAGATATTAGGGCCCAAACAGTGGCAATCATACTGACCACAAACCATATGCAACTGAAACAGGAGAAAGTAACAATGATACACATAGTATGGATGTAGATTGTCTGCCTGGGGTTTGAAGTCTCATGCAGTGGCATCATCTCTAGTGTCAACACATCACTGTTTCACTGCATTGCCATAGGAGGTAGAGCCCTTCCTAAGGAATGTTGCATTATACCATAAGTTTATTCATGATGCAGTGACCCTCACTCAGCCATTGCATACACTCTGGTGTAAGGGCATTCATTTTCATATACCTCTTACACGTGACATAGTAGCTTCTATATTGAAACAGAATCTGCATCTGCCCCTTGCTTAGTTACATTCCAACCTATACAACATTTAGTTCTAACTACAGGTGCTTCACAACCTGAGCTGGGTGAGGTTTCAGTTAGATATGAGGAAGGCTCTGAGCACCCTTTCACCTATGCATCAAGGATAGTCAACTCCACAGCTTAACTATTCACAAATTGAAAAGGAAGCACTCACCATTGTCTATGCAGTGAAGAAATTATATGTGGTTTCTGTGCAGTACAAAGGTGCACACTAAGATTACAGACAAAAAACACATGATTTTGTTGTTTATCCCATCAGCATCATTGTCACATAAGGCCACCCACTGTCATCGACGCTGGACTCCCATTTTGTCACTGTTCAATAATGAAATCTATCTCCATTCCATGGCTTACCACACTAACACAGACACATTATCCTGTGTACCAGCTACCCCCCAAACTGGTTAACAATTGTGATGAGTTGCTTTGTTTTCACACATATGTGGATCTCTATAGACAGTGGATATTTTCCCTATTACCACATCACAGGCCACAGCAACCATCGCTACCATTTCTATCCTGTGGAAGGTGGTCTGCTCCATACCACATGGTTGGACTGTTTTTGCAACCTGCTTCGAACCTTGGTACTGGTTTTTGATCAGTCGACAGTAAATGCAATTCCACAGGATCCTCTCTCCATTGTGAGGTCCATCTGCTTTATGTGGGCCATTGGGGTGTGTCACACACAAAAATGTTCTGGCTGGGGTTATATGGTAAAGATCTGCATGTTTCTACCTGTTTGCACTTTGCTGCCCACCAAGCTACACTCTGTGTCCTTTGCCCCAGGGCCAGCATTGGGGAAGGTTCGGGAACACATCCATGTTAACTCTGTTGATCCTTTTCTGCCCTCCTTTTGGTTACTACTAGCAGACACATCATCCAAGTTATCATAAGTGGTTCATCATGGATCTACATCGGCAGCAATCATGGTAGAGGTATGCTCTAAAATTTGTTCGTTGAAGGGTTGCTTGCCACGATAGTTACAGATAATGTTCCAGACTTTTATTCTCAAGAATTTGCCAATTTCTGTGCTTGCCAGAGTATTTATCATGTGTTGGTGCCTTCATTTCAACCCTAATCCAATGAGGATTTCCTCAACCTTGCTCACCTGATCCAGCATGTTGTCTCTGCCACAAAACCCCCATCACTGACAATGAAATTGAAGTGTCATGTTGTGCTTGCCGTGAAAATGGAGGTGTGCTGTGATGGGATGCATTTGTGGGTTTCAATCACATGTGACACATCTGTTCTTGCAGTGGTCACCACTTGGTGCACACACTCACAGAATGGCTCTGAGTAGATGCTGTATAGACTAGAGTGTTGGGGTGCTCAGCCACTCAGTGTAACGTCTTGCTTATCACTGAGTTAGGTTCTAACCTACATGGGGACAGCTGATGAAGGCTATTTTACTTCTGACAATTATATGTGTGTGTATTGGGTTACTACACTACCCATCCCAACCCACCACTCTCTAATCATGCAAAATGACACAGCCTCTACCACATTACAGTCCACTTGCTGAAATACTGACATTGTCTCTCCAGACAGCACAATGTGTAGGGGAAATGTGTGTGTGTTTGTGTGTGTGTGTTTTGCCTCTGATTCTTCTGCAATTCAGTGAGTGGTCTTATAACCATTTTTTTTATACAAACCTGAATATTTTGCACCTGTCATTTCCTTTATCTGCTCTTTGGGTGGCCTCTTTCCTTTATGTGTGTGTGTTTCTGGATTAGGTCTTGAGGAGCTCGCTTCAGAATTACTTGAGTCTTCATTAGGAGAGTCATAATTAGTACTTGGTTCTTCCCAAAAATCCACTTCTACTATGTTGTCTTCAGTGAGTTTAATATGAGACTCTGTGTTTCTTCTCCTCTTTCTTCCCACTGACATGTCATTTGCTGGACAATAAAGAAATAATAATTCAAATAATTACACAATTACAGCAGAGAAATAAAAATATAATACTATAATTGTAATAATACTGTATGGGCCAGAATATAAAACACTGAATGCTGCATCTTGAACTGTTAACAATATGGCTCTTTGTTTCAGAAGCCACTGACATTTATTTCGATGTAATAAAAGTATCATATATTTCATGACATTAAAATATTATCAAGGGGTATTATTTTACCCATGCTGGATTATGTTGAAACCTATAACTGTCATTCAATTAGAAATTATGCACATAAAATGCAACCAGCTACAAATACTTTAAAAAAAGGTTTTATTTTATTTCAATTAACAGTTTCAGGCCTCCATGACTATCTTGAAATGGTTGCCATTGTTTTCAAAGAGTATATTTGTCTATAGAAAGTCCAGGTTGCAATATTGTGAAAAGGATGATACACTAAGCAGCAAACGGGCATGACAAAGTGGTCAAGAAATCAATAAGATATTAGAATGACATGTGACTGAAATAAATAACAGTCCATACAAAAATCCCCTTTTTACAGTAAATCAAAGATGGAGGAATGGGAGTTGTGTCTGACACATAGACAGTAAATGAAATGATGGTATGGTGTATTAACATGTGTGTTAGTATTTTTACATCTAAATCTATGGATATACTCAGCAAGCCAGTGTATAGTGAATGGCGGAGCCTACCATGTACTGTGATGAGTCATTTCCTTTCCTATTCCAGGGCACTGCAACTCATGGGTGTACCTCTTTTTTAAGATACGATCAGTGTCTAGTGAGAAGCTCAGACAGGCAGGTACTAAAGCTGCTCAAATACCCCAAGATTTTTACAAAAGTACAGTGAAAAATAATGTTAGTATATTACATCAAATATTGGAGGCTGAAATAATAAAAGAGATGAGCTTCTGGTATGTTTAGAGGATATAGAAACTGAGTGTGTAATAGATGGAAAATATTAAAGTCAATGGCCACAAACTTTCAGCACATGTAAGTAGAAGTAATAAGGTGAGAGGATGTAGTGTAACATGATTCACTACATTCCATAAGTTTGTCTCAAGATATTCAAATATTTTATTTTTGGGGGCAATTAAGCAACTCGAGACCAGAAATTGCCCAGGGAACTCTGTCTGCACCAGTTCCAGGTGGATGCACAGTAGTTGAGCATGCAGAGGAATCACAGAGAAGCTCTGGTCCAAAGAAGAAACATCAAGATAAATATATTTGTATATAGAAAGTCCAGGTTGCAATATCGAAAATATTGTGAAAAGGATGATACACTAAGCAGCAAATGGGCATGACAAAGTGGTCAAGAAGTCAATAAGATATTAGAATGACATGTGACTGAAATAAATAACAGTCCATACAAAAATCCCCTTTTTACAGTAAATCAAAGATGGAGGAATGGGAGTTGTGACTGACACATAGACAGTAAATATTTAGTGTTTTGAAGTTCTCTGCTTTGAACATTGTTTTTAAGTTACTTCACTTCTTAAATAAAGTCAAGGTCAGGCAGACTTGTATTAATGAATGTATTAATTCACAAGGAAATGTGTAATAAATGGAAAATTTGCCTCCATGAAGTTTATTCAGTAGCAATTGCTGAATTTGGTCCACATATTCACTAAACTGCAACTTTGTCAGAGTTCTGAAGTCCGAGCTAAAATTTCAAGAGTTTCCCCTTAATGAACTTGCCAGTTCCAAACAAGAAGGGAACATAACATAATTCTACCTCAAAACTTAAGAAGATTATTTATAATTTAAATGAAGTATGATGCCTCAATGGAAACGTACAGTAGGGACAGTACAAGGAGGAGTTGCCATTTATGTCAAAAGTGAGCACTGTGTAAATAAAGTAAATAGCAACAAAAAAGGTTTTGTGTAGAACAACATAAAGAAACATATGCTTTTGAGCTTAACCTGAATGATGGCAACGTTATAATTGTAACAGTATGTAGGCCCCCATCAGGTAATTTTTAACTACTGTATTTAGGGGAAGCAAATTATTATTTCTGGGGATGCCTATCAATGAGTGACTGGATAGACCTTTGATCAACTTACCAATTTTACATAGTACCAGAATTTTTTCATGTTCTAAGCAAGATCTTTTGCTAAGCTTTAACAGTGGTATTTAATGGTATGCTTTGTGCATTGCTCTTTTGTATGATTTGATTTGCTTGACCTTTTTTGAACCAAGACTGCAATTGCCTTTGCTTTCTCAGCATATTTCAAATTTTACTATTAAACCACAGTTGGTCTTTCCCATCCTTAATACATTTTGTCACCACGTATTTCTCCAGTGCTTTATTTACAATGTATTTAAATTTTGCCCACAGTTTCTCTACGTCCACCGTACTGGAACTAAATGATGTCCACACTATTCAAGGTTAAATCTAAGTTTGGCACAGAAGAGGGTGAATTATGCGGCCACAAAAGTCTGACAGGTAGTCAAACAGCATTTACAAAGTAATTTAAAGAATTTCTGAATGACAACTCCCTTTACTCAGTAGACGAATTTTCACACAGGGATTAGTAATTCAGCCAAAAATAAATAAATACATAGAAATAAAAAAATTGTATGTCATGTAATGTTATCTTTTACTAAACTGACATGTTTCACATCATTACCAAATCCCCTATTCATGATCTTTGGAACAAGTATTGATCTAATGTAATCTGCCTGCATGATTTTCAGAGTAGATTCTGGAAGCACTGTGGTGAGAGACTTAACAGCAGCCTTATGTAGTGGCATTCAACCATCGTTATGGTTTGGGGTGGAATTGGATTCCACTCCCACACATTCATTGTACAGTAACCAGCATGCTTTACATTTCTGAAGTGTTGAAGCCTCTAGTCTTTCAATACCTTTGGAGTTTTCTCACAGCCACATTGCAGTTCAAGATTACTTCATCCTCTATCGGTTTCCATCACTGTCTTGGCCTTCCTGTTCTTCCAAACTCTTGCCTATTGAAAAAGTCTGGTCGATGACTGCAGAATAACGGCCTGGGGTACACCACCAACTTGGCATTAAGTGGAAGCAGCATGGACTGCTACACTCCAACAACACATCCGGACCCTCTTCAGGGCCAAAGTGGAATTAGCAGTTATAAATAGTAACACTCAATACAGATATCATCATCTTCCTCACTTCACATAGGGCTATTTTCAGTCATGTGGTCTTTGAATAAGATGTTATCTCCCACCCAAATTTCGTTAGGATATCTGTGGTCCTTCTTGGTGTTAAATGCTAGATGGCCAGTAGAGTATAAATTGATTTGTAGAGTCTCAATTTGTCATAATAACAACTTTATATATACATATAAACATAGCTTAGTCAATCTCTGGTCATACCTGTTAGTGAATGTGATCTCAATATTATCCTATTTTTAATCACTTTTCTCTTTTTCACTTTGTGGGGTTAAATCACTTATTAGATTTTTAACATTTCCTTTAGAGATTTTTCTCATGCTTTCCTGTCACTTGGCCCAGAACTGATTGACTCCTCCTTTGTCTCTCTTTGTTATTTTCATTTACTGGTGCAGATATGTTGACTATTGAGTAATACTCATTACCATATTTGAGACTTTGTTGTTTTGGTTTCACTTCTGTTCCTGATTGGAATTTCCTGTTGTTCACAGAAATTACTATTACCTGGAACAGAGTTTCTTTGCCTATTCCCCTGACTGTTTTGATCTTCAGCAGTCTGTAGATTTTTTTATTTGTTGATTTATTCAACCACCGTTAAGCATTTTTCATGCCCCTGATGTTATTTAACATACACTGTATAGCTGCAAATCAAGTCATATGTTTAGAAAAGTTAAGAAATATAGATGTAATCTTCATCAAGCATAAATGCACCATAAAAGGCAAAATAATGGTGAAAAAGTATGTGTGACAATACAAATCCAATGAAAAAAATTAAGAAACATAAATCAGAGATATTAGATACAAATTTATGATAGAGTTTAAATGCATTACATACATAAGGAATAACAGCATGACAACACAAACAGTCCAGATAAACCAAATAAATAGAGCAGCTTTAGTATATTAGATCTCTTTTACTAAATATTTTAGTTGTTCTATTTTGTAGAAAGCTTTTCGTTCAAGCCACCTTTTTGTAATTTTTCTGAATACATTCAGTGATATGCTTCATGCTGTAGTTCAAAACATATTAAATAAATGTATCCCTATGTATATGTTATCAAAGTATGTAGTGTTCTGATCTGTTATACAGGTCTGTCTGATTTCCAATATCAGAATATTTTGTTCGTCTATCACCTATTCAACTTAATATAGTTTCTCTGCTTTGAGTAGGATATTGATGTTCAGTATTCCTCTGTATATCTTCATGTTGATGGAAACTTTGCAAATGTTCTGCTCTCCCTCTGTTTTCATGATAGGCTAAATTTTCCAGCATGTGTTGTACATTAGCATTACATGAAAATCAACAGCTTGAATGAATTACAGAAAATGCATGACACTGTGCTGACCGTAATTAAATTTTAATCACCACCAGTTTCAGTGATAGCCATCATCATGGCAGGAAAAATATACAAGTTCATTTCGTGTCATATGTCTTGAGATGTAATTATCAGAAATATGTGAATTTCCAATGGCATACTTTTACAACAAAACAGGAGGTTGACAAAAACACAAAGTTGAATGTGACCCAGAAAGAGATGTATAAGCTGATATAAAAAAAAAATACAAGAGCTCAAATATAATTCCATGTCACATTTCAACTTTGCCTTTTTACTCCTATTTTGTAATTGATTTTATTCTGTCATATTATCTCAGTAGTGGTTCATACATTCTGATAATTACATTTCAAGACACAAATGATATGTGATACTGACCGATGACCAGTGCAGTTTTTTCCCTTGAACCCCAAAGCAACCGACCAACATGTGATGCTCATATATTTTTTCCTGCCATAATGATTACTGATAACTGAGAATGGCTATGATTAAAACTGAAGTACAGGCAGCATATTGCCATGGATTTCCTGAAAAACAATTTTTTACAGCTGCAGTACTAAACTGGGCACTGGGATATTGGGTATTACTTTTTTTCCACTCTTCCTCTCCTGATTAATGTCTACACTTGGTTTGTGGATACAGCTTTTGCAAGGTGAAAAAAGCTGGAGTTGTTAGTTGCAGACCTTTGTTTGCAGCTACACCAATTAAATGAACAGATGCTGACCTTTTACCATTTTCAGCATCATCCTAATCATCACCACCTACTACAAGGTGCATCTGAAAACTTCAGTGAATCCAGAATGAAACTTTCACTCTGCAGCGGAGTGTGCGCTGATATGAAACTTCCTGGCAGATTAAAATTGTGTGCCGGAACCGGGACTCGAACCTGGGACCTTTGCCTTTCGTGGGCAAGCACACTACTGACTGTGCTATCCCGACATGACTCACGATGCCACCTCACAACTTTACTTCCGCCAGTACCTCGCCCCCCTACTTTCCAAACCTCACAGAAGCTCTCCTGAGAACCATGCAAGACTGCTGCAGAGTGAAAGTTTCATTCTGGAAACATCCCTTAGGCTGTGGCTAAGCCATGTCTCCACCATATCCTTTCTTCCAGGAGTGCTAGTCTTGCATGATTCGCAGGAGAGATTCAGTGAGGTGTGGAAAGTAGGAGGCGACCTACTGGTGGAAGTAAAGTTGTGAGGAGGCATCGTGAGTCGTGTCGGGATAGCACAGTCGGTAGTGCGCTTGCCCGCAAAAGGCAAAGGTCCCAGGTTTGAGTCCCGGTTCCGGCACACAATTTTAATCTGCCAGGAAGTTTCACTTCAGTGAATGTTCACGTATTTTACAAACTGCACTAGCGAGGATGGGGTGCCTGCACATACACTTTGAGAACATGTCACCAAGCACTCTCTATCTTGTATAGCACTGCAGTGAAGTAGTGGTACAGAGTGTGATCCAGCTAACAGGGTCAGTGTGAGAACTCATGTCATTGCAACATGGAGCACAAAATAGAGTGATGAATTAACATCAAATTTTGTTTCAAATTAGGCAAAACACAACAGAGACCCATGGCACATTAGTTCAAGTGTATGGTGCTGAAGCAGTGAGTAAAAAGTGTGTGTTCGAGTGGTTTAAATGCTTTAGAAATGGAAAGGAAGGTGTTGAGTATGAGACAGGTTCAGGTCAACTGTCCACAATCACAGTCCCAGACAACATCGAATGAGTACAATGGATGCTTGTGGATGATTAGCGGCTGTCTTTGAGAATTACAGCAGATGAGCTGAAAATCAGCACAGACAGTGTAAGCAATATATTCACGAACACTTCAGAAAGCGAAAGATTTGTAGCCAGTTTGTATCACACTTGCTGTCAGACGAGTAGAAGCAAACTCAGATGGCAGCATCTGAGATTTCATCGACATGTCTGACCAGAATCCACAATTTTTGGAATCCGTCATTACAGGAGATGAGAGTTAGTGCTACCAATACAATCTGGAGACCAAGCAACAGTCAATGCCATTGTGTTTATCGTCTTCCCTCGCTCTTTCAATAGCAAGGGCTTGATCCATCATGAATTTGTACCAGCTGTCAATGTGGAAGTTTACAAGGAAGGTTTGAAATGGCTACTGCGAAGCATCTGATGGGTTTGTCCAAATCTGTCTTGGATTGGACAGGCGAATTTCCAGCACAACAATGCCCATCCACACACTGGATCCATGTGCTCAACTTTCACACTAGACACAAGGTCACTGTGCTTCCACACCCTCCTCATTCTACAGATTTGGTGCTGGCAGACTTCTTTCTGTTTCCCCACCTTAAATTAACCACACTTTATAATGGTTTCAGAGATCCAACAATGTGTGACCTCAGTGCTTCAAGCTATTCCACAAAAAGTGTTTGCTGACAGTTTCCAGCAGCTGTACAACTGATGTCAGAAATGTATTGTAGTCAATGGTGATTACTTTGGAGGCCAGCAAAGGTGTTTTGTTTGTAACTCTTGTTTCTTATATTTCCTGAAACCATTCACCAAACTTTACAGACGAACCTTGTATATTTATTGAGATGGTATTATCTATGTACAATATACAATGTCACTGTTGCATATAGAGTGAATCAAAATAGCAAATAGCATTACCAAATTTGAATACCCAGTTCATCAGAGGCAAAAAAATCAAGAAAATGAAAAGTATGGTAGTTCTAAACTCAATGATAAAATGTAATGTAAGCTACTGTACAAAAATATGTAATACATACATTTGCAATACATTTCAAGTATCACTTGATCTTTTCTTATCAGGTTCACAAACTTGGCAACGTCCACATTATTGAACTAATAACAATTATCTAACAGAAGCATTTACCTGAAATTCCTTTGCCATCAGACCAACCAGTAGGCTGATGGTGACGTTCAAACTTCATTGGTTTTGTGTGTCTGGCTCCTGTAAATTGTGTAATCATTTTCTGTAAATGTTGCTGATGTGTATACTCTTATTACTTGCAGATAAGGTACCTTAAACAATGCTATTTACTTAACATATCATCTTCAACTGATAACCAGTCAATTAGACAATACTTTAAGAAGTATAAAAAGTTGTTGGTAAAGAGATGTTACATAAAAGAGTAAAAATAAGGAGATCAACTGTAAGGAAAAGATTTTCACAAAAACCAATGATAAGATAATGGAAGGGATTAAGGGTACCTACCTACTCTTTCACTGCCTTCACGTAGATCATTAGGATCATGAAATTTTGTTAGTTTAATTGGCTTGGTACATTAAAAAATTAGATTAAATTATGTAAATGCACAGACAAAAGGCAAAGATCAATAGCAAGTTTGAACTCTATTCACACTTTGTTGAAGCGTGTCAGAAATGTTTTACAAACTCTTCACCTTTTATTGTGTAACTTGATGTAAAAAAAGACTTGAGGTTCACCAATCCATTCAGAATACTGACAGTCCTCTACATTAAGTAACCCTTTTCTTACAGTCCACTTTATTCACTAAATTATTCACTCATCAGGTCATTTCATTTAAATTGTGTTATCAATTATTCTAGCAATGGAAATTCCAGGTTGGAATATTAATAATATGAAGATAGGTAGCAACTCACTGTAAAGACAATTGCTGAGCTGCAAATAGCCATATAAGGAAGACAGTCACATTGACACAACTTTAAAATATCTGAATGTGTTTTGAGTTCAAACATGTTAAATTAATAGCTGGGGCCTCCAAATCTCAAAAGCTATTTTTTCAGACTGTCCTGTGCCTCTCGTCCTGGAAGAGGCCTCATGATGAGGATATTGAAGAAATGTATGAGGAGGTAAAATAAATTATTAATATTGTCAAAGGAGAAGGAAACTTAATTGTGATGGCGGACTGAACTTGGTAGTAGGAAAGGGAAGAGAAGGAAATGTAGTAGGCGAATATGGACAGAGGAAAAGGAATGTAAGAGAAGATCGCCTGGTAGATTTTTGTGCAAAGCATAATTTAATCATCACAAACACTTGGTTTAATCATAATGAAAAAAGATTACATATGTGGAAGGGACCAAGAGACACTGGAAGGTACCAGATTGACATTATAATGGTAAATCATAGGTTTAGAAACCTGGTTTTAAACTGTAAGACATATCCAGGGGCAGATATAGACTCCGACCACGACTTATTGTTATGAACTGTAGATTAAAACTAAAGAGACTGCAAAAAGGTACAAAATTAAGAAGATGAAACCTGGACAAACTGAAGGAACCAAAGTGGTGGAGAGTTTTAGAGGAGCATTAAGCAAGGATTGTCTTAAATGGGGGAAAGTAATACAACAGAATAAGAATGGGTAGCTCTGAGAGATACAGTAGTGAAGGCCACTGAGGATCATATAGGCAGAAGGACAGGGCCTAATAGAAATCCTTGGATAACACAGAAGATACTGAACTTAATTGATGAAAGAAGAAAATATAAAAATGCATCAAGTGAAGCAGGCAAAAGGGAGTACAGACATCTGATAAATGAGGTTGACAGAAAGTGCAGATTGGCTAAGCAGGAGTGGCTTGAGGAGAAATGCAAGACTGTAGAAGAACATATAACCAGGGGAAAGATAGATACCACCTACAGGAAAATGAAAGAGACATTTGGAGACAAGAAAAGCAGCGGTATATCAAGAACTCAGATGGAAAACCAGTACTAAGCAAAGAAGGGAAAACTCAAAAACAGAAGGAATAGACATAGAAGGTCTGTACAAAGAAAATAAACTTGAAGGCAGTATTCTAGAAATGGAAGACAAAGTAGACGAAGATGAAATAGGAGATATGATACTGCGAGAAGAATTTGACAGAGCACTAAAAGATTTGAATATAAACAAGGCCCCTGGAGTAGATGAAGATATTATCGTTAGGAGACCCAGCCATGAAAAAATTGTTACACCTGGTATGCAAGATATGCAGGAGAAATACCCTCAGATTTCAAGAAGAATATAGTGATTCCAATTCCTCAGAAAGCAAGTGCAGACAAATGTGAAAATTATGTTGCAAAATACTAACATGAATTATTTACAGATGAATGGAAAATAGGTGGAATCTGACCTTGGGGAAGTTTGGAATCCGACCTTGGGAAGTTTGGACACGCGAGACAATACTCACATTATGACTTATCCTTGAAGATAGGTTCAGGAAAGGCAAACCTACATTTTTAGCATTTGTTGATCTAGAGAAAGTTTTGACAATGTTGACTGGAATACAATCTTTCAAATTCTGAAGGTGGTAGGGGTAAAATATAGGGAGCAAAGAGTTCAACTTGTACAAAAACTAGACAGCAATTATTAGAGTCAAACTACATGAAAGGGTCGCAGTGGTTGGGAAGGGAGTAAGGACAGGGTTGCAGCCTTCCCCCAATGTTGTTCAATCTGTACATTGAGCAAGCTGTGAAGGAATGCAAGGAGAAATTTGGAGAGGTAATTTAAATTGAGGGAGAAGGAATAAAAACCTTGTTGTTTGCTGATGACATAGTAATTGTGTCAGAGACAGAAAAGGACCTGAAGGAGCAATTAAATGGAATGGACAGTGTATTGAAAGGAAGATATAAGATGAACATTAACAAGAGTAAATGGGGATAATGAAATGTTATGTCTGAAAATCAGGTGATGTTGAAGAAATTAGATTAGGTAATGAGACAATAAATGTAGTAGATGAGTTTTGCTTTTCGGGTAGCAAGATAACTTCTAATGGCTGAAGTAAAGGAGATATAAAATGCAGAATGGCTATGGGAAGAACAGTGCTTCTGAAGAAGTGAAATTTAATGACCTCCAATATTAGTTTAAATATTAGGAAGTCCTTTCTGAAAGCATTTGTCTGGAGTGTAGCATTGTATAGGAGTGAAAAGTGAACAATAAGGAGTTCAAACAAAAGGATGTTAGAAGCTTTTGAAATGTAGTGCTACAGATGAATGATGAAGATTAGATGGGTATATCACAAAACTAATGAGGAGGCGCTCAACAGAATTGGGGAGAAAAGGAGTTACTGGCATATCCTGGATAAGAGAAGGGATAGGTTGGTGGGACACATTCTGAGACATCAAGGAATTGTCAACTTAGGATTGTAAGGAAGTATGTGTGGTAAAAATCATAGAGGGAGACCAAGGGACAAATACAGTAAGCAAATTCAAATGGATATGGGTTGCCATTTGTATTCTCAGCTGAAAAAGCTTGCACAGGACAGGGTAGCATGGAGATCTGCATCAAACCAGTCTGCGGACTGAAGACCACAACAAGTACTTCCATTTGATATGTTTGCTTAGCTGACCAAACAGATGGAAGTCACAAGGTGACATGTCAGGGATGTAGGGCAGATACCCAAGTTGCTCCCACTTGAACTTGGCCGGTACACTTTGCGTGATTCTGGAGACATTTGGATGTGCATTATCATGGAGAAGAATCATTTCCTCCATAAGCAGCCCAGGCCATTTGGTCTTGATGGACTTTCATAGACTATGGAGTGTCTCACAGTAGACTGTTAATAGTTTTGTGCACTTGAGGAATTCGATGAGTATCGGACCTTCAACATCAAAAAATACAGTGAACATAAACTTGTCTGCTGAGGGCACAGCCTTGAATTTTTTAGGTGTAGGAGATGACACATGCTTCCCATCCCTAGATGATGCACTATGTTATCTTAAAATCAACCAATTTAGTTGTTAACATGTTTTGTACCTTTTCATTTGAACACCCCTCATACTTTTGTGATGATACTAGCACCAATGGCAAGTTAATCAGAACTATGAATCAAACAACTAAGAAGGATGAAACTGAATATAAGACAGACAGGGAAAAAGTGAGCATTAAAATACCTGTTGTAGATATAATAGGCAGTCTTACACTATGATATAGTCATGTGATGAGAATCAATAAAATCAGGCAACAAAACAGACAGAAAAAGGTGTGAACAAGAAAACACTAAGTGTAAACTTTGAACAAGAAAACACTAAGTGTAAACTTTGAACAAAGAAACAGAGAGAAGTGATTTGAAAAAGTTTAACTGCAATACATGTACAATGACAAGAAGCTATTGTGTATTATTGAACAACACAGTCAAAAAATTGTGTATGTACATGCGCATGTATAGAATGATTCATGTGAAAGGTAGTGAATTTCTGCATCTTATTTATGTGCCTATCAATGACTCAGCATCTTAACTATGAGGTGAGTTAATATCATTAGTTTTAAAATTAAGAATTATATTAATAAGTAACTACAGTGAAAAGTGAAAATCTCCCCCAAACTGGTAGTTATTGAAATAAAATCAGCTAACAAACAAAGAATTTCCAAATAAGAACTGTTATGGCCTAAGGGCCATTCATATCGCGCGCGCCTGTATTGTGTTCCATGGCAGGCGCGGGCCCGGCCGTGATAGTTCCTGGCCGTGCCACAGGAGGGCACGGCCGGCCTAACAGCTGACGCGAGCTGCGCGCCGTCTGCTGGCGGGCCCCGTCAAACGGCCGACGTGACAGCCGTGACATTCGACAAGTGTACGCGGAACAAACGATAGCGTGCTTAGGACTAAGAGTGTTTACCTCAGTGGCGACGAGGATTACGGTAGCGAGGTCTTCCTGCCGCAGTCATGGCAGAACACCTTAGCGCGTTGCTGACAAATCTTCAGTCGTTACCGGAAATTTTGGCTCAACAGAATGCTTCTTTCACGGCGGCTATTGACACCTTGACTAGGGCTGTGACACAACAGGTCGGGTTGCGGTCTTCTGTGCCCGTTCCTCCATTTCCTCCGTTTGACGACTTTGCCGAGGATTGGTCCGACTACAAACAGCGTTTACGCCAACACTTCGTAGCCTTCCAGGTATGTGATGAAGGTAAGCAGAAAGCTTATTTCCTTTCGTGGCTCTCGCCTCGTCTTTTTCGTTTGCTGGGCGATTTAGCACCGCTTCAGACGCAGGCATCCCTGTCCTTTCAGGATATCTGTTCTCTTTTTGCGGCGTATTTTCGCTGCCACTCTCACGTGGTGTCGGCCCGCATATCTTTCTACCGTTCGCTGAAACAGCCGGGTCAGTCGTACCGCGTGTGGGCCACGGAACTGCAGGGGCTGGCCCGTCGTTGTCTGTTTCGGTCCGAACCGCACAGTGATTCATATGCGGACTCTATGGTCCGCGATGTTTTGGTTTGTTTTGCTCCCGACCTGGACGTTCGCAAGCAAGCTCTTCAATCGGACGATCCCTCTTTAGCGGAGGTTTTGCGTATTGCGTGCGCATTTGAGGTTTCTGAGGCTGTGGGGAGTCAACTTTCCGCTTGGGGGGAGGTATCCTCAGTTGCCGACTCGGCCCAGTTATTCGCGGCGCCGGTTTCTTAGGTGGCTGTTGTTGCGTCGCCCTCCCCTCCCTCCCTTCGGTCGCTGCGGCGCTCGCCTGTGTCGTATGGGCGGGGGGAAAGGCGGTGCGCGTCACCCGCTTCAGAGAGCGAGCCAATGTCATGTCTTTCGTGCGGGGCGTCCCATTTTCGGGAATCGTGCCCGCACAGACGGGCCAAGTGTAATCGTTGTGGCAAGTTCGGACACATCGCCCGAGTGTGCCGCTCCTTGGCTAAGGGCCGCAAAAGGACCTCTCTCCCTCGCGATTTCGGCGCATCGCCCACGGATATTAATAAGGTTGTTCCCGTCGGCCGTTTGACGGGGCCCGCCAGCAGATGGCGCGCAGCTCGCGTCAGCTGTTAGGCCGGCCGTGCCCTCCTGTGGCACGGCCAGGAACTAGCACGGCCGGGCCCGCGCCTGCCATGGAACACAATACAGGTGCGCGCGATATGAATGGCCCTTAGGCCATAACAAGAACTTAGTAGTTATATAATTAATTAGTGCCGACCAGAAAGTTAACATTCCTTTCTTCCTGACAATCCCATTTTGAAAAATATACACAATTTCACTGAGAATATGATCAGCTAAATTTTAGAAAAATGTTAACTGCAGGATACATGAAGCAAATTTACAGTATTAACCTACCAATATTAACATAAATCACTTATAAGTGAAAGTTAATTTGAGCCACGACTACAGCACAGATGTAGTGAATACATACCTGATTCAGTACGATCTCTGGGCCATCTTTTGGAGTTATCAAATGGCTCCTGTTTAGATGGTTTAATGTATGGTCCACCTGTTAAAACAGAAACATTGCCAGATGTAAATGTGGAACTAGCAAAAAAATTCTTTTGCTTTTGTAAGCAGAGGAAATGAAGAGAACCAAACTACACAGTAGTATGGATGGCGAAAGTAAACACTACTTGGTGAAAGTTCTGTAAATTAGTATTATGTAACCCAAACCACCACTGAGAGGCCAGCATTGTATTTGTGGGCTTTTTACTGACAATATAATATGCTATTTTGAATCAAATTGTCCACTGTGTAGATGACATTATTCAGTCATCTGGTCATTTTATTTTGTCAATTTCATTTGAAATATCTTAACAATTATTATAACAATTGAAAGTCCAGGTTGGAATGTCAATAATATGAGGATAAGTAGCAACTCACAATAACAATGATTACTGGCCACAGACAACCATGTAAAGAAGACAACTTTAAATTTTTGGCCACACATTTCATCAGAGAGAGAGTTCATGCTACAGTCATAGAATCTCTCAGGTAAAACTTGACTTCCATCTCTGGCCACTATCATGAAAGTTAACATTTAAATCATTTACTTCTTTATTTGAATTATTGCCCAGTTTTATTTTTCTGTGATCGTTCCTTGCCTGTAAAACCTCTCAATTAAACAGTGGGTGCTGTTACCAGTGGTGCAGTCACACACCTTAGACACAGAACAAAACTAAGTTACAATGGAAGTGTCCACTTTCAAAAATACTGCACTAGTCACTTCTCCTACCATTTATCTTAATACTTGAAATAAAAAAAAAGTAAATTTATACAATCATCATGCTTGACAGAGTTGTTAGCAAAGGTTAGTCTGCTTATGGCCTGAGCTAGCTAACCATGTCACCTGATGTGTCAGTGTGCAATTACTTTGCATGGGGAGCCCTCAAGTCAAAATGTATAGCAAGAACCCTCATATTCTTCAAGAACTGCAGCAGAAAACTTTGGATGAGATTTAAGCAATTCCAGCAGTCTACTTTTCATCTGCGTTCAGAAACTTACAGACCAGGGCACAGGTATGCCAAAGAGATGAATGGAGATCATTTCCCAACATCTGATATAGTCAGGTTAGTGATCTATTTTCTTTCCTTGGTGTGTTTATTTGTACCCTGGAACTCAGTCCTCTGGGCTTTTATTTGCACCAACCTGTGTAACAGTAATTTACTTGTCAATTGACTTTATGATTTCTATACTGTCTTGAATCAGCCATTCAATTATATTTGCAAAAGATGCTAAAATGAGCATATGGGTGGTAGCAGGAGTGACTCAGGTCAAGAGTTGCAATAAAGAGCCCAGGTACAGAACAGATGGCTTGTTATTAGCTGCAGTTACTTGTGAGAAGCAAAATATAACACTGTAAGGAATAAGGACATAATCTTGTATAGAACAAATAGGTGGGGTTTCTTTTTGGCAAACATCAAAAGATAACCATATAGTGATAGCACACAAGGTCATTTGAGAAATGCATTAGCAGAGAAAGCAGACAAGCATTTTTCATTGAGCTGAGATGGACTAAAACTCTCAGCAACTAATCAGACAGCTCTAATTATAATGAAAGTAGGTGCTAGGAAATTCTGATGGACCCTGAATAAAAAAAGAAACTGTTTACCACTATGCCCAGTCTTATTTGCCTTTGCTCAGTGGTAACAAAGGAATCAATACAGCCAGCACAATTACAACATGCTTGCACCAAGGGGGTCCCAGACACTTGAGCAATACTCAGGATGAGGTCATACAAGCATTTTATATGAAATATCCTTTACAGACGAATTACACCTTCCCAAAATTCTCCCAATAAACTGAAATCAATCATTTCCCTTCCCATGACTGTCCTTATATGTCTGTTCCATTTCATATCGCTGTGCAGCGTTACACCTAGGTAGTTAAATAACACATCTCTGTCAAGTAGCACACTACTAATGCCATATTCGAATGTTATGGTATTGTTTCTCCTACTCATATGTATCTCCTTACATTTTTTTCTGCATTTAATGCTAGTTGCCATTCCTCACACCACCTATAAATTTAATCCAAGTCATCCTGCATCATACTACAGTTATTCAATGAAGACACCCTCTTGTACGTCACAGCATCATCAGCAAACAGCCACAGATTGTGACTTAATCTGTCTGTCAGATCATTTATGTAGATAGAAAATTATAGTGGTCCTATCACACTTTCCTGGGGCACCCCTGATGATACCCTAGCCTCTGATGAACTCTCGCCACGAAGGAAAAAGTACTGGGTTCTATTACTTAAGTAATCTTTGAGCCACTTATATATTTGGGTACCTATTCCTAAATGCTCATACCTTTGTTAACAGTCTTTAGTGTGGTACCATGTCAAAAACCTTTCAAATATCGAGAAATATGCAGTCTGCCTGTAGCCCTTCAACCACAGCATTGGACAAAAGCTTTTCCATCTCAAAGAAATGTACTATATTAGAACTGAGAATATGTTCAAGCATTCTACAGCAAACTGATGTTAATGATATAGGTCTGTAATTTCTTAGGTCTGTTCTTTTACCTCTATTATACATAGGAATTACCTGTACCTTTTTCCAGTCCCTTAGAACTTTGCACTGTATCAGAGATTTGTGATAAATGCAAACTAAGTAAGGGGCCAGTGCTGCTGAGTACTCTCTGTAAAACCACATTGATAACCCATCTGGACCTGGCGACTTGTTTGTTTTCAATTGTCTCAACTTCTGCTCTACACCAGCTAAGCCTATTACTACGTCCTCCATTTGGGATTTATTGCGACCATCAAATGAAGGAGTGTTTCATGATGGTCCTCCTGTGTGAATGATTTCTTAAATGTTAAATTTAAAACTTTGGCCTTCAATTTGCTGTCTTTATCACCACCCCAGAATGATCCTGAATGCCTAAAAAGCCAAATTATTGTTGCTGGTTTGGCAATGTCACTAGCTGTCAAAGTACAACAAGAAAATTTTTTAAATGGAACTGAAATATAAAATACAGTTGTGAACACATTTAACAACCATGTTTCTTTGATTTCTTCAAAAAATTGGAACAATATTTCTTATTGTGTACCAGGTTATAATTTTTGACCATTGTGGGAATAATCATCACATTTTCTTCTTTTCTTTTTTCTTGAGTTCTGTCAAAAAAAAATTGCTTCTTTATTTTAAAGAGGTATAAGGCATTTCTGTGAGTTGTATATTTAATACAACAAGTTTTCATGGATGCTCATTTTAGTTTCAGACTGATTGAAAGGGACACTTGTTGTCCCATGGTTTACAATCAGTGGAAAGAGATGGATGTGATGTGTCAGTGACATTCAAGAGAAGTACAATCGGAAAGGTAACATACTAGTACAAAACTGTAAAACACTTGGGATTGACAACAGTTTCTAAGAATGATAAACAGAAAATCAGTGAAGAGTAAGAGTTAATATGTGTATTGGATCTATGCCCCTTGTCATTTTTAGTGGCATAGGTTTTATTTTATTAGTCTTTCCCAATGTATAATTGGCATCAGTGGCAAAATGGAAGTCAGTCCTCATTATGTGTAATCACCCCTAAAAGTAAAGGAAACAATGGCCTGAACAAGTGTGCTGTAACATGCAGCTTTGGAACTAACAGTTATTGCAAGATACATTATTTTATTGCCACACACAACAGTATAATAGATTACAAGAATAAGTGGGAAGTAATGAAGTTTCTGGAAGAAGAACTGACTGATATTTATAAATTATCCATAAAGTACTGAGAATGGCAGAAAATATGAAAAATGCTGCATGTCTCAATGTTAGAGATAGCTGCAGCAACCACAACAAAGGGGTATCTGTGGGGGAACAATAACCACTTGGTACCTGAAAAGAGGCAGAAATCTTTCTGTAGTTGCAAGGGCAAAAATTTTAATGATTGATCTGGCCTTCTAAAATCAGCCAATGTGACCTTGTGGAATGATGCTGCAAACTGCTGAAATCAAGAGGAAACTATTACAATTATTTTTCCTGAGAACATGCTGTTCTACATCATGGTTAAAATATGATAAAATAGTCTTGAATAATATATTCTAGATGTAAATGAGTCCACCCAGTGGAAAATACTCAGGAGGATGAACAGTAACTTGCATTCTATAGATTGGAGCATATAACGTTAAGATCCCTTAATTGTGCAAATAGGTTAGAAAATATAAAAAGTAAAAGAGATGGACAGTTTATACATCCACATCTGCATATTCACTCTGCAAATCATATTTAAGTGCATGGCATAGGGTTCATCAAACCACATTCATAACATTTTCCTCCTGTTCCATTCTCTAAAAGTGCACAGGGAACACTGAACACATAAATCATTCTGTTTTATATCCGATTTCTCTTATCTTATTATTATAAGCATGTCTCCCTATGTAGGTGGGTGCTAACAAAATAAGTATGCATTTGGAGGAGAAACTTGGTAAAAGCAATTTTGCAAGTAGATCACACTGCAACAAATATCACCTTTCTTTTAATGTTTTCCATCCCAAATTTTACATCACTTCTGTGACTCACTCTCCCCTGTATCAGAGTAATACAAAATTAGCCGCCCTTCTCTGAATATTTTCTGTGTCCTCTGTCAGTCCCATGTGATGTGGAGCCCAAAATATGCAGCAGTTCTCCAAAATAGGCTGGACATGTGTAGTATAGGTAGTTTCTTTAGTAGAACTGTTCCACCTTCTGAGTGTTCTGCCAATGAAACATAGCTTTTGGTTTGCCTTCCCCACAATATTTTCTGTGTGTTCTCTCCAATTAAAGTTGTTCATAATTGTAATTCCTAGGTATTTAGTTGAATTTATGGCCCTTATATTTGAGTGATTTATTTCATAAATGCAATTTAATGGCTTTCTATTAGAGCACATATAGACACTTCGCACTTTTCATTATTTAGGGAGAATTGCCAATTTTTACACCATGCAGATATCATATCAAAATTGTTTTGCATCTGCTTTTGATCGTCAGGTGACTTTACTAACCAATAAATGACAAAATCATATGCAAACAGTCTAAGAGAGTTGCTGAGATTGTCTCCTAAATTGGTTGATATTAGATATAGGTGGCATTACTGAAGTTCAATATCAGGATGAATAGTAGGTGAGTTCAAGGTTATAACTACAAAATCAAATATGGGTGATACAGAAGTAGGCCTGATAATGAACAAGAAAATATGAATTCAGTTACGCTACTATCAGCAACATTGTTAACACACTATCTAAATGGCCAACAGTCATCACAGTAGCACAAGTTTATATGCCAGTTAGGTCGGCTGGCTGATTATGAAGAGATTGTGATCAGATTATTCAGATAGTAAAAGAAAAATTGAACTATGATTTGTAACTGGGATTAGATGATATGAAGAGAAGGAAAAAAGTAGAACATGAACTTGCAGATATAAATAGAAAAAGGAAGCTACCTGGTAGAATCAAACACAGAGCACAATTTAAACATTGCTAACACTTTGTTTAAGAATCATCAAAGATTGTTGAATAAGTGGAAGAGACCTGGAGACACTGACATGTTTCAGATTGATTACAAGTTCATGGGTCAAAAACTTAGTGACCCCTGGAGATATCATTCCAGCATTATTTAATACTGTGTAATCCTCTTCTGGATTTGATAACTACCAGAATTCAATCATGAAGTGACACACACGGTTTTGTATGTATATTACATGAAGGTGAAGGCATTTGTTGAGCAAATTCAACCAAATTGTGGAAATGCTGATTGTGTTTTACTGACTTTCCTAACAAATCCCCCAGACTTTCTATGGGGTAGAAGTCAGATAATTTTGCAGGCCTCTTGAAATGTAATAAGGTGGGGGAGTATTCAGAAAACCAATCACTCAATCTTTCACCTCAATAAACTCTGCACTTCCCACTGCAATGTTCTATCACTAACAAGATAGCCTCCATTTTCTAAATTCCCTGGCTAGGTCAACTATGAAACTTCATCGGGATTCTATTCGTCATCATCATCATCAGTTCCCTGTAGTTCTCTTTTATGCTAATCTGCTCTCAGCATAATTCTGAAGCATTTTTGGGATCATTGCCCTGTTGCAGAATAAACCCATGACCAGTAATTCTCATGCCACATCAAACTGCATTGTTGATCAGTACACTGCAATATCCTTCCTTCTTTAATGTTCCTTTAATTCTCACCAGATCACCAAACTTATCACCCACAAATATTTTCACACCATGACTGACCCTCCACTATGCTTCACTGTTAGTGACACACACAAACTCATCATGAAGCCGATGAATCAACATATGATGTTGGTTTATAAACAATTCAAACTTAGACTCATCCATGAATAACACCTTGGACCATTCCTGCACAATGTTGTTGTGGCCATTGCAATCTTTTCTCCTTAATTTATTTGCATAATAAAGGCTTTTGGCTACTAGCACCCTTTTAAAACTTATTCACAATTATGGCATTTTACTATTGAGACACAGATTGGAGCTGCTCGCATATTATTTACTTCCTTGTCAATTTTAGGTGGAATATGAGTCCTTTGACTTTTACTGTGCAAACACATGAACTGAATGCCCTATATGACTTTACTACTGGTCTTCCAGATCATGTCACACTTGATTTGGCATCAATTTGCTTGAACTGATAAAATATATACACTACCGTAGACTTACTTATGGCAAATTTCATGGCTATTTTTCTACAAAAATAACCTACTTGATGCAGAGCTACAATTACAGAACTTTTTCAGTTCATTCTTTTCCTTCCATTCCATAATGAGGTTATATTGCCGTTAGTCTTCCGACAGAACGCATGGTGCAGTGTTAGCATCGCAGATTGCTGTGCTGGTGGTCCTCAGTTCAAATCCTGTCACTGGCAGAAAAAAATTTATTACTTTATATTTACTATTTCTAGAATGTCCTATGTGTTTCTTTTGTTTGATAGACTTGTAAGTTCAAAAAATTCTTTCTATGTATAAATAGCGGAGCACTCCAAGAAGGAGGCAGTCTGTACTGAGTGTATGCTTGTGTTAGCAATAAACATGTTCTAAGTGTAAAGTGTTGTGCTCTAATAATGACCAGCTTTCGAATTCTAGACAACCTGCTGTTTTCGACGTGACACTTTCTCGTGGAGACAACTGGTATCTCACAATATATCTGCATCAGCATGGCTCCGATTAGGCAATGTAAGAGCCAGTGACTACATGGACAAGAACCGGAATACAAAGGGTATACACACTACCACCTTCTGAAGGTCTGTGTCATCAAAAGACCCATGGATACCAAAACAGCAGTAAACCAGCTGCACATCAGACACTCATCGGTGTTCTCGGGAGACGTTGGACAGGACCAAAACAAATAGCTGAAAAAGGATTCGACCAAGTTGTCAAGTATAATAGGTGGGATCACATTATGTGCTTGCAGACATACATTTCTACATGGATGGGATGGCCCAGCAGCAGTTTGAAAATAATGACAAGCTCAATAGCTGGGAAACATTCCAGACAGAACTAAGATGTTTGGAGACCAGCAGCAACAAGTCCATTTATTGAAAGAGCAATTAAAACACAGGGCCCAATGACATGGTGAGTCAATGGAGTCGTATATAAAAATGTTTTGGCCCTATGTCACATAGTTAACCCACATATGATTGAGGCAGAAAACATTTTCCACCCGATGAAGAGCATTGCAGAAGACATCTATCAAGCTCTTCTGTTAAAAGGAAGTTTCAACAACACAAGAGTGTATCCAATGGTGCCAAAAAATTGAGGAGATGTGTCAGAGGAGTGTTGGATGAAAGAAGTACATCAGACTCTTGAATGTTGTCCCTATAGCCATTATGGAATACGAGTATGATTTTGCTTCTCTCATACGACAAATTGTGAGAGAAAATCTAATAATGGAAATTCCAGGTAGTAATTAACAGTATAGTAATAGGACAGTTTACAACTCACCACAAATACATGACAACAAGCCATGATAGGAACACAAGAAGACACACACATACAACACTTTCAGCTATGGACCATGGCCTTCTTCAGAATTAGGAACATTTGCATAATCAGCTCTGGCTGCCGCACTTCGAATCAACAAAGAGCGTGATTTGAAGTGCAGCATCCAGAGCTGACAGTTCTGTGTCTGTGTTGTATGCCTGTATGATTGCATGAATGTTCCTAATTCTGAAGAAGGCCGTGGCCAATAGCTGAAAGTGTTGTATGTGTGTGTGTTTTATGTGTTCCTGTCGCGGCTCATCGCCACGTCTTTGCAGCAAGTTGTAAACTGTCCTATTACTATATTGTAAATTGTGAAAGAAGAATTACAACAGTTTATAGTAGCTAGGACTGCTGGAATGAAGTGAGCACCAGCTTGTGGCCATTGATGTCAGTCCTGTAAGTCAGGAGGGACCTGATGCTGCTGAGGAAGAGGTTTTTCAAACACTAGTGCCTGTGTACCCCGCCAGTCACTCCCAACATGAAGAATGGCCTCTCCCTACTATAAGTTACAGTGCAGCCATCAAACGGCAGCTTAGAAATTGACCAATGTGGCCACAAACAACTCCCCCGGCAACTATGACACCTAGCAGGAGGACAGATATCTCGATAACAGAAGAAAACATGCCATTGTGTTTTCACTTTGGGTTTCCTGGGCATGTCGTATGATATTGTAGGGAGAGACAACGAGTATAAGATCATTATTATGCCACAAGATACCAACCATTGGAGCAGTACTTTTGATGGCAGTCAACTGCCGATGATTACTATCATCCTGTGGGGCTAAGGATGTGGTCGCTCTCCAACCCACTGCCTTCGTCATATTATAGATATACCAGCCACTTACCTAGCCACTGTGTTCAGGAAAACTAAGTAAGATGACCATCTACAGAGTTCGGGCCAGAGCAGATAAAAATCCTCCATGGATGGCAGTCACTAACATGTCGGGAAATCTCATTGACGTCATCAATGATGGACAACCTGTCCCGGCACTAGTCAAGTCAGGAGCTTCCTTCTCCGTATTACTGAATGACTACCACCACAAATTAAAGAAGATAATGTTCTGTGATACAAGAGCAACCATGCTGATGGTTGCAAATGGAATATACATTCAGCAGGCAGGAACATGTGTCGCAAGAATAACAATCACCAACAGGACGCAGACATTTGAAATTGTAATTTTAAGAAAATGTAGCCATAACCCCATCCTTGGCTGGGCCTTCCTTCAGGCACCCTACACTGTCACTGACTGTGGAAGATCTGAGCTTACAAATTGAGGAAGGTGTCCAGCAAGTACACGTAACACTTACTCCACTGGGAGGTTGTTGCTGTCTTGAATGTTGAGATCCCACCATTAACAATGAGTTTCATGAGCAATAGCAACACATTTCTACAAAAATGTGTAATGGAACAGCTGAAACAGTCCAGAATGGTGAGCTCAGTGACATCGACAAAGACTCATGCTCTGCTTTTACTGCTGAGAATGCCCTAGAGGAATCTGCTATGGAATTGCATATAGGGCTAGGTCTGACCCAGGAACAATGTCAGCAGCTGTTAGTCATACTACACCAATTTTCAGGTGCATTCAGGGCCAGGCAGGAGAGGACCCATATGAAACAATACACGAAAAAACACCGCATCAATACTGGAGATTAGCTGCCAATTAGCCAGCATTTGTACGGAGTGTCACCAGCTGAAAGATGGATAATTTGGGAAGAAGTAGAGAAGATGTTGCATGATGACATCATTCAACCCTCTGAGAGTCTCTGGTCTGAAGAAGAAGGATGGCACATGGAATTTCTGTGTCGACTATTGGCAGCTGATAAAATCACAAAGAAAGATGTCTACCCATTGCCATGCATGTACAACACCTTAGACTGCTTGAAAGGAGCTATATACGTCTCAACCATGGAGATGCAGACAGGTTACTGGCAAAGTGAGGTTGACAAAGCTGACAGGGATAAAACTGCTTTTATTAGACCTGATGTCCTCTATGAATTCAAAGTCATGCCGTTTGGACTATGTGATGCCCGGCCACATGCAAACACATGATGGACAACTTACTTTGACATCTTAAATACATGACATATCTTTATTAACTAGATGACATTGTAGTTTCATCAAGGACATTTGCGGAATATCTAAGCTGCCTGTCAACTGTGTTGAAGTGCGCTCAGACCACAGGGCTCTGCCTCAACCCAAAAAAGTGGCTCTTTGTCACCAAAGAGATAAAAATCCTGAGACATCTAGTCAATGGAGATGGTGTCCAGCCTGATACAGATAAAGTGAGGGCAGTCACAAAATTTCAAACTTCTCAGCACATCTGTGATAAGAGAAGTTCTCGGGCTGTGCTCATACTATCATCGTTTCATAGAAGGTTTTTGTAACAAGGCACGTCCTTTGCAAGAACTTCTGCAGTTGAGACGCCAAGTTTTACTGGGATGAGACAAAAGAAAGAGCTTTCCGGACACTTAAGGAGGCTGTAACCTCCATATCATTTCTAGCCTTATACGACTAGAATGCAGAAACCGAACTTCACACAGACCCTAGTAGTTATGGGATTGGTGCAATATTCGTACAAATTCAGGAAGATGCTGAAAAGGTAATAGCCTATGCATCAAGAGTACTCTCAAAGTCTGAGACAAACTATTCTACAACTTTGAATGAATGTCTCACTGTTATCTGGGCTATCAACAAGTTATGAGCGTATTTATTTGCTAAATCATTCACCATTGTGACAAACTACCATTCTTTATGTTGACTGATCAGTTTGAAGGATCCACCAGGTCGACTAGCAAGATGGGCACTAATACTCCAAGAGTATGATGTCACAGATGTATTCAAAAACAGGTACAAACACAAGGATGCCGACTGCCTTTTAAGGGATCCCTTAGCCAAACACAACAGCATGGATAAAATTTCAGCCCTCATTGAGTTATGTGACATTACATCTGAAGAGAGGGAAATGCAGCATTATTACAAACCAGAGGCCTTGGAGAAAGGAGAACCATCCAAAGGATAGTTTCAAGTTATAAACGGGACATTGTAGAAGAGCAACTATGATCCACTGGGCCCAAAATGGCTACTGGTCATTTCAGCTCAAATCTGGACAGGTAGTCTCAAGTATTTCCACAATTCTCCAATATCCTGTCATCTGGGATTTGTGAAGACCCTAGATAGAATCAGGCACAGGTATTACTGGCAAGGTCCCTGTCTACCTGTCATGCACTACTAAGGAGTGCCAGAGACAGAAGCATGTGTCGCAGTTACCTCCAGGGCATCTGGTACCAATTCCTCCTGCAGCAGCTCCACTCCACTGGTTTGGAATCAACCTTTTAGGTAGGTTGCCGAAGTCGATAACCAGTAACTGATAATAGACTGCAGTGACTACTTCAACAAACCTATGCCAACTGCAGAAGCTCAAGAGATTGCAAAATTCCTAGTGGAAGACATTATTTTGAAGCATGGTGCACCACATGTGATGATACCTGATCATGTAAAAGTATTACAGACAAAACTAGTATCAGAGGTAATGTCATGTTGCGACATTGTTCAAAGAATAACTGCCTACCATCCTCAGACAAATGGTCTTACAGAACATTTTAACAGGACGTTAGCAGATATGCTGTCAATGTTGAGAAGAAGGTTTGGGATACAATACTGCCAGTCATGACATTTGCTTATAATACAGCAAGCCAAGACACCACTAGCTTTACACCATTTTTTCTGCTCCATGGACATGCAACTGAGACGACGATGGATTTGCTGGCTCACACATAGACACTGGACACCCAGGAGAAAAACCATAAGTGGCATCACAACAAGCACCGACCTGTTTTGTATGGCCCAGGAGATTTGGTATGGATTTTTAGCCCTGTACGGAAAGTTGGGCTATGGGAAAAGTTCCCAATACGTTGATCCGTATTGTGTCAAAAGTCATATATGAAGTCAAGGATTATGAGCCATCCTCAAAACAACAAAAATGAGACATTGTTCACATCCTTTGCATGAAGCCTTACCACGATCCCAAAGAACAACTAGATAGAAATGACTTCTTGTTATAGGACTCTGAAGACTGTTACGATAATGATAAAGCCACTACAGGAGGGTGTTACTGGTCATTGTCACAGAAAGGAAGGCATACAGGCAGAAAAGAAAGATCCTCCGGAACTGCCATACAGAGGACCCGTGAGAAGCTCAAGATCCAGGCACTGCAGTTGGCTCCAAAGGGCACCCAACAGCAGGTCAATGCCGCAAGTCTTCCAACAGAATGTATGGGCAATGGTTAGCGTCACAGATCACTGTGCTGGCAGTACTCGGTTCAAATCCCACCATTTGCAGAAAAAATCTTTGTAATTACTATTTCTAGGATGCTCTATGTGTTTCTTATGTATGATGTACTTGTAAGTTCAAGAAAATTCTTTCTATGTATAAATAGCAGAGCACTCCAAGCAGGAGGCAGTCTGCTCTGAGTGTATGCTTGTGTTAGCAATAAACCTGTTCTAAGTGCAAAGTGTTGCGCTCTTTTAATGACCAGCCTTCGAATTCTGTATCACCTTCAGTTTTCAAAGTGACAATATGTTATGAACATGATAAGTTAAACACACTGCTTGATAGACACAATATACTGTAAACTTATCAAATGTCAATGTTGTGGCTGCTCATAAGCTCCTCTCTCTGTGCACAACCAATCAAATACACAAAAAAGGCACTTAGTCTTTAGTTGTTTATACTTGTTTCACTAACTGAAAGACTTGCACCAGGCCAATGAGCCAATAACACTATGGATATGACAGAATATTCAAAATGAAAATCCTGTTTTAACAACAAATGCATGGTTGTATTAAGTGATGCATAGTGTACCAAGATTGTGGTAGCCACTTATAGGCCATTTGTCAAAATATTGCCAGAATCCTATTGGGCAACAATAAGGCAAAGGGTCTAGTGGATAATTATTTCTTGTGTATTTTGAGTACAGCTTCTCTATTTGTGCTTCTTTGTTATTTTAAGCAATTACTTTAGATTATGCTAAATAGTACATACATGCTGTTATTACAGATGAGATTCTTGCCTTTTGTCATAGTAAGTACAACGATTGCCACGGTGGAGTAGCCGAGCGGTCTAAAGCGTCTCGCTGCGGAGCGCGCGGTTGCTCGCCGTGGAGGTTCGAGCCCTCACTGGGGCATGGGTGTGTGTGTTTGTTGGTTTACCAGGTTTAAGTAGTTTATAAGCTATGGACTGATGACCATGCAGTTTGGTCCGATAGATTTACAGACACAGGTTGTTTTTTTTTTTTTTTTTTTACTACAACAATTGTTAAATTTCAATTTCCAGTAATAGTGACTAATGGAGAATTATTAAGGCAGATTCAAAATTTACAAGCCATGAAATAGCAATTGTAATCAGGATCAAAGTTAGTTAAGGCAATGTTGGTGTACCCACCCCTCTTGATCCATCTGCAGCTATTGATAATGCCTTATCTGTAAAGACAATATAGAATGTGACTACGTTCATTCGTGAGGTTACGACCACCCCAAGATGAATATGAAGCATTGTGGTAGAGCAGTGATACAGAGAAGTCAGTCAATGAGGATGCAGGAAAGATATAATAATTTCAGGAGAGGCACACCCTGGATCCAATGTTGTGGAGACACTAGCAACTAATGGGAAAAACACAATTTGTATTATCAGATCAGAAAAACTGAATGATGAGCAAGAAATTTTAATACAGGGACAAATGTGTTAAGAGTATAAATTAGTGATTACACAGTCTACCGAGATTAATGTGAGTAAACCACACGAGTGAAAGATAAAAATCAGGAACCAGTTTGAGAACTCAGATATGTGCAGTTGAAAATAGTGTTTATTATAAATTATTGAGGAAACAACTGTATTGAACAACAAATAGTATTGAAACAAAAGGCACTAAGAGTGTATACGGAACACCTATTACATTTCAAGTGCTGATAAATGTAGAAACTGAGAGAGGAAAATATACTGCATGGATGCTGTCATCCTGCCAGATTTGCTGCAAGAGGTCATAACTTGCACAGATTAGTTTGCAGAGTATCAGGTAGAAAAAGACTACTGAAGCAGTAAAGTAACATTTCATGAAGAAGGAAGTGAAATCAAATTAAAGTTTCATTGATTTCAATGTGTGAAGGTCCAGGTGAACATTCTCAAGATGAAATTCACAGAAAAAAATTGCACTGTCGTGTTACATGGCTCACTTTAGATTTACCTGTAGTTTTATGATTTTTTGCAAACATTTCAGACAAAAATAACAAAAATATAAATAATAAAAAAATATGGATGATATGATTACGACTCTACTATTGTGATAATATCTGCACACCCAACACGTAATATTCTTTCTGACCGTATTTTAGCAAATAGCCAAAATTATTTTATATTTTGAGTTTAGCTTTGACAAACATACTTTTTTTAACTTTTACCTCTTTAAACTATTATTTTAATTTCTCTCTCTGAAATTTTCATTATCTTTTTCCATTAAAATATTATCACCAGTCTTGCACTGGTAATTTGTTTAAGTTTATTTTCTTTGCCTCTACTGGTTATGCATGACTAAAGCCTGGAATGAAAGTATCATACATTAAGCGTTTGGAAATCAGTCACGTGACATCCCTCACCTATAAACTTGCCCAAAACTCTCTTTTGCATATGCCATATTGCTTTGTTGATTTGATGATTTTCTTATTATAACTCAAGCTTTGTCATTTCAAAGCAATGGCACACTGAAAATTGTCAAAAATATGTCATACTTGGGACAATGAAAAATAATCAAGTGTCTAAAAATGCCATGTTAGCAGGTAACAACTGCCATTGATGGTACGAGAATTATGGATTACTCTCGCAGCTGTTCGATGTAGTGTAATGGGCATTGAATAAGATTGTGATTCATGAACATGTTAGACGGTGGTTAGAAACTTGCTGGGTGCGGTGGCTCATCGCCCTGGTTCAGAGGGTTGCTGATGTGGTAGCTCAGCATGCTCGGTCAGAGGGCGTCAAGCCCTCTGTAACGAAAAAACTGAGTCAATGATGAAATGGTCAAAATAAAACAAAAACCAATGACCACAAAGGACCAATCAAACTGAAAAACCAATGAAAAGAGAAAAAAGGAAAGAGGTCTAAATGCCATATGAAATATAAAACTGAGCAAAATTCTCAACGAACAACCCAGAATGAACATTAACAAATAACCAAAAACATCAATCTACCTGAAAAAAAAAAAAAAATGAAATAAAAATCTATCACTGGCATTTTTTCTTTAGTTTATATGTTTTCATCATGATTCCTAAAAGGTTACCGCACACTGTTGTTAATTGAACGCAACAATATTCTGCAATATTCTGAGTTGTTCAAAGGTAACAGCACTTTCTCTGAAAAGTGCATTTGTTCTATTTTGTGAAGACCATGAAATACATACCAACAAATTGCAAACATAGACTTTGTTATCACATTTACACAAAATTGGGAGATACTTTTACAATGACTGTTGTAAATGGCATAATGATAGTATTAACTTTGTATATAGAGTCTGTACTAGAGTTATGTGGAATTCAGTGTTACCACACTTATTCCATTTGTTATTTTAGCTGTAAAAGAAAAGTAGGCATGGTCTGAAACAGAATAGTTGCTCTTTATTTTAGTGCAGAACAAAGTAACAAGTTGTTGTTCTTGTTGTTGTGGTCCTCACTCCGGAGACTGCTTTGATGCAGCTCTCCACCTTCCTCAATCCTGAGCAAGCCTCTTCATCTCCTCATAACAATGGCAACCTACATCTATTTGAATCTGCTTACTGTATTTAACTCTTGGTCTCCCTCTACCCTACACACTTCCCTCCAATGCTAAATTCACGATTTCTTGATATCTAAGAATGTGCCCCACCAATCGATCCCTTCTTTCAGTCAAGGTATGCCAGAAATTCTTTTACTCCCCCATTCTGTTCATACCTCCTCATTAGTTACACGATCCACCCATCTAATCTTCAGCATTCTCCTGTAGCACCATATTTCAAACGCCTCTATCCTCTTCCTCTCTGCACTGTTTATCGTCCAAGTTTCACTCCCATACAAGGCAACACTCCACACAAATGACTTCAGAAAGGACTTGCTTACACTTAAATTAATATTCGATGTTAGCAAATTTCTCTTTTTCAAAAACACTTTTCTACCCATTGTCATTCTGCAGTTTATATCCTCTGTACTGCAGCCATTGTGCGTTATTTTACTGCTCAAGTAACAAAACTCATCTACCACCTTTATTGTTTCGTTACTTAATCTAATATCTTCATCATCACCTGATTTTCTTAGACTGCACTCCATTACACTTGTTTTGCTCTTGTTAATGTTCATCATATATGCACCTTTCAACACACTGACCATTCAACTGCTCCTCCACGTCCTTTTCTGTCGCTGACAGAATAAAAATGTCACCGGCAAAACACAATGTTTTTCTTTCTTCACCCTGAACCTGTGAACCACATGAGGAAACACCTAGATTCGCAGTGTATTCCTGTGGATTCCTTCATCAATTTGTGGATTATCAAATTTTGAACAGTCAGGTTTGCAGAGATCCTTGGGGAAAAAAATAAAATACAGTAAATGTATGGTCATAGATGACACAGTGTACAGAAAATTTGAAAAGTATTAAAGATAAACTAGATGCAGTGGCAATGCTATCACTCCCTAATATGACAAAAATAATTAATCTGGACCATGACACATGGGATTGTGGGTTAGGCATTCATCTGTACCAAAAAGATGAAGATGACTGTCATGAAGTAATCAAAAAATATCCTTTGGTAATCACATGTTAACACTAGGGGGACAAAAATATTCAGAAACCAAACAGTAGGTGTTAACTGGCAAATATAATGTCAATAACAGCAATCACAATAATAATAATAAAGTGTTGTCACATAGCAGTATCGTAGGACATAGGTAGTTAACAATTGCCAGTTTGAACTCAGTAATGATTTATTTAGTACATGTGTCACACACACTACAAGAGCACAGAGTGAACTGCCACCGGCCAAAGGTTTACATGGTATTTATACACTCAAAGAAACTTTGTGGAACATTATACCTCCAAACTGCAAGAAGGTAGTAGAATTGCATATTGATATTAAAGTGTACAGACAGGGTGGGTCTCAAATCTAATAATGAAAATAACAGTAATAGTAATAATAATAATAATAATAATAATAATAATACAGTTTTCCGTTCTGCAGGACCTAATTGAGGAGTAAGACTGTGGTCTTGGAACAAGTCAGTACATGAAGTTTAATATGAGAATGGTAATAGAAAAACTTAAAGTAGTCCTATGCACATGACAATCTTAAACCTAAGTAAAAAGAATCAATAATGAATAAAAAGAATTAGATTAATTTTTTTTTATTTTTTTTTTTTTTTATTTTTTTTTTTTTTTATTTTTTTTTTTTTTTTTTTTTTTTTTTTTTTTAATTTTGCCAGTAGTTCCTCAACAGAATAAAAGGAGTGAGCCATTAGGTTGCTCTTCAATTTAGATTTGAAAGTGCTTGGGTTAGTACTAAGATTCTTGAGTTCTTGTGGCAGCTTATTGCAAGTGGATGATGCAGAATACTGCACACCTTTCTGTACGAATCAAGGAGGTGTGATCAAAACGTAGATTTCATTTCTGTCTAGTATTCACCGAGTGAAAGCTGCTAAATCATGCGAATAAGCTCATATTTTGAAAACAACAAATGACATTAAAGAAAATATGTATTGTGACACCAATGTCAGAATTCCCATACTACTAAAAAGAGTTTACCCCAAAAAAATACACCTTATAAGTGAATGAAGGCCGAGTTACGAGAAAAAATAATGCCTTATATCATAAATGATTGAAAGTAAGTATAGTAGACAACTTTTCAGGCTGAAAAAACACTTACTTCAGATACTGTACTAATAGTAAATAAAGCTGAGTTTTGTTTTTGAACAAGACCCTCAACATGGGCTTCCCACAACAGCTTACTATCTATCTGATTACACCTAAAAATTTGAAGTATTCAGTCTCACTTATATGCCCATTATGTGTAATCAAAATGTCAGCTTTCGTTAAATTATGTGTTAGAAATTATAAAAACTGAGCTTTACTGTGATTTAACATCAATTTATTTTCTATAAGCCTTTCTCTTGAAATGCATTGAACTGTCAATATTACAAATAACATCCTTCACTACCAGGCTGGTATCACCTGTTTTACTAGAAGGCATATCATTTAAATAAATTAGAAAACAGCAGGGGTCCCAAAACAGACCCCTGTGGCACCCCACACTTAACTGTGCCCCTTTGTGACTGTACATCATAGACATTATCAACATTGTGGAGAATTACCTTCTGCTATCTATTTTTAAAGTAAGAGGTGAACCAGTTGTGAGCTACTACTCTTATTCCATAAGAGTCCCATGCCAGCTACTGCCACTGTCACATCGTTCAAAGCGCTAAGTATCATATTTAATTTGTGTGAAATTTCATTGCCAGTCAATTTCTTAATTTTCGTTAGTGCTTCTGTTTTTTAAGGGGTTTATTCTCATGCACTCGGCAGATTTCATTTCTATTGCAAGCTACATTATTTAAGTATCAAGTTGTCACTTCTTTATTTCGTGTTTTGTTGTCAGAAAGCTTCTGTTCCTGCATGTTTGATAATAGTGTATTCCATAGATTTTCTTGTTTATTTTGAAAACAGTCACAGACTGTTTCATTTTTGACAGTATAGTTACCACTGACCACAGTTTAGTCAGCTGCCAGCCTACTTTTATTAAAGTACTAGACTAGTTAAAAATTGATGATTTAGTTTTCTACTATTTACAGTTAAATGTATTGATAGGATGTGTGCCTGCTGTGTGCGGATGCAGAAGGAGTTGGCCACAGTTCACGAACCGCTGAGGGTGCTGTTGGTTACAGCCAACCATCTTCAGGCTTCTGTCTCGGGGTGCAGCGGTGGTGAGGAGTCTGGTGTGGCAAGTGGAACACCTCAGGTGTCTCGTGCATTGTCTTCTACCCCTGCTGTAGAGCCATCTTCAGGTCTACCAGAATGGTCGAGTCGCCCTCTCCACAAGGGAAGTGGAGGGTTGAACGGCATTTGTGTCGCTCAAGACGGAATGCCAATGTGGAGCCTAGCCATCAGGCCACAGCCATTCATCCTGTGACTGGACGTGTGGCCACTCGTTCAGCAGGGTCCAAACAGGTGCACGGGGGGGGGGGGGGGGGGGGAGAGGATTAATAGTTATTGGGATCTCCAATGTTAAGAGCATGATGGAGCCCCTTAGGCAGATAGTGTCGAGTTCCGGAAAGAAGACCAACGTGCAGTCGGTGTGTCTGCCACAGGGCATCATACTAGATGTGGAAGCAGCCTTGCCGGCGGCTATCGACCGTAAAGGGTGCAGTCGGCTGCAAGACATGGCTCACATCGGCACCAATGATGCTTGTCACTTGGGTTCTGGGGACATCCTCAAATCATATGGGCGGTTGGTGGAATTGAAGGCTGCTACCATTGCATGTGGGGTGCAAGCAGAGCTGTTGATTTGTAGAATTGTTCCCAGGGTTTATTGGGGTCCTTTGTTTCGAGCCAAGTGGAGGGTCTGAACCAGAGGCTTCATCGACTGTGTGACAGTCATGGCTGCAGATTTCTGGATCTATGTTATCAGGTGGGGAACTGTAGGACACCCCTTGATAGATCAGGAGTGCACTACACTAAGGAAGCAGCTATTCGGGTAGAAGAGTGCATATGGGGGTTTCTTAGGCTAGGCGCTAGCTCTGATAAGCACTAACCTGTCAACATTCTGACAGAAAATTCAAGCCGCATTCAGCAAAAAAAATTTCCTATCAAAATATTAGCTGTAAACTTTCACAGCATTAAAAACAAAGTTCCCAAATTTGTCACACAGCATGGAAATTATTGTGCTCAGATAGTTTTAGGCATTGAAAAGTTGGCTAAATGATGATGTGGCAAGTTCGGAAATATTTAGTGAGGCATGGAATGTATATCAGAAAGACAGATCAGACACAACTGGAGGGGCAGTGTTCCATCGTCGTGGACAAAGATATTGTTTCTACTGAGGTCGAAGTTGAGTGTAACTGTGAAGTTATCTATGCATGTATAACAGGTCTAAGAGATGTAAAATTAATAGTTGGGTGTTTTTACTGCCCCCCCCCCCCCCCAGTGCTGCTGTAGCAGTTTTAGATTCATCCAAAGAAAGTCTACACCAGGTAGTGCGTAGGTATCCAGGTCGTGCAATATTAGACGGGGGAAACTTCAACATTAAGAGTATAGATTGGGACCCCTCTAGTTACATTTCAGGTGGTACAGACAAACAGTCTTGTGAGCTGTGTCTCGACACATTCTCAGAAAACTGTCTTGAGCAGTTAAACCGGCAACACAAACGCAATGGAAATACTGCCGCGAGACCACAAGTTGTCTCACTGCCGGCGTGGATAGAGTCACTGACTGGAGTGCTGAAGGTCACTGGTTCAATCCCAACCACAAGCAAAAATTTATTTCTTTGTATTTATCATTTCCAGAATGTTCTACATGTTTCTTATGTTAACCATTCTTCTAATTTCTGGTACATTGTGTCTGTGCCAAGAGGCAGTCAGTGCTGTGTGTATCTTTCAGTTCGCAATAAACCTGCTTCCAGTATAAGTATTGTGTTCAGTTGACAACCCTGCCTTCAAAGTCAAGGCTGCTTCCATTTCAATGTGACATTGTTTGTTGGAGGCGCCGGGTATCCTGTGTAACAGGTGCATTACCGTGGCTCCGAATAGGCAATGTAAAAGATGTCTCTTACGTGGACTAGAACTGAAATAAAAGGAAAATACCCAGTACATCCTTCCGCAAGTCCATATCATCAGAAGACCCACAGACATGAAGCTAGCAGTAAGCCAGCTGCACACCAGATACCCGTCAGTGTTCTCTGGACGCTGGACAGGATCCCAACATATGGCTAAAAGGGTTCGACCGAGTCACCAAGTATAACAGTGTGACCTTCCTATCGGTACTCACCAATAAGAATTAGGCAATACAAAACTCAGAGTAGTAAAAAGTTTATGTCTCGTTGTCTCTGTTCATAGGGGTGAGTTATGTATGTCAGCTTCTAAGCCCTAAACAGCTACCCAGTCTGTTTAAACAAGATCAATAATTAATCTGTAGTTTAGTCAGTCTATCAATCTGCATATGATGACGTGAAAATATATCTAAACAAACCTAAATTAAACCTCTGAATGACCAACAAAATGGATTCTAAGATAAAGAAGTGATTCACTCAAGAAGTAATTCTTTTACAAAACACAGTTTGTCATCACTCATGTGCATGACTGCTGATTTATCACAGTTCCACAGCCCTACAACCATGTATAGTTTACCACTTTTCACCAGAGACTAAGTTCTACAGTCAAAGTCCCATAAATTTTCTAATCCACACATGCCTATGTCTTCAAATCACAAGTTCGTAACGCGGCTTCAGACCGTCCAGTGTCACAACCTTTCACCACCACGTCCAAGTTACGAGACCCTTCCCAAGCGCTCGAAAGCATGCTCTCCCTGCTCCCAAATTTGTATCCTTCCGCGCATCCTAACGCCTCATCTTTAAAATACAGTTTCCCTTCCAAAATATTATACATTTGAATATCACAGAATTAAATACTTTGACCACCCCCCCCCCCCCCTATAAATGTCGTTTATATTTAACAAACAAATATATATTTAACAATACTAAAAAATGGCTGAGGCTGAAGCTGTTTGTTCAGATAGCCATGTCACTGTTCAAATATACTGTCGCTGTTGAAATATAGTTACACAATTAATACTTAATTTATCATGGCTTTTTATACAAATATATTCAGGTCTTGTCTACAAATACATATAATTGTTTATATATAAATTATCTGCTGCATACTGTATCTACTAGTTTTAGTCGGCCATGAAATATTTAAGTGGTAGTCTACAATATAAAAATGAATGTTACTAAGAATACAGTAATATTAAATATAACAAAATACATATATAAATGTAATGCGTTTTGCTGGGTTCATGTTTTATGTTTCTGTGGTGGAATCTATGTTCTGACACAAGAATATTATTAGTTAAACGAAAAGCAGAACAAGAGAGCAAAACAAAGTTTATTGAACGAATACGGAAACACCGTGATATGTCTTTTAAGATAGATAGCATTGTGCAATGCTGCCCATTTGCTTCTTAATGCATTACTGATAAACACTACATATCAATAATTGTAAATATAAGTCTTATAATATTATTATTATAGTACTGAAATTTGTCGGCTTTTTATCTGTAAGGGATATTGAAATTTTAATTACAGTGTTTGATTTTCCCAAGTCTCCTGAATCCATTCATATAATTATATTTGCCGTATGATCATTCCCTGATTTTATATGGATTTTTAAAATAATGTTTGTTGCCATATTGTATTTCAGTTGCAATCTGGAATAGATGCCCTCACTCAGCCAAGAGAGCTTCCGGTTTCCGAGCACATTAGGAAAACCCTGACTACCTGTATCCCATTCACTAGGTCCAAACTGTTAGCCAGCCAGCTGAGGAACCCAACAGCCTTGCAAAACCTGCCTTTCACATTGAAACAATCAGCTTCCCCCTGTATCTGTAATGTCACAACAGGTGGGATCATACAATGTGCTACGCCAACGATTATTTCTACCTGGACGGAACAGCCCAGCAATAATTTCACAACAACGAAGAGAAGCAGAATAACTGGGAAACATTCCAGACGAAACTTAAAAAGATGTTTGGAGTCCACCAGTTCAAATCTGCTCGGCGCAAAAAGAACCGGGCTCAATGACATGATGAGCCGACAGTCGTACATACAGAATGTTTTGGCCCTATGTAACATAGTTAACCCAGATATGACTGAGATGGAAAAAATCACACACCTGATGAAGGACATTGGAGAAGACATGTACCAAGCTCTTCTTATAAAAGATGTCTCTATGACTGAAGAGTTCATCAAGTGGTGCCAATGGATTGAAGAGATGCAAGAGAACGGGGTTGCATGAAAGAAGTATGACAGACTCCCCAATGTAGTCCCTATGGCAGTTGTGGAAGACAGCATGCCTTTGCTTCTCTCATATGACAAATTGTGAGAGAAGAATTACAACAGTTTATGGCAGCTGTGACTGTTGGACTCAGTGTGCATCAGATTATGGCCATGGATGTAATCCCAGTAAATCATGAGGAAGCCGTCGCCGCTGACGAAGAGGTATTTCAAACATTAGCACCTATCCGCACCACCAGACACACCTGACGTGAAGAATAGCCTTCCCCTACAATGACTGACATTGCAGCCACCAAATGACAGCCTAGGAATCGGCTGACACAGCCACAACCAACTCCAACAACTACGATGCCCCGCAGAAGATTAGACACCTAGAGGACAGAAGATAGCACACCGGTGTGTTTCCACGGTGGGCACCCTGGACATGTCGTACACTACTGTAGAGACAGAAGGTGAGTATTCGACTATTATTTTGCAGCAAGGCATAACCATCAGAGCAGTTCTATCCCAGGCAGTCACCTGCTGATGAGTTTAGTTGACCTATGGGAAGAAGCCCATTGCCATACCCTGGACAAGGTCGCTCCCCGTAGCACCGCTGCCAGTCACCATCGCCGTACAGAGGTACCAGCCACTCTCCTAGCCGCCGCACCTAGGAAAACTAAGCGAGGCAACTATCTATGGAGGTGAGGCCGCAGAGATGAAAATCCTCCATGGATGACAGTCGCTAAGATGGGAAATCTCATCAGTGTCATAATTGGCAGCCAACCTGTCCGGGCACTGGTTAATTCAGGAGCATCTTTCTCTGTATTGTCGGATAATTACAGCCGCACACTAAAGAAAACAATGTTCAGTGATATGGGAGTAACTGTGCTGAAGGTCACAAACGGGAAGTACATCCAGCCAGCAGGAACTAGTGTCGCAAGAATAACCATCAACAACAGGATCCAGCCCGTGAAATTTGTTGTTTTAACACAATGTAGTCATAATGTTATCCCCAGATGGGACTTCCTTCAGGCATCCCAAGCTATCATTGACTGTGGAAGATCGGAGCAGCAAATAGAGGAAGTTGTTCCGATGGGTACACGTAATACAGAATTTTCTGGGAAGTTATTTGCCATTGACAATGTGACGATCCCACCGTTGACAATGTGACGAGCCCGCCATTGACAATGAGAAGAGTTACAGTCACAAACAAAGATGAGTGGTTAAACTGTGAAGTGCTTGTCAATAGTATAAAGTTTATTAGGCTCACAAAAGAAATTTACATACCAGCGGCTATCATAAGCATTACTAGTGGTCAAGGAGAGGTTTGGATCACTAACTGTCATGAGCAGTCACAACTTATCCCCAAAGGAATGTGTATCAGGACAGCTGAACCAATCCAGGATGGTGAGCTCAATGTCAGCAACGAAGATCCATGTTCTGCTGTTAGTACAGACAATATGCTGAAGGAAACAACCATGCAACTGCCGATAGAGGCCGGATTGACAATGGAACAACACCAGTGGGTGTTAGCTATACTACAACAATTTTCGGTGCATTCACATCCCAGCAGGAGAAAAGGCAAGACGAAAAGGCCCACGATAAGGCATCATATCAATACTGGGGATTATCCACCAATTAGCCAGCGTTCATATAGTGTGTCACCAGCTGAAAGACGGATAATTTGGGAGGAAGTGGAGAAGATGTTGCACGATGGCATTATTCAACCTTCAGAGAGTCCTTGGTCGTCTCCGGTGGTCCTCGTAAAGAAGAAAGATGGCACATGGTGATTCTGTGTCGACTATCAGCGGCTGAGCAAAATCACACAGAAAGATGTCTACCCACTGCCACACATTGACAACACCTTAGATTGCTTGAAAGGAGCTACATACTTCTCAACTATGGACATGCAGACAGGTTACTGGAAAATCGAGGTTGACGAAGCTGACAGGGAAAAGACGGCTTTTATCACATCTGACAGCTTCTATGAATTCAAAGTAATGCCATTTGGATTATGTAATGCTCCGGCCACATTTGAACGCATGATGGACAATTTACTTCGAAACCTTAAGTCGTTGCTATTTAGATGACATTGTCGTTTTCTTGAAAATATTTGAAGAACACCTGAGTCAACTGTCAACTGTGTTGAGGTGTGTTCAGACTGCAGGACTCCGCCTCAATCCAAAGAAGTGCCTCTTCGTCACCAAAGAGATAAAAATCCTGCAGCACCTAGTCAACGGAGATGTTGTCCGTTCTGATCCAGATAAAGTAAGGGTGGTCACAGAATTTCCAACTCCTCAGCACATCTGTGATGTGAGAAGTTTTCTTGGGCTGTACTCATACTACCAACGTTTCATAAAAGGAATTTGTAACAAGGCATGTCGATTGCAATAACTTCTACAAGGAGACGACAAGTTTTACTGGGATGAGAGAAAATAAAGCATTTTCTGGGCACATAAGGAGGCTCTAATTTCCAGCCCAGTTCTAGCCTTGTACGACAGGAATGCGGAAACGGAACTTCACACAGACACCAGTGGTTATGGGACTGGTGTACTGCTTGCACAAGTTCAGGAAGGTGCTTAAAAGGTGATAGCCTACGCATCAAGAGTAGTCTCAAAGTCAGAAATAAACTACTCTACAAGTGAGAAAAAATGTCTCGCACTTATCTGGGCTGTCAACAAGTTCTGGCTGTATTTATTCAGCAAACCATTCACCATCATGACAGACCAACATTCTTTATGTTGGCTGACCAGTTTGAAGGATCCATCAGGTAGACTAGCAAGATGGGCACTAAGACTCCAAGAGTGTGACTTCACAGTGGTATTCAAGAACGGGCACAAACACAAGGATTCCAACTGCCTTTTGAGGAATCCATTAGTGGAACACAACAGCATGAATGAAATTTCAGCCCTCACTGAATTAGATGATGTTACAGCTGAACACCGTTCTACCAGTACTATAAACATCCTGCCATTCTTGTTCATTAATTAAGCTTAAAATGGTCTCAATTGCAACTGGATTAGCTTTTGTAAGTAGTTTATAATTACATTTAAAATTTGTTTGAGAACAAAGACCTTTTAGAGTTAAAATTTGTGCATCATGATCTGAAAGGCCATTTACTATTCTGCTAACAAAGTGCCCCCTCTAATAATGAACAAAAATATTGTCAATGGTAGAACTGCTACTGCCTTGCTCTCTTATTGGAAAGAATACTGTTTGCATCCGATGATAGGAATTAAGGAGCTCTAACAGCTACCTTTTTCTAGGGCTATCACATACACAATTAACCCCTTCAGACCTGATGTGCATAATTATGCCCAACTAATTTTAATTATTTTTGCTGCCTAGAAACATGTTGTTATGTATTGAAAGTATATGTGCATACATTTTGGACTTTTTAGAATTGACTGTTGGTGCTTTCAGTGTCACCTTTGCATTAGAACATGTTTCTCACATGCAAAAGTAATTAACAGTAGTTGGGCATAATTATGCACAGAGGATCTGAAGGGGTTAAAGTTAAAATTGCCACATACAACTACATTTTTTACTCCCTGTAAAGTGAACCCCAAACGAACTCTACTTGGGCAGAAATATTTTAAAATGTGAGTATGGGTACCTATGAATCACACCAATTAGTAGTTTAGTTCCATTAACATTAACAACTCCTGCGCAACAATCAAATATCTTTTCTGTGCAAAGTTTTGAAACATCGATTGACTCTGGTGGAAAATTGTTTTTAACATACATGGCCACTCCCCCACACTGCAAGGACGTAACCTCTATCCTGACAAAGGAAGTATCTGAATTATTCCATCATTTAAAAAGTGCTCTGAAATACCAATACTGTCAGTGTCAACATCAATAAGCAGTTCATTAACTTTCTCTGTGATACCTTGTATATTTTTAGGAAATATAGTAGTTTCCTTATTAGTCAGATTCTTAAACTTTCAAAAGTTGTTCCTTTGTTAGAGGGATTTCCTTTAAACAGGAATATCTATCAGCTGTCTTCAGTCTAAAAGGTGCAGGCCTAGCAGCTACTACTATAGGAATATTTTCCATGGGTGATATCCCCACCCCGTACTACATTGTCACCTATGAGCTTTGCCAACCTCCCCTTCCCATACTTATTTAGGTGCAGACTGTGCCTAGTGAAATTCGAACTTTGGATAGTCTCAAGTGGCACCACTGCAATGTCACCCATGCCCTCCATCTTCAGCATCTCCTCAAGTCTATTGTTAATATACCTGTTAGCTGTATTAATCAAGTCCCCTATGTTACAAGGAACCTGAGCTAACCTTGCACTGGGCTTGAGTATGCTGGTGACTGTTGGCCTACACCTCTGCCATGAGAACTGCCTAACAGCAGAACCTTCTTCTTCTTAATCGACCTATATACTTATTTCTGGCTTCATAATTTCTGCTGCATACTTCCTACACCAATAGCTACTGGAGGTTCATCTCCACTTACCGTACCATATATTTTGGTTGATAAGACGGCAGTAGAAGCATAAAAAATTGTACGCAAAGTATGGGTTGTCTTATACACCAGATAGCAGACATTTTCTTACATTTAGGGTTTACCAGATGCTCTAAAAATGAGCCTTGTGGATTTTTTGAAAATGCAGAGATATTCTCTTTTTACATGTCATACAACTGCTTAGACTTGGATATATAACTCCTCACAATTGCAAACTCTAAAGAATTTAACCTTTCTACCATATTTCTACAATATGTTTTGCCAAACTTTTGCTTATCTATATCGCCCATGCTCCAATCTCAATTTACAATTTCAGAGCAATTTAACTAATAGGTGTGGCCACTATTGTGAATCAAGAGCTGTGAGGCAGCCAGTTAAAAGCAATGCATTACTCATAACACAACCTACAACAATACTTGTTAGCTGGATGTAGAAGGTTGTTATTTGGCACATGTTTCTACAGGCAACACTGCAACAATACTAAAGGACGCTTTTGCTTCACAATGTGTGTAGTTGTACCAATTGTTTAGAAGTACAGAGAGGGTATGTCCATAAAATTGAGCCTCGTGGGAATAGCCTTATGGTCTAAGACACCTTGTTATGGATTGTGCAGCTGGTTCTGGCGGAGGTTCGAGGCCTCCCTTGGGCATGAGTGGGTGTGTTGTCCTTAGAATAACTTAGTTTAATTAGTGTGTAAGCTTAGGGTCTGATGACATATCAGTTTGGTCCCAAAAGATTTCACACACATTTGAACATAAAATTGAATAGCAGATAAGATGCTGTTATATATACTCAAGGTCATTGTGTAAAACACTGCACATACTATTACATAGATGATCATTGTTCTAAACTGGACTGTCTTATACGACGGACATCACGTAAAACTATATGAGGTACCTAGTATCACACACAGACATCCACAATATATATTGAAATTGAGTTAAGGATCGATCCTTATAGTATTTTTAATGCTCTCTCTGAATTAGTGGGCCTTGTCTTTAATAAACAGACATTTCTACTTAATTTGTAACATAGAAATATGCAGTTTCTTTCATAATCAGACACCTCCAAACATAGTCACTATCAAAAACAGAAATAACCATTTCAACCAATGATTCAACCAATGAGATCAAACTGTCAAGTGACATTAGATTGTCATGGCGACCATTTGCTTACATTCTCCTGTCTGTGCATGCTTGGAAGTTAGTGTTCATATTTTTTCCAGTGTTTTACTTATAAGATTAGTATTTGGGAAAATGTTGTTCTTTAATATGGAAGACAATGTTTCGGAGTGTCCACCTGAACATGCTAGGAAATGAAAATCAAATCTTGAGCAGTGGAAATGAGCTAAAGAGAAATGGTTGCTGTAAGTACATTATGTTAAGTTGCCATTGCATGTTACCCTTTATTAGTATCAATATTTAAATATGTAGTAAGTAAATTATTATCATCTTGTCATCTTAATTGCATTAAGCATGAATATATTGTTTTGAAATTAGTTAATATCGATGCTGGAATTGTTACCCCTAACTCCTACAGCATGTTAGGTTAGGCCTATTGTTTCAGTTATGATGTTGATCTTATGAACAAATTATTTTCCTATTTTATTACAGGTATTCTGCAAAAGATCTTCCTACCTATCCAAAATGCAACCTCTGTTCTAAACTAAATTGCAGACTGTTAACCATGAGTGACATGAAGGAATTTAATGCCGCATATTATGTAATTCCAGAGAAAGCCCAACAAGATGCCTCCACCCTGAAATATTGCATGAAAAGTCAGCCAAAAAGGTGCAGAATCCAAGGGGGAGTAATTAAGCCTAAAGTTACAATATTTCAGTATACTGTTAGGTGTTAATTTGCCAGTGTGCCGAGAAATATTTTTATCAATATTAAATATTACTAAACATAGAGTCAGTGGAGTATTCAAGTACTTTAAGCATGATGGTGCTTTAGTACCAGTAGAAACAAGGGGAGCACCAAGAAAAGAAAAAATCATGGAAAAGAAATTAGAGTCTATGTAAACTTCATTTAAAGCCTTCAGGCTGTAGAATCCCATTACTGTTGCAACAAAAGTGCATGTAAATATTTACCTCCTGAGTTAAGTATCAGCAAACTGTGGCATATGTATAATGAAGGTAGAGAAGTGGAATTGTAAGAGAAGGATGCTTACGCCTGGCACATTTTTAATACTAGGTTCAATCTAAATCTACATGGGTTACTCTGCAAACCACATTTAAGTGCCTAGCAGAGGGTTCATCGAACCATCTTCATACTATTTCTCTCCCATTCCATTCTTGAATAATGCATGGGAAGAAAGACCACCTGAATCTCTCTGTTAGAGCTCTAATTTCTCGTATTTTATTCTGATGTTCGTTTCTACCTATGTAGGTGGGAGTCAACAAGCTATTTTCACATTCAGAGGAAAATGTTGGCGATTGGAGTTTCGTAAGTAGCCCATGCTGCAGCGATAAGCGCTGTTGTTGTAATGATTCCCATCCCAGAGTTGTTGTAATGATTTCCATCCCAGATCCTGTATCATTTCCGTAACGCTGTCTCCCCTGTATTGTGGCAATACAAAATGAGCTGTCCTTCTTTGGACTCTTTCAATGCCCTCTGTCAAACCCTCCTGATAGGGATCCCACACTGGGCAGCAATACTCCAAAAAAGGTCAGACAAGTGTAGTATATGCAGTTTCTTTAGTAGTTCTGTTGCATCTTTTAATGGTTCTGCCAATAAAACACAGTCTCTAGTTCGCCTTTCCCACAATATTATCTACGTGTTCTTTCCATTTTAAGTCTGAAGTAACAGTAATTCTTAGGTATTTAGTGGAGTTTATGGCCTTCACTTTTGATTGATTTATCTTGTAAACAAAGTTTAATGGATTTCTTTTCATACTCATGTAGACAACTTCACACTTCTCATTATTTACAGTCAATTGCCAATTTTTACACCATAGTGATATTTTATTCAGATAGTTCTGCAGTTGGTTTTGATCTTCGGATGATTTTACTAGATGGTAAATGACAGTCATCTGCAAACAATCTAAGAGAGCTACTTAGATTTTCTCCTAAATCATTTATATAAATAAGGAACAGCAGAGGACCAATAACACTACCCTGTGGAACACCCAATATCACCTCCATTTTAGTTGATGCTTTACCATCGATTACTACAATCTGTGTCCTCTCTGACAGGAAATCCGCTATCCAGTCACAAATTTGGGGCAATATACCATAACCACACAATTTAATTAAAAGCCGTTTGTGAGGTACAGTCTCAAAATCCTTCTGGAAATCAAGAAATACGGAATTGATTTGCGAACCCTTGTTGATAGCATCCATTACTTTGTGTGATTAAAGAACTAGTTGTGTTTTGCACCAACAATATTTTCTAAATCCATACTGACCTTGGGTTAATAGATCATTCTGTTCGAGATAATTCATAATATTTGAATACAGGATATATTCCAAAACCCTGCTGCAAATTGACGTTGATGAAATAGGCCTGCAGTTTAGTGGTTTACTACTACTGTCTTTCTTGAAGATAGGTATGACCTATGCAACTTTCCAATCTTTGGGTACAGATCCTTTTTTGAGAGAGCGGTTGTATATGGCTGTAAGTAAGGAGCTATCGCTTCAGCACAATCAGATAGAAATCTAATGGATATACCATCCGGACCAGAAGACTTGTTCTTGTTAAGTGATTTTAGGTGCTTCACTACTTCGATGATATCTACTTCTACGTTACTCATTCTGGCCTCTGTTTGTAATTCGAAATCTGGAATATTGGTTTCATCTTCTTTGGTGAATGAGTTTCTGAAAGCTATGTTTAGTAAGTCTGCTATAGTACATAATGAGGGTATTGTTTGTGTTTTGCCCTAGTATATTAACATATGAGCAAAATCTCTTTGGGTTTTCAGTCAAATTTCGAGAAAGAGTTTTGTTGTGATATGTATTGTAGGCATCTCACATTGAAGTCTTCGCTAAATTCCGAGCTTCTGTGTAGGATCACCAAACCTGGGGATTTTGTGTTCGTTTAAATTTAGCATGCCTTTTCCATTGCTTTTGCATCAGTGTCCTGACCTGTTTTGTGTACCAAGAGGGATCACCTCCTTCTTTTATTAATTTATTTGGTATAAAACTGTCAATTGCTGTTGATACAACCCCTTTGGATTTGAGCCACATCTAGTGTACACTTATGTTTAGTGGTTAGTATTAGGAACACTGTCTTTAAAGAAGCAATTTATTTCATTTCTATCTACTTTCCTGAACAAATCTAGCTACAACAAGGTCTGTGTTCACTAATACCTGCACCCGATTTGATGCTCATTGTGAGCTCAGGATTATTTGTTGCTAAGAGATCAAGTGTGTCTTGACATCCATTTACAATTCTAGTTGGCTCATGAACTAATTGTTCGAAGTAATTTTCAGAGAATGCGTTGAGTACAACTCCACACAATGTTTTAATCATACTTCCTGATTTGAAAATATTTCGCCAACAGATCGAGGGTAAATTAAAATTACCACCTATTATCATCATTTGAGTCGGGTACGTTTTTGTAATTAGACTCAGGTTTTCTTTGAACCTTTCTGCTACTGTATCGTCAGAGTCAGGAGGCCAGTAAAATGAACCAATTACTAATTTCTTACAATTTTCAGGTACAACCTCTACCCATAATAGCTCACGGGAACTATCAACTTCAACTTTGCTACACAAAAGACTACTTTTGACGGCAACAAACATGTCTCCATCTATTTTCTTCAATCTATCCTTTTAGGGTTTTCTTCTGCAGGCACAGATGAGTGCAGTACATGCTTGGAACTGGAGCAATGTATTAAGTTTGAAACAAATGAAAAGGAAAGAGCAACCTTAATTTTGAAGAGAACCATCCACAAAAAACAAGTAGAGAATTTTTATTCACATCTGAAGGAAAAAGAGGAGAACTGTATTTTTAATGTCCTGTGATTGTGAAAAGAATCTCGTGTTGCCAAAATTAAGTGATCAGTCGACTTATTATTCCAGACAACTCTACTGTTACAATCTGATTGTTGTAACAGGCATACCTCAAAGCAAATTGTGCCCTGACAATGTGTCTGTTTATACGTGGCTGGAGAATGAGGCAAAGAAATCATCAAACAAAATAGCATCAGCAGTTTTCAATGAGTTACAATCCAAAGATTCACTTCAGTGAAGTTGATTGCTGATGGCTGTGCTACCCAAAATAAAAACATCAATATGTTGGCGATGTGTGCAAAGTGGCTTACAATGTATGCACCATCCTCTGTTAAAAAATTACAAGTGGTATTTCCAGTTACTAAACACTTATATTTGCCCTCAGATAGGATTTCTGGATTAATTGAGAAGGACCTCAAGAAGATGACAACTATAATAAATCCTGATGAGTATCATGAGGTGTTCAAAAGGTACTGGACAGTCAAAGTTGTTGGACAAACCTGGGAACCATTGAATTGGAAAGAACAAGTGCAGATTTATCTGAAATCTGCTAATCAACTTCATTTCAAGATTTCACAGTGTAAAAGAATTGTACTCAGTTGCACAAAAAGAGGCAATGTTGTAGTTAAAGGTGACGGAGACTACTATTTAGACACAGGTATTGAGTGCAAGATCACAAAGGCAGGACAGGCAAGTCTAACGTTAATGAATCCTTTACCTATTAACATTGGTTTGAATGTAAACCTACAGAAACTGAAAGAAGTGGTATGTTGAAATCATTAATAAGAACAGTTGGAGTGAAAATGAACAAGCTGTTAATGATTATGAATGTAATTCCAGAATGAAACTTCACTCTGCAGCGGAGTGTGCGCTGATATGAAACTTCCTGGCAGATTAAAATTGTGTGCCGGAACCGGGACTCCAACCTGGGACCTTTGCCTTTCGCGGGCATGCGCACTACCGACTGTGCTATCCCGACACGACTCACGATGCCGCCCCACAACTTCACTTCCGCCAGTACCTCGCCTTCTACTTTCCAAACTTCACAGAAGCTCTCCTGCAAACACGCAAGACTAGCACTCCTGGAAGAAAGGATATGGCTTAGCCACAGCCTAAGGGATGTTTGCAGAATGAAACTTCACTCTGCAGCAGAGTGTGCGCTGATATGAAACTTCCTGGCACAGTCAGTAGTGCGCTTGCCCGCGAAAGGCAAAGGTCCCAGGTTCGAGTCCCGGTTCCGGCACACAATTTTAATCTGCCAGGAAGTTTCATATCAGTGCACACACCACAAGTGAAGTTTCATTCTGGAAACATCCCTTAGGCTGTGGCTAAGCCATGTCTCCACCATATCCTTTCTTCCAGGAGTGCTAGTCTTGCATGTTTGCAGGAGAGCTTCTGTGAAGTTTGGAAAGTAGGAGGTGAGGTACTGGCGGAAGTGAAGTTGTGGGGTGGCATCGTGAGTCGTGTTGGGATAGCACAGTCGGTAGTGCGCTTGCCCGCGAAAGGCAAAGGTCCCAGGTTCGAGTCCCGGTTCCGGCACACAATTTTAATCTGCCAGAAAGTTTCATGAATGTAATTGTTTGGAAGACCCATGTGATGAACTTAAGGTTATTTGCCCAGAAATACAGTGAAGCAAGAACAGAAATGAATCTTAAAATTGTTAACAATGTATAAGAATAACCTTATGTTCTTCATGTTTGCAATGTATTTCTTATGAGTTGAAACAGAAGTTTACTTTTGTGTCATCCTGCAACCTGTTTTTTTCAACTATTGGGATAATTGTTTCAAACATGGACATTAGTTTCAAAAATGGACATCGTCATATTTGAATGTGTTTTACATTGCCTTAGAATAAAATTCATAAGTGTTGACCATGGTTTCCTTGTTCATAGGGCAGGCAATATGATACCAAAAATATTTCACACTCATAATGGGAGGTTAACATAAATTAATAAATTGGCTTTTGTCCATCCTAGGCACCTCATATATCTTGGACAAAAATTTATACCTCGTCTTATCTTAAGGTTATCTTATCAACCGAAATATACGGTAACTCTTGACAGTTGAACAAATCTATTTGCAACTTGCAAAGTGAAGCTATCTGAATGTCTCCTTCCAGCTACACTACCTCGTTAATTTAAATACAACCTGGTGTATCAGATTTACAATACAAATCAGAGATTATTTCTCAGAAAATATAATTATATTAACATACATATATATAATACAATCACAATAATTATATTTTACTTTCATCAAAGTATCCTCCTCCAGATTTAATGAATGCTTCACAAATTCGAGGCATCCAGCCAATCAGTTTTTGTAGGTATCGTGAATCTATATGATTCCACACATCTTTAACAATATTCCAGAGATGTTCGTTGCTGGATATATTAACTTCCCTGACAAATCTGTCAACTTCATCCCACACCATTTCAATGGGATTACAGTCACCTCCTACATTCCAAACTTGACAGAAGTTCTCCTGCAAACCTTGTAAGACTGGCACTTCTGGAAGAAAGGATATGGTGGCGACATGGCTTAGCCACAAAGTCCCCATTCCGGCACAAAATTTTAATCTGCCAGGAAGTTCCATATCAGTGCACACTTCACTGCAGAGTTAAAGTTTCATTCTGGCCATACCATATCTCTCAGTACTTTCTTTTTTTCCTTTGATGCAATGTAGTTCCTACAGTATGCCAACTGATGTTTTGGGTCATTATCCTGTTATAAGGTGAACCCTTTCCCTATTAAGTACAATCCACTTGCTACTGCATGAATTTGAAGTATGTGTTGGCACTACTTCTGATCCATACATCCTTCTATTTTCACGATATCGCCAACTCTATCTCTGGTTAAACATCCCCAAACCATAACAGAACCTCCACTGTGTTTAAGTGTTTAACTGTAGGTAGACACACTGCTTGACTAACCTTTCCCCTACAAATCGGCAAACAAATGTGCTCCTTCTGGTTACAAAAATCTCAAACTTCGATTCATTGGTGAATAACAATTTTATCCACTCTTCCAATGTCCAATTATGATGTTTTCTAACCCATTCAATACTGTTCTGTTTATTTATGGGCCTTAGAAGGAGTTTTCTTGCTGTGACACAACCTTTCAAGCTGGCTTCAGTTAGTCTCCTTTTTACTGTTGCAACAGATATTGTCTCTTCATTTCTACCAATTCTGCATGAATTTGGGGCACTGTTTTGAATCTACTCCTTTTACTGGTAATTCTGATATATTCATAATCACTTTTAGTTGTTTTACGAGGTTATCCTGGCCGTGGTATGTCCATATTGCTACCTGTTGTCTTCTGGTGGCCAAGGGTGTATTGTACTCCCCCTATAGACACACTACACTGTTTTGCAATTTGGCAAATAGATAAACCTACTTGGCTAAGTGCTACATTTGTAGCATGTTTTTCTATGGATATCTCGGAGCCCTACTAGTGATGTCTGCACTTCAACTGTCACAAAGGAACTGACATGCAGGAACGAGATGTTATGTATCACAGCAGTGCTCGATGTTCACTGCAGACACCACATCACTACAGGGAACAACACAGGTGGAGCAAATGCAGCATCCCTCAACAAATAGGTAAACAAACATATCATATAGCTACATAATGTTTATGTACATAACATGGTTTGTTGGATAGTATTGTATCTCGCACAAACAAAAATCATGACATATGGACAACTATTGTACTATTCCTTTGCTTCTTCAGTGGTACCCATGGTATTAGATGCCAATTATTAGGTGTATTGAAATTTATGAGTAGTAGTGTACCTTCTTGCCAACTGGCAGTTCCCATTCCCCAGCCCCCCTTCCCCTCCTCAACCTACCTAGTTCCTCTTCAGCATTTCTCAACTGCACCTGAATGGCACAAATCTTAACTCCTGCTCCTCTATCAGCTTATTCCTGCTGCATATCCTGCAATTACAGGTCATATTATGAGAGAACTTTACTACAGTGCCCACTGGCTTCTCCACTGCATTCCCTCCAATGAAAATACTTTGTACAAATCCCACACTGCAGCCCACTGCTCATGAACCTATGACATAGCCCACATTTCTCACTCATAGTAAAATTGTACAGTTACTTTTTCAGAAAAACTAGATGTCTATGTACTGGAATCTCTGCCTCACTGGTGATGTCTTTCAGCGTTTCATTTGCAACAGAATTATATAAAAATAGTCTCAATCCCTTAAACTCACTTTAATTTATAAGTGATACCACTTTTGAACTGATGTGTATTATCTTTAGACCATACTTTAGTCATGACATGTGAAGACAGTGGCATGGAGCAGAAAATGGATTCTATGAATTACTGTCATGAGAACGTCAATTGGTAGTATTCACAGTTCCTAATTGTGCCACCACCTCATCACCACAGTACAATTCAAAGATAATCTATGTCAGATCAAAACCAGTCACCACTGATGAATAAAAGTGTATTTAAGCAATCCAGACTGTTTTATATAATACAGTATTTTAGTAGTATTCAGCTTTGCAAAGTTCAATATTATATTGCAGGACACACATCAGATCACAAGACATTGTCAATCACGCATAGTAAATCGTGTCATTGAAGATTGACTATGTTAATGCTTGTCTTACAAAAGTTTGATTACTAAGTACATTATTATATGAGGCATAAAACACCTGCCAACAGATGTGGTGGCAAGTTTGTTTATAGCCATAGAAGAATAATCAACACAGCTCAAAATTTATGAATCCTATAATTATTTTATCAAAAGAGTGCCATGTGAGCGAACACGAGAAGACGGGTGACATATGTAAAAATATAACCCAGTTATGACATGAGATAAATGTGAGAGTGATGAGAAAATCTGAAAATATTATCTTATACATGATGGCATTTTGCACCACTGAACAAATCTGCAGAAAGTGTAGTAGTGACTGTGCTTCACATCAGGGTGTACAGATTCTAGTGTGAAATACAGACCTGGTGCACAGGTTGGGTGAGATCACCTATGAAAGATCTTGGAGACGATTTTCACATTTTATAATGAAATAGCTAATGAAAGGTGACTGTTGAACTGAAGAACAATGGAAAATTCAGAAGGGATTTTGTAATACATTATGACTGTGACTGGAGCTGAATGATGAGTGTGGAATGCAAGGACATTTAAGACTGAAGAGAAATAAATTCAGTGTTGAAACTTCCTGGCAGATTAAAATTGTGTGCCGGAACCGGGACTCGAACCTGGGACCTTTGCCTTTCGCGGGCAAGCGCTCTGGCGGAAGTAAAGTTGTGGGGCGGCATCGTGAGTCATGTCAGGGTAGCTCATTGGTAGAGCGCTTGCCCGCGAAAGGCAAAGGTCCCAGGTTCGAGTCCCGGTTCCGGCACACAATTTTAATCTGCCAGGAAGTTTCATATCAGCGCACACTCCGCTGCAGAGTGAAAGTTTCATTCTAAATTCAGTGTTCATTTAAGCTGTGTAAGATTTGAAGAGATCTTTTCCCTCATTTTAATTTTTTTCTTCTTCTTCTTCTTCTTTTTCTTTCTTTTTATGGGGAATGATATTCAGACAGACCAACAGTTTTAATAAGGCAAGCATAAAAAAGCACATGGTTAGACTTTAATAGGTTTTTGAATGAACCTTGGGCATAATACTGATCTCCAGTACTTTCTGATGCCTATCAATTTTGACAGTAAAATACTTACTTACTCACTTACTCTGATATAACAACAACTATGAAGTAACGATCTCACTATAGTGGCCAGCACGAAAGTAGAAACCTCAAGGTCATAGTCGCCGTATGTAGTCCACAGACGCTAAGCACTGTGATTTGTCCACCTCATAGCTATATTGTCCACTATTAGGAGTGCTGTAGGTCAGAGCCAACAGAATATTCAGCGTTTCCATGTGATATCATATGTACACTATTGGTTTCAGTGTGTTGTAGAAAGGTGCACTTGATATGCATTTGACAGTAAACTGGTAGCAGCTAGGGCCTTCATGTAATACTTCCCAGTTTAGTGTGTGTAAAGTCTGAAAAGACATTATAAACAATCAAAATTATCATACCCAGTGTACTGAAGTTCTTTATTGTCCTGTGCAACAGTGGAGAAGCTAGGAATAATATAAATTTTGCACAAACTCATAAACTGAGTGAAAAAGCATGTGGTATGTCCAAGTTGAATGTAGGCCATATTATCAAAGCAATAACATTGGCAATATTTCAGATAAACATTTTTTTCAATTCTGCAAAGAAAGAAATACAAATGAGAACTGATTTAGCAAGTGATGTGAAGGATAGAAATAGGATTGTCATATACTTAGATAAAACTTGGATTTCGCAAAACCATTTGAATAAATATATTTTGTCTGACATCATTGGAAATACTGGCCTTCAAGAAACTACAGTTACTTTTGTTTAGTGGATGCTGTGACAAAGGATTTGTAACGGCGACAAATAAAAAGTTTCAGTAAGTAGGGGATATTCTTGGTCCTATACAACTACTTGTGCAGTACTGTGTATGGAGTATATTGAAAATAATCTGCATCCACATGTTACACAATACAATAAAGATTCCTGAGATAGTACCAAAGTAAATTTTATAGTGTTCTTAATGACATTCTCACTGGAAATTTCTTTGAAGTACAAAAGAATGCAAATCCATCAGCAACTACATGTTTTGTTGCACTCCCAGAACAGTTTCACATTTCTTATGGATTTTATTTTTATCTCAGAATATATTTATTTTTCCTCAATAAAACATTATTATGTGGCTCTGTCAACTCTGAGAATGTTCATATACTTTTTTTTTAGTTCAAATATGTCAGTTGTTTCATTTCTACCACAAGATGAAATAAAAAATTATTTTCCTTCAAAATTTCTTGTAATGTTAGTTTTTTAATTAAAAAATTACTAACATTTGAAATTATTATTATCTGGCATTGCTGTATGACAGTGAGATGACTTTCAGGCTCTACTTTCATGATGGCTACCATAGTAAGTATATGCAATACAATCACAATTAATATGCTCAAAAAATTGACACATGTATGGGAGAAAAACAGGTGACCAGAAACTAAGGTAACAAGGCTGCTCTTCCTGGAGTTTCACCTATTACAGGGACATTAGTAGTGTGTAGTAATCCTGACACTTATTATTATTATTATTATTCTGCAAAGTTTCAGCAACCCACCTAGTTGTAGGTTAAGTATAAAAGATAAATCTTTTGGAAAACTGGCCTCACAGAGATAAACAGAGGTTATTCAATTTCTGTGGGCAAAACGAAACAAAGACTGAAATTCACCAGCAGCTAGTTGAAGTTTACAGACAGGCTGTAATGTCTCATGCTGCATGTTTCAGAATGATGTAATAGGCTTGTAAATGTAAAAAAAAAGTGTCACCAATGAGGAATGACCACCTTCAAACAGCACAGATGTAGCTGCAAGTGACTATCACCTTTTTCCTCACTTGAATGAGCATGTAGGAGGCCAACAAATTGCTTCATATGAGGAGGTAAAATACATCATGACAAATGCCTATGTCAATATGAAAACTATGTTGAAAAATAGCCTAATGTATGTACTGTCTGTTGGTTGCATTGGTTGTATGAAATAAAATGTACATATTTCACTGCAGTCTTTGTAACCTTAGTTCTTGATTATCCCTTGGAGATTATGGTGGAATATGTAAAAGGTACAATAAGTGATTCAGATGGACAATGGGTAATCCTGTCTACCCATATTTCAAAGCAAATGTAAAATTGAACAACTCTATTTCAATGCTAAATACATGTGTCTCTTATGTGTGAGCAGTATCCTACAACAAAAAAACTATCAAATCCCCTTCAGCACCTTTATGGATTGTAGGCTTAACTAGATTAGAAAATTTAGTGAATGCTGTTAACCGCATTTATGAATGTCCAGTACAGTTGCCCATTTTACCTCTGCATAGTATACATTACACACTTCTTGTGACACAGAATGGTAGGGTAAATTTACTACTATGTTGGCTTCCAAGAAAACTTGATGTCCCACAAACAAATTATTAAACTTAATCAAACAAAATTCATGCCTTTTGGTTGATTTTTTCATGTTCATACATTTTTTTCTGGTAGCTGTGGATATGTGGAAACCATGGTGGAGAATGGAATGAAACTGTATTTCATTCAAACAACTGGCATGTTGCGTACTTCTATTAGGTTGGTGCATGTTTGTAGTGTATTTGCAAAAATTCAATAAACCCAGCAAATGCACATAACAGAGCCTGGTGTGGATAATTGTAGATTAATAGATGTGTTTAAATGATCTTAATCAAACCTGAAGGAATTCCTTAACATGGAGATTCACTAAATATAAAATGATCCTCCCTTATCATGCTCTGTACATGGCATTATTCCCATACATAGCACAAATTTTTCTGGCTGTATCCACTGCTATCACCCTTCTATATGTAAACTCAAACAGCAACAGTGAACTACAAATAAAAAAATGACAATCACTGTATAAAACCATACCAACTGGAATACCAATATGCAAAACAAAAATTCTACAAACGTAGGCACCAAACCAATAATTTTATTTTCTGATACATTTTATAATGCTTGTTGCTTATAATACTATATTATAAGGTAGAAGCTAATCATAACATCAGAAAATTCAAGCACATACCAGGTATCTAATAGTGAAATAGTATACTTACTGAGTAATGATACTTTTTCTGGCTTGTTAAATATACCATCCGTTTTTGGAACAGGAGCTATTACCTAAAATAAGAAACAACATTAACTGAGCTGTCCATTAGTGTTTGACTGAAAATTAATTAAGAAATACTTTGCTGTTGTTCTTGAAATTATTATCTGGTCACTACCAGATTTTCAGCTTTTAGACAATTCGGGATACAACTAAATGCCATAAATACAAATAAATTGATGTGTGTTTTACACAGATATTGCTCATACAGATATCTGAATGAGTAATTTCTGTGTATATTGCATGTAATTTCATCTGTGTTTGCAATATTCAGTTGTAACCTGATGATGGGCTAAGAAGCTGAAAGCCAGTTCATGACCAAATGGGTATGAGTATGCTTCAGTGTAGGATTGCCACAAGGTAAGATCCTCTTGGATTAGAACATGTCAGAAAACAAGATATACAACAAAAACTTACAAAATGAGATCAGATGTGTTAAAGTACCTTCATCAGATCCCGAATGTAATTACCTTCCTGGATGTAGAATTGGTCAGAAAACAAAATCTTAAGAATATTTACATTCAAAATGACATAAAACTTGTTACTAAAATCTAAATGTTGAATATATTAGGTGCAAGTTATTAATATGTCAATAATAAATAATAGATATTTAACACTGGAAAATCCAACTGGATTCACAAAGCTTAAATTTTTTGGCATGGCCTTATCAGAAAGACATGTATTCCCAGACTCAATCAGATGTAACTCAAGTTAACATGATCACATTCTATGGCCACTCCAACCCAACAAGCATATTGACAGTGAGTGAGGAGGGGGAAAGATGGCGGGTAAGGATGGGGATAGGAGGTCCCCTGTGTTGGATGATGCATTTTAAAGGCTCTGATAGGTGGGAATATGAGATGCAGTGAAGGGAAGGGTCAGGATAGCAAAATACGGAAGGTGTAGACCTGTGTGGGAAGAGAAGGGTGACTGTAAAATGATAAAAATAAAAATGAAATAAAGCCAAAACTACCCCAGGACACTGTTGTTAACCTTTCTGCCAAAAACCTCAACCGAACAGAAGTGTCAGCCCTATCTAAAGGTCTCACCTTCAGTCCCACACCCAAATTTAACCATGTTGGACTTGTTGAACACCTGCTCTCCTTCTGTCAATCCCTACATTGCAAACACCACCTTGCCACCAATCCCTCCAATCAAAGCCAACCTAATTCCAACATTGAACCCTATCTCTCACAATTCATACCATCATCCAAGCATGACCCATCATCACTCCCACTTAACCACCCTCTGCTCATTATCCAAGAATTCCTCAACTCCAGCTTCGCATCACCATCCTTGTTGCACAATTGTTGTGATGACTTGCAGTGACAATGTGGCAGAAGGCCTCTGTAATTGTCAAATTCATCCACCTGCAAGTTTTGCCAAGAAGACCCCATGCCAAACGTCCAAAATGACATACATTCCCTGCTAAAATGACCCTTTCCATAACCTCTCCCCTGAATCCATCTCTGCCCTCACCCCAACAACATCCCACACACCCCGCCTTCTACAGGCTCCCAAAAATCCATAAAACTAACTATCCTCAATGCACAATTGTGGTTGGTTGGTTACTGTTGTTGTTCTTGTTGACCAGGAGCTCTAACCAATTGTTCAAAATCTAGCCTCTCACATCCAAGATACCAACCACATACTTCACCAACTATCCATGTTCCCCATGTCTTTACCTGCTGGATCCTTTCTCATCACTGTTGGTGCCACTTCCCAATGCACCAATATCCCAATGCCCATGGTCTTGCTGGTCTCCAACACTAACTTTCTCAGCATCCTTCAGATTCCAAGCCCAATACCTCAGAACCCAGATAATTACAGCCTAAAAACAATTACTTTCCCTACAATGGCAACCTTTCTATGGGCCATATAGGGAAACCTTACTACCCTCCCAAACCCCTTGTCTCGTTCAGGTTCATTACCCTAACCTCTTCCCTTCACAACCTCAACTTCTTCTCTCCCCTCAGTTTCACCTGGTCCTTCTCAAACCAGCATGGACCTTTCCAGATGTTAACCTCCACCTCACTGATGGGTCCATCCTCACCTCTGCCCACATTACACCTACTATATACCAACAGTACCTGCACTTTGTTGTTTGCTATGTTTGTTAAGCTTATGGGACTTAACTACGGGGTCATCAGTCACTAAATTTACAAACTACTTATCTACTACCTTATACTAAGGATGGCACAAATATCCATGCCCGAGGGGGGATTCGAACCCCCGACCGTAGTGGCCGTGCAGACCGTGACTGGAGCGCCTCAGTCCCCTCGGCCACTGTGGCCGGCCCTGCACTTTGATAGCTACCATCCATTCCATATCAAAAAATATCCCTCCCATACAGCCTTGCCATCCATGGACAACAAATTTGCAGCAATCACAAATCTCTTACCCGATATGCTGCATAACTGACAAAGGCCTTCCCAGACAGAGGAAAGACTCAAACCTCCAATGCAAGCAGTCACGCAATCCATAACACGGAGTCCTAGACCGCACTGCCACTCTCATCATTTATGCATGTGGAGAATAACAGTGTTCCTATCACACTTCTCTTGTGCCCTCGTGACAAAGATTTGTGTTCAACACTCACTATCAAGAACAATGTACTGGGTGGTATGCAGAGATGGGCCAAGTCCATTAATCATTAATTAAGAAAGTTAACTTTTCGAGTTACAGATTAACTTTTAAGTTAAAAATAAAAATAAAATAAAATAAAAAAACAAAAAAACATTAACAGGCACTTTAACACCTGTTAACTTGTCCTATGTCCATTAATCCGTTATTTTTGTACCCTCTTCTTCTTGTCATCAGCAATAACAATCTGAATGAGAAAGTTTCAATGAAAATAAATGTTTGTCTTATGTCTGTTGATTAATAGTACTTTCAGCGATGACATACTAAACAAATAAGCATTTTTAATGTTCTAACTTGTGGAGTATCTGCTTCCCATAGGTATTAGTGGTGAATGGGGACAGAAAGGCAGGAAAAGTTAATTTTCATTACAATTTTCTCACTGAACTTTGTTATAGCTGACAGGATCAAATTTAAATGCATACCACAAAACAATCGATAATGGAGGCTGTGAGAATCAAGATATGACTGACACACCTAATCAGGAAATTAGCATATAATTTTAATTATATTAGTTTCCCTGTCTTATGCTGACTGAATTAAATAAATACTTTACACCTGATGTGTTTCATTTTTTATTTGTAACATATCTTCTGTGTAAGATTTTTTTTTAATTTTGTCATTCAATCTAAGGAGATCACAGGCCAAATATGTTTAACAAGTAAAGAACAGAGTCTAATGAAAATGTGGCTGGACATGAAATCAAAATATTCATTTAACAACATGGTATTTCTTGGGGAAAATATTTAATAGATGTTTTTGTAAAATATATTACTGCTACACATTCAACTGCTGCAGTTGAACGTCTTTTTCTTATGGGGAAAAGATATTTTGATGCCCAAACATGCTTAACAGTGAGACGAGAATTTTAGTATGTTAATGTTCCATAAAGGCAATATGTACCCTATGTCAAATGATATTCAGTGAAGTTACATATTTTTTTGTCAATTATTATTATTATTACTACAAACTAAGCTTTGTGTATTACTAGGACACTATGTCCTGGAGGCTGGCCACAAGCATAAACAAATGACAAAATCTTCATTATGTACAAGAGGCTTAATCATCTCACAGAACATAACACTTTTCTGCCAAAGCGAACAACTCTGGTGAAGGCGGTTTTGCAACTTTACAACATGATGTGTGATTGTGTCATTTTTTATGCTCACAGCTGAGTGTCAGGATAGTGTGTCCAAGTAACACTAGTTTTTATTTATACTCCAAGTCCTACTTAAAGTTGTCCAACCAAAACATTTTTTTTATCAGACATAGTAGTAGTAGTACTAGTAGTAGCAGCAGCGGCGGTGGCGGCTTCTAAGGGCCTCAAAGCTCCCATGCCACTCCTGTCTTGTGCTGCCTCTTGCCACTTACTTATTCCCATTCTTATGCATATGCAATCAATTTATTTTCATCAAGTACTCCTGGATCTCCCCCTTGGTCTTTTGCCATATGACTTGTCCCTGAATATTCTTGACAGAATTTGATCTTCTTTCATCCTCATCAGATGGCCAGACCACTGCAGTCTTCTGGCATTTATTATGTTTACTATTGTTGGTTGTTGTGCTAGCTTGTAGATTTCTGTGTTGTGTCTTCTCTTCCAGCAATGTAATTCATTGTCATAATAGGAACCAAAGATTTTCCTACAGACTTTATTCTCAAAAACTTGCAACTGATGATCTTTGTTTTTGTTAGTCTCCATGTTTCTGCCCCATATATTAGAACTGATCTGTTTACAGGCCAAAGCCAATTTAGTGCCAACTTTTGCCTCTCCTCACCTTGCCCACAAACAGATTTCCCATGCTATATCCCCACACACAATAAATCTTCCCTCCACTCCCAATAACCAGCCAAAAATGAGTGTCTCTCTTGTCACCCAATACCAACTCAGACTGGAACAACTAAATCATATCCTTCATCAGGGCTTTGATTATCTGTCATCATGCCCTGAAATGAGAGATCCTACACAAGATCCTTCAGACCTCTCCTAAAGTGGTGTTCCATTGCCCATCCAACATCCACAACACCCTAGTCCATCCCTACATTACTTCCAATCCCAAACTCTTACCACACATTGTGCAGTGTATTACATTGGTATGACAACAATCCAGTTGTCTATCACGATGAATGGTCACCAACAAACTGTGGCAAACAATAAGTTGGAACACCCTTTGGCCCAGCATGCAGATGAACATAAAACACTCGATTTCAATGGTTGCTTTACAACCCAGGCCATTTGGATCCTCCCCTCTACCACCAGCTCATCTGAACTGCACAAATGGTAGTTTTCCCTACAACATTCTATGGTGCTACAACTACCCTGGACTCAACCTAGTGCTGTAGCTACGCACATTACTATTACTTCTGAATTGGGCTGCACTATTAATAACAAATTTCATAAGTGAATATATATTGTGAAGTTACGTTGAAGATCCCTAGATCCTTAAATAAGTGTCTGCCGGATGATCTTGGGTGGTCTCCAGAAATTATTCAAATACCCTCCCAACTAAGGAATTCCAAATCCATGAAGAACTTTCACTTGATATTCCGGTTGATTTTACTTTCATTAATAAGTACATAAGTGCCTTGATCCATGGTTTTCCAGGATATTGCGAGAGAAAATATAAGTTGATGTTTTGTAATCTACATTGGTTGGTGTAGAGCCCATCATTTTGTTTGAAGTATCTCATTATGTGCATTGATACTGTGTTATAAGAATTGATACAGGATGTTGAAGAAATGCATCTGCAAATAATACGCATTTAGGAGTCATACAGTAAAAACAGCAATTTACCATTAAATGCTCAAGTAATAACAGAGAGGATGGTGTAATTATAACTAACACAGACCGATTCTTATGTATGAGATTCACAGTGATAAAAAATTATAAACTTTGATAATGTGGACTAACCAGTGAAACTTTTGTAAAATTTGCAGATGTTACATTACCAATATATACTTGTAGTAAAGACATGATGCACATCTGTACATTGTACAACTGAAGAATCCAGCAGTAATTTACATAGGAGGAGACAGAGTTCTACTCTTGATTATGGATCCAAAATTCAGGTTGTGCCATAGTTGGAGAACAGATGATGTTGTTATTGGATGTTTTAGGGGGACAAAACTGCAAGGTAAAATGTCCCCCAATCCATCACTGGGCATCACAAGAAGATGCATTAATGTGGAAAAGTGCCCACAGTGAAACAGCCAAGGAGAGGAAACCCCCCCTCCCCCCAGTCAGTAAAACCAATTTGATAAGAGATGACACAAAATGAGACAGTCTAACAGAAACACCAAACAGCGACAGGAAATGGAACAAAGAAGCCGATGTCTGAGGTTGACTGACCATAAGCTTAAAAAGAGGAAAAGTCAACCATGCGGCAAAATGTGGAAATCTCCAATCAGAGGACATTAGACAGGAGAAACACAGTGTACTGAAACAAAGCTTTAAAGAGAGTGGTAAAAACCACCATCACAAATAAAACTTAAAACTAAATCAGCCATTCGGGCATCATTACTTAAAACATCTGATAAAAGTGCAGGAAAATTTAAACTCTGTCGCAGAGCGGCTAAAACAGGGCAGTCCAGCAAGATGTGGGCTACTGTCAGGCAGGAGCCACAGTGACACACAGGCGGGTCCTCATCACAGAGGAGATGGCCATGGGTCAGCCAAGTATGGCCAATGCAGAGCCTGCACACGTCTACAGAGTCCCAGCAAGATGCCCGCATGGAGTAATGCCACACAACCGTGGTCTCCTTCACAGCCCAAAGTTTGTTGGGCATGGTCAGGGTACACCACTCAGTGTCCCAAATGTCATAAACCTGACAGTGCAACACCACCCGAAGATCAGAAGCTGGGAGGCCGATCTCCAGAATGGATTCATTGACAGCCTGTTTCGCAAGCCTGTCAACTTGTTCATTGTCCGGGATGCGAACATGACCCAGAGACCAGATGAACACTACCGATCAGCCAGATTGGTCAAGAACAGAAAGGGTATCCTGTATGGCCAGCACCAGCAGAGAACGTGGGTAGCAGTGGTCCAGAGCTCGCAGGCTGCACAGGAAGTCACTGCAGATATGGAAAGACTCACCTGAGCAGGAATGCATATGCTCGAGAGCTCAGTAAATGGCCACCAGCTCAGCAGCAAAGAACTGACGGCAGAATGCCTCCAGAGGAACTGAGTCTTTGGATCCATGGGCCAAGTCCAATCGAGTATGCAGCCTCGGCATGCACCACAGGGGTGTACATGTGTGCACCTGATAAGGAGAAGGAAGAGGGAAGGACCCAAGTTTCAACAGAAGAGATTGGATTCGAAAGGTGATTGTAGGACCTGATCTGGGTTGCCATTGTTGGGGATGGATGATCACGTCGTAGAAAAGTAGACAATGGTTTGGGTGGCCTGGTGAGCTATGCATGTGGGTTGCATAGGTCGCGATAAGTTGTTGGCGGTGGAACCACAAACGTGGATCCCCAGCCTCCACAAGTAAGCTGTTCACAGGCCTAGTGCAGAATGCACCCATCACGATGCAAACCCCACAGTGGTGAATGGGGTCCAGCAAGCGCAATGCTGAAGGTGATGCTGAAGGCAGGGCACCCAAAGTCAACCCGCGACTGTATCAGCACTCTGTATAGTCGCAACAGTGTGCAGTGATCAGCACCCCAGGTGGTATGGCCCAGGTGGTGGAAAACATTGAGATTGCACCAGCACTCAATGTCAGGGTGAGAGTGAACAGTCTGACGCCGACAGAAGTGCATAACACTTGTCTTTGCAGGATAGAATTGGAAGCAAGAGCTCAGGACTGCACCTTGCAAATGGCTCCCTGCAATCTGCGTTCAGTGACTTGGGTGGTCGAAGAGCTAAAATAGGTACAGAAGTTGACAGCATAAAGAAAAGGGGATACTGACGACCCAACTGCTGACCCTAAGCTGTTAATGGCTACTAAAAATAAGGGAACACTCAAAACAAAACCCTAAGGAACCCCATTTTTATGCACACAAGAGGTGCTATGGGAGGCACCAAATTGAACATGAAAGGTATGGACAGCTAAAAAGTTTTTTATAAAAACAGGAGTGAGCCCCAGAGACCCCACTCATGTAATGTGGCAAGTACATCACGTCACCCGGTCATGCCATAAGCCCTCTGTATGTAAAACAAGACGGCAACAGGGTGGTGGCACCTGGAAAAGGCTGTGCGGATTGCGGACTCGAGGAACACCAGGTTGTTGGTGATAGAGCGACCCTGGCAGAAACCGCCCTGACATGAAGCCAGTAAGCCCCGATTCTCAAGGATCCAGCACAACCGCCTACTGACCATACGCACCAACAATTTACATAGGACATTGGTCAGATTGATGGGCCGATAGCTATCCAAATGAACAGGAGTTTTGCAAGGTTTGATCACCGGGATGATTATACTCTCCCACCATTGCAGCAGGAAAACCCCCTTGCACCAGACATGGTTGAAAAGAGCGAGGAGATTACCCTGGCTTTCTGTTGAGAGGTGCCTCAGTATTTGGTCATGGATGCTATCAAGCCCAGGGGCCGTGTCAGGACACTGGGCAAGGGCACTGAGGAACTCACTGAACGGAGCGTTATATGCCTCAAACTGCCGGGTGGTAAAGGAGAGGCACTGGCATTCTACCCGCTCCTTTAATGTATGTAAGGCTGATGGGTAGTTCACAGAGGCAGGGGCATGAGCATAATCCATCAGAGGCGTCCTCGAGAGTGAGGTCCTTGATGGACACAAGAATCTCCATCTCGTCCTCAGAAGCGGAGGAGGAGGGGAGTTGTAGTGTAGAAGCCACTGGGGTGTCCTTCTTCTTGTCTGTCTTGTTCTGTACCCTTCTACCCCATCTGTCCCTCAGGGGCTTCACCGATGGGGGTGGTTGGTGGTTTCTCAGACTAAGATACGGGGACTGAGGAGGAGCGTGAAGCCCTGTGACCAGCAGCCTGTCGCTAATGTCAACATAGACACTGGCAGAAGGGAGTGTCCCAAGGGACCCCTCCAGAACGAGGGAAGCTGGGGAAGGGTCATCTTTCTCCGACTGAGGGGCGGTAGCTGCTCCTGAAAAAAACGCCTTTGGAGCACTATGGGGGCAGTTATAGGTTGGCGGCCCACAGAAAGGGATGTAGTCAGAAACACTGTCGCTGCCAAAAAAGGTGGCGACAACGTTACTGCTGTGAAAGAAGTTGTCATATGGACAGGGTGCAGCCACTGAATTTTTTTCTTGGCCTCAGTATCTGTCATACAGTCCAGGGTTATAGATTCAATGATTTTCCGCTTTGGTGAAAAGCAGAGCAATCCGACAAGCAGGGAGAATGGTTCTGACCACAACTGCCACAGGCGGGAGGTGGTGTGCATGGAGCACCTAAATGTGCTGGGTCATAGGGGGAATTGGGGGGGGGGGGGGGGGGATATAAGGCTTCACGTCACAGTGGTAGATCATCACCTTGACCTTTGCAGGCAATGTATCACCCACAAAGGCCAAGATGAAGGCTCTGGTGGCAACCCTATTATCCTTTGGATCCCTATGGACGAGCCGGATAAAATGAACTACTCGTTGTTTAAGGTTCACCTGTAGATTGTCATCAGTCTGGAGCAACAAATCCCTGTGGAAAATTACACCCTGGACCATATTAAGAGACTTATGGTGAGTAATGGTTACCACAACATCACCCAGCTTGTGACAGGCAAGTAGCGCCCGTGACTGAGCAGGGGATACTGTGTGGATCAACACAGAACCGTTTCACATGTTTGACAGCGATTCTACTTCCCCAGACTTGTCCTCAAGGTTGTCTACGAAAAACTGAGGCTTGGTCACCAAGAAAGAGTCCCTACCAGTCCTGCTGCAAACGAGTTATCTTGGAGCATACTGTTCACTCTGTTTTGTGGCCCTACATTCCTCCTATGGCATGACCATGGAGGGGAATGTTTGGGGGTCATAAATGTTCAAATGTTTGTAATGCTTATGGGACTTAACTACGCGGTCATCAGTCCCTAAACTTACAAACTACTTATCAAATAGCTAATACTAAGGACGACACAAATATCCATGCCCAAGGGGGATTCGAACCCCCGACCGTAGTGGCCATGCAGACCGTGACTGGAGCGCCTCAGTCCCCTCGGCCACCGTGGCTGGCTTGGGGGTCATACACTGAGGCATTGAACTTTCCTCACTTCGAGATGGCAGTTGTACGTCCGCCAATGTAACCTGACTTTGATCTCTTCATTGCAGGTCATCTGTCCCAATGCCACCCACTCTGATCAGGGGATCTCCTAACGGGCATCATCCAGCCACAGCAAATGTCGCCTGGCAGGATGACCATTGCTGGGAGTCCTCATGCCTCACAGAGACAAACATCTACTCCTTGGCTTGCATGAGGAGGATTCAGCTTTGGCATCGGTAGAGAGATCTCTGCATTGTCAGGGGGCTACAGCCAAGAGGGTACATGACGATGCCACCTCAATGGTCTGGCTATTGTGCTGGCTTTTTGGTGCTGTATAGACCATTATGATGAAGGGTGCCTGGATGTCAGTGCATACTGGACATAACTTGGCATGGAAATTAGATAACCTGGCCAATGGCTGCATTAGCGCTGCAGTCATAAGTCCATTCCATAATGGATGCATAGGATGTCATTGCACAATATATACATGATGCACAACGTAAGCTGTCCTTACCAAAATGGTTCACTTTTTGGAACAATTTTGATGATGGAGGTTCAAACCCACATAGGGGACCGTAAATGTATGGCCAAACCATGTGAAGACTCCTTTTACTCACCTCTTATGACAGGCAGGAATACCATGGTCCTATTCTTACACCCGAACCCACAGAGGGCTGGAGAACTGATGAAAGGAATACAGGCTGCAAGGCAACATGCATTAACTATGCTGACTATGAGACTACAGGTTAGTAGTATACCTCAAGAGTGTCAAATGTTCAAATGTTTGTAGAACTTATGGGACTTAACTATGGGGTCATCAGTCCCTATCAAGAGTGTCCTCTCACAGAAATCTTAAAGTGCACTATCCAGAAAGTTCAGAGAAAATTGACCCTAAAGTTTTAAGCACAGCTCATAAACATGTTATATACTAGTTGAAGGGACATGGGTGCAGCCAGGTCACATAGCTAATGGGACTGTCACATAGCTGATTTGGTTTAGATCCCATCTCACGGACATTTTATATTTTTAATTTTGATTATTTGTTTAAACATTATAACTTGTAAACACATTTAATGACTTACGGTTTTATCAGTTAAATCATATCTAATTTTAGTTTCTTTATAAAATGGCTGTAACAGATACTTTAAACTGGAATTTCAATGTTTTATTTTTTAAAAGTCAAATAAAGCCAGATGCATTTTACTGGAGGTAAATAAAAAAGTTAATAACTAATTTTTTTTCTCTCTCTATTATCTTCATTTGACAATTTTATGTGCAAGCACCAGAGTGGTGACTGTCATAAAAACATTGAAAACAAAAAATATTTTGGCATTTTGCACAGTTTATAAATGATGATTGTTTACAGGAACAACTTTTTTTTAAAAGCTGTCTTGAAAAATATACTTCGTAAACATTTCTGAAAACTTCTCTTTCATCAGAAACCCTGGAATCATACCAGGCATATCGCATCATTTCCTTAAAAATTGGCGATGACAGCTGATGATGGACTATTGATTGTATCTTTATACAATCTTCATGAGTATTGATTTCTTTGTTTCTTTCAATAAGATAAGCAGAATTTTGTAGATGCTTTATCAGATTTTTACTTGTCTATAAAATTAGACTTCGCATGGTTGAACAAGTGGAGTACATTTCAGAGGAATCACTTTAATTGTACATGCTGGTGATTTCTCGTCATGACAGAAACCGTTCTTGTCCCATACAATACTTCAAACAACACTTTAGAAAGTCAGTATATAGTTCTGTTGTTAGCTTCCGAGATTTGGAAAATGTTATTACAACGTTTTTATAATTCCTCTGGTGTTCATTTTCTGTTTTTTGAACTCGAGGAGGGGGGTGAGGGGGGTGGAGATGGCAAAGTTACCAATTGTCTCTAGTAAACAAATGAACACTTGAGGTAGAACATTTCCAGATAGAGTAAGAGCATATTGAGCAGTGTAAGTATGTGATACTTTATTCATGTCGTGTCTTTGGATAAAAAATATTTTTGCTTCTTTTGACAGCCTGAGTTCTGTTGTACACTAACTGATACTGACATCCTGGAAAGGAAAAAAGCAACTTAAACTGAATTACTTTCTCAGAGAATCATAAAAAATAGAAAGCAAAATGATTTTTTTTAATAATCTGCAGTAAATACCTGTCTGGTCAGTGTTGATAACAAACTTTTTGTTAAAATTCAGTATCAATTTATTCATTTGGATGAGAAAAGTGTCTGCAGCAGCCACTATGATCTTTGCTGTTTTGTTTCTTGAAACAAATTTTTCCAGCTATGAGAAGCTTTAAATTCAAAATCAGTGAATTATTGTGCTGCTGCTAAAGCCCACTGCTGTAAATTCCTTGTAGTCACTTGCTGATAAATCTCTTGGGCTTCAACAAAATGATCACACGTCCAGGAATAGATTGCTGCATACTTATTGAAGTGATTGCCTCCTTTTTCTATTTTTCTTCCCACTGGGATAAATATTCATTCTTTCTTAACCGGCTACATCCTTTTTTCTGTAATGTTTGCAGGGTCCAAGCGGAGTGAGCCTTTGTGATATTAGTAACTTTAATTTCGTAATCTCTTGCCTTTTTTCCTCCTGGTTCATATTCATCTACTGAGCTGTGGTCTTCAGCTTTTTCAAAAGTTTCCTCTTCACTGTTTTCATTTTCGTGAGAAAGTTCATCAGACACAAATATTTTTTTAGCTAGCATGTCCATAGTTCGTTTGTAAATTTCCTCACCCATAAACATAGCTTCACAAGATATTGTTGGTGAAGATTCCAATCAATGAAATTATTTGCAGCAAGCAAATGTTCATAAGGAACAACTGCCTCTTTCAATATCACCTTGGACACATCACTGTATAATGAATCAGCAGCTTCTGATACTTCAGTTCCTTCATTGACAGACATTTGTAATTCACACTATTATAAATTCACCAATCTCTCAGAAGTCAGGAATGATCTGCTCTGTAGCAGGTAAGGCCCATTGGTCTATTAGTTCCATACAGCCCTTCACACTTACTGACTGTCTGTCTGTTTATACACAATAGGGCAACAGCTATACTCTGCTTTTCCAGGAAGAAACCGGTTCCTCTAATTTGTAATGGATATTTATAATCTTTCCAGAGATTATAATATAATTTGAAATAACATTGTAATGACAATAGGAATTAACTATTTAATTTACATACATTAAAATGCATTTGGCATTATTCGACTTTTTAAAAAAAAAACATTGAAATTCAAATTTTAAGTAACTCTGACAGCCATTTGATAAACAAACTAATGTTGCCGGTACTTATTTTTTAATTGATAGTACTTAAAGTCATTAAATTTATTTACAAGTTATAATTTTTAAATAAATAATAAAAATTAAAAATACAGTTTCCTGGATGAATATTTGAACCCGAGTCCACTGCATGGTGAGTGAACATGCTATTGCCTGAGCTACTCCACCACACACAAGACTTGAGCTTTTAACTACTACATAAGATTTATATTAGCTGCAATTAAAAATTTAGAGCTGTTTTTTTTTCAGAATTTTCTGGATAGTGTGCTTTAATACTTCTATAAGAGGACATCCGTGAGGTATACTACTAAATGGTAAAGTCTCATCCTGAACTGAATTACTGAGACCTGAAGTCCCCCTTGTTAGAGAAAATTTTGTGGTTGTCATTCATTTTGGTGGACAGTAGATAAGTAGTCAACCCACTATAAAAAGCTAAGCAATGGTTGCTATAGAGTTGGTATCTTATGACAGCCATCAGAGAGGAGGAGGTCAATATCCAAGAAGGTGGCATGCAGGTTTGAGAAGGACCCAATGAAGTGGGTGGGTTAGAAGATTTTGAGACTGTGCTGTGGTGTGGAGTTGTTTGTATGCCTTTCCATCAAAGGAGAATCAGTTGTATATTAGGATATAGTGGTAAAGAATATTAGGAATGAGACATTTGGTAAAGAATTAGGGACATAGGAAGAGGCAGCGTTCAATTGTGGCAAGACTATGGGTACGGGGGAAGTTAATGTAAAGGAAGGTGGTATACATAGTGTCGAGTAGGAACACTGCAGGTAAAAGAATAGGGATAATAGTAGGTTGTTGAAGGAAGTAGTTGGTGACCCGTGGCTTCGATGTGGGACATTAGAGTCTGGACAATTGATTGGAGGTGTTGATTGAGAAGGGCTGAAATTCTTTCAGTGGGGCCACAATAACCAGCCACAATGGGGTTTCCAGGATTGTTGGTTTTGTAGAAGATGGGTGTTTTTTGGGTAAGAAGAGAGATGGACATAATTAACTGTGTGTCATTCAAGTCATGTTCACTGCTAACTTTCTTACTTAATACCTAAAAATATAACTTATCTCTAAGTTCATTTTCTAGATAAAACAATCGCTCACTGCCCAAAACAGGCTACATATGTTCACATCAACATCTTTTATGCTTGGAAGTACATAATTTTTGTGCCTTTATTTGAGAGTAATTGTGTTACATAAATCGTCTTTAAAAATGGAGCATACATGAGCAATCCAGATATCATATGTAGTAGCTGAATCCCACATTTAAATGAATACTGATTTTTTAACATATATACTGTTTTTAATTCACTCTTACCTTTAAAAATTATGCTACAGACATTAGGAAAGTAACAGCACAATACATTTGTAGCTTAGGCAAATAGGATATAATAAAGTTTTATAATTAAGTGTATTTCATTATTTACCTGAGACTTCAGTCTTGGTCTGAATGGAGGATCAGACTTTGGTTCATCCTCTTTTCTTCTAGTATTGCCACTACTTCTGTTGTTGCTGCTAGGACTCTTATAAACACTCTTCATGCTGACCTCATTTCTAATGTACTGCACTGATGAACTGTACTCGTTTGGCGTGCTTTTCTTTACATTTTTTATGTACTCATTTGGCATGCTTTTCTTTACATTCTTTATGTACTCATTTGGTGTGCTTTTCTTTACATTCTTTATGTACTCATTTGGCATGCTTTTCTTTACATTCTCTATGTATTCATTTGGCATGCTTTTCTTTACACTCTTTATGTACTCATTTGGCATGCTTTTCTTTTCACTCACTATGTATTCAATTGACCTCTTTTTCTTTACATTCTGTATGTACTCAATTGTCCTGCTTTTCTTTACATTCTGTATGTACTCAATTGACCTGCCTTTTTTTAGACTCCTTATGTACTCAATTGTCCTGCTTTTCTTTACGTTATTTATTTCTAGGCCTTTTTTGGCTGTACTTTCATCAGTGTATTTTCTTCCACTTTTAACATGGGTATCAGTCCTGAACTTCTTCGAACCAGGCTGTGGAAATAAATAATCAAGTGAGACAATAAATAATGGAATAGAAAAGCTGAAAAACAACAATGTAAATCACAGTAATTAAAAAAAGATCCCCCTACACCCTCTTTCTTCTAGTAATATGCTCCACAGTTGGTCCACAGCACTGGGAGAATCAATGAAAGTGTCTTACAAAATAAAGGATGTGAGTAAACAAAGAAAAAAATCCATTCATGTATTAACAGAATGTGTGAGCTTCCACAAAAAAGGGCACTATCATGAAATTTTGTTTGTCGGTGTAATATTGCCACAAGTCTTCTGACAGAAACCATGGTGGAGGGGTTGGCATTGCAGATCACTGTGCTGGTGGTCCCCAGTTCAAATCCAAATCCAAATTTATTTCTTTGTATTTACTATTTCTAGAATATTCTACATGTTTCTTAAGTTTGATGTACTTATAATTTCTAGGAAATTCTTTCTATGAGTAAATAGCAGAGCACTCCAAGCAGGAGGCAATCTGTTTTGAGTGTATGCTTGTGTTAGCAATAAACCTGTTCTAAGTGTAAAGTGTTGTACTCTATTAACTACTAGCCTTTGAATTCTGAACCACCTACAGTTTTCTATGTGACAATATGAAACCAAGAGAAAAATCAGAATTTGGCAAAAACAACTGAAGGTATCTAAAAGTTAAGATGACTGCTAACCTGAAAATTACAGTACAACACAGTATATACATCTACAAACAATGAGGTGACAAAAAGTCATGAGATACCTCCTAATGTTGTGTTGGTCTTCCTTTTGTGAAGTACAGGAACTAAATGTGCACTGTACTGAACAAATCACTAGAAATCCCCTGCAAGAATAATGAACCATGCTTCCACCTGTTATTGCAAAATTGTTTCTGGTGCAAGCTTTTGTGCATGAACCAGCTTTTCTATTATGACCCATACATGTTTGAGGGGCTTCTTGTTGCATGATCTGAGTGGCCAAATCATTTACTGGAATTGTCCACAATGTTCTTCAAAACAAGTGACATTGTCCATTGTCATCCATAATTAGAATCCCATTAGTTTTTCTTTCTTTTTTGTGAAATGGGGGGGGGGGCACTTGAAATCCATTACTTGCTGCAAATTGCCTCCAAGTAAATGAACATAAATCACTTCTGGTAAATGATCCATTCAGTTGGATCAAAGGACTGAGTCCATTCCATTTAAAAACAGCCCACACCATGGAGTCACCATGGCACTGTGCGGCCTGCACAACACTTGGACCCTAGCATCAACTCTTATCAACTGAAATCAGGACTCATCTAACCATGCCATGGTTTGCAGTTGCCTAGGGTCCAACTGATACTGTCATAAGTACAGAAAAGTGACTGGAAGCTATGCTGTGCTGTCAACAAAGGCACTTAAGTCATTTCTCTGCTGCCATACCCCATTAATTGCACTGCACTGTCTGAATGAATATGTTCTTTTTACATATCACCTTGATTTCTGAGATACTTTCATGAACTGTAGCTTGTATGTTAGCACAAATAACTCTACACAAACACCACTGGTCTCCATTAAATTCAGTCCATTACCTACTGTGTTGCCCATGGTGAGAGGTAATACCTGACATTTGGTATTTTCAATATGCTCCTGACACTGTGCATCTCAGAATACTGAATTCCCTTGTGATTTCTGAAATGGAATGTTTCATGCACTTCGCTCCAAATACCACCCCACATTCAAAGTTTGTTACTTATTATTATTATTGTTATTATTATCATGTCTCCCTATGAAGGTAGGTGCTAACAAAATAAGTTCACAATCAGAGTAAGAAAGAAATTTCACAAATAGCTCTTGCTGCAACAAATAACTTCTTTCCTTTAATCATTTCCTTCCCATCTTGTGTATCATTTTCATGACACTCTCCCCCCATATTGTGATATCACAAAATGAGCTGCCCTTCTCTTAATGTTTTCTATGACCTCCATCAGACCAACCTGCTAAGGATTCCACAATGTGCAGCAGTACTCCAAAACTGGACAGACTGAAACAGTCTCACAGTTTCTTTAGTAGAACTATTACATCTTCTGAGTGTTCTGCCAATGAAATGTAGCCTTTGGTTTGCCATCCCCCCACCAATACTTTTGTGTGTTCTTTACAATTAAAGTTGTTGGTGACTGTAATTCCTAGGTATTTCTTTGATTTTACAGCCTTTAGATTTGAATGTTTTATCATGTAAATAAAATTTAACAGATATCTCTTAGTGCCCATCGGACACTTCACACTTTTCATTATTTAGCTCACATTTGCCAACTTCTGTACCATACAGATATCTCATGGTAATTATTTTGCAGTTACTTTTGATATTCTGGTGATTTTACTAACCAATAAACAACAGCATCACCCAGGGGCAGTCTATGAGATTTGCTGTCCTTTCTGACAGCAAATTATGAATTGAATTGCACAACTGAGACAGAATACCATACGCACACAATGTGATTAGAAACTGCTTTGACATATAGTGCCAAAAGCATTACATAATTATAGAAATCCACAATCAATTTGAGAACCCTTGCTGATAGCACTCACCATTTCATGTTAATAAAGAGTTGTTTCACAAGAACAATACTTTCTGAATTCATGTTGACAATGAGTCAACAGGTTGCTCTCTTCAAAGTATTTCACAATAGTGGAAATAAGTATATGATCTAAAACCATGCTGCAAACTGTCATCAATGATATGGGCCTGATATCTTACATATAGCCCCTGCTGCCTTTCTTGAATATTGGAGTGACCTGTGCAACTGTTCAGTCTTTGGGTATGTATTGATCTTTCACTGAGTGAGCAGTAGCAGATGATAGCTAGGTATGAAGTTAGTGTATCAGCATAATCTGAAGCGAATGTAATTTGCATACAATCTGGACCATTAAGACTTGTCTTTGTTTAGTGATTTCAGTTGCTTTACTAATCCAACGATATCAGTAGCTAGTGTACAAGGGTGTAGATAAATCTTTCCTCTGGGGGGGGGGGGGGGGGTTTCAGAGCCAGAGCTATATTTTGGGAGTAGTTGAGGGGTTGAAGCATTATTGAAAAAGATTGTAGACATGAAGAGCAGTCTTTTCTGTTATACCTTGAAAATGACAGGCGTTCACCTCTTGAAATACTGGCTGTTGTTGAAGACATTGCCCAACCATATTCCCGTAAATTATTTGAATATAACATACAGAATAAGCCGAATTTTCAGAACAAAAGTAATCATTGTACAGATTAGTAAATTAGAAATATCTTCTGCACTACCACATCTGGCTCAAGTCATAAGCTGTCAGCAATCGTAAAAAATGAAAAGCACTCAGACAAATAACATATAGGGTAGACTAGGGGAATGGCACCACCTTAAGGGAAACCAGTTATTTTACCTTATTAAAAGTGTGTCTTTTTCATATAGAATAATACCACAGGTTCGCCAGCTAATACTAATTTACTATAATTTTTTCAGCCATGTGATTTGTTAAGTTTTATTGTTAAAAATATATTGTGAAAGTATACACAGTAGTGCCATTACCCTGGTTCCGGGGTAATAGCGCTATACATATGAAAATCAATAATAAACCTACATGATGAATGAGTAGTAGTAAATAAGTATTATAACTGTTCTAATTTACACTACTGGTCATTAAAATTGCTACACCAAGAAGAAATGCAGATGATAAATAGATATTCATTGGACAGATATACTATACTAGAACCAACATGTGATTACATCTTCACAGAATTTGGGTGCATAGATCCTGAGAAATTAGTACCCAGAACAACCACCTCTGGCTGTAATAACGGCCTTGATACACCTGGGCATTGAGTCAAACAGAGCTTGGATTGCGTGTACAGGTACAGATGCCCATGCAGCTTCAACACGATACCACAGTTCATCAAGAGTAGTGACTGGCGTATCGTGCCGAGCCACGTGCTCGGCCACCATTGACCAGACATTTTATATTGGTGAGAGATCTGAAGAATGTGCTGGCTAGGGCAGTAGTCAAACATTTTCCGTAACTAGAAAGGCCCGTACAGAACCTACAACATGCGGTCATGCATTATTCTGCTGAAATGTAGGGTTTTGCAGGGATCGAATGAAGGCTAGAGCCATGGGTCATAACACATCTGAAATATAACGGCCACTGTTCAAAGTACCGTTGATGCGAACAAGAGGTGACCGAGATGTGTAACCAATGGCACCCCATACCATCACGCCGGGCTATAGGCCAGTAAGGCGATGACGAATACACGCTTCCAATGTTCACTCACCACGATGTCACCCAACACGGATGAGACCATCACAATGCTGTAAACAGAACCTGGATTAATTTGAAAAAATGACGTTTTGCCATTCGTGCACCCAGGTTCGTCGTTGTGTACACCATCACAGGTGCTCCTGTCTGTGATGCAATGTCAAGGGTAACCACAGCAATGGTCTCCGAGCTGCTAGTCCATGCTGCTGGAAACATTATTGAACTGTTCGTGCAGATGGTTTTTGTCATGCAAACATCCCCATCAAGACATGGCTGCAGGATCCATTACAGCCATGCAGGTAAGCTGCCTGTCATCTCGACTGCTAGTGATATGAGTCCGTTGGGATCCAGCACTGCATTCCATATTGCCCTTCTGAACCCACCTATTCTATATTCTGCTAACAGTCATTGGATTGTGACCAACGTGAGCAGTAATGTCGCAATACAATAAACCGCAATCACGATAGGCTACAATCCGACCTTTATCAAAGTCGGAAACATGATGGTATGTATTTGTTTCTCCTTACAGGAGGCACCACAACAATGTTTCACCAAGCAATGCTGGTCAACTATTGTTTGTGTACAAGAAATCAGTTGGAAACTTTCCTCATGTCAGCACGTTGTAGGTGTTGCCACTGGTGCCAACCTTGTGTGAATGCTCTGAAAAGCTAATCATTTGTATATCACAACATCTTCTTCCTGTTAGTTAAATTTCACATCTGTAGCATGCAATTTTTGTGGTGTAGCAAATTTAATGGTCAGGGGTGTATACTTATCACTCTACTGTATTAGACATTTAGAAGGCTTCAAGTACTTGTCGATGTAAAATTGGAATGAAAGTACATTTTATAATTTAGACTTGATTAAGACACTGCAAAAGTCAGAAATACAGTTTTTGGCACTTCAAAACTACTACATTCTCTACATTCTGCAAATGCCCATTTCACAAAATGTATGCATTTGTATTACACCGCATTTTGCCTAAATTCCCGACCATGGTGTCATTCCCCCAGTGACTAAGAACATCAATTTAAAGCCTAAGAGTTTGTGAAACAATTAGTTTAGAGACACGAAATCGAAGCTAAATATCGACAGATTACATTAATACAAGTATTAAAAACCACTGACAGCCTACTGAAGTACTTATTTCAATAAAATACAAACTCAAAAATTAGATCCAAAATGTCAAAACTAACAATTCCTTTCACACAATTAATATCCGTCAAAAGAGGGGGAATTTAATCTGTCTGCTGTACAATGCAGCCACTTTATGCATGCGTGGGTGCAGATGATCAGCATCTGTGGTATAAATTATACATGGAAGTAATAAGGTTGTGATGTCATACATTTGCTATTGTTTAATCACACTCATTAAAAAATATATTTGTCTGTGTCACATACAAGTTCGCTGCCCTACTGTAATAATAACGTTAGTAGATCACTGAAGTTGGTAGCAGTAGTAAACATAAGACATGGTGGCCTTCGTTACACACTAGGCAAGTCTTGCGTGGTACTTTAAACAGTCTGTGGAGTGTGTTTCTGGCTGTAATTCAACAATACTTGTTTATTGTTACTGGATATTAGGTGGTGGTTACCTGAGCAAATTATTATATATATATATATATATATATATATATATATATATATATATATATATATATATATATATATATATATATATATATATATTTTTTTTTTTTTTTTTTTTTTTTTTTTTTTAAATTGGCAAGTTTTACAGTCATGAAAGTTGTTCACAATGCTTGCCTAGACCTCATGAAGGCCACCAATAAGACACTCGAGACAAAGTGTCCCGACAAGAAGTAAGAAGCCAAAGTCAACTAAGCATCGATTACAACTGGTACCTGTCTTTGTCGGCAAAGTTTTTAGTCTAACTTTCATATTCATTACACAAATTATTGTCAATTTTTTAATTTTAGCAGAAGTGAAAAAAAATCTCTGGGGGGGGGGGGGGTTTGAACCCCCTTGTTGTCGTCCCCCACCCCCACCCCCACCCCCACCCCCACCGCATATCTACACCACTGCTAGTGTACTTTACAGAAGACCAGAATTTCTTTCAATTTCCTACCAAATTATGAGATAAGATTTCATTGTGTCATCTATTACAAGCTTCTCGCATTGAAGTCTGTAATAGATTGCCAGTCTTGGGGATTTTGTATGTATTTAAATTTGGCATGCTGTTTTCTTTGCTTCTGCAACAGCGATCTGACCTACTTAATGTACCATGGGGGATCAGCCCCCTGTTTTATTGAAATATTTTGTATAAATCTTTCAATTACTGATTGTACTTACATTGTTACAAATGACTGGAGACTCTCAATGAAGAAAGTGTTATGAGGATTTTTATCTGACCTTTTGGATAGATATATTTATCATTTTATTTTGATGGCTTTGCAAATTTTGACACACAATCTCACATGTTAGGAGGTCAAAGAGTTTTTTCACAACCCTTTACTATTCTATTGAGTCCATCAAGTAATTGATCAAAATAGTTTTCAGAAAATCTGTTCAGTACAATTTCAGGCAAAATTTTATACTTGCCTCCAGTTTTGAATATGTATTTTTCCTCACAATTCGTGGTAAGTTAAAGTCACCATAAACTACAATTGTAAGCTTTGGGTACATTTTTAAAATTTGATTCGAGCTTTATTTGGACATTTCAAAAATCATAAGCCTGAGTCAGAGGGTTAGTAAAAAGAACCAATTATTAATTTATTCAGTCTGCCAGGTATAATCTTTACCATACCAACTCACAGGAACTATCTACTTCAATTTTTCTACAAGATAAACCATTTATGACAGCAATAAGCATGCCACCTCCTATTTTATTCAATATATCCTTTATGAACATCATTTGGGTATTTGTAAAAATTTCAGCTGAACCGATCTCCAGCTTTAGCCAGCTTTCACTACATATAATGATTTGTGTTTCAGTATTCTACATTTGTACATGGAGCTCTGGTACTTTCCCTACACAGCTATGAAAATTTACAACTGATGGTTCTTAGAGCTGTGTTCGTCCTATGTGTGACCAACACTCTTTGAGAATGAAACCCTTTTTGTGTGTTCCCAAGACCCCTTGACCTAAATAAACCGCCAAGGCCACATCACACAGCCTGATGCCTGACCTACTTAAAAATACCCGGAACCTCACCATCCAACGGCACAAGCGAAGGAATCTGCAGACTACACAATCACAGATCCATCTCAGTCTCCAATTCAGGCCCTCCACTCAGGTCTCTACCAGAGGTCTGCATTCACTCCTATCACCTATGCTGAAAACTGTGAGATCTACCTTCATCTCGCAAGCAAGATGGGCAGTCTTTACCACTTCAGATAGCCACCCAAATCAGGAGATAATCTCTTCCAATCCCACATGATACACATCATTGGTACTGACATGAGCCACCACTTGCAGCTGGCTGCACTCTATGTTCTTCAGGACACACAACTGGACTGACTCCATGAAGTACGCACACAGAGTGCACACTGGCCTTCTTCCTCTCCCTAGCAGTCATATCCTCAATGGGCCCACTTACTCGCCTAATACTGGAGATCGCACCTGCAAGTAATGCCACCCTCTGTGATATGCCAGATGTTGCAGGCTGAGAGGTGACATCAAGATAAGTGACACCATCCAGCTCAGGAAAATTGTCTAGTAAAGGTAGCACCTCAAACCTGTTGGTAAGACAAACCAGGTAAGCCTCACAATCAGTTCTCTTGGAAGTCTTTCGCTGCTTGCCACACCCTGAGGTGATCTCCCACCCAACAACAGGTGAGCTGTTAACCTCAATGCATTAATTTGTTGCCACAGAAAAAAAATTATACATTTTATATGCAAATTAATCACAGGGACAGCACACGGATATCGTCACGATACCGTCAAGGCAGGCGGGATCAGAGCCATCTGTTGTCAGCGGTTAGAACTTATTTCAGTTGAGGCAGCCTAGCAACCGATTTCAATGACCATGGATTGAAAATTCTATATAATTACTAGAGTAATGGGAGTACATACGTATGGCATTACATTGACCTTCTATATGATTCATCTATATGTACAACTAATTATTGATGCAATATGAGCTCTAATTAAGGTTCTTTTTATCATGTTACTGAACAGAATGCTATGATTTGATTTTTATATATACAAACAGCTGCAATGTGAAGGTGCTATACCGGATTGGAGGAGCGAAAGCCTTCCAGGACAATCAGGAATTGGTCTTCCTGCTAATTTGTGGTTATGCTAGGAATCTCCTAACTAACTGTGGAAGTCAAATGTAATTACCGAAATTGCATCCTTTCTATGCGGTTGCTGTTGTTGTCCCTCCATTACTCGGTATCTGAATGACTACAGACTGTCGGTTGGGACCATGTTGTTTTCCTGTTGATCAATGATCACGTGGTAGGGTGGGGGAGGGGGTGATGTAGATAGTCCAGTAACACTCTGGATGTGGAAGTGTGTGTGGGAGGGGGGTTGTGCATAAAATAGGTTATCGCCTTCTATATTTTCATTACGTAAGTTATAATGGCTTTTGTAGTCAACTCATACGGTAAATACCTCGTTTGGGTTAGCTGCGAGGAAATGATCCATAGAAGTGTTGCAGTATTTCTTGATAATACGATTCAGCACGGATGTCTCTTTATGATCTGGAGAAGTTAGTTAGAGACGGTCTTTATTGTGTGTCGATTCTGCATTAAGAGCGATGATATAGCTGTGACAAATCGTTCGTTTTCTATTCTTGTGGCTGTTGATAGAAGTCATGTAATATTGTCACGTTGCAATGGAAGCAGGCTTGACTTCGAAGTCAACTGAACACAGCACTTATACTGAAAGCACATTTATTGCGAACTCAACATACACGCAGCACTGACTGCCTCTCGGGCAGAGTGCTCTGCTATTTATACACACACAGAATATACCGAAAATTAGAAGACCGGTTAACATAAGAAACAAGTAGAATTTATAAGTGAACATACGAAAGATGTAGAACATTCTGGAATTGTTAATTACAAAAAAAAAAATTTTATTTGCAGGTGCGCGAGATTGAACCGTCGACCTTCAGCATCAAAGTCCGTGACACTATCCCCTGCGCCACGCCGGTAGTCAGTGTACGTGGTCTCTCGTGGCATTGCTCCCTCTCCTGGAGACACAGCGACCCGCTGTTATGTTCCCTGTGGAGCTAGCTGTAATGTCCTGGATCGTGACCGTGTCTTGGGTCCTCTGTATGGCAGTTCAAGAGAATCCTTCCCTTCTCCACGATTATCGACGACAGACGTTCCTGTCGTGGCTTCATCAGGAACATTACCGTCCTTAAAGTCCTTGAACAAGAAGCCATTGTCGTCCAGCTGCTCTTTAGGATCGTATTAAGGCTACATGCACAAGACGTGAACAATGTCTCTTCGTTTATGACGTTTCGACAACGGCTCATAATCCTCAACTTCGTATGTGACGTCTGACAGGCGCGTATGACACGATATGGACCAAAGTAAAGATTCAATAAATTTTGTGATAGTCGAACCTTCCATACAGGAGTAAAAAACCATACCAGATCTCCTGGGTTGTACATAAGAGGTCAGTGCTTGTCGTTATACCGCTGACGGTCCTTCTCCTGGGCGTCCAGTGTCCGTATGCAAGCCAGCTGTCTTGCTTCTTCGACCCTGGTGATAAGCTGTTTAACATAGTCATCCTGAGTGTCATCCGGTTGGAACGGGAACAGCGTATCCATTGTCGTCTCAGCTTCATGGCCATGGAGCTGGAAAAACGGAGTGAAGCCTGTGGTGTCTTGTCTTGCGGTATTGTAAGCAAATGCCACGACTGGCAAAATTGTATCCCAATCCTTCTGCTCAACATCGACGTACATCGACAGCATGTTGGCTAATGTCTTGTTAAAACGTTCCGTAAGACCATTTGTCTCAGGATGGTATGCAGTTGTCATTCTGTGGAAAATGTCGCACCGTGATACTAGTTTTGACTGGAATACTATTCCACGATCAGATATCATGACATGTGGTCCACCATGCTTCAAAATAATGTCTTCTACAAGGAATTTGGCGATCTCTGGAGCTTCTGCAGTCGGCACAGGTTTGGTGACAGCGTAGCGTGTGAAGTAGTCAGTGCATACTATTATCCATTGGTTACCGGTTGTCGACTTCGGGAACCTCTCTAAAAGATCGATCCTAACTCGGTGGAATGTAGCTGCTGCCGGCGGAATCGGTACGAGATGCACTGGAGGTAATTGTGGCACATGCTTCCGTCACTGGCACTCCTTACAGTGACTCACATAGTGCTTGACAGATCGGTAGAGACCTTTCCAGTAATACCTGCGTCTGATTCTGTCTAGGGTCTTCACAAATCCCAGATGACCGGATATTGGAGCATTGTGGAAATATTAGAGAATACCTGTCTGGAGATGAGCTGGAACGACCAGTAGCCATTTGGGGCCCAGTGGATTGTAGTTGCTCTTATACAATGTTCCGTTTAAAAGTTGGAACTCTCCATTGGTCGATTCTCCTTTCTTCAAGGCCTCTATCGTTTTTAATAGTGCTGCATCTTCCCTCTGTTCAGCTGTTACGTCATCTAATTCAGTGAGGGCTGAAATTTCAGTAATGGTGATGTGTTCCACTAATGGATTCCTTGAAAGGCAGTTGGCATTCTTGTGTTTGCGCCTGTTCTTGAATACCACTGTGACATCGTACACTTGGAGTCTTAGTGCCCATCTTGCTAGTCGACCTGATGGATCATTCAAGCTAGTCAGCCAAAACAAAGAATGGTGGTCTGTCACGATGGTGAATGGTATCCCGAATAAATATGGTCGGAACTTGTTGATAGCCCAGACACTGCCAGACATTCTTTTTCAGTTGTAGAGTAGTTTATCTCAGACTTTCAGAGTACTCTTGACGCATAGGCTATCACTTTTTCAGCACCTTCCTGAACTTGTACAAGCACTGCACCAATCCCATAATCACTGGCTTCTGTGTGAAGTTCCGTTTCTGCATTCTCGTCATACAAGGCTAGCACTGGTGCGGAAGTTAGAGCCTCCTGAAGTGCCCGGAAAGCTCTTTCTTTTGTCTCATCCCAGTAAAACTTGGCGTCTCCCTGCAGAAGCGCTTGTAATGGACGTGCCTTGTTACAAAATGGTTTTATGAAACGTCGGTGGTATGAGCACAGTCGCCGGCCGCGGTGGCCGAGGGGACTGAGGCGCTCCAGTCACGATCTGCACGGCCACAGCGGTCGGGGGTTCGAATCCCCCCTCGGGCATGGATATTTGTGCAGTCCTTAGGAAAAGCTAGTTGATAAGTAATTTGTAAATTTAGGAACTAATAACCCCGTAGTTAAGTCCCATAAGCTATACAAACATTTGAAACATTTTGAGCACAGTCGGAGAAAACTTCTCACATCACGAATGTGCTGAGGTGACCCAGGATTTTTATCTCTTTGGCGACGAAGAGGCACTTCTTTGGATTGAGGCGGAGGCCTGCAGTCTGAACACACTTCAACACAGTTGACAGGCGACTCAGGTGTTCTTCAAATGTTTTCGAGAAAACGACAATGTCATCTAAATAGCAAACACACGTCGTCCACTTAAGGTGTCGGAGAAAGTTGTCCATGATGCGTACGAATGTGGCTGGAACATTACATAATCCAAATGGCATTACTTTAAATTCATAGAGGCCGTCAGGTGTAATAAAAGCCGTCTTCTACCTGTCACCTTCGTCAACCTCCATTTGCCTGTAACCTGGCTTCATGCCCATAGTTGAGAAGTATGTAGATCCTTTCAAGCAGTCTAAGGTGTCGTCAATGCGCGGCAATGGGTAGACACCTTTCTTTGTGACTTTGTTCAGCCGCCGATAGTTGACGCAGAATCGCCACGTGCCATCCTTCTTCTTTACGAGGACCACCGGAGACGACCAAGGACTCTCCGAAGGTTGAATAATGTCATCTCGCAACATCTTCTCCACTCATCCCGAACTATCCATCTTTCAGCTGGCAACACTCTATAGGAACGCTGGCTAATTGGCGGATGATCCCCAGTATTGATATGGTGCTTTATCGTGGGCCGTTTCGTCTGACTTTTCCCCTGCTGAGGTGTGAATGCACCCGAAAATTGGCGTAGTATAACTAACACCCGCTGGCGTTGTTCCTTGGTCAGTCCAGGCCCTATTGGCAGTTCCACATTTGTTTCCTCCAGTGTATTGTCTGTACTTACAGCAGGGTATGGGTCTTCATTGATGACGTTGAGCTCACCGTCCTGGGTTGGTTCAGTTGTCCCGATACACATTCCCTTGGGGATAAGTTGCGACTGCTCGTGACAATTAGTGATCCAAATCTCTCCTTGACCACCAGTAATGCTTATGATAGCCGCTGGTATGTAAATTTCTTTTGTGAGCCTGATAAACTTTTTACTATCAACAAGAACTTCACAGTTTAACCGGTCATCTGTGTTTGTGACTGCAATTCTTGTCATTGTCAATGGTGGTATCGCCACATTGTCAACGACAAATAACTGCCCAGAAAATTCTGTATTACGTGTACCCGTGGGAACAACTTCCTCAGTTTGCAGCTCAGATCTTCCACAGTCAATGATAGCTTGGGATGCTTGAAGGAAGTCACATCCGAGGATGACATTGTGACTACATTCTGTTAACACGACAAATTCAAACGGCTGGGTACTGTTGTTGATGGTTATTCTTGCGACACAAATTCCTGCTGGATGGACGTACTTTCCATTTGCGACCTTCAGCACAGTTGCCCCCGTATCATAGAACATTGTCTTCCTTAATTTGCGGCGGTAATTATCCGACAATACAGAGAAAGACGCTCCTGAATCAACAAGTGCCCGGACGGGTTGGCCGTCGATTATGACGTCGATGAGATTTCCAGACATCTTAGCGACTGTCGTCCATGGAGGATTTTCATCTGTGGTGGCCTCACCTCCGTAGATGGTCTCCTCGCTTAGGCCGTGTTCACACTGCCGGCGGGGCCGAGCCGAGCCGAGCCAACAGATTAAACACAGTGTTTTAGACTGCGCTGTTCACACTACCAGCCGGGCCGAGAGGACTCTGCTTCAGCCAGCTCACGCCGAGCCGACAACATTCGAAATGTTTATTATTTCCGGCGCGAGCCGATTGGGCTACGGCATTGCTTCTGTACCACAAGTACCTCACGCCTCTTTCCAATACACGTCTATCTGCATGATAGCTTTCTCTTAAAATAAAACTTGTGAAAATATGTTATTTTTATTTTTTTCGTATTATTATTAATTCTCTATAATGAATACAAAATTAAGAAATGATTTTTTATTTGTACTCATAAAGAAAAACCCTCCTAAATGTCAGTCGAAATTATTGGGATGAGCCCATACCACCTGTTTTGTGTTTGATTAAAATCCGATTAGTCACTACAGTGTGATAACAATAGAAATAAAATAACAAAATCAATGAACTGTTAGCTGGTTTTAGTCACCACCATGTTAGCTTCGATCTTCAGCTGACGGTGGGTAAGGATACCTTGTTACTGGGGACAAGCCCACCAATAAGCAAAAAACAAAACACAACAAGAAACAAAGTGGCACACGCTGCTCGTCCTTTACTGACCTGACCTGTAGGGTCTGAGACAAGTCGAAGTACAACTGAGACACAGAAAATTGTCAACAGATGATACAGCAAAATGTTCATAGAAATGCAGTGCCCATCAGACTGTTTCTTAACAAAATAAATATATAATAATGTTCTGAGACCTGTGTAGAGTTATTTGAAAGTGGAGATGGGTTGAAATGCAGTACAACGTGTCCCACATAAAACTGTTAATTCTCACGTATGCCAACACTGGCAACAACCCTTAAAGGAGGTAACTACATGTTTTTAATGATATTTTTATCTATTCTATTTTACTTAGTTCATTCTTACTTTAATCTCGGGGGTGAGTATATTACTTTTACGTGGGACAAGCTGTATACAAATATTTTTACCTTGTGGTACGACATTTTTCGAGAGCTACAAACGAGAAAAAAATGACTAAATATGGCTCAGGCATAGATGTCCCTAAAACTTCAGTATAGTTTTCGGCTTCTTCCTTTTATCATTTCCAACTAGAAAGGCAATAAGTATAATGTCAGAAAATATTATTTGAGTCCATCAAAACGAAAGGTGCAGTTAACACTAATTTATTCTTTTCCTGTCATTCGAAACACAAAGCATTTATTCCATTAATTGCATAATGTGGAGAAGAAATCAGTTGTTATGCCTCTTATAAAGTATGTCCTCATGTAAAAGAATAGCAGATCATTGTCAATTGTAATCGGTCGCCACCCAAGAAAAAATAGTTTATACTTGTTTTCTAGTTATGGATCATTAACACATCACGAGGAAGCGACACACGTGGCCAGCAATTCATTTTTTCCGAGTTGCAGTTCTTCACGCTACACCCAACACCCGCCGAGATCGAAGACTTGCGGTCGCGGCGAACGCCGCTTGGGTAAATCGTAATTACTTGAGAAAGGAGGTAGATATCAGTGCGGCGACCATTTCAAAAACTTTTCTGTACTTTTAGCTCCATTTCACTCGCTGTAATGTATGGTCTAAAATGCATAGAACAGTAAGCTGCTCCCTATCCAACTTTTTCAATACACGATTTATAAATCAAGCGCACACACTTGACAAATAGCGTCATTGAAAACGACTATTACCAATGATGAAAAGGTGAATGTTTTATTAGAAAGCTGAGATATTTTACTACCATATGTCCAGAAATCAGATTGCAGATTCACTGCATACTTTCATCAAAATCGAGTGAGAAGCGCAACGAAACTAAAAACTCGCGCAGAATGAAAAGTAGACATTTTATTTTTTCACAGGCAAACCAAAGCTTGTAACGAAGAAATAAGTTCATAAATCGATGTGGGGTGGTCTTATATACCGTCAAAATTTTTTACAGCGTGAAAATCGGAAAAGTTGTTTTCCCCCCGTTTTTCGTCTCGGCTCGGCTCGGCGCGCAGTGTGAACACCCTGGCCGGCGGTGCGGGCCGACTCAGCGCCAGCCGGCTCAGCACATCCCGGCTCGGCTCGGCCCAGTTGGCAGTGTGAACGCACCCTTAGGGCGTTTTCACACTGCCGGCCGGGCCGAGCCGAGCCGAGCCGGGCCGGGAGACTAAACATATTGTTTCAAATTGCGCCGTTCACACTGCCGGCCGGGCCGAGAGGACTCCGCTTCAGCCGGCTCACGCCGAGCCGACGACATTCGTAATGTTAATATTTCCGGCGCGAGCCGGCGCCGGCGCGTGCCGATTGGACTACAGTATTGCTTCTGCAGCACAAGTATCTCACGTCTCCAGCCTGTTTTCAAGTCTCTTTGGATGATAGCTTTTTTCTCATTTAAATAACAATTGTGAAAATATGTTGTTTATTTTTTTTCTTTTATATTACTATCAATTCTGTAAAATGAATACAGAATTCCGAATTTTTTTAGCTATTCTCGTAAGGAAAAACTTTCCTAAATGTCAATCGAAATTCATGGGATGAATCCATTACCACCTGTTTTTTATGTGCTTAAAATCAGATAGGTCACTACAATGTGACAAGAAAAGAAATGTAATAACAAAATCAGCAAACTGTTAGCTGGCTCTGTCAGCAGTGAAGAAGTTTTGGTCACCACCGTGTTTCCTTCGATCTTCAGCTGACTGTGGGTGAGGATAGCTTGTTGCTGGGGACAAGCTCACCAGGAAGCAAAAAAAAACCACACACAGCAAGATATAAAGTGGCACACGCTTCTCATCCTTTACCAATGTGACTTGTAGTGTCTGAGTCTAAACTATATCAGCGCGTTTTTCTTTCAGTTGACATTTTTAAAAACTCGAAGCAAATTATGCAGCAAAATGTTCGTAGAAACGCAGTTTCCCTCAGACGCCTTCTTAACAAAATAAATAAATAATAAAATTCTGAGACCCCTAGAGGGCTATGTCCTAGCAAATAGTTATTGTAGACAACATCATAAGGGTGGTGGGGTAGCAGTTTATATCAGTGATAATTTGGAGTGTAAAAAATCAACTATTTAGAGCAGTACAGTAAAGAAGGATTGATTGAAGTGTCAGGCATTGAACTACTCACCAATGGGTGCAGAAAACTTATGAGAAAGCATAAAATTATTGGTATTTATCACCCACCAAAAGCTGAGGTAGGAAGCTTCCTTCAGATATTGAGTAAAATAGTGGGATGTTCAGGTCCCAGTGAACTCACTATACTTGGTGATCTGAATATTGAGGCTAAGGCATGCAATATTACTAATATGAGGTTAACAGATACTCTTAACTCATATTATCCAGTAAATGTAGTCAACTCTGATACCAGAATAAAAAGTCCTCATCTAGTAGAATAGATTATGTTGTAGTTGATAAACATGTTAAAGACAATGTTACAAGCAGAAATGTGGATTTCTACTATTCCAACCACAAATATCAGCTTGTTGAGTATGAAAATACAAGCATCCCAAATGTAACAAAAATTATAGAAAATAGACGAATTCTAAAGGAGTCTAACATCTATGACCTTAAAACTAAACTAGCCATTGAGGATTGGAAACAAGTCTATCAAACCAAAGGGTCAGAATACAAATGGACCACATTCTATAATATTATACTGAGTCATTTTGACTCTTGCTGCCTTGTGAGGAAAATACAGAGAGTACTAACCCATGGCAAAGATGGAAAAAACACAAAATTTACACTACCAGCAAATATGATCAAACTTAGGCAGAGGATCCATGACCTGAATGTGTTACATAAGTCAACAAAGCTGGAGATTTTCAAAGTTAAGTACAAAGAAAACAAGAAAACCTTTCAGAAAGAGCTCTCAAACCTCAGAAAACAGATGTACAGTAGTCAAATAGTGAAGTCATCCAATATAGCCAAGGAGTCAAGGAAAATAATAAACAAATTCCGGAAAGCCATTTCTGAGGCAGAAACTGGAGTTATGAACATCAGACATGAAGGGAAGATAGTTAAAGATCCCAATGAGGTCTGTAATATTTTTAATAAATATTTTATATCTGTCACTATTAATCCAGTGAATCCCACAGAAGCAAGTTGTTGTTTGTTGTTGTGGTCTTCAGTCCGGAGACTGGTTTGATGCAGCTCTCCACAATACCATATCCTGAGCAAGCCTCTTCATCTCCACATAAGAACGGCAACCTACGTCTGTCTGAATCTGCTTACTGTATCCATCTCTTGGTCTTCCTCTGCGATTTTTACCCCACACACTTCCCTCCAACACTAAATTCGCAATTCCTTGATGTCTAAGAATGTGTCCTACCAATTTATCCCTTCTTTTAGTCAAGGTATGCCAGAAATTTCTTTTCTCCCCAATTCTGTTCAGTGCCTCCTCATTAGTTACGTGATCCACCCACCTAATCTTCAGCATTCTTCTGTAGCACCATATTTCAAAAGCCTCAATCCTCTTCCTGTCCGCACTGTTTATCGTCCCAACACTCCATAGAAATGCCTTCAGAAAGGATTTCCTTAGGCTTAATCAATATTCGATGTTAACAAATTTCTCTTTTTCAATAACGCTTTTCTACCCATTGCCATTCTGCATTTTATATCCTCTATACTGCGACCATCATTTGTTATTTTACTGCCCAAGTAACAAAACTCATCTACCTCCTTTATTGCTTCATTTCCCAATTTAATTCCTTCAGCATCACCTGATTTTCTTACACTGCACTCCATTACCCTAGTTTTGCTCTTGGTAATGTTCATCTTATATGCCCCTTTCAGCACACTGTCCATTCCGTTCAATTGCTCTTCCAGGTCCTTTGCTGTATCTGACAGAATTACTATGTCATCGGCAAAACTCAATGTTTTTAATTCTTCACCCTGAACTTTAATTCCTTCTCCAAATTTCTCCTTGCTTTCCTTTATAGCTTTCTCAATGTACAAATTGAATAACAATGGAGAAAGACTACAACCCTGTCTTACTCCCTTTCCAACCTCTGCATCCCTTTCATGCCCTTCAACTCTGACAACCGCTGTCTGGTTTTTGTACAAGTTGTAAATAAACTTACGCTCCCTATATTTTACTCCTGCTTGCTTCAGAACTTGAAAGAGTTTATTCCAATCAACATTGTCAAAAGCCTTCTCCAAATCTACAAAAGCTAGAAATGTAGGTTTGCCTTTTCTTAATCTATCTTCTAGGATAAGCCGTAAAGTGAGTATTGCCTCCCGTGTTCCTACATTTCTCCTGAACCCAAACTGATCTTCTCCGAGGTCAGCTTCTACCAACTTTTCCATCCTTCTGTATATAATTCGTGTTAATATTTTATTTATGACTTATTAAACTGATGGTTCTGTAGTTTTCACACCTGTCTGCACCTGCTTTCGTTGGAATGGGGATTATAACATTTTTCTTAAAGTCTGAGGGTACTTCGCCTGCCTCATCCATCTTACACACCAGGTGAAACAGGTTTGTCATGGCTGGTTCTCCCAGAGACTTCAGAAGCTCTGAGGGAATATCATCTACTCCAGGAGCCTTGTTTCGACTTAGGTCTTTCAGGGCTCTGTCAAATTATTCTCTCAGTACAGTATCACCTAATTCATCTACATCCTCTTCCCTTCCTACAATATTGTCTCGAAGTTCATTTCCTTTGTAGAGCCCCTCTATATACTCTTTCCACCTTTCAGCTTTCCCTTCTTTGCTGAGAACTGGTTTTCCATCAGTGTCCCTGATATTCATAGAGCTGATCCTCTTATCTCCAAATGTTTCTTTTATTTTCCTGTAGGCTGTATCTATTTTTCCCCTATTTATACATTCTTCTACATCATTGCATTTGCCTTCTAGCCACTCCTGCTTAGCCATTTTGCACTTCCTGTCAATCTCATTTCTTAGTCGTCTGTACTCCATTTTGCCTGTTTCATTTACTGCATTTTTATATTTTCTCCTTTCATCGATTAAATTTAGTATCTCCTGTGATATCCAAGGATTTTTTGTAGGTCTTGCCTTCCTACCTATTTTGTCCTCTGCTACCTTAACCATTTCATCTCTCAATTTTACCCATTCCTCCTCTACTGTTTTATTTTCCCCTGTTTCTGTCCTTTGTTGCCTTAAGCTCCCTCTGAAATTCTTAAGAACCTCAGGTTCCTTCAAGTTATCCAGGTCCTATCTCCTTATTTTCCTACGTTTTTGTAGTTTCTTCTGTTTCAGCCTACATTTCATAACCAACAAGTTATGGTCAGAGTCTATATCTGCCCCTGGGTATGTCTTACACCAAAAGCAAGTAATAAGAAAAATCTATGCCCCACTGAAGATCCACCCTTTGAATTCGAATAAGTGACAAAAAAAGAAATATGCAGGATAATAAAAAAAAAACTTAAGAATAAATACTCATCAGGTTGGGATGGTTTGTGCAGTGTTGTGATTAAAAAATGTGGTAAAGAATTGGGTAAAGTAATAACACATCTCATTAACTGTAGTATAAGAGAACACTCCTTTCCGGATGTACTGAAATGGAGCACAGTGAAACCAGTACATAAAAAAGGCTCTAAGGAAGAGGTTTCTAACTTCAGGCCTATATCGTTAATACCAGTCTTCAGCAAAGTATTTGAAGTGGTGCTGCTAATGCAACTTAGTGATCATTTCGCAAAAAAATAACTTCCTGACAGAGACTCAGCATGGCTTCCATAAGAATTGCAGCACTGTTACGGCAATTACAGTTTATCCATGAAGTGTATCATGACCTTGATCAGGGAATGCAAACAGCAGGTGTATTTCTAGACCTCACTAAAGCTTTTGATTCTGTAAACCATGAGTTACTTTTAAGCGAACTTGAGTCATACAACCTAAATGTGACATCTATTCAATTGCCGACAACATACCTCATTAATCGTAAACAGTGTACAAAGTTGACCTACAAAATCAATAATCAGGTTGTAAATAGCTAATCCATATATGAAACAGTCACACAAGGTGTTCCCTAGGCTCTGTTTTAGGCCCTTATCTTTTTCTAGTGTATATAAATGACTTAGAGCCGCCTCACAAATCCCAGTTAGTGTGACATATGCAGACGATACCTCACTGTTATTTGTTGGCAAGAAAACCGATGAATTAACAATGGTTGCAGCAGAAGGACTAGACCAAATAACAAATTACTTTCAGGAGCAAGGTTTGAAGGTGAACATTAGCAAATCACAATTAATGCCATTTAAACATGCACAATCAAACCAAATCACTGTCCGTAATATAGGTGGAATAGAAGCAGTAGACACAGAAGACTGTAGATTTCTAGATACAAATCTTCACTGGGTTAACCACATAAATCATATATGTAATAAAATCAGCAGTGCACTATATCTAATTAGCCAATTGTCGAAAATAGTCTCAAATCAGGTATTAAAAACAATTTATTATGGGACAATATTTCCTCACATGAATTATGGAATAGAAATATGGGGCTGTGCTGCAGATATACACATGGACAGAATACTAAAACTGCAGAAAAGGGCAGTAAGAATTATCCATGGAATTGGATATAGAGACTCGTGCAGAGAAATATTTGTGCAACATAAATACCTGACTGTCTACTCATTATATCTTTATAAATTAATTACATTTTTGTGGCACAGCAAAATAAAGCAAACAGATGCTCAGATATTCATATTCATAATACAAGAAACAAGGACTGCTATTATAGACAATGAACCAAACTAAAAACAACAGACCATAGCCCATATATAAATGGCCTGATATGGTACGACAGACTGCCAAGCTCTATAAGGAGCCATAAAGGAAATACATTCAAAATAAAACTGAAATCATTCCTAATTGAAAAGTGCCTATACTCCTTAAATGAATATTAATGTGAAACAAACTGATTTTTTGTGTAACTTTGAATATATGTAAAAATTATTTATTTCTGTGTAACTTGTGAATATTTGTAAAAATTATTTATTTCTGTATAACTCCTGAAAATATGTAATATTTATTAAGTAACACCATTTCAGTTGTATTCGCCTACGGAGAATACTGATATTTGTATCATCTACTTGTAAGAAAAAATGTTCAAATGTTTGTTAAGCTTATGGGACTTAACTACGAGGTCATCAGTCCCTAAACTTACAAACTACTTATCAACAACCTTATACTAAAGACGGCACAAATATCCATGCCCGAGGGGGGATTCGAACCCCCGACCGTAGTGGCCATGCAGACCGTTACTGGAGCACCTCAGTCCCCTCGGCCACCGCGGCCGGCACTTGTAATCATTCATGTTTTTTGTAGCGATTTTCTGTATGTAAAAATATTATGACGTTTTCAAAAGTCGCCAGATGGTGGCTCCATGCAAAAAATACAATAAATAATAATAAATAAATAAATAAATGTGTTGAGGTCTTTGAAAGTGGAGATGGGTTGAAATACAATACAGTACAGTATGTCCCACATAAAACAGGTAACTCTCACGTATGCCATCACTTGTAACATCCCTTATGAGGAGGTAACTACATATTTTTAATGTTAATATTATCTATTATTTTTTACTTAGTTCGTTCTTAATTTAATCTCGGGCGTGAGAGATATTGCTTTTATGTGGGATAAGCTGTATAGAATTATTTTTACCTTGTGATAAGTTTTCTGAGAGCTACAGAAGCGAAAATTTAAAAAAAGATTATACATGACTTAGGTGTAGAAATACCTATAAATTTCAGTCTAATTTTGGGCTTCTTCCTTTTATCATTTCCAACTAGCAACCTAATAAGTATAATGTCAAAAAAATTATTTTAGTCCATCTACCAAAGTAACAGTTAACATTAATTTATTCTTCACTTCAATTCTATTCACGAAATATATATTCCATTTATTGTGTAATGTGGACAAGAATTCAGTCATAGGCCTTTCATAAAGTATGACCTCATGTAAAACCATAGCATGACATTGTCAATTATAATCGGTTGCCACACAAGAAAAAATAATTTATACTTGCTTTCTGATTACGGACCATTAAAAAATCACGAGGAAGGGACAAACATGGCCAGCATTTCATTGTTTCGGTGCTACAGTGCTTCACGCTACATCCGACACCCGCCGAGATCGAAAGCATGCGACCGCGGAACGACGACGCTCAGATAACTCGCAATAACTTGTGAAAGGAGGTAGATTTCGGTGCGACTACCATTCCAAAAACTTTTTTACACCTTTAGCTCCAATTGACTCGCAGTAATGTATGGTCTAAAATGCATAGAACAGTAAGCTGACCGCTACCGAACTTTTTCAATACACGGTTGTAAATCAAGTGCGCATACTTGACAAATAGCGTCATTTGAAAACGACTGTTACGAATTTTGAAGAGGTGAATGTTTTTTTCGAAAGCTAAGATGTTGTACTAACATGTGTCCAAAAATCGATTTTTTAACCGCATACTTTCATCCAAATCGAGTGAGAAGCGTTACGAAACTAAAAACTCGAGCGGAATGAAAAGTAGACTTTTTATTTTTTCACAGGCAAGGCAAAGCTTTTAAGAAAAAAATAAGTTGATAAAACGATGTGGCGTGGTCTTATATACCGTCAAAATTTTTTGCAACTTGAAATCCGGAAAAGTTGTTTTCCCCCCACTTTTTCGGCTCGGCTCGGCCTGGCGCGCAGTGTGAACGCCCATGCTGTCGGCATGCGCCGACTAGGCGCCAGCCGGCTTGGCACATCCCGGCCCGGCTCGGCCCGGCCGGCAATAGGTTCGTTCGCAGAGTTAGTCCAGTCAAATAAGCCGAAAAAAGGCGTCAACCTCGGAATGCGAGGTAACAAGCTGAATATTTGCATAAACCTTTGTTTTGGCATTCTAAATGATGTGTTAAAAGTCTCATAAAATCTCGTGACCGCATCTTAAGATATTAAAGGCCAAAGGTCACGAAAATCAGTTTTTCGCAAATATCTCGCTTCCTATGCGTTAAATGGTATTTGCATCTCCGATAAAAGTTGTAGAGCATGAAATTCTCTACAAATTTTGTTTTAAACATTATTTGTGCAGTTCATCGTTTTTTTAGATAGAGTGCGGAGAGCGCACAGGTCACAGCGCTCAGACATATAAGACGTAATGCAAGTCAACCTCGAATCCCAGCCAATGGTAGGTTGTTTAAAGTTAATAAATTATTGCAACAATTACAATTACAAACCTTCATTCTTTATGAAATATGTTCAATATTTCATAATATTATTCATAAATCAATAAGATTTATTTAATAATATTTACTTATTTCATGAAATTATAAAATTATGAAGCCAAATACTTCAAGTATATTTTAATTATATTCTAATATATCTTAATTATGTTTCATGCAGTAAAGAATAAAATTAACTATAATTAAGACTTAATTATATTTGATGCAAAAATATATTAAATAAAAAAACCAGGAAATACGTTTTATGTAAATCTTTATTTAGTAGTCATGTATGATTCATTTATTACAATTAGATGTTCAAACATGAGGAGGATTTTTATTCACGTTAATTATTAATCATACATAGGTCTCAATTTTCATCTTCTTGATCATCATCATCGTCTTCATCCGGTCGCTCGAAAACGTCCATTTCATTATCATCATCCTCGTAATCGACTATCGTCTCTAAATCTTCCAAGATTTTGGGGTCATATGCACTTTCTTCATCTGGTGTGATGACGCATTGAGGCAAGCTTGCCCATTACACTGGCCACAAGCTGAAGAACAATACATCCCCGATTTCCTGCACCCGCAGCGCGAACCACATAACCACAACCATTTTTGCAGTTGCAAAATATTGTATTCAGGAGCTCGTCTGGTTCAGGTGGTAATATTGTTAGTATTGGCTCCAAATGTTCATTCTGCAGCACCCAACCCCTTTCCTGGGGTTCTATATAGTTTCCTAACCACGTTTGTACTTGGTAGTAAGCACGATTGATATGTTGATGCCGGCCGCGGTGGCCGAGGTGACTAAGGCGCTCCAGTCACGGTCAGCACGGCCACTACGGTCGGGGGTTCGAATCCCCCCTCGGGCATGGATATTTGTGCCGTCCTAGTTCGTAAGTAGTTCCTAAGTAGTTTGTAAGTTTAGGGACTGATGACCCCGTAGTTAAGTCCCATAAGCTTAACAAACATTTGAACATTTTTTTTTTTTATATATGTTGATGAGCTGCTGCACTAGTTGGTGGCAGATTTGATAGTTGCACAGGTTTATTAAGTTTTGTCGATTTAACAAATTGCGTGTATCGAAGATGATTTATATTGTCTTCAGATTTTGGAGCGTTATATATTACCAACAAAATACGTACTCCATTTTCAAGTATCGTTTGCGCAGGGCAATTTTCTTGTTGAAATACTTGAGCTAGCTGATCCAAATCTGGAAGTTTCTCCAATATTTTAACAAAAGTTTTTTTTTTGCCTTTTTTTAAACTACGCAGATATCATGCCACAGCCATTCAATGCGTGCAAAAGTAAAATGTGCTTTTTACAACGGGAATAATGTTCAAAACTTTTGGAGGAGTATATGTGTGTTTTAACATTGCTTGTACCAACTCTTTTAAAGAAAATTTCTTGTTGATGCCATTGCGTACGTCCAATTAAAATGACAAGCAAATCAATATCTTCTCCTACGATGACGGCAGTCCTTTGGTGCTCTGATTCTTCAACACCTGTTTCGATTATACAAACACCTGCATCATCTCTGGCTTGTTTTGTAGTGATATTAACAGCTTTTAATTTCTCAACAAGCAAGCCAATTAGCTTTTTTCATTAGATCGATTAGATAAAAATTTCTCTTGGCTGATTGGTACAATCGTTGTTTCCTCAAAGCAAACTTCATACGATTCTGAAAGAACAGAAGTTCTTCTTAATTGTTCCATTGCTTTAGTATTTCTAGTGTAGTCCGAGTATCCGTCAAATATAACAACCATTCTTGAGCCATAATGTGTTTGTAAATACTTTATATATTTTTTCTAAAACAACGGTGAAAGTATCGTCTTTGCTCCATATGACGCGATGCAGAAGAAATCCACCATCGATAATATATGTTACATTACTTTCATCAAGATCTATATCGATAGGTCTCATTTTGTAATATAATGGCGCTTTCGTGGTTTTTCTCATGCTATTATTATCAAATAAAGATGTTGAATACGGACTTAATTCGTATTTAAGATATTCTTGAAGATTACTTTCAAACTTTTTGCCTGCAGCTATTCTCTGGAAGAGTAGTAACAGGTCTACAGCAACTTTACAATCGTGACAGATGTGTTAGAAACTGAAAGCGGTAAAACCTTATCAGCACGTTTAAATTTTATCTCGTTAAAGTTCAAACCAGTTATCTTAACCATTGATTTTAATCCAATTTCATAGGCTCTGTGACAATTAATTTGGTCATTTCCAACGATTCCACTAGCTAAAGATACCAGCTGTTTCGTATTTGGAAAGGAGCTATGAAGCGTCAACTAATCAACTAGTTTACTGACATCATTATTATCGCTTTTTACTCGGGAATCCCTAGTGTCAACGTGTTGGTCTGAAGAATCTAAAGAAATGTTACAAAATTTCTCAATCTCCTCACAAATTGTATTCGTGGCATACACACACCCACTTACACAGAACACTTTGTTGCGTACTTCTACCTCGAGATATTCCTCCTTTCTGTCTTCATAGATTTCATAAGACTTTGCTCGATGACCATGTCTGTCCATGTGTCAGAATTAAATTTTTCAGTTCGTTTTACAGAAAAAAATTTATTTACAATTATAATTGTTTTATTCAACGTACCATTGACTGTGATTCGCAGCTGACCTCGTATTACGTCTTATATGTCTGAGCGCTGTAACCTGTGCGCTCTCCACGCTCTATCTAAAACACGATGAATTACACAAAAAATGTTTAAAACAAAAATTTTAGAGAATTTCATGCTCTACAACTTTTATCAGAGATGCAAATACCATTTAACGCATAGGAAGCGAGATATTTGCGAAAAACTGATTTTCGTGACCTTTGACCTTTAATAACTTAAGACGCGGACACGAGATTTTATGAGTTGCCAGAAAGCTACTTGGAGAGCCAGCAAACAGGCGCTACTACGCATGCGCGGCAATGGTGACGTCATGTGTCCGTGCTTGATGTTTGGACTCTTCGAACACCTATCGCTTTTTATTTAGCCTTTTTGCCACCTTCGCTAGTGTAGAGTGAAAAGACAGCAGAAAGAACAACAACGGCGCGAATGTTATTTACATCACATTTGATTTGTTTATTCGCCACTTATCTTTTACAAAATTATAAAATGTTCAAATGTTTGTAAAGTCTATGGGTCTTAACTACGGGGTCATCAGTCCCTAAACTTACAAACTACTTATGAACTAACTAATACTAAGGACGGCACAAATATCCATGCCCGAGGGGGGATTAGAACCCCCGACCGTAGTGGCCGTGCAGACCGTGACTGTAGCGCCTCAGTCCCCTCGGCCACCGCGGCCGGCTTACAAAATTATACGAAATATGTTTAGCAAGATATTTAAATGAAGGAAATACAGAAAAATATATCCAATATGGCACAGTATAGGCCGCCTACTTGCAAAGGAAAGTTGTTGGTACTTTTTCTCGGATTATATTTTCTTTAAATATTTTCGCCATATAATGACTTTTTGTAAGGAGAAACATTTTGACAACTTATTGTGTAATACTTTCCTGAGTTCTCACTTTGTGTTTTCTTGTCAGGTCCAGGTGCTTCCAAATTCGTGTATCATGGTTATTATAGAGCTGTTTCTCTCACACAGGAACCACTCGTGTTACGCACACAGGGAATGTTGTGGTGTACAAACTCTAGATTGGCTGTTAATAGAGTTTTGCAAGAGCCACAGAAAGCGATTTAAACGGAAACAGCAATTGCTGGGCGATAGGGTGGCTTATTTGAAAGAAAATTGTGGAAAAGCATTCACCGCAGTGTAATGCGAGAACAAATGTAGATGACTGTTAAGGGCATACAAAACATCACTAATAATAATAAGTCCTATCTTTGAGAGAACAAAGTTCAATTTATACTGTCTCGCCGTGATAAACGCTCAACGAGGTCAACAAATGCCTCAGGCCGGGATAAGCACTGTCACCCAAAATATAAAAATCTTGGCACTTTTCTTTAGTGGTATCCACGGCGTACTCGTTCTGCATGCTCTGATCTCGTGGGCCGATCGAGAAGTGCCCGGCACTTAAATGTGATTTAAGAGTGTCCCATGTAGATGTAGAAGTCTCTAATGGCGTCTCTCGCGGAAACGGACTGCAAGTGAACGGGAAAAAAATTCTGTATCTTCATTGGGCCTATTTATTATGCCATGGGTGCCATCTATTGCACCTGGCATTCCTTTATTACGAAAATGGGACTCAATGTCGTCTCTTTCCTCTGTGTAACGTCCACTTTCAGGCTACTAATAAATTTCGCGTTTTTATTTTTTCATTTTCCAAACACAACGAGCCGAAAAACGTTGAACCTGGCTGTTACATTACGGAAACCTGCAGCTTCATGGCCAGCAAACCACAAAAAGAATCAGATTATGTTGTAATAGGAGTATCTCCCCCATTCCCGTGCCCTGATACTTAAAAAGAAACCAAATTTCTAAATTATTCTGCCAGAAGCCGCCGCACCCACAAATGTTAGACAAATTCCATATCTGAGAAACGTGGCACAAAGTTAAAAAAAAAAAAATCTGATTTCTGTCTTTTACTTTGGAGCAACAACATTGCTTAGAAATCGACGTCACTGGATACGAAATCTGAATCTCTCTACATTTGGAACAAACGTAATTTTGAATTCTGTCACCTTCTACAGGTGATATTATAAGAATAAATAAGACCGTACAATTACAGAAGAAACACACAGTAGACATGTGTCTACATCTAAGATAACTTCCATTTTGAACAAGGGAGCGTCGTGTATCCCCACAAGTAAAAAGAGAGCTGCGCGCATGCGCGAATCCGGCTGCCAGAAAAATTTCATCGGGCAGCATCTGGCTACTTGGCTCTGCTTGCAAGCAACTCTTCGAACAGCTGGCGCCCCACTTCAAGTAGCCAGATTCGGGGCCAGGCGCTCTTCAAACGCGAACTTTCGTACTGCGCATGCGCGGTAGCCAGAAAGAAACTCTCCGAACGAAGCCAATGGTACTGTTCACACTGCCGGCCGGGCCGAGAGGACTCCGCTTCAGTCGGCTCACGCCGAGCCGACGACATTCAAAATGTTTAATATTTCCGCCGCGAGCCGGCGCCGGCGCGAGCCGATTGGGCTACGGTGTTGCTTCTGCAGCACTTGTATCTCACGTCTCCGGCCTGTTTCCAACACAAATCTCTCTGCTTAATAGCTTCTTTTTTTAAATAACACTTGTGAACATACGTTTTGTTTATTTTTTCTTTTATTACTATTAATTCTGTAAATTGAATAAAAAATAAATACAAAAAATTAGCTGTTCTCATAAGGAAAAACTCACTTAAACGTCAGTCGAAATTCATGGGACGTATCCATTACCACCTGTTTCTTATGTGCTTAAAACTCGACGAGTCACTATATTGTCAGAACAATAGTATTAAAACTAGAGGACCCATACGAATACTTCGCACCGTTAGTGGAGAGAGGAAAAAAGTTGGGAAAAAAGGGAAGTAAAGTTGAATGTTCACGCATAGCTTTCTTCATAATCAATCAATGCAAGTGTTGAAAATCGCAAATAAAAGAGCTTGATCCGCTGAGTGTTGTTAGGTCAAAAAGAATTGCGCACCTTAATTAGAAACGAAGATATAGTAAAACAAACCGTTTAAAATATTCAATACAAGGACAGAAGGATACCGCATTTGAATAAAAACAAAGGATGGTGGCTCTTAAGTTAATTCTGAAACTTAATGACAAAGTAGCGAATGAATACTTTTCGTTTAAAGTCGGATAGAACGGCCTGACGGACTGACTTTAGTTTACAGCAAGGACATCCCCATAAGAAATATACCGAAGGAAATCGCGTTTGAGTATAGAAAAAGAAAGGCGAGAGTTGTGTAAATTCTGATGCTTGATGTCAAATCTGTGGATTAATATCTTTCGTTTAAAACAAAAATGAAGGAAATCGGGCAGGTAATTAGGTCTGGCCGAGTGACTTTAGTTTTCGTAGATTCTTTTAATATATACAATAACAAAATCAATTAACTGTTAGCTGGTCGAAGTAGACGGCAATGAACCAGTTTTGTTAACTTACGTGCCGGCCGCGGTGACCGAGGGGACTGAGGCGCTCCAGTCACGGTCTGCACGGCCACTACGGTCGGGGGTTCGAATCCCCCCTCGGGCATGGATATTTGTGCCGTCCTTAGTCTTTGCTAGTTCATAAGTAGTTTGTAAGCTTAGGGACTGATGACCCCGTAGTTAAGTCCCATAAGTTCTACAAACATTTGAACATTTGTAACTTCCGTATTTCCTTCGATCTTCCGCTGACAGTGGGTGGGGATTCCTTGTTGCTGGGGACAAGCCCACCAAGAAAAAAAAGGAAGAAAAAACGTGAGACACGCTTCTATCCTTTACTGACCTGTGCTGCAGTGTCTGAGGCTAAACTAAATCAGTGTATTTTTCTTTCAGTTAAAGTATAAAACTCGAAATGAAAGTACTATAATCCAGACAAAGAAAATTGTCATCAGTTGATTCAGAAAAATGTTCATCGAAACTCAGTTCCCCTTCGACAGGTTCCTTAAAAAATCGGAAAACAAATATCTGATAGCTGTGTAGAGTACTTTGAACGTGGAGGTGGGCTGAAATATAGTACAGCATAATGTATATAAAACTGATACACATCACGTACGTCCGTAGGCACCAGTCGCAGCATTTTTTGTAGGGAGGTAACTACGTGTTTTTAATGTCACTGTTCCATATTGTTTTTTTACTTAATTCATTCTTAATTTGATCTCGGACGTGAGGGTACCGCTTTTATGTGCGTCACGCTGTATACAACTATTTTCACGTTGTGGTACAACATTTTTTCGAAAACTACAAAAGCGAAAATAGGAATATAATTTGTATTAGGAGTAGATGCATCCATAAATACAATTGTATTTTTTAGCTCATTTTATCATCTCTAACTACGAAGCCATTAAGTATAATGTTAGTATATTTTATTTCAGTCCAGCTGCGGTGAAGTAGCCGAGCGGTCTAAAGCACCTCGCTGCCGTGCGCACGGTTTGTTCGCCGTGGGGGTTCGAGTCCTCCCTGGGGCATGGGTGTGTGTGTTTGTCCGTAGGTTATTTTACCTAGGTTTAAGTAGTTTGTAAGCTACGGACTGATGACCACGCAGTTTGGTCCGATAGATTTACAGACATTTATTTCAGTCCATCAACAGTAAAGTCGCAGTTTACTTTAATTTTTTCCTCTCTACTACTTCCAAAGACGAAATATATATTTCACTAATTGACTAGTGTGGAAAAAAATCCAGTGTATGACTCTCAAGTATGACTTAAAGTAAAACTGTAGCAGATCTTTGTCCATTGTAATCGGTCGCCCACCAAGTAAAATTACTTCATACTTGTTTCCTGGTTATGGATCATTAACACATCACGAGGGACCTACTCACGTGACCAGAAAATTAAAGTTTTCGCCACTGCAGTGCTTCACGCTACGCTCAACAGCAGCCGAGTTCGTAGGCTTGCGATCGCGGCATGACGCCGTGTGGTTGTTATTTACATGGAATAGTGTGTTCTGAAGGTTTGTAACTATATTACTCAATCGGTTAGATGTTCGGGAGGGATCCACCAACGACGTAAAGTTACCGAGATTGTCGTTTGCTAGTTTGTTTAGAACTTTAGTAGAAAAGAGCTGGGATGGTTATATCCTTTTGCTGTAGTTCGGTCGTTTGCGAGAGTGAAGGTCGGGGTGAGAGTTTAAAATACGGAAAGTTTAATTTTTAAAACTCACAACCACCAACTGCGAACCAAATTCCTAAACACGCAAAAACACTGGAACTGTGATTACTGCTGTTTGACTCGTTTTCTAGGGGATGATATCACACGTTCGCAGCTTTCCTTCCCTGCATATAATTAACAAAACAAATTCATAATAAAGTAAGTTCATGAGATAAAAGGGTGTACTAACTACTAATTTTGAAAACACATAAAAGTTCACTTTATGTTGTTTATTTCACAATATTAGAACCCTGTGGCTGATACGTCTGTACGTCGACACATTTATCAAATAACATTACAGCTTGTGAGCCCCCAGACAAAATGAATAGTTGTCGCAAATTGTTTTCACACCATGTGCCTGTCTCAAACACCATTTATGTTCATGCCTATGCGACGACACGTGTTACATTAATAAAACACAGTCACTTTAATTCAATTCGATGGACACCTTGTTCCACCGGCTAAATATTCACAAACACACAGTAGCACTCGATTCAACTTGGTGCAGTCTATGACGAGCAACCACAGGTGGCGATTGCCACACACAAATCTATAACCTCCACCTGGAGACCCACATGCCGACTCACCAGATCGACGCTGCCCGGCCAGCTACACCACTTGCTCCCGCCTCGTCACTTCCTGGCCACGCGCGCGCGACACGTGCCAAAAGCTCAACTGCCGGGTTTTTTCCCCCTACGTCATCAACTTCCCCATGTGAGCTGTTCTAACCGACTTCCAACGTACAGTGCTCAGCCAATACATTTTAAAACTTAAAATCAAAATAATTACACTACACATTAGACAAATGTCTTCTTAGGTTTTTATATTGGTATAAACATCCTTTGTACTATTTATCATAATCGTGCAGTTTCTTATATCACAGATAAGTGATTTAACTGAATACTTCAAGATAAAATACACAAGATTAATTGAAAATAAAATGAGAAATAGTTAATATATTATTTTTATAAACAAACATTGCTATGCTAGTTGTGTAACTGTCTTGTATTCATTGGTAATTTATTACTTTTCATAGTCAATTAAACATATTACGTCAGATGTGACTATATCAGCTAATGTATTGATTATTTATCAACAGCCTATTTTGTAGTGAGGGCCTTAAAGGTTCAAAATTCAAATGTTCAAATGTTTGTAAGCTTATGGGACTACTACAGGGTCATCAGCCCCTAAACTTACAAACTACTTATCAACTAGCTTATCCTAAGGACGGCACAAATATCCATGCCTGAGGGGGGATTCGAACCCGCGACCATAGTGGCCATGCAGACCGTGACTGTAGCGCCTCAGTCCCCTCGGCCACCGCGGCCGGCTTAAAGGTTCCTAACTGCATCGTATTACTTCAAATGCCAGTAGTATTAGAATATTTTATTTCACACTGTGCACTGCACTGTGCCTGGCACTCGCCATTGTCCCTCTCTCCCCTCACCGGAAACGAAAACTGGAAAATCCTAAGCTGGAATGAGCCACCAACGTCGGCCTGCTCGCTGGCCTCCCGTCAGCTACAAGCACACAGCAAATCTCAACGTGGAGAATTTCTACCTATGGCCTAACTATAATGTTGTCACCTAACTGTGTACGTACATTGCTACCATAATTAATAAGATTAAAATTGTGTAACATTTAGTGCATTGGCATGGTCAATGTTTGCAGTGAACTTCATACTGTTTAATTATGAAATGCTATTAATTACCAGTATTTCTATTGGGCGGTAATCTCACACGTTGGGTTGGAAATGGTTGTTATTACATAGTGTTGTAGGCTAGTTGGGATAGAATTTAAGTAAAAGTGTTTAAAATATACGATGCATTGTGTTTCCAAATTGACAAAATGACAAATGTTTGTTAAGCTTATGGGACTTAACTACGGGGTCATCAGTCCCTAAACTTACAAACTACTTATCAACTACCTTATACTAAAGACGGCACAAATATCCATGCCCGAGGGGGGATTCGAACCCCCGACCGTAGTGGTCGTGCAGACCGTGACTGGAGCGCCTCAGTCCCCTCGGCCGGCTCATCAGGGAGAAGTTTGAGCAAAATCTGTGAATATATATTGGAAATAAAAACTGTAATTTCTGTTGTGAACTTTATTTGAAGTCATTGTAAAACACCACCAATTCAAGTGTCTCCCAGAAAAAGTTGAATGTTCGCCCAGGGATATCGCATGCCATACACCACACGGCAATAAGGTGATTAACGTGAGGTAAAATTTTGTCAACGTTTTTTTTTTTTTTCCCTTGTTCATCTGAATAAAGAATTGTCTGGCAGGTTTTCCGATTTAGATGCACACTCGAAGGAAATACGAATTCTACACAACCCCTTCTCTTATTAAGTGGGCCGGCCGCGGTGGCCGAGGGGACTGAGGCGCTCCAGTCACGGTCTGCAAGGCCACTACGGTCAGGGGTTCGAATCCCCCCTCGGGCATGAATATTTGTGCCGTCCTTAGTCTTAGCTAGTTCATAAGTAGTTTGTAAGCTAAGGAATCCCGTAGTTAAGTCCCATAAGTCCTACACACATTTGCACATTTCATATTAAGTGGAAGATGTTCCTGCAGTGTTGCAAATGGAAAAAAAAAATCATCTACAAGCAGATGAGTCAATGAAGGACAAATTGAAGAAAGACAGTATTGTACAGTTTTATTTCTTCCCAAAGAAAACTACCCCCTCTTCAAAGACTTTTCATGAAGTTGGTCATCTGTATTTGGCACTATATACAGATATGAAAAAAACATTTTCGTTGCTCAAATTTGCCAAATCTAAATAAAGGAGTAACCTCAGTGGCAAACATTTAAGAGACATTTTATTGATACAACAAAGTTGTATGCAAAAAAGTTGGATTTTGGATTTAAAAAACTATTTTTACACGTCACACTAAGTGTTCTGAAAAGTAAAACAGTGAACCTGATGTATAGACTGAACTTCGTGTTGGTTAAATTTTACTTACGGAAGCAGTTACTGAATATGTTAATGTTGGAAACAAATGATAATTTACTGACCGGGATAGGGTACGTAAACGAACCTGTTAACCGTACAGCACAATGAATATTGATAATTTATTTCAACACAAAGATCATCCTCTTTCTACTGTGTGACTGAGTTTTCAGTGCACATTGAATTGTTGCCAACATCAGCGTACTACGCCACCGCTGCCGGATGTAAAATTGTAGCTTTGTGTTTTTTGTAAAACCCAAAAAAATCATTTTTTTCTTCTTTTGAGAAATGTGGGTACAAGAAAAAGTTATTCCATAGGTCGCGTTTGTAGCTAGTGTGTTGAGTGAAATAACTAGCAGTTAATAATTTTGTAAGATTGGTGACAGCTGATTCTAGTTGATGCAATGGATGATGGGAAGGCTGATAATCAGGAGTGGTGTTCAGTCGTTTAATGTACTTACACTTCGAGGTTTTGGACGGACATTTTTTACGAGTAACATAGCAAAATCGTGATATATGCATTGAAAATACATTATTTTGAAAGATTTATTTGGAAATGGTGTTGCTACTCACGTCACAGCTTACCTGCTTGAAAAATACCCAAAAGTCATTACGTTCGTTGAAAAACTTTATAAAACATAGAGAAACAGTCACCACGTGGGCATGACTTTAATTTTGCAGCTTTGGGTTGAAAAATTCTTTTAAATTACCAATAAAGTTAAATATGCTCAAGTTTCATTCATCAAAAATTCTGTTACATCAATGTAATGACTTGTTTTTCTGTAACATTTCCATTAAGATCTGCATTCCCAACAGAGTTCTACACATTTGCAACAACAGTTAATTTCGTGATTAATTCATGCCATGGGAGAGAAAAAAAGATATCCCTGTTGTCTGTCTGAACGCGATTCCTGATTGGCTGCCTTCACTTCTCATCATTGATCGGGCCAGTGCCAACATGGCGTGTCACTTCGATGCAACCAATGGCAGGAGTGAAATGACAATGTGTTTATAGGGTGAGAGCTGAACCGACACTCTGATTTATTTTTGTGAGTGTCTGTTCGCGGCGTTATGATAACCGTACAGGTAAATGAATGGAACTGAGTGAAAGGAGGAATATTTTTCTTAACTTTTATTTTAATTTTACAAATTTATCATTAAATTTTACAGTACCAAATGATCTATTTACGTTTACGCATACATATACCGAACACACATGTTTTAATGACGAATTAGTAAGAATTCTCTAGCATCGATCGTTAGCAATGGACATCACAGTGTGGTGAAAATTTAATATGACTTCGTCGGAACACGACTGTTACACTTGAAGCTCGTAAACAAACAAATCAAAAATGTTCAAATGTTTGTTAAGCATATGGGACTTAACTACGGGGTCATCAGTCCCTAAACTTACAAACTACTTATGAACTACTTACGAACTAGGACGGCACAAATATCCATGCCCGAGGGGGATTCGAACCCCCGACCGTAGTGGCCGTGCAGACCGTGACTGGAGCGCCTCTGTCTCCTCGGACACCGCGGCCGGCAACAAACAAATGGCCAGCAAAACTGCCCCTGTGTGCTGCACAGCTACCGCTGCAAACATCGTCACGAAAGTGCAGTACACCACTATCGGTGATCTGAACTTTTACCACCAACAATCCTATACATATTATAAATGCGAAAGTTTGTATGTTTGTTACCGCATCGCGCTAAAACTGCAGCACTGATTTAGATGAAATTTCATATAGAGATTTCTTATGTCTTGGATTAAGACATAGGCTACTTTTCAAAATGTTTATTAAAAGTTATTTATTTGAAATATATTCATAGAAATACGTAACCGTTGTAAGAAGCTTCTAATACAACGGCAAACGTAGTATGTAGTGTACGTCATGTGTAGCTGCGAGGGTTAACGCGCCATGACATAAACTTTCGTTATATTGGGCAGTGGTTCGTGTTCTGCTATAGTGAAATTTTTTTTCTTTGTTATTGTTATCTATTTTACTTTCAAATATACAAAAAGATTCTGGGATACTGCCAAAACGGCTTAACTGACATATAATTACATACACAAGAAATCTGAATGTTGGCGTTTATGCCAAATTCATTTTCATTTGTTGTAACAAATGAAGGAAGTATGTATATAAATTGAAGACTTTAAATAAAATATGCTCTAAGAACAATGGCAAGAAAAACATTGACGTTTTGTGTAGAATGGGATCTAGATACCAAGCCCTATTTTGTGTACAAAGCGCGAACTGCCACGTATAAGTAGTATAGTAGTAGTATAGTAGCAGCAAATGCACTAAACAGATGGCAGGCAGTATAACACTCATGAAAATATTTCTCGGGACGTATAATGTGTATTCAATTGTGATATTATCCACGTGTCCGCCTCCGTAGTCCAGTAAACAGCGTGGTTGGTTGCCACGCAGGGGGCCCGGGTTCGATTCCCGGTCGGGTTGGAAATTTTCTCCACTCGGGGACTGGGTGTTGTGTCGTCCTCATCATCATTCCATCATCATTGACACGCAAGTCGCCGAAGTGGCGTCAGATAAAAAGACTTGCACCAGGCAGGCCGAACACGACCCCATTTGGGGGTCTAACGGTCATAAATGCCACACCATCATCATTATCCAGGTTCTTAAATATTGTTTTCTCCTTGGTTTTCGATGACTTGTATTTGACTGTCACCTTCAACTATAGATGTTCGAACATTGTGATGTTATCGTAATTCTTTAAAATTGTATTCTCTTTGGACTTCAAAGAATAATAGTTTCTTTGGTGATTTCGATTATTTATAGAATTCGAACGTTTGCTTTTAGTGCTGGTGTCTTTGCTGGTTAGATTTCACTGATTCAATCTTTCTCTGGTGATTTCGTTGGTTTGTAAGACTTCGTTGGTTTGTTTCCCTGTTATATTTATTGTTTCTTTCATTCGTTTAGTTCGTATTTATAGGATCAGGATAGTTTCTATATTCGTTACATTTGTTGTTTCTTTTGTTGGTTCGCTTTGCATTTGTAGGATCTCAACAGTTCGTTCCTCCGTTAGAATTCTTTTTTATTTCGTTACTTTTCTCCGTTAGAGCTGTCAGGGGTGCCATCCCACAAGTTGGAGCTGAAGGTGGGTGTGCCTGTTTTATTGATGCGTAACTTGGATGCACCACGATTATGCAATGACACCAGGTTACGCATCACGAACCTGAGAAGGCATATCGTGCAGGCCACCATCATCACCGGTGGAGCCAAGGGAGAGACTGTATTAATACCACGAATTCCCATCATCCCAACAAACTTGCCATTCCAGTTTAAACGGTTACAGTTCCGACTGAAAATGGCCTTCTCGATTACTATAAACAAAAGTCAAGGACAAATATTAAAAGTGGCAGGTATTCATCTGGCCACCACATGTTTCTCGCACGGACAGCTCTACGTAGGCTGCTCCCGTGTATCGAGAGCTAGAAATCTCTACGTATACTCGGAGAGCAAGAAGTCTCGAAATGTCGTTTACAGGGACTTATTGCAATAGATTTTTGGCTCTCCATCCGTTCCAAGACAATTATATATTCCGTGCTAACAATGTCGCAAACAGTCATGTAGTTATATATGCCCTTTCTTGGCACTTTAATGTCTGACTATTGAACCGCGGGGAGCAGCTAGTATATACATATTAAGCAGAAGCAACCGTCACCTAAACTGCGTTATTGATCTTTGTGTGCGTGTGTAATGTGTGATATGATGGTGATAACAATGTATACAGGTTAAATTGGCACTTCCGCCTTATCAATGACTTCACAGGTCCAATATAGGCGTTAATATAGCCAGCACCCCCTATAGAAGAAAACCTGCGCACGACGTCACAACATGGCGGCGGTGAGAGGCTTAGAGTCCTCTGAAAGATTGTAAACATTAGCAGTGCACGCTGTTCATAGTGCATTGTTTCGTTCAGGAATGTATTTATTACGTAAATTGGTGTTGTGTACGGTGTGATCGTGACGCTAGACGATTTTCGTGTGTGTGTGTGTGTGTGTGTGAGGACTACGTGTGACCTCTTGGTTACTGACAAAATGTCGTTTAGCTGTTCTGTGCCGAAATGTAGAGGAAATTACGACTGTGACCCAAAAGTTACCGTCTTTAAAAGTCCGGAGAAGAAGAAATGGACATCAAGAATTCCCAGGATACATTGGCTCCTCCAAGTTAATGAGTAAGTTTTCGTTTTTGTTTAACCTTATAAAAGAATTTTAAGTCATGACTGTTTACCGTTGGATATTGAGATTCATTTTATTTCCGTAACTACTCCCATTAGCTTACTCTGCTCCGGACGTTTAAAGACGGCAACTTTTGGGCCACAGTCGTAATTTCCTCTACATTTCGGCACAGAACAGCGAAACGTCATTTTGTCAATAACAAAGAGATCACGCGTTGTTCTCACACACACAAATCGTCTAGCGTCGCTATCACACCGTACACAACACCAATTTACGTAATAAATACACTCCTGAATGAAAGAATGCACTATAAACAGCGTGCACTGCTAATGTTTACAATCTTTCAGAGGACTCTGTGCCTCTCACCGCCGCCATGTTGTGACGTCGTGCGCAGGCTTTCGTCTACAGCGGGTGCTGGTATAGCATTCTTCAGTAATCGCCAAATATGCTGTCCGGCCCGCACTGTGATTCAGAACTTGAAATGTGGTCCTCGTGGCCTAGTAAATTGGAGACCCTTGGTGTAGACGGTCGGAATTCGGTAAATTATATCACACTTTTTTTTATTGTGACTCTCCGTTGTACAATAGGGTTTAAACGTCTTCTGGAGTGCTCGATTATCTGTGTTTGACCCGTATGAGACAACTGTTGTAAGGAATTGTGTGCGGTGTCTAATATTGTAACAGGGCATGGTCGCTAAAGAGAGATTCCTTTACTATGTTTAGATGGGTATACGCATGAAGATGTGTACTGCTGTAGCAAGGAAATAAGAGGTAGAATTAAACTACCCGAATTCTCGGAAGGCGCAGTACTGGATACTAAGCGGATTACCTGTAGAAATACGTGATGGGAGACAGCGATACATCGATCTAAGGAAATGTAACGGCATGATCGCTAAAGAGAGACAGAGTACCTTAGATGTTTTAGAGACAGAATGCTTAAAACGTTATATTTTGTTAAAACAATTACCATATGTTTTTATAGGACTGTTTCATGTAGTCTGTGTATGTGATCGATAGAGACTACTAATTTCCGTTATAAATGTTTTGGTCGCTAGAGAGAGGCTCCTAAAAATATTTCAATGTGGGTGGAGATGAATAAATAGTATTGTGAGGCGCGTTTCAGTCGTGAGTTTAAGCTATTGGGATTGGTACCATATGGATTGGTATACTTGTGTTGTTACTGTACTGTGCATTTATTTATTTTAGGTCATTTGTGGAATAGGAAAGTGAGATAGGTTCGTAAAACTAATAATGGTTAAAGGTAAGCACGATTCGTTCATTACTCTCACTGTTTTTGAGAAGCAATATACGTTTGATAATTTTAAAGGTTTATCCCAGATCGCGGCGACGAGAGGCTTCTTCGTGTGTATGGAGTGAAGCTATTTGCTTAGCCCCCACAGGTAACGGTCGGCCCGAGCCAGCACCCCCTATAGAAGAAAGCCTGCGCACGACGTCACAACATGGCGGCGGTGAGAGGCTTAGAATCCTCTGAAAGATTGTAAACATTAGCAGTGCACGCTGTTTATAGTGCATTCTTTCGATCAGCAGTGTCTTTATTACGTAAATTGGTGTTGTGTACGGTGTGATCGCTACGCTGGGCGATTTGTGTGTGTGAGAACAACGTGTGTTCTCTTTTTTACTGACAAAATGCCGTTTGGCTGTTCTGTGCCGAAATGTAGAGGAAATTACGACTGTGGCCCAAAAGTTACCGTCTTTAAACGTCCTGAGAAGAATACGCTAATGGCGGTGGTTGCGTAAATAAAATGAATCGCAATATCCAACGGTAAACAGTCATAACTTGAAAGTCTTTTATAAGGTTAAACAAAAACGCAATCTTACTCATTAACTTGAAGAAAGAGCCAAATTATCCATTTCTTCATCTCCGGACGTTTAAAGACGGTAACGTTTGGGCCACAGTCGTAATTCCCTCTACATTTCGGTACAGAACAGCCAAACGGCATTTTGTCAGTAAAAAAGAGATCACACGTTGTTCTCACACACACGAATCATCCAGCGTAGCGATCACACCGTACACAACACCAATTTACGTAATAAACACACTGCTGAACGAAAAAATGCACTATAAACAGCGTGCACTGCTAATGTTTACAATCTTTCATAGGACTCTAAGCCTCTCACAGCCGCCATGTTGTGACGTCGTGCGCAGGCTTTCTTCTATAGCGGGTGCTACCCGAGCACGCGTCAGTCAGAGGCAGCTCGCCATCTGCTGGGGCCGGTGCGGCCGGTGGCGGCGCTGCGTGTTGTTAACAGAGGGCTTGGTTCAAAGGAGAGGGGGAAGCAGGTATCAGCGGCCTTTATCGACAAGGGGTTGAATGGAGAGGATGGAAGGAGGTATCAGCGTCCTCTATTGCCCGAGGTCTGAACTGTTTGAGTTCTGCTTTGTTCACCAGGATAAACACAGCAAATCGTTTCCTTGCGAGCGATTTTGTAAATGACTGCATATGTAATTGTATAATTAGGGTATATGCACTTGGCTTTACAGATGATTTTCTATATGATTCAGCTATATGTACATTATTTTTTTTTATGCAAAATTGATCTCGAAGGTGCTTTCTAATATGTTACCAAAACTGAGTGCACAGACTTTATAGTATATATAGAACCGGCTTTGGTGAGTTCGTATCCACCAGTCTGGAGGCGAAAGCTTTTCCAGGCCAACCAGGAATTGGTTACCCAACAATTCGTGGTTCATTTACGTGTTTTCTTCCCGCACCAGTCGCATAGATTGGCGGGGGCTGATTTCTCGTATTTTGTGTCTGGTTGCTCCTTTCCTATCCAGCTAGCGATTTCCGATGTTTCGCAAATTGTGGCTTACCCGCCGAAAATTTTTAAAGTTACAAATAATTACTTAAACGGTACTTACGACCAGCATTGCAGATGCTGCTGGAGGGACGAGGTCCTGTGAGATTACCGCCCAATAGAAATATTGGTTATTAACAGCATTTGATAATTAAACAGTATGAATTCACTGCAAACATTTACCATACCAATGCACTAAATGTTACACAATTTTAATCTTATTAACTATAGTAGCAATGTATGTATGCAGTTGGGTGACAACATTTATAGTTAGGCCACAGGTAGAAATTCACCACGTTGAGATTTGCTGTGTGCTTGTAGCTGACGCGAGGCCAGCGAGCAGGCCAACGTTGGTGGCTTGTTCCAGCTTAGGATTTTCCAGGCACGCTTCCGGTGAGGGGAGAGAGGGACAATGGCGAGTGCCAGGCGCAGTGCAGTGCACAGCGTGAAATAAAATATTCTAATACTACTTGCATTTGAAGTAATACGATGCAGTTAGGAACCTTTAAGGCCCTCATTACAAAACAGCCTGTTGACAAATAAACAATACGTTAGCTGATATAGTCATATCTGGCGTAATATGTTTAATTGACAATGAAAAGTAATAAATTACCAATGAATAAAGACAGTTACACAACTAGCATGGCAATGTTTGTTTATAAAAATAATATATTAACTATTTCTCATTTTATTTTCACTTAATCTTGTGTATTTTTATCTTGAAATATTCAGTTAAATCATTTATCTGTGACATAAGAAATTGCACGATTATAATAAATAGTACAAAGGATGTTTATACCAATATGAAAACCTAAGAAGACATTTGTTTAATGTGTAGTGTAATTATTTTGATTTTAAGTAAAGTTTTAGAAATGTATTGGCTGAGCGCTGTACGTTGGCAAGTCGGTTAGAACAGCTCGCGTGGGGAAGTTGATGACGTAGGGAAAAAACCCGGCAGCTGGGCTTTTGGAGCGCGCGGCCAGGTAGGCAGTCAGGAATCGGGAGCGACTGCGGTAGCTGGCCAGGCGCGGCGTCGGTCTGCACAGTCGGCATGTGGATCTCCAGCTGGAGACTATAGATTTTTGTGTGGCAGTTGCCATGTGTGGTTGCTCGTCGTAAACTGCACCAAGTTGAATCGAGTGCTACTGTGTGTTGTGAATATTTAGCCGGCGGAACAAGGTGTGCATCGCACTGAATTAAAGTGACTGTGTTTTGTTAATGTAACACGTGTCATCACATAGGCATGAACATAAACGATGTTTGAGACAGGCACATGGTGTGAAAACTATTTGTGACAAATATTCATTTTGTTTGGGGGCTCATGAGCTATAACTTTATTTGATAAATGTGTCGACGTACAGACGTATCAGCCACATGGTTTTAATATGGTGTAATAAACAACATAAATTGAACTTTCACGTGTTTTCAAAATTAGTAGTTAGTACACCCTTTTCTCACCTGAACTTACTTTATTATGAATTTTTTTGTTAATCATATACAGGGAAGGAAAGTTGCAAACGTGTGACATCATCCCCTGTAAAATGAGTCAAACAGTAGCAATCACAGTTCCAGTGTTTTTGCATGTTTAGCAATTTGGTTCGCAGATGGTGGTTGTGAGTTTTAAAAATTAATCTTTCCCTATTTAAAAACCCACCCCGAGCTTACACCCTCGCAGTCCTCACCCTGCTGGCTCTAGGACCCGCGTTTCTGAAGCACTCGGGCTACGATATATTCCCATCCATTTAATACTAAGTACGATTTGATATGCAAATAAAATGAGATTCTTGAGTTTCTCCCAGCGTATTTGACAATCAAAATATACACGGATGTACTGCCGGTCTATAGTGTCCAACGGGCACAATATTTCGGCGAGCATACATGTCGTCATCATCAGGTGAACTGACGGACTGAGCTGGAAACGCAACGGCATGGAGATCTACACGCTACGGCGGCACGAAGGGAACTGGGGAATTTTATTCGGTGCCCAAAAGACAGTCCAATCTGGTGTTTCTTCAAAATGCGGGCGACCTTCTCCGAGAGTACGCCGGTACATTGAATGAACGCAGTGCCTACTTCCTTTCCTTGTGTTTTCATCCGTTTCCACAGGTTGTGCTGTAGTGGTTGGGCGGAGAGCCCGCTGAATCTGCCACTCTGAGTACCCATTTTTTCGGAATACAGTTCTCAGGTGTTCCAATTCCTGGGGTAGACTCTCTGCATTGGAGATAGTGCGCATCCTATGTACTAGAGTTTTAAGTACCCCATTCCTCTGTGAATGGTAGTGTCAGCTTTCTGCATGTAAATACAGATCAGTGTGCGTTCTCTTCCGATACACACCATGACCCACGGTGCCATCAGCTCTTCTCTTGACCAAGACGTCATGGAATGGCAATTTACCCTACGTTTCAGTCTCCATAGTGAATTTGATGTTGGGGTGTATGGAGTTCAGATGCGTAAGGAAGTCATGGAGTTTATCCATACTATGTGGCCAGATGACGAAAGTGTCGTCCAAGTAACGGAAAAAGCAAGTAGGTTTCCATTCAGATAATGCCAGGGGTCCTCCTCAAAATTCTCCATGTACAAATTTGTGACCACAGTGGAGAGTGGGCTACCCATGGCGACTCCCTCAGTTTGTTCGTAGTATTCGCCATTGAAAAGAAAATACGTGGAGGTCAAGACATGCCTAAAAATTTCGGCGGTCTTCTCGTCAAACTTCTGACCAATCAAATCTAGTGACTCTCGAAGGGGCACCCTCGTAAACAACGAAACGACGTCAAAACTCACCATGATATCGGACTCATCCAACCTGAAGCAGTTAAGGCGTTTAACAAAATCCACGGAATTACAGATGTGATGAGGGCATTTACCCACATAAGGACTTAATATTCCCGTCAAGTATTTGGCCAACAAATATGTAGGTGCTCTGATGTTGCTGACAATGGGACGTAACGGCACCCCATCTTTGTGAACCTTAGGGAGTCCATAAAGTCTTGGCGGTACCGGACTTTGAGGTAGCAGTTTCTTGGCGACACCCTCCGGTAAATCCGTATCGTTGAGAAGCGCCCTTCTCTTGTTCTCCACCTTCTTTGTGGGGGTCAACGCTGATCTTCCGGTAGGAATCGTCATTTAGCAGGCTCTACATTTTTCAGTGTAGTTCTTATCGGAGACAACAACCATATCATTGCCTTTGTCAGCCGGTAAGATAACAATTTCAGGGCGCTCCCTCAGGTCACGAATGGCCGCCCTTTCTTTACTAGTGATGTTCGACTTCATGGGCTTGGATTTCGTCAACGCATGACACGTTTCACGACGTATTTCCTCAGCTGATTCTGGCGGAAGTCGAGCTGCAACCTGTTCAACAGCACTAATAATTTCTGCGACCGGTGTGATCTTGGGGGTAGGAGCAAAGTTGAGTCCTTTCTTCAAAACCGAGACCGCATCATCACTCAACTCCATACCACTCAGATTGATGACAGTCTTGCACGGAACCTGCAGAGATGGTTTTGCCAAGGAGGAGTGAGAACTTAGCTGTTTGACGTCCCGTTGCTTTCTTATGGGCGGAATCGGCTGCAACCCAGGTAACACCATCAATCCAATCCCAGGAAAAAGAAGTGAAGTGACTAGCCAGTTCCGATTGCAGTTTGAATAGTTCCACTGAGATGAACTCAACGCTACAGCGGGTGAAATGCAGTCTCTCATGAAGAAATGCGAGGCTGGCCCGTTTCTTAATTCTCTTGGCTGCTGCAGAATCGATGTGATGCATGACCTTAGCAAAATTTGGGACAATATTCTCGGAATGACATTTATTTAGAAAGGCTGCTGCAGAATTGATGTGATGCGTGACCTTAGCAAAATTTGGAACAACATTCTCGGAACGACATCTCTTTAGAAAGGCAAGAGTACTTAGCAAGCGACATCTACAGTGGTGCAACTTTTCAAATTTCTTCATGCTGCGATACATCTCCTCCCCGTAAAGGTGTATGGTATGATTCTTGAGCTTCTCCCGGCTTATTTGATAATCAAAATATTCACGGGTGTACTGCCGGTCTGTAGTGTCCAATGGCACAATACACCCCAACATCAAATTCACTATGGAGACTGAAACGGAGGGTAAATTGCCATTCTTTGACGTCTTGGTCAGGAGAAGAGCTAATGGCACCGTGGGTCATAGTGTATATCGGAAGACAACGCACACTGATCTGTATTTACACGCAGACAGCTGACACCACCCTTCACAGAGGAATGGGGGTACTTAAAAATCTAGTACATAGGGCGCGCACTATCTCCGACGCAGAGAGTCTACCCCAGGAATTGGAACACCTGAGAACTGTATTCCGAAAAAATGGGTACACAGAGTGGCAGATTCAGCGGGCTCTCCGCCCAACCACTACAGCACAACCTGTGGAAACGGATGAAAACACGATGGGCGAAGTAGGCACTGCGTTTATTCCATATACCGGCGCACTCTCGGGAAAGATCGCCCGCAATTTGAAGAAACACCAGGTAAGAACTGTCTTTTGCCCGAAAAAAAAAAAAATTCGTGTACTGGTGGGGAGCGCCAAAGATGATCTCAGTTTGAGGAAGGCTGGCGTGTATCTGATTCCGTGTAAGTGTGTAAAGTCATATATTGGACAGACTAAAGTGTACTGTCGAGGATTGATAAATTGAACACCGGAGGCACGCACAATTGATGTGTCCGAACAAGTCGGCGATCGCTGAACATTGTTTGTCGAAGAATCACGCGATGGAGTATGAATGCACTAGGATTCTGGTACAGACGTCGAGATACTGGGACTACATCGTTAGAGAGGCCCTTGAAATTCGCACAAGTGAAGACTTCATAAACCGTGACTGTGGCTATAATCTTAGCAAAGCTTGAGAACCAGCAATTGGGTTAATTAAGAGTAAATCTAGCAAACATAACGTAGTGATGACCATGGTGGACAGAGCCCTCACATCAACATCATCTCAGACGCCGTCGCAATCGGTTCCGGCGCGGACCGCGGAGGGGTCGCTCCGTGGGCCGAAGGTATTTAAATCGCCCGCTACCGGGCTAGAACCCAGTTCCCTACGAGCCGCAGAAGCGTGCGGATCTCCGTGCCGGCTCGTTTCCAGGAGCTCAGTCCATCAGTTCACCTGATGATGGCGACATGTATGATCGCCGAAATATTGTGCCTATTGGAAGCTATGGACCGGCAGTAAACCCATGGATATTTTGAATTGCAAATAAAATAATCGCGTCTCCGAGGGCGGCAGTGGCGCGCTTAAATATTTCTCGGCGCGGCCTCCATTACCGCACCGTGACAATTCTTTCGTGTATACACACGCGAGGTGCGGGGCGCGGTGTTTTAATTAGCAGCCGCCTCCTGCGCAAATGCAGGTAAACTGCACTCGTACCACGGTGGACACCGTAAGTGCAGTAACGTAGTTTTTTCGCATATGTATGCAAGTACATGATTGTCTGGGGGCTGAATCCGGGTGAATGGGCAGGACTCGACCTGCTGGGGGGTGGCGTCAGTCAGACGGGAGCCTTAAGGACGTGTCTCGACCTGTTATTGTTTACGAGATTTCACTGTGCAGGGGCAGAGGGATGGGGGAATGGCGCCAGGACGGAGGGAGCCATGAGGACTTGTATGGGCACGTCCTTTCATACTCATGTTACCAGTAATAACATGTAAGATGTCAATCATCCTTAAGAGCACCATTGTCTGGGGCAGAAAATAGGCAAGTGGACTCCACTCGGGGGTGGAGGGGCGAGGGTGGCAGCCAGGTGGGTGTTTATGTGCCCTGCAAGTGCGTCAATGTTCAGTGCAATTATGTGTAAGTTGCCATCATCGTTAAGAGCTCCACTGTCCAAGGGTGGAAGATTGGCAAGTGAACTTTCCTCAGGGGTGTGGGGGTCACAGCCATTTTGAAATTTGGGGCAAGGCCCTGGGGGGTGGGGTTTTCCCCAGCCGCCAACTTGATTGACATCATGGGTTTTCTCAGCCACCATCTTGTATTTTGAGGCACACCCATCAATCTATTACTACTTTTGCATATTTCCTCTAGATGTTCTTCAGTGCCTCCTTGCTGAGTTTCTCCAGTATCCCTCGTGCTGTAACAATGCTGCCGGCATGTAGGAGAAATGGTAACTTCACCTTATTTTTGTGGCTTGCAGTGACAAACTTGTCGAATTTACTACGCAGGTGTAAGTAAAAAGATCCAGACATTTCCTTCCTTAAAATTACCTCTACACACACACACACACACACACACTACAGTGGATGCAACTAGTACACTTTAAGTCAACAAAATATAGGAGATTTATAAAACCCATTGATCCTCGAACAAAGAATTATAATGTACCACTGCAAGCATATCCGCTATGCAACATAAGCGACAGTGGATTAGCCATGTGCACTGGGGCGATGTCTGCGGTGCGCACGGCCGTTAGCCATCTGGGGTTCAAGTTCGCCCCCCCCCCCCCTCACTGGGCATGGGCATGGGCACGTGCGCACGTGTGTGTGTGTGTGTGTGTGTGTGTGTGTGTGTGTTTTGTCCTTAGGTTAGTTTACCTTAGTTTAAGCAGTTTGTAAGCTATTGTCTAATAAGCACGTATTTGAGTCTGATATTGTACGAATATTTTTTTCATGCCACATAAATGAAACAGCCAATTATGTCGTTAAAATTATTCTCTCTCTCTCTCTCTCTCTCTCTCTCTCTCTCTCTCTCTCTCTCTCACACACACACACACACAGAGAGAGAGAGAGAGAGAGAGAGAGAGAGAGAGAGAGAGAGAGAGAGAGAGCAGCTAACAAGGAATGATCCAGGTCAATACCAAGTCCTTTTTCTTATATATATCTGTATATATCTGATCATTACAACCAGCAACGCAAAATAGTACACACCATTGTTCCATTTGAAAAATTGTATTTTTGGATAAAAAATACACTTTCTAGATATTTTTACAATCTGTTTATTGGCTAACAATACGAGTCCTTTAATATCAATCCATTCTGTGGAAACCGCACATCAATCGCACTTTCAGTTCCTGCAATGTTTGTGGGTGCAAGTGTTACAAAAAGGTACAGTTAAACTTTCAGGAAACATTCCTCATACACAAAGAAAGAAAATATGTTATGTCAACATGTGTCCAGAAATGCTTAATTTCCATGTTAGAGCTCATTTTATTACTTCTCTTCAAATCACATTAATCATGGAATGGAAACACACAGCAACAGAACATACCAGCGTGACTTAAAACACTTTGTTACAGGAAATGTTCAAATGTTCTCCATTAGCAAGGATACATGCTTCCACCCTCCGCCGCATGGAATCCCTGATGCGCTGATGCAGCCCTGGAGAATGGCATATTGTATCACAGCCATCCACAATACGAGCACAAAGAGTCTCTACATTTGGAACCGGGGTTGCGTAGACAAGAGCTTTCAAATGCTCCCATAAATGAAAGTCAAGAGGGTTGAAGTCAGGAGAGTGTGGAGGCCATAGAATTGGTCCGCATGTACCAATCCATCGGTCCCCGAATCTGTTGTTGAGAAGCGTACGAACACGTCAACTGAAATGTGAAGGAGCTCCATCGTGCATCATGAACCACACGTTGTGTCGTACATGTAAAGGCACATGTTCTAGCAGCACAGGTAGTGTATCCCGTATGAAATCATGATAACATGCTCCAGTCGGGACACCTTCGTTCTGGAAACCTGTCTCGATACAAACGTACCGTGCCACGACTATTGCCCCTGCTAATCCATACATCAAATGGGCATCTGCCAACTCCGCATTTGTAAACATTGCACTGACTGCAAAACCACTTTCGTGATGAACACTAACCAGTTGATGCTACGTACTGATGTGCTTGATGCTAGTACTGTAGAGCAATGAGTCACATGTCAACGCAAGCACTGGAGTCAACATTACCTTCCTTCAATTGAGCCAACTGGCGGTGAATCGAGGAGGTACAGTACATACTAACGAAACAATTGGGTATTTTTACAATTGTCTGCACCAACTATTTCAATGTACATTTAAAGAGAAATACTAAAATGAGCTCTAACATGGAAATTAAGGGTTTCCGGACACATGTCCACATAACATATTTTCTTTCTTTGTGTGTGAGGAATGTTTCCTGAAACTTTGGCCGTACCTTTTTGTAACATCATATATATATATATATATATATATATATATATATATATATATATATATATATAAGTAGGATACAATTGCCGATTCTGGAACCAAAATTGATATCAAATTAATTAGAGTAATTGCATAATTGCAATACATGTACCAAGAGTACTTACAATTACGTATAATCAGGGTAATTGTTTGTTTATGGACTGATGACCACGCAGTTTGGTCCAATAGATTTACAAACATTTGAGCTCACCCCAAGGAAACTGTCTACATCACCCCCCACACCTACCACGTGACCACCACTGATCAATGAGAGCCCAGCACGTGACCACCCCCTACCACATGACCATCCTGAAAGGACATTCTGCACTCATTCAGACACAGAGTGTCAGAGGGACAGTAGCAGCATAGGAAGGATGCAACTACAGTAATAGAATTTGACTTCCGTAGTTGGGAGGTTCCTGGTACAACCACAAATTGACGGGAAGACCAATTTCTGGTTGCCCTGGAAGGCTTTCGCCCCTCCAATCTGGTGGAGCACCCTCAGACTGCAGCTGTTTCTATACATGAAATCAAATCAGAGCATTCTGTTCGGTAACATTATAAAAAGAGCCTTAATTAGAGCTCATATTGCATCCAACATTAGATGTTCATATAGATAGGTCATATAGGATATCAACTTTAATGCCATATGTATGTACTCCCATTACTCTAGTAATTATATTGAATTTTCAATCCATGGCCATTGAAATCGGTTGTTAGGCTGTCTCACTGAAAGCAGCAGGTCCAACCGCTGACAACAGATGGCTCTCCTCCCCTTCCCCCACCCATAGCCTATACAATGAAGCAGCATCTGCCTCTGGAGCTGACCAGTCTCTATTGTGTGCCTCAGTCAGCCGGCCGTAGCCTCTGCGACCGCGGAAATGCGACACACAGGCCGACTGCCCACTCCCACTGCTTCAGCCCCTTGACAGTCATGTACATACGCGAAAAAACTACTATAATGCACTTATGTAGCCCTCCGCGGCGCGCACGCAGTTTTCCCGGTCGACCCCAGCGCACCAGCCGGGCCGCACGCTGACCCTCACGAAAGAATTGCCGCGAAGCCTGCGCCGGAAATTATTATTTAACCGCGGCACTAGCCGTCCTGGCAACGCAGACACAGTGATCTCAGCACCCCGATTATTATTTTATTTTGCATTACAGTTTTTTTCTACGAACGTTATAGCTCCTTGTACTGCCTCTACACCAATGTCCACATGGTTCTAATTTGCAGTGGAGCAGTCTGCAGGCAACAAAACTATTTGCTGTGTCTCTCCTGGCGAGAAAAGCAGAACTCAGACGGACAATAGTGGCCATCCTCTCCATTCAACCCCTTGCTGATACCTGCTCCCCCTCAGCCTTTAACAACACGTGCAGCCGCGTCGCTAGCCGACAGGAGGCTGTGAATCACACACGTGCTCTGGCCGAGCGTTACCTGTAAGGCCTAAGCAAATAGTTCCACTCCACACGCACGAAGAAGAAGCGCTCGTCGCTGCACTCTACGGACAAGCCTTAAAAATTATCAAACGTATATCACTTCTCAAAAACAGTGACAGCAACGACCGAATCATACTTTTTTACGATCCTCTCTCTCTCCTATTCCCCTGAAATAAATAAATGTACAGCAGAGAATGCGAGAAATATGTTTTTAATGTGACTTATGTCGCCCTTTCTGGAACCAGTATTATGTAGGGAAAAAACTCGTCAGGCTTATTGCATACGTCATATACCAATGCACACGTGCAACAACATTTATTTATTATTATTACGCACTGCATCTAGGTTACAACTTGTCTGCAGTTACAGTCATCTCGTTTGGAAATATTACTTTTTTTTTCCTTCTGCAGGTTGGGACAGATGAGCGCAGAATCTCTCCCTGGCGACTATAACAGACCGGAATCCATTGTGAAAGAATTCTTTTCGCCTACTGCATACGCATATTTCTGATGGCACCGCGCCATTAGAGCCCAAATCACCCGTACTTTGCGACAACGTCTGGAGTTCGGACACTTATCGATAATTAGATTTTTTTCCTCTGCATTTAACCCGTCCATTCTTAAACCTAGATCAATGTATCGTTATCCCCCAACCAGTTCTACGCCTTCTGACAATATTCTTCTAAACACTCCGGTATTTTTTAACTTTGCCCATTATTTCCTGGTTATAACACTCTGTGTGTACGCCATCGACTCTTATGATATCTGCAATTCCGTATGAAACAGTAGGTCAAGGCTCGCTACTGCCGTGAAAGTCACAGATATTTTCGTGAAACTAAAAACGAATCCCTATTGCACTACATCGCCTCGGCTGTTAACACTTTGCACGGAAATTCATCTCGAAATACAGCATTTTTAACTGATATAGTCCGATGCGCGTGTTTTTCAGCGTCTGCCTGAAAACTTTAGTGCACTGAAACCATTCTTGAGAATACAACGCGCTAATTTCAGTTGCCCTAGATGTTTGTGCTTTACTTCGAGTTCCCAGCGGTCTTACTACCAACGAGGGATATAAGTTTTTTCTCTCGAAATCGCCATCTTCGACGAGTATTCCAACTATTTTCTAACTGCAGTTGTAAGCAGATTTAGCCATACACTGCGTGAATCGTGCTTGAACATAAGACGCTGTATTTCCAAAAAAAAGAAAAAAACTCTCACACCTTCTTTCTAGACATGTCGATAACAATTCAAGGCACCAGTTTCAACTTTTAGCTTTACGATTATAACAAATATTACCCACACTTTGCATCCGTTCTCCAGCGACCATTCACAGTTACAATATTAGAACGCCTTCAGAAACACATTGCTAGTGCACTTTTCAAATGGAATACAGCTCTGTCAAGGGGCTAAGACTTCTTTTTTGCTCGCCTACATGTTCTAAACCTTCCACGCTCTCTGTCGCCATACGATACAGTTTTCGATACTCGAGAAAATAAAGTCGATGACATATAGAATGCCAGACTCCCCGCGTAAATTTCATGTATAAGCTTTTCTCAACAGATTTTTCGAACCCGCTCTATCAATTTTCATGCATGTTAGCCAGTACAGTGTAAAAATACCAATCGTTTTTAGTACCCTTCGAAATCTAATATGTCGCTCAACCCATGTCATCTTGCGTGAACTCTATCCGCTCTTCCCACTCTTGTGGAATTTCTGTAGTTATTCCAGCATTCTTAAACTCTGAAAAACTGTTTCATCGATGCTAAAAATGTACAACATCCATCCCACCATTCTGAAATTGTATGATGTGGTAAAGGGTCTTCAGCCAAATGATTTCCTCGAGATGTTCTCCAGTCTCCTTGCCGAGTTTCGCTCCAGTATGCCGAGGGCTGTCACAACGCTGCCGCCATGTAACGTCGCATTGTCTCCATAGTCGAATTTACTACGTATGTATAAGTTGAAAGATTGGAAATAATTTACCATCGCATACCACTCGTTAAATTAAACACCACTAACACGCGATCAAACAGGCAATACTTCGTAACGCACACAGCGCCAAGTTTTAAGAACATAATTCTAAAGCGATTTCTGTAGAGCTCAACTCGCAACACAACTGTAGCGCATATTTCAAACACTTATACTTAAATTCTACCCCAACTAGCATACGGCACAACAACCATCTCCAACCCAGCTCTTTTCTAAAAAAAAAAATGTTCAAAAATGTTCAAATGTTTGTTAAGCTTATGGGACTTAACTACGGGGTCATCAGTCCCTAAACTTACAAACTACTTATGAACTACTTACGAACTAGGACGGCACAAATATCCATGCCCGAGGGGGGATTCGAACCCCCGACCGTAGTGGCCGTGCTGACCGTGACTGGAGCGCCTCAGTCACCTCGGCTACCGCGGCCGGCAGCTCTTTTCTACTAAAGTTCTAAACTAACTAGCAAACGACTGACACACATAAAACAGCTAACAAGGAACGATTCAGATCAACAACAAGCCCTTTTCTTATATTTATATATCTACTAATACAACACCCGAAAATTTTTTAACGAACGCCAAGAGCAGTCCTTTAGAGACTAAACAAACGAATAAACACACCTCCAAAAGAAGGTAACTACCCACCTTTAAATCACCTAAAGATAGGGTTTATTGAATTCGATGCTTCTCGACCGAAGGACAATAATTTACCACCGCAAACACCACCACAACGCTAGCAAGATGCATCCAAGACACCAAACTATCTGAGGTATGTCGAACCCTATGCTTCTCGACCGAAGAACAATAATTTTCCACCACAAACATCGCCACAACGTTAGCAGGAGGCATCCATCACATCGTAAGCAACACTAACAGATGAGATGAATACACCACAACCATTACACTTTGTTTCTATGTGCGCATCTACAATTCAGCTCCCTGTAAGAGGCTGATATACTATTTCTTTTCTTCCGGGAAAGAAGAATCACCTCTCTACTGCAATGAATCGTATGACTAACCGGCCTTTTTTTGGACAGAGGAAACCATCCAACTGTTTGGTTTGAGCTATCGAAATACTCGCATACACAACCGTCAACAAGTAGCGTTCAGGATTTTAACTATGTATCCTAAATAATAATACAATTATTAAGTCTATTCTACTCCAACAGCATTCCATGCTATTTTCACAGACGAATCACCTCTGTATTGAAACGACTCGATATTTTTTCTGGAGAAGAGGTCGAAAACTACTTAATTTTTAAAGAAATTGCATCCGAAATAGGTATTTCACGCTAATTTTTTTAATGTAGAAGAGCTTGAAATTTATATAAGTGCATTCGAAAAAAATCGGTATTTTTAGCACATTCAAGACAATTTTCTGGAATTTACAACCATACACACACAAGCGTATTACCGACAAATATTGCTACATTTCCATGCATTATACCCTCGCAGCTGGCACAAACACGTTTTCTTTTTACCATACAAGACGAGTACAGCGGTCGTTATACATAAACAGTAGGATGTGCGCTAATTTTTCGATATATATTACAGAAACGAAACATAGTGTTTTAGAAAATCGATAAGAATAACTCAAACCACAGCAAACATTCGAACGTTTTGCTTAGCTGTAGAATCGAACAACACCTAATCACCGCTATATGACAACCTGTCTTCTGGTATTTTTTCTCCTAATTCCTATAAGTCTCTACAAGAAATAGCTGTTACAGATTTTTTTCCCGTTTACAGCACAGCGGACACGTATCTAGCCCTTTTTAGAGCAAAGGAACCAATCCAGCCGTTCGGTCTGAACTATCGAAATACATGCATGCATACTCACATTCCATGTTATTTCTGGCTACAGGCGATTGCGTACATGTTGACTCATCGTAGACTCCGGTTTGGGACATGTGTACGTCCTAGAAACGTAAAGCACGCTCCCGGACAGCTAAAATGCCCTCTGATGGGCGAAACCCTATCCTCTAAGCATTCGCATTCTATTAACACCTATACAAATATTACGTTGTACTTATAGAGTATATGAAAAAATAATGACTTTACTACTAAGACAATGTGTTTCTTACACAACTCCTCCCACTGCAACACTTTGAACTATCATTTTCAAATACCTCTCCGCTACCTTTCCGCTACCCTTCCACTATCGTTCCACTACCCATTACCTTTACGATACCTCTCTGCTACCTTCCCGCTACCCTTCCACTATCGTCCCACTACCCATTACCTTTTCGATACCTTTCCGCTACTTTTCCGCTACCTTTCCGCTACCTTTCCGCTACCCTTCCGCTACCTTTCCGCTACCCTTCCCATTACCCATTACCTTTCCGATACCTTTCCGCTACTATTCGTTTAACTTTCTGGCTGCAGGCGAGTGCGTACCTGTTGACTCATCGTAGACTCCGGTTTGGGGCGTGTGTACGTCCTATATATGTAAACATACCTGTCCACGCTCGCACCTGAGCTGGAGTAGTTATCGGTTTAATTTTTCCCCGCCGCACCAGATTCCGAATACACGAGAGCTATTTTTACGACGATAGAATTACATTGATTGTAACAACAGACATAAAAATAATAATAATAAAAAAAACGATCGAAATGCTGCAGCTATACCATAGCTCTTCATACACAATCATCCCAATAAAGGCAGCCTTTACAAGCCAAAAAGAGACTACCGCACACATGAGTATTACCGACAATTACTGCAAACTCTTTAACCCTAACGACTTCTTCTTGTACGCGTTGGATGTCCAAATGAGGCTCATACTAAGCAAAAAAACTGCGAGATTCGTACATCCTACACTAATCCTCTCGTACAACAGAGCTGGTACCTTTACTCTTATGCTTCCGTAGATAGTAAATAAGAACACAAGTTTTACAGCACAATACTTTTAGTACATTTAGCGTATATGTCTAAATACAGGAAATAAGGTTATTTATATCTAGACACAGAATACAACTCGTTCTTTATTATTCTTGTTATGTGTAACTTTAATTTTCTCCGCTGTAACTCGTAGTTTTCTATCCACATCGGCGTCTCCTATTTCGGCTCCAGCCAGAAGTACGAAAGATAAAGGGAAGGTATGTTCTCGAACTCCATTACTTATCTTCGTTTCCTCCTGCATTCCAAGTCCTTTATAGCTCTGCACCTTCTGGCAATGCTTCTAGACGAGAAGAATCGCAAATTTTAACTTTTCCCATTATTTCCTGGGTATAGCACTATGCGTCCATATGTGTGTACGTTAGCAACTCCTGTGGTAATTTCCGTATGGAACACTAGGTTTACGACTATTGCAAACGATTGCCTGTTATTCAATCCGTTTTTAACTCTGCAAATCACTGTCCCCCCAGTCGTCCACATTTGGATACAATGTAGTCCCTTCCCCAAACGAGAACGCTATACATTTTTCATGTGTTCCGCTATTTTCGGTCAGAACACCGACGTGTGACCATTCTCTCAGACTGTTTACTGTAAAAAGCAATTATTTTGTAAGTCCCAGTCGTAACCAGATTTCTCCACACCCTCTGTTTAAGCCTGGCTTACACATATGCCAAAGCCTCGGCTTCTCCAGCATTAGTTTGTACTCGTCCTTTATGGCAGTTGCTTTAGCCATATATTCTAGCTTCCTTCTCTTGGTGTCGATATCCGCCATTTCCAGTTTTCTTTTCGCGCACATAAGACATTAACTGCACGTAGCGATGTAATTTCTTTAGTGGGGATGGCTTAAACAGTCTTGCACAAGATCAAAAACACTATCCATCCGGTAATCGTATATTGTAATACCCCTGTTCTCGACGCAACGACGAAGTAAGTGCTCAAATGCAGCAAACAGACCTCTATCTCTCTTTTTACGGTAATTCGGGTCACGGATCACAAAATTCACACCACAACCAGCGGATTATCCCCTAGTAAGACTCTAGGACGTTCTCCAAATTATGGTTTTGACTGATATTTGCAGGCGAAGTACTAAACAACATCCATATAGGCGAGATTCTAGATGCGTTCTTCGGGACTTGTGGTATAGAGATATGAACGTGGATTCGAATCCTGCATAGGACAAAACATTCGGCTGAAACGCGACGGTGGCGAGTCCCAAAGGGCAACAGCTGGGAGGACCTCACGGCTATAGCGAAGACACACATCCGCCGCAACCCCCACCAGGTTTTGTATTGGAATATATATATATATATATATATATATATATATATATATATATATATATATATATATATATATAAGGGATGGTCGGAGAAGCCTCCAGGTCACATCCTAGAAACGCAAAGCATGCTCCCAGACAGTTAAAATGCCTTCTTATGCGCTAAAGGTAGCGGGAAGGTAACGGAAAGGTAATGGGTAGTGGGAAGGGTAGCGGAAGGGTAGTGGGAAGGTAGCAGAAAGTTAAACGAATAGTAGCGGAAAGGTATCGGAAAGGTAATGGGTAATGGGAAGGGTAGCGGAAAGGTAGCGGAAGGGTAGCGGAAAGGTAGCGGAAGGGTAGCGGAAAGGTATCGAAAAGGTAATGGGTAGTGGGACGATAGTGGAAGGGTAGCGGGAAGGTAGCAGAGAGGTATCGTAAAGGTAATGGGTAGTGGAACGATAGTGGAAGGGTAGCGGAAAGGTAGCGGAGAGGTAGTTGAAAAACTGATAGCATCGCATTGGTGATTGAATGATAGTTCAAAGTGTTGCAGTGGGAGGAGTTGTGTAAGAAACACATTGTCTTAGTAGTAAAGTCATTATTTTTTCATATACTCTATAAGTACAACGTAATATTTGTATAGGTGTTAATAGAATGCGAATGCTTAGAGGATAGGGTTTCGCCCATCAGAGGGCATTTTAGCTGTCCGGGAGCGTGCTTTACGTTTCTAGGACGTACACATGTCCCAAACCGGAGTCTACGATGAGTCAACATGTACGCAATCGCCTGTAGCCAGAAATAACATGGAATGTGAGTATGCATGCATGTATTTCGATAGTTCAGACCGAACGGCTGGATTGGTTCCTTTGCTCTAAAAAGGGCTAGATACGTGTCCGCTGTGCTGTAAACGGGAAAAAAATCTGTAACAGCTATTTCTTGTAGAGACTTATAGGAATTAGGAGAAAAAATACCAGAAGACAGGTTGTCATATAGCGGTGATTAGGTGTTGTTCGATTCTACAGCTAAGCAAAACGTTCGAATGTTTGCTGTGGTTTGAGTTATTCTTATCGATTTTCTAAAACACTATGTTTCGTTTCTGTAATATATATCGAAAAATTAGCGCACATCCTACTGTTTATGTATAACGACCGCTGTACTCGTCTTGTATGGTAAAAAGAAAACGTGTTTGTGCCAGCTGCGAGGGTATAATGCATGGAAATGTAGCAATATTTGTCGGTAATACGCTTGTGTGTGTATGGTTGTAAATTCCAGAAAATTGTCTTGAATGTGCTAAAAATACCGATTTTTTTCGAATGCACTTATATAAATTTCAAGCTCTTCTACATTAAAAAAATTAGCGTGAAATACCTATTTCGGATGCAATTTCTTTAAAAATTAAGTAGTTTTCGACCTCTTCTCCAGAAAAAATATCGAGTCGTTTCAATACAGAGGTGATTCGTCTGTGAAAATAGCATGGAATGCTGTTGGAGTAGAATAGACTTAATAATTGTATTATTATTTAGGATACATAGTTAAAATCCTGAACGCTAATTGTTGACGATTGTGTATGCGAGTATTTCGATAGCTCAAACCGAACAGTCGGATGGTTTCCTCTGTCCAAAAAAAGGCCGGTTGGTCATACGATTCATTGCAGTAGAGAGGTGATTCTTCTTTCCCGGAAGAAAAGAAATAGTATATCAGCCTCTTACAGGGAGCTGAATTGTAGATGCGCACATAGAAACAAAGTGTAATGGTTGTGGTGTATTCATCTCATCTGTTAGAGTTGCTTACGATGTGATGGATGCCTCCTGCTAACGCTGTGGCGATGTTTGTGGTGGAAAATTATTGTTCTTCAGTCGAGAAGCATAGGGTTCGACATACCTCAGATAGTTTGACGTCTTGGATGCATCTTGCTAGCGTTGTGGTGGTGTTTGCGGTGGTAAATTATTGTCCTTCGGTCGAGAAGCATCGAATTCAATAAACCCTATGGTTAGGTGATTTAAAGCTGGGTAGTTACCTTCCTTTGGAGGTGTGTTTATTCGTTTGTTTAGTCTCTGAAGGACTGCTCTTGGCGTTCGTTAAACAATTTTCGGGTGTTGTATTAGTAGATATATAAATATAAGAAAAGAGCTTGTTGTTGATCTGAATCGTTCCTTGTTAGCTGTTCTATGTGTGTCAGTCATTTTTACGATGTAAGTGGGTGTGTTACAGATGTTTATCGAGAGTATAGATTTGTTAGAAGGTTGAATACGGCGACTGTTTGTGCTCGAATGCTCGAGGTATGTAGTCTATTGACTGATAGAAAGCGTTCCAGAAATACTGTCTGGTGGAGTATGCTATGCAAAAGAGGTGCATGATCAATCGGTTAGATGTTTGGTAAGGATCTACCAACGACGCAGAGTTACCGAGTTGTCGTTTGCTAGTTAGTTTAGAACTTTAGTAGAAAAGAGCTGGGTTGGAGATCGTTGTTGTGCCGTATGCTAGTTGGGGTAGAATTTAAGTAAAATTGTTTGAAATATGCGCTACAGTTGTGTTGCGAGTTGAGCTCTACAGAAACCGCTTTAGGATTATGTTCTTAAAACTTTGCGCTGTGTGCGTTACGAAGTATTGCCTGTTTGAACGCGTGTTAGTGGTGTTTAATTTAACGAGTGGTATGCGATGGTAAATTATTTCCGATCTTTTAACTTATACATACGTAGTGAATTCGACTAGTTCGTTATGGAGACAATGCGACGTTACATGGCGGCATACTGGAGCGAAAGTCGGCATGGAGACCCTGGAAAACATCTCGAGGAAATCATTTGGCTGAAGATCCTTTACCACATCATACAGTTTAAGAATGGTGGGATGGATGTTGTACATTTTTAGCATCGGAGAAACAGTTTTTCAGAGTTTAAGGATGCTGGAATAACTACAGAAATACCACAAGAGTGGGAAGAGCAGATAGCATTCACGTAAGTTGACATGGGTTGAGCGTCATATTAGATTTCGAAGGATACTAAAAACGATTGGTATTTTACACTGTACTGGTTAACATGCATGAAAATTTATAGAGAGGGTTCGAAAAATCTGTTGAGAAAAGCTTATACATCTAATTTACGCGGGGAGTCTGGCATTCTATATGTCACCGACTTTATTTTCTCGAGTATCGAGTATCGAAAACTGGCTAAATCTGCTTACAACTGCAGCTAGAAAATAGTTGGAATACTCGTCGAAGATGGCGATTTCGAGAGGAAAAACTTATACCCCTCGTTGGTAGCAAGACCGCTGGGAACTCGAAGTAAAGCACAAACATCTAGGGAAACTGAAATTAGCGCGTTGTATTCTCAAGAATGGTTTCAGTGCACTAAAGTTTTCAGGCAGACGCTGAAAAACACGCGCATCGGACTATATCAGTTAAAAATGCTGTATTTCGAGATGAATTTCCGTGCAAAGTGTTAACAGCCGAGGCGATGTAGTGCAATAGGGATTCGTTTTTAGTTTCACGAAAATATCTGTGACTTTCACGGCAGTAGCGGGCCTTGACCTACCGTTTCATACGGAATTGCAGATATCATAAGAGTCGATGGCGTACACGCAGAGTGTTATAACCAGGAAATAATGGGCAAAGTTAGAGTGTTTAGAAGAATATTGTCGGAAGGCGTAGAACTGGTTGGGGGATAACGATACATTGATCTAGGTTTAAGAATGGACGGGTTAAATGCAGAGGAAAAAAATCTAATTTTCGGTAAGTGTCCGAACTCCAGACGTTGTCGCAAAGTACGGGTGATTTGGGCTCTAATGGCTGGAGGAGTGGACACTTGCAATTGCAATAACATTAAACAATTACCCTAAGTACACGTAATTGCAAGTACTCTCGGTACATGTAATTACTCTAGGTACATGTAATTGCAATTATGCAATTACTCTATTTAATTTTGATATCCTACTTATATATATCTGTGTGTGTGTGTGTGTGTGTGTGTGTGTGTGTGTGTGTGTGAGAGAGAGAGAGAGAGAGAGAGAGAGAGAGAGAGAGAGAGAGAGAATGATTTTTTCGTTATAATTGGCTGTGCTACGGATTTATCTAGAGTAATGATTTGTTACAAGGGGGAATAGAATGGGGGAATACAATGGTTGGTTGTGTGCGAGCGACTGTTAAACGCATGAGGTACGTAATCTACTGATTGATGGAAAATGTTTCAGAAATACTGGCTGGTGGAGTATGCAATGCAAGTAGTTGCAGGATCAATCAGTTGCACGTTCAGGAGGGATCCATCAAAAACTCAATTGTTGTGGATACACAGAGATTGTCGCATGCTATATGGGTTAGAACTAGAAAAAAAAGAACTAGAATGGCTGTATCCGTTTGTTATAGGTTAGTGTTAACTGCAGGATTAGTCCTGTCACTGGGTTGGAAATTGTTGTTGTTACAAACGCTTACAGAGAATAGTGCAGTCTAGATGGGGAAGAATTTAAGTAAAAAGTGTTTGAAATACTCGAAATACGTGGTGCAGTGTTTCCAGTTGTGGAAGATGACGTGTTGCGATAGACCTCTAAAGAAGTCGATTTAGGATTATGTACACGTAGTTGTAAAAACTTTGCACTGAGAATGTTATCTGATCTTTCATCAAATATTTCCTGTTTAATAATGCGTTAATGGTGTTTACTTTAGGAATGGTTCCATTTATGTTGCGTAACGGAGATGCTTGCAGTAGTAAATTATTAGTCTTTGGTCGAGAATCAATGGGCTTTATAAATCTCCTATAGTTTGCTGACTTAAATGGTGCTAGTTCCACCCATTGGAGTATTAGAGTGTGTGTGGAGAAGTAATTATAAAGAAGGAAATGTGCGGATCTTTTTACGTATACTTGTATAGTAAATTCGACAAATTTGTCACTGCAAGCCACGGGGATAAAGTGAAGTTACCATTTCTCCTACCTGGCTGCAGCGTTGTTACAGCACGAGGAATACTGGAGTAATTCGGCACGGAGGCAGTGAAGAACATCGCGAGGAAATATGCAAATCCTGTGACTATACCTTATAAAGTGGAACTAGCTGATGTTAAACTAGATGATGTATTGGAACGCTTACATCTATACTACAACAGCTTCGTGTAGGTGACTTCTATCTTTTAATTTGGGCATACCACAAGATTTCGCAGGGATTTTTAATAAATTGGAAATGTGTGAATACCTAGTATCAGCCCATGTATTTTGCATGGAAGGAAGCTGTATGGGTACAGTAACTTGATTATGGACAACGATAAGACAGTTGGAATCGATTGTTTAACATGCTTGATGTCGAATTGTCAGTTAAAAAAATTAATAACTTTGTCACTTCATTATTTCTTGTGTCAATAAAATTACCGATAATCACCGTATCGATTTTATAAAGCGTCCAGACAGCCATCTGCAGGAGACTTGTGTTCTTCAAAATGTTCAAATGTTTGTTAAGCTTAAGGGACTGAACTTCAGGGTCATCAGTCCCTAAACGTACAAACTACTTATGAACTAACTTATACTAAAGACGACACAAACATCCATGCCTGAGGGGGGATTCTAACCCCCGACCCAAGCGGCCGTGCAGACTGTGACTGGAGCGCCGCAGACCGCTCGGCCACTGCAGCTAGCTTTTATTCTCCGTTTGGTCGGGAAAATTCCATTACCAGGCTAGAGGCTACAATATACTATTACCGAATAGATCATGGTTTTGACCCTCTACAAGAATGTTTAAGTGTTTTAAACGAGGATAGGCAATGTTTACAAAGTGCACCCTGTACAGTGTGTGAATCCCATCCATGTGGCCTCACATAACAAATTCCTTACAGAACAGTTGTTGTTTTGTGTTTAATCGTGTTTTACAAATTGTTTGCTGGGTTGATAAGAACACCGAAAATTGACTAGTGTGCACGTAAATCTAGTGAACTCCTCCATGTGGATGCATTTAACGAATTCCCTATAGAACAGCTGCTGTGTATAATGCTGTTCTGCAATTTGTTTACTAGTGTAATAAGAATACCCGAAAATTAATTGGTGTGCAGGTAAATCTTTCACACACAAAAAAAACCAAAAAAAGCGTGTACATTATGTTCTATCAGCTTTTAATTTCAACTGCCTACCTGTAAATTGTGTAAAGATTCGTAATACTGACGCCAACAAGGACGATATAGGTACTACACAAAAGAGGTACATTAAAGCAGGAAAAACATATTTCTTCCAATCCAGAACATTATTCTCCACAATGCCGCCAGACACAGATATCACGCAATTATAATTGGTATCTACAAACAACGTCATTCCACAAGTACAACGAAAGCTATTGCATGTGTGCAAGCACGATTCACGTGTGCCTTTAAACATAGGGTATTGGCAAATCTACCTATAACTGGAATTATGCAGGAAATAAAAGGTAAAATTAAGCTACCCGAATGCTCTCAGCCAGAAGAATTGCCGGAAGGTGCACAACTGGTTATTAAAGCCGGTGCAATAAATGTTATAAAGACTTACAACATTTCGAAAAGAATCATTTGCAGTGTTTGGTCTCTCCTGACAACAGAGAATGTGTGCTTTCACTTTGCGATGTTTAGTTTCAGCGGGATTGGTATACGCAAGAAGATTTGTACTGTTTTAGCATTTGACTTATATACGAAATGAGATAAAATTAAACTACCCGAATTTTCTCGTCTTGAAGAATTGTCAGAAGGCGCAGAACTGGTTATTAAATCCATAAAAGTGGAGGGTTACAGGAAGACATGGTGATACATACTGGAGTTCGAAAACTTACCTCCCCTGTACCTTGTCGAAATTCTGGTTGGGAGGAGGAAATAGAAGACACCGGGACAGTCTAAGGAAATGTTGTAAAGTGTTGAACATTTCGAAAACAATTGTCTGCAGTGACTAATATTCTAACAGGGTTTGGTCACGAGAGAGAGAGAGTTAAATTTCAGAACTTGATAATTTTGTTGTACGACCAGCCAAAAAGTGCAGTTGATATGATTTCTAAGAGAGAATGGGTCATCGCTAGTCTGTCTACACAATGGAGCAGGTATGCGAAGGTGTGTTTGTGTCACTCATTGGCTTGCATTCGGCAGGAGGGCGGACGCTGACCACTGTCGTCAGGTGCTAGTAGTATAAAGATGGGCGCCTCGCCCCACTGAGATTCGCCTGTCGACGATAGTGTCATCGACGCCAGACGCTCAGCCTATTGCCAGACCGCAGATCAAAGGATGCCGCCACAGGATGGTTGATAGGTCTTCCCAGAAGGACGAAAGATGATTGACAGTTTAAATTTAGGTCCTTTTGATTGTCATCAATGCTACTTGTCCGACCGCTAATCAAAGGACGCCGCCACAGGATGATTGACAAGTTTCAACACCTCCCTCGGCCACACACGACGCCCCCGCCACCCATCGGCCCCGCCGCCAGACAGACAGCACCTCAGACAGGTCCAACCCTGTAGACCCCTCGACATGTCTGTACTCGCTCTCTCACCCACACACCTGCCGGATACCGCGACCCCTACTCGCTCTGCAGATTGCCGGAACGCATCTCAAAAGACGCCGCCTCCTCCACCGCCGCCGACAGATGCTACCCCCTCCTCCTCCACGCTCGCGACCGCTTCTCAAAGGACGCCGCCACCCGCCCTACCAGCGAGAACAAACAATACCGCGACGTTTGTCTTGACCGCATCGACACCGCCCCCGCCGGCCGACCCCTGCGCCCAGGGCAGGGGCGTACTGCACTCTTTTTACGGCGACCGCGCCCCGACAGGTCAGCAGCCAATTTAATTGCTTATTTATTATTAAGCGCGCCGCAGCGATCCGTACGCCAGATCTCAATTTATGTAACAACAATTTCCGCCGTTTATTATTCTTGGAAAAAAATAAAGCTACCATAGTATTCTTTGTATGTATTTTTAATAAGAATTTCGGTGTAATGCTAAAAATCAATTTAGAACAGAAATGCTTAGTTGGTCTCGTATACTACAGCTTGTAGTAGTAAAATATTAAAACTGGTATGCAAAATTTGCAAGTAAGAATTTACACTCCCATCTCTCTCCATGCTCTTCGCATAGAGTACAGCCGACAGACGTGTTTAATAATAATAGCGCAGGTTACGGTAACGAACGCCACAAACTTACGTATCCATCTTAACATATACTCTTCCGATATACAAAAACAATTCTAACCAGAACCAACTAACCAAAAGAAAAGAAATGGTCCGTTTCGTAACTCGACCGCAACCTTAGATCTATAAATGTATCTCTTCGTTTAGACGATGCAAGCAACAGCCATCGAACGGAATGTAACTTGTATGCCAACCACTCTTTCGATAAAACACCAACATCAGCAGCAGAAGACGGCATATTGTTTATACAAAAAATTCCAAATAACGAAAATCGGCAATGACATCTAACACAACGTCTCTAAATATACATCTGCAAGCACCGTTAACATTCGTCCAGAACGCAGAGCGCTCTCTCGGCAGGCTACATAAAAGAAACATATGCTAAGTGTTTAAAAGCACCTAAGTTACATCTCCAAATGATCAAAACCTTCTACGCAGACGCACCACTCTGACAAGGATAGCTCCCATTGCATTTAATTAATGGAGCTGAGCCATGCCGAAAGTTCCGACATTTAACACACTCTCTCTCTCTCTTTAGCGATCTTGCACTGTTACGTTTCCTTCTTAGATCGAGGTATAGGTGCGCCTTCCGAGAATTCGGGTACTTTAATTTTACCTCTTATTTCCTTGCTACAGCAGTACACATCCCATCCAAGGAATCTCCATGTCCTTTACGATGCAAACTACATTTATCTGACACCGATATTCCAGCGCCCCAGAAGACATTTAAACCCTATTGTGCAACGGAGAGTCGAAATAGCCGCCCGCGGTGGCCGAGGGGATTGAGGCGCTCCAGTCACGGTCCGCACGGCCACTACGGTCGGAGGTTCGAATCCCCCCTCGGGCATGGATATTTGTGCCGTCCTTAGTTGTAAGTAGTTCATAAGTAGTTTGTAAGTTTAGGGACTGATGACCCCGTAGTTAAGTCCCATTTGCCGTCCTTAGTTGTAAGTAGTTCATAAGTAGTTTGTAAGTTTAGGGACTGATGACCCCGTAGTTAAGTCCCATAGACTCTTCAAACATTTGAACATTTTTGAGAGTCGAAATAAAAGAAAAATACGTGAAATAATTTACCGATTTCCGACCGTCTGCACTAAAACTTTTCGAAAGTATTGGCCTAACAACACACTTATTCGACAATACAGCAACCACAGAACCGAGGTTACCTGTGCAATGCAACACAGATTTCCAGCTCGACCCGCCCTTTACCCACAAAATTCCTACTCCAAGTTCCTTTCTTGTGCATTCCACTAATCCGGACTAAGATTTATTATTTTAATTACAAGTATATGTCTACCGCAAACAAAGATGCTAACCTACACACCGCAACACATGATCCTATATAGGACATGGAGTGTTTACTTTTTGTTTTGTTTTTTTGTTTATTGTTTTTTTTTTTTTTTGTTACAGTACAACGGAGTACATGCAAAGTAATGTTCGCAAACACTTATATCGCAACCAACGCCCGCATACTTCGATCATAACCTGCTCTCCAAGGAATGGATGGGAGTCACACACAGTACAAACACGTTTGTCGTGTGTTCCGCTAATTTCGGTCAATACAACGATGCGAGACCAATCCCCCCGCCTGTTTAGTGTAAAAGCAAATATTTTTCTCCACACTATCTGTTTAAACTGGACTTGCACATATGCAATAGCCTCCTTTAAAGCCTTTGTCTTCGCCATATATCCCAGTTTTCGTTTACCCTTCTTCTTAGTACTTGTGGAATAACGTAGGCGATATGTACGTCTGTGGAGAATAAATTCCTGGAATGCTAAACAAATATAGCTCCTTGCTCGACTCTACAAGTAATTTACAGTTGAAACTAAAAAACATAATGTCCGACAGAGCGGTCAATTTTCGGGTACTCTTAATACCCAAGTAATCAAATCTAAAAGCGTTTGCACAGTACAACGGCGCACTTTGTAAATACCATATCTTCTCTTTTAGAACACTTAAACAATCTTCTTGCACAATCCTCCATTCTGGTAATGTCATCTTCTCGACCCAGCGAAAAAATAAAAGTCCTAACAATCAATTGCCTGGACGCTTTATAAAATCGATAACTTTGCTTACACCAGGGCTCGTGATTTTTCGACAAATTTATTTTGGTTCTACAATTCGACGCCAACCACGTTAAGCAGTCGTTTCCAATTGTCTTATCATCGCACGCAACTACAATGATATGACTCCCTCCATCCGAAAGTCATGCTCGGTTTAAAAAATCCCTTCGAAATCTTGTGTGTCGTCCAAAAATCCAGGAGATAGAAGCCATCTGCACGAAGCTGCTGCTGTAGTATAGATGGGGGCACCTCCATTAGAAAACATCGATTAGTTGCAATTTGAGATATATACCCACAGGACGTACATATTTCCCCCATGTATTCCAGAAATAGTAACTTCGTCTTATCTCCAACGTTTGCAGTATCGAACTTGCGGAATTTACTACGCATGTAGATCCGTACACACGCACTCCATCGGCTACAACTAGCACACGTTGATTTTCGACGAAAGAATTATGATTTACCGCAGCAGGCATATCCGCTACGTAACATAATGCACACCAGCCGTAAAGTAGACAACACTAGCATACGATTAAACAGGCGATGCTTCGACGAAAGATCATTGCAAAGTCTATTTTACAACCACCAAAGTCGGTTTCTTTAGAGCTCTACCGTGACGTGTATTTAGGGTATATCAACACTTTTTACTTAAATTCCATCCCATCTAACCTACAGCACTCTCTGTAAGCGCCAAACATTTCCAACACAGTAACAGAACTAAACCTTGCAGTCAACACGAACCTACAACAACAAACGAATCTAGCCATTCCAACTAGGTTTTTCTTGTCCCAACTAGCATGCTGCAAGTTCTGTATACGTCCAAACGCAAACCCAGACAGCGCTATCCTTACAGCCGTCACTAACCCAGTACCAACTCTAAGTTCCCCCACAGACGGTGTTATAACCGCGATCAGTAACAGACAAGATATCCCAGACACAGCACATTTTTAATAAAGTTTCGATCTCTCTCTCTCTCCACGCAATAACTGTATTGGTTGCTGGACCCGCCCAAAACATCCAACCACAGCTTTGTTTCCAACGCATAGCCCGGCAGACAATATTTCTGGTATGCTTTCTATCAGTCAATAGGCTACATACCATGAGCATTCGCGCACAAACCACCATCGTATTCCACTCCTTCTAACAAATTATTACTCTCGATATACAACTGAAACACAGTGTAAAAAAAAAAATGATCGACGTGCACACGCACAGAACAGCTAACAAGAAAAGATCTAGATCAAAGCCAAGTTCTTATAATCCTTAAAAGCAGCAACGTAAAATAGTCTACACCATTTCGAAATAATGCAACAACAGATTTTTTTATCGATCTCCAAGAGCAATCCTTGAGAGACTAAACATACGATTAAATGCACCTCCAACGTAGGTAACTAATCCTCTAACTCGATGCTTACCGACAAAAAACATTAATTTACCACTGCAATCATCTCCGATACGCTACCGAGAGACGCCCATTCGTAAACACAGCTAAAAGAAGATATAAATGCCCCACATCCATGCTACTAAGTATCTAAATGTATTTGCACAATTGTGGATCGCATCTGCATTGCATCGAATCGGACGACTAAACAGTTCGAGCCGGCCGCGGTGGCCGAGGAGACTGAGGCGCTTCAGTCACGGTCTGCAGGACCACTACGGTTGGGGGTTCGAATCCCCCCTCGGGCATGGATATTTGTGCCGTCTTTAGTGTAAGGTAGTTCATGAGTAGTTTGTAAGCTTAGGGACAATGACCCCATAGTTAAGTCTCATAAGTTCTACAAACACTTGAACTTGAACACCTGGTGGGAGTGTTAATAGAATACGAATGCTTACAGGTTAGGGATTCGCGCATCAGAGGGCATTTGAGCTGTCCGGGAGCATGCTTTGCATTTCGAGGATGTGACCTGGAGGCTTATCCGACAATCCCTTATATATACATATTCCAATACAACACCTGGTGGGAGTTGGGGCGGATGTGTGTCTTCGCTATAGCCGGGAGGTACTCCCAGCTGTTGCGCTTTGGGACTCGCCACCGTCGCGTTGTCATATGCAGGATTCAATTCTACGCACCTGTCTCTATACCACAAGTCCCGAAGAACGCATCTAGAATCTCGCCTATATGGAGGTTATTTAGTACTTTGCCTGGAAATATCAGTCAAAACCATAATTTCGAGAACGTCCTGGAGTCTTGCTACGGTATAATCCGCTGGTTGTGGTGTGAATTTTGTCATCCGTGACCTGATTTACCCTAAAAAGAGATATATGGGTCTATTTGCTGCATTTGAGCACTTATTTCGTCGTTGGGTCGAGAACAGGGGTATTACAAGGCTGGAGGCTACTATATACGATTACCGGATGGATAGTGTTTTTGATCTTGTGCAAGACTGTTTAAGTTTTTTAAACGAGAATAAACGGTATCTGCAAAGTGCTTCTCCACCATGTGGAGGAGAATAACAAACATCTGGGACAACAGATGCTTTGTAGTATTTAATAGTGTCCTGCAATTTGTGTACTGGGGTCATAAAAATACCCGAAAATTGATCGGTGCACAGGTAAAAACCTTCCAGATCGATAAAAGCTTGTACGTTACGTTCTATCAGCTTTTAGTTTCAATTGTCTACCTGTAAATTACGTGTAGATTCGTAATACTGACACCGGCAAAGACGATATAATTAGTACACTTATCCAGAACATTGTTCACTACACTGTCTCCAGATATAGATATCACCTAATTAGGTCTGGTACCTACAACCAATGTCATTCCGCAAGTCCAGCGAAAAGAGTGAATGTATCACACGGACTTGAGCCATCCCCCATTAAAGAAATTATATCGCTACGTGCAGTTAATGTCTTATGTGCGCGAAAATAAAACTGGAAATGGCGGATATCGAGACCAAGAGAAGGAAGCTAGAATATATGGCTAAAGCAACTGCCATAAAGGACGAGTACAAACTAATGCTGGAGAAAGACGAAGCTATGGCAAATGTGTAAGTCTGGCTTAAACAGAAGGTGTGGAAAAATCTGGTTACGACTGGGACTTATAAGATATTTGCTTTTTACAGTAAACAGTAAGGGAGATTGGTCACGCGTCGGTGTACTGATCGGAAATAGCGGAACACAAGAAAAATGCATAGCATTCTCGTTTGGGGGAGGGACTACATTGTATCCAAATGTGAAGGACTGGGGGGACAGTCATTTGCAGAGTTAAAAACGGATGGAATACCAGGCAATCGTTTGCAGTAGTCGTAAGGCTAGTGTTCCATACGGAAATTACCGCAGGAGTTGGTAACGTACACACATAGGGACGCATAGTGCTATACAGGAAATAATGGGAAAAGTTAAAATACCCGATTGTTCTCGTCTAGAAGCATTGCCCGAAGGTGTAGAGCTATAAAGGAGTTGGAATGCAGGAGGAAACGAAGATACGTAATGGAGTTCAAGAACATACCTTCCCTCTCTACCTTTCGAACTTCTGGCTGGAACGGTAATAGGAGACGCCGATGTGGATCTAAAACTAAGAGTTAAAAAAATTACAGCGGATAAAATTAAAGTTACACATAACAAGAATAATAAAGAACGATTTGTATTCTGTGTCTAGATTCTCGAGTAGAACGTTTCGGTCTTACAGGGTTTAGGAAAAGATAATAGAAGACAGGTTGCTTGTTACCAGAGAGCAGTAACTCCCTCGGTAAAGTATCTGTTAGGGAGGTGTAATTCTGTGTTGTTCTATTCTACAGCTACGCAAAGCGTTCGTTTAAATCGATGTTGCTCGGTACATTGGTGCATGTAGTGGGGTTTGACTTATTGCGCATTGGTTCATCTTGTATAAATTTCGTTCTTCTTCTTATCGAATTTCTAGAAAACTATGTTTCTTTAATAGCTACATCGCAAATTTGCGCTCATCCTTCTGTCTGTATATGTATCTGCGTATAAACGTTAGCCGGCCTCGGTGGCCGAGGAGACTGAGGCACTCCAGTCACGGTGTGCACGGCCACTACGGTCGGGGGTTCCAAACCCCCGTGGGCATGGATATTCGTGCCGTCTTTATTATAAGGTAGTTGATAAGTAGTTTGTAATTTTAGGGACTGATGACCCCGTAGTTAAGTCCCATAAGCTATTATTAAACACGTCTGTTTTTGCTGTAGTCTATGCGATGAGCATGGAGAGAGATGGGAGTGTAAATTCTTACTTGCAAATTTTGCATACCAGTTTGAATATTTTACTACTACAAACTGTAGTATAAGAGACCAACTAAGTATTTCTGTTCTAAATTGTTTTTTAGCATTACACCGAAATTCTTATTAAAAATACATACAAAGAACACTATGGTAGCTTTATTTTTTTCCAAGAATAATAATAATAAACGGCGGAAATTGTTGTTACATAAATAGAGATCTGGCGTACGGATCACTGCGGCGTGCTCAATAATAAATAAACAATTAAATTGGCTGCTGACCTGTCGGGGCGTGGTCGCCGTAAAAAGAGTGCAGTACGCCCCTGCCCTGGGCGCAGGGGTCGGCCGGCGGGGGCGGTGTCGATGCGGTCAAGACAATCGTTGCGGTATTGTTTGTTCTCGTGGGTAGGGCGGGTGGCGGCGTCCTTTGAGAAGCGGTCGCGAGCGTGGAGGAGGAGGGGGTGGCATCTGTCGGCGGCGGCGGTGGCTTTTGAGAAACGTTCTGGCAATCGGCAGAGCGAGTAGGGGTCGCGGTATCTGCCAGGTGTGTGGGAGAGAGTGCGAGTACAGACATGTCAAGGGGTCTACAGGGCTGGACCTGTCGGAGGTGCTGCCTGTCTGGTGGCGGCACTGAGGGGTGATGGGGGCGTCGTGTGTGGCCGAGAGAGGTGTTGCAACCTGTCAATCATCCTGTGGTGGCGTCCTTTGATTAGCGGTCGGACAAGAAGCGTTGATGACAATCAAAAGGACCTAAATGTAAACTGTCCATCATCTTTCGTCCTTCTGGGAAGACCTATCAATCATCCTGTGGCGGCATCCTTTGATCTGCGGTCTGGCAATAGGCCGAGCGTCTGGCGTCGATGACACTATCGTCGACAGGCGAATCTCAGTGGGGTGAGGCGCCCATCATTATACTACTAGCACCTGACGACAGTGGTCAGCGTCGGCCCTTCTGCCGAACGCAAGCCAATGATTGACACAAACACACCTTCGCATACCTGCTCCATTGTGTAGACAGACTAGTGATGACCCATTCTCTCTTAGAAATCATGTCAACTGCACTTTTTGCAGTTTGGTCGTACAACAAAATTATCAAGTTCTGAAATTTAATTCTCTCTCTCTCTCTCTCTCTCTCTCTCTCTCACTCACTCACTCTCTCTCTCTCTCTCTCTCTCTCTCTCTCTCTCTCTCTCTCGTGACCAAACCCTGTTAGAATATTAGACACTCCTTAAATGCAGTGTGCACTGTCCCTGTCAAAGTGGAGTCCACAGAGGTGTCACAAAATGTGCCGGCTGCGGTGGCCGAGGGGACTGCGGTGCGTCAGTCACAGTCTGCACGGTTACTACGGTCGGGTGTTCGAATCCCCCCCTTGGGCATGGATATTTGTGCCGTCCTTAGTATTAGCTAGTTCATAAGTAGTTTGTAAGTTTATGGACTGAAGACCCCGTGGTTAAGTGCCACAAGCTATACAAACATTTGAACATTTGTCTCGTATGTATCAAAAGAAGGTGCTGCTGCCTCTTAGATCACTTGGAGCTGTAATTTAGATGTGTTTGAGTGAGAATGCTTAAATACTAATAAAACGTTATGGTATTTTGTTTAAACATTTAGCATTGTTTATCGATAGTACTGTAAGATTTATTTTATGTAGCTTGCCGAGAGACCACTGTGTGTGTGTCTGTGTGTGTGTGTGTTTACGATCGTAAAGGAAATCGAGCTATATTAACATTATTTTTGGGCATCTTTGTTTTTAAAACGATGTTCTCTTCTACGTCGTGTGGGCGCTATATCTTGTTAAAAACACATCCGTCGGCTGTTGCATGTGTAGTCTAAGCGAAGAGCGTGTTGGTGTGATTGGAAGTACTAGCGCATATGCCTCTGACATGAAATTCTCTATTAAGTCTTACACGCAAATTTTGCATATCATATGAGTTGTTATTGTATTACAATATGTAACAGAGCGTATCAAGATGTAGTATATAGTTGTTTTGCCCAGAGACCTTAGGTGGCGAACGACTTACGAAAATTTGACATTTCTTTTTTTGGGATAGTCTGAAATGTTTGATTTTGGTTAGAATTCTTTTTAAATAATTGTTGATAAATGTTAGTAGGTTTTTTATTGAGCCCTTCAATTGCATTTCAATGTAAGACAATTAGTGGTGAACATTATAAATTTTTCATCTCAAAGAAAATTACATGATGGATGGTTCTGACCAGGTTTCAAACCTGGTACTCTTAGATTCAATGTCCCTACCTGACCCCTTTATCACGCTTCCAACCACCACTTGATTTACATTGTATCTAATGCACACAGAGTTTCCTTCACTTTACTGGTATTTGTTTATAAACAATTGTTGCTAAACATTACTTACAAACAGCAAGATATCTACTGCTACTCACTGACGATTTGGGAGAGAAAATGTAGCTTCTGGAAGATTGTTAATGCAAAAACATAGGCTGTCACATTTAATTTGATATGCAAATTCGGGATAAAAATTAATAGGGGGATGTTGATGGCAGCTGGTGGTCTTGAGGGCGGTTGGGTTCGGAGCAGTGGTAGACCAAGTGACCAGTTGTGGCGGCGGTTCTCGAAAGGGCTGGTAGATTAGATTAGAACATGTTCCTTAGATCATGAATACGACACTTCGTATGATGTGGAACGTGTCAGGTTAATGAAAGGTGTCTTTACAAATTATTACATTGTACTAAATATTACATGACAATTTTTATTATTTTTTTATTTATATATTTTTTTTCAAATTTACTAATTTATATCTAAAAATTCATCTATAGTGTAGAAGGAGTTGCCATGCAGAAATTCTTTAAATTATTTTTAAATGCTTGTTGGCTATCTGTCAGGCTTTTGATGCTGTTTGGTAGGTGACCAAAGACTTGTGGCAGAATAATTAACCTCTTTCTGTGCCAAAGTTTGATTTAACCTTGAATAGTGAAAATCATTCTTTCTCCTAGTGTTATAGTTATGTACACTGCTATTGCCTTTGAATTCGGTGGGATTGGTAATAACAAATTTCATAAGTGACTATATATACTGAGAAGCCACTGTGAAGATCCCTAGCTCTTTAAATAAGTGTCTGCAGGATGATCTTGGATGGGCTCCAGCAATTATTCTGATCACACGCTTTTGTGCAATGAATACTTTTTTACTCAATGATGAATTACCCCAGAAAATGATGCCATACGAAAGCTGAGAATGAAAATAGGCATAGTAAGCTAATTCTCAGAGATGTATATCACCAAAATTTGCAATTACACTAATAGCATAAGTTGCTGAACTCAAACGTTTCAACAGATCTTTCATGTTTTTTTTTTCCAGTTCAATCCCTCATCAATGCTTACACCCAAAATTTTTGAATATTCTACCTTTGCTACATATTTCTGATCAAAGTGTATATTTATTGGTGGTGTCATTCCACATACTGTATGAAACTGTATGTACTGTATTTTATCCAAATTTAATGACAGTCCATTTGCTGAGAACCACTTAATGATTTTCTGAAAGACGTCGTTTACAATTTCATCAGTTAGTTCTTGTCTGCCAGGTGTGATAACTATACTTGTATCATCAGCAAAAAACAAGCTTTGCATCTTCATGAATATAGAATGGCAAGTCATTAATATATATTAAGAACAGAAAAGGGCCCAAGAGCGAGCCTCGTGGCACCCCATTTTGAGGAATTAGCTGGTTTTTGTTTTGCACATTATGAGAATTACTAATGTCAATTTTCTGCACTCTTCCTGTTAGTTATGATTTAAACCATTTGTACACTGTCCCATTCATACCACAATACTATAGTTTATCTAGAAGAATTCCATGATTTACACAATCAACAGCCTTGGAGATCACAAAAAATCCGAACAGGTGATGTCTGGTTATTCAGAGCATTTAATATTTCATTTTTGAAAGTATATATGGCATTTTCTGTTGAAAAGCCTTTCTGAAAACCAAACTGACATTTTGTTAGAACTTTGTTTTACCTATGTGTGAAACTACTCTAGAATACATTACTTTTTCAAGAATTTTGGATAATGAAACCAGAAGTGAGATTGAGCGGTAGTTCAAATTCATACGTTCAAATGTTTGTTAAGCTTATGGGACTATGGGACTATGGGGTCATCAGTCCCTAAACTTACAAACTACTTATGAACTACTTACGAACTAGGATGGCACAAATATCCAGGCCCGAGGTGAGATTCGAACCCCCAACCGCAGTAGCCGTGCAGACCGTGACTGGAGCTGAGCGGTAGTTGTTGACATCAGATGTATCCCCATTTTTGTGCAGTGGCTTGACTATAGCATATTTCAGTCTATCAGGAAAAATACCCTGCTTCAGAGAACTATTGAATATGTGGCTAAGAATCCTACTTATTTCTTGAGAACAAGCATTTATTACCCTGCTGGAAATACCATCAGTTTCATGTGAGCTTTTGCTCTTGAGAGTTTATAATTTTCTTAATTTCAGAAGGAGAGGTGGATGGAATTTCAATTTTATCAAATTGTGTGGGTATGGCCTGTTCCATTAACTGCCCAGCTTCTTCTAATGAACATTTAGAACCTATTTTCTCCACAACATTTAAAAAAATAATTATTAAAAATGTTTTCAAATTATGGGTTGTTAGTTGTAAATTTTTCATTCACTTTGATGGTAATGCTGTCTCCCTGTGCTTTTGGTTGTCCTGTCTCTCTGGTTATAATATTCCAAATTGTTTTTATTTTGTTATCAGTGGTACTAATCTCAGGCATGATGCACATGCTTCTGGACTTTTTAATAACTTTTCTTAATGTAGAACAGTAATTTTTATAATATTTCACTGTTTCTGGGTCATTACTCTTTCTTGCTGTTAGATACAGTTCCCTTTTTCGGTTACAAGATATTCTTATTCCTTTAGTAATCCATGGTTTCTTATCATTATATTTAACTGTTTTCTTGGGGAAACAATTTTAAAATAGTTTTACAAATATATCATGACATAAGTTATATTTTAAATTAGCATCAGCTTCCTTATACACCTCATCCCAGTCTAACTGCTGAAGATTTTCCTTGAAATTTCTAATTGTTGAATCTTGAACTGAATGTACAATTTTGGAGGGCTGTTTTGAGTTACAGAGAGGAACTATGTCATTTATTGTAACTAGCTGTGCACCATGATCAGAAAGTACATGTTTGATGTTGTCAGTCATTATTCCCAGTAACTATCGTCCAAAGTGCGGTTACTTTTTATTTGTCACTCGTCCTTAAGAGTGTCATTGTCCTACTAAGTCCAAGTACATGTTCAATGTCAATGATCCTGTCTTTCCAAGCAGTTCACCATTGTTCAAGGGTGGCAGCGTCCATTGCCATGGTGGAGTGGCCAAGGGCATTGATGCACTATGCTCTGATGCGCCAGACCGTTCCCCATCGGGGGTTCGAATCCCCCCTCAGGCATGGACGTTTCTGTTGTCTTTAGTATTAGTTCATACGTAGTTTGTAAGTTTAGGGACTGATGACTCCGCAGTTAATTCCCACACGCTTGACAAACATTTGAACGTTTTTTGCAGTGTTCTTTGATTAGCTGCTGGGCAAGTGGCCGAGGATGGAGGAGTGGGGGTAATGGTATCTGAACCTCATGACACTAACCTAGATGGTCGATTCTCAGTGGCGCTATACTACTTTCCCTATTACCAATTAGTATTGATTTCACAGTTCTTCTTTTAGGTTGGGTGCCTAGTATGTAAGGTTTTACTCTACTGACACTTAATATCTTATCTATTCTGGATTCACTGTGGGTGTTAATGAATTTGGCAATGTGGTCAGCTTCTTTTTCCTTGCTTGAATTCACTTTGATATGACAGTCAGTAAATGGTTTAAAGATATCTAGTAGGGCATGTTGATGGTCCAGATGTCCTAACATTGTCATAGTTTCTCTCAAATGGCCTTCCGCGCCTGAATGACTTGCCGCTTGCTTGACAACCCAACATGTGCTAAACAAGTTTTGGTGTAAGTGCGGCTTTATGTATGCGTTCTTATTCGTCTTCTGCTCAATGATTGGTGTCTCCACTTTGATTTTTTTCATTCACATGAGCATTACCATTCACGGCTTGGTCGTTTATTTTCTTATCTACTCCATTAAACCCCCCAGATAAGGTTCTAATCATTTTCTGAACCCCTTCATAATATGACTAGAGCATTGTGCAAATCTTCAACTGTACTCTCATAATAAGTCACTAAATTTTTGCACAAACTCTCTTCTCAGAACTCATAAAGCTCCAATATTATGCTGTAACCTCATCAACTCCACGTTGAATTTTAGCTTCAATGTACCGGGTGATCGAAAAGTCAGGATAAATTTAAAAATTTAATAAATCACAGAATAATGTAGATAGGTAAAACTTGAAGCACATGCTTGGAATGACATCTAGTTTTACTAGGACCAAAGAAAAAAAAAGTTCATAAAAGTCTGACAGATGGCGCTTCAACAGATCAGAAAAGCAATAATTAGCATAACAAATTAAGACAAAGCAAAGATGATGTTATATACAGGAAATGCTCAGTGTGTTCACCATCATTCCTCAACAATAGCTGTAGTCGAGGAATAAGTTGTGAACAGCACTGTAAAGCATGTCCGGAGTTATAGTGAGACATTGGCGTTTGATGTTGTCTTTCAGCATCCCTAGAGATGTCGGTTGATCACGATACACTTGCGACTGATAACCGCAAGGACTGAGGTCTGGAGACCTGGGAGGCCAAGCATGACAAAAGTGGTGGCTGAGCACACCATCATCACCAAACGATGCGCGCAAGAGATATTTTACGGATCTAGCAATACTTTGTTTTTTTTTTTTCTGGTTCTAATAAAACCCCATGTCATTCGAAGCATATGTGTCAATTTTTTCCTTTCTATCTAAATTATTCCGTGATTTATTAAGTTTTCAAATTTATACTTACTTTTTGATCACTCGGTACATGCGGATGTTTCGTCTATCACTGGCATGACCGAAATGCATGCGAATTTGTCCACAGTGCATCATACACTGATGCATGAGGCTCAATGATTGGGCTATATATGCAAAATGTATTAAACGTTTTGTCTATACGGAACATCATTATGATTCCATGTTTCATCAATAACTAGATACCCATACTGGGAATGGTTCGAACAGTCTGCATATATCTTTACAAAAGCATTGAACGACATATTGCATCCTACATGAGCATTGTAAATGTGTTTTAATTGCGAAATGTCTTGATTGAATACTATAATGAGATTTGCTTTATTCTGCAGGAGCTGTTTTGGGATACAGTAATATATTTGACTTACGTGGAAAAAAAAAAAAAAAAAAAAAAAAAAAAAAAAAAAAAAAAAAAACACCACCCATATGCCAACCGAAACAATTATCTGCGTATTTGGTCTTGGTTCCCCACTGCAACATCTTCAAATATTAATACTGTGTTGGGCTTCACCTGGTCAGGTGGTGGGATATCGCTGCTTTCACTGTACGTTGTGTAACACCTTTCAAACTTCGTAGTATTTCCTGTAATAGCTAGCATTTAGGCTGTGACAGCGTTTCTCAAAATACACAAACATGCTCAACACAAACTCCATCTAAATGTGTAAGCAAAGTCATTAGAACATTTGTTTTGCTGCAGTTGGAAGGTTCTACTATTATTGCAAATATATTATCAGGAAGTAATGATCCATTCTTTTTCTTCTGAGAATCCTCTCCCATCCCATCACCAGACCAATCACCTACTTGAATTGTGATGCTTCACCCATCCTGTCATGATACCGACTATGTCAAGTATGGGCTTGTAATGGGTGTACATAGACACGTGAAAGGTTAACAACAACAACAACATATATTGATGAGAGGTTGAAAGAAATAAGACAGGAACACATTTTTTTTTAGATTAATAAAAACGCAATTTATTATTATCATATACAGAATGCACAATTTCTTCCTTTACATTCATCAATCCTGAAAAAATATGGAGAAAAAGCTTTTTATATGCACATAGTTGTGCTTGTATTTGCCTCAAGATTAAGGACTGACAATTTCACTCAACACCATACAGACATGTTGGTAAAAATCATTCACATGCACACTTTTCATGCGGAGGTAACATCTCTACATACAGTTTTTACACACGGCAGCCAGCAGCTCAGTCTTTCCAGCACAAGGGATAGTGCCATCTTCAGGGTGAAAAAGTTTGTAGAATGCTGCAAATAAATGGACAAAACCCATGATTTTACACATAAAGCAGCAGCATAATTCATTGTAGTAATGGCCAGAGTTAATGCACCATATAAAATTTTGAAGAGGAGAATGGGATGGATTGTACTCGGCGTTCATATGTTGGTTTATGTAGGGCTCTGAACGGCACATCTCATTCCCAACTAATTCTGTAAACCGCACTTTTACAACTTTCATAACATTCTTGAGCTCAACCATTACACACCACTACAGTCTACAATTGTTTCAATGCCAATATTTAAGCGTTTAGATACACTAGCAGTTAACTTGTAGGTTGAACAGAGTAACACTGGCTGTGGCGATGCACTGGGAATGGGTACCTTCCTTCTCCTCAGTGACATCTGGATCTTGAGGCTCCATTTTTCAGGGTGGTGTGTATGTCGGCTGCCAGCACAGAGCACCGGCGTCATGCTGCTGCCGCTGCTGCTTCGGCGACTGTGGGTATCCGTTTTTCACAGAATCGAATTTGACATAGTGTCTTCATAGGCAGAGAGAGGCACCAACAGGAGCACATCATTGTCCTGATCCATCATACTGACTAAGTGGGCAATTGGGTCTCAAGTGAATCATACCAACAGAACACATGCTTTTTAACATGCTCTCAAGGCCACCAAATATACTTTCCTAACGCAGAAAATTATAACATAGGAAATTTATTTGCTTACATTTGACTGTAAGAGGCAAGCAACTTAAAGTTATTGATTAGATGGCTATTTAAAGATATGATACATTCACTTACATTGCAAAGTAAGGCATATGATGCCGTTCTAAATATTTGCCACATGCAGATAAAATAAGTTATAACTGTCATATTTTATAGATTATAAATGGAACATCCACATATGTTTAAGCCTTTACGGTAACTAAGAGTTGCATTCGAAAATCGTTACGGAATAATGTTAAATAGTGTGTAATAACTCTGAACGTCTGGTTTCGTTAGATAACCACTAAAGTCTCTCTGGTAGCACGCAGTTTGAAAGAAAGTGAATACTGCATGCTAAGTTTTGAATTTAAAGCGTTTCATGTACGACTTCCTTTCTGTTCACTTTTTTTTCAGACTTCCTGTTCACAGCTTGGCTTAGGCTGACATATACCTGTTTTGAGAGTCACATTGTAATTAAACCCTGAACTAATGCGAAGTAATATAATTTAAAAACACTAGCTGGGTAAAGCCAGCTGCACTCATGCATCACTTAAAATACAATTAATAGCCCTTAGGAGAGCTCCTTAGTTGGTCTAAATAAAATAAAGAAAAGTAGCTTACTTTAAACAGACTGTATGTCATGTTCCCCCAGGGAACCCACAGCTCTTTTGTGGGTACGTGTGTGGTGGGCACGGGGCCCCGAGCCGAAGCAGCTTTTCTTCTGCCCCAGGCTGCTTCACTTTCCCTCCTGGTTTATGCCTTTGCCTGGAGACGGACGTCTTTCGCGAGTTAAGGTGGTTTCTTGTTGTCGTTTCTCTTATTCCTTGGTTCCTTCCTTTCCTAACCTTTGTTTTTGTCTTCCTCTCCTTGCTGTACTCTCCTAGCCTTCTTCTCCTCCTCATTAGTCTCCGCTTCGGCGTTTGAGACACTTCTTTCCTTCTTTCTTTTCACTTCCTCTATTCTTCTTCTTCTTTCCTCCCTGTGCATGTCTGAAGGCCGACCCACGCATTATCATGTGTAGCAGGTGACAGGGTAACGCGTAATTACCCGCCCCGGGTAGACAAGTAGGGCACGTACGTACCCCCTGGTAAAGGCCAGGCCCAGGGAGGGGTGATTACCCGAGTTGGTACCTTCCGAACATGCCGATTGGTCCCTCCGTCAGTTCTCGGGAGGTGTGAACAATCACCTAAGGCGGGTAAGCCCTCGGAGAGGGCCCCCACTAGGAAGGAGCGCGCCATCGGAGACGCCGGTAATCACAGGGGACACTTCCGCAATGACATCCTTCTCTTCTTCAGTGACGTTGACCCAGAAACGAAAGATAGATTCGCCTCAGCAAAAGAAGACTCTGCCTAATCTACCGCAAAAGAAGACTCTGCCTAATCTACCGAAATTTCTTGTTGTCTCTCACACCGACGGTAAAGATTTCAATTCTGTAAATTCTTTCGACATTCAGAGGGGTGTTGATGCAATTGCTGGCCCTGTTAAAACCTGTTCGCGTCAGCGCAATGGCACATTGTTGCTGGAAGCGGACAGTGCCTTCCAGGCCCAAAACCTGATACGAACTACATTCTTACACACGTTTCCAGTCAAGGTAGAAGCGCACCGCACACTCAACTCGTCACGATGGGTAGTTTTTACGAGATCCCTTGACTGGTTGTCTGACAAAGACATTCAAACCTATATATCCGATCAGGGTGTAACAGCCGTCCATAGGGTGTTGAAAAAAGTAGATAACCAGCTGACACCGACTCGTTCTGTGTTTTTGACGTTCGACAGAGTTGAACTCCCGTCGAAGGTCAAAGCAGGGTATGAAGTCATCTCCGTCCGCCCTTATGTACCTAACCCAAGCGCTGTTTTCAAAGCCGCAGATACAACCACACCCGTCAATCTTGCCCTAACGCAGCAAAATGTGTGACTTGTGGTAGGGACGCCCATGAGGCGGATTGCGCACCTCCGTCCCCTCACTGCCTTAACTGCAACGGTGACCATGCGGCTTCCTCTCGGGAGTTCCCTGTATATAAGGATGAAAAGGTCATCCAGCAAATTCGGGTTACGGAAAAGGTATCAACATCTGCCACTCGAAAGTTGTTGGCGAGTCGAAAGCCCACTGTCCTCCCAGCGGGCACATACAGTAAGGTCCTCACTTCCACTCGACCTACTAAGGATTCAAGTACCCAGACCTGTGATTTCACTTTCGCTGACACAGTTGTGCGATTCGCCAGCCCGAAGATTGCCCGTTCCACTTCCTCGCTTCCTCCTGTGCTTCTAAAGTTCAGTCTTCGTCAAACTCTAATAAACTGCGGGCACCTAAACAAGATGCCCGGACTTTGAAAAAGGAACCCGTCCGTGAGGATTTTCTGCGTTCTCAGGCTTCCCAACAGTCAACTGCCTCTTCTCACCGTCACTCTTCCAGAAGAGCCAACAAGAAAGAGTTCCTCTCCTTCCCCACCATGGCGTGACCCATCCGTCCCACCGTCCAACAGTAGTCAGCCCTGATCATCTTCTGTCTCGCCGGGACGCACTACTGTTAGCCGGGCAACCGGCATTTTACCAGCGGCGGAAGCTGCCCCTCCTGATAAACTCGGGAAGGTGGCAGATGACTTGTTTGAACCTATGGAACATGACACTCTGCCTCTAGATGGCGACAGTAGTGCTCCCTCGAAGTCCGGTCCTCAGCGGCCGTCGAGGTGACCCCACCTGCTTGTTCCTTTTTATCTTCCCTTCTATTATTTTTTATCATGGCGCTCCTTCAATGGAATATTCGTGGCTTTCATTCTAATCGGCAGGAATTAAAACTACTACTTCGATTGCACTGCCCGCTTCTAGTTTGTCTCCAAGAAACTAAGTTACGTCCAAGTGATCGTGCAGACTTACCCCACTACACCTCTGTGCGTTTCGACCTGCCACCTGTGGAAGGTACCCCAGCCCATAGAGGTGTTCTGATGCTCATTCGGGACGACGTCTATCACCATCCCATTTCATTGCATACTCACCTACAGGCAGTTGCCATCCGCATCACTCTATCCACCTTTTCCTTTTCCCTCTGTAATATCTATTCGCCATTGTCATCCGCCCTTACTAGGGCAGATTTGCTACACCTTGTTTACCAGCTCCCTTCACCTTTCGTGTTGGTTTGTTGACCAGCTCCCTTCACCTTTCGTGTTGGTAGGCGACTTTAATCCCCACCACCCCCTATGGGGCTCTCCGGCACCTTGTCCAAGAAGTTCCGTTTTGGTGGACCTTCTCCAACACCTCGATCTTGTCTGGCTCAACACCGGTGCACCGACCTTCCTTTCCGACATGACACACACCTATTACCATATAGACCTCGCAATATACACTCCTCAGCTTGCCAGTTGGTTTGAGTGGTATGCACTTTCTGACACGTACTCGAGTGACCATTTTCCTTGTGTCATCCACTTCCTGCATCATTCCCCATCTCCTCGCCCCACCAGTTGGAACATTTCTAAAGCTGACTGGGGGCTTTATTCTTCCATGGCTGTTTTTCACGATCAGAATTTTCCCAGCTGTGACAGGCAGGTCGAATACCTCACAGAGGTTATTCTCACAGCTGCCGAACATTCCATACCTCGTACATCCTCTTCTCCACATCGTGTCCCGGTCCCTTGGTGGACTGCAGCCAGCCGCGATGCTCTTAGAGCCCGGCGACGTGCTTTACGCACCTTCCACCGCCACTCGACGTTGGAGAATTGTATAAATTATAAACAATTGCGAGCGCAATGTCGTAAAGTTATAAACGACAGCAAACAATCTTGCTGGACTGTTTATACTAGTTCTTTTAACCGTTTTACTCCGTCCATGGTTGTTTGGGGGTGGCATACGCCGTTTATCCGGCATCAAGGTCCACTCCCCGATCTCTGGCCTGACCATGGAAAACGCAGTCCTTGTGGAACCCGTTGATGTTTCCAACGCACTGGGCCGTTCCTTTGCGGAGGTTTCGAGCTCTGCCCATTACCACCCTGCCTTCCTCCCTCGCAAACAGGCAGAGGAGGCACGACCGCCTTCTTTCCACTCTTTTAACCGTGAAAATTATAATGTCACCTTCACCATGCAGGAGCTAGACCATGCCCTCGCCCTGTCCCGATCTTCTGCTCCCGGCCCAGATTCCATCCATATTGAGATGCTGAAGAACCTCTCTCCTGCGGGCAAGTGTTTTCTTCTTAGTACCTACAATCGCATATGGACTGAAGGACAGGTTCCCGCAAGTTGGCGTGAAGCCATTGTTGTCCCCATCCCCAAACCAGGGAAGGACAAACATCTTCCTTCCAGCTATCGCCCTATTTCTCTGACAAGCTGCGTCTGTAAGGTGATGGAACGCATGGTTAACGCTCGGTTGGTCTGGCTCCTCGAATCTCGCCGCCTCCTAACAAATGCCAATGCGGTTTTCGTCGACACCGCTCTGCTGCTGATCACCTCATTACATTGTCGACCTTCATTATGAATAACTTTCTAAAGAAGCGTCAAACAGTAGCAGTGTTCTTCGACTTGGAGAAGGCATACGATACCTGTTGGAGAGCAGGCATTCTCCGCACATTGTACATATGGGGCCTTCGGGGCCGCCTCCCTCTTTTCATTCAAGCGTTTTTGGCGGATCGCAAATTCTGGGTACGGGTGGGCTCTGTTTTGTCAGATACCTTTCACCAGGAGAATGGGGTACCGCAGGGCTCTGTCTTGAGTGTGGCTCTCTTTGCCATTGCAATCAATCCGATCGTAGATTGCCTTTCAGCCAACGTTTCCGGATCCCTTTTTGTAGACGATTTCGCAATTTATTGCAGCGCCCAGTTGACATATCTCTTGGAGCGTTGTTTTCAACACTGTCTTGACCGTCTATATTCCTGGAGCATCGCGAACGGCTTCGGATTCTCCACAGAGAAAACGGTGTGTGTAATCTTCTGGAGATACAACGAATTTCTTCCACCATCACTACGTCTCAGCCCCATTGCTCTCCCTTTCGTGGAGACAAAATTCTTGGGGCTAATGTTGGATGGGAAACTTTGCTGGTCCACACACGTGTCCTACCTGGCTGCCTGTTGCGCCCCATCCCTTAATGTTCTTCGTGTCCTCAGCAGCACGTCATGGGGAGCGGATCGTACCGTCCTGCTTCACCTTTACCAGGCCATTGTTCAGTCGAAGCTCGACTACGGAAGCCTTGTATACTCTTCTGCACGGCCGTCTATTCTCCGCCGTTTCAACTCTATTCACCATCGGGGATTACGTATGGTGACCGGTGCATTTTATACCAGCCCTGTTGAAAGTCTGTATGCCGAGGCTGCTGTATTACCCTTGGCCACTCGGCGTGACATACTCTTGTGTCGGTACGCATGCCGCCTGCGTCAATGCCTAACCATCCACCTTACAGATTATTTTTTGACGACTCACTCGATCGCCAATATCAGTTGTCTGCGATAGCCTTGCTTCCACCTGGAGTTCGGTTTCGCCGCCTGCTACAGCGGCTCGATTTTACCCTTCCTTCCACCTTTCGGTTGAGCGAAAGCCCATTGCACCATGGCATCAGACCCAGGTTCAGGCTCACCTTGAACTTAGTTCGCTCCCCAAGGAGAGCCGTTTTGTATACCTGCCGCCACCGCCAACCTTTCTATGCCATATGTTCGGACTCCCTTAGTGCCCAGCAGAGTCTTAAGGACCCTTTCTCGAACCATCCTCTCGTGTATCGTATCCAACGCTCCCTCCAGTTGCTAGCAGATGACAGCTGTCACGTTTCTTTCCTGTGGGTCCCTGGCCACGTGGGTGTGCTCGGGAATGAGACCGCCGACATAGCAGCCAAGGCCGCACGTCTTTTGCCTCGCATGGCTACCTTTTGCGTCCCATCAGACGATGTTCAACAGGCTCTTTGGCGGAGTATCGTGTCGTCCTGGCACAGTGCATGGTTCTCACTGTACGACAATAAATTGATAACTGTAAAACCGATCCCGACCGCTTGGAGGACCTCCTCACGCCCCTCTCGGCGGGAGGAGGTCATCCTGGCCCGGTTGCGGATCGGTCACTGCCGTTTCAGCCACCGTCATTTGCTAACCGCCGATCCTGCACCGCTGTGCTCCTGCGGTGAACTGCTGACAGTGCGACATGTTTTACTGTCTTGTGTTAATTTTAATCATCTCCGTGTAGCCCTTCACTTTCCGTCTACTCTGGAGGAAATTTTAGCTGATGACACATGGGCAGCTGCTCGAGTTTTGCGTTTTATCAACTTGGCCAATTTATCAAAGACTATTTAACCCTTTTAATTGATTTTTATCCTTTGTTATTAGCCTTCCCTTGATATTCTAACTGGCAGTTACCAATTTTTTGAGATCTAGCGAATCTCTGTTCTTGTCTGGGCGCTAATGACCTTAGCAGTTGTGCGCCCTAAAACCACAAAAATGTATGTCATGTTATGTTAACAATCTGTAGCAAGCCATATATATCTCCTTTATTACCTCACTGTGAGCATAACTACTTCTAATACAAATAAAGTTTTGCTCTTAACGTTACACAGATAGTTGCTCTATTTTGACGTCCATATTTGGCGTCTGGTATTTACAAGGCACATTTTACGGCTTTACGCCGATCTATGTTTGAAGGAAACCGATAAAACGTATAGCGACTATGTCACTATTATTTGAGCACTTCCGAGCAGCATATCCAACCATTTTACACTGTGAAATAATAAAATTACGAAATATTCACTGACTCACTTCGCTACATCACACAAAGCATATAACACTGTCGTCGGATTGGGATTCAAAATGGCGGATTGTTCAGCTAGGCATGGGGGAAGTGATCAACTACACAAAGGCATTGAAGACAATGATAAACTGATGTTGTGAGGTGCTGCAAACGTGACTAGAAATGTTGGAGAAGGAAATTGCTCTGAAAATGTTATTACAAGCAGTATCAGACAACATATGGTATGTATGAGAGGCTGTATCAGACTTGCAAGAAGCCAGACATCACACACTGCATGAAGAATTGGTGCTAATCTTGTGGCCCAAATAATACTTGATAACAATACGGAAAGTGCAAAGGGCAGTATCATCTCAATGAAGCCTCATCAATTGGACATTATAATTTGATTCCCAGTAACAGGAAGATGTGCACAGTTCACCTGTTACATCAGCTAGTTCTGGAAAAGTTCTTCAATGAGAGGGTTCGCCGGATATAATTAATTTCAGAAGACTGAAGTAAAAAGGCAGTAATAACTGGGGATGCGTTGCAACAGTGTCACTCTAAATGGGACAGTATTTCTATCATGTTATCTTTATACATGTTACCTCCCAAAACAATTAGGCTTCGATATCTCCGGTCCTTCTTGGCGTTGCATTCACATTTAATTGTTGCTTTAATTTCTCTGGTGTAATATTTTAATATATACGTTCACCAATATACACATGAAAAAGGGCTCTGGCAGAAATAAAACAATATCAAAAAACATTGTCAAATGTTTGTATAGCTTATGGGACTTAACTACGGGGTCATCAGTCCCTAAACTTACAAACTACTTATCAACTAGCTTATCCTAAGGACGACACAAATATCCATGCCCGAGGGGGGATTCGAACACCCGCCCGTAGTGTCCATGCAGACCGTGACTGGAGCGCCTCAGTCCCCTCGGCCACCGCGGCCGGTAAAACAATTTCAACTGCAACTGGTTATTGTTTCTTTAAAAAAAAAATTAAATGCTTGTAAGCATAACGTATGGTGATACGAGGCCATGGTTTTCCTTCGTTCATGAACCCCCAGTCAGAGATATTGTGGCACTTTCATGAACATCAAGTTTCTTTAATTGTGCAGTAGAACACTCATGCACACACCACCTTTTACACTTTCAGTTTCTGCCTTTGTGCAGTTGCTTGCTTCTGTGTGCACTGCCTTGCCCACCTTTTGGGCACTGCACATGCTCTGTCACACGTCGTTTGCAGTGCCATTTTCATGTTTTGAGGCCTCTTTGGCTAGGAGTTTTCTGCGCCCGTGGCACTCCAACCACCCAGCCCATAGCTTAAGTCAAGAATTTCAATATTCATAGGAATTTAAAAAGAAATTGCCCACAGCCAAAGAAATGACCAACAAACATTTAGCAGTTGACAAATACATTGGTCCACTTTAGGTTACGGTAGTAACACTAAAAGTGGGCCTTTGCGATCGCCTTTTGACAGCTCGAAATTTAAAAGAAAATTACGCCTTAACCGTTAACCTGACACGAAAACTCAATACATGAATTTGTAGATGAGAAATATCTCTACAACATTGCTCTCTCGTCTTTTTTTCTTATCTCGCATCGTTTCACAGATATTTTCAAAAATAACGGCGATTTTACGATGTCTGTCTCTCTCTGTCCATCTGTCTGTCTGTCGGTAACGTATTCCCACTTTTAAGTCGAACCGTACAACCGATCAGCACCAAATTTTACAGACATAATTGTAGGCCGCCAGAAACCAGAACCTCCCTTTTTCAATTTTTCGGACAAAAAATACGTTAGTAACACTAAAAAAAAGCCTTTTCATGTAATTATAATTGCAAAATAAACCGTTCATCTGACACGAAGATTGAATAGCCAGATTTGTAGAGGAGAAAATTCTCTACAACTTTGCTCTCTTATGTTATTTTCATATCTCGTATGGTTTGAGAGATGTTTGCAAAAATAAAATAAAATGTTCAAATGTTTGTATAGCTTATGGGACTTAACTATGGGGTCATCAGTGCCTAAACTTACAAACTACTTATGAAATAACTAATACTAAGGACAGCACAAATATCCATGCCCGAGGGGGGATTCGAACCCCCGACCGTAGTGGCCGTGCAGACCGTGACTGGAGCGCCTCAGTCCCCTCGGCCGGTTTGCAAAAATAACGGCGATTTGACACCACCCACTGATTTTACGAAAACCATCCGTTCGGATATGTCACGTGACATTCCACGCCCAGAACTCTCTCTCTGGCATCCGTCATCTTGCGTTGCGTATTTGACGATTTCCTTGTTATAACTTACATGTTGTCATTTCAAAGCAATGGCGCACTGGAGAATTAACAAAAAAACGTCCTTCTTCGTACGAAAATGATAATCTAGTGTCTAAAAATGCCGTATTAGTATGAGTTAACAACTGCTATCCATAGTACAAGATTAAAATACGGATTTTGTAATTGTTCTCCGTAGTGTACTGCGCAGCGCAATAGATTGTAATGCACATGGGCAAGTGGTTCGAAACCCACCACTACCAAGATTTTTTCTCCTTTTTTCATAAAGGGTTTTGGTCACTCTTATTAATTAAATAGAGTTTTCAAAAAATGTTCAAATGTCCGTAGAACTTATGGGACTTAACTACGGGGTCATCAGTCCCTAAGCTTACAAACTACTTATGAACAAGCTACTACTAAGGACGGCACAAATATGCATGCCCGAGGGGGGATTCGAACCCCCGACCGTAGTGGCCGTGCAGACCGTGACTGGAGCGCCTCAGTCTCCTCGGCCACCGCGGCCGGTAATAGAGTTTTGTTCTTCAATATTTATACTTGTGCATAAGTAAGAATGCTCCCTCTAAAACTGCGTATTTGTTCTTTTCGTGAACATGTCGTGAAGTACGTAACAACGAATTGAACAATGGTCTTCCGAAGCATATGTACGTAAACTGGGAAGATACTGTAATAATGAATATTCTGAACAACGTGCTGACACTGTTAGTTTCGTATATAAAAGAAGTCCTAGATTTCTGTGGAAAGTGTTGTTCCTTAATGAAACGGAAGGGAAGTGTATACATTGCAACAAATTACATTGTTTATTTTTATCTTAGTAATTATTCACTTGTTATGGAATATATTGAAAGTCATTAATTAGAATCAATGCATCTACTAAAATTTTTGTCTTTGACATGGTTGCTATGGACGCTTTTAACGTAGTACAGATATGACCTCATTCATGTTGTTCTGCGCTAAAATGAATAGAAAATATTATACTTCAAACCGTGAGAACGTTTTATTTTACAGCTAGAACTTCAACCGGAATAAGTGTGGTAATACTGAATTCTACATAAATCTAGTACTTAATACAAAGTTAGTACTATCGTTGCCGCGGCGGATTAGCTGTGCACACTGGGGCGCCGTGCTGCTGTGCGCTCGGCCGTTCGCCGTCGGGCATGGGTGTTTGTGTTGTCCTTAGGTTAGTTTACCTCAGTCTAAGTAGTTTGTAAACTACGTACTGATGACCTAGCAGTTACGTCCGATAGATTTTCAAACATTTGAACATTTAGTACTGTCATTACAACAGTCATTGTAACAGTTTCTCTCCAGTTTATGTACATGTAATATAGAAGTCTATGTTTGCAATTCGTTGGTATGTATTTCATGGCATGTTCTCGAAACAGAACAAACGCACTTTTCAGAGAAAGCGCTGTTACCTTTGAACAACTCTGAATCTTGCAGAATATAGTTGTGTTCAATTAACAAGGGTGAGCGAAAACCTTTTAAGAAGCAAGAGAGAAAAAAATGTCATTGGTAGTTACATTTCTTTCAAATATATTCTATTGTCTTCAGGGAGCTCGATGCTTTGTGGTCGTTTTTTCATGTTCATTCTTGGTTGTTCGTCGATTATTTTTCTCAGTTTTTATTGTAGATGGCGTTGAACCATCTTCCTTTCTCTCTCTTTCATTGGTTCTTCGGTTTGATCGGCACTTTGTGAATGTTGGTTTGTTTTGTTCTATTTATCGTTTCGTCGTTGACTCAGTTTTTTCGTTACAGAGGGCGTCGAGCAACCCTCTGACCGAGCACGCTGAGCCACCGCGGCCTATTAGTCAAATATACGCTACGTCCCTTCCAGACTATCGTCATTCGTAATCAGTACAGGCAAAGAAAATAAACTTTGAACAAACTACCAAGTCAAGACAGGTGATAACATTTTAACGAAAAAATGATGAAAATGTATGAGATATACTAAAATAACAGTTTAAAGAGGTAAAAGTTGAAACAAAGAGTATATTTGTCAAAGCTAAACTCAGATATCAAATATTTTTTTCTGTTTGTTAAAATACGATCAGAAAGAATATTACGTGTTGGGTGCATAGATATTATCACAACAGTAGAGTCGTAGTCATATCGCCCATATTTTTTTATTATTTACATTTTTATTATTTTTGTCCGAAATGTTTGCAAAAAAAATCATAAAACTACAAGCAAATCTAAAGTGGGCCATAAAACACGTCAGTGCGATTTTTTTTATTTCCAACATTAATCAATAAAATATATACATCGTATTATAAAATCACTCATTTACAAGAAACTAATTAATGAATTTATTTAATGAATTAATGAATTTACAATTGTGCGATTGGATTCACGATTTCCTATCAGAAAGGACACAGTTAGTTGTAATTGACGGTAAGTCATCGAGTAAAACAGAAGTGATATCTGGCGTTCCACAGGGAAGCGTTATAGGTCCCCTACTCTTCCTCGTGTTTATAAATGATTTAGGAGACAATCTGAATAGTTCCCTTAGACTGTTCGCAGATGATGCTGTCGTTTATCGGTTAGTGAAGTCAACAGAGGATCAAAAGCAACTGCAAAGCGATTTAGACAAAATTTCTACTTGGTGCGAAAATCGGCAATTGACACTAAATAAAGTGTGAAGTAATACACATGACCACTAAAAGAAATCCGTTAAACCTCAATTACGCGATAAATCAGTCAAACCTTAAGGTCGTAAATTCTACCAAATACCTAGGAGTTACAATTACGAACAACTTTGACTGGAGAGAACACGTAGAAAATATTGTGGGGAAGGCGAATCAAAGGTTACGTTTCATTGGCAGAACGCTTCGACGATGCACCAGCTCCACCAAAGAGACTGCCTACATCACACTCGTGCGTCCTCTCCTGGAGTACTGTTGCCCCTTGTGGGATCCTCACCAGGTGGGACTGACGGAAGATATTGAGAAGATTCAGAGAAGGGCAGCTCGTTTTGTTTTATCACGTTACGGGGGGAAAGCGTCACGGAAATATTGCACGAATTGGGGTGGAAATCATTAAAAGAAAGACGTTATTCATTGCGGCGTGATCTGTTTGCAAAGTTTCAATCACCGACTTTTACTTCTGAATGTGAAAATATTTTGCTAGCACCCACGTACTTAGGGAGACATGACCATCCCAATAAAATAAGAGAAATCAGATCGAAAACGGAACGATTTAGGTGTTCTTTCTTCCTGCGCGCTATTAGAGAATGGAACGGTAGAGAAAAGTTATGAAAGTGGTTAATGAACCCTCTGCCAGGCACTTAAATGTGATTTGCAGAGTATCTATGTAGATGTAGATATAGAATGAATCTGATCATCAGTGATAGACATTAAAAATAACTCTTTGCTAAATATTTTCCCCCTAACAGTTTGCTTCCCTCGTATGACACAACAAAGTTTCTTAAGAAATCCACTGTGCAATCGATGTTAATATAATTTATCTGGAAATGTAAGTATTTATTTTGTCAAGTTGAGAATGCTGATTATTATTTCTTCATAAATGTACTGTATCTGTCTTCAATGTATGGCAGAATTTTCTTCGTTTCACTCTCTTTCTTCCTTCGGTAACAGTTAACCTCAGGGGTTTGCCACTAAACCCAGGACCTGTATCTTGATATAGTACTTGTGGTGAACGATGAATATCTCTGAAATTAAACTGTTAATGAAATGTCTTGTAGGAACTGTCCATCGACTCTAATTATCGTATGTAAAATAGAAAAATTTACATGTTTCAAAGTGTACTTTCTTCCCTCAATTCATTTGCTGTCAACAGATTCGGGGCTATTCCATGGTATTTGTGCCACCTATGCTTGAAACTGTATATTATAGGATTAGTTGTACTAACTTCAGTCACTGTTAATTAAAGAAAGGCAATCGTTTGCATTATTTTCTCCGCAATTTGATGAATTGTGTTAATTCATTTAGATATTTGGAGGTGTATTTTAATAATAACAGTATTGATTATAGTACAAGGGGCTGTGATATATAATTGGATAAAATCTATTTTATTTATTACATTCCACAAAATTTTTGAAGTAGTGTGCTCTTTTTTTTCTGCCCAGAGCTCTTGTCAGAAATCAAATGAATTATCGAAAACGTAAAGCTGATTCTCTTCAGGCATAACAGTATAAAAGAATCAGGATTATTAAAATTAGTATTGGAAGATAACTACTAACATGTATACTTGTATACGGAAAGTGAAAAGTTTATATTATTTAATCTTGTACTTACTATCAATCCTAAAATTTTTAGCTTTAATAACTTTCAGAGCATGGTTACAGTATTCCTTAACCATTATTCTAGGTTTTAAAATTATGTTTAATTTATATCCAAATGGATTTGGTGTTTGTTGTCCAATAACTTAAAAAAGAACTCTGACACTGGATGTTAACAAATCAAGAAAGGAAAATATTTCAATGTTAAGCACTATTCATTCCCACATTTAAACAAGTCTAATATCTATAAATTCAATGTGAAATAATATTTTTTGTTAAAACAAAAGAAGTCAAGCACATGAATTTTCAAATATGTTATGAGAATTGGACCATTTGTGATGGGATTCTGAACGCCATAACAACATAAAACAATATGTCTATGGTAGTAAAGCAAACAACAATGCCTAGTGAGAATGGCCACATAGTCTAAGGCGCCATGGTATGGATTGCACGGCTGCTCCCCATCAAAGGTTTAAGTCCTCCCTAGAAGACTTGCGATCGGAAGCGCTCACTTTAGTTCGTTCTTTTAGTTCGTCCGCTCCCAGTGACATCTGAGTGGCGTGGTCTGCGCATGCTGGTGGAGGGAGAAGTTCCCCCACCTAGGTGCTTCATGCGCGAGCCGCTAACGATATCACGCACACCAAAAGAAATAGTTTGTGGATAATTTCTCCTGTTTAAGCTTAGAGTTATCTCTATATCTTGGCATTATGGAATTTATTAGTCAGATATTGTAGAGTGCAGAATACTTCAAAACAGATATTTTGTAGCACTGAACTATGTAATCTAGCAGACAGATGCTCACCTCGAAATGGCTCTCATCAGCAGAAGGCAAACACGTGATTTTTAATTCTGCTGCGCGCCCTCTCGCTATTGCCCGTCGGTCTTCGGAAAAGAATCCAACGAACTAAGAAACGAGATACGTTTGGCATAATAGTTCGCGGCCGGTAACGCATGTTTTAGTTCGCGACCGATTGCACATATTTTAGTTCGCGACCGGTAGCTCTCCTTTTAGTTCGCAGCTCGGCCGCGAAGTAGTTCGCTCTTTTTAGTTCGTCCTCTCTTTTTGGCTTTTGCTACTGCTACTAAAAGAGCTCTTTCTTTTGTTATGACAGTTTTTTTTAATATAATGATCAGTGTTGCCCAAGCGTGTGCTATTACCCGTATTTTTGAGCAATTAGACATCAAATACTCAAGCAAATAAACCAGTTATTTACACTAATGGGTGATACAATGATATTCAACTACTGTGAATAAAGAGTGCTCGAAGTATTTTATTTATAAATGGATTTCTTTATTTATTTAATGGGTCATTGAAGGAACATTAGCAACAAATCACGCGATGCTGCGCGCTCTCGCTGTTCCCCGTCAGTCTTCGGAAAGGAGCGGACGAACTAAGAGGCGAGGGATCTGCGAACTAGTTTGCCTAGTTCGCCTGTGGGAGCGTTCTTCCGAACCAGTTCGTTCGCGAACTACACAAGACTACTCCCTAGGGCATAGGTATGTGTGTTGTTCGTATTTTGATTTGCCCTTTACCTGATTTTATTGAAAATTAATTTATACCACATTAATTCACATATATTTGTACAGTATGCATCTTGTATGTGTTTTCTTTATGTATAAAACAATGTCAGTTTCACATTTTTATCTTACAGTATGTATTTTTATATATTGTTTAAAATTTGTATTTCTTAAGTATGGCTACTGATGTTCCATGATGAGTCTTTACAGAAGTGTTTGGTTTATCTATTTACATAGGGCCTTGAAGCACAGAAACTGGTTGCTTGGTTAAATAAATTCTTAAAATTACAGTTTTCTAAAAGTAACTTTGATAACCACCTTTGGTTGTCATCTATAACAGTGTCATTGTGGCCAAAATGATGATGATATGAAAACAGGAGAACAATTCACCCTTATTGGACAAAAAAGTCCACACATGTGTAAAAATGAGACCACCACTCTCCTACTGGGGATAGAAACAATTTTATATGAATGTAAGGGTACAACTTAGTTTCGAATATTGACACCAACAAGCTTTTGTGCATTTTGGGTTAACAAACGTAGATGTAAATACACTTCAGGCGGAAGGGCATAAGTGACTTGTACCCCCATATTCATTCGTTTTCTATTTGCACAATCTGAGATAACATTGTTTCCCAGCAATTTCTTGTTGTTGCCACCCATGGCATTCAGCATTTCATAGTTTATTGATGTCATTGTTGGCTTAACTATTGTATCCTCTACTTATGAAATCCAGGAGTCATAGGGTTATGCAGCAACAACAAATCTGATGCTCAGAAAAAACGTAAATCTGTAGCACGCACTGTAGGAAATGAAGAAATAAGTACAAGAGTGAAAGAAAATAGTTGAAGCATCAAGGGGGGGGGGGGGGAACACACGAGTTAAAAGTATACAGAAAACATAGTAGAAAGCGAGGGGAGTTACACACTACAGTTAGTGGAAAACAAGTGCAATACGACCAATGTAAGAAAACACAACAACTGAGTGAGTGTAGATATAAGTGTAGTAAGCATTTTGTGGACAGTGATAGCAAAGAATTTTTAGGGATTCTGAAATATGGGTGATTATTCTAAATATGCTTTTTATGTTGCTAACCTTATTACAACAGAAAAAGACTGAAAGGAAGGGGGTTTCAAGATATTAATAAGCAGAAAATGATATTCTTAATCAGAAGTTGTGGATCAGTGGAAAAATGCTACTTATTTGTAAAGAATTGATATTAGCCACACTGTTATTTGAAAAGTGTAGGCTTCCTACGCCGGTATTATTGAGAGGGATAATAATAGAGGGAAACATCCACCTAATATCACACATGATGATTCAAAATTTGACCAGCAGGCAGCACACACTATCGACACCATCGAACGAAAGCCACTAAACAAGAAAACTTCAGCAAAAAGGTACCTTCCATCTCATTAGACACTTTCAAAAATGTATGAAGACTACAGCTGAATGAATGGCAAATCACAGCAGCCTGCAAGTTTAACTATCTACCACATTACTTTTCATCAGTTAATCTCTGAAAACATCTCCAGTAGACTTGTAATCTGATTGTTCATGTCAAAGAAGGTCAAGAATACTGTTACATGTGGAGTGAAGACAATACTGGCTAAGGAGCTGATAAGTTAGCATCTAAATGGTTTGCTTTCCCACATCCAATAATGCATAAAGTATTCTGACACATATGACGGTGAGAATAAAAGCTTGCACAAGATCGCTATGCTATTATCTATTATTAAAGATCACCTACCACTGGAAATTACTTACCACAAATTTTAGTGGCAAGTCACACACGCTTGGAATTTTACACAAAACCCTCACTAATTAAAAACTCTAAGAAAAGGTTGAAAGTTTCCATCTTCCACCGTAAAACTTTTAATGGCGAACAGGGAATAAGAAGCTTGTCTAAGTTCTTGGAGTGAAACAGGGAGTCCCCCACCCCCTCAGGACTTCACAAGCATCCGTTACAAATGAGTAAATGTAATGACTAAGGAGGAAGGTGTCATGTACCGGTGGTTCGCCTGACGAGCGGACAACCCGGAGTGCAGGGTACAAGCGCATGGATGCATAACAGTGAGGCGTACCACAGCGGCGGTTCCGGAGTCTCCAGAGGATGCAACGTGCACAGCCAGAGAGCGCACTAAACCGGAACTATTTTCCTCCGCACAGTCACGTGAGACCAGCTCGAGACTGCCACGTATCACTGCGCGCCGACTATTTAGGTAGGCGCAGTGCAACACGACGCCAGTTCTACGCCGAATGCATATGAGAACCATCAGTGAGGGATCGCGACCGATGCATCCAGGGAAGAGTCTCTGCCAGCGACGTCGTGCCTTCAGGACTTCCCGCAACAGAATACGTCGTCCGGCTCCGTCTCCCTGGCCGTTCTCTCAAGGCTGTCGTTATCTCTCTGGCTGGTACCTAATTGGTGAAGAAGAAAACTTTTAGTTTATGTTTGTTGGTTTTGCCTTAGTTTCAGAAGTTTGTTAGTTTGTTTCGTTTCCAGTAGATGATTAGTTTGTCTTGTCAATAAACACAATTTTCGTATCAGACTGTCTTTCAGTTATTATCTCCTGAGGCGAGATATAGCAGTGGCGACAAGGATGATTTTTTTTTCAGACTCTGGTGGTCACGTAGGTCGCCTTCTTTGTTGTCTTGCTCGTTGTTTACCATGGACAGTTGACCAGTCACCGCAACCCCTGATATGTCGCAGCAAATTTTGCTCCTCTTACGGAACATGCAGTTGGTCCAGCAGAAACTCGTACAGGCAATGGCGACCATTACCGCTTTAGCTATGGATGGAGCCCACCGCACGCCTCGTTCTCTTCCTGATAGTAAAAGGTTGTGGGGGTCCCTCCACCCTTCCCAGCGTTTAATAGGCAGGTATAGTCTTGGGCAAACTACATGGCCCACCTTGAACAACATTTTTTGGTGTACGGTATCTCAGGTGATGCCCACTGCAGGGCTTTCTTCCTCGCCTACGTTGGTCCTTCAGCAATTAAAACTGGAGCATGAACCACATGTCCTACCCTATGACGAATCAAAGTTTTGCTTGCAGGAGAACTTTGACTCACAAGTGCATGTTATGGCAGCTTGACACAAATTCTTTAGCAAGGTCAGTCGTATCGGGAATGGTTCGCTACCCTCCAGGGCTTATCAAGGGACCGCGGATTTCGATGTGCCAGTAAAGGCTGCCAACAATTGTATGCGGCATTACTCGTGAGGGATATGATCTTGGCTCATGCCCCCGACGAGGACCTTCGGAATGATTTCCTAAAGCTTTGGGACACCTCCTTAGACGCATGTCTTCTAGTTATTCGGGCGTTTGAACAGTCCCTCCAAGCGTCCGCCTATGAGCCATTTCAGATGCATGCGGCCCCTCCCACCTGCTAACAGACACCTCATTAACCACCTTCCCATCTTCCTTCTGGTAAACAAACCTACTTCCTTTCAAAGACTCTTTTTGTCACACACTATAGGCATCAGTCTCAGTTTCGCCATACCAAATGTAACTCGTGCAGCAAAACGGGGCACAGGGCCGAAGTCTGTCATGCTTTCTCCAAGATGCAAGTTGATTATACTCAGGTCGATCCTGCGGCAGATGACGACCCAGGCACGACGTATCATGTTCATGCAATGCTTCTATTCACGATAAACAGGTAACCCTGTTGGTGTTGATCAATGGCGACCAAGTCGACTTCCAGGTAGACACTGGGTCTACCTCTTCTATCATTGTGTGGAAAACTTACCAACCCTCTTCAACCATTCACCCACTACCTTCAAAGTTACAGCAATGACTTGGTGATGGGTGAAGGCCAGTTTACGGCACTCATCAAACATAGCGCCACAACTTGCAGGATGCATCTCCTTGTCGTGGATACACCGGGAGCTACAAACGTGCTGGGACTTGACCATTTCGATGCCTTGGCGCTGGAAGACCACGATACCACTAGGAGCATCCAGCCAGGATTTGCCACTTCATATCTCCAGACTCTTTGCACCAAGTATCATTCCGTGTTCGAGCCTTCTACTGCTGGTGTCCAAAGGTTTGAGGCACACCGCATGCTCCTTTCAACGGCCGTACCCCGCTGGTTCTTCAAAGCCCGGCCTATACCATTCGCTTTTCATGACAAATGGCAGGCAGAGCTCCAACGTTTGTAGGGCGCTGGCGTCTTAACAGCTGTCTAACAGTTTATGAGCAATGCCCATGGTATTGGTAGACAAACATGATGGTTCCATCTGTGTGTGTGGTGATTCCAGTAAAACCATGAATGCCCAGTCGATTGTTGATACATACCCATTCCCAAGGTTGACGAGATCCTCACTCGCCTCAATGGAGGCAAACTCTTCCCGAAAATCGACCTCAAAGACGCCTATTTACAGCTTCCTTTAGACAAGGCGTCCCCCAATGTGCTGCTTATCAACACTCCTTTGGTTTTTCCACTATAACAGGTCCCCTTTGGGATCACGAGTGCCCCAGCGATTTTCCAGAGGTTCCTCAAAACTCTTACAACGGACGTGCCTTGCACTGCCAACTACCTGGATGACATCATTGTTGCCGGACAGTCAGCTCATCACCTAGCAAACAACCTGGATATCCTTTTTTCTGTTCTCCAAAGGGCCAACCTTCACTGCAATTTGGAAAAATGTTAATTTTTTTCTCCCTCAAGTCGACTACTTGGGCCACATCCTCAGTGCCATGGGTATTCTGCCACTGCCTCATCATGTCCAGGCTATGGTAGGATTTACCGCCCCCTTCGGACGTCAAGCCGCTGCAATCTGTATTTGGATACCTGAATTACTACAGGAAATTCATTCCACATGCCTCAACCATTGCAGGCCCATTGTACCATCTCTTACGTAAGAATGTGACATGGAATTGGGACACGGCATGTGAAAGTGCCTTCCACAATCTCAAGCAGGACTTGGTTCAGCCTACATGTCTTATGGCCTTTAATCAATCATTCCCTGTAATTGTTGCGGCAGATGCCTCTGATTATGGTGTGGGGGCAGTCCTTTTGCACAGGGTCGATGGACTGGAACAACCAGATGCCTTCGTCTCCAAAAAATTGACTCCGGCACAGTGCAACTATGGGCAAATTGAAAAGGCCTTGGCCATAGTCTTCGCTTTAAATAAGTTTCATGACTGTTTATGGTCGTTATTTTACCATCTTGACCAACCACAAACGCCTGCTGCCTCTCTTTCTGTGTGATGCAAATATCCCTACCAAAACGGCTAGACGCCTCCAACAGTGGGCCTTATTTCTGGCTAATTACTCTTATGATATTCAGTATCACTCGACGACCAACCATGCCAATGCCGATCTCCTCTCCCAGCTAGCATTAGGTCAGAATCCTTCATTTTACGCTGACCCAGAAGTGTACTGCCATTTAGACGCAGAAGAAGAACACACTCCCGCGTCCCTTCCCACTGATGCAAAACTAGTAGCCAAGCAGTCTGCAGAGGACCCAGTCCTGCGTGAGATCATCTGGCTGGTTCAGGAGGGTTGGCCGTTGGGTCGACGGTATGTGGCTAACCCAGGGGTTCAAAATTATTGGCATCGACGGCACAAATTCTCTGTCCATGATGGTGTTGTTCTCATCCAGGGTGAAAACGGCCGACCATGGGTTGTCATTCCTCCATCCCTACAACACAACATCCTCAGCCGGCTTCATCGTGACCATTGGGGAGTCGTGCTAATTAAACGCCTCGCACATCAACATGTCTACTGGAAGGGGATCAACGCGGATATAGCCTCTATGGTAGAAGCCTGCCCCTCCTGTCAAAGCAAACAAACTGCTCCAGTATGTTGGTATTTCCCATGGCCAGAGCATCAACACGTTGGTCCAGGCTCCATTTGGACTTTGCAGGCTCCTTTCTGGGCTCCTTGTTGTTTATTGCAGTTGACAATGGCTCGATTTCCTTATGTCTCCCTGATGTCCTCAACATCATCGACCCACATCATCCAGGTGCTCACTCGCAACTTCACCACTGAAGGCCTACCAAAGAGAACTGTGAATGACAAGCCCCCAATTTACATCCGCAGAATTCACAGCCTTCTGTGCATCCAATGGCATTGCCCTGGTACACATGGCGCCTTTCCACCCCATGTTCAATGGACTGGCAGAGCGTTTCGTATGGGCTTTCAAGAAAATTCAAATGTTTGTTTAGCTTATGGGACTTAACTACGGGGTCATCAGTCCCTAAACTTACAAACTACTTATGAACTAACTAAGATTAAGGACGGCACAAATATTCATGCCCGAGGGGGGATTCGAACCCCCGACCATAGTGACCATGCAGACCGTGACTGGAGCGCCTCGGTCCCCTCGGCCACTGCGGCCGGCGGACTTTCAAGAATCAAATGTCTAAGCTCTCCACACACCACTCACTGGACGATGCTTTGTCCATCTTTTTGGGCTCTTACAGGACAACTCCACAGGAGGGAACCAGTCCGGCAGAGTGGCTCCATGGGCGCTCACAGCATTCGCTCCTCTCCCACGTCCACCCACAATGACCGGTAGAGGTCAGCAACACCAGTTTGCTGTCCTGATGTTCTCCCGCCACGGCCGCCATTGGGATCTGGCAGTGGTCAATAAACTACTGGGACGAGCAATGGTGGAGATTCACAGGAGCCGTCAGTTGACGACTGCAGTCAAGTCACCACCCCTTGTTGTTGCAGGCCCGTCGACCAGGCAGCCAGGAGGCTCTGAAAGACCAACCCCTTCTATGGCCCCTCCAATGTCAATGGACGATGGTTGGCAGCCAACTACTGCACCCTGGCCAATACCCATAGACGTCGACCACACACCTCTGGTGAACCACACACTGCCAGGTTCATCCGATGCCATGGACGTTGATCCAGTCTCCAACACTGGCCTCTGACTGGCTCATCTCTTTATGGGGGAGGGATGTCATGTACCGATGCTTTGCCTGACGAGCGGACCACCCGCAATGCAGGGTACAAGCGCATGGATGCATAACAGTGAGGCGTCCCACAGCGGCGGTTCCGGAGTTTCCAGGGGACGCGACAAGCACCGCCAGAGAGCGCACTAAACCGGAACTATTTTCCTCTGTACAGTCATGTGAGACCAGCTCGAGACTGCCACCTATCACTGTGCGCCGACTATTTAGGTAGGCGCAGTGCAACACGACGCCAGTTCTCCGCCGCCCGCCTACGAGAATCATCGCTGAGGGATCGCGACCGACGCCTCCAGGTAAGAGTCTCTGCCAGCGATGCCGCGCCTCCAGGACTTCCCGCGACGGAATACGTCGCCCGGCTCCGTCTCCTTGGCCGTCCTCTCAAGGCTGTCGTTATCTCACTGGCTAGTACCTAATTGGTGAAGAAGAAAACTTTTAGTTGATGTTCGTTGGTTTTGCCTTAGTTTCAGAAGTTTGTTAGTTTGTTTTGTTTCCAGTAGATGATTAGTTTGTCTTGTCAATAAACACAATTTTCGTATCAGACAGTGTCTTTCAGTTATCTCCTGAGGCCAGATATAGCAGAAGGTACTTACGGAAAAATATAAAATGGTTAAGAATCATAAAAGAAAAAGAAAATATGAGGAATCTTCTCTACAAAGAAAGTTTGCACATGACAACTGACTTAAAAAAGATGGGCATGTTAAGAAGATAAAATGGTGGCAATACACTAAAGCCTTCATTGTGTTAGTTGACTTGCTATTAGTCAGGAAAAGAAAAAAAGATCTCATTGATTAATTACTTCCGATTCCTCATTTTTCCACTCATATTTCCATAATCCAGTGTCAACAGATGGCGCCAAGAATGCCAAGAGAGGGCAGAAACAGGTCAAATTTGTTCATTTTCACCAAAAAAGCTACAAAAAGTTTTCTATGTTACTTCCCAGTATTAAGGCATACTAAGCCTAGATTATACATTTGTAATAATTATTTAGCTCCTTACTTAACAGTCATACACAACCGCTCTCTCATAGAAGGATCTGTACCAAAAGATTGGAAAGTTGCCCAGGTCACACCTATATTCAAGAAAGGCAGTAGGAGTAACCCACTAAACTACAGGCCTATTTCATTTACGTCAATTTGCAGCAGGGTTTTGGAACATATCCTGTATTCAAATATTATGAATTATCTCGAACAGAACGATCTATTGACCCAAGGTCAACACGGATTTAGAAAATCTCGTTCATGCGAAACACAACTAGCTCTTTATTCACACGAAGTGATGGGTGCTATCGACAAAGGATCGCAAATCGATTCCGTATTTCTTGATTTCCAGAAAGCTTTTGAGACCGTACCTCACAAACGGCTTTTAATCAAATCGCGTGGTTATGGTATATCGCCACAAATTTGCGATTGGATAGGGGATTTCTTGTCAGAGAGGACAGAGTTCGTAGTAATCGATGGTAAGTCATCGACTAAAACAGAGGTGATATCAGGCGTTCCACAGGGTAGTGTTATTGGTCCTCTGCTATTCCTTATTTACATAAACGATTTAGGGGAAAATCTAAGTAGCTCTCTTAGGTTGTTTGCAGATGACGCCGCCATTTACCGTCTAGTAAAATCATCTGAAGATCAAAACCAACTGCAGAACGATCTGAATAAGATATCAGTATGGTGTAGAAATTGGCAATTGGCTCTAAATAATGAGAAGTGTGAAGTCGTCCATATGAGTACGAAAAGAAATCCGTTAAACTTTGTTTACAACATAAGTCAATCAAACGGGAAGCCATAAACTCCACAAAATACCTAGGAATTACTATTACTTCAGACCTAAACTGGAAAGAACACGTAGATAATATCGTGGGAAAGGCGAACCAGAGACTACGTTTTATTGGCAGAACCCTTAAAAGATGCAACAGAACTACTAAAGAAACTGCATACACTGCGCTTGTCCGTCCATTTTTGGAGTATTGCAGCCCAGTGTGGGATCCTTATCAGGTGGGTTTGACGGAGGACATCGAAAGAGTCCAAAGAAGGGCAGCTCGTTTCGTATTGTCACAATATAGGGGAGACAGCGTTACGGAAATGATACAGGATCTGGGATGGGAATCACTACAACAACGGCGCTTATCGCTGCGGCGTGGGCTACTTGCGAAACTCCAATCACCAATATTCTCTTCCGAATGCGAAAATATATTGTTGACTCCCACTTACATAGGTAGAAATGATCATCAGAATAAAATACGAGAAATCAGAGCTCGAACAGAGAGATTCAGGTGTTCTTTCTTCCCGCGCGCTATTCGAGAATGGAATGGGAGATAAATAGTATAATTGTGGTTCGATGAACCCTCTGCCAGGCACTTAAATGTGATTTGCAGAGTATCCCATGTAGATATAGATATATTGGTGTGTTGTCTGTTCTTTGGGATGTGTTCGAAGTATAAAAATATAAGTATTTACACGCGAAGACGGAATTAGCTTCAATTACTTTATCGCAGATGCGGTCATACGTTCAACCTCGCACAGGAATCCGTAATGGCGAGTGTAAGAGGGCATGAACGGTAGGGGCGCTACAGCCATAACGTGTGACTTGTTGAAGTTTAAGATGGACGGGAGGTGAGCACGGGTAGCCAAGTGGCTAAGGCGACCTCTGGCCCGAAGCGGGAGACCCGGGTTCGATTCCCAGACCGGCTAACATTTTCACATATCGCCATTGTTTCATTTCAGTGTCCTAATGCAGCCACTGTCAAACCTTCCTTTCCTAATCCTTCTTCCTTCATCAATAATTTGCATTTGTAATATTTGTTTCCGTAAATCTTAATCTCTTTAAAACGCCTTCAAATGTGTTGGTTGGGATGGCTATATCATATTTTGCATCGCCGAAGGACAGATGTCATAGTATGTGATCTTACATATTTATGATCTCTTTTACTTTACTAACTTCCAGTGTTATAACATCTTTTTCACAATAAATACTTTTTCAGTACTTTCTGTCATATCGTTGGAGCCCGAAAACATTTATTTTTATTTTTTTATTTTGCATTAATGCAAAGCACTGCTGTGGAATAACCCACATGCAAACCTATCATGCTGTAGTATTCCTAGATTCCAGTAACCTATAAACACAAACTCTAAAAGGCCATGTCACCCGAATAATAATATAACAATATTGACATTTAAACTGCTTAAAATATAGACTACAACAGTTACTCTTCACAGCTCCTGATATTCATCTCGCACCAAACACACACATTACACAGGAAGCCTAGAAAAACAATGAATAACGTCTACAATTTAGAGGATTCTTTGATGATACCAATCATTATTTAATCTGCAGTGAAATTGGTTTTGTGAGGATAAAACTGCAGATCAGGTCCATATGTAGAAGGATAAGAGTGGACATGCTTTAGGACAAGGAAATTCAGCACAAATACATTACAAAGATCTCAGAAACGTACCAGTTAATTGAATGTAGTCATTTAAAATCATTGGATGAGGAATGGGCAAGATACAGGAACACACTACTAGAAGTGACTAAAGAATGTCTTGGAACAGTAGTGTGAAGGCAGGAATCACATAACGTGGTGGAATAACACAGTCAAGGGAGCCTGTAAATGGAAAAAGAAGGCATTTCAAAAATGGCTCCATACTAGAAATAAGGCAGACAGAGAAAGTTGTGTTGAAGAAAGAAACAAAAGCAAACGGATAATTGCAGAATCAAAGCATAAATCATGGGAAGACTGGAAATAAGCTAGAAACTATGATTCAAGCTGCGGAAAACCATTCTGGAGCACAATTAGCAGTCTACGAAAGGGAGGGAAGAAGGAATTAACAAGTGTTTTGGACAAGTCAGGAAAGCTGCTAGTGAATCCTATGAATTCCGTGGGCGGATGGAAGAATATTTTGAAGCATTGCTCAATATAGGTAAAACGTTCAATTATGTGTCAGATTTTGTGTTGGAATGGGTTAGGAATGATGACAGAAACAGGAACACATTTGAGGAAGTCGAGAGACTGGTCAATGGATTGCAGTGCAATAAAGCGGCTGCGATAGATGAAATTAAGACTGAACTCGTCAAATATATTGGAATATCAGGTCTCAAATGGTTACACAGGATAACTGAAAAGGCATGGAAGTCGGGACAGGTTCCGTCTGACTGGAAGATAGCAGTAATCACACCAATTTTCAAACAAGGGAACAAAAAAGATTGTAAAAACTACAGAGGTATCTCTTTAATTAGTGTTGTGGTGAAAATATTGAAAGGAGAGTGCGAATATTAGTTGAGGAAAAGTTGGATGATAATCAGTATGGGTTCAGGCCTCTTAGAGGCTGTCAGGACCAGATATTTAGCTTATGGCAGATAATGGAGAAGTGTTATGAGTGGAACATGGAACTGTATGTTTTATAGATCTACAAAAATCTTATGACCGTGTTCCTAAGAGAAAGCTGTTGACAGTTCTACAAGATCATGGAATAAAAGGCGAACTACTGCAGGCAATTAAGAGTCTTTATGTAGATTGTCAGGCAGCAGTTAGAATTGAAAGTAAATTGAGTTCATGGATCAGGGTAGTTTAAGGATAAGACAAGCCTGTAACCTATCACCACTGTTGTTCATACAATTCATGGATCATATTTTAAAAACAGTAGACTGGCAGGACGGTATTAAAATAGGTGACAACAAAATAAGCAGTCTTGTACATGCAGACGACTTGGTTGTGAAGGCAGATTCGATTGAAAGATTGCATACTAATATTTCATAGCTCGATCAGAGGAGTAAGGGTTATGATATGAAGATCAGCATCTCCTAAACAAAAGTAATGTCTGTGTGAAAGAGATTTAAAAAGACTGCGTGCCAAATAGGAGGAACAAAGTTAGAACAGGTGGACAGTTTCAAGTACCTAGGATGTATTTTCTCACATAGTGAAAGAACTTGAATCAAGGTGAAGCAAAGCTAATGCAGTGAGTGCTCAGCTGAGATCTACTCTCTTCTGCGAGAAGGAAGTCAGCATCAAGACTACGTTAGCTGTGCACCGCCGTATCTATTGACCAAGTTTTTGTATAGGAGTGAAAGCTGGGTGGATACAGGTTAGCTTATTAATAAGGTTGAGGTTACAGATATGAAAGTAGCAAGGATGATTGCAGGTACTAATAGATGGGAACAATGGCATGAGGGTTCCCATAATGAGAAAATCAAAGAAAAACTGGGAATTAACACCATAGACGAAGCAGTTAGTGCGAACAGACTGAGATGGTGGGGTCGTGTTCCACGCATGTGAGAAGCAAGGTTACCTAAGAGGCTCATGGATTCGGCAGTAGAGGGTAAGAGGAGTCAAGGCAGACCAAGGAGAAAGTACTTAGATTCAGTGAAGAATGATTTTGAAGTAAAATGCATAACATCAGATAAGGCAGCAATGTTAGCACTGTAGAGAGGATCATGTCGGAACTTTATTAGGGGGATTATGCTACTGACTGAACGCTGAAAGGTATAATCAGTCTCTAATGATGATGATGATGATGACAAAAACTCCTAGTTTTTCAGAACAAAATAATTCCCTGAGTTTTCCATGTTCCCAAGATGCTGGAGACACTGGGTACGAGAGACTCTCCACCATGCACTGCTAGTACGGACAACACACTGCAGGAAACAACCATGTCCGCGGAGGAGTAGCCGAGCGGTCAAAAGCGTCTCGCTGCGGAGCGCGCGGTTGCTCGCCGTGGAAGTTCGAGTCCTCCCTGGGGCGTGTGTGTGTGTGTGTGTGTGTGTGTGTGTGTGTGTGTGTGTGTTGTCCTTAGGTTAGTTTAGTTTAAGTAGTTTGTAAGCTACGGACTGATGACCACGCAGCATGGTCCGATAGAATTACAAACATTTGCACATTTGCAAACAACCATGGAACTGCCAAAGGGCCCAGACTGACCAAGGAACAATGCCAGCGGGCGTTAGCTATACTACGCCAATTTTCGGGTGCATTCACACCCCAGCAGGAGGAAAGTCAGATGAAACGGCCCACGATAGGGGCATCGTATCAATACTGTAGATCATCCACCAATTAGCCAGCATTCGTATAGTGTCGCCAGCTGAAAGACGGGTAATTCGGGAGGAAGTGGAGAAGATGCACGATGACATTATCCAACCTTCGGAGTGTCCTTGGTCATCTCCGGTGGTCCCCGTAAAGAAGAAGGATGGTACGTGGCAATTCTGTGTTGTCCATCGACTGCTAAACAAAATCACAAAGAAAGATGTCTACCCACTACACCTTAAACTGTTTGAAAGGAGCTACATACTTCTCAACAATGGGACATGCAGACAGATTACTGGAAAATCTAGGTTAACGAAGCTGACAGGGAGAAGATGGCTTTTATTACACCTGACGGTCCTCTATGAATTCAAAGTGATGACATTTGGATTATGTATAGCTGCGGCCACATTCGAACGAATGATGGACAACTTACTTCGACACCTTAAGTGGACGACGTATCTTTGCCATTTAGATGACATTGTCGTTTTCTCGAAAACATTTGAAGAACACCTGAGACGCCTGTCAACTGTGTTGAAGTGTGTTCAGACTGCAGAACTCCGCCTCAATCCAAAGAAGTGCCTCTTCGTCGCCAAAGAGATAAAAATCCTAGGGCACGTAGTCAACGGTGATGGTGTCCGTCCTGATCCAGATAAAGTAAGGGCAGTCACAGAATTTCCAACTCCTCAGCACATTCGTGATGTAAGAGCTTTTCTCGGGCTGTATTCATACTACTGACGTTTCATAAAAGGATTTTGTAAAAAGGCACGTCCATTGCAAGGCCTTCTGCAGGGAGATGCCATGTTTTACTGAGATGAGACAAAAGAAAAAGCTTTCCAGACACTTAAGGAGACTAATTTCCGCACCAGTTCTAAACTTGTACGACGATAATGCGAAAACTGAGCTTCACACAGACGCCAGTGGTTATGGGATTGGTGCAGTGCTTGTACAAGTTCAGAAAGGTGCTGAAAAGGTGATAGCCTATGCATCAAGAGTACTCTCAAAGTCCGAGATAAACTACAACTGAGAAAGAATGTCTCGCAGTTATCTGGGCTATCAACAAGTTCCGGCTGTATTTATTCGCCAAACCATTCACCATCGTGACAGACCACCATTCTTTGTGTTGGCTGACCAGTTTGAAGGATCCATCAGGTCGACTAGCAAGATGGGCAGTAAGACTCCAGCTATTCTCAAGTATTTCCACGATGCTCCAACATCGGGTCATCTGGGATTCGTAAAGACGCTAGACAGAATCATACGCAGGTATTACTGGAAAGGTCTCTACCGATCTATCAAGCACTATGTGAGTCACTGTAAAGAGTGCCAGCGACGGAAGCATGTGCTGCAATTACCTTCAGGGTACCTCGTACCAATTCCACCTGCAGCAGCTCCATTCCACCAAGTTGGAATCGACCTTTTAAGGAGGTTCCTTAAGTCGACAACCGGTAACCAATGGATAATAGTCTGCACTGACTACCTCACATGCTACGCTGTCACCAAACGTGTGCCGACTGCAGAAGCTCCAGAATCGCAAAATTCCTTGAAGAAGACATTATTTTGAAGTATGGAGCACCACGTGTCATAATATCTAATCGTGGAAAAGTATTCCAGTCAAAACTAGTATCACGGTGCGACATTGTCCAGAGAATGACAACTGCATACTATCCTCAGACAAATGGTCTCACAGAACGTTGTAACAAGACGTTAGCAGATATGCTGTCGATGTACGTCGATGTTGAAGAGAAGGATTGGGATACAATTCTGCCAGTGGTGACATTTTCTTATAATACCACAAGACAACACACCACAGGCTTGACGCCGTTTTTCCTGCTCCATGGCCGTGAAGCTGAGACGACAATGGATATGCTGTTCCCGTTCCAGCCGGACGACACTCAGGACGACTATGTTAAACAGCTCACCACCAGGGTCGAAGAAGCAAGACAGCTGGCTCGCATACGTACACTGGATGCCCAGGCGAAGGACCGTCAGCGGTATAACGAAGAGCACCGACCTGTTGTGTACAGCCCAGGACATCTGGTACGGATTTTTACCCCTGTACAGAAAGTTGGACTATTAGAAAAGTTATTGGAGCAATACTTTGGTCCGTATCGTGTTATACACCATCTGTCAGACTTCATATACGAAGTGGAAGTCGAGAATTATGAGCCGTCGTCGAGACAAAAACGAAGAGACATTGTTCACGTCCTCCGCATAAAGCCTTACTACGATCCTGAAGAGCAGATAGGCGAAAATGGCTTCTTTTTCAAGGACGCTAAAGATGATAATGGTACTGATGAAGCCACGACTGGAACATCTGTCGTCGGTAATCGTGCAGAAGGGAAGGATTCTCCAGAACTGCCATACAGGGTACCCATGACAAGATCAAGATTGCCGGCCGCGGTGGCCGAGGGGACTGAGGCGCTGCAGTCACGGTCTGAACGGCCGGTTCGAATCCCCCCTCGGGCATGGATGTTTGTGCCGTCCTTAGTATTAGGTAGTTCATAAGTAGTTTGTAAGTTTAGGGACTGATGACCCCGTATTTAAGTCCAATAAGCTATACAAACATTTGAAGGTCAAGATTCTGGACATTGCATCTGGCTCCAAAGGGAACCTAACAGCAGGTCGCTGTTCTTTCAGGAGAGGGAGCAATGCCGCGAGACTCCAAGTTAACTGACGGCGTGACGCAATGGATAGCATCACGGATTGCGGTGCTGAAGGTCGTCGGTTCAATCCCGTCCACCGGTAAAAATTTATTTCTTTGTAATTATCATTTCCAGAATGTTCTAAATGTTCCTTATCTTCACTTGTAATTTCTACATGTTTCTTATGTTAACTATTCTTCTAATTTCTGGTACAATCTATCTCTGTAAAAATAGCAGAGCACTCTGCTCGAGAGGCAGTCAGTTCTGCGTGTATGTTTCAGTTCGCAATAAACCTGCTTTTAGTATAAGTGCTGTGTTCAGTTGACAACCCTGCCTTCGAAGTCAAGCCTGCTTCCACTTCAACGCGACAACATATAGCCCACTAAACATCAGTAATACCTGTTTTTTGACAGCAGCCATCCCTTCCATAATGAAGGGTCTACAGTCTGGCCATTCAATGAAAAGCAAGTCCCTTGCCCAGTATGCAGGTCTTACTAAGGACTTCAGAATCAGGCATTACCCTATAACGTAGTCTGCAAACACATTATTCTTTTTATCATTTATATTCCATCCAGTACTTTCCATTACAATTAGAAGTGGTCAGTAGGAGCAACAAGCTCGCTCATTATTCATAAGCATGGCCGCTGCTCGGGAGTGGCACAGCAAGCAGCTCGTGGCTCGAGCACAGGCACTCACGTACGAGGCAACTCGGTCAGTCTCGCAGAGGAAAGGAAATCGGTTCAAGTGTGGTGTATCGTTTTTTGGAACGTAGCACAAGATTTATTATTATTATTATTAAACATGATAAACTGTCGTTGAATGCGCCAAAACATTTTCACTTAAATAGGTCCGAAAGAGCCGCTAACATTTAAAGGTCAATAGCTCATTGCGTGCCCTTCATAAAATCCAAATGTCGCAATAATGACCACCACATCATTTAGAATGAAAATAGGAAATCTGATGCATAATTCTGTGTGTATGTGTGTGCGCGCGAGCGCTAACTGTACGTAACACACAGGATTTCAAGTATCCATTAGTGCCACTGTCGACGACAAGCCCTATTTCTTATATCTATTTAAAATAATGGAACAATTTTATGAAACTAGAAATAAACTAAAACTACCTTCAGTAAATAAAAATATGATTCAAACTTTGTTGAAATCGGAAAAAAGGAAACACACACACACACACACACACACACACACACACACACACACACACACTTTCTAATTCTGTCTGCAAGTCTGAGAATAATCTTTTAGCTTTGTGTGGAACTAACAAGGAAAGTACATGGGCTCGAACAAACATATCTGTATGAACGTTTGGTTACAGGATCTCTACGTACACCTCAGTGGGCTGGTGGGTGTCGTTTTTCTGCAAAGCTCTGCAACCATGCTCTAGATAGCACTGTAGATGTAATTGTAGACGCCATACGTAATGCAGATATCTTAACTATAACTTATGTAATAATCATCGTACATGTTCTCTAGCGAATTGTCATCAAAAGCCGTGATGATAGTTGCAGCTTTAACCTTCTTACCGAAAGACTGTTGATATTCACTGCCACTGCTTCCATCGCCTCTTCCCGCTCTTACCGTAACACTACCGCTTGCAATGAGTTGTTCGTCATTATCATCCCTATTATCATTATTATGTGTTTGTAACAACAGTGTCTAACTTATGCCCATATTTCTGTACCATAACAGATACGAGAAAGCATGCAAATTATTCATCTTCTACACTAATACCATATTCACCAAGAAGGGTTCTTCGTAACAACATCTCAACTAATCGCAATACATTAGCAGGATTGATTAGCAATCACCGCCCCATCTGAAGCTTCACCACGCGAATAACATCACAAAACGCAACTTCGGAGGCACACTGCACCGTCCCTACTGGCGATCCGACAGGTCAAAGTGCAATGTGGCATGGCACACACCTCTAACGGACGACTGCAGAGTTTTGCAGATGCGGGAGTATCACTAGTGCAATAAGGGATCTTCATATCTATCATAAGATTTTGATGTATGTGTGTTTGTTCGAGCCCAAGTACTTTCCTTGTAAGTTAAATTAGACTATGAGCGAAAAAAATGCTACAGCTGCTGTAGTTTGTAATTTGCACATCCAACGTCCTGGCACTCTAGTGTTAATCGCGTTTTAAACCTTAGAATTTTATGGTCGTGTTAAAGAACTTGATATCTTTCTCACTAAAACAGAATACAGGTCCCAAATTGTCATCATACAGTATATGGGAGGGTCGGAGGGGGGGGGGGGGAGGAGAGATAACGAAATGTTGCCCTGCTCACCACAATATTATCAATCCACTAGAGGAAAACCCTATATAGAAAATGTAGTCTTAATTAGTAGGATCTTTAACAAACTTTCATTCAGTCGAGCTGATGCCACAACAGAAAACTGAACAATCATCTAAGTGTGTCACTAATTAATTGAACTGGTGATAATGGGATACTTTAAATCATGTACTCAAAAATATGATAGACACCATCTATTTTCACTATTAATTAAAAATCATACTTTTCAAAGAAAGTCCTAATTAGATTAATTAACCACTGGATTCTGCTGCTACCAACTTACATTTCGTGTAAAAAAACACAAAGATAAAATAACAGAAATTATTGCTCATACAAAGGCATACGGGCATTTGTTTTCCCCTCGTTCTATTTGGAAATGCGATGGAAGAGGCAATGACCAATAGCGGGATGAGGTGCCCCTCCGCAACGCACCTTATGGTAGAAGTAGATATAGATGAGCATGTGGAAGAAATTTATAGCCCAGACTGCAACAATTTTTAACTCGTATTTCTGTTTTTGACTCTTATTTGCAAAGCATACCCGTTACAAGTGCACATTGTGTGCATCTGCCACAACATTCTCAATTAAACTAAACACTTAAATATCAGAATTACTGCAAGTTTTAACTTTTAACTGTTTAGAAGGAAAGTGATATGAAAATAAATCTTTCTGCACTCTTATTTAAAATGGCTATTAAAATTAACTTCCGAAAAATCGGATTTATCGTGGGCACTTCTTTTCTGTAAGAAACAGCGCTGCGAGTTTCTACGAGCATTACGAGTCTCACGAGTACAGTGGAAACTCGTAGCAGGCTCGCCATGACTGACTCGCAGTGCCACATTGCGCAGTTTCTTGACCCCACAAAGAAGGTGGAAAACAAGACGAGGGCGCTTCTCAAGGATGCGGATTTACCGGAGGGAGTCGCCAAGAAACTGCTACCTCAAGATCCGATACCGCCAAGACTTTATAGACTCCCTAAGGTTCACAAAGATTGGGTGCCGTTACGTCTCATTGTCAGCAACAACAGAGCACCTACATATTTGTTGGCCAAATACTTGACGGGAATATTAAGTCCTTATGTGGGTAAATGCCCTCATCACATCCGTAATACCGTGGATTTTGTTAAACGCCTTAACAGCTTCAGGCTGGATGAGTCAGATATCATGGTGAGTTTTGACGTCGTTTCATTGTTTACGAGGGTGCCCCTTCGAGAGTCACTAGATTTGATTGGTCAGGAGTTTGACGAGAAGACCACCGAACTCTTTAGGCTTGTCTTGACCTCCACGTATTTTCTTTTCAATGGCGAATACTACGAACAAACCGAGGGAGTCACCATGGGTAGCCCACTCTCCCCTGTGGTCGCAAATTTGTACATGGAGGATTTCGAGGACGCCCTGGCATCATCTAAATGGAAACCTACTTGCTCTTTCCGGTACGTGGACGACACTTTCGTCATCTGGCCACATGGTATGGATAAGCTCCTTGACTTCCTTACACATCTGAACTCCATACACCCCAACATCAAATTCACTATGGAGACTGAAACGGAGGGTAAATTGCCATTCCTTGACGTCTTGGTCAAGAGAAGAGCTGATGGCACCCTGGGTCATAGTGTATATCGGAAGACAACGCACACTGATCTGTATTTACACGCAGACAGCTGTCACCACCCTTCACAGAGGAATGGGGTACTAAAACTCTAGAGCGTAGGGCGCACACTATCTCCGACGCAGAGAGTCTACCCCAGGAATTGGAACACCTGAGAACTGTATTTCGAAAAAATGGGTACTCAGAGTGGCAGATTCAGCGGGCTCTCCGCCCAACCACTACATTACAACCTGTGGAAACGGATGAAAACAGGAGAGAGGATGTAGGCACTGCGTTCGTTCCATATACCGGCGCAGTCTCGGGGAAGGTCGCTCGCATTTTGAAAAAACACCAGATTGGAACTGTTTTTTGTCCGCCGAATAAAATTCGTGCACTGGTGGGGAGCGCCAAAGACGATCTCGGTTTGAGGAAGGCCGGCGTGTACCACATTCCATGTCAGTGTGGAAAGTCATATATTGGACGGACGATGCGTATCATCGAGGATCGATGCGTTGAACACCAGAGGCACACACGATTGATGTAGCCGAGCAAGTCGGCTGTCGCTGAACATTGTTTGTCGGAGAATCGTGCGATGGAGTATGAACGCACTAGGATTCTGGTACAGACGTCGAGATACTGGGACAGCGTCGTTAGAGAGGCCATTGAAATTCGCACAAGTGACGACCTCATAAACCGTGACTGTGGCTATAATCGTAGCAAAGAGTGGGAACCAGCGATTGGGTTAATTAAGAGTAAATCTAGCAAACGTAACGAAGTGACGACCACGGCGGACAGAGCCCTCACACCATCGTCATCTCAGACGCCTTCGCAATCGGTTCCACTGCGCGGACGCGGCGCGGGGCGCGGACCGCGGAGGGGTCGCTCCGCAGGCCGAGGGTTTTTAAATCGCCCACTACCGGGCTAGAACCCAGTTCCCTTCGAGCAGCCGTAGCGTGCGGATATCCGTGCCGGTGAGTTTCCAGGAGCTCATTCCGTCAGTTCACCTGATGATGGCGACATGTATGATCGCCGAAATATTGTGCCCGTTGGACACTATAGACCGGCAGTACACCCGTGGATATTTTGATTATAATTACCCTTAATTATCCATTCACAACTATACTGTAGACCCCGTGATTTCATTGGCTCCCAGTTACTTTAGCCACTAGTTAATGTTGTCCTGTCAAAAATACACCCTGCAAGCAATGTGAGGATACATAGGCTATTATAATCTCCAGAATATTATTATTATTTATTATTTAATTTTCACAACAGGAAAGTTCTTAGAAAACGCAAACTGTACACACCTGATGGACACAGTAATTCAATATACAAAATTATACTTTGTTAACATGGAAAGGAATTTTTATTGCTCGTTGATTCCATATATATAATTATCATACCATATACTCACCCGATATCCATAATGTTCTACAGATCTCTTGATACCTCTCAATTTTGCAGGAAGTTCGTCTGATACACTCTCTGAAATTAAAAAATACAAATGCAATGAACCTAATTACAAATGAGAAAAACTTGTTATCAAACAATGAAAATCCAGGATTGAATAACAATATGAATTAGGATAGATTACTACTAACAACACAGAGGTGGTGTTGACTAGTGGCAAAACAGATTTAAATAAGAGTATTTAATGAACGGTCGCAGATAAACTGTTCACCTGGTGGACAGCCAATATCCTGTGACATAGCAAGCCCTCCAACATGACTCCAGAGACCTCAGGACACGTTACACCAACTTCACCAGGCCCTCATAGTTGCACAGAAGGAAAATTGCCCTCCAACACTCCCTCACCCTGGCCTAATCGTACATTAGTGCCTCCCCCTTCAATTTATTTCTCAGCATTCTTCTTCCTTCTTCTCATTGTGAGAGAGAGGGGGGTTCCATCTAGCCCTTCATACAATTATAATTTCTTACCATCCCACCCAGTTCTATTAGGTTCATTTCAGATAGATCCCCTTATTTCTTTATCTGTCTTGTGAGTAAAGCAAATCCACTTGCCCTTCCACTTCTTTTCATCTCACTCCTCTACCCTACCTGATGAAATTTTATTGCGAAAGTATGATCAATGTGTATTTTCATTGTTCTGAAATGAAGTAGATCCTTTATATTTTGAAGGGGGAAAAATCATCTCTGCAAAGCGTATGGAAAACATTTGGAAACTTTAAGAAATTTTGTAGATGCTTTGTGCTACTCTTCGATTTAAGTGAATATATTAATCATGAAAATGTAATGGTATGGGAAATTGTGAATTAAGTGATATTCTTTATGGGATTTCAGAGTATACATATAATAAGTCAATTGAGAGGGTATACATGAAACACCAAAAAAGGTAAATTGTAAGTAAAAATTAGTGACATTGTAGTCGAATTGAACAGTGCAAGGTAAAAACTGAAAGATTAAGGAAGGGACAGTGGCACCGAGTAGTAAGAATCAGTAGCACATAATAGGGCCCAGACAAATATAACAATGAGTGGTAAGATCATTCTGATATATATATATTTCCATACATCTTTCATCACTTTTTGTGCTGTCGTCAGAGAAATACTTTTCTTCCATACGGAAAATTATTGTAATGAAGTACACTGCCAATTAAAATTCAACGACCTATTTGGAATATATGTATTTGAAGAGGTAATAGATTATATCAAACATACCTTGATTTACATGTTGGTTTCACCATGGCACAGACAAATATATACAGACGGGAAACCTCCGTAAGGGCCCAGTCCTACGCTCCGGGGTGCGGGGAGGGAGGGTTTCCAGCAGTTCCGTAAGATGTCCCATGATGGCGCTGCGGTCAGAAGCAGCTCTTTAAACTGGCCAGAGCAGGCGGCAGGTAGCGGCTGCCCCCACCACCACCTCCCCTCAAACGCCGGCACGCCAGACACAGCCGTGGCCTCGTGGCAGGCGGCACGAGCTCTTCCCTCAGCCTCCCCTCCACGCTACCCTCTGACGTGCGAGAGGCACCCTAAGCCAGCGAACCGCCTGACACCTGCTAGCATCTTACGAAACTACGAGGGTAGCATAGGACAGTGGTTTAGGGTGGGCTGCTCCTCTGTATATGTTACTCTGTGACCATGGGTTGGGTTGTTCTGTTGGGATAGGGGGACTAAACTACTAAAGTTAACAGTCCCCCGGTGGGGAGAGAAAGGAATGAGAATAGGAAAGGAGGGGAGGAGGAAAGGAAATGCAGTCCAGAAAGTAAAGAACCAGCTTCACGACTTCGCCTGAGGGTCCGGGATCTGATATCGGGGCCCTTACACTGAGGGCATGGCGCCCTCCCCACGTCGGCATCGTCTTCACATCGCCTACACGACGCCGTCCGGTTCTTGGCGGCCTAGACTGCGGCACCGACATCTCCACACAAAAGTAAGTGCCGCCAGTGCCTTCTTTCTTTGCTTTGTCTTCAGCGGACGATAGAATGCCTCAAACCCGCAAAATGTCGGAAGAAAATTGGTCAGGGGTTGATCCTTTGGTATGAATACAGGAGCAGATGGCTCAGTTTACATTAGACAATGCAAATTTACGGCAGCAGTTGCAAAAATTGAAAGAGAGATCGTCTGCAACTGACACTGAGGTTCAAGTAACACCCTCTATGCAAATGCAAAGTTGGGCTACACATAAAGTGGAACCGATAGTCTCGGTCCCTTCTTCCAATATAGCTTCCACTCTTCCTGCAGTCACCCTTCTTTCTTTTTCGGGAAAACCGAGGGAAAATATCGAGGTCTTTTTGCAGAATATCAGGGACGTAAGTAGAGTATGTGCATGGTCAGATGACGTACTGTTGAATGTCGTGCGCATGAACCTCGCCAGAGACGTGCGAGTTTAGGCAGAATCAGTGGAAACTTTAAGAAATGCAACAACTTTTGTGTCCCTTATGAAAAAGCTAATTGAAAGACGTTCTGACCAAAGATCGGTCAGTCATTATCTTGACCAACTGTCAACCTTGCGGCACACACCAAATGAGGACTATGAGGCATTCGCTGATAGGATTCACACGGTAGCTTGGAAAAAACACACTAACTTCTGACCATGTGGTCAGGCTGGGAGTGCACGCATGCTTGAGCTGGGAGAACTGGTAGGCCTAGTTTTAGCCACAGTAGCGAGAAGGCGGAGGCTTTTGTCGATTGTACTTCCATTCGTTTAGAGTTGATTAAATGAATTGTTTCTATGTACATATGTTTGTATAGCTTATGGGACTTAACTATGGGGTCATCAGTCCCTAAACTTACAAACTACTTATGAACTAACTAGGGTTGCCAGATCTCCGGGCGCCGCCGGAGTGCCCGGGTTTGGAATGAATTCTCCGGGTCTACGGGCCAATGACTCATCTCCGGGCTTGAATGTAATCGTCATTTTAACCTTTTTTTTATGGCGCTTTTTAAGTACTATGCCCATGTAGCGACGATCTACATCGAACTTAACGTAACTTAAACTAAGGACAAACACAAAATCCATGCCCTAGAGGGGGATTCGAACCTCTGGCGGGAGCAGCCTCGCGCACCGTGGATAAGACGCCTCAGTGCGCTCGGCCATTCCCGGCCGGCCCCTCTCTAGTAATTGTGAATAACTTTATATAAATGACAATTTCTTATTGCAACAAAACGCTACTTTTCTATTCTTCCTCTGAAAACTTTTCATTTTTGCGTCGGTAGTAATCGGCTAGCGCATTATTAAGCAAACATTGTTGCGGCAACGTGTCAACTGGCGACGTCTATTATTTGTGTTCGTTCGTTCATTGTTTGTTATCAATTTACCGGCAATTTTTGGATTACTCGGATCGTGTGTGAACAGACAAGCTTACATTAACTCAGATTAGTGAATAATAACAGTGAAATGAAGAGACGATATCTAAGTTCGTTCCGTGAAGAATGGTTGCAGGAAGAAAATTATAAAGAGTGACTACAAAAAGTCGATACTGATGAGTGTATGTGTAAGTGCAGAATATGCAATACCTCATTTACTGTTAAGTACGACGGAGTGAAAGCTGTGAATAAACATTTACAATCAGAAAGACACAAAGCGAATATTACCACACAAAAGAAGAATCAGACGCTTCTTAAATTTTTGCCCAAAAATTTTCTGCAGAAAACGACAAAGTCACTGCAACGGAATTAACTTTGACTTACAATGGTGTGAAACACCACCATTCTTACAATTCTCAAGATTGTGGTAATAAGCTATATCCTTATGTTTTTACAGACTCCTCAGTGGAAACGAAAGTAAGATGCGGCCGAACAAAAAGCGAGGCATTAGTAAAAAATGTGCTTCTGCCTTATTCTAAAGAGAAGCTATTAAGCTAATTAAAGCAAAATGTTCAGTTTTCATTAGGTTCAGACGCTTCAAACAAGGGCAATAAAAACATCCGATAGTTGTAACATACTTCACCAAAGAAATGGGAAAATGTAATTAAGTTCTTGATTTCTACGAAGAAGTTAACGAATCTGCAGAATCCATCTCAAACTAAAATCCATTTTATTGGAAAATGGTTTGACACTAAAAAATGTAGTTTCGCATTCAGCTGACAATGCATCAGTCAATTTCGGGAAACACAATTCTATCTTCACTAAATTGAAAGAAGAAAATGAAAACTTAATCAAAGCCAATTGTTGTTGTCATATTTTACCTAACTGTGCTAAGTTTGGATTCAAGCTTCTAAAATATGATGTAGAAACTTTAGTTCTTAAAATATATTCAGACTTTTCTTCATCATCAAAACATTCGGAGGAACTAAAAACATTCTGCGAGTTTGCTCAGCATGATTACAGCGAAATACTTCGACACACTGTAGTGCGATGGTTGTCTTTGGAGTCAGCTGTGGACCATCTTGTTAAGATGTGGCGAGTTTTAAAAAAATGTTCAAATGTTTGTAAATCTATCGGACCAAACTGCGTGGTCATCAGTCCGTAGATCACAAACTACTTAAACCTAGGTAAACTATCCTAAGGACAACACACACACCCATGCCCCAGGGAGGACTCGAACCTCCACGGCGAGCAACCGCGCGCTCCGCAGTGAGACGCTTTAGACCGCTCGGCTACTCCACCGCGGCGCGAGTTTTAAAGATGTATTATGTAGCACGGGGCGAGGAAAAAATACATCGCCTAATCTGGAAGTTTATTAGTTCACAACAAGACGAAATAAACGAGTATTCGCTAACACTATCAGAGTGCTTCCTGTTTTTTTTTTTTTTAAGCAACTTTGCCTGTTTTTTGTAAATCAGACTTTTAGAAAAAGAGGACACACTTTCCACAGATGTTCACGAGATTATGTTGGAAGTGAAAAAACAAATAGAGGGTCGTAAGGAGGATAAGTTTTATGAATTTGAAGTTAATATGTCTTTGGAACACCTTACAGAAGAAGAAAAGAATATTGTAGTAAAAGAGAGCACACTTGTTTACGACAGGTTATTAAACTATCTTGGTAAATGGTACAGTTTTAGTGGGAATGACAATGTGTATGAAGTTTATCAGTGCTAGACTTATGTCAACCAAAACTATTTTCATTTAATGACTTGGCCAAAGTGGGAAAGAAATTGCGGTTGCTCGCCGTGGAGGTTCGAGTTCTCCCTGGGGCGTAGGTGTGTGTGTCTTGTCCTTAGGATAGTTTACCTAGGTTTAAGTAATTTGTAAGCTACGGACTGATGACCACGCAGTTTGGTCCGATAGATTTACAGACATGAAAATGGTGTAATCACCGAAACTAGTTGGCGGAACAAATTTGCTCAGCAAAGTGTACAAATATGCATTTTTCAAAATTTATTGCTGCCGAGGATCGCCTCACCAAAATTTATGAAGTATTTTTTTTTTTTAATTACACATGGGTACGGTACGTGGATGCGTGAACGTAAATGGATCAATTTGTACTGTAAAAAGTAATGACAGGTTCGTAAGATATCATGTCATTGTCCAAATCTCCTGCAGTATACTGTTATTATGTCACGACAGTGAAGTAATTTTCGCGTAAGTACAACATAATGGAGAACGAAGCACCAGTCACTGGCCACTGCACTTCCCTGTCGAACCTGGCAACTGCGCTGCTAGCTGTCAGAGCTCAACTCTCGCCGTACGTAGTATAGCACTGTCGATCAATTCACTATACAATTCGCGATCGTTGTCGATATCCTGTACTTCGGTGTATAATGTTTAATTGATATTACATTAGAACGTCGATTATCCGAACTAATTGGGGAACGTGGGTGTTCGGAAAACTGGTTTATTCGAATAATCGAAATGTACAGTATCATTTGCCAATAAGTACTTTACAGTAAATGTATTATAACAACAGGTATCTCTTTTAGTACAGTAATAATCTCGTATTTATCTCTCATAGAAAGGACAGCACTATTACGTTTAATCATTTTATGCCCTCAAGTTTACCTCTTTACGCGGTAGCAAGTGGTCGTAACAGGGAGCAGATGGTAACTGTGCCCCTTCACATGGAGCCAGTGAGAAGCTCTTCTTGGTGGCGCGCATTCCTTCACAGTGCGCAAGCGGCAACTCTTGGAAGCGCAGCTGTTGATGTGAGCAGCTTTAATGCTTCTGCTGCCACGCCGACTGAAGTGTGCCGATTGTTGATCCACAGCAACTGGGGCGGCGGCCTGGCTGGTCAGCTGCGGCATGTGAAGGCCACCCCCAGCAATGTTCCACTGGGGGGGGGGGGGGGGATACTTGCTGGGAAGGAGATGATTAGTTTTTTTTTTTTCTTTTAGAATTCAAGTGTAATCCTGGTTTTGGGAGGGGGAGAGTTGGTCGCATTTGGGGGGGGGGGGAGTCATTGGCCAAGGGGGAGGGGGGCATGTCTGATCTCCGGGCCTGCCTCAAGTTCAATCTGGCAACCCTAGAACTAACTAATACTAAGGACGGCACAAATATCCATGCCCGAGGGGGGAATCGAACCCCCGACCGTAGTGGCCGTGCAGACCGTGACTGGAGCGCCTCAGTCCCCTCGGCCACCGCGGCCGGCTGTTTCTATGTAAAATGATTGTTTAAGTACGACTATTATGCAAAGTAATTGGGGGCATACCTGTTGGCGGCTGCAGGCAGTTAATTTGATATGCAAATTTAATATAAATAATCGGCGTCAGGAGGTGGGTGGTGACGGCTGCCCTTGAGATAATGTTAAATTAAATTGATATGCAAAAAATAATAGGGAACACTGGTGGATGGCCTGGGGGCGGAAGTGGAGGGTGGCACTCGCAACAAGAGTCCACTTGTGGAGGCAAACATGTTGGATGTTATTCCAGGTAATTGTACTGTCCGAAGTATGCAAGAATTGGCTCCTTTTTTCCATTTTTGGTGTATTTCGATAAGTAATAACTTTCGTTAAAACAAAAATTTGGCGGGGGGGGGGGAGGGCAGGTTCGAGTCCTGGACCAGGTAGCACAGGGGCGGCAATCTTCAGGGCTGTCAGTGGGGTGGAGGTGAGGGTGACATTGGGGGCGGAGGCTGTGCTTACGCTAGTGCTTACTTGTGGAGGCAGTTGCACTTGTTACTGATAAAAACATACGTTGTTATACTTTTATTGATATGCAAATTTAATTTAATTAATTGTTGGCGGTGATCTGGCAATTGGGCGTATGCTGCGGGTAGAGGGGTGGGGAAGTAACAGTACTTGGCATCGATGACACTATCGTCGACACTCAAAAGGTCAAAGGTCACTGTGCTGAAATGCCCATTGCCCCACTACTCATGCAGTTACTTCATTACAGTGCAAGTGGTGGCTACAGGCGTACGTGAGCTGTAACGGTTTTATTGCATCATGCTGTACTGTATTTCAGCTCATCTCGACGTTGAAAGAACTCTGCACAGCACTCACATTATTATTATTATTATTATTATTATTATTATTATTATTAATGTATATATAAATTTTTAAGGGAACTGTATGAGGGAAACTAAATTTCTGTGATCATTTTGCTGAATCATCTGATGACAATATTCTTTGTCTGGATGATGGTACTTTCATTTCTAATTGATACTGTGGTGTCGCACAAGTACAAAGTGCGCGCCACCTACTTTCGCCGCGCGCCGCCATGCACACACGGCGCGGCGTTCTCAGGACAGCCACGAGCGCCCTCTGCTGCAACCCCGCTCGTGGCCACCACGGAAAGACAACGTGACTTGGGACTGAGTTAGCAACCAGTTAGGACCTTCGTAATCAGATAGGCACCAGTGAAGACTTTGCTATCGTACAGGCACTAGGCAGGCCTCTAACAACTATGTATCAACATTCTGCAGTACTATGTAAAAGTTAAGTATTGTTACATTCTGTGCAATATATATCTCTTTCTAATTTACTCGAGTGTTTATAGTTTCTGGCTGCTCCCCTCCGTACCTGCACCAGCGTGCTGTTTTTGTTCCTGTGTCGGTCTCATTCCACTCGGCCACCGACACCTACGACGAGGCTGGGACACAAAAGCGGCGACGAAGTTGGGACACAAAAGTGGCGACGAGGAGTGATACACGAACCGTGGACCAACCCGCTAGCAGCAGCCAGACAGCAGCAGTCGGAGCACGCAGAAATTGCTCCCGCCCACCCACCCTTATTATAAGATTTTTGGGGGAACTTTTTCAGTTACGTGTTTTGTGGACTTTTTTGTTGCAGAGCGTCCTCTTTCATATTGCATTTGTGTTTTGTTATAAGTTACTTGTATACGCGGCGCCTAATCGGTCAGCATGGCCACTACCCCGAACCCAAACTTAATGGAAATTATTCAGTTACAGACGGCGCAAATCACTCAACTACTGCAGCCCGTGTCGCAGTTGACGGCACAGGCTGCTCACCAACAACAACAGCCGTCACATCAGCAGCCCACACCTGCCACTGCACCGCTTCCTACGTTTCGCCAGTACAACGAACGTGAGGAAGAATGGAGCGACTATTTCGCACAGTTTCAAGAACTCGTCGCGGCTCATCAAATTACAGGTCAGAGGGTGAAGAACCTTTTCTTATCGATTGTGGGCCCCCAGACCTTCGTACTATTGCAAAAACTTTTCCCTCTCGCATCTCCTCGTGATGTAGACTTTGAACAAATTGTAGATGCACTGAATGCTCATTATGAGGGAAAAGTTCTTGTAGCCGCTGCACGATACCGATTTTTCAGGCTTAAAAAATTACCGCAGCAGTCACACCAAGAGTGGATTACGGAATTGAAGGGCTTAACCCGCCAATGTAAATTTACTTGCTCTTGTGGACTTTCTTATAGTGACGTGATGTTGAGAGATGCGATTACACAGAACATTCAGGATCCCAGAATTCGGGCAGCAATTCTGAAACAGTCTGACCCCTCATTAGACAGTGTACTGCCGCTTATAGAAGCGCATGATACTTTTGACTTAGCAGATGTAGAAATTCAAAGCCACAGTGTTAATTCAGTGCGCCGCAACGGACGCTTTCCTAGTCGTAGTTCCCAGTCTAGCCCTAGTGATTCTTATTATTCTACAGGCCGTGCTGAACAGACAGTGAACAGTAGCCAGTGTAAAAGTGCGACACTAAGGTCGCCCCGCCGTGTTAGAAACAGTAATTTGAATAACGGGCGCCAACGCTCATTTCAGAACAACGTTCGTAAGTCTTGCCCCCAGTGTGTGTCTTGCCACAAGCGTGCTCATTGCCCTAGTCGCAACGCAACCTGTTATCAATGTGGCAAATCAGGACATGTGCAGTCTGTGTGTATGCAAATTAAAAACTCAAAGAACAGTAACGTTAGAAACAGTGCTTCGCAGAGTCCGAGAACAGTTCATTCTGTAAATGTTATACGGGCTGTGGAATTGAACAGTGCTTTCCTTGGATCTCAATTGCAAGAAAGTAGTTCTGCGCCTATGGCAAAACTATATAGTGCACCACGTAGCAAGCGCCGACGAGCGCGTAAAACAGTGCAACGGAAAAGGGTTCGGGACAAGCAAAATGACTATGAACAGTGCATTCCTGTAGTGAAAATAGTGCCTTCTGCAACTGCTCCTTGTAATAGTGCCCAGTACTGTGTAGCTAGTGACAGTAGAATTGGTATAGCTACTCAAAAGTGTAGTGCAGTAGTTAGCAAATCTGGAGTGGCTTCGCATGCTTGCGCGGACGCCGATCCGGCGGTGGTGCCATCCAGTGACAGTGTTGTTAATCCGCTGCGTACCGAGTCTGCGCCGCTTACTTCACTACGCGGCCCGCGCAAGCGCAGTAAACAAACCGTCGCAGACGTTGCCCACATTCGCGCACCTGTCGAGCGCCGCAAGCAAAAACTGTTTGTGACTCTCTTCATAGAAAATAAGACGGTGCAATTTCAGCTTGATACTGGTTCCGCTGTCACATTAATAAATATACTTATGAACTTCTGGGTTCGCCAAAATTGTCGCCGTGTCAACATGTGCTAACGGTGTATACGGGTCAAAATATTCCCGTGCTAGGAATGTGTAGCCTGCCTGCCTCTTTTCAAGGTGTTACAAAGACGGTTGCTTTTGTTCTTCAGGCCAAATCTACACAGAACATTTTTGGACTAGATGCATTCGATTTATTTGGTTTATCAATTCAAAGAGATGTGCTTCAAATTTCGTCAATAGTGCCTCAGGATAAAATCAATGCATTGTGTGACAAATATAGTGACTTGTTTTCGCCGGAACTAGGTTGTGCAAAAGACTTCGTGGCACATGTAACTTTAAAAGAATCTGCAGTTCCAAAATTTCGTAAAGCTAGACCAGTGCCTATCGCCTTGCGTGATACAGTTGCCGAAGAACTTAAACGTTGGCAAGATAGTGGGGTGATTTCTCCTGTTTCTGCGAGTCAGTGGGCCTCGCCTATAGTAATTATACCCAAGCCGTCAGGAAAACTTCGTCTCTGTGCGGACGTCAAATCAACTGTCAACAGTCAAACAATTGTAGACACTTACCCCCTGCCCAGACCTGACGAACTAATGGACAAATTAGGACAGTCTCGCTTCTTTTCTAAGATTGATTTAGCAGAGGCATACTTACAGATTCCACTTGATGACGAGTCAAAAAAGTTTTTCGTCATTAATACTCACATGGGCCTTTTTCAATTTCAACGCCTACCATTTGGCAGTTCTTCCGCCCCCGCTATTTTTCAGCGTTTTTTGGAACAGCTGACAGTTTCTGTACCGTGTTGTTCGAACTATTTAGATGATATTGTGGTATCCGGACGTACAGTTGAAGAACATTTAGCAAACCTGGAGTGCCTTTTCAAAGTTTTAACTGCAGCAGGTCTACGTTGCAATAAAGCAAAGTGTTCGTTTTTTCAAACTGAAATAGAGTACCTAGGCCATGTGATTAATGCTCAAGGAATTCATCCCTTACAGTCACATCGCATTGGATCTCACGATCGACCTATTGCCTTTGCGTGCAAGCTACTGACGCCAACGCAACAGAATTAGATAGAAAAGGAGGCCTTAGCAATCATTTACGGCGTCACAAAGTTTCATCATTATCTCTATGGCAGAAAATTCTATTTGTTGACAGACCACAAGCCTCTCACGTCGTTGTTCTCACCCACAAAGCCAATTCCGCCAAGAACGGCACAAAAGCTTCAGAGATGGTCCTTGATATTGTCTAATTATCAGTATGAGATTTTGTACCGACCTACCACTAAACATGCCAACGCGGACACACTTTCCCGACTTCCGGTTGGCCAGGATGTATCATTTGATTCTTCAGAAATGGCATGTTGTCAGATAGACTCCAGAGATGCTTCCGCTGTCGCAGACTTTCCTTTGAACTAAAAAAAATCACCGAGAGGGACTCCGGGACCGTGCGGGCCCCCCCAGCTTGGGCCACGCACCTCAGAAGAAGATGACCTGCTCAATCTGGGCGGCAGGGTGCGCCCTTCCCCAGGTTTCGGTGGGTTCCCTGGAGGATCGCAAGGCGGATGCCGGGGCGCGGACGGCGTCTCGATCCCAGCCTCAGCTACGACGCCCGTCCCACCAGTAACGCCCCCGCTCAGGCCCTCCTCCCAGTGCCGTCGCCGTGGCCCTCAGCCCTACGCCACGACGGCGCGGCGGTTTGGGGGGGGAGGGGTGTGGTGTCGCACAAGTACAAAGTGCGCGCCACCTACTTTCGCCGCGCGCCGCCATGCACACACGGCGCGGCGTTCTCAGGACAGCCACGAGCGCCCTCTGCTGCAACCCCGCTCGTGGCCACCACGGAAAGACAACGTGACTTGGGACTGAGTTAGCAACCAGTTAGGACCTTCGTAATCAGATAGGCACCAGTGAAGACTTTGCTATCGTACAGGCACTAGGCAGGCCTCTAACAACTATGTATCAACATTCTGCAGTACTATGTAAAAGTTAAGTATTGTTACATTCTGTGCAATATATATCTCTTTCTAATTTACTCGAGTGTTTATAGTTTCTGGCTGCTCCCCTCCGTACCTGCACCAGCGTGCTGTTTTTGTTCCTGTGTCGGTCTCATTCCACTCGGCCACCGACACCTACGACGAGGCTGGGACACAAAAGCGGCGACGAAGTTGGGACACAAAAGATACTTTAACTGAAAGAAAAATATGCTGATTTAGTTTAGCCTCAGACACTGCAAGACAAGTCTGTAAAGGATGGAAGCACGTGTCACCTCCTTTTTATTTCTTTTTCCTTCTTAGTAAGCTTGTCCCCAGCAACAAGAAATTCTCATCCGCAGTCAGCATAAGATCGAAGGAAACAGGGGGTTAACCAAAACTTATTCATTGCCGTCTACTTCGAGCCAACTAACAGTTAATTGATTTTATTACTTTAATACTATTGTTCTGACACTGTAGTGACTCATCGAATTTTAAGCACGTAAGAAACATTTGGTAATGGACTCATCCTATGAATTTAGACTGACATTTAGGAGAGCTTTTCCTTATGAGAAAAACTACAAAAATATTCTGAATTTTGTATTCATTTTACAAAATTAATAGTAATTAAAGAAAAAATGTACAGACATATTTTCACAAGTGTTATTATTTAAAAAAAGTTATAATGCAGTGAGACTTGCATCGAAAACAGGCTGGAGACGTGAGATACTTGTGCTGCAGAAGCAATACCATTGTCCAATAAGGATCACGCTAGCGCCCGCTCGCGCCGGAAATATTAAACATTCCGAATGTCATCGGCTCGGCGTGAGCCGGCCGAAGCGGAGTTCTTACGGCCCGGCCGACAGTGTGAACACTGCAATTGAAAACAGCATTTTATCTATAGGCTCGGCCTGGCCGGCCCGTGGACACGACTTTAGGCCGTGTTCAACACTGCCGGCGGGCCGAGCCGAGCGATTAAGCACATTGTTTTCAATTGCGCTGTTCCTGTTCACACTGCCGGCCGGGCCGTGAGGACTCCGCTTCAGCCGGCTCACGCCGAGCCGACGACATTCGGAATGTTTCAAATGTTTGTAAATCTTATGGGACTTAACTACGGGGTCATCAGTCCCTAAATTTACAAACTACTTATGAACTACTTACGAACTAGGACGGCACAAATATCCATGCCCGAGGGGGGATTCGAACCCCCGACCGTAGTGGCCGTGCAGACCGTGACTGAAGCGCCTCAGTCCCCTCGGCCACCGCGGCCGGCCATTCGGAATGTTTAATATTTCCGACGCGAGCCGATGGAGCTATGGAGTTGCTTCTGCAGTACAAGTTTCGCACGTCTCCAGCCTGTTTTCTGTCTGCATGATAACTTTTTTTTTAAACAATAACACTTGTGAAAAGATGTTCTGTTCACTTTTTCTTCTATTACTACTGATTCTGTAAACTGAATTGAGAATTCTTTTAGCTGTTCTCATAAGGAAAAATCTAAATGCCAGTCCAAATTCATGGAACGAGTCCACTGACATTTCTTTTTCTTATGTGCTAAAAATTCGATGAGTCGCTACAGTATGAGAACAATAGTTTTGGTCACTGTTTTTCCTTCGGATCTTCTGATGTCAGTGGGTGCGTATTCCTTGTTGCTGGGGACAAGCTCACCAAGAAGGAAAAAGAAATAAAAAAGGTGACACACGCTTCTATCCTTTAGTGACCTGTGCTGCAGTGTCTGAGGCTAAACGAAATCAGCGTATTTTTCTTTCAGTTAAAGTATAAAACTCGAAAGTACCATCATCCAGACAAAGAAAATTGTCATCAGATGATCCAGCAAAATGTTCACAGAAATTTAGTTCCCCTCAGACGGTTCCTGAAGAAAAAATGAAATAAAAATAAAGAAAACGCTGAATTCTATGTAAAGTTCTTTCAAAGTGAAGGTGAGCTCAAATATAAAACAGCATGACGCATATAAAACCAGTACACCTCACGTACTTCTGTAGCCACCACTTGCTGCATTTCTTATGAGGTAACTACTTTTTTTGTCACTGTTCCGTTCTGTATTTTACTCAATTCATTCTTAATTTAATCTCAGACGTCAGGGTATCGCTTTTATGCGTGACACGCTGTAATCAATTATTTTCACGTTGTGGTACAACATTTTTCGAGAGCTACAAAAGCGAAAATAAAAAGGTATATATTTTGTATTAGGAGTAGATGCATCTATAAATATAAGTGTACTTTTGGGCTGCTGCTTTTATCGTCTCCAACTAGAAAGCCATTAAGTGTAGTGACAGAAAATTTTATTTCAGTCCATCAACAGTAACGTCGCGGTTTACATTAATTTTCCCCCCTTCTAGTTCCAAACGCGATTATATATAATTAATGGTCTGGTGTGGACAAAAACCCAGTTGTATGCCTCTTCACAAAATCAAGTATGACGTGATGTAAAACCGTAGCTGATCATTGTACATTGTAAAAAAAAATATTTGCTTTTACACTAAACAGCCCGGGGATTCGTCTCGCGTCATCGTATTGACCAAAATTAACGGAACACACGACAAACGTGTTGCATTCTCGTTTGGAGAAGGGCTACATTGTAGCCAAATGTTGAGGACTGGGTGTTGGAGCAGCCATTTGCGGAGTTAAAAACCAATGGAAAAACCACAGTTAACAAGCGGTCGTTTTATGCATAACCTAGTGTTCCATACGGAACTGTAGCTATCATAAGAGTCGGTTAGTTCATACTTGTTTTCTGGATATGGATCATTAACACATCACGATGGACCTACACAAGTGGCCAGCAATTCACATTTTCGGCACTGCAGTGTTCACACTGCGCTCAATACCCGTCGAATTCGTAGGCTTGCCAATCGCGGCGCCGACGCCGCTGAGGTAACTCGCAATTACTTCAATTACTTCTGAAAGGACTTAGATATCGGTGCGTCTATTATTTCAAAAACTTTTCTGTACGTTTAGCTACATTTCACTCGCTGTAATGTATGGTCTAAAATGCACGGAACAGCAATCTGCGTGCTATCGAACTTTTTCACTACACGATTTGTAAAAGCCGGCCTTGGTGGCCGAGGGGACTGCGGCGCGCCAGTCACGGTCTGCACGGCCACTACGGTCGGGGGTTCGAATCCCCCCTCGGGCATGGATATTTGTGCCGTCCTTAGTGTTAGCTAGTTCATAAGTAGTTTGTAAGTTTAGGGACTGATGACCCCGTAGTTAAGTCCCATAAGCTATACAAACATTTGAACATTTTCGATTTGTACATCGAGTGCGCATACTCGACGAATAGCGTCATTTGAAAACGACTGTAACGAATTACGTAGAGGTGAATGGTTTATTCCGAAGCTAAGATGTTGTCCTACCATGTGTCCAAAAATCAGATTTTTTAACCGATTACTTTCATCAAGATCGAGTGAGGAGCGTTACGAAACTAAAAACCTACACGGAATGAAAAGTAGACTTCTTATTTTTTCACAGTCAAGACGAAGCTTTTAAGGATAAAAATAAGTTGATAAAACGATGTGCGGTTGTCTTATACACCGTCAAAAATTTTTACAAATTGGAAATCGGGAAAGTTGATTTTCCCTGGCTGGATGTTCACTGTGCGCCGGGCCGAGCCGAGACGAAAAAGAGTGGGAAAATTCACTTCTCCGATTTTCACGTTTTAAAAAAATGTTGACGGTGTATAAGAGCACCCCACATTGTTTTAGCAAATAATTTTTTTCTTACAAGTTTTGCATTGCCTGTGATAAAATATACTGTCTACTTTTCATTGCGCGCGAGTTTTTCGTTTCGTTGCGCTTCTCACTCGATTTTGATGAAAGTATGCAATTAAAAAATCGGAGTTTTGGACACATGGTAGTAAAATATATCAGATTTCTAATAAACCATTCACCTTTTCATCATTCGTAACAGACGTTTTCAATTTGTCAAGTGCGTTCGCTTGATCTATAAATCGTGTTTCGAAAAAGTTGGATAGCTGGCAGCTTACTGTTCTGTGCATTTTAGACCATACATTGCAGCGAGTGAAATGGAGCTAAAAGTACAGAAAAGTTTTTGAAACGGTAGTCGCATTGATATCTACCTCCTTTCACAAGTAATTGCGAGTTATCTGAACGCCGTCACGCTGCAATCGCAAGTCTTTGATCTCTGTGGATGTTGGGCGTAGCGTGAAGCACTACAACGCCGAGAAAATGAATTTCTGGCCTAGTTTGTCGCTCCCTCGTGATGTGTTATTGATCCATAACTAGCAAACAAGTATAAACTATTTTTTCTCCGGTGGTTACCAATTACAATTGACAATGACCTGCTATGGTTTTACATGAGGTCATACTTTATTATAAGAGGCATACAACATTATACAATTTTTTTCTTCATTGGCCTTATGAGTGTTAACTCAGTGTGGCCATCTATAAAACACAGTGGAATGTACATATATTTAAATTAACAAGAAAATGGAATACATATTTTGTGTTTGTAACTAGAGGAGATGAATAACGTAAGCTGCGACTTTGGTGTTGACGGACTGAAATAAAATTTTCTGACATTGTACTTATTGACTTTCGAGGTGGAAACGATAAAAGGAACAAGCCCAAAACTATACTGAAGTTTATAGGTACATCTACGCCTAAGTCACATATAGAGTCTTTTTTTTATTTTCGCTTTTGCAGCTCTCAGAAAATGTCGTACCACAAGGTAAAAATAATTGTACAGAGCTTGTCCCACATATAAACAACATCGCTCAACCCCCGAGATTAAAGTAAGAACGAACAAGGAAACCACATGGGTGTCGGATTTTAGAATTTTTTTTTTATATTTACGGTACGTGAAGTTGAGAACTCAAAAATCAGCCAAAGCAATTCGACGCAACTCTGAAAAATTCTCGAGAAAATCGACTTTGAAGTTTTGCAAGTATACGTAAGTACCAATAATTAGAACATTTGCAGCATGTGTAGGTGTAGCTCAGGTGGCAGCGTTCTGGCTTTCCAACCCTATGTTTGGTGGTTCGAACCCTGTCGGATCAGATTTTTTTTTTCTTCGTTGTGTTCGAATACTTACACAATTTTAATATCTATTTGCAATTTTCACGAAAATTGCACGTATTATTGTTTATTCGTAATTTTCTATATTTTACAGAAGGTTGTTAATAATGATGGTTTGCATAAAAAAAAACTTAATTTTTTTACAGTATTGGTTTCACTATTAGATCACGACGCTAGTCTTTGTTCAATTTGTGACGAGCTACGACACTGTTTTTGGAAAATCATCTCCATAGCTGCTAATGGCTTTCCAATCAGCTAACCTAGTCAACTATCGTTTTACGTGACAAGGTTTTCAGCTCGTCTACATACACGTAAACAAAAACTGGCACAACACTTGAAACTAGAGATCCAAAAATGTTTTATATAACTGAATTCGAAACCAAAATAAAAAAGTGTCTTTGTGGGATTCGAACCCCTAACTCTCTGAATGTGAAGCCAGAACGCTACCACTTCTGCTACACCGACAGGTACTGCAACTGTTTTCATTATTGGTACTTACGTGTACTTAGTAAAACTTCAAAGTCGATTTTCTGGATAATTTTTGAGAGTCGCGTCGAATGGCTTTGACTGATCGTTATTGACGTTCTGAACTTCACGTACCATAAATATAAAGAAATTCCAAAACCCGGAGGCCATGTGGTCTCCTTGTAAGTAACATCACAATTTACATTAAAAACATGAAGTTACCTCCTTATAAGGGATATTGCAAGTGGTGGTATTCGTGAGGTTTACCGGTTTTTATGTGGAACACGCGGTACTGTATTTCAATCCATATACACTTTCAAAGGAATCTACACAGGTCTCAGAATTTAATTAAGAGGCTATCTGAGGGGACCACTCCCATGAACCACAGACATTGCCGAGGTGGGGTGGCTTGCGTGCCTCAACGATACAGATAGCCGTACCGTAGGTGCAACCACAGCGGAGGGGTATCTGTGGAGAGGCCAGACAAACGTGTGGTTCCTGAAGAGGGGCAGCAGCCTTTTCAGTAGTTACAGGGGCAACAGTCAGGATGATTGGCTGAGCTGGCCATGTACAATAAGCTAATGTGGTTTTTCCACACAGTTACTGCGAACGGCTGAAAGCAAGGGGAAACTACAGCCGTTATTTTTCCTGAGGACATGCAGCTCTACTGTATGAACATATGATGATGGCATCCTCTCGGGTAAAATATTCCGGAGGTAAAATAGTCCCCCATTCGGATCTCCGGGCGGGGACTACTCAGGAGGATGTGATCATCAGGAAAGACAATACTGGCATTCTACGGGTCGAAGCGTGGAATGTTAGATCCCTTAATCGGGTAGGAAAATTAGAAAATTTAAAAAGGTAAATGGATAGGTTGAAGTTAGATATGGTGGGGATTAGTGAAGTTCGGTGGCAGGATGAACAGGATTTCTGGTCAGGTGAGTACAGGATTATAAATACAAAATCAGTTGGGGGTATCACAGGAGTAGGATTGATAATAAGAAATTAGGAATGCGGGTAAACTACTATGACCAGCACAGTGATCGCATTATCATTGTCAAGATAGATACGAAGCCAACACCGACAACAGTAGTACAGGTTTATATGCAAACTAGCTCTGCCGATGATGAGGAAATCGAAGAAATATATGAGGAGCTAAAGGAAATTATTCAGACAATTAAGGGAGAGGAAAACTTAATTGTTATGGGAGACTGGAATTCGGTAGTCGGACAAGGAAGAGAAGGGAAGATAGTAGGTGAATATGGTCTGGGCAAAAGGAATGAAAGAGGAAGCCGCCTGGTAGAATTTTGCACAGAACATAATTTAGTTATAACAAACACCTGGTTCAAGAATCACAAAAGAAGGTTGTATACGTGGAAGAGACCAGGAGATACCAGATATATTTTATAATGGTAAGACATAGATTTCGGAACCAGGTTTTAAAGTGTAAGTCATACCCAGGGGCAGATATAGACTCAGACCATAACTTGTTGATTATGAACTGTTGGCTGAAACTGAAGAAACAAAAAAAAGGTAGGAAAATAAGGAGATGGGACCTGGATAAATTGAAGGAACCTGAAGTTCTTAAGAATTTCAGAGGGAGCTTTAGGCAACAATTGACAGAAACGGGGGAAAATAAAACAGTAGAGGAGGAACAGGTAAAATTGAGAGATGAAACAGTGAAGGTAGCAGAAATGTTCAAATGTTAGTATAGTCTATGGGACTTAACTACGGGGTCATCAGTCCCTAAACTTACAAACTACTTATGAACTACTTACGAACTAGGACGGCACAAATATCCATGCCCGAGGATTCGGACCCCCGACCGTAGTGGCCGTGCAGACCGTGACTGACGCGCCTCACAGTCTCCTCGGCCACCGCGGCCGGCTGAAGGTAGCAGAGGACAAAATAGGTAGGAAGGCAAGACCTACAAAAAATCCTTGGATATCACAGGATATACTAAATTTAATCGATGAAAGGAGAAAATATAAAAATGCAGTAAATGAAACAGGCAAAATGGAGTACAGAAGACTAAGAAATGAGATTGACAGGAAGTGCAAAATGGCTAAGCAGGAGAGGCTAGAAGGCAAATGCAAAGAGGTAGAAGAATGTATAAATAGGGGAAAAATAGATACAGCATACAGGAAAATAAAAGAAACATTTGGAGACAAGAAAAACAGCTCTATAAATATCAAGGACTCTGATGGAAAACCAGTTCTCAGCAAAGAAGGGAAAGCTGAAAGGTGGAAAGAGTATATAGAGGGGCTCTACAAAGGAAATGAACTTCGAGACAATATTGTAGGAAGGGAAGAGGATGTAGCTGAAGATGAAATAGGAGATACTGTACTGAGAGAAGAATTTGACAGAGCCCTGAAACAAGGCCCCTGGAGTAGATGACATTCCCTCAGAGCTACTGAAGTCTCTGGGAGAACCAGCCATGACAAACCTGTTTCACCTGTTGTGTAAGATGTATGAGACAGGCGAAGTACCCTCACACTTTAAGAAAAATGTTATAATCCACATTCCGAAGAAAGCAGGTGCAGACAGGTGTGAAAACTACAGAAACATCAGTTTAATAAGTCATGGATACAAAATATTCACACGAATTATATACAGAAGGATTGAAAAGCTGGTAGAAGCCGACCTCGGGGAAGATCAGTTTGGGTTCAGGAGAAATGTAGGAACACGGGAGGCAATACTCACTTAACGGTTTATCCTAGAAGATAGATTAAGAAAAGACAAACCTACATTTCTAGCTTTTGTAGATTTAGAGAAGGCTTTTGACAATGTTCATTGGAATAAACTCTTTCAAGTCCTGAAGCAAGCAGGAGTAAAATATAGGGAGCGTAAGGTTATTTACAACTTGTACAAAAACCAGACAGCAGTTGTCAGAGTTGAAGGGCATGAAAGGGATGCAGTGGTTGGAAAGGGAGTAAGACAGGGTTGTTGTCTTCCTCCATTGTTATTCAGTTTGTACATTGAGCAAGCTATAAAGGAAAACAAGGAGAAATTTGGAGAAGGAATTAAAGTTCAGGGTGAAGAATTAAAAACATTGCATTTTGCCGACGACATAGTAATTCTGTCAGATACAGCATAGGACCTGGAAGAGCAATTGAACGGAATGGGCAGTGTGCTGAAAGGTGCATATAAGATGAACATTAACAAGGGCAAAACTAGCGTAATGGAGTGCCGTGTAAGAAAATCAGGTGATGCTGAAGGAATTAGATTGGGAAATGAAGCAATAAAGGAGGTAGATGAGTTTTGTTACTTGGGCAGTAAAATAACAAATGATGGTCGCAGTACAGAGGATATAAAATGCAGAATGGCAATGGGTGGAAAAGCGTTCTTGAAAAAGAGAAATTTGTTAATATCGAATATTGATTTAATCCTAATGAAGTCCTTTCTGAAGGCATTTGTATGGAGTGTTGCCTTGTATGGGAGTGAGACATGGACGATAAACAGTGCGGACAGGAAGAGGATTGAGGCTTTTGAAATATGGTGCTAAAGAAGAATGCTGAAGATTAGGTGGGTGGATCGCGTAACTGATGAGGAGGTACTGAACAGAATTGGGGAGAAAAGAAATTTCTGGCATACCTTGACTGAAAGAAGGGATAGGACACATTCTTAGACATCAAGGAATTGTGAATTTAGCGTTGGAGGGAAGTGTGTGGGGTAAAAACCGCAGAGGAAGACCAAGAGATGGATACAGTAACTAGATTCAGACAGATGTAGGTTGCCGTTCTTATGTGGAGATGAAGAGGCTTGCTCAGGATAGGGTATTGTGGAGAGCTGCATCAAACCAATCTCCGGACTGAAGACTATAACACCACATCTGAGGGGAAACTGTGTTTCTACGAACATTTTGCTGAATCATCTGTTAACAATTTTCTTCGTATGGTATTTCGATTTTATTATTATTATTATTTTAACCGAAAAAATGCGCTGATTTAGTTTAAGCTCCGACACTACAGGTCGTGTCAGTAAAGCATGATAAGCGTGGGCCACTTTGTTTCTTGATGTGTTTTGTTGTTTGCTTCTTAGTGGGCTTGTAACTAGCAACAAGGTATCGCCACCCACTGTCAGCTGAAGATCGAAAGAAACATGGTGCTGACCAAAACGTGTTCCCTGCCGTCTGCTTAACCCCTTTTTAAACGATGAACGAAAGTGAACGAGATAGATAATAGTCAACTGAAGCGCTCATAGCGTACTAGTCCTGAACTACAAACTCATGCAAGACCTTATGGCAGCGTATTTGGACGATAAACGTAATCGAACAGTAATATCCGATGTTGAAAGTGAGATTATGACTGGCAATCTGTTATGTAGGAAGTCATAGTTTAATACTGAAATTGAGGAACGCTAAATGTTATTTACGGCCAAAGAAAACCTTGCAATGTATGTTTTTGGTCAACTTAGTGTGGTAAAGTTCTGCGAAGTGAAACAACATTTCAAAACTTTGACATCTATTTTCAAAATGTTCAAATGTTTGTATAGTTTATGGGACTTAACTACGGGGTCATCAGTCCCTAAACTTACAAACTACTTATGAACTACTTACGAACTAGGACGGCACAAATATCCATGCCCGAGGGGGGATTAGAACCCCCGACCGTAGTGGCCGTGCAGACCGTGACTGGAGCGCCTCAGTCCCCTCGGCCACCGCGGCCGGCCACCTATTTTCAAGCGAAAAGAATAAATGTATGAACACATCAAATAATATTTATAAGAGCGTAAATAGACCTCCTTTACTTTATCTACTACGATTTGCCTACTGATATTGTTAATAACGTCATGCACAATTGGATTTTTGTCCTTCATTTAGACTGACCTTTTCATTTAAAATGCTATTCAATGAAAATTGCATCATCAAATTACAATCTTATTGAAATAAACACTTTGCTTCAGTGTTTTCTGTTACAATATTGCAAAACATAAACCATTTTTCGGTTTCAGATGTACGACCTCGCTTTTCGGTGGACAATAATTGTGATAAATATTGAAGTCGTCATGAAACATTTGCAATTTACCGCTAAACTAAAGTATAATAATAAAATAAAGATTGATAACACAAATTTGCGTGCAAACCGTGTAATTGTCGAGTACAATATGAAAATAGAGTGACGAAAATAGGTTAGCTTCCGATGTCAGCAGACGACCGTTCAATCAAAACAATCTTCTCGAAAAAGCTTAACGTGACGTTGACGTTAGGTGACGGTCTGGTGACGGACAGTGTGAATGTCGTCATTAGAAATATATTTTGGATTACATTCTGATCATAAACTTCGAAATATAAGTAAATACGAAGGAAAATGGCGGACTAACTGGAGCGGTGAGTGCAGCTGACAGCTATTAGCTCGCGAATGCGCAGTGAACCCACAGTACCGAATTTAGAACTGGCCCTATTTCTTTATTGCTATAATTATCGCGCTTCGATACTAGCACGATCATATTAGTGCAGCCTTTCAAACGACTGACGGTCGCCATTAACGCAACTTGTTATCACTCTATTACAAGTTTGTTCATTGTTTAAAACGGGCTTTAGAGCCAGCTAACAAGTCATTGATTTTGTTATTTTATCTCTATTGTTCTCATACTATAGTAACTCATCGGATTTTCCGCATATATGAAACAGGTGGTAAAGGTCTCGTCTCATGAATTTCGACTGACATTTAGGAAGGTTTATCCTTATGAGAACAGCTAAAAAAAAAAAAAAAAAAAACAGAATTTCTTTATTCATTTTACAGAATTAATAGTATACAAGAAAAATGAACAGAGCATATTTTCATAAGAATTATTTTAAAAAAAGCTATCACACAGACATACGTGAGATTCTTGTGCTGCAAAAGCAACACCGTAGCCCAATCGGCTCGCTCCGGAAATACAGGGTGTCTCACGAAAGACGCCTGCCAGACGTCCACGGATCACGCAGTACGGCTCCCGGCCACCGCCACTTTAGTGTGCCGCGGGCGCACACACTGAGTTCAAGTCTGAAAAACATTGCCATCTCAGTAACCTAAGCTAACCTTTATTTACAGTATATGTTCAAAATGATGTCCCTCTATGGAAAGAGCGGCCTGACATCTTTCTAACACATTTGCGAACACTCTACGAATTTCGGCTGCCGAAATCTGGGAAATGACTAGTCGAATCTTTTGTCACGAAACAATAAATTCTGAAAGGAATGTGAATAATATCCTGCATCCATTTGTTCAAGAACTTTCACCCAACGAAAACCTGTAAGGTTATTTGATGCAGGACAATGCAAGACCACACATTGCCAATGTTTCTATGGCAGCAACACGAAGCATTTTTGATTATTGCATAGTTGACTGGCCTCCTCGTTCTCCAGATCTAAATCCCTGTGACTTCTATCTTTGGGAAATGTTAAAAGACGAGGTGTATGCAAGCAATCCCCATACACTCGAAGATTGGAAGACAGGATTCGACTAGTCATTTCCCAGATTTTGGCAACCGAAATTCGTCGAGTGTTCGCAAATGTGTTCAAGAGATGTCAGGCCGCTCTTTCCATAGAGGGACATCATTTTGAACATCTACTGTAAATAAAGGTACGCTTAGGTTACTCAGATGGCAATGTTTTTTAGACTTTAAATCAGTGTTTCCGCCCGTTGCACAATAGAGTCCGAGAATCAGGCCCTGCTGTGGCCGGCGGATGCGCTGGCGGCGGCCGGGAGCCGTACCGCTCGCTCCGCGGACGCCTGGCAGGCGTCTTTCGTGAGACACCCTGTATTAAACATTGCGAATGTCGTCGGCTCGGCGTGAGCCGAATGAAGCGAAGTCCTCTCGACCCGGCCGGCAGTGTGAACAGTCCAAATGAAAACAATGTCTTTAAACCGCGAGCACTAGCGCGTGAGCAATTTGCTCAATGTAATTTTAAAACAATCGGCATTTTACCAATATTAAATAGTCAAATGTGTGTGTTTTCTTATAAAAGCAAATAGAAATACTTATTTAGACATATTAAGTAAATTACAAACAGTTCTTTGACTGTCACACAAATGTTATACACGCGATCGATCGCGTAACTTTTAAAGGCGCGAGTTTTCGCGAGTTAACCTCTCGGCTCGGCTCGGCCCGGCCGGCAGTGTGAACACGGCCTTAAGGCGGTGTTCACACCAGAGGTTTGCATATTGGCGAATTTGCTCGCTTGTAGTCGCTCGATCGCGCCGCGTTCGGTTTTTGGCTCTCCGATTATGAATGGTCGCGCGGCCAACTGTGCTTGTTTGCAGCGGCGTGGGGCTGATAGACGCGGCAGCGGCCGGCCGGCCCGCACAGCAGCCGTGTGTGTCCGCGCGCTGCTGCCGCTTCTGTTATATCGAACCACATGATGGAACCACACCCGTATCATTTTATTTATGCTATACTCTTACATTCTAGCAGGGTTATAATAAATAACACGAAACCTGAAAGCCTAAGAGAAAGGCTATAAACTTTTGTAATGTGCACATTATGGGAATGAAAAATTACATTTCGCACCTCGGTAAGAAGAGTAACACAATTTTAAAACCAGCACTTTTTATATTATCATTGAGAAATATTGCCGCGAGAGACCACGAATACCGACTGCCGGCGTGGCGCAGGGGATAGCGTCACAAACTGCGGTGCTGAAGGTCGCCGGTTCAATCCCGCCCACTGGCAAAAATTTATTTCTTTGTAATTAACAATTCCAGAAGGTTATACGTCTTTCTTATGTTCACTTGTAAATTCTACTTGTTTCTTATGTTAACTGTTCTTCTAATTTCTGGTAAATTCTGTCTGTGTATAAATAGCAGAGCACTCTGCCTGAGAGGCAGTCAGTGCTGCGTGTATGTTGAGTTCGTAATAAACGTGCTTTCAGTATAAGTGCTGTGTTCAGTTGCCTTCGAAGTCAAGCCTGCTCCCATTGCAACGCGACATTGTTTGGTGGAGGCGCCGAGTATCCTGTGCAACAACTGCATCACCTTGGCTCCGATTAGGCAACGTAAAAGCCGTCGCTTACACGGACTGGAAGCGGAATACAAGGGATACACCGAGTACGTCCTTCCAAAAGTCCGTATTATCAGAAGAACCATGGAAACGAAACCAGCGGTAAGCCAGCTACACATCAGACACCCGTCGGTGTTCTCTGGAGACGCTGGACAGGACCCTAACAAATGGCTAAAAGGGTTCGACCGAGTCGCCAAGTACAACAGGTGGCATCATACGATGTGCTTGGCCAACGTTTATTTCTACCTGGACGGAACAGTCCAGCAATGGTTCGAGAACAACGAAGACAAGTCGAATGACTGGAAGACGTTCCAGGAGGAACTGAAGAAGACGTTTGGAGACCGCCAGCGATAAATCTGTTCGGCGTAAGAACAGCTGAAGAACCGGGTCCAACGATATGGTGAGCCAACACAATCGTACATACAGAATGTTCTGTCCCTGTGTAACACTGTCAATCCGAACATGACTGAGGTGGACAAAATCACGAACCTGATGAAGGGTATTGCATAAGATATGTACCAAGCTCTTCTGATAAAAGACGTTGCTACGACAGAAGAGTTCATTAAGTGGTGCCAGCGTATTGAAGAGATGCAACAAAGGAGGGTTGGACGCAAGAAGTATTCAAATGTTTGTAAAGTCTATGGGACTTAACTACGGGGTCATCAGTCCCTAAACTTACAAACTACTTATGAAACTAACTAAGACTAAGGACGGCACAAATATCCATGCCCGAGGGGGGATTCGAACCCCCGACCGTAGTGGCCGTGCAGACCGTGACTGGAGCGCCTCAGTCTCCTCGGCCACCGCGGCCGGCGCAAGAAGTATGACAGACTCCCCAATGTCGTCCCTATGGCCGTTGTGGAAGACCAGCATGACTTCGCTTCTCTCATACGACAAATTGTAAGAGAAGAATTACAAGAATTTATGGCAACCGGGACTGTTAGACCGAGCGAGCATCAGATTATGGCCATGGATGTAAGCCCTGTAAGTCACGAGGGAGCCGACGTCACTGAGGAAGAGGTATTTCAGACATTAGCTCCTGTCTGCCCCGTCAATCGCACCCGACGTGAAGAATGGCGTCGCCCTGCTATGACTTACGCTGCAGCCGCCAAAAGGCAGCCCATGAACCGGTCGACGCGATCACAACCGACTCCCCCGGTAAATGACGCCCCGCAGAAGAACAGACGTCTGGAGGACTGAAGACAACACACCACTGTGTTTCCACTGTGGGCGCCCTGGACATGGAGCACCACGTGTCATGTTATCTGATCGTGGAAAAGTATTCCAGTCAAAAATAGTATCAGAGGCAATGTCACGGTGCCACATGGTCCACACAATGAGAACTGCATACCATCCTCAGACAAATGGTCTTACGGAACGTGTTAACAAGACGTTAGCCGACATGCTGTCGATGTACGTCGATGTTGAAGAGAAGGATTGGGATACAATACTGACAGTCGTGATATTTGCTTACAATACCGCAAGGCAAGACACCACAGGCTTCACTCCGTTTTTCCTGCTCCATGGCCATTAAGCTGAGACGACAATGGATACGCTGTTTCCGTTCCAACCGGACGACACTCAGGATGACTATGTTAAACAGCTTATCACCAGGGTCGAAGAAGCAAGACAGCTGGCTCGCATACATACACTGGATGCCCAGGCGAAGGACCGTCAGCGGTATAACGACAAGCACCGACCTGTTGTGTACAGCCCAGGAGATCTGGTACGGATTTTTACCCCTGTACAGAAAGTTGGACTATTAGAAAAGTTATTGAAGCAATACTTTGGTCCTTATCGTGTTATACACCATCTGTCATACTTCGTATACGAAGTTGAGGATTATGAGCCGTCGTCTAAACGTCAAAAACGAAGAGACATTGTTCACGTCCTGCGCATGTAGCCTCACTACGATCCTGAAGAGCAGGTAGACGACAATGGCTTCTTGTTGAAGGACTTTAAGGACGATAATGTTCCTGATGAAGCCACGACAGGAACGTCTGTCGTCGATAATCGCGGAGAAGGGAAGGATTCTCTTGAACTGTCATAAACAGGGCCCATGACACGGTCAAGATCCAGGACATTGCAACAGGCTCCACAGGGATCATAACAGCGGGTCACTGTTTCTCCAGGAGAGGGAGCAAATCCCGCGAGAGACCACGAACACCGACTGCTGGAAATTAGATATCAGTAGAAATTACTACATTTACGTTTGAGGAACTACATTTTCTTTTCTGAATCAACAGTTGGGGAATTTATTTTGTTGTTCAGTTAGCCACTGAAGAGGCATTTCCTTATTTAACATTTAAAAACTGCCGGCGTGGCGCAGGGGATAGCGTCACGGATTGCGGGGCTAAAGGGTCACCGGTTCAATCCCGCCCACCGGCAAAAATTTATTTATTTGTAATTAACTATTCCAGAATGTTCTACATCTTTCTTATGTTCACTTGTAGATTCTACTTGTTTCTTATGTTAACTGTTCTTCTAATTTCTGGTAAATTCAAAAAAAACTGCCGGCGTGGCGCAGGGGACAGCGTCACGGACTGCGGTGTTGAAGGTCGCCGGTTCAATTCCGCCCACCGGCAAAAATTTATTTCTTTGTAATTAACAATTCCAGAAGGTTCTACGTCTTTCTTATGACGCCTGAGAGGCAGTCAGTGCTGCGTGTATGTTGAGTTCGCAAATCAAAGTGCTTTCAGTATAAGTGCTGTGTTCAGTTGCCTTCGAAGTCAAGCCTGCTGCCATTGCAAAGCGACAATATGTTTGGCGAGCTCCGACCTGGACCAGAAACGTTATATCTTTTTATCGGAGTTTGTCCGCTTCAGGAGAATAATGTATGTTGTAGGATAGTCCAAAACATTCGTCAAGACAATAAAAATGTTGCTAATCTGAAGTATTACAGTTTTGAGGTATGTCACTGTTCAAGACGGCATGCGATTTAAGTTTATTTCCTAATATTCAAATGTTTGTAAATTTATTGGACCGAACTGCGTGTTCATCAGTCCGTAGCTTAAAAAATACTTAAACTAAGGTAAACTAAACTAAGGAGACACACACACACACACACACACACACACACACACACACACACACACACAAGCGCGCGCCCCAGGGAGGACTCGAACCTCCGACGGCGAGCAACCGCGCGCTCCGCAGCGAGGTGCCTTTGACTGCTCGGCTACTCCACCGCGGCTTTCCTAATATTATATACTTTATTGATTCATGTTTAGAAAAGTCAATATTTCCACCTAATAAAATACAAACATATGAAAACTGTATCCATATTATTCATTATAATTACAATGAATGGTCAGGATATCATCGACTCGTTTTGGATTAAGTCTGCTTCTTTTGTCGGAGATAAGATTACCTGCAGCACTGAAACATCTTTCACTAGCCGCGTTTCAGGCGGGAACGCAAAATACTCTTTTCGCTACAACAGCTAGCTTCGTAAGGAGACTGCTGTTACATTTCCACCACTCAAGCGGATCAGCGTCGTCCCCATTCTCTTTAAGTACAACTCCACCTCATCTGTGCACTAATTATCAGCCGGCTCACAGTCTAGCGACTCCGAAAACAGACTTCATCTTTTTCGCTGGCGATCGTGGGTGACTATCTCTGGATGGCTCTACGTAAATATGCGACAGTTATATATCACAAAAACAAAATAAGATATTACTTCCATGTTGCAACTTTCTTCTAGATTACCTGGAACCGATATTTCACTGCAAATTTTTCGCACAGCATTTAACGTCTCCTCCTTCTCAGCTTCGGATATTTTTAACTGCCAAAAACCAGTGGCCAAAGAAATGTTGCTATTCTATACAATGCCTGAATCTCAACGTTTTCCTCCATGAGACGGAGGCAACGCACTTTCATCATTCGTAGGACCTACAGTAACGTAACACGGAAAGTGTATATACTGACAAATGCCAATAACACTGAAAGTGGTCTTTGTAGTTAAATACAATAAGCAAAGAAATTTGTCGTACAGTAATTTAAAGAAACTTACCTCTGTATCACAAGGCTGTCTATTGCAGTAGCTCTTCAGTTTATGGACCCACAACAAAACAAATTGAATTGTCGGCTACTTCTCTCCTTCAAGCACTTATGTGGCATCTTTGAATGTCTGCAGAAATGTCTCGAGTGTTTTTGCAATCTCAATGTCGTAACCGCAAAGTTTATCAGAGGCGGCCTTCTTTGCCAGTATTTCCCGGATTTGATCAAACAGAACTTAACATTCTGAACAAGCTGTTCCATCTCGTATCCGTTTCTTGCTTCAAGCTAGTTGGTAGTGTAACCACATCACTCGTTTGCTTCATGAAACGGAGAGTGTTTTTGGCAGCATAAATTGTGGCATACACCACTTCCACCTCTTTTTTTTCAATAGTCCTCAGAGAAAACGTGTAGTAGGACAATGTTCAAAAGATGTGAAATGCATGCGTAATGCAGTAAGGATTCCAATGTTTTGCACAAATTAGCACCTCGGCCCGTGACAAAAGAAATCTTATTAAGTGCTGCGGATTTACTCCTAAATTTAAAAAATGCTTCCTCAATATTGTCCTTAATAAATTCCCCGGATTTCTTCTCGGAAAATATGTTGCCAAAGCTATGTTTCTTAATGTCCACTGTTCATCAACAAAGTGCGCAGTAACAGGCACGTAATATCTTTTTAGATACGAATCGGTCTACAAATTGGCTGTGCGCGCACATTCGTTTGCGTCTACAGCCTGGACAGTTCTGGGCATAAAAATTCGCCCGTATTTCATCGTCTAGTCTTTCTATGTTTCGTGCCACTGTCGTAGGATGAGGCAGAATGTTGGAGACGTCTACCTGTCCAAATTCCGAACCAATATTTACAAGCTCCTAGCAAAGAGAACGAATTCCATTTCCTGAAATCTTTGTAAACAGACGAAGATCCCTGGCACACAATTCGAAACATTTTAGGGACTTTTAGTGGCTTTAACTAAAGCCGGTAATGCTTGAGAACGTTCTTTCTCCAGTTGTGTTCTGCAGACATGTGCCTTGAGGTGTGTTGTTGTGTTTCGATAAGATAGGAGAGCAGAACACTTGCCACAATAAACGTAGCCAACATAATTTCCCTCTTTATCATTTACTAATGAAAAACTAAACTAAAAACTAACGCGGAATGAAAAGTAGACTTTTTACTTTTACAGAGGAAAGGCAAAGCTTATAAGGAAAAAATAAGTTAATAAAACGATGTGGCGTGGTCTTATATACCGTCAAATTTGTTTACAACTTGAAAATCGGAAAAGTTGATTCCCCCCCCCCCCCCCTTTTTTTTCATTTCGGAACGACCCGGCGCCAGCCAGCTCGCAAATCGCAGCTCGGCTCGGCCCGGCCGGCAGTGTGAACGCACGCTTAAAAACTAGAAGTCGTTTCTATCTGTTCTTTTGGATCGTGGTAAGGCTTCATACGGAGGACGTGAATAATGTCACTTCGTTTTTGTGGATTTGAAGACGGCTTATAATCCTTGACTTCGTATGTGACGTCTGACAGGCGGCGTATGACACGATACGGACCAAAGTATCGCTTCAGTACCTTTTCTGATAGCTCAAGTTTACAAATAGGGGTAAAAATCCATACCAGATCCCCTGGGCTGTATACAACAGGTCGTTGCTTGTCGTTATACCACTGACGGTCCTTTTCCTGGGCGTCCGGTGTCCGTATACTAGCCAGCTGTCTTGCTTCTACGACCCTGGTAATGAGCTGTTTCACGTAGTCATCCTGAGTGTCGTCCGGTTGGAACGGAACAGCGTAGCCATCGTCGTCTCAGCTTCACGACCATCGAGCAGGAAAACAGCGTGAAGCCTGTGGTTCTTGCCTTGCTGTATTATAAGCAAATATCACGACTGTCAGTATTGTAACCCAATCCTTCGGCTCAACAGCGACGTACATCGGCAGCATATCTGGTAACGTCTTGTTAACATGTTCTGTAAGACCATTTCTCTGAGAATCGTAGGCAGTTGTTATTCTGGGGACAATGTCCCAACGTGACATTACTTCTGATACTAATTTTGACTGGAATACCTTTCCACGATCAGATATCATTACACGTGGAGCACCGTGCTTCAAAACAATGTCTTCTACTAGGAATTTTGCGATCTCTGGGGCTTCTGCAGTGAGCACAGGTTTAGTGACAGCGTAGTGGGTGAGGTAGTCAGTTACCGGTTGTCGCCTTCGGAAACCTCCATAAAGGTAGATTCCAATTCGGTGGAATGGAGCTGCTGCAGGTGGAATTGCTACCAAATGCCTTGTAGGTAATTGAGACACATGCTTCTGTCGGTGGTACTCCGTACAGTGACTCACATTGTGCGTGACAGATCGGTAGATACCTTGCCAGTAATACCTGCATCTGATACTGTCAAGGGTCTTCACGAATCCTACAAGACCGGATATTGGTGAATCGTGGAAATTCTTGATAATAGCTGGCCGGAAATGAGCTCGAACGACCAGTAGCAATTTGGGGTCCAGTGGATTGCAGTTGCTCTTATGCAATGTCCCATTTATAAGCTGAAACTCTTCTTTGGTCGGTTCTCCTTTCTCCAAGGCCTCTAGAGTTTGTAATAATGCTCGATCTTTCCTTTGTTCAACTGCAATGTCACCTAATTCAGTGTTGTCAGAAATTTAACTCCTACTATTGTGTTCCACAAATGGATTCCTCGAAACCTTGTGTTTGCGCCCGTTTTTGAGAACCACTGTGACTTTGTACTCTTGCAGTCTTAGTGCCTATCTTGCTAGTCGAACTGATGGAGCTTTCAAACTACTCAGCCATCATAAATAATGGTGGTCTGTCACGATGATGAATGGTTTGCCGAATAAATACGGCCGGAAATTTTTAATAGTCCAGATATCTGCAAGACAGTCTTTCTCAATTGTAGAGTAGTTTATCTCGGACCTTTTCAGGACCTTCCAGAATTTGGACGAGCACTGCACCAATCCTACAACTACTAGCGTCAATGTTAAGTTCAGTTTCCACATTCTCGTCGTATAATGTTATAACTCGTGCGGAAGTTACAGCCTCCTTAAGTGACTAGAAAACTCTTTCCTTCTTCTCATCCCAGTAAAACTTGGCGTCTCCCTGCGTAAGTTCATGCAATGGCCATGCCTTTTTACAAAATCTTTTTATGGAACGTCGGTAGGATGAGCACAGCCCGAGAAAACTTCTCACGTCATGAATGTGCTGAGGAGTTGGAAATTCTGTGACTGCCCTTACTTTGTCTGGATCTGGACGAACATCATCTCCGTTGACTAAGTGCCCGAAGATTTTAATTTCTTGGTGACGAAGAGGCGGAGGGCTACAACCGGCACTCTGCTGTGATTGGTTGGACACTGTCACTTGGCTGACCGTAATGTAGTGCCGCCGTACAGCGCCGTTTCTTCTGCCGTTGGCCGTTGCTTATTTTATTACGCGTGAGCGCCTACGAGAAGGGAGCTCAGCAGACCGCCTTGGCTGCCTGTTATGCGGGCACTCTACACGGTCAGGGGATGACACAGCATGCCGCAAGACGGAGAAGTTTTCATTGTTTATGGCGTTATATCTCCTGAACTATCGGTCCTATCGCAAAATCGTTTGTTAGCTGACGTCTACTACCTATAAACTACATTCCTGCCAAATTTAAGCTTCATGGGTGAAAAGGTTTCGAGATTTCGTGTTTAGTCAGTGAGTGAATAAGTGAGTGAGTGCATGAATGAGTGTCCTTTCGCTTTTATAAAGACAGATATTTAGGAGACAATCTGAATAGCTCCCTTAGATTATTCGCGAATGATGCTGTCGTTTATAGGTTAGTGAAGTCAACAGAGGATCAAAAGCAGCTGCAAAGCGATTTAGACAAAATTTCTACATGGTGCGAAAATAGGCAATTAACATTAAATAATGAAAAGTGTCAAGCAATACATATTACAAGTAAAAGAAATCCTCTGAACATCAATTACGCGATAAATCAGTCAAAACTTAAGGTCGTAAATTATACCAAATACCTAGGAGTAACCATTACGAATAACTTAGACTGGAGAGAACAAACAGAAAATATTGTACGGAAGGCGAACCACAGGTTACGTTTCATTGGCAGAACGCTCCGAAGATGCAACAGCTCCACCAAACAGACTGCCTACATCGCACTTGTGCGTCCTTTCCTGGAGTACTGTTGCCCAGTGTGGGACCCTCACCAGGTGGGACTGACGGAAGACATTGAGAGGGTTCGCCGGCCGCGGTGGCCGAGGGGACTGAGGCGCTCCAGTCACGGTCTGCACGGCCACTACGGTCGGGGGTTCGAATCCCCCCTCGGGCATGGATATTTGTGCCGTCCTTAGGATAAGCTAGTTGATAAGTAGGTTGTAAATTTAGGGACTGATGAACCCGTAGTTAAGTCCCATAAGCTATACAAACATTTGAACATTTTTGAGAGGGTTCAGAGAAGGGCAGCTCGTTTTATCACGTTATACGGGGGAAAGAGTCACGGAAATGTTGTACGATTTGAGGTGGAAATCATTAAAAGAACGACGTTATTCGTTGCGGCGAGATCTATTAACGAAATTTAAATCACCGACTTTACTTCTGAATGTGAAAATGTTTTGCTAGCACCCACCTACATAAGGAGACATGACCATCCCAATAAAATAAGAGAAATCCGATCGAAAACTGAACGATTTATATGTTCTTTCTTCCCGCGCGCTATTAGAGAATGTAACGGTAGAGAAAGGTCATGGAAGTGGTCAATGGAACCGGCTCCTATGCACGTAAATGTGATTTGCAGAGTATCTATGTAGATGCTGATGAAGCAGTGCCTTCCACTCGCCGCGCCTCAGTATTTGCTGAAAGAGAAACAGTTTTACATTGTTTAGTTTTGTCATGGAACAATTATTCAGCTGTAATCAGCATAATGTTTTTTAGGCAATCACCATCCGTGAATAGCTTTCCTCGTTTGACGATTTCGTGGGCAATTCTTGTGCTTACTTTCGTAGCGGCTTCACTTTCATGAAAACGTTTTCTAGAAATGTTCTGTTACAAACATTCTACGTTTTAACACCTCGAAATATGTGCTCACTTACATGTCTTTGAAAGTATCGAACTGTGCCCCATGCTTTGTTTTATAATTACGACTGATATTGTAGTCCTTGAGCACAGCTATAAGTTCATTGCAGATTGAACACACGGCTTTGTTGCTTTTCTCTACGACGAAGTATTTCACGCCCCATGTTTTATTAAGTACTCGACACCTGAGCCGTGCAGCGCGCCACATTTACCTGCCCGAGCTCGCCTGCGTCCGGCCGCTGCGCTCTGCTGCCCGCACCGCGGGACATGCCGTTCGGGACATCCGGCTGCGGAAGTGTGTCAGTATTTCTTTGACCTGGCTGAGTAGAAATGGCTTTCACGAGCGCCTTTGCCATGTTTGTTTTAAACTTTTTCGCGAAGCGTGATTCAGTGGTGTTTTGCAATGTCTAGAAGGAGGAAGAAGCAAGTTTAGGTTTCAACGTCTCGTCCACAGCTTGGTCATTAGAGACGGAGCTAAAGCTCGGAGTTTTGGGTAGGGATGGGGAAGGAAATCGGCCGTGCCCATTGAAAGGAACCACCCCGGTATTTGCCTGGAGCGATTTGAGGAAATCACAGAAAACCTAAATCTGGATGTCCGGGGGTGGATTTTAACCACCATCCTCACGAATGTTGTTGTTGTTGTTTTTTTGGAGTTTTGAGGGGACTAAACCACACGGTTATCAGTCCCCTGTTCCAATCGAAGACAAGACATCCAAGTAGGAAAAAGGTAAAATATAGCTCAACATCCAAAAGAGAGGCATAAGGGGCACACAGTGCCAATGAACCTGACACTCCCAACACCACTGAAGAAGACAGGAATAGGAGAGACCAAGTCTTGAACTAAGCTAAAATAGAGCAGGGAGCAGTGGCTGGCTCATGACAAACAAATACAAGATGAGCCAGTCACTCTGCACAAACTAAAAACCTGGAGGTAAAAAACAGGGTAGGAGTAAGAGAGACATCAGATTAAAAGGTGAGGGTTGGGAACCTAAGACACCAGGCAACGAGCCCACCACTAAATAGAACGATAAAATCCAGCTGCGCGTATAAAAGCTGAAACACGGTCTGTCATTGACGCATTGTCAGCTAAAATCAAGGCGGGCGCAGTAGGTAAGTTAAAGGACTGCCGCAAGGCGGCTAAAAGCGGACAGTCCGACAGGATGTGGACCATTGTCAACAAATTTCCACAACGGCAATTTGGTGGGTCCTCTTGACGTAAAAGGTAGCCATGCGTCAACTACGTATGGCCAATACGTAAGCGACACAGGACAACAAAGTCCCTATGGGAAGGCCTGAAAGACGACTTCCAGACAGCAGTAGAGGACTTCATCGCAGGGACGCTTGTTGGGGAGTACTCAGTGTTGCCCATTGTGTGTTCCAAGCTTCAAACACCTTGTGGCGCAAATCAAATCGGATATCCCGTTCTGGGATATCAATATCCAGGGGAGAAGCAGTGGTGGCCAGGTTAGCCAGCTGATCGGTACGCTCGTTCTCCGGGATGCCAATGTGGCCGGGGGTCTAAATAAAGTCCACCGAACAGCCAGGCTTGCCGAGTGAAGCGATGGCATTTTGAAGGGATTGCAGCGGATGGGAAGGAAATACTAAATGTTCAAATGTTTGTAAAGTCTATGGGACTTAACTACGGGGTCATCAGTCCCTAAACTTACAAACTACTTATGAACTACTTACGAACTAGGACGGCACAAATATCCATGCCCGAGGGGGGATTCGAACCCCCGACCGTAGTGGCCGTGCAGACCGTGACTAGAGCGCCTTAGTCTCCTCGGCCACCGCGGCCGGCCAGAGAAATACTAGTCAAGGGCTTGCAGGCCACTAAGGGAGTCGCTGCACACGACATACGACTTCCGGGGCCATGTTTTTAGGTGATCAAGAGCACGAGATATGGCGATCAGTTCAGCTGCAAAAATACTACAGCCAGGTGGCAGTGACCGTTGTTCTGTGTGGTCGCCATGAAGAAAAGAGTAACTGGCTGTGGCATTTACCAGGGAGCCATCAGTGTACAGGACTTCTGCATCACGGTGAGTAGCAAGGAGTGCCAGAAACTTGCAACGGAGTATCAGTGGTGAAACTAACGCCTTTGGATCGCAGGACAATTGCAGGTGGAGCTTCAAACGGGGGATGGACCGAGGAGGGATACGGGATGGACAGGAAAAAGCGCCAGGGAGAGGTAGGGAATCAAGTGAGGAAAAGAGTGTACAAACCCGGATCGCGATTGGAAGACCTGGTCTTGATCGGCGTGGTGGAGAAGGAGGGGTAACAGTCGGAAACAAAAGCCTGCAATTCGGATGGTGTGGCGTGGCATGGACTCGAGCAACATAGCTAGCAAGAAGCAGCTACCGGCGAAAGTAGAACGGAGGAATCCCTGCTTCAGCAAGAAGACTTGGCACAGGGCTGGTGCGGAAAGCCCCAGTCGCCAGCTGGATACCACTATGGTGGATGTGATCAAGGTTCCTCAAGGCGGATGGTGCTGCCGAGTCGTATACCAGGCTCCCGTAATCAAGCCTTGATTGTATCAAGGACTTGTACAGCTGCAGGAGGGTGGAAAGAGCAGCGCCCCAAGCAGTATGGCTCAAGCAGCGGAGAATATTGAGATGTTGCCAGCATTTTTGTCGCAGCTGACGCAGATGTGGCCCCCCAAGTAAGCTTGTCGTCGAATGCTATCCCGAGAAACCGATGCGTCTCTTCAACGAGGAGCAATTCACCACCCAGATATAGCTCGGGATTCATGTGTACTGTCCGGCGGCGACAGAAGTGCTTCACGCGGGTTTTCTGCGCTGAAAACTGAAAACCATGGGTAGAGGCCCATGATTTGGCTTTTCGGATGGCTCCCTGTAGCCACCGCTCAGCGACGCTAATTCTAGCAGAACTAAAATAAAGACAAGTCATCAGCAAAGAAGCTGGAACAGACAGATGATCCCACTGCTGTGGCAAGCCCGTTTATGACGACTAAAAATAGAGGCAAACTGAGGACGGAGCCCTGTGGGACACCGTTTTCTTGAATGTGTGATGAACTAAGAGTGGCACCCACCACAATCCTAATGGAGAGCAAATTCCTGATAAAGACCGGAAGTGGGCCCCGTAAGCCCCAGTCGTACAATGTAGCCGTATGTGGTGGCGCCAGGTTATGTTGTTCGCTTTCCAGAGATCGAAAAATACAGCAACAAGGTGTTCACGCCGGGTAAAAGCTGTACGTATAGCCGTCTCCAATGACATAAGATTGTCAATTGTGGAGCGGCCCTGACGGAAACCCCCTTGTTGTGCAACCAAGATTCCCCGGTCTTCGAGGATTCACATAAGCCGCCGACTTACCCCAAGTACAACGAGCTTGCATAGAACGTTCGCGAGGCTGATCGGACGGTAACTATCAGCCACCTGTGGGTTAGCGCCAGGTTTTATCACTGGGATGATGGTGCTTTCCCGCCATTGTGAGGCAAAAACACCTACTGCCCAAAGACGGTTAAACGAGGCGACTGACCGTCCACAGGAAGATGTCGAAGAAACTGGCTATGGATACAATCTGGTCCTGGACAAGTATCTGAGCATAAAGCAAGGGTACATTGAAACTCCCACTCACTAAAGGGTGCATTGTACGACTCCTGGCGACGTGTGTGAAATGACAGTGGCTTCCGCTCAACTCGTTCTTTTAGGGTGCGGAAGGCTTCAGTCGAATTGATGCCTGCATAAATCTGTGCCATGTGCTCGACGACAACAAGCGGGTCTGTGCAGTAGTCTTGTGTAGTTCGCGAACGAACTAGTTGGGAAGAGCGCTCAGACAGGCGAACTACGCGAACTAGTTCCTAGATCCCTCGCCTCTTAGTACGTCCGCTACTTTTCCGAAGATTGACGAGGAGCAGCGAGAGGACGCGAGAGTGCGCAGAATCGCGTGATTCCCTTCTGCCAGTTACCGTCATTTCAGGCTGAGGTGCAGCTCAGCTGTAGTTTCATAGTTCAATGCCACAAATTTACTTTCTAAGGTATTCAGTAGTGTCATAACAAAGGAAAGAGCTCTTATTTGTAATTAAAATTACACTACAAATGGCGTTTTTTGGTGTTAATAACGTATTTCTTGTCCGAAATATTTGAAAAATCGACGTTCTGGTCTCTGGTAGTCAACAATTATGTCTGTCAAATTTGGTACCGACCGGTTGAACGATTCGACCTAAGAATTGGGAACACGTTACGGACAGACAGACATCCCAAAATCGCCGTTATTTTTGCAAATATCTCTGAAATGATACGAGATATGAAAAAACATAAAAGAGCAAAGTTGCAGAGAATTGTCTCCTCTACAAATTCAGTTATTCAGTTTTCGTGTCAGTTGAATGGTTAATCCGTTACTTTTATTTAAATTTCGAGCTGTCAAAAGGCGATCGCAAAGGCGCACTTTTAGTGTTAATACCGTAACCTAAAGTGGGCCAATACCTCAACATATATGAAATAGCGCAAGGCAATCTGAGATAAATTACTTATCGATTGAAAAATAAAAACCACGGGCACAAGTTGCTATATTGTGTCCTATTAACGCGGTAGATTCCCTCAAATTTGTCCGTCATTTTCAGGTTTTGTTAGCACACATTGGAAAACCGAACGTGATTTTCTTGATGCTTGATAACATATTCATTACAAGTGACTAGATTCAATTCAATTATGAAAAATGATCAAAAAGCAAATTAAATGAGATAAACATTGTAATTTTACGAAAATCGAAAGTGTGAACTGATTTTTGTAGAAATCAGGAAAGCAGTACGTGAATGATATTTTACACTGGGAGACCTTGTGTTACTAAGTTGTGTGCAAAATTTCACACTTATCGTAGTTTTCATTAAAGACAAAAACCCAAAGGTAAAACCTTTTTCGCAGCGCCATTTTTCCGCATAGTTGGCTTCAGTTTATGTAGTATTGTTCGTCAGTGTTGGGAATTAAACCCATTTGTCTGTGGTTACTTAAAATATATTGATTCATGTGAGACTGGTTTCGAAGTTTTACTAGAAACCGGTATTTGTAAAAGAAGTGTCGAATACACCCTATTTTCACATTTTCACAAAAATCATCATGTTTACGAGAATTTTGTACAATATTGGGAAATAGTAGGAGGCTGAAATTTGCCCGCAGCATTGTCAGCCCACGTCGGATGATCACATACACTTTTTTATACAGTTAAAATAATGGTCTTTCTAGTCGGCCCAGTTTGAAAAGTTTTATAGAACATAGGTTTTTTTTATTTTATTTTTTTTTTATTTTTTTCAATAAGGTCAAGGATACCGCATTTTTTATCTTTTTCTAAAATTTCTAACTTTGCAGTTAATTAATTCGGTATTGGAAAGCGATACCTAAACAAACCTTTATGTTTGAGAACCTTGTATTGTTAGGTTATCCCATGCCAAGTTTCATGTTCACCATAGCTTTAGTCCCCGAGATATAGGACGCCAAACTTTAAAGTTTTTTGTGGTGCCGATTTTTTTTCAACAAATTTGGCTTAATTGTTTCTGGCTGTATATGGCACGTAAAATTACTTTTATTATTATTCCCTAGAGAATGCATATACGAGGCGCGTCCAGAAAGTAAGTTCCGTTTCAATTTATCTCCGCTGCAGCGCTGCGATTGCAGTTCCACACACGCGCTGTAGACGATGTGTATCATGGAGAAGAACATGCGCCATTTGGAGATCGCTGTCAGTTACGTACGCTTTGTTGTGCTTGTTTGAAATGTCGGCGTTGATTGAAAATCCCGCCGCCTGTGAAATCAGGTCGATGATTCGGTTTCTGAATGCGAGGAAAGTGAAACCAAGTGAAATTTATCGGCAAATTTGCGATGTTTACGGACCAAATGCGATGAGTGATTCGATGGTGAGAAGATGGGTCCGACAGTTCAATGGCGGGCGTAGTGATGTGCACGATGAAGAACGAAGTGGGTATCCATCTTTGGTTACAGAAGAACTGGTTCACGCGATTGACGACAAGATCCAGGACAACTGTAGGTTTACAATTAGTGCTATCGCTATGGACGAGCTGAAAGAAACTGTTTCCCTCATTTCTTTCAAGGAAATATTGCCCGAGTTATAACAACTCAAAGTCGTCAAAAATTTACGCTCGCCCTGCGCAAAGTCGCGCATGGTGTCAAACAACTGAGTATATCTCTGACAATATTGCTTCGACGAGCCTTAAAATTTACCAATGTTCTTTGGGGACATGTGCGATTGTTCACAAAAATTTCTTCGAGATCCGTGACGGTCGAGCAAGAAAATGTTCAGAAATTAGGCGATTTGACATGGAATGACCCTATTATCACATCATCGTAAGGCATATAATTTTTCGTCACAAAGATGACAATACGTAGATTTACCAACAACAAGGAACTAAAGAGATTTATGAATCATCTCGCTCTTTATGTTAGAGCCATCACTTAGTTTAATATGAAGTGAAACACTGTAAGTACTGAGCAAAGTATAAAACTACCTACAAACGTACCGGAGCCGGTAACGCGAAGCCGACGACTACAGTTTTGCTTCTGCAGGACAAAATCGGACGTCTCCTGTCTGCTTTTACCAGATGCATTACAGCGCACGTCTATTTTATTCTTTTTCTTCCCCCCCCCCCCCCCCCCGCCCCTAAACTGATAGTGCACTGACAATTCAGTCAGTGAGAAAAAATTACAAGTGTTTTCAAGATACATGCACGACTGTCCAGCGATACAAAACTGATGACTGCGACCTTGAATGTCACCTCTCGAATAGTGGTGACTCCTTCGGGTTTCAGCTCCCCGCAGCCAAAAGGAAAAGGGGAAAAAATAAAACAAAACAACAACAATGGCCCACACGCCTGTATCGATGGACAGTAATTAGTTTACTTCTCTTGGAGTGGTTGGGCGTAAGCTGAACCTTCCAACACTCTACCGGTTAATCGTTTGTAGTGACCTCGATTGCAACAACGTAACAACCCAATTTTTCTTTCTTGTTTTCTTTCAGTAAGGATACAGCAGGCAATTTAACGAAATGTCTACAGAAATGCTGTTCGAACACGCGCTGAATACATAACAGTCAAACTTCCCTTAACGGACACTTCCCAACAGCGGACTCCTCTCAATAGCGGACATTTTAAAATTCCCCTACAAAACAACATTAGGCCTTATGCTAAAATTATTTCGAATAGCGAACATTCTCAATAACGGACACGGACACCATAATATGTCCCCAGACAACAATCATAACTTCCAAATAACGGACAGCGTCAAAGTATCAGTGCACTCTTGCGTGTCAAAAGCCTGAATGTCGTCAATTTTAACGTGTGTTGCTTGAAGATTTAGCGTGTTTCTTGTTCGTATTGCGTGGTTTCATGGCATTGCCATCTACTGAAACTTCTTGGAAGTACAGTACGTTCAGTATTGGTCCATGCAGCGCAGAAACAGACAATGAGAGTGCGTCGCCAAACACTTTCCGCCTGTTGTCGGTACATCAGATGAAGCCAAGCGTTCAATAGTTAACGCACTGTTGTGTTGCAGCGTGGGCTTGGGTAGGACAGGGGAGAAGCGATAGGTGTATCGAATGTTTTTATTTGATGGCTGCCACTGCCTGGTTTCAAAAGTCAAAAGGTTTGTCTAATGTGTCTGTGTTCTTGTCGTCCGTCTGTGTGTTTTCGATTTGAAGTTTCGTGCTTGCGTTACACGTTTTAAAATGCCCAGAGATAAAAGTGGCCAAATACCAAAAAAGAATCATTCGAGTGCCGGTAAAAAAAAAAAAAAAAAAAAAAAAAAAAAAAAAAAAAAAAAAAAAAAAAAAAACGCTGACTACGGGCGCGAAACAAAAGGAGAATGTGATATCGTTGTAACAAAAGCTTCGAACTTTGCAGAAAATTGATGCTGGTCAGTCACCCACGAAAGTTGCTGCGAATTTGAACGTCGGTATGAGTGCGATTAGTGATTGAAAAACAAATGGATCAGAAATTTAATCATTTTGTTCCATTCAAGCGTCAAGCAGCGCAATGAAATCTCGAAAAAGAATGAGAAAAGGTTCACATCCTCAGAAGTGGTTTTATTTTTGTGGCACGAACAAATAAGAGCAAAAGGCGTGCTAGCTAAGGTCCTCTACTTCGTCTAAAAGCGATGACTTCTTATGAGCTCATTGAAGGAAAGGAGTAAGAATTCCTCGGAAATTATGGCTGGCTGGATCGGTTCAAGAAGTGGCGTGGCATTCGCACGTTTTACGATCATACTTAGCAGTACTGACGCAATTCGGTGTGTTTCACACGTGAAAACAGGAGACATTGGTTTTATTCGAGATTTTCGTTATCCGAACCGCCATACCGATCATTTCGGATAAACGGTAGTTTACTAATTTGTATTTTATCCTTTTCTTAACAGCGGACACTTCTTAAAAGCGGAAAGTTTTATTTTCCCCATTGGTGTCCGTTATTCAGAAGTTTTACTGTACTTGCTATCGCGGCACTGATGCTGCTCATTAACTCGTAATTACTCGTGAAATGAGACAGCTCTATTTCACTGGCGGTAACGTATTGTCTAAAATGCACAGGTTAGTAAGCTGCCCACAATCTAACTTTTTCAATACACGATTTACAAATGCTTTGTTAGAAAGCTAAGATGCTGTACTCTCACATGTCCAAAAATCGCATTTTTTAACCCCATAGTTTTCTTTTTTTTTTTTCCAGAATCGAGTGAGAAGCATTGTGGAACTAAAAACTCAAGCGGAATGAAAAGTAGACTTTTTTCACATACAAAGTAAAGCTTGTAAGAAAAAACTAAGTTCATAAACCGATATGGGATGGTGGTATGTACGGTGAACAGTTTTTACATATAGTGGATTTCCGCTACGGGGACCCGCGCTGCCCGGCGCCGTCCGGTGCAGCCGGGCACTGCGCAGCGCGTGGCGAGGTCCGCCCGGGAGGCGTGGCTACGGGCAGCGCAGGCCTGCTGCACGCCTCTGCTTCACACTCGGCATCGACTTTTCTATACACTCTTCAACCAACCCCAAGGCCTTACAACGGGCCGTGCCTACGTCACACTTAGAGGCCCTGGCCGCCATCTGACTGGCCGCCCGCTGCGCGGCGGTGGACATGCCCGAGCCAACAGCCAGTGAGGTGGCGGCCGCGGCCTCTAAGTGTGACGTAGGCACGGCCTGTTGTAAGGCCTTGTCTTCTAGCTGGTGTTGCTTCAACCGACATTCTGCACAGTGCACACGTATTCGGCACAAAAATCTTAGATTTCTCAAACAAAGAAAACTTGAAATAACACGACACAGGCTCAGTGGCGGCACGTACAAAATTTGACCAGTGTGCTACAATATTACAAAAATAAACAGGAAACAAAATATACTAAAATAAAAAGTCAACCTTTGTATGATTGCCTTTAATTAAATATCAATTAATACTGTATTGACAGTAAGACTTTCAGGGGAATCTATAACAGCGCTGCCAACTGCATGTATTCACTGCAGGTATTAAATATAACGTTTAAAAATATTAATTTTATTTACAGAAATTAAAAATTTAGACTCAGAGGTATTTGAATACCAGCCTCACACAGGTAGATTTGAGAGACAACGCGCAAGACGCCTGAGCCAGTGCGCTATTTGACTCTGTATGTCGCAATATTCGTCATATACTATTCTTCCGCAGCCGTTACACGCAGCGCGAAAAGAAATATTGATCTGGTGCCGCAGTCGGTCTCAGCACACGTGAGTCGTCAGGCCTGACATCAAGTCTGCGCATGCGCACTAGCGATCAGACGACTGCGCCGCCTCTATGCGCACGTACCAGCGCGGCTGAATCCCACTTCAGCACACGGAGCTGGTTTCCAGCTAACGCGGCGAGAGCGCTCCAAAATGCGTTTCCATCTTTATTACTAGCATTCTAATACGCATTGGAAGGGAATATGCATAATTTTATTGTGATATCTAGCTCGCATTCCAAGAGAAAGGATGAAATTTTACAGCGATTTCTCGCTTGCATTCGAAGAGAAATGGCATAATTTTAGTAAATATTTACAGTGTGCTGCAGCACAGTAGCACATTATCACCGCCATGCAATCAAAAAAAAAAAATTGCATGCCGCAAGATTCGATCCGGCGACTTTCGGATTACCAACCCGAGCGCTTACCGCTACGCCACGCCTCTGTGCAATATTACTAATCGTAAAGATCGTAGAGAGTATTGCACCACAACGGCGTTTTTTAACTGTCGATTTTCTCGACAACGGCTGAGAAGTGTATCTTGGTGCTTTGCTAAATTACACCTCTGGCCATGAGCTTTCATTATGCGCAGTATGAATCGAATCTGAATTTCACAATTGGCGGCCTCCCCTTGTTAGCCAAGTTAATTGATTTACAAGTGTGAACATAATTCAGGAGGCAAAAATAAGGACTTTTAAGGACAGTTATTAAAAGTTCAGCACTTTTAAGGACTTTTAAAGCACTGTATGAAACTTAAGGACTTTTAAGCACTTTCAAGAAACGTACGAACTCTGCAGTATTTCACTGGCGGTAACGTATTGTCTAAAATGCATAGGTTAGTAAGCTGCCCACTAACTAACTTTTTCAATACACGATTTGCAAATGCTTTGTTAGAAATCTAAGATGCTGTACTATCACATGTCCAAAAATCAGATTTTTTAACCCCATAGTTTTTTCAGAATCGACTGAGAAGCATTATGAAGCTAAAAACTCAAGCGGGATGAAAAGTAGACTTTTTTTCACATGCAAAGTGAACCTTGTAAGGAATCATAAGCCGATATGGGATGGTGGTATGTACGGTGAACAGTTTTATATATAGTGGATTTCCGCTACAGGGACCCGCGCTGCCCGGCGCAGCTCGTGCTGGCAATCCGTGCAGCGCGTGGCGAGGTCCGCCTGGGAGGCGTGGCTACGGGCCCGGGCGGGCAGCACAGGCCTGTGCCAACACCACCTAGAAGGGTGGTATTGCCTGTGCACGCCTCTGCTCCACACTCGGCATCGACTTTTCTATTCACTCTTCAACCGACATTCTGCACAGTGCAGCCGGCCGCGGTGGCCGAGGTGACTAAGGCGCTCCAGTCACGGTCTGCACGGCCACTACGGTCGGGGGTTCGAATCCCCCCTCGGGCATGGATATTTGTGCCGTCCTAGTTCGTAAGTAGTTTGTAAGTTTAGGGACTGATGACCCCGTAGTTAAGTCCCATAGACTATACAAACATTTGAATTGCACAGTGCACACTATTCGGCACAAAAATCGTATAGATTTCTCAAACAAAGAAAACTTGAAATAACACGGCACAGGCTACAACGAACGAACTAAGACGAAACCAACAAAGCAAAAGACTGCCAGGAACAGGAAATCCCAGTCGCCTGCAGGCAAGGCGCTAGTGGCGTCTTTCTTATTTATGAACAGTTAAAAGCGACTTTGATGTGCTTTAAGCGCTGCAATGCTCCTGGCGGCCTCTCGAAGTTACAACGAGCGAGAATAGCGCGCTACTTCAAACTGGTGCGCGGGTCGGATCTGGCCCGACGGTCTTATTTTGCAGGTCCTTGGCCTAGGCTCTTTAAACGAAACAACAATTAATAGAAATAAACAATCAAACGTCTCAAATATGTCAAAGACATTATTGATAGATCTGAAGCATTGAATTAAAATTTGTGGTGCGGCCGGGAATCGAACCCGGACCTCCATGCTTACTAGGCAGACGTCTTAAACTTTTTTTTTTTTTTCCCCTATGTTTATTTCTGTTCGTTGCGGACGGCGCCCGGCAAGAGACGATCACACCACTAACGATTAAGGCGTCTTGTAATAGTCTATGTACGATTTCCCTCCACAACACGAACTTTAATCCGTCTCTGGGATTGTTTATTTCTATTAATTGATATTTTCAATCGCCATAACAGGATTGTTCCACCATGTCCATTGCTGAGGTGCTATTCCGCTGCATGGAGAGCATTGGCAGTAGTGGCAATTATCTTTGGAACAAAGAAGCTGAATTAAAGTTTGTGTTGTGGAGGGAAATCGTACATAGACTATTCCAAGGCGCCTTAATCGTTAGTGGTTTGGTAGTCTAACGGTTAAAACGTCTGCCTAGTAAGCATGGAGGTCCGGGTTCGATTCCCGGCCGCACCACAAATTTTAATTCAATGCTTCAGATCTATCAATAATGTCTTTGAAACAACAATTGTTCTATTACTCTCTCCGTCATACTGCGCATTGAGTGTGGTGTATAATGTAAATAATATTTCAGTCGACAAATCAACGCATGAAACGTATAATATATAAATAGCAAACTCACGTTGTAGTAATACTGCAATGTAAATTTGGAACGACGTCAAATAATCCCAAACCAAACTTCACTTCCACTTGATAAAAACCTTTCGCCATGCGTAAGGTAACCAACTGGATAACTGAAGATTCACGGGATAGCGAGAGGCAATAGGATTGCACACTGGTCGTATCTTTACCTCGACGCGACGTTTTGAACCGATTCTGGCGCTTTCTTACGAATGAAATACAATTATATTCCAAAATATTCGATGTGCTATTGTGCAATGCTGTTGATTGATTCCCCCCCCCCCCCCCCAAGTCTCCATAACGATAAGTTTTGCCGCGTCGCTGAATATCACGCATGCGCATTCGCAGCTAACAAGCTGGGCAGTTGACGGCTCCAGCTGCCCCGGTCGCTGAACAGATGGCCGCGTACTCTGGCGCTCCTCGTACAAGCAGCAGCTCTCGGCTCAGCGGTAAGATAGAAACTTTTCCACTGCAGAAACGCGAATTGTGAGAGGAACTTCTGCTTTTCCATAAAACAAGGGAACGATTAATGGTAAAATCTAGGCTTTTGTTCACTTTTCATTTTCAAAACTGGTATGGGTAAGGGGCGCTTACCTAGCATACCCAGAATGCACACTACTGGTTGACGAGTTGATTGCACCACTACTGTAGTATGAATGTGCCCACTTGGGGGCCGCGGGCAACCGGGCGCTAGCAGAGTCGAAGGCAAGGTAAAAACTATCTGAAGGTTCAGGATGTCCTACAGACCTGTATCACTCGTAAAGGACTGGAGCATTCTGTCATGTCGAAATCTACCCCAACAGACTGCCCTACAGTGCTGATGTACCCACAATTTTTCTCAAAATCGAACTAAACCGTTTCTGTCACAGGATCCACAAAAGAACAGTGGCGGATTAAAGAAATTTTATGAGAAGGGGGGGGCGGTTGCCTCGAAGAAAAAGAGAATCTGCTGTTCCTCCCCCACCCATAAAAAAAAGAAAAAAACTTTCAATCGTAGTATTTCAAGCTTTTTGAGACAAAAAAATATATGAAAGACGTGCTCTATTTTGTGGTGACAGACACTTAGCCGGCCGCGGTGGCCGACGAGACTGAGGCGCTTCAGTCACGGTCTGCACGGCCACTACGGTCGGGGGTTCGAATCCCCCCTCGGGCATGGATATTTGTGCCGTCATAGTTCGTAAGTAGTTCATAAGTAGTTTGTAAGTTTAGGGACTGATGACCCCGTAGTTAAGTCCCATAGACTATACAAACATTTGAACATTTGACAGACACTTAAAATGTCTTCAAACGTCTGGCCACCAAAGTCTTTACGTGGGTATTTACATACACATAATTGTTAACAGGAAACGAGCAAGTTACATGTGCGTTTTGTAAACACAAATACTTTATTTTCAAACAACATCAGTAAAGCCGTAAATAAAACCATAGTTCTTTTACGTTTTCAGTTTGTAACACAGGACCTCCGGTTAACTAGACCAGTGCGCCAACTGTCTGCCTGAGCTTTTTTTTTACTCGAGAACTTCTGCACGTATCATGATGCGGTTTCTTTTAAATTCTCCGTTACATTTGTGGGACCAGCTTAGGCTATATTTTGTTTGCATACAATTACTGAAAATATAAATAACGACACTAACGTAGAACGGTTTACCGTCAGCGCACTTTCCTAAGGTAGGCTGGCTAAATTATAAGAATTACGCCAAAGTACATATTACGTGTAGAACACAAAAAGATCTAAAAAACAAGTCCGCGAGGGCTTAAGTCTAACTTTTACTGTTCAACCACGTTACCATTTTTCCCTTTTTAAGCGCCTGCCAATTGTGGTTTTAGAAGAGCTGTAAAAGATAAATATATGTTCTCGCAGACATTTATTTAATCTAGATCTTGCTGAGATCTTTAATTCTGTACTGCGTAATTTTATGTAGGACCTAAGGTTCACGCAGAGTACCGCTAAAAGAGTACACTGCCGTCAAATTTTTGGCCTGCTTGATTGACTAATCGACATTGCTTCTACTGTTTGTTGCCTAAAGTAGCAAAATAACTACTAAAACACAGCCAGAGCATATATGTATTAATTAAAAAGATTTCTGTCAATCGCATAAGTGGTTCCATATTTGTGAAAATTTGTAGTGATGGAATAAAGCTTATGTCAGACATTACATCTGATACAGAGCTTTACGCCATACTTTAGAAGATGTGGAAGTCCTCAAAGAACCTTCCGTTTGTGAATTTCTAGTTAGTTGACTGAAATAAGAGGGCTTATTTAGAAAATTGCAACTAAGCTCATCTAAGCGATGGTAATAACTGCTGTCTTGTAGCAGAACCATTTAACAGATTCGAAGGTATATTTTCCATTTTAAAAATATATATATGCTGCATATAAAAAAGATACACTTGTGCTTATTTGCCGGAGGCGGTGGCCGAGGAGACTGCGGCGCGCCAGTCACGGTCTGCACGGCCACTACGGTCGTGGGTTCGAATCCCCCCTCGGGCATGGATATTTGAGTCGTCCTTAGTGGTAGCTAGTTCATAAGTGGGTTGTAAGTTTAGGGACTGATGACCCCGTAGTTAAGTCCCAAAAGCTATACAAACAAACAAGCTTATTTCCATTTGGCACTGATATTTCAGGTCCTACTGCATCAACGTATCTTACCTGTTAAGTAGTCAAACAATTCGGTTTTAGATCATGGTGCGCAGGAAATGAGCATGTTTTCGAAAAAAATTATCACATTTCATATATTGTAATTAGGCCTAAAGGTCACACACTGGATGATTTAGCATGGAACATGAGATTTAAACGTATCCTGTAAAGCAAATTGCCATGATAGTAACAAACTGATGAAGCCAGAAATCAGTTCTGTTTCTTTGTAAATTTGCTGCCACTTACCATTAGTTGTTTCTTTTCGTTTGTTAAGTGTAAAATTTCATAGATTAATACAGAAATCGTGATGTACCGTATTTACATCTAACGGCAATAAAAAAACTTTGCAGGGTCTACAACTTGGCACTCAAGCGCAATGCCAGTTGTTTGCTATTTTAGGAATGACGGGCGGAAGCATCAATCTTTCGTAATAATACATTGTTGAGACTTCATACTCAAATGTGACCATCCGACGTATTCTAAAAAGGGGTTCATCTGCCTGCAGATCTCAAACGAGACCGACAACTAACAATTTTATCATCAGAATGCCCCCTCCCCCAGCTGAAAATAACTTCCGAGGCAAAGGTACTTCCCGCAGTCGTCACTGATACCAAGTTTAACAATTCGTAAAAATACAAGGAAAGACAAGACTATTCTTTGCAATAACGTACTATTTCCATTGAAAGACCCCTTAAAAAATACTTCCGCCCACGAAAATATTACTTGTCTCGAACATAAAATTAATTTGGTTTGATTCTTTTTTCACGTATGTAAAGCAAAGTAAACTGAAAAACTAAATTTTCGCCCCCCCCCCCTCCCCGCCCCCTTTAATCCGCCACTGCAGGAGAACAACTTACTATGCCTTTTGAAAAAGTGAAAAGCAACGCTTTGTTTGACGAAAAATGTATACAAAAACTTAATGAAATTCTGTTATGAAACACTAATGTGAATAGAAAAATCGCCGAAATGTCGGAAAATGAGTAAGAAGCTGTCTTTACTGCTTTGAAACAAAGCGAAAGTTTTCGCTGCAGCTTGATGACAGTACAAATGATGCTGGCCAGGCTATGATGCTGGCTTTTAGTCGGTTTGAGTTAAACGGTAATATTGAAGAAGAGCTATTGTTCTGCATGCCCTTGCCGACATAAGCAATTGGCGAAAAGATTTTAAAATGTATGGGCAGACTCGTGAAAGAAAATTATGTAGATTGATCAAAATGCGTGGGTCTGACATACGATGTCTGGTATTCATACAGACTCTTGCCGGAACCGTTTGAGAGAATATCTAAAAAAACTCTTAACGATGGCGTAAAGGTCGTCAATTTTATTAAAACAAGGACAAGAAATTCGAGACTGTTTAGTGTTTCGTGTGATGAAATAGGAACACAAATAGCTTCTACATCACTCCAAAGTTCGGTAACTGTCAAGAGACAAAGTATTCGCCAAGACACAAAGTATTCTCAAGATTAATTGAACTCCCTGACGAACTAAGGATTTTTCTTATTAATGAACATTGCGCTAAAAACCTTGCAAGTTCCCAAGTTCCTACTAAGAAACATTTTTTGGTGCTCTCAACATTCGTAACTTAGCAGGGCAAAGACATTAATAAGTTTTTGTACAAGACAAAGTGGAAGCATTGTTAATGAATCTTCAACGATGGCCGGCCGAGGGGTCTGTGGCGTGCCAGTCACAGTCTGCACGGACGCTACAGTCCGGGGCTCAAATCCTCCCTCGGGCAAGCGTGTTTGTGTTGTAATTGGCGTAAGTTAGTCGAGTAATAAGTGTGTAAGTCTAGCGACTGATAACCACGCAGTTTGGTCGCATAAGACCTCTCACATATTTGGACATTTGAACTTCAACGATGGGCTCAAAAATTGGAACAAGATTGCTCGACGCATTCCCAATCTTACATGATTTTCTGGAAACCAACGAAGTCAGAATTGAAAAAAGAACAGATGCAACCCTGAAAGGTCACTTCTTATCTTTGGCCTCAAACCTCATATAATTTAAAATTAATATATAATTTTATGAAAATATATATCATAAATTTTATGCAAATACTTTGAAAGGCCTCTTTGTAAATATTAATTTTCTTTAAAGAGTAAAATCATTTTAAACTTAATTTTTCAAACACTATTATTTTTAAAATGAATGATTGAGTAATTTAATAACTCAGGGCTCTCCAGACAGTGGTATGTTCCACCACATTTCAGATGGTATGCATAAAGATAATCAGAAAAAGTACTATTAAAAAAATACCATTCCCTTGTGTTATTTGTAAAGTAAAATTATAACGAACTGACTGATAGAAGTAGCATCTGTATAATGTTAAATAAAATAGGTTTATCGGAAGAATTTTATTTTTTTACCAGGCTCTAAACAGGAAGGTTTGATTATACCCTCCCTACCCATCATTAGACCTTGCTGCTGTGGTGAAAGTGATCCATTTTGTTTTGTCTTTGGTGATATTTTGATCGGCTCTTGTGGGTAATTATTCGAAATTTTTCATATGGGTTTCCACCTGCCACCAACTTATGTTGGGCCCTGAAGTAGTCAGTTTGTTGTTGTTATTGACAAATTCTGTGGTGTTACATTAAATAGCATTGTGAGAATGAAGGAAGCTTGCTTCCAAAACCGGAATGTATTTTTAATGGGCTGGTTTTGATTGGTTGGTTATTTGGTATAGGGGGACCAAACCGCTAAGGTTATCGATCCCCCGGTGGGGAGGGGAATTAGTGAGGATAGGAAAGGAGGGGAAGGGAAAGGAAATGCAGTCTAGGGAGAAAAGAAGGAAGAAAGACTGCATTCGCTCGGGGCCCCGTGCTCGCCACACAAGCTGGTTTTGACAACTAGGTTTAATAGTGATCTGAAATTTGGTTTTGTGACTTACATGATACTGTGTTTTCAGGTTAATAGTTGTTGTCACAGATAAGTACCATACATGAACATAAACTATTTCTTAAAGTACTTGCTCAAAACCTTACCATTTATTTGTGTCATATTTCTAACAGACATAGTCGCTGATGAGCTCAATGCATGTGTGTGCACTAACAAAGTGATGAACTTCATTACTCCTCATGCAGAGCATAAAAGGTTGTGAACCGCTGTGCTATGGTAACAATGAGGTGAGGGGTCTATACTACATTTATTGTTGGCGGAAGTTGGGAGAAAGAAGAATATACCAGGTTACCATAATGTAACAACAGATAGTGAACATTGATTCTTGGGAAATTTCATTGCCAAATGAGGCTGAAAATGGCATTATATATGAGGTACAAGCATATGCATTTGTTGCCAAAGCCAGAATGAGAAGTATGTTCCTTATGAGAAAACTGGCCATACCACAGGAAGCATGATATAGCCAAGTTGTTGTTGCAACAGATGATGTACAAATAGAGTTCAACTGTAATTGGTCTACACTATATCATTATAATGTGAATAGGTTGAGAATTTGCAACTAATGAGTCGTGCAACTGGAGTCTGTGCAGACGTGGTGCTCATCGTGTGGCAGTGGTCGGCATGACTGGCCAGTAGGCAGGGGTCTAATCCTGGCTGAGCACAAATCCTCTACTTTTTTCAATGGTTTATTTCAATACCTAATGTCAGCTAATGTTAGATTCCTTTGTATATATTTACTGATTTCATATTCATCAATCCATTAATTTTACTTTAATGCATTTAATTTATTTTAACCCTTGTGGCAGTTTAAATCAAGTCCACACACATGATCAGACAGTCCAATGGTTAGGGCAACTGCTCACAAAAAGTACAAATTCTGAGTTGATGTCCTCATCTTGCACCAATTTTCTTTTGTCACGACAATTATTACACATTAATTTGCTAATTAGCTACATCTAACCAGGCTTACAACTATACATAATTTCTGATAACTGGTAAACTAAAGTACTCTCCACCATAAGTGGTAAGGTGGCTTGTTGAGTAAAGATGTGGCAGTAGATGTGAACTGTTGAAACTACCTTTTCATCATGGCATGCATAGCAAAATAGTGCTCTTAGTTCTTGTTCCTCTGGTGCCCTTCTTATTACTCTTATTTGCAGAGGTTTCAGTGGAAATTTCCCAGAGTGACATGTAATAGCATACAGGATGACTTAGACAAATTTATTGTTGGTTCAAAGAATGGCAGCTAGCTCTCAATGTAGAAAAATGTAAGGTGATGTGGACAAGTAGGAAAAACAATCCCGTAATGTTCGAATACAGCATTAGTAGTGAGCTTCTTGATGCAGTCACATCATTCAAATATCTAGGTGTAACATTGCAGAGCGATATGAAATGGAATGAACATGTAAGCACAGTTGTGCGTAAGGCAGACAGCCGACTTCGGTTTATTGGGAGATTTTTGTGAAGATATACTTCATCTGTAAAGAAGACTGTGTATAAAACGCTTATACAACCACACCTTGAGAATTGCTCACATGTTTGAGACCTGCAGCAGATCAGTTTAAAGGAAGCCATAGAAGCAGTTGAGAGGCGAGCAGCTAGATTTGTTATTGGTAGGTTCGAACAATGCGCGAGTGTCACGGAAATGCTCTGGGAACTCAAATGGGGATTGCTGGAGGAAAGACGACATTCTTTTCAATAAATTCTGTTGAGGAAATTTAGAGGGCCAGAATTTGCAGCCGAGTGTAGAACGATCTTCCTGCCGCCTACTTACATTTCATGTAATAATCACAAAGACAAGATACGAGAAATTAGGGCTCGTTTGGAGGCATATAGGCATTCTTTTTTTTTTTTCTCATTCTATTTGGGAGTAGAATAGCAAAGGAAATGCCTAGTAGTGGTACAGTGTACCCTCCACCACTAACCTTACAGTGGATTTCAGAGTATGTATGTAGATGATGATGTTGTTGTTGTTGTTGTTGTTGTCATCGTCGTCATCTTCAGTCAGGAGATATTTCATGCAACTATACACCCTACCCTATTCTGACAAGACTCTTCTTCATCACCTCATAAGAACTGCAACTAACATCCATTAGAACCTGCTTACTGTATTCATCTCTTGGTCTCCCTCTGTGATTTTTACCCCACACTCTTCCCCCCGATATCAAGCTCACAAGTTGATTGACATGTAATGAGTAAAAATCTGTTTGCAACATAGTTCAAATCATTCTCTTTTAAATCAGATGTTTCTCCACTAAAATGCACATAATATGACTGCACACTTGCAAGTTCTGATAGTTTTTTTTTTTTTTTAATTTTTGAAAAAAGTAAATTTAGTACTTTAAGTACATTCTTACCAAGTGCATCCTCTATCAATTCTTCAGAGAGGTACTGAAGCACATAATCACCACTTGAAAGTATCTCTTCAAGTATGTTTACTTCATCTGAAAATGAAAATAGGAATAATGATAAAAAAAATAATAACTCATCAGTAATGTTACAATAACAGTTCACCAATAAATGTAGTCAAATGAGGGATATTAGTCAATAAACAATACTTAATTCATTCCATATTCTGGCAGGTCTCAATATATATGCAATACTTACACTAGAAGACAATACAAAAATATTTATCTACAAATACCATCAAGTAATCACTCTAGTATTCAACTTGAGGAATTTAATAAAACAAGGCAAATATGAATTTGAGTTGCAGGATGGTGACCTCAATACAATTCCTTACTGATTTTTTTTCTTTATAGAAACAGTATTATTAATTTCAGTTTCAATACTGCAGCAATTAGTTGTAGGCCTGTCAGGAGCAAACATGTCAAAACTAAGCTAGCGTGCCAACTGCAGAAGAAATACAGTACTTCTGAACAATACAAATGCTTATATTTAGATAATGTGATGGCCTCATTTTATCAATCAGCTTAACATTTTGATAACTCCCTTATGGCTCATTAGCCATCTGAAGACCTACACAGACTTATGGCATAAGAGTCACCCCTGTTCTTCCAACATCCTTGTCAAAGAAGGATGAACAAGTGGAAAGATGATCACTGCACCCTCTTGCCCTTGGGTTAAAAAACAGTCACTAAAAAAGCAGGAGAGAGAAATGATCAAGGGCATGAGGCAGTGTGAACCACCCCATTAAGTGCCATAATAAACACTCCACTGGCAACGAGATTTCCTCCGAGTACTACTCCATCCTGATATCCAGAAGGGGGATACAAAGGGTGAGGTAACCATGAGAACAAGGTCAAATTACAAAGAAAAGGATAACATTCTGTAAAAGGAAATATAATCGTTTCTTGTCAGAGAAATATAAAGTAATATCAACAACAATAACAGAGAATGGTGCCTTCAGAGTAGGATTTGTTATAAAATAGGAGGGTATGTCAGGGAGTGAATTGCATTGAACAATTCAGTGATAGGGTTACTCTCATCAGAATTGACAGCAAACCAATACCAAGACCAATAACAATAATTCAGATATTCAAGCTAACATAAGAAAAAACAGAGGATATAGCTTATATATGGATTTATATGATGGAATTGAATGAATAACTCAGTATGAAGGTAACAATGAAAATTTAATAATCATGGGAGACGAACACTATGGTAGGGAGAGTAACTAAAGACAGTTACAAGAAAATAACGACTCAGTAGCAGGAATGAAAGAGGAGAAGACTAGCCGATATCTGGAGTAAACGTCTGTAGATACCAGCTGCTCCAAAATCAGGAGAGGGAGATGTATTACAAATGGCCTGGAGACAAGGGAAGATCAAAGCTCAATTACACCATGATCAGGTAAAGATTATGAAACCACCACATATTAAATTGAAGGTGTTCGGAAGAGGGGATATAGATTCTGACTGCAATTTAATACTGAGATAAGGTAGGCTGAAGTTTAAGACAACTGTCAGGAGGAATTAATATGAAAATATGAGGGATTCTGAAGAATAGTGGACATTTGATTTGATTGACTGGGGGACTTAAGGGACAAAACAACAAGGTCATCAGCCCCTCAATCCATGAATATCAAAAGTAGAGGGGTGTACCAAAGTCCGTGCAGATACAATCACAATGGTCAAACAAAAACAGCAAGGGAGCTAAAACACCAATAACAAAAGCAGGGCATGAGAAAAAAAGAGAAGGGAACAGAAGAACATACCCTGTGTGCAACTGGAGACATTCAACCCACATCATCCAACTCTAGAACATTAGAGTTTTAAGTACCTACTATTCAACAAGAACACTCCCCTGAAATGGGAAACAGTACATGGCAGAAGGAAAAGGGGAGAGAGAGAGAGAGAGAGAGAGAGAGAGAGAGAGAGAGAGAGAGACCCCCCCCCCAAGTCTGAAGTATTATTAAAACAGAAGGATAGATACCCGTCCTTTTCAAGGAGATGAGGTCATGGGTCCTTAGGCCAAGTGCAAAACAGCGGACCCTGCTACCACAACCAACTATCCTCCAAAGGTAAAGTAGAATCTTATAACTGAAAATAAAAACCACTTCCATTGAGTCTAACCCTCTACGAGTATCCTACCAATATTAAAGGTAATGTGTCTAGAAATGCTATATGGCTCCGTAAGTACAATGTGGTGGTGGCTCGTTAAGCAAAAGAAAACTGTGTGTTGGCCTGGTACGGCAAATGCATAAACAACAAAAGATGGTGGATTCCTTCCACAGGGTGGCCACCAAATCTTCATTTTCAAATTCAAGGTTTTTTCCAGGTTTTCCAGATTAAAAATAATTATTTTCCAGGTTTTCACGAAACTTAATTTTGCTTAAAGGGGTTAGCAAACAACTATATCGTAAAGAAACTACTTACATATTTTTAAAACACATGTCATCCAAGTTGAAACATGTCTCGTTGTAATAGACACCAAGCAGTGTCGAATCCAGGATTTGTGTAGGGGTGGGGTGGGGGGGGGGGGGGGCAGAACTCATAGAAATTGTGGATTGTACCTCAAACTGGTCTAAAAATAACCAGCTCATATTATGAGGTATCCCTCATGGTTTGGGGCATCTGCACCCCGATATACCCCCCCCCCCCCCCAGATTCGACACTGACATAATGTATAGTACAGGGTGTACATTTTAAGTTGTCAAACCTGAAAACTAGGAAAAAAAAAACAGTATATATTCAACAACGGTTTTCACCATTATGAACGGAAGGCTGAGGCTTAGGAAATGATACTAAACTATCTATCTACACTGTTTGCCAGCGATGTGGGTGGCTAGTGTAAAATTTTAAATGGAAACTCCCATTTTTTATTGCAGATTCAGATTCTACAGACCAATCATGTATGGTTTGGTTGAATTTTTGTTTCTTTCAGTTGCCAACATATTGCACTGTAATGGTAAGAATTATTTGCCATACTGCTGAAGAAATGTACCATCCAGGAAAGAAAATAAAGGTTAATCATATTGATGATGCTTCAGAACCCAACCAAATGATACCAGATATACATTTCTTCCAAGCTATTTCAATTAATTGTTTTTTTTTTTGGCAATTCATAACTGGTATTCAGACAAGGGCAATCTGGACTAGAGTATCATTTTGGAAGACTGCCCTGTCCACTGTGGGGAGACGGAGGGATCACTTTGGGGATCATTTGGTAGTGTTCTGAAGTATCATGAATATTTCCTGTTTAGTTCATTTCTTCGGACAAATTATACTGTATGTAAATGTCACTTCTAAGTACTTTTCCTCAACATACTTTGTCTTAAAATGCGTGTTTTGGAAAGATCTTTAATGTGATGTTTCATTTTCCATCCAAATTTTCGAATAGAGTAAGATTAAATACGAAATCAGTCAAATACTGTACATTACCTTGAACGCGATGTTCCTTTATTACGCTGATCACAGGCCACGTGATGTAGTCAGCCAACACAGCCCAGTGTAATAGCATTGATCAGTCAATAGTTTGTCATTCAATCTAAATACGAATGATTGTCGATCAAGTTGAAATATGCTTATTGTATAGTAAGAAACAACGCGCGTGCGTAACATTTTTGGAGACGGTTAGACTTACATTAATCTGAGCAATACTGTGACTGCAGTAAAAGATTGATCTGACTGCATACCGTGAGTTTTTAATTAACTGAAACACGCGCGAAAGCTGATATGCTACACCCGAACTCTGCTTTCCGATTAGTTGTAAAGCGTGACTTCACTTTTTCACTTCGCTAGGCTCTCGCACCGTATTTCGCCGGTTTCGTAATTCTACTTCACTATTAAGAAAAATACCACTCCAGATGCAACACCGCATTAAAGAACTTCAATAAACGAATGGTTTTCAGACCGATTTTGTGTCCTACAGTGCCCGACAGCGACATTAATATACGGTAAAAGTTTACCCATTTCTTCACCAGTATGGCAAGTATTTCTTACCATCCGTAGTAAAATAAAAAAAATTCCAGACCATACGTGATGTGGACCTTAGAATTCGAATCTGCAATAAGAAATCGGGGTTCCCATTTAAAATTTTAGACTTGACCCCCCCTAAACGGTGGAAACGGTTCAGGTTGAGTATTATTTCCTAAGCAGAAGGAAACCACCTTTCCTTGCCGTTGCAACTGCAAAAGGATATCTTGGATATTCTGGACTGTCTTATCTGCTGGGTACAGATGCCGAATGGTCTGCAAAGCACTGACTGAATCGGAGCAAAGCAGAAAGGTAGACCCAGTATGACATTTCATATGCTCCACTGCTTTCAAAACAGTGTAAAGTTCTGCGTCAAATACCGTGAACTGACAATGTAGACGGTATCTGAGAATTCTGGTAGGGAACACTACAGAGCACCCAACAGTATCCCCCTGTTTCGACCCATCTGTATAAATAACATTAAATGAATGATGGCTATTTAAAATGGCACGAAACTTGTCCTTAAAAACATAATCTGGAGTGAACAGTTTGTTGCAATCAGTCAAATCTAAAATGAGGTTGGGCTTCACTAACAGCCAGGGTGGCTCTTTGCACTAACCCTGACGCTATATGTTGATCGGAGGCACACCGAGATCCAGTAAATGCTGCTGCGCTCTGATGCCAAATGCTTTCGCCCCTCGTTGTCGTGCGTTGTAGAGTCGCTTCAAGGGGGGCAGGGATGTCAATAGTCACAGAAAAAGCCGGAGACGACGGAAACGACCGGAGCTTTAAGGCGTGTTTAGCAATGAGGAAACGCCACCGGACGTATAATGGCGGCTCTCCTGCCTCGGCGCACAGGCTAGGTATAGGGCTTGTCCTATAGGCTCCCGTAGCCAATCTGATACCCTAGTGGTGCACAGAATCCAACATCTTCAGAGACGTTGTTGATGCCGAGCCATAGATCACACAACCGTAGTGGAGACGGGAGTGCACGAAACTCTTATAAAATTGCAGCAAGCAGGATCTGGTATTTTTTCCGTTCAAGCACTTCATGATGTCCAGTGCTTTCAGGGCTTTTATCTTGAGCTGCTTCAGGTGGGGCAGGCAAGTAAGTTTGACATCAAATAAGAGACCCAGGAACCACACTGTGTCCTGAAAATGTAAAACAGTATCCCACAACAGTAGTTACGGGGGGGGGGGGGGGGGGGGGGGGGTAAAAAGTGAACGACTACGATTAAAATCCACATACAAAGAGCATTGCACAGGATTCCTTACAGTAGACGTTATACCGTTGATCGCAATTGTGAACAAAGTGACACTTAAAACACTCCCCTGCAGAATTCCATGAATCTGAGGAAATTTATTGGAAAAAGCATTCCTAACTCTGTATCTAAAACAACGGCCAGCAAGGAAGGAACGCAGAAAAGTGGGAAGGCGCCCCGAAATCCCCATTCATGCAACTGACTTATGATAGTGTGTCGCCATGTGGTGTCATATGCCTTGCGAATGTTGAAAAAGACTGATATTAGATGCTGCTTTCGGAGGAACGCCTCCTGTATAGCTGCTTCCAGGTAGGTGAGGTTATCAAGAGTGGACCGATATCTGCGAAACCCACATTGGAAGCGACTAAGGAGGTTCCGAAATTCGAGAGTCCAAAGAAGTCTCGAGTTGATCATGCGTTCCAGTGTCTTACCGACACAGCTGGCTAAGCGACACTACGATAGCTATCAGGGAGCGTGCGGTCCTTCCCCGGTTTAAGAATGTGTATCATTATGGATTCCCTTCAGGGGATGGGATATACCCCTTCTGTCCATAACTGATTAAAAAAATTAAGAAGAACAGTCTTAGACTCTAAATTAAGATGCCGTAGCATGCCACAGTGTATCGAGTCGGGCCCCGGGGCCGTATCACGAGCAGAAGCTAATGCCGCGTCCAGCTCCCACATAGAAAATGAAGCGTTATAAGCCTTATCATTAGAAGAGGCGAAATCAAGGCGTCTCCTCTCCTGAACTGCGCGGTAGGCGTGGAAACCTGGAACCGGACTCGGGCACGATGTTATCTTATAAAAGTGCTTTGCCATCGTCTGAGCAATCTAAACTGGTTCACGTTAAGGATTCCATCGTCCTTTATGGCAGCCAACGGGCACGAACTGCTTTTCCCAGATATTTTCCTTACGGAATCCCAAATGTTTGTATAGTCTGTGGGACTTAATTGCGGGGTCATCAGTCCCTAAACTTACAAACTACTTATGAACTAACTAAGACTAAGGATGGCACAAATATCCATGCCCAAGGGGGGATTCGGATCCCCGACCGTAGTGGTCGTGCAGACCGTGACTGGAGCGCCTCAGTCCCCTCGGCCACCGCAGCCGGCCACGGAACCCCATACTGCAGTGGCGGAAGTGGAACGATTAATGGACTTCAGAAACTCGTACCATGAACGCTTTTCTCTCTCCAGCAATATTCATCGTGCTCTTGCCCTTGCTCTTGCTCTTGCCAAAATGCTGCAAGATTCTCTGCTGTTGGAGAGCGCTTGAATCTACGCAGCGCTGAGCGCCGGTTGCGTACGGCGCGCCGACACTCATCGTTCCACCAGGGAACGGGTGACCTTCTGCTGTGACCTGACGATTTAGACCATATTTTGAGACAGCGTTTCAATATAACATTATGCTGTGCATACACGTAACTTCAAATAATGCTATAACATTCATTTTACTTCAATAGTGAAATACAACAAATAATAATAATAATAATAATAATAATAATCCCTTATTGCATTAATTGGCCTAAGCCTATGGCAAAAAATAAACTAATTAAAAAAAGAAATAAGCATATAATTACATACAGGGAAAAACATAGAGAACACAGGATGCTACACAATACTTTACGATCATTGCTACCTGATCCTTCTACCACATTCTTGGGTGTCCTCTTGGACAGTTTCCTATGTGTTGAGAATGGAAGATTTGGTTAAGAAGGATCCATCTGCTCAAAAGGTGTGACTGAACCATTGTACTCTCTTCTGCCCCAATATTCGTCTACTGTGTGGCTTTCCAAAATGCTATCTAGAGTGTTCTTTCTTTCTTTCTTTCTACACACTTATCTTTCACTTTATTGTAGACAGGGCCATAGAGCCCTCAAAATACTTTCTTTTCAAAAACAGATTCATTCTTCTCTCTATCCTCATAAAAGCAAAGCTATCAATTTGCATCATCATTCCCAGAACCGATCACAGTCCTTCGGTTTGGATCCGAGTGGAATAAATCCCTGCACAGATGTTTACAGAGTCCAGTCAAGGCTGCACTAAGCACAATAGAACAGAGAAAGTGAAGATTAATATAGGAAAAGTTGGTGGTTGTGGTGGTGATGGCGGTGGTGGTGATCTCATGGTGCACATCATGGTCTTTAGCACCCAGACATAAACAGTGTGAAACGACTGTCAAACAGAAGTTAAAATATTTGTGATATAAACGGAGTCAACCAGAAGGTTCTTCATGTAAAGGTTGCCAAGAAAAGGTACGGTAGTAGAAACTACAGGGCAGATGGGCACAGGTGACTGACCACAGAATTTAAAAAAAAAGGTATGATCAAGCACTCTACAAGAGACTCAAATCCCCCACCTAGAAGTTTAAATCAGAGTGCAAATGAGTCACAAAACTTTAAAATTTTTGCCACACGAATCTCATCATCAGCTAAAATGGAGGGCAGACCACCACTAAAATTAAGTTCTGCCCTCTCTCAGCACAATATGAATTGCACTCAGTTAAACTGTGATGTACACTAAGTTACACACCACATGCATCACAAAAGGAGGATCCTCTTGATAAAGTAAAAAGAAAATGTATGTTAATTTACAGTTCCCACTTCAGAGTCAGGTGAGGGTCACTTCAAGCCGTCTCAACAACTGGAAGGAGGTTTGCCACAGCCGAACAGTTCGTTTCACTCACTGCAGCTTATTATCTGTCACTGAAAGCCATGTTTCTTCCCACAAATGAAAGGACCTCTAACAAACAACAGAGGAGATGTCCTGCAGGGGAATGGCAACTTGTACTACATTATGGTCACTGCAGGGCACCTTTGCAACCCAATCAGCAAAATTTCCCACATGCCCAGGCACCCAGTAGAAAAACACCTGCTTCCCCCATTGTTCGAGGGAGTAAAGTTGGTCATGTATGAACTGCGGAACTTTCTCTGCTGGGTGCAGGCTTTGCAATGATTGTAGTGTACTAGGGAATCGGAGCAGAAATTGTGTTCATTGAACACTCTGGATTTACTCCAGTGCCTTCAAGAACGCATGAAGCTCTGCTGTAAAAACAGAAAAGGCAGGGAAGACAGATCCTGGTAACATGGTCAGGGAACATTATAGAACAGTCAAGGGAGTCCCCCTGTCCCCCTGCTTGGAACCATCAGCAGAAACTACCATAAAATCGTGATCCCTATCTAAAACGTTAAAAAAAACACCGATTGATATGTAAAATCAAGAGAGCAACCTTTCTTAAAATTCTGCAATTCTAAAAAAATTCTGGGCCTCTAAAGGATCCAAGGTGGAACTGCTCCATTCTCAGTGTAATACATTAAAATCGGGTACATCTATCTGTGAAAAACAATCCTTCATGTGAATCCCAAAAGGTCTTGTTGCCCATTGCCGAGTACAAAACAGCCCTTCCTTAGGAGGCCAAGCTACACTATGGTATGCAGATGTGAATGGCACTGACAGCATTTATAAGTCTGACACTACATGAGCAACTGTCACCTTATGGACAGTGGCAACTCAACTGGCTCAACACAGAGTCTCAAAATGGGGTTTGTTCTGAATGTCCCAGAAGCCAGCCGAATCCCTTCATGGTGTAACACGTCCAGCATCTTCAAATAAGATGGTGCACCCATAATCAAGGCAAGATTGTATGAAGACTCAATAAAACTGAACAAGACAAATCCTATTTGCACCCGACTAATTGTAGCAAAGACATTTTAAAATACTCAATGTTTTCAGGCACCCATTCTTCAGGTCCTTAAGGTATAGCAAGCAAGTGAATTTAGAGTCAAAAGTGAGGTCTAGAAACCTCACTGTGTCTTTAAAAGAAAGGGCAGTGTCCCTCATTCTTAGTTTAGAAATGTTTAAAAAGAACACAAGTGTCTCAGTTGAAAATTGAGAACCACTCTTCTTCGTCCAGTCATCCAATCATCGAAGAGTGAGTCGCAACTGTCCAGTTGTCGTTGCAAGGCTTGAAGAGCAAAAGATTGATGAGTCATCCACAAACAGAGAACACTGGACAGGACATTTAACAATGGACATACGACTGATGAAACACTACCCTGAGGGACACGGTTCTCTTTCTCAAAATAATCAGAGAGTATGTCACTGACGCAGTATCTAAAACAGCATGGAGAATGGAAGGAGGAAGGAAGCTTGGAGTTTAACGTCCCGTCAACAGCACGGTCATTAGGGACGGAGCTTACACTTGGTATGTTCGGGTAAGGATGTGGAAGGAAATCAGCTGTGCCCTATCAAAGGAACCATCCTGGCATTTGCCTAGAGTGATTTACAGAAATCACGGAAAACCGTGTGGTAAAAGTAGGCAATAAACTATGTGAATACCTTTTAGCACACACTGTAGATAGCAATGCAGGCAACTTGCATGTCTGGTGACTAATTGACACAGCAGAGACTTCAAATGAAAGGACTATATCATATTAATCAGTATGTTCACTTTGTTAATAAGTATGACTCTGACATGTGTGTCCTATGTGACGATTCAAAACCAAACACGCTTAGTTGATGATTCAAATTTCTTCAGATACATTTGTATGGTGAAGTAGCTTGGCTTTCGGGACATATAGCAATAACCATTACAACGAATTACTGATTAGAGCTTCTTCATCTACATCAGGCATGGCCAACACTTCCGCCCGACAGGCGCGCCCGCGGGCGAAGTACACTCTAGTTCATCCACCCGCCACGACCCTGTGTCGCTAGTGCCCCACATGCCGCTGCGTACATTGCGCGTGGCAGGAGCGTGGCAAAGGCCGCCAGTGGGCGGCGACGCGGACGCCCGCAGGGTGGTGTTTGGCCAATGCCTGATCTACATCCATACTCCTCAAGCCACCTCATGGCTTGTGGTGGGGGGTACTTTGCGTACCGTCATCACTTCCTCCCATTCCAGTCAGACTCATGTGGAGGAACAAAGATTGTTGATTGGGGGGGAGACCTGTGTGTGTGTGTGTGTGTGTGTGTGTGTGTGTGTGTGTGTGTGTGTGTGTGTTTCCTGACAGTTACTTAGAGAATCAGAAACCCCGAGTCAGGTGGATATTTTCTGCACAGAAATAGTGACCTTACTGGAGTGAAAGCTTAAGATGGAGTGGCTATTTTCATCAATGCCACCTATCCCTATCACTCTCACTCACTACTTGACTCCTATCAGCCGCAGTGTCTGTGCAATTGCATCAATTGCATTTGATGATATGCTTAATTGATTTGCCCCCGCATGATGTGATCGATGAAAATGCTCTCCTAGATCCTCTTGCTTAGATCTCTCATGTTTTAATGCACACAATGTGCTTTGGGTCTCTGCAACTACTTGGTATATGGGGCAGGGGGGGGGGGGGAGGAGTTGAGAGGCTTCTTTTGTCATCCAGTGCAAATCTACTGAATAAGGGCCAGAGTATACACTTCTGTGCTGCAACAAGACCATTCTCTGCTATTGATGTTTCACTATCTTATCCAGCCCTTGCCCATTCTGCTCAGTGAGAAGTTGATAACCTACATGAAAGTGATCACTTCCCCCTCTGGGTTCATCTGCCAGACAGAGTGGTACCTGACAGAACATTGCCAAGATGGGTGCTGCATCAGGCAGAATGGTTCACAGTTTTGTGACTGGCTGGAAGACTTCCTAAGTAATAGAACACAGTATGTTGTTCTCGATGGTGACTGTTCGTCAGAGATGAGATAAGTGTATCATCAGGCATGCCCCAGGGGAGTGTGATAGGACCAATATTACTTTATTTATATAGATACAATCTCATGGACAGAGTAACTTGTTATTTGCAGCTGTTTGCTGCTGGTGATGCTGTGGAGCATGGGAGGGTGTTATCTTTATTTGACTGTAATAACATACAGGATGACCCAGATAAAATTTCTAGTTGGTGTAAAGAATTGCAGCTAGCTCTAAATGAAGAAAAATATAAGGTGATGTACATGAGTAGGAAAAACAATCCTGTTATGTTCGAATACAGCATTAGTAGTGAGCTTCTTGATACAGTCGCATCGTTCAAATATTTAGGCGTAATATTGCAGAGCAATATGAAATGGAACAAACCTGTAAGGACAGTTGTGAGTAAGGTGGACAGCCAACTTCGGTTTATTGGGAGAATTTTGTGAAGATGTACTTCATCTGTAAAGGAGACCGCATATAAAATGCTTGTACGACGACGTCTTGAGTATTGCTCAAGAGTTTGGGACCCACAACAGATCAGTTTAAACGAAGACATGGAAGCAGTTCAGAGGCAAGCAGCTAGGTCCATTACTGGTAGGTTTGACCAATGCACGAGTGTCACGGAAATTCTCTGGCACATCATCAAATGGGAATTGCTGGATGAAAGACTATGTTCTTGTCAAGAAATTCTGTTAAGGAAATTTAGAGGGATGGAATTTGAAGTAGACTACAGAACAATTTCTCTGCCACCTACTTACATTTGGTGTAAAGGTCACAAAGACAAGATAAGATTAATTACCTCTTTCTATTCAGGAGTGAAATAGGAAAGGAAATGCCTAGTAGTGGTAAAGTGTACCCTCCGCCATGCACCTTACAGTGGATTGCGGAGTATATATGTAGATGGACTTTGTTCAGCCAACTTGCTGAATTTGAACAATGTCATAGTGTGCAAGAATGAGTGGATCATACTACACAAATGATCCAGCGCACTTCTGAAGCACCCATTCCACAATCTATGGGACAGTTGCAATGACAGCCTCTCCTTGGTGGAGTGAAGAATGCCACTCTGCAATAATGGTGAGACACGTGACTCTGCATAAATTGAATTACCAGCCAACTGCAGAGAATCTTGCAGCCTTTCAGGTAGCAAGGGCCAAATGTCGCTAGATTATATGATGGAATTCCGTCAGTCATGTCACAACCAGCGCCAAAGTATGGGACACCATCGGGAGGATATCTGGAAGAGGAGGATGGTGCCTAGTAGCTTCTGTAAAAGAGATGTTACTCTCCACACCAACCCATGAGACAATGCACAGACTAGGACGAAGTATTTTGCCACAGTAACTTCAACTGCCAGGCAGGATTCTGCTTTCCAGTACTACAGGATGGCTGATGAGAAGGGCAATTTGGAATTAAGGTCTACCAGTGAAGAAGGATACAACTGCCCCTTTTCCATGTGGGAGCTAGTTTCCTGAATGTGATAAGCTACATTACAGTGTGTTACGCCACCTCACGGAACAGAACAGAGAAATCCCTCTCTCACTTTTTAATGTCATTTGAGTGTCAGGTCATTTTCCCGACTGATGACGTGAAGCGATTATAGTCCCAATTTTAAACCCAGGAAAGGATCACACAAGCCTGAGTAGTTTTTGTAGTAATACCCCTCACTAGCTGCATGGGAAAGACCTTAGAGCTGGTCAACTGCCGCCTTGTCTGGATGTTGGGGTCAAGGCAGCTCTAAAAAAAAAAAAAAAAAAAAAATGAAGGATCGCTCCTAAAAGAAAAGGAACGAGATAGGGGAGATAAGGTCAAATTGAAGTCCGCGATACAACCTGTTGGCTTTGACCAATGACCTCGTATCTGAGTTAAAGACAATTGTTTGTTTACAAGCAGATTATAGATTATGATTCTATTTTTAAAAAGTGATCTGTAGCTTTTCTCCTGATAGTGAGGTATAGGTTAAATTAGCAGGTCCCCTGCCCTGCAAGTGAGCACCGAAGGTACGAATTTTTGGACGTAGACCTGTGATTGATGGTAAATTCTGTTGTGGTAATCTGTAATCTATGCAGATAGTCACAGATTATTTATTATCTACAATACATCAGTATTACACTATTATCCCGTATGTAAATATTCACTGAAAGTGTTTGTTTTGCTAGTTGGTATATCTACATAGCGTATCTTGTGAGAGAGAGCATTCAGAGGAGGTGGTCCACCAAGAAACGTTGTTGCAGTGAATTTTTATTAATGCTCACATAGAAATTAATGTAGATATTCTTCTATTATGCATATGGTTTTAGTTCTGAGAGAAAAGGTAGTATACAAATTTTGGATATGAGTGGTTTTGAGTACCATATCTTTTGTTTATAGAGCACATGTTTCACAAGTATACACAGACTTTATCAACCAGTGTTAACTTGAACTATAAACAAGACTTCCTGCAGAAGCTGTGCAGCCTAAAGTGTTCACATATTGTGAAGATAGCAGGACTTACAGCATATCAGCGCAATCATGTTTACTGTCCCATGTTGCAGGTGTTGTGGAATTAGGCTCACTGGGGGCGGGCCGTCAGCCATGTTTTATGTCAAGGAGAGAATATTCACTTCTTAGCTATGGCCAGGATTCTTTACTTGGAGTTGAAGGACATATATTTCCTTTGATGATGGAGTACACTTGCTGGGGATTCTTCCAATGAATCTCAGTCTGGTATCTGCCTTACGCATGATTAATTTTATGTGGCCATTCTATTTCTAACAGCTTACTCATCTGAACTAACTGCTTCCAGTGACTGTTCTGCTATTGTGTCTACTATAAAGGATCCTCCTTTCTACATAGTCACAGTACACAATGTTTGTTTATGCATTAATATGCTGCAGATCCTCCCATACTTCACAAAAATGTTCCAGTGCTCTCCATTAAAACTTGATTCCATTCCAAAACATAGCAAGGCCACATATCACAAATAAAAGCTATAAAAGTGAAGCACATGTTTAAAAACAAAGTGTACCAGACATGTGTTGAAATCTCTGACAGCAAGGAGAATAAAACAGATGAAATGTTAACCAAGCCAAAGATTTTGATGTCATGATTTTATACAAGAGAGAAAAAGTAGGTAGCATAAGACAAGCTGGATAAAATTAGCTCCTCCATCCAATTCAAAAGAAGAAATTATATTAGAAGCCAACATTAGTGAGTATGTAATTTGACAGGCAAGGAAACTGAAAACAGAAGTGGGTATTTTGTCATTATCTAAGCCAGAGAGAGGTAAAATTATGACTGATAAAATTGTTAATTGCTTTTTACCAAATTAGTACAGGAGCAAATGACAAAATTATCAGTCACTGTTTTCAATGGGGAAACTCAAAGATTAGCATTGGTGAGTATTTTAGCTGGTGCAGTGTGCTGTCATTCTGTGTGTCTGTGGTATCCATCAAAATACTTTTGGGTATGCGACACACAAAAGAAACATTTGAAAACAGCTTTCCCCCCAAACCTAACCCAGACTACAAAGTCTATAAAGTAACCATGGATTCCCTTGTAAGACAGAGGAAACTATATCTAAAACACTTCAGATTACAATGCTTTAGATAATTACAAAACATAATGCAAAATATTGAAGATGGTAATACGGACATCAAAGCAAATGCAATATTAGAATCAGGGATATAGTGAAGGAAGAGACTGGTACAACCAGAGATGAAGATGAGCACATAGCATTACGAGTAGATGATACACAGTTAACAGATACGTGCAGTTTTGTGGAAATTTTCAATAAGCATTTCATAACTATTACTGAAAGGATGTGGTTATCAAGGGCAGTAAATTCTGCAATGGAATATCTCACACCTGACACTACATATAACTATAGTAATAAGACAGTAGCACTAGATGTAATTTCGATCATAAAATCCTTAAAATCAAAAAATTCAAGTGACTACCATAATAAATCAACAAATTTTATTAAACAGTATGACTAAGTTTAGTGATATTTTAAGTTACTTGTGTATCCACTTTTCTCAGTGGAACATTTTCTGGATGGTTGAAATAGGTCTACACTGAAGTTAAGCCATTGTATAAGAAAGGATGCAAAGAAATTCCATCAAAATTCCGTCCAGTATAACTGTTGCCCACACTCTCAAAATTATTTGAAAAGATAATGAAGTAGTCTTCTGAAATATCTGAACGCTAATAATATATTATCCAGATGTCACAGTTCGATTTTTAAAGGGTTCCAGTATTGAGAAGGCTATCTACACATATGGTGAAAAGGGACTTAATTCATTAGACAATAAATTACTGGTGTATTTTGTGATCTGTCACAATATCCTTTTAAGCAAATTAGAATATTTTAGTTGTAACTGGAAATCCTGCAAAATGGTTCAACTTGTAAACCTCCAACAGGAAATAAAGGGTGCCAACATGAAAGAGATGGCAGTCTACTGCCTGCCGCTGCCTGTTTGAGACCTCAAGTGCACTAAGTTATGTAAATAAACTTAGATTAGATTAATACTTGTTCCATAGATCATACGTACAACATTTCGCAATGATGTGGAATGTGTCAGTTTAGTAAATGGTGTCTACACATGATGCTCAATATTTTAAGGACTTTTTATTTTAACTTTTTTAAAGTTTTATCTAAAAATTCATCTAAAGTGTAGAAATTCCTTTAATTTCTTTTTAAAAACCAGTTGGCTGTCTGTCAGACTTTTGATTCTACTTGGCAAGTGACCGAAGACATTTGTGGCAGCATAATTCCCCTCCCCCCTTTATTAACCTTGAATAGTAAATATCACCCTTTCTCCTAGTGTTGTAACTATGCACACTGCTATTACTTTTGAATTGGGTTGGATTTTGTGTGTGTGTGTGTGTGTGTGTGTGTGTGTGTGTGTGTGTGTGTGTGTGTCTAGATCCTTAAATAAATGTCTGCAGGATGATCTTGGGTGGGCTCCAGCAATTATTCTGATTACACATTTCTGTGCAATGAATACTTTTTTACTCAATGTTGAATTGCCCCGGAATATGATCCCACATGAAAGCAGTGAGTGAAAATAGGCACAGTAAGCTAATTTACTGAGATGTATATCACTAAATTTTGCAATGATCCTAATAGCATAACTCAAACATTTTAATAAATCAAAATGTTGTAAGACTGTGTTCTAAGAAACCTATTGTTTCCTTATGTTTCATCCGATGCTGCGCAGGACTTCTTCGGAGGTTGTCCGTCTGCTGAGTCTTGCTGACAATTCTTAAATTTCAGTTGTGTTTTCATCTTGAAAAGCTTTATTCTTGCATAGTGTTACATATTGTTCTGTAGTCATTAGTCTGTTGGTTTGAAGAACAGGGAATCTTTTATCACGGCTCAATCAGCTACCAGTCGCCATTAGTGAAGCACTAGTGTAGTAGCAAATTGAATTATTTAGCTCACTATTTAGGCATTTCAGTAGCAGTGGTACAATAGACATAGCCTGCGCACTGTGTGCAGACACAGGAGTTGATCGCTGTTTGAGAACAGCTGAATGTGCTTTTGGCCACAGTCTCCAGGTTGCTGCCTTGGGGTGTGGCGGTGGTGGAGATTCTGGCATGTCACATGGCTCATCTCATGTGTCACGTGGGTCGCCCACAGTCTCTACTGCCATGGCACCTTCATGGGACCAGTTGTAGATGATCCACCCTCACCGCAAGGTGAAGGACGGGTAGCATTTTCTCATCATCAACGTGGAGGGCTAATGTGGAGGCTGGCCATGTGGCATCGCCTATTCATCCTGTGAGTGGATGGGAGTCCAGTCCTTCAAAGGGTCCGAACAGGCACACAGACGAAGGGTCTGTTAGTGATTGGGAACTTGTTTGAAGGCCATTGGGCAGATAGCATCCAGGGCCTGAAAGAATTCTGATTCGCACTCGGTGTCTGCCATTGGGGCGAGGGGCCGGGGGGGGGGGGGGGGCAGGCAACCTTGTTGGCAGCTACTGAGCATTCAGGTTGTAGTCGTCTGAAAGTAGTTGTTCACATTGATTGGTTTTTGAGGACATTCTCAGATAATATGGATGGCTGGCAAAATTGGTGAAGACTGCTGGCCTTCCATGTGGGGTTCAAGCAGAGCTTTCAATTTGCAGCATTGTTGCCAGAGTGGATCGGTATCCTTTGGTTTTGAGATGAGCGGAGAGTCTCCACCAAAGGCATTGTCGACTCTGTGACAGTCATGGCTGCAGATTTTTGGACCGATGTTATCAGGTGGGGAATTGTAGGGATAGATCATGGGCGCACTACAGAAAGGAAGCAGCTTCTCGGGTAGCAGAGAACGTGTGGATCGCACACGGGAGTTATTTAGTATTGGCGATAGATCTGATGAACACTCATCAGTTGATATGCAGACAGTTAAATAAGGCTGTATTCAAAAGTACTCTTCCACTGTCAAAATATTAGCAGTAAATTTTCAGAGTATTAGAAACAAACATCCAAAATCACTGCATCGTGGGAAATTTGTTGTGTTCAAATAATCCTTGGGACAGAGTTAGGTGTATCTCAATGTAGGAAGCTTCAAAATAAATAGCGAAGAGTGGAATGTACATCACAAAGATATATCAGGTACAATTGAAGGGTGTGTGCACGTTGCAGTATGTTGGTTGAATTCGAGAGTGACCATGATGTTATCTGTAAGTTTATGTAACAGGTATATGCAAAATTAAGTTAATGGTTGAATGTTTTTATCACAAAAGTTCCATCATCCAGTGCTAGAGTCATTCAAACAAAGCACTCTGTAGTGTCAAGGTACCCAGACAAAGCAATGTTAGTTGGGGGTGACTTCAACCTTTCGAGTATAGACTGGGACATCTGTGGTTTCACTACAGAAAAGCAGTAGTGTGAAATAGTGTTGAACAAGTTTTCAAAACACTGCTTTGAGCAGCTAAATCTACAGCCCACAGACAATGGAAATATTTCAGACATTATTAGTTACAAACAGGGCAAACCTTATCAATGACGTCATTGTAGAGACAAGGGTTAGTGATCATGACATTGTCACTGTGACAATGGTCACCAAAGTTAATAAATGTGGTCAAGAAGGCTTGGAGAATGCATGTGCTATGAAAAGCAGATAAGCAATTGTTAGTGTCCCACTTAAGGAATAAATGGACTACATTTAGTTCCGGTACAGTGGATGTAGATGAATTATGGGAAAAATTTAAAGCATTGTAAATAATGCACTGGAGAAATATGTGCCAACAAATTTGATTAAGAATGGGAAAACCCACTGAATGCTGAGAAAGCGAAGGCAACTGCCATCTCAGTTCGAAAGAGGTTAAGCAAATCCAATCAGGCAAAAGTTAGTAGAGATTCACGCGTCAATAGAAAGATCGATGCTTGAAGCATACAATAACTATCAGCGTCACACCTTAGCAAAATATCTTGCTGAGAACCCGGAAAATTCTTGTCCTAAGTAAAATCGGTTAGTGGATCAGAGGCCTCTAATCCAGTCACTCAATCATTCTGGGTTGGTGATAGAAGACAGCAAAATGAAGGCTGAACTATTAAATTTGACATTTAAGGAATCATTCAAGAGGGAGGACCATGCAAACATACCTTTATTTGATGGTCACACTAACTACCAAATTGAGAACACAGTAATAGGCATGAAATATAAAAGTCACCATACCCAGAGGGGATGCCAATTCGGTTTTACAAAGAGTACTCTGGTGCATTGGCCCATTACTTAGCTTGCATTTATTGTGAATCTTTGATCCAGCACAGGGTTCCAAGACACAGATGTATAAGAAATGCAAAAGAATTGACCCACATAATTACAGACCAATATCATTAACATTAGTTAGTTGTAGAATCCTTAAACATATTCTCCATTCTAAGACAGTAAATTTCCTCGAAATGGAAAAGCGTTTTCTTTGTGTGTGTGTGTGTGTGTGTGTGTGTGTGTGTGTGTGTGTGTCAGTAGTAGTGGGTGGGCTCACTGGTGCAAGAAAATTAAGTTCAAAATGTTCAAATGTTTGTTAAGCTTATGGGACTTAATTACAGGGTCATCAGTCCCTAAACTTACAAACTACTTATGAACTACTTACGAACTAGGACAGCACAAATATCCATGCCCGAGGGGGGATTCGAACCCCCCGACTGTAGTGGCCGTGCTGACCGTGACTGGAGCGCCTAAGTCTCCTCGGCCGGCTAAAATTAATGCTGCCTCACCTGTTGATTAAGTCACTATCGATATTTTTGACGTTTGGTCATCTTTGGTTGTGTTGACTCTGCTGTGACTTGTACTGTGTGTGTTATCTTCCTTGTTTTCCCTTTGCAAACTGAGGTATTAAATACGCTTGCACATTGCTTCCTTAAGTGCAGTTGTGCCTTGAGAATGGCAGGGTGTCCTCCTGCCGAAATATCGGTGGTTGTCGACGTCACCCGGCAGCATACCCGTAAGTTGTTTGAATGCCCAAGTACATATTCTATCATGACCCACCTTTAAAAGTAGGGTGATGAAAACGGAATTGATAGAGTAAAATCTATGCTTTGGACACCTATAGATATAACAACTCTCCAGACATATGTATCATCTGCGGAAGACTTCTTGGAGAACCTTGCTTCATAAGCACCCAACAGTCTGAATTTCTATGTCTGAAAGAGAGCAATGAATACATTGTAATATGTGCCTTTGCAGAATAATATTAATTTGTCCTGCAGAATCAGGTGTACAGATTTCAATGGAGCAATACAGAGGCCACCATTCGTCCATTTCTTGTTTATTACAGACATCCAGAAAACTATGCAAATAATCACATTTCCTTGTTGTAATATCAGAAAGGCTTAATCATAACAAAGTGAGTGTTCATCTTTTTCAGCGCCACTTGGTTAGCTTCATCAGATCCCATCTCTCATAGTACATCCAAGTATATGTACTACTACAGAGATGGTGCTGCAGCCCAGTATAAGAACTGCATGAAAAACTTTTCATTAGGCTGATTTTAACGTCTCTGCAGAGTGTCATTTCTTAGGCACATCAGATAGTAAATGATCATTCAATGACATTCCTAGTAACATCAAGAGACTTGCTGCCTGCACCAATTGATCCATAACTCTCAGATAATGACACCCAGACAAGTTTTTCAACTGTGCTCCAAGAACATTGCACTGAGTCACTTTCATTATACAACTAACGGTGACTATGATGATGAAGAATCTCTCCTTTGGGAGAGTTATTTGTGCAATTAACACAAGTTGTATTGTGTTATTCGTTCTGACCATTATAAATCCAGATGAAAAATTTCAGCAATTCACCACGCATTAGAAATGAATCTGTAACAAGGACCCAATAAAATTCTGACCTCTGTGATATTACAGGGTTTGTTGCATGCATGTACAAAAGTTGCTGGTGGTGTGGATGTGTTTTCAATGATATTGAAGATACAGTGAGGTTTTAGTTAGTTTCCTGCATCCCCAAGGGCTTTCACCTCCATTTAAATACCTTGAGAAACCTGATATCTTAACTGTGGACAAGAACATTATTACTAAGATTGATGTGAGAATAGCAACAGAGATAACATAGGGTCATTCCATGGAAAATCACAGATATTTTGGCGAATGATAAGGTGACCATTTCAGAATTTGCTCATATTTGGTGCATGGGTACATACATGTTTTAATAGGAAAACTACAAAATATCACTGCCCCATTTCTAACCATTTTTGAGAAAATTATGTTTGAAGGCGATCAACAGTTGGGCCCCAATATCCCCATATTCAGAGGACTACCACTTAGTGATGAGTTGACCTACAGATATCGATGTTTTTATGTATCACATATGTAGAGCACTAAGTTGATATGTGATAGAAAAAGTGAGAAACATCATTTAGATCATTTATGAAAAAAAATACTTTTTTATGCTGGGGTATAAATTTACGATTTAAAAAAATTATAACTCTGCCTATGAAAACAGTACAGCCCTCAATTTTGGTATTGTAGCTCTTCAGTTGTACTATTAATTATAAAAAATAATGGAAATCATATTGCATTGCATTTAATAGTTCTTACTTTCAGTTAAAGTTGACTCCATCAGAAAAAATCGTCAAATTTGATGAACTTCAAAGTCCTGGGTGGTTACGTAGACAGTTGTACCTGAATTTGATGTTTTTTCTGAAATTTTTACATATTTGGTAGCAATCTTAGGTACAAAGAAGAATATCCTAACTCACTCACTTCATAGACAAACAATAACATGAAAATTCCATATACACATATAATTAATTTTCAGCGCTACTGAGTATTAAAAAATTAAAACCATGGGTATTCCTTGAAACAGTGTTTCCAAACTGTATACAAATGATAGCTGAAAACAGTTCTCAAGCATTTACTTAATAAATATGTTATATTTAATTTTCATCACATTGGGCACACAAATGCAACAATATACAGGGTGTTACAAAAAGGTATGGCTGAACTTTCCGGAAACATTCTTCACACAAAAAGAAAGAAAATATGTTATGTGGACATGTGTCTGGAAACACTTAATTTCCATGTTAGAGCTTATTTTATTACTTCTCTTCAAATCACGTTAATCATGGAATGGAAACACACAGCAACAGAACGTACCACCGTGACTTCAAACACTTTGTTACAGGAAATGTTCAAAATATCCTCCTTTAGTGAGGATACATGCATCCACCCTAAGCTGCATGAAATCCCTGATGCGCTGATGCAGCCCCAGAGAATGGCGTATTGTATCACAGCCACCCACAATACGAACACGAAGAGTCTCTACATTTGGTACTGGGGTTGCGTAGACAAGAGCTTTCAAATGACCCCATAAATGAAAGGCAAGAAGGTTGGGGGTCAGGAGAGCGTGGAGGCCATGAAATTGGTCCACCTCTACCAATCCATTGGTCACCGAATCTGTTGTTGAGAAGCGTACGAACATGTCGCTGGAATTGTGTAGGAGCTCCATCATGCATGAACCACATGTTGTGTCGTACTTGTAAAGGCAGATGTTCTAGTAGCACAGGTAGAGTATCCCATATGAAATCATGATAATGTGCTCCAGTGAGCTTAGGTGGAAGAACATGACGCCCAATCAAGACACCACCAACAACTCCTGCCCAAACGTTCACAGAAAATCTGTGTTGATGATGTGATTGCACAACAGCATGCGGATTCTCGTCAGCCCTCACATGTTGATTGTGAAAATTTACAATTTGATCATGTTGGAATGAAGCCTCGTCAGTAAATAGAACATTTGAACTGAAATGAGGAGTGACACATTGTTGGATGAACCATTCGCAGAAGTGTAAGCGTGGAGGCCAATCAGCAGCTGATAGTTCCTGCACACACTGTAGATGGTACGGAAACAACTGGTTCTCCCGTAGCACACTCCATACAGTGACGTGGTCTATATTACCTTGTACAGAAGCAACTTCTCTGACGCTGACATTCAACTGCACGAAGAATTGCCTCGTCCATTGCAGGTGTCCTCGTCGTTCTAGGTCTTCCCCAGTCGCGAGTCATAGGCTGGAATGTTCCGTGCTCCCAAAGACGCCGATCAATTGCTTAGAACGTCTTCCTGTCGGGACACCTTCATTCTGGAAATCTGTCTTGATACAAACATACCGCGCCACGGCTATTGCCCCGTGCTAATCCATACATCAAATGGGCATCTGCCAACTCCGCACTTGTAAGCATTGCACTGACTGCAAAACCACATTCATGATGAACACTAACCAGTCAATGCTACGTACTGATATGCTTGATGCTAGTACTGTAGAGCAATGAGTCGCATGTCAACACAAGCACTGAAGTCAACATTACCTTCCTTCAATTGGGCCAAATGGCGGTGAATCGAGGAAGTAGAGTACATACTAACGAAACAATTGGGTATTTTGACAACTGTCTGCACGAATTATTTCAATTTACATTTAAAGATAAATACTAAAATGAGCTCTAACATGGAAATTAAGTGTTTCCTGACACATGTCCACATAACATATTTTCTTTCTTTGTGTGTCAGGAATGATTCCTGAAAGTTTGGCCGTACCTATTTGTAACACCCTGTATAGGGTATCGTTACTCTGTAACTGTATAATGACAAGAGCATGAAATAAAATTGAAAATCAAAACAATGATGAAATTCTTAAAGAAATATACATTTATGTAACCTATACCAATTTATAATATGCAAATACTTACAATGGGAGAAAGTCTACAGGGGTATGTTAACCAGTCCTATATCATTTTCTTTCCGCCTCCATGTTGTCATGGATGATGCACAACAGTTTGTGTTTGTTCAGCAATGACAGTGTAGGTGAGGGTTGTAGTAACTCCCCACTGCACTGTGTGAAGAGTAGAAACTCTAAAAATTCACCAAACCTACGTCTTCTATAGATGTCGTCCCCACACAGATGCTAGCATGCAGGTCAGAGTTCTTGATTGAGGCTAAATGTTTAAACTATTGGCAGGAACTGATCTAATTACAAAACAATACTTAAGTTCTTCTGGGATGCCATCTAGTTTATTTCAAAGAGTGCAGAAAATTAGCACACTGCATAATAACATCCACTTGACACATGATGTCTTACTGAAAGTAAATATAAAAACATTTCCCTTGTTCTAAGATGATTAAACAATTTCTTATGACCACCTACGTATGCGACATGTTACTCCTCCGAGTGCGTGTTCTGGACTGAAGTGTGGCAGCTCAATGCAAAGCTGCCTTAGGTCCGCAATTTGACGCGTAAACATGGCCGCCGTGCATCATCGATCTTATATTAATTGTACTGTTTATGAATTTAGCGATATCTTTTACCTACTCAGGGCATGGCTTAGCTTTGAGGTTTTTTTCTAAATTGGGTTTGACTTTGAATAAATAATTAGTTTATACATATTAATAAAAATACGATTGCCTTTTGATGCATGACCGCCAGTGCTATAACTATTGTACCACCTGTCGTGGTTCTCACCAGCTTTTAGCATCTTTTGCCTACTGATCCTAACCAGCTACACTGAAGCAATAATCCGATCTTAATATGATGGCTTTAAGCCAGAAATATTACACATCCCCTTCCTTCTATCATTTTCCAATATTGGAGGTTCTCGAAGACAACTAACAATATGGAAAAATGTAAATTTTTTTCTCAAATTCATAGAATTTTTAAATCCCTCTAACCTCTGACTTTAATTTGTTTTTACACCTGCAAAATATTATGAAAATTTCTCTGTTTAGTTGTTAACATTACTAACTACTTTCTTGCAAAGAGATAATTAATAGTTACGATAGTACATACAAACATACTCTACATACATAATACACAAGTTTCAACATACTTATAAACATAATTCATATACATATATACACATTAACATGACTGTCAACACATTGCTGTCTTTTGTCTAGAATGCACCATTAACATATTATTATTGGTGATAAATAATTATCTCAGAGTCACATGACTTTCAAATGCATTTGCTCAACAATACATCGTGCAAATAAAAATTTTCATATTCCCTATATGATTGCACTTAAATCAGCACTTGGCCGTCCACAAAAATTTAATTCTGGTAAACTCCACTAATATTCAGCACTTTGCCATCCACAACATATTGATACTTTAAACCACTACACACAGCAGTAGGCCATTCAAATTTTAGTGAATACCCTACATCACTTCAGTCAACTAAAAATATTTTTCCATTATCACTTGACCTTCTTTGCCATTTGTTTCACAAACACTCACTGCACAACACTGACGTCTCACTAATGATGTGGTTTGGACAGCCACTTCACAGTACAAGAAATGTTACGTTACATATAACAACATACAAATGTTACATGAAGTTAAATATTACAAAATTTTATCATTAAATACATAAGTGAAATACAAGAATACACAATAATCCAAAAAGAATGTACAATCATTTTAAATATTATTACATACATAAAATGCAGGAGTACATAATCAGTCAGCACATGTTGTATAAGCATAAGCATTGGCACATAAATAAAATACAGAAACATACAGTATGCCTTAAATGCTGATTTGTGAATGAAACACAATATATGTATATAATATAAGACAAATGTTGACTCATTTGACAGGTCATTCACGTTTGTTGTCATATCTGTGTTTATGTTCGTATTTTTGTTTGGGTCAGTGCCCTACAGGCATTGACCTACTGGCCTACGGGCGTGCGCCGGCACCAGCTGTTTTTACCCCTTCCACTGTATCACGTTTACGGCATCAGCTGGCGTTGCGGCCCAGCCTACTGAAATATTGGCATCTTCCGCTTCTTTTACTATACACAATAATTCTCATCGCGTTTTCTTTACTATGTTGTGGTTCAATCACCTCAGTTTCATACAGCATACAAATACGTTGCACTGCATATTGCGAGAATGTGAATGTTTTTAATATCAAAAATCAATTATACGCAGTATATATACAGAATGGACAGCCAGTTGCTTTATTCGACACCCAGGTTTCTTGTTTCTTAATGCATTCAAACACAAATTATGTGTGACTCAATATTTCATCCGTTGTCTCTGTATCTTATGTAACTGAAACATTATTTACCACTCTTCAACTAACCTCATTTTTATTATGCTGAACCTGTGAACATTTTTATACTTTGTCATTCTTAATAACAGAAGTAACATTTCTACTACAAAGTGTTCATTGTCAAGGAAGGGGATCCACTTTATAACTTATTTAGGGTCGATGCTTACGTCACCTTAATACTATAACTTTATTTCTTGCAAGTTTGGGGCAACTTACCATTGCCTAAATATTCTCAGCACCTCCTTTACTACTATCACCACTCTCACTTCATACATAAAGATTGGTCAACTTCTTGTCACCAGAAAACTTCAACTCCCCACAACTACATACTTCATATAATTGGCCAACTTACAGTTGCCTTATATATCTCCTTATAATACTGATATAACTTATCTTAGGTGAATTTGCCAACTTACTGTCTTCTATAAACTTTCTCATATTCTATCGCATTCAGTGATCTCTTGTTCCTTAACATCTGGCACAAAGAGCAGACCATCTACCTCCTCAATAACTAGAACCATACTTCATTTGCTTATCCACTTACCTCACTCACAAAATCCCCTCTTCTTCAGCTTCACTGCTTTATTATTATTAATATATAATATATTATCAATAAAGTTTCAAATAATGTTTGTTGCTTTGATTTTTACCTGGTGACTGTTCTTTGTTGTTGTAATGTACTGGCTTTTGATCTATGAGTAGATGTTATACTTTGTATAGGCCTACTTTGTCTTAAGCTTGAGCCTGTGTTTAAGTTCAAGGTAGTACAACTTTTGGTAGACATTTTATCTTTTGATTTAGGTCACTTTCGGTTCTTTCCTGTTTTCTTGTCAAGTTCATGTAATAGGGAAGAAATTTAAAGACAATAGATAATAGTTCTGAATGATGAAAAGGGAAGAACTAACAGCGTGAAAAGAAAGGAAGTAAGCTGTCAGTTAACTCTGGTTCCTGGTAGGCGTCAGCTACCTAGCGATAGAAATAATATTATCGCCCCCTGAGGTATTTTCTTTCGCACATAATGTTTTATGATGTCTGCTATGTTGAGTATTTCATTGATTGCTCCTCTTTCAAAGAACCTGAATTGATACTTCAGTCGCTCACAGACGAGTGAAAAATATTAATGAGAATTTTCTACTAGACTAAATGAACCTTCCAGAAGCAGGCTGTCAAGTCTATGTTTATCAATATCTTGACATCCTTGCACTCCTGAAAATGTTCCTTTAGTGCTTTTGTTTGATCCATTTTTGCTGAATTGACTTTGTTTATTATACTGTCAACTACCATCTTGTGTAATGATACATCATTCCAGGTGCCAAAATTCCTTTTACTGGAATGTTCTCTTTGGTAAGATCCATTAGTTTTTCTTTGCTGCCTTGTGAAGTGTACATGTGTAGTGCCTTTGGACTGCTGAATAAAAGAAACTGGGTGTACATCACCTTGGTCTGAAAAATAATTAGATTTATAAGTATTTGTGTGGTTTACAGCAACACTTACTTTGACTATTCCCTCCCTTCTGTCTAGTGCTACATATGTTTCAAACTTTTGCATCAATTCACTTTCTATGAAAATTAAATCTTTAGCATCACTGCACATTTCAGGTAGTTCTTTTATTTTTTGTTCAATTTCACACAATCTACTCTGAAACGTATTTGTAATGCCTTTACAAGCAGATAATTCAGTATGATTATTAATAGTAATTAACAACATAGCATTTTCTTGATCCTGCCCACTTTCATTAATTGTTTCAACTTGAACACTAACTTCATCGTTGACATCAGATTTCTCTATTTTTAATTTTTCTTCCCATTCAAGTATTTCCTTATCAAGTTTCCGCCAACGGTCTGCTGATCTAGCATTATTGTCATTCGCCCTGTTTTGCAAGACCTCAAACTTACTATTCATATTAACCAATTGTGTATTTATTTCATTTAACCTTTCTGAGGTCTGGTTTAGCCCATTGTGAGTGTGTAATACTAATTACTTGTGCCCTATGGCTGAAATTATTTTACTTATGCTAAAATTGCAAAATGCCAGTCTCAGACTCACACTAGCCTCTCTTCTGATGCGGGTGTGTGGCCGTAGTCTCTTGTGAGCATTGCTGTAGATCGTTGTACTGCTGGTGTACTCCTCGTTGCTTGCAATGGCAGCTACGCGTCGCTCTCCTAACTGCTTGAGAATGCCGCTCTGTGAACACTGCTGTTTGTTGATTTGGGCAGTCGCTGACCTCTGCCTGTTGTTGCTGCTATTCGGCCGCTGCTTGTAGACACTGCACTCTCATTGTTTTGTAGTCATAGTGTGCCACTGCAGCTGTGCTAGACAGGTTAGGTGCTCCTCTGTCATGCCAGACACTGCCCCATTTGCCTTATTGTGTGCGGTCGCCTCCTCTCTGCTCCAGTCATTGTAGCTGCGTACTGGCTGTGTTGTACCTTACCGCTGTCTGCTACCTCGTGCACCGATGTAGTGTAATCCATTGGCCGTGCACTTCCTATAATAACTGATTTCACAAGTATCACTAACTTCGCGTAAGACAATCACTTGCTAACAAAAACGACTGTCACTGTTCCTACTAATTTCAAGCGTCATTTATTCAATGTACCTACTGCAAGTGTACATTCCCCACCAGGGATGCCATGTACAACGGGAGAAAGTCTACATGGGGTATGTTAACCGGTCCTATATCATTTTCTTTCCTCCTCCATGTTGCCACGGATGACGCACAACAGTTTACATTTGTAATGCAATGACAGTGCATGCAAGGGTTGTAGTAACTCCCCACTGCACTGTGTGAAGAGTAGAAACTCTAAAAGTTGACCAACCTGACATCCTCTATAGATGTCGTCCCCACACAGATGATAGCATGCAGGTCTGAGTTCTTGATTGAGGCTGAAATTGTTAAACTATTGGCAGGAACTGATCTAATTACGAAATAATACTTAAGTTGTTCTGGGATGCCATCTAGTTTACTTAAAGAGTGCAGAAAACTAGCAAACTGCATAATAACATCCACTTGACACACAATGTCTTAACTGAAAGTAAATATAAAATCATTTCCCTTGTTCTAAGATGATTAAACAATTTCTTATGACCACCTACGTATACGACATGTTACTCCTCTGAGTGCATGTTCTGAACTGAAGTGTGGCGGCTCGATGCAAGGCTGCCTTTTCTCCACAACTTGGCGCATAAACATGGTCGCCATGCATCATCTGTCTTATATTAATTGCATTGTTTATGAATTTAGTGATAGTTAATATGTTTTACCTACTCAGGGCATAGCCTAGCTTTGAGGTTCTTTTTTTCCTAAATTGAGTTTGACTTTGAATAAATAATTAGTTTATTAAATATTAATAAAAATATGATTTCGTTTTGGCACGTGACCATCAGTGCTACAGCCAATCGGCGTCCAGTGGTTGCCACTTGGGGATTTCCCTAGAATTCTGGGAAACTTGCCAGTGCTCTTTCCCATGAGAACCCGACCTATTGTACCACCTGTCATCGTTCTCACCAGCTTTTACTATCTGTCACCTACTGGTCCTAACTGGCTGCACTGAAGCAATACTTCTGATATAACCTTGCATTTTCTAATATACTGATCTCAAAACACAAAAAGATTACCTAAAGGTGAGAGACAAGATCTTTTCATAACACTTATCATCTAGCTTATATAACCGGGCACTGTGGCTTTGTAATGCTGGGACATCGCCCTTGCATATAACACTGGAGAACATACTTCAGTGATTTGCTGCTTCTTAGTATATATATAACATGAACCTCACTAACCTAACTTACCATTAAGGAGATTTTGGTATTGAAGCAGATTGGCACTTTTTTGCTATGTGCCGTCAGAAGAGCCCATGATGGTATTAGACGAATTGTAGAACACTTACCTAGAAGAGCCAGCCTGAAGGCTACACCTCCATCCAATTACTTTTGACACCAGAAAACCTGTATACCTGGTCACTCGACAAAATCCAGGACATTATTATGTTCTTTGTGTCTTCACAGGAGATCAAGTCATACAAAGGTTTTCTGGAAGGCAGGTACAGTACAGTGAGACTGTTCCATGAACATGGTCGCACTATTCATTTATAGTCATTGCTAAGAACACTATTCTAATGAAGAGGCTTTCAACAGATGCAAATGGGACCACTGTTGCTATGGGAACTCCTGACAATTCTTCATTTGAACATTTGCAAGTGGGGCAGTATGTAGTTTTCAAATATGATGAAAAGTGGTACATAGGTCATGTTGAGTTACAATTATTAAAATGGCCCAGTAGGAAAGACATAGTTTGGTTCGTCTTCTCCAGTGTCATATGTCCCATCATTACAAAAACACAGTGCCCTGTTATATAAGCTAGAGAATAAGTGTTATGAAAGGATCTAGTCTCTCACCGTTAGGTAACTTCATTGTGTTTTGAGACCAGTAGGGGCCTATATTACAAATTACAAGGTTATATCAGAGATGTGTTTCTTTTTGTATCTTCAAATTTGCTTGTTTGAGTGTTCTTTGTGAAGTATTTGCATATTATAAGTTGGTATAAGTTACACGTGTGTATATTTCTTTATGAATTTCATTATTGCTTAATTGTCAACTTTATTTCATGTTCTTGTTATTTTAATATACAGTTACGGAGTAAGGATACCCTATATATTGTTGCATTTGTATACCCAATCTGATGAAAGTTAAATATAACATATTACATAAATACTTGATAACTGTTTTGAACTATCATTCGTATACAGTTCTGTCCTTTGGGTCAACCGTACACAGTTTGAGAATACTGTTTCAAAGAATACCCATGGTTTTAATTTTTTAATACCCAGTAGTGCTGAAAATTAATCATATGTGTATATGGCATTTTGATTTTATTGTTTATCTATGAAGTAAGTGAGTTAGGATATTCTTCTTTGTGCCTAAGACTGCTACCAAATATGTACAATAATTTCAGCAAAATATCAAATTCAGATACACCTGTGTACATACCGTACCCATCTAGAACTTTGAAGTTCATCAAATTCGAGCATTTTTCCTGATGGAGTCAAATTTAACTGAAAGTAACAACAATGGAAGGTACAGTAAGGAATGTCAATTATAATATGTAGATAGGTCAAAACTCGTCATAAGGGAACAACTCACCGTAAAGACGAATGTTGAGCCACCGTCAGACACAAATTATTTTTTTATAATTAACACTAGGACTGAAGAACTACAGAACCAAAATTAATGGATGTACTGTTTCCATAGGCAAAATTATAACTAATTTTTAATTTTTTTTAAATCGTGAATTTAAACCGCAGCATGAAAAAAATATGTTTTTCACCATTTTTCATAAATAATCTAAATAATGTTTCTAACTTTTTACAAATCTAAATGATGTTTCTCACTTTTTACATCATATATATATCAACTTAGTGCTCTACATATGTGATGCATAAAAAAAACTGAGGTCTATAGGTCAACTCATCACTAAGCAGTAGCCCTCTCAAGATGGGGATATTGGTGCCCAACTATCGTTCACACGCCTTTCAGCTTCCAAACATAATTTTCTAAAAAAAATGCTTAGAGATAGGAGAGTGACATTTGGTAGTTTTTTCTATTAAGACGTGTAGGTACACATGTACCAAATATGATCAAATTCTGAAATGATCATCTTATCACCTCCTGTGAGTTTCTATGGAATGACCCGATATTGCCGTTCACCAAAAGAGACACAAACAGTGTTATATGTTGCTTTTCAGTATTGGAGATAGTAAGCCTAGATGATACATTTGTCATATTTGCTTCTGTAAATCTTAACTTTTTTTACTATGCCTTACAAATGAGCTCAGCTGGGATGGCTATATCATACATTAATTATTTTGCATCAGTGAAGTTCAGATGTCACAATATGTGACCTTGCCTACCATAAATACTTTCTATGGTCCCACGAATTATACTAACCGACGGTGTTCTATTATAACAGCACATTTGTAACAATGAACATTTTTTTCAGTGCTTTGTGTCATACTTTCTTCCATTAAAGCAACACATTGTCGTACATATTAGAGTAATTTATATCTCCTAATCCATTGTCATCCCACGAGAGGCCATTACTCTGGTCTTACTTGTGCTAAAATTCAGTCATTTGGTATTTTTCTTTTTCCTTTCATGTGTAATGAATACACAAAATTTTATATAAATCTGAATGGGTAACATTGAAAATTGTACTTTTCTGTGTTGATTTGACATGGAATGACCCAAAAGTAACTTCTGCTGAAACTCTTCAATCTTTCCCCCATTCAACAACAGGTCCTGCAATGGAGATGCACCCGTCCTCAGTAGCAGCTGTACATTGTGACAGATGGTACTTGGTCTTAATCAAGAACTTTTCCTCCAGTTACCTGGAACAGTGTCGGTCTCTCAGCCTGAGAAAGAAACACTTCTTTTAGGCCTTTGGAAAAAAAATGTACTCTTGGTGTTCCCAAATCAAGCAAATTCAGAAGAATATACTGTTGTTGTTGTTGTTGTGGTCTTCAGTCCGGAGACTGGTTTGATGCAGCTCTCCACAATACCCTATCCTGAGCAAGCCTCTTCATCTCCACATAAGAACAGCAACCTACATCTGTCTGAATCTGCTTGGTCTTCCTCTGCGGTTTTTACCCCACACACTTCCCTCCAACGCTAAATTCACAATTCCTTGATGTCTAAGAATGTGTCCTAGCAATCTATCCCTTCTTTTAGTCAAGGTGTGCCAGAAATTTGTTTTCTCTGTTCAGTACCTCCTCATACTAAGTTTATTTAAATATGTTCTAATTTATGTATCACTAAACGAAGTCAACAGTAGTAATAAAAATAATTCAATTAAAAACTTTTGCCCCTTTACCTTATTTTCTTTAACAAGTAACATATCAGAAAGCTTATCAGTCTACATTATGTATTACCAATGACCTTAAGAGCAATGATATGAAATACTTTAACATATACATCTACATCCATACTTCGCAAGCCACCTTACAGTATGTGGTTGAGGATATTTTGTTTCTCTTTCTTTTTCCATTTCAGTAACATATGGAAGAAAGACTGCAGGTATGCCTTAATGTGCACAATAATCTCTCTAATTTTATCCAATGAGATAAAATATAGAAAAGCAATATGTTGCGTTATTCTTCAAGAAACATATGGTCTCCGAACTTTTGCAGAAGCCCAAATCGTAAATATCTCCTTTAGTGTCTGCTACTGGGGTTCACTGATTGTCTCTGATAAACTTTAGCACTTACTAAATGCAACTGTGACTGTGTGTGTGTGTGTGTGTGTGTGTGTTCATTTAAGTTGCTTTTCTTTTTTTTCATTTTAATTACACCATATGATTAAGGACCAATAAACAAGATCTGATTACTCTGTCAGGAAGTATTTTGCATGTATAACAAGTTAATTTCTGGTATCTTCTACACTATCACATATAGCAGAATGTTGAAAATAAGAAAAGTTTGTTCTTCCTTATGAAATGCAATCCGAATGGAAAGCTGTTTATGTACACCCTTTGATAACTAAGATCACCTCCCCCTCAAAAAGAATGTGAAAGAAACTTTATGCCCTTAGTTATCATGGCTAAAGTAGCAAATAAACACACTTTACGAAGCAGTGAGTTTCAAGCTTGGCTGAACTTACTTGGAAAGCTGTTTCTTATCATCACAGTAAAATGTATTTTTTTGTACATGCATAGAAAACAGATTAATATTGTTAATTTATTAGAAATCCTAAAATAATGGTAATTATTTATGACCAAACTGAGGTTGCTAGCAGATTGCAGAAATGTGATAAAATGTTTTTCAACACCCTTGTACTTTTTCCAGAAATTTGAAAATGACATATACACTACTTAAATTTTTTCTTTGATACTTTAACTTACTACTTAAATAAATGCATTACTTTTAACTATATGCTTAAAAAATTCTGAACAAAAATTCCAAACTCTAAAGCTTCATAAAGATCTGAGTTATGAGTGATTGTGCAGATAGGCCTAGATACAACTTTGTGGAGTCAATTTAAAATATCACCACTGTTTGAAAATTCAATATAGGCCTAAAAGGTAAATGAAGAAGAAATAAGGTTTAATGTCCCATCAACATTGTGGTCATTAGAGACGGATCACAAGCTCCGAGTAAGAATTGGGACAGAAATCAGATGTGCCCCTTGAAAGGAACTATCCTGACATTTGCATTGAACAGTTTAAGGAAAACCTAAATTTGGATGGCCAGATGTAGGTTTGAACCACCTGGGAAAGATAAAGAAAGAAGATATAAATCTGAGATGTTGGCCGACATGACTTCAAGGTGATTTGACATGGAATCATCCACCAATTTGAACACATCCAGATGCAAAGGTTGTGGTGCAAATGACTGAGCTATTGATGAAAGAAGAAACTCAGTGATTCATGAATGACAATAAAACTGTATAGATACATTCCTCCCTCTGGAATTTTGACACTCAGCAGATCAATCTTAAGGGAAAGTTGGTGCAATTGTCAGGCAACCATCTGGACAATAAGGTAAAGTATATTAAAATACAGACTGAAAAAGTTCACACTAAATTATCAGGAGTAGTGTATCTTATAAGAAAATTGAAAAGCTGTCTCATTCAAAACCTTCTCCTTTATGCTTTCTTTCACATACATTTCAGGAGTGTCTGTATGTTCTTAGAAAATACATTAATATCTTTATTTTTAAATGAAGTCTACAAACTTATCAATGTAATGCATGCATTCTTGAAACAGCTCATCTGAAGACGGGGATAACGCCCGTCACTTTTGACCCATGACGTCATCGTAGCACGGTAGTTTTGAGGTGCGTACATGTTTGTAGAAGGTGTGAGTAATTATGTGGTGGGTGAGTTATGGAAAATAGTTTACAAACAGAACAGATTATTAATTCATATTTTGTGTTGAAAAAGTTATCTGTAGTTTCCCTCTGATGGTAAGGTATAGGTTAGGTTAGAGAGGTTTGTTTTTATTTTATTGCATGTGAGCGACGAAGGTGCGAATTTTTGGCCTGAAACCTTGTGATTGATGGTATATTGTTATATGTAACTTACGATGATAACTCCAGATTATTTATTATATACAATACAGTGGTATTAAGATATCCTGTATACGAGTTTTCTGACGTTGATAATGTTACAGGTCAAAGCTTAACTGGTACCCTAGTCTTCAGTCAAGTCCTTGAAACACCCTTGCAATTTTTTCAGGAATTGTAAAGTGACATTGCATATAAATATGAATTGCTTTCTAACTTCACTGCTTAAATAATTATTGTTAAAAGGTCTAGGCCTATATGCCTCTGTGCACCCCTTGAAAAAAAGGCTATTGTTAAAAGGTCTATAAGGCTCTGTGCACTCCTAGAAAAAATGCAAACTAAATGTGTATATCTAGGAAATCTCTGGTGCCACTAAGTATGTCTTACAGAAGATACTGAGATGTAGATTTGGCCTATAAAACTCAACTTCCTGCAGGAAATACTTCACCACAAAATACAAACTGTTTTCAGCTTTTAGGCCCTATGTGCTCAAAGTTCTAATTCATGCTGTGGAGAATGCCCATCTACAAAATGTGCAGCCTTACAAAACCAGGAACAGAAACTTTAATATCCCTTTTGGTAGACAGTCTATGGTAAAAACAATGCTCATATCCACAAGGGGTTTTTGACTAAATCACAAAATGTTGAACAATTGCCACACAACAAATTTAAAACTGTAATAGGATAAAACACAGGGCGCCTATAATGGTCAGGAATTCTTATGTGGGCCTAAGTGTATTAATCTTTTTATTATAATGTGACCTAATGCTGTGTAATATATAAGTAATGATAATTTGTGTAACTTAAATATGTAGCATAATATACCGATGACTACTATGAAAATAGGCCTACTCTTGCAATTGGCAATGGCAAATGGGATGTTGTCATTAGACAAATATTACTCGGACAATGTAATATGGCAGTCAGCTGCGACCGTAAACAAATGAGATCAACAAACAAATAGGCATTCTTTTTATGCAATAAGACAAATCATTTTATAGAATGAAAGACCTTCTTCCCCAAAGAAAACGATTCTGACACAGGCAGTTTTGACAGTTTTGAAGTACCGCGGTACGTGAATAGTCCTCATTTGTTTACGCTCGTGTCTAACTGCCACGATATAGTACGCGAGTAATAAAACCATATGTTCTGATGTGAGCAATCAACAGAGAGGTATTTCCATACACAATAATGTGTATAAAAACAATGCCAGTCACAGATTTGCCTGAAATAATTTTAAAAAATTGCGTTTATTTTTTATTTCTGCTATATCTTTACTTGAACAATACACCCATTTACAATACAATTCCTGTTTGAAAAAAATTATTCAGTACTTTATGTACGTAGGGCTTTTCCACTTCTATAGGCTACAATCGACCAAATGTCAAAACATACCTTTCGAGTCTAATATGTCGTCTCCCATAACGGCTCCCTTGCGACTTTATTCGAAATAATACTTCACATGTTACTACAATCAATTCCACACAATGGATGTTGTCACACAATGTTTACAAAACTTCCACTGCAAGAAAAATCACCGAAACAACACACTAATCAACAGACTACCGCTTCCTACTGTCAAGTGTCGGCATCGCGACAAAGCTCGTAAAGATATGCACACAGAGATGGGCAAGAAGTCATGTATCTGTTACATATCACAGTGATTTAGAACTTATACTTTTCACAATTTAACAGTAATTGACTGCGATTTCAGTCATAAGCAGCAATCAAAACTAGCATTTGGGCATGTACCCATATAGAGCATGGTGTTCCTATGCTCCTTGGCACCTCCTGCCGTGTCGCATCTTATGCATTTCCACATAACATATGGAGTGCAAGCACTGTTCACCAATAAGTCACCAATAGCGTTAATACACGAGGACCTTGGTATGGTTGTAGGGACATTTTTTTGTTTGCTTAGTAGAAGACAATAAAAGGAATACAGGAATCAATGAATCGCCGTTACTGGGTGCACCCCTATTCAGAGCTTGAGAAGAAGAATAGATAAGATTAGGTGTTTGTTCCATAGATACGTATTGAGGAGATCCTCGTTGGTTGGACTAAACTGCTAAACAGGTTATCAGTCCCCCGGTGGGAAGGGGAAGGAGTGAGGATAGAAAAAGAGGGGACGGGAAAGAAAATGCAGTCTGGGAAGTAAAGAAGGAAGGAAGACTGCATTAGCTCGTGGCCCCGTGTTCGCCACAAACGTATTCATGAAAGAACTGTGAGCCCCCTAGGGTAGGGCGGCCAACCGTCCCGGATTCTGCGGGACAGTCCCGCATTTGGACTCTTTGTCCTGCATTGGGATATGAAAATGTCCCGCAAAATGGCAAAAGCGTCCCGCATTCCGGTAATTTTAAAATTCCTGGTCTAAGAGCACAATCCGAAATTATTTTTGTATGGCACACTATGTCTTACTGCTTGCAAGTCAACTTCAAAACGCATCATCTACAAATAAATGACAGTATTCTTCATTAAATACAAAACAAAAAAAATCGCATTGACATGTTTTATAGCCCACTTTAGATTTGTAGTTTTATAAGTTTTCGAAAACATTTTGGACCAAAATAATAATCTATATAGTAAAAAATTAATTAATAAGAGTGTCTGAAACCCTTTTTAGGAAAAAAAATTGAGGTAGTGGCGGGTTCCGAACCACCGACTTTTAGCGTCAAAGTCCAACGCCTTGCCCACTACACTATGACTATCAATCAAAAGATGGGTCTTTTTATCTCATACTATTCATGGCCGTTGTTAACTGATGCTAATATGCAGTGGCAGTTCGTACAAAATTTGACCAGTGTGCTACAATATTACAAAATTAAACAGGAAACAAAATATACTAAAATAAAAAATAGTACTCACTAAGTGTCGAAAAATTTAATCCATACGTCGTTGTTTTCTGCTGCAGAATTTGTCGATAACTTTCGTGTTGAAGCCCTCAACGTTGCTTACCATATTCTTCTCAATGGAGAGCATTGCATGAACTGTAGGAATGGTACAGCTCCTGCAATATTTCTGAAGTCTGGTCGTTCGTACAATACTTAGAGCTCCGTCATTTAACCTGGGTTTCTACAACATGGTATAAGCTTGGACCACAACATTAAGTTCTCTGCCTGGGAAGCGTCTTGAGTATTCTTCAAACTTTGAAGAACCTAGCAGCTTTGCTGCATCTAGATGATCTAGCGCTTGGAAACGATCACGGGCCTCTGTGGTAAGACTTCCCGTGCATGAGAACGTCGACAAAGACTTATCTTCCAGCGCTTGCTCTGAGAGGTAGCTGCCGCATCGATGTCGTCGATTGAAGCTTTTATATTATTAATGGCCTGTATGAAGCGGGATATTGAACCTTTTATTATTACCGACCGATCTTGCCTGCAACTGGCTGTACATGATATCTATATGAGGCATCACTTTGTGGAAGAATGATAGCCAAAAGGGGAATTCTTCATCCTGTAGATTTCGACAGAGTCCAACTGCTTAACAACAAGTTTGGTCGGAAGGCGATTTTTCCAGCATTGATACGCATTCCAGCAGCAAGGATTTATTTTCATGGACCACATTTATGGTGCTTGATTTGAAATTCCACTTAGTAGCTGGCTCACTAGGAGTCCTTCAAGCTGCCAATTTCTCTAAGGCGGAAAGTCGTTCTGATGACCTTGAAAAGACGGCTGAGAAGCCTGATACATTTAAAAAGAATAACTCTAGATGACGTATTCTCTGAATCAGCGTGTTCCATAGTTAAATTTAACTGGTGCGCATAACTATGCACATAATGTGCATTAGGATACACTGCTTTAATTTTTGCCTGCACACCACCTTGGCAACCAATCATGACAGATGCACCATCGTATGTTTGAGCGATAATTTTATGTGGTGCAACTTTGAAGAAAGGCTCTATGACATTCAAAATACAAATAGCTAGAGCATCAACATTATGTCCTTCAGGATTGAAAAAACCCCAAAACCTTTAATATGGCACACCATTCTTTTCATAGCGCAGCACTAATACTGTATCTTTTTGAAAAGGTCAGTTGTCTCATCTGCTATTACAGCAGCAAACTCAGCCTGCTTTATTTCTTCCGAAATAACTTTATGGCAAATTTCTAACATAGAATCGAACAAGTAATTTTGAATGGATTTTGAAATACTCTTAAAAATCTGATTACCTTGTACATGTTCTTTTACTGCATTATCAGTATCAGAAATTAAGTCTATCAAACCCAAAAGACACCTGAACCTTTCGATGTTTCTGTCTCCTCGTGCACTCTCAAAGCCAATTCGAAACCACCACAGAATTTTATACAATCAATAATCCTAGATAGCACATACATGTTTTTCTCCACCTGCTGATTATGTTTCACTATTTCGTCATGATAAGCACGACTTAAAATTGTTGCGATATTAGCTTTACCTAACACACTAAAATCAAGTATCCACCTGTTTTCATACACTTTCGGACTGAATTTCCTCGTGTACTCACTTTTCTTGCCACCTTCTATAGCCTTTTGCCTGAAACTTAAATTTGGAGTAGGTCTACCTGACTCTTTCACTTTCAGTTTCTCTTCGAAAGGTCTACTGGAAAATGGCCTCTGTAACAGACCATCGACAGAATACCGGCTTGAAGTTAGCTTCGGATTCGTTTCGTGAAAACCATGCGGGCGATATAACTCTCAGGCGCAAGCGAGCCAAGAGAGAGTAGTGCCAACCTCCACGCTAAAAACCGACTAAACGGCCAACAAATAAAGCGATGCGAGTTATTTTAGTGAAATGTAGCTTGCAGAATATTCAGAATCTTATTACCTGAACTACATAGACGAACCAGTAACCTAGTGTAAGATATGAATTCAAAATAAACAATAAACCATACACCACTATTAAGTAAATGGATACAGGAACAGTACATATACATTGCTTCCTTTCGAAGCACCAAAAATACTTCCTCTTGTATAGTTGATAAAACATAAAAGATATTCGAAGCTCATAACCCTATTAAAAATCGGCAAACTTCGGTTAGCACAATTCTCCCGTTTCCTACAACAATGAAGCAAACAAATCCAATGAGGTGTTTACTGTCGTCATTAGAAGTGCAGCATAAACATCCATGTATTGCCTGACAACATACCGACGCAAATTAAAGAGAGGATCTGAAGGTACAGTACATAGAAAATCGGAAGAAGTTCTTTTTATCACCGAAGTGCCATTCATAGTATGCTCAAACGTAAGTTAACGAAACAATTGTTAGACGTCGCTCATGACACTCTACCTGAGACATACCAGAAACATACACGTCCTAAGTGACAAAGTAAGGCGGATTACCGAGCAGATTACGACATAAGACTCTTAGACATTCGTCAAAATTTCCGGCGTAGAAAGGAATTGCCTTTCCGTCCTATACTTAAGGGCGTGTAACTAAAGAACTACTAGCCGTCGCCACATGACACTCTGTATAGGTATAGCACACACTTCCAAATACTACTTGAAAAAGTTTATAGGCAGATTAACGAGCCGATTATGAGATATGATTTTTCGAATATCGTTAAAATTTCCGGCGGCGCTCCGAAATGCCTTTCCGTCCTATATTTAAGGGCGTGTAACTAAAGAACTACTAGCCGTCGCCACATGACACTCTGTATAGGTATAGCACACACTTCCAAATACTACTTGAAAAAGTTTATAGGCAGATTAACGAGCCGATTATGAGATATGATTTTTCGAATATCGTTAAAATTTCCGGCGGCGCTCCGAAATGCCTTTCCGTCCTATATTTAAGGGCGTGTAACTAAAGAACTACTAGCCGTCGCCACAGGACACTCTGTATAGGTATAGCACACACTTCCAAATACTGCTTGAAAAAGTTTAAAGGCAGATTAACGAGCCGATTATGAGATATGTTTTTCGAATACCGTTAAAATTTACGGCGGCGCTCCGAAATGCCTTTCCAACATAATTTCAAGGGCGTGTAACTAAAGAACTACTAGCCGTCGCTACATGACACTCTGTATAGGTATAGCACACACTTCCAAATACTACTTGAAAAAGTTTGAAGGCAGATTAACGAGCCGATTATGAGATATGATTTTTCGAATATCGTTAAAAGTTCCGTCGTAGCTCGGAATTGCCATTCCGTCCTACATTGAAGGGCGTGTAGCTAGAGAATTGGCTTTATAATTGTGTTATCGATAAAGGAATGTTTATATAGAAAATGAATTGATCTTCCTAATCCAGGACCTAATATCTCGTTGGGTGGTGGGGGGGGGGGCGTTGGTCGCAATTTGGGCTGTAGTGAGTCATATACCAAAGGGGTTGGGGACACCTCTGCAGAAATGTATGCTTGTACTGCTTCTGCCTCCTTTTTTCTTGGGCGTAAACAGGCGGTGTTGCCACCGCGGTTAGATTCCCACTTTGCTTTGTCGTATAATACTTAAAATATCGATACGACAGTACTACGACGACAGCGACAACAAAGTGCATGCTGCAATGATGATTGACAGCATTAATACGATTATTGCTTCTGCTGACAATTGTATGCACCTGTTGTTGGACGAGTCCAACTGTTGGTCCCATGAGCTAGTGGGTTGCGAAGTGGCTACACTGTACTGATTATATACAAATCTGCATTAACCGTTTGACTGCTGGTGGCAGGCTTACTGTATGGGACGCCGCGGCCTGCTTTGTCGGGCACTAATCCGTCTACCTGTGCTGAGCGGTTTTCGGCTGGACCACCCCATGCCTGGAAGGCCAGCGTGGTCAGCTCCGCCGTGTGCTCAGGCGTGCGGCAGCGACCGCACCCTGCAGATCTGATTCTGGTTTCCACTGGGGTGAAGTGAATACTCTCACTGACACATAACAATATTGCTTTTATTTTTCTCTGCCTGGTAGCTTCTTCACAGAGACATTAAAATTATTTCTGCGCTAATAATTATGTATTTTCCATAATTTTCGACACGATTTTATTAGTTACTTGTAAAAACGATTTTCATGCGTCGAGTAATTCGGTCTTCATTGTTAGCTACCCACCCACAATCTACTCTTTTCTAGGTGATAGTTACCGAACTGGTTGTCTGATTCATCCACTTTTCTGTTAAAAGGTCTTGAAACATTTAGATAAACTTCTAATTTCTATCTGACCTTATGTGAAACTGATAAAGAACGGGGTCGAAAACCACTGTTCTTCCAGTGAAATACATCTTTAAACCATACTATTTTTTGAAGAGTTTGTTTATATCTTCAGGTTTTTCGGATGTTGAGTTATTGTTCACTGCAGCTCTCGAAGAAGTATCAGGCTTGTGTGCTATACCTGCTGTGTTCAGAGCTCAGGAATATTCGTGTCAGATATTGCTGAGGAGTCATCACTAATACATCGAGGAATTCATCCTTACTGCCCCTTCCAGTACCTACAAGATTTCTTTATTTCTGCAATCTTCTCTGCATAGAACAGAACAGTTTACAATGTAAACCCCCACTAATAATCAGCTTCAAAATGATGTAAACAACTGCAAGGAGAAACCGTGACAGGTAACACATACAGAAAACCGAACTACTCCGCAAGAAATCTGAACATTTACAGAAGAGTGGACAGGAAATACGGGTTTTCGTGTTTATTTGCAATCGCTTCTTGCTAGCCGAAAGTGGTTGACGATCTATGACTGATTTTTAATTTTTTGTGCTCCACTTACTGCAGGATCCGAAATGTCCTGCAGCTCTTGTGCGTCTATGGTAACACAATATCTCTGAACCACTTTCACGGAATGTCGGGAAGCTCTGTGGACGTTTACTGTTACAATTCGAGCGTATAAACCTTATGTAATTCCCCTACGCGTTTATCAAAGTCAAATAATCAAGGATTCCTAATATTGATATCTGAATATTTGTTCCTCCACTTAACGAGAATAATATGTATAATTATTTTTCATTGGTGCAATAAGTGTTGTGCAATTTTTTTTATTCTCCCATACTAAGCAGATAATTAAAGCGTCTGAAACGTACAAAATTTGTCTTTTTGTCAGCACAGCATACAACTTGAGACGCGTTTCAAATTTAGGAACTGTTGTGTCCGAATGCCTTTTACATCTTTCCTATATATTTCCCGTCCTTTTGGATCCGGGCTTTAGAGCGGCACTGGCGAAGTTAAAAACTTTTTTTTTATTCCTTTCATTTTATATTTTTTATTTATTTTTGGTTTCAATTACTTTCAAAAATTACGAATAACATTTTGCTGTGCGGTTATCGACAGTTATATTTTATTTATTAATTTGATAAGCCTCTAAACCACACACAGTGGTATATTGCATGTTCTGCATTCGTACCTGGTCTCTTGGCGCACTTTCTGCTTGGAACAAACGGCACATCTTCGCACTGGCCTACTTTTCTTCGAATTTTCGCTCTCAGTTATATTCGGAAAATGCCTCCCGGTAAATCGCAGAGGATTCTCGTCATCAGAGCGCCTCTCTCTGCCAGTTTTCCTCCGTTCTGTGGCGTAAGTCTCAACAAGTTCTCTTACCAGAGACAGGTGAAATTCTGCTATTGGCATCTTCCGCCCTGTTACCTCTCTATGGAGAGCATGGGCGTTTAAAACGCACGGATCTGATACATGGAAGAAGAACTTCTGAACTTCTTGTACCACTTTACTATCTTCCGCATTGATTCGACTGAGCTCAGTAGCATGTTGGTACGGTCACTGTGGTACGGTCAACTGCCCCCGTACTAGCGATGTAATCTACAACGCATTGTAGTTTCCTGCGTCTTTCACCAGTCTTCCTGTCTGTCTTCTCCGTATCACACGTTTCTGCAGTATTACTGGTGGTCAACATTCACACTTCTCTCTTATCACACCACTTCATGGCAAAAATTGTATTAGTTGATATAAACTGTACTTTTCCTCGTTTCAGTTGGTCCTGCAATTTTGGCAAGTTACGCCTGTTTTTACGAACAGTACCACAGGCATTCGTACCGTAGTTATGAAGCCAGAAGAACAGGTCTGGTCTCGAATACCAGTTGTCGACATAAAGCGTGTGAAGCCGTTGTAAGTATGGTTTCAGCAGTGTGGCTACTATGTCGCCACTTTTCCCCAGATTGTGAAAGCCGATTTCAGTCGTGGTGCCTGTATATACAATAAAGTCCAGTATGTAACCAGTCGCACAGCACAAACGTTTTTATTTCAAACCTAATTCGTTTGGATGGAATATATTCTTTGAAAGACAATTGCCCTTTGAAAACCAACATGTTTTCGTCGATGTAAAGCTTTTGGTAAGCATGAAATGTGCTGTGGAATGTTGTGCGGACCGTATCAGCAATATTTCTAATCTTAAATTATCTGTCTTCACTCGAGCCATCAGCAGACAAACAGCAACGAAAGATCACAATTCTTCAAATCCCGTTTCTTTCCATCTTTGGTATATAAATGAAATCTGTTTGTTTCGTCTGTAACATATTTTGTCAGACCTTCCGTTAAGAATACAAGGAAAAATGACAGACTATATGAATGTGGCCATTTCTGTTCTGAAATTGAATCGTCAAATGCATGCACAAACGGACGATAATCATTTTTCCTCCAAATAACGTGTTGCTAAAGCGTCCTTTTCTCTCTCTCATTTTCTGATTCATGAGAATCTGAAAGATTTTCATCCGTTCTTGAAACAGGTGGTACTGTTAAAACACCTGATGAACGTGGCGCAAGACTGTTACTCTGAGATTCTGTCGAAGAGTCGTCACAGTCGATGAGTTCACTTTCACTGTCACGTCTAGTGAGCATCTCAAAGATTTCTTCACCGAGCGAGGTGGCGCAGTGGTAACACTCTCGACTCGTATTCGGAAGGATGTTCGTTCAAATCTACCTCCGGTCATCCAGATTTAGGTTTTCCGTGATTTCCCTAAATCACTTCAGGCAAATGCTGGCATGGTTCCTTTCAGAGGACAAGGCCGGTTTCCTTCCACCATCCTTACCCAAAATTCCGAGCGTAAGCTCCGTCTCTAAAGACCACTCTGTCAACGGAACGTTAAACCCTAAGATTCCTTCCTTTCTTCATCCGTACAATTGCGACGGTGTACCATTCTCTTCGCAAAAACGGTAACGTCGTCAATATCCAAGAAATAAAACTCAGACGAACAAGGAAAGACAAGATTACAGCAGTAAACGCACACGAGACTGCAACTGACAAGGGGAGGTCGCGACGTTCGGATCACGGATTTACTTCAAGCTTTGTACGCTATTAGTACTATATTAGTACAACGTAATGTGCAAGTACTAAGGCGCACTACTCAGGCGATTTCGAAAAAAATCGCAAAAGATGATTTACGCGTTTAGCATGCACAAGCATGTGGCGGTACGTTGCGTAATTTCCTAAAATGTCGTCGTAGTACCGTGGTTAGCGTAAAATTTTTGTTACTTCGAGCCATGTTATTTGTTCACACTAATCTCTCTCTCTCTCTCTCTCTCTCTCTCTCTCTCATACACACACACTACACTCATTCATAGACTCACTCACTCACTGACTAAACACGAAATCTCGTAAAATACTTCACCCATGAAGCTGAAATTTGGCAGGGATATAGTTTATAGGTAGTAGACATCAGCTAAGAAACGATTTTGCGATAGGACCGATAGCTCAGGAGATTTAACGCCATAAACAATAAAAACTTCACCGTCTTGCGGCTTGTGATACTGTGACTTTATCAGTCCACTATTTGAGAAGGAGAGTACGTAGCGACTTGCAACAAACTTTAAACATAATTTCAAACCTTTGGGAAACTTTTTCTCACTGACAATCATAGCAAAATGATGAAACGAAAAAAGTTTCTCGCTTACTATATTTTCGGTGTTCATGCAGTAAAATTACGGTGTTTGGTATGACGCTACAATTTCTTACTCGTACGCTATTAATTGTATTCGTAAGAAATCTTACAGGCAGTATACACACATACCACTGAAGGTACGTTCAAAATTTTGTCGTAGTACGACACGCAGTTCATGAGATATGGAGTCATAAACAATTAGGATCATGAAAAACCGCCTCATCAGGCATGACGTTTTGATTGATTGCGTCTTTCCTACTATCTCCGTTCGCGACGTATTTTGCAGACATTTTAGATTTTATATTTCGAAACAATATCGTATTACGACATATAGTTCAGGTGCTATGACATCAAAGACAATAAATTGCATGAGCATTCGCTCTAATATGCATGAGTTCGTAATTTACTAGGTATTTACAACCAACTCAATTAACAACACATTTCGTAGTCAGTTTTCTAATATTTCACTGTACGAATCTGGTAAATAATTTTTTTGTAGGACACACAATTCAGGAGGTATTATGTATATATAAAAGCGAAAGGTCAGTCACGCACTCACTCACTGACTAAACACAAAATCTGTAAAACTAATGCACCTATGAAGCTGAAATTTTGCTGGCACGTAGTTTATAGGTAGAAGACGTCAGCTAAGAAAGTACTTTCGATAGGACAGAATTAAGGTGCAAGGGGGAGGATACTTTTCCTACAGACTGACGAAAGCTACAGTTTCATTCCGATCTTCACAAAATTTTGCACGCGTGACGTTCAATACAAGAGGAAGACAAGCGTCTACCTAAAGTTTCATACGGTGCATGGGGGAGGGTATCTTGCAACATAAAAATGTATCCCTGAATATCTTGGTCGCGCCATTATTTGTGAACAGCTCGACCGATTTTACAGATCTTTTTGGGCTGTTTTCGTTATTCTCAGAGCAGGGGTTGTATGAATTAAAACTGGAAAATTTGAAAACAACGAAGTGCGTCTTTTAATAATGACTCTGTTTTTATTGCATACTGATAAAATTTGGCATATCTGAGCTTAAAGATAAGAGGAATGTCACTGTCTGTATAAAATATCGGATGTTGCATGATGGAGGGTACTTAACTTACGGACTTCAACAAAATGCATAGTTTTACTTCGATCTTGATTAATTTTTGCACACATGACCTTCAAACCAAGAGGAAGGTCACTGGGGACATAAATGTTGGTATGGTACATGACACAGGGTAACCTTGTAAAAAACTTTGCCGAGAGAAAAAGGTGGAAACGAACAGAGACATGGGAGAGAAGAAGATGGATGCAGAGAGTGCAGGATAAGTAAGCACCCGGGTTTACATATAGTTTATGAATATGTCAAAACACACAGTTACTACTGGTTCTATATTTTTTCCCACATGCTGAACTAAGAAAGTATTTTTCTTGAAAAGTTCTTGCAACGGAAGTTTTTATTCTTTTCCGTAATCGCTGGCAAGAATGTTCTTTTGGAAAGTATTCCATCATACTCTCTGCTACAAATAGAGATCTCCCATTTTTTCGGAATTTTTACTAACACCTGAAATCACCTGTAAGTGGCAACTGCTGTAAGACTGCAGGATGACCTTGATCTGCCTATTTTGGTAATGGCCGCTATAGTACTTTTCAACACAACAATTGCTAACTATTAAATCGCTGTAACTTGATTTGATTTGATTTGATTCTTTCAGGGAAGCCAAAACAGTCTTGGTCTAACCCGCCACTGCCCGCACCGAAACTAAGTTTATTGTGCGGTATCGCTCCCTGTATGTCTAGTAAAGCCAACCAATGCCCTTGAACAGTGCAAGGAGTCCCTTTACCAGTTTTTTATTACACACAATTTCTTCGGGTCTGGTTGTCCCAAATGTTCTGTGCCTTTTACTCTCCAATGTAATGCATTCGAAGATCAGATGTGATGCAGTTTCATCACCGTCATCACAGATGCTACATTTAGGGTCCTCTTCTGTTATTCCCATTGTATGTAGGTGTTTTTTGAAATTCCCATGGCCTGTCAGCAATCCAACCATGAGTCTAATCTCTCTCCTGTTCAGACCCAGGATTGTAGAGCTTCTTTTAAAACAAGGCTTTGGCATCATTACCTTGCCATGTTTTTGTTGATGGACTTTGGTCCAATATTCTACGTGCTGTCTTCTGAGCCAGTTACGTAGCTCCAATTTAATCATTGCCTTGGTGATTGTCAGGACACGTTCCGGTTCAATAAATGGAGCCTCTGCCCCCATCCTGGCTAATCTGTAGGCATGTTCGTTGCCACTGATCCCCGAGTGGCCAGGGACCCACAATAGGTTTACTCTATTGCTTTCCCCTAGCTCCACCAGAACCCTGTGACATTCTGCAACAATTTTAGATCTTGTTGTAGGAGCTGCCAATGATCTCAGGGCTGCCTGGCTGTCTGAATAGATATAGATGCTACGATCTTTGTAGCACCTACGCAAATTCTCCTCCACACACACCCTGATGGCAGTGATTTCTGCCTGGAATACTGAGGCCAGTTTCCCTAGAGAGATGACGCCCTCCAGTCTTGGCTGCACCCCGTATACCCCGGCCCCAACGCCTTGGTCTGATTTCGACCCGTCAGTGAACCAGACAATATCCCCCGTACGGTGTCGAACTATTTTCTCCCACTGCTCCATACTTCCAATTGTTATACTGAAAGGCTTGTTGAAGCAGTATGGGGTTATAATATAGTCGGTTGGCATTTCCCCAACCTTTCCTATATTTACCTCACTCACTATTTTAGTGTGTGATTCTGGATATCCCAAAGAGTTCCAGTTGTTGACAGATTTGAGTCTGTAGGCACCAGCTGCCGCCTCCATCTTGACCCAAAGGTGTAATAGGGGCATATCCAGCATGGTTTCCATCCCAGCAGTTGGTGTGCTGCTAATTCCGCCTGTTATGGCTAAGCAGGCTAGTCTCTGCACCTTACCAAGCTCCTTAGCAGCAACCTGCTGTTCTACCTTCTTCCACCACACGACCGCCCCATAGGTGATCCTGGGTCTAATCACTGTGGTGTATATCCAGTGCATACCCTTGGGGCTCAGGGCCCCAATTTTTGCCACAAGCTCTCCTGGTACTTACTGAAGTACCTTTTGCCTTGGAGCAAATATTCCTAATGTGAGGGGTCTATGTCAGTTTCTCATCTAGGGTAACCCCTAGATATTTCACTGTCCCCTTCACAGGTAGTGCTTCATTGAAAAGCTTTAGATTCCAACTTGAGTGTTGGATATGTTTCCTTGTGAATGGTACAACACCAGTCTTCTTAGGACTAACCCCAGATCCTGTTTTCTGCACCAGTCTTGCACAATGTCCAATGCACCTTGTGCCATATTCTTCACTGTGTCAGCAAATTTGCCAAGTATTACTATGACAAGATCGTCTGCATATCCTTGGCAAAAGTACTGCCTAGAGTTTAATTCTCCAATGAGATCATTCACCACTAGATTCCACAATAAAGGGGAAAGAACTCCTCCTTGTGGGCAACCCCTAGTGGTGTTGATTACCATTTTTTCATTCATCGTGGTAGCCTCTACCTTTCTTCCACTGAGCATGGCCCTAGTCCACCTACATATAGTGGTCCCTAGGTCATGCACCTCTGCTGCCCTAACCATGGAATCGAAGGTCGTATTGCTAAAAGTCCCCTCAATGTCCAGGAAGATACAAAGGGCTATCTCCTGAAAGTGTAGTGCTTTCTCCACCTTCCCAACAAGTTGGTGGAGAGCTGTCTCACATGATTTACCTGGTTGATATGCATGTTGGTTTGAATGTAGAGGAGCCCTACTTAACCTCCTTTCTCCAAAATGCACATTAACCAGCTTTTCCAATGTCTTAAGAATGAAGGACAGGCTGATTGGTCTCATATCCTTGGCCTTGGTATGATCAATTCTCCCTGGCTTTGGAATGAAGACAACCTTCACTGCCCTCCAGGCATTGGGAATGATTCCTGCTGCTAGGCTAACCCTGAATAGCCTGCATAGGAATCGACCCACTCCTTGGCCAGATCCCAGTCCTCTTTGCGAATACCTGAGAACAGTTGTCTCTCAGGAATCGCATTGTGGTCTGAGTTATCCCCCAGAGTATATTGAGGAAAGTGAGTCTTGAGGAGCAGTTCCAGCGTTTCATGTGCTGTCTTTGTATACTCCCCATCCTCCTTCCTCAATGTTCTTCCTGGATTAGTTGGTACCCTAGTGAGGATTTTATGAAGTCTCGCTTGAGCAGCCGTGCCCTCCACTTCCTCACAGAATACCTTCCAGGATGCCTCCTTTGCCCGTCTGATGGCAAGGTTGTAATTGACAAGGGCCTCACGATATTTTGCCCATTGTCCTTTGCGCCTCGCAAGGTTAAACAGTCTTCGTACCTGTTTCCTTTGCATTTCCAGGTTATTATTCCACCAAGGCACACTCCTATTTGTGCACTTCTTGGTGATTGAGCAGTTGTCCTGGTATGAGGTCACTATAACAGAGGTTACAGCCTCTGCTACTTCCTCAAACTCTGCTGGATTTCTTATCGAAGTTTTAATTTCTGATAGGCTGAAGTCAAGGTCTCTCCTATATGTCTCCCAGTCCGTTTTCCTGGGATTCCTATAGGTCATGGTCTGTCTGGTTCCCATTTCAACCTTGAATTTAATATACATGTGATCTGACGAGGATGGCTCCAGGACCACATGCCACTGTTTGACATAACTTCCCATCATCATGGAACCAAAAGTTATGTCAATTACTTCTTCCCTTCTACTATTTCTGAATGTAGGTTCATCACCCCTATTCAGGATCTCCAAGTTGTTAGATAGGAGAAATTCAAGAAGGTGCTCACCTCTACAGTTGGTGTCCTTGCTGCCCCACGATAGATTGTGGGCATTGGCATCACATCCCACCAACAGTTCGTCACCTTGCCGATGGCAGGCTTCCGTCAGTCTCCTCACTTCCAAAGGAGGAGGAGAGCTGTCTTCGTAAGGAAGGTATGCTGAGGCCAAAACAATTTCCTTCTTGATACCTTCCTCACATTGCTACATCCTGATGGTCACCAGGTCCCTGGAACAAAAATCCATCATTGGTATGAAAGGTATTCCATTTCTAACATAAATGCATGTTCTGGAGTTTTTTAGATTTCTGGCATAAATCAGCTTACCTCCAGTACCACCGAGGCCCGATACACCCCCTTTGTATAAATAGGGTTCTTGTATCAGGGCCACGTCCACCTCCTGTCTCCCCAGGCGACGGCTCAGGGCAGCAGTGGCCCCTTTACTGTGCTGCAGGTTTATCTGCAGCACTTCCAGTCCCCATCTTGCTGTCATTATTGCCTTTAAGATCTATGATTACCCTGACGGCGACCTGCGAGAATCCTAAAAACAGTTTCAGGCCTTGCTCTCGCATTGCCTTCAGGGACTTCTCTCCGACCTCCACCACCAGGGTTCGTCCTTCCGGAACGACCTTTTGGTTAATTACCCTCCAATCCTCTGTCGAGACTTTTGGGTTCTGGACCCTTTTCGGGGTCTTGGGCTCAAGCCCTTTTGATTCCCTCCACTTATGTTTAGGAAGCCATTCTTTTCCTTCCTTTTGCTTCTGTTCCTTGAGAAGTTTTCTCCTCTGAGCCCCAGACAAGGCCTTAATTCTAATCTGGTCCAACTTCTCTGTTACAGTTCCCACTTCTTGCTCACGTCTAGACCCTGACTGAGAAGTAGGAGTGCACTCCATCGGTCCTGATCCCGATGTTTGAGTATCTGAGGTCTCAGATTGCCCCTCGGATTCTTTTAAAATAATTTTTTTCTCAGTGTTCATCTTAGTCCCACGAGATTTGGGGATTTATATGGTCCACACCACGATAACCCCGCGCGGTGCAAGGCAACTTACTCAGGGAGGTCGCCCGGTATCCCTGAGGCTCCGTTCGAGACACATCCACCCATGTGCCACGCACCCCTCAGCACGGGTCGCACCACACCTTGGGTTGCTGTATCTTCATTCACCATACACAACCACAGAAATGTGCCGTACTGGTTTTTCCTTCCTTCTTCATTTTTCTTCATAAAATTGGTCGCTTTACCTATAATGGATAACCTTAAATGTACAGGTAAAAGCATAACACAACTTTAAGAAGATACATTGATGGCAATACAACTTATAAAACATATGTAAAAGTATTGCGTGGGTACAACTATAACGTTAGTTTCCGCATTAAAAAAAACCTGGAAGGCGTAAAAAGCGAACACAACGTGGCTGCCTCAGTGAGTAAAATGTTGATCGCCGCAAAGCGCTACGGCAGGTCAGCGAAAAGTATGAGACAATGAGATCGCACCATCGTTTTAGCTTTGGAACTTCTTTAATTTTCGATTGACCCAAAATCGAAATATTCGGCGACCCGATCGAGGGTGAATCGGGACGTGTCAACAGACCCCTGAAGCAGGGACACCTGGCAACGCCCTGCGACCAGCGTTACTTTTTGTTCCATTTGTTGCATCCTTGAGCTCCCCCCCCCCCCCCCCCCCCTGGTTCTCGATGTACTGTTCATCCAGGGATCAATAACTTTATTGTTCAATAATTGTAATACATTGTAACCTCGCCAGTATCATATATACCGAGACCTACTTAATTACCTGGGCGACCGAGCTTCGCTCAGTATCTTAGGCCGCGTTCACATTGTTTTCAATTGCTCTGTTCACACTGCCGAGACGAGACGACTCCGCTTCAGCCGGCTCACGCCGAGCCGACGACATTCGGGATGTTTAATTTCCGGATCGAGTCGGCGCCGCGCGAGCCGACTGGTGCCCTGACAAAAGCACCCAGTGACATTTTTGCACCCAGTTCGAGTCGAGGGGCGGTCGGCTATTCTCCCCGTCCGGTCTCTGCCCGGCAGGTAGGAGAGCCGAGGGCTGTGAGGCGGCATTGACACAAGGCCGTACTTGACGGCAATAGCATTGCTCCAATTTATAATGGAAGCGAGCCTAAAGAACAACCAAGACATATTAATAAGATTTGTGACCTGGAAGAAACCTTCGATAATGTAAGGTGCTGTATGATGTTCGTAGCCGGCCGCGGGAACTACGGCGCGTCAGTCACGGTCTGCACGGCCACTACGGTCGGGGGCATGGATATTTGACCATCCTTAGTGTTAGCTAGTTCATAAGTAGTTTGTAAGTTTAGGGACTGATGACCCCGTAGTTAAGTCCCATACGCTATACAAACATTTAAAACATTTATGATGTTAGTAATTCTGAGAAAAATAGGAGTAAGCTGTAGGAAAGAAAGCGGGTATTGCATTGTTTCTATACGAACCAAGTGGATACAATAAGCGTCGAAAGTCAAGAACAAAGTGCTCCGATTAAAAAGAGTATAAGACAAGGTTGTGGACTGTCGCCATCACTTTTTAATTTGCGCAATGAAGAAGTAATGTCGGAAATAAAGAAGAGGTTCAAGGCTGTGATAAAAGTTCTGGGTAAAAGGATATCAGTGATAAGATTTGCTGATTACATTGCTATCGTCTGTGGAAGTGGAGGAAAATTACAGGATCTGTTGCATAGAATGAAATACTAATGACCACAGACCATGGATTGAAGGTAAACCAAAGAAAGACGAAAGTTATGAGAAGTAATGGAAATAAAAGTTGCGAGAAAATATCCGAATTGCCGATCACAATGTACACGAAGACAAGGAATTCTGCTACCTCCACAGTAAACTAACCCACGACGGACGAATCAAGGGGGTCATAAAAAGCATAGTAGCGCAAGCAAAGAGGGCATTCATGGGACTTGAGGCAGAAATTTCTGGGAACATACGTTTGCAGCACAACATTGTATGTTTGCGAAACTTGGACTGCTGGGAAATGTGAACAGAAGAGAATTGAATAATTTGAGATGTAGTTTGTAAAGTAATACATAATATCACTTTTTTCTTTTTTTCTAAGGTACTGCTTGTAAGTTTATCTTTTTAATTCATAAATACCTAGGTATTTATGAATTTTGTGCACTTGCACAGACATTTATTCTAGGTATTTGCTCCAACTGGCCGCGCGGGAGTAGCCGAGCGGTCTGGAGCGCCACGTTGCGGAATGCGAGACCTCCCACGTCGGAGGTTCGAATCCTCCTTCGGGTATGAATGTGTGTGTTGTCCTTAGGTTAGTTGAACTTAGTTGAAGTAGTTTGTAAGCTACGGACTAATAACCTATAGCCGAGTCCGATAGGTTTACAAACTTTTGTACATTTGCCCCAACTTATAAATGTCGAGGCATTTTAAATCACTTGGGGAATAACTGAGGATGTAGGTTGCAATGATACTCTGAAATGAAACGGTTGGCAAAGGAGAGGAGTTGGTGACAGGTCGCATCAAACCACTCACAAGACTGATGACTAGGGATGCAAACGATACATGAATGTTCTGAAAACATCGAGGTTTTGCCCAAAACCGTCTACTTTAACACTGCTGTTTTGAACAGCAATATATCGCCGATGTTTCGGTGATCTAATTCGGAAACTTTAGACACCGTTAAACCCTGGTTCTAAGCCTTTTTACTGTATATTACAAGGATGTTTCACAACATTGTATGTTATTTACATTTCCATCTGATTAGAAAACTTAGGAAGAAACAAATGTTTGGGTGTTTATTTCCGAATAAGTGACAATTTTCGAATGTTTGGTTAGGTTACAAAATAAGAAATGTTCAAATGTTTGTTAAGCTTAAGGGACTTAACTGCGGGGTCATCAGTAACTAAACTTACAATCATGAACTAACTTATGCTAAAGACAACACAAACAGCCATGCCAGAGGGAGCAATAGAACCCCCGAAGCGGGAAGCCGCGCGATCCGTATCGTGGCGCTCCAGAGCGCTCGGCTATTCCCCTGCGGCACAAAATAACAGTTAATAATAAATTACTGTCCTCAAAACGAACCACTAATTATCTTCTCAGATGGGTAAAGTCGGAGAACGAAGTACATTCACACGGATAAGTATTTCTGTATTTGAGACATAAAAAATATTCGAATGTTTCTAAATCTATCGGACTCAACTACTTGATAATTAGTCCGTAGCTTACCAATTACTTCCACTAAGGTAAACTATGAAATAAATCGCCATTTGCGATAGTTATGGCTTCACTGTACTAGTTTTAGATGGAATACCAAACTGCGGCGAATGAAAATTTGAGCCCGGCCGAGATTCGAACCCGGGCTCAAATTTTCATTCGCCGCAGTTTGGTATTCCATCTAAAACTAGTACAGTGAAGCCATAACTATCGCAAATTGCGATTTATTTCATTAAATAAACTCTGTAACGTCGTCAAAAATATATAAATGTAAGGTAAACTAACCTAAGGACAACACAAATGCCCTTGCCCGAGGGGGGACTCGAGCTCCCGACGGCGAACGGCCGCGCGCACCGCAGCATGGCGGGGCGGCCCTGTCCACACGGCTAATCCGCCGCGGCATTTAACACATAATAATAGACATTATCCATAGACGTAATCTTCAGTAAACAAAAATGTTTTCAACCTAATCGATTTTTTTTTTTTTTTTTACTGAATGGGACTTAACTACGGGGTCATCAGTCCCTAAACTTACAAACTACTTATGAACTAGCTAATACTAAGGACGGCACAAATACACTCAGTCGCAAAAATATTCGGACAGCACGTGAATGCGCATAATTTTGCTGTTTTCCGCATGAATAAATACAGAAATGGCTCTTTGTAATGTATTTGGGACTCCGGGTACGATGTCGCAACGTGAAACACGCGTCAAATACGAAGAATTGTTGTTGGAGATGTGTCTGTTACATAATATTTCCTGAAAACAGCATGGGAAGGTGCGACAAAAGTATTCGGACAAAGGCGGACAACGTGAGAGAATGGCTCATTCCGAGACGCACAGAGGCTGAAGCGACTGCAGTGTGCCCGACATTTCCGCGAGACGATAGCGATGATTAGTAATCACGTATCGACGATGGACGCAGAGGCAACTTGTCGTTTATCATCACGCGAAGGGGAAAACCTGCAGGGAAATTACCACAATAGTGAACACGAAGAAAAGCACAGTTCACGGCATTATTAAACGGTTCGAGAAAGAAGACCGATTGGAATTCCGTTGCAGTACAGGACGGCCACGAACATTTTCACATAGATATGATCGCGTGATTGTGCGAAAGGCACAACAGAATCCGAAAATATCTGCCACACGAATTGCAAGTGAGGTGGAGGGAGACCTCGGCATAAAAACCATGCGGAGAGTACTCTGACGATCACAGTACCGTGGTCAAATGGCACGGCGAAAGCCATTCATAAATGCAGTGAACCAGAAGAAACGTATGCAGTTTGCGAGGGAATACGCCGAATACGATCAGGCTTGGTGGAATCGGGTGATATTTTGCGACGAATGTAAATTTACATTACGGCAAAGCGACGGAAATGCAAACGTGTGCCAAAAGACCAATGAAGAGCTGAATCCCAGGAACCTCAAACCAACAGTAAAGTTTGGAGGTGGGAGCATTATGGTGTGGGCATGCGTGTCCGGCAATGGTTTGGGTGATTTAGTGTTCATTGATGATACGATGAACAAGGAAGCGTATTTGAATATACTGCGAGGACATTTGAAGCAGAGTGCACGATATCTAGGTATTGCGAACAACTTTATTTTTATCAGGATAATGATCCCAAGCATACCGCGCAAATTGTAGAAATGTGGTTGCTCTTCATTTACCGGAAAGTATTGCACCCCCTTTCCCAATCACTAGACCTTAACCCAATGGATCATTTGTGGGATAAATTGAAACGAACCCTCCGCGCAGACAACATCTATACAAATGAGACCTTCAAAGAGAAACTACGCCAAGAATGGGCAAATATAGGCCCAAATTTCACGAAAAAATTCATGGTAAGTATGCCTAGCAGATTGGAGGAGGTATTGAAAATGAAAGGTGGACCCACAAGGTATTGACATTTTCGTCGTACAACTTTTGAACATTTATTGGACAGTGTCCGAATACTTTTGTAGCAGCAGGGTGTGCAGGTTGTTTCATTTTTGTTGATAATTTTTATGTTATTTATTTTTTGGAAACGAAATAATTCAATAATTCTTTTGTAATTAATGTTGTTACGCATATACATTGCTAATAAATATGTTTGCATTTCATAATCAGTGTTTCTCGAGTATTCATTGTGAAACTTTCCACTGTCCGAATACCTTTGCGACTGAGTGTATCTATGCCCGAGGGGGGATTCGAACCCCCGACCGTAGTGGCCGTGCAGACTGTCACTGGCGCGCCGCAGAACGCTCGGCCACCGCGGACGGCAATCGATTTTTGTCTAATAAGGATGTTGCGGGTTAACTTTTTATATATTTATAAATCTTTTTATATATATTGATGTTGCATGATTTATGTTATGTATTCTGTGATGTATTTTGCTCTGAGAAATAAACAGTGGTTGTTAAGGATTGGAATCACGGTGTTGTGTGTTCGTCATAAAGGAAAGTACATGGGCTCGAACAAACATATCTGTATGAACGTTTGGTTACAGGATCTCTACGTACACCTCAATGTGCTGGTGGGTGTCGTTTTTATTCAAAATTCTGCAATCATGCTCCAGATGGCACTGTAGATGTAACTGTAGACGCCATACGTAATGCAGAAATCTTAACTATAACTTATGTAATAATTGTCGTACATGTCCTCTAGCGAATTGTCATCAAAAGCCGTGATGATAGTTGCAACTTTAACCTTCTTCTCGGAAGACTGTTAGTATTCACTGACTCTGCTTCCATCGCCTCTTCCCGCACATACCGTAGCACTACCGATTGCAATGAGTTGTTCGTCATTATCTTCCCTATTATCATTATTATGTGTTAGTGTTACAACAGTATCTAACTTATGCTCATATTTCTGTACCATAACAGATACGAGAAAGCATGCAAATGATTCATCTTCTACACTAATACCATCTTCACGAAGAAGGGTTCTTCGTAACTTCATCTCAATCAATCGCAATACATTAGCAGGATTGATTACCAATCGCCACCCCATCTGACGCTCCACCACACAAGTAACATCACAAAACGCAACTTCGGAGGCACACTGCACCGTCCCTACTGGCGAACCGACAGGTCAAAGTGCAATGCGGCATGGCACACGCAGAGGCCTCTAACGGACGACTGCAGAGTTTTGCAGATGCGGGAGTATCACTAGTGTAATAAGGGACCTTTACATTATCTCTCGGACGATTTTGGTGTATATGTTTTTGTTCGAGCCCAAGTACTTTCCTTGTAAGTAGTAAGTGCATAAGAGGATTTTATATGCTGCTTTTGGTCGACTAAAAATAGCACTTAATTGAAACACTGAATGAAATGGTGCACATTAAAAGTTTTTTCTTGTACGGTACCAGTAATTATTGTATACATGACTGTAGAAGTTATTGGACCTTTAGGACACTGCAGAATGCAGCAATTGCAAAGACATATCCCACATCCTTATCTGCAACAAAATTATTAAATCTTTCATGGATACTGTTTGACTTCCTGCCTGCTGGCATCTGTCTCCCTTTTTTTATATCGACATTAGATAATTAATTAGATGTTTCGCCCACATGGGCAGTTGGCATTGCCGAAATTTCATCTTACAACAGTAGTGGAATCGAAACTTCAACATTGTTACCACAATTAGACTCTAATATCGTGCTGTCGAAACTTCAGTTAAAACATCAAACAAACATCGGCCGAAAAATTCGAGACAGAAGACAAGAAATTTTAAGTACGTATAACACACAGATCTCCATTTCTGCTACGTACATGTTTTTGTAAACGTAATAGATGAATAGTCCTATTCGTTTTAAAAATGCATACATGATTAAATAATAAATTATAGATACCTAATGTTTGTTTAATTCTTCTCCACATCGACGGCTAAGAAAACGTGCAATACTTAAGCAAAACGCAAGTTATTTCAACGTAATCAACACATCGATTTAAATCCCAACTCAGTCAGCACAATACGTTGCGAAACGTCATTTCCAACTTCGCTTTCATTCAGATGTGCTATTTCGCTGTGTATTCCTAGCCTAGACAAATAACACATTGAGGCACATATTTCACATTTCAATACCGAATTACAAACACTCCGCCGCTAACGTCATGTGTAAGTCGGGTTGTGTAAAGAAACAGGTAATTATTTCCAGTTCGTTTGTGTTTCAAAATGTCTCTGACAACACACCTTACTTTCAGTTATTATGATATCGGAAAAAAAAAAAAAAAAAAAATCATTTCAGTGCGCTTTCCATAATATTTCTAAAAGGAATGAAAACATCGATATTTTCATAGTGATATTATTTAACATCGATGTTTGTTCGTTTGAACATCGACGTCTGATCATCGATGTATTTCAGAGCGATGTTGCATCTTTAGTGATGACTAAAAAACAAGTTTTGTACTGTTTTCACAGATGATTGGCTTGTCCTGAAACTGAACATAAATACAAATTTGTGACTGTACCAGAGAGACCATGTGCTGTCTACCGACTATTCGTAATAAATCTACTCCCATCACACTCTTGTCCAGGCTTTGGACTGGCTAAAAGGCAGAAAATTGTCATTTAGACGTGTTTAAAATCAGTTTTTTTAATTATTATTTTTATATATATTTTTATTTTATTTTTATTCTTGTTCTAATTTCTTTTAATTTTTTATTTATTAACCTTTTTCCACGTTCTCTTGTCTAACAAGACACCTATGAAGTTACTTCATAGTGGCCACATGGCTTCCCTTGTTGGTCGTTGATATCGCCGTACAGAGCCTATAAGCTCACAAACACACAAGCCGTATCAACCGATCACTACGATATTCAGAATCGTAGTGACAGCAGTCATTCTCTGAGGTGGACAAGGACGTTGTGACAGCAGGCATACTGCGTTGATAGAGCGTTTCTGGTAAGGGAGGACTCCCGGGGGCGAGGGAGGCGCGGACACAGGAGCGGCTTAGCTGCAGGTAGGTCGTGACGTGGTAAACAGGTAGCTTCCAGTCAGACTGGGTGCAAATGTCACAGATTTTTGGGTGGGTGCAAATGTCAATGGGTACAATTGTCACATATCCGAGCCGACTGGACTATGGTATTGCTTCTGCATCACAAGTATCTCGCGTCTCCAGCCTGTTCTCATCACATGTTTCTCTGCATGATACTTTTTTTTTTTTTTTTTCTAAATAGTACTTGTGAAAAAATGTTCTGTTTATTTTTTCTTGTATTACTATTAATTCTGAAAAATGAATAAAAACTTCAGACATGTTTTTTAACTGTTCTCATAAGGAAAAATTCATGGGATGAGTCCATTATTACCTGTTTCTTATATGGTTAAAATCCGATGTGTCACAGTGTGAGAACAATAGTATTAAAATAACAAAATCAATTAACTGTTAGTTGACTCGAAGTAGACGGCAATGAACAAGTTTTGGTCACCCCCGTGTTTCCTTAGATATTCTGCTGACAGTGCGTGGGGATTCCTTGTTGCTGCGCATAAGTCCACAAAGAAGGAAAAATAAATTAAAAAAAATGACAGACGATTCTGTCCTGCAGTGTCTGAGGCTAAACTAAATCAGCGTATTTTTCTTTCAGTTAAAATATAAAACTTGAAATGAAAGTACTATAATCCAGACAAAGAAAATGGTCATCAGATGATTCAGTAAAATGTTCATCGAAACTTATTTCCCCTTAGACAGATTTCTTTAGCTGTGTAGAGTTATTTGAACGTGAAGGTGGGCTGAAATATAGTATAGCATGACGCATATGAAACCGGTACATTTCACATATGCCTCTAGCCATTAGTTGCAGCCTTTCTTATAAGGAGGTAACTGCGTGTTTTTAATGTTACTGTTACGTATTGTTTTTTTACTTAATTCATTCTTAATTTAATCTCAGACGTGAGGGTACCACTTTTATGTGGGAGACGCTGTGTACAACTGTTATCACGTTGTGGTACAAGATTTTTCGAGAACTACAAAAACGAAAATAAGAATATACTTTGTATTAGGAGTAGATGCATCCATAACTGTAGTTGTATTTTTTAGCTTCTTCTTTTATCATCGCCAACTAGAAAGCCATTAAGTATAATGTTAGAATATTTTATTTCAGCCCATCAACAGTAAAGTCGCAGTTTACATTAATTTTTTCCTATTCTACTTCCAAACACGAAATAAATAGTCCATTAATTGACTAGTGTGGATAAAAATCCAGTTGTATAATCCAGTTGTATGTCTCTCACAAAGTCAAGTATGACCTGAAGTAAAACCGTAGCTGATCGTTGTCCATTGTAATGGGTCGCCACCCAAGAAAAATTACTTCATACTTGTTTTCAGTGCTTCATGTTACGCGCAACAGCCGCCGAGTTCGTAGGCTTGCGATCGCGGCATGACGCCGCTCAGATAACTCGCAATTACTTGTGAAAGGAGGTAGATACCGGTGGGACTACTATTTCAAAAACTTTTCTATACTTTTAGTTCCATTTCACTTGGTGTAATGTATGGTCTAAAATGCATAGAACAGTAAACTGTCCGCTATCGAACTTTTTCAATACACAATTTGTAAATCAAGCATACTTGACAAAAAACATCATTTGAGAACGACTGTTACGAATTTCGAAAAGGTGAATGTTTTATTCGAAAGCTAGGACGTTGTACTACCATGTGTCTAAAAATTAGATTTTTTAACCGTATCTCGGCTCGGCCCGGCGCGCAGTGTGAACGCACCCTTATAGTTCTTCTGGAAATCAGCTTCTTTTTTTTTTAAGGCTGTACATATAATCTGTAACATACCACTGGTTTAATATTTACAAGATGTACAAGAATTTTGACTGAACTACGATAATTTTATGCGGCTGGTACCAGAGCTGCGCGCTCTGGGTATCATGACCGTGGCCACAGAGTAACATATTTGTCTGTGCCGTGGCATAGAGACCTGACAGCCCTCGGATCTTCTGTCTGTCGGCCGGAGTTCGGACACAGAGTAACATATATTTGTCTGTGATTCGGACGAGAGGATTAGCCGACCGTCCCTCCACCCTCACTGGGTGCGATTGTCAGGACACCGGCAGGCCTACCCCAGCGATAAGTCAGTGTAATTAGCTGTAGCATCTGGAACAACTTAATCCTAAGCAGAATATGAACGAGTTGTACTATAATTATGAAAAGTCTGTTTCTCCATTCAGAACACAATTAAATGAACACTATAATATGCATTTTAACTTTAGCATACCCCCTCCCCTCCTTTTCACTTGCCCATGGGGGTACAATGGCGGTATACGGAAGTACTGCTTTAGTTATCTGCTTGCAAATTTCATGCAGAAGAATGAATGGATAGCTCAGTCAGCTAAAACATTAAAGAGTGGTTTCAGTTGAAAGAATGACTAGGCCTACTTTGTTCAGCTGACAGAAAAACTAATGAGTGCTTTCACTTGAAAAGAAAGGATGAGTAATTCAGTCAATGTACAAAGCTGCAACACAGTCGAATAGTTTCATTCGGTTCCTCCCACTTACTGCTTTCACTCGAAAAAATAAATGAGTAACAATCCAACCGGCACCAAACTGATCGCTTGATTCGGTTGCTTCCACCGAGGGGTTTTACTCAAAGGAAAGGATGAGTAAATCCAACCGACTGTGTCGATTTTTTAATTCGGTTCCTCCTACCGACTGGTTTTACTCATAAGGACGAATGACTAGTCTGACCGACTGGTTTCACTCAAAAGATCTAATGAATAATTCAGCCGATACGTAGAACTACAGCCGAATGAGTCGATTGTTTTCCAACAACCGAATGAGTCAATTGTTTTCCAACAACCGAATAAATCAATTATTTTCATTCGGTTGTTCCCATCACTAGTTCCTAGTCTATCATCATACTTTATCGGGTTACTGAAGTTGACAAAGTCTAAGAATTATCTCGCGGCTCATGGTCTGATGATGATCTCTCTTACTTAGAGTTCATTTCATGCTCTGCCATTAATGTAAGTGCTGCAGTGACCACATTACCCAGGAGGTACACAGCTCAATGCGTTACCCTATTTTTAAAAGTGGTGGGTTCGCCTGTAGCCATATTTCCACTAATTCGTAGAGAGCTTGAGCAACAATTTATTAATCAGACTTAAGAGCAAGGTTGCATACTTTGCAAGTGAAAGATTTCTTAATGTCGGTAAAATTGCTGAAGTATGTACAACTTTTTTCATGTATCAATTGCTCACATAGTCTGCACTTTGCGGTTTGACAGCCATTTACTCCTAAACCACAGTAAAGACACTTACATTTCATATTGCCAGACATCTGCAGTAGGTTCACTTGCCAAAATAGTCTGACGTCTGTTGTATTTACACCATCAGTGAGTGACCCCCTAGAGACATCATATACATATAATTTACAACAAAAATTCTACATCTAGAATTATCTTTTTGTTTTGCGTGTTGCCACTGAACTAATCTAAAGTCCCTGCAAGAAACTTGGTCGAACTCTGTTATGTAATTCCAAGACCTACATAGAGTTTTGAAACTTGTCAAGCACTCTTCAGCATTTTCACTTTGCGCTCCCAACGAATCCAAATACACCGCTTCTTTGAGTTTCATATTGACTGCAAACAAACACCAGTGATTGCCATGTACATGGACTGGAAAAAATATCCTATCAAAATCATTCAGATTTTTTTTTTATTTTTTTTTATGTAAATCGGATTGCTGCTACTAATTCTTCTTTTCCATATGCAGTCAGCAATCTGACAACCAACATACAAATCTTTTGGACGGCTCTGGAAAATAATTGCTGCACAGCAATCTGTAGCAAAATTTGTCAGCCAGTTGTTGCCGAAGAGCGACTTGTAATCCTCACTTCTTAAAAACAGCTCTCTTTGTGGCTCTACTGTGTCTGAAAAAATGGTAACAACAAAATCTTATTCGCATCCTTTCCTGTACTGGGCTGGATTTCTGAACAGGCCATTTGGGAAACGATCTGGTATACATTTGGAGTCAATATTACTCACTGACAAACCATGATCAAAATATTGAATGGCAGAGAAAAACTTTTGATTGAAATAAGAATATTTCGGCTTCTTTTTCCTTTGCCAAAATTCTTCTGCTTCTGGACCATCATTATTTCGAAGCCTTGTTTCCCTTTTCGTCCCTTTTGCCTCTCCAGCAACTCGATCCGAGCTATGAATTCTGAACTCTTTCAGACGCGAACTTACTCGGGTCTCCATGATCTCTACGAAGCGCCCGACCTTTTGTTTTCTGAAGTTAAGGAGAGGTCCTGTTTTAATCTGCCCAAACCAATTTTCACCTGTGGCATTACTGCACCTCGTAATATTTTCTCCACCAGGCAAGAGGTTAATGGCAATTCCAGACCACAAAGGCACAAATGGCATATACCTCTTTAAAATTTGTGTGACACAATCTTCATCATAAAAAGGATTCTTGACGGCATTGCTTTCCTCGCGTGTTTGTTCCCGTATTTCCTCTACCTTCTTTCTAAAAATCCAATAAAATCTGCTCCTTTTGTACAGTGTTGTTGCTGGTGAATGGTCTTCAAGCAGTTCTTCAGTTTTATGGCTTGATAAGTATAGGTCATGGTCATTCGTACTGAATTGTTTTAGCACAGTGAAGGATTCCTGCACACTTGAAGTAATATCAGCATTTACCATAACCGTGTTGAAATGTTTAAGAATACAAAGCAGCTCATCCCACTTCTTTGATGAAACCATCGAGGCCATACACACCATAATAAATTTCTTGTTTATCTTTGGGAGGTTCTGTTTCGTGAGGAGCATTGACAGACTCTTCATGAAATGTGCACAACAAATATGCACTGTTGCTGAACATTTTTCCTTAAAGGAAGCTTCACAAACAATGTCACTGTACATGAAGTCCAAGTATATTTCCAAGTTCACGCTACAAAACGTTTCTAAAATGGCGTATATACTTGCCGAACTCCAGTCTACCACAATCCTTGAAACTACTGGCCACTTAATACCTTTTTTCACACAATGGTGTTTGAAAAATCCAAACAACGAGGAAATTGATTTAGCATCATGCGTTGCACTAACCATCTCGAGCAAGGGTAGAATTCTTCCACCAATATTTAATATACCAGCGTAATAATAAATTCTTTTTTCCTCCTCTCCAGGCTTCCCTCGAACTACACAGCCTGTTGCATCGAAATACATTGTTGAGTGCCTTATGTTTTTGACCTGCTCAGAGCAAAACATGAACACCTGCAGTGGCACAGATACATGTTGCATGTACCTGTCCTCTGCATTTTGCTTTAGGTAACGTAACACCATATCAACATAGTCATTATTATGCAGATCACCGTCACATAAAGCTTCTGATCTGACTTTCTGCAAAACAGACAAAGTCCGTACATTTTGGAAATTACCATCTAATGCTAGCTCTTCATTACAAAGAAAATTTAACTTAAGATACAATTGCCTTGGAGTGACATCTTTAAGAATCATTTTCATACTTTCTCTCTCAGCACCTCTAACAGCATAAAACTGATTTCTCTGATTTGCGTGATTTCCGACTTCATTAGCGGCGGACACAAAAACTCGCACAATGCCATTGTTAATAATGGAACCAAGTTTGAAAGTGGTACAATTCTTATATTTGCACTTACCACAGCAAACAAAATTATAATACGGCTTGTACTGTGCTTTCCGTTTGTGTAACCCTTTGAAACAAATGACACACGGTAGCTTCATATCAGCAAGATTTAGTCTAAGAGCCATAAAGAACCTCTCATTATTTACATCATATGTACTTTGCAACCCAGAAGTAGAAAGTTCTAAATCCATAACGCCTACTTCATTGTTGAACGATACTGACTGACTGTTGCGACAAATTACTTTCTTGCAAGACGTAGCATTAAACTCTTTAAGGTGGTATTTCGCCTTCTCCCGTATTCCACCCGTGTTATTCTGCCACCATTTATTCATTCGACGCACAATTACCTCTCTTACAGAATGCTTTGTTGTACTGATGACTTCTTCAAAGATAGAGAGTGATCCCCATGCATCAAAGTTAACATAATCAGAGCTCCCGCCTCATCGGTTGATCACTTGCGCAATATTTTTAGCTGCAAAGTCAACGTCCGAAAATCCGCAGAAAACCATTACGTTGCAGTAAGTAACACAAGCGTCGCTGTCAACTGTGCCGAAGGGGGCTGGTACGCGACGAGGTGACACTTGAGGACTCGTCGTCGGGGTGGGGGTGGGAGGAAATACCCGGAACGTCTCACAGGAAGCGCAGCTCTACAAACAATTGGTCGGAAACTCCAGTAAGGTAGACAGCCAACTGCGACTGTACTGGATCTTCTGACGTGATACGCATAAGATTACTAATCGCATTTCCGGCTTCTATTACGGTCAAAGTAGCATAAAAAAATTCAAACGCCAGAAGTTTCTACGAAATGCCAAAATGTAAAATAATCCCTCTAAATATGTGTTAAAATTTGCAGCCTTTAGCTCTGGCATGGTAAAACTTCGAAATGTTGTGGGCCAAACTGTAGTGTGCAAATTCTTTCGCGAGCAGCTACTCTCATAATTGGCTCTTTAATCTGCATTAATTTTTTATCACGTAGTACTTCGACGTGAATGCTATACGAAGACACAGTTTCATATGGCGACGGCTAATAATTCTTTAGTTACACGCCCTTGAATATAGGACGGAAAGGCATTTCAGAGCGAGGCCGGAAATTTTGACGATATTCGAAAAATCATATCTCATAATCGGCTCGTTAATCTGCCGTCATTTTTTGTCACGTAGTATTTGGAAGTGTGTACTATACCTATACAGAGTGTCATATGGCGACGTCTAGTCATTCTTTAGTTACACGCCCTTAAATATAGGACGGAAAGGCATTTCGGAGCGAGGTCGGAAATTTTAAAGATATTCGAAAAATCATATCTCATAATCGGCTCGTTAATCTGCCTTTAAACTTTTTCAAGTAGTATTTGGAAGTGTATACTATACCTGTACAGAGCGTCATGTGGCGACGGCTAGTAATTCTTTAGTTACACGTCCTTAAATATAGGACGGAAAGGCATTTCGGAGCAAGGTGTGAAATTTTAACGATATTCGAAAAATCATATCTCATAATCGGCTCGTTAATCTTCCTTTACAATTTTTCAAGTAGTATTTGGAAGTGTGTGCTATACCTATAGAGAGTGTCATATGGCGACGGCTAGTCATTCTTTAGTTACACGCCCTTGAATATAGGACGGAAAGGCATTTCGGAGCGAGGCCGGAAATTTTAACGATATTCGAAAAATCATATCTCATAATCGGCTCGTTAATCTGCCTTTAAAATTTTTCAAGTAGTATTTGGAAGTGTGTGCTATAGCTATACCGAGTTTCATATGGCGACGGCTAGTCATTCTTTAGTTACACGCCCTTGAATATAGGACGGAAAGGCATTTCGGAGCGACGCCGGAAATTTTAACGATATTCGAAAAATCATATCTCATAATCGGCTCGTTAATCTTCCTTTACAATTTTTCAAGTAGTATTTGGAAGTGTGTACTATACCTATACAGAGCGTCATGTGGCGACGGCTAGTAATTCTTTAGTTACACGCCCTTAAATATAGGACGGAAAGGCATTTCGGAGCGAGGTGTGAAATTTTAACGATATTCGAAAAATCATATCTCATAATCGGCTCGTTAATCTGCCTTTAAAATTTTTCAAGTAGTATTTGGAAGTGTGTGCTATACCTATACAGAGTGTCATACGGCGACGGCTAGTCATTCTTTAGTTACACGCCCTTGAATATAGGACGGAAAGGCATTTCGGAGCGAGGCCGGTAATTTTAACGATATTCGAAAAATCATATCTCATAATCGGCTCGTTAATCTGCCTTTAAAATTTTTCAAGTAGTATTTGGAAGTGTGTGCTATAGCTATACAGAGTTTCATATGGCGACGGCTAGTCATTCTTTAGTTACACGCCCTTGAATATAGGACGGAAAGGCATTTCGGAGCGACGCCGGAAATTTTAACGATATTCGAAAAATCATATCTCATAATCGGCTCGTTAATCTTCCTTTACAATTTTTCAAGTAGTATTTGGAAGTGTGTACTATACCTATACAGAGCGTCATGTGGCGACGGCTAGTAATTCTTTAGTTACACGCCCTTAAATATAGGACGGAAAGGCATTTCGGAGCGAGGTGTGAAATTTTAACGATATTCGAAAAATCATATCTCATAATCGGCTCGTTAATCTGCCTTTAAAATTTTTCAAGTAGTATTTGGACATGTGTACTATACCTATACAGAGTTTCATGTGGCGACGGCTAGTAATTCTTTAGTTACACGCCCTTAAATATAGGACGGAAAGGCATTTCGGAGCGAGGTCGGAAATTTTATCGATATTCGAAAAATCATATCTCATAATTGGCTCGTTAATCTGCCTTCATTTTTTGTCACGTAGTATTTGGAAGTGTGTGCTACACGTATACAGAGTGTCATATAGCGACGAATAGTAATTCTTTAGTTACACGCCTTTTAATGTAGGACGAAAAGGCAATTACTTTCTACGATGGAAATTTTTACGAATGTCTAAGAATCGTATTTCGTGATCTGCTCGGTAATCCGTTTCTTTCCGTCACTAAGGACCTGTATGTTTCTGGTATGCCTCAGTAGAGTGTCATGAGTCGACGTCTAAAAATGTTTTCGTTACTCAGGTTTGAGCTTACTATGAACGGCAGTTCTGTGACAAACAAAACGTTTTCTGATTTTCTATGTACTATAACTTCAGATCCTCTCTTTAATGCGCGTTGGTATGTTGTCAGGCTATACTTGGATGCGTTTGCTGCACTTCTACAGACTGTTTAATGACGACAGTAAACAACTCATTGGATTTGTTTGCTTCATTGTTGTAGGAAACGGGAGAATTGTGCTAACCGGAAGTTTGCCGATTTTTAATAGGCTTATGAGCTTCGAATGTCTTTTATGTTTCATCAAATATACAAGAGGGAGTATTTTTGGTGCTTCGACAGGAAGCAATGTATATGTATTGTTCCTGTATCCATTTACTTAATACTGGTGTATGGTTTATTGTTTATTTTGAATTCATATTTTACACTAGGTTACTGATTCGTCTATGTTGTTCAGGTAATAAGATTCTGAATATTCTGTAAGTTACATTTCACTAAAATAACGCGCATCGCTTTATTTGTTGACCGTATAGTCGGTTTTTAGCGTGGAGGTTGGCACTACTCTCCCTTGGCTCGCTTGCGCCTGAGAGTTATACCGCCCGCATGGTTATCCGGAAAGAATCCGAAGCACAGAATAGGGAGCATACAGAAGGGAAAGCTGGGGGCGGCGCCTTTGATCTGTATGTTACCAAATGTTGCGCTCGACGCCATATTGAAAAGCAGTAAACGCGGAACTATAGCCACTTAGTGCTTTGGCTGGAAATGGACTTTTTACGAACTGCAGCTAATCTCACCGACTTTTACGAAAAAAAACGGCTCTTCATTATGCTCTCATCTATTTTGCGCCCTGTTCTTGCACCTAATTGTAATCCCAACGAAAAACAGTAGGAGTAATTTTTAATGCAACTACGAAAATGTACGATGGAAGCAATGATCGTTTTATTTGGTGCTTATCTCTAGAAAAATCCCAAATAACGCGAAGTTATGTTTGGGAAATTAGTTATAAACAAGAAAGTGACTTTACAACTGACAGGTTTTATTTGACACGAATAAATTTGCACAAAATATTGAGTCAGACTTAGCAGTACAACAATGAAGTGTAGAATTGCGTTAATATTTTTTCACGAGCTACAGAGTAAATGTTATTGCTGCTCGTTTTACTCGCAGCAAAATTAATACTGTACCTGCTCTATGGTTGACAGGTTCTTGTAGGTACCCTTGTCCGTTCAGAAAAAAATAATAATTTTCGTTTTAATTGAAGTTGTCACGAAAAAACATTTATTGGTCATCTGAGTTGTTGTCATTACCATTGGTGCCAACATAACCACTGCAGACGGGCGAGAGGCATCATACAATTTAACCGGCTACTTTTAATAATTATGCACACATTGCTCTCATTCGAAACTCGTAACATTTAACTTTTACTACACATATAGCGACGTTCACGTACCGCTCAGCATCTTTTGGGAAGGTGAAACTTATATCCTTATTTGTATTCAAATTATTGCGGCAATTAGGTGCTGAACACCATCGACCACCTTTTCTTTTATTGCTGCTCATAATAAAAACGGGACAGCTCCAACTACTGACACACAGTTCTTTCTTTTCACTGCGCTGTACCAAATACTTGTTTATGTTTATGCGATTCAGGCAGTTAAAATACACAATTAACAAACAAAGACGGCGCATTACCACGCTACAGAGTAGGGAGTGATCACGCATTTACTGCTTTTCAAGATGGCCGATTCCGCGCATGCGCACTAAATTTTGGACGACAGACTGCAGCGGGAGTTTCCTTTCTGTATACTCCTTATTCTGTGTCCGAAGCTAACTTCAAGCCGGTCCAAACTGTTGCCTCCACACATAACCTAGATGTTGAGCTTTGTTAACAATCATTCCATCACCACAAGCAATTTTCCAGCTATCAAAAGGCTTTGTTCTAGTTCTTGCTAAATTTGGTAAAATGCCGCATTGAATAGTTTTGTATAAGGGTTCGCATTTCATTCAGCAGAGGCGTTGCAGTCAGCATGTATTACTTCTGTGAGCAAAATTCGGTGTTTGGTTGCACTGAGGCTAGCTTGTAATGACTAAGGTATGGGTTTATTAACGTTGGAGTATCAGTTTTTAAATGCCACATACATATTCTCTTCACATTTAGCAACACAAAGTATAGAATGCATGACTGTGCTGTTATTAAACTGATCCATTCACTACTGACTGGAACAGAGTTCGTTCAGTTTTTGCTGTCAGAGGCAGAACATGTTGTTGCAGAAACTATGACTAGTAGGCTCTCTTACACTAACAATGTTATTTTCGTTCTTGAACGAATGTCATGTATGGTTATAAGACTTTCATTTCGTATTATTAATGGTCTTTAGAGTTCTTTAAATATTGTCACAGGACTAGGAGTCGAGCTCTGATTCAAATATTTCTCTCAATTTTAACTCTTCAGTGTAATATTGCCTCACCATTTTAATGTTTCTTCAGGATACCAAACCCGTCCAGGTCTCCACAAATAACGTGATCCTAGCTACTAGTGAAGGAGAATGTGGTGGTTGACATGTCGTGTAAGGTCAGCAATGTCTCCGTGAGTGGGGTTGGAGTCCCTGGCAGCACAAAATTATTCTTTACGTTATCTCTAGCTGAACATATGCACATCGCACTACTGCTGACGAAGCAATAAATATTGTCACGAGAGACGCGGTATACCGACTGCCGGCGTGGCGCAAGGGATAGCGTCACGTACTGTGGTGCTAAACGTCGCCCGTTCAATCCTGCCCACCGGCATAAATTTATTTCTTTGTAAATTAACAATTACAGAATGTTCTACATCTTTCTTATGTTCAATTGTAAATTCTACTTGTTTCTTATGTTAACTGTTCTTCTAATTTCTGGTAAATTTTGTCTGTGTATAAATGGCAGAGCGCTCTGCCCGAGAGGCAGTCAGTGCTGCGTGTATGTTGAGTTCGTAATAAACGTGCTTTCAGTATAAGTGCTGTGTTCAGTTGCCTTCGAAGTCAAGCCTGCTCCCATTTCAACGCGGCATTGTTTGGTGGAGGCGCCGGGTATCCTGTGCAACAGCTGCATCACCGTGGCTCCGATTAGGGAACGTAAGAGCCGTCGCTTACACGGACTGGAACCCGAATACAAGGGATTTACCGAGTACATCCTTCCGAAAGACCGTATCATCAGAAGAACCATGGACACGTAATCAACGGTTAGCCAGCTGCACATCAGACACTCGTCGGTGTTCTCTGGAGACGCTGGACAGGACCACAACAAATGGCTAAAAGGGTTCGCCAAGTACAACAGGTGGGATCATACAATGTGCTTGGCCAACGTTTACTTCTATCTGGACGGAACAGCCCAGCAATGGTTCGAGAGCAACGAAGACAAGTTGAATGACTGCGAGACATTCCAGGAGGAACTGAAGAAGACATTTGGAGACCGCCAGCGACAAATCCGTTCGGCGGAAGAACAACTGAAGCACTGGGCCCAACGCCATGGTGAGCCGACACAATCGTACCAACAGAATGTTTTGGCCCTGTGTAACATAGTCAATCCAAACATGACTGAGGCGGAAAAAAACACGCACATGATGAAGGGTATTGCAGAAGATACGTACCAAGCTCTTCAGATAAAAGACGTTCCTACGACAGAAGAGTTCATTAAGTGGTGCCAGCGTATTGCAGAGATGCAAGAAAGGAGGGTTGGACTCAAGAAGTATGACAGACTCCCCAATGTAGTCCCTATGGTCGTTGTGGAAGACCAGCATGACTTCGCTTCTCTCCATACGACAAATTGTGAGAGAAGAATTACAAGAATTTATGGCAACTGGGACTGTTAGACCGAGCAAGCATCAGATTATGGCCATGGATGTAAGCCCTGTATGTCACGAGGGAGCCGACGTCGCTGAGGAAGAGGTATTTCAGACATTAGCTCCTGTCTGCCCCGTCAATCGCACCCGACGTGAAGAATGTTCAAATGTTCAAATGTTTGTTAAGCTTATGGGACTTAACTACGGGGTCATCAGTCCCTAAACTTACAAACTACTTATGAACTAGCTACAACTACGGACGGCACAAATATCGATGCCCGAGGGGGGATTCGAACCCCCGACCGTAGTGGCCGTGCAGACAGTGACTGAAGCGCCTCAGTCTCCTCGGCCACGTGAAGAATGGCGTCGCCCTGCTATGACTTACGCTGCAGCAGCCAAACGGCAGCCAATGAACCGGCCGATGTGACCACAACCAACTCCCCCGGTAACTATGACGCCCCGCAGACGAACAGACGTCTGGAGGACAGAAGACAAAACACCACTTTGTTTCCGCTGTGGGCACCTTGGACATGTTGTACGCTACTGCAGAGGGAGAAGGAGAGTGTTCGAAGATTATTTTGCCGTAAGATGTCAGCCATCAGAGCAGTTCTATCCCAGGCAATCACCTGCTGATGAATTCAGTCGACCTATGGGAAGAAGCCCATCGCCGTACCCTAGACGAGGTCGCTCCCCGCCGCGCCGCAGCCGTTCACCGTCGCCGTACAGAGGTACCAACCGCTCCCCTAGCCGCCGCACCTAGGAAAATTAAGCGAGGCGACCATCTACGGAGGCGAGGCCGCCGCAGATGAAAATCCTCCATGGACGACAGCCGCTAATATGTCGGGAAATCTCATCGACGTCATAATCGACGGCCAACCTGTCCGGGCACTTGTTGACTCAGGAGCACCTTTCTCTGTATTGTCGGATAATTACCGCCGCACACTAAAGAAGACAATGTTCTGTGATTCTGGGGTAACTGTGCTGAACGTCGCGAATGGAAAGTACGTCGAGCCAGCAAGAACGTGTGTCGCAAGAATAACCATCAACAACAGGACCCAGCTGTTTGAATTTGTCGTTTTAACAGAATATAGTCACAATGTCATCAAAATGTTCAAATGTTTGTAGAGTCTATGGGACTTAACTACTGGGTCATCAGTCCCTAAACTTACAAACTACTTATGAACTACTTACAACTAAGGACGGCACAAATATCCATGCCCGAGAGGGGATTCGAACCCCCGACCGTAGTGGCCGAGCGGACCGTGACTGGAGCGCCTCAATCCCCTCGGCCACTGCAGCCGGCACAATGTCATCCTCGGATGGGACTTCCTTCAGGCATCCCAAGCTATCATTGACTGTGGAAGATTTCAGATACTAATTGAAGAAGTTGTTTCGACGGATACACGTAATACAGAATTTTCTGGGAAGTTATTTGCCGTTGACAATGTGACGATCCCGCCATTGACGATGAGAAGAGTTGCAGTCACAAATACAGATGGGCGATTAAACTGTGAAGTGCCTGTTGATAGTAAAAGGTTTATCAGGCTCACAAAAGAAATTTACATACCATCAGCTATCATAATCATTAACGATGGTCAAGGAGAGATTTGGATCACTAATTGTCACGAGCAGTCACAACTTATCCCCAAGGGAATTTGTATCGGGACAGCCGAACCAATCCAGGACGGTGAGCTCAACGCAGAACTGCCAATAGGGCCTGGACTGACCAAGGAACAACGCCAGCGGGTGTTAAGTATACTACGCCAATTTTCGGGTGCGTTCACACCTCAGCAGGGGAAAAGTCAGACGAAACGGCCCACGATAAAGCACCGTATCAATACTGGAGATCATCCTCAAATTAGCCAGCGTTCGTATAGAGTGTCGCCAGCTGAAAGACGGATAATTTGGGAGGAAGTGGAGAAGATGTTGCGAGATGACATAATTCAACCTTCGGAGAGTCCTTGGTCGTCTCCAGTGGTCCTCGTTAAGAAGAAGGATGGCACGTGGCGATTCTGTGTCGACTATCGGCGGCTGAACAGAATCACAAAGAAAGATGTCTACCCATTGCCACGCATTGACGACACCTTAGACTGCTTGAAAGGAGCTACATACTTCTCAACTAGGGACATGCAGACAGGTTACTGGCAAATCGAGGTTGACGAGCTGACAGGGAAAGACGTCTTTTATTACACCTGACGGCCTCTATGATTTTAAAGTAGTGCCATTTGGATTATGTAATGCTCCGGCCACATTCGAACGCATGATGGACAACTTGCTTCGACACCTTAAGTGGACGACGTGTCTCTGCTGTTTAGATGACATTGTCGTTTTCTCGAAAACGTTTGAAGAACATCAGAGTCGCCTGTCAAATGTGCTGAAATGTGTTCAGGCTGCAGGTCTCCGCCTCAATCCAAAGAAGTGCCTCTTCTTCACCAAAGAGATAAAAATCCTGGGGCACCTAGTCAACGGAGATGGTGTCCGTCCTGATCCAGATAAAGTAAGGGCAGTCACAGAATTTCCAACTCCTCAGCACATTCGTGATGTGATAAGTTTTCTCGGGCTGTGCTAATACTGCCGACGTTTCATAAAAGGCTTTTGTAACAAGGCACGTCCATTGCAAGAACTTCTGCAGGGATTCGCCAAGTTTTACTGGAATGAGAGAAAAGAAAGAGATTTCCAGGAACTTACGGATGCCCTAACTTCCGCACCAGTGCTAGCCTTGTACGACAAGAATGCAGAAACGGAACTTCACACAGACGACAATGGTTTATGGGATTGGTGCAGTGCTTGTACAAGTTCAGGAAGGTGCTGAAAAAGTGATAGCCTATGCATCAAGAATACTCTCAAAGTCCGAGATAAGCTACTCTACAACTGAAAAAGAATGTCTCGCAGTTATCTGGGCTATCAACAAGTTCCGGCCATATTTATTCGGCAAACCAATCACTGTCGTGACTGACCACCGTTCTTTGTGTTGGCTGACTAGCTTGAAGGATCCATCAGGTCGACTAGCAAGATGGGCACTAAGACTCCAAGAGTACGATGTCACAGTGGTATTCAAGAACAGGCGCAAACACAAGGATGCCGACTGCCTTTCGAGGAATCCATTAGTGGAACACAACAGCATTAATGAAATTTCAGCCCTCACTGAATTAGATGACGTTACAGCTGAACAGAGGGAAGATCCAGCATTATTAAAAACGATAGAGGCCTTGGAGAAAGGAGAACCGACCAATGGAGAGTTCCAACTTATAAACGGAACATTGTATAAGAGCAACTACGATCCACTGGGCCCCAAATGGCTACTGGTCGTTCCAGCTCATCTCCAGCCAGCTATTCTCAAATATTTCCATGATGCTCCAATATCCGGTCATCTGGGATTCGTGAAGACCCTAGACAGAATCAGACGCAGGTATTACTGGAAAGGTCTCTACCGATCGGTCAAGCACTATGTGAGTCACTGTAAAGAGTGCCAGCGACAGAAGCACGTGTCGCAATTACCTCCAGGGCATCTCGTACCGATTCCGCCGGCAGCAGCTCCAGTATAGGTGCTGTGTTCAGTTGCCTTCGAAGTCAAGCCTGCTCCCATTTCAACGCGACAATATATTCGTAGCTATAGTACATTGGCTAAATGTTACGGATTCGAATTCCTGCCAGGCAGAAATCATTTCCATCGTCATTCAGGTTCCAGTATCAAGTTTTGGTGAACGTACTTGATATGTGACAGCATATTGTGCATAATTATTAAGTCATTGTTATGTAAGGTCATAAAACCATCATTTCTTATTTTTAGTGTCCTTGAGATTATTATTATTATTGTTTTAATATTGGTACATGATTAGAAGTCGAGATTAGTTTCAAATTTTTCTCTGTATTTTAACTCTGCTCAATAATTTCATTATTTCTTCAGCATATCAATTTCTCCAGGACTTTACAAACAGCATGATCCTAGCTACTAATGAGGAGAATGTTGTGGTTGACACTTTGTGTAAGGTCAACAACGAAGATAAGCGTGGGGTTGGATTCCCAGGCATCACAGAATTATTCGTTTCCTCTAGCCGAGCATGTGAACATCACAGTACTGCTGACGAAACAATGTATTCGTAGGTTTAATACAATGCCGAAAGATACCAGATTGGAATCTCTGCAGAAAAAAGTTATTTGTATCGCCATTCAGGTTCCAGTATCATGTTATTAGTTATTGTGAATAGTTATCAATTAATATATACTTGGTCCTAATCTGAGTCCATTTCTGCAACTTTTCTTCATTGCGTTTAACGTCTGTGAATTTCACTACATTACACATATTTTATGGATCTCTCAGACAATATCAGCCTCACGGGAGTTCTTATTCAGTGCAAAAAATTATCGTAATATATTGTCCGCCTCCGTAGCTCAGCGGTAGCTTCGCTGACTACCACACAGGAGGACCGGGTTCGATTCCCGACAAGGGACTGGGTGTTGTGTGTTGTCCTAATCATCATCATCTCATCATCATTGGCACGTAAGTCGCCCACGCGGCGTCAAATAAAAAGACTTACACTAAGGCGGCCGAACAATCCCGCAAGGGATCTCCCGGACAAGAAAGCCATACGCTTATTTCCATCGTAATATATTCGGATATTCGCCCTTGTAAGCCAACACAGGTGAAAAATCGATATTTTATGTCTCTTTACGCCTAATCGAGTCTCGATCTGGTACGCAAGCTTTTTTTGGTCAACAATACGTTACAACTGAGATCAGTAGCAAAAGCCCGTCATGCCATTTTGTGATATAAGACCGTCTTATGAGTCAATTATTGTGTTGAATTTAATTTACAAGCTTTAAGAGCTGTTTCATCTCTAATAACATGTTTCTAATATCATTTTAAGTCTACAATGACTGCCTTAAAAATCAGTATTCTCTAGTGTACTTAGTGGTATCTATATTGTGTAGTGAAACGACTGTTCCCCACAGAGGTTTCGTGTGTAGAGTACCGGTACCCGCAACACAGCTACGTTAGTTGGGTTGCATTCAGCAGTGGCCCACATTTTTGACGTCAAGTGTACATATTAGATGGGAGGAACGAGATGCATCTTAGGAATGGAGTAGGTAGGTGGGTGAGGAGAGGAAAGTAAAACAAAGCTCACACACACATACGCACACACCACTCGAAATAGGAGAGGTTTAGGATAGAGAGGTAGAAACTGTTGGGTGTGAAAAAAAGGGAAGTTATCGTAGGTTGATGCCTGGATAATTTGGGAATCAGAGAAAGTACTGTAGGGATAACTCCCATCTGTGTAGTTCAGAAAAGTGGATGGTGGATGGGAGGATCCAGATGGCCCAGGTTGTGAAGCAACCACTGAAATCAAGCATATGCTCTGCTGCATGCTGTGCCACAGGGTGGTCATTCATCCTAATAGACAGCTGGTTAGGGGTCATGACAATATAGAAAGCTACTCAGTGACTGCAGCACAGTTGATAAATTACATGGCTGCTTTCACAGGTGACCTGGCCTCTAATAAGGTAGGATAAGCCTGTGACGGGACTGGAATAGGAAGTGCTAGGTGGGTGGATTGGACAGGTATTGCAGCGGGGTCTTTCACAGGGATATCCCTATGGCAGTGTGCAGGGTTTCGGTGTGGTATAGGGATGGACTGGGATGTTACGGAGGTTGGGAGGGCGATGGAACATCGCTTTAGCAGGGGTGGGAAGGATCTTGGGCAGAATATCTGTCATTTCTGGGCAGGAGGACAGAAAATCAAAACCTTGGTGAAGGATGCAGTTATTGTTCAAGTCCAGAGTAGTACTGGGTTACAAGGGGAGTGCTCTTTTGTAGACGATTAACGGTGGTAGAGGGAAGGTTTGGCGGGTATGGGGATTTGGCATGGGAGATCTGTTTGCGTACTAGGCCTGTGAGGTAGTTTGTCTGTAAAGGCCTTTATGAGACCTACAGAATATTCAGGAAGGGAGTTGTTGTCACTGCAGATACCACGTCCACATGTAGCCAGGCTGCAAGGGAGGGATCTTTTTATGTGCAAGGGATGGTAACTGCCAAAGTGTATGTACTCTTGGTGGTAGGTAGGTTTAATATGGACGGAATTGGCATGGTGGGTTGAGGAAGACCAGGTGACGTAGACGTGGGTGAAGGAGTTGAGGCTTTGAAGGAAGGGCGATAGGGTGATCTGCCCCTGAGACCAAAACATGAAAATATTATCAATAATCCTAAACCAGTCCAGAGGTTTCGGGTTTTGGGGTGCTAGGAAGGATTCCTCCGGACAGCCCATAAACAGTTTGGCATAGCAGGGTGGCATGTGGGTGCCCATGGCTGTGCCATAGATTTTATCGTAAACTTTCCCCTACGTAAAAGCAGTTGTTAGTTAGTTTACAATTCGTGAGGGTTATGGGGAATGAGGCATCAGGCTTGAATTCAGAGAGATAGTGTTTGAGAGCAGAAAGGCCGTGGACATTGGAATGTTGGTGCATAGGTAGGTGGCATCTACTGTGACAAGTAAAGGGATGTAAATGGTGGAGAGTTGGTGGAGGAAGTGGTTGGTATCCTTGATGTCAGAGGATAGATTTTGGACAATTGGTTTAAGGTGTTGGTCAATGAGGGCTGAAATTCTTTCAGTAGGTGCACAGTAACCAGCCACAATTGGGCGTCCAGGATCATTTAGTTTGTAGATTTTGGGGAGCCTGTAGAAGGTGGGGGTGTGAGGTGTTGTTGGGGTGAGGAGGGAGATGGATTCAGGAGATAGCTTTTGGGAGGGGCCATAGGATTTGAACTGGGATTGGAGATCTTGTTGGACTTTTGGGATGGGGCCATTCAGACCCAGCTTGTAGGTGGAAGAAACTGAGAGTTGGCAGAGCCCTTCTGTCTGGTAGTCACTGTAATCCAAAACTACAGTGGTGGAACCTTTATCTGTACAGAGGATGATTATATCGGGATTTGTTTTGAGGTTGTGGATGGCTGTCCTTTCTTCTGCTGAAAGGTTTGAGATTTTAGGAAGGGACTTGTGGAAAAATGTTGTGGCCAGTTTAAAGATGAGAACTTCTTGGAGGCTAGCCAGAGGGTAGTTAGGTGGGAGTGCAGGGGGATCCCTGTTGGATGATAGTATGAACTGGGAAAGGCAAGGTTCAATGCTGGGATTTGGTTGGATACGATGAGAGAGATTGGTGGCAAAGTAGTGTTTCCATCATAGGGATCGGGGAAGGAGTATAGGTCTTTGACGAGACCAATATAATTGAATTGGGGTGTAGGGCTGAAGGTAAGACCTTTGGATAAAATGGAAATGTCTGTGAGGTTTAGGTTTATTGTGAACAAGTTAACCAATGTGTTCTGGGGTTGTTTTAGCATTGAATGTTGTGGAGTGTTGGTAGGGAGTTTATAGGGATGAGGTAGGTTCAAGAGGTCAGCTAAGCAAGTCTGGGTGCTATGAGGGGTTCATGAGGAGAAACACTGTGGGCCGAATAAAGATTGGATATAGGTGCTCCAAGGCGGCAATACGATGTTAGCAGGCTAGATAACATGTGGAGGTGGTGTTTGCAGTGCTTCTCCAGTTGCTGGATAGCAAAGGATTCAATCCGAGAGGTGGGATTTATGTAGTTTGGGTTACACAATAATATTATATTGTGGAGGGGGAGGAGGTAGCTAAGGGATTTATGAGCCATGGAGAGATGATTTTGTAGAACTAGGTTCATGAGGGATAAGGACTGGTGGAATCTGAAAAGGTGCGGGTCACTGTGGAAGGAGGGGTGGGATCCAGAAATGTAATTTTTGTGGTTAGACCGTTGGGAGGGATTCCATAATTTAGCCGCCATTTTAGGAATAGGATGTGGGATTGGGTTTTGGCCACGGAAAGAGATACTTTCCTAAACTGGTGCAGATAATACAGCAGGGGTCCATTGGGGCAGGGACGGTGTAAGGAAAAGGGAAAAGGATGGGGGTAGTGGCGGCTGGTGTTTCAGATGGCTGGGGTTCACGTCTTTGAGTGCCGGATTTTGGTAGTGGCACTGCCCCCCCCCCTTCCCAACTCAGTATCCAAACAGATAATTTGGCGCAACTCTGCTAGTGGTGCTGGGGGAAAGTGCCCCAGTTTGCCCACACCCTCCCCCCTCCAATCCCCTTTAGATATATTTTCTTTAAAAGACCTGCAGAATGTCTTTCCTCGACTTGTTTGCACTCACTTCCACTCGAGGTGAGGCATCGGCCTACCAGGCTTCTTCATTTATCAAAATGTTCAAATGTTTGTTAAGCTTAAGGGACTTAACTATGGGGTCATCAGTCCCTAAACTTACAAACTACTTATGAACTACCTACAACTAAGGACGGCACAAATATCCATGCCCGAGGGGGGATTCAAACCCCCGACCGTAGTGGCCGTGCAGACCGTGACTGAAGCGCCTCAGTCCCCTCGGCCACCGCGGCCGGCTCTTCATTTATCACTTTTGCTCCAAGCTTAAAGCGGAGTAATATGATTCTAAAAGATATTGAAGGCTGTTCTTTTTTTATTTATAATAAATACCAAGAACATATGAGTATGCACATGAACACTAAAACACAGTCAGTAATTGATTACACTGGTAAGTGACTGTAACAAAATGAATCTGTTAAGATGAAAAGAGAACCTACCTTCGGGTCACGTGACACTGTACGAGCAGCAGAACCCCCCTCTCCTTTTCCCTCAACCTTACGCATGTGTAAAGGCTGCTCTCCCCCACATCTTTTCAAACAGTTAAATATTTGTTACACTGGAGAGTGTAAATGCCATTTACCCTCAAAATTGCGACATATTTGCTAAAACGTCCAAGGTACAGTATGTGGCAAGTAACAACACAAAAGCCATTGCTGTTTCCATATCTGTTAAAAGGGGTTTGAAAAAAAGTATCTGCAGTCAGTCTCAAACCCACGACCTTCAACAGTGCAGTGTGGTGCCACTAACCACACGGCTATTCTTGCTAGATGGAGAGTAGTGACTTTATTATTATTCATGATCGGATCTTTTGAAGGCTTTTATAGTTGGTGCTTCCTTAGTCATAAGATAGTTTAGCAAATATGACGTGTTTCTCATGAATCTTATAAGCGCCAAAAACAAATACGAAAGGCAGGTGTTGCCTTCATGAAGGATATGTGCATGCGCAACCCGAGGTGTGCAGCAGATCCATTGTCTTGCTTTGGGACCATCATGCCTAACTGCCAGAGCTCGCGTAGCCAGGACCTGGTGTCTCTACCAGCTCCAACGCCAATGTTAAAAAGCAGCGTATCGCCTCACCACTCCCTGCTGCAGGAGCGCCCATATTCAGAAAAGAATTTGAACCTCAGCCGCGCATGCTCACTGCATCGCTGCGGCCACTGCCGTCTATATTAGGCAGCAGCGCTACGACTCATATTCGTGCTGTCTCCGCGATGTATAACATTTCTCATAAGATAAAAGAATTTTGAATGTACATATAAAATGATATGTTAGAAGAACGAAACGAAGGATGATACTTTAAAAACACTTTTTATTTAATTTGTTTATTTGCATTTTTTCATGACGATCTTTTTTTCCAGGGGTTCATTGAACCTGTGAACACACAGGACGTGCAGACACTGCTGTTACTACTGTCAAGAGTTCCCAAACCACGAGAACTGATTGGGTGTTGGTGCCCCCTAGTGGTACACCCATCCTACTGGTCCCACGAACAGATAGGGATGTAAAAGTCTACCTACACAGAGCCCCATGTGCCTAGGTAAGCCTTATAGTGGTTACTGATGGTTGGCAGTATCCCAAGAGGTTACCCACAGCACACCTTTGGATTGATGTTTATATATATGAGAGAGAGACAGAGGGAGGTGTTTCTTGCTCATGACCTGAGCAGTCAAGCCAAGATTCCCCTTCCCTCAGACATGCAACGTTTCAATGCTGTGCCACACGGTGGTCATTGAAGCGTGCCCAGAGATTGCAGTATCAGGGTACTTGCGGTGCCATACATACTCAGCAAGTTAAAGCTTAACTCCTGAGGGGTAAACACTGCTGAAGGCGCAGAAACAAAAAGGCAATCACCATACTTTATGGTCAATGACATCCTACAATTTCAAGTTGTTACCCTACATTAAAAGCATATATGTATATATTGCCGCGAGACACCACATACACCAACTGCTGGCGTGCCGCAGAGGATAGCGTGACCAAATGCGGTGCTGATTGTCGCTGGTTCAATCCCGCCGCCGCGGTGGAGTAGCCGAGCGGTCTAAAGCGTCTCGCTGCGGAGCGCGTGGTTGCTCGCCGTGGAGGTTCGAGTCCTCCCTGGGGCATGGGTGTGTGTGTTGTCCTTAGGTTGGTTTACCTAGGTTTAAGTAGTTTGTAAACTACGGACTGATGACCACGCAGTTTGGTCCGATAGATTTACAAACATTTGAACTTTTTTTTTTTTCAATCCCGCCCACCGGCAAAAAAATTATTTCTTTGTAATTAACAATTCCAGAATGTTCTACAAGTGAACATCATGTTCACTTGTAAATTCTACTTGTTTCTTATGTTAACTGTTCTTCTAATTTCTGGTAGATTCTGTCTGTGTACAAATAGCAGAGCACTCGGCCCGAGAGGCAGTTAGTGCTGCGTGTATGTTAAGTTCGTAATAAACCAGCTATCAGTGTAAGTGCTGTGTGCAGTTGCCTTCGAAGTCAAGCCTGCTTCCATTTCAACGCGACATTGTTTGGTGGAGGCGCCGGGTATCCTGTGCAACAGCTGCATTACCGTGGCTCTGATTAGGGAACGTAAAAGCTGTCGCTTACACGGAGTAGAACCGAAATACAAGGGATATACGAGTACATGCTTCCGAAAGTCCGTATTATCAAAAGAACGATGGACACGAAACCAGCGGTAAGCCAGCTACACATCAGACACCCGTCGGTGTTCTCTGGAGACGTTGGACAGGACCCCAACAAATGGCTAAAAGGGTTCGACCGAGTTGCCAAGCACAACAGGTGGGATAATACAATGTTCTTGGCCAACGTTTATTTCTACCTGGACGGAACAGCCCAGCAATGGTTCGAGAACAACGAAGAGAAGCTGAATGGCTGGGAAACGTTCCAGGCGGAACTTAATAAGACGTTTGGAGACCGCCAGCGACAAATTCGCTCGGCGGAAGAACAACTGAAGAACCGGGCCCAACGACATGGTGAGCCGATACAATCGTACCAACAGAATGTTTTGGCCCTGTGTAACATAGTCAATCCAAACATGACTGAGGCCGACAAAATCACGCACCTCATGAAGGGTATTGCAGAAGACATGTACCAAGCTCTTCAGATCAAAGAAGTCGCTACAACGGAAGAGTTCATTAAATGGTACCAGCATATTGAAGAGATGCAACAAGGGAGGGTTGGACGCAAGAAGTATGACAGACTCCCCAATGTAGTCCCTATGGCCGTTGTTGAAGACAAGCATGACTTTGCTTCCCTCATACGACAAATTGTGAGAGAAGAATTACAACAGTTTATGGCAGCTGGGACTTTTAGACCGAACGAGCATCAGATCATGGGCATGGATGTAAGCCCAGTAAGTGACGAGGTAGCCGACGCCGCTGAGGAAGAGGTATATCAGGCAATAGCTCCTGTCTGCCCCGTCAATCGTCCCGGCGTGAAGAATGGCGTCGCCCTGCAGAGCAGAAGGTCGCTGGTTCAATCCCGCCCACTGGCAAAAATTTATTTCTTTGTAATTAACAATTCCAGAAGGTTCTACATCTTTCTTATGTTCACTTGTAAATTCTACTTGTTTCTTATGTTAACTGTTCTTCTAATTTCTGGTAAATTCTGTCTGTGTATAAATAGCAGAGCACTCTGCCTGAGAGGCAGTCAGTGCTGCGTGTATGTTGAGTTCGTAATAAACGTGCTTTCAGTATAAGTGCTGTGTTAGTTGCCTTCGAAGTCAAGCCTACTTCCATTGTAATGTGACAATATCTCAGAATGTGTCCTACCAATCTATCCCTTCTCTTAGTCAGGATATGCCAAAAACACCTTTTCTTCCCAATTCGGTTAAGCGCCTCCTCATTAGTTACATGATCTACCCATCTAATTTTCATCATTTGTCTGTAGCACCACATTTCAAAAGCTTTTATGATCTTTTTGTCTGAACTCTTTCTCGTCCACGTTTCATTCCCATACAATGCTACAAATGTTTGTAAATCTATCGGACTCAAATGCGTGGTCATTATTGCGTAGCTTACAAACTACTTTAACTAAGGTAAACTAACCTAAGGACAACGCAAACACCCATGCCCGAGGGGGCATTCGAACCTCCGACAGCGAATGGCCGCACGCACCGCAGCATGGTGCTCCAGTACGCACGGCTACTCCACTGCGGCTACAATGCAACACTTCAGACAAACGCTTTAAGAAAGGACTTCATAAGATTTAATTAATATTGGATGTTAACAAGTTTCACTTCTTTAGAAACACTTGTCTTCCCATAGCCATTCTGCATTTTATATCTTCTCTACTTCGGCCATCAGAAGTTATTTTGCTACCCAAATAACAAAACTCATCTACTCCTTTTATTGTCTCATTACCTAATCTAATTCCTTCAGCATCACCTGATTTTCTGACGTTACACTCAATTACCTTCGTTTTACTCTTATTAATGTTCACCTTATATCTTTCTTTCAAGACACTATCCATTACATTCATTTGCTCTTCCAGATCCTTTGCAGACTCTGACAAAATTTCTATGTCATTAGCAAATTGCAAAGTTTTTATTTCATCTCCCTGAACTTTAGTTCCCTCTCCAAAAATCTCCTCGAATTTCTTCACTGTTTGCTCAGTGTACAGATTTAACAACATTGGGGAAAGGCTACAACACTGTCATACTCCCTTCCCAACCTCTGTGTCCCTTTCTTGCCCTTCGATTATAATAACCGTTGTCTGTTTTTTTGTATAGGTTGAATATAAATCTTCACTCCCTATATTTTACCTCTGATACCTTCAGAATTTGAAAGAGTGAATTCCAGTCGACCTTGTCAAAAGGTTTCTCCAAATCTACAAATGATAAAAACGTAGGATTGCCTTTCCTCAGTCTATCTTCTAAGATCAGCCGTAATGTATTGCCTCATGTGTTGCTACATTTCTCCTAAATCGAAACTAATCTTCCCTGAGTTCGGATTCCACAAGTTTTCCTTTCGTCTGTAAATAATTGTGTTAGTATTTTGCAACCATGACTTGTTATACTGATAGTTCTGTAATTTTCAGATTTGTCTGCACTTGCTTCCTTTGGAATTGGAATTACTATATTCTTCTTCAAGTCGGAGGGTATTTTCCCTGTAAATAAATCTTGCAATCACATGGAACACTTTTTTCATGACTGGCTCTCCTAACGATATCAGCAGTTCAGACGGATCTGACTCACATAGTGCTTGACAGGTCGGTAGAGACCATTCCAGTAATACCTGCGTCTGATTCTGTCTAGGGTCTTCACGAATCCCAGATGACCGGATATTGGAGCATCATGGAAATATTTGAGAATAGCTGGCTGGAGATGAGCTGGAACAACAAGTAGCCATTTGGGACCCAGTGGATCGTAGTTGCTCTTGAACAATGTTCCGTTTATAAGTTGGAACTCTCCATTGGTCGGTTCTCCTTTCTCCAAGGCCTCTATCATTTTTAATAGTGTTGGATCTTCCCCTCTGTTCAGCTGTAACGTCATCTAATTCAGTGAGAGCTGAAATTTCATTAATGCTGTTATGTTCCACTAATGGATTCCTCGAAAGGCAGTCGGCATCCTTGTGTTTGGACCCGTTCTTGAATACCACTGTGACATCGTACTCTTGGAGTCTTAGTGCCCATCTTGCTACTCGACCTGATGGCGAGAGGTACCGGGTACACAGTGCAACAGCTGCATCACCGTGGCTCCGATTAGGCAACGTAAAAGCCGTCGCTTACACGGACTGGAACCGGAATACAAGGGATACACCGAGTACGTCCTTCCAAAAGTCCGTATTATTAGCAGAACGATGGAGACGAAACCAGCAATAAGCCAGCTGCACATTAGACACCCGTCGGTGTTCTCTGGAGATGCTGTACAGGACCCCAACAAATGGCTAAAAGGGTTCGACCGAGTCGCCAAGTACAACAGGTGGGATCATACGATGTGCTTGGCCTACGTTTATTTCTACCTTGATGGAACAGCCCAGAAATGGTTCGAAAACCACAAAGACAAGTTGAATGAGTGGGAGACGTTCCAGGGGGAACTTTAGAAGACGTTTGGAGACCGCCAGTGACAAATCCGCTCGGCGGAAGAACAACTGAAAAACCGGGCCCAACGACATGGTGAGCCGACACAATCGTACATACAGAGTGTTTTGGCCCTGTGTAACGTAGTCAATCCGAACATGACTCAAGCGGACAAAATCACGCACCTGATGAAAGGTATTGCAGAAGATATGTACCAAGCTCTTCTGATAAAAGACGTCGCTACGACAGAAGAGTTCATCAAGTGGTGCCAGCGTATTGAAGAAATGCAACAAAGGAGGGTTGGATGCAAGAAGTATGACAGACTCCCAAATGTAGTCCCTATGGCCGTTGTGGAAGACCAGCAGGACTTGGCTTCTCTCATACGACAAATCGTGAGAGAAGAATTACAATAGTGCATGGCAGCCGGGACTACTAGACCGAGCGAGCATCAGATTATGGCCATGGATGTGAGCCCTGTAAGTCACGAGGTAGCCGACACCGCTGAGGACGAAGTATTTCAAACATTAGCTCCTGTCTGTCCCGTCAATCGCACTCAACGTGAAGAATGGCGTCGCCCTGCTGTGACTTACGCTGCAGCCGCCAAACGGCAGCCCATGAACCGACCGACACAACCAGAGCCAACTCCCACGTTAACTATGACGCCCCGCAGAAGAACAGACGTCTGAAGGGCAGAAGACAACACACCACTGTTTTTCCACTGTGGACGCCCTGGACATGTCGTACGCTACTGCAGAGAGAGGAGGCGAGTATTCGATGATTATTTTGCCGTCGTAGCAGTTCTATCCAAGGCAGTCACCTGCTGATGAGTTCAGTCGACCTATGGGATGAAGCCCATCGCCGTACCCTAGACGAGGTCGCTCCCCGACGCGCCGCAGCCATTCACCGTCGCCGTACAGAGGTACCAGCCGGTCCCCTAGCCGCCGCGCCCAGGAAAACTAAGCGAGGCGACCATCTACGGAGGTGAGGCCGCCGCAGATGAAAATCCTCCACGCACGACAGTTGCCAAGATGTCGGGAAATCTCATTGACGTCAAATCGACGGCCAACCTGTCCAGGCACTTGTTGATTCAGGAGCCTCTTTTTCTGTATTATCGGATAATTACCGCCGCACACTAATGAAGACAATGTTCTGTGATACGGGGGCAACTGTGCTGAAGGTCGCGAATGGAAAGTACGTCCATCCAGCAGGAACTTGTGTCACAAGAATAACCATCAACAACAGGACGCAGCTGTTTGAATTTGTCGTGTTAACAGAATGTAGTCACAATGTCATCCTCGGATGGGACTTCCTTCAGGCATCCCAAGCTATCATTGACTGTGGAAGATCTGAGCTGCAAATTGAAGAAGTTGTTCCGCCAGATACACATAATACAGAATTTTCTGGGAAGTTATTCGTCGTTGACAATGTGATGATACCGCCGTTGACAATGAGAAGAGTTGCAGTCACAACCACAGATGACTGGTTAAACTGTGAAGTTCTTGTTGATAGTAAAAAGTTTATCAGTCTCACAAACGAAATTTACATACCAGCGGCTATCATAAGCATTACCGGTGGTCAAGGAGAGATTTGGATCACAAATTGTCACGAGCAGTCACAACTTATCCCCAAGGGAATGTGTATCGGGACAGCTGAACCAATCCAGGACGGTGAGCTCAACGTCATCAATGAAGACCCATGCCCAGCTATTAATACAGACAACACGCTGGAGGAAACAAATGTGAAACTGCCAATAGGGCCTGGACTGACCAAGGAACAACGCGAGCGGGTGTTAGGTATACTACGCCAATTTTCGGGTGCATTCACACCTCAGCAGGGGAAAAGTCAGACGAAACGGCCCACAATAAAGCACCGTATCAATACTGGGGACCATCCGCCAATTAGCCAGCGTTCGTATAGAGTGTCGCCAGCTGAAAGACGGATAATTCGGGAGGAAGTGGGGAAGATGTTGCGAGGTGACATTATTCAACCTTCGGAGAGTCCTTGGTCGTCTCCGGTGGTCCTCGTAAAGAAGAAGGATGGCACGTGGCGATTCTGTGTCGACTATCGGCGGCTGAACAATATCACAAAGAAAGATGTCTACCCATTGCTGCGTATTGATGACACCTTAGACTGCTTGAAAGGAGCTACATACTTCTCAACTATGGACATGCAGACAGGTTACTGACAAATCGAGGTTGACGAAGCTGCCAGGGAGAAGACGGCTTTTATTACACTTGACGGTCTCTGAATTTAAAGTAATGCCATTTGGATTATGTAATGCTCCAGCCACATTCGAACGCATGATGGACAACTTGCTTCGACACCTTAAGTGGACAACGTGTCTTTGCTATTTAGATGACATTGTCGTTTTCTCGAAAACATTTGAAGACCATCTGAGTCGCCTGTCAACTGTGTTGAAGTGTGTTCAGGCTGTAGGTCTCCACCTCAATCCAAAGAAGTGCCTCTTCGTCGCCAAAGAGATAAAAATCCTGGGGCACCTAGTCAACGGAGATGGTGTCCGTCCTGATCCAGATAAAGTAAGGGCAGTCACAGAATTTCCAACTCCTCAGCACATTCGTGATGTGAGACTTTTTTTCGGGCTGTGCTCATACTACCGACGTTTCATAAAAGGATTTTGTAACAAGGCACGTCCATTACAAGAACTTCTACAGGGAGACGCCAAATTTTACTGGGATGAGACAAAAGAAAGAGCTTTCCGAGCACTTAAGGAGGCTCTAACTTCCGCACCAGTGCTAGCCTTGTACGACGAGAATGCAGAAACAGAACTTCACACAGACGCCAGTGGCTATGGGATTGGTGCAGTGCTTGTACAAGTTCAGGAAGGTGCCGAAAAAGTGATAGCCTATGCGTCAAGAGTACTGTCAAAATCCGAGATAAACTACTCTACAACTGAAAAAGAATGTCTCGCGGCAATATCATCTACTCCAGGGGCCATGTTTTGACTCAGATCCTTCAGCCCTGTGTCACATTCTTCTTGCAGTATCATATCTCCTATCTCATCTTCCTCCACTTCCATTTCTATAATACTGCCTTCACGTTTATTGCCTTTGGATAGGTCCTCGATATATTCCTTCCACAATTTCAGCGTTCCCTTCTTTTCTTAGTACTGGTTTTCTGTCCGAGTTCTTGATATTCATACAGCTGCTTTTCTTGTCTCCAAATATCTATTTTATTTTTCTCTAGGCGGTATCTATCTTTCAACAGGGTATGAACAATAGCTTCAGGATTGGTGTTGATTTCCATCTAAAGGACAAGGTAATGGACACTGCTATATGGCCAAAGAACATTGTAATCAGGCTTTTTTTATTCCAGAGATTGACCAGTGCCCCAATAAAATAGACCCTGACAGTGAAAACCAGGTCCCCAGATTATTACACAGAAATAACAATAGAGATGACAGTCATATGCCTTTAGTTATTGCATTTGTTAATGTGCAGTGTTTAAGATCCAAAATAGACTTTTTATCATTCTTTGTAGAAGACGTTAAACCAGATGTCATATATCTGTGAGCACTGGTTGACTGAAGCAGAAGGTGACTATTACAGATATATTGAATATTTGAATGTGGTAAATGCATGGTATCGAACAACTAAAATTCATGGTAGTGTATCTGTGTATGCAAACAAAAATCTTAGTGTAAAGGAAATAGATCTAAAAAGCTTCTCTACAGACCTAGATCTTGAATTGGCTTCATTAGTCTTAACAAATATTGATCTCATTATTATCTCTGTGTACCACTCACCAGACGGTAATTTTGAAAACTTTATTTCACAAATGGAGAACTGTTTGTCTTACCTAACACGCCTTAAATCTAAAATTGCATTATGTGGTGACTTCAACGTGCATATAGGTGATAGAAGTATCAAAGAGAGAGTCTTCATGAACTTAATAAACAGCTATGGACTATTTGTAGCAAATCGACTCCCAACAAGAGGTGATGCCTGTCTAGATACAGTCATCACCAACCTAAATACCTGGGATTATAATATCAATGTAGTTGAACCAATGATTGCAGACCACAGTGCATTGGTAATGGACATCAGTATGAATGGCAACAATAAACTACAACCAAGCACATGGCACTCAAGCTACACATTCAGTAAAAGGGTTATCAAAGAAGACAGATTAAATGACCTTAAAACCGTCCTGTCTGATGTGAACTGGCAGCAAAAAATTGCAGAAATGGGAGCCAGTGACTCATCTGAATGTCTGTTCCAAACATTAAAAACAAAATTTGATGGTTTGTTTCCAATAATCCACAAGAAGGATCCTGCAGGCAAATCAAAAGGAAGGGACAAACATATAACAACGAAGATGTGGTATACTCCTGAGCTAGACAGATTAAAAGGCATTGTAGTAATGTTCAGGGACTGTATGAAGACAGCTAAAGATCTTCCAACTAAAGATCTGCTTCACTGTAAATACCCAAGAGCTAATAGAATTTACAGAAAGAAAGTGGAGGAAGCAAAAAAGAAATATAATGAGAAGTTCATCAAAGAGGCTCACAATCCATGTAAAGCAGCTTGGAATCTAGTAAACGAGCACAGGAAGAATCCTACTTCTGCCTTAAATTCCTGTAGTCCTGATGCCTTCAATTAGTACTTCATTAGGATAGTGAAGGATACTGTCAGTGAAATTCCAGACTCAAGCTTACTTCTTACAAGTGATATAAAAAATGAACACTGTAACAGAATTGTAAACTGGAAGGAAGTGCACCCTAAGGACATAATAAAAATAGTGAGATCATATAAGCATTCAGAGAGTGCAGATATCTATGGCATGTCTTGCACAGTGCTAAAGAAAATAATTCCAAAGCTTACCCAACCACTAGCCATAGTAATTAACAAATGTTTATCCTCTGGTGTCTTTCCAGAATTCCTGAAATTGGCAAGGACAGTACCAGTCTACAAAAAAGGTGATCCATGTGAAGTGTCCAGCTACAGACCCATTTCAATAATCCCCATCCTAGCTAAAGTTATGGAGTCTGTAATGAAACACCAATTGCAAAACTATTTTGAAGAAAATAGGCTCTTCCAGGACACACAGCGTGGTTTTCGCAAGGGAAAGTTGACATTTACGGCAGCACTGAACTTGACTAGACTAGAAAGATAAGACAGGTATTTGAAGATAGAGAAAGTGTGGCACTGACACACTGTGACCTGAGCAAGGCATTTGACTGCATTTCACACAAGATACTCCTCAATAAATTAAACTGTTATGGTGTTGGAGGTGCTGTTCTAGCAACTCTCCAATCTTATCTGGAAAACCGAAAGCAGGTGGTGTCAGTACACGGAGCCTTATCACAAGAACGAAAGTTGGAACATGGCGTACCCCAAGGGTCCGTCATAGGTCCTCTCCTGTTCCTAATATATGTTAATGATATGGGCTGTAACAAGCACATGTTACAGTTTGCTGATGATACCACTCATTTTCCCAAAGGAAAAACTGCTGCACAAGCTCTTCAAGCAAAAGGCGATCTCTTCGAAAACACAAAAGAATGGTTCATCAAAAATAAAATGAAATTGAATGAAAGAAAAACAACATTTTATATGCAGCCTTAGCAACATTGGCTGTCATGAGAATATGGAGGCTGTTAGACTTCTAGGCTTTATGATTGACAGCGAACTTACAATGAATGAAAACACAGTGTATGTATGCTGCAAGCTTTCCCGTGTAATATTCCTTCTGAGAAAGCTTAAAGGTACATTAACTAACCAATACCTTGTAACAGTGTATTATGCAGGGCCAGCGCAAGGCACGTGCGAAACTTGCGGCCGCACAGGGCGGCACTTTCCGAGGGGCGGCATTTTCCGAGGGGCGGCAACAAACTCAACATTCATGCCCAAGAGGGGATTCGAAACCAAACCTCGGAGGGAGCGGCTTCGGGAACTGTAGCATGGCATGACGTCTCGACTACCTGCCGGCAGCCCCTGTTGAACAAGGGGAGGGAGGAGGACTAATTTCTTCCACGCCACTGTGGCATCACTGTAGTGTTTACGCCAGAGGAAGAGAGAGGCGGAAGCAGTTTGGCGTACTCGCCAGTATTCTTAGCCCTTTCTAGTTTCTATACGAGACGTGCAAAACGCTCAAAAAAGTCGTTGTCAGCTGCAGCGCTCCTTCCGATAGACTGTCGTACTACAAAGAAGCGTTCGAACGGTGCGAATTTACCGAGTCGTCTGCTTCACGGGTCTACTTGGTTTGTTGTCAACTTCCAGCAAATGAATCGCCGAGTTAAGATCACTTTTAGATACTGTAATATATATTGTGATTATTATTTAATTTATTTTATGTTTTAGACTGCCACTGTGAAACTGTTTTTAATTGTTTTCGTGCAGTTCATGTCTAACTATGTCGCTCATTTTTGCTATTACATACTTCCAGCCCCTACGGTATGATGAACAAGCGCAGGTGTCTATACCTAGACCTTTCACTTTGATAAAAGCTTCAAATAATGCTCACCAAAAACAAATATTTCATCCGTTAACATCACAGCATGCTTCAGGAAAAATAGCAAATATTTTAGAAGATGGTGAAAAACACGATTTGCAGTTAAAATGTCATATAACGTGTGTCCAATTTTGTATGTGCAACAAATTAAAAGCACATGACATTCTTTCGTCGGTTCTTTGTAGATCACCATATTGACTTATTTAAATAACCGGTTTTCGACGTACTTTAAAGTCTGAATATTCCTTAGTAAGCAGAAAACCGGGCGAATAAGTGGAAATGAATGTGTAGAACATACACAAAATTCTACTTTGAAGTCAGTGTGATGTACTACCAAGAATCGACGGATAAATCAGTGAAAAGTCTTGATTTACATTTGCTCTAAGTTTGTTTGACTTTCATATTAACAGCTATATCTCTGTATTCAATAAAAATTGTACACATGTCATATGAAATGTTTAATGCAATTCTTCTATAGTATCACCTCCTAAAACACGACGAGTCGAAAAACTACATTCCTCTGAGCAGCAGACATGTACACATTCTCAAATAAATTCGCGACTTGGATTCGTTTGTCAGCTGGGTTCCCCATTCGGTCGTCTGCACATACGCGAAGCACTTCCATACGCGTGATAATGGGATCCATCTATTCCGTCTACTAGTGATCGTATGCGTGCATCTTGTGCAAGTAGTCGCGTCTACACTGTACGCGGACGGCGTGACCGGTGCATCATGGGCAATCTCGTAAGCTCTCACTTCCCTTGTAGAAAGGGCTTTATGAGTGGAGCGCTGCCAGCCTGTTATACGCGCCGTGCGTTTACTCACAACTAATTTTGCAGAAGACGAAATGTAATTTGGAAATTAGAATGCAATGTTCAATACTGCTATTACATGTTAAGCCTGAAGCAGTTTTTCCAAGCCCTTCAATGGCAGTTTCCGAGTGTTTTATTCTTCCTGCATTATGTAAATAAATGGTTGAACATTTCTACAATCAAACATTTCCAACACTTACAATAGCTAGAAGTATTCCGAATGGGTAAATACGCTGCGAGTAATTACAAGGGGTAAAGACATTGGTAGTAAGCCTGGCATAAGTTGGGTCTCGACGTATTTTTGAAAATTTTTGCTACCGGTTTTTGAATGATAGTCGGACGTTTTGGTGTTTGAGCCATGAAACACCTGTCTCTGCCTGCATGAACAACAATTAAACTCTGACCGGCATTTTTGTTTGACAATACTACTAGCACACTATCACTTTGACAACATTTATTTACTGTATAATGCGTGTGAATCCATGTTTCATCTAAGTAAACTAATAGTCGCTTTGATTCCGATGAAAACCTGATAAAGTATGGTCTTTTAGCAACAATGCCCTCTCGTCTGCACAAAACAAAACGTTAATTATGACACCTTCTAAAACGTAATTCATAGACGGAACATTTGAACATTTTTTGTAAGTTTCTAAGGCTTATTAAAATTAGCTAGATTTCCTCTATCAGGTTAGACTCCATTTTTGAGCTGGTGCCCGGCAACTGTTTTGTACAAATCTGTAGAGAATGTCACCAAGCAGTCGATTTTTTTATTTTATTTACGGATCTAAATAGATTTTGGACACAGTGTGACTATTCACAGTGCTTTGAGTTATGTTTACATCTATACCATCATGCTGAATGTAACGGTCAACAGGACGGTTTAATTGTAAGCACATATTAAAAGCTTTGAGATTGGCCACTCAGTGGCCGAGACCTAGGTGGATCTGTAAAGTAGAAACAAAAATTGCGATTGATTGCTGACACTTCCTACAGATTTGTTTAAATAAAATTCCACAAACTTTTTGTGTTAAAACGGGGGATGGGGGGGGGGGGGGGCAATTTAACAGCTCGCACGGGGCGGCACTTGGGCTTGCGCCGGCCCTGGTATTATGCACTATTTCATAGCCATATTAATTATGGCCTACTGCTATGGGGACATGCTGCAGGTTGTAAAGATGTGTTAATGCTACAAAAAAAAGGCTGTCAGAATAATTACATCAAGCAAAAGATTGGATCACTGCAAGCCAATATTCAAACGGTTAGATATTATGACGATCTTCAGCCAGTATGTGTTCTTATGCCTCATCAGCATAAAAGAAAACCAAGGGGAGTTCAGCATGAGGCAAGATATACATAACCATGACACCCGTAACAAGAGGAGCATTGATATACCAAGCTGTCGTCTGACTGGAGCACAAGACAGTTTTCCAATGGTTGCACTGAAAATTTTTAACTCGCTGCCAAAAGAGGTGCAATCCCTGCCATCAGAACCATTCAAAAGGAAAATTGCACAGGACCTGAAAGAGCATCCACTATACTCAATTGGTGAATTTTTCAACAGTGATGAAAGTGACTGGACAAAATGATAATATTTATGTTGTATATGTCCAAATTGTAAACTTTTTTCTTTTATATGTATTTGTATGTATGTATGTATATAATCTTGACGCAGTCTGTCCAGTCATGACTGGTAAACGACATAGAAATAGTAATAAAGTAAAAAGTAATAAAATAAACAACTAGTTATATATTCTTCTACAGTTTTGCATTTGTCCTCTAGCCACTCCTGCTTAGCCAGTCTGCACTTCCTGTTAATCTCATTTTTCAGTCGTTTGTACTCCCTTTTGCCTGCTTCACTTGCTGAATTTGTATATTTTCTCCAATCATCAATTAAGTTCAGTATATCCTGTGTTATCCAGGGATTTCTAATAGGCCTTGTCCTTCTGACTATAGGATACTCTTTGGCCTTAACTACCCTATCTCTCAGAGCTACCCATTCTTCTTCTACTGTATTTCTTCCCCTATTTCAGGCAATCCTTGCCTAATGCTCCCTCTGAAACTGTTGGTTGGTTGTTTTTGGGGTTTTAGGGGAACTAGACTACTACGACCATCAGTCCCTCAATCCATTACTGGGCGACACGCAGAAAAACAATCAGTGATAAAAGTGCCTGAACTGGATTTAAAGTAGCGCGGAATAAAAGGACCCATTGTTAATAAGTAAATACAGCTTCTACTTTACTGACAAATCAAAATGCTCATACTGTCAATTCATCATTGAATAAAACAATATTACACTGACTCTAAATCAAACTGCATTGCCAGCCAGGGGGGCTGCCATTTATCACAAATCTTTGATCCAGTGTGAAGTTCCAAGTGGCTGGAAAAAGGCTCAGGTAACTCCTGTGTATAAGAAATGCAAAAGAACAGACCCACTATATTACAGACCTATATCATTAACATCAGTTTGTGGTAGAATACATGAACATATTCTCAGTTCTAATATAGTAAATTTCCTCGAGATGGAAAAGCTTCTGTCCATACATCAGCATGGATTTAGGTAGCATCGTCTGTACGAAACTCAGCTTGTCCTTTCCCCTCAATACACCTTACAAGTTTTATATGAAGGGCAACAGGCAGACTGCATATTTCTCAGTTTTTGAAAGGCGTTTGACATGGTAACACACTAGGGCTAACAAAGGTATGAGGATATGGAATATGTACCCAAAAAGTGAGTGGCTCAAACACAACTTACGTAATAGAACTCAGTACATTGTCCTCGATGGCGAGTGTTCATCAGAGACAAGGGTAATGTCACAGTGCCCCAAGGAAGTGTGATAGAACCATTATTATTTTATATCTATATAAATGATCTGACAGACAGAGTGAGTTGCAATCTGCAGCTGTTTGCTGATGATGCTGTGGTGTACCGGCTGTCATTGAGTGACTGTAGTAGGATGCACAATGACGGACCAAATTTCCAGGTGGTGTGAGGAAATGCAGCTGGTGCTAAATGTAGAAAAATTTAAGGTGATGCAGATAAGCTGGAGAAACAATCCCATAATGTTTGAATACAGCATTAGCAATGTGCTGCTTGACAGAATTGCGTCAATTAAATATCTAGGCATAACACTGCACAGCGATATGAAATGCAGTGAGCATGTAAGGACAGTTGTGGTGAAGGGGAATGGTTGACTTCAGTTTTTTGGGAAGGTGTGATTAACCTGTAAAGGAGACTGCATATAAAATGCTTGTACGATCCAATCTTGAATATTGCTCAAGTGATTGGGATCCTCACCAGATCAGTTTAAAGGAGGACATAAAGGCAGTTCAGAGGTGAGCAGCTATGTTTGTAACTGGTACATTTGATTAATGCATGCGCGTGTTACTGAAATTCTTCAGGATCTCAAATGGGAGACGCTGGAGGGACGATGACATTCTTTTTGAGAAACACTGTGAATAAATTTAGTGGGCCGGAATTTGAGGCAGACTGCAGAATGATTCTATTGCTGCCATCCTACATTTCATGTAAACAACACAAAGACAAGATCAGACAAGTTAGGGCTTGTATGGATGCTTACAAGCATTCCTTTTCCCCTTGTTCTAGCAAGAAACTAGTAGTGGTACTGAGTTCCCTCTGCCATAAACCCTTGGGTGAATTGCTGAGTATGTGTGTACATGTAGATGAGCGGAAGGGGGGAGGGAGGAAGTCAGGATGAGAAAGAGAATGAAGAAACTAAGAAATTATGGTACAATGAGTAAAGTACGAAACTTGTTTAATGGAAATTAAAGTTAATGGTTAATCTCCTCAGAATACTTTGTAAATTCTTCTATCAGTTTATTATTATCTTTGAATTTCTGCCCCCCCCCCCTCCCTTTCCTTCTCCTGTGGTGATGGCCCTGTCTCAGTCTGCATACACTTTGGTGTGATCAATGAAAATGCTATAGAAACATGTTATAATCATATGCCTGTCTGCCTCACATAAATATCAGCTTTTGTTCACAATAATAATTGATATCCCTTTGCTGGCGGCTAGAGGACAGTCAAATTTTGCGATGAGGCTGCACTCTTCTACTTCGGAAAACACAATGGAAAATATTTATCAAAATAATATGCATGTACTACACTGTGTGTAATGATCAGTGATATGTCAGCAAAATATGACCTAGAATTAGTTATTTTTGATGGTGGAAAATGATAAGGAAGAGTTGCTTAAAGTTATTATATACAACAAACAAATGAAATACTGCACACTTGACTTTTATATTTATATATTTTTTTTTAATATTTTGGAATACACAAGGGCATAAACCCAATGAACATCTAAGTACATATTATTGTCAACAATTTGGTAACTCATTGCATCAACAATAAACTTTTTCACACAATCACTCTGTAACAATTCTAACACCACCACTCACAGACAGTAACAATATAACTTAACAAAAACTTGAAGATGAAATAATGAAACACAGCTAGTTAATAATGATTTTCATAACAATCACCCAAGCACATAAACACAAACACATACATCAGTCAATTGTAACACACATAAAAGATATCAGTAATTCCAAATTATTTGCAAATCCAGTTATGTGCCATCAAAATCTTAACTTTTTTTTTTTCACATTCAGTAGATGCAAATATCTTTCTGTGGACTGCATAGGAATAAATACTTGTAAGATAAAATGAGGAAAATTGATTTGCATGGGGATATGGCAAAATTATGTAGGAAACTTCACATCTTGATTGTGATACACTAACCTGTAATGATTATTATAAATTATGCAGTATGATGAATCTCAGTGGAACAAAAGATAATTACAAATGTAAAATTAATATATAAATGTTAATACAGTACCTATCTGACAATAATCAAGCCAAGAAGATTCTGAACACACTATATTTTTTTGTAATGTTTAATAATATCTGATAATTTATAATGTAAAAGAGTAATGGAGGTTGTATGTGCCTATGTGTCTCACAATAACGTATCAAAGGATAGTTTGTCTGCTCATTTTCTTTTTAAATTACTTACAGTGAAATAACTATTACTCAAAAACATTGCTTTGAAATTAACATACCGTAACTCATATGCAGTTTGTGGAATGTACAGGGAGACTTCTAAAATAAATACATAAACACACATTCACCAAGACCTTTATGTAACATATTGATTTGAAAGCTGTGAATTATGTAACAACAGATTTATACTGTATGATACACCGACGGACAATAGCACCACATAACTAAGGTGCTATGCTATAATGCCCTAGAATTACTGTATAACAGTAAAATCAGTCATTGAATTAATGTATTGTATCTCGGACCCTTGATAAGAGGTCTCATTTAGGATTTTTTCAAAGAATGTTATTAAGAATTGATGCTGAATCTGAATTATTTACATTACAAATTTAACACCAAAGTACAATGAGTTTCAGGTACGAGTTCGAACACAAGAATTTCTCGACTAAGTTTCAAGCCTCACAGACACAACAATACAATGTTGTCACATTATTAACAAAGAATATTGGCCTTCCACATATTTAATAATGCTGGATCTTGGTCAACATGGCTCAAATACTAGAAGATAAATAAATACATGAAAAGATGATCAATGTTCCTTTTCCATTGGAAAAGCTAATCTCACTACAATTATAAACAAAATATGATAACAAAAACATTGTAACACTCTGGCGTGTGTGTGTGTGTGTGTGTGTGTGTGTGTGTGTGTGTGGGCGCGCGCGCGCGCGCGCGTGTGTGTATTTGTTTGTGTGGTGCAGAGTGTGGGAAGGAAGAAAACGGAAGCACGCATCTCCGCATCTCCCCCCCCCCCCCCCCCCCCCCGACACACACACACACACACACACACACACACACACACACACACACACAGAGAGAGAGAGAGAGAGAGAGAGAGAGAGAGAGAGAGAGAGAGAGAGAGAAGGGGTGGGAGATCACACCGCCTGAGCTGAAAACAAATGGTTAAATGCATCTATTCACAAATGGAATTCAAGAACAGAAATCTGTATAACAATATATTACTTTATAATAATGAACTTATCACAGCATGTTTTGGGTGGAGTGAATAAACTCTACAATTTAGTAGATAAAAGATTTTGAAGAATGGATTTGTGATCCCTAATTTCAAACTGACACATCTTTAGACGATTAGAAGAAAAATATGAATTCCATACAGGCCAGCGTAGCATTGAATCTATAAGGCAACATTCAACCCACAAATGTGTCTGAAATATTTTGTGCACAGTTTAGCTAATAAAAAGAAAAATAAAGCTTCCAATTATGATCACAAGCTCCATTCTAAAAGATCTTTTCATAAAGTATCCAATATTCTTTTCTGCTCATAAACAGTATGAGTAAACATTTTTTTAGACATTAAATCTTGTTTCAGATCCATCTGCAAGCATCAGGGACACTGTGCGATTATTTATCCAGACTAGTTTAGCTAATCGCATTGGGTTTAGGCGTGAAACATCTGGAATTGGTGCGGTCGAATATGATTTGACACACCGGGTCTGTGAATTTCCTAGTCCAAAGATACCTGTTGAAGTCTGAAACAGAAAATAATAATCTGAATTTGGTTTCTACATAAATCTTCTTATAAACAATTATAACAGACAATTAGTTAACAACAAATTACTGTCACCCAATGATTTTGAAAATGGGAGAGTGTGTGGGGGGTTGTGGTTGGGGGGGGGGGGGCAATTTCTTTACCACGGCATAGCAACAAATTGCTTACAAATTCCACGTCTGAGCACCAATTATTTTAAGCATGAGGCTTTATTTCATGTTAAACTTAGAGCAAGTGTAAATGAAGAAAATTCACTGATTTTTCTGTCAGTTCTTGGTAGAACAACATCCTACTGACTGCAAAGAACAATTTTGTTTATGTTGTACAAGTTCATTTCCATTTACTTAACCAATTTATGGCTTACAGGTTCATCTTCAGACTTTGAAGTACGTCAAAAAATGGTCATTTAAATAAAATTCAATATGATCTACAAAAACTGATGGAAAAATCAGTCACAATATCCTCATTTACATTTGCTTTAAGTTTGTTTGGGTTCAGTACTAACAGCTATAGCTCTGTACCCAAAACAATTGGACACACATTATGTGACATTTTTATTGCAATTCTTCTTTATTACCATCTCCTAAAAGATTTGCTATTTCTCCTGAGACAGGCTGTAGTTAAGAGGTGGAATATTTGTTTTTGGTTAACATTATTTGAAGCTTTATCTCGGTGACAGATCTATGTATAAGCAGACTTTCATAGATATCTGAGCTAGTTCATCATATAGGCCTACATAGCTGCAGAAAAGCACACAGCTTGAACGTATTTAATCTGCTTTTATAACAAAGACGTCTACACATGTGGGCAACCTAGTTTCACATGATATATACAGTTTCACAGTGGCAGTCTAAAACACAAATAAATGTTTTAATCATTACAATTGTCACAACATATCTGACAGTCTCGATAAGTGATCTCGGCAATTCATTGCTGTACACTGACAACAAACAAAGTAGAGACATGAAGCAGCCTACTCAACAAATGTGTACCATGTTTGTATTTTGATGCTCTATTCCAAAGAGCGCTGCCGCTGACAATGACTGTCTTGTCACGTCCCATATAGAATGAGCTTTACAAAACTTTTATTTTGGGTCAAATGTTTATCTGATGAATAGTCTCACTGTTTAAAGTTTATGCAGTACCAGGAAGTGAGGATTTTCTGTGGTTCTGACTGGGATAAAAATACTGAATCTGCAGTTGTTAACAAGAGTAGTATCTATGGTATTGAGACAACTACTGTACAAGTTTATGGAGTTTTTCCACAATGTTGAGAAAGTATAAACTACTGCTGCATTCACCTAAGTGAATTACTTTTATGGCCCCCACCCCTTCACACAGTCACTGAGAAGTGACTCACTAGTACTCAAACCTTTACATGGCGTGAGTCGGTACACTACTACTGAGAACAGGGGCAACTGTAACTGCACACAAGTTTGATGCTGCACTTAATGCAACTGTTATGTTGAAGTTACATGCCATCTGCTCATATGTGATGACCCACTGCTTGGTTGGTCAGCAGCAGCACTGTGTGGTATTGTTTGATGACCATAAATGGAAGCAAAATTCTACCGGCAGTGACCAAGTTGGCACTTATGCACCCCCAATGGTGAGAGTCAGACACCAAGTGCCACATAAGCATGGTGATGAACCAAGTTTAATATTTCCCATTTGAGTAAACCGATATTTTGCCAGTGGATATGCCACTGAGAAGTACTTCTCAATGGTTTATATGGAAATTAACAAAATGTCAGTTAAAATATATCTGTCCTTATTAATTATGACAGACATCCTAAAAATATTTTCAAAAGTCACTAAATTCAAATAGGAGGAATGTAGTATTACCAAATGTCAATTTGCACCTCAGTTCCAAACATAACTTTTGAAGCTATTGACTGAGGTGTCTCGAATCGCCCCAATCCTTGGGGTAATTTTAGTCACTATCCGCCTCTCTTGGGCAAATGTAGATATACAGATTTTTTGTTTTTAGGATATTTTATTTATTACACATTTACCTCAACATTTCTGTAAGAAACAATGCAATCAAATGTTAATTTTGCATGTTATCGTGAAAATAACTTAACAGCCACCTGAAATCACCTTGTTTCATATTTCTCATAATGCTATGACATAAAAAATAGGCCTTGGCTACTGCCAGTCAAGGCAGCACTGCATTGTGTACATATATAAAGTGAGTAGGCCAAACCACACCTTGGAGCTGCAGCTGATGAGTATAGGAAGAGGGGGACAACAATTTTTTTTATATTAAAAATTTTTAAACAGAGGCAGAAAGTCAGTATGAAGTACACCAACTAACAGCTTAATTTAGTAACTGAAATCCCATTCAGTAGTAAAACTTTTAAACAAGTATGGCAATGCACTCAGTATTGGGACTTCTCCTATTCCTTCTGTACATTAATAATTTGAGCTAGACTGTGGATGCACACAAAACTACAATAGTTGCATATGGCACAAACATACTCCTCAAAGGGGAAAACACAGTTCAGAAAGCTGTGAACATGACTAATGAACAACTCAGCAAATGGGCTTCATTCAACAGATTAACATAAATACTCAAAGTAGTAAAACTGTGACACACTATTTACTGTGTCACTATTTTTATTTTGTAATGAAATTTATGTGCAAAACATGAACTATTTAGTGAAGCTAGTCATGCCATAATCTACCCAAAAAGTGTGTGAATTTTTTTTCTGACAGCTTTAATGAACTGTGTATTGTCAGGTTACATGGAGGAAATAAACACACTATTTTAAACTGATCAATTTGTGCATTTCCACTGATATTTGATGTCAAATGTGTTTCTAAAGTAATATCCCACTACAAACATGATCAGCACAGACAATAAGAACTTACTGTAGAAATTAAATAACAGCTAATTCAGTATACTTCAAACAAAACACAAAAATGAGGGAGAGTGCGGATTTGGACATTCTTAAGTAGAGCCCACACAGTGAGCTCCGTTGGTCACAGTGTCACTGATAGCTGTTGTTTGTGACACTCTCTGTGATGAGCATGGCCACAACTGCTGGCAAAGGCTGCAGGACTCCGCCTAAATCCAAAGAAGTACTTCTTTGTCGTCAAAGAGATAAAAATCCTGGGGCACCTAGTCAATGGTGATGGTGTCCGTCCTGATACAGATAAAGTAAGGGCAGTCACAGAATTTCCAACTCCTCAGCACATTCATGATGTGAGAAGGTTTCTTGGGCTGTGCTCATACTACCGATGTGTCATAAAAGGATTTTTTTTACAAGGCACGTCCATTGCAAGAACTTCTGCAGGGAGGCGCAAAGTTTTAAAGGGACGAGACAAAAGAAAGGGCTTTCCAGGCACTTAAAGAGGCTCTAACTTCCGCACCAGTTGTAGCCTTGTACGACGAGAATGCAGAAACTGAACTTCACACAGACGCCAGTGGTTAGTGCTTGCACAAGTTCAGGAAGGTGCTGAAAAGGTGATAGCCTATGCAACAAGAGTACTCTCAAAGTTCGAGATAAACTACTCTACAACTGAGAAAGAATGTCTCATAGTTATCTGGGCTATCAACAAGTTCCGGCCGTATTTATTCATGACATACCACCATTCTTTGTGTTGGCTGACTAGCTTGAAAGATCCATCAGGTCGACTAGCAAGATGGGCACAAAGACTCCCAAGAGTATGTCGTCACAGTGGGATTCAAGACCAGCCGCAAACACAAGGATGTTGACTGCCTTTCAAGGAATCCCTTAGTGGAACACAACAGCATGAATGAAATTTCAGCCCTTACTGAATTACGTGACATTACAGCTGAACAGCGGGAAGATCCAGCAGTATTAAAAACCACAGAGGCCTTGAAGAAAGAAGAATTGACCAATAGCGAGTTCCAGCTTATGAACGGGACATTGTATAAGAGCAACTACAATCCAATGGGCCCCAAATGGCTACTGGTCAGTCCAGCTCATCTCCAGCCAGCTATTCTTAAGTATTTCCACGATGCTCCAATATCCGGTCATCTGTGATTCGTGAAGACCCTAGACAGAATCAGACACAGGTATTACTAGAAAGGTCTCTAACGATCTGTCAAGCACTATGTGAGTCACTGTAAAGAGTGCCAACGACGGAAGCATGTGCCGAAATTACCTCCTGGCCATCTCATACTGATTCCGCCGGCAGCAGCTCCATTCCACTGAGTTGGGATCGATCTTTTAGGGAGGTTTCCATAGTCGAGGACCGGTAACCGATGGATAATAGTCTGCACTGACTACCTCACACGCTACGCTGTGACCAAACCTGTGCCAACTGCAGAAGCTCCAGAATCGCAAAATTCCTTGTAGAAGACATTATTTTGAAGTCTGGAGCACCAGGTGTGATGATATCTAATCGTGAAAAAGTATTCCAGTCAAAACTAGTATCATAGATAATGTCACTTTGCGACACTGTCCACAGAATGACAACTGCATACCATCCTCAGACAAATGGTCTTACAGAATGTTTTAACAAGACTTTAGCAGAAATGCTGTTGATGTACGCCGATGTTGAGCAGAAGGATCTGTTGCAACCGGATGATACTCAGGATGACTATGTGAAACAGCGCATAACCAGGGTCGAAAAAGCAAGACAGCTGGCTCACCTATGGACACTGGACGCCCAGGAGAAGGACCGTCAGCGGTATAACAACAAGCACCGACCTGTTGTGTACAGCCCAGGAGATCTGGTATGGATTTTTACCCGTGTTTAGAAAGTTGGACTACCAGAAAAGTTATTGAAGTGATACTTTGGTCTGTATCGTGTCATACGCTGCCTGTCAGACGTCACATATGAAGTTGAGGATTATGAGCCGTCGTCGAAACGACAAAAACATAGGGACATTGTTCACGTCCTCCGCATGAAACCTTACTATGATCCTGAAGAGCAGATAGGCAAAAATGGCTTCTTTTTCAAGGACTCTAAGGACGGTAATCATACTGATGAAGCCACGACAGGAACATCTGTCATTGATAATCGTGGAGAAGGAAAGGATCCTCCACAGCTACCATACAGAGGACCCATGACAAGATCGAGATCCAGGACATTGCAGCTGGCTCCAAAGGGAACCTAACAGCGGGTCACTGTTTTTTTAAGGAGAGGGAGCAATGCCGTGGGACCCCACGATAACCGACTTCCAGCATGGCACAATGGATAGCGTCACCCATTGCGGTGCTGAAGGTTGCCAGTTCAATCCCGTCCTTCGGCAAAAATTTATTTCTTTGTAATTATCATTTCCAGAATGTTCTGTGTGTTTCTTATGTTTACTTGTAATTTCTACTTGTTTCTTATGTTAACTATTCTTCTAATTTCTGGTACATTCTGTCTGTGTATAAATAGCAGATCACTCTGCCTGAGAGGCAGTCAGTGCTGCATGTACGTTTCAGTTTGCAATAAACTTGCTTTCAGTAGAAGTGCTGTGTTCAGTCTACAACCCTACGTTCGAAGTAAAGCCTTCTTCCATTTCAATGCGACAATATTACTGGTATAGAACTTAAGAGATTCGATGACAGAAGTTTTCCTGGGACACTGGTCTAGCACAGAGTACCATATAAGTACATTTATAAATCAGAGTACCGACTTATCTTTCAGTGATATAAAACTTAATATCAAGAAAGCAGGCACATAATTCACACTGAGCCCAAATAAACTGGATTTAGCAAACTGACTTACACTCTTGGAAGACCCTCAATTCTGATCAAAGGTATTGTCTATGAACTTTAACCAAAACAAGGACTGACAGTCCCTGTTTAGTGTACAAAGTAACTGTCACTGTGATCATGGGTACATCTCGAACTCTTTTCAAGTTTCAACTTCAAACGCAAAATAACTGTTTATGTAGATGAATCAAATTTAACTAACAAAATCTGAAGTATACTTTTGCATTCTTGTGAACTGTGTGGAAAGCTTTAACTGATGAAGTTAGTGAACAGCTTATAGATGTTGATTCTAATATTATTGCTATTTCAGAACACTTCTCAAATAATGTCACAATTCAGAGACTTCCTTTAGCAGGGTACAAATTAGCTGTCTGTTTTTCCAGGACTTCTTTTCAGTGCGGTGGAATGGCCATGTATGTGAAAAACGGTATTATAGTTGAGTCCATCGATATTTCTGAACACTGCACTGAAAAGATATTTGAGTCTTGCACAGGAGTGGTCCATTGCAGTGGAGCTAAACTTTTACTTGTTGTTATTTATACATCCCCTGACTGATTTTAAAACGTTTCCTCTTGAGCTAGGGATGATTCTCAGTTCAATTTATAGGAAGTACAAGATGTGGTGATTTCAACATTAATTGTTTAAGTTATTGTGCAAGACAAAGGATGCTTTTAGATCTCTCTAATTCTTATCAGCTGTTTTAAACTGTATTCTCTCCAACGAAAGAGTAGAGGAACAGCATCACATTTTTTCTCTCCATGGCATTTGACTGTTCAAATAAAAAACTGCAAATGCTAGGCATATTCTTTGATTTAACAAAAGCATTTGATTATGTTGATGAGAAGTTGGAACATTATGCAGTAAAGAGAATATCTCACAACTGGTTCACCTTTCACTTTAATAACAGATAGCAGACGGTAATTGTCTGCAGTGCTGAAAATTGCTGTGATATGCACTAACACTGGGGCACTGTTAAGGGGTGATATGCCTTCTAGCATAACAGGAAATTTTAAGATATTTCTTTTTGCTAGTGACACTAGCTTGGAAATGAAGGATGTTGTTGGCAATATTGACACAGTGTCAAATAATGCAGTTAAAGAAATACATTCCTGGCTCGTATAAAATAAATTGATGCTTAATCACAGCAATATTCAATTTTTACAGTTTATAAAACAATTCAACAACTGACATTTAAGTTATATTGAATGGGCACAAAATAAGTGACACCGAACAGTTAAAATTTCTAAGCATTCAGGTAAATAGTAAGCAGTCATGGAAAGCCCATGTCTAAGATCTTGATCTGCATTGTTTACCATTTGAACAGTTTCTGAATTAGTTATACTTCAACACAAAAAGTAGTCTGTCTGCTTATTTTCTTTTGCTTATGACGTATGGTATTATATTTGGGGTAAATCTTCCAGTTCAAAAAATGTAATTACTGCACAGAAATGGGCGGTTCGTGCAATATGTGGGGTAAGCTCTTGTGCTTCTTGTTGACCCCTGTTTAGTAGCTTGGGAATTCTGATATTGGCCTCTTAATACATATCTTCTGTAATGTCGTTTGCTGTCAACTAGAGGACCCAAGCAAATACTTCGCACCATTAGTGGAACGACAAAAAAGTTGGGAAAAGTAGAAGTAAAGTTGAATGATCATGCGTACCTTTCTTCTGATCAATCAATGAAAGTATGTAAAAGCGCAAATGAAAGAGCTTGATCAGCTGAGTTTTGTTAAGTCAAAAGGAACTGCGTACCTTAATTAAAACCAAAGACATCGTAAAACAAACCGATTAAAATATTCAATGTAAGGACAGAAGGATACCGCATTTGAATATAAATAAAGGATAGAGAGACTTACATTAATTCTGATACTTGATGACAAATCTGCTAATGAATGCCTTTTGTTTAAAGTGAAAATGAATGAAATCTGTCACAACGGCCTGATTGACTGACTTTAGTTTACAGCAAGGACATACCCATAAGAAATATACAGAAGGGAATCACGTTTGAGTATAGAAAAAGGAAGGCGAGAGTTATGTAAATTGTGATACTTGATGAGAAATCTGTGGATGAATACCTTTCGTTTAAAACAAAAATGAAGTAAATCGACCAGGTAGTTTGGTATGACCAACTGACTTTAGTTTTCATAGATTCTTTTAATATATATTAAGATAATATTTCCAGAATGAAACTTTCACTCTGCAGCAGAGTGTGCACTGATATGAAACTTCCTGGTAGATTAAAATTGTGTGCCGGAACCAGGACTCGAACCTGGGACCCTTGCCTTTTGCAGGCAAGTACTTTAACACTGAGCTATCCCGATACAACTCACGATCCCACCCAGCGCACACTCCGCTGCAGAGTGAAATTTTCATTCCAGAAATATCCCTTGGGCTGTGGTTAAGCCATGTCTCCACCATATCCTTTTTTCCAGGAGTGCTAGTCTTGCAGGTTTCGCAGGAGAACTTCTGTGAAGTTTGGTAAGTAGGAGGCGAGGTACTGGCAGAATTAAAATTGAGGGCGGAACCATGAGTCGTGTCGGGATAGCTCGGTGGTAGAGCACTTGTCCGCAAAAGGCAAGGGTCCCAGGTTTGAGTCTCGGTTCCGGCACATAATTTTAATCTGCCAGGAAGTTTCTAGACAATATTTGGTTATTCCCAGGAGTTAGCACCTTTAATTCAGTTCATACTACACAGAAATCCATCTGCATTTGGATCACACCTCCTTGCCCCTTGTTCAGAAAGGTGTGCAGTATTCTGCCACATCCGTTTTTAATGAAGTACTACAAGAATTCATAATGCTTAGTAGTAATCCTCAGACTTTCAACACTAAACTGAAAAGTTTCTTCATTGCTCACTCTATTCTGTTGAGGAGTTACTAAAAAATTTAAAAGTTAGGTTAATTTCTGTGTTATGTTGTAGGTTCTTTTTACTTAGGCCTGCTGTGTGCATAGGATTGCTATTTGCGTAACTTTATCTATTATTACTCTTTTGTTACAATTAGATGTACAGCCTCATTCCATGACCATGGAGACATGCTCCATAATTTGGCCCTGTGAAACATCATAAATATAAATAAATAATCTTAGCAAGTTATTACTTCTGTTTTTAATTAACAGTTTCTATGTAACTTATGTAATGAACTGTGCTATATACCTGCCAAAAGGAAAGCCTATTCTCACTGGAACTGTATGTGGCCAAGTATTTTCCATCTGGTGAGAATGTATTAGCAGTAACTGCTGCACCATGTGCTGGAATCATCTGTGAAATAATGATTATTCAGGTAATAAAACAATGCAGTGAAATGAAATAATTTTCCATGTGCTCTTTTTAAGAGCACATGGAAATTTTTGCAACATTTGTTACATGAATAGAATGATTTACAGAGGAATGTCAACATAAAACAATGATTCTTCATATCCTCCATATTCCTCTGGTCATCATTGTTTTATTTCTAGCACTAGAAAATAGACAAAGCAAACAATGAGCTAGCAAAATTACAACACAAATTGAAAATTATATTACAATTGTGTTTCCTGACTGTACTTGCATGTAACAGTAACATAAACTTTAACTTTTACTGATAAAATAGGGTGATCTCCTAGTAATTTCTAAAAGTGAAAAGTTACACAAACAAATTAGTAAAAATGAATGGAATCCCATTGATTTACTCTGCAAAGACACAACACATATATTAAGTTTACATTTTATTTATTGGTTTGCTCATCCTGGCAAAGTTAGCACCCCCCCCCCCCCCAATTACTTCTAACAAGGCAACAAATTAACTGCATTATGCATGATAGTAATCCATGTTCACAGAAGCATTTCTACTAATTTACTATAATCTTAAGTAACAATTGTCTTTATTATTCTTGATGGAACTGTATCTGGCATTTGGATGTACAGGTTTTGCATGCAACCAATACACAATTTTATCCAGAGATGTATCTGTGGAAGTTCAGGTGAGGAATGCCAGTCCAGCAAACCAACCTTTTTTCCATTAAATACTGATGCAAAAGCCTTGTTTTGTCAGCAAAAGCAAGTTCACAGATTTATTCGTTTGTTGACTCATTTCAGTTTCTAAAGAAATATATCACGAAGGAAAATTCTAATAATGGAAAATCCTAGTTGGAGTGTCAGTAACAGATGATAGATAGCAATTCACTGTAAAGACAATCACTGAGCAGGAGACAGACCTGTAAAATAGGCAACTGCATTCACACAACATAAATTTTCAGCCATGGCCTTTATCAGGAAAAGATACACTGTTGGAAGAAAGACAGGAAGTGGAAGGAGGTACAGGATAATTAGTGTGGGGCTGTTAGGCATGAAGTTTATGGATGACTTTTCTGCAAATGACAAGATTATTATGTCAGACTTGACCATTTGATCATTGTCAAAATATTTACTTTCTAGTCTTTAGCCCACTGAGAATGCCCCCTAATTGTCCCTTGTCTATCCATTCACTCCATCCCTTTTCTCTGTTCATCTCCTTCCCCCTTTGGCTGCATTCATTGGATGTGGCCCGCCCTCCGATTTCTCTCTCTGTCCATTGTCTCCACGATTTTTCTGCTGATATTACCAGCACAAAACATCTATCATGCTGGGCATCCTACATTTCAGGGGATGGAGAACACCATTTTACTCATATGCCTACACCTATGGGAACTGAGATTTTCTAACTACACAGTGTTGTTTCCCACACGGCAAATAGTGTGTGTATCAGATTTGAATGAAATAGATCCATTAGGAAGAGATGTTGAAAATACACAAGGACACATTGTCACAATACTAGTCCTAAGTGTACCTGCACACACTTTTGGTATGTGCACAGTCTTGCTGAATCACCTGAAGCATTTGTTATAGCATATTCTCCAAAAGTGAAGTACAATACCTAAAGTCCCCTTATTTTAAATGGTAGATTAGCAGTTTTTAATTTTATTACATTCTTCAAGTTACTTTAAGTAATAACCAGCTATTTTACATTTTTAAGTAATTTACATAAACAGGTAACTATACAAATGTAGGCAGAGCGTAATTGTTCTTGTTTCTACAAAATCTGAAATTTTACTAGTACAGCTGAAGTGATCTGAGGTTACTTCAAATTAATCGTTACTGATGTTATAACGCCATTGTTATAAAAGATACCGAGTTAAACAAGTCTCTTACTGCCTGTAACTTTAAAATATTCCCACTCAGACGTGATTAAATAAAATGGAGGAATAGCATGAACTATGGAATGTAATTGTGTTGGAACTGAAGCTCAGCTGAACTGAACAAATGCTGAAGGTAGACTGATCAAGACTAGAACAAGACTAAAGCAAAACTGCACATTGACCAAACTAGTGTTATGTACACCAGTGGAGTACAATAATATTATACTTCCCCCCCCCCCCTCCCGTGACTTTCGACATAATTTGCCATGTCTTGCCGCACCTTCCTTAGGACAATGGGAGGCCAACGGCCCCTGCCATACGTTTGCATCACGTGTGCCACATTTTCACTACCATGCGCATTCCGAATTCCTTGGCCCAAGTCGATTTGTGCTTAGCAACCGGCAACTGTCGCCGACCCCTGCAACTGCGGGCACAGAACCCGCTGTTCAGAGCACCTGTGTCAAAGTTCTTACTGAGGATCGCAATCAATTGGAGCATGAAACACGCAATTACATAGATTCAGCACTGGCTAGCTGCGAGATCGTTACAGACGGTAAATATCTCTCTGCGGCTGGCTCTTGACCCGATAGCACACTCCCTGCTATGCAGCCCCTTAGGCCCGTTCTCCTACTTGCACCATCATAATGATTACCTCTGTTGTACCACTGGTGGCTCTCCTTGGGCAGTAATCTCAGAAATTGTATCCCCTTTTCTGAAATATAACCATGTCGTTACACCGCAACACTCGTGTCTGAGTATGATTTGCTGTCCCTGTCAAACTCCGTCTGGAAAACGCCCACAGCCTTTTCCTGTTCGCGCCATATGTGCACATATTTTGGTGTCAGAATCGTGATCTTCAGATCCACACCAGTTTTCGGAGCATGTGTTGGGTCAGAGCTAATTGTCAGAAACGCGACAAATGCAGCAGTGCTTTGTTTAGCATGCTGCCTGCCTGGTCGTGTGACCTTGAGCTGTGCAGAGTTGGAGCGCTGTGTTAGCCAGTCGCACGATGACGTGCTACCACTGGCTGGGTAGCCAACTTGGCCGCTACTGCCTTATGTCACCCTAACAGCTAAGGGTCCAGGATTTGGAGCCAGAATCCAACATTCATCTATCCGCCGCTGATGTTGCTCTTGTCTATCACCGCCTTTTGCTGCCTGCAGTCTGTCTTGCCATCACTGAATCAATGAATAGTTGAAGTAAGTGCTGTCAGCCACTTTCTAAATCTTCATTGCAAATTGTTTTATTGGCACGAGCAACACAATTTTTTAACTAAGTTTTTTTCCTTAACTTTTAACAATGTCATGTGAAGGATCTTTGCAGGACATAGTCACTGGAAATGATGAGGGTAACATTGTAGACTCCTTACCGCTACAAGTTTCTAACCTTGTAGTGGGGCAAGAAGAGTTTGAGAGGCAGTATGCACGCTTTCAGAAGCATTTAGCTGAGCAAGAAGCGAGAAATGTTGATGTTCAAATGGATACTGGAGAAAGTGCAGCCTTTAGGGTGTTAAGGGAAACTGTAAACTTGTAAAGGGGAGCAAATTACATTGTTGTTAGAGAAAAACTGTGCCTTGGTGGAAAGGATTACTCAGTTAAACGTGCAATGTGAGGATTTAGCAAATAGGGTTAGGAGGTATCACGCTCGCCTTGTGGTAGATACCATGGAAGCCGAGACACAAACACCTGAGTATGAAGAGGAGGAAGATCGGCTTACAGACTTGCTAGGGCATATTGAAGGATTAGCGAGTAAAGGAAAAGGAGGAGTTGCACATGAGTCATTGAACAAGGTGGGAGAGGTAGCCGCCACTTAGGTAGTGAATTCATTCGTTAGTTTAATCAATAGTTTTCGAGCGGTAAATTTTATTGCTTCCTTTTCTGGAAATAATAATGAGAATGACGAAAGTCTTCTACAGAATATCCGTGACATTGCCTTTTTGTGCCAGTGGCCAGACGGATTCCTTTTGAATGTTCTGAGGTTCAAATTAATGGGTGATGCACACACATTTGTGGAGTCAGTAGCCGTATTGAGAGACGCTAAACATTTCGAGGTACTGGAGCAAGGATTGATTCAAAGATTTACCGATTTACTGAGAAGAGGGGTACTAGTTATTACTGGGACCAGCTTTCTATGATGAGGCAGAAGGCCAGTGAGGGTTATGATGCATATGTGGACCAGATTAGATCTATTTTGTGTACAATGTAAAACTTAACCAGAGACGAGGTAAGGGATGAGGTGTTGCTTGAGGAGGCTGAGGCCAGGACAGTGGACGTCTTTATTAGAGGTATAGATCTGCAGACTGGAGGCAAAGTGAAGGTGTCCTCCCCCACTACATTGCATGAGGGTATTAGATTGGCCATGTTACGTGAAGAGGCGAGTAGATTTGTAGCCACGCCGATGGTTGCCGTGAGGAGAAGGAAGTGTTTGCACAAGAAGCCAGATGCGGCCGGTGCAAACGTGACGGCCACAATGCAGACGAGTGTCTTGTGCCCTATGCGGCATTTGGGTATGCATTATAGCAGAATCAGAATGGGCAACCACATAACCGATACGTCACGCCTGCAAATCGAGGGAACAGTCAAAACCGACAGCGAAATGGTTGGCGGGGGGGGGGGGGGGGGGGCAGGTGCAGCCAACCCTCCCCATCCACAATAAAAATCATAAACCCAATAAATTTCGATGGGAACACCGAGATGGCAAATGTGATGTAACTAGGAAAGATAGGAGAGAAACGCGTTAAGTTGTTAATAGATACTGGAGGTCAAGTAAGCAGTTTGTTTTTGTACAAAGACGACCAGAGACCATTAAAATCGCACCGTTGCCATACCCGTGGATTAGGCGATAATCTAGTTTGGCTATTGGGAGCCAGTTATGTTAACCTGGAAGTATGAAAAGTAAGATACCCGTTTGAGATGGAAGTATTGCCTAAGAGGGGATGAAAGTTTATGTAATCCTAGAGAACGATTTTCTCCATCAGTTTCAGGGTGTTATTGCTTACCGATCAAACCGTACAACGCTGAACAATTCATCAGTTTGGCAGCACTCACACTGAACAAACACAATGAGGTCCGGAGAATGGCGCCATTTTTTCCTAACTCTGATAAGCCATGTAGTGCAGTGGCAAAGGCAACAACCCTGTAACAATAAATAGGATGGGAAAGATCCTTTGGGTAGCAGTTGAACTTCGAAGGCTGAGTACAACCTCACTTTTGATCGACCCATTTGTGGAAAATGAAGTACTGGATAAAACGCAGGTTCATGTTAAGACAAGCCTGTGTATTGCCAAAAAAGAGGGTGGAAAATTGGGAGTACTGGTGACGAGTACGGGACGAAAGTAGTTGCAATACCGCGTGAAACTGTTTTAGCCAGTGTGCAGTGTGCGGAAAGAGGTGAAGTGCCACCCATTAAGAGTAACAAATATCCAAAAAGAGAAGCGAGAGTTTTTCCTATTGAAGTGCCTGCCATCATGTCACAATTAGAGGCGTGTTTAAAGAGGAAGTTAACCCATTTGGATGAGGGTGGTCAGAAACTGTTAAACTCGGTGTCAATAGAGTATGCCTGGTTATTTGCAGACCAGAAGTACCTCCCTGCCACTAATTTGGTATATCACCAAATACCTACTGGAAACGCCAGACCGACTACACAAAAAGTGTATCAGCTATCTTATCACCTGCAACCTGTGGTTGATGAAATCATCCAGGAGCAGCTAGAGGCAGGAGTCATTCAGCCTTCAGCTAGTCCTTGGTTGGCACCAATCGTGCTTGTGCCTAAAAAATCTGTGAATGGAGAGAAATCTTATCGTATGTGCATGGATTTGAGGACCATAAATAAGGTTACCATGCTTGACACCTACCCACTGCCAAGAATTGATGAAACCTTGGACAGACTGGGGAACTGTAAATACTTCACTACATTGGATATGAAATTGGGCTACCACCAAATTGTAATAGCACCTGAAGATCAACCTAAAACTGCATTTACTGTTCCCTCTGGGTTGTATGAATTTTTGAGAATGCCTTTCGGCTTGAGAAATGCCTCTGCTACCTTCCAACATTTTGCCGATTTACTATTATGTGGGCTGAAACCTGTCACTTGTCTTGTATATCTTGATGATATTATATAATATTTTCAAAAACAATTGAAGAGCATGCAGAGTGCTTGAAGAATGTTCTAATAAGGCCCCAGGATGCACACCAAGTCTAAAATTAGAAGTGTGCTTCTTTGGAGAATCACAGGTCCATTACCTAGGTCACATTATTAGTTCTGATGGAGTGAAGCCAGATACCAGTTAGACTGAAGCTGTCAGAACCTTTCCAGTCCCCACCAATGTCAAAGAATTACAAAGGTTTTTAGGATTATGTAATTTTTATCGCCACTTTATGAAGGAATATGCCAAAGTGACCAAACCACTTACTAACCTGTAGAAGAAAGGAATAGCCTTTCATTGGAGTCCTGAATGTGATACTGCCATGAAGCAGTTTAAGGAGGTTGTAACTAGCTCTCTTTTGCTAATTTATACAGATTTCAAACAGCCATTCATTCTGTCATGTGATGCTTTGGGTTTTGCTTTGGGATACATCCTGACCCAAGAGCAGGATGGTGGAGAAAAACCTATTGGTTATGCTTCTCGTCAGCTTAACAAGGCTGAACAAAATTGTAGCACCACCAAAAAGGAATTATTAGCTGGGCTTTTTGGTCTCAGCTATTTCAGATGTTACATGTATGGTAGAAAGTTTGTTGTAACCGATCCTGCTGCTATGCAGTGGATGCTACGCCTTAAGGATCCAAGTAGCCATTTAACCAGGTGGGCTCCGAGACTTAGAAAATTTGATTATGTTGTCAGACACAAACTTGGAAAACTGCACCAGAATGCTGACGCCCTTAGCCGCAAAATAAGTATCATAAATGTGGAGAATGTGCTTGTTGACGATTTAATAAAGGAGCAAAAAGCAGATGGGGAATGTCTTGATATGTAAACCACCCAGATTTTGTGCTTATAGGTGTATTGTACAGAAAGACCCCCCTCAGAAAACTGTATTGTCATACCAAAAGCTTTGTGACCTCAAATCCTAGCACAGCACCATGATAGTATACAAGCCTATCACAGCGATAAAAAAGCCACTAATTCCCGAGTTGCAACTTGTTATTGGTGGAAGACACGCCGGCAAAATGTAGGCCAGTATATAAGTGGTTGCCTCTCATGTGCTCAGAGAATGCAAATTGCCAGACCCCGAATACTGCTACAATCTGTACCAGAAACCTATAGGCCATGGCAGCTCAGAAACCTCTGGGCCATGGCAGCTCATTGCTTTGGACATGGTCAGGTCATTCCCGCAATCCCCGCAACGTAATATATACATTCTGTCTATCATTGACCATTTCTCCAGATATCTAATATTGGTGCCTTTCACAGACATGACTGCAGAGACAGTAGCCCAAGCATTTGTTAACCATATGATACTGCTTTTTGGAAGCCCGGAAGCTATTTTTATGGACAGAGGATCAAATTTCATGTCCACTTTATTTGTTCAAGTTTGTAAATTACTGAGAATTAAGAAATGGCGAACAACACCCTTACACCCTAAAGCCAATGGCTGAGTAGAGAGGGTGCATAAAACCATAGTAAAAATGTTCTCACTATGTGAATAGCATGCACTTCAACTGGAATAAGTATATATCTTTCATAGCATCAGCACATAACAGCAGAATACATGAAACAACAGAGGATACCCGATTCGAGGTTATTTACAGATTCCCTATGAATTCTCCTTTCTAATTCTATAAGTTACCTCCTGGTGTAGAAGCTCAAGAGGTGAAAAACCTGGCCCATCACTTAAAATCCATTTGGAAAAAGGTGCAAAAAAACAATAAAAGAGTCACTGCTCACCAATTGTGGCGTGGAAACAAAGGAACCACCTTACCCACTTACCAGTCCGGGGATTGGGTATTATTGAGAAATACAGTCATTGAAAAGGGATGAACTAAAAAATTCACTCCTTTATTAAAGGGACCATATCAGATCATCCATTTGAAGTTGCCCGTTAATGCAGAATTGCAATTATCTGGCCGCACCGTCGTCGTACATTTCGAAAGATTACAATCGAATCATGGACAAGTGACGCCAAACCCATCTGCTGCAGTTTCGGCAGCACCTAGATTGGCCGGTCGTTCAAGATAAATTGGTAAAAAGAAAGCCCAACTTCCCCCTACATGTATTAAACATGCATTAAGGCCCAAGAATTCCTATGGACTATGATCCAGGGACTGATGGTGGTGTGTGCTCTCAGACCTGCACACGAATAGAAACTTCTGATTGGTATTGAAATGTTTAAGCCAGTTCACATGTGCTATTTCGCATTCCTTTTTGTTTGTAGTAATACTGCTGCCTACTACATATGTTTTGCTTATGATTAGATTTAAGTTTCTCGCAACATGTAGACTAGAATATCTCAGACCGGAAAATGTAGTCAGTATACCGGTACTCTTTTCCCTTTAATGCGAACCATTATGCCTCGATTTGCCATTAGAAATTTCACTTTTGCAATTTCATACACAATAATGGAAGGAACATGAGCTGCAACATGGAAGTAGAGAGTGTTTAAATGGAGCGTCTCGCACGCTCAGCAGACAACCCTAGCTGTGCCGTATGGTTACAAGGCCACTTGGCATTACTGGGTCATTGTCCACCGCCTCTCCCCCATTCTCAACTGCGCCACTCTTCTGCTGCCGAGCTGCATTTCACACTGTCAGCTGAGTAGCTCATGTGGCCCACACCTGCTACACCGCGAGCAAGTTCAGCCTTCCGATTCTGGAGTGTTTTCTGAAAGGATAGACTACACACCATCCACATTCCCTGGAAAGCGGTTGGACAACATGTTGTTTGGAAAACTGCAGATATCATAGCAATAAGCCAGGACTGGCAATTGCATGCTGTACTATTGGCCACAGAGTTGCAAGGTTGCACCGTAACAACAAATTATTTGTGCCTCCATTTAATTCTCAGCGCTAACATATCTGCCTATGAGGTAGCACTGCTCCTGGCCAAAGCATGTGCATCCCTGCGTCCATGTGACATAATTAAATTAACAAAACCTGAATTTAGCAGTGTTGCCACTAGCCGACTGTATGCCATACCAGAACTGACCACCGTTTCCGGAACATGTTACGACTTATACCTTATATTACACACTTACCATGTCAGGCTCTTAGAAAGTGGATTGCTAGTCAACAGTTCACATTGCGACATCGTTGTTCCTACATCCAAAGTACCTGCACAGTTGCACTATCACTACAATATGAGCATGAAACCATTCCTGCTCCAGTTACCCACTGCTGTGCTTGCATCCACCAACTGGTTGAAAATTCCTCACTTTAATAATTCCCCATCCCCACCACTCGCTAAACAAATTACTAGAACATAAGAAAGGCCAAATTAGCGTGACCGAGCCATCGCACACATAGTTGACTGGCATGCCCAGAATTACCATAGGACTGTGATGCTAACCTGTAATACGCAACCACCTCGTACCTTGGCCGTGGTTGCACTAATTGTATGGGTATTATATCAAAAGGGATGCTGCAGCCAGTTCACACGAAACAACTCTGCAGAGGTTCCTGAACGGCAGCCACATGGTACATTCCATAAGTGAAATCTTGTATAAAGGCCTGGTCCTACCTTATTTTTAAGATACATTAGTGCTAAGAACATACATTTTTGTAACCTATTTTGTATCTCCAGAGAGATTAATTTAGACCCTCATAATGTTGTTAATTTGTCCATATCTCCTGTCGAGAAAGTTAATATTTTGCATTTAATCAATAACCAACCACACTGCAAAATTCCTCTTCGGTAACTGATATCGATATTTTAACGTAGTGGGTATATCCTTCAGTCAGGTACCCACACCTTAGTTGTGTTTATTGTTTATGTTGCCTGATGTAAATGTAGGTACTCTTATGTTGTTAAATGTTTTGAAGACTTAGCAAGACCATAAATGGTACACTATTCCTATTATGTGTAACTTTAGCTTACCCTATCTTAATTCTGTTAGTTCTGATTGGTATTGCCCACCCACACTGCATTCATTAAAACGCTACTGCACAAATGGGCACCTTGCTAAGGCAAGTGTGAAAGTGTTATAGCCCCCTTGCTATTCCAGTCATCGGCTGACTGAAAGCAGCAAGTACCTTCTGACTTCACCAACCAACATAATACTGGGGCACTACTACTGGCCATCCTATCCAAAGCTTTGTGAGCTGACCAAGGCACCCTTGGCTTACGCCGCAACTCAAAACCAGCAATTTGTACTTTTCTATCTAACCATGTCTATGTATAAGTGTGAATGTAATTTGTAGTCATAACCCTGTAACAGACCAGTGAAGGCTTTCACGACCGGCTGAAGTAATAGCTGTTGTATCTTCCGGGTTGTGAGGTCGTGGTCCAAGAAACATATCTGTTCCTGACGTTTCGTCCAGAGCTGCGCTGGACATCTTCAGAGGTACTGGTAGCGGTGAGTCTTGCCGACTGTCGGCAAGACTCACCACTACCAGTACCTCTGAAGATGTCCAGCGCAGCTCTGGACGAAACGTCAGGAACAGATATGTTTCTTGGACCACGACCTCACAACCCGGAAGATACAACAGCTATTACCTGTAACAGACCCTTTTTATCCACCATCACCAACCATGGAAGTTTTTATTGTAATTTCACTAACTTGTGCGAATGGTAAACCATTCTCACGGAAGGGGGAGGAATACCAGTGGAGAACAGCAGTATTATACTTTTTTCCGTGACTTTCGACCTGATTTGCCATGTATTGCTGCACCTTCCTTAGGACAGTGGGAAGCTGATGGCCCCTGCCATATGTTTGCATCATGCACGCCACATTTTCACTACTGTGTACATTCCGGATTCCCTGGCCCAAGTCGATTTGTGCTTGGCAATCAGCAAGTGTCGCAGACCCCTGCGGGTGCAAATGCACCTGATAAGAGCACCTGTGTCAAAGTCTTTACTGCGGATCGCAACCAATCGGAGCATGAAACACATAAATAGGTAGGTTCAGCACTGGCTAGCTGCTAGATCGTTACAGACGGTAAAGCTCTCTCTGCGGCCAGCTCTTGACCCGATAGCACGCTCCCCGCTCTGCAGACCCTGGGCTTGTTCTTCTAATTGCACCATCATTGTACCACCGGTGGCTCTCCTCAGGCCATAATCTCCGAAATTGTATCCCCTTTTCTGAAATATAACCATTTCTTTACACCGCAACACTCGTGTCCAAGTATGATTTGCTGTTCATGTCGAACCCCGTCTGGAAAATGCCCACAGCCTTTTTCTGTTCGTGCCATACCTGCACAGTTAGCCTTATAAAGACTCACTCAAGGATATATTTTAATATTCTTAATTTATAATAGTTTTAAATGACATAGGTTGGAATGTTTATCTTTTAATGTCTAATAAGGCTGTAACAATATTTTGTTTTTTATATCATATTGTAGGAACAACATCTGTTAAATTATGTAGTACTCATTTATGACAATGCAGTGAGAATTGTGTGTTTAAACCATGGAATAAGTCTTGTACATTAAAAATTAATTATTGTAAATTCAGTATTTTTTTAATTTAGTGCCTTTGACAGTCAGTATGGAAGTCAATAGAATTACAAAAATCAAGTGATGAAAAGTGTATCAACAGAAATTTTAGAAAGCATGATGGAGAAACAGTGATCTTAAAACAATAGTTAAAATTGAAACAGCCCAGATCGCAGAATTGTTATTTTTTATTTCATGACCGGTTTCAGTCAACATCAGATGACTAGCACCATGGTGGCAGGTGTTGGTGGTGAACACAGTGAGCCGCACAAATGTATGTGCAGCTCACCATGTTCACCGCGACCACCTGCCACCATGGTGCTAGTCATCTGATGTTGCTCTATGTTGACTGAAACCGGTCATGAAATAAAAAATAACAATTCTACTATCTGGAGTGTTTTAATTTTAATTATGTATCAACAGTACCTAGAAGTTTGCAGTGGTTTGGCTAAAATTACTATAATTGGCATAAAAATTCAGACCAAGTGAAATCTTTTATTAACTATGTTTTGAACTAATTAAGTAGGTGCTATGTAAATGTGTTACTGAAAGATGAAGAAATGGCTCTTTACTGTGAAAGTATTCACTCCTGCTGGATCTACAAATGAGTGCATAAGATTCTGCCTATTGCTATGAGAATGAAACTACGTAATTGCGAAAACTTTTGACTGTCGTCTTTTCTGATTAAACTAACTAGCTCATTAAATCAAAGAAACAAACAGCATGGACTAATGATAAAGTTTTATGGTTGAAATAATTTCTATGATTTTGCATGTATGCTTTCATGTGTTCATTATAGGAATTTTTATGTCATAATTTTGAAAAATGAATTTAGTGAAACTTCTATGCAGAACTTAATACACTGTTAGACATCCAAAATTCAACACCAAGAAGGAATGGAGATATCACAGACTTATTTATTTGGAAGGTAACACACGACTGAAAACACAGGTCCATGTGAAATAATGACAATGAAGAAATCAGTATTGATTGCTGTCTGCAGTGCTGGCTAACTGAGGCTACACACTTTCTCATATAATTAAAGAGGCTCTGGATGTGTTGTTGCATTTTATAGCTGCCCACATGCTTCACATATTGCCAGAACTGATCTGGTGCGGCATCTGGTGCTGCAGCAGCAGGTGGTGGTGGTGGTGGTGGTGGTGGTGGTGGTGTATTACAGGCCACTTGTTCCACATTCATCAACCGTACATTTACAATAGACGAGAGATTGGGAGAATGAGGGAGGTCAAAGCAGCAATGCTCTCCAAAGGAGTGACAAATAAGTCTTGACCTTTGTGTGCCACTTTCGGTAGTGTGTCATCCTGTTGCAATGTTGCTGTTGGCAAGCAACAAAGGTTTGGAGGACAACAGGCTCTAACACTTCAGAGATGTAATGTTGGCTGCTCATTGTAGCAGTTACGAGGATGTGGGAGTGGAATCCAATACCACCCCATACCATAAGTGCAGAGCCAGTATTGGCAGTGCATAAGGCAACAGTTAAACAGCTTGTCACCACGGTGTCTCCGGACTGTAAACCAACCATTGTAGTAGTACAATCAAAAATAAAGATTTCTTGATTAAAACAAAGTCATTGCATTTGGTTGTGCAGCTCCTATTGTTTGACACGCCACTGCCAGTGCAAATGCCTCTGGCACTAACTTAGTCATAAGCAGCAACAGATGCCTCAAATATGTCCAATGGTACACTTTGACACTGCTCGTTGCACAACCGACTGAATTTGTTTTGATATGGTTTGTGATGTTGCCAAGTGATTCATCATTGCCATGCCATGCCTATCGTCAAGTGTAGTGGTGACACTGTGCATTACAATTTGTCCTGTTGGGCCATAGTTCCTTCATGCATCCAGCAATTATAGATCTGCATCCCAGTTACCTGGTTACACCCAACACATCACCAATTTCTGACGGATGATCCGCAATCCCTGTAGGCTACTATTCTTCCTCAGTGTAACTCCAAAATGTGTTTTATTCGCATACAGATACATTGTTTTGAACAGAGGTATCAGATCACCTGCTACCCATTTTCATTCTCCTTGTCCTACCATTATATCTCTCTAAAATCCCACAAACAATAGTTCATGCCACTACACTCTACTTTTATTTGTGATGGCATGCTCACCACCTAACTTATCACAAACACTATGTTCATAAAAACAGTTACTTTTTCTTTGTTGGAAAAACATATTAGCACAGACAAAATATTTTTGAATACAAGCTAGGTCTGGGAGCTTGATTCAGATTAACACTAAATGACAAATACATCAGGCAAGCTCTTCTCATAAATTCTAAGATGAAATATTACTTTTTTCTTAGGAACTATTCAACTCTGTGTGAAACTGTTTTCTTCCTCTACATGGTGAATGTTTGTCCCCCTCCATACTGTTCCTGCCAATTACAATAATGAAAGAATATGGTGTCATACTTATTTCATACTAGCTGAAAACCTGGCGTTGCCGGGGTATTTATTCATTTATTCTTGCCTTGAGTTCTTGCCTTATCAGTAAATATTTTTAAATCAGTAAAAGTCTTGATCTGGCCACTACTAAACTTCACAGGTACACTCACTGGGATAATCTGAATGTTGTATAATGATTTCATCAAAATCGCTCCAGCCATTTTTGAGTTTATAGAGAACATACAGACAAATATTCATTTTTTATATACAAAGAAGAACAAGAATGGACATATTCTCCACCCCCTACCCCTCTCTCTCTAAAAAAATCAGCTTACCTGACATTTATTGGAACGTAGCTCATACAAAGCTACTTGTCCACTTTTTGCACCAACTGCAATACGCCTTGTGTTAGGGCAGTGGCTAACCTGATTGAATCGACACACTGCAGGGAATATATCATTCAGGCGATTCGTCTTCAAGTGGCCAGGATCTAAGCAATGAAGTACTATGTCCATAACCTAAAAAAAATTGAGGCAAAATTTAGTATGGTTATAATGTAAGCATGAACTGTGTCCTAGAATTATTAATCTTAAGCTGATTGGTAATCTGCTTAATGAGCCCAGTGATGAGAAGTCTACTTATATAATAGATTATTAGATGATAACCAAATTTGAGCCTATTGATTGGTAAATTTTAAAATTTCATAAACTAGTTTCTCTGCCTTGAGTGTAATTCAATTAAAGATAATTTTACAGCAGACCTGTTTTGCTTTTGTTTACAAAGCATTTTCCCTGATCATTTTACATAATATGGATATAAATTTTTGTACATTTTGTTTGTTATAAATTACAAACAATATTTCTGTATAAATCTGGTGAGCAGATTTATAAATAATTAGTTTGTAAGCTAAAAACTTCAAAATATGCAAATATACACTCCTGGCCATTAAAATTGCTACACCACGAAGATGACATGCTACAGACGTGAAATTTAACCGACAGGAAGAAGATGCTATGCTATGCAAATGATTAGCTTTTCAGAGCAGTCAAACAAGGTTGGCGCCAGTGGCGACACCTACAACGTGCTGACATGAGGAAAGTTTCCAACCGATTTCTCATACACAAACAGCAGTTGACCGGCGTTGCCTGGTGAAACGTCATCGTGATGCCTCGTGTAAGGAGGAGAAATGCGTACCATCACATTTACGACTTTGATAAAGGTTGGATTGTAACCTATCGTGATTGTGGTTTATCGTATCGCGGTATTGCTGCTCTTGTTGGTCGCACTCCAGTGACTTAGCAGAATATGGAATCGGTGGGTTCAGGAGGTCAATAGAGAATGTCGTGTTGGATCCCAGCGGCCTCATATCACTAGCAGTCGAGATGACAGGCACCTTATTCGCATGGCTGTAACGGGTCGTGCAGCCACGTCTCAATCCCTGAGTCAACAGATGGGGACGTTTGCAAGACAACAACCATCTGTACAAACAGTTCAACGACATTTGCAGCAGCATGGACTATCAGCTCTGAGACCACGGCTGTAGTTACCCTTGAGGCTGCATCACAGTCAGGAGCACTTGCGATTATGTATGCAACGACGAACCTGGGTGCACGAATGGCAAAACGTCATTTTTTCGGATGAATCCAGGTTCTGTTTACAGCATCATGATGCTCACATCCGTGTTTGGTGACATCGCAGTGAATGCACATTGGAAGCGTGTATTCGTCATCACCACACTGGCGTATCACCCGGTGTGATGGTATGGGATGCCTTTGGTTACACGTCTCGGTCACACCTTGTTCGCATTGATGGCACTTTGAACAGTGGCCGTTACATTTCAGATGTGTTACAACTGGTGGCTCTACCCTTCATTCGATTCCTACAAAACCCTACATTTCAGCAGGATAATGCATGACCGCATGTTGCAGGTCCTGTACGGGCCTTTCTGGATATGGAGAATGTTCGACTACTGCCCTGGCCAGCACATTCTCCAGATCTTTCACCAATTGAAAATGTCTGGTCAATAGTGGCAAAACAACTGGTTCGTCAAAATATGTCAGTCACTGCTCTTGATGAACTGTGGTATCGTGTTGAAGCTGCATGGGAATCTGTACCTGTACATGCCATCCAAGCTCCGTTTGACTCAATGCCCAGGTGTATCAAAGCCGTTATTAGGGCCAGAAATGGTTGTTCTGGGTACTGATTTCTCAGGATCTATGCACCCAAATTGTGTGAAGATGTAATCACATGTCAGTCCAATGTTTGTCCAATGAATACCCGTTTATCATCTGTATTTCTTCTTGGTGCAGCAATTTTAATGGTCAGTAGTGTATGTGTACATATTTCCCAAATGACTACAGCAGTTGCTTCGAAAATAAAGTGAAATGTGTCTGTTATCAAATTATCTTTATATCTTTTAACTTTCTCTTTAGTTAATTTTATTAAGCTTACAAAGCTGTGTGGTAATTTTATAGTTGGTACGGTAGTGCTGCATGGAGGGAACAAACTTCCATGTGACTCATCTATCACTCCAATCACTGTCACAACTGGATATTTCCCTGGTTACTAGCTAATGGAGAGGATAGCTAATTGATATAAATATTTTACTTATACAATTACATACCAAATCAATTGCATTTTTCTCTGAACACAGATTACACTGTAAAATATTGGGTCTTTCATGTTCTATTATTTCCTTATGTTGACAGAATATTCACTTTCTTTTAGATAAATTTTTATTCTTTTCTGGATGTCTTATTTCTGGAACAATGAGATGTCAATCTAGACAACAGTATGAACTGTGGATAGCTTCAGAGAGCTATTTATGTTGCCTCATTATTTATGCAGATAATGAACAGAAATGAGTCGCAATATGCGCTACTTCAATTTATACTTATTGAAAAATTTTCTCGATTTTTCAACAGTTTGATTGCTGCTGATTGCAGCAGTTCACAATCTTCAGCATGAACCTAATTACTTCCAAGCATTTTAATTCTTCTAATTATTTTCATTAATGCTTATGAATATTAATCACTTTTGGCAGAACTTCTGGTAAAAATCCTCATGAGGCTAAGAGCAATTTAAAAGTTACCTAGAATATTAGAAGTTGTCTAGTTGTTACATGCTGACAGAGCATTCCCCTTATTGAAGAAAAAGGGTTTGATGCTGGAAAGAGGTGATATCTTACAATCAACAAAATGAAATTAACTCAAAACATTTTGCCTCAAACTTAATTCCATATTATTTGACCACAGTACCTATAAATGTAGTAGCAGAAAACTTTTTCAGGACTCTCAAGGTGGATTTCAGACAGGTGCATGTCGTAAAATATGACTTAACTGAGAGTGAAATTTGAGAACTATTTTGCCTTACATATGTAATGCATTGACAGAAGGTACCATTCTTTATCAGCAACAATTCTGAGTCATAAGAAACTGATTTTAGCAACTTTTATGGAAACAATGGGTTGCTGGTTGATAGTACACCTGGATAGATGACGTCAATTTTAATCTGATGATGGCTGATACCACTTGGGTGATAGTAGATTTACTGATAATGGTTTCAATGTAGTCAGTCAACATACAGCTTCGTGACATAGCTGCCAGAGCGCTATCTTTATGTATCATTTACAGGGAAAGTTTACAACCATAAAACTCAGTTGATATCACCATGTGAAGCAAACAGTTGTCATGCCACACAGATGTACTTTTGCTACTGACAACTATCTGAATGAGTCTGAAAGGAGTTGCACTGTGGCCTCCTAAGTAGGGGGAATATTCTTTTGGAGAATTGACACAAAAATTTGATGTGGTGCATCAATTGAATAATGACACTGGTTGCAATTGTCACGTTAACGACCTCATGGAAATTGGTGAGGCTGTGGACATCAATGCAGTAAAGACGTCCACCCAGATTGTCTTATTGCAAGCATAGAAGTGGCAGATTGTACAGTTACCACAGCACAGATAATAGAGTTTGTTAGCCTAGAAGTGTCAACATGAACTGTTGCAACTGGATAGTAGCAGTGGGACTACAGAAATACAAAACTCTACCCGATCTTCTACTCATGCCACAGCATTAATGTCCATGACTTGACTGCAGTCATCAGAGGGACACTTTGAAGATGGAATGGCAGGTCACGATCTTCTGTGATGAAGGCAGATTCTGCCTCCCCTCTTGTGATGATCATTTGCATGTACAACATTGACGTGGAAAGTGCTGTCTTGTAGACTGTATTCATGCAAGACAAAATGTCCCTGCCCCAGGCATTATGGTCAGGGGTGTGATAAGCTACAGCTCTAGTTCACCTATGGTGTTTGTTGAGAAAATGCTAACCAATACTCACTACATGCAGAATGTTCTAAGATCCATTATTTTGCCAAGAAGTTGATGTGTTATTACAACGGGGTCATGTTTACCCATACACTGAGCACAAAACTCAAAGTGTTTTGCAGGACATGCTGTACATTCCCTAGCCAACATGATATCTGAACTTCTCTCCATGGGATGTGATGGGACAACTGACACATGAAACTTGTCACTGCACAACTCTTGTAACATTACATGAACAGGTCAAGCAGGTGTAGAATAATATTGTCGCGTTGAAATGGAAACAGGCTTGACTTCAAAGGCAACTAAACACAGCACTTATACTGAAAGCACGTTTATTATGAATTCAACATACACGCAGTCCAGAAATAAGAAGAACAGTTAACATAAGAAACAAGTAGAATTTACAAGTGAACATAAGAAAGATGTAGAACCTTCTGGAATTGTTAATTAGAAAGAAATATTTTTTGCCGGTGGCCGTGATTGAACCGGCGAACTTCTGCACCGCAGTCCGTGACGCTATCCCCTGCGCCACGCCGGCAGTCGGTGTTCGTCGTCTCTCGCGGCATTGCACCCTCTCCTGGAGAAACAGCGACCCGCTGTTATGATCCCTGTGGAGCCAGCTGCAATGTCCTGGATCTTGACTGTGTCATGGGTCCTCTGTATGACAGTTCAAGAAAATCCTTTCCTTATCCGCGATTATCGACGACAGACGTTCCTGTCGTGGCTTCATCAGGAACATTACCGTCCTTAAAGTCCTTTAACAAGAAGCCATTGTCGTCTACCTGCTCTTCAGGATCGTAGTAAGGCTTCATGCGCAGGACGTGAACAATGTCTCTTTGTTTTTGACGTTTCGACGACGGCTCATAATCCTCAACTTCGTATGTGACGTCTGACAGACGGCGTATGACACGATATGGACCAAAGTATCGCTTCTATAACTTTTCTGACAGTCGAACCTTCCGTAAAGGGGAAAAAATCCATACCAGATCTCCTGGGCTGTACACAACAGGTCAGTGCTTGTCGTTATACCGCTGACGGTCCTTCTCCTGGGCGTCCAGTGTCCGTATGCGAGCCAGCTGTCTTGCTTCTTCGACCCTGGTGATGAGCTGTTTAACATAGTCATCCTGAGTGTCGTCCACTTGGAACGGGAACAGCGTATCCATTGTCGTCTCAGCTTGACGGCCATGGAGCAGGAAAAAACGGAGTGAAGCCTGTGGTGTCTTATCTTGCGGTATTGTAAGCAAATGTCACGACTGGCACTATTGTATCCCAATCCTTCTGCTCAACATCGGTGTACGTCAACAGCATTTCTGCTAAAGTCTTGTTCAAACATTCTGTAAGACCATTTGTCTGAGGATGGTATGCAGTTGTTATTCTGTCGACAATGTTGCACCGTGACATTACCTCTGATACTAGTTTTGACTGGAATACTTTTCCATGATCAGGTATCATGAGACGTGGTGCTCCATGCTTCAAAATAATGTCTTCTACAAGGAATTTTGCGATCTCTGGAGCTTCAGCAGTCGGCACAGGCTTGGAGACAGTGTAGCGTGTGAGGTAGTCATGCAGACTATTATCCAACGGTTAGCGGTTGTCGACTTCAGGAACCTCCCTAAAAGATCGATCCCAACTCGGTGGAATGGAGCTGCTGCTGGCGGAATTGGTACGAGATGTCCTGGAGGTAATTGCGGCACATGCTTCCATCGCTGGCACTCTTTACAGTGACTCACATAGTGCTTGACAGATCGGTAGAGAACATTCCAATAATACCTGCATCCGATTCTGTCTAGGGTCTTCACGAATCCCAGATGACCGGATATGGGAGCATCGTGGAAATATTTGAGAATAGCTGGCTGGAGATGAGCTGGAATGACCAGTAGCCATTTGGGGCCCAGTGGATCGTAGTTGCTCTTATACAATGTTCCGCTTACAAGTTGGAACTCTCCATTGGTCGGTTCTCCTTTCTCCAAGGCCTATATCGTTTTTAATAGTGCTGGATCTTACCTCTGTTCAGCTGTAACATCATCTAATTCAGTGAGAGCTGAAATTTCATTAATGCTGTTGTGTTCCACTAATGGATTCCTCGAAAGGCAGTCGGCATCCTTGTGTTTGGGCCTGTTCTTGAATACCACTGTGACATCGTACTCTCGGAGTCTTAGTGCCCATCTTGCTAGTCGACCTGATGTACCCTTCAAGCTAGTCAGCCAACACAAAGAATGGTGGACTGTCACGATGGTGAGTGGTTTGCCGAATAAATACGGCCAGAACTTGTTGATAGCCCAGATAACCGCGAGACATTCTTTTTCAGTTGTCTCGGACTTTGAGAGTACTCTTGACGCATAGGCTATCACTTTTTCAGCACCTTCCTGAACTTGTACAAGCACTGCACCAATCCCATAACCACTGGCGTCTGTGTGAAGTTCCGTTTCTGCATTCTCGTCATACAAGGCTAGCACGGGTGGGGAAGTTAGAGCCTCCTTAAGTGCCCAGATAGCTCTTTCTTTTGTCTCATCCCAGTAAAATTTGGCATCCCCCAGCAGAAGTTCTTGTATGGACTTGCCTTGTTACAAAATCCTTTTATGAAACGTCGGTAGTATGAGCACAGCCCGAGAAAACTTCTCACATCACAAATGTGCTGAGGAGTTGGAAATTCTGTGACTGCCCTTACTTTATCTGGATCAGGACGGACACCATCTCCGTTGACTAGGTGCCCCAGGATTTTTATCTCTTTGGCGAAGAAGAGGCACTTCTTTGGATTGAGACAGAGACCTGCAGCCTGAACACACTTCAACACAGTTGACAGGCGACTCAGATGGTCTTCAAATGTTTTCGAGAAAACAACAAAGTCATCTAAATAGCAAAGACACATCGTCCACTTAAGGTGTCGAAGCAAGTTGTCCATCATGCGTTTGAATGTGGCTGGAGCATTACATAATCCAAATGGCATTACTTTAAATTCATAGAGGCCGTCAGGTGTAATAAAAGCTGTCTTCTCCCTGTCAGCTACGTCAACCTCGATTTGCCAGTAACCTGTCTGCATGTCCATAGTTGAGAAGTATGTAGCTCCTTTCAAGCAGTCTAAGGTGTCATCAATACGCGGCAATGGGTAGACATCTTTCTTTGTGACTCTGTTCAGCCGCCGATAGTCGACACAGAATCGCCACATGCCAACCTTCTTCTTTACGAGGACCACCGGAGACGACCAAGGACTCTCCGAAGGTTGAATAATGTCATCTCGCAACATCTTCTCCACTTCCTCCCGAATTATCCGTCTTTCAGCTGGCGACACACTATACGAACGCTGGCTAATTGGCAGATGATCCCCAGTATTGATACGGTGCTTTATCGTGGACCGTTTCGTCTGACTTTTCCCCTGCTGAGGTGTGAATGCACCCGAAAATTGGCGTAGTATACCTAACATCCGCCGGCGTTGTTCCTTGGTCAGTCCAGGCCCTATTGGCAGTTACACGTTTGTTTCCTCCAGCGTGTTGTCTGTACTAACAGCAGGGCATGGGTCTTCATTGATGACGTTGAGCTCACTGTCCTGGATTGGTTCAGCTGTCCCGATACACATTCCCTTGGGGATAAGTTGTGACTGCTCATGACAATTTGTGATCCAAATCTCTCCTTGACCACCGGTAATGCTTATGATAGCCGCTGGTGAGCCTGATAAACTTTTACCTATCAACAAGAACTTCACAGTTTAACCAGTCATCTGTGGTTGTGACTGCAACTCTTCTCATTGTCAATGGCGGTATCGTCACATTGTCAACGACGAATAACTTCCCAGAAAATTCTGTATTACATGTATCCGGCGGAACAACTTCTTCAATTTGCAGCTCAGATCTTCCACAGTCAATGGTAGCTTGGGATGCCTGAAGGAAGTCCCATCCGAGGATGACATTGTGACTATATTCTGTTAAAACGACAAATTCAAACAGCTGGGTCTTGTTGTTGATGGTTATTCTTGTGACCCAAGTTCCTGCTGGATGGACGTACTTTCCGTTCGCGACCTTCAGCACTGTTGCCCCCATATCACAGAACATTGTCTTCTTTAGTGTGCGGCGGTAATTATCCGACAATACAGAGAAAGGTGCTCCTGAGTCAACAAGTGCCCGGACAGGTTGGCCGTCGATTATGACGTCGATGAGATTTCCCGACATCTTAGCGACTGTCGTCCAGCGAGGATTTTCATCTGCGGCGGCCTCACCTCCGTAGATGGTCGCCTCGCTTAGTTTTCCTGGGCGCGGCGGCTAGGGGAGCGGTTGGTACCTCTGTACGGTGACGGTGAATGGCTGCGGCGCGTCGGGAAGCGACCTCGTCTAGGGTACGGCGATGGGCTTGTTCCCATAGGTTGACTGAACTCATCAGCAGGTGACTGCCTATGATAGAACTGCTCTGACGGCTGACGTCTTGTGGCAAAATAATCATCGAATACTCGCCTCCTCTCTCTGCAGTAGCGTACGACACGTCCAGGGCGCCCACAGTGGAAACAAAGTGGTGTGTTGTCTTCTGTCCTCCAGATGTCTGTTCTTCTGCGGGGCGTCATAGTTACCGGAGGAGTTAGCTGTGGTCGCGTCGGCTGGTTCATGGGCTGCCGTTTGGCGGCTGCAGTGTAAGTCATAGCAGGGTGATGCCATTCTTCACGTCGGGTTCGATTGACGGGGCAGACAGGAGCTAATGCCTGATATACCTCGTCCTCAGCAGCGTCGGCTCCCTTGTGACTTACAGGGCTCACATCCATGGTCATAATCTGATGCTCGCTCGGTCTAATAGTCCCGGCTGCCATGCACTGTTGTAATTCTTCTCTCACGATTTGTCGTATGAGAGAAGCCAAGTCCTGCTGGTCTTGCACAACAGCCATAGGGACTACATTTGGGAGTCTGTCATACTTCTTGCGTCCAACCCTCCTTTGTTGCATCTCTTCAATACGCTGGCACCACTTGATGAACTCTTCTGTCGTACCGACGTTTTATCAGAAGAGCTTGGTACATATCTTCTGCAATTCCCTTCATCAGGTGCGTGATTTTGTCCACCTCAGTCATGTTCGGATTGACTATGTTACACAGGGCCAAAACATTCTGTATGTACGACTGTGTCGGCTCACCATGTCATTGGGCCCGGTTCTTCAGTTGTTCTTCCGCCGAGTGGATTTGTCGCTGGCGGTGTCCAAATGTCTTCTTAAGTTCCTCCTGGAACGTCTCCCAGTCATTCAACTTGTCTTCGTTGTTCTCGAACCATTGCTGGGCTGTTCCATCCAGATAGAAGTAAACGTTGGCCAAGCACATCGTATGATCCCACCTGTTGTACTTGGCGACTCGGTCGAACCCTTTTAGCCATTTGTTGGGGTCCTGTCCAGCATCTCCAGAGAATACTGACGGGCGTCTGATGTGCATCTGGCTTATTAATGGTTTCGTCTCCATCGTTCTTCTGATAATACGGACTTTTGGAAGGATGTACTCGGTGTATCCCTTGTATTCCAGTTCCAGTCCGTGTAAGCGATGGCTTTTACGTTGCCTAATTGGAGCCACGGTGATGCAGCTGTTGCACAGTGGACATGGCGTCTCCACCAAACAATGTCGCGTTGAAATGGAAACAGGCTTAACGTCAAAGGCAACTAAACACAGCACTTATACTGAAAGCATGTTTATTACAAATTCAACATACACGCAGCACTGACTGCCTCTCAGGCAGAGTACTCTGCTATTTATACACAGAATTTAGCAGAAATTAGAAGAACGGTTAATATAAGAAACAAGTAGAATTTACAAGTGAACATAAGAAAGATGTAGAACCTTCTGGAATTGTTAATTACAAAGAAATAATTTTTTTTTCGTTGGGCAGGATTGAACCGGCAACCTTCTGCACTGCAGTCCGTGACGCTATCCCCTGCACCACGCCGGCAGTTGGTGTTCGTCGTCTCTTGCGGCAATATATCCCAGGGACAGTATTTGCTATTTTTACGACCAAATGGATACCAGAATCAGTGCTTCCACTGCCACCCACGGAGGCTACAACACTTACTAATATGGGAGTTTCAGCATGGATCGACAGGTGGCATCTTAGTAAGGCTTGATTGATCTGTATATATAATTATCTCAAGTGCTCTATATATACTAATTCCAAAATAAATCTTGAGCATATTGAAAAACTTAAGATGATGTACTAATTTTTATTTCTGGCAATTGTTATAATGAAATAGGCTATACCGGCTTAATGCCTATAGAATGGCAACGAAGTTCATACATCCTTTGTTAAAAAAGGAAATTGACCATTACTTGGAAGTCACGGTATCCTTTCATCTTGGCAAGTAATTCATTAGAATTAGAAACCAATATATTCTCTCAATGACAAGTTATCATAAGAGACAAGGATATCATCAGAAGTGCCACAGGAAAGTGTGATAGGACTGTTATTTGACAATGCAGTCTCTCTTGGCAAATTTCTTGGGTTGACAGCTGAGTCAATGCATCATTCTCCACTTCACTTTGCCTGAAGATAGCAAGTAAGAAACTTGCGAAACGATGCTGGACAGTGACACATTGACTTGGCTGTCCACCAGAGAAGCTTATATCAAACGACTGTAATTATCATCAACAGAAATCATCTGACACACAGATTGAGTAGCAATCTGGGCTGTTTGCTAATGATGCTGTGATGTAGGGGAAGGTGTCATTATTGAATGACTGTAGTACAATGCAAGATGACTTGGACAAAATTTCGAGTTGATGTGAGGAATGGTAGAAAAACGTTAAGGTGATGCATATGAGTAGCTAAAACAATCGCATACTGTTGAAATACAGTATCAGTAGTAAGCTACTTGATACAGTCATGTCAATTAAATAGCAAGATGTAACGTTGCAGATGATATAAAATGGAATGAGTATGTAAGGACAGATGTGGGTAAGGTGGGTGATTGACTTTTGATTACTGGTAGAATTTTGGGAAGATGTGGTTCATCTGTAAAAAGAGACCATGTATAGAATGCTTGTGTAACCCCATATTGAGTATTGCTGAAAAGTTTAGGATCCATACCAGATTTATTTAAAGGAAGACCTCGAAGAAATTCAGAGACAGGCTGCTATATTTGTTATTGGTAGGTTCAATCAATGTGTAAGTGTTAGAGAGATGCTTTGGGAACTCTGAATAGAATCACTGGAGGGAAAGCAATGTTCTTGTTGAGAGACACTGTTGAGGAAATTTAGAGGGTTGGAATTTGAAGGTGACTGCAAAACAATTCTACTGCCACCAAATTAACATTTCCCTCAAAGACCACAAAGATATGATGAAATAGGGCTCATGCAGAGGCATGCACGTATTACTTTTTCTGTCATTCCATTTGGGAGTGCGACAGCAAAGGAAATGGTATGAGGTACCTTTCTCCATGTTCCATGCAATGGATTGAGGATTATGTATGTAGATGTAGAAGAATGGGGTGGACAAAATATTATTAACAGCAATTCTAAGAAAGCCTCACATAATTAATGTGTGCCTCCTACAGAGTTACCACAACTGTTTGTTGCTCTTCATTTACGCTGCATCAATCCCATTAGTTTGGATTTTTCATGAAATTATTATTCTCTCTGAGTGACAAACAGCTTTACAGCATTGGTCCATATTGGCAAGTAACATGGAAGAGATCACCTTGCAGCCTTGCATTAAATACGAGGGTCACTCCAAAAGAAATTCACACTATATTTTTTAATACAGTTTTGATTCTACATTTTTGACAGTTTTACAATGTGTAGATACATCCTTTAGGAACAATATTTTCATTTCTCCACATAATCCCCATCCCTCTCAAGTGCCTTACACCATCTTGGAATCAGCGCCTGTATACCCGCACGGTAAAATTCTGGACCAACACGTTGGAGCCACTGTTTGGCAGCATGCACAAGGGAGTCATCATCTTCAAACCTTGTTCCACGAAGAGTGTCTTTATAGTATCCAAAAGAGATGATAGTCACATGGAGCCAGGTCAGGACTGTAAGGCGGGTGTTTCAGTGTTTTCCATCCAAGTTTTGTGATCGCTTCCATGGTTTTTTTACTGACATGTGCCTGTGCATTGTCATGTAATAGCAAAACATCCTGATTTTGCCGATATGGTCGAACACGACTCAGTTGAGCTTGAAAAGTTTCTTCAGTGTCATCACATATGCATCAGAATTTATGGTGGTTCTACGTGCCATGATGTCCACAAGCAGGAGTCCTTCAGAATAAAAAAAACATTGTAGCCATAACTTTTCCAGCAGAAGGTGTGGTTTTGAATTTTTTTTCTTGGGTAAATTTACATGATGCCATTACACTGATTGCCTCTTCGTCTCTGGTGAAAAATGATGGAGCCATGTTTTATCACCTGTCACAATTCTTCCGAGAAATTCATCTCCACCATTCCCGTACAGTTCCAAAAGTTCGATGCATAGCATTTTTTGTGTTTCTTTGTGAGCCACTGTCAACATATTGGGAACCCACCTGGCACAAACCTTTTTTACACCAACACTTTCAGTATTCTGCAAACAGTTCCTTCCCCTATTCCAACGTAGTGTGACAATTTGTTCACTGTGATGCATCTGTCAGCAGTCACCAATTTGTTAACTCTCTGCACATTGTCTGGAGTGTGTGCAATACGAGGCCTGCCGCTGTGAGGACAATCCTCAATATTGCCGTGCCCGCTTTAATCACGTAACCTGCTTGCCCACTGACTAACTGTACTGCGATCGACAGCAGCATCTCCAGACACCCTTTTCAACCACTTGTGGATGTTTCCCACTGTGTCATTTTCACAGCACAGAAATTCAATGACAGCATGTTGCTTCTGACAAACATCAAGTGTAGCAGCCATCTTGAAGACATGCTGTGATGGCGCCACTCACGGGAAAAGGTTGAACTACATTTGAAAACAACCCCGGAGGATGTATCTACACACTGTAAAACTTTCAAATATGCAGAATGAAAACTAGTGTGCATTTATTTTGGAGTGACCCTCGTATTTAAAAATATATGTAGAGAAATTTAGGACAAGTAATATGAGAACTGATAAATTCTTCCTCTTCACACTTCGAACAGGCAGTTTTTGTGCATGCATCTAGCTCATTGCCAGTAGTTTACGTAATCAATTCACACAGGAAGGCAGTATGTTACGTAAATTACTTAAGTACAAGAATCACTTGTTGAAAAGTAATGAAATTGTCATGAGATGTTAACAGACATTTATTACATTTGTTGTACTGAGCTCCAGGACTGGTATGATACAGCTCTCTACATACTCTAAACTGTGCCAGCTTATTAATTGCCAAGTAACTTCTGCAACCCACATCCATTTTTAATATATTTATTGCACTCATTTCATTGTCTTACTCTGCAACTGCCCCCCCCCCCCAATGACAAACTGATGATTTCTTTCTGTCTCCTATCAACTAGCCACATTTAAAAATTTTTAAATCTCTTATGTCTGAATGGATCATCATGTCACTTGACAAGCATTAAATTTATGTACACTTTAAACAAATTTATATTCTTCAGAAACGTTATTCTTGCTCTTGCCAGTCTAAATATTATATAACTTTTACTTTGGTCAATAATTTTACTGCCTAAATACCTTTAAGATATATTAAAGAATTTATTCTCTTAAACAAGACTATGATTATATGCAGTTGCATCGTTTCACATTTTGATAAAATAATATCAACAAAAATATAGCTATGTATTGAAGGTAACGAACAGTTAAAGACACAGTTCAAAATCATTGCAAATAAGGCTGTAAAAATATAAGAACAGTTATTCAACAGTGAATATACAGAAACGAAATACAAATACCTCAACAAGCAAGTCAGCCATTTCATTCTGCATTTTATCAATCAGCAGCTCAACTCCTCTCAATATTTCCGTCTTGGCACGGTGGAGAACAGAGTTGCTTAAATTTACATTCAAGGTCTGTGCATTTTGCTGCAGTGTGTTGTAACGGGCTACCTGAAAACATTTTAAGAGAATATTTTGTTCTTCAGTATAAAAAATTTCAATATTTGTACTGTCACAAAGTACAAATGTCAAATCTACTGATTCCAAGTTAAATCTTATAATGAACAATTGCCCAGTAATAATACAATGGTAACATCACATGAGATAGAAGTAATTCTTGGAAAGAAACACGTGTCGGTCAGACACTAGGTTGAGAGGAACTATTTGTTGTGAGGCCAACGTAAGAAAAATAAAAATATTAATACCCTCTCCCCTAATGATACTATAAACTAATATTTTAAACATGGTAGTCAGCAGCAATTAATAGTAATTTATCTAGAGTATCTTATTTCTGCAAATTCAGATTTCTGCTAATAATGCCATTCTCCATCTGTCAGGAGTGATGTTTTACATATTCCAGGCAGGGGCATATAGCTTCATTTTTATGATTTTAATGTTAACAATGAAAAAGCTTGAAGTCTGTAAAGTGAAAAGGAGCTTCAGTAGAAATTATCCTCTGAATATGAGCAGCAAAACTGATAAAACATGTCATGGGGCATATACTTAAAATTATTTAATTGATCTTTACACTACTCTTATGCCCCCCCCCCTCTCTCTCTCTCTCTCTCTCTCTCTTTCTCACACACACAGAGAAAATTGCTATATTTGCTGCTGATTTCACGTACGCTAGACATGTTAGTGTACATTTTTTTATAGTTCATAATATTTTTGTTAAACATATAATGTCTGAAAAGTGAAAAAGTATGCCAATATGTGTAAGCCATACCTGGAATGTGTAACAACAGCTCTCTCACCAAATGCATTAAGAATGGGTAGCTACTTGCCAAAATCTGTATTTCTGGTAATAAAAGATTTCATTTCAATGAAAAGTAATTTCTGCTGGCTATCCTGTTTGAAATTTACTACAGGTGTGGGGTGCGTATCCTTTACATGTGGAAGGTAACTTTCTTATAAACTAAACCAATGATTTTAAGTTGTTTGTGGCGTTAAACATACATTACTATCTATTAAGATGATGTGAGCCTGTGGATGTGAGGGGAATTGAGGGCTAAGAGAGAGAGGCAAGGGTGTGTGTGATGCCCCGGGTGCCACTAGCAGAGGGGCGCCAAATGGTCTCAACGAGAAACTAGATTTTCCGGATAATTTAAGTTGTTATTTTTATCAATTGCTGCAAAATATTTTTAAATTGATCTGTTTCATGACTTGTCTGATAAATCATTATAAATAATGAATCAATGAAAAATCTTTGTATACAAAATGTTAATTCTCTCAGGACAACAACACTTCAAAAGTAAATTTTCCTGTTGCTATTATGCCACCAGGATTTTCAGGCTTCGTTTCAAAATGTTATTATGAGAGGTCCATTCATCTATGATACTAAATGACTGTGGGGTTTAGCGGTCCATATGGGCCGTTCCCCGTTTCAGATGCAGACTTTTAGAAGCAACAAAAATTTTCTTTGTTAAAAGAGAAAACAGCCACCAGTTGCAAGGTTGCAGATTTATTCACAACCGCTTTTGAGCGGTAATTGCCCTTCTTCAGGTATCTGTACAGGAAACAGTTTAGAATGATATACAAATACAAATATTACATAACATTCACAGTAGAATCACAGAATTAAAGGAGGCAAGAAGTACACTGTATATAAAGCTTTGTATACAGAGTACTTCTTGCCACTTTAATTCTTGGATCCTACTGCAAATTTTATGTAATACTTGTATTTGTATATTATTCTAAACTGTTTTCTGTACAGAACCTGAAGAAGGGCAATAATTGCTTGAAACTGGTTGTGAATAAATCTTCAACCTTCCAACAGGTGGCTGTTTTCTTTTTTAGCATATGAAACACATTTGCTGCAATGGATAAAACACAAAAATTGTTATCAATATTTCTCATGATCATTGATAAGACAAGTACTACAATTGGAAATTGCCCTGAAGCATGTAACATTACTTTTGTGTGGTATCTCAGAAAATGAATAATGCAAATTATACGAGGTGGCCCATGGACGCCATCCTCTTTTGTTTTATGTTTCTTGTATACGTTAGTGCACTTACAAGCAAAACTCCACTGAGCTGTATCGCCATCTGTGTACGTTTTCTTCCTGGTTTCGTTCTAATAAGGTCGCTTGGCCATCTGGTAGTAGTTGAGTGAAGTCTTACAGTCAAACGGGTAACTACTGTAATTTATTCCACTGAATACTACACAGATATGATACTGATATACGGGGAGACACACTGCAATGCATCCGTGGGCTGAAGGCTATATTTATAACATTTTCCAATATGATGTCTACATTCTGCGCACATTTTCAGACGTTCAGAGATGGGTTTATGAACCGAGGGTACTTTCCAGGTCCAATGCGTCATGGACCTGATGTTTCCCAGAATATTATTTAGTGTTTTGGAGCACATCCTACATGAGGTAAGCCTACCTTAAATGAAAATTATATGTACTAACTACATAGTATAAACAAAAATGTTATCGTGCTACTTAATTTAGGTTACACTATTATTTGTACTCATAATATGATCATTGTTATTAATATTATGCAAATCATTAGCTATCGCCCACTAATACCTATTTTCCATTGTAATTAGGACAAGAAAGAGCTGCAGCAGATCTGGAAGGTTTCGAGGTCTTTGGTACAAAGGATACTGAAGGAACAAAAATGGCATCCCTTTAAGGTGCACGTACACCAACAGCTATATGGAAATGATTTCCAAAATTGGGTATTAATCTGCAGACTTCTGTAGGCATAAATCCAAACTTCATCAGGCAGATTTTATGGGGAGATGAATGCTATTTCACCAATGACACCACTGTGAATAGAAATAATCCACATTACTGGGCTCCTGCAAATCCTCACTGGTTACGAACACATCACATGCAAGTGCACTGCGGTGTTAACGTATGGTGCGGGATTCTAGGAAACCACATCATTCGATCAGTTTATTTGCCTCCCAGACTCACTGGTCGGCAATATTTGAAGTTCCTACAGAATGAGCTGGATCTTGGACATCTCCTAGAAGACATCCCATTTCAGTTAGCTTTGAGTCACTGGTTTCAGCACAATGGTGTATCACCCCATTATTGTAGAGGGGTTAGGAAATATCTGAACAATGTGTACTTTGAACGGTGGATACGTCATGGTGGTTTCATTCAATGGCCAGCAAGATCGCATGATTTAATGTCATTGGATTTTTTTCTTATGGTAATACATTAAATCCAGGATCTACGACACGGAACTGGAAAATCCAGATGTGTTGAAAGAATGAATACATCATGCTTGCGCTTCAGCACCAGCAGAAATGCTAAGAGCTGTCCATGCTAATACTGAGAGGCACTTACACCAGGCCGCGGCAGAGCAGATTGATGCATTATGCTATGATGCGCGACACCATTCCCAGTCGGGGGTTCAAATCCCCCCTCAGGCATGGATGTTTGTGCCGTCTTTCGTATAAGCTAGTTCCTAAGTAGTTTGTAAGTTTAGGGACTGATGACCCTGTAGTTAAGTCCCATAAGCTCTACAAACATTTGAACTTACACCAGTGTATCCAACAAGGTGGTCATGTGTTTGAACATTTGTATTATGTTTAATGTAATAATGAATATGTGTCAGTCAATAACATAGTTTTACCACATCATGCATTATATTCAATACTCTTTATTGAAATTAAAGATAGAATACCATTTATTTCACATTGCTTATTCTGAATCATGAATTGTTGCATCATATGTTGGTTATCAATTAATATTGTTTATAAGGTAGCACCCCTCCTACAGCAAGCAAGTTGTCTAGTGATGAATTGTAGGAAAATTATTGCTGTAAATTAGGTGTTTTCAAGTGCCAGTGTTAGGTTTAGAAAGGTCTCCTCCCTGTTGATTCGGAGTCCTCTGTACTTATCTGGTTAGGCAATCCTTTCAGCGTGTGTGGTACCTGAGATTCCTAACGGCAGAACAAACGCTGCAGATTAGCCGTATTATACAGTTAACATTATATTCACTAGTAATTTGATTATGGACATGAAAGATGTAATGTTATTGGGTGTCTGAATGCCACTCCTAATTGGCTGCCTTTACCTCCCATCTTTCATTGTGCCTACTACCAACATCTACACGTGAAGCAGCAAACGTGTAGCCAGAAACATTTTAACCCTTTATTTTAGGTAGTATCCCAAAAAACTTGTATTTTGTAGAAGCGCAGCTAAGTAGTGATTGTAATGTTTTACAGATTTTTTTAAGGTAGGTAAAATGTCCTGCTACAATTTTATAATAATATTAGAGGGGTTCATTCTATATATTATATTATTATATTTATTTCTGGAAGGAGAGGGTACCAATGAGGTATAGTGTTGTACCACGGGAACCTTGGAAGGAGTGTGGGGGGGGGGGGGGGGGGGGGTGCTATTAAAGTGAAGTGTCGTGCCCTGGACACCAGTTACGTTCGCTGCGCCACTGAAAGTGTCTGAAGGGATAGTTACTTGAAGTACAAAGGGTGAAAAGGATGGAGTGTTGTGTTTCTTAGGAGAAGAACAGAAAACCCACAAGGGGAGTTTATTATGTTCAGATCATGAATTTACTTCAAACTTTGAGCACTAGTCCATTAGTAAGTAGTAAGGCATACTTTTTAATATGCAGAGTAATAATTACACTACACCAAATACCAACTGTTTCTATGATAACAGTATCTGAAGTTGAATATGTACTGTACCTGAAGTAATTTTTTGCCCAGGAAGCAAAAAAAATTTCCTAAAACAACTAGTTTTGAGTCCCATATCAATGTGAATATTAGAAATATTAAGTGGTGTAAATGTGCTGCAGCTTATGTGTTTTTTTGTAGCCCAATGCAAGATCACTTATTTAGCTTGATGGACTGCAAATGTCCCAAATCGAATCATTCTTCTGGCCATCTTCTAGCATTTCCCCATTGTGAATCATACATATACAGGTTATTCACGGTTTTAAAATCACTGACATGCCAGAAGCTAGTGGAGGAGTGGATGGTGGTTACAATAAAATCTGCATTCTCTATTTTTGGGCTTTTGTGCCTTTGTCCATCAAATATATTCCTGTCAAAAAGTTATGACATTTCAGCCTATGTTTAGTATTATATTGAGGATCATTAAGACCCAATATCTTAAGACATTTTTGTTTAGTTGGTAAAAATATCATCCAAAACATTTCCTCAATTTAAGCAGTTACCTTCAATCTACATTTTTACTATACAATGATTAGATCTGGTGCCCCTGTAATAAAATTTAATGTACAGGTGTGTGATCATGAATGTAGTGACAGCTGGTGCCTAAATTGACTGGGGTTTAAATACTCTTACTGCATTATGCAATTTACCTTTCCAAATAATTGAATCAATGAACTTGAAAACAGGTAATTTTCACTTGTAATTTTTTTAAATACTAAACATCTGATAATGCTAAACGTAATGTTGCAGTTAAATGTATGGCGCAAAGAGGATATATAAAAAAATTTATGTTAAAATCCATGAGGAAAAGAACTGTGCACTCATGAAGATATCAATGGTATTCTATGCTGATTACATGCATCAAAAACCTACTACAAATGGGGATGTTAGTCTTAAGGGACACTTTGAGGATATGCAAGGTGAGGTGCAAATACTAGCTACATTGTCTTGCATTCACGCCAATTTGTTGATTTCCATTAAGAGTCCGAGTAGCATAGGAGCTGGAGTCATGAGCAGCACATATGCGCATGTTATTAGTCACACTTCCCCTCGTCCCTCCCTCCTGAATGATTGCCTATAGGCTGACTCAGGAGGTTCAGAAGAGAATCTGAACCACAACAATGTCTGGACAACACTGCGGCAGATATAAATGCTATCTCCAACACTTAAAAGTTTCTGTTGTAATAAAAAAACCTTGAAAATGTGGATAAAATAATTTGATGCGAGATCTGTACACAGAAAGATAGTTTAAATTTACAATCCTTTTTAGTTTGAACTATCAGATTTTTTATGGGGATTCACTGAATCAATGAACACACATGATGTGCTACAAGTGAATTGAACATACTTCACAGTAGTGTTTGAAAACTCATCCTTGAAAACCAAACATAGAAAAACTCCTTTCACAAACAACTTATAAAAAGTTGATAAAAGTCACAATAAAGGACAATTCATCCAAGTATAATGTCATATAGATTGGAAAGATGTACTTCCAGCATGCTAAGGGGATAATTACAACTGTATACGAATGCACATACCTCTCTAGCCATCGTAGTGATGAATGCAGCTGGTCGTGCTGTGGCAATCAGTGTGAGAGCATGACGAGCAGTACGGCATGAATCTGCAGCTGGTGTCAATGGCAAGCCATATGTCATGCTGAAAAAGGCACACAACACCTTTCAGTAAGATTCAAAACAGAAGAGGTTGGAAATAACAAAAGTTATCATACTGCATAGTGGAAAAAAAATCACATCCTCCTCCACTCCATGTCAACCAAATACCAGTTAATAGTCAGCCATAAGCATATGAGCTATTGGACATTCTGAACAGGATTGGGTCAATATAGCAACAATCATAAAAGGAAGTGAAAAAAGTAGTAAAATTTAAGTTATTTTCACTATCAATACATCTGCCCTTGTAGCTCAGATGGCAGTGTTGCTGACTAAAATGCAGGGGCCATGGGTTCGATTCCTGGCAGTGGACTGGGTGTTATCTTTTTCATTGTCATCTACATGCAAGTTGCTGAAGTGGCGTCAATGAAAAAGACTTGCACTAAGTGGCCGATCAATCCCACACTGGATCTCTCAGCCAAAAATGCCATACAATCATTTCATTACTATCAATACAATGACTGTGACTCGGTATACTGGATCTCCTGAAGTGAGAAGGAATGTTGCACCAGCATTTATCCCTAGCAGGTCTCACAACTTGTAGCCAGGTGAAGCAGCATGCTGCCTCAAAATTCTGGTGGCAGAACCACAACACTGGTCAGGTGACAATTCAAGCAACTAACCTGGCACAGTAAAGAGTTGTGTTATCTCACTCTGCACTGCCTTGGCATCTCTATGGGACAAGAAGTGAGACCTTCTCAAAATATAGCTGCATCAAGTCAGTATAAATAATAGCAGTTCCGGTCATACTGTAGCTGCAGTCAATTGCTGCCTGCACCAAGAAAATCTCCACACCAACTGTTGAACCAATGTGCATCATCCTACCCTTATCTACAAGTGCTTGCATGTCTAGCTGCTGGTCTATAGACCACATCTAGATCTGTTGCTGGAGTCTGGACTAGTCTCACCCAACTGCAGACTCCTGGAGGCTGACATAATATGACACCTGGCAGTTTCCTTGATTTCTTTGTTTCACAATCAATGCCTGGGTGCATCCTGAACCTAACCAACTATGAGCTGGTGGATGGTTGTTGAATTAATGCCTTACAGCACGGCTGGCCTGTGCACAAGTCAGCTGGCACTGTACATTTTACATGCTCATCCTTACGTAGCTACATTTTCATCAAAGTGCCGACTGTGCGTCTTTACTGTGGATACCTTCACAACCTGGCATACTAGCATCAGCTGCCACATGGCTTACTGTTGAGAGTTCTGCACCAAAGGTTATTGCATACCACTGTGATGCTATCGACATTAGCCGCATGAATTCTGCTGAATAAAATATGTTGTTGATACTAATGAAACTATGATTCAACAACAACTATGGAACTGTTTCTTCACATCTCCTGCCCAAGTAATGATTATGAGATTACTATATGACATTTTACAGAGTCAGCAACACTCAGATCATTATTGTACTAAAACAGAAGCAATTAGAAGAGGTCTTTGCCCAACATTGAGACACTATTGTACGTCAATAATGAAACAGTGTCAGCATAGTTCACAGACAGCTTCATTAATGACTTTGCTTCTTTGTTGAGGTTATCAGATGGAATATTAATGCCAGTTGCTCTTCAGCAATTTTGGAAATTTTAAATAGTGACTTATTGCTTCACATTTTATTTTTTGTGTGATGTGTATTCTATATCTTACACATGATCTTTTGCTTTGTTCTTGATTTGTAATACATGGAAGAAAAGAAACAATGTCCATTGCCTGGTTGAATAGGAACAATACATTAACACATTCATTATTCTTGAGTTACCTTGGTACAAGTTTATCAGCATCACAGCAAAGTTCGAGCAGACCAAGAAGCACCTTAGATACATCAAGGTATGGTTCCCACACAGTGAAACCACGTCCTATCAAATCAATTGCTGCACGTCTCAAAGGTGTGTGAGCTGGAAGACGTGGAGAAGGTGGTGCTAACAATAGTTGTGTCAGAGCTATACCTGTAACAAAAATGACTGATAAACAAACATATTGTCCTTGACTCTTCATTATTTTACTATAATCAACAATTTAATTATAGTTGCATTGTATTTATGAGATAAGTGGACTGCCAAGAAATAAAAGTCCTTGTGATTCTCAACAGCCACAACAACTAATATTTGAACATATAACTACTTACAACTTCCAATTTTAGTACTTCAAGACATGTATATTAATAAGACTATCAAAAATTTACTTATTATTTCAATCTGAAATATGTCAGTGGAGATACGTATGATTAATAACGAGTTTCAAACATTTTACTGCCATATTGTTGTTGTGGTCTTCAGTCCAGAGACTGGTTTGATGAATCTCTCCACTCTACTCTATCCAGAGGAAGCCTCTTCCTCTCTTCACAAGAACGGCAACCCACATCTATTTGAATCTGCTTACTGTATTCATCTGTTGGTCTCCCTCTGCGGTGTTTATCCCACACTCTTCCCTCCAATGCTAAAGTCGTGATCCCTTGATGTCAAAAAATGGATCCTATGAATTGATCCCTTCTTTAGTCACAGTATGCCAGAAATTCTTTTTCTCCCAAATTCCATTCAGCACATCATTGGTTATGTGATCTATCCACCAAATCTTCAGTATTCTTCTGTAACATCGCATTTCAAAAGCCTCTATGCTCTTCCTGTCTGAACTATTTATTGTCCATGTTCCAATCCCATACAAGTCAACACTCCACACAAATGTCTTCAGAAAAGCCTTCCTTACACTTTAATTAATATTCAGTGTTAACAAATGCCCCTTTTTCAAAAACTAGTTTCTTCCAATTGCCATTCTGCATTTCATATACTCTGTACAGTGACTAACATATGTATTTTACTGCACAAGTAAAGAAACACATTTATGGCCATGTTTCATAATCTAATGCCTTCAGAATCACCTGGTTATCTTAGACTGCATTCCATGACCCTTCTTTTGCTCTCATTAACCCTTTTGCTGCTAAAGCCATGCATCCTAGCTGCTGAGTCGAGCATGCCCTTGAGGCCACCTAGTCCCGCTAGGTGCACAAAAGAGGGGCCGCACCGACTGCTGCTTGCACTGAGCCCACTACTCAGCCTCCCTCACCCTGTGCTGAATTTTCCTGAAGCAAGCAGTCATGCCTGTTTTGCCTTCCAAATGTCATCACCCACACACAATGTACATGCGAACTTTTACATGGCTTTCAATCTGATGATATTTTACTGGACAGACTTTATGTGCATTTAAACTGCTTACTAGTATGGGTCAGTCCACATTAAATTGCCTAATTTTGGAATCTTTTCCTGCTCGAACATCACAGATTTCAAATAAATTTTATGTGAACAATCGTACACATCCGCAATAAACATTGGTGAAGTTTAACTATCGTCGAAATAATACTGGATGAGATGTAATCACTTGCTTGACTTCATTTGCAAAGTTCCAAGAAGTGAGAGTGAATTTCTGGTGAATTTGAGCTGTTATTTGTTAGAATAAATGAAATCTGGCCACCTTGTACAACTATAAAAATTCTCAAAATGTTCAAATGTTTGTAGAGCTTATGGGACTTAACTAGGGGTCATCAGTCCCTAAACTTACAAACTACTTATGAAATAGCTAATACTAAGGACTGCACAAATATCCTTCCCCGAGGGTGGGGGGGGGGGGAGATTCGAACCCCCGACCGTAGTGGCCGTGCAGAATGTGACTGACGTGCTGCAGACCGCTTGGCCACCACAGCTGGCCATAAACGTTCTCTTAGGAATAATGAAGAAAATAATTTTATGAGTCATATTCAGCCAGATACTGTTGAGTAAAGTCACTAGAAAAAAATTGGCCCCAGAAAAAAATCTCAAAGTTTAGTTTCTTATATCAGAGGGAACGATAGTATGATGAATGTGAAACTTGGCATGTAGTATCTTAACACCACAAGGTTCCCAAATATAAAGTTTCATTTATGTATGTCTTTCCTATACTGAGAAATTTTAGTTCAAATTTTCCCATCAAGTCATAAAAGTGACTATATGTTACTCAGTATTGTTTTGATGATCGTTTAATACTACCAGATTTTGTGCCTTCTGAATACATTTTCCATCCTTTTTGATCTGGGTTTTGGACCAGCACTGGTCAAGCTTTATTTTTTATTTATTTATCTAGTTCTTTTTCTTTCTATTCTTACTAATTCATTCAGTGTGTCAATAAATTCTATCTGATTTAGTTTCCAATGATTAGTAATGGTTCTTAATATGGTAAGTCTCGATGGAGGGTACAACATGTAATTGGAACATTGCAAGGTTTGAATTGGTATCTAGTTTCCCAGCACACTTTCTGTTTCATGTAGACAACACATCTGCACATTAAAGTCTTTTTCTGCGAATGTTCAGTCAGAATAACATCTGGAAAATGTCTCCCTGTGAAACACAGAGGATTCTCGTCATTGAAGCACCTTCCCCTACCAGCTTTTTTCCATTCAGTGGCATATTTTTCTACAATCTCCCTTACGAGAGAAAGCTGAAACTCCACGAGTGCCATTTTTCGCACAAATCCAGAATGTGAAAAAATATTTCTTGTACACTTTCACAGTCTTACAGACTGATCCCACTGAGCTCAGTAACATCTCAATGTTCAACTGAACCCATACTTGAATTGTAATCTACAAATACATTGTGGTTTCCTTATTCTAGTATTTCTGTCAGTCTTCTCTGTTTCAACCATTTCTGGTGTGTGACATGTGGTCAACATCAATACCTCTATCTTATCGTACCACTTGATAGCAAGGATCTCGTCTGTGGACATAAACTCAGTTTCTCCTAATTTTAATTTCTTCTGCAGATTTGGCATGTCGTGCCTATTCTTACAAACAGTGCCACATGTGGCTGTTCCATGGTTGTGAATCCAGAGGAACAGGTCTGGGCTGAAGTACCAATTATCAACAAACAGAATATGACCATTTTCCAAATATGGCCCCACAAGAGTTGCCACTATGTCGCCACTTTTCCCTAAATTGTGGAACCCAATTTCTGTTGTTGAGTCTGTGTATACAATAAAATCTAAAATGTATCCACTCTGGCAGTCACACAGTACAAATGTGATAATCTACTTTGCTTGAATGGAATATATTGCTTAAAAGATAATCGTCCTTTGAACAGCAAGAGACTTTCATGTATACAAAACTTATGCTGTGGACAAAATTAATTGCGACATGTCATTGGAAGACAAATGGCAACAAAACAACACATTTCCTGAGAACCAGTGTCTTTCCACAGTCGAGAATTCACAGATTGTGTATTATTTTCTCTGGTGTAAGCGTAAAATCGATTTGTTTTGCCTGCAATAAATTGCAACAGTTCTTCAGACATAAATATCACAAAAATTAAACAATGCTTGCATCAGTATGTAGTTGACATTTGTGTCCTGCACTCGAGTCATCAAAGTCACCTTTTAACAGCTCGAAATCTGTTTCTTAACAGCCAAATGTATCAATAAAGTGAGCTCTTTTCCAAACCCTTTCCAGCCACTTTCTGATTCCTTGGATTCTGAGGAATTGCCGACTTAACATCTTTATCTACCCTCTGATGTAGAGGGCTGAGGAGTAGAGCTTCAGAATTCTGTTGAAGACTCATCACTGCTAGAGAATTCACAGTCACTCCTAGTGAGTATATCTCTTTATGTGTACAACCACGGTGACATGACATTTCTGTCACAGAAAACAACAAAATTAATGAAAACACGGGAACTGAAGTTGAATTCTCCAAAGACGAATCACAGCAACAAATGTATACGAACTGTCGAATTATACAGCCAAAACAGCAACTGCAAGTGAAGGGCAGGAAGACAGCACTGTGTGTTAATACGTCAGTAGCACTCAGGAAGCTGTGATTCAGTGAACTTAAACTCATCTGTAGCAGTCAGGGGGCCGGTGGCACCAGACATGTCAACAAATTGTTGGTGTTGTAGGGAAACACAACAGCTGCATGTAAACGTGTCTGCAGTACTGGAGTCAATGTTCATCTCATATGCTCCTTTCAACACAGTGTCCATTCTGTTCAATTGCTCTTCCAGGTTGTTTGCTGTCTGACAGAATTACAATGTCATTAGCAAAAGATAAGTTTTTATTTCTTCACCCTGAACTTTAATTTCTTCTCCAAATATATAATCATTTTTAACTGTTCACCTCCAACTGGTATGGCACATCAGTGGCCTGCAGATCTTAATAATCAGTATGCTGTAAAATTTTGACCAACCAGAATTATTGTTTAGTGGTTGTGACAACACATGGCTTTTGCGTACAGAAGATGTCACCCTGTGCCTCATTACTGCAACAGTGAATGTTTTAAAATGTTGGTTCCTTGCAATAAAATTGTTAAAATCTGAAGGACTATGTACTCTGTTAATTTCTCTTATATCTACTAAATGCCAACACTACATAAATTCCATGGAAACATGTTACTTGTTCTGCAGGAAAACATACAGAAAGCTACATATGATGCAAATATTGTCAGCAAAACCAACCAAGTCATATAATGAGTTGTCCCTAGAAGTACCTCTCTTTTTATCACTGAAAAGACAGAAGAAAACAGCACATAATTCAAGAAACTTTAGCCACAAGTTACTTGTATGTTGCAATGGAAAATGCTAAAAAGAAAGATGAACACAATTCAGCCGAGAATGAATTACACCAAAGACTTAAAACAACATGTGCATATTTATCAGACAACACTATTATTTAAGAGATTTATTGGAAAACAGTATTTTGAAAATGACTTACTTGTTAGCATTGCAAGGTTGTTGTTTCCAATACCAAAACCCTCAACCACAGAAGTTTTACGACGTTGATCATCACCACCTCTTCGTCGACCAGAAGCTTCACCTCCAACATCTTGGCCAAATTCAGCACCAATAACACCCAACAAAACAACTGCTGTTGTCTGTTTCCTTTTCAATTCCGAAATGCTTGAAGGCTTACGCACACAGTACTCTGAAGAGAGAGGGAGACTTCTTATAGTGTAGTATGTGGATTATGGTATTAACAGAATATTTTAGCAGCTAACATAAAATAACAAAATACATGAAAATATATTGAGTATGAAATTAATTTAAGCAACTAGCAAAGATATGAAAATAATAATTGCCTCACTCATATAGTTAGCAAACACACAAATACGAGGGTCACTCCAAAAGAAATGCACACTATTTTAAAAAAAAATACAGTCTTCATTCTTCATGTTTGAAAGTTTTACTGTTTGTATATACATCCTACCCACTTGTTTAAAAACTTAGTTCAACCTGTTCCCATGAGTGGTGCCGTCACAGTATTTCTTCGAAATGGCTGCTACACTTGACGTTTGTCAGAAGCAACGTGCTGTCATTGAATTCCTGTGCTGTGAAAACGAGACAGTGGGAAACATCCACAAGAGGTTGAAAAAGGAAATGGGGATAATGTGGAGAAATGAAAATATTGTTCCTAAAGGGTGTAGCTACACACTGTAAAACTTTCAAACATGTAGAATGAAACCTGTATTACAAAAATTGTGTGCATTCATTTTGGAGTGACCCTCGTATAACTACATTAAGAATTAATGTATTTGTAATAAAATTTTCTGGTCATGAAAACTAATATGGTACATTACTATTTTGACTACATTAAAAGCTATTATGTCAGTTTAGAGAAGGAGTGTCCAACCCTCGGTCCAGCAAGTATCTGCCACATAATTGGTAAAAAAAAAGTTTGATAAACTAAATATATTCAGTTTCAAACTTTCTGTCAGACATGCTGGTTTATTATCTTACGGCTACTCGAGTTGCAACTGTGGAACTAGAGATTTAGAGAAGTACAATAAAATTTGTGGAGCCTTAACTTTTCCCGGCGTAATGAATGTTCAAATAACTTACGGGTATGCTGCCGGGTGACGTCGTCGACAACCGCTGGTATTTCGGCAGGAGGACACCCTGCCATTCTCAAAGGCACAACTGCACTTAAGGAAGCAATGTGCAAGTGTATTTAACACCTCAGTTTGCAAAGGGTAAACAAGGAAGATAACACACCGAGTACAAGTCACTGCAGAGTCAACACAACCAAAGATGACCAAACATCAAAAATATCGATAGTGACTGTTAATCAACAGGTGAGGCAACATTAATGTTGTCCATCTGTTTTTTGACGAGAGACAGTTCCAGATTCCAAGCAGACTTTAAACAAAAACCACCATCTCTGTTTATAAGGTCGATGGTAGCAAGCCGAGGTATTAAATACACTTGCACATTGCTTCCATAAGTGCAGTTGAGAATGGCAGGGTGTCCTCCTGCCGAAATATCCGAGGTTGTCGATGCCGTCACCCAGCAGCATACCCGTCAGTTGTTTGTACAATAAAATTATTTCACAGAAATACAAGGAAAGTCTGGTATCTCCCCCCCCCTCCCAAGTATAGTGCAGCCCAGAAATCTTCCATTGTGGCCCAGGTAAGCTGAATGGTTGGACACCACTGGTCTAGTAGAAATATTTTTGTGTCTACATCAACTCTTACAGAAAGGATCAGCTCATTACAAACAATTAGAAAATGACAGTTTCAATTTTACCAACTCATCTATATAACATGATATCACATTTTTACAGTATGTTAATATCAGCTTCTAAGGCCACTTAGTCCCAAGACAAATCATGGTGAAATTTGTGCTATTGTTAGGCCACAAATAGGTCTCTTAATGAGAATATACAGGGTACATAATGGAAATGTATTGCAATGAAAAGTCATAATGTCAGAGACAGAAAATGTTTATGGCTTTTGGGTAATGAGCAAGGTAAATTTCCTTGACTGGTGATAAGAGTGATGTTACCTATTTCAATAATTATGTCAACATGCAGAGCATATGACAATGGCACTGTTCTTTGATTGTTTAGTCAAGTGCTCAACTACATTATTGCCCCATCACTGTACCCACCATAACAGCTGTGACTCGCCTGTCAAGTCGATAACTGCACCAAAACAGCACTGCGTACTGCACGTGTCTGCGATTTAAGTGCATGTTGCCATACCACTATAAAATGGTTTGAGGAGTAGAAGCTATATATTATGACTGCTTGGGTGAATGATGATTTAGTTATTAACATTACTTTGGTGTTAGAATTATTTTATTGTCTCCCAGGTCTAAACAAAGGAAGGGACTGACACCAGAAGAAATTGAGTGCCTTCTTCTGGAATCATCTGATGAAGACAATTATGCTGATTTCTTTGACATCGATGAGGAAGCAGAAATACACACTACAGATCATTCCAGTGAAACTGAACAGTCATGTGATGGTGGCAATGGAGTGGAAAGAATACCACATGATGATTGCCATTTTTATATTGGTAACGAACAAGGAACTTTGTCGATAAATAATCCGTTAGCACTACCAAGGAAAACAAAATGTAAGAATAAAATGAAAGTCCTATCTGGTCTGAAATGCAATAGTAGAGAAGCTAAAAATAAAATTGAAAGTTTTCTCAAATATTTTTATCTTGAGGTACTTACTGTGTTGTCATAAACACAAAGAATTAATTAAATAACAAAAAAATCATCTGTGAATTACTCAAGGGACAGAGATTGCAAAACTACTTCAGATTCTAAAATAATGGCTCTTTTAGGAGCACTGTTTCTCGTTGCTGTGAAAAAAAAAAAGGATGAACAAAGGTATTAGAACTGTAAGCAACAAATGGAACACGAATGATTATTCTCAGGGCAGCATTTAGCTACAAGTGCTATCTGTTCTTGCTCTGGTCACTCAGGTTTGACGATACTGCTACAAGAAAAGAATGACTAGCAACCGATTAACTTGCTACCACCTGCAATCTCCACTCAGCATTTCTGAACATCTGCAGAAATAACTACAATCCAAGGGAGTTCACAACCATAGCTGTTTTGTTTGTCCCATTTCTTGGACGTTGTGGTTTTGACCAGTACATGCCCAATAAGACTAAAAAGTACAGATAGAAGTTGTATGCATTGTGCAATAGTAAGATATTTTATGATGATGATGATTGGTGTTTTAGGGTACTCAACACTGAGGTCATCAGTGCCCATAGATATTTTATACTTGTAATTTTGAAGTATACTGCAGCAGGCAGAATCTTGGACCATATTTTGCATCTAACCAGCCGATGGATATTATGAAGAGATTGGTTCAACCAATCAAGGAAATTCACAGGAATGTAACTACGAACAACTACTACAGCATTTACCCTGTAGCACAGCATCTTCTAGAAAATTCATTGGAACATTGCAAAAGAACAAGAAGGAAATTCCTCCGAAATTTTTGCCCAACAGATTGCGAGAAATTGGAAATTATCTTTTCGGATTTCAAGATGACTTCTGCCTTGTATCATGCCAAACTAAACAATATAAGGTTGTACTTTCCCCTGTTGTCAATGCATGGAACTGCTACCGGCAAGTCTGTTGTAAATTTGGATTACAATGCAACAAAAGGCAGAGCTGATACTGTGGAATGTGGATTACATATGTACATCCTTCTCTACCTAAAGAACCACAAGAAGATGGCGTTTGGCCTTGTTTTTTCATTTCCAGGATATTGCTGGGATACATTCCTAGGGCTGTATATATTTTTTGCAAAGAATCCAGGAGAAAACTCAGAAGAAGAACATATTTAACAAAACCTTGCCTTGGCTATGATGGAGAGGAATTTGAAAGAAAAAGCTCAGCTCTCTATTCTACCAAGAGATATCTAAGGATTTCTGTCACCTTATCAATCAATTCTCTCCAATAACAATGAGATTGTAAGAAGGTGTGGGAGGTGCCATCTTTGTGGTGGAAATTAAAATAATAATAATAATAATAATAATAATAATAATAATAATAATGAAATTAAAAAAAAAGTATTGTCACTTGCAAACGAATCTTCTGCAGCTATTGCAAGTAACACTGCCAGAATGTTGTCACATGTAATGATTGCAGAGCTGCTCCAGAGGAAGAAAGTCTATGTATTTTCATATCTATTTACGACTGCTTTTTTAACTGACTGTCTTGTTCTGTATTATTACTATAAAGTTCTTGTATATATTATGCATTTTTGTGAAACTTTCTTTAACAATGTGTACAATATAACTGAATCTGTGCAAGAAATTTCCTTGCAACATATGTCAGATATTCTTTAAAGATTTAATTTGAACATGCATCTAGCATATATGTATACAGAACATATTAAAAGTTGCTGTTAAGAATGATATTATAAACAATAAATAATTAATTCTACAAAAAAATTAAAATATACATTTTACATAGCATTTAAATGTAGGTGACACCGAGTGCTGCATGCACCTGCTCAGGCAACAATCTTAAGCACACCCGCCACAGTGTTAAGAACTCGGAAGGATCCCATAAGATGACAGTAAAATCTCACTTCTCATGGCTTCCATGTTTATTGCTTAAAATTTGAGGGTAGCAATGTTTTATGCCACAATGTATTAAGTTATATTTATGGAGACCAAGTCAATATTGGAACTTACAGCACTAAGTTCTGTGAGTATTTGCATCTGTGACAATATACACAGTGACTTTTTCACATTTAGCTTTACCAGTTATGTTTACTTCTTGTTGTCAGAGGCAATTCCAAAAGTATTTGAGAATAACTGTAACCAGTCACATTATTTAGTATTACAATATTTTTATCTAGTTTATATGTATGACAATTTGGGAGTAAACACGTTACACAAAGATGATCTCAAAACATAAGACATAGTAATAACAAAGTTAGCAAAAATGACTGTTATAGAATTTGATGTTGTCTGTTGTAACCTTGTCAAACCTTTATTAAACTGCACAAGTACACATGATTGAATCACAAGTCAGTTGCTTGTGCTCGAGCTAGATTTAGACTGACTGACTGGCCTCGTCCGTGTCTGCCTAGCCCGCCGGCCGCCTACTTGGCACTAGCGTGTAACTGGCTGGTGGGCAGCGCCGCTATGTGGCTAGCCGGCTAGTGGTGGCGAATTTTATATATGTTCAAAAGACAAATTTCCTTAAGGACGAGAGTACACGTATAACAGCAACAAATAAACAATTTACAGATATCATCGATTCAAAGTAAGGCAATAGGAGGATGAGAATTTCTATTTAAGTAGGCAAGCAATGTACAATATTTTAAGTCTTTGCTAGGTCAGTTGACGAATTTCAACAGCACAGGAACTTGTAAATATTAATTATTATTACTTTAGCATAACAGCGTACAGTTTAGTAACAGACCATTAATTTTTACATTTAATTTGTGTGTTGACACTTTTTATTGTACGCAAAGGGAAAAAAAAGGAGACATTGAAAGAAAGAGAACAAAAAAAATTTTGTTGATTGTACTGGTCGCCATATCACTACACCTGTGGATTATGCACTGACACTGATTTTTGAACAACATTCACATCCATGCTGTCTTAGCCTACCGCAGCAAATGTGCGAGGTAGAACTCGGGCGTATGGTTGGTAATGTGGTCTCCGATGGAATTGCGCTCGCGATCCCAGGACCTGTGACACCTCCGCTGGTTGAGGGCGCATTGATGGAAATGTGGGGGACGCCGGAGTTGGCGAGGCTTCTTGCACCGGCGGCTGGGTACTGCTCAGCAGCGCGGCATCCCTACTGATGCCTGGAGCCTGGGAAGATGCTGATGAAGGCCCCAGTGGTAGGAGAATGTTAACATCAACATCCATCAGTTCCTGGCTTGGTCGGGGGAGAGGGGTCTTAGGGTGGTGATGATATTCTTGAACGTAGCTAGTCTATGTGATGAGCCACATTCCCATCCGCCGTCTGCATTCGGTACATGTGGCTGCCTTGTTGGTGCATTACACTTCCTTGAATCCATTTTGGCTGGCGGCCATAACTGCGCTCCCTTACTGGTGCCCCAAACTTGAATTTGCCTGGTGGGGTCAGTTGTATGGTATTACTAGGTGGACAGATAAGGTGAAGTAGGGTGCGTGGTTGGCATCCGTGAAGCAGTTCCACCAGACTATGATTTCCAGCTGGTGTGAACTGGTAGGTTTGGAAAAAGGTAATGAGTGCATCTTCATTAGAGGATGAGGTGAGGAGCTTGTTCATCTGATTTTTGAAAGTGTGGACGTGTCTTTCCACCTCACCATTGGATTGTGGGTGGAATGGGGTGATGTGATGTGCTTTATGGCATGTTGTAAACAGAATTGAGAGAATTCAGTGGATGTGAACTGTGGGCCTTTGTCAGAGACAATGGTGTTTGGCAGCTCTTCAAGGGTGAATATTTTATTTAGAGCTTGAATAGTGGCTTCAGATGAGGGTGATGAGATACGGGTAACAAAAGGAAAGTTTGAATAAGCGTCAATTACTAGAAGCCAGAAGGCGCCAAGAAACGTCCTGACGTAGTCGATGTGTATCCGTTCCTAAGGAAGAGTTGGTGTCGGCCATGTGGTGGTGGATGATTTTGGCGCCTGCACCTGTTGGGCACATGCAGTGCAGTAGGCAGCCATGTGACAGATCGCTGAGTCAATTCCCGGACAGTAGAAGTGCCGATGGGCGAGGTTTTTTGTTCTAGTGACACCCCAGTGTTCTTGGTGAAGTAGTCACAGCATCTCATGGTGGAGTCTAACTGGTATGATGACTTGAGGTGTGGTGTAGTCCGCAGAAAGCAGAACAATGAGCCGTACGTCTGTAGCGTAAGTGGAAATAGTTGCGAAGGGGGTCAGAGGCTTTGGCAGGAGGACGTTCAGGCCAACCTATGGCAATGTGTTGAAGAACCTTATGAAGCACTGGAGTATTCACAAGAGAATTCCTCTAATTGAAAATATGGAATTTCCTCGGATACGACATGCACTGTGTCATCCATGGAAAATCCGAAAAGCTTGAAAGCCTTGTAACCAAAGAGATTTTCAGATCCAGAGCGATCTACTACAAATACCTTAAGTGTGCAAGATGCTGATTTATAAGTCATGTCGACTTCAAGTTCCCCTAAAAGTGATATATGCTGGTGGTTGTAAGTTCTCAGGTTTCACAATACAGGGGACAGGGGTGGAGAACCGAGTGTGGCATAAGGTTGAGCAGTAATGAAGGTAGCTGCAGAACTTGTATCGACCTGCATTTGAACCTCTCGTCCTAAAAGTTTGACATCAATGAACAACGTGTTGGAGGAAGGTAAAGTGGAGTTCACGAAGTAGACTGATGTATTCTCATCTTCCCTGTCTAGAACTAATTGCACGACAGACAGCAGACACACGATTTTTCTTGTTGCAGCTGTGACATGTGGCCCAACGCTGGGGGCCATCTTCCTGTGTGTGTTGTGTGAAGCAATGGGAGCATGAGGGTAACAATGTATTACTAGTAGAGAGCTTTTTCTTAAATCCTGTTTCTCCTATTGTGGACAGAGGATTGAACTATAGCAACGTCGTCTACCATGTCCTGCACGGTGATGTCATAGAGGGCCCTTATCCGACTGCAACTCGCAAACATCACCCCATGAATCAATTTGTGTTCCAGCGGAGCGAGTTACCTCAAAAGTGGATGCAATATTAAGCACTTCTTCTAAAGAAGAATGACTAATTGCAATACGCGTTGTCTGACTTCACGATCAGGTACGTAATGTAAAATGGCATCCCGTAACATGTGGTGGGCATAAGATTCATTGTGTTTTTCCGTGACAAGTTAGCTTTTGCGACTTAATCCTTGTAGTTCGGCCGCCCATGCCCTAAACGTCTGGTCAGGTTTCTTTTTACATTCTTAGAAAGCCATGTAGGAAGCCACTTGCTTGCAGTAATAACTCTTAAGGAGAGAACACGTCTCATCGAATGTTAAAGCAGATGGTTCCTTGAGAGGGACAAGTTGGGCCAGCAACTTATACAGTTTATGAGATGTCCAACACAAGAAGAGGGACTTACGGAGCGGTGGATCATCATCGCTGAAGGCGATGAAATGTTGGCATAGATGCTTTTCATAATTTATCCAATTTCTGGAGATTGTTCGTAGCGTGTGAACATCGGTATGTTCACCACTGGTGTGTTGTTGTGATGTGGCATAGTGAGAAATGCCTGCAGTGTCGTGGCGAGGGCCTTCGAAAGCTCGATTATGTTGTTTATAAGCAGTTTCTGTTGCTCTACTAGAGCAGCTAATATTTGTTCCATTGTAGTCATGTCATTTATCATTTTCGTAGAACTTCTTGTATATCCCTCCTATGCCGCCAATTACTTTGTAACCTTGTCAAACCTTTATTAAACTTCACAAGTACACATGATTGAACCACAAGTCAGTTGCTTGTCCCCAAGTTGGATTTAGACTGACCGCGCCTTGTCCGCGTCTGCCTAGCCCGCCGGCCACCTAGTTAGCACTAGCGTGCAACCGGATATGAACGAGGCGCAGCCTCTATATTTTCCAACAGTCAAACATATGCCACAATTCCCATCTTTCACCAACAAATTGAAGCTGGAAAAAGTGATTGTATGTTAAAGCACAGATTACCTAACTGTTCCAGAACCATTAATTTTCTATATGTGATGCAAGTTATACTTATGTATGCAAAGTGTGGATTAGCAATACACAACTTCCATTGAAAAAACTTTTGGCAGCACAATCTCATTTTAAGGAAAAAATAAATATGGAGCCAAAGACATGGCGGTGGAATATGAGAGAAGTAGTTGCTTACTGTAACATGGAGATTTACAGGGGTCAGAAACTACCTTCTAAGACAAAAGACAGTAATGTTTACAGAATATAAAGCACTAAGATATCTACAGAAATATAATTGTCATAATAGTAAGTTAACAAAATGGGCCATGTTCATGATTAAGTGCCGGCCGCGGTGGCCGAGGGGGCTGAGGCACTCCAGTCACGGTCTGCACGGCCACTACGGTCGGGGGTTCGAATCCCCCTCGGGCATGGATATTTGTGCCTTCTTTAGTGTTAGCTAGTTCATAAGTAGGTTGTAAGTTTAGGGACTGATGACCCTGTAGTTAAGCCCCATAAGCATTTTTGAACATGATGAAGTTTGACAAAGGAATCAACAAACTTGGCTGATACATTTTCCAGATTACCAGGAAAGGAATGGAAGGTTATTTACAACTTGAACAGAAACCAGACAGCAGTTATAAGAATAGAAGGGCATGAAAGAGAAGCATTTGTCTGGAAGGAAGTAGTTATGAAGGAAGTAACAGGGTTTTACTGTTTCTTGAATAATGCTCAATATTTACATGGAGCAAGAAGTGAAGGAAAGCAAGGAGAAATTTCTAGAAGGAATTAAAGTTCAAGATGAAGAAATAAAAACTTTGTAGTTTGGCAATGTCATTGCAAATTCTGTCAGATACGACAAAGGACCTGCAAGAGAAACTGAACAAAATGGATACTGAAGGAATTAGATTAGGTAACGAGACAATAAGGGTGCTAGATTAGTTTCATTACTTGGGCAGTAAAATAATGTCTGATAGTCACAGTCCAGATGATATAAAATGCAGAATGACAACGGGAAGAAAAATATTTCTGAACAAGATAAATTTGTTAACACTGAATATTAATTCAAGTCTAGGAAAGTCATTTTTAAATGCCTTTGTGCAGAGTGTTACCTTGTACGGGAGTGAAACATGGACGATAAATAGGGATACAAGCTTTTGAAATGTGGTGTTACGGACTGAAGATTAGGTGGGTAGAGTGTCTAACTAATGAGGAAGTACTGAACAGAATTGGGGAGAAAAGAAATTTCAGGCATATCCTGACAAAGAGGAGGGATCGATTGGTGGAACATATTCTGAGACATCAAACAATCCTCAATTTAGCATTTGAGGGAAGTTTGTAGGGTAAAAGTTGCAGAAGGAGGACAAGAAATGAATACAGGGAAGCTGGTTCAAATGGATGTGGGTTGCCATTCTTATAAAGAGATGAAGAGGCACGCTCAGGAAAGAGAAGGGTGCAGAGCTGCATAAAACCAGCTCCTGGACTGAAGTCATCATCATCATCATCATCATCATCATCATCATAGACCATGGACCCCTATGGTTACTCTGCAACGTTGCATTACTGCCATGGGTCCTGTGAGATTTGAGCAATTTGGCTGATCTCATCCCTTCTATGATCTTTGTTCTCCAATGCTGTAGCTGTGTGGCAAGATGACCGAGACTATGGTCACACAGTTTGCATTGCTTATAACTGGTTATGGGAGCACAAGGATCTCCCTCGGCTACCACAAGGTCTCATTGTTACTGAGTATTTGCGGTCACATTAGAGAAAAGGGTGTCTGAGCACTATCCACCTGAACTTGTATAGGATGAACTAGTTTTTAAGTATGTTTGTATTGTAACTAATCTACTTTTACTTCATAATCCCTATTGCAGTGATGCATAGGAAGTTGTTGAATACACCAAAATTCCTAATTTAAAACAGGCCCTTTAAATTCTGCAAGCAGGCTTAATTTGTATTGATTGCAATTATGTTCAAGTGTCTGTCAAGTAAGTTTCTTCCACATTCCCCCCTCCCCCCAAATGAATTGAAGAAATCTGTGAGCGTTTGTGCTGCCCTTCTCCATATACATACAGTACGCCTTGTTAGTTCTATTTGGTATGGGCCCTACACAGTGGAGCAATTTCGTAGGATGGGTCACATGAGTGATTTGTAAGCCACCTCCTTTTTAGACAGATTATATTCCCCTAGTATTCTATCAAAGAACGAAATGGTGCCTTCCACTTTCCATATGACAAATCTATTTCATATCTGGACAAACCGTTACAACCAAGTTTTTGTACAAGTCAATTGATTCCAACTTTGATCCGTTGTTACTGTAGTTATAGAACATTGTGACTTTTCATTTTATAAAGTAAGTCTGCAGTTTTACATTCCAGAACATTTAAAGTAAGTGAAAAAAACCACTTTGGAAACTTGCAAGATCTGACTGAATATATGGACAGTTTTTATCACTACCCTGGGGAACGACAAGTGTTGATGGCTCTCCATTCTAAAAATAATATGCTGTGTCCTCCTGAGCAAGAAACCGCCAATTGAGTCATAAATTTCACTTGATACCCCTTTTGATCATACTTCTGAAACTATATGTACCTGTGGTCCCATGTCAAATGATATCCGGGGACTAAGAAATACCGCAACTACCAAACTCTCTTGATACATGGCTTTCACGATGTAATATGAGGTAAACAAAAGCTGGGTTTCATATAATTGAATGTTTTCAGAAGCAATGCTGGTTGGTATGGAAGAGGACATTCTGTTTGAGATATACAATTCCAATCACACTATAAGATATTCTAAAATACCACAACAAATGGTGTGAAGAACATGAGATGGTAGTCTGTGACTCACTGAATTGTGTGTCAGGAAGCTGAGAAACATTTTTAGTTTGTGCCATAAAAGATTGTTCATGAATTGCTCTATGTAAGCTCTTGAGTTAATGGCAACTCTCAATGAGTGATTACCACTTAAAAATTTCCAGAAATCCCATTACACTCACTTTTAGTAAACAAAGCCTGTGACTAATTGCCCTACTCTCTTTATGTATTTTACATGTCTCCCCGTAGTCCAACCATAACAAGACTGCATATACAAGAAAAACATTCCCATACAGGTTGTGTAAATATTTTACATGCCATTACTTTTCACTGTACCCTAGCAATTACTTGCAACCTACCACTTGCATAACCTAAAACTTAGTTAATGTGATAGTTTAATGTCACATCTAAACATGCTGTGACTTTCAAACATTTGTATGACACAACTAACTCTAACTATGATTAAACACTCTTGTAGTTAAAGGATACCACACTTTAACACTTCATGAAACTTTCAGTTTTATGCTGACCTTCATTAAAATTTAGATTTTAGTCTTTGTACCAAACTGATATTTTCTTGACATCTTATTTGACTTGCCACAAGTTTTACTTGTTAGAATTTATTCATAGGCAAGTGCACTATGTGATTAAAAGTATTAGGACACCCCCAAAAACAAATATTTTTCATATTAGGAGAATTGTGCTTCCACGTATTGGCAGGTTCTCCATATCAGCGATCCAAGTAGTCATTACACATCATGAGAGAGCAGAATGGGGCACTCTGTGGAACTCATGGACTTACAACACAGTCAAGTGATAGGGTGTCAATTGTGTCAGAAGGAGCATAAACAATGGATGATTGAACAGCAGAAAAACATTGTATTGAGTGACGAATCATTGTACACAATCTAGCAATCAGATGGCAGGGTGTGGGTATGGCAAATGCCAGGTGAATGTCATCTGCCAGCCAATAATATTTGAGAGAAAAACTGTGCACTAAATTAGTAAAAAAGTAATGTGCCAGCACATCTCTTCTCAAAAACTAAGGTAAGCTGTCATACATTCAAAATAATTTCTTAGTTTTTATGAATTGTTCATGCACTTTGTAAAATGTCTGTTTACAATTTTCTCATTTAGTAGCTGAAACTTTTTGTCAATAATAAATTATTAGATCACTGGTATGGGTGTATTTACTTTTATTGCTATCTTTACCTTCCATTCCCTCCTCTTCCTCCTCCATATCATCCTCATGACCCTGCCGTCGATGTTGACCGTCAACACCAGCAGAACTCGAAGCTGTAGGTTGTGGAGTGGCTGGTGCTTGCTGTTGGGAGTGAGGCTGTAGCACTCCATGACCATCAGGGCCTTGTGTGTAGATAGGTAAGTACGTGGCCCAGCTGTCTGCCAGAGCCTTCCGGCCCTTAGGACCAAGCCTCCCCAATTCTGCCAAGAGCAGAGCTTGTGCTGCCTCACGTATCTATTGAGTCAATATGAAAAGGGTGGAACTTCTTTTACAATCAAATATATATCACACACAGAGTTAGTATTTTGGATGCTGTAGCTCTTCTTAACTGTTTATACTTGCAAAGAAAATTTTCAATGTTGTTGTAGATATTCTTACACAATTGTGATATTTTTGTTTAGTACAAATATCATTAATAAGCCTTTGTTTAATACACTGTCTGAAAATACCAATGGTACAATAACATATTGTTGACTTTATACAAATTTTGGTTCATTGCTATGTCTGTGTCCAGTGAGAGTTAATTGAGTGTTACTTTTGCTTCAGTTTACATATACAGTGAAACACTCATATTAAACATTTCAGCAGTGAAATATTAAGACATTTACAAGGTGTTAAAAAATAGATCTAGAGTACTAATTTACAAAATATGAAGGGCTGACAAAAAGCTTAAATTATCACATTAAAAATAAAGAACTGCATTTTTTCCCTTCCCGAGGTATATGTCTGCAGCAGTCTTAGTACATATTGAGCCACAGTGCTGCAGCACTCCACAACTGGAGCCACAACCAAACAGCACAAGCCAATGATAAAACTGAGTACTGAGCAATAATTTTTTCTGCATCTGAAGGAGAGTAACACAACAATAATATACATCAAGTTGCCAGTGTCATCTCTCTGTGAAGAAACTAAAATTGCAAGAGAAGATGAGGCCCTCATGCTAGAAGACCAAATATGACAACCAGGGTAGAAGTGGAGAAGTGAAAATAGCACATGAAACAGCTTTTAATATCTTGCACTGCTCTGAACAGCTGTTGTTATCTATTGGGTTCCATAAAATCCGTCCACTCATTCAAAGTCCACTAAAACAGCATGACAATCCAGATGAATTGATGGATATCTTACTGCTGCAGGAAAGTTGCGGCTGTATTACTAGGCAAACTAGCAGAGGAGCACACTACCAATATCTTCTGATGAGCAACTGCTGAGAGAGAGAGAGAGAGAGAGAGAGAGAGAGAGAGAGAGAGAGAGAGAGAGAATGCACGAAAGCAATTCCCTAAGCTCATTCTGAAAGGGACAAAAACTTACATGCTGCTCCTATGGTCTATGTGACAGACATTTTAAGAATGGCGCTGAGCAATTTTCTTACAGAGCAAGGGGGGTGCAATGTTTAGCACACTGAACTCTCTATCAGGAGGACAGGGGTTCGAATTCACCTCCTGTTATCCAGATTTAGGTTTTCTGCAATTCCTCTAAATCACTCCAAGCAAATGTTGGAATGGTTCATCTGATGGGGTGCAGCCAATTTCATTCCCTATCCATACAAAAGAATCTGAGCTTGTTCTCTGTCTCGAATGACCACATACTCAATGGAACGTTAAACCCTCGCTTCCAACCTTACTGTAATTTTCTTGGTGAAATGTTTCCTGAAGGAGGCAAACAGCAGACGTGTACAACAACAGTTCAGAAAAATTTATAACATTGAAGGGTACGTATTTAACGTTGATTTTTTGAGGCGGTAAATGCAATATTATAACAATCCCCCAGTAAGGCAGTTATACAGTTGGTCACATAACTCGCACAAGGCTATAAATTATTCTGTGTTAATAGTTTCAAATGCACCTTACATTATACAACTTGTCATCTACACAACACAAAATATGTTCAATTTTTCTCTTCTCTAAATCATATTGCATTTAGTGTGTCACAGTTTTAGATACTGTCATCATTTTCTACTATTTTACACATTGTTTTTACCATTACACATGAAAGTTATTTATGTGCAAGATGGACATACAAATCAAATTCACATTCAGGTCACTTTTTTTGTCCACCATCTGTTTGCTGATACTTCTACTGTCAGGGTCCTACTGATAGGACCAACTGTCATCAGCAAAGCTGCAGGATAATCAAATTTTTACAAGATCACCTGACTTATGGGACTGAATGGTTTCAGAGTCATGCCCAAAAACTGACCCCGTCTTTTGTTACTTTGTCTTCTTTTCATTTGGATTTCCCTTCTCTTCCAAGTTAAGTCTGGGCTACTAGATATACGAGGGAGGTTTGAAAAGTCCGTGCAAAGTAAGAGAGATGGCACCCCTAGCACATATCGAGGTCATGTTTAGTTAGTAGCCTCTTTGGAAAGACGCACACCAAGTTTCAGCCACATTGGTCTATTTCTTTGTGTTTGGCATTCATGTGAATCAAGGAAGTTGAGTGATTGTCAAAGAATGGACGAAAAAGAACTTTGTGTAGTGATTAAACACTACTACGAAAAGCAAAACGCCTCAGAAGACTATAAAGAGAAGGTTGATAAACATTATGGTGACACTGCACCTTCAATTAGAACAGTTTATAAGTGAAACTTCCTGGCAGATTAAAATTGTGTGCCAGAACTGGGTCTCGAACCTGGGACCTTTGCCTTTCACAGACAAGCGCTCTACAGACTGAGCTAGCCCGACAAGACTCATGATCACACCTCACAACTTTACTTCTGCCAGTACCTCGCCTCCTACATTCCAAACTTCACAGAAGTTCTCCTGCGAACCTTGCACGACTAGCAGTCCTGGAAGAAAGGATATGGTGGAGACATGGCATAGCCACAGTACCAGGTTCGAGTCCCGGTTACGGCACAGAATTTTAATCTGCCAGGAAGTTTCATATCAGCACACACTCCGCTGCAGAGTGAAAGTTTCATTCTGGAATTTATATCAGCACACACTCCGCTGCAGAGTGAAAGTTTCATTCTGGAATTTATAAGTGGTTTCAAAATTTTTGGAGTGGTCATATGGGCAAAAGTGATACTGAACGTTCTGGATGGCCTGTGGAGGTTATGATTCCATTAATCATTTATAAAATCAATGATATGGTGATGGGTGACAGAAGAGTTAAGGTGCATGAAATTGATAGTGCTGTAGGCATTTCAAATGAATGGATACATAACATTTTGCATGAACATTTGGACATGAGAAAGCTATTCACATGATGGGCACCGCGATTGCTCACGCTTTGTCAAAAATGCAATCATATGAAGTGTTGCAAGGAAGGTTTCCAGCTGTTCAGGAAGAATCCACAGGAATTGAAGTGGTGTTTTGTCACTGTGGATGAAACATGGATACATTACTATACTTCTGAGACCATAGAACAGTCTAAACAATGGGTTACCAAAGGAAATTCTGCCCCAAAGGAAATTCTGATCCTTCAGCCAGAAATGTTATGGCGACGGTCTTTTGGGATTCACAAGGGAAACTGGATTCCAACTCATTTCACATCCCCCTATTCTCCAGACGTGGCTCCCTTGGACTACTGTTTGTTCCCCAATTTGAAGAAATGGATGGCAGGACGAAGATTTCATTGAAGTGGTGATTGCAGTAAACTAAGAACTATTTTGCAGGTTTGGACAATTCCCATTATTCAGAAGGGATCAACATATTAGAACAGCATTGGACAAAGTATGTAAATCTAAAAGGAGACTATGTTGAAAAATAAAAATGGTTTTCCCCAAACACATTAGTAGTTTTTATTTTTGCATGGACTTTCCAAACACCTCCCGTATTTCATGTCATTCCCTGAGAATGTGCATGTAATCCTTACGAGCAAATAAACTGGTTTCTTCTTCTATACACGAGTACCATGTATTAATTACAAGCCCTTAAATGTTCAAATGTTTGTTAAGCTTATGGGACTTAACTACGGGGTTATCAGTCCCTAAACTTACAAACTACTTATCAACTAGCTTATCCTAAGGACGGCACAAATAACCATGCCCGAGGGGGGATTCGAACCCCCGATCGTAGTGGCCGTGCAGACCGTGACTGAAGCGCCTCAGTCCCCTCGGCCACCGCGGCCGGCTACAAGCCCTTATTAGATTCCAGTTCTAACTACCCCCGCAAATGAGGTTTACAAACTAGCATCAAAAGTAGGATGTCAAATTCATCCTGTTTTTCAGCTTTGAGACCTTGCATAAAATTACTAATGAGGAGAAAACAGCAAGTGCCATGACCCAATTTCCCTCCTGTAGAGGGGTTAAAATAAATGAACATGATGGATGGTTGCAGTTAAAGGGACCAATCTGTGAGGTCATCAGTCCCTTCATACGATAAGTGTCGAACCACAATGAATCTACAGAGGAAGAATGTGAAGATAAAGCCTGGAAAACTTGACATTACAGAAACAATTAAACAGAAATGAAAGCATGGTACGTAGCAATGCACGTGTACGCGTACACACTCTCTCTCTCTCTCTCTCTCTCTCTCTCTCTCTCTCTCTCTCTCTCTCTCTCTGAACAGGACTACCACACCACACCAGTCTCTTCACTACCCCCATAAAAGAGATGATGATGATGATGATGATGATGGTCATGATTATTGGTATTTTAGGGCACTCAACAGCGAGCTTATCAGCGCCCGTGGTCAAATGTAAACAGACGGAAATAAAATGGTGCAAGTCGAATATACTTAGAAATTGTAAATGGACAACCAAAGTTGGAGATATATATTAAAAGGTACTACATACAGGGATAAAGTATTGACAGATGGTCGTGTCCCAGTGAATACTTAAAAATAAAGGGTGAGGAAGCCACTCTAAGACACATAAAAACCCAATATTTTTGGAAGATGTCCAGACATCACACAAAATCTTAAAACACGACCAATGGACACCTCATCATCAGGTAAAATAGATTTCAGGTCCTGCGAGAGAGCGAAATTTGCCCTTATACCAGCATATAAAATGCATTCTGTTAAAATATCAACAGTTGTCTTCTTCATCTGTTACACTCAGGCAGTTCCTCGTGACAAAAAAGAAAACCACGTGTCAGTGAGCAATGTCCGATTCTAAGACAAGTGAGGGTGACTTCTTCAGCTCATTCAGGGTGGAAGGAAGTACGCCATGGACATACTGAAGATTTTAGTGGGCATAATTTATTATCCGCCACATCCAGCCACTGATCCTCCCACAAAATTATGGTTTTCTTTGTCATAAATGAAGTAACAGCCTTCAGTGGGACAGAACAGCGTATGGTGGGGGGAGGGAGCAAGCCTCTTTAGCGGCCACATTGGCCAGCTCGTTTCCCTGGATCCCTTTGTGCCCAGGAACCCAGCAGAACATTATCTCCTTGTGGCAGTGTTGCAGTTCAAGGAGAGCATCCTGTATGTCATGCACCACCCGACCTGCTCGATACATTTGCTCGATAGTGAGAAGGATACTGTGGGAGTCTGAACAGATCAGGAACTTCACACCTTGATGCCTTCTTATCTGTTGTAGTGCCCTCAGGATAGTGAACAGTTCCTTGTAATAAGAGGTGAACTGTTCTTGGAGCCCTATCCGAAGGACAACAATGGGGTACACAACTGAGCAACCAATATGATCACCCTGTTTGGACCCATCTGTGTATGCGGTAATAAGATCAGAATGGTGATTTAAAATTTTCAGAAATTTAGTTTTTATAGAAGATGTCTGAAGTATAAGTCTTCCTGTAGAGTGTCAACTCTAAAAGCAACTTGGGGCTTTGAAGTAGCCAGGGATATCCCCTACTTCACCCCTGGTGTTGGACCTGAATGTCTTGCACCCATAGCAAAATAAGGCTTTACTTTGCACGGATCCTAAATGCCTTTGTCGCCTGTGGGCAGTTACGGAACTAACGTTCCAATGGCTGCTGTTCAACACTGAAGGAAGTTAAGAAGAGACATAGAGCGGTATGCTTGACATACAATGAGGAGAAGACGGCGAATAGAAAGTGGAGGCTCACCAGCCTCTGCACATAGGCTAACAACTGGGCTTGTGCGGTATGCACCTGTTGACAGCCTGATACCTTCATGGTGTACTGAGTCCAGCATTTTCAGATAGGAAGGCCTTGCGGATCCACAAACCTGGCACAAATGACCTGTAAAATTAGGGAAGACATGCCCTGTCGGCTCCCGAGGACCTATGGCAAACACAATTAAGGAAGTTTAAAGCCATGAGGCATCACAATTTTAATCCCTTAAGGTGTGGCAACAAAGTTAGGTTTTCATCAAAAGTAAGGCCGAGATATTTCACCTTGTCCTTAAAAGTGAGAATAGTGCCCCCCCCCCCCACCCACCACCAGTGTGAGAACAGGGAAATTAAAAAGAGAATGGGAGCGGTTAAAATCAACACAAACGGTCTTCTCCAACAAAAACTTAAAACATGTTCTGTTTGACCATTCCCCCAACTGTCTGATCATCAGATGCAATTGACGAGCAGCCGTTACTATGGAGGAGGACACACAGAAGATGGAGAAATTGTCCACAAAGAGAACAATGTTCTGGACTTCATACAGTGGACGTAATACTGTTGATATCAATGACAAAGGCCGTCTCACTTGTAACACTCCCTTGGGGAACACCACTCTCTTCTAAAATACCTGTCTGAAAGGAAATACCAAATAAAACTGGGTATATGACCACAAAAACCCCACTCATGGAGCTGCTGTAAAACATTACGCCTCCTGGTAGTATCGTAGGCCCTTTACAGATCGAAGAACACACCGATCACATGTTGCTTAAATAGGAAAGCTTTTTTTAATTTCTCATTCAAGCAAGATCAGGTTATCAAGCATTGAACAGTACCTTCTGAATCCGCATTGGGAGCGTCTGAGTAGGAACCTGCTTTCCACGACCCATACTAGGCATCAGTTAACCATACGCTCCAATGTCTTTCCTACACAGCTGGTGAGGCTTATACTACGATAACTACCAGCGTCAGTCCGATCTTACCCTGGTTTTAAAATAAGGATTAAAATAGACTCTTTCCCCTCATTAGGAAAGTCTCCTGTCAACCAGATTTGGTTAAAAAGCTGGAGGACCTGTTTTGATCATGGTTCCAGCTGTTGCAGTGTGGTGTACATTATTTTGTCGACATCAGGAGCCAGCTCCCACAGTGTGAATGGTTGGTTATATTTCTCAGTGTTGGTGGACTGGAAATCAAAACCAACCCTCTCCTGAATAGCCCGATGCTGGAAAAAGGCTGCATCTGGCAAGAATCTGATCTGATGGTGTAAAACAATTCTGCCGCCATTACCTGAGCAATGTCCCTTGGCGATGTCAGGAGAGTCCTTGCCCTCGTACAGCTGCTGTTGGTGGCCAGGAATTCCACCACAAGATCCTCCTAATGGCTTCCCCTACTTTGCTTGATGACATGGATCTATTGATAGAATTCAGGAACTCTTGCCAGCACCTCTCCTTGCTCTATCGAATAATTAGTCTCGCCCATGCCCTCGTCACTCACAAAGTTGCAAGATTTTCATCAATAGTGCACCGATGGAATTGTTGGAGAGCTACCCTCCTGTTCCTAATTGCAGAATGACACTCCTTGTTCCACCAAGGAACAGGCTACCACTTTGATTTGGGGATCGACGCATTGGCGGCAGCGTGTATCACAGCTGTAACGTGATCCACCCAGTTCTGAATGCCTTCATGCCACTCCAACACAGCCAACTGTTTAAAAAGCTGGTAGTCAGCTTTGTTGATGAGCCTCCTTGGTGGCTGCCTGGCATGATCCATTCCATCTGCAAATTTGGCTAGATAGGGTAGTGATCACTGCCATGAAGGTCGTCATCAACATTCCTCTGGGCAATGTCTGCAAGAGCTGGCGAGCAGTAGGAGAGGTCAATGGCTGAAGATGTACCTGTGGCAACGCTGAGGTGTGTGGCTTTACCTGTGTTTAGTAAAATTACTTCTGTTGACTGATCACACCATCAACCATTCGAGCCCTGGGGCAAATGGTGTTAGATCCCCATAATGAATTATGTGCATTGAAGTTTCCTAAAAGGAGAAAGGGGTGGGGAAGGTCATCTATGAGCTGTGTCAAGAGTGAACCATCAAGAGGCTCTCCAGGTGGTAAATACAGAGAACACACTGTAATGTCAATATGTGCTAACACACAGGCTCCAACTGCCTGTAGCATTGTAGTTAAGGGCAGAGGAATGGAATGGAATGTGTCCTTGATGAACACTGCCACACCGCCTTGCGACCTATCACCAGTCACGTCATCCTTTCAGTAAAAGTGGTAGCCTCTAAGTACAGGTGTGTCACACTGTTTGAAATGTGTCTCTTGAAGGGAGGCACAAAATGGCTTGAACTTTATAAGAAGCTGTAATTCCTTCAAATGAGCCCTGAATCGATTCATGTTCCATTGGAGTATGGTAGCCATTTTAGTGGTGCAGTTCTAATTTCCCCCAATCTTTGTGCCGAGACAGTGAGGCATTGTTGGAGCGAGTGGTGGCAGAAGGGCTGACTGGTTTCGTTGATGAGGCATCGATCTCCATTATGATATCCTTGTCATTGTTTAAGGCTGCCATAATGACGTCTGATGATGCCTGGGAGAGGCTTTTGACTGAATGTCGAGATGCTTTCTTTGATTTCTTCTTGCTGGAAGAAGATGAAGAAAGTGCAGGTTGCAGAGCATTCTGCTTCTGGTGAGGGGGGGGGGCACCTGTTTCTCGGGAGCTCCCTGCTGTTGGGGAGCATGCTCCTTTGGAATGGCATGTTCCTGTGGTATGGCACTCTCCTTTTGGGGTGTCTGCTCAATGACTGCCAAACCTATCTTTTCTTTCACTTCCACTAAACCAGCCTGTATTGCTATGTCTCTACTAGCCTGAAGCTGGCACATACAGATGCAGGTACAAGTGCTGCTGGTGAAAATTGCGATGGTCTGCATTGAGGCATCAAGTGTGGGCATGGGTTTCTGGAGTAGTGAGGCGTAGGAGGTCGGCTATGTCATTTTATATTCTTTTTTGGTGTCTACATATGGAATACATTTTCACACTTTTATCTCTTGCATTTTTTGTTATTCCACAACAGGAAAATCATGACTCCAAACTGGGTGGCTTCCACAGCAGTTTAGACAAATTGCTGGGGAGGGAGAGTCAACCACAGATTCGCACACCTCCCACATGTTGGTTGACCACCTCAATTCTGTGTTGTATGACCGAAACACTGGCAAGTAAAACACCTCATAGGGTTCAGTATAAAAGGGCTAACTGAGGTGGAGAAACCCTGCCATAAGATGTTCTGGCAATGACGAGGAATTTAAAGTTACAATGAAGCGCTTTTCTCTATCACTCCATTATTCCTTTGCTCAATGTCTATTACACCCTGTGATGCCCACTCCTGTTTTAGTTCTGCCATGTCAATGTCCATAATGACACGGCATGTGACCACTGCTTTGCTGGAATTTAAGGTGTTGTGTAATTCCACAATGATATCATATTCACCCAGCTTCGCTGAGTTAAGGAGGAGGTCCACCTGCTTTGCACTGGTCGTCTCAACTAACGAAGCCCCAGTGCACAGCCTCTTAATAGATTTCAATGTACCTGCAAGCTCTTCCAGTCCCTTATTAATGTAGAAAGGAGAGACCTATTTGAAAGTACCCTCTTTCCTCTTAACAACAACAATGACATTATTGGTAACAACTCCTGGAGCCCTGTTACTAACGGCATTTTGTGTCTCAGGAGGACTGGCTCCCTCAACCACTTAGGCCGTGGCCTGAGTGCAACGGGGCGTAAAGCGGAGCGTGAAGCGGGGCGTACAGCGGGCAACTCAAACCCATTTGACGCTATGGAGGTGTCCTGGCGATGAGCGTTTGGAGCGGCGGTTGCAGCGGACGGGAGCAGCGGAGAGCGGAGTGTGCGCGGGCACCGCAAACATGTTTGTTTCTCGAGCAGGCGGCGAGCGTGCAGCGGGCGGAGAGACATCTCCTTTGAGGATATTATCTCTGCGGTGCAAGAAAGGCCAGAAATTTGGCAATCTAGTTACACTCAGTATAAAAATACTTCAGTTGGGAAGAACATATGGAGTTAAATAGTAACAAAGCTGAATACTGATCGTAAGTAACAGAACAAGAAGACAATGATGAACAGTCGCAACCCATGACTCATTCATTACCTACCAGGAAAAGAAAGAGAAACGCAAATGCTTTGCGAGAGGACATGCTGGTATCAGAAAAGCAGAAACTATTGCTGATGCAGAAGAGAATGAATCTGAAGCAAGATTATTTGTTTCTAATTAGTATTCTGCCTGCGATGAAGAAGTTGTCTACCTACAGAAACTCCATTTTCGGGGAAAGTTCAATGATTGGTTGCTTGAAGCCATGACTGAAAATGACTGGTTTTCCGTATCCCCCAGGACAATATGAAAATCAACTAAATACTTCTTGTTAATTAATACCTGACAAGTAACCCACATTAGGCTACCTGTTATGGTCGCCTTTAAATTACGAGGGGTCAAATGTAATTTTTCAAGTAATATAAAGCTAACTTCAGATGTTTGTAAAGCTTATGGGACTTAACTACGGGGTCATCAATCCCTAAACTTAAAAACTAGTTAGGAACTACCTTATACTAAAGACGTCACAAACATCCATGACCATGGGGGGGGGGGGGGGGGTGTTTCGAACCCCCGATGGGGAACGGCCTCACACATCATAGCATAGCGTCTCAATGCGCTTGATCATTCCCCCGCTGCCAGGATCTGATCGTAAACTTTCATATTGCGTACTGAACACTCCAAACAATTCTCTCTCTGTTTCACTAGAAAAAATTGGACCTTTCTTAACACTGAAAAAATAAAATTTTTAAAATGTATTTTCTTCCAATTAGAAATCAGTCAACACTGCATGAGACTCCATTGTTTGACCTCTGCCGGATGCAAAACGCTCTGTTGTCAGCTGGCCGTGGCCTGCCGCGTCAGCTGGGTTCTGACGTCATGAGCGTGCTGCCCGCTCCGGGCGACGCCACACTCAGGCTGTGTGTTGCCCGCTGTACGCCCTGCTTCACGCTCCTCTTTACACTCCGCTGCACTCAGGCCACGGCCTTAGATGTGTGGGTGTGAGTACCCCCTGACAGGAAACCCATTCCGCTGGGGTTAAAAACACATGAATGCTCCATCTCGGTACCACGAGCAGCTGAGGAAGGTACAGTTCACCGAAGCAGAGTCCCGCTTGCCTGAGTAAGCCTTATACAACTGAGGTGTGGCAATATGCCTAGAGATTGCTCGCTAGCAACTGTTCAACCTCAACAGCCATGCATTCCATCAGCATGAGATTGAGGGTTTTTTCATCCTCATGATCTGGGCAATAAAGCTGAGATCCCCGCTCCCTGCAACATACAATGTTCCCGCTGCACTACACGGTGGTCACTGAAGCATGCCCAGGGCTTACGGTCTAGAGGACTAGCAGTGTGCAACAGTCTCCAGCTCAGGACCCCGGGTTCGCCAAGCCTGTACTCAGGAAATTAATACTGAGCCCCTGATGAGCCCAAGAAAAGTAACTAGAGAGAGAAGATGATGTAAGGTAATAGGAGACAAGATTTAAAAAATATTAGAACTACAAAAGAATAAAATGTGGCAAGGATAGAAGACAGTTCAAAATGCCGAGCAAGTTGCATCATGAATACCCCTGGCCCAGAGCCATCAAGTGATCCCCACCAATGTCTCAGGCAGTCATGAAGCCAAAAATCCCAGCTTCACAGAAAAATTAATTACTTTCATGGGTGAAGTCTAAAACTATGTCGCCACTTTTGTGTCGTTTGCTAGTGGCAAAGGTAGCATGTCAAGGAAGCTAAAAATGTTGTTGCAAAGCAGCCACACTGGACAATCTAGCAGAATGTGAGCCACCATCAGGTGGGCACCACACATGCAGTGACATGAAGCCTCATGCCAGAGAATGTGTCAATGGATCAGCCAAGGGTGTCAAGTGCGTTGAGAGCAAAAGGCCATGGATTTCCTGAGAGAATCATGAATGAAAGCCTGCCACATGGTGGTGGACTCTTTATTGCCATCAGTAGGTTTGGGGAGATCAGGGCAGACTATCCCAAAGTTCCACCCCACCAACAATTGATGGCATATAAGCAACCAAAGGTCTCATTCTGGAACCACCATTTAGGAGGGGGGAAAAACAACCTGGAAGCCCAAGTGACCAACAGATCACCATGTTAATCCCCCGATATGGCAACCTAGAGTCCACATTGAAATGCCTGTCTCACCAGCTTGATGGATGTCAGAAAGAAGCTCCTGGACAGCTGCAACTAATGGGTGACAAGGAAAGAACTGATCTGCAGCCTGAAGACTGCTCATGGAGACATTACAGATTATTCTAATCTTGACACTGCAGGAACAAAAATTGCTAATGGCTGATTTAGTGGGCACCAAGTAAACAGTGATGATAATGCACCTAATTAACAGAGCATATTTCACTGCATCTTGTATGTGTCTATGCAAAACCAATTCATCTGTTGACCATTGCAACCAGAAACATCAAGGACAGCCAGGAGCAGGCAGTGAAAAACTGTTGGTCCATGAATCTTTCAGACCAAAGGATAAAGTCGAGACAAATCAGAGATCAGAAATCAAGTCACAGGAGCTGTGCTATTGCTCTTTTACAAGAGTCAACAGTGGGGGAGTATATTGTTAGGCTGGAAATGAAGACTATTGCACTATCACATTTATATTCTTAATTTTTGGGTATGGTGTTAGACACTAACTTAATAAACAATTATTTTCAACCTTCTGATTGGCTGTCTTGACTTGCTATAATTTTTAAGGATAATTATATTTTTCCAACATTATGGAATTCTTTGTAATTTAAAGGTGAAGAAACTAAAATAAATATGGTAAACTAACCTTTAAGCTTGATCCTTTTTAATGTGTGCTATCCTTTGAGATATATCAAACAACTGTGCCATGAAAACTTTTAATAATGGCATGAATGGCTAGCCTCACAAGCACAAAATTTTTGTAAGTGGCTGATTTCCAAAATGTAATGTTTTGAATGCAAGTCAAAGGGTTTGTGATTTAAGGTAGTCATAGAACATTCTCACTATTAACATAATTAATCTTGCATAAAAGGACATTTGCTTTGAAAGTAAAACTTTTAAAATCACTATTTCCAGTTTTTTCCCCTGCAACTTCTTATATTTATAAACAGAAGGGACAATCACACTCATCAAAAGTAGTTTGTAAAACAAAGTATTGTAACATCTTTGTCATAAAGCCTTTGAAACATTCTCCTATTGGCAGAACTTGTATGCGATTTGTTGTAAATAGTGTAGTTCCTTTTCAACTAGAGTTTTGGTCTTATTATCTCATTTTTGTTTTATTGCTGCAGTAGAGGGCTGAAGTACAGTTCTTAGGAATCAAAATTACAATAATTTTGTTGCTAACTAAAGCAAGAAAAATTCCCAAAATTCTAAAGAATTCCTGGGAATTTCCTAGATTTCTCCCAAATTAAAAAATTCCCAGGTTTTTCCAGGATCTCCCAGGGCATATACACCCTGCATCAATACATTCAATAACACCACTTGTGAAATTCCAATCCTTAAGGTGCCCTATCTTGAGTTCTGTTGAGCACAAGGTATGGTGTGAAGTGTAATGGATAGGTCTTGGCATAGTTATCATTTGCATACCTCTCAGAAGAACTGCCACATGGTAGCTATCCTACAGTGCCATATAAAAAATAAGAATACATACTTCCTGTAGCCCAGCTAAACTGAGCAAATCAGTTGGTTTTTGTGCGAAATGTGTGGTCTTTAAAAATGGCTTATAAATGTATCATGTGTTCTGGCAGTTTCTGAGAAAAGCACAATTTTTTGAATAAACATGTCAAATTATGAGGGTGAGGACTTCTATAGTTCTTATTCTTCACATATCATCAAAATTTTTACTGTACATTCTTAAATTACTTTTTAAAATGTTTTTCTCTATATTTAAATGTTACCAAACTCCAGAGGTTCAAAGTTACTGTAGTTGTGCACAAGACTAAAAAACTATGTTTTTAGTTACTTTTGCACTTTGGATTGCAAATATCTAAACAACTAACAATACAAAATGTTCCAAATTTTAACAAATTATTCAGTACAAATTTACATAGAAATGTTTTTCCCCCATTTTCAAAATTTGTTATCTGTTATCAAGATACTGCTGTAAAATCATTGTGATTGAGTACCGAAGATAGTGACTGCAAAGGGAGACTGCATTTGGGTGATATGAAATTTCCAATGTTATTTTAAGAAATCTACATGGTGGAAATTCTCTCCCCCCCCCCCCTCCCACACACACATATATTACAGTTGAAAATTTTTGCTTGATGAAGGATTGATTTTATTTTTGCTATTCATTACATGTAATGTCAAGCATCAAATTACATTAAGCATTTCAAAATATTTTGATAAGTTTGCAGAAGTAAATATGCATTGTATAGACATTGTGTATGGTTGATTTTAGTTCATACATAGCGGGAATGTAGTGGAGATACTGGAATTTTATCTAAAACTAGTGACCCACCCAGCTTCGCACAGGTGGAATTTATGTTCTATATCTATAAAATTGATGTGTGTATGTATTTTATTCATAACTATGTGATATTTAACATAATTAACACAATGCACACTATGCTCCGAGTGTTTAAACCACATTTAAATACTAACATCACAGTGCATTCTATATTTAAAAGTTTATGGGCTGATTGTGTAAACATCGCAAATTGGAAATCAAATTTGACGTTAGATCAGAAATTAAATTCTGTTCAGGGGTCCACTCTATTGTATAACACTAAACCTAGAGCTGCAAAGCATGGTTCAACATTGATCTGCATCAGCATGGAAGATGCTTTGCAACACCACTAAAATCGGCTATCAACATGATTATTGTGCTTTGACTGCAGATATTAATCGATACACAATATTTGTTATCGAAGCTTTCTTGTTGTAAAGACAGAAGGAAGTAAACAGGAAAAAGCGTTATATTGAAACTTCTCCCAAAATGAAAAAGATTTACTTCTAGAAATTGGTTTGGAGCAATAATAATAAAATAAATAAAAATAAGAGCTATATAGTTGCTGTGGCCTAGAAGGTACATTCATGGAAACAGGTTTCTGTTGATTGTAATTTGCATAATATTGAAACGGATAGTGTTTGAAACTTGTGAAAATTCTAAGAAAAGGGCCACAAAAGCACTTGCATGTTGTTGTTGTCGTCATCGTCTTCCATCCAGATACTGGTTTGATGCAGCTCTCCACCCTATTCTATCCTGAGCAAGCCTCTTCAACTCCTCATATAAACGGCAAGCCACATCCATCGGAATCTGCTTACTATATTCATCTCCTGGTCTGCCCCCCCCCCCCCCCCCACCACTCCAATGCTAAATTTACAACTCCTTGATGTCTAAGAATGTGTCCTAACAAGCAATCCCTTCTTTTAGTCAAGGTATGACAAAAATTCCTTTTCTCCCCATTCCTTTCCTCCTCATTAGTTAAACAATCTACCCACCTCCACACAATAAACTTAGTTTCGGTGCGGGCAGTGGCGGGTTGGACCAAGACTGTTTTGGCTTCCCTGGAAAAATCAAATCTACCCACCTAATCTTCAGCATTTTTCTGTAGCACCACATTTTAATAGCCTCTATCCTCTTCCTGTCTAAACTATTTATCATCCAAGTTTCACTCCTGTACACAACAACACTCCACAAAAATGCCTTCGGAAAAGACTTCCTTACACTTAAAGTTATATTCGACATTATCAAATTTCTCTTTTTCTAAAACTCTTTTCTACTCATTGCCATTCTGAATTTTATATCCTGTGTACTACGACCAACATACATTATTTTACTGCCCAAGTAACAAAACTCATCTACCACCTTTATTGTTTCATTACCTAATCTAATTCCTTCAGCATTACCTAATTTTCTAAGATTGCATTAATTAGCCTTGTTTTGCTCTTGTGAATGTTAATTTTATACCTTCCTTTTAACACACTGTCCATTCTGTTCAACTGATCTTCCAAGTCCTTTGCTGTCTCTGACAGAATTACAATGTTATCAACAATACGCGATGTTTTTATTTTTTCACCCTGAACTCTAATTCCTTCTTCAAATTTCTCTGTGCTTTCCTTTATAGCATGCTCAATGTGCAAACAACATTGGAGAAAGGCTACACCCCTGTCTTACTTCCTTCCCAACCACTGCAGTCCTTTCATGCCCTTCAACTCTAATAATAGCTGTTTGGTTAATATAAAAGTTGTAAATAACCTTCCATTTCTTATATTTTACCCCTGCTGACTTCGGAATTTCAAAGACTTGCATATAAACAGATATTATTTTTTAGACTCTCTTTACAATTATCATGGTACATTTCATCTTTCAGCAAGCCCCAAATAATCGAAAATAATAATGTAAAATAGTTCTGTTCCTCAACAGTAGCTTAGAATGCTCTGAATACTGACAGTATGATTTGTAAAGCAATTATGTGTTGTTATATTTTCTGACCAATGTAGTAGAGAGAGAATTCATGCTACGGGAGGAAACATGCAGCATATAAGTACATTCAAACCTCAAATCCTATATTTCAGAGTCTACGACGCAGTTACGTCCGCCTGTTGTGTACTTGTTAACAGTAAACCCATAAAAGCGAAGTTGTATTTTAATTATCAATGTACACACAGTTATCATCGCATGATGTGTTCTATAGTATACTGCTACTCCAGCTGAGAGAGCATGTATGAGATTTTGGATCACTATTGTGTGTTGTCATAATTCATACACTTATCTGTTCACTGCAAATATTCATCACGAACAGTCATGGGAGTGATGCTAGTGTACCAAGAGGCAGAATGATTTTACAAAAGAATGACAGTTGGCTCTTTCTCCACTAGGGGGGCTACTGTCATTCCAAATGCTATATGCAAACATTTATGTATATGTTATAACTATATTGATCCAATTGCTACCAAACTACCAAGGATTAGTCACTGGGCTAATGTGAAGATTTAATCAAATCAAAATGTTCAAATATTTGTACAGCTTATGGGACTTAACTACGGGGTCATCAGTCCCTAAACTTACAAACTACTTATGAACTACTTACGAACTAGGATGGCACAAATATCCATGCCCGAGGGGGGATTCAAACCCCCGACCGTAGTGGCCGTGCAGACCGTGACTGAAGCGCCTCAGTCCCCTCGGCCACCGAAGATTTAATCAAAATTGTTCCAGCTATCTTTGAATCTACAGGGAACATACATACACACATCCATTTTTATAGATAAGTTTGAGATAACAACATTGTCACATTACAATGGAAGCAGGCTTGACTTCAAAGGCAGGGTTGTCAACAGAACACAGCATTTATTCTGAAAACAGGTTTATTGCAAACTGAAACGTACACACAGCACTGACTGCCTCTTGGGCAGAGTGCTCTGCTATTTACACACAAACAGAATGTACCAGAAATTAGAAGAATAGTTAACAAAAGAAACATGTAGAAATTACAAGTGATCATAAGAAACATGTGGAAATTACAAGTGATTATAATAAACATGAAGAATATTCTGGAAATGATAAATACAAAAAAATAAATTTTTGCCAGAGGACGGAATTGAACCGGCGACCTTCAGCTTCAGCACTGCACTCAGTGACGGTATCCATTGCGCCATGTCCGCAGTCGGATAACTTGTGGTCTTTCAACATTGTTCCCTCTCCTGAAAAAACAGCAACCTGCTGTTAGGTTCCCTTTGGAGTCAGCTGCAATGTCCTGGACCTTGATATGGGTCCTCTGTATGTCAGTTCTGGTGAATCCTTCCCTTCTGCACGATTACCGATGACAGATGTTCCTGTTGTGGTTTCATCAGTATCATTACCATCTTTTGAGTCCTTGAACAAGAAGCCATTTTTGCCTATCTGCTCTTCAGGATCGTAATAAATCTTCATGCGAAGGACTTGAACAATATCTCTTTGTTTTTGTCATTTCGACGACAGTTCATAATCCTCGACTTCGTATGTGACATCCGACAGGTGGCCTATGACACGATACAGACCAAAGTATTGCTTCAATAACTTTTCTGATAGTCCAACTTTCCGTACAGGAATAAAAATCCATACCAGATCTCCTGGGATGTACACAACAGGTCGGTGCTTGTCCTTATACCGCTGACGGTTCTTCTCCTGGATGTCCAGTGTCCATATGCGAGCCAGCTGTCTTGCTTCTTCAACCCTGGTTATGCGTTGTTTCACATAGTCATAATTAGTATCATCCGGTTGCAACAGAAACAGTGTGTCCATTGTCGTCTCAGCCTCACGACCATGGAGCAGGAAAAATGGTGCGAAGCCTGTGGTGTCTTGCCTTGCTGTATTATAAGCAAATGTAATGACTGACAGTATTGTATCGCAATCCTTCTGATCAAAATCGACAAACATCAACAGCATTTCTGCTAACATCTTGTTAAAATGTTCTGTAAGAGAATTTGTCTGTGGATAGTAGCCAGTTGTCATTCTGTGGACAATGTCACAGCGTGGCATTACCTCTGATACTAGTTGTGACATGAATACTGTTCCTCGATCACGTATCACTACACGTGGTGCGCCATGCTTTAAAATAATGTCTTCTACTAGGAATTTTGCGATCTCTGGGGCTTCTGCAGTCGACACAAGTTTCGTGACAGCGTAGTGGGTGAGGTAGTTAGTGTGGACTATTACAACGGTTACCGGCGGTCGACTTCGGGAACCTTCCTAAAAGGTCAATTCCAATCTGGTGGACAGGAGCAGCTGCAGGTGGCATTGGTACCAGATGACCTGGAGGTAATTGATGCACATGCTTGACAGATCAGTAGAGACCTTGCCAGTAATACCTGGATCTCGTTCTGTCTAGGGTCTTCAAGATTCCCAGATAACCAGATATTGGAGAATCATGGAAATACTTGAGAATAGCTAGTCGGAGATTTGCTGGAATAACCAGTAGCCACTCGGGGCCCAGTGCATCATAGTTGCTCTTATACAATGTCCCATTTATCTGTTGAAACTCTCCTTTTGTTGGTTCTCCTTCCTCCAAGGCCTCCATGGTTTGTAATAATGCTGGATCTTCCCTCTGTTCTGCTGTAATGTCACCTAACTCGGTGAGGGCTGAAGTTTCATCTGTGCTATTGTGTTTGGTTAATGGATTCCCCAAAAGGCAGTCGGTGTCCTTGTGTTTGCACCTGTTTTTGAATACCACTGTGACGCCGTACTCTTGGAGTCTTAGTGCCCATCTTGCTAGTCAACCTGATGGATCCTTCAAATTGGTCAGCCAACATAAAGAATGGTGGTATGTCATGACGGTGAATGGTTTACCAAATAGATATGGCCAGAGCTTGTTGATAGCACGGACAACGGCGAGACAATCCTCAGTTGTAGAGTAGTTCATCTCAGAGTTTGAGAGAACGCTTGATGCATAACCTATCACCTTTTCAGCACCTTCTGAATTTTTACAAGCTGTACCATAACCACTTATGGCTGTGTGGAGTAGGTTTCCGCATTCTCACTGTGCAAGGATAGAACTGGTACTGAAGTTAGAGCCTCCTTAAGTTCCCAGAAGGCTTGTTCTTTCGTCTCATCCCAGTAAAACTTGGCATCTCCCTGCAGAAGTTCTTGCCATGAACGTGCCTTGTTACAGCCTGAGGAAACTTCTGACATCAGGGATGTGCTGAGGAGTTGGAAATGCTGTGACTGCCCTTACTTCATCTGGATCAGAAGGCACACCATCTCCATTCACTAGGTGCCCCAGGATTTTTATTTTGTTGGCGACGAAGAGGTGCTTCTTTGGGTTGAGGCGGAGTCCTGCTGTCTGAACACACTTCAACACAGTTGACAGGTGGCTCAGATGTCCTTGAAAAAACAACAATGTCATCTAGATAACAAAGAAATGTCGTACATTTAAGATGTCAAAGCAATTAGTCCATCATGCGTTTGAACATAGCCAGGGCATTACATAGCGCAACGGCATGACCTCAAATTCATAGAGGCCGTCAGGTGTAATAAAAGCAGTCTTATCTTTGTCAACCTTGATTTGCCAGTAACCCGTTTGCATGTCCATTGTTTATAAGTATGTAGCTCCTTTCTAACAGTCTAATGTGTCGTCAATGAGCGGCAATGGGTAGACATCTTTCTTTGTGATTTTGTTCAGCTGCCGATAGTCAACACAGAAACACCATGTGCCATCATTCTTCTTCATGAGGACCACCAGAAAAGACTGACTAATTTTATCGTGCAACATCTTTTTCACTCCTTCCTGAATTAACCGTCTTTCAGCCGGCGATACTCAGTATGAACGCTAATTGATGGATGATTCTCAGTATTGATACGGTGTTTTATCGTGGGCCATTTCATCTGGCTCTTCTCCTGCCTGGACTGGAATACAGCTGCAAAATTGGTGGAGTACGGTTAACACCTGCTGACTTTGTTCCTGCGTCAGACCGGGTCCTATATTCAACGCCATAGCAGTATCCTCCAGTGCATTGTTGGTAGTAACAGCAGACGATGAGACTTTGTGAACGAGATTGAGCTCACTGTCCTGGAATGGTTAGGATGTTTCAATACAGATTTCTTTAGGAATGAGTTGGGATTGCTTGTGAAAATTAGTGATGCAAAGTTCTCCTTGACCACCTGTAATGCTTATGATAGCTGCTGGTGTGCAGATATCCTTTCTTATACTGATCAGCTTTTTGCGATTGACAAGCACTTCACCGTTGAATTGGTCATCGACTGCTGACTGGAACTCTTCTCATTCTTAACGGCGGGATCTCAACATTCTCGACAGCAAACAACTCCCAGGGAGGTACATATTACGTGTACATGTTAGAATGGCTTTCTCAATTTATAGCTCAAATCTTCCAGTCAATGACAGCCTGGGATGCCTGAAGGAAGTCCCATTTGAGGATGGCATTATGGCTACATTCTATTAAAATGACAAATTCAAAAGGTTGCATCCTGTTGTTGATAATTACTCTTGCGACACATGTTCCTGCTGGCTGGACATATTTTCCATTTGCAATATTCAGCACAGTTGCTCTTGTATCACAGAACATTATCTTCTTTAGTTTGCAGCAATACTTATCCTACAATACAGAGAAAGAAACTCCTGAATCAACCAGTGACCAGGCAGGTTGGCCGTCGATTATGACGTCAATGGGATTTCCTGACATCTTAGCGACTGTCGTCCATGGAGGATTTTCATCTGCGGCGGCCCCACCACCGTAGATGGTCGCCTCACTTAGTCTTCCTGGGTGTGACAGCTACGTGAGCGGCAGTACATCTGTATGGTGACGATTAACGGCAGTGGCGTGTCAGGGAGCAACCTCATCCCGGGTATGGGGATGGACTTCTTCCCATAGGTCGACTGAACTCATCAGCAGGTGACTGTCTGGGATAGAACTGCTCTGATAGCTAATGTCTTGCGGCAAAATAATCATTGAATACTCGCCTTCTCTCTCTGCAGTAGTGTATGACATGTCCAGGGTGCCCACAGTGGTGTGTTGTCTTCTGTCCCACAGACATCTGTTCTTCTGCGGGGTGTCATAGTTACTGGGGGAGTTGGTTGTCGCCACACTGGCTGGTTCCTAGGCTGCTGTTTGGTGGCTGCAGTGTAAGTCATTGTAGGGCGAGGCCATTCTTCATGTCAGGTGCGACTGACGTGGTGGACAGGAGCTAAAGTCGGAAATACCTTTTCCTTAGCAGCATTGGCTTCCTCATTACATATAGGACTGACATCCATGGCCATAATCTGATGCTCACTTGGTCCAACAGTCCCAGCTGCAATAAAATGTTTTAATTCTTCTCTCACAATTTGTTGTATGAGAGAAACGAACTCGTGTAGGTCTTCCACAATGGCCATAGGGACTACATTGGGGAGTCTGTTGTACTTCTTTCGTCCAACCCTCTTCTGTTGCATCTCTTCAATCCACTGGCACCACTTGATGAACTCTTCCATCGTAGAGAAGTCTTATCAGAAGAGCATGGTACATGTCTTCTGCAATGCCCTTCTTTAGGTGTATGATTTTGTCGGCCTCCATCATATCCAGGTTAACCATGTTAAAGTGCCAAAACATTATGTATGTACAACTGTGTCGGTTCACCATGTCATTGGGCTAGGTTCTTCAGTTGTTCTTCTACCAAGTGGATTTGTTGCTGATGGTCTTCAAATGTCTTCTTAAGTTCTGTCTCTAATGTTTCCCAGTCATTCAGCTTCTTTTTGTTGTTTTCAAACTATTGCTGGGCTGTTCCGTCAAGGTAGAAATAAACATTGGTCACGCACATTGTATGATCCCACGTGTTATTCTTGGCGAATTGGTCAAACCCTTTTAGCCAGTTGTTGGGGTCCTGTCCAGCGTCTCCAGAGAACACCCAACAGGTATCCGGTGTGCAGCTGGCATACCGCTGCCTTCTGGGTCTTCTGATGTTACGGACTTTCAGAAGGATGTACTGGGTATATTCCTTGTATTCTGGTTCTAGTCCGTGTAAGCGACGTATTTTACGTTGCTTAATCGGAGCCATGGTGATGCAGCTGATGCACAGGATACCCGGGGCCTCCACCAAGCAATGTAGCATTGAAATGGAAGTAGGCTTGACAACTGAATACAACGCTTATACTGAAAGCAGGTTTATTGCGAACTGAAACACACACAGCACTGACTGCCTCTCCGGCAGAGTGCTGTGCTATTTATACACAGACAGAAAGTACCAGAAATTAGAAGAATAGTTAACATAAGAAACATGTAAAAATTACAGGTGAACAAACATTTAGAACATTCTGGAAATGATAAATACAAAGAAATAAATTTTTGCCAGTAGATGGGATTGAACCGGTGATCTTCAGCAGCGCAATTGGTGATGCTATCCATTGTGGTCTTGCGGCAATATCATCTTATTGGGTTTTCCAGATATTGGTTTCACATTTGGTGGATGTACCTGTACAGTTTGCACACTTATGTCCAATACTTATCTTTCTATTTGATGAAAACTATGTTGTGATGAAATTTGATCACATCAAAGACATAAAATGTACAAAAATGCTAGTCTCGTGGAAAATTGCTTCCACCATTAAAAAGTTGTGAGATCTCATGGGAAAACAAGTCGGTTAATTTAGTTAGTGTTCTTGGAATGACCTATTCAACACCTTCTCATTTTTTTTTAAAATCTAATTAGTCGTCTAGCAACATCTGTAGTGACTGTATCACAATTATACATCTTTATTTCTATAATAAATATAATGACTTTGCAATCTCATGGCAATGTAAACAAATATTTAAAATATTTTATGCAAATGTGAGGTATTTCATTCCTATGTGATTATGTTTGGTTACATAGTGGAATATAAATTATATTTATTTGTCGATGAGTAATTGCCAGTTCATTAGATGTATTTTGATGTCATTATATTATGGTATGATTCAAAGTCATTATATGTATTATAGAAATATAGATGTATAATACTAATGTAGTCTCTATAAATGTTGGTAGATTGCTAATTAGATAACAAATAAGTTATCCTATGTACTTCATTCTTATGTTATTTTATTTGGTCACATAATGGAATATAAATTACTGTTATTTCATTACGACAATGTGCAACTGACAGATCATTACATTTATTCTGATGTCATTATATAATGGTGTGATTGATTATATTTATTATAGAAATAAAGATGTATAATTGTGATACAGTGACCAAGATGTTGGTAGATATCTAATTAGATAAAAAATTATGACAAGGTGTTGAATAGGTGGTTCCATGAACCCCAACTAAAATAACCACCTTGGTTTCCCATGAGATCTCATGATTTTTTTACTGTGGAAGCAATTTGTTGCGAGGCTTGTGTTTTTGTAAATTTTATATTTTTTATAGGATATAATTTCTTTTTGTAGGTAGTTCTTTTCTGTAAAATGTAAACTTTACAGCTGGAAATGTCAATATTACTAAAATTTTACGGGCTATTATGCAATGGTCTTATGGATTTATTACTCAAACCCAACATTTCATCCCCAACTGCGGAGGACATTTTCAAGGGGGATTGTGGCACTTTTGTATGTCTGATGCACACCCCGGCTCACTACTAACTGCAGCCAAACTCCATTTACGAGGGCTCACGCTCAGAGGTGTGACGGATGCTCACAAACTGCTGGAAAAAGCAGGAATTTATAGGATTCCGTGTAGCTGTGGATACATATATCTGAGTACCACAAAAAGAACAGTCAAAAAACGACAAAGAGCACAAAGGTAACTGTGCAAGGGGAGAGATTGACAGATCAGCTGTTGCTGAACATATTTTTCAACCAGGGGGCCACCTTATTCAATTTGATAAGACTCAGGTTTTAGCAGCCACAAATGGATACCACGGAAGACTGTACAGACAGGCTATAGAAATTGTAAAACACCCCAATAACTCAATAGGGTGGAGGAGGATGTGAAACTAAATGAAATCTGGTTTGCAGTGTTGAAGAAGAAATGGAACAGTCTTCCACCATGGGACGATATTAAAAACGGATGACAGCAATCGGCAACGACGAATTGTGCACGTATATACAAAACATCTGATGTCACACCTCTATGCGCGAGCCCTAATGAACGGAGTTTGGCTGTAGTCAGTAGTGTGCCAGGGTGTGCATCGGACATACAGAAGTGCCATGAGCCCTCTTGAGAATGTCCTCCATTCTTGGGGACGAAACACTGCATTTGAGTAATAAATCCATAATACCATGGCTAACAGCCTGGGAAATTTTAGAACTATTTAGTCCTTTTCTGTAGTTTTTTTTTAATGTCAGACATGGACTTTATCAAAGAAAATTGGATGACTGTGTTTTAAGAAAGAACCTTTAACATGACGCCAAGGCCGATCCATACACATACATTTCATAGACCACCATAAAATTATACTTATATATGTCTGTGGCACATCGATGGTATGAAAACATCGGACTATCGATATTTCTCTACCGAAGATTCCACTCAATGATCTAAAAAATCATATAGCCTAAGGCACCAAGCCACAAATGAGACAGGTGAATATAAAGGTATGTTCTGTTTTGTATACTATATCTTTGTCACAATAGAATTTTTATTACGGCAGTTGTGGCACAGTTTGCTGAAGTTTGCAGCGACCAACGAATGAGACACTTTGGAAAACCAGTCACATAGAATAACGGGTATATTCTTTCTAGTTTACCATGAAGTAAATAATTAATTCTCTTCCTGTTCTGTAGTTGACAGGTTCTTGTATGTACCCCCCACAAAGTGAACATTTCGTTGTCAACATTTGCACCCTACATCACCACCGTAAGTAAAATTTATCCTTTACGTCAAAACTCTAAATATGGTGAAATTGTATCAGTTTATGCCTATTTCTTACAACTGCTATATCCGTACACAAATAATTGTTGATATGTTGTTTAAAGTGACAGGGAGGCCAATAATACTGTATTTGGTAGTACCAGTCTAGTAATTTGTGTCAGTGGATCTGCTTAGGATTGTTTGTTTTGGTACCTTTAACATTGATATTCTGGGACGTCGATGTTTTCCTTTCGATGTTCATTGTACATCATTTCTTTGAATTGATGTTACCATCGATACTTTTTTTCTAAAATTGATCATCCCTAGGGTAACAGTTGGTAGGACTTCAATTTTTGAAGTTGAATTTTTATTAGAATTGGAGAATTTAAACTGTGATCGGAGCTATGGATTTGAAAACATCTACTTCGTTTACCATTCTTAATGGCTAAGTACACTCATGATTATTGTATTGTACACATCTAAAGCAAACCATCTTTCAAATTATGTAAGTTTCATTGGCCTTCTGATAAAATTATCATAGAAAATCGGTACTTCAATTTTCAAGTTCGCGTATTTATTATAACAACATCACATGAGAATCCCAGCTAAAATGTTGATAACATGAGCAGAACCAGCACCTCCTAGGGAAGACAGAATGCAATACTCACTCCAGTTTTTACTCTATTGCACAGATCATAGATAACAGACTGCGCATCTCCCAGATCAATGGCGTCTTTCTATCTCTGTGATGTAGTGGTTTGAAACCACCATCTAATGCTTTTGTTCCCGATATAAAGTTTCTGGATTACGAGCAACAGTTTTTTTCCATTTATAACTAAAATCAAGCTAGAATGTAGAAGTAATTGGTATTGTTTCCATTTGCAGCAATTTAAGCTATATCTTATTCTTTATTCTCTAATCAGGTGCCACACGTCATTTCTGAGACTCTTCACTAAGTAATAAGGTGGCGGCTACGTAAAAGAAGGGGGGGAAAATAGTTGGGGCACCAGGAATTGAACCCGTGATCTCATGTATGTGGGCCCAGCACTCTGCCACAAGACCATTACCAAGACATCAATGATAATGTCAAAATAGCCGATACTCTTCTGTCAAGCCAAAATGTATTTGTTAATAGAATTAATATTTACAGATATTTTAATTTTTCCTTCCATTACATGCTAAATACTATCTAAATACAAAATTAGTTATTTGTGTGTCTGCTAAAAGCAGCTTAGAATTTTGATGATTGGCGAATCAGTGAGTGACAGAATTCCCTAATATTTCTTAAACTATAAGGTGATAGTTTGTAACCGAAAATTCAGGCTTCTAGATTTAGCCACAATGGAGATACAGGGGGTTCGAAAATGTCATGAACTGCTTCAAGAAAAGGGTGGTGTGGCTGTGCGCTCGACTGCCGTGCCCCCAGATCTTGGAGAAAACACACACACACACACACACACACACACACACACACACACACACACACACACACACAGAGGGTTAGGGAACCAGCTGCTTCAATCTTCATTCCACCTTCCTCACCAAACATTTTGGCATGCAAATTATTCATGCTTTTTGTTGACAGAGGACAGGAGAAAGTGATGGTAACAGCAGAAAGAGTGCCAGTGGGATTGAAAAGAGGGGAGGGTGGCAGTGGCAGTCAAAAAGATAAATGGATACAGTAGAAGTTGGAAGAAACAGAGAAGGGTCCGTGGAATGGCAAAGAGAGATGAGTGAAGATCATACATCAGCTTATTCAGTACAGATTATAGACACTGGAAAACTTTAACAAGACATATTTTTTCCACTTTCCCCCATCCCCTGTTCGCTTGGATTGACGTTTCTAGGTTAAGGGATTACAAGACAACCAATCCATCCACAAAAATGTGAAAGGAGGAGACATAAGTTAAGATACGGAAAGGAAGATAGCAGGTAGACGGAATGAGGCAGCTGGTTTCCTACTTTTCTGTCAGAGCCCTTTAAATAAGAACATACTGGCCTCTTTTGTGCTGCAATTAGAGCATTTTTCAGCTGGTAAAGTACTGTACAAGGTTTGCTGTTACGCAAATTCCAAAGGCAACAACTGAAAATTTATCAAACGAAAATAATAGTAATAAAGTACATGTTACACTTACCTCTAGACATTGGTGTTGCCACCTCCTAGCCATCATTTCCACCTGTGGCCTCTTGAATGCACGTGAACCATTAGCCACTACTTTATCTGGCAGAAGCACACAGTGCAGGGTAGCCAACAAACTCCAGCCTTGTTTGATTTGAGCCTGCTGGGCAGTGAACTGTTCTTCTTTTTCTTCCTCAATCTTACTATTCCAACTCAGTGACATTCTTGTGCTCTGTCTGTATAAGTACAAATACTTATGTATTATCACAACCACTTCTGAATCTAAATGTAACTGACATATTAATACACTAAATGTTTATATCCTAAATGGAGTAAATTGAGCTATTATTACATGGATGTCAAAATATAAATTAGTTACAGGAAAAAAAGCTTTTGGGCTAAATAATACTGTGTTGAACAGTAAAGAAAAATGTTTCCAAATAAATGAAAGTAGCTAGGTAAAGAGTTAATAACTTGGGTGGGGGAGGGGGGGTATAAATGAGAACAATATTTGGTCTACAAATGCATACACAATACTCAAATAAAACAGAAATTAAACTAATAAATAATGAAATAAAAATAAACTCACTGAATGTTCATGAGTAAACATGCTGAAGGTTATGGGCTGATCAATGACTTAGATATATGAAGTTATAAGTCTTAGTCTTTCATTGGAAATATAACAGTAGAGCACAAACTAATATCTCTGTACAGTCTAGCAACAAGGAATCCAAAATTAGGGGAAATGGCTAAAACACACGAGATATTCAATAGAAGTTGTGGACCAACAAACATATTCCATTACCTAAGTAATGAAGGACCCTGTAATTAATTTTATTGCACAATTACTGCTACTTTTGTTACAGAATAAATTTTTAGTTCTTTGTTTAAAGATTCGAAATGCGTAAGTATGGCAACACTTAATTTCAGGAAAACCAGATTATCAGCACAGAAGGTGTCGACATTGATTCTGCTTAAATAGCAATAGTACAAATGGAAATGATTTTTTATGCATAGGAAGTGACAGTTGTGGCTGTCACTATCATGATAATTAAATCATAAAACCCAATAAAATATAAATTTATTAGGGTATAGTATTTCTCTTATTATAAAACTTTCCCAATCATTTGTCCATCAATAAAATATTCCATAAAAATGTATGTACCTGTGCAATTTTCGGTTACGTTCCTGTTCAGGTACAAAGGTTGCATTATTCATGGACATCAGGGTGTTGGCAATAGCTATGATGGCAAGAAGATGATTAGTAGTGAGTGTTGTACTCAGCTCCCAATGTATTCGTGATGTGAATAAGCGTGTCAGCCGCTCAAGACGAAGAGCATCTTCTGGCAAATCCAAAGCAATTGGTGACACTTCTACTTCAGCCATCAGTTCTGCATCATCCACACTTGTCTGCCATGTTGGTAACAGTAAACTCATGTGACCTGAAAAGTATCAAATGATATACAATGAACAGCATAGCAAACTAAAAATGATGATTATAAGCTATTACAGAATTGACCACAGAACCCAAATGAGAAGATAATGAAATCAAAGAACACTGGTATCTCTTTTAGCATCTCACCTGATTTACAACAGCTTCATTTATGAAACTTTCTGGCAGATTAAAATTGTGTCCCGGAACCTGGACTCAAACCTGGGACCTTTGCCTTTCGTGGGCAAGCGCTCTACCACTGAGCTATCCCGGTACGACTCACGATCCAGCCTCACAATTTTAATTCTGCCAGTTCCTCGCCTCCTACTTTCCAAACTTCACAGAAGTTCTGTGAAACTTGCAAGACTAGCACTCCTGGAAGAAAGGATATGGTGGAGACAAGGCTTAGCCACAACCTAAGGGATATTTCCAGAATGAAACTTTCACTCTGCAGCGGAGTGTGCACTGATATGAAACTTCCTGGCAGATTAAAATTGTGTAGGAGGCGAGGTAAGGCAGAATTGAAGTTGTGAGGAGAGACTGTGAGTCCTGTCAGGATATCTCAGTTGTAGAGCACTTGCCCGCAAAAGGCAAAGGTCCCAGGTTCGAGTCCCGGTTCTGGCACACAGTTTTAATCTACCAGGAAGTTTCATATCAGCGCACACACTGCTGCAGAGTGAAAATTTCATTCTAGAGCTTATTTATATCCTCAAATTTACAATGAAAAATCTGTCCCTAAGAAACAGGCATTGGAGATGGTCTTACAGCTACAAACCTATTATTTAATAATAGGAATAGACTTTCCATTGTAAATATGACATACCAAGGCAGCCAGTGATGGTGTAAACAGTGCCTCTCCTTGTCATAAGAATCACACTAAATGTATGTGAGCTCTAGGGAATGTAGCCAAGTGTAACAAATAGAAGCTTGTGTTGACCGGGGAGAGCGTTCAGATGACAGAGGTTAAAGGGGCCACTTGCGAAAAGCAGGAGATCTGGGTTTGAGTCCTGGTCAGGTACTAATTTCCATTTGTCACAAATTAGTTGACCACCTTCAGGAGTGCAGATTTTGTCCACAGATTTTGAGCATATAAAGATGATTTGGTTGCATTACACTGAAAACTAATAACATTTTACTGATACTCTTGTTAATCATGTTCAGCATCAATTTCATTGCCTTTCTACAATTTGTTTATACTGTATTTTTTTTAAAGATACTGTACTACAATTTCATATGCAGCCCAAACATTATTATTTTTCCTATAACAACATTACTGACCTCCTTTGGATAGCACACCAAAAGAAACAGGGACCATTGGACGCAACAGACCTAATTTCTTCTCACATACTTTGTCAAGATCAGGATCCATGTCCCATGCATGCATTAGTGATAGGAGAAGTTGTGCTGTTTCCATAGTAATGTTGGTCTCTAGTCCTGCCACAGCACGAGGCTTTGTCTTGGAAGATAATTCATTTCCATTTTCTGTACCACCTGTGAATTAAACAAGAAACATTGTTGTACGATGTATATATGACAGATTTTGTAAACGAGAACACTGGCCTTTTCGGACTGCACAATATATTTTGCGTGTCATTTAATTTATGTAGGAAATGTCTAACTGCTAACATATTTCTTATACACTAACGTAAGGCCATTTAAATTGAGAGTCCATAATACAAATAATCCTTGCAAAAGAAGTTCTTAATTACAGTGTATTAACCCATTGGTACAGTAATACATCACAAAACAAAAGATGATGTTACAATGAAGGAACATATCATACTGGCCCCCTCTACCACTGTTGCCAGATTCAGATATATACAAATCTGGCTTATCTATTATTTCCTCTATACAGGGAATAAGTGTACTGAAAAAAAGCTTTGAAGTCTTGAGCTTCTGACTTCTAAACTTGATTATGCAATTGTGAAGTAAATTTAAAATAAACTCATGTGGAAATTTCCTTTTGTTTTAAAGTGCAACAGTATGCCAAGGTCCTGTAAAACTGTCATGCATAAAAATGTAGCAGCTCTTAGCTTTACTTTACACATGCCCGGTCATTTCAGTTTAACTACTTTCTTTGAGGATCGTTTGCAGTAGTAATGAGTAGCTTCTCTCATAACGAGGTCAATGACTAATCTACCATGCAGATGCAGAAGGGTGCAGAATGTTGTCAACAAATATTAATAACTGTGTCCCTGTCAAGAAATTCAACAACTTGGGTCTGTCATTTTTATTTGCATTAACGAAAAATCCTGACCATTGGGCAAGAATGAATGACCTCTCACAGGAAATGGTTAAATTATTCTGTTTAACATTTTCAGACTTTGCAGCAGTTTATACAGAAAAGTACATAATTACAAAGTTTTTATTCTGAGCAACATTACCATTTGCAATTAAAACTAAATTTCTTTCCACATATTGCTTATTTTTTAAGTTGTGACACAATGAAGTCACTTCATTCTGCCCCCTTTGGCAACTGCTTTAATGTAAGTGAACCCTGTGGCTTCATCACTGGAAACATTGTGAACAGCAAAATCATAATAATATACGCTATCTTACATAAAATATTACATTTGTTGTTGCTGAGGTACAAGGAAGTTTTGCATGCAATCCAAAGATACAACTGATACCAAATCCTTTTCGGTATTCTGCTTGAATCACCTTCTTAGTTCATAAAAAGGACTCCATTTTTCTTAACTGAAATACTTTGGCACAATTAGTTTGACTTTATCTCTAATACAAAAAGCAGTTATCTGCTTTTCATTGTGTAAGATCATTATTTTTAATTGAATTTTCCGTTGGTGCTTGACAAAACATGATAAAATACATTTATTTATTATTTTGAAAAACATAATGTAGGAGAGTAGAAAATGGAAATTGAGTCGGATCATTCAATACCTTGCTAGCACCCTGTGTCATATGTATGTTAATTCCCATTGAGCCCCATCACTTCCCTTGCTTGTGCACTTGTTCTGAAATGGTGCCAGTTTCCTTTTGACACCATGTTGTAGCTCAATATTGGTTTTCCTTGTACAATCATTGCCTGGCAGCATGTGCAATGGTACGTGAGAAGGAAATATGTTATTGAATTGGAGCGAGGGAGCAAGACGGATGTGCGATACGCTGCTGTGGTGTTTCACAGGACATGTTAGTGCAGCAGTAGTGACTGTTGGAAGGTGTACAACACAAGACTTTAGTGAGGGCCTTGGAGAAGAAGAACTCTTAACCGGGACCGGGACCAGAGGTGAGGCAAGGCAAAGCATATGCCCGCTTTGTTTGTCAACCAAGCTGGCGGGCATTAATATACAACTGGACCACTGTGCAGTGGCGAATCCATAATTGTTCCCGGGAAATGGAATGAAGCCGTGTCACCTATATTTCTCAATTGTTAGTAATGATGTGGTGTTTTAGTCTTTGTATCGAGAATAAGGTCACTATTCCTGTTTTGGTCAATTAATTTCAGTTGGAAATATTCTTTCTTCTCTCTTTGAGGTGTTTAGCAATTTTTCTAGTTGAATTGTATTCTGCCTGGTTTATACACTCGGTTAGCATTCTTAACTACATTAATGATGCAGAGTAATGTTAGAAGTTCTTGTCTGTGTCATTGTTTCTTCCTTTATTTTTTAAGAGGTAAAATTTTCTAACTCTAAAGATATTTTGTCTGGTTGTAACCTCATTAGCGCTCACACTACAGGAACTAGCCAAGTCACTATTGAAGTTATTGTTCTACTTTGTGCCTTGTTACTAGTTCTGCTTTCATACCGTTGAATGTAGATCTTGTCAAAAATATTATGCACAACCTTGGTTCAGATCCCTGTTGTATGTGTAGATTAAGGTATACATTATTTTGGATCCATGGTCGAGTATGAATCGAAATTGAGTGGCTGTGCATGTAAAGGGTTTTAGTGGTTTTACTGCTTTGTCAAATGCCTTGCTCTTTGTCATCTGGCAGCAAATTGATTAAGGCCTGTAATTAGGGTTACCATATGTTCTCTTTTACCCGGACACGTCCTCTTTTTGAGACAAGAAGATGTGTCCGGCCGGAATTTATAAAATTCAACGAAATGTCCTCTTCTTTGAGTTCTGAAAAATAATTTTTGTTTTGTCATTAGCGACAACCAGTTCGTTTGCACTGCAGTTCCAAACTGTTGGCAACTTATCACGCGCATACACAGAGTGAAATGACATTCTCAATATTTCGCACTCCGCATGGGTCTGACAGCTGCAAACGATTTGGAACTTCTCTGCAAAGGAACCTGGTTGTCTGTCCTGTATTCAACCAGTGTATTCTTTTTCTGTATTATATTCTTTGGTGTTACTTTTGATATACTTTGTGGTTTCGGTTAAAGCTGTATTGTGTGTTCGAGATCGTAGGTAGCGTTTTGCTTCAAAATAAATTATGGACTTAAATACAAATACATAATGCCGAAAAGAAAGTGAGTGTGAAATATGTGCTCCTGGAGAAATACCAAGAGAATGATCAAACGAATGTAAGAATTAATGATACATTGTGCTATGATCAGTTATTTTATAAAAATTTTGAAAGATTATCAAAGGAAACAGAAAATACCAGTAGCTGGAGTGTGGTGTACATATTTACGTCAACTAGTGTTGTTAGTTATACTGAACTGCTGAAAATTGTAGTCGTAATGCCAATATAGAACGTGTGTTTTCTCTTGTGAACACACAGTGGACAAAAGACAGAAATAGATTTAAAATAGATGGTGGTGGTGGTGGTGGTGGTGGTGGTGGTGATGGACATGAGGGACCAAACAACGAGGTCATCAGTCCCTTCAACCTCAAATTGTATACGCCACGGAACCCAATGAAAAATAGGTGAAAGCCAAAAGACTATTACACTAGGAAGTAAATTCATCTCACCAACAAGGCTAAGACCAACCCAGGGCAGCAAATGCTACAGCGTCCGCTCCCACAGCTCCAGGAGCGACCACTACCCTAAACCACAAGTTACTAACGACACAGTGGTCAACGTATCACAACTATAGAGCAGGGAGAAATAAAACTACATTAAAAATGTAAAAGACAGCCAAGAATCACAAACCCACTCACCATGACCAAGCGAGTCCTAGATCTGACAATAAAATCTACTTTCACGGAGGAAGGCAAGGACGCGATCAACCATCCGTGGGTCATCCGCCAAAACTAAAGGCAATGCAGGCGGTAGGCCATAGTTGCCACGAAGTGTCAAATGGAGAGGACATTCAGTCAGAATATGAGACACGGATTGTAGGGCTCCACAATCACAATGTGGTGGATTGTCATTTTGTAAAAGAAATCCATTGGTCAGCCTGCAGTGTCCAAGATGGAGGCAACAGAGGACAATTGATTCTCTCCGGAAAGGGCGTAAAGATGAACTCCAAGCTGCAGTCGTATCTTTGATGGTGCGGAGTTTATTGGAAGGGGAAGTAGCTTTCCAACTGCTATCCCATGAGGAGTGAAGCAAAGATCTGATCTGCACCCGCAGATCCGCACCCGGAATTAGAAAGGGAGGTGGGCAGCGAGTAATTGCCGATCTAGCTGACCGGTCAGCCTCTTCATTCCCTGTAATACCAACATGGCTTGGCACCCAGAGAAAGGTAACGGAGCAGGCAGCACGATGAAGGTCAGCAAGGAGATCATGGATGGAAATAACTAAAGGATGGGAGGGGAAACATCGATCAATGGCCTGCAGACTGTTCATGGAGTCAGCACAGATTAAACCACGTTCCACGGCAGAATGTTTAATAAAACAAAGGGCTCTATAAATCGCCATCAGCTCTGCCGTAAACACACTGCATGCCTCTGGCAGAGAATGGCATTCCACCCCAACAGGAGATGTAAAAGCATATCCGGAGTGGCCCGCTGTTTTCGAGCCATCAGTGTAGAAGATAGAGGCTCCCTGAAACTCTTCTAGTACTGGGCACACCAAACGTCGAAAGACCATGGGGGAAATTAAAGCTTTTGAGCCCTGGAAGAGATCCGCCCGAATTAGTGGTCGCGGCACCATCCACGGAGGTGTGCGTGCAGTGAAATGGGGGGCGCAATCTAGGGAAGGGAAATGGAAATCCCGGCGAAGAGAGGCAAGCCGCAGTCCGACGGGAAAGCCCGCCCGCAGCCGGGTATCAGGGGGTCGAAGCCCTTCATATGCAAAAAGAACCTGGTAAGCGGGATGATCAGGATATTGCCGGATGGCGATGGCATAAGACGCCAGAAGCTGATGCCGCCTGACCTGAAGAGGGCAGATTCCCGCCTCAACAAGGAGACTGTCGACCGGGCTAGTCGGGAATGCACCTGTAGCCAAGTGGACACCATAATGGTGAACCGGGTCTAATAATTTCAGGGCAGAAGGAGCTGCCGAGCCATAAACTTGACACCCATAGTCAAATCGGGACAAGATTAGAGCCCGATAGATACGGAGGATAGTTGTTCGGTCTGCACCCCAAGATGCATGAGCAAGGAAACGTAGGGCATTAAGTTTCCTCATACAACTAATCTTTAGGTGGCGAATATGGGGCACCCAAGTCAATTTTTTGTCAAAGAGAAGACCCAGGAAACGATGCTGTGCTACAACTTCCAGGCGCTGATTACCCAAAAACAGTTCTGGATCAGGGTGAACTGTAGTACGATGACGAAAGTGCACCACCCTCGTTTTTGACGAGGAAAACTGGAAACCATGGGACGTAGCCCACACTGAAGCCCGCCAAATGGCGCTCTGGAGCTGACGTTCAGTAGAGGCTACTGAGTAGGAGCTGTACCATATGCAAAAGTCGTTGACATACAATGCTGGGGTTACCAGTGACCCAACAGAGCTCACCAACCCATTGATGGCGATTAGAAAAAGTGTAACACTCAACACTGAGCCCTGGGGGACGCCGTTCTCCTATATCCGAGGGGAGCTAAAGGAAGAGCCAACACTGACACGGAACAGGCGGTGGGATAAAAACTGACGGATAAAAATTGGTAAGGAGCCTCTGAGGCCCCAGTCATGAAGAGAACGTAAAATATGATGACGCCAAGCAGTGTCGTACGCCTTATGAAGATCGAAGAAGACTGCTACCAGATGATGTCTTTTAGAGAAGGCCTGTCTGATCGCAGTCTCCAGTCAAAGTAAATGGTCAATAGGGGATCGTCCCTCCCGGAACCCACACTGGTAGGTGAGAGAAGTCCCCGGGATTCAAGAACCCAGCATAATCTGCGGGCTACCATCCGTTCAAGTAGTTTACAGGGGACACTTGTCAGGCTTATTGGTTGATAACTGTCCAGCGCCGACGGGTCCTTGCCAGGCTTGAGGGCAGGGACCACAATACTCTCCCTCCACTGGGAGGGGAACACCCCTTGAAGCCAAATACGGTTAAAAACTTTTAGGAGAAATTGTCGTTGTGAGGGGTTGAGGTGTTTCAGCAATTGATTATGGATATCATCAGGGCCAGGTGCTAAATCACGAGAAGAGGAGAGGGCCAGCGATAGTTCCCAGTCAGTAAAATGTTCGTTATATGGTTCCACCTGGTGAGAAGTAAAGCCTAATTTGAAGGTTTCGGCCTGGTGTTTCTTAAGGAGAAAGGTCGCCGGATATGAAGTTGTCGCTGATACATTGGCGAAGTGAGTTGCAAGATGTTCTGCAACAACAGATGGCTCTGTGCAGACCCCATCAGGCAGGGCAAGACCAGGGACAGAAGACGGCCGCCAGCTACCTTGGATAGATCGGAGCATAGCCCACACTCTTGTCAGAGGGACAGAAGAGCCCAACGAGGAGACAAAATGCTCCCAGCATGTCTGCTTACTTTGTTTGATTAAGTAACGAGCCCTGGCACGCAGACGTTTGAAATTTATGAGACCAGCGAGGGATGGGTGACGCTTAAGATATTGCAAGGCCGTACGGCGCTCGCGAATGGCTGCGGCAACAGTTGCAGTCCACCAAGGGACCGGCCGGCGAGTAGGAGGGCCTGTCGACCGGGGAACAGCGGCGTTGGCAGCTTGGGTAATCATGTTGGTCATTTGGCTTATAATATCATCTATACAGCCTGAGGGGGAAGATGGGAAAACAACCTGGGATGTATATAGCGGCCAATTAGCACGACGGAAAACCCAGCGGGATACCCTGGCTCGTGGTAGGTGTGAGGGAAGTGAAAGGATCAACAGAAAGTGGTCGCTATCGCAGAGGTCGTCATACGCCGACCAGTGAAATAAAGGAAGGAGAGAAGGAGAAGTGAGAGAGAGGTCTATGGCAGAAAAGGTGCCGTGAGCGGCAGTAAAATGAGTTGGGGAACCATCGTTGAGAAGGCTCAGATTGTGGTCAGCAAGAAACTGGTCTATCAGGCGGCCCCGGCTAGACGTATAAGCACTGCCCCACAAAGGATGGTGGGCATTGAAGTCCCCAAGGATGAGGTAAGGAGGGGGGAGTTGCTGAAGGAGGGCCACTAGGGACGCGAGTGTAGGTGGCCTGTCAGGGGGAAGGTAGAGGTTGCAAATGGTTAATGGAGTGTCCAAGTGAACCCGGACAGCAACCACTTCCAATGGAGTTTGGAGAGGAATCCAGGTACTGACAATATCTGTCCGGACCAGATTACAAACCCCACCAGACGCCTGGAGGGGACCAACCCGGTTCCGACAAAAAGCACGGAACCCACGGAGGGTCGGTGAATGTGCATCCGTAAACCTCGATTCCTGCAGGACGACACAGGCCGCAGAAGAGAGAGAAATTAGCTGTTTAATCTCCAAGAGGTGACGGTAGTAGCCATTACAGTTCCATTGGATGATCACATCACGAGGATCTAGGCGGGAAGCGAATGGCATAATGTCTGTCACGCCGCTTTGTCAGTGTCCGTCACCAAAGAAGAAGGGACAACATCCATAAATAGCTGATCAGCCTCAGGCTCAATGGGATGAGCGAGTTGCGAAAGCACAGTCGGCACCTATGGTGGTACCGGAGGGGCTTTATCTTGTAACTTTGGTTTCTTCTTCTTCTTCTCCTCCTCTTTCTCTCGTGTGGGACGGGCAGGACCCGCCCCAGAGAGAGGACTTTTGTCAGTTAGGTCTGGTACTGACGAATATCGGGCGACCTTTGAACTCACTGACTGGGAGTCCGATGGCCGACTGGAGGTCAAAGATCTCCGATCTGGGGAACGCCGGGACGGAAGGCCCTGAGATGGGGCACTGTCACCGGCAGGCGACGGAGAAGGGGTGCACTTCTCCTGCTGGGAAGGGGTGGGACGCAAAGGGAGGGCTACAGGAGCTACAGGAGAGGGAGATGTGAGGGAGGGGTGGTGACGGGGTGTAGGTGGGAGATGGGAGTGGGAAGGGGAGGGTGAAAGGCTAGAAGATAAAGTCGTAGCGAAGGTCGTCGCCATCTGCACAGGATGCAGACGTTCATATTTACTGCGGGCCTCAGGGTACGTCAAACGCTCCAGGGATTTGTACTCTTGTATCTTCTTTTCTTTCTTGAACATAGGGCAATCTGGCGACCGTGAAGAGTGGTGTTGATGACAGTTGACGCACACCGGCGGAGGAACACAGGGGCTCCCCTCATGTAGTGGGCGTCCACAATCACCGCATACTGGGACTGCTGTACAGCGAGAGGACATATGACCAAACCTCATACATCGAAAACATCGCATGGGAGGTGGAATGTAGGGCTTCACTTCACATCGATATATCATTATCTTGACCTTCTCTGGGAGTGTGTCCCCCTCGAAGGCCAAGATAAAGGCTCCAGTATCGACGGGGTTATCTTTAGGTCCCCTCTGAACGCGGCAAACAAAATGTACACCATGCCGCTCAAGATAGGCCCTAAGCTCCTCATCAGTTTGAAGGAGGAGGTCCCGGTGGAATATCACACCCTGTACCATATTCAAGGATTTGTGCGGGAGTATTGTTACTGGAATGTCGCCAAGGGTGGTGCAGGCGAGCAAAGCTTCAGACTGGGCTGCCGAGACTGTTTTAATGAGCAATGAGCCAGATCTAAGTTTACCCATAGATTCCACTTCACCAAACTTGTCCTCTATGGTCTCAACAAAGAACAGCGGTTTGGTGGTAGTAAAAGTTCCTCCATCAGTCCTCGTGCAAACCAGGTAGCAAGGAAAGGGTTTTGCTCCTAACCGGCGAGCCTGGCCTTCCTCCCAAGGGGTAGCAAGGGAGGGAAACATCCTCGTATCCGCAGTAGCAGCATTAAACAATCTCTTCCTGTCTTGAGAGACGGCCGATGCACGGCCATTTTGGAGTCTAACTCTTTTCATGGTGCTAGACATCCACCCTGGTGTCACCCACTCCGAAACAGGGGCTCTCTCCATGGGCGCCACCCAGCCTCAGCAAATGCCACCTGGCACGAATGGCCATTGCCGGGAGTTCTGATACCCCCGAGGACAGGCATCAACTCCTTGGCTTGCATGGAGAGGTCGCAGCTCAGACACCAGTAGTGTGATCCCTGTGGTGTCAGGGGGCTCAGCCAAAGGGTACATAACAGCCCCCCCCCCACACGGACTGGCTACACGTGCTGGGGACCTAGCGGGGGATGGGGGCTACAGCGAGGAAAGGAAGTGGAAAGGAAAGGATAGGACCCGCGCCGTAGGGGCTAGGTCGGGAGTTCTTCCCCAGTTGGCTCACACATTATCTGACAATTTTGGTATGGAAGGTCAAACCCCGAGGGGGACCAAACTGGGCCAAAAACCGGTGTACACAGCAGACAAAACCAAAGTGCAGGACAATCGGTACCATGGGATAGCCAAGCCGTCATCTAGAGTAACACCGAGAGACGGGGTTGGAGAGGGTGGGAAGGAGGAATTGGGATGGGAAGGAGGGGGAACTAGGAGGGGTAATGCAGCCTGGGGAAAGCAGGAAAAAAGGCTGCAATGGCTCGGGGACCTGTGCGTGCCACACACGTACCCACAAAAGAGCTGTGGGCCCCCTGGTGGGATTTAAAATAGAAAATATAAAAGCTATTGTATGTGTACCATATAATTTTAAACATTTGAAATGCCTGAGCTTTAATCATTACTTGTTAAAAAAACATAATGTTCTTGACAGAGATTTTATCGTCCTCCAAAGATAGTTGGTTCAAAAGTGAATAAGACAAGAATGAAACAACGGAGAGTAGTGATGATGAATAACCTGTCAAGGTTCATAATATTTCGTTTTCCGATAACCACACAGGGTTACTGTTTTAGTTTGTAGTAGGTTTACGTGATTCATTAATAAAGTTGTAAATTAAATTGTGTTAAAAATAAAGTGTCCTCTTTTTTATATGAACTGTCCTCTTTTTTGGTGATGAACATATGGTAACCCAACCTGTACTGAACAACATTCAACTGAGCACATGCCAGTTAATATTGACACCTGTTGATCATTAAAACACACTTGTTGAAATTTTAAATTTGTGAGCCAAGCACTTGTGTGTGTGGCCACTGTGTCCAAGGTTTTGATAACTGGATACTGGTAATATAATGCAAATTTAATAAGTAAATTCTTATTTCATATCATACATGTTGATGTGATATTTAGTGTATATAATGGTCTTATTGCTTTATTAATAAATTACTGTAGAAACAACAAATGATAATTTAAGTCAGTCCTACCTTCAGACTATTCCTTAACTATGGATTGGTGGGTAAGTGAGCATGGTGTTTCATTTCCGTGGTGTGGAGTTGAGTTGTCAACCCTTGTAAAGCATTTGTTGTTCCTTATCTTTTCTATACTTGTCATTGTCCTAACTGACTTCAGATTTAGATTTATTCTTTGGTGTATTGTTCCAGTGTACTACATTCAGCTATCGATCCTCATGAATTAACTTAACCGTTTGGGGGGGGGGGGGGGGGGGAGAGAGAGAGAGAGAGAGAGAGAGAGAGAGAGAGAGAGAGAGAGAGAGAGAGAGAGAGAGTTCATACTGTATGAGATCCAAGTCAGTCAGCTTCCAACTGAAGGAAGCATCCTGGAGCTTATAGACAGGTTCATTATGTATTGGAAAGGACCATGTCCATTTTAGTAAATGACAGCAATGAGGTAACAGCAGCCTCCAAAAATCTTGTGACAGCAACGGATGGGGTGAAGAGGACTCTTTCCTTTCTTGAGGATAGCAAACCTACAATGAAACAGCTTAGTAGGATTCAATCTGATCTAACGCATTTAGCTAACCGTCTAACACATTTAAATTGCCTCAAACTTTGGGGTTAAGCAGTTTACTGACCATGCTAAGGACTTACAGGTTAGAGCAGCCTCCTTAGGCTTGGAAAGGAAAGATGGTAATGAGAAGAGGGTAAGGTCATGTAGCAACAAATGGAGGGATGACCCCTGGTCAGAAGCATATGACCAAATAGGGTCCCAGTTCGTCTACTTTGCTAAGCTGCCTAATCCTATCATGTGTGTGCATGCCCGGATCTCAGAGTAGTTGTTGAATGGCTTGGACCAAATTCAGCAGTCTAGGTTACTTGTGTGGATTGAATGTCATACTGAAGCATTGTGGTACCTCATAATATCAACTTGTCCCCCTTAGCGTCGGACGGATGGAATTTTATGCCCTAGGAATCCTTAGGGCATCAGAATTCTATAGCCAAGTTTAGAAACAGGGTTGGAGTTTCCATGGCAGATGCACACTGACTCAGACACAAGTATTACTGGCAAGTATAAGGATCTTCCAAGAACTTTAGTCAGTATGTTCGAAATGTTTGTAAATCTATCGGTCTCAACTGCTGGGTTATTATTCTGTAGCTTACAAACTACTTATACTAAGGTAAACTAACCTAAGAACAACACAAACACCCATACCCGAGGGGGGAATCCAACTCTCACGGCGAATGGCCGCGTACCGCAGCATGGCGCCACAATGTGCATGGCTAATCTGCTGCGGCAGTCAGTATGTTGAATGTGTCAAAACTGCCATGTCAGTCCTAGAAATGTGCATCACGGAAACCAATGGGATCTCCATCATCCTAGAGGGAATGTGTCCTGAGGACCCATCACATTCCCTTTTTGGTAATCGCCCCACTACCTCTGCCGAGTTACAAGGAATTACTTGCTCTGTAGAGGACTTAACATTTTATAATGGGCAATGGTAATGAAGGTCAACTACTATCCACCCCACGTATTGACATGGCAAATTATTTCCAGAAATGTGTCTTGAATATCTTACATAAGAAAGGTGGAAGGTTTGTGTGGGGGGAGATGAGTCAGCAGGCCATGTTTTAGGCCATAAAACTGCCATTGCTAACCCCTTGGTCTTGGGTGTCCCTCGTTTTAGAAAGAGAATTGTGGTCCACCCAGACACCTCAAATTCTGGGCTTTCTGTGGTTCTCTTACAAGAACCTCAGGAACAGAGGTCAACTTTAACGGCAGCAGAGTTGAATTACTCTGTGTATGAAAGTGAATCCTTAGCTATTCTTTTCTTTTTGGTTAAAGAAGTAGTAATCCTACATTAAACACAGCGAGTTTGGCCTTGAAACAGTTAATCAGGCCCCGAGTTGAGGGTTGGCTAGGCCACGAAAACTGGGTCAAATCACCAGATGGGGGTACGGATTTCTGCTTCTGTTTTAAGGCTTGGACAATTAGAGGCGGATGCCCTTAGTCACACATTTGGGAATCGTGAGTCTATAAGATAAGGAGGCAAATATTTTCATACTGTCTGTTCAGTTCTGAGTGAGATTCCCCAGCTATTCATTGACAATTGTGCCAAGCAGGACCTTGTGGTGCCGGTTGGGGCATCTATTCTTGGGTGGGGATAAGGCCCCTGGTTACATCCTTTACAATAGTATACTATGTAAAAGGGTGGCCATTCAGACAAGTTCAAGATTTGTCTCTGTTGAGTTTGTGACTCGTGTGTTCTCTTATTTCCATTATTCTTTGGTGAGGGATCACTTGGGATTATATAAAAATTTACATGGCAAATCATCTACAAGGATGTCCAGCACTTAGTAGACCAGTGTCACTTGTCTAAGGGAGCAAAACAGAGTAGTCATCTTCCTCGTGGGTGATTAAGCTCTGAATGAGAGCTATGTTGTTAATTGTTTATGTAGTGCCTTTTCCCCAATCTAAAAGAGGGAATCACTACATAGTTGTAATTGTTGACATCTTTTCAAGGTTTACCTGGCTGATTCCTAGATGTAATGTAGCTGCAGCCACTACTATTTTGCATCTAATCAATATTTTTACTTAGCTTGTGGTGCCAAATGAGCTCATAATTAATATTGCTCTTGCTTTTCTTCCTGTTCAATTTGAACAGTTATGTTTCCGTAATGTGGTGAAGCACATCACTACCAAACATTATTACCTGCAGAGGTCTTTTGTTGAGAGAGTTAATCACAACCTTAAATCAGCAATAATTATATATCCCCTGGTTAAATTTCACTTTCAATACAATCCAAGATGAAGCACTGAAGGTCACCCTGGTTCCCCTCCTTTAGGCATATCCCATTAATTCTCCAATCTCCAACTTATGGAATATTAGTGAGCTCCTACCTTCATCTTTCATCCCTGAAACCCTCAAAAATAATTTATTTAGAGTTTACTAGGGCATCACTGGCAATCAATGCAATGTAATCGAAACAGGTGGGAATTTGAGGGAAATATAGGGGAAGAAGTTTTTATCCAGAATGGCTAGGGTATGAAGCTGCATGAGGGGGATGGGGGTGGGGGAGACAGTTCAGAAATCTTATTGTCCTTATATCGGACCTAAACTATCATTAAGATGTAACCTTCAGTTAACTTATTAGTAAGCAAGCAGGCCAACTGTAAGACTCTCAGAGTCTTTGTCAGGTTAAGCCAAATGATAGCTCCATTACCAACCTGAAGACCAAAAAGAGGAAGGGGGGGGGGGTAATGTTGTAAGAGCCCAAGGTTAAGCCATGACTCCCCTTGCTAATACACTAGTTATGAAATGACCACACAAATATACTTTCAATATTAAAGGTGTTCCAACAGAATTAGTAAAACACACTGATTCATATTTACTATCAGATCAAACAACATTTTGCACTATTAGTAAAGAGAAATGGGTATATGCTCTCCCTGAAACTGCTTCTCCAATGCAGACACTTTCAACTAACATACCATTAACACTTAAGTATGAAAAATCTTCTACAAACACTGTATTCTGAAGGAAAAACTATCTCTGGAAAAGGAAATAATATTTGGAATACTTTGAAAAATTCAAATACATTTTTCACTGAAGTCTCATCCATAAACTTAATTGCTGTGTCATGAACTTTTTTGCAATACAAACAAAACACCACCAATGAAAATTTTGTACCTCACACAACACTAATATACATTACTAACCTCTTTTAAGAAGTTAAGTCATTAGTCACAACACATTTTAAGCAGACTTTTAGAATACTGTGTGCCACTAACAAATATCTCCCATGCGTTCTTGTGACCAGAAAAAGGGTGCCCGGGCTTGCGGCAAGAGGATATGTAGTAAAGTGCGCGATTGGCGGCCATGAAGGCCGAGGAGAAGGGGGATGCCCGCGGAGCTGACTTGTACATGGTGGACCGACAGGTTGGGTCAGTTCACATAGTCATGATTGAAAATTTTTTATTCCCTGCTTAATAAACGGCCAGCATACCACATTCAGATGACCGTGGGCCGTCCTGGGTGGATGTGCTCTGAAATTTACCAGTCAGCACCCACCACCAGGCTGTGTTCACGTGCTTGCCTGTGTGCAAGCAGTCTTGCTGACAACAGTATGCCTTGCCTCCCACTGTGGCTGCGGAAGAGTACCAACCAACTGACCAATCAGGAGACGAGGTGTGGACACGTGACAGCTATTGCGCGGGCTGGCAAGAGTCTATCGACGAAGACGATCGCTCTCTTTTCAGCAAGCCTTCAGTCTTGACGGACATGCCCCCTCCTTGCTCCCAAGTCTCCAATCTGTCGGTGGGCCTCCCTGGTGCTTCCAACTTCCACTCGATGTACCCTGCTATGTGACTTGAGTTTTTTCAATAATTAAGTGACTTCGGCTGCAATTCAACTGTTTTCCTGGAGTCTTTATTTCAACACCACTATTTTACATGGATGCCCACACCTAACCCGCTCCTGCCCTGAGCAGAATGCCGAGAGGTGCAAGATGAACACGCCGCCACCAAGCGTGTTGTGTCCCTGTTAATACATGGCCAAAACAAGTGCCACTGAGCCCAAGTTTTGATGCGCGAGGCCCCAGAGTGTCCCTCAAGCAGCAGCGACAGGTCTCTTGAGTGTAGGGCAGAAGGCACAACCATGCGAGGCTAGCTATCCGCAGTAGCCAACAAGAAGACCCATTCGCAATCGGACAAGTGCCATTGAAAAGAATAATCATCCCAAGATCGTGCACAGCACTGGATCAAAAGAGACAGGCGCTGATAATTCGGAAGACATGATAGGAAAATCCATGACCACAGCCTTTGCTTCTTAGTCCAAATAAAAACAGAGAAGCTCTTCCCGATCAAAATCTAAGTCCTGACAACAGGGTGGTGCATCAGCAATAGAATGCTCGGTGGTGGGCTGGATATAAATTTCTTAACTGTATCGAGACAAGAATAGCGCCCAGCAGTCGTATCGGGCAACACCATGGTAGGCCGAAAAAATGAGACCAACGGTTTGTGATAGGTGATGAGATGGAACTTGACCCCATACAGGTACACATGACACTTTTTTAGAGCGTAAACAATTGCCAAAGCCTCTTTTTCAACTTAATAATAGCATTGCTGAGCCTGAGTAAAAGTTTTAGTTAGAAGCACATGCGATGGGGCGTTCAGAACCATCAGAGTACTCGTGTGTTAGCACTGCTTCAACTCTGCATTGGGACGCATTGGTAGCGAGGACGAGGTTCGGTCCCAGTGTGTACGTGGCCAAGCCGACACCAGAAGCTGCTTGAGCTGACAAAACACACGTTCACAGTCTTCTGACACTGAAAGGGTACATCCTTATGGAGCAGAAAGTGAATGGGCTGCGCAATAGCAAAAAATGATGGTAGTAGGCGACCTTTCCTAAAAACACCTGCAAATCTTCGGAGGGGGGCAGGACGCAGCAAAGAAGTAATGCCTGCCATAAGATCCGGCAAGGGTGAACCCCCGCAGACAAGATCTCGAACCCGAGGTAGGGGATCTACGGCTGGAAAAAGACTTCACCAGATTGAAGCTGATGCCTGCGGCCTGTAAGACTTGAAAAAGAGCCCGCAGGTTGTGAAGATGCTCAGCGATAGTGGCCCCCGTAACCACTGTGTCATCAAGGTAATTTACACAGCCTGGAACGGAGTGCAGAAATTGCTCCACAAAACATTGGAAGATCGCTGGCACCTGGATAAGCCGAAACGATGGTACTCGTCAAGGCCAAAAGCTGTGTTAATAACCAACAGGCATTTGCAGTGCTTATCAAGAGAAAGTTGAAGGTAAGCCTCTGCCAAATCCACCTGAGAAAAAGCCTGGGAGCCTGACAGTAATGCCAATAACTTGTCTGTGCAGGGCAAAGCATAAGAGTGTATAACTGACTGTGCATTAATTGACACCTTGAAGTTGCCGCAGATTCGTAAGGAGCCTGAGAGTTTCTTAAGAATGACCAGCACCGTGCCCATTAGCTAGAAGAAATGGGGCACAAAACCTGCAGAGATTTAAGACGGTCCACTTCAGCTTTCAATTGGTCACACAAGGCCATGGGAACATGGTAAGTCATAAAAAAACTTGGTCATGCTGTAGGCTACATTGTAATAGGGGGCGTAAACCCAGTAGTGCATCCCATTCCGCCAAAAAAGAATGATGAAAATTCCTGACAAAGGGATTCCAGCTCTTGAAAGGCACCGTATCGGACACAAGACTGACAGAATCAGAAATAGTAAAGCCAAAAGAAGTAAAGGCATCCAAGCCAAAAACCTTTAATGCCGCCGTATCATCAACCACTAAAGTAGGTGATTGGATGCACTATAGATTTGTAGGCTGTGGGGGTGGTAAATTGACCCACCATTGGAATACGTTGGTGATGACAACTGCACAAGACCCTGTCACTGGAGATAATGGAAGTGATCCGAGACACATATTGGTGTGAAAGTTTAGCAACAAAACTGAGGACCTTGACCAATAGTTTGGAGGGAATGACTGGAAACCTTGTATGAGATTTATTTCCATGTCCATATCTGCAGAACACTGCTGTGAACGGCATACCGAAGCGAAATGCCCCATTTTTCTGACATTTGTTGCACATTACCCAGTGTCAAGGGCAAGATGCCCTGTCATGATCAATGGAGCAGTACTGAGGACAGAAGTGAATTAGCTTGTCCAAACAGTGTGGTCCATTGCTGTTGTTAACCCTGTGTTGGCTAGGGGCTGCGAGCTGCGAGTGGGGCGGTCCTGCACGACTATGTCATCACTGTCCCCAAATGATCTCAGTTCCTCAATGTTAGAAATTGCAGCAACTATCCCCATGCTTCAATTTGGTGCCCCACAGCCTGGGAAACTTCAAAGGACTGAGCAATATTGAGAACATCGCAAAGGTTGGATTGTCGAACTTCAGAGCCTACTGACTCGCCTCCCAGTCTGGGGAGACAAGCAGAATTGCGCCCCGAACATGTCATCTGCATAGGATTCTTTGTGTGTAGCCGTGACAAACAAGAAATGGCAGCTAAGCCCGTGTAACTCTGCTGCCCAAGCGTGGTAAGACTGGTTTGGTTTCTTTTTCATGACAGATAGAACTTGACCCCAGATTCTATGACTATCTGAGGCTGATAGTATAGGAGACGGCACGTGTCATCAAAGGATAATGCTGCAGGTTCCTGCAGGGAGGCAAGTTGACCCAACAACTTATGGATACATGGTGATATCCAAGAGAGAAACAAAGTTTTACACATCGCCGGATTTGATACACTGAAAGCAATGAAATGGTGTAGGTGATTTTGATGTAAATCCCAATCTTCCAAGCTGTTGTCAAATGCTGAGAACAGCAGGGGGAAAAACACAGTGCACCAAGTAGGAGCTGACAACGACGCACCAACTGGCAAAGCCGACGCATTAGAACCTGACAGAGCATATTAGCCAAGTTCTACAAGAGACAACGTGATTGTGACCAGATTTTCAAAAATTGCGCCCTTGGAGAGAGTTTTAAGTCCATGTCGGCAGGCATGGCCAGGAAACTGTAGCCCGCATAGCACCTTGTCACCAATGTTCTAACAGTCACTCGACAATAACTACTACCTGGAACTCTACTGAAGCTGAGAACTGCTTGCTTACAGTGATAACACAGCAACTGGCTGAGCATAGAGCAGCCTCATCTGTGCTGGTGCCTGCTGTTGCTAGGTGGCGTGCCGGCTGCCACAAGTGCTGCTGCCTTATGGCCGGCGGTGGACACACAGGTCACAGAGTGCGTTATTTGGAGTGTTGTACACCATGACATTACAACAAAAACAGAAGTGATATCTGGCAGGGAAGTGTTATAAGACACCTATTGTTTGTTGGCTTTATCAATTATTTAGGAAACAATCTAAGTAGCATGCTTAGGCTGTTTGAAGATGATGATGATGATGATGATGATATCAGTTAGTAAAGTCACCAAAAGATTGAAAGCAGAAAAATGATTTAGATATCTGCATGGTGCAAAATTTGGCAATTGACCCAAAATAATGAAAAGTGTGAGGTCGTCCATATGACTACTAAAGGAAATGGCTGAAATTTATTCACATGATCACAATTGCGAACAACTTAAATAGGAAAGCACACACAGAAAACATTGTGGAGAAGGGAAACCAAAGGTTGTGAAGACTACACTTGTCAGCCCTCAATTGGAGTACTAATGTGCAGTGTCAGATCCTCAGCAAGTGGAACTGAAAGAGGACATAATTGAAGCTCAGAGAAGAGCAGTTCATTTTGTATTATTGTGATACAGAGACAGTGTCATGGAATTGATGCTCTAGTTTGGGTGTAATTGTTAAAAGAGAGGTTTCAATCATTGTGGCAAGATCTATTTACGAAATTTCTCTTTGAATGCAAACATATTTTGGTAGCACCCACCTACACAGGGAGGAATGATAACCATCATACGAGACATCAGATCTAAAATGGAAATAATTGTGTGTTCCTTTCTCCCCCCCCCCCCCCACACACACTATTTGAGAATGGAATGGTAGATAAACAGTCTGAAAGCTGTTCAACGACCTTTCTGCCAGGCATTTAAATGTGATTTGCAGAATAAATATGTAAATGTAGGAGTAGCATTCAATAACGCTACAACAAAACTCATAAGTGGCAAGCCATTTCAGTGGGATGTCTGGTATAATTATATACGGTTCAAGTTGCAAGATGTTTCAAAGGGAGTTACAGATAAATGAAGAAGTTTGCATTTTGAAACCAAAGCTGTCCCATAAAATGCTGGACACGATATCAAATTTTACACAAGAAAAAGCAGAGAGCTTTGTTGCATTTACACTAGCACTTAATGAAATCACAGATATATCTGTGCTCAACATTCAATATATATGTGTGTGTGTGTGTGTGTGTGTGTGTGTGTGTGTGTGTGTGTGTCAACAAGAACCTGCTAGAGACCAAGGTTGTCTTAGCTGTGTTACAGCTTGTTTAAACCACAAGAGAATGTGACATGTTTGAAACTGTTTGTTAATTGGATATAATGAATTTATAATGGAATAAACTCCATTCTATAGCCACAGACACTTCACCAAAAATGATCAGGTGCCATCAGGTTTACATTTAATAAATGAACTCCAAAATACTGTGTATTTGTTGTTTCATTCACCAATAGCCACAATGTACTGAAAGAATGAAATTAGGTGATGTATTAAAGTTGTGGTCAAGCAAGTGAATTTTTAGAAGCATCATGGTGTAATTCACTGACAATTCCTTAAACATAAGGAAGTGCAGTTTGGTGATATACCATACCACAGTACAGGTCAATGGGTTAGTTGGGGAAGTTTCTTTTTTTTTTAATTTTTATTTTATGGTATTTCAATATTTCTCATTCTTCTTTGGTTTCTCTAAATCTACATGAAAGTAACAGTTTTGGAAGTTACCAAGACAAGATGAAACATGCTATCACATCTTTTGAAACAAGATTCTTGCTCACTTTTTTTTTGAAATGGAAGTGAAATTGTTCAGTATGCCTTTCTCAGTTACAACCAATATTTTGTCATCAATCTAGTTGGAAATTATTGATTTCTATAATGGAACTTTCCTGAAGGACAGATACTACCCACATGCTAAAGCTGCATGAAACTGTTGCACAGATCATGTGCATATTTGGCTTAACATATCCCTGAAAACAACTTTTTTTCTGTGATGAAAAGAATGAAAACAAGGAATAACCTTTTCTACATGTTACAACAATGAAAGCCATTATATGCATTAATGCTGTGAACACTCAGATGCCTGGTATTTCTGCTTGTTGTGGAATGAAAGTGTCAAATTTCAGAAGCATAGTACACATATACAATTTCTTTTGAAACAGTGGTGTCTTATTTACTTTACTTAATTCCTGTAGCAAGTTGTTATATCATAACAACTTGCACCAAATTTCTAGGTGGTGGGAGGAATGACAACTAGTGCTAAATGTAGAAAAATGTAAGGTGATGCAGATGAGTAGACGAAACAATTCCGTAATGTTTAAGTACAGTATTAGTAGTGTGTGTTGATTGACAGAGATGCGTCAAGTACATATCTAGCTGTAACGCTGCACAGAAATATGAAATGGAATGATCATATAAGGACAGTTGTGGGGAAACGAATGGCCGAATTCGGTTTATCGGGAGAATTTGGGAAAGGTGTGATTAGTCTGTAAAGAAGACCTCATAAAAAATGCTTGTATGACGCATCTTTAGTATTGATCAAGTGTTTGGGATCCCCACCAGATCAATTTAAAGGGAGACATAGAAGCAATTCAGAGGTGGGCAGCTAGGTTTATTAGCGATAGCTTCGATTAATGTGCAAGTGTTACTGAAATGCTTCAGGAATTCCAATGGCAGTCGCTGAAGAAAAGCAATATTCTTTTCGAGAAACACTGTTGAAGAAATTTAGAGGGCTGGAATTTCAGGCGGACTGCAGAATGATTCTACTACTACCAACTTACATTTTGCGTAGAGACCACAAAGATAAGATCATAGTTCGCCCATTGTATATGGGAACAGGGAAACAAGTAACTATTAGTGGTACTGAGTATGCTCTACCATGCACCTTTGGGTCAATTGTGGAGTATGTATGCAGCTGCAGATGCCACCACCTTCATAGCAGTGAAGGGTACGAGTTGAACCATCATGTACAGCACAGAAAGCAGTAGGATTGATGTGCCACCTGCTGCACCACAAGTTGTCCAGTTTGATTGCTTGCAGCTTATTACTATGATATGTGCAACAGGAAGGTATACTTTCAGGTTTTAAATTATAAATTATTACCTTATTATTATTGTCACCAAAAACATAATATATTATGTGTACAAAAGACATGACAGGGAATAAATTGCTATTTTTCAGCCTTGAAAGGAATGGACAGCTTTGATCATAAGCCAAATTATAATTGCATTCTCATTCATCATTGCACAATTGTTTAATAATAATTACTAATCAATCAAAACGAAATTATTATTATTTAAAGAGAATGAATTTAAAGTTTTGATGATGAAGTTGTCTCGCATTATAGCCATATTCTGATTATTTTCAGAGGCTGATATATTTAATGCTCTTTGTAACAAAGACTGTTCACTACACCTAATATATAAAAATGAAAGTTTGGTTTGTTTATATATTTGTTCATATTACACGCAATGCCGTACTGTTAATCTGATTGTGATGAAACTTCGCCTTCATACTGCCTGCACTTTCACATAGGTTATAGGCATAATCATATCACTGTACAGCACATAGTTAAGGAGATGCATGAGAAACTACTGCATTATGAATGGCATTTCAATTTAATACTTCTTTGCTATTAATTGTATTCACAATATTTTTCCAGAGAGTATTCATTTATGTTTATGAATGTACTTACAAAATTATTTCATTGGGTGACTTCTAGTTTAGGAGATACAATGTCATGAACACTTACATGACCATCAGAGCAAGGGGAAAGTCACTGTCCATGTAAAATTTTGTGTGGTGCATGACAGATGGTACCTTACCCATGAACTTTGACAAAAATCTACTTTTTCCCAATGTTGATACAATTTTTCACACTTAACCTTCATGACAAGAGGAACATCATAATCTACCAAGAGAGAGGAGTAGGAGAAAAAGAGAGAGAGAGAGAGAGAGAGAGAGAGAGAGAGAGAGAGAGAGAGAGAGAGAGAGAGAGGGGGGGGGGGGGGGTGGAGGGGGGAGGGGGGGTGAAGAGTATGTGGACAGGAGAGTAAAGGGAAAGAGATATGGATTCACTTAAGACTGAAATAAATGAACAACAATGTGGTATGGCTCATTTTGACATTTTGTAGAATTGCACGGAAAAACAGTGTATACAACAATCTGCATCATCTGCTGTAATTTTTGACCTGTTTACTGTCCGAGGGCTGTACTGAATGGCAAGGAGATTCACGCATTTTTTGTGCTTTTGCGCAAACAATGCTGTATGTTAGAAGAATTGTGGAGTGCAGCAAGGTGACACTTACCCCTAATGGTTAGAAATGTGTGTATAATAAATGGAAAATAAAAGTCAACATCGATAATTGAAAGGATATTAAGAGAAAAACACTGTCATACTGGATTGGAACATAAATCACAAAGAGGAAATATAGTTCTTGTGAAACAGGCAACACAGGTGAGCGAGTTTTGGTATTTAGATTTTGTGAGAAAGTTTCATGTCTCTTACAGTAGAATAAGTTTCCTGCACATTGGTGTCTGTAGCTTGTGGATTACATGACTATCAAACTTACATTTAGTTTGCCTTTGAGATATTACATTCAAATAATTATGTGACATGGATAAAAGGAATATGTTGCTTGTAGTGGCCATTTGAGCAACAGCTGAATAATATGTATTTTCACTGTACGATTTTTTAAATAAAATACCTTTTGCTACTGCAAATGAAAGGTTTTTATTTTTATAATTTACCCATACGTGTTTCGCCTTTTTCAGATGGCATCATCAGCGGGTGTCCTGAAATATTTACAGGTTTCTGTTTACACACATAGGTTAGGATTTTACATATGTACAAAACATTTCATTTCCAATTCAAAACAGTTCATTTTCTGCTATAAAATGGTGTAATTATAGCATTTGCTACTCTATGTCTCCCACCTTCTAGCAACCAGGTTGAAAAGTTCCACTATTTTCCGAAAACTTCACATTTTCATAGTTCCACTGCCATAACTGTGTCCACTGCAGTTTGTTTTGTAAGTGTTGCCAACTTTTTTTGACTTATTTGTAATTCAACTATTTCATTCAAAGTGTGTTGAAGGTATCTTTGAGCTCATGTGTGTTTTATTTGTTCATCCCCCTTATATATAAATCTTTTGTGTGTGTGTGTGTGTGTGTGTGTGTGTGTGTGTGTGTGTGAGGGGGAGGCAGGGGGGAGAGGGCAGATTGTGGGTTTTGTGATTGTGATTATGTGTTCAGATAAAACACACACACACACACACACACACACACACACACACACACACACACACACGTGCACGTGCACGTGAAGATACCTTCAACACACTTTCAATGATATAGTTGAATTAAAAATAAAGCGAGAAAGTTGACAACACTTACAAAACTAATTACAGTAGACTCAGTTATGGCTGTAGAAGACAGTGGAAGTATGAAAATGCGAAGTTTTCAGAAAATAGTGGAACGTTTTGCCCTGGTTGCCAGAAAGAGGGAGATATTGAGTAGCAAGTACTGTAATTACACCATTTTATAGCAAAAAAGAACTGTTTTGAATCAGAACTGAAATGTTTTGTACATATGTAAAATCCTAATCTATATTTGTACACAGAAACATGTAAATATTTCAGCACACCCACTGATGATACCTTGTGAAAAAGGTGAAACGTGTATGGGTGAAATGTAAAAATAAAAACCCTTCATTTGCAGTCGCAAAAGGGATTTTCTTTAAAAAAATTAAAGGAATAATACACAATATAAGCACTGCTATATTATTAAAGAGTAATGTGAAATAGTGATACCTGTTTGATTATTAAACAGATATACTGATTGTTTCCGTGTTACAGGATTGTCTGCAATGCAGAAGTGTGTTCAAAAGGAGGATACAATGGCATCAACTTGAAACTTAAGTTAAAGCTGAAGGAAGAATACCATGCCTTGTCATACGATTAACAGTCCATTTCCTTGGCTAAATCCATGGAAATAGGTGTGCCAGCGAGATGAAAGAAAGGTAAGAGACGATATTTCCTGGAAACAAGCTACTTTCAGATACAAAGTCCAGTCAAGTAAGTATGTCAGAAAACAATGCTTCACATTTTCTTCATTACCAAGCGATGAAAACGGACTCTTCAACGAAAACCAAAAGCTAGAATAACCATTCCTAAAGACGGCCGAGCAAAGCATTTCAATAGGCCACATACCGTATCAAATGATGACAGGAGTCTGATTTAGGAACACATTTAGAGTTTTTAAAAGGAGATAAGCCATTACAGCAAGAATAAATTGCCAAAAGAACATCTGCACCCAGATCTCAGAAGTATCTCTCATAATTGTGACAAAGTCGCGGAGGAGGCAGGTGACCATGATTAATAATAAATGAAGCCTGCAATAAGCTGCATAGGTCGCTGTATTGATAAAAGTCATGAAGTTGTTACAATATGACTTTATTTTGTGTGTTTTGGCCTGGGCTATCATCAAAATCCTGTGGCTAGAAGCCACCAGTATACATTAGTTACAAGTTGGCCAGTAATATTCGTTACATGATCTTGATGTAACTTCACGGAGCAGGATTTACATCAAGAACATTAACGAATATTATTGGCCAACTTGTAACTAATTTATACTGGTGGTTTCTAACCACAGGATTCTGATGATGGCTACGGTCAAAACACACCAAATAAGTCATATTGTAACAACTTCATGATTTATCAATACAGTGACCAATGCAGCTTATTGCAGACTTCATTTATCAGTAGAATATATCGGCTGTTTACTGAAAAGTTTCCTGATAAATCAGTGAGCAGGTCATTTGTTGTTTAAAAATATGATTGCAGCCTCAGATGAAGTATAACTGCACCACATCGAACTTTAGAGTTAATTCATCACTCTAAAGCAGACCAGATATACAAAGCACTAAAAACCAAGATGGAAATGGTTAAAAAGAACAATACTGTACATGTTATATGTGTTTATCTACATAAGGTTTTATTTTGTCCTACATTAACGCATTACACAGTACACTATGAGAGGCAGCTGTCATCGTATTACACGGTTCACGACTTTGGTACTGGAAACATCACAGCAAATTTGTGGGATGAATCCACCACAATGATAGGTTCAGCTAAACTAGTTTTCTGTCAGCTTAAATTTGTGCCGAACACTTGCAATACACTTGAAGGTATAGATCACAAACTGATTGTATGGTCTGTCTGCTGTGTTTGGCACAATAACAACTACATGATCAGTTGCAAGTACTTTACAGAAATATATCATATTTTTATGTCAGGGTCATAGTTTTCTACCTTGTGACAGAGACTAACAGTTAATGAGATGATGAAGGAAGACTTCTACGACACAGGACCAATTAAGGTAGTTTTGGAAAAAGCATCCACTTTGAAGATTACTGACACACACTGGTTGATACTGTGTAGTGAGGATGCTCAGAACATCAGTGTGTATTGCAGTCACAACATGCTTTATCTTTCGGAAAGACATTGTATTGCGAAACATGGATGTTAACATCGAGTAACAAATTTTCTGTTCCCTTCTGGTTTTTGGTAGCTCTATAAAAGTGCACTGAAAATTCATAAGGAGAAGAAACAGGAACTATTGTACCTGATTAAATATTTGGATTTCTACAAAAACCTGCAGTGTGACGAGTTTAATGTACCTGAATTTTCTATTACTTTTTTAAGACCAAATACATAATTAAAAAAACTACAATTATTGTCATTTTAAAAAGGACAACAAAGTAATTTCCAAAGTCTGTGTGCACAAAGAATATCTATCCCCCATTATATTGTTATTTTGTTGTAATTATCAGGAATTATCTGTTCCTCCCTCCCTCCACAAACTGCAAAATGTGCCATGAGCAATATCTCCTGTGACCCTGAGCATCAGTTATGCAAAACGGATCTAGCAAAGATATCTGTATGGTGCAAAAAAGTGGCAATTTACCCTACATGTAGAAGAGTGTGAGGTCATTCACAAGAGTATAAAAGAAATTTGATAAATTTCAGTTAGGCAATAAATCACACTAATCTCAAGTCTGTCAATTAAAATAAATAATTGGGAATTACAATGGTGAAGACCTTTAATTGGAAAAATCACATAGATATTATTATGGACAAGGTCTAAAGACTGTTTTGTTGGAAGAACACTTAGTAGAGGTGACAAATGCATTAAAGGTACAACTTGCACAACACTTGTACATCCTTTACTGAAATAATGCTGGGCAGTATCGGATCCACACCAGACAGGATTGACAGCATACCTAAAAAATGTACAAAGAATGGTAGCTCATTTTGTATCATCACACAATAGTAGAGAAATTGTCGCAGGTATGACACATAAGCTGAGGTGCCCATCATCAACACAAGATATGGTTTGATGCCAGGACATCTATTAACAAAATTTCAGTCACCAGCTTCCTCCTTGGAATATGAAAATATTTATCCATACCTACATAGGGAGACATGATCATTATAATAAAGTTGTAGAAATCAGAACTCTACCAGAAAGATTTAGGTGTTCATTTCTTATGCTTGCTAACCAAGAGTGGAACAGAGGAGAAATAGTCAGAAAATAATCCAATCAACTCTCTGACAAGCACTTACATGTGGATTGCAGAATAGTGAGGAAGATGAAGATGTAGATGCTCTCACTTAATTTTTCTTGCACACTGTATACAAGGGATGAAATATAGAAAAGTGAGAGAAGATCAAACAAACACTTCCCTTACTCATAAATTTTGTTTAGTGAGTCAGTGATATGACTGAAAAAGAAGGGGAAAAATGATGCCTTACTTTGGGAAAAACACTGAACATAGTTTCAAAAGTTTAAAGTTTTAGTTCAAAGGTTAGCCCTGCTTTCATTCAGGGACAAACACCATACTTTTACTGTCCAGCATAATAGTAAAGGGCAAGAAAGAGAAACTTTTGTAAGTTTCCACCAGCAGTAACCGTTATAATCATTAGGCAATGGTGACAGAGTCACAGCATTCAATGCCACACAGGCATTGCGACTATCAGGAGAATACTGTTAGATGAGCTTGTTCATAACTATTTTTCATATCACTCTGCAATGATGCAAGGACACTTTCTGGTGACATACCTTCATTTACAAGAGGTCTGAGGATGCCATTAGTGAATCGTTAAGCAAATGTGAAGTCAAAGGATTGCAGACTATAGGTAAATGACTCAAAGCACAGTTCATCACAATGAACTGTGCCTCATCTAAACGTTACCAGACAAGCTAATTTCGGCAGTCGCTCTTTGCCATCAACAGTAATCAAATCAATGGGGCTTGATACAATGATCATTACTTGATGTATTAGTGTTATAGTACATCAGAACATATGCTGCATTACAATGAGATGATAGTGGACAAGTAGCCATAAGCTGCTGCTTGTGGGTTACATTAGTACAGTCTACAACATCACTGATGGCTTATCTGGAGGGCAACTAAAACTTCCGCAGTGCTTGTCACACCTACTGCTGTAGCTATAAAAGAAAAGAACCAGACAATACTGCATCAGTTCAGTACTGCAGGCATCATCCCAAGATACGTCCAAACTTTCTAGTAGGGCTGAGGTCAGCACAGGGGCCATCACAACTTCTTAAATACTGTGCAAAGCAGAACAGAGTGTGCTTTCCCACAGTGTTCCAGTCAGCCACATGAGAAGCAGAACTGTGAGTTTTGCTGCTTCAGCTGGTGACTAGGTCAATTCTGCACAATGGACATCTTAAGAAGCTTTGATCGCAATAGTGGCCACAGCCAAAGGATACTTGTAAACTTGGGAATAAAAATAAGACATTTAATTCCGTTTCACTATGTTGAGAGATGTCCACAGGTTCCAACAAACCCATCCTGAGATGTAGCAGCATTTCCTCTTGGTACTGCTATATTCCTATGTTTGCTTGCTTCCTGATCCTCACACAACTGAGACTTGAACCATTACAATTTGTCTGAGAATTTTCCACCATCCTAAAAATCAAGTACTAGAGGACAGTCTTACATGTTTGCAATGAAATTAAATACCTTTTCCTTCGGCTTGGGCAGGTTTGAAGCTGACATTCTCAGCTTTTGATTGTAACTTTGTTTGAACATTCTCAGCTCCCTCCTTCATTTTTGCCAGTATACCTGTAAGAAGTTTACAAACATATATTTACCATTTTCAGTAACATCACATTTCAAAAACATACATAAATAATAGCTCACTAAATTGTAAAGGTATTTAGTTATCAAAATAAACAAACAAGATACAAGTATTCTATTCACCCCCCTCCCCCCTCAACACACACACACAATATTACAAATATTGTCTTGTCTGACTACACTGAGTAGTGCCCAACAGCATGAGCTTAGCTATGTTTATGTGCTCTATGATACCTCAATAGCCCAATGATTTGACAAGTTTTTACCCTTACGGCCAGCCAACTTGTCTGATAAATCAGATACTCAAATCTTCCTTGTGTGTCAGTCTACTTCTTAGTGAAAGTCATATCAAATCCCTACAGTTTTTCCTGAGATTAGCCTTCACATATAGACAAAGAAAAACAGTGGGTGATTAATTTATAATACATAGTGATGTTGAAACACAGCTATGAACAGAAAGCAAGTAAACTTTTACTACACACAAAAATTATTAGTACTGTTCTGAAATGGAGTGATTTTTTTTCCTTCCATTGTAAAATTCATCACAAAATGTAATGTAAAATTGTTGCTATTGTCTCTCAAAAACTTCTGCTGGATAACTTCGTTTGAAATTCACATAAAACTAGTTAACTACAAGGGTTGAAAAAGTAAAGCCTCCACCTCTGTGACTCTGCAACAGTTGGCAGCCTCTTCTCTACAGATCCAGTTGGCAGGAAGCATTAGTATTTAACAGTTGTGTTGATACAGTGTAAAGTATGGAACCCTGCACAGAAAGTCGGTCAATATGATTTATGCTATGCACAGTCATTGAAGGTGTCACCTCCAAAGGAGATTCATCAGTGAATGAAAGCAGTTTATGGTGATTGTGTTTTGTGAGTACTGTGCATCATTGGCTGAGTAAGTTTAAAGATGTTGCGGAGGGAACATCTGACCTGCGTGACAAACCAATAGTTCAATGTTCTGTGACAGCAACTACTGAGTTTTAGAAGCAAAATGTTGACAGATTGATTCAGGACAGAAACTGCAAGCACAATCGTCATTTCATAAGAACATGCAGGTAATATTATTGCTTTGCTATTGAAAGATCTGTGCACAATGGTTACCCCAGATGCCGACTCCTGAAATGAAAGTGCAGAGACTTGAAATTTGCCAGGAACTGCTCTGACTTCCATCTGTTCCTGATAATGAAAGACACTCTGCAGCGAGATTTTTATGCTTCTGATGAAGATGTTGAGAGAACTGTGAGATTGTGGTTGTGGGAAAGTGTAGACTTCTTCCATGATGGCTTCAGAAAACGTGTTCGGTTGCAGAGCTGTATCCAATTGGCTGGTGATTATGTGGAAAAGTGAATATTGGTAATTAAAGATCACATTCTAAGGATTATTTATGCATTTGATTTCTTAAAATATTCCCAACCAAACCCAATTAATGAAGGTGGAGGCCTTACTTTTCATTCAACCCTCATACTTTATTTAGTCTCAAATAATTGTTAGGTAAGAAATTTTATGTCCTTATAAAAGTAAATATGCTTAAGATTTCTTTCTTTCTTTTTTTACCAGTTCCACATTCACTGGGGCCATTTCATTTGGGATAGTGGGATGTTTAAGGACATTTTATTTGGGATCTGGGGAAGGTATACTAACACATCTGTTCTTATTTTGTCAGTATTTATTGTCTATTCTTGTTTTCTGACATGTTCTACATACAAGATGATCTCCTCACTATGGATCAATTGGAATGAAAAGTACATTTAATCTAATCTTAATGCGGGGAGTAGGTAGGCCCAGAAGTGAAGACTGCAGGTTATAAGAGAATGATAACTGACAATTTACTTAACTGATAGCCCTCTTTTAAATATAACCTTTGTTGTTAATATACAGTTTAAAAGTTTTACAAGATACATAACATTTGAACTGGATATTATCAGCATGTACAGTAAGAAAAAATGGTAAACCGTATTGTCCTTAGCCATTATGTTGGTATACTATTTTCACTGATAATGATAGCTCTATTGTAGCACAAATATTGTGTGTTTCTGAGGTGCAAAAGTAGTTGATTTTCATAAAATATATTGACAAATTATTCTAAAAGATACTTCACAATTACTGTTTGACTTGTAAAAATGACTAGCAACATCGCCATTTTCTTTGCACAAAAATTAAAGTAGTATGTAAAATGTAAAGAATACAACAATTTCACAGAATTATTGATATCATTGGAACAATTACCATGATAAAGCTATTCCAAACAGCATGCATGATGTATGGCATGGGGGAAATACTTTCAGACTTTCTAGAAGACTGTACTAATTCCAATTACAAAGAATACAGTTGACAATAGTTGTGAATACTGTCAGCTATCAGTTTAACAAGTAATGGATGCAAAATGTTAATTACACAAGACTACAAAAACTGGTAGAAACTGACCTTGGAAAATCAGCCTGAGTTCCAGAAAAAAGAAAAAGAAAAAAAAAAAGATGGAACAGTGAGGCAATACTGACCATACAACATACCTTAGATGATAGGTTAGAAGAAGGTATACTTATCCTTACAGCATTTGCAGAATTAGAGAAAGCTTTTTGGTGTTGATTTGAAGTAACAGGGATAAAATTAGAAAATTGTAATTTGCTACTATTACACAAACCAGACTGCAGAATCAAGGCTTGACATTACATGCAAGGGAACCAATGAGGGACACAAGTCTGTAACCTATCTCCCAAATTTTCTATCTGTACATTAAACAAGCAGTTAAAAAACCAATGGTAAATTTGGAAAGGAAATTAAAATTCAAGGAGAATACATAAAATCTTCATTTGCCATTGACACTGTAATTCTGTCAGTGACATTAAAGGACATCGAAAAGCAGTTGAGCAGAGTGGACAGTATCTTGAAAGGAAGATATAGGATGAACACTAACAAAATATTCAGAGAGACATGGAACGTATACTGGAAAGACAGGTTAGAAACAATACAAGAGGTTTTGTTCATTGCAGTTGCCAAAAATATTTTTACTACTTAGGTAAATATTGAGTGAGATTGTGAAATTACTTGGGTGTGTACAACAAGTAGTGGTCAAATCAATTAATTGTTGGGTGTTTGTACCAGCTTTCAAGGAAAGGCTTTACTCCATAGCACAGAAATACCCAAATTAGTCAATATTTGTTGAAGAAAATTTTAAATTACCAACTATAGAATGGAAAATCTATAGAGTCACTACAGTATTGTGAACGAGATTTGAACACTTTCCTGAAAAACTGTTCTGAGCAGCTACCTTGATAGCCCATATCCAATGGTAATGTTTTAGAACTTGTAGCTACAGAAAGGCCTGACCATATTAACAATGCCATTTAGCAATGAAAAAAAACAGATGAAGGTAGGCAAGACTTTGAGAGAAACTAAATAAGTAAGAGTGTTTTATGCACCTGTAATAAGATTAGTGTGTGAAGCATACAATTACCAACATAGATTAGCAAGAGATTTTGCTGAGAAAATTCTGGGCCTACATAAAATCAAGAACTGAATCAAAGCTCCAGTCACATTTAACACAGTAAGGATGGTGTCCAAATGTAAGTACTGTTGTTTGTTGTACATTCAATGGGAACGAAAGTGTGTGTACCAGATGAGGTCATTGACAAGCAAAGTATTATTGGACTCTAAAATAGGACCAGTTGAAATTTGACACAATGCATTTTTTCTTCAAAAACCACTGTCTTTCATATTACTCTCCCAGGTTTTCAAACCACGTCTCATACAGTCCCAATCAATCATTCTTTCTTTCTCATCCTGTTCATTTATTCACTCCTGACATGGAGTTCTGGGCAACATATTTGTAACTTTAACCAATTCCTAAACTCTGCCAGTCCTTTTCGTTCATGATGCTTCCATTCCTTTCCCTTCCAAAAGAAGAGAGCCACTGCCTCAAAAGCTTTCACATCTCCATAGTTTTTATATTCTCTGTCCATGACTTGGTGAGTTGCTCTCTCTCTCTCTCTCTCTCTCTCTCTCTCTCTCTCTCTCTCTCTCTCTCTCTCTCTCTCTCTCTCTTATTAGTCACAAGGCTCCCAGAGTGGAAGACGCTAAGTAAAAATGATCTATTTTCAGTTGTTCTTTTTCTTCTGGTTCTTTTTATTTGCCCACCAGTTTTTCATTGTTTGCGAGAATTTAGCTCTTCTATCTTCACTCCATTTAGTTCTGGTTCTTCAGACTTTTGTATCTGGTTAAAACTTCCCATTTTTCTCCTTTATAATAAAATTGTTCCTTGCGTCTATTTCTTCTTTGGTGATTTTGGCTAATTCCAAGTCTTTTTTAACATTCTGGATCCATTATCCTTCATTACCAAGGGAACCTATGTATTGTAATATTCTTTTTGTTAGTCTGTGTCTAGGAAGCCTCATTATGTGGCCATAGAATTTGAGGCGTCTTTTCCTCATGTCTGTCTCTATGTTATAATATTCTTCATTTTGGATATTTTCTGTAGTCTATCTCCATTCTTGATCCATGTTGGTCCCGAAATTTTCCTAATTATTTTTCTTTCGTGTGCCTTGGTTGCACAGTGGTAGAGTGCCAGACTACAAATCCAAAGGTCGCGGGTTCGATCCCCGCCAGGTCCTAGGATTTTTATCTGTCACTTTTCACGTCTTTCACCTCTGGCAGTATTGCTCATGTGAAAAATACCGAGTAGCACCGTGGTTCGGAATCCACATTAAACTGTAGGTCCCCCTATAACTGGCTGGGTAAGCCAGTTCGAAGGTCGGAGGAAGGCAACGGCATACCACCTCCAAACAGGACCATGCCTAGTAAAGCACTGTGGTGTTCAAACCAATCTTCGGATTGTTGACTGCTTTCCCTTATTTTTCTTTCTTCAGATTTTCTATGTCAGTTTTCCTGTTTAACCCAAGGTTTCTCTAGCATATAACATTGATGGTTTAATTACTATTTTGTAGTGTCTAATTTTGGCATTTAAAGATATGCATTTTTTTATTGTAGAGGTTTTGTACTAATCCTAAACCTTTATGAGCTTTTTGTATTCTTTCTTGTTGTGCATATTTTTCAGCGATAATTTCTACTAGATATTTAAAGTGTGATACTCTGTTAATTTCTCCATATTTGGTTTGCAACTTGAAAATTTGTAGATTTGTTGTTGTAAACAATGTCTTTTCAAATGATATCTGCAGGCAGACTTTCTCTGCACATTTTTTCAGAGTATCTATCCGTTTATAGCCGTATCACTAGAATCTGTCATTGAGAGATTGTTGCAAAGGCTATGTAGGGGATTCATAGGTTATGTTTTCTTGGTTCCTAATGAAACTGGCTTCCAGCAATTTCCTTCTTCGAGCTTCTTTTCCTATTTTTCCATGACACTGTCTAGAACTGCAGTGAACAACAAATGTGATAACCCATCACCTTGTTCCTTGTTTAACCCGAGTTTTTATCTCTAATAATTTTGAAAGCTTTCCCATAAATTTCACTTTGGATTTTGTATTTGTTAATGTCTGGTGAATGATATTCTGCATTTTCTGATCCAATCCTTTTTCTTCAAGAATCCTGAATAACATGGGTCTGTCGATTGAGTCTTAGGCCTTTTTTGAAGTAAACAAAGACATATACTGTAGGCTTGCCTCACATCTTCCTTATTCTTCTGGTTAATTTTAGGTTTAAAATTTGCTCTGGGCATGATCTGTTTGGCCTGAAACCAGCTGGGAAATCTGATATTTTAGGTTCTAGTAGTTCTTGTCCTCTTTCAAGAATACAGGCTGGTAATATATGTGACAAGGAGTAGAGAAATTCCTCTGTAACTATTCACATCATGTTTGTCACGTTTTTTATATAATGGGTGAATTAAGCCACACTTCCAGTCTTCCAGAATTTCTTCTGTGACCCATATATTCTGAATAATTCTTACTAGCTCCTTTCTTGAATTAGGCCCTAGATTTTTGAGAAATTCAGCTACAATTACATCCTCCCCAGAAGCTTTATTATTTTTGAGTTTCTTTACGTGTTTGATAATTTCTTCTTCTGTTGGGAGTGTAGAATCTTTTTGTTGCAGCGCTTTGGTGTCGGATGTAAATAAAATATATTTATATTGTATCTTAGAAAATTTCCATTGATATATTAGCCCTTGTGACTGCCATTTCCTCTTATGCAACCCCCTTTTTAGTCATGGTGTGACTGTTTTAACTGTCATCTATTTAACTTGTTTGTTTATCTGAACCAACCGTTATTGAACACCATATTTCTCTTATAGCTTTCCTAGTAGTAATATCTGTGCACTTAGTTAATGGTATACTGAGGGCCTTCTCCCAACTGCCTTTCGGCAATTTGTGAATATGATACCACTTTCTTTTCCTCTTTGCCACTTACCTTGCCCCGTATGATCTTTCGTGTTTTTGTGTTAGTGTCTTTCACAGAACAATGCCTATCAATTGTTACTTCCTTGTTTTGCATTATTTTATTTCCTAAAACAATAGAGATGCTTTCTCCATTGACTCCATCTTAATTTTTTCCCTGTTTTTAAGTTTTTTGTCATATATTTTACCAATTGCCATTTATTGTTGTAATTATTTTCTATCATGAATTTGTTTCCTGTCATAGGATCCACTTTTCTATAGGAAATTCTCACCGATCCATTACCTCTTGTTAACTTTCATCTGATCTCACAATTTCCATTCAATGTCTTTTGTTTCTACAACCTTTTTTCTTGCTTACATTGCTTTTCTATCTCTCATATTTTACACCTCTTCATTTTCACTACTACAATAATTTTGTTTGATTATTTTCCTTGCTTGCCTTCCCTTTCTATCTCATTTTATGCCTATCCTTGTTTTTCCACCAGCTCCACATCTCTAATACTCAAAACCCTTCTCTTCTGACATGATAAATCCCTTCAGTGCCCCTACGAAGTTCAGCAGGCATAGCCGTACCATCCTTTTCTTGAAGCTGTTCACAGCACTTTCGACCCCCCTGTATCTTGGTTGTGGATAAAACTAGATGCCTGAATTTTAAATGACCAGAAGAACATATAACCATCTATATTTCCAAATTATAGGTTAGAAAATATTGGCAGTCTCTAATCACTACTGTTGTCACTCATTCACTTGCTGATAATCAAAATTCTAAGGAACTTCTAGCAGACAAACTAACATCAAATTTTGTATTTAGATTGTGTTTAGCCTGTGAAGGAAGAGCAAATGTAAGCATCTATAAATATCAATCACATTTTTTCTGATGAAAGAGTACCTGCTAACTTGTGCATGCAATGAAGGTGTTGGCAATCATCTCATAGTAAAGTGCAGGTTCAATTCCAGGTAAGGGAAATACCTTTTTTGTTTTTCATTTTCATTTTAGGCAAACCTTCACTTTTTTTTGACATGAGGAGTCAACACAAATGACATGTGGTTCAAATTCCACCTTAAACTGCAAGTGTAATCAGTGCACTGATGGATTCTTCTGTGTTCACATATGGTCAACTGTACATAGGACTTTCCTGAGTGAAAAGTTGGGAGGATTATATCTAATCAATGTCGACTTCATTAGTATCAATGCTCAATAGTCTGCAGTCACTAAATATAATCTGCCTAGATGCATTTTCCATCCAGACTCGTCAAAAACTGTTACACTGAAGCCTCTGAGAAGTACTTTGTTTACACAGTCTACAAAATCTAAGGCAAATTACTTTAAAGAATGAATTTCTGAAGTCTGTTACCTAACTAAACACAATCACACAAGAATAAAGTATAATCAGTGCAGTACAGATTCAATAGAGGTAACGAGGACCATCTCAAAATATTGACAACTCTGACTATCAAAAATTATGTCGAAAAAAGGAATAAATCAATGTTCAAAAGAATATAGGGCTCCAGTATGAACTTTATTATATGAGGGAACAGCAGGGCAGCTGCCAAGTCGATCACACAGCGATAATATCCTTTTCTCAAAGCCATTCACAGCACTTTCTACCTCTTTGTATCTTTGTTATGGATACAGCTACACCCTGAACTTTCAGTACCAAGAGTACCTACAATAACTAGTTATATTCCCAAATTATACTATTTTATACCTTATTATTTAGAAATATTGATGGTAAGAATCATTAATTCTATCACTCACTCAATGCTCATCAAAATTCTAAGGTAATTATAGTATACAAAGAAACTTAAAATGTTGTATTTAGTTCAGCCTGTAATGGAAAGAAAAATTCAAATATCCCTAAATATCCAATCCATTTTTGAACATACAGAACACTTGACAATAGTATCTACAAAGTTATTTTAATTTTAATGCGATGATAATGGACTCTCATGTGAGAGGTCCTAGGTTCCATAACTTTTGAAATGACATGTGACACCTGATTAGAGAATTAAGAATTAAGTAAATATCTGGCTATTTACTTTCAAACATGTGGCAGTTTCCAAGAGTGAGGCTACTGTAACCAAAATGTTACACTTAATAATAAAATACTGACCTACTTCGTATTTTTAGAACTGTACTCACATGGCCAGAAATCCCGTACATCCTGCCGCTGAACCGCATTAATTTCCATTATATCCAACATTAACCTACCTACATCCCTTTTCAAAATTTCTAATTTACCTACCCAGTTAAGGGCTATAACATTTCCTGCTTCGATCTGCTGAATAGCAGTTTTGCTATTTTTAATGACTACATCTTCCTGTGTAGTCTGCACCTGAAGATGCAAATATGGGACTATTTTACCTATCTCAAACTTCACAGCACACAAAAATTTATGCAAACAGTGACGGAAGACAAATAAAATTCTTTATAATTGTTAAACTACACAAATATTTCAGTTATTGTATTTAAATGGGTTAACAATATTAACTGCAGTCTTCCATCTCAGGTTTATTGGTCAACATATGTTTGATATTTTTCTAACTTTTCTAAGAACAACTGAGTGGAATTGGAAAATCATGGGCTCCATTGTTTGTAGTGGAATGTAACTGAGCAGTGGAGACTGAAGCTTTGACACTACCAGTCAATAACACTAGCAAAAAAGCAGAAAAATTCTCAAACAAATGTCAGCTGAAAAACTGAAGATGAAATAAGAAAGACAGTCTGTCTGGCAAAAGTTAGTGAATGTACATCTGTAACAGAATATTACTAATGAGAAATTAAACAACAAATATTTGTGCTGAATAAGACATTGGCAAAACTAATAATGCCCTCATAATATGATGTAGCCCAGTGTACAACAAACTGTGATCTACATCAAGACAAAAATTAGATACCATATATAGATTCATAGAACACCATTATATGGAGGGAAAAAATGAACTTCATGCTGGGCTGAAGCTTGCAAATGCTCTACCAGGAAAGTCTTGCAGCCTTTCTAGAAACAAAACACCAATTAAAAGGAATCTTCACTGAAAATCCCTTTTATTTCCTAGATTAATTATATAGCTATTTAAAATGGTTCATGTCAAGCATATATATACTTTTAGGTATCTGTTAAATTGTCAAATGAAGATAGAAAATATATAAGACTTTTGTAATTAAGAAAAGTAACATTCACAAAAATGTGATGTTATTGTAAAAATAATATTAAGTTTATAATTTATGAATCTGACCTATTCAGAGGAATAATCTGCACAATGTCATGGGATTGTATTTGATTATTTAATGGTTATTATTATTATTATTATTATTATTATTATTATTATTATTATTATTACTACTACTACACTGATGAGCAGCATTCAAGTATTGGTTAAAGGAGTGGTTTTTAAACTATTTCTTTGTTGATGGACAACACTTTATGAGTAATCTTTCAATGAAGGTCAGTATGGCATCTGCCATATTCACACTTTATTTTAAGTGATCATTTGACTTCAAACCACTCTGTATGTATACCCCCAGATATTTAATGCAAGTAACTACCTCCAGTGATTGTTTTGCAATTGTGTTACCATCCAAAAACGGATCATTCTTTCTGAGTATTTGAAATACATTACATTTTTTTACTATGAAGACTATTTGCCAATCTTTGGTCCAAATGTTTATCTGCTGCACATCATCTTCCTCTTCACCATAATTTACCAGCATTGTGACTTCCAGATTCACAACAGCGTATCTGCGAAGAGTCTTGTGGGACTTCCAATGACTGAATAGGCTAAAAAACAGTTTTCTTCAGTTTATGATGATAAAATGGGATATATTTTTATACAGCCAATGCCTGCAGTTTAACACTTGACTCATCTGGTATAAACCTAATCCTTCCAAGCAGAGATTCTGTGTTTCATATTCTTATACTGCTTCACTACCTTGTGAATTGTTTCTCATATGCCTGTCCTTTATTCAGCTGTTACAGTGTGTCGTTTTCATGTAAATGTTTTTAACCTGGCCCTCAAATGTCTCATCCTCAGAATTGAGATTTCTTTTGTGTTTCCAGTTTATAGCATTCAAGTTTTCTGAATCATCCAGGCAGATTTGAACCACTTTTTAATTTTATTTATTTTATTATTATTAGAATTTTATTTTTCCAACAGAAGTTGCAGAGTCATTTTACTACGCAGATTTTTGGTAATCTTGATATGTGGTAGAAAACAGTCTTCCTTTCTTCCATGTATTGTCTGTTGGGATGCAGTACCGTACATTTTTCATCCCTGTACAAGGATACATGCCTGACAACTGCCTACAGAAAAGACTTCCTAACACTTAAATTAATATTGCAATGTTAAACATTTCTCTTCTCCAGAATGTATTTATTTTCATTGCCATTCCATATTTATATTTTCTCTACTCTGGCCATCATAAATTATTTTAAAATGCTTCCCAATATATTTTTGTTGTGTGGTAAGGCAACCTTATGAAGGCTATATTGTTGAATGAAAGACCATCTTGGTTGCCAAAATCTGTTTCATTCAGATATGACGTGTTTCACCTGGTTAGGGCACCTTCAGATATCTTGCCTGATGTCCCTGTAGCATAGAATAGGTCATCATTTCAACTGCCTGGAGCAGAATTCAGATGTCATTTTACTGTAAAAAAATGACTTATCTACTACTTTTACTGTCTCATTTTCTAACCTCATTGTTTCAGCATCAGCTGATTTGAGCACAATGCATTACCCTCATTGTTGATTTTAATTTTGTACCCTCCTTTCAAAACACTGTCTATTACACTTACAGACTAAATAGTGTACAAGAACTAGTAGAGATGAGTATTTAAAAATAATTAGAAGTGTAAAACAGGTTTGAAGTGACTTGTTCCAGCAACAAGGGCAGTGTCCCTAAGTACATCGCTGGCCAAGTTAAGTTACAAATGGTACCATGATTACCAGAGGAATGACAACACAGTACACAGTGAAGGGCCCAATGACATCAGCCGAAGTTAATGAATGAAGATGGAAGTCAACCTAGTCCTACTCACCACATGAAAACTGCACATTTTAGTGAAGACTCCCGTACATCTCGTCAATTGAACTCAGCTGAGCAGTTTTATTTTGTGTCTTGCTCATCGTTATCACCATTATCAATAAGACACTGCTAGTTGGTTTTACGCTGTCCATACCTTGTCATTGAACACAATTACTGCCACATTTAGGCCACGAATTGAGAACCATGACTCAGGTAGTCTCTACACTCAAAGACAGAATACCAAAGACTGACAACATGCCAGAGCTGCTAGACAGCATGTCTAGAAGTTTGGCTAAAGCATAGCAGCAGATGTCACTCATCACATGGCTGAGACCAGTCCACTTCTTGCATGCACTGCCACTGCCCCAAGAGATGGCACTGTTTTTTAACTCCCTGCCCCCCCTCTGTAGCAGCACCGGCTCACTGAGACATGTGAGCCTGTTGATACTTTCTGCAGAAACCAACTCAACTCCTCGCTTTGCAGACTGAGGTGAGATGCCAAGAAAGCAAGGCCGTAAGTCCCTGGTATGCAGTGGGTTGCCATGGAAATGGGTCTACAAGTCCTTGATTCCCCTCTGGATGAAGATGACACCAAATAATTTGAAGAGTGATAGCCAATTTTGGTCTGTTATTGGGAGGATCCATGGCACAGAGCCTGTAACCACGACATCCCAAATATGCTCAATGGAATTCAATTCTGGCCTTCATCTGTCTTAGGACATCCCCTGCACGTCCCTGAAGCTATTTCTGGGTGGCATGGAAGCAATGTGGCAGTGATTCGTTATTTTGGAATATCATAGAACCATCAGGGTTATGGAATTCCAAAAATGGTGGTGGTGTGGGGGGGGGGGGATTGTCCCTGAGCAGCTCAAAATATCATGGCCCACTCAAAGTACCTTACAGAATAACTACAGAGTATATTCCATACCAGGAAAATGCACCTCTGGCCATAAAACACACATCATTGCTTTTGCGTACACCAGGGCAAGTAGGATCCATCAAGTCATGTGGTCTACACCACATATGGTGCCTCTGATTAGCGGCTCTCAATTGACAAGGTGCACTGAAATCACAATTTATCCCACCATATTATGCATTGTCATTGTTCTAGGGTCTATTCCTTGTAATTGGTGACAAATTCAAGCTATAGTGCCCAATAATGTTAAAAGTGGCACACATTTGTGGCTCTGGCTTCCAAATTGTGTAGAATTCATGTTCTTATGGATTGTTCACTTGGAGATTTGTCTAGGATGTCCTGTGTTGAATTAAGTGTTTATTCATTCTACTGTTGCCCTTCTGTCAGTACTGATGATCCTCCTACTATGCTACCAGTTTTGTCACTGAGGGTTACTGAAAATATTGTGTTATTCATATATATCCCAAGAGTTAACATCATTCACTCAGTTAATGCTAGGCAGAAATCCAATTTACATTTGGAACACACCTCCTTGACTCTTATGCAGAAACGAATGCAGTACTATGCTGTATGCATATATTTACAATAAGGTGGCACAGTCATTAAAAAATCTTATCAGTAATCCATACAATTTCAAGTCCAACGTGAAATGTTTTCATTTTGCTCACTCTCTCTACTGCCAAGGAACTTCTGGAAAAATTAAGAAATTAAGCTAATTGCCTGTACTGTGTTGTTGATTGTGTTTACTTAAACTTACCACTTGTTTTCTAGATAGGATTGATATACGTTTAAGTTTGCTAGTACTTATCTTCTTTTACAACTTCATGTATATACATGTATGTGGTAGATGAAATAATATTAATACCTAACACAGACAAAATATTTATTTATTAGTAAGGAGTTGCTTTGCAAACATCTGCAACTCTTTAAAGAACAAATACACTAAGATTTTAAAAGTTTACAACAGAATGTTATCCATTATGGTATCAAAACATCTACCAATTAGCACAACTAAGTTAGAGCTGTAAATTTGGTCCTCATTCTCTGCTCTAGAATTCCTCATCATGGTTCAAATATGTTAAGAGTTTGCGATTTTGCTGTCCACGGGAGTAGTTTGATAATTTTCTGATGATATACAAAGCATGTCTGAACCCTTTTTTGCTGTGTGTGTGTGTGTGTGTGTGTGTGTGTGTGTGTGTGTGTGTGTGTTTAAGGGGCACACCATTTTGGGATATGGCAGTGATATTAGCAATATGTTACTCAAAGTAAGCAATTTGTTGTGGAGAATGGTGAGATTTTCCATTCACAGTTATATGAACAGTGACTGCAATGAGAGAGAAAGTTGAAAACCATGCTATGGATGCCAATGACATGAGGAAACCTGCCTTGGGCATGACAGCAGGAATCAGACATGCCATATCCTATGCTGCTTTTGGAGGTTTTGATATATAAACCAGGTTGGTTGTAGGTAGCATACCACTTATGTACAGTCAAAAAGTGTTGATGTTTTATGATCGTGGTACCATTTAATTCACAACTTTGAATTAGCTTCCATTATTAAAAAGTATAGGAATTGTGGTCCCACCATCAATGTTAAGCTCCAGCGATACTGTTTTAATTGAAACGGTATTTCTCAAGTGAGTTCCAAGTCGTGCCAGCACTGTTGCTATGGTACGTTTATGTTGCTGGCCAAAATCATTCTTAATGCTCAGTGGTGATTGTCAGTTTCTTTGGGTTTTGCCTGCTATTGCTCTTTACTAATGATGTTTTATCTTATTTCATGTTTGCTATCATTACCAAGGATTCTGTCGCTAGTGAAAAGTTAAACAGTGCAGCTGTTTGTGTCACAGATGCTATCAAGTTGGACTCTTTGGAAGTCTAAGAGATTACACATTTCACAAATCATTTGTGTTGAGTGTCACAGAAAAAAAACATTATTTTATTTATTTATTTTAACAGGAATTCCTTGACACGGAAACTCTTCACTTTAGATTTGAATGTGCATGGATTACTACTACGATTTTTCAATTATTGTGGCAGCTTATACTGAAACTGAATGAGGCAGAATGCTGTACGTCTTCCCACAAAAGAGTCAAGGAGGTGCGATCCAAATGAGATTTTCTGCTTAATTTTAACTAAGTGAAAGATGTTAACTCTGATATTGTTGAAAACAAATGACATTTTAGAATGTAATGCCAGAAGCTACTAAGCAAGTGTTGACAACAGGTTTGTAAGCTAAATACATATTGCTTGAACTGCTCATTTCTGCAGCAAATATCTGCTTTTTGAATCAGAAGAGTTAGCCCAAAAAATAGCATCATATGTCTTAAGTGAATGAAAAAAAAGTGAAGTTCATGAATTTTTGTGTTTAAATATCATATATTTCAGACACTGTTCTAATGGTAAATAAAGCATCATTTTGTACTTGTTCAAGATCTTGATCAAGGGCTTTTCATTACAGCTAACCATTTTCTTTCTTTAAGATTTTCATTCCAAGTCTAGAGGAGATTGGTTGGGTCACTAAAAGATTGTAACTCTATTATGCCATTGCTTTTTATAATTGTTTGGTTCTTTATTTTTTGACAATTTTCTTTTCTATTTTTCTTACTTACTAATTACAATTATTATTTTCATTTTGTTACTTTTTATTTTTTCCTGTGATTCACTTACATCTAGTTGATATCCCATTAATTTGTGCCGGGTTTATTTTTGGGTATATGCATATCTGAGTCAATATGTTTGTGTTGGTATCTTTATTTTAGTGTTATTTTTCTTGATCTGGGATTATAGCTCAGAGGTGTTCTGGGTTTATCATTGTGAATATTTCATTCTTGTTTTCATGTTCATTCCACAGGTCTTCGTATTCTGTTGTCATATTTTGTCCTATGGTTCTTGGTGGATATGTGTATTTAAGTTTTGGCTTTGTAGTGTCTTGGGGAAGTGTTGATAGTAGTTGTCTCATGTCTGGTCTGTGGAACAATATTTATCAGCCATAGTTGGCTCGTAGCTTACTGAGTCTGGTTGGTAGTGGTGTAATGTTAGCTGCTCATTGTGTGTTCTGTAGTGTAGTTTTAGTTTGCTTCTGAGTAGTCTTTATTCTGTTATGAACAGTCTGTCTAGGTTTGATTCATGCATACCTGCCAGGGGGGGAGGGGGCAGAGGCAAACTCAAATTACTGGTCATACAAAGATTTTGTATGTGTGTATTGCTGTATTGTTGTTGCCTCCATAGAATTTCCCTTGTATTATTCTGATTAGAGTTTATATTATTCTGGTCTTGTCTATTTTTTTGTTTACGTGCAATTTGTAGTTCAGCTATTAATCAAAGTAGATACTGAGGTATTTGTTGTTGTCCGAAAGAATAAGCTTTTTGTTCTAGAGGGTTAACTTGATGTCAGATGGGTTTTATGCTCCACTTTTCCATCCATGTTTGTAGTCTGGTTAGGTATTTTTCAGTCTGCTTTGTTGTGATAGTGGTTGTTGCTCCTTAGCACCAGTAGACTGTATCGACGTCATAGAGTTGCACATTCTCATTATATTTGGTTGCTAGGTGAACGTCTGTGGTGTATAGAGTGTATGGAAGTGGAGAAATTATCCTACCCTGTGCCACACATATTTGGGGAGAAAATGGGGTGGATATTGCCTCATCGACGTGTACCGCACATTGTCTGTTGACTAGTTTTTTTTTTTAATTTTTTTTTTGACTAGTCTTACTGTCTTGGGGTGTATGCCTATGTCTGAGTTTATAGAAAAGTCTGCCATACCATTTTTTTAATGCACACCCGATGCCTAGGAAAGAAGTGAGTGAGCAGTGTCCTGTGTTTATTGCTTTAATGATATCAGATGGTAATTGCAGGGTCATAGGTGGAATGATGCTTTCTGAATCCTGATTGGTTGTCTGGGAGCAGGTGTAGATTGTTGTCGAACTTTGTTTGTCTGTGAATATTCTCTCTAATATCTTTCTTGTTATGTCCGAGTGGTATTGATCAGTAGGATTTTGGGTCTGTTTTTGTTTTGTTTGCTTTTTGCTTCATAATAGTCTTTGTGAGATTCCATGCTGATGAAGTGGTGTAATATTTTCAGTCAGTAGTTGAATAGGAGTGCAAGGACTGGAATTATTGTGTTTAGTGGTGCTTTGAAAAGGTGTAGTCTTTTTATGCAATTTTATCCAGGGGCTGTATTTGGCCTGTTACTATTGCTTTCCTGATTTCTTCCTCTGTAATATCTTGTGTCAGTTCATGTTTCTCATCTGTGGTTGCCTACTGCAAGTTGAGTAGGAGTGGGAGGTCATTTCCTAATTTTTGTTTGGATCTATTGTCAAATCTGTCATTTTGGGGGAAGCTGTGAGTTTATACCACAGCTTAATTGAAAGCCTAAGCTACTTCAATGAGGTTTGAGGTTGGGGAGTGCTTCAGGGTTACCTTGATGTGTGTTTTGCCTTGTTAATGTTTTGAATTTGGACCAGAATTTCCGTCCATCTCTACAGTCTAGTCGGCATGCATTGTCCCATTTTTCTTGTTGGTATTTTGAAACTCTGAGTTTAATGAGTGCATTAAGTTTGCCCCTATTATGTGAGTATGTAGGATTGTGAACTGTTCGAGCTCACTTACCATATGCCAATTCTAAAAAGTCAAATTTTTGTTGAATTGTGTGTCAGAAAGAGTAAAAACTTAGTTTTACTGTGATTTAGCATCACTTTATTTTCTACAAGCCATTAATTATGTCATGAAATGCATTATTTAATATTATGTCAATATTACATAGCGCATACTTCACTACAAAGTTGGTGTCATCAGCAAACAGAAATATTTTACAATTACCAGTAATACTACATTTATATTTATATAAATGAGAAACAATAGTAGTCACAGAACTGACTTCTAAGGCAACCACCCCCTCCTAAAATGTAACTGTATCTCATTGAAACTGCATTTCATAATTTCATAGGCATTCTAAACACTTAGCTTCTGTGGTTTGTTCTTAAAGCAAGAGGTGAACCAATGGAAAGCTATTCCCCTTATTTGATAATGGTCCGACTTCTGTAGTAATTTTATGTGGGAAGAGTGGTATGACAGCAGCAGCTTTTTTTATGTGAGAAGGTGTAATCATTGAGTGACTGTAATGGAATACAAGATGACTAAGCTTTAACTGTTGAAAATTTTAAGTTAATAAAGACGAGTAGGAAAAACAATACCATAATGATCAAATGCAACATTACGGGTGTGCTGGTTCACAAAGCTTAGCCAATAAAATATATAGGTGCAACACTGCAGAACAATATGTGATGGAGCAAACATGTAAGAAAATTTGTGGGGAAGGCAGATGGTTGACTTTGGTTTATTGGGAAAATGTAGTTCAACTGTAAAAGAGACAGCATAAATAACAGTTTTATTGATAGAAAGATATGTGTACTGCCAACTTGCACTTCACATGATGATAGCAAAGATAAGAGAATTATATGCCTCAATACTATCCCTATGCAGTCAGGTATCTCTATGGTGAGAGATGTGGCAACTGATAAAAGTGTGAGGTCATCCATATGAGTATTAAATAAAGTCTGTCAGATTACAGTTACACAATAAACTGCTAGAAATTCAATGCTGTCAATTTAACTCAATACCTAGGAACTACAAGAATGAAGAATTTTAGTTAGAAAGACATACTGACAATATTGTAGGAAAGGCAAACTAAAGACTATTCCTTGGCAACAGCACACTTAGAAGATGCAAGAAATTCACTAAAGAAAGATACTACACACGTGTATATCCTCTACTGGAATTGTGCTGCGTGGTATGGGAGAACGGTAGATAAATATTCAGAAAATGGTTCAATGAACTCTGCCAGGAATCTAAATTTGAACTGCAGAGTGGATGTAGAAATTAGAAAAATTATTCTTAACTCTTAAGATTGGTGAAGTCTCTACACAGATAGGTAAGCAACTGCCCACCTCCATTTTTGTTAATTGGCTCTGTGCTAGTGCTTGTTCTTACAATACAATGAATACCAATGTCTCACAGCAGTTAAATTAGCTCATCCACATTCATAAATAATAATACTATTAATATAATCACATAACAATCACATTTAGTAATACATAATGGAATAGAACAAATGATGATGAACTCTAAATCTTGTTATCACCATGTTTTGAAAGCGTGCACAAAATAAACCATTCTAACTAAATTTACATCTCCCTCCCTCATTTGTTGTAGGATTAATCTGTGGACAGGCACAGCTAACCACACAAGCTGTTTCTTGGACAAGAGATTTGTTTTAACAGACACTGTGTTGATTGCTCTCGCTTCTATGTGGTTTCCTGTGACAAAACTCAATGTTTCAGATGAAAAGTAACTAAACCATGAAAAAATAGTAAGCAGGTGAATACTGGCACTATATAATTTCTATATTTATGGATGAATGATCACCAAAACATTGACACATAAATCAAAGTGATTGTGAATAAAATTTTAAGCATGTCAGTGACAAGGTTTCAAGCAGGAATGCACGTTATAAAACTATGTACAATACCAACATGCACTAAGATATTTCAGCATATTGAAAGCAATGTGAAGTTAAAACCACACACACAAAAAATGCAGCAAACAACACAGTTTGGTATCTGTTAACACGTATCTGCAAAGCTTTCAAATTACTCAAAAATCTACTGAAAGCACTCTGTATGCAGCAAAATGACAAGCAGGGAGTTGTACCGTGTCGATCCTTTTCCTTCAGGATGCGCTCCACATCACCCGCCTTGTCCTTGACCCGACCAAAGAAATCTGGACAGGGTCACACTTACATTAGAAGGCTGTCATAAATTGTAACATACGAAAGAAATATCAACTGAACAATTTATAAAATTGATCACAATTTTAATAATATTATTTCATCGAATACAGCATGCTAAATCATTAAGTGTACCATTCATATATAACCTCGATAAGCGTCACGAGTTTTCAGCATTACTCTCTCTGAAAAAATTAGATATGCCATCATTTTGTTTTATTCTTTAGGTGCATTAATGTCAGTCAGAAAAGTATATGAAATGGTACAAGAGATGGCATTATATAAATCAGAGAAATGACACAGTTTCGTAGCCAGGAGTGTTACATATATATTACTGAAAGCAGAACATAGTCATCTTTTACTAACCTGCTATCTTCTTGTGAGCATCCGGTGATGCAGACTGTGTAAGGGCAGCCACTTTCTGGTACTCGGCTTGATTAATGAGCCCTTGTGCTTCAAGTGTACCAGGGGACATAGTACTGTACTCTTCTTGCAGTAATTGCACTAAAAATTGTTTGAACAGAAGTTTACATTTATTACTTACTTTTTCACTTCATATTCTTTATTAAGTACATAACAATTTAGTATTTTTATCTTAGTGAAATTGATAAGAAATGAGTGATATCCTTGCACAAAACTATATTTTCAGTCTTTGACATAACTTCAAACATTTTACGATATGACTAAAAAGAAAGATTATACACATTTCAATATAAATTTCAGACAATAACATCTTCAAATATAATTTCAAGGCCGTTTTCTGCCACAGGATTTATAACAATCTCAGCAAACTAAACTTTTGTCACTCTCTTAAGAGAACTCACAAGTTGCTATGAAAGCACTGTAGATGGTGCAGAACTGGAACCAGGTTATCATGTGACCGTCTGTCTCTGATGTAACACATGACTATGAAGTTGTGTACATGTGCAAGTCAGTCAGGTGGAATTACCAATGCACAAGGGATCAACATGGAAGTGTGTCAGAATGGCACTATTGTGTTTAGTCATGCCCAGGAATACACCAGGAATGAAACTACCCAAATTGTTCCTTTATTAGTGCTCAAACGCAACATCTGCTCTAAGAATGTAACACAGTATAGAAACAGTGACTGTAAAAAGGTCCTACATCAAAGGGAAAAGGCTTGAATGTCACTCCTTGTCAATGAGAGTGCTTTCAAACCTGATACAAATAGCCGGTATTAGTGAATTCTAGGCGTTTCCATCATCTACAACTTAACTAGGGCCACCTTTTGGAGACAGTACTGCAAGGGCGCACCTAGTGCCCCTGATCGGAGCATGATGGCACGATTCTTCAGAAATGAACAGGATGTTGAATTGTGATTGGCATCCTGGTTCTTGCCCATGGTACTACATGAGTGTGCTGTCACCCTGTTTGTTTCCAGATGCACTGATCCTCTTCATACACATGAGTGGCTAGAGTGGATCATCAATCCATTGCTCCCACCCGCACTGACACCACCGACCACCAAATTGACAGAAGTGTCATTGATGTGCCAGTGCCTATCTCCACAGGGCACTCTTCTCAAAACAAGGAAGTATTCTGTAACTCTTCATATATCATGAGTTGCATGTCACAGCCACCATGCGTTATTTGAAGTCAGCACCATGAATATATCTATGACTAGCCTCTAGAGAATGCACATATGGAACAGCACTGCTTCTTTAGTCATTTGCCATGGCCAGCAAACAGAGGATGCCCCCACTGTAGCTTCAAATAGCATGGTCTCCACTACACCTTGTCTAGCAGATGCCACACTTTTTATATGCATAGGGTATTGTACGTTCCTTCTCAGTTTTTGTATGTTCTCAGAATACAGTACAACCCTGCCATAAGCTGTTGTTCTGTAAATGAGTCACTTTAATAAACTTGTACTAGTAGGCATTTTTGTGTATTATGTTACAGATGTAACACACACACACACACACACACACACACACACACACACACACACTCTCTCTCTCTCTCTCTCTCTCTCTCTCTCTCTCTCTCTCTCTGAAGAGAAAGTTGGCGAAAGGAATTTTGCAAATAGATCTCGTTGCAACAAATAACGCCTTTCTTTTAATGATTTCCACCCCAACTTGTGCATCATTTCGGTGACACTCTCCCTCCTATAGTGTGATGATACAGAACGAGCTGCCCTTCTCTGAATTTTCTCTAAATCATCCGTCAATCCCACTTGGTGCGGATACCACAATGCGCAACAATACTCCAAAATAGGATGCACAAGTGTACCTTAGGCATTTAGTAGAACTGTTGCATCTTCTAAGTGTCCTGCCAATGGAACATAGTCTTTGGTTAGCCTTCCCTACAATATTTTCTATCTGTTTTTTGCAATTTAAGTTTTTCATAATTGTTACTCCTAGGTATTTATTTGAATTTACAGCCTCTACTTTTGACTGATTTATCGTTTAACTGAAGTTTAACAGATTTCTTTTAGTGGTCATATGGATGACCTCATACTTATCATTATTAAGGGTCAATTTCGAATCCCCACAACATGCAGATATGTTATATAAATCATTTCGCAGTTGCTTTTGATCTTCTGTTGACTTTCCTAACCGATAAATGACAGCATAATCTGTGAACAGTTTATAAAAATAAGAAACAGCAGAGGCCCTATAACACTTCCTTGGGGAACACCAGATATCACTTCTGTTATACTCGATGACTTACTGTCAATTACAATGTACTGTGTCCTTTCTGACAGGAAATAACGAATCCACTCCCACAACTGTGGCAATATTCCATAAGCACACAACTTCATTAGAAGATGATTGTGTGGTACAGTGTCAAAAGCTTTTCAAAAATCTAGAAATATGGAATCTATTTGACATCCCTTGTTGATAGCACTCATCACATCATGTGAGTAAAGAGATAGCCGTGTTCCACAAGAACAATACTTTCTAAATCCATGTTGACTATGGGAAAATAGGTCGTTCTCTTCAAGGTAGATCATAATATCCTGCGGCAAACCAACATCAATGATACTGGCCTGTAATTTTGCTGGTCTCCCCTATTGCCTTTCTTGAATATTGGAGTGACCTGTACAACTTTCCATTCTTTGGGTACGCAATGTGCGCTAAGTGAGTGGTTGTATATGGTAGTTAGATATGGGGCTATTGCATCAGCATACTCTGAAAAAAACCCAATTGGTATATAGTCAGGACCGGGTGACTGACTTTTGTTAAGTGATTTAAGTTGTTTTAATACTCCAGGGATATTTACTTCTAAATTACGCATGGTGGAAGCTGTTCTTGATAGGAATACTGGAGTATTTCCTTAATCTTCTCTAGTGAAGGAATTTCAGAAAGCTGCATTAAGCAATTCTGCTTTGGAAGAACTGTCATCAGTAGCATCATCATTTCTATCGTGTAATGAAGGTATGGTTTGTGTTTTGCCCCTGGTATACTTTACATAAGACCAGAATTTCATAAGGTTCTCTACCAAATTACGCGACAGGGTTTCATTGTGCTAACTACTGTAAGCTCCTCTCATTAAAATTCGAGATAAATTTCTAGTTTCAGTAAAAAAATGCCTGTCTTGGTGACTTTTTGTGCAATTAAATTTTGCATGCTCTTTTCTTTGCTTTTGTAACAGTGATATAACCTATTTTGTGTACCACGGCGGGTCAGCCTCCTCTTTATTTAATTTGTTTGGTATGAATCTGTCAATGGTTGTCGATATTATTTCTTTGAATGTAAGCCACATTTGATCTACACTCACATTCATAGTTTAGAAAGACTGGAAATTTTCTCTCAGGAAAGCGTTAATCAAATTCCTATCTGCTTTTTTGAATAAATATAATTTTCTTTTAATTTTGGTGGATTTGGAAAGTCCGATATTCAGTCTCGCTAAAATAACTCTATGTTCGCTAATCCCTGTATCTGTTTTGAAGCTCTTTATTAGCTCTGTATTCTTTGTTGCTAGGAGGTCAAGTATATTCTCACAACCATTTACTATTCTAGTGGGTTTATGAACCAATTGCTCGAGATAATTTCGGAGAATGCATTTAGTACAATTTCAGACGATGTTTTATGTTTGCCTCCAGTTTTGAACTTGTATTGTTGCCAACATATCAAGGGTAAATTAAAGTTGCTACCAATTAAAATTGTATGCTTTGGGTACGTTTTTGAAATTTGATCCAAGCTTTCTTTAAAAATTTCTGAAATCAAATCGTCAAGTTAGGAAGTCGATAAAAGGAACCAATTATTAATTTATTTTGGTTGTCAGGTATAACCTCTACCAACTCATAGGCGCAATCTTCTTCTATTTCACTACAGGATAAACTGCCTGTGACAGCAATAAATAAGCCACCACCTATTTTATTCAATCTATCTTTTCTGAACACCTTTTGCCCCTTTGTAAAAATTTCAGCTAAACTTATCTCCAGTTTTAGCCACCTTTTGGAACGTATATTGATGCGAGATTCAGTACTTTCTATTAGTGCCTGGAGCTCTGGTACTTTCACCACACAGCTATGACAATTTACAAATGTTACGCCAATGGTTTTTAGATCTGTGTTCATCCTATCTTTGATTTTTATCCCTTGAGATTTAGACCCTTTCTGTGTGTTACCGAGACCCTCTAACCTAAAGAACCGCCCAGTCCATACCATACAGTTTCCGTTACACGTGTAGCCGTTTCCTGCGTGTAGTGGATCTACACCTATTCAGCAGAACCTGGAACCCCACCACCTGATAGCATAAGTCGAGGTATCTGCAGCCCACGTCCACAGTCGGTCCTGTTCAAATTTTCAAATGTCTGTAAATCTGTTGGACCAAACGACGTGGTCATCAGTCCGTAGCTTACAAACTACTTAAACCTAGGTAAACTAACCTAAGAACAAACACACACACACCGATGCCCCAGGGAGAACTCGAACCTCCACAGCGAGCAACCGCGCGCTCCGCAGCGAGGTGCTTTAGACCGCTCGGCTACTCCACCGTGGCTCAGTCGGTCCTGTCGGCTATGTTGCATATGGTGAGCTCTGCTTTCATCTTGCAAGCAAGACTGGCAGTCTTTACCACTTCAGATAGCCATTGAAAACCTGAGAGAATCTCTTTAGATCCCTAGAGACACACAGAGTTGGCTGCACCCCGTACCCTTCATGGCATCCAGAAGGACCCGTCCCACATCTGGAATGAATCCATCTCCTAATGTTGGAGCTCCCAACTACAACCAAACACACACACTGTCAATAACCAGATCTAGCAGGCTGCATGGTGACTTCAGGATGAGTGATACCATCCAGCTGAAGAATGTTGTCCTGAACAGACTCAACAGATAGAGCCTCAAATCTGTTCATAAGACGTATTGGGGAGGCCTCATTATTGGTCCCCTGGAATGTCTTAAGTCGCCTGCCATGCACTGGAGCGACATCCCATGCAACCATGGGTGGAGTGTGTGTGACATTGCTGACTGTAACAGGGTATGTCACTGCTGCAGGCCGATTGGTGAAGACGACGGGAGTCCGTTCAGTCCCCACAACTGGCCAACAACAACAGCGCCCCTTGACCGCAGCCTCCAGCTGTGCAACCGAGGTTAACACAGCTTGAAGCTGGGAGCAAAGTGACAGCAACTCAGACTGCACCTGCACACAGTAGTCACAATGCCTATTCGTGATTACAGTACCGAGAAAACAAAACACACTACTGTCAGAATGCGCTCAAAGGAAGACTACACTGTTTCTTAAAATGCGAATTTGAATATAATATGCACGAAGCACAGTATAAATTTACAAACTGAAACGAAAATGTGCAGACAGAAATGAAAATACTTTATGTTGCTTCTACTCAGATGCTGGTTTAACTTACGAAGTATGAAGGCGGCTTCTGTCGCGTGTCAAAATGCGTCCTACCTCTAAAATCTAGTACAAATACTGGTTTATAGCACATGTGCCTATACTCCACACAACAGTCATCTATAGATTCGTGGTTGCCTTGAATTTACATTATGTATTATTCCTGAAAGGAATTTCCATTGTTGTTATTAACAATCTCTCTTTTTCAAAGCAAAACTCTTATCAAGTTCATAGTAATCTTAAGGTAATAAAAAATTTATAGTACACCTGTCAAGGATGCCTTGCCAATAGAATTAAAACACATTTGTCAAGAATATCTTATTATGGTGAAAAAAAATAGTAACATCTGCCAAAGAGGTTTGCAAAGTATGTTTGTTTTGGGGATGGCCAAGTAAAATTACAGTAACTTCAAAATTACATTATGCTGATTTTATATTTTTCACAATTTTACACTATTAATTTGTAGCCCCTGTGAAAAATCCATAACATCAATGCTAAAAATTCCCTGTTTTTATGTTTCTTCCGAGTAAGGTTTTCCTCAATTCTATGTTCATACTCAACATCTAACTAGACTTTGCACATTTCTTTTTCAACTGACATGTGATGTGACAACAATTTACAAGCAAAACAAAAGACAGATTGTTCACACCGCTTTTGGTGACTTTATTCCAGTACGTCAGCATGGAGGAACTGGCAATAATTAGTGGGAAGATAGTCTGATCACAAAATGAGAAAATTACAATCTCAATAGGATCTGCAGAAATGTAAAGCTACTGCCCACTTTAAAGCAGAGTTTATTTTCCTAGTACAGTTTATAATCCAATAGACAAAAATTTTCAGAAATAACACATTGTGATTTTGATGCATTATTATTATTATTATTATTAACAAACTTTGGTTTATTTCTTGCAGAAGATAAAATGCACTGATCTGTATTGAGAGGTTGCTTGGGAAACAATAAATACCTTCTCTGAAAACCATTAAAAACAGATAGTTTGGAAGTCTTCTCCTGGTGGAAAGATATTGGATCTAATAACAACAAATATGCCTTATATATTTGAAGATGTTCATACTGAAGCTGGTATCAGTACCATGAGACCATTGTAGCAATGATTGACAAAATACAAAAGGCAAATAAAACGTGTAAGAAGACTTAAATCTCGAGCAAATTACAGTGAAACCTCTATATAACGTTTCTCCATATAAGGTTTTCCACTATGTTACATCCATTTCTTTTTTTTGGTCCTGGCAAAGTCTATAAAAATTATGTTAAATTTTCCTCTTTACTGCATTTCCTCTATACTACTATACTCGATACTGTATGTATTGCTTGTATTTTTGAAATCATAATCACTAATTTCCCTTTTTATAATGTTTAAATTATGTTCCATGCTGTGGATTCACAGTTTGCACCGGCTTTGAAAGCCCATGCTTGTTGTGCTTCACTTGTCAGCGGCAGAGCCCAAGTCATGTGACGTGTGATGCTCTTACTGCTAGCCATCTCTTGGTGCTGTTTCAGTTGGTTCTTTGTGTCTGTAGTGTGTTCCTTTACGTAAGCTTGTTAGTGTGTTGTGTAAGCAAAGTAGCACACTGTTGTCTGTCTAGTGAAAGCAACAGTAAATTTTTTGCAGTTGAATCGGAAGGAGTGTCTACATTAACCATTTTTTGAAGCTTAAAGAAAAAGTTTCGATTATTATAAAAGTAGAGGCATCTCCTGGTGTGAGTAACATGGAGCTAACAAAGCAATTTGAACTGGCCTCTTCAACACTCAACACTATGATGAAAAACAGATTGTCATCAATGGAAGCTTTTAAGAAATATGGAAATTCAAAGCATATGCAACTAAAACCATCAACTTACAACAAAATGGAGCAAGTTTTAATAACTTGGTTTCAACAAGCATGTGTTGCAAATATTCCTATGAAAGGAACTATTTTGAAGGAGAAGGCAGTTCAAATATCATTGCAGTTAGGAGTCCAATGGTTGGATCGATAAATTTCGACAGAGGTGTGATGGTGTGCGCAAAGCAGAATGTGGGGAAAGTAAAAGTGTGTGTGAACCCACTGCAGCTCAGAAGATTTAGTCTGTCCCTAATCTGATAAATGGCTATGAATTATGTGACATCTATAATGCTGACGAAACAAGCATATTTTTCAACTTAATGCTGGATAAGAGGTTCACTTTTGATGGAGAAAATTACCATGGTGGTAAGAAGAGCACAGAACGTCTTATTGTTTTGTTGTGTCTGAATACCGAAGGCAGCAACAAACTGAAACCTCTGGTAATGGGGAAGCCAAAATATCACAGATGCTTCAAAAACATCCACCTCTCCATGCAAATACACAAACAATGCCAAGGCATGTATGACCAGGAAGATCTTTTTAAATTTTACTTAGAGAATTCAATGCCAAAATGGAGAGTGCTGTAAGAAAAGTGCTGCTGTTTGTAGGAGAGATCCTCCAGATGTTTGTTTTCTGAGAAAAGTGTAAGTAATTTTCCTGCCACCTAATTGCACCAGCCATCTTCACCCTTTGGACATGAGGATAATACATGCTCTTAAGGTTAAATACAGAACAGTTCTTGTAAAAAATGCTTTGAATATGATGTTTTTCCTCCTCCTCTTTTTTTTTGGCGGGGGGGGGGGGAGGGGGGGCAGGAAGCCAGCATAGCTCACAACTGAATATTTTGCAGGCAATGAATTTAATTATGTATTCATGGAGGGAACTGAGAGTTGAAACTATTAAAAACTGCTTCACAAAAGCAGGATTCTTTGATATTGAGATGGTTCCTCCTGTGGAGGATGTTGGAAGTGAATTACAGGAGCTTAATGGATTAGTAGGAAGTGATTCTGGTACTTCTGAGGACTTCGTGGCTGTAGATGACAACTTGGCAACCACAGGAGTACAAAGTGTTGAGGAGGTGACTGCAGAGAGATGCATTGAGAATGCTAGTGAAAATGAAAGTGATAGTGACATGGAAGATGTACCTGTGCCCTCATACACTACGGCAGCTAAGGCCTTTGAAACATTCAGGGGATTTATGATGGCACATTAACTTGAGGGCAGAACAATAGTTCAACTAGGGGGAAAAAACCACATGTATGTGATTTTCAGATTGCATAATTTGTTAGCTTCATGCAAATTTGACTAAATCCGTATTTCACAATTATTAAAGTAATTTTCATAACTAGTTCTCTTACAATGTGTATCATTTACTGTGTTTGTCTGTAATATATCCAATATATCGGCAGTGAAATTTGATTCATATTGCCGCGAGAGACCACGAACACCGACTGCCGGCGTGGCACAGGGGATAGCGTCACGGACTGTGGTGCAGAAGGTCGCTGGTTCAATCCCGCCCACCGGAAAAATTTATTTCTTTATTGTGGTGTCGCACAAGTACAAAGTGCGCGCCACTTACTTTCGCCGCGCGCCGCCATGCACGCACGGCGCGGCGTTCTCACGACGACAGCCACGAGCGCCCTCTGCGACAACGCCGCTCGTGGCCACCACTGAAGGACATCGGCCACTTCGGACTGAGATAGCAACGAGTTAGGACCTTCGTAATCAGATAGGCACCATTGAAGACTTTGCTATCGTACAGGCACTAGGCAGGCCTCTAACAACTATGTATCAACATTCTGCAGTACTATGTAAAAGTTAAGTATTGTTACATTCTGTACAATATATCTCTTTCTAATTTACTTGAGTGTTTATAGTTTCTGGCTGCTCCCCTCCGTACCTGCACCAGCGTGTCGGTCTCATTCCACTCGGCCACCGACACCGACGACGAGGCTGGGACACAAAAGCGGCGACGAAGTTGGGACACAAAAGTGGCGACGAGGATGGGACACAAAAGTGGCGACGAGGAGTGATAGAACCTTGGACCAGCCCGCTTACAGCAGCCAGACAGCAGCAGTCGGAGCACGCAAAAATTGCTCCCGCCCACCTACCCTTATTATAACAATTTTGGGGAAAGATATTTTGTTACGTGTTTTGTGGACTTTTTTTTGTTGCAGAGCGTCCTCATTTATCTTGCATTTGTGTTTTGTACTAATTTACTTGTATGCGCGGCGCCTAATCGGTCAGCATGGCCACTACCCCGAACCCAAACTTAATGGAAATTATTCAGTTACAGACGGCGCAAATAACGCAACTCCTCCAGGCGGTGTCCCAGCTCACAGCGCAGGCAGCTAACCAACAACAACAGCCGCCGCTTCAGCAGCCCACACCTGCCGCCGCGACACTTCCTACGTTTCGCCAATACAACGAACGTGAGGAAGAATGGAGCGACTATTTCGCACAGTTTCAAGAACTCGTCGCGGCTCATCAAATTACAGGTCAGAGAGTGAAGAACCTTTTCTTATCGATTGTGGGCCCCCAGACCTTCGTACTATTGCAGAAACTATTCCCTCACGCATCTCCTCGTGATGTAGACTTTGAACAAATTGTAGATGCACTGAATGCTCATTATGAGAGAAAAGTTCTTGTAGCCGCTGCACGATACCGATTTTTCAGACTTAAAAAATTACCGCAGCAGTCACACCAAGAATGGATCACGGAATTGAAGGGCTTAACCCGCCAATGCAAATTTACTTGCTCTTGTGGACTTTCGTATAGTGACGTTATGTTGAGGGATGCAATTACGCAGAACATTCGGGGCCCCAGAATTAGAGCAGCAATTCTAAAACAATCTGACCCTTCATTAGACAGTGTACTGCAGCTTATAGAAGCACGTGATACTTTTGACTTAGCAGATGTAGAAATGCAAAGCCACAGTGTAAATTCAGTGCGCCGCAACGGACGCTTTCCTAGCCGTAGTTCTCAGTATAGCACTAGTGATTCTTATTTTTCTACCGGCCGTGCTGAACTGACAGTGAACAGTAGCCAGTGTAAAAGTGCGACGCAAAGTTCGCCCCGTCGTGTTAGAAACAGTAATTTGAATAACGGGCGCCAACGCTCATTTCAGAAAAATGTACGTAAATCTTGCCCCCAGTGTGTGTGTCGCCACAAGCGTGCTCATTGCCCTAGTCGCAACGCAACCTGTTATCAATGTGGCAAATCAGGACATGTACAGTCTGTGTGTATGCAAATTAAGAACTCAAAGAACGGTACCGTTAGAAACAGTGCTTCGCAGAGTGCGAGAACAGTTCATTCTGTAAATGTTATACGGGCTGTCGAATTGAACAGTGCTTCTCTTGATTCTCAATTGCAAGAAAGTCGTTCTGCGCCTATGGCAAAACTATATAGTGCACCACGTAGCAAGCGCCGACGAGCGCGTAAAACAGTGCAACGGAAAAGGGTTCGGGACAAGCAAAATGACTATGAACAGTGCATTCCTGTAGTGAAAATAGTGCCTTCTGCAACTGCTCCTTGTAATAGTGCCCAGTACTGTGTAGCTAGTGACAGTAGACATCAGGTAGCTACTCAAAGTAATATTAGTGCAGTAGCTTCGCATGCTTGCGCGGACGCCGATCCGGCGGTAGTGTCATCTAGTGACAGTGTTGTTAATCCGCTGCGAGCCGAGTCTGCGCCGCTTCCTTCACTACGCGGCCCGCGCATACGCAGCAAACAAACCGTAGCAGACGTTGCCCACATTCGCGCACCTGTCGAGCGCCGCAAGCAAAAACTGTTTGTGACTCTCTTCATAGAAAATAAGACGGTGCAATTTCAGCTTGATACTGGTTCCGCTGTCACATTAATAAATAAAGATACTTATGAACTTCTGGGTTCGCCAAAATTGTCGCCGTCACAGCAAGTGTTAACAGCTTATACAGGTGAAAATATTCCCGTGCTAGGAACATGTAGCCTGCCCGCCTCTTTTCAAGGTGTAACAAAAACAGTTGCTTTTGTTGTTCTTCAGGCCAAATCTACACAGAACATTTTTGGACTAGATGCTTTTGACTTGTTTGGTTTATCAATTCATAGAGATGTGCTTCAAATTTCGTCAATAGTGCCTCAGGATAAAATCAATGCATTGTGTGACAAATATAGTGACTTGTTTTCGCCGGAACTAGGTTGTGCAAAAGACTTCGTGGCACATGTAACTTTAAAAGACTCTGCAGTTCCAAAATTTCGTAAAGCTAGACCAGTGCCTATCGCATTGCGTGATACAGTTGCCGAAGAACTTAAACGTTGGCAAGATAGTGGGGTGATTTCTCCTGTTTCTGCGAGTCAGTGGGCCTCGCCTATAGTAATTATACCAAAGCCGACAGGAAAACTTCGTCTCTGTGCAGACTTCAAATCTACAGTGAACAGTCAAACAATTGTAGACACTTATCCCCTGCCCAGACCTGAGGAACTGATGGACAAATTAGGACAGTCTCGCTTCTTTTCCAAGATTGATTTAGCAGAGGCATACTTACAGATTCCACTTGATGACGAGTCCAAAAAGTTTTTCGTCATTAATACTCACATGGGCCTTTTTCAATTTCAACGCCTACCCTTTGGCAGTTCTTCCGCTCCCGCTATTTTTCAGCGTTTTTTGGAACAGCTGACAGTTTCCGTACCGTGTTGTTCGAACTATTTAGATGACATTGTGGTGTCCGGACGTACAGTTGAAGAACCTTTAGCAAACCTGGAGTGCCTTTTCAAAGTGTTGACTGCAGCAGGTCTACGTTGCAATAAAGCAAAGTGTTCGTTTTTTCAAACTGAAATAGAGTACCTAGGCCATGTGATTAATGCCCAAGGAATTCATCCCTTACAGTCACATCTTCGAGCAATCAAAGACTTGCCTCCTCCTAAGAAGGTGCATGAATTGCAAGCAGTAATGGGAAAGCTTAACTATTATTTCAGATTTATTCCCAATGCCTCTCAGATTGCAGCTCCACTGCATCACTTACGTAGGAAGAATGTTCCTTTTGTTTGGTCCAAAGATTGCCAGGTTGCCTTTGACAAATTAAAGTCTGCACTACTCAGTGATGCATGTTTGATTCCCTTTGACCCACAGAAGCCTGTAGTGTTAGCAGTTGACGCCTCGTCGTACGGTGTGGGCGCGGTAATCTCACATCGCATTGGATCTCACGATCGTCCTATTGCCTTTGCATCCAAGCTACTGACGCCAACGCAACAGAATTACAGTCAGATAGAAAAGGAGGCCTTAGCAATCATTTACGGCGTTGCAAAGTTTCATCATTATCTCTATGGCAGAAAATTCTATTTGTTGACAGACCACAAGCCTCTCACGTCGTTGTTCTCACCCACAAAACCAATTCCGCCACGTACGGCACAAAAGCTTCAGAGATGGTCCTTGATATTGTCAAATTATCAGTATGAGATTTTGTACCGACCTACCACTAAACATGCCAACGCGGACACACTTTCCCGACTTCCGGTTGACCAGGATGTATCATTTGATTCTTCAGAAATGGCATGTTGTCAGATAGACTCCAGAGATGCTTCCGCTGTCGCAGACTTTCCTTTGAACTCTCGTCGGGTTGCACAGGAAACAGCTGCGGATGCAGACCTAAGTGTGGTAGCACATTTTGTTCGCTCCGGTTGGCCTGCCAGAGCCAAAGACATTGATCGGCCTCTGGTTCGACGTTATTTTGCACAACGTCATGCATTATCTTTAAGTCAGGGTGTACTGTTGTTGCATACCGACAACGACCAAGCAAGACTGACTGTTCCTCGTTCCCTGCAACGAGAAGTGTTACGCTCCTGCATCAAGGACATTGGGGCATTGTTCGGACAAAGCAACTGGCCAGACGTCATTGTACCTGGGTTGGTATGGACGCTCAGATAGAGAGCAAGACATCACAGTGTACTGTTTGTGCGGAGCATCAGGCGGCTCCTCCGCAACGTTTCTCAGACTGGCCACGCCCCAAGGGACCATGGCAACGTTTACATATTGACTTTGCCGGACCTTTCTGGAATACGCGCTGGTTAATTGTTGTAGACGCTTTCAGCAAGTTTCCTTTTGTGATTGCCATGAACTCAACGACAGCTTCTAGTACAATCAGTGCCTTAACATCAGTGTTTTGCATCGAAGGCTTGCCTGAAACTATCGTCAGTGACAATGGACCTCAGTTTGTTAGTGCGGAATTTCAACAGTTTTGTCGTGTGAATGGCATTCAGCATATTACCACTGCACCTTTTCACCCTCAGTCCAATGGTGAAGCAGAACGTTTCGTTCGAACATTCAAGTCTCACATGGAGAAGATGAAAGGTCAGCACTCCAGGCAGCAAGCTCTTCAAATTTTCCTGTCTATGTATCGGTGCATGCCACGTGACGGCCCGTCTCCTGCCGAGCTGCTACACGGCCGCCGTCACCGCACTCTCCTTCACCTGCTGCAGCCTCCCACGCACCGAGTCGGTTCGTATGGCACTACGCGTTTTCAGGTTTCCACGCCGGTGCTGTACAGGGTGTTTGCTGGAAACAAGAAGACATGGTTGCCGGGCACCATTCAACGCGTGCTTGGTCGCAATATGTTTGTTGTACGTTCTTCCACAGGGTCGGAGCTGCGGCGCCACGCAAACCAATTGCGTCTGCATAGGCCGCGCGATCCTGTCTCCGGTTTCTTGATTCCAGACCCAGTTCACCGCCAGGGAGCACAACCACATCGTTCGTCCCCGGACTACGAGATCGTCCCGATGGAGATCGACGCGACGCCGCCGCTGTCGCCGCCTCAGATGACAGCGTCACCGAGAGGGACTCCGGGACCGTGCGTGCCGCCGCCGCCTGGGCCACACACCTCAGAAGAAGATGACCTGCTCCCTCTGGGTGGGGGGGTGCGCCCTTCCCCAGGTTTCGGTGGGTTCCCTGGAGGATCGCAAGGCGGATGCCGGGGCGCGGACGGCGTCTCGATCCCAGCCTCAGCTACGACGCCCGTCCCACCAGTAACGCCCCCGCCCAGGCCCTCCTCCCAGTGCCGTCGCCGTGGCCCTCAGCCCTACGCCATGACGGCGCGGCGGTTTGGGGGGGAGGGGTGTGGTGTCGCACAAGTACAAAGTGCGCGCCACTTACTTTCGCCGCGCGCCGCCATGTACGCACGGCGCGGCGTTATCACGACGACAGCCACGAGCGCCCTCTGCGACAACGCCGCTCGTGGCCACCACTGAAGGACATCGGCCACTTCGGACTGAGATAGCAACGAGTTAGGACCTTCGTAATCAGATAGGCACCATTGAAGACTTTGCTATCGTACAGGCACTAGGCAGGCCTCTAACAACTATGTATCAACATTCTGCAGTACTATGTAAAAGTTAAGTATTGTTACATTCTGTACAATATATCTCTTTCTAATTTACTCGAGTGTTTATAGTTTCTGGCTGCTCCCCTCCGTACCTGCACCAGCGTGTCGGTCTCATTCCACTCGGCCACCGACACCGACGATGAGGCTGGGACACAAAAGCGGCGACGAAGTTGGGACACAAAAGTGGCGACGAGGATGGGATACAAAATTTATAAATAACAATTCCAGAAGGTTCTACATCTTTATGTTCACTTGTAAATTCTACTTGTTTCTTATGTTAACTGTTCTAATTTCTGGTAAATTCTGTCTGTGTATAAATAGCAGAGCACTCTTCCTGAGAGGCAGTCAGTGCTGCATGTATGTTGAGTTCGTAATAAACGTGCTTTCAGTATAAGTGCTGTGTTTAGTTGCCTTCGAAGTCAAGCCTTTTTCCATTTCAAGGCGACAATATTCTATAATTAGTTATTGTAAGCCTTCCTCTTTATAGTGTTTTCCTCTATACAGTGTTTAGAATTTGTAGTCCCTTGAAAAATGTTATGTAGAGGTTTCACTGTATAGTGAAGCAGTATACAGTAGATTCTCAGGTCTGAATTTTAAACATTTAACACTCGGAAAGAACATGTACAGCAACTGTGTATGAAGCTTATAAGTACAGATGAATTGGACAGATATACCGTATGTAATAGGACAGTTACTGATGGGGAGGATCCTCTGGAACAATGACTACTACACAATTGATGTAAAACAAGCATAAAGCTGAAGGTAGAGGGACATTAAACGTAATGCATTTCGCTGTTGAGGCAATGCAGGAATCCTTCAAAAACTGCACTTACAATCTTATTTAAAATCACTCACAAAACACAATTCCAGGTATTATGTAAAGACTGTCAGTGACACTGAAATTGGTATCCAGACACTCATTGATGAAACATGTATTGAAATTTAGGACAACAAAACAAAAGCAGTAATGTTGAACTCTATATTCTTTTATAAAGAAAACTGCACAAATATTGACCTATTTTAATTCTCACTTCAATGCAAAGTTAGGTAATATAGATATTAGTGTCAGTGGCATTGACACACATTTGAAGTCAATGAAACTGAATAAGTTCCAAGGCCCAATGGAATAACTGTTCAGAATTAGCTTATGGGTGTAGAAACTTCAAACTTTGAAGAAAGCATAGGTCACACCTTTTTACAAGAAAAACAGAAGTAGTAATATGCAGAACTACAGTTTGATGTCTTTGACATTCATATGATGTAGAATCTTGGGACATATTTCAAGAGAAAACAAAATGCCCAAGCCAACTGTCAACGACTGTGCCGCAGTGGATACAGCATTTTCCACCAGATCTCTGACGTTAAGCACCATCGGTCATGGCCAGTACTTGGATGGGTAACCATTCAGGTACACCACACACTGTTGATAGGAGGGATGCTGGTGCAAAGTCTTTGCACCAATGTCCTGGTTAAATTCCAAACCTTTCCACGGTGTCTCAGAGTGAGGGCATGGGACACTGTTGATTGTGATCCACCCGTCAGATGGAGACGTTAAGCTCAGTGGCCCTCTTGGTGCTTTTCAAGAGGACTGGGCTATCTGCCAGCACTGGGTTTCACCCTTTCCCTTCATCTCCAACACGAACAAGAAACTACACTAGACATGCACCCATTACAGTCACCTACACTTAACATAGCACTTCAGCAGACAGTTCTCACATTTCATGAAAGAAAGGTGCCTGTGGGCACAAAAAATAGGGAAAACCTTTCCAATTATGTGGCTGAACCTGCCCTGTGGAGGCTCCTAGCCATTCATCCCACATGACTTTACCATGCCAACTGTGCTGGAAATTATGGATGCTGGAAATTCTGAAAAACATTTAACTCAATACCAAAGCAGCATTATTCAATGAAAGTACATTCATGTTGGTCATCCAATGAAATTTGTGAAAGGATGTCATTGACAGATGCAGTGATAATTTCAGACGTGCCAAATGCTAGTGTCAGGATCTCCTGCTATTATACTGAATATTGATTTTCACAGGCATTGCAGTTATCTGTAACAAATAACAGCAGAGAGAGAGAGAGAGAGAGAGAGAGAGAGAGAGAGAGAGAGAGAGAGAGAGAGAGCACCACCAATATTTGTTACAGCCTGCTACAATTTTGATTTTGGAGAAGCACTAGAAACTGCTACTAACTGTGCAGAAATGAAAAATGAATCCTTATACCCAGCTCATGCAACCAATCCTAAAATAATTAAAAATATGGGGTCCTTCAATCAAATTATTCTTGGTGTGAGACAGCAATGTCAATTTCTAAAACTGTCTGACATTTCGGGCACCCAAATGTCTGACAACTTTTAAAATTGACACTGAAGTCTCAAACCCTTAAAAATTTTATTGACAGTGACAATGGCCAAGGAGGCTTACACTTATATAGGGCCTATACTAAATATAATTATCAAAAGATACCGAACAAATACAAATTTGGGTAGTGCATATGGGCACAGGTTTATTTGACCTTTGAGAGAGCATCATGATGAAACTAAAAAACCTTACCTGGCAGGAACTTTAAGAAAACTATTAACAGTATCACCTACAGGCAAAGCTTTAAGAATCACCATCCAGTGAGGAATCTGGGGATCATTAATAAATTGAATGTTTTGTTTCTGTTCGGACTGTGAAGAGAATATTAGACTGATTACAATGCACACACAAGCATTCAAGCATCCAATTTTCTTATTCTTCAAAGAAAAGACACAGAAAACAGCCTTAAATGGTAAAAGCTTAAGTATCCTCCACCACACATTTCACCCAGATTTATAGTGTGTAGATGCAACTGTAGATGTACAGCATAAAATAGAAGAGCTTAAATGGTTACAGTGATGAAAGGTATATGTGAACCTACCTAACTACCTACATTCCTTCCTTTTGTGGCATTTTATTTTGAAATGCACACATTATTATTATTCACTATTCAGTTTTATCATCATGAAAAATTTCTCAGGAAAGCATATTGGAAGTCATATGTAGAGAAATGTGTTCTGTCTTACCTATAAGTGCTTCAATGTCAAAAAAGAGGATATGAGATTCTGGGTCCTTTGGATTTGTGCGAAGTCCCTGAATAGACAAAGGCAGGGTGCGATTTTTTTGTTGGTCTGTTCCATCCTGGTTTGTAGCATGATGTAGCTGCTGTAGTTGGTGAAGTCCTCTCTAAAAAGAAGGAAACTACATATAAATATTAACATTGAAGGAATAAGCTTTGAAAGTGTCATTTGATGACATAAAAATTAACACTTTGACTACTCGAAATCTGTTGATGTTATGGTAAATTTTAAGGAGGAAACCTCTCTGTGTGATTTCTCGGATATTAAATCATAATATCCATAGAGCAATGAAACAATAAAAAATATTATGTTAAATTTTTCTATTATTATGGAAATTTAATGCAAGGAATTGATGTGAAAGTTGTCAAGTATCTTACAGGATTACCACATGAATTATTTGTTCTACTTATTATATCTTTTACAACAAAATAACCTAGCTCAGAGCCAATGTGACTGTGTGTGGACGTGATTCAGTTATAAAGGAGTGGGAAGAGAGTATTATTCATTTGACCATCATCGATTTGCATGTTGACATGGGTGGCAGGCACTGGACTGATGCAGTGCTATGTAACTATGCGACAACAGTACAGCAGCATACATTTGCACTCCAGGACTCTGTGGTATGGTGAGACACCTGAGATGGAGGTGTCAGAATTAAAGCCAGAAGATTGTGTCAGTGAAGACAGAAAGAATCTTCATGTCTTCTCACTTCTGCAGATCTCATCTTGTCTCTGTCTGCCGTATCTCACAAAAACCTCAGCTCAATTACTCATCAAATCTCTCCTCCTCTGTGCATTGATATTGGTGGATTTAATTTACAGTGCGACTCAATGACTACTCACCATTTTTATGAACATGCCTCTCAATGCACTGTGGAAATTTCCAGTCTTCTGTGGGCTATGACTTGAGGATTGGCATTTTTCACATGTTACCAGCATGTTTTTTAAAGGCAGGTACACTTTATAACTGCAAAGGCCTGCTCTCATAAATGCACATTAAAGCAGTTCTTTATAGTGGCCGTTTCTGCATGATACGTGCAGAGTCCTGGCTGTATTTCGCCTGTTCCTCATCTCTGCCCAGCAAACAACTTTGTTGGCAGGTCCATTTTGTCATAACTGCAAGCCACAGCTTTCTGTAGTGAATGCATTTGTGCATTCTTGGCAATTTGACGTTTTCTGCAAGGTCTGCAGTGTATTGGCAGTTCCTTAACTTTTTAGAAAAGACAGTGTTTCACTTGCAGGAACACTCCATCCCTGTGAACATTTCCACCCTCTGCTGGGCTTATCTCCACACTCATTATGTCAGACTCATTTCACTGTGTCCTTCTTAAATGAACTCTACGAATTTACAAGGTTACCCCCTGAAGAGTCACAGAATGTGGTGTGTGATTGGTAGAGGTGAAAGTTGAGTTTGCCTCTGCTTGCTTCCTGCTGGGATGAAGGGCAATGGATGCTTCTGTTGGTGGAGACACTGCACAAATGCTACCCTTATGGAATTACTATGGTGTTAATTGTTACACCTTCTGCCAGTTACTCGGGGCATGTCATTGCATGCCCACTGCACCTTCCTCCGAATTCTCTATATTTGTTTAAAAATGCCAAGTTGCTGACCCCTGTATGGTCCAGATACTTAATGATGGGCAGCCATTCATGTACCTTTGTGCCCTGGATGAGATAAATGGTTGAGTCATATTTTCTCCAGAGCAACCAATAGCTGTTCAAGGATCAGCCTGCTTAGCTAAGAACCCTTATATATATTTATTACTGAGGTCATACGATGCTATTTTCATTCAAGTAGTTGTGAAAAATAAGACACACACCTGTGGTTTTACTGAAGAATAAATGTCATAGATTCTCACTACAAGCTATGATAATGGTGACTCTTTGATGAAATCTTAGTGCCAGTTCTCAACTTAGTACAAACAGAACAACACATCCATCTGTATCTACAACAAGTGAACATTATTAAAAATCTGAAACATTTGAAAGTAAGAGCAACATGTTTAAGAGAGAAATAGCTCTAATCAAAGACTATAGGTGGTTTATTTTATATGGAATTTTACCACAGCTCTGAGCAACTATTGCTGAGAAGAGAAGACAGGAAAATGAGAAGAGAATTTAGGAGAAATCAGTCTGTTTTAGAACAGGAAGAAGGACCAGTTGTAATTTATTGTCCGTGGATGTTGGCAGAAAGGTTTTTGAAACTGTGCATGTTATTGATTGAGAAATAAAATTAGACAGAACTGACTGGTACGTGCTGTTGAAGATTCGTTCTAGTGTTGACTGGAAGGATAAAAGGCTAATATAACAACTTGATGTGGGCAGAAGGTGATAGTTCGAGTAGATGAAGATGAAACTGAAGAGATGAGTATTGGAAGAGGTGAAACAAGGTATGTTACCATTATATTTCATACACACTGAAAAGATAATCAATAAGAGCTTGGAAACAGTGAGGGGACTTTTAGTGGGAGAAGGAAGAACAAAAACTATCAAGTGTGCAGATGACATGACTGTGCTAGCAGAAATGAAATAATAGCTCCAGGCAATGATGGAGAATATTGTAAGTGTGGCTAAAGAGTTCAGAATGAAACTGAACATTGGTAAGACCAAAATAATGAAATTATGAAAAGAAGGTGACACAACCAATACATTCGCTAGATGGAAAATATTTCAATTATTTCAGTATCTGGGAAGCTTGATTACTTCCACTGGAGGTTGTGCAGAAAAAGTAAGATGCATAGTTTCCATGGGAATTATATTTTGTGGAAGAGTGAAAGACTTGCTGATTGACATAAGCATCCTTATTAATCTAGGAAAGAGGTATGCCAAATGCTTAGTGTGGAATGTGGTGTATTACGGGTCTGAAATGTGGACAGACATAAAGAACTGTAATATTTACAAAGTTTTAAAATGTTGCTATTGTAAGATTGGAAAAAGGACCAACAGAATGAGAAATAAGGAGGTGCTGAGCAAGGTAAGACAGGAACGGAACTTCATGAGAATGACACAGGAGTGGAAATTAAGTGGGACATACATTATGTAGAAATTATCTACTACAGAGAATAATGAAGTGAAAAGTAGAAGGAAAATAAGGGAGGAAAGAAGGTTAGGAATGCCAACGTATGAAGAAAGGAAGAAGTTACAAGTGAGTGACATAGCATGCATCAGTCAGAGAGATACGGAGGCTAAGAGAGCTCTTTAGATATTCTTTAAATCATTTATTAAGATATGAAACAATAGAGACACTAAAACACTTTCCCGGAGAACACCAGATATTATTTCTGTTTTACACAATGACTCTGTCAATGACTATGAACTGTCTTTTCTGAAAGAAAACTGAATCCAATTGCACAACTGATATGATATTCCTTAAGCACACAATTTGATTAGAAGCAGCAAAATCTGGGTACTTCCACACTAGTGAGCACAGACTTTTTTTTGAATGATTGTAAAACTAAAATAAAAAGTTTCATCTTGGTGGGCAATATAAAATATTTATTTTACAAAAATTTGCATATTGATTTCATTCCCATGATGCAACATCATCAGTGCAGATTCTGTCATGATGACTTGTGCAATATTGTGGCTCTGCACAATCTCCATTATGGAATCAAATTACAAGATTCTAAAACTGTCACAGTTGAACAAGGTGGCTAGTAAAAAGAAAAATAACATCCAAAAATGAACTTGATTCATCCTGGGCCTGTTACACACTTCCAGATAAATTCACAGTCACACTCAACTTCAACCTCAGTAGCAACAACATTTCTGTTGACAGCAATGGTGCTCCCTTTACAATATAGAGCACATGTCTCTCTAAATATTTCATATCATTTTACCTTGGGATTAAATCGGATCCCTGTTCAGAGAATAATTTGAGCATGATATATTTCCTGCAATGTAGTAAATCAGGAACTTAATTACAAATAATTTGATAATTTGCTACTAATATTTTGAGAGTTGTAGTGTCTTCCCATTGAACATGACCCGATTTTTCTACCTGTGTGTTGACTGTTGAGTGTTCATCAGAACACCAACTAGCCTAAAAATCGTCATCTGTACTCCAGAAGTGCACTGGTACTAGAGTAACTGATTCCTTTGTATAGTGGACCCCTGAACAACCAAGGAGATTCTTACAGTTTTCCATATTACAATGCAGCTACAGACCATCACTGTCATCAAAACCTCAGGTTGAGACCCTCCACTCTTTTACAAACCAAAGGACCCAAATAAACTCTGAACTATGCTGAAAATTGTGAGCTCTGCTTGCACTCAAAATGTATGGCCAGCAACCTTCACCAATTCTATCAGCCAAAGGAAGCAGATACAGTTATGAAGCTAAACATATGACTTGTTACTGAAATTGTGTTCTGGTGGTCGTCTAATTGGTACTGTTAAGAGAAGCTGGATAAGTATGATGATAAAAACATGCTTATTAGTTTTGTCATGTACACATTATCTAACAGACTGCTTCGTTCAACATTGTTTCAACAAGAGACATTTCTTGAATTATTTATGGAACATGCAATTCACTAAATAAAACTAAATTTACTTAGGACCATATAGGAAGAAATGAAACTTTGCTATGAGATATCAAGTATTTTATCACTTATTTATACCAACCTGAGTGGCATGCCTTATGGCTGACAGATTGCGATGTCTGAGCCCTCTAAAGAAATGGACAGCTGGATTTGCCAAACCCATTTCTCCTGCACTGGCTGCTGATTGATTTTCATCACATGCATACAACACCTCTTCAGCACTTATTCCATGTAAAACACGATCCAGATGGCCTGAACAGAGATACAAAATCAATTCAGATTTATATTCTTTATTGCTGTTGAGCACATACAGTAAAATAGACTTTTATAGTAAATTAATTTCCCATAAAAATTACAATTTATGTTTAAACTAGGCTTACACAGTTATGTATGGTACATTTGTTAAAATGCATTATAATTAATGTCCACAATACAAGCACAAATTACATATTTTTATAATAGTATAGTTAGTACTATCACCATTCATATCAAAGAACTCTTATTTGGAACACAGACTCTTTGACAGCCAGTCATATAATTTCAGTTTGAATTTTTTAAATGTAAGGGATCAAGCAGCAAAAGGAAATTTGTTAAAAATTCCGAGGACATTCACTTTATGGGAGTTCCCTGTTAATTACAGCCTATGTATTGGGATATCAATACATGTCTTCTTTCTAGTAGTAGTAGTAGTAGTAGTGTGTGTGTGTGTGTGTGTGTGTGTGTGTGTGTGTGTGTGTGTGTGTTAGGAGCTCAAGCTTTATAAAAAGAGGGCAACAGTGTTCTATAGGAACAGAATTACATATTCCACAGACAATTCTTTGTTGGGCTATTAGAGTATTATTAATACGAGTAACATGCCCCATAAGAGTAGGCCATATGAGATATGTGATAGGAATAGGCCGAAATACATCAAACGAAGACAATTACTGGTGTTCATATCTTGCATTTTTCATATGAGGTAAGGAAGTCATGAAATCCTGTTGCCAACTTGGTTGATGTGTTCTTCCGAACTGAGATTTGCATCAATATGTATACCTAAGAGCTTGATACTTGTTTTTTACATTCTTAGATAGACCTAACAGTAGCTTTTGGGTTTTGCCTGTATTAAATACAAGTTTATTGGCTGCAAAACTAGTTCAGTGTTGAATCTAGAGCTTATCGCATATTTTAATCAAGAGTTAGGATGTCAATATGCAAACAACATAACATATTACAGACTGTGATACACAATGGGGCAGGTCGTTGGTAGCTAAAATGTAGAAGGGTCTAAGCATGGAACCTGTAGGATGTCTGTACCAATTTTTTCTAGGTGGGATTCTCTATTTCCAAATGAGACAAACTGTCCTCTGTTGTTCAGGTATGAGGATATTACAGCTAATGTAATCTTGCAAACACCATAATATTCCAATGTTTTTAGTTATAGGTTAAATGAGATGCAGTCAAAAGCTTTACTTTGGTCACATAACACTAGTGACACTGTCTTCTTATTTTTGAAAGCTGTTAATGTCTGACTCACAATTTCTAATAGAGCTGAGGTGGTATTTCTACTTGGCCAAAAACCGTATTTATTGTCACAAAGGAAATTACACTTTTCAAAATGGGTTCTTACTTGGATGTACATAAATGATTGAAATACTTTTGAGAATATTGGTACACTAGAAATTGGGTGGTAGTTTTTTATTGCCCTTTTTTTTCTATAATGAATACTATGTTAGTTTTAGACTACACAAATTTAAATAAAATATTATGAAGTATTGCAAACAGTTATTTTGTACATAATAAATGGCCAAGGAATGTATCACATTTTCATGTAAATCATTAGTATTGCATTATGCAGTTATTTGTGAAATTCACAAACATTTCAGTACTCTGTTTCTAAAATCATTCCATATATCTCAGTCTACATCAGGTTGAACATATAAAATATTGGAACAAATAGTTACTGAATCTAATTTTTTTTTTCACAGAGCTATAAGAAGCAATCTAACCTTAGGCAAAATCCTCAATGGACTGTTGGATCTTGATATAAATATGCTTATAGTAAATGAAGGGACCACGGGAAAAAGGGGGTAAGTCAAATAAAATGAAATTTTAGATTATTACAGCTTTAGAAAGCTTTCAACAAGCTGATTTTATCGGTTTTTGTTTCATGGAAAGAAGGGGGATAGTCTCAATGCTACAGCGGTTTAAAAATATAGCGTCCACGGGAAAAAGGGGGTAAGTCAATGTGAAACTAGGAAAAAAGGGGGTTAGTCAGTTGGCAGCACCTATTGCACCTGTCGTTTACGTTCCGTAGTCCAGGTGTTGAGCATCTGCTGTTGGCAAGGTTAAGTTAGTGCTTTGTGTGTTGTGTGAATTTCTTTAGTTTATTTTACGTTTTAACTGAACTGTGGAAGTGAACGTAAAAAATGAAGATGAGGAAAGTATCACATTCAGTCAACTGTCACATTCAATGAAGAAAAGGAAGAGAACAGGTCGACTTTCCGACGTGAGAAATAAACTTTTATCATCCACCCATGAATTAGGGTCAGATTGTAAATGTTCCACATTGAAACGTTTGTAGAGTATTACTGACGCAGAATGTGTGTATATTATATCTAATTATAACAAAATGACTGAATGAGCCGAATGCTTACTTGGCAGGCCTAATTAATGTAAATATTATATCGCAAAGGAGACCTAGGCGACCGGAAAATGAAGCTAAATTTTGTGACAACAGTTATTCATATCGTGTAAGAGTGAAGAGGGAGAATTCTGTCACTGAAGTAAATGTTTGTTCTAAAGCCTTTACATCTTTTCATGGAATATCTAAAAAAAATTGAAGTAATACAACGTTAACTGAAAAAAAGGTGTGAATCATAAGGACGGTCGAGGCCAACACTAATCGGAAACACTGTGTGACGTCAGAGGCACTTGAGGTAGTTTGCCAACACATTAGTTCATTTAAAGGTGGACGAAGCCATTACAGCTTGAAAACTTCTACGAAAGTGTATCTACCACAGATCTGAACATCAGTAAGATGTATGAGTTATTTAAAAAATCACACCCTACACAATCTGTGTCGTATGAAAAATACATACTTGTTTTCAACACAGAATTTTTCGGTTTCGGATGCCCTAGAATGGACACTTGTAGTTACTGTGATAGGCATGGTGCCGAAATTCGAGCTGTTAAACACGCTTTGAAATCGTACCCGGAAATTAGTTCAGAAAGGGCGAGTGCAGAAAAAAAATCTAGCAACTGTCAACAGAGAAAAAATTTCACTTATTAAAATCTGATACGTTTTATATCCGTAAAAGATGTTCTAAAGCAAACAGCAGGGCATCAAAAGAATGTGAAAGCATTACTATGGATTTCCAGAAGAACTTACCTATCCCTAACATCACAACTAATGACGTGTACTACAAGAGACAGTTAACGTGTATGTTTAATATTCATATATTGTGAACCGATGAATCATATTTCTTCGTGTATGATGAAACAGTAGGCTACAAAGGGTCTAACGAGGCCACTTCCTTTTTGTTTTATTTTGTGATGTCAATTCTTGATCCCTCTGTTAGCAAGATTTACTGACATTCCCCATTTCATAATGACTTACCCCCTTTTTCCCTACAAAAAATTGACGTCATTCAATATAATATTTTCTTTAGCTTGTTACAGTACATTTACAGGAAAACCTTGTAGAGGTATCTAACGACTATATGTAAGGCTACACTAAACATAAATTTCAAGAGAATTGGCTAAAAATTGCATTTGGTACATAAGGTTTGGTGTTAAAATCTTCTCTCCTGAAAAATTGAGAAGAACTGACTTACCCCTTTTCCCCGTGGACCCTTCAAATGATATCAACCTTTTTTATTTATTATTATGCTAAAGGTATTAAACATAAGGATAAGCATGGAATTAAAATTTGTGCTGTGGCCGGGATTCAAACCCAGGACCTCCTAGCGACTACACAGACTGTCTAAAGCGCATCTCTCTCCACACCACATACTTTAGTTCTCCCTTATGTTCCCTGAGTGGTCTAAAGCTCCTACCTAGTAAGGAGGAGGTCCCGGGTTCAAATCCCGGCCACAGCACAAATTTTAATTCAATGCCTCTCCTTATGTTTAATACCTTTGGTATTTTCCTATTTATTGGTTTTTCTGTTCCATAGGACCCAATTGAGGAGTGAGACTCCATGGTCATGGAACAAGTCAATACATTAATTGTTACACAAGAATGGTAATAGAGAATTTTTAAGTAGTCCTTTGCACACGACAATCTTAAGACAAAGTGGAAAGAATCAATAAAGAAAAAATGAATTAGCTTAATTGTTTAACTTTTCTAGGAGTTCCTCGACAGAATAAAAGGAGTGAGCCATGAGGTAACTCTTCAATTTAGATTTGAAAGCGTGTGGATTAGTGCTAAGATTCTTTAGTTCTTGTGGCAGCTTATTGAAAATGGATGCAGAAGAATATTGTACCCCATTCTGCACAAGTGTTAAGGTGGTGTGATGCAAATGCAGATTCGACTTCTGTCTAGTATTCACCGAGTGAAAGCCACTAACTCATGGGAATAAGCTGGTATTATGAACAACAAACGACATTAAAGAAAAAACGTATTGTGACGCCAGAGTAAAAATTCCCAGACTACTGAAAAGGGGTCGACATGACGTTCGCGAACTTACACCACATATTGCTTGAACCGCCCGTTTTTGAGCCAGAAATATCCTTTTTGCATCAGGCGAGTTACCCCAAAAAACAATGCCGTACGTCATAAGTGAGTGAAAGTAAGCGTAATAGACTACTTTTTGTGTTGAAAAATCACTTATTTCAGATATTGTTCTAATGGTAAATATAGCAGATTTTAGTTTTGGAACAAGATTCTGAACATGGGCTTTCCATGACAGCTTACTGTCTATATGAACACCTAGAAATTTGAACTGTTCAGTCTCACTTATCATGTGCCCATTATGTGTAATCAGAATGTCAGCTTTCGTCAAATTATGTGTTAGAAATTGTAAAAACTGAGTTTTACTGTGATTTAACATCAGCTTATTTTCTACAAGCCATGAACTTATCTCTTGAACTGCATTATTTGATATTGTGTCAATATTACGAGCAACATCCTTCACTACCAAGCTGGTATCATCAGCAAACAAAAATATTTTACAGTCACCTGTTATACTCGAAGGCATATCATTTATATAAATAAGAAACAGCAATGGTCCCAAAACAGACCCCTGGGGCACCCCATACTTAATTGTGCCCCATTGGGATTGCACGTCATAGCTAAGAGGTGAACCAGTTATGGGCTATTCCCAGTATTCCATAATGTTCCAACTTCTGCAACAATATTTTGTTATCAACACAAACGCTTTTGTTAAATCGAAGAAGACGCCTAATGTCTGTAGCCTCTTATTTAACCCGCCAAGTGCCTCACAGAGAAACGAAAATATAGCATTTTCAGTCTTTAAACCACTTCTAAAACCAAACTGCACATTTGACAATAAATTATGTGAACTGAAATGATCAATTAATCTTGAATATACAGCCTTTTCAATAACTTTCGAAAAAATCAATGGCATAGAAATAGGTCTATAGTTGTCTACATTATCCATTATCCCTCCCCCCCCCCTTTTTTTTTTTTTTTTTAAGTGGTTTCACTACTGAGTACTTTAATCTGTTAGGAAACTGACCATTCTGAAAGGAAAAAATTACAAATATTGCTTAGTACTGGGGTAACATATGGAGAACAGTACTTTAGAATTCTGCTAGATACCCCATCATATCCACAAGAGACCTTAGTCTTTAGTGATTTAATTATTGACTCAATCTCACCTGTGGAAGTATCAGAAGGACCATTTCAGGTAACAGCCTCGGAAACGCATTTTCTAAAAACGTTATATGATTACCTGTAGAAACTAGAGTTTTGTTTAGGTCCCCTACTATATTCAGAAAGTGATTATTGAATACTGCACATATATCTAACTTGTCAGTAACAGAAACATTCCTACTACGCACTGACGTTATATCTTCTACCTGCTGCTGCTGACCTGACACTTCCTTCACGACTGACCAGATAGTTTTAATTTTATCCCGAGAGTTTGCTATTCTTTTTGCATACCACATACTTTTTGCATTCTTAATGACATTTTTCAGAACCTTACAGTACTGTTTGTAATGAGCTACTGCATCTTCATTCTGACTGCTTCTAACATTTTGATACAACTCCCGCTTAGTTCTACATGATACTCTTATCCCCTTTGTCATCCACCCTGGCTGTCTGTTACTGAAAGTACCCTGTTTTGAGCGTTCTAGTGGAAAGCAACTTTCAAATAGCATAATAAATGTGTTCAGAAAAGCATTATATTTATCATCTGCATTATCAGCACTATAAACATCCTGCCATTCTTGTTCCTTAATTAGGCTTAAAAAGGTCTCAATTGCAACTGGATTAACTTTTCTGAGTAGTTGGTATTTATGTTTAACATTTGTTTGAGAACAAATACTTTTTAAAATTAAAAGTTGGGCATCGTGGTCTGATAGGCCATTTACTATTCTGCTGACGAGTGCCCCTCTAATAATGAAGAATGAACAAAAATATTGTCAATGGTAGAACTCCCATTTCCTTGCACTCTCGTCGGAAAAAATACTGTTTGCATTGTGTTATAGGAATTAAATAGATCTAACAGCTGACTTTTCCTTGAGCTATCACCTACACAATTAATGTTGAAATCTCCACACACAAATTTTTATACTTCCCATACAGTGAACCCAGAACCAATTCCAGCTTGGGCAGAAACATTTTAAAATCTGAGTCAGGGGATCTATAAATAACAACTATTACTAGTTTAGTTCCATTAACATTAACAACTCCTGCACAACATTCAAATATCTGTTCTGTGCAGTGTTTAGAAAAATCGATTGACTCCGATGAAAAATCGTTTTTTTACATACATGGCCACTCCCCCACACTGCAAGGAACTCTTAGAGTAGAAGGCAGCTAACCTGTATCCTGGCAAAGGAAGTCTCTGAATTGTCACACCACTTAAAAAGTGCTCTGAAATAGCAATAATGTCATAATCAGGATCAATCAGCAGTTCATTAACTTTATCTCTGATACCCTGTATATTTTGATGAAAAACAGTAATTCCCTTATTAATTATATTCTTAGACTTTGCCAAAGGTGGTTCCTTTCTTAGAGTGAGTTCCTTTAAGAAGGAATACCTATCAGCTGTCTTTCGTCTAAAAAAGATGCAGCCCTAACGCCAACTACTACAGGAATTTTTCCATGAGTGACACCCCCACCCCCTACTACACTGTCACCTATGAGCTTTGCCAACCTCCCCTTCCCATGCCTATTGAGGTGCAGGCCGTGCCTAGTAAAATCCGACCTTTGGATAGTCTCAACTGGCACCACTGCAATGTGATCCATGCCCTCCGTCATCAGCGCCTTCTCAAGCCCCATGTTAACACGGCTGACAGCCGTATTAAGACAAGGCCTATCATGACGCTGAAACAGCTGCACGAAATGCACATTCGTGCCACCAGTTTGAGTTGCTATCCGTTCCAGATCACCACCTATATCATATTCCCCGTCCCTATCAAGACTATTCCCAGCCCCACCCACTAAACTACCTGATCCTCTTTTGGGAAATTCCTACATAAGTCCCCTAAGTTACAAGTGACCTGAGCTAACCCTGCACTAGACTTCACTATGCTGGTGACCTGGCACTCACTCCCAAGTACTTCCTGTAACTGTTGGCCTACACCTCTGCCATGAAAACTGCCTAGCAGCAGAACCTCCTTCTTCCTAAGAGCCCTTTCAACAAATTTTGGCTTCCTAACAGCTGAGGTCTGCTGCGTACTTCCTACACCTATAGCTACAGGAGGTTCATCTCTGCTGATATTATTATATGGTTACAAAAGTCTTTGGTCACTTGCCAAATTACGTCAAATGTCTGACAGATGGCCAACCAGCATTTAAAAACAAATTGAAAGAATTTCTAAATAACAGCTACTCCAACTCAGTAGATGAATTTTTACACAGAAATTAGTAATTTTACAGCAGCAAAAGCTAGTTAAGGTAGGTACCTACAAGCTCAATTTCTTTTGAAGCATTTCAAAAAAAGTGTAAAATGCCGGAAATGATGTTTTAAGTAGGCAAATGAATGCAACAGACTATTTTTGCAGCTGATACTCTACTGCCATTCAAATTGGGGGAATCATGAATGGTTCTTATATTATACACTTCATGTAATGCAAATTGGACTCAGCTGTTGAACCTTGCATCTGTATTAAGATAAAAACAAAATATTTTTCTGATGAAAATTTGATAGATGTATACACTTTAACCCAGCAGTTTCAGGTGGCTTATTTACAACAATGGCTAAAAAAACCTTTGAGTTGTGCACAGCTTGTTAGCCTATTTTCTTTTGATTACAGCTCTTGCTAAAGTAGAAGGGATTGGTGATTGCTGTCACCATGTTCCAGATCTGCTTTTGTAGAAATATGGAGGAAAGATGTATGCTAGCTGCACTGCAAGGGGGAGATGGAAGACCTTTCCCCACAATTCTCTTCTCGTTTCCTTTCCTTTATTCTCCCCTCTTGTTTGCTAATGTTCATACCTAACTGAATTTACAATGAAAGTCTTCCCCTAATTCCTTCGAAGCTTAGCACCTCGTCAGTTAGTTCTATCTGTATTATTGTAAGGTTAATATGAATATTCGGCAGATTTTTTAATCATCATATTGTGTAGGCAAAGAAAAATAAACACCGAAAAGAAAAATAATGCCAGGAAACACATGAAATCAGAGAAGCACATCGGAGTCATATAACCAACCAACTAAGATAATATATCCATGGAATACCCAAAAAGCACCCCCCCCCCCCCCCCCACACACACACACACACACACACACACACACACACACACACACACAGAGAGAGAGAGAGAGAGAGAGAGAGAGAGAGAGAGAGAGAGAGAGAGAGAGAGAGAGAGAGAGAGAGCAATAAGTACAGATAATTGTTGTAAATTCATGTGCATGTCTCAAATAACATTAAAAATTTGTTACCTACAGCTACCCAGATTCATGAGAAAAATACGGAGAGCTGCAGAGGGAAAATGTTAAAAAAACTAAATTGTGAACACACTTGACTCACAATCGAAACTGTCTTTACAGAAGAGTGGATACTTTGTTTCCTAAATGAACATATTTTAGTAGACATCAGGTGTATTTAGCCATAAAGTCTGTACACTTTAATATTACCTGTTTCCATCTGCCAAACATAAACAGCACCATCACTACATCCAACAATCATGAAGTCATCCAACGGGCGCCATTTGATTGTAACAACAGGAAAGAGGTGCCTTGAAGCCAGCACCACACAACGACGGAGAGATAAACTGAGAAGAGTGACTGAGTGGTCACTTGCAACACTGCACACACATCCCTGGATACGTGCCTGCAAAGAAAAGCATTTCTGGAATTGTAAATTACTGAAATGAGCACTGGTATGAAATAACATTTTATGTTTAATTTTTTTTTAAAAGGTGAAAGTGGCTGCAACAGGTCAGATCATTTTCAGGGAAGATGTGGATGATGCAGAGGAGAGTGTTTTGTGGCTTGCTGAATTTGAATCCACGACACATGTTCATAGTGAGTATTATTGTCTGTAGAAAGAAGTTGCACCTCATAAAAGCAACATTACACATTGCGTTCAGCAGTTGAAGAAAACTGGCAGTTTGTTGGGCCCAAAAGGATCAGACAGGCTCTTGGTTAGTGGTGAATCTGTAGAATGTATATGGGACACCTATCTAAGGACTACAGTTTCTGGAAACAATATTTCCTCAGCAATGGATAGGAAGGGGTGGATTTAAGGCATGGCCGCCAGATCCCCCGACTTGACGTACCTAAACTTTTATTGTGGAGTTACATGAACCAATGTGTGTACAGTGTTCATATCAACAACACTGTACCATTCAAAGGAGAGAATCCAAGACACTATTCACTCCATTACATTTAATATCTTTCAACATGGGTGAAATAAGCTAGACCATCAATTATGTGTGTTTAGAGAAACAAGTGGAACCCACATCAAACTGCACTAAACAGGTATGCAAACTTTAAAGTTCTTATTAAATTTGGTGAAGGTTTCAAATTTCTACCCCGTTACGTTACTTTTCTGTGACCAGTTAAAACTGAAATGAAACAATGCTAAGAAAATATCATGGGTGATGCAAATCAAAGGCTCCAATTCATTGACAGAAAAACAGTTCTACAGTAAATATATAGATATTGATACCATGACTCCATGTCCACAATGAATTATTAAATTAACAAACTAGACAAAATAAGTATGAACAGTTCCAAGTCCAAAACTTGGAAATTATCAGTGTGTTCAACAATGAATAAATAATATAGTTAGTAAACTCTAAGAGAAGTCTTATTGGCTAAAATGGTCTCTAAGGTCATTTATCCTTGCACTTTTTTTTTTGTACCTCTCAAAGCTAAACATATACTTGATATTATCAAGAATGTGATGGTTCCAAACTGGTAATAGTAGTGTACATTGATAAAGGTCTATTAATGGCTACAAAAAAATGACAAAACATCACATCAACTCCCCATAAATGTTACAACATAATCAAAATAATTATTTAATGATGGCCAACCCACAAAGATATGGTTAATACGTAGTAAAATATTACAACAGGACATAGAAATAGTCTTGAGTTTGACGAAATTTTGTCCGGAAGTAACCACACAATAAATCTATATTGAAGGTGAAAATGCTGTATAACTTAACTCACTGTTACAACATTTCACTTACTTTTTCTAACAGTTTTCAATCTTGGTTTCTAAAGCAAAAGTACTGGTATTGCAGATTGGGGCTTTAAAAATAATTGATGTTTTTTGTTGTTGGTAATTCTATGGGACTTACCTACTGTGGTCATCACTCCCTAGGCTTACAAACTACTTAAATAAACTAAGGACAACACAATCCCATGCCTATCCGATAGGGAGCAACTGTGCGCTCTGCAGCAAGGTGACATAGAGCGTTCAACCATTCTACTGTGGCTTAAAAGAATTCAGTATGACATAAATACTAATAACTGTACTAGTATTTCCAAATTGTATATTTGTTAAATAGAGTGGACTTCTAAACATTTTGTAGACCTTATACTGCCAATCAACAAGCAGGATGATGTGGCTAAAAATAATTCAGTATGATATAAATAATAATAATAATAATAATAATAATAATAATAATAATAATAATAACTTTAGTAGTATTTCTGAATTGTGTATTTGGTAAATGACTTTGCTGTTAAGAATATTGCACTTTGAATCATGACAAGTCGTAATATATCTTTTTGCTCCCACACACTCTTCCTTGTAGATATTTTGTGACATTTTGTAGCAAATCCACCTCCCCACTAGTGTAAATTTTACTGACTGTCCTTCTTCTTCTACTACTACTATTCCAATCTCTTCTGTCACATTCTGCTTGTTTGCATGCTTGTTGTTCTTGAAGGCATTTGCTCCTGCATTTGCCACAAAAGTCAATTCAAGTCTTGCTTGTCTTCTGGATGAACGTCTTCAGGTAGCAAGTCAGCAGGTTTAGCTCAATCAATGGACACAGTTATTTGCTTGTCTCAAACCTGTAGTGCCATAGTATGTTTATCTCATTCGAGTAATCGGTAAGGACCTGTTGTAGCAGGAGCCTATACTGCACCTGTCCTTAACATCAATTGTGAACAGTTGTCCATGTCTGTATGTACAAAGGAATTATTATCGCCATGATGTTTAGATGGTTGTGGTCAGAGATTTGCTAGCTGCGATTTTACTCATTTTGTGCTCTTCAAAAAACCTACTGGGCAAGTCAAAAAGCTTCTGCATACACAAAATTTTAGTTGTAGACCATACACAAGCTTAATAACACCAGAGATACTGCAAACAAGCTACTGATACCATGGCACATTAATGCAGCCTTTAGCATCCTCTGCCACCTTTCCACAATCCCGTTACTTTCAGGGTGATAGCTAATATTTTTGGTTTTCACAATCACCTTACAAAGAGCTAAGTCAAGAAATAATGACAAGATTAACTGTGTGCCATGATCAGTTGTGATTCGCACTGGGCATCCAAACAGTGCTATCCATGTTGGCACCTCGTAAATCTGTCTATTGCTGTTAGGAGGTAACAGTAACACTCAGCCATTGGAAGCGAGTCAATAATATTGTGATGGACATCAGCAAAATGAGAAGAATCTGACCCAAAGCATCCCAATAACTTCTTGACATGTCACCCTACTTTACACTAATGGCAAGCAATGCAAGCTTGTGTCCACTTTTGGCAATCCCTTTCAACTGACGACCGAACAAAATGTTCTGTCATCATCTGTATACTCGCTTGAACACTTGGGCGAGCCAAATTACATATGCCCTCAAATATCTGCTGTCATAAGCATTGCAGTACACTTGGTCTGGGTTTTCTTTGTGAAATATAAAATCACATTGTAACTAACTCACCTTCTGGCTGTATTTCTCTCAGTTTAGACCCTCTGGGGGTGCTCCTCTGAAAAACTTTTAACTGTTCATCCTGCTTTTGCTCTGCTGCTAATCTTGCATAATCCACAGAACGTTTTCTTGCAGTGACTATAGAAAAATAATCTGGCACAATATTTTCTGTACCTTCTATGTGACGTATATTGGTAGTGAACTGGCTTAAGTATTCTAACTGTTGAAATTGTCTAGGTACATTTACTGAACACAAAAGTGAGAGGCTTCTGATGAGGGAATATTGAAAATGGCTGGCGTCCACATAAGATTGGAAATGTGTAATTGATTCATATGGCACCAACAATTCTCCATCAAAAGCATTCCAGTTCTTCTGTACTTTGGTAAGTTTATTTGAAAGGAAGCCTAAAGGCTGCCATTGTCCTATAACTTGATGTAGTTCCGCACCTACTGCCATTTGACTTGCACTGATGAGGATAGAAAGTTTCGTGTATCTCTCAGGATGAGTGAGCAAAACCGCTTATTTCAGGTCTGCTTTGAATCACTCAAAGGCTTGTTGCATTTCTGATGACTGTTCTAGTGCCTGCGACACATTCATATTAGGACTTGTTAATACTTCTATGAGCAGCTGTGTAGTTGCTAGTGGCAGATTACAATAGTAAAAATTTATAACACCTAAAAATTAGCGTATTGTTGTAAATTCTGTGGTCAGGAAATTTGTTGTGCAATTTTGACTCTCTCTTCTAACAGCCGAGAGGGTACGGCCCAAATATGTTGCCCACTGTTATTTTAACTTTTTATCGTTAACTATCACACAATATGATTGTAATGTGTTACAATCTGTTTATTGTTTAAGTCATCTGTTGCTCAAAATATAACACATGTGAATTTTGTCACTCTAAACACTTCTTCAATAAAACGTTACTACATTTGGGGTGTGTTTTTAAGACCAAATAGCATTTGTATACTTTCAAAGAGCCAAAACTTGTTATAATTGGTGTCTTAGGTACATATCATGATTACAATTTTTATGAATTGCTACTCATCAAGAAACCTTTTTATTTCAGCAACAACATACACATCTGAATAAACAAAAGATCTTACAAATCTGAAGATGGTAAATAAAAAACACAGAATAAACAACCCTATAGATTAATAATGTCTCTGCCATTAGACTATCACACTTCGCATCATGTCATGATGTATCTTCTTGTTCCCTCACTATGTCCACTAAAGTAATGTGAAAAAACCTCTTTTAGAGAAACACATACTCTTGATTAATAATACAAGAGCAATCAAACTATAAATTTCACATATGGTCAAAATATGGAGTCAACAATTACATAAATTAATAAATTACTAGTAGAAACAAATTTTTAAATAATGTTTGGATTGTTTTTGTCACTGAGATATTATGAAAATAGCACACTGGTGTTACACATACACTGAAACATCCAGTCTGTAATTTTCTTAGCTAAATTTGGTATTTCAAAAGCTAAAACTATTGCTGCTTCTATCTTTTTATATTTTGCTTTTATCGTCAAGTTTTTATTTCTTCAACTATTATTCTTGTAAGGTGGTCCAAATTGGATTAGTTGCTCGTTCCATAGATCCATAATGAGGAGATCCTTGCGGATGTGGAAGATTTATTTCTTTTTAAAGCTGATGTAATAATACTACTAGTATGAATACATACATTATTTTATTCTATTGAAAAATTTGTCAGTGGAGTGAATGGCCACTATACCTGGCGTCATATAAGAAAGTGCATCCGTGCATAGAGGTGGAGCGATAGGGGAAGTGTGGAGCGGAGGAGCTACAGCCGAGCGCAAGCGGTTACACCTCTGGGAGAAACACTGCGTAACTCGTGACCAGCCATGCGCCTACAGAATGAACATTATTGGCTGTCATTGCGGTAACAGGGGGGGATGGGCAGAATGGCTGAAAACTAGGCTGCCTTCGTAGCCGACACCAACTATACTAAGTCGGTGAGGCTTTTAGCGAAATTTTTGACTCTTGCTGGTAAAATATGGAAAAGTGTGTTCCTGACTAGTGGACTTCTTTTTGAACTACAGTAAGTCCTTTTTCGTCCGTGTGTAGATTGTTTTTGTTCCTAGTATTGTTGGAAAAAAGGATAGATTATTGATGACAAATTTCATTAAAGAATAAATATACTGAGAGGTAGTAGTTAGTATACCCAGCTTCCAGAGGATGTCCATGAATTTAGTCCATGAGTTACCCCCCAAATATTATACCTTATGACTTTATGGAATGAAAGTGAGCAAATTAGGCAAGATTATTTTTGTGTCACCTACATCTGGTAACACACCCAAGTGAATTTATTATCAAGTTGTAATGCCAAGAATTTAACACTTAATTTTTCTATCTGCTCTTCTTCATATTTAGGCATATGCTGGATGGAAACCTCTAACATGTTCTGAACTGAATGTAGTGAGTCTTTTCAAAGTTTAATATCAATGAGTTGGCTTTAAATCATTTATTAATGTCCATGAAATTATCATTAGCAGACATTCTAAAGATATGCTAGACACGTTATTGCAATACTTGCATCATCTGCAAACAAAATGAACTCTGTTTCTGACAGTGTAACAGATGAGACATCATTAAGGAACACAAGAAAAGGCAATGGCCCTAAGATGGATCCTTATAGGACAGCACACGTAATTTATTCCCGATCTGATGATGACTGGTGGCTTATTTCACTACTCCCTTGTTTTATGACTTCAATTCATTTACTGAATACACAATACACATTGGCATCCACACAGCAAATCAACAAGGGGCTCATCCGCCCAGCTCTGATGTGAAAAAACTGTGATTTTGCCAAGGAACATTTGAGACCGGCATCTGACAAGATGTGAAAAACCTGACAAAGGTTGGTGATATGTGCAAGATGACCACAATATCATATAAGTAATTTACACAAGCATCTACTGGTTGCAAAAGCTGCTTTAAGTACCTCTAGAATATTGTGGACGCACTGGAAACCCCGAGTCCGAAAGGGGTGTTCAACACCAAGCAGCGTTGAGCTTCTTGACTCAAAGGTAATTGAAAATACGCTTCAGCCATGTCTAACTTGGAGAAGCAGGCCCTTCCGCCAGCTTAGAAATCAGATTATCTGGACGAGGCATGGGGTACGTATCCAACTGACAATGTGTGTTAACTGAATGTTTGAAATCCCTGCATAGACATAACTGTCCACTAGACTTTCGCACAACCACCAAGGGGGAGGCCCACTCGCTAAAGCTGACAGGGAACAGAATCCCTTCACTGACTAGTTTTGTGTTTGACTGCGGAATGCATACTGACTGGAAGAGGCCGAGCTCTTTTAAATATTGGTATGGTCTGGGGGTTTGAGACAGAGGCTTGCCTCTAAGTTGTGCGCCCAACCCAGTCTGGGAAAAAATAAGGGAGCAAATTCCTTGCAAAGAGTGGAGTCTGCATCGAACGGGACCATCTCAGACACAAAGTGAATACATTTGTCCACTGTGAACCCAAGGCGTCTAACCCGAATAAATTAGCCCCGTCCGTGGATTTGACGATGACGAAAGTTAACAGCCGAGAAACTGATTTGTATTTGGCAGCAGACTGAAATTGCCACCAAAGGTGAACCTGTTGATTGCCATACCCTCACAACTTGTGTGTTACTGGTAAGAGCTGAGAGGAACCTAATACATTGTAAGTGGCAGTACTTAAAAGAGTAGCTTCTGTACCAGTATTGACTATGAAGGAGACATTGTGGCCCTGAATTTTACACTGAATCATAATTTTGGAGGATTCAGGGGAAATATTTATAACTTCATGGACCGCCACAAGAGATTTGCCAAATCAGACGTATTCTCAACCACTGGCTGTATACAGTTTTTTGTATGACCGGCTATCGGTGATATGACTCCGTTTTTGAGAATTTCAACAAACTGCCCACCTCTGAGGGCAATGAGTGCAGTCATGTTTAATAAAACAACCACGGCAAGACAGCCAGTTGCCGGGTGAGCCGGCACTACCATGCTGTGACGGAGTAGTTAACACAGCGAGCAGTGTTGTCCTGCTTTGCGGAGCGGATGGAGCCACGGTCAGCGGTCCTCATGCCGGGGCAACCTGTAATGGCAAAATTACAGCCCACTGATCTAACTGAGAATTTACAGCGGAAGACATTTCATACTCCGTGGCTATTCTAACTACTTCAATGATCTTAGGATCTTCGTTCTGTAACAGTTGTCTGTGGACTTCAGCATCAGGTGCGAAGCATATCACCGCATCCCTAACCATTGATTCTGCATACAAATTGTTATGTGGTTTGGAAATAAAGTGGCAGTGCCTGGCCAGACCTTAATGTTCCGTAACTCATTCCTTGTATGATTCTGATGGTTGTTTTCAACTCTTATGTAACGTGATCCTAGATGTTACTACACGGGACTGTTTGACATAATAGCCTGAAAAAAAAAAAGGGAACACACGGGGTCCTGAAGGGGGTAAGTTAAAGTAGACTTTGATGCATAGATGGGGACAACAATGACAAAAACAAGGCTTTTTGCTTACCCAGATCCTGCACTGAAAAAGCCACAAAACGTTGACACAGATGTTACCCGTAAGAGTCCAATTTGTCAGTAACCTTCTCAAATGGCTGAAAAGGAGGCGGCGGCCACCACCACCACCACCACCACCACCACCACCACCACCACCGACGGTGCACCGGTGGTCGCCCCCAGAACCGAATGTGATACCACGGCCGCTACTATCTGTTATTGTTGTTCCACAAGCAGCAACAGAAGACCCTGGAGGTGGGCACAGACAGCCCAAAGCATCTCGCCCATTGTGAATCTATAGCACACGTTGATGCAGAAACCTTGTCGCCACTTTTATGACTTCAATTCATTTACTGAATACACAATACAGATTGGTGTCCATACAGCAACTGAGCGAGTGGCTCAACCCCCGGCTTTTAACATTCTTTTTCATGTCAGGTAGCATCCTGGTGGCATTGTCCCCTTTCTCGTACATCCTCTCATGGCGGTCATGTCTCTGGTGGCGCGCCGCAAATTGTGGGGCGCGCTAATTGTGAATTACATTGATTGCCAAGTATTCCACCTTGCACTGACACCCATTGATTCCACTACAAGACGAGATGATCAATTCCTGTTTTATAGAATGTGATCCATCTTCTGAGGAACCCACTCTTGTACCTCCTCTGCTGATTTAAACTGACATCCAGACAGGCCTTTCTACAGGTCGCCAGGGATGTGAAAATCAATTGATTTAGAATCTATGTTGTTTTGAGACTGTTTCAGGGTTTCCAAACCAAATTGATGAAGCATAGCTTCTGCCCCATGGCTAATGTGGGAGTAGGAGGTATTGTGTAACAGGATGATTCTACCCAGCAGAATTCTAAAGTACTTTGATTTTATACCACATCAAAAATTTGTACAAAATGTCTTCATAGAGCTGCACACTGATTGTCGTAATCTGCTCAAGGGACTTTATAAGCAGACTGTTCCTACAGTCCAAGAAGTAGGTCGTCAAGGCCTTTACCGGTATTTGTGTGAAAAACTTTGTATTTCTTTGCTGTTTCATTATCTCCCTCTCACTTCCCCTGTCAACTATTTCCTCTCAACTCTTCAAAAAAACACTTGCAAGGACCATCATTTACATGTGTGCAAAGGAAAAAAAAAAAAGTAATTTGAAGGGTGTACTTGTCAGAAATGTACAAACATGGTTAGTGTTTATATAGGGACTTTTAGCTGTCATCTTACATACAGGTCTCACACACCCTTCAAGAAAATTATTCATCATAATTCATGTTATACAACATGTAGCATTGTTAAAGATTACATTGTAAGATTTAAGTAAATAATTATGTAATGATTAGACTCACACTGCAACTATTAGGGGGAACCAGCAGTTGAGTGATTTCACCAGCATGAACACAGAAACGGTGGAGGAGATGCCCAGCATACAGATCCCACAGACAGACTGCGAAATCCACTCCACCAGATACCAAGTGTGACTTCTCATAACGTGGGTGTATATTATAGGGATACAGTAGACAGTTGACACGTCCTGTGTGACCTAACAAGACCTGATGTGGTGGCCAATCTGAAAAACAAATAATTTCTCAATGTAATTATGTTTGGGTCAGTGCTTTATAGAGCAGGGATTCTCCACATAACCTAATTAAATACAGTTTATCGTACACATAGCAGTATTACAGAAACAGAAAATATGAATGTTTTCATAATTAATGCTATGATTTTTTTGGTAGAAAAGACAGAAGTGTATACACTGAAATTGATGAAAAGCAGTCTTTCAACTAAGTTACCAGCCACTGTGCAGACAGTTTCCCATCTGAAGACAAAAAATGTAAAGTAACATGTAAAATAGTAAATACATATGTTTGACATATGGATTAGGAATAGAAAAGATAAACCACAGCTTATTTTTCAGCATCTCGTTTCTTCCTTAAAAGTCAGAAAGTGACAACCATCATGAATGTTCTTTTACACAACATTATACCTTTCACATCACAGATGAAAGTAAGATTTAATTAATATCAAGCACTTACGGTTTGATGACTTATCTGTACCATTACTCAAGAGAGAATTAAGGAAGACCAACTCACAAAACAGATCCAAGCATTCTTTCAACAGAGAAAAACAGACAAAGAAAATGGAAGGGAAGGCAAGACAGAAAAGAAATGTGGACTGAACAGGAGAGATTACTCATAAGATACAAATGCAGGCTAAATATCAGGAAATTATAAATTTATCAGAAAGATGAAGAAACAGAAAAACAATTAGGGTCAAATTATTGGAAGAGAATACTAGAGCTGTCTGAGAAAACGAAATGGCTTTGGAGATAGGCGAAGAAAGAGAGAGAGAAATAGTTATCTTGATGTGGTCCTTTTATGTATTTTTTTAATTAGTGCCAGTCAAATTTCATTTTCTTCCATAATGCATTTTGGGGGCTTGCCTTCAGGTGGATCAGTGGATTACATAACAGTTTGCTGCATGTGGCCAGTTGTCTGGTCTCAGTGTAATTACACTGCAAATAATGTATACTAAGTTGTTACAGTAATGTTGTACTAGGAGTATAAATTTAAACTAATAATACACTGTTGGTACTTAACATATTTTCTAGCTGAAACAATTCTGATGTTCATCTTAAATAAACATTTTAATCTTTATATATCATACAGACTTAAAAACAACTTAAAGACCATACAGCCATGGAAATATAGTGCCTTGTAAGCCAATGAGTGTTCATTACTAGCAACAATAACAAATCAACGATATGAACAGCATACATTGTGCTTTCAACTCTTTATAAATTTTCTTTCTTCCTTTTTCCTTGAGAATAATATTACGGCAAAAGATTTATTAGGGAGAGGGACATTGTACCTAAATGCATAAGATTTTCTTTAAAAGTATTTTAGAATATTTTGCAAACTTGCCCCACATACTGCAATATGTATTCATTACACTGTTATCTAATAATACTTAACAAAATAAACAGAATCTAAAACTTGAATCTCTATGAAGAACTTTGAGTTTCTTTTCACTACAGAACACAGATTACATTAGATTATATCAGATCAGTAAAGGGATCACTCTCCATAAAGTAGAGGTGTTGATGTTTGACACATAATGTGTGGCAGGTCAATGAGCTAGGTGTGTGTGATACAGTATATATGAGTTGGAATGAGTGGTAAGCAAAGCACACACAAAGTGAAGTGGAAATGAAAGTTACAGGGTGGTGACAGTAGAGGAGGTGAAATGTTGAGTGGAGAGTATGGGTTGTGTGTGTTACCAGACACTGAAGCCAGGATGATTTTGAGAACAAAGTATGTACTCATTTACCACAATGATAGCTCCCATATGTGTATTTCAAAGAATCTGGTAGTGTAGGGAAAGATATAGATTACCTGGGATGTGAAACAGTCACTGAAATTCAGAATGTTATGGAGAGCTGCATGTGTGTCACAGGGTGATCAACTATGCTCTTGGCCTCAGTTTGGGAATGGCCAATCATCCTATTGAACAGCCGGTTGGTTGGCACATCAACATAAGAAGCTGTGCACTGATTAAATCACAGATGGTATTGGACATGGTTTCCCGGCAAACATTCTTTCAGTATAACCACAATAACCAGCTATAGTGGAGCTTCTGGGTTTGTGGATATCGGGAAACATGTAGAAAGTATGTGTGTACAGTACCATTTGAGTGAGGAGGTAGATGGATTCAGGGGGAGAGTTTCTGGGAAGGGCCTAAGGATGTCAGAAGAGATTGGTGTTTATGTTGCACTTCTGGAATGGGACCACTCTGACAAAGCTTGTAAATGGAGGAATCAAATAACTTGACAGACTTTCTGTCAAGGGTGCACTGTGATACATCACAAAAGTAGTGGTGCCTTCATTTGCAAGGAAGGACTTCATCAACATCTATTTTGGGGCACCAATACCTTGTTATGAGTACACCCCAGAGAAATATATGCAGCATATAGATTATGTGAGGACATGGCACTGGAATTACAGTCATCTGACAGCTTCACTGATCCACTGCAGGCCAAGAGGCTCCCTTGGACTATGGTGATTGTGGAGGAGAAAAAAAATGTCCCACTGACCCACGTGTACAGTAGGTTGGCTCCTTAGCAGTTGAATTTTTTATTGATACAATAAGAAGTTGCAACAATGTCTGTTGCTCAATATCACCCAATGTAAACATCAAAACCTCTTACCAATTGAGTTCCATATTAGGCCCCAACAGCAGCTTTGGTAGCTCATCAGCATTCTTGTGCTGGGTGGTAGGAAGGAAAGGAAGCTTAGGGTTTAATGTCCTGTAAACAGTGTGAGATGGATGACATTTGGATTTTTGGGCGAGGAAGGAGAAGGAAAATCGGCCATGCCCTTTTAGAAAAGGAATCATCCCGGCATTTGCCTGGCGTGATTTACGGAAATCATGGAATACCTAAACAAGTCAGAGACCGTTACTAAAGCTCGTTATCAGTCAGTCCAGTGCCAGCTGTCACCAGTGCCACATCGTTACAGCGCTAAGTATCTGAATTTAATTTGTGTCAAATTTAATTTGCCAGTCTAGTTCATTTTCGGTAGTGCTGTTTTAAGAGCTTTATTCCCGCGTACTTGCAGATTTCGTTTGTACTACTGTTCTAATAGTTTATTCTATCGTATTTGATAAATACCGTTGTGTTTAGTCTTCGTCTTTGACCGGTGTATTTCAAAACAAGTCAGAGACCGTTACTAAAGCTCGTTATCAGTCAGTCCAGTGCCAGCTGTCACCAGTGCCACATCGTTACAGCGCTAAGTATCTGAATTTAATTTGTGTCAAATTTAATTTGCCAGTCTAGTTCATTTTCGGTAGTGCTGTTTTAAGAGCTTTATTCCCGCGTACTTGCAGATTTCGTTTGTACTACTGTTCTAATAGTTTATTCTATCGTATTTGATAAATACCGTTGTGTTTAGTCTTCGTCTTTGACCGGTGTATTTAAAACAAGTCAGAGACCGTTACTAAAGCTCGTTATCAGTCAGTCCAGTGCCAGCTGTCACCAGTGCCGCATCGTTAACAGCGCCAAGCTGCCGCACTCAGTTTTGTTGATTCGACAGTGTAGCTACCACTGACCACAGTTAAGTCAGCAGCCAGCCGCCTTCATTAGAGTACTAGGCTCCTTTAAAGTTGTTAATTGCTGTTAATTGTATCGATAGGATGGATAGGATGTGTGCCTGCTGTGTGCGGACGCAGGAGGAGTTGGCCGCGGTTCGCGAACAGCTGAGCGTGCTGTTGGCTACGGTCAGCCGTCTTCAGGCTGCTGTCTCGGGGTGCAGCGACGGTGGGGAGTCTGGTGCGTCGATTGGGTCACCTCAGGTGTCTCACGCTTCGCTCTCTGTCCCTGCTACCGAGGCATCTTCAGGTGTACCGGACGCCGTCGAGCCGCCTTCTCCGCAAGGGGAGTGGCGGGTTGTACGGCGTTCGCGTCGCTCGAGGCGGAAGGCCAATGTGGAGGCTGGACGTCCGTCCGCGCCCGTTCGTCCTGTGAGCGAAAGTGTGGCCACTCCTTCAGCAGGGTCCGAGCAGGTGCACGGGGGGAGGGGATTATTAGTTATTGGGAGCTCCAATGTCAGGCGCGTGATGGAGCCCCTTAGGCAGATAGCGTCCAGATCTGGAAGGAATTCCAACGTGCACTCGGTGTGTCTGCCGGGGGGCCTCATCCGAGATGTGGAGGCGGCCTTGCCGGCGGCTATCGAGGGTGCGGGGTGCAGTCGACTGCAAGTCGTAGCTCACGTCGGCACCAATGACGCTTGTCGCTTGGGTTCTGAGGACATCCTCAGGTCCTACGAGCGGCTGGCGGAATTGGTGAAGGCTGCTGCCTTCGCACGCGGGGTGCAAGCAGAGCTGTCGATTTGCAGCATTGTTCCCAGGGTTGATCGGGGTCCTTTGGTTTGGAGCCGAGTGGAGGGTCTGAACCAGAGGCTTCGCCGACTCTGTGACAGTCATGGCTGCAGATTTCTGGATCTGCGTTATCGGGTGGGGAATTGTAGGGTGCCCCTAGATAGATCAGGGGTGCACTACACTAAGGAAGCGGCTACTCGGGTAGCAGAGTACTTGTGGAGTGCACATGGGTTTTTTTTAGGCTAGGCGCTAACTCTGATGAGCACTCGCCTGTCAGCATTCAAACAGCGAATTCAGGCCACGTTCGGAACAAAAATTCGAACATAAAAATATTAGCCGCGAACTTACAGAGTATTAGAAACAAAGTTCCCGAATTTGCAGCGCTGCATGGAAGTTATTGCGCTCAGATAGTTTTAGGCACCGAAAGCTGGCTAAATGATGATGTGGCAAGTTCAGAAATATTTAGCGAAGCGTGGAATGTATATCGGAAAGATAGATCTGATACAACCGGAGGAGGAGTGTTCATCGCTGTGGACAAAGATATTGTTTCTACTGAGATCGAGGTTGAAAGTAACTGTGAAGTTATCTGGGCACGCATAACAGGTCTAAAAGAAGTAAAGTTAATAGTTGGGTGTTTTTACCGGCCCCCCAGTGCTGCTGTAGCAGTTTTAGAATCATTCAAGGAAAGTCTACACCAGGTAGTGCATAGGTATCCTGGCCATGCAATATTAGTCGGAGGTGACTTCAACCTTAAGAGTATAGATTGGGACCTCGCTAGTTACATTTCAGGCGGTACAGACAAGCAGTCTTGCGAGCTACTTTTGGACACATTCTCCGAAAACTGTCTTGAGCAGTTAAACCGGCAACCCACGCGCAATGGAAATATTCTAGACCTTATAGGCACAAACAGGCCTGACCTTATTAACGATGTCTGTGTAGAGACAGGAATTAGTGATCATGATATCATCATAGCGTCGATGGTGACCAAAGTTCATAAACCAGTCAAGAAGGCTAGGAACGTGTTTTTGTTGGGAAAAGCCGACAAGCAAATGTTACGATCGCACTTAGAAAATGAATGGGCATCGTTTAACTCTGGGACTATGGATGTAGAGGGCTTGTGGACTAAATTTAAATGCATTGTTAATGAAGGGTTAGAGAAATATGTGCCAGTAAAGACGATTAAGGATGGAAAAGATCCACCGTGGTATAATAATAATGTTAGAAAGCTGCTGAGAAAGCAAAGGCTGTTGCACTCTCGATTCAAAAAAGAACACGCAAATGATGACAGGCAAAAGTTAGTAGAGATTCGTGCGTCTATAAAAAGATCGATGCGTGAAGCATACAATAATTATCACAGCCATACCTTAGCAAAAGATCTTTCCGAGAACCCGAAAAAATTCTGGTCCTATGTAAAATCGATAAGCGGGTCAAAGCCCACTGTCCAGTCACTAGTTGATCATTCCGGGGCAGTAATAGAAGAAAGCAAACGGAAAGCTGAAGTTCTAAATTTAACCTTTAAGAAATCTTTCACGCAGGAGGACCGCACAAATATACCATCATTTGATCAACGTACTAATTCCGAAATGGGGGACATAGCAATAGGTATTTCCGGTGTAGAGAAGCAGCTGAGAGAGCTAAATACGAAAAAGTCTGCTGGTCCGGATGGAATACCAGTTCGGTTTTACAAAGACTATTCTGCGGCATTGGCCACCTACTTAGCTTGCATTTATAGCGAATCTTTAATTCAGCGCAAAGTTCCTAGTGATTGGAAAAAAGTGCAGGTGACTCCCGTGTATAAGAAAGGAAAGAGAACTGACCCATACAATTACAGGCCAATATCGTTGACATCGGTTTCATGTAGAATTTTGGAGCATATTCTCAGTTCGAATATAGTAAATTTCCTTGAAACGGAAAAGCTTCTTTCCATGAATCAGCACGGGTTTAGGAAACATCGTTCATGTGAAACTCAGCTTGCCCTTTTCTCACATGACATCTTGCGAGCCATGGACGAAGGGCAACAGGCGGATTGTGTTTTTCTCGACTTCAAAAAGGCGTTCGACGCGGTGCCACACTGCAGACTGCTAACGAAGATACGAGCTTATGGAATAGGTTCACAGATTTGTGACTGGCTGGAAGACTTCCTAAGTGATAGAACTCAGTACGTTGTTCTCGACGGCGAGTGTTCATCAGAGACGAGTGTATCGTCAGGTGTGCCCCAGGGGAGTGTGATAGGACCGCTATTATTTTCTATGTATATAAATGATCTGATGGACAGAGTAAGTTGTAATTTGCGGCTGTTTGCTGATGATGCTGTGGTGTATGGGAGGGTGTCGTCTGTAACTGACTGTAATAGCATACAGGTTGAATTAGACAAAATTTCTAGTTGGTGCGAAGAATGGCAGCTAGCTCTCAATGTAGAAAAATGTAAGGTGATGCGCATGAGTAGAAAAAACAATCCTATAATGTTCGAATACAGCATCAGTAGTGAGCTTCTTGATACGGTCGCGTCGTTCAAATATCTAGGCGTAACATTGCAGAGCGATATGAAATGGAACGAGCATGTAAGGACAGTTGTGAGTAAGGCGGACAGCCGACTTCGGTTTATTGGGAGAATTTTGGGAAGATGTACTTCACCGGTAAAGGAGACAGCGTATAAAACGCTTGTACGACCACGTCTTGAGTATTGCTCAAGTATTTGGGACCCGCAGCAGATCGGTTTGAAGGAAGACATAGAGGCGGTTCAGAGGCGAGCAGCTAGATTTGTTACCGGTAGGTTCGACCAATGCGCGAGTGTCACGGAAATGCTCCGGCAACTCAATTGGGGATCGCTGGAAGAAAGACGACGTTCTTTTCGTGAATTTCTGTTAAGTAAATTTAGAGGGCCGGAATTTGAAGCTGAGTGTAGTACGATCTTGCTGCCGCCTACTTACATTTCGCGTAAAGATCACAAAGACAAGATAAGAGAAATTAGGGCTCGTACGGAGGCATATAGGCATTCTTTTTTTCCTCGTTCAATTTGGGAGTGGAATAGGAAAGGAAATGCCTAGTAGTGGTACAGTGTACCCTCCGCCACGCACCTTACGGTGAACTGCGGAGTATCTATGTAGATGTAGAAACTGCATGGTCAGAGGTGGATTTGAACCACCATCTTCCTGAATGCGTCACCATTGTGCCACTGCGGTCGGTAATGCTGGATGGGTGACCAATAATGTGTCACTAAGGAAGAGGGCTCACCACAGCAATTGGTGATCAATACTGCCTAATAACTTGGAATGAGGGATAAATAAGGATACCAGTGGATGGTGGTCAGTAATCAGCATGAAGTTACACACAGGCCAGCATGGAGAGACCACATCTGTTTCATACATCACTTTGAAACTATTAAATTTACTGTTGGTACTTGGTATATACTTACTATTAAGAAAGATTTACTATAAAATAATTATTCTACTGGCTTGTTTCCACATGCTGCTCAAAGGAAAAAAATATGAATGTATATGTGCTTAAATGTGGTAATGCCTCCTTTCTACTTCACTCCTCTACACTTTATGTACCAATACCAGTGACCATATAGCGTTCAGAGAGAGAGAGATTTTTCCAACTAAGTTTATGTGGCTATTCTATCAACACAGTTAAAGGTAAAGCAGTCAACAATCCGAAGATTGGTTTTAACACCACAGTGCTTTACTAGGCATGGTCCTCTTTGGAGGTGGTATGCCGTTGCCTTCCTCCGACCTTCGAACTGACTTACCCAGCCAGTTATAGAGGGACCTACAGTTTACAGTGGGTTCCAAACCATGGTGCTACTCAGTATTTTTCACATGAGCAATACTGCCAGAGGTGAAAGAAGTGAAAAGTGACAGATAAAAATCCTAGGACATCACGGGGTTCGAACCCGCGATCTTTGGATTTGTAGTCTGGCACTCTACCACAGTGCAACTGAGGAGCACAAACAAATCGTTAATTTTACTTCCTGGTCTTTGAATATTTTGGTAGTTCATGTTTCACACAACTAAGGTAGAAGTGGGTGGAAATAAAATATCTGTTAATTACTGGAAATTATTTGCCAGCAGCTTGTTTTCACCAATTCAATATGCCCAAATTATTTGTTTAATTTCTCTCACATTCTGAAGGGTTGTTTCAATCCTAAAATCTCTTTAAACTTCTTTTTGTTCTTCCTCTGCTAAAACAGGTGTTGGTCTGGCAAGTGGAAACAACTAGGACAGCTCATGACAATCTCCCTCCCCCCCCCCCTCCCCTCCTGCCGTCCCTCCTCAACATTTCAACATTTTCTGCCAACACGGCCAGTTTGCCTTTCACTTTACTGTTGAGTGATGGCCATAACTAGTAAAAATGCATCTACTATCATAATTAACAGGAGCCATGCATACACATATCCCTGCAACTGACATAATGTGAGCAGAACAAATACAATGGCACAGCCGAGACAAAGAATTATTTAAATATATATTTTAATAAACAGTCACCATTTCCTCACTACAGTCCATGTTTATTATTAACAAGGGAATGGTCAGACTTGTCATGTCGAAACCTGTGTTGCTATTTTACCACTGTGAGTTAACATTGAAGGAATTCTGTATGCAGACTGTTAGCTGCTGACATGACCTGGAAGTCTGTAAAAACTTTTATGAAGTATGACGTCATTGTCGCATGGTTTTCGCACTTATAATTGCCTGTTGTACAACCCTGACCTCTCTCGCTACGTTATACCAACGCCATCTAGGGACAAGGTGGTGTTAGCTACGTGCTGCTCTCCTGCCACAGCAGTGAGAGAGCTGATTCGCCCAGTGAAAGCGCCCGTACAATAATTAATAAATATGATAATAATAAAATTGTTGACAAATATAGCTGATATGTTATTTACGACATTCTTTCCAAATAGCTATGAAATAGACACAAATACATGTATGGTTTAGAACACATCAAACTTTTATTTCTTGTAATTACCTCAAAAATGCGAAATATTGATACAATGTTTTGTGCGCCAAGAACATACAAAGATGGCATATGACAGCCCTGCGAATCACAGATGTTGTTAGACATCCGTAGACAAAACTCTGCCAGTGTTAGGAAGGAATCGGGCCTATTATCAGTATATTCTGAGGCGTGCCATGCATATTTAATCACATTTTGAAACCATGGGGAGGAAAACTGATAATGTACGACTGATTGCAACTTGAGAATATTGTCACGGTGATAGACAGGAAACTGCAGTGATTTGCACACAATAATTTTCTGTTAGTTGTCTGTAAAATGCCTTCCACTGGCGGAAAAATTCTCTGTGTAACGGTTGAATTACTTTCGTCATGCCTGGTGGAATCTGAAGTATCTCTACTTCTTTGTCAGGTTGAATTGAAATACAGCTTTTAATGAATGAGAACTTATATGACCTGACCACGAATCTAGAAGGAGAAGAGATTTGTCCCCACACAACGGAAGAAAAGCATGACGCATGAAAAGTGTAACATTATCATTTCCCATTTTTCCAGACTTTGATGCGTCTACCACAAGATTGTCTGCATAGAACATTGTTTGACACGTGGTCAAAAACGTCTAGATGATTTCTTGAAGACACACACATAGTTTATGCAGCAATGAACCATTATAGTGTATGAATGGGTGATTGCAGTCGTGGACTGAGCAATTGGCTGAATATGTTTTTCCTCTTTGAATGACAGTGTTCTTTTCATACGCATTTCTTTTTGAAAACCTAACTGATCTACATTGTAAATGTAAGATTCACTAAAACTGGCAATCTTATTTTTTTGCAGTCGTAAGAAAAGCTTCTATCATTTCCATTTGAGTCACTTCATTTTCCGACCTGTTTCTTGATACAAGTTTTGTTATTTTATATGCCACAATTTTATGTGATCTTCTGAAGGGAGTAATCCAACTTTGAGAGGCTCTAAATTCTTTAGCGCCTATCGCGTTTGGCAATCTCTAACGCCCAATCAGGCAAAGTTGTGTCACTGACACTCAATGACTGTCGTCTGGGATTGGTAAATTGCTCAAAAAGTTGCGCAATTATCTCCGTCCAATTTCCAGTCGACTCTTATGTCGTCCAGTGACTATCTTTTTCCATCTATACAATTCATGATCAGAACGGACAAAGCGATATCTATTTTGAACAGTACTGACACGTAGCCGTTTCTTACCACTTTCGTCCAACCAATACTTCACTGCTTTTTCCTTGCCTGATAATGTAATTGTAATTGCTAGTGCTGCTTTCAGAGATAATTGATGGTGGTACGTGGCACTATCACTCAAAGAGTCTTCATGTGTGCCACTTTCTTCCGTATCTTCACTGTCTGTAGATTCACAGTCTGCAATATCGAGTGTTTCAGTCATTTCTAGCCACATGTCTGCACTGTTTACATGCTCGTCTAGACGTTTAACTACCATGTCATACATCACATAGTCTTCATGCGTGTTTTCTGTTGATTGCTTCATTTGGCGTCTGTGATGTATCTCCACGGCAAGCAGCAAAACATTTACAGGGTTTGCCATGACCTGTGAGGGGAGATTGAATGTTCACCATAAAGTGGCTTGTGGGGTATAGATGTAGATGTACAGAATATCTTTCACATCTCTAACCAGTTTCACAACGGTATGTTTCAAAATACATACCAAAAATGAAAAGGAAGTGCATGCCACAGAAACACATATTCGTTTCCCCTTTCCACCAAAACTGTGGAAGGATATTCCTCTTTAGTGAATGCCGTGATATGAGGGCCGCACCTCCCGACCATGCACACAACGCTCACCATAACAACAGTGTGCGACTCGCCATTTCCAGGGGTGGCCAGCCGTCACTGCAAGCGCCAAGCAGGAAAAACAGGAATTTTCGTGATATTTTTTAAGGTGACTTCCAGGTCATGTCAGCAGCTAATATTCTGCATGCAGACTTCCTTCAATGTTAACAGTGCTAAAAAAATCAATACATGTTTCGGCATGACAATTCTGACCGTTCCCTTGTAAGCAAATATGGGATAAAGTAAGATTAAGGTTACAAGTGCTTCTCAAAGAAACCGTTCGAAAATTGGATTTGTGCAATGTAAGAAAACAAAGAAAAGCCTATTTATGGACGGCTGGTAAGAGAGCTTAACCATAATCCTCCCAAATGAAAATTCAATGCCTTCATCACTGACAGCTATCTACATGTCATCACATAAACTCAAAAGCACAGTGTTACAGGAACTTGTTTGCATGTAAGGTTATAATTCCATGACAGTAAATGTTGTTTTCAATACAAAACTTTACCTAATACTGACATACTTTGAAGTATAACTGCTTTTCTGTTGAAACTCACCAAGAACCAGGACATAATCATTGTGATACACTCAGCAGAGAGAGTTTGGAAGCACATATCAACTGAAGAAGGATGGTGACACATGTTCAGATTCTCACAACACATGAAATACTATAATTACATTTATCAACTGACAGTAATGAGTGGTGAAAAATTAGCTATGTGCGAATGTTACAGTGTGCTGTCAGGGAAAATGATAAATGGATTTTAACCTGAATTATGTGCCTTATATATGGTTTCAAACTATCATAAATTGACAAAGTGAATCACCGTGAATAGTCTGTGTAAATTACAATGGGTGTTGGTCAAACATAACCTGTTCAAAAGCAATTAATTTAAAATATGACCTATTCATTTGTATTGCTATAGATAAATATTTATAATAATGAGGTTTTATCTACTAGCTAGCACCAGTGCCATAAATAAGAAAGCCAAAATTTACAAGTTTCAATGAAATGTTTGCTTCATATCATTATGCACAAAAATATATAAAATAACTAGTGGAGCATCTTGGCTTTGTACAGTTGACACCGAGTAACTATCAATGGAAACTACACTGCTGGCCACACAAAATGAAACACCCTGAAGTAAGCACATGATTAGAATTTCAGTGCAAGGGCACATCATGAATTCCAGTAGCACCACATGCTAACACTTTATGAAGAGGGAACAGACAGCAATGTGGATGTTTCGGAACAGTTCTTTTGTGCTGTTGTTTTGAGCAAGGAGCTTAAGTATACCTTGTACAAGACAGCAAGCACCTCACAAGAACATTTCAGAGTTTGATATAGGAAGAATAGTTGCCTGTACAGATTGCAAATTATGCCTGTGATTGAAACCGGACAATTGTGATGGAAATCCATTATCACTGGATGCAGGTTGGAATGACTGACTGATGTAAACAATTGTTTGTTGGTTGGTTAGGTGGATTTTGAAAGGGATTAGGGTAAACTGCAACGGTCAACAGTCCCTCTTTCCAGTCACAGAGATTACATTAAAAATCACCAAAAACGGGCATAAAACAATCCAAGCTTGGGATGCACCTTGTCAAAGATAAAAGAAGCAAATAAAAAGGAAGAAAGCAGAGAGAGATTTAAAAGAGAATATCAGAGTGTCCAGGCTGAGTGTTCAGAGAAATAAAAGTAGAACATCTAGCCACTCTGTAACACATTAAAATCTCCTACCTAAGAGTATTAGGGAAGTGAAGAACAGATAGATAATGGACAGTCACTAAACCTCAGATGGAATGATACAATCCACTGCCATAAATAAAATTTAAAACGGAATCAATTGGGGAATTCTATGAAGAAGTGGGCAACTGTCAAATCTACATCTACGTGGGATACTCTGCAAATCACCTATAAGTGCCTGACAGAGGGTTCATCGAACCACCTTTATACTATTAATCTAACATTCCATTCTCGAATAGCGTGCAGGAAGAAAAAACGTCTGAATCTCTCCATTCAAGCTCTGATTTCTCTTATTTTATTTTGATGATCATTTCCACCTATGTAGCTGGCAGTCAACAACATATTCTTGCATTCAGAGGAGAATGTTGGCCATTGGAGTTTCTCAGCAGTGATAAATGCCATTGTTGTAATGATTCCCATCCCAGATCCTGTATTATTTCTGTGACGCTCTCTCCCCTGTATCATGACAATACAAAACGGGCAGCCCTTCTTTGGACTCTTCTATGGCTCCTGTCAAACTCAGTTGATAAGGATCCCACATTGGGCAGCAATACTCAAAATGAGGACAGACAAGCACAGTGTATGCAGTTTATTTAGTAGTTCTGTTGCATCTTTTAAGTGTTCTGGCAATAAAACGCAATCTCTGGTTCACTTTTCCTACAACATTATCTACATGTCTTTCCAGTTTAAGACAGACGTAATAGCAAGTCCTAGGTACTCAGTGGAGTTTACGGCATTCACATTTGATTGATTTATCTTGTAAACAAAGTTTAACAGATTTCTTTTCGTACTCATGTGGACAACTTCACACTTCTCATTATTGAAAGTCAAGTGCCAATGTTTACACCAAACTGATATCTTACTGAGATCGTTCTGCAGTTGGTTTTGAATTTGAGATGACTTTACTAGACGATGAATGACAGCGTCATCTGCAAACAACCTAAGAGAGCTGCTCAGATTTCCTCCCAAATCATTTATGTAAATAAGGAACAGCAGAGGACCAATAACAGTAGCCTGTGGAATGCCCGATTAACACCTCTGTTTTAGCTGATGACTTACCACTGACTACCACAAACTGTGTACTCTCCAACAGGAAATCCCCTGTCCAGTCGCAAATCTGGGGCGATATACCATAACCACGCAATTCGATTAAAAGGTGTTTGTGAGGTACGGTGTCAAAGGCCTTCTGGAAATCTAGAAATATGGAATCAATTTGAGATCCCTTGTCAATAGCACTCTTCACATCATGTGAGTAAAAAATAGCTGTGTTTCACAAGAACAATACTCATCACTTTGTGTAAGTAAAGAGGTAGTTGTGTTTCACATGAATGATAGTTTATAAATCCGTGTTTACCTTGGGCCAATAAATAATTCTGTTCAAGGTAACTCATAATATTTGAATACAGTATATATTGCAAAACCCTGCTGTAAATTGACGTCCATGAAATAGGCTGTAGTTTAGTGGGTTACTCCTACTGCCTTTCTTGAATATTGGTGTGATCTGTGCAACTTTCCAGTCTTTTGGTGTAGATCCTTTGCTGAGCGAACAGTTATATAAGGCTGTTAAGTAAGGAGCTATTGCATCAGCATAATCACATAGAAATTTAATGGGTATACAGTCCGGACCAGAAGACTTGTTCTTGTTAAGTGATTTCAGTTGCTTCACTACTCCAATGATATCTACTTCTACATTATTCATTATGGCCTCTGTTAATAATTTGAAATCTGGAATATTGGTTTCATCTTCTTTGGTGAAAGAGTTTAAGCTATGTTTAGTAACTGCTTTAGTAGGGCTATCGTTGGCAGGCTCGCCATTTCTATCACATAGGTGGGTATTGTCTGTGTTTTGCCTCTAGTATATTTGACATATGACCAAAATCTCTTTGGGTTCTCAGTCAAATTTTGAGAAAGAGTTTCATTGTGGAAAGTATTATAAGCATTTTGCATTGAAGTCCTTGATAAATTTTGAGCTTTTGTGTAGGATAGCCAATCCTGGGGATTTTGTGTTTGTTTAAATTTTGCATGCCTTTTTCGTTATTTTTTCAACAGTCTCCTGACATGTTTTGTGTACCAAGGGGGATCACCTCCTCCTTTTATTAATTTATTTGGTATAAAACTGTCAATTGCTGTCGATACCACTTCTTTGAATTCAAGCCACATCTGGTCTACACTTACGTTTAATGTTAGGTGGTTGTGTTGTTGTGGTCTTCAGTCCACAGACTGGTTTGATGCAGCTCTCCACGCTACCCTGTCCTGTGCAAGTCTCTGCATCTGAGAATATGTTCGGCAACCTATATCATTTTGAATCTGCTTACTGTATTCTTCCCTCGGTCTCCCTCTATGATTTTTACCCCACACACTTCCTTCTATTGCCAAGTTGACAATTCATTGATGTCTCAGGATGTGACCTACCAATCTATCCCTTCTCTTAGTCAGGATATGCCAGAAACTCCTTTTCTCCCCAATTCAGTGAAGCACCTCCTCATTAGTCATTTGATCTACCCATCTAATCTTCTTCATTTGTCTGTAGTTCCACATTTCAAAAGCTTCTATAATATTTCTGTCTGAACTCCTTATTGTCAACATTTCACTGCCATACAATGTACAATGCTACACTCCAGACAAATGCTTTCAGAAAGGACTTCCTAACATTTAAACCATGTAGCCGCTTCCTGCGTATAGTGGATTCCTGACCTATTTAGCGAAACCTGAAAACCAACCACCCTTTCGTGCAAGTCGAGGAACCTGCAGCCTACACAGTCACAGAACCACCTGAGCCTCTGATTAAGACCCTCCACTTGGCTCTGTACCAGAGGATCGCAGTTGGTTCTGTCGATAATGCTGCAGATGGTCAGCTCTGTCTTCATCACGCAAGCAAGACTGGCAGTCTTTACCACCTCAGATAACTTCTCAAGTCTGAAGAGAATCTCTTCCGACCCAAAGCGACACATGTCATTGGTACCGTCATCAGCAACCATCCACAGTTGGCTGCACCCTGACCCCTTCATGGCGTCCAGAACGACCCATTCCACAACTGGAACGACTCCCCCCGGTATGCACACAGAGTGATCATTGGCTTTCTTCCCCTCCTTACTGGCCAAATACCTAAGGGGCCCCATTATCCACCTAATGTTGGAGCTCCCTATTACAAGCAATCCCATGCTCAGATTGCCCGGATCTTGCTGACTTAGAGGTGACCACAGAACTTGTGACACCATCTGGCTCAGGAACACTCTCCACCTCTGGTTGTAAGACGGACCAGGAACGCCTCACGATTAGTCCCCCAGAATGTCTTACACGGTCCGCCACGTTCCAGGGAGACCTCCCAATCCACAGCAGATGAGACGGTGACCTCCATGCGTGCAGTGACCAGACTAGCCAAAGCCGCGGGCCAATTGGTGGCCACATCAGACACACAGGGCGACTGTTGGAACCCCGTGACCGACCGACAGCAGGAGCGCAGTCTCAAACTATGAAACCGCAGCTAACACCGACTGCATCCACAGACAGCAATCACAGTGAATAGCAATACTAAGACCAAAGTACAACTTAAGTGTAGGACTACAAACTGTATGCATCTTCAAAACAATAATAAACTAATGGGAGGGTACACTAAACTGTTTATTAATGCAAATCTGACTCTAAATAAAGTCACGAGCACACAAAAATTTAAGAAAAGGAAACTCAGAAGAATCGAACTAAATGGCTTCTACTGAGAATCCAGTTTGACTCATGACTGGAGAAAGCTGAAAGAGCTGACGTGTGAACTGACGGTAGTAAAGAAATGGAGACTCTGTTTTAAAACAAAGGCAAACAACTATCACGACACGATTCACATGGCAGAATAATATACTAATCAGATATTTAACGCGAATATGAATCAAATATAAATGCAAGCACATGGTAAATTTAATGAACTTAATGGAAAGCAGACAGAAAAGTTAAAATATGTAGCTTCTGGTGAGAAGCCGATTACACTTACAACTGAAAATGTGCTGTCACTGGAAAGGTGCACACTGAAGGACGGACACTCGGCGACTGAGGAGGGTCTTCGTCATGGAGAAAGTAACCATGTGCAGCCAAGTATGGCCGATACGGAGTCGGCAGAGGACAACAGAGTTCCCGTGAGGGGTCCGTAAAGGAGGACCTCCACACGCTGGTTGTCTCCTTTATTAACCTCAATTTGTTGGGCATTTGTAGGGTGCGCCATTCAGTATTCCATAAACCTAGACCTCTACTTCCTAACATCGAACACAGGTCAGTACATGGTATACCTATATTGAGGATAGGTTTATGGGTAGCCACTTTTGCTAACTGTCTGCTAGTTCATTTCCTTCCATCATGATGTGGCCTGGAGTCCAGAGAAATACTAATGACTACCCACGTTATTTGATGGCGTATAAGGACTCTTGGATGGTCATTACCAAAGGATGACTGATTAAGGGCACACTGGCAAAACTACATAACATGGGTCTTGGAAGCATAGAACTGAAATGCATGGACCAGAGCTTATGACTGTGCCTTCCGTATGGCTTCCTACAGCTGGCATTCAACAACATACATACTAAACTAACTGAAATATATGCAGAAGTCCTCAGCATATAATGACAGAGATACTGACAAGCCTACTGCTGTTGCTAGGCCATTAATAGCAACTAAAATCAGGGGGACATTCAATACAGAGTCCTGAGGGACCTCATTCTCCTGAATATGTGAAGTGCTATGGCAGGTGGTGACTTCTACACAGAAGGTACGGAGAAAGAAAATTTTTGGATAAAAAGTCTGAGTGTGCCCCAGAGACCCCACCCATCCTATGTATAAAGGATGTGGTGCTACCAAGTCGGGTTATAAGCCTTTGACAAGCCAAGAAAGATGACTAGCAGTTGCTGATGTCAAGGAAAAGCTGTCCGGATGGCAGATTCGAGGTAGACCAAGTTACCCACGGTCGAGTGTCCCTTGCAGAAACCACCCTGGCATGCAGCGAGCAGGCCCCTAGATTCAAGGAGCCAATACAACAATACAACTGCCAGCTCACCACGTGTTCTAACAGTTTACATACAATGCTGGTGAGGCAAATGGGCCGATAACTAGCAACGACAAGCTGGTCTTTACTGGGTTTAAGAACTAGAATGATAGCACCCTCTCGCAAATGTGATAGCAAGACACCACCGTTCCAGATGTGATTTAACAAGGCTAGAACGTGTTGCTTGGTATCCACTGACAGATGTTTTAGCATCTGACTGTGGATGTCGTTTAGGCCAGGGGTGGTGTCAGGGCAATGTGCAATGGTGCTGAGCATCTCCCACTCACTGAATGGACCATTATACGCCTGATGGTGACATACTGTAAATGAGAGGTGTTTACGTTCCACCCGCTGTTTTAATGCACGGAAGCCAAGTTTGTAAGTTTGAGGCACGAGTGTAGTGCTTGGCAAAAGTCGCAGCGAGAAAGTATGGATCTGTACACACAGCTCCATTTATAGAATCACCAGGTATACCTGCTGGGGTCTGGTAGCCATATAGCCATCTGATCTTGATCCAGACTTTTAATGGTTGAGACGTACCTTTCCCAACATTCCTGTTTCCATTTTTTATTAACTGGCAAGTACAGAGTTGTTTGAATATGATAAGATTCTCTAGTGACAGGTGGCACTTATGGCACCGTAGAGCCTATGCTCTTTAATGGCTTCTGCGATTTCCAATGACCACCAAGGCACTGTCTTTCACCGGAGGCATCCTGATGAACAAGGAATTTTACACCCTGCAGCAGATAAAATCCTCCTAGTGACACTTTCAACCAGCACATCGATTGTGTCATATGGGAGGTGTGCAACAGTGGCAGCAGGGATGAATTCTTTTCAAGTTTGACTTTTTTAATGCCCATTGGGTAAGACGTCCAGGGCACTGATGCTGGGGTAGTGACAGAAAGATTGGAAAGTGGTCACTACCACACAAATCAGTGTGTGTCCTCCAGTAGCAAATGGTAAGAGCCCAGGGCTGCAAACCGACAAGTCAACAGCCGAGGAGGTGCCATGCACCACACTGAAATATGTGGGAGCACCAGAGTTTAAAAATCAGAGGTCAAGCTGTAATATCAAGTTCTCGACATCTTTGCCACGACCAGGCACCGTGGTGCCACGCCACAAAGGATTATGGACGTTAAGAGTATCCAGTGGTAGAAAAGGTGTCAGGAGTTGGGAGATCAGTGCAGCCAATATGTTTGGTGGTACATCACCATCTGGAATGAGCAGACAGGTATCTCATGTGGTACCCTTACCCTGACAGTCACAGCTTCTACAGGCATTTTAAGGGACACAGAGTCCTTATAAACAGAGTTAACGAAGTGCGCACATACTCCACCTGAAACCCTACAATAAATGCTACGAGTTTCGTAACATCCCATGTATCCACAAAGGGCAGGGGTTCGCACTGCTGGGAGGCAATAAAGAAAGCAGGCATTGTACTTAAAAGTTGTCAAAATCCAACCAGGTGTCAGAAAAAAAAAACCACCACAATTCAACTGGAGGATTATACTATTGATGGTCTGGGAAGACATAAGGCACTAACGAAGGGTTTTTTATATTTCAGGATAACTTGCTGTCACTGCTCGAGAAGTTGTTAGGTTTACATTCATCATTTCCAAGGGTCCTTCGAGGTCTCGGTCCTCAGGGGATGCTAGACTCTCCACCTTATCCTTGGATGCAGGGGGTGGTGGTTTGGAAACCACTGGGGTCTCTTTCTTCTTACCAGTTTTCTTCTTCTTCTTGGTTGTCTCCCACTGTTCCTTCGGTTTCTTGTTTTTAGAGGGCTTCTGCCACTGTCAGCCACTCACTGGTATCCGCGTTTCCAGCGGAGGAAACTAAGGAATAATGGGATCCCAGCAATCCCTGCCTTACAAAAGAAACCAGCATAGGCTGTTGCTTCTCTGGCTTGGGGGGTTGGGACCGAAGTCCCTGGTGTTAGGGGAGGGGGGTTATTGCTCCCAAAGGAGAAGATTTGGGAGCAAAAGAATAAGAGGTGTCCCCAATCATCAAGGAAGTGGTTGAAGACAATAGTGCCTGATGGCCCACTAGCGCTCGCTGAACAGATTGGGGCCTTGTTGCCAGCAACAGCAATGGTGAAACAGATGTGGTATAGGAAGTGAGCATACACACAGGGTGGAGCTTTTGGCACTTACGTTTAGCTTCTGAGTAGGTCAGCCTATCTAGGGTCTTATATACCATTATTTTAAGTTCTTTGTAAAGAACTGTGCAATCTGGTGAGGAGGGCGTTTGGTGCTGGCTGCAGTTAACACAGGCTGGAAAAAGAATACAAGGGACGTCTGGATGTGGCGCACATCCTGTGCCCATACCTCCAGCACTTAAAGTAGTGCATAGGGGAAGCAATGTAGGATTTGACGTCACACTGGTAGAGCATCACCTTTACTTTCTCAGTAAACGAATCACCCGCATAAGCCAAGATGAAGGTACCAGTAGCAACCCTCTTGTCCTTCAGACCCCTATGGATGAAGTGAATACCTAACCACTGTAAGTTCTTGCACAACTTGTCATCAGATTGTAATAGCGGATCGTTTAGGGTTTTACTAATTCCCAATCCTGCACCCCCCCCCCCCCCACCCGTAGTATGCACAGCAGGTACATTAAGCATACAGCATTCGAACTCAAAGTTTTGGAGCTTGTTGTCCTCCTATTCCTTTGGAGTTTGAAGACTGTTACAAAATATTTTGCACCCACACATGGCATGAAATGTTCAAGACTTTTTTGCTGCTAATTAGACTGAATTGCTCCCATGGCCTTTCTGATCTTCAATATCTCACCTATTGGAAAAGTCTAGTCAATGATTGCAATAGTGACTGTCCTGGGATATACCACCCACTGCTAAACAAAATCAACTCTGGCAATATGTGGAAGTAGCATGGTCTGCTATAGCCCAACTACACATCCAGAGCCTCTGATTCAATGCTGATGTATGCAGCAACAGTTATAGCCAGGAATAATGACAACACTCAATGTTGATTTCTTTATCCTCCTTACTTCACATGAGGCTGTAATTTTAATCATATCAACTTCTAACATTGTGTTGGATGAAATTTCTGGTTCTTCTTGGAGTTGCATTTTGCATGGCCAGCGGCAGAAATGAAAATTCCTATTGCAGTTCCTGAAATGAACTTTCACACACAGATACGTAAACATAATAAGAGACTTTAAATAACCAGTATGTACAGATTGGTTGTTGAAAGATACTAGCAAATTATGAAACTCATAACTTAACTACTTATCTACAAATGTTATATAAATACCATCGTACTGCTGATGACGTCCGTGAAGCAACTGAAGCATTATCGTTTGTGTTGCTGGCACAATAATAATTGAGCCATCTTCACGCCCAACAACCAGTCTGCTCTGTTGTGGTAAATATATACTTGCTGTCAAAGCCACACCTTTCATACTGCCTGAATCCTGCAACATGTGATTATAAAGGCATTGGGACATTCTCTGATCTATAAAACTGAAGTAAAATATCTGAGGGTTTCACTTTTATTGACAGAAATCCATAACAAAAAAGTCAATGACTAATATTCTTCAATAACCAGCTTACAGAGGGCAACAGCCACAGAGAAAATAATATTTTATTGCTTGTATCATCATACATAAAGTCATTAATCAAGTTATACACATGGAAGTCACTGAAGTGGTGTCCAGCAGAAATTTTCACCACACCATTATTATTATTATTATTATTATTATTATTATTATTATTATTATTATAAATTCATGTATTGAAGATATCTCTAAACATCATTTTTTCTACTTTTTCGGTCAGTGTCTTTAAATAATATTTTACAAACACAAACAAAATGTACAGAGCTCAAAGGTTTATATGTTGGACATCCACAGGCATATGATTTCATGTTAAATTAACACACGACTGCAGCTGTATATCATGGGGCATGCCAATGCCCCCACCAAGTCAAGCACACAGCCATTCCATTCTTTTCTGAAAACAATTACAGCACTTTTGACCCACTTTAACTTCTTGTGGACAAAGCTAAATGCCTGAAATTTCTGTAGCAAAGAGAACCAATTATAACTACCGATAGCTAAATTCCCAGTTGAGGAGATACTCTTTTATATCCCGTAGTTAATGAAAAATTGCCAGTTGAAAATTGTAATTTTCTCACAAACTCACCGATCATCAAAATTATGCTTCTTACAGACAAAGAAACTTCAATATTTTTATTTAGTTAGAATTTGGCCTATAATGGAAGGAAAAATTCAACAGGCCTAAATTTCAATCCCTTTTTAAAATGCTTAGAAATTTTCCTTTTCCAATTGATACAATAAAAACATCATAACAGTAACTGGTATGTTAAGTGCTGGTCACTTTTGGTGGGGGGTTAGGAATTCAATTCCTGATGGGGCACATCCCCATCCATATTCTAAATATCCTGGAACAACTAAAAATTTTCACACACACGAAAAACTACCCATTTGATATTCTCAACGAACAAACAGATTTAAAAGATAAAAATTATTTAGAGAACTTTATTGAAATTTTGGAAAAGGAAAACAGATAAAAATTTCACAAGAAAAAGATTCTCTCTCTCTCTCTCTCTCTCTCTCTCTCTCTCTCTCTCTCTCTCTATCTCTCCCCCCCCTCTCTCTGCTATTGTATTATTCATGACACATGTGTACACCCTCTGACTGCCACAGATATATTTTACTGTAAACATAAAGCAGCAACAGAGTAAACAGTGTCTATATCTGTCAAATAAAAAACTTATCGAGATAAAATGTGACTATACCATTGTGTGACAAAAAGACACTAACTCTAATATGCTTTTTGGATGTCAGTTCAAATTTAACTAAGTGAATTTGTAATGAAATTTTTTTAAATTATTTTTATACAAAATTGTATATTGTAAATGTAGATAATTATTTTATTATACATCACCAAGTCCACTTGAAAATGGCATAAGTCGAAACAAGCTTGTAGTGGAGTCAATTTGCACAAGCTGAATAAATATTGTTAGCAGCAAACTTGGATATCTATATTACGATAATGTCATATTTTGACCTTGTATATGGTGGGGGGGCCAGTAGAGAAGAAAAAACAAATAAAACTAAAAGTGCTTGTCAGAGTTCAAATCATATGTTTGTAAATCTATCGGACCAAACTGCGTGGTCATCAGTCCATAGCTTACAAACTACTTAAACCTAGGTAAACTAACCTAAGGACAGACACACACACCCATGCCCCAGGGAGGACTTGAACCTCCACGGTGAGCAACCGCTAGCTCCGCAGCGAGACGCTTTAGACCGCTCGGCTACTCCACCACGGCTGTCAGAGTTCACACACACTTTTATTTTGATCAGTGCTCCGATAGGAGTACCTACAATCAATGTGAATGGTTTGAAAATACAAACGACTCTTGGAGCTTCATGTGCAACATAAACATGTTAGTACAATCCATTTACTTATTAAGACCTCCAAGTGCTGAAATCTGATTTGAAATAAAAGGTGTTTTTCATCATAGAAGAAGTATCAATTATATCTGACATATTTATTTACACTTGCCCTATGTTGTTACCACACACAAAAGCCAGGGGACAAGTCTGAACAGCACACTAATGGACATCAGTTGTTCAATGTTCAGTAGTCAACTGTACCATGACAGTTTTGAGACTGACAAGTCTGCAAGGATTATACCTAATTAATATCACCTCCAGTGTTATCAAAGCTCGCAAGTCCACAATCGCTAAATATAACTGACTTAGAAGCACTTACCAACCAGGTTTACCAAAAATTGTTACTTAAAAGTTTCTGAGAAAAATCAAGTGTGACAGGGAGTGGGTTTTAACAAAATCAAAGATATTAAATTGAAGGAAAGGCATTGAATTAAAATTTATGCCACGGTAAGGATTCAATCCCAGGATGACCTGGTGACATGCATACTTGTCAGTCTCAGAAGTGTCATGGTTTGGTTGACTGCTGAACACTGAACAACTGATGTCCATCAGTACACTGTTCAGACTTAGCACCTGGCTTGTGCGTGTGGTAACAGCGTAAGACAAGTGTAAATGAATATGTGAGGGTAACATAGGATATAGCAAAATGTAGACTTTCACAGCCGGAAATGTCATGTCCATTAAAATTATCCAGGCTCTTATGCCGTGATCGGCTGAATTTGTTTTCAAAAACCAATGTTTTTTTTCCCCGTCTGTGGAGGACATCTTCATGGGGGCTTGTAGGATTGCAGGTCCAACACACACACACTGGCTCGCTAATGAGTACTATGTTTTCCAGTCATACGGTCATGAGTCCAGGGGAGGTACTACAGGTGATGTGCTGTTAGCAAAGGCACTGAAGGCGGTTGTCTGCTGCCAGAGTCCATTAACACCAAACCTTGCCTCACTGTCCTAACAGGCATGTTTGTCATATGCTACAAACTGATTTTGGCAGTTATCTCACTCAGTGTTTGTCTGTTGTCACTGACAACTCTACAAAAATATTGCTGCTATCGGTCATTAGGTGCAGGCTATTGGACATTGCATTGTCTGTGGCAAGAAGTAATGCCGGAAACGTGGTATTCTCAGCACACTCTTGACATTGTATCTCAGAATATTGAATTTCTTAAAATTTGGGGTGTGTTTCATGTGCCTAGCTCAAACTTTTATTCTGCCTTCAAAGTCTCTTAATTCCCATTGTGCTGGCATAATCACACTGAGTAACTGAGTTTTTGGAGCACTGTGACAATTCGATTGGAATTGGAAAAGAAAGGGAATAAGTGGAATATGAAGTGTCGTTGCTCAGGAAAAGATGACAGTGGTTTGGATTGATGGCAACCAGGAACATGAGCAGTGTAGTTGGCCAGCAGTTGTTGGCACCTGATTCATTGTAGAGAATCACAACCTCTACAAAGAGACTGTCCACAGGACTTGTCCTGAAAGCTTCTGTCATGAGCCTAACTCTATGACAGTGGATTGGATACAGCATCTGCAATTCTGAGGGTGATGCTGAACCATACACTAGGCCCCCATAGACAAGTTATGACAGAAGAAGGGCTTTTTGGCATTGCAGCAGTGCACCACGGTCTGCACCCCGTGTGGTATTGTTCAGGCAGCAGAGGGCATGAAGTTAGTGACAGCACTTCTGCTTAAACTGGCAAATATGATGAAGCCATGTTAGCTGAGTGTCAAACAACAGTCCCAAGAAGCAATGAGTTTCCATTACATCTAGTAAGTGGCCATCAATGTAAAGTTCTAGGTGTGAATTGACACAAGTCTTGGTGGCAGAGAACTGAAACCCATGGGTGAGAGCCCATGACTGTGCCTTGATATGGCTCCCTGCATTCTGGTGTCAGAAACACATACTCTAAATCAACCAAAATATAGGCAGAAGTTGTCAGTATATAGTGAGGGAGACACTGACAACCCTACTGCTGCTACTATGTCATTCATACAGGGGAATGCTCGATACAGTGCCCTGGGAGACCCCAGTTTTCTACATATCTGAGGAGCTATGGGACGCACCAAACTGTACCCAGAAGGTTTTAGTTAAGAATCAGGAGCGAGCCCCTGTGACCCTACCCATGTAATGTAGCAAAGATGTGGTGCCATGTCATAAAGCTTTGCTCAAGAAAGATGGATATGAAGAGGTGGCAACTACACTGGTCAATACAATTAGGGGTTCAGTAGAGATTTCTAGGTTCTGAAGTGTAATCAGTAGAATGAACTGAAATGATTTGACACCTTTCTGTTGGTTCTATGGAGTGGAGAAAACATTACGGTAACCAAGATAGTGGTAATAACAGAAAGTTGCTGCAGAGGTGATTGGTGTTGACTTGTGTTTACTCTACCAAATGAATTATTCAAGCAGTTTGGTTCAGATATAGTAATTAACAGTTAGTACAATACAACATGACTTACCCAAAAACCATGACATGGAGGGCCATGGGAAGGTTGGAAGTGGTACAGATATACAAGGAGGTGGCTGCAACTATTGAATTGTCCCAAAGTGTAATTTCCAGGACCTGGACATAACAGACTACAGGAATTATTAAAAGAAGGCAAGGCCAAGGTAGGCTACGGGTAAACATACATACTGCTATGTCATTCAGAATGGTGCTTTGACTGCTCAGAGGTATGGCGCTTTGACTGCTCAGAGGTATATAGATAAGATCCTTAAACCTTTTGTTGGGTCCTACACTGGTGCCATAGGAGAAGGGTTCTTTCTAGTGGATGACAATACTCATCCCCAAAGAGCTGCACTGGTGGACAAAATGCTGGAATCTGAGGGTATTGAATGAATGTTGTGGCCAGCTTGTTCATGGGACTTAACCTAAATTGGGCATGTCTGGGGATGCAACTGGCAAATGCATTGCAGACAGACCAACGCCTCCCACAATGATTGCAGAGCTGGATATTGCACTCGTGGAAGAATGGCCAAATACGTCTCAAGAGCTGACTGATAACCTCATACTGTCCATGACACGCAGATGTGCAAATGTACTGGGTATCACAGGTGATCAGACATCCTATTAGAGGGCACGAGAATGACCTTTTCATTATTATGGTAGCCACACAGTGCCTTGCTCAAATTAAACACCATGTAAACCTTAAGAAGAGTTGAGACAGCAAAATATTGTATTTTATCACACACAAATTACAGTTGTAACCAATATCTAAATAAAATACATTACATATGTATATCACGTCTAAGATGATGATGATGATGATGATGATGACATACATACATCCATCATGTATGATCTCGCTTGATCCCGTAATCATTTTGATCAGTGTAGAAAAGGCTGTCTGGATGGCAGACTGAAGGTATACCAATAGAGTGGCTGCAATCCAGCATGCAGCACCACAGTCAGCACATAGAATTTAAGTACCAGCTAGTTATTTACATTTACTTGTCTGGTCTGCAGTTTTAATTATTATGTTCATTTCTTCTTTTTATATTTAGTAGGCCCACTTGTTCATTTTAAGTAGTCTACTTTCAAAGCTCTATATTGCACCATGTATACCACAAAAAGGCATTTGTTTTGTTTACGTCTAATGTTTGCTGCTGCCTGTGTAGGACTTCAAGTGCACTAAGTTATGTAATTGAACTTCATTAAATATATTCTTAGTCATCATTGCTCAAATTTTGTGTGTGTTTTTGTCTTAAAAAGCTTTATTCTCGCATAGTGTTACATATTGTTCTGTAGTCATTAGTTGATTGGTTTGAACAGTGAGGGGCCATTTATCAAAACTCAGTCAGCTACCAACCATAATTATTGAAGCACTAGTGTAGTAGCAAATTGAATTATTTAGCTACTTTATTTGTTTTCTCTGTTTAGGTATTTCAGCAGTGGTAGGATGGATAGGGTGTGTGCGTGCTGCATTCAGATGCTGTAGAGTCTGGCATATTATCATATAGGGCACATCAGGTGTCACGTGGGTCACCCAGTCTCTGCTGCTGGGGCACTTTCACGTGTACCATACGCAGTTGATCCTTCCTTGCTGCAGGGTGATGTGCGGTTAGTACATTCGCATCACTCGAGGCAGTATGTCTGCCAGAGATGTGGAGGTGGCCTTGCTGGCGGCTAATGAACCTACAGGGTGTAGTCGCCTGCAAGATGTTGCTGATGTTGGCATTAATGATTCCTGTCGCTTGGGTTCTGAGGACATCCTCAGATCGCACAGCTGGCTGGCGGAATTGGTGAAGACTGCTGGCCTCACTCGCAGGGCAGTGATCTACATTGGACAAGTGCAGTCAGGTACACCGCTAGTTACGCAACCCGCCCCATTGATCTCTATGCTGTGACATGACAGCATGCTCTGCTTGCAGCCACCTAAGCTGGTGAGACGGGTCTCTCAGGTATAAGCGGGTACAGTTAGGCCCGAGTGCATCTGAGTGTCACATCCACCATGTGCTTTGTGTCTATCAAGTGAGTTGACTGCTCAGCCATTCGGGTATCTCAAGTATTTGCGTGTATGCAATCGATGAAGTCTCCACAGTATACACTACCCTACAAAAGTAATTTTATTATGTGTTTCATTCCACTAAAGTTTGTCATACCTATCACACATACTTTCAGTGCAAGGTTAAGAATTACATTTGCTGATTATTCAAGTGACATTTTATTACCACACAACAAAGGGAAATCATGACTATATGTAATAAAAATAAAACACACCTTGATCCATCATCAATTGTGCTCTGCAACTCTTGATACGCATGGTGGTTTGTCACTACGTTATCACCAGGTGGTGAGGTATTTTACACTATTCACAAGGTTCTTTTTCTTTACTGATATTTACATTCAACATTTGGTCGTGTTGTATGTGCCTTTACAGGCTGTTCGTGGTCCAACGAATTTTATACTTTCAGTGTTTTGTTATAAGGACTGATGCGAGAATCGCAATGATTCTCTTGAAGTATTGTACAGGATGAACGGCCAGTCTAAAATAGTTAAGGGAAATAATTCAAAAAATTTATTTCAAAACTTAGCCTCATTTTTACAAGTGTTCTTCCAACTGCAACATACACCATGCCAACATGACCAAGGCTATCCACCTTGCAGGACAGAGCTGGCCAGAACCAGTATTGAGTGCCGATTCTAAAATCGCCACCCTTCTGGCATCTGTGCTGAAACTACTGACGTTTCCATGCTACCATGGAGCCAATAGCAGACACCCACGTTTGATCACATGTGCTGTTGCAGTAGGACTCTAAGGTGTGAGAATCAGTTCCTTGGCTCTCTTCAGTTTGAGTTCTCTTACAGAACAGACGCATTCCAGAGGTCCAGCCTCTGTGCGGGGAGAATGGCCGCATGCTGTCCGCTCCCGCCTAGCGGCTGTTCAGTATCAGCCACCAACAATGAGAACTGTAACCTTTACCTGTTCCATTTTCTAATCCGTAATTTAGACTGGCACTCATTCATTGCATCTGACCCCAGGGTGAGTCCTGATATGTAACCCATATTTGAGAATATAGCCAACGTTAACTTTAAGACTAGCTTTCCTAGGGCACCCACAAGCCTTCACCGCTTCGCCTTCCATCCTGACAACCCCTCCAACACATCTTACTTGTACAGCAGTGGGATGGCTTGTACAATTTTAGTATCATCCATAGGATAAAGATTAAGTGCTGTACAGTATAAAAACAAAAATCAAAGCAAAAAATGAAATACCAAAATTTTTATGTTTTTCATTTTCAATTAATTCTTAACTTATAACATCTTTAACAAAAAAGAAAAATAACAAAATACAGCTGATCTTTAGTGGGGGAGTATATAATCTAACTGAATTGATATCTTTGGCAGAAAGCACAACAAGGTTAAGTTTTTGCTACCTCTGCATCAATATTTTATAATTATGATGCATAAAATATTGACTGTTTAGAGATGCAGGTGGATAATTTGTTGACAGCTGATGTAGGATAGCCCTCCTTCAGGCAAAGGTGTATGTCTCTCTCTCTCTCTCTCTCTCTCTCTCTCTCTCTCTCTCTCTCTCTCTCTCTCTCTCTCTCTCTCTCTCCCCCCCCCCCCCCCCCCCCTTAGGATAGGTTTGCGTTCTCGCCGGGCCCCAATGCTTATGTTGGCGCCAATGCTTAATGGCACAACTCAGATGACCAATAAATGTTTTGTCTTAACAACTTCAATTAAAGTGAAAATTATTTTTTTCTGAACGGAGAAGGTACCTGTCAACCATAGAGCAGGTACAGTATTAATTTTGCTGCTTGTGAAAAATATTAACACAATTCTACACTTCATTGTTCATCTGTTGCCATTTATGCACTGGAGCCTGGCGAGAAGCATCGTAAAATTTTACCCTAGGAACCAATTACCACAATAGTTGCCTCATAGATTTACAATCACATAACTACAGATTACACAGGGCAAGAATATTTCTAGACTGGTATTTGGAAATTTTACTGTTGATGACACAAGTATTGGACACATTGAATGTGACATCATTAAAGTCATTGTGATAGTTTAAACTACTTACTATACATACATTCTATAGTTTCTTTCTTTTCCACCTACAGAGAGACCTGCAGTTGAAAGTGGATTACTAATCAGGTTTCAACTTTGTGTTTTTCACGTTAACAAATGTTGCTAGAAATGAAAGATGTCTTAAGTGAGAGAGAAAAGTCCTAGGAATGACAAGGAACTGAACCCATGACATATGCATTTGTAGTTTGTCACTTTACTAGCTAACCAAGGATACACAGCCTAAAATTTTCTATTTTATGTATTCATTCTCTTTGACAAATGAATTAAATAAATTGCACAGTTGTGATTGGAAAAACAGGGATACTTGTACACAACATTAACAGAAACAAATAATAAACTCTGTTCGTTATTTTACTGGGTACGGAATCAACCACACAACTGACACTAAACTGTCAGTAGCATGAGTCACATGACTCATTTGTGCTGCACTTGACCTCTGAACCTGGGTGCTGTACCATTCGCCTGTGTGTGTTCCGGCTGCCAATTGTCATAGCAGGCAGGATGCATGTCTGGTGGCAGCAGCAGGTCATTCACTCTGCCACTTACCATGTCACCCTGGTCAGCTGGCACAGCCCTGCCTAGATAGTTTGATAACTCTCATGGAGTTTCCTTGCGCATTTATCATGAGCTGATATTTTTTATCTTTAAATACTGAGAATAGTATGAAGACGTAATAGCTATGTCACCTTCCTCTTGTTCTGAACATCAAGTGTACAAATTTTATGTAGACAATGACTTTCCTTTTGTTTTGAAGGTTAACTGTGCAAAATTTCACAAACATCAGTACAAAACTGTAGATTTGTATACAACAGAAACACACAGACACTCTAAATATGAAGAAGAAGAAGAAGAAGAAGAAGAAGAAGAAAATAGTTCTATTGTCACCATAAATTATTTACAGTCCTCCTTGTGATTTGAATGATATGAGCACAATGAAGGAAAAAAAAGAAGAAGAAAGAAAAAAAAAAAAAAAAGAAAAAAAAATGTTCCGAGTTGGGTATCAGGAACGAAATTGGGCAGGCATAAGATTTCAGGTACATACTCAGGTCTGTTAGGCACATACCTGACTGAAATCACTCCTTATCCAGCCATAACCTCCCAGTGCAGACTAATGGTATGGGGTGCAAGTGGAGCTTTTAATTTTTAGCATTGTTCCCAAAGTGGATCGGGGTCCTTGGCTTTGGAGCCAAGTGGAGGACCTCAATCAAAGGCTTCATCAGCTCTTTGATGGTTACGGCTGCAGATTTCTGGATCTGAGTTATTGGGTGCGAAATTGTAAGGATCACCTTGATAGGTCAGGATTACACTACACAAAGGCAGCAACGACTTGGGTAGCAGAATACTTGTGGAGTTCACATGTTTGTTTTCTTAAGGCCTGGTGACACTTCTGATGAACACTCATCAGTCGATATGCAGACAGTGAAATCAGGCCTCATTCAGAAGGACTCTTACACTGTCAACATATGAAAATTTACTGCTTAGAGTATTAGAAACAGAGTTCCTGTATTTACTGCATTATAGTAAATTTGTTGTGGTCAAATAATAAAGGGGACTGAGAGTTGTCTGAATTCTGACATAAGAAGCTCAGAAATATTTAGCAAAGAGTTGAATGTATATCACAAAGATAGACCAGGTACTATTGGAGGGGGTGTGTTCATTGCAATCGACAAAAATATTATTTCTACTGAAGTCAAAGTCTAGAGTAACTGTGAGATTATCTGGATGCGTATAACAGGTACAGGCAAAATCAAGTTAATGGTTCGGTGTTTTTACTGCCCCCCCCCCCCCTCCTGCCCTTTTTTACCATCATAATACTATAATCATTCAAAAGAAGTTTATGCTCAGTAGCATCAAGGTACCTGGACCATGCATTATTAATTGGGTGCAACTATAACCTGCCAAATATTGACTGGGATGTCTATGGTTTTACTACAGAGAAGCAATCCTGTGAAATACTGTTGAACAAGTTTTCCAAAAACTGCTTTGCGCAACTAAATCTTCAGCCCACACACACTGGAAATAATATAGACATTATAGCTACAAACAGGTCAGACCTTGTCAATGATGTCACTGTAGAGACGGTGGTTAGTCATCATCATGTCGTCATAGCAACAACAGTCACTGAAGTCAATAAATTGATCAAGAAGACTGGGAGAGTGTTTTGCTAGAAATTGCAGTCCCACCATGGTTTAATAATAATATTCGAAAAATGCTGAGAAATCAAAGGCAGTTGCATTCACAGTTCAAAAAAGATCAAGCAAATCAAATCAGGCAAAAGTTAGTAGAGATTTATCTCCCATGAACCACAGACATTGCCAAGGTGGGGTGGCTTGAGTGCATCAACGATACAGATAGCCATACCGTAGGTGCAACCACAGCGGAGGGGTATCTGTGGAGAGGCCAGACAAACGTGTGGTTCCTGAAGAGGGGCAGCAGCCTTTTCAGTAGTTACAGGGGCAACAGTCTGGATGATTGACTGAGCTGGCCTTGTAACATCAGCTAATGTGGCTTTGCCACACAGCTACTGCGAACGGCTGAAAGCAAGGGGAAACTACAGCCGTTACCTATCCCGAGGACATGCAGCTCTACTGTATGAACATATGATGATGGCATCCTCTCGGGTAAAATATTCCGGAGGTAAAATAGTCCCCCATTCGGATCTCCGGGCGGGGACTACCCAGGAGGATGTGATCATCAGGAAAGACAGTACTGGCATTCTACGGGTCGGAGCGTGGAATGTTAGATCCCTTAATAGAGTAGGAAAATTAGAAAATTTAAAAAGGGAAATGGATAGGTTGAAGTTAGATATAGTGGGGATTAGTGAAGTTCGGTGGCAGGATGAACAGGATTTCTGGTCAGGTGAGTACAGGATTATAAATACAAAATCAATTGGGGGTATCACAGGAGTAGGATGGATAATGAATAAGAAAATAGGAATGCGGGTAAACTACTATGACCAGCACAGTGATCGCATTATCATTGTCAAGATAGATACGAAGCCAACACCGACAACAGTAGTACAGGTTTATATGCCAACTAGCTCTGCCGATGATGAGGAAATCGAAGAAATATATGAGGAGCTAAAGGAAATTATTCAGACAATTAAGGGAGAGGAAAACTTAATTGTTATGGGAGACTGGAATTCGGTAGTGGGACAAGGAAGGGAAGGGAAGATAGTAGGTGAATATGGTCTGGGCAAAAGGAATGAAAGAGGAAGCCGCCTGGTAGAATTTTGCACGGAACATAATTTAGTTATAACAAACACCTGGTTCAAGAATCATAAAAGAAGGTTGTATACGTGGAAGAGACCAGGAGACACTGGGAGATACCAGATAGATTTTATAATGGTAAGACATAGATTTCGGAACCAGGTTTTACAGTGTAAGACGTACCCAGGGGCAGATATAGACTCCGACCATAACTTGTTGGTTATGAACTGTAGGCTGAAACTGAAGAAACTACAAAAAGGTAGGAAAATAAGGAGATGGGACCTGGATAAATTGAAGGAACCTGAGGTTCTTAAGAATTTCAGAGGTAGCTTTAGGCAACAATTGACAGAAACAAGAGAAAATAAAACAGTAGAGGAGGAATGGGTAAAATTGAGAGATGAAATAGTGAAGGCAGCAGAGGACAAAATAGGTAGGAAGGCAAGACTTACAAAGAATCCTTGGATATCACAGGAGATACTAAATTTAATCGATGAAAGGAGAAAGTATAAAAATGCAGTTAATGAAACAGGCAAAATGGAGTACAGACGACTAAGAAATGAGATTGACAGGAAGTGCAAAATGGCTAAGCAGGAATGGCTAGAAGGCAAATGCAAGGATGTAGAAGAATGTATAAATAGGGGAAAAATAGATGCAGCCTACAGGAAAATAAAAGAAACATTTGGAGATAAGAAAAACAGCTCTATGAATATCAAGGACACGGATGGAAAACCAGTTCTCAGCAAAGAAGGGAAAGCTGAAAGGTGGAAAGAGTATATAGAGGGGCTCTACAAAGGAAATGAACTTCGAGACAATATTGTAGGAAGGGAAGAGGATGTAGATGAAGATGAAATAGGAGATACTGTACTGAGAGAAGAATTTGACAGAGCCCTGAAAGACCTAAGTCGAAACAAGGCCCCTGGACTAGATGATATTCCCTCAGAGCTACTGAAGTCTCTGGGAGAACCAGCCATGACAAACCTGTATCACCTGGTGTGTAAGATGTATGAGACAGGCGAAGTACCCTCAGACTTTAAGAAAAATGTTATAATCCCCATTCCAAAGAAAGCAGGTGCAGACAGGTGTGAAAACTACAGAACCATCAGTTTAATAAGTCATGGTTGCAAAATATTAACACGAATTATATACAGAAGGATGGAAAAACTGGTAGAAGCCGACCTCGGGGAAGATCAGTTTGGGTTCAGGAGAAATGTAGGAACTCGGGAGGCAATACTCACTTTACGGCTTATCCTAGAAGATAGATTAAGAAAAGGCAAACCTACATTTCTAGCTTTCGTAGATTTGGAGAAGGCTTTTGACAATGTTGATTGGAATAAACTCTTTCAAGTTCTGAAGCAAGCAGGAGTAAAATATAGGGAGCGCAAGGTTATTTACAACTTGTACAAAAACCAGACAGCGGTTGTCAGAGTTGAAGGGCAGGAAAGGGATGCAGTGGTTGGGAAGGGAGTGAGACAGGGTTGTAGCCTTTCCCCAATGTTATTCAATTTGTACATTGAACAAGCTATAAAGGAAAGCAAGGAGAAATTTGGTGAAGGAATAAAAGTTCAGGGGGAACAATTAAAAACATTGCGTTTTGCTGACGACATTGTAGTCCTGTCAGAGACAACAAAGGACCTGGTAGAGCAATTGAACGGAATGGACAGTGTGCTGAAAGGTGCATATAAGATGAAGATTAACAAGAGCAAAACTAGGGTAATGGAGTGCAGTGTAAGAAAATCAGGTGATGTTGAAGGAATTAGATTAGGTAACGAAGCAATAAAGGAGGTAGATGAGTTTTGTTACTTGGGCAGTAAAATAACAAATGATGGTCGCAGTACAGAGGATATAAAATGCAGAATGGCAATGGGTAGAAAAGCGTTCTTGAAAAAGAGAAATTTGTTAACATCGAATATTGATTTAAGCCTAAGGAAGTCCTTTCTGAGGGCATTTGTATGGAGTGTTGCCTTGTATGGGAGTGAGACATGGACGATAAACAGTGCGGACAGGAAGAGGATTGAGGCTTTTGAAATATGGTGCTACAGAAGAATGCTGAAGATTAGGTGGGTGGATCGCGTAACTAATGAGGAGGTGCTGAACAGAATTGGGGAGAAAAGACATTTCTGGCATACCTTGACTAAAAGAAGGGATAAATTGGTGGGACACATTCTTAGACATCAAGGAATTGTGAATTTAGCATTAGAGGGAAGTGTGTGGGGTAAAAATCGCAGAGGAAGACCAAGAGATGGATACAGTAAGCAGATTCAGACAGATGTAGGTTGCCGTTCTTATGTGGAGATGAAGAGGCTTGCTCAGGATAGGGTATTGTGGAGAGCTGCATCAAACCAGTCTCCGGACTGAAGACCACAACAACAAAAAGATCAATGCACAAAGTATACAATAACTACCACTATCATGCCTCAGCAAAAGATCTTGCCTAGAACCCGAAAAAATTCTGGTCCTATGTAAAATTGGTAAGCAGATCAAAGGTCTCTGACCAGTCACTAACTTATGATTCTGGGATGGTGATAGAAGACACCAAAATGAGGGCCAAAGATTTGAACATTTAAGAAACCATTCAAGCAGGAGGACCATGCCAACATGCCTTCATTTGATGGTCGCACTAACTCCCGAACTGAGGACATAGTAATAGGTACAGACGGTGTAGAGAAACAGCCGAGAGAGTTGAAAACAACAAGTCGCCAGGTTCAGATGGGGTACCACTCCAGTTTTCCAAAGAATACACTTGTTGACCATCCTTGCAACCTGGGTGGTTTAGCCACAATGCTGAGCTCTAAAACATGTGAAGGTTGCTGAGGCATGCACAGAGCTTACAGTGTTGAGGACTATCAGCATTACACAGTACCCAGTTCAGGAACCCCAGGTTTGGCAAATGTGTACCCAGCGAACAAATGCTAAGCCTCCTGTGAGTGTATGCTGTATACTGCAATACAGTTCTACTAAAATACAATTTTAATTTGTTATTGGAGTACTCTGTTTCTTAAACAACCTGGACTCCCATACACCAAACCTGACCACTCAGCATCCAGTACAGAACTCCTTTACACAACTGTGTAATCCACAAAAAATAAACTTAAAAGTAATGGACTATTATGAAAGTACCTTTGGTGACATATTTTAACCTAAGATGCTTTTCAGAGAATGGTGCTTTGGGAATTTGTAACTAATCTCATCCTCTACAAAAGATACCTGCTGATTTGTAAGCCACAGATTTCTATATAAACTTTATCACATCCACTAGAAAATAAAACATTTCACAGATTTCTGTGACTAATGTGCTGCTAGTAAAGGACTGCTGTTGTGGCACATAAAACAAGACTACATTAAATGGTTTTTTAAAGCTAAATTGTATTTCCTAAAAAGGTTACAAAATAAACCAACAAAATATAAATGATAGTTTTATAGGAAGTGAAAGCTACTCATAGATAAAAGTAAAGGAAGAAGTAAAAAAAAATTAGTGCAAATTAGGAAGAACTATATATGTAATTCTCTCCAAAACATTTGCAACCATACCTATTCAGTCAATAAACAGGCAATAAGTGCTGAACGTACTTGACACCCAAGTGTCACAGAGACTAGAGATTTAAATTGGCTGATTTTTTTTATTCTACTTGAGTCTGTTAACCCCAAATTCTTCATATTATTCAAAATTCAGTCTCAATAAACTAAGTGAAATAGGGATAAGTTTAAAATATGACAATGAAAATGTCATGCTGCCCATTAAATACATTCTAAAGGTATACTGTGATATCTTTTGTGCACTTTGCAAATAAAAATACAAAAACCTTAAGCATATCGCATTCAATAGTGAGGGGAATATTTCAGTGCTGTTCTGAGTAAAAGGCTGATTAAATTACCAGCTGATCCAAAATGCCAACAGGTGGGCGCCTCATTGCTTTCCACGCCTCTGAGAGACTTGTAGTTACAGCTGGAAGCATCCCTGGAAACCAAGAATATACCAACTAGCTTGAGAGCAATTAAAACATTTTTTTCAAACATTAAATTACACAGTCATTTTACTCCCCTAGAGGCATAAACTGCATATAATATGTTAAAGAGTTTATTACAGAGACCTATTTCACACACATCTGATCCATTAGCCTTAACTTATATAACTTTAAGATTATCCACTATGTCTGTTCTCCAAATTATACAAATTCCATAATACAAGACAGCAATGAATAGGTTGACAGGGAATTTGTACTGAACTAATTATGTTCCAATTTTTTTAAAAATACAGTGCAAGTAACCTTAAGACTTGGAATGGAGCATACTTTCAGCACCACTATCACTGCCTACCCCTTTTGTTCTAGTTGTATATGGTTCATAGGGAGAACGACTGCTGCCAAGCCTTGGGGAGCACTCAAATATTAGTAACTTGAGCTGCAAAATCTTTCCCGGAGATATACATTTGAGAAAGCAAACTATTAGTTGACTCATCTACATCAATACTCTACAAGTCACCTCACAGTGTGTGAAAGAGGGAACTTTGTATACCATTCTCACTTCCTCATCCTATTTCAGTAACATTTGGTTCACGGGGAAAAAAGATTGGCAGTAAGCTTCCATGTGAACTTTGACATAACACCGTACTGTGATTCAGCTCTCTTTGAGTGTCTACCACTGGAGTTTCCTGATCATGTCTGTGATGCTTTTGTGCTTACTACATGAGCCCATAATGGAGCTTGTTGCTTTCCATTCAATCTTCTTCATCAGACCTATCGGGTACAGATCCTATAATGATGAGCAAATCTCAAGCACTGGCAGAGCAAGTAAGTGGTGTATGCCTGGATGAACAGGCAAACAGACCCACCATTAAATCTTATGATAAAAACCAGCTGCGTGAATAAAACTTAAAACACAGTCAGCCATAGAGGCGTCATCAGCTAAAATCGAAGGAAACGCAGAATGAAGGGTTAAAGACTGCTGCAATGTAGCTAAAAGTGGACATTCCGACAAAATGTGGACTACAGTCATCAGAGTGCCACAACGGCAGTGTGTTAGCCACGTATGGCCTATAAGAGACAGAGGACCACTGAGTCCCTTCAAGAAGGCCTGAGGGAAGGCTTCCAAGCTGTTGTCAAAGGTTTGACTGCACAGAACTTATTGGGCATGCTCAATGTTGACCATTCCGAATTCCAGGCCTCAAAGATCTTTCGGTGCAGACCCAAGCAGATATGCCCTTCTGGGGTACCGATATCCATATGCCAGCAGGCAATGGCTTGCTTGGCCAGCTGATCACCGCAGTCATTCCCTGAAATGCCGATGTGTCCCGGGGTCCAGATGAAAGCCACAGAATGGCCAGACTTGACAAGACTGAAGACAGTCTCTTGGATGGATCGCACCAAACGGTGTTTGGCACTGGTATAGAGCATGCAAGCCACTCAGGGAGTCACTGCAGAAGACATATGACTCCCTGGGGCATGCTCTGAGGTGGTCTAGAGCACAGGTTATTGCAATCATCTCCACTGTAAAGACAGTACAGCCAGAGGGTAGGGAGCGTTGTTCAATGTGGTCGCCATGAACATAGGAGTAACTCACTCTGCCATCTACCTGGGAGCCATCAGTGTATATGACTTCTGCACCACGGAACATGGCAAGTATGTCCAGAAACTGGTGTTTAAGTATTTGTGGTGAAACCGACGCCTTTGGGTTGCAGGACAATTGCAGGTGGAGCTAGATGCGGGTGATGGTCCAAGGAGGAAAATGAGATAGCAAGAGAATGCAGGACGGAGAGGAAAGAAGAGTAAGTATCCTCACCAAGACCAGAAGACCCGGTCTGGGTTGACATTGTGGAGAGGGTAGGTCAGCTTTTGGAAACAATAGCCTGCGATTTCGATGGTGAGGCGTAGCGTGGACGTGGGCAATGTAGGAAGCCAATAACTGTTGCCAGCAGTACCTCAAGGGAGGGATGCCAGCTTCAGCGAGGAGGCTTGGCACAGGGCTGGTGCGGAACGCCTGTGTTGCTAAACGGACACCACCATGAAGAATGGGATCCAAGATCCGCAATGCTGAAGGTGACGCAGAGTCATACACTTGTCTCCCATAATCCAGGCGCGATTGTATGAGTGCCTTAAAGAGGTGCATGAGGGTTCGACAGTCAGCTCCCCAGGCAGTGTGGCTGAGACATCACAATATATTTAGGTGCCGCCAGCACTTCTGCTTCAGCTGACAAAGGGGTGGCCCCCAAGTCAGTCGGTTGTCAAACAGCATGCCGAGACACTGATGCGTTTCTGCAACATAAAGCTGTTCAGCAGCTAGGTATAGTTCTGGGTCAGGGTGAACGGCCCGACGACAACAAAAGTGCATCACCTAGGTGTTGGAAGCTGAGACTGTAAAAGCTATGTGCTGAGGTCAATGACTGTGCCCTTCGGATGGCTCCCTGCAGATGCCTTTCAGTGACACCAATGCAAGGACAGCTGTAATATAAGCAGAAGTTATCAGCAAATAAAGAACAACAAACCAATGATCCCAATGCCGCAGCAAAACCGTTTATAGCAATTAAAAAGAGTGGTACACAAAGAACGGAGTTCTGTGGGACGCCGTTTTCCTGGACTTGGAGGGGGGGGGGGGGGGGGGAGCGAGCTCAGTGAGGTACCAACTCTAACCCTAAAAGTGCGGAGCAAGAGGAAATTCTTGATAAAAATTGAAAGTGTACCCTGTAAGCCCCAGTCGTAAAATGTAGCAAGAATATGGTGGCGCCATGTCGTGTCATACGCCTTCCAGAGGTCTAAAAAGATCGCAACTAGGTGCTCACGCCTAGAGAAGGCTGTACGGATGGCCAACTCCAATGACACTAAACTGTCAATAGTGGAGCGACCCTGACGGAAACCCCCATGCTGTGGGGCCAGCAGACTCTGCTCTTCAAGGATCCACATAAGGCGGCGACTCACCATACGCTCAAACAACTTACACAGGACATTAGTTAAGCTGATGGGGTGGTAACTGTCAACTGCCAGTGGATTTGCTCCTGGTTTCATGACAGGGATAATAATACTATCCCTCCACTGGGATGGGAAAACACCCCCAGTCCAGACCCTATTGAATAAGGTGAGCAAATTATGATGAAAGTCTGTTGACAGGTGATGGTCGAACTGGCTGTGTATGCGGTCTGGTCCCAGAGAGGTATCGAGGCATGGAGCGAGAGCAGTGTTAAACTCCCACTCCGTAAACAGAGCACTGTACAGTTCCTGGCGGCGAGTGTGGAAAGATAGAGGATTTCGCTCTACCTGTTGTTTACGTGAGCGGAAGGATGCACTGTAATTTGCCATTGTGGAGCAACTCACATAATGCTCTGCCATGCACTCAGCAATAACAGCCGGATCAGTAGAGAGAGTGCCATCGATGGTCAGGTACGGGATTCCTGTCGGTGGGTGGTATCCGAAGAGTTGCCGTACCTGAGACCAAACGCGAGAAGCAGAGGCACAAGAGCCTATGGAGGCAATGTACCGCTCCCAGCAGTCTTGTTTACTTCGTCGCATGAGTCGTCGATCTCGGGCCCTGAGCCTTTTAAAGACTATCAGATTTTCGATTGTGAGGTGGCGCCGTGGCGTTGCAACGCTCGCTGACAGTCCCGGATGGCCTCAGCAATCTCAGGCATCCACCAGGGCACAACCTTGCACCAAGGGGAGCCAGTGGTGATCAGAACGGTCTCCTCTGCAGCTAAGACTATTGCAGCAGTGACCTGTTGGACTGCCGTATCAATATCAGGTGGTAGTGGGACAGAAACTACAGCAGTCGAGGTGTAATCTCGCCAGTCTGCTTGATGTAGACACCCTTGGGATGGGTAACCTGCTGGTTCGAATTGCTGGAGTGACAAAAGAATGGGGAAATGGTCACTCCCGAAAAGGTCATTGTGGACCTTCCAACTTAAATGTGGGAGCAGGCTTGGGCTACATACAGATAGATCAATAGCAGAATATGTGCCATGCGCTATACTAAAATATGTGGGTGCAGCGGTGTTTAGGAGGCATACGTCCTGCTGTGTCAGTAATGTTTCAACGACTCTACCATGTTCCAAGTCCTCTGGTAAGGTGAGGAGTTCCACCACGTCCTCAGACGCAGGCGTATGGGGTGGTGGTGGCGGCACATTTTCCACCGTGGAATCCGTTTTCTTAGCAGCCTTGGACTTTTTCTTCTCTCGCTCTTTTGTTGGTTTCTCTTGCTGGGAGATCTTTGGGGCCTCGACCTCAGCCTCAGGCACTGAGGAGGACCTTGAAGCCCTACGACCATGGCCCAAAGTCCGTGGCTGTGTCAGCCACTCACTGGTACCCACATTGTCCATAGGAGAAACCATGGCAGGGAGAGAGCCTAGGGATCCCTTCCTGGTGCAAGGTGCCGGAGAAGGCTGCTTCTTCTCCAGCAGGGTATTGGGCACTGGAGTCCCCCAACGGTTGTGGGGTATTTGCCCCCATAGGAGGTAGTGGTTGGGCAACAGAAGAAGGGCCCCCAATTGTCAAGGAAGCAATTTCATTTTGGTGGCCCGCATGGCCCACAGGATACATGGGAGACTGACATCCCCATAGTAAGTGGAGAAGACGCAATGGCAGCAAAAGACAATGACATCCGTACGGGATGAAGACGCTCATATTTTCTTCTGGCCTCTGAGTACGTTAATCTGTCCAGGGTTTTGAATTCCATGATCTTCCTTTCTTTGTAGAACACACTACAGGTTGGTGAGCAAGGTGGATGTTGCAGTCCACAATTCACACACACAGGAGGAGGTGTACACAGAGCGTCCGGCTGTGATGGACGCCCGCAGTCTCTGCATGTGGGGCTGGAAATGCATCGGGAAGTGCATAGAGACGGCATTTTTGTAACCGCCCACGCTATTAATGGCTCGTTTCATTTCCGTCCCACGAGCAGCTAGGGAAATAAAGTCCACCAAGACAGAGCCCCGTTTGCCTGGGTAAGCCTCATACAACTGAGGTGCGGCAGGTTCCTCAGAGGTTGTTCGCTAGCGACTGTTCAACCTCAACAGCCATGCAACTCCTCGGCACGTAGCACACCTTGAGATTGAGGTTTTTTTTTTTTATAGAAGTTTGTACCGTCTTCGGGACCCGGGCGATTAAGCCAAGATTCCCGGGCTCTGAAACGTACAACATTCCACCGTCGCACCGAACGATGGTCGTTGAAGCATGCACAGAGCTTATGGTGTTGGTTGGTGCGACAAAGCCCATGGCCCAGAACCCCGCGTTCGCCAAGCCCATACTCAGCAAATTAATGCTGAGCCCCTGAGAGGTGCACAAGATTAATTTTATATGGTTGTTGCATTTCAAATCATTCCACATGTCTACTCCCAGATTTTTATGGAAGTAACTGCATAGTTATATAATACAGGATCTTACACACACACAATATATATATATATATATATATATATATATATACACACACACACACACACACACACACACACACACACACACACACACACACACACACACAAACACCATATGTAAGTGAAGAAACATACCATCTCTCTAGATTCCTGTATCTACCGCTCTCTGGATCATGTGGGTGAATGACGCGAACTCTGTTTCATATGATTGTTGCTTTCAGAAACCATGTTAATTCCTACAAATGGGACTTCCAGACTTCAGAAATCACAATGTTCTAACGTAAAATGTGTTCCAAAATTCTGCAACTGACCGACATCACAGATATAAGCCTATCGTTTTGCAAATCAGATTTGACAACCCTTATTGAAAATGGGGAACACCTGCACTTTTTTTCCAATCTTTAGGAATGTTTCACTCCACTAGATCTGTAGTACACTGCTGCTAGAAGAGGGCATGTTCCTTCGCATACTCCATTTAAAATCAAATTGGTATCCCATCACATCCAGTGGCCTTTCCTCTGTGGAGCGGCTTTTCTATCCCCCTGACATTCATTTCAATATGTCATTTTGTCAGTAGTGCAATGGTTTAAAGGAGGAACTACGGTACACTCTTCCTCTGTGAAAATGACAATTAGTATTTCCACCTTGTGTGTGTCATCCTCTGTTTTTGACGCCATTACAGTAACAGAGTGTCTGGATAACTGGTTTTGCACCGTTTACTGATTTGACATATGACCAAATTTTCTTAGCATTTTCTAACAATGCCCATAACAAAAATATTGCCCTCAAAGTGAATGAATGCCTCTCGCTTGGCAGCCCTTACACTCCTTTCACAGCTTCCTAATCAGTTTATGAAACACAGTGGCTCTTTCCAATCTGTCATAATTTTACTCTGAACATACTTACCTAAAGTGTACTGAACTGTGCTCTTGAACTTCATTTACAGATGCCCAACACTATATGCATTAGAAACGAAACTTCTGTGTTGAGCAGTCAAGCACTCTGAGATCTGCCCCTTTTCACTTTTACTAAACAGGAAGAGCATCCTACCTCTCTTGATATTTCTAGTTACAGCACTATTTACTGATGCTGTAACAGCTTTATGATCACTGATTACCTGTTCTATGCTAATTGAATTGAAAAGATTGGTCTATTAGTCATCAACAGGTTCAGAAGTCTAATGTGATCCCCACGAGTTGGCTCTGTATTTAAATGCTTGAGGCAATTTTCGAATATAGCATTTAGAACAGGATGGCTCAATTCTGTCTTAAGCACATTTGTCTCCCAATCTCTATCTGGTAAATTAAAATCTCCAGCTAAAATTGTAACACAAGTAGGAAATCCACAGAAAATAGTTTCCAAGTTCTCCCTCATATGTTCCACTACTACTGCTGCTTAACCAGGTGGTGTATAGAACTTCAAATGAACATGATTGATCCACCTTTTCCACTCATTTTTGCCCAAATTATTTCAAATTTCGAATCTGTACTCGATTTCACTCGATCACTATAAACACACCTTCCCCTTCAGTGTTCAGCCTATCTCTGTGGTATCTGTTCCATTCTGGGTTTAGGCCTTCATTACTAACTGGTTTGAGCCCTCTTTCCATACCCAGTAATGGCATTGTTTTTTTTTTTTGTGGTTTTAGGGCGCACAAACTTCTATGGTCATTAGCGCCCAGCTAAGAACATTGATTCGCTATGATCTCAAAAAAATGGTGACTGTCAGAACATCAGCAAGAGGCTAAAAACGAAAGATAAAAGACATTTAAAAGGGTTAAATATCCTTGGATAGGTTGGCCAAGTTCATAAAACGCAAAACCCGAGCAGCTGCTCGTGTGTCATCAGCTAAAATTTCCTCCAGAGTAGACGGAAAGTGAAGGGCTACACGGAGATGATTAAAATTAACACAAGTCAGTAAAACATGTCGCACTGTCAGCAGTTCACCGCAGGAGCATAGCGGTGCAGGTTCGGCGGATAGCAAGTGACGGTGGCTGAAACGGCAATGACCGATCCGCAACCGAGCCAGGATGACCTCCTCCCGCCGAGAGGGGCGTGAGGATGTCCTCCAAGCGGTCGGGATCGGTTTGACAGTTCGCAATTTATTGTTGTACAGTGAAAGCCACACACTGTGCCATTGCGACACGATACTCCGGCGAAGAGCCCGTTGAACATCGTCCGATGGGACGCAAAAGGTAGCCATGCGAGGTAAAAGAGCTGCTGCCTTGGCTGCTGTGTCGGCGGCCTCATTCCCGGGCACACCCACATGGCCAGGGACCCACAGGAAAGAAACGTGACAGCTGTCATCCGCCAGCAACTGGAGGGAGCGTTGGATCCGATACACGAGAGGATGGTTCGAGAAAGGGTCCTTAAGACTCTGCAGGGCACTAAGGGAGTCAGAACATATGGCATAGAAAGGTTGGCGGTGGCGGCAGGTATACAAAACGGCCTGGTGGAGGGCGAAAAGCTCAGCCGTGAAGGTCGAGCACCGGTCAGGGAGCTTGTATTGGAACCGGTTGTCCCCGACGACGAAGGCAGATCCGACACCGGCAGTGCTCTTGGAACCATCAGTGTAAATAAATACGGCATTATCGAACCGCGAACGGAGTTCGACAAGCCTCGAGCGGTATACCAAATCCGGAGTGCTCTCCTTGGGGAGCGAACTAAGTTCGAGGTGTGTGTGAACCTGGGCCTGATGCCACGGTGGCAATGGGCTTTCGCTCAACCGAAGGGTGGAAGGAAGGGTAAAATCGAGCCGCTGTAGCAGGCGGCGAAACCGAACTCCCGGTGGAAGCAAGGCAATCGCAGACAACTGATATTGGCGATCGAGTGAGTCGTCAAAAAATAATCTGTAAGAGGGATGGTTGGGCATCGACCGTAGGCGGCATGCATACCGACACAAGAGTATGTCACGTCGAGTGGTCAAGGGTAATACAGCAGCCTCGGCATACAGACTTTCAACAGGGCTGGTATAAAATGCACCAGTCGCCAAACGTAATCCACGATGGTGGATAGAGTTGAGACGGCGGAGAATCGACGGCCGTGCTGAAGAGTACACAAGGCTTCCATAGTCGAGCTTCGACTGAACAATGGCCTGGTAAAGGTGAAGCAGGACGGTACGATCCGCTCCCCATGACGTGCCACTGAGGACACGAAGAACGTTAAGGGATCGGGCACAACGGGCAGCCAGGTAGGACACGTGTGTGGACCAGCAAAGTTTCCGATCCAACATGAGTCCCAAGAATTTCGTAGTCTCCACGAAAGGGAGAGCAACAGGGCCGAGACGTAGAGAAGGTGGAAGAAATTCCTTGTATCTCCAAAAATTGATACACACAGTTTTCTCAGTGGAGAATCGGAAGCCGTTTGCGATGCTCCAGGAATATAGACGGTCAAGACAGCGTTGGAGAGAACGCTCCAAGAGACACGTCCGCTGGGCACTACAATAAATTGCGAAATCGTCAACAAAAAGAGACCCGGAGACATCGGCTGAAAGGCAGTCCACGATCGGATTGATTGCAATGGCAAAGAGCGCCACACTCAAGACGGAGCCCTGTGGTACCCCATTCTCCTGGCAAAAGGTATCTGACAAAACAGAGCCCACCCGTACCCGGAACTTGCGATCCGCCAAAAACGCTTGAATGAAAAGAGGAAGGCGGCCCCGAAGGCCCCATGTGTGCAATGTGCGGAGAATGCCCGCTCTCCAACAGGTATCGTATGCCTTCTCCAAGTCGAAGAACACGGCTACTGTTTGACGCTTCTTTAGAAAGTTGTTCATAATGAAGGTCGACAACGTAACGAGGTGGTCAGCAGCAGAGCGGTGTCGACGAAAACCGCATTGGATATTAGTCAGGAGGCGGCGAGATTCGAGGAGCCAGACCAACCGAGCGTTAACCATGCGTTCCATCACCTTACAGACGCAGCTCGTCAGAGAAATGGGACGATAACTGGAAGGAAGGTGTTTGTCCTTCCCTGGTTTGGGGATGGGGAAACAATGGCTTCACGCCAACCTGTGGGAACATGACCTTCAGTCCATATGCGATTGTAGGTACTAAGAAGAAAGCACTTGCCCGCAGGAGAGAGGTTCTTCAGCATCTCAATATGAATGGAATCGGGCCCGGGAGCAGAGGACCGGGACAGGGCGAGAGCACGGTCTAGCTCCTGCATGGTGAAGGCGACGTTATAGTTTTCACGATTAAAAGAGCGGAAAGAAGGCGGCCGTGCCTCCTCTACCTGTTTGCGAGGGAGAAAGGCAGGGTGGTAATGGGCAGAGCTCGAAACCTCCGCAAAGAAACGACCCAATGCGTTTGAAACATCAGCTGGGTCCACGAGGACCGCGTTCTCCACGGTCAGGCCAGGAATCGGGGAGTGGACCTTGATGCCGGACAAACGGCGTAGGCCACCCCAGACAACCGTGGAGGGAGTAAAACGGTTAAAAGAACTAGTAAAAGCTGTCCAGCAAGCTTTCTTGCTGTCGTTTATGATACGACGGCACTGCGCTCTCATACGTTTGTAATTGATGCAATTCTCCAAAGTTGGGTGGCGGCGGAAGGTGCGTAAGGCACGGCGTCGGGCTCGAAGCGCGTCGCGGCAGGCTGCAGTCCACCAAGGGACCTGCACACGACGTGGAGAAGAGGATGTACGAGGTATGGAACGTTCAGCAGCAGTAAGAATAACCTCTGTGAGGTATTCGACCTGACTGTCACAGTTGGGAAAACGCTGATTGTGAAAGACAGCCATGGACGAATAAAGCCCCCAGTCGGCTTTAGAAATGTTCCAACTGGTGGGACGTGGAGATGGGGAGTGATGTAGGAAGTGGATGATACAAGGGAAATGGTCACTCGAGTACGTGTCAGAAAGTGCATACCACTCAAACCGACCGGCAAGCTGAGGAGTGCATATTGCGAGGTCTATATGGGAATAAGTGTGTGTTGTGTCAGAAAGGAAGGTCGGTGCACCGGTGTTGAGGCAGACAAGATCGAGGTGTTGGAGAAGGTCCACCAAAAGGGAGCCTCTCGGACAAGGTGCCGGAGAGCCCCATAGGGGGTGGTGGGCATTAAAGTCGCCTACCAACACGAAAGGTGAAGGGAGCTGGTCAACAAGGTTTAGCACATCTGCCCTAGTAAGGGCAGATGACGATGGCGAATATATATTACAGAGGGAGAAGGTAAATGTGGATAAGGTGATGCGGACGGCAACTGCCTGTAGGTGAGTGTGCAAGGAAATGGGATGGAAATAGACGTCGTCTCGAAGGAGCATCAGAACCCCTCCATGGGCTGGGACACCTTCCACGGGTGGCAGGTCGAACCGCACAGAGGTGTAGTGTGGAAAGTCTGCACGATCACGTAGACGCAACTTAGTTTCCTGGAGGCAGACTAGAAGCGGGCAGTGCAATCGAAGGAGTAATTTTAACTCCTCCTGATTAGAACGAATGCCGCGAATGTTCCATTGAAGGAGCGCCATGATAAAAAAGAGAAGAAATAAGGATAAAAACCAAGTAGCGAGCGGGGTCACCTCGACGGCCGCTGAGGACCGGATTTCGAGGGAACACTGCTATCGCTGTCCAGGGGCAAAGGGTCGTGGTCCATAGGTTCGACCGACGCGCCTGCCACCTCCCTGAGTTGATCAGGAGGGGTAGTTTCCACCGCCGGTAAAGGGCCGGGCGCCCGGCAAACGGAGCGTCCCGGTGAAACAGAAGACGGCCGAGGCCGGCAACTGTTGGACGGCGCGACAGATGGGTCACGCCTCGGCGGGGAAGGAGAGGAACTCTTTTTCTTGTCAGCTCTTCTGGAAGAGTGACGGCGGGAAGAGGCAGTTGACAGTTGGGAAGCCTGAGAACGCAGAAAATCCTCACGGACGGGTTCCTTTTTCAAGGTCCGGGCATCTTGTTTAGGTGCCCGCGGTTTACTAGATGTTGACGAAGACTGTACCTTAGAAGCAGCAGGAGGAAGCGGGGACGTGGAACGGGCAATCTTCGGGCTGGCGGATCGCACAACTGTGTCAGCGAAAGTGAAATCACATGTCTGGGTACTGGAATCTTTGGTAGGTCGAGGTGAGGTGAGTACCTTACTGTATGTACCCGCTGGGAGGACAGTGGGCTTTCGACTCGCCAACAACTTACGAGCGGCAGATGTCGATACCTTCTCCGTAACCCGAATTTGCTGAATGATTTTTTCATCCTTATATACAGGGCAGTCGCGAGAGGAAGCCGCATGGTCGCCGTTGCAGTTAAGGCAGTGAGGGGACGGAGGTGGGCAATCCCCCTCATGGGCGTCCCTACCACAAGTGACACATTTTGCTGCATGTGGGCAATGTTCACGGGTATGGTTGTACCTGTGGCATTGGTAGCAGCGCGTTGGGTTTGGAATATAAGGGCGGACTGAGATAACTTCGTACCCTGCTTTGACCTTCGACGGGAGGTCAACTCTGTCGAATGTCAAAAACACAGTACGAGTCGGTGTCAGCTGGTTATCTACCTTTTTCATCACCCTGTGGGCGGCTGTCACACCCTGATCGGACATATAGGACCGGATGTCATCATCAGACAACCCGTCAAGGGATCTCGTAAAAACTACCCCACGTGACGAGTTGAGTGTGCGGTGCGCTTCTACTTTGACTGGAAACGTGTGCAATAACGTAGTCCGGATAAGTTTCTGGGCTTGGAAAGCACTGTCCACTTCCAGCAACAATGAGCCATTGCGCTGACGCGAACAGGTTTTAACAGGGCCAGCAATTGCATCAACACCTTTCTGTATAACGAAAGGATTGACAGAATTGAAGTCTTTTCCGTCGGTGCGCGACACAACAAGAAATTTCGGCAAATTAGGCAGAGTCTTCTTTTGCTGAGGCGAGTCTATCTTACGTTTCTGGGTCAATGTCAGTGAAGAAGAGAAGGAAGTCATTGCGGAAGTGTCCCCCGTGATTACCGGCGTCTCCGATGGCGCGCTCCTTCCTAGTGGGGGCCCTCTCCGAGGGCTTACCCGCCTTAGGTGATTGTTCACACCTCAGGTCACACCTCCCGAGAACTGACGGAGGGACCAATTGGCATGTTCGGAAGGTACCAGCTCGGGTAATCACCCCTCCCTGGGCCTGGCCTTTACCAGGGGGTACGTACGTGCCCTACTTGTCTACCCGGGGCGGGGAATTACGCGTTACCCCGTCACCTGCTACGCATGATAATGCGTGGGTCGGCCTTCAGACACGCACAGGGAGGAAAGAAGAAGAAAAGAAGAATAGAGGAAGTGAAGAGAAAGAAGGAAAGGTGTCTCAAACGCCGAGGCGGAGACTAATGAGGAGAAGAAGGCGAGGAGAGGACAAGGAGAGAGAGACAGAAACAAAGGGTAAGAAAGGAAGGAACCAAGGAATAAGAGAAACGACAACAAGAAAACACCTGAACTCGTGAAATACGCCCGTCTCCGGGCGAAGGCATAAACCGGGAGGGAAAGTGAAGCAGCCTGGGGCAGAAGAAAGGCTGCTCCGGCTCGGGGCCCCGTGCGCGCCACACACGTACCCACAAAAGAACTGTGGGCCCCCTGGGGGGGTAATGGCATTGTGACAGAGTGAGAGCTGTTCTGAGACCTTTCCATAGATGGTCATGCATATATTAATCTTTTCTCTCTTTTTCCCACCAGGAAAGTCTATATATATATAATCTCAGAAAACAGACTTATTTTATATGGTTTTGTTAACTAATTGGTCATACGAGATTTGCATTACCTCTTACATCTATTTTAAGCACCTAATTTATGTAGCCACTACGATATGGCTTCCCAATTCATGCGGCTATTGCCGGAATACTCCACACCACAGTATGATGCCACTCCTGACTGCTTGCACGTCGGTAGCCCATAGCTGCCAGCCACTACATTTTTAATTTCTTCAAACAACTAGTTTGTAACTAGCATGTATTTTTATAAACTTCATATGACATTAGCATATTAAACAAAGTGTAAATGTCTCACAATTTGAATATTATTAATTTTCTGTTATAAGTGAATAATTTCATGTAATATTTCATAATATCTTATTTGTGATTCATGTCTAGGTCACAATTTTACTTTCTGGTGAAGACACCTACAGAGGGTCCAAAATCTAGATAAGGTACAATTATTCTAAAGCAACTTGTAGGGCTGCATATTTCTTATAAGGTAAATTACACTGTTACAGTTACTGCTTTAGGCAAGTGACGTTCACAATCGTTACACAGTTTGCTATTGCCTGCGACCAAAGAAGGTGTCTTTGTTTAAAGATAGATACAGTAAATCCAGCCAGAGGCACATGACATTTTCCAAACTCCAAGAATGAATTTTTATGTCAGAACAGTTCTTACCAACCTGAATATTTCAAATACTTAATCATCAAGCACATGCAGTTTTGAGCACTGGCCTTTCTCCTAATTCTCTATGACATGCCAAAAATATGGTTAATTATGTATGTCTGGCACCATACAATATTGTTTTGGTGGTGAATGGCGACCTAATGTTGTGTTCCCAGAATCATGGAATACCATTATTTTCTTTGCCTTTCAACTTCTTCTTATTCTTCTTCTTCTTCTTCTTCTTCTTCTTCTTCTTCTTCTTCTATCATACTAATTATGAAAGCGGCTGAATTTCTGTACTTTACTGTGATCTCTGTAAATACTCATTTATGTTTGTAATGACTAACAATTATGCTCTCTATATTAGCAGATTTATCATCACATGATTACAGTGACAGTAACATGACTCTCAACAAAATCGGTAACACCACAAATTGACAGATAAACTGCCAAGAGTGATGCAACTATTATTACTATTATACTGGTATCCTTCCTCTTGGGCATAACATACGTCTGGCTCCCCTAGACATCCTACTCCTTTGGTGCAGTGTGGAGTGTGGCGAACAGACCCTAGTCTGGTCATATCTACATTAGCTACAGAAAATCTGTTTCCTATAGTCACAATTTCCTGTTACATATGGTCCACTGCTAGCAGAATAACACATCTTCGTAGCGTGACACTTAGTTTATACATTTCCGTAATCAGCACCTCAAACACTCATACAGACCACAACTAATCGACTATTGTGGTCAAAGCTTGCACTAATGCCCTTATAAGCTGAACCAACATCTAGAAACAATACACCCTGATTTCCAAGACAAGAATGAAAAATTTTATTTGTATTATTGAGCAGTGAAAAAACTACTAAGTATGCAACACACCCTGTGAGTGAAAAATCCATGTAGCTATCATATATGATCAGCTATCACATTGCCCAGTGAAAACTATTACTGAGACTTTAATAAAACTACGTTTGGAAGACATAAAAAATGTATATTCAATGAAAAATTGTTAAAGCAAGCTATATTAAACAAGAACTAGTTATTCACCTTCAACACAACAAATTTGTCTTACAAACTGATGAATTAACTGTTTGTATTGGACTAGCCATCTTGCTAATAATATGACAGTTATGTGAAAATTCACTTAAGTGGGCATCATAGCCAACTAACATTGCCATAAAATAAATTTTTAGATATAATTAACAATTTTTTAGACAAGTCACCTCAATTGAGACAATTGTACTGCCATTTACAAAGACTGCAGAAACAGCAGCTTAGGTATTACTAACAGAAAGTGAAGTGTGGTACTCTGTTCTAGACATTGCATCCGGTATTGAGAAGCACTCATGATAAAAAAGATACTTCTAACTCCAAAACTGGTTTTTAGTGAAGCAGTAAAAATAATCAATTATGTTAAATTATGCTCTCTACACTGTCAAATATATCCAATATTGTGTGAAGATTATGGGAACAGAGGAAACACTAATGTTCCACACCGAGGTTAGATGGTACAACTTTAACAAGATTATTCAAACTGAATTACATACTTTTATGACTGAAAGACTGTTTGAGCAATGTAATTTGGTTGTCCAGACGAGTTTATTTTAGTTGTTGTTGTGGTCTTTAGTCTAGAGACTGGTTTGATGCAGCTCTCCAACCTACTCTATCCTGAGCAAGGCTCTTCATCTCTTTGTAAAATCAGCAACCCACCGTCATCTGAATCTGCTTCCTATATTCATCTCTTGGTCTCCCTCTGCGATTCCTCCCTCCCCCCCCCCCCCCCCAAAGACATTTCCCTCCAATGCTAAATCAACAATTTCTTGATGTCTACGAATGTGTCCTAACAATTAATCCCTTCTTTTAGTCAAGGTATGCCAAAAATTCCTTTTATCCCCAATTCTGTTCAGTACCTCTTCATTAGTTACGCAATCTACCCACCTAATCTTCAGCATTCTTCTGTAGCATCACATTTCAAAAGCCTCTACACTCTTCCTATCTAAACTATTTATCGGCAAAGTTTCACTCTCATAGAAGGCAACGCTCCACACAGATGCCTTCACAAAAGACTTCCTGACAAATTAATATTTGTTGTCAACAAATTTGTCATTTTCAAAATGCTTTTCTTCCCATTGCCATTCTGCACTTTATATCCTCTGTACTGTGACCATCATACATTATTTTACTGCCCAAGTAACAAAACTCATCTACCACCTTTATTGTTTCGTTATCTAATCAAATAGCTTCAACGTCACAGAACAACAATGTCATCAGCAGAACACAGTGTTTTCATTTTTTTTACCCTGAACTCTAATTCTGTCTCCGAATTTCTCTTTGTTTTCCTTCACACCTTGCTCAATGTACCAATTGGAACAACATTGGGAAAAGGCTACAAATCCTACCTTACTGTCTTCCTAACCACTGTGTCCCTTTCATGCCCTTCAACTCTAATAATAGCTGTTTGGTTAATGTGCAAGTTGTAAATAACCTTCTGTTCCCTATATTTTATCCCTGCTGACTTCAGAATTTGAAAGTGTGTTTTACAATCCACAGTGTCAAAAGCCTTCTCCAAATTTTTGTAGTGGATAGATTTAATTAATTAATTAATTTTTCCAAACATAGCTTTAGATGGAATAATAGAAGTTTTTAATAATAATACAAAATAACTGCCTTAAGAAATTAAAAACAACAATAAAATAAAATTGGTTTTTTAATTGTCTGTATTAGCAAGAGAGGACTAAAAACATTTTTACCATGGAATGTGTCCATAGGTGAGAAAACATTCCAAATGAAATGTGAAGAAATGGTCCAATGTCTGTGTGATAAGTGCAGATCTTTTGAGACACTTTTCCTGAAGAGCAGAATGAAAAATTGAAAATGGATTCACAGTGAAACGAAGCATGTTGGGATTTATTCCCAGCTGCATGCATTACAGAACCTCCCAATACTACTGTAGCATAATAATTGTTATTCTTTTTTCTAATGTTACTAGCTGAGGTCATTTTCTATTATCTGGTCTCATAGAAGTTTGTTTAATTAGCAAATATTATTGGTTAATACCAGAGACCAGAGATGTATTGTTATATTTCAGATAGTATGCGAATTAGTATTTCTTATAAAACTAAATAAATTCTTTTCTCATAATAATAATGTAGGTATTATGGTGTTTCATAAATAATGTTCGGAAAATTTTTCCCCTCGTTAGTTTCTGTATAATTACCGTGAATTATGAAAGTATTGTTGCAAATCTATTTCATTAAATACGTAAATGAAACACTATTAATTTAACAGAAATTTGTACATCAACTTACTCAATATTATATATATGTGGTGTCTGTTCCGAAAGAAAAGACGTAAATTCTGATCCTGCAGTTGTTATTCTTTAACATCCACAGAATATATGACATCAACTGAGAATGGGCAAAGCTGAAAATGTACCAAGCTGGGATATTGTGTGTGTGTGTGTGTGTGTGTGTGTGTGTGTGTGTGTGTAGTGACGGGCAATGAGCCTTTCGTTAGTGGGGAGGGGTGCGTAAGTTTGGGGCCCTTATTCTTATGGGAATTAGTTTCTGAAACTAGGAGTTTGAGTACTATGGGCAGGGTAAAGCTGGGAATTTGTGTCTGACGGGATGCATGCTTAGGTAGTCCTTGCAGGTGCGGTGATCACTGTGTCTCCAGTGGTGTAATGGTCAGCGCAACTGCCTAGAAAGCAGTTGATGTCATTCTGTGACTATTAATCAGTATTCTTTACACTATCTTTTCCTATAGTCAGTTGCATGTAATTGTTTACTTTTCCATTGTAATTAATGCAATGAACTCCATTAACAATAAATAATTTTCAGTGACATTGTTTGGAAGATATATATAGGATGCATTCATGCCATGAGATTGAGTAATGTTTCATGCTCTATCTGATGCACAATCCACACCAGTTCTGAAAATTGTTTGAGTCTTGTATTGTGATGTATCTGAGGCACAACCCACGTAACTCTAAACTTTAATTTTGAACAATCATGTAAAAGTTCATCAGTGTTACACGTGTGGAAAGTGTTTTTACCATTATGATTAAAAGCTAAATTCTTCTGTGCCACACTGCACACCTTGGACTTTAGTATTCCACACATGAACTGTGTAAATTTGTATTACTGATGTGTGGAATCAACATATCTATGTGGACGGGATTCTCAGCACATGCTGCTACTAAGAAAATACGGCAATATAGTAGATGCTAAACTTGACACACATCTTCAACTCTCTTCCACCAAGCATGACATTAAACAGTTATAGAAATTAGTAAATAGTGTATGATGTACCTGTTATTGGACAATTTTCTTTCTCTGATGGAAGTTAATGTTTGAGGATGGTTCACGAGTTGAAGTTTAGGTAGCTCAGTTAGTAGGACTAGCACTCCAGGAGTTCCAAGTCCTGGAAAATTTCTGTGAAGTTGGGAAGGTAGGAGATAAGCAAATGGCAGAAGTACAATTTTGAGGACAGGTTATGAAGAAGTTGACATAAGAGGGGCCATACTGGTTCCCATAGATGTCCCTGATTTGTTTGTATGTCTGGCCAGACTTACAAACAAATCAAGGGGACAGGTGTGGGGACCAGAATGGCCCCTTCCTATGCCAACCTCTTCATGGGCCGAATGGAATAGGCTTTCCTTAAAATGCAGCAGTTGCACCCCCTGGCATGGTATAGAGTCATAAAGTGGGGTAACTAGGACTTGGCTTTGTGGGGGGGGGGGGGGGGGGGGGGAGATAGCTCTGCTTGACGAGCAAAATTTTAGTCAGTTTCCAGAGAGACTACCATCTACCACTTCCGTTGAAGAAACTAATTCACTCCCATCCAATGAAAGCTTATGGTAAAACACCCCAACTTTCCAATCTTTACCTTTACCAGATAGCTGTTATAAGATTTATTTAATTTTTTTTTTTTCGGCTTCTGGCGGGGGGGGGGGGGGCGGTTCTATCCCCCCCCCCCCCCATAATTACGCCACTGGATTCATAGATGACATCTTTTTGGTCTGGACTCATGGTGAAGAAACCCTTCTCAACTTCTTTCAGGACCACCTTCTCTAACCTAAAATTCACCTCTAGAACTGAAGCCACCTTCCTTGATGTTGACCTTCACCTTGCTGAGTCCCAAATCCATACCTGATTCCATATTAAACCCACGAACAAACAACAATACCTCCACTCAGACAGTTGCCATCCCTTTCATATCAAACGATCCCTTGCCTACAGCCTAGGCATCCATGGGAAACGTATCTGCCCCAGTGATGGATCCCTTGCAACCTACAACAACAACAACAACAACAACAACAACAACAACTTGTCCAATGCTCTCCTCTCCCACAACTACCCTGAAGACCTTACCCACAAGCAAATCTCCTGAGCAGTCCATTCCTCCCCTTTCAGCAACCAGCAACAATGTTCCTAGCCCCAGACCACCTAGAAACATCACTCGTGACCCAGTACAATCCCAGCCTGGAATGCTTCAACAAATTGCTCCATCAGGGCTATGACTTTCTCAAGTCATGCCCCGAAATGAGATCAGTGCTTGAAAGTATCCTTGCCACACCCAGAGTAGTCTTCCACCATCTTCCTAAACTCCGTAATAACCTTGTCAAACCTTACAGCATCCCAGAACAACCCTCCCTACCTAATGGTTCCTACCCATGTAACCTATCCTGCTGCAACATCTGCCCCATGCATTCTCTCATAACCATATACTCCAGCCCCACCACAAGAAAAGCCTACCCCATTCAAGACAGGGTTGTTTACATCTGAGAGCAGTATTTGATGAGCCTAGGAAACGTGAAGCTCTCCCTAGCTCCCAGATGTTTGAGAAAGAGGCAGTGTGGGCCACTCTCACCAATTGATCATCTTTTCTTTTAGTAGAGACTTGCAGTCTTCTGGGTATTGGACGTCTGCTTACCTCACCATTACCTCTGAATCGTCTGATTTGTCTCCTTGCTGTGGAAGGATCAACACCATAATGAAGTCCTGCCTCAGATGCACTAACATCACTATCAAACTTAACAATTATGTGCTCGCGAACATTCACATCAGCCATTTGGAAGTAGACCTATAATGTATGCTAATGAGCTGATATTTTTATTTTAGCTGAAAACCACAGACACACCATGTGACAGTTGAACTAATTACAAACAAAATACAGCCATTTTCAATATTATTATTACGAACATGGGCCTGTCTGATTAAAGATTAGATTATTATAAAATAGATTTCTAAAAACCTATAAAAGCCTATACTGCACAATTTTTAGTGAATTAATATTTAGAATATTACATGCAAGAGCTCGAAAAAATAAAAAATTAACTGACTGCAGTGGGATTCGCATACGAGCTCTAGCCTATTCACTCACACAATGAAACATATTTGAGAAGCAGTATGTTGTAGTAAATGCACCCAAGTAGAATTCTTATGCCTCAATCATTTCTATGTGCTGAAATAATGTTTTCCAAAATAAATGACATGTTAGTGAAAGTGCAAATGAATCTTGACATATTCTGTATCTTAACTATTGTATTGACTACTTGACAATGTAAACAGCAAGAGGAAACTGCACAGACCATTGCAGTTGGCAACACTCGCAATTATGAGCTGCGGCATGCGCAATGCTGTGTTCTTGGACTTTAAATTATTCGGGCCAGGTAATCTTTTTGTCCCACATTGTACATGTGCCACAACTGTACCATATATTTTTGTTATATGCGTGACTTACTGAACAGGTATGTTGCATTGGAGTGTGTTATGTAATATTATTGTTTTCAGTGCAGAATCCATACAGACATAAGTAAATTGAACCTTTAATGTTTGGTAACAAGTTTTATGTGCTTTTAAATGTAAATATGGTAAGATTTTGTATTTCTGATCAATTACCCAGGCAATTTCTTTTAGGTTCTGTGGAAAGTACAGCAGCATATCTCTTCTTACTTTAATGTAATGCTGAATAAACAAAACTTTAGTCCCATTAAATTGTACAAAAGAGGACATAACCATCCAGCACCCACAACAAAATAGTATGTGTGATACAACCAATCAAATTAATCAGTGAAATTAAAATAACTACAGTAACTACAGAAACTTTAATCTGAACATTTGAATTTTTTTTTAAATCCACTCACAACAGATGCAATAATCAACAGCTAACAAATTATGTAACCCAGAGTTACTGATAAAGTATACTTTCACTTAGTGGTTTTGAGACAAATTTTGAACCCGATGAAGAAAAGGTCAACAAAGAAATGGCAAGCCTAGAAAATTGAGCCATGGTAAATAATTTTTAAGCATAAATAATTTATGTACATTAATTAACCAACAAACAAAATATGTACCATTTAAACACACATATTCGAGGTTTTTTATAGCAACTAAACTCTTAACATATAGAACAACCAAGGAATAACACACTAAATTCTAAATTTCCAATAAATACTCCTTGCTGAACCAAAGATTCTTTCCGTCTTCTGCTTTGCCTTTTGAAAAGCAGATGTTCCTGTAATGTTGGGGTACTTGTGCCTCGCTTGTCCACTTGCTCTCATGATGATTGATGGTGATTTTTGTTTCATGACATCCACCAGTGGACTGTTGTTGGTATTTTGCATGTCTTGATCTGCTGCTGTTCGGTGATGAAGATTTTCCAAGTTGGCAGACAACCAATGAACTGTTGAGAATCTTCACTGCCAAGCTATGTCACTTTTATTCACTCCCCAAGATTTGTTTCATGTCTACCATTTTGATCAGTCATGATGTTCTTTCATCTTGGCAGCACTTTATAAGGGTCAGTATAAAGTAAGTGAAACGGAGTAGACACTTTCACCTCCATGCAAGACATTAGATGCTACAAACTTCTTTGTGGACAAAAACTTTATTTTCAGAATGCTTGACAGGTAGGGTCATATAAAATGTGTTTCTTTGAGTTCAAGTGCTTTGCAAAATTAACTCATTATTTCTATCAGTTAAGTGTAGTCTGTGTAATACACTGTCCTGGTATCCATAACTGCTCACTGTAGCCCAAATGAGCTCATAAACAAGTTCTCCTTTACAGCTCTGGCAATACCACTAACAAAGTATCTGTTTATGCTGATGAGTAGTATATTAGTGCCACCGCCTTTAGTATAAGGTGCAGTCTCTCCACCATTTTGTTACTGACCAGGTGATGACAAGGTGGTTGCAGGACTTCTTGGAATATCTGTGACTCAAACTGATGTCCAAGATCAGTTGTTATGGTCTACAGGATACCAAAAGTCAAAAATGATGAAATTAACAGTGCCTTGGCCACCACCTCTGCAGAAAAGGGCAGTACAGGTGCCACAACTGAGTGAATGTCAACATGTAATTTGTGGAGTGATAGCACCTGTAGCTACATTTCTCATAGTAGCTTGCACATCTTAGATGGCAAAATGTTGTCTATCTGTTCGCATATCAATCCAGCGAATGTCACACATAAAAGTCCCATTTTGTGACAATTTGGAAGAAGTAAGGAAGGAAGTTTAGGACTTAACATCCCACCAACATCGCGGTCATTTGAGATGGAGCACACACACTGATAGTTTTGTCAGGGATGGGGAAGGAAGTCAGCTATGCCTTTTGAAAGGACCAGTCCCAACATTTGCCTATAATTATTTAAAGAAATCGTAGAAAACCAAAATCAGGCTGTCCAGTGGTCAGTTTGAAACTCCATCCTCCCGAGAGTCCACCATGTTATTACCATTGTGCAACCTCTCTCAGTGGTGAGTAGGAGTTGTGCTCCAGAATGCATTCTGTTTGTCTATGACTGTTCCTTCTAAATGTGCACAGTTAGAATGTATCTTCCAGCAATGTGAAATATGCACAGAAGACAAGTACATTATATCTGTGTGAACCACATTTGTGGACAGTTGTGGCAGAAGGGTAGGTGTCTGTTGCTTATTTGGAGAGGGTGAGGATTCAGTTACAAATCTCTTCTTATTAACTCTAAGAGGGAGAGGTGAACTCACACACGTTTTCGGTAGGAAGCTTTTAATTGCAGCTAAATTCGTAACTACATAAAAAATGAAGGAAGGAATGCTCTTTGCAGGACTGAAAATTGTTACTCTTCACCTGTGAACAGTGGATAATTTTGTCACAAAAACAATGTACCGACATAAAATGAATGTTAAGGAAAATTCAGCCACAAAAGTAATTAATGTAGAAGACAGAGAGAGTGTGTGTGCGGGAGGTATCACACCAGCACAGTGACATTACAGTGAGATTATTCTGGAATACATCTGTCTGTTTGTGGGTGCAGTAAGCCCCAAATTTGTTATGGATGAAATTAACAGGACAGCCGAAGTGTCTGACCCACTGGAAAGTGGAGATATTGAACATATTTATGAGCCTGCTTACTCCCTGGACCTCAATCTTGTAAAGTATACCCAAGATGCACTTGGCAGGTGTGTTTCTCAACAAACACTCCGTCTCCATACTGTGATGGCATTGAAAGCCTCATTGGGAGATAATTGGGAAAAATCCCTTAAGAACTCCTGAATATGTTGGTAGCAAGCATAAACAATGGATGTGACATCATAATTAGCGTACAAGAAGGGTGTATTCCTTGCCTGTAGTGATCTGTGTCAAACATGAATGTTATTTATGTTTGCTATAATAATTTCCAATTTTGGTGAAATCTGAACCATTTTTCATTATAATGCATCCACTGAACTCATGGACTTCGAACATGGACAGGTGATTGGATGCCACTTCTGTCAGAAGTCTGTAATCAGATTTCTACACTCCTAAACATCCTTTGGTTCACTGTTTCTGATGTGATAGTGAAGTGGAAATGTGAAGGGACATGTACAGCACGAAAGCGTACAGTCCAATTTCGTCTGTTGGCTGACAGACTGCCGACAGCTGAAGAGGGTTGTACAGTGTAATAGGCAGGCATCTATCCATACCATCACACAGGAATTCTGAACTGCATCAGGAGCCACCCAAGTACTATGGCAATTAGGCAGGACGTGATAAAACTTGAATTTCCTGATTTAGCAGCTGCCCATAAGTTACTCATCACGCAGGTCAATGCCAAACAACACCTCGCTTGGTGTAAGGAGCATAAACATTGGAAAATTGAACAATGGAAAAACATTGTATGGAGTGACAAATCACACTACACAATGTGGTGATCTGATGGGGAGGTCTGGGAATGGCGAATGCCAGGTGAAAGTCATCTGCCAGTGTGTGTAGTGCCAACAGTGAAATTTGGAGGTGGTGGTGTTATTGTGTAACTGTGTTTTTCATGGAGGGGGCTTGCACCCCTTGTTGTTTTGCATGGCACTATCACAACACAGGCTTACATTGATGTTTTAAGCAGCTTATTGCGTCCCATTGTTGTTGAACAATTTGGGGATGGCAATTGCATATTTCAACATGATCGAGCACCTGTTTATAATGCACAGCGTTTACATGACAATAACATTCCTGTATCGGACTGGCCTGAAAAACGTCCTCACTTGAATCCTATAGAACACCTCTGAGAAGTTTTGGAATGACGACCTCATGCCAGGCCTCACTGAACTATATCAATACCTCTCTCCTCAGTTCAGCACTCCATGAAGAATGGGTTGCCATTCTCCAAGAAACCTTCCAGCACTTGATTGAACAAGTGCTTGCGAGAGTGGAAGCTGTCATCAAGGCTAAGGATGGGCCGACAACATATTGAATTCCAGAATTTCCGATGGAGGGTGCCACAAACGTTTAAATCATTTTCAGCCAGGTGTCCAGATACTTTTAATCAAAGCATATTTTGCCAGTAACTTTACATAAATATTGTTTAGTATGAACAGTCAAGTTCATGAAAGCTTATTTGTTTATTTCATACATTGTACTGTTGATCAATTGTTTCAAGGTGAATATTTTTTTTAAACTTTTCTATTTAATACCATCAAAAGGTTAAGTTAATGCAGAAGTGGTCAAAATCACATCAAAACAAGTCTTTCATGTAAAGAACTTTGTTAGTTGAGGAAGGTTGGGGATCCCCAATAAGAAAGTGGCTAGGGCAGAAAACTGCTGTGATAATGTATGAGTAAAATACTCTAAATGTTCATGTGGAGAGTTCATTGGGGCTGTAACAACACTTTGTCTCTTCTTGGAAAGAGGACCTGCTTGCATAGGTGAAGTGATTAATTTGTGACAGTATTAGAGTATGCCTAGCGAACGGCTGCTTTCTTGGAACTTTATCTTTGTCAAGGGCTAATGAGTGCCAGCTTAAGAACTTCAATTTTTTCTGATTCCATTACAGAATTGTAAGTGGACAGTGCATGTGATGCTACACGAGAATTTACAAATGTTGACATGTTAATCATCAGACTATGATTTAAACTACTTTGAGCTGGCAATTATTTCATTATGTGTGATTGTGAAATGGACTTAGTGTGAACATAGTTGGGGATTGAGCTACCATTCTTATCATGCAGTTAAGGAATCTGTTCTGCTAATTTTTTTATTTCTATTTATTATTATTGTTTAAATATGACCACTTTTTGTAGATCAAAATATGTGTTAGAATAAACATCATTCAAAATATTCAAATGTTTGTTAAGCTTAAGGGACTTAACTGCAGGTTCATCAGTCCCTAAACTTACAAACTACTTATGAACTAACTTATACTAAAGACAGCACAAACATCAATGTCTGAGGGGGGATTCAAACCCCCAACAAGGAACGGCCTTGGGCATCTTAGCATAGCGCCTCAATGCGCTCGGCCACAAACATCATTCAACTGAGTTATCTGGCATTGCCTACATCATTTCCAAATGTTAGAACAAAACCTCTTTATTAATTAATATTGTATCTTTATTTTATATCCTATTATTATTTTACAAATGTTACTCTGTGCATAGTATGACTGCAGGATCACATGTGCAAGGTACTATTTGCACTACTGTAGTTGCTGGACATGAAAGCCGACACATGCAGTTCGATTACATTGAAGCATATTTCTTGAACAGAGCAGGACATAGCCCAATACAGCAAGTTAAGTTTGGCCAATACAGCATAGTTTGGTCAACACACACAATGGTAAGACACACACTGTAGCTCTGGTCCTTTCCGAAGTATCAATGTATGTGATCACGGACATTAACATCGCCTGAAATTACTCACTAGATAAAAAGTCACTGGATATGGTGGGACACATTTGAATCCATATTAACTATGCAAAAATAAACTTTGTTCCATTTGAATCATCACAGCTATCACCTCAACTAACAAATTTATAACTACAGTAAAACCTCATTTTAACGTTCCTGGTTTTTACGTTTTCCCGCCATTTACACTATTTTTTGTCAGTCCTGTCAAATTTCCTGAGCTCACAATGTTAATTCACCCCAGTTTTTGCGTTAACATATTTACACTTTTCCCACGTTTTACGCTTTTCGTAGGAAGTTTTGTGAAGAAAAACTGACGTAATCTATATAAACTGACAGTTGCATGACTTTCACCTTAAAGTATAGTGCTTAAAAATTATTCACAGTCACGTTTCTTGACACTTTGCACTTATTCAGAAGTATAGTTCATGTTTCGTTGTTGGCAGTATGTGTCTAGTTTACTTACAATGCGCCGATTTGTGGTGGTGTAGTTCCTCTTTCCACCAGCTTCTTTGCCAGAGTGCCTGGCGTGTACTCAAACAGAACGGTTTGTTGACGTGAGGTAACACTGATTTGTGGCAGTGTAGGTCTTCTTTCTGCCAGCTTCTTTGCCAAAGTGGCTGGTGTGTACTCAGTCAGAACTAGTTACTTTGTTGACGTGAGAAAGAGTTGCATTGTTTTTGTGATAAATATTTCTGATTAATAAAGAACGTTATGTGTTAAAGTTGGGTATTATAATACCCAAAACCTAAAAAAAGCGATAATAGTGTGAGATGCCGGTTCCTATGCAAACATCACAAAAATACTTATGCATATATTTGCACTCAAGAACGCAAATAAATTTTCTAATATCGTTGAGTGAAACATCAAAACAATACAAAAAGAACGGAACTTTAGGAGATTTACTACGTAAATAATTAATGCCAGTAAAAGGCAGTAATTTTGAAGATGTGTTACATAGCCCAGCAGCGTCGTCCAAATGATATATATCGAAGTGGTTCAGGTGTTATGTAGCCCAGCAGCAGCATCCTCGATTATAATGAATGAAATTACGTCAAAAATTTATACTTCCCATAAAATACCAGTTCTGCCTGGCACTTAAAATAGTAAAAAATTGGATAACCTTTATTTTATAATAAACTTCCTGGTAAATATGTAGATGCCTATTATGTAGATATATCACAAATAAACTACGAAAATGCAAGGCTGATCCAGTAAGCATATTTTACCATTTAAAACATTATTTCCTGCCTTTTACATTTTCCTGCATTTTACACCATTTCACTGAAGTCCCTTGAACAGTGTAAAAACAAGGTTCTACTGTAGTTACATCAATCAACTGGCAAAGATCAACACTTTTAAATAGAGAAAAAGTGAAACTCTCCTCTTTGCTGTCAAACTTTTGCAGCTAATGTGTATGTATAATAGAAAGCTATTTCAAAACAATAATGGGATACATAACGCAAATAAGTGGAAAGAAAACCATCAATTAATCTAAAGAAGAAGAAAAACATTCGGATGCAAAGTTTAAGTTTTGACAAACACACAAAATTAATGCCAGAAATTTCAGAATGTGAACACAACAAAAATATTGCAATTGCAATGAAGAATTAAGGAAATTGTTTCATCAACCAGAAGTATTACTTAACAAAAAGAGAAGTATGTATTCTCGGGACTATTATATACTACGTAAAATGAGATGGATGGATGCGTAGGGTTTAACGTCCCGTCGACAGCTTGGCCATTAGAGACGGAGCTAACGCTCGGAGTTTTTGGGTAAGGATGAGGAAGGAAATTGGCCGTGCCCTTTGAAAGGAACCATCCCGGCATATGCCTGGAGTGATTTAGGGAAATCACGGAAAACCTAAATCTGGATGGCCGGAGGTGGATTTGAACCACCATCCTCACGAATGCGATAAAATGAGAAACAGACACTAAAACAGTTAAGAAATTTAAAGGTAATAGCAAAAAGATTGCTTCTGAATGAAAAGCATGAAGTCTATGTAATACACAGTTGGATACCCACCTTCTACAAAAATAGAAAGAAGCAGAATCCATTACAACATGCTACAACTCAGTACACTAATACACGTACAGAGACTACAGTAAAGTATGTCTTAGTTAATAATAAAAAAATTACTGACATACCTGGTGGCTTGTCAAACTCTTCTTGTTTTATCTGTAAAAGCTGTCCATCTGTTACATCTGGAACAGACCACACTACTACTGTACCCTCTGAATCACCACGCACTAAGAGCTTGTGAGTCCGGCCTTGTCGGTGTATCACGTGGTAACGTAGAGCTGGAGGGCATGAAAGTAGCTGAAAAAAATTATTATAGTAAATAAAATTGTCTTAAAGTAATTTTGAAATAATATGGCAACTTAACTGTATACATAGTACAATTTTACTCGGTATTTAAAAATAGCTGATATGTTTAATACTGGCATATAATAGTATGACTAGTCCCATTAATTTCAAACAGAAGTTAATTTGAGGTATTTAGTTGTATTATACTGTGTTTACATACAGTCAACTGCACATAGCACTTTTGAGAGTGAAAAGTTGGGCTGATTACATCTAATGAATGTCAACCTACAAAATCTGAAACATATTACATTTTATAATGAATATCCAACATCTATTATCTAAGTAAACATACACAAGAATAAAGTTTAATCACATAAAAAATGCACAGTATAAGTTTGATAGCTTGAGGTCACCAAGACCACTATGAAATACTGAAAAATCAAACTATTGAAACTTACTTGAAAAAATCGAATAAATCAATTTTAAAAGGAAAATAGGTGTGAAACAATAAGTTTGTTATCTGCAAACACAACAGACCCCACTAAGTCGAGTACACAGGCGTCACATTGCTTTCTCAAAGCCATTCACACCACTTTCTAGCCCCCCCCCCCCCCCCCAACCAAGTTGTGGAAATGACTAAAATTCCTACTTTTCTGTGCCACTATAACTAGTTATATTCGCAAACTGTACTATTCTATACCTAATAGTTTAAGAAATATTGATAGTTGAAGATAGTTAAATCTGTCACTCAACAATCAGCAAAATTCTAAGGTAATTCAAGAATGCACAGAAACTTAAAATTTTGTATTTAGTTAGTGTTCAGTCTATAATGGAAAGAAAAATTCAGACATGCCAAAATATCCAAACTATTTTTGAACGTTCAGAGCACTTGGCTGAATATTGAAGTAGTTCCATGTTATATTGCAATTGGGACTGTGGCTGGCCTAGTTTTAATTCCAAATAATTAATGTTGTAAAAGTTAATGTTGTTTTATTGAATGACAGGTTTCATTATTACATTAATACCATATTCAGGATGTATACAAATAAAGTTACAAATCAGTGTTGTATCAATAACATCATGATCTACATATATAAAGTATAAAGAACAAATACAAATGACCCAACAATCAGCATTGAAGCAATATAATAAGGCCTAATGGATGGTGTCATAAAAGGGGTATTAAAATAAAATGATGTTTATGAATAATACAAGAATCAAAATATCTGAAAGATATTACTTCTAGATTGTACATAATAAATAACATTTCTTCAGATTGTGTTTTCCTCAAATATCTCAGGCAGTAGTAGATATGAATAAAAATATTTAAAGTTTATGATACGAATATTATAGACGAAAAATTCCTAACAGAGAGGGAGAGAGGGAGAGAGAGGGAGAGGGAGAGAGAGAGAGAGAGAGAGAGAGAGAGAGAGAGAGAGAGAGAGAGAGAGAGATGAAGATTACTCCCAGGCGAAGGAGCACAGGTGGTGATAGTAGTGCAAATAAACACACACACACACACACACACACACACACACACACACACACACAAATGCAAGCTTTCGCAACCCAGTTGCTTCTTCAGGCAGAAGGGAAGGAGAGGGAAAGGAAATAATGAGGGTTTTAAGGGAAGGGGTATGGAGCCATTTCAATCCCAAGGTAAGTCTTTCCTCTCACAGGATTGGAATGGCTCCTTACCCCTTCTCTTAAAACCCTCATTTCCTTTCCCTCTCCTTCCCTTCTGCCTGAAAAAGCAACTGGGTTGCAAAAGCTTGTGTGTGTGTGTGTGTGTGTGTGTGTGTTTTATTTGTGCTACTATCACCACCTATGCTCCTTCGCCTGGTGAGTAATCTTCATCTATTTTATATATATAAATAATATTTAAAGTGATATAAGAGGGTGATGTTATATGCACGCACACACACACACACACACACACACACACACACACACACACACACACACACTCTGCTAACCAGTCTCCCACTCATGCCATAGTAGCAATGTGCATGGTTTGACTGGTGCTATAAAAGGTCACTTGGAATATGGAATGGTGGCCCATTGTCTTCAGTGATGAAAGAAGATTCTGTCAACATGCAGGTGATCGTTTGCCCACATGATGTAGGCCTGGCAAGTGCTGTCTCATGGAGTGCATTCAACCAATACAGCACTTGCCCCACACCAGGCCTTGTGATCTGGGCGTGTGATAAGTTACAGCTATCAGTCAACTTTGGTGTTTGTGGAGGGAATGGCGACCCACACTCAGTACATGCAGAATGTTGAAAGACCCATTGTTCTGCCATTCTTGCATCAGGAAGTGATGTGTTGTCTCAACAGGATAAGGCCCACACATACAATGCACATGATACTCCATGTGCCCTACAAGGTGTGCAACTATTTCCCTGCCAACACAATCTGTAGACTTGTCTCTAATAGAGCAATGGATATGATGAGATGACAACTGACACATGTGCAACTCGTCAAACCCACAGCTCTTGCATAACTATGGGAAGACGTCAGAATAATGTATCCCAAAACAGTATTTGCCACCTGTATGACAAAATGGATACCAGCATTATTGTCTGCATTAACACCCATGGAGGCTTCTACATACTAAAATGTGTGTCTCAGCATGAATCGACACCTGGTACCTCAGTACTTCACGAGGTAATGTTCTTTAATCATTTCATGTAATCAAAGTACACCAATGAAATAATTATGCTCAGAGTAATGCAAACACCATTGTAAATATACCACTTTTGAGACAGCTGCTATATTGAATAGAGAGTAATCCTGTCAATATGTCAAAAAATAAGCTGGCACCCAAATAACTGATGTCACCAAACCCCTTACTGGCCATCAATGTTAGAGTTTGGTACAGGATGGGCAAGTCATACAAAATTAGTTAACTTGATTGTTGATGCTAAATGCTCAACTGTTGCTTCCTACAAAGTGTTGTTGACACAGCTGTCATTGTGGATTTTAACACTTGGTAAAAGGCCATGCTATATCAAATCACTTCTTTAATCAATTGTCGATAACAATGATGGGTAACATTGCACATCACAATACACATGTCTCATAACAACAGCAGGAACACCACCACTATATGTTCAAACCGCATAAAATAGTCAACTAAACTCTCATATTGCAGTGATATGTCAATGACAGTATGTAAAGAAGTTTATAAAATAAGTCATCCTGGTTGGCAACAGTCCACCTTTTTAGGCAAGTATTCTCCTATGGTGACTGTTAAAACAAAACAAAATTAAGCCCTCAAATGGCAGGCAGTACTTCTCACTGGCCAAAGATGCAGAGACCTACTGTCCAGTTGCATACATACAAGTATTTCAGTACTTCATAAAAGAAGTGATGTGATTTCACCTACACGATTCACCATTCCCCAACTCCAGCATTCTGTCAGAATGGTTGGAGAAACACTCCATGAACATGTCAGTGTTGGTTTGGCTTCATTCTACACACAGCCTCAAACCCATTGAGCTCGACTGAGATGTCAATGAGTATGATGACCTTGGCTTACTTTCACGAGTTGTGGATTGTGGATGAACAGTCATAAATCAGAAGAGCATCCAAACACTTTTCGTGCATCACAATCATCAGGCTACCACATAGTCATGTCTAACTGAATTGCCTAACAGTGTTTTAATTTATTAAGAAAACCACTTTCTGCTTCTTCTGAATGTTTTTGTAGTGTTTTCTCTACACTAGCCAATGCCAACCTACATAGACAGGATGGCTAATCAAACTTGGAAAAAAATTCTGATAATTTCAGATAAAAGTTTACATTAAAATGATATTTTAACCTACCTCTCTTATAACAATCCAAATGTGAATATATCACTGGGGCATATTAACTTTTAAAAAACACCATTATTTAATAGTACACTTTTAACATTTCAAACACATTGGAAATCAAATCTCAACTATGGCTTATGAGGGCTAAAGAAACTGCACTTTTCTGTTCTGAGCTTTCTATGGGCAAAAATAAATAAAAAAGTATATAGATAAATACCCCTCCCCCTCTCTCTCTCTCTCTCTCTCTCTCTCTCTCTCTCTCTCTCTCTCTCTCTCTCTCCTCTCTCTCTCTCTCTCTCGTATACAAGTGGAGCTGATGTAACTATTCTCAAAGGTAAACTGTTCACTTCAGAAGCAGTACAAAAAGGAAGTTTATGGTGTAAGAAGCATCACACATCAAAATAAAAACTCCTCTTTCCTTACAGCTAATGTATATTAGCCAACGAGCAGTGGTTAAAGTGCAATCATTGAACATTAAATGCGTAAGTGGAATAATATTAGTGTAATTAATATATTTTGAAATACTATGTATTGCAAAATTTGAGATATTTAATTTTATGCCCCCCCTTTTTGCTGGTAAAATCTACCTGAGAATTCCAGATGTGTGTTTTTTTTTTTTTGTTGCCCCCCCCCCCCCCCCATTACCACAGTTTGCTGTGCCAACTTGTTTCCCTGTCTGGCTAACCTAATTTCAAATTTATACAGCTTGTCTTTTACTGGCTTGCCATTCTTGTCAGACGGTCAATTGAGGCACCTTATTTGCCTTTTTCACTTTTTTGAAGAAAGTGCGAAGGATTTTTGGCCAGTTAAAACCTATCTGTAAGTGTATTATTATTATTTTAGGATAAGAAATAAATAAAAATTGCTGACTAGGAGTTCAGGACTCAGCGGGAACAATAGTTTCCTTAAGTGTAATTATGTAGCTACCTTCCTAGAATAAGAAGCTACTCAAACTTCTAAACAACATGGTTGTTTTGTGGGTTACTGGTCTACCATTGAAGACACACACAATTAAAAACAGCCTTAATCAGGAAGGTTCATGGAAATGGTTGCTCAATCTAAAACTGATCAGTAAAACTAAGACAACTAAAAGACATTCACAGTAGTGAGTGACTGGCTGACCATTAAGAAAACAATGAGGAAAAGCTAGTTAACATGATTTCCCATTTAAAATATTGCCCTAAAATTTTAGGAAGTAAATGTGATACTTCACAAAATTTTAAAAGTCATACCACAATCGCTTGATTATCAGTTAAAGATTTTATCGCTTGGAAAACAGCTGCTGCCCTTTGGTCTGAAAATAAAACACATACAACTAAAAAATGATGCACTGTTACCTGAACATCACAAGCACCACACAAAGGAGGATCCTCTCCTATAGTGTAGGGACAACATTTCATTAGAAATTTACACAGCACTACACACCACTCTCTCAATCCTCATCTTCAGTATAATGCATTGTCCTTCCATTCACGACATTTCATAGTGTTCACAATGATTTAAAGTGTCAATCTGCTCTAGGTAAGATGGCAATAGTCTAGTACATAGCAGCCTTACATAGATTTAACTTACACAGAAAGTACTGGACCTACAGTTTTGTGCTGAAATTCGCAAACTGTAACATAAGTCACTGGAATTGAAAATTGTTCTATCAGAAGAAATGATGCCAACTGCTGAAAACACTGTACCATAGCACAATGTGATTACTAAATCATTTAACCATAAGCTTTCTAAATATTTCCTTTACTTTACACTAACACCATTATTACCTTCAGCAGCACAAGAACAGAGGAGTAGTTATACCACCATATATATTGCAATGTCTATAAGCCTTCTCAACTCACAGCACCAGTCAGTTGCAATAATAGTAAAAATGTCACAAAGCGCATTTTACACATGGATGTGGGTGAAATAGAAATAGTGAACCCATAGACACACAGTTATGCCTGCAATTCTGCAATGCTCATTAAAAGTACCCTCATCAGACAACATGGTATCACTTGTTCATGCCTTAGAAGCCTATTTTATTCACTGTTCTGTTCTGTTCTGCTCAGTATTCATGTCATCCTCTCACTTGTAATGCCACAAAAAGCTTAGTTTCTCTTCGACGTTTTGGCAAGCAGTGTTTTTCCATTCAAAACTTTTTAAATAACTTTGCGAGTGTAAAATATCATTTTAACATTCTGCAGATTAAAAGCCAAATGGAATGTTGGCAGGAAAATTCCCACTCATTCTCAAAAAAACCCATAACATCTGAACTGTGGTTAATTTGCTGCATAACAAATTATGTTTTGTATTTTTTCACTTTAATCTTCTTTGCTTTTCTTTCCGTTTTTACAAACCATGCAAATGGTGCTAGAGAAAGGTAGTGTGCAACAGGGAAAGGTTTAATATTGTTGCAAGAACCTACAGTGAAACAGCATTTGAAGAACCCAAAAGACCAAAAGAATCAAAACAAAAAATTTAAACAGTTTGAGAAAGTTGCTCACAGGTTCACACCATGCAGCATGCAAGATCCCCTCCATGTACCTAAACTTGCTTGCAGAAGCCTAGCTGGTACTCTGTAGAAGGCAACACTAGGGGGCAAGCATATTTACTAGCCCTCGCTCTTCACTAGAGATTTTTGTTGTTGTAATTTAGCAGGGACTAAACTGTGTCCCCTCTGAGATTTGCACGGATGAGCTAACCCTTCCTTGAATTAGACTCCTGAGCCAGTGAGTAATATTTCCTCCTCCTGATAATGAAGTAGCAGCTGTAGTAGACATTGCCTCTTGCAGTTTCCGGATTGAATTTCTACTTGCGGTGCTATGTGGGCTGACTGAAAATTTGGAGTCATTACGCGTAGTTGGTTTTGCAAATAAATAAAGTCTGGGATGCCAGTTGCAGTTTATTGATGAAGACAACTACACGAACAAATGTTACACTTTTCCAAACAATATTTTAACTAAAAGGAAAAATTGAGAGCACACTTTCAACAGAACAGTCAGGAATTAAATCCTACTGCTGACTGCTGAATGTGGCATACAACAAAGACCTACCCCTAACTTCTTTTCGGATAATACCTTTCCGTGTTCCTTCAGAGTGTACACTGTTATTCATATTTTTATAGAATTTGTTGAGATAAATAACAGTAAAGCATCTACTACACACAGCTTATGATCAACAGTCTCCTGCTAGAGTCTGTATGCCAATATATTGTCACATTTTATTAATAATAGCAAAATTAAAGTTGCTAACTTCACACCAATACTTCAATGCTTCTCATATTTAATATGTGTGCCAGCTAGTACTGCTAAACCAGTGCAAATCAATAGCAGTGAAACTACTACTGATTCCTACGCAATATGCAAAATTGTAAAATTATTGAAGTAAAGATCTCACCCACATATGACAACCCTTACAAACAGCATAAAGTTTGAGGTTGATCATCATTATGTATCTCCACGACACCTTCCACTACCAAGAATGTTATATACGAAGTGTGAAAAAGTTCCACATATAATGTCAGCCAATTAGTGATTAACATTAGCAATACAAGATGTAGTGTCTAACATGTAGCTTACTCCATTGTTAATTTGGGTTCAATTGAGTACTCTGAGCAAACCAGTCTCTAATGACCTAAGCAATGTTCAGTCCTACAGCGCTCTTAAGGGCTCGCATGTGTTTAATAAATGGCATATTTGAGTACTACAAGATGTCCTTTATGTAGCATGATATGATTTGACTTATTTTTGGGAGAAAAAATTTGTCTTTGTGAGATACAACAAACAAAATCTAGATTGATGAGTACCTGAATGGCAGCTGTTATGTCATGAACACTCTTTATTAAATAGTAATTTTCATAGAAAATTTACTCTTGTGAAGTCAGTGGCTGAAGTTTAGCTGTGTCATTATGTTTTCGGTATTTGACGGTCTCTCAAGATCCACAATTGACATCACACATCACTTTAAACCTAAATATGAAATCTCATGCAACTTATCTGACAAACCTCTCTCACCCATTTACTATGGCCAGGTAGCACTCAACTGAAAAAAATTAAAAGGTTCCCAAATGTAGAGTGTAGCTTGGCAATGTGTTAATACATCAGTGCTGGAGAAATAGTGTGCTGTAAGAGAGTTTCTAGCCACAGAAAATATATTAAGGAATCTCTTTTGCGAGTTACCTCTAGTTCCAAGTAAAATGGGTAGAATTTCTAGTCATAAAAAAGAAATAATCTCTTGCTTGCCAACATAAAAGTTGTTGGGTTTCCTTGATATGTAAAAATAAATATGGTGAAGTGCTTAGCAGGAGAAGTTATACTCTGTAGCAACATGAGGTGTTTAAATATATTTTCACTCTATATTATTCTTTGTGAAGCTCTATTCAATAAGATGGAGTTCACTAATTCCAAGAATTTATTTAGTCCTGCACCAAGTGGACAGAATCATTTTGCAGTAATCTATGCTATATTTAACAGAAGATACTCTCATATCCATAGTAACTGATTATTCATTAGAACAAACTGATATAACAAGTATGTAACAAACCTTTTCCTCTGGAGCTGCAAGGACACAGTAGAGAAATGGACTGTCTGTTTCAATGGACTTGCTATGGAAGTCTTTGTTGTCAGCAATACAACTGGAAGAGTAATAACAAAACAACCACTTTTAACACAGAATCCAAGCTTTGCAAGAACTAGAAATTACAACTTATTGTTAGTCAGTTTCTCAATTCAGTGCACACACCATTAGTAAGCTAAAGATGGTTAAATAAGGAAGCCATTGACATTTTAGAAACCCACACCACTATTGCAGAGCACAATTAAGTGTTACAGTAGAAGCCAAACATAGAAACAGGAAACAACAGTAAGAAACTGTAGTAGCTGCTAACATTTTATAATTGGATAAAAGCAAAGGCAACGCTGTTGCTTTACAGTATTAGTGTTTTCTTGCACACAAGATACATTCCAAGACTCCACAAAAAATTAGAAGCAGTTTAACTTAAATTCACAAGTACTGTTAGGAAAGCCATACACAGCATTGAAAACAAAGCTATTGTAATATGTACTTGCCTCATTTTAAAATTGTCAATCAGCCTTTAATTATAATCTGCTTTTATTTTGAATTTATGAGTATTTATATAACAGTCCACCTGCTGTCTTATATCAGTGCAAAAGAAAATCCTACGTAGAGGCAGGAGAAGAAAATATGAAAGAAGAGTAAAATAAGAAACCCAAGACCCCAATAAGGCAACAAATTTCAATCCAGTTCATAATGGCAGTAAGTAAAATTGGGCATTGAATGATTTTTTAGTAATATATGAGGCTTGGTTGTTTGATGATCTCAGTTTCCGACCTAATTCATATGCTGCATTACATCTTTGTTCATTTCTTCCTAATTTTAAGCAAGGAAATAAATAAATCTTTTTCTTGAGAAAACATATGAATGTCACACTTCTGTACATTCTGGAAAGAAAGACAGTAGTAAATTTTTTCTGCCTGTGAAAAATGAAATATAGTTCACATGAGGTGCTATCTAACCACTCTGTTGCTAATTTTGTGAGGGAAGGGAGGATACATACTGTCAATGGAGATTAAGTAAGCAGTTGATTATGGTAATTTTGAGACAATACAATTACATGAGCATTTCACAATGCTGTAAACGGTTTTGACCAGCCAGTGATCACCTTCAGACTAAATGTGCATCCTACAAGGGGTCTCCAACACAATGTCAAACAATCAATATTGACAAAATAAGAGAAAAAATTTGCAGAACATGCCTTTAGTATGAATTATGAGCACTGGATGATGGAAACTAGTTATAGCACTGTGAAATGCTCACATGGATGTGTCATAAAAATTAGCTAATTTTTTGGCCAGTTATATAATTTATCTCTGCTGAAAGTGTTACCTCGTCGTCTGACTCGAAGCCAGTAGAAATAGCTGGAGGAGACACTCCCAACACTGAAAATACTGGCAGAAAGGGAAAAGTAAAAACCCTGACAAATTGCAGTGTGTAGATTACTAACACTTAAACTTCTACAGCATACTATTATGTCACTTTATATGGACACACTATGTTCAGACAATTGACAAATATTTTTTGTCGAAGCCATTGTCAAAAAGAGAAATTTAAGAGTCATGGCTTGCCTAGATACCAAGAAAAATTTTCATTAACAACTGACATCGGCAACAATGCTGAAGAGACAGTTTACAAACCTCAATCCTAACATGAATCTTGGACCCTAATGACTGAACAACAATTCATGACATAGTGATAATTTACATAGTATCAATGTCTCCCTTTAGACCTGCTGGCCACCGGAACCAAAACAGCCAGATTCCCATGGGCTCATATATAAGGGTCAAATTTAGGTTATATATTGTCAGAGGAAAGGACTCCCATCAAGGTCATTCTCTCAACCTCGACAACACAGTCCCCATTAGAGAGATATAAGGCAGTTCTAAATGCACTGGCCCATCTATCATCACACCACATCTCTCAAGCACTGAGAGACCAAGTCAAATATTAACTTGGTCAAACAATAGAGAACTAAATAAAATTTTTAAGATGTTTAATTTGTTTTATTTCTAGTAATCCTCCTTTTTTCCCCCAAAATATCCCTGATGTTACTTTACTAACAGTGAGTTCACTAAATTTTCTCTAGCCATGTCAGGCAATAAGTGTCTAAAAGCTTTTGGTTGAGTGCTCCAGAGCTGTTGACAAGTGGTGACAATCATGTGAGTGTTGCAGACATTCTTATGTAGTGCAATGCCTCCAGAACCATAGTTGCTAATGTTTTCATTCAGACCTGCTGTGCCCTCTTCAACCTTCCAAAGACAAGATCCCAAGCAGTAACTGTAGACCACAAGTTACATTGCTGGAACTGTCAGTAGCTTTTATCGCAATTGCTTCTTTAATGTCACTATACCAGAAACCATTTGTCCATTTAATAACACACATTCTGTTGCATACAATATACCAGATACCCTTTTCACTGCATGTTCTGCTACCAGGGATTTCTCATGATACCATATCCATGAACACTTTGTATGTTCTACTCTGTACTGTTCAATATCATGTATGGTCTGAGATAAAATATCCCACACTCACCCCTAGAATTCTGAAGCCTGCATCAGCTTCCACAGATCAAATGATTTGCCAATTTTTTGATAGAGACATGAATACCAAATCCCTTTATTGCTCTTTAGGAGTCAGCTTATCTTTCCTGTTAGTGGCTCAGTTCCTTGATCAGTGGTAACTTTTAGATACCTATCTGTGTTGGTAAGTTAATGGTATATATCATAGGCTGACACCTATCTGTTGTCAGTAGAATACAATGTCAAGGAACAGCTACACAAAATTAGTCTCTACCTCCGATTTGAAATTTATGCTTTCATGGAAGACATTTATGTGGTTCAAGGTTTCTCCCAGCCTTGTGTGTCCATGAGCCCAAATAACTACTGTATCACTATAAAAAGACAGATTTGTATATGAAACATTTTGTTTCCTTAGCTAACAAATGCATATTTTTAGAGTTAGGTAACAGTGTAGATATTTTACACGCAATTTCCAATTTTCCATAACAACCTGCATGAAATAATCAATTGCATTCCTATTCACAGGAGGACAGACATTGTTATAGTTTCTATGCTTGTTACTTTGGTTGTAATTTGTGCAGTAACTGATTGAAATCATTCACTGTGGTTTACTTAACCTTGTGCCAATTTGTACATTCATAGTGTTCATCTGTCCTGTGCTCAGATTTTCATGTTTCTTTCCAAAAGAAAATTATTGAGCATACTGCTTTAACATTATTCCATGAATCAGCCAAAAGATGATATAGTCTCATGGTAGTTTCTCACTAATAACATCCGTTTTGAAGTCTGGTAATGTTACTACTTAACCAGTAGCTACAGGAAAAAATATATGTTCATTTCTTTAATGTACAGACTTTCAATATGTTAGACATTCACAAACAATCTATTATCTTGAACACTGTTGACTCTTCATTTTACTCAGTTCTCCCATTCCCGAGGCCTTAGGATGTTTGCTATGTGCAGAAAGAATTCTTATGACAGAAGCTGTTGCATAAAAGAGGAATGAAATGCTAAGATACAATAAAGTTTAACTTCTTGCAAACTACTATACCAATGTAACATTACAGCATTTGTCATGATCAAAGAACGCGTATTGATCATGATTTTTTTTTTAAGAAAAGGGGTTTTTGTTTGTTTTTTTTCTTCAACAAAGTCGTTTCATCTGTTAAAGACAATAAAATGATAAAGCCTGTGAATCCTTCTGAACAATGTGATGAGGCTCTGTAGAAAAGAAGTAATAATATAAATGCCACAGTAATTAAGCCATGTTTACACATACAGTGCTAAACCACTTTTCACATAACTACAACTGCAGCCATATGTATGTTCCTTCAGATATTTACAGGTATACCAACAGGTGTAACACAAACTACAAACAATGAATATCAGCTAGAACAGCAACTACCTGTTACACATAACCTAATACATAAAAATTAATGTTTGTATTTTATGCACAACCATACCATACATCTGATTGTGATAATACTCATACTTTGTCAACTATAAAACTTTGTCAACTCATTGCTTGCATTCGTGTCAAGGTTAAAGGTAAAAGGTAAGGCAGTCAACAATCTGAAGATTGGTTTGAACACCATGGTGCTTTACTAGGCATGGTCCTGTTTGGAGGTGGTATGCCACTGCCTTCCTCCGACCTTTGAACTGACTTACCCAACCAGTTATGGGGGGACCTATAGTTTAATGTGGGTTCCGAACCATGGTGCTACTCGGTATTTTTCACATGAGCATTACTGCCAGAGGTGAAAGAAGTGGAAAGTGACAGATAAAAATCCTAGGACCTGGCGGAGATCGAACCCATGACCTTCGGATTTGTAGTCTGGCACTCTATCACTGTGCAACTGAGGCGCATGAAGGTTATAAGCATATTAAAATTAACTTTGTATGGTGCATGACAGAGGATGCATTACAATTAGTTAATTCATATCTTACGCTTTTATGCTGAAATGGCTGGACAGATATGAATGACATTTGGAAGAGGTAGTTTATACACTGTTTAATACATGGGATACCCTTCATAAACTACCGTACGGTGTGTGGTTGAGGGTACCTTACAATGGGTTAATATGTTTGCTACTCCTTCATTCTGAAAGGGGTGGACAGATTTGAATTAAATTTAGAATATAGATAGCTTATCCCCTTATTAATATATGGGTTACCTTTCATAAGCCACCGTATAGTGTATGACAGAGGGTACCTTACAGTGGGTTAACAAATTTGTTACTATTCACCCTGAAACAGCTCCAGTTTTGAACATGTATTTTTTCCAACATATTGAGGGTAAGTTAAAGTTGTCACCAATTAAAATTATTTGATTTGGCTACATTTTTCATCTTCTAATCTAGCTTTTTTTGAACATTTCTTAAATTGAAACATCTGATTCAAAGGTTCAGTAAAAAGAACCAATTTTTAATTTATTCTGGTAGTCAGGTATAACCTTTGCCTGTACCAACTTGCAGGAACTATCTACTTCAATTTAGCTACAGGATAAGCCTCTTGTGACAGCAATAAAAATGCAGCTGTCTATGTTGTTCAGTCTATCCTTTCTGAACACCACGTAAATTCTGTGGAGGGGGCTGATGACCTCTGGCATCACATTCAACAACATACCAGATATGTTTGATCAGTTTTAGATCTGGCAAGTTGGGGTGAGTGGGAAGTTTCACTTGAAATTTAGCTCAAACTTCAATGTGAGAAGTTTATAATAGTTTCCACAATGAAACCCTGTCAGGTAATTTGGTAGAAAATCCTAAGAAATTCTAGTTGTATGTTAAGTATACTAGCAGCAAAACACAATCAATAGCATCACTATGCAATACCAATGGTAATGCTAATTATGACAGTTCTACTAAAGCAGTATTGCTAAACACAAAATAACTTCACCAAAGAGGTTGAAGCAAATACTCTAATTCGAATCCAGAACAACTGCCAGCATGAGTAATTTAGAGGTAAATATCCCTGGAGTATTAAAGCAACTTAAGTCACTTAAGAAAAGCAAGTCTCTTAGACCTGTTTGTATACAAATTAAGTTGCTATCAAAGTAGCTGATGTAATAGCCCCATACCTAGCTATCATATACAACTGCTTGCTTAGTGAAAGGTCTATACCAAAACACTGCACAGGTCATTTCAATATTCAAGAAAGGCAGTAGGAGTGATCTGCAAAATTATAGGCCTATACCATTGACATCAGATTGCAGTGGGATCTATTGACCCATAGTTAACACAGACTCAGGAAGTATCATTCTTGTAGAACACAGCTAGCTCTTTACTCACATGAAGTAATGAGTGCTATCAGCAAGAAATCTCAAATTGATTCCCTATTTCTAGATTTCCGGAAGGTTTTTGACACTGTAGCTCACAAGCATCTTATAATCGAACTGCGTGCATCTGAAATATCTCCACAGTTATGCAATTGTATTTGTGACTTCCTGTCAGAAATGAGACAGTACATTGTCACTACTGAGAAGTCATCAAGTAAAACAGAAGTGATACCTGGCATTCCCCAGGGAAGTATTATAGGGTCCCAACTGTTCCTTATCTATATAAACGATTTAGGAAACAACGGGAGCAACTCTCAGACTGTTCATGGAAGATGCTGTCAGTAAAGTCACCACAAGCTCAAAATAAATTTCAAAATGATTAGGTAAGATACCCACATGGAGGGGGAAAAAGGCAATTGATCCTAAATAATAAAACGTGTAAAGTCATCCATAAGAGCATAAAAATAAATCCATTAAACTTCATTGACACAATAAATCAATCAAACCTACTGGCCGTAAATCCAACAAAATACCTAGGAATTAGCAACAACTTGATTTGGAAATAACACACAGAAAGTATTGAAGGGAAGAAGAGACAAAGGCTATGCTTCACTGCCGGAACACTTAGAAGATGTTACCATTCTACTAAAGAAACTGCTTACACAACATTTGTGCGGCCTACTTTAGAGTACTGCTGTGCATTGTGAGATTCCTGTCAAGTGGGACTGATGAAACATATAGAGAAAGTTCAGAAATGAACAGAATGTTTTTTACTGTTGTGATATAGGGGTGAGCGAGTCACAGATATGATGCACCAGTTGGGGTGAAAATCATTAAAAGAAAGGCATTATTCATTGCAGAAAGTATATATTATTTTCAACTTCTGAATGTGAACATATTTCGTTAGCACCCACATACATAGGGAGACATGATCATTATAAAAGACATCAAATCGAAAATGAAAGAATTAGATGTTCGTTTTGCACCATGTGCTATTAGAGAATGGAATGGTAGAGAAATACCACAGAAGTGGTTCGATGAACCCTCTGTCATGCACTTCACTGTAATTTGTGGAGTATAATTGTAATTAGGTAAATTGTGTGTGTGTGTGTGTGTGTGTGTGTGTGTGTGTGTGTACAGATATAGTGCCAACTCCATCCAGTGACCCACCAAGGTCACATTACTTCAATACCAAGATGTGCCAGAGCTGTTAACCATGCCAAAGGTAGACATATCAGGTATTAAGTAGGTGGTCATAATGTTATGGCTGATCAGTCTTTGTATACACATATTTAAAAACAACAATGAAAGAAAGAAAGAGTATCAATGCATTCAAAATGTCGAGAGAACTGGTTACCTTGTTGATAACAAGGCAAGAGCAAAAATACATAGTTCTTGTATTGTTACTCATAATTTGTTTTTGACAAGGGTTCGTTTGGAGAAACCTCTCTCCACTTCACAAGTCACAGTTGGTATTGAGAAGAAAATCTGGTAAGCAATTTTTACATTCAGAGAAAAACTATAAAACTTAAATCACCAAAATCATTTTCAAACATTAATCCAAATTATTTGACTTATGAAATATTACAAGCACTTTCTGCAAGGGAATATTTGAAATACTGACTAAAATAAAGATTTAAGAGCATCATCCTATTTTTCTCCAAGTTTCGATGTTAACGTTATGATTGTTTCCAGCATCTTCATTTATACTTTACTGTTTCTTTAGGATCGGAAAAGACTGAGTACTTCACAATACATATCATCTTGCTCTTTTAGTCAGCTTTTAGTTTACTAACAACTGTAGTAAGTGCTACATGAAATTTATTCAAAATGTACAAATGTATAGCTTATGGGACTTAACTGTGGGGTCATCAGTCCCTATGAAATTTATTATGTGCACCCAATTCCTATGATTTATCTCCAGCAGGATATAACATATTGTGCACCTATGTGGTGATAATTTTGCTACTGGCTTGTGACTGGGTATTCTCTAATTACAAGAGTCTGCAGAACACTTCAATCTCACAAGAAAAAATAAACAAACAATATTCCATCTTATTTTTTTCCCAATTGTTTTTGCCAATTTATTAAGACAGTGGATTGAATGAACAATGAAATTTGTTTAATATATCTTATGATAATTATTGTATGTTGCATGATTCTTTTTAGAAAGCCAGTTAAGTGATCAAGTGAAGTGCCCTCCTCACCCCATCCCCCTGGAAACCCAGGTTTACAGCATCTTGTAAGGCCCCCTGCCTCCTCCCCCCCCCCCCCCCGGCAAATCCAATCCTCCTAAAAGCTGTAGTTTTGAAAGTACGAACTGCAGTTCAGCTTAGTACTGAGTACATCAACCAACAGTAGTTATAACCTTCACCATTTTCACAGTTTCACATAAAAAAAGGAGTGCAACATTCTACTAAACATGCCATAGTCCATGCTGAGAATCTTAATATCTGTTAGGTAACATCCACTGATCGGGCAATAATTGTTAATATATTCAATGACATTTTCCAGCAAAAATTTTAAAAATCTCTGAACAACACAATAAGGAATACAGTTAATAGTCACTCAATTATATAACTCCATCTAAAATGTCTTTTTTCTATCTTACAACTGACATTGTCTCAAATATAATAATTGAATGGTGTCTTAAGAACTCATTACACTGAATGCCACTTATTAGCTGACAGACATTATCTAAGCAACAACTCTAACATGAGTGACATAACAGCTTTCGATGATTCAGAGGGACCAAGATATAGAAACGGCAAGACTGTTTTGAAAAAGCTAAATTTGCAAAAATATATATAATTATGAGGAAGGTGCAGCACAAGAAAAATAATCACAAACTCTTATCAATATCTAGAATACTAAACAACAAAGTGCCAATCAAGTTTTATGGTGACACGCTGGAGTAAAAGAAGAAAAACCACATAAAAAGTGTAGACAAATAAGGAGATTATTTTCACTAAGAGAAACCACATGAAGATAATCTTCAGCTGTCAACAAGAATTGCTGAAATAGCAGAATATTCACATTATGACCCTATTTCTTAATCCATACTCCAACCCTTATATATTCCACATGGTAAAATGTCGGCTTTCACAAATGTTTCCTGGAACACACTGATGTAGTGATTGTAAACTTACTTAATATTTTCGAAGCCAGAGTATAATCTGCGAGAGATCAACTAATTTATTCACTGTGGAGTAATGATAATACAACACTTTCATATAAATTAGTTTCTTTTAACAGCATTCTCTTGCACCAGTCATCCTGCAAAACAATATAATAGTACAATATACTGCAGCAATGCATAAAAGTTTGGAAGAAAGAACAAGAGAGCAAATATTGCTAAATCACAGAAGACGTCATCTACATCATAAATCCTGATAATTTAAGTACTTTGGCTTCTTGTTCATAGGATGTATGATATGGCAGTTACACTGGGAGATTGGAGGGAAGGGTGGAGGAGGGGATTCTGTTGTTGGGAAGGGATTAGGAGATTAATAATGAAAGATCAAATTTATTATAATTCAATACATTTTGTTAGCAATGTGGAGCAAAATGATTAAGTCCGTCCCACCCCACACACAAAATATAAATATACAATGAAAGGTAAGAGGTCAAAATTGGAAAAAAGGGCCTAAAATATCTCTGTGGAAGGGTTCCTAACATTTTCTGCCTGAACTAACAAGGGAACTTCATCAACTTGGCCTCATATTTTCTTGAGAAAAAAAAAAAAAGCACCTACAGGTGCTAGATATGAAACCCAGTAATCAATAAAGCATGACATAATGAACATAGTTCTTCACCAGTGTCAAATCAGTATCTTGTTGGATGTTCACAGTATTCTGTCCAGTCACAGGAGTATCAGCTTTTATAGCAAGTGTACTGAAAGACCGACCTAAACGCTGGAGCATATACCTGCCTGCGTAAAACCGACTGCGTTTGCACAATGGTGTTACGGTCACTTAAGTTTATATCGACACACAAAGTCATACCAAGTTAGTAAACCTCTGGGCAAAACACTAACACATGGAAACCAAATAAGTCTAGGGGGCTGATAGTATCTTGTGCTACCTGGTGGTATTGTCAATACAGAAACTGATCTCTCCTACTTCGTGTCTTTCATGCACTGCTAAACTTTTGTTACCAGAAAAAGAGTCCACTATTAAAACCGAACTGCTACCATCTCAGATGATTTATGAAATACCTCTTCCCTCCACTTCTGTAAGTGTTCACTTTTCTAGAAGATGAGCATACTACTACAATATTGTCCATGTGAAAAATATGTGAGTTGTGGGCCAAATAATCTGATCAGCTAAGTTTAAACAATAAACTGATATCTTTGAGATTTTCATATAGCTTTAAGTCGTGCACAACTGTGACACCATCTATTGTTCCTTTTTGCAAGAGATTAACCCTGACATCATTTCTAAATTAAACTCCACTTAAGTTTTATCATTTGGCTGTACTTTTTTTGCCTCTGCCATGCTATGCTATGGTACTAGAACACAGACAGTGTGTACCATTAATCCAAACATTTACCTACAAAAAAAATAATTACATTTCTATTTTGTTGTGGTTACATTAAAACACTGCCTATCCCTTGTATTCATTTTTTAAGTAGTTTGAATATTGTTGGGCAACATACTTTGAATGCTGCTATGTAAGATTTATAAAATTAAGGGATAATAAAGTTGTACAAAATATAAAACATTGCTTAGATAAAACTTTTCCATTGGAAGCATACATTCAATAAGAGACGAAAATTACTTCCACAACTGCATACATTATTTCTATATTTAGCAGAATATGAGGACTCTCACTTAAGTCTCCTATCATTAAAGATAGAAATGCGCCAACTATAGTCATTACTATTTTTTAAAAATAAGCAAGTTTTTCTCTACCATATTGTTATGTAAAACTGGAGACACTCCTCAGTCACGTAGGGCAGTGACATGTGATGCCACAAACTTCTGCTTAAGACAGCGCAATCAGTAGTATGTAAAAAGTGTGCAATACTGTAACTTTTCTAAAACTCCTTTCTTGCTTTGAAAGAATAAAATGCTGCTGTATACAGATCTATGATAGTAGTATTAGAATATATTAAAGTTTCACTTATGAAAATAAGTCTGATACTCTGTAGCTCTATGTCAAGAAACTGTCATTTTATGAGGAATTTCATTTGTGTAAAAATGGGATTACATATTAAACACAGCCATAAATAGTTGGGATTATAAGGTTTGGAAAATTGTGTTTACATACAACCAAAATAGAAAACATCAATGAATTCTAAGAAAGTGGGAGTGAAGCAGCCTGTAAAATTACTATAGTGGATAGGCATAGAATTCTAAGTTTCTACGGTAGAGAGATATGAGAGAGATGAGGAGGAGAAGAACAACAATGAAAAGCATAAGGAGACTGGAAGCATCCCCAGGAGTCAATTTTTGTGTACAAATAAAAAAGAAAAACATTTTTGTTTATAAAAATAGCTTACAGAAGATGTGGACAATATTTGCCTGAGCAATGCTACAGATTAAGAGATAAAAATAGCTTTTTGAGGGAAGTGTGGAAACAGAGGAATGCATGGCTTGAAGATAAAGCAGGGGTACAGTGAACATAATTGTTAATGGAAAATGTGTAAGTTCAGTGGCAAAGTAGTCTGAGTAATTGGCCATACACAGATAAAGGATGATAATTTCATCCACAATTTAATGAATAATTAAAAAATCATAGCCCAGTTTTCCATTGATTACATTACACAGAATATTGTATACTTTATTGATATCAATAATGTAAAGCAAGTAGACTGAGATATTGGCAGTCATTTTAATGACTCACATACTGTCCCTACAATACAAATTTCTAAACAGATTCAAATGGTCATCCACAATTTTCATCATGGCAGTCAATATTAGTAATGCAGCCGTTCAGTCTGCTCTATTTACGCAAGATGAAACAAATTTCACTCAACCACACCTAACTTCACTCAATAAAAATATACAAACTTACCATAGTCATCTTTTTTTCTGCCTCAACTACAGAGATATTTCTTGCCTGACAGTCTGCTGTATGATCATGTCCAAATGTATATTGGACAGAATCCAGTGTGTTGCAGAATTAGTGACTGGTGAATATCAGTTTGGGTTTTAGGGGAGGGGATGTTCCAAAAAGGCCATTTGACTGTGGCCATCTACATACTGGGACAGCTCCCTGATAAGATTTGTAAATACGAAGAAGACTCCCGTGCTCTTCACAGATACAACTGGATTCAATGGTAAAGCCTGAGTTTGGAATACAAAAGAAATGAGTCAACCTAGTTTGAGTTTGTCTCACTGATTCAAATGGCAAAGTGACACTCGAGAACGTCACAGAGAGCTTTTACATAAATAAATGGTTGAGAGAAGGTGGTGTTGTACCTCAGATGTTTTTCAACTTGGTGCTTGAATAGTTATTGAGAGAAACTTTTCATAAGAACTTCAATTTATGTAGGGTGAGAAAAATCACATTTCTCACCTTTGTTGACACCATGATGGTTTTACAGATCTAAGGAAAAACTAATGCAGATGAGCAACAGCACGGAGGTGGCAGCAAGCAAGGTCAGGCACATTGTGAATAAATTAGAGACAGATTGTCTTGACAAGCAGGACTCATGGCTGCTCAAGAGACCCACTCAAGCCTCTGATAGTCTGAATCAAATCCTACAAAAATGGTCATCTTAACAGAGAAGGCATCATGTAATAAAGAAACGTGAGGATACAAGCCACAAACTGATCATACTACAGGTTGTCAACTTTTTAAAACCAATCCATAAGAAAGAAAGATCACCTGGGCTGAATAATTTAGAGTCCAAGAACAGAATATTATATGAGCCCAAGTTCAGAGGTCAAAGTGCCAGTGTCTACTGGTCTGTGGAGCATGTGTTGTGTGTTTACATCATAAAATAGAAGCAGTAGAATAGTTAGGATACAGAATATGTAAAGCTTCACTGAATTTAACTCGTCATAAGTTCTTTGAAAATCATTATTCAAGCATATAGAAAAAGTTGAAATATAAGAACTCTACCTCCATAGGATTACAACAACAACAAGTGTTTCAAACATGTTTCAACAGCTGCCTGGATAAACTAACAGTTTACAAACATAAAGGACCAGTGTTCGAATCTAAGTGGAGTTAATTGTCTTTTTTATTTAAACTTGTACAGGTGATATTTTAAACCTTAATTTACTACAAATTGTGAAGTAGTAGGCTTTTCTAGGTTCAACATTCTTTCAAAAGATTCCATTTTACAGTAGTCTAATATTAAAATAAATGAAGGGACAGACTAAAAATATTGAAAATGCATTATTTATTTGTAATTACTTTTATCACCACCTGGAGTGTGAATAGTTTTTCAGCTAAGAGAAACATATCAGCTGACTGGCATATTTTTCAAAGTCCTTATATGCAATTTATTGAAGCAAGTGGATGTGCCTTTCAGCATCTGTTTTCAGTTTACTATTAATTCTTCAACTACAGTAGGTTTCTTCAACATTACACAAAGAAGAGGGGATCAGTACTTCATAAGTAGCATGTCAGCTAACTGCAGCTGTAGTATGTGATCAAATCTACATCTACATCTAGAGATATACACACAATCCACCCAAGGTTGTGTGGCGGAGGGTACTCAGTACCAATACTAGTAACTTGCTTTCCTGTTCCACTTCCATATTGAACAAGGGAAAAACAAATGCTTGTATGCATCCGTACGAGCCCTAATCTCTCTGATTTTATCTTTGTGGTCTTTACGCAAAATGTAGGTTGGCAGCAGCACAATCATTCAGCATTCCGCCTCAAATTCCAGTCCTCTAAATTTCTTTGGGGGGGGGGGGGGGGGGGAGTCATCTTCCCTCGAGCGACTCCCAACAAAACATCTGTAATAACACTATCACATTTACACTCTTGTTAGTAAATAATATTTCTGTTTTCTTGAAATGCGTCAAAATTTTACAGTATGTTGTCAGGCACAAAAACTAATAACACAGCGAAGTATGACCACAATGCATAATTATTAACAAACTTCTGTTTCCCTGTTTTCACTTACATATTTTTCAGGATAGTCATACTTTTAGTCATCATTATTGTATAATTAGTACCTAATCTATCTATGAAAAGACTAGAATAAATGTGATAAACTAACCTTGTTTAAATGTGCCATTAAATTTTTTTTTAATAATGGCACACATGGCTGGTCTCCTGAGTCTGAAATTTTTTAGTGTCTGGTCCCCAAAGGGTTAAGTTTAGAATAGAAATCAAACAGTTTATAATTTAAGAATTCATATCACATCCTTATTATTAACAATTAAAGCATTTCATCTTTCATAGAACAATATTTATTTTGAAAGTAGTGATTCTGAAACCATTATTCACATTTTTCCCCCCACGGCTTCTTAAAACTGTGAACACATTGGACATGATGCTCACTGAAAGCAGTTTGTTGTTAGGAAGTAATGCATTTCCTTCTTTCTAAAGCATATGACACAGTCTGCTATCAACAGATGCTTGTATGTGCACTGTTTTGTTGTTGTAAATCATTTATTATTATTATTTTCCTGTTACCCTCCGCCGTGCCTCTTTATCCAGCACATCTTCCTTGTTGATGCTGCGATGTCCCATTACTCACTTTATTTGGTCTTTCCAAGAATGACATGGTCTTACGCGCTTACGTCTACCGGGTGGTTTCCATTCATAAACCTTCTTTGGCCACCGATGATCTGGCATTCTGATCATCTGTGATTTTCTTTCAATTCTTCATTCTAGCTCTTACTTCATCATTAGTTTTTCTTTCCATTCTTGATATTCTGGTACTCTTACACAAATAATCCATTTCCACAGCTATCAGTCTTCTTTTCAGATACACATTTAATATCCATAGTTCTGATCCGTAGCATAGCACTGATTTAACTATTATCTTACCTACTCTTTTCTTATTGTTGTTGGAAATATTCTTATCCCACCAAAAAGAATTCATATACCCAACACCTTTCTGCTTTGCTGTATTCTGTATTTTACTTCTGTATGGCCCAATCCATTTTTAGCAATATGTGCCCCGAGATATTTAAATTTCTCTACTTGTCTCATAACTGCTTTGTCATTGACGTGTACTTCAAATTTAGCATCACTATTCACCACCAGATACTCTCTTTTTGTTGGACTCATTTGTAGCCTCCATCTGTTGTATTCATGATATAATCGTCATATCATGAACTCAAGGTCATAATCATGTTGTGCTATAATAGCTCGATGGTCAGTAAAACTTAATGAAAATATCTGTACATCGTTCACAGTGATTCCCATTCATCTGCAGCTGTTCTTCAAATTTCGGAGAGCCACTTCTACATATAAATTGAACAAGATGGGTGACATACTGCACCCTGTCACAAACCTTTAGTGACACTGATAGGTTCTGATAACTTTGAACCTCGTTTAATCTGTACCATGTTATCTCTGTACATTTCAATAATAATCTGTAAAAGGTCATCATCCATACCTATATCTTTCGTAGCTTCCCACAGCTTAGCTCTAGGGACTGTATCTTAAGCTTTTGCTAAATGTACAAAGGCAATGTGTAGCTACTTCCCTACTGCAATAAATTTCTGCATTAGATGTTGTAAAATAAATAGGTTATTTGTAAATGATCTGTTCTGCCTAAAGCTGCTCGGGTCTTCCCCAATATGGTGGCCAACATTTGTCTAATTTTCTCAAACATTATCTTGTCAAATAAGGGGCTCATTGTAAAGTTGACACTAATGCCTCTATAGCAGTTTGTGTCTTTTCTATTCCTTTTTTAAAAAAATAGAAACCATATACGACTTTTTCCATTCTGAGGGAATTTCAATCCTTTTACAACAGTTCATCAGGCAGGCTATTTGCTTCTTCAGATATCTTCCTCCAGTCTTCAATAATTCAACAGGAATGTTTCCTGGACCATGTGATTGGCCATTCTTCATTTTATTTAATGCACAATTTACTTCCCCTGTAGTATATATTTTGATCCGTTATTTCCATCTTCATTTCATTGCATGTAATACGGACTACCTTCAGTTAAAAGGTCTGCATAATGCTTTTGCACTTTTGGTTCACAAGTAAACGATGCAGGAAGATATGGAGAAAATGTCATTAATAATTCTGGAGAAAATCTTTTAGAATTCTGTAACCAATATGACTTGAAAGTCATACATTTTGTTTTCAAATAAATTTTATTTTGGTGTTGTTCTTTGGTTTTTATGTTTTACTTCAATATTGGTGTCTGGTAGCAGGCTAAAGTACAAAAACAGTGAACAATTCCCGGAATTCTCAAGCATTTCCTGGATTTCTCAGGGATGAAAAAATTCCTGATTCTTTTATTTTTCCTCCAGATCTCCAGGTTGTTCCTGGCTGCATACACCATATTACAATTGCAAAACTGTATTGTTGGATGAGGCCACAAATAGCATCTACCACTCATTTTAGATATCAGTGTTCTCTCCTCCATTTTATTATACACATTCTCAATTATGCACCATCCTCATATAGTTCTCACCTTTAATTTCAATTTCTTGGTCCAAATCCTTTCTGTAAAACTTGCACAGCCTTTAGTTCACAGAATCTCTCTGTGTGTTTATACAAATGAGAAGCTGTTTGAATAAGTAAGCAAAGATTTTACTCCATTCATCTTGGTTGCTGTTTTGTCTTAGGTCGGAAAGAATTTAGTATTAGTTGTCTAAGTTCAAAAATAATGCCCAGTGGATTTTACAAAAACCTTATATTTGTATGCAAATGATGTTATTTTAAAATTTGTGAATACCATAAATAACATTCACAAGATATGGCTAGTGACTATTCTAAAGCAAACAATAACAAACATTGAATCAGCTGAAACAACTGCCTTTATGCTGCATACCCATATCAGCTCCTAGCCATCTACTGACTTTTTAATAAATACAAAACAATACGTGATTCACTTTAGCAGACTGTACTATAATTTGCGTAAGTAACGTTTTACAGCTGATGCCATAGCATCAAGTGGACTATCAAATATATAATTTGCCCTTGGTCTCTTTGCTTTATTGCAAACACCTCTTCAGAGGCTGAAGATCAGAAAGATGTTGCTTGAACAAGAGCCACTAAGAACATCACCTTAACAGAGCTATAATATTAATGACAAAATTTAGGTACTAATTTCAGAGAAACTAGGCTGAATAAATATTCATAAACACTTCTGGATGGACAACTGAAGTCACAGAAAAATGAAATAAAAATCAGTTACATGGAGTTCTATCTACATCTTAGTTGATAAAACTTAGTAAGAATAGTTCTCTTAATTCATGTAGCATATTTCATGAATTTAAATTTTACTTCTTTATCTGCTGATCTGTCCACACCATGCAACGTCACAATTACAAGTTTATTTTAGGCATTTAGAAATGGGCAAAGGCAAATGCATCCATGCACACACATTCAATATTTCAAAATTACTCTGCAAACACAATAATACGCCACACTCATTTCTACAAAATAAAGAAAGGAAATATATTACAGTAGACACAAGAAAAGCTAGACAAGAACAAAATAAAAAGGATAGGTATTTGAAATGCAGAATGATGTACAGCTTTACTTTAGGAAAAAAAAAAAAAAAGATAAAAGCGTTCAATTACAAAAGACTTCATTAGTTCAGTAAGTTATCTGCCACCACAAACATTTAAAATCTAAATAAATGAACAACCAACCTACTAATGTTCTTCCCTTTCAGCTTGCTAGTGCACACGACGCAAGTTCACGAGAAATGAAAGAAAAAACCTGAATTAGTTACGTTGTATGAGATTAACATAACAAAGTATGACTCAACAATTAATTGTACTCTAAACTAAATATATGCAATAAAGAGTAAATAAATACTGACTGGAAAGATTTGTTAAATATTTCCCATTACTTGTGGTTGTCTATGTAGTTGCCCAGTAATATCTACTAGTACTATCTTAATATTTGTTTTTTTGTAATGTTTTTCTTATACTACAGGTATTATTTTTCCAACTGATTTTAATTGTGGAATTTGTTAATGAACATTACCTACAAGAAATACATACTACAGCTTCAAAAGTTACTCAACCTCACATTTATGGGCTTGAATAAAATAATGGGGAAATATAACTCTGTGGAGTATCAGACTTAACTCCACAGCAGAAATTTATTCACACTATGAATACTGATCTCCAGGTTCATCAAAAATATTTAGCTGGTTTACTTTATAATGTAGTTCTTTAATATAATTAAACTAGCTCTGTATGCAACTGTCAGTTTTTCTCTGATACAGTATCTTTGTTAATGTATATTTTTTGTGATATACATGTATTATGAAAACAAAGCATGTTTGAAATAATTATTATTTGGGAAAGATGAAGTTCTATTTCATCTTTAAGATAAAACGTTTAATGATAAATGGACATTTAAACAAGGGGAAAAGTATGCTGTGTAAAAATCCACGCACTTATACCACCAGAACACTAAGATGAAAATTGAAATTAGTCAATGACAAAAAAGAGTATTATGTCCAAACTGTAATCATATATTCCATAATTTTCTTCCTGAATGGTTGGTTACCTCTGCTGAATGTGTACACCTATTTAACAAAATTTTGCATCATTTAAGATATGAGCTGTACTTTTCTAGTTAAAGTCTTTTTAACTGACAAATACTGTACATATCTTCATTACTTTACTTATTTATTTATGTATTCATTTCATATCATACATACAGTAATGTCACTCACACACACACACACACACACACACACACACACACACACACACACACACTATATGATCAGAAGTACATTGGCACCTCTACGTAAGGCAGAACCGTACACAACATATTGCTAGGGGCACAAACTTGCCACTATAAAAATAGGAGGAGAGTTTTGTGTTGCCAGTAGGAAAACATTAAACACAGAATGGGTCAGTCAGGAGGGCTCAGTGATTTTTAATATGGAATAATCATTTGAGGTCCCATCACGGGGATTTTAACCCTTCTAAAGCTGCCTAAGTAGATGGTTGATGGTGGTAGTGATGTGAAGAGGAAACGTGATGGAACTAACTCGCTAAACAAAGGACAGACAGACCTCATGTACTGGGGGGAAGGGGGGGGGGGCAGTCAGGCATAGCAGAAGGTGGTAGATAAAAGTTGCATGAAATCATCTGAATTAATTCCTAGATGGTTCCAAAATGGTCCCAGTAGTTCAGTTAGTAAATTGACAGTGTGCATATTAAGTCACTGCTAAGTATCAATGGAGGTGACACCACTGGATAATTGGGAACCGGAAAGGAGTGCATTTTGCCAATATTGGAACAAAGAGAAGGTGGCATCATTGTATACAGGCATTTTTTTTCCATTGTTAGGCTATGTTCCACTTACTTTTTTAAAAAAAATGCTAATGTGGAACACTGACCACATTTTATAGTACTGTGTACTACATACAGTTGAGGAAACATTGAGAAAGAATGATGATTTATTGTATCAGCATGACATTGTACCTTTTCATAAGACAGTATCTTTGAGGCAATGGTTTGTGGACAATGTTGTTGTTGTTGTTGTTGTTGTTGTTTTTGTTTTTGTTGTCGTCGTCTTCAGTCCACAGACTGGTTTGATGCAGCTCTCCACACTACCTTGTCCTGTGCAAGTCTCTGCATCTGAGAATATGTTCGGCAACCTACATTCTTTTGAATCTGCTTACTATATTCGTCGCTCAGTCTCCCTCTACGATTTTTACCCCACACACTTCCTTCTAATGCGAAGTTGACAATTCGTTGATGTCTCAGAATGTTTCCTACCAATATATCCCTTCTTTTAGTCAGGATATACCAGAAACTCCTTTTCTCCCCAATTCAGTGAAGCACCTCCTCATTAGTCACGTGATCTACCCATCTAATTTTCATCATTCGTCTGTAGCACCATATTTCAAAAGCTATCATCTTTTCCTCTGAACTCATTGTCCACGTTTCACTCCCATACAATGCTACACTCCAGACAAATGCTTTGAGAAAGGACATTTAAATTAATATTGGATGTTAACAAGTTTCGCTTCTTTAGAAACACTTTTCTTCCCATAGCCATTCTGCATTTTATATCTTCTTTACTTCGGCCATCAGAAGTTATTTTGCTACCCAAATAACAAAATTTATCTACTACTTTTATTGTCTCATTACCTAATCCAATTCCTTCAGCATTGCCTGATTTTCTGACATTGCATTCCATTACCTTCATTTTACTCTTGTTAATGTTCATCTTATATCTTCCTTTCAAGACACTGTCCATTCCATTCAATTGCTCTTCCAGATCTTTTGTGGTCTCTGACAGAATTACTATGTCATCAGCAAGCCACAATGTTTTTATTTCTTCTCCCTGCACTTTAATGCCCTCACCAAATTTCTACTTCCATTCTTTCACTGCCTGCTCAGTGTACAGATTGAATAACATTGGGGAAAGGCTACAACCCAGACTTACTCCCTTCCCAACTTCTGCGTCCCTTTCTTGCCCTTCAACTCGTAATAACCACTGTCTGGTTTTTGTATAGGTTGAATATAACTCTTCGCTCCCTATATTTTACCCCTGATCCCTTCAGAGTTTGGAAGAGTGTATTCCAGTTGAAATTGTCAAAAGCTTTCTCCAAATCTACAAATGCTAAAAACGTAGGTTTGCCCTTCTTTAGCCTATGTTCTAAGATAAGTGTGCCTAAATTTTTCCTAAATCCAAACTGATCTTCCCCAAGGTCAGATTCAACAAGTTTTTCCATTTGTGTTAGTATTTTGCACCCATGACTTATTAAACTGATAGTTCTGTAATTTTCACACTTGCCTGCACTTGCTTTCTTTGGAATTGGAATTATGATATTCTTCTTGAAGTCGGAGAATATTTCCCCTGTCTCATACATCTTCCATACAAGGTTGAACATTTTTTTCATGACTGGCTCTCTTAACAAAATCAGCAGTTCAGATGGAGTATCATCTACTCCAGGGGTCTTGTTTCGACTCAAGTCCTTCAGCGCTCTGTCAAATTCTTCTCGTAGTATCATATCTCCTATCTCATCTTCCTCCACTTCGTGTTCCCTTTCTAGAATACTGCCTTCAAGTTTATTTCCTTTGTATAGGGTCTCTATATATTCCTTCCACAGTTTAGCTTTCCCCTCTTTGCTTAGTACTGGTTTTCCGTCTGAGTTCTTGATATTCATACAGCTGCTTTTCCTGTCTCCAAATATCTCTTATTTTACTTTAGGCAGCATCTATCTTTCCCCTAATTATGCATTCTTCTACAGTTCTGCATTTGTCCTGTAGTCACTCCTGCTTAGCCAGTGTGCACTTCCTATCAATCTCATTTTTCAGACGTCTGTACTCCCTTTTCCCTGTTTCACTTGCTGAATTTTTATATTTTCTCCTCTCATCAATTAAGTTCAGTATATCCTGTGTTGTCCAGGGATTTCTATTAGGCCTTGTCCTTCTGCCTATATGATCCTCTGCTGCCTTCAATACCCTATCCATCAGAGCTACCCATTCTTCTTCTACTGTATTACTTTCCCTTTTTCAGGCAATCCTTGCCTAATGCTCCCTCTGAAGCTCTCAACCACCTCTGGTTCCTTCAATTTGTCCGGGTTCCAACGTTTCTACCTTTCTGCAGTCTCTTAAGTTTTAATCTGCAGTTCATAACCAATAAGTTATGGTCAGAGTCTATATCTGCCCCTGGATATGTCTTACAGTTTAGAACCTGGTTTCTAAATCTATTCCTTACCATTATAAAGTCAATCTGGTACCTTCCAGTGTCTCCTGGTCTCTTCCACATATACAGCATTCTTTCATGATGATTAAACCAAGTGTTGGTGATCATTAAATTGTGCTCTGCGCAAAATTCTACCAAGCGATCTCCTCTTTCATTCCTTTTTCCCATGCCATAGTCACCTACTACATTTCCTTCTCTTCCCTTTCCTACTACCAAGTTCCAGTCCCCCATCACAATCACGTTTTTGTCTATCTGAACTTTCTGAATGATTTCTTTTATCTCCTCATACATTTTTTCGATATCCTCATCGGCCATGCTAGTTGGCATATAAACTTGCACTACTGTGGTCGGTGTTAGCTTCGTGTCTATCTTTGCTATGATAATGCGTTCACAATGCTGTTCATACTAACTTACCCGCATTCCTATTTTCTTATTCATTATCAGACCTACTTCTGCATTACCACCAACTGATTTTGTATTGATAACCCTGTACTCACCTGACCAGAAATCCTGTTCATCCTGCCACCGAACTTCACTAATCCCTACCATTTCTAACTTTAACCTATCCATTTCTCTTTTCAAATTTTCTAGATTACTTACGCAATTAAGGGTTAGAACATTCCGCGCTTCGACCCTTAGAATGCCTGTTGTTTTTCTTGATGACGACGTCCTCCTGAGTAGCCCCCGACCAGAAATCCGAATGGGGGACTATTTTATCTCCAGAATATATTACCCAAGAAGACGCCATCGTCATATAGTCATACAGTAGAGCTGCATGTCCTCTGGAGAAGTAACGACTGTAGTTTCCCCTTGCTTTCAGCTGTTCGCAGTAACTGCATGGCAGAGCCACGTTAGCTGATGTTACAAGACCAGCTCAGTCAATCATCCAGACTGTTGCCCCTGTACTGAAAAGGCTGCAAAAGGCTGCTGCCCCACACGTTGCCTGGCCTCTCCACAGATACCCCTCCACTGTTGTTGCACCTATGGTACGGCTATCTGCATCGTAGAGGCACGCAAGCCACCCCAACTTGGCAATGTCCGTGGTTCATGGGGGTGGTTGTGGACAATAAGATTCTTAAAGTAAACTGGTCTGCCAAAAGTCCCTACCTAAATACCATGGAACAGCTTTGGAATCAGTCAGAATGTAACCTTTACACAAGACATCAGTAACCTGCATCACTACAATATTTACTTTTGGCTTTTGAGGAAAAATGGGAAGCTATTTCTTCAAAGAGATTCGAACATAACAAAGAAAGTGTCCCCAATATAACTCAAACCATGATGTGAATGAGGGGTGGGCATATCCCATATTAATGTTCATCAATAAATCTAAGAATATTTTTGATTGCTCAGATCTACTTGAGAACTGAAAAATATGTATACCAGTAGTATAGAAATATATACTCAGAAGTATTTGTATTTAATCCTCTCAGTATAAGTAAACACACTAAATAACAGTAGAGTAATAATTCAAAAGTCGATGTACAATACTCTCCTCCTATCTACTGCTCAAAACTTCTACTACGCTGAGTTGTCTACCTGGCAACCTGAATTCCATCTATGATTTTTCCACTGTCACATTTTTTATTTTTTTTTTTTTTTTATTTTTTTGTGAAGTTAGTTTTGCTTTACTGCATTCTGGGACAAATGTTTTACTAGGACATAAAAGTTCAGCCAATAAGTAATAGCCATTTGGAGTGGAAGACTGGGATAGTAGACTAGTTACTATACATGTCAATCAAAAAGTTTGTATTTAAGAGTGTTGATCAGCATAAATGCAACTTCGCACAGCTTTAATGTGGGTATATAAGCAAAGCAGTTTAAACAAGATATTTGTTTAATTCATGTCCTTCCAATGTGTGTGCAATAAATGCATAAGTAAAAACTATGGTGACAATATTACCAAATGCATTCTAAAAAGATAAATGAGCTGGCTGTCTTCTCTTGGTAGTTGATGGAAAAACACCAGCAGAGGTACATACATTAGGAAATGGAGAATGTATATGTGGCAGCATGTCTATCAAAAACCACAGTTGTGAAATAGTGCATCAGGTTCTGCTCTTGTCAAGATTAAACATAAGAAACTTGTCAACCTGGTAGGCCAGCCTAATCCATTACACAAAACTCTCAAACTCAAGTGGGATGCACTAGTCCTGATATCTCCCCATGCAATTACCATGTCTTTGCTCCCTTAGAGGCCTTAAATGATCGATGATTCCAGTTTCATGAGAATGTACCACAGAACATGGTGATTTTACATATAGTTATCTTCAACCTGGTGCATCTGTGGGATGATTGTCTCAATGTTCACTGCAATTGTGTCTGATAGGGATATCAATTCTGGATTGTACATTCTTCAAAGGAAACATTTTGACTTCCTCATATATATATAAATATTATTCAATAGGGTGAAGTTCATTTTCCTAAGTAATTTAATATTGCTGTTCTTAAATTTTACTGTGAAAATATTCGCCTTTTCTTATTTAAAACTTCTTAACCTTTCTTCATATTTTTGTAACTCCTGAAATATTTATTTAAAAACCGACTGTGACATTCTTTAAATTATTAATGGCTACATGCTACAGATGTAACTATTGTTGAAATATTCTCCTACAAATGTAAGATGACCATTACAGTTTATGTAACTGTATTAGAAAACCTACTTTTACCATTCTATTAACTAGGGATTGAAGATACCAATGACCAAACCACAAAATGCTACACAATTAAAATTAAAGGGGGGTGGGGGATATATCAGCACAGGAGATAACACATCTGTGTTTTCTAAGAGGAGCATTTGAGATGAAAATTATGACTTACACACACAAGAGAAAACATTATTTCTCATAACTTCAGAGAAAATGCACATATTTAACATGTTCATCATTAACACTACATCTAAGGAGGTCAGATACATGTTTCTAGATGGTCATTCCACAGAAAATTTATAAATAGAAAATTGAGAGTGGAAGTTAGGTACCAATTTGATATAATCTAAGAAAACATACTGGAATGGTTTGATTTCTCTGTTCAAAAACAGAAGATTTATTTGTACATCAGGTTTAATAGACAGTACAGATATTTGGAAGGACACACAGGCACCAATAACTTCATATAATTGTAATAAAAGACAGCTTGTGGTGGTTGCAATATGTACAATGGGAGAAAAAAAAAGTTTACCCAGCCCAAATAATTTAAAGTCCAAGAACAGAGCATTGCACATGTCCTAGTTCCTAATTGCAAGTGTTACCAACTTTAGTGGTCTTTGGAGCTTCAGCTTCGTGTTTACATCATCAAATAGAAGCAATACAATAGTTAGCATACTGTGTATGTCGAGATTCAGAGGAGCTTAACTCTTATCATTTATTTTGGAAAACGTTATTCGAGCATGTAGAAGCAGATGAGGTATAAAAGCTCCATGTTAGGAGATTTACTACAATGAACCGCTTCTTACGTATTTTTCCATTGGCTGAGTAGATAGGCTGATGGTTTACAAACACAAGGGGTGCAAGTTCGAGTACCACTGGAGTAAACATTTTTTTAGACCTGTGCACGTAATATTCTTTAACATTAATTCGCTATGAACTGTGCAAATAAAGGCTTTTCTAGAATCCACATTCTTAAACATATTCCACTTTGTAATGGCCTAATCTTTAAACGAGACAAATTATAGCCATAGTAAAAATGTTGAAAATTGATGCATCTATTTGTAATTACTTTGATTGCCATGTGATGAATGTATAGTGTTAAGCTAAAATAAATGTATCAGCAGATAGGAATAATTTTCTAAATCCTAAGGCATGATTTACTCAAGTGAGTGGTTGTGCCTTCCATTATCTGCTGTTTCCAGTTTAATATTTTGTTCTTCAACTACGGTCGGAACATTTGACCACTAAGCTAATGAGAAAGGACAGGCAGCTCATTGATAGAGTATCGGACTTCCTGGTTAAATAGTGTGCCTCGGATCAGATGCCACCAAAGCCTTTAGTTGTCTATTATATTTATTTTTTTAATCATGGTGCAAATGTTTCTTGCTTTAGTCACTTATTGTTATTAAATTATATTGGTTTCACTTTTTTCAGTATTCTCATTAGTAAATAACTAATTACAGTTTGTCAATTTAATATCTAAAAACCATCTTCCTTGGAAGGTTATATTTATTTGACCACCCATAACTAAAAAAAAATAAATAAACAAACAATTTTTGGAGGGTGTTATTCATCTGACCTCTCATGAAAGTAATCTTCCTTGGAAATTGATATTGGTATGACCTCCCATTAAAATAATTTAGGCTATGTATATCTTCAGTATTTTGTTCACATGCCATTGGCATCAAGAACAGCCCAGATCCTTCAAGGCATAGAATCTACAAGTCTGTCAAAAAGGCCTCATCCATGGCAAATCTCTCCCATGAAGAATAAACTAAATCCCAAAAGGCATCCATAGTTCTTGAAGGAGGGTCTGACCAATTATCCCACACAGTCTTCTTGAGTTTAGCCAATAAGTTCTGTATGGGATTGAGATCAGGTGACTTTGGAGGCCATGGTAGGCATTGAATAATAGTCTCTCTCCTTTGGAACCTGCTCTGAATCCTAATGCTGGTGTGTGATGGATGATCATGTTGGTAAATGAGACGTCCTTCGGGTACCAAAGTCGAGCTCCAGGAATGATGTTCGTAGCATGCTGAATTGAGCTTGTATTGGATCCGTTCTAAGGTTAATGCACCCATATAAGACATCCAGCCCCAACATGTTGGTGGCCCGTGGATGTATCACCTGTTTTAACTGCTATTTAAATTTTAATGTAACTAGTGACACATATTTAACAGTGGATAATGCACAAGATTTTATCAACCATTTGCAAGATGCATTGTATTGTCACAGTCTGATAAAGGCTAATGGTTTGAAAATGGACGGTAGAGTCCGAAACTAGTCACCGACTTCAAAATTGTGCAACTGCAACGGACAAAATAAAATGTTTTACAAAATATTCCCAGCTGCTGATCCTGAACCATCTTTACAATGAATTTTCATAAAATACTTTTCATTTCATTACAGTCGAAACCACTTATAGCGACCTAAGTTTTAATGATGTATTGGCTATAACAATGAAATCTAAAGGTACCGTCTATATCCTATGTAACTGCTATATTTAAAAAAATAATCTATTGTGGTTTATCTTATTTAATGACTTCATTTTATTACACTTTCAGATAAATATATTGGCCCTAACATCCACCACTCTTTTGGTATGTAATATGGAAACACTAATACCAATGGAACACTTATTTTCAAACACTTTATTTCTGTACATAGTAGTCTCCATTGTAACTAAGCTGTGCCATCACTATGACACTGCCTGTATCCTGTTGCTCTATTTTCATTGTGTGTGTTTTTTTTTCCATTATTTAACATGCAAATACAAACAGTAAACTCATTTAGTTTACTCAGCATCCTTTGTGGTCATTGCTGTACAACACACACACACACACACACACACACACACACACACACACACACACACGAATCAAACACCAGTATTGCAAAGGACTTGGGTATGTCACACTCAATATCAACAATGTGGAAGGGGAAAGTGGAAAAAAAAAACCTCTCTTTTTGAACAAAATTGTTTAAAAAATCGCACTGACGTGTTTTACAGCCCACTTTAGATTTGTAGTTTCATAACTGTTTGCAAACATTTTGGACCAAAATAATAATCTAAATAATAAAAAATTATGGTGATAATTACTATTCTACTATTGTGAAATATCTATGCACCCAACACGTAATATTCTTTCTGACCGTATTTTAACAAATGGCCAAAACTATATGATGTTTGGGTTTAGCTTTGACAAACATATTATTTTTTTAACTTTTACCTCTTTGAACTATCATTTTAATATCTCTCCCACATTTTCATTATATTTTTCGATTAAAATATTATCACCTGCCTTGCCTTGGTAGTTCTAAGTTTATTTTCTTTGCCTGTACTGGTTGTGAATGACTATAGGCTGGAACAAACGTAGCGTACATTTGGCGTTCGTAAATCAGTTATGTGACATTCCTCACCCCAAAATCTCTTTTGCGTATGCCATCTTGCTTTCTCTACTTGATGATTTTCTTATTATAACTCAAGCTTGTTATTTCAAATCAATGGCGCATTGAAAATTATCCAAAACATGTCTTTTTTAGCACAATGAATTATAATCTAATTTTGGTTAGTTAGTTAACACCTGCCATCGATAGTTCGAGAATCACAGATTACTCTTGCAGCTGTTCACCATAGTGCAATAGGCGAGGAACGTGTTACATGGTGGTTCGGATTTTGCTAGGGTGTGGTTGCTCAGCACGCTCGGTCAGAGGATTGCAGGCATGGTAGCTTGACTCCCTCTGTAATGAGAGAACTGAGCTTTCCGAAACGATCAAAATAGGACAAAACAAACCAACGTTCACAAAGTACCCGTTCAAACCGACTAACCAATCAAAGTGAGAAAACAAAGGACGGTTCAACTAACACCATCTTAAGAGAAGGCCTGTGTACTGCCGTGCGACGTCACACTTCATTGTTACGTATTTCACAGCATGTTCACGAAATAGAACAAACTCGCATTTTACAGGGAGAATTCTTACATATGCACGATTCTACACATTGAAGAACATAGCTCCATTTAATTAATAAGACTGTCTGAAACCCTTTTAGGAAAAAAATATTTTTGTAGTGGCAGGTTTCAAACCACTGACCTTCAGCATCACAGTCCAACGCATTGCCCACTACGCTACGGCTGACAATTATAAGTTGTGTTCTTTAAGCTCATACTATTCATGGCCATTTTAACTGATGCTAATACAGTATTTTTAGACATTAGATTATGATTTATCACACGAAGAACGATGTGTTTGTTAATCTTCAGTGCGCCATTGCTTTGAAATGACAATGTGTAAGTTACTATAAGAAAATCATCAAATACGCAATGCAAGATGGCGTATACCAGAGAGAGGTCTGGGTGAGGAATGTCGCATGACATCTCCTAAGAGCTGGTTTTCGTTAATTCAATGGAGGGTGTCAAATCTCTTATTTTTGCAAATATCTCTCAAATGATACGAGATAAGAAAAAAACATAAGGGAACAAAGTTGTAGAGACTTGCGTCCTCTACAAATTCAGTTATTCAATTTTCGCGTCGAATGAATGGTTTATTTGCAATTAAATTACATTACAAACGGCTTTTTTTGGGTATTACTAATGTATTTCTTGTACGAAATATTTGAAAAAGTGAGGTTTTGGTCTCTGGTAGCCAACAATTGTGTCTGTAAAATTTGGTGCCGATCAGTTGAACGGTTCGATCTAAAAACTGGGAACATGTTACAGACAGACAGACATCGTCAAATCACCGTTATTTTTGCAAATATCTCTGAAACGATGCAAGATATGAAAAAACATAAGAGAGGGAAGTTATAGAGAATTTTACCCTCTACATATCAGGTTATTGAATTTTCATGTCAAATGAACGGTTCGTTTCCAATTACAATTATATTACAAACGGTTGTCTAAAGACGATCGCAAAGGCCCACTTTTAGTGTTACTACCGTAACCTCAAGTGGTCCAAAAAGGGGGGAAAATCTACTGTTTCGATTTTCTCGTAAAAACTGTTGACAGTATACAAGACCACACTACATCGTTTTATGAACTTATTGCTGACATGTTATTCTTGTGCGAGCTGAAAAAAGTTGCGTCCACACACAATGAGACCACGAGTGCAGCATGGCACTGCTTGGTGCAGAACTGCATGAAGCAAAGCAGAATGTGGCAGGGACTTCGTACGTGTACAATAATGTTACACTAAGCATGCACGCACATCCATAAAAAATTTCAAATGAGTAACGCCATCGAAACTGAGCTGCACACAAATGAAGCATTTCCTCCGTTTTACCAACAATGCTCAAAACTTGGTGGTTGTTGCGCAGAGTGGAGCAGTGTGGTACGACATCCACAGCAGACATGCTGTCATGCCAAACCCTTTTTGTTGGTTTTGCACTATACGGGATAGCACAGGGCTTCCAATGTGGACCCAGCTTGAGAAAAAATTCTTTTTTCTGCTAATTTATGAAGTGTTAACCCTATGGCAGTACATAATTTTAAGCAAAGAAAAACAAAAGTCATGTGTGACTATGGCTGGAGTGACCATAAGGCATTGTTCTCTTCAATGTCACAACCGGATTCAACTGTATTATTATTGTTCATGTATGGGCCCAACTGGACCATAAAAAGTAAAATTAGTCAATTTCGCTTTTGATGGTTGTCCTCCCTCTGTGCCAGAATATGTTTCACCCTTTCATAAAGTAGTCTTTCTTTCATCAGACCACAGTATTCCAGTTCGTTTTATAATTTTCCTCTGTCCAACTACCAATCAAATATTTTTTGTCTGAATGTTTTTCTGTCTGTAGTGTGTGCCAGAGTTATACCACCTAGTTTAAGGTCATCCTTAATCACAGTGATCCATTTAATTGGCTCAGTTTTGAGCTTACTTCTGTTTTTGTAGAATTTTAGTATTTGTTTTGTGAACCTAGTGGGTGCCATTCTTTTAATGTGTCCATAAAATTTAAGTCTGCGGTTACTCATGTCTTTATGTATGACTGTCTTCATATAATTCCTCATTGCTTCTCAGAATATACGTTTCTCTACCAGTAATTTAGGGACATAATATTTTACTAATTTTCTTTCTTTACAATTTCTTCAGTGACCCTCATTCTATTTAAAATTAAAATTTATGTTCCATGAAGACATGAAGGATTGATTACAGTGCTGCAACAGAATTTAGAATATAATCTTTTATTATACATATTCTGTGTTAATCTGAATGTAGTTGAGTGTTTTGGCAGTGAACTAAGTTTTCAGCTCTTTTTCAGTTTCTTGTACAATTTCCCCCAAGTATTTAAACTTGGAAACACTTTTTTTTTCCTTTTCATGTTCAAAAACTTTGGTGCTTGCTGGTTTCATGTCAATACATTCCAGTTTTCAAATGATATTTGTAGTCCTACTTTTTCCACAATTTATTTGATAATTTCAACTTGTTTTTGAGCTGTGGTGACATCCCTAGTAAAAATTTACAGATCATCTGCAAAGGCAAGGCAATCTACTCTAATATTACTTAACTTGATTTATTGATCAATATTTGCTCTTGCCATTCTGTAATTACATTTTCCAAAACACAGTTAAACAGTAATGGGGAGTGTCCATATCCCTATCTAACACCCGTCTTTATATCAAATGGCACAGAAATTTCACCCATGAATTTAACTTCAGAGCTAGTGTCGGTTAATGTTTGCTTAATCAGGGTTTGAGTTTTATTATCTAGCCCTTCTTACTTTAAAATTTGAAAAAGAGAATCACAATTACCTGACTCATAGGCCTTTTTAAAATCCACAAATTTGCATACAATAGTGTTATCAGAAATACTTTGGTGCCTAAGCATGAGTTTTAAATTACGAATTTGCTCCAAACACTATATGTTTGGTCTAAAGCCTGCTTGGTATTTACCAATTTTAGGTGCCAACTGTTCTTGGGCTTGATCAAGTAAACAATACAAGAGAATTTTGTATGTAATGAGAGAAGAGGGATTCTTTCGTAATTATTAACAATGGTTTTATATACTTTTTTATGCAATTGATGAATAAGGACTGTTTTCCAGTAGTTGGTTATTTTCTTAGTTTGTCAGATATATCCTATTAGTTGTGTGATATCCTTTATAGTGATAAGGCCAGATGATTTTACTAGTTGTGCAAGTATACCACCTTCTCTGGAAGCTTTATTGCTTTTAAGTTTCTTCATTTGTTTAGTTATTTTGATTTCATCAGATTCTTTAGAGTTAGGATTGGTGTATTAGTTTGCTGTGGTTGCAATTTATTCACTGGTTCTGGGCAGTTTAAAAGTTTTTCAAGACAATTAGCAAGTATCTTACAACTTTCTTGGTTCTTAAGAGCGGGATTGCCATCATCATTTTTGAAGCAGCGACTTTAAGGACGGTAAATGGTTTGTTTTGTTTTGAATGTTTTATCAAAGTATCTGGTATTGTTCTTTTGGAAGTGTTTGATTTCTACAAGTTGGCCATTTTTGTAATTTATTTTAGTCTTCTGGATTAATGTAGACATTTCCTTCTAACAGTTAGAAAGGTTTATTTTAGTTTTGTTACTATTCCAGCTTTTGAATGCCTTGTGCCTAGATTTAATTGCTAATGTACAATCTGCATTCCACAATCTGTTTTTTGAACTTTTGCTTTAGGATTTGCAAATTTTTGACCGTTTTTTGTTAAGTCCACTTCTTACACTTGGGGTTATTTCAGCAGTGGCAAAGTTTGGGATGATATTTTTTTGTTTTGAAGAGTTTTTGAGATTGAATTTTTACTTTTACTCACATTAAATAATGGTCGGGATCAATACTAGCCCCTTTCCTAACTCTGACATTTAAAATTTCTTTGTAGTTGGGCTATGCAATTGCTACATGATCTGAAACTTCCTCGCAGATTAACATTGTGTGTCGGAACCAGGACTCAAACCTGGGACTTTTGCCTTTTGCGGACAAGCGCTCTACCACTGAGCTATCCCTACACTACTCACAGTCCGTCTTCACAACTTTACTTCTGCCAATGAGTCGTGTCGGTATAGTTCAGTGGTAGAGCACTTGCCCGCAAAAGGCAAAGGTCCCAGGTTCAAGTCCCGGTTCCAGCACACAATTTTAATCTGCCAGGAAGTTTCGTATCAGTGCACACTCCGCTGCAGAGTGAAAGTTTGATTCTGCTACATGATCTCTCTGAAGTTCTCCAATAAATGGGTGCTAAGCAAGGTTTTTTTTGTGTGTTAATAAGATTTTAAAATTAAAATGTTTGCACATTTCAACATGTCTTTGATAATTTTGGTTTGTCCAATTATGGGCAAGAAATCAACCACCATTAAAATCACCCATTAAAATTTTAACATGGTTTGAAGGAGTTTTCGAGATGATGTTTACCAACCTTTCCCAAGCTTCATTAAATTCTTCAGGTTTTTACAGTTATCCTCTTTTACTGACATATGAACATTAATTAATGTATTTGTACATTTAAAATAATAGGTTTTACCTTCATTATTGAACTTAATTTTTGGAGGCTGCAAAAGCAACTCCCAGTTGTGGGGGTTTTCTTTTATCAGATGTACTCTTAAAAGATTATGGTTGCCAAAATTCATGGTGTTATTGTACACCATTTATATTTCTTTAAATGCCAAAATTTGACTCTTCTGTTGTTTTAATGTATCACCCAATTTATGAAGTTTACTTGGTTATAATAAAAGTGTTTGTATTTTTTAAGTGTTGCTGAAAATGTATTTGTTCTCATTTTAAGTTGGTCAGAGGATTGTTGTTGTTGTTGTTGTTGTTGTTGTTGTTGGGTTTTTTAAAGGGGGCTAAACGGCTAGGTTATCAGTCCCCTGTTTCTAGCTAAGAGAGAGCATCTGTTAGTGAGCACGTAAGAAGTATGACACTTCTAACGCATGAGACGTTCAAGGTGAGAATACATGCGAAGACAACATTTAAAGGTAAAAATCACTAAAGCGATCAGAGGATTCACATTTCCTCTGTCAGATCACATGACCAATGACACCCTCATAACTCTACTTATACCAGTGTCTCTATACTACTTTCAGAACTTCAGTGAAGTTTTAATGCATGCCTTGTGGTATTAGCACTCTTAAAGAAAGTGCCACAGCCAAGGAGATTGTTTTCAGAATGAATTTTCACTCTTCAGAACAGTGTCCACTGATCTGAAACTTCCTAGCAAATTGCAACTGTGTGCTGCACCAGTCAGAGAGGGAACATCAAGAAATGTTTTTGTATTTTTATGTTTTCATCAAGACTAGATGTCACTTGACATCTTATAAATTTTTATTTCTCGACTTGCCTGTAACCTTGGGTAAGATGGTATATAATGTATACACTTAATCAGAGTGTTTAGCTTAGCTCTGGTGCAAAGATTTAATCTACTATGAAGTTTCAAATACATGCATACTTTCTTCTAGACTGAAAACTGAATTTAGAGAATGAATCATACGATTAATGTCTGCCATTTTCTGTATGTATTTGACACAAACAAGCATATATAAGAGAACAGTGTAAAGTTCAGAGCTGGAGCAAAACCATATTCAACAAGTTAATGATATCATGGTACATATTTTTATCAACTTTCATAAGATGGGGGGAAAAAGGTTGTAGAAAATAACAGATTTACATAAGAGAGAAACAAGAAATCTTGCAACAAACACAATTTAAATACAATACTGATGAAGTTTCACTAAGAGTACAACACAATTGAAAGTGTAAAGGAAGAGACACTAAACTGTTTACTGTAACATTCTCGTCAAATACGCACTTGAAGATGAACACATAACAAAAACTTTCCCATCTTTCAATAGTTTATATTAGTTTAGATTAATTTTAGATTACTTTAAGTTGGCCATCATTATTTTCAGTCTTCTGTGCTTTTGTTGTAAAATTTTAACCTAACAAACAAACAAAAAACCAAATTTCTTCTAAAATCAATAGCTTTGTGTGAAATTCAATTTACTGCCAGACATAAATAATCTTAAGTTTAATTTTTCTTGGAAATCTTTTGAATAACTGGTGTCAGGGGTCAGTTCCTGGTGTCGCCTGTGTGTACTTTTTCCTTTCTTATGTTTGTCCATCTCCTCTTTATCTGTCACCTTCTACCCTACTGTCTATCCATGTAAATTTTCATGCAGATCAATTCTTATGATGCCATATCTCCTGAAATGTGTAGCCAACAATAATATAATATTTTCTAGAGAAGAATCTTAGAAAACAGTCTGCAAAATGTGTTGCAGATGAAGTTGGTAGTAAAGACATAATGGATTACAACCTCTTACATGATGAGGAGGCTTTTCATTCTTTATGAAATCATATCTTTTGAACTGTGTGTAGTACTACAATATAATTTTGAAGGTACACTTTGTGACATAAAACATGACCGGTGGCCAGCTGCTGCCGAGACGAAGTCCACACTGATCGTGACTTCATGGCAAAACCCTGGCCACGCTGACAGCTTGGAGCCCAGCTATCCGCACAACATGGCAACACTGTAGCCTGCTGAAGTTCCTGCAGTAAGTCTTGCCTCTAGTAAGAGATATCATAGGTCGACAACCTCCCTGGTATAGAGGTAAAGTGTGTTCTCTTCAAACACCAGGTCTGGCAATCTAAACCACTGACACCTACAACTTTTGTACCACCTTTCCTCCAAGTACAGAAGCCATGCATGTAATGGAAGCATTACTGCAATATATTTCAATGTGTGATATACCGGTAATAATAAAGAGATGCAACAACGTTTCTCAACGGACCACCTCCTCTGAACACATCCTCGCCCTTTGCCAAAAGCACCTGCCACCGTTCATTGCCCTAGATATGTGTAGTTGAGTGGTGATTCACTAAAATGTCTACAAGTTCTATTTCACACTCTTTGTTGATTATTTTACTACACTAACATATAATGAATAAGTGAGGTGAAACATTAATATTGTAGTTCACGATATAATCAAAATACCTCATTATGATGCTTAAACTGTTGTCAATGGTTTATATATCTCATTTTCTTTTATAAGCAATCTTTCAATTTTTATTGTCATATGTTTCAGTGTCATCATTTGATTCATTACAGTAAATGTAGGAGTTAAACTGTGTGAATACCTTTTAGCACATGCACTGTAACAACGCAGGCACACTGCATGTCTGGTGCCTAATTGCTACAGTACCAATTTCGCATGCAGGAAGTATATTAATCACTATGTTCACTTTCTCAAGAAGTATCCCTCTGGCATGTAGGTCCTAAGTGATGTTTCAAAATGACACACACGCTGTTGCTAGTTGATTCAAGTTTCTTCACAGATGTTTGTATAGTGAAGAGCTTGACTTTCGAAACACACATCTGTAGCTATTACCACAAATTACTGATTCAAGTTTCCAAGAAGAATGAATGTGTAAAGGTTTTCTTCTGATTTCGTTGAATTCCTTCTAGGAATTTGTAGCACCAACAAATAAAGTTTTAAAAAAAAGTGAGAGTAGCAAAGGCAAACTGCAACGTTGTCCACCGTTATTCAGACAGACAACTTACACCACCCTAGCAACCCAAGACGTGGAACCACACAGCCAAAAGTGACCATGCCTCCTGTGTTGCTCTCTCAATCACAGTGGTCAGCCTTGTTAACCATCTCTAAAGATAACAAAAGTTATCACATCCACGAAAAACGTATTCCTCGAGATTAAAAATTAAAATGTCTCATGTTACAGCAGGATTATACTGTATGAGTTATGAAAGTGGAAAAGAAAGTTCTAGTGAATTTAACGTGCCAATTCAGTGTGACTTGCAAAAGTACAACTTTAACACTGTTGCCAAGTATTATTTGCAACAATTTGGACAATTCTTAGCTATGCTAGGGAGGGCTCTATAGCGATATGTGATGCAAAAGCCGTGCTCATCTCATGTAGATTCCCAGACAGGAATCATGGATTTCATTAATTTGCAACTTGTGATCATTTTCGACACCTGTCTTTAGGGCTGCCGATATATAAGTCATTCAGTTAGGATTAATCCAGAATTTACATTTTTTAACCTTTTCAGCATTGGAATACAAAGTTTGTGACACCAGTATTGTTCATGCAACAATTGACATATCAGAGACTATATAGCTGAATCTTCGAACACGGTCTGTACCACATAGGGTTAATAGATTACAAAAGAGAAGATCCAGTGGAGAGAACCACACAGTTCATTACGAGCTCATTCAGTAAGCGTGAAAAGTGTCACAGATCATTAAGAAATTCCAGTGGCAGACACCTCAAGAGAGGCATTTTGTATCACAGTATACGCTTTTGCAAAAGTTCCAAGACCAAATGTGTCATTGAAGAGTCAACCAATTTATTGCTTCCTCCACACATAGCTTGCAAAGTGACTACAAGGAAAAGATCGGAGAGTTTAGGGCCCACATGGAGGTATGTGGGCAATAATTTTTCCTATGAACCACGCGGCTGCAATAAGGGAAAGTGACAATGGTATGCAAAATACCCTCCACCATACACTGAGAGGTGGCTTGTGGAGAATGAATGTAGATGTAGCTAATCTTTTGTTTCAATTTACAAATGAATAAAGCACTTTGTTATATTGCGATGAAAGATTACATTCATTTAATGAAAATCTACTCTAAATCAAACAAACAGAATTTCACGACTTCCACAACAATATAGTTGCTGTGGATGGAAGTTAAAGGAAGCTAATTATCCGTTTCACCACAGTAATCAATTCATTTGAGAATTCAGAAAGAAAAATGCTACAAATTCTCTCTTAACACAAACACTAAACCGCAGATGTGGGCAATGTGCAATTCTGTGCTTTTTTAACATGCACACTAACACATAGAATGTATATGTTTGCTTATTCATTGCTTTTATAGTGTTACACACTTGTTTGGACAGTAAATGATTAACAGGATTAAAAACTCTGTGTGTGTCATGGAGACTTTGAATCATTCCCCCTTATTATTAAAGTGTATTGTTTGGTAAATATTAGTAAATCAAACTATTATGCAAGCTCCCATGATATAAGCCTATGATAAGCTTATTATTTGTATTCTAAATCGACTGACACAGTTTATTACCAGTAATTTCCGTATTAGTTTAGATTGCTGTGTAAAAGACAGTAAGAAGATACCAAAATTTATCCACTGCCATTCAAACATCAGCAGAACAGTACTGTCAAACCATGTCTCCTCCATACAATAATAACAACAATGGCAGATTCCAAATTACATATGATTTTTTAATAACATACTACAACACTAATCTGTGATCACACTGCCAGATCACCTGAAATTGTTACATATTTTTGTCTCTGTAACCGGTGTTCTGTTGTCGTCTCTTCTCATATTGCCCTAAATACAAGATGCCGAGGTAAAATATCCGTAGTTTGTGTGTCAAACTATCCATCTTTTCATACTTCCTTAGGCATTTGTATTGACAGCACTAACAATGAAAAATAGAAAATTTCCTGTGACTGACCAAATAATAATAATAATAATAATAATAATAATAATAATGGTAACAATAGGAAACTAGTAATCATGGGTTTTTACTACATTATCTAAGAATGTCAACAAATAAAATAATAAATAAAAATGGTTGATCGTTTCATTGGTGCATTGCATAGATTTTCTTAGCATTTTTGTTTCTGAATTCCAGCCAGTATCTTTGCAGAGAAAACAGTGAAAGGGGGGGGGGGGGCAATTCTTAAGTTATACCAATGAAATCTTACTCATTAACTATCTTTGTTTTAGATCACAACACAAGCTGGGTGCCACAGAGTTAACATGACACTGCAGCTCCCTGCCATTTTTCTGTTTGCTATTAATGGAGGCAGTGGAGAATTTGATATACAAGACTGCTTGCAATTAAGCATGTAACTACCTTTCTGGGGTTGAAGAAGTAATGTCACATAAATGTTAAGCAAGAAAAGACCTCCTTTTGCTCAATTACAGTCAGTCAGTTTGCTATATTGAAATACTGAATTTTATTACAAATTAACATTATAAATCAGCACAAATTCTGGCAGTGACTGCACTTGCAGTAGGAAGCCCTTACTGAACAGCTAACAATGTCCTCACTTCTACGCACACACTGCTCAAACTGGCTCTAAGGCATGCTGCACTGACATTCCTATCTAGTGGAAGGATTCAAATCGACTGCATATTACATTATTTGTCAAAAGAGAGAGACTGGCTGGCCAGTACTTACCTTTATGCAGTACCACCAATAGTCACACACAGAAAGAAAAAAAAAAAAGGACGGAAATAAAACAAGTGTTTGCAACCATTTGTTGCTTCATCAGGAAAATAGGAAAGAAAGGAAAGGATGCGGGTTTTAAGGGAGTGGATGAGGAGTCATTCCAATCCCGGGAGTGGAAGGACTTACCTTAGGGGAGAAAAGGAAAGGAGGAAGGATATATAAGCGTGTGAGAGAGAGAGAGAGAGAGAGAGAGAGAGAGAGAGAGAGAGAGAGAACGTAGATTTAGGCCAGGAGGGTGGCAGGAGGAGAGGATATATTGGAGGGCAAGTTCCCAACTCCATAACTCTTAGGGACTGGTGTTAATTGGTAGTATCCAAATGGCACATGTGGTGTAACACGTGCCAAGGTCCCTGGAGTTATGCTGGAGGGCATGCTCTGCCGCAGGATATTGGGAGTCCCCCAGGCGAACAGTCAGCCTTTGATCATTCATCCGCTCAGCCAATTTGTTGGTAGTCATACCACCATAAAAGACTGCACAGTGGAAACATATCAGTTGATATATGACGTGTGTTGTCTCGTGTGTGGCCCTGCCTTCAATAGGGCAAGTTTTTCCTGTGGTGGGGCTGGAGTATGTGGTAGGAGGAGGATGCACTGCACAGGTTTTGCAGTGGGATCGGTTGCAGGGATAGGAACCATTGGGTAGGGAGGGTGGCTTTGGGATGTTTTAAGGTTGGACGAGGATGTTGTGGAGGTTGGAAAGACGGTGGAAGGCTACTCTGGGTGGTGTTGGAAGAACAGTTTGGAGTGATGATCTCATCTCAGGGCATGACTTGAGAAAGTAATAGCCCTGATGGAGGAATTTGTTGAGACATTCCAGGCCAGGATGGTATTGGGTGACTAAGTGGATGCTTCTGAGTGGTCAGGAACATTGTTGCTGGAAGGGGAGGAATGGACAGCTCAGGAGATCTGCTAGCAGATGAGGTCTGTAGGGTAGTTGTGGGAGAGGAAAGCATTGAAAAGATCTTTGTAGGTGGTGAGGGATTCGTTAGTGGAACAGATATGTTTCCCACGGCAGTACTGCAAAAATGTAAGTACTGGCCAGCCAATCTATCTCTTTTGATAAATAATTTATCATCTCTGTGGAGAATTTCCATCATTAATCAAATATTACACTATTCGGAAATTCGGTTTAACTGCTACTTATGCTTATCAACTTGCAGCATAAGCTTATCCTGACAAAACAAAAAGTGTGTAAAACAACCACCTTTTTCCAAAAGTCAAGAATACTATTCAATGTAATCATGATGTGTACTGCACTTACATTCATTCTTGTGGCATATGCAAACTCACAATTTCAGAAATACCGCATAAATGTGCAGATATTATGGATAATATAACAATACATCGATGCCATATAATTATAAATCAAATCTTGTATTCACAAGAACATATACATCTACATACATATTCCACGATCTACCAAAATGTGCATGGTGGAGTGTACATAGTACCAATACTCGTTATTTGCTTTCTTATTCTACTTTGAAGTAGGAGAGAAAATGAATACTTGTATGCATCTGTATGAGCCCTGGTCTCTGATCTTATCTTAGTGGTCTTTACGTGAAATGTCCGTTGCTAGCAGTATAATCTTCTGCAATCCGCTTCCAATTTTGACCCTTTAATATTCTTCAACATTGTTTCTTGGAAAGATCATCATCTTCCCTCCAGCGACTCCTTTTCAAGTTCCCGAAGCATCTCGGTATCACTCATGCATTGGCTGAACAAACCAGTAATAAACATGCCTCTGAATTGCTTCTATGTCTCCCTTTAAACTGATCTGTTTGAGATCCCAAACATTTGAGCAATGCTCAAGACAGGATCATACAAGCGTTTTATGTGTCGTCTCCTTTAAAGACTAATCACATATTCCCAAAATTCTATTAATAAACCAAATTCGACAATCCACCTTCCCCACGACTGTCCATACATGTTCATTCCATTTCATACCGTATCACTAAGCAGCGTTACGCCTAGATATTTTATTGACACGACTGTCAAGCAACACATTACTAATGCAGAATTCAAGCATTACAGGATTGTTTCTCCTACTCATCTGCATCACCTTACACTTTTCTACATTTAGAGGTATTTGCCATTCCTCACACCACCTAGAAATGTGGTCCAAGTCATCCTGCATCATACTACAGTAATTCAATGACAACACCCTCCTGTATACCACAGCATCATCACCAAACAGCCACAGATTGCAACTCACTCTTATCTGCAGATCATTTATGTAGATAAAAAATAACAGCAGTCTTATCACTCTTCCCTGTGGCATGTATAACGATACCCTAGTCTCTGATGAATACTTGCTATTGAGGACAACATATTGGGTTCCATTACTTAATTAGTCTTCGAGCCATCTACATATCTGGGTACCTGGTCCATAAGCTCGTACCTTCATTAGCAGTCTGTAGTGCGATACTGTGTCAAATGCCTTTCAAAAATCACAAAATATGCAGTCTGCCTGTTTTCCTTCATCCATAGCACGCACAATGTCATGAGAGAAAAGGGAAAGTTGGGTTTCGCACGACCGCTGCTTTATAAAGCCATGCTGATGCAAGAACAGAAGCTCTTCCGGTTCCAAGAAATTCACTATATTAGAACCGAGAATCTTTTCAAAAATTCTATAGCATACTGATGTTAATCATATACATGTTCTAATTTTGATTGGTTCTTTTTGCTTTTCTTATACATGGGAATTATCTGTGCCTTTTTCCAGTCGCTTGGAACTTAGCGCTGGATCAGAGATTCATGATAAATGCAAACAAAGAACAGTCCAGTGCCACTGAGTAATATTTGTAAAACTGCATTGGTACCCCATCTGGACCTAGCGACTTGTTTGTTTTCAACTCTCTCAGCTGTTCCTCTACACCAGCTATGCCTATTACTATGTCCTCAATTTGGGAGTTGGTGGTACCATCAAATTAACATACGTTTGTCTGGTCCACTTGCAGTGAATGATTTCTTAAATGTGGAAATTTAAAACTTAGTCTCTACCATTCATGCCCTTTTACACTCACCATTATGGATTCCTGTGTGGGGTCGAACGTATGACCGCATCTGTGGTGAAGTATGTGAAGCTAACATCATCATCGCATGTGAATACTTATTATATTGGTGTGGTGTCTGTTCTTATGGACATGTCCAAAAAAACAGACACCACACCAATATAATACGTATCTTTAAAGTCAACAACTAGGACTACACCATGTGCCTGACTAATATCTATTTCTATTTGGCAGATTTTGTTTGTGCTACTGTTTTAAGAGTTTATTCTCGTGTATTTTGCTAAATACCTTGTGTATAGTTTTTGTCTGCTGCAAGCTACGTGATTTGTGTGTCCTATTGTCACTTATTTCATGTTCTGCTTTAAGAAAGCTTATATACCCGCATGTTTGAACAGTGTATTCCATAGTTTTTGTTTATTTTGAAAACTGCCGGACTCAGTTTCGTTGTTTTGACAGTGTAGTTACCACTGACCACAGTTCAGTCAGCTGCCACCACCTTTATTAAAGTACTAGGCTAGTTAAAAGTTGATTATTTAGTTTTCTACTTTCTACAGTTGACAGTTAATTGGATTGATAGGATGTGTGCCTGCTGCATGCGGACACAAGAGGAGCTAGCCGCGGTTCGCGAACAGTTGAGTGTGCTGTCAGCTACGGTCAGCCATCTTCAGGCTGTTGTCTCGGGTGAGGCGGTGGTGGGGAGTCTGGTGCATTGAGTGGGACACCTCAGGTGTCTCATGCTTCGTCCTCCACCCCTGCTACCGATGCACCTTCAGATGTACCGGACGTGGTCGAGCCGCCTTCTCTGCAAGGGGAGTGGCCGGTTTAATGATGTTTGCGTCACTCAAGACGGAAGGCCAATGTGGAGGCTAGTTATCCGTCCACGCCCGTTCGTCCTGTGAGTGGATGTGTGGCCACTCCTTCAGCAGGGTCTGAGCAGGTGCACGGGGGGAGGGGGGGAGTGGCAAGGTGGCCTACAACTTAAATCAAAAAGTTGTGACTGGACCAAATGAAGTCAGAATACTAGGACAATGTATGTTGAACAAAGCTGTGCAGCCTTATCCTGAGAAGGTGAGAGCTATAACAGTATTTCCTATTCCTGAAAATACTAGTGATGTGAGAAGTTACCTGGGTTTGTGTTGTTGTTATCAGCATTTCATTAAAGACTTCCGTATGAAAGCCAGGTCCCTCTAGGAATGGCTAAAAGCTAATGCTCTATTTATTCATTGCAAATCTCAAAAACATTCTTTTGATACCCTGTGAAGAGCTCTGACAACAGATCCTGTATTGGTCTGTATAAAGAGAGCACCTACAGAGTTGCATAGAGCATAGTGTGAATATGGACTTGATGCTGTTTTGGTACAAATCTTAGTCTAAGATTTGTTAGATGAGCAAGTGAAAGTAATGGTGTATGCCTCCAAGATACTTATAAAAGCTGAAAGAAACAGCTGAACTACAGCATGAAAGTGTCTTGCTGTTATTTGGGCCATCTGCAAATTGTGACGGTATCTCTATGGTTGGTCATTAACAGTCATTACAGATCATCATTCACTTTGTTGGTTATTTAGTCTTAAGGACCCATTAGGACAACTTGACAGGTGGACACTATGTCTTCAAGGGTACAACATTATACTAATGCACAATAATGGATTAAACCATCAAGATGCTGACTGCCAAGAGCACACTCTCTAATAGCTTTGTCAGGGATGGGGAAGGAAATCGGCCATACTCTTTGAAAGGAAACATGCCAGTATTTGCCTGGAATGATTTAAGGAAATTATGGACAACCGAAATCAGAATGGCTGGAGGCGGGTTCGAGTCCAGTGTGTTATCACTAGGCCACCTCACTCGGTACATTTTCTGCATAAATTTCATGATGCACCTGAAACTGAACATGTAAGGTTAATAAAAACTTATTACAGAATGCACAAGAGGTTTTTCTGGCCAGGTTTACTTAGAAATGTTTGTCACTTTGTGTTGCACTGTCAAGAATGTCAAAGAAGCAATGAAGTTCCTCAGAAACACCCAGGATTACTCTTAACAATTCTGCCATGCAAGATGACTTTTCAGAGTGCTGGGATTGACATACTCTGATAATTTCCAACTTTTACTGGCACTAATACTAATTATCAAACAAGATATGTCATTATAGAAACTGTTAAAATAGCTGATGCATCTGAGATCGCCAAATTGATTGTGGAAGACACTGTATTGAAACATGAAGCACCAGGATCAAGACTTTTGGCAGAGAAACAGTCTGCGCAACATTACACATCACAGTGACTGCCAACCATCCTAAAATTAATGGGGGTCACATCATCTTATGACATTGGCTACATACTACCTACGTATGTCAATGTCAAACAGAGCAACTAGGATGTGATGTTCTCTTTCATAACATTCTCCTACAACACTATAATAAAAAAAATAAAAAGACCACTGAATTTACACCATTCTGTTTGGTACATGGTTGTTAAGCAATAACAATGATGGACACTTGTCTTTCTAGTTCCAGCTGATGACATAGATGCTGTGATTCTTCAGTTTCTCCCGGTGTATTTGATAATCAAAATATCCACGAGTGTACTGCCGGTCTATAGTGTCCAACTGGCACAATATTTCGGCGATCATACATGTCGCCATCATCAGGTGAACTGACGGACTGAGCTCCTGGAAATGCGCCGGCACGCAGATCCGCAGATTCCTTCACAGAGGAATGGGGTACTAAAACTCTAGTACATAGGGCGCGCACTATCTCTGACGCAAATCGTCTACCCCAGGAATTGGAACACCTCAGAACTGTATTTCGAAAAAATGGGTACTCAGAGTGGCAGATTTAGGGGGCTCTCCGCCCAACCACTACATTACAACCTGTGGAAACGGATGAAAACACGAGGGAGGATGTAGGCACTGCGTTCGTTCCATATACCGGCGCTCTCTCGGGGAAGATCGCCCACATTTTGTAAAAACACCAGGTTGTAACTGTTTTTTGTCCACCAAATAAAATTCGTGCACTGGTGGGGAGCGCTAAAGATGATCTCGGTTTGAGGAAGGCCGGCATGTACCAGATTCTGTGTCAGTGTGGAAAGTCATATATTGGACAGACGATGCGTACCGTCGAGGATCGATGCGTTGAACACCAGAGGCACACACGATTGATGTATCGGAGCAAGTCGGCGGTCGCTGAACATTGTTTGTCGGAGAATCATGCGATGGAGTATGAAAGCACTAGGATTCTGGTACAGACGTCGAGATACTGGGACTGCGTCGTTAGAGAGGCCATTGAAATTCGCACAAGTGACAATCTCATAAACCGTGACTGTGGCTATAATCTTAGCAAAGCTTGGGAACCAGCGATTGGGTTAATTAAGAGTAAATCTAGGAAACGTAACGAAGTGACGGCCACAGCGGACAGAGCCCTCACACCGACGTCATCTCAGACGCCGTCGCATTCAGTACCACTGCGCGGCCGCGGAGGGGCCGCTCCGCGGGCCGAGGGTATTTAAATGGCCCGCTACCGGGCTGGAACACAATTCCCTTCGAGCAGCCGTAGCGTGGGGATCTCCGTGCTGACACGTTTCCAGGAGCTCGGTCCGTCAGTTCACCTGATGATGGCGACATGTATGATCGCCGAAATATTGTGCCAGTTGGACACTATAGACCGACAGTACACCCGTGGATATTTTGACATAGATGCTGATTACGTAAGCCAATTGTTAACCAGGGCTGAGGAGGTTCAGCATGTGACTCCAGAAGTACAGGCTGAAGGTAAGGATTTTCAAAGGTATGAAGTGAGCCATCACCCTGTTTTGTTCCAGACTGAGGATCCAGTCTGGATCCTGTTCAGAAAGTTGGGCTGTCTAAGAAGATACTGAGACATTACTTTGGGCCATAGAAGGTGATAAAACAGCTATTCGACATTACTTATGAAGTGAGAGACTGCAGCTCCAATAAAAGACAATTGAAGTTGAGGGACATAATCCATGCCCTGTGAATGAAGCCGTACAGAGATCCTACGGCTTGGGATAAACTTGAATTTCCCGCACAGTTCAACAAAATGAAGGGCAACATAAATGGTAATGTCGACATAAGCTGGATGAGGCTTACCTCCAAAATAACCATTAGATGTCAGAAGTTGCAGAATACAGCACCAACACATTCCCACAGCAAGATGATGAGGAAGTTGGAACACTGTTCTCTTGAGGAGGAAGCAATGTCTTAAATGAAGGGCTGGAATACAGTAACGGCATGGTGTAGTGGGTAAAGTCTTTGATGGTGAAGCAAAATTTCGAGGGTTCGGACAACCATGTCTATACAGTTCTTAAACATAATTTCTCAATACATCTAGAAGTTTCTGTTAGTGTATAAATACTGTGTAAACTTCTGGCCAGACTCAGTCCATTCTCTGTTCTTGTATGTGTGTTATGATTTATCAAGCACTTATTACAGAGTTCAGACCAGTGTTAGTTAATCAACTGGCTAAGATATAAACATCATTAAATGACAATATTTATATTTAACATCCATAATCCATAAGCCATCTTGTGGTGGAGGGTAATTTGTGTTCCATAGTCACTACTTTCTTTTACAGTTTCATTTGCATATGGTTCATGGAAAAAACAACTTACCGGTAAGCATGGGCTCTATTCTAATTTTATCCCCAGTTTTTTCATGAGATACTTGCATATAATGATGCAAAACATTTATCTTGCAGTGTCTGCACTGGAGTTGGCTGATAATCTGTTACACTTTTGCACTTACTAAATTAACCTGTAATGAAGCATGCTATTCTTTGGCTCTTCTCTCTCTCAGCTATTAATCCTATTTGATATGAATCCCACAACACTGATCATATGTAATATGCTGATGGCTTACACTTCCTGAGGATCCTTCCATTGACTTACAGTCTGCCATCTGCCTTATTTGTATCTTGGTCCTTCCACTTCAAACTGTTCTATTTGCATACTTCCAGATATTTTCTGAAAGTAACTGTTACCAGTTATTGTTTTTTCAGTTGTGTGCTCAAACAATAAAGTATCTTTCTTTCTATTTATTCACAATACATAAGATTTGTTCATGTGAGGTTCAATTGCCACACCCTGCACCAAATGTCAATAAGCTGAAGAGCCCCCTGCAATTCTGCTATAGCCACAGTAGAATGGCCGAGCCCTCTAAAGCAGTTTTTGCTGTAGAGTGCATAGTTGCTCCCCATTCGAGATTCGAGTCCTCCCTCGAGCATGGCTGTGTTTGTTGTCATTAGGTTAGTTTAAATAGCCTATAAGCCTAAGGACTAATAACTGCAGTAGTTAAGTTCCATAGATTTACAAACATTTGCTCATTTGAATTCTGCTACAGCTTTCCAGTGTTGAGTTGTCTATACTATAGCATCATCCATAACAAGCCTCAATGAACTTTCAACTTTATCTATTGGTTCATTTATACTGTGCAAAAAAATTGTCCTGTTACACACTCTTGGGATATGCCAGAAATTAATTTCACACTGAAAGGCTTCCCTGATTTCATAATGGATTGCTATGTTCTGTTTGCTAGAAACTCTTCACTCCTGTCACACAGTTGCTCTATTATTTCATATGCTTCTATCTTGTTCATTAGGAGACAGTGTGGTACCATAAGTAATGCCTTCCAGAAGTCAAGAAACAAGGCATCTACCTGGGAACCTGTAACCTTTGAAGAATGAGAGATCTGTGTATCCCAGTGTCAGGTAGCATTTGGGATATTTTAATTTTCTCTCATACTTTATTTGTGAAAATAACAATTCTTTCAGCAAATTAAGGGCTTAGAACACCTTTCTCAATATAGGCACTTATTGCCATAGTAGTTTTGGGCCTTACAAAATAAAAATAAAAATGAAAAACACCTTTTGCAATTCACCACATGAAACACAGTCCCTTACTCTTAGGTTCGCTCCCTTTCTTCCTTAAATACTTGCCACCATAATATCAACTTCACACACTATGATTCCTCAAACAATTTACACAGACTAGAGAACCTAAACCACTATTATGATGTATGTAAACAGCCTTGGTTGCAGATTTTTATTATTTATTAATAAACAACAATCTGCAACCAAGGCTGTATACATACATCATCTTTGTAACTGGTTGCTGTACCAGTCACAGGAATGGAGTTGAACTTCACTATTATTTATTTTTTATTTATATTTATTGTGTTCTGCAGGAGCCAATTGAGGAGAAAGTCTACATGGTCCTGGAATGAGTCAGTACATGAAATTGTAAAAGATGAGTAATAATATATATGAGGACTCCTATGCTGATGACAGGCCTTAGCAGCAGTACACACAACCAAAAATTTAACATAGAAATTAGCTTAATTTTTTACTTTTTCTGGGAACAACTTGACAGAATAGCTGGAATGAGTCATGAGGTAACTCATCAGTTTAGACTTGAAAGTGCATGGATCACTTCAAAGATTTTTGAATTCTTGTAGCAGCTTACTGAAAATGTATGCAGCAGAATACTGGATGACTTTCTGCACAAAAGTAAAGCAGGTGCGATTGAAATGCAGATTTGCTTTCTGTCTGCTATTAACTGAGTGAAAGCTGCTAATTCTTAGAAATAAGGTAACACCGTTAACAAAAGAATTAGAGATAATATGTATTGAGGGGCCAGTGTCATAATTTCCAGACTATTGAACAGGAATTGATGAGAGGTTCACGAGCTTACACCATGTATTGCTTGAACCACCCATTTCTGCACCATAAATACCCTTTTTGAATCAGAAGACTTATGCAAAAAATAAGACCATATGACATAAGTGATGGCCCAGTGAATTATTTTTTTATGTTGAACTATCACTTACTTCCTATACTGTTCTAATGGTGAGTAATAAATTCAATTTTGAAAATGATTCTGAATATGGGCTTTCCATAACACCTCATATCAATCTGAAGGCCTAGAAATTTGAACTGTTCACTTGCATTTATCATACGCCCATTCTGTGTCATCGAAATTTCAGTTTTTGTTGAATCGTGAGCCAACATCTGAAAAAACTGAGTGCCCTATTGTAAAAACATATAACTATTTTAAACACTGCAGTGGTACAGTTTAGTTTCAGTAGTGGTTTAACACCACAAACGCTATATTCTTTTCTCTCTAGGGCACTTGATGGATTAAATAAAAAACGGTAAATGCTAGGCATAATCTTTGCCTTAACAAAAGCATTTGATTGTGTTGATCACAAGATATTATTGCATAAGGTAGATCATTGTGGAATAAGGGGAGTAGCTCACAATTGGTTCACTTCTTACTTTAATAACAGACAGCAGATGATGTTACAAACAGTAACAAGGTGAAGATCAAAGGTATAGGATCTCTGGTAACAACAATTTCAGTACAGAGAAGAATGACACTTTTCAAGAGGGTTGTGGATGGCTAACTGTAGCAGAAGACTGCAGTCTGTTATTGAAGTAGGAATTGAACCAACTGTTAGTTACTCTCCTTATTCCATAATGTTCCAATTTCTGCAACAATGTCTTGTTATCAACACAATCACATGCTTTTGTTAACTCAATAAGCCGAGCATTCAGTTTTTTTATTTAACCCATCAAGTGCTTTAGAGAGGAAAGAGAATATAGATTTTTAGTTGTTAAACCACTATTGAAACCAAACTGTACATTTGACAGCAAATTATGGGAACTGAACTTTGAATACACAGCCTTTTCATAACTATCAAAAACTGATGGTATGGAAATAGGTCTAAGGTTGTCTACATTATCCCTTTCTCCCTTTTTATAAGACAGTTTCACTATGGTGTACTTTAATCTGTCAGGAAACTGACCACTCTGCATGGAAGAATTACAAATATGGCCAAATACTGGAATAACAAAGACAGAAGAATACTTAAGTAGTCTGCTAGATACCCCATACTATCCATAAGAGTCCTTATTCTTTAGTGATTTAATTATTGAGTATCACGGAGGATTATTTCAGAGAACACCCTCCGAAAGCTACTTTGTAAGAGGTTTATATAAATCCCTGTATGCACTAAGGTTCTGTTTAATTCACGTGCTATATTCAGAAAGTTATTGTTGAATACTGTACATATTTTTGACATGGAAGAAAAAGAAAATTTTCTACTATGCAGAGTCTTTGTATCCTCAACTATGTGCTGCTAACCAGATACTTCATAGGTGACCATCCGGTTTTAATTTTACCCTCAGAACTAGCTATTCTTTTTGCATACCACATTATCAGATAATGTCAATAGCTTTCTTAAGAACATGTTCCAGTAACAGGAGCATTTATTTGTGTCATTATGTAGCATCTTGTCCCTCATTAAAAGTGTTTTGCCACTGCAGATTTCTCTAGTTGGAATAAACAAGTGTGTGTGTGTGTGTGTGTGTGTGTGTGTGTGTGTGTGTGTGCGCGCGCGCGCGCGCGCGCGTGCGCGCCCAGCACACTGGTATGGACTAGTATGGATAGTATGGTTAATATAACCCATCACAATGTCATAAATTTGGTTTCCTCAGGTTTTATTATTATTATTATTATTATTATTATTATTATTATGGTATTATTTTTATTATTATCCTTTCTACATCTACATGGGATACTTTGAAAATCACATTTAAGTGCCTGGCAGAGTTTTCATCAAACCACCGTTATACTATTTATCTCCCATTCCATTCTCGAATAGTGCGCGGGAAGAAAGAACACCTGAATCTCTCCATTCGAGCTCTGATTTCTCATATTTTATTCTGATGATCATTTCTACCTACGTAAGTGGGAGTCGACAATATATTTTCATATTCGGAGGAGTGGTATCTTATTTAGATCGCGCTGCAGTTAGTTTTGATCCTCAGAACATTTTACTAGACGGTAAATGACAGCATCATCTGCAAACAATGTAAGACAGCTACTTAGATTTTCCCCTAAATCATTTATGTAAGTAAGGAACAGAAGAAGACCAATAACACTACCCTGTGGAATTCCCAATATGCCTTACCATTGATTACTACGTACTGTGTCCCCTCTGACAGGAAATACCCTATCCAGTCGCAAATTTAGGGTGTTATACCATAACAATGCAATTTGATTAAAAGCCATTTGTGAGGTACAGTGTCGTTTGAGTAGAGGGCTAGTTGTGTTTCGCATGAATGATATTTTCTAAATCCGTGTTGACCTTGGGTCAAAAGATCATTCTGTTCGAGATAATTCATAATATTTGAATACAGGATATGTTCCAAAACCCTGCTGCAAATTGACGTCAATGAAATAGGCCTGTAGTTCAGTGGGTTACACCTACTGCCTTTCTTGAATATAGATGTCAACTATGCAACTTTCCAATCTTATGAGAGAGTGGGTTTCAGGTACAACTTCTACCCATAATAGCTCACAGGAACTATCAATTTCAACTTCACTACACGAAAGACTACTTTTGACAGCGACAAACATTCCTCCACCTATTTTGTTCAATATGTCCTTCCTGAAAACAGTTAGATCTTTTGCAAATACTTCTGCTGAACTTATTTCTGGCTTGAGCCAACTTTCACTGCCTACAATGATGTGAGTTTCTGTGCTTTCTATTAATGCTTGGAGTTCTGGTACTTTCCCAGCACAGCTACAATTTACAATTGTTATACCGATAGTTCCTAGATATGCATTTCTCCTGTGATCCACCTGCACCCTTTCAGATTGCCCATTTCGTTTTTCCCCGAAGCCCTCTATACTAAAAAACCGCCCAGTCCACGCCACACAGCCCCCGCTACCTGTGTAGCCGCTTCCTGTGGATAGAGGACTCCTGACCTATTCAGCGGAACCTGGAAACCCACCACCCGATGGCGCAAGTCAAGGAATCTACAGCCTACATGGTCGCAAAACCATCAACCTCTGATTCAGACCCTCCACTTGACTCTGTACCAGAGGTCCAGAGTCAGTCCTGTCAACTATGCTGCAGATGGTGAGCTCTGCTCTCATCTTGCAAGCAAGACTGGTAGTCATTGCCACTCCAGATAGCTGCTCAAAACCTGAAGGACTCTCTTCAGATCCGAAGTGACGCATACGATTGGTACCGATGTGTGCCACCACCTGCAGTTGGTTGCACCCCGTATCCTCCATGGCATCTGGAAGGATTTGTTCCACATCTGGAATACTCCACCCAGTATGCACATGGAGTGCATGTTGGCCTTCTTCCCCTCCTTGGCAGCCATCTCTCTAAGTGGCTCCATCACCCGCCTAACGTTGGAGCTCCCAACTACAAGCAAACCCACCCTCTGTGAAAGCCCGGATCTTGCAGGCTGAGTGGTGACCTCAGGATGAAAGACACCATCTGACTCAGGAACGTTGTCCTGAACAGTTAGCACCTCAAACCTGTTCACAAAACGGACCAAGAAGGTCTCATGGTCGGTGCCCCGGAATGTCTTACGCCTCCTGCCACGCACTGGAGCAACCTCCCAAGCAACCACGGGTGGGGTGTCTTCTTCACTGCTAGCAGTATCAGGGCATGTCACTGATGCAGGCTGATCGGTTGAGATGACGGGAGTCCGGCCAACAACAATGATGCCCCTAGATCGCAGCCTCCAGCTGTGCAACCGAGGTCAACACAGCTTCAAGCTGGGAGCGAAGCATCACCAGCTCAGACTGCATCTGCACACAGCAGTCACAGTCCCTATTCATGATTACAGTTCCGAGAAAACAAAAACTACAGTCACGATGCACTAAAAGGAAGACTAGACTGTTTGTTAAAATGCGGATTTGTATCTAATATGCACGAAAGTACAGTATAAATTTACAAACTGAAAAGGAAATGTGCAGACAAAAATTAAAATACTGTATGTCGCTTCTAATCAGAAGCCGAGTTCACTGCGTATCAGCCAGTGGCTAAACAGGCTCTGATCCAAGAAGGGCTTTAGTTTTAGGCAGTCGCTTAAGAACAGTTATTTTTGACAGCATACTCTCTTCAAAAGGTAAAAAACTTAACAGATTTATAATTATCTTCTAATCATTTATCTGGCAGTCTAAACTGAATTGTACGAGATATTTTTCAATATATCATTTCTGCTTAAGAACAACCTTAAGATGATCCCATGCACTGGGAATGTCTATGTAATTAGTAGAAAATAATTCAAAATTATTCTGATTTAAATCTAACTCAAAATTTGTGGAATACTGTCACATTATAAACCATTATAAAAGGTGTAACTATAATGTAATGGGACTCATTTCTCTCACAAAACAAATGTGCATGCACCAAAGATGAACTGCCAATAAATTATATATTCTGGGCAGGTCCTTCGATTCACAAATAGTAATTTTAATGGTGGCCTCATTATTTATATCTTTAATGCTGTTTGTTCTTAACACAAAGTTTATTTTCCAAAAAATAACAGCTCTCATTTTATTTAAATTTTCAAATGTTTGTAAAACTTATGAGATTTAACTACGGGGTCATCAGTCGCTAAACTTACAAACTACTTATCAACTAGCTTATACTAAAGACGGCACAAACATCCATGCCCAAGGGGAGATTCAAACCCCCGACGGGGAATGGCCTCGCGCATCATAGCATAGCGCCTCAATGTGCTCGGCCGTGGCCTCATTTTATTACTACTAACCAGAATTTCAACTTTATTTGGAATGCTCCTCCTCAACTCACATACATAAAAGTCTGCAGTATTCTGCTGCATGTATTTTTCATAAGCTCTCATTAAAATTTACATGCTAGTAGTAATCATTGCACTTTTAAGATTAGATGTTAGTAGTACCCAGCCATTCTGTACAGTAGTAATTTTGTAAGTTTTACCATTTTTCCTCTTCCCTTCCCCCTTACACACACACACACACACACACACACACACACACACACACACACATTCGTTGAAAATTAACAAACACAGCTTTGAGTATGAGTCCTTTGAGCTATTTCTTTGCAATTCCAGAGGTTGCAAAGCCTTTATGTATTGAGACAGTGAATTACACATGAAATGTGTAAAAGTATCATTCAACTACCTTTAAATCTGGCACATAAATTTTCATCCCAGGGTGTTTTCCTCAGATTTTTCTGTTCACTTATCTTTGATAAGCAGTTTGTTAAGTTAAAATTAAACTCAAACACAATTATTTATAAAATCTTGTACAAAACTTACTTGGCTGGTAGTTTGTACATGTATGCTTTCCCTTCATCACTCCAGACCAACACACGATCTGCTGCAAGAAATTCTCCACCCAGCCAACGCTCACCACGTGAGGCCATTACGGAGCACAGCACTGAGAAGTCTCCAGCATCATATATCTGAATAAATTGTGAAATGGTAGTATAAAATCCAATAACAGATTTAATCTATATCTGTATTAAGTATGTGATTCCTTGCAAAACACACATATGTGGAATGTTCAATTACATTTTAATATGTTGTAATTCTAAAACTATCACAGGTCTGTAATTTTTTTAAATATTGTAAATTATTCTTAAACAAGGAAACCTGTTGCAACTGAATCTTTCTTCCCATCCACAATTCATAGGTTGTAAATATGACAGCCACCACTTTAAACCAACTTGAGCTAGTATTACAGGAGTGATAAAACTTAGGAAATGAAAGCAATACTCATGTCAGAGACAGGAATTAAAAAAAAAAAAAGGTATAAATATACTAGTTGAAGCAGTCTATAGCTTAAGATGGTTATAATGGTGATTTTAGTACATGACTGCAAGGTCTTTAGTGTCGGTAAATTATATTGAATGAAAGTCGAGACCAACAACATAAAAAAGTAAAAAAATGCAGAAAATCCTGTGTGCAGTTACAATGAAGCATGAAAAGGTTTCATATCAAGGCTAGAAGTTTTACTAAAAAGGAAAATGTGGTATAAGGAATTAAAGAAACACGGCAAATAACCATTGACAAAAGATCACAGGGACAAAAAGACTGTCTCGGCCACTGAACAACACTAAAACCTCAAGCTTAAAAGCCTGATCTTAAAACTCGCCTAATCATCTGCTAAAGAGGGTAGATATCTACCAAGATTTGCTTCTGCACTCTCAATATGACAACAAATGTAAAACCGGGCGCAGTGGCTGAGCAGTCAGTGGCGCACCAGTCACGGACTGCACAGATGTTGCAGTCAGGGGTTCAAATCCCCCCCTCGGGCCATATTTAGTATAAGCTAGTTCATAAGTAGTTTGTAAGTTTAGGGACTGATGACCCCGTAGTTAAGTCCCATAAGCTCTACAAACATTTTTTTTCCCCAAATGTACACTCTTAAAATATGGAGTACAGTCATTTGCACACCATAGACATCACAGAATGAGGGATCCTCTTGTCAGAGTAACAAACCACACATAAGGGGACAATTGCAATTTTAAGTGTGTAAAGGTCACTTCATCTTTCCCAAGATGATCTGATACTTGACTTCACCAATCACAATTTACTGTTAGCTACTACCAACCATTCCTCTTCCCGCAACTGAGACGACCTATGATGTAACAGAAACACCACCCTGCAAGGCAACATGCGTCACATGTTTCCTGCAGTGTCTACAGGACAGAGAGTGGACCAGGGTTCTCCAAGAGCTCATCAGCAGCAACAACCCCTACCATCCCAGCCTAATGCAGGCAAAGACAGAACATGATTAATAAATTCTTTTATCTAGGAAATAAGTAGAATATTCAAATAAGGTGGACAAAATATTCAGGCCAATAGGTGGATGGGTGCTGTCGTGCTTGTGGCATGGAGACAACCATCCCAAAATCATCCAATCCCTGATCTATTATAGTTGAAGAGATAAAGATATGAATTGAATTAACTCTCTCAGAGGAAGCATAAATAGCTATTGCAATGTTCTTTTGTCAGATAGTATCAAGGATAAGGAATCCATAAGGTATGTAGAATATTTCAATATGGAATCAAACTTCATAAAATCTGGAAGGCTTTCACTTCATTAGAGTACTGCAAACTAAGTAAACTAGAGTGCTTCAGAAAAAAAAGCCACCTAAAATTAATTACAGTAAAAGCAGTACAGTAGGAGCAATGTAGATGTAAAAGCAGTACAGTAGGGGCAATGTAGATTCAACATCCGATTGTGGCTTTCTGGCAAGAATGGAAGGACACTGACCATGCAGCTGTGGCCTCATTGATAATGTGGAAGTTATCAGATGTGTCAGTAGCCCACTAGATGTAGTTCCAACTACAAGTGTGTAGAGGTATTACTTTATGAAAGTGTCAAGGATCAGGGTGCTCAACAGCTAGGTTTTCAGTGCCCTCTTACAATTAGACACTTGCTTCCCCAGCTGTTGGAGGAAATACAGTTGCACATGTATTAACTGTGTTAACTTCTCAGCTGAGTATAGGTTCTGCAACAATTTTAGTAAACTGTAAGAATGAAGCAGATAAGATATTGTGTCATTTGCTCTCATGCCTTCAGGATCACATGAAATTCTGCCGAGAAAACAGAATAATACTTGGGAAGCCAAATCCTCGTGGCACGGTCGGAGAACACTACGGAACAGAGAATGGAGTCCCCCTCCTCAGCCCCCAACCACCATCTTTGAACCAGCTGTTGTACACTACTGTAAGATTGTTATGAGTACCTAGAAATGTAAGAAAAAATAATCAAAATAAATGGACTGAAATGTAAAATAAGGACTATTTTCTTTCTTGAAATTCATCTGGACTTTGTGTGAATCCCGTAAGGTCTTATTTGTTTCTGATTACAAAAATGCATTTCTGTAGGAGGCTGGGCAATGGTATGGTATGCGGGTGTGTGTGGGACAGACTGTGAGTTATATGCCTGGTGCACCACGAGTGTTCATCACCTTATGTAAACTGGAAGCATAGCAGATACAGCATAGATTCTTGGTATGGGGTTCGTCCTAAATGCCCAGTGCCCACACTAATCCCTTCATGGTTCACCATGTCCAATATCTTTAAATTAGGTCTTCCAGGTGCATATACTGTGCACCTGTAATCAATCCGAGATTGCACAACAACTATAAAAACACAGCAGCCAAGTCCTGTTGCTCTCCTTAAATTGTAGATTAGACATTTTAAAATACTCTGTGTTTTTAGGGACAATCTTTTCAGTTCTTTATGGTGTGGTAAACATTTAAGTTTTGAGCCAAATGTGAGTCTCAAAAATCTCACCATGTCTGTAAAATTCTGAAGTGTCCCACACATCCTCAGTTCAGGTACATTTAAAATTTAACAGTAAGTGTTAAAAAGAACACAGTTTTCTTGGTTGAAAACATGAAACCAGTATTCTCTGCCCATTCAGCCACATATCAAAGAGTTAATGGCAACTGACATGTTGAGAGGCTTGAAGAATAGCAAGAAAAAGATGCCATCAACAATGAAGACTGGACAGTTCATTTAAATACTGACTTAATACAATTAATTGCTGTGGCAAAGACAGTCACACTTAAGACACTACCCTGAGGGACACCGTTCCCCTGCTCAAAGCAATCAGACAGGGAATCACTAACAGGGTATCTAAAAAAGCACATAGAAAGTAAAGGCATCAAAATGGGTAGACAACCATGAAATGGGAATTTGTGGAGTTACCGGAGGATAAGATGCCTTTAAGTGGTACCACAGACCTTCTCAATTAAAATAATGATAATAATAAATCCAAAAAGGTTAGGCCATCACAGGAAAGCCTGTTGTATAGCCATCTCCAGTAAGGGCAGGTTATCAAAGGTGGAGTGATAACTCCTGAACCCACATTGAATACAACTAAGGAGCTGCCTGGATTCTAACATCCAAGCAAGAAGGCAGTCTGACCATCTGCTCCAAGGTCTTTCCCACACAGCTCTTTAAGGCAACACTATGATAACTACTCCAGCTTGTCAACTCTTTCCCAGGCTTTAAAATAAGAATTAAAATTGCTTCTCACTAAGAGTTTAGAAGTGATTTGACACCCAAATGACATTAAAAAGTTTGAGAAGGAATTCTTTGTTTCATTCTGTAGGATGCCATAGCATAATATAATGTCTTCTATCATTAGCAGGTGACGTGTCATGAGCCACAGGCAATGCAGAATCCAGCTCCCACATGAAAAATTGGCACTTAAGCTCTTCAAAATTGCTCCTTTCAGCAGGCAATCGATGGCACCAGAAAACAGGATCCTGAATGGCAGTTATTGTAACTGTGGTGAAATATACTGCCATGGCCTAATAAATGTCTCTCAGGCTGGTTTGGAGAATGCTTTTCCCCATTACAGCAACCACTGGACACCTTCCTCCTCTCCCTGATTATCCTCCTGATGGTCTCCCATATTTTTGAACTTTTCGTTAAAGGACTAATGATATTCATGAATTGTTGTCACAAACACTTCTTACATTCTCATAGTTTGGCAAAATTTTAACCTCAGCACCCAAAAGGCTTTGAGGTTCTCTGAAGTTGTCCAACTTTTGAACTTACACAGAGCTGCATACAAAAACCTTATTGCAGAGCAACATTCTTCACTGCAACAGAGGACTGTGAAACGGATGCTGAAGCGGCATAGTGGATCATTTGGGTAATTTAATACACCCATTCTTGGACATTGACATGATGTTCAAACTCAGCAAGCTGGTTGTAAAATGTACAGTCTGTTCTACTAAGCAACCATCATGGTGGATGTCTTACAGGCTCCATTTCACCTGTCTGGAAAATGGAGCCTGGGAAGTGATCACTGCCATGAAGATATTTGACTACTTCCCATTGCAGAAAGGAATAAACATTACGGTTTAACACCCATTGAAGGTGTGGTCATTAGAGACAAAGTTAACACTCAGATTTTTGGGTAAGGATGGGGAAGGAAATCTGTCTTTCCCTTTCAAAGGAACCATCCCATCATTTGGCTGGAGTTATTCAGGGAAATGATGGGAAAACTAAATCTGAATGGCCAGAGTTGGATCTGAATGACCCTCCTCCTGATGCAAGTTCAGAGTGTTACCAATGCACCACCTGACTTGGTCACTTCCCAATGAATAGTGTGGTCAAGGGCTGGAAAACATAGTGACTGATGGCAGACAATGACTGTTGCATTGCAGAAATGTGCACATGAGAACAAGGCATGCATCTCAATTGCTCTACCCTTGATGGAGATAGCTACAGATACCCCTGACAGAGATAGCTACAGACCTTCAAAACACATTGTGTGCATTAAAATAAACACAGAGGATGAATGGGTAGGGAAGCTGGGTCAGGTCACAGAGAGCCTCTTTGTCAAGTGTCATGTTGGTGCAGGTAAAGTGAACAACAACTGTTTGCAGAGGGCAAGGAAGGAAAGAGGAGTGGTAGGTTGTGTTGGCAAAAACAACCATGCCTCCTCTAAGCTCTCTCTTCAATAAAGTTGTTCTTTCATGGAGAACATAGCCACATATCTCAGGGGTTTCAAAAGGCATGAAATTTGTCTCCAGGAGAGAAATACACTTTGGTGTATCATGAGTCAATAATCTTAGTTCCTCCACATGTGTCTCAAATTCCTGTTACGTTCCACTGCAGTATGGGATCCATCTATCCTGGAGGTTGCATATTCACTTTCTTTTTCCACCAAGGCAAGGAACCTGTAATGGTGGAGGTTCAGTCTTAGGACAAGGTGGTTGTCTCAGATGTACAGTCAGCTCCACAGGCCTTGGAGTGGAGTCAGATGAAGCATTGGTGATAGTAACATCAACACGGTCTGACAGTTTGATCCAGTTTCCACCTGCAATTGGATCTTACGGGTTGCTTGTGCGCTCTCTCTCTCTCTCTCTCTCTCTCTCTCTCTCTCTCTCTCTCTCTCTCTCTCTCTGGACCAGAGGCATCCCACACAACAATATCCAGGAAAGACTAGTGACAGACAGGATGAAAAAAGCACAGAAAAACAAAGGAAGAATACCAAGCTAAACATATCAAGTAAGAGGGGGAAGGAGAGTAAAAGAGCGAGTAAGGTGAGGGCCCACATGAACTAATCAAGCCCAGTCAGTCTATCCAGCAGTACACAGCCAGCAACAGTCGCATGTGAGGCATGTAGCTGCCGACATAATCTAATCTAGGTCACATATCTTCTCAAGAATGGAAATAGGTATGGTTCTCCTTCCACCATTAAAAACAATTTCAATATATTTGCTACATTCTTTATACAGTAATGTATGGTGTAAAATGTACCGAACATCACGTAGCCACAGATTACATTTTTCACAAGAAACTTTTCAAGGTGTGGTGCCCATTGGAAAGTGTGCTTTACACATGGCGGGCCATCTCTGCTCTACCTCTGCAGAATGAAGTTCATGCCAGGCCTTAAGGTCATTGACAACCTGCATTCCAGCTACCAAAAAGCTTACATGTCAATGAATGATTAATCACCCAAGTAAAAATTCAGTCACTTTCAGTAGTTACTGTGAAGTAATAAAGCAAAATTACTAAAACATTAATATTAATCATGTTTCCTTCATAATTAATAACAAAGCTTGTTTCGTGAAAATCATGTGCCAGTATACCTGGTCATTCAATAAAAGAAGTCACAGTGCATTTTCACCAAGTTCCTGAATGACATGTCTATAGTTGAACCTCATATCTACTAAATACCCATTAATCCAAAATTACAATGTTCCAAACACACAATATTCAATGTGAGCCTAGATGTTCCCCACATCTAATTAGGGAAATAGGAAAAGTATTTGCACTCAAATGAACCAATTAATGTAAATATTAATACCTGAATTAAATCACTAGAGAATGTAAAATTCTAATTATTTCAATGAATTAACCATATTAATCATTCTTCCAAATAAAATGTCAAAGTTGAGGTCACTGAATCAACTGTGTAATTTTCAAAGAATCCCTGTGGCATTTCTACATCTGTGTTCAGGAACAATGGAAAATCTAATTTCGGATGGACAGATGGCTATTTGAGGATTCTGGTATCTCATCACTGTGCCATCTCTACACACTGCAAGGTGTTCTAGCTTTAGTGTCCACCTGCAGATAGCTGGGCACCTGCAGACAGAGGAGAGCAACTAAATTTTGTAGGCAGGTAGTGATGACATAGCTTGAGCATACCTATGTTGTGGATGATTGTCAATAGGCAAGGGTGGGGAAAATTGCTTGCCCACATGAATGAACAGTCACAAGCATTGTGTAATAGTGTCATCTTTAATGTAGCATACCCCACCTGAGCCTTTGGCATGGTGAATGGAACTCGCAGGTACCCCTGCCATGTGGTGCAGCACCAGAACATTGTATTCTACTCTCACTCAGTGGAATGAGCCCAAAATACAAGATGAAAGCAGCATGACAAGATACTACATTATTATTATTATTATTATTATTATTATTATTATTACAACATATTTTACTAAGAGCTCAAGTAACCTGAAACAGATACTTTGTCAATTATTATGTGTAGGATATTAAAAAAATTAAACACTTTACAATCATAATTTTTCTCTTTTACAGCAGCTGCCAAGGACATAAAAATTTAAACATTTCATCACAATTACTAAAATATTAATTTTAAATACAATTCCAAAAATTTATGTACAGTTACCTGCCAGAATTTGGAACACACAATCAATACTGTGCGCTGATTATAGGAGCAGCATGTCATAGACAATGCATTCAAACAACGAATTTGTTTACTCTCATTTTCATAGAGAGGTTCTTGGGATTTAGTTTCCTGGCCCAACAAAGTCCAAACTTTCACAGTTCCAGTCGTAGTCAATGCCAGGACTACATCATCTAAAATCAAACAAGTAAAGTAAGGCCACTGCTTAAGTTATGTTCATTATAATAATACACATAAAATAATTCTCAATTACAATTATGCCAGTGCTGTGCATGGTGGACTTGCATTTTTGTTGAAACTTTTGTAGTGACCTATTAGCTACCATTTTTTACATCCAGTCTGATCCACTGAGAAAAGCAGTGGAATATAAATCACCTGTCAGAGATGCAAAAATTTATAATACAACCAGCAAATCTATTCATAAACTTTGAGTTGATGCTACTGTAACTAGTTTGGCATGTTTTAAGGCGGCAAAACACACACCGATGCTCCTGGATGGTCTCAGTGTTCTCTGGTATCCAACAACGAACTGACTTACGCTGGAGAGAACTAGGAGAACATAAGACCTTTGCCTCAGCAGCAGAAACCATGGTCGCAGTGACTTGATGAACCACAGTGTTGACATCAGCTGGAAGCTTAGTTGGAACTACGACAGCTGAGGTGGAAGGCAACCTGTTAGCCCTGCGAAGAGATCACTGGGGCAGGCAGTCCGTAGGCTGCAGCTCAAGGAGAGAAATATGGATGGGGAAGTGGTCGCTACCACAAAGATCGTCATAGACACACTAATCCCCAGCTGAGATGCTGGAGAAGGCTCTGACTGCAAAGAGAAAGGTCAATAGCTGAATACAACCCATGTGCCACACTGAGGTGCGCGGGAGCACCCATATTAAGAATGCGTAAGTCCAACTGTGCTTATACGCCTTGATGTTCCTACCGTGTCTGCCACTCCACAAGGGACTGTGGGCATTGAAATCCTCCAGGAGGAGGAACAGCAAGGGAAGTTGGGTGACCAAGGCAACAAGGTCCACAGAAGGCACTACCTCCTATGGGGAAAGGTTATACAGAGAAGATAATGTCTCATCATGGCTGGATTCCCTTAGAAGTCTGAATAACATATATATTATGAAGATCATTTGAAAACTCAAATGGGAATCCCTGGAGGGAAAATAACAATTTCTGAGGAATACTATTCAGGCAATTTATAGAGCTGGCATTTGAAGCTGACTGCAGAATAATTATACTGGTGTCAACTTACATTTCACATATGTAACACAAAGGTAAGAGAAATTAGTGCTCATATAGAGGATTACACATGACCACCCCCCCCCCCCCCCCTCATTCTATCTGGGTATAAAACATTAAAGGAAATGAAGACCTGTAGTTTTATGATATAAACTCCACCATGGACCTTATGGTGACTTGCTGAGTATGTATGTACATATAGATGTAGAGAGCAGTTAGCATCTACTCCTTCGAAAAGCGAGATGGTATGTATGCCACTAAATAGATTACGACCTGGAATGGAAGGATCCAAGGACAAAGAAATGGATCTTTAAATGTTTATAACATGTTTCATTGCCTTCTATGCCCAATACCCTCACAAATGATGTGAATATATGAAAGAACAACAAATCCACTATATATTGTATTGTCAGTCTAATTTTCTAGGTTGGTCACCATTGCCTTTTTATATTTTTAATTCACATAAGATATTTTGAACAGAAAATATCATTATATAAATTTCATTACCTGTCAACAAGAGAATCTGAAAATGGCTACAGGCCAAAACTGGCCAGTAATGTTAATACATGATACAACAAATGTCATATGATATAGAGAATGTTACAGACTACAATCAATATTTAAAATGATTTTAGCATTACAAAATTACATTAAGGCTGTGGACCCACGCAGGAAGAAGCTAACGAAACATACTCGAATGAAACAAAGTTTTTATATAAGATCATACATTCACAGAATAAACAGAACATTTCCTGTTTATGTTACCGTAAATGTTAATGGGAAAACTCACTATCTCTTTACTCTTACAAATGCAGGCACTGAATTCATCATTCAGGATAAGATTAGCATTAATTAAAATGACAACTACAAAAGTAATTACATAATAACAGCACTTAAAATGAACTGAAATAAAAGTTTACTTGGCACCTGCCTTTTCTCTTGTTTGGACGAAGAACATGAACAGCACTTATCCAGTCAGGATTGACTCTCGATGACAGAGTGAAGAGAATTTCCAAACTAAATGGATCCATCACTAAAATTTCAGAATAATACCCATTGCAGAATAGACGCACATCATCACAGCCAGACATATGGTATGCCTAAAAGCAAAAATACATGATGATTTTTCAATTATCCAATCAGGTACAGACAAAATATTTCCTTTAATTATTTCAGTCTACATGTAATATTAGGAAACATATGAGAGAATAATTAATATACATCATAATATATTATACATATTATGATTGTCAATTCCAACCTGGACTTTCCATTATTAGAATAATTATCTCTTATGGCTAAATTAATGAAGCACTACCTCAAAATATGATATGCCTCTTGTCAGTCTTCCTCTGTCAGGGTCTCTCTCTCTTTAGCTACTATGTATTTTGCCCAATTTTAAGAAACACTGAAGCAAGAGGGTAATGATGTTACAATCACAAGAAATGTTCAAATGGTGAAGAAATGTCACACTTTCCCCACAATGTTGCAAAGAATAAGTATCACACACGTGCCATATTGCTCAAGAAATCTCAATTACTTCAACACAATACGCACTACTCTGGCTCACATTGTTCAATAAAATGGATCTTCAGAAAACAATTCCCTGTATCCTGGTCACAGAAAAGAAATCTTTGTTTTCGGTGATAGGATTATTTAAGATTCACAGAAATTAACTGGTTGTACCATGTGTAAAACTACAATGGCAACTGTGTGAAATGATGATGAATAAACTAAAATGTTTGCTCAGATAGAAGGAAAAATAGAACCCAGTGATGAGCAGTGACAGTGCTTACTCTAAAAAAAAAAAAAAAATGCATTCAGAACGATGGTTCAAAACCACCTATGGCCATTCCAATTTAGATTTTCCACAATTTTATGAAATCACCCAAGGCAAATGCTAGGACAGTACCTTTGAAAGGGCACGGCCAATTTCCTTCTCCATCCTGTCATTTATCCGTTATTGAAGTCAACAGAGGGTCAAAAACAAATGCTAAGTGATTTAGACAAAATTGCTATGTGGTGCAAAAATTGACAATTAACACTAGATAATGAAAAGTGTGAAATAATACACATAACCACTAAAAGAAATCTACTGAACTTCAATTACATGATAAATCAGTCAAACCTTAAGGTCGTAAATGATACCAAATACCTAGGAGTTACAATTGCGAACAATTAGACTGGAGAGAACACACAGAAAATATTGTGGGGGAAGGCGAACCAAAGGTTACGTTTCACTGGGAGAATGCTCCGAAGATGCAATAGCTCCACCAAACAGACTGCCTACATTACACTTGTGCATCCTCTCCTGGCGTACTGTTGCCCAGTGTGGAACACTCACCGGGTGGGACTGGCGTAAGACATTGAGAAGGTTCAGAGAAGGACAGCTCGTTTTGTTTTATCACGTTACAGGGGGGAAAGCGTCAAGAAAATTTTGCATGATTTGAAATCATTGAAAGAACGATGTTATTCGTTGCAGCGAGATCTATTTGCAAAATTTCAGTCACCGACTTTTACTTCTGAATGTGAAAATACTTTGCTAGTACCCACCTACATAGGGAGACATGACCATCCTAATAAAATAAGAGAAATCAACTCGAAAACGGAACGATTTAGGTATTCTTTCTTCCCGCGCGCTATTAGAGAATGGAATGGTAAAGAAAAATTATGAAGTTGGTTAATGAACCCTCTGTCAGGCACTTAAATGTGATTTGCAGAGTATCTATGTAGATGTAGATACCCAAAAAACCAAGCATGAGCTCTGTCAAAGGAAAGGAACATTAAATCCTAAGCTTTTTTTTTTTTTTTTAAATCTAGAAACTATAGTGATTGGTGCATACTGTAAATTTTTCATAATTTTTTGTCTCATTATGGGCAGGTATTTGAAATTTAATAGTGACAATAGAATGCTAAAATGTTAATTTCAATTTAGTACATTATACTTTATTTTGGAATTAAGGTTAGAATAACAGATTTATATACAATGTGGCATAAGGTATTGGTTAGGTTGGAAGATAAATTCTTACGACTTGAAAATATCAACATATGTTTTTTTTTTTTTTTTTAATTTTAACTTCATTCCCACATAATGTGCCACAGGAATTAATTTATTATTTTGAAAAAGTAGGTTGTAGTTTGGGAGTAATATGGTTCATTGTTTCATGTTATTACATTAACTGTGTCAAAACAATGCATATGGGATGCAACTGACTCAATCACTTTAATTATGTGACACAAAAATGAATTTATGGCATTTTGTGGCAATCAGCATTTTATTCAAAGTGAGAATTTGAAAATTTGTCCCAGGCCACATCTCTTTGGTATTTTGAACTGTCAAATTAAACCAAGTAAGACAACTAAAACACATTAAGAGGAATATGTGACTAGCTGACCACAAACGAAAAACATGCACGAGCCCACCACCCTAATCACACTTTAAATACTTTGCCCTAGAATTTTAGGAAATAAGTCTGATAATGCAAACAACATTGTCATACCACAGTTTGTTCAACAGTTAAAATAAAGGGTAGATCTCTTGGTAAATGATCTGCCAGGTTTTGGTCTGAAAGTAAAACAATAATAAAATGGTGCACATTGTTATCTAAATACCAGCAGAACCACATACTGGAGGGTCCTCCTGCTGTAGCAAATAGCTATGTGTAGTACGTCTGTGCCCAATAAAAAAGACCATGTAAAGCACACCTCATCCCACATTTGATACTAGCAGTAGTATGCCACAGAGCCATATGGTAGATTTTACTAGATGCAACTTATTGTTCACTTCCAGCCACTCATCCCACTGATGCATGACAACCTCAATAGCAAGAAGATAGCCTGTAGGGGAATGACATAATGAAATTTCACAATCTAACACACCTCCTTGGCTGTTACATCAGCCCTTTTGTTCCCCATTGTACCTATGTGCCCTGGTACCCAGCAGAAAGAGCCCTCCTTCCCCAGCCTTTGTAAGTGGATTTGGGTGTCTAGGATAATCTGGACTACTTTATCTGTTATATATAAGACTTGGAAAGACTGAATGGAATTCCAACTCAAAGCAAATGAGGAATTTAACATGCGTGACCTGTCTCACTTATTACAGTTTCTGCAAAAACAAGAAAGCAACAAACACAGACCCCCCCTCCTTCAGAAGCATCCATAAATGCCATTACAGAGTCCAGCACTCAGTTAAAATTTCATACAATAGTGTATTCAAAACAAATCCAGTATAGTGCAGCTTCTCCTGTACAACACTAAATCCATAATTACTATGGACATCTACAGTAGCCAAAGTGGCAGTTGGTTAAAGTCCTAGATTTGGAATTGCACTTGCACCACACCAAATGACTCCTACAGATGATGCACACAGATCCTAAATGGCCTTATAGTTTGTGGGTTATTAGAGAAAAGGGGCTCCATAGCTGGTCAAGCAACAAAGTGGGATGCTGGTGAATTGGGAGCAGCAAGAAACTTACATCCCTGATGCACCAGGAGTGGTTACCATTGGATGGTGAGTGGCAGTTTGCCAGTCCCCTACAGAAACTGTGTATGTGGCTGGTTCTGTATGCACAAGTGGCCAGTCTAATTCTCCCATGGTGAATAACATCAATCAACTGCAGATACAAAGGTCACAGAAGAACAGAAGCCATTTCTCATTGGGGTAGCACCTTCAACTTGTGTCTCCACTGGGGTGGGGAGCCTGTAATGTGTGGAGGGGCAGGCAAGTAGGTTTCCCCACCTGTAAATCATTCTCCATGGGATCTGGAACAGAGTCAGAAGAAGCATCAGGTAGAATGACATTGACATGCTCTGACAGTCTATTTCCTGTTGTCACCAGTGATTGAAGTTTCCACCCCCCCCCCCCCCCCCCCCGGCCACTTATTTTCTCTTTCCTCCTACTTTGGCTGGTTTGTAGGAGTTACAGTAGCAGTGGGAGTGACCACACTGGACTTTTGACCAGGCTCTGCCACTGAAGGTGCCAGGAGGTCTCCAATGTTGATTTACTATATTTTTCTGGCATTTTTGGGTGAAAGGGAAGGGAGGAGGGGCTATGGACCCTGAAATAACTGCAGCCTTGCAAGTGCACTAATAAAGGCAAGTGTTAACACTGATACTCTCAACCTCTGTTCGTGTACATGCATCAACTTTGGAAGCAAGCTTTTGAAGAAGAAGAGAAGTGAAAGAGGTAGTAAATGTGGCAGGTTTCATGGGCTTAAAGATCTTTTTGACATGTTTCATTGTTTTAATGTGCTCAATCTTCTGTTCCTCAAAGTAGATGCTGCAGCCCCTACTCCAAACAAAGTGTTCCTTAGAGAAATTTACACGTTTTCTAAAAAACCAACAAACAAGTCTCTTGTGGGTGTCCTTTACCACAGTTGCAAAAAAGTGTTTTCTCCCTTAAATGCTCCCAGTGCTGGCATTTAATTCTGTACATAGGTTTGGGGACAAGGAGCAACACATTTAAAGTTGCCTTGACAGATCCCAAGAGCTTCCGACTACTGAAGGCGATGATAAAGGAGCCTGTATTTACAAAATCTCAATACACCTTTTTCATAGTATTTTGCACACCAACAAAGATTTCCTGAGTTCACTCATCTTTCAGTTCTTTGGGAACATCAATCAGATCTGTATATCTACATCACAACTCCACGACTGATATTTAAATGCCTGGCAGAGGGTTCATCAACCTCTTGCAGACTATTTCTCTACCATTCCATTCCCAAATAGTTTGTGGGGAAAAAATAACACCTAAATCTTTCCATTTTAGATCTTATTTGTTATATTATGATGATCGTGTAGGTGGGTGCTGGAAAAATATATTTGCATTCAGACGAAAAGGTAGATTGGTTGGTTGATGGGAGTAAGGGACCAAATAACTAAGTCATCAGTCGCTTTAGCTCAGAATGGCATGCAATGAAAGATGCAGTCCGACTCAGGACATTCCACTAGTAAAAATGGGGGAAAACTAAAATGTAATTAAAATCAATTATACCAGCACAACTAAAACCAAAGTAAAATATGAAATTATGCTATGCACATCCCGAGAGCTCTATAACCTCTATAACCCCAATTTATTAGTGACGAGCATGTACTGGTTAACAGATTTTGCCCCTAAAGCAGGAGCCTAAACATGGGAGAAAGGAGCAATGTTAAAAACAAGGTAAAAAAAGAGTAAAAGAATGTCTTTGGGGGGTGGGGGGGGGGAGTGCTCCAAACCCCGCTGCTCACAGAAAGAAGCACAGTAACAGTCAAGAAAAGATGGATCCTTACCAGGTTTTAGAAGAGGAGCCACAATAAGGTGTTTCCAATGAAAGGGGAAAGCCTCTTGGAACCAAACATGGTTAAATACCTGGTATCAGGGCAAAATATGAAATGATGGGAAGAGGAAAGGGCCAGTAGCAGTTCCCATTCAGTAAAGGGTTTGTTATAAGGTTCCTCCTGGTGAGAGGTAAAACATAAGTTGGCAGCTTTGGCCTGTTGTTTCTTGGGAAGAAAAGTTTCAAGATAAGCAGCAGTCACTGACACCTTCCCAAAATAAGATGCAATATGTTCTGCGAGAACAGACAGGTCTGCGCAGACACCGACCGAGAGGGCAAGGCCAGGGATGGATGGCAGATGCTGGCAACCTTGGATGGAGCAAAGCATAGGCCACACTCTTGACAGGGGAACAAGAGCCAAAAGGAGAAACTGTACCCAAAACACCCATTTGCTCCTTTTGATAATGTAACGGGCTTTAGCGTGAAGGTGTTTAATAAGATTAGCCAGGGATGGTAGGTGCTTAAAACATTGCAAGGCTCCAATAAACTTGTATTCCACTACGGAACTGGCCGGCAGCTAGAAGGGCCCATCGACAAAGGTGACACAGATGCTACCAGCTGAAGATATCTTATGGATATCAGTACCTCCTGACTGGTAGGTTGTGAAAACAACATGGGATGTATAAAGAGGCCAATTAGCACAACTAAAAACCGAACGAGGTAGCCCATCCCTCATCGGAAAGAATCAACAGGGAGGAGTCGCTTGTAAGAGTCATGATGCGGAGACCAGCAAATAGAGAGAAGGAGAAGTGAGTGAAACATCTATGGCAGACGTGCCGTGACGGACCTTGTCCTGTGACTTTTGTTTCTTCTTTTTGTTCTCCTTCTCCTTTTCCTCCCCCTCCTCTTTCTCTCTCACAAGACAGAGATAACAGGTCCCAGAGAGGGGACTGGCATCAGTGAGGTCTGGCACCGATTAAGATAAGGCGAACTTGTACTCACAGAAAGACCTCTGATCTGGTGAACACCAGGAAGAGGAGCCCTGAGAGAGGACACCTTCACCAACAAGTGCCAAAGAAGAGGAGCACTTCTCCAGCTGGAATGGAGGATGGGGACACAAACGGAGGGGCAAGGGAACTGCAGAAGAGAGAGGGAAGAGTGGTGTGGGAATGTGATGATGATGATGATGATGATGATGGTGATGATGATGAGGAGGAGGAGGAGGAGGAGGGGTAGAGGATGTAACAGAGGCAAAGGTAGGTAACATTGCACAGGATGTTGATGCTCGAATTTTCACCGGGCCTCAGAGTACTTTAAGTGTTCAAGAGACTATTACTCTAGCATCTTCTATTCCTTCTTACACGCCAGGCAAACTGGGGAGTGTGAAAGGTGGTGTTGGTTACAGTTGATACACACAGGAGGTAGAAAACAGGAGCTTCCCTCATGGAGTGGGCATCCGCATTCACTGCATAGAGGGACCACTGTACAATAAGAAGACTTGCCCAAACTGCATACAATGAAAACATTGCATGGGAGGTGAAATGTATGTCTTCACATCACACCAGTAAATCATTACCTTGACCTTCTCTGAGAGTGTATTGCCTTGAAGGCCAAGTTTAAGGTACCAGTACCAGTACGATTATCCTTGGGGCCTATTTGAATGCGGAGAACAAAATGGACACCTTCCCATTCCAGATTGGCCTGAAGTTCCTTATCAGTTTGAAGCATATGGTCCTGAAGAAAAATAGCTCCTTTAATCACATTTTAAGGCTGGTGAGGGGTTATAGACACCAGAATGTTGCCAAGACTTTGCAGGTGCCCAGAACAGCAAATTGGGAGGCAGATAAGGTTTTGATTAGAGAGCCAGAGTGCATCTTACTCATCGAGACAGCTTCGCCAGACTTGTCCACTATCTGCTCTACAAAATACATTGGCTTGGTGGCAGTCAATGTAACTCTGTACATCCTGGTGCAGACCGGGTAGCACAGAAAGGGTGACACCCCAAGCCAACATGCCTGGAGAGGAGAATGTTAGTGAAAAATTTCATAAATAGCTCTTTCCACAATGAATCAATTCTTCTGTTGATGATTCCCACCCAAACCTGTGCATACTTTAAATGACACAGAACTAGATGCTCTTCTCTGAACTTTATCCATGTCCTCCTCCAGTTCCATCTATCGAGGATTCCACACTGCACAGCAATACTCCAAAAGGGGATGATTAAGTGTAGTGTACGCAGTTTCTTCAGTAGAACTGGTTGCATGATCAGAGTGTTCTGCCAATGAAATGCAGCCTTTTGTTTCTCTTCCCCACAACTTTTTCTGTGCATGTGTTCCTCCCCAATATAAGTAGTTAGAAATTGTAATTGTGTGAACATAGTTCAACAGATTTCCTTTAGTGCTCATATGGTTGACCTCACACTTTTCGTTATTTATGGTCAATTGCTGTTTCTGCACCATACTGATATCCTCTCTAAACAATTTTTAGTTGCTTTTTAATCCTCTGGTGACTTCACTATACAATAAATGACAGCATCATCTGCTACCAGTCTAAGAGCTGCTCAGAATGAATTATGAAGACAAATAACAGTAGATGTGCAATAACACTTCCCCAGGGAATGCCAGGTTTCACTTCTAATTTTTCTCTGTGGCTTTTGGTCAATTACTATGGACTGTGTCCTTTTGCACAGGAAATCTTAAATCCAATTGTACAACTGAGAATGATATTCCATAAGCATGCAGTTTGAATAGAAGCAGCTTGTGAGATATAGTGTCAAAAGCCTTCCAGAAATCTAGAAACATGGAATAGATTTGATATCCCTTGTTGGCACCATTCATCACTTAATGTGAAAAAAGGGCTATCTGTGTTTCACAGGAACAATACTTACCGACTCAGAATTGACTATTGGTCAACAGACCGTTCTCTTTGAAGTAGTTCAAATGTTCGAACAAAGTACACATTTCAAAATCCTCCAGCATCAATAATATGAGACTGTAATTTTCCAGATACTCTTATTGTCTTTCTTGAATACTGGAGGGACCTTTGCAAACTCTGCAGTCTCTGAGTATAGACCTGAGTGAACAGTTGTGTATGATAGCTAGGCTCTGAGGGGCGTACTCTGAAGGGAGTCTAAGTAGTTACCAATCTGGACCAGAAGACTTGCTTTTGTTAAGTTTTTTCAGTTGATTTACTACTTCAAGAATATCTACTAAATTACACATGCTAGCAGCTGTTCTTGATTCAAATTTTTCAGTATTTATTAGGTCTTCTTTGCTTAAGGAATTTCAAAAAGCTGTGTTCAATACCCTTGCTTTAGCAGCACTGTAATGCATAACACCACCATCGCTATTGTGCTGTAAGGGTATTGACTGTGCATTGCCATTAGTTTACATTTGACCAGAATTTCTTTGGATTTTCTACTGAATAAGACAGGGTTTCACAGTGGAAATTATTATAAGCTTTTCACATTGAAGTCTGCAATAAATTTACTATTACTGTAATAGATTGCAGGTCTTGAAGATTGTGTGTTCACTTAAATCTCACATGCTTGTTTTGTTCTTTCTGCAGCAGTGTTCTGAACAGTTTGTGCACTACGCAGGTCAGCCCATTCGTTTGTTAAATTTATTTGGTACGAATCTCTCAATCGCTTCTGATGTTTCTTTGAATTGATATATGTATTTCTCATTTAATTTTAGTGGATTTGGGAATTTCAACAAAACAACACCTTTGCTGTAGTTCAGAGTGTTATGTTGGACTGTTTCAATGGCATATTCACCTTCTGAAAGTTCATTGCTTGTTGGGAAGTCCGAGTTTCAATTCACGGCATTCCTTTTTGGAAACAGACATATTTTGTAGAGCCATATGTGCCCTGTAAGACTTTTGAAAATAAAAGGCATAACTCCCACAGCTACCTTATTTCCTTTTAATTATTAGAAACATGTTATGACTTGACAGCATATATTCAGAAACTTGATACAAAAGTCTTTAAGTTACTCATTCATCAGAAGAACTTGCTAAAAAAGCCCTAGCGTTTTGTTGGCTGTTTATGTCCACAAGCAGTACAATGGGAGTTGGGAAGAGGAGATGAGGGTTCAATCTCTGTTGCAATAACAGCTCAGAATCTACCAGTCCACCCACACAGAGCCCCACTTGCTTAGGTAAGTATCATACAATTGAGGTGTGGCAGTATTCCCAAATGTTGCCCCTAGCAACACTTCCACTTTAACAGCCATACATCTTATTGACATGCCACACAACTTGAGACTGAGGTGCTCATTTTTGAGGTTTCAACAATCCTTAGGACCAGAGTGATTAAGCCAAGATGCTCATTCTTTGTGATGCACAATATTCAAACGCTCCACTACACAGTGGTCACTTAAGCATGCCCAGCGCTTAGTGTGACAGAAATGGCGGCACTCACCAACACCATCTTAGGGAACCCAGGTTCACCCAAGCACTTCTCCATAAAATGAATGCAGAGTCTCTAAGGACCACCCGACATTCAATTACTATTAAGGAAGCACTGCTTACTGTAGAAACATGGGAGATGGAGTGGAGTTTCAAGCCGAGTGAGTCACCAGGAGCAGAAACAGCAGCACATTGTTCTCGCTGACACACTACTGTTGCATCAGACTGCACGGCCAAGCAGCCCGGAACAGTAGCTGCAAGTGACCCAAGAAGATATCAATACCTGACCAAATACAGTCTCAATTAGGCACATAGGTGTGACATTAATGACACCACCATTGCACAGGTAGCATCACTCTAACGGCACCCCACTTCCATTTGTGACTGACAGCCATAATGTACCGCGATGTACCACTGCGGCCACTAGGCCCCAAACCTCTGCCCATCACCAGAATGCTTTCTTGGGGACTATGTCTACATCGTCTCCTACCAAGAGGACATGAGCAGGAGGTCCAGCCTGCCCTGCCCTTGCTGGGGCCTCTACATATGCCTACACTTTAGGTCTCAGGTGTGATGCTGCCAGCTGCTGCCTTCTGTGGTGTGAGTCAGGCCTTTTTGCGATGCTGCACTAGCAATAGCCACAAGCACCTGGTCAGCAGCTGGTTGTCATCACACCTGGCCAAGTGGATGCATTGCTATTCTTTGTACTAGCGGCATTCAACACCACCTTCCTTAATTGTTGGACTTCACCTACTGGCAGTCACCTGCCACCCACATATCCCTCTTACAAGACCACATGGGCATCGAATCTTAGAATTTTTTTATACACATGGTATGTGAAGTTCAGGATTCAAATAACAATCTGCCAAAGCCATTTGACGCAACTCTCAAAATTTATCAAAAAATCGACTTTAAAGTTTTGCAAGTACATGTAAGTACCAATAACATATTCAGTTGTAGCAACTGTCGGTGTAGCTCAGGAGGTAGTGTATGTGGCCTTACAACCATAGGGTCAGTGGTTTGAATCCTGCCATGACATTTTTATTTTATTTTATTTTATTTTATTTATTTATTTATTTATTTATTTATTTTCATTGTGTTCAAATACTGACACAGTTTTAATATCTAATGGTGATTTTTACGAAAATGCACATGTTTTTGTATATTCCTAATATTCTATACTTTATAAAAGGTTGTTAATAATGGTGGTTTCAATCAAAGAAACATAAATTACATTTTTTACAGTATTGGCTTCACTATTAGTTGTCGACGGTAGTCTTTGATTGTTCAGTCTGTGAAGAGCTATGATACTGTTTTTGGAAAGCCATCTCCATAGATGGTAATGGTTTTCCAAGCAGCTTACCTGCTCAACCACTGTTTTAGGTGACAAAGCATTCAGCTTTTGTATATACACATAAACAAAAATTGACAACACTAGGAAATAGAGATCACAAAATGTTTTATATAATTGAATTCGAAAACGAAAGAAATTTTTAAAAAAATAAATAAGACTCCTCCACAGCAGGAGTCAAACCTCTATGGCTGTGAGGCCAGAATTCTGCCACCTGAGCTACACCGACAGATGCTGCAGCTGTTTTAATTATTGGTACTTATGTTTACTTGTAAAACTTTTAAGTCGATTGTGCCAGACTAAAATCCAAAGGTCATGGGTTCAATCCCCGTCTGGTCCTACGATTTTTACCTGTCACTTTCCACTTCTTTCCCCTCTGTCAGTGTTGTTGATGTGAAAAATATTGAGTAGCACTGTGCTTCGGAATCCATGTTAAACTATAGGTCCCCCTGTAACTGGTTGGGTAAGTCAGTTCGAAGGTTGGAGGAAGGCAACTGCGTACCACCTCCAAACAGGACCATGCCAAGTAAAGCACTGTGGTGTTCAAAACAATCTTCGCATTGTTGAATGCCTTACCTTAACTACCTAAGTGGGTGAACACTTATAAAGGACAGTTTGTGCTCTTAACCTAAAGCGTATGTTGGTATCGTGTGCCACAAGTGATGATTGGAAAATAAGGTGGCATAACAAGCAATTTGTGTACCAAACAAGACATGTTTTAGTTTCACATACAGGAAAAAGTAATATTGCATTTTAGCCTAATATGCTTTATCACAACCAGTTTTCTGCTTTCACTTCTTTTAGCTTTGCCAGCTCTCAACTCCCATCCAAACCTAAACTTTAGGCTACAATACAGATAAACATGTCACCAAAACCAATTTGTCTGCTTTCACAATTGTTGTTCTCAGCATATCACAACCAAACTATTGTCCCCTAACCTAACCTATAACTAGGGCTATCCTACATAAACTAAAATCAGTTTCTCTTGCTTTCACATTTGTTCACTACACAAAGACAAAGTTCATGTGCATATATCACCAAAATTAAGATTAGTTATTTTGTATAGATTTAACAGTATTAACCCATCATATTTTCCCGTTAACAATTGGCTGCAATACAATCAGAGGCATTGCCAATATTTGCATTTGTTAAAAGGAGCAGCTTATTGTAGACTTTAAAATGTGCGTAAGTGAGGTGATACAAAATATTTGTTCCATGAAAGGCAAGAAGAGCATTTTTACACTATATATCGAGCAAGCACAAATTTATCTGTTGTTTAATTGCACACTCCATTACTCAAGGCAACACTTGTTTAAGTACACTGCAAAACAATTTTGAGGTGTACAAAAAGGGCAATTTTAATGCCAGAATGTGCAGTTACATATTGGATAAATTAACATTTGATAATATTACAGTGTTAAAAATTATCTTCCTACATCTTATGGAAAGTACATTTTGCATCTCCTCACTCCAGAGAAAATATAAATGATATAATAGATAATTTATATCTGATTATTGGTCCACAGGGTCCAAAAAACAATCGTGATTTTATATAACACGAAAAAAGTTCACTGTTGTTCATACTTCTTGTGCATTGATGAGTCAAACCCACAACCAAAAAATTCTAGTACTTATCCCCCCCCCCAACACAAACTTCATTTATACATCAGCCAGGATTGAGAAAGGCCCATATAATGTATTTGCCAGCACATAAGATGCACCAGCATATAAGATGCAGCCCACTTTTAAGACCCCCCCCTCCTTTTTTTTAGGAAAAAAATCACCTAATACATCTGTTGCAATATAATTATAACACATTTGTTCATGTACATAAAATATCTAAGGCAGTGGTGTTCATAAATTATGCGCAGTTAAGTTTATTGACAGTTTCCACTTATTCAAACAGATATTTCGCCTATTGCTGCTTACAGTGCACGCCGACTATATGGCGCAATGATTGATGCGAGTGTTGTAAAAGCTTATTGACAACTAGGTGGCTCTGCTTACGATTGCTCCAATGAGACACCATGCCGACTATCAGTTTCCGAACTTCGCGCAATGTTTTGAAAATTTGCTTTGAAGCGCAAAAATTTATGTAAATATTTTTTGATGTACCATAAACTCTGAGCATGGTGGATGGTTTGCATCTGTGTACTGGTTGGCGAAATGTATGGGGAACAGCATGTTATAACCTCAAAAATAGAACTGTAAGAGTCAGAAGCTGTGCAAACATCACAAAAAATACTTGGGTACATATTTGCACTTGAGAATGCGAATAAATTCACAAATATCATCAGGCGAGACATAGACAAATACGTGAGCAGTGTTTCATTATTCAAATAATGAATGACACTGTTACAGGATTGCCAAAAAAATCTATTATGATGAATGAAAGTACATCGAAAGTTTCTACTTCCTATGATGTTACCAGTTTTAGTTACACTTGGCACTAAAAACAGTACTAAATTTTAAAGAAAAAAATCTACTACACAATAAAGCTCCTGATGGGTATTTTGGTGCATATTATGTACATATTGCAAATAAAAACTACAAAAATGTAACAGAGAACCTTAAATGCACATTTTCTTGCTTAAAACATAATTTCCCACATTTTACACTTTTTTTTAATCCCTTGAAAGAAATTGATTTTTTAGGTACCTACTTTAACTGAAAACTGGCGTGTAAGATGCATCCAGTTTTTAGACCAATTTTTGTAGGGAAAAAAAGTGCATCTTATACACTGGCAAATACGGTATATAGCCCAGTGGGTTAAATTGGGTTTTTTGGCGACTTTTTGTACTGTCAAAATATTATGACGACGCCTGGGTGAATTTATTGAGGATATGTGGACGAGAAAATTGGAGAGTTTGTGTTACTGGGACGTTAAGTTACAGGAAAAGTGTCGTTCAAACATTTCAAAAAATCAACATTTATTTGATGCTAAAAATATACAAATACAAATCCATGAAAAAAAAAAATTTATAAAGTAATACCCAAAGCTTGTTTGTGTTAGGCCCATTTATATGTTTATTTTCTTACTAAGAGACAAATACCACAAAGGAAAGAAAAACAGTATTTCTCCTTCAACAGAGATGAATTTGATTAAAATGTGTGAAGATAATTTTCCAAAGAAAGCATTTGCTGTTTTCACAGACAGTGAAAATGATATGATAAAAATGTGACAGCTTTCAAAAGAAGACCTGCCTGACTGTTAAAATATGGTAGTTTGGCTCTTTATGTTAACATACTTGAAGCAGAAGTAATACCTTCAAGTTTAATAAAGCATATTTCTGAAGTTCACAAGTACTTTCAGAACTACCACCAATCAAGTGGTTGCTTAAAGAGAAAGAACTGCCTTTTGCCACAGCTCCCAAATTTTACTAGATTGAATTGTCAACATAATTGCTTACCAACATTTATTGATCATTTTTCTAAATATGTAGACATTTTAGCAGGGCACTATGAGGAAGTCCCTGCTAACATTAGCAAAATTTTGGATATGCCATAATTTATAAAGCTGTCACTTATCTTCTCCATCAACTGTTTGAGGTTTATAGAGTCCTGAACCTCCTCCTGATAAGACAGCACAAATATTGCTCAAGCTGTCAAACTGTGGATTGGCCTTTCAGAAAGTCCCGATATGGAACCATACAAGAATGTAATAATAATAATAAATAAATAAATAAATAAATAAAAAGAAAGGAAGGAAGGAAAAAACCAAATGGAACAAGCCCTAAAACAATTTCGTTTCCTAGCCAACACGTTAGATCTAAGATTAAGAGGTAGAAGAGTAACTGCTGAACAAGAAGAGTGTGCAGAAAAGTGGCTCATGGAGTTGCATCCAGAGTGAATTGCAACTTTTCTATCACTTAGAATTGCTGATACGGACTATTTCCCTGTCACTATGTTTTCTGAAGCAGTTATTACACAGTTCCATCCAAATAAGTGGTGCAATATAATGGAATTGAAAACAGCACAGTTAGTAAATAATTTTTATTAGTTTTGAAAAAGGCCTTATTTCTTCCCCTGCCAGCACTACATCCATTAAGAGGATATTCTTCACTTATGGGATAGTGTGGTCAAAACATATAAACAATTTAGGAGAAAAAAAGCTGAGAGGTTAGTGAAGCTTAGCAGTCAAACAAATGAATATAAAAGTTTTATTATATGCACGGTAATTATAATTAAACTTTCAAACTGCTGTAAAAATAACACCTCTGGTAAAAATGACATCAAATTGCAATGAAATATTATTGGAAAAAGGGGAAAATGTATGGCAGAAGAAAATAAATGGTGTGAAAATATAACAAAACATGGCACTGTAAGTATCATAATTTAATAGTGGTTGACTACAAATGACAAATCAATCATACAATAATGCCTAAGGCATAAGTTAATACGTTGAATGAACTGTACTGCTCTGTGTGTAAGGCCATCCACCACAGCAGGATCATATCACATCAGATGGGATAAATCTGTTTTCGTTATGGCCGCGTCACATTTTAATCCCCCGCATACTGCCGGTACGCCAAACAGCCGCGCTGCTAAACCGAGCAGCGATAACAGCGCAACCTGGACAACCGGTGAACACAAGCGGGCTGAGATGCGGCAGCGGCCAGTGCATGTTTGGTCTCCAACCGGAAAGGTTTAGCTTTCTTTTGTTCATGTACCATGTGTGTGATTTAATAAAGTGTTCTAAGTCACAACACTTTTAATGGTGACGAGTCATGGATTTTTACAAAGTTCCGCCCACGCCCTTAGTGACAACATGACGGTGTTAGAACAAATACTCACAAATCTGGTGGAGCAGCAGAAGCTACTCAACAAACAGCACAAGCAACTTGCACAACCTCTGACAGTCATTGCCGCTGCCTTACAGCAACAGCGTTCTACCAGAGTAAAAAGAAACCATGACAGACCTATAGAGCATGGGCCGCAGAATTACAGGGGCTTAGCTGTAAGTGCCAATTCATAACTGAGGTTCATCAGGAATCCTACACCCACCACATGTTTGAGATGCAATCCTCCGCTCAGCCCCCAACAAAGAAGTCAGACGAGCTCTCCAACTTGACAATCCTTCATTAGATGATCTTAATATTACTCAAACCTTTGAAGTCACAAAAGCCGCAGAGGCACAGATGGATTTGTGGCTTGACGTATGTGACGTGCTGTCTGATAGGCCCTTTGTTGACAACTTACCGCATGCTGCGGGAGAGGAAGTTGCTGCTATCCAACCGCAGCATGCCCCTAAGGAGTTTAAGCAGAACACTAGTCTTATAAATAGACAGGCTCTACCCTCTCGTCCCCACTGCTTCAGGCAGCATGCACGAGAAGATTGCCCACAGCATTGGACCGTGTGCCATAAATGCAATAAGAAGGGTCACATTGCACAAGTATGTAGGTCCAACACTGTCCAAGCCATACAAGATGACGAGGTAGCAGACGATTCTGTCTTCTGTGTTAACTCAACACTCTCTTCCTCAAACAAATTGTACATAGATGTAAAAATGCTAGGCACCGATGTTCACATGCAAGTCGACACCGGATCCGCCGCTACCATCATCACTTATCAGACGTACATGTCCTTGGGTTCACCACCTCTGTCTCCAGTTACGCATCATTTGCGTACATATAACCGGCAACAGATATCTCTCTTGGGACAGCTGGATGTGGATGTCTCCTACAAGTCGGTCGTTCGAAACATCACTGTTTTCGTGGTTGATCAGTCAGGCACCGACAATTTATTTGATTACGACGCCTTTAGGACCTACGGTTTCTCTGTTGAGATTCCTTATCTGCCGAATTTTCAGATCTCTTCTCGCTGGGGTTAGGAAGGGCAAAAAACTTCGAAGCTCACATTACTTTCAAACCCACGGCATGACCAAAATTTTTCTGCGCACATCCCATTCCAGTCGCGCTGCGCGATTCTGTTAAACAGGAAATTGAAAGACTCACCGCCTCCGGTGTCCTTTTACCCATTGCTGCCAGCAAATGGGACACGCCTCTTTTTGTCTTGCGGAAACCTAATGGTTCTCTTTGCCTGTGTGGCGACTTCAAAGTTACGGTAAACGCACAAAGCCTCATTGACACATACCCCATGCCTCAACATGAAGAGATGTTTGCCAAGTTAGCAGGCGGACAATTCTTTTCCAATATTGATCTACCTGAAGCTTATCACCAGCTTCTCCTAGACGGAGCGTCACACACATTTCTTGTTTTGAACACCCCTATCGGTTTGTACCAATACCAGCACTTACCGTTCGGCGTGGCAAGCGCCCCTGCTATCTTCCAGCACTTTCTTGAACAGTTGCTCCCCACGGTACCTGTCTGCATCAACTATCAAGATGACATCATTGTCACAGGTGCCACCACATCCAAACACATCAATATCCTACGCACCCTATTCTCAGTTCTCCAGGAAAAGGCATCAAATGCAATTTTCAAAAGTCCAAATTATTACAACCCTCTGTAGTCTACCTGGGGTTTCAGCTGTCCTGGGAGGGCATCCGGCTGCTTGAAGACGATATTGAGGCGATCGAAGCTCTTCCTCGCCCCACGAACGTCAAAGAGTTGCAGGCCTTTCTGGGCACCATTGCCTATTACCACCGGTTCTTGCCGTCTGTCGCAGACATTGCACGTCCCCTTCACAATCTTCTCCGCAAAAACTTCCCCTTTCATTGGTCGGAAGATTGCGAAGCAGCATTTAAACACCTCAAAACCCTCTTGCATACCTCGCCATGTCTGGCTACCTATACACCAGGTCAAATGCTTGTACTTGCTACCAATGCCTCATAACACGGCATAGGGGCGGTACTCACGCACCGATATCAGGACGGGACCGAACGCCCAATCGCCTATGCCTCAAAGACCCTAAATGCCTCACAACAGAAATACTCTCAAATAGAAAAAGAGGCCCTCGCCATCATTTATGCTCTTCAAAAATTCAGCGTTTTTCTATGTGGGTCAAAATTCCATCTTATCACCAATCATAAACCTTTAGTGTCTCTCTTCAACCTCACGGCATCCCTTGCTGGCAAGGCTGCCCACAGACTTAAACATTGGTCCCTGTATCTTTCCCGTTTTCATTATGACATTCACTTCAGACCCACGACCCAGCATGCAAATGCCAACTTTTTGTCGCGCCATGACCCAAAATTTGACCGAAGTGAAATTCTGCGTTTGGACAAAACAGCAGATGGTTTTCCTATTATGGGCGAACATATCGCAGCAGCAACAGATACAGACCCCCGTACTTCGTCAGGTCCTCCGGCATATCATCCACGGCTGGCCCGATCAACCTTCTAAAAAAAAGCTTCCGACCCTCTTTGTAACTACTACCTTTTACGCTTTCGCCTCACTGCACAAAACGGCGGTGTCGTTCTATCCACTGACGACGCATCGTTGAGGGTAGTCGTCCCATCCAGCCTTCGCCGTGAAGTCCTGCAACTCCTGCATCAGGGCCACTGGGGTGTTACCCACACGAAAACATTGGCGCACAGACACATCTACTGGCCGGACATTGACGCTGACATCGCCCACATGGTTGCTGCGTGCGAGTTATGTACCTCCCAGGTGCAAGCACCTAAGAGCTCCACTTCACCCACGGGAATGCATCCACATCGACTTTGCCGGGCGTTCTATCGGCTCGTATTGGCTCATCATCACAGACGCCTACTCCAATTTTCCGTATGTCGTTCGTGTCACCGCACCCTCTACAGCAGCTACCACAGCTGCACTAACAAAAATATTTGCATTGGAAGGACTACCCACCACCATCGTTTCTGACAATGGCCCCCAATTTACATCCTCTGAATTTTCAACCTTTTGTAACACAAGGGGCATCAAACACATCACCTCTCCCCCATTCCATCCCCAGTCCAATAGGGAAGTCTAACAACTTGTCAGAACTTTTAAAAATCAGATGAAGAAGCTCCTCACCTCAGCCTCCACCGATGAGACACTCATCAACTTTCTGGCCTCTTATCAATTTACACCATTGGGCACTCACAGGCCCGCCGAGTTAATGCACAGCGGACAGCTACGTACACTACTTCATCTTATCAGACCTCCCACAAACTGTTCCTCTCCGGCTACTGCCGGAATCTTTTCCTGCAGTGATCCCGTCTGGGTGCGGGGCTACAGCAAGAAATAGAAATGGATCTGGGGCTGCGTCATAGAAGCACACAGGCGCCGCCTCTACACTGTTCACATGGCTGACAGAGATGTTGCTCGACACATCGATCAGATGAGATGGGTTCTGCCCATGCACGACATGCCTCCAGCCGGCCAACCCGACTATGGATATTGAGGTAGACTTCACGCCTCCCTTGGTGACCCAGCCTTCACCCACACATCAAGCCGTGTTCCAGGATGCATCACCACCTCACACCCCAGCTGCCGCATCACAGGGTGGGGACGCCACACCACCATCACCGGTGTTTCCCCCTCTGTGCACCACACAGCTACCAACCCTCTCCAGAGACATGTCACCAATACTGGGCTCTCAACATCTACAACGTGCTGGTCATTTCCGACCTTCCTTCCGGGTCCTTCCAAGAACCTTAGCACCGGCAGCAGGTAACACCATGGACATCAGAGCAGTACGAGTGTAACACAGTGCAGAGATTGAGCCAAAGTTTTTTTTTTTTTCCTTCCAGTGTTCACAAATTTGCGTTGAAGAAAGATGAGTGTGTGTGGTTTTTTTTTCCAAATGTATTTATGCACTGTTGGCAAACATCATCACTTTTGTTTCACAAAGGGGGGAGATGTGTTATGGCCACATTGCATTTGAATCCCCCCGCCTACCGCTGGTATGCCAAACAGCCGCGCTGCTAAACCAAGCGGCGATAACAGCGCCACCTGAACGACCGGCGGACACAAGCGAGCTGAGATGCGGCAGCGGCCAGTGCATGTTTGGTCTCCAACAGGAAAGGTTTAGCTTTCTTTCGTTCATGTAACGCGTGTGTGACTTCATAAAGTGTTCTAAGTCACAACAGTTTTCAACTGTCCTGAGGCCAAAAACCGTATAAAAAGCATCAATAAAAATTAAATCGAATTTTTAATATACATATGACTGTTGCAAAAGATGTTCAACATGCTGTCCACCATTTTCTACAACAAGTTGAAATAGAGAAACAGTATGTTCCACAACTGATCAAATTGCTTACAGTGTCACATTCAGAATGTGTTATGCAATGTGTCCTTCCAATGCAGCTAAGTTCACAATCAGAACATTGAAAACATCTTCCAGATAGCCCTACGGCTAGCAGTCACAGGACAGCCAAGCTGTGGTGGCTGATAATCCTAGCATTTCTGAAATGGCACTTCAGCATCTGCTTAACTGCATTTGCAATGTGCGGAGGTGCACCATCATGCATAAAAATGATCCCATCCACACTGTTGGAAAGCTGGAATAAGGTGGTTGTGCAAAAGACACTCATAGCGCTTACCAGTGAAAGTACAAGTAAAAGCACAAAAGTATCTGTCTCCTCAAAAAGATATGACCCTATGATAAATTATGCCATAAACCCCCACCACACAGTGACCTTTTCAGGGTGAAATGGTACTTGTTGATTTGTGTGTGGTTTTTCTTTTGCCCATACTTGACAATTCTGTGTATTGACATATCCTGTCACATGGAAGTGGGCTTTGTCTATCCACAAAAACTTCCACAGCCATGCGAGCAAGAAATTCTAAAGCAAAGTCTCTCTTGCTGGCAGGTCAACAGGAAGCAACTTGTGCACATGGGTAAATTTGAACAGATATCGAAGAAGGATGTTTTGCAGGATTTTAAGTAACATGCTCAACATTTGTCTAATTTTCAGGCAATTCTCTGTGCACTACATGTTTGCACGCCACCACTCAATTCCTCCTTCACTGCTGTGGGCATGTCTTCCACTGATGCCCAATCAATTAGTTTACTCCCTCTACAAGGTTGAACACCAAAGGAACTCTTCTTCTCGAATTTCCGAATAATTTTCTCCAGACCCTCAGCAGTCATCGGACCAATGCCTTTCTTCAATCCCTTCAGTGAGCACAACTTCTTGTGAGTAATTATATATTTTTGACATTACAGCGTTCAATCAATGAAATAAATCGCAATATGCGATCACTTGTGGCTGCAATGTACTAGGTTTAGATGGAATACCAAAGTGCGGCGAATGAAAATTTGTGCCCGGCCGGGATTCGAACCCGGGATCTCCTGGTGTGGCGAGAGATGTGCAGGGATAGTCCTCTGCAGTCGGGCTGGTCACTGTGTCCTCGGTGGTGGAGTGGTCAACGTGTCTGCCTAGTAAGCAGGAGATCACAGGTTCAAATCCCGGCCGGGCACAAATTTTCATTCAGCGCACTTTGGTATTCCATCTAAACCTAGTACAGTGCAGCCACAACTGATCGCATATTGCAATTTATTTCATTTCTTCTGAGTAACTTGTGCACCATTATTATACCTGTAAAACAGCTTTATAAGCAGTCCATGATCCTACAGTGGGGCAGTCATGGCGAACACTAGGACGCAAAATCAGGAAAAAGCCGTGTACCAGACGTGTTTATACCAACTTCAATGGATCATGCACATGACAGGTGTTTTCATCTACATATTCTGACACCACCTATTAATTTTCACACCATTTATTTTTCTTCTGCTATACATTTTTGCCCCTTCTCCAATAATTTTTCACTGCAATTAGACATCATTCTGACCAGTGGTGTTATTTTTAGTGTTTTGAAAGTTTATATTTAATCACCTTGTGCATATGAAAATTACAGCTTCCATATATTTTTTGGCATAATTGCCAAATAAATTCAAGCACTTGTTCTACCTCTTCAGTCTTTGAAATGCCCTCGTTATAAAATTCTGCCACCTATCATAGCATCTATTAACAGACTTCAAGAAATTCTGGTGAAAACAGTAGAAAGTTCTGCGATTGTGAACTGACAATTCACAGAAATGTATTCGTCAACTTTAATCACTACGGCATCACAAGCAAGCAAACACCTACCTCCTGTCATCGTAGTGAATGTTCGTTCTGCCATTTTTAAACATTCATACCCTTTGATGGACAGTACCTTCACTCCTAACGTTTGCACCATGAACTGCACACAATTCACTATTAACTTAGACTACTGAGTGATGTTTCATAAAAAAAAAAAAAAGAATGAATGAAAGAAAATATATTATAATGCCACGTCACACTTAGTGGGATCCACTGTTGTGACACCCTGATATGTGAGGTTTTAACTAGTGAAATTGCAACAGTACAATACGCCACACTGCACATATATAAGCTTACTGAGCCAGTATGTATACTGATGATGAAATGGTAATGTTCACACACTACTTTTCATGCTAAGCATAAATAAAGAGTACTTTCTGAACAGCCCTCATACCACACAGCTTCATCTACATACAAGACCAAGATATAATAATGGAAAGTCCAGGCTGGAATTAATAATATAGTAAGGACAATCTACAACTCACCGCAAAGACGAGGTGACGAGCTGCGACAGGCACATACAAAAGACACACACATACAATACTTTCAGCTATCGGCCATGGCCTTCCTCAGAAAATAGAACAGTCACACAATCACACAGGCACACAACACAGTCATACAACCATCACCTCCAGCTGCCGAAGTGCTGCAGTCGGAGGTGATGGTTGTATGACTGTTGTGTGCCTGTGTGATTGCACGAGTGTTCTATTTTCATACAACCATCACCTCCGGCTGCTGCACTTCGGCGTGCCTGTGTGATTGCATGAGTGTTCTACTTTCTGAGGAAGGCCATGGCCGATAGCTGAATGTGTGTGTGTGTGTGTGTGTGTGTGTGTGTGTGTGTGTGTGTGTGTGTTTTGTATGTGCCTATCACAGCTCGTTGCCATGTCTTTGTGGCGAGTTGTAAATTGTCCATACAAGACCAAGATGTAATACCATGAGATTGCTGAGACTGTAGGCACACTTACTTAGTAAATACATAATATCCTGTACAGAGGATTGTTTATGAAGAAGTTGTGTGTGATGTGGATGCCATAACTTCTCACAGTTGACAAAACATGTAATCTGCACAACATTTCAACCCAACATCTGACAATGGTTGCTGATGAAAACTGGATGCATTATTACACACCAAAGTCAAAATGGCAATCAAAACTATGTACAAAGTCTGGAGAAGGTGCACTGAAGATAACAACAACCATTATGTCAGCTGTTAAGGTGGTGGATACTGTTTGGTTCTTTACTTGGGGGGGGGGGGGGGAGATTCCCAAGGAATAGTTCTCAGATTTCTTAGGTGTAAAAAAGGAAAAAAATTGAAAATATTTTACTGTATATGACAGTTTGCACTCAAAAGATTCTCCAAATCACAATATAACAAAGTAATAATTCTTAATACACCCATGATAGCCCCATCTTGAAGAATAACAGGAATTAAAACTAACATGACAAGAATAAAAATCAACATGGCAGGAATGTAGTTGTGCATAAAGTGACAGGTGTAATCACAGTGTACTTAAATAATATATAAATATGAGTTGAAGAGTATCATATAAACTAAGCTAGAAACAAAAAGGTATGAAATTTGTTGTTTTAAAGCTTCACAATATTCTGATTATATATTTGATCCTCTAATAGAAACATTTTCTTCTGAAGGGGCTGTATTTATTTTTATTTTCCTATTTGCTGTGATGACAAAGAACTTTAATTCTGTTTTATTAACTGAGTTCAATTTTTAAAATTTTTAGTAGTTCTCTATGCTCTTCCTTCCTCATACTCTCTCCTTTTTTTGTGTTCATTTACAACTAAAGTCTTTTCTCTATCATGTTCAAGTCCATTTGATAAGCTGCCTGCACACAATCCTGCAACCTGACAGGATAGAGGATAAAGGCTGATAATCTTTCCTCAAACAGTTTCCTGGATGGTCTTTTTATGTGGGACCCATTTCTTTCTGCAAACATTTGTACCTGGATTTTTTCACAAGCACATATTGTGTGCATTTAATTATTCAACAAAACTAATAAACATTCGGAAGTTGCATCTATTATCATTACTGTTATGTATTTTATCATTCCTGAAATGCAGACCCTTAAAGATATAACAGTAATGAGATATAACAAATATGAGAAATAAGGTTTAGATGGTTTTTGTTTTTTTCCTGTCCAGAGATGCTAAATTTAAAGTACCGGTACCTGTTTTATGGGAGACAGATTATGAGAGTGTGATACATAGTAAGTGAATCCAATTACAGTAGCTATTACTTAATTTATAAAACACATTACAGAAATGAGAGAGAAATAATTTGCACACAGTATTAATGTCAAACTTCCCATGATAGTTTATTCGATCTGCAATCTCAACAGAATACAGCAAATCACTTAACAGCAACTATTGTAAATAGTTATTCAATTGGCAGTGGAATTAATCTCAATATGGTCATAAAAGTGTAGGTTTTATTGGAGTTACAGGAAATAAGATGTAAAGACGCGGACAACAATTAACATGCAATATTTCGCAGATTAGATTGCTATATTGATATATGCTGTACTTATATTTATCTTTCATGCTTTTAGTGCAAGAATACGATACAAAGCATAATGAAAAAGGTAAATACCAATGTTTTATACTTTTACAAATACTGAGTAATGTATTTTTCATCAGTTACAGAAATGATAATTTACCACTTAGAAATTCGTAAGTAAAATATTGTTTCTGAAATATCAAGTTGTTTTTTAACGTTTAAGTAAACCTATTTCATTTAACAAAAAGGTGACTATAAGAAAATATAGCTTTTTCTTTTTCTCTCTTTCTTCAAAATTTTACTGAGACTTGTTTTGATTTACCAACTGAAATCAGGGCTCATCTGAACAAGCCACAGTTTCAACCAGTATGGTCACATGCCTATGAAAGACACTGCATGCAGTGTTGTACTGTTAGCAATAGCACTTGAATTATGAACTGTTGGTATAGCCCATTTACGCCAAATTGCAGTACACTGCCCAAAGTGATATGTTGATTTTACGTCCCACACTGATTTGTTTATTACATACAGTGTTGCTTGTCTCTTAGCAGAGAACTCTAATGCCCCTTTGGCCATTCCATGTTAAATCACCATATTTTTGACAATGTTGAAGCTTGACCATCTTCAATTTTGTTCACATTTTACCAGGATGTTGTTAAAGATCTTTAAGTATCTTATATAAAATTTTAGGCTAATATATAATGTGGTTGAGACTCCAGCGCCCCTTTAGTGAAAGGGCTTCATGCATCTCTTGTGAGTCTGACGAACTTTTGGCCAAGTTTACACTTCCATTGCTCTGCATCTAAGTTACTTCACATTTCCAAATGTACATTTTTAGATCAGTTTTGCTCAGAGAATTCAGAAACATTAGCAAGGCTAAAGGTTGAGTAGATTTTATTAGTATTATTATTATTTTTTTTCTTCTACCCTTCAAAGTTAAGCTTAAATTCCTTGACCAAAACTGGATGTTCAACTTTGGCAATCCCTTATTAAGTGGCAAAGGGTTTTTTACACCTTGTTGTTCTGCCTGGCAAAACTGTATCTTTTGTAGTTCCTGAGATAATGGTCCAGAAAGTTGCCTCCAGAATACCATAAAGTTAAATTTAACCAAGTATGGAGCCAACTTTCTTCATATATATCACCTCAAATTTTAATTTTAACTGCACCATTAGAAAAAACAGCTTTTTCTCTGCTAAAATATCATTTCTCTATCGTGGGAACTATATGGGTTGCCTATGTGTTGTCATATATTATTACTGCCAACATTGTTGAGTGGCTGTGTGATGCCAAAGGATGCTCCGAGCTGAGAAAGAGAGATCATCACAGGTAACATGCTAAAATGGACCCATAGCTTATGGGATGTAGGCAGTAAAGATATCTCCTTGTGAACTGCAGATGTCCTCAGCCACCGTCCCAGGGTGGAGGATTTCCTTTCAGAGAATAGAAAGGTTACAGTGTCTAGACGCTGCGGTAAGATGTTCCATTAGTAATTTGTTGCCAACAGGCACGTATTAATTTACATAGCAAAGTTGAAACCAGTACCTGGGAACAGCAACACCGGTAGTTTCACGAGGCTAGAGTGATAGGGTGAATCAGGAAAATTGCTAGTTAGCAGCTCCCCACTCTGGAGAGGATGTAAGGCATGGCCAACTGACGTGAAACATTGTTGTTACTGAGCATAGTGGGTAGAACGATTATGTTTGCTTTTCAGCTGAACAATGTTACTAGCAAGTATGGCGTTTGTTAGTGCAAAAACAAGTCACATCCCCACCCAAGGGTATGGCAGCAGGGGGCAGGGCAGAAACGTGGTTCGCTAGAGGACTTGGGGAGGTGGCAAGCCACAAATTAGATTGGTTGAACATAGCAGTGGCCAATAGGAAATTATTAGGTACCAGAAAGTGGGGGAAAAATAGTGCATCCACACTGGCCTTTAAAACCCCTGGTTGTCGACTGAGCAAGAGGTTATCTGTCAGACGAAATGGGCGCCAGATCCGTGTCGTTCGCCACCAGCCTCGGGTAAGCTCCACGACAGTCTGTTTTTCGCAGGGAGTGTGTCTTTCATGGAATGCTGCTAGGAAGGGTAGCTGTATCAGGCTCTTCCACAGGGAGTCCACAAAGTCTCCGGTACAAGTATCCCCTCGAGTCCTGAAATCCGCATCTCTCTTAGATGCCTATTACTTGTTTTCTGTAGTTATCCCTTTCCACTCGGGACTATCAGACTGATCGACAACCCCTTTCCTCTTTCCTGTGTTAGGATATAACAGTGTGGGCATTAACAAGTTCCATAGCCTTTTCATGAATCCTCTGTAGGTTACCAAGCCTATATTCAGGTGTGTCAGATTCCAAAGCCTATTGTTAGTTTTTATTTTATTTTATTTTTACATTTCCCACGTAAGAATGTTGACCTAACTATCCATAGTCACAAATTATGAAATTTGATTTTACGCTCAGAACACAACTGCTTCAGGTAAACTGTACTGCCGTCTCAGCATTGTTTCTGTGGGAGCTGGTATTGTAATAATAATTTGTTGTTCAGATATCCAACATCTATCTTGCCATGCAGGGCAAAGGAATGATCGAGCTGCTCCATGTGGATGCATTATGGTGACTAGAGTGTTGTGTTGTTCAACTGCAATATTACAAATATTTCTGATCCACCAATTGTTATAACTGCATGCCACATAGTGTACAGATTTAAGGACTACAAGAGGAATGTGGCAAAACCGAGTGTGGTGGCACAGTGGTAATGCACTGGACTCACATTCGAGAGGATGGCGGTATAAATCCACTTCTGGCCATCCAGATTTAGGTTTTCCACAATTTCCCTAAACCACTCTAGGCAAATGCCAGGATAGCTCATTTCAGAGGCATGGCCTATTTCCATCCCCATTCTTACCCAAAATCTCCAAGTGTTAGATTTGTCTCTAATGACTAAGCTGTCGACAAGACGTTAAACCATAAGCTTCCTTCCAATGTGGCAAATTCTAGTTTCATCTGTTCGAGCTATATAGATGGTGAAAGATGATGTGTCATTCGACAGAACTGTGTCATTTGGGTTACTTCCACCACGGAAGAAGGGTGCAAACTGGCAAGACCCAGCCAGAAAAATGTTTACCTGGGCCAGAGCTGCCCTAGTAGGCGAACTCGGGAAGCTGCTGCATGATAACTACACTCTCACATTATGCACAATATTCTAGTGAAGCAAATGCTGCTCTTATTAATGGTTCATTTTAAATTAAAATCAGAGGTGATCCATAGAAAGATATTTGCCACCAAATTTTAACAAATGTAGTGTTCTGATTTTTTGGAGTCAACTTCCTGGATCATTACTCAGGAACTACAAAAAATACAGTATTGTCATTATTACACTGGCTTGCCAGAAAGAACATATACACAAAAGCTGAATAACAATGTGTAAAAATCATAAGCTGTTTAATAAGGAATTACTAAAGTTGACCTTAAATTTTTAGTCACAGAATTTATGCCCTAATTAGAATTTTTTTAAATCTATTTAATCTTTACCAATGATAATGTGATTTTTGAATTCTCTGGGCAAAATTGATCTAGAAACCTAAACTCGGCAGTGTGAAGTATCTCAGATATACAGCTATGAAAGTGTAAACTTGGCTGAAAATTTGTCAAACATGTGTTTGCAGAGTTCGTACAGCGATTTTCAAAACTGTTTTGCAAGTCAACCCATAGAGTGCCCAGGATAAACAAACAATATTCTAGCAGACAAAAAGCTTCTCTATCTAATAGTGCACTTTAATTAAAATCTGAGGTGACATGAAGATATTTGGCTCCAAACTTGGTCAAATTTAGCATTCTGGCTTTCTGGAGGCAACTTTCTGGACCATTGTCTCAGGAAAAGTTTTGCCGTTGTTACACTGGATTATCAGGCAGAACAACTACACATAAGCAGCATAATGAGGTGTAAAAACACTCTGCCATTTAATGAGGGATTGCTAAAGTTTTGGTCATGGAATTGATATGGCCTAGCGGGCCATTCAGTTCGTACGTGCCCGTATTGTGCTCTGTGGCTGGTGCTGGCCCGGCCGAGATAGTTCCCGGCCTAGCCACAGGAGGGCATGGTCGTCTAAGACAGCCGACATGAGCTGTGCACCATCTGCTAGCGGCACGCTCTCAAACGGCTGGAGTGACGGCCGGGGCATTCTACGAGTGAACGCGGAACGAGGTGGATAGTGTTTACGCCAAACAGTGTTCTCTTCATGAATATACACACATTTAACCTTTACCCACGATGGTGTTATTTTTTACTTCTCTGAACAAAACTGATCTAGAAACATAGATTTAGAAATGTGAATTACCTTAGATGCAGAACAATGAAAGTGCAAACTTGGCCAAAGTTAGTCAGACACGCGCACAATGTACGACACCCTTCCACAAAAGGGGCCCCGGAGTCTCAGCCACATTTGATATTGGTCTAAATATTTTTTATAAGATACTGCAAGACCTTTAACAACATCCTGATAAAATTTGAACAAAATTTAAAGTGGTCAAGGTTCCACACCTTTGTGATTTGACAAGAAATGACCCCAATGCACCAAGCCCAAATTACCATGCCATATTCAAATTCTAGTAATCTTGGTTGTGCAACCACAATGCCAGAAATCTTTTCACATGCATTGCTGGAGTACAAATGACAGCACTATGAATGTAGCACCCTTTTATACCTTGTTTACATCACACTACTGCCATCTACATATTTACAATCAGTACCCCCATGACTTGTCACCTCATTGTACAGTTATAATTAGCACTTCCTGACAGTAAGATAATGACATTTCACTGTCTAGCACAGTTTATTTCCATACCGCTTAGGACACTCTGCATGGGATCACAGGAATATAACTACAGTAATCTAAGATTTTATAACAACCCACCTGAATAGTTGTGTGCACATATGCTAGCTTAACCACTTCTCTGCACTTTCCATCAACTAGATCCCAACAGCACATCTCACTGCAAGAAACACACTTTATTTAATAGCTAATAAAAAGCTGTAAAAACATTGCAAAAAAAGTCCATAGCCTATTGACAGTTATGTTAAAAACAAGAAGGCAACTGACGACAGCAAGTAACAGTTGTTTAAGTGCATTTGTAAATGGCCGAGAATCATTACACAGTTACTTATTAGGTATACTGGTTGCTTATAAAAAATTTATGTAACATACTGTACTACCATTTGACACATACTTACCCACTTTCCGAAGAACTCACTATGTAATTATTATCAAGTACAACACTTGCTTTTGCAAGGCACAAAACGGGGGCAGTATGACCAACAAGAATACAGCGGGGAAACATCTGGAATAAAGTATCAAAATAAAAATCACACCAAACTTAAAATTTCACGACCAATTTATTAGAGTTTATTATTAAAATCACATTTTCAGGAGCTTCTAGCCATTAATAATTCACAATATTGAAATAATAAATAAATAAATCAAATGCCATGACAAATAGTAATATCTTGCTGCAGCAATTAATGTGCAACTAATTTATATTCTCTGCTACATTATCAATGCTGATTATGTAATGCCAGAAATTCAGTCAAAATTATGTATGGGTAATTATATGTTGAATAGCCTATGGGTCCTTACTCAAGCCACTCTAATTTTGCTGAAATTTTTTTATGTGCAATGGGGGAAACAGAAAGAGAACCCCACCCGAATAATTTAAAGTCCAAGAACATAGCAATGTGCATGCCCTAGTTCTAACTGTGAGTGTTGCCAACTCTAACAGTCTTCAGTTTGGTGTTTACATCATCAAATAAAAGCAATATAAGATGTAGGATAGAGTATATGTCGAGATTCATTGCTATTTAACTCGCATATCATTTATTTTCGAAAACATTATTCGAGCACGTAGAAGCAGTTGAGGCATAAAAGCTCCATGTGGGTAGATTTACTACAACGAACTACTACTTACGTATTTTTCATTGGCTAAGTAGATAGGCTGACAGTTTATGAACACAAGGGGTGCATGTTTGAGTACCACTGGAGTAAACATTTTTTTTAGACCTGTGCACGTAATAGTCTTTAACATTAATTCACTATGAATTGTGCAAATATAAGCTTTTCTATATTCCACATTCCTAAACATATTCTATTTTGTAATAGCCTAATCTCTAAACGAAGACACAAATTATAGCCATAGTAAATATTTTGAAACACATATGCACATATTTGTAATTACTTCGACTGCCACATGGTGACTCTATACTGTTAAGCTAAGATAAATGTATCACCATATAGGCATAATTTTCTAAGTCCTTATATGTGGTTTACACGAGTGAGTGGCTGTGCCTTCCATTATCTGTTGCTTCCAGTTTAATATTCGTTCAACTCTGGTAGGACTATTCAATCATTACACTAAGGAGAGAGAACAGGTAGCTCATTTATAGTGTTGGTCTTCCTGGTTAAGTGGTGTGCATCAGATCGGACGCCACCAAAACCTTTCCTTTTTTATTTCGTTTATTTATTTATTAATTTTTTATTTAATTGTAGTGCAAATGTTTCTTGCTTTAGTTGCTTTTTGTTAGTAAATTATATTGGTTTCCTTTTTTCAGTATTCTCTTTAGTAAATAACTAATTACAGTTTGTCAATTTGATATCTAAAAATAATCTTCCTTGGAAAGTAATAGTTATTTGATCACCCATAACAAAAAATAAACATCCTTGGGGGTATTATTCATCTGGCCACTCATACAAATAAAAATAATCTTTCTTGGAAGTTGATATTGGTATGACCTTCCATTAAAATGTAGGTTACACATATCTTCAGTATTTTGTCCACGTGCCATTGGCATCAAGAACAACCCGAATCCTTCTAGGCAGAGAATCTACAAGTCTGCAGAAAAAGGCCTGATCCATGGCAATTTTCTCCTATGAAGAATAAACCACAAAGCACCCGCAGTTCTTGGAGAAGGGTTGGCCAATTATCCCACACTGTCATCTCTTGAGTTTAGTTCATATGTTCTCTATGCGATTGAGATCAGGTACTTTGGAGGCCACGGTAGGCAGTGAATAAATAGTCTCTCTCCTTTGGAACCAGCTCTGAATCCAAATGATGTTGTGTGATGGATGATTATCATGCTGGTAAATGAGACATCCTTTGGGGTACCAAAGGATGAATGATTACATTTTCAAGGAAATGTTCACCTCTGCTTTTGGATTCAACTGAATTGTGCACTCATCAGTAAAAATGACTTCCCTCCAATCGACATTTTCCCAGGAACTCAAAATTGCCAGTCTGCCGACAGCTTGATCGTCAGATAATAGTTCTTTAATGAGAGCACAATGTGACCTGATTCCATAGTCATTTAATCGTCTGACCAGTTTTCGATGTAAAGCTCTCCCTAGTTCCCAGATGTTTGAGAAAGGGGCAGCCAGGGCCACTCTGGCCAATTCATCATCTCCCCTTCGAGTAGAGACTCATGGTCTTCCAGGTATTGGACGTCTGCTTACCTCACCATTACCTGTGAATCGTCTAATCCATCTCCGTCCTGTGACAGCATCAACACCGTAACGACGTCCTGCCTCAGATGCACTGACACCGCTTCCAAAGAGAGCAATTATGTGCTCACAAACATTCACATCAGCCATTTTGAAGATAGCCCTATGATGTATGCTAATCAGCTGATATGTTTCTCTTAGCTGAACACTACAAAAACACAATATGGCAGTCTAAGTAATTAAAAAAATACATCCATTTTCAACATTATTACTATGAACACTTGTCTGTCACATTAAAGATTAAATTATTATAAAATAGAATCTAATAAAACCCTATAAAAGCCTAAAACTGCACAATTTTTATGGTGTCATTGTTGTTTTAAGGGAACTAAACATCTAGGTCAGGGCTGGGCAAATGCCGTTTTGCGAGCGCGAGTGCTCTCAGCGGCTCACGCGGCCTGCTCACGGCTCCCCCACCCCACTCCGCCAGCCAGCAGTGCCCCCCACTTATACTCGACTAGCCGCGCACGTCATTACACCACGCGGAACCACTCCTTTTACTTCCTCTAGGGAGAAGGTTTTGTTTTACACTTGATAAATTATACTTATATTAATAGTTCCTAGGTTTTTGCTTCCCGCAGCAGGGATATTTTATTTTCCTTTAGCTTACAAATTTTCCCATGTACTTATTTGGTTATTTTTTTAGAAGTTCTTTGTCGTACCACAACAACTTCGTTGTGGTACCACTGACATAGGCAGGGAACTTTTTCCATTGCTATCAGGTCTTGAGTTCTGGAATTTTCTTCCCCTTCAGAATGGTGTCAGTTTTCATCCTTTTCTAAGGATGTAATGAACCTTAATAATTGTTACCTTCTGACCGACCATCCAGTTTCTCGTCATTGTAATGAAGCAAGTTTTTAGTTGCAGAAAGTTCAGTTTTGTTACATTTTGTTTAAAAAATTCTACACAATTCTGTGAAAATATAACATAAAATATAGAATAAAAGAGTCTTTTCTTAATCCTTTATGTCTGCGTCCTATTTTTGGCCATGAAAGTAGGTTTTACAGTGGTTCGAAACTGTGTTTCATCCTTACATGAGCAAGCGTTGCATGATACAGGATACACAATTTTCGGGTAAGCATTATTAACACTTACTTCCCACTTAAACATGCTGTGGCAGATATGATTGTACCGGTGCCCTTTCCACGGAAGCCTCATCACCTTGAAACGAGCTCATGTGTTTTCTACATGCAGTAAGTACTTCAGCTTGTGCTTACTCAGTTTTGCGCGCAAAGCACCCTCACAGCTGCATGGTTGCCCCCGTGCACTGTGCACCAGCCACCCCGCACAGCTCTGCGAGCCGCTCTGCTTGCTCTCACGGCCGCTCAGCGCTGCCCTCGCGGCTCTCGCTGCTCGCGGGCAACCGCGCGAGCAGCTCTCGTGCCCACCCCTGATCTAGGTCATCAGTCCCCTGTTCCTAGATAAGAGCTCACTGTCAGAGGCTAAAAATAGACAACAAGAATGGAGACTCGCAAAAGGGACCGACTGACAATGAACAGTTCGTGGACTACACATAGGTCAAAAACCAAGTCAGGAACTAAGGTAAAAACTGGACAGCAGAATATCACAGCTGGCTGATCACTAAGATAAAACAGGATGAGCCAGCCATACTGCACACACTGAAAACCCCTAGGCATTTTACATAAGAGTCTTAAAAAGTCTTTAGAAGCGCTGGATAGTTGGGGACCTGAGATATCAGGCTATAGCATCCACCACTAGATGGAATGGCAAAAACCAGCTGGGCAAATAAAACTTATAACTGAGGGTAGCGCGTCTGGGATATTAAAAGATTGCCGCAAGTTGACTAAAAGTGGACAATCCATCAGGAGATGGACTATTGCCAGCACTGCTCCACAGCGACACACAGGCGGGACCTCACGGCGAAGGAGATAGCCATAGGTCAGCCATGTATGCTCTATGCATAAGCGGCAGAGGACAACTGAGTCACAACATACGGGCCGCAGTGAAAACTTCCACAGTACCATGGATTGTTTGACTGCGCGAAGCTTATTCTGTGCATCTGTGGTAGCCCATTCAGTGCTCCAAACTTCACGTACCTTCCAGTGCCGAGCCAATGTGAGGTCCGATTCTGTGACGCCTATCTCCAGAGGTGGTGCTGTAGTGGACTGCTTGGCCAACCAATCGACACGTTCATTCCCCGGTATGTCGATGTGGCCAGAGGTCCACAGAATGGCCAAATTTGTCAAGAGAGAAATCTGTCTCGAATGGACCGCACTAATGGGTTGTGAGGGAAGCACTGGTTGAATTCCTGCAAGCCACTCAGGGAGTCACTACAGATGACAAATAACCCCCTGGGGCAGGCTCGGAGATGTTCTAGAGGCTTTAGGACGGCAACTAGCTCTGCAGTAAATACACTACTTTCACAGGGTAATGAATGCTGTTCGACACAGTCACCATGGAGACATGCATACGCAGCATGACCATCTGCTAAGGAACCATCAGTATAAACGGCTTCGGCACCACATAACGAATCAAGCAGTTGCTGGAACTGGTGACGGAGTTGTGTTGGAGAAACAAGTCCTTTGATGCACGGGACAGATCCAGAAAAAGCTGCAAATGAGGGATGGAAAAAGGAGGGGTTTGAAAGGAATATTGGAAAGTGGCAGGGAGTGGATGGGATTCAAGGGACAAAAGGAGAGAATGAACATGGACTGCAGTCAGGTAAGCCAATCTGGGCCGTCGTGGAGGGAGAGCAGCATCTGGTGCTGGTGGTTCGGGTGGTGTGACGAGGCCTGAACATGGGCAGCATACGAGGCTAGCAGGTGTTGCCGGTGGAACCACAGGGTAAGGACCCCAGCTTCAACAAGGAGGCTTGTGCGAAAAACCCCCGTCGCCAAACGGACACCACAATGTACGATTAGGTCCAAAGACTGCAATGTCAAAGGCGCAGTTGAATCATATACAATGCACCCATAGTCAAGGCGCGACTGGATGAGGGCCTTGTAGAGCTACAGGACCGGTGTAGCTCAGCGAACACAAAATGTTTAGGTGCTGCCAGCACTTTTGTTTGAACTGTCGGAGATGCGGCACCCAAGTAAAATGGTCATCAAACAATATTCCTAAAAATCCACATGGTCTCTTTGACATGTAGCAGGTTAGCAGTCATCAGCTAAATAAAGTTCATGTTCTGGGTCTACTGCCCGACGTCGACAGAAATGCATTACCCGGGTTTTCGATGCAGTGAACTGAAAACCGTGGGCAAACGCCCACGACTGTGCCTTTCGAATGGCTAGATGCAACCGCCATTCAGCAACTCTAATGTTGGTAGAACTAAACTACATGCAGAAGTCATCGGCATACAAGGATGTGGATACTGATTACCGCCACAGCCGCAGCAAGACCATTAATGGCTACTAAAAATAAAGGGACACTAAGAACAGAACCCTGTGGGACACCGTGTTCTTGATAATGAGGTGAGCTGAGACAGGTACCAACACGAAAACGAAAAGAATGCAGCACGAGGGAGTTCTGTATGAATACAGGTAGTGGAACACACAAGCCGTAGTCATACAGCATAGACAGCATATGGTGGTGCCAGGTGGTGTCGTACGCCCTCTGCAGTTCAAAACAGACAGCAACCAGATTTTCGTGGCGAGTAAAGGCTGTACGGATGGCCAACTCCAGCGACATGAGATTGTCGATAGCGGAGTGGCCATTGCGGAATCCACTTTGTTGTGGGCCCAAGAGTCCCGGGTCCTCTAGGATCCACATAAGCCTCCAACTCACCATGCGTTCGAGGGGCTTGCAAGGAACGTTGGCAAGGTTGTTTGGTCAGTAACTCTCAGCCACCTGCGGATCCGCCCCAGGCTTCATCACTGGGATGATGATGCTATCCCACCATTGAGACGGGAAAACACCCTCAACCCAGAGATGATTGAGTAGAGCGAGAAGCTGGTACTTAGGGCCCACTGATAAGTGTTGGAAGAACTGACTGTGAATGCGATCAGGTCCAGGGGAGGTAACTGGGCATGCAGCAAGGGCACTTTCAAACTCCCAGTCAGTAAAAGGGACATTTTGTGTTTCCCGGCATCGCGTTTGAAAAGATATTTGATTTCACTCCATGCGCTCTTTGAGAGTGCGAAAATCCGCACCATAAGCAGCAGTCGCTGAGATGTGAGCATAGTGGTTTGCCAAGTACTCAGCTATGGTGAGAGGGTCAGTACAGATTGTACCCTGAATGGTGAGACACGGTATTCCTGCCAGTGGGCGGTGCCTGAAGAGGCATCGAACTTGCAACCATACCAATGAGGGAGATGCGCGGGAACCATTGGAGGCAACATACTGCTTCCAAGAGGCCTCTTGCTTTGCTGGATCAGTCGCCGCGCCTATGCCTGGAGACGCTTGAAGGCAATAAGGTTATCTACGGAAGGGTGGCATCGGTGGCACTGGAGTGCTTGCCAACATTCCCAGATGACCTCAGCAATGTCTGGTGTCCACCAGGGCACCAACTAATGGTGGAATGATCCGAGTGAGGTGGGAACAGTTTTCTCAGCAGCAGAAATGATGGCCTCTGTAACCTGCTGAACAGCGGCATCAACATCAGCCTGAATGGGGAGAGGTAATCGCAGTAGTTATGGAATAAGCTGGCCAAGCAGCCCTATGGAGGGACCAGCGAGGCAGATGGTCAGCAGGCAGAGACTGTGGGAGCGACAGAAAGATGGGAAAATGGTCATTGCTGAACAGGACGTCATGGACCTTCCAGTTGAGATGTGGAAGCAGGCTTGAGTTGCAGGCAGACAAGTCTATGGCCGAATATGTTCCACGGGCTACGCTAAAATGTGTAGGAGCACCAGTGTTGAGGAGGCAGATGTTCACTTGTGTCAATAGGGTTTCAACGTCACCATGTACCAAGGTCTGTGTGTCACCCCACAAAGTGTGGTGGGCGTTGAAATCCCCCAAGAGAAGAAAGGGTGAGGGAAGTTGGGCGACCAAGGCAGCGAGGTCGACAGGAGAGACATCCTCATGTGGTGGAAGGTAGACTGAACATATATTAAAAGTTGTTGCAACTCAGCCAGGTGGGGGGAAAAGCCACTGCAATTCCACTGGAGGATTACGTTTTCTCCATTCTTTATAAGCCATGATGAAGAAAACAAGCAGATTATTCCATTGGAACGTCTGTTACCATCGCTCTGAATCCACAGAACCAGAGACCTTATTGTCCGGTGAATCGGTTAGCGCGAGATCCTCAGGAGATGAGAGGATCTCTACTTCATCCTCTGAAGCAGAGGATGTGAGTGACTGTGGCATTGCAACCGCCATAGTTTCTTTCTTCATCGGTTTCTTCTTTTTAGCCTCTCACTGGCCTTTAGGTTTTAAGGCCTGGGAGGGCTTCTCAGAGGTAACTAATGGAGCTGACGAAGAGCAAAGCACGTCTGCACTCCCAACATATAGGGTTGGCATCACATCAGGAGCTCATATGCCCAAACCTCCAGCATTAAAACAGTGCATAGGGGGAGAAATATAGGGCTTTATGTCACACCGGTAGATCATCACCTTTACTTTCTCAAAAAATAACATCTTTGTTGTCTTAAATGATTCCCCATCAGTGCGGCTACATACCAGATAATAGGAGCATAAGCCTCACCCTGATGTCTGGCCCAACATTCCTCCCATGGTGTGGTCAGGGAAGGGAACGTTTGGGGATCATACTCTGCGGCATTGTATTTGCCCCTACCTCTCAGAGTCACCGGTTGCACATCCGGCAACGTTATGAGATCTTTTCATGGTGTTCCCACGAACAGCTAGGGAAATAAAAGTCCACCCAGGCAGAGCCCTGCTTGCCTGGGTAAGCTTTATACAACTGAGGTGCGGCAGGTTGCTCATTAGTGTCTGTTCAACCTCAACAGCCATGCATCTCTGACATGTAGCACACCATGAGATTGATATATATACACACACACATACGTTTGTACCATCCTTGCAAACCCGGGTGATTAAAGCCAAGATCCCCGGGCTCTGAAACATACAACGTTCCACCATCGCACCGAATGGTGGTCGTTTAAGCACGCACAGAGCTTACGGTGTGGCAGACTGTTGACGAGACACAGCCCACAACTCAGGACCCCGGATTCACCAAGCCCGTACTCAACAAATTAATACTGAGCCCCTGAGGGGGCACAATTTTTAGCAAATTAATATCTGAAGTGTTACCTCAAGAGGTCTAAAAAAATAAAATGACTCCAGTGGGATTAGAGCACGTGCCCATTGCGTTTGTAAACCGTTAGCCTATCTACTAATCCAACATATGAGAGATGTGGTTCATTGTAGTAAATGTACCCACATGTAATTCTTATACCTCAACTGCTTCTACTTGCTCAAATAATGCTTTCCAAAATAAATCATATGTGAGTTTAAGTGCAAAGAATCTTGACATGTACTGTATCTTAACTATTGTATTGATTCTATTTGACCATGTAAACAGCATGCTGAGGGTGCACAGACTGCTGGAGTTGGCAACACATGTGCTTATGAGCTTGGGCATGTGCAATGCTCTGTTCTTGGACTTTAAATTATTCGGAGCGGGTAATCTTTTTGTCCCCCATTGTACATACAGGATTTACACGAATCTATGCCAAATTATAGATCTAAATAGTATGGTTTGTCCACTAGTCAGATTTTTGTGAAGGTCATGAGATGAATGTACACATCATCGAGTTTGATTAGCATTGCTCAGTTGAAAGGGACATGACATGCTGAAAGTTAGTGATATTTTTCAACTTTTTGGGGACAATAGCTCAGTTTTAGAACAAAAGCAAAAAGTTATGGTACATTCATCAAAATGTTCTAGACATGATAGTGACTTGTAAATATTGTTGTAACAAATGTAGACTAAAATTTCTCAACTTGTTTGTTGTTGTGGACTTCAGGCAGGAGACTAACTTGATGCAGCTCTCCATCCTCCTCTATTTGTGCAAAACTCTTCATGTCCTCTAAGAACAGCATCCTAAACCTCTTTGAACATGCTTGCTTTAATTGTCTGTCTTCCTCTGCAATTTTTATGCCCCCCCCCCCACACACACACACACGCACACACACACACGCGCCTCCCTCCAATACTAAATAGACAATTCTCTGATGTCTAATGTGCCGTAACAATTGATCCCTTCTTTTAGTCATGGTATGCCAGAAATTTCCTTTCTCCCCAATTACGTACAGTACCTTCTAATTATTTATATTATCTACCCCTGTTGTTATTAGAAAACAAGTGAGTATGTTGCTCTACCTAGTTAGCCACTTGTCTTGTACCAGATGTGGCTGCCTCATTTCGCCAGAGCACTAAGTCACATAATCTAACTTTTCTCCATTTTTCTTAGTCAAAGTCTTAAATTTTGTTTATTCATCCTTTTCCAAGAGCTTTATCATCATGCTTTTAGTACATATCAAATTCAACATAGGCCTAGTAGCTTGATAGAAATGGTTATGGACTGTGCCTGTTGTAGACAGATTCAGGAGGAAATAGCTGTTGTTCGTAAACAGCTGGATGTGGTAAACAGGCTTCAGGCTGTTGCCCCGAACTTCATTGTAACCCGACATATCAGATCTTGATGCCACTGTGTCTTCAGGTTCCCGCATCCCTGCCAGCCGACTGTTTCCCCGACAGTGATGGGCAAACTGTTCCATGGTCGTAAATCTCTGGGCGGAAAGCAGAACCGGTTGTAAGGCTGTCCCCTTGCATCTCAGCAATTGATTGAGGTGTTGCCCACGGTTGATAATACCTCCGAGCCAACTATGGCTGCTTCGTCTGTTGCGGCAGCCACTGATCCTAATGGAAGGCCTGGACAGTTGCAGAGGGTGGGTTTACTTGTCACTGGGAGATTCAATGTTACGAGAGTGATAAAAACCATTAGGGAAATAGCAGGGAAGTTAAAGGGGGAGGAGGGTAAGGCCAGTGTGCACTCTGTTGCTTGCCAGGAGTGTTATCTGAGATGAGGAGGAGGCTCTACCAGTGGTGACAGAGAGCACTGGAAATCATCATCCATGTTGGCACCAATTGCTCTTGCCATCTGGATTGAGAGGTCATTCTCAATTCTTTCAGGATGCTGACAGAGTTGGTGAAGACAGCTAGCCTCACTATGGAGTAGCATGGGAACTGTTTATTTGCAGCATTGCAGTTCCCTAATTTGGAGCCAAGTGGGATTCTTAAACCAGAGGCTCAGAAAAGACACCTGCTGATTTTGGACAGGGCAGCACTCGGCTCAGTAGAATTGAGAAAGAAATGGTCCCATAGTAAAAGTTAACTGCAGGAGGGTCCCATAACTACTCTCACTTTTAAATATCACAATGTCAACATAATACTAGGGATGGAAAGCTGGTTCAAACCAAATATCAATAATAATGAAATCCTAAACTCAGACAGGAACATGTACCAAATAGATAAGGGAAGATGTGTTCATACTGATAAAAATACAGTTGTATTGACTGAAGTTATTAGAGATACAGAATGTGAAATAATTTGGTGAAGGTCAGGATTTAAAGTTGGTTCAATGGGATCACTGGATGTTTTTACAGACCACCTGGCTCAGCAGCAGACTTAGTGGCGGAACACACGAGGGAAAATTTGGAATATAGACTCCTGGAAAATGAGAAAAGAACACCATGAATTCATCAACCTAGTGGAGGAAAATTTCATTGGCATGTTCTTGAGGTTGTATACAGCACATGATCACACAGCCAAAGCCATACGAGCCTGAGTACAGTCATCAGAGCGTGGACAATGTCGACGCTTTTACTGTGCATACCCTCCTTTACAAGTAATGCGAGCTGCAATTCTCCCATGGAGACGATAGCAGAGGTTCCGAATGTAGTCTTCTGGAATGGCCTGCCACGCAGTTTCTGGCTGGTGCCTCAGTTGGGCCAGATTTCTTGCCAGTCATGCAGAGCGCACAAGGTGACGATTCACCCGGACCCAAACAGGCTCTACATGGGATGCATCCAGGGATCATGCTGGTCAGGGTATGTCACATACATCTTTAAGAACACATTGGGTGGCACAGGATACATGTGGACATGCATTGGGCTGTTGGAAAAGCACGTCGCCTTGTTGGTGCATTAAAAGTAGTAGATGAGTTGAATGACAATTTCAATGTACCATGCACTGTTCAATGTTCCCCTGACGACTACCAGAGGAGAATGGCCTATGTAGGATATGGCTCCCCATACCATAATGCACGGTCACGAGTGCTGTCATAGCATCATCTGCTCATGATCCAATATCATTCAGCCCACCTCCAGTGATGTCGCGACAGGGGCTTATGGAGGGACAAATGGAGATGTTTTGTCTTCAGTAGGTTTTTGCAACAGTATTAAACCTTTCCCTGATGCAATGATGGTCATACACTTGTGTGACATCATGCAGGGAAGTGTAAAAATGTGGAGTGTATGCAACAGACACATGGAGCCAACACCCAGCATCATGGTATGGGGAGACGTATCCCACATTGCCTGTTCTCCTCTGCCGATCGAGGGAACATTCAACAGTGCATGGTACATCGAAACTACCATGCAACCTGTCTTGCCACTGTTCATGCATCAACAAGGCAATATGCTTTTCCAACAGGGCAATTCAAGTCAATGAGTATCCTGTACCATCACACGCATTCTTCAAGGTGTACATCAAATGTCCTAACCGGCAAGATCCCCACAAATGTGACCCACAGAGCATGCTTGGGACTGGATGAAATGATGTCTTGCACGCTCTGCACAACCGGCATGAAATCTGGCCCACCTGAGGCGCAAGGCGGAAAGTGCATGGAGGGTTATTCCACGAGACTACATTCATCACCTCTATGATCATTTCCATGGGAGAACTGATGCTTGCATTGCTGCAAAAGGAGGGTATACACGGTATTAGCATCAACACTGCGCACGCTCTGGTGACTGTACTCACGTTTGTATGGCTTTGTCTATGTGATCATGTGTTGTATATATTCTGAAGAATGTGTCCATAAAATTTTCCTTCACTGGGTTGACGGATTTGATGTGTTCTTTCTTCATTTTCCAGAAGTGTATTTCCTGTAGATTTCCTCATATGGAGATTTTAACTTACCAGAAACAGAATGGGAGATTAATATGTTTAAAGATGGGTGGCAGGCACAGAAAATTGAGCAACATGGTTCCAAGCACTTTTTTTATAAAAATTACCTTTAGCAGTTAAATAAGGGGATGACTTGGGGAGATAATGTCTTAGACCTGCTGATGACAAATAGGCCTGAGCTTTTTGACTCAGCACAGAACAGGAAATCAATGCTTGTAAGGCCATTGCAGCATCCATGACTCCAACTGCAAAGAGATTTATCAAGAATTTCAGGAAGATCGCCCTGTTTAACTGAAGTGAAAAGGGCCAGATTTCAGAGAACTTGACTGCATAACACTAAAGCTTCATCTCTAGCTATTACAATGTTGTGCACCTGACGACAAAGTTCAAGAGCACCGTACAATACACATTACGTAAGTACGATCCAAGTAAAATTGTGAAAGATGGGAAAGATCCATCATGGTTCAACAACGAGTTTTAAAAAATGTTACTAAGGCAAAGACAACTCCACTGCATAGCTAAACATAAACAAAGTATTGCAGACAAGAAAAATCTAATGATGGCAAAATTAGCATAAACTGGGCCATCCAAGAGGCATTCAGTGACTAGGAGCAATGTTTTGTGTACAGACTTGGCAGAAAATCTACAAAAATTTGGTCTTATGACAAATTAGCAAAAGGGCCAAAACTATATGTCCAGATACTCCGTGAGCGTAATGGCATTGAGCAAGAGTATGACAAACAGTATGAAATACTAAACATCTTTTTCCAAAGCTATTTCATGGAGGAAAATTGCACTGTAATTGCTTTTATAAGCCATCACATTTTAAAATAGGCATACCGTATATTGAAATATGTGTCAGAGAGGAATAGAACTGTAAGTGAAATCTCTCAACAGAGGAAGGCCCCTGGATTTTATGGAATAAGAATTTGATTCTACACAGAGTATGGGAACAAACTCTGCCCCCTTCTAGCAGCACTATACCAAAGGTGTCTTGAGGAGTAAAGCATTCCTAGTGATTGGAAAAAGCACCTGTCATTCCTGTTTTCTATACAGATTGTCAAAAAACTATAGGCCTATATCTATGATTTTGGGCAGTCACAAAAGTTGACTAAACTGCAGTCTGTGCTCATGTACTGCAAATGTTGCCAACATTACAGAATATCTAGCCTATGTATACACCATAGCGGTCAACAAAAAGCACATATAGAATGTTTTATTTATTTTATGATCTGTATGAAACAAAGATCATTCTAAGTGAAAGTTAGGTTGGGTACATGTTAAAAAAGGCTTTTTTTTTTTTAATTATTATTATTTTCGTATGTAAGGGCACGTAGCGTCCGAATCTCTGGTTTATAAACACTCAAAGTTGCCAACATACACACCATACTAATAACACGGGCAACAGACTCTGCAGTTTTACCTGACAGTTCGGAACACGTTTCATACTGAAGACACTTCTGGAAACCGCAAACTTCCTCTGTAGGATTCAAAATGGTTTTCAAAAGCAATGGTCCAGGAAAGTCAGCTTGCACTCTTCACCCACAAGAGACAGATGGCAGGTACAGGAACAAAGTGTGAGCACATGGAATATCGTACCAGGTGAGTGACTATATTGAAGAGCTTCTAACTAACAGAAAACAGAATGTCATTCTCAGTGAATAGAATTCTTCAGATGTGAAAGTGATTTATAAATGGTGTGCCCAGGGGAGTGTTATATGACCATTGCTTTTCACAGTATTTATAAATGATCAAGAAGATAGCATCAAAAGTTCGGTGACACTTTTTGCAAATGATGCTGTAGTATATCAAGATGTCACAACACTGTAAAAGCGTAGTGAAATGCAGGATGATACACTGCTTATTTACATATGGTACAGGGAATGGCAAATTGACCCTCAACATAAAATTAACTGTGGGCATGGCAGATGCCAGACAGATTCATTGGAAGAATCCTCAGGACATGTAGGCCAACAACAAAGGAAGTAGTTAGCTCTGCACCACATACCGCTGGCTCATTTAGTATTAAAAAGCATGACTGATATCATCAGGAAACTCCAGTGGTAGACGCTACAAGAAAGATGTATCATAGTACGGGCTTCTGTCAAATTTCTGAGAGCATATGTTTCTTGAAGAGTCAACAAATATATTGCTTCCTCCTACTACAAGGATAAAATTGTAGAGATTGGAGTCCACACAGAGGCATTCCAAAAATCATTTTTATCAAGAACCATACAAGACTGGAATAGGAAGAAGAAGTGACAGTGGTACACAAAGTACCCTCAGGCACAACATAAGATGGCTTGGAAAATATGGATGTGAATCTGATCTTTGCAATCATCTGCAGTATCACATTTTAAAAGCTTATATTCTATATTGAACTATTTATCATCTAAGATTCACTCCCGTACAAGGCTACACTCCACACTAATGCCTTCAGAAAGTACTTCCTAACACTTAATATTCAATGTTAACATATTTATGTTCTTCAGATATGATTTTCTTCCCCATTGCTATTCTGCATTTGATGTAATCTTTATTGCAGACATTGTTAGTTTAATTTACTGCCAATATAATCAAACAACTTCCATCTTTATTATCTTATTTGCTAATTCTTTCAGCACCATACGATTTTCTTACCTATCTACATTCCATTATCATTGTTTAGCTCGTCTTAATTCCTTCTCCAAATTTTCTAATCGCTTTCCTTTACAGATTGCTCACACCACAGAAAAGCAAACAAACAAACACTGCATCCCTTTCATGCCATTCAACTCTTCGAAATGCTGTCTGATTGTATCTAAAGAAATAATAACTTTCTAAAGCTGGTTCTGTGGCAATCTACAGCCTGTGAAAATTCTGCAAGTGGCAGATTGATAAGTTAAATAGTTTGTGATAGTATTTGGTCCCATTGCCCATATGGTGTGTTTAACATTCTTTGTATTCATCTGGTGTGGTTGTCTCTTAGAGCTGTTTTCTGCTTTGAGTTTGATTGTGGTATTTCTGTCTTGTGCGCACACTACACGTTTTAGTAGTATGATGTTTTTGGTTTAGTTCACCTTTCTATAATTCCACATGTTTTATTGTTTTATTTTTGTTGGAATTGATATGATTAAGTTTAATTCTCACTCACTGTATGACACACTAGGGAGAGACTATGTTGGACACAATAAAATTTCTTCAGCTGCTCGGTGTTATAACTGATTGTGCTCAATGTACAAGATGTCAGCAACCAACGAATCTGATGAAAGTTGTGGCAAGGGAGGGAGGGGAGTTATGGGTGCTTATGTGTGTGGTTTACTTTCAGTGTTAGTGTTTTTTATGCTGCGACATAATTTTGGCAAGATATTTTTATTTGTTGACTATTTGTAGAGTGGTGTTGGTGGTAGATGAGAATATTTGTGTAATGTTCATATCACTGTAACGGGGATTTTCAGTATCATTTCCATAGAGTTTGTAGGTTGGCAACATACCATATTCCATGTAGGTCATGTGATGTGCGATTCCTGCTTTTGGCAACGCCAACAAATGTGAAAAGCAAAAAACTGGTTGTGGTAACAGACTGATCTGTAGCATAGCCCAAGGTGAAAATACAGAAGTGGTTGTGGTGAAGAAACTTACTTTAGACAAGAACATTTGAAATGACTGGTGTATGATACAATTCCTATCTTTGTTGTTTGGGGAAGGGGAGGTTGAATCGGTAATGCAATCATCATTTCAGATATATGGTAGGTCAATTTAAGTATTCGATACCATTTTAATGATAATAGCATTTGGACTGGAGTTGATTGGTAGGCCTATCATTTTCTTGATTTTAGATATATTACCAAGTTAATTGAAGTAGCCCTATTCAATCTTGTTTTTATCCAACCGTTTTTGTGCAATATGGCTGATTGGTATTACTGTCTACATTTGAGGTGACATATAGGTCCATTAAATAATTCGATTCTGTACGGTCCTTTGGTTATTTTCAGTTTATATACCGCATGGTTTTTTTTATTATTAGGCCTATATTTTGGTGTGTTTTCAATTGGCTTTTTGTTGTCTATTTCTCCACTTCGAATGTCCCAGCCCAAAACCCCCAATCGTTCCATTAGTGTCATTTTATTGGGTTTACATTAATTTTCAAATGATTATATGTGCATTTGTCTTTTTTTATGACTTTTGGTCACTACATTGGCTACAAGTGTATACGTTATTGCCACTATGTTGATGACGTCATGGGTAAAAGTAGTTGGTGAAATTGTATCCTTCAATTATGCGTTCCAAAGGACATTATTGTGTGGTAACTTAATAAGTGCATTTTTAATTATGGAAAGAGTGTTATTACCAACTGTAAATGCTTTTGGGGATTCCCTTTAAAATTTTGGACAGTATCAACAGCAAAAGTTAATACAAATAAAAAGTGAAACTGAATAGGCAATGGTAAACAACACTGCTGCTGCTACTGGAGGTCTCAACTCAAATATTTAAAACAATTAGTACATAAAAAACATGTCCAGAATGCAAAGGTTGTATACGCAATTGATTAAATAATTAAACAAGAATTTACAACTGTCAAAGTAGACAGAAAAATTGCAGATTTTGACATTAGTAATGATGCATAAGCAAGAGTGGAAATCATCAAAAGAAAGGCTTTTTTTTTGGTGAGATTTACTTATGAAATTTCTTTCACAAACTTTCTCCTCCGAATGGGAACATATTTTGTAAACACCCACCTACATAATCATGCATGATCACCACAATAAAATGTGAAAAATCAGACAGAAAAGGAAAAGATTTGGATGTTGCTCCCCCCCCCCCCCCCCAGGACAATTAGAGAATGGCACAGTAGAGGAATATTACAAATGCGGTTGAATGTGATTTGCAGAGTATTTTTACGTAGATGTAAAAATGTACAGCTTGATATACAGCTATAGAATGTATGTAAAATGATAACTGCACAAAAAATATTTAAAGGTGGATTAACAGGAAGGAAGGAAACTTCGAGTTTATTGTCCCGTCGAGAACGTGATCATTAATGACAGAGCTTACGCTGCGAGTGTTTGGGTAAAGATGTGGAAGGAAATCGGAATTTGGTGAGTGATTTAGGGACATCACGGCAAACCTAAATCTGGATGGCCTGAGGTGAATTTGAACCACCATCCTTCCAAAGGTGAGTCCAGTGTGTTACCACTGGGCCACCTCACTCAGTGCAGAACAAACAACAAATATTAAAGACTGGTAAAAGCAGTTAGGACAATAAATACAGAAATGAGAATTTGGCACTTCATTTCCAGGTGCTCTAAACAAAAGAGTAGGCCTAGGTCACCTGTTAAAATCTTTTCAATTTTTCAAACTGAATAATCTAGCGATATTTGCAGAAGTTATTAGATAGAAAGAATGTTTTGAGGCAAAAATAGTTTTGAAGAAATATCAGCTGCATACTGACTTGAAGCAAGTGACTGAAATTAGATTTCCTAATTATGTAAATTGAAATCACCAAAATTGTGAATATCAAAAATATAAAATTGATGCTTTCATGTAGCCAAATTAAAGAATAATAAAAGTCTGATAGCCAAAACACTGTGTTTATTTGTATCCCATAAAGTGCATGCCTCAGTGGAGTGAAATTTGGCCAGGAAAAGGACTTATGCGACAGTTTTTGAACAGAAGTTTTTAAAAAAGTTCAACGAACAAGTTCCCAATGATAAGAGACATCAGATATGGCTCACCTGTAGACGGGGATACCGCCCGTCAGCTTTGACCCGTGACGTCATCGCAGCATGGTAGTTTTGAGGTGTGTGCGTGTTTGTAGAAGCCATGAGTGATTATAGGGTGGTTGAGTTAAAGACGGTAGTTTGTTTACAAACAAAACAGATTAATATTTTGGGTTTAAAAAGTGATCTATAGCTTCTTTCTGATGTTTAGGTCTAAGTTAACCGAGAGATTTTTATTTCGTATGAGGGCACCAAAGGCGCAAATGTTTGGGCTAAGACCTGTGGTAAATGATACACACTGTTATCTATAATAACTACAGATTATTTATATCTACAATACAAAAGTATTGAGATATCCCGTATACTGGTTTTCCGACATCTTGATGACGTCATGGGCCAAAGTAGGTGGGTGGTATCCCAGTCTACAGTTATGCCTCAGATATCACAAGTAACCACCTATGGTGTTACTGAAGGTCTTAGACCTATTTCAGAAAAATCTGAAGAACTTTCCACACACCACTATATCGCAAAGTAGCAATGTAGGCACCAAAATTGCATAGATCTAAACAGAATAAACTCCAAGCAAGCTTACATCTATTTATTGTGCATTTCTCAAATCACTTTAATACCAACAGCATCAGCTATCGAGTTAAAAGCAACAGTCTGAAGCTTGAGAACCAATTAAAATGCTTTACTAGTAGAGTTAGAAGAATAACTAAAGTGTCACAATGAAAGAAATCACATGCACAGCATAGAAAAAAAACTTCAATAATTTCTGAACTCTGACTTAGAATCTTAGCTAAAGGAAACTTTTTTTATGAGCCATGTAAAAACTCCCTGTAATGTACTTGTACGAACTGCAAAATGGCTGGCGGCAAGAGCATGCCTTCACAGACCATCTGAGGACCAGATTCTGAGATCAACTTATTTTTATAAATACTGTACAAAAAAAATCATTACAACAGAATGCATTCATTTCAAAAGAAGAAAATTAAACATTAAAAATTTAAACAGGAAGAAATGTTAAAAAATGACTGCATGGTACCAGGAACAAGAGCAATGCATCAGCATTTAAGTAAAAACTTAGCATTAGAAGATTATCCAGAAGTACAAACTGCTTTGTGGTAAATGTGACCAATGGATGGTTGACCATTGCAATGGTAGTACTGTGAAAGCCCCGAGTGGTTTGGAAAGTGCTAATAGTAGAGATGTTTTTGCCTAGCATACGTTTAATATTTTTGCACTAGGTAATAAGTATTGTCAATGTGTTTACTTTCAGAAGAAAAAGCTGTCTTAGTTTCATGCGTCTCAATAGGCAAGCAATGATGGATGTTATTCCAGACCAACACATTACTTCATCAGCAATATGAATGGTCACACAGTGTAGAATTAACTATAATTGTCACTATGAACACATTTTACCGACAGAATCAATGAGAGCAAGAAGGGTACAGTAGTGGCAAATCAACTATAAACAAGGTAATAAACAACGGTAAGTCAAACATTAAAAAACTAGACTCCATAAACAAGTGGCTAGTGACCCCACACACACTATCTGCAAATCGGCAAGAGCTTTCCTACACTTGGGCCACCTGCAATATAATGACCCATATTGTATATCACACTCACTCCTTCAATTTTAAAACCATAATTATTACCATTATAGGAAATAAAAAGAAAATACAGCTTTTGAACTGTACTCAACCCACTAATATCATTACTTTTGACAGTATCTGCAAGAACAACGGTAATCTTCTTTTTTTACAGTAACATATACCACCCATTTTATGACTCAACACAGGCTTCCTTAATCAGACGAAAGAAAAACATAACAGAAATCACACTACAGAAACAATGATAATAGGCTTCATTGCTCCGTTGACAGATATTGTTTACAGTTTTTCGCTGCGACATTACCTTCATAGTATCAGGATTCACTTGCCACAAGCAAATTTGGCCATCATAGCAGCCGGTGATCAATGTTTTTTGATCTCTCGACAGCATTACACATGAAATGCAGTGTGTAGGGGGATGTTTACCCCAAAGTACCACCGGAACTACCAAATTTGTTCCAGTAGACATTGTTGACAATTAGGAACAACACTACTAATACATAAACACAACTATCTGTTTCATTATCACACCATATCCCTTGTCATAAAACTAGTTCTCATTGCTGTCACTAACGTCCCACTCGAACTGCAACCTACAATTGTCAATCTCACAACACTACATCGCTGACAGCAGCAAAGATGCTCAAACTGCTGCACGTAAAGACAGAACATTTTCAGTTGAAGTGATCGATAGGTCGATATCTCAATTCAAAGAAGAGACCAATTCACACTGTTCGAATTGCGAAATATCAAGTTCCGTCAAAACATTCCACAATGTATTTCTAATGTCCGCATTCATACTGTCTATAACCGGACCATCACGTCACGTCAAGGTTTCAAGGGAACAGACATTTTTACGGAACAGATATCTGCCAATGTAGTCACGCTGAAGGCCAATTCATACTGTCTGTCACTAAAGAGCTATACGGCACGTCCCGGAGCACGGCCTCCTCAATAAGGAGGCCGTGCTCGGAGCCGTTACGTCAAGTTGCAGTCACACTGTCCGTCACGTCAACATGCTTGCCCCACTAACCGAGGTTGAAAGTGAGGTTATAAGTGGCGATCTGTTATGCAGAAAGTCATATTTTAATACTGGGCTGGAGAAAACAACAACGCTAAACGATATTAACGGCCAAAGAAAACTTTTAAATGCATTTTTTTTATCAACTTAGTATGGCAAAGTGCTGGGAAGTGAAACAACATTTTAAAACACGGAAATCTATTTTGAAGCGAAAATATAAACATACAAATACATCAAACAGTATTTATAAGAGCATAAATAGAGCTTCTTTACTTTGTCCGTTACGAATTGCTTGCTAAAATTGTTAATATTGCTGTACGCAACGGATTATTTTCCTTCGTTAGCACTGAATTTTTCATTTAAAATGTTACTGAAAATTGCGTTATCAAATTACAACATTGTTGGAATAAGCAATTTGCTTCAGTCTTTTAGATTACATTATTAATAACATAACCCATTTTTCGGTTTCAGACCTCGCTTGTAGGAGGATACTCAATTGAGAAAAATATTTAAGTCGTCATGAAACATTTGTAATTTACCACTAATGCAAGGTATAGCAATAAAATACTCATAAATAAGACACATTTACCTGTAAATGTTCCACGACGACTCATAATAATGTCACATTGCAAATTGCAGGTGGTCTGGAATCCGAAGGCTGGTCGTTAATAGAGCACAACACTTTACACTTACAACACATTTATTGCTAACACAAGCATACACTCAATACAGACTGACTCTGTTAGGAGTGCTCCACTATTTATACATAGAAGTATTTTCTGGAACTTACAAGTAACTCAAACATAAGAAACATGTATAACATTCTAGAAGTAGTAAATAGAAAAAAAGAAATTTTCTTCTGCCTGTAGCGGGATTTAACCTGGGGACCGCAAGCGATGCTAACCACTGCACCACACGTGCTGTCGGAAGACTAGCGGCAATATTTTTTCCAATTGAGTACTCTTTTAAAACTGAAGTCGGATATCTGAAACCTACAAATGGGTTATATTTTACAATAATGTAGCAGAAAAGACAGCGAACAGTTTGTGAGATTATAAACCAATAAAGCAATATGCATTAAATGAAATGTTAAATGTAATTGTCAATGGTAATGAAAGAGAAAATTTAAGTTGCAATTGACATTATTAACAATGTAAGGGGGAAAATTGTAATGGATATAGTAAACAGGCTCTATTTATACTCTTATAAGTATTGTTTGATGTTTGTATATGTTGGGTGTCCACCTTTTGCAACTGTAAATTAGTCTACTTTAGACCATATGTATTCACTATATTTTAATATATTTTAAAGGATCTGCATTACACAACATTCAAATATGCAGTAGATAACCCAATAAGCACGAACTCTGCGCAAGCTGAATTTACTTCAGGAATGCTGTTTGTAATTGCACCTATAGGGTTGAAACAATTCAGGCTAAACTCAAAGCCTCCAGAAATGAATTATTTGGTCAATACTGTAAATAACAAACTGAATGTGTGTATTATGCATATTAAAATCATTATAAAACTGTCTTTTATCTGCATCTAACCTATATATATGGACAATAATGAAATAAAAAAGAGTAAGTAGTATAAAAATAACCACAGTGTAACAATTATTAGAGATAACTCATGATGTTTATTAACAAAAAAGTTGAAAGAAGCGGTAAATTCTTAATATTTCAAAAGAAAAAAAAAAAAGAAAACAAGGTACTGTCTCATCACTATATATGTATAAGCAATATATATTACCTACATAAACTTTTATGAGACTAAAAAGCAAAAAAAAATGAGGAATTTCTTACTATAATTGGAGTGGAAGAACATTTTAAAAAACAAAGAGACTAGCAGAATATTGATTAAAAGAATATTATCAACAAGAAACATGTTACTATCCCTTCGCCACTCTTTTTACTTTAAACGATGAGAACTGATCTGTATAGGAGTTCATAATTTCAGTACATCCTTTTGGCTTTATACAACAGAAAAAGACTAGTATTTTTTTCTAAGAAGCTACTGGAATGTTGCTCTCTTGAGCCTACCTCCATGCAAGTCATTATGAAACTGAATCATTATATATTTGCAGTAAAAGTGGTGTTACAAATGAACCTATTGGTACTAGAGTGCATATAAAATACATGAGGCCATGCATCATGTAGTTACATCATACACCCCTCTGCACATCTCATTGTCAGACTGGAAGCCTAAGTAACATTTTTTGTACAATTGATGTTATTATTTATATAAACAATATTTTTACACTAAAAAAAGAAAAGAAAGAGGTACAAAGTTTATTACTGTGATTGGAGTATATATACAATAAAAAAAAGAGAGACTAGTTGGAGTGATATGCATATCTCCTTGACACATCGTCCCAGCACGTTTTTTGAAGAGGTGCCTCCATGATATGCAATGAATCTAGAAAGTGGAGCATCATTCGTAACGTGATTCACTAGGAAGAGAAAGAGATGTACTGTTCTACATCGTCAGGTGTAAGAATCACTTTATCTTTTACTCAAATAGCGAAAGTAGATGGTTGCGTCATGGTAGTTGATACTGCAAATTGTGTGTGTTGTGAGCTGCACCATAAGACGTACCTGTCAGATGGCAGTGGTCCCTACGAGGAGTTTCCACTTCCCGATCAAGTGGCAGTCCACAAATGTGACAGATATCTGCCTACTCGTATGAAGCATCATTATCCTTTGGGTTGGCCATGGGAATGTTGTTGCTACATAAAACATCAACTTCCCTGCAAGTTTTTCGACCTCAGAGATCAACCATCTTACAGGATCATCTCAGACATATAAATCAAATTTATTCAGATTGGAGTCATACAAGCACACAAGTGATATGCTGCTGCAAAAGTATGTGTCATTCCGTGAATGTGGAGTAGGAGGCAATGTAATCACCCTCACAATGTGTCATTGGTACTAGTAGGGATTCCATGTTGGTGTATATGACATAGGCACAACATTCCTGCTGGTAGGTGTTCTTAAACTTTAAGAACTTTTTATCATCTGAGGGTATTTGCACAAAAACCGGTTCATGGCTCATGTAGTCAGTTTGATGTGTCTCTAGAAATCCTCTCTTGAGATGTGCCTAGCACATTCTAGTTTTATTTTTTTACTAATTTGGGAGGAGAGTATGCAGGACATGTTTTTGATCCAAACATGGTATTGCTTACCTCCCTTCTCAAACAGCAACAAATCTACATATTTGCGTCACCAACCAGCTTCTTTGGAAAATTAGAAGGGCCCAACTACTGTATGATTATTTTTTTCCCCTGCACAGTGTGCTCTTCACCATCATCACCTACTACTTCGTCTGTTTTTTTTTTTTTTTTCTTTTTTTTCTGAGGCCATAGATATGCACTGAATAACCAGGATTCTACCTCTCATAATTTGGTACTTCCTGAATTTTGATGGGGAATAAGATGCCAAGGTTTACAAACAACTTAAACTAAACTAAGGACAACAGACGCACCCATGTGTGAGGGACGAATTGAACCTCAAATGGCGTACATCTGTGTGCTCTGCAGCAAGGCAAGTGAAAGCAGTGACATATCTCCACCTGAGAAGGTCAACCTAAACAGAATATTTATATTCGACGATGTTGCTGTGGAAAATCAGGATCACATTCGCAAAAAATTTTTGTTTGGTTGCCACTTGAATGACGATATTCTTTACTTGAGTGAGACATAATCAAGGATTACAAAACAGTTAATAAGTGATAATGCCAATCTTATTATTTCAATTATGGAAACATGGCGGAAAGTGAAGTCGTGTTTATCTTTGCAGTATGAATAGAAAACGTAAAATGCGAGAAAAAGTTTGCAATATGCGGGAAGTGCAGTGATTATTGTACATCTAATGTACTACATATAATGTATTCACTCAGTGAGAAAGACGAGGGAACGTGGAAACAGAATCCTTCGACCACATACATATGTACCGGTACTGTAACAGAATGGCACTGAATGAAGTTCACAGGTGTATTAGATCAGCATTACCGCCGAATGAAGATTGCGTGTGTATTAGCTCCACAAATGAACTGCAAAATTTCGTGAAAAGTGTCTTGTATGTAAAACATTCAGCCCTTATTGTGATAATGTTTGCTTTATGTGTTCTATCATAAGAGAAATCGCCGGAATAAGAAACGCGAATATCGAACTATGTATAAAAGAAATCGTGAGTTTTGCATCAATGTCGTCCAACGAAAATGAGCAAGAGCAATATATTACTTCTACTACTGCGAGAAGCGCATCATAAAAGGAGTAATGTGCTATAATTGTAAAATGGTGTTCCACTTTAAGTGCACAGACGCCAGTCGGAAAAAAAATCTGGTACTGATCGAATTGCTGCAAAGATGAAATACACTGATAAGTGAAAGACGAAATTATCTTGTTTTTATTAGAAGAAATTCATAAATTGAAGAACTGCATTCTTAACATCCAGTGCACAGTGATGTTATGCTAGGTTATTGGACTAGTGACATCACAGGAAACAGAAAGGGCGGATTTAGTGATGGGGAGGGGGCACAGGGGCACGTGGCCCCAACCCCAGTCAGCCTGACGAAAAATGAGAGAGAGAGAGAGAAGGGAGGAGAGAGAGAGAGAGAGAGAGAGAGGGAGAGAGAGAAACTTAGCATTACAATAATTAACTTTTACTTATGTACAGCATGTGATCATGAGTTTGAAAATGCTGAATCCATGTAATTAACATAACGTAATTTGACCTTTGACCTTTTGAGTTATGCTTCCATTTAATTGCTTCTTACTCTTTCTTGGCCGGCCACGGTGGCTGAGGAGACTGCGGCGTGTCACAGTCTGTACGGCCACTATGGTCGGGGGTTTGAAACCCTCTCGGTCATGGCTATTTGTGCCGTCCTTAGTGTTAGCTAGTTCATAGGTAGTTTGTAAGTTTAGGGACTGATGACCCTGTAGTTAAGTCCCATAAGCTATAAAACATTTGAACTCTTTGTTGTCAGTAATTCACGATAAAAGTAAATAGAAGTTGTTTATTGTTTTGTGATTGCTTTGGAGATAAATGAGCTATTGTGTACGTTTTACTCATATGTAAATGAAGTTAAAGGATTCAACTATGTAAAAAAAACTGTGAATTTCAATGTCTGTGCACAGGCTGGCGCATTCACATGTTTTTGGTAAACGGTTTATCTGATTCTTTTCATAGACACTAAGAAATTTTAGTCCCATTCATTATAAACAGTTTTATTTGAAGCTTTTTGATTTTCCAGTTATTGGAGCAAATTAGAAACTTCAGCGGCATTTTTCCACACATTAGAAACAAAGGATTTTAATGATAACAGATATTATTATTGAGACACAGTCAACTGTAATTTTCAGAATCAAATTTTCACACTGTAGCGGAGTGTGCGCTGATGTGTAACTTCCTGGCATATTAAAATTGTGTGCTGCACAAGGGATTCGAACCTGCGACCTTCGACTTTCGCAAGGCCCTACCATCTGAACTACCCCGACAAGCTTCACAGACCGTTGTCACTACTTTAATTATTCCTGCTACTCACCTCCTCCTTACCAAATTTCACAAATGTCCTTCTGCGTACCTTGTAGGACTAGCACTCCTGGAAGAAACGAAGTGGTACAGACATGACTTAGCCACACCCTAAGGTCTGTTTCGAGAATGAGGAATGCTAGTCCTGAAAGGTTCACAGGAGAATTTCTGCGAAGTTTGGAAAGTATGAGGCGAGGTACTAGCAGAAGTAAAGTTGTGTAGACGGACTGTGAAATGTCCCAGGATACCTCAGATGGTAGAGCGCTTTCCAGAGAAAGGCAAATGTCCCAGGTTCGAATCCCGTTTCTGGGAAACAAGTTTAATCTGCCAGGAAGTTTCAAGTGTAATTTTGTTGATCGCGATAGCTTTCTTGAAAACGTATCTCGTTTTGCATAGCAACTTCACAAAGAATGAAGAAAAAAATTGATTCAGTACAACGCAACACAGCAAATCTGATTTTAGATTTTGAGGAAATATCAAACTTACCACGACATACTCGTATTTACTGGCTGTTTGTTTCTGACCCATGCCTTTTACGACATGCTGTTTTTTCCAATTTTGACATTGTTTAGTAATGACGCAGCTACTCCAGTTACTGTGATGTTTATCTACGGTAAATTGATGATTCGTGCGAGTAGGTTGGCAAGGCTGGTTCCAAGACAATTGGGGAGGTGAATAATGGGCTGTTACCCCCTCCACACTCCCCTAGGCCGGAACCACGACAATTGGGAGGTCTCCTCCTCCTCCCTAAACGTCAAGCTCAAGGTCACCGACCTTATGAAGGCGGTAATTTTGTGTCCCAGACTCGTCACCACTTTTGTGTCTCGCTTCCACCGGTTGTCTTAGGTGTCGGTGGCCAAGTAGAAAGAGACCGACACAGTACGGAGGTGACCAGCCAGTGGGACAGCAGAAACTAGAACACTAGTGTAAATTAGAACAAGATATATATTTCGTGGAGTCTTGGTAATACTTAACTTTTACATAGCTCTTGACTGCAGAATGCTGATACATAGTTTAGATAGAGGCCTGCCTACTGATGATTCCTAGTGCCTATCCGATAGCCAAGTCTTAACTGGTGCCTATCTGATTCCCAAGTGGTCGATGCAGCAGTCGTGCCCACGAGCGGAGTTGCAGCAGAGGGTGCTCATGGCTGACGTCGTAAGAATGCTGCACTGTGCGTGCATGGCGAAAGAACATGGTGTGCACTTTAGATTTGTGCGACACAACACCCCTCCCCCCCAAACCGCCGCGCCGTCGTGGCGTAGGGCTGAGGGCCACGGTGACAGCACTGGGAGGAGGGCCTGGGTGGGGGCGTTACTGGTGGGACTGGCGTCGTAGCAGAGGATGGGATCGAGACGCCGTCCGCACCCTGGTATCCATCTTGCGATCCCCCGGGAAACCCACCAAAACGAGGGGAATCGCGCATGCCTCGGCCAAGAGGGAGCAGGTCATCTTCTCCTGAGGTGCGTGGCCCAGGCGTCGGGGGCACGAACGGTCCCGAAGTACCTCTCGGTGATGCTGTCAGCCGTGGCGGCGACGGAGGCGTGTCGATCTCCATCGAGGCGATCTCATAGTCTGGGGACACTGGACCCGTCGGCGAACGATGTGGCTGTGCTCCCTGGCGGTGAACTGGGTCTGGAATCAAGAAACCCGCGTGGCGCCGCAGCTCCGACCCTGTGGAAGAACGTACAACAAACATATTGCGACCGAGCACACGCTGAATGGTGCCCGGTAACCATTTCTTCTTGTTTCCAGCAAACACCCTGTACAGAACCGGCGTAGAAACCTGAAAACGCGAAGCGCCATACAAACCGACTCGATTCGTGGGAGGCTGCAGCAGGTGAAGGAGAGTGCGGTGATGGCGGCCGTGTAGCAGCTCGGCAGGAGACGGGCCGTCACGTGGCATGCACCGATACATAGACAGGAAAATTTGAAGAGCTTGCTGCCTGGAGTGCTGACCTTTCATATTTTCCATGTGAGACTTGAATGTTTGAACGACACGTTCTGCTTCACCATTGGACTGAGGGTGAAAAGGTGCGGTGGTGATATGCTGAATGCCATTCACACGACAAAGCTGTTGAAATTCTGCACTATAGTTTCAGGCAAACCTTCGATGCAAAACACTGATGTTAGGGCACTGATTGTACTAAACGCCATCGTTGAGTTCATGGCAATTATGAAAGGAAACTTGCTGAAAGCATCTACGATTAACCAGCGCGTATTCCAGAAAGGTCCGGCAAAGTCAATGTGTAAACGTTGCCATGGTCCCTTGGGGCGTGGCCAGTCTGAGAAACGTACAAACTGTACACTGTGACGTCATGCTCTCAATCTGGGCGTCCATTCCAACCCAGGTACAATGACGTCTAAACAGTTGCTTTATCCTAACAATACCCCAATGTCCTTGATGCAGGAGGCGTAACACTTCTCGTTGCAGGGAACGAGGAACAGTCACTCTCGTTTGGTCGTTGTCGGTATGTAACAACAGAACACCCTGACTTAAAGACAATGTATGACGTTCTGCAAAATAACGTCGAACCAGAGGCCGATCAATGTCTTTGGCTCTGGTAGGCCACCTGCTACCACACTTAGGTCTGCATCTGCAGCTGTTTAATGTGCAACCCGACGAGAGTTCAAAGGGAAGTCTGTGACAGCAGAAGCATCTCTGGAGTCTATCTGACAACATGCCATTTCTGAAGAATCAAACGACACATCCTGGCCAACCGGAAGTCGGGAAAGTGTGTCCGCGTTGGCGTGTTTAGTGGTAGGTCGGTACAAAATCTCATACTGATAATTTGATAATATCAAGGACCATCTCTGAAGCTTTTGTGCCGTTCGTGGCGGAATTGGCTTTGTGGGTGAAAACAACGACGTGAGAGGCTTGTGGTCTCTCAACAAATAGAATTTTCTGCCATAGAGATAATGATGAAACTTTGTGACGCTGTAAATGATTGCGAATGCCTCCTTTTCTATCTGACTGTAATTCTGTTGCGTTGGCGGCAGTAGCTTGGATGCAGAGGCAATAGGTCGATCGTGAGATCCAATACGATGTGACATTACTGCACCCAGACTGTACGACGAGGCATCCACTGCTAGCGCTACAGGCTTCTGTGGGTCAAAGGGAATCAAACATGCATCACTGAGTAGTGCAGTCTTTAATTTGTCAAAAGCAACCTGACAATCTTTAGACTATACAAAATGAACATTCTTCCTATGTAAGCGATGCAGTGGAGCTGTAATCTGAGAGGCATTGGGAATAAATCTGAAATAACAGTTAAGCTTTCCCATTACTGCTTGCAATTCGTGCACATTCTTTGGAGGATGCAAGTCTTTCATTGCTCGAAGATGTGACTGTAAGGGATGGATCCCTTGGGCATTAATCACATAGCCTAGGTACTCTATTTAAGTCTGAAAAAACGAACACTTTGCTCTATTGCAACGTAGACCTGCTGCAGTCAACACTTTGAAAAGACACTCCAGGTTTGACAAATGTTCTTCAACTGTGCGTCCTGAGACCAAAATATAGTCTAAATAGTTCGAGCAACACGAAACAGAAACTGTCAGCTGTTCCAAAAAACGCTGAAAAATAGCGGGGGCGGAAGAACTGCCAAAGGGTAGGCGTTGAAATTGATAAAGGCCCATGTGAGTATTAATGACGAAAAACTGTTTTGACTCGTCATTAAGCGGAATCTGTAAGTATGCCTCTGCTAAATCAATCGTAGAAAAGAATCGAGTCTGTCCTAATTTGTCCATTAGTTCCTCAGGTCTGGGCAGGGGATAAGTGTCTACAATTGTTTTACTGTTCACTGTTGATTTGAAGTCCGCACAGAGACGAAATTTTCCAGACTCCTTGGTTATAATTACTAAAGTCGAGGCCCACTGACTCGCAGAAACAGGAGAAATCACCCCACTATCCTGCCAACGTTGAAGTTCCTCAGCAACTTTATCAAATGTTTGTTAAGCTTATGGGACTTAACTACGGGGTCATCAGTCCTTAAACTTACAAACTACTTATGAACTACTTACGAACTAGGACAGCACAAATATCCATGCCCGAGGGGGGATTCGAACCCCCAACCGTAGTGGCCGTGCGGACCGTGACTGGAGCGCCTCAGTCACCTCGGCCACCGCGGCCGGCGGCAACTTTATCCCAAAAGGCGATAGGCACTGGTCTAGCTTTACGAAATTTTTGGTACAGCAGATTCTTTTAAAGTTACATGTGCCACGAAGTCTTTTGTACAACCTAGTTCCGGCGAAAACAAGTCACTGTATTTTTCACACAATGCATTGAGTTTGTTCTGAGTCACTACTGACGAAATTTGAAGCACATCTCTTTGAATTGATAAGCCAAACAAGTCGAATGCATCGAGTCCAAAAATGTTCTGTGTAGATTTGGCCTGAATAACTACAAAAGCAACTGTTTTTGTTACACCTTGAAAAGAGGTGGGCTACACGTTCCTAGCACGGGAATATTTTGACCTGTATACGCTGTTAGCACTTGCTGAGATGGCGACAATTTTGGCGAACCCAGAAGTTCATAAGTGTCTTTGTTAATTAATGTGACAGCAGAACCAGTATCAAGCTGAAATTGCACTTTCTTATTTTCTATAGAAAGAGTCACAAAAAGTTTTTGCTTGTGGCGCTCGACTGGCGTGCGAATGTGGGCAACGTCTGCTACAGTTTGTTTATTACACTTGTGCAAGTGTGGGCTGCGAACGGTAGGAAGCGACGCAGAATCGGCACACAGATTAATATCACTGTCCCTAGATGACGCTATCGCCGGATCGGCGTCCGCGCAAAGCGAGGCTACTGCTCTAAAATTACATTTAGTATCTACATCAAGTCTACTGTCACTAGCTACATAGTACTGGGCACTATTACAATTAGTAGTTGCAGAAGGCACTAGGTTCACTACAGGATTGCACTGTACACAGTCATTTAGCTTGTCCCGAACCCGTTTCTGTTGCACAGATTTACGCACTCGTCGGCGCTTGCGACGTGGCTCACTACATAGTTTTGCTGTAGGCGCAGAAGAACGTTCTTGCATTTTAGAATCTAGAGAAGCACTGTCTAAGTCCACAGTGTGTATGACATTTACAGTATGAACTGTTCTTGCACTGTGCGAAGCACTGTTTCTAACGGCACCGTTCTTTGAATTTACATTCTGCATACACACTGACTGTACATGTCCCGATTTGCCACATTGATAAGAGGTTGCGTTGCGACTAGGGCAATGCGCACGTTTGTGGCGATATACACACTGGGGACAAGACTTACAAACATTTTTCTGCAAAGAACGTCGGCGCCCGTTTGTCAAATTACTGTGTCTAACACGACAGGGCGACCTTTGTGTCGCACTGTTACACTGACTACTGTTCAGCATGGCCGGTAGAATTTAAAGAATCACTAGTGTTATACTGAGAACTATGGCTAGGAAAGCGTCCATTGCGGCGCACTGAATTAACACTGTGGCTTTGCATTTCTACATCTGCTAAGTCAAAAGTATCATGAGCTTCAATAAGCTGCAGTACACTGTCTAATGAGGGGTCAGACTGCTGCCCTAATTCTGGGGTCCTGAATGTTCTGCATAATCGCACCTCTTAACATCACGTCACTATAAGAAAGTCCACAAGAGCAAGTAAATTTACATTTGCAGGTTAAGCCCTTCAATTCCGTAATCCATTGCGCCGCAGCTACGAGAACTTTTCTCTTATAATGCGCATTCAGTGCATCTACAATTTGATCGAATTCTAGATCACGAGGAGATTCGTGGGGAAAAGTTTCTGCAGTAATACGAAGGTTTTAGTGCCTACCACAGAGAGGAAGAAATGTTTGACAGTCTGACCTGTAATTTGATGAGCCACGACGAGTTCTTGAAATTGTGCCAAGTAATCACTCCATTCTTCCTCACGTTCGTTGTACTGGCGAAACGTAGGGAGCGGTGCGGCTGCAGATGTGGGTGGCGGATGCGACGGCTGTTGTTGGTTAGCTGCCTGTGCCGTCAACTGCGACACCGCTTGGAGTAGTTGCGTGATTTGCGCCGTCTGTAACTGAATAATTTCCATTAAGTTTGGGTTCGGAGTAGTGGTCATCCTGACCGATTAGGCACCGCACATACAAGTAACTTATAACAAAATACAAATGCAATGTAAAAGAGGATGCACTGCAACAAAAAAGTCCACAAAACACGTAACTGAATATGTTCCCCCAAAATTCTTATAATAAGGGTGGGTGGGCGGGAGCAATTTCTGCTTGCTCCGACTGCTGTCTGGCTGCTGCAAGCGGGCTGGTCCACGGTTCTTCTATCGCTCCTCGTCGCCACTTTTGTGTTCCAGACTCGTCGCCACTTTTGTGTCTCGCTTTCGCCGGTTGTCTTAGGTGTCGGTGGCCGAATAGAAAGAGACCAACACAGGAATAAAGGATGCAGGCATGTGTAGGTACGGAGGTGACCAGCCAGTGGAACAGCAGAAACTAGAAACACTAGGCTAAATTAGAACAAGATATATATTTCGTAGAGTCTTGGTAATACTTAACTTTTACATAGTTCTTGACTGCAGAATGCTGATACATAGTTTAGATAGAGGACTGCCTAATGATGATTCCTAGTGCCTATCCGATAGCCAAGTCTTAACTGGTGCCTATCTGATTCCCAAGTGAACGATGCAGCAGTCGTGGCCACAAGCGGAGTTGCAGCAGAGGGCACTCGTGGCTGACGTCGTAAGAACACCACGCCGTGCGTGCATGGCGGCGTGCAGTAAAAGTACGTGGCACGCACTTTAGACTTGCGCGACACCACAGGTAACCAGGACATAATAGGGCAAGTATCAGGACAGCTGTGATTAATTCATGATTTATGACCCTAATTATAAAAAAATGATTGATTTTTGGCTCTAATTATTAAATTCGACATGATTAATGACTTCTACAATACCCTTTCCCCACCCCACCAGTCGCTGACTACGAGACCCGTCCCCCTCCCACCACAGAGCTCAAGTTCATGTTCCGGAAATCGAATCCGCGACCTCTGACCTCGGAATCCCCCCACAGTGCGAGTGTTCCAATTATTTTATATTATGTAGAGCCATCGCTGTTTATGTAAATAACTGACTCCCCCTTCCGTACATAAACATATCTCTATAAACGAAATCTGATTGCTATCACGCCACGGACCCGCGGCATCACATAAACGGTGGGACAGAGGTGGGTGAGGGGAGCAGCTGCACGGCCGCCGTGGACTTCAAGTGCGGCCACCTGGGCAAACATCCGTGTGTCAGCTTCTCCCCCCTTAGCAGGACCACCCACGCTTCAAGTGTTTAATTAAACACATGCGCAGAGGAGATCCAGAGGCCCGTGCTCCTTACCAATCGGCCGGAAATATAGGCCGGAGGTGGCGCGACTCCCCTTGCTTGTCAGGTGAAAATTAAGTAAAGAGCCTGCAGCCGGTGGGTGGGTGGGGGGTGCCCACACACACTGGCCACACACACACACAAACACACACAAACCATCGAGGATGTGAAATACGATCGCATAATCTAACTGTAATAAAGTTCATACTTTGAGATTAATTTCCCCTATTAATGCTGTAACCTGTCTCACACCGGAGTTTTTCGTGATGAACTATAAACAGTATCCCTCACTTAGAGAGAATTGTGATCTTTGTCATTGTTATTATCACAAGGATTGCATTTTTTAGGAAACTGTTTTCTACACTAACGAATTACTCGGGAAAACAGCTAACACTTCGTCAAACGCGCGAGAAATTACTAGCCTCTTTCAATGTCAGATGTCTCGAACGGCCGCATGCATTGCATCAAGATGTCCTAGCGCGCTCGACTGTTCTGTCGCAGCACACTTTTTGCTTCGAGTCTTAAAAAACACGGTACCCTTCGATCAGAGTGTAAAACACGCCATGATTGCGTTTAGGAAGCATTTACTCCAAACGATTTATTACCGACTTCCATGACTAACACTTCAACTCCTTCTCGATTACAGTCATTACTAAAAGCTGACAGAACACAATTTATGAGCTTTTCTAGGTCTGGAAGATTTACCTGCACACCAGTCAGTTTTCGGATATTCATATTAACCCAGTAACCCATTTGCAAAAAACATCACAACTGCTCTCTAAAGTATTTTTAGCCGAGACCAAATTGATGGGTTGACACACTGTGCAGTGCTGCACTTTGTAAATATTGTATATCCTTGGGAATTAATTGAAACATTTTGGATACTATTTGAAACAGAGGTACTTGTTAGATCTATAATAACACCCAGCTTAATTTTTAACTTTTTTTGAAAAAAACTAGTCGTCATTCCAATATAAATATAGGCACATAGAGCATAGAAAATGTGGGTTTTAGGATTTTTAGTAAGGGCTAGATTTTCTTCTGCCTCCAGCATCAGTTTGTATCCGCCTTTTATGTCAGCTGCTTTAACCATATAATCAAGTTTCCGTTTCGTGGCTTCAGTATCCCCCACCTCTCTTTCAAATGTGGGTTTTAAAGTGTATTGTCAATGCAGTCCAGATGGTTGGGGCGTGGTAGTAGTACTAAGGGGACGTAATCCGCTAGATATCTTCTCCTGCTTTAATATAGCTCTTCTGTCAGCATTTTAACTTTTATTTTCTAAATAATGCAACTCTTAAGGCAATTCTACTCCACACTAATGTGGAATTTCTATACAGAATATTTAAGAGTACAATTTGTTTTTAAAATGAGTCATCATTTTTTTAATGAGTCATCATTCCGCTATAGGGGGACACGAGAGAAGCCTCCCCGCAGAACGTATTAATACGCTTTGGCGTCTCCTGAGCAACGTCTACAGCCAGCAAATTCTCTCAAACCAGAAGCATCAACACAGTCATTAAAATGCCTCATAAAGAACCCAAAAGGCTCTTTTCAGAACCAATGTTGACTATCATATCTGTGAACATAGAGGCCTCTCATCTTCTAAAGAAATCCTACTACATGAGATGTGCTAGTCAAATAAATGCGACGTACTTTGCCTGCAAGAATGGCACAGGGGCAGCAATCATCGACGTCCTAACATTCCTGGGATGAAATTAGTCGCCGAGAGAGCACATGCGCAATATGGGAGTACCGTTTTCACTAAACCAGATCTCCAAGTAAAATCCACATGCAACACCGAGGAGAATAACATTGAGACCATTACGGTCGAACTCAAGGATACACAGTGACATCCGTGTACAAACCTCCAAGCGAGATTTTCGCCTTTACTCCGCCAGCAAACTTCGTTAAAGAAAAATTATCGGCGATTTTAACGGTCACAATCACGTTTGGGGTTACGCAAGTGAAGACAAAAGTGGTGAAGCTGTTTTAGCATGGGCAGAATCTAGTCAGTTGTCACTTATTCACAAGAAACTACCTCCATCATTCTACAGCAGAAGGTGGCACTGTGGGTACAGCCCCGACCTCCTTTTCGTGGGCGAAAATATAGCGATACAGGGCTGCAAATCAGTCTGTCCTCCTATTCCCAATATGCAGCACAGACCAATAATGTGCCAATTGTTTCAAGCCATCCGACCACAAAATGTAGCATTCTGAAGGAGTTACAATTTTAAAAAGGCCAACTGGGACAGATTCAGCGGGCTGCTAGATGAAAAAAATCCAGACGATCAATCCAGCCCCAAAAGAGTATGATGTGTTGGTGGACACCATAAGAACTTGATCCAAAGCATCCATTCCCAGAGGATATATATCCTATTACGTGAAAGGACTTGACTCTGAGGCAGCTACGAACCTAGACAGGTATTATAGTCTTTTCGAAAGGGACCCCTTTGGAGAAGAAACTCTAGCACAGGCAAAGCTTGTCACCTCCCCAATATCGGAAGCAAAGAAGAAAGAATGGGTCGAACAAATGGAAGATCTCGATATGGGCAGAAGTAGCAATAAGGCGTGGAGACTACTTCAGTGCTTAGCTACTGATCCAACTAAATCCTTAACGCATGTAAATGTCAAATCAAACCAGATTGCACATCAGCTGCACAAAAGTGGGAAACCAGACAGACGAAACAGAAATATCCAAAATAGCAGATTAGAGCATGACATCTCACAAGAAACAAGTGAAATCTCTAAGCCATTCAGTATGACAAAACTCGATAAGGCAATCAGTAAGTCTAGAAATGGCAAGGCAGCCGGCCTCAATGACATATGTATGTAACAAATAAAAAACTTCGGACCTGCTGCTAAAAAGTGGTTAGTCGCCTTGATGAACAACTATATGTCAGCCTGCAAAATTCCGAAAATCTGGAGGAAAACATGGGTCATAGCCATCTCGAAACCTGGGAAAGAACCAGATGATCCTAAGAGCTATCGGCCAATCTCATTACTATGTCACATATACAAGACTCTCAAAAGAATGATACTGAACAGACTCACGGAAGTAGTTGAGCCACTTCTGATCCCAGAACAAGCCGGCTTCAGAACAAGCAAATCCTGCACAGCACAAATACTAAAATTAGTGCCACATATCGAAAATGGATTCGAGGAAAAGAAAATTACTGGGGTCTCTTCATAGACCTGACAGCTGCTTATGATACAGTCAACCATCGACTGCTGTTACAGAAATTTTACACATCATGTAAGGATTAAGCCATGACACAGATGATTGGTAATCTCCTCCAAAACAGAAGATTCTTTGTCGACTTTCAAGGGCAAAGAAGTCGATGGAGGACACGGAAGAATGGGTTACCGCAGGGTAGCTTGCTTGCTCCACTGCTGTTTAACATTTACATGAATGACCAGCCACTCCCGGAAGGCTCTCAAGATTTTATATATGCAGACGACCGGGTCATTACTGCCCAAGGAAACACCTCTGAGACCGTGGAAAGCAAACTGTCGGAAGCCCTTGAACAACTCGCCATCTATTACAAGGAAAACCGACTCACACCAAACCCACGGAAAACCCAAACCTGTGCATTTCACCTGAGGAATAGACAACCGACAAAGAAACTTCATGTATTATGGGACGGAATACCGCTAGTGCATTGTGCAACCCCAAAATATTTAGGAGTCACCTTAGATAGAACACTCACCTACAGGGACCACTGTATGAATACCAAGCAGAAAGTAGCTGCAAGAAACAACATCATTCACAAACTAGCGGGCACTACATGGGATGTAGAGCCCAGCACACTGAGGATCACAACTCTATATTGTGTTATTCAGCTGTGAAATATGCATGTCCTGTGTGGTACAGCTCAAGCCATGCTAAACAAGTGGACATACCGCTTAACGAATCCTGCCGTATCATCACAGGTTGCTTAAAGCCAACACCGACGGATAAACTATACTGCCTAGCTGGTATTGCATCCCCTAGTATTAGACGCAAAGTCTAACACTAGGCAAAGAGAAGCTAAAATCAGTCACGTTTGCGGCGCACCCACTTTTCGGACAACAACCCGCCTATCGTCGACTTATCTCAAGGAGGAGTTTCCTCCATACAACAGAACGCCTCACCGATACACCACAGAACAAAAGAACCGAGCCGCGGTTGAGTAGCCGAGCGGTCCATTCCTGCTTCGGCCGCCGTCCTGTCAACACCTCGGGGACGTGTGCAGCGAGCGGTGCTACGCGGCGGCCGCGGCAGCTTCATGTGTGATTTGTAAGTATGGAATTCGATAATTCCGAGGAACGCAAAAACAACGTTCAATGTGAGTTCGACAGCAGCGTTGCTAGGCCGTCAGCTTACGATATTCATCAGTAGTTAAAAAACGAAATGCGATTACCGGAAAAGGACGTTCTTGGTATACAACTAGACACTTTTCTAAATTCCGTGTTTCTAAAAGTGAAATCTACCGATATATGTGACGCTCTGGTTCAATATAATGACGGTATCAGGAAGATCAAGCACTTTGATGGTACAGTGAGTAGTGTTAAGATATCTAATGCTGGATATGGCATACGTACTGTCCGCGTTTTCAACTTGCCATTCGAGATTAGGAATGATACCATTAAGAGACATTTCAGCCCGTATGGTGACGTAATTGACGTAATGAAGGAAAAATGGTCGAGTGCTTACTTGTACCAAGTAGACAACGGTGTGAGAAGTGTGCGAATAATAATGAGGACACATATCCCGTCATTTGTTTATGTTAACGGCCATCGAGCATTTGTCGAGACGCAAGCGGCCAGTCCAACTGCCACGGGACGGAGGTGAGGGAGACCCAACGTACGCGGCGGTGGCACTTGGTTCTGTTCCCGTCACCCCAAGACATGTAGTACTGGAGACAGAACCGGAGGTCGGTATAGACGCCATGGACACTGCACCTGTCGCAGAACATTCGGAAGTGTCGGGACACGTCGCACCAGCCAATGTAGCCGCATCGAAGCCGGAATCTCAACCTTCTGAATTTCCGCGAGACATAGACGGAAAACCCCTTCAAATCTTTAATGCGTCGACAGTAATCGAACCTGAACAGAGAATTGAAACCCCGACTGTGTCCGTGAGTACTAAAATTCCCGACGTGACATCAATTACAGGTCCGAATCAGGTCATGGTTTGTGAGACAGGATTTCAACCCGAACATAGAGATGACCCTGACATATCACGGCCGCAACAAGATCCAGCTTCAGAAGAGGATAGTTCTTCAACCCGGTCACGCAGTGCCAGCAGCTGCCGCAATCAGGAGTCGGTTCGTTACCACGGGAACGATCGTAGTCCGTCGCCGAAAAGGAAGGTGTCTGCGTCCTTAAAACGCAGACAATGGAAGACGTTGTCACAACGGACCGGACAGAGCGGCGACGGAGACCTTCGGCAACATACTGCACAAGGAAAGATTACAAGTGACGCGGAACAGCGGCGCGAGGCGACCGTTCGTCAATTAAAAGAACTTTTACTGAAAACCGAAACAGAAGGGGAGAGCGAGATGGCGGTGGATCCTCCTTCCGGTTCTCCGAGTGCACTTGCGCCTGTAAAACGGAAGGCTGAGGAACAACACCAGAGAAGAGCTCGTCCGTCAATGCATCATTCCCGGTCTGAATCAACTGCAGAAGCAGCGACTGATGCATCTGGAGCTTTAGGTAGTGACGTGTCTATGGACGTGGAGGGAGCGTCATTGAAGCCTCCTGTCGTCGAAAGGATCGACTGGGCAGAGGAGGGGGATTTGCGGTAACGGGACTCAAACTCGCACATATTGTACGAGCTGTGGTTGTGGTACAACATCGCAAAGGTGGTATCGTGTGTGTAAATGAAATAGTTACGCGTAGTTCTGTTCGCGTGGCCTGATGTTAGTAGTGGGAGGCCTTTGTTTTAACTTCAAAGTTATAACTATGCTTAGTTTGTCAACGTTCCCGTCGACAATCTGCGAGTTTGATGTGTTTTATATATGCAAAGTGTTTGTTTTATGACTGAATGTTGTATGTGTTTATGTTTTTTTTAGAGAATGCCACGGATACGATCGTCTTCTAGTAACGAACGCCAGTGTCCCGCGGTGTAAATCATACCCCACCATGAAACAAAATGCCACTCTATGGATACTCAGACTTGTCATTCATTAAAATTATCTCTAACTTTGAATGATTACCTGAATTTGTAACATTTCTCTGGACTGGACATCATAAGGACGAATTGCGACCTACTAATTATCTGAAATGTGAAACATTTTTGTCCGTTAACTTGACAGATCAGATATAATGTAGTCCTATAACGACTTGACAGTCGAGTAATATGATCAAAAAGACAACGAAAACGAAAGCACGAGAATAAATAGAAAAAAGAAGGAAGGTTATTGTTTATTGTGATCTGTGAGATGGTTTCGTGTGTTTTTAGTTTCTTTGTGTAACCCTGTCAGGACTGAAGGCCTCAGGGAAAACCTTACAGCATAGTGAATTGCTTTTGTGTTGCAGTGTATGCTTTAAATATTTTATTTCATACTTTATAACCCCACGAAACGATGACCCAAACTTATGAATTTGAGTTAGATCAATGCTTTAAATTGCAAGTGTGTAGAGAAGAAGAAGAAGAAAAAAGAAAAGCGGTCTAAAGCGTCTCGCTGCGGAGCGCGCGGTTGCTCGCTGTGGAGGTTCGAGTCCTCCCTGGGGCATGGGTGTGTGCGTTGTCCTTAGGTTAGTTTACCTAGGTTTAAGTTGTTTGTAAGGTACGGACTGATGACCACGCAGTTTTTTCCGATAGATTTACAAACATTTGAACATTTTGAACAAGATCAGAAATGTTGCGTAATAAAAATGTCCATCTCCATGACTGGTTTGTATCAACGGAAGAACTTCTGCCATGACACAGTGAGAAGAGGAACGTCTGGAGATCCTTGAATAGACTGCGTTCCGGAGTTGCAAGAACAAAGAGCAACGTGCATAGATGAGGGCTGTCGGATGAGTCAGTGTTGTGCAATTGTGGACAATAGCAGACTACTTTCCACCTTATGCAGTGCTAGTTATGTCCAAGCACCTGCACAGTCGAGGAGCTCATGAAGGCCAGTTTCTGGTCAAAAATCTCCTAACATTACAATTACCTATTGTACATGACATTTATCCAACATTTTAGCTTATAAATTTTATTACTCTCTGGACATGAGCAGCTTTAGCCGAAAAGTCTTAGCCCTACAAAACACATGTTCATGTAATATCTATGAAGAGCCTAAAAAAACCTATCTAGCCAATGTCTAATGTAAGTATAAAGTTTGATGCTTCTGACATGATTAAATAAATAAATTCAGCTATAAATATAGACACAGACAGCACAGTAAATGTAGGGTTCTTAGGATTTTTAGTAAGGGCTAGACTTGTGGAACGACCATGTTTTTGTAGGTGCCAGACCTAATTTTACGATAACTGTTTCCGATGGCATTGTGAGGAAAATGTTCTGGACTGGGAGAAATATGATTCTCCTGTTTCAGTATAGCACTTTTGTGTAACACTTATATCGTCCTTGTTGACGTCAGTATTAAGAATCTCCACGTAATTTACATACAAACCATCGCGCGGTGCGCCTATGCTTACCGCAACCCTTCTCACACCAGTTTTTCGTGACGCGGTATGAACAGTATCCCTCACTTAGAGAGAATAGTGATGCAATTTTGCAGCTAAATATAGACACGATATAAAAAAAATTCGGTGTAATGCTACGTGTGTGTACTCTAAGGCCGGCCGCGGTGGCCGCGGGGACTGATGCGCTCCAGTCACGGTCTGCACGGCCACTACGGTCGGGGGTTCGAGTCCCCCCTCGGGCATGGATATTTGTGCAGATTATAAGGTAGTTCGTAAGTAGTTTGTAAGTTTAGGGACTGATGACCCCATAGTCAAGTCCCATAAGCTTAACAAACATCTGAACATTTTTTTTTTTTTTTTTTGTACTCTAAGTGTCGTATAACTACATAAATTTATCGGGAATTATTTAATAACAGTTCGAACCAAAGTCAAACATTTTGAACTAATCAAAAAAATAAATAAATAAAAGTTCCGTCTTTCGGAAATCGTTCGTCACTTAAGATGTCTGAGCAAAAAGTAAATGTATCTCTTCGTAGAGACGATGTTTGCAACAGCCGAAGAAAAAAAAAAAAAAAAAAAAGAAAAGAAAAGAAACATAGTGCGCGTTAGATAATAAACGGGAAGTAGTTGAAACGTTTTGAGTACTACAGGAAGAAAATTAAATATTGCTGTTCCATAGGTATTAACTCCGCAAATGACTTCTCTGTAGGTAGATGGATAACACATTTGGATACAAAGTATCCGTTCTTTTTGAGCAAATCCAAACGACAGTGCATCTTCACAAACACGTTTTTCGCGCGTCCTTTAATGTAGAATACAAACTGCGTTCCGCTAATTTCGGCCATCACACCGATGTGTGAACATTCTCCCAGGCTGTTTACTGTAAATGCAAATATTTTGACAGTAACAATATCGTCAGTTGATAGCATGCAATGGTAATGAACTTCCTGTACTAGGACAGTGTTCACCACCTGCAGTATACCGCTCACAAATGCGCACAGTAACATTTCAAGTGCTTCAGTCTTATGAAGGAGAGATGTTCAAATGTTTGTAAATCTATCGGACCAAACTGCGTGGTCATCAGTCCGTAGCTTACCTACTACTTAGGTAAACTAACCTAAGGACAAACACACACACCCATGCCCCAGGGAGGACTCGAACCTCCACGGCGAGCAACCGCGCGCTCCGCAGCGAGACGCTTTAGACCGCTCGGCTACTCCACCGCGGCTATGAAGGGGAGAATATTTTTGGTTTAGATTCCTTTGATCTTTTTACTTTTAATGTGCAAGAAAATGTTTTAGTTGTGAACAACTTTGATGCTAAAGACAGTGTCGACAGTGTCACAAAATTCCATCACTATTTTTATGGGAGAAAATTTTATTTAGTAACTAACCACAAGTCTTTGCAGTCATTGTTTCATCCAGCGAAGCCAATTCCTACATGCACGGCACACAAATTGCAACGTTGGGCACTGCTATTATCACAGTGTCAGTACGAGATTGTGTACAGACCCAAAACTCGCCATGGAAATGCTGACGCACTTTCCCGTCTTCCGGTTGGCCATGACAAAGACTACAGACTCCGGTCCATCAGTACGTCCATGAGCCTGCCTCCTCCCCCGTGGTCAAGCTCCATACACGACAACGGTTCGGCATTTTGGGGGGGAGGGATGTTGTGGCGTAAAGTCAGCGCCACACGCCAGACGTAAGAGAACGATCGTGGAGAAGGCAGCGATCGACCGAAAGCCAATCGCAAGCAGGCGCTGCGCATCCTGGAGGGAGTAACCGAAGATGCGCGCTCTCTACAAGCGGCTATATCTAGGCCGAAATACGTCTGGACAGACGGCAGTTACTAGTCAGAACTTAGGCAGTTACTAGGTCAGAACTCGGGTATGAACGAAGCAATAACTAGGTCTCAGTGCAGCTAGCATCATACAGAAGATGTCACGAGAAGCAAGAAGAGAGTAGAAACAGACATATGTTCTAAAGTCGAGTATTATAATTTTCAGTCAATAATCTGAATAGTTGTTGCAGTTGAGATCGATTCCTGCACCAGTACCTTCAGCGACATATAGGTGTTCTACATTTGTGGACTCCATATTGTTACTTGGTATACGGGTTTAATCGTTTATTCGTTTGTTTAGTCTCTAAAGGACTGCTCTTGGCATTCGATAATATTTTCGGATGTTGTAGTAGTTCGAAATGCTCTCGACTATTTGTTTTTCGTTTTTAGTTGTAAGGAATAGATATATACATATAAGAAAAGAGCTTGGTGTTGATCTGGATCGTTCATTGTTAGAGGTTCTATGTATTTAATGAAAGTCCAGCTCCAGTTGCATTTATTGGTGCTTTATTTAAGCCCACACTACCGGTTTCGGCCTCTATGTTAGGCCATTTTCAAGTGTGATAGACCTGCATATAATGTGTAGCAATAAGTTTACAAAAATTACATGATAGAATGTTACATATGTAAAAAGATACTGTACAGAATCAGAATGAAACTTACGTTATGCCGTAGAGAAAGCAACGTCAAGTACCGTCGGATACTATTGTAATAATCGCACAATATTTCTGCGAGACAGCTGCTCGCCATCTTCAGGTGAACTGCCGCTGTTGCTTCTCTGCTCGCAATGTATATGGTGACTTGTTACCACGGCGCAGGCGCCGCTGCTGTGACGTCATGGCAGACCAGAGCGTCGACGGCGTAAACATGGAGAGCCCCCTACCGGAGATTTGAAAAAAAAAATGTTCAAATGTTTGTTAAGCTTATGGGACTTAACTACGGGGTCATCAGTCCCTAAACTTACAAACTACTTATGAACTACTTACGAACTAGGACGGCACAAATATCCATGCCCGAGGGGGGATTCGAACCCCCAACCGTAGTGGCCGTGCTGACCGTGACTGGAGCGCCTCAGTCACCTCGGCCACCGCGGCCGGCCCGGAGATTTGAAGATCTCGTCTTGTCTGTCTGTGGATTCCTGGGAGTGGGTGGACACCGCTTCATGGGCGCTTTCGGACTGGACGCGGCAGCAAACCACGGCGCGTCAAACTTCCTATACCCGGGCCGCCGAAACTTTGCACTTGACGTTTCCAAATAACAAGTGAAGAGCAAGAAGCGCGAGGTGCTAGTCGCCAGGAACGATCCAATCACAGCGCGCTAAACACTTCCAGTGATCACGTGCCGTGACGTCAACGTTCCCGCGTTGCCGGCTTTGTTCAGTTCTACCGTAAACAAAGTTGTGCGTCGTGTTTATCGCGTGTTTATGTTGTGTGTGCTTTTTTCGCTGCGATTTGTTTTACTGTGAGTGGTTTAACTTGACATTGGGTTCAAGTAATTGCATAATATCTTAGAAAAGACGTTTGTCTAGTGACATTTTCTACGTTCTCAATTTCGTATCAATAAACGAAGCATATTCTCTGAGCAGGAAGTTCATTCTCGCTTCAAACGATCGGAAAGAAGTTATGTGCAGTGGTTATAAGAAAGAAATATTGCTGCAGATACGTCAATGTCAAAAACTTCTTTCATATTCGCTCGTGAAACAAAATAAGCCTATTACACCCACATATGCAGTAGACGAAATCACAAAGGAGCAGCGTCACAATGAAATAAATCTGGCCCCCTTTCACTGCCGATTTAACCCTATAAAATTGGTATGGTGTGACGCGAAGAATTACTTGAGGAACAATAAGTCTTTCACAATAATAGAGATGGAAAAGCTGTTGCATGAAGCTGTTGCCAATGTGGATGCTGCATCTTGGGGGGAAAAAAGGTCGAGCACGTTCAAAAACTGATTCGGGCAGCGCAAACAATGGAAGGGATCATCAGTAATCATGAACAGTTAATGATTTGTCTTGGTGATGACGATTTTGGCAGTGACGACAACAGTGAAGATCGGAAGCTGGATGTAATTGTACCATTGTCGCCGTAAATTTGTGAGTGAAAAGCATTCTAATTATAAAACGTAGAGAGAGAAGTTAGTAACTTTATTATTGTTTATTTCGTATCCGTCGTGAACTAATGCTTTTTTTTCTATATTGCTTTGCTCCGTTATTGAAAGCGTATGCATTGTTCTGCTCTGGTCTTAATTAATATGCCGTTAATTAATTGCTGCTCAAGAACGAATTATTATATGCACTTTTGTTGCTCAATAGCTTACATTTACGAGATGCAACTGAAAACCGTTTCGTCTGCTGTGTGTATCGAGGATAGCGTTGCAACGTCGCTAAAGCAGTGTAGCCAACTTAACTCGCCGTAACGCGAAACGTCAAGTGCAATGTTTCAGCGGCCCGGGTATAGTTCCAGCTTCTTACACGTCAATCGTCGCAAGAAAACACATTTAATGGACGGACTGTGTTGAATTTCACAGATAAACCACTGAGCGAACCCGCGATGTCAGTGTTGGAAAAGGGACTTAATTTTGCGCCCACTCCGAAAACCTTACCTATCAAGGACTTCATCAGTGCGGTTGAGCAAGGTGTCTCTAAACTCCCGACTGATACTGCTGAAGAAATAAGGCGAGAGGCCTGCAGGGCCATAACAAGGATGCCCGCACCCAAGCAAAACATCAGCTTTGAAGAAAGGAAAGCACTCCGTTCTTTAAGAGAAGACACAGAGATCGTGATTTTACCAGCTGACAAGGGCAACGCTACTGTTCTCTTGTCTGCGACGTCTTACACTGACAAGATGATGAACTTACTACAGGACTCAGCGTATCATCGCCTCCAGAAAGATCCGACGGATGCAGTACAACGGAAGACATCCGCCCTCTTCAAATCCAGCGACTTTCCGGAACATCTGAAGAGGAGTCTAAGAGAACGAGCGCCTGTTCCACCTCGCCTTTACGGTTTACCAAAGGTGCACAAAAGTTCCACTAAGACCGATTGTAAGCAATATTGGAGCCCCAACCTATCATCTGGCTAAGCATCTGGTATCTCTCCTCAGCCCTTTGGTCGGAAAATGTGAACAACACATTCGTAACTCGGAAGATTTTATACGGCTTCTCAAGAACCTACGCCTGGAACCTACAGACCTATTGGTGAGCTTCGACGTGGTCTCCCTGTTCACAAGGGTGCCTCTAATGGACTTCTTACAACTCATTGGGGCCGCGCTGGAAGAGGACATTTTACATCTTTTTAAACATGTGCTCACCTCGACCTACTTTTTATTTAACAACGAATATTTTGAGCAGACTGACGGTGTTGCTATGGGCAGCCCTCTGTCTCCCATAGTAGCTAATCTTTTTATGGAAGATTTCGAGGACAAGGCCCTTCGGACGGCGCCATTGAAATCTAAATGCTTTTGGAGGTATGTGGACGATACCTTCGTAGTATGGCCACATGGGTCTGCCACACTACCTTCGTTCTTAGACCATCTCAACTCACTCCACCCGAACATCCGTTTTACCATGGAATTGGAAGAAAATGGTAAGCTCCCGTTTCTAGACGTCATGGTTCGCCGAAATGGAGACGGTTCCTTGGGCCATGGTGTGTTTCGTAAACCTACACACACCGACCTGTATCTGAAAGCTACGAGCTGTCATCATCCATCTCAACGCAGCGGTGTACTACGAACACTCGTACACAGAGCAAGAGCGATCTCAGATGCAGATTGTATACAAGCAGAATTCAACCATCTTTGCTCTGTGTTTGCCCAGAACGGCTACGCTGAGAAACAGATTCGTGCTGCATTTCGACCAGCTCGCTCGAAACCTGAAAAGGAACTAGAAGAAACGGAGAGCTCCACTAAGATGGTTTTTCTTCCCTACGTCGGTGGTGTGTCCTTCAGGATTGGCAGACTGTTTAAAAACATAATATAAAGTGTGTCTTCCGACCTCCAGCGAGAGTGCAGACAATGCTGGGCTCCGTTAAAGACAACCTCGGCCTCAGGAGACCGGGAATATACAAAATCCCGTGCCAGTGTGGAATGTCTTATATTGGACAGACATGTCGCACTGTGAAAGACAGGTGCGACGAACATAAATGCCACACAAGATTGTGTCAACCAGAAAAATCGGGTGTGGCTGAACACAGTCTTGATTCGGGACACTGCATGAATTACGAAGAGACCAAGATCATTTCTTCCGCTGCCACCTACTGGGATTCAATAATTAAAGAGGCCGTCGAAATACGCATTGCAAAAGATTTAATTAATAGAGACACGGGATTCCAACTTAGTAAAGCATGGGAACCGGCCTTGGCAGTACTGAGACAGCATCAGCCGCAGACAGACGATGGTCACCAATCGACGCAGATTTCGAATTACGAACAGATGCCGTAATGAGTAACGTAGAAGTAGATATCATCGGAGTAGTGCAGCAACTACAATCACTTAACAAGAACAAGTCTTCTGGTCCGGATTGTATACCCATTAGATTTCTATCTGATTATGCTGAAGCGATAGCTCCTTACTTAACAGTCATATACAACCGCTCTCTCATAGAAGGATCTGTACCAAAAGATTGGAAAGTTGCACAGGTCACACCTATATTCAAGAAAGGCAGTAGGAGTAACCCACTAAACTACAGGCCTATTTCATTGACGTCAATTTGCAGCAGGGTTTTGGAACATATCCTGTATTCAAATATTATGAATTATCTCGAACAGAACGATCTATTGACCCAAGGTCAACACGGATTTAGAAAATATCGTTCATGCGAAACACAACTAGCTCTTTATTCACACGAAGTGATGGGTGCTATCGACAAAGGTTCGCAAATCGATTCCGTATTTCTTGATTTCCAGAAAGCTTTTGACACCGTACCTCACAAACGGCTTTTATTCAAATTGCGTGGTTATGGTATATCGCCCCAAATTTGCGATTGGATAGGGGATTTCTTGTCAGAGAGGACACAGTTCGTAGTAATCGATGGTAAGGCATCGACTAAAACAGAGGTTATATCGGGCGTTCCACAGGGTAGTGTTATTGGTCCTCTGCTATTCCTTATTTACATAAACGATTTAGGGGAAAATCTAAGTAGCTCTCTTAGGTTGTTTGCAGATGACGCCGCCATTTACCGTCTAGTAAAATCATCTGAAGATCAAAACCAACTGCAGAACGATCTGAATAAGATATCAGTATGGTGTAGAAATTGGCAATTGGCTCTAAATAATGAGAAGTGTGAAGTCGTCCATATGAGTACGAAAAGAAATCCGTTAAACTTTGTTTACAACATAAGTCAATCAAACGGGAAGCCATAAACTCCACAAAATACCTAGGAATTACTATTACTTCAGACCTAAACTGGAAAGAACACGTAGATAATATCGTGGGAAAGGCGAACCAGAGACTACGTTTTATTGGCAGAACCCTTAAAAGATGCAACAGAACTACTAAAGAAACTGCATACACTGCGCTTGTCCGTCCATTTTTGGAGTATTGCAGCCCAGTGTGGGATCCTTATCAGGTGGGTTTGACGGAGGACATCGAAAGAGTCCAAAGAAGGGCAGCTCGTTTCGTATTGTCACAATATAGGGGAGACAGCGTTACGGAAATGATACAGGATCTGGGATGGGAATCACTACAACAACGGCGCTTATCGCTGCGGCGTGGGCTACTTGCGAAACTCCAATCACCAATATTCTCTTCCGAATGCGAAAGTATATTGTTGACTCCCACTTACATAGGTAGAAATGATCATCAGAATAAAATACGAGAAATCAGAGCTCGAACAGAGAGATTCAGGAGTTCTTTCTTCCCGCGCGCTATTCGAGAATGGAATGGGAGAAAAATAGTATAATTGTGGTTCGATGAACCCTCTGCCAGGCACTTAAATGTGATTTGCAGAGTATCCCATGTAGATGTAGATGGGTCATCGAAGTCGAGACGCGTAAAACACGCACGTTTTCCTCCGGTTGGCGCGCGCACAAGGGGTCCACCGCCAGCGGCCGCTCTTGCCCGCGCCGCGCCTGCGCAGACCACCAGCGGCCCGCTCAACGGCCCTCCGGTAGGGGGCTCTCCATGTTTACGCCGTCGACGCTCTGGTCTGCCATGACGTCACAGCAGCGGCGCCTGCGCCGTGGTAACAAGTCACCATATACATTGCGAGCAGAGAAGCAACAGCGGCAGTTCACCTGAAGATGGCGAGCAGCTGTCTCGCAGAAATATTGTGCGATTATTACAATAGTATCCGACGGTACTTGACGTTGCTTTCTCTACGGCATAACGTAAGTTTCATTCTGATTCTGTACAGTATCTTTTTACATATGTAACATTCTATCATGTAATTTTTGTAAACTTATTGCTACACATTATATGCAGGTCTATCACACTTGAAAATGGCCTAACATAGAGGCCGAAACCGGTAGTGTGGGCTTAAATAAAGCACCAATAAATGCAACTGGAGCTGGACTTTCATTAAATACATAGAACCTCTAACAATGAACGATCCAGATCAACACCAAGCTCTTTTCTTATATGTATATATCTATTCCTTACAACTAAAAACGAAAAACAAATAGTCGAGAGCATTTCGAACTACTACAACATCCGAAAATATTATCGAATGCCAAGAGCAGTCCTTTAGAGACTAAACAAACGAATAAACGATTAAACCCGTATACCAAGTAACAATATGGAGTCCACAAATGTAGAACACCTATATGTCGCTGAAGGTACTGGTGCAGGAATCGATCTCAACTGCAACAACTATTCAGATTATTGACTGAAAATTATAATACTCGACTTTAGAACATATGTCTGTTTCTACTCTCTTCTTGCTTCTCGTGACATCTTCTGTATGATGCTAGCTGCACTGAGACCTAGTTATTGCTTCGTTCATACCCGAGTTCTGACCTAGTAACTGCCTAAGTTCTGACTAGTAACTGCCGTCTGTCCAGACGTATTTCGGCCTAGATATAGCCGCTTGTAGAGAGCGCGCATCTTCGGTTACTCCCTCCAGGATGCGCAGCGCCTGCTTGCGATTGGCTTTCGGTCGATCGCTGCCTTCTCCACGATCGTTCTCTTACGTCTGGCGTGTGGCGCTGACTTTACGCCACAACATCCCTCCCCCCCAAAATGCCGAACCGTTGTCGTGTATGGAGCTTGACCACGGGGGAGGAGGCAGGCTCATGGACGTACTGATGGACCGGAGTCTGTAGTCTTTGTCATGGCCAACCGGAAGACGGGAAAGTGCGTCAGCATTTCCATGGCGAGTTTTGGGTCTGTACACAATCTCGTACTGACACTGTGATAATAGCAGTGCCCAACGTTGCAATTTGTGTGCCGTGCATGTAGGAATTGGCTTCGCTGGATGAAACAATGACTGCAAAGACTTGTGGTTAGTTACTAAATAAAATTTTCTCCCATAAAAATAGTGATGGAATTTTGTGACACCATACACTATTGCTAAAGCTTCCTTCTCAATCTGAGAATAACGGCACTGTCTGTCAAAAGTTTGGATGCAAACGCTATCGGACGGTCCCCATGTCAATGTGACAGTACTGCTCCTAGACCAAACGATGACGTGTCCACTTGCAAAAGAACTGTTTTTTCTGGATCGAAGTGCACCAACCATCGATCACTAAGCAATGCATCTTTTAACTACTGAAATGCTCGTTGGCATTCGTTTGTTCAATAAAAACGAACGTTTTTACGGCGAAGCCGATGCAAATGGGCTGCAATTTGTGCTGCATTTCAAATAACTTTTCCTCCGGTTGGCGCGCGCACAAGGGGTCCACCGCCGGCGGCCGCTCTTGCCCGCGCCGCGCCTTCGCAGACCAGCAGCGGCCCGCTCAACGGCCCTCCGGTAGGGGGCTCTCCATGTTTACGCCGTCGACGCTCTGGTCTGCCGTGACGTCACAGCAGCGGCGCCTGCGTCGTGGTAACATGCCACCATATATTGCGAGCAGAGAAGCAACAGCGGCAGTTCACCTGAAGATGGCGAGCAGCTGTCTCGCAGAAATATTGTGCGATTATTACAATAGTATCCGACGGTACTCCCGTGAACCATTCAAGAATATGTTACGTCGGGAAAGCCTGAAACAGCACAACGTCAAGTAATTAAAACAATAGAACTCAGAGAATTTAAAACTTTTGGCGAACAATGGCGACATGAGAAAAATGGGCGTGTCATATTTAACATTCCAAAACATTATAATCAGCATGTTCTGATGTGTTCTGATATAAACATTACATCATTGCAAGCATAAAATTCTAAACATTAGTTGATAAAATGTAAAGGTCAATAGTAAAATATTATAAATGTCAGTTTGGATAAAAAACGGAACATATAGCGGCCTATGAGGCTATGTGAAAAGTGGGCGTGTCGTCAATTTAAAATTTTTATACAGGAAATATAATAATTTAGCTTAAGTCCAATTGTATTCAATTTAGTTTACATTAAAGTTGGATATATTGCTTAAACAAGGTACAAAAATTCTTATGATGCAAAATGTATAATGATTGCAACAAACGAGGCGTCCAAGTCGATAGTTGAGGGGCGGCAACTAGCGAGCGAAATTTGAACCAGGAACGCTGGTGCGGGCCCCAGAGCAGTTTCGACGCGTCGTTGATTGCTTACATAGTTCTGTTTACAAACAGTAGTATGTGTTTCAAAACAGCCACGAACTTGCCGAGCATTTCTAAAAAAATTTGTCAATTACTGGGCGGCAGATATCTAAGAAATTAGTATTCTTTAAAGTGCATTTCTCGTTAAGCGTGTCTTCCTTGGACTTTTTTAGGTGAGTGTATATAGCAACCTCTTCATAAAACTCCATGAAATAGCCTGTCTTCATTGTATGGAGTATTGTCAGGTTGTTTTCGATACTGTCTACCTTGTGACTGTTGCGTATAAGGCGAGCAGCGAAGGTGGATCTGCTTTCAGCGTTTTTTTCTGCCGAGTTCTTTGTGTTCCTTGTAACGCGTTTTGAAGTTGCGTCCTGTTTGCCCGATGTAGTATGCATTACAGTCGGAGCAGTGAATTTTGTATATGCCCGTGTTTTGATATACGTCCTGCGTTGAATTTATGTCATGTATTAAAAGACGCAGAAGTGAGGGTTGTGACTTGTACGCAATTTGCACGTTACAATTTTTAAACAAATTACTTAGTTTATTCGAGACCTGGACACTGAAGGGAAATGATACAAAGTGTTTCTTACCCGGTTCCATCTTTTGGCTCACTTGGTTTTTGTTGGATTTGGCCACGTTAAAAATCTCGTCTACGATCATGCTATGATAGCCGTTATTCCGTGCTATATTTCGCAGCCACTTAAGTTCCTTTTTTACTTCATTATCTTGTAGTGGCAATTTGAGGAGTCTATGTACTGCCGAACGGAAATAAGCCTTTTTATATAGAGCAGGGTGACAAGATTCAGCCGGGGTAAAGACGTCAGAATATGTTGGTTTGTGGTAAATACCAAAGGCATGTTTGTTTTGAACCATGCTGATGGAAAGATCTAAAAATTTAATATTGTTATCCTGTTGATGCTCAACGGCAAATGAGATGTTATTGTGCGTTGTGAGTGCACTTGGAATACTGGAGAACCTCGAGCAAATCATTTGGCTGTACCTTATAATAAAATTACAAGTAGTCACCTTATCGATTTTATAACAGGCGTTTGCGGGATACTTTTACCTCTTCGTTTAGCATTACCAGACTGGAGGCTACAATATACACTTACGGATTGGATTGGAAACGAGGGTAGGCAATATTTACAAAGTGCAGCCCTGTACTGTGTGTCAATCCCATCCATGTGGCCCTGATTAACAAGTTCCTTAGAGAGCTGTCGTGTTGTTTTTTGCAAATTGTTCGCTTGATTAATAAGAATATTGAAAATTGACTGATGTTTCCGTAAATCTAGCGAACTCCTCTGCCCAACAGGATGTTTGCGGTCTTTGACTCTCTTCTCGCATTGTGTGCTGTCGTTTTGCAGACCTAAGGTGTACTACATTCGTCTTTAAGTTGTTGGTTTAAGCGTTTTTGTTTGTGTAATACTATTGCGAAAGAGGTTGATAGCTCAGACAACCTCGTTGATGAATGTTTTTACCTCTAGATAGTGTACTAAATTTCGTTGTGTTTGAGCTTTGTCTACTATTATTATTAGGATGGAACATCTGTCATTGTCTGTACTTTGACATAGGACTACGAAATATGTGAGGTTTGTTGGCGTTTTGCGGTGATGCCTATAAATTTTTCTGTTGTTGCAATGTGTAGGTTAGCATTCTGTGCATCTTCGTTTGCGGTGCATTTGTCGAGGGGGGTGGAAACAAGGCCGGCCGCGGTGGCCGAGGGGACTGAGGCGCTCCAGTCACGGTCTGCGCGGCCACTATGGTCGGGGGTTCGAATCCCCCCTCGGGCATGGATATTTGTGCCGTCCTTAGTTGTAAGTAGTTCATAAGTAGTTTGTAAGTTTAGGGACTGATGACCCCGTAGTTAAGTCCCATAGACTCTACAAACATTTGAACATTTGTGGAAACAAGGTGGTGGAAAGGTAGTGGAAAGATAGATCCGAGTTCAGTTTAGTGGAATGAAAAAAGAAATCTCAGGAAAGGAGAGATTTTTTGTGGGTAAAGGGCTGGTCGACCTTGCTTTACAAAACTGAAAATCTGTTGTAAGTGTGTTGTTTCCTAGCTATTGGATGGGTAAAGTACTACCTCAGTTCTGTGGTTGCTTTATTGTCGGGTGTCATTTTGAAGAAGCGTATTGTTAGATCAATGCTTTCGAAAAAAGAAGTTTTAGTGTAGACGGTCGAAAATCAGTGAATTATTTCACGCATTTTTTATTGTGAGTCTCCGTTGTGCAATAGGGCTTAAACGTCTTGTGGGCTGCTCGATTATAAGTATTTGACCTGTGCCAGATAAATGTTGTAAAATCGTTTGCATTGTAACAGGACAGAGAGATTCCTTAGATGGGTATATGCGGGAGGTAGAATTAAACTACCAGAATTCTCCGAAGGCGCAGCTCGATTTAAGGAAACGTAACAGGACATGATCGCTAAAGAGAAAGAGTATTAAATTTTGGAACTTTCGGCATGGCTCAGCTCCATCGTAGTGTGTTTAAATAAATGCAATGACCGCTATTCTTGTGCGGTACGTCTGCAGAGGTCTTGCGTAGAAAGTTTTTATCCTTTGGAGATGTAACTTGGGTGTTTTTGAGAGAGAATGCTTAAAACGTTATGATATTTTGTTTAACCATTTAGCATATGTTTTATGTAACCTGCTGAGAGAGCACTGTGTGTGTGTGTGTGTGTGTGTGTGTGTTTTACTCCTCGCTCTGCGTTTGGGACGATTGTTAATGGTGTTAGCAATTGTACACTCCTGGCCATTGAAATTGCTACACCTCGAAGATAAGGTGCTACAGATGCAAAATGTAACCGACAGGAAGAAGATGCTGCGATATGCAAATGATTAGCTTTTCAGAACATTCACACAAGGTTGGAGCCGCTGGCGACACCTACAACGTGCTGACATGAGGAAAGTTTCCAACCAATTTCTCATACACAAACAGCAGTTGACCGGCGTTGCCTGGTGAAATGCTGTTGTGATGCCTCTTGTAAGGAGGAGAAATGCGGACCATCGTGTTTCCGACTTTGATAAACATCAGATGGTAGCCTATCGCGATTGCGGTTTATGGTATCTAAATTGCTGCTTGCGTTGGTCACGATCCAATGACTGTTAGCAGAATATGGAATCGTTGGGTTCAGGAGGGCAATACGGAACGCCGTGCTGGTGCCCAATGTTCTCGTATCACTAGCAATCGAGATGACAGGCATCTTATCCGCATGGCTGTAACGGATCGAGCAGCCACGTCTCGATCCTTGAGTCAACAGATGCGGACGTTTGCAAGACAACAACTATCTGCACGAACAGTTCAGTGACGTTTGCAGCAGTATGGACTATTAGCTCGGAGACCATGGCTGTGGTAACCCTTGACGCTGCATCACAGACAGGAGCGCCTGCGATGGTGTACGCAACGACGAACCTGGGTGCACGAATGGCAAAACGTCATTTTTTCGGATGGATCCAGGTTCAGTTTGCAGCATCATGATGGTCGCATACGTGTTTGGCGATATCGTGATGAACTCACATTGGAAGTGTGTAATCGTCATCGTCATATTGGCATATCTGCCGGCGTGATGGTATGGGGTGCCACTGGTTATACGTCTCGGTCTCCTCTTGTTCACATCGATGGCACTTTGAAAAGTGGCCATTACATTTCAGATGTGTTACGACCCGTGGCTCTACCCTTCATTCGATCTCTGCGAAACCCTACATTTCAGCAGGATAATGCACAACCACATGTTGCAGGTCCTGTACGGGCCATTCTCGATATGGAAAATGTTCGACTGGTGCCCTGGCCAGCACATCCTCCAGATCCCTGACAAATTGAAAACTTCTCGTCAATGGTGGCGAAGCAACAGCCTCTTCACAATACGCCAGTCACTACTCTTGATGAACTGTGGTATTGTGTTGGAGCTGCATGGGCATCTGTACCCGTACACGTCATCCCAGCTCGGTTTGACTTAATGCCCAGGCGTATCAAGGCCGTTATTACGGCCAGAGGTGGTTGTTCTGGGTACTGATTTATCAGGATCTATGCACCCAAATTGCATGCAAATGTAATCCCATCTCAGTTCTAGTATAATATATTTATCTAATGAATACCCGTTTATCATCTGCATTTCTTTGTGGTGTAGCAATTTCAATGGCCAGTAGTCTATATTTAGACCCACTGCTAACAGCTTGGTGCTGCTATAACGGTGGCTGACTGACAGAGCGGCTTTCGCTATGTTCGTTAAAATGCTTTGTTAGTAAGCTGCAGTGTTGGAAATCTTTAGTTTCTATGCAGACGTTGTGCTAGACCTCTTTGCCGATTTTCGTTATTTCCACCAGTAATTTCGAATTTTTTTATAAACAATTTGTTTTCTTCTTCTTCTGCTGCTGCTGTTGTTGTATTACCGAAAGAGTGTTTGACATACAAGTTTGTAGCGTTTGTTACCGTTACATTCCGTTTATTATCCAACGCACGCTATTTTTAACACGTTCGTCATCTGTTGCAGACATAGTCTAAACCAAGAAATACATTTATTTTCCTTATAGATCTAAGGTTGAGGTCGAGTTTCGAAATGGACCATTTCTTTTCTTTTGGGTAGTCCAAAATGTTTCACTCTGGTTAGAATTGTTTTTAAATTAGCTGGTCATCGAAAGAGTATTTGTTAAGATGGATACATAAGTTTGTGGCGTTCGTTACCGTTACATCCCGTTTATTATCTAACCTGCGCTATTATTAAACACGTCTTTCGGCTGTTGAGTATGTTAGTCTATGCGAAGAGCTTGCAGAGAGAATGCTTAAAACAATAAAACATTATGATATTTTGTTTAAACATTTAGTATTGGAATAATTGGCTCCTTTTTCCAATGTTGGTGTACGTCTATAAGTAATAACTTTTGGATAAAAGAATTCTAGGGGCGCGGGTTCGAGTCCCGGACCGGATTAAGCAGGAGCGACAATCTTTAGGGGTGTCGGTGGGGGCGGCGGTGGGGGCGAGGTCGGAGGCGGCTGGCGGTGGCTGCCCTTAAGTTACTGTTAAATTTATATGAAAATTTAATACATAATCTTCTAATTGTTAATGCATAAATTAAATTGATATGCAAAAAATAATAGGGAGTGGTGGTAGATGACCTCGGAGCGGATATGGGGGCGGCACTCGCACAAGTGTCCACTTGTGGAGGTGGACATGTTCCATGTTATTCCAGGTAATTGTACTGGACACAATAATTAGTTCCTTTTTTCCAGTGTTGGTGTACGTCTATAGGTAACACATTTATGTTTAAAAAAAAATTTTAAAAAAATTAAAAAAAATAAAAAAAATAAAAAAATTCTTGGGGCGTGGGTTCGACTCCTGGACCGGGTCGCGCGGGGGCGGCAATTTTAGGGCTGTCGGTAGGGTGGGGTTGAGGTGGTGGTGGTAGTGGGGGCGGGGACAAGGGTTGTGCTCACCCAAGTGCTTACTAGTGGAGGCAGCTGTCCTTCTTACTGATAAAAAACATAGGTTGTTACAATTAAATTGAAATGAAATTTAATTAAATTAATTGGGGGCGGTGGGTGTGAGGCGTCAGTCTGGCAGGGGTGGAGGGGTGGGGGAATAACGGTACTTGGATGACGTCATCAACAGAGTAAAGGTACGTACATCGGTGGTCAGGGAAGTGGCCGAGGGTTGATGACTCTAACGTCGGCGGGCGATTTTCAGTGCTCCGAATCGCCCATCATTATACTACTATTTAATGAACTAAGGTCAAGCGTCTGTGATAAATCTTCAATGTACTGAAAATGGTGTACTGTCATGATTTACATTTGACATGTCGTCTGCAAAGCAGAGTTCGCAGACAGTACTGCCCCAAGTGATCACAGATACAATACGACGGAGCTTCCGGTACGCTTACTTCCGACACTCTCCATATTTAGCGCCCACCAAGGAGCTATATAATAGGTCGTTGGCGTGTACTCTACTGTGATTTCGACTGCAAGCGCCCCTAGCGGAAAGTGCGGACATTTTTTCTCCGGGAGAGTTAAAAAAAAAAAGTCTGTAAATCTATCGGACCAAACTGCGTGGTCATCAGTCCGTAGCTTAAAAACTACTTAAACCTAGGTAAACTAACATAAGGACAAACACACACCCATGCCCCAGGGAGGACTCGAACACCTCCACGGCGAGCAACCGCGCGCTCCGCAGCGAGACGCTTTAGAACGCCTTTTTTTTATTTGTTTCCTTTTTTTTTTTTTTTTTTTCTTTTTTTCTTTTTTTTTTTTTTTTTTTTTAGATCTACGTTTCGCGATCTTTCGTTCAGTTTGTTCGAGGTTGTTCGTTGCAGGGTTGGCTCAGCTATTTTATTACAGTGGGCGTTTAGCCCCCTGAGCCACGGCGCGCAGAGCCACCGCGCCCGGTACAACCGCTCGACTACTTCACGGCGGCTTCCGGGAGAGTACCGCAACAGTATGCTACTATGCTATGTCGCGTGCACTTTAGTGGCTTATGTTCTTTCCTTCTGAGCACAAAAGTCGTATGTGGCTGCTGAAGCTGACAAATGTAATATGTGTTAGGGTTTCGAAAATATTTCAGCTCATACACTTTCAAAAAATGAACAGATCATCAGATTAGTCGACATGTAATTTATAGAAACGAAATTTTTGAGAAGAAAATCCAGAAAGTGTTTACGGGGAAAAATGTGTCAATCAAAGTAAGAATTCTTATTAATTATTTTGCAGTGTAGGAGTATATAGAGATGTTCAATCAGGTATAATTAAGGACGTGTATGGTATCGTTATTGAGGTTTATAATCACACATATTCTTTATTCATGCAGCGTTGTGTGTTTTTTCAATACACATTTTTTTTTTCAGATGCATACTGACAGGTACATCATAAAAGCAGAATGTAAAAGTAAAGTAGGTCTGTCAGAACGTTGCAAACATATTGCTGAATTGTGTTCTTTCATCAACAGCGACAGATATTACTCAAGAACAGCCTTTCTCCAACAACGGGAAAAGCTAAGAAGTTCCTGCTACAATCTATATTCAAAAGATGAAACTGTCCAAGAAGTGTATGAAGGTAAAACACTGAAATGAGCGACATATTTCACGCAAAATATAAAGGAAATCTTTCCTAGGAAAGAGCATTTAGAAATAAAAAGACATCGATTTAGCTTTTTTGGCATACTAAAAGAAGAATGCGAAAATTAATCTTTCATAGTTTTAACTTCGATTGTGGAACGTTTGATAACTTGTAAACCAGGGCAGTTGGACGAAGCGAAAATAATAATTTTGTGAACTGTTATCGTACATTTGAAATCCAAGTGAGCAATTGTTTCATCTTTTCTCATGATAAAGAATGAAACAAGTGGGCTCACAGTTGGACAAAGGGCATTCAGGCTCTGAAGTTAATTCGATTTGTAACTATTTATTAACTTGGCCAGATGGGTATATGGCACCCCCTATACAGAGGCAGCCATGCGAAATTGGCATAGGTTTGTCTGCATATTTACAAATTTGGCATAATTGGACAATAAGGTTATATAAGACTGGCTACTCAAAACCTCAAACAGTTATACAATATGGTTGAAAAATAACAGTTTTGTACAATGATTCTCACAGGATTATAGTATTAAATGAGCCAAAAACTCAAGGCACTTGGTTTAACTGTTTTTTGATAAATGTAGTGTTCTACACTTCAGAGTCTCCACTTTTCTTGATTTTGTGGTAAATTTTGAAACTCTTCACTGTTTAATGTCGTTGATTCATTGCAGTGCCGTAACTAGGACTTGGTTTGGGGGGGGGGGGGGGAAATAGATCTGCTTGCCGACCAAAATTTTAGTCAGTTTCCAGACAGACTACCATCTACCACTCACGTTGAAGAAACTAATTCACTCCATTCCAATGAAAGCTTATGGTAAAACACCCCAAGTTTCAAATCTTTACCTTTACCAGATTGCTGTTATACGATTTCTTTTCTCTCTCTCTCTCTCTCTCTCTCTCTCTCTCTCTCTCTCTCTCTCTCTCTCTCTCTCTCTCTCTATTTTTTCGGGTTCTGGGGGGGGGGATATATCCCCCTCATCCCCCCCATAGCTATGCCACTGATTCATTGTAATATTTTTGTAATCATAGTCACTTCAAAATGACTCCATAGTGCGCAGCAACTAATACTGCATCGATAGTTACACGGAAGAATATTAAAAAGTTTTTTCTAAGAAGAGACTGTGGCTTTGGAACATATTATGTGTTTTCGTTTATCAGTTACATAGTCCGAGAACACTATCAGCCACGGTGGAATGGCCGAGCGGTCTAAGGCGCCTTGCTGCAGAGCACGCGGTGCTCGCCGTCGGAGGTTTGTCTCTTTCCTGGGGCATGGGTGTGTATGTTGTCTTTAGGTTAGTTTAACTGAGTTTAAGTAGTTCATAGGCCTAGGAACTAATAACCAAAGAAGTTCCATAGATTTACGAACATTTGAACACTTTTAATTATTTATTGCATAAGAAACGTTGTACATATGTCACACATATTGCATTTTGAAGATAAACTTTGAAAGTGATTTTTTTACAAACATTCGATATGCAAACCATGAGTGATCCGGCAGACGTCAATATGGTAATCGAATTCTTGCTGTACCTGTCCCAGCATGGCACCATCAACTGTGGCAGTCGCTTCCCGTATTCTCTTTCGGAGCTCTGCTACATACGTGGTACAGGCAGTACATAAACCACATCTGTAATATGTCCACACAGAAAAAAGTCACACAGAGTGAGATCTGGTGATCGGGGAAACCATTCCATGAAACAGCTATACCCTTCTGTAGCATGGCCAGGCCACTGATGCATCAGCTCCATGTTCCGATACCCACGAACTTCACGATGAAAATTAGGTGGAACCCCATCCTGCTGAAAGATGAAGAGAGAGTAAGATTGTGTTTGAGGCATCAGCAAGCGAGGGAGGGGTGAGGTCAAGGAATGTGGTGTCGTCAGCGAACTGTAGGAGAGGACGGGAGGCTGGGGTTGTGGCATGTCTGCCGAGTAGATGAGGTAGAGGAGGTGGGAAAGGACGGAGCCCTGGGGCACACTGGCAGAGGGGAAAAGCAAACAGGAGTTCGAATTGTTGAAAGTGACGTAGGACGGGTGGTGAGTGAGGAAGTAAGTGATGAAGGGAACATAATCAACAGGACTGACATAGAGCAGGAGTTTGAAAAGGAGATCAGAATGCCATACGCGATCTTACGACTTCTCAGTGTCGAGAGGGACAAAGACAGTGGCACTACGGGAGTTCATCTGGATGGAAAGGAGGTGGATGAGATGGAGATGTTGGTCATCTCACAGAAAAGAATGGTCGAAAGCCACATTGGAATAGGGGAAGGAGCTGGTGTTGACGGAGATATTGATGGACACAGCAATGTTCAAATGTTTGTATAGCTTATGGGACTTAACTACGGGGTCATGAGTCCCTAAACTTACAAACTACTTATGAACTAAGACTAAGTACGGCACAAATATCCATGCCCGAGGGGGGATTCAAACCCCCGACCGTAGTGGCCGTGCAGACCGTGACTGGAGCGCCTCAGTCCCCTCGGCCACCGCGGCCGGCTTGTTTCCAGTACCTTGCTGAGAACCGAGGTAAAGATGATAGGACGATAGAATGAGACTTCGAAGGGCACCTTGCTTGGTTTGAGAAACATGAGGATGTGGGAGATTTTCCACAGGTCGGGGAAGAAGGCGGTGTAAAGGATGACGGTGTAGAGGGAAGCAAGGGCAGTGTGGAAAGATGGTGGACAGGCATGGAGGTGCCTGCACGTTAGGCAGTCGTAACCAGGAGTGATGTTGCGTTTGGTGCTTAGTGTTGATTTGATGTCAAGGGCATGTTGTGTTCTGTGGGGGGGACGTTGTCCAAGTACTGGAAGCCGGGGGCGAGCGTTGGGCTGGAGATGTTGCTGCACTCATGGACGTCAGGGAAAAAGGAACAGTCAAACTAGGGATGTCTGGGGTGGAGAATATATCAGAAAGGCAGGTGGTGAAGTGATCTGCCTTACTGACATCGTCAGGTAAAGGAAAGTTGTTGTGAAGGAGCTGGAGGGGGGGGGGGGGGGTAGAGTGACTGCCAGTAAGGCGGCAGAAGGGTTGCCAGCACTTGTAGGAGTTCGTGGGGAGTGAAGAGCTAAGGCAGGCGCATGTCTGACGCTAGTCCCAGCGTCTTTTCGTATTAATTAAAAAGGTTTCTGATATGGCGTTGGATTTTCTGCTGGTGTAAGTTAACCCGCTCCTTACTAGAAGCGACTTACTTTCATTTCGTGTGTGCTTTACAGTTCATCAAACTGTCATGTGCTCGCCTGTTTATTTATTCAGAATCCCGTTTAATTGACAGATCAGTGTTGATACTTTGGTTTGTTAGCTCGCGTATATATTTTTCAGATTCGCCGTTAATAAACAGTTTAGCGTACATATTTTTCGAAGCTCACTGTTTATCAAACTGTTGTGTCCTCGATCGTATATTTAGTCAGTTTCGCATCAAAGGAACAGTTTAGTGTCCTCGTGCGTATACTTAGATTCGTATCAAAGTTACAGTTTGGTGTATTCTCCCACAGTTTACATCACAACAGTCGCACTTATTTGGAACATACATAGGTTTTTAGAACGGCTAGGAAATTGTGACTGCTGCGAGCGGACGCAAGCCGAGTTGGTGACTCTTCGCTAGCAGCTTCATGCGGCGTTGGCTTAGCTGGCAATGCTCGAGGCTGCGGTGGGTGGGCGCCGCTGTTGTGGGCCACTCGCGGGGGTACAGTAGACGTCCTGTGCGTCTGTTGTGCCCTCCGACCGGCCTGTGGCTGTGGCCAGCCAGGTCACTGCCCGCGACGGGGTCGCCTCCCAGTCCGTGGTGGATTGGGAGGTTTCCTCAAATGTTCAAATGTTTGTTAAGCTTATGGGACTTAACTACAGGGTCATCAGTCCCTAAACTTACAAACTACTTCCGAACTACCTTATACTAAGGACGGCACAAATATCCATGCCCGAGGAGGGATTCGAACCCCCGACCGTTGTGGCCGTGCAGACTGTGACTGAAGCGCCTCAGTCCCCGCGGCCACCGTGGCCGGCGGTTTCCTCAGCGCGTGTCAAGCGGGGTAAGACTTCCCGGGGGACCGAAGTGGAGACCTCGTCGGTTAGTCTTATGAACAGATTCGAGGCGCTGTCTGTGGCAGAGGATGTTCCTGACGCAAATGGTGTCACTTTGCATGTGGTCACCCCTCTGCCTGCAAGATCCTGGCACTCACAGAGGGTGGGTTTGTTAGTAGTTCCGAGTTCCAACTTTAGGCGGGTGATGGGGCTCCTTACGGATATGGCTGCTAGGAAGGGAAAGAAGTCCAATGTGCACTCCGTGTGCATACCGGAGGGAGTGATTCCAGATGTGGAACGGGTCCTTCCAGATGCCATGAAGAGCACAGGGTGCAGCCAGCTGCAGGTGGTGGCTCATGTTAGGACCAACAATATGTTTCGCTTTGGATTGGAAGAGATTCTCTATGGTTTTGAGCAGCTATCAGAGGTGATAAAGACTACCAGTCTTGCTTGCAAGATGAAGGCAGAGCTAACCATCTGCAACATAGTCGACAGGACTGACTGCGGACCTCTGGTTCAGAGCCGAGTGGAGGGTCTGAATGAGAGTCTCGGACGGTTCTACGAACGTGTGGGCTGCAGATTCCTCGACTTGCGCCAGAGGGGGATGGGTTATCGGGTTCCGCTAAATAGGTCAGAAGTCCACTACACTCAGGAAGCGGCTACACGGGTAGCGGGGACTGTGTGGCGTGGACTGGGCGGTTTTTTAGGTTAGAGGGCCTCGGGAACACACAAAATGGGTTTCAGTCTCAAGGGGTGCAGGTTAGACACAGGACAAATTCAGACATAGGAACCATTGGTGCAACAATTGTAAATTGTCGTAGCTGTGTTGGGAAAGTTCCAGAGCTCCAAGCGCTTATAGAAAGTACTGATGCACAAATCGTTATAAGTTCTGAAAGCTGGTTGACGCCAGAGATAAGTTCTGCCGAAATTTTTACAGCGGGCCAGATGGTCTTCAGAAAGGATAGTTTAAATAAAAAACGGGGTGGCGGGTTTATTGCTGTTACAAACGGTTTATCCTGCAGCGAAATTGTGGCAGATACTTCCTGTAAGTTGGTATGGGTAGAGGTTATACCTGACAACAGGAATAAATTAATAATTGGATCTTTTTATCGCCCCCCTGACTCAGACGATGCAATTACCGAACTGTTCAAAGAAAGCTTGAATCACATTTCATACAGGTACCTGAAGCATACTGTTATAATCAATGGCGACTTTAATTTACCCTCGATATATTGGCATATATACTTATTCAAAACCAGAGGCAAATATAAAACATCGTCCGAATTAGTTCTGAATGCTTTTTCTGAAAACTACTTCGAAAAGTTAGTTCATGAACCCACTAGAATAGTAAATGGTTGCGAAAATACCCTTGACCTCCTAGCAACAAATAATTCTGAGCTAGTAAAGATCATCAAAACAGATACAGGGATTAGCGAACATAGAGTTGTAGTAGCGAGACTGAATATCGAAATTCTCAAATGCACAAAAATAAACAAAAAACATATATATTCAAAAGAGCAGATAAAAATTGGCTTCACGTTTTCCTGAGTGATAGTCTCCAGTCTTTCAAAACTAAAAATGTGAGTATAGATTAGTTGTGGCTTACCTTCAAAGACATAATATCAGTAGCAATCGAGAGATTTACACTAAATAAATTAATAAAGGAGGGGGCTTTCCCCCCCTCCCCCCCCCCCCCTCCGTGGTACACAAAACAGGTCGGATCACTGTTGCAGAAGCAAAGAAAAACCCATGCAAAATTTAAACAGACACAGAATTCCCAAAACTGGCAATCTTTTACAGACACTCGCAATCTAGCGCAGCCTTCAATGCGAGAAGCTTATAATAGTTTCCACAAACGAAATCCTGTCTCGTAATCTGGCAGAAAATGCAAAGAAATTCTGGTCATATGTGAAGTACACTAGAGGCAAAACACAAACAATACTTTCACTACGCGATAGCAATGGTAATACTACCGATGACGGTACTGCTAAAGCAGAATTGCTAAACACAGCTTTCCCAAATTCTTTCACCAATGAAGACGCAGTGAACACTCCAGAATTCGAACTAAGAACAGGTGCCAGCATGCGAAATTTAGAAGTAGATGTTCCTGTAGTAGTAAAACAACTAAAGTCACTAAACAAAAAGAAATCTTCCGGGCCAGATTGTATACCAACTAGAATCCTCTCAAAGTATGCTGATGCAATAGCTCCATACTTAGCTATCATATACAACCGATCACTCAGCGAAAGATCCGTACCCAAAGACTGGAAAGTTGCCCGGGTCACTGCAATATTCAAGAAAGGCAATAGGAGTTATCCCCAATATTACAGGCCCATCTCAATGACGTCGATTTGCAGTAGGATTTTGGAACATATACTTTCTTCGAACATTATGAACTACCTCGAAGAGAACGACCTATTAACCAATAGTCAACACTTATTCAGAAAGTATCGCTCTTGCGAAACACAGCTTGCCCTTTATTCACATGAAGAAATGTTCAAATGTTTGTTAAGCTTATGGGACTTAACTACGGGGTCATCAGTCCCTACAAACTACTTATCAACTAGCTTATCCTAAGGACGGCACAAATATCCATGCCCGAGGGGGAATTCGAACCCCCGACCGTAGTGGCCGTGCAGACTGTGACTGAAGCGCCACAGTCCCCTCGGCCACCGCGGTCGGCTTCACATGAAGTGATTGGAATTTCGCCACAATTGTGCGATTGGATTCGCGATTTCTTATCAGAAAGGACACAGTTCGTAGTAATTGACGGTAAGTCATCGAGTAAAACATAAGTGATGTCTGGCGTTCCCAGGGAAGCGTTATAGCTCCCCTACTCTTCCTTGTGTTTATAAACGATTTAGGAGACAATCTGAATAGCTCCCATAGACTGTTCGCGGATTGCGCTGTCCTTCGTCGGTTAATGAAGTCAACAGAGGATCAAAAGCAACTGCTAAGCGATTGAGACAAAATTTCTACATGGTGCGAAAATTGACAATTAACACTAAATAATAAAAAGTGTAAAGTAATACACATCACCACTAAAAGAAATCCGCCGAACTTCAATCACACGATAAATCAGTCAAACCTTAGGGTCGTAAATTCTACCAAATACCTAGGAGTTACAATTACTAACAACTTTGACGCGAGAGAACACAAAGAAAATATTGTGGGGGAAGGCGAATCAAAAGTTACGTTTCATTGGCAGAATGCTCCGAAGATGCAACAGCTCCACCAAAGAGACTGCCTACATCACACTTGTGCGTCCTCTCCTGGAGTACTGTTGCCCAGAGTGTGGCCCTCACCAGGTGGGACTGACGGAAGACATTCAGAAAGTTCAGAGAAGGGCAGCTCGTTTTGTTTTATCACGTTACAGTAGGGGAGGGGGGAGGGAAGCGTCACGCAAATTATGCACGATTTGAGGTGCAAATCATTAAAAGAACGACGTTATTCGTTGCGGCGAATTCCATTTGTAACATTTCAATCACCGACTTTTACTTTTGAGGCATCGCCCATATGTGGGTGATTGATCCTCCACCTAGAATTACCACTCAAAAGTATCATTTGGGGATCATCCCTCAATCTTGCTGGCGCAGGAAACGCTGGTTGTGGTGTGAATTTTGTGATCAGTGGCTTGATTTACCCTAAAAATCAGTCACGTGATCAATCTATCTCAATTACGCACGTGTTTAAGAATACATCTGGAATCGAAGGATGCGTTGTACCTCTCTCCCATATGTGGGTTATTTGGTCTTTCGCCTAAAAATACCACTCAAGAACATAATTTGGAGAACTAGTCGGAGTCATACTAAGACATGATCCGTTGTTTGTGATATGAATTTTTGTGCTCAATAGCTTTATTTACTCTAAAACCGACATAGAGCTCGATCTGTTGTATTTTAAGTTTTTCGTGCCTCAGCACAATTTATCATGTTTTTGGTTGCGAATATAAGCCATCTAGGAATATTCTTCTGTTGACATGTCCTTTACCCTTTGGTGGTGAGTGTAGTTGACTCTTGCGAGTTGTATGTTGGTATCGTAAGATGCCTTATACTGCTTCTGCAGTGTTACCGATGTGCGCTGATAAGTCTGTATTCGAAGATATGATTACTTAAAATACGATGTATTCTACAAGGTTAAACTAAATTGGTCTGAGTGGTTAACACTATCGACTGTTGTTACTATGGATATATTCTGTAATGTGGGTTGGTGTATACATCTACATACATACTCCGCAATTCACCGTAAGGTGCGTGGCGGAGGGTACACTGTACCACTACTAGGCATTTCCTTTCCTATTCCACTCCCAAATTGAACGAGGAAAAAAAAGAATGCCTGTATGCCTCCGTACGAGCCCTAATTTCTCTTATCTTGTCTTTGTGATCTTTACGCGAAATGTAAGTAGGCGGCAGCAAGATCGTACTACACTCAGCTTCAAATTCCGGCCCTCTGAATTTACTTAACAGAAATTCACGAAAAGAACGTCGTCTTTCTTCCAGCGATCCCCAATTGAGTTGCCGGAGCATTTCCGTGACACTCGCGCATTGGTCGAACCTACCGGTAACAAATCTAGCTGCTCGCCTCTGAACCGCCTCTATGTCTTCCTTTAAACTGATCTGCTGCGGGTCCCAAACACTTGAGCAATACTCAAGACATGGTCGTCCAAGCGTTTTATACGCGGTCTCCTTTACAGGTGAAGTACATCTTCCCAAAATTCTCCCAATAAACCGAAGTCGGCTGTTCGCCTTACTCACAACTGTCCTTACATGCTCGTTCCACTTCATATCGCTCTGCAATGTTACGCCTAGATATTTTAACGATGCGACAGCATCAAGAAGCTCAATACTAATGCTGTATTTGAACATTATGAGATTGTTTTTCCTATTCATGCCCATCACCTTACATTTTTCTACATTGAGAGCTAGCTGCTATTCTTCGCACCAACTAGAAATTTTGTCTAAGTCATCCTGTATGCTATTACAGTCAAGTACAGACGACACCCTCCCATACACCACGGCATCATCAGCAAACAGCCGCAAATTACAACTTACTCTGTCCATCAGATCATTTATATAGATAGAAAATAATAGCGGTCCTATCACACCCTATCACTAGCGCCCTGGGGCACACCTGACGATACACTCGTCTCTGATGAACACTCGCCGTCGAGAACAACGACGTTCTCATACGATATATGTAATAAGAGTTGAGTAACGAAGCGGGTATTCTGCCTCTCCATTGTGTGTTTTTATCGAGTTCTCAGAGGTACACTGTGTGGTCGTTAACGTCTGCATATCCTTCTATCTGGAAAACACGGTATATGATTTTTCGATTTTGCGGTTAGTATAGTCCTGACCCTGACTAGAGGCATTTATATTCTCTTTTATCATCTCTGTTTCATCCTCTGTACCCTGATCTAACATTAAAAGGATAGAGTGGTAGGATACATAAAAGCTCTTGCATGTTGTGCTTATCTGTGTGGTGGCTAAATGTCTCATCTATCGACGCGATTTCCTCTTAAACATAAGACGTGGTTAGTTGTAGAAGACGTACAACCTCGTGATATATTTGGATTTAAATAGTTCTCCAGCTATAATATTACCGGTCTATTTCGTAGCTCTGTGCAATTTTCGCGATGCAGGATGTGACAAATAACCAGCTTAGATGGAGCTCTGATCTAAACTTTACCTTCCGTGCGTATAAATTATACATACATACGTTACTTGTTGTTTGGATGAGGACATAAGACGATTGGCCCCGATTCTGTCGTGTAAGAAGACTGGTGAGACACGCGGTTCTTCGTATAGAATGATCATGCAAAAAGCACATTTCGAGTAACATTTGTGTGTCTTATTAGGTGTGCCTTGTTTTGTCCTAAAAAAGGTTAGATGTGGGTATGCTGTGTTGTAAGCCTATGGTTTCAATGTTAAAATCATCGATCTGTGGGTCGCTTTGCCCTAAAAAGGGTTAGAGTTGGATCTAATGTGTTCTAAGATGGTGTAGCACAGTGTGGATCGAGTTAGACGCATTCTAAGTTTCTTCCCTCTGTGGAAAGAGCCTTTTACTCTTCTGTGGTGTGTAAAGAACACACTTACGAGGTGTTTACTGTAGGTCCTAAGGTCTGTAGGGGGATCAAGTGTGTTTAGGAACAGTCCAACGTCGAAGGCTTCTTACAACCTCGCGATGTGTTTGGATTTAAATAGGTCTCCAGCTACAATATTACGGGTCTGTTGTTGTTGTTGTGGTCTTCAGTCCGGAGACTGGTTTGATGCAGCTCTCCAACCTAATCTATCCTGAGTAAGCCTCTTCATCTCCTCATAAGAACGGCAACCTACATCCATTTGAATTTCCTTAGTATATTCATCTCTTGGTCTCCCTCTGCGATTTTTACCCCACACACTTCCCTCCAACGCTAAATTCACAATTCCTTGATGTCTAAGAATGTGTCCTACTAATCGAGCCTTTCTTTTTGTCAAAGTATGCCAGAAATTCCTTTTCTCCCCAATTCTGTTCAGTACTTCTTCATTACTTACACGATCCACCCACCTAATCTTCAGAATTCTTCTGTAACACCACATTTCGAAAGCCTCTATCCTCTTCCTGTCCGCACTGTTTATCGTCCATGTTTCACTCCCATACAAAGCAACACTCCACACAAACGCCTTCAGAAAGGACTTCCTTATGCTTATATTAATATTCGATGTTAACAAATTTATCTTTTTCAAAAACGCTTTTCTTCCCATTGCCATTCTGCATTTTATATCCTCTGTACTGCGACCATCATTTGTTATTTTACTGCCCAAGTAACAAAACTCATCTACTTCCTTTATTGTTTCGTTACCTAATCTAATTCCTCCAGCATTACCTGATTTTCTTAGGCTGCACTACATTACTCTTGTTTTGCTCTTGTTAATGTTCATCTTATATGCTCCTTTCAACACCCTGTCCATTCCGTTCAGTTGCTCCTCCAGGACCTTTGCTGTCTTTGACAGAATTACAATGTCATCGGCAAAACGCAATGTTTTTATTTCTTCCCCCTGAACTTTAATTCCTTCTCCAAATTTCTCCTTGCTTTCCTTTATAGCTTGCTCAATGTACAAATTGAACAACATTGGAGAAAGTCTACAACCTTGTCTTACACTCTTCCCAACCTCTGCATCTCTTTCGTGCCCTTCAACTCTGATAACTGCTGTCTGGTTTTTGTACAAGTTGTAAATAACCTTCCGTTCCCCATATTTTACTCCTGCTGATTTCAAGATCTGAAAGAGTGTATTGCAATCAACATTATCAAAAGCTTTCTCCAAATCTACAAAAGCTAGAAATGTACGTTTGCCTTTCCTTAATATATCCTCTAAGATAAGCCGTAAAGTCAGGATTGCCTCCCGAGTTCCTACATTTCACCTGAATCCAAATTGATCTTTCCCAAGGTCGGCTTCTACCAACTTTTCCAGCCTTCTGTAAATAATTCGTGTTAAAATTTTGCAAGCATGAGTTATTAAACTGATGGTTCTGTAATTTTCACACCTGTCTGCAACTGCTTTCTTTGGAATGGGGATTATTACATTTTTCTTAAACTCTGAGGGTATTTCTCCTGTCTCATACATCTTACACACCAGGTGAAATAATTTTGTCATGGCTGGCTCTCCCAGAGAGTTCAGTAGTTCTGCGAGACTGTCGTCCACTCCAGGGGCCTTGTTTCGACTTAGGTGTTTTAGTGCTCTGTCAAATTCTTCTCTCAGTATAATATCTCCTATTTCATCTTCATCTACATCCTCTTCCCTTCCTACAATATTGTCTCTAAGTTCCTTTCCTTTGTATAGTCCCTCTATATATTCTTTCCACCTTTCAGATTTCCCTTCTTTGCTGAGAACTGGTTTTCCATCTGAGTTCTTTATACTCATATAGCTGCTTTTCTTATGTCCAAATGTTTCTTTTATTTTCCTGTAGGCGGTATCTATTCTTCCCCTATTTATACATTCTTCCACTGACTTGCATTTGTCTTCTAGCCACTCCTGCTTAGCTATTTTACACTTCCTGTGAATCTCATTTCTTAGTCGTCTGTACTCCATTTTGCCTGTTTCATTTACTGCATTTTTATATTTTCTCCTTTCATTAATTAAATTTAGTATTTCCTGTGATATCCAAGGATTTTTGGCAGGTCTTGCCTTTCTACCTATTTTGTCCTCTGCTGCCTTCACTATTTCGTTTCTCAATGCTACCCATTCTTCTTCTAGTGTTCTATTTTTCCCCGTTTCTGTCAATTGTTGCCTAAAGCTCCCTCTGAATTTCTCAAAAACTTCAGGTTCCTTCAACTTATCCAGGTACCATCTCCTTATTTTCCTACCTTTTTGTAGTTTTTTCAGTTTCAGCCTACAGTTCATGACCAACAAGTTATGGTCAGAGTCTTTTTACCTTAAAAAAGGGATGGAAGTGGGTCTGTTGTGTTTTTTTCCGTAGCCCTGTGCATTGATCGCAATGTAGGATGTGACATATAAACAACCTAGATGGTCTAAACTTTACCTTCCGTGCGTATAAATTACTTATAAAAACGTTACTTGTTGTTTTGCTGTAGAACATAAGACGAGTGGCACTGGGTCTGTTGTATATGATGATTGGTGGAACACGTGGCGTTCGTATGGAATGATTTCAATAAACCCTATGGTTAGGCGATTTAAAGCTAGCTAGTTGGGAAGCTCGTTTAATCGTTTGTTTAGTCTCTAAAGGATTGCTCTTCACATTCGATAAAATTTCCGGGTGTTGTATTAGTTCGAAATGGTGTAGACGTTGTTGGTTGTAAGGAATAAATATGTATAAGAAAAAGAGTTTGGTGTTGATGTGGATCGTTCCTTGTTAACTGTTCTATGTGAATACCTCACTTTTACGATGAAATTGGGTGTGTTAAAGATGTTTAGCTGCCGGCCGCGGTGGCCGAGCGGACTGCAGCGCGCCAGTTACAGTCTGCACGGCCGCTACGGTCGGGGTTCGAATACCCCGTCGGGCATGGATGTTTGTGTCGTCTTTAGTAAAAGGTAGTTCATAAGTAGTTTGTAAGTTTAGGGACTGATGACCACACAGTTAAATTCATTAAGCTTAACAAACATTTGAACATTTTAGATGTTTATCGGGAGTATTGATTTGTAAGAACGGGGGATACGATGACTTTTTGTGCTTGAGTGATTGTCAAACGTACGAGTTATGTGGTCTAGTGACTGATAAAAAACGTTTCAGAAACACTGTCTGGTGGGGGATGCAATGCAAAAAGATGCATGATCAATCGGTTAGATGTTCGATAGGGATCCATCAGCGACGCAGAGATACCGAGATTGTCGCCTGCTAGTTAGTTTAGAAAAGAGCCGCGGCACTAAGGCACCCAGCTGCGGTGTGCGCGACCGTTCGCCGTTGGAGGTTCGAGTCCTCCCTTGGGCGTGGGTGTTCGTGTGTTGTCCTTAATTTAAGTAGTTTGCCAGCTTAGGGACTAATGACCGCCGCAGTTATGGCTCTTAGATTTACAAACATTTAAAAAGAGCTGTGATGTCTAGGTCCGTTTGTTGTAGTTCGGTTGTTGGGTTGGAGATAGTTGTTGTTACATAGAGTGTCGTATGATAGTTGAGATGGAATGTAAGTAAAAAGTGTTTGAAATATGCGCTACAGTGTCTGTTTCCAGTTGTGGATGATGTTGTGTTTCGATCAGGGCCGGCTCTAGGGATGGGCGAACCATACCGTCGCCCAGGGCGGCAGTTTTGGGGGTGGCAAATTCCTGAATTTTTTTGTAGTTACGATAGGTTAAATTAAACAAGACAATGAAAAGTGGAAGTGTCATGTAGAAATGTTGGAAAATGTGAAAATAAGTTGGAAATGCGAATTGTTACAGATTGAATGACATTAATACAGACAACAGTGGTATGCGTCACCCTACAAGCAAAATAAACGTGCAGGGTTAGTACGTAGAAGGTTGAGCCAATGTGTTCGGCAGCGCTCGGGTGCTCCTGCGTGACGTTACTGTGTATTGTGAGAAGCGGTAGATGGGCGAGGTATAATCCTGCGTTCGACTACAGCACTGTTCCGTTTAATTAACATTAATTTAAGAAACCAAGTACGATATAAGCATAAACACAAAGGAACAGAATGCTACTATTTACTACGGCCTGAAAACTCTTATATTGATATCTAGTAATCAAAACTGTAAAACTTTATGGCCGGCCCGGTCAGAGAGCTCAACGCTCTCTGTAATACAAAAGCTGAGCCAAAAACCTCATCGAACGAGAACGAACAAACCCGATCAGCGTCCGCAACGAACAGAACTACCGATAGGAAAGAAAAAAAAAATAAGGGGGACTGAGGCGCTCCACTCACGGTCTGCACGGCCACTACGGTCGGGGGTTCGAATCCCCCCTCGGACATGGATATTTGTGCCGTCCTAGTTCGTAAGTAGTTCATAAGTAGTTTGTAAGTTTAGGGACTGATGACCCCGTAGTTAAGTCTCATAAGCTATACAAACATTTGAACATTTTTTGTAAAACTTTATGTTACAGGCCCCATGACATTTATTGTATTCTGTGACATTGACGCTGCTTTGATCTTAAAAGACATATTCACTACAAAGAGACGCATGTAATATGTGAAACTAAGACGTCATATTTGAATAAAGCTGAAATAGTCGAAAAATGTGTGTGTGTAAGGGGGGGGGGGGGTGGGGGGTGGGCGGCGCTTGAAATTTTTGCACAGGGCGGCAAAATTGCTGGGGCCGGACCTGGTTGCGATTTAGGATTATGTTCTTAAAACGTTTGCGCTGTGTACGTTACGAAGTATTGCCTGTTAGTGCTGTTTAATTTACGAGTGGTGTGTGATGGTAAATTATTTCTGATCTTTAAACTTATACATGCGTAGTAAATTCGACAAGTTCGTCATGGAGACAATGCGAAGTTACCATGTCCCCTACGTGGCGCCGGCGTTGTGAGAGCACTAGGAATACCGGAGAAACTCGGCAAGGGGACACTGGAGAACATCTCTAGGAAATCATTTGGCTGTATCTTACAGGAGGCTGTATAGGGCAGCTGTAATCGATTGACGTCGAATACATTTATTTGTCGAATCACGAGTTCTGGTGAGGATAAAATTACCGGAAGTCACCTTATCAATTTTATCACAGGTGTTTGCGGGATACCTTTATCTCTTAGTTTGGCATTACCAGACTGGAGGTTGCAGTATACACTTACGGACTAGATCGGAAACGGGGATAGCTAATATTCACAAAGTGCGGCCCTGTACTGTGTGTCACTCCCATCCATTCCTTAAAGAGCAGTCCTTGTTGTGCCGTGTTTTGCAGCGTTCATAAGAACACCAAAAATTTACTGGTGTGTCCATAAATCTATCGAAGTCTAAGACGTTTGCGGTCTTAAGTGTTAGTTTGCGTTTGCATGGTAATGCGTAGAAATATTATGATCCATGTCGCGTTTTCCTGCACTGTGTGCTGTCGTTTGTGAGGTCTAAGGCACACTACTTTCGTCTTTAAACATATTTGTTTGTGTAATACTATTCCGAGAGAGAGGATGATAGTGCAGACGGCCTCGTTCATGAATGTTTTGGTCTCTAGAGGGTCTACCAAGTTTCGCTGTGTCTACTATTATTATTAGGATGGATCAAATATCATCGCCTGTACTTTGACATAGGACTTCGAAATATGCGAGGTTTGGTGGCTACAAATTTTTCTGGAGTTGCAGTGTGTAGGTTAGCATCTTCGTTTGCGGTAGACAGCTACTTTAAAAAAATAAATCCTAGTTCGGTTTAGTGGAATGAAAAAAGAAGTTACAAGAAAGGAACTTGGAGTAGGAATTTTTGTGGGTAAAGGGCTGGTCGATCTTGTTCTACAGAACTGAAAATCTGTGTTGCATTGAGCTGGCAAAGTACTACCTCGGTTCCGTGGTTTCTGTATTGTTGAATAAGGTTGTTGTTGGCTAGTGCTTTCGAGAAAACAGTTTTAATGTAGACGGTCGTAAATCGGTAAATTATTTCACACTTTTTTATTGTGACTCTCTGTTGTACAGTAGGGTTTAAATGTCTTCTGGGCTGCTCGATTATCTATATTTGACCTTTTGTAAAGAATCGTTTGGACTGTAACAGGACAGAGAGTTTCCTTAGGTGAGCATATGTAGGAGGTAGAATTAAACTACCCGAATTCTCGGAATTGTCGGAAGGCGTATAAAACCATAAAAGTGGTGGATTACATGACTCTATGTATATATAAATGAATGTTGTCTGTATCTCCTCTATGTGTTCATAAACCATTTATTCGATTGCAATGAAATTTTGGTAAACTGTTCATTGTACGCCCACGAAGGTTCCTGACCCAAAAACAAAAGAGCACGACACATAGCTCAGGAGATCATGACTTCATAAATAATGAAAGGCCACCGCGCGAGAATACCCAGATTTATGCGTCCATTATTGGAAAATGGGAGTAGTTAGGGACCTGCAACAAAGTTTGCATGTTATTTAGGACGTTTATGAAGCGTTTTCTAACTGAACCCCCCCCCCCCCCACACACACACACACAAAACGATGAAACGAAAAGAAGTCTACCGCTCACAACAATTTCGCTGTAGATGCCGTAAAACTGTCGCATCAGGCATGAACTTGTATCAAATAAGGTTAGCATTACAGATTTGCATGTTAGTATTTGTTTTTATCTGCAAGTCCCCCCTAAGCATTTTGTTATAGGTGCATGGCGGAGCATACTTCTCCTACAGACTCACGAAATGTACAGTTTCATTCCGATCATCACGAAATTTCGCACACTTGACCTTCAAAACAAGAGGAATATCATTGTATAAAATTTCGTTCTGCGCATGGTGGAGGGTACTTAACTTACGGAATTTTGCAACAGGATGATCACTGGGGACATATATGTTTGTATGGTACACGACAGAGGGTACTACGAGGGTGAAGATCGGGGTGAGAGTTTAAAATAGGGAAAGATTAATTTTTTAAAACTCACAACCACCAACTGCGAACCAAATTCCTAAACATGCAAAAACACTGTAACTGTGATTTTTACTATTTGACTCGTTTTCTAGGGGATGATATCACACGTTCGCAGCATTCCTTCCCTGCATATGATAAACAAAAAAAAAAAAAAACAAAAAAAAAAAAAAAAAAAAAAAAAAAATCATAATAAAGTCAAATTCATGAGAGAAAAGGGTGTACTAATTACTATTTTTGAAAACACGGGAAAGTTCACTTTATGTTGTTTATTTCACAATATTAGAACCCTGTGGCCGATACGTCTGTACGTCGACACATTTATCAAATAAAGTTATAGCTCGTGAGCCCCAGACAAAATGAATATTTGTTGCAAATTGTTCAAATCAAATGTTTGTTAAGCTTATGGGACTTAACTACGGGGTCATCAGTCCCTAAACTTACAAACTACTTACGAACTAGGACGGCACAAATATCCATGCCCGAGGGGGGATTCGAACCCCCGACCGCAGTGGCCGTGCTGACCGTGACTGGAGCGCCTCAGTCACCTCGGCCACCGCGGCCGGCTTGCAAATTATTTTCACACCATGTGCCTGTCTCAAACACCGTTTATGTTCATGCCTATGCGACGACACGTGTTACATTAACAAATCACAGTCACTTTAATGTAGTGCGATGCACACCTTGTTCCACCGGCTAAATATTCACAACACACAGTAGCACTCGATACAACTTGGTGCAGTCTACGACGAGCAACCACACTTGGCAATTGCCACACAAAAATCTATAGTCTCCACCTGGAGATCCACATGCCGACTGACTAGAGCGACGCCGCCCGGTCAGCTACACCACTCGCTCCCGACTTCTCACTTCCTGCCCACGCGTGTGCGTGCGCGCCAAAAGCCCAACTGCCGGGTTTTTTCCCTACGTCATCAACTTCCCCATGTGAGCTGTTCTAACCGAATTGCCAACTTACAGCGCTCAGCCAATACATTTCTAAAACTTTACTTAAAATCGAAATAATTACACTACACATTAAACAAATGTCTTCTTATTAGGTTTTTATATTGGTATAAACATCCTTTGCACTATTTATTATAATTGTGCAATTTCTTATATCACAGATAAGTGATTTAACTGAATATTTCAAGATAAAATACACAAGATTAATTAAAAATAAAATGAGAAATAGTGAATATAATATTTTTATAAACAAAACATTGCCATGCTAGTTGTGTAACTGTCTTGTATTCATTGGTAATTTATTACTTTTCATTGTCAATTAAACATATTACGCCAGATGTGACTATATCAGCTAATGTATTGTTTACAAGCCACCAACGTCGGCCTGCTCGCTGGCCTCCCGTCAGCTACAAGCACACAGCAAATCTCAACGTGGAGAGTTTCTACCTATGGCCTAACTTTAAATGTTGTCACCCAACTGCGTACATACATTGCTACCATAATTAATAAGATTAAAATTGTGTAACATTTAGTGCATTGGCATGGTCAATGTTTGCAGTGAACTTCATACTGTTTAATTATCAAATGCTATTAATTACCAATATTTATATTGGGCGGTAATCTCACAGTACCTTGAAGAAAACTTTGCCGAGAGAGGTAAAGGTGGAAACGAACAGAGAGATGGGAGAGAAAGAGGTGGATTGCAGAGAGAGGGGGAAGGGGATGTGGACTACGAGAGTGTAGGATAAATAAACACCCGGCCAACGCCGGGTTTACAGCTAGTACTTATTAATTTTCGGAACTTGATAATTTTAAGTGCGACTGGTATGATTTGTACAAGACAGAGAGAGAGATGGTTGTCGTTAGATGGGGCTTGCATGTAAAAGCATGTTTGCTTTCGGGAGGGGAGCCTGACGCTGTCTGCTGTTGTCAGGCATACGACTGGGTCCAGCTCTATTAAATAAATGCAGTTCCCGCTATCCTCGTCAAAGTGGTGTATCTGCAGAGGTCTTGCGTATAAGGTTATGTCCATTGGGTTATGTAGCTCAGATGTTTTTTTGAGAGAGGATGCTTATAACAGTATGGTATTTTGTTTAAACTTTTAGCAAATGTTTGTTTTATGCAGCCTGCCGAGAGAACACTGTGTTTGTGATCGCACTGGAGATCGAGCTATATTACTGTTAAGGGTTTAAACGAGGCCGGCCGCGGTGGCCGAGGGGACTGAGGCGCTCCAGTCACAGTCTGCACGGCCACTAAGGTCGGGGGTTCGAATCCCCCCTCGGGCATGGATATTTGTGCCGTCCTTAGTTGTAGCTAGTTCATAAGTAGTTTGTAAGTTTAGGGACTGATGACCCCGTAATTAAGTCCCATAAGCTCTACAAACATTTTAACATTTGATTTGAGAAATTGTTAGGGAAGTTGCGTTACACATCTAGAGTTCTTGACACTCAGGTTTGGGGGTCATTGTTACGGTTACATTACGTTCGTTGGCTGTTGCTTGGATCGTCTATACACTTATTTTACCCATGCCAACCGACGGAATAGTAGTCCTAAAACGCACGAATTCGGGTGGAGATAATTACAAAAAAAAGTCTTTTGACACACAGGACCTCTAAGTACGCGGCTCTTGTTGGGGAAATGTGTGTTCGGAAGGTTTGTAACTATATTACTTTACATTTGTTACTCTATCGAAGTGCTGGAGCATTTTACGATGTAATTGATTGGTTGTTACGTTTATTTATCGATTGTAACGAATGGTATTAGCAGAAGACGTGGTGTTGACCAGATACGAGACACCTAACCGCTATGCTATCTCGAATCACTTCTCCATAAACATCTAAGCAGAAGAACAAGTCCATCCAAGGCATACAACGCAACTAAACTTGCTTAAAGCCTGGTACGATGTATTAAACGGTATGTTGTGACGTAATGTCCTAATTAAAACAGTATGTGTCCCAATTAACAATTGTGATCGGTGATGGGTGGCCTGGCAGGGTCAATCTGTTTACGAAACTCTCGTGTTATTCCCGGTAATTGTACTGTCCGAAGTATGCAATAATTGGCTCCTTTTTTCCCAGTGTTGGTGTACGTCGGAAGTAATAACTTCTGCTCTCTTATTTTTTTTTCCTTTCTTTTTTTGGGGTGCGCGGGTTCCATTCCCGGATCGGATCGCGAGGGGGCGACAATCTTTAGGACTGTCAGTGGGATGGAGGTGTGGGGGTGGTGTCGGGTTGGTGGGGGCCGGGGTGGGCAGTGGCGGTTAGTTGCTCAAAATTAATTTGACATGCAAATTTAATAAAATTAATCGGGGGCAGTGGGTGGTGGGCACAGCTCAGGTGTGAGGTCCGGCGCGCGGTCAGCGAGGCTATTTTCTCGCGGGGCGCTTAAATTATTCTGCGCAAAGTCAGGGAGGCGGCGAGCGGCGCTCTTTTCTCGTGGCGAGGTCACCGTAAAAGCACTGCGACAATTCTTTTGCATATGCACTCTATTACAAGTACGCGAAGGTCGGGGTGGTGGGGGCGGCACCGGACTGGTGGGGGTGGTAAAGCTTCCTAGGGTTTTTATTTGTGGACGGCGAAGTTAGTACTACTTCCTACCAGAAGTCCCCTAAAAACTTCACATCCTTGCCGATGCTGTTGCCTAGCACTGTGCGTTTGTACCGCCCTACAGTACACACGACGTGCCGTAGTTGCTGTCCAAGTCTTTATGGAAAGCATAGAGTTCTGACTGACCTGTTATCTTCTATAGTTATGTCCCCAGCGCAGAAGACAGCACACAGGTCGTTGGTTCTTCTACAGCATACAAGTGAGGCTAAAATAAGTTATGTAGGAAGCATAAGAAGCGACTCGCGAGATTTTTAATTGTCAGGGATGCCATTTATTAAATAAATAATTAAATATGAACAACTATTGTTAATACGACACGGCCTATGCTGCCCGTAGTTCATGTTGAGACCTCGACTGTTGTCACAATTATACAAAAACTTTACTCATTACCGGCACGGTCCAGCGCGTATAGTGGTCAGCTCGAGACTGAAACTGCGGCGCGTTGCGAGAGGGCACCTGACGCTCTATTTAGCGCCAAAACGTGGACGTCGCGCGCCTTCTGCAAAATCGCTCTTCTCTTGTTGCAATAAGAGAAGGCACCTTAAACTTTTTAAACTGTCAAAACCTAGCCTGTCCTTGAGAGATATTTATCACAAATTCTCAGCTCTGAAAAATTAATATTTAGTATATAATAAACAAAACTAATTTCAAAAGAAATCACGTGACGTGAAATGTAGCAGCCAATGCGAGGAGAATACCAGTAACATAGGCGGGCTTTCCCATGGGAACCAGCACCTACTGTGCCATATGCTACTGCTCCCCACCCAACATTTCAACATATGCTGCACTTCTGTCTTTCTTCCGCGTTTAAGGCACGTACAATGTTAGCAAAGAAACGGCCAGCGGTCAGAAATATGAAGTGGCCATAGGCCAGGAATATCACAGTGGACAGGTCTGGACATGTCGGAGGTGCCGCCAGTCTGGCGGGGCCGTGGGTTTTCGCCAGAGGCGGTGGAGGCGACTGGGGGTGGATTTTTCCAACCGCCATCTTGAATTTTGAACCTAGAGACTCAATTAGCAACAACTAATATCGTAGGACCAATTTTTCTATTCCAGTGAGGTAGAATTCTGCCACCTATGAATGGAACCACGAAGTGACAGACTTCTTCAATTCTTTGTCATTGTCGAAACGTTGGCCGGAGGACAGGAATTTCTGCCGCGGTGGAGTAGCCGAGCTGTCTAAAGCACCTCGCTGCGGAGCGCGCCATTGCTCGCCGTGGAGGTCGAGTCCTCCCTGAGGCATGGGTGTGTGTGTTTGTCCATAGGTTAGTGTACCTAGGTTTAAGTAGTTTGTAAGCTACGGACTGATGACCACGCAGTTTGGTCCAATAGATTTACAGACATTTGAACAGGAATTTCTTGCGGTAAAAGTAAAGATGTGAATCGCTGGGATCAAGCTCAGGATTGTATGATGGATCATCAAATAGGTTCTAGCCGAACTTAGGTAAAACAATTGTTGTCCGCCGACATGCATGAGGACGAGTATTGTCATGGACTAGCATAACTACTGCAGTAAGCTTTCCACACTTCTTGTTGTCAATCACACGTACGCCGACTAGCGTTTTCACGACGACGAAGAGCTCAATAGGACTGTTACATGCTGGTACCATTCACGAGCAGCACTCGTCTACGACACAGGAATACAAAAGCTCATTGGCGTAACCAGAGGAGGGGGGAGGGGGAGGTTCTGGGGTTCAAGCCCCTCCCAAAATGTTAACAAAACCAACAAAAAAATTTATTCTGTATCAGGACAGAATCCGCCTACATTTTGCGAAGGCTGGGAAGCCGTTACATATGCTCAATACCAACCCGATTTCTCCTCAAACGATTCTTATATTTTTTGGATCCCTGAAGAAAGACATTTGGTATGGAGGAATTGATCGCCTTGACTCACAGCGTGTTAAATGTATTAACAGATAGTGTTGACTACTACTGAAATAATGAGCAGTTTTTCCCCAGGTGTCTCATTTTAATTCGTCTGCTCCTTATAGATGAGTGTGACTCGTCTGTTTTCAAATCACTAGGAACAATTCCTTGCTCAAATTATGGCAAAGAAGGGAACTATATCCGGTGGAGATTCTGTGTAGAAACTGCCAGTGACCCCATCGAGTTCTGGAGCTTCAGTGAGCTTTAGAAACTTGAGCTGAATTTCGCTGCTACTATAAGCAATTCCTATATCAGTCATATATTAAAATGTCAGACAGCAATATTTCTTGATGTTCCTTTGTAAACGAATCAAGGTTCCCATCCAGTTAAACAATATCTGTACTCTTATATTTTTGGCACTGACAGCTCTCACATACCGCAAAAATTCGAGTTAGGGAATGCTTCTTTCATAATGCTACAGAAGTTATTGAAAGCACTGACTTTCTGAATGCCATTCGTGTTTCTATCCGGATTTGCACACCTGCATGATCTGCCTTGCTTCTATTTGGAAAATACGTAGATTCTTATGAAGTTTACGAATTTTGTTTCTATACAATGGTGACTCTAGTATAGAATCCTTTGGAAGGAATGAATATAATACTTACAATGTAAGTGTCGTTTGCAGTTGTACTAAGAGTTCACATCATTAAAATGTCGGTTAATTGAAAACCCCTCCTGAAATCATATCCTGGCTATAAGATAGAAATACTGGTAATTAATAGCATTTGATAATTAAACAGTATGAAGTTCACTGCAAACATTGACCATGCCAATGCACTAAATGTTACACAATTTTAATCTTATTAATTTTGGTAGCAATGTATGTACACAGTTGGGTGACAACATTTATAGTTAGGCCATAGGTAGAAATTCTCCACTTTGAGATTTACTGTGCGCTTGTAGCTGACGGGAGGCCAGCGAGCAGGCCGACGTTGGTGGCTTGTTCCAGCTTAGGATTTTCCAGTTCGTTTCCGGTGAGGGGAGAGAGGGACAATGGCGAGTGCCAGGCACAGTGCAGTGCACAGCGTGAAATAAAATATTCTAATACTACTGGCATTTGAAGTAATACGATGCAGTTAGGAACCTTTAAGGCCCTCATTACAAAATAGCCTGTTGATAAATAAACAATACATCAGCTGACATAGTCACATCTGGCGTAATATGTTTAATTGGCAATGAAAAGTAATGAATTACCAATGAATACAAGACAGTTACACAACTAGCATGGCAATGTTTGTTTATGAAAATAATATATTAACTATTTCTCATTTTATTTTCAATTAATCTTGTGTATTTTTACCTTGAAATATTCAGTTAAATCACTTATCTGTGATATAAGAAATTGCACGATTATAATAAATAGTACAAAGGATGTTTATACTAATATAAAAACGTAAGAAGATATTTGTTTAATGTGTAGTGTAATTATCTTGATTTTAAGTAAAGTTTTAGAAATGTATTGGCTGAGCGCTGTACATTGGCAAATTGGTTAGAACAGCTCACATGGGGAAGTTGATGACGTAGGGAAAAAACCCCGGCAGTTGAGCTTTCGGCGCACGCGCTTGTGGGCAGGAAGTGACGAGGCGGGAGCACGTGGGGAGCTGGCCGGGCGGCGTCGCTCTGCATCAGTCTGCATGTGGATCGCGAGGTGGAGGTTATAGATTTGTGTGTGGCAATCGCCACGTGTGGTTGCTCATCGTAGACTGCACCAAGTTGAATCGAGTGCTACTGTGTGTTGGTGAATATTTAGCCGGTGGAACAAGGTGTGCATCGCATTGAATTAAAGTGACTGTGATTTGTTAATGTAACGCGTGTCGTCGCATAGGCATGAACATAAACGGTGTTTGAGACAGCCACATGGTGTGAAAACAATTTGCAACAAATATTCATTTTGTCTGGGGGCTCAAGAGCTATAACTTTATTTGATAAATGTGTCGACGTATCAGCCACAGGGTTCTAATATCGTGAAATAAACAACATAAAGTGAACTTTCACGTGTTTTCACAAATAGTTATTAGTACACCCATTTCTCTCATGAACTTGATTTTATTATGAATTTGTTTTGTTAATCATATGCAGGGAAGTAAAGCTGCGAACGTATGATATCATCCCCTAGAAAACGAGTCAAACAGTCGCAATCACAGTTCCAGTGTTTTTGCATGTTTTGGAATTTGGTTCGCAGTTGGTGGTTGTGAGTTTCAAAAATTAATCATTCCCAATTTTAAACTCTCACCCCGACCTTCACTCTCGCATGGCTACGCCTAGCGTCAAAAGTTGATCCCGTGATAAGTGTCTTAAATTTTTTTCGGGACTATGTCGAAAAATAATTCAAACATTTATGTACCTTGAAAGTATCCTGTTATTAAAATTAGCAAGATCTCGGGCAGTTGTGATCTGCAAATGTAAGTTGAAACGCTCACTACTGCTCTAAATTACTTTACGAGTGGCCACAGTACATGCACAATGGAAATTTATCTAACTGTTCACTCCCTAAGGGAGAGCCAACGTTTTAACAAACACAAAATCAATGTTAAAAAATAAATGAATAGATAATTAAACTTGGAACAGGCAGCATGAAATCATAAAGCAGAGGTTTGATTCTTTAAAATCATAATCTATTCAGTAAAATAAACAAGCAAATAAATGTGGTGAGACCAAATTAAGCACACACCTTGTACAAAAGTGAATTAAATCATATACGAGGCGCGTCCAGAAAGTAAGTTCCGTTTCAATTTATCTCCGCTGCAGCGCTGCGATTGCAGTTCCGCACATGCGCTGTAGACGATGTGTATCAAGGAGAAGAACGTGCGCCATTTGGAGATCGCTGTCAGTTACGTGCGCTTTGTTGTGCTTGTTTGAAATGTCGGCGTTGATTGAAAATCCCGACGCCTGTGAAATCAGGTCGGTGATTCGGTTTCTGAATGCGAGGAAAGTGAAACCGAGTGAAATTTATCGGCAAATTTGCGATGTTTACGGACAAAATGCGATGAGTGATTCGATGGTGAGAAGATGGGTCCGACAGTTCAATGGCGAGCATAGTGATGTTCACGATGAAGAACGAAGTGGGTGTCCACCTTTGGTTACCGAAGAACTGGTTCACACGATTGATGATAAGATCCAGGAAAACCGTAGGTTTACAATTAGCGCTCTCGCTATGGACGACGAGCTGAAAGAAACTGTTTCCAACTGGTTGAGACACAGGCGGCAGATTTCTATGAAGAAGGTATACAAAACCTGGTGCACGGTATGACAAATGCCTGCAAAATTTCGGCAGTTATGTGGAAAAGTAGTTTAAGAGTTGTAGAATTTTGTGAAGTAAAAATTTCTTCTGTATCTGTGTACAATTTCATTTTATTACCAAACGGAACTTACTTTCTGGACACGCCTCGTACTTACTGCCCATAGTAAAATTGTTTCTGCCCTTTATGAATATGGAGGTAACGTGGGAGGAAATTTGCAGACACACAATGGTTAGCTGAAAGCACATTCATTCATTCAAAGACATGCGTATAATGCTCGGTGGTACACTATTCTCCAGGAACACTTGAAAGCAGCAGCGGCGCCTTCACGATATGGCAGGTGTCTTGATCACTAAACGAACTCATGTTCAGGGAGGCGCCATCTCACTATTCTTAAGTACCATGTGGTGTGCAACCACGCCGAATTTCACAGCATTTACAAACAGAAATTAATTTAGTATAAGTGAGTAAAGCACACACAAGAATTTCTATAGAAGAAAGCTAGCATTAACAAAAGCATGGCTGAAGGCCAAAGTAACGACCGTTACGACAGCACGTGGTGCAATCGGTCATACAAAATAGGAAAAGACGGAATCAAATCAGAAAAACTGAGAAATATTTAGCCAACTCACGGATACAGAAACGATGCTAAAATTTTAGTTAAAAACACAAAGAAAATTCAAACATACTAGGTTTACACAAAGGCTCCACGCACGTGTATTCTAATTTGAGCAAAACCGGACACACAATCATCACTGGAATGAAAAAGCAAATAATAAATTTACACTGAATTTACTTGAGTTCTGTAGATTAAGAAACACTTCATCTCGCATAGCGAAAGAATTACTCAAGTGAACTATCACTGAATAACCAAGACTGCCTCATCACAAACAAGGCAAAATCCTAACAGCATGCCTTCCCCTCAGCATGATTCGGCAGAGTACTTACTTCCACAGTCGACGGAGCCAGAATGAACAGTGAAGACTCTAAGGCCACAGAAAAACCTCCTCCCGCCATACACTGGATGTAGAGTGCGCTGAAAGCGACGCAGAGTGTGTTCAGAGACTAGTATTTACCAACCCTTGCTACCTGGCAAAGACAATTCCGTCTACAACTGCTCCCAGAGAGGTCTCCTGTCACCTCTTCAATTCAAGATTAGGTTGGTACGACACTAAGAACACGGCCACCTCGCCATCTTGCCAAGTAAGCTTGTCTCTGGCCACCCAGCAGATTAATAGCGCAGATGACAAACAAAGCCATGCGTTCTCAACTATAGTAAAACGATGCGTAAAAAGGGAGGCAGTCACTATAAACCATTTTGCCGCAGTCAATCAATATTAAAAGTAACCTTCCACATTCACTTGAACATACAAGTTCAATCACACGGGTGGAAACATATATAAATATGGGGCAAACATAAATAAACATGGGGCATTGATCATTGATTAAAATATAATTAACACACAGATAGATTACATTAATGGTGCAGAAACACTTTAGGTTAAAGAATAAATCAAAATGGAACACGACCACAATATCAGTGGACGTGTTTCATCGCCCTCCACATAGGGGCGATAAATAGTCTGGAACCAATCCTGTCGTACCATATTGGATCCAGATTCAATTTAGTGACATAGGCACAATGAGAAAAAATTTAAAAATGTACCAACTCTGGGCATTCAGTGAAGTTATGAGCATCTTAAATTTTTAAAAAAATGATAAATTAACATACATTAACACAAGATGAACAAAGATTTTAAATTATTTCAACAACATTTAAAAACAGAAAAGAAGGTGGTGTTCAAAAAGATTAGTCAGTCATATGGGAGGGCAACAATACATGTATAAACAAGCATTTACAGGTTAACACAAAAGAAATGACATACAAATGATAAGTTTTCAACTTCTGGGAGTGTCTTTAAAAAAAAAAAGTCAAGTTCGCTTCACTATGGTGAATGTTCACTTTTTTTTTTAACTACATTTATTACCGAAGTTTCATCACACAGCAATAAAAACTTAGGTGAGGATCTACTCTTCAGGATAACTGGGTGCAAACTACAACTCGCAATTATTTAACACTTCACCATTGTCAAGTTTTTGTTTAGTGTCCATGGTCGTAGTTGACTCTCCCTCTTTCCAGCTCACCTCGCCGACGTCTCTTCCTCTCTCAGTGGTTGGATCAGTTCAAAAGATGTTTGTTAAGCTTATGGGACTTAACTACGGGATCATCAGTCCCTAAACTTACAAACTACGTATGAACTACTTACAAACTAGGACGGCACAAATATCCATGCCCGAGGGGGGATTCGAACCCCCGACCGTAGTGGCCGTGCTGACCGTGACTGGAGCGCCTCAGTCACCTCGGCCACCGCGGCCGGCTTGGATCAGTCATCATGCATTAGGCAGAGAGGAAGAGGAACTTTGTGAGCAGCCTCAATGGCGAGAAATCACAAGAGGCACTGCCATGCCTTCGGAGCACAGTATTTGGTAGGTTCCGACATCCAAGCAGGAACCAAGGATGTGGAATGCTTAAGTGCCGAAGCACAGAAGAGTGTTGAGCAAGTATGTTCACAAGTCTTTCGCTGTCCTGGCACATGTAGCAACTGATATGGTCGTGACAGACACCAGACATCTGCATTTGTGCCCCTGCTGCTCTCATCGAGTGCCGTCTAGCAGGGTGCATGTTATAAGCCGGACCAGCCCTCCCAGCTGCAGGCGATGTCTGCATCAGAGGGCGTTGCCTGTCACAGCAGCAGGCGCCGCAGTCTGTGACTGTCAATCACTCGGGGGCATGGTGGTGGGGAGGCGGCCTGCTGTGTGAGGCGACCCCGGCCGGAAGCATGGCGGAGATGGCTCTCTGGCCCACATTACGTCAGCAGCTTTGAACCGTGGCCGACGAAAAAGACAGGCCGCGGCTCGTATTCGTGACGTCACCAACCAGGGCCGGTCTCGCAGTGCTCGAGATCAGTCATGTCGGGATTTTGTGTTGTGGTTGTAGCTCAGCGGGAATATAAAGTATTTTCTTGTGGCAGTTTTCAGTGAATTGCGCTCTGCAGTGTTAGATACTTCTTCTAAAATTGTTTGACAACAAAATTTCTCAACCAACATAGAAGATATGTAGGAAATACGTGCTAATAAGATACTTAGAAATATGAAATGTAGGCACGTGCTTTGTTTTAATGTTTAGTGCAGATCACTGGTGAGATGTTTTTGAGAGTGCATGAAAGTCGAAGAAAATTGCCGTACTCATAAGGGAAAAAGGATTTAATTGTACATACGAGGTAAGTAATGTTGGAACGATTTTCATTCAGTTTCAGGCATGATGCAGTAGTAAGATAAGTCTACCATGTAAAATCGCGGTACGGTAGTTACTTTGCAGGGTGTTAATATCCGTCCTCTTTTACTTCTACATTTGGAGAAATATTGAAATGCCACGCAAGTGCAGTGTATTTGGATGTAAATCCAATTACAAAACAGAAACGGAAAGAACAACAATTTTTTCTTTGCCATCTGATGAGAATCCGTCGTAATGTGTGGCTTAGGCATATTCCAACGGATTTTTCCAAGGTGAAATAACCAGGTGTATGTGTAAAATATTTCGACGAGTCCTACGTTATTCGAGTGGACAAAATTAAAAGTGTTTCCAAGGGTAATCCCAAAGTTAACAAGTGATGCTGTGCCCACTATATTTCCAAACACACCATCATACTGCTCGAAACCTGTGCCTAAACTAAAACGTCTTGCAGATGTAGAAGAAGAAAACTTGGAGAAGGCTATCCAGGAAAGTATTGAAACCCATAAAAGCTATGTGCAGAAGGATTCACTGAAAAGTCTGAGTGACATAACTTCATTCTTAAGGTGGGTTGTCCAAGGCGCGATTGCAGCCTGCGGCTGCGATAGATCGGCTCGTGACGTCAGAGGCTGGCTGCTCGCGCATGCGCACTTTGAGTTTGGAGTGCTGCGCGCGGCTGATGCGGCGACAATCACAGGACTGCACCAGTGAGCAGAGCAGTGTTGCGACGGGAGTCGCGACGACTCAAGGCAGCGGCAGAAAGATGTCGAGCCAAGCGGACCGAAGGAAAACGGATATGAACCACTCATAAAATGAGCTCGTCTCGCCATTAAAGCTATTGCCTTTGTACTTTGAACAGATTTAGATTATATGGCAATCAAGTGACATATATATGAGTAGACTGAAAATATTCGGAGAAATAAAAGAGAAATGAATGTTGGAAAAGGAGCTGTATTGGCCTCTAGGGTTTTGGAAATAAAAAATGTGACCGGAGGTTACTATTTTTTTATTTTTTTTTTTTTATTTTTTTTTTTTTTTTTAGGTGATCCCACAGGTGTAAGGAAATGCATGACAACGTTAGTGTAATATTTTCATTAAATTCTTTCATACAAGTACAGTCCGTTTTGTGGCGCGCCGTAAAAATTACCTTAGTTTATATGAACAAAGACAAATGTTGTGGTGTACCATTTAGATTCAAAAGTCACGTGTGCGGTATGGATGACATCTTCGATATTTTAAAAGCCTATTTTTCCCATATTCCCTGGAAGATGGTTTAGGACAGAAACCGGTCAGAATGAAATAAATTATAACAAAACAGCAAACAGTCTTACAACTGTTGTTGATATATTTAACAAGCTACAGAAAAATCTTTTGTTTGGTATGTGTTTGCTATTTTTGATCTCCCTTGGAAAAAATTACAACTGTACGTTTTTGAACACTGGGACTTATTTCAAAGGCAATACAGAAGGTGAATCAATCAGTTAAAATGAAAAAAAGCCTGAGACGAGAGAGATGCAAGCTGCATCAGGAGTTTCAGATAAACACACTCCTGGTCTTATAAACAGCGCCGCAATTGTAAATAAGAAAATAAAAGAACAATTACCTTAGCGTCACTGCATATTATTCTTATTTATTTATTTTTTCAGCTGCACTGATAGATTTGTTGAATCGGTTATAGTATTTTCTCTGTATGTCACTCTCTGCAAGTTCCAATTCATGTGCAAACTGGCTGACTTTTAATCTAAACTCAAGTATGAATTTCGTGTCGTCATTTAAAAGGTGCCTGTTAACAAACATGTTTTAACAGCTTTCATGGTCATGTGTCACACAAATAGAATCAACATATAGAAAACCCTAACAGTTAAAATCTGCAGTGACACAGTGAAGTACACGGCAATGTGATGAAATGAAGAACCATAACTTCCATCCCTTTGGAGAATACACACACAGCTCCATGAAGTCGCACATAGAATTAACACTAAAAAACTGCCATTGATGACGGTTCAAAAATAAAGAAGCGAAACGCCTTTCATTTAGTTGCAATAGACGGAAATAAAACATAAATATTAAATACTGTTTAATTAATACCTCGTTTCATTGTAAAAGACTATAATTATTTCTGTATAACTGTAGATAAAAAAAGCTTTGAGTATTAATGATTGTGTAAAACATGAATTCCTTCTCAGGCTATCATTTAAAAAAAGGGTTCAATATCTTCAACAGTTTATAAGATGTGATGATTGTTACCTCTGCACAATTCAGGTTGCACGTGGAGAGAACTGGCGCGCTAGTCGCGACGCTCCCGTACCGTAGATATACGAGCCAAAATCTCGAAAAAGGAGACTGGTATCGTCCTGCTCTCAATTTTGAAAATAATTTCGAATTATTGGCTTCATTTCATCCGCAACAACGTATGATCTAAAATGAACCATAAGCGAAGTAGCCAGCGACTACATTTTTCGATGTAAACACTTGAAGTTTAATGCAATAGTTTACTTAAAAATTAAGTATCTGAATAACTATGAGGAATTTTGAGAAAATAGACACTTCGTTATAAAGCTGGGGTATGAAACTACAGGATATGCAAATATATATATATATACATTTTTTTTTTTTTTTTTTTTTTTTTTTTTTTTTTTTTTTGCGTGTTAGTTTCCTCAAACTCGACAGAGATAAAAGTGAAAAAATCACGCCCAACCGAAAGCAGCGCTTTTTAATTTTTTAAAGGAAAACTAGAATCTGTAACGAAAAACTAAATGTGGGAACTGATGTAGGTTTGCTTCCTTAAAATGCAGTATTTTTTACAGCAAAAAATCGGAAATTTTATTTTCGTTTTGTATTTCCCGAGTCTCCGATCAGGAGCCGCGCCTTGGTAAACGGCAGCGGCTCGCGTCGTGCTCCCGACTCGCCATCGTCCGCCACGGCCGGAAAAGGGAGGGAGGCCGAGCCGCAATCGCAGTTAACAGCCGCGTCTTGGACAACCCACCTTTAGAAAGCAGGAACATTAACAGCAGTAAGTGGTCTGTAATGAAAGATAACAACAAAATGGATCTTTGTTACCTGACACTTGACAGAGGAGTTTCACGTGTCACTTCTTTCATCACTATAAACTACGATCTGGGTTACAGTGTAAATGTATGTGATGGTGCTAATAAAATTGTTGTCAAGTTCTCTGCAGATAATTCAGGGAGACTTAATTCTCTAAACACTTTAGATAGTATTATGTTAGAAATAGAGAAGAAGAAAATTGTTCCAAATCAAAAAAGTAAGTTACACACTATCCAGTGTCTTAAAAGTACTTCATATTATGAAGAGAATGACGTTTTAAAATTTTGTGTAGAACAATTCCAGCTATCACAAATACCAAAAAATAACAGGTATTATGGCAACAGAACCATGATACTTTGTTGTTGTTTATATGTTCATTCTGTTTCTGCCTATAACGCTTTTTCGTCGGCCACGCCTTGAACTCAGCCGCCGTCGGAGCTGGGTTTGCTGGCTCAGCCACCGCTGCCTGAGCGGACGGTGGCTCAGTCATGGTTAGTCGCATGACGCAGAAGATGAGGACTGTGCGCCGCACTCTGTTCTTGCGCCGTCGGTCGGCGACGGAGGACGCCGGCCCGCGTTTCTCGTGGCAGAGTGGCGTGCACGAATTGTTGCCCTTGTCACTTAGAAAACACCTTTTGACACATATTTGTTGCCCAGTGGCGTTCATTACACTGGTGCAACGTAAAGGCCAATTCACACTGTCCGTCACGTCGCGTCACCGTCCGTCAGAACATTCCGCAATGCATTTCTAATGGCGGCATTCATACTGCCCGTCACCGGACCGTCACGTCACATCAACGTCACGTCAAGCTTTCTCGAGAAGAATGTTTCGACGGAACGGCCGTCTGCTAACATCGGAAGTTAACCTAATTTCGTCACACGAATTACATGTTGCAGTCGACGATTGCACTGTTTACACGCAAATGTGCCTTATTCATCTTTATTTTGTTGTTATACTTCGTTTTAGGGGTAAATCTCAAATGTTTCATGACGACTTAAATATTTTTGTCAATTGAGTGTCCCCCTAAAATCGAGGTAGGATATCTGAAACCAAAAAATGGTTTATGCTGTGTAACATTGTAACAGAAAAGACTGAAGTAAACTGTTTATTTGAATAAGATTGTAATTTGATGACGCGGTTTTCATTAAATAACATTTTAAATGATAAAGTCAGTTCTAGTGAAAGACAAAAATTCAGTTGTTTACGGCGGTATTAACAATTTCAGCGGGCAAATCGAAATGGATAAAGTAAACAGACGCTAGTTATGCTCTTATAAGTATTATTTGATGTTTTCATATGTTTATATATTCGCTTGAAAATAGATGTCGATGTTTTGAAATGTTGTTTCAGTTCCTAGTAAGTTGGCCAAAAACATACACTGTAAAGTTTTGTTTGGCCGTCAATAACATTTAGCGTTGTTGTTCTCTCAATTGTAGTATTAAACTATGACTTTCTACATAACAGATCGCCACTCATAACCTCACTTTCAACATCGCGTACTGAGATGGGCGAATTGACGTGACGGACACTGACGGACAGTGAGAATACAACTTGACGTGACGGTGCCGTGACGTGACGTTGACGTGAACGGACAGTGTGAATTGGCCTTAACACTCACATTCTTCACAACATACAAATACAAAAATTACACAGATAATTTATAATCAAATAGGTGAAAACATTAAATTACACAATCGTAAATAAACTACATTATTCGGGTCAGTCAGTCTTTACAAATCGTGACCCACACTTATCATACAAAAGCTATTACACATGAGAAATGTTTAAGAAATTTCCTAATACTAACACAGGGACTTAAACAAAGCTAATTTAATTATGTGAAAGCTGTGGCCACAGTCGGACAGAGACACACTCATAGTTACGCTCACAAGAAGGTGCAAGCGGGAAAAAAAAAGCGTTGGCATTGAGCAGTTGGCAGACGCAAATTGGCGCGGCGCGGCGCTGCAATACTAATTCATAATATCAAATTAAATTGACCTGACCACCAGCCTAATCTCGCACTACTGTAATCTACCATGCAAACTACATGCTGGGCCCGACTACTGCATCTACTGCCTACAGTCTAGTTCCCGACCCCTTGGAGATCACTGAATTCTTCTTGTCTCTCCAGCGAGTACCTGTAAAATCTTTACATAACTAAAGACAATTTTAATATAGTTAATGGCACTAAACTCGCTTATTGTTCATTTGGGAGTAGTAGCGTCACGATCCGATGACTGCTCCAGCGATCCCTCGATTCGTAAGAACATTATCTCTTCATAATGTCAAAATACATAGTAACCTTGGTATTAGAATAAAGAAATGGATAAATTAACGTCCTAATCCTATAATCAGAAAAACATTAAAACAAAACATGAAAATACATAAACACCTGCAACAATTAGGGAAATAAAACACAGTTGATAAATGGATAAATTGACACCCTAATCCTATAATTAGAGAAACACTAAAACAAGACATGAAAATACATCAACATCTGGACCAATAAAGAAAATAAAACACTGTTGATTAAGTCAGTCATATAAATTATGAGTCCCTGAAAAACATAAATAATAACACACAATAGTTATTAGATGCCCTAGTTCAAGGTTCATCATACAAAAAGAATGAGTATCATAAAAATTAAACAGCTTGGGAACCAGCGATTGGGTTAATTAAGAGTTAATCTAGCAAACGTAACGTAGTGACGACCACGGCGGACAGAGCCCTCACACCGACGTCATCTCAGATGCCGTCGCAATCGGTTCCACTGCGCGACCGCAGCGTGGGGCGCGGACCACGGATGGGTCGCTCCGCGGGTCGAGGGTATTTAAATCGCCCGCTACTGGGCTAAAACCCAGTTCCCTTCGAGCCGCCGTAGCGTGTGGATCTTCGTGCCGGCGCGTTTCCATAAGCTTTCCGTCAGTTCACCTGATGATGACGACATGTATGATCGTCGAAATATTGTGCCCGTTGGACACTATAGACCGGCAGTACACCCGTGGATATTTTGATTATCAAATACGCCGGAAGAAACTCGAGAGTCAAAACATGTTACATAGTTCCATCTAAAATTTACAAAAGAAATTGATTATGGTACATATTCCTAATTTGCACTGCTCGTAGTTTTCGAAATTCGGGCACTGATCTCGCACTGTGGTCACATTATCATGGGCTCAACCTTGTACACTGGGTTGCACACTTTTTCTCGTCTACAAAATTCAAATGGGCCTGGTAAGGTAGATTTTTCAGTCCATCTTTCTCATCTATTATCTGCGTCAAACACAGTTTCCTGTAAAAAGGCAACAGGAAATTCCATTGGGGATGCACACAGTTAAGTTCCTCGTGTTAAAGCTTGCGTTATGGTTTGCTGATTAATAGGTAAATTAGATACGTCACCCAGTTGGCATTACAAACCCTTGTCACAACTATGCACAATATGTTCCTTAACCCTTCTACGCTTCACCAAGCGCTAAACCGTTTCTGTCCGGGAGGCGGCACCGTCAAAAGCAATACATTGGCAATTTCAAGGACGCTGGGCTCACTCACACTGGTTGTGGCAGTACTAATTACTGTCCTCCCTGCTCTGGAGGAACATGCGTTTCCCATTCACTCACTGACGGCACTGGACATCAGTACAACCTAAGACATTAAATTTCCATAGCACAGCTGAAAGAAAGGTACACCCTAAAATGTTACACTTTGTTTTAGTACTAATTGTAGTTAGATCACACATCTGGTGCAGCAGTAGAATAGCACGCAAGAACGACTGAGAATTAAACTAAATTTACGCACTACACAGGCGCTCCACGGTAAAGTAGCAATCAAACTTTTGTTCAGCGGAACCGACATTACTGACGGTGGCACAACATTTAAGAGCGCGCACCGAATCAGCATGCCTCACGCGTCAGCTGATTATAGGGAACACAACTCACCAAGCACTGCATATACTCATATGCAGGATAACAAATATTATAAATGCGTTTTCTACGCGACGCGTTCTTTGACGCCGTAAAACAGTGGGAAACACACAAAATAAACAGTTCTAACTGCATCTCCTATGCGACATGTTGTCGGCGTGTTCTTTAACGCCGAAAAACAGTGGAAAACATACAAATACACAATTTGCAAATGCATCTTTTATGCGACACGTTGTCGGCGCGTTCTTTAACGCCGTAAAACAGTAGCAAACATATACAAAATACGCAAGTGTAAATGCACCTCCTATGCGAGACAATGTCGGCGCGTTCTTTAACGCCGTAACACAGTGGAAAATCATCATCATCATAATCATAAGAGACTGATTATGCCTTTCAGCGTTCAGTCTGGAGCAAAGTACCTCTAATAAAATTCCTCCATGATCCCCTGTTCAATGCTAACATTGATACCTCGTCTGATGTTATGCCTTTTACTTCAAAATCATTCTGCACCGAATCTAAGTACTTTCTTCTTGGTCTACCTCGACTCCTCTTACCCTCCGCTGTCGAGCTCATGAGTCTCTTAGGTAACCTTGCTTCTCCCATGCGTGTAACATGACCCCACCATCTCAGTCTGTTCGCTCTAACTGCTTCATCTATGGTGTTCATTCACAGTTTTTCTTTGATTTCCTCATTATGGACACCCTCCTGCCATTGTTCCCATCTATTAGTACCTGCAATCATTCTTGCTACTTTCATATCTGTCTGTAACCTCTACCTTATGAATAAGGTAATAAGGAAACTTTCACTCCCATACAACAAAGTTGGTCGAAAGATAGAACGGTGCACTGCTAACTTAGTCTTGGTACTTACTTCCTTCTTGCAAAAGAGAGTAGATCTTAGCTGAGCACTCACTGCATTAGCTTTGCTGCACCTCGATTCCAGTTCTTTCGTTATGTCGCCATCCTGTGAGAAAATACATCCCAGGTACTTGAAGCTGTCTACCTGTTCTAACTTTGTTCCTCCTATTTGGCACGCAATCTGTTTGAATCTCTTTCCCACAGACATTACTTTCGTTTTGGAGATGCTGATCTTCATACCATAATCCTTGCACCTCTGATCGAGCTCTCAAATATTAGTTTGCAACCTTTCAATCGAATCTGCCATTACAACTAAGTCATCCGCATATGCGAGACTGCTTATTTTGTTTTCACCTATTTTAATCCCGCTCTCCCAGTCTACTGTTTTCAACATATGATCCAGTGGAAAAAACACACAAAAATACACTATAAAACATGGAACCTGTAACCTATAGAAAATACACAGTCACTCTTTGAAATGTCCAAGACTAGAAACAGGGTGCACACCACGAGACTTTCGGGTCAGCATTGTTTCCAGTTCAACCGCGTTTTCATGAACAATCTGCCTTATAGGCCAGTCGTCGTAGACAAAAAAATGGCCTTAGGTCCAAAAAAATTGCAGGAAGCTGAATTTATGGAATGTTGTTAGGACATATTAGAGTAGTATTAAACCAAGTTTGCAGCTTCGAAATCCTTTAGCTTAACTTTTAAGAGCCAAAAAACCTCGAAATTTTTTGACTTTTTTTCTGGTTTTGGCTTATAACTCGTGAAGGGTGTTTTTTTTTTTTTTTTTGTTTTTTACGAAAAGTCATTCACACCTCTATTAATGTAGATAAAATATTCTACAATTTAAGCCCAACCGCAGCTATGTAAGACCAATAGTTCAAATTTTCGATTTTAGTCATCTTTCGGCTAGAATATTGGCTTTAATGATCATCCCACGGGGAAATTCATACTAAAGAAAGTTATAGAGAAGTTATTTAGCTTTAATCTAAGTACAGAACGAAGTCCATAGGCCCAATAGATTTTCAGTTATCGTTAAAAAACGAAAAGTTGGAAAAATCGGAGTATTCAATAAACTGACCCAGACGAATTGCAGTCCACTTATCCTATATATGTCGAAGAAAAAGGAGGAATTACTCATTGACGATGATTATTAACGCAATGTATATAAATTGTAATTTAAGTGTTAGTGCATACCAATATATTTGTGAAAGTAGTTATTACTGTAAAAACAACGAAAGCCTCTCTGTTTGTGGGTATTGGTCAGCCATTAAGGGATTGGGACTTTCGTTCGTAGCGAGGCCTTTTGTTGTGTGAAGGCACCCCTTCCCCCTCACTCCGAGTGGTGACCCAGCGGGTGTTCTTGTCCTCCCTCCCAAAATTCTTGTCTCCGAGGCCTTCCTCACTACACCCAGTCTGCCCTTAGAAATGACCGTATTCGGATCTGTGAAGAACATCAAACAAAAATCATCTAAATCTCTATCGTGGTGGTGTTTTAAGTACTTTCTTTTTTACAATATGTCGGAGCTACCCCCGTCGGGTGTTTGTTTCATGTGTCGGGAAGTGCTTGGAGAGGGAACAGTGACAGTGAAAAAACGCAGGATCTCCAGCAGTGTCCTTGTGCGCTGGACAGGTCGCACGGTGTATAAGCTAAATATCTTTGAGAGCTTGGAGTAATTCTTGGGTGTCTCCTGCACCAGCAGTGAGCAACACATTGACATGAGATACTCTCGTATCGACCGAGATATTACTTCGACTAACTTAAAACGTGGTTTGAATCCCAATACACCATTTCCTTGGAATGAGACACTACTGTCCATCAGGCAATATTACTTTCAAAAGGAATGACAAGATACGAACACCGGCTGCAGCTACAGTGAAAGTGCAGAACAAGGTGGTCGCTATTGACACTCTCACAATCTTCCAAAAGCTGTGCATTACGAAAAAGTCAGATCAAGACTTAAGAGATCACTTTGCCTTAGAGCTGCCCCCGGTATCATGGCACTATTTTCGGAGGCGGGTATGCGGAAGGGCACAAAATCCACCTTCAGTGATTTCACTCCTCTCACTGAAAACATCTCCATCACACAAAGTACTTTTGTTGTTGTCGATGGAGGGCATCTGCTACAGACAGTTATCTGGCAACGTAACAACAGCATCCGCGAAATTGTAGCAGCCTACATTTCCTACACTATCCATCGCTATGGGAGGAATGTGGCTGTGGTGTTCGAAGGCTACTCAGAGGAGGGAGCTGGCAGTAGCACAAAAGCAGCTGAGCATCTACGCCGTTATGCAGTACCTGCATACAGCGAAATAATATTCCAAGATTTTACTGTGATCAAAGTGGCTCAGAAAAAATTTCTTTCCAACGGAAAGAACAAGCAGCGCTTGATCAACTTTATTCGCGCTGGAACGGAGAGCGAAGGACTAGAGATCAAGCAAACTACCGACGACGCTGACTGCCTTATCATCAGGACAGCGATGGAGAAGAGCCGACAACATGGACACGTCCTAATAGCTGGAGAGAATGTCGATTTGTTGCTCCTCCTCAATGGGTTGGGCTGTAATACAAGGAACATATTCCTCCAAAAAGGTGGAAGGGATGGAGCTAGCTGTGAACAGTTCTCGTCAACATCCTTCAATCGAGGACAAATGTCGCTCCCTCCTGGATTAGAGCTGTTTCTCCATGCGTTCACTGGTTGCAACACGGTATCTGCCATTTTCGGGCAAGGAAAAACAAAAATGATGGGCATAATATTGAGAAGAATCCCCAGCTGATTGGCGTGGCTGCCACATTTCTTAAGCAACATGCCACTATAGAAGAGTTAGCCTCTGCATGCTGGAAGTGCTTGGTCGCCCTATATGGAGGTGGAGAGGACGACAACCTTCAGACTCTCCGCTAAGAACTTTTCCTCAAGTCTGCTGCGAGTGCAAAAGTCCAGCTGGCTCGTCTACCACCAAGCCAAGAAGCAGCGGCCCAGTCTTCCTTTAGAACATACCACCAGGTTCAGATATGGTTGGGCGTCGAGAAAGAGCCTTCTGACTGGGATTGGACAAGAAGCCAGCAAGGGCTAACTCCTATCACCACAATTCAAGACGCAGCGCCCTCAGAACTAATGAAGATGATGTCGTGCAAATGTAGGAATGGGTGTGGTGACGGGAGCTGCTCATGGCAAAGAATGCTCTGTTTTTTACCGAATGAGCCAGGGCAAGACATGCCGCAGCACCCCGAAAGTCTCCACAGATTCGGAAGAGGAAGATGTGGACGAACCAACTTCGGTTACAGAGCTCCAACAGACAGAAGTAACAACGGAGCCCGAGCCAGGAAGGAAGAAATCCCGGCATTCTCGATAAATCGAATGGTAAGTAGGTATGTACTGCATTATATTTTAGTTCGTTGCAGCTTCAAAATTGAGAAGTAGGGCATTACATTACTACAAATTTATGTTGTGGTGCAAATCTGTTGCAGGAGTCACCAGGCGTTTCCTTCGACGATACACCCCCTCCTCGGCCACCTCAACTCTCATCTCGACGTAACACTTAAGTTTTTACATGTACGTTATGTAATAAGTAGCACTACCTATAAATAAAAATTTGTTTCCTTCAAAATTAATCATCTGGACCAATTTTTTGAACTATCCGATTTTCCCAACTTTTAGTTTTTTAACGATAACATGAAACCTATTAGGCCTATGGACTTCGTTCTGTACTTAGATTAAAGCTAAATAACTGCTCTATAACTTCCTTCAGTATGACTTTCCCCGTTGGATTATCATTAAAGCCAATATTCTAGCCGAAAGATGACTAAAATCGAAAATTTGAGCTTTTTGGAGAAATAAGTCAATTTTTCAAGTCCAGTATCTCGGGAACTATTGGACTTACAGAGTTGCGGTTGGGCTTAAATTGTAGAATATTTTATCTGCATTAATAGAGGTGTGAATGACTTTTCGTAAAAAAAAAAAAAAAAACACCCTTCACGAGTTATAAGCAAAAACCAGAAAAAAAGTCCAAAAATTTCGAGGTTTTTTGGCTCTTAAAAGTTAAGCTAAAGAATTTCGAAGCTGCAAACTTGGTTTAATACTACTCTAATATGTCCTAACAACATACCAAAAATTCAGCTTCCTGCAATTTTTTTTGGATCTAAACATACCTGGCGACTGGCCTAGTATGCAGAAGGGACCAACAAAAACTGGAAAGAACTTCCGCGCCAGAGCAAGACGCTTGCTGGACAGACGACGGGAACGAACCATGACTCCCCCCCCTCCCCCGAATTCAAAGTAGCGTACTACACGATGCCTCTTGTCATATTAGCTTCTTGTCATATTAGCGCCTTTTCTCGGCGGCCTGTTTGATATGTTCAGTGGCACGTTTAACCACATCGCTATGCCTCAATTTGACCGGTGGATCAAGAGGTACTATCTCCCGTACCTTGTCCTCTGCACAGTCATTTTTCAAAACGAGCCTCGGCGACATAGAGGTAGAATCACTCGACAACTCGTTTTCACCTGTTGGAGCCCCTGTATATACTGATCCCAGGCGCGATGACGTCGGTAGCAGTACAAGTAGCACAATTTCCCCAGTTCTTTCATTACGCGCTCGCACGGATTTGATCCCGGGTGATAATCGGAAATGAAAATAGGCTTTATGCGCCTCCGCTAGAGCGTCCTCTTCCAGACAGGAGAGCGAAACTGAGGACCATTGTCAGATAATACCTTCACGACATACCCAACTTGGCACAGGAAGTCTTTCACAAATGCATGTGATACAGACCTGCTCGTGGCTCTTTTTTTAGTGGTTGACGTTACATATTTCGAGGTCAGCTCGACGGCAACGAATGTGTAACTGTGTCCACCAGCTGTCTGTGGTAAGGGGCCAAACAGATCCACGGCAGCAATTTCTCGTAAACGAGAAGGGATAATGGGAAACAGAGGAGCAAGGTGAGACACTGTGAAAGCTTTGGACTTCCGATATGCTTTACAAACAGCAAGAACTTTTCGGATCATCTTTTCCATGTTCGGAAAGTAGCAGGTATCACGGAGCTTAACAAAACATTTACGGGGCCCATAGTGCGCGTAGCTAAGGTGTGTGTACACCAAATAAGTTTGTTCACCAACTCATCCGGTATACACACAACCCAGTTGGACTTCCCAGGGTTGCCACGCCGGAACAAGACGTTATTCCTAATTAGGTAATAGTTCCTAATTGACGGATTGTTGTTGTCACGCCATAAAGCCTTCACGTCTTTCAGAACCGGGTCCTTGTCTTGTTTCTGCGCTATGTCGTGGAGGGAAGCAGAAATGAAAATTTCAAAAGCCACACCACGCAAATAGAACAGGCTGTAATTATTTTCATAGGCTCATCAATGCATCCCTGACTCAAACCCAGTGGGGAAAGAGGAAAGGGCGTCAGCTACCACATTCTCTTTCCCGGGTATGTGTACAACCGTGAAACGAAATTCCTGGAGATAGAGCGCCCACCTGGCCCACCGTCTGTGCGTCAATTTCGTCGACATTAGGAACTGCAATGCACGGTGATCAGTAAATACCCTCGTCGTTTGGCCGAAAAGAAATCCACGGAACTTGGTAAATCCGAAAACGACCGCTAGGGCTTCCAGCTCTGTCACCTAGTAATTACTCTCGCATTTAGTGAGAACACGACTCGCGAACGCAATTGTCTTCCTATGCACGACCCCGTCTTCTTCAAACTCTTGAAACAGCTCGGCAGCAAATCCGCTTTTCTAACTGTCCGTTCCAAGGCAAAAATCCTTGCAAAGATTTAACACTTTCAAACTCAGATTGCGTCCCACTTCCACGGCTTGTTTTTACTCGTGAGTGCAGAGAGAGAATGTGTACCCATGATTTGAAGAGGTAGAAACTGTTTGTAAAAATTTACGAGACCCACGTAGGCATGCACTTGCTTCTTTGTTGTCGAAACGGGAAAGTCTCGGATTGCGTCTAGTTTACTAACGTCCGGAAGAATATCCTCTCTCGTAATATTGAGTCCGAGAAAGTTGACCTGCGGCCGACCGAATTCTGATTTCCTCAGATTAATCGTTATCCCTCATTGCTGTAAAACATGCAATAGTTGATCTAAAACTTAGTTGTGGCTTTCCCATGAATTTTCCGTAATCAGCACATCATCCACGTAGGTGGTGATGCGCCGCCACAATTCCTCCGGTAAAATAAAGTGAAAGCCACGAATAAAGGCGACAGAACTGATGTTAAGGCCGAAAGGAATCTTTCGGAACTGATAACAGGTTCCGAAGCAAAGGAAGGCCATGTAAGGCCGACAAGTTCTATTTGCCAATAACTGGCCCGCAAGTCGACCGAGGAGAGCACACAGACGCCGTGGAATTTCTGCAAGAGTTCATCTAACGTCTGCGGTCGATCAGTTTCCGGCTCAATTATGGTGTTTATTTGCCTCGAATCCAGGACAAGTCTGATCGATTTATCCTTCTTGGGGACTGTTATATGAACTCGCAGTGCATTCTATGACGCCGTCCGCTAACATCCGCGCAATCTCCTCCTCAACTTCCCGCTTGTATACCCATGGAATTTGGTATGGCTTCAGAAAGAACTTCTTGTGTGGCCGCACTTTAAACTTATATTGAAAGCCTTTTATCGTGCTCGGGGCAACGGAGAAAACCGTCGCATGTTTCCGCAAAATTGAATCGAAATTAATTTTCGATTGGGTTGTAGCACCCTCTAACGAAATCATTTTTTGGTCAATCTGAGCCAGGACGTCTACTTTCTCACAATCAACGAGAAGTACATACGGGTCATCATACCGAGAGCACCGGATCTGACGAGTTATCGCCCGATAATCTGATAAAAAGTAGCAATACAGACTCGCGGAACTCAGTCTCATGGTGCTGAATTTTAACCTAATTTCTTTCTGATTCAGCCGAAGGCGCGCTTCGCCTTCGACAAAGTGCAAAATAGTATGGTATGCCACCAAAAATTCCACACCAAGCAACACATCTACAACTAGTAACGGCCACAAAAACATGTCCGTGACACGAGGATTCATCTCGGCCTGCCTCCGTACCTTTATGCTACGCCCAAACAAGTCGCCCTTGACCTTGGTGCGTTGAAGATGATCCTTTCGTTAGTGGGAGGGGTGGTCAAGTTTGGAGCCCTTATTCTTACGGGAATTAGTACTGTGGGCAGGGTAAGGCTGGAAATTTGTGTCTGACGGGAGGCGTGCTTTGGTAGTCCTTGCAGGTGCCATGATCACTGTGTTCCCAGTGGTGTAAGTGGTTAACGCAACTGCCTAGAAAGCAGGAGACCCGGGTTCGAAACCCGGCTGGGTACACATTTTCAGCTTTGCCCATTCGCAGTTGAAGTCATATATTCTGTGATTATGGAAACAATAACAACTGCAGGATCAGAAGTGACGTCTGTTCTTCCGGAATAGACGCCACATGTATATATATGAATGAAATAATTAACACACAGATAGATAACATTTTAGGTTAAAGAATAATTCGAAATGGAACACAACCACACAATCAAACAATTGGGATACTTACGTGCTGGATGCACCTCGTAAATTTACCCACCAACAGATTTTGGTTTTACAGTTGTACAAAGATTTGTAATTTCGAAAAGATTACCTTTAGTTTACCTTTTTTTTATTATTTGGCATTAAGTTACCTTTTAGTTTCATAGGCTAAGTCTCTCTTTCGCCGTTCCTCTTCAGTCTGAGTCTGCAAATTTTGACATATATAGAGGTGATTTTGAGAACTAATAATCTCTCATCATTTATGCATATAGGACATACGACAAATATTTTTAAAGATTCCGTTGTGAGTATTCGTTATGATTTAAGTAGATGAAAGGTTCTTACAAATTTATAATTATATAAAATTTTGAATGTAACTCATTTCAAGACAGGATATATGATGTGGCCCGTGATTAAAATTCATTTTGTAGCGTCATAAGATGGTAGTTCAATGCATATAATTTTGCATTCTTTGTGTTGTCGTATATTTGTTTCCGGTAGGTTCGATCAATACGATAGCATTGCAGAGATGCTTCTTGAACTCAAATGTGATTCACTGGGGGAAGACAACGTTCTACTCTCAATCACTATCGAGAAAATTTAGAGAAGTGGCATTTGGTGCCGATTGCAATACGATTAGATTACCCCAACCTACATTTCATGTAAAGAGCACTTACAAGGAGACCACGTGGGATTCGGATTTTAGATTTTTTAAATATTTATGGTATGTAAAGTTCAGAACTTAAATAACAATCAGCCAAAGCCATTCGACGCAACTCTAAAAAATTCTCGAGAAAATCGACTTTGAAGCTTTGCCAAGGGCACGTAGGTACAAATAATTAAAACAGTTACAGCATGTTATGGTGCAGCTCGGGTGGTTGTAAAAGTGGCGGTAGCAAGTGGTTCTTTTTTAATTCTTTTTCTGCTTCAGCTAAAAAAAAAAAGAAAAAAAACATATAGTAATTTTTACTACAAGTGGACGTATTTTTGTTTATTCGTAATTTTCTATATTTTACAGAGGGTTGTTAATAATGGCGGTTTCAATTAAATATATACGTTACTTTTTTTTTACAGTTTCTGAAGAGCTACGACACTGTATTCGGAATGTCATCTCCATAGATACTAATGGCTTTCCAAGCAGCTAACCTATTCAACCATTGTTTGACGGCAAGGTTTTCAGCTCGTCTACAGATTCATAAACAAAAACTGACACATACGTAGAATTAAAGATCCCAAAATGTTTTATATAACTGAATTCGAAAACGAAAAAAAAGTGTCACTTTGAGATTCGAACCACCGATTCCATGGTTGTGAGGCTAGAACACTACTACCTGAGATACACCGAAAGATGCGGCAACCGCTTTTATTATTCGTACTTAACGTGCACTTTGCAACACTTTAAAGTCGATTTTCTCGAGAATTTTCGAGAGCTGCGTCGAATGGTTTGACTGATTGTCATTTAAGTTCTGAACTTCACTTACCATAAATATAAAAAAATTCTAAAATTCGGTACCCATGTGGTCTTCTTGTTAGAGAAAATAAGGGAAATTAGGACTCCTACGGAGGCACATAGGCAATTGCTTTTCCTAGTGGAACGGAAAGGAAATGATTAGTAGTTGTACAACGTACCATGGCTTTTAGCGTTTGTATGTAGATTTAGAAGCACGTGTTCACTTGTATCTACTGTTTGGGAGAAATCGTGTCTGAATAAAAGATTGTGTGTTTCGCAATACTTGTTTCCATCGGGTCTGTTTTAATTGTTTCCTTCCAGGAACACTATAAAGATTTATACGCAGTCTAGAAAACTCCAATTTCCTAGTTACGATACGGCAAACAGTGTCAATTTGTTATCAAGTTTCAAAACAACCCACATTGTATTTTAGAGTGAAAGATTAAATCTAGAGAGGACGTTGGTAGTGACGCGTGCTGTGTACCTTACCACTGCAGGTGACAGGAGTGTGCACGGAACATTTGCTGATAGCAGAGAGAAGGCTAAGCCCGCCTGCTCCACATTTAGTACGAGTAGGGTTACCAGACGTCCTCTTTTACCCGGACATGTCCTCCTTTTTGGACCCTAAAAATGGTCCGGCCGGGTTTTTAACAAAATGGGGAAATGTCCTCTTTTTTGCGTTGTGCAACTGCTTCAATTTGAAAGTGCGTAAATACAACTCTCTGAACTGTCTCAATCACTAAATGTATAGAATTTAAACTTTGTTGAAAAATGTGATTTTTTTTTTTTAAAAATTCACATTTCTGTGCCGCCGCTGCTCTGAGTTCAAACTACTTCGGAACAATTGAAATACCTGGCGTGGCCATTGTCGCGGAATACGAGCTTTGAGGCGGACAATTAAAAACATTGCCAGACAGTGCAATACACATAGTATAATAGGAAACCCCCCCTTCCTATTTCTCTGATCGGAGTGTTGTGTGACCCAAAAATAAGACGTTCAGTGTGTCGTGCTGGAACTCGGCAGTTCTGTATGTTGTCTGTCAACCGCACTTGTGACTTTAAGATCAAAAGCTAGTGCAGTGTTCGTTATACATAAGTTAGAACCTTGTTCAAAACTTCATACAAATAAGGTCAGATGCTACAGTAACCATTGCCGTTTCACCATTCGCCTGTTTAGGACCAAAGAGACATAACTACATAAACAATGTACTGAAAAAATCGATTTAAAGCTATTGTCCTAAAAACTGAGTAGTTTTTTAATAATTAATTGCGAGCCTTTGTACGGTAAATAAATCTAGATGCTAATCATGTATATAGTCAAGTCGGCCTGATCCGAAATGGGAGCATAGCTATAACAAGGAACGCTTAGATAATTTTTACTGTTACTTTATTCGTGACGATTTTACAGTAAACAGTACTATGGTTTCCGTAAATGTTGCATCGCAAAAAGTTTCAGTTGAAAACAGGGGTGATCGGCAAGGTATCTTATAAGTATGGAAAAAATGTTCAGCACGTAAGACGATAATTACAAGTGGTGCAGTGATGAAATATTAGGGCTTCACTGCTATGTAGTCGTGTAATTGGTTCTACGGGTCTCAACATTTCATGCTTCTTAACCCGCGGTCGTTCGCGTATATTGTTGACACGCGATAAGTCCCGTGTTAGATTTTTTCTAACAATGAGGTCTTGCACTTTTTCATCTCTTTGTGCCAGAAAAAGACACTTTTATACAATAAATCATTTCTTTGTTATTACCAAAACATTATAAATTAGTATAAACATGGTATGGAACATGTCATTTGACGAATTTGTGGATGTTTACAAGAAGTGTTATAGTATCGACGCACTGACAACGATAGACGAGATGTTAGAACCATTCCGCGGAAGTTTCAAATTCAGGCAGTATATAGCAAACGAGCCTGCAAGATATGGCATCAAGGTACATGCGCTTTGTGATGCCAGAACCTTTTATGCACTACATATGGAAGTACATGCAGGCAAACAGCTTACTGGGTCATATCAAGTAGCAAATGATGCAGAGCATGTGGTGTTCCGATTGATTAGGCCGATTGACGAAACAGGCAGAAACGTGACGATGGACAATTATATCACATCTATACCACTGGGCAACAAAATGTATGCAAAATGTGTTCTTCTACGGAAGAATAAAAGAGAAATTCCACCGGAACTTGTGGACGTAAAATGTTGGCAACTAAACAGCAGCATTTGGAGAAAAACCAAGCAACACCTGCTTCATTTGCTCATACGTCTCAAAAAAATAAACAGAAAAAGAACGTTCAAATTTTATCCTCCATGCACAGCGACGATTTTGTAGACGCTGACAGTGGCGAAGCAAACAAACTCGAAGAAATTACACTCCACAATCTAAAAAAAGGAGGTGTTCGAAATCAGAATATTGTGTATCAAGAAGAGATCGCTGGCTCCTTACACTGTTTTTCAGTTTTATATACTTCCATATCCGACAGAGAATGTCATGTACTCTGTATAACCAATTGCTTCATTCAATTCGTAAAACTCAATAAGAATATCTACTTTGCTCATAAAAGACGTAACATGTGCTGAACAGTTTCAGGAGAAAACAGACGAACACAGATGCATGTTACAAGTACAAGAAACAGACTAAAAGTGAAGCAAAGCGGTTTTCCACGGAAGGAGAAGTAATTGTTACGTTAAGACTCCCGTGATAGAAAAAACTCTAACACAGCGCACCATTTCAAATAAGGCCACAAATAAAAAGGTATTGTTGAAATTTGATTGTCGAGTCACAGATTAATTGAATCACGAGATATGAAAGAATGCCTTTCTAGATGGTCAGTTCATTAGCTTTGAAATGTGATGGAATATTCAAGTAAAATCGTAAATGTTAGATTTTTTTCTAACAACGCGAGTGATCGCGGGTTAATTTGTAAGAAGATGAACAAATTACGTAAGATGTATTACAAACAAGACGCTGATAATACAATAGATACATTCACGAGTACTTGAGTTGTCAATACGAGAGAGAAGGTTCTTTTATTAATCTAGAAATGTCCTCTTTTCTGAAGATGGACATCTGGTACGAGTATTCCACACAACGACCCTCCAAGTTGAAGCTAACAGAGAGCTGGCCGCTTTATTGGGGCCAGTGACCTGGGCGCGCCGTTAAGGGAGACACACGCTGCTATCGATTGGCCTGGATGTGCGATATGATGCCAGCACGTCTGCTGCAAAGCGTGTCGCTTCCATTCAAGACGACTGCGCAGTCTTCATGCAGTAATACAGTGGCGTAACTAGGACTTGGCTTTGGGGGGGGGGGGGGGGGGATAGATCTGCTTGATGAGAAAAATTTTAGTCAGTTTCCAGACAGACTACCATCTATACCACTCCCGTTGAAGATTAATTCACTCCCATCCAATAAAAGCTTATGGTAAAACACCCCGAGTTTCCAATCTTTACCTTTACCAGATTGCTGTAATTTCTTTCTCTCTCTCTCTCTCTCTCTCTTTTTATTAACGACTGTTTTATTGGAAGAACGTTGAGAACAATACGAACTGAACAGCTGTACTTTATTAAAAACTAGCTAAAAACCCGGCGTTGCCCAGATATTTATTTAATTTTTCCTGCCTTGAGTTAGTACTTCTCCTATCCGTTCTCTCTTTGTTCATCTCCTTATTTCTAAAATAATGTTATATTTATCGGAGAATATACAAGAAATAAGGCTGTCTTGCATAATGTACAAAATTCTACGTGCAGTATCCAAACAAAGAAAGATAGCAATCAAAATACAAATGGCATATAAAATTCGCATGATCTCATATTTATTGAGTTATATGTTGTACAACTGTACAATTTTTCAGGTATATATTCATTTGTATAAGTGCTGTATGTCTGTAAAATCTGTTGCGAATACAATTACTACTAAAGAAGTAAAAGATTAAATATTGACTCGTGATAGGGTGGTTTTCTGTGAACGTTACTGTTTACGTGCTCATATCTAATTAACTACTTGTCGTACTGTGATACAATTTCGAAGTTACATTCAGCCATATGTGTGTATAATGTCTGTAAAATTTCCTGCGGCTACAAATTGTACTGTAGAAATTATAAATTGTAACGTCATACCGAATGCCGTAGTTTTAGTCCATGAACAGCGGAAAAGTAGTAACCGAGAAACTTTCTCCTTTCATGATTTTGTTATGATTTTCAGCGAGAAAAAGTTCAATAGAGGTTTGGAATTATGTTTAAAGTTTGTTGCAAGTCACTAAGTATTGTCATTCTCATACAGTGTGTGAATAAAGTCTCGTCGTATTATGTAGCGGTTTCTTGCAACTATCTACATCTACATATATACTCTGCAAATCACATTTAAGTGCCTAGCAGTTGTTTATGACGTTGTATCTCCTGAACCATGTGTCGTATATGGTTCTTACCCCGACAGCATTTTTACCACAGAAAGTAATATGTGCACCAAATTTGGTTGAAATGGGTCCAGTTGTTTAGGAGGAAATGTGCAACATTGTCGTTTCACGCAGCAGTTTTTCGCGTACCTCATTGTTTATGACGTCATATCTCGTGAACAATGTATTGTACGTGATCATAATATTTACGGCGATTGTTCTCATGGATTGAAGCTTACGTGTGCAAAATTTCATAGACACTGGAAGAAAACTGTAGGTTTGTATACAATACGTACCCACAAACATACGGACACTCTGCTTTATACATAAAGACTATTACTTTGTTGCTATGCAGTTCTCATACACGATTTTGGAAACACCACAAACCCTTAACAAGCCACAGGGGCAGCTGGTATTGTTGACATCATTTGTTACTACTGCAACACAGTCCGCATCATTCTCCCCAGCAACATTGATTCGAATGTGCTTCGTTGCAGTGTTGCCAGCTCCTCCAAAAAAATCGGAAGATCTTCCAATATCCTTAATTACTCTATAAAATACGAAATTTCGAGTGAATCTTCCGAAATTTTCCAACCTTCTTCGGCGATAGTATATTTTGCTACAAAGCATATCTCATATAATTCGACCCACTAGCGAAGCATATACGTCCGCCGTATATATGCTCAAAACAATTAGGGGATCAGGTGAGATATCATACACAGTATACATGTGGTAATGTATTTTATTCTGATATTAGCTACATTTGCAATTTGTGTATGATACAGCCCGATATTTTGCTGTCTCAACTCTTTACTTCAGGTTTATACGGCGTTTACTTAGAGCGAGGCACCTTGGGGCTACCATAATAGTGATAAAAGTCATTCTCGTTGCCCTCTAATATGGTGTGTGGTCACAACGGACGTTCAGTACATTTGCACACCTGCGTGGCATGGAAAGTGTGATATTATCAGTCAGCTCTTGAGGGTTATTTGGAAATTCTTGCATGAATGCAATATCCATCTCTGCAACCGTTGTGGGAGATGCTGGTCTGAATGCAATGCGTCTGCCAAAAAGATTTCGGACCTGTCAACCCTTTTTGTTCCGTGGTTCTATAAATAGTACAAATACTCCAAAAATTCTTTGATTTATTTTAATGTAATTTGTGACAATAGTATAATGTAATTAACATACATCTCCTCGTTCTCTCAGTGATTTATATTTATCTTTAAATTTTGAATAGCTAGGCAGTAATTCTTAAATTGCACGTTAATAAATTTCATTATTTCGTATTTGTTCAAACAAGGAAACTTTTAACTGAAATAGCTTCCAGATTATTGCATATAAATAAAAAACAAAGCTTGCCATAATGAAGAAACTTCGTATAGGTCAATATTCCAGCTAAGGAAGATTAGATTAACGTATATTAAGTTATTCAGCATAAAAAATCCTCTAAAAACTGAATGACCAAAATATATAAAATTGTCTGAATAATAATTTGGAAAACGTAGCCTTTAAAACAGCTTTGACCCCGGCCGCGGTGGCCGCGGGGACTGAGGCGCTTCAGTCACGGTCTGCACGGCCACTACGGTCGGGGGTTCGAATCCCCCCTCGGGCATGGATATTTGTGCCGTCCTAGTTCGTAAGTAGTTCATAAGTAGTTTGTAAGTTTAGAGACTGATGACCCCGTAGTTAAGTCCCATAGACTATACAAACATTTGAACATTTTTGAACAGCTTTGATAAATCTCAAGTAGCGGCTGTCCCCAGTTAAAATACAAAACAGAAAAAATAGCATTGATTTACTCTAGTAAACAAAGTGGGGTTCTTCGTATAACGTTTATGTGTAGTTTCATACTACACGAGTGAATTTTTTGTATTTCGTTCCAGGAAATAAATAATTTCCCGAAACTGTGTGCCAAATTCCTCAAGATCAATTTTCTGTGGTTATTCATGTCGTTGCTATTCAGACCTTGAATTGAAGAACAGTCGCAAATACCATTAGGTTCTATGACCAACAGTGGAGGACAGAGAAAGGGAAACACTTGACAAAATGTTAAAAGAGATAGAAACGTAAACAAGTAAAGCATTGCGTTCACGCGGTAAATTTTAATTTTATAAATGCAGCAGCTTTGCTGAGCCTAATTTTCCTGCAGGAGAAGGGCAAGGGTTCTAACAATCAGCAATTTCTATCTGTACAAGGGGCCAGTTAATAAATACCAGCAGTATAGTATGCTGTTCGGTAGAAGGAATAAAAATCAGAGAGTAATATCTCATCCAGCTTATTGTAATGGAGATCTATATCAGCTGACGAGCGTGGGGAAAGAAACAAGTTGTGCCAAGATTACATTACTGACCCGCTGTACCCAGCTTCGTTTAAGTATGCTACACAAATGTCAAATATTTTGGCTCATTTATTTCCCACGTGCCGTCAGAAGCGATAATGTTTCACCAACACTAGTCAGAATGAAATGACAGTGCGTTAATTTCGAAAAACTTTCTATCCGAAATAGAGTTTGACAGTAGGTCACGAAAATCTTTATCGTGTGCAAAAAATCTTTTTCAGTGAAGCTATTCGATATCTGCTAGCTGCATTTCATATTAACTCTTACAATGTTTGTTTCTGGAAATGAAACAGCCGTTGTCTTACTGCAATCGTTTTATTTTCTTCATACGCGTTTCGCCGTTTATTTTAGTGCATCAACACTGGATTCTTCTACATTTTTATAGTCTCGCGACATTCATGGTGTTCTTCCTACATGGTGACTGGCTGAATTTACACAGCTTCGCCACAATTTGCATATTTTTTTCTTCATTTTATCACTCACTATTTCACAGCAGTGAAGTAGTAAGGTTGAAATAGTGAGCGATAAAATGAGGAAGGAAATACGCAAATTGTGGCGAAGCTGTGTGAATTCAGCCAGTCACCAGGTGAGAAGAAAACCACGAAAATCGCGAGACCTTAAAACTTGAGTAACCTACAGTATTTCGATTAAAACAAGTGAACTGTTTCTAATTTGTTGAGAATATATTAGTAAGCGACACTGTAATTTCCAGATATAGAATCCATTGATGATTCCCTAAAATAAACGACGAAATACGTGTGCAGAAAATAAAAATTTGCAGCAAGAAAACGGCTGTTTCATTTCCGGAAACAAATATTTCGTCACTTGCTGCGGAAGATGGCCACGCAAACAAACTTCTAAGGTTCAACAAAAAACGCGATGAAAGCTGAAAATAATATTCATAAAAATGTTTCCATTGTTGTTTTCTATTTTTCAATTTTACGAATGAAGGTCGCTAAGTAAATAGGGGATATTCAGTCAAGCTGTTCAAAAAAATGTTTGTAGAGCTTATGGGACTTAACCACGGTGTCATCAGTCCCTGAACTTACAAACTACTTATGTACTAGCTAATACTAAGGACGGCACAAATATCCATGCCCGAGGGGGGATTCGAACCCCCGACCGTAGTGGCCGTGCGGACTGTGACTGGCGCGCCGCAGAGCGCTCGGCCACCGCGGCCGGCAGTCAAGCTGTTTATATCTTCTAGTTGTAATTCATATTTACTCTTACAAATTCGTTATAATAACGCGAAGAAAACGGAAAATACTATTCATAAAAACAAGAGAGGATCAAATATTTCTGACGATGAGAAAATTTCCAAAATGAAAGAAGTCACTGAAAACAGGTAAACAGACTGCGCAAATTGCACAAGACAGACATAGTATGAGAAGACATTAAAAATATTTCATTTAAAATGAATTGGTAGATAAGAGAACGGTGAAGCAACTGAAAAAGTTTTATGACAGTTTCCAACGAAGAGCAATACAAAGAAAGGAGGCAAGACAAGATGAACAAATGTTTGTAAATCTATCGGACTCAACTGCTAGCTTATTAGTCCGTAGCTTACAAACTACTTAAACTAAGGTAAATAACCAAAGGACAACACACATCCATGCACGAGGAGTATTCGATCCCCCGACGCGGGAGGCCTCGCGATCCGGAACGTGGCGCTCCTCTGCGCGGCAAGGTCAATATATTTAAGACAGAATGAAACTTTGCAGCGGGGTGTGCGCTGATATGAAACTTCCTGGCAGATTAAAATTGTGTGCCGGAACCGGGACTAGAACCTGGGATCTTTGCCCTTCGCGGGCAAGCGCCCTACCGACTGAACTATCCCGACACGACTCACGATGCCGCCCCATATCTGGAAGAAAGTATATGGTGGAGACATGGCTTAGCCACAGCCTAAGGGATGTTTCCAGAATGACACTTTCGCTCTGCAGCGGAGTGTGCGCTGATATGAAACTTCCTGGCAGATTAAAATTGTGTGCCGGAACCGGGACTCGAACCTACGACCTTTGCCCTTCGCGAGCAAGCGCCTTACCGACTGAGCTATCCCGACACGACTCACGATGCCGCCCCATAACTTTACTTCCGCCAGTACCTCGCCTCCTACTTTCCGAACTTCACAGAAGCTCTCCTGCGAAACATGCAAGACTAGCACTCCTGGAAGAAAGGATATGGTCCTTTCTTCAATGTTTTACCTTCTTTAAATTGTTTTTCTATTTCTCATGAAATGTGCATTGTCCGCTGAAAATAAGAGAAAACAGTAAGTAATATAGACACTTGGCGTTGTCCAAATTGCTGGTCTTTAATTTTGCCTCTGTAACTTATAAAATAATAGGTGACGGGAAATTTTAATGCGGTAGGTCAATACAAGAAATGTTACACTTTCTGAGGAGCTATGAAAATAGTTTATTGTATCATTTTCCAAAGAGTTACAGCACAAAGATATAATTTTAGTTTTTCTATCGTGCATTGCATTCGTTGAAACCAGCTGCGTCCAAATCAATTTAAACTACATTCCTATCACTGTTAGTTTGGGAGCTACAACCATTCAAAGTTTAGGGGGCGGAGGCTACGACAGCGTTGCTGACTGGCTGGTGTTCATGAGACAGTGGGCCGTGCCCCAGGGGCTAGACACTCTGCCAGTTAGCTACGCTATCGCAGCCTCCGTCCCCGGAACTTTGAAGGGTTGTAGCTCCCAAACTAACAGTGATAGGAATGTAGTTTAAATTGATTTGGACGCAGCTGGTTTCAACGAATCCAATACACGATAGAAAACACTATTGTTCCATTAAAAAAATTATATCTTTGTGGTGTAACTCTTTGGAAAATGATACAATAAACTATGTTCATAGCTCCGCAAAAAGTGTAACATTTCTTGTGTTGACCTACCGCATTAAAATTTCCCGTCACCTTTATTTTATACGTTACAGAGGCAAACACACTTAGCGAAACACCCTGTATATATGTATATATACGCCACATCTGGGCGTCAGTCAGATAACTTTCTTCGTACGAAGACGACGATATGCACGCAACAGGTGTTGCGCACCTTGGCTATCAGCCTTTACTCTTGGGAGCAGGACCATCCCCGGTAGTCGATACCGCAGACGGTATTTGCGCGTGGTGTGGCTCATGTGACTGTACTAAGCCACAGGTTTCTTCATCGATACTCATGTTAACACTTTGTACATGAAAGAGATAATAATTCAACAGTCATTAGTAACTTAAAACACATAGAAGGAAAGCACAGAAACTGCATTAGTCCATATTTGTAACAAGTATGTTTCTGTGAGCTGTTGTGTGCGGTCTTAAGGCTTAAATTTAGGGTGATTCAAACTAAAAGAACCGATCTGACACGAACGTACGCCAACACAAATAAATCGCAATGTCATGTAAATAAGTTGTTGTGTACGCCCACATCAGTACACTATACTTATTCTAAGTTATTTTCCTTACAGATCATCATCCGAATAGTTCAGTTAATTATGGACATGAGGTCTATTCTCTTGACCTTAGATTGGTAACATTCTGCTATCTCTTTGTTAATGTAAGAAAATGAAATGTTCAAATGTTTGTTAACTTATGGGACTTAACTACGGGGTCATCAGTCCCTAAACTTACAAACTACTTACGAACTACCTTATACTAAGGACGGCATAAATATCCATGCCCGAGGGGGGGATTCGAACCCCCGACCGTAGTTGCCGTGCAGACCGTGACTGGAGCGCCTCAGTCCCCGCGGCCACCGCGGCCGGCTGTAAGAAAATGTTATTTTCTTTTTTTTACAGGTTACAGTTCTTTACGGTTGTGTTCCCAACTAGGGTCTTTTCATAACATTTACAGATTCTGGGTATTTATGCATGTTTTTCTGAGGTTAAGTCGCTACCTATTTGAAAGAAAGTTTATTTCCAAATTGTCTGCGCTGGGCGGCAGTACTCTCACTGTCCTTTACAGCATCAGCTTATAGGTTCTCAATGGCTGCTGCGATACTGTCTGTTTGGCTTAATCCATTTTATTAACACGTCTTTATTCTTTTACATTTTACTCGGACTGTTCGTGTGATGGTTTAAAAATTCACTGCACTCAACGTAATTAACACTAACTGGTAATAGTGTTCATGCTGAATTGTACAGTTTTTGATTATTACGTTTATTAAATCTCACTTCCACTTTGAAAGTCCGTTTCATACCGTGAGATAATTTCGCTACCGTTTTCTGGTAGTCGGTATGCACGTTTTTGAAATGCACTATGCAGTTTGTGAAGCACATTTGTTGGTTACGTATTATAGTTTTCCCTATTTTCTTATAAACAGGTACGTCTTCTGAATAACACACTGTTTACAGATCATTTCCTGTGTATTTTTAGTAGAAGTCGCGTAAGTGTGTTTTTCACACATTTTGTGACTAATTTTACTGTCCCTTTTTTTTTTTTATTTATTTAGCTCACACGTCGCACTAATAGCGTCCAATGAGTACCTACTCGTTTAATTAATTTATTATCTAGCACTTTAGACTGACACATAGTTTCCAGCTCAGGATAATAATGCTTCCTTCGTTTCAGCCGTCACGTGTCTATATTTAACATGGTTAGTTTACAACATACTCCTTGCTATCTAGTACATTTTTTATTTACAATAAAAGTTACAACATGACTTAAAACTTATTACAAAATGCCTACTTTAGGATTAGATATTTTACCTACATTCATGTCAAATGTCTGATGCACTGGCGTAATTCTTACAAACCCTTTTTCGTTTTTACAATTCGCAGTCTGTACATAGACTACTTTAACGACAATTCTAGGTCAATTATCACGCTTGTGATCTATTATGTCTTTATCCGTGTCAGAATACATGAATTATGTTCTGTTTTGCAAATCCGCCTAAGACAATTAGTGATAAATTACATAAACGCGTATATCAAAGGAGTCAAGTGTCATGTGTGGTACATAACAAGAGTTGTAAAGTAAATTTAGATCAGACAGTTAATACATTACATAAATTAAGGCATGACCAGACCAATTCATTAACTGCACGTAAATTTGCAGAAAAATTGCAGAGATAGATTTAAGTAAAAGTAAAGATAAAGGCTAGTGGAGAAGGTTGCGGCACTATTAGATAGGAATTATCATTGAAATTTCTAGACTAAAATACCAAATATAACAACATTGTCATCTAAAATACAAAATATTTAGCGTAGATCTTGTGTTAACAATGGGTTCCCCTACCGCAGCCACGCACCTCTCTCGCTTGCTATCGCTGCATCTTTGGATCAATAGACGGCTTGGTCTCGTTTTTTCTGGCTACCTAACTTGATTCTGATTGCATATTAGCGTGTAACATTATGTATAGCTATAGTACTGCAGTATCTATGATGTCAAGTCTTCTGCTCTCAGTGGCGCCGGGGGCATTCTTCTTTCTGCGTCTCTTCATCTAGCGGCAGGATGATTCAAAGGATATCTGAAATTCTTAAAATTTAAAAACTAGAGTGTCGAGATGGAGTAGCATCCGTGCAGTATAAAGCTTGTGTAAACTTTGACTTTCTGTTCGATGCAAGCTTATCTTTACCTCCTTTTCTGATAATGGTATTTACATACGCTTAAATAAAAAAAATGTGATGGAAGAAATGTCTTTCCGTGGAAATAGTTCCCTTAAAATGTCTCTTAAACTGACCAACTGACGGATAGAAAGCCGGCCGCGGTGGCCGAGGAGACTAGGGCGCTTCAGTCACGGTCTGCACGGCCACTACGGTCGGGGGTTCGAATCCCCCCTCGGGCATGGATATTTGTGCCGTTTTAGTTCGTAAGTAGTTAATAACTAGTTTGTAAGTTTAGGGACTGATGACCCCGTAGTTAAGTCCCATAGACTATACAAACATTTGAAACATTTGAACGGATAGAAAAATTATCCTTTATGAAACGAAAATTGTGACTCCTTAATAAAAAGCTGTCGTTACTTAATAGCACTCATAACAAGCTTTTGTGGTGTATACAATTAACGCACTGAATGTCTTCCAAATCTACATCTGTAGATTTGTGTATCAAATTAAGAAAAATTCACACCTTTCTCTGGCTAAAGCAGTTCTTTAAACGGTCAGTATGCTAAGCCTGTATATTTGTAAATAATCTAACACACAGTAATATCCAGGTACTTTCAGGATGCAGCATTATAGAGATTTACCGTCTATGTTAAGGTATCTATGATTAGGGTTACAATTTTCTGAGTAATTTGCTTGTTTATCATTACCGTAGTGATTCTGACAGCTATATATATGTGTGTGAGGTGGTTTTTGAAATGCTCATCTCCATGTATCATCATCCATCATTCATTCATACGACACTCATTCATTTATTTCTATTCCTTAAATCTAAGTTTTCTGAGGGATCCATTTAAATACCTAGTATATGTCGGCAGTGCATTGTGCGCTCTTGAACCTACCATATGTATATGTGTGCGAATTCCCTACACGATTTCTTATCATCATTATAAAATGTAATCATTAAGCACTTTCTCTTACCCATTTTTCACAACCTCACAGTATTCAAGAAACTCACATCTCTCTGCCTCACTCTCACATTTGTCATCGATAAAATCAGCAGTGTAAATTAGAGCAATGTTATGCAACCTTCAATTAATATATCGTAAGGTGACACAAATTAAAACATTGAAAACAATCGCACTATCGTGTTTCACTGCCCACTTTAGATTTGCCTATAATTTATGATTTTTTGCAACAACAAAAATTAAAATATAAATAATAAAAAAATATGGACGATACGATTACGACTCTACTATTGTGATAATATATATACATCCAACACGTAATATTCATTCACACCATATTTTAACAAACAGCCAAAATTATTTGATATTTGAGTTTAGCTTTGACAAACATTCTCTTTTCTGAACTTTTACCTGTTTAAACTACTATTTTAATATCGCTCCCACATTTTCATTATCTTTTTCCGTTAAAATATCATCACCTGTCTTGCTTTGGTAGTTTGTTCTAAGATTATTTTCTTTGCCTCTACTGTTTACGAATGACTACAGCCTGGAAGGAAGGTAGCGTTCATTTGTTGTCGTTCGGAAATCAGTCACGTGACATCCCTCGCCAGACACTCTTTTGCATACGGCCATCTTGCTTTGTGCATTTAATGATTTTCTTATTATAACTCAAGCGTCGTCATTTCAAAGCAATGCCGCACTGAAAATTGTCAAAACCACGTCGTTCTTAGAACAATGAATTATAATCAACTGTCTAAAAATGCCATGTTAGCAGATAACACCTGCCATCGATGGTACGGATTACTTTCGCAGATGTTCGGCGTAGCGTAATGGGCGGAGAATTAGTCTGTGATTCACGAACATGTTAGACGGTATTTCGAAACTTGCCGGGCGTGGTGGCTCAGCGCGCCCCGAGGTTAGCCGACGTGGTAGCTGAGCGTGCTCGGTCAGAGGGCTCGACGCCCTCTGTAACGAAAAAACTGAGTCAACGACGAAACGATAAAAATAGAACAAAAAAACACGTCCACAGTGGACCTTTCAAACCAAAGAACAAATGAAAAGAGAGAAAAAGAAAGAGGGTTCAACGCCATCTGTAATAAAAAAAAAAAAATGAGCATAATTCTCAACGAACAACCCAGAACGAACATGAACAAACAACCGAAAAGCATATATCCAAAGTCAATCAGGTACTTTCCAGTGTCGCCTAGTCTCTTCCACATATACAACTGTAATAATGGCACTCCAGGTTGGAAGTAACAATATAGTAATAAGGACAGTTTACAACTCACCGCAAAGACGTGGCGACGAGCTGCAACAGGCACATACAACACTTCCAGCACTTCGAAATGCGGCAGCCGGAGGTGACGGTTGTATGACTGTGTGATTGCCTTCATGCTATGTTTTCTGAAGAAGGCCATGGCCGATAGCTGAAAGCATTGTATGTGTGTGTCTTTTGTATGTGCCTGTCGCAGCTTGTCGTCACCTCTTTGCAGTGAGTTGTAAACTGTCCTTATTACTAAATATACACCTTTGTTTCATGAGCCGGCCGCAGTGGCCGAGCGGTCTGCGGCGCGCCAGTCACAGTCTGCTCGGCCGCTACGATGGGGGGCTTGAATCCCCCCCCCCCCTCGGGCATGGATGTTTGTGTCGTTTTTAGTGTAAGGTGGTTCATAAGTAGTTCGGAAGTTTAGGGACTGATGACCCCGCAGTTAAGTCCCTTAAGCTTAACAAACATTTAAACATTTGTTTCATGATGATTAAACCAAGTGTTTGTGATGATTAAATTGTGCTCTGCGCAAAATTCTGCCAGTCGATCACCTCTTTCATTCCCTCTCTCCAGTCCATATTCACCTCCTACATTTCCTTCTCTTCCCTTTTCTAGCGAGTCCCAGTCCTCCATCTCAATTACGTTTTTTTTCTGGAATGAAACTTCACTCTGCAGCGGAGTGTGCGCTGATATGAAACTTCCTGGCAGATTAAAATTGTGTGCCGGAACCGGGACTCGAACCTGGGACCTTTGGCTTTCGCGGGCAAGCGCACTACCGACTGTGCTATCCCGACACGACTCACGATGCCGCCTCACAACTTTACTTCCGCCAGTACCTCGTCTCCTACTTTCCAAAGTCGTGTCGGGATAGCACAGTCGGTAGTGCGCTTGCCCGCGAAAGGCAAAGGTCTCAGGTTCGAGTCCCGGTTCCGGCACACAATTTTAATCTGCCAGGAAGTTTCATATCAGCGCACGCTCCGCTGCAGAGTGAAGTTTCATTCTGGAAACATCCCTTAGGTTGTGGCTAAGCCATGTCTCCACCATATCCTTTCTTCCAGGAGTGCTAGTCTTGCGTGTTTGCAGGAGAGCTTCCGTGAAGTTTGGAAAGTAGGAGACGAGGTACTGGCGGAAGTAAAGTTGTGAGGCAGCATCGTGAGTCGTGTCGGTATAGCACAGTCGGTAGTGCGCTTGCCCGCGAAAGGCAAAGGTCCCAGGTTCGAGTCCCGGTATTACTCCTCCGCACTCGAAAGAATTTTTTTTCTATTTTATCTTGGTCGTGAAAGGCTAAAAACGTCTTATTAATACGTAAAAAAAACCACCTGGGAACGAAAGGTGCTGTTGGCTTTTAACGTGCGTTCCGCACTGTTATTCTTTGCCCTCCGCAGTAGAAAGATATTTTTCCTATTTTTTTATTGGACGTGAAACGGGAAAACCGTCTTATATTTACGTAAAAAAAAAAAAAAAAAAAAAAAAAAAAAAAAAAAAAAAAAAAAAAAAAAAGCCTGGGAGCGTAAGGTACTGTAGGCTTTCAACATGCGTTCCACACTAATAAAAAAAAATAAATAAAAAAAAAGTTCCGGCACACAATTTTAATCTGCCAGGAAGTTTCACGTTTTTTTCTCTTTTCAAAAATGTGTTCAAATGTTTGTAAATCTTATAGGACTTAACTGCGGGGTCATCAGTCCCTCAACTTACAAACTGCTTATGAACTAACTAATATTAAAGACAACACAAACACACATGCCCTAGGGAGGATTCGAACCTCCGACGCGGGAGGCCGCGCGATTCGCAACGAGACGCTCCAGACCGCTCGGCTACTCCCGCTCGGGTTTTCTCCTTTAACGGTCTGAATAATTTCCTTTTATTTCCTCGTACATTTCTTCGATCTCCTCGTTATCGTCAGAGCTAGTTGGCATATGATGCCTTTATCCTAACGTCTTAAGAATAAATTAGTTACTGCTTTAATTTTTTGTGCTTGTAGTTTGAGTATGCAGTACACCTATACCGTCGTCTGGACCTAAATAATGAATGAAAAGGTCATACGACAATTCGTCACGTGTGTGTGTTATCGAGACTTGTTGAATGTGTTAAATCTTTGATGCAGAATCGATATATTTTGAAACAAGAGATCATTTTTCCTAAGTGATTTGCCCATAAACAGTCACCTGACACAGTAGAAAGGTTTCTAGATCTGAAATATTACTGGTATATGAATAATGGAAGTACAGTTGGTGAGTAGACACTCAGTGCCGTACCGCTGTCACCTGATCGGTAGGCGGCTGACACGGTGGAGGCCGTTGCCGTGTGTCAATAGCCAGTAGCCGGGGGTCGCTCTCGACGAGGGGACTCACAAGGGAAGTACATATCTGTATGAACGTTTGGTTACAAGATCTCTACGTACACCTCAATGTGCTGGTGGGTGTCGTTTTTCTACAAAGCTCTGCAACCATGTTCTAGATAGCACTGTAGATGTAATTGTAGACGCCATACGTAATGTAGATATCTTAACTATAACTTATGTAATAATCATTGTACATATTCTCTAGCGAATTGTAATCAAAAGCCGTGATGATAGTTGCAACTTTAACCTTCTTCCCGAATGACTGTTAGTATTCACTGCCACTGCTTCCATCGCCTCTTCCCGCACTTACCGTAGCACTACCGCTTGCAGTGACTTGTTCGTCATTATCATCCCTATTATCATTATTATGAGTTTGTAACAACAGTATCTAACTTATGCTCATATTTCTGTACCATAACAGATACGAGAAAGCATGCAAATGATTCATCTTCTACACTAATACCATCTTCACGAAGAAGGGTTCTTCGTAACTTCATCTCAACTAATCGCAATACATTAGCCGGATTGATTAGCAGTCGCCGCCCCATCTGACGCTTCACCACACAAATAACATCACAAAACGCATCTTCGGAGGCACACTGCACCGTCCCTACTGGCGAACCGACAGGTCAAAGTGCAATGCGGCATGGCACACGCAGAGGCCTCTAACGGACGACTGCAGAGTTTTGCAGATGCGGGAGTATCACTAGTGCAATAAGGGATCTTTACATTATCTATCATACGATTTTGGTGTATATGTGTTTGTTCGAGCCCAAGTACTTTCCTTGTTAGTTATGATCTTCACGCAGCCACGAGTTTTGTGAAATTATTTCTGGAAGTTTTAGCTATTACTGCTAGGTTAGGAAATATCTGGGGTTTCTTAAACTGATAACAGAAGCAGTCAGCTAAATACTGTTAAAAAAAAGTTCGTTTAAATGTATTAGTACTCACGACCATACACTCAAGCTGCGCGAGGCTTACCATGAGACCAAGCTCACACGGCTCGCCAGCTCTTTGAGAACGGGACAACACTTCCTCCCGATACTTCCGCATCCTACAGTGTTGCCGAATGGTGCAAATCGCCGGACTTACAATTCTGAAGAGCGATTAACTTTATTGTCCTCATGTGAACGGTTTGGATCTTATTTATTTTTAAGACCTGCAACGATGCACATTTTCAGTTCTGCGTCAATTGTCCCTGGAGGTGTGTAAATGTTCCTTTTATTTTATTTAAGCCTAAAATTCTTCAATAAGCTACCAGAAGCAGCTCGTACAATGCCACTGAGCACATATAAAAAACAATACAAACTTGGTTAAATTCCAGTGAATTCTATGCAATTGAAGAATTTCTAGAAACTGACAGTAAAAATATATGTTTCTCCATAATATATATATATATATATATATATATATATATATATATGCTTCATGTATAAATGTAATGTAGGTTATAAATGTAAATTACACTGTACCCTGACGAAGCCAATTGTATGAAAAATATTGAAAGGCCAATAAATATTCTGTATTCTTGAGGTCTGGCGAATGCACATTCGCCCATGTTTCCTTCGGTGTAAACGGGGATTAACCAGCATCCCCTATAGGGGGTGCTGGATTAACACGTTGGCTGCCGCGAGAAGACAGAGGCGCTCCAGAGCCGCCAGCTGTGGCCGCCGGCAGGCAACGTGTTAAGATTTGCATGGAAGAATGTTTACCCAGCTTTCAATTCAACTGACGAGACAAACCTCACACCAATCGTATCTAAGTGAGTTGTCAACTGTTTTAGACATGCCGTCTACCTATGCAAAAACCATGACTGTGTGGAAGTAGGGTGATTATCGAATTAACAATTCAAATTTTTTCTGCGACATTGTAAAAAATACCGCCCAACCGTAATTTTTCAGGATAAACCGTAAAATTTCGCAGGTATGAATGATCATTAGTATTTCTACCTATGTTTAAATGCACTACTGAATGACATTAAAATAACATTTGATCATTTCTTCTAAAAACATTATTATGTTACAAACAGCCATACTTTAACATTCCTAACACACGCACAAATGAATGTTATTTGAAAAAAGTTCATACCATCGCAGCAGAACAGTTTACAGTATTGCAATTCAGTCATTCCATTCTAACCATGCAGTGGCCACACTACATACTCTACCGCTTTGTAACCAATTTAAACATCCCTTACCTCACTGCCGAATTTACAAGCATCAATTAACACTAAAATGGTAGCATAAAATATCTGAGATACGTATTCCCGGAATAGGCAACCCGCATGTCAGCGGTAATTTTCATCAAATTAATGTTCAATTGCTACCTTTGTAATACTTACATATTTTTCCCTCGTTGTGCTTATTTAGCCCCTGCAACAACTGCAACTTAATTAAAGCTAACAGTGCAATGTTAACCCTGTATCTTACAGATGCAATATATCCACCAATGTCCCTCCCAGTGACACAACCAATGCAGTGTTAGAAACCACACAAAACTTAAATGTTATTAATGGTCAGGAAATCTTTTATGAAAATCTTAACATTACACTGTTGGATTCATCTGTAAGTTACTACATACATATTAGGTCAAATGAAAACAGTTTCACCCACATTCAGGCTGCAGTTTGATGACCACTGGGATACTGTATTAACCATGTCTATTTTGTAATATCATGGAATTATTTCATTTAGTAAAGTTAATCATTTATGTAGAGAAAACTAAAGCAATACATGAGAGCAGGGATTTGAACTTCCAACAGCCTCAAAAATATGTAAGTGTTTAGATCTGGTTCAGTACAGAGCTCAACGCACTATAGTGCAGTAGTAGTTCGAGGAACTGAATGAGATTATCAACAAATGGCTTCCTTTTGCAGCCAACCTCAACACGCAATGAAGACAAGACCAGAGAAAAAGGACACCACGAGGAAACTAATTTATCCTTGCACCAAGAACTAGATGTAATTTTTGAACATTATACATTGAATATTACGTAGTACATAAATCACAAACGGCGTCCTTACCACAGTCAATTATGTCTTTACCAAAGATTAAACTGTGACAGGAAGGCTGAGGACGTGTGGGCATGTGGTGATATGTGGAATAAAAACAGGAGAACTTTACGTTTTAATGACTTAGAAGTACATTTTCGAGAAGGCAGACGGAGTAAGGAAGGCGGAATAGCTGCCCCTGTGGAGCATGGCCGGAGCTCTAGCACTGAGGAATCTGGCGGAACTGACCGGGCAGCCAGGCGATCACATGACTGCATGGAGCTCACTGACTGGTGGGCCAATACTGCCGACTGTTAGGGGTTAGCCGGCCGCGGTGGCCGAGGTGACTGAGGCGCTCCAGTCACGGTCAGCTCGGCCACTACGGTCGGGGGGTTCGAATCCCCCCTCGGGCATGGATATTTGTGCCGTCCTAGTTCGTAAGTAGTTCCTAAGTAGTTTGTAAGTTTAGGGACTGATGACCCCGTAGTTAAGACCCATAACTTAACAAACATTTGAACATTTGTTAGGGGGTAGCGTCAGCAGTACCGAACCACCACGCAGGGCTGAGGCTGCAGGCTCGTGTGATGGGCAAAGTCCAACGCACGGCCGGTCACTGCCGGTGCGGCAGAAAAATAAGAAAAATTTCCCGCTCCTGTACGTAGTTGACGATGTACTAAAATTTTGAGGGCCATGCTCTGGGCAGAGGGAGCTATTCCGTTACAAAACCAACAGAGAAAACAAAATTGTGAATGTTTGATTCAATCCTACTCTAATGTGTCATTTCTTCAGTAACAACCAATATGCATACCAGACAGCTTTTGAAATGTTCATGAGTGTAAAAAAATTTTGACATACCGAGGCTTGACAAAAATAATTCCGGTAAAGGATACTTCAATGAAATTTTATCTTCTTATACTATAGGCCAATGTATACAGATGAAAGTAACAATGGAGAAAGGAATGGTAAATAGCAGCAGTCATGGTGAATATTAGTTTGAAGCGTAAGTAACAGGTCTTCCTTGATCAGTTAAGCAGATATTCTATAGGTTTTTTTTATAGGACTTAACTACGGGGTCATCAGTCCCTAAACTTACAAACTACTTATGAACTAACTAAGACTAAGGACGGCACAAATATCCATGCCCGAGGGGGGATTCGAACCCCCGACCGTAGTGGCCGTGCAGACCATGACTGGAGCGCCTCAGTCCCCTCGGCCACCGGGGCCGGCTATTCTATAGTCGAAAAAGGTTTTACACAACGGTTTAATATAACACAAGCAAGAAATAATACATACTGCAAATCACATTCCAGTTCGACTCTATTGGTTTTCAAAATAAAACTAGCCTCCATAGATTTATTGGACATGATGGATGATTTGAACTACGTTCTCTTCCCCACACTGCTGGAAAGACATTCACATTCTGCAATTCTGTGGCATGTGGTGAGCATACAGATCATTAATGTAGAAATTCCATTTTACTTCGAAAGCCCAATGGCTCTACAAATTCTTTGTATTGGTCTCCAGCTGGAATCACTTGCAGCATCTTGATTTAAAAGCAAACTGTCATCTACCTGACCATCTGTGAACTAGGGATGGGACTGTGTGGCGCGGTGACTCTAGCGCATCGAGAATTTCTCGAGCTGCCGGTGCTCAAGGAGTCCTCGAGGCCGGCCGCGGTGGCCGAGGGGACTGAGGCGCTCCAGTCACGGTCTGCACGGCCACTACGGTCGGGGGTTCGAATCCCCCTCGGGCATGGATATTTGTGCCGTCCTTAGTATTAGTTAGTCCGTAAGTAGTTTGTAAGTTTAGGGACTGATGACCCCGTAGTTAAGTCCCATAAGCTATACAAACATTTGAAACATTTTGAGTCCTCCAGTTCAAGAGAAGCTCGAGTTCAGGAGCTGTCCGACGGTTGACTGGGGCAGCGCACCACGCCAAGCGCTGCGCTTGTTTGCAACTCTCGCTGGTCGTTGCGATTATTATTTAAATGCAGGCACTGGACACATGAAAACCAAAGTCATGGAGCTGGCAGTACTTTACGGAGGACGGAGATGTCTGTTGCAAATCTCCGTAGAGCAGCAAAAAATACAAAAGGGTGATAAGACATTTGTAATTTACACAATATATCTAGCAATCAAACATACGTTCACGGATACAAAAGTGCATTCTTATATTACCGTAATACAATTCAGACAAATTACCTAGCTTTTGTGTATGTTATCCATTCTAACTACATTAAAAAATAAATTCGGTAAAAAAGGTTCAAAGGTGCCTGAAACAGTCCACCAGTATCGGAAAAGTGTAACTTAAGTTGGCTGTAATAACATGCAAAATGGATTAAAATTAACATTACCCAAACTTTTGAACAGAATGAGGCCATAACAACGAACAGTCAATCTTGTAAAATGTGGTGGCTGTGTTGAGAAAGTAGCAGAGCTAATAGTCCAGGACCTTTATGCATTGAATAGAGGGGGGGGGGGGGGGGGGAATCGCACTGACGTGTTTTACGGCCCACTTTAGATATGTAGTTTTATAAGTTTTTGCAAAAAGTTTGGACCAAAATAATAATCTAAATAATAAAAAATTAATAAGATTGTCTGAAACCCTTTTAGGAAAAAAAAATTAAGTAATGGCGGGTTCCGAACCACCGACCTTTAGAGTTATAGTACAACGCCTTGCCCACTATGCAGCGGCTATCAATCAAAATATGAGTTCTTTAACCTCATACTATTGATGGCCGTTAACTGATGCTAATATGGCATTTGTAGACACTAGATTATCATTTATCTTACGAAGAACGATGTGTTTTTGTTAATTTTTCAGTGCGCCATTGCTCTGAAATGAGAACGTGTAAGTTACAATAAGAAAATCATCAAATACACAACGCAATATGGCGTATGCCAGAGAGAGTTCTGGGCGACGAATGTCACGTGACATCTCCGAACGGCTGGTTTTCGGTAATTCAATGGAGGGTGTCAAATCTCCGTTATTTTAGCAAATATCTCTGAAACGATACGAGATATGAAAAAACATAAAAGAGCAAAGTTGTAAAGAATTTTCTCCTCTACAAATTCGGTTATTCAATTTTCGTGTCAGATGAATAGTTAAGCCGTTATTTTCATTTAAATTTCGAGCTGTCAAAAGACGGGGGAGGGGGGGATGAAACCATTTGCAATAGTTCCGGTTTGATGGTCTAGTTAATATACTAAAAGTCCCCGAAGCTCCGGGCTGTGGAATCACTGTTACGACGTCGTCAATATGGCCGAATTAAATATTTGCGTTGTAATTTTTGAACGGCTATAAATTCCCAAAGAATTAACATAAAAAGGTCCTTTTGCACCAAATTACAGAGGAAAGGGTGAAACATTATTATGTAGCAGTATATAACGCATATATAACACCTTCTGAGTTATATTAATCGAAAAAAAGAAAATATTTTTTCAAACTTTTTTTGGAGTTTCTCTGTGAATAACTGCGTAATTATGGAACAAACTGACAATTTCTTTTCATTAATGTGTTTTTCCTATCATTAATAATACGGAAGTTATCTGAATTTGTTTACCGAAACGTGTTAGTTTTCACTAGTCAGACTCGTGTTCTGCAATACAGTTTTCCCACACTTTCTCAGGAGCAACTTACACTTTTCTAGAATAGTGACACAATGTGAGTGTGTAGCAATTGGAGTGCCAAATTGTGTGTGTAGTACTATAAAAAATTTTGCATAATAATGCTTTTTGTCCGTGCTGAGCGCACAGGTGATTGGGGATTGCATGAAGAAATGGCGAAAAATGATTCCTTCCTTTTTTCCACGCAGATGGCCACCTTACATATGCAAAGTGCGCGCATTTATACATAGAACAGATGTCAACTCTTGAAGACAGGCTGACACCACAAGAGCTCCAAAAATTTGTCACCGCAGGACAGTTTGCGATTAGACGTACCAACAAAATGTGGGCTGGTAATTTGAGTGACATGACGATGGAATAAGTATTTATGAGATTGTTCAAATCTTCTGGTGGCCTGACACATGGACGTGCGATAACGAGTACTACCCTGAATCGATGGGTGCAGGGGATGTATGCCTGTTAAGAGCTCATTCAGCACTTTGAGAAATTTTGTGGTATAGAAGTACCCTCCCCTGATCAACACTTTCAGCTAAGGAAATCACGACAAGCACGTAATAATATCAGCTCTTCAAAAGTGGTGGCATGGTTCGCCTCACAAATCCGCTCACGAATCGTTCTGAGCTCATCTTATTGTCAAGTGGTATTATAGCAAGTGAGGCTTTAACTGTGACGATGCAGTTAATGTCGGAAAAGCTGCAGTTGGACGAATTGTAGGGAAAACATTCACGGATGTTCAACATCGAAGTGACAAGGTGCGGACATTAGCACACATGACTAGCGCTGTCAAGATCATTGAAGACATTGTTACACCTATTAACACCATGCAGCTATTCTTCAGAGTTAGTTGTGTTGCGAAAACTGATTAGGACGTCCAGAAATGCTTAAACCATGATCTGACAACTCATCCCTTATCATTGTTTGAAGATTATTATATGAGAAAATTACAAAACCCGATATTGTATGATAGATAACAGTATATCAAGTGACAAGCATATTTATTGCTAAGAGTTGTTTGGTCACGATGTTTGACTTACAAAGAATTATATGGACTGTACGTATATTATGTGAGGAAACATTATGGTAATAACTGCGTTGTTTTTTATGGTTATTCCACGCCCAGCACAAAAAGCTAAGAGCACAGACAACGTCAGGCAAAATGTCAGTCACTTATCTACTTTACAGAAAATATGATGTGCACAGTGCGCCAAGAAAAATTTTTGAACAATCCTGGAAATAAGGAACAATTTATTGTTGGTTTAAAGAGTCATCTGGAATTTTGTAATATTTTGACGCGGCAATCACAGACTGATGCTGATAAACTGATTGTTGGAACAGCACTGGAGATGGCAAAGGAGAAGGCAACTATGGTGGTTGGTACAAATGTCGATTTACTCGTCCTAATTGCACTTGCACTTGCATGTACCCATTTACTTTCAGAAGTCGTCTGTGGGGAAAGGCCCTTCACGGACAAATTACATCTCTTCAAGGTGCACTTTGAGATTTATGTCAAGTTATGTTATTTTTGCAAGCTGTATCCAGATGCGATACAACATTGTCCTTGTTTGGCCATGGGAAGAAAACAGCATTCAAACTCCTCCAAAACCAGCCTAATCTTTAGGAAATTACTTCTATTTTCAACAAATGACAACACAAATGCTCAAGTAGTTATGGTACATGGCCCACCCTATTTTTTTGTGACTATACCTATCATTGTATGAATAAATTTCGACTTTGGTCATTTACAATATAGTTATATAATATGCATTTCCTTAAAGTGGAATTACTTTAGTAATTCTTCTGTAATATTTACTTACGAGGTTATTACATTTTTGGTCTATGTTGTTGTTTCTCCTTTTAATACGTTGTAAAACATTTCGTAATTATGTATGCATATTTGCAGGTTATTTGTAACATATTTATAATATATTTTATAAGTATTACTTCACACATGTTTAATTGCACTGTAAATAGTTTTTTTTTTCTGTAAGTCTGTAATATTCTTAAAATTAGTATATTCATGTATTTCGTTTTGCTTACGATGCTTTGCTATTGACATATCAAAGACAAATTACGTGACATGCCAAAGAAATTATATGCACAGAATCAACACCACCTAGAAGACAAGGCCTGACAACTGCCCGTACCTCCGTCACACCAAGAGGCGGCGAACGCAATCTGACTGGCCGGCTGCTACACGGCGGTGGGTGTGCCCCGGAGGACAGCCAGTCGAGTGGCAGCCGCCGCCTCTTGGTGACGTAGGCACGGCCAGTTGTGAGGCCTTGTTGACAGGATACACATTAACCTCTCTGCTGAGGTAGATGTTTCGTATCTTTCAGCAAAGAGTTGTAATCTTTGTTATATAAGCAAGAGATCTGCTCTAGCAGAGGCAGTTGTAAGTTGATGTTTGCTTATGCTTTGGAATGTGGTATGTATGTATGTATGTATGTATGTCTATTTTCTATCAGTATCTATGTATTTAAGTTGTGAAGTTCAAATGGGCAATAAACCCTGTGTTCCTATTTGAAGCATATATTCATATGCAAAAATTCCTGTTGTCACGAAGAGCCTGGGAGTGATCATCTTTACTGAATGTGTTTTTTTAAGGATGTCGCCCACCATAGCAACCCCCAAGAAGTATGAGGCGAAATAAAATGTTTGTATAGCTTATGGGACTTAACTACAGGGTCATCAGTCCCTAAACTTACAAACTACTTATGAACTAACTAATACTAAGGACGACACAAATATCCATGCCTGAGGGGTGGGGGGAGATTCGAACCCCCGACCGTAGTGGCCGTGCAGACCGTGACTGGAGCGCCTCAGTCCCCTCGGCCACCGCGGCCGGCAAGTATGAGGCGGTACTCTTTCAAAGTAACTAAAGCGGGAGAGCAATTTCTGTTAGCATTGTATGGTGCACCTAAAGAAACATCGTCATTAAACAGTCTTAGATATCAGTGTTCCTAAAAGCTGTGGCAACACGTCCGATCACCTTTCAGATGAATCTTGCTCGACTTCATCCCACATCTGCGGCAGCAAGAGAGCATTCAAAACGTGTTTATCTTCAGGTGGAGCAGCGGAGGAGCAACGAGTTGCTACCCTCTTCGTGTGGATGGGTCTCTAAAAATAGTTCTCTTCAGCCAGTTTTAACATGTTCGCTGCAGTCACTATAGCTGCCTGCTAACGCTCTAGGCAGACGCCTGTTAGCGCACGTGCGCCGAGAGCTGAAATCAGATCCCTGCGAAACCTGTAATACTGAAAGCGAATATAACGCCTGCACAAGAGGTGGTGCTAGATATAGAAATACAAGTACGCTTTAGCTGCATGCCGATTATGTGATAGTGCTGCCAACTGTCCTACGCCAATAAGCGTCATATGTATTTATTGCAAACAATTCTAACAACGCCTCTAATTTATTGATTTTATTGCAAACTGGAAAGAAAATGAAATTTAAAAAAAAGCTATAAATCCGCTTCATTGAGAAAGAATTTACAGTATGGAAACACCAAAAGGTTTATCAAATGCAGAAAAACAGGTCTTATCTGCAATATGGTGCTATGAAAACCCAGTCCCATACAACAAGTTTGCAAGGTGTATAGGTGATGTTTTTACAGCAAACCACTGAAGACGAAACAACTGCAGACAGGAAAACGTTACGTGATATTTTTTGTGGCTTGTACTAAGACGAGTGCACAGCCAAACTAAACTGAGTACTCAGCTAGCGAACGCGCCGACGACGACGATGAACCTGTGCAGGAGTGTGTTGAGAAAGACGATTCAGATGTTTAATACGCAATTCATATTATTAACAACAAATCTATGAAGACATTCAGCTACTTATATTGTAACAATTTTATTCGTGTGTGGCACTCCGTATTGGCATTCAGAGTGCAATCTGTTCATTTTTTATTTATTTATTTATTTATTTATTTATTTTTTTGCACATGAGTGTTACTTATTGCTGGTCAGAGTGCACCCTTATTAGTTGATTCAATGACATTATTTGCGTCTCACCTTTAACCAGGCAGTAAAGCTGGTAAATATAAGCACAGATATGTATATATAAATAAATGATTCCATGTCATTCATGTAAATTTTGTAATATAAATCAGCTCTTTGTATATTTAGATATTAATTATTTATTTTGTATTAATAAATGATGTGTGCAATGTTTATAAGAAGTCATGTTACCATCTTTTGAGAATATTCACCTGTACTTGCAAGTCTTGAACAAGGTTTAAGAAATATCTCCTTACAATTCTAACATGCGGTCTAACCAGTGAATAGTCACACCCTACAGTAAATAATTTCAGGTAACTCCCTTATTAATGATATGGATAAAACAATAGTACTATTGTTTAGTATCTCTAAGAACGTGTTACATAGTTTTAAAAAATCATTTCGTTGCATAATTATGCAGTTATTAATAGAGAAACTTAAAAAAAAAGGGGGTTGAAAATTTTTATTACTTTCGTTTTTGTTAGTATAGCTCAGAAGATTATATAATGAACGTTTTTCAGGTCTTCCTCTGTAATTTGGCGCAAAAAAGGACCTTTTTTATGTCAATCCTGTGAGCATTTATAGCCGTTCTAAGAGTACAGTTTCTTAGGCCGCCATATTGATGAAGTCATAACCGCGTTTCCACAGCCTGGAGCTTTGGGGACTTTTAGTTTGGCCGCGGTGGAGTAGTCTAGCGGTCTAAGGCGCCTCGCTGCGGAGCGCGCGGTTGCACGCCGACGGAGGTTCGAGAGCTCCCTTAGTATGTTGACTAGGCTATCAAACTATTGCAAGAGGTTTCATCTCTCCCCTATTTTTTCCTATTCAGCCCCCCCCCCTTTTTTTTTTCTCCATGAAGATCCTGGACTACACGCTGAAATAAGGATGAAAGCTTAGGTATGTAACGATGGCTAATACTATAAGCTCTCCCGATTTTTGTTGCTACAACTACTAAATGTATGTAAGGAGTTTTTGGGTGTAACATGTCTCAAGCGATTACGACTGCTCCATCCCAATGCTTCCTTGTAGAGTAATTTGACTTAGCCTCCAGAGAGGATCACTGTCGACAACTTCTCGAGAGTACTCGAGAATTGGCCTTAGTGTCGTGCGTTTCTCGAGAGCATTCATAGCCCATTCGTAATGTGGACTGTCCCTGAAGCTCATTCACTTCCTCATCTGTAGTTTCATTCTCTTCCTTGCATAGCATGATAGGAAACCTTTAAAACAAAAATGAATGGAAGAAAAGTGTGCCTTTTCAATTTTGTCTAACCATGGGTGCAAACACTGTGTAGTCACAGGCAATATGAACCAAAGTAATTTCTCGCTGAATAAACAAAGTATTTTTCTGTATCCTGGAGAGTAATCTCTCTGTTCCAGGTCTGAATGCTAATAAGCAACATTTAACTTCTTTAAATTTTCAAAGCAGAGCCTGATAACACCTAAAGGCGCATTTACACTGAAGTTCGTCACATGTTTGCGTTTAGATTAGATTAGATTAGTTATTTGTTCCGTAGATCCATATTGAGGGGATCCTCGTGGATGTGGAACATGTCAAGAAACAAAATTTACAAGCTGAATAACAGATAATAGTAATAAATACAAATACATACACTTATAATATAAATACATACACTTATAATATAAATACAAATACATACACTTATAAATACAGATACTTAAATTTTTAAAGTTTTTTTCTGATTATATAATAATACTAATATAGTATGAGTGCATGCATCATTTGGTACAATTTAGAAATTCACTAATGGAGTAGGAGGAGTTGGCCACTAGAAAGTCTTTTAGGTTCCTCTTAAACTGATCTTTATTTGTAGCTAAATTTTTTATACTTGATGGTAAATTATTGAAAATGTGTGTTCCTGAGTAGTGGACCCCTTTTTGAACTGAAGTAAGTGCTTTTAAATCCTTGTGTAAATCATTTTTATTTCTAGTATTGTATGTATGAACTGAGCTGTTTGTTGGGAAAAGGGATTTATTATTTATGACAAATTTCATTAAGGAATAAATATACTGAGAGGCAGTAGTTAATATACCCAGTTCTTTGAAGAGGCTTCTACAAGACGTCCGTGAATTTACTCCACAAATAATACGTATTACACGTTTTTGGACTCTGAAGACTTTTGACTGACTTGAAGAGTTACCCCAAAATATTATACCATATGACATTAAGGAATGAAAGTAAGCAAAGTATGCAATCTTTGTTATTTTTATGTCTCCTATGTCTGATAACACTCGTATTGAAAATACAGATTTGTTGAGTCGTTTCTGCAGTTCTGCAGTGTGCTCCTCCCAACTAAATTTATTATCAAGCTGTAATCCCAGGAATTTAATACTGTCAACCTCTTCTATCTGCTCTTCTTCATACTTAATGCATATTCTGTCCGGAAATCTCTTACATGTTCTGAACTGCATGTAGTGCGTCTTTTCAAAGTTTAATGACAATGAGTTGGCTTTAAACCATTTATTAATGTTCATGAAAATATCATTAGCAGACCTTTCTATCACTATACTTGACGTACTTTTTATTGCAATACTTGTATCATCTGCAAACAAAACGAACTCTGCTTCTGGTAGTGTAACTGATGAGAGATCATTAATGTACACAAGAAAAAGCAATGGCCCTAAGATGGATCCTTGTGGGACACCACATGTAATTTCTTCCCAATCCGATGATGACTGTTGGCCTAATTCACTAGTCACTTGCACTGACACCCTTTGTTTCCTGTTAGTGAGGTACGACTTGAACCATTTTGCAGCATTTCCCGTGACCCCATAGAATTCTAATTTACTTAAAAGGATGTTATGGTTCACACAATCAAATGCCTTTGACAAATCACAGAAAATACCTGCTGCTTGCAATTTATTATCTAATGAATTAAGTACATTCTCACTGTAAGTGTAAATAGCCTTCTCGATATCGGAACCTTTCAGAAATCCAAACTGTGTTCTAGACAATATGCCATTTGTGGTTAAGTGGTTGAGAAGCTGCTTGTACATTACCTTTTCTATAATTTTTGAGAATGCTGGCAAAAGTGAAATGGGTCTGTAGTTTGAGGGTATCTCTTTATCCCCCTTCTTGAAGAGAGGTTTAATATTTGCATATTTTAGCCAATCAGGAAATGTTCCTGTTATAGTAGACTGGTTACACAAATAACTTAAGATTGTGCTAAGTTCACAAGAACACGCTTTAATTAACTTTGTTGATATTTCGTCGTAACCACTGGAATTCTTTGTTTTTAAAGATTTTATTATGGAAGATATTTCATGTGGTGAAGTGACTGACATATTCATGTGTGTGAAGTTATTTGTAAATGCTAGTTTCAAATATTCAAGGGCATTATTTACTGACCCAGACAATCCCATACTATCAGTAATGGATATAAAGTACTTGTTAAATAGATTTGCCACACTATGCCCATCAGTTACTAATGTCTCAGCTACTCTTAATCCTACCTGCTCTTGTTCCTTTCTGGTTCTACCAGTCTCCTCTTTCACTATATCCCATATTGTTTTTATTTGGTTTCCTGATGTTGCTATCTTCTTTTCATAGTGTATTTGTTTAGATACCTGAATAACTTTTTTTAATATTTTACAGTATTCCTTATATTTAGTTAAATCATCATCATTGCAACTACTCTTGGCTGATAGATACATTTTCCTTTTTGTCTTACATGAAATCTTTATTCCTTGTGTAATCCAAGGTTTTATTATAGACTTCTGTTTAATTCGCGTTACTTTTAGAGGAAAACAGTTTTCAAACATGATACTAACATTATTAATGAATACATTATATTTTTCATTCATGCCATTAGCACTATATACATCTTTCCAGTTCATGTCTTTGAGGAGTTTTCTAAAATTTTCAATTTTTGGTGGGTTGACTACTCTCCTGTATGCACATTTTGCAGTCTTCATAATCTGTTTAGAATCTATACCTAAAACAAGGAGCTGCATATCATGATCTGACAGGCCATTTATTATTGGTTTTATGATATGATTTTGTTCCTTTGATTTGTCTATAAAAATATTATCAATTGCTGTCCTAGAGGTTTTAGTAATCCTAGTTGGAAAGTTTACGGTGTGTGTTAGGTTGAAAGACAAAGTTACTGACTGCAATAAATTTTTACTGGAGGACTGCATAAGAAAATCTGTATTAAAGTCACCAGCAACCAGGATTTCTTTATTTCTTCCTGTTAAATAACCCAATAGAGCTTCTAGATGATTTAGGAATAGATTATAATTTCCTGAGGGTGCTCGCTAAATAGTTACTATTATATAGCATCTGTTATGGAATTCTACTTCTGTTGCACAAGCTTCTAAATGCCGCTCTAGACAGAATTTATTTATATCAATATTCTTGAATTTATAGCAGTTTTTAATGAATGTGGCAACTCCTCCTCCCTCCATATCTACTCTACAGAAGTGTGAAGCTAAATTAAATCCTGGAATGTTTAACATATCTATACCAGTGGCCACATGATGTTCAGAGAGGCAAATTATGTCAATTGGGCTAGAGGAATCTATTTCATCAATACAAATGAGTAGTTCATCAAGTTTATTTCTGAGTCCTGGAATATTTTGATGTAATAAAGATAACTGATATTGCATACTAATGGCTTGAGTAAGATTTACTGGAAGTTTCTGACTACTTTCTGTTAAACATTGTTTGCTAAAATTTATCTCCTGTTTATCTGCTTTTCCAAACTGAGGGTGTCTTACAAGCTCTCTCAAAACTGGTTTTCTTCCCCCCCTCCCTATCCTAAAAAAGGCATCCCTCTGACACCTGTAACCACTGGTATTTTACCATTTGTGACAGTGCCCCCCCCCCCCCCCCCCCCGTAAGTTACTTGCAATCAGCCCAGACAATTTTCCCTTCCCTTTCCTGTTGAGGTGAAGGCCATGCCTAGTGTAGTCCCACCTACAGATGTCATCCACAGGAATCAAACCAATATGGGACCCCATATCTGACATGAGTAGCCGTTCCAACTCCAAGTTTACTCTCCTGACAGAAGAGTTCAAATGAGGCCGATCATGGCGACTCAAGACAGATACAAATCCCACACTAGTATGCTTCGTTGCTGATGATATCTTCACCAGGTCACACTCTATAGAATATTCAGTTTCTGTCAATGCTGTTTCCCGGACCACCCACTATAACCACAGTATCCTCCATTGTGAAATCCTTACATAAAGAACCTATATCCTCTGTTACCCTTCTCCCTCCTTAACCTGCTCAGTCTCTCCCTTGCTTTATCTAATTCAGCTGCAATTTTCCCCTCCTGTTCCATTATTTTCCTATCTCTATTGCAGATCCTACAAAACCACTGGTGAGCCTCATTTATATCCCCATTTCCCATGCCACTACATTCGCCCCAATGAAAGAAAGCACTACAACCATCACACCACACTCCGGAACTAACGATCCTACGGCATGTCACGCACTTCTCACCCATGGTAAAAATAGAAATCGTAAAAACTTGATTAAGTACTGACTAAAACGTAAAAGTTACACCAAGAGACACTAAAATCTGTTCACGAAAATATAATTAACTGAAAGGGCACTGGATATAAAGAAACTCGGTCACGAAAACAAAAATTAGGCCTAAAAAACACGCTCACGAAAACAAAATTTAGGCCTATAAACACGGATTACTATACACAGTTTTGATAAATCACGAAATTTACGTCTGACAGACTTTATAAATCCTAACTACTGTACGCAGCGAGTGAAAAAAGAACAATAGGTAATTAGAAATAAGTTTTAGTCACTGTTTACAAACGATTCGCGCGAGTTAAATTAGGCCTACAAATACGTGCTATAGGCGCGACAGGTAAAATAAACTTTTTACACCGTTTTTCCTTATTTAACACTACACTAACACTTCCACTAATGTAACAACACTTATATTTATAACAACTGCAAACGATTAAATATAGCTTAAAAACAACGATTTTTGTAATTATTTACTGGAGCAAATACTAGAAACGTTGTTTGCAACTTGTTCCCAACCAATGTTGATAACAATGCTCGTTGTTCGTGTCCGCGACTATACTGGGACCAACATTTGTGTTCCTATCATCTGCTACAGTGAGCTTGTGTATTTGCGTTCCTGAATTCTTAGAGCTAAGCTACGTCTAATGAGAAATAAGAAGTATTAGTATGTGGAGCTGTATTGTTATAAATAGTTTAATAAAGTAGACAAAAAGAATGAAACTGTCACTGGTGGTAGACCAAAACACACAAAAGTCGTGGTGGGAATATCATGCTTTGTGAACTTTATGATGTTGTTGTTGTGTTTTTAAAGGGGACTAAACGGCTGTGTTATCAGTCTCCTGTACCCGGCTAAGAGATCACATCATTAGATTAGCGGTTGAAAACGAAGCACTCTACATCCAGAACACGAGATGGTCAGAGAGACAAAGGGTGCTAAAAAAATTTCTGGACCAAATAAACAACGGTGCTAAAATATCACAGCAGAAGACTGTGGCTGACTGATCACAATAATGATAATGGATGAGCCAGCCATTCTGCACATACGGAAACTGCCAGTCAAAAACAGGACTGACAATACAAGAGTAGTAACAGATTAAAACTGTTTGAATGGTGAGTGCCTGAAAGATCAGGCTTAGGTAGCCACCATTAAATCATATGATAAAAACGATCTGTGCGAATAAACCTAAAATACGATCAACCATAGCAGCATTGTCTCCTAGCATAAAAGAAAGCTCATCTGGCAGGTTAAAAGACTGTCGAAATGCAGCTATAAGGAGACAGACTGACAGAATGTGAACCACTGTCAAGGAGGCGCCACAGCGAAACTGTGGCGGGTCCTCCAAATGAAGAATGTTGGCCATGTGTCATCCACATGTGACCAATTCGCAGGCGACAAAGACCTCCCTACAAGAAGTCCTCAGGGAGGACACCCATGTGGCCGTAGATAGCTTAACTAGTCAGAGATTGTTTGGTTGACCCGATTTAGCCCACTCAGAAGTCCAAATGCCAAGTATCTTCCGATGTTGGACATCCCTCTCCGGAAGAAGAATTTCCAAGGGACTTGAGGTAGTAGCCTGCTTCGGCAGCTGATCCATACGTTCGTTTCCAGCAATGCCAATGTGGCCTGGGGTCCAAAGAAAGACCACAGAGCGACCAGACTGAACAAGACCGGAAACAGACAGCTGGATTTACGACACCAGAGGGTGTTTTGGAAATTGAGGGCTTGCAAGCCACTCAGGGAGTCAGTACATATAACTTTAGACTCCCCAGGGCAGAGAGAGATGTTCAAGTGCCGGAAAATGGCGAGCAATTCTGCAGTAAACATACTGCTCCCACAGGGCAGTTAATGCTGTTCAACATGCTCACCATGGGCATAAGCATACCCAGCATGGCCATCGACTAGGGAACCACGTGTGTACACAAATTCCGCGCCACGGAAATACTCCTAAACTGGCGGTGGAGATTCAGCGGTGCAACAGAATTTTTAGTCATGGGACAAATCCAGCCAAAGCTGCAGACGTGGGAGCATCCAAGAGGCGGTACAGGAAGGACAGTGAGAAGTGGAAGGGACTCAAGCAATGACAGGAGGGAACCAACACGGACCGCGATCCGAAGACCCATTCTTGGCCACCATCGTGGGGATGGGACTGCAGCAGCTAGGAAAAGAAGCCTGTGATTCGGATGGTGACATGAGGCATGAAGATGGGCAGCATATGAGGATATTAACTGCTGCTGGCGAAATCCTAGGGAAAGGACTCCAGCTTCAGCAAGGAGACTTTCCACTGGACTTGTCCGAAAGGCCCCAGTCGTTAAAAGGACGCCACTATGGAGGATTGAGTCCAAGACCCGCAGTGCATATGGAGCTGCCGAATGGTACACTAAGCTCCCATAATCTAGGCAGCCTTATAGAGCTGCAAAAGACTTGGATGGCCAGCTCCCCAACTGGTGTGGCTAAGGCAGCACAAAATATTGAAGTACTGCCAGCACTTCTGCTTGAGCTGACGAAGGTATGGCATCCAGGTGAGCAGGCTGTCAAAGAAATTGGTAAGTCTCTTTGACACAAAGTAGTTCATCAGACAAGTAAAGCTCTGGGTCCAAGTGGACAGCTCGGCAGCAGCATTAGTGCATAACCCAGGATTTTGATGGAGAGAACTGTAACCTATGGGTTGAGGCCCATGACTGCACCTTTCGAATAGCTCCTTGCAGACGCCTTTCAGCTACATCAATGCTAGCAATGGAGTATAACCAAATGTCATTGGCTAACAAGGAGGAAGAAACCTATGACCCCACTGCCTTATCAAGACCGTTGATTGCAATTAGAGAGGGACACCAAGGATGAAGCCCTGAGGGTCACCGTTCTCCTGGACTTGGGGTGAGCTGATGGAGGTACTGACCTGAACCTGAATAGAGCGGAAGGAAAGTAAGTTTTAAATAAAGAGTGGAAGCAGACCCTGTAAGCCCCAACCGTTCAGTGTAGCCAAAATATGGCGGGGCTAGGTGGTGTCATATACCTTCTGGAAGTCAAAAAAGACAAGGTGCTCACGCCTGGTAAATGCCGTACGAATGGCACACTCCAGAGCCACTAGGTAACTACTAACAGTAGAGCACCCTTAGCGGGAACCCCCTGTTGTGGGGACAACAGACACCAATGTTCAAGTATCCACATGAGCTGCCGAGTCACCATACGTTCGAATAGCTTGCATAGAACGTTGGTGAGGCTAATTGGGCAGTAACTATCAGCCCCTGTGGATCAGCACCTAGTTTAACACGTTCGCTGCAGTCACCAGTGCAGGCCGCTAACGCTCTAAGCGGACGCCCGTAAGCGCACGTGCGCTGAAATCGTACCCCTGCGAAACCTATAAGTTCACGTTGTGCAAAAAATAACGTTTGTGGAAGAGGTGGTGCTAGATATATAAATGCAGGTATGCTTTAGCTGCGTGCCGAATGCTGTCTGACGCTTATACGCGTATATTTTTCGCTATTTTCACTATTTTTTTGGGTTAGAATGCCCTGGTGACGGTTGTTTCGCCGCCATTGCAAACAATGCACAACACAGACGACTAAAGACGAAAACACACAACTGCATACAGGAAAACGTTACAAAATATTTCGTTTTTGGCCTGCACTAACACGAGTGCACAGCCGAACAAATTAAACTGAGTACTCAGCTAGCGAACGCGCCTCTTATAAGCGTTACCCGGACTGACTTGTTGATTGCGGAAATGCTTATAAGTGTCGGCAGCTCTGGCGTGTTGATCGCGGTAACGCTTATAAGCATCGGCCGCAGCGAACGTGTTAAAACACTGGGATAATGAAGTTTTCTCGCCATTGTGACGGGAAGCCGCCCTCTTCCCATAGATGGTTGAACAGGGCGAGAAGCTGGTGTTGGAACTCTGCTGGAATGTGACGGATGAACTGGCTGTAGATCCAGTCTGGTGCTGGAGAGGTATCAGGCCATGCGGCAAGGGCCGTTTGGAATTCGCACCAGTGAATGGTGAGTTTGTTTCTTCGCGGCACATATGGAAGGAACAAGGAGGTTACAATAAGGTGAGACGTCGCTACTATGAAAAGCTTATCTGTCGATTGAAGCCAGTCCGCCATCTTGTGAAGTCAACGAAATGTGATATTCTAACCCCCTTGCACGATTCAGATTAAAGCACTGTGTGGTTCTTGCCCAATTAACTTTCATACATTTAAATAACTGTCATTTCTTGTACATGTTTGATATAGTACAGACATTCAAAAATAGGTGAACTGTGATTTAATAACACAAAATTATTGGCACCACAATATGGCGACAACGGCTTCACTTCTGTACTGTTAAGGGCATCTCCCCCTATTCTAACATCCTTGGGAAGGACAGCCATCGGCGTTCGACCCACTCTTTGAATGCAAGGAAGTCTGCACTGTAAGCTGCAGTTGTGAGCATAATGCTACATGTGCTCATTGATAGCAGTTGGGTCGTGCATAAAGTACCCTGGATGTGTAAGTTGGGGTTGGATGCCGGTGGACGGTACCCAAAAAGGCGCCTACCCTGGGACCACACTCCTGATGGGGAGACGTGAGAGCCGATGCATGCGACATACTTCTTCCAGCTCTCGTTGCTCTGTCGGATGAGCTGTCGAGCTCAGGCCTGGAGCTGTTTGAGGGCTATAAGGTTCTCTACAGAGGGGTGACGCCAGTGGCGCTGCAGCAGCTGCCGACGATCCCGGATGGCTTAAGCAGTCTCTGGCATCCTCCAGGGCACGGACTTACGCCGAGGGGAGCCAGAAGTGGGAGGAACAGTTGCCTTAAGCTGTCCTCACACGGGACATGTCCCAATGTGGCGCAGGCCAGCCGTGCAGTCTACCCAGCTACAACACGCTCTAAAACGACCCGCTACATCCCACGGAACGTGCTGCTCATCGTGATTTAAGACCGCAGCACTCTCCAGTGCCCATTGCGGGCTGGCGCGTAGAGCATTGTGTTTACTAAGATGGATGTGTGTAAAATTACACGTTATCTCTGTTAGCAACAGTCGAGGAAAATAAATGCTTTCTTATGCTTGCATGTGGCATGCAATACTCTTACAGATATTTCAATATTTTTTCCTTCAAGAAGCACAAAGACGGTACATTTATCTGAAAACGGTTGAGAATAATAACGAAATTTACGACAAAATCACTTTTGGCAGAAATTCTTTAAAAAAATTGTCAACGGTAAAATACATCATTTGCATCAGCTCCAATTGTCTTGCTCTTGTATTCCCATTTTCTACGTTGTACATATTCTGCATATTTGGAGATAATAGGTTCTGACCAATACATTTTACTTGTTATACACACGGGACAACGCCCCAGCTCGACAGTGATCGTTATGATAATTTTTGCTTTTAGTATTGTACGTAAACACTGTTCCTCCTACACTACATATGATTCCGTAACCACATGCTAGCCATGTTCACTTAGCACTGTGAAACTGAACTATTTTAACACTGTACTCAACTGCAACTTAATTCAAACACCGTGAGGAAAACCGAAAGACGTAGTGTACTGTCTTGAGTTATTTGTTCCTGTGGCCTAGAACAAAAAAAACGCAACGAATTCTCTTGTGGACAAAGTTATTTCTAATAAATAACGTCGAATACTGAATATTATAATTGTATTAAATTAACAAGTTACATTAACCATAATTAAACCAAATCGTTAAAAATATCTGGGAGAGTGTAGATGCAAACATGTTATTTACATCTCTCTTCCTCCATAGCTCTTGACGCTAACCACCACGCTAATACGTCTTAAAAAAGATATATCGGATATACTTAAATTAGCAAGAAAGAACCAGAAACGTTAAGGAAATAAAAAAGGAAAAAAAAATATTTCATTAGTACACAGTTTCGAACCTGTTCCACTTCGAATCTCTACACCACAGCCTGCGACACTAACAACTACGCTATTCTTGTTCTGCAGCATTAGGTTCTGTTTTCAGGTATACTACGCTTCTAAAACATGTTGCAATATGTTATGTATGATATAGCATCACAAAGACGCTTCTTTGGTAGAATGCGTTATACCGCAGCAGAGGAACGTTATTCTTTCACATCATACAAGTTATAAAATTGATTGACACACAAATACGAAAACCTTTAAAGATATGAAAATGTTTTCGGTAACTTATTTTAACACATATCTAAAAAGACGCGCTTCCAAAAGTTCAATATTCTGACGCTTTTAAAAAGCGATTCATACATCGTAAGCTACAACGAAAGAAGGAACGAAATACGGAGTTCCGTTTGCAATATGGCGACTTAAAAGTTCTGCTTGTCACGTGAAAACCAGGTCGCTTCTCACTGGCCACATTACACTCCACGAAGCAAAAATATAATATGCTAGATCCTTCATTCCACGCTTTGCAAGGCAGTGAAACGTTATTCCGCACTGCAGTGTCACGACTTCCTCCTCCACGCGCGTTTCCACGGCCCGTGAGAGGACGGCGGCTTTAGCGGCGGAAACGATGGCACCAGTTGCCTGATGAACTGCTGTGTCCACGTAGGCCGGCAGTGGAACAGGAACTGTACCAGCTGAGGTGTAACGCTGTTAATCAGCTTTACGAAGAGACCATCAAGGCGGGCGGGCCGCAGATTGAAAATGCGGGAGAGACAAGGATAGGAAAATGGTCGCTTGTGCAGAGGTCATTATCGACCCTCCATCGGAAATGCGCGAGCAGGCTCGGGCTACAAACTAAGATCTATCGCCAAATACGTGCATCGCGCCATGCAAAAATGCGTGGGAGCACCAGTACTTCATAGACAGATGTGTTGCTGTGATAAAAGCGTCTCAACGCCCCTACGGCGGCCTGTCGTCAGCGTTCTAACCACAATGGATGATGGGCACTGAAGTCACCCCATAAGCAGAAATGTGGGGGAAGGTGTTACCAGGGTGGCAAGGTCAGTAAGCGAGACCACCACATCCGGAGGAAGGTGAATGTAACAGATCGCCGGTTCTTGCATGGCCCTTATTTTAACAGCCACTGCCTCGAGATGTGTGTGGAGGGTCACAGTGGCAAGGACATAGATGCATACACCTCCAGAGACCCTGTCATACAAGGGAAGACTTTTGTAATAGCCCCAAAGGGGCAGGTACAGGGCTTCTTTGGGAAGAAAAAGTTTCCTGTAGGGCTACACAAAATGCTGGGAAGCACACAATTGCAACTCTGGCAAATGGCGGAAAAAAAACTGCCACAATTCCACTTCAGAACTACAATGTCTCCTAGTCGCTGAGACATGCTGATTTTGACGGTGCAGTGGGGTTCACAGTATCATCTGCTGTCAATTACCAAGGCAGAGCCTCTAAGTCCATAACTTCCGAAGATTTGGTAATTGCCAAGTCCTCAGGGGACGTGAGGATTTCTACCTCGTCCTCAGAAGCAGAGGTGTGTTATGGTTGCACAGTAAACACTGTGTGCTCTTTCCTTTTATACTTTATCTTCTTTCGCGGTTCCTTGGGTTTCTCTTGCTGGGAGGGCTTTGCGGACCCATCCTCAGAGACTGAGGACGCCCTTGAAACCCTGCGACCAGCAGTTGGTCACTCTCAGCCACACACTGGCATCTACAGGAGAAACATTGGAATGAAGGGTTCTGAGAGAGCACTTCCTCGTGAGAGGAGCCAGAGATGTCTTGTTTTTCTGGCTGAGGGGTGGGGATTGATGGCCCCACAGGTGGAGGTGGTATTGCTCCCAAAGTAAGGACCTTGGGGGCAATTGAAGTTGAGGTACCTCCAAACACAAAGGGGGTGGATGATAGCGGTTGGGCTGGAGGGCCTGCTATGGAAGATGGGGCACTTGAAGGTCTTAACATAATGGCACAGGTGACAAGATTTTTTATGCTCACGGGTGGAATTTCATATACTACTTCCAGTATGACAACCAGTCCAGGGTCTTTTATTCCACGATTTTATGCACCTTATGAAGAACCGTGCAGTCTGGCGAACAAGGAGAGTGGTACTGCTTGCAGTTTACACATACTGAAGGAGAGGCACAAGGAACATTTGGCTGTGATGCGCATCTGCACTCCCAACATGTAGGGTTGGCACCACATCAGGACATGTGCCCAAACCTCGAGCACTTTAAGCAGCGCGTAGTGGGAGGAACGTAGGGCTTTACGTCGCACCGGTAGATCATCTCTGACTTTCTCAGGCAATGAATTTCCCTCAAAAGCCTAGAAAAATGCACCAGTGACTACCCTATTGTCCTTTGGACCCTTATAAATGCACCGGATGAAGTGTACTCACATCTCCAAGTTCTTCCATAACTCTGCATCTGACTGCAATAAAAGGTCTTTCTGGATTATAATTTCCTGGACCAGAGGTTCCCAAACATGTTCGTCACGCCCCCTTCTGCTGGGAAAAAAAACAACCTTCCATGCCCACCTAAGAGAATGAAGATTTTATTAATTACCAAGAAACTATTGAAAAATTTGATGGTGACATCAAATAACATGGTGGGCTGTCAATGAATTGAGTTGCAGTTATGTCATCAGTCTAATCTAGTGATTATAAGCCACTCCTAAAGTAAAGAAAGTCCTTGGTAAACAAGGAAAAATATTTGCCACCTTTGCAGATTAGTGGATATAGCCCATTATTTTAAGTTGAGTGTAGCTTATTACTTTCACTCATTATCAAAAATAGTCACTCAGTCACAGTGTCAATGAACATCACTGATTTGTACACCTATAGCATTCCCCATTGTCATTGCACATAGATTGGCATTTATGCAAACCACAATAGTTACTGAACGGCAACAAAGGCCCAGTTCCCACAACCAGACAAGAAAGGGTTTAACGAAATAATTTTGCAGACTACACAGAACTTTAAAAAAATATATGAATAAAACAACTTCCTTATCTTGTTTACATTCCCTTGCTACACCATTTCTTCACCAGTATACGATTTTAGGACTACTCTTCTCTTGCCATATCTAGGATAAACTTTCACTGTGTCTTCATCCAGAAAAAATATGCCACATGTAACATCAGAATCCACGAGGGTCACACACAGTATTTACATTTAAATCAGATTCACTATGCTTATTTTATATTGTTTCTTCGAAATAGTTTTTTATAATTTTACAGTACTGGCTTCATGTAAGGATAGTTAGAAGAGAAGAAGTTCTCTTATAATGTGCTGTATTTACTATAAAAATATTTCCACACATATGGCAAGAAACAATCAACATGAAGGATGAGCTTGCATTTTTTTTTTACAAGATTTTGAATTCTTGGCTGAATAGTAAACTGCGCAACGTAAATCATTGGCAATACTGAGTTTGCTTCTAAGCTTATTTTTTATCGCCACTACCACTGAAAATGCTATTTCACACAAATAAGTGCTTGAAAACGGTAAATACAGTTTCAGTACTTGTTCTGCTGTGCTGGGATACACCACGAGATATTTCACCCAAAATAAAGGCTTATCCATCTTCTCAAAGTATACTTCGCTGCAGAATCATTTTTAATTTCTTAGACTTCCTCTTGTAGTCTGTCTGGCAACACATCCATGTCAATGTGAAATGGATCCGTCACTAACCTATAATAAATTTTATCACCACAACTGTTAGGGAAGTATCATTCCAATTCATCAATGAGGTGCTGCAAATGGTTCAATATTTTACTCTTAGTATCAGTATCCTTAAAATCGTTGTGAAATCTGGAGGATTCCAAACAATCTGGGATAGCAGGAATAATTGCAGGCTATAATTTTACGTTTCCATAGTTGCAACTTATCAGTAAGCGCTTTGTTGGCATCCCTATGAAAAATTATGTTTGACTCTCCACTTTGTAATTTCAAATTCAATGTATTTAAAGATTCGAAAATAGCCGACATAAGCCAATGCAACATGAACACCGGGTTTTCTAAATTCCACATACACTTCAGTTTGTTATTTTCCAAAAACTGCATCACCTCGTCTCGAAGTTCAAATAATCATCCTAACATATTTCCTTTTGAGAGTCACCGTACTTCTGTATGAAATAAAAGTAGTTTATACTCTGCTCCCAAGTCTTCACAAAACCATAAATAACCTGGAATTTAACACACTTTTTAATATGATTTACAATTTTGATGCATAATTTCAAGACGACATTGAGTTCCTTTGGAAGTGTCTTAGCTGCCAATGCTTGACGGTGTATTATACAGTGGATAGCAGTAACACTAGGTTTTTTTTCCTCTGACCATCAGCACGAATCCTGAGCGACATCCAAGCATTGATGGGGCACCGTCTGTGCATACGCCTATCAGTTTCTTCCATAACTCATTTTTAGAAAATTCAGAGACAGCTGCCATTATATGAATTGCTTTTGAAGTTGTCTAACTCTGTAGAAAATAGCAACTCCTCTAACACTTTCGCTGTGGCTGACGCGCTCAATGTAGGATAGCGTCAGCCGCAGCGAAAGTGTTAATTGCTTCATATTCTATATAGCGAACGAAAGCTAGCAGTTGGCAATAATTTGCAACATGAGTACTCTCTTCTAACTGTATTGCGAAAAACTGATTTTGTATTTCTTCGGCCATATCATCAATCCGACGTTTCATAGTATTGTCAGAAAGTGATATTTGTGGAAGTTTGTTTACTTTCTGGCCCAAGAACAATATCAGCAGCTTTCAACAAACAGGGTTTGATTAGTGTCTCTCCGATAATGACTTTTCTTCATCCTTGAAATAAGTAGTGATAACTCATACGAGGCTTCCAGTACCTTTACTGATGTTTGAGCAAAGGATCCAGCAGTGTCCAACTTCACCCGTTTCAAATTATCACATTTTGCAAAAAATCATCCTTTGGCTTCTCTTTCAATGCGCCATACTTTGCCCACAAATGGCATTCCAGACGAGGTCTCATGAAATCATTGTTCAATACCTCATAGCAAATACCACATTTTTTTTTTTTTTTTTTTTTTTTTTTTGTGGTTTTAGGGCGCACAACTTCTATGGTCATTAGCGCCCAGCGAAGAACATAGATTCGCTATGATCTAAAAAATTGTAGACTGTCAGAAAATCAACAAGAGGCTAAAAACGAAAGATAAAAGACAATTAAAAGAGTTAAATGTCCTTGGATAAGTTGGCCAAGTTGATAAAACGCAAAACTCGAGCAGCTGCTCGTGTGTCATCAGCTAAAATTTCCTCCAGAGTAGACGGAAAGTGAAGGGCTACACGGAGATGATTAAAATTAACACAAGTCAGTAAAACATGTCGCACTGTCAGCAGTTCACCGCAGGAGCATAGCGGTGCAGGTTCGGCGGATAGCAAGTGACGGTGGCTGAAACGGCAATGACCGATCCGCAACCGAGCCAGGATGACCTCCTCCCGCCGAGAGGGGCGTGAGGATGTCCTCCAAGCGGTCGGGATCGGTTTGACAGTTCGCAATTTATTGTTGTACAGTGAAAGCCACACACTGTGCCATTGCGACACGATACTCCGGCGAAGAGCCCGTTGAACATCGTCCGATGGGACGCAAAAGGTAGCCATGCGAGGCAAAAGAGCTGCTGCCTTGGCTGCTGTGTCGGCGGCCTCATTCCCGGGCACACCCACATGGCCAGGGACCCACAGGAAAGAAACGTGACAGCTGTCATCCGCCAGCAACTGGAGGGAGCGTTGGATCCGATACACGAGAGGATGGTTCGAGAAGGGGTCCTTAAGACTCTGCAGGGCACTAAGGGAGTCAGAACATATGGCATAGAAAGGGTGGCGGTGGCGGCAGGTATACAAAACGGCCTGGTGGAGGGCGAAAAGATCAGCCGTGAAGTTTGAGCACCGGTCAGGGAGCTTGTATTGGAAACGGTTGTCCCCGACGACAAAGGCAGATCCGACACCGGCAGTGCTCTTGGAACCATCAGTGTAAATAAATACGGCATTATCGAACCGCGAACGGAGTTCGACAAGCCTCGAGCGGAATACCAAATCCGGAGTGCTCTCCTTGGGGAGCGAACTAAGTTCGAGGTGTGTGTGAACCTGGGCCTGATGCCACGGTGGCAATGGGCTTTCGCTCAACCGAAGGGTGGAAGGAAGGGTAAAATCGAGCCGCTGTAGCAGGCGGCGAAACCGAACTCCCGGTGGAAGCAAGGCAATCGCAGACAACTGATATTGGCGATCGAGTGAGTCGTCAAAAAATAATCTGTAAGATGGATGGTTGGGCATCGACCGTAGGCAGCATGCGTACCGACACAAGAGTATGTCACGTCGATTGGTCAAGGGTAATACAGCAGCCTCGGCATACAGACTTTCAACAGGGCTGGTATAAAATGCACCGGTCGCCAGACGTAATCCACGATGGTGGATAGAGTTGAGACGGCGGAGAATCGACGGCCGTGCTGAAGAGTATACAAGGCTTCCATAGTCGAGCTTCGACTGAACAACGGCCTGGTAAAGGTGAAGCAGGACGGTACGATCCGCTCCCCATGACGTGCCACTGAGGACACGAAGAACGTTAAGGGATCGGGCACAACGGGCAGCCAGGTAGGACACATGTGTGGACCAGCAAAGTTTCCGATCCAACATGAGTCCCAAGAATTTTGTAGTCTCCACGAAAGGGAGAGCAACAGGGCCGAGACGTAGAGAAGGTGGAAGAAATTCCTTGTATCTCCAGAAATTGATACACACAGTTTTCTCAGTGGAGAATCGGAAGCCGTTTGCGATGCTCCAGGAATATAGACTGTCAAGACAGCGTTGGAGAGAACGCTCCAAGAGACACGTCCGCTGGGCGCTACAATAAATTGCGAAATCGTCAACAAAAAGAGATCCGGAGACGTCGGCTGAAAGGCAATCTATGATCGGATTGATTGCAATGGCAAAGAGCGCCACACTCAAGACGGAGCCCTGTGGTACCCCATTCTCCTGGCAAAAGGTATCTGACAAAACAGAGCCCACCCGTACCCGGAACTTGCGATCCGCCAAAAACGCTTGAATAAAAAGAGGAAGGCGGCCCCGAAGGCCCCATGTGTGCAATGTGCGGAGAATGCCCGCTCTCCAACAGGTATCGTACGCCTTCTCCAAGTCGAAGAACACTGCTACTGTTTGACGCTTCTTTAGAAAGTTGTTCATAATGAAGGTCGACAACGTAACGAGGTGGTCAGCAGCAGAGCGGTGTCGACGAAAACCGCATTGGATATTAGTCAGGAGGCGGCGAGATTCGAGGAGCCAGACCAACCGAGCGTTAACCATGCGTTCCATCACCTTACAGACGCAGCTCGTCAGAGAAATGGGACGATAGCTGGAAGGAAGATGTTTGTCCTTCCCTGGTTTGGGGATGGGGACAACAATGGCTTCACGCCAACTTGTGGGAACATGACCTTCAGTCCATATGCGGTTGTAGGTACTAAGAAGAAAGCACTTGCCCGCAGGAGAGAGGTTCTTCAGCATCTCAATATGAACGGAATCGGGCCCGGGAGCAGAAGACCGGGACAGGACGAGAGCACGATCTAGCTCCTGCATGGTGAAGGCGACGTTATAATTTTCACGATTAAAAGAGCGGAAAGAAGGCGGCCGTGCCTCCTCTACCTGTTTGCGAGGGAGAAAGGCAGGGTGGTAATGGGCAGAGCTCGAAACCTCCGCAAAGAAACGACCCAACGCGTTTGAAACATCAGCTGGGTCCACGAGGACTGCGTTCTCCACGGTCAGGCCAGGAATCGGGGAGTGGACCTTGATGCCGGACAAACGGCGTAGGCCACCCCAGACAACCGAGGAGGGAGTAAAACGGTTAAAAGAACTAGTAAAAGCAGTCCAGCAAGCTTTCTTGCTGTCGTTTATGATACGACGGCACTGCGCTCTCATACGTTTGTAATTGATGCAATTCTCCAAAGTTGGGTGGCGGCGGAAGGTGCGTAAAGCACGGCGCCGGGCTCGAAGCGCGTCGCGGCAGGCTGCAGTCCACCAAGGGACCTGGACACGACGTGGAGAAGAGGATGTACGAGGTATGGAACGTTCAGCAGCAGTGAGAATAACCTCTGTGAGGTATTCGACCTGACTGTCACAGTTGGGAAAATTCTGATTGTGAAAAACAGCCATGGAAGAATAAAGCCCCCAGTCGGCTTTAGAAATGTTCCAACTGGTGGGACGTGGAGATGGGGTATGATGTAGGAAGTGGATGATACAAGGGAAATGGTCACTCGAGTACGTGTCAGAAAGTGCATACCACTCAAACCGACCGGCAAGCTGAGGAGTGCATATTGCGAGGTCTATATGGGAATAAGTGTGTGTTGTGTCAGAAAGGAAGGTCGGTGCACCGGTGTTGAGGCAGACAAGATCGAGGTGGTGGAGAATGTCCACCAAAAGGGAGCCTCTCGGACAAGGTGCCGGAGAGCCCCATAGGGGGTGGTGGGCATTAAAGTCGCCTACCAACACGAAAGGTGAAGGGAGCTGGTCAACAAGGTTTAGCACATCTGCCCTAGTAAGGGCAGATGACGACGGCGAATATATATTACAGAGGGAGAAGGTAAATGTGGATAAAGTGATGCGGACGGCAACTGCCTGTAGGTGAGTGTGCAAGGAAATGGGATGGAAATAGACGTCGTCTCGAAGGAGCATCAGAACCCCTCCATGGGCTGGGACACCTTCCACGGGTGGCAGGTCGAACCGCACAGAGGTGTAGTGTGGAAAGTCTGCACGATCACGTGGACGCAACTTAGTTTCCTGGAGGCAGACTAGAAGCGGGCAGTGCAATCGAAGGAGTAGTTTTAACTCCTCCCGATTAGAACGAATGCCACGAATGTTCCATTGAAGGAGCGCCATGATAAAAATGAGAGAATAAATAAGGATAAAAACCAAGTAGCGAGCGGGGTCACCTCGACGGCCGCTGAGGACCGGATTTCGAGGGAGCACTGCTATCGCTGTCTGGGGGCAAAGGGTCATGTTCCATTGGTTCTACCGACGCGCCTGCCACCTCCCTGGGTTGATCAGGAGGGGCAGTTTCCACCGCCGGTAAAGGGCCGGGCGCCCGGCAAACGGAGCGTCCCGGTGAAACAGAAGACGGCCGAGGCCGGCAACTGTTGGACGGCGTGACAGATGGGTCACGCCTCGGCGGGGAAGGAGAGGAACTCTTTTTCTTGTCAGCTCTTCTGGAAGAGTGACGGCGGGAAGAGGCAGTTGACGGTTGGGAAGCCTGAGAACGCAGAAAATCCTCACGGACGGGTTCCTTTTTCAAGGTCCGGGCATCTTGTTTAGGTGCCCGCGGTTTACTAGAGTTTGACGAAGACTGTACCCTAGAAGCAGCAAGAGGGAGCGGGGACGTGGAACGGGCAATCTTCGGGCTGGCGGATCGCACAACTGTGTCAGCGAAAGTGAAGTCACATGTCTGGGTACTGGAATCCTTGGTAGGTCGAGGTGAGGTGAGTACCTTACTGTATGTACCCGCTGGGAGGACAGTGGGCTTTCGACTCGCCAACAACTTACGAGCGGCAGATGTCGATACCTTCTCCGTAACCCGAATTTGCTGGATTACCTTCTCATCCTTGTATACAGGGCAGTCGCGAGAGGAAGCCGCATGGTCACCGTTGCAGTTTAGGCAGTGAGGGGACGGAGGTGGGCAATCCCCCTCATGGGCGTCCCTACCACAAGTCACACACTTTGCTGCATTTGGGCAATGTTCACGGGTATGGTTGTACCTGTGGCACTGAAAACAGCGCGTTGGGTTAGGTACATAAGGGCGGACGGAGATGACTTCATACCCTGCTTTGACCTTCGACGGGAGGTCAACTCTGTCGAACGTCAAAAACACAGTACGAGTCGGTGTCAGATGGTTATCGACCTTTTTCATCACCCTGTGGACGGCTGTCACACCCTGATCGGACATATACGATTGGATGTCTTCATCAGACAACCCGTCAAGGGATCTCGTGAAGACTACCCCCCGTGACGAGTTGAGCGTGCGGTGCGCTTCGACCTTAACCGGAAAAGTGTGCAACAACGTAGTACGTATCAGTTTTTGGGCTTGGAAGGCACTTTCCACTTCCAGCAACAATGTGCCATTGCGCTGACGTGAACAGGTTTTAACAGGGCCAGAAATTGCATCTACACCTTTCTGTATAACGAAAGGATTGACAGAATTGAAATCCTTTCCGTCGGTGCGAGAGACAACCAGAAATTTAGGCACATTAGGCAGAGTCTTTTTAGGCTGAGGCGAGTCTAACTTACGTTTGTGGGTCAACGTCATGAAAGAAGATAAGGAAGTCATCGCGGAAGTGTCCCCCGTGATTACCGGCGTCTCCGATGGCGCGCTCCTTCCTAGTGGGGGCCCTCTCCGAGGGCTTACCCGCCTTAGGTGATTGTTCACACCTCAGGTCACACCTCCCGAGAACTGACGGAGGGACCAATCGGCACGTTCGGAAGGTACCAGCTCGGGTAATCACCCCTCCCTGGGCCTGGCCTTTACCAGGGGGTACGTACGTGTCTTACTTGTCTACCCGGGGCGGGGAATTACGCGTTACCCCGTCACCTGCTACGCACGATAATGCGTGGGTCGGCCTTCAGACACGCACAGGGAGGAAAGAAGAAGATAGGAAAGGAAGAGAAAGAAGGGAAGAAAAGAAGTGTCTCAAACGCCGAGGCGGAGACTAATGAGGAGAAGAAGGCTAGGAGAGTTCAAGGAGAGAAAGACAGAAAACGATGGGTAAGAAAGGAAGGAACGAAGGAAGAAAAACCACAACAAGAACCACCGTATCTCACGAAATATGCCCGTCTCCGGGCGAAGGCATAAACCGGGAGGGAAAGTGAAGCAGCCTGGGGCAGAAGAAAGGCTGCTCCGGCTCGGGGCCCCGTGCGCGCCACACACGTACCCACAAAAGAACTGTGGGCCCCCTGGGGGGCAAATACCACATTGAGACTGGTCAACCTTTTTTTGTATAGAAGCAAAACTGTATTTGATATAGTCATTATATTTACATTTCACTCATTGTGAAGTAAAAAAAGGTGAACAGTATAATTTCACACTAACAGTGATTTTACTGAGGCATAACTGTGAAAGATTCAATGTGATTTCAGCAAAATCCAGTACTTCAGATGTGACAACTGCAAGCAACCAACTGAAATAAAGGAAAGCTACTGTCGTCTGTTGGAATCTCAGACGACTGCCTGTGAGGAGTGGGGCGATGGGGAAGCCCAGCCACCGCACAGGTAGTCAGTGCACTGTGTGTCTGCGACCTGGTGGCCGAGCATGGCTCTTGCTGGGAGAAACAGGCTTTTCCCAGATTAGGGTGGAAACAGCTCACAGGCACCCTAAGAATTTGCTACCTGTTCTGCGGTGCTGTTCTGAGTAGTGCAGGCTGGGGGTTTTTATGAGAAAATCTCTTTCATGCCCATCTTTCGTTACTTATAAACAAAACGTTATAAGTTTTGAGATAACATCAATGAATTGGATGTCAAATGTCACAGTAATTAAGTAAGGTCATGGAAAAACCTCGCACATCGCTGGAAACTGTGCACAGTGCCAAGCAGTTATCTCTGTACTCTTACCAAAAGAAGCCATTGTCACAGCAAATAACATACACTAATTTCAAACTAAATTATGCCATATTTCAAAAAGGCAGAAGAAAAATAACTTTTGTCAGATAAGTAATCCGAATCAAAGAGCTGTAGTACTGACCATTTGGGGGGGAATAGCCTTACTAATGGACTTCATTGTCTACCTAGCTGGGTTATGTTTCATTGTTAGGACTCAACAATGTTTCCAGACAGCATGAAGTACTCTGCTCAGAATGAACAATTTTACTAGTTTCGCATTACATCATGCACATTTTGCTGGTGACAAAGCACACAACAAAATAACAAACCTGCCAGTTCATTTGAAGCGTATACGGTCTATTAAAATAATGGTAATCACATCTACACAGGTTGACAGGGTAATAATACGGCATTTTTGCAGTTACACAGTATAAGTGATTACCCTGATGAACATCACATACTACGGCTAATAGTTATAACATGATGAAGTTCAGTTCATGTGTCCAAATGTACAGAATAGTTAATACCTGACTTTTCTGTTTTCCAACTGTCAGAAGCAAGTTGTTTACAAATATGATATATTAGAATTAAAGCATATCGCCTTCATAATTTTGAGTTTCCGTGTGTGACATTCAAAATCTATATGTTCTTGGATAGGTTATCGAGATAGGATTGCGGGAAGTGGTACGCCAAACAATTGCATTTAGCACCATAATCTATCATTAATACCTGCATTCATTTTTATTAAAATATTGATATTAAAAAGAAATATTAGTTTTATACCGCTAACTCCACCAGCGCCCCCTTGCAACATCACATGCCGCCGCCCCCCCCCCCCTCCCAGTTTGGGAACCTCTGCCCTGGACCATGTTCAAGCTCTTATGTGGATGTTAACAGGAATGTGACCCAGCTTGTCACAGGCAAGTAGTGCTCATGACTGGGCTGGGGACAACTATCAGTACAGCCCCAGATCTCACAATAGACCTGCCTTCCACTTCCCCAAACTTTCCCTCTTAAGTTTTCTACGAAAAACAGAGGCTTCATAGTCAAACTATTCACCATCTGTTTTAGTACACACCAGATATTGGGAGCAAAAGTCTCGCCTTGGTTACGAGCTCTGCGTTCTTCCAATGGTGTCGCCAGGGAAGGAAACAATTTGGGGTTGTACGTTGCCAGATTAAAGTCTGTTCTTCCATGCTTTGAGACGGTGGTTTGGCGTCCGCCAACACTATTCTTTGCTCATTACATCTCGGTCCCACAAGCAACTAGTAAACTATATGTCGACCCAGGTAGAACTCCTGGGTAAGCCTTATGCAACTGAGGTGCGGCAGGTTTCCCAGAGGTTGCTTGCTAGCAACTGTTCAACCATAGCACACCTTGAGAATGAGGGTTTTATTGAGGTTTGTACCATCCTCACAACGCAGGCAATTAACACGTTCGCTGCCGCCATGTCAGAGATGCCTGCTGTGGCCCCCGCCGGCCACACGGCAGCCGTGTTAAGCCAAGATCCCTGGGCTCTGAAATGCACAATATTCCACTGTCATTCCGAACAATTGTTGCTGAAGCGCAGACAGATCTGGCGTGGCAGACTGTTGGTGCGACACAGTCCACATCTCGGGACCCCAGATTCATAAAGTCCGTACTCGCCAAATTAATGCCGAGCCCTTGAGGGGCTTTGTGAACTGAACATGGAAAACAGTTCTGATTTCTGTAATTTCATGAAATTGCCACCTTCAGATTTTTAAATTTTGCTAAATATTAAAGGGCTGATTTTCTTTAAAAATACACACACAAATTACGATAAATAAATAATACCTGCGACTAATTGCTGAAAATTTCAGGAAGACTATCCTTGTGAAACAAAAACTTCCTGTAACCGTGTTTCTCGCAATAGGAAATGCATATCAAAGTGTAGCATATTTGAAAGCCTGATATATCTAAAATAGTTCCTGCCGATAGTTTGAAGGCTTACTATCACAGCAATAAATGTGATCCCAGTTAAATGATTGCAGTGTTATTTCTAGGGTCTTTAAAATTTTACCTCGAAACCACTTTGGACTGTGAGTACCCCTCCACCACACGTTTCACCCCCTCTGCCCCCCCTTCTTTTCTCCACACGTTATTATGACGAGATTTTATTTTCTTTTCAATGTCACTGCTGCTACCCAGCAACTGTATTATTTTATTTTGAAAGAATCATGTTCCTTAAATGTTCTTGTACATCGTGCAATGTACACTCCACAACTGCTGCTCTTCCAAAGATATAAGATAGTAAATTTTCTCCCAGCTGAACTCTGTCGCAGAACACCAAAAACCATGAAAACACACTGATCAGTATCGAAATAAAAACAGACACTAGCACTATGTAGCAGCAGATAATGGTAACAGGCCACAGAACTTGTTCCTTTGATCTTTACCAACTCACCCCTGGAACACTGTTGGCAACATGTGAATATCGGCAGTCTAGTAGCAACCATGACCAATGTTTCAAACTCTGTGTAAACGGGCCTTAAGTTACACAGAAAAACTATTATCCCAGATTCATTCCAAGGATGACAAACATCACACAGACTGAAATAAGTCATATCAAAGAAAGAGTTATTGGCTATGAGACTCAAATGATCATACAGAAGTGTTGTACATACCATGTGTTAAATGCTTGAAACTTTTGTCCACAAAGTCTTAACACTGTCCAGCCATAAAATTATTTCCTTAATTTTACAGCCAAGCCATAAAAGTTGGCAGGTATGAATACGTAATGGAGTAAGAGGAACTTTATTATGGATACAAATTCTTATCATGAATACCAATATGCACATATTTTTTAACTTACCATAGCCACCATAAGGATATCAACATTTATAGTCGTGGCACCAAGTTTTTGATCCCAGCATCAACAATCTCTGCTGCCTGAATCTTTTTTTTTTTTTAATTTTATTTTTTTAGTTTGTCAGTAACAATGTGATGCAGCTCATCAATAGTGCCTGTTTTAACCTCGCAGTAGTCGCACAACTTTTCACACTGCCAGTCTGCATGGCATTAAATAATTTTAGGATGAAGAGTAGACACAGTAGTGGAGAATATGCAATTTACTGTGTTTATTGTAGCATTTTACATCAATACCTTTGACAAATCAGTAAATTGACAAATTTAACTGAAATAATGAGTTTCATAATACACTGAACACATTGCATTTTGTTAAAAATGCATTGCATATTTGTAAACAGGATGAAGTGCACACACCGGTTACTACAGTTTCAGAGTTTGCACAACAGCCGCACGATTTTCTTTTTGAAACTCCAGTACAACATTTTCATGCACCAAGTGGAGAATTTTCTTCATTTGCAACAACTCTCACAGGATTAACATCCTATCTGTACGTTAAGGCACATTAACTACCTTTCTGGTTCTTTCTGTCTCTGGGTGAAAACTACAAAAGTGTCTTGCATATAGCAGAATTATTCTGCAGACTACATCATATAGATCCATATCACATAAAAAAAGGAAAACACAAAATAAACATTAAGCTGAACCTAAAACGACTAATTAAAAGAAAACAATTCAGCAATTACAGGAGACATCTTGAGGAAAAAACTATAATATGGGAATAACGGCTTACCAATGACTAATTATATGTAGCGTCAATAGCTGTGAGGGACTACCTGTTGAGTGTTCCACTCCTGCTCCTCTGACCCAAGTGTAACAACGGAGTAATGTACTACTTCTCATTACAGGAAGGTATTGAATTTATGTAATTTTTAGGTGCACCAAGATGAATAGGAAAGTGAAAAATAGTTTTGTGCGGACTGAAAGTCCGCACATGACTACTGCAAGGTTAATGTGAGCAGCATACTGTCATGAATGGAGACTTTTCACAAAAAAGTTGTTAAAGCAATTTGGTGAAACAGGCAAATTGCATCAGAAAGTTGCAAGATCAGTAGTTTATCACAGTGTTATTGAAACTTTACTACAGAAGAATGTGAAGGTCAAATGGTAGTGTTCTTAGACACTGGGATCCAAAGGCTGGTACCATGACTTTACAAATGTTCGTGGTGACTACGTTAAGTGGAAAAATATGAGCATTTTATTATCAAATACAATTTACATTCTTACAAATTGGTTCCAACTTCAAAAATGACCTAAACTGCTCCCTACTCGACGAATTGCACAAACTACAAAGTCAATATACAATTTACTACTTTGAAGTGGCTTTTACAGATCTCTAAACCTAAGAAAATTACTGAATAAACCGTGTTTTTAAAGAGTACACGCTCTTTACAGAGTGTCAGTATGGCGCAACTCATTTACATTCACTATTATAAAAGTCTGGTCAAACAAAGAATCTGGAACTTAGTTCACAAAATTTTTCGACTTACCTTTTGCTTATTGTGATTGATCTCTTTCGAAAATAGTCTCCTTTAGACCTCTACAATTGTTATACCATTCCCACCAGTGTTTCCACTTTGGGAAACAGTCAATGTACACACCTTGCTCAATCATGTGAAGTACTACGAGTTTTTTCATCCGATTTATTGCTGAAAGTCTTCATCCTTTCAATCGGTTTTCCAAATTTGGAAATGAGATCTTTACAGATTTGAAGGCGATGGTTTTTTCAGGTACTGACTAATTAAGTGTTGTTGGTAGACATTTAAGGATGTCCTATGAAATGTGACACTCCCATGCTTGTCTCATCCCAATAATACAGGCTACATCATTTATTCTTACATTCCTAATGATGTTCAATGACATGGGAAGCATTGCCACAATTTGACAGTAATTTAAGATTTTTCCATTTGTTTTCCCCATGTCAATTACCCAAGGGTGTTGGTCTGCCAGTCTGGAAAGCCAAACTGTCCTGGGAATTTGCCAGACTTGTGGACACTGGGAAGGAAAACTGGACATTTGCAACCCACATACAGGGGCTACCACTCCACTGGCATATGTAATGTGCTGGAATGCAGCTTAGTAAGACAGTCCCCCTGTCCACACCCCTTGGCTGGCTGTCAAAATTGGGTGAAGCATCACCCATCTGCTCCTCAAGGAGTAAGTACACGTGAAATTTGTTGCAACTAGGTTTGTGGCATGGTTCTCAAACTGCATCGGAAATTATGGAGGTCAAAAAACATTCCATTTGTCTGCATGCACGATGGACTGGAATTTTGGGAGGAAACTTTACTATGAATTGGCTGCCTTTGAACACAGTGTGTGGTCAATTGTTTGATACCTGCCATCTCACTGACAATGGGTGTAGTTTATGTCAATTTCTCCAACTGGCATTTTCCCCTGAATTTGAGGAAGTGAAGGGGGAACTTATGGAAGGAGGTGAAGGACTGGAAGGCGAGTCGTTGAGAGAACTCTTCCAGTAGCCAACGATGCAGAATCGTCCTCAGAACTGTTTGGGCAGCAAATGTCTCAAATTCTTAAGTGGTAGAAGAGGTGACTTTAAAAGCCAGTCTTGACTTTCACTCCAATTACAGCCAGTTCACGTCCTGTCCTCCGAGCTGCATATCAGTAACACGCCGCCACTAACGTTTTCCCTCAGAATTAGGATAGGAGGAGAACTTAAATGATAACCAACCTCATTGTAAGTTTGTCCATATCACTATGAGAAATAGTAAGGTATAGGGAATCTGCAGCAGCTCCTTTCATTTTGGACAATTTTGTGTCCCATCAGTAGCACTGATTATCAGTATAGACAGAGGTTCATGTTTGCAACTGTTACAATGTGTGTTATAATCTCAAAAGATGCCCCTCTGATGTAACGTCAATAAACTCATGTTGGGACATATCAATTAGCTCTTGTATGTTTGATTTGAAAATTGTTCACACCCTATCTGGAGATAGAATCTAAAGTGTGTTCGGAATTTAGTTTCCTCATCCTTGGTCACATTTTTATTTAATTGCATTATCCATAATTTGCTATAAGTATCACTATCTCCCCACCAACTCTGTGGCATTGTTTCTCAAATTCTGCCATCTCCAAATTCACAAATCGTATGACAGTTTTCTACTTAATGTATCACTGAACAACTAAACGACACAAATAATGACACTTTCGGCAGGTACACAAAACCCACAGGGATGGTTACAAATGTTTCAGAATTCGAGCAGATTACGACTTTTATGGAACTTGATATGAAGAACATGTAAGTAACGCAGTAGACACTTAAAATTTCAGCTATTGCCTATTTGTTCCATAGAATATACAAAATTAATAAACAGTAATGAAACAATAGCATTCACTAATAGTTACTGTAATTGATATATAAATAAAGTGCCAGTGGAAGATAAAGGCAGAGAATGATTTAGCCCCCCCCCCACACACACACACATCCCGCAAGCTGGATCATTCCCAAATGAAATATGGTTGAGTACTTTCTTTTTGTAAAATGCAAAACAAACTCTACAAAGTGTGCACCATTTCATGCCCATCATAATTCATATTTATGTAACCATTTAATACCACAATGAAAGGTACACCCTTTATGACCACCCCTAAATTCACCCAGATTATTATTATTATTATTATTATTATTTTTACAGCCTGGATGGAGGTGGTTAACATTTGTTACAAAGTATTTCCGAGACCTCTTATCAGCTTCTGTAAATCTGTTCTATTCACAATACAGATATATCATTTCCGTACATTTATTTAGAAAAGAAAATGTGCAGTCGATTACATTATCAAGACAATGTTATGACATTTTGATGATTTGTATGCAGATGTTAAAACTACTTTCTTATGTTTACGGTGTTAAAATAACACTCAATTTGGACACAAATAACTGATCTGCTTTACAATGCACAAAACAGAAATAAAACATTCAGAAACTGTAACTGACACTTGACATGACAATGGATACAACTGCTTATCTATGCAGCATCAAACTAATCAGTTTTCTGTATTCTGTGAAGGGTTTAAGTCTCAAGGGTGACACAGACCCAGATGCATGTGACATACTTCTTAGATAGTAAACAACCCAAAGTTTTCCACTCAAAACACTTTACTGTTAAGTTTAACTACAGCTTGTACAAAATTCTGCAAAAGATAAAAGGTCTTCTTCATACATTCAAATGTTTGCTACTGATCTAGCACAGAATCTTAAGCATTCTGTGATATATACTACTAAAAATCTATACATAAAACAGACAGAGTATGGGGCTAAACATCGACTATCAGATTCCTACCAAATATCAGCCTTTAACTACAGGATTCATATATTTTAGTATGCTTCAGTAATGACACATTCAGCAATACTGTCTACTTATGAATAACACACACACCTGTTTACAGATTCCTACATGAAAAACATGTACAGAGAAGACGAACTGGGAGAAAGGGATAGCAGAAGTATAAGTGTATAAACTTTGATGCCAGTGGCCTCTTTCCCTAACACCAGTTTCCGAACAACCATATGCAGCACTTTGTTAGAACTGTCACCCAGCAATGAAATACTGTTTATCAGGTGGCAGCTACCCTAGAAACTGATCAGTGCTGATGCTACCAGTAATAGCAGAGGTAAGTGCACATTCCATGCCATACAGGCAATTTTGACTACTTACATAATTTAGTAATGTACCTGCACGTCTCATCACAATATTAATGGGACTTGTTGGCATTATTACTCAACAGTTCCGTCTCTGAGGAAACACTTTTTAATACATTGCTCCACAATCATTGAATACTATCAAAAGTCTTAAAGAAAGAAACTTGTAAACTGTTTGATATCCAAGGTTTTTTCTGTTTTGAAACTAGTGAAGCAACTCTTGCCATTACCAGTTTTTATTATTATTATTATTATTAATATTTAATGATCAGAACTATAGCATTTGTACTTCCACACACACAGTCTAGAGCTACATAGACAATTTTTAGTGCCAGGGGCATGTGTTACATGATAACATGCTAAGGGCTGATATGTTGGAATAGTTCCTTTTCAGCAAAGCATTACAACTTCAATGAAATTACAAGATTCCAGTATTTCATCAAATTTTCCATTTTTCCTGACAGACTTTGACAATACAGAAAAACAAATTTAGTGTTTTTCACTGAAAACAATGGCTGCAAATGGCCTCAGAGTCACTGGTAAAATAAGAATGAACACACCGATATTACTTTAATCAGGAAAAATCTACACATTACCACCATTAACCAAATTCCTGTTATATTGCAGAAGCTTAACATACTTGTGTGATCAAATTTTCTATAGTTAGATTTTATCTAGAAGTGCAGATATTCTAAATACTAGCATGGGAAAGAAAGATGTTTCAGGGAAGTATCACTGACATATGACAAAAAATGATGTGCAGTTCTATAAATAAAATTTTAATCCACTAGTCACAAAAGGCTGAACACTGTCAGTGCCAATGACTTACCCCAAAATGTAATATATTTCTACATACCCCAAAACAATGAATTAATGCTGTGCACTTTTTATCTGCTAAGTACTGTGGAAGTCACAGAGGAAGATATGCAGCTTTCATGAAGTAAACACTGTCAGCACTCTCACCGATCTGATAAACTAAATAATGGTTGTTAAATAAAATGTACGAGATTCATCATATTCCTCGAGATTCTGCACTACCTTTAATACCATAAACCAGAGCATCACCAGATTCACATACATCTGGGAGGACAAATTGAAACACTCATTACTATCAGCCACACTCCAAGAAATGAAGTAGTTCATTATATTGCACACACTAAAAATGAAACTAGGTCACACATGACAAACTCCCTTTTAAATTCATGTAAATGTGGCAGTGACATGACTGATTATTCTTAATAGTTTAAAAGAATCAGTAACTATTCACAATTAACTAATTACTCTACAAATTAAAGAACTTTGTAACAAATTAATAATTTTCAGTGTGTTCATTTAGCTGAGACCTCAAGTTGGGGTAAAACACAAAGAACAGGCATCAAAAATTGTTATATATGCTAGTATCTTTCATCCACACTGTGGAACTAAGCTTCTTCACTGTTTACAATGCAATGTAACAGTAACAGTCCTTTCCATGTAATTCCCCAACATCTTATCAAAACTTTTAATGTTGCATCACATATATTGACTTATACAAAATGAGTAAGGGAACAACTGATCATATTTTACTAGAAGCAAGACAAATCAAATGCCTTGCATTCTGGGGCAAATCCGTAACTTCCTTCACTTGCTTACAGACATACTGCAACATTAACAGGTACAATTTTCTTATTTTTCACAGGTACATACACACACACACACTAGAATGAAAAACCTGTAAGACAGAACAAAGGGGAAAGACAGGAAATGAAACTGTAGTGCACATTATTTCACTGAAATCTAAAATGGAAACCTTAAACATAGTTTTATAAATGTAATAAGGAGCTACTATCTTAAGAAAGAACTGTACTGTGTCCAAATGTGTAGCAATGGAGTGAAGTGTCTCCAGGCTCTAATCCATATTTAAGGATTTATAAAATCTGTACAGTTTAACACAGCCCACACACAAAGTTCAAAATGACAATGTTAAAAAACATGCATAAATGCAGTAGACACACCTCCTCCCCTGCATCTGAACTGTCAATTCAGTACACCTATAAAGACATAAATCCTTATGGTCACAAAATCACTTCCTAAATAGTTGAACATACAGATTAAGAGCCCAAGCAATAAACATATTGCCCACTCACAACATAGTACACACATCAAATTTTGATCCCAAAGGAAGAGGATTTGTCAAAAATGTTACCACACCGTCACTTGACAAAGAGTTCCAAAGAAAACAAATGCACTTTCAAATCTCAAGATTATTTTGATCTAAACCAGTTGTCAAGCAGTGTGGGTTATATGATACACAGCTCATTAATCTTCCCCTTCTTCCTCTTCATCCTCATCAACTTCTTCTTCATCACCACCTGATTCTTCTTTCTTCTCCTCCTTCTTGGGACGACCACGAGCTCTGTTCCCAGGTTTCTGTTTGAGAGAACAAGTTATTTTTCAGATTCATGCAACATTACATTGAACATTAAAATCCACTGATAACCACTTACAATATTTCAAAATTTCTATTCATAACTTAACATTCAACTGATGGTAGACTACAGCAGTTTTTCTACCTAGAAATTTTAGCATGTGTGGTCAACATCAAGAACAACATGCGGTGGCCAAGGACAACAGACGATGATGAAAATGACTAATGTGTGTTCTTTACAACAAAATCAATAATTCTGCAATAAAAGATTAATGGTTGGTTGATTTATTGTTATGGGGGGGGGGGCAAAACTGCGAAAGTCATAAGTCCCCCATCCCATCACTGCGCAGCACAAAGGAAGGTATAAATGATGTGCTGGTGGTGGTGGGAGAGCGCGCACAGTGTAAAATAGAAAAGGGGAGGGCATCCCACTGAATCAGTGGATTGTCAACTAGGTCAACAACAAAAATAAATAAAAACAACACACATGAAATGAGAATCACACAAACAGCCCACAATGACAGGAAATAAAACAAAGCCATGTCTGTGGTTGGCCGACCATGAGAATTGAAAAGAGGAAGAGTCAACAACACAGCAACACAAGGAAATCTCCAGACAACACAAGAGAAGAGGAACACTGACGGTGGATTGAAGTGAAGCATTAAAGATAACTATAAAACCTAATGGCATGAATAAAAATTAGAACTGAATCAGCCATTGTAGCATTGACACACAAAACATCTGATAAAACTTCAGGGAAATGAGAAGTCTGCTGCAAGGCTGCTAGAATAGGGCAGCTCGGTAAGATGTGGGCTACCATGAAGCGGGAACCACAGCAACACTGGGGCGGGTTCCACCACGGAGATATCTAAGTGTGAGCAAAGTATGGCCAATGCGGAGCCAGCACAGGACTACACAGTCTCGGTGAAAGGCCCCGCATACAGAAATGTCTCACACAAGTGGTTTCCTTTACAGCCTGAAGTTTGTTGGGCATGTTCATAGTACGCCCCTCAGTATCCCAAAGGCCCATAAACCTGACGACGCAACACCAGAGATCAAAAGACTGAAGGACAATCCCCAGAACAAACTCATCGACAGCCTGTTTTTACAAGCTTGTCAGCACGTCCATGCCTGGAATACTAACGTGACTGGGAGACCAGAGGAACACCACTGATCAACCAGACCAGTCATGGGCAGAAAGGGTCTCCTGTATAGCGAATAACAGGGGATAACACGGGTAGCACTGGTCCAGAGCTTGAAAGCTGCTCAGGTATTTGCTGCAGATAAGGAAACATGCCTGAGCAGGATCAAGACGTGCTTGAGATTTCAGGAAATGGCCACCAGCTCCACAGTATAAAGACTGCGGCAATCTGGCAGAGCGCTATTCAATTTGGTGGTCATGAATATATGCAAAGCCAATGCGGCCCTCAACCAGTGAACCATCTGTGTAGATAAGGTCATATCCAGGGAAAGCAGCAATGTCAGCAAAGAACTAATGAAGGATAGCCTCAGGGGGAACTGAGTCTTTGGGTCCACGGGCCAAGAACAGATGAGAACACAGCCTTGGCAGGCACCACAGAGGTGTATGCATGCGGGCTTAAACCGGAGGTGGAAGAGGGTATGCCTCAAGATTTAACAGAAGGGACCTGACTAACATCAATCTTATGACCTGACCTGGGTTGCCACTGTATTGAGATTGTCTACCACAGCAGAGAAAAGGAGACGATAGTTTGGGGGGAGCCCTGACGAGCAACGCACATGGGCTGACAGCAGTTGGTGGTGGCAGACTCGCAAAGGTGGGACCCCGGCCTATACAAGTAACTGTTCACGGAGCTGGTACGGAAGGCACCCGTCACAATGCGAAACCCACAGCGGTGAATGGGGTTCAACAAGTGCAAAGCCGAAGGTGACAACAATAGGCAAGGCACCCAAAAGCACCAGAGCTTTGCATAGCCCCAACAGTGTTCAGCCATCAGCACACCAGGCAGTATGAGCCACTTGGCAAAGAATGTCAAGATAGCGCCAGTACTATTGTTTCAGCTGACAAATGTGAGGAAGCCATGTCAGCCAGGCATCTAAGACCAGGCCTAAAAGCCTATGGGTAAAAGTCTGCACAGATGCGGATATCCAGGTGTAACATGCAGATAAAGAGTGAGGTATCTGCCTAGTACACCTGTCGTTAGTTGAAAACAAAGCCTGCAGGGCCCAAGTAGAGCCCTCATCCCCTGGCCAGTATTAAAGGGCTGTTTTGGACCTCAGCACCATCATGGGACATCTTACAGAACTGTTTAAACTCCCCACCCCTCATCACTGTGTGTGTGTGTGTGTGTGTGTGTGTGTGTGTGTGTGTGTGTGTGTCTCCTTACCGAGGAGGCTATTCGTAGTGAATACAGTGAAAGTTCTTTCTTAAAATAAACACTGTATCAATGGATAGTATACCATGTGAAGTAGAAAGAGGTGATTTGACACTATTGAAGAAAAACAATTTTAAATCGTCAATTTAGAAATTTTTTTTGGATACGTATCTGAGGGCAAGGGAAAGATCAACAATATTGTGTCCTGTTTTGCGTGTAAAAATCTATTCTTTCTTTTTGCTGACTTACCAATTAGACGGCAGTTTTAACAATGGAAATGACATGATTTGCTTTGTGTCACATAACCTCTCCTGTGTTAATATGGAGAAAATACATGTCCCTTTTGTAAAACTCCGAAAGAACCATTTTTTTTTAATGTAAACATAGTAAAATCTCCTCTATGTTAATCAGTTTTAACCACTGAAATTTAAGAAGATGCCTGTATTAAACAACTGACTTAGTGATCAGACCACATGGGCTCCGAAGCACTACAGTGTGTGTCCGGAGCACCAATGTTTTCCTGTTTGGAGTAGCCAGTACTGGCGTGGGTATAGAATAGTTACCGTGATTCGAAAAGTCACTAAGAGACGGAGGAACATGAAGCCCTGCGACTAGAAGGTTGCTGCAACTCCTACCGCTGACTAGTGTCAACATGACACTGGCGGAACCCTGAAAACAGTGTCCCAAATGACCCCTTCCGAATGAGAAAACTGGAGAAGGTTGATGTTTCTCCGAGGGAGGATTGGTGACTGCTCCTGAAGTTATTGCCTTGGAGGAAGGGAGCCTTCAACCATCATGGGGGCAATGTGTTGGTTGGTCCTGGGCGGTAAAAAAAAAAAGCAGTCCCTGACTCATGGACACCGAGTTAGTCAAGCCTGTACCCAGCAAATTAGCAACACATAACAAAATGACATTTTAACAGTTTGTATTTTCTGTCCGTTATCTAAACAAAAGTCTGGCAATTATAAAAATATAAAGAAATTGTAATGAGTTACTGACAAAAATATACATGAAGTATCAAATTTGTATACAACAACTTTAACTCTCAATACTCCCAAGATTTAAGTGAAGTTCTGCCCTGACAGTAATGACATGCCCAAAAAGATTTTCACTTTTCACTTACAGGAATCCTCATGTATTTTAACATCAATTCACAAGATTGATTCTTTAGAGGAGGAACATGCATTTAAATGCTCTGAAGTCCGTGACAAACATTATCCAAAACAAAACTAAATTCAGTTAAGCTTCATTCATAATACGAAGACCTAGAACACTCAACGACCCGAAGATTGCTTTGAACACAGCAGTGATTTACTAGACATGATCATGCTATGTGGCATGCCATTCCCCTCCTGACCTTCAAACCGACTTACCGAATGCAATCCGCACTCGCCCCCCCTTCTAGTTTTCAGGATCTAAAAACATGCCTGCAGCTTAGACTTGGAGGCAATGTTTCAGGAAGTTCCAAAAGATGCTGCTAGAAGCTGCCATAAGTAGGTTCATCTGGATTTCACCCTTTGTTGCAGTCTACTTTTTAACTTTCTTGCGTGAATTGCTACCTTGTATACTACAGTGATTAAGCACTTTTTTACACCACAAAGTTTAAGAGAGGAATGATTTCTTTCACCAAGACGACATTAAATCGCACCGGTGCACATATTATACAGGTGACAACACACGAATTTGCTCAAGCACAGATGATTGAGGATTTCAAAGAAAACCGCAATTTGATTGTTGGGTGTAGCTCCAAAACATGTTAAGACTTTCACTGCTCCACACACAAATATACGCCAATTGTTTCAGTGCTCAGGACTGTACATGCACGGGTGTGCGCACCGCTGAGAAAACACAGTGAAAGGGCTAATAGATATGGTTATTTCTTACTACTGTCAATGATTGCGATGTGATAGTTAATTGTGCAAATGGGCTGCCTACCCATCACAATGATCCATATTTGTTTTCATTTTTAAGTACTGCTTTATTTCTTTCCCCACAGAGTCTAATTACTGGTGTGCGACTTGCATTTGAGGTCTGCTTACATTCAGGTAAATACAGTAACCAGCAAGTTATAAGGAGACTTCACTAAAATATATGATTAGTGACGAAACATGGACCTATTGCCTAGAAAGCAAAATTCACAAGAAATATAAAAATGCACAAAATATTACAAAACAGAGAACGGTAAAAATTAAGTACTTCTGAGAAAGCACACAACAGAAAGGGCTCCAGAAATCTGCTATAGATGCAAGACTTAAAATGGAAATATATGATCTGACAATATTTACTAGTAGAAACATCTAGAAAAATAGAAGACTAGATGTACTATAAAGACATCTTTAAAGAAGAAAAACTAATACGAACTACTGATGGTTCAATAAATAAGACAACATTTGCATAAAGATGACCACTTTATATTAATGCACATTTATGAATATATGACCTTCCCAAACCATGTAATAATGATATGGTATGTATTACTAAATAATGACCATTCTGATAAGGGTGATTTTCAGGTACCGGGCCAAAACATGTCAGTAAAATTTTTGGGAAAGAAAAAACTGCAATATTTTCTTCTATTCACATTACTATAAACTGAAACAGGTTTGTTCAGACCTGTACAGTAAAACAAAACCAGATATTTCCGAGACGATTTTTATTTACAAATTTAAAAGTGCTAAATTATCATTTCTGTAACTGTTGGCAAGTACATTAGTCAGTGTTTGTAGAAGTATAAAGCATTGTTATTTATCTTATTAATTAAGTTTCGTATCTTATTCTTGAACTAAAGGCATGAAAGATAAATACAAAAGAGCGCGCATATCAATACAGGGATCAAATCGGCAAAGTATTAAGTGTTAATTGTTGTCTGCGACTTTACACCCAATTTCCTGCAACGCCAACAAAACCTACCCTATTTATAACTACAATGAAAGAAATTTCAAATTACTATTTACAATAGTGGGTGTTACACGATTTGCTATATTCTGTTGAGATCGTTGATCAAATATACGAAACCCATCGCGGGAAGTCTGATGTTAATATTGTGCGTGATTTATTTGTCTCACGTTTCTGTAAATGTGTTTTATAAATGAAATAACAGCGGCCTTAACTGGATTCACTTATTATACATCACAACATGTCTCCCTTAAAACAGTTACTTTGATTTAGCATATGAGTGCTGAATAAATGAACATCTAAAGCTCATTTCTCATTTTCGTTACTTCTCATTACTGTTACACCTTAAGAGTAGTGCATTTCTGGAGTGATAAAATATCAGACAGTAATGATAATAGAAGCAAATTCAGAAGGTTTATTATTTTTGTTGAGTAAGTACTTAATATGTACCTGTGAAAAAATCCAGACACAAATGTTAGCAGAAAGCAATGGGTCGTGCCTACAAAAGAAGACACACCCAAGAAACAGTTTGAGGAAAGATTATTAGCCTTTATCCCGTCAAATTGAAGTATTTTGTGCAGATAGCTTATCAAATATACTTTAACATGATTGTGTGATCATTCAGAGCTGAAGTTTTTTCACTAAGGTGGATAGATAATAAGGAAGAAAGAGGATAGGGAACTACTAAAAATTTCAAAAGCGAATGTGAACCCTACTAATAAAACTGAAGAGAATGGAAGTTCTTTTTCACCACAGCCAATATGAAAATAAAACTGAACACGGGCCCTTTAAAAGAAAAGTTTGCTAGAGTTACACAGAGGATAAAAAATATAATCAGAATTTAGTGAAGCTTTAAAACAAGTTTCATACTATATTTTGCTTCTAAGTTTGGTTTACATGATGTTCTTCAACTTATTTATGTATTATTCAGGTAAACTGATTATATTTGTCACATGCACGATTTCATTCTCTCGTTCTAATTTACATTTCTGTGAGGCACATTTCCATTCCTGTAATGCTTAAAGATGGAACTATGATGAGTGCATTAGAATAATTACTTATATTGTGATTTGGAGAATCTTTTGGATGCAAATTGTCATACAGTAAAATGTTTTCCATTATTTTCATCTATGGTTTATTGGTATGAACTATAAAACAAGTTTACCATAATGTGACCTCAAATTATTACATTTGAGTAAATGTTCACCAAACAGTTTCAATACTTCACTTTTATGCACCCAGAATATGGAAATATAGCACGTGCTGAAAATGATAATTGTCATATATATATGTTTAGTATGAAAACCATAAGTACTGCAACTAGTTTTATGCACATTACGTAAATGAGAATGTGTGTGTTTTCGTAAAGAAGACAATTTTTACAGAAACTGGTTACTTACCAGCTTGCATGGTTTTCTTAAAACAAGAGAACATTCTAATCAATACTTTTTATCAGAAATCGAAAGGAAAGTAACAAAAATAAATAAATAAAAAATAAACCATGAATTCAGGATCTCATTTTGGCCCGTTATAAGAAAATCACCCATAAACTTTTCATTATTCAAATCATGAGCACATTATATTTTTTATTTTTTACTCCGTTTAGTAGTGGACTATTAGGTAAGAAATGCCGGCCGCAGTGGCCGAGGGGACTGAGGCGCTCCAGTCACGGTCTGCACGGCCATTACGGTCGGGGGTTCGAATCCCCCCCTCGCACATGGATATTTGTGCAGTCCATAGTGTTAGCTAGTTCATAAGTAGTTTGTAAGTTTAGGGACTGATGACCCCGCAGTCAAGTCCCTTAAGCTATACAAACATTTGAGGTAAGAACTCCAACAAGTGAAATGTCGAAATACATTTTGAACAATTTTTGGTACAAACTATATAATCTTGATCTATTGCAATATTAGTAATTACCGGTCCCCCTCCCTCGGCTAGAGAAATATACTAGAACAATATGAACAACATGTACTGTTAATGTGGTACTAAATTAGGAACAGCCAAAGGATAAAGGCAAGTAAGTTGTGTGCACTTGAAATATGCTATTTGCTTTGTTTAATTCATTAAGTTCTACTTAATTCACTATTATTACATTCAATAAGAACAAATTCATTATCTCTCTTTTCCCAAATACTCAATTGTTCTACAGGGTGAAGCAGAGGAAAGGCATATTTTTGGAGCCGCAATACGCAGCGACAAGAGGAGGTAGTGACTTTGAATGTTCGCAGACTGCCAATACAATGCAGTTCCAGTCGCTATGGAGTGTAGAGCACAATGTGTTCGTTGTCAAGCAGTACTTTGGAAACAATGATTCCGCAGTCACAGTGCAATGCCTGATCGAAATGCTGTACTCCAATGGTTTGCAGCGTTTAGAAGTACTGGATCTGTGATGAAGAAGCCACCAAGTCTTCTCCGTTCAGTTCGTACTTCGTAAAATTTAGACCGAGTGAGAACAGCAGGTCTTTCCAGTGCTAAACGATTGGCTGTAGCACTGGATATGTCATGTAATTTGCTTCACCTCATCTTACACGATTATAAGTTTCACTCGTAAAAGATAATGATCATCCAGTAGCTTAGTGAAGGGGATTTTGTTCCGCACCAAGTGTCTTGTCACATAAAGGGCAAAAACTTTACAGAAGATGCAAACGCTACAGTATTCCAAAGTAATCTAGACGGTTAAGTCCCTGTGAAACATTTGTATTGGGCTTCTGAGAACCCACACGAATTACACAAAAGACCTCTCCACAGTTTGAGATAAGGTGATTTTTACTGACCGCATCACTCACCTTGTCGGTATGAGACATCTTTTTGTAGTGATATTTAAAAGAAAAAGTTTACACGAACAAGCCTCCCACAATCGATGACCTTAAGATTTCCATTCGTCAGGAAATTGAAGCCGAGCCTAATGAAATGTTGGAGAGCCATGCGTACCTTCTGGGAGAAGATCCAAATTTGTATCCATTAAGGATGACATTATTTCCAAGTCATTTTTTGAATCTAATTAACATAAATATATTAGCAAACTGCTTTAAAAATCTACCACTTAATGCTTGTTTTTATTTTTTCTATCAAACCGTGTCGTCGTCATTCAATAGTGAAAAAACGTGTTTCCTCTGCTCCACCCTATATATTACATGGATCAAGTTTTGAGATTAGTAGTATTTGTTCACTGTAAAATGTGTGTGCGCTTCTGTCAAGTTTATCTCGTGAAGGATGTAAATTTGTTATTCAAGGTTAAAATTGTGTGGGCTTTAACTTAGAACCTCACCAGTTGACAATGCTCCTTCTGACACCTATCTATACCTAACTACAGCCATCTTTAACATTTCCAGTTTTCAGAACTTACGAGACTTATCTCAATCCGCAACTTATTTTAATAGCAATGAAAATCACTGAGAATGGACCCAATAAATGATATCATTCCAAAGACTTGACATTTCAATTACTTACTCTCAGTACAATCTACTTTTAGATTTCTGCCCCAAATTTTCACATTTGCAATGCATAATACATCATTAACAGCGGTAGAATGCTCCCAGCTGAATTTAAATGTTCTTATACAGTGACAACTGACATGATAAAACAGCAAGATCTACAATACTCTTACCTTGGCAGCAGCCTTTCCTTTTCGCTTAGTGGAGCCCTTAGGCCGGCCACGGCCACGTTTAGCAGGAGTAGCCCCATCTGTTTTCTTCACCTCTTTCTTATCTTCTGATGGAGCACGGCCACGTTTTTTTGCTTCCTTTGCAGGAGACTCCTGGTGAATAAGTGGTAATTTAGTTACTAAATATGCAGCCAATATACAACAGCGGAAAAATATGCCGTTCCAAATGTGGAGTAAATATATAAATCTAGCTAATAAAGCTTTCACAACTGCTGCAATGACAATGTACTCTATGTTTCTCTAACAGTCAAACCTCAGAGGGAGGAATCAATTAAAAAGACATGCCCATCTCAACACACACCTGGCATCAGCCACTCACCCAGAAGCCCATTACTTAAGCACACATGTGCAAAAAGTTTATAACTGTTTTTATTTATTTTATTTTGCATCTATCACACTCCAATCTGTAAACTGAACTATCAATATTACCAAAGTGCAAATTGTCAGCAGTAATGTGACACTGTCTCATCTTTGAAGTATCAGCAGTTTGCTGCTAATACAAAGACATTACAAAGCAGAAAATGCTTCAGCCACATCAATATAACAAATTCACACTAAGAGACAATAGACTTGTTTGAGTTTATTTACTGGCACACATTTCACACTTTACCACCATCTTATGAAGTCTTTGGATATTTCAAGTCTATGTGACCTCTTTACCCACCACCATTTGTGGACTTCTGCAGTGTAATTGAGCCAGATGAAACCACCTTACCTGCTCTTTTTTTACTTTTGCCTATTTCTCTTTATCTGAATTTATGAATAGCAAACAGCAATTACACAAAATACCTACTTTCTCATTCAAGCAAATTCATGGAAGTTATGCATGATTACTATTGGTCCAATTAAGTGTTCCTTAAAGAAATATTGGTAATACATGACTTTCCAAGAACACACAGGTGGTCTGTGCTAAAATGATAACTTATTCTCATGTTTTCTACACACATTTTACCCAAAACCCTATTTTACAATTCATGAAGTTCTTTTTCTAATTTTAGTCATTCTTCCAAAAATACATTAAAATAGTTGTTTCAGCTTATACTTTTATAATTTCAAAAATGTCCACTTTCACTAAATTAACTTTTTTAGTTTGATTATAATTCATTTCACAACATTTAATTTCTACCAATTTTAGGCAGATTCTTTGAAGCCTGTGAAATTGCAACTGTTTACATTAAGTAGTACCTGTAATTTTCTAATACAAATCACAAAGGCAACTGGCTCCTTTATTAGTACTGTGTTGTACGATTTTGCTCTTTTTCATGTTAACACGCAACACCAAGAGCATTGTTTTTATTCACACAGTTGTAAGCAATTCCATCAGTACCATGCCATTTCTTTTGTTGAAGTAAATATTGGGCCAGGGTGTTCAGGACATTTATAGAAGCCATCATCCCTCTTGAAAATGTCCACAGATGGGGAATGAAATGTCAAGTTTAAACTGACCTTTGTTAATTAATCATGTTCACACCATGAACTTACTACAGTATAACACAATATTTATTGTGAACTCTCGACAATAAGACCCTAGTGGTCAAGAAAGGAACATACCAATCTAAAGAAATCACAGGAAATCTTTTTTCTCTTACAAGCAGAAATGAAGTGAAGAATGTAATGTATTGTGTTCAGTAATTTTTCCATATTCATATGGATAACATTGTCCTAGGAGAAGTTACCCCTCTTTACAGCCAGAGAACAGCCACCGTAGCCCTGCAGATTCCAGCACCGGCCACATTGGGTTGTATAATAATCATCATTTCTGAAGATGACATTTATTAGGTTGAAACGAGTAAAAAATACATCTGTGATAAAAAAAATGCAGACATGTAACCTTTCACAAGTGAAAAATAAGGAGAATTTTAGTGGTGTAGCACCAATGAATTAAGACATCACAAATGACTTCATATCTGCAAGTTTCTTTAGATTCACACACCATCAAATGAAGGACGATCAGGTAAACTACTGTTCAAAATGATATAAAAAGCAAATTACATACACTGGATTTCTGTTTTGACAACAGCACAGCCTTCACATGAATGAATCATTGCTGAACTGGCACATATTCTTTTCTTATTGCAATCCGTATTTGCATGGCACTTTAAACTCACAAGTCATCTTTGCCAATTTTACACACTATGTACATGTCAAGCTTAGAAGAAGAAGAAGAAGAAGAAGAAGAAGAAGAAGAAGAAGAAGAAGAAGCAAAAAAAATGATTGTTTATCAGTTATCTGCATAACAGAAAAAACTATTTTTGGATGTAGTAACGATTCTTGTATACAGGCTTACTGATGAACATGTTTGAAGACTGAAAAGCCCAAATACTTCATGTCAATTACTTTCTCAGCATAGCTATACCTGAGAGCCTCCTTCACATCTTCAAAGCACTTCCCTTTCTGAACAAATTTTAAAGATTAAAATTTTATCCAAAGATTTTTTGAAAACATGGACCTAAACTGAGTTTTGGGATTTGTAAATGCATTAAAAATTCTCTAACATTTTTCATTACTATGTGGAATTTATAACCCAACAGCTAATGTCACCTAACCTACCACTGCCCACTGACCAAGTACTCTGCTTCAATGTTGGTTTCTTCCACCTGAAAGTTACAGAACATACTGTAGAATAGCAACTTCTGATCTAAATGTTGTCCTTCACTAGTTAAAATGTTTGGAAATCTATTCATGGAAAGTATAAGGCTGGATAATGATTTGCAAAGCATAGAAATATTTCAAACTTCTGTATGCCCTATATCCTCATCTTTGAATGGAAATTTGTCTATCATATTATCACATGATGATAATCATGACTTCAGGAATACAGACAACATCAGGCTGCAAAGTGGTCACCAGAGCAAATTTAGGATTCCTTTTTGTCAGATCATAGTAGTCTGATTTGCTGAAGTGTGGTAATATACATGAAAATAAGATGTGGAGTTGTTGGCTTCACAAATTTTGCCACCACATTCTTCAATAGTTTCTCCAAACATGACCTTAATAAGAGGGACACCAGACTGAAAAGCTGCATTTGGACTCTCAAAAGCATCAAATGAAGTGAAAGGCAGATTTATGTAAATTTGATGACAAATATGAACACTTGCTCCTCTTGTGACAAAGCATGGCTTGTAGTGTGTAAGGGGGTCAGCCCCTCTTACGGAAATAGTCTTGCCAAAGTCACAATACACAGGTCAAATTAGGCATTATATCTATAGTTGGCGAAGCGAGCACAGTGACTCGTGCACGTTTCGGTTTGAGTTTATCCCCAGCGCCGTGGGTGGATTTCCTCACCATTTGTGCCGATTGTAACTAAGATTTCCGTGCCACGAATCTCAACCACGCCGGCTACAAACCACTTGGAATGCATAAGGGATTGTTGTACAGTAGTCAGATAAAAGTAATAAATGGCATGTGAAGACATATTTGTGAACTGTGTAAATAACCTTGATTAGAATGTGCGGTGAAGGCTGTCATTTCCTCGCATATTTGTGATTGTTCAGAAGTATAATAGGTTACACTTCGAAGTTGTGTCTATTGAAATTTGACAAATTATGAACCCTTAAGACAACTGTATCAGCAACAAATTAATTATTGGTGAAAACTATTCCCAAAACAGACTTAATGATAGCCCCTTATCCTGTGCAAACAGTCATACTTGTCATTAATTGGATTGCTATTCGGCATCAGACTGACTAAATAGGAATGTTAAGTGTCATCTGTAGTCTCAATGGTTTTCCGTAAAACCCTCTTTGTACTTTTTTACAAATAATAAAATATGCCAATAATGCATTCATCAACATTTAAAGGCAAACATACCACCAGCTTCTCTGCAACAAGATTGATTAGGTGACAACCTACAGCCTACAATAATTAAGGTACACATTTCCTGCTTTAAACCACCTGTCACACCCTCTTAATCAGCACCAAAAGCCAGTTTTTCTAATGCTATATGGAGTTCCCACGAAGTTTAAAGTACATCAACATTAGCTCCAATAGGATCGATTCCCTTCCAAATTAGGTACAGAAAGTAGACAAATCTGAATTTCACTGAGCTCAGGGTTGAAGAATGAAAATAATATTATTTAATTTTATGTTCTTTTGATGACCATCAGTAGCAATAGAGAATGAATTTGCCTGCAAGTGGGTAATTAATTTTGCTCTTTTCTCCACCACATTTCCATAATAATAGCCATTGTTTCTGTTCTGGTCACCCATATTGTTTGGCAATTTCAGAATTGGAAAACATTTAGCAAAATGAAGGCCCATCATGATTTGTAGGCAAGTTATGCTCTACAATAAATAATGCAAATAAAGCCTCAGTGTTTCTCACAGAATCTGCTATTTGGAGTAAATACAAAAGTTTCAGATTCTGATCTACACACGGCACACTACTTGTGTGTGTTAGTTTGCACATTTTTAATAATGTTTCATTTCCCACAAATACATATACTGCAAAATGCGTAAGTTTGTTCCTTCCTAATTTTCTAAACACTAAATCTTATTTCCTTCGACAGTTTGGACAAAACAGTTTATCAAGACCATAACTGCCAACCTTTACAATTGGCTGACCGTAATGATGCGCAAGACCAAAGAGGACGTGGGGCTACGGCCGTATCCCAAGAATATTTTAAAAATTTAAGCCTGACACTTTATTCATAAACCGTATAAAAAAAATTCTGTTTCAAAAGACTGAGGTTAGGTGGAAGAACATAACACATTTGTGTAAATACCGTGAATGGCTTAGAAATATTCCTGTATGTTTCAATTAACTGTCTTTACGGAAAGTTAATTGTTGCCGAAGGAACAGAAAATGGTGAAATTCCTTGCATTTTTTTAATATAAAATCCTTAGCAGCTAAGGATACAAAAATGATTTTGGATTTTAAACGACGAATGAAACCACTGAACAGAGGTGTCACAAACGGCTCATCACTCATATTTCATTCTAGCTGCACAAGACTGCCATGAAAACATGTACCCGCGAGAAAAGCCAGTAAAAGCTTCTCTCTTCGGAAACGAACTGGCTAACTTCCGCCGCCCGGTAAAACACGTGGGCTGTTAAGCTTGAACCAAAGACATTTGACTCATTATCGACCACAGAATTTACATAGATCTTGGGTGTGTGAGCGTGCATTTGGTAGGTGTGTAGGATATTATAGGCGGGATTTGATCCTGATTTGTTCCACCGAAAATGCTATCTTTAACATTTCCTACAGCTTTGCTACGTACTCAGGAATGAAATTATTTATATAAAACTTTTATCGGATATTACCAAAATGTAGATAGTAACTTCTCCGATTTTCTTAAAACACATCAGATCGTACAATGTCTAGTTTCCGTAATTTTTCACGAACTTCCCGTAACTCCGTAAATATGACTGTAAATCCGTAACAATTACGGACAATCCGTAATAGTTGGCAGCTATGCAAGACCTACAAGATACACAGCCTACAAACACTACATCAAATTTACACCCATCACACAGCATATCTGAGAAAATGGTTCTGTGAACAGAATGCTAATCACTTAACTTTAAGCAACTATCAACTGGCTCTACCTCGTCGTCTATCAATAAACCTAAGGTGTGGTATTTTCACGTAAGTATTGAAACTGCTCAAAAATCGAGATCAGAAGGAAGGAGGTCAAGTCTAGAGTCTGCTGAAACTGGTAAAGATGGGATGCCTGAAAAGGTCTTCAATTTCTTGAATACACTTCTCAGATATTGTAAAAAAAAAAAAAAAAAAAAGGAAAGCTCAAAACTGAAACAGCCAACCAGTTTGGCATTCCTAAGATGGTTTGTGCTGGCTGAATACAATTGAGAAGTATTTTCAAAGCTATACACAAGAACACTTTATCCGCATCCCATTTATCCGGATCTTTTTCATCTCAAAAATGGAGTTTGAGAGTTCTTACTGTAGTACGGTGAAATGTGAGTACCGTTATGTTGTCACCGCAGGCAACAAAGATCACATGTCACACAGTTACATTAACTAGTCATTGCCCATCTGTTCCCTACAGTATTGTGGTTTTGTATGTTTAGGGAGTATGTGACAATATTGCTTTGAGGCAAAAGGAAGTTGTGGGAAACACTATGGCCTGTTATTTGTGAGTGATGGTAAAGTAAGTAAAGCTGTCAACAACTAACTCCTTCATATGTTAGCAAACATTCCGGCTTGTTCAGATGTAGATGCTGACCCAGATGCCTGGTTGCATAATAATGGTCGTACAGGACAGTGCCCAATGACGAAAATGTATACCTGCCTATTCTTCTGTAGTGATGGTGAAATAGACAACGAAAGTGGTGCTTCAGCTGAAGAAATACAGGGTGTTCAGTGGTAAGTAATTTTCAAATTCAAGGTTTTTCAAGGAATAATCATTTTTCCAGGTTCACCATTTATTAACTTGACAGAAGTTCAAAGTACAAGCAATTATTATTCTTTAACAGTTTTTTACATATCTTTTACCCCTTACAAATCGAATGTACCAAATATATGAAAGCACTTTTTATACATGAACCCCCAAGTAATCCAAAATAAACACAAAACATCCACAATTACGTTCCTTAATACATAATTATCGATATCACTGTATATCCATTAAAAATTCAAACCAAGAATTAATGTTTAACATGTGAGAAAATTTTTAGTTTATTTAAATTCAAAGAAGTGCACGAATGTGCCTCAGCAACTTAGAAAATATACTCATGTTCAAGGCCATATTTAGGCAGATGCAACATGTGCAGCCTAATGACAATTTCAATTAACATTAAATAATATTTAAATTTTTTCAATGGCAAAATTAAAATTTTGCCACCAAAAAACTTTTAAGTATTATTTTAATGCTAATTGAAATCACTATTTAGAGTATGGATTACAGCAATAAATTTTAAAATTCAGGTGGTTGTGTTGATAGTGGCATCTAGAGGGTTGGGTTATTATTTTGAGAAATCAGTTTGAATCTCAGATGCCGGGGTAGTGTGGGGAGAGGGGAGGGGGTGGGAACAGCATGAAAAATAAATTACTGCACAGGGGGGCACCACATACTCTAAATAGGGCCTTGCTCATGTTTTTCAGCAAATTCATGCTAATTAATGGTGTGTCGCCGTTTTAGAAGTTCTTCTGTTGCGACATTCCTTTCTGACAAATGGAAAACTTTACTGTAATAGATCAGTTTGCTTTGTTATTGATATGCTACGATACACTATTCAAATCAAACTACTGGCGTAAATGTGAAATATAAACACAGTGGACCCCCAATTTTTATACAATATATAACGTAATAGACATCACAGTACTAGGCAGAGCCTGTGTATGTTTCTTTTATGCAATAAAGGTTACCTACATTTCAAAGTGTAAGTGAAAAGTGGTTACTTCATAGGAAACATTTGACAATTATATTCGACATAATCTATGTCTGCGTGAATGCTGCATCTGTGTCATTCATTCTTTAAATAATGAAACCTGCACCACTTGCGAATTTTTTCATGCTTCGTATTTTTTCCATGCAATGGACAAAGGTTTTTAGAATTTAATTGTGTTGTCAAACACAAATATATCTTGCACCGTACTGTCTTTTTGCAGTTATACTTTGTCCCTTCCAATGTGCAAAAAACCACATATATGCAAACTGTCATTCACACTGTTTATGAAACATCACAAAACTAGTTACATAAATACTTTCAGTTCACAATGAGAATACATTCATTCTCGAAATTCATCATAATAAGTGCAGAAAACTACATCTAAATAAATATTAGGTGCAAAGACTAATAGGAGTGATAGTAAATTACAGTCGCGCCCAGTCGCAGGGAAAATGTATATGTATGTTTTAAAGCAAAATCTGGGGCGAATTGAAATTGTGAACAGACAAAAATTTGTGTTAAGGTGAGAATACATAAAAGTTGGTTTCACTTTATGCAAAATTTGAGAAAAAGTCAAGGTTGAGTAAAATGCAGGGGTCCCCCCCACCCAATTTCAAAAATTCCCGTTTTTCGAGATTTCAAGGTTTGCTGGACACCCTGTAATAATGCCTTTGCAGAGGTAAGAGCACAGCCGATAAAACTGTCTTACCTAGAACATCAATCGGAAACAACTACCAAAATGCTGAAAAAATGTCCACGTGATCAAGCTGTAGTAAAACTGCCACACAAATTTGAAGCTGAAGAAGCTTACACACTGAGTAATAAACACAAGTTGACTACAGTATATAGTGTTAGATGTCCAAAAAAATCTTCAATTAGTGCCAAAATAGAAGTTTGTAGGTACGCATACTGCAGTAAAAGTTGAACTTTTCCTATACAGTCTTAAGGTTCCTGGATTATCTGGATTTTCGATAATCCTGATTCAATCTGGTCCCACTTAGTCCGGATATACAAGGTGGTTGTGCATATTAATAAAATTTCGAAACCGAGTTGTGCGCATTAATGGCATTAACCCGTGAACCATGTTTCAGCAAGAATCAAGTACTCCTGTATGTACAAGCACACCAGATCAAGAGGGTCAAGGAAACAATATATACACAATCTCACAGTTACAGCAAATGTTGACGAAGCAACTGTGTCATAGTTATCGAGTTTTGAAAAAACTACTACATTGAATTTTTATCTTACTGAACATCTTGCAACACAACATGAAACAATGCAAGACACACTAAGTCAACTTTGATGAGAATGATCAATGATACAGCAATGTTAGTGTCTGAGGACAGCACTTCACCCTTAGTACACCATAACTGATTGTGGACAGCAAAGATCAGAACACGACACTTAGGTATTAGCCAATAAATATCAAGAAATATGCCACGAAATTTGTTTCACAACTTACAATTCAGATTTGCTTGAAATGCTCGAGTGTCAAAATTTATGGACTTCTCAATGATGCAGCAAGGGGTAAAAAGTATGTGAAGGCAACTACAGAGAAGACCCTCAAATAAGAAAATTTAATTTTGAATTAGATGTTGCAAAGCCAGTTCCAAAACAAGACATCCTCCATTGCCTGTAGTCTTCAAAAAGTAGGCAGCAGCAGCAGAGCTTCCACTTACATGTGTGAAGTAAAAATCACATCCATAATTCTGTTCATTTCATACATAAGCTACCAAAATTTCACATCTATTATAGTGACATGCTGCTAATTTTTGATTTAGCACTTTTTGTATCACGACAAACACAGTAATCCATGCCATCAAACAAGCAAGAAACTAAGACCAACCCTATGTGTGATGTGCTCACCTCAACCTATTTTGTATTCAATGGTAAATTATTAACAGACAGTATTCATTGCCACTGAATGTCCTTTCAGATATGTAGCAAAGACTCACGAAGGCTCCGAAACATGCTTTACCAGAAAGAAATATATTTACTTCAATTGGATAAACAATCATTTGGTCACATGGACACCATACTTAAGGAGAATGTTTATTACTGCCACAATCCATCCAGGTTGTAGTGGGAACAAAATTCATAACCCACAAATGCCCCCTCCCTCCAGTGACTCCACCATCAGCCAGTGATGGAGGCGACAATGGCCAATGTATACAGCACACCCATCATAGTAGAACAACAGTTATCAGGAACAACTTTTAAAGTCTGATATATAACAGGGGTCCTTTGGATCTAGCAAACTATTTTACACCTGCCAACCCTCAAAATGTAAAAACCCAGAAAAACAATCATGAGCTTCTTTAAAAAAATCAGAATATATGTATGTTAAAACCTACAGCTCATTTTTGTATAATTCTTGACTTGATTTCAGTCTTTATCCATGCTCTAGCAATGCTATGAAAGAACAAGAAAAATTAAAAGGAAAATAAAGACTAAAATAATAACCACTTTTAGTAACCCACATGATTACATACTCATTTTTAGCCAGCAATTTCATTAATTTATTGGACTAAAACAAAGTGCCCAAGTGTATTTATGTGCTATACTCTAATGAGGGAACATTTTACAGAACAAGTTGTTCACATGGTCACACATTGGAAAAGTGTGTTCTAAAATGAACGATTTAAATAAGCACTCATTTATCACACGGTCACTTTACTTTTATCAGCAAATTTGTTTTGTATTGTTACACACTTCTCGATTTGTCTATGCTCCTTTGTTTGCACATTTCAAATCCACCGTATTTTCCACCATGTGATATGGAAATATAAAATCGTTAACAGTACAAAATACAAATAACTTATCTTCCCTAGATTTGATAATGCACAGGAATTCGTTCCAAAAAGCTGCTTACGAAACAGCCCCCCCCCCCTTTCCAAATTGGAACAGACTACCGGAATGAAATCCAATGATAACGTAAAATAGATTTTTCATTTTTTCCTTCTACGAAAGTGCCTTTTTGCAATTTGTGTACAAAATCAACACCTCACTAGCTGCTTAAAAGAGGATTTGATTGATTAAAAAATAAAATTCACTTACAACAAAACATTGCATTCAAAAATAGCACAAAACTGAAACACTGTGTGTGTGTGTGTGTGTGTGTGTGTGTGTGTGTTTTTTTTTTTTTTTTTTTTTTTTTGTGGTTTTAGGGCGCACAACTTCTATGGTCATTAGCACCCAGCCAAGAACATAGATTCACTATGATCTCAAAAAAAAAAAAAAAAAAAAAAAAAAAAAAAAAAAAAAAAAAAAAAAAGGTGACAGAACATCAACAAGAGGCTAAAAACGAAAGATAAAAGACAATTAAAAGGGTTAAATATCCTTGGATAAGTTGGCCAAGTTGATAAAACGCAAAACTAGAGCAGCTGCTCGTGTGTCATCAGCTAAAATTTCCTCCAGAGTGGATGGAAATTGAAGGGCTACACGGAGATGATTAAAATTAACACAAGTCAGTAAAACATGTCAGCTGTTCACCGCAGGAGCATAGCGGTGCAGGTTCAGCGGATAGCAAGTGACGGTGGCTGAAACGGCAATGATCGATCCGCAACCGAGCCAGGATGACCTCCTCCCGCCGAGAGGGGCGTGAGGATGTCCTCCAAGCGGTCGGGATCGGTTTGACAGTTCGCAATTTATTGTTGTACAGTGAAAGCCACACACTGTGCCATTGCGACACGATACTCCGGCGAAGAGCCCGTTGAACATCGTCCGATGGGACGCAAAAGGTAGCCATGCGAGGCAAAAGAGGTGCTGCCTTGGCTGCTGTGTCGGCGGCCTCATTCCCGGGCACACCCACATGGCCAGGGACCCACAGGAAAGAAACGTGACAGCTGTCATTCGCCAGCAACTGGAGGGAGCGTTGGATCCGATACACGAGAGGATGGTTCGAGAAAGGGTCCTTAAGACTCTGCAGGGCACTAAGGGAGTCAGAACATATGGCATAGAAAGGGTGGCGGTGGCGGCAGGTATACAAAACGGCCTGGTGGAGGGCGAAAAGCTCAGCCGTGAAGTTTGAGCACCGGTCAGGGAGCTTGTATTGGAAACGGTTGTCCTCGACGACGAAGGCAGACCCGACACCGGCAGTGCTCTTGGAACCATCAGTGTAAATAAATATGGCGCTATCGAACCGCGAACGGAGTTCGACAAGCCTCGAGCGGTATACCAAATCCGGAGTGCTCTCCTTGGGGAGCGAACTAAGTTCGAGGTGTGTGTGAACCTGGGCCTGATGCCACGGTGGCAATGGGCTTTCGCTCAACCGAAGGGTGGAAGGAAGGGTAAAATCGAGCCGTTGTAGCAGGCGGCGAAACCGAACTCCAGGTGGAAGCAAGGCAATCGCAGACAACTGATATTGGCGATCGAGTGAGTCGTCAAAAAATGATCTGTAAGAAGGATGGTTGGGCATCGACCGTAGGCGGCATGCGTACCGACACAAGAGTATGTCACGTCGATTGGTCAAGGGTAATACAGCAGCCTCGGCATACAGACTTTCAACAGGGCTGGTATAAAATGCACCGGTCGCCAGACGTAATCCACGATGGTGGATAGAGTTGAGACGGCGGAGAATCGACGGCCGTGCTGAAGAGTATACAAGGCTTCCATAGTCGAGCTTCGACTGAACAATGGCCTGGTAAAGGTGAAGCAGGACGGTACGATCCGCTCCCCATGACGTGCCACTGAGGACACGAAGAACGTTAAGGGATCGGGCACAACGGGCAGCCAGGTAGGACACATGTGTGGACCAGCAAAGTTTCCGATCCACCATGAGTCCCAAGAATTTTGTAGTCTCCACGAAAGGGAGAGCAACAGGGCCGAGACGTAGAGAAGGTGGAAGAAATTCCTTGTATCTCCAGAAATTGATACACACAGTTTTCTCAGTAGAGAATCGGAAGCCGTTTGCGATGCTCCAGGAATATAGACGGTCAAGACAGCGTTGGAGAGAACGCTCCAAGAGACACGTCCGCTGGGCGCTACAATAAATTGCGAAATCGTCAACAAAAAGAGATCCGGAGACGTCGGCTGAAAGGCAATCTACGATCGGATTGATTGCACTGGCAAAGAGCGCCACACTCAAGACGGAGCCCTGTGGTACCCCATTCTCCTGGCAAAAGGTATCTGACAAAACAGAGCCCACCCGTACCCGGAACTTGCGATCCGCCAAAAACGCTTGAATGAAAAGAGGAAGGCGGCCCCGAAGGCCCCATGTGTGCAATGTGCGGAGAATGCCCGCTCTCCAACAGGTATCGTATGCCTTCTCCAAGTCGAAGAACACGGCTACTGTTTGACGCTTCTTTAGAAAGTTGTTCATAATGAAGGTCGACAACGTAACGAGGTGGTCAGCAGCAGAGCGGTGTCGACGAAAACCGCATTGGATATTAGTCAGGAGGCGGCGAGATTCGAGGAGCCAGACCAACCGAGCGTTAACCATGCGTTCCATCACCTTACAGACGCAGCTCGTCAGAGAAATGGGGCGATAACTGGAAGGAAGGTGTTTGTCCTTCCCTGGTTTGGGGATGGGGACAACAATGGCTTCACGCCAACTTGTGGGAACATGACCTTCAGTCCATATGCGATTGTAGGTACTAAGAAGAAAGCACTTGCCCGCAGGAGAGAGGTTCTTCAGCATCTCAATATGAATGGAATCGGGCCCGGGAGTAGAAGACCGGGACAGGGCGAGAGCACGATCTAGCTCCTGCATGGTGAAGGCGACGTTATAATTTTCACGATTAGAAGAGTGGAACGAAGGCGGCCGGGCCTCCTCTACCTGTTTGCGAGGGAGAAAGGCAGGGTGATAATGGGCAGAGCTCGAAACCTCCGCAAAGAAACGGCCCAATGCGTTTGAAACATCAGCGGGGTCCACGAGGACTGCGTTCTCCACGGTCAGACCAGGAATCGGGGAGTGGACCTTGATTCCTGATAAACGGCGTAGGCCACCCCAAACAACCGTGGAGGGAGTAAAACGGTTAAAAGAACTAGTAAAAGCAGTCCAGCAAGCTTTCTTGCTGTCGTTTATGATACGACGGCACTGCGCTCTCATACGTTTATAATTGATGCAATTCTCCAAAGTTGGGTGGCGTGAAGCAGCAGCATGGTCACCCATGCAATTAATGCAGCGAGGGGATGGAGGTAGACATTCACCGTCAAGAGGGAAGCGGCCTGGGACGGAAGAAAGGTCGCTTCGGCCCGGGGCCCCGTGCGCGCCACACACGTACTCACAAAAGAGCTGTGGGCCCCCTGGTGTGTGTGTGTGTATGTGTGTGTGTGTGAAAACGCATGGGTAAGATGAAATAATTGATATTGTAAAGTCTCACATGAATTAATTCTTATGAATTTTGATATACACATTAAACTGAAATAAGCAGAGGACTAAGCGGATATATCGCTTTTTTGAATTTCATTTTCTTTTCGGTTTGCAATAACATCAATAAATCAGAGGCGTTGTTAGAATTGTTTGCAATAAATGCATATGACGCTTATTAGTGTCAGACAGCTTGCAGCATTTATAACATAATCGGCATGCCGCTGAAGCATACTGTTATTTTTATATCTAGCACCACCTCTTGTACAGATGTTATATTCGCTTTCAATATTAAAGGGTTTCGCAGGGGTCTGATTTCAGCTCTCAGCGCACATGCACTTACAGCCGTCCACCTAGAATGTTAGCGGCCCACACTGCTGACTGCAGCGAACTTGTTAAAAACAAATCTTACATTTGAGAATAAACGAAATCATGGAAAAATACAGAGGCAGGATGAAGTGAAAAATCTGTAATTGGTAGTTACGCTATTTTGCCAATAAACTGCCCTAAGATATTTTCATTTTAGTTTGTATTCATAGTTTAATGATTAAACTTTACTATTAGGTCACCAGTCCCTCTATTTGCATAAACAAAGAAATCTCAACAATGCTAATATCCATTTACAAAAGGCTGAATCAATCTTAACCTCACTTCGAATCTAATCAGCTGTACCTTGTCCAACATGTTTGCCTGAAGACATGTTTCCATCACAACAATTTAAAACAGCAAAAGTGAAAAGTAAATCTGTATCACTTGCACTTTTAAAAGTACTGTACTAGTAAAGTGAAGCAGAATTACCAGATTTTAGGAATGCCTTACGAGAAAGAAAATGATAGTCACATCTGGCCCCCAAACCGGCAGGGGAATTTGTATTATGCGTCATCCTCAGAATTCAACTTTACACTGGAAAATAAAGAAGAAACAGTATTTGGTGCAAGTCAAATTATTAATTTTTTTATTAGTAGAAAAAAAAATCCCAAGTGAGAGCAAGAATCTCTTCTCTAAGCCTGTCCATGAATCACTGATTGGAATAGCAATTTAATGAGGATATGTAAAGACAAAATGGCTTTTTCGAGCTTTACTTTTAAGAGTTATGTGCATTGCTAGTAATAAGTGAAAAAGATTGGCAAAATATTGCACGCGAGATGTAGTTTTTGATCCTCAGATAAACCACACTGCTTCAACTAGAGTAAACACAGAAATGAAGTATTTGGATGTGACCTCAACAAATATTACAATGGGCAGTTTTTTCACAGGTGTTCCGTTTGAAGACCTATTCAATGGGATAACGCAATGAAAATTTTAGATTTAATAATTACAAGTTCCTGAGACATTTCATTACCACTGCAATACCTTTTCTGAGTACAAGTTTTTATGCAATTTTATTTTTAATCTTACACACAACCAAATATTACAGCCTACAAGTTCACATTCTTCAGCTGGTTCAACAATGCATGTGTTTGCCACACAACAGTTTTTCTCACCAGTTTTGATAGCAATGGAAGCTTGCTGATTAAAGCTAAACTGCAGTGAATAGATTCATAAACAATAGAGGCACTACTGGCTTCTACTTAGTGCAATGAATAGTAACATTTTTTCAGAACTGGTGCTAATCTTTGTTACTTATCAGCATTTAAAACAGAATGCAATTAAGATGCCTTTCCATGTTCACAGACAATGAAGGTAACAAATTACCTGTTGCATTTGCCCCCCCCCCTCCCAAACCAGTGAAATTCACCCATCCACCTACTTAGCTCATTGATTTAATTAAATTTGCCAGTCATTTGAAATATTGATAATTTTTTTTGTATTTACATTACACTTCAAGGAGAGAGTGGATGGTCCTTTACACATCTATCATTAGCTGCATCTTTTTGCAAATCAATTTTAGCTCCCCAGAGGTAAAAATATCTAATTTGTTTAACACTCCTGCCACGCGGGGTCAGCATGTTCCCATGCAACACTGCCTTCTTCCATACATATTCAGGGACTCTAGGAAAGCCATTACCTTCCAGCTAATCTGTCTTCCAGTACAGCACTGTCAGTGAGGCAATGTTTGTAACGGAAGTGATAACTGCCTCTGCTTCCATTAAAACAATACATCAATGCACTATTGGGGATACACCAAGACCAAACAGATGTTCCTGCACCAGGATCATTAGAATCCACAAAACAGTGTTATATCTTTGAGGGACCCAAAACCAATAATCTTTGTGGCAAAAATGTCAACATTCCTTGTATGTAGAGGGCTATTCTTTTAACAATTTCATTTACTCAGTATTGTGCAATTGTTTTGACGGTGTATACAGTAATTGATTTTCCAAGTTACAGTTTTATGAGGTACTAGAGCGCATGCCACATAACTTGGCGGGTGGACTGGCTCTTCTATGCAGGCAGCTTTGTAGTTATGGGGGAAGCTGCTGTTGCAGCGTAGCCGGACCGAGCGTTAGCTGCGCTCCGTTCCATTCTGTTGTCAGCTGTTGACTGCCGCTTGGCTTTAAGGTTACGGCTGCATACAAGCTCAAGGACATGCCAAGCTGCGAGTCTTGAATACACACGGCTGTATAAAAAGTATAATGCAGAAAAACAACGCTCGTTTGATTGTTTGGAAAACTATGGCGCATTCACGAGTATTTATGAGCCCCTCTCTCTTGTACTTATCATGTTTACACGGCAGGGCATAATTTTCTGAGCGGCACAGAAATTCATTTTGTAGCTCAGTCGATTAACACGAAGTATCTGGAAATTATATACACAGTTCTTCTAGGGACATCAATCTATCCATTATTACTGAAGAACCACATTCGACGTTCACAGCAGATTACGAATTCAAAGTAAATTAATTGTGAAGATAAAGTGATAAATTAGAAATTGACAAATTTTAGATTTTTCCGTAATTATATCTTGAAATCTGGATTTTTCGAAGCAGTTATTAAAATACTTTATCTATCAATGACTTAAGTGACATATCACATGGAATGATAGAATAAGTGTATATGTTTGGCATTGTACAAAGAGACTGTCTAAAAACGTTACAAGCGACACATGATCAGTCTTCGTAGACTGATGCCCATCAAGCAAGTGCTTACTTATCAAAGCAACGTGTTTCACATTTCGTGATTTATTACTACCCGGTGACCATGCTGTCTTGCAAGTTCATCTATCGCGTAAGCGCGGTATTTGGACTTTTATGTATTTACAAGCATGAGCAATTCTGCCCTGGTTTATGACGCGCTGTGAGGAATTCCATTACATGTTAGCCACGAAATAATTTTGTCCTTTCTGGTATTTGAAGTAGGAGCTCTGTTCACTTGCACAGAGTGCACACTTGCATTGCCCATAACGATAACAGAATTCTCTGCCAGGTATGGAAGCAGTTGACTTGTAAACCACTGACTGAAGACTGCGTGGGTCATTTCAGAATGGTAGTCTTCTGAATGCTTCGTCTTTGATGACAAATATTAATTTAGTTTCAGGTATGAATCCTGTTTCTGCCAAAACCAGTTGTCGCCCCGCACAGTACGACGCGAACTCTAGCGCGCGCAACGGCTGACTGGCGGCTATTGGCCAGCAGGTCACGTGGTGTGACGTACCCGTGCTTCTGCGCATCCAGACCTCACCCACCAAGTTACGTGGCGCGCGCTCTAACACCCATTCTCTTTTAGAGCCTGTATAAAGTGTATGAGTGTTTTTCGAACTCTCTTGCGATATTGCATACTACTTTTCAATAGTCCTTAATAAGAGAACATCGTTCCTCAGAAAAATTCCATAACTTGGCAATATTTTGACTTTTTGGGTCATTTCAATGAAGTACAGAAAACAGTTCATTACACTGCTCCTCAGTTTGATACCACTCCCAACTTAGCACATCGACAGCTCATAGTAGCCATCTATTTTAGTTTATTTAATAAACTGCTAGTATTTGCCTAGCATGTACCTTTGTGAACAATGTCATTTTATATTACATGATCATGTGCTCTCCAAGTTTTAACATATCATGTGAGTACATAACAATATGCAATAGTTTGCAGCTATACTAATGTATAGCTTCCTTTGGGAGAACATTTCTTATGAATATATCACAAAAGGTTAATTGACAGTTTTCTGGAAATCTGTCTTAAATTGTTAACACGTCCGCTGTGGTCACCAGGGCAGTCCGCGAACGCTCTAGGCGGACACCTGTAAGCACATGTGCGCCAAGAGCTGAAATCAGACCCCTGCGAAACCTGTGATATGGGAAGCGAATAGAAGGTCTGCAAAAGAGGTGGTGCTAAGCTGCACGCCGATTATGTGACAGATGCTGCAAGCTCTGACTTTACATTTGTTGCAAACAATTTTAACAACACCTCTGATTTATTGATTTTACTGCAAACTGAGAAGAAAATTAAATTCAAACAAGTGATAAATCCATTTCATTGGGGAAGAATTATACTGAAAACATCAAGAGGTTTATAAAACAGAAAAAGAAACTTATCTGCAATGTGGTGTTATGGAAACCGAATCTCAAATGTGCAAGGCGTATAGGCGATGTTTTTATAGCAAACCACTAAAAAAAAAAAAAAAAAAAAAAAAAAAAACCACCACACACTGCAGACAGGAAAATGTTCGTGATGATTTTTGGTGGCCTGTACCTAACGCAAGTGCACAGCCAAACTAAACTGAGAACTCAGCTAGCGCACCGCTTATAAGTGTCGGCAGCTCTGGCGTGTTGATCGCGGAAATGCTTATAAGGCCGGTATTACACTGTAAAAGATCTTTGACAAAGATCTTTGTCAAAGATTTTATCCAAGATCTTTGACGAAACTACTTCACAGGAGCACATTACACTATCTTAAAATATTTCGTCATACTTGCTCGGAATAAGACTCCAAAATAGTAAAGCGTCTGTATTATAGTACGTAATATAATGTTGCTCGGGAATGCATTCATTGGAAAGAACGAAAACTGGAAACATTTTTAGGTAAAACCCGTGAATAGCAAGAGGAAAATACGAAAACTGCTCGCACAAATGTACTCCACGAGCTACACAGCTGGGAAATAATAACCTAAATTGTTTAAGAACGTGTGTCCAAATATTTTAATTCACCCACATATTTATAAATACTTCATTATAATCGATGTTTCAGGAAGCCCTAAAGCTGTGTCAATGGGTAAATAATGAAAAACTGAAATAATTTAACGTGTGTCATGCTAAACATAATTTCGTTAGACACTTTATGATAATTAAGAAGAGAGAATATTTTCGTAGTTCTTTCATGTTAGGCTTCATTAAGGAATATGCGCTGGGAAAGACATTTTTGTTTGCTGCAGTCTGACATTTGTTTTGCCTGATTTTACGAAACATAAAATATCCGTATAAATACCTGGACTTGTGGTTAAATGTCGAAAAGCATCGTGCAAAGCAAGAAAAAATATGGAGCTAACTAGTGCAGTACCTCATTACGCAAATCATGAATCCCTTTCCACTGAAGATCCTCCCATTTATATCCACATACAAAATCTATTCCAGCAGGCAGTAAAATACACGAATCCTACAGTGTAGGCCTAAGATTTCACGTATTATTCCAGACATGAGTGAACCAAGATGTAAATCACTTTAGGAGGAATTATGAGGTTAGGTTAGAGTAATTCAAATAAAAACATTTATTTCACTTGTGCATCTCCATATATCCTTTGAACCATATAATTTCTTCCCTATCATCAGCTTCAGTGAGCCACTTTGAATACAACTGACAGCAGTAGCTTTTTCTTTATACTATTCTAACACTACATTTTTGGAAATGTTCTTTGTATTAATAAATATTCCGCACACTTCTCACTTTTAAACGATCACTGTGGCAGTAGCGACACAACAAATACACTTTTACGTTAATTTGTAGGTTAAAAGGAGTCAAAGCAATGAAAGACGCATGTATACAATGGCGAACTTTTATAAAAGCTAGGTTCTCTCGCTGACTTTTATCAAATATCTTTTATAAAAGATGACCCATTACACTGTCAAAGATTTGACCAAAGAGCTTTGATAAAAGATCTTTGTCAAAGATCTTTTACAGTGTAATACCCGCCTAAGCGTCAGTCGCAGCAAACAAGTTAATTATCTGATGCTCCTATTATCTTAAAATTAACAGATATATTGTTTGGGCATTCATGTTTTGGAAAATTGTCTACAAATATTGCATTATTAGCACACTGCACAAATTAGCATTTAAAAGCATATTTTAGTCATGGAGAAGATGTGTAAAGTGTGTTTGAAACCCACTCAGATATACAAAGGAGAAAGCGGTCATGTGGAGCAATTATTTCTATGAGGATATTAATGTGAGTAAGCACCCTGATGATTATTTTAAGAATCTACAAACATCTACCATACTATGCAAATTCAAAGTTGTGAAGTAATAAGTACAGATTAGCAAGCTGGTGTTTTCATGAACCAACCAGCTGTTCACAATATGACATGCCAACGAGTAGTATTCGAAGATGTTTTACAATGTATATGGTGAAAGTAAAGTTTCCAGGTTTTACATAAAAAATGCAACATTTCAGAATATGATAGCGATATCAACGATTCGTGTCCAATGCGTGTCGAATGCATCTGGTGAACTATTTTTAATATTCTTTGAAAAGGGGCTAATTTTGTATATTCCACTATTGCACACTATCACATTCTTTTGTGGTTTGAGCTTGGGGCACAAAAACTTTGCTATAGCACTCATGCAGGATGACAATTCTTTAACTATTTGAAACAAAACTTTATTCAACATGTAAATGTCACTACATATATTCTGATTTAGGTCATGACATGTTGGATATGCCCGCCTTTCAAGACATGACCTACTGAAGTGTTAACATTAATGCTGTTTAATACATGAATGGTCCAGCAATGATTTTGGTAGGTCTTTATATAGAGCTCCATACAAGTATGTCACATCTGTTCAGATCCATGAAGTATGGCAGCTAATTGAGGCGTATGTCAGTGGTATCTGGGTACCCCACAGCCAGAATGCAGAAACCAGAGTACTCTTCCAGGATATCACTCTTCTTACAATCTTACATTAACTACATCTTCCTGAAATCACGCTCACTTCGGATAAGTGAGATATCATCTCGCAACACCTTACATTCCATTTGATAGTCACCATTGCATTAAGGAATACAACAGCAGTTTTGTGCTATAGTAACACTACAAAACATTTTTCTTCACATGGCATCTTCTGCCTCTTTTCCACAGACCTTTCACTCTCACCATAAATGTTCTTATACTACTTTTTTTTTTTTTTTTTATCAAAGGTAAATTTAGCCCAAAATTACAGAATACAGGGTTAACCAGTTATATTATCAAATGATTGCACTTAGTGGATATATAGCTGTAAGGCATGGCATGGTAAAGACAGCACAGAACCAAATAAGAAATACGAAGTTCATTGTAGTCAAGTGAAATTTATCAGTCACCAATATTGCAAACTACCTCTACGGCACGTGGGGGACTCCACCAGATGCAACTATTTTGCTAATTCATCGTTCATTTATAATGTTTCGTGGTTTGCTAACCTGCAGCACTAGTTGAAATTTGTTCTCCCACCTGTGTTGATAGGTTTATGATTTAAATAATGAATTTTTGATGGTTGGTTCTATGCCTTTTTTAACTTCACTGCATGGTTAAGGACAAAGATTTGTTTGATGTTTACATTATTCTGCCTACTTTGAAGCATACTGTTTCATCCTATTTTCGATTGTTGTAACCACCATTTAAATGAAGCTACTGCCACATGCTTTTTGTATCTGCCTACTCAAGGGCATAATTGAAGGAAGAAAGCTCAGGGTTTAACATCCTGCCGACAGCATGGTCATTAGAGACAAGCTTACGCTAGGATTTTCGTGAATGGATAGGGGAGGAAATCGGCGGTGCCCTTTGAAAGGAACCATCCCGGCATTTGCCTGGAGTGATTTAGGAAAATCACGGATAACCTAAATCTGCATGGCCGGAGGTGGATTTGAACCACCATCCTCCCGAATGAGAGTCTTGTGCCTTAGCACTGTGCCACCTTGCTCAGTCCATAATTGAAGACTGGGATACAACCCAATGGCTTTGACCAATGACATAGCCAAGCCACACAAGATACGCTACATAGATTGCCAACTAGCAAAACACTCAACAAATATGAACATGGGATAATGTTTTAATACTTACAACATAATATACCATCAATCACAGGTCTCACGCAAAAAATTCACACATTCGGCACACTCCTGCAGAGGGGGGAAAAAAAATCCTCTCAACCTATCCGAGAGAAACTACAGATAACTTTTTAAATACAAAATATTTTATGTTCTGCTTGTAAACAAACTGATGTGACATCGGGTAAATGCCAACAGGTCATAAACACAGACTTCACTTGACCCTACACAAGACCATTTACGGTTAATACTTCTTCCCAATTCCTATCGTTACTACACTGACAATTCCAGGATGTGTAAAACTTATCACTTTAGTAAAATCACCACACACACACACACACACACACACACACACACACACACACACACACACACACATTTGGCAAATGGGCAGTTACAATTTACCTAGCTCTTTTGTTATATAGTGCAGTATGTAGCCAAATGACAACTGATGGGAAGTGAAGACAATCAAGGATCACATCATTCTGGTGCAATTTTTTGGGGAAGAGAATTGTCTGCTGTTAATGCACAGTGAAATTATGGTAAGACTACTACTTTCAAACAGTCAAGTAATCCAACTTCACTGTGTGCAGAATTTTTTTTATAGCATTGGAATATATTTGAAGTAGTATCAGTTATGAGCCTATGGATGCAATGTTACATTCCTGCCTTAACACCCAGTCTAAAATTGTGGCTTATAAAAGAGGAAGGTAATTTGGAACAATCTGTGTACATCGAAGGAAACTGCATTGCGATCGATATATATCGAACGTTCGACTCTCGCTTCACTACCAATGTTGGAAAACTGACATGGCAGGACAGCTGATTAACATATCTAATTACAACTCTCTTTTTTTCTGAGGTGATGATCTTATGAAATTTTGGCTTATCTGAAGACCCATGGCATTGGCATGTCGTGTACGCGCATATTTGAAGGTGGCGTAATTATGTTATGGCAGAGTTGTAGACAATGGTATGCCATGGATGGTGTATTATGTTGTAATACGTAATTTACGAGGATAACCACAAATTATTATCTACAATACGTACTTATTAAGATACTATCCTGTATAAGTGTTTTCATGGGTTAAAGCTGATGGGCAGTATCCCTGTCTTCAGTTATGCTGATATTTCGGTAATTTCCAAGAATGCTTGCAATCCAAGACCTTCAGCCTGATATCTAATCTACAACTGTAAATCGATGGGTGTTTCTTAACTGGACATTCGGGCACTACGCGTCCTCACATACTAAAAAAAAGGAGACTTGTCGCTATGCGCCCTCCGGTACTAAAAAACTTCTTGTTTAACCTATACCTTACCGAAGTTTCACTTTAAAAAGTTATCTATAGTGTAGCCTTAAGTCAAACATGAAGTTAGTTCTTTTTCTTCCCCCAAACACGTGAGGGCATGTAGCACCCGAATCTCCGGTTTGGAAACACTTTGAAATTACTGATATTTCTTTTGGTATCGTATGTTGCTTCAAAACAAATCAGAATCTGTTATTCAGATTGGCTAGTTTACAGTATCACCCAATTGGATATGAGCAACAGAAACCTGAACTACAAGCATTGCCAACTGCAACACACTACACTGTACACTAACTGCACTTTAACCCCATTATTTTCAGCGGCATGTCAATATGTTTTCTTGTCCCAACAGCTTCCTCTGTTCACCTTTCATTTAAGGCTACATTTCTAAAATGAAGCTAAACAAAAAGATTTTCTACCAGTAGGAAGTCAGGTATGATATATAAGCAATAGGCTACATAACTACTATTTGGCCATGATAACTTGACAATTTTGTTGGTGCTGCCACAAGCGGAGAAAATCAACATCAATTTAAAGATATTCATTTATTTACATTCGCTGACAATGTTGCAATGCTCCTTGACTATAAGAACTATTGTACACATTGTTGGGATAGTGGTTCCAGCACTGCAGCTGATGCTGCTGTCCGTTCGTGCAAGACATGCCTCCTGCAGCTCCCAGCAGCCACGCGAATCAAGTTATCGTAGCCAAACAGTAAATGATGCAGTTTCAAAACGAGTGGTATTTTACAAAAAAAACATCAGAAAAGGGGGTTAATCTTGTCCTAAAGGACTGTACTATACAGTAAAACTCCTTTATAACAAATCTCAGGGGACCGAAATATTTATTCCTTAAATGGGGGTTTTCCCTAGGTACACCTGAGGAGTGACAAGACATAATTCAAGCATGTGTAGGTATTATAGGAGCTATTTAATTACCAACATATCAATAATCTGCTACAAATTTAAATACATCTCACCTTCTGCAGAAAAAATTATTAAATCAAAAAGATTGACTCAGGTATGGTACTTTAAAACAGCTGATCACAGATGCAAAAATTGGTGCCGTATATCAGCTTTAAAAAACACTATACCCGAGTACTGACAGATTTTCAATGTACTTTTTCTGAAGTCCTCCAGTGCTTTGTTTTCCACAGGATACGCAATCTGTAATTTTTACTAATGCATAAATTTCAAAATGTATGTCATCACCTTCCCCCTGGTTCGATGTATAAATACCTTTTTAACAACCTGTACCTTCAATACAAAACACTTCTTCAAAAATAATTTTCATTGTTAATTCATCAAAAACATTTTCTTCAAATATTGATGGATAGGGAGTTTGGGCGCACAACAAATAGGTCTTTAGCACTTCTACAAATATGTTAAGATTTTCGATTATGTTACGCTGGTAACTACAATAGTAGCACAGTTTTACTTTTTGCTAGTTAAAGGAGCAGCAATAACATTATAGTGTAAGTTCGTCAAAACTCAAATGTATCTGCTACAAGTGTGTCACGGTTTTGCGATATATTACTCTCAATAAATAATCAACACCACCAAATTGTTTACAAAGAGAAAAACGTATTCTAAAGACGTTATCAGCTGTTTGCAAGCCTTCACTGCAGGTCGTCATCGCGCTGTAACACTTCATTCGACGGCCACCGACAATCTGCTTTTTAACCCACCCGTCTTAGGGACCAAATACTTTAAAATCCTCATCCAGGCATTTGTTGAACAAAGTAATTTTTTAAATGCATTGGAGTTTTTAATTTCTGTATCATACGTAGGGGTAACAATGTCTGGCCTTTTAACATTTTATTAGTAGTAATGTTTTCTCCAGTGGTTCAGTTTCAGTATCACAGCTCCACTCTCTGCACTTAAAACTCTGAAACGAGAGATTATTAAGTTTTCTAAGCAGTTCGAAAGCACTATTTTCCACACTAATCTAACAGGGCAATTTTCAAACGTTTTTTTGCACAAGTTTTTTGCTTACAGGAATGCAGCTACACAATTCACACTCCTTCAAAACATCTAGTAAGTACAACTGAACATTTTCACATGAATATTCGTCTTTTTGCAACCAAAGGCACCGCTAGATTTGGCATAAAAGAATGGTCCCTGTTCCTAAAAGTCTCACAATGAAGACAGTGCAAAATCTGTATTCTTCGTCATTATCACACAGCCTAATGTTGCGATAGTCTTTGACAGCATGGATGGTCATCAGCTTCTCTCCACTCTTACGTTTTCTACATTTATAGGCTAGAAATCTGAAAAGTGAATCTGAAGAAAATAACATGACAACACATCACAGATCGCGCTTCGTAATTTTCGACTGACGTCAGATCACATGACCATAACACATGGAAGACAAAAGTGGGAAATATCTTATTGATTCGTCAAACGATTCTTCCGGTATCACTGCACTGGTATTCCATACAATAACCTATCGATGGAAAGAATCGATTACGGTTGCTTATACCCCAGTATCGCTACAAAGATGTTCGATATTCACTGACTTAAAGAATCAATAACTGACGCCACGTAAACACAAATTCCTCATTGTGTGGAAGAAACAAAATTAACTTGCCCACATTTTTTAGGAATTGCATAAAAACAAAATTTTAATTTGCAGAATGTTTCATGTTTGTTCTTTAAAAGCGGGGTAAAATAACATTATTCCAATGGAGTTTCACCAGGACGAACAGAAATATTCGTTATAAGCGGGTTTTCCATAAATGCGGGTTCCTTAAATCAGGGTTCTACTGTATACAGACTGATGAACGTAAACATGTCAAAAATTAAGCACCATTGTACCAGTAGCAGCAGGGTTCATAAACACTAAACCATACTTACCTTAAAGCCTATGCCTTAATACAGATCACTGCTGTCAGACCAAGCTTTATTTTTGGAACAGCAGCTAAATATGCTAAAAAGAATATTTATCATTGCTGTGATTAGCCAAAAAGATCAGTAACAACTTTTCAAAATGTACAATGTTCACTCAGACAAAACTGAGTCCAAGCATGCATTTCAGACAATCACATCCAAGTATGTCTGTAAATCTTTGAAAAGTAAGAAATGCAAAAAACATTGAATGAATGAATCATATTTCAAGTGTGATTTATTTTACCACCATTACTAGCTGAAAACTGACCAATGATAACCCTAACGCATTGTAATACTACACGTCATTGTAGTCTATGTGCTCATAGGTCATTTTTAATAGTTTGCAGTATGTACAAAGCAAATGGAATTTTAGCACTATAAAACATTTTATAGATCAGCAATAAATCCATCTTTAACAGCGCTCCCTGAGTATTTGAGTGAGATTTGGGAGTAGAAAATGAAGAAGAAAAATAAAGACTTTCCCTGGTTTCTCACTTGTCTGTAAATAAATATACATGGGGCTTTCAAAAGGTGCTCCGCAGATCATGTGACCTGAGCTGTGATTGGCTGAAAAGCCGCCATCTTGAATTATGTGCTTCTGTAGATAACTGATTATTTTTGTATTCTTAGGTAATAAACAGTTTCAATGCCAGACCACATTAAAGACATTTCCAAAATGCTTCATTGTAGTTAGCCTATTTGCTACACTATAATATTACAAAATTATACTAAGAATTACCCAAAAATTATGAAATTATATAGTGCTCAAATAGTTATTTGAAAGAGGAATACAATTCCACATAATGTATAAAGATGATAAACACTACAAAATGACAGGAAGTTTATGGAGATAAGCCAATGAATTTATTCAATTGCATTGTTACACTCTGAATTAACGGACTATTAGCATGAGTAACTGGTCTGGACAATTTTTATACTGTGTAGGTAACGCACTGACAGTAGGCCTACCCTCCGTCTTGCAAAATAATCATTCACCCCATATATTCAGAACAGGATAGAATGACAGGAAAACAGACTGCACCAGAACAAGCACTATTCCAATAACCAAAACTAAAAAGATTACCATCTAAACAATAGTACTGTCTATCCACCCGTAGACAACAGCTTGTTTTCACCCATAAAGATTAACTGTAAAACATTGTTACATGTTAAAACTAGCAATTTGTCCACGTCTTAAAAACTAAAAGCTGACTGGGAACTGGTCTTCTTATCCATCTTCCGTCCCCAGTTTCAAAAATTTAATGGGTCCATTTGACCAGTCTAAGGTAACATTTGAAAACATTGCTTATAACTAATTTTAGTTCCGATCTATCAAATTTCATTGTATGCAAAAATTTCATGCGAAATATTCCTTAATCAAATTACCTACAAAACGAAAACGAAAAGGGGGCACGCTAAAGAAATATGGTATAAATTTACTGTAACTCTTGGTACGCATACATAAGTACAGAAGACATGGACCTCTCTCATATTTCCATGTAACTCCCGAAGAAAACTAGAGCATATTTTGGCTCAGCAACTCAAAATGGTAGAGATGATAGTACGCCAATATGCTATCGAAATTTATAAAAATTGAATATTTTTATTTATACATTTAACATCAATACGCATCGGTAACGCATTTACGATACTATGTACTAGTAAAACATCACTAACAAATTTAACACTACCTTCACTTCTCCGCCTTTCGATGGCCGTCCTCGCTTCCTCTTCGTATCTTCAGCGGCTGAAGAATCGTTATCAGACATCTTGACTTTTCTCGTGGCTATTGTGACCCTGTAATAAATACAAATCCAAGTGGAATACGATATTTCACCTACTATCAATCATTAACGGACAAAATTCGTAATACGCCATTATGGCGCGAAATGCCTCCCCACTCAAAAAAGAACTACAAAAACAAAACAAACTGCCAATCACGTTCATGATACACAGCGATGAACTTTTACCCACATATCCGTTAATACATAAATTCTGTGGCTGTTTGTTACGTAAATACAAACAGCTATTCAGAGTCCCTGCCCGCCATTTTCAAATCAAATATTTCTACTAAGAATATTGAAGCAATCTTTCGCCTATTTATAGCCGATATCAAATTCACCGACACAAGGTGAATTTATAAAATAAAATTATATACCTCATATTAGACACTATTTAAATGCAAGAAAATCTACGAATAATACTTCTTGCACTTAAAATCTCAACGTATTCGTCAAGCAATCAGGCTACACAACTCTTCGATCCAACGGACGCCATGGTTCTGCTACAAAGCTTCCACAAACGCCAATAAACAGTTTTAATAAACCTACCTCATTTAAGGTTCCAACAATTTCGGCAAAATATCCAATAAAATGTATAAATTTAGTCTGCTGAGCCTAAGCGCCTCAGTTCTGTTTCGATTGTACGCAATAAACTCAAACCCCGGTATAATACTTACTGCTTACCTCGCACCGGCGCGATGACGGCTTGGCAAGAAGTTAGTTCCAAAGCGTTCACACAGATAGCGCACGCTTCCCGCCCAAAATTCTGTACGTTGTCAAGGGTGCTATATGGAAATGAAAAAATTCAAAGGGAAAAACATATTAATACAGGCATTCTGAATTAATTTTATTAAATACAGAAGTTTTTTTTCGTAGATATTTCACACAGGTATAGAAACTTATTTACCGAAAAAGAAAATTCTCTGTAAAATCATCAATTACAGCCAAACAAAAAAAAAGTTACGTGGAAAATAAAACGGAATTGCCACTAAAATCTAGTTATTACGTATCTTGAAATAATTAAATTATAAGTTCAGTTAGTTATACAACTTTCAAATGATCTTTGTATTTAATTTCAAATACAAATAAATACGACGCCCTCAGTTAAATAGGGAGGAGTGGAAGTTCCACATAATGTAGGGAGGGGAACGGTGTTAACGTGAAGGGATAGTAACACGAAGAAATAAATGTTTTGAGATAATTTTCTTTGCTCTCAGTAAAAAAATTGTGAATCGATTTATCGTAGCTATTAAGAAATTTCTTCGGCTAATGTAAACGTCCTAGCCCGATCCCGCTAACAAGTAGCCATACAAACATATTGATTTAAGTAACTTCTGCTTCAGAAGTCAAAATTTCGTAGTATTACACGCGGCGTCAATAGTTGAATAAAAGTAACAAGTACCGCGTAACCTTTTTCCGCTATTTTGAAAGGATAAAGCGTTCACACTAAACCACACTAATTTTATGTGCGAGAACTTTGCTATTGAAAACAAAACTTCAATGCTCTTAAAGGCTAGTTTGACAATTTTAGGTAATCAATATTTTAAGGAAATAATTTACACGGCTGAATCTACAAAATTAAAACTATAAAAGCAAGTATCAGCACTACTAATAGTACTAGAGGAAACCTGCATACATAGGTACAATTATGAGGAAGGGCCCGTTAAGGTCTACGCATAAACATGTCATTAATTGGGACGTGTAAGAGCCCAAATTCTATTGAGAGAGTGTATCTAGTACGATATGAGATCGATGTACACCATAATATGAATCATTTTGTAGAAATGATCCTAGTTCACGCTTTTTGACGAATCAGAAAACTATCGCCAATTCGTAGTTAAACTCTTGATTACTGGACAAAGGTCAATGGTAACCATCTTACTGACTGCATATGAAACGAACAACCGGAACGTAAATTGCGTTTTGAAATTCCTGACCTCATTATATAAATTACTGTCCACTTTGTTATATGCTTTCATTGTGTTTAAAAATGTTAACCACATCAGTCTCTGTTAAGGTCTCCAGTTGAATATTTGTTAGTGGAACGTGTGTGTGTGTGTGTGTGTGCTGAAGTTCAAACAGGTTTTACATTTATAGTTTTCATTATGAGACATCAACAGGGTGGGGTAGCATGGAGAAATCAAGCAGTAGGACTTTCATCAAACACAGAATATGATGTGACCGCTGGTGATTAAGTACCTAAAGGGCTGTATAAGACAGTAATGGCCCTTGTCATGTATAGAAGAATACTTTAGACCTAAACCGACCATAAAATATATTTAAACACCAAACAACGATTATGAAAAACAAGACATGCATGTGAAAAATTATAACATGTAGTGAGCGAGAGAGAATGATACTTTGTCATTCATTCCAAAAGCTATGTCATTAATTCTTAACATGTCACCCCAAAATTTCTTAAACATAATTGATTCTCTCTCTTTTTTATAAAAATGCAGGATGAGATATCATATGTAGAAATGGGTTATCGAGCAAACTAATGAGATGAACAGGAAGTTTATTAACTTGCATACATCACTGGCAGTGATTTTAATACATCTGAGTATGGGACCGGTTCCATCCCCCATAACTATCACAAAGTATAAGAAGAATGGGGGAGAAGTCTTCAGAGACAAAATTCATAGCCGATGTTACGCTCGATTGTAAGCTTTTCTTTAACAAATGTGAAGTTAACACAATAGCATAAAAATGGAAAGTTGAAGACACAGTTAAGGTTTTTCTGTTGTGAAATCTTCATTTTCTTGGCATACTGAATGTTCAAACAACTTACTGCCAGGTGACATCGTCGACTATCCCTGATATTTCGACAGGAGCACACCTTGACATTCTCGTGGCACAACTGCAACACGAGTGCCATTGTGTCCTGTGAATGGCAAGGTGTGCTCCTGTTGAAATATCAGCAGTAGTCAATGACGTCACCCAGCAGTGTACCTGTAAGTAGTTATTCTTTTGTCTTTGCATAACTTAGAATTAGATTTTACTAAAAATATAAAAATATTGGTGTATGACACAGCTTTCACATGTGGTCTTGACTTAAATGTGATAGGATACAGCAACTGCAATGATAGGGTGTTTCCCACAATACAATCAGTTTAAACTATATACATTCCTCCACTCCACTTCAGCTTTCTATAACAACAATGTTTTATTTCTGTAATTTAAATAACTTTTGTCGTATTAATCCACCCTCTTGGCCCATGCTTTTTTAAACTGTGCAGGTGAGAAATCGCCTATCACATATCGTGGCCCCACAAACTGTTCAGCCTCAATCTCCAACATCTTTGTCATTTTCTGACCTCCTGACCTTATCTAAGTTTCAGATTGGATTTACGTTAAATTAATACTTGTTCCATAGATCATGTTCCACATCGTTATAAATTGTATCATGTCAGTTTAAAAAAAGTATCGTTACATGAGATTCAAGAAATGAATTATTATTAGTAATTATTATTATTATTAATAAAAATAATTTGTAAAATTATTTACTAGTGAAATTCAATACTAGACCTTGAAAATTAAATATTATACAGGCATATGCACCAACTTCAGCAACGGATGATGAAGTGTGGAAGATTTTTGAGTCCCTTTTCAACTGTCGTGAGTCACTACCCAAAATGGAAATTACTGTAGTGCATGGGGATTTTAATGCCAAGATAAGGAGATGAAAATCATGAAATGAAGTACTTTGCTGTCATAGTTTAGGCAAAAGAAATGATTCTGGAAAAAAAGTTTTTTATTACCTGCGCCTGCTTCCAACACCATACACTAAGACTGAACACATGGATCTTGGCAGAGGGAATTTATTGATCAGTTTGACTATTCTTTGATTGGGGTGAGGTGGAAATTGTCTATTAAAAACATAAAGAGTCGTAGAGATGCTGGCTGTGCTCCTGACAATTAGCCTCCAAGTCCTGAACTGAGAATGAAACTGTCAAAATCCAAAGGAATGCCACTAAAAACAAGAACAGAGCAGAAAGACTGGAACTGAAATTTTTGGTAATCGAGTTGATGAAAAACTTTCAATCAGATATGACATTTGCAGAGAAATTGAATTTTCTGAAGCAGGCATTAGTTAAAACTGCTGAGAAAATAATCAACAATGGCAAAAAAGTGAAGGCTGGAGGGGGGGGGGGGGTAAGCTACTGCTTTAGGCACAAGAATAATTGCATCAATGAAACTGGCGAGAGAACCTGGGAATTCTGGGTTTGCAACAAGACCAGGTATATGTTCAGTGAAATTAACAAGATCCTTGAAGCCAACAACATGGGTTTTAGATGATGTAGAAAGCATACCTATAATGAATATATAATAACCTGTTTATCAGAGGAGAAGATGATTTATACATGGATGACAATGGAAAAGTTGAACAAACAAACATTCCTGGAGAGAAAGAACCCAACATCTTAAGAGAAGTATTCGGAAATGCTATAGCTAAATTGAAAAATACCAAAGCAACTGGAGCTGACCTTATATCAAAGTGTGTGGGGGTCTGGGTTTGGGAATCGTGCATGAAATATATAACAGCATCTGGAATAAAGGAAAATGGATAGAAGCCTGTACCATCTCAAAAATGATTCCTTTTCCTAAGAAATGAAATACAAACCATTCTGAGAACTACAGACCTATTTCATATGCCTTATCTCACATGTCAGCAAGAGTCTTCTAAATGTTATCCATGAATGCTCAAGAGCCTACTTAGATAAAGAAATACTACCTTCTGAGCAAGCTGTATTTGTCCAGGATAAAGGAACAACAATTCAGATTACTAACATTTGACAGCTATTTAAAAAATACAGGGAATTCAATATCACTTTAGTGCTTTGTTTCTTGAAGTATAGTAAGGCTTTTTACTGTGTTCAATGGGAAGAACTGTGGAGTGTGCTAGTGGAAATGAGCATTACTGATCACCTTATTACCCATATAAGAAATCTTTATTCTGAGAGCAAAGCATTAGTCAGACTAGATAAGACAATTTAAAATCCCTTTGAACCCTTTAAAGGAGTGCTACAGGAGTGAATTGTATCACTAGTTCTACTTAACATTTATGGTTGTACTTAACATTTATGGAAAAAATATTATGTGGAAAATTCTTCATTGCCTGGACTGGTGGGATCTGAATTGTAAGATGAAGAATCAGTCATTTGAGATTTGCTGACGACACCACACTATTTGCAGAATCACAAGCAGAAATGAAGGAACTAGTGGATAGAGTTAAGAGAGAAAGTGAGAAACTTCATCTCTCAGTTAATGAGTAAAAAATCAATATCATGATAACTGACAGAGGTGGTTCAGTACCAGCTAATAATATACTCTTGGAATATGAATAAGTTGATAATCTTGTCTACCTGGGCTCAATGGTGCAGAAAGAGGGCAGGTCTTCACCAGAAATATGACTTAGAAATGACCTGGATAAGGAGGCTGCCTCGTTGCCAAAAGTGATTTGGAAAGACAAGCCCTAACTAGAACCACTAAATTGAGAGTGCCAAGATCTCTTCTGTTTCACATTTACCATTATGGGGCTAAAACATCAACAGCAACTGAAGGGGACTGCATAAGAACTGATGGTTTTGAGATGTGTACCTACAGAAGATTGCTGTGAATATTATCATCAATTCTTTAAGAACCCAGGGTTGAGAAGAGGTTGCCCAGTATTTGTTTCCAGTGAATCCTTTAGATATTTCGCCACATTGTTCGACGATAAGAGTGTAACTTGGAAAATATCATCAAAGCCAAAGTTGAAGGAAAAAGGTTGCATGGAAGATCACTAAGATGATGGATGGACCAGATAAAGGTGAACTACCCACATAAATGTTGGTCTGGTGCCTGCTGTCATGCGACATGATTAGCCCCAGTTGAACAGCTCTGTCAGGAGGGTCAATATGGAGTTAGATCGGTTGCGTAGGGTGGCCACTCTGTCAGACATTGGTTTGGTTCCTGTTGAGGCTATAGATAGGTGGGACTACACAAGGCATGGCCTACACCTCAATCGGAAAGGGAAGGGTAAACTGACTGGGTTAATAGCAAAAACCTTAAGGGTGGGGGGGGACACTGCAATTCTTGAATGTACCCCCCACGAACCACAGACATTGCCGAGGTGGGGTGGCTTGCGTGCCTCAACGATACAGATAGCCATACCATAGGTGCAACCACAGCGGAGGGGTATCTGTGGAGAGGCCAGACAAACATGTGGTTCCTGAAGAGGGGCAGCAGCCTTTTCAGTAGTTACAGGGGCAACAGTCTGGATGATTGACTGAGCTGGCCGTGTAACATCAGCTAATGTGGCTTTGCCACAAAGCTACTGCGAACGGCTGAAAGCAAGGGGAAACTACAGCCGTTACTTTTCCTGAGGACATGCAGCTCTACTGTATGGAAATATGATGATGGCATCCCATCGGGTAAAATATTCCGGAGGTAAAATAGTCCCCCATTCGGATCTCCGGGAGGGGACTACTCAGGAGGATGTTGTCATCAGGAAAGACAATACTGGCATTCTACGGATCAGAGCGTGGAATGTTAGATCCCTTAATCGGGTAGGAAAATTAGAAAATTTAAAAAGGGAAATGGATAGGTTGAAGTTAGATATAGTTGGGATTAGTGAAGTTCGGTGGCAGGATGAACAGGATTTCTGGTCAGGCGAGTACAGGATTATAAATACAAAATCAGTTGGGGGTATTACAGGAGTAGGTCTGATAATGAATAAGAAAATAGGAATGCGGGTAAACTACTATGAGCAGCACAGTGATCGCATTAACATTGTCAAGATAGATACGAAGCCAACACCGACAACAGTAGTACAGGTTTATATGGCAACTAGCTCTGCCGATGATGAGAAGATCGAAGAAATATGTGAGGAGCTAAAGGAAATTATTCAGACAGTTAAGGGAGAGGAAATCTTAATTGTTATGGGAGACTGGAATTCGGTAGTAGGAAAAGGAAAGGAAGGGAAGATAGTAGGTGAATATGGACTGAGCAGGAGGAATGAAAGAGGAAGTCGCCTGGTAGAATTTTGCATGGAACATGATTTAATCGTAACAAACATGTGGTTTAAGAATCACAAAAGAAGTTTGTATACGTGGAAGAGACCAGGAGACACCGGAAGGTATCAGATAGATTTTATAATGGTAAGACATAGGTACCGGAACCAGGTTATAAACTGCAGGACATACCCAGGGGCAGATATAGACTCTGACCATAACTTGTTAGTCATGAACTGTAGGCTGAAGGTGAAAAAACTGCAGAAAGCAGAAAAGTAGATACCGCCTACAGGAAAATAAAAGAGACATTTGGGGACAAGAAAAGCGACTCTATGAATATCAAGAACTCAGATGGGAAACCAGTTCTCAGCAAAGAAGGGAAAGCTGAAAGGTGGAAAGAGTACATAGAGCAGCTCTACAAAGGAAATGAACTTAGAGACGATGTTGTAGGAAGGGAAGAGGAAGTAGATCAAGATGAAATAGGAGATACTATACTGAGAGATGAATTTGACAGAGCCTTGAAAGACCTAGGTCGGAACAAGGCCCCAGGAGTAGATGACATACCCTCAGAGCTACTAAAGTCTCTGGGAGAGCCAGCCACGACAAGACTATTTGAACTGGTGTGTAGGATGTATGAGACAGGCGAAATGCCCTCAGACTTCAAGAAAAATGTAATAATCCCCATTCCAAAGAAATCAGGTGCAGACAGGTGTGAAAATTACAGAACCATCAGTTTGATAAATCATGGTTGCAAAATTTTAACACAAATTATCTACAGGAGAATGGAAAAGCTGGTAGAAGCTGACCTCGGGGAAGATCAGTTTGGATTCAGGAGGAACGTAGGAACCCGGGAGGCAATACTCACTTTACGTCTTATCTTAGAAGATAGATTAAGGAAAGGCAAACCTACATTTTTAGCTTTTGTAGATTTAGAGAAAGCATTTGACAATGTTGACTGGAATAAACTCTTTCAAATTCTGAAGTCAGCAGGGATAAAATAGAAGGAAGGGAGAGTTATTTACAACTTGTACAAAAGCCAGACCTCAGTTATTAGACTCGAGGGGCATGAAAGGGAAGCATCAGTTGGGAAGGGAGTAAGACAGGGTTGTAGCCTTTCTCCGATGTTGTTCAATTTGTACATCGAGCAGGCGGTGAAGGAAAGCAAGGAAAAATTTGGAATAGGGATTAAAGTTCAGGGGGAAGAAATAAAAACTTTGCGTTTTGCTGATGACATTGTAATTCTGTCAGAGACAGCAAAGGACCTGGAAGAGCAGTTGAATGGAATGGACAGTGTGTTGAAGAGAGCGTATAAAATGAACATTAACAAGAGCAAAACAAAAATAATGGAATGCGGTCTTAGAAAATCAGGAGATGCTGAAGGAATTAGATTAGGTAACGAAACAATGAAGGTGGTAGATGAGTTTTGTTACTTGGGTAGTAAAATAACATGCGATGGTCGCAGTACAGAGGATATAAAATCCAGAATGGCAATGGGAAGAAAAGCATTTTTGAAAAAGAGAAATTTGCTAACATTGAATATTAATTTAAGGGTAAGGAAGTCTTTACTGAAGGCATTTGTGTGGAGCGTTGCCTTGTATGGGAGTGAAACATGGACGATAAGCAGTGCGGACAGGAAGAGAATAGAGGCTTTTGAAATGTGGTGCTACAGAAGAATGCTGAAGATTAGGTGGATAGATCGCATAACTAATGAAGAGGTACTGAACAGAATTGGTGAGAAAAGGAATTTTTGGCATACCCCGACTAAAAGAAGGGATCGCTTGGTAGGACACATTCTTAGACATCGGGGAATCGTAAATTTAGCATTGGAGGGAAGTGTGTGGGGTAAAAATCGCAGAGGGAGACCAAGAGACGCGTATAGTAAGCAGATTCAAGTGGATGTGGGTTGCTGTTCTTATGAGGAGATGAAAAGGCTTGCTCAGGATAGAGTAGGGTGGAGAGCTGCATCAAACCAGTCTCCGGACTGAAGACCATAACAACACCATCTCTTTTTTAGGCTAAGACCAGGGTCCAATGGGAAGCTCAGTTAGGTATATGCCAAAGATACTCAAAACTCACATGAATCTGATAAAAGTAAAGTAAAAAATAATGTTACCATATTTCACCAAAATATTGGGGGATTAAAGAACAAAGTAGATGAGCTACTGGTTAGTTTAGATGACATAGAATGAGAGAATGTAATACATATACTATGCCTATCTGAGCATCACATTGTGACGGATATGGAAAAAGTAAACATAAGTAGTTACAAACTAGCAGCACTTGTGAATAGAGAGAATAAGGTGAGAGGAGAAGTTGCCATCTATGTAAAAAGTTATTAAAGTGTAACAAGTTTAGAAACACAAAAGTATTGCGTAGAGCAACATGTAGAAGCATGTGCCTGTGAGCTTAATCTGAAAAAGGTCCATCTTTTATAATTGTAACAGTATATAGGTCCCCTTCAGGAAACTTTCAGTTATTTATGAAAAATTTGAATGCCTTGTTGTGCTATCTGTCAGATAAGTGAAAACAAATTATTATTTGTGGGGATGACTCGGAAAAAAGACCTGGAAGTCTTACTCGGTTCTTTCAATTTGTCATCTATAATTGATTTTCCAACTAGAGTAGTAAAGGACAGCAGCACACTGATAGATAATTTTTTTTATAGACCAAAATAAGTTTAAAAACATAAATGCTTGTATTGTCGAGAATGGTCTTTTCGATCATGGTGCACAGCTAGTTACAGTAAATGACATAGTTCCTCTCTGTAATTCAAAACAGCCCTCCGAAGTTGTGCGTTCAGTTAATGATTCAACAATTAGAAATTTCAGGGAAAATCTTCAGCAGTTAGACTGGGATGCTGATGATAATTAAAAATACAACTTATTTCATGATACATTTGTAGGAGTATTTGAAAATTGTTTCCCCAAGAAAATAGTTAAATACAATGATAAGAAGATGAGGAAATCTTCTTAGGTTGACAGTCGATGAGGCACTGACTCGGCTGTCAACCCGAGAAGATTTCCTCATTGAGATCTGCTGAGAAAGTCTGATGATAAGAAACCATGCAAGAAACCATGACTTACTAAAGGAATAAGAATATCTTGTAACAGAGAAAGGGAAATGTATCTAACAGCAAGAAAGAGTAATGACCCAGAACAGTCAAATATTTTAAAAACTACTGTGCTACATTACGAAAAGTCATTAAAAAGTCCAGAAGCATGTGCATCATGTCTGAGATTAGTACCTCTGATAATATAATTAAAACAATTTGGAATATTATTACCAGGGAGACAGGGAAACCAAGAGCACAGGGAGACAGCATTGCCATCAAACTGAATGAAAAGTTTAAAACTAACAAGCCAGAAGTTGAAAACACTTTTAATAATTATTTTTTAAATGCTGTGGAGAAAATATGATCTAAATGTTCCTTAGAAGCAGCTAGGCAGTTAATGGAACAAGCCATACCCACACAATTTGATACAATAGAAATTCCACCCACCTCTCCTTCTGAAATTAAGAAAATAATAATCTCTCTCATGAGTAAAAGCTCACATGGAAATGATGGTATTTCCAGCATCGTAATAAAAGCTTGTTCTCAAGAGGTAAGTACAATTCTTTGCCACATATGTAATAGTTCTCTGAAGCAGGATGTTTTTCCTGATAGACTGAAATATGCTATTTTTAAACCACTAAAAAAAGGGGGGGGGGTGGGGGATACGTCTGATGTCAACAACTACCACACTATCTCACTTCTAACAGCCTTATCCAAAATTCTTGAAAAAGTAATGTATTCTAGAGTAGTTTCAAAAATATGTAAAAACGAAGTTCTAACAAAATGTCAATTTGGTTTTCAGAAAGGCTTTTCAACAGAAAATGCTATATATACTTTCACCAATGAAATATTAAATGCTCTGAACAACCAGACATCACCCGCTGGGATATTTTGTTATCTCTCCTAGGCTTTTGATTGTGTAAATGGTAGAATTCTCCTAAATAAACTAAAGTATTGTGGTATGAATGGGACAGTGTACAAATAGTTTAAATCATACCTAACAGGAAGAGTGCAGAAATTTGACATAAGTAATTCACATAATATGCAAAAAACAACTGATTCCTCAAACTGGGAAACAATCAAAAATGGGGTGCCACAAGGTTCGGTCTTGCTGTTCTTAATATACATTAATGTCTTGCCATTCTATATCCATGAAGATGCAGAGCTGGTTCTTTTTGCTGATGCTACAAGTATAGTTATCACACCTGACAGACAAGAACTAACTGAAGAAATTGTAAATGACGTCTTTCAGAAAATCATTAAGTGGTTCTCAGCAAATGGACTATCATTAAATTTTGATAAAACACAGTACATACAGTTCCATAGAGTAAATGTTATGACACTATTAATAAATATAGACTTTGATCAGAAATCTGTAGCAAACATAGAATATTCAAAAATTTTAGGTGTATGCATTGATGACGGGTTGAAATGGAAAAAGCACATTGAAGATCTGCTGAAACATTTGAGTTCAGCTATGTATGCTATTAGGGTAATTGCAAATTTTGGTGATATACATCTCAGTAAATTAGCTTACTATGCCTATTTTCATTCTCTGCTTTCATATGGCATCATTTTCTGGGGTAATTCATCATTGAGTAAAAAGTATTCGTTGCACAAAAGTGTGTAATTAGAATAATTGCTGGAGCCTATCCAAGATCATCCTGCAGACACTTATTCAAAGAGCTAGGGATCTTCACAGTATATATATTCACTCATGAAATTTGTTATTACTAATCCCTTTGAATTCAAAAGCAATAGCAGTGTCCACAACTACAACACTAGAATGATCTTCACTATTCAAGGTTAAAACTAGCTTTGGCACAGAAAGGGGTGAATTATGCTGCCACATAAGTCTTTGGTCACCTACCAAATAGCATCAAAAGCCCAATAGATAGCCAACTAGCATTTAAAAATAAATTTAAAAAAAATCTGAATGGCAACTCCTTCTACACTATAGATGAATTTTTAGATATAAAATAGTAAATCTGAAAAAATAATAAAAATATTATGTCATGTAATATTTAGTACAAAGTTATAATTTGTAAAGACACCTTTCATCAACCTGACACATTCCACATCATTACTAAGTGTCGTATTCATGATCTATGGAACAAGTACTAATCTAATCTAAGACCAATTTAAACATGGAGTCCCCTACTCTGAGATGCCAAGGACCGAGAAACATGGAGACATACTATTGATGCAGTGTGTGTGTGTTTATAACTTGACTGCACTGCTACACCAAAGAGCAATTCTGGAGTCATCCTGTATGGTAGTGGCATGACCTTGTGCTCATTCCAGATGCTAGTTGTAGCTTCTCTGTCAGTGTAACACAGTGTTGAGCTAGCTAGTAGTATTGTTTGCAACAGTTACATGTTCCTTTCTTTAGGACAATAGAAAAAAGAGGCATTGTGGCAGAACTAACTTAATAAACTGTAACAATAGATGAAAAATAGCAATTATTAAAAGGTATGAAAATAATTAACAAACAGTTGATCTAGTCAAAGTTATAGGGATGTTAGAATCAATGTTAAGGACCATCAGAAATCAAGCAGATAAAATAAAAAAAAAAAAGTTGCAAAATAGCAACAAGAATGAAAACTGCTAAAATAACACAAATTGTTTCACCTGTTATGGAAAAATTGGAAAGGATGTTTTCCCATTGGATTGCACCTCAGAATAAACAAGCCATTCCTTTATCCACTTTGATCATACAGGCTAACGTGACAAGTTTGATGAATTGAATAATATTGAATCAGATCCTAAAGTGCAATCTTTTGTTGTGAGTGCTAGCTGGTTCAAGAGTTTTATGGGATGACATGTATTTCATAATCTGAAGATCTCATGTGAGGTAACATCAGGTGATATTGTTACTGCTGAAAAGTTTCCACCACAATATAGAGCTGTAATTGAGGTGCATGGTTATATGCAACAAATTTCCAATCTTGATGAAACAAGAATGAAACTTCACTCTGCAACGGAGTGTGCACTGATGTGAAACTTCCTGGCATTTTAAAATTGTGTGCCGGAACCGGGACTCGAACCTGGGACCTTTGCCACAGTCGGTAGTGCGCTTGCCCACGAAAGGCAAAGGTCCCAGGTTCGAGTCCCGGTTCCGGCATACAATTTTAATCTGCCAGGATGTTTCATATCAGCGCACACTCCGCTGCAGAGTGAAATTTCATTCTGGAAACATCCCTTAGGCTGTGGCTAAGCCATGTCTCCACCATATCCTTTCTTCCAGGAGTCCTAGTCTTGCGTGTTTGCAGGAGAACTTCTGTGAAGTTTGGAAAGTAGGAGGCGAGGTACTGGCGGAAGTAAAGTTGTGAGGCGGCATCGTGAGTCGTGTCGGGATAGCACAGTCGGTAGTGCGCTTGCCCTCGAAAGGCAAAGGTCCCAGGTTTGATGAAACAAGTTTGTCTGGAAGCATAAGCAGGGAAGAACATTTCTTTCTGTGGTGGAAAAGAGGGCCCTGGATTGAGAGCCTCCAAGGACCACCTCAAATTATTGTTATGAGGAAATGCAGCCTGTAATTATAAAACCAAGCCTCTGTTGGTATATCAGTCCTAAAATCCAAGAGTACTCAAGTGTTACTCTAATGAGGAGCTTCCTGTTGTGTGGCAGACAAAAAAGGTTGGATTACAGAAGCTCTCTTTGACTCTTACTTTTGCAATGAACCCCAATGTGAATTGAAGACTTACTGTGAAGAGATAAATATGTCCTTTGAAATTCCTTTGCTTCTGACATAATGCACCGGGTCATCTCCCTAGCATCACTTATATAGATGACAACATGATAGTTATGTTTCTGCCACCAAAAATAATCTCTTATCCAACCAATGGACCAGGGTGTTATTGCAAATTTAAAGAGCTATTACCTTTGGAAAACATTTCCTCAGCGGTTAATGATGATGATGATGTCAACAATGAAATTTCTGTGAAAGAATTCTGGAAGAACTTCAACAGCAAAAATACTATTGATAATATTGCCCATGCATGGAAAGAGGTTACAGAGTCCTGTATGGAAGGAGTTTGGAAGAAGATCTGGCCCGAACTTTCTATAATCCCAAAATTGACCTTTAAAGTTGAATATGTTAACATGGCAAAATCTGTTGATTTTAGGATAAGAACCAGGCCAATGTGGATGAATTGCTCCAGTCCCATTCATCAGACCTCTCCAATGAAGACATCCTTGAAATGAACAATGACAAAAATGTTTAAGACAGTTTGCTTAGTGCTGAACTCAACAAACATCTTTCTACAGCACAAATCACTGAATTCTTTCAGCACATTGAGACTGCAATTCAGATAATTGAGGAGAATGATCCAAACACTGACAGAAGTAATAAAAGTTTTCAGGGAGATTCGGAATACTGTAGCCTACTACAAGGAACTCTACTGAGAAAAAAAGAATACGGCCTGTCATAAGAGACTAGAATATTTCTACTGAAAACTGTAAATTATCAGCCTTCCACTCCAGGGCTTTCAAAAGCAGAAGAAAGTGGTTCTGAATCAGTTCCTGCATCATGTGACTGAAGCCTGTGATATAATTTTGTGTATTTTTACTGTTAACAAAGGATTGCAGTGTATTTCATTCCAAAGATTGAAGGTTTAGGCATTTATCTCCTTTAATTTATAGGTGCCCATGTATCATGTATGTTAAAATCAATCCACTTTATGGATTTTTGTGTTACCCAATGATTTCTCTGAAAAGAAAAAAAAATTAATTGTGTTTAGCAAGGGATACATGTACTTTTTTACTCAATGATGAATTACCTCAAAATATGGTTCAATTTGAAAGAAGTGAATGAAATAGGGATTGTAAGCTAATTTACTAAGCTATTTATCACCAAAATTTGCAGTAACCCTAATAGTATAAGTAAAACGTATCAGCAAATCATCAATGTGTTTCTTCCATTTCTAAGTCTCATCATGCACAAACATATTTTTTAAAATATTCTACTTAGCTACAGACTTCTTTTCAAAGTCTATATTTATTAATGGTGTAATACCAGCTACTGTATGGAACTGTATACTGTGTTTTATCAAAATTTATTGAGTCCATTAGCAGAGAATCACTTAATTTTATGAAAGACTTTACTTACAATTTCATCAGTTAATTCTTGTTGTCAATCATGGTTACTATACTTCTATAGTCAGCAAAAACCCTACCCTTGTATCTTTGTGAATTTGTAATGTCAAGTCCTTAATATATATTTATAATCACTGTCCTTTGCTTTAATAAGACTTTTAGACTTAGTTTATCATCACTGGCCTCAATTTATCCTGTGTTCATTGTACTCCATTTGGTTTTATTGGTAGTGTCTTTCTATTCCCAGCACCCTCACTCTGTACATGTACCAATTTCCACTATCTTGGCAGTTAAGTTTGAGAATACCAGCCACACTCATGGAATTTTAAGCAAAGCTCACATTGTGTAGTGTCACCCACATTACTTCAAGAACATAGTAAAATGATAGTCTAAGTGGAAAGTGAGGTGGTATATTTGTTGTTTTAGATGAGAAACTAGACTGTACTGAGGAAGATATAGAAGCTATGTGTGTGATTGCTCAGGCAAGACTTATCATCAACAGTAAACTTGTAATTGGCCCCTTTGATCAACCACCAGACTCACTCTTAGATACTACCAAAAATTTAAAAAGTCTGAGCTCATTAATACAATCATTTTCCACTTACACTGTTGCAGTGTGACACTAAGACAGTGCTTGGAGCTGCTAATATAAAGATTGGGAAGGAGCCACATTGAAGACTACACATTGCAGAGCACAGCTTATGTGCAGAATCTAATGATAATGGAATAAGACTAATCAATTTTGCAACCAACTGTAACATACAAATAGAGAGTTCAATGTAGTCACATAAAACCATCCACAGAAAAAACATGGCAACCCCATACTAAAAATCAGATAGACCATGTGATGATAGATACCACACAGAGGATCAGTATGACAGATGTACATATAAGGAGAGGAGCTGAAATACCTGATGGAAATCAAAATAAGGCAAACAATACAGGCACATCATAACAAGACAGTAAAATTAAGAACACACAGAATAAACCTACACGTACTGCAAGATGGAAAAGTGAGAGAAGTGTTTAATATAGAACTGAGAAAATACTTTTAAAGACTGCAAGTAAAAGTAGGAGAATACACAATGGTGGAAGAGAAGTGGAAGCGATTGAAGGAGCCATTAGAACTAACAGGAGAGACAGTACTATGACAAACAGAATAAGCAATGTGGGATAAAGGAAGAATTTATCAACATAAGGGAAATGAAAACAATCTCAAGGAAAGAAAAATGGAACTATTTGGAAAGAAATTATAGGAAGGCAGAAGCTGACCTTTGCAAGAACCACACCAAACAATTTTACAAGAGCATAAAAACATTTTAGAAGGGATACACACCAGTGGCTGGTTTGATGAAGAAGATAAAAACTATGTTAATAGTAAGAAGGGTAATTTAGAGAACTGGAAGACAAGTTTTGAAAAATGTACCTGATGATAAAAAAAAGATTAATCATAACCAAGAAACACTCTACCATGTACAAATGGAAAAGTAGTATCAACATTAGAAGATGTGAAAATGGCTATCAAGATAGGGAAGAACAACATAGCAGTAGAAATAGATCAGGTATCGGCAGAACTCATGAGGATACGAAAATGAGCAAAAACATAAGTGTATATCACTACTATGTATCACACACAACATTCTTTCAAGAATCAGAGTAAACAGAATTAAACCTCATCTTGAAGGCATAGTAGAAGTAGTGCAAATAGGTTTCAGGGCCGGAAAATCTACTACAGATCACATTTTCACACTGAGACAGATTATAGGGAAGAACTGGGAATACAACAGAAGCACAGAAGTATTTTCTCAGTTCTATATTAAACACTTCTCTCGCTTTCCCATCTTCCAGTACAAAGCACATAGAAATAAAAGTGAGACTGCAAAATGCTAACAGAGCCTACTATGCAACACAAAATCTTCTAGGGTCCAAACTGCTGACTAGCAAAACCAAGATAAAGCTATATAATACAATCATCAGACCAGTTCTTATCTATGGGACAGAAATATGGAGCCTAACAAAAACAGATCATCATCAGTTGCAAGTTTTTGAGAATAAAGTCTACAGGAAAATCTTAAATCCATATTATGACAATGAATCACAGTGCTGGAAGAGAAGACACAACAAAGAAATCCACAGGCTAACCCAACAACCAACAATAGTAAACATAATAAATGCCAGAAGACTGCAATGGGCTGGCCATCTGATGAGGATGAAAGAAGACCAAATTGTGTCAAGAATATTCAGGGAGAAGACATATGGCAAAAAACCAAGGGGGAGACCCAGGAGTACTTGGCAAAAAGAAATTGATTGCATATGCGAAAGAATGGGAATAAGTAACTGGCAAGAGGCAGCACAAGACAGGAGCATCTCGGGGAATCATGTGAAATCAGCATGGGAGCTTTGAGTCTCTTAGAAGCCGCCTCCTACTCCTCCTCCTCCTCCTCCTACTACTACTACTACTACTAAAATGATATTGCCATACAGATACTGTGAATGACTCAAAGCAATTGGGAACTAGAGCTGTTATTATTCCGAAGGATTGAAGCTCTATTGTATGATTAAAGCAAGCTTGTGTCGTCTTGTGTAAAACATTCTGTTGGTAAAATTGTCCCCTATTTGGATCTATGGGAAGGAACTACTCAGGAGGGAATCTATAGGCAAGAGTGTGTACTGTTAGACCCTTAACAGGGCAGGTAGGTTAGAAATTCTGAAAATGGAAATGTTTAGTTTGAAGTTAGGTATAGTGAGGATTTGTCCATTATGGTGGTGGCTGGATAGTAGAGAAAGGGGGGGGGGGAGGATAAGTCAGCCCCCTGACATGTGGTCTTGAATGTGGTTGAAAATTCTTCACAAAATATTATTTTTGAATGTGAATTTCTGAGAAGACTCATGCTATACATGTTATTTTCTTCCACCTAAATATACATTTATATCATGATGTACATAAAAATAAAGGTTTGTTGATATTTGTGATATTCTTCTCTGCTGCTTTCTGAATTTTGAATACTTATTGCCACTTGACTCCTGACTAGTAAAGGGTCAATCATTGCTATGTATTGTGTCTTTGATCTATCCATGTCACAATTGTCATTTGCCAACTATGTTTTATTTTTATTGGTGGAATGATAATGTTTTGAGATGCATAGACTGAAAAGTTGTTCAAGTCATCCTAAGTAGCTGATATTTTGGGAGTGCAAATTTGAAAGGAAAGAATCTGAATTTAGTTAATTCACCCCCCCCCCCTCTCTCTCTCTCTCTCTCTCTCTCTCTCTCTCTCTCTCTCTCAAAGTCATTATAAGGCAACACCTTTCATTCAATGCTGCTTCTGTTGCTCTAACTCTGTTGAGGTTCATTATGATGTCTGAATCATCCTCATCAAAGAGCATTATTTATGCTTTATTGGTGTAAAAAAGAAAATAATTTATAATAACATGAACAGTAGTAGTCACACAATTAAACCATGCAGAATGCCAGCAATAAGTTGTCCCAACAGGAGGAAGAGTCAGTATGAGACTGCATTGACTGCTATGTGCCATGCACCCATAGCAGAACTGCACAACTGACTCATTGTGGCCATCTGGCAGTAACAACAGAGCCTTATATCTAACACTGTGTGCATGAACTGACATGGTGATGAAATGTCAATCATGAAGTATGTGGCAGTTGAAATGTTAACTAATGTGATCCTTTGCTGCATTTTGCTTGGAAATTAAGTGAACCAATGACTCATTGTTCGAGTTATGCTTTCATCAGTCTTTTCTTAATGTACCTGCTTACAGGCCACATTCTGCCTCCACACTTAATTGAATGGTATTTGTAGTATGGTATGGTGCTTATTTTACAGATGCAATCCTCTGAGCAGTCAGTCAGTTTGGATTCCAACAGGGTAGAAACACTACTATAGCAGTCTTAGAAATTGTTGACCAATCATTAACTGCCTTTGAAAACCGGAATCTGGTGTTACTTGTTTTATGCTATTTAAGCAAAACATTTGACTGCATTCCCTATGACATCCTGTTAGTTAACTAGAATATTATGGTGTATGTAATCAAGCATTATCAGTAGTAGATTCATATATTCACAACAGAAGGCAGTTTGTTACAGTTAAAAATAAACAATCCCCTTAAGTAGTAATTAATACTGGTGTACCACAAGGATCCATGCTTGGGCCCTTCTTCTTCATCACTGCCACTTGTCAGACAGACAGTACAGTCATATGCTACGCTGATGACACTACTCTTCTCATCTCACATCAGAACATCACAGCCATGAGTAACAGCATGCAGGAATAATTCAATTCTGCACTCCAATGGTTCTCGGCAAATAAATTACTCTGTAATCCAGAGAAAACTCAACAGATTCTCTTAGGGTTGCTCAATGGCACTGAAAACAAACCAGTAAAGCTGTTGGAAATACATATTGATTCAAAACAGAACTGGAAAGCATATGTCAACAAGGTATGCAAAAAGATCTCTAGAGTCTCCTATCCCCTTTTGAAACTTAGGGACATGATTAGTATTGACTTTCTTAGAGTAATATAATTTGGACTTTTCCAGTCACATATAGCTTATGGCCTTCTAATTTAGGGACACACTCCTTTCATTATCCAAATTCTAAAATTCTATGCATAATGTGCATAAGAGGCTCCAGGGAGTAGTCATCCTCTATTTACCAAGCACAGGCATTTGTACATATGTATTTGTGTAATACATGTAAAAACCAGTGGTATGAAAGGGGTTGTCAGGGAACATATTCATGATTACAACACCAGAAAGAAGGCACATTTTGATGTACCAAGATACAGACTATCAAAAACTGATAATTCACATGAAGTGCACCCACTAAAAGTTTTTAACAGGTTATTACCAGCAGATTGGGACATGCCATTTAAAATCCTTAAAAAAAGACTGTACATCTGGTTATGTGACACCCCATTCTATTGTTTGAATGAGTTTTATGACCTGAGTAGAGCTGGAATCAATTTATAAGCAACTGCACTCATTGCGGACATTGTTTTTTATGCATATGTAAATCTTTCACTTAAGAAATATTTTATATGTTTGTTAAACAATAGCTGTTACCCTCTAGCTAAATGATGTTATTATACATTATACATTATTCATATCAATTTATTAAATGTATTTATTAGCTGTATTAACTTTTCTGTAATAGATATTGTATGTACCTGTAATTTGTGTACAACTACGTATATGGATTTTACACAGAGTTCACAATCATAATGTTGTGATAATACGAAATTGCTCATATATGAACAATTCACTGTACATAATGTATGAAATGTTATTCTGAAATGTACCAATGATGAAGCCTATTTCACCTTGCGTGATCAATGGCCCATAAAGTTTCTTGATTCCTTGTGGTCATGATACGATCCCTTCTAGTATATCTCCCCAGGGGATCGATGTGTGGCTAAATGTGTGTACAGGTAGTAAAGTTGCAAGTTTGGTCCTTTCCAGGTATCTTAATTCATAACTTTTTCCATTGTGTCCTTCATTACTTTCCTTCTTGTTTTCTGTCCCTTCTCAATGATGGTATTGTTTGTTTGCATTTCTTGAACAGCAAAGAACTGTATAATATTTTCGACAAACATTTCTGCACTTTATACAGTTAAAGCTACTTATACAAATTTTTAGATTGATAGAGTTCTTTACAGGAACCTGGCTGTAACATTATCTAGTTTTTTAAGGGTTTTCACTGTCAGACAGGCCCAAATTACTTGAATTCTGAGCCTGAACAGTGTTACTGTTGTTGGCACGGATAAATTTTGAAGCTTAGGGTTGTCATAAATGGCATTTGTTACATCTGTCACCCTCTCTTACATGATCATGGAGAAAGTAGTTCCAGTTATTTGTAGAATTTCTTGCAAGTATTTCAATGCTCACCTATCACGCATGAGATGGGCTCTTTATGTTCCTCTTATAAATTTCACTACTTTCAGTTCTGACTTATTTATTTCAATTCAGTTAACTAATATCCATTACTGGTTATTTCCATGGTTACTTGAAGGTCTTCTAGGCTCTTTACGAGAATTACCATATCATCTGCATACATAAGCAGTTTTACATTTCTTGTATTTATGATCTACAGGATGTCGGCATTTATTATGTTTATCACATTCATCATATTTCCTTGTATGATCCCTCTAGTTTTGGTTGATGTCCTTCAACACTGATATGCTATTGTATATAGCTACATGGTGTGCATCTAAAATTTACTGGATTATTTCTAGTTCTAGGTTTGATTTATGTAATGTGTTCTCTAGCTTCAAAAAGAGGATCTTACAGTTGATAAAGACAAATGCTTTGCAGTAGTCTATGAAGATCACATATAGTGAGTTTGGACTTCACTATATTCATTATTATTTCTTGAATAATTTCTCGAACAGTGTTCAGTGGCAACCTTTCTGTAGCCATTCTGGTTCAGTGGGATAGTAGCACAATTTTTGTTCATCATACTATAATAGGAGGCTAGAGAAGAGTTTAAACATAATACTCTCCAGAGTGATTTCTATGTAATCTTCCCTGCCTTTGCTTTGTAGAGCCCAATCATAAGTGCTTTTCTCAAGTGTTGTGAGTCATTCATTGAACAGGAATGCTCTTGAGGTTCTGCCAGGTCTTAGAATGTAAACTTTAGGTCTTCCATGTACAAACAATCTAGCCTGGCTGCCTTGTTGTTCTTTCCAGTCCTCATATGACAAGTGGCTTCTTTGACTGTAATTAGGGCCATGACTTATGTAATTGCTGTGTGAAGTGACTTGGCATTTTGCCCTGCTGTCCAAGAGCATTACAGAGGTGCATTTTCCACTGCCACATATTATGATTTTGTAAGCTTTCATTTCTATCTCGGTAGTTAATTTCTGTTATGAGACAAAATCATTTGCTGTCTACTTTTCTTTCAATAGGTGTCTGAACTTGTAACATCCTTCAGTGTGCTTTGCTAGTGTATCACTTCTTTGTTCCCTGGCAGAATGTCGAGGCTGTTGTGTTCTTTGTCTCAGAAGGTAATATTCATCATAAAACCATGACTTTGTGGTGTGTTTTAATGTTGTTACTTTAGTGGCATCATATGTGTCATTCATAGCTACTTTTGCATAATTTAAGTTTCCCATAATCTTCTTGTGGGTTGTTGTTAATACCTCTGCACTGTTCACTAGCGATTTTCTTCAGCCATGTGACTTGAAATGTGTGATTTAATATTTTTACCTACATATTCCTAAGCTTAATTGGAAATTAGCTATTTCAGGAGATGTTTCTTAATTAAGATTTTTTTCCCCTTCTTCCACCTGGGTGAGAAATCGAGTGTTCATGAATGCCAGGTTCCATTTGCACGTCTCAATGGGTGCTATATGTGTGTGTATTACTTCTCATAATTTAGTTGTCTCAGCTGGTAGTCCATGAGAAAATCTGTAACCATTTAGATTTTGACTTCAATTTATCTATTTGGCAATTTAAAACCCATACCAGAATGGTTGGCTTGCAATCTTCTATGTTATCCAGTATCTTTCCTAGTTCACCACTGATGCCCTCATTCTCACTATGGGGCATGAAATATGCACTTATTATGTTCATTTTACTGATGATTTCTGTGATGGTATTACCTGTATATCTGTATGGTCAATTAGGGGGTTTTCAGATATGTTTTATGAAACAGCTTAGTCTGACTGATCCATGTCCTTGGGCACCTTTCTTGGCTGGGAAGTGACTTCTATAGAAGTTGTTGCTGGTGTTTTCTTTGCTGAATGTTTGTGTTACAAATAAAAGGTCATTCTCTTGGAAAGTGAGCATGGTGATTATGGATCTTGGTCCTACGTTTAATGTGATTATTCTGACATTGTATTCATTATTACTGTTCCTGTACAAATTGTGTTCATGTTGGCTGTGGTGGTGAAAATTATACCTCCTGATTATTACCCTCCAACCCCTTCAAGTCAGGATTTGGAGATTGTTGTCTTCTCTTTGTGATTAATAGATAACTTTGTGCCTTTGGTTTCCAGTTGGTCATAGCATATTTCTCCCAAAATTCTGTTTTTATTGACAAACTTCATTGCATTTTCCTGTCTCATACTCTGCTGTAGTTTTACTCACAAATAGCCACATTTTTCATTAACTATGTTTTAGCTCACAGGTCTCCTTCTTGGCCTTTTTGCTGTTTCTTACAAGGGACACCTTTCACCTCGAATGCTCGGATCCACATGAAACCATGCTTAGAATAATAGACAATCATAAACAGGACAGTGGTGTGCGTCATTTCCATGCAAAATGTTGCACTGTACCTCAAGTCACATTTTAAAAGAGATAAACAAAGTAAAAATATATCTATAGCATAGGAAGGAAATTATATGTAATTTAGTGGCATCAGTGTATCATTACATACTCAAACAGCAGCGCAAAAAAACTCTCTGCTTGAAGTAGTTATAATAGCGCAAAACACACATGTACAGCTGTACCACACACCTGAAAGGGCTTATATTAGTCCTCAAAGTGAAGCTGCAGGATTTTGATGAAGTGGTTAAAACAAAGTGGGAGAGAACAATGTGCACACCTCACTAAAGCCACATTCCAAATCATTTTCATATTCACAAAGTACAATATCAAAAGCCACACTAATTACATTTCAAATGATGATGTTAGTAGGTAAATGTACTACTTGATGAGCCACTTTTAGGTTCCTCCAAATTCCATATATCTATCCAGTATAATGTCGCGTATTTGTCATCACCATTATATTTCTGAATTATTATGTTATACATCTGCTAACTGCATATCCTTGGTCCTGACACCAGCTTGAAGTTAACTTTGTTTTCCCTTGGCGGGTCAGTATAACTCGTATGTGCAAACCCACTGAGTGCAAACTGTTGAAAGCTTAACTAAACCAAGCACATTATGTGAAGATACTCAGTTAACTGAAGATAAGGAATCATCGCCACATTCATTCGTTATTTTTGTGACAAAAGTTGAATTGAAATCTATGGCCCCATTAGCGTCTATCATACATTGAAAGTATTGAAACTGAAGATCGGACCGGGTCGGGAGCGAGTCGTGAATGACGGACCGACTGAGGTTGTCAGCAGAATTGTGACTGACGTTGGACCAGACCACTGACTGCATGACTAGAGAATGACTTACCAAACAAGGGAGTCGGCAGGCCGTCGTCGCTAATAGTCAACACTCAACAAGAAAACCAGAGGTGACGAACAACGATGACAACTAAATGGAATGGACTGATCAAATCGTGAACCAATCAAGACCGTGACGTAGCCGAGTAAGATGCCAGAAAACAACATAGTACATGAATGTATACGGAGCACAGTCAAGACACGACTTAAGACTGGGCTGCAGCTCCAGGCCCTATATAATACGGCTGCCTGCGCAGATAGCAGATGGCATCCCTTAGAGCACACAAACCACATGCAGCACAGCAAATCGTGGAAAGATTAAAGCCAGTTTTATGACACACTATATAGGTCAGGGAGCAAAGGATGGCAATTGAGGAATGCCCTAGGCACAATCAACGACTGAGCCACAGCTGCATAATCAAAGGGGTGGATCATGACATCACAGATGAGGAGGCACTTACAGAACTCAAACGCAACAACGTAGACGTCAAATAGGCTCGGAGAATCATATATATGGCCATAAAGACACCGACAAAAAAGATCAGAGCTATAACACAGTGTGAGATCACAGTATACAAGATGCTTACAAACAGTGTCTTCATATATGACAAAAGACACAAAACAGAGACCTCACATCCGCCAAAACCACAAGTGATGCAGTGCACCAGATCCCTCAAATTCGGACACCCAATGGAAAGGTGCAAGGAAAAAGTATCTACATGTGCAAAATGCAGAGGCCAACATGACATAAGAACATGTACAGCCACCAGCCAAGCCCCCAAATGCAAAAACTGTGACGGCAACCACATAGCTCTGTCAGCAAAATGCAAAGTCAGGCTGGAGGCAGGACCAACCGACAAGGTCGCACCAGTCAGGACACTCAATAGCCCGACACCAATACCCCAAAGCGAAGAAGAACTGAAGGAAGAAACCACACTGAAAACCGACGTCGTCAGGTTCGCCTCATCAGTCTTGTGGAATCTCTTCCCAGGCAGGAAACAGGAAATAGCAAAAACAATTGATGCAGTATCATGAAAAATGTTTGGCAAAACAGTTAAAGTAACACAAACGGGTGACAGAATACACATCATGGTACAAACACCTGAACAACTCAATCATGAAAACCGAGACTAGGAAAGAACACACAGCACAACACTCAAGACATGGACACCATCATGGTGGAAGACCCAAGAGCAGAAAACAACCTAAACTTCCTGCACATTATGCACAAGGCGTAACAAAGAAGAAGACACTGATTAACCACCTGCTACAGCAGCACCAAACACTCGTACTGGGGGTGACGGAAACTTGGACAGAAGAAGATAAAAATTATGAACTCCTGAGATACAATAGTCATGTGAAACATAGGCAGAAAGGACACCACAGAGGAGGGGTAGCGCTCCACACACACACACACACACACACACACACACACACACACACACACACTAGAAAATAGCGGTCACAACACAAGAGCTACCACAACAATTCCAAGACCCTGAAGCAATAATCATACACATACCAATGAGAAGGATGGAAAAACTCACAATAGTATGCCTGTACACACCATCAGGACAACCATTACCCACAGATTTTATGAGATATTTGCTAACTTTCCACAAGATAATCCTAATGACAGACGCAAATGCCAGACACGCCAACCTAGGGGACACAACAGACAATGCGAATGGAATAGAACTCTTGGACTTCCCAACTACAGAACCAATGGACAGAATACCAATAAATCAACCAACATAATGGAGAGTCCACTCCAGATCACATCTTATTCAGCACCAACATACAGGAAACCATAGTTCACTATGAAGTAGGTGACTATCACTAGCGATCACCTACCAATAACCTTCCAACCAACAGTAATACCTCCACTCCCACCCAGGCCAGAAAAACAACCATTAACCAACTACAAGAATGCAGACTGGGATAAATATCAAAGAATAATCAGGGAAGAGTTAATGACACCGCACACAATTGCAGACAACCAGGACCTCGAAAATATCAACAACAAAATAGAGACAACAATACAGAAAGAAATAGATGAAAGTATACCAAAGATAGAAGTAGCAAACTGGTCCCCCATGGTTCCACAGCAGCACTCCAATTAATAAGGGAAAAGAAAATACTTTACAGCAAAATGAGGAGGACACAAGATAGAACACTCAAAAAGACCTGGACCGGGTTAAACGCAAGAATGAAAAGAATTATATGAGAATACAGGCAAGAAAATGGACAACAGTGTGTCAGTAATTAGACTATAGGAACGGGGCGAAATTCTGGCACCGTTTTAAAACACTTACCGGACAAAACAAAATAACAGAACTGTGTCTGACAATAAATAATGAACCAACCACGGACAAAAAAGCCATAGCACAAGAATTCAGAAATACACTCTTTCCCAACCGATCCCAGGTTCGACGAAGATTACCGCAGGCAAGTAGAACTAAACATTGAAAATTCACTCACAACCCCAACAGTAGAAAATGAGAACAAACCAAACTAACAACACATATCAAACCAACAAAGTAGAAGATGCAATAACGAGCGGGAAGAACTCGGCCCCAAGGGAAAATGGAATCAGAAGGCTTCACCTAAGAAAGGCACCACACGAATCTATAATACCCATCCTACAAACAATTTATAACTATTGTATACACAATGAAATGACATCAATATCATGGAAACAAGGCAAAATCATTATGCTACCAAAGCCCGACAAACTGCAAAATAACCCACACTCATACAGACCTATCACGTTCTTAAACGTGATTGGAAAAACATATGAGCGAATAATCATGGAACGCCTGCAAAAACACACAGAAGACCGCCAAATCATACCCCACAGACAATCAAAAGTTCATTCAGCCGCCGACCCACTATTAAAACTCTCATACGACATCACAAATGCCATCAACACAGGACAATGCACACTTGCCATATTCTTAGACATCGAAAGAGCATTTGATAAGATATGGCACAATAGGCTCATCACGAAACTAATAAAGACAGGCATTCCACCAAAAATGGTGAGAATAATTAAACACCAACATAGACAGACAGTGCCGCGTACATATAGGAAACCAAATATCTGACAACTTTACGCCACAAGCAGGAGTTCCACAAGGGAGAATATTTTCGCCACTAGCGTTCAAACTGTACACAGTTGATGTCCCAACACCAGGCACCAACAAAGAAACAGTAGAATTATACACAGACGATACTGCATATTGGGTGTCAGACCATCTGACGGAAAGAGTACAGAGAAAGGCCAACACATACATAACACAACTAGAAAACTGGATGGCCACAAACAGAGTAAAACCAAACCCGAACAAGACACAAATGTTGCTCTTCGAACATAGGGACTTTACCAAAAAGAAAAACCATGATGAGAGGGATATAAGACTAACTCTCTGGGGAACAGAACTAAAATTGAGTGACACAGCCAAATACTTAGGTTCACTTTGATAAATACCTAAACTGGAAAGTGCACCTATGCGAAACACAAAATAAAATCAGGAAAAGACAAGCACCGGCATGCAAGGTACAAGGCAGATTTGAAGGGTGCAGCACTAGAACTGCAATACAGACCTACAAAACCTATGTAAGGCTGGTAATAGAATACGGCATCCCAGCACTAGCAGGTATGGCCCCAACTGTTGCAGAAAAGCTCTACTCCACAGAAAGACGACTGCTGAGAAGGTTCATGAGGCTCAACAATACCAAACCCAGGAAAGAAGTATACGAGGCAGCTAGAATACACCCCCCCCCCTCCCCTGCAGAGTAGGTTACACTTCTCAGGGCTAAATATGGTAGGCAAACTCTACAACGAAGACCTGACCTAGAATACATCCTCACAAACAAGACACAAAAGACCAGAAAATCCAAATACAAATACATCCACCCGAACAGGACGATAGCCCAGAACACACAAAAAATCTACCCGGACTTAGAACCGACCGTGCTCCTGCTAATACAAAACGAGACAACACCACCACACCTGGACAAACAAGAGTAGAAAGAAGAGGAAGACCAGGACCAAAAGAAGACCAGGACCAAGACTTCGAAACTCAGCAGCTACACCACACCACAACCACACCAGCATCAATGACGAACTATTGTAATAACCAGTCACTGTCTAAGACAGTGAGATCTATTAAAATACTAGTATTAAGACCCCAACACAAACAAAGCAACAATATATAACTAAAAATAAAAAGTACAAAAATAAGAACCCAAAATAACAAAACAACTACACACAGCTAGTATTGCAAAAACAAAACTAGATCACAACAACAGCAAAGAAACAAAATACCAGAGAAAACCTGAACAATAGAACCAAAACACCAAATATAACAAATTAACCACAGACCACATGTACATATCCCTATTGTATTATGTAATTTTAAGTATTTTCAACATTAAATCTATTATTATGTCAACTACCTTCAAAAAAACATAACTATGCAACCCCTCAACAAAATAAAAATTATTGTAATGTAGCAAAAAAAAAAAAAAAAAAAAAAAAAAAAAATAAATAAAAAAAAAATTAATGTAAATAAATGTAAAAATCAACAAAATGGCTGAATAGGACAGACAAGAAGCCCTCTAGCATCCTGCCTTACCCCTTCAGGGTGGGGAATGAAAAGAGTAAAATAAGAAAACAGATAGTCTGTGCGGTGGGCACGTCAGTGTGCGCAGCACTGCAGTGGCCACGGCAGCACTCATGGGTGGTGCACGCTGCGTAATGGCTGCTGGCGCAGTCCATGTGGTCTGGAGGGCTGTCAAACTCATCGTACCAGGATACCAGAGAAAGCTATAGACAATTCATGCAACCATTTTCAGTGCCCAAAGTCACTAGTCTAGAATAAATAAATATTCTTCATTGGAATATGGCACTTTCAGTGTTTACAGTACAACCTTTCCTTAGTTTGGTCACAAATAAAAAACCGAGTCTTATGGTCTAATCAGGCTACATCGACAACTGAATACTGCAGGAAAATCGAGATGGATGCTTAGGCCTCCCACTTCAGATGCCCATAACTTAACACGTTCGCTGTGGCTGACACTTATAAGTGTTTCCGTGATCAACACGCCAGAGCTGTCGACACTTATAAGCATTTCTGCAATCAACAAGCCAGTGCGGGTGACGCTTATAAGCGGTGCGTTCGCTAGCCGAGTACTCGGTTTAGTTTGTTTCGCTCTGTACTTGTGTTAGTACAAGCCACCAATGAAATATCACACAATGTTTTCTTGTCTGCAGTTGTGGTTTTCATCATCTGTTGTGCATTGTTTGCAATGGCAATGGCAGCAAACCAACCGACACCAGGGCCTTCTAACCCGAAAAAGAGTGGGAAGAGTGAACTATATACGCTTATAAGCATCAGACATTATGCAGCATTTATCACATGATGCTAAAGTATACCTGCATTTATGTATCTAGCACCACTCTTGTGCAGACATTTTTGCTGTCAATATTACGTACATGCAAAACATGAACTTACAGGTTTCTCAGGGGTACGATTTCAGCTCTCGGCCCACGTGCACTTATGGGCGTCCGCTTAGAGCCTGCACTGTGGCCACAGCAAACGTGTTAATAATTGTCACTTTCAGAACACACTTATATGTCTTCCTTCATTTTCTTACAAAATATGAACTTAGTTATATGATTCTATTATGATATATACACAACTAAGAGCAGGTGAAATTTCACGGGAGCATCCTCGACATCCACATTCAGATGTCCATTGCTAAAAAAAATATTCAGCCTCCAAATATGGCATTTTCAGAACACACTGTATACCCCTTCTTTAGTTTGGTCACAAAAAGTAAGACGAGTTTTATTTTCTGGTGAGGACATATCGAAAAATTAACACTGAAATGTCCATTTGAAACAATGTTAGTTGTGGTATGTATAGGATTAAATACCATTAGGAAATTGTTCAGTTTAGAGTGTAATCAAACACGGGGATAATTTTCAGCATGTACAGCACTATAAGATAACAATTATATTAATATTGCAATACAAAATAGAGCTACAGTTAGTACATTGACATGTTTTCTCATTTTCTAATTTGAAGTGAAGTGCTAGGGTAACCAAAATGAATAACATATTCAGTTCAAAATAAACAGTAATAAAGGAAATTAAATGTTATTCAATTTTTTTTATATTAAAGTAAATCAAGAAATGCTAATATTTAAGGTTGATGTAAGAACAGTAGAAGGCACAAGTAGAAATATAATTTCAAAATTACTACAGAATTCAGAAAATTTTTTCTGTGATTAAACATTGGAACAATAGTTTGGTAGCCTGAGAAAGTGAAATGCTGTTGATTTTTTTAAAATATAAATTCTATACTTGAAAGAACTTTTTTACTGTTGTCATGGTAAATGTTTTGTCATACTTTTCCATCCATTCTGAAGTAGGATACAACCTTAAATATCTTTAGCCATTTGCATGACAGAGCCTCTCTTATTTTGAAAGCAGCTTTTCCTACTTTTTTCCTTTGCAGGTAATGATCTTCGCCTTTATTTGGTATGAACAATTTTCAGTTACTAGATTGATCTTGTGAGATTAATATTATTCATTGGAACCAATGGCTCGTCATTGGTTTGCAATTAAATAAGCAGGCTGCCTATGTGTTCCACATTATTTTTCTGCTATGCTGAACAGAGGCTTTACTTTTCAAATCACTAAGACACATTGATTTTTGGCAACAGTTTCTTGAATTTAAACCAGGCCTGCTTACCTTATTATGTCCTCAACAGTTCACTCAATCCATCATTTGGAACTGTGTCTATCTGACAGAATGTGTAAATCCTCAGAGCAGCTCTCGCTATACCTGGAAGGTGATGAGAAGCCCCACCTTCCACTCAGTTTTTATGCCAACACTCTACATGCTGTTCATTCACTCTCCATTTTATCATTTTTCTAATGTCAGTGCTACTACAGTGTGTAATGCCTTTCAAAGGATTTTCGGACATTGGCTACACTGCATTTATATCATGCAGGTGATCAAAAGATGTAATATTAGTTAAGACGTTGACTTTGATGCTTTTAGAGCCCACTCTCTCTTCAAAGAAGTCACCAGTATTGTGAGGAAGTCTGTGTCATCTTCATAAATGGTGGGAGGAAGATATGATTGGCATACAGCAAATCGTGAAAGGTCACTAACAAGAAGTAAATGGAATGTCTTGTATTAAACTGACTGGTCAAAATAACAAGTCAGCAGCATTTAATAATAATTTAGGCAAAGTTGACTTAAATTTTATCACCTGTGGTGTTGAAAGTACACACAACGTTGATAAAGAGCAATTCTAGATAGCCCTTAGCCTAAAGCTTACTGAGATGAAGTTACCCTGTGTCATATACTTCAAAGTACTGCACAATTGGAAGGCACAATACAAACTGTATTTAAATTTTGTTTGCTACGGTAAGTGCAAATAGAGCAACTGTACTACTGTCTGTCTCGGTAATCGCGAAAAGTTGTTTTGTGTACATTCATAGGCCAAATTCACGAGCGTGAAAATTTAGTTTTATAGCACAATTTTAAGTACATTTACTAACAGCTTACACATATTTTAGTGTCCTAAGCAAATCTAGTAACTCTTTGTATCTGTAGTTAATATATATTGTCAATATCACATAAGTAACAATCATGAATGCAATTTGTTTGAGCTGCAGTAGGTTTGTTCGTTTTGGGTTTCAATGCAGCTGTTGTGACAAGTGGTTTCATTGGGGGGGGGGGGGGGGGATGTAGCGGTGTGGGAAAGAGGGAAGCAAACGAGTCTCTTCTTTTGTTTTGCAAAGTGTGTTCAAGGGACAGAAAAATAGCTGAACAGGAAGTGAAGATTAGAGCCCTTCAGGCTGAACTGGATAGTGCTAGGGAGGAACTTATGAGGTTAAGGGGGGAGAAGGGTGAGCAGGGGTGGGAAGTGGTAGCAGGGAACAGGGGCCGCAGAGAGAGTATAGTTCCTGACAGCTTCACAATTGGCACAAACAACAGATTTGCCTTGCTACCACAGTCAAGTGAGGAAGAGGCTCCTTTAGAAGTAGGTGCAGTTAGGAAGCAACAGACTTTCACAAGGAAACCAACGGTTTCAAAAAAAGTAGATAGTAGGAGGAAAGTTCTGTTGTTAGGAAGTAGTCATGGAAGAGGTGTGGGCCAGATTTTGCAGGGAAAACTAGGTGACAGGTAGCAGGTCACAAACTTTTTCAAGCCCAGTGCAGGTCTAAGCCAGGTGGTAGAGGATATAGGTTCCTTGTGTAAGGGTTTCACAAAACAGGATCATGTTGTTATAGTGGGTGGGGTGGGAAACAGCATTGATAGGATCAGGGCCACAATATTGAGTGTGACCTGATTAAAATAGCTTCTGCAACGACCCAGACAAATGTTGGACTGTTGCCTGCTTTCATGCGGTATGATCAACCCCAATTGAACCGCTCCGTCAGGAGAGTCAATATGGAGATTGATCAACTGCTTAGGGCGGCTACTCTGTCCGACATAGGTTTGGTTCCTGTTGATGCTATTGATAGGTGGGATTTCACTAGGCATGGTCTGCATCTCAATAGGAAATGGAAGGGGAAACTAGCTGGGTTGATAGCAAAATCCTTAACACTGCAATTCATGGAAGTACTTCTTTTTTAGGCTAAGATCAGTGTCCAGTGAGAAGCTCAGGCAGGCAGGTGCTAAAAATGTTGAAAAATCAAATGTTTCTCAGAAAAGTAAAGTAAAAAATAATGTTAGCACTTTTCACCAGAATACTGGGGGACTAAAGAATAAAATAGATGAGCTTTTAGTTTGTTTAGATGGTATAGAAACTGATAATGTAATAGATATACTATGCCTGTCTGAGCATCACATTGTCACCGGTATGGAAAATGTGAATGTCAGTGGATATAAATTAGTCTCAGATGTAAGTAGAGATAATAAGATAAGAGGAGTAGTTGCCGTATATGCCAAAAGCTATCACAGTGTAAAAAATTTAGAAACAAAAAAGTTTTGTGTAGAGCAGCATATTGAAGCATGTGCCTGCCAGCTTAAACTCAATGATGATTATTGTATAATTGTAGCAGTATATAGGTCCCCTTCAGGGAACTTTCAGTTATATCTGGAAAACTTGGATGCCTTGTTGTGCTATCTGTCAGATAGGGGGAAGCAAATTATTATTTGTGGGGATTTCAATGTAGATTCACTGAAAGAGTGTAATAGGAAGAAAGACCTGGAAGTCTTACTTGGCTCATTCAATCTGACATCCGTTATTGATTTTCCTACTCAGGTAGTAAAGGACAGCAGTACATTGATAGATAACTTTTTTATAGACCAAGATAAGTTTAACAACATAAATGCTTGTCCCATTGAGAATGGTCTTTCGGATCACGGTGCACAGCTAGTAACAGTATATGACATAGCTCCGTTCGGTAATTTGAAATAGTTCACCAGAATTGTGCGCTCGATTAATGACTTAACAACTGGAAATTTCAAAGAAAGTCTACAGCAGTTAGACTGGGATGAGGTTTACAAGGAACATTATGTTAATTTAAAATATAATTTATTTCACGATACATTTGTAAGGGTATTTGATAACTGTTTCCCCAAGAAATTAGTAAAATTTAATTCTAAGAAACCATGCAAAAAAAACCATGGCTTACTAAAGGAATAAAAATATCGTGTAACCGAAAAAGGGAACTATATCTGTCCGCAAGAAAGAGTAATAAACCAGAAACAATAAAATATTATAAAAGCTACTGTGCTACATTATTAAAAAATCAATAAGCATGTGCATCATGTCTGAGATTAGCTCCTCTGATAATAAAATTAAAACAATTTGGAATATTATTAAAAGGGAGACAGGGCAACCAAGAGCAGAGGAAGAGGGTATTACCATCAAAACAAATGAAAACTTTATTAACAAAAAGTCAGAAGTTGAAAACATTTTTAATGATTGCTTTTTAAATGTTGTAGAGAAAATAGGATCTAAATGTTCATTAGAAGGAGCAAGGCAATTAATGGAAGAGGCCATACCCACACAATTTGATACAATTGAAATTCCACCCACCTCATCTTTAGAAATTAGGAAAATAATAAACTCTCTCAAGAGTAAATGGTCATATGGAATTGGTGGCTTTTCCAGCAGGGTATTAAAAACTTGTTCCCAGGAGATAAGTAGGATTCTCAGTCATATTTGTAATAGCTCATTAAAGCAGGGTATTTTCCCAGATAGACTGAAATATGCTATCGTTAATCCTTTGCATAAAAAAGGGGATACATACGATGTCAACAACTACTGGCCCATCTCACTTCTGACAGCTTTATCAAAAATTTTTGAAAAAGTTATGTATTCTTGAGTTGCTTCACATTTTAGTAAAAATAAAGTTCTAACAAAATGTGTTTGGTTTTCAAAAAAGCTTTTCAACTGAAAATGCTATATATACCTTCACTGATGAAATATTAAATGCTTTGAATAACCGGACATCACCAGTAGGGATTTTTTTGTGATCTCTCAAAGGCTTTTGATTGTGTAAATCATGGGATTCTTCTATATGAGCTTAAGTATTGTGGTATGAGTGGGACAGTGCACAAATGGTTTAAATCATACTTAACTGGAAGAGTGCAGAAAGTTGAAATAAGCAGTTCACATGATGTAGATGAGACAATTAATTCTTCTAACTGGGGAGTTATCAAAAATAGGGTCCCACAAGGTTCAGTCTTGGGTCCTTTGCTGTTCTTAATATATATTTAATGACTTGCCATTCGACATACACGAAGATGCTAAGCTAGTACTTTTTGCTGATGATACAAGTATAGCTATCACACCTGACAAACAGGAATTAACTGATGAAATTGTAAATGATATCTTCCAGAAAGTTATCAAGTGGTTCTCTACAAATGGACTCTCATTAAACTTTGATAAAACCCAGTATATACAGTTTCATACAGTAAATGGCATGACACCATTAATAAATTTAGACTTTGAACATAAATCTGTAGCTAAGGTAGAATATTCAAAATTTTTAGGTGTTTGCATTGACGAGGGACTGAATTGGAAGAAACATATTGAAGATCTCCTGAAACGTCTGAGTTCAGCTACTTATGCTATCAGAGGCATTGCAAAATTTGGTGATATAAATCTCAGTAAATTAGCTTACTACGCCTACTTTCATTCACTGCTTTCATATGGGATCATATTCTGGGGCAATTCAACATTGAGTAAAAAAGTATTCATTGCACAAAAGCGTGTAATCAGAATAATTGCTGGAGCCCACCCAAGAGCATCCTGCAGACATTTATTTAGGGATCTAGGGATACTCACTGTAGCTTCACAATATATATATTCACTCATGAAATTTGTTATTAACAATCTGACCCAATTCAAAAGTAATAGCAGTGTGCATAGCTACAACACTATGAGAAAGGATGATATTCACTATTCAAGGTTAAATCTAACTTTGGCTCAGAAAGGGGTGAATTATGCAGCCACAAAAGTCTTTGGTCACTTACCAAGTAGCATCAAAAGTCTGACAGATAGCCAACTAGTATTTAAAATGAAATTAAATGAATTTCTGAATAGCAACTCCTTCTACAATGTAGATGAATTTTTAGGTAAAACTTTGAATAAATAAATAAATAAAAATAAAATAAAAAATAAAAAATCCTTAAAATATTGATTGTCAAGTATAGACAACATTTACTAAACTGACACATTCCACATCATTATGAAATGTCGTATATATGATCTACGGAACAAGTATTAATCTAATCTAATCTAATCTTTCGCGTTTGACTGTGTTCTTAACTCTGGGATTGTCCATATTCATGCGACTACAGCTGATGAAATCTGAAGACATACAAATCAGGATAAACAATTCTATGCTCTCAGAGGAACCAAAAGAGAAATTATGAAAAGTGTTCTTAGACATGTCACTCAAAGGCAATTGTATCTTAAATTATCTCTGTGATGAAAATCTTGTTTTTAACGATAATATGCAAGATGTGCAGAAATTTTTTGTTTTGCAGAAAGCCAGATAGGAAGCTTTTTGTGATGGTGGTTTTAATAAGAACAATTACCTGGATATGGTACTACTGTATAGCAGTCAAAATGCAGATGACAAGTGCATTCAGCGTGTATCAGTGCTGCTACATGTCTTTAAGTTTTGCTCTGAACAGATTACATTGTTAAAAACAATAAGGCACACAACTTCAAAGCAATGATAACTTGATGATTTGTGCAGTGTGTGTTGGGAGCAGTAGGGGCGTGTCTTGCACCCACATTATGGCTGCCGTGGGGAGTGGAGCGATGAGGGGAAGGTAGCATTAGCTGCTCAGTACAGTGCTGGAACCATTACAGTAACACTGTGTACAGTGATAATTCACATCAAGGAGCATTGTTAAATTGGCAGAACTTGTAAATAAATGAAAGTGCCAATTTTCTCCACTTGGGGCAGCACCAATAAAATCATCAAATTATCATGGCCAAATAGTAGTTTGTAGGCAACCAGGAGAGAAAGAAAACAATTTATTACTACACTGTATTAATAAATGTTTGTAGGAGACTTATAGCGGTGCTCAAAATGGTAAGTGCTATGCATGATGCAAATTCAATTTCATCTTTCTTTGGGTGTTTCAAACAAAAATTTGTCAAATGACCAACTGTCTCAAGGATCATAGTAGATTGGAGATGGGCAAGTATATACGCTGTTTTAGAACAAAATGTTGTCGTATGAACTTGGACATCCTCTACAATAACATTGTATCCGATACTACCTCTTGTAAGGACCAGTGTTCAGCGACACTCCATATTTGCTTTGCTCATTTATGTTCATATCTGTACATCTCAAGAAATGAGGGTTTCAAAAGTACAACAAGAAGTTTACTATGATGGGTATGGCTATAATGGTTTCTGCAAAGAAGTGGGAGGAACTGCTCTGCATATTACACCATTCTGTCACTCTCTTGATGAACAGTGTAATGACGTCATTTGTGCAGGAATCCTTGGATATGTTACATCAGTTTCATGTGAATGACCATGTGCCGGCATCAACATTATACAAACTGAGTAGATTTCACCGGTTTTTTAAAACTAAGCTAGAAAATATAAGAGAACAGATATTGTTGGAAAGTGATACTGCCCAAAATCCATACTATAACAAAGATTTTGTTATGCACATTATAAGGAGATATATGCCATAAGTGCCTTTGTGGTGTGGAATTTCAATAGATCTCCTGGCCAGCAGAGCAGACATTAAAAGTTGTAGTAGTAGTTTGGTCAGATCAAAATAGGACTACTCCTTAACTGCAAGAAACAGAAAATCAGACCGTTCTTGGCCATCATGGGAACCCAAGTACGATCTGTTTTCAAAGAATTTAAAATCAATGCTACCCATTCACAGGAAAAAGATGAAGGGGAGGAAAAAGATGAAGGGGAGTCAAAAGGAAGAAAAAGACAATTTGAAAATAATGATGGACCACCTTGGAGAGGAATACTGGCAAAGAAAAAATAAGACAAAATTCTCTTACTTCAGACAGAATTTTGATGACACAGCCATTCAGTCTTTTGTGCATGATTAAAAAAAGTACACTAAAACAATTAATGTACCAGATTGTATGACACTATTTTTAAAGAACAGCTTGCACAAGTACCAAAGCCACTATGAAAATAGCTGTGATGTAGATTTTGTTGTTGCCATTTATTGAAATACAGTTGAGCCTCAATAACAGGTTTTGCAAAGTGAGGATTACAAATCTCTCTTCTATAACAACTATCTGACAAATGTTGTTATAGATTTTTGTGCAGGAATTATTTTTCAGGGTACTGAGAAAGATTTCTACATTAGCTCTCATATAGCTGACAGCATTTGGAAAGGAAGTAATTGTAAGAACAATCCTATATATTGGAATAATTTGAATGATTTTGAAAGGATTTTCATTCCAGTTCATGCAAATGGTAGTCACTGGTGCTTGTTGGTAGTAAACCTGAAGGAAAAAGTTGTGTTGTATTTGGATTCTTTGCGACAACAAAATGGAAATGATGACGATTGCCTGTCAATCTTCAAAAACTTTTATAGGCCATGGAATTACTTGTGACCTATTTGTGCTCTATTAGTGACTGAAATAGGAAAGGGGAGAAATGCTTGTTGTGTACTTCAAGTACCCCACACTACACACAAGACAACTTCCGATAAGAAAGAAAAAATTCAATAGGAGATACAAGTTTCCAGTTATTTCGAAACCATTTTTCACCCGCTCATGTTAGTGGGAGTGTAGCAGAGGAGATTGATGTAATAATGTATGTTTCTAGTATATAAATAAAAGAATTCTAGAAAACAGAGCTCAAGAAATTGACAGGAAAGAGATCAAAGCCCTAAAGAGGGCGAAAGAATATCTTTGAAACATAATAGAAAAGTCCCACACCTGCATTTTTATTTTACAGGTTCTTTCAAAAAAACATTTCGTCTGCATGAAAACTAAGGTACTGGGTTGTAGGAGTTTAATCAAAAACATGACTATTGAATTACTAATACAAATATAGAAGCTTCATTCTTTTCTTGCATTCTGTTTTGAAAAAATAGTTGCAAATGTCATCAAAATGATAATTTTGAAGCTTACTTGATCTCTGCATTGGTGTTAAGTTAGTGTTTGAGACCAAACCTAGGAGACAAGTTTTCACCTTGTGCCTAGTTTGCTTGCCCTAGTTGTGACAAAGGAAATGGTGTAACTATCAATAAAATTCTTTCGGGTATGAGACCGCGGCGTAATTTTATAAACTCTACCAACGTTTCGGCCACTGTTGCAGGCGGCCTGCATCAGGGTCTGTATCTGACTGACACAGACACAGACCCTGATGAAGGCTGCCTCCAACAGTGGCTGAAATGTCGGTAGAGTTTATAAAAATTTCCCTTCCATCTTTCAGCTTTCCCTTCTTTGCTTAGTACTCGTTTTCCACCTGAGCTCATGATATTCATGTAGCTGCTTTTTTGTCTTCAAACATCTCTTATTTTCCTGTAGGGGGTATTTATCTTTCTCCTAGTTACACATTCTTCTACAGGCTTGCATTTATTTTGTAGCCACTCCTGCCTAGCCAATTTGCACTTCCTGTCAATCTCATTTTTCAGCCGTCTTTATCCCCTTTTGCCTGCTTCACTTGCTATGTTTTTATATTTTCTCTTTTCATCAATTAAGTTCAGTATTTCCTGTGTTATCCAGGGATTTCTATTAGACCATGTCGTCCTGCTTACGTGATCCTCTGAAGCCTTCACTGTTTTATCTGTCAGAGCTACACATTATTCTTCTACTGTATTACTTTCCCCCATTCAGCCAATCCTTGCCTAATACTATCTCTGAAACCCTCTACAACCTCTTGTTCCTTCAGTTTATCTACATTCCATCTCCTTACTTTTCTACCTTTTTGCCATTTCTTAAGTTTTAATCTGAAGAGTCCATACCCAATAAATTATGATCAGTCTATACCTGCCCCTGGGTATATCTTACAGTTTAAAACCTAGGTTTGAAATCTATGTATTACCATTATAAAGTCAATTTGGTATCTTACAGTGTCACCTGGTCTATTCCACACACACACACACACACACACACACACACACACACACACACATAACCTTTCATGATGTTTCAACCAAGTGTTTGTGACGATTAAATTGTGCTCTTCACCAAAATAATACATGTATTCACCTATTATTTTTCCTTCTCTTCCTTTTCCTACTACTGAGTTGCATTCCACAATGACCAAGTTTTTCTCTCCCTTAAATGTTGTTTTATATCATCATACTTTTTTTCAATCTCCTCATCATTGGCAGAGGTAGTTGGTAAGTAATCTTGTACAACTGTGGTCAGCACTGACTTCATGTCTGTCTTTGCTGCAATAATGTTTTCACTATGCTGTTCATAGTAACTTACTGAAATTCCTAATTTCTTATTCATATTAGATCTACTCCTACATTTCCCCAAGCTGATTTTGTATTTATAACCCTCCTGCTCTCAGCTGACCAGAAATCCTGTTCATTCTGCCACTGAACGTGGCTAATCCCCACCATATCTAACTTCAACGTACCCATATTTCTTCTCAAATATTCTAACATACCTACCCGATTAAGATTCAAAACATTCCACACTCTGATCTGTAGAATACCTGTTTTGTTTCTCTTGATAACAACACCCTCCTGAGTAGTCCCTGCACAGAGATCCAAATGGGGGACTATTTTACCTCCAGAATATTTTACCCAAGAAGATGCCAATGTCACACATTCATACAGTAGAGCAGCATGTCCACAGGAAAAGTAATGACTGTAGTTTTCTCTTACTTTCAGCCATTCACAGTAGCTGCACGGTAAAGCCACGTCAGCTGATGTTACAAGGCCAGCTCAGTCAATCATTCATATAATTACCCCTCTAACTATTGGAAAGGCTGCTGCCCCTCTTCAGGAACCACACACTTGTCTGGCCTCTCAAAAGATACCCCTCCACTGTGTTTGCACCTACAGTATGGCTATCTGTATCATTAAGGCATAAAATCCACCCAATGTGGCCAAAGCCTGAAGGTGGGCTGATGTGGAACAGACAACAAATGAAGCACTGGAGTTGATAACCTTGGGTTTGGCCTTCAAAAGAAGAAAGATCGCTACCATGAACCTAAATATGTACACATGTCAGCTTGACTTCATAAGCAAATAAGTTTACAATTGTCCTAATAAAAATGAAAGTCAGCTTATGATAGCATAACTGATATTATATACCTGCCTCAAACACCAATTGATAGTACCACTGTTGGAAAAACATTTAATAAGTTATTATGGAGTAAGTAAAATAAGCAGTGTCAGTTATGTGCCATTCTTTTTTCTATCCAGAGATTGAAGATGGCAAGTGTACGCGGAAAGATGGAAGGTATCATACCCAACTCAAATGATCATATGATTTAAAACTTCCACACACAGTCACTGAGAAAATTTCATTTTACATAGCAATCAATTATTCTCTTACCCTATGTAACTATGTACCAGGGAAAAGAACATGCAGACTTGCATCTGAACTGACAAAAAATTAAGATCACATATTTCCTCTCCTAAGATCACAGAATGGATATTACAGAACAGTTGGACACCATGTAGGTCTGTCAAATTTAGGTTCAATTTTTTACCCCACAAAAGTAAGGACACAGAGCACTCTGCATACAGAAGGTGCCACATTATCACAATGAATATTCAATAAGTTATTTGGGCCTTCATTGAAAGGGAGAAAGCCCTTTAAGATTTTTCTGCAATAATTTTTTTTTCAATATATCCTCATTGAACCACAAATAAATGCTTTAGTTTATGAAAACAAACTAAGGAATTGTTGTACTCTAAAAACTGAAAGTGCCATATAGTGATGACAAATATTTATTTAGTTATTAGCTGAAAACCCAGTATTGCCCAAGTATTTATTTATTCAACCTTTGAGTTAGTACTTCTCCTACCTTTTTTCTCTCTTTCTCCATCTCCTCCCCCCCCCCCCTAAAAATGTCTTATTTTTAAGAAATAACTGCAGTATCAAAATAAAGAAAGGTAGTCATCAAGATGCAAATGATATCTAACTTTCATACATTCATTTTATTCAAAACTTGATTGTAAACAATACTTCTGATTACTTGTCCAGAAGTTAGTGTAAATAAATTCTTTGGTGAGCCCATCCTTGAGCAAACGACAAAGTTGTCCATGTGAGAAACGTGGAGATGTAAAATCCTCTCCGTGCTGTTTAATGGATTGCCCTGCAGTTATTAACCATAATAGAAAATGGAAGTCGTCCTCCCCCCCCCCCTCCCTCCCTCCCAGAGCCTCCGAAAGATTTTTTTTTACTGTTTTCATTTTTTATTTTTTTTAAACAGATCATACTGGATATTTAAAATAGTACACATATAATCACATCGTAACTATAATTTGCCAAGCCCAAGTGAACATGACAATGGGTCGCCAACGTGGACGTACGAATGTGGACGCCGAGGACACTTGCGTACAATTTCATCTGCATTGAGTTGCCTATGCATGTAATAGAACCATAGAATTAAGTTCATATTTTGTAAGCAAACTAAGGAAGGGGTATACAGTATGTTCTGATAGTGTCACATTGTGACAACTAAAATTGATTTAGTTATGGACGTCCGAACGTGGATGCCGAGGATTCTCCCATGAAATTTCTCCTTTATTCAATTGCCTATATTTTGTTATAGAATCATAAAACTTGATTTATTTTTATTTTTTAATTTTATTTATTTATTTATTTTTTGTCACCAAACTAATGTGGGGGCATAATCTTAATGTTGAAAGTGCCATATGGGGGCAACAAATATGTTATGAAGGATGTCATCTTTCCATGTTTTCTTTATTATTCCACCGTTTGTCTCTCTTAATATGTTCAATAATGTCAGTTTTTGTTTCCCAGAGAACCTTAAACATGGGGTGGTCTTTTATTTTTGTTTGGATTTGTATGATGGTTGATTTTTTTGCTTTTGTTATTTTGTTTTTGAGTACACTTCTCCTATTTTATTGTGTGGATATGTGTGTTCTTTTTTATAAAATAAATTTCATTCCAACTTATTTAAAATCCTAAAATGTGTGTTCATTACATGGTATTGATTTACTGTCTTGTAAGTTTGTTACTGTATGATACGCATACATAAATAATCCATGCAATGTCACCTAGCGCATGTGTTGGCAGCCCTGCTGCCAGGCAGCAAGAACGAATCTGAAAACAAAGTTAACTTCAAGCTGATGGCCCTGATGTCACTTCCATATTCAGCACATCGCAACTTGGTCCCTAATATTTGGACCACATATCACTGCACTGTACACAGTTTGCACAGTAGCTCACTTCCAAACAATCCAATAGACAAAGATGCACTGCAGCAATACCACTCATGCAAATGAAGCACTGGTTAGTGCAACTATCAGACAAGTGCAGTTCTAAACATGGTTTTGTGCGGATCTGAGCATTTGAGGTCAAAGATGTCCCTTGTTAGGGAGCTTGTTAACAATAGTTGATTCTGCATGTTGCCATTCATTATATGATTTGTTGTTTTCTGTCTCTCTCTCTCTCTCTCTCTCTCTCTCTCTCTCTCTCTCTCTCTCTCTCTCTCTCTCTCTCTCTCTCATTGCCTCTCTTCTATTGGTCCTGGATTTTACCTGTTCAGTTATCTTCCACTGTTGTTTCTTTGTTAACTTCACATTTGGTTCTCTGCTTGCAGCATCTGTTTTCATTTTAATTTCTCCTTTTATTACGTTTCTCATACTCTTTGAGATCTCTCCTATCACGGACGATATCTGTGGGGTGATTTTTCTGCGATTTTATCCTCAGTTTCTTTGGAGCTTAGGTCACTCACTGTCACTAGATGATTATTTCCAAGTGAATTTCCTTGCTTATCCGGCCCTTATATACCAGCAACGTACTGATACAGTCTTGTGGTTTGCCAAGTTTCTCCTACAGATGTCAATAGAGTTTTATTCACTACATCAGCCACTGTTGTTCTACATTGGCAGCCATGTTGTCATATATCTAGACATTGTTTTTCCACTGTCAAAGTTCCATATCAGTATAGGGTCATACTCAAAAACACAAATTTTCATACGGTTCTTATTTCCAGGCTAACATTCTTCATGGTGAGTAACTTCTCTCTCAAATTAAATGAAGTTCTAGCCCACTGTATTCACTTCTTTCCAACTTTTATAAAATCACAAGGGATTGCTTCCCATATGGGCAAATTCCACTATTCCTTCCAGCTCTTCTCTTCCCATTCTTATTGCTAAATATTTATATTTTCCTCCAGTACTGTGTACCATCACTTTTGTCTTTTCATTGTTTAGTCTCATTATGTATTGATTACATAAACATAAAATCTTTTTGATTGTTCTGAGGATTTTCTCTATGTTTTGTTTTGTGTTCATGACCACAGAAATTTCAACTGTGTAACTCAGCATGTCTATCTTCCAGCCATTAATTTTTATCCACACCTCAGTAGTTTCATGAACTTAGTCCATAGCTTCCTGGACATAAGCACTGAATATAAGAGAGAGAGAGAGAGAGAGAGAGAGAGAGAGAGAGAGAGAGAGAGAGAGAGAGAGAGAGAGAGAGAGCAGCTCCTTGTTCCTAATCACTGTCATCTCATTCTTATAGAAACTGAATCTTACACACTTCTTTGTTGTACATTATAGCTGTTTTCTTCAGCACTCTGAACACTTCTTGTCAGATAGCATCAAATGCCTTTCTCAGGTCTACAGAAGCAATTTCTCTGTATTTTCTTTTTGATAAGTAGTTCCAGTGCCATAATCTCATCTCTTTTTCCTAATTCCCTTCTGAATCCAAACTGATATTCACTTAGCATATCCTTTGCTTCCTCTTCATTTTTCCTGAGGATTTTATTAATGAGAATATTCATGCATGTGATATTAGGCTTAAGATTTAATAATGTTCACAATTTATAACTACCACCTTTTTTGGTATAGAAACAATGATGCATCTCTTGAAGTCTTTCGGTATCTCTCCTTTGTTATCACTGCACACTCTTTGTGAAAAAACCTGGCTGGCCGCTGCTGAGCCTAAGTCCGAGCCGATCGCGACACGGGACAATAAACGTGGCCGCACCGATTCGCTCTAAGTCCAGCTATCTGCACAATCTGACAACACTGTAGTCTGCGCAAGTTCATACAGTATTTCTAGTGTTTAGTTAGAAGATGTCTAGGTCAGCTACATCCGTGGTCTCGCGGAAAAGTGTGTGACTTGCACGTGTGAGCCTTAGCGATCAAAACCGACTGTTGACAAAAATTTTAATTTCACATCCCTCGTGCATGCTGATGCCACATGTGTAAGGGGAGCATATGCATAACATATTTCATTTTTTTGATACACTGATAATCACATTTTGGCCCAATAACATTGCTGCCTCTGGCCGCAGCACTTGGCAAAGTTCTCCGCGGACCACTCGCCGGTAGCAGCAGTGGCGGTGCTGCCCACAGCGCTTGCTGCTGATCATTGCCCTGGATATGTAAAGTGCTGTAGTGTTGCTGAGTGGTGATCCACAAAAAAGGTTGTGATGTGTACTTTAGACACGATATCATCAGAGCAGGCCACCCATTTTGAATGGTGAGAATATTATTACACTAATACATAATACATTAGAGAGGCAAATAAATTGTCATAGTCATTGATCCAATCAAATGGCACTCTACGGTGGTTAACACTTATTAGTGGTTTAAATCTTGATCCTTTTCCTTTCAGAAAAGGCCTTGCCCTTCATGTAATTTGTTATTGTCATCAGTTCATATGTTTTCATCAAGACACAGCGCGTAACTGCACTATAACGTTTTAGTGTCGTCGTTTGATTCCTTACGGCAAATGTATGAGCTAAATTATGTGAATACGTTTCAGCACACGTTCTAAAGCAACACAGGCATACTGCAAGGTTTGTGTCTTTTCTACAGCAGATATTTCGCATTAAGGAAACATATTAATCATTATGGTTACTACTTCTGTAAGTATCCCATAGCATGTGGATCCTAAGGGGATAGTAAAAATTCGTATCGATGGAGGTCAATTTGAATTTCTTCAAAGGCGTTTATATGGTGAAGCAAAGAAGACATGTAATACCATTTCCATAATTTGGAGTCAACCTTTGTGAAGGACTACTTGTATAAAGCTTTTCTTCTAGTTCCGTTAAAGTGTTTCTTCTTGCAATCTGCAGCGTATAAAGTAAAATAAAACAAAGTAAAATGAAATACCTTCCCCTAACACACTGTCTCCAACCATGATTGGAACTGCCGACTCACACCAGAGTTGCATCACAAGACAAGCAGAACCACACAGCCAACCACACGCTGCTGCCTGGTGCCCTCAGTCTCTCACGTATTCAATGCTGCACCTCTTACACATCGTTAAAGATAACCTGAAAGTCACCTACACAAATAACAGTATTCCTTGAGTGCAAAAGTTAAATTTCTCTATCTCATATCACATGGGCATTATACAGCACGAGTCATGAAAGTAAAAGAGGAATGTCAAGTGAACTTAGCGAGCCAATTCAGTACCACTTGCGGAAGTAATTGCACTGTCACAGTGTTGCCAAATATTAGCAATGATATAGCCAGTTCTTAGTTGTACTAGGAAAAGCTGTGTAGCGATAAGCGACGCGAAATCGCACTATTCTCATACGGACTTCTAGAGGGGAGTCGCAGATTTTGGTTAATACGCGGCGCTATCTCTTGATAGTTTCCATTGTCGCACTTAGGATGGAGATATTTAATTTGTCCAATGAGGCCAAAACTAGAGTTCAAATTTTTTTGAAGCTTTACAGCATTATGATATAATTTTAGCAAATTACAAGAGAAGTTAAAAATACTGATATTGTGCTTGCAACATACAGCTGGTCAAAGACTGAGATATTAGTTTCACCCCCCCTCCCCTCCCCCAGAAAATGACTAAAACAATTTTTTCCATGAAAAGTTACTGGAAAACGTTGCTCCATCTGTCACGAAAAACATCACATCTTGAAAGCGACTGCTTTTCACAATGCAGCTTTATGGCCATACAAGCAATATTTCATGTCTTCTACATGAATACAGAAATGTGTTGGTTTGCTTGAAAGCCAGAAGAAACGTAGTTAACTGATTATTTGTGCAATGTAGTAATTAGTTAATTTGAGTATTCAGAAGACAGGATACTTAAAATTACGGCCATGAACACAGAAACTAAACTGCATCTGTGGGAAATGTGTAACTCTGAGGTTTTTCATCTGCAAACATATACATTAATCTATAGACTACTAACCAGCTTATTGATTTCGCAATGTTACAGCCTTGTTGGGCCAACAAATTATGATGAGAATCCGAACCCATGTGTGTGATGGATTCTTCGAATGTTTCCACCCACGACTTCTGTGTGTTGTTGCATAGTGTCTATCGTCACAATGTTAAATCAATAGAAATTATTACAAACTTTTTGCCTACTTTCTCCTATTGTCCCATTTGCCGTCAAACCACAAATTCTCTCTGGTCTCTTGGCCACATGGGAAAGAACGCTTTGGCAACTGAATTAATGATAGTAATGATGGTAATAATGATAGTAATCAATGACATTTACCGCATTATAGCAGAATGATAATGATTACAATAATAATAATAGAAAATGCCGTTCTCTTGGTTGACACACTGCAATGAGTTTTGGTGTTTCATTACTGAATACCATTTAGGACATTTTTCAGAGGAGAAAATATAGACCTGAAGCCACTCACATCACTAGTACAACTATATCTCACTAACCAACTATGATTGCTGTAGATCAGGAGATGAGAATGGCGCCACTGAGCTAAAATGAGAGTACTGGTTCAGTTGTCTGACATTTGTTGGCAGACAGTTCAAACATAAAACACAAAATTATTGCAATTTAATCACGGATGAACCTTCCTGCGGCCGAAAATTTAATTCAGGATAACAGAGTCTTATAAATGCAATGACTAATCTCTTCATGAATATTGGAAAATACCTCGACTGCTGGAACTGAGGGAAAGATCAGAGTTGCTAGCATCATAAGCAATACTGCTAAGCAATAGGAAGAACTACTTCAGTATCCCACAATATCCTCATTCCTATAAACAGCTTGCTTCAACAGGCTTTTAGCCATGTCGCACTACCAAAGCCCATTCTATATCAGGTTTCAGTCCAAAAGCAGACAACAGCATTGAAAAATGCTGATGAATAGATGACTTACCCTCATCAACATAACAAAACGAAGAAAGTGCGAAACGACTACTTTCTCCAAAGTTCCTATGGACTGTTGTCCCAAAATGGACATATATACATTCAGTCGTGTCATACACGGCTCACATTCCAGGAATATCACCAAAATGAGCATCTGGTGTGTACCGTCCTAGAGCAGCTATTATGCAAGTATTTACCGAAAATCATAAAATTGACCAGATGGCTTTTGCTGCAGAATACAGTGACTTCTATTAGATCCACGTAATCTTTCCCTACAAGAAACTGTTTTCTTCATATAGAAATGCCCCTGTTAAGGTGAATTATAATGTTAATGTTTAATGTTTAATGTTGCTTCAGAAGAACGTTTTGCCTTAAGTATTTTTATCTTTGCAGGTGATTCAAAGTAATTGTAATAATTAGTTTCCCCTCAAATTACTCCATTCATTTGATCTATTATTTGTAAAGTGATTGCAACCGCCAAAAGTGAAATTGTCCTATAAACCAAACCATTTGGTTACTTTAGGTGTATTGTCCATGGGCAGAATGCTTCCATCTGAAATATCTTCACGAAAGGCAGAGAAGCGGATGGTTCTCTGTCATACCAGAGTTCGGCTCGTGCAGCCGGTCCTCTGTGGAGAAGAGATGAAATTATATGTTGAAGAAAGAAGTCATATCTAAGAAACCTGCCTATTAATTTTATTTTTCTCCTGTATTTATATTTTTTCAGACTTATATTCGCCTTTACTTCTCACAAAATTATATCTTTTTCTCTGCAAGTGGCTACCTTTGGTCATCTCCGACTGCATTACATTTTCCGTTGTCTCTAGATGGAGCATACTTTGTTTCTGCCGGTCCCAGATCTCACGTCGAAAGAAAAAATGTGGTCCACATTATTCATTTTGCAGGAGGTGGTCATATTTTTACCATTGGTATATTTACTTGTACAAATATTGTTTGTAACCATAAATAGTTTGCTCTTGCTGTTCGTCTCCTTCATATTGTTAAACACATATTTTCCCTATAATTCTCCTCATGAAGTGGATGAACTGCTGTGCTTTATTATTTTTAATACTATTTGTTTTTATTTAAAGATGATATTTGTCTTTGTATTTTTTATTGCCATTACATTTGTTTGTACAATATGTTTCACATTATTGAAGATAAAGAAGTTCTCATATCCATTAACATAAGCTTGTTAGAGCTTATGTGTAATGGTCATTTTTGTCTTGTTTCAACTGTAAAACTCTCTGTCAAAATTTGGAACACTTCTTTTAACACCCTTCATTTGAAACCGATATGTAGGCAGAGGACATTAACAGCTTACTCATTTATTAACTTCATTCATAATGATAATTTGGATCAGATTTATTTACAATTTTTGTACTCAGTCCATTTCATTTTGGTAATAGCGATAAAATTACAGCCCTGTGCATTCTGCGGCATCTGTTCTAAATCAATATATAAGAGATACGTCAATAAGTTCACTTACTACCTTTTAACAAGCAACAGTGCAATTGATTTCCTTAATACTTTTTTAAACCAAGGCACAATTCATCGATCAATTTTAATTTTAATCGTTGTAACACATATTTATTAGGTTGCTTTATTGTCTATTGTGTGTTTCTTACAAATTTTACAATTGATTTTATACTAACGATAGGCCAGAAACTTAATGAACGAAACTCAGAACTGTGTGAGAATGCAACATTTACTAGCATTTGTTTTTGCTACAGAGCGAGTTGAGCAGTGGTAACACCCTGGCTCGATATTCGGCTGCACGGTGCTTCAAACTGGCCTTCGGTCATTTGGATTTGAGTTTTCCATGATTTTGTTAAATTAATCTAGGCAAATGCCGGAATGGTCCCTGGGGCAGGGCACGGCTGGTTTCCTTCCACATCCTTATGATAACATTCCGAGCTTCTGCTACGCTCTAATGACCCCCTTGTCAAGGGCAGGTTAAATTGTAACCTTCCTCCTTTCTTTCGCGTCTCCTATGCAATAGAGCTTACTTTGTTTATGTTTCTGTGTGCTGGTACAAACTTTGCATTTCATTTCAAACCAACTTCCTACTGAACAAGAGACCTTAAACTTTCAACTTAATTTAGAACTGGATGACACTGCTACATTAACGCCATTTCTTAATTGGTGTGTGTTGGAGGGCACTTTTTATACAACTGCTGCTTCCTCCTGTTCCTCTTCCAGTCATGAATGGTTCGCCGTTAAAACTATTTCTGGTAAGACTTAGTGTGACTTCATCTCACCCTATCTTTTTACCTTCGCGATCTTTCTGTGACTAATACGTAAGAGAGGTCAGATGAAATAGAAATAAAACAAATTTATTGAATGTCTCTGTTGTATTCTCATGAAAACGTTTGAAATTGAATGAAAAATCACACACACACCAAATTTGAAAAGTGCAAAATTGTCATTTAAATGAAAAATGCAAATAAACATGGTTTTAAAATAGACTAAGACGTATAAAGTAACTTTTGCCCACTCAAAAATTGCTACCGCGTTAAAGAAAGCTATTAAAATTCGAAAATTTTTTGGAACTATGTCAGTCAACATAGTAACACTGGAACATAAACTGTTCTTGCTTCATGGGTAATGCTAGCAGCAGTGTTTAGTCGCTACCAACTAGAAGGGTAATTTATTTCATTAACTTTCTGAAGTCGATAAGAGGTATGATGCGGCGGTGGTGGTGGCCACAGTCATTTTGGTAAATGTGGCTCAACGAGCGAGTGTAGGCGCGTGCATTTCGAAAAGGAGAAGGCGGAGCGTGCCTGCTGGAGGAAAAGGATAGTTGTCGTTCTGAATAGACGAAGCCATCAAACAGAGTCACAGATGTTCGGTAGACCTCTCCGAACTTACGCGTTTTGCCTGTAACGTAAGAAATAAATGAAATTCGTGAATTGTATTGAACATGCAATGGTTAGTAAATTAATGTCATTCGCTATCTGCCGACGATACTATATCTATCAGTGTGAGATACCTGGCACCTAAAAGTCGCCATTAAGTTTGTACTCTGCAACCTATCATCTTCTGTAGCGCGCAAATTGCAACTAAAAAACCTCGTCTGCAACACATCCGGCCATCAGACTACGTAATATTTTATGAAATCTCGAGGCAGCCAACAGTAAGACAGGTTCAGAATCTATTGAGCACCTCATCAAGGAACGTGCTTAGAATTAGTGTTGGATTCAAATGTAATGCTATTGAACGTAGCAAATTGTTCTATCAATAACAGGTCACTTGTAATTTCCATATTGATATGCAGACATTTTTTTTTATCAGAAAGCAAACTAGAAGGAAACTGGACAAAATTTGAGTACTTAGGAAGACTTTTCTGCGACAAATTGTGAGTTTTTGTTATTTAATGGAGTAAAGTAAACATAATGATGATGCCTACCTAGGATTCAACCAAAAATTTCGGGAGCACAGTGTCCCGAATTACGGATCTTAACATCCCAGGTCACGTAAGAAACTGATATGGGCTAACATGCAGGACGCCAGCTACAAAAACTCGTTCATCAGGCCACCAATGTAATCAAGATTTTCCAGCGTCGTCGCTAGAGCCTATTTCACAACTTTGGCATCATGTAGATGTAAGTCTGATATGTAATTCTGCAGTCGGTTGACTTTTTCTTGTCACTTCAATTAAATATTTTGAAAAATTAACATCAGAATACACACATTGTGGTAGTTAACTGAATTTGTGTTCAGGAAAGTCGTTTCATACATTAACTACTCCTACTCTCTTTCACGTTGCGAGCAATCTGACTCAGCTGTGAATAAATCAATGAGGTAGGGTTTACAGTAGTAATGTCTAGCTGTATAATAGTCACCTCATTTCGAAATAGGATCAGCTTTGTTGCAAAAGCTGGATCTTATTGTCTCATTACGTTTTTAATTTATCCACTTACTGTCAAACAAAACCATTTGTGCCAATTGTCTCCTGGCAACCTCATAGCAGCTGTCACTTGATATTCTTGAAGTAGGTGGCTGTGGCATCACAAACAAAATGAAAGAACATTTTCTTAAATAAATTTATCAATTGTTCTAAAATGATGGTAAAAATTTAAATATTGATAGAACAACTTATTTGTAAATTACTTCAAATGTTGTTATGCCATTAAGTAAATAATAAATTCTGAAGCTGTGTCTGCTGTTTTTTTAAATATGATCCTTGCTTTACAGGTCCACAACCGTTTACACGTTTTTAAAGACCATCTTCAGGTGAATGTTCTAATTGCTTTCATCTGTCATGGGAATAAAATTTCATTAAATAGGCCTGGATATATGGAACCAGTTCAACAGAAATCATCACTGTCATACAGGATAAAAACCAAGGACGTTAAAATGTGGGACAAATAGTTGTGTAATTTTGATTACTGTATTGTCCATGAAACCAGTAGATTGCTGACGAAGTGAAGGTATACAAACCAAAGAAGACTGTCCAAAGAATCTAAGAAACCAAGAGATGACGGATTTGTATATTGTTCATATTTGCATCAAGCATTACAACAAGGTAAAAAAAACTTACGAATATGCACAACTACCCACTTCCTCTGTTTTGTTTCATCTTCAAGAGGACTAAATCCAAACATGCTAGTATAAACATGATTTGATTGTAATACTCCACTGCATCACTGCTTTGGGTATATTACCATAATAGCTGCTCATTTAGGTAATATTCCTTAAATGTGAGATGCATATGACAAGACTCAATGTAGAGAGAGTCCGTTTTTGGATAACAGTGCCTAGTATCATTGGAGATAATGATTGTTCACACAACTTTTTCGTTTTATTACAAAAAGCTCTCACTGAAAGTTGGTGAGGGTAAGTCATCAATTCATCAGCATTTGGACTGAATCCATTGCTTAAGATGGCATTTGCTAGCACAATAAGGCTAAAAGACAGTTGAGGTAAGCTGTTTGTAGGATTGAGGATATTGTGGGCTGTCGCTTTTAAGATCAAGATGGGAAGTGTTTGATAACTTACAGTTTAGTGACAGATGGGGCAACGTTCATTTCCAGGGACTTTTAATAAAAGGGGAAAAAAAGACTTTGTCACAATCTAACAAAGTAATTGTTCTAGTCTCTCTCTCTCTCTCTCTCTCTCTCTCTCTCTCTCTCTCTCTCTCTCTCTCTCTCTTTTTTTTTTTTTTTTGGGGGGGTGGGTTGGGGGCGTGGGACTGTAATCGTGATGGAAGTTTCTTTAGCTCACCCATTAACCTGCCGTATGTTGCAAGCACAATATAAGTATTTCTAACTTCTCTAGTCATTTGCTGAAATTATATCATAATGCTGTAAAACTTCAAAAAATTTAAACGCTGGTTTCGGCCTCATTGTACGAATTAAACATATTCATCCTAAAAAATGTGAGGTTGGAAACTATCAGGAAATAGCGCCGCATATTAACCAAAATTCGCGACTCCCCTCTAGCAGCCCATATGAGACGAAAGCGATTTCGCGTCACCTATTGCTACACAGGTCTTCTTAGTACAGCTAAGAACTGGCAACATAGTTGATAATATTTAGCAACACTGACAGTGCAATTACTTCCGCAAGTGGTACTGAATTGTCTCACTTGACATTCCTCTTTTACTTTCATGACTCATGCTGTATAATGCCCATGTGATATGAGATAGAGAAATTTAACTTTTGCACTCAAGGAATACTATTATTTGTGTAGGTGACTTTCAGGTTATCTTTCACAATGCGTAAGAGGCGCAGCATTGAATACATGAGACACTGAGGACACCAGGCGGCAGCATGTGGTTGGCTGTGTGCCGTGTGGTTCTGCTTGTGTCTTGTGAAGCAACTCGTGTGAATCGGCAGTTCTAATCCTGATTGGAGACAGTGCGTTTGGGGATGGTATTTCATTTTACTTTGTTTTATTTTACTTTATACACTGCAGATTGCAAGAAGAAACTCTTTAATAGAATCAGAAGAAAAGATTTATACAACAAGTCCTTCAAAAAGGTCGACTCCAAATTATGGAAATGGTATTATAGATGTCTTCTTTGCTTCACCATATAAACGCCTTTGAAGAAATTCAAATTGACCTCCATCGATACGAAATTTTACTACCCCCTTAGAACCCACATGCTATGGGATACTTACAAAAGAAGTAAACATAATGATTAATATAGTTCCTTCATGCGAAATATCTGCTATAGAAAAGACACGAACCCTGCAGTATGCCTGTGTTGCTTTAGAACGTGCACTGAAATGTATTAACATAATTTAGCCCATACATCATAAGTGTTAACCATCATAGAGTGCCATCTGATAGGATCAATGACTATGAAAATTTATTTGCCTCTCTAATATATTAAGTATTAGTGTAATAATAAGCTCATCATTCAAAACGGGTGTTCTGGTCCGATGATATCGTGTCTGAAACACACATCACAACCTTTTTTGTGAATCACCACTCAGCAACACTACAGCACTTTACATATTCAGGGCAATGAGCAGCAGCAAGCCCTTTGGGCAGCGCCGCCACTGCTGCTACTGGCAAGAGGGCCGCGGAGAACTTTGCCAAGTGCTGTGGCCGGAGGCAGCAATGTTATTCGGCCGAAATGTGATTATCACTGTGCATATGTTATGCATATGCTCCCCTTACACATGTGGCATCGGCACGCACGAGGGATGTGAAATTAAAATTTTTGTCAACAGTCGGTTTCAATCACTAAGACTCGTACATGCAAGTCACGCACTTTACCGCGAGACCACGGATGTAACTGACGTATGTGTCTTCTAACTGCACACAATAATTACTGTATGAACTGCTGCAGTCTACAGTGGTGCCAGATTGTCAGGATAACCAGACTTAGAGCGAATCAGTGCGGCCATTTTTATTGTCCAATGTTGCGATCGGTTCAGACTTAGGCTCAGCGGTGGCATACCGCCGACCATGTTTTTTTTTGTCAAAGAGTGTACCTAATCAATTTAAGCAGCATCATTTTCATGTTCGTCACCAGCATTCTTTGTTAGTTCAGCAGGGATGTCATCAATACATGATGCTTTGACATCTCATTGATCTTTAAGTGCTTTGTCAAATTCTTCTTGGATGTCATCTCCTTCGTCATCTTCTACACCTACATCTATATACATACTCCGCAATTCACCGTAAGGTGCGTGGCGGAGGGTACACTGTACCACTACTAGGCATTTCCTTTCCTATTCCACTCCCAAATTGAATGAGGAAAAAAAGAATGCCTATATGCCTCCGTACGAGCCCTAATTTCTCTTATCTTGTCTTTGTGATCTTTATGCGAAATGTAAGTAGGCGGCAGCAAGATCATACTACACTCAGCTTCAAATTCCGGCCCTCTAAATTTAATTAACAAAAATTCACGAAAAGAACGTCGTCTTTCTTCCAACGATCCCCAATTGAGTTGCCGGAGCATTTCCGTGACACTCGCGCATTGGTCGAACCTACCGGTAACAAATCTAGCTGCTCGCCTCTGAACCACCTCTATGTCTTCCTTCAAACCGATCTGCTGCGGATCCCAAATACTTGAGCAATACTCAAGACGTGGCCGTACAAGCATTTTATACGGGGTCTCCTTTACAGGTGAAGTACATCTTCCCAAAATTCTCCCAATAAACCGAAGTCGGCTGTCTGCCTTACTCACAACTGTCCTTACATGCTCGTTCCATTTCATAATGCTTTGCAATGTTACGCCTAGATATTTGAACGACGCGACAGCATCAAGAAGCTCACTACTAATGCTGTATTCGAACATTATAGGATTGTTTTTTCTACTCATGCGCATCACCTTACATTTTTCTACATTGAGAGCTAGCTGCCATTCTTCACACCAACTAGAAATTTTGTCTAAGTCAACCTGTATGCTATTACAGTCAGTTACAGACAACACCCTCCCATACACCACAGCATCATCAGCAAACAGCTGCAAATTACAACTTACTCTGTCCATCAGATCATTTATATAGATAGAAAATAATAGCAGTCCTATCACACTCCCCTGGGGCACGTCTGACGATACACTCGTCTCTGATGAACACTCGCCGTCGAGGACAACATACTGTGTTCTATTACTTAGGAAGTCTTCCAGCCAGTCACAAATCTGTGAATCTATTCCATAAGCTCCTATCTTCGTTAGCAGTCTGCAGTGTGGCACCGTGGCGAACACCTTTTTGAAGTCGAGAAAAACACAATCCGCCTGTTGCCCTTCGTCCATGGCTCGCAAGATGTCATGTGAGAAAAGGGCAAGCTGAGTTTCACGTGAACGATGTTTGCTAAACCCGTGCTGATTCATAGAAAGAAGCTTTTCCGTTTCAAAGAAATTTACTATATTCGAACTGAGAATATGCTCCAAAATTCTACATGAAACTGATGTCAACGATATTGGCCTGTAATTGTGTGGGTCAGTTCTCTTTCCTTTCTTATAAACGGGAGTCACCTGCGCTTTTTTTTTTCAGGCACTTGGAACTTTGCGCTGAATTAAAGATTCGCGATAAATGCAAGCTAAGTAAGGGACCGGTGCCTCAGAATACTCTATGTAAAACCGAATTGGTATTCCATCCGGACCAGCAGACTTTTTCGTATTTAGCTGTCTCAGCTGCTTCTCTACACCGGAAATACCCATTAGTATGTCCTCCATTTCGGAGTTAGTACGTTGATCAAATGATGGTACATTTGTGCGGTCCTCCTGCGTGAAATATTTCTTAAAGGTTAAATTTAGAACTTCAGCTTTCCGTTTGCTTTCTTCTATTACTGCCCCGGAATGATCAACTAGTGACTGGACAGTGGGCTTTGATCCGCTTATCGATTTTACATATGACCAGAATTTTTTCGGGTTCTCGGAGAGATCTTTTGCTAAGGTATGGCTGTGATAATTATTGTATGCTTCACGCATCGATCTTTTTATAGACACACAAATCTCTACTAACTTTTGCCTGTCATCATTTGCGTGTTCTTTTTTGAATCGAGAGTGCAACAGCCTTTGCTTTCTCAGCAGCTTCCTAACATTATTATTATACCACGGTGGATCTTTTCCATCCTTAATTGTCTTTACTGGCACATATTTCTCTCACCCTTTATTAACAATGCACTTAAATTTAGTCCACAATTCCTCTACATCCATAGTTCCGGAATTAAATGATGCCCATTCATTTTCTAAGTGCGATCGTAACATTTGCTTGTCGGCTCTTCCCAACAAAAACACGCTCCTAGCCTTCTTGATTGGTTTATGAACTTTAGTCACCATCGACGCTATGACGATATCATGATCACTAATTCCTGTCTGTACACAGACATCGTTAATAGGTCAGGCCTGTTTGTGGCTATAAGGTCTAGAATATTTCCATTGCGCGTGGGTTGCCGGTTTAACTGCTCAAGACAATTTTCGGAGAATGCGTCCAAAAGTAGCTCGCAAGACTGCTTGTATGTACCGCCTGAAATGTAACTAGCGAGGTCCCAATCTATACTCTTAAGGTTGAAGTCACCTCCGACCTTCATTGCTTCCTCTTCTTTTCTTATTACATCCTCTGAAAGAGGTTTTCTGTCATACAATTACTCAATGTATTCTTTCCATCTCTTCACCATGTCTTCATCAAACAACATTTTACCCTCTTCGTCTATTATTGTAGCCAAGATTGTTGTTTTATGTTTATTAAAAAAATTATTTGCTGTTCTGTAGTCTAAATCATTTCTGCCATATTCAGAGTAAGTGATATAAAATCATGTTGTCAAGTTCTTATGAATAATAATATTCAGAATATTGCCATAGAAATGAGTAATGTTTATGGAGACTTTCCGGAGGAATTTGATGAAGTTAAACTTCAAGAATATACTGATTTCTTACTACTGGCTGGAATGAATCAGTTATATTACAAAAATACAAAGAATGCATAGTATCCATAAACTGATGTAATACCCCAGAAACGTGTAATACTTCAGTGACAAGTCTGATTTAAGAACACATGCTCAATTAGAATTTATGACAGTTGTGTGTGGAAGTGCATGGACATTCGTTCTACACTAAAGCTCTTGGCACAGATACAACTGCAAATGAGCGAACAGAACATAAATCTAAAATCACAAAAACTTTTAATAACTGAACAATGGAAAGTCCTGGGCAAAATTCAACAATATATTGAGGATAGGTTGCAACTCAGTATAAAGATGAATGCTGAGCCAATGACAGACATGTTAACACACACACACACACACACACACACACACACACACACAAACAAACTTTCATCAGAAAAGAATATACACCCATTAAGGCAATCTCACAGGCACAACTCACTAACGACAGTCATCTCGAACCAACTGAGATTGTGCAGTAGTTAGCACACTGGACTCCCATTCCAGAAGATGGTGGTTCAAATCTGGCACCAGATATCAGTATTTACATTTTCCAGGCAAATACTGGTAGGGATCGTCCCCATCTTTACCAAAATAATCCTACCTTGTGCTACGTCTCTGATGACCAAGCTATCAACAGGCTGTTAAATCCTAATCATCCTCCCTTCCCCCCTCCTCCACAATTCCAGTTGCTGCATTCTGACTGATGACTGCACAGCGAAGGCAAATCTGAGTGGGCTGGGGAGAGGCAAGAGGAGGACTGCAGAACAAGGGTGGGGACAGATTTAATGGTGTTGCTTGACAGAGGGTTTAGGTACTAAATTGCTGGAAAGAGATGTAGCTTAGGAACATAGATTCAGGGGAGGGGGGGGGGATGCACAAAATGGAGAGGATCAGAGAAGGGGAGATATAATGCAGATGGCACCCATAAATCTGCAGTCACACTGAGCTGTTTTCCTTTTCACCACCTGGCTGCACTCCCTCTTGCAACTTGAGGCCAGTTCCAGCACACACCAGTGATGCATGTTGTCTCTATTGCATTCCCACTGCCCTTCCCTTGCCTAACTGCAAGTCTACACAGTGATCGGAGTCAGGCAGGTTGAGACTCTAACACTGACCTGTAGTTGCTGTTATGTTCCTTACTGCTTTTATTTCCTGTCTACTGCTATTTGTCAACCAGAAAAATGGAAAAAGCAAACAATGCTACAGCTAAGGAGTGCCCCATATTTTAGTGCTTTGTGGCTGAATCTGAAATGGTCATACATCGATTTTCATATAAATAAAGTAGATTGTTTGCTTTAGACATTATTTCATTCTTTAATTCTTACAATATGAACGGGGAGATACTTTATGCCTCCTGAAAATATGGTAATTACAGCCAGATATATTAGCACCATATTTTCAAACTCTGAAAAATTATTTATTGTTGTTAATGAAGTCTTATACCAGATGCCATAAGTGTTTTAAATTAAACTTAACCAAAAAAATTAAGTTTTTGTAATAAATGTAACCTTTTAGGCTCAGGACTGTAACTACACATCAGTATCTCTTTAAAAAGTATATTGTTCGTAAAACTCAACAACAATTAACAAAAAATTATTTTTATGATGATGCTCCATCCTTTGTAGCAAACATTATTGAAAGTGTGTTGGTATTGCTGGGGGTATGTGTGCTGAAAGATATTTTTAATCTTATAGTCCACACTTTCACATTAGCAATCTTCAAAAAGGACATCATTATGGTAAGTTAACAACAATTAATAATTCTGGATTCTTTTCAAATTTTTTTATGGTAGGCACAAAATATCTCCCCTTCTCCACCCACTTGGTAATAAGCATTATGAGAAATATGTTGGTATTGAGAGGGTTATGTATGGAAGGGAAACTGGAAGTCACAGGGTTGGGATTGGGTGATCATCAATTAAAACATGTCTTGATGTTTCAACTCGATGAAAAGAAGAAGAGCACTTTTTTCAGTGAATTGTTTAGCAAAAGTCTTGGTTAAGAGTGAGTGAAAAGAAAAAACTATTTTCAATTATTGATACAGTGTCTTATTTTGAAGCGTTTTGGAGGGGGGGCAGGGCGGGGGTGGTTGAAATAAATTAAACGACAAAGATGAAAAAAATGTGCTATACTGGGATTCGAACCCGGATTTTCTGTTTCGGGCCAACGGTCACCTTACCCAATTAGGCTCTTCAGGCACAATTCCCTTCCAACCCAAATTCTCAACTTCTAGCCCCCCTGCCCATTGATTCCTTTTCCTTGTTACCTATACTGGATTCTCACAAGGGATTGAGTGTTTTAATGCGTCCACATTGAAATTGTCATTGCATGTTGTGGCCATATTTACAATTATTGATACATTGTCCATTCTTTTCAGACATCTTGGTTCAAATCCTGGTCCAGCACAAATTTTGAACTTTGTTGTTCAATTTATTTCAACACCTTAAAATGGTCTAAATGTGTCATTATTTTTATTTCATAAATTTACGGCCGTTACTGTCAACTAATGGTGTCTGTTCTCTTGGACATGTCTGAAAAGAACAAACAGAATATCAATAATTGTAAATATGCCCACAACAGGCAATGTCAATTACAATGCGGACACATTCAAACGCTTGATCCCATATGGGTACAGGAAACCAATATACACTGCGAGCAAGATGAATCTGTGGGCGGGGGGCTAGAAGTGGGAAGCGGGTTTGGAAGGAAAGTGTGCCTGGAGAGCCTAACTGGTTAAGACCACCATTGGCCTGAAGTGGAAAATCTGGGTTTGAATCCCGGTCTAGCACAAATTTTCAACTTTGTCGTTGAATTTATTTTAACCTCCCGAAATGGTTGAAATGTTTTAATATTTTGATTTCATAACTTATTTTGTGTTTAATGCATGATTTTGAAGGTGAAGTATTGTGGACAACATTTGGCTGTATGGATTTAAGGCTTTTCAGTGAACAAATTAAGAAACACAAGGAAAGTGGACAACATTTAGAACTTGCTTGTAAATACAAAATATTTGGCATAATTAACGTTGTATTCATTTTGAATGAAACACTTGATAATTGTGTAATAGTCCACAAATATACTGTTTTTTTCAAACTGGGTTTTGGCAGTTATGCCATCATCAGGTAAGCACTACAAAGATAAAGCAATGCAGTTTGGAAGTTTAAGGTTCAAAGACCTTAATTTGCTGTACAGATAGTGTACGTATATTAATTTTCAAGGAAGACTAGTACTGGTATAAAAATTATTGAACTTTGATAAAATATGTGACAATATAAATTAGGCCTACAAAATTTGTCATAAGAAAAAAATTGAAACAATAGAAATTGGTTGAACAAATTATATCATAATCAGTTTGGAAAACATGGTTTCCTTATTTGGAAAAAACAGCAAACTCATAATTATTTAAAGATAAAAATAACAGTCTAGTATGCAAAATTTGACAATTTATTACTACAGGTAACCGGTTTCGGTCTAAGATTAGATCATCTTCAGACCTCTGTAAAATACAATAAAAGATGATAAACTATAGAGGGAAACAGGTACACCATTAATAGCTATGATAAATTTACAAACAGAATTAGAAAATTCCATAAAACAGTATACCTTGCTGTAGATGTTCAAGCATTGAGCGTGCAGCGACTACTAATCAGCGAGAAAACGCTGTGCGTTATAAAGAATAAGCCCCGTCCATCGCCTGAAGCATCAGCACATCATAAACCAATGAGGAATGTCATACAATAAAAGATAAGACAAGAAATGTATACGTATATATAAATAACCAGTAATAGGTATAAAAAGGTATTTCGTTAACTATAAACATAGTTGTCATGTCTATTATCTATATCTATAAAGGTGAATGTCTGTTTGGTGTATGTTTATCGCGTCTGAACCACAAGACATAAAGAGCTCAAAATTGTACAGTTACTAATGTCTCCGCGGGGAAGGCTTTAAGCACGGTTTTATGGCAATCAGACAGCTATATATATATATATATATATATATATATATATATATATATATATATATATATGTGAATGTCCGTTCAGTGTACGCTTATCACGTGTGAACGACAAGACGCAGAGACTTAAATATTTGTACAGTTACTAATTTATACCTGAGGAAGGTCTTACACACGGTTTTTTAGCGATCTGATAAATATTTAGTAATTTGAAGAATATAACGACAAATGCGGAACAATAATTACTCTTTGAAAATGATATTTACGCTTTGAAGATGGCTTTGTTGATTGCATTGTTGCTTGAGGGTTAATAATGATAAAAGGGTGGAGTATATTGGGATGGGAAGTTATCGGTGTATATAAAATTCTACACGTGTGTGTGTGTGTGTGTGTGTGTGTGTGTGTGTGTGTGTTAATATTTCGTTCTGCAGTGAAAACTACAGAAAGCAAACGAATGGTCTGTGTGTAATTGTTGTCCCGTTGTACACCATAGCAGTTCCATGCCGATAGCTATAAGGGGGCTTCGGACTGAAGGCCAGCGATGACTTTTCGACTCTATACAGCGAAACGTGATGCCACAGACCATACCTTTCATCTATGCGTGCTACAATGTCTTCAGCTCTTTCTCTGTAAGGATAAGGATACGAATAAGGAAATATAAGAATAAATAAATCAGTAAAAAAGAAATTTCTTTTAATACAAATAACGTAGTTTGCCAGAATGCCCTAAACTGAAATTAAATTGAATTCGGACAGTACTCTCACCATACGTGTTGAGTTATTGCACACAGGCTATAAGGAATAATGCAGTATCATTTATTGTAAATAATTAAGCACTTCACATAATTTTATTTTTTATTTGAATGTTGATTAAAAATGTTTGTGTCTAAAGAAGGTATTGTATTTCATTTCATTCTTCAAAACCAGTCTCTTAGCACACTACTGAAAGATAGCTTATCTATCATAACCAACACGCGAGCGGAGCCGCGGGTTTAAGCTAGTAAAGAATAACTGAAGCATATGACAATAAAAAGAATTTGTCTGTCAATCTAGGAAATACCTGCCATCTATCGGCAGTTGATAATAACAACAATCAAATCGAAGACAGAGTTTGAGCCAAAGAAAAAATACGGCGATGTTGATGGTTACAATGGATATGGCTTCGTGGAAACATTGGTACTTAGTGCCAGTGGTGAAGTAGATGACATGCCAAAGATGTAGCTGCCAGGGACGCGGTCGGTCACCATGGAAACAGGCCGCGAACTAGACCGTTATTTTTATCTTTAAATTATATCATGTTCAACAGGTCAAATATATAGAATATAGAGGGATCAGAATAAACTGAAACATCTATGAATATATACATTCAAATTTTAAATGGGTAAATTATACTTACTGTCTTAAATGTCCAATGTTATTAACAAATAATGAATTACAATTGATATAGGGTAATTAGCCAAACAGCTGTGATTATCCAAAGTAATTAGGGTATGGAACAGTAATAGGGACACAAGGCAAGTGAGAAGGTGTAGATAGTTTACATGGTTTTATTAGATTCTGCAGAGAGAAGTGTTGAGTATGGAAATTGAGTCTGGTCATTTAGTACAAAGCTTGGGGAAGTTGGCATATGTTTATTAATTTCTAATTTGTCAAAAAAATGTCTGTAAATCTATCGGGCCAAACTGTGTGGTCATCAGTCCGTAGCTTACACACTACTTAAACCTAGGTAAACTAACCTAAGGACAAACACACACACCCATGCCCCAGGGAGGACTCGAACCTCCACGGCGAGCAACTGCGCGCTCCGCAGCGAGGTGCTTTAGACCGCTCGGCTACTCCACCGCGGCTTCTAATTTGTCAAAGAAGTTAATTTTCATCTCTTTCTAGATATGGTGTAGGACATCATGTGTTACATTGTAGCTGAGGACTTATTTTAACAGGTGGTCTGCAAATGTTGGATTTCTTTTTCTTAGTTTCAAACTTCTGTGGTGTTCTTTCAACCCTAATAGCATAAGTTGCTGAACTCAAACATTTCAGCAGATCTTCAATGTGTTTTTTCCTGTTCAACCCCTCATCAATGCATACACCAAAAAATTTTGAATATTCTACCTTTGCTACAAATTTCTGATTAAAGTCTATATTTATTAATGGTGTCATTCAATTTACTCTACGGAACTGTATGTACTGTGTTTTATCGAAATTTAATTATAGTCCATTTGCTGAGAACCACTTAATGATTTTCTGAAAGACTTCGTTTACAATTAAATAAAAAATAAAATATATTATGTCATGTAATATTTAGTACAAAGCAATAATTTGTAAAGACACCTTTCATTAACCTGACACATTCCACATCATTACCAAGTGTCGTATTCATGATCTATGGAACAACTACTAATCTAATCTTCTCATCTAATCTAGTCCAGAGCTGACTGACTGGATTGCTGGGGACCTGCACACTTTGTGGCAAAGAGGGACATCTGCAGTCAGTATCTTGCAGCCACCAAACTCGCACTCATTCCAACCCCTGAAGTCAACATAATACAATGCATGGGCTGCAATCAGTAGTCCCAACTAACGATCAGTTCATGCAGAAGCTCTTTCTCACACTTCGCATACTTAATGAGGACATACAGTTTGGGTTGGACACTGGAGTCACTCTCTGATCAACCTGGCAACTCACACACGACTGGGTGCCCCAGAGTTATCGCCACCTTCACAGCATTTTGTGACAGAGAGATACAGCTCCCTTCCTCTGTGGGGTCATCTCTCCATCGTAGCTACCTACAAACAGGTGACACATCCTGTTACATGTTGTTGACCACCCATTGACCACAAACATTTTTGGCATGGATACTTTCCAACTATTTGGATTTTGCATCTTAGATGAAGTCAAGGTCTTATCCACTGTGGTCCCCTTCAGTGAACTTGACTTTTGCTCAGTTTTCCAACTCTCTTTAAACCAGATTTGGGGTGTACCAAGGATTTTCAGCTGCACATCACCCTTCAGATGAATGCTACGCTGGGATTTTACCAGGTCCGACCCATTGCCATGGCATTGTGTACGGCAGTAAAGTAGGAACTTTATTGTGTCCAGGCTGCCAGTGTTATTGAGCCAATCAGATATAATGCATGGTCTACACCACTTATAATCAGAAAACCAAATAGTTCCCTTTGATTATGTAGGGATTTTAGGACCACAGTCATTTCTCAATCAGAGGTTGAAACTTATCCTATTCTCTGTCAAGAAGATTGTCTCATCAAACTGGCTGGTGGGAAATATTTCTCAAAGATTGACATTGCAGATGCTTATCTTCAGTTGCCTTCAAATGAGGAATCCCAAAAAAGTACAGTTATCAACATGCCTTTTGGGCTAAACAAGCGAATCTCTTTCCAACATTGCCACGTCTCCTGCCATTTTTCAAAGATTTCTGGAGCAGGTGACAACATGTTCCTGCTTGTGTGAATTATCTGGATAATATTGTTACTGGAGCCTCCAACTGAGAGCATTTGCACAATCTCTGTGTGCTTCTTACAACCCTGTAGAACACAAGCCTGCAGTGTCACGTGGAGAAATACTCCTGTTTCAACCAGGGGTAGAATATTTGGGATATTTGCTTACCAAAGATGGAATCAACCCACCAATCACAAGGTCACTGCAGTCAATAACCTTCCCCGTCCAAATAACTTATTCAAACTCCAGGTGTTTCTCTGAAAAGTAAATTTATTACTCTCAATAATGCAAACCCTTAATCACTTGCATAAAAAACGGGGTGTCCTCCTACAAGTGGACCTGGACCCCTGCGTGTGAATAGGCTTTCTCCCAGCTGAAAACTTTGCTGAAGACAACTACCTCCCCTCCCCCCCCCCCCCCCAGTCTCACGTCTCTTTCTAATCCTGACTGCCCCTTGGTTGTGGTGGCATATGCACCTCCTTATGGGAATGGGTTAGTTTTGGCACATAGAAATGAGGATGGCTCCGAGCAGCCAATTGCATATGCTTCAAAGATGCTCGGTGAAATTGCTTACAAATTGAGGAGGAGGCATTGATGATAGTTTTTGCCATTAATTTGCCATTAAAAAGTAATTCTCCTTAATCACTGACCATAAACCTCCAGCCACATTATTTTGGCCATATTCCAATCTCCCAGAAGGAACAGCTCAAAACCTTTAGCATTGGGTGTTGTTTATGAGTTCCTACAACTACACCATCTGATACAAACCTACAGTACAACACTGCACTCTAATGTGGATACTCTGTCGTGTCTACTGGCTGGCCACAATAATTAATTTAACCAATAGGAAGTCTTCTGCTTATCTATAGACACTATGCAAGAACAAACTCTCAATGGGTTACCCATCACAGCTGCCCATGTCCCCACTGGCACCTGTCATGATCCCATACTATGGCAGGTTCTCCACTTTGTGAAAGATGGATGGCCAACCTACCTGTCCCACCAGTTCACAAATGAACTCAGCCCTCGGAAATATTTGTCCCATAGGCTCGCAGTGATTTTCTGCTGAATACAGACGCTGACACATGTTGGGTTGTCACTCCCACTGAATTACAGTGTTGAGTCCCAAGTTTGCTGTACCGAGGACAGCGGATGAAGGCCTTGGCTCACTGACATGTATATTGTCCAGGTATCAATAATGACATTGAGAAGATGGTCCACACCTATAAGGTGGGCACCTGATACCGGGCAGCACCTCTAAAATCTTTTGTGCCACGACCTACACGCCACCGTCCATGGAACTGCATCCAACTTGACTTTGTGGGCCCATTTTTGTCGATCTATATGGCGACTCATTGTGGACACATACTCAAAGTACCCCTATGTTGTATGAATGGCATCAACCATGACTGATGCTACTCTCACAGCCTTGGCTCAGGTTTTGACTATCAAAGGATTGTCTCACCCTTTACTCACAGACAATGGACCGAAATTTACAGAATCTGCCTTATGACAGTTGTGTGTGGCCAATGATATAAAACACGTTCTCAGATCACTATTCCACCCTTCTTAAAATGGCAAAGCAGAGTTTCTCGTTGGAATAATCAAACAGCAAATGAAAAAAGCTGTAGATTCCTCAGCCACTAGATCGGCTCTCACTGTTTTTGAGTACTTACAGTACCACGCCAAATGACAGTCATAGCATAGCCCTGCTGCTGAACTCTTGCTACACCTGTTGACGACACACCCCTCGGCACCGCACGCGTGAACCACCCAATGTTGCCGACACTGTGTGCTCTTCACAGTTGCCCTTCATATCCACAACATGCAGTGGCAACATCTGCTGACCCCATGTCTGGCTGTGTCCCAATGAAAACCACAAATAATGTTCCCTCCACACAACCATGCGCTGAAGGATCCGACTCTTCATCCATCTCATCTTTACAACCAGCACGGCATTGCCCAAGATGTTTCCACCTGTATGCACCTATTTTGGGCATGGGCACGGGGGGTAGGGGAGGGGGGGAGTGATCTAGTATTGGGTGCTGGAGAAGTTGAATGCCAGACAAAAGCCATCAACCTGGACTCGCAATAGGGGACCTTGTATCCGCATGTGTGGTGGCACTACACTCGGTGAAGGGCACCACCATCTCGCCGCACACATCCGCGGCAGCTGATAGTGCTCCATCTGGTCGCTATTTAGGCAGATGCACAGCACATCACCAGCTAGTTCTGTGCCTGTGCTTACACCACTTGAATCATATCATGGTTACACAGTCTACTTGGCTCTCTACTTGTGGTTCTCCTCTACGTTCGTAATCTGGTGTCGTGGTTCCTTCAGCCAACTTAGTGTCTCCATGTTAGTCTCTGTTGTTGTCTTGCCCAAAGTCCGTGTGTTGCCTCTGTGTAGTTCACTCGCGGGAACCACCTTTTGTAGGCGGCTCCACCACCTAATGGTTCTAGTGTCCCCTCCACTGGTGCTCCAGCTGGACTGATGTCTAGATAAACATGGACATAGCAGTAAATGTAAACTTTCTTTGTGGAAATATGGTAGGCGAGACATTCGTGCACACAGAATTCAATTTATTACTCAATTTATACATAAACTAAAAGTTGATATTCATGAAATGTATGACATTAACTATTACTATTGTTTTACCCTTGTTAATGTTCAATGTGTAGTCTCCTTTCAAGACAATGTCTATTCCATTCAACTGCTCTTCCAGGTCCTTTGCTGTCTCTGACAGTATTACAATGTCATCAGAAAACTGCAAAGTTTTTATTTCTGCACCCTGAACTTTAATTCCTTCTCCAAATTTCTCCCTGCATTCCTTCACAGCTTGCTCAATTTACAGATTGAATAACACTGGGGGAAAACTACAAGACTGTCTTACTTCCTTCCTAACCACTGTAGCCCTTTCATGCCCTCCTCCTCCTCCTCCTCCTCTCAGAACTGCTGTCTGGTTTTTGGACAAATTGACTATAATTATGAATTCCCTATATTTTACACCTGCTACCTTCTTAATTTGGTAGAGTGTATTCCAATCAACATTCTCAAAAGCTTTCACTAAATCTAAATGTAGGTTTTCCTTTCCTTAACTTATCTTCTAAGATTAGTCGTAATGTGATTATTGCTTCGTGTGTTCTAATATTTCTCCATAATCCAAACTGATCTTCCCCAAGGTCAAATTCCACCAGTTTTTCCATTTGTCTGTAAATAATTCGTGTTAGTATTTTGCAACCATGGCTTATTAAACTGATAATTCTGTTATTATCACACCTGTATCTCTTGCTTTCTTTGGTATTGGAATTGGAATTATTATATTCTTCTTGAAGTCTGAGGCTATCCCCCCCCCCCCCCCCCCCCCGTCTTGCACATAAGGTGAAACACTTTCTTCATGACTGGCTCTCGCAACGATATCAGCAGTTCACATAGAATATCATCTACTCCTGGGGGCCTTGTTTCAACTCAAATCTTTCAGTGCTCTGTAAAAATTTTTCTTCCAGTATAGTGTCTCCTATCTTATCCTCTACTTCCTCTTCCATTTCCATAATACTACCTTCATTTCCCTTGTATAGGCCCTCTATACATTTCTTCCACCTTTCCCTTCTTTGTTTAGTACTGGTTTAAAATGAGTTTTGGAGGGTACTACCACTTTCACTATCCTTCTCCCTCCCTAGTTCCATTTAAGTATCACTTGTGGGAAGAATGACAATAAACCTTAATAGGAACTCTAATTTTTTTTAGCTTCATTTGTGTATAGCCTCATGGAGTCTCATCATTTATATAAATTGTAGAGAGTAACACAGATCTGTAACTCTCTCTTTAGTATTCCCAAAATTACCTTCATATCCCAGTTTCAACCCATTAAGGATGATGTCCAATTGAATCTGTTATTAAAGTCTTGATCCATTCACAAATATGGTCGGCTACTCAGTAAGCTCTATTTTGTTCACTAAGTGGTATGTTCGAACTCTACAGAATGCTTTCTGAGTGTTTAAGAATATGGCCTTAACTTCGGTCTATTGTATAAGGATGTGTCCTATAAATTGATTCTTTTGTAGTAAGGTTTCACTATTAATTTCTTTTCTCCTTTATTTCTACTTAATAAACGTCAACAGGAACTTAATCAGCCCATCTAATCTTATTTGATCTGTGAGAGCATCAAATTTCAAACACTTTAATTTCATTTTGGTAAGTAATGTTCATAATCCAAATTTAACTACCATAGAAAGCAGAGTTTCAGAAAAATACCTTTATAAAAGATTTACTAATAAATTTCTCTTTTTCATAAATTATTTTCTTGCTATTGGTGTTCTACATTGTGCATCCTCACTATTGTGGTCACTATCAGTTATTTTTTCTGCACAAAAAAACAAACCTCAACCACTAACTTTTGAATCACATTTCCTAATATAGACCATCGGATTTTGTTAGTCTACATTTCATGACCTTAGGTTTTACTTACGTTGATGTTCATGTTATAACCTCCAAGTTGTAATCCAAGCTCTATACTGTCTACAGCAGAATTACAGTGCCATAAACAAATCTCCTCGAGCATCATTCTCTTTCCAGATTTCTCCTTGGTTTCTTTTACTGCCTGGTCAATGTACAGAATGAAAAACTGATGCTTCCCTTTTATGCCTTTCAGCTCTCATAATTTCAGTGATTTTTCTATATAACTGGTAAATACCTTTTAATAAATTTTATCCTTGCTGCTCCAGAATTTCAAAGGGTGTCTTCAAGTCAATACTGTCAAAATCTGTAAATGATGTTCATCAAGGTTTGTCTTCATTTAATCTACTATTAAGGAAATTTGAAGAACCAATGCAGTCTCACCTGTTCCATTATTTCTTTTGAATCTGATCTGATTTTCCCTTAGGATGACTTATCAGTCATTCTGTTCTTCTGTAAATAATTCAAGTCAGTATTTTGTGACTATGGCTTATGGAACTGATGATTTTATAATCTTCACACCTATTTTCTATGTAATTGAGATTATTGCAATCTTCTGTAATGCTGAAGGTGCTTTGCCCGTCTCTCAGATTTGTATCTACACTCCTGGCCATTAAAATTGCTACACCATGACGATGACGTGCTACAGATGCGAAATGTAACTGACAGGAAGAAGATGCTGTGGTATGCAAATTATTAGCTTTCCAGAACATTCACACAAGGCGGGCGCCAATGACGACACCTACAATGTGCTGACATAAGGAAAGTTTCCAACCGATCTCTCATACACAAACAGCAGTTGACCGACATTGCCTGGTGAAACGTCGTCGTGATGCCTCGTGTAAGGAGGAGAAATGCATACCATCACATTTCCGACTTTGATAAAGATCGGATTGTAGCATATTGTGATTGCCGTTTATCATATTGCAATATTGCTGCTGGCTTTGGTCACAATCCAATGACTGTTAGCAGAATATGGAATCGGTGGGTTCAGGAGGCCAATACAAAATGCCTTACTGGATCCCAATGCCTCTTATCACTAGCAGTTGAGATGACAGGCATCTTATCGCATGACTGTAACGGATCGTACAGCCATGTTTCGATCACTGAGTCAACAGATGGGGACGTTTGCAAGACAACAATCATCTGCATGAACAGTTCGACGACATTTGCAGCAGCATGGACTATCAGACTCAGAGACCATGGCTGCGGTTACCCTTAACACTGCATCACAGGCAGGAGCACCTGCAATGGTGTACACAATGAAGAACCTGGGTGCACGAATGGCAAAAGTCATTTTTTGGGATGAATCCAGGTTCTGTTTACAGCATCATGATGGTCACATCCATGTTTGGCGACACTGCAGTGAACGCACATTGGAAGCGTGTATTTGTCATCACCATACTGGTGTATCACCCGGCGTGATAGTATGGGGTGCCATTGGTTACACGACTCTGTCACTTCTTGTTCGCATCGACGGCACTTGAACAGTGGGCATTATATTTCAGATGTGTTACGACCCATGGCTCTACCCTACATTCGATCCCTGCGAAGCCCTACATTTCAGCAGGATAATGCACAACCGCATGTTGCAGGTCCTTTCTGGATACAGAAAATGTTCGACTGCTGTCCTGGCCAGCAATTTCTCCAGATATCTCACCAATTGAAAATGTCTGGTCAGTGGTGGCTGAACAACTGGCTCGTCACAATATGCCAGTCACTACTCTTGATGAACTGTGGTATCGTGTTGAAGGTGTATGGACATCTGTACCTGTACACGCCACCCAAGCTCTGTTTGACTCATTGCCCAGGAGTATCAAGGCAATTATTATGGCCAGAGGTGGTTGTTGTAGGTACCAATTTCTCAGGATCTATGCACCCAAATTGCGTGAAAATGTAATCACATGTCAGTTCTGGTATAATATATTTGTCCAATGAATACCCATTTATTATCTGCATTTCTTCTTGGTTAGCAATTTTAATGGCCAGTAGCGTAGAATTGATTTGTTCCTAAGAGCCAGACAGGCTTCATCAAATTATCTAGTTTTATTCCATGTATGATTTCAATATTATAACAAGCCATTTTAGTGTGAAACAATTCTGTTGTATTATAAGTGATGGCGACCAAAGGCAAAACAGCCTGGTTTCCACTGGTCTGTTGCAGACACACATGGTGTTCTACATTTACACCTACATCCATACTTTGCAAACCATCTCATAGTGTGTGGCGGAGGATATTCGTATACCATTGTCACTTCCTCCTCCTACTACAGTAATCTTTTGTCCACAGAAAAACTTGCCATATGTCTCTGCGTAGGCTCTCATATCTCTGATTTGATCCTTTTGTGAAATATACTTAAGAGAAAAGATAATGTTAGTTAATTTCTCAAGAAACGCATGGTTTTTAAACTTTGACAGAAGCCCGTACCACAATACAGACTGTCTCTCTTGCAGTGTCTGCCACTGGAGTTTCTAATAACGTCTGTGATGGTTTTGCACTTACTAAATGAGCCCGCAGCAAAGTGTGCTGCTCTCTGTTGGATCTTCATTATGTCTTCTATCAATCCTAACTGGTACAGCTCACACACTGATGAGCAATACTCGAGTGTTAGTTGAGCAAGTATTTTGTAACATACTTCCTTTGTTGGTGGACGACACTTCCTGAGGATTTGTAAATGCAACACATTACATTTGTTTATGTTCAGACTTAATTGCCATTCTCTGCACCATGCATCAATATGTTGTCTACCTGAAACCAAATTTCAAATTACTGTTTTTTTATTTTTTATGTTATTTAAGGATTAATCCTAATTTTTTAGATGTTGTATAGTTTGTCAAGTATTAAGGTACTGCCTGTGCTGATTTGATTTAGTATGAGTCTGGAGAGAAGTTCTTCCAATGGATCCTACATTTATACCTTTATAGCACCATGTGCATGATCAAAATGGTGTAGTGTGTAATGACATACCTAGTCCTTGAAAAAGCTAAACTCATAAGTATAGTAAACTCAAAAGAAGAGACCATTAAATTGCTCCAGAGTGACACTGAAATTCTGAAAATGGAAATATTAATACTAAAACAATTAAATTCAAAACTAGTTAGTGAAAAAGAATTTTGTGTGTGTGTTGTAAAAAATGGTTCTTGTGGAGACTGCAAAGGTGAAACCAAACAAATGCGATGAGTACAACAGGAATCAACTGCCAGTGATTAAACATAGTGAACTAGCAAAATCGGGTGGAAGTGTTTTGGATCCCCACCAGATCAGTTCAAAGGAGGACATAGAGGCAGTTCATAGGTAGGTCTCGAGGTTTGTAACCGGTAGATTAGATCAATGGGCCAGTGTTACCAAAATTCTCCGGGAACTCAACTGGGAGTTGCTGGAGGGGAGGTGATGTTCTTTTCGAGAAGAACTGTTGGAGATCATGAAGGACTATGGCTCAGACACATTCCTAATAGTAAAATAACAAACTTTCACTGAACATAGAAAAATTATAAAACCAACGAATGAGACAAAACTTTACCTGTTGATAAGTAAACTGAATTTAATGAAATGGGATAAAATAATAACCAATGAATCTACTAATAAATTTTAAGTGAAAATCCAAGCAGGGTCATGGCCCAAAGCCAAAAATTCTAAGAAACTGGTACACACCACAGTTAAACACAATAAGAATTATAATGATTCTCTATTATGATACGTCACAGCATAAGAATCCTGACAAGGAAATGTCACATATGAAAGTGAAACAGATTTAACATATATACTGAACTCTGTAAATAAATACTGAGCTGCATGGGAAATTATTAAAACAGAAATAAACTGTGATGACAAAATATACACACCACCATTACACCTGTTATTTTTAAATGTGCAATTTGTCAGTCCACATTCACATGATAGTATTATGGAAGATGTAAGGATAGCGGAAGAATTATTACCAGAAATAAACAGTAAACTGACAGACAAGTTTCACTGGGCTAAAGTAACGGAAAAGATGGTCAATGACTAAATAGCTAAGCTCAGTATCTTTCGAAATGTTCAAATGTTTGCAATTCTTATAGGACCAAACTATTTTGGTCATCAGTCCCTAGACTTACAAACTACTTAAACTAATCTAAGGACAACACACACATCCATGCTCAAGGGAGGATTTGAACCTCCGATGCGGGAAGCCAGGCGATCCGTAATGTGGCACTCAAGACCGCTCGGCTACTCCCGCGCGGCCAGTATCTTTAGAGCAGCTGGTATCTCAAATTATGCTATGAAATATACAAGAAATCAAATAGTAATGCCACTGGCAAAAATAACCAATAAAATCCTGAATGAAGGGATTTATCCAGAATGCTTGAACGTATCTGAAGTTAAACCAATAATTTTAAGAAAGGAGATATAGAATCTTCGGACAACTATTGGCTGATATTGCTGATACCAATAATAATAATAATAATAATAAAATAGAATACTACTTATATAAACAGGTGAGTCAATATTTTCATTGTAACAATATACTTAGCGCCTCACAGTATGGCTTCAGATCCAGCCTTTCTACATTCAAAGCAGTTGAGAGCATGATAACAAAAATGCACAGTTATTTTGAAAATAAAGAAATTGCCTGTGCGACACAGTTGGACCTTAGGTACGTTTTTGATATGGTTTCCCACAAGATACTCATAAGAAAACCTTTACTACAAAGGAGTGAGAGAGTGCTGTATGCTTAATACAGAGAGGGAAGGTATGAAGGAAAATATAGTTAATGGATTATGCACATGCAACGATACTGCTACTGCTTGTAATAAGGGAGATGGATAAGGAGTGGTACGCAGTGTTAACTAAACTAGCTACTCCATCTTTAGCTCTCTCTCCAGTAAAGTCATCCTTTCTGTTGAGAACATAGCCATGTAGCTAGCTCAGGAGTGTAATACTAAAATTGGGTTAGACCTTTCTGCATATGCATCCAACAGACTGAGTCAAATAGATGTACTACTTCCACATCTTAAATCCCTGCAAATTTCACTGAAGTACATGAGCCATCTATCACATTACAGACCTTTACACTGTCTCTCTGTTGAGGTGGGGAGCCTGTAATGGATATAGGATCGGTCTTTGGGGGGCGAGAGGATTGGTCCAGACATAAATCATACTCCATGGGCTCTGGGGTAGAGTCAGAAAAAGCATAGTGTATTATGATGTCAACATGATCCAACGATTTACTTCCTGCTTTCACCTAAGATTGAAACTTTTATGTTGCTTTTTTGGGGTTAGATAACTTTGTAGGGGCTACAGTAGAACCAGTAGTTGCCACGTATGATATTTCGCCAGCCTCTGCAGTCATGAGGTTCCATGCAATCTCCAGTATTGGTAACTATAGTTTTCCGGATGTTCTTGTGGGAACTACAGGCCCTAAAGTAGCTGCTGCCTTACAAGTGCATTGAAAAACACGGGTGTTAGTTCTGCCAACAGCAGCGAAAGAGGTAGCAAATGCAGGAAGCTGCATGGCCTTTAATAACTTTTTGGCCTCAACATATGAAATGTGCTTCATTGCTTCAGTTTACAATATCTTCTCTTCCTCAAGCTTGACACTGCAGTCCCTAATCCAAATAGAGTGATCCACAGGATGATTTTTAGACACTTTACAGCTCGTAAAACAATGACCCCATGGTTGACATTACATTTGCTTCTCCATAACATTCTAAAATGGTGTTCCCAAAGCACTGGCATTTGAAACAGTGCATTGGGTTAGCGACATAGGGCCATACACTTCAGCAAAGAAAGCCTGCTTGGATATCATCTGGCCTATTGAAGGTGCCCACTGGTAGCTAATGCCATAAATTCCTTTGTGTCTTAATAATATTATGTTTTGAAAAAGCAGCAATATGTAAACTAACAGAGCAGATATAGACAGATGAATAATGAAAAGTCATAGAAACACGCATGACAATGGGAAAGACAGATGATATGTATATGAAACATGAGGAAACCTACAGAGAAAAAGAGCAGAACCTTTATAAACATTAAGAACCGAGATGGCTATCCCATAATCTTCAAGAAAGGGTCAAAAATTGGAGGAATATCTATAGGACCAACAAACTTCAATACAATATTGTAGAAAAAGAAGAGCAAGTAAATTAAACTGAAATGGGAGGAAACAAAACTGTGTAGATTTGACAGAGCTCTCCAGGACCTAACTGGAATCAAGGCATCTGACAGTTCCCTACTGAGTGCAACATTTCCTCATAATGATGGAAACTCTTCAGAGAGACACTAAAAACTATTCCACCAAATGTGCAAAATCTACGAGGCAGACTAGTATCCTCAGACTTAAAGAATAATGTTGTTATTGTCTTCAATCTGATTACTGGTTCGATATAACTCTTCATGCAGCTATCTCGTGCAAGTCTCCATTTTTGAATAACTACTGAAACCTACAACCTTTTGCACCTACTTACTGTACTGATCTCTTGGTCTTCCTCTGCAGTTTTTAATTCTGAAGAATTCAGATGCTGACAGGTGCAAGTATAACAAAAATATCTATTTAAAAGACAATGTTGCGAAATATAAACTTGCAAATGAAAAAAAGGAACAAAACAGGACAGAGAAACTCACAAATACTTACTGTAGTACAATATAGCTGATAGTCACACAGGAAATTAACAAAAATAAATACAAAATATAGCCTGGTCTTTCATCTATTCTGGCAAATATGTGCAGAATTTCCCAAGCCGAAGATTTTTCTCCCACACATTAAAAAATTATTAGAAATCATATGAAATTATCCAATTACAGATTTATAAAAGTAATTAAAATACTGAATGTGTGTAAACTGTACTTGCCTAATCTAATACATGCAATCTAAAATTGATGAAAACACTGTTTGGCGTAAACACTATCACGCCCGTTCTGCGTTCACTCAAAGATAGACTCAGCCGTCACGCCAGCCGTTTGACAGTGCGCCGCCAGCAGATGGTGTGCAGCTCATGTCAGCTGTCTTAGATGACCGTACCCTCCTGTGGCTAGGCCGGGAACTATCTCGGCCGGGCCAGCACCAGCCACAGAGCACAATACAGGCACAAGCAATCTGAATGGCCTGCTAGGCCATAACATCCCTCCCCCCTAGGGGTGAGGGGCCGGAATCCGGAACAGTGGTGAAGAAGTTTGCTGCTGGGACACTTCCACCTCCATCCAATCGTCTGGTGGCTCCATCCACTCCCTAGCTAGAACCACCTCGTACTTACGAAACCCCTTCATTTGCCGAAGGGTTCGCTCTCATGAGTGATGTCTTGCCGCTTCCAGCACTGGCGATGGCGGTGGGTCCTCTATTCCCCCCTTCTGTGGTACATCCATTGGCAACCCTGGGCCCCTGTCGGCTGGCCGCAAGGTGCCCCCACTGCCGGCGACCAGAGCTGTCCACTCCTTGGAGCTGGTCGCTGGGATTGCGGCAAGGAAGTGGGCCCCAGACCTCGACGGTGGCGGGAAATCCCCTTTCCGACCAGCCAATGTCCACGGAAATGAAGTTGGTAGAGAACTGTCCCCTTATGGCGCTCCCAACAGAGGGGAACATGACCTGGAAAAGGGGGAAGGGACTGTAGGTGTGGGAGAAGCATGGCGGACTCGGAGCTGATCATGGTAACGGGTGAGGATACCAGTAGAAGGACCTCACAGAGATGAAGGCCATGTCCCGAATGACCACGGATGGGACCCAACGAGGATGGCAGCTGTAGCCTCGAGCCCAGACAGCCGAACCTGGGGCAAAACGCGGCAGAACGAGGAAGGGGTGCAGGAGAGTCCGGATGCAAGAGGGAAAACTGTGTCCGATGAGGGCAGCTGTATAGGAGCTCAGAGGGGCTCTGCTGACCGGTCGGAGTGGACCGATAAGATGACAGGAATCGAAGGAGGGCTTCCTCCACTGAAAGATGCAACACATACTTATGCATTTGCATCTTGAAAGTGCGGACAAACCTCTCCGCCACCCCATTTGACTGTGGGGGGAAAGGTGGGGCCAGAACATGGTGTATCCCATGGGTAGAACAAAAATTGTGAAAGTGTTGTGAAGTAAACTGTGGCCCGTTATCTGTCACCAATGTGGCCGGGAGACCTTCAATAGAAAATATCTTTAACAGGGAAAGTGTGGTAACTTCCCCAGATATGCAGGCCAGGCGAACAACAAACGGGAAGTTGGAGTATGCGTCAATGACACAAAGCAAATAGCTATCTAAGAAGGGCCCTGAAAAATCGACATGGAGCCTTTCCAAAGGTGCGGACGGAGTGGGCCATGGAGAGAGAGATGAGTGAGGAGCTGCTTGTTGGGACGCACAAGAGAGCATCCTGCTATGAAGCGAGTTATGTCCCCATCTATGCCTGGCCAATATACATGTCGATGGGAAAGCATCTTTGTGCAGGAGACACCCCAGTGGTTCCGATATAGAAGATCGAGAATCTGGTGGCGCAATGACACTGGAACCACCACTCGGTGGGAGCAGTCTTCCATGGACAGAAGTAAAATGCCCTCGTAGGTGCTAAGGCGGTGATGAATTGCATAATAATTCCGGAGAGGGTCTGATGCCCGATCTGGAGGACGCTCCGACCAGCCTTGCTGCACCCGGTAAAGGGTGACCCAGAGGACAGGGTCAGCAGCCGTAGCCTACGCGATATGTGAGCTATTGATAAGGAAACTGGCGACTACATCTACTGGTGACTCGTCTACTGCAAAACACAAAAGCTCTTCGACATCAAAGACGGGGTCGGGGCCTACCAGGAGGCACGATAGGGCGTCGGCATTGGCGTGATGAGCCGTCTAGCAGTACTGTATCTTGTAATGAAAACAGGAGAGGTACAAGGCCTAGCGTTGGAGACGATGGGCCGCCTTGTCCGGAAGAGCCGCTGACGGGTGGAACAAAGACACTAATGGGCGGTGGTCCGTGTATAGGGTGAACTTGGACCCATAGAGATAAACATAATTTTTTTTTTAGAGCAAAAATGATGGCTAGGGCCTCCTTGTCCACCTGGGAATACCGGCGCTGCGCTTCCGTAAGAGTTTTAGATGCAAACGCCAACGGGCATTCCAACCCATCGGGGAACCGATGTGCCAGCACCGCCCCCACACCGTGCTGGGAGGTGTCTGCTGCCACGACTATCGAGACCCCCAGGGTGTATGCAGCGAGACATGGAGCCTCAAGGAGGGCCGCTTAAGTGACTGAAAAGCCCGCTCACAAGCTGGAGACCAGTGGAACGGGAAACCCTTACACAGCAACTGGTGCACAGGGTGAGCCACTGTGGCTGCCTGCAGGAGGAAGCGGTGATAATAGGTGATCATGCCCAGGAATACTTGAATTTTGTGAATGGAAGAAGGACAGCGAAGATCTGCGACCGCATGCCTGTAATCAGCCATGGGACGCACCCCCGACCTGGATACCTCGTAGCCCAAGTACTCGATAGGCGGTTGGAAGAAAGAAGATTTCTGGAAATTACAGTGGAGGCTAGCCTCCTCCAGAATGGAAAACAAGGCGTGGAGGTTGGCAATATGGTCAGCAGCTGTGGACCCCATCACCACAATATCATCCATGTAATTTACGCAACACAGAAACGGTGCTAACAACTGCTCTAAAAAACGCTGAAAGATTGCGGAGGCTCTGGCCACCCCGAACGGCAATCTCTGATACTGATATAGGCCAAAAGGCGTAGAAATTACCAGCGCCTGCTTGGAGGCATCATCTAAAGGCAACTGGAGATAAGCCTCTGGCAGATCTATCTTCCAAAAATACTGGACCTCTGACAGCCGATCTATCAATTCCGCTGGGCGAAGCATGGGAAAAGAATCAATGATGGAGTGAGAATTTGCAGTTTTCTTAAAGTCGCCACATAAACGCAGGGCCCCAGAGGGCTTGCGTATGACAACTAGAGGGGAGGCCCACTCACTCGCTGTGACAGGATGCAAAATACCCACCGCCGTCACGCGATCTAATTCGTATTTAACAGTGCCGCGGAGGGTAATCTGAAGGGGCCGAGCCATACTTTTAAGTGTAATAGTGGCCCGAAAATTCTTAGTACACCCAAGACCCAGCGCAAACAAGGAAAGACATCCGCGCAGAGCTGCACGAGACTCTCGTACAGAATTTGATCGGAAACCAAGCAGGCAGAATCAGTAATAGTAAAGCCAAAAGCATGGAAAAAAAGTGTCGAGGCCAAAGATATTCATAGCCGTTGCACTGTTTACAACCACAAACGGTACCGCATGGCTAACATTCTGATATGTAGCTTTGGCAACAAACAACCCTAATAGTGGAATAGGATGGCCGCCGTAGCCAACCAACACGCGAGGCACCGGACGTAATGTGGAGGAGCCTAATGCTTGAAGCAGAAGTTAGAAGCAATGTCATCGCGCCAGTGTCCACTTGAAGTGTGACAGTTTTCAGCAGAATGCGGAGGTCTATAAACAATTTCGGCGTCTGTACGCCGACGGGAACAACCTTATTAATATCCATGGGCGATACACCGAAATAGCGAGGATGAGAGGTCCTTTTGCGGCCCTGAGCAGAGGAGCTACACACTCGGGCAATGTGTCCGAATTTTCCACAACGATTACACGTGGCCCACCTGTACGAGCACGATTCCCAAGAATAGGACACCCCGCACAAAAGACATGAAATTGGCTTGCTCTCTGAAGCGGGCAACTCTTGTCGCCTTTCGTCCCGCCCATACGACACATGCGAGCGCTGTGGTGTCGGAAGGGAAGGAGGGGAGGGCGACGCAACAACAGCCACTGAAGAAACTGGCGCCATGGATACTTGGGACGAATCGGCAACTGAGGATACCTCCCGCCAAGCGGAAAGTTGACTCCCCATGGCCTCACAAACTTCAAATGCACACCAATACGCAAAACCTCCGCTAATGAGGGATTGTCCGATTGAAGAGCCTGCTTGCAAATGTCCATGCATACGAATCACCATGCGGCTTGGATTGAAACAGACGACAGGCCAGCCCCTGCAGTTCTGTGGCCCAAGCACGGTATGACTGACCCGGCTGTTTCTGCGAACGGTAGAAAGATATGCAGGCCGACACCACGTGAGAGTGGTGGCGAAAATATGCCGCAAAGAGGGAACAGATATCCAAAAAGGACAGGGATGCCTGCGTCTGAAACGGCGCCAAATCGCCCATTAATCGAAAAAGAAGAGACGAGAGCCATGAAAGGAAATACACTTTTTGCTTACCTTCATCACACACCTGTAAGGCTACAAAGTGTTGGTGTAAATGCTGTTCATAGTCGGACCAATCCTCGGCATTGTCATCAAAGGGAGAAAACGGAGGAACAGGCACAGAATACCGCAACCCGACCGGTTGTGTCACAGCCCTAGTCAAGGTGTCAATAGATGCTGTGAGGGAAGCATTCTGTTGAGCCAAAACTTCCGGTAATGACTGAAGATTCATCAGCAACAGGCTAAGTTGCTCTGCCATGACTGCGGCAGGAAGACCATGCTACCATAAACATCATCGCCACTGATGAAAACACTGTTTGGCGTAAACACTATCAAGCTCGTTCCGCGTTCACTCGAAGAATGACCTAGCCGTCACTCCAGTCGTTTGACAGTGCGCCGCCAGCAGATGGCGAGCAGCTCATGTCAGCTGTCTTAGATGACCGTGCCCTCCTGTGGCTAGGCCGGGAACTATCTCGGCCAGGCCAGCACTAGCCACAGAGCACAATACGGGCACGCACGATCTGAATGACCCTCTAGGCCATAACAAAAATGTCCAGTTTCAGATGGATGTCAGTCACCTTAAACAAACTGCAGCCCATTCCCTTTGACTTGTAAGCAGACTATACAACTGCGATTGGAGCAAGAGCTTTATCATTTATTAGATTCCTCTTCTTTGCATTCACGCACCACCATTTTACAGCCACAATGTTTTCTTTGCCATATTTACTGAAATGTTTAGAGAATTATGAAGTTAATCAAATTTACATGTACTCTGTCCTAGTGCTACAGTAATAGCACAAAAAATTGATTTCTTTATACATTTTATAAATAATTGACAAATTTCCATATTTCTTCAACAGCAACCACATATAATTTCAAACATTACTTTCTTAGTTAATCAATTCAAGAAGCTCCTTTAGCAATGCTTCACACTCCAGCACTATACCTGGCATCATATAAGAAGGCGCTTCTGTGCATAGAAGCGAAGCGATAGGGAAAGTGCCGAGGAGAGGCGCTACAGCTGAGCACCAACAGTTGCGCCTGTGGGAGAAGCATTGTGTAACTCGTGGCCAGCCACACACTTACACAATGAACATTATTGGCCGTCATAGGGGTAATGGAGGGGGATGCACAGAACAGCTGAAAACTGGGCCGCCTTCATTGCTGACGCTGACTATAAATACACATCACTTAAGACAAGGAACTTTTGAAGACAACATCAATTATGTATTTCAATTTCCTCTCCTTTATCAACCCTTGCTGACAAAAATGTCTGGCTGATTTTTACCAGAAGAATAACAGAATTTTTTGCCAGCAACTGAATAAGAATCATTCCACTCTGATTAAGAGCATTATAACTGGTGGTAAATGGATCATCATATTACTGAAAACAGAGGCAACCTTTGGTGTAAAAGTTATTTAGATCACTCATGATGAAATCTTAACTTTTTAGTTTATCCTCAAATGCAGATAAATTAAAAAAAAATGCACACCAATTATCAGTTACAGGATGTATGCATTGGTGCATTACCAGTCATCTAGTAATAGCTGGATTCAGCATCTTTTTCTTCTTCACACTCATAAACTCTCGGTTCTCAACCAACTAAGTGACAAGTAAGTAATATTAAGGTCTTCTGGGGCACAAGGGAGTTTCATCTACATCCATCTTCCCCAGGCCACCTTAGGTGTGTGTCAAAGGGTACTTTGTGGACTATAGTCATTTCTTCCTCCTATTCCAGTTATGTATGATTTGCAGGAAAAACTATTTCCAGTATGCCTCCATGTGAGCTCTAATCTCAATAATTTTATCCTTCTTGCCATTCTGTGAGATACACAAATGAGGAAGCAATATATTAGATGACTCTTTGAGAAAAGTATGCTCTTGGAATTTTGACAGAAACCTTACCACAATACAGGATGTCTCTAGTAGCTTATGCCACTGGAGTTCCCTCATCGTCTTGGTGATGCTTTCGCACTTACTAAATGAGCCTGTAGCAAAGCGTGCAGCTTTTGGTTAGGTCTTCTCTGTGTCCTTTATCAAGCTTACCTGGTATGGATCCCACAATGATGGGCCATACTCAAGTGCTGGCCTAACAAGAGTTTTGTAACCTACTTCCTTTGTTGGACTGCACCTCCTGAAGAATCTTCCTATGAATCTCAGTCCAGCATTTATCTTTCCCGCAATTAATTTTATATTGTCATTCGATTTCATATGTCTACTCCCAGATATTTTATGGGAGTAACTGCTGTCTGTGATTCTCCTGCTATTGCATAATTATATTGTAATGGATCTTTATTGCTATGTAAACTCAGTACTTTACATTTGTTTATGTTAAGGCTCAATTGCCATTCCCCGTTTCATTAGTTGATAAGCTGCAGATCATCCTGTATTTTACTACCCCTCTCTACTGATGTGACCTCTTGGTATACAACAGCATCATATATATAAGATTTACGGAGCTTCTGATGATATGTACAAGGTAATTTATGTATCTTATGAAAAGCAAGGTGCCTGTAACATTCACCTGTGGCATGCCAGAAATCACTTTCACAAGTGAAGAATTCTCTTTCATGAGAATGACAAGTTGTGTTCTGTTATTCCTTATGTTCATACTTTGTTCATCAGGTAGTAGTGTGGACCATATCAAATGCCTTGTGGTAGTCAAGAAACACAGCGTCAACAACCTGAGAACCTTTATCTACTGCCCTCTGGATTTCACGGATGAACAGCTTGAGTTGGATTCCACATGATCGTTGCTTTTGGAAACCACACTGATTCTTTCAGAGGACAGTTTCCAGAAATGTCATAACACTTGAACATAAAATGTGTTGCAAAATTCTGCAACAGCCCACCATCAGAGATATAGGCCTATAGTTTTGTGTATATGGGCGACGACCCTTCTAGAAAATGGGAATGACTGGCACTTTTTTCTAATCCTTAGGAATGCTTTGGTCCTCTCAGTGATGCAGCCATGATTTGGTTCGCACAAGAAATAAAATGAGTAGGCTCGCATTGGTTTGAAAGTGGAAGAGGAGCAAACCCGATTTTAGGATGAACTCTTTTTGCCTAGGCCAAACCAGTTTTACCTACATGCGATAGGAGAAACCAGTTTAGCCAAGGTCTAATTGGTTTATCCTAGTTAGAATTTACATGCTTTAGGACAAACTGGTATGTCCTGGTCTAGGGTGACTAGATGTCCAATATTTTATGGGATCGTCCCTTATTTAGCTTAAGTGTCCTCCTGTCCCAACAAAATAAATACAGGACGGAGATTTTCCCATATTTTATTAACCGTCCCATATATTTTGAAATAACATGTGTCAACAAGATGTTCAGTATTTCCACATACCTTTCACACATGTTGAAGAACCAAGAGACTTTTCGTACTTTTCTGAAGTGGAATACTAACAGGTGCTTGGTAGTATAAAAAATAAATTACCATTTCTTTGAACCGGTTGTTGATACAAATATCTGTTCACCCTATCCTAGTCTCAACTAATTTTGCCTAGTCGGAACGAATGTCGCTGCCTGTGCGAACGAGAAATCCCCGAATCATTGCTGGCCCACTGCCTGCACGAATGGGGAATACCCGAATCACCTCTCACCTGCTCCTTGCACCCTTTAACCTACATCGACATCTACGTACATACTCCGCAATCCACCATAAGGTTTGTGGCGGAGGGTACACTGTACCACTACTAGGCATTTCCTTTCCTATTCCACTCCCAAATAGAACGAGGAAGGGGGAAAAAAAGAAAAGAAAAAGAATGCCTATATGCCTCCGTATGAGCCCTAATTTCTCTTACCTTGTCTTTGTGATCACTACGCGAAATGTAAGTAGGCGGCAGCAAGATCGTACTACACTCACTTTGCTCACCCTGTTCGTTAGTTTGCATAGAGTGAGCATGTTAAGTTCCTGGTTGTGTTAAAAAGAGTTTACTATAATCCTAGTATAATTGCGAGGTGTTTTATCATGGATGAGCCTTCGTGTAGTAGACAAGCCAATCAAAAGCTATGGAGAGAAAATTTTTTGGAGGAAATTTTGAAGAGTGAAAACAAAAAGTCTTCTCATTATAATGTGTTATCAGCAGACGAATATGCGGATTTGGTTAAACAAGTAGAAGACGCAGAAAAGTTGGAAAAAACAACATTATTACAGAAAAGAAGACTGCAATGTTTTGCTGTTTTGGAAATTGGTGATTTGAAAAAACTCAATGCACAGTGTGAAGGGAATATAAAATACTATCTTCCAGCTGATGAACCTTATGGTAACTGACACAGCTCGCATAGCTGTGGGTCATGGTGGTCGTGATAGGATGTTAGCCCAGACATTTAAAAAAAATTGCCAATATCCCAAAGGAAATGATAGACCTTTATTTATCAATGTGTGATGTTTGTCAACAAAAGAAGACAAAAAAAGGGGAGGAGGGCTAGTTTCAAAGCCAGTTCTTCATTCGGAAATGAATAGCAGATGCCAAGTCGATTTGATTGATTTCCAAATGCAACCAGACAAGAATTTTAAATTTATTCTAGTCTACCAAGACCATCTCACAAAATTTGTTCTTTGTGTGCTAACATCAAAGAAGGCTGAAGAAGTGGCTTATAACTCAAATGACATATTTCTAACTGCAGGAACACCGTGCATTCTTCAATCTGATAATGGCAGAGAATTTGTCAGTAATGTTATAAGAGAACTCGAAAATCTTTGGTCAGAACTGAAAATTGTGCATGGAAAACCAAGGCACAGCCAAAGTTAGGGTTCTGTTGAACATGCCAACCAAGACATTTAAAATATGTTAAGTTCTTGGTTAAAGGACTTTCTACTTCCTCATTGCCTCAAGTAATCATTAATGATATTCAGGATGAAGATGACCTAAAGAAGGCAATCGAAGATGACAGCAAAACTGAACAATACGATTACAGTGATGATGTCAACATTGTGAAAATTGACACAAACAACATTGAAAATGCTACAAGAAAGGCGACAGAAAATTTACAAAAACAAGCAAAAAGAATGAAAGCTTCAACTGAGAAATCCCATCCACTAGCTAACATTGGAGACAACGTAACCATACCTATTCCAGACGTAGACAAAGGCAGAGGTGATGTTCAAAACTTGATTGGATTAATACTTCAAAAGACTGATGAGGGTCGGTCGGTCTCTCTCTCTTTTTGGTCTGATTTTGATGTCTGCATTCACAAGTTTTTAGATGTGGTAGATATTAACCAGGATATTGAAATATCTGCAGCCACAAAACATTCTGGTGGGTCAGGGCAAGGCTTTGTGAAATACAGCTGCAAGAAAGACTGTACAACAAACAAATGCATTTGTAAGAAAAACAGAGTACTGTGCAATTCTAATGCCACCGGAGTAAACCTTGCAAAAATAAGTAAATAAGGTACACTTCCACTTAGACTGAGGTAAAGTCAGCTGTTTGGGAATTCGAAAAAGAACACACTACAGCTGCTCTTTCGCATTGTAGGTACGAAAAAATTTTGAATCCCTTGCAGTGGGCACACTGGTAGCAGGAGATATACAGAACAACTGCATTTGTTTTGTAATATAGGTCCATGTTTGAACAGTTATTTACAGTTTTCTTATTTGGCTAATCATTTCAAAAGTAATACATTTTTCCCATCTATTCCATTTGTTTCTTTTCTCCTAAAAGGCAATTTTTTGTTATTTTTCCCTTGTCTGTGGGAAAATTTTCTGAATCTGACATCATTGCTACATCAGTGTGGCGGGAGGACGGAGGAAAAGAACCGTGTGTTGATGTAGGTTACTCACAACAAAGGTTATGTGGGAACAGGTCATTTTCAATAATTTTCTGCTGAGACTCTTGGCTATTTCGAGCTAAAGCAAGAGCTGTGCAGCTCCTCTATGCTCTGTTAAGAAAAATTTTTACATGAAACTTTTCTTTAATTAATTAAATACTAATATTAACTATCCACAAAAGAATGGGAAAACATGAAGAGGCTGACCTAGGGAAGTTCAGTTTGAGTTATGGAGACATGTAGGTACATGTGAGGACATGCTATGACTTAATAGATCAATGAATGGTAAAACTATATTTATAGCTTTATATATATATATATATATATATATATATATATATATATATATGGTGTTCTGTTCTTTCAGACATGTCCAAAAGAACAGATGCCACTTTTTGATCCTGAAGTTATTATGTATTCATATTTATGGAATGTAAGACATTAATCCTGGCTGGGTACACATTTTCAACTTTACCCATTCACAGTTAATGTCTTACATTCTGTGAATATATATTTATAGAATTTAAACACTGTTGAAACGAGATAGATTGGCTGGCCAGTACTTACCGTTGTGCTGTACCGCTGATAGTAACACAAATGAAGAAACAGAAAAAAGGGGCCAAAAAGGACAAGCTTTCAGTTTCTTCATTTGTGTTACTATCGGCGGTACAGCACAAAGGTAATTACTGGCCAGCCAATCTATCTCGTTTGAACAGTATTTATCATCTCTGAGGAGAATTTTCATCATTAATCGAATATTTATAGAATTTGTAAATTTAGATAGATATTTCGCCAAAGTAGGCTGGAAGGCACCATTTGACATTCCAAAGTTAGGCAGAAATCATATTGCAGTTACAGGACTAGAAAAACCTGAAAGGAAAGCAGTAGTTACGAATGGAGTGAGACAGGGTTGCAGTTTCCAGGATTCTGCAATGTTATTTCATCTGTACAAGCTGTAAGAAAACTGAGGCACAATTTGGAAATACAATTAGAAAATAATGGAGAAGAAACAGAAACTTTGCTTTTTCCCAAAGAAATTGTCATTCTTTCAGTGACGGCAATGAATTCTCAAGTGCAGTTAAACAAAATCTACTGTATCTTCAAACAAGATTATAAGCTAAACATCAACAAATGTATGAGGATAATATAATGGAGCAAAATTAAATATCATAGTCCTCAGGGAATAATATAAAGAAATGAGGCAATAAAAACAATAGAAGAGTTTTGTTACTTGAGCAGCAAAGTAACTTAGATGGCCAAAGTGTACAAACATTTTTGAGAAGAGAATTTTGTCGACATTGAGTACAGATTTAAGTGTTCCAAAGTATTTTTTGAAGATATTTATTTGGTGTATGGCCTTGTGCAGAAGAGTAATATGGGAAATAGGCAGTTTAGATAAGAACACAAATGAAAACTTTGGAAATGTGATACAACAGAATAATGCTGAAGATCAGATAGGTATATTGAATAACTAATAAGGTGTGAACTGAATTGGAGGAAAAACAAAGTTGTTGGTCAACTTGACTGAAAGGTGGGCTCAATTGTCAGGACTAAACCAGAGGTATCAAGGGATTGTTACTTTGGGAATAGAAGAAGTGAGGGGGGGGGGGGGTTAAAAATTGTATAAGGAGAAAAAGTTTCAATATAGTGTGCAAGCTGAAGTTTATGTGTAGGTTGCAGAAGGTGTGGAGAGATGGACAAGCTCATACAGTATAGGCCAGCGTGGAGAGCTGCAACATACCAGCCTTTAGACTGGAGGGGAGAAGGAGCAGGAGCAAAAGTAACAAAATACTTAGGTAGCATTTTTCAAACTAACAGTAATGGTTTATTTCCTGTTTACTACAATTGGTGTTACACAATTTTAAGCAATATAGTGTACATCCAACAAAGTTACAAATTATAATTACTAGATGATCTCCATTACTGAATGTAAGTCACTTGTTACCAGAGTTGGGGACTAAAACGTTATTTGTAATGCAGTTACTAGAAACAGTTACTTTTCAAAGCTAAAGGACAGTAACGGCATTATTTTTTGCAAGAAGTAATTTTAACTGTAACTAAGTTACTTTTGTCTGTTATTGATTTAATGCGGTGGAAACGTATGAATTATACATTTTAGTACTGTTATGACATTTAGTAGTACTCACTCATTAATAACATTTTTATTTTATAATTATGTAACACAATGAGTACTGGTATATAACAATCACCTGATGCGTCACACGTAAACAGTGTGCTGTCTGCTTTCGACATGGAGAAGGAAGATGACACACGCATGGCTTGGCTGAAGGTTTCGAATTTTTGACATAGGAGGGGGGGGGAGGGGGGGGGAGGTTCCTTTTGCCGCAACTGTGTGTTGACGGCAAAACAATTCAAAGCAGTCAAAACTCCACAGTGAACTTAAGAATTCACGTTCAGGTTAGTTCATTACACACTGTTGGTGTTAAGAAACATTTACAATGAGTTTGTGAAAGGAAATCGGTTGTGCCCTTTCAAAGGAACCATCCCAGCATCGAGTGATTTAGGAAAATCAAGGAAAACCTAAATCTGGATGGCCAGAGGTGGATTTGAATCACTGTCCTCCTGAATGCAAGTCCAGTGTTTTACCACTGTTCTACCTTGCTCGGTCTGTTACATGCTGAGGGAAGGATTGCTGACGCAGAAATGGGTACAGTCAAATCCCATTTAATAATAATAATAAATATTATGGAAAATTCAGGTTGCAAAAAATTAATTTTGTGTGTGTGTGTGTGTGTGTGTGTGTGTGTGTGTGTGTGTGTGTGTGTGGGCGAGCACAATCTTAAGTGAAATTATGCTCTATGATGAGTGGTCTCTCTATTAGTGAGTATAATAATAATTAATAATAATAATAAAATTTCTACACAAATAATCAACAAATCTGGAAAAAGAAAATGGAACACTGATAAAACACAATATTTTTCTGAAAAAGGGAAGGACTGCAGAGGCCACTGAAGGGCCTACACACAATCATGACGCTATAATTATATGAATTACATATTTATTCACAATTAAAGTTTACACACAGCCTCTACACAGATTAGTAACCTTGGCACTTCTGGGAATTCGTACATAAATTAGTGATCATGACAAATAAGGCAATTAGGACACATTATGTGAAGTCGATGTCAGATAGGTGGAACATACACATTTATTTAATCCTTAATTCTCTCTCATTTTAAAACTGGAGCTATAACTATTGGAAAGGAAAGTGCACTATAATGCCTCTGTTGACTGTAACCACAGCAGTAAGTTGCAACTAAGATGTACAATGCTTCTGTATGTTTCCCTAAGCAGTGTAATCAGACTAACTGAATGGTTATTAAATGTTAAAAGTTACAGGAATGACTGACAGGCAGCTATGCTAGATATGATGTACCACATGTATACAAAATGGAGAATTTAGTAGGCAATACAGGCCAATTAATTTGCTGTTTTATTAAGCTTGTGGGACAGAGGAATATGATAAAATGCAGGTGTGTGTGTGTGTGTGTTGCGTAAATAATTCAATACAGAGGAATGTGTTTAGAACAGAACTCAGATTAGACAGACACTTTCCAACAAATTGTGTATTATGTAACATAGTAAGTATATATAAAAATAGATAAAGATTTTTAAAATTAGTAAAATCAGAAATGTAGTTTTTCTTCACTTTACAGTTAAAAATAGTATACAATAGTTCAAACCTCATTTTATTGGAAGCAAATCTATATATAAAATTCTAGTTAACAATCTATTGTACACATTAAAAGTTAAAAATCATTAAACACAATTGTTAATAAACTTCACAACACAATATTGTATATTAAATAATAAAATATATACATTATTGAATCTACTGAAAATTAAATGAACACAGTTTATATATCTCAAAACAACAACGGAATTATATTCACTAATAATCACAAAGATTTTTAATATTTCTCAGTGTGGTGAAAGGACCAATGATTCAGGTATAACACTATAATATTTTTATGTATGGAGCATACACCCTTTCTACTCCATTAATCTACCTATTGACCTACATCCCACACTACATGATGCCAAAATTTCCACCACTCCATGAACATATTTTATCATTATTAAAACCACCTCAGCTTTGAGTCTGATTAAAATGTTAGTCCACCAGGAGACTAATTTTCTTACACTTATTATCCACACAAGAAAGTAAAAATTCTTGTGAAAACAAGTGAAATCTTCACTGATACTAATACTACACAGTAAACAGGAATATAAATCCACAGGGTAAATGTAAGTATATCAGAAAGAAATAGCTTACATTATGTAATGCCTCTCAAAAATGAAAAATATGTGTTACTTGGTAAAAAATGAGTTGCATGTTTCAAGATTGGTCTAAAATTACCCAATAAATTAATCATCTTTTGACAATTACACAACAAAATTAAAACGTTCAATAAATTAACACACTGATAGGTTCCTTCAGCCTAGAACTTTAGCATGTGACAAAGGAGAATTTTGGTCACAAGATGAGTAGCATTAAATTTGATTCAGTGCATATATTAAAGCATTTTCAGCTTTCAGCGGACTTCTTGAGGTTGTGTAGACCTCTCACATTTCTATGTTTTTCTGTAAATTGTACTGTTTGACAGATGTAACACTGACCATACTAACATGGTATCCTGTAGACCCCATGTGTCCTGAGACTGGGTGTACCTTTAACTGACCATAATAATTGACACTTTTTTGAGTATAGAAATCTCACACACGTCTGTACCTACAAACCAACAGCGATCTCCACTTGGCCCAGAAGTACCTGTACCATACACTGAACCATCAACACAATATCTTCAGGAATAACAGATACAATGGCCACGAAATAAGTGGCACGATCTGAAATAAAAATCATAATAAGAAAACATGATGAGCAGCAGAAAAAGCAGCTTTCTTTCATAGTGTTTTGTGGTTGTGTTAGGCAAGATTAGCCATTTTCTGAAAAGACACAGGATCAAAATGGTCTTAAGGCCTCCAACAAAACTCTGTCAATTATTAAGCCCAGTTAAAAATGCAGTCTCAGAACACATGGAGTCGGCAGGGTACTTTTCAAGTGTGACCTGTGTTAAGTCAGTCAAACATCAAGAACTATAGAACAACGTAGAAAGGAACACGAAAGATCTGTGCTGTCCTGAGGAGTATGCTTTAGATGAGCATGATTTAGAAAATGGTTACCAAATCAATTTTCATGATACCTTGTCATGGCTTGTACAAACTATTTCTAGTATTGCAACATTACAGAAGTAATCAAAATTATATCAACGAGAACACCCTCAATACAGAAAGTGCCCTGTAGCTCAGCATGGTGTGGTATTCAGTGATTGCAAATTGAAGAGGGCACATTGGATACTGAGCCAGCACATGTGCATATATGATGATGCCACAAGTTGTGCTGATGTCACAGCTGACACCTAGTGTATGTAAGGGTGCCATCAAGTAGTCATACAACTTGAAGAAAGAAGGAAGATTGGTGTTTGACACTCCGTTGACAGCGTGATCATTAGAGGCTAAGGAGCGCTTGGCCAAAAGCTCAGAGTTTTAACCACTTGATGCAGTCAGAGACCTGAGAACTTTTTATGCAAGTAAGTGGCTGGTCACTGTTTTTACACATACTTCATAATCAGTGAAGTGAACACAAAAATGTAACACCAAGAAATTAATCCAGTGAACAATAAGATCAAGGTTCAAATAAGTCACTATTTTTCTAGATTAAAACTTCTAGTGGTGTACATTTTTGACTCTCTCTCTCTCTCTCTCTCTCTCTCTCTCTCTCTCTCTCTCTCTCTCTCTCTCTCTCTCTACCAGCTGACATCATGTAGGAGGACAGAAGGTGTGTTGAGAATGGTTCATTATTTTAACTCTTGTTACACATACTGAAATTCCATGAATTATTGGTCCTCATCATTATTATATCACACACTGTTACCTCCTCATTGATTTACAGCTACTTACAAATACAGCACTTATAGATTACAACAACATTCAACAAAACATACAACTCTTATAGCACAAAATAATCATCAACAGTTTTAAAACAGTATCAAAATAATCATTTAGAGAGCTCAAATAAGTCTCCATTATATGGCTAATGGAGAATTAGTTATCCTAGTTCAAATAAGAAACAGCAATTCTGTGTAATGGAACCATAAGCCTTTCAAGTGTGCAACACAAAGTTGAAGTCAGGCAGTGAGGTAAGAGTTGCAGCACTTGGAACTAAATTGAATATACTTAAACAATTCAGGAGCAAGTCTACAACACATACTTTAGTGGTAAACAAAATGTGTGGTTTAGTAACACACAACTGGGAAACAACTAGTTAACATGTATTCTCTTATCAATCATATTGGTTGATGTAAAACTGATACAACATAAATTTAAATAGGAAACTTCTCTCTCCTTCTAGCTTGTATCCTGTTACTCTTTGGCTTAACTATGTACTCTTAGGCACGATAGACCTACTTACATCATATGGAAAACACAGCAACATCTATGACCTGTCCATCTGTAGGCAAATTAAAATCCGATTTCTGAGTGAAAACAGAAATTAAATTTGCTCTGAAAATTGGCGTGTTCCCAGGTGAAATACTAATTGCTTACAAACATTTAATTACTGGAAACAATCAACATACAATGAAAAGAAATGGGGAGGTAGGGCTAGCAGATTAGCAGAATTATGATGACAAAGTGGGAACTAACTATGCAATAGTTCAAAATAATATTTCAAGAAGTAGGAAATTTTAGGACATCAATAACTGTTTGGGAACCCATATAAAACTGTGTTAATTAGAACTGAAATCGCTGTAAATTTGTACCACAGTACTACTTTAATGTCAGTGTGTGTAACACTACAATGGTCATGTAGGATCTCTCAGATACATATTCCCAGAATAGCCAACCTGTGTATCAGCGGAACTAAGAATTCTATTGTTATTTTCATAAAATAAATGTTCAGTTGCTACTACTGTAATACTTGAATAGTTCTTCCCCTTGTTTTGTTTGCTTATTCACTCCAACGTATGAGGTTAATTAAAGCTAACAGTGCAATGTTGACCCTGTATCTCACAGAAACTACGCAACCACTAATGTTCCTCCAAATGACATGACCATTGCAGTGTTAAGGACCACTTTCAGAATTACTAGTATGGCAATTCAACTTATAACTTTCCTTTTCCACTTATGAACAATATAGTACAGATAATCTATTGCAGATTTTATTGTGTGTCCTAACTATCATATAGCTAGAGAGAGGATTTTCAAACAGGAGGACTGAATAAACAGAATGTTTACATATTTTTGATTTAACTTAAAACTTGAATTATCAAATTTGTTGTTTGTTTTTATTGGGTAACAGTAATCTGAAATGGCTTGTCTGGAAATTCATAATTTTGAATAAATGTGTAGCAATATCTTAAACCAACTGGAGATATAGATTTTGTCTGGAAACTGAGCCCCTTTTTGGTAAGAAATCATCTACAAGGAGAGAGCAGTATTCACAAAATACATGTGCTGAACAGTAGCTAAGTGAAAACAAACAGCCTGGTTTTCATACAAAATACTTTCTCAAAGATACCTACACAATCACCTTTTCAATCTGCTGGCTTTATTTTACTGAATTACGATGTAAGCTCTTACACATAATTTGTACTAGACTTTCCAAAGATATATTCTCTCTTTAAAGTAAAGCATCATCATTTAAGCCTGAACTGAATAACAATGTTAATCGTATGATAGTCAGTCATAAACTGCAAACAAGGTTAATACCCAAGTAAGTAGTGGAGGAATGCAAGTAGAAGCATTTCAGACAGAATGAGAAAATCTCCAAATGAACTGAACACTGGCAAAAATGCTGTTATCTGAAGATTGTTTCAAAACAGCAACAAAAAACTAAGCTCGAAAAGAATGGTTCTGAATAAACTTTAAGAGATATAAAGCTCTTTTTGAGCATATCATGGCTGCATAAATGAGGCATTTGTACACATCAACTACCAAATACAAAACATTTCACAATTTCATACCAACACTGGTTTAGTACATAAATGTATCCATCACCTGGGGGATGCATTGCAATTACAGAAAGGAATGCTTATCGGCACAGTACAATAAAAGGTGATGTTCAAAATACAAATGATAAACTGGAGTTAAAAAGATCAGGCTAAATGTGTAGCTCACAGTTTGAGTTTATTGTTGATTTTCATTATAACACCCCAGAGCACATTGATTAATGGCACATCCCTATAAATGCAGCATAACCCTTTGATAAGTACCAAAGTGTTCAGAAATGGCAATGATGCCAAGCAAAGTTTTCTGAAATAAGTCTTAAACTTGGTGGTTTATAGCCATTTCCTCCAAATTTATCAATCCAAGAGAAAATTAATTGAGAAAGACCATCAGGATATGCTGATTATACAGTTCCTTGTTGCAGATTATGAAGACTTCATTTTCAAAGATATCGAAGTGTCAAAATGTCTGTAAGCCTCTCCGAAAAACATATAGACTGTATTTAATGATAATGAAGAGGCACACATTATGTTATCTTACAAAGATATAGGATAAATAACAAATGAAATGAGACAGGGATGAGGGAGAGAACATTTGAAGAAAATGCCAATATTTGTCCACAGCAATCTTAATAGTAACCAAAGAAGTCAAGTAAAGGAAATTTTCCTTGTTCACAGAGTGCAGCATGGTTATCATTCTGTGGTTTAGTCCACAATTAAAAAAATGTGACAGACAAATTAGAGTCTCATTTTATCACGGTCATATGAAACATTAGTATTTTCATTAATTTTATATTGACATAAAATTTTTTTGGGTGTCCAGATGAAGGCCACTGTAACATTGGCAGAAACGTCAATTATTAAAGTAATAGCCTTCTTACATCATGATGCGGTACAACACGCAGAAAACTTTTATGTCATCTGACTCTGGCTGCAGAAGCCTACATAATTATACATTTATATTTTATTTATTATACTGGCATATGTAACATGTATTTTGGTGCAAAGAAAAGGGTCTTTTCTTGTTAAAATAAAATTAGTTATTTAAATATATTTATGATGTGAACTATGTACTTGGTGTTATTTTAAAAACAGTTCCTGTGCATGTATTGCTACTGAGATTAAAATATGTAATTTTGTGGCCACATTAATTTCCAATTAATGTACTGCATTATTGTACAGTAGATTCTTAATTACCAATTATCCAATTGTTATTTTGTATACATTTAAAGAAACCATATAAAATTGTCCCTTTTGTGTTAATCTACAATGATGATTTTAAGTACAGGAGTTGTGAAAATGAATCAGCTCTCTGGAAGGAAAATTTGTTTTATAATTTTTTGTCAGTTTTATGAATTGCATTACAAAGTTTATGAAGGTATAAATGCATATAAATGAAACAACAAAATAAAAAGGTACCAAAGTTATTAAGTTATTTAAGGAAAATTTAGTTAAATGTATAATTTTTCCTGCTGTGGAATCTGTACATTTAACCTTTTTAAAAATCCAAAACTGCACTGAAGGTGAAATAACATTGAGAAGATACATGAATGCCAAATCCGAGAGACAGGATTGCCACTGTGCAGGAAGACTATTTTTTGTGTTGCTTTTTGATTCAAAGAACATATCTAGGTGCTAACATTTAAAGCAGTCAAAATAAAACAATCTAGAAACATTCCAAATGAATGGATAAATATGTCACCCCTGTAAGGTGTATTTCACACAGAGATTGTCAAAAGCTGAGGAGGGAGGAGGAGGAGGAGGAGAGAGATGTAAGAAGACTGTATCATAATAATAAGCCGAAAACAAATGCAGAGATTTAACATGTGGTACAGCTCACGCAGTTTGTGCAATTAATACTGATAAATTGCTGAATTCAAACTATAACAGATAGAATGATTTTAACTGAGAGGTTCAAACACTATTTGGGTCCTACACCATCTGTTGAATTTAGAGTAAGAAGAACAAAGCATGTTTCATATAAATGTTGGGTTTCCACAGGTATACTTATGATTGTATTAACTGGAAATTAAGTAATTAATTTGATAATTATTTCTGTGAGTAATTTATGATGAAATAAGAATAAATTAAATTTTTGATTATGTGACATGTTTTCTTCAACTAAACATATATTAACAGCAATTAAGGGAAAGTGTACCTAACTCTATATAAATACTTAAATGATGTAGTTGGATTTTTCAGACAACTGTTACAAGCAGAAATAATGATAAATGACAATGATTTTATTTGTAAATCACCTGAGAAAGGAAATGTACACACTGAGAGGACTTGCAGTAATAAAAGGCAAAACAGGTGATTTTCTCCTTACAAGACTGTAAATGTGTATTTATAACTATGTCTTTATCAAACACAGGAAAAAGGTTCATTTAAATTATTTTATGGGTATACACCTAAAATTTGAATGAAAAGCTATACAAATCTGCAATTGATGTATGTATATAAAATTGACTGTATTGAGTGAATGCAAAAGAACTATCATTAAATAAAATTAACATTTGCAGATAGCAACAGGCCACAGTGAGTGTCAGTCTTAATATAGGCACATAGCTACAGTATTTACTTTAACACTATATTTTCTTTTAAGAATATACAGTATATGGCAAATCTATTTGCACCATTGATTAGCATCAGACTTTTACTGGGACCATATGTTCCCGTAAGTGTACAGATACCACATCTAATATGTGCGTTAATAAATAGTTGTGGTGGCATTTCTAGGCAAAACAGCATGGAACTCTCTCAAGATTTCCAGATAGCATGAATGAACACCTGTGTTATACAAAAATAAGCTTACAGTCACAGATCAGTTGAGACAAGTAACATGCAGCAACACAGCAATTATTTTAAAATAGATTTGTGATTTAAGGCAATACAATACTGGAACAATGTCCTTGCACCATTAAGCTGTACACGTGAGCCTTTATCAAACACGTTTAAGAGCTCAACATTGATTGTACACAGCATATAATCTTTCTGAATTTTAAAAATTATGTTTACTATACTACTTCAAGGCACCTTAGAGTAAAGAGAAAATATGACATGAGAACATAACAAAAATATTTTTAGTTAAAATTAGTACCTAACATTTTTATAATAGACAATGGTGCTAGAAATGCTTACATAATAGTGCGACAACAAATATTTTATTTGCACAACAATAAATCAGAAGCACAATACTTTTCAGAAGTATAATACAAATCTAAATGGAAAAATGTGTAAAACTTAGTGACTGAATTGCTGTGTTTTGTTTCATTACCTGATTTTTTCATTCAGTTTTATGTGTAGTAACTATAAAAACAACACTATCTGGGTTTGAATAAAATGAATTGCTGTCTTAATTCGTACAGTTCATATCTTAACAGGCATAAAAATAAATTCATTGGTAGTGTACCAAATGAAATGAAATTATTAGAATATAGATGGAGAGAAGATTCAACAATCACTGAAAAGTTGTCATATCAGTTCAGTGTGCCCAAAACGAAAAAATTACAATCAATGTGTGATCAATGCCAGCTTTGAGTAATGATGAATGAACATAGTAAAATGATGTGATAACAAAAATGAATAAAAAATATTACAAAAATTTGGTGTTGCAGATTCTCACATTGTCAATCCACCTTGAAACCATAATAATATGGTAGCAGTAGTTTAAGCTCTGTTGAGAATGTGGATCTGTCATCTACAGTTCAAATATCAATACACTAGTAACAGAATGAAACATTAATAATTTTTACAGTTTTGAGGGTAAGTATTGAATAAACATATATTATTAAGCTATAGCCACCCCAAATAATATCGTGTCACACTTAACACACTACTTACTTTTTTACCGAATGGCAAATACAGTAAGTAAAATTTGAATACTCTGTTAGACAAATAAATGACAAAGGTTTTAGACAGTCCTGGACATATTATATGCGCGCACGCATGCACACAAGCACGCACACATGCACACACGCACGCACACACCTAGCCTCACCCCTACAGCCTACCACTCAAAAGTAATGTTTTCTTTTGCACTTGCTAAAGATGAAAAACTTTTGTCATTTACAGAAACATTATGCTATTTGCTATCAATCTACAGTGGAAGTGCAGCCAATTTTCTTGAATGTTAGCAATATCCACATTAAAGCTGGATACTTATGCAATTAGTTACATAGTGAATGGAGGGCTCTAATGTCTTAACTTTAACAGTAACAAGGGATTAAAAATGAGAAAGAGACATTTACTAAAACTAACTGAGACTCTAAAAATATTTTTTCTAGGTTTCCTTTGTATAGAGTAAATCTCAATCTGTGGAAAACACCATTAAAAATTACCCCATTTTTCTAAACAATTATGAAAATAGGTATTCCTTTCTACTCCATAAGGAACATTCTAGTGATTAAGAATATCACCAGGATGCAGTCACATCAACTGCTCAGGTCAACAACAGTTTTCTGCAAATAACCTGAAACGTAATTAAATGGATAACATTAATAACTTTTGCCAATATTATTCTCATAAGGGAAAAAAGTATTTATCTGTGACAGTTTCTTTAACCACACACACACACACACACACACACACACACACACACACACACACACACCACGTGTTGCAGTGCTACACTATTAAGTAGCTACTGTAAGAACATGTCTTAAATATATTATATTATAAATAGTATTTATATTTTCATTAAAATTTGAGGCAGTAACACAGTCTTTTCTTATTTAAGAATTTGTCTACTTTACACAGAAGAATTTATATGGTCAACTGAAAGAATGTGTTGTATTTATTATGTCATAGTTATGCTTAGGAAAATTTGACTATACATTCTACATTACAGATATCTATCTGTTGACTGTGCACTTATGACTGCATATAACTTTAAACCAACTGATACAAGAAAATGTGCAAAAGGGCTCACACTACACTAACACTGCAGCATAATCTTGTGAACTATAAACATATTAAATCAATAAAAGAAAGAACCTATGAAGGAGAAAGATACTTGAAAGAAATCCTTCCCCCCCCCCCTCCCCCCCCCCATATGACGGTTGCTTACACGTATTTATTATATTGAAACTCACATGGTCAGCCAATTTCAGCCTTAATGTCTATTTTCAAGTGTTATCTACAGAAGAAGGGAACAAAGACATGACAATTTTATGTTTGGCTTATCGCTAAGGAAAAAATATTTTTTTGGTGACAGTTTAAAATTTGTACCTACACGTAACACATTGCCTTAACATGATGTCATTGTTTAACAGTGGACAAAGTAATTCAGGAAGTGAGGAAAAACTGTACAAGTGTCATTTAAAAAAAAAAATATATGGAGAATGTTGTTAGAGTCAACCTCAAAACTATCACATTGTAAATCTTTACAAGTGCCGGCTGGCAGTTTTGTCTGCACAGAAAGCAGAAGCAGCAAATATATGACATTTTAATCAGTGTGTATTTAGATTGAAATGTTTCAGAGATGTATACATAATACATATATGAACTGATAAGGCCAAGTAGTAATGCAGCTGTAGTGGGAATTAACTTGGTCACATGATCAGGAGCTGCCATACTGTATGTTGCATTTTGATTTGTAACAGTCTGAACATAGAAGGGAAAATGGAAAATGTCCTCGCAAGCAGGTACAATGGTCTGTAGTTAACGTCATATGATTCGTTGAAAGTCAGAGTGAGAAGATATTGATTAAGCAACTGGCAAAGACAATAAAACATACAACCAAAATTTTGATGTTGAGTAACAGGTCTCTACATCTACAAACATACTTCGCATGCTACCATATAATGAATGGCAGAGGGTACCTTGGACCACTACTAGTCATTTCCTTCCCTGTTCCACTCCCAAACAGAATATGGGGAAAAATCCATTATTATGTACCTTCAAATGACATTTCTCATATCTTTGTAGTCCTTACACAAAATTTTAGTTGGCCGTAGTATAATTGTTTGACGGTTTCTTCAAATGTTCCTCCTCAGGAAGGATGTTGTCTTCCTTCCAGGTATTACCAAACCATCTTGCGTAAGATATACGAGCTGTCTTCTATTAAACTCGTGGGGATTCCGAATACTTGAGCAGTACTCAGATTGGGCCACATATTAGTATCCTATAGGCGGTGTTCTTTCCAGTCCTTTAAAGTTAAACCAAATTTTCTGATAATTCTCACAATAATGTGAAGCTGTACATCCACCATCCACACAACTGTTCTTACCCACATGTTCCATTTCATAATGCACTGCAATATTACGCTTAGATGTCAAATTGATACAACTGTATCAACCAGCATACTACTAAAACTGCATTCATTCCACTGGCTCGTGGGAAAAATGATGATTGCCAGTATGCTTCTATCTGGGCACTAATCTCTCTAATTTTATCCTTGTTGATTTTTTGTGAGATATATGTTGGCTGAATCCTCAGGAAATGTATGCTCTCAGACCTTTGACAGAAGCCTGTACCACGATTCAGATTGTTTCTCTTACAGTTTTTGCAACTGGAGTTTCCTGATCATCTCAGTGAGGCTTCCAAACTTACTGAATGAGCCCATAATGAAGTGGGCTGCTCTCCATTGGATCATCACTGTGTCTTCTAACAACTCTGTACAGATCCCACACTTAATACCAATACTCAAATGTTGGACACACAAGAGATTCTTAACCTAATTCCTTTGTTGACGGCCTACACTTTCTGGGGGAGTCTTCCAATGAATCTCAGTCTGGCATCTGCGTTACCAATGATTGATTTTATATGGTCATTTTGTTTCAAATCACTCTGTAATGTCTAATGCTAGATATTAAATGTAAGTAACTGCTTCCAGTGTTTGTACTACTATTGCACAGTTATATAATAAATGATCCTTCATTCTATGTAAATTCAGCATTTTCCCTTGTTTATGTTCAGGCTCAATTGCCATTCCCTGCTCCATGCATTGATGCACTGCAGATCCTCCTGCATTTCACTACCCTTTTCCAGTGTTGAGACTACAGCATCATCCGCAAAAAGCCTCACTTAACTTCTGGTGATAACTACAAGGTCAGTGTTGTGGAGGGAAATCGTACATAGACTATTCCGAGGCGCCTTAATCGTTAGTGGTGTGGTAGTCTAACGGTTAAGACGTCTGCCTAGTAAGCATGGAGGTCCGGGTTCGATTCCCGGCCGCACCACAAATTTTAATTCAATGCTTCACATCTATCAATAATGTCATTTATATTTGTTGTGAAAAACAATGGTCATATCCAGAAATCACTTTCCCATCTAAAGATTTCTCTCTATTGAGAATGACAGGCTACATTGTTAGCCAGAAACTTTTCAATCTAGTCACACAGTTGGTCTGATATTCCATATCCATACATGTTCATCAGACGACAGTGCAGAACAGTATTGAACACCTGGTGGAAGTCAAGCATCACAGCATCTGCTAGTGAGCCTGTCGCTACTGCCCTCCGAGTTTCATGGATGAGTAGTGCGAGACCGTTTTTACACATTTGTTGCTTTCAGAAACCATGTTGATTCCTATAGAGGAGATTTATGGTCTCCAGAAATGTCATAATAATGAAAGATAAAAAGTGTTCCAAAATCCTGATGTCACAGATATAGGCCTATAGTTTTGCCCATTTGATTCACAATGCTTCTTGAAAATGGGAATGATGTGCTTTTTTCAAATCCTTAGAAACCCTTCACTCCTCTAGAGACCTTTGGTACTTTGCTGCTAGAATTGGGGAGGGGGGTTTAAAGTTTCTTCGCATATTCTGGGTAAAATCAAATTGGTATCCCATGGGGTGAGAAATTCATACTTGTTCTTCATAATGCTCGTGATCTAGTGTGAGTAAGAAAAACGTCTTACCTGGCTCAAATATTTGAAAAAGGGTATATGAAGATGAGTACATGAATACAAATGGGCTCTTTATCGGACTAATAGTTTTGGTGTGATTAAATTACACAAAGTTTTGTAAATAACATTTAAAAATTAATGTTCTTTGAATGTCATGGACAACTTTGATTAACTGTGTGTCAACTGATATATCTCATGCAGGCTACTCTTTGTTGGATGTTTTCTATCTTCAATCAATCCAACCTGGTAAGGGCCCACCTGTCCTGTAAAAGTCCTCTGGCAAATCTGTACTGTGTTCTGGCATTGTTACTGTATTATAGACAAGCAGTCACCTGAGAATAATCTTAAAGAGGTTCCAATACATTTTACTAGATCTCTTGTATACACTGTATACAGTAATTCTTGTATCACAATCAAATGGGGTACTCCAAGAGTTCTCACTTGATTTTAATGTAGACTTTATTGAAAACTCTCCCAGTAAGAAATCATTGCAGTCAGTAACATTGTCACTCGACTTAATTCATACTATTAAGTTTCTGATGAGGAAACCCAAGAGTTCCAAGACAGCCAATGGTGATATCTTTATGTAAATGTCAAATGATCACAATTATATTATCAAACCAATAATAAGCAGAATTTCAGACCATGACATTCAGTTCCTTTTGCTAGATGTTAATACTCACCAGGTTACAAAATAAATCTAATATGAGTTTAAGAAGATAGTCAGTAATGACAAAAATTTATCGTTATATAAAACTGCTCAAAGACACAAACTGGAGTGACGTTTACAGTACTCTTAGTATGAATGAGAAATGCAACAATTTCATAAATAATGTCCTTAATTTATTTGAAACCTGCTTCCCCCAAAACTAACCCAGATTAGACAAACATTGATAAAGAAACCAAGGGTAACTGAAGGAATAAAGTCCTTCTGTAAGACAGAAACTCTTAATAAGAAACAGTTCAGATTTAAATGCTTGACATCATTACATAAAATACTGCAAAATATTTAAAATGGAAATACAGACACCAAAGCAAATGCATTATTAGAATAGGATAGTCATATCAGACAACAAAATAAAGACAATATGGGGTATAGTGAAGGAGGAGACTGGTAGAACCGGAGATGAAGATGAGCACACAGCATTAAGAGTAGATGTCACATGGGTAACATGTGTGCATTGATGATGAAATTTTCAGTAAGCATTTCATATCTATTACTAAAAAGATGGGATTACCAGGGGTAGTAAATGCTGCAATGGAATATGTCACACTGTCACTACAAATACGAGGATTGAAACTTAAGTAGTGGCAACTATTTATTCACAACATATACAAAAGCGTTTCATGTTTCCACCTGTTACTGTCCTTCAAAGTAGTCACCAGCATTGTGTAGGACCCGTTGCCAGTGATGTGGAAGGCGTAGTATACCATTAGCAGAGCGGTCTACCGCCTGTTGAATCTCTGGAACAGTTCTGAAGCGAATACCATGAAGTGGTTCGTTTATCTTCAGAATCCAGTCAAAGTCACAAGGACATAAGTACGGGGTGTATGGTGGATGTTACAGTACTTACTAGTCCCATCGACTGAACAGAGCAGGTTGCACTGTATGCGTCCGCGATCTATTGTGCAAAATGATAGGTTGGTTCTGCAGAGAATGTTGACACTTTTTTCGCAAAGCTGGTCGCAGATGATGCTCCAAAAACAAACAGTAATACTGTGCACTGACGGTCTGCCATGGACTAACATAATGCGTTAGGATAACACCATCAGAATCGTACACAAGAATCACCATAACTTTCACCATACTGAGGCTCTGACGATCCATAAAGACGCCATTCGTTGGATTGGCGTTTCAGTTTTGACTCAAATGATGTGGCCAATTTCTCATCCAGTGTTACAATATGACATAAGAAAGCTTTTCTTTCTGGCTCATAGCGCTCCAAGTTCATCTGAGTAGTTTCGTAACGCATCAATTTCTGCATTTTCATTGATTCATGCAGAACCCTTCATGGTGCAATTTTTCACATGCCCAGTCACATTCAATGTTGATCCAAGTCCACTGTTTCTGTTTCAAAAACATAGTGACACTGTTACGTTAGATCGCTCGCTCACAACTGACTGTTTCCCTCGATTGTTAGCATGCAGGTGACATGGGATGGGCAAGCCCATTTGCTCAGATGTAAGGTAAGTATGTCAACAATGTGTGCTTATCAGTTAACACTAGTAGATTCCATTACATAGTGTCTCCCCAGCAGTGTTGCCACTATTTTACTTCCAACCCTCATAACTACAGTAATACGAGTATGGCACTTACACAGTCACTAGAAGTAATGCCCATAAAATCCTCAATATAAAAATTCCAGTAGCTGTGATAAGATATCAATAAATTTGATTAAACAATGTGCCTCTGCGTTTAGTGATATTTTAAGTTAGTTGTATATAAGTCTTATAAGTGGAACATTTCCTGAGAGATTGAAATATGCTGATGTTAAGCCACTGTATAAGAAAGGAGATAAATTCCATCAAACTTCTGTCCAACTTCACTTTTGGCCGCATTCTCAAAAATGTTAGAAAGATGGTGTATAGACATCATTGTAAATATCTGACCACAAAAGAAAAAAAGTTATCCATGGATGGATGGATGGATGGATGGATATGATGTTATGGGCGCACGACAACTAGGTCTTTAGCGCCCGTACAAGATAATTAGGTGATACGTGGGACCTGATTAAAATGAAATGAACACAAATAGGGAACAGAAGAGAAAGTAGCCAAACTAGCCAAACGATAAGGGGAACGAAGCAAACACCCAACCAAACATGGCAAGGTAGGAACAGTTGGTGAACGTCTAAGGTTTACAGATGTACTCAAAATGCCATGCCAGAGGAGTGGTGATAGCCCACCATTCGTTAACGTCCTAAAACCTCCAGCCTAAAAGCTTAGGCAAGAGTCTGGAAAGTTCACAGAAATTGAAAACTTTTGTCACACTCGCCTCGTCATCAGCTAAAACAGAGGGCAGGGGACCACAAAGAGCCACCGCTGCCCTAGCAGCACGGTAAAATTCCAGTAAAATGTGGCGTACAGTGACTTGCACACCACAAGCATCGCAAATCGGAGGGTCCTCCCGACGGAGTAAATAGCCATGTGTCAAAGGACAATGCCCGATTCGGAGACGTGTCAAGGCCACTTCATGCTGCCTCAATGAATGACAGGATGTTCGCCACGGTCGGCCAGTTGGCTTAATCAACCGCAGTTTATTGTTCGTCACTGCCTGCCACGTCTCCTCCCCCAAACGAAGGGACTTCCAGCGCACCACAGAGAGGATGTCCGGCAGGGGAACAGCACAATGAGTAATACCAGAACTGTCGCAAGCCTCCTTGGCAGCCCGATCAGCCATTTCGTTACCACTAATACCAACATGTCCTGGTACCCAACAGGATGTCACTTGCTTCCCCCGCTGCTGGAGAGTGGACATTCTGTCATGAATGAGCTGCACTATCTTCTCAGCTGGATACAAATTTCGTATGGATTGCAGCGCACTGAGAGAATCGGAGCACAGGAGAAACTTCGTGCCACGAACCCGCTGCATTTGTTCCAGCGCCCACAGGATCGCATGGAGTTCTGCTGAGAAAACTGAGTATGCAGGAGGGAGGCGAATCCTGATGGTGGTGTTGGGGAACACTATGGAACAGCCTATTGAGTACCCCTGTTTGGACCCATCCGTGTACACCACGGTAAAATCACAATGCTGATCTGAAATGTGAGAGAACAGAGATTGAAATATAAAATCGGAAGTAGAATGCTTCTGAAAATGTGTCAACTCTAAAAGTAGTCTTGGCCGCTGGAGGAGCCACGGTGGACGTTTACTCCAACCTCGCTGCAAAACATTAAAACCAGACACATCCATATCAAAAAGACAATCCTGAGAATGTATCAAAAATGTTCAAATGTTTGTATAGTCTATGGGACTTAACTACGGGGTCATCAGTCCCTAAACTTACAAACTACTTATGAACTAGGATGGCACAAATATCCATGCCCGAGGGGGGATTCGAACCCCCGACCGCAGTGGCCGTGCAGACCGTGACTGGAGCGCCTTAGTCCCCTCGGCCACCGCAGCCGACGAGAACGTATCCCAAAAGGCCTCGTTGCCTGTAGCCTGGTACGAAAAAGCCGTTCCGCAGAAGGGTGGGCAACGACAGGATGGGCTGGTGTATTTGGCGAGGACAAAGTCGTATATGCCTGGCGTGGCACGAGAAACTGTCGCCGCATGTGAAGTGGTGGCTCACCAGCCTCGGCGCAGATACTTGGTATGGGACTCGTGCGGAATGCCCCAGTCGCGAGCCGAATCCCTCATGATGCACCACGTCCAGCATCTTTAAATAAGAGGGTTTTGTTGACCCATACACGGTGCACCCATAGTCAAGGCGAGAACGCACAAATGCTCTATAAAATCGTAGCAGACAAGTTCTGTCGGCTCCCCACGAAGTGTGGCTAAGACACTTTAAAATACTTAGTGCCTTGAGGCACCGTCTCTTCAAATCTTTAAGATGTGTCAACCAGGTAAGTTTAGAGTCAAATGTCACACCCAGAAAACGCACAGTGTCTTTAAAATTCAGAACGATGTCCCTCATCCGCAGTTCAGGTAAGTTAAAAATAGAACGAGAACGGTTAAAACAAACACACACAGACTTCTCTGTTGAAAATTTGAAACCGGTCTTCTGTGCCCATTCGTCGAGCCACCGGAGAGTGAGCTGCAACTGACAAGTTGTCGTTGCAAGACTGGAAGAAGAACAGAAGACAGAGAAGTCATCAACAAATAGTGAACACTGGACAGGACGTTTCACAACACATGTGATACTGTTAATGGCTATAGCAAACAACGTCACACTTAAAACACTACCCTGAGGGACACCGTTTTCCTGCTCAAAGCGGTCAGAGAGCACACTACCGACTCGGTACCTAAAAGAACGTGGAGAAAGGAATGACCGGATAAAAATTGGAAGGCAACCGCGAAATCCCCATTCGTGAAGCTGCCTGAGTATAAGATGCCTCAAAGTAGTGTTGTAGGCCTTCTCGATATCAAAAAATACACCCAGAAGGTGATGACGGCGCAGGAAAGCCTGTTGTATTGCCGCCTCCAGAGTGGCCAGGTTATCGAAGGTGGAACGATATCGCCTGAACCCACACTGGAAGCGACTAAGTAGCTGCCTGGATTCCAACATCCAGACACGGCAGCGGTTGACCATCCGCTCCAGGGTCTTTCCGATGCAACTAGTGAGGGCAACACTACGGTAACTGCTGGGGCATGTGGAATCTTTACCGGGTTTTAAAAGGGGAATTAAAATAGCCTCTCTCCACAAGTCGGGAAAGTGTCCTGACATCCAAATGGCATTAAAAAGGTTAAGGAGGATAACTTTGTTGCGATCTGTAAGGTGCCGTAACATAGCATAGTGGATCCCATCGTGACCAGGTGAAGTGTCTCGGGCTACACACAATGAAGAATCTAATTCCCACTGGGAGAAGGGGCGGTTGTACTCCTCCGTAATCGTGGACCTGAAAGTCCAGTGGGCCCCTCTCAGCAGCCACTCTGTGGCGCCGGAATTCTGGATCCTGACTGGCAGTGGCAGTAACGGAAGCGAAGTAAGTAGCCATGGTCTGGGCAATGTCTGCTGGTCGTGTTTGTAAAGTTCCGTTACCCATCACAGCAGTTATGGGGCACCTTCCTCCTCTTCCAGAAATCCTCCTGATGGTCTCCCATACTTTTGTGCTGGTTGTAGAATGGTTAATGGAACTCAGGAACTGCTGCCATGACCTCCGTTTGCTCTCTCTAATAAACTGACGACACTTGGCCCTTGCAACCCGGAAAGCAGCGAGGTTCTCTGAAGTCGGACGACACTTGAACCGACGCAGAGCCGCCCGCCCGATCCTGATGGCAGATCGGCATTCGTCATTCCACCAAGGGACTGGCTGCCGTTTTCGACGTCCCGAAGACTGTGGAATGGATGCATCAGCGGCGGAGTGCATCACGGCAGTAATATGGTGCACCCATTCTGTGACATTGTCACGATGTTCAAAGTGAGCAAGTTGGCTGTAAAGTGTCCAATCCGCTCTACTGAGTATCCATCGTGGCGGGTGTCTTTCAGGTTCGATTCCATATGGTTGGGAAATGGAGATTGGAAAGTGATAGCTGCCATGGAGATCATCAACCACATCCCATTGTATAATGTGGGCAAGGGATGGAGAGCAAAGAGTGAGGTCTATGGCAGATAAGGACCCTGTCGCAGTACAAAGGTGTGTGGGTTGACTGGTGTTAAGTAAATGTGCGTTCGACGACAAGAGGAGCCGCTCAATGGCTCTACCCCTGGGGCAAGTAGTGACAGAGCCCCAAAGCACATTATGTGCATTAAAGTCTCCACCCAGAATAAATGGCTGGGGAAGGTTTTTGAGGTCCTCTTCATTAAACGTATCATGAGGGGGTAGATAGAGGGAGCAAACAGTCAGTTGATGACGCACATATACAGATACTGCGACTGCTTGGAGGCTTGTGGTGAGGGACAGGGGCTCGGAGTGGTAGACTGTACAAACAAAAATAGCCACTCCACCCCTAGCTCTCACCCCACTTACGTCATCCTTACTATGTAGAGTGTAACCACGTATCTCAGGGGAGTGGAAGGCTTAAAATTTGTCTCCTGGAGACACATACACAGAGGTCGACCCTGAGATAAGAGACGAAGTTCCTCCACATGGGTCCTAAAGCCCTGCATATTCCATTGTAGTATGGGAGCCATTGCTTACGGAGGTTTCACCCTCACCTTCTCTCTCCGCCGAGGCGGCGAGACGCTATGGGGTAGAGGGTCTGACTTGGGACAGTTTGGCTGCTCCAAACGCACATCAAGGTCCATTGGCTCGGACAGAGAGTCGGATGGAACATCTGTTACACGTAAATGGACAGGCTCAAACAAAGTAACTTCTACTTTATCCTGTGACAGATACTTTTCAACTGTTTTTTTAGCCTTAGGTGGTTTCAGATGGGCGCCTGTTGCAGAGGTAGTGGCTGTGGTGGATTTCTGCACAACCTCTACTACTGGGGGGGGGGGGGGGGGGCATCATCTCCACAGGAGGTGGATCAGTGCCTTTTTCCGATGTTTGGGGACCAACCGGACTGGAATCTTCTACGACTGCAGCAGCCGCCTGGCAGGTGCACTGGCAAGAGCAGGCGCTAGTACCAACACAGACAGACTCAGTTTGCGTGGCAGCATCACATTTGACAATCGGCTTCTGGACAACAGAAGACGCGACAAAGGCTGGTGGTTGCATGGCCTGGAAGATCTTCTTGGCCTCAGCATACGAGATGCGCTTCGTGGTCTTTATTTCCTGCACTTTTTTTCCCCTCAAGGAAGACTTTACAATTACGACTCCAGACGGGGTGATCCCCAGAGCAGTTGACACACGTGGCCTCACCTTTGCACCCCAGGGTGGTATGCCCAAAGCACTGGCATTTGAAGCAGCACATTGGGTTGGGGACGTAAGGTTGAACTTTCAAACGAAGAAAACCTGCTTTGACATTATCTGGAAGTTGGGGATTATTGAAGGTAAGGATGAATGAGTGCGATTTCACCAACTCACCATCCACCCTTTTCATAATATTTTGCACATCCAAAATACCCCCCTGTGCCCACTCAGATTTCAGTTCTTCGAAAGGGATGTTTATTATATCTCTACAGGTCACTACGCCTTTACTGTAGTTCAAGGTGTTATGCAACTCCGCCTCTATGGCATATTCACCCAGGAATTTCGCCTGCTGCAGGTTGGTTGCCTGATGGGAACTCGATGTTTCGATCAGTAATGTCCCATTTCGCAAACGTTTCACTGATTTTAAACTGCCAGCAATTCCCTCAAGGCCTTTTTGAATATAGAAGGGAGATACTCCCTCAAACGAGCCGTCCTTTCGTTTCACAACAATAAACACATTCTGTACAACAGCCTGTGTTATTTTACTATTCCCAAAATACTTTTTCTTAGTCCCCGAATCAGGAGGACTGGATATCCTAGCCCTCTTTTTGGATTGGGTGTTGGTACCCCCCAAGTGGTACACCCATCCCACTGGAAGGTTCAAGGGACAAACTGGAATTGCTCATGTCGGTCCCACGAGCAGCTAGGGAAGTACGTGTCCGTCTAGACACAGCCCCGCATGCCTAGGTAAGCCTTATACAACTGAGGTGCGGCAGTATCCCCACAGGTTGCTCGCTAGCGACTGTTCCTCTTCAACAGCCATGCATCCCATCAGCACGTAGCACACCTTGGAATTGAAGGTTTTTTTTATAGAGGTTTGTACTATCCTTGCGACCTGGGCGGTCAAGCCAAGATCCCCATTCCCCAGTACACACAACGTTCGACCGCCGCGCCAAACGCCAAACGGTGGTCGCTGAAGCGTGCCTAGAGGTTACGGTGTCTAGAGGACTAGCGGCGCTTACCAGTCCCCAGCTCAGGACCCCGGGTTTGCCAAGCCCGTACTCAGAAAATTAATGCTGAGCCCCTAAGGGGAAGTTAACCATGTCACAATCCAGATTTCTAAAGGGTTCTGATAATGAGAAGGCTATCTACACATTCAGTGAGAATACTTAATTAATTAGACAATCAAGTACAGGCCACTGGAAAATTTTGTGATCTGTCCAAGGCATCTGACTGTGTAAATCACAATACACTTGAGAATAATTAGAATATTATTGTGTGACAGAAAATGTTGCACAATGGTTCAAACCATATATCTCTAACAGGAAACAAAGTGTTTCAATCGGAAAGAGACATATGCTGAACCATCAGGCCTCATCCAATTGGAAACTAATAACCCATGGGGTCCCCCAACGTTCCATCTTAGTGACTACCTTTTTTTCCCCCCCCCCTTCATATATCAATGACATTTCACATCAGCAACATTATTGGATGCCAAGTTCGTTTTATTTGCAATAAATAACAATTCAAATACAGCATTAGAAAGGCCAGCTAATGAAATTTTCATGGAAATTAAATGATTCCTACCAATTCTCTGTTGCTAAACCTTGAAAAAACTTACTATGTGCAGTTTAGGATTTGTGAAAGGTTTTCTGCCAGTATATGCATAAAGTATGACAACACGGAGACAGAACAAGTTGACAGTGTGAAATTCTTGTGATTATTGTTTGATAATGAATTTAACTGAGGAGCATATCAGAGAACTCCTGAAGCACCTAAACAAGTCCCTGTTTCCAGAATGAAACTTTCACTCTGCAGCGGAGTGTGCGCTGATATGATACTTCCTGGCAGATTAAAATTGTGTGCCAGAACTGGGACTCGAACATGGGACCTTTGCCTTTTGCCGAGAATTGCTCTACCGACTGAGCTATCCCGACATGATTCACGATTTCGCCTCACAACTACAACAGTCGGTAGACCGATTGCCAGCAAAAGGCAAAGGTCCCAGGTTCGAGTCCCGGTTCCGGCACACAATTTTAATCTGCGAGGAAGTTTCAAGTCCCTGTTTGCGATGCGAATGTTGTCAGACATAGCAGATATAAAAATATAAAAGCTAGTATATTATGCCTACTTTCTCTCCAAAATGTCATACGGGATTATTTTCTGGGGAAAGTCATCAGGCCAAGAGCTTGAAAATGTGTGATACAAATCATTTTTAGTGTCAACTCAAGAACTCCCTGTCGAGGGTTATTTAAGGAAGTGGGGATACTAACTACTGTTTCCCAATACATTTATTGTCTAATGAAATTTGTCACTAAAATGTATCTTTTTTTCAAACCAATACCTCAGTTCATCAGTAACATGCCAGCAGCCATGAAAAAAAGGAAAGCTTAAGAATTATCATATGCACCTAGTTTATTCAACATTTAGTACATAGTAATGAGTTTTATCTCCTTCAAAATGTAAATATTCTTAAGATATTGCTTTTTCTGACCAATTCCACAACCACAAGGGCAATTACATTTGATATCTGTGGAAGATACATTAACACTTCTGCTCTCATTGTGTATCTTGTTCTGATATTTTCTACGTCTAAGAGGCTCTCCTCAATTTTGATCTACTGGAATGAAAAGTACATCTAATCTAATCTTCATTTTGTTCTATCAGGAAGAAAGTTTTTGTTCAAGTTACAAATCTCATCAGATGACTGGGAAGATGACAAAACCAGCTTAAGGAGGGCCATGCACAATGTGTTCAATGACTTTGAAAGTGAACTTCTATGTGCAGATCTGGCAGAAATTCCTAAGAAATTTTGGTCTTATGTTAAATCATGAAGAGAGTAAAGCCAGATGAACAGACGTATTGTGACTATGATGACATACAAAAGTCCGAAATACTAATTTTTTTTCCAAATCAGTTTTACACAGGAAGATTGCAGTGCAGGTCATCTCCTAAATTGTCACATGGACAGTAGAAGATATCAAGGTAAATGACAGATGGATAGAAAAGTAACTGAAATTGCTCAACAGAGGAAAGACTGCTGGACCTGATGGGATACCAATTCGATTTTACATGGAGTATGAGAAAGAACTTTACCGTCCTCCCCTCCCTCCCTCTTCTAGCAGCACTATATGTAGGTATCTAAAGGAGTGAAGTGCTCCTAACGAAAGGCAAAAGTGCAGGTCATTATTGTTTTGTATAAGGATAGATGTACAACTCTACAGACCTGCATCTCTGACATAGGTATGTCACAGGATTTTGGAAAATGTAGTTTGCTAAATTATTGTGACATATCTGGACACCAAAACTCCTCTCTCTGTAGGTATCAACATGTATTCTGAAAGTAAAGATCATGTGCACCCCAGCTCACATTATTTGTCCATGACACCTAGAACATAGTAGATACAGGTACCCAGGTAGATGCCATGTTTCTTGATCTTTGGAAGGCATTCAATATGGTTCTACACTGACACCTAATGAACAAAATAAGAGTGTACAGAATGAGAGGAACTGTGTGATTGGATTCAAACGTTTCTATCTAAAAGAACACAGCACCTCCACTTGCAACAGAGAGAGGCCAGCAGATGTGAAAGTGATTTCAGGCAAGTACCAAGGTATTATTAAAGAACTGTTTCTTTTCACAATACATATGAATGACCGTATAGATAACACTGGAAGTTTAATGAGGCTTTTTGCAGATGATGCTTTAGTATATCAAGAATTCCTAATGCTGGAAAATTGTAGAGAAATGCAGAAGGATCTACAGCATACCGATCCACTATACAGGGACTGGCAGTTAACCCTCTATGTAAACAAATGTAAAATGCTGTGTTTACATAAAAAGATCCTTTGTAATATATTTATCCTGTAATATATTTATCCAGGAGCAAGACAAACACTGGAAGCAATAACGTACATAAAATATCTAGGAGTAGGCATAAGGAGTGATTTAAGATGGGCAAGGCAGATGCCAGACTGAGATTTACTTGAACAATCCTGAGGCAGTGTGGTCTATTAACACTTGTACAGCCAGTACTTAAATACTACCAATAAGTGTGGGATCTGTAACAGATAGGGTTTATAGAGTGTATACAAAGGCAAGCAATATGGTTCTTTACAAGTTCACTTTATATCCAAAGCAGAGCAGCACAGCTCTATTTAAGTTCAGTAAATAAGTGCAACAGTATCATGCAGATGATTGGTGAACCCCAGAGGCAGATACTGCAGGGGAGATGTTCTGTATCATGGTATGGGCTTGTGTGAAAGTTCCGAGAGTGTACACTTCTAGAAGAGTCAACCAATATACTGCTTCCTCCTATGTCCACCTTGCAGAAAGACCACAAGGATAAAATTTGGGAGATTAGTGCCCACATGAAGGCTTGTCTGCAATCTTTCTTCCTGTGAACCAAATATGACTGGGATAGGAAAAGTAGGAAGTGACACGGTGCACAAAGTATAGATGTTGATGCAGATGATAGTCTTTTGCCCACTTATCAACTGTGTGTGAACAGTGTCAGACACCTTTCTGAAATCTAGGAATATGGAATTGGGGAATTCTGATGTCTACAGCACTGTGTATGTGATGCAGGGAAAGAGTTTTGCAAGACCTCTATTTGCAGAATTCATGTTGATTTTTATAGAGGAGATTTTCATTCTCAAAAACTGTTACAATTACGTGAGCATGAAATATGTTCCATAATTTTACAACAAAGCAACTTCAGAAATACATACCTAAAAACTGTGCTATGATGTTTCTTGAATACAGGGATGATCCTACATTTCTTACAGTCACTAGGTGCCTTTTAATGTTCCGCCTTTTAATGTTCCAGTGACTACTACTACAAGGTGAGCAAGATCTTTTTGCATAAACTCTGTAGAAGCTTACAGGTATCTCATCTGGTTCTGCTGCATTTCCACATTGCATTTTCTAGTCCGTGATCAGCTATCTCAGCATATGGCATTTATTTCGATGTTTGCACAATGACTGAAATAAGTGACTGGTAACTTTCTTATACCATGAAACAATTTTTGGAAGAATGAATTCAGTATGTCTGCCTTCACTTTGTCATTTTTTGTTTTGGTGCCAGTATGATCATTGAAGACCAAAACCTCTCAGGAATTTTAGTGAGATCAGATAACAAAATTTTACTTTAGAAGTCACTGAACATGCTTTCAGAGCTCTCCTCAACCACATATTTGCAAATTTCAGCATTTTTATTTGTAATGTAGGTGATTAAGCTCTGTACAATGAAAATTTATTGATATTAATTCTAGGGTTGTGTGAGTGGTTCGGCCGAATCCATTATTCACCAAATCTAGCACACTGGCTTCGGATTCGAGATTTGGTGCATAATGGCCGAATACTACTGAATCCAGAATCCAAAGTGTTATATGGAAACCTTCAGTTACGAATGTACATTATGCAATGTAATCTTCTGTGTTAGCTGTTACCATATTTATATTCCGTCCGCCTAACAGACCAGAAAGACAACGGCAAACGCGGAAGAATACACGTATCATGTAATTGTTTACATTTGTATTATTCTTATGCTGAATGGGAATAGAAATGAAGCACGGCAAGTGACTTCTAATAGTGATTTTTAAATCTTGTACGAACAAAAATTCAGTGCAGACTAGTTACGTGATCTTAAATGTTTGAAATAATAAATAAATCTGCAAAATACCCTTGCTTAACCCACTGGAATACACAATATTTTCACAGTTCTGAAATGTCTTCGTGGCAATAACAAGTACACACATATCGAATAAACGCGGTTTTCTACGTGCCTGAATGTTCTGTCCATCACTCATGAAATACCTGATATGTCACTATAAAATTATTTAATATTTACAGATCCTAATTTTTAAGAATATATTATTTAACTTCCAAAATATCTACTCATCTTTTCAGGTATTATTTTTGAGTCTTCCCCTTTGAAAAAAAAAAAAAAAAAAAAAAAAAAAAAAAACACCCCTCGTAATCCTTTCCTTTCATTATTTTTTTATTTCAAAATGAAACATTTTGTAATAGAGTGAAGACAGTTTCTTATAATCTTTTAGACCATCTCAACAACATATATATCGAAAGGTTTCATACAAATTTCTTTTAAGGGTAAGGGGTATTAATAAATCTTTAAGATTTAAAATAAAAATCTAAATGAAATTTTAATTTCTTAAGTTTTACTGTTAATATTGTCCTTTGAGATTCACCCCAGAAGGCTTTATCTTCATCACTGGCTGTGATAGAGTAATAATTCTTTTTAAATACATGTACTTGAGTTGACAGATTATTTGGGTTCAAGATTCGATTCGGGTTCGGTATTCGGCACATGTTTTATTAAAGATTCGGTATTCGGATTCGATTCGGTAAAATTAGGGTTCGACCCATCCCTAATTAATTCTTTAATGGGCATGATAATTTCGAGCCAAGTTTCACAGCCAGAGCAATGAGGAATGGGCCCACATGCCGTACTATTGGTGCTGATCCTACAAAGTCAGTGTTGGAGTTACGGCACGGCCCAGGTGAACAGTAAGATCTTTTATATTGATAGCACAGCTGTAGCAGCTCACTCTGTTACTGGGCACAGTACATGTTGGATTAGTCTTGAAGAGATGCTAGATTGCCATACTTCTTCCCTGTATGTAGCCCCATGTATTCCTTTTACTAAATAAATCACTTCAGTGTTAATTATGATTTTATTATCCTGACATTCACTGCATATCTTGTAGCCCATAATCCTAGCTTGGTCACTCTGTACAATTGGTGTGGATTAGTACGGTATAACCATCAACCTATTAGCCTGTGCATGGCAACTAAAATATATCCAGAATAATACATCCACACACAAGCCTTATTTTCTTACTTCTACGCGAGTGCTGGACAGCTATTCACTATACAAGGTATCCCAAAAGTCTGGGCCAGACTAAATATCACAAAAATGGTGAGAGGTAGGGATGGGCTTTGTTGACAAGGAAGGAAGCTTAGGGTTTAACATCCCGTCGATAGCTTGGTCATTAGAGATGGAGCAAATGCTCTGAGTTTTTGGGTAAGGATGTGAAAGGAAATCGGCCGTGCCCTTTGAAAGGAACCATCCCGGCATTTGCCTGGAGTGATTTAGGGAAATCACGGAAAACCCTTTGTTGACATAAGATACGAACAAAGAGGGTGGGGTGAAACTTTTTGGGTGACCTGCGAGAGCTATCTGCCATCTTCATATCCGCCATATTGGATTCAGCTCACATTTCTTCAATGAGATGGGGTCAGATGAGAGATGTCTGAAAGGTTGAATTTGACGAGAAACACAATGGTGAAGTCCAGTTTTCCAATATCTTTATCAGGTAGCAAATTATGGATCATTTGTCATAACTGGTGTAATTCTTCATCTGGCATGCTCAAAATTGGTCACATTTTCATCCTATCATTACTGGTGTCTTGTTAATGTGAAGCACAACATGCCACTAATTAAAGAAAAGAGGATCGAAATCATTCTGTCAGCTGATGGCTGAAAGTCCTTGGAAATTACCAGGGATTTCAACCACCCCGATAGGGAACCTGACACGGAAAGTGGTGTTGTGAAGTTGATTAGAAAATTAAAGAAACGGGATCAATAGCAGATAAGCCCTGCACAGGCCATCCCTGCACAGCAACTTGTGATATTACAGATACAGGGGGAAGCTGATTGTTTCCATGTGAAAGGTTGGTTTTGCAGGGTGTTGGGTTCCCCAGCCGGCCAGCTACCAGTTTGTACCTTGTCAATGGGTTACAGCACGTAGTCAGGTTTTTCCTAATGTGGTCGGAAACCGGAAGCAACGCTCTTGAATGAGCGAGGGCGGCTAAGCCAGAATGCAACTGAAATACAATATAGCCACACACATTATTCTAAAAATCCATATAAAATCAGGGAATAATCATACGGCAAATATAATTATATGAATGGATTCAGGACACTTAAGAGAATCAAATGCTGTAATTACAATTTTAATATCCCTTAGAGATATAAAGCCGACAAATTTCAGTACTATATTATTATTATTATTATTATTATGACTTATACTTACAAGTATTGATACATAGTGTTTATCAGTAACAATTTAAGAGGCAAATGGGTAGCATTGCACCACACTACCTATATAAAAAGACGTACCACGTTATTTCTGTATTCTTTCAATGAACTTTATTTTACTCTTTTGTTCTGCTTTTCGTTGAGGTAGTAATATTCTTGTGTCAGAACACAGATTCCAGCACAGAAACAAAAAACATGAACCCAGCAAAGCACATTACATTTATATATGTATTTTATTATATTTAATATTATTCTTAATAATGTTTTGGAGACTGACACTTAAATATTTCATGGTCATCTAAAAATAGTAGATATGCAGCAGATAATTTATTTATCCACCCCCATGAACCACAGACATTGCCGAGGTGGGGTGGCTTGCGTGCCATAGGGGCAACCACAGCGGAGGGGTATCTGTGGAAAGGCCAGACAAACGTGTGGTCCCTGAAGAGGGGCAGCAGCCTTTTCAGTAGTTACAGGGGCAACAGTCTGGATGATTGACTGAAAGCCGTTACTTTTCCTGAGGACATGCAGCTCTACTGTATGGAAATATGATGAAGGCATCCTCTCAGGTAAAATATTCCGGAGGTAAAATAGTCCCCCATTCTCCAGGCGGGGACTACTAAGGAGGATCTGATCATCAGGAAAGACAACACTGGCATTCTACGGATCGGAGTGTGGAATGTTAGATCCCTTAATCGGGTAGGGAAACTAGAAAATTTAAAAAGGGAAATGGATAGGTTGAAGTTAGATATAGTGGGGATTAGTGAAGTTCGGTGGTAGGATGAACAGGATTTCTGGTCAGGTGAGTACAGGATTATAAATACAAAATCATTAGGGGTATCACAGAAGTAGGACTGATAATGAACAAGAAAATTGGAATACGGGTAAACTACTATAAGCAGCACAGTGATCGCATTATCATTGTCAAGATAGATATGAAGCCAACACCGACAACAGTAGTACAGGTTTATATGCCAACTAGCTCTGCCGATGAGGAAATCGAAGAAATATATGAAGAGACAAAGGAAATTATTCAGTCAGTTAAGGGAGAGGAAAACTTAATTGTGATGGGAGACTGGAATTCTGTAGTAGGAAAAGGAAGAGAAGGAAAAATAGTAGGTGAATATGGACTGGGCAGGAGGAATGAAAGAGGAAGTCGCCTGGTAGAATTTTGCACAGAACATGATTTAATCGTAACAAACACGTGGTTTAAGAATCACAAAAGAAGGTTGTATACATGGAAGAGACCAGGAGACACTGGAAGGTATCAGATAGATTTTATAATGGTAAGACATAGGTACCAGAACCAGGTTATTAACTGTAAGACATACCCAGGGGCAGATATAGACTCTGACCATAACTTGTTAGTCATGAACTGTAGGCTGAAACTGAAAAAGCTACAGAAAGGAAGGAAAAAAAATGAGATGGGACTTAGATAAATTGAAGGAAAGCGAAGTTCTGGAGAATTTCAGAGGGAGATTTAGGCAACAATTGACAGAAACGGGGAAATAAAACAGTAGAAGAGGAATGGGTAGCATTGAGAGATGAATTAGTGAAGGCAGCAGAGGACAAAATAGGTAGAAAGGAAAGACCTACAAAAAATCCTTGGATATCACAGGAAATACTAAATTTAATTGATGAAAGGAGAAAATATAAAAATGCAGTAAATGAAACAGGCAAAATGGAGTACAGACGACTAAGAAATGAGATTGACAGGAAGTGTAAAATGGCTAAGCAGGAGTGGCTAGAAGCCAAATGCAAATCTGTAGAAGAATGTATAAGAAGGGGAAACGTAGATACCGCCTACAGGAAAATAAGAGAGACATTTGGGGACAAGAAAAGCAACTCTACGAATATCAAGAACTCAGATGGGAAACCAGTTCTCAGCAAAGAAGGATAAAGCTGAAAGGTGGAAAGAGTACATAGAGCAGCTCTACAAAGGAAATGAACTCAGAGACGATGCTGTAGGAAAGGAAGAGGAAGTAGATAAAGATGAAATAGGAGTTACTATACTGAGAGATGAATTTGACAGAGCCCTGAAAGAGCTAGGTCGGAAGAAGACCCCAGGAGTAGCTGACATACCCTCAGAGCTACTAAAGTCTCTGGGAGAGCCAGCCATGACAAAACTATTTGAACTGGTGTGTAGGATGTATGAGACAGGCGAAATGCCCTCAGACTTCAAGAAAAATGTAATAATCCCCATTCCAAAGAAATCAGGTGCAGACAGGTGTGAAAATTACAGAACCATCAGTTTGATAAATCATGGTTGCAAAATTTTAACACAAATTATCTACAGGAGAATGGAAAAGTTGGTAGAAGCTGACCTCGGGGAAGATCAGTTTGGATTCAGGAGGAACGTAGGAACCCGGGAGGCAATACTCACTTTACGTCTTATCTTAGAAGATAGATTAAGGAAAGGAAAACCTACATTTTTAGCTTTTGTAGATTTGGAGAAAGCATTTGACAATGTTGACTGGAATACACTCTTTCAAATTCTGAAGTCAGCAGGGGTAAAATATAGGGAAAGGAGAGTTTTTATAACTTGTACAAAAGCCAGACCGCAGTTATTAGACTCGTAGGGCATGAAAGCGAAGCATCAGTTGGGAAGGGAGTAAGACAGGGTTGTAGCCTTTCTCCGATGTTGTTCAATTTGTACATCGAGCAGGCGGTGAAGTAAAGCAAGGAAAAATTTGGAATAGGGATTAAGGTTCAGGGGGAAGAAATAAAAACATTGCATTTTGCTGATGCATTATAATTCTGTCAGATACAACAAAGGACCTGGAAGAGCAGTTGAATGGAATGGACAGTGTGTTGAAGAGAGCATATAAAATGAACATTAACAAGAGCAAAACAAAAATAATGGAATGCGGTCTTAGAAAATCAGGCGATGCTGAAGGAATTAGATTAGGTAACGAAACAATGAAGGTGGTAGATGAGTTTTGTTACTTGGGTAGTAAAATAACATGCGATGGTCGCAGTACAGAGGATATAAAATCCAGAATGGCAATGGGAAGAAAAGCATTTTTGAAAAAGAGAAATTTGCTAACATCGAATATTAATTTAAGGGTAAGGAAGTCTTTTCTGAAGGCATTTGTGTGGAGTGTTGCCTTGTATGGGAGTGAAACATGGATGATAAGCAGTGCGGACAGGAAGAGAATAGAGGCTTTTGAAATGTGGTGCTACAGAAGAATGCTGAAGATTAGGTGGGTAGATCGCATAACTAATGAAGAGGTACTGAACAGAATTGGTGAGAAAAGGAATTTTTGGCATACCCTGACTAAAAGAAGGGATAGCTTGGTAGGACACATTCATAGACATCAGGGAATCTTAAATTTAGCATTGGAGGGAAGTGTGTGGGGTAAAAATTGCAGAGGGAGACCAAGAGACACGTATAGTAAGCAGATTCAAATGGATGTGGGTTGCCATTCTTATGAGGAGATGAAAAGGCTTGCTCAGGATGGAGTAGGGTGGAGAGCTGCATCAAACCAGTCTCCGGACTGAAGACCATAACAACAATTTATTTATAAACAATTATATGTATTTGTGGACAATAACTGAATACATTTGCTTAAAAGCCATGATAAAGTAAATATTAACTGTGTAACTATATTTCAAAGGCGGCAGTATATTTGGGCGGTCTGAAGCCACGTTACGAACTTGTGATTTGAATAGATAGACATGTGTGGACTTAGAAAATTTACAGGACTGTGACTGCAGAACGTAGTCTCTGCTTGAAAAGTGAAACTATGCACGGTAGTGGGGCTGTGGAACTGTGATAATTGAGCAATCGTGCACTCATGTGATGACAAACTGTGTTTCATAAATACTTTTATCACGGATTAACTTGGAACTGCAAAGTTTGATGGACTACTATAACTTACGAGTGATAATTTGGAAATTTTACTCTCAAGTGCATGTGATACATATTGTGGCTCTCATGAACAATAGCTGGGGAAATATTTAGTTATTTACCGATGTATAAAGTAGGACAACCTCAGCATTTCATGTCTAATAAGAGTAATGAACTCCATTATAAAGAATTACTTTGTGAGCGAATCACTTCTTTATCTTAGAATCCATTTTGTTGGTCTTTCTGAGGTTTAATTTATGTTTGTTAAATATATTTTTACATCGTCATATGCAGATTGATAGACTGGCCAAACTATAGATTAATTATTGACCTTTTTTTTAATTGGGTAGCTGTTTAGGGCATAGAAGCTGATATAATTAACTCACCCTTAAGAACAGAGACGAGACAAACTTTTACTACCGAGTTATGTATTGCCCAAGTCTTATTGGTGAGAACCGATAGGAAGGTCGCAAACTGATGAGCTTACGTCCATGGCACTGTTAGCAGCTGTGGCCATGAGTCCCGCCCGAGGTATCAAGCAAGTTGCCCAATGACGTGGCATTCCTCGGAGCAGTATTCACCGAATAAATGACATCCATACAAAATGCAACTCCAGCAGCATCTGACGGAAGATGACCCTGATCAAAGGATGCAGCTTTGCGAGTGGTTGTCAGCACAATACACCACTGATCATGACATTGTGTATAAGATATTCTTTAGTGACGAGGCACATTTTTACGTCAATGGGCAGGTCACGAAGCACAACATGTGCTACTGGTCACTGGACAACCCAAGCTGGATGTCTCACAGTAGGTCTGAAGGAGATTGTAAAGTGATGATATGGTGTGGCATTTGTGGAATACATTTCATTGGCCCTGTCTTTCTTCCGGAAATGCCGAATGCTGCGACCTACGTGCAAATGCTGGCCATGCCAGTGGTTTTCAAAACGATGGGATATTCCCTTCAAAAGCATTTTTGAAAAAGAGAAATTTGCTAACATCGAATATTAATTTAAGGGTAAGGAAGTCTTTTCTGAAGGCATTTGTGTGGAGTGTTGCCTTGTACGGGAGTGAAACATGGACGATAAGCAGTGCGGACAGGAAGAGAATAGAGGCTTTTGAAATGTGGTGCTACAGAAGAATGCTGAAGATTAGGTGGGTAGATCGCATAACTAATGAAGAGGTACTGAACAGAATTGGTGAGAAAAGGAATTTTTGGCATACCCTGACTAAAAGAAGGGATCGCTTGGTAGGACACATTCTTAGACATCGGGGAATCGTAAATTTAGCATTGGAGGGAAGTGTGTGGGGTAAAAATCGCAGAGGGAGACCAAGAGACGCGTATAGTAAGCAGATTCAAGTGGATGTGGGTTGCCGTTCTTATGAGGAAATGAAAAGGCTTGCTCAGGATAGAGTAGGGTGGAGAGCTGCATCAAACCAGTCTCCGGACTGAAGACCATAACAACAAAACCTTCAATAGGAAGGAGCACCACCTAATTATGGTGCCTGTGTATGGAAATGGCTTGACACGCACTTTGCCGGCTGCTGGTTTGGGCGTTGTGGTCCCGTGGAGTGGCTGCCACATTCACCTGATCTGACCCCCCTAGATTTCTACCAATGGGGATACCTGAAGGCCACAGTGCATTGTGAGAAGATTTGTGATGTGCAACAGCTGAAACAGTGGATTACTGAGGCCTGTGATACTGTCATGTCTGCTTTATTGTGTTGCGTTGTGTACATTTAAATTTTCTCCGACAGATACAGAAATCTCTTCAGGTATGCGGACATGTGGAACACATTACATTAACCGCACTTTGGTTTGAAATGTGTTTCGAGCCATTAGTGTCATAAATCATAATGAATTACACTTGTTGTAACAAATGATCCATAAATTGTTACCTGATAAAGATAATGGAAAACAGACTTCACTATTGTGTTTCTCGACAAAGTATACCCTTAAAACATGTATCACGTGATCCTCTTACAATTGAAGAACTGTGAGCTGAATCCACTATGGCGGATACTAAGATGGTCGACGGCTCTTGCATGTCACCTAAAAAGTTTCCCCCTGGCCTCTTTGTTCATATCTATGTCAACCCTAGCCCTACCCCTCTCAATTTTCGCAATATTTAGTCCAGTTATCACTTTTGGGGCACCCTGTACTGCCAATGTCCTCTGATTTTGCTATGTCAGGTGCGCCGGCATGTGCATTGCAATGAAGTAGCTTTCGTTTCCGTGTGGCTGGATTCCATGCGGCAAAGTGATGCGCTGCTGCATCAAGACAGGGTAAAAGACAACGCATGGGGCGCAGTGAGTGTGCTTGCCTTGTAGATGTGGCTACATCATCACCTGGAGGGCCACTGGTTCGACTGCTGCTCCTGTTCCATTGTCGACTACATATCTCCTGCCAGCTGTATTTCAATGTGGTTGTCACTATATGCAGCTTGAAGAAATCAAATTTGAGTGTTAAATTTATTACTCTGTGCCACCATGATGCTTTCAGAGTAAAAATAATCAGAATAAGAAACACCAATAAAAGCTAATTTGTTGCGAGATGAGGTCTGACAAAACTCATTTTAATTTTAACAACTATTGGTTGTAGCATTTGTTTAATATAATTGCTTTTCCTTTGTTTAAACGGAATGTGGCAGTTTGCTGTTTATTTCAGTACTATATTCTTGCATGATGGCTGAGAAACTTTCGAGAATGTAGGTTCATGCTAAGCCTTGTTAGAACTAGAACTCAGGAAAATGATACATGTAGCTAAGGAACTTCCACTCTAGTGGGTATTACTAATAGTAATTATATGGAGAATGAGGTAAACATGGAACAATTAGATCAGTTACACCAGCAAATCATTTCGTTTATGTTAGTAAATAAACAACTGGAAGGAAGTCTGAATCGGGCAGTTGGTGCTGCAGCTGGGTATAGTGAGGATGAGAAAATAACGAACTAACTATCCAGCAGGAGTATCCAATTCACATGCCTCTCTCTCTTCACCACTTGTGGCAACGACAGTTAATCCTGTTGTTGACTTTCATTGTATAATTTTATACAGTCATTTTGAGGAAAGTCAAACAAAAATGTGCACATGTTCATTAAATAATATTAAAGATGTGAGTTGTGTGTGCACGCATGGTCGACTGAGTTTCAACTGAATATTTCTTTACTTCAATTGCATGGAGATGCCAGAAGCTAAGTAGAGTCATTAGATGCACTTAAAAAATGCTTCCACTTTGAAACGCTTGTGTGCAGGTTGATGGAGTATTTCGTAGAAATTTTATTTTTTATTTATTAATTTTTTAAGAGTAGTTTTTATTGGGATAAGTTATCTACATCGAGGAAAAAACCTACCAAATACTTTCAATCATTTTCTGCCACAATCGGTGATGTGTCTTGCCAAACATACATGCTAAACAGAATGCCAAGAACATAACAATATCTTTTTACACGTGGCTGAGGCTTATGCAATTGATGTATTTGTAAAGAGGATTGATCCTAGAATATGAAGAGAATAGGTATGAGTATTCGGTGAGACAACAGCAAAGATGATGCATTAAGTAAAAAAAAAGGTATGTACAGACCAATGAGGTTCTAATTGCTGAATTAGTAAAAGCATAGCAACATCATGAAGAATGAAAGCTATTTGCAACGTCCCCAGACTTCTTGGTTACTGACAAAATCCTCTGTTGTAAGACATCTCCTAGGGCTGGTTGTTCCAAAATCTCGCAGAGAAAGGATTGTGCAGTCACATGATAAGTGTGCAAGCATGCCACAGTGGTAAGGAGGCAACCAGCAATAGCTTCACAGGTTTGGTGATCCACCTGTAGTAAGTATGCACAAATGGCACAAAATATGAAACAAAAAATTTCACTTCAAATCTTCCTGAGGCCACTTGGGTGCCCTCAACATAGGCAGACCATTTACAATTTCATTTAAAAATCTTAATATGTTCCATCAATTATTGACAACTTTTCCCTTTACCTAATTATGGTGCCTCTAGTAGATATGACTGTAGAGACAGTGGCTAAAGCTGTCGTGACATCTTGTTTTGCCACACAGCAGACCTGAAGCCATAATGACTGACTAGGGGAGTAACTTCTTATTGTCCCTAATAATATTCGATAATATTCATCTCGGGTGTGCAGCCGGATACCATCGTCAACTGAACACAATATTTCTGCAGACCAACTGGCTGCCATCTTCAGGTAAGTGTGCTGATTACACTTACTCGCCGGAAACCGATGTTTGCAAATTATTGAAAATAAAAAAATTAATAAGTATCGCATTCCGACCAAAACATAATGGTTGGGTAGAGTATGTCAAAAAATGTTCAAATGTTTGTATAGCTTATGGGACTTAACTACGGGGTCATCAGTCCCTAAACTTACAAACTACTTATGAACTAGCTAATTCTAAGGACAGCACAAATATCCATGCCCGAGGGGGGGATTTGAATCCCTGACTGTAGTGGCCGTGCAGACCGTGACTGGCGTGCGTCAGTCCCCTCGGCCGGCTAGAGTATGTCCATAAGTCAGCACAGCAAAACAGACTGTGACAGACTACTTTCTTACACATGGTGTTTGTACATCACAAAATAGAATGAATCGTTTGAGGTGGTATGCAAATGTAAAATGCATTTGCCATTCGAACTAGGTAAGTTCCTTCCATATGTTGATGCAACAACAATGAAACAGCTGTTTATAATCTGTCTGGAAACAAGTACAGAAAAATAATGATGCTGCTGTCATTAGCAAGTTAAACGAAGTCAAAAGACTGCAAGAATTACTGATTATAAGTCTGGGAAATGGGTGTTGCTCAGGTATCTGGCTGTAAAGTGAGGAAAGAAAAAGTAGTCTACATGTTTTGGGAAGGCCCTTACCAAATCACATGCCTAATATCGCCAATAAATGCAGAATTACAGTTGCCAGAAGGTTACACTTTCACCGACTTCAACTTTACCAGTGACATCATGACAGTGATCAGCAAAAATAGTCTGACACAGCAACCCAAACCCGCAAAATCCAGCTGCGTGTTCTGAAACCATGAACTACTTGGCAGCATATTGTTAAATGCAGGTATAATCTACTATTGGCTCCCACATACCAGCTCCGTTCTAAGAACTGAACAGGTACTGTATGTAATGACAAAGGATTATGGGAGTTACTGATATTTATTAGAATAGTTATTATTGCTAAGGTATTTTATTAATGATTAAATATTCATAAGTACAATATGTTATTCATCTTGTCCCTTATTTTTTGGTGAAATCAGGTAAAGTCGAGACTGTGTTGATAGCTATATTAAAGAAGGTTAAGTATGATAGTGTGTTATTTTATGTCTGATGACAATGTTCCTTAGTTTGACACATGACAACTGATACGAAGACCTTAGGGTTAGCATTTGTATTGATGTGGAGTTCAACAGCAGGTAGTATAGTTTTTATGGCAACAGGTATGCTAATAAATTTGTTGGTAAAATAATGTGAAGTCCTGCAATGTTTGGGTACAGGCAGTGCCAAAAAATATCAAGCATACAAAACACACTGTTTTACTTCTAAATAGGATCAATAACCTACACTTTGTAGTGATCTCTTCATACATTGTGTCAAATGATAGTTTCAGTGTTGCCACTATTTTCCATTTCCTCTTGAAACTAAAAAGGTTTCATGAGGCTAAGATTGCAGAAGGTCCCTGCAGGTATGATACAGTGACCTTGTGTCATGAGCTCATTATCCTTTCCAGACATAATTCCTTTCCATTGTAGTGCAATTTCATGTTTCTGTCTAGTCTGTCTAGATATCACATATGCATGGGTAACTTCCCCACCTTCGTAGTACCTTTCCTATAGTTTACCTATTTCCTAAGAAATAGGTTTATGAATAAATCGGAAATTATAGTTCTAATATGTTTATTCTATTGGCCTCCAGTAGCCACCAATTATTATGCCATGTAGCATAATTTATATCTAGCAATTTAACATTCCATGTTCATTTTAGAACATCCTGACCAGTTGCTGGACTGCCTAATTCTACTAATAAGGAGTTACCCACTTCTGAAACAAAAACTGAACATCTGAGAGCCACTCTTCCTATGCCTTCGAGTTGCACTAAAAAAAAAAAAAAAAACCCTCTAATTTACCTAATATTTTAATTACAAGATTGTTAATGAAAAGAATATTTATGCCTCTTTGGTTACTGTTCTGAGTAATTCATACTGAAGAGAGTCCTCAACAATCGGCAGATATTGTTTTGCAACTGTGTATGATAAACCAAATACTGTTGTGCTTACATATGTGTAAATAGATTATACACTATGTGTTATACATGTTGTTATAGAGCAATTAATAGTTGTAAAGTGTGGTGCCACATTTAAATTTATTCCATGGATATTATTAGTTGCATTGTGAATATTTATTTTATCAAATTCTTTGATTTACACACTTGAAACAACATACATGTTATGGAGTTAAGTCTAGCTAGCATTATATTAGGCACTTCTTCCATATTCCCACATTAATGAGAATTATTATGGTATCTGTATATTAATTCTACCTGTTTATATGTTGAATGTACAGTATTAATGTCAACCTGTGGCACCTAGAAATATTCTATTTATTTCTTATTCACATAGTCTATCTCAAGACTTTGGCTTCATTCATGTATCTTATTATTATTATTATTATTATTATTATACCTATAGTAAAAAAGTCACTATTTTTATCAGTCAAGTTCTGGAAATAAAACTTTATCATGGGTATATTTAATTTACTCCTCGATATTCAACTAACATAACTTTGATACTCATTTGTCTTCTTAGTCTAGTCTTCCATAGTTTTATAAAAACACTTGTAATATATAGCCATTAGATGACTGTGTACCATAGTCAGATGATTCAAGTATTATCAATTTAAGTTTTTCCTTGCAGCATTAAGTGTCACATTATAGTTAACACAGCGCCCCTGTAAGATGTTGATATTCCCAATAACTATGCTCATACTAGTTGTACAAATTTCAATATACCCTCACACACCTACCACAATCCATCTAGCAGGTTCTGTGTCATGTCTACTACCTCAATCATGCCACCAAACATCAGATGCTGCTCATTGGAAGGCCAGTCACTTATACGTTATTGTTAATGTCGCTCTGATGGCCTCCGAAAATTGCAAATTATGAATGTAAATCTTCTGATTCTTGTTATATGTAATAATCCATCTTCATTTAAAATTTCTGGGCTGATAGGCTGTTGTTCAACTGTAAAACATTCCCCTAATGTTTCACCTTTGGCTGTGAAAGACATCTTCAGAGGTAAAGAGGGGAACTGTGATCAGAACTTTAAGGAGTGACGTGTGTATAGGTGACGAGGATGCCACAAGCCATCACGTGATGTCTGTTACACTGAACATATAGTTGAAACCATTTATAGTGATATAGATTTTAATTATGTAATTGGTTATAACAACAAAATCTAATGGTCCTGTCTAAATCCTTTGTAATCACTATATTTAAAAAGTTGCTTATTGTGACTTGTCGGATAAAAATAGACACTTTAATTACATTTTTAGAGAAATATATCAGCCACAACATCCAATCTTTGTTATGTAATTGAGGATTACTAACAAGAACAGAACACTTGTTTTCAAATTCTTGATTCGTCTACAATGTTGTCTGCTTTGAAACAAAGCTTTCCTGCACTATGATGTTATCTGTATCTTGCTAGACTGCTTTCATTATTTAACATGTTAATACTAATGGTAAACTCATTTAGATAAATCATTTAAGTGACAATTACATCTGTCTTGCACATTGCAGCATACATGAAAGTTCAAAACACAGGTTTGTGTTTCCTGCACTGTAAACTTAGTTTATATATGAGGTGGAGCATGTCTTCTTTCGCATCTTGCCTCCTACTGCAGCAAACCATATACACTCTACCCCTTCTCCGCAAACCTCAGCTGACAGATGTCTGGTTAAGTTGCAAGTTACAAGTGTGTTAAACAGAGAATCTTCACTTCCGTGGTTTAAGCAGCAACGATCAAACAATGTGCCTACCAACGAACAAAAGCCAATGCACTTGATCATATTTTCACTTATTGAAGTTTTTAAGTTTTGATGGCATGATATTGTACTGCATGAAGTGACATCCATACTTGATGGGTCCACCAAACAGCACAATTGCACAGTGCAAAGCAGAGCAGAATGCTGCACAGTAAAGTGTGCCGTAATGCTCCTGTGTCTATGTTAAAATGCCCATAAAAAATTACGAACGAGAAATGCGACTGAAAGAGATCCATGTATGAGTGAAGCATTTCTTTTGTTGTACCAATGATGCTAGAACTTGAGGCTTGTTGAGAAAAGTCGAGTAGTATGGTGAACACAGTGACAAACTGCATCATAGCAAACACGTTAAGTTGGTTTTGCGCTGTGGGGTAACAAGGCTCTTCTGGTGTGGATGTAGAGAAAATTCCTCTTCAGTCCCTCTCTACAAATACAGTATTATAAATACTGCAGGTTTATTGTATTTCTACTAATTAATGGATTGTTAATCCTACAACAACCTAAAATTCTCATATATGTACAAGGGGTGTTCAAATGAAAAAGTACGGAATGACATTGTGGGTATAATTGAAGTCCCTATTCAAAAGTAATCCCCAGAGGCTTGAGCTCAACTACACCTCTGTTTAACAAGCCAAAGGATTCCCTGTTTCCAGAATTCCAGCAGCTGTGAAAAGAGCCAGCCCTCTCCTGTCTCTTTCAGTTTTTTGTCCGAGTTGAAGTGCTTCCCTTTGATATGTTATTTTAGTGTACCAAACAGATGGAAGTCACAGGGTGACATGTCCGGGCTGTAAGACAGATGCTCAAGTTCTTGGATTTGGCCAGTACACTTTGTGTGACCCTGGAGAAGTGTGGACACACATCATTGAGCAGGATCACTACTCCTGTGAGCAGCCCTGGCCGTTTGCTCCTGATGGGCTTGCATACGCTTGGGAGTGTGTCTTACACTAAACCTCACTGTTAATGGTTTTTCTGTGCTCAAGGAATCTGACGAGTTTTGAACATCTGAGATTGAAAAAGATGATGAGTATCACCTTGCCTGCTAAAGTCAGCCTTGATTTTTTTAGTGGGAGGTGATGATACATGCTTCACAACCCTAGATGTCACACTATGTTAGCCCAAGGTGGTTTGGTTGTTAAGACATTTCATATCTTTTAATTTGAACATCCCTCATAATTTTTATCAAAAAACAAAGCAAAAACATGGTTTGTGTGACTATTGGCTATAACAACCATAAAGCATCACTCCCTCCAATGTTGTTATAATGTTTCGACTGTTCTTACGAAAGACACACTGAACAATGATTTGTAATGTTTTTATATCACATTTGAGTCATCAACATTGAATATTTTATGTTGACTAATCTGATACTCTGCAATTAGTGTCCTGTCACTCTTAAAACCAAAAATGTTTTCCTAGCTGTAACATTCCTCGTAATACAAGTAAACAGGGACTCTATCACAAGGCATTGAGTGGCAGACAATTACTTTACTGCTGGATATTTTCAGCTATCAGGCAGCAGAATACTTTGAAGCTAGAAAAAACTGAAATGCGCCATGTTTACACTCGTAGTTATCTCTGGGTGCAGAGTCCTTAGCACACAAAACAAAAAGACAGTCTCTCTCTCTCTCTCTCTCTCTCTCTCTCTCTCTCTCTCTCTCTCTCTCTCTCTCTGTGTGTGTGTGTGTGTGTGTGTGTGTGTGTGTGTGTGTAACCAAATTATGATCACTAAAGATCTAAGTAAAGGTCACCCATAAAACATTGTGTACGGCAACAGCCAGGATCATTCAGCGGTAGTTAGTCAGGTGGACGGCACCAGAGTTTGACTCATGCAACTCTGAAGATTTGTAGAGTCCATCTGTTGGTAACCACTTAAAATAAAGTTGAAAGGTTTCCTTCCTTGTGCTGCCACATAGTGAGCAGAGTTTCAACTATTTGTACGCAACAAAGGGGCTTTGTATTTCTTGCTCTCTATTGAGTACTACATTGCTTTCGCGTGCTACCTGCATTGCTCGCACTCTGCATATTCTCGACATGGCGAATTTACCTGAGACCGATATTTTCAGTGCCCTGGAAGAGGAAATAGACTATTCTGAATCAGAACAAAAAAAGTGATTATCTGTAAGAACCATATGGACAATTTTTGTTTTGGGGGTGGGGGGTGGGGGAGGGGGGAATGAAAACAAGATTTACTGAACAATTTTATGTATCTGCTGATTTTAATATTTAATAACAATTTTTTGGAATAGATAAATAAGGTGTTATTGTTTTAAATGAGCCAACCAAATGAATTATTGCATCCATAGTTAGAAAGCTGTAATTTTTGAAAAACTTGTTAAAAATAGCAGTCCAGCTGCTCTACCAGGTCACTTGAACCAGTCTTTAATGTGTTAACCTCAACACCCCATTACTGTCTAATATGCCCCACCATTTTCTCCCCCCTTATCTGTAACTTAAGAGTACTGTTATTTATGTAGGGAATCTCCAAATCTGCAACCCCAGGCATATTAAAACATGACGAGATGGGTCAGGACACTTTCAGGACCACACCACCTAGAATATCAACTCGTCTAAATGGCATTGCGGGACAGATTGCAACATGGGTGTCTATACAACAAGATGCCATTTGCACCTTATATGTGTCAATGCTTTCACACAGGGAACACTTATCAGGGCCCCATGGACCCTGTGCCTACTAGGCAACAGGGCACATGCTGAACTGAGGTGTCTGAAGTGCTAATAACTAACTGCTCTTACTTTTACATAATTGTAGAACTGAGCACCAAGAAAATGTCAGTAACCCACTATAAAATGGAATATTAGTTATGCAACAAATAATTATGGGTTTCAAGAGGAGTTCAAATTTATAGCCTTCTTTTACTTGGGCAGCAAACATACAATGCCCTAACTTTTGGCACCTGAGGAATATAACTGAGTCAGTTCAGGAAATATTCTGAGCAAAAATGAAATCATAAATTCAGATAGAAATATGAAAACAGATGATCAAACAGAAACCATATTCAATAATTAATTTTTATTACTAAACCAATAATTATTAGTATGGTGAGAAAAATATACAATAGGGGACAAAAAGATTACGCAGCCCGAATAATTTACAGTCCAAAAACAGAGCACGTACTAGTTCAAATAAATGTTCAAATGTTTGTAAATCTATCAGACCAAGCTGCGTGGTCATCAGTCCGTAGCCTACAATCTACTTACACCTAGGTAAACTAACCTAAGGACAAACACGCACACACACCCATTGTACTAGTTCGTAAGTGCGAGTGTTGCCAACTCTAGCGGTCTTCAGAGCTCCAGCTTGGTGTTTACATTGTGAAATAGAAGCAATATAATAGTTAGGATACAGTATATGTTGAGAATCATAGCAGCTTATCTCGCGTATAATTTATTCTGCAAAACATTATTTGAGACCATAGAAGTGATTGAGGTATAACAACTCCATGTGGGTTTACCACAACAAACCACTTCTTATGTTTCGTTGGCCGAGTGAATAGGTGGACAATTCACAAACACAAGGAGCGTAAGTTTGTGTACCAGTGGAGTCAACTTTTTTTTTTTTTTTTTTACCTGTGCCGGTAATATTTGTTAATGTGAATTTGCAACAAATTTTGCAATTACAGGCTTTTCTACATTCCACATTCTTAAACATATTCCATATTGTAATACCCTACTCTTTAAATAAGGGGACAAGTAAAAATATTGAAAATGAATGCATGTACTTGTAATTACATTGATTGCCAAATGGTGAATCTATAGTGTTAAGCTAAGATAACTGTATCAGCAAAGAGGTATAATTTTCTAAGTCCTCACACACAGTTTACACAAGTGAGTGGCTGTGCCTTCCATTATCTGTTGTTTGCAGTTTAATATTCGTTCTTCAACTCTGGTAGGAATATTCAACCATCACGCTAACGAGAAAGGACAGGTAGCTCATTAATAGTGTGTTGGCCTTCCTGGTTAAGTGGTGTGCATTGGAGCGTATGCCACCAAAGCCTTTAATTCTTTATTTTATTTCTTTTTATCACGGTGCAAATGTTTTTTGCTTTAGTTACTTTTGTTATTTAATTATGAGGGTTGGAACTTAAATAGTGGCAACTACTTATTCACAACCAATACAAAAGTGTTACATGTTTGCACCTGTTACTGTCCTGCAAAGTAGTTACCAGCGTTGTGTAGCACCCGTTGCCAGCGTTGTGGAAGGTAAAGTATACCATTACTAGAGCGTATTCTGTTGATGGTGCTAATGGAGCGGTCTACTGTCTGTTGAATCTCTGGAACAGTTCTGAATGGAATGCCACAAAGTGTTTCCTTCATCTACGGAATCAAATCAAAGTCACAAGGACTTCAGTCCGGGGAGTATGATGGATGGTACACTACTTCCCAGTCCCATCGACCTAACAGAGCAGCTATAGCTTGCGCTGTATGCGCCTGTGCATTGTCCTGCAAAATGATGCGTGGGTGAGCTCACAAATCATCTGAGGTCAGACCACTGTCCATTAATGTGCCAATAGTATGCACTACTTCTTCAGAGAAGCCAGGACGACCTGTCTGATGCATGTCTGTTCGAGTTTGCCGACCTTTGTTGAAGGCTTTTACTCAACGTGCCATTGTTCTGTGCGGGAATACCAATTTGCCGCACGCATCTTTAAGACCTTTATGACAATGTGGTACCATATAACCTCTGGCACATTCAATCTTGATCCAACTCCGTTGTTCCTGTTTCAAAAATATAGTGATGTCATTACGTTAGACCATTCGCTCACAATACTGGGTTTCCCTCGATTGTGTGGACTTTGGTGATGTGGAAATGGCAAATCCATTTGCTCGGAGGTAAGGTAGGTATGTCAACAATGTGTGCTATCAGAGACAATAAAAAATTACATTGCATACTGTCTTCACATCAGTTCCAATCCTCATATATTGGTTTTACTTTTTTCAGTATTCTCTTTAGTAAATAATTAATTACAGTTCATCACTTTGATATCTAAAAATAATGTTCCTTGGAATATAATATTTATTTGAGAACCTATAACCAAAAATAAAAATCCTTGGAGGGGGTTATTCATCCATACTCTCATAAAAATACTCTTCATAGAGGTTGATATTGATATGACTACCAATTAAAATAAAAAAATAATATAATGTAGGCTATGTGTATCTTCAGTATTTTGTCCACATGCCATTGGTATCAACAACAGCCTATATCCTTCGAGGCATAGAATCTAGAAGTCTGCAGAAGGAGGCCTCATCCATAGCAACTCTATCCCATGAATAATATACCTAATCCCTCAAGGCATCCACAGTTCTTTGAGGAGCGTGTGACCAATTACCCCAAACAATCTCCTTAGAGTTAAGCCCATACATTCTCTATAGGATTGAGCTCATGGGACAAACTGTTTTGTGAATTAATATTTAAAATATTACCTGCAAGAGGTCTAAAGATTAACAAATAAACTGACTGCAGTGGGATGTGAACATGGGCCTGGTGCGTACATAAAGCATCAGCATATACCCTCACTCAATGAAACATATGTGAGAAGCATTCGTAGTAGTAAACGTACTCACATGGAATTCTTATACCTCAACCATTTCAATGTGCTCAAATAATGTTTAACAAAATAAATGATATGTGAGTTAAAGTGCAACAAATCTCGACATAGCTGTCTCTTAACTATTGTATTGCTTCTATTTGACAATGTAAACAGCAAGCTGAAGGTGCACAGACCCATGAGTTGGCTACACTCATACTATGAGCTTGGGCATATGCAATGCTCGATTGTTTGACTTTATTTGGGCCGGGTAATCTTTTGGTCCCACATTGTACATACACATACAAAAATATGACAAATCTTGAATGAAATGTTTTACCTCTTACTGGCCAAGAAAGTCTCAATATTGGTACCAGGGTTGTTTACGGACCCAGCGAAGCCTAATACCAGCATCAGTTCGTATCTTTATGGAAGCTGATTCAGCTGCACGTACTGTTTCCTTCACAGACTGCATAAGGTTTTGAGCATTGCCAACAAGCATATCTGTAGCTTCTTGATCCTCTTCAGTTCCTATAAAATATGAATCAATTTATAAAGAGAACTAAGTGTCATATCTAAACTACTTTATGAATGATTACAAAGCAAATAGCTAAAATAATTTTATGGCAGATGGCTTTGCCTTAAATGTGTAACTGCTAAGAATGGAACAACACTGAATGAAAATGTGAGAAAATGTGGTAAATATAATTACATTGTGAATAGATATTTTATTGTTTTCCAAACATAGTTTAAGTTCCAAAGTAAACTGTGAACAAATCTTATTCAAAATATTCTTTTACATTAAAAAATGGAAACAGATTTAACAAAAAAAGAATTAAAATGAAATATGAATTTCAAATTTGACAAGTAATTTCCCAAATCTTGGGCCCAAAAACATTTCTGAATTATAATAAATTCAATGTATTCTGGCAACAATGAACTACCGGTAACACGCTTTTGGTGAGGTTTCCCCACAAATAACGTTCTGAGTACATTTGTTTTTCTTACACCTTGCAAACAAATCTAAATTACAAAAGAACCCCATACAGTGCAAATCATGCAAAAAGTACATTCAGACAAGAAAATGATAATTATACCCATATGATCCCTGACATGCATTAAATTCCTATTTCTTCCACAAATGCACATTACTACAATAAATAAACCAAATTCTTTCTTCAATGGTTTAATAAGGCACTCACTCACTCTAGAGATATATATACTGTAAAGATCAATCATATCTGCACCCTGATTAAAAAAAAATAATTAAAAAAAAATAGATTATATCATAACGAGCTACTATTTCCGAGATCCATACATTTTTCTTTCTTCGACATGCAAAAAATGCCAGCAAATGATCCAAAGATATGCACAACCAATCTACTAAAATGCTTCAAAACACATGCTATGAAATAAAAATAGGGTTACCCCCGCGAATCTCTCCCATGTCCATCCGTGGTATAGTTTCTGTTAGGGCAAAAGCAAACAACATTATTAAGCCAATATACACACTTAGCCTCACTGAAAATAGAAAAATGAAAGCAAAATTAATTTTTTAAAATGAATGAAATTGGTAAGATACAGTTAGCACTACTAGGCAAAATGGATTTGTAAGACTAATTATGGTAAGTTATGAACAGTGAATGGATAATGCGATAAAATCATTGCACCTCAGATTATGTCACTATCTCACTGTCTACTATGTTAAGATCATGAAGAAGGTGGTGAAGCAAGTAAGCAACAGTGCCTGGCAATGGATAGGGCCTCTGCTACAAATAGTTAATAGTTATTGCACAACTGCCAAACAGAAGTGAAACATACAAGACAAGTTTTCCTTATCTAAAAAAAGTAATTAAAAAATAAAACAAAATAAATAAAAAAGCATTGTTTTAACTAGCTATAAACATTGTGAAGCCGTGTATATTATTTAAAAGTACAACAGTCATCAATAACAGTGCTTTACTAGGCATGGTATTGTTGGTGATGGTATGCCATTGCCTTCCTTTGGACCTTGGAACTGACGTACATGGCAATTATAGGACAACTTACAGTTTAAAATTAATTCCATGCCTCAGTTGTGATCATACTAAAAATTTAGATGTCCTCTGTTTCTACAGATTTGAATTGTTTAGACCGACTTTTGTACAAGCCCGTCTGCAGCTCTGTAATTATCTCTGTGGTGTGTTGCAACTTATCCTCATTGTGTTGTTTATATTGTTGAATTTCAACCTGAACTGTCCTGTTTTGTAATATTAATTACTGATTACATATACACAGGCAACACAATGGCATATATAAGGGGCTGTAAGTGTGAAACAAAACTTAATACTGTAGCTGTCACATGAAAGGTTTCCTGTGATGTTAAACTTGGTTTGCTCGAAGTACTAGATCTGTTTGTTAGGCATTCTCAGGCAAAATCTAGTATTCACTATCCATATTTTGCAATTGTTTTAAAAAAGTATTGTTTGCAGACAAATTAATAGTCTATATTAAATGCTTGTGTTGCGTTGTATAACTATACTTTTTTTATATAAACAATTGTGTATTAAAACCTGATTACTGATCCTATTTTGTATCACAATTCTCTTCCCTACTTTATGATCTGTTAAATGATTTTCTTAATTATGCTATTTTACCCTGATTTGCTGAAGGAAAACAACTTCTCCCCATACATCCTCATTTGTTTGAAGTTGTAAGTAATAAAATTAACTATGGCTAAATAAATTAATGATAACAGAAATAAAAATGGAACAGCAAAATGAGAAATTCGTGCCAAAACTTAACTAGTGACAAAAAATTAAAAATAAAATAAAATGAAGTCTGCACTAAATGCTCAGTCAGTTATACCTACAACTATTTAATGTAACATTCACCCCCCCTCCCCCCTACACACACACACACACACACACACACACACACACACACACACACACTATATGTAATAGTTTGGTTTGTGACACCTTTACACGATCTGCACCAATTTTGATATTACATAGTATAAAAATTAAATGTTGTGATTTCAACATTAAGCATGTTAGTGATTGGGCAATGCTTTTAGATCTCTCTATTTTCACTTGTTCCAAACAGTATTCTTTCCACTGAGAGTACAGGGCAACAGCAGTACAACCACAGACAACATTTTTTGTTCATTCTTTATTATTAGAGGGGCATTCTGTTAGCAGAAAAGTGAATAGCTTTTCAGACCATGATACAAAAATATTAACTTTAAAAGTGCTTTGTGATCAAGTATCTCTTAATTATAATTAGCCTATCTAATATATAAAGCAGAGTGACCATATGTTTGTACGTGTTGCATACAAATCTGCAGTTTTGTTCCAATCTTTATGAAATTCTGTACACATAAGCTCCAATCCACGAGGACGGTTGCCATAAGTGTAAGAATCACGTAAAATACATAGGTCAAGAGATATGACGTCATAAACAATGAGATGCGCAAAAGTCTGCTGCATTTAGTGACAATGCTGCTCATTTTCTCCTAAACCACTGAATCGATTTCAACCAAATTTCGTACATACATTCCTTACCGTGAGGTAACAATTGCTGCAGGGAAAAGAATGGCATACGACACATAGTTCAGAAGATATGACATCATAAACAATAGGAATCACAAGAAACTGCCACATAATGCAACAAGACTTCATAAATATGCTATATGAGAAAGAGTATTTAGCGACTTGCAACAAACTTTAAAAATAATTTCAAACCTTTATTGAACTTTTTCTCCCTGACAACCATAAAAAGTTTCTCGCTTACTTCTTTTCCGTTGTTTATGGAGCAAAACTACGGCATTCGGTACTATGTTACAATTTATAATTTATACAAATTGTAGCTACAGGAAATTATACAGACAGTATACACACATATAGTTGAATGTGCCTTCTAAATTGTATCACAGTACGACACATAGTTCATAAGATATGAGCACATAAACAGTAACGTTCATGGAAAATTGCCCCATCGTGGACTAAGTTTTAATCTATTACCTCTTTACTACTAACTGTATTCGTAACAGATGATACCGACATGAAGCACTTCCACAAATGAATGTAAACCACCAAAATTATACAATTTTACAACATATCATTCACTAAATATGAGATCGAATATACTGTGATGCGTAAAAACCTTTCACATCTATAGATCTACAGGGAAAGGAGGAGAATGAAACAGTGTTCATCACCAAATACCCATTATTTCTGGCAGATGTAGCTTTTAACTTCAAGAGACTGTAGTTTCCAGTAAGACTTGCATTTTCTATTACGATTAATAAATCACAGGGTGATCTATTAAATACTGCAGAGTGGTTATGACATCTCCATGTTTCTCACACTTACGTGTCGCTCAGGGGTGGGCTTCCCAAAGAATTTATTCATATTAGATTTTGGACAAGAACCCAAAAATATTGCTTATAATCCAGTTTGGAATTGAATGAATTATTAAGGTCACATATCATTTGCATCTTAATGACTACCTTCCTTTGTTTGGATATTGCAGTTATTATTTTGTCTATTATGCAAAACAGTCTTATTTCCTGAATACTCTCCCATAAATAGGACATGTTATTAAAAAAAGGAGATGGACAGAGAGAGAAGGGATATGAGAAGTATGAACTCAAAGCTTAAATAAATAAATACCCGGGCAACACCGGGTTTTCAGCTAGTAAACTATATAGAAAAGCTAAGTAAGTCACAATATAGGCCTTTTCAAAACTAATTAAGGAACAATAATGGCGGGGTGTTTATTGTGTTGATAATATTGATGATAAATATAATGCTTCTCTTAACACATTTCTCATGCTCTTTGAAAACTGCTTTCAATTAGAATTCTCCAAACAAGGTATTACCACTAACAGGCAGCCTCAGAGGCTGACAAGAGGAATGAGAATATCTTGTAAAACAAAGGGGAAATCCCATGGAAATGTTAGAAGTAGTCAGAATCAAGCTTCAGTAGCCCATTACAAACATTACTGTGGGGTTCTATAAAAAATGTAATTAAGAAGGCAAAATGTGGTACGAAAAAAGAAAAACAACTATTTGGGATAAAACTGAAACCGTATGGTCAGTTGTGAAAGAAGTATCTGTTTAGCAGCACAGATTTGAGAATATGAAGTCAGTGCATAATGTAATTTTTCACCTTCTCGATATAGCTGGCGAATTAAACAGAAATATAGCTCCTACATGTAATCATATATTTCACTTTGAAAATAGCATTTCAAGACTGTTGGCTGTAGTCCTCTGTGATACTGACAGCGAAGAGATTGGGTCAATAATTAAATCAGTAAAATCAGGAAATCTGTAAATCATTTCAGTTCCTATAATTTTCTGTTAAATGCACATATTGGTTTCAGAAAAGGTTTGACAACCGAAAATGCTGAATTCTCTTATCTCTGTGAGGCACTTGATGGATTAAATAAAATAAAAAAAAAAGAATAAAAATAAAAATAAAATAAATAAATAAATAAATAAAAATAAAAAAAACCCTTGATTTAACAGTAGCATTTCATTACATCTACATCTACATACATACTCCGCAATTCACCGTAAGGTGCGTGGCGGAGGGTACACCGTACCACTACTAGGCATTTCCTTTCCTATTCCACTCCCAAATTGAACGAGGAAAAAAAGAATGTCTCTCGTCCCTGAAGCCACTGTGGTGACAGTTTCAGATATTCCGGCGAGTCAACAGTTGACTGACAGTGACTGATGAACTGTGCAGGGGATCACGAAACTCTGGGCAGAAGGCAAAACCAGGAACCAGCCTGAAGGCTGTCCCTTTACGCCTTAGCAATAAGTTCGAGGTGTTGTCTGCTGCTGATAATACCTCTGAGCACAGATGCAGAGGGTTCGACTATTAATCATTGGGAGCTCCAATGTTAGGCAGGTGATGAAGCCCCTTAGGGAAATTTCAGAAAGATCAGGAAAGAATGCCAGTGTAAACTGTTTGCTAGCTGGGGGGGGTCTAATCCAAGATGTGGTGGAGGCTCTGCTGACGACAATAGAGAGCACTGGGTGCACCTGGCTGCAGGTCATTTCTCATCTCAGCTTGAGTGACTCCTGCTGCTTGTGTTCAGTGGTCACCCTTGACTCCTTCAGGTGGCTGATGGATTTAGTGAAGACAGCTAGCCCGCTCACAGGGTAGGAGTGGAGCTTTCGACTTGCAGCATCATTCCCAGAACTGATCATGGTCCTCTAATTTGGAACCTTGTGGAAGGCATAAAACAGAGGCTCAGACAATTCTGTGGTGACCTTTGATGACAATTTCTCGAACTCTGCTACTGAGTGGAGAAATGCATTATTGCCCTGAATAGGTCAAGTATGCACACACACACACACACACACACACACACACACACACACAGAGAGAGAGAGAGAGAGAGAGAGAGAGAGAGAGAGAGAGAGAGAGAGAGAGAGAGAGAGAGAGAGAGAGAGAGAGAGAGAGAGTTAGCTATAGGAGTGCCTATTGAAAGATCCCATAAGTGCTCTCACTTTTTGTCACAATGCCCACTTTGTACGAGGGACAGAAAGCTGGCTCAAACAAGATTTCAATAGTGATGAAATCCTAAACTCAGACTGGAACACACACTGAAAAGATACGCTGAACAGTGAAAGGGGAGGGGTGTGTTTATAGTGATAAAAATGACTATTTTAAGTGACACTAGTAAAGATTCAGAATGTGAAATAATTTGATCAAAAATCAGCATGAAGAGTGGTTCAGTCATGGTCTTTGGAAGTTTTCACTGACCACTCCACTCAGCAGTAGTAGATCATCTGAGGGAAAGCTTAGAAAATATTTCCCATAGGTTTCCTAGTCATGTTATAGTTTTAGGTGGAGAATTTAACTTACCGGATGTAGACTGGGAGACAACATGTTTAATGCAATTGGCAGGGACAGACAATTTAGCAACATTGTTCCAAATGGTGTATCCGAAAATTAACTTGAACAGGTAAATAGAGAAGAGACTTGTGGAGATAACCTGTTGACTTGTGTATGAGAAACAGACCCGAACTTTTCGATTCAGTTAGCGTAGATCAGGGAATCAGCGATCATAAGACCATTACAGCTTCAATGAAATCTGCTTTAAATAGAAATATCAAGAAAGGTAAGGAGCTCATCTTATTTAGTACAAGTGAAAAAGGTCAGGTTTCAGAGTACTTCACTGTTCAATAAGACAGGTTCATCTAAAACACAGGGTGTTGAGCAAATGTGGACGAAGTTCAAGGGTACTGTACAATATGCATTAGATAATTATGTGCCAAGTAAAATTCCCATAGATGAGAAAGATCCACCATGGTTCAACAACAGAGCTAGGAAACTGTTGAAAAAGCAAAGATAACTTCACCACAAATACAAATGCAGCCAAAGTCTTGCAGACAAGCAAATGTTAAATTATACTAAAATTAGCTTAAGAGCTGAAGACACACATGGGAGACACATTCAATGACAGAGAGCAATGTTTTGTGTACCAATCTGGCAGAAAATTCTAAGAAATTTTGGTCCTATGTCAAGTTGGTACACGGGTCAAAATCAGATATCCAGGCACTCTGTGACCACAATGGTGTTGAAACAGAGGATGATAAAAAAAAGGTCGAAATACGGTCTTTTTTCAAAACTGTTTGATAGAGGAAGATTGCACTGTAGTACCACCCCTAAACCACCACATAAATGATAAAATGGCGGAAACTGAATTGAGTGTCAGAAGGATAGAAAAGCAATTGAAATTTCTCAACACAGGAAAGGCTGCTGGATATGATGGGATATCAATTCGATTTTAGACAGAGTATGTGAAGGAATTTGCCCCTGAAGGTTTCTAGAGAAACGAAATGTTACCAAGAATTGGAAGAGGACGCAGATCATTCCCGTTTACAAAAAGGGTCACTGATCAAATACGCAAAACCATAACCCATATCCCTGACATCGGTCAGTTGCAGGAATTCTTTTGTGTTTCAATATTATTATCTTTCTGGAGACCCGTGATATCCTTTGTAGGAATCAACATGCTTTCTGAAAGCAACAGTCATGCGAAACATGAATCTTGCTATTCATCCACGATATCCTGAAGGCAGTTGATAAAGGGTACCAGGTAGAAGTCATATTTCTTGACTTCCGCAAGGCATTAGATACTGTTCCATCTTGCTGCCAGATGAACAAAGTGTTAGCATATGGAATATGTGACTGGATTGAGGTGTTTCAAGCTAACTGAACTCAGCATGTCATTCTCAACAGAGAAAAGTCTTCAGATGTTAAAGTGATGTCGGGCATGACCCAAGGGAGTGTTATAGGGCCTTTGCTTTTCGCGAATATAAATGACCTAGTGTATATCATCAGAAGTTCAATGGCACTTATTGCGGACAATATTTTAGTTTATCGAGAATTTGCAACACTAGAAAAAGGTGATGAAATGCAGAAAGATCTGCAGTGCATTGACGCATGGTGTAGAGAATGGAAATTGAGCTTCAATATAATCAAGTTCTAAGTGCTGAGTTTTCTTCTATGTAAAGATCCTTTATTATACAACAATGCAACAGCAGTATACACACTTTAAGCAGTTACTTCCATAAAATATCTGGGAGAAGACATAAGGGGCGATCCGAAATTGAACGACCATATGAAATCAAACTTGAGTTAAGGAAGACACCAAGAGTGAGATTCATTGGAAGAATCCTCAAGAAGTGTAGACCATCAACATAGGAAGTGGGTTACGAAACTCTCATTCGGCCATTGCCTTAGTGTTGCTCATCAGTGTGGGATCTATACCGGGTATGATTAATAGAAGACATGTAGAAGATTCAGAGTGGAGCAGTAGGCTTCATTATGGACTCATTTATTAAGTGTGAAAGTGTGACAGAGATTATTAATAAACTCCAGAGACAGATGCTGCAAGAAAGGTGTTCTGTATCATGGTAAGAGATTCTGTTGAAGTCCCAAGACCAATCATTTCATGAAGAGTCAACCAATATATTGCTTCCTCATAAATATTTCTTACAAAGTGACCACAATGATAAGATCAGAGAGATCAAGGCCCACACAAAGGCAATCTTTTTTCTTTTTGAATCATACGCAACTGAAAATTGGAGGAAGTGACAATGGTACACGAAGTACCCTCCGCCACACACTGTGAGGTGGGTTGCAGAGTATGAATGTAGATATTATTGAAGATGTTGAAACATTAGGGAGTAGGGGGAGAAGCTTACAACTGATTCACCTCTTACTTTAATAACAGACAGGTCAAGGTGTTTCACTGTAGTGTAGAAAATGCCTGTAATAAGCACACACAATTGGGAACAGGTAAGTGGAGATGCCCTAGGATTCTGTTCTGGTGCCACTGTTGTTTCTCATTTATATAATGATATGCCTTCTAGTGTAACTGCTAATTTTAAGACCTTACTTTTCGCTGATGACACTAGCTTCATAGTGAAGGATGTTGTTGGCAATATTGACACAATGTCAAATAATGGATTTAAAGAAATAAGTTCATGGCATGTAGAAAAGATTCAGTTTTTACATTTTATAACACACAATTAAACAAAAACTGACATTTAAAGTACACAGAATTGGCACATACGTGCAACTGAACAGTTCAAATTTCTAGGTGTTCAAATAGATAGTAAGCTGTCATGGAAAGCATATCTTCAAGATCTTGTACAAAAACTAAATGCTGTGTTTTTTACCATAAGAACAGTGCCTAAAGTATCTGATAGTTCAACATGAAAAGCAGTCTACTTTGCTTAGTTTTATTAGTTTATGATGTACTGTGTAATTTTTTGGGGTACCACTCTAGTTTAAAAAAGGAATTTGTTGTGCAGAAATAGGCAGTTCGAACAATATGTGGTGTTAGCTCACAAACTTCCTGTTTAGTATGCTGGGAATTCTGACATTGGCCTCTCAATATGTATCTTTAATGTCACTTGTTAATATTTGATTGGTACCAAGAGTTGTCAGCTTTCACTTAGTTAATACTAGGCAGAAATTTCATCTGAATTCGGATCACACCTCCTTAACCCTTATGCAGAAAGGTGTGAAATATTCTGCAGCATCCGTTTTTAATACGCTGTCTGAAGAATTCAAAAAGCTTTGTAGTGATCTATGCACTTCAGTGGCAAACAGGAAAGTTTTCTCATGACACTATATTCTTTTGAGAAATTCTTGGAAAAATTAAAAAAAATTAAGCTTATTTCTCTTTTACGTTGTTGGTTCTTTTTACTTATACTTAGGCTTGTCGTGTGGATAAGATTGCTGTATGTTGCACTTTATCAATTACTACTCCTTTGTTATCACCTTATGTACTGACTTGTTCCACGACCACGGAGACTCGCTCCTCAGTTCCGTTCTGCGGAACACGGTGAATATAAACGAAATAAATAAAATGGTTATAGACCCTCTTCCTTTTTTTATGTTATTTATATTTCTACATATACATCCATACTCCGCAAGCCACCCCACAGTATGTGGCGGGTGTACTTTGTATACCACTGTCAACTCATCCTTTTCCAGTCGCATGTGGTTCACAGAAAAAATAACTGTTTGTATGCCTCCATATGGGCTCTGATGGGTCTAATTTTATCTTTTGGCCTATATGTAGGAGAAAGCAGTATATCGGTTGGCTCTTCAACAAATATATTCCCTCAGAACCTTTGACACTAGCCCACACCATGATTCACAATGCCTCTCTCCCATCATTTGCCAATGGAATCAGTTTAGCATTTTCGACATACTTCTGCACTCTCTTAATGAACCATGTACTGATCTCTATCAATCCTGTATGTTACGAATCCCACACTGTTGAACAATATTCAAGTACTGGTTGAATGAGTATATTGTAAACTATTTCCTTTGTTAATGTCCAACTACAGGCCCAGAGTAGGCCTATTCTTGCACATCTCAATCTGGTATTTGCATTAGCCATTTAATGATGATGAATGCTTCCCTTTCTGGACTCAGGACATGTCTTTTCAGGCCTGTGAAGGGAAGTCTATCCTGAATCATCCACATTGCACACCACACATACTATGCTATATTAGTAGCTGCTTTATGCGTGACCTATTAAGGTGAACCTTAGATATCTTCAATGAAATAAATCACAATTTACGATCACTTATGGCTTTCACTGTACTAGGTTTACACGTAATTCCAATTAGCGGCGAATAAAAATTTGTGCCTGGCCGGGATTCGAACCTGGGCTCTTCTGCTTACTAGGCAGACGCATTGACCACTCCGCCACGAAGGACACAGTGACCAACCCAACTGCAGAGGACTCTTCCCTGCACGTCTCCCGCCACACCCAAATCTCCATTCGCCACACTGTCTCTTTCCTGTTACCACAGTTTCATTCGCCGCACATTGGTATTACATTTAAACCTAGTACAGTGAAAGCCAGAAGTGATCGCAAATTGTGATTTATTTCATTAAAAATGAATGCTGTAACATCCTCAAAAATATATAATTGTATACAAGCCGAGGCTGGGCTCCTGATGACAAATAATTGTGTCTCGATACCTCATGGTCTGTTCTCCCTGATGCAGGAATACAGTATTGTGGCTGTGAGCATTACAGAATTAAGAGACTGTGGTAAAAGGAAAAAGACAGTGTGGCGAATGGAGATCTGGGTGTGGTGGGAGACGTGCAGGGAAGAGTCCTCTGCAGTCGGGTTGGTCACTGTGTCCTCGGTGGCGGAGTGGTCAACGCGTCTGCCTAGTAAGCAGGAGATCACGGGTTCAAATCCCTGCCAGGCACAAATTTTCATTCACCGCACATTGGTATTACATCTAACCCTAGTACAATGAAAGCCATAAGTGATCGCAAATTGCGATTTATTTCATTAAAAATGAACGCTGTAACGTCGTCAAAAATTTATAATTAGATATCTTCACCAGATAGTAGAGGTCAAGAAATTCGCATCGAACATTGGCACAGAATTATATGAGCCTCTGGTTTATACTTTCCATTCTCCATCAAATCGCAGCTGCCTACAGGCAGCTGACTGTTGTGGTGAAGAGTTAGTCCACTTGTGAGGTGGAAGTAGAGCTATCAATTTGTAGCACCGTTTCCAAAACAAATTGCAGTGCTGCGATTTGATGCAGAGTAGAAGGTTTGCACCAGAGGCTCATATAATTCTGTGCCAATGTTTGATGTGAATTTCTTGACCTCTACTATCTGGTTAAGATATCTAAGTTTCATCTTAATCAAGTATGGCTCCCATTGACATGGAATCCCACTATTTGTACTTTTCCAGACCTCTCAGGAAGCTCTGCCACTGTCACAACAGTTGAGGCAGACTGTGCTAGCTTAGAGATACTATCTGCAATAGGTGCAGTGTGTTAACTGTTTGATGGCAAAGCTCTCCCTAGTCTTGAATTGGTACAAGTCGGTAGACATCAGGAGGCTTTGGCTCGAAGTTTCTTTTGTTTCCAGGCTGCAGCCAAAATTACTGATTGAATGTACTGTATGAGGCAACCATTTCCATCTGCTTCATTATTGTTTGCATACCAATTTCATATTGCTTCTGTTTCCCTCTAATAAGTGTTTTTGTTAATTTCTACAGTTGGACCTTTATCAGACATGCTTATGTGCGAGCTGCTTTGTTTGATTAACGATCAACATTTAACCCCTTGACCGCATGATTTTTCTCGACCTACACAGCATTTCATGCTTCGTTTAGTAATCTGACATGTTTCGGAGTGCTTTTCTGTGATTTTACGTTGCTAATAGTTCTATGCTATTGGCAGCGAATATGTGGACTGCAAAAACAAGCAGAATTTTTATTTATTTATTTATTTATTTTTGTTAATTCAGTAGTTTGTATGACTTTACGAGAGGAGCAAATGCTTGCACATTACTTTTACAATAATCACCTTTCGAAGTATTTCTTTCCTTTAGTAATACATTTCAAAATCTTGTTCCAGTAATACACTTTGTAGGAACAACTTGCAAACAGGGAAAACAATTCTTAGTTATTGGTACACACACGTGTACATAGAAACTATTCATGATAATTTTCATCATTAACTGTTACAACCTAGCGTCAAAAAATAATGTTGAAATGTTAAGAGGCCATTGTGATCAATATAAAAGTCTCAATACATTTAGTACAGTATCCTGAATGTCGATGACTGCTGGCCAGTACTCTGCTCCTTGAGCACGATCAAGGGGTCAAAGCGATGTGGGTGACTTGTGTTTTCATGTTATAATGCAGCGTAGTTTGTTGAGCCAGCACTACAGGAGGATGTTGTGGCTAACAGTTTCCATTTTGTAATACCTCAAACATCTTACTAAGGTGTAAGGTGACAGCATTATGACTGGTACCCACTTTTGCTATGCCCAGAGATTCAGGACCCGCCTGTGGCTATCAAGCAATAGTCAGCAGGCAGTGAAGTGCAGAGGCATTAGGGATGATGGGCGATACTATAGGCTACTGAGGTGCCAAAGAATTTTCTTCAAGTGATCAAGTACTACCACAGACTAGAACAGTAGTCTAAAGCCCAATGACCACAAAAAAACCCAGCTACCAGCAGTGTTATAGAAGGTGGCCAATCCCCTCTGGATTTGTACACAATAGGCATATTCCTTATACATCTCTAACCAGGTGTTTTTTCACCCAATATCACAAGTAAAATACCCAAAGCAAATAAGTAATTGGGTGGAATGATTAGTCCACTACTACACTTATTTTATCCTTTATAGTTACATAAACGTGAATTTAAGGCTCTTACAAACAGAAACAGGTATGGAAAATGTTAAACATGTAAAACGTTGCTCTGTAAGTGTATAATGGGCATCAGCTGGCATTAGGCTGAGAGACTGACCAGTTTAACTAACAGTTGCCAATCCTTTGGTTCATGATAAATTGAGGTTTCATCAACAATAAGACACAAGGAGTCATTCTTATTGCCTGTTACTATAACAGGAAAGTTGAAAGTTGAAAGCTATTGCCACTTATTGTCCCTCAGCAATGTTAGCATTCAATGAACTGACAAAACCTTACCAATTTATCACTTATTGATTGTGATTCAAAACACACATACTGCCTCTGCTGTTTCTCTACAATCCTATCATGAATGTTTTTAATAACTTCTTCAGAAACAATATCTGACAGGACTCATGGATACTCCTTTGATGTTTTACCACATCAAAATTTTTCTTTATTAATATTTAACTGTTATCATTGATAGTGAATAGTCACCTTGAACAGTGGCCAATTTTGCTTCTATATCACGACTCATTTATACATTAAAAAAAAAAAAAAAAAGGCTTACTAAATGCTTCTGCAGTTTCTCCATGTTAGTAAAAGGTACACAGCAGATTTTAGTGGAATAGCTGCCTCACATTAACTTATGAATCAATATAATTTAGGTTTTAATATAACAGATGGGCAGCCCATGAGGGCAAGACCAATTAGTGTTTGCAACTATCTCTGTCTTCAAATGACACAGAAAATAAACTTCATTTTGTCAGGCCGAAACAGGAATACAAATACTGCATCAACAAATTTGTTTTCAGAATGATACTAATATGATAAATTCTAAATCTTAGTGGATCACAGCTTCACTTTGTAAAACCACTGGAAAACAAACGTAGATCCTCAAATATGAACAAATTTTTGAAACTTACCCCAAGGCATTACATTACTTTCATTTCCATTTTTTTAAACTGAGAATGAAAAAAAAACTTTTGATATATGAAATCACTTAAGAGTATTGCATTTTGATTTCTTAGCCATCTAGTGTAAATTTTCCACTCAAATTTGTTATACAACAGGTAGAGTCATACCTTGAGCACCTAACATTGTTGCCTTCACTGTGGAAAGTATTTTCAGTTGTGTCCCAATAGTTGGGATACGTTCACACACCTGAAGGAGGTTCTGAAAAATAAAGACTGACATTAGAAACAATAAATATATATTTAGACTTCATATTCAGGTTTATGACCACACTTTAATGAAGATGGAAATATAAATGTGTAGGAAACACTATGGTGTGAAACTGATGCAATTAATTGCCAGCTGATGGGCTTCAGTTGCTTTAAATATGAATAACAACATAAAATCTGTGCCAACCCCTGTCTACACACACACACACACACACACACACACACACACACACACACACACACACACAAACAAAAAATTTATATTTTTTATAAGAACTTATGGGATGAATTTCTACCTATAAGGATTCTATTCAAGGTACTAAATTTGGGCAAACAAACTGGTTTTTTTATAGACTTATGAGTTCCAAATATGCTCCCGACCACAAATTAACATTGAATGCTGTTCAATGACTCATATGATAAGCAATCCATGTAACAACTGCAAGCTACATGCAGAAAATTACAAAACAGTTTCAACTAGAAGATATCAATGTCCTTAAAATCTAACAATTTTGTGGAACTATACAGGAAATAGCTCAAAATACTGCACCTGTCATACAAACTACTGTTGTATTTTACCAAATTTGCAATGAAGTTCTCATTTAGCCTGCACGCCGAACATTAATTGGTATTTGCAATCTGATGTACTCACTCATCTTATTGGAAGATGAAATAAAACAGGAATGCCTTTTGAGATAAAGATCATCTTTCACAGAGCCTAAGAGATCGCTTAGTTCTTTTGGCAATTGGAAGGTGCATTTAACACTATGTTTCTTCAATATTCAACAAAGGATGTGTGGATAAGATGATGTGGGCACACAACCACTAGGTCTTTATCGCTCTTATAAATGTAATAGGACACGAGTGTGAATCCATTACAGAGAAAATAATTAAAAATGGGTAACAGGAAGAAAAAACCAAATAAGGCAAATGTTTTAAGTTGAAGCAAAGCTCAAAAATGTTGCATATCAACAATATAAGTTTGTCCATGAAAGGAAACAGTCATACAAATGGTTAAAACACTACATGGGGGGGGGGGGGGGGGGGGGGGCAGCTGGCTGATCACAAGATTAAAAGGAGTGTGTCTTGTTAAGTGCCACAGCTTACTATAGGGGATCCTATTATGACCTGGGGATGTGTCATGAGCCACACACAATGCACAATCCACTCCCACATGGAGAAAGGGCAGTCATAATCCTCATGTAAAGGTGACGAGAAGACCAACTTGCCCCTCTCAGCAGTTGTTCTGTGGTGCTGGAAAGCTGGATCCTGACTGATGGTAGCAGTAACTGTAGAGAAATGAGTGGCCATAGTCTGTTGTGCAATATCTCTCGGGCTAGACTGAAGAGTAACTTTACCCATTACAGCAGCCACTGGACACCTCCCTCCCCAGAAGTCTTCCTGATGGTCTCCCATACTTTTGAACTTTTTTGGGGAATGTGTAACAGAATCCATGAACTGTTGCCATGATTTCTTTTTGCTCTCACAAATAACTTTACATTTTGCCCTCACCATTTAAAAGGCTATGAGGTTGTTTGCAATCAGCTGGCATTTGAACCTATGCAGAGCCACCTGCCTGGTCGTGATAACAACATGGCATTTGTTATTCCACAAAAATGCAGGCTGCCTTTTTGGTTGACCTGAAGACTGCTATGGATGCATCAGCAGCATGGTGGATCATTTGGGTGATATGAGCCATCCATTTCTGGACACTGACTTGACATTCAAAACACAGTGAGCTGGCTGTACTATGGTCCCGTCTGTTCTACTAAGCATCCATCACGACAGTTGGATGAAAGCCTCCCTTCCATCTGGCTGGTAGATCCAGATTGGAAAGTGATCACTGTCATGAAGATCATTGATCACTTTCCATTGAGTACTGTGGGCAAGGGCTGGAGACCAAAGCACGACATCTATGGCAGAGAATGATTCTGATCACTAGAGAAGTGTGTGGGCTGTCTGGTGTTGTGTAAATGACAAGAGAAGCCTCTCTCAGCAAGTGAATGCTGCAGGTTTGGTGTGATTGCCCGCATCTGAAGGCTATGTGTGAAGGCCATTTGACAACTGTTTACGACAGTCAGCAAGCTGTGGTTCATTCATCAGACCCAGCAGTATTTGTATTGGAATCTGGTGCTGTCTCATATACTATAAATAGATTACACTGATATATTTTGCTGAGGCTGGTAGTGGACAGATAACTGATCTAATTTCAAGCAGATATTGGAGCAATGGTGAATCTCATTAACGTATGATAAATACAGGTTCTTCGTCTCTCCTGCACTGCAACAATTGCTGTATCAAGTTTGTCATATTATACAGTGCGTGCATTCTATCGAGAGTACAGTTCTCTATCTATGCCCATTATAAGAATGCAGAATGGAAACTTACATTGTTAGTGGTCAATTCTCTATTGGCACAAAAATGTTTTTTGGTTAGATGCCTTTTCTGTTTTTGGTTTGCAGATGACGAACTACATTTCATGCTTCACTTGGTCCCTTTTCAAGATCTGAACTTCTTATTGTGGTCATTCAAGTCGCTGTTTGAGAATACAATGGACTCTTAAGAAGTGAGGGCTTCCTGAATTTTGTCGCACCTGCCCTATTTCCTTCTTCACATTCAACAATGAAAAGTCGTACTTATAAAATTTGTAAAAGGTATTGTAATTTTAAACAACAGTCAAAGCACAATTTGTAGTTGAATCTTATTCCATTCCATGACTGAAGGAGTTGTCTGTGAAGCTGTAGGGCAGGAGGAGTGGGCTGGTATTTTTTCACTTATTGACTTGCAAAATGCATACCTGCAGTTCCAGTTGCTGCAGGAGCATCAAAGCTTGTTACAGAGGAAAAATAGCTCCCTATCACTGCACAATTCCTATCCTCTACCTTTCTCCCTTTGCATTGGGCCTAGGTTGATGATGATGGCAACTGAGAAGGAACTCATGAAATCTGACAAACTTACTACCTCCAGCATCTTTCCTCCTATGTCACCTGGCAATGTGGCTTTTCCCCCAACCTTGCCTCAGATTCTGCACTTTATACCCCTTCCCTAATCCCTCCAACTTAGCTAATAGCATCTAGTGTGGCCTCCTTGGACATTCCATCCATTACCAGACAGTTGTCTCTGATTCTGTTATTGGGGTCAAAGGTTTTCCATCAAGTAAATTTACAATATTCAAACTAAGAATATGATGAGGAATTCTGCAGTAAACTGTTAATAAGGATATAAGTCTGAAATTTTGTTGACCAGTTTTTTTTACTGTTCTAATATACAGGAATCGCCTTTGCTTTTCCCATGCGCTTGGGATTTTGCACTGGGTCAGAGATATGAAATAAATGCAAGTCGGGGGGCCAATGCTATAAAGAACACTGTGTGCAAAACACAAAATTTAAAACTTCACTCCACTGATTAATGAGTGACTGAATAGAAGCATTTGATACACTTGTGTATTTTATGCAGGACCAGAATTTTCACAGGTTCTTGGCATGATCTTTTGCTATGTTATGTCAGTAGTGGTGGTGGTGGTGGTGGTGGTAGTAGTAGTAGTAGTAGTAGTAGCAGCAGCAGCAGCTGCTGCTGCTACTACTGCTGCTTCTTTGTCCATTTTTCTTTTAACAGAGACAATTCCTTAACCTGGAGTGTAACTGTCTTCACTTCCTCGCAATGTCTAAATCTTGTCATTATACCACAGTGGGTCTTTCCTCTCCTTAAAACATTTACTTGGCACATACTTCTGTGCTACACAATTTACAAGGCATTTAAATTTTGCTGTATTCCTCTATTTGCATTGTACTAGAACTAAACATGCCCATTCATTGTTTAAGTAGGTGCTTAAAATACGCTTATATGATCTTTCTAGGAAAAACATTGTCTAACCACCTAGGTTGCTTTATCAAATTTATTAGTCACTGTCACTATGACATCATGTCACTAATAACTGTCTGTACAGTGTTAAACAATAAGGCCAGGCCTGTTTGTAGCTACAAGGTCTAATATATTTACAATGTGTGTGTCATTGACTTACCTACTCAAGACAGTGTTCAGAAAATTTATTCTGACGTAGTTCACAACACTTGTTTGTACCACCCAAAATGAACCAACAAATGGTAGGTTAAAGTCATCTCCAATGAATATCGCATGATCTGGCCATTTCCACATTTTGAGTATCTTTGAATGTGCCAAGGTGGAAACAGTTTTCCAGTACAAGTATCAAAAAATTAAGTAGATTTCTTCTAGACCTTTTATGTGGTTCCAAATAACTTCACTTACACATTCAGCTTTGCCTTCAAGAGAGAGAATATTTTTGTTGACTGCAATGAACGCAATCATCATGAGGTCCCAATCTGTCTCTATGATTGATATATGTTGCATCCCTTGTTTGCTTGACTTACTATTTAACAGACAAATCTACCCATTTTCCTATATATGTATTTGTGATAATTTCAGCCCCTTTCATCGTCGTCGAGAACAGCAACAGCAACAGCAACAGCAACAGCAACAACAACAACAACTACTACTACTATTACATTCATCCTCTTTCTATTTATTTATTGTTATAATAAATTATAAGTAAACCAACTTATCTTCTTAACTATCATTACTTCTCAGTCCCTTTTCACTATCTCTGAAGTATAATTGGCACAGTGTGTATTAATCATTGATCACTGCACAATCTTATGTTTTTCCCCTTCACCTGGAGTTCTCTTCCTTGTCAATACTGGTGGGTTCCTATTACGTTTTCCTATTATTCATTGTGGAAGTTATGTCCTTTCCCTCTCCTCCTCTGAAGTTAGTAACTGAGGAGACTTTCTCTCTTTAGGATTTAAATTTTATGAACTATACTTCCCATTTTATATGAATAACTAAATTAATTATAAAACTATATTTTCATAAAACCATAAAATGATAAAATGTGTAAAAAGAAGACTATCATCTTACCGTGCGCATTCGTTTGTCGGTGCATTCTCTGGCAAGCTCTTTTGCTAGGCGTGTGACTTCTTCACTTGCTTCAGCTATTGATTTGGCACAAGCAATAAGATCCCGTTTACTGCCGCTGCCACCTTCCCCACGTACAAGTTTACTAAGACGTCCCATCAATACTGCCATCTTTTTGGCAGCTGCAATGATGTCATTGTCTTTACTTGACCACTGACGTACTTCTTGATGAAGTCCATGAGCTGCTACCTGTGGGTTTGCAAAAACATGACAATAAAATGTTGTGAAGTTATGAATAATTTTATTTACAAACCTGAAACAATCTGTAGTCCAGGATGGAATAATGACAATATTAAGAAAGGATAGGTTGCTTTTCATCGCAGAGAGGACCCAAGGGGTTTTAGACAGGTGCAACAAAACAGCTGTTGAACAATGTATCTTTCAGCAGCCTAAACAACCATCTTCCTAAATAGTCACCCCCCCCCCCCACAGTGTGTGTGTGTGTGTGTGTGTGTGTGTGTGTGTGTGTGTGTGTGTGTGTGTGTGTGCGCGCACATATAGGTGCACTTTTTATCTATTTCTGAAGAAGGTCCAAGGAGGACCAAGAATGAAATTGTTAGGCAGTCTCTTGTTGTGGCTATTTATGAATCATCAAATTACCTATTTAGAAAAAGTAACGTACAATTCAGAAATCACAAGTGGACTGGGGCAAGGGTTTGTATCGGGTGGGAGAAAAAGTGGGAATGAGGAGGAGGGATGAATGGATGAAAGGGGGTGAGGTATACGAAACTGTGGGGTGGAGGGTTTGGGTGCAGCAAGTTACCAGAGACTGACAGGTAGACTATCTAATTCCTTACATACTTCACTAACTGCATAATCACACAAAACTATTACTCTTTTGAGGGGAATTGTATATAAACAAGTCTACTACACAGCCAAGAGCATCTGAATGGCACCCTAACACGACAATATGTTTATGGGCCACCTAGAGGAAAGTTGGTCTCCCAAAATCCCTTGTCTGATTTAGTGTCATTGATGACACCTAGGAACAGGAAAATTTCATTTTAATGATAATGCGAAAAAACTTGGCAGTGTTTAAGGAAATAACACAAATTCCTTGATTTCTTTTGGAAGTTAACGTGAAATCTGCAGTTTTCAATGAAATTACTCAACTGGGTAAGAAATGTCATAAGACTAATTATGTCCCTGACTAATGTAGAAATGTTCCATATCCAAATGTGGTGGGTATTTTATTATTTTGTAGCACATACTGTAATAAATTTATAACACAAATGCAACACATATTGACAGTAGTATGATTTCCAATCGGTAACTGTCGGCAAGCTTATTTCTCTATTTGTGTCAAGTTATGAAAATATTATGATAATTAATATTGATATGATCATTTTCAAATTTCAATAGATTTCTTCGTTGAAATGTTTCCTGGCTTTTTAAAGTGTTTCAGATTATTTTCCCGTGATAGCACGCCAACCTGGCAGTTTGTAAATTTGATGTGCTGTGCATGCGCAGATTTAGCTGACGGAATTGTGTTTTAACAAGGTCTTTAAACAGCATCGAAGCTAAGTAGTATCTGGGCTTTGTCCGTTTTAACCTAGTCGGTAAAATCTTATTTTAAGAATAAGAATCTTTATTTGCCGTTCAGTATTTTCTCATACAATGGGCTTCGTCAAAAAGTTGAGTTACAATTTCACACACATTTGTAATATTAAATAGTGTTAATTTCACAATTAAAAAATATTTTTACAAATTTATATTATACAGTAGGTATAATTATGTTAAAACAACAAATCTGCCATATTACACTCTTTATATTCATCAATTGAGTAAAATGCTTTACCTTTGAGCCACTGCCTTAGGGTTGTCCTAAATCTATTTATAGATACTGTTTGTGTAGTCTTAGGGAGCATATTGAACAATTCAAGGCCTACATATTTATGGCTGTTGTGAATCTTGGATAATATAGAGTATGGCATATCAATTGTGTGGTTTCGTCTCGTATTATGGGAGTGGACAGATGACCTTAGGGGATATTGAGCAATGTTTTCTTTAACATGTAATAGGCAGCAGTAAATGTGCAAACCAGGAACTGTCATTATGTTGAGTTTTCTGAAATATTCCTTGCATGTGTCCCTAGGAGATAACCCCACTATATATCGAATAGCTTTTTTTTGCCATCTAAAGACTGATGCTGAATTTGGAGAATTTCCCCAGAGCAGAATGCCATATGAAAGATGAGGGTGGAAATAGGCAAAGTAAGAATGTATCAGTAAATTTTGGCTGACTTTATTCCTCAGCTTGTGCAGTAGGAAAATAATTCGTGCAAGTTTGGAACAGACATATGTGATGTGTTGATCCCAGCTGAGTTTCTGGTCGATCATCATTACCAAGAGTTTAACAGATTTATTTTCCTTATTTGACACTTTCAAATTAAAGATTATTTCCTCAGTTTTTGTTTCATTGATGTGTAGGGAGTTTGCACTAAGCCAGTGAGCAGATTTTTCAAGTATTATGTTTTTTTTTTTCTTGTACGGAGTCTAGAGTATGTCCTGAGTTCATATTTACGACAGTGCCAGCATAATGTGCTAATTTTGGCAACAATCTTTGAATGCTCTTCAAAAAGTCAATCATATAGATTGAGGGGAATAATCTTGTGTGTTGACCATGAAAAAAATAATTATGGATGTTCCTGCTGTATTTTTGACATTCTTTTATGAACCCTTGACCAATTATCCTCACATAACAAACATTTTGTTGCCAACATAAGGATACTACGCTGCCACTGCCATAAGTAAAATTTAAATTTTTCAAGTGTTTATTCGTTCCAAGTTCTCTGCATCAAGGCTGAACAACACTTATTTTGTTTCACGATGGATCTGTGTTTCATCTGTTTTTATACCACTTGCCCAGATGTTGGTAAAAATGGCTCATATTTGGAGGGGGGCAACAAAAAAATGCTGACGGGAGGAGTAGGGGAGAAGGAAGGCACTGAAAAACAGCTGAAAATGCAGAACATAAAAATGAGCATTACTACCATTTGTTTGTGTATGAAAAAATAAGAACTTTAAAAGGAATATATTTGTATTAAAAGTCTGTATTGTATAACTGGTGGGAAACAGAATTTAAAACTCACTTGTAGCAAAACATGTTTTATAAACTTGGTTTCGAAGCCAGATGTGACTAAACATTTAAAAAAATTGGTCACATTTTAACCTCGGGTTAAATACATATTCCAAGTGTTTATAAATATATTGTTCCTGAGAAATATTTTAGTAAATATGCAATGCTTCCAGTTTTTTTTTGGCGATTTTCATATAGGAATTTATCTTGTTGCAGCCAAGACTTACTATTTATTTGCAACACTGTTGCAAAGGCAAAGACTTTTCTTCAGCCTACATTATAATATATTTTTCTATTTTTCAATATTGTTAATCGCTAATAAATTGTGACAATATAACAGAAATATTCAAGTCATTGAGAAAAACAGTTTGCAGACCTGAAAAAAGGGGTAACCTGCTGGATACAATCATTGGTATTACTTTTGTCACAGTATTTACATTATTTGGTGTATTAAAAAAGTATATACTTATTGACATCAATATTTTTGGTTAAAATTAATTTTTTCCAACACTTACATCAAATTTGACACATCCTATCTTGGGAATAGCGACATTTTCAACAAAGCATAAAAAATTGTTAAATATAACAAAAATATTAGTACAAAAAATGGGAAAAGATTACCAGAAAATAAAAGTGCAAAAAATAACAGCGATTTTGGCCATAAAATAACACCCACTTTTTCCTGTCCCTACTGATGCCTAATGGATCTGAAGTCGCAACCAGGACACCGTTGCCTCATTCTTCCACAATCTACACTTGATTCACACAGTTCTCCTCAGTTTGCACTGTCCTGATGTTGACATACGCCTCTGACAGCTCCACCTATACTTACAACTGTATTCATCCCAAAAATTGTCAACAGTACTTGCATTCTGACAGCAGTCACTCCTTACACATAAAGGAAAACAAACTATTTCCATTTAACATGGTGACCTGTGGATGGCATATTTGCAGCAATGGGAAATCCTTTGCACAGTACACTGAAGGAGTGCCACTTCTCACCTGATCCCACATATTGTACAGTACCACCTCAGTCAAGATTAACCGAGGCTTGTCCTCCATCGGGGCACTGATTAAGTGCACGTCTGGAAAAGAAGAACAACATACGACCATTCATACTCCTATGGCAAGATGTTTGGAGCTGGAGTATCACATACATAGAGCTGCTGAGCGATAGACTACCACTTTGCACAAGATCCAGGTACATGATTTGCCCGATTTACCCACCAGTACATTTTACTCTAATCCTATCAGAGGGTTATCTTAGTCCGTCAGAGGCAATGATATCTATGAAAGGCACATACCAACTCTGCTGCCATTTCTGCACAGCATGTTCTGTGAACATGACGACAAAATTGCCAACCACAAGAATGGCAAATACCTGACTAAGTAGAATGGCTGTTTCATGATCCCTAATTTTTCCCTTAAAGGTACCTGTTCTTTCCTGTACCCTTGTTAACATTTGCAAAATTTCATTACGATCAATTGATCAGTTACATTGTGTAAGCATTTAAAAAAACCAAACAAACTCGCATTTGAATTTTAAGGATGCATTTTAAATTTTAAAAATTTTGTATATCTCCAAAATTTAATCCTTGGCATTTCCTTTCTTTATTACCTTAATTCCTAGGCATCTGAAAGCACAAACTCATCTACTTCCATAACAATTTTTCCATTAGAATTGGATGGCAGCTGTTCAAATTTGAGTCAAGGCTGCACATTGTATTCAGTGATACCTCAAACTGTTAATATTTGTTTCGCCCCAGAAACAGACACATTAAATGTTCATAAAACAGAATAGAGGTGAAACGAAGTTCTATGTCAATGCAGACAAGACTGCAGTCATATTATCAATTTCCATTAAAATTATCTGGGATCTTACGGCATAGTCGGTTGAACTTGTTGTCAAAACCAATGTTTTATCCCCATCTGTGGAGGACATCTTCAGGGGGTCTGCAGGATTTCGGTCCAACACACACATACACACTGGCACCCTACTGACAGCTGCCAAGTCCGGTGTCAGTGCGTTCCTGCGCCAACGCGCGATGTCATGTGTTTTGACAACAAATTCAACGGACCACAGCACAAGAGCCCAGATAATTTTAATGGACACGAAATTTCCAGCCGTGAAAGGCTACATTTTACTACAATATTCATTGTTAGATTGTGTGATCCAGTAATGTGCTGACATGTTAGGTCTTGTCAAATCAGTTACAGATGACTGAACATTAAGCTCAGTTTATACTTGCTCACACACTGATTTTGCATCTTTTGACGTCACCAAGATATACTAGCAATTGCTTTCTGCAGGTTATTCATTGACTCAGCTTTGTAAACCCACCTGAGAGAGGGTATATGCTGTTTCTTATGCACTCTGATACACTAATCCATACACCTTCAGAGTTTTGATTCATTTGGTTCAGTGTAAGAGCTGCAAGTTTTAGATACAATAGCGCACAAAACAATAATGATAATACATGGTTGAAACAATATGCAAAATAAAAGAAAGGTAACCACTCACTCAAACAGCAGATTAATGTGTGGAGCACAAAAACTTGTTGCAGAAAAAAGCATTCACATTAGTTTTTGAACATTAGCTCTCTTTCTAACAAAATGTACACACATCCACCAACACAGCCACACAGACACTCAAATGTACAGTATTGTGGCTGAGCTAATACTCAAAAGCTAGCGTGAATGTTCTTTCCTGAAGGTGAGTGGGAACCTTTAAAATATTTTTTTGTGTAGTGTACATAACACTGATAATTTATGACAGTGGACTAGAGTTAGTGTGCTGTCATTGTAAATATACATACCATAATAGGTTGATTAGGTAGAGGAGCATGCGAAAACATGTCATCTTCATCATCTGTCTCAGGTGGAGGTGGTCTTGGTGGTGGAACTTCCCCTCCGGGCAATGGTGGTCGTGGTGGGGCATAATCTGCTTTAACATAACAGTTACAGGTGACACGATTAAGTTTTCCTTCATGAAAAGTCAAACAGTTAAAAGCTCTTAATAATTACATGAAAAGTTTAAGTACTAAAATGCATATGAACCTGTTTTACATTGACATACAGAATGTAAATATATATGTGGGAAAGCTCTGGGGATGTGTTAGAGGACCTGATAAACAGAACATGTCCTGTAAATATAGGGTTTATTCGTTTTTGTTAGCGTATTACAGGTATTTGTATTTGTTGTTGTGAGCGTAACCCATACCACTTCATTGTGCAAGTTGGTCACTTGTGTTGTTATTGTGTAATTTACTGTGTACAGTTGTTTACAGGAGGTGCTCAAAATGCCTACCATGAGTTGTAATGCAGGTGTCTATGCACCACACCATTCACTGTCTCACTCCTTTCCATATCCAACAAATGGATAGGGTGTCGGAGTCAAACACCATGACCTGCTTGATCTGCTAACCTCAATATATTAGATTTCTGCTCATGGGGTAATTTGCATACTGAAGTGGTCTGTGATATGTACATCACAACAAATACCTCTAACACGACAACAAAGCAAATAGAGTAAGTGTGTAAAGGACATGTTCTGCTTGTTGTCAGGTCCTGTATCAAATCCCCAGAGCTTTCCCACATATTTAGTTACATCCTGCATATCCAATTAGATGAAGTTTTCACAACATTATGCACAGATGAAACATGATACACTGATATTGGTGTCAACAGATCTAACTGAAAATATTGACCTTCATGATCTGCAGAATGACTTAGGTTGTGAGTGGTGTCATATTATGCAATACATTTATGTGCTATACTGGAAAAAAGTGGAACAGAAAAGATATTCTAAAAATGCAGAAAAAGGATGTATTTAAGAATAATAAATGGATAGAAACAGAAGAGTTTCAATGTGAACTTCCACTGGTGTAAGGTGGAAGAACTTTAGTATCACCCCTGCAGTGATGTAGTGCGGATTTGTCACACCAGTCACCCTCATTTTGCTGCCGCCCCCCCCCCCCCTCCAATATTTTCGGAATTAAGCAGGAAAAAATGGTAGATTTTGACAATACCTACCAACATTGCTTCAGTATTTCTTTATTTTTACTTTATGCTGAACAAATACTTTTCACAGATTATTTATACAACCTATCTGTCTGAAGTGTGTGTAACAAACAAAAACTTAATTAATCTAACATAGTTCCAACTACGAAAAAGTCTTGCACTGAGAAGTAAAAACTTTGTAACAAGAGTTTACAGGCCTACAGAGCTTTCATAGCAATAAGTTACATAATTATGATTATAGCTGGGTGAATACTTTTATATGTAGTAAGTGCATAATAATTCTTTGAAAGTAGGACTTCAGATCCCATTAGATGAGGTGTGTCAAGTCCGCATATGGACAGAAACTCCATTTCGGGGGCTTATTGGTTTCAGACATTTTATTCCATTTTCAAGTCAACCAAATTAAGTTCTACAACACACCCATTGGACATATGGTTCTTCTTTTCTGGAATGACAGTATATCTTTTGCAGGCATCCATGTGTTAACTTGTAGAGCTAATAGTTAGTTGAAGGCTTTTCATTTGAGAGAACAGATGTGTCTGTGGCTAGGAAAAAAGAGGCATAGTAATTGTAATGAAATATTGTTGTCTAACAAATTAAGGTGACCTTTAAGTATTTCTAGGACCACGAATAAAATTGAATTAACAGTTCCTTTACCAATAGTGATGTAGGGAACATTACTTAGGGGCATTAAAGTACAGTGCGTTTCACTTCACTAGGAGCATAGAGACGACGACAACAGAAATATGGGTAGGAGCTTTACTATGTTCTAGCTATGGATGGTGATGAACTACAGTGGTCAAAATAATTTAAATCAAAATTTTACTCACAATAATGAACTTCTCCCAGATTCACTGTTTGAACTATAGATGTATTATCCAATGGTAACAAACAAAAATTAATACCAGACCGGGACTCTAAGCCGGATTTACTGATTTTTGTAAGCAGTCGCCTTACATTTTGGGCATTTCAACATGTTTCCAGGACCAACCGAAATTTCCGTATGTCACAGTGATCATATATACAACAGTTACTACATTCTGGATTTGTTTGCCTCTAATGTCTTAGGTATCATGTCAAATAGAAAGCAACAAAGTTAAACAAACTTACGCTATTGATATAAACTTTAAGAATGTTTGGTCTGTAAGTATTTAATATCATTGATTATATGTAACCTCTTTTTGCTTTATAGATACAATTTGTGACGGCCACCCAGACACTTTACCAATATTGTCTCACGCATGCAATTGGTCACTTTCCTTTGATGATATTTCACACAAGCAATTTAGAAAGCAATTACAAGTAGTGTTCTGAACATATCTCTGTAACCAAATACTAGCATGAATTGCTATGGTTAGGAACAGTTCCAGGGATTTCAATTTCATTGACTAATATGTCCAAAACATGGAAATAAATTTATTTAACTTGTTTTAAAATGCTTTTATTTGGAACTGTAGGCTATATTACACAATATATTACATTTTAAATTGACACCAATGTGTCATATACATCTTTTGAATCTGTATTTCACAAATAACCTTTTGTAACCCACCTACACATTTTCTAACTAAACTGAGTATGTACTGATGTGACCTCATAAGACACCCTGAATAAATACTCCTTTTTACACATTATTTTGGCCCATGAATGAAAAGTGATTTTATATAATCAGGATTTACTTATTCAGAAGTAGGAAGTGTTCCCATAGCCCAACGAAAATTATAAGTGGAGTTTGAAAATATATCTGACTGCAACATGATAAACACACCTTTTAATTTCCCGACAAATTTGTAAGTGTATTTGCAGTCTCCTTTATAAAAAGTATACTTGATATTGGAAAGTAAGGCTTCATAATGTAAAACAGAGTATATTTGAAATTAACTATAAGTAAGTTAAGTAAACTCTCCAAAGATATTTACTATCTGCCTGAAGTCTCTGAAGTCACAGGGGAACAAACATACTTTATATTGGCTTTACAAAGCTTTCAGAAAAGTGGAAAGCAAAGCCTCTGTAGTACTAAATCACTATTTAAAATAGATTCAAGATAAGAGACTTCCTTAAATGTACATTTGTCATGGCAATTTGTACCTCTTGGTTGTTGCAAAAAACAACACCTAACATGAAAATTTATTTAATTTTTTATCCCCTTCCCACCTCCAGTTTGTTCTTACTAAATGTCATCTAAGGATTGGATCATACTTTGACAGTAGATGTACCATTTTGACAAAGGTTATTGTCAACGGTGTAATTTTCCTTGTGGCTACATAAAGTGCCATTTTATTTTGCCAGATACATCATCATATCAAACATTCTGTTGAGAGTTTCATACCAGTTTCTTCTTCATTTGGTAACACCTTCTTGATTTTTTTAAACAATAGTCTGTTGTTTTTGCAGACTTGGTTCTAATTCCTTCCAATTGCAAATATTTTGGTTTTACATAAGAATTCAATCCCGTTTGGCGACTTTGGGATTGAGTTCCCAGAAAGTGTTAAACCCATTGGTGGAGTAAAACTTTGATGCCTCGAGTTTGGTTTCTCAGACGACAGAAGCGCAAACAACGTTGTTTTAGAAGGACAAAAACTGATTCAACTGGATGTTTTGCCATTTGGCAGTATGTGCAAAACTATTCTTGCATTACCCACATGCATGTCAGTAATTTTGGTGTGATAGAAGACAAGATCTGACTTTCAATGAACATATATGGTACTGTTGGCTCTTCAGCAAAGTTCACAATAATGTGCTGACAGAGTCATGGACCTCTTCATACATAACATATATTATCAGAGAAAGTTACTGCCAGACCTCCTTCAACTTATAGAGATTTTATTTTTGTTTTACAATTTCTGAAGCAGTAAATATATCCTTTGTAGCTGATGATTTTTGGGCTTTTTCTGCTTACATGGATTCAACGAGATCAACTTCATCTTCAATAGGAAATCACTAGAAATACCTTTTGTAAACTTCATTTTATAAACAGTATCATACTTTTGCCGATGAATGTCTTTTGCAAGATACAAAATAACAGGCAGTGCACTTTTTTCATATTAATGGTGACTTTTTCTTTATAAGTGTCGCGATTTGTAAGGGTTACTTCTTACATACAGAGTTTGAAGTTGTCAAAGGTATGTAGAAGGAAACAACAATTACAAACAATCTGTTGCTTGATGGTGCAGGTATAAAAGAAAGCCTTCAAGTAATAACTAAAACAATAAATATTAAAAAACCAACAACATCAGTACAGAGCTTATAGTGGGCAGAGTATGAACAAATGACATAGATCTGCAATGAAGATAATACTGCTAGCTAATAAAAAACCATAGCACTAATTCTCACATTAGTAACTGTTGCTTTTGACAATGGGCCTTATATGGGATAAGACAATCTTCATAGGGCAGGTAGCCCCAGTTTATGGTCTATTTGTTTGGGTCATGTGATACATACATCTGTTTTTGAGCCACCTGTCTAATCGGTTTAATATTTTGCGTAAGAACCTTTTCAGTACTGTGGCCTGACACTGTAGCCAAATGCCGCCAGATGGGATGCAGCCTGTGAACTTAAACTGCAGTGACCGGGCCACATCATACCATGTGGTGCACACTACTGCGCCGAGTCACTGCTGGCTCACACACGTTGTCTCAGAATACAGATTGGTGACTGCACACTTACTAGCTGATGTCTGTCCCATTTGACTGTTGGGTCCTCACACTGGAGGCTGAGGCAGCAGAGGGTTGGCTGCTCTAGTGTTGCACTGCCACAGTGATAGATCTGGTGGGGGCAGTGACATTATACCTCGCGCTTGTGGTGTTCCCTGCCACTGAACGCCTGCTGCATCCATGCCCAGGGTCATGGAACACTCGCCTCCCCCCCCCCCCCCCCCCCCAATGTTACGCCACTACACCCGTACATTGACATGAATCTCAGGAGGAACAGGCCAGCAATGACCATCCAGAGTTGTTTCTTTGCACAGCCACATCCTGAACTTCCCACCTATTTTTTCATCTAGTTGTGTTGATGTATCTCAAGCTTTCAAATAGCTGGCACTAATATTTTCAAATAGTTATTTGTTCTCATTAATTTATCTAGTGTGGTTATATTCATATGATGTTGACGATTCTCAGCTTTCCCATTTTGAATTACTCTGCATTTGACTTTAGTGCATGTGCACAGTTTTTGCCATCATCAAATCATATCTTTTGGCCACTTGTTGTTTGCTCAGTAACTGCCTAGTGGCTCTCCAACAACTGGACTGTTTGTTACTAAAAGAACATTCATTGCATGAAAATACTGATTTCAGGCAGCTTATAAAAATAATGAACAATTACAAAGTAGTTTGCAACCCAACTGCCTTTAGTGTTTTTCCATAGCAGAAACTGTTATTCAATCAGTTTTTAAAATAGCAGCAATCAGCTGCAGTTGAATAGGTTTCATTATAAATGGTTTCAGGCACTTAGTGTCCTTCTTCAGACATATATTGACACCCTTAAATGTCACAGACTGAACATGTAAGACCAAGTAAGGTGGCACAGTAGTGACAACAGACTAGCATCTGGGTGGGCAGCAGTTCAAACACACCTCCAGGCACCCTCATTTAGATTTTCTGTCATTTCCCAAAACCAATCTAGGCAAATGCCACGATGGTTCCTTTCAAAGAGCTTGGGCAATTTCCTTCCCCATCCCCGACAAAAACAATCTGAGTGTGTGCTCAGTCGGTAATGGCCAGGATGTCACCATGAGGTTAAAGTCTTATACTCCTTCCTTTATGAAAATATAAAGGTGCCAATGTGCATCTGAAGATATGTGTCACAATAAAACCAAAACTGGTTACTGCTAATTCAAAAATTAAGTAATCATTATTGTTAACATTTTCAAGAAAGACAATAAGATGTTTAGGCAATTGGAAATAAAATATAAAGCTTCAAAGTAAGTCAATGACAGGGCGAGAGAGAAAAATTTAAAACATGTTGTTGGAAGTGTAATGTATTACAGAAGTTGTCGGTAGCTTTATGAGAGGGAGTCAAAGTCTTAATTGTCACCTTGAAATTTTTGTTTGTAGTTAAATGTCCAGTAACGATAAATTTTGCATTTCCTATGGGATTCTACTGCCACAAGAGGAGCAGAGCAACTAATTCCTTTTCTGCATTTAAAGGGAAACAACAATGTACTTTGATGAAAGTCTACAGCAACAATTCATATGATACAGAGGTTAAGTGGTGTGAATACTTCTAGTGTGGTGATGTTGAAGTGGCAGATTATGTGGAGAACTGGGAATTGCAAAACAAGGAGAAGACCAATGCATCACAATCAAGTAGACTGTGGGAAAAGTGAAAATAGAGTCACAGAAAATTTTTCAGAATCTCGCAAAACATTTTGAACATGACAAAAGTTGCTGTCCAGTTAGTCCTGTAACTGACCACACCAATTCACACAGTCAGTCTAAGCAATGTTGTTGTTGTTGTTGTTGTTGTTGTTGTTGTTTTGCCCTATCTTAACCCTGTCTGACCATATGTTGCTTCAGTGCAGCAACATTTCAAGGCCTAATAAAACTGTATTGGTCGGCAAGACTGGGTTATAACTACATAGTCCATGAAGCAAGGTCAGAAGGCACTCTAGATACTTGTAAACCTTGAGGTAAACTGTTTATACACTTCAAAATTTCAATATGATTAAAGCGACTCTCATAGCGTTGGATAGTTCGTGTGTTGTGCTTTCATTATCGCCCAGAAAAAGTATATATCTGTTTATCATATTAAAAATGTTACATCCTTTGAAATGTAAGTATATATGATGCACTTCCAGTATTAGTTCTTAGATTTACTAAAAAATAGATGGATGGATGGATGTGAACATACGTGTTGTCTGAACATATCACTAGGCTTGGTGGAGCTAAATTGGGAAAATCTTGGTAACTACATGATATACATTTTTATGGATTTTCTTATAATTTTCAGTTAAAATGAATATGTACAGTCATTTGCAGCTGCAGACTATCTCCTCCAGATTCCATCTGTTGATGACAAGGAAGACTGTGCTGCATCGAAAATCCCAGGATACAAACCAAGCTGAGAATGACTGGTTAGTGGAAGACGCACCTGAATCCGAACAGAAACTTAACACGTTTCCCCCAATACTAAAGAGCAGGAACAGTTGACCATGAAAAATGAAAGACAACCCTCAAGATCTGAGCAGGTGCCTCAGGCCAGCATAGAAGAAAATATATGATACAAGAAAATTGATCAGCCCAATTTGCATTGGAATAATGAAGATCTTTGCGTCGAATTTGAGCACTCTCCTTCCGTGAGGAATCATTCTGCAGATGAGACCACGGTTGGTAGAAACACGGTAGGGGTCACACGCAGGCAGGCTGTGAGCGATGACGCCAGAGCGCACCCTCTCACCACGCTGCACGGCGCACAACAAGCTTAACTCATGCTCAGGTTTCAATGTGTTCGAGATTATCTATGTTTTCATGTATTATCATCACTGTTACAATTATTAAACTCTATATTAGCTAGACTACTTTTTATGGTTGGTGAAATGTTTGTTTAAAGCCTCTGAAGGACGTCAACCTCTTTCACCATATCGAAGGGCGCTGCCTTTTTTTTTTTTCCCCCCTGGGGAAAGAGGCTCCCACAGGTTGAGACCTATAGACTTGAGGTACGGAGAAAACCCCGATAATGTAATATTAAACTCTATTAATGTGTTTCCAGCTTTTACTCGAGAAAGTTACCTCACAACTTCTTTCATTTTTTTCGGTTTTTGTCTTTGTTCGCTTATTACTTTTGCAATTTTTTTTCTTGTTGAGAGATTTCATTCTGATGAAGGTGCGTGTCCTCACGAAACATATTATGGCAAGGTCCTCCATTCCTGGATACTTCACATTTATAATATCCTTTAGCTTTCCAAAAAAGTTTGGCCTACGGTCAATGTAACTGCCGTGGAATTGTTGAAATTCTCTTTCCATTTTCAAAATGAATTCCATAAAACTTTCAGTTGGTTTTATTAAGGATCCCCTTGAAATTGTTTGAAACCAGTTCTTTCCTGAAACATTTACATGATCAGTCATTTTACCAAACAAATGTGCCAATTCAGGGCGTTTTCGTTTAACTCTGTAAGCAACATATCCTGCAATCATCTCCAACAGCTCAACATTTTCCCTTAAATTTTGAACATTTTCCCCTTCGTATTCGATGTAATTCTCAAAAGTTTCTGCCGCCTCTGAAACAGTCTCTTCCACTTCCTTGTTGTCGCTTTCACTTTCATGTAGACAGTAAGTGTGTTGCTTCTTATATGATGACAGATCTACGGTCATATCTTTGGTTTCTGACAGTATGTTAGTACTTAAAAGTATTACATTCCTTCTCAGTCTTACATTTACCATCTGATAGTATTTCGTTCGCATTATGGCTCAAAATCAGAGACTTTATTCTTTGGGAGACGGTGGTAGGCAAAGGGTCGTAGTAGAATCTTCCCAAACCTCTTATTTTGGAAAAGTAGCTCTCAAAAATATCTTGATTGCATCTTGAAGACATGGAGTACTTGTAGCCTTCCAGTGTTAGCTCCTTAAATAAAGAACGTAGACTGTTTATCGACATCAAAAACCCTTTCTGGAAAGGAAGCAAGTCATCAGTGGGTTTTCTTCCTTCGTGTCTTTGGGTTTGGTCCTTTCTGTTTTCTCACATTTCTCACATTTTTCTTTTTTCTCTCCCTCTTCTCCTTATTACTCTCATTGTGAGAATGAGATTGTACAGTTCTTCTAATGCTTTATTTTCATCTGGTAAACAACATCCATATGCACTTTTTAATTTGTATCCGTCAAGAGGAGTTCTCGAGTTCAGTACATCAAATCCATTGTTTATAACTTTTACAGCTTCACCAACATAGCTTGTCCTACAGTGAGAGAAAACAATTTGGCTGTTTTCCTCACGTTTTGCCTTTCCGTACCAGCAACAAGCAAGAGCGAGAGAGTCAGCAGATTGGTTGGCAGATTGCTCAGTTTGAGATAATTTCAGACCCATACTGGATTAGGATTAATTCAATGCAACAAGAGAAAATGGGGCCACCCTAGCACCAGTGCCTCAAAGACCCCACATAAATGGCACAGTAATGCTACAATTATAGAAGATATCACAGTGTAGATCACTTGAAATACATTTTCACAATGCAAATTATGCATAACTGAACTGTCAAGTTTCCTTGTGCAACAACAAGGAAAGTTGTTTGATGGTGTACCATCAGCGATGAATTATAAGTTGAACTTTTCCATCAGATAATTTTGTTAATATAAATCCACTCTGTATAACAAGTTTTAAGTCAATAAACCATATTCACCATGTGTTACAGAACTGATTATTAATTTATAATTTTTCCTGATTTAACCCCCCCCCTTCCAAAGTGCCTGGTGTTGTGCACATGAAACATTCAAATATTTGTAGCCCCCCCCCACCCTCTGGAAAAAAAACAACTGAAATGTCACAATGGATTCATCAACTAGAAGGTAGTTCTAGATAAAACCATGAAGGAAATAATTTTAATTCAACAGTAAATAGGTCTGGGTCAAGAACAGTTTTGGACGACACAAAAAAAACAGCTAAAGAAATTGCATTTCATTACAAGTTTGTATAAACTGTAATGAAACCTGAACTGTGGCTTAAAAATTGATAAATTTATTCATTTTGGAAATGAATATGCTATTTCCTTGCTGCAACATATTTCTTTTACTCAGAGAGGTTTAACCTTCCCCCCCCCCCCCCTTCAAGACATTATCAGTGAGTTGGTTTATTGTCTTGCAAGTCTGGGTTTTGCTGTTTTTCCCATATGGTCACAGGCTGAAGTTGCAAAATAATCTCATTTATGTAATTTTTTGAGCATATAAATTTTTTTAACGTGTATCTCTCAGTTGTCCAGCTCTAAGAGTCATAAATCTTGTCATAAGCATCCCTATATGCCATGTCTAGCTCCTGGGAAATTGCCACTATGTGCACATGCCAATCTGCACAGCCTTCAGGACTATTCATTGGCATGAAAGACTTCATGGTCTTTATCGGACGTTCAGTACCAACTCCTAACAAACTTTTCCCCACATGTGACCTGCATTTCCCTGTAGATCTCAATGGTCACTTATCATTTACTCCATAGAAAATGGACCACACTTCACTGTTCTAACACCATAGACATGTGTGGCACTACTGCCATCTTTAACAACCAACAGCAATGCCATGCAGCAGAGCTACAGGCAGACAAGACCAACCAAAACAAAGAAAGGTCTAAAGCTCAGAATTGATTGTTAACTTTGCATTTACACCTGTAATTTGGCTACAAATAAATAAGTAAGTACGTGGGTAAAGACTTTTTGATCTTGGCGACTTCTTGTTATGATCCACCCAAACTGGCTGATGGTGGCAGATAGGTCTTGTTGGTTTTCATCCCCTCCTCACTGAGTAATATCTGGCAGGGTAGGCAAACAACAGCTGGTTGTTGTTGTTGTTGTTGTGGTGGTGGTGGTGGTGGTAATAGTAGTAGTAGTAGTAGTAGTAGACAATAGTTCCCTAATCATCATTTGTATCAAAGTGTCTAACTTTGACATTCTTGTGATGATGCAGCTTCTGTATCTTCCATGCTTGCTGTATTAGATGTGTGATTAAATCTGCCTTATGCAAGACACCTTGTTTTGTTTTAACACCCAAACATGTTTCGGCACTTATTCTGACAGCTTTTGTGGGTTTTTGGCTTTTATTTTCTAGAATAACATGTTACAAATTTTTGGTTATGTAGTCATTTTCACGAGTTGTTTGATTTGACAATTTTGTTGAAAATTAGGCCTAATTTAGTTACAATACTTACATTATGTCATTCACAGGATTTGTATCTGTTTTGATTAAGGAATGACAAGTTTTCACAGCATGCCCTCTGCTTACTTTGTAACTAGTTTCTGCACCAGTGAAGTATGAAGTGGTAAAGACAGGGGGATTTTATTCCCACATATTGTTTTTTTGGCCTCCATGTAAGGCATATGCTTTGTCACCTTTATTTCCAGAGTGGTCCTCTACAGAAATAGAGCAGTCTCAGTTGCAGACTGCATGGCTCACAGAGTAGTCACCACATATCTCTGAAGATGAAAAATCAGTTACAGATTCATGGGTTGCTTTATCACACTTCCCACAGGTCACTATATTTCTGCAACTCAGCATTGTATGAAGTCAGAAAAACTCTACCATGATGTAGTCAGGCAGCATTGGAGAACTGGAAGTCACAGTCTCTCCATTATACCTACACATTCTTTGCACCACATCTACTATCCACTGTGATGCTTATTCTTGTTTGTTCTGAGATTTCTGTGTTCTGTCTGAGATGTCTAAGTCCATAATATCATGTCATTTGACTACACCCTTCTGAAGTTGAGTGAGTTGCATAATTCAAGAATCCTAGTGAGCCAATTTGTTCCTAAGTAGTTCCACCTCCTTTGCCAAGTTAGTTTCAGGCAACAAGCAAACAGTTTGCAAAAATTTAATAGATTTTAAGGTGCCAGGAAGTCCTCATTCTTCATGAATCTAAAGGGGACACTTCTTCAAACATCACTTTTTCCTCTTGATCATGGATTTATAATTCTTTGAGCCCTGTAGCTGAAAATAATCTGAGTGTGTTTGAGTGGGTGTGGGGTACTCCCAGATGGTAAATACATCCCACTGGGACCTGAGAATTTTATGTTTGAAGGTTCATCTTGGTTTTAAGAGCTGTCACGGAACTAACAGTCTGGCCAGACAAGATCTCACTTGCCTGTGTATTAATTGTTCGAGTGAGGTACAGAAGGTTCACCAACACAGCTTTTAAGTTTTATTGACCTTTTCTATGTGCACCATCAATGACTCAGCATGTATGCTTTTTGGTGAGATGTCTTTCTACTCCCAAGTACAATAAAAGATTTTTCCAACATGAATTTCCTTACATAATGGGATTAGTTTGATATATCGTGTTGTCAAGGTATTGGGGAAGAGCCCAGAAAAGACAAGAGAAATGATAGCAGCAAGAGGACCAATAAATGCTATGGGTTTTGACCAGAAAGGTAACCACTATGCTATACTGTGAACAAAGAATGTGGCAAGAATCTATTGTATGACATGTAATTAGTCAGTGAGAAATTAAAAATGATATTTAGATATTTAAAATCAATCTACACAGCTTAACTGTTCACACAGAAAAAAGGGCAACATATCTACAAGATTATGTGAAATATCTATGAAAATGTTTACAAATAATTAGTGTACATTCAATGTCACTTATCAAGAATTGGGAATCAGATGCAAAATGTGCACGCCATAAATTGATGGTTCAGAGCAAGATTATCATCATTACATTAATATCAAATGTCAATACCTTTATCAATGATTCCATATCTAAAACATGTTATAAGATTATTTTTGCTATTAAGTACTTATTAACAATGGAACAGCAAGACATTCTAAGGAGCTTTTGAAAATGTACCTTTCCAGAATGATTTTGGGAAAATACAGGAATTTTACATTTTTCATACTGGAAATTTAAGATATCGTAGTACTTCTCTGAACCATTAAAATATCTACCATAGATCTTAATATTTAAAAATAGAAATAAACAGTACCTGGGGAATAATCATCAATATGAAAACAATTTGATTAACAGGATATCCAGAGTAATGATTATTGGAGAAAAATATGCTTCAGTTGAACAATATTGTACATCATTAATCCAGGACTGGTATCAGGATGTTAAGAGAATAATAATTGTTAAATAAGGCGATAAAAATGTGCAATCAGGCCAGTCAATGGAAGGCCCTGAGTCACAGCCTCTCACCCAGTAACTAACTGCCAACAGGCAACCACACTCCATGGATGTCAGCAAGCAGCAAGTTTTATGACCTAATTTACCAATTATTGCATACATAAAGATTGGGATCTAACATCCTCGAACCAGTCAGGACCCAACATGGCGTATTGCTCAAATGATGTAGTTTTTTCTTTGATAACAAAATAAAGAATTTTCTGCACTACATGTGCAACTGTTTTGTCAACAGTTTTGATGCAATGTTGGACAAAGTAGTGATGATGATGATGATAATGATAATGATAATGATAATAATAATAATAATAATAATAATAATAATAATAATGTAATGTAATGATGTACTGCTTTGGTCACCCTCACTATAGGAAGTTTAGCAAACTATGCCGTTTTGAAACTTCAGAGGAGGGGGGGGGATGAGAGGAGGGGATGGATTGAGGGGGATGAGGAAATGGGCCAAGAAAGGGAGACAGATTAACAAATAAATACCTGGGCATGCCAAGTTTTTGGCTATCTTTATCATAAATGAATATCACATTGCAGTTAGTATAATCAACATTAAAGGCACCGCATCGTCAATATATCAAATACTTCACCAACGTTTTGGCCACTATTGCAAGCGGCCAAAACGTCGGTGAAGTATTTGATATATTGACGATGCGGTCCAACACCCAGAAGAGTTTTATAAACAATGACAACGGCCGCGGAAGCCTTTGTTTACATTTAACATTAAAGGCAGTTTAACAATAAAAATAGTAGTAATCATCACTACCAACACCTCAGCACCAGTAGAACAATTGTCACTGCAGTCTCTGCTGAACAATACTGACAAGAGCTCATTAATCACAATAATATAAGAGAAGTAAATTATGAATTTAAATTCAGATAAAACTTAATTTTCATATGAAGCACATGCACCAAAGCCTTTTGTTAAATAGCAAGCAAGCACATATAAAAGCTTAGTATCAGCAATACACTTCACCACAATAAAAGCAGAAAAATTGAATAGCTCTTGGCATACTTACCACACACATTAGACTAATTAAAGTTACAAAAATCAAGTACCTGCATGATGGGGAGATTTTTCAGAAAGTGTAGTCTGACAAGAAAATGGCTGTCAATGCAGGACTTCCATTTACTGAAAAAATTTCAAAATACATTGAGTCTACTGCTCACCATATTAGCCCCCCCACCCTCCGTCACACTAGTATTCCTATCGTATATATGTCTAAGCCACAGAACTATAAATACAAAATACTTTACATTATTTTAATAAGGGTGGTTGTTATGTATTTTATTGAGCTCTGTTTTCAATATCAAATTTAATAATAAGCATAGTCACTGCCTCAAACTATTTTTGTTTATTTTTCAATAAATTTTATTACAGGTAGTGTTACTATTTTTTATTTATACACACTCATACTCACCTAAAAACAAAAAAGAAAAAAAAATAGTCACACAATGTTTATATCAGTTACTCTGTAAAATTACAGAAAGGCAGTGTGGACAATTTAACGTAGTCTGAAACATCATAAGAACCTCTTAGAATGAAACGCATTACACAATGTGATTAAATTATTTCACTCTCTCAAACTGACCAGGACACTGAACGAAGTAGAATTGATCAAATAAATACATAAATGGATGACACCTATCTTGTATGAAAAGACAGGAATGTTCTGTACATTCCATTCAAATCTATCACAATTAATGTTTAGCATCAATTTGAAGATTTTGATTTCTTGATATAAAATGTGCTTGTTCTTATCCACAGGGTAATGCTTTCGTTTACAGAATGCATGTACCCACATTGCTTGCATGCTCCTCAATACTTCAATGAAGAAATCAAAACCAATTCCAGAATAACTTCTGGGATGAAGGGAAAAACATGCAGCTACTCAGTTTGGAAAACAAAACAATAACCAAACTGGATTACTGTCCAGCATCATTGTTGATGGGATAATGCTAAAGGAATTGTTTTTGAAACGTGCAATTTTAGAAATTGTGACATGCAATAAATCGTGCACAACCAGTAGGTCAAATGTTGACTGTGAAGGCTGATCAAAGTTCTGCACCTGTAACTGCATTCTCAGTTCATTTGCACAGATAACATATGCACAAACTACAAAACAAGAAAAAATATTCCTTGCATGTATTTATATAACAATGGCAGGAAATACTCATGTGATCATGACAATCCATTCTAAAGCATCTCATTTGTTGAACCATGAACAGCCTTACAATAACCTGACCCAACCTTTGATGAAGTATACCTCGTCCAGAGAAATCATCGGGTGACAGTTCTTGGTATAAGAGGTCAGCATTGTCGCCTAGAGAAACAGAAATACCATGCTGTTTATTACAGAGGGCAAGTTGATTTTTCATCTTATGTACTTTTATTTTTCTCATTTTACAATTTACATTAAACACACGGCGAAACACTTCAATACTGCAATCAGTGCCTCTCAAAAATTGTTACAATCTGTACAGGGGTGGACAAAATAATATGAACATGATAAAAAGAACTTTTTTTTTCATATTCTGTAAAATTAACCTTATGCTGTATTGAATCTGTTACACTAATGGCAAAATTAGGTGCTTGAGAGTCATAGCAGCATACAGAAACAATTTCTTCAAGACAATTGTAAAAATGGACACTAAGCTTCACATTACAGGCAGGAGGGCAATAACTGACAGTTAACTGTAACAGGATGAGCACTACCAGGAAAATATAGTATCATGTAAAAACAAGAATTGCAAAAATAAAACAGCCATGATAAACCTCCTCCTTTACAATCTAGAACCTTTCTTCCCACTCTGAAGCATGGAGTTTACTTTATACTTCAGAAAGTTATATACAGTTTTAACTAAGTCTTATGATCATTATAAAAGAAAAAAAAGTGACTTGTAAGGTCTGTGAAACTATTGTAAATGACTGCAGAGTGCAGTTTTCAAAACAATGATGCAGCTGGAAATAGCCAAGAGAAGTTTAATGTCCACAAGGCTCCAAAAACTTCTCTTACCAAGCATCAGCTATAGGCAGATTTGAATACCGCTGAGACATTACTATCAGTGCTGGAAAAAAAAATTACAGGTCCTTTATAATACTCCATCATTTCTCAATGAACTGAACAATCTATGTGCGACAGTATAAAATAATGTTTATTAAAAATCTCAGAATTATTCGGGTTGTTGTGTTAGAGGCTGCAAGTGCCCCCAAAACCATCTTCTACAACTGTTAATATTATTTTCTCCAACTCCTGTACACACTTTTTTTGTAATGCTAACTACATTATAAAACAAGACACAGTAGAATAATGATAAATCGAAAATTTTCAAAATTTTTAACATACTTGCAGCTTTCTGGTAATATTCTGTCTAATAGTGACTAAATGAATGTCCTCACAAAAATGCTGTCCTGGCTTCATTCACCTGTAATTCTTATGGCTACTTTACAACTCCTGAACAAAGTTTGAGTAGCTGACTATTGTTGCCTAACCCAACAAAATCATTACCTACTGTATTGTCATAAAAGTACGCCTATTAATAGAGGCTGTACATCATTACTGTGAAAGACTTTCAAAAACATGGGAGAAAAAAGATTAGGATTTAACATCCCGTCAACATCAATGAGTTATTTAGAGAAAACCTAAATCACGATGACCAGTGGAGGGATTAAACCGTTGTCCTGAATGTGAGTTCAGTGTGTTACTACTGTACCACCCTGCTCACTAAAGAGATGGGAGTGTATATACCAACCATTCCTTACTCAGTGTATCATCTGAAGACATTCTGTTCACAGATGAGTGTTGGATGATCATGAATTCCACCTTTTTGTCAAATTAAAACACGACTTGTGCCCCTTTCCACATAAGTGATAAAACATTCTTCCACTGACATGCAGTCCATTTAAAATAGTTCCTCTTGTGATTTGGGGCAGAGAGGTGGGGGGGGGGGGGGGAGGGAGGAGTGAGTGATCTTAGGATTTAACTACAAGAACAACCAAGACATACACAGACAGAAATAATTTTCAGGGTGTCTTCAACAAAGCATTTCTTGATATTTATTTGCTGTAGAAAGAACTGACTGACCTTTGTATGGGTTTCTACACACATTATTACAAGTTTTAACAGAAAATATCAGCCATGAAAGTTTGCTGAAGCCCTGCCTCAGACTATACAATATGGTTATTTAAAACATCTAGTTCTACATTGCCATATGGTATAATATTTTGGGTTAATTCTTCAAGTCAAACAAAAGTTTTCAGAGTCTGAAAACACGCAAGACATATTATTTGTGGAGCAAATTCATGGAAATCCTGTAGAAGCCTCTTCAAAGAACTGGGTATATTAACTACTGCCTTTTAGAATATTTATTCCTTAATGAAAGTTGTGGTGAATAATATATACCCTTTTCCAACAAACAACTAAGTTCAGTTCACACATATACTAGAAACAAAAATGAGCTACACAAGGACTGAAAAGCACTTTATTTAGTTCAAATCGTGGTTCACTACTCAGTAACACACATTTTTAATAATTTACCAGCAACCATAACAAATTTACCTTCAAATAAAGACCAGTTTAAGAGGAGTCTGAATCACTTGCTAGAGGCCAACTCCTCCTACTCTATTGGCGGATTTTTGAATAGAAACAAATGATGTATGTATTCATACTAATCTAAACTTTCATAGTCTTTGAAAATTTACAGTTCAAGTTTGATTGAGCTCCAAACCATCAATCTCCATAGTTCATCTGGTTAATTATGTCTTGATATTGTTTAACTAGATTGACTATTTCACCTGTCTTTGAATGTGTACTTTACAGGTACTAAAAACCATGGACCACTCACACATAGTGGCAATAAACTTTTTTATTTTATGCACTACTTCATTTTTTTAAAATGATTTCTTTATTATGATTTTTCTGTATTTTATGACAACCATAGTATATTTATCTACTGATGAAGATACTACTTTATTTGATGTAGTCACGAGACTTAATTTAAAACATATTTTGTGTTCATCTGCAACAGATACTCAATTCTTAAGCTGCATATTGTATAAAATTTGAATTTTCATTCTACAGTTAATTTTTGTACAGGTGCATTTGCTCATGAGGTCAATACGATCAAATGAAATGGCTACCTTTGGAATTACACAACTTCCATGCATTTAAGAATAACTCTCTCTCTCTCTCTCTCTCTCTCTCTCTCTCTCTCACACACACACACACACACACACACACACACAGAAAGAAAGAGATTTCAATTTTCAGTTTACCACAAAACTAAAAAGACCATGAAAATCCTCCCTTGGCTACTTCAATTTCAATATATTGAGGAAAGATGACCCACATGTGCATACCTCGAGCCCATTTGGGCAGAGGGCTGAGGGCAGCAGAACTGTGGGGTCGTGATCCAACAGGTGAAGCTGAAGTAGTAGCACCCAGGTCCGCTCCAAACTGCTCACGAAGAGGCTGCCCCACTGTGCCACATATACTTCACTCTCTTAAAATGAACTTCAAAAATTTTCCATAAAACATTTGAACCATAAACATAGAACCATAATTTATAGTAGTCTTGTCAGTAACCAACAGATTTTACTCAACATTTTAAAAATTAATCAAATATACATACAGGTTTCGTCGTCAAATCATTACTGCGTTGACTAAATCAAAGAATCCTTGCTTAATCCCTTCAGTACGTTTCTATTTCATGATTTCCCCACCTTGATTTAAAGAAGGAATAAACCTAATATGAAACAGTTAAAAAAAACTTTCTTATGGCACTAAGACAGAAATGTGACATAATGGGATGTTTGCATTAAATATATAAATTACTTGAGTAACAAGTCTTTTAGTAGTGCGGCTCTCTGTACATCAGTACCATTTGTGACAATTTTGAAAAAGGAAATGATACACATGCAAAAACTTTTAATATCATTCCACAGTGTAACATCATTTTGCTAATACCTAAACATCTCAAATATAGATAGTTTTACTGCCAATAAAAACTTTTTATTTTAATTCTATTTAAATATGTCATTTGTGGTCTATGATGGAAAAACAGATATTTACTGCAAATGATTTTTGCTTTTTGTAGAAACTATTGTGCTGAAATTCAGACATTTTCAATTTCTTTACATTGCTGGCCACCCAAACTGAAGCATCCACATCAGGCGAAATTTACAGCATGCATGCAATTAGCATTTCAACACAGGCACACATCACAGTTTCCTGTAGTACCACTTGCTAGTACTGTACAAAGGAGAACAGATGGCTATGTGGATGTACTAGCATTTTTCTTTTATGTGGTTGTTTTTTATAAGCACTTCAGTATGCTTCCTAGAGACATTAAGCATCTTTTGAACATGGTTCATAGATCAACTAAGAAAGAATTGCTGCCTAGAGAGATTGTAGATTATACTTCAGAGAAATCAGTGAGCATGTCAGATGTAACAAAACAACTATTATGCGGAACTGTAATCGCTAGATGCAAGAGGGAATAACAGACTGATGGGACTGACTGCACCAACCTCACAGCACCATGGCATGTGGTGACAGTATATTGTGTGCATTGCAGTGACGGATTCCTCTGCCACACCATAAACCATATCACAACAGATTCAGTCTGTTGCCTAAGAAACAGTGTCCACATATCATCTTTTATTGCTGAGTGGACTGTCTGCTTGCATCATCCCAATGGCCGAATTAATAGTGTGGTGATACCATGGTGTCTTATAAATTGACATAGTGATCCTGCACCTGGAATTAGTTATGGGTGGTATTTGATTCCACTCCCACACCATCTAGTATGCATTACCAGTACACTAAACAACCAGTATTACATCTCTGTAGTGTTGGAGATTGTTGCTCTTCAATACCTTCAGATACTGCCGAAAGCCACACGACAACAGGATAATGTAAGACAACATGTGGCACATAAATTTCAAGACTAATTCATCTGACTATGTTGCTGTATTCACCTACTGAAAATGTCTGGATGGTTATTGTGGTATGACTCCTTCCCCTATACCAGATAAATTTTTGCAATATGTAGAAGAAACATGGATTGCTATAGTCCAACAAGATATCCACAGCCTCTTTGATTCAAGTCTGATGCATGGAGCGATGGTTATAGCCGGCAATGGAGGCAACACACAATACTGATTTAATACTTTTCCTCACTTCACATTGTGATAACCGCTTCTTGCTGTTTTCTTCTAATAAGGACATAATCACTATGCCGATCACACCAAGTTGTTCATTGCTCAATCTGCAATAGCAACTGACGGTTGAGCTGAACAAAAATTTTTACCACAGATGGACGATCATCACCATTAAATAAATTATGGGCTTTGTTGAAACATAGGGGATGTTCTTCACTTGGGTTTTCCTGACTGTGGAATCACACGTGGATAAGTTATAAACAACACAAACTCAGATTTTCTTGAGTTATACATTGCACAAAAATTAAATTTTCAATAAAAAAATTATTTATCGACACATAAGAAAATTATTATAGTCCTGTGGTACGGCAGCACTGTGCTGCTCTCTCCACAGCTCAACGCAAAGAGAGCTTGTGCAATGTCTTTCCAAAGTAGTTCGGGCACAGATACCACACACTGATTCTTACAAAGAAGAAAATAATATCAATACCGAAATGAAGTGAATTTAAGTGTTACAAAGTTACATGTAGTAAAGCAATGAAAATTTATATTAAGAAAATTTTTTATTATGGGGTGGGCAATTCTATTACAACATGTATCTTCAATCACATGATCTTTCTACAAAATGTAACACACAAATAAATTTCACTTGTGATATTTTCCATAGTTCTTGGAGTTTCATTTTGGATGTCCAGCATTGTAATTAATGATAAAATTAATTTAACAACAACAGAAAAATATACACCTACTTCAAGGTTGTTATTAATACTGGAAATACAAAGTACTGTAAGGACAGATTTGATATATCATAAAATATTCAATTATTACTTTGTCAAAATAAAAGCCTCGTATGAAAAGAGAAATGAGATGTTTTTATTGTGTGAATGAAATGTCACAATACTTGCCAAAATTAATATAAAGTAACCACTTAAAGAATAAAACAAACCATAAATTGAATCTAGTATCTCACAAATTTGTTTTATCTCTTGGTTGCCAAAAGCATGCAACATCTGACGTACTAAGGGTATTTGAAATACAACTAATATTACATTCTAGAGTTTAAAAAAAATATATAAGCATACTATGAATTATTAAACTAGTCTTCCAATCACTCAGTTTCACCAATAATCAACTGAAAACTTTCCTTTATAATTGGAGAGGGAAAGCAAGTACACAATGTTTCAAAATTGGATAGTAATGATACTGACTAATGAGCCATTTCACTTGACAATGCCATAAACTACTCAACAACAAATTGCAAAACCTTGAGGGAATCTTAAGAATGTGACACTGATGCCATACAGATTCTTATATAAGTAAACAAAAGGACAAATAAAGCCAGATATTAAAATTCAAAATGTGTAAATCTGAAAGAGCTTTGACAGGTCATCTAAGAGGCATTCAACATTTTCCCCAGGATGTTTCTTTCTTTCTCGTATATAACAATTAAATAATACTACTTAACAGGGAACAGCAACAGGTCATGTTATATGGCAACAAGGCATACATGTCAGCTAGCAATGCCAGGAGTAAAAGAAAATAAAAAGAATATTTTGTGGCATACTGTGAAGAAGTGGGTGACATGTTCTATTATTCTCATTTTGTTGTCACAATTTGGCATCTGTGGAGGGCCAATACTTTTGCAAGTATCAACAATTTATAGTACCCACAACTGTCAGTGATACCCCAAGCAGAATTTTTTTTCTTTGCAATGGGTGCTGAAATACAACTGATGGCAGGGATGAATGCAATAGGTGGTAAAGGCATAGTAACCAGGAAACTTTTGCTTACAATCTAGTTAAAATGCTTCCTTTCAGTTTAGTTTACCACAATGATCCAGTATACAAATTTAAGGATCACTCAAGATATAAAATTGTTGCTTTGCTTTAACTATTTTTGACCTCTTACACAGCATATCACACACTTTCTGCAGTCAAATTGCAATCTAGATGTGATGTCTGTCTTGTGTAGTTTGCAATAGGTCACCATGTTCCCTGTTCAAGTAGGTAGATAACGATACTGACAGGAAATCTGAGGCATCCCACTCACATCTGTCACTGACAAGAAGAGCGATTTATCCGGGATACCAACACAGATACTCAGTAGATTTTGGATTGAGATTGGCAGCATAAAAGTTTTTCAGTTAACCAATCATGAACAAACACTGTGGAAACAGTAGAGTTTGACACAACAGTGCTGTTGAATGTGAAAGCTAATAAATACTGAATGACATGGCCAACTTACATGGCTGAGCAGCTTGCTGTTTATTTAAACAAACGAAACCAGATTTTTTACTACAATGTAATTTGGATAAGCGCAGTTGAGTGTGGGATTCTGTAGTAGGTAGACATGATAACATCTACATACATACTCCGCAACCCACCCAAATGTGCATGGTGAAGCGTACTTAGTAGTACTACTAGTTACTTGCTTTCCTGTTCCTGTCCCATACAGAACAAGCAAAAAATACCAATACTTGTATGCAGGGCCATATGTAGAGTATGCGATGCCACTGTGCAATAATTTATTTTATGCCCCCTCCCTGGCATCTGGAATTCAAACTGGTAAAAAAACACCTCTCTGGATACACCACCGCTATTAGCACAACAACCTGAATTTCAAAGTTTAATGCTGTAATCCAAACTCTGAATATGAATATTATTGAATTTATTAACATTAAAATAATATTTAAAACATAAATTCGATATCAATATTTTCCCGCTCTTTGCAGCTGCACATGTTGAACCTGCCTAAATACGGCCCTGCTTGTATGCATCTGTATGGGCCCTAATCTCTCTGATCTTATCTTTGTGGTCTTTACGAGAAATGGAGGTTGGAAGTAGTAGAATCTTTCTGCAGTTTGCTGCAAATTACAGCTCTCTCAATTTCTTCAACAGTGTTTCTTGGAAAGAACATCACCTTCCCTGCAGTGACTCCCACTTACGTTACCGAAGTACCTCAGTAACACTCGCACATTGATCACACCTATCAGTAAGAAACCTAGCCACTCGCCTCTAAATTGTTTCTACATCTTCCTTTAAACTGACCTAGGAGGGATCCCAAACACCTAAACAATACTCAAGACAGGGTCACAAAAGAATCTCCTTTACAGATGAATCACCTCTTCCCAAAAGTCTCCCAATAAACTGAAGTCTACTGTCCACCTTCCCCATGAATGTCCTCAAACTCATTCGCTTTCATACTGCTATGCAACATTATGCCTAAATACTCTTCAGAAAACAGCTGCAGATTGCAACTCACTCTGTCCATCAGATCATTTATGTAGATAGAAAATAATAGTGGTTCTATCACACTTGCATGGGGCACCCCTGATGATAGCTTAGTCTCTGATGAACACTCGCCATCGAGGACAACATATTGGGTTCTATTACCTAAGTAGTGTTCAAGCCACTCAACATATTGGGGTACCTATTCCATATGCTCATAATTTTGTTAGCAGTCTGTAGAGCAGCACCGTGTCTGATGACTTTCACAATTTGAGAAGTATGCAGTCTGCCTGTTGCCCTTCATCCATAGCTTGCAAGGTGTGTTAAGAGAGAAGGGCAACTGAGTTTCGCATGATCGATATTTCCTAAAGCCATGCTGATGCATGGACAGAAGCTTTTCATTCTCAAGGAAGTTTACTATATTAGAAATGAGTATATATTCAAAAATTCTACAGCAAACTGATGTTAATGATATTGGTCTGTAATTATGTGGGTCCAATCTTTTGCCATTATTATACACGGGAGACACCAGTGCATGTTTCCAGTCACTTGGAACTTTGGGTTGGATCAAAGGTTCCTGATTCATGCATGCTAAGTAAGGATCCAATGCTGCTGAGTACTATTTGTAAAACCTGACTGGTACTCCACCTGGACGTGGCAACTGATTTGTTTTCAACTGTCTCAGCGGTTTCTCCACACTGGCTATGTCTATTACTATGTCCTCTCTTTGGGAGTTAATCAGATCATCAAGTGAAAGTATGCCTGCATGGTCCTCCTGCATGAATAATTTCTTGAATGTTAAATTTAGAACTCTGGCCTTAATTATGCTGTCTTCTATCAGCACGCTAGAATGACTGAATAGAGGCCTTTAATTTGCTTCCTGATTATACATAGGAACAGAATTTTGTTGGGTTCTCAACAACATTTTTACCTGAGGTATGATGGTGGTAGTTATTGTATCCTTAGTGCATTGATCTTTTTATAGACACAGGAATCTCTACTCAGTTTTGACTCTTTTTATTTGTTTGACCTCTTTTGAACCGCGATTCCAACTCCCTTTGCTTTCTCAGCATTTTTCGAATAATATTATTGAACCAAGGTGGGTTTTTCCCACCCTTAATCCACTCTGTCGGCACATTCAAGGGTGGTTCTATTAGTATCCAAACCAGAAAGAAAACAAAAATTTGGTAAACTAGTCGTTTCTCAACATAATCTTCCAGCTCTATACACTTTGCCAAGCAATGTTCAATAAGTTCGATACCATTTTATAATGAGAACTGTTCAAATCCTCAAAATAGCCATTAACTGCCAAAATCACATCTTCATTTTTTGAAAATCTTTGACCAACGAGCCATTTTTTTTAAAGTCTGGGAACAGAAAATAATCCAAGTGGGCTGGTGAAGTGGGTTCATAGGGTAGCAATTCATATTTTACTTCATGAATTTTGGCCATTGCAATAACGGTCTTGTGAGCTGGTGCATTGCCCTGAAGAAGAAACACTTATTGGCCAAATGCGGCCAGTTTTGGTTGATAGCTTCAGCCAACTGTTAGAATAAGTTCACATAATACTCCCGTTGATACTTTTTCCTTTTAAAAGATAAGCAATGAAAATTAACCACACATATAAAAAAAAAAAAGAACCACACAATATCATGACTTTGCCAGCAAATAAACCGGTCTTCTCCTTCTTTGGAGTAGGTTTTCCAATTTGTGTCCATTGCTTTGATTGTTCTTATGTCTAGGTAGTGAAGTGGTTAATCCATATTTCATCCATGGTTTGTTACTGTGAAATTTAGCCAAACACTCAACTGAAATATCTTCCGTCACTGTTTTTGCTCGAGTGTGAGCAATCGCTGTACAAAACATACAGTTTTCTTATGTTCAAATTTTCAGATAATATTGTTGAAATGCCTACTATCTCTGCTAGATCATGTACTTAATGAAAATTATCCAGCACCTCTTTGTGAATTTTCTTTACCACTTATGGAGTCGTAACCTCATTTGGTCGACCACCACAATGTTCGTCACAAAGTTTTTGTGCAACACGGTCCTAGTGTTTGTGGAAATTTTAAGTTTAATGAAGAATGTACATCATATTACCATTAAATAAAGTGTGACTTTGATAGAAAAATCACACACGTTGATCGTTCCAAAAGCGAGAAGCAATTCTTGGTGTTGTATCTCTGGGGCACCCTTGCATGCTCTCTCTGTCGAGCAGCTCTGGGTATCTCTGTGCGCCACAGCACACGATTTGCATGTGCGCTACACTGGGTCATTTGTAGGCTTGGAGACTTTGATGTATGGATAGGTGGGCACGGGCCCAAGTTTTAATAGGTTCGTACCATGCAAAAACGTAGGGACTGGAATGGTAACTAACAACATTTACTTTAAATGGAAGTCATGGATTTGCTTCACAGAAGTAAGGTGGACAGCTACTGTCACCAGTCAGTAGCAATTTACAAAAATTTAACTTTTCACCTCACTAGAGCAATGCTCATTCCCATACAGCTTGGTGCACAACTGTTTTGCAGAAGTTCAGCTGGCAGTTGTTTGATCATTCAGCATATAATCCTGAGCTTGCACCCAGTGATTTCACACTTTTCTTGCACCTCAATAAATTCCTGTCCTCCAGCCAACTCTTGGGAAAGCTGAAATTGACTGCCATACACTGCCCCCCCCCTCCCCCCCATTAGGAGAAGAGAGACTTCTACGACACAGGAATACCAAAGAAGAGCCCACAAAATAACAGGTTTCTTATTTCTTTTGCTGACCATGTAAAAAATAGCTCAATCATCGCTGTACCTGTTACCAATAAAGCTTTTCATTTAACTATGTTGTATTTGTGATGTTTCAGGCTCAGAATGTACATGGCTATGCCTCCAGGATGCTGGCATCATCATCATCATCATCATCATTGTGAAGTGTATCTTTGGTGCCAGTGAGGTGGAATTCCTTGAGCACATTATCTCTGCCAGTGGGTCATGTCCACTCCCTGATAAGGTACAAGCTATCCTACAGTGACAGCATCCTACGACTTTCATGGACCTCTGCCTTTTCTCAGCATCTGAAGAATGCAGCTGCTATGCTGGAGTCACCCACTCCTGCCATTTTCAGTCCCATAAAACAAAATAATACAGTTTCAATGCTGCCAAACGTGACTTGTCAGACACTATCCTGCTTGCCCACCCGCACCTCGCTGCCCCAGTTGCTGTGGATGGATGGATGGATCGGATGTTTTAGACACATGACAACTAGGTCTTTAGTGCCCTTAAAATCTATTAAGAGAGAAAAGTGATTAAAAATGGGCAACAGGAAGAAAAAAGTCAAACTAGGCAAATGTATGGAGTTGAACCAAAGCTCAGAAATGTTGCATATGGACAATATAAGTTTGCCCAAGAAAGGAGACAGTCGTACAAGTGATTAAAACATGATATCAAAAAATTACGACCAGCTGATCACCAGAATAAAAGAGGTGAGCCAGCTTCTGTGCAAAACAATAAATCATCCAGCATAAAAGCTTAGGCAAAAGTTCAGACAATTCACAAAATTTTTGAACTCTGGTTACACTTGCCTCGCCATCAACTAAGACATAGGACAGATCAACACCAAGATTGTCCACTGCCCTCAAATCAAGATAAAAAAAAAACACTCAAAATGTGGTGTACAGTGATTTGCATGCCACTGGCATCAGAAAGTGGAGACATCATCCTGACAGTAGAGAGAGAGAAAAGAAAAAAGCTGTGTGTGAAAGGCCAGTGCCCAATTCAGTGGCATGTCAGTGTCACTTCATGCCGCCTCAATGACCGACAGAAGGTTTGCCACAGTCGGACACTTAATTTAACCATCTACACTTCATTACCCGTCACTGCCAGCAACGCCTCCTCCCACAAATGAAGGCACTTCTGCCACACCACAGAGATGATGTCCTGCAAGGGAATAGCATACTGTACAATAGTACAGCTTCTGCAGACCACCTTGGCAGCCCAGTCAGCCAATTCATTGCTCTGAATTTCCCCATGTCCTGAAACTCAACAGGATGGAATGCATTCCCATGCTGCTGGAGGGAGTGCAGTTGGTCACGAATGAGATGTACAATGGGGGACTAAAAGATTAAATTATTTGGGCCAGGTAAAGTTCAAGAACAGAGCACTGTACATGCCCTAGTTCCAAAAGTCCATTTTCAATTTTAGTACTATGAACATGTGTGTGTCTGAATTTTATAATAATCTAATCTTTAATCAGTCTCCTAAAAACATATAAAGGCCTACAACTGCAAAATTTTTAGTGAATTACTATTTAAAATATTACCTGCAAGAGTTCTAAAAAATAAATTGACTCCAGTGGGATTCGAACGTGCGCCCATTGGTTCATAAACCGTCATCTTATTCACTCATCCAATGAAACATATGTGAGAAGCAGTTTGTTGCAGTAAATGTACACACATGTAATTCTTATACCTCAACCATTTGTACGTCCTCAAATAATGTTATCCAAAGTAAATGATACGTGAGTTAAAGTGCAATGAATCTCATCATGTACTGTATCGTAACTATTTGTATCGCTTCTATTTGACGAAGTAAACAGCAAACCGCTGGAGTTGGCCACTGTAATGCTTTTGAGCTTGGGCACGAGGAATACTCTGTTCTTGGCCTTTAATTTATTCAGGCTAGGTAATCTTTTTGTCCCCCATTGTACTATCTTCTCAGCTGGATACAGGTGTTGTAAAGATTGCAGTGAGCTGAGGGAATCAGACCATATAAGAAACTGTGTTCCCTGTACACAATGCATTTGCTCTGTTGTCTTTAGGATCCTATGTAGCTCTGCTGAGAAACTAGAATGGGCAGTGTGGAGGCAAATCCAGATGACATGGTTGGGGAACACTACGGAATAGCCTAGGGAGTCTTTTCCACGCAACTTGCGAGAACAACACTACGACAAGTACTAGGGCATGTGCAGATTTTAAAAGAGGAATCAAAATGTCGTCCTTCCACGAGTCAGGGAACTGACTTTATGCCCAGATGAAGTGAAAAAGGTTGAGGAGGATTTCCTTGTTCTGCAAAGTGAGGTACTGTATGATACTGTAGTGGATACCAATGTGATCTGGGGATGTCTCATGAGCCACAGACAATGCACAATCCAGCTCCGACAGAGAGAAGGGGCAGTTATACTCTTCATCAATGCTGGACCAGAAGTCCAAAATTAACTTGGCAGCCAACCGTGGCACTGGAAAGCCAGATTGTAACCAGCAGTGGCGTTAATTGTTGAAAAATAGCCTGCCATATTCTGAGCGATGTCTCGTGGTCTGGTCTGGAGAGAACCATTACCCATCACAGCAGCCACATCACCTTACTCCTCTCCCAGATATCCTCCTGGAGGTATCCCATACGTGTCAGTTTTTGATGGAATGATTAACAGTTTTCAGGAACTGTTGCCACAATTGTTTCTTGCTCCCTAGTATAGTTTGATAACATTTTGGCCACGCCACCTGAAAGGCTGTGATTTCCTCCTCGGTTGGTTGGCTTTTGAACCTTCACCAAGCTGCAGGCCATGTCCTAACTGCAGAGAGGCATTCATCACTCCACCAATGAAAGGCCTGCCTTATCGGTTGTCATGAAGACTGTGCAATGGAAGCTGCAGTAGCATGGTGGATCATGTCAGTGATATGATCCACCCATTCCTGTACATGGGCACAATGAGCAAATGGAGCTAGTCTTTGTACGGGATCTAGTCTGCTCTACTGAACACCCATTGTGATAGTTGTATAACAGGCTCCACTGATCTGGCATTGATCAGACTGTAAAGTGATCACTTCTGTGAAGGTCACTGGCCATTTCCTATTGAATTGTAGGAGCAAGGACTGGAGAGCAAAGCAAAAAGATTAATGGCCAAGAACAACACTGTTCTAGTGCAGAAGTGTGTACTTTGACCTCTATTTAGTAAATAGGCACTTTAAGATGAGAGAAGCCTCTCAACTGCTCTACCCCTGGGGCATATAGATACAGGGCCCCAAAGCACAATGTCTGCATTAAAATCACTGCAAAGGATGATTGGGTTATTCAAGAGCCTCTTTATTGAGCAGATCGTGAGGAGGCAGACACAGGGAGCATATACTCAGTTGGTGGCGCACATGCACTGACACTGCAACTGCTTGTAGGATTGTGTTGAGATAGACAGGTTCAGAAAGGTAGGCTGTGTTACCAGAAACAGCCACTCCTCCTCTAGCTATCTGTCCACTAACATTGTCCTTTAAGGAAAGGCTTGAAATTGTCACCTGGAAACGTATACACATAGGTCTTCCCCGAGATGATAAATGTAGTTCCTCCATGTGTGTGTCCTAAATCCCTGCAAGTTCCACTGCAGTATGGGAGCCATCTATCAAGGAGGTTGAACCCTCACTCTCTCACTCTCTCTCTGATGGGGCTAGCAGCCCCTAACAGGAGTGAGGTCACCTTTGGGGCGAGATGTTTGCCTCATGTGTACATCAACCTCCATGGGCTCTGGAGCTGAATGACATGGCATGTCAAGCACAATGACATCAACCTGGTTTGACTTTTTATCTACAGTTTTCTCGTGAGACTTTTCTTTATCCTTTTTGGCCTTTGTTTGCACTTCAATACCCGTAGTGCAAGCTGCAGTGGTCTTTGGCACAGGTTCTGGCATTAAAGACGGTAGGAGCTCTGCACTATCGGTACCAGTACCTTGTTCCACCATTTTCGGCAGGACTACAGGAGATAAAGCATCTGCCACATTGCACGTGCACTGGCACGATCAGGTTTTAGTGCCAACACCACCATTGGTGGAGACCTGTTTCTTCACAGTTGTCACTAAACACATACCATGCCATAACAAAAGACACTGAAAAGTACACCCCACTTATGTGTCGGCCACTGTTGTTTATCTACGGGTTCATTACCAACATCTGCCATGTCACCAAAACTGACAATGTTGTCAATGACTGACTGAGCTGCACCTGTAATGCTACTTCATCCCTGGACCTCAGAGTACTCAGTAGTGCCCAGTGGTATGAGCTAGAATGCACTCGTGGGCTCACCACCACATGGACACTGCTTTGTGCCTACACCTTCAAAACACAGTAGTCTCTGCATCTAACAACAGAATTTGGTGTGATTTAACCACCAGTACACTGTGACCTTTCTCACATTCGACCTTCTACAAAACCACATTCAACCGGCTACACAATTTGGAACATCCTGACACATATGCTTCTGCCACCCTGGTGCAGCAATGATGTGTGTGGCCAAGTATTGAGAGGGACTGAAAAACCTGGGCCTCAACTGCCACCATGCTGAGATCAGCCACCACGTACACTCTTCCATAGCCTCCAACACAGATCTCAGGCACCACATCACCCACATTCATTTGGACCTTGTTGTTACCTAACAACTATCTGACTGTTGCCGCTATATCCTCAAAATGGTAGACAGGTTTACCTGCTGGCCCAAGGCAACACCAATACCTGATATCACCATCGTCACAGTACTGCCATCTTTGTCTTAATGTGGATTGCCAAGTCACAATGGACTACTGCGACCAATTTACATACCATTTTTCTAATGTGCTTACGGACGTCTGCAGGGTTGACCTGCACATACGAATGAGTTACCATCCACTGAACAATGGTACCGTGGAATGGCTTCTCTAACTTTATACACCCTCACCTGAAATGGACTGATAACTCTGTCTCTAGTACTCCTGGGTCTCTTTACCACTCACAAGGCCGACCTTGACAAATCGGCTGCTAGTCTGGTTTATGGCCAGCCACTCACACTACCCTGTGACTTCCTAGAGCTAGTTGATCTTCCTGCAAACAGTGTCAGGCCCAAATTCAACAACATGTTGGGGGATTTATGGGACAGCTGGAAGCCATCCACCCCAGCCCCCACGGATTAGGGAAAAACCTTCATTTGCAATAACTTTTCATTGTGCACCAACACCATTAACTATTGGTGGTTCTGAACACGTGGAAATGAGCACAAAAGAACGCCAATTAACTGTACAAGTGATCTTAATCTAGTTTACATTCACTCTCAGAACAGGTGGGTCCTTGTCTTCCTGTTCCTAAATTACGTGCTTCTCCTTTTGCACATTCCTTGTTATGAACATAAAATGAATAATTCTGAAAGCTATGAATAGATTTTAACTATTTAAAAGTTTCATAAATTTCTGACATTGAGTCAGCTTTTGGGGGCTATGTAAGTGGTGTTTTAAAAACTGCAAATATAAATTAAAGAGGCACAGGTTGCCTAAGATTGCCTTAAAAAGGGGAAAAAATAAATAAATAATAAAATAAAATAACAACAGTTTGGCAAATCTAGGTTTCCATCATCAGATCTTTTATGTTATTAACAGTTCATTACTTACATGTCAACCACTGGAATTGCATGATAACAGCAGGATTCTGGCCACATTAGTGTGTCAGGAGTAAAAAAACATCAAAATAAAATATAAAACATTTTTACTGACATTCCAACAATCTAACAACAACACAATTGTGACTGAGCAGACATGGAAATTCATGTCAGCTCAATCACCATTGTGTTATTAAATGAACTAGTATGTGGGGGAAAAATCAGTAAAAATGTTTTATATTTTATTTTGGTGTTGTTATTGCTCTTCACACACGTTTGCAGCATTCTGCTATTACAATGCAATACCAATGGTTAACATGCGATTCATGAACTGGTAATAATATACAAGATCAGATGATGGCAGCCTGCAGTTACTGAAACCAGTAATTAAGATTTTTCAAGCAAACATAAGCAACTTAAGCTTTTTGCAGTTTTCTAAAAGTTTCTATTTGCAGTAAGGGCCAATCATTTTGTCTCTTTCATAATTATGGAGTATATGTCCTTATTACACTGTCACAACCAAAGTTTCTTAGTTTAAAGCAAGGGTGGGCAGCTGGATGGATCCAGCTCACAATTGGTTTCAATCTGTCACTCAAGAAATTCATATGAGAGCAGGCTACTGTAAAACCTCATAATATAAGAAATAATGTATAAGAAGTATAAATAAATGTAAATATATGAAATGATGTGAACATGAAATGTTGACCATGCTTGGTTTAGAGCTTATTTAATGTATTTCTATCATTCCCCTCCCACAATTTTTAATGCTTCATGTAATTTTAGAGTACTTAGATATCCACATAATTGCACATGTCTCTAATGAAGGTGTAATTATTACACTGTAATTTTTTTATGATCCTTCTAAGTTTTTAAGGCTTCTGTGGTTAAAAATTACAATCAATCTTAGCAATCGTTATGCGGGTAATAGTATCTAATTTTATTATCATTTGTCTATGCTTGTCTTATTAAAATCCAGTGAGACTTGACTCCTCATTTTTTGTTGTTATACTTTTAATACTTTTAATATTTTTATACTAGGTGGTTTATTAACATAACCTAAGTGCTCTTACCTAAATATTAACCTTTTCAAAAGCTTCATTGGAAACTTCAACTGTTTAACTCAAATAAAATGTCACATTAGAGAATTGTTACATACAACCTATGTTCCTATATAAATGGAAAGTATAATTTATTCCCTCTCTAAGTTTCTGGAAAATTTATGTCTTCAGTCACTGCATTCACAGCTAAAGGTTAATATTTTCCCTTTTATGCAGAGGAGCTTACAGATTTAGTATATGTTAAGAAATCATATTTCAATGGGTGGCTTGTAGTTAACAAATACATTTCTGTTATTACTAATTGAATTGCAATTTTAATTATCATCATACTTCTTGACTCTTGTCTCTGCAGCAGAAGTCTGTCCAACTTTCTAGATGATGACTGATGAATTATCAAAGGATAATAACAAAATAACCAGATACTCTGTACAAAAATGTACTAAATGGTATCAAACCCATCCATTTTTTTTTCATTTTTTTCCCTCGTTTAACTGCAGCCAATTAAGCAACTTTCTGCTGCAAGATAGCAATAAACAGAAAGCATGCAGAGTGCATCTAAAAAAATGAGACTACTCTTTTACAAAGGCTAGTAATGAAATAAGTATAAACAAAAAGAGTGATGGAGCAATCTGAATGTTACTCAGAAATGCAACAGCAGAATAAAAACAATCTCATCACACATTACGAAGCATGCAGAGCTAAATTCTCCTCTACCTTTCTCAGTGAAGTAATTATACTGTAGCGAAGGCTGGAAAGGTTCTACAATTTCATCTGCAAAAGAAGATATTTAAAAAGTTAATTGCACACAGAAGATTAAAAAGCTGGATATGTTCCATAACTTAAATATGTACACTGACCTCAATAAATGTTTCATAGTAAAGTACCCAAAACCAAGAAAGCATTACTACTATATACAGCCAAACACTATAAACAGGTTGGTACATTAAGGTATCATAAAGCTGAAAGCCATTTAAAACTGCATACGATCAGAAGCATATTAAACAATGATCTTAATATTTCACTAACTGCAAACCACATACAGCTCCCAGATTGATGGTATCTCTAACACCAACTATTTTCGACTGTCTGTACATGCCTCACACTTTGAACAGACAATGATGATGACAATATATTTACTTAAATACTCACAGCTGCTCCAATTGTTGAGCTTACCGTTAATGTTAAGGCTGGACATATCTGGTGGTGGTGGCAGGTCTGGTGAAACTGTTACAGCCTGTCGTACTTGTCCAACAGCTGTCAGGAGCTAGAAACACACAAAAAAATAATCAGTGACACACAGGATGAAATTCTTACTATAGTGATAGTGACTTTCTTCATGTAATACCACAATGGGTAGAGTACAATTTGTGTGACAGTTGTCTACAGGACTACAGTGACTAGAAATTATGACAATATTATCTGTAAGGCACAGAATGCAAATAGGTAACGCATATATACAATGAGTTAGTAAAATTAAAAGATTACTTTAAGTGGCTGTGTCCCTTACAAAACTACATTTTCAATCACATTACAGACTGTTTCAATATTTGCATAGTGGCATTAATCATTTCCGAAAATGTAAAAAAAGTATTCAAAAAATATGATTTGAAAGAAAATAAGGAAGGTAACAGCTTTACAACTCATCTTCAATAACTTTAGAGATAATGCACTAGCTTGGTAGAACTAGAGAAAAGACACTGTCAATTGGGGGGTCTTCTTTTAATAATCATGCCAACATTTAACTGAAGCGATTTAGAGATACAGGAGAAAATTTAAATCTAGATTATACATGTCCCCTACTCCTCTTCAATATATGGCCACTGTCTTTAACTACTCCACTACCCAGTCAACTGCTACTTTCTTTTCATGTACTTGTAAACTCGTGTAATTGTAGTCTGGTTTCTCTGGATGTTGTAGATTATCTTTCACACTCTATATTTTATCCCTGCTACCATTAGAATTTCAAGGTATATTGCAGCCGTCACTGCAAAAAAGCTTTATCTAAATCTACAATAATCATAAACATAGGTTTTACTTTATATAATCCATACTTTAAAGTAAGTCATAGAAACTTTGTTTCTTGAGCACTCACACCGATTTCTCCAGCATTGGCTACTACCAGATTTTCCATTCTTCTATAAATAATTTGTGCCAGTATTTTCCAACACTGATAGTTCAGTAATGTTCACACATTTCAGCATTTTTTTAAACTGGAATGATTACATTCTTCTTGAATATGAGGGTATTTCACTTTCGTATCTTACATGCCAGTTTCGACAGTTTTGTCTCCAAAGGTTCTCAATAAAATCTGAGGGAATGTTGTCTATTTCAAGGAAAAATTGTAATACTCAGTCCATTTTTCATTAAGTATAATATCTCCAAAACCACCTTCACTAGCATCTTAATTTCTGATAATGTTTTCCTGCATCTTTCACAGCTTTCCTTTCATTAATCACAAAGGGACCGCATGTGCTTACCTTCACCAATTCTATTACATTGATGAGATGTGTAGAACATGGTTAGGACTTCAAAACTTGTGAAGATGCAACTCTGAACCATTCTCAAGAATACTGAGTTATAGGCACATCTATGTAAGTTCTATTGTGTGGTTACGTATAGGGAAGGAAGGAAGAAAGGAAGGAAAATTATGGTTTAACATAGGCAAGGAGATCATCAGTGCTTAGTTTCTAAAGCATGAGGTCCTTGGATAGTATCATGCTGTTGGTGCTTGAGTCTTTTATTCCCATGGAACTACAAATACAGATTTATGATGACTATCCAAATTACTGGTATTAGATGATTCATTTGTTATTTGCATAATCTTTATTATGAAAATGGGAAAACAGAATTTGTGCTTACAGAAGTTGGAAATATAAAAGGATGCCCAAACATTTTAAAACATTCAGTATAGTCTCTTAGTTATGGCATGTCTGGAACACTGCACAAATTAGGATGATAGTGATTGTAGGAACAAGTGAAATAATTAATTATTGTGACATACATCACATGTAATCAAAGCTTAGTTTCTAAATGAGCATGGTTTTTTCAGCATTTCTACTGCGTACAAAACTTGGTTTACGTTCATAAATGTTTCTCAGTCATCACACAGTGTTGCATTGTACCATACTGAGGCATAACACAAAATATTGGTGCAGACAAGTGATGATGTATGATTTCTGCAGTAAGTATAAGGTTTTACCCACCTGTAAAATTAAATGTCACAGGGGTTGCACATAAACACTACATTTTGGAGGAATGAATATTTCATGTTGGCATATCCTCTCTATCCTGAAAAATTTCATCCTACCAATTGAGGTTCATTTGCCCTTGCCAGAAATTGAGAGGCAAAAGAAAGTAGCCCCCTTCAGCTTCCCATCTCTAATGACCATATTGTTGAAGAGATGTTAAACCCTGATCTTCCTTTCCTTTTACTCCAACTATTAAACATCTCTCTCAACATAGCTGTCACTGCTGATGCAGAGCTACTACATCAAATTTGGCACAATACCTTTCCTGTTTTCATATCTGGTCTCTTTTAGTTTATGGAAAAGGGAGACTGAGTCAGTGCTAGGTAAGAGAACACAGTGGCTGACAAACCACAGCCATGCTGTGTTTAGCCAAAATTCTATTTCAAAATGAGAATGACGAGTAGGTGGCATTCACAGTGTGGGTGACAAGTGCCCACAGCCCCCAAGTCTGACCATCTGCATCTCACTGGTTCACGAAGGAGACACAGAACCCCATGGTGGTAGTACTCCTTATTCAAATTAGTAACTTCTGCAGTGTACTCATAATGGACCAGGGTAGTGGAGACAAGAAAGACTGTCAGCTGGCAAGCACACTATGTATTCCTCCACATACACAGAGTATATGTGGGCAATATATAGTTGTTAGTTTCAACAATAAAAAATAACATTGGCTCAAAAGCTTTTAGACAAATCTGAACAGCCCTAATGAGGGAACTGATGACTGAGCTGTTTAGTCCCCTCTAACTCCTCACAACAACAACAACAACAACAACAGCAACAACAACAACAGCAACAACAACAGCCCCCCACAAAATTCTACGATAGCGAGAACAATACTTTAAAATAACTTACCAAAGTATCACAATGTCAATTTCCCCAAATATATTAAGGATACAAAACACAAAATCTACAATATTTTTTACTTAATGATATGCGATGTCTATTTCTAATACACACATCTTAACTTGTATTGGTGTAATATTTCTGGCAAACTATTATTAAAATTATGTTCCATGAGGGGATGCCCGAGGTTTTGGCAAAATGAGGTGGTATTGCTTGATAAGTGGCGTTTTCATGGCGCACAGTTGAAACATGTACACATTGCATCATATGCGGAAACACATGCACACTACACAACACAGAGCGTAATTAAAGTGCACAACATTGGGAAAAAAAGCATTACTACAACAGCCCCGTTGGTGGAAGCGGAGGTAATGCGCTGACCGGATCTCGTAAGGTGTTGTTTTACTCGTGAAGACCTTGGGCAGAAGTAGATGTTGCTGAAATGGTTACCAGGTGATGCTGTGTCCATGGAGATCAACAGGGGTGGTCCATCAAAAACATACAATGGTTTCACTTGGTCAATCAAGATTGTAGTGGGCTTAGTGTTGACTAAAACATCCAGTTTGAGGTTCCCCCTTTGGGTATTTTGTGTTGCCTGTTATATGGTGGTTGGAGGGCTGGGCTAATGCAGCTAATGCGCAGCAAGATGTGTGCACACATGTTGAGATCTTTATGGACAAAAGTGCATGACATTCAGTGCCTGGATGGTTGCATGATCTCACAGGCAACTGAGGAAGGTAGGTTTAGTAGTCTCGTCTTCAAATTTGCCAGGTAGCTGTACACACTCTCTCTCTCTCTCTCTCTCTCTCTCTCTCTCTCTCTCTCTCTCTCTCTCTCTCTCTCTCCATATACCAATTCTGCGGAGGATGGGTCCAGGTGTGTAGGTGTTTCTCAATAGCAATTCCCCTTAAAACAACTACTTTCTGTTCATATTTGTGATACGTCAGTGCTGACTTGAAGAATCTGTGCCAACGCTCAAACACCAGATTGCTGGCTGAGTGATAGCTGGTTGTTTTATGGTGGTACATTCTGCAAAGCTATGTAAGCTTGGCAAATAGATCAGACTTGAATTATTTAGAGCGGTCCATTGTGATATGGAGAAGGCAACTTAACCGAGACACTGATCAACCATGAAGGACTATGCCAACATTCAACCTGAGATACTGTCAACTGGCTTTGCTTCTGGCCACCTGTGAAACGGTCGATCATGGTTAACATATAGCACTGACCGTTTGACGGTGGGAGAGGTCTGACTATGTGAATATGGATGTGTGTGAAACGGGCATTAGTGCCCAGAAAACTGCCAATTGTCTCGTGTAAGTGTCGACCAACCTTACTGCACTGGCACTAGATGTAACTTCTTGTTCACTTGCAGAAGTCTTTATTGAGTCCCAATCATCTTGCAGATCATGATGCATTGGCAAACCTTGAGTAATCTATTGTAGAGACACTGCCAACACACAAGAGTTCCATGGGTATATGCACAAATCACAGGCAGTGTCCACTAAATACATCAAACCTGTGTCAATCTGTCACAAATAGGCACTGCAACATGGCTTGGCAATTGGTTGATGCGCCTATGACCAATGCTGTTGTCATTTGGGTAAGTGCAACGTTTTGTACAGTTGCACGCCTGATCTCCAAACAGCTCACGATACCAACACGTTCCTTACTGCTCAGTCACTTTTGTGGATGAGGTCGATAATGTTCTGCTTTGCGACCGTCTTTGGAATCTTAGCCAGTCGTAATCACAACTTTAATCACGGCAAGACAATAGCTGATTGAGCTGCTGTGTTAAAAGACCAGATGCTGTTACCAGATTGATGGGTGTTGGCAACATCCCACCTTATGTTTTATCCACCAGGTCTGCCACGGCATCCAAAGTCATGTGATGCTATGATTGCCTTAATGGGAGGTAGTAAGCTACTGCTACAAATAAATCATACCAGACTATTCAGAACTGTACCCATGCCAACTTTACTCTTCAAAAGCCACAAATACTGTGACAGTTTTCAGTTCCCATAGTATTCTTGTGTTAAAACCTGAAGGAAGCAGCCGATACTCTTGTTGTTAATCCAGCCTTCAGCACAGTAAATATGTCATGCACCTCTGCAGTATACTGGTGGCCAAGATGGCTAACAACTAATGCAACTTTTGTGGTATCGGCCATTATTGCCGAATAGAGGAAGTTTGCCTCGACTTGGTCGAACCACGGAGCCACGTTGTGAGGCCAGAAGGGTAGTAATATAATTGCTAGCATTGATGGCAGCTTGGTTTTCTGGCACCTCACAAGTAGTATGCTTTACATGGGAGGATGGGGGTGGGGGGTCATGTTGGGGTCACCACTTTGTCATCGAGCTGTGATGTTGCCTATCTGGCAGTTTGGCCTATGTAAATTATTAATAAATATCATGTTGTACACCCTACTTCTCCAATAACCACAACTTTATTCTCTTAACGGAAGGAAAGCCACTGAACCCCAATGAAATTATAGCGATAAGGAATATACAAGACACACAAAATTCTTACCTAGGTGGGTCTTAACATTCGGAATATGAAGTTGCAGAAATAAATTTTGCAAATTTACTGTTGCAAAGAATAACGCAATTTTTTAAATGATTTCCAACTCATCTCGTGCATCATTTCTGTGAAATACTCAGATCTGTATTGCGATAGTACAAAAGAAGCTGCCCTTCTCCAAACTTTTTGTATATCCTCTGTCAATCCCATATGGTGATGATCTCACAATGTGCAACATTACTCCAAAATGGTATTAACAAGTGTAATCTAGGCAATTTCTTTGGTAGAACTGTTCCATCTTCAAAGTTTCCTGGCAATGAAACACAGACTTCAGTTAGCCTTCCCCGTGTTATTTTCTGCGTGTTCTTTCCAAATTTAAGTTGTTTGTAATATTGCAATTCCGAAATATTTAGTTGATTTTAAGGCTTTTAGATTTGACTGATTTCTCATATAAATGAAGTTTAAAAGATTTCTTTTAGTGCTTATATGAATGACTCCACACTTTTCATTATTTAGGGTCAAATTTCAATTTTTGTGCAATGCAAATATTTAAATTTCTTTGCAGTTGGTTTTGATTATCTGGTGGTTTTACTAATTAATAACAGATATCATCATCCACAAACAGAGAGCTGCTCAGATTGTCTCTTAAATGGTTCATAAAGACAAGAAATAGTAGGGGCCCTATAACAGTTTCCTGGGGAATGCTGGATATAACTTCTGTTTTACCCGATAACTTTCCATCACCTAGCTTTAATGGTATCTTTCTGATATGGAATCACGAATCAACTCACACAACTAAGAATAATATTCCATAAGCACAGAGTTTCATTAAAAGCAGCTGATGAGTTATAATGTAAAAAAATGTGGCGGCTCTACAACCTCTACCCTGTACAAGCCTCTAAATCTTTTGTCTATAGCACTCATCACTTCAATTACTTCATGTGAGTAAAGAGCTAGGATTGTTTCCAAAGAACAGTATATGTTCCAAAATCCTGCTGTAAACCAAGATCAATGATATGGGCCTGTACTTTTGAGATCACTCCTATTGCCTTTCTTGAATACTGGAGTGACCTGTGCAACTTTCCAGCCTTTGGGTACATATCTGTCACTAAGCAAGTAGCTCTATATAATAGCTAAGTATGGAGCTTTTTCATCAGCATTCTCTGAAAGGAACCTTATTCCTATACAAGCTGGAAGACTTTTTTAACATGTTTGTGATGGCTCATGCCACTGGGGCGTGAGGGCCACATTGCCTCCCGAATGGCGCACGCCTGTGTAGCGTCATCGAATCCTCACGTGACCATAGCTTGTAGGCTTGGTCTGGCTTGCAGGTTAAAAGGAACACTCTGGACAGGCCCTCAGTAGACAGTTTGCTGTCAATGAGGCTGGTATGTCCACGAGTTAAAGTGTCAACTGATTTTATCCAGCTCTTCGAATATTCATCTTCATTACTCAACCATTTGGAAATTTTTCGTTCTAAAAGATAAGTTCTCATAAGACCATTTTTCCAGGGACATATCAAAGATTCCCCCCCCCCCCCCCCCCCAGATGTATCCTGGGTCTGGGCTTTTTGCCGAAATTGTGGAGGGAGTCTAAACACCTCTGATACTCTCGCTTCAGTCAGAAAGGTAATCCATAAGACAGTGTTGGGATGAAACTGAAAAGAGAAGAGTTAGTTTTCCGTTTCAATGAATATGGAGTATGTGTTTGTAAATAGAAGGGAAAATGAGAAGTGCTGTACATATTCAGTGAATTCAGATGCGATATGGTGGACACTACAACTCACAGTGGAATATCCACCAAGAAACCAACCTGATTGCCCAATAAAATAAAAATATGAAAGGTGTTAACAGTAGTGTCTATTATCCCATTTCCCAAAATTTGTTGAGATGGTATAAGAAGATTGGGCTTCATGCATTCCATCTCATGTTGGTCAATGCACACTATTTATAGCCGAAGTGTGCGACAACACCAATCCATCAGCACAATTTCCAGTTGGACATAGTTCCACATTTGCTGCCAGAACAAGATCCTGCAGCAAACAGATCAAAGATGCAAATTCACCTGCTAGAATATATGACAAGATGTCCTGCTGGAAGAATGTGTCATAAGAGTTGTAAGCATTGCATGGAAACAAAAAAACAAAAAAATTAAGAGTGAACTCAATTTATTTTTGCCCCCAATGTCCAGACTAGGGATGGGACTGTGAGGCGCAGAGACTAGAGTGCACCGAGAATTTCTTGAGCTGCCGGTGCTCAAGCAATTCTCGAGAAGTTCACGAGAAGTGGCGCTGCGTTGTGGCATGTGGCGCTGTGTGCCAGTTGACTGGGGCAGCACACGCTCTGTTATCTGAACTTATTGCTAATGCCGACAGGCAACGCTCGCTGTAATTGTGATTCAAATACAGATACACGAAAACGAAAGTCTTTGAACAGGCAGTATGGAGAATGGGGTAACGTTTACTGCAACATATATATTTTTTGAGCTGCATAATTTAGCAAAATATGCAATAGGCATTGTAAGATTTTATAATTACACAATATATCCAGCAATCAAACACATACGTCCAGGACCACATACGTCCACATCATTCTTACTTAAAAGATGTTTTATTAATAGTCATGATTTTTGTCTTCTGTGAAACATACCACCATCACCACCACCACCACTTCAGTACAAATAAAAGAAAGCAATTAAAGTCGTGTACTAGACACCAGTGTGTAAGAAATATAACTTCTAACATGCGTTTATGGAAGGCAACAATTGCAACTGCTTTGTCTCAATGCTTCCTTGTACAGTAGTTTTGCTCAGTCTCCAGAGAGTGTAGCACTGCCGACAACTTCTCGAGAGTACTCAAGAATTTCTTGAGAATTTGTGGTACTGTCGTGCGTTTTTTGAGCACACTCATAGCCCATCTCTAGCTCAGACCAACCAGGTTTTTGTCTTTCTCCTTGCTTTAGGGAGTACCATAATTACTAGTCGCTTTTCATCACTTTTATTACACACATGCAGTGTCATTTTGTTTATTATTGAAAGTTTAGGATGACTGTATGTCCTATAGTATAATTCTGTACATTTAGATAAATTATGTATACATTGCCAATATGTTTTCATTCTTGTGTATATTCATTGAAGTTTTGAAATGCAGGTTTGTTTTGAATACAGAAGTATACACATAAGTGGAAGTGATTTTCTTACAATTACTGTTTTTTTTTGGGTGTTTATATATATATATATAAATTTCCCTGTATAAAAAACAGATTCTTTACATCGATTATTATTTGTACCCAATTTTCTGAAACTCTTGTGTCTAAACTTGAACTTGAAAATTAGTAATGTTACAAAGTAGATAAGAAATTGAAATATACCATTAAAATATGAATTCAAAATGGAAAACAATTCGCGATATAGACAGAGGTTCATTGCTGGTTGGTTGTTATGCGGGTTTGCCTACCATTACGCCACTATCTATTGCAGCGGCCTGCGCATGCCACTGTGCTGTGATGTCAAAATTATACTGATATTGTGATATCAATTTTTCTTTTTGGTGTATATATTGTATTGTTAGCCATGTGAGGTTCAATTTACATCACAAAAGAAATCGGGCCCAAGTGAAAATAAATCGCCAGTCAATCGTCCTGAACGTGTTACGTGATTTAAGTTGCTTTACTACTCTAGGGATATCTACTTCTAAATATCACATGCTGGCAGCTGCTCTTGATTTGAATTCTAGAGTATTAGAGTCGTGATGTTTTCTATACAAGTTTGGGGAAAGCTGTGTTTAGTGACTGTGCTTTACCTACACTATCATCGGTAGCATCATCATTTCTATTGCATTGTGAAGGTACTGATAGTTAACATTAGAGTATAATTTCTTTGGATTTCCTATAAATTAATGAAACAGGGATTAATTGTGGAAACTATTATAAGCTTCTCACATTGAAGTGCACTCTAAATTTCGTGTCTCTGTGAAAGATTGTCAGTCTTGTGGATTTTTGTTTGTTTCAATTTAGCATGTTGCTTTCTTTGCTTCTGCAACCGTGATCCTTTCTGTTTTGTGTACCATATGGATCAGACCATCTTTCATTAACTTATTTGGTATAAATCTCTCAACTGCTGTCAATATCATTTCTTTGGATGTAAGACATCTGACATACACTAATTTTCATGACTGGAGACTCTCACCCAGGAAAGCTTTGCGTGAATTATCTATTGGTTCCCCTTTTTTAACAGATGTATTTTCTTTTGATTCTTGTGGATTTGGTAATTTTGATATTCAGTCTCACTACATCAACAATGTCTTCACTAATTGATGAATCTGTTTTGATGCTCTTTATTAGCTCAGGATTATTTATTGTCATGACATCAAGTATGTTTTCACAATCATTTACTATTCTAGTGGGTTCATGAATTAATTACAGTAAATAGTTTTCAAACAACGTGTTCAGTACAACTTTGGACAATAGTTTTTGCTTGCCTCCATTTTGGAATCATTTTTTTGCCAACATATCAAGGGTAAGTTAAAGTCACCACCAATTATAATTGTATGTTTCAGATATGTGTCTGAAAATTGATGGAAGCATCCTTTGAACATTTCAGCAATTTTATCACCTGAGTCATGCATTGTGTAAAAAGAACCAGTTATTAATTTATTCCAGTTGTCAAGTATAAGCTCTACCCATCCAATTCACAGTAACTAGGTCTATCTACTTCAATTTGACTACATGAATTGCCACTTGTAAAAGCAACATACCACCACCTATTTTAATCAATCTCTCTCGTCTCTACACCATTTGGCCATTTGTGAAAATGTAGGCTGAATTTATCTGCAGCATTAGCAAGCTTTCACTACCTACAATAATTTGTGTTTCAGTACTTTGTTTTAGTGCTTGGAGCTCTGATACTTTCCCTACACAGCTATGACCATTTACAACAAACAAAGTTCCTAAATCTGTCTCCGAAAACTGTCTTGAGCAGTTAAACCGGCAACCCACGCACAATGGAAATATTCTAGAGCTTATAGCCACAAACAGGCCTGACCTTATTAACGATGTCTGTATAGAGACAGGAATTATTGATCATGATATCGTCATAGTGTCGATGGTGACTGAAGTTCATAAACCAATCAAGAAGGCTAGGAGCGTGTTTTTGTTGGGAAGAGCTGATAAGCAAATGTTACGATCGCACTTAGAAAATGAATGGGCTTCGTTTAATTCCGGAACTATGGATGTAGAGGAATTGTGGACTAAATTTAATTGCTTTGTTAATAAAGGGTTAGAGAAATATGTGCCAGTAAAGACAATTAAGGATGGAAAAGATCCACGGTGGTATAATAATAATGTTAGAAAGCTGCTGAGAAAGCAAAGGCTGTTGCACTCTCGATTCAAAAAAGAACACGCAAATGACGACAGGCAAAAGTTAGTAGAGATTCGTGCACCTATAAAATGATCGATGCGCGAATCATACAATAATTATCACAGCCATACCTTAGCAAAAGATCGTTCCGAGAACCCGAAAAAATTCTGGTCCTATGTAAAATCGATAAGCGGGTCAAAACCCACTGTCCAGTCACTCGATCATTCCGGGGCAGTAATAGAAGAAAGCAAACGGAAAGCTGAAGTTCTAAATTTAACCTTTAAGAAATCTTTCACGCAGGACTACCGCACAAATGTACCATCATTTGATCAATGTACTAATTCCGAAATGGGGGACATAGCAATAGGTATTTCCGGTGTAGAGAAGCAGCTGAGAGAGCTAAATACGAAAAAGTCTGCTGGTCTGGATGGAATACCAGTTCGGTTTTACAGAAACTATTCTGCGGCTTTGGCCTCCTACTTAGCTTGCATTTATCGCGAATCTTTAATTCAGCACAAAGTTGCTAGTGATTGGAAAAAAGCGCAGGTGACTCCCGTTTATAAGAAAGGAAAGAGAACTGATCCATACAATTACAGGCCAATATCGTTGACATCAGTTTCATGTAGAATTTTGGAGCATATTCTCAGTTCGAATATAGTAAATTTCCTTGAAACGGAAAAGCTTCTTTCCATGAATCAGCAAGGGTTTAGGAAAAATCGTTCATGTGAAACTCAGCTTGCGCTTTTCTCACATGACATCTTGCGAGCCATGGACGAAGGGCAACAGGCGGATTGTGTTTTTCTCGACTTCAAAAAGGTGTTCGCCACGGTGCCACACTGCAGACTGCTAACGAAGATAGGAGCTTATGGAATAGATTCACAGATTTGTGACTGGCTGGAAGACTTCCTAAGCAATAGAATGCAGTATGTTGTTCTCGACGGCGAGTGTTCATCAGAGACGAGTGTATCATCATGCGTGCCCCAGGGGAGTGTGATAGGACCGCTATTATTTTCTATCTATATAAATGATCTGATGGACGGAGTAAGTTGTAATTTGCGGCTGTTTGCTGATGATGCTGTGGTGTTTGGGAGGGTGTCGTCTGTAACTGACTGTAATAGCATACAGGATGACTTAAGACAAAATTTCCAGTTAGTGCGATGAATGGCAGCTAGCTCTCAATGTAGAAAAATGTAAGGTGATGCGGATGAGTAGAAAAAACAATCCCATAATGTTCGAATACAGCATTAGTAGTGAGCTTCTTGATGCTGTCGCGTCGTTCAAATATCTAGGCGTAACATTGCAGAGCGATATGAAGTGGAACGAACATGTAAGGACAGTTGTGATTAAGGTGGACAGCCGACTTCGGTTTATTGGGAGAATTTTGGGAAGATGTACTTCACCTGTAAAGGAGACCACGTATAAAACGCTTGTACGACCACGCCTTGAGTATTGCTCAAGTGTTTGGGACCCGCAGCAGATCAGTTTAAAGGAAGACATAGAGGCGGTTCAGAGACGAGCAGCTAGATTTGTTACGGGTAGGTTCGACCAATGCGCGAGTGTCACGGAAATGCTGCAGCAACTCAATTGGGTATCCCTGGAAGAAAGACGAGGTTCTTTTCGTGAATTTCTGTTAGTGGTACAGTGTACCCTCCGCCACGCACCTTACGGTGAATTGCGGAGTATGTATGTAGATGTAGATGTACCCTACGTGAGACCCTTTGAGACCGACACTCTTTTCATTTGTTCTCAATGAACCTCTAAACATATAGATCACCCAGCCAGCGTAACAGCCCCCACTGCTTGTGTAGCCATTTCCAGTGTGTAGTGGATGCCAGACCTATTCAATGGCACCCAGAAAACCACCACCCTATGGCACAAGTCTACTAATCTGTAGTCTACATGACTGCAGAACTATTTGAGCCTTTGATCCAGAGTCTCCACTCATCTCTGTACGGAAGGTCTTACAGTCAGCCCTGTTAATGACGCTGCAGTTATGAGCTCTGCCTTCATCTGGTAACTAAGACTGGCAGCCTTTACCGCCTCAGATTGCTGCCCCAAACCAGAGAGAATCTCTTCCAATCCAAAGCTACACACATGATTGGTAACAACATGAGTAACCACCTGCAGTTAGCTGCACCATGAGCTGGAAGGATCCGTTTCACATCTATAATGACTCCACCTGGTATACACAAAGACCATTGGACTTCTTCCCCTCCCTAGTAGCCATATCCCTAAGAGGCCCCATACCTACCTATTGTTGGAATTCCCAATTAGAAGTCATTCCACTCTATGTGATTGCCCTGATCTTTAAGGCTGAGAGCTGACCTCAGGGTAAGTGACACCATCTTCCACTGACTGCCATGCCATAAAGCAACCTCCATTCAACCTTGGGTGAGGTGACAGCCTCAGTTCAAGTCAGCCCACAACAGCAGTAATACTGGTATCTTAATAACGAAACACACTCACCGTTTCCTAGAACAGGATCCTTAGGTCCACCAAACATGCGCATAGCCAGTGTTATCGAAATACCGAAAGGAATCGCTAGCAAAACCCCACCCTGCTTGGCCACAAGTTAGGCATACAATTTTTTCTGATATTCCACAGGCACACTGGTTAATTGCAAGAGAATAATACATACATTCGGAACTGTGTGGCAACATGTCATGTTTCATATTGTCCAATTATTGCCACAGATGAAACAAAGACCTTAGCGGTTTGAGAGGATGTGCGCCCCCCCCCCCCTCTTTTTTTTTTTTTTTTTTTTTTTTTTTGTACCTGCTGGGTGTGGTGATAACTTCTTGCAGTCTTTTTAGTCTGTATGGTAATTATTCAGTGTAAAGCTGCCAATGCAACCACAGCATTCCATGATATTACATGTTAAATAGCATGTTTTTAGCCTTACATACAAAATATAATGGGGGAGGTTTGATCACTTTGGCCCAATCCTTTGGAGTATCTGTATTGTACTTAGATGCTATTTTTAAAGTAATACAGAGGGAAGAAATTTGCAGATTTAATTGGTCCACCTAGTGCTCCAAGAAGATGAATGTGGCCTCCTGCTCTCTCTTTTGTCTTCAGATTTTCACTGTCTAGTAGTCGGCATCATTTGATGCGCTGATGTGTATGTTCAACAACTACTATCTAACCAACAATTTGGTAGACAATCTGTTGTGCAAAAGTGAACTTATATTACCAGTGTTTTTTCTATGGCAAAGCTTGTTCAAAAATTTAGCATTTTTTTAGTTTATTATTTCTAAGTTTTTGTTCTCTCAGTCAAGTTTCACATTATGAAAATGACACATAGGAATTTTTGACATGAAAATAATAGCTACCTTCCTTCAAATAGGCATGGCTTCTCTCCTACAAACTCAGTTCGTATCTACCCATTTTTAATGCACTTCAATCAAAGTGGAACACAACTTGCAATAGTTGTTGAAATGCCATGGAACTTTATGAACTAACAATAGGCGAAAGGAGCAGACAGTTTAAAATTTAAGCAGTTGCATATATTTACTGCTTTCCTAACACATATTTGTGTGTTTAGTGTAATGATGCTGAATTTATATCTGCTTAGGGAAGACAGTAAATAATCAATAAGTAAAGCATTTGTTAGCATCAATTAAAAAATTATACAGTATATATTCACAAGCAACGAAGCAAGAATATACACTATTGGAATCTTCTAGTAAAGTTTTGTAAGCTTATATTGACCTTGAAGCTTCTTTATACCTCCAGTTTAAATTAAATATCTTGGTCTTTCAGTGACGTTAAACATTTCTGAGATGTATCTCATCTAGTATGCGGCAGCTCACTAGTGCATAAATGTGTCTTGCAAAGTTTATCAGAAAGTCATATTTAGCACATATGTAGTTACACAACAAGTATTTATTACCAATCTTTATTTTCACTCTTTAGGAGTTTTTATTTGGTGATATTGCATACTAGAAGCAGCAGAAGTCTACAGTCTATACTGTCACAGCACAAAATAGCAATACACAAGCTTATTAAAATCTACAGTTGTAAAAGCAATCACCAGCCAAGCTAGATGGAAGCAGGTCATCGGATGTGTCGTAAATGCAGAGACAGTCTCTTGTGACGACAGTAGTCACTGCGTCGGCAAGTTGCAAGCCTAAAGTCAGCAGTCTATTCACTGCGACAGAAGACGAGAGAAGTGAAAGGGTACGTTCTTTAGTTTCTAAACATTTCATAACTATACCTAGCTCTTTCACATGAATGAAAAGCCAGGTGATAAGTGAGCAAATAACAGGTTCATTGAGTGAAAACTGCACTCACAAGTACTTCAGGCGATTTATGTAAACAAGGGTTGAGACTTAAATAGTGGCACCTATATATTCACAACCGATACAAACACATTACATATTTGCACCTGTTACTTCCAAAGTAGTCACCAGAATTGTGTAGAACCCATTGCCAGCAATGTGGAAGGCGTAGTATACCATTACTAGAGCGTATTCTGTTGATGGTGCTAATGGAGCGGTCTACTGCCTGTCAGATCTCTGGAACAGTTCTGAAGCGAATGTGACAAAGTAGTTCCTTCATTTTTGGATCAAATCAAAAATCACAATGACTTAAGCCTAGAGAGTATAGTGGATACTACAGTACTTCCCTGTCCCATTGACCAAAGAGAGCTGGCACAGGTTGCACTTTATGTGCCCATGTATTGTCGTGCAAAATGATGGGTAGGTTCCACAGAAAGTGTTCCCGCTTCTTTTGCATAACTCATCGCAAGTGATACTCCAAAAACAAATGGTAATACTGTGCACTGATGGTATTCAGTGAAGGAATGTAATGCCTTAGGGAAACACCATCACAGCCGTACATGAGAATCACCATAACTTTCGCCATACTGGGGCTCTGATATACTTTCGACTTTTGTGGCGACCAATAATGTATGACTGCTGGCACATTCAATGTTGATCCCACTCCATTGTTTCTGTTTCGAAAACAGTGACACTGTTACATTAGACCACTCGTTGACAAGTAACTGTGTTTCCATCGATTGCGCACATGCCAGTGACGTGGGACGGGGCAGCCTATTTGCTTGGAGGTAAGGTACACACGTCGGCAACATGTGCTATCAGTGATAGTAGTGGATTTTGCTGATCAGTGTCTCCACAACAGTGTTGTCACTTGGTCTTTGTGATTGATGATGCTCAGGAGAGTAGTCATCAATCCAATGATCTTATCACTGTATTCAGCTTATGTCTCAGATAAAATAGTAGAGAATAGTAGTTACTGTCACATCTAGGAGATTGAGTCTGAGTACTACTACACTTTGAAATGACCATCATGCAGAGAAGATGGTGAGCCGAGTTACTATGGTCTTCACAATGCTGAGTATGGTTGGTGCCTGAGGCCAGCTCAGATTTCATCGGTTGGTTCCCTAAAGGCCAATGAACCTGTTGACATGTTAGCAATCTGATGCTAACACCGCTAGCCATATCAAGAGTTCATCCGTCACCATGACTTCTAACTCCAGTGTTTCCACATTTTGATCCACAAGCAGCTGCATAGACCGAAAGTGCGGCCGGGTACACTTTCTCTGACAGTATCTTTTTCTACTCTCAGATGAAAAGCCATGGGTACCGATCGTCCGACAGCTCACAGCAGCCAGTGCATCGAAGATGCAGCGAGATGGTGAGCTGAAACGACCGAAGGCACCAACACCTGCTGATCTAGCTCCTGTCGAGCTAGTCCCAACACCATGAAATCTTGGAACAACTGAATAAACTTATAAACACTAATACTGTTTTACTAGCATTCTGTGCCCCCTCCACTAGGTATCTTTGCCTCATCCTGTCAAAGCTGGGAACCTAACACTCAGCCCCCAGCAATACATTAAGATGTTTCAGTAGTTGAGCAATAAATTTCACTGAATAAGTAATTTCAGAAAAGTCATTCAAATTTATTTATTTAGCATTTATAGCAATTACGTAGCATTTACAGCATTTATTCAGTGTTTAGAGCATATAAGGATTTCACATAACACTATTAATAATAGAAATGCCACTACTGATGTTCTTGGCACTTGTTTTGCTTTGTTCTAAAATCATTTGATTACTGCAAATTCCTAAGTTGTCTCAGTACTCTATACACACTTTCGTGAAACTTTCAAACGCAACATACTTCAATATATTAAAAGGCTCCTCTGGGTCTATACATCCCAGTTGTTTTCTTTAATTTATCTTAAAATGCGAGAGCAGAGCAGTCTTGCAACAGGTTCAACCTTTAAGTTTTTCTCACTATTGTTTCTATCGATAAATTAGATTAAAATGTTGCTGAATCAAGTGTGAATCAGTTCTTATGCCTGATAACTACTTTAAGTTACATTTTTGCAAATGGAATTCATTATTTTAAATAGGGTCCTATCAGTAACATGCAAACAACTCTCTCTCTCTCTCTCTCTCTCTCTCTCTCTCTCTCTCTCCCCCCTCAGCCACCGATTAAAAAAAAAGAATACTGATGTAAGGAATTGTTACAATAATTACCGCTCTGTTAGATTCTCGCCATCTTGCTACGGCAACCGAATCCTGAGTATTCATAGCAACTGCTTTTGCACCATGTACCATAGGGGGAAGACCTGTAAATTAAAAGCACATTTTGAACTTAATTTGTTTTATGTAAATATTTTCTTTATACTAGCAAAAATTCCACCACCAAACAGATAAATTCAGATGAATGTGTAAGGTCATGAGAGTTGTGGTAGACAGGTGGGGTGCACAGTTTATACATTGGAATTTTTCAAGTCAAGCTATCAAGACAAATTAAAATAGAATGGCAGATCAAAGTGCTAGAAACAGCTGATACAGAGACAGTAATTCGACAGTGTTTGTAGGAAAATGAAAAATTTAAATCTCCTACCAGCAGTAAAAGTTTCAAAATCCTCCATACTGATACTATTTGCCCTACGGGTTTCTCTAATCTTCTCTGCTCTTTAAATCTGCCTGGCCTATATTTTCAGGTAAGACAGTGATCGGTCAGCTTTCTTGAGCCTGCTCTTGGCGATGGTGTAAAAGACTTTTGTAGTAAACACACCAGGGTCTATATCAACTCTCTTCAGCACTTCAATTCTGCCATTATTTCCATAACTGAAACATAAAACTGCATAATAGACACCTCTTTTGAGTACTTAAATTCCAAAGAATGTCCTTTTCGAGCATTTAATCCAAATTAAATTATGTGAGGTAAGCTTATTACATGAAGTAAATGTTTTAACCTCACTTCCACAGATTTACATTTTTAGAAGCCTTTTTCTCGAAAAGTATAAGCACCAATGTTCTGAAATTTTCAGAAACTGTTCATAACATGTTGGTGTCTCCTACAAACTACAAAATATGTGATCCTGGAATTGCAATCCGATTTTTTGATGATTTTATGTGGAAAAAGTTAATTTTGGATGTGCAGAATTAGAAATTCTTAACGATCCATTCTCAGGACACTACAATAAATTTTTCAAATTAACTGCATGATTAAAATTGGAGTTATGACAATAAAAATTGAAAATTTCTGGCAAAATATTAACCCTGAATACTTTATTACATATTTCCTTAAAGTACAGCTCTTTTTAAAATATTTTTAAATATGGCTGTAATGATTTAAAAAATGTTTACATTTTCCATTACATCCCCCCCTCCCCCCTTAAGCTTTACTAAGTTTATGACTTGAACCCAACTACTGCAACCATATCTTCAGTAACTAACATTTTATACCATGTTAGAATGTTTTAAATTTAGCCTACCACTTCTTTCCTCCCTCCACTGAATTTCAATTAATTTTTTGGGTGTCATTTACATTAAGGTAAAAATGGCAGATGGCCTGCCACACAGAGGCAGCCACATAGTGGCAGAATGGGTGAATTGGTGATTTTTGCAGGTGTTTTTTGGGAAGAGATAGGAGTGGTTCTGTTTTGCCACTGAGCCACACACGTGCAGTAAAGAAATTGAATATGCTCATGCTTAGAGCATAGAATTTCGAGCGAGTTACTGACGCTCAATGCTAGTGCAGTAGCTCAAACATTTTAGCATATTTTACATAATATCTGTATGACATAAGAAATACATTACAACCTAAAATTCCAGAATTATGTGAAAAATTCCAATTTTTTCTTGGAACTTCACAATTCCTTGATTTTTTCAGTTTCTAGGATGAGTGACCAAGCAGTAACTGTCTATGTCTCTTGCAGGGTGCCTGTAAAACATTTCACAATTCAGACTGCTGGCAATATTGTGGGATGCTGATTTGAATGTACATCACTTGCTTGAACAGAACACCCCTCAACCTGCAAAGAAAGAAAAAATGGGGGGCAACAATCATCATCATCCAGTTATCTGCCTTTTGGCAAGTTTTGACTGCATATGCCTCTATGCTTCTCGGTCTTGCACTTTCCTCTTTATTCTTTGATACCCTCCTTGTGGCCCAGTGACGTCATCCAGCAGCTGCTATCTTCTTCTGCCCTTCCTTCTCTTCCCTGGAATGAAACTTTCAGTTGCCACCATTAGAAGGTCATCTCTTCTTAGACTATCAGCTACCCAGTTTATCTTTCTATTCTTCACAGTTGGTAATATTCTCTGTTCTTCTCTAACTCCGGTCAGTACACCCTCATTCCTGACTTTATCAGTCAAGCTGATATTCTCCATTTGACACCATAATCACATTTCACATGCTTCAATTTTCCTCTTATCCTTCCTTCTCAAAGCCCATGTTTCTGTTTCATATAAGTCCACACTCCATATTAGGCATTTCACCAGTCACTTTCTTAATTCTTTGTGTAAATGACTAGTTAGGAGTTTTTTCTGCTTCTGAAACACGTCTTTCACCAATGCCATTCTATCTTTGATGTTCTGTTGGCAGTCCACGTCTTCCTTAATCCAGCTTCCCAAATACTTTAATGTCCTCACCTGTCCTATGGTTTCTGACCCCAACTTAAAAATTCATCATCTTTTCTTTTAACCTATAACCATGCTTTTAATTTTCTTTTTATTAATTTTCATAGCATATACTGTACAGACATCATTCAAGTCATTTAGAATTCGGGTTAGTGTCTCCATTATCTGTGAGAAGCACCACCTCATCTGCAAATCTTTGCATTAAATTTTCCAACCTATTGTGAGACTCTTTTCCCCAGGCAAACAATTTTTCAGTATCTCCTCCAAATAAATGTTAAATAGGTTTGGTGAGAGACAACAGCCCCACCTGACACCTCTTCCAATCTTGCTGTCTTCTGAGGTCTCGTTACCTATTTGTACCCTTGCCTTCTGATTCAAGTACAAATTTCCAACCAGTCTTCTCTCTTTCCACTTTACTGCCTCCTTCTTCAATATGTCCATCAGTGTTTTCCCATTGAACTCAAAGTTCTTTTAGAGGTCTATGGATCCCTTAATAGTCCAGTGGCATCTCATGTTCCCTTTCCCTTTATGAAACCATATTGTTCTTCTCCAAGCACTTCATCTAATGTTATGTATAATCCTCCTATTCAGTACTTGAAGGAAGACTTTTGCTGCCTGCGGTATTAGACTGATTGTTGGTGTTCTTCAAACTTTTTAGTGTTATTAGTCTTTCAGATGGGGACTATTTTGCTTACAAGACAGTCTTCTGGCCATTCCCCTTTGTCGTAGGTGTAGTTACAAAAAGAGGTCAACTACTTTTTGCCTATTTCTTTTAAAATCTTTAATATTCGTGCTGGAATATCACCTATACCACACACATTATTGTTCTTCAGTTCTCTCAAAGTCTTATGTACTTCTGAAATAGGTTAGTGTCTCCCTTTTCATCTTCATTTACTACTTCTTCCTTCTAAATTTACAGATCTGAAAGTCTTTGAAGCTAAACAAAACCAAAAGTACAAAGTATAACAGTTTGAGAACAACTGCCAGCTTAATATTTAATTAGTAAGTTGAAGGAAGCAAGTGCATATTCATCACCAGATATGCAGGGAATGAAATAAGGTCATTTAAACCCCTAGACAGAAGACCAGAAACCTCAATTTCTTCTCTCTCTCTCTCTCTCTCTCTCTCTCTCTTTTAAAAAAAAAAAGAAAAAAAGAAAAGACAGAGAGAGAGAGAACCAGTCATTATTACTGATGTCACTTTACAGTTATCTTCAGATCTTAAAAAGACCACTGGCAAACAAGATGTATCAAGCTTACTGACTGACTGACAAGATAATCCCTGGACACCAGATAAAAGTTAAGAAATCACGACACCCAGCTATACTACTACTGAAATGGAAAAATGTATAAAATCAAACTAATGTGACAAGAAATACTTACTTCCTTGAACAGCTACGGAAGCACGATTAACACGGTCCACAAACTGAGGGTCTTCTGAGTTATCACTCTCCTGTTTGGCCACCATAAGTACACGGTTTGCAAGTCGGGCAATACTTGAAGTGTTGTCAACCATTTTCTGGCGCTGATTTGTGTGAATTGCATCCTCACAAAGAACTGTGTGTTTCTGTATTTGCTCCTCTGCAATACAATAAGATCATATTAATATTTGTCTTGTAATGCCATCACTATGACATCTGTTGAAAGAAATGTACATATATTGTTATGACATACTATAATTCTGCATTCAATTTTTTTTCCACTTAAGATTTGTTTGCTCCCACCATCAAGAGTAAACCACTGTCTCTCTCAATTAGGCGGTTCTGTAGTAACTGAATTTTGCATACGAATGAGGAATCTGATGAATACTGTGCGTCCACATTGCATTCAATCAGAGGGGTACTAACCTTTGTCAAAGCGTATTATAAAAATTTTATTATAACAACTAAGAATGAAATTTGTGTTAAATTGTACTCTGGCCTGGTGTAAAGATGTAAATACACTTATGGTAGATGCCAGGTTTGAAAATGGATGGCTAAGTCTGAAACAAGCCACCAAAAACTGTGACGGAGGTTAAAACAAATAAAGGAATTAAATATAAGGTTGCAATGGGAATCCAATATGCTGGAACTTTCTGACAATTCATTTTAAAAAATAGATAATTAAAAGAGACCACGAAATAAATAATATTACAAAAAACACCAACTTGCTCTGTGAGCCTCTAAATACAATATCTTTATGGGATGCAAGCTCCAAAGGCCAATCAAAATCACCAGCAGGTAATTTACATTTCACAAATTAAATGGAAGAAATTAATCGCTGATTAAGATGATAATTTAATGACAAATGTATTGGAGTTGATGTGGACGTGGATTGGCAAACATGTATACATTCATCAAACTGTGTTAACTTCTGTTAACAATGTGTACCCTCTGGGATATGAAATGAGTGGTAGTATACACCAACGAAAGACAAGCAAATCATAGAAACTTCTGAATTAACAATAAACTATCACTATAGTAAATAATGATATTCATGGTTATGCCAGTGAAATTTACTGTATATTTCCGCAGATAAGACAAGGTACAAATTTTCATCAAAATTTTATAGTTTAAGCATATATCTGGCGTATAAGATAACGCTGAAGTTACCGTATTTACCCGTATGCATGCTACACTTTTTTCCAGTCTTAGTGATCTAAAAATATGCCTGTGTATTAGATTCAGAGGCAAAGCTTCAGGCAGTTCCGAAGAACGCCGTTACAAGCCGCCGTAAGTAGTTTTTGGGATTGGTACACCTGGCTTTCACCCTTTTTCGCAGTCTTTGTGGTTGGCTTTTGAACTTTCATGCATTTAGTGCTACCTTGTATCCAATAGTGAAGAAGCATGTTTTTTATTTACATCGCGAAGTTGAAAAAAGTAATTTCTTTCGCCGAGAGGACATTTAATTGCGCCGATGCACATATTATGCAGGTGAAAACACACGAAATTGCCCAAGAACAGAAGATAAAGGATTTCAAAGATAAAGGATTATTGCGTATAGCTCCAAAATACGAGGCGTGTCCAGAAAGTAAGTTCTATTTGGTAATAAAATGAAATTGTACACAGATACAGAAGAAATTTTTATTGCAAAAAATTCTACAACTCTTAAACTACTTTTCCACATAACTGCCGAAATTTTGTAGGCACTTGTCATAGTGTGCCACAAGTTTTTTCATGCATCTTTCACAGAAGGTTTCCGCCTGTGTATTCAGCCATGTAGTAACAGCTCTTTATCATCGTTGAAGTGTTGACCACCAAGGACAGATATTAGGTGTAAGAAGAGATGAAAGTCACTTGGAGAGAGGTCCAAGCTGTATGGAGGATGATCAAACAGGTCCCATTGAAATTTCTGTAAGAATTTTTTGGTCACATTCGGTGTGTGAGGTCAGGCATTATTGGGGGAAAAAAATCTTTTGACAGTAATCCTCTTCTTACACCTAAAATCTATCCTTGGTGGACAACACTTTAAAGATGATGACGAGCTGAAAGAACATGTTACCACATGGTTGAATACACAGGTGGCAACATTCTATGAAAAAGGCATGCAAAACCTTGTGCCACACTATGACAATTGCCTACAAAATTTCGGAAGCTATGTAGAAAAGTAGTTTAACAATTGTAGATTTTTGTATAATCAATATTTTTTCTGTATCTGTACCCGTTCGTTTTATATAACCGAACGGAACTTACTTTCTGGACGCGCCTTGTATTTTAACCCTTTCACTGCTCCGTACATAAATATACTATAGTCGTTTTTAGTGCGACTCTGGATATAATGAGAAATTATTTTTGACAAGCGACATCGTAAAATCAAGCTGCATTGTATATAATTAATTCTATTCCTGCTTTATGGCATATAGGTTATTGTCTGTACCCTTTTCCACAGTGTAAATTAATAAAGCTCAAAAAGCGAATAATTTTTTTAAAAATGGTGCAAAACTTTGTTTTCGTAAATCTTTTTGCCACGATGTAAATTTCATCAGGGTAATATTGCAAATGTGCTCCATAGCGAGACTTCGACGTCCAAACGATATATACCAAATCAATACATTTCGAAACGATATGATGCTTGTCCTATACCTAACCTAAAATTGACTTTAAAAAAAGTTATCAGTAGCGTAGCCTTAAGGAGGTTAGGTATAGGTTAAACAAGAAGTTTTTTTAAAAATTTTATTATTATTTTAGTACGCGAGGGCACGTAGCGTCCGAATCTACAGTTGTATGTTCGATATATATCATTTCAGGCCGAGCTACTTCGAGTGTAGGCTTTCTTGTAAATTACCCAGAAAGCTGTACTCCGATTCCTACCTAACCAGGTCCTTTAAAATCAAGACATATTCATAAAAATCATAACATTTGCCTGTTCGATACATATCATTTCGATACTTAACCGCTTCGATATATATTGTTTGGAGGCCGAAGCCGCACTGTGCAGCACATCTGCAATATTAGCAATTTCAGACTAAATTCCAATCTAATATTTTTTTGTACCATTGTATAAGATGACCTCGGATTTTAGGGGTCCTTTTTTATGATTTAACCATCGTCTTATCTGCAGAAATATACAGTAATTAAATTATGAAACAAGCTGCTGCTCTTCAAATCTACTAAATAGCTTTTATTTTTCTGCTATGGAGATTATTCATTTACAGTTACCTATGTCTTTGAATATTAAATCATATTTTCAGTAAATTATTACTTTCCATGCAGCTTTATAATATACAATGGATCTTGCCAAGTGGCGAACAGAACTTTACAATTGTTAACAATAAATATTAATCCTTCCTAAACCCAATTATTTATTTTACATGGGTAAGTGTGTCAAGCGTTCCTATTTATTATGCATGTTTGAAAAACAATAATAAAATGTAATATGAGATCACTTGATAACTTTATTTTCTCTTATATTGGTGATTGTTAAGATTTTTTCTGTACTCTTTTTAAAACATATTCGCAGGTGACGTCGAGGATTTTTCTTGCACATTTTGCAGAAGGATATAATTTTCATTTTGCAAATAAAATACATCTTCCTGTTTACTCTCCACGGTGCCAGGGAATGATGGACTTGTCTATGAATTTGTATTTCTTACCTGGCCAATGAGCTGTTGAGCTGTCCGATTAGCTTTCTTCTACATGAAATGTGAGTTGGAAGCTAAGTTACACATTCATTAAATCCCCCCCCCCCCCCCCAATTGCATAAAACAACATAACTGCAACTCTAGAATCCCGGCCGCCCCATTGTGGCCGGTTACCAAGCCCCTATAGAACGAATCTCTGCCAACATAGACAAACACCTTCAACCCATCACGTATGCCAACTTATTTATGGGACGCTTAGAAGAAGCCTTCCTGGACACCCAGGCCAGTCAACCCAAAGTTTGGTATAGATTTATTGATGATATCTTCACGATCTGGACTCTCAGTGAAGAAGAACTCCAGAATTTCCGCTCCAACCTCAACTCCTTTGGTTCCATCAGATTCACCTGGTCCTATTCAAAATCCCTTGCCACTTTCCTTGATGTTGCCCTCCATTTATCCAATGGCCAGCTTCACACATCTGTCCTCATCAAACCAACCAACAAACAACATTACCTCCATTATGACAGCTGCCATCCATTCCATATCAAACAGTCCCTTCCTTACAGCTTAGGTCTTCGTGGAAAACGAGTCTGCTCAGTCCTGAATCCCTGAACCAGTACACCAATAACCTGATGACAGCTTTCAGATCCCGCAACTATCCTCCTGATCTGGTACAAAAGCAAATAGCCAGGGCCAATTCCTCTTCACCTCAAACCCACAACTTCCCACAGAGGGACCCTAAAAGTGACCCCTCTTGTCACCGGGTGCTTTCCAGGACTGAAGTGGACTCTAAATGTGGCTCTCCAGCAAGGATACAACATTCTTAAATCCTGTCCCAAAATGAGATCCATTCTTCATGACATCCTTCCCACTCCACCGAGAGTGTCTTTCTGCCACCCACCTGACCTTCATAACCTCTTAGTTCATCCCTATGAAATCCCCAAACCACCTTCCCTCCCTCCGGCTCCTACCCATGTAATTGCCCCCGGGGTAAAACCTGCCCTATGCATCCTCTCACCACCACTTATTCCAGTCCTGTAACTCTGAAGGTGTACACAATTAAGGGCAGAGCCACTTGTGACAACACCCACGTGATTTACCAGCCCGCATGCCTGCACTGTGAGGCCTTCTATGTGGGAATGACCAGCAACAAACTGTCCATTCGCATGAACGGACACAGGCAAACAGTGTTTGTTGGTAATGAGGATCACCCTGTGGCTAAGCATGCCTTGGTGCACGGCCAGCACATCTTGGCACAGTGTTTCACCGTCTGGGTTATATGGATACTTCTCACTGACACCAACGTTTCAGAACCCCAGAGATGGGAATATGCCCTTCAACATATTCTCTCTTCCTGTTGCCCACCTGGTCTCAATCTTCGTTAGCTTTAAATTCCCGCTCACCATTCTACAACATCTTTGACTCAAATTTCTGGACAGAGCCTCTGCCTTGACTTCTTTGCATTTTACATATGCCTGCCTTGGTGTGTGTATGTGTGTGTGTGTGTGTGTTTTACTGTCACATACCTGCGCTCCTTCGCCTGTAAGTAAACTAGTTTATAAAAAGTAACATTACTTATTGCTGCGAAGATGAATGTCCATAATTACAGTACAAGACAGAAAATAAAACGCCATGTAAAAACAATATGTACCTCTTCCTTCAAATCTCTCCCCCATTTTACCAAGGCATCCAACTTTTCAACAGCCCGCCATAAGAAACAATAAAGGAAGAGAGTGTCTTTGTTTAGTAAGACTCTAAAGGCTTTCTTGCTTGTCCATTACTTTTACACTGTATCTGAATTTTTCGTTCACATGTATGAAAAGAAATATAAAATAATAAATTGCAGGCATATCTTTGTAAAGAAAGTGAATATTATATATATTTTTTACCTTCCATTTTTTCCCCCAAGGTAAGTCTTTCCTGTCCCGGGATTGGAATGGCTCCTTACCCCCTTCCTTAAAACCCTCATCATTTCCTTTTCCCTCTCCTTCCCTTCTGCCCGATGAAGCAGCTAGGCTGCGAAAGCTAGCATTTTTGTGTGTGTGTGTGTGTGTGTGTGTGTGTGTGTGTGTGTGTGTGTGTGTTTTTATTTGTTGCTATTACTGCCTGTGCCCCTTCGCCTGGTAAGTGTACTTCATCTATTTTTTACGTATATTTTTCCTGTTAGGAATTTTTCCTCTATATATATATATATATATATATATATATATATATATATATATATATATATATATAAATTACACCATCTACAACAACATAATTGTGTGATTTGCTTAAATTATACCTACCAGGTTCTTGTCCCACATACACGTGAGTAGGAAATGAAATAAAAATATGTTTCAATAATTGAATTAAGTAAAATATTTATATTTATTACTGATATCATATTGTCACCACCTACATCAATTGTATGTTTTGTGGATCACTACCTGTGTTTTCTACAAAATTTATCCATTGGACATAAAGAAATGAAACTAAGTTAAGTCCTTCTTCCAGAATAGATACCACGTTCATTCACGACTTAACTTTTACAGTTTAAGACAATAAACCATTTTCAGGATTACACTCACCAGACATTTTGATAAAATCAGCAGAATCAGTAGCTTCATCACAGAGGGCTCGTACTCGTTGAATGCTATCAGAATATTGGGAAACTAAATTTTCAAAATGCTCATCTGCAGCTTTGCTCTCTGGATAGCTCTTGCGAATACGGCCTGCATTAATCAGCTGAGGAGTCAAACTTTCCACCTATGAATCAACATGCCACATTAATGAAAGTAATAATGACAAAACAGAGTTATTCACTTCATGTTACCTGTTGTAGTACATTGGCATATTTACATAATTTTAATGTGACTTAATTTTTGGTAAGGTATGTCCAACTAAAATTATGATTAATTAAGTGTTTTCCACCACGAAAATCACTATTTTCTGTTAATTGCAGGAAATATAAGATGTAGTTAAAATGTAATGTTTATACAGTTGTATTTTCTGTAAACTTCGGTAGCAATAGCTTTTCACAAAATTGTTTCCCCTTTATTGCAGTGTACTTTCATATACAGTTACTGCAATATTCCCACGGTTTCCTTATCACTGGCCTGTTTCTTCCAAATCACTTGTGATTTGAACTATTATAATAGCAATGTAAACTTCGTACTTACAAATTCAGCCTCAGCAATGCCATATTTGTTTTGTCTGTGTTATTACGGCCATATAATGTCTCATTTAACCATCATTTTCAAATTTTAGGTGCTCTTCTCCAGCTGGCTAAGAAAAGGTGGGAGAGAGAGAGAGAGAGAGAGAGAGAGAGAGAGAGAGAGAGAGAGAGAGAGAGAGAGTGCTTTATGCAATTCCAGAACTGGATATAATTAACAGAACTCAAGAATTTTTATGACAATAGCTTCCCCTTTTGTGCCTGGTGAAGTCTGCCTGACTTTAGTGGTGTGTCAGATTGTGTATACTTCATTGGATTGTGTATCATCTTGCAATTTGTCATCAATTTTTTTTTCCAAAATGTGGCGTGGACTGTGACCTTAAGTCAATACTTGGACTATCTACTTAGAGTGTTTGAGATTGCTGCATATAATGAAATTCTATCAATGGAAAGTCATTAGGTGTTGTGTTTTAATAACGGCTATTATCTCTGCAGCTTACATACTCAGTTTTGCTTCCTTTCTTTCAGTTCATTATTTTTAGAGAGGTCTGTGTAAAGGAGATTAAGACTTGGTCAGTCTTGAGTGACATAATACGCACTTTGAGTTTTGTTGCCTTTTGTGTGAAACTTGAGGTACATCCTTACAAATGATGTGGGGAGTATGTTGTGGAGTATTAAGTTTCCTTACAGACGTGGTTATGAATTATTGCGTGTACGGTAACTGTGTATGTTTATAATAAAACAAGTCCCAAAAAATATACGGGCCCACTACTTATTACAGAGTGCGAAATTTGCGGTTGCCAGATCACCATTGGCGACCAAAAATTGGCAGCTGGCAATCTAGTGCCTTTTTTTTTTTTAACACTGGAGCTAGGTTCAGAATTGTACAAGCCTGAAGAGGTAAGCACATTTATATTCATGAATAAGGCAGGCCTACATTTCCAGGTAGTTGTATCAGTATTTTTAATTCTTTTACATCCTTCCTCAGTATTTGTGCAAATAACAGATATCACTGAATGTCAGTTATGTTTCAATGTTACAGCTACAGTACCTTCTCCATACACTTTCAGTTTATTCAGGCAGCTGTAAGTGGGTGCATGCGCATGTGCAGAGCTTGTAATGGAACCGACAATATTTAATAACCTGTATATAAATATGTGTAGCATAATTTATATTAATATTATATAATTCCACTCATCTTCAATGTAATATCTATTAATATTATGAAACACTGTACAAAATCTGCTGAACTTCAATCCAGATCGATATATCGATCAGCATTATCTTTGGACTTCTTTCTGGTGCGATGCGTCCATTTTGAACGAAGCTATGGACGATGACTAGTGGTATCGCTTTGTTTTTGTGGCCTTGTGGTGTTGCAAGCTTGTGTATTGTATAGTTTTCTTTGTTAGTGAAGTGTAGCAATAAATAACAGAAAAAAAAGTTATCCACGAGTCAATTAATAGTACAAACACTGATAAAAACCTGGACCTCAATTTTTTGCAGCACAAAGAAATCGACCTTAGACAACAAAGCCAACTTTATCCCTGAGAATTCACTGTAACCAATTATACAGTCACGTGACCTCTAAAGCAGTCAATGTTTCTACGAGCCATTCTGTGTTGAATTGTGTAGAACAGACCTGCATTATTTTCAGTGGTAAAGCAATTAGGTATGTTGAGCTGTATATAAGCTGTGCCGCTGCCTTCTGTCTACTTGAGGTGTGGCTATTTCCTGTTCAAGCAATAACAGCAACCAATCTGATTAGAAGACTCTATTCTAAAATTACTTCTGGCGCTTTCAAGCTGACAGATTCGCTAATGTGCAGAACTGTGAGTTAGAGTGGGGTTAGACTCTTGTGATTCGTGTTTTATATTGGGTTCTTTAAGTCTTTAAAGCTGTTACAGTTCCTGTGTTCAACTATTTTATATTTATGTTTCATAGTCAATTGGAAGTATTTTATTTAATCCTATAAAACACCTTTACACATATTCAGCTGATTTGATTGCTAGGATTCAACGAGAAATGGTGCAAAAACGTATTAGCAGAGGAAGTTCCAAATACTAAATGCAGTGTACAGAACTTGGTTGAAGACAGATTTCCTGGTAATATCTAAATGGACCTCCTTTGTCTGAGTTTGACCCAAAAGTGTCATTCATTAGTGGTACTCCACAGCAGAAAGACAATGTTACACAAAATAAAGTGCTAGACTGCTGGATGGTATTGGAACCTATTTTTCTATTACACAATTTGATATGGTATATTTGAAAAGATATTGTTCAAACAGTGACAGGGAGGAGGAAGGGGAATTATTTCATATCCAAATGAAGGGGTTGTGGCGCCAAAAGTTGTTAGACTGACTGGTGGTTTCAGAACTGAAATTTCGGACCCTGACTTACTCGAGATACAGTTCTGGGTGAGAATAGACTAATAGACTTGCTGTACTCTAAAAAGCAGAGTGAGAAGTAATTTAGTTGAATAGAAAGGTTATCTGGAGTTTTGTGTCTTCTGTGTAACTGTCTGCAGATGGCTTTTTCCTATACTGAACAATACAGAGCTATATTATAAACAAACATCATCAATAATTTTGCTGCCACCTCAGTTTACTGCAATTATAAAAAGTGTGGCACTTAATTTTCTAGCACACATCTGTTGCTAAGTGTCGGACACACCCTGACTAAGCAGTGTGCAAGATAAATTTTATATGGAAAACTATAGATTTTCTCAAAAAACCCTCATGTACAGATTTATAAAATGTGATGGCACCATGTTGCATCAAGTGCTTTGTTTCCACAAAATACTGCTATCTACTACCCCGTATCACAAACTCCAACAGATTTGCCACAAAGTACCCAATAGAGGAGTATCTGGTCTGGCTATCCTGCTTTCTGCAGTTTTCAATCACTGTAGTTGCTACTTCTGGTAGTGGCTGCTGCTGTTAGATCTCCATGATGCATGAAATTTTAAGCAAAAAACTTGTTACTACACATACAGTAGTGAAAGCAAGCCTCAATAGTTGTCATGTTTACAAATGACTTGAATGTAACATGCAAATCAAACACCTCAGACTATACTGTCAGGCAAGAACAGTTGCCACAGATTGTGAAGAGGTATGAGAATGTGCAGTAACAGCTTATACTGTATGAAGACATAGATAAGCATGTTGAGGAGAGAGAAACCTTTAAATATGATCTTCAAGGTTTCAAGAAAAATGGTAACAATTCACATGAATCACATCGATAGATCTGGGAAGGTTTCTCTAGGTGCTTGTTTTGCATTAAATGTATAAAAATGTAGCATAAAGCTGCCATTATTTCATTATGATGTAGCACAATGCATGCATTTTTATACCAATTGTAGATCTTTTCTTAAATATTATTGAGGAGACTGGTAGGTATAACCGTGCAACAAAGCCTGTAGAAGAAAATATAAGGGCAAATCAAAAAGCAGCACACAAAAATGGTTGTTAGAATACTATTGTTGTTTAAAGTCAAGAGTTGGCAGAGGAGTGGTACCAGCATACGATACCAGATGTTATAAAGTTAAGCACTCATTTTATATGCAGTAATAATGGGAGTAGTCAACAAACTTGGCATGTGCCATGCAATCCTACCCACATGCGGGTGTAATGATGTGACGTTCAGTACAAATGGGTTTCAGATTGAAATGTCTGAAGTGTACATACACCAATTGTAGCAACAAATGGTACAAGTTCATTGCTATGGACAGCACTACTTTTATCAATGTGGCACATACAAGGAAGTCAGAAAGGTTGTCAATCTTCTAAGTTTTGGATGAAAGTGTTAGTGTTTGGTTTTGCAAAAAAAAAACACCAACACTTTTCTCTCTAAAATGATCTTGGTCTCATTTCCTTCTTTTGGCACTTTTTGAGAGTATAGCACTTAATAATTTTTACTGTGGAGAAACAGCAACAGTATTATTTTCCCACCAGTCAAAACGAACTATCTATTATTTGTTTCCTTATAAAGTTGAAACTGTTTATAGCGACATCGCTTTTAATGTATGTAAAAACCAGTTAACAATCTCAAGATTGGTTTGAACAACACAATGCTTTATTAAGTTTGGCTCTGTTCAGATGTGATACGCCACTGCCTTTCTCTGACCTTCGAACTGACTTAGCAGTCAGTTATAGGGGGACTAACAGTTTAATGTGGATTCTGAATGACTGCGATACTTGACATTTTTCACATCACCAGCATTGTCAGAGGTGAAGGAAGTGAAAAGTGACAGATAAAAATCTTAAGACTTGGTGGGGATTGAATTTGTGACCTTCGGATTCATTATCTGGCACTGTATCACTGAGCTACGTAGCCACGTATCCTAAGTTATTGGTGTATTTAAAAAATCATTTAGTACATCAGCACTTATTGTTTAAAACAACATATTTTCATTAGATTCTTGGAGAAATATATCTCCTATAACGTCCAGCATTCATTTTTGTTATGTAATTGGGGATTATTAACAAGAATGGAGTGCTTATTTTCAAACTTGTGATTTATCTACATTGTTCTCTGTTTTATAACTGAGCTGTGCTACCACTATGGCTATCCTTTGTTGTACAGAAAATGCCAACAGCTTTATTGTTGTTACACGAAGTGGAGCGGTATGACGTCCACAGCAGACACATTGTGTTGTGCCGAACTGTTTTGTTGGTTTTGCACTGTGTGGGACAGCACGGCGCTTCCGGCATGGATGCAGCTTAAGAAAACATTTTTCTTCAGTCCCTCTCCACAATTGACATATTTTAAATACAGTAGGTGTACTGTATTTCTGCTAATTTAAAGCACTTACACACGCTCCAATTTATCGCCTGACCCACCAACTGACCAACGAACCAACCAAGTTTGTGGCAGCCTACACACGTTCCGACCAACTGCCCACAGCATTTGTAACTCCTCTGTGTTCTAGTGTCTGCTGGTGAAACTACTGTTGTTTTCACATGTTCGCTGTGCAGGCAGCAGATGATCACAGGCAGGAAGTTGGGTGGGTAGTGCTACAAAATTTGTTTGGTGGAGTGGTGGGGGATGGTCAGGCACAACCAACAGACTGACAAGTAAAGTTGATTGGGGAAGTATCTTCACATGTCCAATTTTTTCGCACAATTAATAAATTAGTCTTGACAAATCTGAACATGTGTAGGGGCTTTTATGAAGTTTTAACACTATGGCAACCTAAAATACACAAATACTAACGAAGCAAAAATTTCATTTTTGACTATTGACTGTTACAAGAAAAGCATCAGTTCTTTCAATTTCATTGTAACTGGTTTGGACTGTATTGTTTCTTTTTCCCCTCGTAAATGGAAAATTACAAATTTGTAGAACACTATTTTGGAATCTGAAGCACATGTGCCATCACTAGCATATTGCCAAGGCAGTTCATGTGCATTCACAGCTGCATAACCAATACTTGACAACAGTGGATATAAAATGTAACTGAAGGCTGCACATTTATTTGGCATAAGATGGATAGATTCTACAGCATCATATGTGGCATCAATGCATAACTTACAATCACAGTGATAAATCAATGAACTCCCCCCCCCCCCCCCCACTCACTTTCTCTGACGAAGGCAATGGCCACAAATTTTTGTTGTGTGATTGTGATTATCTATTTTTGTACCTGTCAGCAGCTCAGCGAATTGTTATATCCTCCATTACTGACATTCAAAAATGTAAGGTGATGCAAATGAGTAGGAGAAACAATCCCTTAATCTTCGAATACAGCATTATTAGTGTGCTGTTCGACAGAGCTGCATTAATTAAATATCGAGGCATAATGTTTCACAGAGGTATGAGAGGGAATGAGCATGAAAGGGCAATCATGTGGAATGTGGATGGTCGACTTCAGTTTATTGGGAAGATCTGGTGCGTATGTGAAGGAGACCGCATATAAAACATTTGTGCAACCCTGTCTTGAGTTTTGTTCAACTTTTTGGGATCCCCACAACACCACATTAGAGGAAGATATAGAAACAATTCAGAAGCTGGCCCTTAGACTTACTACTGGTAGGTTCAATCAATGCACGAGTTACTGAGATGTTTTGGTAACTTCACTGTGAGTTGTCAGAGGGAAGGTGATGTTCTTTCCGAGAAATATTGTTGAAAAAAATCTAGAGGGCTGGAAATCGGGGGGGGACTGCAGAATGATTCTCCTGTCGCCAACCTACATTTCTCATAAAGACCAGAAAGATCAGATCAGAGATATTACGGCTTGTACAGATGCGTATAAGTATTCGTTTTTCCCTCGTTCTATATGCGAGTGCAACAGAAATGCAAGTAACTTATAGTGGCACTAGGTATGCTACGCCGTGCACTTTTGGGTGGATTGCGGGGTATGTATCTAGATATAGATGAATTTTCTACCAACTTATATGACAGGATTTCATTTTGGAAATTATTATATACTTCCTACTTTGAAGTTGAGATAAATTTTGACACTCTGTAAAAGATTACCAGACTTGGAGATTTTGTGTCTGTTTTCATTTGACATGCTGTTTGCTTTTGAATGAGTGATCTAATCTGTTTTGTGTCCACAACATGTGAGCCCCTCTTTTGTTAATTTATTTGGTATAAATTTTCCAATAGCTGTCAAAATTATTTATTTCAATGTAAGTCACATCTGATCTACATTCACATTTATTTCGGTTGGGACTTTCGGTATTCAGTCTTGCTATCAGAACTCTGTGTTCACTAATCCCTGTGTTAGTTTTGATGGTCTTTATTAGCTACTGATTGTTTGTTGTTATGAGGTATATTTTCACAACCTTTTACTCATTTAGAGGGTTTATAAACAAACTGCTCGAAATAGTTCTTGGAGAATACATTCAGTTCAATTTCGGACAATATTTTATGCTTGCTTCTGGTTTTGAAAGAGTATTTTTGCGAACATACTGAGGGTAAGACAAATTACCCAAAGCCTACAGTTTTAAATTTCTGAAATTTGACCATTACCCAAACAATTTTGAACTCTTAGACCTGTCATCTGTGTTCATCCTATCTGTGACCTGTACCCTTTAAACAAACTCTGTGTGTGTGTTCCCGACACCCTCTAACCTAAAAGAGAGAGAATAAATAAATAAATAAATAAAATAAAAACACCCAGTCCACTCCAATCACAAGAGTCAGTGAATGATGACTATCTTAGATCACTTACATGTTACACAGCAGTGTGATTTTCTGAAAGCAATTGTTACTGGAGATGAATCAAGTGTTGTTTTCTTCAAGACAAACACCACAACATTAGTTCTGATGGTGTCAAACTACTTCATGCAAACTAATTCATGTTGCTACTCCGGTTTGTGAGAAAGTTGGCAAATTTGTGTGCAAGGTGCTACATCATCCACAATACAGCCTTGGACTACTGGACTTTTAACTATTGGCTCCATTGATGAAATTGCTTGTAAGCCTATACTTTTTGATAGGTGCCGAATGAAATTAGTAGTCTACAAAAGACTATACTCCAATTACTCCAATCAAATTGACTGTTATTAACAGACAAATTGAAACTGGTATCATGATAGGAGAAATGTATTGAAAACCTAATTGATTGAATGCAAAAGTAGGTGAACATTGTATGTTCACTGGTGAACTTTGTTTTCTTGTATATTAAACTATTTTGAAATAAAATTATTGTGCATTACTTTTGGAACCTTCCCTCGTGCATCTGGACACCATTAGTTAATTTGTTATGTAATGATGTTCATTAGGTAATATCTTATTTTGTGTAATAATTTACACATGCATTTGCAAATGCAATCATTTTATGCAAGACAGGAAAAAGGTCAATTTAAAAACATGGGTTTAATGTCCCCACACTGAGGTTGTACAATGTGAATATAGTGAAAGCTAACAAAACTGGATACTGTTGTCCATTTACATGCAACACAGTACATCTTTAATGCTGACATGTCTATTCATGCAAACATTACTGGTTCTCTGGAAAATCACATACATAGCTGAGGCAGGGCAGGAGACAAAACTGAATAAAATTGGCAGATCATTCTATGCAATGAACTAATGAATCAGTTTGTGCTTTTCAGATATTCCAAAGGTTTTGATAGAATAGTAACTATAGAATCATAGATATTTGTTCTTGTGTGTGTGTGTGTGTGTGTGTGTGTGTGTGTGTGTGTGTGTGTGTGTAACATAAGCCAATTTTTTTTTAAACAAATAAAGATATTAGCTAGTAAGTTTACTATTTTACCCTGAGTTTCCATATTATGGTAAAATGAAATGAAACATTTGTTGATGGCAATTTGTAGAGTTGAGCCTGGTCCAACATCAAAAAGCTACTCATTACACTAGGAGGAAACACCAACTGGGAAGGTACCACTGAATGAAACTGTGAATGTATATTTGTTTTGCAGATTTTTGCACAGTTTCAGTGATTGCTAGTAATGCCACTCACTCTTCTCTTCATAACAAATGAAAATGACTATGTAAATACAAGAAATAATTGCTCAGATTTACCAAATCATACCTGTGAAGCTGAACTCAGCAGTGCCTCAGCTAACTTCTTATTGCCCCCACTGCCACCAGCTGCTACCATTCGAGCAGTTTTGGATGCACGACTTGAAAAATTTTGTAGTTGTTTAGCCTTCTCTGCGAAGTTGTACTCAGCACCTGGAGTATCTGCAATGCCATTTTCATTAAATGGTGTATAGCTTAGCATAAATAATAATAATAATAAACCATAAAGACCGATGAACTACAGCACAAAAGCAAAATGTCCTACCTCTTCATCATCATCTTTACAACACCTGTATTTATTATTACTAATATTTCTAAAATAATATTTACTTTGGAGAACTAGCACAATGTTTAGGTACATTCTAGCCAAATCTTTTACATTTCATTCAATTAAACATTGTGACTTGCATCAAGTTCTGTACAAGAAAGCAATGGTGCAGTCTTTGCTATCTACTTTTGTCCACATGGAAACCTCTTTATTAGGTTTTTTTTCCACACCAATTGCTTCTCTGAGTGATCCTAAAACCTGGAAATACATTTGGGGAAAACATATGGCAAGAATTACACACGTGAAAATATTCTTTTCTTCCTTCTAAGAGTGCCAGTCCAGCGAGGTATACAGGACAGCATTTACGAAGTTTGGCAAATACAAAAGGAATTGGCAGAATCAAAGCTATGAATATGGGTTAGTAGTTTTGCACATACAGTTAAGATATTTCAGTAGTCATATAAATGGATAGGTTGCATATAGATATAGTGGGGGTTCGTGAAGTTCATTAGAAAAGTTTCTGGTCAGGCGAGTACATGGTGATAAATACAAAATAATTTGGGGGTGTTGCAGAATTGGGTCTAATAAAGAATATGAAAATAGGAATGCACATAAACTACTATGAATAGTGCAGTGATCACATTATCAGAGTCACGATAGATGCAGAGCCTACACTGACAACAGCAGTACAGGTTTATATGCCAACTTACTCTGCTCTTGGTGATGACATCGAAGAAATATATGAGGAAGTACAGGAAATTATGCAGACAATTAAGGGAGAGGAAAACTTAAATTGTGATGGGAGACGAATTTGGTAGCGGGAAATGGAAGAGAAGGAAAAATAGTAGGTGAACATGGACTGGGCAAAAAGAGTGAAAGAGGAAGCCACTTGGTAGAATTTTGCATGGAACATAAATTAATCATAGCAAACAGTTGGTTTAAGAATCATGAAAGAATGTTGTATATGCGGAAGAGACCAGGAGACACTGGAAGGTACCAGATAGATTTTATAATGGTAGGACATAAGTTTCGGAACCGGGTTTTAAACTGTAAGACCTATCCTGTGGTTGATATAGTCTGACCATGTCTCATTGATCATGACCTGTAAGATGAAACTGAAAAAACTGCAGAAAGGTAGGAAAATAAGAAAATAAGGAAATGGGACCTGGATAAACGGAAGGAACCTGAAGTTCTTGAGAATTTCAGAGGGAACTTGAGGCAACAATTGACAGAATGAGGGGGAAATAAAACAGTAAAAGAGGACTGAATAGCATTGAGAGATGAACTAGTGAAGGCAGCAGAGGACAAAAGGCAAGAACTACAAAAAGTCCTTGGATATCATGGTAAATACTAAATTTAACTGATGATAGGAGAAAATATAAAAATGCAGTAAATGAAATAGGCAAAATGGAATACAGGCGACCCAGAAATGAGATTATCAGGAAGTGCAAAATAGCTAAGCAGGAGTGGCTAGAAAGAAAATGCAAGTTTGTAGAAGAATGTATAAAAAGGGAAAAAATGGATACTGCCTTGAGGAAAATAAGAGACACATTTGGAGACAAGAAAAGCAGCTGTATGAATATAAAGAACTCAGATAGAAAACTACTAGGCAAAAAGGGAAAAGCTAAAATGTTGAAAGAGTAAATAGAGGAGTTGTACGAAGGAAATGAACTTAGAGACAACATTGTAGGAAGGGAAGAGGAAGTAGATGAAGATGAAATAGAAGATGTACTGAGAGAAGACTGACAGAGCACTGAATGACATAAGTTGAAGCAAAGCCCCTGTCGTGGATGACATTTCTTCAGAACTACTGAAGTCTCTGGGAGAGCCAGCCATGACAAAACTATTTCACCTGGTGCGTAAGATGTATGAGACAGGGTAAATACGCTCAGACATCAAGAAGAATATTGTAATTCCAATTCCAAAGAAAGCAAGTGGAGACAAGTGTGAAAATTACAGAACCATCAGTTTGATAAATCACGGTTGCAAAATTTTAACACGAATTATCTACAGGAGAATGGAAAAGCTGGTAGAAGCTGACATCGGGGAAGATCAGTTTGGATTTAGGAACATGTGATGCAATACTCACTTTACAGCTTATACCTACATATCTAGCTTTTGTAGATTTGGAGAAAGCATTTGACAATGTTGATTGGAATACACTCTTTCAGATCTTGAAATAAACAGGAGTAAAATATAGGGAATGGAAGATTATTTACAACTTGTACAAAAACCAGACAGCAGTTATCAGAACTGAAGGGCATGAAAGGGATGCTGAAGTTGGGAAGGGAATAAGACGGGGTTGTAGCCTTTCTCCAATGTTATTCAATATGTACACTGAGCAAGTTATGAACGAAAGCAAGGAGAAATTTGTAGAAGGAATTAAAGTTCAGGGTGAAGGCATATTATTATTGTTTATTGGTTTTTTTCTGTTCCATAGGACCCAATTGAGGAGTGAGACTCCATGGTCATGGAACAAGTCAATACATTAATTGTTACACAAGAATGGTAATAGAAAAAATTTTAAGTAGTCCTTTGCACACGACAATCTTAAGACAAAGTGAAAAGAATCAATAAAGAAAAAATAAATTAGCTTAATTAACTTTTCTAGGAGTTCCTCAACAGAATAAAAGCAGTGAGCCATGAGGTAACTCTTCAATTTAGATTTGAAAGCGTGTGGATTAGTGCTAAGATTCTTTAGTTCTTCTGGCAGCTTATTGAAAATGGATGCCGCAGAATACTGTACCCCTTTCTGCACAAGTGTTAAGGTGGTGCGATGCAAATGAAGCTTAGACTTCTGTCTAGTATTCACCGAGTGAAAGCTACTAACTCGTAGGAATAACCTGATATTATTAACAACAAACGACATTAAAGAAAAAAAGTATTGTGACGCCAGAGTCAAAATTCCAAGACTACTGAAAAGGGGTCGACATGACGTTCGCGAACTTACACCACATATTGCTCGAACCGCCCGTTTTTGAGCCAGAAATATCCTTTTTGCATCAGGCGAGTTACCCCAAAAAACAATGCCGTACGTCATAAGTGAGTGAAAGTAAGCGTAATAGACTACTTTTTGTGTTGAAAAATCACTTATCTCAGATATTGTTCTAATGGTAAATATAGCGGAATTTAGTTTGGAACAAGATCCTGAACATGGGCTTTCCATGACAGCTTACTGTCTATATGACCACTTAGAAATTTGAACTGTTCAGTCTCACTTATCATGTGCCCATTATGTGTAATCAGAATGTCAGCTTTCGTCAAATTATGTGTTAGAAATTGTAAAAACTGAGTTTTACTGTGATTTAACATCAACTTGTTTTCTACTAGCCATGAACTTATCTCTTGAACTGCATTATTTGATATTGTGTCAATATTACGAGCAACATCCTTCACTACCAAGCTGGTATCATCAGCAAACAAAAATATTTTACTATCACCTGTTATACTCGAAGGCATATCATTTATATAAACAAGAAACAGCAACGGCCCCAAAACAGACCCCTGGGGCACCCCATACTTAATTATGCCCCATTGGGATTGCACGTCATAGCTAAGAGGTGAACCAGTTATGGGCTATTCCCAGTATTCCATAATGTTCCAACTTCTGCAACAATATTTTGTTATCAACACAAACGCTTTTGTTAAATCAAAGAAGACACCTAATGTCTGTAGCCTCTTATTTAACCCATCAAGTGCCTCACAGAGAAACGAAAATATAGCGTTTTCAGTCGTTAAACCACTTCTAAAACCAAACTGTACGTTTATGTGAACTGAAATGATCAATTAATCTTGAATATACAGCCTTTTCAATAACTTTAGAAAAAACCGATGGCATAGAAATAGGTCTTAGTTGTCTACATTATCCCTTTCTCCTTTTTTATAAAGTGGTTTCACTACTGAGTACTTTAATCTGTTAGGAAACTGACCATTCTGAAAGGAAAAATTACAAATATGGCTTAGTACTGGGCTAACATATGGAGAACAGTACTTTAGAATTCTGCTAGATACCCCATCATATCCACAAGAGACCTTAGTCTTTAGTGATTTAATTATTGACTCAATCTCACCTATGGAAGTATCATGAAGGACCATTTCAGGTAAGAGCCTCGGAAAGGCATTTTCTAAAAACGTTATATGATTACCTGTAGAAACTAGAGTTTTGTTTAGTTCCCCTACTATATTCAGAAAGTGATTATTGAATATTGCACATATATCTAACTTGTCAGTAACAGAAACATTCCTACTACGCACTGACGTTATATCTTCTACCTGCTGCTGCTGCTGACCTGACACTTCCTTCACGACTGACCAGATAGTTTTAATTTTACCCCGAGAGTTTGCTATTCTTTTTGCGTACCACATACTTTTTGCATTCTTAATGACATTTTTCAGAACCTTACAGTACTGTTTGTAATGAGCTACTGCATCTTCATTCCGACTGCTTCTAACATTTTGATACAACTCCCGCTTAGTTCTACATGATACTCTTATCCCCTTTGTCAGCCACCCTGGCTGTCTGTTACTGGAAGTACCCTGTTTTGATTGTTCCAGCGGAAAGCAACTTTCAAACAGCGTAAGAAATGTGTTAAGGAAAGTATTATATTTATCATCTGCATTATCAGCACTATAAACATCCTGCCATTCTTGTTCCTTAATTAAGCTTAAAAAGGTGTCAATTGCATCTGGATTAACTTTTCTGAGTAGTTGATATTTATGTTTAACATTTGTTTGAGAACAAATACTTTTTAGAATTAAAAGTTGGGCATCGTGGTCTGATAGGCCATTTACTATTCTGCTGACAGGGTGCCCCTCTAATAATGAAGAATGAACAAAAATATTGTCAATGGTAGAACTGCTATTTCGTTGCACTCTTGTTGGAAAAAATACTGTTTGCATCATGTTATAGGAATTAAATAGATCTAACAGCTGACTTTTCCTTGAGCTATCACCTACACAATTAATGTTGAAATCTCCACACATAATTAAATTTTTATACTTCTATACAGTGAAACCAGAACCAATTCCAGCTTGGGCAGAAACATTTTAAAATATGATTCAGGGGATCTATAAATAACAACTATTACTAGTTTAGTTCCATTAACATTAACAACACCTGCACAACATTCAAATATCTGTTCTGTGCAGTGTTTAGAAAACATTGGCTTTCGCTGATGACATTGGCTTTCGCTGATGACATTGTAATTCTGTGAGAGACAGCAAAGGACCTGGAGGAGCAGTTTAACAGTATGGACAGTGTGTTGAAAGGAGCATGTAAGATGAACATTAACAAGAGCAAAACATGGGTAATGGAATGCAGTCTTAGAAAATCAGGCGATGCTGAAGGAATTAGCTTAGGTAACAAAACAATAAAGATGGTAGATGAGTTTTGTTACTTGGGTAGTAAAATATGATGGTCACAGTACAGAGGATATAAAATGCAGAATGGCAATGGGGGGGAAAAATCTTTTTTGAAAAAGAGAAATTTGGTGACATTGAATATTCATTTAAATACAAGAAAGTCCTTTCAGAAGGCATCTGTGTGGAGTGTTGCCTTGTATGGGAGTGAAACGGATGATAAACAGTGTGGTCAGATAGAGGATAGAGACTTTTGAAATGTGGTGCTACCGAAGAATGCTGAAGATTATGTGGGTGGATTGTGTAACTAATGAGGAGATACTGAACGGAACTGGGAAGAAAAGGAATTTCTGGCATACTTTCACTAAAATAAAGAAATTGATTGGTAGGACACAATCTCAGACATAAAGCAATTGTGAATTTAGAATTGGAGGAAGTGTGTGGGGTAAAAATCCCCGAAGGAGACTAAGAGATGGCTGCAGTAAGCAGATTCAAATAGATATATGATGCTGTTCTTATGAGGAGATGAAGAGGCTTGCTCAGGATGGAGTAGGGTGGAGAGCTTCATCAAACCAGCCTCCAGACTGAGGACTGCAACAACAACAACAACAACATAAGCTTACGCAGTCATTTAAGGAAACTGAAATTTTTCACCAACAGTGGCTATATAAAAAAAGTGCCAATAATATTAAATCAAAGCATAAATTAAATCTACTGTGCTGTTTCTCTAACTACTAAATAATAAGAAAATAATTATTTATATTTAAATGTAGTAGTTTTAATGGTTACTGAACAAAATTTGAAATTAAGAGAAAATTTGAGAAACACTAAAATGTTTTGTTATATCATTTGTCTAAAAGCAAGAAATAAAACAGACTAGACAAAACATTTGAAATGTCTTTACATATTGGTTGAAATCACATACAGCAGATAAATACTGGTTGAGAATTTAAAGTTTTATGTCTGAATTGGAACTCTGGAGAGGATTCAATGTTTTCCTATGATCACAAACATATGAATGAATATCTCAGCTGCTTTAAATATTTTTGAGCATTATTCAAAAATTTTAACCAAATGTTTCTCTGATCTATTTTAATTCTTAGTTTTAGGAAAAAATTTCTGAAAACACTATCTATGTTTCAGTTTTTTGTTATTATATTGAAATGGTCACTGGGAACTCTGCGCTCTCTCTCTCTCTCTCTCTCTCTCTCTCTCTCTCTCTCCCTCCCCCTCTCTCCAAGTGGGTTGTTTGAAGTAACCATTGCTTTTATACTTTAAGTAAATTTTTGAGCTATTCTCCAAATTCATATTGACCATTCACAGACTGTGCCCTTCATTTGTATTTTTATTGAAGTCTCTGAAAGGGGAGGAGGAGGAGGAATAATACATTATATTCTTGTGATGTCTCTTATCTATTTTACACAACTCCCGAAGAGTCTCCAATGTGAAGAGTTCACAGATATTAGTTGTTCATGTCACTTTCATTGGAAGTTCTGCATTCTAATTTTTTCTGAGTATTATTCTACCAACACATTATTGGGAATTTTCCCCTGTGAGTGGAACAGTAACATTTATGATAAATAATATAATACCAGTATGTGATAAGATTTTATATTTATATTATTTGTCTGGTAACTAGTTTCTGTGGTACAATTAGAGGACTACCCACATCATGTTGCTTATGTGCATCCCACTGGGAGCAGTGACCTGTGGCACAAGTATGACAGAAATAAAAATGAAATAAATCTAAAAAGGAAGACACAATGTGATAACTGGCATAGAACACTAGGTAGCTCTTCAATAAAAAAAATTTTCAGCCAGTGAACAATGAGCATGCCTAGTTTTTTTCTCTTTTTGTTTTTACATAGATATTTCATGGGTAGCAAGATAGCAACTGATAGGTAGCATTATGAAGTGAATGAAAATATTCATTTGTGAGAAAACATGTTGTACAGCTAGTTTCAGTTCACATATTAACATGTTTTTAAATCACCGCCAACATGTAATTAATGATCATAAACAGATAAATGTATCCATGACAGAAATAAAGGATACAATAAATTTAGATTATGGGTAATATTCTGACAGTACAATTCATCATTACCATCCACACCAAAGCTTTACTGCAAAACCAAATTTACCATGACCTCAGGAACTTTGTGCTTGCCAATATTTCGTGAGATTGTCTCCACTAACACAGACATTTGTCGTAATGTGCAATCAGTTTGAAGAAATCCTCGGTAAAACTATATGGCCTGAACTGCTCTGCTAAGTTTAGAATTTTCCAAAGCTTATTAGACACTGATGAACTGGGACGCTTCATGTCATTTAAGTGGCCTTGGATTCTACGATGAATGTCTTGTCACCCATAATGATTCTGAAAAAATAACTACCTTCCCTATCATGTGTACTGTATTAAGTGATTGACATTGATTCCCTTTCTTCTTTGGTCTCTCCTCATGCATCACCAACTAAAATATGATGATATCATAAAAAATAAAAAAAAAAAAAAACACCACACACACTGATGAAACTTACTTTAGGTATGTCCCTTGTATATTTGTGTCTACTGTTTCCTGCGCTGCCTACTCTCTTTTCAACTTATCATTCTACTAATTTATTTTTCAAAAGAGAGACTGGCAGGCCAGTAGTTACCTTTTTACAGTACCGCCGATATCACACACGGAAAGAAAAAAGGACGAAAATAAAACAAGCGTTAGCGTTGCTTCATCAGGAAAAGAGGAAGGAAGGAGGGGGAAAAAAAGGAAAGGATGTGGGTTTTAAGGGAGTGGATGAGAAGCCACCCCCATCCTGGGAGTGGAAGGACTTACCTTAGGGAAAATAGGAAAGGAGGAAGGGTGGGTGGGTGGGTGGGTGGGTGTGTGAGAGAGAGAGAGAGAGAGAGAGAGAGAGAGAGAGAGAGAGAGAGAGAGGGGGTGGGGGGGTAAGGAAGGGATAATGAATATGTGAGCTGAGGATAGAGGAAGGGGAGGAATTAGCATAGATTTAGGCCAGGGGGTTGGTGGGAGGAGAGGATATGTTGGAGCGCAAGTTCCCACCTCCATAGCTCTGAGGGATTGGTGTTAGATGGTAGTGTCCAAATGGCATGTGTGGTGTAACACGTGCCAAGGGTCCCCGAGTCATGCTGGAGGGCATGCTCTGCCACAGGATATTGGGTGTCCCCTAGACAAACAGTCCGTCTGTGACCATTCATCTGCTCAGTCAATTGGTTGGTAGTCATACCAACATCGAAGGCTGCACAGTGGACACATGTCAGTGGATATGTTACATGTGTCATTCCAATCCCAGGAGTGGAAGGACTTACCTTAAGGGGAAAAAAGGAAAGGTAAAGAAGTGTGCACACACAAGGTAGACATTTGTAGAAAGCAAATGTCTATCTTGTTGCGTGCGCGCAAGTGAGTGAGTGAGTGAGTGAGTGAGTGAGTGAGTGTGTGTGTGTGTGTGTGTGTGTGTGTGTGTGTGTGTGTGTGTGTGTGTGTGTGTGTCCTTAAGGTAAGTCCTTCCACTCCTGGGATTGGAACGACTCGTTTTCCACTTCCTTAAAACCCGTATACTTCCCTTTCTCCCCTCCTTCCTTCCTTGCTCTTTTCCTGAAGAAGCTACCTACGGTTGCGAAAGCTTGTATGTGTGTGTTAATATTTGTATTTGTCGGCGAGCCAATGCTTTGGGTGCGTTTGCCGTGTCATGTCACGTCACACAGAGTAGCTCGCGATCGCGTAGCTTACTGGCTGGCTGATGGAGCACAGCCCACCGCCTCGCAGCAGCCAGCCAGTAAGCTATGCGATCACTACCTACTCTGTGTGATGTGACGTGGCACACCAGTGCACAGGCCTTCTCTTCAGGTGGTGTTAGTTGAACCGTCTTTCGCTTTCTCTCTTTTGATCGGTTCGTCAATTTGAACGGGTATTTTGTGGACATTTGTTTGTTTTGTCCTATTTTGATCATTTCAGATAACTCAGTTCTCTTGTTACAGAGGGAGTTGAGCTACCATGACGGCAACCCTCTGACGGAGTGCGCTGAGCAACCGTACCCTAGCAAGTTCCAAACCACTGTCTAACATGTTCGAACATCACAAACTAAGTCCTTGCCTATTACGCTATGGCGAACAGCTGCGAGAGTAATCTGTGATTCTCGTACTATCGGTGGCAGGTGTTAACTAACTGACCAACATTATCATTGTCCTAAGAATGATGTGTTTTTGATAATTTTCAATGTGCCATTGCTTTGAAATGACAACTTTTGAGTTATAATAAAAAATCATCAAGTAGAGAAAGCAAGATGGTGTACGGAAGAGAGATTTTGGGGCAAGGGATGTCACATAACTGCTTTACGAATGCCAAATGTACGCTTTGTTCCATCCAGGCTATGTTCATTGCCTATAGTAATCCGTAACCAGTACAGGTAAAGAAAATAAAATTAGAACTACTAAGGCAAGACAGGTTATAATATTTTAATAGGAAACTATAATGAAAATGTGGGAGAGATATTAAAATGGTAGTTCAAAGAGGTAAAAGTTCAAAACAGAGTATGTTTGTCAAAGCTAAACTCAATCATCATATAATTTTGACTGCTTGTTAAAATCGGCCAGAAAGAATATTACATGTTGGGTGCATAGATATTACCACATTAGTAGAGTCGTAATGTTATCACCATATTTTTTATTATATAGATTATGATTTTGGTCCAAAATGTTTGCAAAAACTTATAAAACTACAAATCTAAAGTGGGCCGTAAAACACATCAGTGCAATTTTTTCTGCGTGTAACGATCAGCATTACAGAAAAAAGCTAAGTACTGGCCAGCCAATCTATCTCTTTTGAAAAGTAATTTATCATCTCTGTGGAGATTTTCCCTTATTAATCGAACATTGTACTAATTTCGCAAACATACCCAGCAGTGAATTGGCTATTGACCATACTCATGAATTTATTCAATTCTTTCATTTTCCTATCAATTAACATAAGGTAAAAAAGCACATAATACCCCCTTATATATGCATTGTCAATAATGGAGGACATATACCAACTCACTGTGAAGTCAACAACTGAGCAGCAGACGTGTAAAATACGGTTGTGTGTTTTATGTTGTTAATAATATCGATATGTGAATATTATGTACAATGCAGGACAAAACAATTACCCAGCCTGAATAATTTAAAGTCCAAGAACAGCCCAAGCTCATAAGCATGTGTGTTGCCAACTCCAGCAGTCTGTGCAGCTTCAGCTTGCTGTTTACATTATCAAATAAAAGCAATATAATAGTTCAGATATACTGTATGTCAAGATTCATTGCACTTTAACTCGCTTATCATTTATTTTGGAAAATATTATTTGAGCATGTAGGAATAGTTGAGGTATAAGAATTCCACGTGCGTACATTTACTATAACGAACTGATTCTCACGTAAGTTTCATTCGGTGACTAGATAGGCTGACTGTTTAGGAACGCTATGGGCATGCAGTCTAATACCATTGGAGTCAATTTATTTTTTATTTTTTAGACTTCTTGCAGGTAATATAATAAATATTAATTCGATAAAATTTGTGCCATTTTAAGCTTTTAAAGTTTTTTAGAATATTCTATTTTATAATAATCTAATCAGACAGACACATGTTCATAGTAATAATATTGAAAATGGGTGTATTTTGTTTGTGATTACTTCAACTGACATGTTGTGTATATATAATTTTCAGCTAAGAGAAACATACCAGCTGATTAGCATACTTCATAGGTCTACTTCAAAATGGCTAATGTGAATGTTCGTGAGCATGTAACTGCTCTCTTTGAAAGCAGTGTCAGTGCATCTGAGGCAGGACATAGTTATGGTGTTGATGCTTCCACAGCAAGGAGATGGAGCAGAGGATTCAGAGATAATGGTGAGGTAAGCAATGTCCAATACCTGGAAAACGATGCATCTCTACCACAAGAGAAGATGATGAATTGTTCAGAGCGGCCCATAGTGCCCCTTTCTCAAACATCTGGGAACTAGGGAGAGCTTCACATTTCCTGGGCTTGTTGAAAACTTCTCCAAAATTATTAAACAACTGTGGAATTAGGACCTGTCGTGCTCTCATTAAAAACCCATTATCTGACGATTCAGCCACAGACAAACTGGCAACAGAGTTCCTGGGAAAATGTTAATTGTAGGAAAGCCTTTCACCAATGAGTGCACAATTGAGTCCACAAGCAGAGGTTCTCTTCTCGTTTACAGAACAGATAGGTAACAATATGATGCCTGCTTCATGGTTTAACATGCTAGAAGTGGGAGCATAAGTGTGAAATGTTGGGGCTGGATGTCTCATATGGGTGCAGGAACCTTAGAACAAAGCCAATACAATTCAATTCAGCACGATATGAACATTTCCTTGAAAATGTAATCATTCCTGGAGCTCGACTTTGGTAGCCTGAAGGATGTCTCACTTACCAACATGATAATTATCCATCACACACCAGCATTAGGATTCAGAGCTGGTTCCAAAGGGGAGAGAATATTATTCAATGCCTACCATGGCCTACAAAAGTCACCTGATCTAAATCCCATAGAGAACTTTACGAGCTAAACTCAAGAAGACTGTGCAGGATAATGGGCCAGAACCACCTCCTAAAAATGTGGATGCCTTGTAGGATTTGGTTTATTCTTCATGGGAGAGAATTGCCATGGACGAGGCCTTTTTGTTGTTGTATTATAGGGAACTAAACTACAAGGTCATCAGTCCTCTGTTCCCAGCAAAGATGTATTGTTTGACGAAACAAAAACACAGAGAGAATACAGAGGAGGAAAATCCCTGACAGATGTAGATCGAAAATGAACTTTTCACTGACTCACAGGGGAGAACATAAAAGAGATAAAATTACTGTTGCACGAGACTAAAAATTTTTCACCAGAATGTCATGGCTGGCTGATCACTAGGATAAAAATGGAGAAGCCAGCCATGCTGTATGCACTAAAAGCCTCTTCATTCAAAAAGAAAGAGGCACTCAATGACCTAAAAGTACCACTGAAATGTGGGAACTGGGAATCAGGTTAAAGCATCTTCCATTAAATGGAATGGTAAAAACCAGACGTGTGAATAAAATGTAAAACAGTAGTAGCAATAGAGGAATTGTCACCTAAGACTAAAGGTAGTACATCTGGTGGATTAAAAGGACTGCCTCTAAGCAGCTAAAAGTGGACAATCCATCAGAATGTGTAACGCTGTCAGCTGGGCGCCACAACAGCAATCTGGTGGGTCCTCTTGATGCAAGAGGTGTATGTGCATTAACTATGTATGGCCAATGCATAGTCGGCAGAGTACAAATGTGTCCCTACGAGAGGCCCACATGGAGGACCTCCTCATTGCCGCAGGGGGCTTAAAAGCACAGAGCTTATTTGGTGCGTTCGATTCAGCCCACTCAGCAGTCCAAAGTCCCAGTACCTTTCGACTGAACACCATTCAAAGATCCATCTCCTGGAGGCCGATTTCTAGGATGGTTGAGGTGGTAGCCTACTTCGCTAAGTGATCGACAAGTTTGTTATCAGTTATGCCAATGTGGCATGGGATCCAAACATAGACCACAGTGTGACCAGACTTGCCTAGACAGTATACAGCATCCTGAACTGACCGTACCAAAGGGTGTTTCGGAAAGCACTGGTCAGAGCTTGCAAACCACTCAGTGAGTCAGTACAGATAACTGCAGACTCCAGGGGCAGGGCAAACGGCGACAAGTTCTGCTGTAAACACTACTCCCACAGGGCAATGAATGATGTTCAACACGCTGACCATGTATATAGGCACACCCAGCACATCCATCGACTAGCAAACCATCCGTGTATACAAATTCCGCACCACGGAATGAATCAAGAATTGCCTGAAACTGGTGACTGAGAGTTGATGGTGCAACAGAGGCTTTTGGGTCTCAGGCCAAGTCCAACTGAAGCTGGAGGCAAGGAATAATCCAAGGAGTGAGAAAGGTAGTGAAAAATGAGAGGGAGGGGAAGGGACGCATGGGACTAAAGAAGGGAATGAACACAGACCGCTATTGGGAAACCCAACCTCGGCCATTGTCATGGAGAGGGGAGTGCAACAGCTGGGAAGAGGAGCCTGCGATTCAGGTGGTGAGGTAAGGAATGAACACGGGCAACATACGAAGCCATCAGCTGTTGCTGTTGGAATCGCAGGGGAGGTTGTTTGGTTGGCTCTTGGAAGGGTCTAAACTGCAATGGTTATCAGTCTCTTGTTCTGGTCTGAGAGGTAAAACATTGTGTTAAGCGTTCCTAAGTAAATGCATTAAATGACACATTTTGAAAGGAACAGGTAAAGATGAAGAAAGTATACAAGTAAAAACAAAGAAGGGATAAAAGAGCTGAAATAGTACAAGAGAGTTTTTGCTGGGTGATCACAGAAATATAAGGAACACATCTAGCCACTCTGGGACATATTAAAAACACCTACCTAGAAGACTTAGGCAGGTGGAGGACAGAGTTATGACACACAAAAACTTTAAATGGATTTGTAAAATCCACACTCACGGATAAAATTTAAAAACAGAATCAACCATGGAGGCATTGTCAGCTAAAGCAAGCTGCAAAGCTACAGGGATATTAAAATTTCGTCGCTTTGCGGCTAAATTGTGGCATTCAAGTAAGATGTAGGCGACTGTCAAAGGCGCACCACATCGACACTGAGGAGGGTCCTTGCGTCTCGGAAGGTGACCATGCGTCACCCAAGTATGGCCTATACGGAGCCGGCAAAGGACAACTGACTCCCTGCGAGAAGCCCTCACGGATGTCTTCCATGTGGCATTAGAGGGCTTGACAATATGGAGCTTATTTGGTTCAGTCGAGTGCCCATTCAGAATTCCAAACCCCAAGGACCTTGCGGGTCAACTGGGATCGGAGGTCCGAGTCTGGGAGGCCAATATCCAGGGACCATGAAGTGGTGGATTGCTTGGCCAGCTGATCGACGCGTTCATTGCCGGTATACTTATGTGGCCTGGCGTCCAGAAAGCGACAGAACGGCCTGACTTGCCAAGGGTGAAGACAGCATCTTGAATTGATCACAACACAGTGAGTTTGGGTGGGGAGAAACTGGTCGAGGGCCTCTAAGTCACTAAGCGAGTCACTGCAGATGACAAACGACACCCTGGGGGCGAGCTTTGAGGTGTTCAAGAGAACTCAAAATACCGACCACTTCCACGCTGAAGCTGCTGCTTCCACAAGGCAATGATCGCTGTTTAATGTGGTCAGCACAGACAAAGGCATATCTGGCATGGCCATTGACCAAAGAACCATCTGAGGAAATAATGTTTGCACCGTGAAATGCGTCAAGCAGTGCTTGGAACGAGCGACGGAGAATCAGTGGTGGAATGGCTTTCGAATCCCGTGACAAATCCAACCGAAGCTCCAGGCGAGGAATTGTCCATGGGGGGGGGGGGGGGGGATACGGGAGGAGTAGTGGAAAGGTGGAGGAAGGGGTAGGGAATCAAGTGAGGACAAAAGGGAACGGACACGGACCGCAATCTGAAGACGCGACCTGGGCCGACGTCATGGGGAAGGGAGTGCAAAAAGTGGGAAGAGAAGCCTGTGGTTCAGATGGCAGGGTGAAGCATGAACTCGGGCAATGTAAGACGCCAACAACTGTTGCTGGCGATACCGCAGAGAGAGAACCCCAGCTTCAACTAAGAGGCTCGGTACTGGACTGGTGCGAAAAGCCCACGTCGCAATACGCAACACCAGTGTGGTGAATGGGGTCTAAGATCCGCAAGGCAGAAGGGGCTGCTGAGTCACAAACCAAGCTCTCGTAATCAAGCCGCGACTGAATAAGAGCCTTGTAGAGCTGAAGGAGGGTGGAACGGGCTGCTCCCCAACCAGTATGGCTGAGGTATCGGAGAAGATTTAAATGCCGCCAACACTCCTGTCTCAGCTGATGTAGGTGTGGCACCCAAGTCAGCCTGGCATGCCCAGAAAGCGATGTGTTTCCTTGACCTGAAGTAGTTCACCACCCAAGTAGAGCTCTGGGTCAGGGTAAACTACCAGACGGTGACAGAAGTGCATCACGCGGGTTTTCTGCGCAGAGAACTGAAATCCGTGAGTAGACGCCCGTGAGTTCGTCTTTTGGATGGCACCCTGCAGCTGCCATTCAGCTACACTGATACTAACAGAGCTGAAATACAAGCAGAAGTCATCTGCGAATAGGGAGCAACTGACCGATGACCCCATAGCCACAGCAAGACCGTTAATTGCCACTAAAAACAATGGATCACTGAGCACGGAGCCCTGTGGGACACCGTTCTCTTGAATATGGGGGGAGCTAAGAGGGGCCCCAAGCCTCACCCGAAACAAGCGGTGGGAGAGGAAATTTCAAATAAAAATAGGAAGAGCGCTACCATAAGCCCCAATCATGCAAAGTAGTCAATATATGGTGGTGCCAGGTGGTATCGTACGCCTTTCTGTGGTCAAAAAAGACGGCAACAATGTGCTCACGCCTGCTAAATGTTGTACAGATGGCAGACTCCAGGGCCACCAGGTTATCAACAGTGGAGTGGCCTTGGCGGAAAGCCTCTTGTCGTGGGGACAACAGACACCAACGTTCAAGTATACACATGAGCCGTTGACTCACCAACCATTCTAAGAGCTTGCAAAGAACGTTGGCGAGGCTGATAGGGTGGTAACTATCAGCCACCTGTGGATCAGCACCAGGTTTGAGCACCGGGATAGTGATGCTTTCCCGCCATTGTGACGGGAAAGCCCCCTCTGCCCACAGATGGTTGAACAAGGCGAGAAGCTGGTGTTGGAATTCTGTTGGAAGGTGCCGGATGAACTTACTGTGGATCCTGTCTGGTCCTCGATAAGAACCGAGGCATGCGGCGAGGGCACTTTGGAATTCCCATTCGCTGAACGGGAAATTGTATGTTTCTTCCCAGCGTGTACAGAAGGACAGCCGGCTCTGTTCAACTCGCTGTTTATGCACGGAAGTCTGCACTGTATGCTGCAGTCACAGAGTTGTGAGCATAATGCTCCGCCATATTCTCAGCAATAGCAGTGGCATCTGTGCATACATTAACCTGACTCTGTAAGCTGTGGATCGCTGCTGATGGACGGAACCCAAAGAGACGTCTAACCTGGGGCCATGGCGAAGCACGAGAGCCGATGCTGGTGACATACCTCTCCCAGCTGTCCTGCTTGCTCTGCCGAATGAGCTTTCGAGCTCCGGCCCGAAGCCGTTTAAAGGCTATCAGGTTGTCTATGGTAGGGTGGTGCCGATGGCGCTGGAGCGCTCGCCGACAATCCCGAATGGCTGCAGCGATCTCTGGCGTCCACCAGGGCATGGACTTGCGCCGAGGGGAGCCAGAAGTGGTGGGGATGGATGCCTCAGCGGCAGACATGATGGCAGCAGTGACTTGACGAACCACCATGTCCACGGTTGCAGGCACTAGTACAGGAAAAGTAGCAGTGGAGGTGTAGTCCTGCCAATTAGCTCGACGCAGAAGCTTCGAGGTGGGCTGCCTGTAGGTTGGAAATGCAGATGCAACACAAGGATCGGAAAATGGTCGCTACCACAAAGGTCATCATGGGTCCTCCAGTGGAAATGTGGGAGCAGACTGACAACTTAGAGAGAGGTCGATTGCCGAGTAGGCTTTGCGAGCCACGCAAAAATGCGTGGGAGCCCCAGTGTTTAATAGACAGATGTCCTGTTGTGACAGAAGTGTCTCGACATCCCTACCGCGAACCGTCGTCTGTGTCCCGCCCCACAATGGGTGGTGGGAATTAAAATCCCCAAAGAGGAGAAAAGGTGAGGGTAGTTGCGCAATCACTGCAGCGACGACACGACAGTGATAGACGCTGCGATGGACCGAATGCGCGACTCGCAGTGCAGATGGAGCTGCAGAATCATACACCAGGCTGCTGTAATCCAGGTGTGACTGATAAGGGCCTCATACAACTGCAGTAAAGTGGGGCGAGCAGCTCCCCAACCAGTGTGGCTGAGGCAGCAGAGGATGGTTAAGTGTCACCAGCATTTTTGTTTCAGCTTGCGAAGATGTGGCACCCAAGTCAGCAAGGCATCAAAGAGCATGCCTAGGAAGTGGTGTGTCTCCTCGACGCAAAGGGGTTCACCATTCAAGTATAACTCAGGGAACAGCTGAGCTACCTGATGGCGACAAAAGTGCATGACACGGGTTTTCTGTGTCGAAAATTGGAAACTATGCACAGAGGCTCAAGTCTGGGCCTTTCGGATGGCCCCCTGCAGTCGCCGCTCAGTGACTCCAATGCTGCCTGAACTAAAGTACAGACAAAAGTTGCCAGCAAACAAGGAGGAAGAGACAGACATACTGCTGCAGCTAGACTGTTAATAGCAATTAAAAATAATGGCATGCTGAGAATGCAGCCCTGTGGGTCACTATTCTCTAAAACGTGAGAGAAACAGAGAGGTGCCAACCCGAACCTGAAAGGAGCAGAACAAGAGGAAATTCTGTATGAACGTCGAAAGGTGACCACACAAGCCCCATCCGTAAAGTGTTGAGAGAATATGACGACACCAGGTTGTATCATATGCCTTTCGGAGATCAAGAAAGACTGCGACGAGATGTTCTTGGTGGATAAGAGCTGTATGTATAGCAGACTCAAGGGACACTAGATTGTTGATAATAGAATGGCTCTGGCGGAAGCCTCCCTGTTGTGGGGCCACGAGACCCCGATCCTCAAGTATCCACATAAACCGGCGACTCGCCATACATTCGAGGATCTTGGACAGAATGTTGGCAAGGCTGATAAGGCAGTAACTCTCAGCCTCCAGTGGACCTATGCCTGGGAAAAGACCTTTTGTCCAGAGTAGATTGAAAATGGCGAGTATTTGACATTTAAAGTCCACTGGGAGGTGACGGATGAACTGGCTGTGAATACTGTCCATCCTGGGAGAGATATTGAGTGATACAGCAAGAGCAGTATTGAAATCCCATTAACTAAATGGGGTGTTATACAGTTCCTGTTGATGAGCGCAGAATGATAACTGCCACCGGTCAACCTCCTCTTTGAGTATGCCTAAGTCTGCATTGTAGGTTGCAGTCGCAGAGCAACGTGCATGAGCTCAGCAGTAACTGTCGGGTCAGTACACAGAGCACCTTCTGAGTGATGGGATTCCATTTGGTGGGTGTTACCCAAAAACGCGCCGTACCTGTGACCACACTTTAGAAGGGGAGGCACGGGAACCCATGGAAGCTTCATATCGCTCCCAACACTCCTGATTACTCTGTTGGATCAGTTGCTCGGCTCGGCCCGGAGACGCTTAAAAGCTATCAGATGTTCCAAGGTAGGGTGGCGCTGGAGCGTCCTCCGACACTCCCGGATAGCTTCTGCGATCTCCCTCGTCCACCAAGGCACAGATTTGCACCGAAGCGAGCCTGTGGTAGTCGGGATAGTTGCCTCAGCAGTGGAAACAATGTCCTAAGTTATCCGTTGAACCGCCATGTCAATGTCACCCATTAGCGGAGTAGTAACCACAGCAGTTATGGTGTAACTCTGCCAGTCAGCCCTATGGAGAGACCACCCCGAGGTAGGCGGTCTAGAGGGTGAAACTGTGGAAGTGACAAAAGGATGGGAAAATGGTCGCTTGCACATAGGTTGTCATGGACCACCCAAGATGGATGTGGGAATAGGCTAAGGCTACAGAGACACAAGTCAATAGCTGAGGTAGTGCCACTGCCACACTAAAGTGTGTGGAGGTTCTATTGTTCAGAACACATATTTCGAGCTGTGTTAAAAGATTCTCGAGTCTGCCACGGCTCGTGATCTCAGTTACACCCCACAAGGGATGATTGGCAAATAAAAGTCACCCTAGAGGAGAAACGGTTGGGGTAATTGGGTGGCCAATGCAGCAATGTCAGCAGGGGAGACCACACGATCCGTGTGAAGGTAAAGGGAACAAACGGTGAATTGCTGTATTATTTTGATGTGAACTGCCACTGCCTCCAGGGTTGCGTTGAGAGGTACAGCGGCACTGGGACGATGGTGAGGACGTAGACACATAGGAGCAGAATTTTTTCGGGTTCTCGGAAAGATCTTTTGGCAAGGTATGGTGATGATAATTATTGTATGCTTTGCACATTGATCTTTTTACAGACGCACAAGTCTCTACTAACCTTTGCCTGTCATCAACTGCGTATTCGTTTTTGAATCTAGAGTGCAACAGTCTTTGCCTTCTTGATTGGTTTATGAACTTTGGTCACCATTGACGCTATGACGATATCATGATCACTAATTCCTGTCTCTACACAGACATCGTTAATAAGGTCAGGTCTGTTCGTGGCTATAAGGTCTAAAATATTTCCATTGCACGTGAATTGCCAGTTTTCAGAGAATGTGTCTCAAAGTAACTTGCAAGACTGCTTGTCTGTACCACCTGAAATGTAACTAGAGAGGTCCCAATCTGTACTCTTGAGGTTGAAGTCTCTCTCGATTAATATTACATGGCCTGGATACCTACACACTATCTTGTGTAGACTTTCTTTGAATGACTCTAAAACTGCTACAGCAGCACTGGGGGGGGGGGGGGGGGGGTAAAAACACCCAACTATTAACTTTACTTCTTGTAGACCTGTTATACGTGCCCAGATAACTTCATAGTTACTTTCAACCTTGATCTCAGTAGAAACAATATCGTTGTCCTCAGCGATGAACACTCCTCCTCCAGTTGTATCCGATCTATCTTTCCGATATAGATGCCACGCCTCGCTAAATATTTCTGAACTTGCCACATCATGATTTAACCAGCTTTCGGTGCCTAAAACTATCTGAGCACAATTTTCATGCAATGTGGCAAATTTGGGAACTTTGTTTCTAATACTTTATAAGTTCGCGACTAATATTTTGATATTCGAATTTTTGAGCCGAACGTGGCCTGAATTTGCTGTTTGAATGTTGACAGGCGAAAGCTCATCAGAGTTAGCCCCTAGCCTAAAAATCTGCCATGTGCACTCCACAAGTACTCTGCTACCCGAGTAGCTGCTTCCTTAGTGTAGTGCACCCCTGATCTATCTAGGGGTACCCTACAATTCCCCACCCGATCCAGATCCCCACCAGATCCACAAATCTGCAGCCATGACTGTCACAGTCAGTGATGCCTCTGGTTCAGACCCTCTACTCGGCTCCAAACCAAAAGGACCCCGATCAACCCTGGGAACAATGCTACAAATCAACAGCTCTGCTTGCACCCCGCTTACGAGGGCAGCAGCCTTCACCAATTCTGCCAGCAACCTGTAGGGCCTGAGGATGTCCTCAGAACCCAAGCAACAAGCGTCATTGGTGCCGACGTGAGCCACGACTTACAGTCGACTGCACCCCGCATCAGCAGGGCCGCCTCCAAATCTCGGATGAGGTCCCCCCCGGCAGACACAACGGGTGCATGTTGGACTTCTTTCCGGATCTCGACGCTATGTGCATAAGAGGCTCCATCACGCGCCTAACATTGGAGCTCCCAGTAACTAATAATTCCCCCCATGCACCTGCTTGGTCTCTGCTGAAGGAGTGGCCACACGTCCACTCGCAGGACGAACGGGCGTGGACGGACGTCCAGCCTCCACATCGGCCTTCCGCCTCAAGCGTCGCGAACACCGTACAACCCGCCACTCTCCTTGCGGAGAGGGCGGCTCGACCACTTCCGGTACACCTGAAGGTGCCTCCGTAGCATGGACAGAGAGCGAAGCACGAGACACCTGAGGTCTTCCACTCAACGCACCCAACTCCCCACCACTGCTGCACTCCGAGACAGCAGCCTGAAGACAGCTGACCAAAGCCAACAGCACGCTCAGCTGTTCACGAACTGCGGCCAACTCCTCCTGTGTCCGCACACATCCTATCCATCCTATTGATACAATTAACTTCTTCTCCTCCTCCTCCTCTTCCTCCCACTGATCCTTTGGTTTCTCCTGCTGGAAGGGCTGCACGGACTCATCCCCAGGGACTGAAGATGCGCTTGAGGCCCTACGACCAGCAGTTGGTGGCTTTGGCAGCCACTCACTGGTAGGCGCAAGGGTTCCGAGGGAACCCTTCCTGGCAGGAGGAGCCAGAGGTGGCTATTGGTTCTCTGGCTCATGGGTGGAGACCATGCAGCAGTGACATATATGGACTTCATACTGACAGGGTGGATCTTTTCATACTACTTCTTAGCCTCTGAATATGACAACCTGTCCAGGGTCTTGTACTCCATTATTTTGCGTTCTTTTTGGAAAACTGCCCAGGTTGAAGAGCAGGGAGAGCGATGCTGGCCACAGTTTACACAGACTGGGGGGGGGGGGGGGGCACATGGGACGTCTGGATGAGTCGTACGTCCACATTCCCTACAGGTGGGGTTGGCATCACAGCAGGATGACATATGGCCAAACCTCCAGCACTTGAAGCTGTGCATAGGGGGAGGAACGTAAGGTTTGACATCACACCAGTAGATCATCACCTTGACTTTCTCAGGCAACGAATCACCCTCAAAATCCAAAATAAAGCACTGATGGTGACCCTGTTGTCCTTCGGACCCCCATATACATAAACCAAATAAACTGCACTCTTCGCCTCTCAAAGTTCTGGAGTTCATCAGGCTGTAGTAAAAGATCCCTATGAAAGATAATACCCTGGACCATGTTCAGGCTTTTAGGGTGTGTGTGTGTGGGGGGGGGGGGGGGTGATGGTAACAGAAACATCACCCAGCTTGTCACAGGCAAGTAGTACCTGTCATTTGGCTGGGAACGACGTTGTAATCAGAACAGAACCGGATCCAGTGTTTTTAGCCGAAATCTAAAAATAAATAGGGACTTAAGGGACCAACTTGTTAAAAAAAAAAAAGGGGGGGGGGGTTGAACTGGAAAAAACACATTGAAGATCTGCTGAAACATTTTGAGTTCAGCTACTTATGCTATTAGGGTAATTGCAAATTTTGGTAACATACATCTCAGTAAATTAGCGTACTATGCCTATTTTCATTCTCTGCTTTTGTATGGCATCATTTTCTGGGGTAGTTCATCTTTGAGTAAAAAACATATTCATTACACAAAAGCATGTAATCAGAATAATTGCTGGAGCCCATCCAAGATCATCGTGCAGACACTTATTCAAAGAGCTAGGGATCTTCACAGTATATATATTCACTTATGAAATTTGTTATTGCCAATCCCACCGAATTCAAAAGCAATAGCAGTGTACATAACCACAACACTAAGAGAAAGAATGATCTTCACTGTTAAAGGTTAAATCTAGCTTTGGCACAGAAAGGGGTGAATTATGCTGCCACAAAAGTCTTTGGTCACCTACCAAACAACATCAAAAGCCTGACAGATAGCCAACTAGCATTTAAAAAATAAAAGAATTTCTGAATGGCAACTACTCCTACACTGTAGATGAATTTTTAAATATAAATTAGTAAATCTGAAAAAAATTGTGTAATATTTAGTACGTAGTAATAATTTGTAAAGACACCTTTCATTAACCTGACACGTTACACATAATTACGAAGTGTCGTATTCATGATCTATGGAGCAAGTACTAATATAATCTAATCAGGTATTTAATTGCTTTTAAACATAAATATACTTAATAAATATTTTAATTTTGCAACAAGTTTTGCATACTTTTAACATAAATATGATGGTGACTTTTTTTTAACAATTCCACATCCACAAGGGCAATTTAATCTGGGGTCTGTGGAAGGTAGAGTAGCGTATCTGTAATTGCTCATATTTTACAACTATGTTTTGTGCAATATTGTTTCTGAGATGTTCTTCAACCAAAAGGATTTCCTCACTATGGATCATTTTGTACAAAATTTACATCTAATCTAATAGACAATCTTATTTACACAACTTAAATTTTCAGAAATGGCCTTCATCAGAAATAAATAAATAAACCACACACACACACACACACACACACACACACACACACACACACATTCCCTCTGATTGTGTCACCATACATTATCTTTTTGTAACGAAGCCCAGGAATGAAAATTTACGTTTGTGAATGTGATTGTCTATATTACATTTTTCACCTGCCTGTCTGCAACTCAGTGTTGTCTTAATGGTGAGTTGTTATTTGTCTTCCATTAATGACATTCCACCCTGGGTTTTCCATTGTGCACTGCTGTGCCAGGATGCAATAGACACTTTCTTCATTTGAGTGGAAATGTTGTGTAATAGAAAGCACATATGGTGGAAACAGTTTATGAAAGTGCAGGAGATGGTGACACAGACTTTTATAGAAATAGCACAATTGAGAATTAAACAATTTTGTTTCTTATGATATTCAATTTTGTCATAAGTGGAATTCCTATTATCCACAAAAAGTCATTATTAATGACTTCAAAGGAAAACCAGTAGTATGATTCAGGTCTTATCACTAGGTGCTGGAAAATCTTCCTGATTTCCAATAAACAAGAAATAAAATGCAGTCTGTTACATCCTAATAAGCAAGTAAACAGTAAATTTGCATACTTGTGCAATGAATTATGCATGCATGACAACAGAATGGGGATATTCTCCATGCAATATCTTTTTGGTGATCACACCCCATTAATTTCTACATAAAATATTTTTAAAGTTTGTATGCATTAACAAAGTGACAAAAAATATGTCTGCTAGAATATGAACACTACCAGGCTTGAAAAATCTACAGAAAAAAAAGCAAATTTATAGAACTGTACGTGCATGTACAAAGCATGAGGAAAAAAATAACGCAATTACATCATGAAATATTCTGTTTGTCCTATGGATGAATACTCCATTAAGTCAGGATGAATCTGATTTTTATATATAAATTCACAAGTATTTTAATAACTTACCTTCAGGCAAATGTACAGCATCTGTAAACTGTTTGAGAGGAGTGCTAATGTCAACAAAATCTTCTACAACACGACTAACAACTGCATCCTGGATACGGTTCTTCAGTTCATAAAGTTTCTGTGAGAGTGCCCTGTGCAGATTAACAGTGGACAACTAGTTATAATTATTAAGTACTAAAAGGCAGACAAGTGCAAGTGATAAATCATATGGTATGAAGCATTTCCAGGATGTCTTATATCCTCCCACATTCTTCAATTTTCAAATGAAGCTCAATAAACATAACACAGCTGTGGAACATTGCACAATGAATGTATCAGTAACAGATAAGCAATTTCGTGAGACACCAAATCTTGAAATAGTGTTCAGTTAGTAAAAGTTACTTTCATATGATGAATTTATACAAATAAATATCAATTGTGATAGAAATGATGTGCACTAAATTAAATGTACATAGTATAGGTACCTCGCAATATCTTGTGCACGTGCAGAATTACCAAGCCCCTGATGGCACAAATCACTTAACTGGTGAGATAACATGTCAACTTCATCACATAGTTGCAGTATTTCTGCTTTGTGCACTCCTGGCAATCCTTCAGCAACCTGCAAAAGGACATGGAACAATCTTACTATTTTAATATCAAAGGAACTTTACAAATTAGAATAATGAGGCTTTCTTGAGTATCTCTGTGGATTGAAATACTTTTTCCTTTTAATGTGGATTATGCTTAACTACAGGTTTTATCTTACACTCACGGAGTGACTATAACATAATTTCAGTATTTATATTACTCAAGCTATCATATGCTGCAATTTTTAACAGATTTTTATTTATTTTTTCACATTTTGTTTCTTTTTTTCAGTGAAACAAAAAATTCAAATAAAATTCTTTCCTTCAGTATGTACTAGTAGGCATCATCCTAGTTGGTGGAGTCTTTAAGAACTGACTGAATTTACGAAAATAAGGTTCTAATGGTATCAACTACTTCCACAGGTACAGGAAAAGTCACACAAGAGATTTAACTTCTTCATGATAACCAAAACTGTCACTAACACCACCTTGATTTTATGTTGTTTCTACACAAGAGAATCACAAATCTCTCATCCATCTGAGTTAGAAAGTCATGAAATGGTGTATGTTAGATAAAATGCCAGTACCATAGTTACTTTCCAGCCTTAATTGGAAAAAAATTACTTTCATCTCAAATGATGCTGTACTAAACCTAGAACTAGCAAAGTAGTATGATTTTGTGTTGGGTCACACCAAAGTACATAGACTGTAAAAATGATGTTCATTTCCATTACTGCCTTTGACTCGAGCCTTAAAATTCTGATCTTCACAAATGCTAATATGTATTTGGCTTTCACAAACTGAACTTTGCCCAGGTCCAGAAGTGCAGGTATCTTGTGACAATGTAGTAGCAGGAAAAACAAGACAATGTTCCTGATAAATGTAGTCTTCAGAAGTAGTGTAATAAGGACAATATTTCTTCCAAAATATTCTGAGGTCATCAGAGCACCGTTGTTAAAAACATTTATAAGTTAGTGTTTACATGTTCTTAGAGCAACCATGTTAATATTTTATAATTATTAATGATCTTTTCTTCAATAGTATCTCACAACAGTGCTGACAATTTTGTTTCTATTCCACATTTATTTAAGTTTCAAAATTTCTCTATTTTTATTACATATTTTCTCCTTTTGACAAAAGTAGACTTTGAGGGAACAAAATTGTAAAAGATTCCAATATTATTGAAAATGAAATTGCTTCTAACTACTGATACCTCAGTCAGCACCAGTTAAACTTGTTGGACCAGAGTAGGAAAATATTGTCCAAGGAAATTAAATCTACCTATTAAATGGAGAGATATTGCAAATTATATATTTTACTTTTAGTGTGATCTGTTCAACATTGGAAATAAAAATCTATACTCAGCTGTAATAAGAATTTCAGAAAACATTGAATGTAAGTCTTTCAGGGCAGCTATAAGTCACTATACATATACTGACCAGTTTTATTCAGTTCAACAAGTGAATAATTAGAACTGTGGATTTTACAGTTCAAAGTAGTTTGATAATTAAAATTATGCAATATTTGATTGGGTATAGTACACCTAAATGTGATGAGAATTTGTAATTCAGTAACAATGATAAATGGTGGGATTTGTACTTTTAGATTTGGTACTTTAAAGGAATTAATCTAACTGATAAAAGGGATCCGTTGAGTAAATGATGCATGCAAAATTTTAGACTGGGTAATATCTACATGACTACACTAACAAGGTATATTAGTGAAAAAAATTTGCTGCTGCTACAATTTCTTTACAACACTAGCAGGGTCAATATTATTCACTGTCAATCACCAATTTATTACTGATGTAGCATACAAATTGGACCACTGAAGTAAGATAACAATTGAAAACTGAAAAAGGATATTTGCGGAAAAGTTTTCTCCATCAAACTGTAAAATAAAACTAAAAATGAAATTCCAGTTGGAATTCAACTAGGTAATGTGGGTAGATAGCAACTTGCTACAAAGCTAATCATCGAGCAGCATACAGTCATGTAGGAAAGACAATCAAACGTACCCAAGTCAACTCTATGATTGTCCTTCCCACATGCCCGCCGGCAGCCTGACCAGTGTCCTTCCCACATGCCCGCCGCCAGCCTGACCAGTGTCCTTCCCACATGCCCGCCGCCAGCCTGACCAGTGTCCTTCCCACATGCCCGCCGGCAGCCTGACCAGTGTCCTTCCCACATGCCCGCCGGCAGCCTGACCAGTGTCCTTCCCACATGCCCGCCGGCAGCCTGACCAGTGTCCTTCCCACATGCCCGCCGGCAGCCTGACCAGTGTCCTTCCCACATGCCCGCCGGCAGCCTGACCAGTGTCCTTCCCACATGCCCGCCGGCAGCCTGACCAGTGTCCTTCCCACATGCCCGCCGGCAGCCTGACCAGTGTCCTTCCCACATGCCCGCCGGCAGCCTGACCAGTGTCCTTCCCACATGCCCGCCGGCAGCCTGACCAGTGTCCTTCCCACATGCCCGCCGGCAGCCTGACCAGTGTCCTTCCCACATGCCCGCCGGCAGCCTGACCAGTGTCCTTCCCACATGCCCGCCGGCAGCCTGACCAGTGTCCTTCCCACATGCCCGCCGGCAGCCTGACCAGTGTCCTTCCCACATGCCCGCCGGCAGCCTGACCAGTGTCCTTCCCACATGCCCGCCGGCAGCCTGACCAGTGTCCTTCCCACATGCCCGCCGCCAGCCTGACCAGTGTCCTTCCCACATGCCCGCCGCCAGCCTGACCAGTGTCCTTCCCACATGCCCGCCGCCAGCCTGACCAGTGTCCTTCCCACATGCCCGCCGCCAGCCTGACCAGTGTCCTTCCCACATGCCCGCCGCCAGCCTGACCAGTGTCCTTCCCACATGCCCGCCGGCAGCCTGACCAGTGTCCTTCCCACATGCCCGCCGGCAGCCTGACCAGTGTCCTTCCCACATGCCCGCCGGCAGCCTGACCAGTGTCCTTCCCACATGCCCGCCGGCAGCCTGACCAGTGTCCTTCCCACATGCCCGCCGGCAGCCTGACCAGTGTCCTTCCCACATGCCCGCCGGCAGCCTGACCAGTGTCCTTCCCACATGCCCGCCGGCAGCCTGACCAGTGTCCTTCCCACATGCCCGCCGGCAGCCTGACCAGTGTCCTTCCCACATGCCCGCCGGCAGCCTGACCAGTGTCCTTCCCACATGCCCGCCGGCAGCCTGACCAGTGTCCTTCCCACATGCCCGCCGGCAGCCTGACCAGTGTCCTTCCCACATGCCCGCCGGCAGCCTGACCAGTGTCCTTCCCACATGCCCGCCGGCAGCCTGACCAGTGTCCTTCCCACATGCCCGCCGGCAGCCTGACCAGTGTCCTTCCCACATGCCCGCCGGCAGCCTGACCAGTGTCCTTCCCACATGCCCGCCGGCAGCCTGACCAGTGTCCTTCCCACATGCCCGCCGGCAGCCTGACCAGTGTCCTTCCCACATGCCCGCCGGCAGCCTGACCAGTGTCCTTCCCACATGCCCGCCGCCAGCCTGACCAGTGTCCTTCCCACATGCCCGCCGCCAGCCTGACCAGTGTCCTTCCCACATGCCCGCCGCCAGCCTGACCAGTGTCCTTCCCACATGCCCGCCGGCAGCCTGACCAGTGTCCTTCCCACATGCCCGCCGGCAGCCTGACCAGTGTCCTTCCCACATGCCCGCCGCCAGCCTGACCAGTGTCCTTCCCACATGCCCGCCGCCAGCCTGACCAGTGTCCTTCCCACATGCCCGCCGCCAGCCTGACCAGTGTCCTTCCCACATGCCCGCCGCCAGCCTGACCAGTGTCCTTCCCACATGCCCGCCGGCAGCCTGACCAGTGTCCTTCCCACATGCCCGCCGGCAGCCTGACCAGTGTCCTTCCCACATGCCCGCCGGCAGCCTGACCAGTGTCCTTCCCACATGCCCGCCGCCAGCCTGACCAGTGTCCTTCCCACATGCCCGCCGCCAGCCTGACCAGTGTCCTTCCCACATGCCCGCCGGCAGCCTGACCAGTGTCCTTCCCACATGCCCGCTGGCAGCCCGACCAGTGTCTTTTCTACATGCCCGCCGGCAGCCTGACGAGTGTCTTTGTGGGAAAACATAAAATGAGTCACAGTCCACACTCACCACACACTCCACATTTCCATACTCTCCACTTGCCCTAACTAGCAGGTCACAGTTGACATCTATGTACAGTTGAGAGTTCAGTAACTGGCAGGGTATCCTGAGTCAGACCGACCTTTGTTCAATAGAAGTGTGCTGATGATGCCACACAATAATTAATGTTTCCCTCTTCAGCTTATTGTCAAAAGTCTTTGGTTGGATTCAGTATCACATAAGCTTTCATCATCCTGCTTTGCTCTTTCTTACCCAGCCGTCTGAGCAATGGTATCGGAAATTGAATATTTTGTGTAAGGCAGTAAAGGCTGGAGGAGAATTGTTCAACCTCTTGCATTTAAAGTATTACTGATAGGAATAAGCTAGTACAGGTTTGAATGATGGACTGGGATTGAAAAAAAGCAGGAAATGGCAAACCAGTTGTGGAATTTTAATACATAAACCATTCATCCGCCAAGCATGGTTCAGGAGTCACTCAAGATTATGTATATAATCTCAGAGACAGGAAAATGTTGTAATTACTAAGGAAAACACTGAAGTAGAAGACAAGATTAAACCTACAATGAAATATAAAAATTGGCAAGTATGACATATAGCAAAGTGAATGGGTAGGCCCATGGACGTTTTTGCTGAATTCCAAGATGTATGTAACTAGACTGAGTCAGTAAGCTTGCAGGAGTAACATGAATGGATAGTACTATAGATATCAACACATGGAAAAGTTTCAAGGTGGTCTTTCTTCAACAATTTATTTATAATGGCTAATGATGATGATGATGATGATGAGTAAAAGACTGATTAAATAATAACAGTTGGGAACATTAATGCAAAAGTTGCAAATAGCTTATTGTGGAGATAAGATACCATATTGGGAGATGGTATATGGTTATTTAGAAACGATATAAGCATATTTAAAGATGCCAGTGTAATTACGAATATGAAATTGTCAATATATTGTAAGTGCCAAGATTCAGAATGCCTGTAACAGGAAAATGGACACTGCACATAAAGATATATGGGTGGAATCATGATTCGGACCATGGGAGGGCAACCGGCAGTCGCTGGTCTGGATCCAGTTTGTGATTTGTTTCACTTCTGCTCACAGAAGAATTTTCTGTGAGGGAGAGCAAGTTATTGTAAAAAAAAAATTAAGAAATAATATTCAAGAAGCAGGAATAAATGTAAATATATTTGTGGACAAACTGCAGTGCTTTAGTGGATACACCAATTGGGCTTTGCTACCACTTGGATGGCTCACTGAGCATTGTTGACAAGTGGGGTACACTCCGACATTGTAAGGCCGACTGAGGAGCTACTAGATTGATAAGTAGTGGCTCTGCTCAAGAAAACTGAAAATGGTTGGGAATGTGAGGCACCAATTACATCCCCAAACGTAACACATCCATAGATGTCTTCAGGTGAAAGGTAACATGGAGGCTAATCAGACCACATCATCATCATCATCATCATCATCATCATCATCATCATCATCATCATCAACAGCACATCACTAACTTGGCATCAGTAGAAAGACTTGCAGCAGGGGGCCGAACCAACACCACCTAGAAGACAAGGTCTTACAACGGGCCGTGCCTACGTCACATTTAGAGGCCCCGGCCGCCATCTGACTGGCCGGCCGCTGCGCGGCGGTGGGCGTGCCCCAGCGGCTAGCCAATGAGGTGGCGGCCGCGGCCTCTCAAGTGTGACATAGGCACGGCCTGTTGTAAGGCCTTGTCTTCTAGGTGGTGTTGGCCGAACCCCTCTTTGGATATCCCGGCCACAAAAATACCTAAGATCATTTTATTTCATTTCAGTATGTGAATGTGGCCCGCAGACTTCAAAAGGCTGTCAATGCCCAATTTAAATCAGTAAATGATTACACCATCACAGATAACACAAAAAGCTGATATTTAAGTTGCGTTGTAAGAACAGTTACCAATCACTAATTTATTGACATTCTCAGAGATTTTTTTTGTTCAGCACACTTTATTATTCCATTGCCGGTTTCAAATATTCATTCATCATGAGGCTGCTGCATTACATAGTGACCTATTGCAAAAATATATTAAAATATAGATATTTATAAAGCAAATGATAAAAAATGAGATCTAAAAATTCAAATTGCTGTTTAGGACCAGTACTTACAACAAAAGTGTCTTTATAGCTTTGTAAGAACGAGCTATTGTTATTTTGTGTGTACCATGTAGAAGAGTTACGGTAACTGTATCTCAGTGGTAAAAACAAATCCACGAAATCACAAAATGAAATGTATGTCACCATTAGCACTTGTCAACATTTACATATATACTCCGCAACCCACCATGAAGTGCCTCTACTAGGCATTTCCTTTCCTATTCCACTCCCCAAATAGAAAGAGGGGAAAAAGAATGTCCATACACCTCTGTACAAGCCTAATTACTCTGATCTTGTATTTATGATCTTTATGCGAAATGTAAGTAGGTGGCAGGAATATTGTTCTACAGACAGCTTCAAATTTCAGCTCTCTAAATTTTCTCAACTGAATTTCTCGAGAAGAATGTAGTCTTTCCTCCAGCAATTCCCATTTGAGGTCCCCGAGCATTTCTGTGACACTCGCGCATTGGTCGAAATTACCAGTAAAGAACCTAACTGCTCGCCTCTGAACTGCTTCCATGTCTTCCTTTAAACTGTTCTGCTAGGGGCCCCAAACACTTGAGCAATACTCAAAACAAGTTCGTACAAGGATTTTATACAGAGTCTCCTTTACAGATAAAGTACATCTTCTCAAAACTCTCCCAATAAACTGAAGTCGGCTGTCCACCTTACTCACAACCATTCTTACATGTTTGTTCCATTTCATATCACTCTGCAATGTTACGCATAGATATCTGAAAGAAGCGATTGCATCAAGCAGCTCACTACTAATGCTGCATTCGAACATTATGGGATTGTATCACATTACATTTTTCTACATTTAGAGCTAGCTGCGGTTCTTCATACCAACTACGAATTTTGTCTAAATTATTCTGTATGCTATTACAGTCAGCTTCCCATACACTGCAGCAGCATCAGCAGACAGCCACAAATTGCAAGTTATTCTGTCCCTCAGATCATTTATTTAAATAGAAAATAATATTGGTCCTGTCACACTCCCCTGGGGCACGTTTGACAACACACTCGTCTCTGATGAACACTCGCCACCAAGAACAATGTACTGTGTTCTATCAATTAGGAAGTCTTTCAGCCAGTCACAAATCTGTGAAACTATTCCACATGTTCATATCTTCATTAGTAGTCTGCAGTGTGGCACCACATCAAATGCCTTTTTGAAATTGAGGGGGGGGGATCTGTTTGTTGTCTTCATTCATGGCTTTTACAGTAAACTCAGATTTTGCGTAAACGCCATGTGTTTACACGTACTGATGGCTTCAGAGATAGCATAAAGAAAAATGATCTATTGTTTACATTGTCAGATGTATCTTTCACCACAACTTTAAAATTCATACATTTTTGGTAATATGTAACTGATGTTCAGCAGAGAATAACTGGAGATAGTTATTCTACAAAAACCATATGAAACAATATTTTTAGTAAAAATAGATCTAATACTCAAAGCTTGCATAAAAACATTAGATACATGTAAGACATATATTTGTGTCAGCAACTGCTTTTGTGTTTCAGTGGAGGATTGTTAGCTAGCTCTTTCAAGAACTGTCCTTGAGAATGTTGTGTGGCGATAAGCTTTTATTTGTAAATTTTTCCAATTTCTTTAAGGATATTCATAATGTTGCCTTGGTATGCTTACTGAATAATTTGTAGCTTGTTTTCAATACTTTGTACTGAATGTTTCTCTCCAGTAATGTGAGTAGCAAATGTGGGCTTAAGCTGTTTAGAAGAACTACACTGACATGGGTATCGGATTTTAGAATTTTTTGATATTTATGGTACATGAAGTTCAAAACTAAAATAACAATCAGCCAAAGCCATTCAACACAACTCTAAAAAATTCTCGAGAAAATCAACTTTAAAGTTTTGCAATTACCTGTAAGTACCAATAATTACTTGTTTATTCATAATTTTCTGTATTTTTAAAAGGTTGTTAATATTGATGATTTCATTAGAAACAACATAACAAGTTACATTTTTTGCAGTATTGGCTTCACTATTATTTGACAATGGTTGTCTTTGTTCAGTTTGTGTCTTTGTGAAGAGCTAAGATGCTGTTTCTGGTAATTCATCTTCATAGCTACCAATGGCTTTTCAAACAGCTAACACAACCGACATTGCCACATCATCAAAATCTGGCAAGTTGACTTCAAAGCTATATAAAGGCTTTTTAATCAATGTTGTAAAGCTATACGTTAGAAAGTAAAATGTTTCTTTTACTGATTGATTCTTGGAGTGGACAAACCGATCCCATGTTTTATAATGAAGATTTTCGAAACGACAGGCACCTGCCTACCTGCAACGTGCAAGAAATTCCGCCACAATGCATCCTACTGGAGGAACCTTGTGGCGTGTATTTCCACTGTAAAGCACAAAATTTCATTAAGCACCTGCAAAAGTATGCCTACCTGATAGAATAGTGCATGAAATTAGTGAGAGCAGATTGCATCAAACTTCCTTCTATTATTCATCACCAGCTGTCCTTTCCAATCTTTGGTGAAATGATCAGGTATGCGTGGTTCACTTCTAAACTGTGCGGTACAAGAGAAATTCTCATGAATGTAAATGAAGCTTGCTTTCCAGTTGACATAGCAAAGAAAAAATTGCGACTGTAAAAATGCAGCATTTTTACTATGTGACCGATGTTGTGAAAATTATTGTTTTTCATGTTTTTACAGTGCTTATCACCCTGGATTTCTTTATTTTTCAGCATTGCCAGAAATATGTTTTTTTAAGTTTTCTATTTTTTAATTTAAATCATCAGTATAGACAACCTTTTACAAAATATAGAAAATTATGAATAAATGAAAATACGTGCATTGCTCATAAATAGTACCATTATGTATTAAAATTGTGTAAGTATTTGGAAAAAAAAAGGGGGGTCATATTGGGATCCGAACCACTGAGCCTATGGTTGTAAGGCCGCAATGCTACAACGTGAGCTACAGCAACATACGGACAACTGCTTTTAATAATAGGTACTTACGAGTGTTTGCAAAACCTCGAAGTCAATTTCCTTGAGAATTATTGAGAATTGCGTCAAATGACTTTGGGTGAGTGTCATCTAAGTTCTGAATTTCACATACTATAAATATAAAAAGATTCTAAAATCTGATAGCCATGTGTTCTCCTTGTTAGAGCATCTGCATGTATGGCCACTGTATTATTTTGAACAGCAATCACATACAGTCTGTATATACAAAATTTCTTAAACTGGTGGATAGAGGTACATATATGAATAGCTTGTTGTTGCAGCTTATTGTTTGTGAAGGGACTTTTTCTGATATTCGCACTTTTCAACATTAGGTATCTTATACGACAGGCTTTCTAGAAAGTGCATTCCAACATATCTGGTGGTGGTTTAAGTAGCTTTTATGACAATTAGAAGGTGATGGATATGTTTTGGTTTTATTTAATTTTATGTAAATATCTGTGAATGAGGGGAAAATTGTAACAATTGTTTTTAGTAACATTATTATTATTATTATATTATTATTATTATTATTATTATTATTATTAGTAGTAGTAGTAGTAGTAGTAGTAGTAGTATTTAGTTTATTTATCTCATTAAGTGGTATCTCACGCTATACTATTTAATGTCACCATGGCAACAAAAACCACAAACATCCCATTAGATATTTACCATATAATGCAGCCATCTGACAAGGAAGGACCATTTAAAACTGACAATGGAATAGTAAAATGTGTTGAACAAGAAAGTCTTTTGAAACTTATTTGAATTACTGCTGGTAGCTGTTTTTATAACATGTTTAATACGAAAACAGAACCCTCACAGAGTCGATTACTGACAAAATAGATTTTGATTTACTGATGTGCATGTTAGTCAAGTGAAAGCATATGGATAGACAGTCTTGCAATTCAATGATTAGCATCTTTGTAAGAGACAAAAGTTCTGTTTTCAACCTAATTCTGAGATTCCACTGTTGTTATGTAAGGAGTGTTCAGTGAAGTTTGTAGTGTTTCTACCAAAAGGGCAAGGCAACAGCTGCACAGGAAATAATCAATAGGTGCTTTAAGAAGTTCCAGACAATGTATTATTTTATATTGAACTTTAACTGCATAAAGTTGGTGTGTGTTTCATAATCCATATATAGGATACATCAGGGACTTAAGTAGATGAATTCCTTTAAGTATTTTGTATGGCCACAAGGGCAGATGTTTAGAGGAGACAGTTTTCATAAATGTTGGAGAAACTGCTTTTCTTCAGAAGATTGGTAATCTCAACATTACAACAGCCTATCAACTTGAAAGTTTCTGTTCAAAATCTCTCTATTCACCTCTCAACGAGCAGCAGAGCAGTGGTCCACACGATATAAGTATTCCTATTATGGGCATAGAAATTAAGGAGCCTGTAGATCCAGACTCAGCAACAGGGTCTTACCATTTACAAACAAAAATATAATTTCCACTGAATAAGATAGTATAGTGATAAAACACTATATTTCTACTTTGTAGAACATAGTTCAAAACACAATCTGCATACATTAATTTGGGTTTTTGAATGTCTCACTGAAGCATTGTAATGAATGGTAGAAAATTCTTTCAACAAGGTCACGGAAAATAATTCCATAGTACATTATTAAAGAAATGAGGTAGAACTTCACTTCTTTAGGTGGTAAGTTTAGTTAATTATTCTGTTATAACAAACATCCCTGAAAATTAATTTCCACCAGAAGAGACTGTTCCAAGATTAACGTTTCTTCTTTAGATGAAGACCAGATAAAATCAAAATGACGAACAAGAAGAGGTCACTTGTGTAACATGCACGGAAAGCAATAATTAATAAAGGGAGGGAGCAGAGGATACAGACTGAAGTATCTTATGAAAAACTACAAAGGCTAAGATTTGAACCCTGTCCCCTCCCTAGGCAGTTGTGCTAATGACTGCACCACTATAATACAGTGGTTTCATACAATCACACCAATTACCCCTCCTCAGCTCAAATTAAGATTGCTGCCACAACCAAGATGATTTCTCCCCCTCAAACTCTAAAAACATTGCAGAGGATCTCCAAATCAACTGAAATAGTACCTCTGTATCACTCATACACACACAAACACACAATAATAGTAGATTAAGAATGTCTATGAACTGTGTATAGGCCTGTAGTTTCAATTTAGTAATAATAACAACAACAACAATAATAATAAAAATTAGATATTGTTATAGTAACTGATATAATTTACTGATAGTATTGAAATTATAAATGTATTCTTTCCATTTATGTTAACCATTAAGCAGAGCTACCCATATTCAGAGAATGTACGACATCAACTGCGAATGGGCAAAGCTGAAAATGTGACCCAGACGGGATTCGAACGCGGGTCTCCCACTTTCTAGGCAGTTGTGCCGACCTCTATGCCACTGGGGACACAGTGGTCACCGCACCTGCAAGGACTACCTAAGCACGCCACCTGTCTGACACAAATTCCCAGCTTTACCCTGCCCACTGTATTCAAACTCTTAGTCACTATGTACCAATTCCCATTAAAAAGAAAAATAATAATAATAAAAAACTACTGCAGGATCAGTAGTGACGTCTGTTCTTTCGTAATAGATGCCACATGTATATAAAGAGCTACCCATGATTGTATGTTGGTCTCATTCCTTTTGAACATATGATTACAGTTTTTCATCAAAGGAATTCGTTGTCAACTTATGAGCTTGAGAAGATACATGTTCACAGTCTACAGCTATATTTTGCAAGCAATTCATGATTTTGGGCTAAATACTAATGGAGAAATTATAAGCACTACTTTTCAGTTAATTTAATGTTAGAACAGAAAGGAATACAATACAAACATGTAAGATTGTTTAAAAATCTAACCACAGAAATGAAGATTTTGGTACAGAGGAATGGTGTCTCAAAATATATAACTTTTTACTGTTTATGAAATCCCACTATAATGTTGTGAACTCCCTTAACACAAAGAAGAAGCCAAACAGGAACTTGTAAATGACTAGGATGTACCCATATTCTTTTCTGAAGAAGTGCGTGCAACTTATGTCAATGACATGCTTAAAAAAATCATGTTTATCTTGAATGCAATTCATGAAACATGCAACAAACAAAGATAAAACAGTCCACATGACAAAGAGAAAAATTCCACTACACACATCAAAGAGTTTATTTCCAACTCCCCAAGATTCACCACACAATGTAATATCTGCCCAATATTTTTTATTGACACTCTTATTTACAACTTATGCATTTAATGTGGGTGTGCTGTTTACATAAGACTGTAATTTTTAAGTAGTTGATATACACTGCAGTTACGGAGGAGGTGTATGAAATATAAGTTATCATACAACAAGTCATTCAAAGTATATTATTAGAAATCCATTCTAAAGAAGAGGACATATTGTAGCAAAGAAGACAAGGTAGCCACATATAACTAAAAGGTGTCGTACGAACAGCAAATCTATGTGAAAATTGGTAATTACATTTTATAGCACAGGAAATTGCAATATAAGATGCATATAATGCTTACACCCTTCTGCTGATATTCATAGCTCATCCACTTTTATTTACATAAACTGACCCCCCCCCAATCCACACACACACACACACACACACACACACACACACACACTCACTCACTCACTTTTGCTCATCGAAAATTTCTTCCAGTGGAATCAAAAAGATATGGTACCTCCTAATGATAAAAAAAATCATTATGAGGCAAAGAAGCACATCAATTGATGAAATCAGTAATATATTGAAAAAGTAAACAATGGCTTAGCATATGATTTTTGGGAAGTTATCTGTTATGATTATTCTTGCTGTAGATTTGTCTATTCCATCTATTCCAGGAACCCAATTGCGCTTTTCCCAATTAAAGGAATATAAGCCTCTGTATTTAGTCTTAGTGTTTCACCTAATCTTAGAACAGAAGACACTTCTTTAAATGGTGTTTCACAGTTGTGAAATCTGAACTGAAAGTGGCACATAATCATCAGCCATTATTAATAAATACAGTGTGTCCGAAAAATCTCTATACAGCGGCAAGATTCACGTGTCTCCTTGTGGGACACTTAAAACTGATAGTACATTCATGTCACTGTATGAGCCAGAGGATGGGATTCACTGCTACTGGCTGAACTTACGTTGGCAGATGGTATTATTATTACAATTAAATACACTGTACTCACCAATATCACACTAGGTGCTGGGAATGTTTTCCACTTCCTTGATGGCATACTTCAACATGTTTACATTTATTATGGAATACATTTAGCAATGTCTCAAGTGAAATTGAATGCAGAGATTCTTCATATGAAAATCGTAGGAGTTGTGTGCCATATGAGTAGAAGCATTGCCTTGTTGGAAAAATGAATGACTGATATCATTTTCATTTAGCTGGGCAATAAACGGATAAATTGTTTGGGAACAATAGATATCAAAGACAATGGGAGTTTAAAAAAAAAATATCGGCCCTAAATTTTGCATTCGCATTATAGCAACCCGCACTCAGAATTTTTTCTTCGTGCAATGGAGTTTCTGTCTAGACACATTCTTTTTATGATGACCAAATTCGTATATTTGGGAAATTAATTGGAAAAAGATGGGCAAAACCATGCCTCTATGCAAAAGACAACTCGCCTTCTGTTAAAGCACTGAAACCATTCACAATATGCTATTCATTTCGTATGATCCATACAATGTAATTGTTGCACTGTGGTAATTTTATATGGATACAATCCAAGTTCTTTGGTGTTGACATGCGAGATACTTTAGTCTCTTGTGATAATTTCCTTACTGAGTTTTTTGGCACGGCAGCACTATGTCCAAATTGTCGTCAAGCTTCCATCCTATTTGAATTGTGGGCTTACCAGTTAGTGGCGCATCAACATAACTTCTTGTCTGTAATTCGCGAATTAAATCACGCACAGTGAAGCAGGAAAATACAAACTAAATTCTCGCCTCACATGCTCCGTAAAGTTCTGCACAAAAAACCTCTACCACTGCAGACAGACTAAGCGGACACACTGTATCTATAGTAATGTTGACCCATTAAGAGCCAGAAGCCTCGATTTTACCACTACATTACAAAGGATCTGTGTGTGAAAAATAACAATGGGTGACAACATTATTACAAAGAAATTACAACAATCTTTTATACATATTGCGAAAGACCCCCCCACTCTCTCTTTTTTTTACAGGTTTTAGTTTGGGTGACTACTACAAATAATGGCCTTTATAGAAAATATTTAAAGCAAGGAAAAAAAATGTAAAGTTACTTTTTTCATAAAACTAACCTTTCTCTCATCCTGTAATACATGATGCATTCAAACAAGGAAAAAAGAGTCATTGAATGAAGTAAAAATCAGTTTAATAACCTTAAAATATATTTGATGGGAGACAAAGACACTCGATTATAGCGAAAAAAAAAGTCAGTACTGCTTTCAAAATCCTATTTGGTGATATACATCTTGTGTTAATAGGACTACGATCAGTAATATTTTGTAATTAACTTGATTAGGGGTTTTTTAAAGATTGCAGTTCCCTCGACGTATTTCTTAAAAACTCCTGAGTTCTGAATTTTTTGTTCATGAATTTTGTCTGCAGTGGTACAAATGGGTAAAAGACATTTTAAATATATGAATGAGCTGTTATGTGGATTGTAAATTATACTACCAAAATAAAACTATGATTACACTAATTAAACAATAATACTTAACAAGAAAAAGTTCAAACAGTTTGAATTATAACAGATATCTTACGAAAACTGCTGGCCTCATTACAAATACTTTAAAGTTGTAATAACAATGACATCTAATATTAGTCAAGTTCCCTCAATATGACTGAATTTATCAGATCAAAAGTATACACTCATGGTCAGAAAAAGAAAGAACACTTTGTAAAACTAGAGAGTAGCATTTCAGTCACCTCGGTTCAGCATGTATCCTGTTGTCTAGTAGGCACAAGGGTTTGCCAGGGATCCTGTTACTTTGTTCCATGCATGATAGCATATAGAGAATGTGTAAGTTCCAGGAAAGGTATACCTTCACTAGTGATGGTGCACCTTCACTGGCCCCTATTTTGAAAGTGGATTACAGCCGCCAGTTTGGCCTTAACAGTACACATTCACTAGGGACTGTGTACCATCACTAGTGAAGGTATAACTTCACTGCCAAGAAGCAGGGAATGTGGACCATGGCTGCCACAAAGCGAGCGCTGCTAGCATACAATGGCAGTAGCAGCCTCCTCGGTGCTTCCCCCACCCCTCGCCCAGTGACGTACACCTGTTGTGTGCTGTGCCCCATCTTTTCCCACACAAAATTAAACCCACATACTGTAAAAACTAAAATGCTTGAATAAAGCACTATTACTTTGCAAAATGTTCCAGAACTGTGACTGACATGTAAAATTTTCCTTGACTCTGGCTGTGTCTTAAAATTGGGCCATATTTCAGTTAAGCTGTTCATTATTTTGCTAACTAACACTGACAGACTAAGGCTGTCAGAGACCCAGGGTGGCAGCAAAACAAAATTAAGCCCCCCGTTCACTTGGAAATACATGTATTACTGTAGAAAGGTAAATTTTGAGATTTGGAGGCCCCCTCAGGTAGAGAGGCATGGGACAGTCTACGAAAAATAGCCATTAAGATTTGTCAGCCCCAGAACGAAAAAGGGTGCTTTTTCAAGACATTTGGAGCTCCCCCCCCCCCTTCCAAGACGAGAGGCCCGGGGTGCATTTTATTACTCGGAAATTAGAGTATAAATTCATATCCTTTAATATCAAGTGAGCAAACGATTTGCATACCATCCTTTCTCCCCCCTTCCTTGTTTTTATATTTCAACACTCCCACCATGAAACCTACCTTTCACACTTACTTAATGAGTTTTAACGAAATGTGCTCCTCTCCATTGGATCTTATCTCTGTCTTCTTTTAACCCTACCTGGTGTGCATCCCACACTGGTGAGCAATACTTACTTCCTCTGCTGATGGACTACACTTCCTGAGTAGTCTTCCAATTAATCTCAGCCTGGCATCTGACTTACCCATGGTTGATTTTATATAGTCGTTCCATTTCACATCACTCCTTAAATGTCTAATCCCAAATATTTTATGGAAGTAACTGCTTCAAGTGCTTGTTCTGCTATTACACAAATATGTAATAAAGAAGGTCTCTTTTCATGTAAACACGGCACTTCACACTTGTTTAAGTTGAGGCTCAATTGCTATTCCCTGCACCAAGCGTCGATACACTGCAGATCATCCTGCATTTCATTACCCTTTCCCATTGTGGAGACTAAATAACAGCATCATTCGCGAAAAGCCTACTATGACACTACTCGGGCGAACACCTGGCATCACATTACTGTCTGAAGATTTCTCTCTATTGAGGAGGATATGCTGCATTCTAACAGTTAGAAACACCTCAATCCAATCACACAGTAGCTCTGATATTCTGTATGCTTCCACTTTGTTCCTCAAACGACTGTGTGGAACAATACTGAACTTGGTGCAGAAGTCTAGAAACATGGCATCTACACTACTGGCCATTAAAATTACTACACCAAGAAGAAATGCAGATGATAAATGAGTATTCACTGGATAAATATATTATACTAGAACTGATATGTGATTACATTTTCACGCAATTTGGGTGCATAGATACTGAGAAATCAGTACCCGAACAACCACCTCTGGCCGTAACAATGGCCTTGATACACCTGGGCACTGAGTCAAACAGAGCTTGGATGGCATTTAAAAGGTACAGATTCCCATGCAGCTTCAACATGATACCACAGTTCATCAAGAATAGTGACTGGCGTATTGTGACGAGCCAGTTACTCTGCCATCATTGACCAAATGTTTTCAACTGGCGAGAGATCTGGAGAATGTGCTGGCCAGGGCAGCAGTCAAACATTTTCCGTATCCAGAAAGGCCCGTACAGGATCTGCAACATGCGGTTGTGCATTATCCTGCTAACATGTAGGGTTTAGCAGGGATCGAATGAAAGGGTAGAGCCACAGGTCGTAGCACATGTGAAATTTAACGGTCACTGTTCAAAGTGCCGTCGATGTGAACAAGGGGTGACAGACGTGTAACCAATGGCACCCCATACCATCACACCAGGTGATATGCCAGTATGGCGATGACGAATACATGCTTCCAAAGTGCATTCACCGCGACGTTGCCAAACACGAATGCAACCATCATGATGCTGCAAACAGAATCTGGATTCATCCAAAAAAATGACTTTTGCCATTCGTGCACTCAGGTTCGTCACTGTGTACACCATCATGGGCGCTCCTGTCTGTGATGCAGTGTCAAGGGTAACTGCAGCCATGGTCTCCGAGCTGATAGTCCACGCTGCTGCAAACGTCGTCGAACTGTTCATGCAGATGGTTGTTGTCTTGCAAACGTCCCCATCTGTTGACTCAGGGATCGAGACGTGGCTGCACGATCCGTTACATCCATGCGGATAAGATGCCTGTCATCTCGACTGCTGGTGATACGAGGCCATTGGGATCCAGCACAGCGTTCCGTATTGCCCTCCTGAACCCACCGATTCCATATTCTGTTAAAAGTTATAGGATTGCGACCAATGCGAGAAGCAATGCCTTGATATAATAAACAGCAATGCGATTGGCTACAATCCAACCTTTATCAAAATCGTAAATGTGATTATACGCATTTCTCCTCCTTACACGAGGCATCACAACAACGTTTCAACAGGCAACGCTAGTCAACTGCGGTTTGTGTATGAGAAATCGGTTGGAAACTTTCCTCATGTCAGCACATTGTAGGTGTTGCCACCAGTGCCAACCTTGTGTGAAAGCTCTGAAAAGCTAATCATTTGCATATCACAGCACCTCCTTCCCGTCAGTTAAATATCACGTCTGTAGCACGTCATCTTCCGGGTGTAGCAATTTGAATGGCCTGGAGTGTGCTTAGGAGCCCCTGTATCTACTGTCCTCTGGATCTTGGGGATGAATACTGCAAGTTTTATTTCACATGATCGATGCTATTTGAAACCATGTTGATTCCTACAAAAGAGATTTCTAGTCTCCAGAAATACTGTAACATAGAACGTGTCTCAAAAGTCTGCAACTGACCGATGTCAGACAAATAAGTCAACAGTTTTGGGCAGCTGACTTATGACCCTTCTTTTAAATGTGAATGACCAGTGTTCTTTTCCAATCCTTACGAATGGTGTTCCCTCTTGGAGACCTATAGTACACTGCTGTTAGAAGGGGAGCAAGTTCCCTTTGCGTACTTCATGTAAAATTGAATTTGTATCCCGCCAGGTCCAGCGGCCTTTCCCCTTTTGAGCGATTTGAATTGCTTTTCTATCCCTGACACTTATTTCAGTATCTGCTATTTTGTTATTCATGCATGACCTAGAGGAGGAAATACAGTACAATTTTCTTCTGTGAAACAGCTTTGCAAAAAGACATTTAATTTGTTTTGCCTTTTTTTATGTTATCCTCTGTTTAAACCCCTTTACGGTCACAGAACATCTGGATATCTGGTTTTGACCCATTCACCGATTTGATATAGGACCAAAATTTCTTTGTGTTTTCTGCCAAATTGGCACACAAAACATTGCTCTCAAAGTCACTGAACGCATCTCTCAATGCAACCCTTATGCTACTTTTGTCATTTAATTTCTGCTTGTCTTCAAAACTTTGGCTATGTATATATTTGCAGTGAAGTTCTATTTAAGTTTCCTAACTCGGTCATTGAATCACAATGGATCTTTCCTATATCTCCTAATTTTACTTGGCACATACTTATCTACAGCATATTTTATGGTGCATTTGAACTATGTCCACAGTTTCTCAACACTGTCAGTATTAAGAAAGAAAATTATTGCATTGAGTAGTCAAGTACTCTGAAATCTGACCCTTTTCGCTTTTGCTAAATAAGGTGATCATCTTACCTTTCTTGATATTTCTATTTACAGCTGTATTCACTGATGCTCTAATGGCTTTACGATCGCTGATTCCCTGTTCTTTGCTACTTGAATCAAAAAGCTTGGGAGTATTTGTCATCAGTAGGTCTAACAAGTTATTTCCACAAATCGCCCATCTATTTAACTGCTCGAGGTAATTTTCTGATACAGCATTCAGAACAATATTGCTCTATTCTCTGTCCCTACACCTGTCTTAAGCATGTTTTTCTCCCAGTACAGATCTAGTAAGTTGAAATATCCTCCTAGAACTATAAAATGACTAGGAAACCTGTGGGAAATATTTTCCAAGTTTTCCCACCATTACTGCTGCCTAGCTAGGTGGTCTATACAATCTTACAATGACCAAGTTTAAGCCAATTTTTACACTGATTTTCACTCAATTTCATATTCTGAGTCTATACTAATTTCACTCGATACAATTTTATTCTTTATTGCTGTAAACACGTCTTCCCATTCAGTGTTGAACCTATCTTTGTGATATATGTTCCTGTCTGAGTTAAGTATTTTTTTACTATTGATATCTGGTCTGAGCCAACTTTCCATCCTTTGTACTTAAATGGTCATTGTGACTATCTGAAAGTGAGAGCAGTTCTGGGATTTTCCACAGACACTCCTGCAGTTAAATGTTACTGTATTAATCTTTCTTTCTCCGTTCTACTGTGTTGAGTGCTGGTTTGACCGGAATCGTTAAGTGCCTTAATGGATCTGAGGAGGTATTTTTCTAATGTAAAACAGTGGAGGTTGAGAAATTTGCACCCAAGATAATCACAGAAACATCGGGGCTTCTAGTTTTAAGCCTTCCAATTGATTCAAAACCAGATGACTGATCGGTTCTGGGAACGATGCTGCATATCGAAAGCTTCACTTCTACCTAGCAAGGCTAGCCATCTTCGCCAAATCAGCCAGCCACCTGAAGGAGCTGAGGATGACTTCTGAACCTAGGTGGCAGGACTCACTGTTATCAACACGAATGACAATTTGCAGCCGACTACACCCAGTGCTCTACATTGGCAATGGAAGGGCAACCTACTCCACATTTTGGATGAAACACCCCAGAAAGCAAACCAAGTGGACACTGGCATTCTTTCCCTACTAAGGGCTCTACCACCCGCTTAACATTGGAGCTCCAAATGACTAACAAACTCACCCTCTCATCCTCTGTGTTTGATCAGAAGTCTACCCAGACCTTCTACTTTGTACACAAAAGCATGCCACTGTTGTAATTTATAAATCCAACAATTGGAAGCTCTGGTATCCCGGCACGATGAGTTTGAGAGCCCACCAGACCACATGACTGCGACAGCTGCCGTTAGGCTATGATGGGACAGTGCCCCCAGGCTGATGCCGTGTACTTGTATAGAGCCACACACCGTACATTTAAATCACACGTGCAGGAACAATGAGGTTGGGGAACTTCATGATGTACAGGATTTTCTGCGGGACTGGAGAAACGGAAGCCAAGTCGCGTAGGGAAGTTTGGTGTCGTGTGGACAGCTGAAGACAGTGGAGCGCTGTAGCTCGTTGCTGTGATTTTATAAAACATGTTAAAGGTTTTGCGGCCAAAGTGCCCATTTTTTCTTTTGAAGTTGAAGGATTTTGGCGTGTGGGGAAAAGTGTGAAGTTGCATGGGGGCTCAAGTCATATAAAAACATTTTTATAATCTTACAAACATGCAGTGTGACAGGGAGAAAATAAACTTACTTTATACAATAGCTGTGTGGTGAACAAAAGCGGGAATCATACAGTGTAATCCCTTAAACAAGCAAGAAACTTTTCCTTCAGAAAGAGGGGAAAGCACCTTCTGCCTCACAATCCGCGAGCACTGCCATCGCCACTGCAGTGCTGCACAAAGTGATGCGCCCACCACGCAGGCAATCTGCACAGTCAGCCGTGCTATGGGGAACAAAGCCGCAGCTCGGTCTTCAGTTGTGTCTCGACTGCACTCTGTATACGTTCGGGTACTACGTTGTTGTCTGGCATCTTACTTGGCTACGTCACGGTTTTAATTGGTTCACGATTTGGCCAGTCCGTTGGTCAAGTTGTCGTTGTCGTCGTCATCGTCGTCTGTCACTTCTCATTGTCTCATTTAGGGTTGCTATTAGCGGTGACACTCCACCGACTCCCTCGGTCGGTAGGTCGTTCTCAGTCGTACGTTGAGTGGTCTGGTAATAATAATGTAGTATTCTGTTCCGCGGACCTAATCAAGGAGTAAGACTCCATGGTCATGGAACAAGTCAATATATGAAGTTTAACACAAGAATGGTAATAGAAAATTTTTAAGTGGTCCTATGCATATGACAATCTTAAGACAAGGTAAAAAGAATCAATGAAGGAAAAAAATGAATTAGCTGAATTGTTTAACTTTTCTAGGAGTTCCTCAACAGAATAAAAGCAGTGAGCCATGAGGTAACTCTTCAATTTAGATTTGAAAGCGGGTGGGTTAGTGCTAAGATCCTTAAGTTCTTTTGGCAGCTTATTGAAAATGGATGCTGCAGAATACTGCACACCTTTCTGCACACGTGTCAAGGAGGTGTGATGCAGATGTATATTCGACTCCTGTCTAGTATGCACCAAGAGAAAGCTACTAACTCATGGGAATAAGCTGATATTATTAACAACAATGACATTAAAGAAAAAAAGTATTGTGACGCCAGAGTCAAAATTCCAAGACTACTGAAAAGGGGTCGACATGACGTTCGCGAACTTACACCACATATTGCTCGAACCGCCCGTTTTTGAGCCAGAAATATCCTTTTTGCATCAGGCGAGTTACCCCAAAAAACAGTGCCGTACGTCATAAGTGAGTGAAAGTAAGCGTAGTAGACTACTTTTCGTGTTGAAAAATCACTTATTTCAGATAATGTTCTAATGGTAAATATAGCAGAATTTAGTTTTGGAACAAGATCCTGAACATGGGCTTTCCACAACAGCTTACTGTCTACCTGAACACCTAGAAATTTGAACTGTTGAGTCTCACTTATCATATGTCCATTATGTGTAATCAAAATGTCAGCTTTCATCAAATTATGAGTTAGAAATTGTAAAAATTGAGTTTTACTGTGATTTAACATCAACTTGTTATCTACAAGCCATTAACTTAGCCCTTGAACTGCATCTTTTGATACTGTGTCAATATTACAAACAACATCCTTCACTACCAAGCTGGTATCATCAGTAAACAAAAATATTTTACAATCACCTGTTATACTCTAAGGCATATCATACTTATATAAATAAGGAACAGCAATAGTCCCAAAACAGACACCTCAAGCACCCCCACACTTAATTGTGCCCCATTGCAATTTTACATCATAGCCATTTTCTGCACTGCTGAGAATTACCTTCTGTTGTCTATTATTAAAGTAAGAGGTGAACCAGTTGTTACTCCTCGTATTCCATAATGTTTCATCTTCTGCAACAATATTTTGTAATCAACACAATCAAATGCTTTTGTTACATCAAAGAAGACACCTAATGTGTGTAGCCTTTTATTTAACTCATGCCTCAGAGAGAAACGAAAATATAGCATTTTCAGTCGTTAAAACACTTGTAAAGCCAAAATGTATGTTTGACAACAAATTATGTGAACTGAAATGATCAATTAATTTTGAATATACAACCTTTTCAATAACTTTAGAAAAAACTGATGGCATAAAAATAGGTCTATAGTTGTCTACATTATCCATTTTTCCTTTTTTATAAAGTGGTTTCACTACCGAGTACTTTAATCTGTCAGAAAACTGACCATTCTGATAGGAAAAATTACAAATATGGCTTAGTACTGGGCTAACATATGGAGAACAGTACTTTAGAATTCTGCAAGATACCTCATCATATCCACAAGAGTCCTTAGTCTTTAGTGATTTAATTATTGACTCAATCTCCCCTATAGAAGTATCATGGAGGACCAATTCAGGTAACAGCCTCGGCAAGGCATTTTCTAAAAGTGTTATATGATTACCTGTAGAAACTATGTTTTTGTTTAGTTCACCTACTATATTCAGAAAGTGATTATTGAATACTGCACATATATCTAACTTGTCAGTAACAAACATTTCTACTATGCACTGACGTTATATCTTCTATCTGTTGCTAATGACCCGACACTTCCTTCCCGACTGACCAGATAGTTTTAGTTTTATCCCGAGAGTTTGCTATTCTTTTTGCATACCCCATACTGTTGGCATTCTTAATTACATTTTTCAGAACCTTACAGTAAAGTTTGTAATGAGCTACTGTACCTTCATTCTGACTGCTGCCAACATTTTGATACAATTCCCACTTTGTTCTACATGATACTCTTATCCCCTTTGTCAGCCACCCTGGCTGCCTGTTACTGCAAGTACCCTGTTTTGAGCGTCCTAGCGGAAAACAGCTTTCAAACAGCATAAAAAATGTGTTCAGAAAAGCATTATATTTATCATCTGCATTATGAGCACTATCAACATACAGCCATTCTTTTTCCTTAATTAGGCTTGAAAAGGTCCCAATTGCAACTGAATTAACTTTTCTGAGTAGTTTATATTTATGTTTAACATTTGTTTGAGAACAAATACTTTTTAGAATTAAAATTTAAGTATCGTGGTCTGATACTGATTACTATTCTGCTGGCAGAGTGCCCCTCCAATAATGAAGAATGAATAAAAATATTGTCAGTGGTAGAACTGTTATTTCCTTGCACTCTCGTTGGAAAAATACTGTTTACAACATGTTATAGGAATTAAATAGATCTAACAGCTGACTTTTGCTTGAGCTATCACTTACACAATTAACGTTGAAATCTCCACACACAACTAAATTTTTATACTTCCTATAAAGTGAACCCAGAACCAAGTCCAGATTGGACAGAAACATTTTAAAATCTGAGTCAGGGGACCTATAAATAAGAACAATTACTAGTTTAGTTCCATTAACATTAACAACTCCTACACAACATTCAAGTATCTTTCTGTGCAGTATTTAGAAAAATCAATTAACTCTGATGAGAAATCTTTTTTAACATACATGGCCACTCCCCCACACTGCAAGTAGCTCCTAGAGAAGAAGGCAGCTAACCCGTATCCTGGCAAAGGAAGTATCTGAATTGTCAGATCACTTAAAAAGTGCTCTGAAATACCAATAATGTCAAAATCAACATCAATAAGCAGTTCATTAAGTTTAATTCTGATACCCTGTGTATATTTTGATGAAAAATAGTAATTCCCTTATTACTTAGATTCTTAGACTTTGTCAAAAGTGGTTCCATTCTTAGAGGGACTTCCTTTAAGCATGAATACCTATCAGCTGTCCTCAGTCTAAAAAGGGTGCAGCCCTAACACCAACTACTACAGGAATTTTTTCCATGAGTGACACCCCCACCCCCTACTACAGTGTCACCTTTGAGCTTTGCCAACCTCTCCTTCCAATACCTATTGAGGTCTGACGTCGGTATCAATTCTGCCCATGCATTCAGTCGGTCAGTCGTTCGCAACTTGCTCCCGACCCGGTCTGAACTTCAGTCTCAATAATTGGAGACAAGGTAAAGGTTAAATAACATCTCATGGATGAAAAACATGCAACTCGTGGAGCAGCAGTAACAACAACAGCTGGTCCTACAGCAGCAACAAACTGATTTTTGACAACAGGAAATTCAACTTATTGGTTCAGGGTTCACAAACTGACCAATCCAGTGGCACTAACATTCGAGGAAATGTGCGCTTTGCTGTAAAATTATTATTCGCGACAATTTTACATTGTCACGTCGCACCTCAAGTTTTATCAGTACCACAAACAAACCAAGTCAATCAAATTGGTCATGGGTGACAGATTTGCAAGGACTGAGTCAGTGTTGCGATTTCACTTGCTCCAAATCCGTCTTGTAAAAACTCATATGCAGACACTCTGATCCGTGATGATGTCGTTCAGCACTCAAGCTGGACGATCCCTCTCTGGAGGACATCCTGAAAATTGCACATTCTTTTGAGATAGCACAGGTGGCGAATGAGCGATTCATGGCTTGTCCTCAGGTAGCAACTGTACAACCACCACAAAGGGGACAGAACGTTCGTGAGGTCTTGCCCCACTGGCAGCGTCATGATGCATCCCTCTCTGACGTGTCCATGGCCTCTGAACAGCCAGTCCTGTGCTGACTGTTTTACGGCGCACCATCGGGCAGTGTCCAGACCACTGAGCCCACTGTAGTCATCATGGAAAAGATGGTCATCTCTGTTCTGTTTGTCGTCAAATAGCAAAGCAGTCAAACCCGACTACTCACTGGTGTCAAGGGACAGTTCATGAACTGCAGGCCACCATTCCCCAGGGTGATTATCACGCTACCAAATTGTTTATTGATCTCATAATAGCAGACGGAGACGTCTGGACATGGGGCGACAGTCTCCCTGGTGAACCTCCCAACATATGCCTGTCTCGGCTACCTGGCATTGGACCCGCCCTCCCACAGATTGGTAGCATATGGTGACAGCTCTATCCCTCTGAAAGGTCAATTTACCACCTTGGCGGCTTACAAAATGGTCACATGATCTATAACCCTCTGTCAATAGCTGGAAACATTTTCAGTCTAAATGCATTCTCACTGTTTGGGTTCTCCATCACAGATGAGGTGCAGGTTGTCTCAGACAGTTCCTTTCCAGGAACTCTATGACCTTTGTGCCTCTTTTTGCATCTCTGAATCTGATTCGGGGTGTGCCACCAATTTTGAGGCACATATTACTTTACGTTCAGATGCAGTGCCCCGTTTCTGCCGTGCACGCCCTCTTCCGGTCTCCCTACGGATGACTGTGAAGCTGCAACTAGACCGTGTGCACACGGCTGGGGTGGTTATCCCACCTGCCTTACGCCCACAGTTTATTGATCTTCTTCATCATGGGAATTGGGGCATGTAACATATGAAATCCCTGGCGAGGACTGAACAAAGACGTGGAGGCGTTGTCCTCCATTGTTCCTCTTGTGCTAAGCACCAGGCTGCTCCGGCTCAATCTTTTTCTCCCTGGCCTGCTCCATGTCGCCGTTGGGACCACATCCATCTTGACTTTGCAAGCTCCTTTATAGGACCTATGTGGCTTACTGTCATCGATGCATATTCCCACTACCCCTATGTGGCCACCACGACCGCCACTCAATGCCCTCACACAAATTCTTGCTATCAAGGGTCTACCCCATACCATCACATCTGACGATGGGCCCCGATTTACAGTGACTGCCTTGGAGCAGTTTTGTGATGCCAATGGCCTCAAACACCTATTTAGGCCTGTATTCCACCCAGCCTCCAATGGCGCTGCTGAGCAGCTGGTGCGAACATACGAACAACAAATGTTGCAACCCGTTGGCATGTCCACCACCACAGCAGCCCTCACATTGTTCCTAAGTACCTATAGACCTATCCCTATCCAGGATCATAGCCCGGCAGAACTCCTCCATGGACGACAGCCACGCACCCTTCTCCATCTCTTGGCCCCACAGCCCTCGAAACCCAAGGCCCGGTACACTGGGCACTATCCCCAGGTTTCACTGTGTAGGCCTGTTCTTATGGAATAATGCCTTCGTAGGTGCCAGCTATGGTAGTAACAACTCAGGGGCAACACCTCTTCTCAGTCAACACTCAGAGGCGTTTGGAGTGCAAACATAATAACCAAATCCGTCCTCGTTTACCAGCGTCACCCCAACCGGTAGCCCACACACACTTGGAGCCCCCACCATTGCCAATCTCCCAACCCCAAAGGTACAATCGGAGCTCTACCACGTTATCAGTGGCTCCAGTTGATGCAGGTACAGAGGTGGCACACTCCCATCGGCAACTACGCTCACAGGGCAGATCGCCCTCGGACACAACTCAAACACAGGGGCTCCATATGCGGTTCAGGGCACCGTTGGCGACCCTAGGGGACTAGGGGCATGGAGGTGGAGGCCTTGCCTCCACACCGCAGCATCCTAACACCTATCCAGAGGCCCCACATCCGTTCCCAGACTTAGCGGGCTCTGCAACAACCGGGACACTACTCATGCCGTCAGTCCACCTTCCAAAGCACCATCCTCGGAGGGGGGGGGGGGGGGGGGGAGGGATCTGGTAACCTGGCATGATGAGTTCGAGAGCCCGCCAGACTACATGGACTGCGGCAGTGACCATTAGAGTGTGCGCACAACCTGCGAGCACAGCCATCGCCACTGCTGCGCTACGTCCAGTGATGCACCCACCACGCAGGCCATGTGTACCGTCAGCCGCACTATATAGGGCCCGAAGCCACAGCCCGGTCTTCAGTCGTGTCTCAACTGTGCTCCATATACGTTCGGGTACTGCATTGTTTTCTCTCAGACGTGTTGAATAAAGCGACAATGTAAGAAACCATTAACATTAAAAATATGGAAACACTATAAAAAGTATTAGCTTTCATAAAACTAAATTTTAATGAAAGCACTCAGGAAAGTACCACCCATTGTTTCTGTGAGAGTATGAATAGTGTGTCATAGTTGAGAACATTTGAAAATTTATTACACTTCATTATCAAAATCAATCCCAATAAGAGCAAACAAAATGGGTTCATATTCATGTTAATGTTTAAAAGTCTACATTTACATCCAATCTTTGGAAAATAAATTACCTTTTTTCCCTCATCGACAATAAGCGCTATGGCTCGTTGACCCAAACCACGATCGTCTCGCTCAGGATTTGCTAGCCATCGCCTTGCTTGCTCAAGTCTCCCAGTAACAGTATGCGCAGGTTGTTGTACACCAGATCTTTCCACAGACTGCACAGCTCGCCCAACAAGTGACTGCAATGCTGACAATTTCTCCTACAAAACAAACAATACAACATATAAATGTATGCTACTTCAAAACCCAATAATGAGTTATAAAACTTGCTTTTTACTGTCATTTTGAATCTGTTGTGGATTTTGGGCAACTCTTCTCATGAAACAGATGCAGGACACAACGGGTTCAAAACTAAAATTAAATCTTTAATTTTCTACATTTTGTTACTATTGTGTAACTGTGCAGCAAGTGCCAAATGTATGACTGCAAACAGTCACTACAGCTAGAGCTCTTTTATCTTGCAGCATCACTGGTTTTAGATTCTGGAGTTGCTAGTAAGATATCAGTAATATCTTCCCAGAAACATTGGGACAACGTTCTTTGAGAGGGACTTTGGCTCTGCAAACATGTAAATCTACATGGCACCTACTTCTTAATCTTCCCTCAGCCAATTATATGCAAAGAAAACATGACTTCAAACAAACACCACCATTGTTGAATTTTTTCATCCAACAGAATGTAACCAGTTTCAACTGTTTAAAAATAAATTGAATGATCAGTTTAAAAAGAAAGATAAAAGGGGTAGTAATATACTAAGATACTAATATGCAGACTCTAATGTCTATACACAACTACATGTACTCTAATACATTATCTCATAACTAATAAAACTACAAAAGAACAGATCAAGAGAGACATTCAGAATATGTTTATATCTCTACTCCAATTGTTGGAACCAAAAGCTTCAGTTAAATGGGTAACTGAATAAATATTTGTGATTAAAGGGTTACAAAGTTATCTTAAAAATATTTTCAACTTAAAATTTATTGTGAGAAAACATGTGTGGTATATATACTAAAAGGATACATGTGTGAGTAATGAACTGGTATGCGATAGTAACAGGTGTACATCTAACAGCAAGTAAAAAAGAATTTTTTTTTTTTTCATTTGGAGAAGACTCCCTCCCTCATCCAGTTTTATGTAGTTAACATTTTTAACCTTCAATCCAAAACATCTCTCAAATGTGCCTAACTAGGCATTTGGGGTCCCTCAGGCTTCATAATTTTTTTAATGACATAACTCCACATTAATTGAGAAAAATTAAGTACATAGTCAGCTAATGCATTTTATAAGTAAATTTAATAGTATTCAGCCTGATAGACACACTTTATTTATCATCATCATCATCATCATCATCATCATCATCATGAGACTGATTATGCCTTTCAGCGTTCAGTCTGGAGCATAGTACCTCTAATAAAATTCCTCCACGATCCCCTATTCAATGCTAACATTGATGCCTCGTCTGATGTTATGCCTTTTACTTCAAAATCATTCTGCACCGAATCTCAGTACTTTCTTCTTGGTCTACCTCGACTCCTCTTACCCTCCACTGAGGAGCTCATGAGTCTCTTAGGTAACCTTGCTTCTCCCAAGCGTGTAACATGACCCCACCATCTCAGTCTTTTCGCTCTAACTGCTTCATCTATGGTGTTCATTCCCAGCTTTTCTTTGATTTACATTATTTAAAATAAACACTGAATATCTTAAGTTTGTGCAGTGATTTATTATCAGTCTTGAAATGATTGTTAATACTGTTACGTCAGTCATGAAACTTTTACATTGTGTCACTTGATATGCCTTCAATAAATTAATGAATGTCTCTTGGAGTTTTGTGGATCATTTCTGAGCGAGATCTCTCAAATTAAAATTTGAATTTACAGGTGCTTTCTTATATGTGACAGTTAATTCTATAGCTAGATGCTTGGTGAATTAGAGATGAGTCAGAATAAAACCGTTCATGCAACTGACATTTAATAGAGTATACAAGAATACAATCAACCAGTGCTGCGTATGTACATTTCACAAATAACTGGCACAATTCATGATGAATACATATGGGCCAGATTTCAGTGAATTATAGTAACAAAATTCATGGCTTATTACTCATGGAATCAGCTCCAACTGAATTATGTATTGGGGATACAAGAATTACTGCCTTATTTCTCTTACAAAAAGACCTTTCTCACAAATTCAGTTTGGGATGAGACTTTGCATGTTAGTAGTATTCATCAAGGGTTTCCACTCGTAAAAGTTTTGAAGTGCACTATCCAGAAAATTCCAAGAAAAATGGATTTAAAGTTTAAGCTCAAATCATAGTCAATGATTAATGTGCAGCAGTATGGCAAAATAGCTCAGCCAATAATGTGCCTGCCTGTTATATGGACGATCACACTTTGAGCCTGATGTTATCAATTACATCATAAAGAAGATTATTTTATTTATGAAATGACAGTTACGGCTAATTAAAATTTTTATTACAATATTTTCTTTTCAAAAAGTCAAATAATTCCAAATGCATTTTACAGTTAATGTAGCTACATTAAACTGTTAAATAACATTGTCCTAACAATTTTATTACAAAATTAGGTGATATTGTAAGCTGTGGGAAGATTATACTCACTGTTAATTCAAGGAACCAATGGTTCATGGAAAAGCAGCCTATAGCTGTTGCCCTATTGCATGAACACAGACAGGCAGACAGTCAGGAAGAGTCAAGGCCCACTCTGAACTAATTGTTCGGTGGGCCTTACCAGCTACAGTACCAATTCATTGCCAACTTTCACAGAGAGTGTTGAGTGTCCTGTACTGTGACATTTTCAGAATTTTTACAATATTGTGAATTAAAAATGTTTGTCAATAATGACATTGTGAAAGCATCAGGTAATTGACTATAAAGTGAAGTGTCAAATGTGTTGTTAACGGATGCAGTCACTTACTACAGATGCTTGCTTGCCGCAAATAATTAGATTGCTTCGTAATCTTCAATGACAATTTCTCGTGAAGCAGTGTTGTTGATGAGTGAAGAAATTTACAGATACGCAGGCTGAAAGAAATACTCATGACTGATTATGAACTTGCTTAGGAAAATGAAACCTGCAAAGCGAAACCTGTGGAAAATGTCGAAGACCACTGCTCATCAGATGAATATGAACCAGAAGAACACATAGGCATGAAAAGTAGACTGTCTTTCATTGGGTTACAAAATTAATGTTAATATCACAAACATTCACACAATGAGGAAACTACAAATGTTGAGTGGAAGGAGAAGAAAATCCTGACAGGTATTAACTGGAGTGTATTTAAAAATTCATTTGTGTGTGTCTTTTTACCATTTTCTGATAAGATATGTCAATCCGAGTTGTTTTTTTCTTTTCAGGGTGTCAGTATCAGTCTGTATACAACAGGACTCTGGCTGTCAAAGGAATACCACAGGAACAAAACTGTAAAATGTTGTTCAAAATATTCAAATGTTTGTTTAGCTTATGGGACTTAACTACGGGGTCATCAGTCCCTAAACTTACAAACTACTTATGAACTACTTACGAACTAGGACGGCACAAATATCTATGCCCGAGGGGGGATTTGAACCCCCGACCGTAGTGGCCGTGCAGACCATGACTGGACTGCCTCAGTCCCCTCGGCCACAGCGGCCGGCTGTAAAATTTTGTAATTACATCTTCCAAATCTGGGAATTTAACAATAGAACTGTATCTGACAGTTTCAACTGTTGTTTCAAATCTTAGGTGGGGCAAGAATGGCTTCTGTTAATTACTGACTCTTTGAGTAGACACACAAAGCCTGAATTCCATGATGAAATCTTTGAGGATGACAAGAAATGAACATTCACAATTAAAGTGATTCATCCGAAATATACTCCACTTGTTCAATCGTGATGTTTATTTTTATAGACTAGTAAAAACCCTAATACAGCACATTCAAAAACTGCACTTATCTTATTGATTGAAAATAATAAAGAAATAACTTCTCGTGAGGATTGTATACAAATACAATCTATAGTCATCAATTTTTAAGGATATCCAGATTGTATGGTGCACTTTCCTTGCTGATGAAAGAGAAGTTTTCATGAATGTCAATGAAGTAGGCTACCTTTTTTCTCAGATCTTTTTCAAAAACATTTGTTCCTGTGAACAATCATCTTTATTTAATTGTGCAATATGACTAAATATTTTTTTTTGTTTTAAATGTTTTATGACAATTTTGTGCTGCTTACACATAACACAAAATTGACAAATGAACATGTTACAGCATGGGGGGAGGGAATTAAAAAAACTTATATAATTGAAATTCCTCCAAAATTTTATGAGCTACATGAAAATACATTTAAAATTATTCAACTTTCTAAAAAGAAAACTTAAGTGTAATTCTGATTGTAATTAACTTTCACAGCTTTAGGATTTCTATGAGTTTGACACCCTTTAACGTATACAGTGGAACTTTGTTTTTACGCCATGAATTCACAGACCTTGTGAAAAAATACGTAAGATCAATGTCAAAATTCCCCAATTTTATGTTTCTCCCTAGTACAGTTAACTTCTATTCTACATTCTTACTTGACACTCTCCCCCCCCCCCAACCCCCCCCCCCCCCACACACACACACACACACACACACACACACACACACACACACACACACACACACACACAAAACTCTCTCTCTCTCTCTCTCTCTCTCTCTCTCTCTCTCTCTCTCCCCCCCCCCCCCCCTCCTTTTTTTTTTTTTTTTTTTACAATAGACATTTGATGTGACTGAACATGTTATTAGGGGGACAAAAGGCAGATGATTCACACTGCTTTTTGTGACAGAGTTTAGGGGTAAGCGAATATCCACAGTGAACAGTATTCGTGTAGTGTGTCTACCATCTAACATACGCAGTTTTTAACTTGTGTTTCAGCGCATGCACACTACACAGTGATAACTGGTGCATGCACACAGCGATATACTTTCTAATCATAACACTTGATTTCACAGCATCATTTGCTTCATTTCAGTATGTTTGCAAGGAGGAACTGGCAGTAGTTCATCAGTAAGAATATTGTATCACAAATGAGAAGATTAAAAGTTATGAATTTATTGTTGGATAAACAATAAAGGTTAATAGTATCTGCAAAAAGGTAAAGCCAACACTCACTTTAAAGCAGACTTTGTTTTGCTGGTAATATTTTAAATCCAGTATACAGAATTATCTGCAATAACGAATTGTGTTTTGGTGCATTTTTTTTACCAATTACGATGTTGTAGGTGGTATCTAATAAGGAAGTTTCGTAACTTTTATGAACCCCTGGTACAGCAGTACAATGCTCTTCTTTTGCATCTTCCTTATTTGCAACAGAAAACTACAATGTGCATTATTTTATTCATTATTATCAGTAGATAAAATTAAAAAAAAATTACTCTGACCCAAACAATCCACAGCTGGTGAAAAGTAGGGATTATCGAAAGTTCATTGTTGTATACAGTCATTACATGTGTTTGTGAGTGCTCCAGGTGAAATATCTTGTTTCAGACAAACAATCATTTAAACAAAAAACACCAACCATTTTAACTAGAAGAAAATATGCATATAGCCTACTAATTTTTTTTTTTTTTTTTTTTTTTTTGTGGTTTTGGGGCACACAACTGCTAAGGTCATTAGCGCCCAGATAAGAACAGAGATTCGCTACATCTCGAAAAAATTAGTAACTACCAGATATAGTATCAAAAGAAGGCTAAAAACAAAGATAAAAACAATTAAAAGGGTTTAATATCTTTTGACAGATTGGCCATGTTGATAAAACGCAAAACTCTAGCAGCTGCTCGTGTGTCATCAGCTAAAAGTTCCTCCAAAGTAGAAGGGCTACACGGAGATGATTAAAATTGGGACAAGACAGTAAAACATGTCGCACCGTCAGCAATTCACCGCAGGAGCACAGCGGTGCAGGGTCGGCGGTTAGCAAATGACGGTGGCTGAAACGGCAGTGACCGATCCGAATCCGGGACAGGATGACCTCCTCTCGCCGAGAGGGGCGGGATCGGTTATACAGTTCTGAATTTATCGTTGTGGAGCGAGAACCACGCACTGTGCCAGGACGACACAATACTCCGGCGAAGAGCCCGTTGAACATCGTCTGATCGGATGCAAAAAGTAGCCATGCTAGGCAAAAGAGCTGCTGCCTTGCTATGTCGGCGGTCTCATTCCCGGGCACACCCACGTGGCCAGGGACCCACGGAAAAGAAACGTGACAGCTGTCATCTGCTACCAACTAGAGGGAGCGTTGGATCCGATACACGAGAGGATGGGTCGAGAAAGGGTCCTCAAGACTCTGCAGGGCACTAAGGGAGTCCGAACAGATGGCATGAAAAGGATGGTGGCGGCGGCAGGTATATAAAACAGCCTAGTGGAGGGCAAAAAGCTCAGCCGTGAAATTCGAGCACAGTCAGAAAGCTTGTATTGGAAATGGTTGTCCCCGACGACGAAGGCAGATCCGACACCATCAGTGCTCTTGGAACCATCAGTGTAGATAAATATGGCATTATCGAACCGCGAACGGAGTTTGACAAGCCTCAAGCGGTGTACCAAGAGTTTGTCACGCCGAGTGGTCAAGGGTAATACAGTAGCTTCGGCATACAGACTTTCAACAGGGCTGGTATAAAATGCACCGGTCGCCAGGCGCAATCCCTGACGGTGAATAGAGTTGAGACGGCGGAGAAGCGACGGCCGTGCAGAAGAGTATACAAGGCTTCCGTAGTCGAACTTTGACTGAACAATGGCCTGGTAAAGGTGAAGCAGGATGGTACGATCCGCTCCCCATGATGTGCCACTGAGGACACAGAGAACATTAAGGGATCAGGCACAATGGGCAGCCAGGTAATATACGTGTGGGGACCAGCAAAGTTTACGATCCAACATGAGTCCCAAGAATTTCGTTGTCTCCACGAAAGGGAGAGCAACGGGGCCGAGACATAGAGAAGGTGGAAGAAATTCCTTGTATCTCCAGAAGTTTATACACACCGTTTTCTCAGTGGAGAAGCAGAAGCCGTTTGCAATGCTCCAGGAATATAGGCGGTCAAAACAGAGTTGAAGACAACGCTCCAAGGGAGAAGTCCGTTGGGCGCTGCAATAATTTGCAAAGTCATCTACAACAAGGGATTCGGAAACATCGGCTAAAAGGCAGTCTACGATCGGATTGATTGCAATGGCAAAAAGAACCATGCTCAAGACAGAGCCCTGTGGCGCCCCATTCTCCTGGCAGAAGGTATCTGACAAAACAGAGCCCACCCGTACCTGGAACTTGCGATCCGCCAAAAACGCTTGAATAAAGAGAGGGAGGCGGCCATGAAGGCCCCATGTGTGCAATGTGTGGAGAATGCCCGCTCTCCAACAGGTATCGTATGCCTTCTCCAAGTCGAAGAACACTGCTACTGTTTGACGCTTCTTTAGAAAGTTGTTCATTATGAAGGTCGACAACGTAACGAGGTGATCAGCAGCAGAGCGGTGTCGACGAAAACCGCATTGAATATTAATCAGGAGGCATCGAGATTCGAGGAGCCAGACCAACCGAGCGTTAACAATGCGTTCCATCACCTTACAGACGCAGCTAGTAAGAGAAATGGGGCGATAACTTGATGGAAGATGTTTGTCCTTCCCTGGTTTGGGGATGGGGACAACAATGGCTTCACGCCAACTTGTGGGAACCTGACCTTCAGTCCATATGTGATTATAGGTGCTAAGTAGGAAACACTTGCCTGCAGGAGAAAGGTTCTTCAGCATCTCAATATGGATAGAATCGGGCCCGGGTGTAGAAGAACGGGACAGGGCGAGAGCACAGTCTAGCTCCTGCATGGTGAAGGAGAAATTATAAGTTTCACGATTAAAAGAGTGGAGAGAAGGCTGCTGTGCTTCCTCTACCAGTTTGCGAGGGAGGAAGGCAGGATGCTAAATGGGCAGAGCTCAAAACCTCCGCAAAGAAACGGCCCAATGCATTGGAAACATCAGCGGGGTCCACAAGGACTGCAATCTCAACGGTCAGGCCAGAAATTGGGGAGTGGACCTTGATGCCGGGTAAGCGGCGTACGCCACCCCAGACAGCCGAGAAGGGAGTAAAGCGGTTAAAAGAACTGGTAAAAGCAATCCAGCAAGCTTTTTTGCTGTCGTTGACAACACGACAACATTGCGCTCGCAGTTGTTTATAGTTGATACTATTCTCCAATATTGGGTGGTGGCGGAAGGTGCGTAAAGCACGGCGCCGGGCTCTAAGAGCGTCACAACAGGCTGCAGTCCACCAGACGACCAGGACGCGACGTGGAGAAGAGGATGTACAAGGTATGGAATGTTCGGCAGCTGTGAGAATAACCTCTGTGAGGTATTCGACCTGACTGTCACAGCTGGGAAAATTCTGATCGTGAAAAACAGCCATGGAAGAATAAAGCCCCCAGTCGGCTTTAGAAATGTTCCAACTGGTGGGACGAGGAGATGGGGAATGATGCAGGAAGTGGATGATACAAGGGAAATGGTCACTTGAGTACGTGTCAGAAAGTGCATACCACTCAAACCCACCGGCAAGTTGAGGAGCGCATATCGTGAGGGCTATATGGGAATAAGTATGTGCTGTGTCGGAAAGGAAGGTCGGTGCACCGGTGTTGAGGCAGACAAGATTGAGGTGTTGGAGAAGGTCCACCAAAAGGGAGCCTCTTGGACAAGGTGCCTGAGAGCCCCATAGGGGGTGGTGGGCATTGAAGTCGCCTACCAACACGAAAGGTGAAGGGAGCTGGTCAACGAGGTGTAGCACATCTGCCCTAGTAAGGGCGGATGACGATGGCGAATAGATATTACAGAGGGAAAAGGTTGATAGAGTGATGCGGACGGCAACTGCCTGTACGTAAGTATGCAATGAAATGGGATGGTAATAGACGTCGTCACGAATGAGCATCAGAACCCGTCCATGGGCTGGGGTACCTTCCACAGGTGGCAGGTCGAAACGCACAGAGGTGTAGTGGGGGAAGTCTGCACGATCACATGGATGTAATTTAGTTTCTTGGAGACAAACTAGAAGCGGGCAGTGCAATCGAATGAGTAGTTTTAATTCCTCCCGATTGGAACGAATGCCGCGAATATTCCATTGAAGGAGCGCCATGATAAAAAATGAGAGAAGAAAAGAAGATAAAAAAGAACAAGCAGGTGGGGGTCACCTCGATGGCCGCTGAGGACCGGACTTCGAGGGAGCACTACTGTCGCTATCTAGAGGCAGAGAATCATGTTCCATATGTTTAACTGATGCATCTGCCACCTTCCCGAGTTTGTCAGGAGGGGCAGCTTCCGCCGCCGGTAAAATGCCGGTTGCCTGGCTAACAGTAGTGCGTCCCGGCGAGACAGAAGATGATCGGGGCTGACTACTGTTGGACGGCGGGACGGATGGGTCACGCCACGGTTGGGAAGGAGAGGAACTCTTTCTTGTTGGCTCTTCTGGAAGAGTGACGGTGAGAAGAGGCAGTTGACTGTTGGGAAGCCTGAGAACGCAGAAAATCCTCACGGACGGGTTCCTTTTTCAAAGTCCGGGCATCTTGTTTAGGTGCCCGCGGTTTATTAGAGGTTGACGAAGAATGAACTTCAGAAGCAGCAGGAGGAAGCAGGTACATGGAACGGGCAATATTCGGGCTGGCCGATCTCACAACTGTCAGCGAAAGTGAAATCACAGGTCTGTGTACCTGCATCCTTAGTAGGTCGAGTGGAGGTGAGGACCTTACTGTATGTGCCCGCTGGGAGGACAGTAGGCTTTCGACTCGCTAACAACTTTCGAGCGGCAGATGTTGAGACCTTTTCTGTGACCCAAATTTGCTGTATGACCTTTTCATCCTTATATACAGGGCAGTCCCTAGAGGAAGCCGCATGTTCACCGTTGCAATTAAGGCAGTGAGGGGATGGAGGTGGGCAATCCCCCTCATGGGCGTCCCTACCACAAGTGACACACTTTGCTGCATTAGGGCAAGATTGACGGGTGTGGTTGTATCTGTGGCATTGGAAACAGCGCGTTGGGTTTGGTATATAAGGGCGGACGGAGATAACTTCGTACCCTGCTTTGACCTTGGACGGGAGTTCAACTCTGTCGAACGTCAAAAACATAGTACGAGTTGGTGTCAGCTGGTTATCGACCTTTTTCAACACCCTATGCACGGCTGTTACACCGCGACTGGACATGTAGGTTTGTATTTCTTCATCAGACAACCCATCAAGGGATCTCGTGAAAACTACCTGCCGTGACGAGTTGAGCATGCGATGCGCTTCTACCTGGCCAGGAAACGTGTGTAGCAACGTAGTCGGTATTAGTTTTTGTGCCTGGAAGGCACTGTCCACTTCCAGCAACAATGTTCCATTGCGCTGACGCGAACAGGTCTTAACAGGGCCAGCAATCACAAACACCTTTCTGAATGATGAATGGATTTACAGAAGTGAAATCTTTACCATCGTTTCAAGAGATAACTAGGTATTTCTTATGCTGAAGCGAATCGATCTTTCTTTTTTGGGTCAAAGTCACAGAAGAAGAGAACGAAGTCATTGTGGAAGTGACCCCCATGATTACCGGCATCTCCGATGGCGTGCTCCTTCCTAGTGGGGGCCCTCTCTGAGGGCTTACCCACCTTAGGTGATTGTTCACACCTCAGGTCACACCTCCCGAGAACTGACGGAGGGACCAATCGGCATGTTCGGAAGGTACCAGCTTGGGTAATCACCCCTCCCTGGGCCTGGTCTTTACCAGGGCCCTACTTGTCTACCCGGGGCGGGGAATTACATGTTACCCCGTCACCTGCTACGCATGATAATGCATAGGTTGGCCTTCAGACATGCACAGGGAGGAAAGAAGAAGAACAGAGGAAGTGAAGAGAAAGAAGTGTCTCAAACGCCAAAGCGGAGACTAATGAGGAGGAGAGGAAGGCTAGGAAAGTACAGCAAGGAGAGAAAGACAGAAGCAAAGGTTAGTAAAGGGAGAAGCCAAGGAAAAAGAGAAACTGGGACAAGAAACCACCTCGACTCGAATAGGTCGCCCGTCTCCGGGCGAAGGCATGAACCGGGAGGGAAAGTGAAGCAGCCTGGGGCGGAAAAAAGGCTGCTTCGGCTCGGGGCCCCGTGCGCGCCACACACGTACCCACAAAAGAGCTGTGGGCCCCCTGGGGGGGGGGGGGATTATATTGAAGTGTAACAAATTATAGGGAAAAGGCAGAGGTGAAGGTCTTACATATACAAATACCAAAAAATGAAGGACACACAATGAGTCCTCAGTGAAATGCCAACCACCATTCACTTTGTCTCTATTAACCTCACCCTCGTAGCACCAAAAGGATAAGAAGAGAGGAATAATGGCAGTGAGAAATATAAAATCAGAAGTAGGGTCCTGATGAAATAAAAGTAATCTGAGTTAGAAAATAAGATAGTCTCTTCTACTGTTTTATGCAATCCTAAGACATTCGGTGGGAAACGTGTTTGCAACCATGGGTTACAAACAATTTGTAACAACTGTTTCACAAGTCTCACTAATATGTAATGGGCGCAAGTATTGATGCACTATTTAATTAGTAGGGAACTGAAATAGCAGCATCTATATTTTTCTTTCTTTCTTTCTTTTTACTGTAATATTTGCTTTTGCAAACATGTCACTGTTTTTCTGAAATTCTTTTTGTGACTATATCTGAGCTTTCAACAAATGAGCATTCCGGTGATAAGTACCAGCATTTTCCTGCTGTTAAACAGAACATGTCTCTAATTTAAGGTGTTTCTCAATTTTTTTTTTTCTTTTCATGCCAATACAGCAATTACTAAATATGAAGAATTTTAATTTTGTCCTTTTCAGGGCATTTGTAGCTGTACTGTGCATACCTGACAAGCTACACATAAAAACAGATATGGCATTTAGTATAGAAATAAACCAAAGATAACTATTTTCACATTAGGTGAAGAATTTTGCATAGGAATTGAACTGAATATAACTTTATTCCCACTTTAAGGGGTGACTTTTCGAAATATGCTCATAATTTTTATTTTCCAGTTGCTATAATGCAGTCTTTAGAGATTCGCATAAGGCCACAAGCATAAACAAACAAGGAGTTTTACCCCAAGAGGGGACAGGGCTAAAGCCTACATCCATGTTCAACAAATACCTAACTGAAAGTTATCATGGTATCAGGCTTGGTCCATTCATTCAATATAAGAAATGTAAACAACTAACAAGTGAATTGTTTTTAACACTTAACACCTGAAACTGGCATATTAAAAGTTTCAACATATACAGAAATTTTCGAATGTTAGATTGCAGACAAACGTATGTGTTTGTAGAAAAATACTAGGTTCTACAACAGTAGTATGTGGGCATGCATCTTAAACCAACCATTTTGCTGCCCACATTTTGCTTGGAACCTAACAATTAAAGTGCTCCAATACATAGTTCTTTTGGACACAATTCGTAGGGCGGGGGGGGGGGGGGGGGAGGAGCAAGCTTATATTGGCCAATTTAACATTTTTGATTTTGATGCAAAATTTAGATCTATATTCACATTTATCACAAAAATGTTAACTTTGCAGGTCCCTCTTAATTAGTGATTATTGAGTGTACATAAATTTGTTCAACAGTCAAGTGAAATGTGACTGACTATGAACAATTATCATCATCGCAAGTAATAATAAACATAAATAAATGTGAAAATGTCAAGCATATTGTTCTATGTCTTCACAGAAGTAGTAAACGTAAGATGAACTAATGCATTATGCATAAAAAAATACTAGTACTTAAATAATTTTCACAGGTGTATCATACCTGAATACCACGTGCTAAGCATTCTGCCTGTGGAGTGGCACCCTTTCCATCTTGACGCAGTTCACAAAGCGCATCTGTCATTGTCGTCACTTCACCACACAGCCGATGAAGAGCCTCCGAATCACCAGGCAAGGCACGATCGGCTACTCTGTTGGCATGTTCCAGAACCTGCCTGACAGATTTCTCACCAACTCCTCCTCGAAGAGCAAGTGGATCCTAAAACAAAAATGTAAAAATATTCTCTTTGCTTTACTATTACCTGCCATGTAAAATCATGACATGTAACCATAAGGGTATATTTAAGGAGCTGAGAAACAAAGACTTAAAGTACACTGGCTCAGATTTTGAGATTGTAGGTATATATGCGTGATCCTAATGTGCTGATCTTACAGTGAACCAGCTTTATCTATGCTGTAGACTTGCACTGCATATATGAAAATTTGTCTCACCGATTTCCCCAACATTCACTTCTGTATGGGCACAAGTATAATTTTGTTGCTCCACACTGCTCAATGGCTGCGTAAGATTGCCAATGTGATTGTGTGTCTACCTCATGTACCTGCCTATTATCAGCAGCAGCAGTAGTAGTAGTAGTACTTCATGGAATATTGGCAGATTTATCTGAACTTCAAGCCAGATAAAGTATGTAATTAAAATCAAGAGAATGAGAACCGTGAAGTTTTGATATTGGTCACAAAAATAGATTTAGTATCTTTTCTATACATTTTGATTCTAGTTTCAAGTAATTTCAGTTCTTTACACATCACAAAAAGAAACTATAGGCACTATCCTATATATGAAAATGTTATGATTTAACATCCTAAATATTAATTAAAAATTAATATCAAAGTAGGTACATTACTTTTTTCATATGAAAGATACAGTGTTGAGACTTCAGAAAAAATAAGCAAAGCTATGAGGCAAATTTGGTTTTCCACAAATATCTAGTTTTCTGAAAACTGTGTCTCTACTTTGGGCCATTATGGTTCTCAGCATCTCATTTATGCCCCGCAATAACTATTTTCTACAACACTCATTGCATAATAAACCTTTTAGTGTCATGAATTTTACACTTATTTAACTGTATTTTATACTGATATACTGTTATGATGACTAAGAAAATAATTTTTTACTCATAACGATGCTTTATCTCAACAAACACTGTAATGTGCATTAGTTAGCAGCAATCTTTTAATTAAAAAAAATGTTTTACACTGAACATGAAATAAGATGCAGCCAATATAAGAAAACCAGTCTTATGTGTACACTGCTGTACATAGTAATACAGAGCTTCCACATCAGCCTTAAGAATTTTCCCATTGAACAATAAAAATGGCACAAACACATCCAAATATTTCGTGCTCATGATAAACGTCCGCAAGAAAGATCAACAGTGTTCTATTTGATAAGGTTCAGAACAGATATTCAGCGCACCCAAAAAAACCTAAGAAGCACCACATGAGAAGCCTGTCGGTATGAGGTGAATGGACACAAGGAGAGGAATCAGGATAATTTTAACAGAAGAGTATAATGGTTTTAGTACAGAAAATACCAATATGACGTTTACGATATCACCTGTAATTGTAGTATTATACATTGATATTATAAAAGCATTTTATAACACCATTGTCTGGTCACATTGATTAAATCAATTTAATAAACTAATTTAATTAATTTATTATTGTAAGTCTTGACGTTGGGCAATACTACATTTTTGTTAATAAAATTAATAACTAACATTATGTGATGTCTTTTGCAATGTGTTGATTTGATCGGATGCTCTGCTTACCTTAAAACTGCATAATTACTTTAATTTAGTCATTATTATAAACAAACCTGTCTACTGCTCTAATAATAAATTACTTACAATCTTAATTTCTGTTTTGTTTTGATATAATAATACTTCCATTACATTTGTAATAATTTTTTGTACATCTTCTGTAAGAAGGATTCATTTATGTTATATAGTTAAACTATTTAATATGTTATGTTGCAACTTCCTTTTTATGGAATGTTCTAGAAATTCATGTAATATATTAATATGCGTGAATTGGCATGCGTACAGGCAGTCTAACAAGGAAATGGTCCAATAAGACATGTCGAAACCTACCGTGAAATTTTTTTCACAGGCAGAAGACAACAAAAAAAATGCACTGTCAAAATTTTAGCTGCTAAGAGGCACTGCAAGTATTTTTAAAAAATAGCTGAAAATTTACAAGTTTGTAGTGCGCCAGGTGGCGGTAGAAATGTACAGCCCTACTGGCGCTGTAGCAACAGCGCATGCACAACTAGGCACGCGCACACACAGACACACACAGTCGAGGCCGGCGGTATATTATAAACAGAAAACATGACACAACCCGATCGTAATTTGTAAAGGACGTTTCAGGTTATCATTCGTCTATTAACTATTATCAGTTGAATTTTACAGTATTGGTAAGTATTGACAATAAAGATAAAGCTGAATTAATATTTATTGTGCTTCCGTCAGGCATGTCTGCTTATAGTATCTTTTCTTCTTCTTCTTCTTCTTCTTCCAGTTTCACAGTGATGTGGAATTCAATTAATGTTCTCAATTTAGCAAAGATGAAATAAGAAGAACGTGGTTTCCAGCCGAAATCACCTACTTCTTCTGAGGATGTACATGTGTGTAATTTGTTGATTGATTTCTTTGACATTCATTCGAATGATATCGACATTTTGTTTGAAATTGTGGAAACGTTAGAAGAAATAGGAAATAACTGTGATGATTCCACGAACTGTGTCTCATACGATGTCAGTTGTGCCAGTAACAATTCTGAAGAAGAATACCTTCGAAGCCTTAAAAAACGTGTACTACATCAACTTTCAGCAACAAAGAAAAGGCAGTGAAATATTGGTTAAACGAAGGAGGGGAAAAATGCTTGAAGTTAAGCAGTGTGCAAAGGCATTTTCGTTTCGTAAAATCTTATTGTGAACTTTATAAATGGAAGAAATAATTACATGAAGTAAGAAATATGCGCCAAGCGGAAACTCTAAAACATCTGAAAGAAAAACTGTTCGAAAGATTTAGAACTGCTCGTGAGAAGCAATGCACCATTACCAATGGAAATCTACGAGACTGGGCCCTCCGAATTGCATCTGACACGAACATAGCTAATTTCCAGCTTCGTCGACCTGGCTACAAAGGTTCAAGAAATTGTACAGAATAGGAAGTCACAAAATTACCAAGTTTATGTCACATAAACGTGTAGAGCAGCTACCATTGATAGACAATGTCATAGAGAAGTTCATAAGTGGCAAAGACGAAGCTTGCTGTTATCCCTGCAACAGCTGTTTATAACACTGATCAGTCACGTTTCGTGAAAGAACTGCATGCACACCACACTTTATCATTTCGGGGTGAAAAAAAGACGAGTTGATTGTCCAATCAATTAATGCAATGACACATTCATATACAATAATGCCAGTGACAAGTATGAGTGGTTTACTGTTTCCACGGCTGTATATCTGCCTTCAAGAACCTCAAAGCAAATTAGGACCAAAAATTTAAAAAATGGACTGTTTAATACATACAGTAGAGCTGATACACGTAGTGTTAGCGCCAGCCGTGTCACCTCCTTAGATGATGCTCAACGTTGGTAATTAGTCTCTCTTTATAAAAATCTGCTCAATGCTAATGAGAAGTCAGAGAAAAATTGCAGCCGACATACAAGGAAAGTTTTGGACCAGTGCTGAGGAGAGATGGAGATGAATTCCGTGTAAAGTGCACAATCTCAATGCGTGTCTCTCTTCCATACAAATTGACACACACAAATTCTTCCTTCCCTTTGCCAATTTGCATACTCCGTCAAAAATAGTGTACTCGCTATGCACAATAATCCTCACTGAATAGCAAAGTTTCGTGCTGTGGCTCTAACAGGGTATAGTTGTATGCTACCTCATGCTCTCTTCCGTTCCCTCTACTATAAACGATGCAACCCATATACAAGCGAATGGTAATGAATTTTCTGCAAATGCTCATTCGTTCGTGTTCACTTCCATTCACTACATTGTAAACCAGACTTTACATCAGAGGTGGGTACAAATCGGCTCAATGAGCAGCGCTCCGGCTCAGGCCGGAAAAAGAGCAGCGTCCGCACTCAGCTGGTAGTTATCCTAGTTGCCGCTAGAGGTCTGCATGCTTTCTGGTGCACCTGACAAACGTTCGATACTGCGAGTTATAGTACGCGGCAACAGACTCAAACTTGCGAAAGAATGTGATAACTGTGGACATAGTTCGTCTGCTACGACTTCCAAACTCTGTTTCACAAATTCACCATCACAAAATGTTCGGGAAGTACGGTCTATCAGCAAAGCTATGCTGTTACTAGCACGAACAGCTGCATCGGACGATGAGGCATCACATTCCTGTGTAAGAAATTAACAGAGTCGTCATTTCAAAGGAAAATTTGTTTTATTAAACAAAACACTGTAATTAAGTTATCCCTTAAATAGGTACAGCATTATAATACATACCTCTACTTTACTTACTTCCTCGCGTAGATTATTAAGAAGATTAAGTCGCATTTCACCTTCTACACTTCCATACTGGTTGAAGTGATGTGTTCTATAGTGGTGTTCTAAATTGTACTTTTTTATGCCTAGTATTTTACCACATACCAAACATTTTGCTCCTCCTTCGCTTTCAGTGAACAAGTAATCACACTCGCAACTAGAGTTGAACTGGAAAACGGAACGCCACTTTACTGCGCCGGTTTGACTAGCCATTTCAACTCCACAGCGTACTGTACCATAACGTAATATATTATAACAAAAACCCTGAAGTACAAAATTCGAACAAACAGATATCTTCTGGGAAAAAAATATCACTCTTATCTTTATAAGATATTTGCCGGCTTGACTGCACGCACTGGACATTTTAGAGAAGAGTTTCCAGTATTATGTTTATAAGTTACTTACTTATAAACATAATAGCATTTTCAGGAGATACCCCTAGCAGTGGAATCTGTTCGTTCGAGATGGATACTAAAGAGTTTGCACTATTATCTTTATAAGTTACTTTATAACGTGCTCAGCCAGGAGCATTTCTGCGGCTATGTGATGGACGCCAGTTGGTCGCGGCTCTGCTGCCGCTCAGGCAGGCGGCTCTGAGAGCGCGGGTCGCTCATTGCCCATCTCTGCTTTAGGTGCTTAATATTGGTGACTGAACTCTGCTAGGTGGCACTGTGAGAGTGATTCGCCGAGTTACGCGCTAAGCGGGCAGGGCTGTTAGAAGCTATTCTTCGCGCGGAAGAAATGTGTAACTTCAAAATTAGGGAAAAGAAAAAAAATTATACTTGCAGTGCCTCTTAGCAGCTACAATTTTGGGAGTGCATTTCTTTTGTTGTCTTCTTTCTGTGCAAAACATTTCAGGATATGTTTCGACATGTATTACTGGACCAGTCCCTTGTAAGTCTTTACTGTGTCTTAAGTTAGTCTTACTTTAGTCTTCAGCCAGTCTGCAATATATTTTAGACTAGTTTGTTATAAGTCATGGTACAGTCATTTATTGCTTCGTTAAGGACGTCAGCTTCTGTTTGTGCGCTTCTACAAAAATGCAAATAAATCAAGATTTTAAATGAAACGTGTCATATTTGTAATTCCAAAGACTTTCAAGAACCCGCCGTTTTCATAATAATGTACAGGCAGGTAAGCTACTGGAATTACCACTGAACATCTGACAAAAGGTGATATATGACATTTATTTATGAAACACCTTTAGATGTAGTACATCGGTGCATAACATCGTTTTAAGAGGTAGCGGGAATAATAGGAGAAATAACCTCAGCAGGCTACACAGTGACACACAGTGAGTAAATATTACCGACTTTACAAAAGAATTCTGGGAAGAAGCGAACAGAAATACTGAAAAGTGTTGGATTGGATTGGATAGGATGTTATGGGCGCACAACAACTAGGTCTTTAGCTCTCGTACAAGATAATTAGGCGATACGTGTGACCTGAGTAAAATGAAATGAACACAAACAGGGAACAGACAAACTAGACAAACAATAACGAGAATGAAGCAAATACACAAACAAATATGGCAAGGTAATAATAGAAGGTGGTTGTCCAAGGTTTACAGTCAGACGTCCTCAAAATGCTGTACCAGAGTAGTGGTAAGCGAGCCATTCGCTAACATCCTAAAACCTCCAGCCTAAAAGCTTAGGCGAGAGTCCAGAAAGTTCACAGAAATTGTAAACTTTCATCACAGTTGCCTCGTTATCAGCTAAAACAGAGGGCAAGGCACCACAAAGAGCCACCGCTGCCCTAGCAGCATGGTATGAAATACATTCAAGTAAATGTGGTGTACAGTGATCTGTACACCACGAGCATTGCAAATCTGGGGATCCTCTTGATGGAGTAAATAGCCATGTGTTAGAGGACAATGCCCAATTTGGAGGCGTGTCAAGGCCACTTCATGCTGCCTCAATGACTGACAGGAGGTTCACCACAGTCAGACAGTTGGCTTAACCAACTGTAGTTTATTGCTCGTCACTGCCTGCCACGCCTCCTCCCACAAACGAAGGGACCTCCAACACACCACAGAGAGGATGTCCGGCAGGAGAATGGCACAATGTGTGATATCATAGCCTTCGCAGGCCACCTTGGTAGCCCGATCAGCCATTTTGTTGCCACGAATGCCGGTATTATCTGGTACCCAACAGAATGTCACTTACTTCCCCCGCTGCTGGAGAGTGTACATTTTGTCATGAATGACCTGTACTATCTTCTCAGCTGGATACAAATTGCTTAAGGATTGCAGCGCACTGAGAGAATCTGAGCAAAGGAGAAACTGTGTGCCATGAACCCACAGAATTTGCTCCAGCACCCGCAAGATCGCATGGAGTCCACTGAGAAACACATGAGTATGCAAGGGTGGGGTGGGGGGGGAGGGAGGTGAATCCTGATGGTGGTGTTGGGGAACACTATGGAGCAGCCTAGCGAGTCCCCTTGTTTGGACCCATCCGTGTACACCACGGTAAAATCAAGATGCTGATCTAAAATATTAAAGAACATATATTGAAATGTAAAATCTGAAGTAGAATCCTCCTTGAAATGTGTCAATTCTAAAAGTTATCTTGGCCACTGGAGGAGCCAGGGTGGACATTTACTCCAACCTCTGTGTAAAACATTAAAATCAAACGCATCCATATCCAAAAGACAATCCTGAGAACATATCCCAAAAGGCCTCATTGCTTGTAGCCGTTACGAAAAAGCCGTTCCATAGGAGGGTGAGCAACGACAGGATAGGCTGGTGTATTTGGCGAGGACAACGTCATATATGCCTGGCGTGCCATGAGGAACTGTCGCTGCATGTGAAGTGATCCCTCACCAGCCTCGGCACAGAGACTTTGTACGGGACTGGTGCAGAATGCCCCAGTCGCGAGCTGAATCCCCTCATGATGCACCATGTCCAGCGTCTTTAAATAAGAGGATCTTGCAGGCCCATCACGGTGCACTCATAGTCAAGCCAAGTATGCACAAATGCTCTATAAAATTGAAGCAGACAAGTCCTGTCTGCTTCCCATGAAGTGTGGCTAAGACACTCGAGGCACCGTCTCTTCAAATCTTTAAAATGTGGCAACCAGGTAAATTTAGAGTCAAATGTCAGACCCAGAAAATGCACAGTGTCTACAAAATTCAGACCAGTGTCCCTCATCCGCAGTTTAGGTAGCAAACAACATCACACTTAAAACACTACCCTGAGGGACACCGTTTTCCTACTAAAAGTGGTCAGAGAGCAAGCCCCCAACTCGATATCTAAAATAATGTGGAGAAAGGAAAGACTGAATAAAAATGGAAAGTCAACCACGAAATCCCCATTCGTGAAGCTGCCTGAGTATAAAGATGACTCCAAGTAGTATCGTACGCCTTCTTGATATCAAAAAATTCACCCAGATGGTGATGAAGGCGCAGGAAAGCCTGTTGTATAGCTGCCTCCAGAGAGGCCAGGTTATCGAAGCTGAATTGTTATCTCCCGAAACCACACTAGAAGTGACTAACGAACTGCCTGGACTTCAACATCTACACAAGGCAGCGGTTGACCATCCGCTCTAGGGTCTTTCCAATGCAACTAGTGAGTGCAACACTACGATAATTTCTGGGGCATGTGGAATCTTTCCCGGGTTTTAAAAGGGGAATTAAAATCGCCTCTCTCCACGAGAGAAATGCTGCCATTACCTCCATTTGATCTCTCTAATAATCTGACGACACTTGGCCCTTGCAACCCAAAAAGCGGCAATGTTCTCTGAAGTCGGACGACACTTGAACCGACGCAGAGCCGCCCGCCTGGTCCTGATGGCAGATCGGCATTTGTCATTCCACCACAGGACTGGCTGCCATTTTGCATGTCCCGAAGACTGTGTAATGGATGCATCAGCAGTGAAGTGCATCACGGTAGTTATATGGTGCACCCATTCTGTGCCACTGTCATGATGTTAAAGGTTAGCAAGTTGGCTGTAAAGTGGCCAGTCCACTCTTCTGAGCATCCATCGTGGTGGGTGTCTTTCAGGCTCAATTCCACATGGTTGGGAAATGGAGATTGGAAAATGATCACTTCAATGAAGATCATCGACCACTTTCCTTTGTATAGTGTGGGCAAGGGCTGGAGAGCAAAGAGTGAGGTCTATGGCAGATAATGACCCTGTGTGGGCTGACCAGTGTTAAATAGATACAGATTCGACGACAAGAGGAGCCACTCAATTGCTCTACCCCTGGGGCAATTAGTGACAGAGCCCCAAAGCACATTATGTGCATTAAAGTCTCCACAGACTGATGACCATTGCAGTTTTGTCCCCCTTAAACAACCAACTGAAGTCTCAACAGAGGAGAAATGGCTGGGGGCGCTGAGTAAGAAGGTCCTTGAGGGCCTCTTCATTAAGTGAGGGGGCAAATAGAGGGAGCAAACAGTCAATCGATGACGCAGATATACAGGTACTGCGACTGCTTGGAGGCTTGTGGTGAGGGACATGGGCTCGGAGTGGTAGGCTGTACAAACAAAAATAGCAACTTCACGCTTAGCTATCTCCCCACTTACAACATCCTTTGTATGTAGGGTGTAACCACGTATCTCAGGAGAGTCTGAAGGCTTGAAATTTGTCTCCTGGAGACACATACACAGAGGTCGACCCTGAGATAAGAGACGAAGTTCCTCCATATTGGACCTAAAGCCCTGCATATTCCATTGTAGTATGGGAGCCATTGCTTACAGAGGTTTCACCCTCACCTTCTCACGATAAGCCAAGAGTATCACAATTTTTAACCTTACTCAAGCCACTCTTCAGCTTTAAGAGTATATCAACATGTCCAGATTTACATAGGTGTACCTGATATTAAGCTTTTCTTTGTGGTTTTCAGGATACTAATTTCCTTGACAAATACCGTCATGTTTCGTTCTTTATTATATTCGAATATGAAATCTGTTAACACTATATGTATTATAAAACGCAAGGTCTTTAAAACACAGCGAACAGTTTAAACAAGGGAACAGTCTGGAATACTGTTTGAAATAAATTGACTGCCTCTGTGGCAAAGGACAGTTTACTGTAATTGATTGTTATAAGCCACGTTTTTAGCAAACCGGCAAAAATAACTTTAATGTTCCTCAAATCGAATAATTCTTGATCTTGTATGTACACTCGATAATGAGTCTTGTGTGCAAATCACTACAACATTATAACAATGATAGACATTTCACCTTGATGGTTACCATATAAAATACTATATTTTTAACATAGCATTTTGATTTCGTTCACTGACATCGTCAGTATAGATTGAAGTCCAGGGAACTCATGTACACTGCACAAGTTTTTTTAACAGCCAAAATAAAAAATGACCTGTCAGGTGTGCATTACATGTTCAACTCAATGCTTGATCTCTGCCAATATCATGGAAATAAAATCAGAAAACAGAAATATTATCATATCGTATTAGCCTTCCACGATTTTGTGAATAAATTCACCTAACAGTTCCCAGTCACAGAAATCAGTTTTGTTTTCACATGACGAGACTGTTGTACACGAAGACAAACAAATGTAAATATCATGAAATGTAAAAACTGATCACGAGAAGACTAACCCTACCACCCTCCCACTACAACTCAGACAGTTCTGCGTATGTGCGAATCTGGCAGTTTGCGTGCACCAAAAATATTTTTCTGGGTAGAATCTGGTAGCTTGCGGTTACTGTTTAAAAAGCAAACAGCCACTCTACAAGTAGCCAGAAGCAGGAGAAGGTGCTGCTTGAACGCAATTTCATCTCTGCGCATGCGCGAGTAGCTCGCTGGCAACTGCTTAAACGAACCTTTTCTTGGTCTCAGCATACGAGATGCGCTTCGTGGTCTTAATTTAATGCAGCACATTGGGTTGGAGATGTAAGGTTGAACTTTCAGATGAAGGAAACCTGCTTTGACATGACCTGTAAGTTGGGAATTATTGAAGGTAAGGATGAATGAGTGCGATTTCACCAACTCACCATCCACCCTTTTCATAATATTTTGCACATCCAAAATACCCCCCTGTGCCCACTCAGATTTCAGTTCTTCGAAAGGGATGTTTATTATATCTCTACAGGTCACTACGCCTTTACTGTAGTTCAAGGTGTTATGCAACTCCGCCTCTATGGCATATTCACCAAGGAATTTCGCCTTCTGCAGGTTGGTTGCCTGCTGGGAACTCAATGTTTCAATCAGTAATGTCCCATTTCGCAAACGTTTTGCTGATTTCAAACTGCCAGCAATTCCCTCAAGACCATTTTGAATATAGAAAGGAGATACTCCCTCAAACGAGGTGTCTTTTTGTTTCACAATAATGAACACATTCTGCACAACAGCCTATGTTCTGTTACTGTACACAAAAGTCTTTTTCTTACCCCCCCGAATCAGGGAGGACTGGATATCCTAGTCCTCTTTGGTCTGGGTGTTGGTAACCCCCCCCCCCCCCCCCAATGGTGCACCCATCCCACTGGAAGGTTCGAGGGACAAATTGAAATTGTTCATCTTGGTCCCACAAGTAGCTATGGAAGTACATGTCCCCCTAGACAGAGCTCCGCGTGCCTTCGTAAGTCTTATACAACTGAAGTGCGGCAGTATCCCCAGAGGTTGCTCGCTAGCGACTGTTCCACTTCAACAGCCATGCATTCCATCAGCATGTAGCACACCTTGGGAGAGGTTTGTACCATCCTCTCGACCCGGGTGGGCAAGCCAAGATCCCCATTCCCTGGTACACACAACGTTCCACCATCACGCCACACAGTGGTCGCTGAAGCGTGCCCAGAGGTCTAGAGGACTGGTGGCGCTTACCAGTCCCCAGTGCAGGACCCTGGGCTCGCCAAGCCCGTACACAGGAAATTAATGCTGAGCTCTTGAGGGATCTGAAAAGTGTGTTAGTAAATCTAAAGATCAGGATTTTGAAGTAGAAGTTGGGGTGCTGACAAAATATTAAATAACGTGAATAAATGTAATAATGTGACCGAAAACACTGAAGTAAATGTTCAGCATAAAGATTTGTGTTTCTGTAGATTGTTTGAGGAGGTGCCTTTAGCACAATAAACTGGTACTGAGGTTGATAAAGTAGACATAGAGAAACATGTATAGAAAGATGTAGTTTGGGGTGAAGATGTCTTTAAGGATAGTATGAAGAGAGATGTTGTCAAGGACAATGGAGATGTTAAGGAAGAGGAATTGGAGGAAGTTTTGTTGAGTAAATTGGATGGATTTATTTATGTGGAAAGGAAAGCTGGGATAGTACTACAAGAAAATCATTTAGAAGTGAATGTACATGATAATTTGCCTATACCTATACCTAGTGAGATGAGTACTAGGGTTAAAAACAGTAATGAATGTGGGGAGTTAATCAGTAAAAAAGTGTGGAAGTCACAAGTAATTATGTTAAAGAATGTTATTGTAAGTATAATTTGTCTGAAGCTTCTAGAACTGTATGTCAGACTATATGTCCTGAGAAGGTGTACCAGGGGACACTGTGGGAAAGGATTAAAATTTCTTTTGTTGAACCAAAGAGTATGAATGCTGGGGAGTCAGAAATTGTAATGATTAGTAACAATAGCACTAACCAAATTGCAGACTCCAGACAGTTAAGGAAAAGGGGATTTTTGGAACAGGATGAAACTTACTTTGAGAAAGATTCAGGCAGTAAAGTTACACATGTGACAGACCAAGTGGTTGTAGCAAATATAAAGACATTGGCCTAAGAGTCATGGTATTTTGTTCTTTTTTATTTGTGTGTGTTTTATTAAGTTTTCATTTTATGTTGAATTAAAAAAGAATACTATGTGCATTAGTGATTTAAGTATTCTGGAAACTGATACTAACAAAAGGAAAAATATAGTGATTAGGGAGTGATCATAAACTAAGTAGGCACTTTGAAACAATGCACTGTGAAAACTTTTACTATACTAAATACCGTGATGCTAATAAGCCATTGCACAATAGACTAACAATCTTAACCACAGTTTGTATGATCAGCCAAAGCAGAATACAAACATATATGCAATATAGGTTGTAGCAATTATAAAATATGTGAATAGTCAATTACTATTAAACTGAAAAGACAGTTCATCATTATTAAAAAAAAACATGTCATTGCACCAGTGACTTTTCATATACTAATTGCTAGTATCAAGTTTAATTTTACTTATTTGAAATTTGATTATATCTATCTTCTGCTATTTTATATGCCTTATGCCATGAATACATGAAAAACTTTCTGCAAGCTTATAAGTACCAGACGAAAAGGTAGGCGGAAAGATCAACATTCTGCTTATCATGTGCATTAAAGTAAAATATTTACCGGTTATCTAGAATTTCGGTAATAGGGAATGAAAGAATTTCAAAACAGCTGACACTACATATAGTTAGTGCGTTACATAGAAGTTTTGTAAAAGAAAATTGAATCTAGTTAGAAATTTGAGTAGACAAAGAGTGGTGTAAGAATGCTACTGTGTTGTGAAATTATGGAAAATTTATTCTGTGTCTTAATTCAAGTCAGTAGATAATCTACACTGACATAGCTGGGTCATTTAATTTTGTACATATACGTATTTCTTATGTCACTGTGTTTTTACTGCCTTATGTGCTCTATTTTTTGATATATGTTGTTTATTATGATATTAAGGGTAAATACTCCAGCCCATTGCTATTTTTATGAGCTTGAAAGAAATCTAACATACATTGATACTGAACAATTATGTTATGTGGAGAGCTGATGAAAACCTTGGGAAACTTTCAGTTGTACAACGCTTTTGGGAGAGTATTCAGACGTAACAGACCACTTACAGAAACACCTAAAGACTGCATATAGGCAACACACTAATATAGTATGTTACTCTTACAAGAAAATCCCTGTGTATTAGCTCTATGCTGAACTACAGATATGAGATAACTTTGGTTTAAGAATATTACCAGATTGTAAACCCACCACAAAAACTAATAGCTACTCTGTTAATGTTTATCCATTGGTGGGAAGTAAAGTTATTGCATATTAAAGCTGTATTCCAGAATATGAAGTTAGAACATATAGCAATAATAGGAAGTAATAGAAAGCATATTAAATGATGTTAGATTTAAATCAAACTCAGTACATGGACTTAAAATGCCATCTTATGACTTAATGTAATACTGGCAATAATTTATTATATGACTTCAGAAGTCTTAATCTGAAACCGACATGACCACATGGTCAACATTTAAGCATTCCTTGAAAACTATAACATCTACAGAACTGAAAAGACTATCAAAAGTAAAGCTTGCTAAAACATAGCTCTGTAAATGTTAGGAATTGTATTCATAACATAATTCTCATGTTATTAACTTCTTTATGAATTCTATTGTTCGTATACATACAATACCATATATTGCTTAATTGTTGCAATCATCTCAAAATGATCGTATTTAAAAGAACAAACATTCTATGCTCTATTACTTACTTACCAATATGAAGTATATCTTCTAAATAATCTGTTGTTCATGATAAATGTACAACTTCCTGTTTCTAACAATAGTTTGTATTGTTGTCTACATGTTGAAATAGTATATAAGGACCCAAGCAGAGAGACTCCAGGCGTCATTATTAAGGCTGATTTTGGGCAGTCACTGTGTCAGTATGTGGTTTAATACTAACAATGTAATGTTTTGTTGAATACAGTTCTATGAGAAGTGCAACTTGTGTTTTCAGTTCACATCAAGTGATGTAGGTCTGTAAGATATCACTCAGCACGCAACCTTAATCAGAATTTCAGGAATTTGAAGAACTTTACAAGTGAAGCAGATTTTACAAGATACACCCAACCTACGACACTCTGGTAAGGTGCTGAACTTGATAATTTTGTAATTGTAACCTTGCTATGTGAAAGTGACATTTATTTATCTTCTTATGGAAGTTATCAGTTAGTAGCAGGTATGTTACAGATAGCTGACCATATTAAACCCACTGTAAATCGATTAAAAAAAATAAAATAAAAAAAAAAAACTGTTGCAATTCACACCAGGGAAGAAAACACTAACTAGATACTTAATGCAAATCTGAATCTAATATACACAAGAGCACATGACAAATTTAAGAAACTTAAGAAAGAACTGTGCAGAAAAGTCAAAATATCCTTCTAGTGAGAAGCCAGTTACACTTAAAAGTGACCACAACAGAACAGAAAGTGTGAGCCAGAAGAAACTTTTCAGTTTAACCTTTAAAGTGTGTGGATTTCTATTCAGCTCTTTGATTTCTTGTGGCAGCTTATTAAAAATGGATGTGGCAGAATACTGCACAGCTTTATGCACAAGGGTCAAGGAGGTGTGATCCAAATGCAGACACAATTTGTCTAGTATTAACAGAATAAACACTTCTAACTCTTGGGAATAGCCAAATATTATTAACCACAAAAAACATTAAAGAAAATATGTATTGCGAGGCCAATGTCAGAATTCCCAAGCTACTAAACAGGGGTCGACAAGAAGTTCACGAGCTTACACCACATATTGCTTGAATCACCCGTTTCTATGCAATAAATACCTTGTTTCAATCAGAGTAGTCACCCCAAAAAATAAAACCATGTCATAAGTGAATGAAAATAAGAAATGTAAACTGCTTTTCATTTTGAACTAGCACTAATTTCAGATAATGTTGTAATGGTAAATAATAGAGCTTTTAGATTTTTAACTAGATTCTAAACATGGGCTTTCCACACCAGCTTACTATCTATCTGAATTCCTAGAAATCTGTACTGTTTGGTCTCACTCATCATATGCCCATTTTATGTAATCAAAATGTCAGTTTTTGTTTGTGTGTTAGAAACTGTAAAAACCGAATCTTGCTGTGATTTAACATCAAATTTATTTTGCAAAAAGCCATGAACTTATTTCTATAACTGCATTATGCTATTGCGTCAACATTACCATCAACATCTTTCACTACCAACCTGGTATCATCAGCAAACAGAAATATCTTAAAATTACCTGTTATACCAGAAGGCAAGTCATTTAATATAAATGAGATACAACAGCTGCCCCTGGGGCACTCCCACTTAACAGTACCTCATTGTGAGTGCACATCACAACCATTTGTGAGGTGGCGGTAATATGCAGTCAATGTTGTTTTAATTATTTTTGTCTCTGGACAGATGGGGAAGTTCAGTGTCTTTTTCATACATTATTATTATTAGATTTATTTCCATGTCTGTTACTATGGGGGCATTTCATCCTTCAATTACAGCAGTTTCTTATTGAATTTTCTTTTATTCTTTCTGATATTTGCTGTCCAGAGGACAGACTGGCAAATACAAGGGGTCGGGTGGCAAGCTTTTCTCACGTAGCCGTGACAGTTGGTATGTTGGGGTCCATAAATTAGCGTGTTTGGGCATTTGCCTTCATAGAATTTCTCTGTTGTGGAACTTTGTCAACTCTGCTATGGAAGGGGTGGGGGGTGGGGGGGCTTCCTGTGAAGCATTGGTGAAACTGCAAGGAGGCATGAAATGGTTGTAAATAAATGAGAAAAGAAGTTATTTTAAAGGTTCTGTTGGTAAGAAACTTTACAAAGCAGCTGACTCAAGCATGTTATTTACAAACACAGGGTGAGGTATGTATTACTAGAATCTATTTCTTTTTCTTGGTGTCTTTCACTATCCTCCTCAGGCAGCGTCTAGTTTCGATGCATTTTATTCACTATTGTTTCATAAGTATTGTTACAGTCTTCAACAGGAAATCAATCATGCTGCATCCACTTCAATTTACCATTAATCATATGCTTTGGAACATTTATTTATTCATAGAAACTATGTTTCATGGAGTTAAGTAATTACCTCAAGCCAGTCATGAGCAGCACGTATTTTTCCTTCAATTGCATTCTGAGCTTTCTTCATTACAGTAAGATTGTCAGCATCCCATTCTTCTTCATCATATGTTGTGAGCTGTAGTACTCTAATAATTTCATTTATTTCATCTGTCATTCGTTGTGCTAAATAGTTACGATTCTCAGCAGCTTCTTCAGCACCTTTGCCACCTGGAAGACATAAATGACAATGAATATAAATATTAGTTTGGAAAAATATTATATTCCAGTACCACAGGTTTAACGTTATATATGAACTGGAGCATTTTGTAATTAAAATACTGTAGGCACCTACTGCTGTGTTAATATCATTGTGACATTTAATACATAATTATGTATTTTAATCATTCGAGATAAATCATCATTCATGTGTGTTTGCATTTCATTTGATTATAAATAAATTTCAAAGTTGTAAGTTAAGACTTACAGTCGCTGATGAGAAGGAAATGTAGAACTTCTGAAAAGCATATAGGATTGAATGAATAATTGAAATTGCACTTTTCTGCATTCTTGTCTACTGCACAACAGTGCCTTAGTTGTTTAATATTGATCTACCTTTATTTCTGTAGACACACACACACACACACACACACACACACACACACACACACACTGCAGGCTCTAAAATTGCAACACACTGAAGGCAGCATGCAAAAATCACCACAGTGCCAAGAAGTACATTAAAAGCTCAGATATGTAAATGCATAGCATTTCAATGCAAACCACATAAATAAGATAAAGAGTAACACAATGTGCATTCTACATAAAGAAAAACATCATGCAGCAGGTCCCCCCCCCCCCCCCCCCCCCTATTTAGTTATCACATTCAAATGCTGTTTGTGGGGAAAATTACAATATGCTTAGTGTAAAAGGAGGAGTCACCTTCATCCTGCAAACTGCCTTGTCAAAGAGGACAGAAGAGCAGACAGAGGTTCAGGGCTCTGTCATATCCTTGGGGTGGGTGGGAAACTGCCCTTTAGGTGGAAGAATCAGCACTGATGTATTACATCAGGCTGAATAAGGCAATGGAAACCCATTTCATTGAAGATACATACTCTTTATTCGAAGGAGATGGGCCCAGTTATTGAAAAAATGTCATGATGATCTTTTCATTGGCAAAAGATTTCATGTTAGTGCTCAAATTGAATCTCTGTGAGGGAACTACTAAGGCGGAGGTAGTTACGAGAGAAGGAAGGATAACCAGCAAAGGGATAACATGAGTCAAAGCATGGAATGTCAGTTTTAATGTAGTAGGAAAGTTACAAAACCTGAAAAGGATAATGCGAAGGTTCAACCTAGATATAGTGTGCGTGGAAGTGAAGTGAAATGGAAAGAGGGTTAAGGACTTCCAGTCAGCCAAATACAGGGTAATATCAATAGCAGCAGAATAATGGTATAATGGAAGGAGGATTTGTAATGAATAGGAAAGTAGGGCAGAGCAGTTGTGAATAGTAAAGTAACAGGGCTGTTCTCATGAGATTAGATAGGAAACTGATGTCAACAATTATAATTCACGCATAAATGTCAATGTTGCAAGAAGCCGCCGAAGAGGTGCAGAAAGTAAAAGAGGACTCGTTAACCGATATCATGCAAGATATATATTGGCTGTCTACTGACAGTGTGCAACCCTCTTTCCAGCTGGCTACATGGTGATGAAGTGCTGCACCCTTTCTTTTATAGCCAATCACTACATGTCGTCCCTTAGGTGTTCTCAGACGCATTCAGCTCAGAGGCAGTTGGTGGCACACAGTAACCACTGACAGTGTGGCAGTGTGGGTGATACACACAAGATTCAACCACATCCAGTCCTAGATTTCAAACATATGTCATTCCTCTCAGACTACTTCAGTTTTTTAATTTGCTATGAAACATTTATTATGCTGTACATGTCTGTTCGTGTAGTAGTCAGGTGGCCTTAAAATGGATCATTTTCACCATGTTAAAGAATTTCATTCATTTCATCATAGCTCATCCTCTTAGCATGAAATTATTTGTAAATTATATCCACACATATTCATTGTGAATCATTGTACCTATTACTGAAAACCAGATCAAAACGCCTTCAGTACATTCCAAGATTTTTGACAAATTATGAATGGAATGCAAGTATCAAACACAAAAAAATAATTGTAATATAATTCAAAATTAACAGTTTCTGGATTCTTTTAAAAAATTTCCTTGTATTATAAAACCTTGATTGCTGCAAATTTTTTTGATTAAGCCAACAAGAGTTTTAAAGAGTATGTGAGTGTCAAAACGTGTGAAATATGACAATCTGTTGATTTCATTGACAAGATTTTTTTTTCTTCACTGCCAAGCAACTGTACACCTTCGAATGTGAAATTTTTCAGCTTGGGAAACGTCTTCTTACAAGACCGACAAACCACCTATAATGGTTTCATTTTTAGCATTTCATATGTGGAACACTAAAGACAAAGTAAATGGAACAGTAGTGGGTACTGTCCACCATAGCAGCTCTGGAGGTCATGCAGCGTCAGATAAGCAGCAATCTGAATCACAATGACCATTAGCTACTGAGTAATAAATGAAAGGGGAAAGCTGGAAACAAATTACTGACAACTGCAGTAAAATTTGCTACAGGACACTTTAAACTCAAGACAACTCATCATCTGACAGTTATCCATTTCTTATTTATAGTTGTGATGATGATATGCATCTTATATTTGTCAGTAAACTAACTGATTGAATTCAAACAAGTTGAGACGAATTTTAAAGTTTTCTAGTGTTTTTATGGAAAAAGAGTATGTTTTACCCCCTGAATTAATATCTAGCGAACACAGGAGCAAAGAATAAACAGCATATGGGGGCATTAAATTTGTAAAGTATGCGACTGGATAAATCCAATAGTTTAGCAGGAATAATTTATTGCTGCACAGTCTGCCTTCACACAAAACTTCAGAAATAATTATAAGCATTACTATTCATTGATTTCCTTTATTATTCTGCATGTAATTGAATAATCCCCATAGTAGAAATAATACGTATATAAAATTATGCAACATAATTATGCATTTAGTAATGGAGAAAATTGAGAAAAATTGTTTCTTGAAATGACAGCTGAACTTCCATTACAATCAGCAATGGAGCAAACATACTATGCATGCAGCACTCCGCCCAAGACTATCACAAACAGTCCCATTCACGGTGGTGGGAGGATGGGGGGGAGAGGCAGAGGCGACGGGGGCGGGGGAGACAGAGGCGACAGGGGCGGGGGAGACAGAGGCGACAGGGGCGGGGGAGACAGAGGCGACAGGGGCGGGGGAGACAGAGGCGACAGGGGCGGGGGAGACAGAGGCGACAGGGGCGGGGGAGACAGAGGCGACAGGGGCGGGGGAGACAGAGGCGACAGGGGCGGGGGAGACAGAGGCGACAGGGGCGGGGGAGACAGAGGCGACAGGGGCGGGGGAGACAGAGGCGACAGGGGCGGGGGAGACAGAGGCGACAGGGGCGGGGGAGACAGAGGCGACAGGGGCGGGGGAGACAGAGGCGACAGGGGCGGGGGAGACAGAGGCGACAGGGGCGGGGGAGACAGAGGCGACAGGGGCGGGGGAGACAGAGGCGACAGGGGCGGGGGAGACAGAGGCGACAGGGGCGGGGGAGACAGAGGCGACAGGGGCGGGGGAGACAGAGGCGACAGGGGCGGGGGAGACAGAGACGACAGGGGCGGGGGAGACAGAGACGACAGGGGCGGGGGAGACAGAGACGACAGGGGCGGGGGAGACAGAGACGACAGGGGCGGGGGAGACAGAGACGACAGGGGCGGGGGAGACAGAGACGACAGGGGCGGGGGAGACAGAGACGACAGGGGCGGGGGAGACAGAGACGACAGGGGCGGGGGAGACAGAGACGACAGGGGCGGGGGAGACAGAGACGACAGGGGCGGGGGAGACAGAGACGACAGGGGCGGGGGAGACAGAGACGACAGGGGCGGGGGAGACAGAGACGACAGGGGCGGGGGAGACAGAGACGACAGGGGCGGGGAGAATAGATACTGCCTACAGGAAAATAAAAGATATTTGGAGAGAAGAAAAACAGCTCTATGACTATCAAGAACGCAGATGGAAAGACAAATCTCAGCAAAGAAGGGAAAGCTGAAAGGTGGAAATAGTATATAGAGAGGCTTTACGAAGGAAATGAACTTAGAGGCAATATTATAGGAAGTGGAGAAGAAGTAGATGAGGATGAAATAGGAGATACTATACTGAGAGATGAATTTGACAGAGCACTGAAGGACTTACATCGAAACAAGGCCCCTGGAGTAGATGACATTCCCTCAGAGCAACTGAAGTCTCTGGGAGAACCAACCATGACAAAACTGTTTCACTTTGTGTGTAAAATGTATGAGACAGGCAAAGTAAAAGTACCCTCAGACTTCAAGAAAAATGTTATAATCCCCATTCCAAAGAAAGGAGGCGCATACAGGTGTGAAAACTACAGAACCATCAGTTAATAAGTCATGTTTGTAAAATATTAACACTAATTATTTACAGAAGGGTGGAAAAGCTGGTAGAAGTCGACCTCGGGGAAGATCAGTTTGGGTTCAGGAGAAATGTAGGAACACAGGAGGCAATACTCACTTTACGGCTTATCCCAGAAGATAGATTAAGGAAAGGCAAACCTACATAGAGTAGAACCTTGTTTTTACGCTTTTCAAGGGAATTAAGTAAAATGGTGTAAAATGCAGGAAAATGTAAAATGCAGGAAATAATGTTTTAAGTGGTAAAAAATGCTTACTTCATGAGCCTTGCATTTTCGTAGTTTATTTGTGATATATGTACATAATAGGCATCTAAATACTCGCCAGGAAGTTTATTATACAATAAAGGTTATCCAAATTTTTACTATTTTAAGCACCAGGTAAAACATAATTTTACGAGAAGTAGAATTTTTTGACGTAATTTCATTCGTTATAATCGAGGATGCCGCTATTTTAAGCACCAGGCAGAACTGGTCATTTTATGAGAAGTAGAAATTTGACGTAATTCCATTCATCATAATCGAGGACGCCGCTATTTTAAGCGCCAGGCAAAACTGGTAATCTTACGGAAAGTAGAAATTTCGACGTAATTTCATTCATTATAATCGAGGACGCTGCTATTTTAAGCGCCAAACAGAATTGGTAATTTTATGGGAAGTAGAAATTTTTGACGTAATTTCATTCTTTATAATCGAGGACGCCACTGCTAGGCTATGTAACACATCTTCAAAATTACCTGAACCACTTCGATATTGCCAGGAAGTTTCACTTCGATATTGTTTGGACGCTGCTGCCATGTAACACATCCCCAAAATTACTGCCTTTTTCCGGAATTACGTAATTATTTACGTAGTAAAACTCAAAGTTCCATTACTTTTGTATTTTTAGATGTTTCACACGATGATATTAGAGAATTTATTCGCGTTTTTGAGTACAAAAATATGCATAAGTATTCTTGTGACGTTTGCATAGGATCGGCACCTCTCACTATTATCGCTTTTTTGAGGCTGTGGGTATTATGATACCCAACTTTGACAGATATCGTTCTTTATTAATCAGAAATATGTATCACAAAAACAATGCAACTCTTTATTCTCATGCCAACAAAGCAACTGGTTCTGATTGTTTGAGTAGATGCCAGCCGCTTTGGCAAAGAAGCTAGCGGAAAGAGGAACTGCACCACCACAAATCAGCGTTATTCTCACGCCAAGCGGTATGGCAAAGAAGCTGGTTGAAAGAGGAACTACATCGCCACAAATCTGCTTGTCGTAAGTCATCAACGAAAGGCGAAATATACGTTTGAATAAATGCAAAGTGTCAATAAACTCGACTGCGAATAATTTTTAAGCGCTATACGTTATGGGGAAAGTCAAGCTAGCGTCAATTTATGTACATTATGTCATTTTTCTTCACAAAAATTCTTCCGAAAAGCGTAAAACGCGGGAAAAATGTAAATATGTTAACGTAAAAACGAGGGCGAATTATCATTGTAAACATAGGAAATTTGATGGGACCGACAAAAAATGGTGTAAATGGCAGGAAAACGTAAAAACCGAGAATGTAAAAACGAGGTTTTACTGTATATAGCTTTTCTAAATTTGTAGAAGGCTTTTGACAATGTTTTTTGGAATAAACTCTTTCAAGTTCTGAACCAAGCAGGAGTAAAATATAGGGAGCATAAGGTTATTTACAACTTGTACAAAAACCAGACAGCAGTTGTCAGAGTTGAAGGGCAGGAAAGGGATGCAGTGGTTGGGAAGGGTGTAAGACAGGGTTGTAGCCTTTCTGCAATGTTATTCAATTTGTACATTGAGCAAACTATAAAGGAAAGCATGCAGAAATTTGGAGAAGGAATTAAAGTTCAGGGAGAAGAATTAAAAACATTGCGTTTTGCCGACGACATAGTAATTCTGTCCGATACAGCAAACGACCTGGAAGAGCAGTTGAACGGAATGGACAGTGTGCTGAAAGGGGCATATAAGATGAACATTAACAAGAGCAAAACTAGGTTAATGAAGTGCAGTCTAAGAAAATCAGGTGATGCTGAAGGAATTAGATTAGGTAAAGAAACAATAAAGGAGGTAGATGAGTTTTGTTACTTGAGCAGTAAAATAACAAATGATGGTCCCCGTACAGAGGATATAAAATGCAGAATGGCAATGGGTAGAAAAGCATTCTTGAAAAAGAGAAATTTGTTAACATCGAATATTGATTTAAACCTAAGGAAGTCCTCTCTGAAGGCATTTGTGTGGAGTGTTGCCTTGTATGGGAGTGAAATGTGGACGATAAACAGTGCAGACAGGAAGAGGATAGAGGCTTTTGAAGTGTGGTGCTACAGAAGATTAGGTGGGTGGATCGCATAACTAATGAGGAGGTACTGAGCAAAATTGGGGAGAAAAGGAATTTTTGGCATACCTTGACTAAAAGAAGGTATCGATTGGTAGGACACATTCTTAGACATCAAGGAATTGTGAATTTAGCTTTGGAGGGAAGTGTGTGGGGTAAAAACTGCAGAGGAAAACCAAGAGATGGATACAGTAAGCAGATTCAGACAGATGTAGTTGAAGAGGCCTGCTCAGGATAGTGTATTGTGGAGAGCTGAACACAAACCAGTCTCCAGACTGAAGACCACAACAACAACAACAACAACAACAACAACAACAACAACAACAACAACACTCAGAAACTGACAGTAAATCTTTGTCCAACCATTACTACGCAATATATTATCTTTATTAGATCAGAACATTCCAGGACTCGTATAAAAACTTGATGAACTACTCATTTGTATCGATGAAATAGATTCCTCTAACCCAATTGACATAATTTGCCTCTCTGAACATCATGTGACCTCTGGTACAGGTATGTTAAATATTTCAGGATTTAATTTAACTTTCTACTTCTGTATATTCGATAGGGAGGAAGTGAGTTGCACTCTTGGTTTATAAAAGTAAGTTGAGATATGTTTGCCTACAAAGAACAATGCGCGTAGCATACCATATCACCGATGATTATGATTATTGGTTATGCTAAACATCTAGTCATCAGCGCCCTTACTCAAAACAATTAAACGAATGTGAAGTACACTATGAAATGGGAACACACAAATTTACAACCTAATGTTGTAAAAATGATGAAAGTTATTCTAACATTTGATAGAATAAGTCAGAGTAAAATGTGGTTGCAGTCTTAGTTATATGGTCGGCAGATGGGTGCTACTTGGTGACTACTTAAAAATAAATGGTGACCGAGCCACTCTGCTACATTTTAAAATCTCACATCCAATACTTTGGGAAGAGTCCAGTCATAGTACAAAATCTTAAAACACATTCTACAGATACCTCATCATCAGCTAAAATACACTGCAGGTCCTGTGAGAGACCCAAGTTTGTCCTCAGACCATCATATGAAACACACACTGTTAAAACATGCCTAATTGACAATTGCGTTCCACATCTATCACACACTGGTGGTTTCTCATGGTGTAACAGTAAACCATGTGTTAGTGAGCAATGTCCTATTCGAAGACGAGTCAGGGCTATCTCATGAGCTCGTCAAGGGTGAAAGGAGGTATGCCATGGATGCATGGTAGATTTTATAGAGCATAATTTGTTATTGACCACTTCCAAACACTCAGCCTCCCACCCAAACATGGTTTTCCCTGTCACATATGTTGTGACATCTTTCTGGGGGACAGAACACTGTACAGAAGGTGGGGCCGGGCAGGCCTCCTTGGCAGCCCTATCAGCCAGCTCGTTTCTGTGGATCCCTATGTGCCCTGGAACCCAGCAGGAAAACTATTGCTTTCACTTGTTTCTGCAATGCCATAAGAGCATCCTGAATTTCTTGGACCATACAATCAGAATGGTACATCTGATCGACAGCAAGAAGAGCACTTTGGGAATCTGCACAAACGAAGAATTTTGTATCACAATGTTGTTTAATCTGATCCAGTGCTCTCAGGACAGTGAACAGTTCTGCATAATAAACAGAAAACTGTTCTTGGAGCCCTATCCGAAGGACAACATCATGGAACACAACAGATCAACCAATACGGTTACCTTGCTTGGATCTATCAGTGTAAATCTTAATAAAATTAGGATGATAGTTTAAAATCTCAAGAAATCTGGGTTTATAAAAATGGTCGGAGATGCTAGTTGTCTTAAAATCAGTCATATCTAAAAGCATTCTGGGCCTATTAAGTAGCCAGGGAGGTTTCTTACTCCACCCCTGGTGTTGAACCTTAATGCCCTGCACTTGTAGTAACAAGGCTTTCCATTGCCCTGACCCCAAATGGCCTGGCTGCATGCGGACGGTTATGGAACAAACATTCCAAAGGGTGTTGTGCAACAAGGAATGACGCTAATGGATTAGGAACAGTCATAAACCGATATGCTTGACGTACCATGAGAAGGTGATTACGAATAGAAAGTGGAGGCTCACCAGCCTCTGCACACAGGCTAACAATAGGACTTGTGCGATACGCATTCGTTGACAGCCTGATACCTTCATGGTGAACTACCTCCAGCATTTCCAGGTAGGATTGCCGTGCCGATCCGTAAACCTAGAATCCATATTAGAGGTGGGGGTCGTGCAAATGCCTTATAAAATTGAAGTATGTGTGTCCTGTCAGCTCCCCAGGACCGATGACCAAAACTTAATTCCCTAAGATGTGGTAGCCAAGTTAGTCTTTCTTCAAAGGTGAGGCCAAGATATTTCACCTTGTTCTTGAAGGTGAGAACAGTGTCCCCTAGTTTTACAACAGGGACATTAAAAGCGGACAGGAGTGATTAAAATCCATACAGACAGTTTTCTCCAAGGAAAACTTAAAACCAGTGGTGTTACACCATTCCTCCAACCACCTGATCATCAAATTCAATTGACAAGCAGCTGTTGCAATGGAGGAGGACGCACAGAAAATGGAGAAGTCATCCACGAATAAGGAACACTGTACAGGTTGTCGTATAGTGGATGTAATGCTGTTGATGGCTATGATGAATGCCGTTGCGTGTAAAACACTGTCTTGCGGGACACCAGTCTCTTGTTTAAAACAATCAGACAAGGCACTCCCAACCTTTTATCTAAAATACCTTTCAGAGGGCAAATGTCCACAGAAACCCCATTTGTAAAGCTGCTGTACAACAAGGCACCTCCAGGTAGTATCGTACACCTTTTCAAGGTCAAAATAAACACTGATCAGGTGTTGCTCCCGTAAGAAAGCTTGTTGGATCGCACATTCAAGCAGGGAGTGGTTATCCAGTGTACAGTAGTACCTCCTGAACCCACATTGAGAGTCCTGAATCCAGCCAAATTCCACTGCAGTGTGGGAGCCATGTCAGCTGTGTGGGTCTACCTGTCCTCTATCCTTGAGACGCAATGGTGAGGAACTTTTGGAGTGCTGGGTAGCGGATGGACTGCTTAATTCTGAGGATGAGGCACTGAGCTACATAATGTCGTCATCATCAGTCAATGCTGCCATAACAACTGACACCCCCAAAAGAGTTTCAATCAAACGTTGAAACGCTTTCCTCGACTACTACTTTTTAGAAGAGGAGGAGGAGGAAAGGAGAACTTTGGGAGCACTCCGTTTTGGCAGATCATTCTGCTTTTGAGAAGCACTTCACGTTCATGGTGCCTTCTCAAATATTTCCTGAGGTTTCTGTACCAACACATCATCTGCACTAAGAGCACAGGTTCTGCAAATGCAGTACCTGTAGCTTTTTTGGCCATTTTCGGATGGGCAGAAGGCATGGAAGCTTCAGCTGCCTTACACGTGCACTGACATATGCAAGTATTTGCACTGACACTGACAATCTCAGTTTGTGTCGAGGCAGCTATTGTGGCGACCAGTTTCTGTAAAGCAGCAGTGAAAGAGGTAGGAAATACAGGGGGCCACATGGCCTTAAATATCTTTTTGGACTCTGTGTAGGAAATGCGCCTGGTAGTCTTAAGCTCCTGTATTTTCTTCTCATCAAGATACACCTTACAGTCCCAAATCCAGACAGGGTGTCCCTCAAAACAGTTGACATATTTGTCAGCTGGTGTGCAATTAGTGCCCTCATGGGCCAGTGGCCTCTCCCTTGCAACCGAACGTGGTGTGGCCAAAGCGCTGGCATTTGAAACAGCACATGGGTTAGGGACATAGGGACGGACTTTTAATCGTAAAATCCATGCCTTCACATTCCCAGGGAGTCTAGGACTATTAAAAGTGAGGATGAAGGGGACTGATAACAAAAGTTCTCCATCCACCCTTTTCTTAATATTTTGGATGTCCACTGTGCCTTCAGTTTCCCATTCTTCCTTAAGTTCCTCAACCGGAATATCCACCAGATCCCTACAGAAAACTATGTAGCTATGTACTGTGTAGCTTTGCTTCAATTTCAAACTCACCCACACTATTCTCTTCCTGCAGATTTGCTGTCTGTTGGGAAGTTTATGTTTCCAATAACAGGGTACCGTTCCACAATCTTTTAACAGATTTCAAATGGCCCACAAGTCCTTCTAAACCCTTATTGATGTAAAAGGGCAAAATCTTCTCAGAAGAACCTTCTTTTATTTTAATGATAAACACATTCTGGCTAGCAGCCTGTGTTCTGTTACTTTGGACGAAATTTTTTTTTTTACTACTGAACAGGTCCGGGGGGACTGGCGACTCGAGACCTCAGTTTTGATTGGGTGTTGATCCCCCCCCCCCCCTAGTGGTACACCCATCCCACTAGGACGTGGAAAATTTCTTGATAGGTCCATCTAAATCCCACAAGCAGCTAGGGAACTAAATGTCCACCTATTCAGAGCTCCTCATGCCTAGTTAAGCCTTGTACAACTGCGATGCGGCAGTATGCCCAGAGGTTGCTCACTAGCAACTGTTCTACTTCAACAGTCATTCATCCCATCAACACACAGCACATCTCAGGATTGAGGATTTTTTTTTTTTTTTTTTTTTACAGAGGTAATTCCTTCCTCATGACCTGGGTAGTCAAGCCAAGATCCCCATTTCCTGGTACACACAACGATCCACCGCCGCGCCACACGGTGGTCACTGAAGTGTGCCCAGAGGTTTCAGCATCATAGGAGTGGTGGCACTTACCAGTCCCCAGCTAAGGACCCTGGGTTTACCAATTCCTTATTCAGCAAATTAATGCTGAGCCCCTAATGGGGACTACCACTGTCCTAACTAACCAAAAGATCTTGCGAGAACCCGAAAAAATTCTGGTCCTAGGTAAAATCGGTAAGCGGATCAAGAAGCCTTGATCCAGTCACTCTATGATTCTTTGGTGGTGATAGAAGATAGCAAAATGAAGGCCAAAGTTTTAAATTTAACATTAAAAAAATCATTCATGCAGGAGGACCTTGCAAGCATACCTTCATTTAATGGTTGCACTAACTACCAAATGGAGGACATAGTAATAGGCATAGCTGGTGAAGAGAAAGAGCTGAGAGAATTGAAAATGAACAAGTCGCCAGCTCAGATGGTGTTCCAATTCGGTTTTACAAAGAGTACTCAGTGGCATTGGCTCCTTACTTAGCTTGCTTTCATTGCGAATCTTTGATCCTGCACAAAGTTCCAAGCAACTGGAAAAAGGCTCAGGTAATTCCCATGTATAAGAAAGGCAAAAGAAAGGACCCAAGAAATTACAGACCAATATCATTAAAATCAGTTCACTGTAGAATTCTTGAAGATATACTCAGTTCTAATATAATATATTTCCTTCAGATAGGAAAGCTTTTGTCAATCAATCAGCATGGCTTTAGAAAGCATGGATTGTGTGAAACCCAGCTTGCCCTTTTCACACATGACATGTTGCATGCTATGGATGAAGGGCAACAAGGAGACTGCATCTCTATCGATTTTCTAAAGACATTTGAATGACACTGCGCTACAGACTGCTAACAAAGATAAGAGCTTATGCAATAGGTTATCAAATATCTGAGTGGCTAGAAGACTACTTAAGTAATAGAACCCAGTACGTTGTCCTTGATGGCGAGTGTTCATCAGAGAGTAGAGTATTGTCAGGGGTGCCCAAGGAAGAGAGCAGAACCACTATTACTTTCTATCTATGTAAATAATCTGACGGACAGAGTGAGTTGGAACCTGCTGCTGTTTGCTGATGATGCTGTTTGAGTACAGGAGGGTTTTGTCGTTGAATAACTGTAGTACGATGCAGGATGACCTGGACTAAATTTCTAGGTGGTGTGAGGAATGGCAGCTAGCGCTAAATGTAGAAAAATTAAGGTGATGCGAATGAGTAGGAGAAGCAATCCCGTAATGTTTGAATACAGCATCAGGAGTGTTTTGTTTGACAAAGTCATGTCATTTTAACTTCTAGGTGTAACACTGAACAGCGATATCGAATGGAGCAAGCATATAGGGACAGTTGTTGGGAAGGTGATTGGTGGACTTCGGTTTATTGGGAGAATTTTGGGAAAGTGTGATTCGTCTATAAAATAGCTCTAATATAAAACACTTGTATGACCAAGTCTTGGGTATTGCTCAAGTGTCTGGGATCCCCACCAGATCAGTTTAAAGGAGGCAGTTAACAGGTGGGTTGCTAAGTATGTAACTGTTAGATTCGTTCAGTGCATTAGTGTTATTGAAATTCTTCGGGAACTCAAATGGGAGTCAATGGAGGGAAGGTGATGGTCGTTTTGAGAAACACTGTTGAAGAAATTTAGAGGAATGGAATTTGAGGCGGACTGCAGAACAATTCTACTGCTGCCAACCTACATATCATGTACAGACCATGAAGGTAAGATCAGAAAGATTATGTCTCATAAAGATGCATACAAGCATTTGTTTTCCCCTCATTCTATATGGGAGTGGAACAGGAAAGCAAATAACTAGCAGTGGTACTGAGTACCCTCCACTACTGACATTTGGGTGGATTGTGGGGTGTATATATATGTATGTACGTATTAGGGTTGTGTCCGAGTGGTTCGGCCGAATCCAGATTCGCCGAATCTAGCACACTGGGTTCGGATTCGAGATTCAGTTACGAATGTTGTAGTTAACTTTGCATAACAGTGCACTTTGGTTTGCGTTATTTACATTATTGTTTCGTAGATCCGCTGAAAGACGTGACGTCATAAAACGGGGTTAAATCGAGTACAAAACGAACGAAGTTCTGAATGGCACTAGGAGCCGCCACAAGTTAGTTTTCCGTCTCATCGAAGCAGTGCTACACACACCCCGTTTACATGGGCTCCTAAAACCGGATTTCGTAAACCGATTTCCCAATTCCGCTTTTGGTTGGTCATGTAAACACTCCAAAAGCGAAAAACGGTTTACAAAAATCGGTTTTCGTCTTCCGGAAGATGTATTACATGTAAACGTAGTGAGTGGCTTCCTTCGTAGGCGCAAATGTAAATACTGGCGCTATAACCTTTGCACTCGTAAAAATAAAAAGAAGGAAGTAGAGTCTAATTTCCACTTTATTTTTGACTATTGAATTTTAACACACCATTCAACGAAGGAAATAGAACTTTAGTATTGCTCAACTTCAAATGTAGCAGGTCACGTTGGAAACAGGTAATTTCCTAGGAACCGTATATATCGAATGAAACTGCAATACAATCGATATATATCAGACATTCAACTCTTGCTCCACTAGCAGTAGCAAGGAACTTTATATTTTTCGCTTAATAGAGGTCGATGTTTTGACATGTTTCAGTTTCCAGCACTTTACCACATTAAGTTAGCCCAAAACATACATTGTAAAGTCGATTTCGGCAATCAATAACATTTAGCGTTGTTGTTTCTTCAATTACAGTATTATAAAATTACTTTCTAATAACACGTCGCCACTCATAACCTCACTTTCAACATGGAATACTAGAAAAAGTGAATTGACGTGACGGACAGTGTGAATACAACTTGATGTGATGGATCCGTGACGGGACAGTGTGAATCGGCCTTAATTCGTTGTCAATGGACTTTTCAGTCAAAGCTATGGTCATTAGACTATAGGTACCAGTTTCGAACAAGCGAATGTTATGATTTTTACGAATATGTCACGATTTAAAAGGATGTGACTTGGCAGGAACCTAAGAGTACAACTTGTTCAGTCACAAGTTACGTTGTACGCTTAGGTTCCTGACTAAACACATCCTTTAAAATCATGACATATTCATAAAAATCATAACATTCGCTTCTTCGATAACTATCGCACAGACCTATCGTTTCTATATGAAACACTACCCAATATATATCGATCGTACTGCCGCTTCATTCGGTGTACACGGCTCCTAGGACATCACCTAAGATTCTTGCACGAGTTGTCTCATTCTAATTTCGCGTATTCTTTCGTCGAATTTTATGAAATGCTGGGGTATGTGAACTTTAGAGAAGCACTAGGATTTCAAGAAGAAAGTTATTTACTACCGTATGTGGAAAAAAAGTTCTAATCGTGCGCCATTCAGGCAGGATAACGTCAATTCAACAAACATCTGACGTCTGTTTCAATAAATCTGGTTAAATTGTATTTCGCTTCTCGCCTGGCTGCAGTGGTTATGTTGGCACCAGTGGTAATGACGGCAACTCAGATGACCAATAAATGTTTTTTCGTGGCAACTTCAATTAAAACAAAAATTATTTTTTTTTTTTTCTGAATGGACAAGGGTAGATACAAGAACATGTCAACCATAGAGCAGGTACAGTATTAATTTGCGAGTGAAACTAGCAGCAATAACACACTGTACCTTTTGAAAAATATTAACACAATTCTACACTGCATTTGGTAAAATTTTACAACGCTTCTCGCCGGGCTCCAGTTCTTATGTTGGCAACAGATGAACAATGAAGTGTAGAATTGCGTTAATATTTTTCACGAGGTACAGAATAAGTGTTATTGCTGCTCGTTTCACTTGCAGCTAAATTAATACTGTACCTACTCTATGGTTGACAGGTTCTTGTATGTACCCTTGCCCGTTCAAAAAAAATAATTTTTGTTTTAATTGAAGTTGCCACGAAAAAACATTTATTGGTCATCTGAGTTGCCATCATTACCATTGGTGCCAACATAACCACTGCAGCCCGGCGAGAAGCGTCGTACAATTTAACCAACAAAATAAATTAGCTTTGGATGTATAATAAATTTTATAATGGCTTATATAAGTGACTATAAAATCAATAAACATTTACACAGCCTATTTTTTTAAGAACCTATTTTTCAAGCTTCCAAAATATCTACTCACATTTTCAGGTTTTATTTTTGATTCTTCACCTTTGAAAAAGGAAAAAAAGTAATTCTTTCCTTTGTAAGACTTCATTATGCAATTATTTTTTATTTCATCAAAATGAAATAGTTGTTAAAAGAGTGAAGAAAGTTTCTTATTATTTTTTAAAGCATCTAAACAACATATATCTCAATGTTTCATAAAAATTTCTTTTAAGAGGATAAGGGGGTATTAAAAAATTCTTAAAATTTAAAATAAAAACCCGAATGAAATTTTTATTTCTTAAATTTTACTGTAATATTGTCATTTGAAATCCATCACAGAAGGCTTTATCTTCATCTCTGGCTGTGATAGGGTAGTAATTCTTTCAAATACCTACACTTGAGTTGACAGATTTGGGTTCGAGATTTGATTCGGGTTCGGGATTCGGCGCATGTTATATTTAAGATTCGGTATTCGGATTCGATTCGGTAAAATTGGGATTTGACCCATCCCTAGTACGTATGTATGTATATGTTAAAATGAACATGGGTTGCCAACATTATTTGGTGGTGGAGCAGCTTACCTTGAAGAATGGCATCAAGTCAGTCTTTGGACTGAAAACTACAACAACAGAAGATGCATATAATACTTTGATGTTACATAAAGCCTCCAGAGAAGAGTTGGATTCACTTGCTAAAATATAAATGATGTTCAACCCAATCTTGTGTTTATATTAGAATAGAAAAACTAAATTTAAAGTTTACAGTAAGCCAATTGTGACTGATATAATTATTAACGCAGCTTCCTACCTTCCTTCAAATTATCTGTTTCATAAGTTGCGACAAATTCATGAAAATCTTATAACTCTTAACCCTAAATTTATTAAAATGACCTGTATGTGCCATATCTGATAAAATTAATAAACTGTTTGAATATATGGAATTGACCACAGTCTTTCCTGCATCTACATACATACTCCACAAGACAATATCACACTTGGCAGAGGGGGCCTACCCTGTACCATTTTTAGTGATTTCCCTTTCTGTTCCACTCCCAAATATGGGATGGGGGGGGGGGAAGGGGGGAATTTCTTACATGTGTCTGTCCAAGCCCTAATATCCTGTATGAGCCCTAATTTCTGATCTTTAGAATCCTTATGAAAAACATAGCTTGGTGGCCGAACATTCATTATGCAGTCAGCTTCAAATGCCAGCCCTCTAAATGTTCTCAATAGTTCTCCTTGGGAAGAATATCCTTTTCCCTCCAGGTATTCCCATCCGATTTCCCAAGCCATCTCTATAACAACTCATGTTGATAGAACATACCCGTAAAAATCTAGTAGCCTAGACGGATAATCCACAACCACTCTCAAAGATCTATTACAAATAACCTGAATGTTCTCCATAATACATTAAAAGGGCTTTTACTGAATTCATCTGGGGGTGGGGGTGGAGGTGGGGTGTAGAGGGAGGAAGAGTGTTCACTACTAAAGTAAACATTCAGCACTACTCAATGAGCAATGAGACTTCTGAGAAAAATATTTTTATGGCATTTTGGAAGATTTCCTATAAAATGTTTTGGTCTCTTTCTCTCTCCAAGTAATAACTTTGTACTTTTAACTGTTTTTTATCAAATTTTAGAAAATCATTTCTCAGTAATTATTAAATAATATCTTCTAATTGTTTGTACCTATTTTATTAAATTTCAATGACAGTGCAGGTTATGAAACTACAAAACCATTTTACAGTATTTTTTGTCTGTTTATGTTTTTCTTTATGGCTTCCTTGATGGTCCACAGCATTTTCTTTTGCAATTATTGCTTTTGTGTAACATCCATTATGTATGGTTGTTTATTTTTTGGTCACATTCATCTGAGGTATCAGACATGCATTTCTATGGACTTCTTACTTTGTCTTCTGACGTAACATGCATACAAATAATTATACACTCCCTCTTAAGTAACCATCAGCATCACCAAACATTTATTTTTACTGGCACCACACACTATGACTATTCTGCAATATATTGCTTGCACTTACACATGCTTCCCTGCATGGCAGCTCACTGTCAGAGTTTTGAAATAGTATTTTGATGGTCGTACATACAAACACTTCTGTACCTATTTTCACGAGAACCACAGGTGTCCTTATCTATGCTGGCATACAATCAGTGAATTTTCTGCAAATCTCCACAGACAGCAATCCATATTTTCATATCTGAGTATTATCAGTTGTTTTGCTTGTATATACGGTATTCTTACCACATTTTGATGAACTGTTTTTTTATAGCAGTTATTTTGTAATGTACTCATGTCTGCACTTTTATCGACTTTTACGAAACTATTGTGTGTTTCTCTTATTGCAATGACAGTTTTACTTCTTTTACACCTGTCTGACTATTACTGATATAATGGGTATGCAGTGAGTGGAGCTCATGTGTTTCAGAAATAGCTCCATTACTGTCATCAGCAGTCGGTGTTCATATTGCTACCAGCACTTGCCATCTTGGATATAATTTCTTTCTTTAAATTTTTGTTTATATTATATCTATTTTGTCTTTTATTGTCAGATTACCTCTACATTCATTCTATACTTATATTTCAGTGTAACATGGCCTAAAGATGGTCACATTTTGACCAAAGGTGGTTTCCATTGCCAATAAATATTTTATTGCAGCCATGACTATCCATAATTTATTAAAAAATGTTTCAATCATCACGACTTATTTTCTACAATAAATATTGACTGTTAGACATGAAAAATAACATTTATGCTACAAATTGCACATAAAAAATACAATATTCTTAGTACAGTCTTGATGGCTATTTTCAATGACTTTTCTATCTGAAAATACTGTACAGTTATTTTTCAAACCACCTACATAATTTAGTTAGTGAAGCTGGAATTAATGTATGTATTGAACTTTTACCTGATTAATTGTTATCAAAATATAGTCTAAGGACACACACAACATACAAAGACTAACTGCTTTTCTTGGCTGAAGTACAAGGTGTGTCCCCACAAATCATACAGCAGAATTATGGAGCTTACTGGGATCAGCTAACAAAGACCAGAAATGCAACTGGCACACACACACACACACACACACACACACACACAACTTGATGTTATTTCTTTCTGGTATTGAGAACACTACTTACCTTGTGCAATGATATGAATGAATATCTTCATACTACATATAAGAATCGGAGCAAGCGTTTTAACTTGATCCAAGCACCTTATGAGGATTTCACGGTGCACCTGATGAGTCAACTCTTTCTCACGACCACCAACCTCACGAGAAACCTGAGTAGAAATTGCATAAAAACACATTTACCTAAGCAATACTGATTATATTTATGAATTGAAATAGATATTACATCCTCAAGATCAGCATGCAAATATACAATGAGCTTGAATGCAGAAAACGTTTTGCTGAATACAATGGCAATAACTGTAGTTACTTTAATCATTTACTTTATCATAAAAATAGAGGTTAAAGTAAGCTACAAAATTTTCTTTAAACTCATAATTTTGCAAAATAATACACACAACAGATATTTACCCACCATTGTTTGTGAAAATTATAACATCTTGCAATATATTCGAAACTTGCACAACACTAAATAGATAATGACATCTAAAAGATTATTATTACAACAGCTCAAGTCTCAAGTACTTTCTAACAACAAAAGCAACGTCAAGTGTGCATGTAAGTGCAACATTGTCTATCGAGCAACAAAATAGGTTTGCATAAAATATCGTTATACATCATTTTAGTGAAAGAATGCCACGTGAGTAACATAAAATTTTATAAGAGGGGTATTCTGAAGAGAGGATTAATTGTTGGTGTCCATAAATGTGCTTCATTATGAAATGATAGAGGTTGATGAAATGCTGCAATAAAAAAGTGAGCCAGAGTGAATAGTCATATATACCTAGTGCACAATTTGAGGTTAACACAATTACTATCACTTCATCAACAAGGTAGAGATGAACACCAAGTGTTGGCCAGTACGCTTGAGAAAATAAATGCAGCAGATAAGTGTATTTCTGCTTTAGGTTCACATCTGTTGCATCAAGTATGCATAAAGTTGACAAGACTCTGAAGGTTAGTTTTACTGTAAGGTAGCATGTGGTGGTTTTGCTAGTAGTTTATGAAGCTAACTGTGACTACATCCATTTGAACTTGCTCACTGTAAAGCCTTTGTCTCTTAATTTTAATCCCCCCCCCCCCCAACACACACACACACACACACACACACACACACACACACACACACACACACAAACACACGAGATGCACAAAATAATATGAACACCTAACAGACACAATATTTTTTTATTGTTAAGGAGTTGGCCTACCATTCATGTGAGAACAGCTGCAACTCTTCAAGGAACAGATTTGTAAAGTTTCATCATAGTTTTCAACAGATTACTTCAATGATATTGGAGCTGTAAATCTGATATTCACTCTCTGCTCTGAAACTCGCTATAACCATTGAATTACGTTGAGACATGGTGATTTTGCAGTCTGGGGGGGGGGATGTTTGATAATTTTATTATTGTGTATTATTTTGTCCACCCCCTGTATACTGACGATTACACAATGTCTCATAAAAAATTTCATTACAGTTTTACATCAAGAGAGCTGGACACCATAACCTGCATACTGCTTCTGTGCATGGACAACAACAGCATTATATTCGAAACAATAGATGGACAACTTAGAACAGTAGGATAAAAATATGCATTTTAAGTACAAATATTTACAGGAATATTTAATCTGCAGTAATACAGAACAGAGACTATATTGATGGGAAGCTAGGACACTACTTGCTTAAGGTTAATTACTTCCCAAACAATTAGTGACCACCAAAATAGCAAACCCTTTTGTTACTCCTAACATATGGCCATGCTGTAATCCTTTTGAAGCTCCAACCAAGTCTTTTCATACTACTGCATCTACACTGGCAGTAGCTCATCTTAGAACCTTGGGTAAACAATCTCAATTGACTTGAATTATCCCTAATATTCATTTTAGGGTAGTACCCAATGGGTAATTTGAGACCTGTTTTTGCAACAGAATCAGTATCAGTAACTGTTGGCTTGTCTGAGCTTCCTTATTGTAGTACAGTGCAATTAGACCTAAACCTGGTCTTCCAAAGTAAAAGTTCCCTCCAGTTCCAAATTGTTCTATATAGTTCACATATTATTTGGTAAAAAATTACACCATTTTGGGGGGAGGGGGTTGAAAATTAGAAATAAGCAGTTTTTCAGTTTTTCTTAATTATTTAGAGACCTATGTGGTTTAGCACAAAAAGTGCCAAGTAGAAAAATAATCTACATTAAATTACCAACAAACTTACCACAAACTTGCTGAAGTGGATTGTTTCAGAGTTGCAGATGTTGTAAAAGTACAAATTTTTCGTATTTTAAAAAAATACAGGATTGCGTTTTTTGTGGCCTGTAGTATGATAGTGATAAGCCCTTGAAAGAACAATATTCTCACCACCTTCTCAAGGGACGAGCCTCTTTGAGGGAAAATAAGCTCCATAGGCCTCAAATATTTAAATGTTTGTTAAGCTTATGGGACTTAACTACGGGGTCATCAGTCCCTAAACTTACAAACTACTTATGGACTACCTACAACTAAGGACGGCACAAATATCCATGCCCAAGGGGGGATTCAAACCCCCGACCGTAGTGGCAGTGCAGACCGTGACTGAAGCACCTCAGTCCCCTCGGCCACCGTGGCCGGCTCCATAGGCCTAAGCCCTATAAACATGTGGTACGGAGAAACCCATACTGAACTTGCTCTGGACATTGCCGCATTAGGAATGAACATCATTCCAACATAATTATCTGTGTAATAATAATGATATATAATTATATATCATTTTAATCATAATATATTAAATACTGAAGGTTTTCGAGTTTTTTCTTTAGAAAATAGCCTTAAATAAATGTGAGATACTCCAGTCTTCTTCAAACTCACTGCAGCGACTCCGGAGAATCGACGGCCTTGCAGAAGAGTATATAAGGCTTCCGTAGTCGAGCTTCGACTGAACAATGGCCTGGTAAAGGTGAAGCAGGACGGTACGATCCGCTCCCCATGATGTGTCACTGAGGACTCTAAGAACATTAAGGGATCGGGCACAACGGGCAGCCAGGTAGGACACGTGTGTGGACCAGCAAAGTTTCCGATCCAACATTAGCCCCAAGAATTTTGTTGTCTCCACGAATGGTAGAGCAACGGGGCCGAGACGTAGGGATGGTGGAAGAAATTCCTTTTATCTCCAGAAGTTTATACACACAGTTTTCTCAGTGGAGAATCGGAAGCCGTTCGCAATGCTCCAGGAATATAGATGGTCAAGACAGCGTTGAAGACAACGCTCTAAGAGACACGTCCGCTGGGCGCTGCAATAAATTGCGAAATCGTCTACAAAAAGGGATCCGGAAACGTCGGCAAGTAGGGGGCCACGGTGACGATGTCCTCTGTGGGGATCGGGGATGGCGAAGGCTCATATGGCCGACTGGGGAAGGAAAGGGGGGGGGGGGGGTTTATGCGTACGAGGCAGTACTGGAGGGGGGCAGTAGTAGCTGGTGCACATGCAGTGGTACACAGCATCAACACGGCGCCATTGTGTAGCACAATGGATACATCCGTTAGCACTTCCAGGGGCACGGGAATGGTTACCTCGAATGTGGGAGTGTGTGGCAGGGGTGCACATAAGAAGACCCAGAATGGAGAGGGTGAGGAAGGAACAGGAGCACTCTGTGGAGCCTGCGAGGGGCTCAATGTATATGCACTAGAGTTGCTTGTCCGATTGAGTAGAGGACTCGGCAAGGGGGTGGTGATGTTGCTCATCAGTTGGTTGGTGGGTTCGGGTGAGGATGATTATGGGAGTTTTAAGAGTTGTGAGTGGCTTGACTGGTATGTGGTGTTATTGTTTGGAGCATGGGCATTGTGCACAGTCAGTTGTGCTGGAGTCCTCAACTAGATGGGGTGTAGGTGTGGGTTTAATGTAAGCTGGTTTCACTCTGTTTAGAGAAACAGTTACTGGAGCCTCCTTGAAATTAGTGTCAATCATGTTTTTGGTTCAGTGTAGTACTCGATGTAGGGTTGAGTATGGTTGCCAGAGGGGAACTTTAACTGTGTCACCCTTCAACATCACAAAATCGTAGGCCAGTGACTTAGGTACAAATGCGTTCAGGTGTGTGTGAGATTCGCTGGAGCTGGGGTGCACAGTTTGGAACAACGTTGTCCGACTTGGTCTAAGAGAGTCGGCAGTTACGGCAAGGCCGGGTGAGGTGACGGTTCAATGAGTCCATAAATGAATTCTGCCACTGTACCCTGGATATTCTCTTTGTAGGTGGCACACAGACCTAGTGGAACTAGTGGTAGTGTCTCAGTCAACAACAGAGTGTCGTGGCACCGTAGCGCCAACTTGAGGGTCTGGAGCCACCATTCTAAGAGCCTGTTGCTCTGCGGGTGGTAGGCCGTTGTGTTTATGCGTTTAATCCAGCAGATGTTACAGATAATGATACCGCGTTCGCTGCGGCTGACGCTATCCTACATTGAGTGCAGACGCTTTTAAGTGTCAGCCGCAGCGAAAGTGTTAAACAAAGCAGACTTAAACTGTCATTCCTGCAGATCCATTGTTATGATAGAGGGGTGCCAAATCGAGCAACCCAGGATTCGACAAATGATCAATCTACCGTCTCTACCACTGAGTCATTTGGTCAATAACTGAAAGTATGTATCGAAAACCATTTTACGGTGTGAGCGGACCTACCAGGATGACATGCACATGTTTAATGCAGCCGTGTGGTACCGGGAAACTGCCCGGGGTTTCCTGTTGACTGCTCCTTTGGCATGCAAGGCATGTACATGCCCCCTCCTGCCAATATCTGGTCACATCTTTTAAAACAAAACGCTGTGCCACCAGGCATGCAGAACACCCGGGTGTGCAAGGTTTCTGCAGTTTTTTGAAAATATTTCTGCGAAGGGGATTTGGTATAAAAGGGCGAAAGCAGCCTGTTGACTTGTTGCACCATATTTTGTCTGCCACTCCTGGAAAAGTGGTGCAGACAGGATAGAGTGAGCAGCAGTGGTTATATAATAATTACAGGGCATCATTATCAGCTGATTGGAAGGTGGCCAGATTTGACAGATCTATCAGGAATGAGACCACACCCACGCACAACAGGAAATCTGCTATAACATTGTCTGCTCCTTTGATATATCAGATGTTGGTAGTAAATTGTGATATTAAGTACAAGTAGCAGAATCTGCGCAGGGGTGGGTTGGCCAGGGGGGTTAGAAATTGCTGCTGCTAGCAGTTTGTGGTCTGTGAACACATAAAAGGGTCGTTCCTCTATGTCTGGGAGAAAATGCTTGTTTGTCGCATACACAGCGAGTAATCCTTGGTCAAATACTGAATACTTCTGTTGGGCATTGTTTAGTTTACGAGAAAAAACTTTTAGTGGAACAGTCACATCTCCGAGTGTCTGACTAAGCACGGCCCCTATCGCAATGTCACTCACATCTGTAGATATGAACAGTTTGATGTTGAGAGCCGGGTGGACTACCGTCATTGCTTTGGCTAGCAGTGTTTTTAGGTTTTTGAAAGCTTGATCCCAGTCACGTGTCCATGTAAATGGGCAGCAACCAGAGGTCCATTATCTGCCAGAGTGTCTGTGAGTGGGGCTTGGATTTCAGCTGCAGCTGGGAGCAGCTTTTGGTAGTAGTTTACTGTTCCTAGGAACCTGCATAATTCTTTAAAATTGGACAGTCCCAGTAGGTTCGAATCCGTTGCCACCCTTTGTGTGTGTGTGTGTGTGTGTGTGTGTGTGTGTGGAGGGGGGGGGAGCAATTCCGTTGGCTGTAACTGTGAAACCTAAGAAAGTCTCAGAGAAGGTATCATTGGAGTTTCTTATTGCTTTTTTCTATGCCTGCAGCAGCCAGAGTCTCAAACACCAGTTGAACATTTTTATTTTGTCTATGGAGGCACTGAATATTACAACATAATCCAAATATGCAAAACAGAATTTTAGATTGAAAAGTATTTGCTGATAAAGCATTGCGAGGTTTGGGCTGTGCTTATCAGACCGAAGGGCATATAAGGATATTGGATGAATCCAAAGGGTGTAGTGATTGCTATCTTTTCTATATCCTTGGGCACCATCGGTATCTGATGGTAAGCTCTAGTATACTTGACTGCGAAGAAAATTTTGGTGCCTGTTAGTGATTGAGTAAAATCAGATATGTTAGATAAGGGGTAACTATCAAAGATTGTTCGAGAGTTGAGCCGTCAGTCTCCGCACACACATAGGGTGCCATTCTTTGTTTCTGCGAGGTGTACGGGCGTGGACCAACTGCCTGATTAAGGTTCCAGTACACCAGCTTCTAACAGTTTGTTGATTTGTTTTCATACTGTTATCAGCTCGAGGAAGAGTTGCCGAAGTTTTCTGAATATAGGCAGTCCCTCGGTACGCCGGAACTCATGAAGGATGCCATTCGTTATAACAGAAATGTTCTTGCATATGTGTGTGTATTGATTTTGTTATTCACATGCGGTGACATAAGGACATGGGACACCATATTGGTTTGTTGTTGTGCTGTGCCGGGTCAAGAGGGGGCATATGATTTTGGAGAAGTTGGGGGGGCCTGAAGGTTGTTGGAGTGTGCGCAATTCAGCTATTGGTTGTTGGTTGCTGGCATCAGCACGTGACTCTACCTGTACCAAGGTATCCAAGCACTTCCCAGCAGAGCTAGTTATGCAAATGTCTGCGAAATTGTCTGGTGTCAGCACGGTCGTGGTCGGACAAGATGGCCCATGCCTAGTTTGCATTATGTTTATTTCGTTAGAGAAAGTCACATGGTGCCGTTGGAGGCACAGTAGTGGTTGTCTGGGCCACCGGTGTAAATATTGGGAGCTGGTGGGCTCAAAATAGCAGTGGGGCGCCACGCCAATAAAATTTTACACTCACTAGTACTAGCACTGTTTGGGTGAGTTACGGGAGGTACTGACGGACTATCACAACTAGGGGTTGGCATCATAACATTGGTTTTTGTGACATACAAGTATATCAGAGCGAGATGGAGAAATAGTGGTAGTCACCAGAGAAAGTACCCTGCACGCTCAGTCACTGTGGATATATTGTTTAGGTGTGCACTGAATGACCTTGTTGTGGTAATCCATTATCTGTTGTCTCAACTTATTGATATCTTCATACGAAGATGTAAGCTCGGATTGCTTGCAGCGTATGCTGTGTCAGAGTTCGAACTTTTCTTGTTTGCAGTGCGAAGTTTGTTCTTTCAGATCCACTTACATGTAGCTACTTTTGGTGATGTCGAAAGGCAGGAAGCATGCATATATATGTGTGTGTGTGTGTGTGTGTGTGTGTGTGTGTGTGTGTGTGTGTGTGTGTGATCCAGAGCAGGGTGGTTCGGTGTAGCCCACGAAAAATGTTTTTCTGTTTGGCGACGGTAAACTAACCAGCAAACTACATGAGGAGAAAGTTTTTGATACATCAAAAAGTATATTCCTACAATTGGTTCGGAGATGTCGGCTAGCAAGGATGTCCACTGGGATTCACAGTGGTGGCTAGGTGTACAGAGAGGGTAGCCGAGCCCATTGACAGCAGATTTGTGGCGTTGACGACTTGCAGGAAAGTGTAGTGCGATCAGGTGCTTTAAGGCAGTAAGAGTGGCACCAAGGACACTTCTGTTCCATTGTTGACCATGAACCAGGTGTCAGTGCCGATGTTGATGTCTTGCACGTAGAGGTCTCCGCTGCTTGGGGAAGCATGTACTGAGGACTCTGTGGCGACTGTGCGAGTCCTCACAGGTGGTGCCTAAACCCCCCTGCGATTGGCATTTGGGTGGTAGCAGGGTGGATGGCAGTTCCGGGTGGCGTCTACGAAACAGGTATGAAAGTAACATTATGGGTAGTTCAGGGCATTCTCTTGTGGAGATTGTCTGGCATGGCCCTTTTTCTGATCAACATCTGTAGTCAGCACCACAGTTGGATGAGTAACCTGTTTCCAAGGTGCTCTTGGTGTATAATGTGAATTACTGTCTCATCTGGCGTTCTCAATACCCGCTTAAGAATGACTTTCTTGGTCACTGCGTAGTGATCGTGAGCTGGTGGAGCACTGACCAGGTCACAAGTTAAGATCCACGTTTCTGTGTAGATGGGTGATCAGGTTCAGGTAGCGGTAGAATCATCCAGTGCGTAGTGGCCAAAAATGTATTTGACAATGGCAAACCAAGTGTCTGGCATGTCAAAGGAGAAAGGTGGCTATGTCAGCAGTCTGCCTGGTGGAGGCAGGGGTGGAGCTACTGGCTTGTGCGGAGTGAGGGCGGCTGCTGCGAGGTGGTACGTCTGTGGTTGCTGGGCGTGGTAGGCGTTCTGTGTGGCACCTGAAGATGTCGGTGTGCACAAAAACAGTGACTGTGTTTGCGCTGTACTCTGACACTGCGGTAGACTGACACAGCAGTAATACTGGGATGTACTGTGTGTGTGTGTGTGTGTGTGTGTGTGTGTGTGTGTGTGTGTGTGTGGTGTGTGTGTGTGTGCGCGTGCGCGCGCGCATGGACAGTTGTGCGAAAGTCTCATACAAATACATGCGAAGCCTGTTTGAGTTGTCAGGTATGTTTACAGATGTTCTGGCATGACAGCCACTACAAGTGTAGCGGAACACAGTTGAACTCATGGAAGCATGTACACAATGTTAGAGTCACCAGGGTGTGGGACCGAATTATAAAAAAAAAGCACTGTAATCGTCAGGTGAATTGGCATAGTCACTGTAGAACAGGCGTGCAGCAGGCCTGTCCTGACAGCCCGGGCGCGTAGCCGTGCCTCCCGGCAGACCTCGCCACACGCTGCCTCGCCTGCCAGCACATGCTGCAGCAGATGGCGCCGGGTAGCGCAGGTACCCGCTTACTCGCCGAGCTCCAGTCCGCTCAGCCACCCGTGGCGCTCTGCTGCTAGCCACGGCACGTACCCACCAGCCGCTACACTCTTAGTGGCAAATCCACTATTCCAATTTTCACACTGCAAAGACTGTTCATGGTACATACGACCATCCCACATCGGTTTATGAACTTAGTTTTTCCTTACAAGCTTTACTTTGATAGTACATAATCTTAGCTTCCTAACAAAGCATTCAACTTTCCATAATTCGTAACTGTCGTTTTAAAATGACGCTATTAGTGAAGAATGTGCATGTCATTCACAAATCGTATATTGAAAAAGTTAGATAGCAGGCAGCTTACTGACCTACACATTTTAGACCATACATTACCGCAAGTGAAATAGAGCTGTCTCACTTCACGAGTAATTACGAGTTAAGGAGCAGCATCAGTGCTGCGATAGCAATTGTATGTATTCAGCGCTTGTTTCTAACAGCATTTCTGTCACATATTGCTAAATTGCTTGATGTATCCTTGCTGAAAGAAATATGGAAGATCGAGTTGTTACGTTCAGTTGCAATTGAGTTCATTAGAAACAATTAACTGGTAGAAAGTTGGAAGGTTCAGCTTATGCTCAAACACTCCAAGAGAAGTAAACTAATTACTGTCCATCGATACAGGCGTTTGGTCCATTGTTGTTTCATTTTTTCCCCTTTTCCCTCTGGCTGGGGTGAGCTACAGCCCCGAGGGAGTCACCACTATCAGAGGGGTGACATTCAAGGTCGCAGTCATCAGTTTTGTATCACTCGATAGATTGCATTTATCTTGAAAACATTTGTAATTTTTCTGCAATGACTGAATTGTCAGTGCACTATCAGTTATGAGTAAGGGAGAAAAAAGAGATATGAGCAGCAACGGATCTGGTAAAAGTAGACAGAAGACGACTAATTTTGTGCTGCAGAAGCAAAACAATAGCCGAATCGGCTCGTGCCAGATATATTAAACATGTTCTAAGTCAACGGCTCCAATATGTTTTTAGGTAGTTTTATACTTTGCTCAGTATTTACTTACAAAGTGTTTCACTTTCACTTTATATTAAACTAAGTGATGGCTCTAACATGAAGATCAAAATGAGTCCTTAAATCTCTTCAGTTCCATGTTCCTTGTAAATCTACGTATTGTCATGTGTGTGACGAAAAATTATTGAAGCCTTCTAAAACTCTAAAACAGTACAGTGTTTAAGATTACAGTACTGCTGAACCCCCGCTAATCGATAGCCAACATAATTATTTTACTCTGATGTATCAGAGTACTTGTAATTACTACCTTCATTTATTCCTTCCTGTGAGGAAGTAAGACAAAAGATTGTGTGTTTCACTTCTGTTGCTTATGCCAGTTTGAGAACAGCTGGATCTATTTTGCTCCATTCATTATTATATTCTTTGTAGCCAATGTACCACATTCAGGTAAAGATGATATTTATTTGCTTTCCATTTCTCATTAATAAACCCCCCAGTCAATTTCAGTTCTGCATTTTTTTTTTTAATTTATTTAACTTTTAACATTTCCTCCTGGATTGGCTTGTATTGAAACTGTGTATCTTGTGTAGCTTGCCACTCCATTTTCCAAATTTTATTCAGTATATTTCAACATTATATTGGCACAGAACCAGCAATCATTTTTTTTGCACGTAAATTTTTCCGAAGTCTGATTGTTTGTCAATGCCCATCTTTCTCTGCCATTCTTCAACAAATAATTCTGCCTTTAATTAAAATTGCTACACGAGCCACGAGTTTAAATTCACCAAACCTCTATCCAATGTCGGTGAATAGTTACGTGGTTTACAAATAAGTTTTTCCAGCTCAACTATGAGATCTTCGACAATACCCCAAAATTTAACTATTCGTCGAATTCTGTGGGTTGCTTGTTCTGCAAAATATTTTACTTTCAAATAGTTGGCCATTTCATTCATTTTCATGACCTCCCATTACAATTTTTTTTTTCAAACACTTCAGTATGGCATTTTTTCCACCCAAAACAGACAAGCAATATCACTACAGAATTTGGCGACCGTGACAGGACTTAGCTCCTGAAGCAATGTGAAATTTCTTTAAGTTGAAATAATAATTTGTAACTTTGGAAGTGATAAGTACAAATTAGTTATTTACTACTACTAATTCATTGTGTAGGTTTATCCTTGATTTACAGATGTATGGAGTCATTACCCCGTGAGCCGTGGGCTCATTCTGTTTAAAATCCATGCCCTGATTTGTGTTTGTTTCTCCTCCTAACTGTGGTGGCGGTACCTCCATTGGTGTTGCCGTCAGCCGCCAGGACACAACGGCCAGGGGAATGGGTCTGTGACAGCTGATGCAGACGCTTGGGCCGAGTCCATTAACATTCTCCGCTCGGGCATGGACGCTGAGCTGGTTTTATGTCTGGCGTCTGCTTTGGAGTTAAGTTTGACTTCGCTGTTGCGTTAGTTACATGTTTTTGAAATGTCTCTCTTCCCACGCGAGGATGATCTTGAATTGGTATATTGAGGGTAACGAGCAAAATTTATTTGGCGTTTTGCCTTTCTGCAGCTTGGTTGCCACCCCCAGGCGTAGTCTGAACTTAGGGTTTGGCCCTTTTCCCCCACTTTCCGTTCTTGCTCCCGTCAGCTAGTTGTAGTTTGCAGCCTTCTGTTACTCTCTTTTCTGAGTGGTCTGGTGACTATCCATACATGTGGTAGTGACACTAGCCCGCGGCCTTTGATGAAGTTTGGTTTTAACTGTTTTTCGCCTCCTCCCCTATGTCAGTCATGACGGTCCTCTCCCTATAAAGGTGCTCATGTGTTATGATTATTGACTTAGAGATTATTGTTGTAACACTGTTTAGCAAACTCATAGCAGAAGCTGTACCTGATGTGCACAATGTGCTCTGGCCAGTATTTCAATTACACTGTTGATGTTAATGCTTGTATATTAACTATTGTTTTTATCAACTCACTTGGACAATGCATTGTGTAAAATGGTATCCTTATTGTGAAGTTCCAAACTTGAGTTGAGCCATATGTCTAAAAAAAGAAATTGCCTAAATAGCAATCAAAAAGGGCATTGTTAATAATATAGCTAGAGTTGTTGCCCTCCTCATTCTGAGTGCCAGCTGATGTTTAGTGTAACTCGTCGAGTTGAAACGGCCATTTAGGTGAAGGTCTAAGCCTTCTCTCTGTTGCGCAACGAGTTCTGGCCAGTATTTAAAGGGCATTGTTCAATTACTCTCTTGATGGCTTTGGTATAATTGTATATTAACCCAAAGGGGTATCTTAATATATCTAGTGTTACTGCCTTTTAATTGTCTAGTTTTGGCCAAGTTTTTTTTAAAGGTATTTTTATTGTGAAAAATTCCAAATGTGGTGAGGTTTCATTCTAAATTGCACAGGGTGCTCTGGCCAGTGTTTAAGAGGCACGGTTTAATTACACTGTTGGCGTTTGCTTGCATAATTGCCTAAGCTAAACTTGTTGGCGCCACTGTTAATATGGTCTAAGCTTTCTCTCTTTGTGTAATGTGCTCATTGTGAAATTTCCAGAACTGACATGTGTCAAAGATAAAAAAAAAAAAAAAAAAAAAAATAAAACGAAAAATTTTATATTGTCTAAACAGAATCTTAACAGGACCCAGTAGATTGTAACTGTAGTCTTATTTATTGCAAATGGTCATTTATGTTATGTGGTGAGGTTTCATTCTAAAACTGCATAGTGTGCTCCGGCCAATGTCTAGAAGCACGGTTCAGTTACACTGCTAGTGTTTGTAAACTTCCCTAAGCAAAGCCTGTAATGCCCACTGTTAATTATATCTAGTGTTACTCCCTTGGCTATTCCTCGCTCAATTTTTCTTTTAAAAAATGGTATCCTTGTTGTAATTTTATTTTTTTATTTTTTTTTATTTTTATTTATTTTTTAATCTCACCTGTCATTTTGTAAAGGTAAATGATTGCTCCCTTCTTCCTACAAATTTAGAGGATCTCCTGTATGTGTATGTATTCATGCCAGCTCTTATCTGATGTTAAGCATGATGTTAAATTTTGCCCTTACACATAAATTACGTTGTCTTGGTATTTTGATGAAAATGTCCATCAATGATACCCTCCTGTGCCCAGTATCCGTGTGCTTCTATTAAAGGAATTAAAATACCGGTTTTCACGCCGGAACCCAAGGCACTGGCTCCATGCGTATACTTTCACAATATATTTTTAACAACAACCTTAACAAAATACATGGCTGAAAAAATTTATTATAAAGTAGTATTAACTGGCAAAACTGTGGTATTATTCTGTATGAAAAATACACACTTTTAATAAGTTAAAAAAACTGGTTTCCCTTAAGGTGGCACCATTCGCCTGGTCTCCCCTATATATTATTTGTCTGAAGGCTTTCAATTTTTTACGATTGCTGACAACTTATGACTTGAGCCAGATGTGGTAGTGTGGAAGGTATTTCTAATTTACTTATCCCTACAGTGATTACTTTTGTTCTGAAAATTGGGCTTATTCTGTATGTTATGTTCCAATAATTTACAGGAATATAGTTGGGCAACGTCTTCGACAACAGCCGGTATTTCGGGAGACGAATGCCTGTTATTTTCAAGGTATAACAGGAAAGACTGCTCTTCATATCTACAATCTTTTTCGATAACGCTTCATTCTTTTATCAACTACTCACAACATTTTCCAAATTCCTAGAAAAAACCATTAAGTTTGTTTTATGGAAGGGGGGGGGCAGTGTCACAGCTTTGGCACATGTCATCTGTGAGGGCACCTCAATATAGCTCTGAGCTCTGGCTCTGAACGCCCCCCCCCCCCCCCCCCCCCCCAAGGAATGATTTAGCTATGCCCCTGCCTACAAGGAAGACTCGAAAACATCCACTCCACTTCAGTGTTGTGTGTACAACTGATGATGGCACAACGCTAACAGTTTATCAAGGGAAAACAAAAATGTTTTATTACTGAATTCACTTCACTCTCGTGTATTTGTGTCTTAAAGTCAGAAGAAAACACCTGAAACAGTACAATTTTAAAATGAAATAAAATTTGTGGTCGACATTGTCGATCAAGTGACAAGCACGTACTCCACAAAATCCAGGACAAGGTGTTGGCCAATGGATGTATTTTAGAATATTCTTGATCTGGCTGCCATAAATTCATGAGTGTTGTCTAAAGAAGTTACTGGTTTGCGACTTAGTGGACGGAAGTATATTTTGGATTTGTGTGAAGAGCTTCAAGTGGAATACGTAGCAGCAAGAAGTAATGAGTCAAATCGAGATAATGCAGACAATAAAGATAGGCCACAGGAAATAACAAAGGGAGAGAAGTGTACCTCATGCAAAGGAACTCGTGCTGTAATGTTTGTTCAGGTAGGTGTGGGAAATGTGAGAAGATGAGTGTGGTGTGAAAAGTGTAGCAACAAACAACAGTGAGTTTTGTACGTGTAAAACCTGTTGTTTGTGAAACACACATTTAAAGACTTTATTTCACTGTTAGTGAATTATATGAAATCCTCTTTACTATTTGGACATTCGTATAGAAAACAGGTCTAAAATTTATGAGTTTTAACAGATAAAAAGTTTTCAAGTTAAAAATATTAGGAAAGTTAATTTAAAAAAAGGTAATTAAATTAAGTGTCCTCCATGTAATGCACATTCATGTAAATACAAATAATTTAAAGTATATATGATCGTTACATTGCATTGTTTTTCACAGTCTTGCCACATAAACAATGAATGAAACTGCATGGGGCCAAACCCAGTGGTCCTTATAGGTAGCAGCCTGCATGCGGTCCTTGTAGTTTGAGTCCACTATACTCAGGAAGCGGCTACACGGGTAGCGGGGGCTGTGTGGCATGGACTGGACGGTTTTTTAGGTTAGAGGGCCTCGGGAATACACAAAATGGGTTTCAGTCTCAAAGGGGGCAGGTCAGACACAGGAAGAAAGCAGATCTAGAAACCATTGGTATAACAATTGTAAATTGTCGTAGCTGTATCGGGAAAGTTCCAGAGCTCCAAGCGCTCATAAAAAGTACTGAGGCACATATTATAGGTTCTGAAAGCTGGCTGACGTCTGAGATAAGTTAGGCCGAAATTTTTTCAAAGGGCCAAATGGTCTTCAGAAAGGATAGAATAAATAAAAAAGGGGGTGGTGTGTTTATTGCTGTTACAAACGGTTTATCCTGCAGTGAAATTGAGACATACTTCCTGTGAGTTGGTCTGGGTAGAGGTTATACCTGACAACCGGAATAAATTAATAATTGGATCTTTTTATCTGCCCCCTGACTCAGACGATGCGGTTGCCGAAATGTTCAAAGAAAGCTTGAATCACATTTCAAATAGGTATCCGAAGCATAATGTTATAATCGGTGGCGACTTTAATTTACCCTCGATATGTTGGCATAATTACGTATTCAAAACCAGCGGCAAATATAAAACATCGTCCGAACTAGTTCTGAATGCTTTTTCTGAAAACTACTTCGAACAGTTAGTTCATAAACCCACTAGAATAGTAAGTGGTTGCGAAAATACCCTTGATCTCCTAGCAACAAATAATCCAGAGATAGTAAAGGGCATCAAAACAAATACAGGGATTAGCGAACATCGAGTTGTAGTAGCGAGACTAAATGTCGAAATTCCCAAATGCACAAAAAATAAACGAAAAATATATCTATTCAATAAAGCAGATAAAAATTCGCTTCACGCTTTCCTGAGTGATAATCTCCAGTCTTTCAAAACTAAAAATGCGAGTGTAGATCAGTTGTGGCTTACTTTCAAAGACATAATATCAGTAGCAATCGAGAGATTTATACCAAATAAATTAATAAAAGAGGGGGCCGACCCCGTGGTACACAAAACAGGTCAGATCACTGTTGCAGAAACAAAGAAAAACGCATGCAAAATTGTTATGACTACTAACACTATTATACAATATATCCGGCTAACACTGTTGCCAGGGGCCTGAGCAGTCCCATCAAGGTCACAATAGATATGTTCGCTAGCACACACAGTACGCAACTGAGGCGAGGTCTCGGCTGTCCCCGTGCCTCTCTCAAACGCCGCGCGGCCGGCAGGGTGCAGCACGGTAGTGCCGCCAGCGCCGCACAGTGGCCAGTTCTGGTAACGGGCGGCGCGCCGTCTAAACACACGCGCCGCGCGTTACCACATTCCTCCCCCTTTACGGTGTAATGTCCAGGGGTGCCAACCGCACCTAGGCTACGTCCATGGGTGAGGCCTCGTCCATCTCTGGCTGCCAGTGTCGGGCTGGTACTACCCCATAGGGCTGATAATGTCCTGTTCGTCTGTGCCAGGAGTGGCTGGTACGTCTGTGTATGTTGCTCGCGATGACCGGGGATGAGGGCGCACCGTCTGATCCCAGAATTGGAGATAAAAAAGGAGCAGTTTCCTTACTGAAAGATTGAATCATGGTCCTTTCTGGTGTCTGGATGTCCATAGCCTCAGAAGCGGTGGCTCCCTCCCCCCTGTCCATTGCCGGATGCTCAGTGAGGGGAGCCGAAGGAGGAGGTGACCCGTTGCTCAGGGATGTGGCTGCTGGGACTGGTGCCAGTGCCGGGAAAGGCGGCCTTACCGCCGACGGAGCTCGGGCGGACCCAGCACGCAGCGCAGAAGTCGGCCCCCCCGAAGATGTTGGCACGGAGCATGCTGGCGAATCAGGCCCCGGAGGAGGCGGGGCTGGAGGAGGTGCCTGTGAATCTGTCGGGAGTCCCGGGCGCAACTGATCCCAGTGTCGACGAAGAGTGCCCATAGCAGTGTCCACAGTGCAAAGTCGACAGCCGAGACACGACTTCACCTTATCCGGCAGCCAACGACGATGCCGGCCAAACCCGCGCGCCCACACTAGCGACCCCAGAATATACCGACCTGATGGCTGTGGGGGCACACTCGGTGGCTGAGGCAACAACAAATGAAAGAGAGTGCGAGGTTGCCGGCCATGAAGCAGTTCCGCCGGGCTGCGTTCCCCCACCGGAGTGAACCGATACGACATCAAGAAACAGATAATGGCATCAACCACAGAGCAAGAGGCCACGTATTTGCGCATTTGAGTTTTAAACGTACGCACAAACCTTTCCACTTCGCCTTTAGACTGAGGATGAAACGGAGGGGCCGTAATATGACGAATACCCAGACGAGCACAAAAATCTCTAAAAACAGAAGTAGTGAAAGGGGTGCCATTATCTGAAACGAGTGCGAGTGGAAACCCCTCCAAAGCAAAAACCTTAGACAGTGACTGAATAGTTACTGCAGTGGACATGGCATGGCAACGAAAAATGTATGGAAAGTTTGAGTACGCATCTACGAGAAAAAACCAATAAGAGTTCAGGAAGGGGCCCGCGTAATCTATGTGCACCCGCTCCCACGGCTGTCGGGGCTGTGGCCAAGAAGAGAACGATGCCCGAGGCGCCGCTTGCTGTAAAGCACACGAGCACTGAGCCACCAGCCTCTTAATGTCCCCATCGATGCCGGGCCAAAACACATGCCGGCGAGCCAATGTTTTCGTGCGGTATACCCCCAGTGTCCTTCATGAAGCATCTGAAGCACTTTGGAACGGAGATCCACCGGAATCAGCACCCGCGGAGCCTGTCCGTCTGTAGCCAAAAGGAGAACCCCGCCCCATTCAGACAGGCGAAAACAGAAGGAATAATAGTTACGGAGGGGATCTGAAGCCCGACGTGGAGGGACGTCAGGCCAGCCCACTCGAATGTAGTGAAGGACGCGCCGCAGCACGGGATCTGACGACACTGCCTTGGCCAACACTGGCGCCGTAATAGGAAAACCATCAACAGTAGCCTGAGCTTCCTCATCCAAATAAAAGCATAAAAGTTCTTCTCGGTCAAAGTCAGAATCAGGCCCCGCCGGAAGGCGCGATAATGAGTCCGCGTTAGCATGCTGTGCCGTGGGACGGAAATGGATTTCATAATTATAACGGGAAAGAAAGAGGGCCCAACGTTGCAACCTATGAGCTGCCTAGTCGGGAAGCGCTGCTGTAGGGTGAAATAGAGACACCAAGGGCTTATGGTCAGTAATAAGATGAAATTTGACCCCATACAAATGAACATGAAATTTTTTCAAAGCATAGACAATAGCTAATGCCTCCTTTTTAATTTGCGAGTATCGTTGCTGAGTTGCCGTCAACGTCTTAGAGGCGTACGCAATGGGGCGTTCCGACCCATCGGTATACTTATGGGCCAAAACCGTTCCAATGCCATGTTGGGACGCATCAGTGGCCAGAACCAAATGTTGCCCGGGAACATACGCCGTCAAACAAGGTGCAGAAACCAGTAAGTGCTTTAACGTGCAAAACGCCCGTTCACATTCAGACGACCAGGCAAAGGGAACACCCCTGTGAAGCAGACGATGTAAAGGATGAGCTACCGAGGCAGCCCCCGGTAAAAAACGGTGGTAATAGGCAATTTTGCCCAAGAAGACCTGTACATCCTTAACAGATGTGGGACGCAGCAGGGACTGTACCGCGGCCACGCGATCTGGCAACGGGCGGACGCCTGCGGAGGACACCTCAAACCCCAAATAAGGAATAGAAGGTTGAAAAAAACTGGACTTTGCCAGGTTGCAGCGGAGACCAGCTGCTTGTAGGACAGAGAAAAGCGCCCACAGGTTTTGTAATTGCTCGTGTGGGGAGGCCCCAGTCACAACAATATCGTCTAAGTAGTTAACACAGCCCGGAACCAGATGGAGAAGCTGCTCTAAGTAGCGCTGAAAAATAGCCGGGGCACTAGCGACCCCGAAAGGGAGTCGCCGATATTGGTATAACCCAAAGGGAGTGTTGACGACCAACAGACGTTTAGTGTCGTCGTCCAAAGGGAGCTGAAGATAGGTTTCCGCTAAATCAATGTGAGAAAAAGAGTGGGAACCAGAAAGTAAAGCAAGGAGTTCATCTGTCCACGGCATGGGGTATAAGTCAACCACAGACTTGCATTGATCGTGACTTTAAAATCCCCACATATACATAAAGACCCCCCAGGCTTCTTTACAATAACCAGCAGCGTAGCCCATTCACTAGAAGAAATGGGAGTTAAAACCTGCAAGTCCTGAAGGTGATCTAATTCCTTCTTAAGTTCATCGCGCAGGGCCACCGTCACCTGGCGCGCGCGAAGAAACTTGGGTCGCGCCTTTGGTTTCATGGTAATGTGGGTGGTAAAGCCCACGGCACAACCCAGGCCCCCCCGAAAACAAGGAAGAAAATTCCCAACAAAGAGCATCTAACTCCGAAAAAGGAACCAAATCCGACAGGAGGTTGACAGAATCATCGATAGAAAAACCAAAAACATTAAAAGCATCCAGGCCGAAAATGTTAGCAGCCGCAGTGTCATCAACAACAAGAAAAGTGACCGGCCTGACGACAGATTTATACGCTGTGGGGGCCGTGAATTGACCCAAGAGAGGAATGCGCTGGCGGCTGTAGCCACGCAAAGAACGGTTGACAGCCGCCAGAGGGGGCGAACCAAGTCGTACATACGTGATATAATTGAGAAGAGAAACGGAAGCTCCCGTATCAACAAGTAAAGTAACTGCCCTGTCAAAAATCTGAACGTCAAAAAAAAGTTTGGGAGACGAAGAGTGAACAGTGTGGACAAGATTAACATCCATCTCGTCATCTTGCTCATTCGGCCGAGAACGGCAGACAGAAGCCATGTGGCCTTTTTTCTTGCACGAGTGACATGTAACCCATCGCTTGGGGCAATCAGCCCTGTCATGTTGTACAAAACAAAGAGGACAGGATGGGAAGGACCGCTGCACGCGAGCGGGAGAGTGCGGCGCGGCCCGCGCCTGCTGCTAAGCCACTGCCTGTTTACGACATGCGCGCGCGGCGAGCGGGGCGCTCCCTCACGAAAGCGACGTCCACGCAATCCAAGGGTGCCGAGCCCGACTGCGAAACTGCCGCGACATCACCCCAAGTCTCAATTTGATCCCCTGCAGCCCGTGAAACTTCAAAAGACTGTGCAATGTTTAAAACATCCGTCAAGGTGGGATTCTCCAGCTGTAAGGCGCATTGGCGCACTTCCCTATCAGGAGCGAGCCGGAGAATTGCGTCCCGAACCATATCGTCGGCATATGACTCCTTGTGGGTCGGAGTAATGAACATACACCGGCGGCTCACAGCCGGCCCACAGCCGGTAGGACTGATTGGGTTTCTTATGTGACCGGTAAAATTCAACCCGCGCCGCAATAACATGCGTGCGCGGGCGGTAATGGGCCGACAACAAACGACATATCTCATCAAAAGACAAAGCAGCTGGTTCCTGCAGGGGGGGCTAATTGAAGCAAAAGTTAATAGATGTGGGGGGAGACCCACGAAAGAAATAAAGCCTTACACAACGCCGGGTCCGACACCCCGAACGCAAGGAAATATTGACGCAGTCGGTTTTCATAGGAGTCCCAACCTTCTATAGAATCGTCAAAGCCCGAGAACGGAGACGGAAACACAGTAGTGGAAGACACAGAACCGGAATCAAATGCCGGCCGAGGAGCCGATGGCAACCGCGACACCAGGGAGTCAAAACGGTCTGCCTGACCCGGCACAATTGTTGTTAACCGCTGAACGGACTCAACTACAGTCTGTAACGATTGCTGCAAAATCTGGCCCCACGGGAGCAGCTGAAAGTCCGCTGGAGTCAGTCCTTCGTTGTCTACCATATTCCGCGACGGAGCACACGCCAATTCAAAATCCCATCCTCGTCGCCAATTGTGTTATGACTACTAACACTATTATACAATATATCCGGCTAACACTGTTGCCAGGTGCCTGAGCAGTCCCATCAAGGTCACAATAGATATGTTCACTAGCACACACAGTACGCAACTGAGGCGAGGTCTCGGCTGTCCCCGTGCCTCTCTCAAACGCCGCGCGGCCGGGCAGGGTGCAGCACGGTAGTGCCGCCAGCACCGCACAGTGGCCAGTTATGGTAACGGGCGGCGCGCCATCTAAACACACGCGCCGCACGTTACCACAAAAATTTAAAAAGACACAGAATCCACAAGACTGGCAATCTTTTACTGAAACACGAAACCTAGTGCGGACATCAATGCGTGAAGCCTATAGTAATTACCACAACGAAATCTTGTCTCGTAATCTTGCAGAAAACCCAAAAAAATTCTGGTCATATGTGAAGTACACTAGCGGCAAAACACAAACAATACTTTCACTACGCGATAGCAATGGTAATACTACCGATGACAGTACTGCTAAGGCAGAATTACTAAACACAGCTTTCCGAAATTTGTTCGCCAAAGAAGACGAAGTGAACACTCCAGAATTCAATCCAAGAACAGCTACCAGCATGCGAAACTTTGTAGATGTTCCTGGAGTAGTAAAACATCTTAAGTCACTCATTGACGTCGATTTGCAGTAGGATTTTGGAACATATACTTTGTTCGAATATTATGAACTACCTCGAAGAGAACAACCTATTAACCAATTGTCAACACGGATTCAGAAAGTATCGCTCTTGCGAGACACAGCTTTCCCTTTATTCACACGAAGTGTTAAGTGCCATCGACAAGGGATCTCAAATCGATTCCATATTTCTGGATTTCCGGAAGGCTTTTGATACTGTACCCCACAAGCGGCTTCTAATGAAATTGCGTGCTTATGGAATATCTTCCAATTGTGCGATTGGATTCGCGATTTCCTATCAGAAAGGACACAGTTTGTTGTAATTGACGGTAAGTCATCGAGTAAAACAGAAGTGATATCTGGCGTTCCACAGGGAAGCGTTATAGGTCCCCTACTCTTCCTCGTGTTTATAAACGATTTAGGAGACAATCTGAATAGCTCCCTTAGACTGTTCGCGGATGATGCTGTCATTTATCGGTTAGTGAAGTCAACAGAGGATCAAAAGCAACTGCAAAGCAATTTAGACAAAATTTCTACTTGGTGCGAAAATTGCCAATTGACAATAAAGAAAAGTGTGAAGTAATACACATGACCACTAAAAGAAATCCACTGAACTTCAATTACGCGATAAATCAGTCAAACATTAAGGTCGTAAATTCTACCAAATACCTAGGAGTTACAATTATGAACAACTTTGACTGGAGAGAACATGTAAAAAATATTGTGGGGAAGGCGAATCAAAGGTTACGTTTAATTGGCAGAATGCTTCGAAGATGCACCAGCTCCACCAAAGAGACTGCCTACATCACACTTGTGTGTCCTCTCCTGGAGTACTGTTGCCCCTTGTGGGACCCTCACCAGGTGGGACTGACGGAAGATATTGAGAAGGTTCAGAGAAGGGCAGCTCGTTTTGTTTTATCACGTTACGGGGGGGGGGGGGGGGGGGGGGGGAAAGCGTCACGGAAATGTTGCATGAATTGGGGCGGAAATCATTAAAAGAAAGACGTTACTCATTGCGGCGTGATCTGTTTGCGAAGTTTCAATCACCGACTTTCACTTATGAATGTGAAAATATTTTGCTAGCACCCACCTACTTAGGTAGACATGACCATCCCAATAAAATAAGAGAAATCAGATCGAAAACTGAACGATTTAGGTGTTCTTTCTTCCTGCGCGCTATTAGAGAATGGAACGGTAGAGAAAAGTTATGAAAGTGGTTAATGAACCCTCTGCCAGGCACTTAAATGCAGAGTATCTATGTAGATGTAGATGTTAATTTATCAAACCAAGTGGGATCAACGGTCCATGAATATCATCAGAAGTTCAGCAGACTCAATAATTTTCAAAGATTATCAGCAAACTAAGTCTAATTAATACAAATGATAATGATTAATAATAATAATAATAAATTATTATTATTATTATTATTATTATTATTATTATCATTATCATCTGGTAAAAATTTCATTCCAATTTTTACTTCCTTATTTAGTTCCGTAGAGTATTAATTTTTAACATAAATGACAGTATATGCACCAACTACTGACAAAGTTATACTTGCTATTGATGATGATTTTTTTTTTTGGGGGGGGGGGGGAGCAAGGGGGAGGGTTGTTTAGGGCACAAAACTCCAGAGGTCATAAGTGCGCATTTCCGTGCTTATTAAGAGCAAGGACCAGAAGGAGGCGGAGATAAAAAGGCGATACAATTATACTACAATAAAAGGTAAAGAAACAAGGACAACAGAATTCCTCAAGCGAAGGATTTTAACCCAGATAGCACTGACATTCTTCCAGGAGGACGGGAATGCTTAGTTTTTCATACTTTTAGTTACAAATTCATGCACAGTGTCTTATTTCATTTCTTTGAATCTACTCCTTCCGTTATAGATAAATTTTAGTATGTATTGCTGATTGCAAAGTGGTAGGATACGGTTGCAAAGTTGAGGTCCATACAGACAATATAGAAGATTTCCTTGTAGTTAGGTGCATATTTCTTGAACCTTCTTTAATTATTGTGACAGTTATATGTATGTATTTCATTTTAAATAGTATTTTAATAACAATGATTCAACAAATGAAAATTCTAGAACATTCATTTTGACGTCCCATCAGAAAGACAGGCAAAATTCCAAAACTAATGGTGTGTTTGTTAAAAAAAATCACTTATAATGTTTTTGTGAAGTCATATGAAGGTAATCAACACCTTTCGAAATAAAATTAAAACCAAAAATAATTCCGCACTATCTGGGTTAAACTTTTTTCACCATATTGGTACGATGTACAAAAAGTAAAACACAATCAGATGATGATGATGATGATGATGGTATGATGGATATCCATCATATGTTACAGTACAATGAATAAATCAAAGTTTCTTGCAAATCAACTAACTTACCTTGCTAAGGCAGGGACTCAAATCTTTTAAGAATTGTACTAAATCTTCCATTGTCTCAATGACTTCTGCCACAGCTAGATAATCTAAGACTCTCTTGCATTCTCTAATGATTTTGCGGACCTCCGATTCATCAAAACACAACAAGAGAGCAGATGTACCTTGCAGAATGCCACGAGAACCTTCGATGAGTTTCTTTCTGTAAAATATACACATTTATGTCTATAAATTAACAATAACATAGAGTACACTTGGCACATTTTCACAGGAAATTTTCCTTTCTGTTCTTTATTAGGAACATGTAAAACTATAACTTCAGTAAAGATTAAGGTCTTATTGATGTGTTGTTACTGGGGTCTTCGTTCAAAGACTGCTTTGATGCAACTCTCCACACCAATCTATCCTCTTCAACACTTCTTATCCCCAAACAACAACCACCTACAAACTATAAGGGAAAAGATGCAGTAATAGACAAGTTAGTGTTTTACTTCAAAGTACAGACTGGAAGTTGTTTTTACAGTCCTGTGCATAGGAAAGGCTCCCTTACAATTGAAATCTATTGTCACGGTGGTCATCAATGTATTTGCCAATCACTGGAAACATATGTGGAGCATTCTGGTTTGTTTATTTATTTATTTATTTATTTATTTATTTTCTGACTGTAGTAGAAACATTGGAGGATCTCTACTGACTTACCATGATGATGTGGAAAACACATTGAAATCTGAAGTATGAACCTGCAATGTGACAGACACTGAGGTGATGAGTCATGGCATAGTGATATACACAGATAAATATGGTGGTAGTAATGTGCTTAAGGGCAGTGCAGCAACAGAGCTGTAATTTAAGTGTTTCTAGCAAACAGGATCCAGCATGTCATTCTTACTAAAGAGAAGTTATCCTCGATGGTGAGTTTTCAGAGACAAGAGTATAGTCATGAGTGCCTGAGGTGATATCACTGAGTGACTGCCACTATCATACCTAAAAATTGGTGTTACTAGGTGCACTTGTCTGTGTGAGAATTACAGAACTGTCAATTTAATATAAAATGGTTATACAATACTAACACAAATCATTAACAGAAAAGTGGAAAAACTTAGAATCCGACCTGGGGAGTGATCAGTTTGTATTTTGGAGAAAAGCAGGAATGTGAGGTAATGCTCATGTCTTACAATTTATCTTAGAATATATGTAAAAAATAGATGAAGTACACTTACCAGGCGAAGGGGCACAGGCAGTAATAGCAACAAATAAACACACACACACACACACACACACACACACACACACACACACACACACACACAAATGCTAGCTTTCGCAGCCTAGCTGCTTCATCGGGCAGAAGGGAAGGAGAGGGAAAAGGAAATGATGAGGGTTTTAAGGAAGGGGGTAAGGAGCCATTCCAATCCCGGGACAGGAAAGACTTACCTTGGGGGAAAAAAATGGAGGGTAAATAAATGCACACACACCCGCACATTTACACAGACACAAGTACACTTAGGCAGACATACTGTAGAACTGTAGAAGGCTTTCTACAGTTCTACAGTATGTCTGCCTAAGTGTACTTGTGTCTGTGTAAATGTGCGGGTGTGTGTGCATTTATTTACCCTCCATTTTTTCCCCCAAGGTAAGTCTTTCCTGTCCCGGGATTGGAATGGCTCCTTACCCCCTTCCTTAAAACCCTCATCATTTCCTTTTCCCTCTCCTTCCCTTCTGCCTGATGAAGCAGCTAGTCTGCGAAAGCTAGCATTTGTGTGTGTGTGTGTGTGTGTGTGTGTGTGTGTGTGTGTGTGTGTGTGTGTGTGTGTGTGTGTTTATTTGTTGCTATTACTGCCTGTGCCCCTTCGCCTGGTAAGTGTACTTCATCTATTTTTTACGTATATTTTTTCTGTTAGGAATTTTTCCTCTGTAATATTCGTATCATAAATTTATCTTAGAAGATAGATTAAGGAAACACAAACCTAAATTTACAGCTCTTGTAAATTTGGAGAAAGCTTTTAAAAATGTTGACTGGAATAGACTCTTAAGTTCTAGGAATAGCAGGGGTAAGATAAAGGGAAAGAAAAGTTATACAGTTGTATAGAAACCCAACAGTAGAGTCAAGTGGCATGAAAGAGACCCATGGGTAGGAAAGAGAGTAAGAGCAGGCTGAAGCCTTTCCCCACTATTATTCAATCTGTACATTCAGAAAATTGTAAAGGAAAGCAAGAAGAAATTTGGAAAAGAAATTAAAGTTCATGGAGAAGAAACACAAACTTTGTGGTTTGCCGATCACAATGTAATTATGTCGGAGACAGCAAAGAACTTTGAAGAGCAACTGAATAGAATTCAAAGCATTCCAAAGGATGGTATAAGATGGAAGTTAGAAAGAGCAAAGCACAAGTAGTAGAATGTACCCAAATTATATCAGGCAATGCTGAGGGCATAAGATTGGAAAACAAGACAATAAAGGTAGCAGATGAGATTTGTTATTAGGGCAGTAAAATAACTTTTGATGGTCTGAGTAGAGAAGACAATATGTAGAATGGCTACGGGATAAAAAAACACTTATGAATAAGAGAAATTTGTTAACACTGAATATTAATTTCAGCAGTGAAAGTGGATGGTAAGTATTCTGGGCAGGAGGAGGATAGAAGCTTTTGAAATTTGGTGCTACAGAAGGAAACTGAAGATTAGAGGATAGATCATGTAACTAATGAGGTGCACTGAAAAGAATAAGTGAAAGAAAAACCCTGTTGCATAACTTGATTAAAGAAGGCATCTATTTATAAGTAACATTTTTTTGTTTTAGTTCTGCAGTTTATATGGTAGTGGCAATTTTTGATTGAGACAAAGAATTTTAATCAGATGTATTTTACATGTTTGACAAACCTAGAAAGATACTTTAGTGCAAACACTGCCATGTGTGAATTGGTTGGCAGATGGACTTACACCCAAACATTTATCAATAAGAACAACAGAGAGAAAATGTTAATCAAGACTGTTGACAAAATACTAATTACTCTCACAGATGTCAGTGCAGTAGCAAAACGAGTCAAAACTGATGATGAATAGTTCATTTTATCAATGTCTTAAGATTTCATCCAGGCTAACATTTCACTGGAAGAAGTGGATCACCCAAGCTGAAAAAGAGAATGAACAAATATGTATAGGGTTTGTGTAATGTAAATTACTGCAGCAATTTTTCTAGTGCCATTAAAAATAGACAGACATGGCTGTGTGTGTTACTAAGCATAGCTGGGAGGTAAAATAATTCCTGCAAGCTTGCTTACCACCCACCATGCCACCCCGAAAAATATAAATATTCTTACTTTAACAGCAAGAGTAACAGAGTGAACCAGGAAAATTCGGATTATTCTTCCCTGTCAAGTGGAAACAATTTTAAAATGTACAAATAGTGATATATCCAGTCTAACCAAACTGTCTGCATCGGGATTTTAATGTTTTTATGACATGAAGTTTTGGGACGACGTATCTAAGTTTTATTTATATGTGTGCAAGTTAGCCTCGACAACGCACAACTGCTGCCTAGTCACTATCAATGAGAAGCACCTGCAATATTTATTTTTTTTCATAATGTAGCTTGCTGCATTGCGGTATATACCTTTTCTGTACTCAGTACATTAATTATTATTCTGATATTAGGCATGGCAAAATATGAATAATAGTGAGCTGAAACCGATGAACATTGCCAGAAAGTGGAATAAAATTTAGTGATATTATTGATGAAATGAAATAAAAAATGTGAAAAATATACCAAAATGGCATTTTAAAAAGGACAAAGAGGCAAAAAATTTCACCACAAACAGTTGCATATACTGTAGTGTCACATTAGGAAAAAAACCAGATAATTTGAAAAGAAAAAAATATCCACTACTAAAACACTTCCTACACTACTCAGTTGTGGTTATTTTCCAAAATGTCTAAACATTTTAACTTTACACAAGATGAAAACAAATCAGGATAATATCTGATATTTATATCGATGTTAAGCAGATTTATTTCACAATCTATAGAATGTATTCAGATATATTGTGGAGCAAATGGTCTAATGAGCTATCCTTTTATTGTGTGTTTAAGTTTTGCAGCTGAGATTTTTCCATTTCCTATGTGATGTCCACTGTCAAACTGTTATAAACTTTTGAACCACAATATACAATTATACACTGACTATAAAATCCGTGATAAGTGCCAAAATGAACATTGTGAGTAAAATGCAAAAAACCTCCTAAAATGAACAGTTTGTCTTTAGGTGCAATTTTTTTCACCTTAGTTTGTGCCTACCGTTAATCTTCAAAGACTTATTACAGTTGAATTGACCATCCAATTTTTATCTTTATGAAAAAAATATTTTCCTGATAAAAAATAAGAATAGGGCTATGTGCCATACATCTACTGTAAAAACCATGCTATGTCCAAAATTCGGGTAAATGGAAAGCTGTATTGGACTTAGTGGTCTGGATGAAGGTCAACAAAGGCATCATTCATTCTCTGATTGGCTTAAACACATAAGTGAACATTTGGCCCTTGTGTAATGACTTTCCTCTTGGGGGAAAAATTGCTGTGTGTTCAACTATACATTGTGCATCATCATCAGTGTACTTCCACACTTTGGTTTTGTTGTTGTTGTTGTTGTTATTTGGATCAGAGGCGTGCAGCGGGCCTGCGCTACCCGCCCGGGCCCGTAGCCGCGCCTCCCGGGCGGGCCTGGCCACGCGCTGCCCGGCCTGCCGGGTCGAGCCCCACCGGACGGCGGCGGGCAGCGCGGGTACCCGGACTACCCGCGCGAGCCCTGGTCCGCCCGGCCGCCCGTGGCGCTCTGCTGCTAGCCGGGACACGCGCCCACCAGCCGCTGCATTCTTAGCGGGAAATACACTGTTCCGATTTTCACACTGTAAAAACTGTTCACGTTACAAACGACCATCCCACATCGGCTTATTAACTTAGTTTTACCTTAAAATCTTTACTTTCCTTGGAAAAAATAACATGTCTGCTTTTCATTCCCCGTGAATTTTCAGTTTCATAATGCTTTTCACTCGATTATGAAGAAACTATGAGGTTAAATCTGATTTTTGGACATCTGATAATACAGCAACTTAGCTTTCTAACAAAGCATTCAACTTTTCATTAACAAACCATGTATTGAAAAAGTTAGATAGCGGGAAGCTTACTAACCGATGCATTTTAGAACACTCATTAACGTGAGTGTAATAGAGCGGTCTCAAATCGTGAGTAATTGCGAGTTAATGAGCAGCATTAGTGCTGCGATAGCAAGTATACGCATTCAGCACGTGTTCGAACAGCGTTTCTGTGGACATTTCGCTAAATTGCTTGATGTTTCCTTGCTGCTAAGAAAAAGTAAGTAAATAAATATAAATAAGAATAAAAGTTCAGTTGCAATCGAGGTCATTAGAAACGATTAACTGGTAGAATGTTAGGAGGTTCAGCTTACGCTTAATCACTCCAAGGGAAGTAAACTAATTACTGTTACTCGATACAGGCGTGTGGACCATTGTTGTGGTTTTCTATTATTTCATATTCCTCCTTTTCCCTTTGGCTGGTGGTAGCTGAAACCCCGAGGGAGTCACCACTATTCGAGAGGTGACATTCAAGGTCGCAGTCGCTGGACAGTCTTTCATGTATCTTGAAACACTTGTGATTTTTCCTCACTGACTGAATTGTCAGTGTACTATCAGTTGCGAGGAAAAAAAAATTGACGTGTGCAGTAATGCACCTGGTAAAAGCAGATCGTGCAATTTTGTGGTGCAGAAGCAAAACAGTAGCCGAATCGGCTCGCGCCGGAAATTAAACATGTTGAAAGTCGTTGGCTTCGCGTTAGCCGGCTCCAGCAAATTTGTAGGTAGTTTTATACTTTGCTCAGTATTTACTTACACAGTGTTTCACTTTAACTTCATATTAAACTATGTGATGGCTCTAACATAAAGAACAAGATTATTCCTTAAATCTCTTCAGTTCCTTGTTGCTAGTAAATCTATGTATTTCATGTATGTGACAAAAAATTATATGCCCTACGATGATGTGATATTTAATTTTGTTCAAGGTTGTCCAACTAATTATCTAGCTAAAATTCTGCCAAGGTAAGCAGGAAATCTTTAAAAAGCCAGTTGTTTGCGAACAGGTATTCGTATGTTATTCTTTTTACGTTTCTAGAAACTGTTGAAGGATGAGGAAGAACGTCTTTGGCACTTGCAGTGGGGTACTGTGCTCCTATCTCCATCAAAGTCTGTGCGAGGTCTCGAAATCCTTCTGCCGCAACTGTGCTGAAGGGCCGAAAATCTATCGCACACATTCTTACACATTTCTCCAGCACAAAAGATTTTTCTGACCCTGGAATATTGCTACAACCGTTCAAATCAGTATTAAGATAAGCTTTGCAGCTATTCAGGTGCCATAACAGCGTAGTGGTACTGCCATCACAGAACGCCAATAATTTACGGCAGCCATTACACTCTGCAAATCCCACAGGTTTATTTTCATTACCTACAATCAGCATAAAACGCTCCCATACAATGCTGTCTCCAGATATCTTTAAACGCTTGTAGATTCTCTCCGCGAGTTTCCTGGAAACGTCTTTTTTCTCTTCCTCGGATCGTCTACTCCTTGCACGTTGGTACGATCTGTCCTGCTCGCTATTTATTTCAGACATAACGATCGATAACTTATAAATGGCAATGTAGGTAACATAAAAGGTGCGTGAAGCCTACGCTGTGAGTATTACAACGCCTTGCTCAGAACTGTATGCATTCCCCCGCTCGCAGCGCCTTGTGTAGCGCTGTTGCACGGGCCCGGCGGGTACCCGCTCGCCCGGCAAGTGTCGGGACTCGACGGCGCACCGCAGCTCGCTCGCTGTGTACAGCGGTGCATTGGGACTCGACTACCCGCGGTGCGGGCAGCAGAGCGCAGCGGCCGGACGCAGGCGAGCTCGGGCGGGTAAATGTGGCGCGCTGCACGGCTCTGATTTGGATGTTTAAGGGGGACAAAACTACAATGGTCATCAGTCCCCCATTCCATTACAAAATGTCAAAAATAAAAGTGCGGACGTCAAATGAATGCGCCCAGAGATTAAGTTTGCGAAGTGGGATGGAAATCCCACTGGGTCTATAAAACATCAACAAAACGGAGAAGAAACTAAAAGAAAAAGGGGGCGAACACACAAAGACACCTTACTACAAAGAGGCCGAAGGCAGTGGTTGACCGACCATAGGAATAAAAAAGGAAAAGTCAACCACTCGGCAGTGCAAGGAAAAGACCAGTCATAGAGACTGATAAAAACCTCCTGCTCGAATAAAACTTAAAACTGAATTCGCTGCTGAAGCATCGTCACGTAAAATATCTGATAAAACGCCAGGAATGTTAAAACGACGCCGCAAGGCGGCTAAAAACGGGCAGTCCACTAGGATGTGGACTATTGTTAAGTGGGAGCCACAATGACACTGGGGCGGGGCCTCACCACGAAGGAGATGTCCGTGGGTGAGCCACGAATGGCCAATACGGAGTCTACACAGCATCACGGAGTCCCGGCGAGAGGCCAGTACGGAAGAACGCCATGCGGTGGTGGTCTCCTTGACTAGCCGAAGCTTGTTGGGTGTGCCCAGGCTATGCCACTCGGCATCCCAACGCTGATGTACGCGGTGGCGCAACAACGAACGGAGATCAGACGCCAGGAGGCCGATGTCCAAAATGGACGCACTGACTGCCTGCCTGGCAAGTCTGTCAACACGTTCATTGCCCGGGATGCCGACATGACCCGGAGACCAGACGAACACCACCGATTGCCCGGACTCTCCAATGGCACAAAGCGTCTCCTGTATGGCCAACACCAGAGGAGACCGCGGGTAACAGTGCTCCAGAGCTCGGAGGCTGCTCAGAGAGTCGCTGCAAACAACAAAAGACTCGCCGGAGCAGGACCGGATATGCATGAGAGCTCTGTGAATGGCCACCAGCTCTGCAGTGTAAACACTGCAGCCATTCGGCAGAGAGTGCTGTTCCACATGGTCACCATGAGTATAGGCATATCCCACACAGCCATCAACCATTGAACCATCTGTGTAGATCAGGTCATGACAACGGAACTCCGCTATGACAGCAGAGAACTGACGGCGGAGCGCCTCCAGTGGAACTGAGTCTTTGGGCCCCTGGGCCAAGTCCAGCCGAGTAGACGGCCTTGGCAAACACCACGGAGGTGTACGGGCACGGACCCGATAGGAAGTTGGAAGGGGAGAAGACTCAAGCTCCTGCAGGAGGGACTGAACCCAATAGGCAATAGTATGACCTGATCTGGGGCGTCGCTGATGGGGACGGACTACCACATCAGGAAAGAGGAGACGATGGTTTGGGTGGCCTGGGGAGCAATACACATGGGCTGCGTAAGCCGCAAGTAGGTGTTGGCGGCGGATCTCCAAGGGTGGAACCCCAGCCTCTACTAGTAAGCTGGTCACTGGGCTGGTGCGGAAGGCACCCGTCGCGATGCGAACCCCACTGTTGTGAATGGGGTCCAGTAGGTGCAGTGGCGAAGGTGCTGCAGACCCATAGGCAATGCACCCAAAATCGAGACGGGACTGCACCAGCGCCGTGTAAAGCCGCAACAGTGTGGAGCGGTCTGCACCCCAGGTCGTATGACCCAAGTGTCTGAGAAGGTTGAGATGGCGCCAGCACTTCCGTTTCAGCTGACGAATATGGGGGAGCCACGTCAGCCGGGCGTCAAAGACCAGTCCTAAAAACCGGTGAGTTTCCACTACAGTAAGTAGTTCGTCATTAAGATAAAATTCAGGGTGCGGGTGGACGGTCCGACGCCGAAAGAAGTGCATCACTCTGGTCTTGGAGGCAGAAAACTGAAAGCCGTGGGTAAGCGCCCAGGTCTGCGCCTTCCGAATAGCACCTTGCAACCTGCGCTCAGCAACTTGGGTGCTGCAGGAACTAAAAGAGAGACAAAAGTCGTCAGCATAAAGAGAGGGGGACACCGACGACCCAACCGCTGTAGCTAAACCGTTGATGGCGATTAAAAATAAGGGAACGCTTAAAACGGAACCCTGAGGAACCCCATTTTCCTGGATATGAGAGGAGCTCAGAGAAGCACCAATTTGAACACAAAAGGTACGGACGGCTAAAAAATTCTGAATAAAAATCGGTAGGGAGCCCCGGAGGCCCCAGTCATATAAAGTGTTGAGGATGTGTCGTCGCCAGGTGGTATCGTATGCTTTGTGCATATCAAAGAAGACGGCAACAAGGTGTTGGCGCCGGGAAAAGGCTGTGCGGATTGCAGACTCGAGGTACACCAGATTATCGGTGGTAGATCGACCCTGGCGAAAACCGCCCTGGCATGGAGCCAATAATCCCCGAGTCTCAAGAATCCAACACAACCGCCGACTAACCATCCGCTCCAACAGTTTGCAGGGAACGTTAGTCAGGTTAATGGGCCGATAGCTATCCAAGTTCAGAGGATGTTTGTCGGGTTTAAGTACGGGGATGATGATACTCTCCCGCCACTGTGACGGGAAAACACCATCACACCAAATGCGGTTATAGACCGCAAGTAGGGCCCTCCGACTATCTGCTGAGAGATGTTTCAGCATCTGGCTATGGATGCTATCAGGCCCTGGCGCCGTGTCTGGACATTGTCGAAGAGCACTGAGGAGCTCCCACTCAGTGAAAGGACTGTTGTAGGATTCAGAGCGGCGGGTACGAAAGGAGAGGTGCTGGCGTTCTACCCGCTCCTTCAATGTACGGAAGGCCGGTGGATAGTTTGCAGAGGCAAAGGCGCGAGCATAATGCTCGGCAAACATCTCTGCAAGAGTGGCCGGGTCCGTACATAGGACTCCATTTGTGGAGATCGCAGGGATTCCCGATGTAGTCTGTATTCCCTGTAGTCGCCTGATCTTACTCCAGACCTGCGAGGCTGAGGTGCCTGTCCCAATGGTGGAAACATACCTCTCCCAGCACTCCCGTTTCCGTCTTCTTATAAGCTGGCGAGCACGAGCGCGAAGCCGTTTAAAATTGATTAGGTGCTCCTGAGAGGGGTGCCGTTTGTATCGCTGTAAGGCCCGCCTGCGGTCTTTAATGGCCTCAGCGATCTCCGGCGACCACCACGGCACTGTCTTACGCCGTGGGCACCCTGTGGAGCATGGAATTGCAGCTTTTGCAGCAGAAACAATGGTGTGAGTGACGCCCTCGACCACCACATCGATGGAATCGAGTGGGGGAGGTTGAACAATAACAGTGGATGTGTAATCTTCCCAGTTAGCCCTGCCTAAAGCCCACCTAGGGGGGAGTGACAGAAAAAGCGGAAAATGGTCACTGCCACACAGGTCGTCGAGGGCTCTCCAGTGGACAGATGGTGGAAGGCTGTGGCTGCAGATCGATAAATCAATGGCCGAGAATGTGCCATGTGCCACACTAAAGTGCCTGGGGGCACCAGTATTTAACTTTGGTTTTGTTTCCCCCACATTCAACGTACGTAACGTCACCTCGCTTATCGATGTAACCAATGTTTGAACCCTACGCTTTGTGATGCCATGGATTTACATACATGTTAGCTTGCACATTTGTTTATGATCACATTTGCCATCAGGAAATGTATAAAATACACTGGCCTGCCTTCTACTTTCTGTCGAATCTGTGTACGACGCTTCTCGCCTACGTTTAATACTTATGTTTTCCATTAGATACGAATTTTGCTTGACATTATCTCCTAGTTCATAAAACTGATTGAAGATGTTTCTGTTTGAAGGCAATGCTTCTGCATAGATATGGGCATCAGCATGAAACCTACATAAAAGAAGGCCATTATAAGTGTAAATACTGTGTCTAATAACCTGTTTTTCACTACTTTGCACTGAGAACAAAAAAGCATATACAAACAACTGTGACATTAAAAGCCGAAGGAATACAACTTTGAGCTATTAATAAACAACCTAGGTTTATGATGTTATAGAGGTATTTAAACCTGACGCAACAGTTAGAGGTTGTTTCTCAGGCACTGTCACAATACGGCTGTTCTTGTAGGAAGCACAAAATAAACAGTTACTGCTTGCTACACGATGGAACCTTAACTCAAACAGTAATAACAAATCTCACGTGCACCTCTGGCCACTGGCACATAGACCAGATTTTACTTCACAACAGGTGGTACGTAGATCGTCGGGCATTCTTGTGAGAAACATTACTTCCACATCGAATAACAGATAGCCCACTTTTTTACTGAGTAGTGTTAGGCATGTATAGCCCACATTTTCACAATAAAACAAAATTTTTCATTTTTGGCACTTACCACAGATTTTATCATCAGTCTACAATACCATTATGAACTCTGGAAAGAGATGCATTGTTTACAAGGAAATTACTTCTACTTTAAGTATTGTGGCTATGAACTGCTGAGTTCTTCACAAAGTTACTCTGTTATTAACCAGAAACATTACTAGGGAGTACATATATTGGGCAGTAAGTGCAAGAATCCCTGGGTACCTGTAAAAATTTGATTTTCAATTTCCAAAGATATACAACACACTGTATAAATACCTGGCTGAACCGCTCAATGGATCCTGTTTGAGCATAGCAGATGCCTCCTCCAGCAGTTTTGAGGCACCTTCTACTCTCATCAAAGCAGCAGGCATATCCTGCTTCAAAATTGGATCATCACTGCTGTTGATCGTTTCTCGTCCAACCTGAATATTCAAAAGATAATTAAAGTATTGAAATATTCAAAAAATTTACCAAAAGTCAAAGTGATACTATCATTATTTCTCTCTCAATGTATTTCTGTGTAACAGTAGGTGCCAAAACTGCCAAGTTTCAACTGAACCAAATAGCCTACACAATGAATACCTAGTATTAATTCACTCACTGTACACCATTACAAACAATAATCTAGAAGCCTTACAATAAACATGAAAAAGGTACATAAACATGCAAGTGCATGTGCCCTCCCACCCACATATTTTCTGCTTGCGTTCTAATTCTGAACAGTTAGTTTTCATTGTTCTTTAATGTACAGTACATTCCCACCCACTGTGAAAATGTCAACAATTTATATTTCACAGTTGATTCCCTTTCTCATCAATACTACTAGACTTTTTTTGTAAATGTAATCAGTAATATGAACCTAAGTCATAGAGAAACTTTGTCATTTTGCACTTTGGAATGACCAAGGTATAGAGAGATGCCATAAAATGACACCATTATCAATATTCTTACAAGAAAACTGTAGATAAATCCAAGATTATCATATAGGGATGGGCAGTCAGGGAAGTATGCAAACAAAGAGAAACTTATGAAAGGCACTGTTATTGGTGTAATATTCCAAAACATCAAGAACAGTGAAAAGGCGCCACACTGTGCCATCAAGCGGCATTTCTGGTGCTGCACCAGCTGCAGTAACACCAGACACCAGTTTCATAAATTTTGTGGGAACCAGTAGAACTCCAAATGATAGTAAAAACAGCGCTAAACTTCACATCTAGCAATGCAATAACTTCTGAGATTTTTGTGAAAGAATAAAGAAATGAAAATTCAAACATATTGTTTAACTACACAGCCAGTGAATTAAATCAGTGTAAGGTGCACTGAATGGCTGTGAAATACAAATGAACTTCATAAATTTATTTCTGGAAACTTTAGCAGTAACAAATGGCCAATTGTTTAAAAGTGAACAAAATGTTAGTGATGGACTGAACCTCAGCTCCCTAATATAATTAAGATATCATGTGAGGTGGAAAAACGGCCAAAGTAAAAGGGAGGATGCAATCCAATGGAGTACATGAAGTTGAATTGCGAGATTCGGGGTGTGATTGACAGAACAGTGTACAGGGGTGAGTACAACATTTTATTTGTGGTAATGCTGGAGTGAGTTGTAATGCTGTGGTGTATTGTGATGCAGAAAATTCTGTTACTGATTGTGTTTTATAACAGTATCAATATTAATGACAGAGATGCCTTTAATGATGCAACCAGCTGCAGTAGTTATGAACATTCATAAAAACTTTTGGAGAATGCCAGGTGAGACAGCCAAGAATAATGGAACTGGATGAGAGATGAAATGAGTAAGAAGTTGCAGGAAGAAGTTAAACACAGACATGGGTATGTTTACTTACGTTTACCATCACTGGAATTATAAGTATGACAAATTTGTCCGCATGTGACAGCACAGACATGAAATATAGCTAAGTCAACAAACTTGAGTTTGTCAAGAAGTTACTATCAGGGGCAGATCCAGGAGGGCCTCCTGGGGGGGGGGGGGGGGGAGAGAGATTCTCATTGTCAGCTAAACTCTGGCTCAGTAGAAAGACACTTGTACCGGCCACCCCTTTTTACCCTACACACACCCAAACAAACATTTCACAATTTTGAAGACTCATTGCAGTTATGTCCCTTCACCCTTCCCCCCTTGGATCCACCTATGGTTACCATACAAACTAAGACAGAGCTAGTAATAGAAGACGACCCACAATAAACTATTTGAAGGTGGTTTGAAAAATAGACACACTGGAAAAGAACCAAATATATATAGCCCACAGCAAGTCATTGATAAAAACAATGTTTAAAAAAAAAATCACAAATATTGTTAGTAGAAAGGCCTAGTTAAGCCAGTTATGAAGAAAAGGCTGTAGGAACAACAAAAGCGCAATAGCAAGTCAACACAGACCACATTTGATGCCCAGAATTAGGTTCAGGTAGGTTTAAAAATAAAACAATAATTCATAACATTGAATTCCATTAAAAAATGATTTCCTGAAGGCCTACAACTTTGAGATCAATGGATTTATTTATAAATAAAGATACTGCTACCAGTCATTTTTATTTATTTAGCACAAAACATTTCAGAAAATAAGAATTGAGACTGGTAGCAGTATTTTCATTTTTTAACAAATCAATTCACACAATTTGGATAAATATTTTTTAAACTTTACCACAGACTATACCAATGACTATTGACCAATTCTACATCTGCATCAACATATGTACTCTGCAGCCCATCGTATGTTTCCTGGTGAAGGGTACAAAGACAAAGTACCACTTAATTTATTCTCATTCCAAGAGACTGAGAAGTTTAATATACACTATGTGATCAAAAGTATCTAAACACCTGGCTGAAAACAACAAAATTTCATGGAGCCCTCCAATGGTAATGGTGGAATTCAATATGGTGTTGGCTCACCCTTAGCCTTGATGACTTCTTACTCTCACAGGCACACAGCATACATTCAATCAGGTGCTGAAAGGTTTCTTGGGGAATGGTACCCCATTCTTCGTGGAGTGCTGAACTGAGATAAGGTCCCTGCGTAGGTCGGTGAGGCGTGGCATGAAGTCAGCATACCAAAACATCCCAAAGGTGTTCTATAGGATTCAAGTCAGGACTCTTGAGCAGCCATTTCCATTACAGGGATGTCTTAGTCATGTAACTGCTCCATCACAGACTGTGCATTATGAACAGGTGCTCAATCATATTGAAAGATGCAATCGCCATCCCTGAATTGCTTTTCAACAGCAGGAAGCAAGGTGGTGCTTGAAACATCAATGTAGGACTGTGCTAAGGTAATGCCACATAGAACAACAAGGGGTGCGCAAGCCCCCTCCATGAGAAATGTGACCACATCATAACACCACCGCCTCTGAATTGTACTGTTGGCACTACACACACTGGTATATGACGTTCTCCGAGAATTCACCATACCCACACCCTGCCATTGGATCACCACATTGTGTACCGTGATTCGTCACTCTACATAACGTTTTTCCATAGTTCAATCGTCCAATGTTCACACTCTTTACACTAAGAGAGGGAGCATTTGGCATTGACTGCGTGATGTGTGTCTTATCCACAGTAGCTCAACATAGAATCAACATTTTTTTCACCTCCTGCCTAACTGTCATAATACTTTGAGTGGATCCTCATGCAGTTTGGAATTTCTGCGTTATAGTCTGAATTTATACCTGCTCTGTACAACCCTCTTCAACTGTCTGCGGCCTCTGTCTGACTACAGACGAGGTAGGCCTGTACACTTTCGTGCTGTACGTGTCCATTCACATTTCCACTTTACTATCACATCAGAAATAATGGACCTAGGGATGTTTAGAAGTGGAGGAATCTTGCATAAAAACTTGCCACCATCAATCGCCTGACCACATTTCGAAGTCTGATTTCTATGGAGCACCACATTCTGCTCTCTCAAGGTGTCCAATGACTCCTCACGTTACTGATATGGTGTACCTCGCAGTAAGCAGCAGCACAAAGCATCTAATATGCAAAAAGTATGTTTTGTGGGTATCCAGATACTTTTGATCACATAGTGTATATTTGTGACCTGATGTAGTATAAAAGCAAAGATAATGAAATACTTGAGAACAAATTGAGTTTAAATGAGTATCACACACACTAATTAACAGTCTTTCATTATTTTGTGCTTGATCAATTTATAGTTTTATTATGTTATATTGTTTTGCTTCACTTGGAAAGTTTATAGAAAAAAAATTGACGTGGAAGTGAGACTTTTTTCTTTCTTTTGGAGGGTGAAGGGAAGGGACAGTAATTAATGTTCAAATAACTTTATGTGTGACGATTATTTGTATATTCTGCAGTTGTGTACAAAACATGCTGAATAATGGGAGGCAAGAGGTGTCATGTGACCAATGATGAGATCAGGAAGGGTTACTATGTGTGGATGTTACATTTGGTAATTTTTACAGTTTTGTGTGTGTGTGTGTGTGTGTGTGTGTGTGTGTGTGTGTGTGTGTGGTGGGAGGGAAATGGGAGTAACATTGTTATCATCTTATTACTTACGGTTGAATTAATGAATGCACTGTGTTTAACTGGATTTAATTGTTTTACTTTACAACATACCAGGCATTTCTCCTAAGAGATATCAGGAGCATTTTCTTTGATGTTTTTTGCATGTGACTGCAATCTCGTTTTTGCCGTGTGTAGTTATAATCAGCCGAAACAAATACTGTCCATATTGCGCGTGACACCCTGAGTTGACGAAAATGTTTGTTTGCTTGCCATTACAAACAAAAATGTTTTTAAAGTGGAATTTATACACACATTTGATGGTGTGGTCAAAAATTAGTATACAGTGATAATCAGTTTAACAAGATATACTAACAGGTTCAGTAAAACATGAAATATAACCAGTACCCCTGCAGCAACAGAACAGCTGTTGCTGTCAGTTTGGAACAGGGCGGTGCTGACTCTACAGCAGTACTGACGATTCTTCATGTTTTAGTGTCCCATTCACATATACTGATCAACCAAATGTTGCACTAGGCTAATTTGGGGTCACTATACAGAATGCATATGCAAAATTACACTTCATTAGCCCCCCTTTAAACACCCAACAACAACACTTCATTGGCACAGGGTAAAGCATGAAAGATTTTATGGGTTTTATGGGTTTTGTTTGGGCTGATTCAAACAACCTACTGCAAAAATGAAACTAAGAACAAGATAAAATGCACTTGATAATTCTTATGAGATAACCTGTATTTCTTTTTTACATGGGCAGGATATGAACTGGCCATTTACGCACATGAGCACTTTCAGTCTGCAAATGAAATTGATTCAAAGCATTGAAATGAACATTCGGACTTATAATTTTTTCTTTTACTTTGTATAAATTTGAATATTTAGACCGTTTTTAATTTTGTTGTTAAACTGAATGTGATGAGTTCACAAGTTGCAAACTAGATGCCAATTTATACTCACTATGAGCTGTCCAGAGCCAGAGCTACGAGGATTTCTGAGAAAGTTTTGTGTTTGTGTTACGTAATGAAGAAGGTATTAAGTTAGTGTGATGTAAGAACTTCAGTGAAAATTAAAATGAAGTTGTTTGACATTAAATTCTGTTCCTGTTTTATGTATTTTGTGAAAGTTAACTCTACTGCTCTTAATACAGTTTTTACTATTGCAACTGGAACATCTTTTCTATGACTGAAAGCCTCATTCCAGTTGGACTGACTACATTAACGAATTATTTGATTTACTATTTACAGAAGTAAAGTAGTCATGGACCTGAAGGTTAGTTTGAACACCATAGCAGTGTATGAGGAATGGTCATATTAGAAGGTTGTATGCTGTTGACTTATAATGTTTAACTTCTGTAGTGCTATTACCTGGCAAGGCCAAGGGGTAACGCGGCAGCGGCAGGAACTAACTTGGTCACATTACGAGGTACAGCTGGGCTACTGTTACACTAGCGTGCGTTGTTACCGGTAAGTGCGAGAATGGAAGGTAAGCTGGGAAAGTGTGTCTACAAGTGCGACGACTTAAATTTGTAGACGACGAGCAACAGAAGGGATTGACCATGCCCGTGCAGAATGTGATGGAACGAGCTGCCAAAATGTTAAAGCTGAGCAAGAGGATGATGCCGAGCAAAGTGGGACTCACGTTTCTATGCCGAAGAATAAGCAAGAACTTCACAATAAGTATGTGATTGACGATATGTATAAATGTATTATCAGGCAGCAATTTCAATGGTATTATGAACAATATAAAGAAATAACTTTTAGAAAAAATGCAAATCTGTGTCAAAATGAATGAACATTAACTTGTTCTCATTTTCATTATTTTTACTGTCTTGTTCATTGAAGAACAGAAAAATTTCTTCACTCAGTTTGGTTGTCACATTTGTAAATTCTAGGAAGACAGTTTCTTCTTTACATTTTTAATAGCCATTCAAACTTGATCCTTCTCAAATTGGTCATTGGTCTTAGTGCAGAATCATTTAGGAGCCTCAAACACTGCCATCTGGCCATCCGGTCAACATACAGCTAGCCTTTTATTTACGCATTTGAGACGAGTATTTCAACATTTCAAATAAATTAAAGTTTTATAGTTTATTTGACAGGTGTATGGGTAAAATAGTTACAATAAGATGGGAACAAATACACTGCTAAATACGTGTTAAAATGTCACACGTGATGCTGGTTGCCACTGATTCCAGTATGTGTTATGAGGTGTACACTCCCAAAGATATCCAAGCGTATCTAAGCACATGAACAGTTTTCTATGTCAACTGTAAATGCACAGACTGATCGCAATACACAGTACTAGCTTTGCTTTTCATGTCATACAGCTGTGTACACAATGCTCCCATTTTTCTGTTTTCAATAGTTTACTGAGAATAAATTTATTGAAGCACAGGTTCCTCACATCTGATTCAAGAGCTGGATCTTGTGCATAAGAAACAATACTAGTAAAGAAGGCTCCAAATGCCATACATGTTACAACCCATCTCTTTGACTATTGGGAGTGGCATATTGGCTTTAGATCTTAGTCACAGGCGGATACACAAATCTTATCTCCAGTTACCTGACAACTGGGAGACTGTACAACTCTCCAGCCTTCTGTACTGCCAAGTCACTTATGATGTGAAATAAAATTAAATCAGTTTCATTGGGTGGCATAACCACGCTTTTTGTGTAGGTCTACTCTGCTGCCTATGATAAAGTATCTAGTGATTTTAGTGGTGACAATGATATTATAATAGTTTTATTATTGTTGCCAGTACTTGCAGACAGGCCTGAAAATTTGTGCCTATCTATTTTTAATAGCTAGCAACATATTTGTAATATTTAAAACAAAAATCGTAGGGCACACACATTATATAACAGATATGAATAGTTCACGAAATCACTTACAATTTTGTTGCATTACAAATGACGTGAACTGTTGTGTGATTTCTCTAAACAACATCTATTTCCTACTATTATCTCTTTCATGAACCTCACCATTTTTCATTTTAACTTGTAAAATAATTGTCATAGCTATTTAAAATACACAAGCACAAATGTTTAGGTCCATCTGTTGGGGTTATATTATACTTTTTAGTCAGTTTCAAAAATATGTTTTTATCATCCTGAGCATGTGAAATTATTAAATTGATTTCAATCATTATGATGAGATTACAATGGGCATATGACAACTTTCATGTTAATTTCAGCCTTCTTCTGTGAATCAATATATTGCCTTCTCCTATGTATGTCTCGTGAAACGAATGAGAAGGAAAAACTAGAGAGATTGGAGCTCACATGGAGTCATTGAGTGTACCATTAATCGTTCTTACTACAAAACATTTTCAACAGGAACAGGAAAAGAAAAAAAAAACAGCAGTGGTACAAAAAGTGTCCTCCACCACACACACCAGATAAACAGATACATAGCATTTTGAGCTATTGAATGTTTCAAGTCTATAACTCATTAGGAAAATCTCAAACATTTTCTACCTTGAATTTCAAATTAAACCTTTTTTCACCCACCACACGACCAAATGGTACGAATACAACCATGAGACTAGGAGACTCTGCGACCATCATGTCAAGCTTCATGGTATCTGAGTCAAGGTGACTTTGTGTGAATAATGCCATTTAACTACATAGGCTGCATCCCTTGGTCGCACAGTATCTCGTTGGCTCAGTGACTTAAGTATCCCCATGTGAACAGAGCCTGAGCAGAACTAGACACATTTGGATTGGCCTTGGATAAAGTCCTAGAAAATCATGGCTTTTGGCACTTCAGACTGCTGAGGCAGTTGCATTTGCTTACAGAGCCACGCACAAATACAAATTGATAGCTTGTAAAGTAACTGTAGTGAATTAACTGACCAATTAAGATACTGTTACTGGCCATCAGTACTGCAACTGGCTAATTGCAGTCTATGCACTATGGATACATTGAATATTATTTTTCTGTATTTATCAGGGTAAGTGATCTCTTACAACAATTAAAGCTGAAGTTCTCTAAAGCCTTCAGATGTGTGATGATCGAGACCTATCTCACTGGTATTCAGTTCTGCAAAATAGCAGGCATAGCACTTGTGCCATATGTGAAACATCCTGTACTTTCATTGTTTCATCTTCTTGCAGTTACAGTATTACTCATCTCAGCAGTTTTTTTTCAATTGCATATACCCTAATTACATTTTTCCTCTGAGGTAACACACAGCACAGCAATACTAACTAGTAGAGGAGTGATAGCTAACTGCAATGTTGAAAACTGTCTCGAAGGGTGAAACCAACAATGAAATAAATTGACATTCCTAAAGCTTTTCATCTTCGTTCCAAAATATACATATATGAAACATGAACACATTACAGAACAATCTGTATGCAGTAGGTAGAGTTATCTAGTTGATGTTAATTGGACACATACTTTCATGAAAAATACTAAATATTTCCTTTGACAGCTTTAAACTAGAGGGGCTGTATTTGATAAGAATCTAAAGGTTGCATAACTGTTTACATTCTAAGAAATGAAGCACATATATGCCTACAGACTTGCACAGCTTCATCATCAAATAAATAAATGTCTTTCAGTGTCAATAAAATTCTTCGGGGTTTGAGACCACGTCATAAATTTTTATAAATCTACCGATGTTTTGGACTCTGTTGCAAGTGGCCTTCATCAAGGTCTGTGTCTGACTGCCGAATGTGAGTTGTGTAAGTCACAAGCAATCTCACATTATACAAGTCAAAAGCTATCTCACATTATACAAGTCAAAAGCTATCTCACATTATACAAGTCAAAAGCTATCTCACATTCAGCAGTCGGGCACAGACCCTGATGAAGGCCGCCCGCAACAGTGGCCGAAACGTCAGTAGATTTTATAAAAATGATGACACAGTCTAAATACCCTGAAGAATTTTATTGACAATGACAATGGTTGCGAAAGTCTATGCTTGCATTTAAATTTCTTTCACTTGATATTTAGATGTGTAAAAACTGGAAGTAGCAAAAAAATATTTTACCTTGACTAAATTAGCAACAGCACGACTAACAGCCATAACTGGCCGTTCAAGATCTGGCATAGGATTGCCATCTTCTGCTTCTTCATGAAGGATCACCAACCGTGACACCTGCAAATATAGTTCCAGGTATAGTACAAGGAATAATTCCTAAAATATAAGTTTGATGACTAATATTTACAATGGGACATATTGAAACACTAATTTGAATTCCACATTATAAAGAAATTAATGATATTGGAAACACATATAGAAAAATGTTTCTCACCCTACTGAAGATATTCTTTCTAACAAGAATTAGGCCTAATGAAATAACATTTTTGAATGAAGTGAAATAAATACAACATCTGCTTGTAGGGGTTCTAGTACAAAAATTACAATGCACGGGTACGAGAAACAGTTCCATTTACATTATTTCATGTAATATGTGCTGATATCACAAGTGCCAAGAATAATTGTTATACTTTATAAATTCAGAAAAATAAACTGTCACTAATCTTATGGCAATGCCCAGATCTTTCAGCGATATTTACAATTTTACTGTTTGAGTACTGAAAACACACTAGATCAGCAGCCATCAGTAGATGGTCCCAAGTTGTGTGTTGTAACAACATATGGCCAAGGACTGCAGGCCCCATGGGCACTTGATATCAGCTGCATGTGGCTTATGGGTGCAGCTGGATGACCACTGAACTACATGGACTGGAGCAGTAAGTATTACTTAAATCCTGTAATGAAACCAAGCTGGGATATTTGTAACACTTCCATACACTCAAATATATTTTTAAAAAACTAGGCATCCTTATTGCATCTACCATTCTGTGGAATGATACAATTAAATATTTCACTAATAGTTACAATCATGGAACTACAGCCAGTTTGGACCTATGTTAAGGCCGAGAAGGAAATAAATAAATAAATAAATAAATAAAATAAATAACAAAATAGAACTCCAGAAAAAACTGAAAAACAAAAAAGAAAACAGTACATTAAATTGCCAAAGGAACTGAGAATGATTACTGCTATAAGTTTTTTAAAGGTAGCTAAAATATTCTTCATAATTAATGTGTACTATACAGTCACAGTCAAAGTCAAAGTACCACAATGCCATATCGACAGGTCAGCTGATTTCATAAGTAAACCATATATCCTTTGTGAACAGACTAGAGTTAGTGCAAGCAGCACAGCAGCAATTTCACAGCCCAGGAGTCACTGTGGGTGTACGGCAATGAAAAATTAACTTACTTTTTTTATACAGATCATACCAAAATTAGTATCACAGTTTTAAAGCTTTGTAGAATTTGTTATTGTGGCCTTACCCTTACGAATTATATATGAAATGAACGAGCAACTCCAACAGTTTTCTCTGCGAGTGTGTGTGTGTGTGTGTGTGTGTGTGTGTGTGTGTGTGTGTGTGTGGGCGCGCGCGCGCGCATATGTTCTGGTGCCTCCAGCTTCTGTTAAAAGCACTAGTAGACAAGGTGGCAAATGAGAAGCTGAAAGCTTTTTGTGTGTTACAGTTTGCAAAAATCAAATCTGAAATTAGAATGTAACATGTATTGCACATTAAGTTCCACTGGACTCCTCCGACTGATAACATCCATGGGTATTATCATTTTGAAGACACAGGCTGTCTTTGCAAAAGGAAGAGTAGAACACGGCCAGGCATGATTGAAAAACGTGTTAACAATTTCAGTGGTATGTCTGTGTGGAGAGTTTTACGGAGATACAACTATGTTTGCAGTTGTTACAGGTTCTGAAACCTACAGGCCATTGTGCACATGACAACTTTGCAAACAATATGTTGATGCTTACCAATGTTAATTTTCTGTATAGGGTCATCTTAAGTGATGAACCAACATTTCACCTAAGTGGACTTGTAAATATTGATAAAGTGCAAATCTGGAGGTCAGCAATTCCCCACAATATGGTTAGGTTAGAACAAGGTTCTCCTAAATTGTTTTTATGCCATATTCCAGTGCAAAGTGAATGGGCCTTTCTTTTACAATGAATTAATGTGTCTATCTTGAGCTACAACAATGGCTCTTTCCTCAATTACATGAGGCTGAACCAGAGAACTTTATTTGGCAACAGGATGGTGTACCATGTCATTGGGAAGCCTTTGTATGCAATTGGTTAAATAAAGTTCCCAAGTGCTGGGCTGGTCTTAAGGAGCCGGATGACACAGCCTTGCAATTTTTACCTTTGGGGGTTTGTAAAGGATCAAGTGTAGGAAAGGGTGCTGACAATGATCACTTTTAAGAAAAACTGTGAGTTGCTCATTCATTTGATAATTTGTAATTGTAAGGTCACCATATTACATTCTACAGAGCTTTAAACCCCTATATAATAAATCATTTGTATGCATGCGCATGGTGATGACCAAAAAGTATGTTTTTTATTAGAAGTAGTAGTTGTTTGTTAAGCTTAAGGGACTTAACTGTGGGGGTCATCAGTCCCTAAATTTACAAACTATTTACGAACTACCTAATACTAAAGACGACACAAACATCCATGCCCGAGGAAGGATTCGAACCCCTGACCGTAGTGGCTTTAATAGAAATTACTTGAAACAATTTATGAGTGTAAATCATGCAACACTGTGCAATGGAGACTAATCAAATGAGAGAGTGTAGTTTTAAAAACATTTACCAGGCTGGAGTTACTCGGTTCATTCTGATATGGGTTTTCCACAATTACAAACATACTCCACAAGCCACCATATAGTACATGACAGTGGGTACCTTATACAACTACTAATCATTTCCCTTTCCTGTTCTACTCCCGAAAAGGAAAAATGGGATCGTTTATATGCCTCCACACACACTTTAAGTTCTCTTATCTTTGAAATCTTATTGTATTTTGAACCTTGAGAACAACTATCTTTGCTTCCTCAGCATTGTCCAATTATTATTATTAAAACATAGCAGGTATTCTCCATCCTTAATCCACATAACCACCACACACTTCTTCAGTGCCTAATTTAGAATGTATTTGAATCTGGCATATAATATCTCTAAAGCCATTGTACCAGAACTAAATATTGGCAATTCATTCATTAGATGAGACACTAACAGCTTTGTATCAGCTCTTTCTAGCATAAACACCCTACTTGCCTTCTTGACAGGTTTATTAACTTCGGTAACCATGATCATTATGACATCATCATCACTAACACATGTTGCTACACTGACATTTACAAGGTGAGGCCTGTTTGTAGCTATAATTTCTAAAATATTTACATAGTGTATGGGCTGTCGACTTAGCTACACAAGACACTTCTTGGTAGCCTGTTCAATACAAATTACAAGGCTGCTTGTCCATATCACTTGAAATGAAACTATAGATGTTCTAGTCTGTACTCGTATTGTTGTTATGGTCTTCAGTCCAGAGACTGGTTTGATGCAGCTCTCCACCCTACTCTATCCTGAGCAAGCCTTTTCATCTCCTCATAAGAACGGCAACCCACATCTACTTGAATCTGCTTACTATACTCGTCTCTTGGTCTCCCTCTGCGATTTTTACCCCACACACTTCCCTCCAATGCTAAATTTACGATTCCTCGATGTCTAAGAATGTGTCCTACAAAGCGATCCCTTCTTTTAGACAAGGTATGCCAAAAATTCCTTTTCTCACCAATTCTATTCATTACCTCTTCATTAGTTATGCAATCTACCCACCTAATCTTCAGCATTCTTCCCTTCCTTGTCCTACTACCGAATTCCAGTCTCCCATAACAATTAAGATTTCCTCTCCCTTAACTGTCTGAATAATTTCCTTTAGCTCCGCATATATTTCTTCGATCTCCTCATCATCAGCAGAGCTAGTTGGCATATAAACCTGTACTACTGTTGTCGGTGTTGGCTTCATATCTATCTTGACAATGATAATGCGATCACTGTGCTGCTCATAGTAGTTTACCCGCATTCCTATTTTCTTATTCCTTACCAGTCCTACTCCTGTGATACCCCCAACTGATTTTGTATTTATAATCCTGTACTCACCTGACCAGAAATCCTGTTCATCCTGCCACCAAACTTCACTAATCCTCACTATATCTAGCTTCAACCTATCCATTTCCCTTTTTAAATTTTCTAATTTTCCAACCCGATCAGTAGAATGCCAGTATTGTCTTTCCTGATGATCACATCCTCCTGAGTAGTCCCCGCCCGGGGATCCGAATGGGGGACTATTTTACCTCCGGAATATTTTACCCGAGAGGATGCCATCATCATATTTTCATACAGTAGAGCTGCATGTCCTCAGGAAAAGTAACAGCTGTAGTTTCCCCTTGCTTTCAGCCGTTCGCAGTAACTGTGTGGCAAAGCCACATTAGCTGATGTTACAAGGCCAGCTCAGTCAATCATCCAGACTGTTGCCCCTGTAACTACTGAAAAGGCTGCTGCCCTCTTCAGGAACCACACGTTTGTCTGGCCTCTCCACAGATACCCCTCTGCTGTGGTTGCACCTACGGTATGGCTATCTGCATCGTTGAGGCAAGCAAGCCACCCCACCTTGGCAATGTTTGTGTTTCGTGGGGGTGGGTACTCTTATTATACAGGAGAAATTCATAGCAGGAAAAGTATATAAAAAATAGAAGAAGATTACTTACCAGGCGAAGGAGCACAGGAAGTGATAGTAGCACAAAAATTAATAAATTTACACACACACACACACACACACACACACACACACACACACACACACACACAATGCTAGCTTTCACATCCTAGCTGCTTCTTCAGGCAGAAGGTAAGGAGAGGGAAAAAGAAATGATGGGGGTTTTAAGGGAGTGGGTAAGGAGTCATTCCAATCCCGGGACAGGAAAGACTTACCTTGGGGGGAAAGAAAGGAGGGTAAACAAATACACACCCACCCACACATATACACAAATGCAAGCACACATAGGAAGACATACTGTAGAAAGCAAAGAAGTTGGACAGAGATACCACTTGAGGCAGAGGCTCTGTCCAGAGAATCGAGGCAAAGATGTTCGAGATGGTGGGCGGGAATTTGAATTTAGCGGAGGTTGAGCCCAGGTGGGCAACGGGAAAAGAGAATATGCTGAAGGGCAAGTTCCCATCTCCGGAGTTCTGAAAGCCTGGTGTCGGTGGGAAGTATCCAGATAACCCGAACGCTGTAACATTGTGCCAAGATGTGCTGGCCATGCACCAAGGCATGTTTAGCCACAGGGTAATCCTCATTACCAACAAACACTGTCTGCCTGTGACCGTTCATGCCAATGGACAGTTTGTTGCTGGTCATTCCCACATAGAAAGCTTCACAGTGCAGGCATGTCAGTTGGTAAATCAGAGCAGGCAAGTGGCTCTGCCCTTGATTGTGTACACTTTCTGGGTTACGGGACTGGAGTATGTCGTGGTGGAAGGGTGCATAGGGTAGGTTTTACAACGAGGGCAGTTACAAGGGTAGGAGCCAGAAGATAGGGAAGGTGGTTTGGGGATTTCATAGGGATGGACTAGGAGATTACGGCGGTTACGCTGGCGGCGGAAAGACACTCTCGGTGGAGTGGGAAGGATGTCATGAAGGATGGATCTCATTTCGGGGCAGGATTTAAGGAAGTCGTATCCTTGCTGGTTAAAGTCACCCAGGACTAATACTGTATGGTTCTGGTACATTCACACTAACCAGCACGGACTTTCTTTGAAAGACTCTAGAAGTGACAGAGGAACTGGGTGACACACTAAAACAACCATTAACTTTATTTTTCCTAGACCTGTTATAGATTCACTTCACAGTGAATCTCAACTTCGACCTCAGTAGAAACAATATTTTTGTCATCTACAATGATCAAACATACTCCAACTGTGATGCATCTATTTTTCCCGACACACATTCTGTTGTTGTTGTTGTGGTCTTCAGTCCGGAGACTGGTTTTATGCAGCTCTCCACAATACCCTATCCTGAGCAAGCCTCTTCATCTCCACATAAGAATGGCAACCTACATCTGCCTGAATCTGCTTACTGTATCCATCTCTTGGTCTTCCTCTGCGATTTTTACCCTACACACTTCCCTCTAATGCTAAATTCACAATTCCTTGATGTCTAAGAATGTGTCCTACCAATCGATCCCTTCTTTTAGTCAAGGTATGCCAGAAATTTCTTTTCTCCCCAATTCTGTTCAGTACCTCCTCATTAGTTACGCGATCCACCCACCTAATCTTCAGCATTCTTCTGTAGCACCATATTTCCAAAACCTCAATCCTCTTCCTGTCCGCACTGTTTATCGTCCATGTCTCACTCCCATACAAGGCAACACTCCATACAAATGCCCGTAGAAAGGACTTCCTTAGGCTTAAATCAATATTCGATGTTAACAAATTTCTCTTTTTCAAAAACGCTTTTCTACCCATTGCCATTCTGCATTTTATATCCTCTGTACTGCGACCATCATTTGTTATTTTACTGCCCAAGTAACAAAACTCATCTACCTCCTTTATTGCTTCGTTTCCCAATCTAATTCCTTCAGCATCACCTGATTTTCTTACACGGCACTCCATTACGCTAGTTTTGCTCTTGTTAATGTTCATCTTATATGCCCCTTTCAGCACACTGCCCATTCCGTTCAATTGCTCTTCCAGGTCCTTTGCTGTATCTGACAGAATTACTATGTCGTCGGCAAAACGCAATGTTTTTAATTCTTCCCCCTGAACTTTTATTCCTTCACCAAATTTCTCCCTGCTTTCCTTTATAGCTTGCTCAATGTACAAATTGAATAACATTGGAGAAAGGCTACAACCCTGTCTCACTCCCTTCTTTTGTGATTCTTTAACCAGGTGTTTGTTATAACTAAATTATGTTCCGTGCAAAATTCTACCAGGCGGCTTCCTCTTTCATTCCTTTTCCCCAGACCATATTCACCTACTATCTTCCCTTCCCTTCCTTGTCCTACTATCTAATTCCAGTCTCCCATAACAATTAAGTTTTCTTCTCCCTTAATTGTCTGAATAATTTCCTTTAGCTCCGCATATATTTCTTCGATTTCCTCATCATCGACAGAGCTAGTTGGCATATAAACCTGTACTACTGTTGTCGGTGTTGGCTTCGTATCTATCTTGACAATGATAATGCGATCACTGTGCTGGTCATAGTAGTTTACCCACATTCCTATTTTCTTATTCATTATCAATCCTACTCCTGTGATACCCCCAACTGATTTTGTATTTATAATCCTGTACTCACCTGACCAGAAATCCTGTTCATCCTGCCACCGAACTTCACTAATCCCCACTATATCCAACTTCAACCTATCCATTTCCCTTTTTAAATTTTCTAATTTTCCTACTCTATTAAGGGATCTAACATTCCACGCTCCGACCCGTAGAATGCCAGTATTGTCTTTCCTGATGATCACATCCTCCTGAGTAGTCCCCGCCCGGAGATCCGAATGGGGGACTATTTTACCTCCGGAATATTTTACCCGAGAGGATGCCATCATCATATGTTCATACAGTAGAGCTGCATGTCCTCAGGAAAGGTAACGGCTGTAGTTTCCCCTTGCTTTCAGCCGTTCGCAGTAGCTGTGTGGCAAAGCCACATTAGCTGATGTTACAAGGCCAGCTCAGTCAATCATCCAGACTGTTGCCCCTGTAACTACTGAAAAGGCTGCTGCCCCTCTTCAGGAACCACACGTTTGTCTGGCCTCTCCACAGATACCCCTCCGCTGTGGTTGCACCTACGGTATGGCTATCTGTATCGTTGAGGCATACAAGCCACCCCACCTCGGCAATGTCTGTGGTTCATGGGAGTGGACACACATTCTTCTATGTTTCGCTAAATATTTCAAATCTTCATATGTAAGGATTCAGTCAGCTCTCAGTCCCCAGTTACCAGAGCGCAACCAATTTTGCACAGTGTAGTAAATTTGGAAACTTTTTTTTAAGATATTGAAAATCAACTGCTAATATTTTGACTGTCTAAGTGTCTTTGATCTGAACGTGGTGTGATTACACTGTCTGTATGTCGAATGGTGAGTATTCATCAGATTATTGTTATTGTTGTTAAAAACAAAAATGTTCAAATGTTTGTACAGCTTATGGGACTTAACTACAGGGTCATCAGTCCCTAAACTTACAAACTACTTATGAACTAGCTTATACTAAAGACGGCACAAACATCCATGCCCAAGGGGGGATTCGAGCCCCTGACCGCAGCGGCCATGCAGACCGTGACTGGAAAGTGCAGACCACTCGGCCACTGCGTCTGGCTGTTGTTGTTGCTGCTGCTGCTGCTGCTGCTGCTGCTGCTAGGATGTTTAAATGGGACCGTACTGCAGGGTTATCAGTTGCCTATTTCCAGCTGAGTTGTCACATAATAAGCTAGACAATATAAAATTAAGCACTCCACACCCAGTACAAGGGATTGCAGATAGTCAATGAATTCTAAAAGAGCAACACAAAAAAGGAAGCTGAAAATGAGTAAACCAAGTAGTCAATGGACCTAGAACATCACAGCAGAAGAGTGTGGCTGGCTGATCATGAGAGAATAATACAGGATGAGCCAGCCACTCTGCACACACTTAAAATGCCCCAGCTAAAAACAAGACAAACTATAAAAGAGACAAATAGTTTAAAAGTTATAGAGGGGTGGGGGTCCAAGAAATCATGCAAATGAGCCCACCACTAAATAGAATGATCAAAAGCCAGCTGTGCGAATGAAACCTAAAACACGGTCAGGCATCGTCAGCTAAAACTGACGGAAGTATTAGCAGATTAAAAAGAGTGCCACAAGGCAGCTAAAAGCTGACAGTGCAATAGAATGTGGACCACTGTCAGCAAAGCATCGCAACGGCACTTTGGTGGGTCCTCTCGGCGAAGGAGGTGGTCATGTGTCAACCACGTATGGCCAATACGCAGTCTGCAAAGAACAACAGTGTCCTGACAAGACGAGGCCCTCAGGGAGAACTTCCATGTGTTCACAGAGAGTTTAACTGCACGGAGCTGATTTGGTATGCTCAAGACGGCCCATTCAGAGTTCCAAAGCCATAGGATCTTGCGGTTCAACTCCTGTCTGAGAGCCCCTTCATGGGTGCCAATCTGCAAGGGCCGTCTGGTGGTCTCCTTGGCCAGCTGATCAACATGTTCAGTCCCCCTTATGCCAATATGGCCCAGGTTCCAACTGAAGACCACAGAATGGCCTGACTTCACGAGGACAGATACACAGTCTTGGATAGGCTGCATCAACTCGGGGAGTCCCTACAGATGACCCACTGGGACAGGCTTGGAGATGTTTCAGAGCTCTAGAAATAGCAACAAGCACCACGGTGAAAACACAATTCCCACTTGAGAAGGACCGCTGTTCAACGAGGTCACCATGGAGATACACATACCCAGGATGGCCATCTACTAGGAAACCATCAGTGTAAACAACTTCTGCATCACTGAATGAACTGGCGACGGAGAATCAATTGTGAAATGGAGGCTTTTGAATCCTGGGACAAGTCCAACCCAGGCAGCAAGTGGGGGATGCACTAAGGAGGGATATGGAAAGAGTAGTGAAAAGTGGGAGGGAAGGGATTCAAGTGATGAGAGAAGGGAATGGACACGGACCACAATCAGGAGACCCGACCTGCGCCACCTTTGTGGGGACAGGAATGCAGCAGGTGGAAAAATGAGCCTGCGATTTGGATTGTGTGGTGTAGACTTACGCATAATAGTTCGTGGTCGAGAGCGCTCACTTTAGTTCGCACCTCTGCCACAAACTAGTTCGTTCTTTTAGTTCATCCGCTCCCAGTGACGGCTGAGCGGCATGGTCTGCGCATGCAGGTGGATGGAGAAGTTCTCCCACCTAGCTGCTTCATGCACTTGCTGCTTGAACCCCTAACGATATCACACAAACCAAAAGAAACAGTATGTGGATAATTTCTCGCGTTTAAGTGTAGAGTTACCTCTATATCTTGGCATTATGGAATTTATTAGTCAGATATTGCAGAGTGCAGAATACTTCAAAACAGATTTTTGTAGCACGGAACTATGTAATCTAGCAGGCAAACGCTCACCTCGAAATGACTCAGCAACAGAAGGCAAACATGTTATTTTTAATTCTGCTACGTGCCCTCTCGCTATTGCCCATCGGACTTTGGAAAAGAATCCTACGAACTAAGAAGCGAGATACGTTTGGCATAATAGTTCCGACCGACTGATCACGCATATTTTAGTTCGCAATCCGTAGCTCTCCTCTTAGTTTGTAGCTCGGTCGCGAAGTAGGTCACTCTTCTTAGTTCATCCGCTCTTTTTTCACTTTTGCTACCACTATTAAAAGAGCTCGTTCTCTTGCTATGACAGCTTTTTTATATAATGAATCAGTGTTGCCAAAGTGTGTGCTATTACCCAATTAGACATCAAATAAACAAATAAACCAGTTATTTACACGAATGGGTGATACAATGGTATTCAACTACTTTGTACAGAGATTACTCGTAGTACTTTATTTTTAAAATGGATTTCTTGTGGCAGTGAACTATGAAACTATGGCTGAACTGCATCTCAGCTCGAAATGATGGTAACTGGTAGAAGGGAATCGCGCAATTCTATGCGCTCTCGCTGTTCCCCATCAGTCATCGGAAAAGGAGCGGACGAACTAGTTGGCTCACGAACTACACAAGACTAGCGTGGTGAAGCACGAATGTAGTAAACATGCGAGGTCAACAACTGTTATCAGCGGAACCACAGGGATGGAACCCCAGCCTTGGCAAGGAGGCTTGTCACTGGGATTGTGTGAAAAGCCCACATTGCTAAATAGACACCCGTATGTAGAATGGAGCCTAAGACTTGCAATTCAGAAGGAGCTGCCGAATCATACACCTGGCTCCCACAGTCCAGGCGTGACTGGATAAAGGCCTTATAAAATTGCAAGAGGGTTGGATGGGCGGCTCCCCAAGCAGTGTGGCTGAGGCAGTGCAATATATTTAAGTTCTGCTAACAGTTTCATTGCAGCTGTTGTAGTACCCACGTCAGTCCGGCATCAAACAGTATGCCTAAGAAGCAATGCATCTCTTCAAAGCGAAGCATGTCATCACCCAAATACAGTTCGGAGTTCGGGTGCACTGCCCGATGATGACAAAAGTGCACAACCCGAGTTTTGGGCTGGAATCCATGGGCTAAGGCCTAGGACTACGACTTTTGAATGGCTCCCTGCAGTTGCCTTTCAGCTGCACCAATGATAGCGGAACTAATGTACATACAAAAGTCATCGGCATACAGTGAAGAGGAAACCAATGACCCCACTGCCGCAGCAAGGCCGTTGATGGCAATTAGAAATAGTGGAACACTAAGAACAGAGCCCTGTGGGACTCCCTTCTCCTGAACATGGAGTTGAGATAAGTACCTACGATAACATGGAAAAAACGATGCTAGGACGTTCTGGTTGAACAGTGGAAGTGGACCTCTCGCCCCAGCCATGCAGCATAGCCAGAATACGATGGCACCAGGTGCTGTCAGAGGGCCTTTCAAAGATCGAAAAAGACCGCAACCAGGTGCTCAAGCCTTTTGAAAGCAGTGCAGATAGGTGACTCCAATGACACTAGGTTGTCTACAGCAGAACAGCCTCAGTGGAAGCCCTCCCCCCTCTCCCCCTTCGTGGGGCGAGGAGTCCCCAGTGTTCAAGAACCCACATGAGCTGCTATCTCACCATATGTCTGAAGAGTTTACAGAGGATGTTGGTGAGGCTGATCTGGTGGTAACTATCAGCCACCAGCGGGTCTGCTCCAGGTTTCAACACTGGGATGATGATTCTTTCCCGCCATTGTGATGGGAAAAATCCTGTATTCCCAAGAAAGTAAAACAGCGAGAAGCTGGTGTTTTTGCCGAAAGGTGATGGAGAAACTGGCTGTGAATTCAATTTGGTCCCATAGAGGTATCAGGTCATGCAGCAAAAAATCAAGTTCAGAATCAACTGTCTATGTACCCATCCAGGACTAAGTTCATCAAAATCATCCATTTTTCCTGATGGAGTAACTTCAACTGAAAGTAAGAACTATTAAATGCAATGCAATATGCTTTCCATTATTTTTTATAATTAACACTAGGACTGAAGAGCTACAGTACCAAAATTGAGGGCTGTACTGTTTTCACAGGCAGAATTATGAATTTTTAAAAATCATGAATTTAAACCACAGGGTGAAAAAAGTGTATTTTTCAACATTTTTCATAAACAATCTAAATGATGTTTCTCAAATTTTATATGATATCAACTTAGTGTTCTACATATGTGATGCATAAAAATTGAGGTCTATAGGTCAACTCATCGGTAAGCAGTAGCCCTCTGAAGATGGGGATTTTGGTGCCCGACTTTATTGCATACACATCTTTCAGCCGTCAAACATAATTTTCTAAGAAATGGTTGGAGATAGGACAGTGATACTTGGTAGTTTTTCTATTAAGACATGTAGGTACCCATGTATAAAATATGATCAAATTCTGAAATGGTCACCTTATCACCCCCCATGAGTTTCCACAGAATTACCCTTCTGCTTCACCCGCTCTTTGAGAGTGCAGATGTCTGCTCTGCAAGTTTCCGTTACAAAGCAACATGCTTAGTACTCTGCCATGTGCTCAGCTATAGCTTACAGGTCAGTGCAGAGAGTACCCTGGTTGGTGAGAGATGGGATTCCTGTCGGTGGGTGATACCCAATATCCAAAGAGGCGCCGTACTTGTATCCAGACCTGCGAAGGAAAGGCGCGCGAGCCGATTGCAGCTACATACCTCCTTCAGAAAGCCTGCTAACTTTGCTGAATCAAGGATGGATAGATGGTTTGATTTTTAAAGGGACTCAACAACTATGGTCATTAGTCCCTTGTTTCAACCATAGAGATTGGAATAAAAAGCACTACAATGTAGTATAAAACGATGTGTTAAAACTCACCAAGCAAAGAGTGTAACACGTCAAGAAATAAAAAAATTAAAGTAAAAACTGGTAAAAGAAGAGAAAGGTGGAAAGAGGATACCAGAGTGTCCTGGCCAAGTGACCACAGACAAGGTAGTATGGCATCTGGCCACTTTTGAACATTGAAACCACCTGCCTACAAGCAGTAGGCGAGGGAAGAACAAATATATAATGAACACAGTACTAAAAATCAAATAGATTAGTACAACCCACTCACACAAAATTTAAAACAGCATCAGCCATAGAGGCATTGCCAGCTAAAACAAGATTTAAATCGTCAGGGAGATTAAAATTCATCCTCCGAGTGGCTAAATCCGAGCATTCCAAGAAGATGCGGACGACCGTCAGACGCGCACCACATCGACACTCGGGAGGATCCTCGGGACAGAGAAGGTGACCGTGCGTAAGCCAAGTATGGCCGATACGCAGCTGGCAGAGAACAACAGAGTCTCTGCGAGGAGCCCGCAGAGTGGTCCTCCACACGTTGGTAGTCTCCTTGATACACCTCAATTTGTTGGGCACCTGTAGGGTGTGCCATTCACTACTCCACAAACCGAGAACTTTACGGCATAGTGTAGAACAGCGATCAGCAGATGGGATGCCTATATTGAGGACAGGCTTGTGGGTGGCCTCTTTGGCCAGCCTGTCAGCCAGCTCATTGCCGTCTATCCCAACGTGTCCCGGATTCCAAATGAATGCCACTGACTGCCCATGTTGTTCAATGGTGTACAAGGACTTGTGTATGGCAACAACCAAAAGATTGCGCAGAAAACACTGGTCAATGGCCTGTAAACCACTCGGAGTCACTAAAAATGACGAATGACTCCCCAGGGCAGAAACCGATATGTTTAAGTGCGCGGTGGATGGCTACCAGCTCTGCAGTGAAGACACTGCAGCCATCTGGCAGGGAGTACAACTCATTGTGTCCTGCAAGTGTATAAGCAAAACCGACATGACTGTCTACCATTGAGCCGTCTGTGTACACTACCGTAGAGCCCCGGAAGTCATCAATAATTGATAGGAATTGGCGACGAAGGGTCTCAGGGTGGACTGAGGGTTTTAGAGTACTGTGACAGGTCCAGCCGAAGGTGAGGCTGTCGTATACACCATGGTGGTGTACGCGACTGGTATCTGAATAAAGAGGGGACAGGAACAGACTCCAATTGACTCAGCAGAGACCTAACACGGACACCAACTGTCAACCCTGATCTCGGCCGCCTCTGCGGAATGTGTATATCAGTTAGAGGAAAGAGTAGACGGTGGTTTGGGTGGTTAGGTAAACCACAGATGGTAGCAGCATAATTTGCAAGCAGTTGTTGTCGCCTGATATGCAGAGGAGGCACACCGGCCTCCACAAGGAGACTCATCACAGGGCTTGTTCAAAAGGCACCTGTGGCAAGCCTAACCCCACAGTGATGGATGGGGTTCAACATCTACAGAGCTGAAGGTGATGGCGAGCCATAGGCAACGCTGCTGTAGTCCAGTCCTTATAGCACTGCAGCAGCGTACTGCGGTCTGCACCCCAAGTGGTGTTACTGAAGCAGTGGAGGGCATTAAGGTGCTTCCAGAACTTCTGCCTGAGCTCACGGATATGAGAAAGCCATGTCAGCCGGTCGTCAAACCCTAGTCCCAAGAAACGGTGCGTTTCCACCACATTGAGCAGATGGCCATCGATGAAAAGTTCAGGATGTGGATTGGCTCTCCTATGCCGGCAGAAATGCATAACGCAGGTCTTGGCAGCAGAGAACTGAAACCCACAGGCGAAGGCCCACGTGTGCGCCGTGCGTATGGCTCCCTGCAGCTGTCGTTCAGCAACACGTGTACCGCAAGAGCTAAAATATAAACAGAATTCATCTGCATACAATGAGGTGGAGACTGAGGAACCTACCGCTGCCGCTAAACCATTTATCGCCACTAAAAACAAAGGAACACTCAGGACAGAGCCCTGGGGTACCCCAGTCTCCTGAACATGCAGAGAGCTACAAGAGGCACCGACTTTTACACAAAATGTATGCAAAGATAAAAAATTTCGGATAAAAATGGGAAGTGAACCCCGGAGACCCCACCTATGTAATGTGGTAAGGATGTGATGTCTCCAGGTCTTGTCATAAGCCTTAGATAAGTTGAAGAAAACTGCCACCAGGTGTTGGCGACGAGAGAAAGCTGTCCATATGGCGGACTCAAGGTGGACCAGGTTATCCACAGCTAAGCGCACCTTTCGAAAACCACCCTGGCATGGAGTGAGGAGACCCCTGAACTCAAGGAGCCAGCACAATCGTCGACTCACCATACGCTCCAGCAATTTGCAAAGAACGTTGGTGAGGCTGATTGGTTGGCAGCTGTTCAACTCATGTGGATGTTTTCCAGGTTTGATCACCAGGACTATCAGACACTCTCAACGACTGTGACAGGAACGTACCAGAACTCCAGATGTGGTTGAAGATAGCCAGAATGATACGCTGAGACTCAGGAGACAGGTATTTCAGCATCTGATTATGGATACGATCTGGCCCAGGCGCTGTGTCAGGACAGTGTGCCAGGGCACTGAGAAATTCCCATTCACTGAATGGAGCATTGTACAGTTCAGTACAGCGAGTCGAGAAGGATAAGCGCTGTCATTCCTCCCACTCTTTCAGGGCACGAAAGGCCCTGGAGTAGGCCACAGACACAGAACTCTGAGCAAAGTGCTCAGCAAACAGTTCAGCAACTGCATCTGGATCTGTGTAAACTGCTCCATTCACAGAAATCCTGAGCACACTAAGAGGAAACTGGTAGCCATAAACACGTCTGATCTTTGCCCACACCTGGGATGGAGAGGTACATGATCCAATGGTAGATACATACCTTTCCCAACACTCCTGTTTGCCTCGTCTAGTCAACTGTCGGCCACGGCACGAAGCCGTTTAAAAGCAATTAGGTTCTCCATAGATGGGTGCCGCTTGTGGCGCTGCAGAGCTCATCTGCGCTCTCTAATCGCCTCAGCAATCTCCGGCGACCAGCAGGACACTGTCCGCTGCCGGGCAGATCCCGAAGAGTGAGGGATTGCAACATCAGCCACAGAAATAATGGCCGAGGTAGCGCTGTCGATTACCGCATCTATGTTGGAGCGTGTAGGAGAACCAATGATGGCAGCAGAAGTAAAAGCGTCCCAATCAGCCTTATTCAGCACCCATCAGGGCGGGCATTCTGGGGCCCAATAAGGGGGTAGCGACAAGAAAATCGGGAAGTGGTCACTACCCCACAAATCATCGTGGACACTCCAGTGGATTAAGGGGAAGAGGCTAGGGCTACACACTGAAAGATCGATGGCCAAGTAAGTACCATACATCATGCTAAGATGCGTGGGGGCACCATTGTTTAAAAGGCAGAGGTCGAGTTGCGATATCAAGGACTCAACATCTCTACCACGGCCAGTAATTGTAGTATCACCCCACAATGGGTTATGGGCGTTGAAATCACCCAATAACAGGTAAGGCAGGGGTAGTTGTGCTATCAGTGCAGCCAGGACATGTTGTGGTACTTCACTGTCAAGAGGGAGGTAGACATTGCAGAGGGTAATGTCCACTGCAGCTCTTACCCTGACAGCTACAGCTTCCAAAGGCATTCATAGTAGAGCAGCTGTGCTGTAGACAGAGTTAAGGACATAGATGCATACGCCACCTGACGCCTTGTCACCGTCTGTGCAGTTCCTATAATAACCCCGATAGCCATGTAAGGCAGGGGTGCACATCACGGGAAACCCAGTTTCTTGCAGGGAAATGCAAAACACAGGTGAAGTGTTGAGGAGTTGGCGTAACTCAGCTAAGTGGGGGAAAAAACCACCGCAATTCCACTGGAGGATGGCGTTATTGCCTTTAAAGGCCATGAGTGGGACGATTAAGAAAAGAGTTACTCAATAGGTTCCCTTGATCCCGCTGATTTTGAGGATCTCTAACTCATCTTCTGAAGCAGAAGATGAGGGTAGCTGTGGCTTTCAAGCCACTAAAGAGTCCTTTATCTTCTTCACTCTTCCCTCTTGCTGCCCCTTCGGTTTGAGGGGCTGGGAGGGCTTCTTGGAAGTGGCACCAGGTGTGGAAGAAGAGCGAGAAGCCATTCAACCAGCAGGTTTCGGATCCTTAGGCCTTCGGCCAGGATCCTCCGAGACACCCTGAAAAGCCTCGGAAGGGGGTGTCCTGAGGGACCCCTTCCGAGCGAGAGGAGCCGGAGGAGGCTTCACCTTCTTCGGCTGAGAGGTGGGGACCGGTGTCCCCAATGTTTGAGGGGTTGATGGTCCCACGGTGAAAAGAGTGGGAGCCACCGAAGAGGAAGTGCCCCCAGCTGGCAGGGGGGCAGGGACAGTTGGGTGGGCCTGAGAGCCCACTGGTATAGGTGGTGCAGATGGTAGACCAGGCACTGTAGACGACGACGACGAGGCTGCCATGGCATAGGTGTTAACCAGGCACGCAGGGTGGAGCTTTTGATATTTTCGCTTTGCCTCTGAGTAGGTTAGTCGGTTGCGGGTCTTGTATTCCATTATTTTTCTTTCCTGGTGCAGAACCATGTAGACAGATGAACAAGGGGAGTGATTTAAGCCACAGTTGACACACACTGGAGGAGGGGTGCAAGGGATGTTTGGATGGACAGCACGTCCGCACTCCCGACATGTAGGGTTGGCATCACATCAGGAGGACATATGCCCAAACCTCCAGCACTTAAAACAATGAAATGTTTGTAAAGCTTATGGGACTTAACTACGGGGTCATCAGTCCCTAAACTTACAAACTACTTATGAACTACTTACGAACTAGGACGGCACAAATATCCATGCCCGAGGGGGGATTCGAGCCCCCGACCGTAGTGGCCGTGCAGACCGTGACTGAAGCGCTTCAGTCCCCTACGCCACCGCGGCCGGCCTTAAAACAACGCAAAGGGGGAGGAACATAGGGCTTTACGTCACACCGGTAGATCATCACCTTGACCTTCTCGGGCAATGAATCACCCTCGAAAGCCAAGATGAAGGCACCGGTGGCAATCCTGTCGTCCTTCGGACCCCTATGGACTCGTTGAATAAAATTAACACCCCGCCGTTCTAAGTTTGCACACAGTTCGTCATCTGACTGCAGCAAAAGGTCTCTGTGGAATATTATTCCCAGCACCATATTTAAGGTCTTGTGTGGTGTTATGCTAATGGAAACATCACCCAGGTGGTCACAGGCAAGCAATGCCCGTGACTGGGCTGGGGATGACGTTATTAACACCGACCCAGAGCGTATTTTTGACATGCCTTCCACCTCACCATACTTGTCCTCCAAGTTTTCCACGAAGAACAAGGGCTTAGTCATCTTAAAGGAGTCCCCATTAGTGCGGCTACCAACTAGATATTTAGGGGCGTAGGCCTCACCCTGGTTTCTTGCTCGACATTCCTCCCATGATGTAGCCAGGGAAGGGAACGTTTGGGGATCATACTCTGCAGCATTGTAGTCCATTCTACCTCTCTTAGAGATGCCAGGTTTGTGTGTGGCAACGCTATTATTTGCTTGTTTCATTCTCGTCCCACGAGCAGCTAGGGAACTAAAGGTCCACACAGGCAGAGCCCCACTTGCCTGGGTAAGCCTTATACAACTGAGGTACAGCAAGTACCTCAGAAGTTGCTCGCTAGTGACTGTTCAACCTCAACAGCCAAGCATCCCCTCAGCACGCAGCACACCTTGAGATTGAGGGGCTTTTTATAGAGGTTTGTACAGTCCTCGTGACCCGGGCGTACAACGTTCCACCGTCGCGCCAAACGATGGTCGTTGAAGCACGCACAGAGCTTACGTTGTAGTGGACTGTTGGCGCGACACAGCCCATGGCTCAGGACCCTGGGTTTGCCAAACCCCTACTCAGCAAATTAATGCTGAGCCCCTGAGGGGTGCTGAATCAATCACCAAGCTCATGCACGGAGCCATTTAAAGGGGATCAGGTTCTCAATGGAAGGGTGTCACTGAAGTGCTCGCCAACATTCCCAAATGGCCTGAGCGATCTCCTGTGTCCACCACGGAACCGACTTACTTCAGAGTGAACCAGATGTGGTTGGGACAATTTTCTCAGCAACGGAAACAATGTCCTTAGTGACCCATTGAATAGCCACTTTAACATCAGCTAGAAGAGTAGGTTGGCCAGTCAGCCCTAAGGACAGACCATTGGGACAAAGTGTTTGCAGATTGCGCCTGTGGGAGGGACAAAAAGATGGGAAAATGGTCACTGCCAGAGATCATCATGGACACTCCAATTCAGACGTGGGAGAGGGCTCGAGCTACAGACAGGTTGATGGCTGAGTATGTGCTGTGAGCCACTCTAAATGTGTGGGAGCACCCATGTTGAGCAGGAAAATGTTCTGCTGTGTCAGGAGGGTTTCAACATCCCTGCCATGAGCCAAGGTCTGCATCCCACCCCAGAGAGGGGGGTGGGCATTAAAATTCCCCAAAAGGAGAAATGTTGGGGAAGTTGAGGAACCAAGGCAGTGAGATCAGTAAGACAAACAACCTCATCTGGGGGTAGGTAAATGAACCAGATTGTTAGTTCCTGCATAACCTGGATCCTAACAGCCACTGCCTTGAGATTCATGTGGAAAGGCACAGTGGCACTGGGGGACAGTGGCGAGGACATATAGGCACACACCTGCAGATATCCCATCATGGAAGGGTCGATTTTTTGCAAAACCACTTGTAGCCATGAAGGGCAAGGGTCCTCTGAACAGCAAACCACGTTTTTTGTAACGCTATGCAGAGTGTAGGGAATTGGCACCATAACTGGTGCAGCTCAGCCAGATAGCGGAAAAAACCACCGTAATTCCCCTGGAGAATTTTGCTTTTATTGAGCTGAAACACCAGTATAGAATAGCCAAGGTTATTCAAGCGAATCACCAGCTGCAAACAGTTAAGTATCCATAGAGTCAAGTACCATCGGTTCTGAAAATTCAGTGAGAGCGAGATCCTTGGGGGAGGTGAGGATCGAGGGTCTTTTGTCTTCCTTTTCTTTCCCTCTTATGGCCCTTTGGTTTGAAGGGCATCTCGTTAGTCGCATCAGAGATGGAAGAAGATTGGAAGTTGTGGATCCTTCAGCCATTGGCTGGTATACTCTTGTGCACTCTGAGAAGCCTTGGAAGGAAGTTCCCGAGGGACCCTTCTGAGCGAAAGGAGCCCGAGGAGGCTGTTCCTTCTCCAGCTGGGGGGTTGGGGACTGGTGTTCCCGATGGTGATAGTGAAGTTGCCCCCAAAGGTGGGAGTAGGGAGTGGGCAATGTGAGAAGTGCCCCCAACCTTCAAGGAGGCAGATTGAATTTGATGGCCCTTAGGGCCTACAGAGTATGGTTGCGCTTTAGGTGGCATAATCAGCAGAATGGGTGGATTATAACGTAACTGTTACAAATGATGTCATAGGAATTGGGTGAGGCCATTCATATATTTTTTTCTTGCCTCCGTGTATGTCAGTCTATCCAGGGTCTTGATTTCCATAATTTTCCGCTCTTTGCGGAGACTGGTGCAGTCCGGTGAACAAGGTGAATGGTGCTGACCACAGTTGACACTAATGGGTGGGGGTGTACTCAGAGCATCTAGATGTGATGGACACCCATATTCACTGCTTGTGGGGCTAGAACTGCATCTGGAGGACATATGCTCGAATTTCCAGCATCTGAAATACTGCATAGGGGGAGGGATATAAAGCTTTATGTCATCAAATTGCATGGTTATAGTATATTGCCCCAAATTTGTGACTGGATAAGGGATTTTCTGTCAGAAGACACAGTTTGTAGAAATCAATGGTAATGCATCGACTAAAACAGAGGTGATATCGGGCGTTCCACAGGGTAGTGTTATTGGTCCACTGCTGTTCCTTATTTAAAAAACGATTTGGATGAAAATCTAAGCAGCTCTCTTAGGTTGTTTGCAGACGACACCGTAATTTACCGTCTAGTAAAATCATCTGAAGATCAAAACCAACTGCAGAACTATCTAAATAAGATATTATTATGGTGTAAAAATTGGCAATTGACTCTACATAATGAAAGAAACCCATTAAACTTTGTTTACAAGATAAATCAATGAAAAGTGAAGGCCATAAACTCCACAAAATACCTAGGAATTACTATTACTTCAGACAAACTGGAAAGAACACGTAGATAATGTCGAGGGAAAGGTAAACTAGAGACTGCGTTTTATAGGCAAAACCATTGAAAGATGCAACAGAACTACTAAAGAGACTGCATACACTATGCTTGTCCGTCCTTTTTTGGAGTATTGCTGTCCAGTGTGGGATCTTTATCAGGTGGGTCTGATGGAGGACATTGAAAGAGTTCAAAGAAGGGCAGCTCATTTTGTATTGTCACGATACAGGGAAGACAGCGCTATGGAAATAATACAAGCTCTGGGATGGGAATCATTATCGTTGTGGCGTGGGCTACTTACGAAACTACATTCACCTACATCCTCCTCCGAATGCAAAAATATATTGTTGACTGCCACTTACATAGGTAGAAATGACCATCAGAATAACATTCGAGAAATCAGAGCTTGAACGTAGAGATTCAGGTGTTCTTTCTTCCCGCGCGCTTTTTGAGAATGGAATGGGAGATAAATAGTATAAAGGTGGTTCAGTGAACACTTAATGTGATTTGAAGAGTATCCCATGTAGATGTAGACCCTGTAAATGATGACCTTGACCTTTTCAGGCAATGTATCACCATCAAAGGTGAAGATGAAACCACAAGTGGCAACACTACGATACTTCAGAACTCTATACATGCACCGGAAAAAATTGGACACCCTGTTACTCTAAGTTGGCGTGCAACTCTTCATCAGACTGCAAAAGGTGGTCTCTGTGATAAATCAGACCCTGGACCACGTTCAGTGACTTATGGGGTGTTATACTTCCAGGAACATCACCCAGCTTATTGCAAGCAAGCAATGCTTTCAATTGGGCAGATGCTATTGCTTCGATCAGTGCTGAACCGCTCCTCATCTTTGACATGCCCGAGACTTCACCATACTTATCCTCAAGATCTTCCACAAAGAAAAGAGGCTTCGTCGGCATGAATGTGTCCCATCTGTTGAACTACATACAAGAAATTTTGGAGAGTATAACTCATCCCTTTCTTTAGCCCATCGTTCCTCCAATGGGGTAACTAGGGAACGGAAAGATTGAGAGTCATACTGTGCTGCATTGAAGTCATCCCTGTCTCTCTTAGAGATGGTGGTTGTACGTCTGCCAACATGATGAATTCCTTTCATGGTGTTCACAAGAGCAGCTAGGGAAATAAAAGTCCACCCAGACTTTTGTGTAGTGGAGCTCTAACTTATCAAGGGGAGTCCTACAATGCCTAATCCAGTAACACAGGTCTACAAATCTGGAGCAATTACAGTCACGGGGCCCACTGCAATTTAAAAGCTCTGCTTACACTCAGTGCACGAGGCCAGCAATCTTCACCAATTCTGCAAGCTGTTCACGAAATTTGAAAATGGTCTTTGAACAAAAGTCATCCTTTCAACTAATTTGTAAAACAATGGTAAACAGTAGACGAATGAAATTTTGTATTCCACATCATTGTGCTACTGAGCTATTACGTATTCTGTTTCGTGTCCATTACGCGATAACTTTACAAGATATAAATATCCAACTTTCACATTTTTAGGCGCATTTTTCGTGCCCCTTTATACTTTGAATTATACACCATTGTTAGTCTGCATTGGATAATTTAATATACTTCTTTTTCAGCTAAAGGAATGGTCTTTCTAATTAAGTTTGGGAAGTTTTGCAGAGATAATTTTTTGCAAAAGGAGGTCGAAAGTTACGCAGGATGTCTATTTGATTTTAATAGATTCTGAAGCTGTCTTTTCTCACATTATTTTTATAAGTTTGTAAATCATTCATTCCTATTAGGAAAGCAGCGAACTGGTATATGATTCGAAATGAAGCATGCTCATTGCCTCTGCACCAAAGCTGAGATGAATTCGGTCTAATTATGATCTCTGCGTAGATAAAAACAGGTCACTTATTATAAATAGTAAAACCTTTTTGAGAACTTCACTGATTTTCCATTTCGGATTTTTATTCCTGCTGTAATCCACTTCAGCTTACTGCTCACTTTCTTCTGGAAATTTCTCGAAAGAAATGATCTACCTATTGGATGTTTCTAGGAAACAATTACAAAAGTACAGTTTCTAGTTCATAAACTGTAGTACCACCCCCATGAACCACAGACATTGTTGAGGTGGGGTGGCTTGTGTGCCTCAATGATACAAACAGCCGTACCGTAAGTACAAAAAGAGCGGAGGAGTATCTGTGGAGAGGCCAGACAAGTGTGTGGTTTTTGAAGAGGGGCAGCAGCCTTTTCATTAGTTACAGGGGCAACATTCGAGATGATTGACTGACCTGGCGTTGTAATATCAGCTAATGTGGCTTTGCCACACAGCTACTGCAAGCAGCTGAAAGCAAGGTGAAACCAAAGCCGTTACATTTCTCGAGGACAAGCAGCTCTACTGTATGAATATGATGATGGCATCATCTTGAGTAAAATATTCCAGAGGTAAAATAGTGGGGGACTACTAAAGAGGATGTGATCATTAGGAAAGACAACACAGGCATTCTGCGGATCAGAGCGTGGAATGTTACATCCCTTAATCGGGTAGGACAGTTAGAAAACTTAAAAAAGAAAATGAACAGGCTACAGTTAGATATAGAAGGGATTAGTGAAGTTCGGTGTAAAGAGAAACAAGGTTTCTGGTCAGGCGAGTACAGGATTATAAATACCAAATCAGTTGGGGGTATTACAGGATTAGGTCTGCTAATGAATAAGAAAATAGGAATGTGGGTAAACTATGAGCAGCCCTGTGATTGCATTATCATAGTCAAGATAGATACAAAGCCAACACTGAGCACAAGATTAAATGCCCACTAGCTCTGCTGATGATGAGGAAATTGAAGAAATGTATGAGGTGGTAAAGGAAATTATTCAGACAATTAAGGGAGAGGTAAACTTTATTGTGATGGGAAACTGGAATTCGGTAGTAGGAAAAGGAAGGGAAGGAAAAGAAGTATGTCAATATGGTCTGGGCAAAAGGAATGAAAGAGATCACCTGGTAGAATTTTGCACGGAACATAATTTAATCATAACAAACACTTGGTTTAAGAATCACGAAAGAAGATTGTATATGTGGAAGAGACCAGGAGACACGGGAAGGTAACAGATATATTTTATAATGGTAAGACATAGATTTCGGAACTAAGGGCAGATATAGACTCAGACTATAACTTATTGGTCATGAGCTGTAGACAAACTAAAAAAACTGCAGAAAGGTAGGAAAATAAGATGGGACCTGAATAAATTGAAGGAATCTGAAGTTCTTGAGAATTTCAGAGGGAGCTTTAGGCAACAATTGACAGAAACGGGGGGAAATAAAAAAGTAGAAGAAGAACCGGACATCAGTTATCAGAGTTGACAGACATGAAAGAGATGCAGTGGTTGGGAAGGGTGTAGCCTTTCTCCAATGTTATTCAATTTGCACATCAAGCAAGCTATAAAGTAAAGCAAGGAGAAATTTGGAGAAGAATTAATGTTCAGAGTGAAGAAATACAAACCTTGCGTTTTGCTGATGACATTGTAATTTTGTCAGAGACAGCAAAGGACCTGGAGTAGCAACTGAACCGAATGGACAGTGTGTTGAAAGGAGCATATACGATGAACATCAACAAGAGCAAAACAAGGGTAATGGACTGCAGTCTTCGAAAATGGGGTGATGCTGAAGGAAAGGTGACGAATCAATGAAGGTGGTAAATAAGTTTTGTTACTTGGGCAGTAAAATAACATATGATGATCGCAGTACAGAGGATATAAAATGCAAAATAGCAATGAGAAGAAAAGCGTTTTGAAAATGAGAAATTTGTTAACATCGAATATTAATTTAAGCATAAGGAAGTCCTTTCTGAAGGACTGTGCATGGAGCTCTGCAGAGAATACAGAGTAATACTCGGGAAGGCGAATCTTGGTGGCATGGTCGGGAAACACAACTGAACATCCGACTGAGTCCCCATCCTTGGATCCATCAGTGTACACAACTGCGAAGTCGTGATGCCTATCTAAAACAGTTGAAAACAACAACTGATAAGTAAAATCCGAGGTTTCGTCCTTCTGAAAACCCGCCAGGTCCAAAATAACCCTTGGCCTGTGGAGAGTCCCAGGTGGGACCCTGCCCCAACCTCTATGTAAAACATTAAAATCAGTCACTCCCATTTCTAAAAGGAAAGCCTTTATGTGAATCCCATATGGTCTTGTTGCTCTTTGTCAAGCATGAAACAGCCTTTCCATCGGAGGCTTAGCAACAGTGAGGTATGCCACTGTGAAAGGTGTGGACAGAGTTTTATCTGGCACACCATGAGTAGCCATCGCTTTATGTGCAGTGGCAGCTCCGCAGCCTCAGCACAAACACTAGGTATGGGGCTCGTCCTAAATGCCCCAGTGGCCAGCCGAATCCCGGCATGGTGTACCACGTCTAACATCTTTAAATATGAAGGGCGTGCAGAGACATACACTGAGCACCCATAATTGAGACAAGATTGCACAAAGGCTCTGTAAAACCAGAGCAAACAGGTTCTGTCTGCTCCCCAAAAAGTGTAGCTAAGACACTTTAAAATCGCCAGTGCTTTGATGCACCTTGTCTTTAAGTCCTTCAGGTGGGGCAACCATGTCAGTTTAGAATCAAACTTGAGGCCCCAGAAACCTCACTGTGTCTTTATAACGCAGGACAGAGCCCTTCATCTGCAGTTCAGGTAGATTAAAAACAGTATGTGAATGGTTAAAAAGCACACACACAGACTTCTCGGTTGAAAAATTAAAACGGGTCCCGGTTCCGGCACACAATTTTAATCTGTCAGGAAGTTTCATATCAACGCACACTCCGCTGCAGAGTGAAAGTTTCATTCTGGAAACTTAAAACCAGTCGTCCCTGCCCATTCATCCAACCGCCGAAGGGTTAACTGCAACTGACGTGTAGTCGTTGCCAGATTGGATGAAGAGCAAAAGACAGAAAAGTCATCCACAAAAAGAGAAAACTGCACAGGACTTTTCACGACAGAAGTAATACTGTTAATGGCTATTGCAAACAAGATCACACTTAAAACACTACCCTGAGGGACTCCGTTCTCCTGCAAAAATCTATCAGAGAGGGCATCACTGACCCGATATCTAAAATAACGAGGGGAAAGGAAGGACTGAATAAAACAGGGAAGACAACCACGAAAACTCCATTTGTGGAGTTGCCGAAGGATAAGATGCCACCAAGTAGTATCATAAGCCTTCTCAAGATCAAAGAATATACCCAAATGATGCTGCTGACACAGGAAAGCCTGTTGTATAGCCGCCTCCAGGAAGGCCAGGTTATCAAAGGTGGAACGATATCTCCTGAACCCACACTGAAAGTGACTGAGGAGCTGTCTGGATTCCAGCATCCAGACAAGACAGCAGTTTATCATACGCTCCAAAGTCGTTCCCACGCAGCTCGTGAGAGCAACACTGCGATAACTACTTGGGCTGGTGCCATCTTTCCCTGGTTTTAAAATAGGAATTAAAATGGTCTCTCGCCATGAGTCAGGGAACTGGCCTGACACCCAGACGAAATTAAAAAGACTGAGGAGCATTTCTTTGTTTTGCCTTGTGAGTTGTCATAACATGCTGTAATGAATACCGTTGTGACCTGGGGATGTGTCATGGGCCATGGACAATGCATAATCCATCTCCCACATGGAAAAGGGGCAGTTATACTGTTCCTCATTGCTGGACCGGAAGTCCAAAATACCCCTCTCAGCAACCGCCACCCAGGAAAGCTGGATTGTAGCTGGCGGTGGCAGTTGCTGTAGCAAAATAGACCGCCGTGGTTTGGGCAATGTGTCGTGTGTTGTCTGGAGACTACCATTACCCATTACAGCAGCTACTGGACTCCTGCTACCTCTCCCTGATATCCGCCCAATGGCCTCCCATACAATGGAACTCTTTGTTGAACAGTTTAATAGAATTTAGGAACTGTTGCCACGACCACTTCTTGCTCTCTCAAAAAGTCTGGCGACACTTGGCCCTTGCCACCCGAAAGTTTGTGAGGTTTTCTGCAGTCGGTCTACACTTGAACCAATGCAGAGACGCCCGTCTGATCCTGATCGCAGATCGGCATTCATCATTCCACCAAGGGACTGGATGCCATTTTGCTTGTCTTGATGTTCCTGGATGTTGTCACGGGGCTCGAAAACAGCAAATCGACTGTAAAGTATCCTGTCTGCCCTGCGAACAATCCATCGAGGCAGCTATCTTTTGGGGTCTACTCTCTCTGGAAGGTGAATCCAAATGGGGAAGTGATCACTACCATGCAGGTCATTGTCCACTTCCCACTGAGTAGAGAGTGTGTGTAAGGGCTGGAGAGCAGAGCGACAGGTCAATGGCAGAGAACAACCCTGTTGCAGAGCAGGAATGCGTGCTCTGATCTGTATTGAGGAAGTTGGCACTTGCGGACAAGAGAAGCCTCTCAACTGCTCTACCCCTGGGGCGTTGCCGACAGAGCCCCAAGCACATTACGTGCATTAAAATCCCCACAGAAGATGAATGGGTGGGGGAGCTGCGTAAGAAGGTCTTCCAGAGCCTCTTCACTAAGTGCATCATGTGGTGGCAAATACAGAGAGCATATAGTCAATCAATGGTGCATATACACTGAAACTGCAACTGCTTGTAGGTTAGTGTTGAGAGAGATGGGTTCAGAGTGGTAGGTTGTGGTTGATGAAAAAAGCTACTCTCCCTCTAGCTCTCTCTCCACTAATGTCCTTTCTGTGGAGAACATATCCACGTATCTCAGGGATATCCGAAGGCTTAAAATTCGTCTCCTGAAGACAGATACACAATGGTAGTCCCCAAGATAATAAATGTAGTTCCTCCACATGTGTCCTAAATCCCGACAAGTTCCATTGTAATATGGGAGCCATCTATCAAGGTGGTTTAATTTTCGCCCTCTCTTTCTGACGGGACTGGAAGCCCGTAGCGGGTGGTGGATCACCCTTGGGGCGAAATGGGTGCCCCTGTGGGAAGTCAGTCTTGGGGCGAGTGGACTGCCCCAGAGGAACATCAAAATCCATGGTTTCTGGAGCAGATTTGGTTGGCACGTCAGGCATAATAACGTTGACCTGGTCTGTTTCTTTGCTTTCAATCCTCATCTCAGCCTGTTCCTTATCCTTCTCCTTCTTGACCTTTACTTGCTTCTTGAGCGCTTCCACCTCTGTAGTGGTAGCGACAGTTATCTGTGGAGTTGCTTCTGGCTTTGAGGATGGTAGGGGCTGGCTGATGTCAGTAGCCGTACCTTGGTCCATTTTACGGGGGACTATAGATACTGAAACATCTGACGCATTGCACGTGCACTGGCAGCAGCATGTGTTAGTGCCGACACTAGCGACTGCAGTTTGCGTAGACATACCAGTTTTCAGAGTTGGTGTTTGAAGAATCGCCGCGAAAGAGGTGGTGAATGACGGCGGTTGCATGGCCTTGTAAATCTTTTTCGCCTCACCATACGAGATGGGCTTCGATGTCTTTAACTCCTGTATCTTACGTTCTACAAGGTATACTGCACAGGATCTACTCCATATGGGGTGGTCCCTAGAACAGTTGATGCATTTAAATGGTGGCGAGCAGTCGTCCCCTTCATGAGCGACCTCACCACACTTTCCGCAGGTCTGCTGTCCATTACACCCCAAGGTGGTATGTCCAAAGTGCTGGCATTTGAAGCAGCACATTGGGTTGGGGTAATAAGGCCATACAGTTAATCAAAGAAAACCTGCTTTAACATGGTCTGGCAGCTTAGGAGTGTTGAAGGTCACGATGAAGCACTCCGACTTGACCAATACGCCCTCCACATAATATTCTGAACATCCACAATACCTTCGGAGGCCCATTCAGCTTTCAGTTCCTCAAGAGGAATTTCAACAAGGTCGCAGCATGTAACCATGCCCTTACTGTAGTTTAATGTATTGTGGAGTTCAGTTTTGATGGCACATTCCCCCAAGTGCTTGGCCTTTTGAAGATTAACGGCCTGTTGGGAGGTAGCTGTCTCAACCAACAAAGTTCCGTTACGCAACCTTTTCACAGATTTCAGTTCGCCTGCTATGCCCTCAAGACCCTTTTGGATTTAGAATGGTGACACCTTTTCGAATGAACCGTCTTTCCATTTAAAAGGTAAAGCAGTCAACAATCCAAAGATTGGTTTGAACACCACAGTGCTTTACTAGGCATGTCCTGTTTGGAGGTGTTATGCCGTTGCCTTCCTCTGACCTTCGAACTGACTTACCCAGCCAGTTACAGGGGGACCTACAGTTTAAAACGTGGGTACGAACCACAGTGCTACTCGGTATTTTCCACATGAGCAATATTGCCATAGAAGTGGAAAGTGACAGATAAAATTCTGAGAACCTGGCGGGGATCGAACCCGCGACCTTTGGATTCGTAGTCTGGCACTATACCACTGTGCAACCGAGGCGCTTAATAATCAGAAATACATTTCTGTTAGCACTATGTGCTCTATTACTCATTGCCCAACACTTTTCAGGAAGTGCTTTATCTGGAGGACTGCCTAAGCGAGCCCTCTTTTTGGATCAGGTGTTAGTACCCTCCAGTGGTACACCCAACCCACTGGAAGGTTCAAGGGATAAATTGGAAGTATTCATCTCGGTCCCATGAGTAGTTAGGGAAAGATGTGTCCACCTAGACAGAGCCCCGCATGCCAAGGTAAGCCTTATACAACTGAGGTGCGGCAGTATCCCCAGAGGTTGCTCGCTAGCGACTGTTCCACTTCAACAGCCATGCATACCATCAGCACGTAGCACACCTTGGGATTGAAGGTGGTTGTTGTGTATATATATGAGGTTTATACCATCCTCACAACCCAGGCGGTCAAGCCAAGATCCCCATTCCCTGGTACACACAACATTCCACCGCCGCGCCACACGGTGGTCGTTGAAGCGTGCCGAGAGGTTATGGTGTCTAGAGGGCTGGCGGCACTTAACAGTCTCCCAGCTCAGGACTGCGGGTTCGCCAAGCCCGTACTCAGCAAATTAATGCTGAGCCGCTGTGGGGTAGACAGGAAGCTTTTGAAATGTGGTACTACAGAAGAATGCTGAAGATTAGGTGGGTAGACTGTTTAATTAATGAGGAGGTACTGAACAGAATTGGGGAAAAAAGTAATTTCTGGCATACCTTGACTACAAGAAGGGATCGATTGGTAGGACACATTCTTAGATATCAAGAAATTGTGAATTTAGCATTGGATGGAAGTGTGTGGGATAAAAATCCCAGAGGGAGACCAAGAGATGAACATAGTAAGCAAATTCAAATGGATGTAGGTTGCCGTTCATATGAAGAGGCTTGTTCAGGATAGAGTAGGTGGAGAGCTGCATCAAACCAGTCTATATTGAAGACCACAACAACAACAACAACAACAACAACAACAAACTGTAGTAGTCCATAGGCCTGTTTACAACTCTATGTTTACTGAGGAAGGAATCCATTGTACTTTTGCTGACATCCCTTTTCATATATTTTTCTTGGGGTTAGGTTATCAGATTTTGGAAGCTCAATAAAAAGAGCTGAATGATAAGAACCTGCTAGGCTTAAGTAGTACTTATTTGCATTTTAAAACTAATAATTTTTATTATATTAACAATGCAAGATACTGACTTGCTGTTTATTCTTTTTACCTTCATGAAAGTTTCATGTGAAACAAAATATCTGAAACAAGTCACAAAAATTTGTAGCTTCACCAGTTTCAAATAACACATCAATGTTGAGATCTGCTGTGATCGAGACTTCTTTCATTTCTTTCTCTCTGAAGATTTTCTAACGGATATTGGAGTTTAGTCAAGAGCACTTTTGTTGTATCATATCCATGAATTATAAATTACTATAACAAGTGTATTCAGTTCGTTCAATTCTACACAACAACTCTCAAACACATTCTCTTCACTAAAATAATTAAAATTTTGTCTTACTTTTAACTTTGTGAAGAATCAACAAGAGTACAGGAGCTTCCATAAGATCTTTTTTTCCTACAGAAGCTGGTAGGAACCTTAAAATTATTAATACTATTTAGATTTATGGAGTCTTCTGTTAATCAGTGTTCATTTCAGAAGATTATTTTGTTAGTTATACATTCTAAAAGTAGTATTTTAAGTTCATCTATTTTATTATATTTAAGCTTTGGTTGATCTACTGTTAACTCTTCAATGTTCCAGTGACATCAGTAAAGGAATTTTATTGTTTACTATGTGTTGATATGAGTCCTAATTCCGATTTATTTTCAGTTTGTAACTTTGATTAGTCACCCCCTTCAGAATGTAACAGTCTCTCCCCCTTTAATTATTTATTTTTAAAGGATTTTGCACACTTCTATAAATATTTTACTTCCTTTCAAAGAGACAAACCTATTGAGGTGTACACCATCCTCCCCCAGATATTTAACACACTAGTGGGCCGATGGATATTGCTCCAAGACTGTCACACTGTACCTTAATGCCATTATTCATTTTGCCGATGTAAGTATGAATTGCGATCGTCTGTGGATAATGCCACTAATTACCAGTGTTGAAGTCATGTACACAGATTTTTCCGATCTGATCAGGTTTCTTGTTTCACACATGATTACTACCTTATTACAGCTGCAGATAAAATTTGTTCCCAGGTGGGTTAGAACACTACTGTAGTTATTGACACTTATGTCTCTTTCTCTATCTCTCTTTTTCATCCAGTTGGTTTTAAAAAGTCTGTCCAGCTGAGAGGATGAAATTCCAGGTCAAAAATTACAGCCTTTCTCAATAACGTTTTATAACAAAGAATCACCATTTAACAGAAAATTGCTCCATCAGCTTGCTTTATAACACTTGGGTCTACATGTTTCTCTCTCTCTCTCTCTCTCTCTCTCTCTCTCTCTCTCTCTCTCTCTCTCTCTCTCTCTCTCTCCCCCCCCCACCCCCATTTCTCTCTATTGAGGACCAAAGGCATGAATTTTTGGGCTGAGACCTGTGATCGATGGTACATTCTGTTGTGGTAATCTGTAATTTACAAGGATAATCACAGATTATATATTACCTACAATCCGTAAGTATTACAATATTATCTTGTATGTTTATATTCATTGACAGTGTTTGTTTTGCTAGTTGGTGTAGCTATATAGTGTATCTTATGAGGAACATGTATGATGTCATTGCGCAAAGCAGACGGGTTGTATTGCGGGTTTCAATTATGTAGATTGTTCAATGTGCACATCAATCACTTCCATGACTGACATGTGAAAAGTCTATTGGGACCTAGCAACTGTGCACTATAAAAGGTTGGTTCTAAATTTTCCCCTATTATTTAATTAGACTATGTAAAACACTGATCATCTCCTCTGAAGCAAATATAGTGCTACTTGTCATTTGAAAATAATAATAGCCTTTCCTGGGCTGTCCTTAGTGTTTAAGCATCTTAGCCATGTGGGAATAGAGAGATCAAGTGATGAATGGTTCTTACTGTACACTTTCTTGTCATCTTTCCAAATGCATAAATTATTTGCTAATAATTTTTTCCAATCAGTTTAATTTCCCATGTTATAACATTACAATTAACTATGTCAGGTATCTGCATATGGAATTGCAGAAACATTGATCAATTACTGTTTGGCTATCACATAATGGCACCCAAATGTATATTACGCCATATGCTCCGTTTTATCATATTTCACTGTACGGTGGACCCTGTCATCATTTTCCACCGCAAAGAAATATGGAGTATCTGTGTATTGTGATTTGTGGCATCACAGTTGTTAAATTGTTTAAACACGGGGTAATTTGCACCTAATACCTCAGTTGAAGTAATTCATTTATTTCATTACAATATTGCCAGCAACTATAGGTAAACTGAAGTATGGGATACCACCTGTTGGATTTGACTCGCGGCGACATGTGTTGTATGACTCGAAACATTGATCTTTTCCTTTTGTTACAAATTAATTTTTAATATGCAAACTCTTCAATTTATGTTCACCCATCCTCTTAACTGAGACCCATGTTTTAATTCAAAACATTAATCAATTGAAACATTAATCAGTCATAATGGCAACTGTTTGGTAGTACAGTGTTGCAACAGAAATGTTCTTTCTGCATAATAAAAGTTTTATTTCAGGAGTATTGTTCCGAGTTTTGGAACATTCTTCAATTCGGTAAGTTCCCGAAAATCATGTCATGGGTAAAGCAGATGATGGTATCGGGTCTTTCAGTTTTGCTGCAAATAGCCTATCTACTCAGGAATGACACACACCAACTCTGCTTCATGTTCAATGACATACTGTTTGTAGTGTTTTCAGAGATTAAAGTTCTGTAAAGTTCCAGTATAGCGTTGGATTAGTTTGTAAAGGGACCAGACCACTGTGGTCACCCGTCCCTCCGAGATAGGTACCTATGCGGAACAAGGGTAATTTTGTAGAATCCGTGTACATCTAAGGAAATGGCATTGCCATCGATATGTATCGAATGTTCGATATATTGTTTCTGAACCGCAGATTTGGGCGCTATGCGCCCTCACGTACTGGGGGGGAACTTTTTGTTTAACATATACCTATTCTAACTTTGACATACAAAAAAGTGATCTGTAGCATAGCCTTAAGAATGTTAGGTATAGGTAGTACATAAGGGCGCGTAGCACCCAAATCTCCAGTTCAGAAACACTATATTGAACATTCTATACATATCAATGGCAATGCCGTTTCTTCGATGTACACAGATTCTACCAAATTATCGAACAAGAAATGTGGGTTGGCAATAAAATTCCCCATTAGCAACTAAATAATTCATGAAACGATTTTTTTGTGCACTATAGATTAGCAGGCCGCCTTGCTCCATCGATCATGAATAAGACACTTTGTAATGATGTGGAACGTGTCAGGTTAATGAAAAGCGTCTTTACAAATTATTACTTTGTACTAAATATTACATGACACCCCCCCTCCCCGCAGATTTACTAATATATATCTAAAAAAATCATCTATAGTGTAGAAGAAGTTGGCATTCACAAATCCTTTTAATTTATTTTTTAAATGCTAGTTGGCTATCTGTAAGGCTTTTGATGCTGTTTGGTAAGTGATCAAAGACTTTTGTGGCAGCATAATTCTCCCCTTTATGTGCCAAAGCTAGAGTTAACCTTGTAGTTATGTACACTACTATTGCTTTTGAATTCGGTGGGATTGGTAATACAGTAGAACCTCTCAAACTCGACACAATGTGGACTTAAAGGTTGTAGAGTTTTGAGGTTGTCGAGTTTTAGGAAACTTAAATAAAAATAACTAGGAGTTGAATAAAAACGATTATTTAGAGTATTAAAATTGTACATATATACAATTATATATTGATATCAACATTTATAACTTATTATCAAAAAATAAAAAATAATTTTGAGATGAAAGTCCTAGTAGAACCTGAAAATACAAGGTTCATTACAATTATTACAGAAGTGGTTTATGCTGCTTATAAAAAGTCTATCACAGTTAGTTATGGGAAGTTTTCTGAACACTAGAAGAAAAGTGTAAAATAAAATTTACTGAAGTCGTTTGAAAAACCCTGTGATTGAAGACTATGTTTCTGTCTCCACATGGGTCCAGATATAGGTGTTCTCTTCTCCCTGTGCACACGGAACCATTGGTAAAGGGTTTCGCCAACGTTTTCGAACTGAGCATTTCTCATTGTTTTTCGTTCTGTGATGGATTCTGTACACTGTCTTTTCAAACACCATGATTCAATTACAGATTTCTTTTTCTTCCAACCGGGCACTGTAGACCTACCGATGTTCAAATCCAACGCTATTTTATTTACGCTTTCATCACGCTCAAGTCTATTTAGGGCACCAAACTTTACTCCTATTGACACTGACACTTGTTTCCTCTTCTCTGCCATACTGTCGCTCTATATTCCAGCACAAAACACGTTTAAACAATTGTGAACCACTCTCGAATAAAAGCAACTGACCACAACTGTGTCTCAACAAACACTAAACTGAACGCCCAGTGACGACAATGTAGCGAGGGTAGTTTATGACCTGCCCAGGAATCGCAGGTCAACACGCGGCCTCCCGATAAGGAAAGTGGCCACAGAAATCCCCGAACGTGTGCAAACAATAGCCCGCCCCAGCTGGGCAGGTAAAGGGTGCATTGAACCTTGGAAAACCCAGTAACCTAGTCCGAGTCTCTAGCACTCTCAGGTGGCCTATGTACTGATGGAAAGCTTTACATTATGGGCGGTGTAAAAAAAAAAAAAAAAAAAAATTAATTCACCAGCCCTGTCGAGTTTTATGGAATGTCGAGTTTTCGGGAATCGAGTTTGAGAGGTTCTACTGTAACAAATTTCATAAGTGAATATACCAGGTGATCAAAAAATCAGTATAAATTTGAAAACTTAATAAATCACGGAATAATGTAGATAGATAGCGCTGGACAGCAAAACGTCAGTGACTGCGCGTGAGAATCATGTATAAAAGGAGCTGTAATGAGATCGCAGCATGTTGACGTTAGCTGAAAAGGCGCTTTTAGTGAAGCCGCATTATCAGAATGGGGTACGTGCTAGCTCAGTGTTATGAGCCTATCGCCATACGAAGGGGATTCGAATGGGTAAACGTCCGTTGACAAATGCAGGTGTGGTCCTCAGACCTCAGTCCGTGCGATTATTGGCTTTTGGGGTTACCTGAAGTCTCAAGTGTATTGTGATCGACCAACATCTCTATGGATGCTGAAAGACAACATCCAACGCCAATGCCTCACCATAACTCTGGACATGCTTTACAGTGCTGTTCACAACATTATTCCTTGACTACAGCTGTTGTTGAGGAATGACGGTGAACATATTGAGCATCTCCTGTAAAGAACATCATATTTGCTTTGTCTTAATTTTTTACGCTAATTATTGCTTTTCTGATCAGATAAAGCGCCATCTGTCAGACATTTTTGAACCATTTTTTTCTCTTAAAACCCCAGGTCATTCCATGCATGTTTGTCAATTTTTAACACTATCTACATTATTCCTTGATTTATTAAGTTTTCAAATTTATACTGACTTTCTGATCACCCGGTATACACTGTGAAGCTCCCTTGTTCTTTAACTACGTGTCTGCAGGATGATCTTGGATGGGCTTCAGCAATTATTCTGATTACACGCTTTTGTGCAATGAATGCCGTACAAAAGCAGAGAATGAAAATAGGCATAGTAAGCTAATTTACTGAGATGTATATCACCAAAATTGCAATTACCCTAATAGCATAAGTAGCTGAACTCTAACATTTCAGCAGATCTTCAATGTGTTTCTTCCAGTTCAATCCCTCATCAATGCATATACCTAAAAAATTTTAATATTCTACCTTTGCTATAGATTTCTGATCAAAGTCTATATTTATTAATGGCGTCATTTGATTTACTCAACAGAACTGTATGTACTGTGTTTTATCAAATTTTAATAATACCTATACATTTGCTGAGCACCAGTTAATGATTTTCTGTAAGATGTTGTCTATAATTTCTTCAGTTCTTATCTGTCAGGTGCAATAACTATACTTGTATCACCAGCAAAAAGAACAAGCTCTGCATCTGCATGAATACAGAATGGCAAGTAATTCATATATATTAAGAACAGCAAAGGGCCCAAGACAGAACCTTGTGGCACCCCATTTTTGATTGTGCCCCGGTTTGAGGAATCAGCCTTATTTTTTTGTTGCATGTTATGTCAACTTTCTGCACTCTTCCTGCTAGGTATGATTTAAACCATTTGCACACTATCCCATTCATACCACAATATTTTATCTAGAAGAATTCCACGATTTACAGAATCAAAAGCCTTGGATAACCAAACACATTTTGTTAGAACTTTACTGTTACCTATGTGTGGAACAACTCCAGTATGCATTACTTTTTCAATAATTTTGGATAAGGCTGTCAGAAGTGAGATTGAGCAGTAGTTGTTGACACCAGGCGTATCCCCTTTTTTGTGCAGTGGTTTAACAATAGCATATTTTAGTCTACCAGGAAAATCATCCTGCTTCAGAGAACTGTTAGATATGTGGCTATGTATCCTACTTATTTCTTGAGAACAAGCTTTTATTACTCTGCTGGAAATACCATCAATTCCGTGTGAGCTTTTGCTCTTGAGAGAGTTTATTTCAGAAGGAGAGGGGATGGAATTTCCATTTTATCAAATTGTGTGGGTATGGCCTGTTCCATTACCTGCCTAGCTTCTTCTAATGAACATTTAGATCCTATTTTCTCCACAACATTTAAAAAGTAATTATTAAAAATATATTCCAAGTTCTGGCTTGTTAGCTGTAAACTTTTCATTCAGTTTGATGGTAATGCTGTCTCCCTGGTAATAATATTCCAAATTGTTTTAATTTTGTTATAGGAAGTACTAATCTCAGACATGATGCACATGCTTCTGGGCTTTTTAATAACTTTTCTTAATGTAGCACAGTAATTTTCATAATATTTGATAGTTTCTGGGTCATTACTCTTTCTTGCTGTTAGATACAGTTCCCTTTTTCGGTTACAAGATATTCTTATCCATTTAGTAATCGATGGGTTACTATTATATTTAACTATTTTCTTGGGGAAACAATTTTCAAATACTCTTACAAATGTATCATGAAAAATTTTATTTTAAATTAGCATCAGCTTCCTTATACACCTCATCCCAGTCTAACTGCTGAAGATTTTCCATGAAATTTCTAATTGTTGAAGCGTCAACTGAATGTACAACTTTGGAGGGCTGTTTTGAATTACAGAGCTGAACGATGTCATTTACCGTAACTAGCTGTGCACAATGATCAGAAATATTTAGAATATCAAATTAAGTTCCATCATGTAGCGACAGGGATGTCATTGTGCATCTCAATAAACCCCCATACATAAATAATAATAATAACATTGAATTGATTATCAACTATTTGTTGTGTGATAAGTAGTAAAGGAATCGATAGTGCTGCATTTATTACACATGAGTCATACTGTTTCTGCTACGATTGCGCACATTTAGACGTGACGTATAGGACGCGTCAATAGTAACATTTCCTGTGATTTAGTATGAACTGAATATTTCTACGAAACAAATGACTGGTTGAACTGGGGTTGATGTTTACAAGTTCGTGGTGAGCGTTAATATTTGAAAGCAAGGCCCAAACGTTTCATATTTTACTATCGAATTGTGCTGACGATTTGTAAACGCCCTTTATTGAGAAATGACATCGTGAACTTATGAATTAATGAATGTGCTCCACTCATGTCTAAATATGGGTTGAAACACAGTACTTTATGACGTAAAAGTCACGTGACCACCATCGTTTACTAAACGGCACGCCCATTTGTCAACACTAAGCAAAGGGTCTGTTATAATGGACATGTTGTATGACAGTTCAAAAGTTTATGAGGGAAAGATACAAAAATTTAAATAGCTGCCGCAAAATATATTTAAAATCACAATGATAAATGATTACTATGAGGAATATATTACCTGCTGAGCAACAGGTTCCAAAATGCTCTCAATCGTTTTCGTATGAAACACCGGCATCGTGGATATGTTCCTCTTACTCAAAACAACAGACAACTTATCGCCTTAACAACGAAAAAACAGAAAATGTCACAACAAACACTGTTTCGAACTTCCACAACTTCCACCACTCCTATCCGGTCAAAGTAGTTTGTCAAAACTAAACACACCACAACTCTCTGCAAAGACTGTCGTAAACGTAATATCTTTGGCAAAATTTATAAATCGTATACTCTGTCACTATGACAAGAGTTGTTCTACAATACAATTGGCTTGTGTTTCGGTGTCAGCTGGAATACATTAACGTTTAAAGTAATTACTCGTTTATGTAAATTTTACAACATAACATATTTATTTCTCAGTAACGTAATAAATGCATATCTTCAATGCACGACGCTCCTTCAAGCAAGCGCAAACATCGCTAACGAATCTGATAACTTTCTTAATCGTCTACATATGGGATTGCTGCATGTCACAGCGGGAAAATGTAGTCTAACTTATAGCCACGGATGCAGAATCGTGCTAATGAAAACTCAGGTGTGAAATACGGCCGTTCCGTCAAAACATTCTTCTCGAGAAAGCTTGACGGACGTTGACGTGACGTGACGGTCCGGTGACGGACAGTGTGAATGCCGCCATTAGAAATACATTGCAGAATGTTCTGACGGACGGTGACGTGACGTGACGTGACGGACAGTGTGAATTGGCCTTAACACGGAAGTTAACCTATTATCGTCACGCGAATTAAATGTTGCAGTCGACGATTGCACTGTTTATATGCAAATAAGTCTTATTCGCCTTTATTTTGTTGTTATACTTCGTTTTAGGGGTAAATCTCAAATGTTTCATGACGACTTAAGGCCAATTCACACTGTCCGTTACGTCAACGTCACGTCACGGAACCGTCACGTCAAGTTGTATTCACACTGTCCGTCCGTGTCCGTCACGTCAATTCGTCCATCTCAATACGCGATGTTGAAAGTGAGGTTATATGAATGGCGATCTGTTATGTAGAAAGTCATAGTTTAATACTAGAAAGGGGGAACAACAACGCTAAATGTTATTAACGGCCAAAGAAAACTTTACAGTGTATGTTTATGGCCAACTTACTGAGAACTGAAACAACATTTCAAGACATCGACATCTATTTTCAAGCGAAAAAATAAAAAATATGAAGACATCAAACCATACTTGTAAGAGAATAAATAGCACCTGTATACTTTAACCATTACGATTTGCTCGCTGACATTGTTAATATCGTCGTAAAAAACTGAATTTTTGTCTTTCATTAGAACTGACATTTCCATTTAAAGTGTTATTTAATGAAAAATGCGTAATCAAATTACAATCTTATTCAAATAAACAGTTTGCTTCAGTCGTTTCTGTTACAATGTTACGTAACATAAACCATTTTTTGGTTTCAGATATCCGACCTCGATTTTAGGGGGACACTCAATTGACAAAAATATTTAAGTCGTCATGAAACATTTGAGATTTAACCCTAAAACGAGGTAAAACAACAACACAAAGATGAATAATACACATATGCATATAAACAGTGCAATCGTTGACTGCAATGCGTAATTCGCGTGACGAAAATAGGTTAACTTCCGATGTTAGCAGACGGCCGTTCCGTCAAAACATTCTTCTCGAGAAAGCTTGACGGACGTTGACGTGACGTGACGGTCCGGTGACGGACAGTGTGAATGCCGCCATTAGAAATACATTGCGGAATGTTCTGACGGACGGTGACGTGACGTGACGTGACGGATAGTGTGAATTGGCCTTTAAATGTTTTTGTCAATTGAGTGTACCCCTATAATCGAGGTCAGTTATCTGAAACCAAAAAATGGTTAATGTTACTTAACATTGTAACAGAAAAGACTGAAGCAAACTGTTTATTAGAATAAGATTGTAATCTGATTACGCATTTCTCATTAAATAACATTTTAAATGAAAAAGTCAGTTCTAACGAAAGACAAAATTTCATTTGTTTACGACGGTATTAACAATGTCAATGGGCAAATTGTAATGGATAAAGTAAACAGGCGTTATTTATACTCTTATAAGTGTTTCTTGATGTATTCATATGTTTATTTTTTTCGCTTGAAAATAGATGTCGATGTTTTGAAATGTTGTTTCAGTTTCCAGTAAGTTGGCCAAAAACATGCACTGTAAAGTTTTCTTTGGCTGTCAATAACAATTAACATTATTGTTCCCTCAACTCTAGTATTAAACTATGACTTTCTACATAACAGATCGCTACTCATAACCTCACTTTCAACATCGCCTATTGAGATCGGCGAATTGACGTGACGGACACTGACGGACAGTGTGAATACAACTTGACGTGACGGTGCCGTGACGTGACGTTGACGTGACGGACATTGTGAATTGGCCTTGATTCACTCTGTCCGTCACGTCACGTTCCGACAGAACACTCCCCAAAGGATTTTTAGTGGTGTTAGTCACATTGCCCGTCAACGGACCGTCACATCTCGTCCAGTGAACGGTTGTATGCTAACATCAAAAGTTAACCCATTTTGTCCACGCTCACTTTTGTCACAGAAGGCGGTTACACGGATTGAATACACTTGTGTCATCTAAATATTTATTATTATGCTTTGTTTTAGCTGTAAAATACAAATGTTTCATGGAGACTTAGATATTTCTTTCCATTATGTGTACTTCCAAAAGTGAGGTTGGACATCTAAAACCTCAAAATAGTTTAGGTTTTACCATAGAGTAACAGAAAACGCTGACACAAAGAGTGTATATAAATAAGATTTAAGTTGATGAAGGTATTTTCATTAAATAATACTTTAACCGAAACATTTAGCTCACATAAAGGAGAAAACCTCTGTTGTTTATAATATTATTAACAATTAATGGGGATAAGGTAAGCAGCCTGTATTAAAGATCAATTCACACTGTCGGTTACGTCAACGTCACGCCAAGTTGTATTCAGTATTCACACTGTCCGTTACGTAATTCGCCCATCTCAATACGCGATGTTGAAAGTGAGGTTATGAGTGTCGATCTGTTATGTAGAAAGTCATAGTTTAATACTAGAGTTGAGGGAACAATAATGTTAATTGTTATTGACAGCCAAAGAAAACTTTACAGTGCATGTTTTTGGCCAATTTACTGGAAACTGAAACAACATTTCAAAACATCGACATCTATTTTCAAGCGAAAAAATAAACATATGAAAACATCAAACAATACTTACAAGAGCATAAATAGCGCTTGTTTACTTTATCCATTACAATTTGCCCATTGACATTGTTGATATCGTCGTAAACAACTGAATATTTGTCTTTCATTACAACTGACTTTTTCATTTAAAATGTTATTTAATGAAAAATGCGTAATCAAATTACAATCTTATTCAAATAAAAAGTTTGCTTCAGTCTTTTCTGTTACAATGTTACATAACATAAACCATTTTTTTGGTTTCAGATATCCGACCTCGACTTTAGGGGGCACTCAATTGACAAAAGTATTTAAGTCGTTATGAAAAATTTGATATTTACCCCTAAAACGAAGTATAACAACAAAATAAAGATGAATAAGACACATCTGCATATAAACAGTGCAATCGTCGACTGCAACATGTAATTCGTGTGACGAAAATAGGTTAACTTCCGATGTTAGCAGACGGCTATTTCGTCAAACGAGAAAGCTTGACGTGACGGTCCAGTGACGGACAGTGTGAATTCCTCCATTACAAATACATTGCGGAATGTTCTGATAGACGGTGATGTGAGGTGACGTGACGGACAGTGTGAATTGGCTTTTGGCATCAATAAATTTGAGCAGTGCTATTCCTGAATTCTGATACTATACTACAAATTTTTACGTCACACATGGCCATTCATAACCTCTCATTCACCATAGGGTATTCAGCTAAGGAAATTGATGTGACGGATAGTACACCTTGACATGATGGTTCTGTGACGTGACAGTGACGTGACAACCAGTGTGAATGGGCCGTAAAAGTGAGATCAGATATCTGAAACCGAACCATGGTTTATGTTTTACGCTGACACTATCATGATTATCACTGGTACAAACGACGCAGTGAAATACAACAGTGCGAACTTAATAAAAGGTTTAAGAAGCACATTACCAAGTACTACATCGCAAAAAGTGTTTGTTGTTGAGGTTCAATTTAGATATGACCTTGCAAATTGGTCCCGCGAAAATCGCGAGGTTTTGGAAGTAAACAATCGGCTACATCACCTGTGCTCGAAATTCAAAAATACCACTGTCTAATGCTAGCGAGTTTGACAGGGAGTGCTACACATGACACGGACTCCACTTCAACAACCAAGGAAGAAGATTGATCTTGGAACTGATCCCCAAAACTGTGAGTAAAGAATCGGCCACCTTTACAGTAATACCGCTGGACCAGGGAAACTTGTAAAGCCTGCTGATCAGTCTGACAAAATACCAACAGATTTGCTCCAGCAAGGTCAAAATAGTCCTCAAACCATTCACTCTGTGCTCGGTAAACTTGATGTATTCGATCCTTGTCAAAATGGGACTCTGCTACCAGCAGTGGACTTACAGACAACTCAAGATATCAGCTGTATAGCAGCGCCCTTAAGAAGAAAATTTGAACCTTCTTCTTCACTGCCCAGGGGTAATAAAAATAGTTTCCTGTTCCTACATATTAATATACAGTCATTGAGAAGGAAATTGGAAGAATTGCAGTTCTTGTTAGAAACCTCAAACTGTGGTATACTTACTGTAAATGAACACTGGCTACATAGATCAGAAATTGACCTAAATATTCCATTTGGTTATTCCCTAGCGAGTGGTTACTGCAGATCTATAATTGGACATGGAGGTGTTGCAATTTATATTAAAAATCACCTAAACTTACAATACTTCACTATTGATGTCACAGATCTGTGTATAGATACTGTCTTTGAGGCTGCAGCTGTACATATACCTAAACACAATATTGTAGCATCAGTATATCGCACACCATCTTCTAGTGAAGATGAGTTCATAGTAAATCTTAAAAAATGATAGTCTTACTTATTAAGCCTAAGTACAAAAACCAAAGAATCCTAATTTTTGGTGATATTTATATGGATATCAGAGTACAGAGTCATACCATAATGGAGTTCTTGGACAGTTTAAGATCTTTTGATTGTTTTTGTCTAAATGACAAGCCCACTAGATATAATGCATGCTTAGACAATATAATAAGTAATATCCATTAAAATAATGTTGAAATTGGAGTAGAACTGCCATTCTTCCAGTTTCGTTCTCAATGACTGTATATTAATAGGTAGGAACAGGAAACTATTTTTATTACCCCTGGGCAGTGAACAAGAAGGTTCAAATTTTCTTCTTAAGGGCACTGCTATACAGCTGGTTATACAGCTGGTTATGGGGTTTTTGATTCCTATAGGTTTATTCATTAGTTTCTTAATGTAATTTATGTATAGGTTCTTGATTAATACTGGTACTTTTTACAACTGCTGTTAATGTAATGAATAGATAGTTGTGATTGTAATAATCGTAGTTGGACTATTGTATAGCTTTGCTAATGAAGTTGAAATTTTTTTAATTAATTGAATATTTTAAATTTATGATTTCTGTGTTTTTAATTATTTCTGTGACGATAATCTTATCAACTATATATAATAATATTGATAATATAATTATATACATATAATAAAAATGATTCTGTTGATTTTAATTTTAAATGTATCATTTGATTCAATTCTTGTGAGGTAAATGAATGACACTATTATACCACCAAGAAATGTTAATAGAAGAATATATTATGAAACTTCCTGGCAGATTAAAATTGTGTGCCAGAACTGGGACTCAAACATGGGACCTTTACCTTGTCAAGAAGACATGTTTTTGATAAATAGGCAGAAATTTATACTGCCAAGTTCCTTATAATAATGAATTAACAAAGATAAAATAAAAATAATTATACTAATTTCATCATTATTACATAAACTTTCAAATTAAATTAAACATCTTAATATAAAACCTAAAACAAATATAAAATCTAAACAAAAAATAATGAACTATAATGTAATCAAAAGTAGCTGATACTAAGCTTATTGTTAAATATTATTAACTAGTAAATTATAGGTTATTAATTTCGAGAGATTATCCCCTAAAAATAAATTAATTAATACTTCATACCAAAAATCAAATAAAAACATTAATTTAAAAAAAATTGTTCTGAAACTTATATTAGGAAACGAAAAACATCTCATTTCTAAAAGCAAATTAATAATATTTATGAAACAATAAATATCATTATCTTATAGATCAACCTAAATAGAGATTAACTAATACAAATTATTATTTTGATAAACCCTGATACAAAAGGTAAAAAAAAAATTACTTATTATAAGAAAAATTAATAACTATTTATTCAATAACATTACAAATAAAATACAATTAAAAATCATTTCATTAAAATATACTAAGACAAAAATAAATAAAATTATATTTGTTAAATAAATGCATAACAAAACCATTAAATAATAAAATAAATAATTCAAGACATCCTGAATTGCACAGAAATAACAATTAGCTTTAACAAATCACTAAGCTAAATGTTATATTTTGAATACATTTACTAGATACACTTTCCAGTACATCTACTATGTTATGACTAATCTCATATTAAAAGAAAACAAATTATAATCTATAACGAGAATGATGGGCGATGTGTACACACTTCAGAGCCAATATCAGTTAAATTAAATAATTTCAATTACTATCAAATCCACCTTCATTAAAGTATTACAAAATTAAATTCAAAACAAATAAAGTATTCTAACCTGTCATACTCTTAATTATAAGTTGCACCTTAAGCTGAAATAAAGTTTAATAAAAAATCAAGAAAATTTTTTCTCCAAAAAGATATTTTGATAATGGAGATATACAAACAAATAAATTAAGTAAAGCAAATCGTGTACTATCAATCTTGAGATAGGGTCCTCTGAATGGAATGAAATACCGCCAAATTCTTTGGGTTTAAAGACCGTAACTAATGATACCTACATAAAACAAAATTTACATTGTAAATAATAGGGTATCTAATCCTAGTCTATTATATAAATTTCATAGATTCAAAAAGCAGAGGCAAAAAAAGATTCACCTAATAATTAATTGTAAAAACTCAAATAATTATAACTACATCAACCAAAAATATTCACTTGCATTAAACGTCTAACTGCTGGCACGAAATATGGCAATACTTAATCAATTGTTAATTCCAAAATAACTTGATTATTAAATCTAATTACTTAGAACATTTCGTTAAACAAAAGTTATATATAATATAAAGAAAAAGTGACTAGACAAACAAGAATAAAACTTAAGAATATGAATGAAACATGTAAATAAAAAATAAATTAAACAAAACTTTGACATACGAAATGCACATAGAAAATAAAATAAGAAAATAACACTAAAAAGCACAAAAATTAATAGAATAACATTATCCTCAAAATGTACAGCAACAACAAAACAACTCTTGTTTAATGAAACTATGTACAAATCAGAACAAAAAACATAGAAAAGACTGGTACATCTGAAAAATATTAAAAGGTAACTTATTCTTAGCCTTCCATATCGTATAAAAAATTTACCAGCTAGACGTTTTAGAAGATATCTTTCCCAAACCAAAACTTCTTTTACTTACCCGGTATAATAAATATGAGTCGTCCAATTGAAAAACCTGTGAAACAAATCATAAGTGAACCAAGCAAATCACGATAAACATGGACAGCATAAGATAAACGTATGTACAAATTCAGTTTTGAAAAAGTAAGAAAAACTGATTTTTTAAGTGTAGAAATATGTATAATCACAGATTGACTGTCTGTCTGACATTTTGAGACAAAATTTTAGTATAGCAGATTCTGCAACTGTTCAAACATTTTAGTGTGTTCGACAATCATACTAATTTACTAATTGTGGTAACATTGTTTCGATGTTCACTCTAGTACTGTAGCTCTACAGAGTTTTAGATAAAAACCGAGTCAGTCTGATGAAGCAGGACGACAATATGCTTTTCTAATTCTGTTCAATCACAATTTAACTGCAATTGTGGCGAAGAGACTAAATATGAGCAATGTGAATAAGTAATGCAACAAATAGTGAAAGCTAAATAAATAAGGTGGATGTGGAAAGATCCAAGTAATGAACCAAAACTGATTCGGAGCCACTGCAATAACACCAGATGTCCTCCCCCTCTTTCGTCACCTGGGTACCAATGTTGCAATGTCACAATGATGTCATACATGATGGCGTCATTTATGGTTCTGGAACAAAATCGCCACCATGACCACGTCCCCTGCTCCCACACCGATTGGGACATAATATAAGATGTTGTCTACTGGAGGATTTGAATTTTACTTGAATGTAATTGGCAGTAGCCCAAAAACTTTTGGTGGAAAACTAGAGGTTGGCACGACACTAGAATCACATCACTGCTCTCTCTTCCCATATGACATTAATTCAAGATAGTTTCTACTGAGAAATTTGAGTTTTCCTTGTTTGCTATGGGCCACTTCCATTTTTGGAGGGAAAATTGTTTACTAGATAGCAGTACCACAACTCCCCAATCTCTCTCCCCCCCCCCAACAGTCACATGATCAAGGGAGACACTTCAGCTACTGGAGCTCTTCCTCAGTTTCAGTTGGAGTCAGAAAATTCAAAGTATCAACATGAACAGCCAACAGCAGCAACAGTCTCTGAGTTCATTCCAGCAGCATCAGAAGAGAGGAAGGAAGTGAAAGACTAAGTATCTAATTCGACTACTACAGTTAATTAAATTTAAATGCATATTGCCAGTTATCATAATCATATTAGTTGCTATATTGACTTTTTTTCCTTAGGTTTAGCAACATTGTCAGTACATGGTGCTTCCCAAAACATGCAGCCACCAGCAGACCCAGGAACCTGTGGACCCTATCACTCACCTAGTCAGCCTGATGAAGCAAGACGATGATATGCTTTTCTTATTCTGTTCAACCACAATTTAACTGCAAGCTGGCCGAAGAGACGGAATATGGGCAATGAAACACTAACAGAGCAAGATTAGTGTGTAGTGATGGAAGTGGAAAATGTGGTGAATGGCGTTAAAGTGCGCTTTGATCAATCGCCCTGGAATGAACTATGCAGAGCACAAGTGTATATCATTAATGTGATGCCTGTAAAATATGGCGCATCCAGTTAAATTCAACCCCCTGACATTCATTATAGTGCTCCAAAAGCGTGCATAACAACTTCATATGACACTGGTGCTCTATGTCTTAAAGTGAGTTTATTCAACAGTTTATCTACAACACTCCACTGTCACAAACTTATTTGGCATGGAGCAGGCTGTATCATGTGCTGTGGCGAGACTTTTATATTGCTTTCTTCATGTTAAAATACGTTATGTTCAAATTTTAGAATATGTACTTGTGAATGATGTTCATATAGATGATTTACATCAAACCTTCTGTAAAGTGCCCCCTCCTACAGAATGTTATTTACTAAATTAAAAAGATGTTGATGGCAAATTCTGTGAATATAGAAAAATTTTGTTCCAGACTATGTAGAGATGAGAAGGTGAAAGAGACCATTTCTTTTCTTTTTTTTCAGTAACCTAAATGTGCATCCCAATCACAACTGTGAAAAAAGCATCTTTTATATTTTTTTGTTAAATACTTGGTTGCTTCTTATTAATAAATGCATGTGTGAATAATCTAAAAATTGTGTTAGCGTTTTATTTCTTCATATATATATATATATATATATATATATATATATATATATATATATATATATATAGGGTGTTTCACGAAGTGTGTTTGCCTCTGTAACTTGTAAAATAATAGGTGACGGGAAATTTTAATGTGGAGCTATGAACATAGTTTATTGTATCATTTTCGAAAGAGTTACAACACAAAGATATAATTTTTTAAATGGAACATTAGATTTTTTCTATCACAGATTGGATTCGTTGAAACCAGCTGCGTCCAAATCAATTTAAACTACATTCCTATCACTGTTAGTTTGGGAGCTACAACCCTTCAAAGTTTAGGGGGTGGAGGCTACGACAGCGTATCTGACTGGCTAGTGGTAATGAGACAGTGGGCCGTGCCCCAGGGGATAGCCACTCGGCCAGTCAGCTACGCTATCACAGCCTCCACCCCCGGAACTTCGACGGGTTGTAGCTCCCAAACTAACAGTGATAGGAATGTAGTTTAAATTGATTTGGACGCAGCTGGTTTCAACGAATCCAATACATGATTTAAAAAATCATATCTTTGTGGTGTAACTCTTTGGAAAATGACACAATAAACTCTGTTCATAGCTTCGCAGAAAGTGTAACATTTCTTGTGTTGACCTACCGCATTAAAATTTCCCGTCACCTATTATTTTATAAGTTTCAGAGGCAAACACACTTAGTGAAACATATATATATACCTTAATTGCAGGACTCTCCAATTGTGGCAAAACAAATATTCGAATGATTTTGCTTGTACATATAAATGGAGGCTACTTTGAAAATATTTGTGCATTTTTAAAAACGCTGTTGCAGTCCAAATACCAGCTATTACAGGAAATACTATGAACTGTCTAAAACGTATTACATACACAACATACAGTGAAATCAGTGATATCCCACCACCAAAATACGTGAAATCCAACACAGTATTCATATTTGAAGATGTCACAGTGGAGAATTAAGACTAAATACGACAATATTTCTGTTTTGGTAGACATGTGGGTGTCTATGTTTTTTTTATCTAAGTCAAACATATTCCAGAATCTTGAAACAACTGCTGCGAGATAATGCAAATCTCTTTATAGCATTCAACCATGACATTATGAATTTAAAATTGATTTACAATGCCGACCGCAGTGGCCGAGGGGACTGAGGCGCTCCAGTCACCGTCTGCACAGCCACTACGGTCGGGGGTCCAAATCCCCCCTCGGGCATGGATATTTGTGCCATCCTCAGGATTAGCTAGTTCATAAGTAGTTTGTAAGTTTAGGGACTGATGACCCCGTAGTTAAGTCCCATAAGCTATACAAACATTTAAACATTTAATTTAGATTTACAATACTGATGTAGGAACGAATAAGTCGTTCAACGATTTTGTAAAGATTTGTGCTGTTGTTGGAATCAGTTGCAGTACGGGTTGCTAGTTATTTATGAAACACGGAAACTTAATGATGGTCGATATAGACAAAACTGTCAAGACTTTCCATATATGTAGCCCAGTCATTGTGCTTCATGCATCAGTGTATGTTTTGGTATGGAGGAATTCACATGCATTTCAGTCAGCCATCATGACTGAAATAGACGCAACATTTGCATGTACTTAGATCGTAAATTACAGACTCTCAATCAGCGAATTTGGAATATACACTCACATCTCAGCCAGTACTCTAAGCACCTCTTGATACTTAACAATCAGCCAAACGTAAGAGTTGATGTAATTGAAACTAAAGTAAAAGACATATCCGTGAACATAAACACTCTGAAGAACGAAAAAATTAAAATGGAAGCACTAGTCAATGAGAAGAATAAGAACACATATCTAAAGCTGCACACTAAGCCAAAGCCTGTTCAATACATGTTGCGATGTCAAGCAAGTAGAACGTCATACGTCATCCAGGTGCAGAAGGCCATTCGAGAGAAACTAAGACTGTTAACGTTAGGGGACCTGAATCGAGAGCATGCACTAAGAGAAATCTTTAAACCATTTACTGACTCTCTCAAACATATCAAATCGAATTCATGCAGAAAAGAAGAAGTTGACCCCACTGCTGTGTTCATTAACACTAACAATGATTCTAGAATAGACAAGATATATGGTGTTATTAGAGAAAAACCTATAAGAATAACTGAGTACGCAATACAGATTGGAGATAGGGAGTTTCAAAGAACGCCAGGTCTAAAACCTACAAAAGCAGAAAAAAATTACACGCAGTCATACCTGAAACTGTATTGTGAAGTAGTGCATATGACTAATGTGCATAAGAAGAACTAATCAAACCAGTATAAAATACAAAGTCATGATATAACCTTTACTAGACGGTGTGCACAGTATTGGGGAAGGTATCAAGCACCAACTCCATTCAAATCCCTTAGTATGTACAATACAGTCACCCAGATTAGCTAATAGATCGACTACCATTGCTTATGGCATAGACTGCTGCAGCAAATACTGATCTATATCTATATCAATACTCCACAAGCCACCCGACGGTGTGTGGTGGAGGGTACCTTGAGTATCACTATCGGTTCTGCCTCCTATTCCAGTCACAAATTGTTCATGGAAAGAAAAATTGTCGGTATGCCTCTGTGTGGGCTCTAATCTCTCTGATTTTATCCTCATGATCTCTTTGCGAGATATACGTTGGAGGGAGCAATATACTGCTGGAATCCTCAGTAAAGGTATGTTCTCAAAATTTTCGCAAAAGCCCGTACTGAACGACAGAGGGTCTCTCCTACAGAGTCTTCCACTGGAGTTTATCGATCATCTCCGTAACGCTTTCACGATTACCAAATGATCCTGTAAAGAAGCGCGGTGCTCTCCATGGGATCTTCTCTGCTTTCTCTATCAACCCCATCTGATATTAATCCCACACCGGTGAGCAGTATTCAAGCTGTGGGCGAACAAGTGTACTGTAACCTACTTCTTTGGTTTTTGGACTGCATTTACTTAGAATTCTTCCAATGAATCTAAGTCTGGCATCTGCTTTACCGACAATTTATTTTATATGGTCGTTCCATTTCAAATCACTCCTAATGCCTACTCCCCGATAATTTATGGAATTAACTGCTTCCAGATGCTGCCATGCTATAGTGTAGCTAAATGGTAAAAGATCTTTCTTCCTGTGTATTCGCAGCACATTACACTTGTCTACATTGAGATTCAATTGCCATTCCCTGCACCAATGCGTCAATTCGATGCAGATCCTCCTGCATTTAAATACAATTTTCCACTGTCACAACCTCTCTATATACTACACCATCATCTGCAAAAAGCCTCAGTGAACTTTCGATGTTATCTGCGAGGTCATTTATATATATTGTGAACAGCAACGGACCCATGACACTCCCCTGTGGCACACCTAACATCACTCTTACTTCGGAAGACATTTATCCATTGAGAATGACATGTTGCATTCTGTTATCAAGCAACTCATCAGTCCAATCACAAAATTGGACTGATAGATCATATGCTCTTATTTTGTTTATTAAACGTCTGTAGGGAACTGTATCAAATACCTTGTGGAAGTCAAGAAACACGGCATCTACCTGAGAACCTGTGTCTATGGCCCTCTGAGTCCTGTGAACGAATAACGCGAGCTAAGTTTTACAGGATCGCCTTTTTCGAAACCCATGCTGATTCCTACAGAGCAGATTTCTAGTCTCCAGAAATGTCATTATATTCGAACATAATACATGTTCCAAAATTCTACAACTGACCGATGTAAGAGGTGTAGGCCTATAAGTTCTGCACATCTGTTCAATGTCCCTTCTTTCCTGCGCCATTTTCCAATCTTTCGCTCTTCTAGAGACCTACGGTACACCACTACAAGAAGGGGGCAAGTTACTTGTGTACTCTGTGTAAAAACTAACTGGTATCCCATCAGGTCCTGCGGCCTTTGCTCTTTTGAGTGATTTTAATTGCTTTTCTATCCCTCTGTCAATTATTTCGATATATGCCATTTTGTAATCTGTGCAGCAATCTAGAGAAGGAACTACAGTGCAATCTTCCTCTGTGAAACAGCTTTTGAAAAAGACATTTAGTAATTCAGCCTCTGTTTCAATGCCATTTTTGTCACAGAGTGTCTGGACATTTTGTTTTGATACACCTACTGCTTTGACGTAAGACCAAAATTTCTTAGGATTTGCAGCCAAGTCAGTACATAGAACTTTACTTTCGATTTCCTCACACTACATTTCGCTTCGTGTAATTTTTGTTTGTCTGCAAGGCTTTGGCTATGTTTATGTTTGCAGTGAAATTCCCTTTGCTTCCATAGCAGGTTTCTAATTCGGTTGTTGTACCACGGTGGCTCCTTTCTATCTCTTACTATCTTTCTTGCTACATACTCATCTAATGTATGTTGTACGTTGGCTTTGAACTTTGCCCACTGTTCCTCAACACAATCTGTACTTGAGATAAAACGTCTGTGTTGACCCGTCAAGTACTCTGAAATCCGCTTTTTTGTCACCTTTTCCAAACAGAAACATCTTCCTACATTTTTTAATATTTCCTTTTACGGCTGAAATTATCGATGCTGTAACCGCTTTATGATCGCTGATTCCCTGTTCGCCGGCCGCGGTGGCCGAGGGGACTGAGGCGCTTCAGTCACGGTCTGTTCGCCCACTACGGTCGGGGGTTCGAATCCCCCCTCGGGCATGGATATTTGTGCCGTCCTAGTTCGTAAGTAGTTCATAAGTAGTTTGTAAGTTTAGGGACTGATGACCCCGCAGTTAAGTCCCATAAGATTTACAAACATTTGAACAAACATTTGATTCCCTGTTCTGCATTAACTGTTTCGAATTGTTCAGATCTGTTTGTCACCAGAAGGTCTAATATGTTGTCGCCACGAGTCGCTTCTCCGTTTAACTGCTCCAGGTAGTTTTCAGATAATACACTCAAAACAATTTCACTGTCTTCTTTGTCTCTGCCACCCATCATAACTGAGGCGTGTCCATGGGGTTGAATATCGAGTGTGTCCAGAGATACTAACGCGCACCATCGATAGCAAGGGGTATGGTCGCTTCATGGTGAGGATCGAGCATCGTCCGGGGTCTGGCGAGAAAAGTGACAGTACGTGATCGGCGGTGGAGTGTGGCGCGTATGGTAAACAGGAGTGCAGCCGACATCAGCTCGGAGAGGCGGATTTGACGCAGGAAGCAGCGTCGGTGCTATTTGGAAAGGACGCGTGACCGTGCAATCACAAGTTACTATTTCCATTTCTTTTCGCCATCTACGACGGTATTTGAGTGGCTGTACTAACCAGCTTTCATGACCTATGGGTGTACTTGTTCCTGTCACCGTGATGGGCATGGTTAGTTATTATTTGAATAGCGCCAAGTTTCAGAGTGCTGTTCGTTCTTGTGTACTCCAGTGTGAGATTAAGTTCATTTGTAGCTCTCTTTTGGTCAGTGGTAGACGTTATTGATATTCATCAGAGCTAGCGTTTGCTTGGTGCGCCCCCCCCCCCCCACCCAAAGGAATGTTGTTTAGCTAGTGTAAAACACACCTTGTGTTATTGAGTGACGAAGTTTAAGGTATAAAAACATATAGTTTGTGATTTTTTTTATAGGCATCACATGTGGTATGGATTTTCTGTATGTGATACAGGGCGCCAAGTGTGTTTTAACCTGGCCACGATTATGTACCTCAATATGATATATTTCATTATCTTGCCTCTCTAATGATTCAAGTATTTTTTAAATTAGAAGGTTGAGCGAGCTAGTGCTTGTCCATGATAAGGTACTCTGCTATACTGTAGTTATTCTACGTAAATGCCAAGCACCTTACCAATTTGCTTAAAAGTTAAATGCACTAGTGGTTATCTCTCATAGATGTTAAGCAATTTACCAGGTGTGTCAAAATTTTGTGAAAGTTACATACGCTAGTGCTCATCTCTCGTAGATGTTAAGCAATTTACCCATTGTGTTAAAAGTTTTGGTTAAGCTTAAATGAGCTAGTGCTCGCCCCTGATTGTACTGGACTTTCCTAAACTGGAGGTATTGTGCGTAGATGTTAAGCACCTTACTAGTTGTCTTAAAAGTTTTGCTTAAACTTAAATGAACTATTGTTTATCTTTAGCAGATGTTAAGCACCTTAACATTTGCCTTAAAGGGTTTTTGCTTAAAGTTAAATGCGCTAGTGTTCATCTTTCGTAGATGTTAAGCAATTTATCAGTTGTGTCAAAATTTTGTTGAAAGTTACATGCGCTAGTGCTCATCTTTCGTAGATGTTAAGCAATTTACCAGTTGTGTAAAAATTTTGTTGAAAGTTAAATGCGCGTGCTCATCTCTCATAGATGTTAAACGATTTACCAGTTCTGTTATAATTTAGCTGAAAGTAAATGAGCTAGTGCTCGACCCTGATTGTCCTGTACTTTGCTAAATTGTAGGTATTTTACGTGGTTTTAAGCACTTTACCAGTTGTCTTCAATTTTCGATTCGAGTAAATGAGCTGTTGTCTGTCGTTAATTGGACGACAGTTTAATTAAGCTACAGTCCTGCTGTATTGGTGTTATTCTAAGTAGATGTTAAGTGGTATTTTTAGTTCTAAAATTTTGGTTCAAGTTATGCTTATCACTGATTCGATCACAATATAATTTCTGTTAGCTTGTGCTCTGCTGTGTTGCATCTATTTTACTGAAGTCATACACTTTTCCAGAGCATGATTAAACCCTTGCCGGCCACGGTGGCCGAGGGGACTAAGGCGCTCCAGTCACGATCTGCACGGGCACTACGGTCGGGGGTTCGAATCCCCCCTCAGGCATGGATATTTGTGCCGTCCTAGTTCGTAGGTAGTTCATAAGTAGTTTGTAAGTTTAGGGACTGATGACCCCATAGTTAAGTCCCATAGACTATACAAACATTTGAACATTTTTGGAAACCCTTGCTTCTGGTTAAGATAATTTAGCCTTAGTGAGCTACTGATCAAGTGGCCAGGTTTTTTAACTGAAGGGGGTTAAGTATTGCATTCTGTTCAATAATTTAATGCACAAACTTGTCAATGCTCTAGTCATGTACTTGTAATCATAAATTTTGTGCCTGATGGACCTTAGTGATAGAGCCTTTACTTAAATTCTAAATAAAGTATTTGTTATAAGATAACTTGTGACCTTCCACTCAGGGACCGTTGTGTCCTAGCTCCTGCCGGCTCGACGGTAGACCCCCCCCCCCTTCCCACCTCTACCATAGTCGGGGTTTAAAATAAAAAAGAGGAGCGTTTCAAAATATTCAAATGTTTGTATAGTCTATGGGACTTAACTACGGGGTCATCAGTCCCTAAACTTACAAACTAAGGACGGCAGAAATATCCATGCCTGAGGGGGGATTCGAACCCCCTACCGTAGTGCCCGTGCAGACCGTGACTGGAGCGCCTTAGTCCCCTCGGCCACCGCGGCCGGCAGGGAGCGTTTCAATAACCGTTTGAGTCTCCCAGTCTATATCCGGTAAATTAAAATCTCTTCCCAAAACTATAACAAGATCGGGAAATATACTCGAAATATTTTTCAAATTTTCCTTCAGATGTTCTGCCACAACAGCTACTGAGCGAGGAGGCCTATAGAAACATCCAATTACCATGTTGAGCCTGCTTTGACCGTGACCTTCACCTAAATTATTTCACATTTCGGATCTCCGTTAATTTGCTTAGATACTAGTGCACTTTTTATCGCTATAAACACGCCTCGCCCTTCACTGTCCAGCCTATCTCTGCGGTATACATTCCAGTCTGAGTTTAGAATCTCATTACTGTTTACATCTGGTTTCAGCCAACTTTCCGTCCCTAGTACAACGCGGGCATTGTGACCGTTTATTAATGAGAGTAGTTCTGGGACCTTTCTATAGACGCTCCTGCAGTTAATTAATACTTCATTGATCTTTTCATTCCCTGTTGTGTTCTGCCTTCTGCTACCTTGTCGCGGCTCGGAAGGTGTCTTGTCGGTCCTAGTGTGGGAATTCTCAAACCTAAAAAAAACCCATGTGCACTCCACACGTACTCTGCTACAATTGTAGCCGCTTCCTGCGTGTAGTGCACGCCTGACCTATTCAGGGAAACCCTACATTTCTCCACCCTATAGCGGAGGTCGAGAATTTGCATCCCAGATCTCCGCAGAATCGTCTGAGCTTCTGGTTTAAGCATTACACTCGGCTCAAAACCAGAGGACAGCGATCGGTTCTGGGAACGACACTACAAATAGTTAGCTCAGATTCCACCCCATGAGCGAGGCTTTCAGCCTTCACCAACTCCGCCAATCGCCTGTATGAACTGAGGTTGACCCCTGAACCCAGCTGGCAGGAGTCATTGGTGCCAACATAAGCAACAATTTGCAGTCGGATGCACCCAGCGCTCTCTATCGCCGCCAGAAGGTCCTCTTTCACATCTCGGATGAGACCCCCCCCCCCCCCCCGGCAAGCAAACAGAGTGCACACTGGCAGTGAGAAAAATATACAGACGGGAAACCTCCGTAAGGGCCCAGTCACACGCTCAGGGGTGCGGGGAGGGAGCGTAAGATGTCCCATGATGGCGCTGAAGTCAAAAACAGCCCTTTCAACTGGCCAGAGCAGGCGGCACACCTCCCCTCAAATGCCGGCACACCGGACACATGGCCTCGTGGCAGGCGGCACGAGCTCTCCCCTCAACCTCCCCTCCACGCACCCTCAGAAGCACCTCTAGTGTGGTCTACCAGTACTAAGCTGGGGAACCGCCTGACATCTTCTGGCATCTTATGGAACTAAGAGGTGAGCGTAGGACACTGGTTTAGAGGGGGTTTCTTCTCTGTATATGATACTTTGTGACACCGACCTTCTTCCCCGACCTTTCCGCTATTTCCCTAAGAGGCTCCATCACTCGCCTAACATTGGAGCTCCCAATCACTAATAAACCCCTCCTCCTGTGTGCCTGCTGCAGACCCTGCTGAAGGAGCGGCCACATGTCCACTCACAGGCAGAGCGGGCGACGCCGCACGGTCAGTCTCCACATAGATCTTTCGCCCCGAGCGACGTGAACGCCGTTGAACCCGCCACACCCCTTGAGGAGAGGGGGGCTCAACCGCGTCCGGTAGACGCAAAGATGTCCTGACAAGGGACTGTGGGTGAAGCATGTAACACCTGTGGTGTCCCATCCGACGCATCAGAGCCCCCACTGCCGCAACACTCCGAGGCAGCAGCCTGAAGACGGCTGACCACGGCCAACAGCACGATGAGATGCTCGCGAACTGCGGCCAGGTACTTCTGCATCTGTACGCAGCAGTCACACATCCTATCCATCCTAACAAGTCAACAATTGCCAGTAGAGATTTAAGTATCAACTTGTTACTACTGCGAGTTTATAAAAATTTACACTGCTCAGCCCACAACTAAGTGACAATAGTTCACTTCTGCTACGCTGTTAACGCTGCTGGTGCTGCTGTGTGCTGCTGGTTCGCCCAACACTACCTATCAAATACGCAAGAATAAATTATTAAAACAGAAACACAAACAAAATGTGCCAAGTACGAAAGAATTAGCCTCTTAAAACAGAAGTAGTAACGAAAATAAAGAAGTAGTAACGAAAATAAAGAATCAAATTTGTCACAAATTAAATTAAGATACTTAGCACTGTTTATGATGTGACACTGGCAACAGCTGGCACTGGAATGACCACTTGAAAGAGATTGTTTCTCTATACTCTCATGCTTTAAACAGCCAGACATCATCGAATAAGAAGAAGAATGGAGACGTTCACTCACCTGAAAGCTGTATTTTTGAACGTCTTAACAGAACTATAAAATAGATGTGCATTGTTTATTGTTAGAACTAAGCAAATGTCCTGCAGCCATGCATGCATGTATGAGGAGACGGACACTGCGGCGATTACAGCTGCTAATGTAAATAAAAGAAATGTATTCGCAATTGCGCATATTAATCAGCATCAGCTGTATGGTGTATTGGTGACATATGAAAATTTGTGCCGGGCCAGGACTCGAATCCGGATTTCCCGCTTATCTCGAACGGTCGCGTTACCATTACGCTACCCGCGCACGCTTCCCGGAACGACCCAAACCTTCATATGCCACACATTGACTACTGCCCATGAGTGCTCGTACATTCAATGATGTAATTTCCGCACAGGGTGAGACTGTTTAGTACATTTGTCGCAAGCCTTGCTATGACTGATTTTAAATACGATGTGCAGTGTTCGTGTGTATTGTTAGAACTAAGCAAATGTCCTTCAGACATGCATGCATGTCTGAAGGAACAGACACTGCGGCGACTACAGGTGCTAATATTAATACAAGAGATGTATTCGCAATTGCGAATATTAATCAGCATCAGTTGTATGGTGTAATGGTGACATATGAAAATTTGTGCCGGGCCGGGACTCGAACCCGGATTTCCCGCTTATCTCGAGCGGTCGCGTTACCATTACGCTCCCCGAGCACACTTCCCGGAACGACCCAAACCTTCATATGCCATACATTGTCTACTGCCCATGAGTGCTTGTACATTCTATGATGCCGGCCGCGGTGGCCGAGGGGACTGAGGCGCTTCAGTCACGGTCTGCACGGCCACTACGGTCGGGAGTTCGAATCCCCCCTCGGGCATGGATATTTGTGCCGTCCTAGTTCGTAAGTATTTCATAAGTAGTTTGTAAGTTTACAAACACAAAAATTCTATGATGTAATTGTCTTACAGGGTGAGACTTTTTAGTACATTTTAAATACGATGTGCAGTGACCGTGTTTATTGTTAGAACTAAGAAAATGTCTTTCAGACATGCATGCATGTCTGATGGTACGGACACTGCGGCGACTACAGCTGCTAATGTAAATACAAGAAATGTACAAGTTATTTTATAATTGGGGCATCCGCAGCTGAGTAAATACATTTTCTTTTATGAATTTATCAATTGTTTTAAAAAATTGATTGTATGACTTTATATAATAAAAGAAACTATTTGGAAATTGAAATAGAAATGTCCTCTTATGAAACAATCAATAAATTCTGGAGCCGCTTCAGCTGTTTTTATTGAGATCCTTTTATGTACAGGTCCACAACCGGTTTCGCGTCAGTAGAGACGCATCTTCAGGTGTTAAACTTTTTATTCTCTCGTCATAATTCGCTACTGAGTCCCAACATTCTAGTTGGTTTCATCCGTCAATTGGTTAAAAATTCAATAGGGCCAAATCATGGGTCCAAGTCCAAAATCAAATGGTTGTCTTTCAGGATAAAAAACATGGACGTTAAAATGTGGGACATGTAGTCGCGTGATTTTGACCACCGTATTTTCGATAAAACCCATTGCCAATATACGGGTTTTATCGAAAATACGGTGGTCAAAATCACGCGACTACATGTCCCACATTTTAACGTCCGATTCTGCTATTGGGGACGAGAGTGAGCCTTCCCGGGCTAGCTTGAGCTGTGCTCAAAACAGGACTACACGTTGTAATCAGGACCCAGCACCGGGCTTAGATTACAATCACTTTCTATCCGTACGTAAATTTTGAGTCTTCCAGAACGCGCGTGGTGGAATACATCCGCAGGCATGGGTAGACCAATTTGACTTCTCCATTTCGCTGAGCAGACCTGAAGGGCATAAAATCGAGTTCGTGTGCGAACAAAAAAAAAAAAAAAAAAAAAAAAAAAAAAGAGTTCAAATGTTTGTTAAGCTTATGGGACTTAACTACGGGGTCATCAGTCCCTAAACTTACAAACTACTTATGAACTAGCTTATCCTAAGAACGGCACAAATATCCATGCCCGAGGGGGGGATTCGAACCCCCGACCGTAGTGGCCGTGCAGACCGTGACTGGAGCGCCTCAGTCCCCTCGACCACCGCGGCCGGCGTGTGGGGACATCTGGAAGGCAAACCCGCTACGTGAATGAGGTCGTTCCCAAGGTATGGTGAAAGCTGTGAGAGCTTCTGCCAGTACTTTATGGCTTTTTCAGGACATGTTAAATAAGAACTATTATTTGACCGACCTCCCCAATGAATACCGCCTAGAGCGCCTCTCGGTGGTATTCAAGAAACTCGCCACACGACTGTACAAGAACTCGAGACACTCGAACAATCCCTTCATCCTACGCTTGGGGAACTACGATCACAACCATAGGTGGAAACATAAACGCCCCAAAACACTTCTCCTCAGAGACTAACCACCTACGGTCTTAGGGACCACCAACTCGCAAACATAATGAATATGGCAAACCCCTGCAAAACAGCAAACTGACTGGCAATGCCAGCTGAGCTCACAGCCGACCTACAGGCAAGGCAGGGAAACCATATTCAGCGCACTAAACACAAACAAACCTATACAGTCCCACACACATAGCCAGTTCTATGACCGAACTGTCTAACTACCATGACAAACTTTGCTATGTTCTCAGGTATTCTGCCGCAGCCGATGTTCACAGGCATTCCGCCGCAGCCGACCCAGGAGACTTCACAGGAGCTCAGCTGCAGCAGAACCTCGCATCAACCGGACTGATTCTTTATGACGAACCTAGCAAAGTTAACGGTACTGAGATATACCCTTTACTAACACTACCAAACCTTGCATGATCTGTCGCAGATAGCATACCGCTACTGCCCTTAAAACCTACCTCACTGTCGCAGAGGTTTTTTTCCCTTGGCTCTTTCCTTGGCACTTTTTTTCCTCTGGCCTTACATACCTTTACCCTTCGTCTACCTTTCGACAAATTCTATCTCCAGATGCACCATATTAATGGGTGATCGTGCCCACACGTACGGATAACATCGCGGTTCCCACATCCCGTGATCCACCTTCGCAAACTAACCAAATTACGGAGGTGATAGTTGAACTTTTGTGATGGTCACCACGTTGGTGTGGGCGTGGAAGGGCCCCATCCTTTGCGGACCGACCCCTATCCAGTGCCTGAACTCATTAGAATATGTTTGTTTAAGCTGCCGCGACGTCTGCGCAATGCTTTCTTAGCAGGGAATTGCAAAGATGACGTGGATCAGTTTCAAGCCCTTCTAGATGATCTAGATTTTGACTATGACCCCCTGCATAATAACTTTCCAAACAGGGAATGGGGAATAATGATCAAAATCAGGTTCCGGAGAAGGAACAGAATTATAGTTCTAATCGGCAGTCCTGGGGGAAATGGCCAGTGAACCCAGCAAAACGGAATTTGCGCACTCAAAATGTGAGCGGGTACAAAAGTGACTTCCGCGGAAAGAAAAAGTGCAAGTGGGGGAACGGCAATAACTGGCACGCCGATAATAACGAACCGCAGGATGAAAATTTCAAGCGCCTTCACCGGGAATGGCCGAACACGCCTCCGCTAAGTGTGGAAGTGCATCCGCCCAACTCGAATCATTACAAAAAGCCAGAAGCGCCACCCGGACCCTCGACGTCAAAACGATGACGTACTTACTAGGGTCCTCCCTGCTCGCGGTATGACAACGAACAGGAGAGGGAACACGTTGGACGGACAACGTTTGATGACGTGACAGAAGTCCTGTTATATAAGGAGCCCGTGCATATTTCATTTTTCTTATGTATTATCTATAGGTTACAGGCTACATGTTTTTATTGTGTATTTTGGATATGTTTTCCACTGCTTTTCGGCGTTAAAGAACGCGCCTACAAGATGTCGCATAAAAGATTCATTTTAGAGTAAATTTTTGTATGTGTTTTTCCACTGTGTATCGGCGTGCAAGGAGAAATTTGGTGAAGGAATTAAAGTTCAGGGGGAAGAATTAAAAACATTGCGTTTTGCCGACGACACAGTAATTCTGTCAGAGGCAGCAAAGGACCTGGAAGAGCAGTTGAACGGAATGGACAGTGTGCTGAAAGGTTCATATAAGATGAACATTAACAAGAGCAAAACTAGGGTAATGGAGTGCAGTCTAAGAAAATCAGGTGATGCTGAAGGAATTAGAATAGGTAACGAAGCAATAAAGGAGGCAGATGAGTTTTGTTACTTGGGCAGTAAAATAACAAATGATGGTCGCAGTACAGAGGATACAAAATGCAGAATGGCAATGGGTAGAAAAGCGTTCTTGAAAAAGAGAAATTTGTTAACATCGAATATTGATTTAAGCCTAAGGAAGAGGATTGAGGCTTTTGAAATGTGGTGCTACAGAAGAATGCTGAAGATTGAGTGGGTGGATCGCATAACTAATGAGGAGGTGCTGAACAGAGTTGGGGAGAAAGGCAATTTCTGACATACCTTGACTAAAAGAAGGGATAGATTGGTTGGGCACATTCTTAGACATCAGGGAATTGTGAATTTAGTGTTGGAGGGAAGTGTGTGGGGTAAGAACCGCAGAGGAAGACCAAGAGATGGATACAGTAGGCAGATTCAGACAGATGTAGGTTGCCGTTCGTATGTGGAGATGAAGAGGCTTGCTCAGGATAGGGTATTGTAGAGTGCTGCATCAAACCAGTCTCCGGACTGAAGACCACAACACATCAGCGTTAAAGAACGCGCCCACATTGTGTCCCGTAGAAAACGCATTTGTAATATTTGTTATCCTGCATATGATAATATGCAATACTGGGCGAGATAAGTTGAGTTCAGTTCAATGAGCTGACACGTGAGGCATGCTGCTTCGGTATGCGCACTTAAATCTTGTGGCACCGTCAGTAATGTCGGCTCCGCTAAACCGAAATTTGATTGCTACTTTACCGTGGAGCACCTGTGTAATGGGAAAATTTAGTTTAATTGTCAGTCGTTCGTGCATGTTATTCAACTGCTGCACCAGATATGCGATCTAAGTGCAATTAGTACCAAAACATGTGTAATATTTTAGGGTATACTTTTCTTTTCAGCTGTACTACGGAAATTTAATGTTTTAGGTTGTATTGATGTCCAGTACCATTAGTGAGTGAATGGAAAAGGCATGTTCCTCCAGTGAAGGGAGGACGGTAATTAGTACTGCCACAGCCAGTATGTGTGCGCCCTGTGTCCTTGAGCCGGCCGCGGTGGCCGAGGGGACTGAGGCGCTTCAGTCACGGTCTGCACGGCCACTACGGTCGGTGGTTCGAATCCCCCCTCGGGCATGGATATTTGTGCCGTCCTAGTTTGTAAGTAGTTCATAAGTAGTTTGTAAGTTTACGGACTGATGACCCCGTAGTTAAGTCCCATAAGCTTTACAAACATTTGAACATTTTTTTGTGTCCTTGAAATTGCCAATGTGTTGCCTTTTGTCAGTCACCGTAACGGTGCCGCCTCCTGGACAGAAACGGGTTAGTGCTTGAGAAGCGTAGAGGGTGTTAAGGAACATATTGTGTGTATCGTAGGGACAAGGGTTTGTAATGCCAAGTGGGTGACGTATCTAATTTACCAATTAATCAACAAACCGTAGCGCAAGCTTTAACATGACGAACTTAACTGTCTGCATCCCTAACGGAATTTCCCGTTGCCTTTTTACAGGATACTGTGTTTGACGCATATAATAGACTAGCTGAAAACCCGGCATTGCCCGGGTATTTATTTATTTATTCCTGCCATTTTTCGGGCGTATAAGGGCTGTAGGCTATGTCTGTAAAACCTCTTGGGAAAACAATTAGCAGTGCCGGCCGCGGTGGCCGCGGGGACTGAGGCGATTCAGTCACGGTCTGCATGGCTACTACGGTCGGGGGTTCGAATCCACCCTCGGGCATGGATATTTGTGCCGTCCTTAGTTGTAGCTAGTTCATAAGTAGTAAGTTTAGGGACTGATGACCCCGTAGTTAAGTCCCATAGACTCTACAAACATTTGAACATTTTGAACAATTAGCAGTAAAGAAGTAATAGATTAAAACTTGGTGCGTGGTGGGGCGGTTTTCCATGAACGTTACTGTTTATCTGCTCACATCTCATGAACTACGTGTCTTACTGTGATACAATTTAGAAGGTAAATTCAACTATATGTGTGTATACTGTCTGTAAAATTTCCTGCGGCTACAATTTGTAGTGTAGAAATTATAAATTGTAATGTCATACCGAGAGCTGTAGTTTTACTCCATAAACAGCGGAAAAGTAGTAAGCGAGAAATATTTTTCCTTTCATCATTTTACTATGGTTGCCAGCGAGAAAAAGTTTAATAAACGTTTGAAATTATGTTTAAAGTTTGTTGCAAGTCGCTAAGTGCTGTCATTCTCATACAGTGTATTTCGAAAGTCTCGCCGCATTATATGGCATTTCTATTGGTTATGACGTAACATCCTTTGAACCATGTGCCGTATGTGATAATTAACCATGCAGCAATTGTTACCTCACGGTAAGGAATGTGTGTACCAAATTTGGTTGAAATCGGTCCAATGGTTTAGGAGAAAGTGAGCAGCATTGTCGCAAAATGCAGCAGTTTTTCGCGCATTTCATTGTTTATGACGTCATATCTCGTGAACTATATATCGTATGTGATTCTTACACTTACGGCGACCGTCCTCAAGGATTGAAGCTTACGTGTACAAAATTTCATAAAACTTCCTGGCAGATTAAAATTGTGTGCCGGAACCGGGACTCGAACCTGGGACCTTTGCCTTTCGCGGGCAAGCGCTCTACCACTGAGCTACCCCGACACGACTCACGATGCCGCCTCACAACTTTACTTCCGCCAGTACCTCGTCTCCTACTTTCCAAACTTCACAGAAGTTCTCCTGCGAAACTTGCAAGACTAGCACTCCTGGAAGAAAGGATATGGTGGAGACATGGCTTAGCCACAGCCTAGGGGATGTTTCCAGAATGAAACTTTCACTCTGCAGCGGAGTGTGCGCTGATATGAAACTTCCTGGCAGATTAAAATTGTGTGCCAGAACCGGGACTCGAACCTGGGACCTTTGCCTTTCGCGGGCAAGCGCTCTACCACTGAGCTACCCCGACACGACTCACGATGCCGCCTCACAACTTTACTTCCGCCAGTACCTCGCCTCCTACTTTCCAAACTTCACAGAAGTTCTCCTGCGAAACTTGCAAGACTAGCACTCCTGGAAGAAAGGATATGGTGGAGACATGGCTTAGCCACAGCCTAGGGGATGTTTCCAGAATGAAACTTTCACTCTGCAGCGGAGTGTGCGCTGATATGAAACTTCCTGGCAGATTAAAATTGTGTGCCGGAACCGGGACTCGAACCTGGGACCTTTGCCTTTCGCGGGCAAGCGCTCTACCACTTTTTTATTTTTTTTATTTTTTATTTATTTATTTATTTAATGCGCTTTTTTTTTTTTTTTTTGGGGGGGCCTCCCATCTCCCCTTATAGCCCGTCCTTGCACTCGCCATTTGTCGCCTTCATCGGCGTAGGCTTTCATTAGCCTTCTGCTTGAGAATAATGTTAAAGCTTCAGAGCTATAAATAAATTCTTGAAAATAAAAGTAAAGAAAATTTATGTTCTCGCTGTAACTGATTTGTCTCTCACACTTGATTTTGAACCTGTCAGATGCTGTGCTATTTTTTTTTTTTTTTTTTTTTTTTTTTTTTTTTTTTTTTTTTTTTATCTCGGTTGTTATTCCAGTCCTAGGAAGCTCCGAAGCTTGTCTTCTCATTATTTGCTGCCAAATGCAGATAGTTCCACAATCTTTGTGATTGTCCTGTTCCGTTTTTCCTTCTTAGCATTTCAGCATCCGTATTTCGTCTTCTCATAACTTCGAGAGCCTTCGGTTTCGGAAAGCAACGCTGTTGTTCGAATCATTTGTTGATTAGTAGTTCTTGTGGGGTTTCTTACAAAGGAGTTGAAAAAATAATAATATCCTTACATTGTAAAGTCAGGCTATTCTAAAAACAAATTGCCTCTCCTTCTGAGTTCTTATTTAGGCTCGTAATGCTTGTCTCAATGTGAGCAAAGCACCTCGCACACGAAATAAATGTAGAAAAGAAATAAAAGGTACTACTTGCGAAGATAACTGATTTTTATCACCTTTCAATCTATACTAAATTTATCTAAGTTATGTTATTATGAACATTGTGAATTTATTTTCATTTATGGGGATTGCAGAACGACATTATGGTCCTTTATATATAAAAGAAAAAACTTTTAATAGATCTCCCTGTCGCCACTGGCCAGCTGTTTCAGGGTTCTGCTGAGGCCTTCACGGCTACCGTAGCGGCCACGGGGCCCACGAAGTCCCCACCGTACTTCACCCTCAGCAGCAATCCCCTACTTTGGCAGGCCCCTACCGCCGAAATCCATTCATCCTACTCCTTGCTTCTGGAACACAATTCGCAACATGTTACCAAAGTTTTTCACATGATCTTTCCTCTGGTAAATTTTATAATATTCTCTTTGTACATATTCTCTATATTCCTGTAGACAATCAGTCCCCTTGTTACTGATGGTGTAGGTAACATAATGTCCTAGTAGCCATACGATAGCATTGTTTTTTTGAGCTGGGAAATAAATTTCTTCTGGGAAGAAAATAACATTTGGATTAATGTCTCTCCCATCGCTCCGTCTTAGGAAGGCGACTTGGTTTTTAACATCCTGCCATATTTCTGCCAATCCTTTACAAGTAAAGCGATGCTCTAATGTATCGATTTCATGGCATTTTGAACATCTGCTTGTATCACTGAGGCCTATTGAATATAATTTCTCATTCGTGCTAATAATATTATTTACAACTCCGTACCATGCAGACTGTGTATCCGTTGTAAGAATTTTATTGCTTATATTCTTCCAGATATTTTTCCAATTTTTATTGGGTTTCTTAACCTCCATTTTGTTTTGGTTGTCCTTGGATCTCATTCTTTCGAGAAAATACTTGCAGTTCTGCTTGTTTTTATCCCATGCAATGTCTTGCAAGTAGCTTAGTTCTAAGAAAAATTCTCGAATATATTTAAATTTATAGTTGATATTAATGATGTTGACAGGTGGCTGAAAGCTTTTTGGCTCAAACAATTTGAACAATTTTGCCGTTATACTGCTTGGATATTTATCAAAAAGTTGCAGGGTCCTCTTTATAAATAAAACGGTAGTTTGCTTCCGGATGTCCGTTAAACCAAGTCCCCCCTCTTCCACAGTTAAAGTCACTGTTCCGACAGCCACTCGAAATATTTGACCGTGCCAGATGTAACGGCAAACGGTTGCCATTATAGCTTTCGCTATGTCTTTCGGTATAGGTAAGACCTGTCCTATGTATGTTGCTTTGGATAAAACCGAACAATTAATGATTTTGATTTTTTTGCTTCATATTGAGATCCCTCATGTCATTTAATATGAGAGAGCCGCGAATTTTGCCTAGAATTGTCTTCCAATTGGAGGCTATTGTTCGAAGTGGGCAACTATGGAGAGTTAGACCCAAAACAGTATGTTGTTCAACACATTTTGCCCAGGCAATCTGTACGTCGGTGAGTCCATTAAGTTTTAAAAAGGCACTCTTTGTTTCATTTACTTGTGCACCTGTTGCTTGAGAGTAAAGGTACACATTTTCTGTTAATCTTGCAGCATCGTCATTATTCCTGATAATCACACCTACGTCATCGGCATATGCATTGCATACCCTCTTCATTGCGGAAACAGATATACCCTCCAGTGCTTCTTCCAACCGTCGCATCAGAGGTTCCAAGGCAACTACTTAGAGCATCATGGACAAGGGGCTCCCCTGGGGAATCCCACCAGCAATTGAAATATCCTTTGTATAGTGACCATTTATAGATACATTTGTTTTCATTCCCGTTAAAATGTTTTTTAAAACTTTCAGATTGTGGACATAAAGGCCCATGAATTTTAAGGTTCTAAAAAGGTAGGCATGATTAACCCTATCAAAGGCCTTTGTGAAATCTATAAAAACCAGGCCACCATGTTCAGTAGTGTTCGAAAAAATGGAGACTATATCCCTATATTCACTTACGGTTTTAAAAATACTGCGTCCAGAAAGACACGTTTGGTGATACCCAATGATCTTCTCTAGGATTGGTGTTAACCTATCCTTAATTACTCTGGCTATTATTTTGTAGTCTGAATTAAGTAAACTTATTGGTCTCATTTTATTGATATCCTTTATTTCCGTATTCCTACCCTTTGGAATCAACACTGTGATACTTTGTTTAAAATCTGGAGGGACAGGTTCCCCATTCACAGCTTCATTAACCATTTCAGTGAACTTGTTCCCTATTATATGCCAATATGAGTTATAAAACTCTATGGGCAATCCGTCAGGGCCTGGTGACTTTTTAGTCGGAGATGACTTATTGACATCTAGGACATCTTCTTGAGTAATTGCTACTTGCAGATTCCGATTGTCCTCTTCCGTTATTGCGTCCGCAAGTCCAGATGTGAATAAAAAATCTCTTGTCACAGATTCTTCGATCTCCTTTTCACTATAAAGAGTGTTGTAGAATCGATAAGCCTCATTCAGGATATCTTTTTGATTTGACAAGATTTTTTTATCCTCCGCTCGCAGGTGTTCAATGAAATTTCGTCTTCTCTGTTGTGCATGCCGTATGAGGTGATATACTGAAGCGTTTTCCCCTTCTACAATAGTTTGCTCATGGGATTTAATTTTCAAGCCCTCTAGCTGTGTACTCTTCATATTTATTAGTTTTGCTTTTGTTCGATTTATTTGCCTTAAAATATCATCTGTCATTGGTTGTCCATATAATTCTCGTAAGCAGGAGTAATAAAATTCCATTGTATTCCTAGTCCATCTCATTCTCTCTTTGCCGTATGATATTACAGTAGCTCTCAATTTCTTCTTCGCAACCGTAACCCACCATTGGACAGTTGACCTATATTTGTGACGTTGTCTTAAAGAGGCCTGCCAGGCGTCGTCTATTTGTTGATTTAGCTCGTTTTCTAACAGCATACTTGTGTTTAATTTCCACAGTGATCTACCCCAGTACGTTTTCTGTTTTGCCAACTTTACACTGCATTTGACTGCAAGATGGTCGGAGAATATAGTGGGTATAACTTCGATTGCAGCTATTTTATTTTCGAAATTCGATGAGACGTAAATTCTGTCAATTCTACTCTGCGATCTACTAGTAATGTAAGTAAACCTAACAAGGGTGGGGTATTTGATTTCCCATGCATCTCTCCATTTCATATTTGTTACTAAACCTTCAAGTTCTCTAGATTTATTGAAATTTGGGCGTTGGTCCTTTTCATTTAAAACGCAATTCCAGTCACCTCCTATTAAAACATTTGCAGGGTTGTCTTTTAGTAAATGGAGAATATCACTTTTATAAAATCTGGCCCTTTCTGCTCTTAAATTGTTGCCCGATGGTGCATAAATATTTATTACATTTGTATTAAAAATTTTGCACCTGATACCCCTCCCCGATTCTAAAAGGCAGACGTCGTTTACTTCAATTCCATCCTTTGCAAGTATAGCTGTTCCACAGTTGTGCTCAGGTGCTACATTTAAAAGTGTTTTATAACCAGAGATATATAGGTCTTTGATTTGAACCTCTTGCAATAGCGCTATATCTGTGTCAGACTGATACAGAAAGTCTTTAAGGGCGGCCATTTTAGTTGCGTTCTGTATTTTGTTTATATTCAGAGTCGTCACGTTATAATCTTGTTCCATTAATAGTATGCGAGGAGGTGGTTAATAGTTGAGGACAATTATATTTCTTTTTCTAAGTTTCTCCTTTTCTCCATCTTCTTTCTGTTTGTCTACATGTTGCATTTCAAACTGTTAGTAAAAGTCATCTTCTTCTGGTATAGACGCATCTTCCATTTCTTCATCTGTCTCCTGTGTCCAATCTAATCGCGCCTCTGAAGTGCCTGGACTTAACAAAGGTTCGTCTCTGGCCACTTCAGTGTTGTCGTCAGTTTCTTCCTTTCTGTTTCCTGGAGGGAGAGCCTTTGAAGTCTGTGCTGACTGTGAGACGTCTTTTTGCTTCTGTCGTTCTTTGACAGTTTTAAGTTTTTCCTGTAGAAGGGGGGCAATTTTCTCTGCGGCTTCGTGAGCCAACCTACGCTTTTTGTTCCTTCTTCGCTTTGGGGATCCTCCGTTGGATGAGTCAGGTGATTTGTCTTGGGAATCCGCCGAGGATCTCTCAGATGATACTTGTTCCTTATCTTGAATCCGTTTTGGATTGCCATTTTTCAACTCAGTATTTAAATCTTTCTGTATTGCACTTGTAATTTGGAGTTCTTTCCCTTTGCCGTCCTTCTGCAGACTTTGGTTTTCATTTCCATTTCCACTTTGGCCTTCTGTGGACTGCGTCTGACTGCCTGACGCTTCCTCGAAATCCATTGCGGATATTTCGGAAGTCGTTGTCTCTTCATGTTGTATAACCGAAGAGCGCCGTCCACTTCCAGTTGCTGTGTTGGCAAAAGTCGGCGCCTGCGCATTCGATAGGACATCTGCTTCACAAGGTTTGTCACCGTTTTCAGCAGCTGGGGGGCTCGCGTCGCTGGTCTTCGCTTCCTCTACGTGGCTCCGCTCTGTGTTGTTTACTGGCTCGGCCGGTGCGGCGGCCACTTCCTCCTGCCCAGCGGGGCCGCGCGGGTACGCGGCGGCAGCGTACGTCAGCCTGAGGCTGACCGCCTGGCCGGGCACGGCGGGCTCTGCAGCCGGCAGCTGCGGGACGCGCCTCTTGCTGCACTCGCTCCTGATGTGTTCCGTGGAATTTCACAGGGCGCACGTTCTGGGCTGTCCGTCATATATTATTAAGGCACGATAACCACTCACATTTATGTATGAGGGTATGTGCTTATAAAGCTCTATCTTCACTTGTCGGACGCCGTTCAACACGGGAAACATATGGGCCTCTGACCACTTTTCGGCGATGTTGGAAATTATTCTGCCGTAGGGCCGAAGAACTTTGTTGATTCCCTCGTCCGGCATTTCAAAAGGAAGTTCAAAAATGCGGACCGTCCGAATTCCTAAACCAGCGTGACAGACAGGAACGTCACTCACACTACCGTCAGAATGATTGAACTTTATGACACCGCCATACTTATCTACTATTGAACAACATAGTTCAGGACTTTTCAGTTTCACGAACGCAGCATTTGTTACAAAGGACAAATATACACCTATTACGTCACTCTCATGAATCTGTACTTTTTCTATAAACCATTGCTTCACTTCATATGCTTTCGGTCTTACATGACATCTGTCGAAAGTAAATTTGATCGTATCTTTCCTTAAGATATTAATCGTGCTCATTCTGTCTGCTTTTTCGTTTCAAACACAGCCACAATTAGCTAAGCAAAGCGGTTAGAACTAACCTTAAACACAGCGACTCAGCCGTTGTTTACTTCGCGAACGCCAGCACTGCCGCCACGCGTCCGTCCCGCGCTGCGGCTGCCACTCGAATAATGCCACTGAGCTACCCCGACACGACTCACGATGCCGCCTCACAACTTTACTTCCGCCAGTACCTCGCCTCCTACTTTCCAAACTTCACAGAAGTTCTCCTGCGAAACTTGCAAAACTAGCACTCCTGGAAGAAAGGATATGGTGGAGACATGGCTTAGCCACAGCCTAGGGGATGTTTCCAGAATGAAACTTTCACTCTGCAGCGGAGTGTGCGCTGATATGAAACTTCCTGGCAGATTAAAATTGTGTGCCGGAACCGGGACTCGAACCTGGGACCTTTGCCTTTTGCGGGCAAGCGCTCTACCACTTTTTTTTTTTTTTTTGCCTTAGTCCCCCCCCCTTTTTTTTTTTTTTTTTTTTTTTTTTTTTTTTTTTTTTTTTTTTTTTTTTTAATTTGTATGATGAGCCTTGAACTAGCGCATCAAATAACTAGTGTGTGTTTTTATTTATGTTTTACAGGCGATTTTGTAGTTTATATCTCTGACTTAATCACCTGTGTTTTATATTCTTTATTGTTACAGGTGGTTATGTATTTTCATCTCTTGTTTTAGTGTTTCTCTGATAATAGGATTAGGATGTCAATTTATCCATTTGTTTGTTTTTATACCAAGCTTACCTTCTAACGAGATTTTGCTTAGAGAACGTTTTTAAGAAAACTAGAGACCAATGGAGCAGTCATCGGATCCTGACGCTACTGCTCCAAATAGACAGTAAGTGAGTGTAGTTCCACTCATTATAATAAATTGTCTTTAGTTATGTAAAGATTCTACAGGTACTCGCCGACGAGACAAGAAGAATCCAGTGATCTGCAAGGGATCGGGAACTAAACTGTAGTCAGTAGATGCAGCAGTCGGGCTCTAACGACACCATCTCTGAATTCATTTAGTTGTGCAACATTATAATGTTAGAAATATTTAGCCTCAGATAACATAGATATTTACAGCTATGTGACTACCAAACGAGTGCCAGAGCATGGCTCGCACTCAAACGTTTGCAGCATAACCGCGTAATAAGGCTAATGACAATGTTTTGTAATTCACAAGTAAACAATATACTTTTACTTTAAATATGCCAAAATACAGAAATTAAAATATTACATTTAAGCTTTAACTATTTATCTCAATGTATGTACCTGTTACATGAAATTTGTATTTAATGTGGTACACAAATTTAAAGTCATCCTTTGACTAGTGTTTACAGTGCTCAAATTATTTACATTATTTGTGTTTTAGAAGTGCACACACATCTGTTTTGTCAATATTGTGTAGACGTACTATTATTGAGACAAGGAATTGTAAGGTATCTCAGTTTGCGGTCTAATTTTCTATATATACGGATTTGTATACGGTTGTCGTAGTTTTGTTAATTTCGAAGATAATTTCTTAGTACCAAACGGATTATTAATTTTAGTGCATGAAAAATGATCAGTATTTAATTTAGGATCCAGTGATATATAAAACATGGTCTGCCCTAATTTATTTAAACAAAAGGTATATATGTAATCATGTTGTGCAATAGTTATAACATGCAATATTGTTGTTTTTATACAAATCATTATCTTTATAGGTTCAGCAATTTTTGAAACTAAGTGTAATGCATTTTTAGTGTTTGCAGCTATTATTTATGAAAGTATTAAAAATTGAAAATTACGTAAAAGGACAGCCAAAGTTATGTTTAAATCAACATACTGTTTCTTAAAAGCATTTTATTAATAGTATGTTAAACAGAACGTGAAAATGTGATATTATACATGTCCGGTAGGGAAGTTTTATTTTAGGTGTACGATATTTCGTGTTTGTAATGTTGGCAACTGATGTTTTGTAAGAAGCGTGCAACATAGCAGAAACGTTACAGGGCCCAACATGTAGTTTGCAGAGTAGAATGCAGCAGCCGGAGCTTAGGTTGGTGGAGGGTCAATTTTATTTGATATTATAAATAGATGCTGCCGCGCAGCGCAGCACCAGTTAGCGTCTGCTATCTGCTCCTTGCCAATTTTTTTTTTTTTTTTCTTTTTTCCTGTTGGCGCCTCCTTGCTTGTGTGTAATATGGCCACAACATCGATGCTACTAAATTTGTTTAAGTCCTGTGATAGTATTAGGAAATTTCTTAAACATTTCTCACATGTTAAGACTTTTGTTTGATAAGTATTGGGCCACACTTTGTAAAAGCTAACAGACCCAAATAGTGTAGTTTATTTACAATTGTATAATTTACTTTAATGTTTTCACCTATCTAATATATAAAACAGTGTCCGTATGTTTGTACGTGCAGCGACAATGCTGCCCATTTCCTCCTAAACCACTGGGCTCATTTCAACCAAATTTGGTACACACATTCCTTACCGTGAGGTAACAATTGCTGCATGGTTAAGAATCACATACGGCACATGGTTCAAAAGATATAACGTCATAAACAAAAAGAATTGCAAAAAAAACGGCGAGACTTTATGAAAACGCTATATGAGAATGAGGGTACTTAGCGACTTGCAACAAACTATTTCAAACCTTTATTAAAATTTTTCTCGCTGTCAACCATAGCAAAATGATGAAAGGGAAAAGGTTTCTGCCCTACTACTTTTCTGCTGTTTATGGAGTAAAACTACGGCATTCGGTATGACGTTATAATTTCTACACTACAAATTGTACGCGCAGGGAATTTTATAGATAGTATACAAAAACATAGTAGAATGTACCTTCTAAATTGTATCACAGTACAACACGTAGCACATGAGATATGGGAACGTAAACAGTAACGTTCCGCTGCTCATGGACTAAAACTATGGCATTCGGTATGAAGTTACAATTTATAATTTCTACACTTCAAATTGTAGCCGCAGGAAATTTTACACACAGTATAAACGCATATATTTGAGTGTACCTTCTACATTTTTCTACATTGTATCACATTACGACACGTAGTTCATAGGATATGAGCACATAAACAGTAACGTTCCTGGAAAACCGTCCCATCACGCACCAAGTTTTAATCTATTACTTCTTTACTATTAATTGCATTCCTAAGAGACTTGTACAGACATACAGCCCTTATACAAATGAATATATACCTGAAAAATGGCAGGAATAAATAAATACCCGGGCAACGCCGGGTTTTCAGCTAGTTTTATTATAAACTAAACCCGCGGCTCCGCTCGCTTGTTGGTTGATTATGACAGATAAGCTATATTTCAGTAGTGTGCAACGAGATGAAATCACACGTAAAAATGCACTCGTTTCGTAGAATCCAATCACGAAATCCAACAATAATGATTGTAATAATATCAAAGATCGATTACTTGATGTAATGCGTGAAACGTCAAATCGATTTTTTTAAAGAGATGTATTAAAAGAAATTTCTTTTTTACTGCTTTATTTATTTATTCTTATATTTCCTTATTCATATGCTTATCCTTTCAGAGAAATAGCTGAAGACATTGTAGCACGCATAGATCAAAGATGTGGTTGTGGCATCACGTTTGGCTGTATGTAACCCCCATGGAGGTAAGAAGAGGGGAGATGCCACTACTGGCGTCTGCTGTACTTCTGTTTGAAGCCGGTCAGCAGCCATGTTTGTTTGTTCAAAAGACTCACAGACCATAATGGAATGTGATTTTCTTCACATTATTAATGATATCAAAACTGTTAATACAACCATAAATAATACACACAGGCATTATCAACTGCAACTCTTCGACAACTCAACACAGCAGCTCAGCAGAAAACTAATGTTTTGAACAAACTGTAATGGCGGAGCTAGGTTTGCCGGCTTCAAGTTTGTGACGTCATGCCCACTCCCCTCTTTTTACCTCCATGGTAACCCCCTTGCTATAGAGTCGCAAACGTCATCGCTGGCCCTCAGTCCGAATTTTTTTATAATTTTACGACTTTCAACCACCATATCTTCCACCCCCTTATAGCTATCGGCATGGAACTGCTATGGCGCACACCTACCAGACATTCACCTTAATATATATAGATAAATAGCTACCAGATCGCCACAAAACCGTGCCTAAAGCCTTCCCCGGGTAGACGTTAGTAACTGTACAAATTCTTAGGTACTTACGTCTTGTGGTTCAGACGTGATAAACGTACACCGAACAGACATTCACATTTATAGATATAGATTATCTGTGGAATATTTGTATTTGTATGTTGTGACGAATGTGAGTATTACGTTGCACCAGCATAATGAACGCCACTGGGCAACGAATATGTGTCATAAAATGTCTTCTAAGTGTCAAGGAAACAGTTCGTCCACGCCACAGTGCTACGAGTAATGCAGGCCGGCGTCCTCCACGTTCGCAGCGCCGCGAGAACTGGGGTTGTGCTCCAGCCTCCAACGGCACGGGAGACGCTCGCTATGTCATCCCGACCGGCCAGTGCATAGCGGTCCCAGAGCCAGCACGTGGGTGGCCGCGTTCCAGGCCACTGACGTCACAAGGTACTTGGGCTGCGTCTCCACTCGCTTCCGTGTATCCGTGAGACAGTGTGGTGACGGTCGCCGGCTGGCGTAAATTGAATCGTACTACAGTCACAGTGTGCTACAGTTCTGCCACATCCCCTCCACATGGGCAGAAGGAAGCGGGGCATGTTGTGCACGTGACTAGTCTGCAGTAGCGCTTCCCAGTGGCAGAAAGCAAAAGCTTAACGCTGTCAGCTGTTGCTGTCTTATATTCTAAGTTCATTTTTATATTTTTACTTCTGTAGCTCACACTGTCAGCTGTTGATGTCTTATATTCTAAGTTCATTTGTTTAATTTTGACATCTGTAGCTCATGAATGTTCCTATTTTAGTGAAATTTCATAGTAGGTACTACCAAGGTTACGTTTCTCCCTACTGTCCCTACAATATGCTACATAAATTGCAAGCCTGAAGGAGCGGGACAGTTCTGAGGTACAAACAAAAATGATAGAATTGGAAAAGTGTAAACATTAACTCAGGCCTACCGGTACCGTAAATTTTATCTCATATATTATTTGATTTATGTTCTAATTATGGTCTTTATCTCTCTGTGCTGACTGACTGTCACTGGTGTTTTTAATAATAAACAGTAAACTTAAAATCACACCTACGCTACTGGCAACGAGTTTAAAGAGAATAAAGGCATGTGACAACACACATTCCTTTACGCAAGTCGCCGAAGTGCCGTCCAATTTAAAGACTTGCACCTGGCCAACAAGCCACACGAAATTATTATTATAGGGAGATGACTGTAGCCCACATGTCTTTGATACGTATAATTATAAATGTTTCATAAATTATGTATTTAAAACGCACTTACAGCAAATGAGACATTGCATATCAGATGGTGAGAAATATATATATATATATATTTTAGAAACTTGGCATAAATTACACTCGTCGGCTCTAATATTCGGATATCGGTATAAGAATGTTGTCAGCATCATTCTTTACATTTTCTTCGATGGAAAGACGTGAGAGGTGACTCCACACTCAATTGACCTTCATTACAAAACTAGTGATTTTTTTTTCACGGGTAGTTATACCACGAATAGAAGAATAAAGTATTGAAGCTTCCCGTTTCGTTTGAGGCTACTAAAATCACATAAGGAAGGCAGCAATTCACTCTTGTGTTCAGACTGCTGTACAATATTTTCATATTACTTTGCCGAGTCTGCTCTGGGAATGGAATTCACACAACCTAACCTACACGTAAAATCACGCAATAACGCCCGTAAACTGTAAACAAAAGTGACCGAAGCTTTTGCTGTCTGCCGCTTGGATGCGCTACTGAAGACCAGTCACGTGCTCAAGAGACTCCGCCTCCTTCTACCCGTCTGGAGGGGGTTTGTCAGAACTGTAGTACGATTCAATTTACGCTCGCCGGCTGTCCTGCTCCCGGCGAGAGGGGGCGACCGACGCACGTCTGCAACCCAGCCGCCTCACCCCACCACACCTCCACATGTCAGGGACCATGGAGACCGCCGCCGCAGCAGAGGTGCGCGTGTCCTGAGCGCCTACGCCTCGCGTGCGCCAATGGGTGGCAGGAATATCGGATTGAGCAGGGTAGTAACGTATCACGTGACTTACCACAACCGGGAGTGACCTATCGAAGAAGGTTTTATTTACCATTGAGCTCAGTGCTTTTGGCGCGTTCTTGTTCCTTAAATTAAATAAATAAACCGAAAAAGCGAAGAATGGAATTAGAGAAGACATTGAAAGACATGAGGGAATTCTGAAAACATGTAAGATTAACAAATTTTCCAGGTTCAATGTGCATGAGAAACCAAAAGATTTTTAGTTGTTTAGCATTCCATAAGTATTGGACCATATCAAGGCTGTATACTGTTTCGTTTAGTGCACTAATGGGAAATGTTACTTAGTGCGAATTAATTCCCTGTTTGTTGTGTTGGGAAATTGTTTGCTGTTTTGTAGGGAATTCGATTTGCTTTCTAAGGATGAAGTTTGTTTGTATAGTCTATGGGACTTAACTACGGGGTCATCAGTCCCTAAACTTACAAACTACTTATGAACTACTTACGAACTAGGACGACACAAATATCCATGCCCGAGGGGGGATTCAAACCCCCGACCGTAGTGGCCGTGCAGACCGTGACTGGAGCGCCTCAGTCTCCTCGGCCACCGCGGCCGGCAAGGATGAAGTGACAAATTTTGTAGCCCGTGGCGAGGAACAGTGCGACGGATTTGTGCGGAAAACTAAGAGCTGTGTTTGCCCCTTCCAGTTATGTTTGCAGGTGCAGGAAGAGAACGAGAGTAACTAATTTACTGGTCGGACACAGTTACACACAACAACCTGTCAACCATAGAGCAGGGACAGCATTAATTATTTACTTCATGGTCTGTGCAAAAATGTATTCCCGTATTTCTACAGGATTCAGTTTTCAAATAATATTAGCTGAATCCTATAAAATTACGAGAATACTTTTTGGTGCTGAACATGAAGTAAGTAATTGATACTGTTTTTGCTCAAGGGTTGACAGGTTCTTGTATATACCCTTGGCCGCTCAGTTGTTAGCAAACAGAATTCCCTACAAACGGCAAACAATTTTCCAATTCACTCAAACAGGGAATGAACTCGCACCAAGTAAGAGTGCATGCAAGCCGAAAAGGACAGGAAAATAAAAGGCACTACACTGCCTCATATTCAAACACGGGACAACGATGGTCTATCAATATCTACTTCGCGGAAATGAGCTGAACATACTCAACTGTATTTAGACGAAGTGCTGGCTTTACTTTTTCGTGTGCAGGTTGTTTCGCTTTATTGTACCCTTCTTCGTTTGAACGCCGACGCTTTCATTCAACGATATGCAGTTAACTTCCGGTTTCGATGTGTCACGTGATACATTTGTACTCTGCTCAATCCGATCTTCCTGCGACCGCGCCAATGTCAGGGGACAACAGATGACCCATGCTTCTGTCAGCGCGGTGGGCAAAGCCCCCTGACGCAGCCATCGCCTGCAGCCGGCAGGCTCTGGAAGGGAGGTCGCCGCTGGGCCGGGTATCAACATGCACCCTGCTGCATGGCACTCAGCGAGAGCAGCAAGACACAAATACAGATGTCTGGCGTCTGTCACGACCAGACCAGTTGCTACGTGTACCAGAACATTGAAAGACGTGTGAACCTCCTTGCTTAACACACTTCTGTGCTTCGGCACTTAGGCATTCCACATCCTCGGTTCCTGCTTGGATGTCGGAACCTCGCAAATACTCTGCATTGAAGGCAAGGCACTGCCTCTTGTGATCACTCGCCATCGAGGGTGCACAGAAAGTTCGTTTTCCTCTGTGCCACATGCAAGACAGTCACTGAACCAAACATTGGCACTGAAACAGAGAGTAAGAGATGTCGGCAAGGCGAGATGCACTTGAAGTTGGAAAGAAAGACAATCAACTATGACCATGGACACCGAACGACAACTTGGCAGTAGTAAAGTGTTACATTAGTACAGGTTGTAGTTTCCACCCAGTTATCACAAAGAGTTCATAAAAAAAAAATGTTCAAATGTTTGTATAGTCTATGGGACTTAACTACGGGGTCATCAGTCCCTAAACTTACAAACTACTTATGAACTACTTACGAACTAGGACGGCACAAATATCCATGCCCGAGGGGGGATTCGAACCCCCGACCGTAGTGGCCGTGTAGACCGTGACTGGAGCACCTTAGTCCCCTCGGCCACCGTGGCCGGCAAGAGGTCATCCTACCCGTCGATGCCCCTAAGTTTTTATCGGTGTATGGCGAAACTTCGGTCATAAACGCTGTTTAAAAAAATAAAAAAAAAATTATTTAAGAAAAAAGGAAAGCGAACACTCACCATAGTGAAGAGAACTTGACTCTTTCGTTAAAGACACTCCCAGGAGTGAAAAATGTATCATTTGTATGTTATTTCTTTTGTGTTAATTTGTAAAATTTTGTTTATGCATGTATTGTTGTCCTCCCATATGAATGATCAATCTTTTTTTGCACACCACCTGTTTTTCTATTTTTAAACGTCGTTTAAATGATCTAAATTCTTTGTTCATCTTGTATTATTGTGTCTTAATGTATCATTTGTTTTAAAATACTCATAACTTCAATGAATGCCCAGAGTAGATAGATTTTTAATTTTTTTTTCATTGTGCCTATGCAACTAATTTTAATCTGGATCCAATCCAGTATAACAGGATTGGTTCCAGACTATTTATCGCCCCTAAGTGGAGGGCGATGAAACACGTCCACAGAATGTGTGGTCGTGTTCCATTTTGATTTATTCGTCAACCTAAAGTGTTTCTGCACCATTAATGCTATCTATCTGTGTGTTAATTATTTTATTCTTTTTATTAATGATCAGTGCCCCATGTTTATATATGTTTGCCTCATATTTATATGTGTTTCCACTCGTGTGATTGAACTTGTGTGTTCATGTGAATGTGGAAGGTTGCTTTTAATATTGACTGACTGCCGCACAATGGTTTACAGTCGCCGCCTCCCGCTTTCAGCCTCGTTTTGCTGTAATTAGAAACGCATGGCTTTGTTTGTCGTCTGCGCTAGGGTCTGCTGGGTGGGCAGAGACAAGCTTACTTGGCAAGATGGCGAGGTGGCTGTGTTCTTAGCGTCGTACCAACCTAATCTTGGATGAAAGAGGTGGCAGGAGACCTCTCTGGGAGCGGATGTAGAGGGAATTGTCTTCGCCAGGTAGCAAGGGTTGGTAGGCAGGAGGCTCTGAACGCACTTTGCGTCGTTCTTAGCGCGCTCTGCATCCGCTGTATGGCAGGGGAAGGTTTTTTTCGAGGCCTTAAAGCTTCACTCTTCATTCTGGCTTCGATGACTGTGGAAGTAAGTACTCCGCCGAATCATGCTGAGGGGAAGACATGCTGTTAGAACTTTGTTTTCTTTGTGATCTGGCAGTCTTGGTTCTTCAGTTTTCTTGAGTAATTCTTTCGCTCTGCGAGGCAAAGTGTTTCTTAATTTACAGAACTCGAGTAAATTCAGTTTAAATTTATTATTTGCATTTTCATTCCAGTGATAATTGTGTGTCTGGTTTCCCTCAGGTTAGCATACATGTGTGTGGCGCTCAGCCTTTATGTAAACCTAGTATGTTTGAATTTACTTCGTGTTTTAACTAACTTTTCACATCACGTCTGTATTCGCGAGTATGCTAAATATATGAGGCGCGTCCAGAAAGTAAGTTCCGTTTGGTAATAAAATGAAATTGTACACAGATACAGAAGAAATTTTTATTGCACAATATTCTACAACTCTTAAACTACTTTTCCACATAACTGCCGAAATTTTGCAGGCATTTGTCATAGTGTGGCACCAGGTTTTGTATACCTACTTCATAGAAATCTGCCGACTGTGTCTTCTACCAGTTGGAAACAGTGTCTTTCAGCTCATCGCCATTGGTGGAGTGATGACCGCCAAGGAAAGACTTGAGATGTCCTGGATCTTGTCATCGATCGCGTGAACCAGTTTTTCTGTAGCCAAAGGTGGACGCCCACTTCGTTCTTCATTGTGCACATCACTACGCCTGCCATTGAACCGTCGGACCCATCTTCTTACCATCGAATCACACATCGCATTTGGACCATAAACATCGCAAATTTGCCAATAAATTTCACTTGGTTTCAGTTTCCTCGCTTTCAGAAACCAAATCACTGACCTGATTTCACAAGTGGCAGGATTTTCAATCAACACCAACATTTCAAACAAGCACAACAAAGCGTATGTAACTGACAGCAATCTCCAAATGGCGCACGTTCTTCTCCTTGATAGACATCGTCTACAGCGAATGTGCGGAACTCCAATCGCAGCGCTGCAGTGGAGATAAATTGAAACAGAACTTACCTTCTGGACGCGCCTCGTATCTCAGATTTTCTAGCTTGATTCCGTCTTTCCTGTCTTGTATGACCCATTGCACTACATGCTTTTGTAACGGTCGTCACTTCGGCCTCAGCCTTGCTTTTATTAATACTAGCTTTCTTCTATACGAATTTTCGCGTGTGCTTTACTTTTTTATTATATATTAATTTCTGTTTGTAAATGCTATGAAATTCGGCATGGTCGCACACCACATGGTACCTAAGAATAGTATGCTGCTGCCTTCCCATACTTGAGTTCGTGTACTTAACTTTGTAATTACGACACCCGCCATCTCGTCAAAACGCCGTCGACGCTTCGTTTCGCTGCTGTTATCGAGTCTCCCCATAGAGTAATGTACCGCCAAGCATTATGCGTGTGTCTGTGAATGAATGAATGTGCTTTCAGCTACCCATTATGTGGTTGCAAATTTCCTCCCACCTTACCTCCATATTCATAAAGGGCAGAAACATTTTGTGGTGGACAGTAATTTTATGATTTAATTCACTTTTGTACAAGGTGTGTGCTTAATTTGGTCTCCCCACATTTATTTGCTTGTTCATTTTTCTGAATAGATTATGATTTTAAAGTATCAAATCTCTGCTTTATGATTTCATGCTCCAGATCCCATGTTTAATTATCTATTCATTTATTTTTTAACATTGAATTTTTGTGTGTGTTAAATTGTTGGCTGTTCCCTTAAGGAGTGAGCGGTTAGATAAATATCCGTTGCACATGTACTGTGGCCACTCATAAAGTAATTTAGAGCTGCAGTGAGCGTTTTAACTTACATTTGCAGATCTCAACTGCCCGAGATCTTGTTAGAAAAACTAACAAGCTACTTTCAAAGTAGCCATTGGGAACTGTCTACATGGTGCCGAAAGAACAGCTCATTGTTACGTATAACATAACACTGTTTGATGACGTCGTCATTCCCATCGATTAAACGCTGCTTTATTCCTCTCCAGAACTCATCCCTGTCCTGCTTCCGATCGATGTTATCTAGAGCGGCAGTGAGGCAATTTTCAAAGGCAACATTCTGCATAAACATAGCGTCCAACCTCTTTTCTGTCAGTTCGACTACCTCTTAGTCTCGCGGACCACTTGGTGCGAGTGAGAGGGCATCAGCAACAACATTCTGTGGTCCGGGTACATATACAATTTCAAATTGGAACTCCTGTAAATACAGTGCCCACCTTGTCAGACGAGTGTGTGTGTTTTGCCGTCAACAGAAACAGAAGGGCCCGATGGTCAGTGTACACACGTGTACACCTCCCATACAGGTAATATGAAAATTTCATAAAGCTCCATACAATCGCAAGCGCCTCGATCTCAGTACAGTACAATTACGCTTGGCTTTATTTAGTACACGACTCGCGAACGCCACGGGTTTCGGTACTATTTGGCCATTCTCTTCAAATTCCTGGAAAATGACACACCCTATTCCATTGTGCTAGATGTCCGTGTACATGCAGAACATCTTCTGTCAATCTGGATGTATGAGTAAGGGAGCCGATAGCAGCGTTTCAATGCCAAGAACTCTCCTGTGCAGTGTCGTCCCACTTCCATGTTGCATTCTTTCCAGTCAGCTGGCACAGTCTGGTCTGATATATCGCTGAAAGAAATTTACCAAAAGGGATAGGCTCTCAATCTATGCTTTCTAGTTGGTACCGGATATTCATGGATAGCTTGTAGTTTATCCGGGTCCAGCAGAATTTCCTGCGCCGAGATAATGTGACTGAGGAAAAGAATCTCTTTCTTTCTGAACTCAGATTTATCTAAATTAACGTTCACATTACCCTTCTGCATGGTGTACAGTAGCTTGTCTATCACGCCCACACAGTCGTTCCAAGATCTTTCTGCTATCAGGACATCGTCCACATGACAAGTTATTTTGGCTCGTAAACGTGCGGGCTAAATCGAATCAAGAGTGTGGATAAAGGTTGTAAATTATTCTGTTTCCCCTCCAAAATAGTGAAAACGGAATGTTCTTAAATGAAAGACGATCTGCTTAAAATCAGTTTATTATAATTAAACATACAAAAAATAAATAAGATAACATTTCCTATCATGTAAAACAGATAATGGTATTCAAACAATTTTTTAAAATAAATGTTAAAATATTGAGTCACAAAAATGACAGGCTGAGTCAAAGGTCGGAGGTTTTGCAAAACAGAATGCTATTTAGATTGGCTACACAGGGGGTTGAAATTAACGTGAGCCCTAAGCTCCCCAAAGTAAATAGGCAGATCTCAAAAGAATAAAATAGGGGACAGAATCCAACAAGTCTGATTCATATAACCCTCCAGTAAGTGCGTCACCTTACCCACACAGATGATCATTGACGGCAGCGTCTCAGGCTCGCAGGCAGCAGGCGGTGGGAGTGGATGAGCTGAAATTTTTATCCGAACGTAATTGCTGCGACCTGTTAAGCAGGATCGACATGTAACTTAACACAGTGTCACTGGCGTTGGCATCGCTAGGCAGTTGCTGTGCGATTCTATCACGCTAGTAGACTAATCAATATTTTGCGTAGGTGACACAAAGCCCACTTGGCACAAATCTATCAGTCACTTGCGTAATAAGATCTGTAAAAACAATGCCCGATTCGCAAAGGCGCGAATGCTCAAATAGAGACTTCTAGCAAAACGAAAACTAAACTGTGCCCGCTCACAGCGTAACCACAGGACAATGTAACGTCCGTGAAGTAAACACAAGTTCTACAAGGTCCGAATCTTCGGAATCGCACACAAGTCTAACCAGAGGACCATTTAAGACGATGTCCTCCCCGCGCATCTAAACGGAGTATTACGTGTCTCCCGAGGTCCGTACACTTCGGACGCTCAGGCAGGCCACACCCACGCGCATATAGACGCACCAATATCTGCTAATGGCTAATAGTCAAACCAATCGGATGGCGTAGCGCCGTTGACAAATTGTTTAGCTGTCATACTAAAATACTCTGCCTAATCAGGACGCGTTCTCTGCGGCTGCCAAGAGGCTCTGCCCATGCCACCAAAGCTTCCCGCGGATTTCACCGTTCCCAGGGTGAATGCTCTGCAAGGAATTTCACCTTGCTCCTAGCTACCGTCACACGACCTACAAATGTTAACGTTGTGCTATATATACAGCCGCTGGAGCCAAACCCCTGGGGTGCCAGACGGGCAGAAAGCTTTCCCCTCAACCTAACCATTTGTCACACTAACTGTGTTCAAACTCTGCTGCTCTCTAGGAAGTTTTTTTTTTGTTTTTTTTTTTTTTTTGTTTTTTTTTTTTTTTTGTTTTTTTTTTTTTAGATAACGCCTAAGGGCAATACGTCTCCACAAACAGCCTGGGGCCCAGAGCACTCTGCAATTGTTTGTATCCGGCAAATTCCTCTCTTCCGAAATGGCCGAATGACTAAAAAGGCAGTCCCTGCTATCGCTCACCATAAACCGCGGGCCAACATTGTGTAAAGCATCTCACACACTCTAAAAACTTCTGCCAGGTATACTCCGCCGCCTGCAGTGTCGGCGCCAAACAGGTCAAGCCAGCCCCTGTCGTCCTTCCCCAAAGGCGAGCGAAAGCTGGTGGGAGGGGGAGACCTCCAAGAGTGTCTCTGCTCTGCTCGGCCTGACCGTGCCCAACATGTAAAACCACTTTTTAGCAGCCAAGCTGCGCCAATAAACATTAAAATCCCGAAATTTTCATATAAACATAGAATGTACTACAATCCCAGGAGCCCATCACCCCTGATGTGTCCCCAAGGCACAGAAATCGAAATAAATAAAGATCTACAAAGAAAAATGTTACATATTTCAATAATTAGCGTGAACAGAAAGATACAGTAACGCAAGGACTAATTACAGTCCCGTCTCACAAGGTGGCAGATGATACGTTTAGACCAAATGCCAATCTGCGGAACTGAAAGCACCGTCCGAAACACAGGAAAGCTGTGTATTTGCGACAGGAAGGTTCGAGTTCCACCTGCCAGTAACTAGAGCGAAAGTCAATTGAACTCAGAAACTTTACTCCATGAAACTTCTGCAGCAGTGTATCCAGCGTTTCCGGGCGGTCTGTTTCAAGCTCGATAACTTTATTGATCCGTCTGGAGTTCAGGACCAGCCGGATAGATCCTCCCTTCTTCTTAACAACGTGTAAGTGGGAATTGTACGGACTAGGTGCATATTCGATCACCCCAAGGTCCAACATATTCTGAATTTGTTCCTCCACCTCACGTCCATAAGCAAGTAGAATGGGGTAAGATGGAGCAGAAAACGATTTGTGGGGTTAACCCTGAATCTATATTGAAAGTTCTGAATGGGTCCTGGTACCTCACCAAACACCCTTCTGTATTTGCAGAACGTGCGACTCAAGGCTCTCTGGTCCTCTACATCGTGGACGTGACTCACCTTTCTCTTAATACTCTCATCCACCTCTACCACTTGTTCCTCATCGGGAACGAGTAGCCCCGTCAAGCAAATCCAGTCTGGAGACCACTCGTCTCCTATTTTCAACACTGTGCTCAATGGTTCGCTTGCATCATCTCTCTCACTTTCGAAATCAAGGTGACCATCATTCGTGCATTCTCAAAGTCAAGTACCGCCTTATGTTCACGTAAACAGTCCTGACCCAACACCACACCCACTGTGAACCCAGGCATTACTACAAAATTCGCCATGAACAGGTACGCCTGATATTTGAACTTCACCAAGGTTTGCTGGGTGACCGCCACGCTTTTACCGCTAACAGCACCTCGTACTTTCGTCTTTTGCAATGGTAGGACTGGCCACTCGTTCCTGCCGTTGAAGTCCAAGAAAATCTCTTCCCTAATTAGCGATGCCTAACTACCCGAATCTAGCAGGCACTTAAACCTATTACAATCAATATCTATGTACACATAAGGGCACCTGATAGAGCTACCAACCACAGCTTACTGAAGCAAACTGTCTCGAATATCTTTGAACTGTACAGAACGCGTTTGTATGGCCTCCAGATGCACACAACGTCCGGGTGATGTACCCTGAATTACTCGTGAATTACTCGATCCTGTCATAATGAACGTTGCCTGCTCCTGGCACGCCGTCCGTCATACCTTGTACTTCTCCGCTCGGTTGAACAACCCCTACTTCCGCCATGTCTCTCGCGTTCATTATCGGATCGACGCTCGTCCCTTCGTCCACGGTTTGACCCATTCCCAAAGACATTCTGCCTTCTGTACTTCTTCGATTTACTGCGCCATTTCCTATTATTCCAATTACTGTTCCAGTTACCATTACTATTAGAATTCTGATAACTGTTCCAATTACCATTATTATTAAAATTCTGATTACTGTTCCAGTTACCATTATTATTAGAATTCTTATAACTGTTCCAATTACCATTTTTATTAGAATTCTGGTAAATGTTCCATAACTGTGGCGTGAACCAAACCACGTCATGTTATCATCCTTATCTTCCTGCAACTCTTGCAGCAGTTGCTGGAATAGTTATACGTCATTCATGTTTCGTCCTGCAATTGAAATTTCATGTCGGAGTTGGTCCGTCGACTTAGACACACAAACTTTGATAAGTTCCGACGCCGAGTATGGATCATCGAGATACTGATTTGCTCTCACCAACTCACGGAAAAAGTCCACCTAATGTCGCCACCTGTTCGAAGACTCTTTCCATCAGTTTGAATTGCGCCTCTGTAACCTTTGTAACTGCACCCTGCAATCGCTCTTCCGATATTTCGCTAACTGTTCTTTGCGACACCTCATCCACAACTGATTTTAGTCTCTCCTGTGACGCATCAACTCAAGACTGACGCGCCGCAGTCCCCTCGGCCACTGCGGCCTGCCCCTCAGTACACACCACCCACACCTTCTATGGTCACCACAACACCACATCATAAGTTCACACCACCCCCATATCCTAAGTTCACCCTGCCACCATATCCTAAGTTCATGCCATCCCCACATTATAAGTTCACCGCACCGCCACATCCTAAGTTCAGCCCACCCTCGCATCCTAAGTTAACTCCACCACCACATCCTTAGTTCACCTGACTGCCACAACCTAAGTTCACCCCACCCCCACATCCTAAGTTCACCCCACCAGCACAACCTAAGTTCACCCCACTGCCACTCACTAATTTCACCCCACCACCACTTACCAAGATACCCCTCACCCCCTCAACAAGTTCACTCCACCACTACTCACTAAGCTCACCCTAACCCCTCCCACTAAGTTCACAAAACGGCCACCCACTAAATTCATACTACCTCCACCTACAGTTTCATACCTCCCCAACGCCATATACTCCACCACCACTCACTAAGTCCACACTACTCCCACCTACTAAGTCCCTAGCACTTCCATGCACTAAATTCACAAAACCCCCACACACTAAGTTCACATCACCCCAACCCATTAATTTTACACCACCCACATTCCCTAATTTTACAAACCCACATTCCTTAATTTCACCAAACACCCACTAAGTCCAACACACCCCCACTCTTTAAGTCCACCCCACTGCTATTCCCTAAGTTCTCCCTATTCCCACTCCCTCAGTACACCCCACACACACTCCCTAAATTAAGCCCACCCTCACATCCTGCGTTTACTCCACCCCAACATCATTCGTTCACAACAAATCCACTCCCTAAGGTCACCCCACACCCACTTCCTAAATTCACTACACCCCACACCTCATGTTTACCCACCCCCACACCCTATGTTCACCTGTCCCAAACTTCCTAAGTTCACCCCACCACCACTCACTAAGTTCACCCCAATCCCACGAACTACGTTCTACCCACCTTCCACTCACTATGTTCACACAACGCTCACACACTATATTCACACTACCCCATGCACTGTTTTCACACCTCCCCATGCACTAAGTTCACATCATTCACACCCATTACATCCATAGCATTTCCACGGACTAAATTCACACCACCCCCACCCACCAAGTTCACACCACCCACACTACCTAATTTCATACCACCCACATACCTTAATTTCACCAAACTCCCACTAAGTCCACCCCACCCCATTCCCAAAGTCCACACCAGTCCCATTCTCTCAAATCACCCCACCCCCTCTCTGTCAGTTAACCCCACAATCACATCCTATGTACAGCCCATCCCCACTTTCTAACGTTAACCCTCCCCAATCACTAAATTCACCCCATCCCACACAGTAAGTTCATCCTACCACCACCTGGTAAGTTAACCCAACCCCCACTCCCTAAGTTAAGCCCACCTCCACTCCCTAAGTTAACCCCACCCCCGTTCCCTAAGTTCACCCTATCCCCACTCCCTCATTACACACCACTCACACTACCTATGTTCACCCCACCCCTCACATCCTAATTTCCGCCCACCCCCCACCCCACCGTAGGGTGACCAGACGTCCCGTTTTCGATGGGACTGTCCTTTTTTTTCGTTCTGCGTCCCGTTGTCCCACAAAAAATTTAACGGGACGCCAAATGTCCCGTTTTTTTCGCAGTCAGCAGAACCTTATCCTTTGTGTGTTTTTTTATTTATTCTCATGTCAATTTAGATTCATAACATGGTTTATTTAACTTTCTCCTGGGTCTTGCTTTGTCTTACATGCAAAGTTAGAATAAAGAAGTATTCTTTTGGTCATGGAATGAGGTGATGTGTGAACAAATTTTTCATTATCGTGCTCTGTGCCAGTAAATTATGCGTGGGGTAGGCGATTCATATCGATTATTTGCTACTGTAGTAATTGCAGACAGAACTAACAAGTTTTCGTTGAAGAACTTTGGCCGCGGTGGAGTAGCCGAGCGGTCTAAAGCACCTCGCTGCGGAGCGCCCGGTTGTTCGCCGTGGGGGTTCGAGTCCTCCCTGGGGCATGGGTGTGTGTGTTTGTCCGTAGGTTAGTTTACCTAGGTTTAAGTAGTTTGTAAGCTACGGACTGATGACCACGCAGTTTGGTCCGATACATTAACAAACATTTGAACATTTTTGAAGAACTTTGTAGGGCTATCAACGCTCCACTGTATTCGTAGTTATGAATGACTATCCACTGTTAGATCACATAAATTTGCAGATCCAACTGACAGTATCTATTTGGACTATTGAGGACAACAATGAGAATTAGGCGGCTGTTTGAACACTGTGTTCGGCCAGTTTGCTTTATTGCGCTCCTTTGTCTGTCGTTGCTGTGTGTGACAAAACCAGGTGCCCTTATAATGGGGAAAAGAAAGTGTTCTTTCTCGAAAACCAAGAAAGACGAGTTCCCATTCTTGAAGGAAATCACGAGTACGAAGGTAGAATGTACATTTTGTCGTTCACTTTTTTCCATTGAACATGGAGAACGTGCCGGTATACTGCAGCATATAAAGAAAAAGAAGCACTTGTTGGCAGTTTCTGTGAGAACGTCTAGCAGCATAACTTCCTTAAGTACGAATAAACCACAATCAGAAGAAGATAAACGTATCGCAGCGGAAGAAGGGCTGTTTGGTTCCATATTGCAATCATTCTTTCCGTTCAGTGGACTACACGGCTCTTCTCATCAGAGAACTATTTGAGAAGAAATTCACGTGTTCTAGGACGAAATGTGAGTCGATTTTAGTGAACGTTTTATCGCCGTACGCAATGCATGGAGTTCAGACAGAACTTAAAGATGCTATATTGTGGATATTTAAAAAAAGTAAAATATAGTTGACAAGATTGTCGCATTTTGTGCAAATAACTGTAATACCAACTTTGGTGGGTGCAAGAGGGCAGGAACAAACAGTGTTTATTCCAAACTGAACAGTGTTCTCAAGATTAACATTCAATGCATCGGTTGTGCAGCCCATGTGGTACACAATGGAGTTCAGAAAAGTGCAGACATTCTTCCATTGACATCGAAACGATAGTTAATAAAAATTTTTCAGTATTTTCACATTTACACTGTGCGTGTGGAGGAACTGAAATCATTTTGTGATTTTGTTGATACTGAGTACAAACAAGTTCTAGGTAGTATTAAAACTAAATGTTTGTCATTGTTGCTAGGAGTAAAAAGAGTTATTGATATGTATGGTCCTCTGAAATCATACTTTCCGTATCAAGTTAGGTGTCCTACATTGCTGAAACAGTTTTTTGAGAATCCAAAGTCACTCCTTTGGCTTCATTTCATACAAAGCCAATTGAAATTTTTTTCTAATTCAATTCAAAAGTTGGAAAGAACCAACATTTCCGCTACAGAAACAGCTGAGGAGCTGGATCTGCTTAAAGAAAAAATCAGTAACAGGAAATTGAGTAAATTTCAAACATCAGTTATTTCTTCAATTTTAATTAACTTGGAAAAGGAAGGTATTTTCACTCAGTCAAAATATGAGACAATTACCAATTTATTTTATGACACTTTTTTTTTTTACTTTTTTAGATCCATTTCATTGGACATCACTGAAAGATCCTATTTGTTGGACTGAGGTTTTAAATTGTCTAAAAATTGTTGAAACAGTAGATTCAGGTGCAACATTTCAGATGGATGAAGATGTATTGTTTGATGAGATAGAATTCGTGAACAACATTGTATGGAAGAAACATGAGGAATGGGAAAAAGCTAATTTGGAAACCGATAAGAGATGGTGTGATGTATTCCATACACTTAAAAGTACAGATACTTCACGTAAAAATATAGACACTTGTGAGTTTTGCTCTTGCTGTACCAGGCACAAATGTAGAAAGAGTATTTTCCATTGTAAATTCTCTTTGGACTGATGAGAAAAACCGTTTTACCACTGAAACTATTGAAGCAATTGTAACAGTTAAGACTCATTACGAAGACCTTACCTGCAAGAAGTTCTACAACTTGCTATTAACCAAAGCTTTTGGAAGATATTAGGTCTTCTGATAGGTACAAACTTAGTGCCAGTAGTAGTGTTCATGATACAGGAGGTCAACAGTCTACTGATTAGTGTTCATTTGTTAGAAATCTTTCTATCAGTGACTCGATATTCTGAATTATAATCAGTTCCTGGAAAAACAATTATCACATTATGCAGTGCCATTACAAGCATGTTTTGAAGTGTTTTGCTAAAATATATGCCTTTTTATGAGTATAAACTTTAGTTTTAATTTATTTTAGTAAAGTGATGCAGTCATAAGTGCACAATTACTTATTTTTGTTTAGAGTCCTATTTTGTCCCATTTTTTATACCAAATTTTCGGAAATGTCCCGTTTTTCCACGTGGAAAATCTGGTCACCCTACCCCACCGCCACATCCTAAGTTCAGGCCACCCCCCACATCCTAAGTTAACCCCACCACCACATCCGAATTCACTCCACTGCCACAAACTAAGTTCACCCCACCTGCACATCCTCAGTTCACCCCACCTGCACATCCTCAGTTCACCCCACCACCACTCACTAAGTTCACTCCACCCCCAGTCACCAAGCTACCTCACACCCCCTCAACAAATTCACTCTGCCGCCACTCTCTACGTTCACCCCAACCCCACCCACTAAGTTTACAAAACGCCCACCCACTAAATTAATACTAACTCCACCTACAGTGTCCATACCTCCCCTACGCACCAAGTACACACCACTCCCATCCACTAAGTCCATAGCACTTCCATGCACTAAATTCAGAAAACCTCCACCCACTAAGTGCACACCATCCCCACCCACTATTTTCACACCACCCACACTCCCTAATTTTACACAACCCACATGACTTAATTTCACCAAAAACCCACTAAATTCAACACACCCCCATTCTTTAAGTCCACCCCACCCCCATTCCGTAAGTTCTCCCTGTTCCCACTCCCTCAGTACACCTCACCAGCACTCCCCGCCCTCACATCCTAACTTTACCCCACCCCCACATCCTTTGATCACACCACCCCCACTCCCTAAGTCCACCTCACCACAACCTAAGTTCACCCCATCACTACATCCTAAGTTCACCCCATCACTACATCCTAAGTTCACCACACCGCAACATCTTAAGTTCACCTCACTTCCACTTCCTACATTCACGCCACTGCCACTCCCTAAGTTCACCTCACACCCACTCCCCAAATTTACTCCACCCCCACACCTCATGTTTACCCACCCCCACACCTTATGTTCTTCCCACCACTACTCCATAAGTTCACCCCATCACCATGCACTAAGTTCACCCAAACCCGACTCACAAAGTTACCCAACCCGCACTTCACTCCACCACCAGTTAGTAAGTTCACCGCAACCCCACCAACTATGTTCTACTCACCTTCCACCCACTAAGTTCACACATTGCCCACCCACTAAATTTAGCCGGCTGCAGTAGCCGAGCGGTATGCGGTGCGCCAGTCACGGTCTGTATGGCCACTACGGTTGGGGGTTCGAATCCCACCCTCGGGTATGGACGTTTGTGCCGACCTTAGTGTTAGGTAGTTCATAAGTAGTTTGCACGTTTGGGGACTGATGATCCCATAGATAAGTCCCATAAGCTCTACAAACATATGAAAATTTGAAAACTAAATTCACACAACCCCCGTGCACTGTATTCACACCTCTCCCACACACTAAATTCACACTACCCCCACCCACTAAGTTCACACCACCCACGCTCCCTAATTTCATACCACATACCTTAATTTAAACAAACACCCAGTTAGTCCACCCCACCCCATTCCATAAGTCCATAACAGTCCCATTCCCTCAATTCACCCCACCCTCACATCCTACGTACAGCCCATACCCACTCCCTAACTTCAACCCACACCGAATCACTAAGTTCACTATACCCTACTCAGTAAGTTCACCCTACCAGCACCCCACCCCCAATCCCTAAGTCCACTGCATCCCTACTCCCTAAGTCCACCACACCACCATTCCCTAAGTCGACCCCACCCCCATTCCCTAATTCTCCCTATCACCACTTCCTCAGTACACTCTACCCACATATTCTTTACTTCATCCCTTCCCCACATGCTATGTTCACCCGACCACCACATCCTCAGTTCACCCCACAAAATGTTCAAATGTTTGTTAAGCTTATGGGACTTAACTACGGGGTCATCAGTCCCTAAACTTACAAACTACTTATGAACTACTTACGAACTAGGACGGCACAAATATCCATGCCCGAGGGGGGATTCGAACCCCCGACCGTAGTGGCCGTGCTGACCGTGACTGGAGCGCCTCAGTCACCTCGGCCACCGCGGCCGGCAGTTCACCCCACACCCACTCCATAAGTTCATCCCCCCACTCCCTATGTTCACCCCACGACCATACGCTAAGTTCACCCCCCCCATTCACTAAATTCACCAAAACCCAACTCACTAAGTTCACCCCACAGCCACTCACTAAGTTTACCCCCTCCCCCCCACCATGCAGTAAGTCATCCCAACTCCACTCACCAAGGTACCCCACTGCCACTCAATAAGTTCACTCCATCATCACTCGCAAGTTCACCGCAACCCCACCCACTAAGTTCACACAATGCACAGCTACTAAATTCACACTTGCACCACCCACTGTGTTCACACCTCCCCCACCCACTAATTTCACATAATCTATAGTACCTAATTTCACATACTGTAATTTAACCAAACATCCACTAAGTCCAACCAACCCCTATTCCATAAGTCCACCCCAGTCCCATTCGCTAAGTCCAGCTCACCCCCACTACCCAAGTCCACCCCGCCCCGACTCCCAAAATTCTACCCACCTCAGTTCAACCCACCCCCACTCCCTCAGTAAACTCCCGATCTTTACTTCCTAAGCTCACCACACCTTCACTCCCTAAGTTAACCCCACTCCCACTCCCAAAGTTAACCCCACTCGGACATCATAAGTTTACCCCACCCCCACATCTAAAGTTCACACTACACCCACTCCCTGTCACCCCACACTTACTCCCAAAGTTTACTCCACCCCAAGCCCTACAATCACCCCACACCTAATTCCTAAGGTCGCCCCAACCGCACCCCAAAGTTCACCACACACCCACTCCCTAAGTTAAACCCACCCCCACTCCCTAAGTTAACCCCACCACTTCTCACTATGTTCACCCACACCCACCCACTAAGTTCACACCACTCCACCCACTAAGTACTCACCACCCCAAGCCACTAAGTCCACATCACCCCCACCCACTAAGTTCACACTATCCCCACCCACTAAGTTCACACCAACCCTACCCACTAATGCTACACTACCCTCATCGAATTAATTCACACCAACACCACCCACTAAACTCACAGCACCACCACCCACTAACTTCACACTAACACACCCTCTAAATTCTCAATGCCCCCAGCCACTAAGTTCACATCACCCCACCCATTAAGTTCACGACACCCCCCACTTCCTAAGTTCACACCACCCCCACCTCCCAGGTTCACTCCACCCCCACATCCTAAGTTCACTCCACCACCACTCCCAATGTTCACCCCATACCCGCTCCCAAATTTCACACCATCCCACCCACTAACTTCTCACCACCCCCAGCCACTACATTCACATCAACCCCTTCCACTATATTCACACAACCCCCACTCACTAATTTCACACCACTCCGCAACCACTAAATTCACTGTATCGTCTGCGCGGCTGCTACAGTCGTGGTTCGAATCCCCTCTCGGGCATGGATGTTTGTTTTGTCTTTAGTATAAGGTAGTTTGTGAGTTTAGGGAGTGATGACCCCACAGTTAAGTCCCTTAAGCTTAACAAACATTTGAACATTTGAACACACAACCCCGATCCACTTGGTTCACACCACCAACACCCACTTGGTGCACAACACCTCCACTCACTAAGATCACAATACTCCCACTGACGAAGTTCACAACACCACCACTCACTAACTTCATCCCACTCCCACTCACTATGTTAACCACACCTCCACTCCCTAACTTCAACCCACCCCAACCCAGTAAGTTACCCCTACTCCCTAAGTTAACCACAACCCCACTCCTTAAATTAACCCAACCCCAACTCCCTAAGTTAACCACACCACTACTCACTAAGTTCACCCCACCCACACTCACTATGTTCACCACACACCCATCCACTATGTTCACAGAATGCCACTCACTATGTTCTCAATGCCTCCAGTCACTACGTTCACATCACCCCCACCAACTACGTTCACACCACACCTCTCACTAAGTTCACACCACAGCACCCACTAAGTTCACACCACTTCCACCCACTTATTTCCCACCTCCGACACCCACTTACTTCACGACACCCACTAAGATTACAATACCCCCACCCACTAAGTTCCCCCCACCCTCACTCCTAAGTTCACCCCAACCCCACTCATAAGTTAACACCACCCCGCCCCCTAAGTTCACACCACCCCACCCCCTAAGTTCACACCACCCCACCCACTAAGTTCTCACTGCCCGCAGCCACTAAGTTCTCACTGCCCGCAGCCACTAAGTTCACAATCACCCCCACCCACTAAGCTCACAAAACCCCCACCCACTAAGTTCACACCTCCCCCACCCACTAAGTTCACAACACACCACCCACTAAGTTCACACCACCTCCACCCACTTAGTTCACACCTTCGACACCCACTTAGTTCACACCTTCGACACCCACTTACTTCACACCTTCGACACCCACTTACTTCACACCACTGACACCCACTTACTTCACTAAGATCAACACACTCCCACTCATTGAGTAACCCCCACTCAGTTAATTCCCCCCACTCATTTATTCCCCCCACTCACATAGTCCCCCCTCACTCACAAAGTCATCCCACCCACACTCCTTAAGTTCATTGCACCCCCACTTCTTTAGTTCACTTAACCCCAACTACCTTCATTCGACCCACACCCAGTCCCTAAGTTCAGCCAACACCCACTACCTAAGATCGCCCCACTCACATTTCCCAAGTTCACCCCACTGACACTCTCCTGGTTCGCCCCATGCCAACTCCCCAAATTTGCCCCACCCACACTTCCCAAGTCTCCCCATCAACACTCCCCAAGTTCACCCTCCCACACTCCCCAAGTTCGCCCACCCTCACTCCCAAAGTTAACCCCACTACCACTCCTCACGTTGACCCCACCACCACTCCCCATGTTCACCCCACCACCACTCCCCTAGTTCATCCCACCCCCACCCACTAAGTTCACACCACACCCAGGCACAAAGTTCACACCACCCCCACCCACCATGATCAATGCAGCCCCACTCACAAAGTTCACACCACCCACAACCCCTTAGTTCACACCACCCATACCCCTAATTTCAACCCACACCTCCTTCCTAAGTTCATCCCAACTGCCATTCCCTAAGTCCACCCCATCCCCACCCTCTCAGTACACTCCACCCACACTCTCGAAGTTCACCCCACACCCACTCCCTCAGTTCATCCCACCCCCTCCCTAAGTTCACCCCACCTCCACTCACTACATTCACCCCACGCATTCCCCTATGTTCACTCCACACTGACTCTCTAAGTTAACCCCACCCCCAAACCCCAAGTTCACCTCACCACATTCCCTAAGTCGACCCCACCCCTATTTCCTTATTTCTCCCCCCCCCCCCCCAACCACTAAGTTCATAGCACCCCCACACACTAAGTTCACACCATCCCCACCCACTAAGTATACACCACCCACACATTCTAAATTTACACCACCATCACCTACTAATTTCATACCACCCACATTCCCTAAGTCCGCCCCACCCCCATTCCTTAAGTCAACCCCACCCCTATTCCCTAAGTTCATCCCATTCCCATACCCCTCCATTCACCTCACCTTCACACCCTAAGTACACCACAACCCCACTCCCAAAGTTAACCCCACCTCCACTCCCTCAGCCCAGCCCACCCGCATTCGCTGAGTCCACCCCACCCCATTCTCCATGTTCATCCCACTTCCACTTCCTCAGTTCACCCCACCCCCACTCCCTAAGGGCAACCCACTTCCTAAGTTCACACCACCCCCACTCACTAAGTTAACCCCAACCCGACCCCCTAAGTTAGCCCCAACCCCAACCCCCTAAGTTAACACCAAACCCCACCCCCTAAGTTCACTCCACCCCCACACACAAATTTCACCCCACCTTTTGAAGTACTTCCCCCTTATGCAATTCCCTTGAAGCATCGAGACTGTGACGTGATAAGCGACGTTTCGGACGGTCTGTCTCTACCAATTCGTGTTCCTTGCCACTCATTTTGAAATCTTTCGTGTCTTTACTTTCACTTATAAGCAACTGAGCTTTGCTTCTCGTTATCATATACTTTAGTCAATAGAAAAAACACAAAATTAATCCTTCTCAGCATATAGTGATACCCTGAGTGAAATGGACAAATTTATAAGCACAAAACATACGGACATACTAGCCCCCTATGATGTGAAAAATTACTCATGAAACATATATATTAAATTCCCCTCCAAAATATGCACACTTTTGACAACACAATTAAACAATGCCGTAAACAATGCTGAGTGGTGCAGAAACCACAGACACTTTGAATGCTGAAGAAAAAAGTCATTATGCGTTGCACACATAAACTAACTAGAAATATTATTTTTAAGGGCCTGATAACTATGGAAACGAATCTAGCTGCTTCTCAGAAGCATCCACTGCCCGAAAAATCCTGTGGCAGGGACGCCATGTGTAAGATGTATTGTAGACCCAACGTGACTTGAGCTATTTGTATTCATATTGAATTTAATGATCAAGTATGCTTGATCAGGATATATCTAATTAATTAAATATCCAAATGATATGAGATAGAATAAACTATATATGCATAGATCTGATAAATTTGGGTCGCCACTATGTTTTACAAAACATAGAAAATATATCCCTGACCTAACTGAACAGTGGCATACCAGAGCAAGGCCAAGAAATAATAATAATAAAATTCTATCATGAATCAATTTGTGAAAAGATAATCAGATCATTCCCCATACTGGCAATGGAAACAAACTATTTTACCTCCAAAGTGGTGACTGGGGTTAGAGAAATAAGGTTATACATAATTGATAAAAATGACATATATTGGCAAATATGTACAACCTAACCAAATACAATTGTATGTGACTAGGTGTCACACTCTGATTGCAAAAAAATTAATAAAAATAATTCTCCAAATACCTATAAAAATGAAATATACACTCATACAAATAAAATTAAAAATTAATTCTAATGACTGGCTATATCGTTTAGGAATCTATCATTGAAATATAGAAATAGACCTCGTTATCCCATCTCACTCCGAGTGAAAATAAAGAAATTCTCAGCAAATGATCCCATTAGAAACGAAGAGCTGAATCGTAACCAGGACTGGAGAAGCGCAAGCAAATACTATACCAAACACTGGGTGACGGTCGTGCAGCAGCGGCGTCGATGTCAGAAGTCTGGTGCAGCAGCTGTGGATTCTATCTGCGAAAATACTATAGTAATAAAGCAACAAAAAATTGCCGAAGTGTGGTCGCACCCAGCGAAACAACACTCTGAAAACACAGATACACGCAAACCGCAACTGCGGTGTCCAACTTGACAACGATAGGATGCGCGCAACAGCGGAGGCTACCGTTCTTGGCGGCGGAGCCTCACCGAGTCCCTCAAAAAACTCAAAACTCATCTCCACAGCCCAGATCCACCCGAGCACGGGGCCACGCCTTACTCATCAAAGAGCCAAACTCAGCGACCCGCTAATGGCCTTCCCAATCAGATTGCCTGGCAAGGAGTTACATACAACAAAAATGAGAAAAAGTAGCAACGACAGCCAATCATGGAGTTTGCCGCCAACGGCTCTTTAACCGCCGGCCGCGGTGGCCGAGGGGACTGAGGCGCTCCAGTCACGGTCTGCACGGCCACTACGGTCGGGGGTTCGAATCCCCCCTCGGGCATGGATATTTGTGCCGTCCTTAGGATTAGCTAGTTCATAAGTAGTTTGTAAGTTTAGGGACTAATGACCCCGTAGTTAAGTCCCATAAGCTATACAAACATTTGAACATTTTTTTTGGACTGAGGCGCTTCAGTCACGGTCTGCACGGCCACTACGGTCGGGGGTTTGAATCTCCCCTCGGGCAGGGATACTTGTGCCGTCCTAGTTCATAAGTAGTTCATAAGTAGTTTGTAAGTTTAGGGACTGATGACCCCGTAGTTAAGTCCCATAAACTGTACAAACATTTGAAAATTTTTTTAAATGTGCATATGAAATTCAAGGAAATTTAATGATCTACAACTTTCATTGCGACACATTTTCTGAGAAACGATCGAGTGAGTCACTAGAAGTAAATGTTTGACAAAATTAGTGAGGTAAAAATGATTTTTTCCGAAATTGTCGATTTTCAGTAACATATATCTCGGAAACCGTTGGGAATTCGACTAATATGTATAGAAACAATTTTATAGCAAATTCAATTATCTTTCATTTTTATTTGGAATATTTTCTTCCTAAAGCGGACCGCTTCCGAGATATAAGCGAAAAACCAAAAAAATGTACCTTTCAACTCCCACCCCCGCTTTAGCTCACCCCCCAGGGGCGGGGACTTTTAGTATGTTCACCTCCTAACTATCCCTAACAAAGTCCTGAAGTCAAAAATTATCGCATATTCCATGCACTCTACAATGCATTCATTGACTGGACTATTTGCTCTTTAACCTCCTCCCAACACACACAGCTTTCTCACGCCAAGTCACGTACGCCCGTGCAATACTAGGAAATTCTTTGTGAACTATCACTAGTCGACATCTTGGCGCCTATTTTTACTACTGCTGGCGACACTGTCCTGCTGTGTCAGACAGATTTCACTTTGCAGAGACGCGAACTTGAAGCGTCCTGTTATTTGTTAAATCATAAACTATGCTACCTGCTACTGACAGTTTAGGGATGGAAAGAAAGCAGGGCATCCGGCGACCATCAAACGTTTTGTCCTCACCTGCTCGCATGGCCAAAGAAACACCACGGTGCCAGACAGGGGCGCCGGTTGCCCTAAGCAGCTAACGCATTGTGCGAGCTCACACCGGAAACCGCAGGTAACCGGCGGTCAGTCGTGTCGGCGTGCGAAACTGGCCGGCCCACCCCAATACAGTATAGGGACCCCTAGGGTGGCCAGATTTATCCGAAACCCTGAAAGGAGCTGGCATCACACTGGATACCTGTGATCTACCCGACCGCCCAAGAGCCCTGACCCACGCTGCTCTACAACACCGACTCGACAGTAACGAAATAATTTGAAATCAGAAGCACTACATCAAAAAGAATAACTAAATAAACCAATACACCTGAATCCTAATGCAATTCTCCTAACCCATAGCAGAATATATAAGTCAGTAAACGTGTAAAAATAAATTAATTTCATGCAACGAAAATCAAAATTAAGCAATTAAAATAATGAGACACATGCAGCGAGAAATAAGAAAATTGAAAGACAAGAATGACCAACATCTTTCACCTCTACCAATCATCTGAATTTTTATTGATAACACATCGGGATACATTTATCGCAACAGACAGTGAATGAATGAGAACCATTTTACATTCTCACAAGTGAACATAGCTAAGTAAGTCACTATCAATGCACACAAGATGTGCATAATTAATATCATTCATATTATAATTACTGCAAGTAAACAATTTCATAGTCATCATCATCATCTTCTTCTTCTTTAGTCAGTTTCAAGATCTGTGACAATGCTAGTCCGTCTGAGGGGGGTTGGAACACTTGCGCGGAGTGACACTTGCGCGGAACCCGGGCCCTTGGGGCGGCTAATCGCTTTTCCTGGGTACAGGCACACCAAGAAGTCTAGCACTGCTGTTGTCAAGTTTCCACAGTCAACATAACACGAAAATCAGTGAAATTGCATAACCCTTTGCAAGCTGAAGAGCAATATAGTGACTTGTTCTAACTACATATTAATCCATTGAGTGTTCCTCCTGTAAACAAAAAGGTATTTTAATAGTGATAATGTGTTTGAAAGTTAGTCTCTGCTACTACAAGACTATGACTTTCCACAGTCATACCTCCTAAAAGCATATTATTCAGAACACTAAGCATATCAAGACACCTGCGCAAGCAATAAATATATTAGGCATCCTGCACAGATACGTTGATGTAATTGACCACTATGTAGTTAACCCCACTATCACGCAACTTCCATCTCTTTAAAAATAGCTACTATGCTTTTTAATAGGAGATGCAACCTTAAACCTTCAATTAAAAAACGTTACTAATAAGTCAATGAGTATTTTACATACTTAAAGCGTTTATTCGTAGACCCCAAAACGATTTGGCTGTATTCGAATTACAAATACATCTAAGAAATATATGAAATACGGAAAAGAAATATATGAAATACGGAATGTGTAAGGGAATGTCACACACCGAAAAATGCTAAAGATAAATTCTATTTTCCATCACCGTCGTATAGAACCATTTTTACTCCGAACTTGGCATAAACCAACAGGGAGAAACAAGTTGCAAGACTTCCAGGAAAAATGAAGCGAAATTGGCAGCCAATAGTTGGTTATAAATTACATTGCCTGTTTACTGTATAAATATAAATTACGGAATACGTGGAATTCCTGTTCAGTACAGTCAAAAAGGTCAAAGGTAATAGGCAGTGGTTTACAATCAGATATCCGTATCACTCTCCTCCTCAAGAAGTCTGTGTGAAGATTTATATTCAGAACATTCAAGAAAAAGGTGTTGAAACTACAAGACTACAAGCAGCTCATTTACTCAGCAAGGGAAAACGTTATGGTGCCCGTAAATTTGAATGGCTATATCTCTTGTACTAACATTTAATTTTTGATAAAATGTTAAAATCCAATAAACCAGAATTTTGTTTTTCTAAACTCAGTGCCAACTTTTTTTTGTAGAAATTTTTGCAGGAAGTAGTCTTGACGTGATTTCATACTTCTATGCATTAATATTATCAAACATGTAATTTGTGTCACAAATTGCGCGACCGGTCCGGTCGGAGGTTCGAGTCCTTCCTCGGACATAGGTATGTTTGTTTGTACTTTGCCAAAGTTATTTTAAGTAAGATTAAGTAGTGTGTAAGTCTAGCGACCAATGATCTAAGTAGTTTGGCCGCATAACACTACACATATACACGTAATTTATTTATTTCATAACCGAATTTAAGTACTAATAATTAAAGAAACTTAAAAGAGAAATTTGAAGTAAACACTGAAAACAAATGATTGATATTTCTCATGAGATGAATGCACATGTCTTATGTCTTGTGAATGTACCTACAAATTCTGCCATATGAAAATTGTAGTGTGAGTCCCAAATATGTTTTTATGTAATAACATTAAAAACATATTAAAAATTCAGAACTCGAAAATCAGTGAAGTTTTGGACTTGAAGCGTTTTGTGTTGCTACATCATTACATAGTAGACACGATTTTAAAATTTGGTTGCTATCGCCAAAGTAGACGAAACGTTAAATTTTTTGGTGTAATCTTCGCTGTGTAGACTGTATGTTGTAGAAGTCTACGTCGAACCTAATCATACCTCTGAGGAGAGAACGTTGTTTGCACTTCTCCTGCGTTTCCAGTCGGCTGTGCTGTGCTACGTCACGACATCGTACCGTTCCACTTTACCTAGAGCTATATATGTGTTGGTGTGATGTCTGTTCTTTCGAAATAAGACGTGACACCAATATATGTATAATTAGACGCAAAGACTCTGGGTTCTGGTTTCATCGCTAACGCGATTAACAACGTTAGACCTCGTGTGTAAACAAAATGTTCAAATGTTTGTATAGTCTATGGGACTTAACTACGGGGTCATCAGTCCCTAAACTTACAAACTACCTATGAACTACTTACGAACTAGGACGGCATAAGTATCCATGCCCGAGGGGGGATTCGAACCCCCGACCGTAGTGGCCGTGCAGACCGTGACTGGAGCGCCTTAGTCTCCTCGGCCACCGCGGCCGGCGTGTGTAAACATTTAAAGGTTATGAGTGCCACTGGAAAAATGCATAAGTAACACCTGTTGTTTGAGACTTGAAGATGACCTGAAATTAGCCGAAATCGATATCTCATAATAAACATAAGGTGTAGCTGTCTATATTTCATAATGCTGTTCCTAACATATTTAAAAGCTGCTCAAAACCAACTACAAAAAACCTTTATAATGAGATTGTATATAATTCCACGATCAAATTGTGTTTTAGTTATTTGTAGTAATACATCCAAAGATCTGCCGTTGCTTTTAGTGCCTTCATCGGCTGTTTATTTTTAGAGGTATTACTAGGGACAGGAAAAATTCGCATTTGCGATAAATGCGAATATAGATGCGAATTCTGACTCAAAATGCAGTAAATCCGAAATTGTGGTTAGCAACAGTTGCGCTCAAATCCGATTTCATCACATTCCTCTTCACATGGTACTGTATTGTAAATAGAGTGATATTTGTATGACGTGTTATTTCCCTGTTGAATGAGGCTGTGATATCTCCGGGCCGTTACTACTGCTCCACCTCGTTCGGTGGGCCTTTCCCTGAATACGGCACAGGTAGCGGCTGGAGGGCGAGGAGTAGGGGTGGTGTATCCCTACTTCTGGAACACCCTGTTCACTACCTGCAGCGTCCGGGTCTCCGCGCAAGTGTCTACAAATTCCCTTTCCGCGCAAGTGTCACTCCGCGCAAGTGTCACAAACTCCGTCTGAGGTTCATTCGATCAAGCCAATTAATAACAACGTCCGTGACGAGATCATATTTATTTGGATATGTATTGACAGCTACATACTTAAAGTCTGAAGGTGCAACAGGCTTGGTAAACATGTCAGAGCAGGACAATGTTTTCTTCTTCTTTGGTTCCATTCATGCATGATCCCGTTGTACTGCAGCCACTAGTCCAATTACTACATGCTTACACACATGACACAACGTTCTTTATGTTTCTTTGGTGTCGTTTTAATAACTCCCACCACCCTGATTTTTAACTTATATTTCAAATCCATATGGAGGACTTCAATTTCTCTTTCCAATCAGTAATTTGACAAATACAATGATGGTATGTTCTTGAATTCCAAAACATATCTAATTTTACTTCTGTAAACTACCTTTTTGTGTCTCTAACAATCACCTCAGATCCTTCTGTTAGTTCATCTAGATGCAGGCATGTAGGGAGTATGAACTCACATTTCCTGCATAACAGGTTTACTAAACGCCTTCTGCGACCGTTTATACAGAGCGACATTATCAGAGCAAGGTCCCACTTCAGTCTCTCCCTGCTCAGGACAGTCAACAAGTTTACCTCCATCAGGGGTTTGTTTATTAAAAATAGTCTGATGTATCGCCCCTGTGATAAAAAAAAAAAAAAAATGTGTGTGAGCTCTTATGCAACCAAATTGCGTGGTTATCGGTCGCTAGACTTACACACTAATTATTTGACTAACTTAAACTAACTTACTCTAAGGACAACACAAACATCCATGCCTGAGGGAGGATTTGAACCCCCGTCCCCCACCCCTGTGATCACGAAGGCAGATATATAATGAAAACCCATTCCTCTTCTAACTATATTTGGACAATGATTCTGTCGACAACAAGATGCTAAATATATATCACCACCCACCAGATAGATGAATGTACGAACTGTTACCTCTTTGCTTGTATAGTACGTCTAATCTCTTCTCTTTCTTCAAGCACAGGTGATCTAATTTTAGATGCTCTCGCTTAATGTCTTTGGAAGCGAACACATTCATGAACCAACTGACTCCAATAACCAATACACCCTCTAGAATTCACAGACCCCTGTTCAATCGTGAAAGACAAAATAAAATTCAGATGGCTCAACCACCTTGGCATGTTACTGAATATGAGAATTACAGATATGCACTGGGTTTATATACACAAATTCAACAACTATACGAAAACTTTTGGCTACCACACATAAAATTTCGGCTACCACACACAAAGTTTCGGCTAACACATAAAGTTTCAGATACCAAAACCACTGATTAGAAACCATCCATCAAATCATCTCCTTGTACAGCAACCACATTCTCTTCGAATTATGTTTACCGACAGTCTTTCTAAATGATAACCATTTAACACCGAGTCCATTGAGTCATTGCACTGGCCTTCAGACACTTTCCCGTCTTTCTGTATTTTCTCCTAGGCCCATATCCCCGAATAACCAAAACATCCTACTCAGTAGGTTCTAACTGTTTATAACAAATACCAGATGCAACCTGATGTTGCAATTACTGATGGTTAAGGACTCGTTCTACCACATCTCTCACATCGCAGAACCAGATTTCTTATGATCACTAGCAAACAATACGTAATTGAATGTCACTATGTACATTGTACTGTGTACACTGAAAGTTAAAAAAAAAAACTTCTTCCTAAAAGAAAACGAACTCTGTATTGCTAAGAGCTTGTAACGCTCAAACATATCTGTGAAAATAAATTCTATGTTGTTATTCATCAATGAACAACAAAGGAAAAAAAAATCGCACTGACATGTTTTACGGCCCACTTTAGATTTGTAGTTTTATAAGTTTTTGCAAACATTTTGGACCAAAATAATAATCTAAATAATAATGAAATTATTTAATAAGAGTGTCTGAAACAGTTTTAGGAAAAAAAAATTAAGTAGTGTTACAGTCTAGCACCTACGCTACGGCTATAAATCAAAACAGCAGTTCTTTAATCTCATACTATTCATGGCCGTTGTTAACTGATGTTAATATGGCATTTGTAGACATTAGATTATCATTTATCGTACGAAGAACGATGTGTTTTTGTTAATTCCTCAGTGTGCTGTTGCTTTGAAATGACAACGTATAAGTTACAATAACAAAATCATCAAATACGCGAGGAATGTCACGTGACATCTCCGAACAGCTGGTTTTCGTTCATTCCGTGGAGGGTGTTAAATATCCGTTATTTTTGCAAATATGTCTCAAACGATACGAGATATGAAAAAAACGTAAAGGAGCTAAGTTGTAGAGAATTTTCTCCTCTACAAATTGGGTTATTCAATTTTCGTGCCAGATGAATAGTAAAGCCGTTATTTTCATTTAAATTTAGAGCTGGCAAAAGACGATCGCAAAGGCCCACTTTTAGTGTTACTACCGTAACCTAAAGTGGGCCAAAACCCTCGTTAACCATATTTAGTCAGTGTTGTTATTTAAAGCCGTATTATATATATATATATATATATATATATATATATATAGTTCAAATGTTTGTAAATCTATGGGACTTAACTACTGTGGTCATTAGTCCCTAGGCATACAACCTACTTAAAATAATTCATGCTAAGGATAACAAATACACCCATTCCTGAGGGAGGCTTTGAACGTCCGACAGTTAGCAGTCGCGTGCTTCACAGCTAGGCGCCTGGGAACGCTCGAACACTACACTGCGGCACAGTATGCAGTAACCAACTGCCTTGCACACATTCTTCTACATCTACATCTGTATACATACTCTGTAATCCATTCAAAGGTACGTGGCAGACGGTACTTAGTACCACTACTGTTATTAGCTATGGTAAAGTTCAAAACAGCTACACAAAACTGGATGGACACTGAAGGCTCACTTGACCACCAACACCCCGCGATGTAGTAATTTCAATATCATCTATATCCTTATAGATTGGTATGCGGGAACGCCTAAATCTTCTCCTGTAACGAGGCATCTCTGAAGCCGTTCAATGCTGTTGCCTGTGCGGCAGCCACACGACGACTGATGCCGTCTTCATCGTGTAGCATCTTCACTGAGCTTGAGCTCGAATTTCTTAGCGGAGTTTAAGCCATTGAGGCTATTCCTCCGAACACTCTTGGTGGGTTTGTTTTCTTCTTATTTGGTTGTCATCGTGGTTGCTGTGTCTGACGCTGTCTTACCGGAAGCACGACTTATATAGCGCGCTCTTATCTAACTACAGCTTCCGGTCTTATCGGCAGATCCTTTATTTTCGCCCGGCCGCGCGCTGAGTAAAATCTAGAGCGCCGGCCACACCCATATAGAACGAAGGAAAAACGAATGCTTGTATGCATCCGTACGAGCCCTAATCTCTCTGATCTTATGCCTGTGGTCTTTGCGCGAAATGTAGGTTGGTGGCAGTAGAATCGTTCAGCAGTCCACCTCAAATTCTGGCCCTCTAAATTTCTTCAACAGTGCTTTTTGAAAAGAACGTCGCCTCCCTCCAGCGACTCCCAACTGAGTTACCAAAGTATTTCTGTAACACTCGTACATTGATCGAATCTATCACTTACAAACCTTGCCGCCTGCCTCTGAACTGCTTCTATGTCCTCATTTAAATCGATCTGGAGGGGATCCCAGACACTTGAGCAATACTCAAGATGGGGTCGTACAAGCGTTTTATATGCAGTCTCGTTTATAGACGATCACACCTTCCCAGAATTCTCCCAACAATGCCAAATCTACCATTTGCCTTCCCGACTGTCCTTATATGCTCGTTCCAATTCATATCGCTGTGCAGCGTTACGCCTAGGTGTTTAATTGACGCGAGTGTGTAAAGCAGCACACTACTAATGCTGTATTCGAATATTATGGGATTGTTTCTTCAAATGTTCAAATGTTTGTTAAGCTTATGGGACTTAACTACGGTGTCATCAGTCCATAAACTTACAAACTACTTATGAACTAGCTTATACTAAGGACGACACAAATATCCATGCCCGAGGGGGGATTCGAACCCCCGACGTAGTGGCCGTGTAGACCGTGACTGACGCGCCGCAGTCCCCTCGGCCACCGCGGACGGCGATTGTTTCTCCTACTCATCTGTGTCACTTTACATTTTTATACATTTAGCGCTAGTAGCCATTCCTCACACCACCTAGAAATTTGGTCCAAGTCATACTGAATCCTACTGTAGTCATTCAATGACGACACCCTCTTGGACACCACATCATCACAGCAAACAGCCGCCTATTGCAACTCACTCCGTCCGTCAGATCAGTTATATATATAGAAAACAATAGCTGTCCTGTCACACTTCTCTGGGGCACCCCTGACGATACCCTATTCTCTGATGAACACTCGCCATCGAAGACAACGTACTGGGTTCTATTACGTAAGTAATCTTCGAGTCACTCACATATTTGGGTACCTGTTCCATAAGCTCGTACCTTCGTTATCAGTCTGTAGTGCGGTACCATGTCAAATGCATTTTGGAAATCGAAAGGAAAGCTGCATAAAATAACTCTCTCGTGTTTCATAATATATTGGCCCACTTTAGGTTACGGTAATAACACTAAAAGTGGGCCTTTGCGATTGTCTTTTGACAGCTCGAAATTTAAATGAAAATAAAGGCTTAACCATTCATCTGACACCAAAATGGAATAACCGAATTTGTAGAGGAGAAAATTCTCTACAACTCTCCTCTCTTATGTTTTTTTTATATCTCGTATCGTGTCAGAGATATTTGCAAAAATAACAGTGATTTTGGGATGTCTGTCTGTCCGTCTGTCCATCTGTCTGTCCGTAACGTGTTCCCTGTTTCTAAGACGAACCGTTCAACCGATCAGCACCAAATTTTACAGATATAATTGTTGGCCCAGAGACCAGAACCTCGATTTTTTTAATATTTTGGACAAGAAATACGTTAGTAATATAAAAAAAACCGTTTGTAATGTAATTTTAATTGCAAATAAACCGATTAACAGAATTTGTTGAGGAGAAAATTCTCTACAACTTTGTTCCCTTATATTTTTTTCATATCTCGTATCGTTTGAGAGATATTTACAAAAATAACGGAGTTTTGACACCCTCCATTGAATTAGCGAAAACCAGCCGTTCGCAGATGTCACGTGACATTCCTCGCCCAGAACTCTCTAACATACGCCATCTTGCGTTGCGTATTTGATGATTTTCTTATTGTAATTTACACGTTGTCATTCCAAAGCAATGGGGCATTGAAGAATTAACAAAAACACGTCGTTCTTCGTACGATAAATGATAATCTAATGTCTAAAAATGCCATATTAGTATCAGTTAACAACAGCCATCAATACTATGAGATTAAAGAACGTAACTTCCAGTTGTTAGCTGTAGCGTACTGGGCAATGCGTTGGACTGTGACGCTGAAGGTCAGTGGTTTGGAATCCGCCTCTATACAATTTTTTCTTCTTAAAAGGGTTTCAGACACTCTTATTAATTGATTTTTTTATTATTTAGATTATTATTTTGGTCTGAAATGTTTGCAAAAACTTATAAAATTACAAATCTAAAGTGGGCCGTAAAACACGTCAGTGCGATTTTTTTTTTTTTTTTTTTTTTTTTTTTTTTTTTTTTTTTTACATTGTGCAGTGACAGCTACATTGCACGTACTCTTCTATAAGTAGAGTTGCATTTATACAAACGCAAACTGCTCCAGATTTAAAATTAAAGTGAATGGGGTAAATAGACACACACAGGGTTGCTTAGGTAAAATTTAATTTTCTTCCTTTTTCATACAACTTAAAAGTAATTTTACATTGGCATATGCACACACAGCACTAGTTGTTTTTTCTTCATTATTCTTGAGTCTATAGATAACAGGGAAGTCTACAAGTTCCAGGTTTTGAACAGCAGCGTACCTTTGACGTTAATGACTGTTGTAGGGTAGTCGAATAGTAATCTAATGGACAACCCCATTTCTTGATATGGTATGCCAAAATCATCAAAGTGGTGGTTTCGTGTCAGACATTTTGCGTTCCTCACTGTTTTAACACACTTCACATTCTCGAATAGTTTTGGTGAGGAAATTCTTGCAGAAAACGTTTTTATCACTTCTTCTTCTGTGAATGCTAGGAATATGAAGCGATTGAACTGATGGTCGTAGAAAACCTGTACGTCAGCGATGATGTTCATACTTTGAGAGCTCATAATGAAATGGCTTAGGTGGGTCATAGACTCATAGTACTTGACATTTATACGGTTCTCTGCACAATACCAGTGAGTTGACTATAGTGCATTACTCGGTCATACAGAACTAGGGCCGGCCGCGGTGGTCGAGGGGACTGAGGCGCTCCAGTCACGGTCTGCACGGCCACTACGGTCGGGGGTTCGAATCCCCCTTCGGGCATGGATATTTGTGCCGTCCTTAGTCTTAGTTAGTTCATAAGTAGTTTGTAAGTTTAGGGACTGATAACCCTGTAGTTAAGTCTCATAGACTTTACAAACATTTGAACATTTTTGAACAGAACTAGGGCATACGCAGCAGTCTGTCGTGGGAAATTTGCCGAAGATTCAAATTCAACCCTCACATCTGTAGGCCCAGATTTAATAACCTCGTTCTGTTTGGGGCAGTCTACTACGATTATTGGTGCCAGATCCTTGAATTTTTGTAGACTAAGTAGACAACCATCCTTTGAGTCATCATCATAGTAAGAAGCATGGAACCTCGTGTACATGTCATATGCTAGACTGTACATATTTTGTCCCATTGCAAATGTAAGAGTCGTATGGGTAGATTTCTGAATTCATGTAGACTCTTGCATTTGCTAGATTCCCTCGTCGGTTGGTCTGAAATGCAAGTATGATAAATCTTGGCGTTTCCACTTGAACCTATGTTTTAATAGCTCAGGTTTGTCTATAAGCGGTTGGTAGCATAGGGTATCCGAACAGCTCCCATGAACGGAATGCTAAGGGTAGATATGTGCCTGCGTTCAGAACTTTTAAAATATTCAAACGTTCCTCGTTTGCTACAGAGATTTGGAGCATTTTCCATGTTAGTGTGTTGGTGATTATCTCATTCTCCTCTGGAGCCCTGGAAGTGTTGCTTCAATGTAATAGTTGTTACCCGACGCACACTGTATCAGAATAAGTTCCTGCTTAGCAGTCATGATAATACAGGTCATGTACTCAAAATATCCCATAAGAATTTTTAGAGGTACGCATGCTGTAAATCGTTTGTACTAATCTTTTGTTCACTCTGTGGGCTCGTCGATGAAGAATCCAGCATTTTGTAGTTCATTCTTGTCTGGGGGCTTTGCAGAGCTGTATGTTTTAAGAGTTGATGTTATGCCACTGTGTCGTGTACGGTTAATCTCAACATCAAAGGACGCTTAGGGTTTAACGTCCCATCGACAGCTTGGTCATTAGAAACGGAGCTAGGACTGATGACCAAGTAGTTTAGTCCCCTCTAAACAACAACAACAACAAGAAACAGAGCTAACGCTCGGAGTTTTGGGTAAGGACGGGGAAGGAAATCGGCCGTGCCCTTTGAAAGGAACCATTCCGGCATATGCCTGGAGTGATTTAGGGAAATCACGGAAAACCTAACTCTGGATGGCCGGGGATGGATTTGAACCACCACCCTCCCGATTACGAGTCCAGTGCGTTACCACTGCGCCACCTCGCTCGGTAATCTCAACATCGTTCAGTTTGTAATGTATATCTAGAAACATATAATGCATTATGTGTAAGCTTTGACCCCTGTGTAGCAGAACCATCATTCTTCTTCTTAAAGGCGCCATCCAGATATATGAAACGCTTGCATGGAAGGGTTAATGTGTCTTGATGTTGGATGACGATCCTAATTTTGTCATTTTTATTAAAAGTGCTTGTTTATGTGAGAAGTACTCTTGACGAATAATCAAAAATGTTCAAATGTTTGTACAGCTTATGGGACTTAACTACGGGGTCACCATCCCTAAACTTACAAACTACTTATGAACTAGCTAACACTAAGGACGGCACAAATATCCATGCCCGAGGGGGGATTTGAACCCCGACCGTAGTGGCCGTGCAGACCGTGACTGGAGCGCCTCAGTCCCATCGGCCACCGTGGCCGGCGACGAATAATCCACTCTTCATACTCTACAGAGTTTGTTATATTGAGCAATGACATCTTTGCAGAGTTCAAGGTCTGCAGACTTGAGAAAATCGTAGCTGGCCCATGTTATCATCTTGCGGTGCTATTGCAAAGAGACGTGCTGCAATGTTCACTCACAGGCTTTATACTTGACTCCCGTTCTGTCTTAGATGTAGCCTCACAATGATTTCTTCACCTCGAAAAACAAGTTGGTTATTTTGGTTCACAATGCACAGATCCAAATAGATCAAAGTCTGAACTATCAGTGGGAGGTATATAACGTCGATTGGATTCATAGTAATCTTGTGGTCCAATCCAACTGAGGGGTAATAAGTAAGTAAAGCAGTTAACAATCCGAAGATTGGTTTGTGCTTCACTAGGAATGGTCCTGTTTGGAGGTGGTATGCCGTTGCCTTCCTCCGACCTTCGAACTGACTTACCCAGCCATTTATAATCCTACAGTTTAACGTGGGCTCCGAACCACGGTGCTACTCGGTATTTTTCACATCAGCAACACTGGCAGAGGTGAAAGAAGTGGATAGTGACAGATAAAAATCCTAAGGCCTGGCGGGGATACAATCCCGGACCTTTGGATTTGTAGTCTGGCACTCTACCACTTTGCAACCGATTTTTTTTTTTTTTTTTTTTTTTTTTCAGTACGTTTGATTCGCCTTCTTCTTCTGTGAGGCTTTCGTTGAATAATATTTCTCCTTTGATTGTTTTCGAAAAACGCCCTCATGGGCGTTATGATTTTAAATCAGTGGCAGCTGGTGACCAGAAAAGATGGTAGTGCACTTTTTTCACCAGCTGCCACTTCTCCAGTATGGCAGCTCAACACATTCCGAAAAAAATGCTATTGAGCCAAGATATCATAGATGTCGATGAGTAAAAAACTGCAAAGCTGCAAAGTCTCTAAATTTTGGCAAAAAATAATCGCATATCTTTATTAATAGAAGTGGCTTCAAGCATAATGAGATTTAATTGTTGGACATAGCAATGAATGTATGAAGCATTGGAAAACTTTTGCTTCACAAGAGCCTGCACCTCACGTGACGAATTACTCATGACTAATGGACCTTCATATGTTTGGGCTATTAATTTGTGTGGACAATTCTCTAAATGGTTACTTAACTGTTCTATGATATGCGTTGCCAAAGTATGGGCATCATGCTTTTCTTGTGCTATAACATCCCAAAATCTTTCAACTGGTCCTCCATTAATAATGCACCTATATACTATAACCATCTGGAAAACACAGACTACATCGCTGGTGCCGTCAGCTATTACAACCAGAAACTCGGCACCCTTCATTTCGTTCCTGATTTCCTGAAGCATGCATCGGAGGAGTTCATTCTGGATCGTTTTGAGATGCCTTTAAAAACTGTTGCCTTTTCCAAATGCGATTTAATAATGAATCTAATTCTGCACTAAAATTAATCAAGGCGAAAAATGCCAGGATTGGAAGATGATTCAGTCTCATCGTGTCCTCTGATGTCAAGTTCCGAAGAACCACAGGAACGAATACAATTAATTATTAGATTTAGTGTGTACCTATTATCTGTAACCTTTTCATTGTGTAATGGCACGTACTTTCTGTATCCCTGACTAATCGAGTGGCTATATTTACATTTCCTAGACTTGCGAGATTCAAAACAGTATTGACATTGACCGAAGAAAGTTCGTGTTTCCTTATTTTATCGTGAAGGTGTTGAATGTCCATGACTCCTTGTTTAGTCCAAGAAACTCTCCTCCAAATAATAAACAAGGAAAACAAAATATGGCGTTTTTCACATCGCAGCCACACATTCATACTTGCCGTACAGTTCCGAGTTAAATTTTATGTTGAATTGATGACTTTTCGTTTTAACTGTCTGAGAAATTGTCAAATTGGGAATCGGTCTACCTAGCCTCTTGATTTCTAATTTCTATTCAAACTTGCGTAAATTGAAGCATTCAGAAAGCAAGGAAATCATCTGATTCATTATTTCACCTGTTTACTTGAGCCTCAAAACTCACTATAAAACACGCTAAACAACGAATACAACGCACAGTTACTTCGCTTGCAGCTACACTGCAAGAAGGCGCGAAAAGCTCACTTCGTTCAAACGGTGGACGACTCCGGTTGTCTTCGGGAGAGTTCGGCCTCTGTTTCTGCGGCTGACAGGGTGGCTCGGCCGCGATGTGTATACACTCAAGGCGCCTATAGGGGAACACTGTTGCCAAGCGTTGCCCCCGCACCCCGCACCCCGCACACCCCCTGAGACACCATGGTCGGCGTTTGCAGGCCGGCTGCAAACCCAGCCGCTGTCGGCGAAGTTCGGTCCACTCGGGAGCGGTCGGTACGTAGCAGCCCGGCCGTTTCAAAAGAGATAAATGGAGTGCTACTTCTTCCCCTGCATAGAATTTCTAAACAGCAAACGGAGTTTAACAATATTATTATTCCTGGAGGTAGCGCAAACCTGCAAACCTATACAGGAGCCGCCCCTGTTTTAAATTAAGATAAACGGAAAGCAATTATTTTTATTTTCCTTCTTGTTTTTACCGATGCGCACTCCAACTGAGGGGAAGAATCCGTAAATAGTATGAACCAATGTATCATTTGGGTAAGAGCTGGTTACAATATTACACTCCATGCGAATAGTACTGACTGGGAGTATATCAATAGTCTGATCAGAGCTGTATAATATATGAGGATGCTTCTTTAAAACTTGTCCCTTGTTTAAACCTAGTAGCTGCCGTATCGAGCCTTTTTGACTGAAATCGATCGCAACGTTCTGTGTCCTTATTTCAGATTTAAGAGTACTGGTGTTTGCAAGTAACTCAATCCCTTTTCCAAGCTATTTTAAAACTTAATTTAGTTCATCAATATCATATGCACCAGGTTCAGTTATCACAATTACTTTCACCCCATTAATGTCAAGATGCAATTTATTGTGGGCTTCTGTGATATTTGGAATAGAGTTATAGGTTACCAAAGCAGTCAGGGCTATACTCCAATCTCCGCTACTTAAATCAATTGGTGCGAAGTAATTAGCACTTAATACAGAAGATCGTTGATCGGTCCTTTAAAGTAAATATATGACATGTCATTCAACTGGTAAAATATGGTTATTGCTGCTCCTTATATATCTTCCGTGAGCGTTAGGAGGAACATGATACATAAATATCCACACAGGTAAGTATCAAACTTTTGGTATTGTCGGAAGTATAGAAAACACGTCTTAAGCTATTTGTAAAGTATAGCTGAATTTCTTCTGGAAGTTGCAGGTTACCAAATGAATCGAAGAAAAATACGGAGTTTGCATTATTGTTGCTGGCATACGCTACTCAATGAGTTCCAGGTCCAACAGCAACATCTAAATTCACTGGTCAGGACTGCCTTGCTTACGTCGCATGACATGCGTGCCGCGACCTGTCTCTCTCGTTGGCCTCGCCTCTCGTCCACGTGCAGTTTAAAGCATGTCCTCCCGAGTACACTCAAGTAAGATGACGATACAACAAATTGTGCTGCAATGTCACCAATAATACCGAAAAATCTCACAACCGCACAAATATTACCGTGTAAGGGTCTCTTATGTGGGAAAGAAAACGAAGCCAATGAAGGTAGGAATTACTATGATTAACGCATCCGGTAATCTTGTAAGCCGGCCGCGGTGGCCGAGGTGACTGAGGCGCTCCAGTCACGGTCAGCACGGCCACTACAGTCGGGGGTTCGAATCCCCCCTCGGGCATGGATATTTGTGCCGTCCTAGTTCGTAAGTAGTTCATAAGTAGTTTGTAAGTTTAGGGACTGATGACTCCGTAGTTAAGTCCCATAAGCTTAACAAACATTTGAACATTTAATCTTGTAAGCCCTCCATATCTAAATCCGATGGATACAGCCATACATATCACCACTTGACCTGTTTTTTTGCTTCACTAATGACGCGCTGATAAGTAATACAATCCACAAAACCATCTGCGATCCATATTTTCTCTTCTTCTTGCACGAATTTCAGAGTGCAGTTGGTTACAGCACTGCATTGGAATATATGATTAAGGAGCACTCCCTTGGGAGAATTCACTACATAAACAGTTGAGTTACCATAATAATACCGTTTTGTAATCATACATTGTAGAGGCTTCATATTCAAATGTGGACACACCGTGTATTACCAAACACACTGCTAGTAATTCCGAGCCATTCAGTGTTATTTCGCAAAGACTGACAGCCGTGGCAACTCCGACTTCAACCGACAACACATTATCGGTTGCAGGATCCACGTCTTAGCGGAAAACCTTGTTATGTTTATATTCTGAGGTGGGAATAATTTTTGGATTTCATTTCGTGTGTTTGAGGTTTTTTTGAACATGGTTCAAAAAGTTAAAAGTCGAAAATCCTTCATTCAACTAAAATATTATATGCAGTAGAATGTCGATTATCCGAAGTAATTGGGGGACATGGACAGGGCCGGCGCAAGGCACGTGCGAAACGCGCTGCCGCACGGGGCGGCACTTTCCGAGGGACGGTAAATCTGCAACCCCTCCCCCCTTTTTTTCTATTTTTATAGGACAAACTTGACATTCATGACCAAGAGGGCATTCGAAAGCAAACCTCGGAGGGATCGGCTTCGTGAACTGTGGCATGGCGCCTCGACTGCCCCTGTTGAACAAGGGGAGGGAGGAGGACTAATTTCTTCCTTGCCACTGTGGCAGCGCCGTCGTGTTTACGCCGGAGGAACACAGAGGGGGAAGCAATCTGGCGTACACACCATTATTCTTATGAGTGGAGCGCTGCCAGCCTGTTACGCACCGTGCGTTTACTCACAACTAATTTTGCTGAAGACGAGGTCTAATTTGGTAATTCGATACTGCGATTATGTTTTAAGCCTGAAGCAATTTTGCTAAGCCCTTCAATGGCAGTTTCCGAGTGTTTTATTCTTCCCGCATTATGGAAAAAATCGTTGAATATTACTACAGTCAAACATGACCAACACCTATAATGGCTAGAAGTATTCTAAATGGCTAAATACGCTACGAGTAATTACAAGGGATAAATGCATTGGTACTAAGCCTGGCATAAGTTGGGTTTCTACGTAATTTTCAAAATTTTTGCTATCCGTTTCTGAGTGATAGTCGAACCTTTTGGCTTTTGAGCCATGAAACACGTGTCTCCGTCTGCATGCACAACAATTACACTCTGACCGGCGCTGTTGTTTGATAGTATGGGGAAATTCAACATTGAGTAAAAACGTATTGCCGGCCGGTGGCCGATGGGACTGAGGCGCTCCAGTCACGGTCTGCACGGCCGCTACGGTCGGGGGTTCGAATCCCCCTCAGGCATGGATAGTTGTGCCGTCCTTAGTATTACTTAGTTCATAAGTAGTTTGTAAGTTTAGGGACTGATGACCCCGCAGTTAAGTCCCATAAGCTATACAAACATTTAAAAATTTAAAAAAGTATTCATTGCACGAAAGCGTGTGATCAGAATAATTGCTACAGCCCACCCAAGAGCATCCTGCAGACATTTATTTAGGGATCTAGGGATACTCACTGTAGCTTCACATATATATATATATTCACTCATGAAATTTGTTATTAACAATCCGACCCAATTCAAAAGTAATAGCAGTGTGCATAGCTACAACACTAGGAGAAAGGATGATATTCACTATTCAAGGTTAAATCTAACTTTGGCTCAGAAAGGGGTGAATTATGCTGCCACAAAAGACCTTGGTCACTTACCAAGTAGCAACAAAAGTCTGACAGATAGCCACCTAGGATTTAAAAAGAAATTAAAGGAATTTCTGAATGGCAACTCCTTCTACAATGTAGATGAATTTTTAGATACAACTTAAAAAAAATTAAATAAAAAATCCTTAAAATATTGATTGTCAAGTATATACAACATTTACTAAACTGACACGTTCCACATCATTACGAAATGTCGTATATATGATCTATGGAACAAGTATTAATCTAATCTAATCTAGTAATACTCACACAGTATCACTTTGCCAACATTTATTTACTGTATACTGTTTTCTGTTGAATACATTACTTGTTCACAACCACCGAAAAATGTTTATTTACGTTAACTGTAAGTTCATGCCGCGCGGGATTAGCCGAGCGGTCTAAGGCGCCGCGATCATGGACTGTACGGCTGGTCCCGGCAGAGGTTCGAGTCCTCGCTCGGGCGTGGGTGTGTGTGTTTGCCCTTAGGATAATTTACGTTGAGTAGTGTGTAAGTTTATGGACTGATGACCTTAGCAGTGAAGCCCCATAAGATTTCACACAAATTTGAACATTTTTGTAAATTCACAAGGCTTATTAAAATTAGCTAGATTTCTTCAATCAGGTTTCACTCCATTTTTAAGCTGGTGCCCAGCGGCCGTTTTGTTCAAATTTGTAGAGAATGTCACCAATCAGTCGCAATTTTTGTTTTTATTTTCCAGATCTACAAAGACTTTGCGCACTGTGTGGCTATTCTCAATGCTATGAGTTATGTTTACATATATACTGTCCTGCTGTACGTAACACTCAACATGACGGTTTAGATGGAAGCACATATTAAAAGCTTCGTAACTGGCCACTCAGTGGCCGAAACCTAGGTAGATCTGAAGAGTAAAATAAATAAATAAATAAGGGGGTGGGGCGGCAATTTATCCGCTCGCACGGGGAGTCACCTGCGCTTGCGCCGGCCCTGGACATGGATGTTCGGAAAATCGGTTTATTCGGATAATCGAACTGTAAGAATAAGAAGTACTGTACAGTAGATTTAGACGCGCGATCCGTCACATTGGGCCGTATGAATAAAATGGAGTATCTACTTTATACTCTGGATTCCAGAGAACATACTCAGATTCGCATGAATAAAGTGAGTCGGAGAATATACTTCAGCCGAGTATGTTCTCAGCGTGAGTAACGGGGTGGGAGAAGTTACAACAGAGAACATTCTCCAATTTCATGAATATGAATAAAACTGCAGAAGTTTCTCACGACGGGAGAACATTCTCAGATTTCTGGAGTGAGCTCTATGGCATACTCCGTGCTGAGTAACTTCTATTAAGGTTACGTTTTACTGAGGTTTATAATAAAAATTACAACAATTTTGTTACTTAGAAGGCAAATATTATATGTAGCCTTTAAGAAATACGAGGCAATCTATAAAGTTAATACAAATAAAAACATTTTGTTGACGAGTATCTTCCTTCGGAAAAATCGTGTGACACTTCCAGCATTTTATACAGTGACGAGAGTGATGTAAGAGGTGTTTTCATTACCGACATAAAAATGAAACACAATGGATTCAGCTGCGTGTTTACTCATTTGTTTGGCGTGTATATTTACAGTTGTAAACAGTCACATAGCAAAATAATATTGTTTTAAAATAGGATCTATTAGTAAGACCTTATGATGTTAGTTCCAAATAAAGTGTATCCCAGGATTTCACAGTTTCTATCACAAAATAAATGTTGCTGCAATACCAGGTAGGCCTACTGAGGTAGCTACTGTTTCTATCCAAACCGGTTGGCTATTTATGATGCGTTTTCTGACTTCGTAATCTTAACTTCTGTCATGTTAGAAGTAAGTAAACACGACAGGAAAATTAATAACTGATTAATTACATACCTAGCAGCGTGTTTCTTGTTCAAAATCGCATGGCCTAACGCTTATGAGCAAACCATTGGGTGTCATATTTAACAAGACGTATCTCATGTTAGAACACTCCTACAGCATTCCACGTTGTGACAGATGAATATGTGATGCATTCTTATTATATCGTTCGCAAATTGTACTAACCCTACTTCATTAACAAACGAGTTTCTCGCGTGACGAAACTTTTGTATCGCCAGCAGAAACATTTTCGTAAAAAGTGCATATTTAGTCTTTATAATATGCTCCTTCACAACAAACTAATATCTAAACACAGTCCAGTTCTTTCTCAACACGTCGATGCCTTCTCCATATTTGTACACTTAATAATTTGCCGGATTGGGCTAGTTTAAAGAAATACACGATTGGACAGCTGATCTGTGGCGGACATGACACGCGGAGAACTTACTCAAGTAGGAGGGGAGGTAGTGAGAATAAACTACCTGCTCAGAGCATATGCTTTGAAGTTTTTATTCATACGAATTTGAGAACTTACTCAGAGAACGTTCTTTTGCTCTGAGCATCTTCTCTGAAGCATATGCTCAGTTTTCATACGGCCCATGGCGCCGAGCGGGACGCCGCAACGTTTGGAAGGCTCAGCTGTCGCTGTGAGCAGCTTTGACGCTGCCGCTGCTACGCCGACTGTTCTGTGCCGATTGTTGTACACAGCGACTGGCGGCATGGCTATAGACCTACATAGAGAAAGTGGCACCATCTCAGTGGCGGCCGCCGTTGTTGGGCTATGCGGATGGTGTCTCCCACAGTATATAGCCTAACACAGGGCCACTGCATTGAAACGAGTTTATAATCACTTTACGGCGGACGTGAAAGTGCAGATGATATCGTAATGGTAAAAATAGATACTGAAACACAATATTGCCTCAGTGAATGCTAGAGATACTGATACAAGCAGTCAACACGACGAAATTTGTAATCCGTCTGCTAGAGCAAGTTCGTAGACACAGGCTTACTTTTTCTTGCTAGCAGGAGTGAAATCACAATAAATTTATTTTCAGATGAATATTCAATAGCTTCCTTAAATGTTGTCTAACCTTTTTTTTTTTTGAACAAGCGTCTGTTGTTCCCTTGAAATAAAGTGCGTTACGATAACCCTTACGGAGCAGTAACCTAGGTTTATGATAAATCGTCAGTGAAAGATCAGAATGAAAGGTGCAGAGCCGCGGCCGAGCGTATTGAGGCGCCATTCTACGATGCGCGAGGCCGTTCCTCGTCAGGGGTTCGAATCGCCCTTCGGGCATGGATGTTTGTGCCGTCTTTAGTATAAGCTAGTTCATAAGTAGTTTGCAAGTTTCGGAACTGATGACCCCCTAGTTCAGTCCCATAAGCTCTACAAACATTTGAAAGGTACAGATTACGATTGTCTTAACGTTTACATTATATATTACTAATAAATTAATAAAAAGAATTAATTAAAAAACCAAATAATTATTTTGATGTAATGGTACCTGACTTAACATCACGCATACAATATTTACGAACTCATTTTTCATTAATCATGCTCGTATTTTCGCTCCGGTATTGTAATAATTTTTTGTCGTGCAAGCGATTATGCTACTTCAGAAGTATTTATTCCGCCCACCCAGAATTGCATGGGAAGCAAAGCATTGGCTCAGTTGCAGAACGGGAAAGCATGAATTGATTTAATTACAAGAGTATTACAGAGGTATGGTGTCTTAGCTCACACAGTTTAGCTGAATCATAAGCAAATATATGCAAACGCACCCTGTGACATTTCTTACAGTTTTCTCCTTGTGGTATGTTGACTTGTTTGGGTACACAATTTGCAGTTGAGCTATAACTAACGGCATGACACGGAGGCATTATTTTTGGAAGAGCAATGAGTGGGCAGAAGGTCTTATTACTGTACCGGTAGGTGAAATAGCTGTCTCTCAAAACAATTTTTCTAAATTGCCTTACAGAAAAATCTTATTACATGAAAATTCCCATTGGTAATGATGAGTTATTTGTTTGTACTGTTACGTATCTGAGAAGCAGAATAAGAAAAAAAATATAACCAGGTGGCTGGAATTGAACCTACACACAATTACCTTATAATCACAAAGCAAGAACGCTACCGATGGCGCTACAACACCCTTGGCGCTAAACGATACTTACATACTTCGTCCTATAACCACGGCTGTGTGTGTTACAAAATGAGACGATACAATTCCACATTTATTTGTTTATTATGTAAAAAGACGGCATATAAATATTATATATATTTAACATCAGGTAGACATTTTCTTCGGACAAGGAAATAGGAAGGATATCGATCAGTGCGCCACATTAATTTAAATACGAAACTATCGTGTGTAGGCTGGAATTCTATACAATAAACAGTTTATTACGATCTTTATTCAATACAAAGGATTTGAAATAGGCTCGTCTGCGTGGCAGTCAAGGGCGTTGCTAATACTTTTTTATAGGAGCAGTAGGGTTATATAATGGATCCATTTATTTGCAAACTAAAGCCTATATTATAATCACGAAATAAAATGAATTCCAGTACCCTATCTGGAAGAAAATTGTCAACTAAAATAGAATGTGCCTCGACTTAGTGGAAAAATAACTGTTTGAATTATGCCACTTCCGGCATGCTTCATCATTCGAGGCATATCGTAACTTAAAGGCATATAACGTAAACTAAACTGAGGCCTTCTCTGTTAGCGCTCACCATCCGGTTGGTGTTCCTGGGTGATCTTCTCGAACTGATTGAGTCTGATCCGTTCAATTGCTCGGTATCTTCTTTAAACTATCACTAAATTATCTTCTCGTACCTAGTACACCCCAGCCAGGTGGCGGGTCAGCAAACACAACCTCTAAAAATTGCATAAGTGTCCTTGTATTTGCCAAGTCGTCGTAGCTTCGTGTGTCCATCCTGTAAATACTGCCAATAGTCCAGTATGTTCGTGTTTGCATCATGGTATATATAATGTACCGTCATGCTTGTTGCCCAGGCCACTGCATTCGTCTTCTGACGTTGGAAATACGTTTTCTCTGGGAAAAATACTATGTCTGTTGAGATTTCTGACTGTACGGTGCGTCTCATGAACGCTATGATCTTTCTTGCCAGGTTCCACACTCCCAGCGCTGTGCCGCAGACCAATCGATTTTCGTCCGTGTCGAGCGTGTCGCATCGCAGGCACATGGGCGTGTCTGACATGTGGATAGCATACTCTCTCTCCTTCGTCGGGTTCTTCCGGTTAACCACCATGTACCACGTTGACCTAGCCGATGTAAGGAGATGGGAGTGGTGTACCGTGCACCACACAACGTTCCAGTTAATGGCAGGGTACTTCCGTTCCATCTTATTCCGCACCATACGTCTTACAAGCGGTCTATACACGTCCTTGGTAGTCGGTGATCGGGTTGTTGGTAAATCTGCTCGAATATCTACATCTACATCTACATAGATATTCTGCAAATCACATTTAAGTGCCTGACAGAGGTTCATTAACCACTTTCATAACCTTTCTCTACCGTTGCATTCTCTAATAGCGTGTGGGAAGAAAGAACACCTAAATCGTTCCGTTTTCGATCTGATTTCTCTTATTTTATTGGGATGGTCATGTCTCCCTAAGTAGGTGGGCGCTAGCAAAATATTTTCACATTCAGAAGTAAAAGTCGGTGATTGAAACTTCGCAAACAGATCACGCCGCAATGAATAACGTCTTTCTTTTAATGATTTCCACCCCAATTCGTGCAACATTTCCGTGACGCTTTCCCCCCGGTAACGTGATAAAACAAAACGAGGTGCCCTTCTCTGAACCTTCTCAATATCATCCGTCAGTCCCGCCTGGTGAAGGTCCCACAATGGGCAACAGTACTCCAGGAGAGGACGGACAAGTGTGATGTAGGCAGTCTCTTTGGTGGAGCTGGTGCATCTTCGAAGCGTTCTGCCAATGAAACGTAACCTTTGGTTCGTCTTCCCCACAATATTTTCTGTGTGTTCTCTCCAGTCAAAGTTGTTCGGAATTGTAACTCCTAGGTATTTGGTAGAATTTACGACCTTAAGGTTTGACTGATTTATCGCGTAATTAAAGTTCAGCGGATTTCTTTTAGTGGTTCTGTGTATTACTTCACACATTTCTTTATTTAGTGTCAATATGTGTTCCACGAAGAACTTCCGGAGGTGTGATAATGGAGGCGTAATATGTCCAACACCAATCGATGGAAGAAGCGATGGCGGTGCTAGTTCTTCAATGATCGCACCCGTTAGGGAGTAGTTCCTGTTACGCCACAGTTTGCACATGGTGTTAATATACATTGCCCGAGCCTTTTCGTAGACATTGACTAGGCCAACACTGCCTTCCCACGTCGGGAGCGTGAGCGACTCGAATTGCACCTTAAAGTGCCGTCCCATGCTCACGTAGTATCCAAAGGCTGCTTGAATCTTCGTTGCCATCGTACGTGGCAAAGGGAGAAGGTGTGCCATGTGGCACATCTTGGGTGCTAGATGGAGGCTGACCAGTGTTACTCTTTGCAGCATATCCATCGAGCGCAGGGCCTGAATCGTACTGATGTGCGTAGTTGACACAACAGCTTACGGTAGTTGTCTGCTGTTGTTCGTGCCGTCTCATTATGGAAAGTGATACCCAAACATCGCAGGGTTTGCACTACAGGTAAGAGTCCTTCAGTTCCTGGTTCGAGTCCGCGGCCATGAATTGTGATTTTCGAATGTTAACCACGCTACCTGCTGCCTACCCGTACTTCTGTAGCCAATTTCCTCTTCGGTCTTCACTATAAGCATTACATCAGCAGCATATGCTCTACATATGAAGGCCTGATTCCGTAGAGTGATACCTGTGAGTCGTTGGCGCAAGTCTGCAAGACATGGCTCTATTGTGATTGCATACAAGATGATTGACAAAGGACACCCCTGTCTGACTGATCGTAAAATCCGGAAATGTTCTGTTCTCCCTCCATTAATCAACACTGCTGACAGGGCACCGTGCAACAACTTCATCACCATAGTGGTAAAAGTAGGCGGAACACCCGTCCTGAGCATCACTGCCTTGACGCAGGTATGATCCACTCTATCGAAGGCATGGTCAAAATCGATGCCTACCAATGCTCCACGTAGACGACACGCCTTGGCAAGGCAGATAACACCACGATAGTCTCCCAACGCCATATGAATATTGCTTGTACCTCCGAGACATGTCCGATCCCTGTTGATTCGATCCTTTAGCAATATTTTTAAGCGACCTCCTATTATACACATAAGGATCTTATAGTCACTATTTAGGAGGGTCAAAGGATGATAATCACATGGTCGCTTGCGTCCCTGTGGTTTCTGAATTGGAATCAACAACCCTTCTGTGAATTCAGTGGAAAGAGGCAACTCCTGCGCGAGTATCTCGTTAAACATACGTAACCACATCAGTGCCATAATAGTGAAAAACGTGTGATAGAATTCCACTGGGAACTCGTCTGGACCCGGGGATTTGTTCGGGACTCCTCGTTGGATGGCTTCCACCATCTCCTCTTCCGTTATTGCTTGTAGGATGTCTGCTTCCGGGTTCGCGCATGCCATGTCTGGGATCTCATTTATCACGGTCTCCGTTGCTTCCTGCTCCACCTCGTCCGTCCCATAGAATCTGCTGAAATGGTCCAGGAAAGCCTGGGCAATGTCTTTTTGTACTGTATATTTCAGGCCGTCGTCGCGTTCAACCTCGTGAATTAACCACCGACGTCTACATTGTCTCTACCATATGACATAGTGCATGGAAGGCTGTTCATTGTGGAGTCCATCTTGCACCCTCGCACGTATCGTTGTACATGCGTGGATGTTGTAAATTGTATCAGTTTTTCCTTTACCTTGTGTACGGCTGTTTGGTGTTCTGGTGATGGAGGTTGGGAATAGAGTTCACGGAGGGTCGTATAATGAAATTCAGAGGTCATGCACTGCGAACGAGAAGCTTTCTTTCCATAAAAAATAAATTTTCTTCTTAAGGCTGGCTTCGCACACGTGATCCGCCAATGGAGAACAGATCCATATGCATTTCTACGTATTAGGCAATTCTGCAATGTGTCCTCCACCATACGTCAACATCCTGCTTCTTGAAGATGTGAAACATTCAGCTTCCAATTACTCTTTCGCCTCCAAACCTTTTGTAGGACGAGGGTAACTGTAATGATGTATGCATGTGGTCGGTGAACGCTGTAGGCCAAATTTCCGCATCCACTGTCGCCGTCATCAGTCTTCTTGAAAGATAAATCCTATCCAAATCTGATCGCCGAGTAGCTGGTGATGTACGTTTATCCTTGTTGCCCAGGATGTTTGAGGTCCCACGTATCAATTAATTACATCTTGTTGACCAGCGCTCTGAGTTCTTGATATGTCGTGAAGTTAGGATGTTGGTCCTTTCTGTCTAGTACACAGTTGAAGTCTCCCCCTACGATACAAGCCTCGTATTGGCCCCTGAATAATGAGTCACCTCTTGGGTGTAAAATTCCTGGCGTTCCCTCCTCTTATCGCTGCCAGATGGTGCATAAATATTGATCAGGCATACGCCTCCTATGGTGACGACTGTTTCGTGAGCTGTAGGCAAATACTCTATGTCGACAGCACGTATCCCTTATTTCAGTAATATTTGCCATGCCAGTGCCTCTCTCGTCACAAGGTGGGCAGGAGATGTCGTATCCATAGAAGTCCTGGGTTTGAAGGACTCGTACTTCCTGCAGCAGCGCTATGTCTATATCCGCCGCCTTGCGCATGTCACTGAGGATCTTCATCTTGACGGGCGTTTTTATGCCACTGATGTTAATGAACCCTATCTGGTACGCCTGTTGCATGGCGTGCATCATAGGGGAGCCACCGTCTGACAGTTAACACCTCCGTTCCTCCTTGAACCCCATCCCATTCCCCCATCGCCCCCACTTGCTGCCATCTGTTATTCGAAATGGCCCCCCGGACTCATTCTGCCAGGGTGCTTTTCTGCTGCTCCTTCGTCGTCATCGTCTGTATACCGAGTCACCTCTGTTGCCCAGTCCAAATGCGATCCTTCGGCGCCATGTTCTGTTGTCCGTTTGACGTTCTCAACATTCAACAATCCTTTATCTTTCACCTACCCGTCTTCTGTTACGTCATTCCTCTGAAAACAGGTCGCCGCCCCACTTCTCTCCTCGCTCGGAATTTCTTCCGCATCCTTTGGTTGTTGCTCCATGCTGTGGATCACCTCATCATTCGTCTCTGATTCCTTGCTGTCTTTGTCCGACGAAAGGCGACGTTTCTTCTGCCGTTTTGGTGCTCGCTGCTTCCGTTGGCTGACCTCTGAATCTAAGGTCAATATGGCCTCCTGATATTCGTTTTTCAATTCCATTTCCTGCTCCTTCGCGCTGTCAACTTCCATTTCTGCCACGCCCTGCAAGGGCTGTGGCAAAGTCAGAACGTCCTGCGACCGCTGATCATGATCCATATCCGTCTCTTCTGGCTTTGATTCATTGGGTTGGTCTTCTGACATTGCCTGCTGGTTCGGTTCTGCCGTGGTTCTCATTTCCTCGCGGAAGGCCGCAGCATACGTCAAGGGGAGCACCGTCACCTGCTGCTGTTGTTGTGGATCATCACATGGCAGTTGTAGTAGACTCCTATGTGTGCACTCAGACCTCATGTGTCCCTCCTTTCCACACCCCGAGCAAGTTCTTGGTTGTCCGTCGTAGATGACGTTTGCCCGACAGCCACCGATATACAGGAACGACGGAACGTGTTTGTGTAATTGAATCTTTACCTATCTTACGCCATTCAGTACACGATATGTTTGAAAAATTGCCCATTTCTCTGTTTCATGTGAGATAACCGTGCCGTGTGGGCTCAAAGCCTCTGTCACCAGTTTTTCAGGCAATTTGAACGGTAGCTCGAAGACGCGGATTGTTCTTAATCCCATTCGATTATGATCCACTGTAAGCGTTCCAACGTTTCCGTCCGAATGACAAAAACGGAGACCCTGTTGGTGTCGTCGTAATATTCTATCGCATGCCACCTCATCAATGAGCCTGCAGTAAACGATGCTACTGACTACGGACAAGTGTGTTCCTACTAAAACGTCCGGTTCGAATTTTACCCCATCTCGTAGAGAGCGTTCTATTTCTTAAGCCTTTCGTCATGCAGAGTCGTTATTGAAAGTGAATCTCAGTGTCGATTTGTGATATGAAAAAGCCATAGTTCGATCTGTGCACTACTAAATTACACCGCTACGCACTCCGCGTAAATAACTCGCCCGCTCCGCCTGTGGCCGTGACGTAAACAACGTCCAAGCCGGTGCACGGCCGAAGCCCATCTGTGCCTTGTTAAATGAACAACAGCGAGGCAAATGTTCAAATGTTTGTAAATCTATCGGACCAAACTGCGTGGTCATCAGTCCGTAGCTTACAAACTACTTAAACCTAGGTAAACTGACCTAAGGACAAACACACACACACGCATGCCCCAGGGAGGACTCGAACCTCCACGGCGGGCAACCGCGCGCTCCGCAGCGAGACGCCTTAGACCGCTCGGCTACACCACCGCGGCCAACAGCGAGGCCTGGCCGGGAGTGCATCCCTGCGGCCCGCGCAAACCTCGCTGTTACGCGATGGACTTTGATCTCGATTTTCGTGGAAACCAAGGCGCATTGGAACAAATGGTTGAGTGTGCATACTAGCAACCTTGTCGTTCCCGCTGTTCTCACAGAGAAAGAGCAAAAACGTCATGTAGTACCGCGCGCTCGGCCGAACCCAGCGAAGCAAGCAAACAGAAGAGGAGGCCGGGACCGAACAAGCCAGAACTACCTCTCCCGTTCTTCGTCCGATATCGGGGGGGGGGGGGGGGGGGGAACTGGATGGGGTTGCTCGAGTCGAAAGCGAAGGAAGATACCAGCTTCACCAACGAAGATAACCACATGCTGATACAAGTGCATGTCCAGAGCTGGGATGAGAAAAGGTGTGGCAAGAGAAGACACCAAGAAAGATATGTTTGGAAATCTATCAGACTCAACTTCTAGATTATTAGTCCGTAGCTTACAAACTACTTACACTAACATAAACTAACCTAAGAACTACACATACACCTATGTCTGAGGGACGACTCGAATCCCCTGGCTGTGTTTTGAAGAAATGGTCCACACCTGGGTGACACAAGCTGACTTTGGCAACGTTTCAGTCAGGTTGCATAATAAGACCAACAAGATGAGGCCACTTCTTTTCATCCTGGCTGTCGACACAGACAGGGATGGGCAGTGGACGAAGAAGGTAAGCCAAGTTTTCGAGCTGTAAAAGCTCTTTGGATTCCCTGTACAAACTGAGCCACTCCCAGCCAGCCTTGATCCAGCACCGCAGTGTTACAAGTGCCAAGAAGGGGGACATGGGGCCAAACACTGCCGCAACCACGTCAAGTGCGTGAAGTGTGCTGGCGAGCATGCTGTCATGCTTGTCCATTTGCATGCGAAGTACAGCCGACGTGTGGCCGCTGCTGCGGCTCACACGTTGCCAGCTGGTGGGGCTGTCTGGCCTTCTAAGAAAGCAGCAACGCTAACGCGATGACGCAACAGAACGCACGACCGTCAACAGAGGGGTGTCAAAGAAGTGCAGAAACAGGAGACGCAGGAGCGCCAGGTACAGAGCAGCGAGCGGGCGGGCCCCCGACGGCCGCCACCACCAATGAGAGAGGTGGTGGGGAAACCGGTAGCGCGGCGGGGAGGCCTGGAAATCCACTCCGAACCACCGATAGAGGCGCATCATCACCGAAGCGAGCGGCGGCAGACACAGCGACATCGACCCGGCGCTTCAGGAAACCGAGTCCAGGATACAGACGGTGCTACTGCCTGAGTTGGAGGCAGCATGCCTCCGTATGTGCGAGTCCTTTCTACAGCGACGTCCACAGAAGGAGTTGCACGACGTGCAAAGCAGCACGGACGACATCTACAGGACTGAATATCAGCTGTGCAGCAAGACGTCGCAAACACCAAAGAAGATGACCACACATCATGCAATCCAGACCATGATGCAGATGATCGACTTCGGCTGCCAGATACCAGTAGTCGCCGAGAGCGAAGAATCATCTAATAAGAAAGACAAGATGGAACGACTCTCCCTAAAGAGGTTATTTGCTGAGAAAATCGACCTCTAAAGGCACCTTCCAGTACACAAAGAAGAGAAGAAGAGGCAAGAAGAAGAAAACGACAAACAACGAGACTGACCACAAAGTCTACACGTGTATTCGCTGAGAAGCCTGACAAGAGGCACCAGCCGACCAGAAGAGCAGCAACTGCCAACGAGAAGACGATGAAAGGGGCTTCTCATACAGAAGACACGAAGAAGAGAAGTTCAGACAGAAACAATGGAAGAAACAAAATACCTTCAACAAAAGGTTGTAACATCAGCAGTTCTGGCTGGGTTTTGCAGGTTTTCCTTGGGCCATAAGGTGAATACCGGAACTGTCCGTCCCCAATTTCCTGCCAAGCAATTCCAAATTGGGAGAAATACCCCCCTTCCATACTCAATCCATAAAGTAAAGAGATCCAACCAGCGTAACCTAAGCTAAGGCCAATAGAGCAGATGCTCTCGAGCGGCCTGCCCTTGCCCTTAAGGCAAGGAAGGAAATTTGAAGGAAGGGAAAAAAGTCCATATAGAGGGCTTTAGGCTAAGCTGGTCAGCAGCGCCACCGAGTGGCGTCTTGTGAAGGAACCATTAGAAGAAACGTTACGCCACCCAGTGACACAATGCGACTGCTGTGGGAAACGTGATTTGAGGGGAGGGGGAGATGATGGATGGTAGGGTGGGAGAGTAAAAGTAATAATAATTTCAAAAAATCGATTCTCTACTGTAACGTTTTTGGAATATCTCCCAGGAACGCCGAGGGTCCCTTGAGCTCAGGGGCTTTGGGGCACTGCCCTGGCTAGCCCTACGATAGCTACACCGCTGCCTTCAACGCCTCCCCTATGACTTCCTGACTCATAGCGACCGAACCCTGTTGACCTATGTGATTGCTGCCGACCTCAGTATCCTTTCCTGTACTCCCACATCAGTTCGTGCCCACTATCCAAGGTGACATTGTTCCCCTCCCCCATATTCCTGAGCGGAATGCAATGCCTACTGGTGATCCATCACTCAACAGATGAAAACTCACCGTCTCCTTCTCCTTACCCCTGAAGACATTGACCATGCCGCTTCCTTCCTCCAACAGACAATGTCTGACACAGTCTCCACTGTCATCCCCACCAAAGCCAGTCATCCCCACTGCTCCATCATCCCTCCACAAGCCGCCCTTCTCCTCCATGAATCCCGCCACCTATATCAATTCTTTCTCCACACCTGTGACTGAGGTACATTCCTACATCACCAGCAATGAAAATAATACATCCACAGTCTTATGACTGCCAAGATACACTGGGACTGGTGACATACATGTACATGGCTTAACACCCATCTTCCCACTCACTCCTCCAAGTATTGGAATGCCTTCCACCAGATTACTGGGAACAAACTTCCGTGATCATCTCAGTGAGGTCAATCACTTCACTTCCTTCGTCTATCATACTTTCACCATTCCTTACAATCTCAGCAATGATTACTCCCTCTGTCCTGATGTATGTGACCCAACAGATGCCTCCATTCTGCCCCTCACACCTAGGTTTCCCTAACTGGACCACATCCCCCCCTCTGAACTCAATACACCTATCACTGCACGCAATATCCAGCTCACAGTGTGCACCAAATGCACCACAGTCTCCAGCCATGACCACCTCACCTATTGCCAGCTTAAAGAGAATCCCCTCCCTTTCCTTACTGATTTTGCTTCCTTCTATAATGTCATCCTTTTTACTGGTTAATACCCCGGCCTGTGAAAATATTCTGCATCCTCATGTTTCCCAAACCAAACGAGACTCCCTCTGACACCACTTCCTACCGTTTCATTTGTCTTACCCCAATGCTGAGCAATGTCTTTGAAACCATCCTTTCCTGCCTTATCCATCACCACCAGAACTGACACCACTTCTTTCCCAATACCCAGTGTGGCTTGTGGCCTTCCTTCTCCACCTTAGACCAACTCTTCTACCTGACCCACCTACTCTCCCTCCAGCTTAACTCCCATTGTTCTGCAATTTTGTGTCTTTTGACCTTGAATGTACCCATGGCCAGGTTCAGCATTCTGGTCTGCTCTTCAAACTCCAAACCTATGCCCTTTTCATCAGTTTCGTCTGGGTTGTTGCCTCCTTCCTCACTCCACACCTCTCCTATGTTACCATCCATAATTTATATTACATTTATATTGGTGCACAAATTTATGGGAATAGCATATTCCATAACCATGTGTAATGTATTCCTAATGGTTGCAATTGTTATTTACAAAAGTAATCAAAACCGAATATTATGTAATGAGATAGAAAAAATTAACACATTATTTAAATAAACATACTATCTCATAAATGTTTTACAAATAGTATTTTAAACAGAGTGTGGGAATAGTACATGTTACATGTGGTAACTTTTATTTAATATTTCTAAAAGGTAGTGTCTGTGATGTTGGCAATGGACTTGTAAGGAGTGCGCAACATATTAGAAACATTGCAGTGGCTCTGATTAGGCAGTGTAAGAGCCATCACCTACACGGACAAGAACTGGAATACAAAAGGTATACTGGCTACATCCGTCCAAAGGTCCGTGTCATCAAAATACCCATGGATACAGAAACAGCAGTAAGCCAAGTTGCACATCAGACTCCCATCAGTGTTCTCTGGAGATACTGGAGAGACCTCAAACATATGGCTAAAGGGATTGGACCGACTCACCATGTATAATAGGTGGGATCACATTATGTGCTTGGCAAACGTCTATTTATAACTGGATGGGATGGCCCAGCAGTGGTTTGAAAATAATGAGGACAAGCTCAATAGCTGGGAAAAATTCCAGATAGAACTTAAGAAGACGTTTGGAGACCACCAGCAACAAATCAACTTATGGGAAGAGCAATTGAAGAACAAGGCCCAGCAACATGGTGAGTCAACACAGTCGTATACGCAGAGTGTGTAGGCCTATGTCACGTCGTTAATCCAGATATGACTGAGGCCGATAAAATTTCACACCTAATGAAGGGCATTGCAGAAGGCATGTATCAAGCTCTTCTGTTAAAATAAGTTTCAACAACACAATGGTGCCAGAAAATTGAAGAGATGCAACAGAGGAGTGTTGGATGAAATAAGTATGAATGACTCCCAAATGTGGTCCCTCTGGCCTTTGTGGAAGATGAGTGTGATTTTGCTTCTCTCACACAACAAATTCGGAGAGAAGAATTACAACAGTTTATGACAGCCAGGACTGTTGGACCAAGTGAGCACCAGATTATGGCCATGGATGGTGGTCCTGTACATCATGAGGGAACCAATACTGCTGAGGAAGAGGTATTTGAAACATTAGCGCCTCTCTGTTCTGCCATTTGCCCCTGGCATGAAGAATGGTCCCACCCTACTGAGAGTTACACTGCAGCCACCGAATGGCAGCCTAGGAACTGACTGATGCAGCCACAGCCAACTCCCCCACCAACTATGACGCCTAGCAGGAGGACAAATATCTGGAGGACAGAAAACACGCCATTGTGTTTTCACTATGGGCTTCCTGGACATGTTGTATGATACTGTAGAGAGAGAAGATGAGTATTTCACAATTATTATGCTGCAAGATGCGAACCATCAGAGCAGTCCTTTAATGGCAGTCAACTGCAGATGATTACTGTTGACCTACAGGGAAAAGTCATTGCCATTACTTGGATGTGGTCGTTCTCCAACACAACATCACCATTTGCTGTCATCTTATAGAGATACCAGCCACTTGCCTAGCCGCCGTGTTCAGGAAAATGAGGTGAGGCCACCTCAGATGAAAATACTCCATGGATGACATCACGAAGATGTTGGTAAATCTCATTGACATCATAATCAATGGCCAACCTATCCGGGTACTAGTCAATTCAGGAGCTTCCTTCTCTATATTGTCAAATGACTACCCTCACAAACTATAGACGGTAATGTTCTGTGACACAAGAGCAACTGTGCTGAAGGTCACAAATGGAAAAAAAATGTCTGGCTAGCAGGAACATGTGTTGCAAGAATAACTATCAACAAAATAACACAGCTGTTTGAAATTGTCATTTTAACAGAATGTAACTATAATGCCATCCATGGATGGGACTTCCTTCAGGCATCCCTTGGCTGTCATTAACTGTGGGAGATCTGAGTTACAAATTGAGGAAGCCATTCTGATGATTACACATAACACATACTCCCCTGGGAGGTTGTTTGCTGTCAACAATGAAAAGAGTGCCAGTCAGCAGCCAAGATGACCAGTTGAACTGTGAAGTGCTTGTTGATCACAAAAAGTTAATCACTATAACAAAGGAAATCTACATACCAGCAGCTATCCCTAAGCATTACAGGTGGTTGAGGAGAACTATGGATCACTAATTTTCATGAGCAATCGCAACTCATTCCTAAGGGAATGTGTATTGGAACAGCTGAATCAGTCAAGGATGGTGAGCTCAATGTCATCAACGAAGTCTACTGCTCTGCTGTTTCTGCTGACAATGCACTAGGGAAAACTACTATGGAATTGTATATAGGGCCCAGTCTGACCCAGGAATAACACCAGCAGGTGTTAGCCATACTTCACCAAATTTCAAGTGTATTCACGGCCCTGCAGGAGAAGAGCCAGACAAAACGGCCCATGATAAAACACTGTATGAATCCTGGGGGTTCATCCACCAATTAGCCAGTGTTCATATAGACTGTAGTCACCTGAAAGACAGATAATTTAGGAGGAAGTGGAGAAGATATTGCACAATGACCTAATTAAACCTTCAGAGTGTCTCTGGTGGTCCTTGTGAAGAAGAAGAATACCACATGGTGTTTCTATGTCAGCTAACGGTGGTTGGACAAAATCCCAAAAATGACGCCTACTCATTGCCGCGCATTGACAACACCTTTGAATGTTTGAAAGGTGCTACATACTCCTCAACCATGGACGTCCAGGCAGGTTATGGGCTAATCGAGGTTGATGAAGCTGACAGGGAGAAGACTGCTTTTATTACACCTGACAGCCTTTATGAATTCAAAGTCATGCCGTTTGGAGTATGTAATGCTCAGGCCACATTCAAACACATGATGGACATCATAAATGGATGACGTACATTGATTATCTAGATGAATTTGTCATTTTCTCAAGGACATTTGTGGAACATTTAAGCCACCTGCCAACTGTGTTAAAGTGTGTTCAAACTGCAGGACTCCAACTCAACTAAAAGAAGTACCTTTTTGTCGCCAAAGAGATAAAACTCCTAGGGCACCTAGTGAATGGAGATGGTATATGTCCTGATCCAGATATAGTGAGAACAATCATAGAATTTCCAACTCCTTAGCACATCCATGATGTGAGAAGTTTTCTTGGGTTGTGCTCATACTACTGTTGTTTCATAAAAGTTTTTTGTAACAAGGCACATCCATTGCAAGAACTTCTGCAGGGTGAAGCCAAGTTTTACTGCGATGAGATGAAAGAAAGAGCTTTCTGGGCACTTGAGGAGGATCTAACTTCGGCACCAGTTTTAGCCTTATGCGATGAGAATGCAGAAACCAAACTTCACACAGATGCTAGCAGTAGTGGGATTGGTGCAATGATCATACAAATTAAGGAAGGTGCTGAAAAGGTGGTAGCCTATACATCAAGAGTACTTTCAAAGTCTGAGATAAACTACTCTACAACCGAGAAGGAATGTGTTGCTGTTATCTGGCTAACAATATGTTCCAGCCATATTTATTCAGTAAACCATTCACTGTCATGGCAGATCACCATTCTTTATGTTAGCAGGTCTACTAGCCAGATGGGCACTTTCTTTCTTTATCGTATCTGCACTATTTAAAGGTTATCGGCCCAGTACTGGGCTACGTCTATTCCATTAGTATTCGCGAGCCACAAATCTTCGAGGGTACACCGGTATGGACATTTTTCACATGTAAGAAGGTGTTCCATATCTTGACTTTCTCCACAGTCACAGTTTATATCGGTTTGGTCGATTATACCCCACTTAAGCATATTTACTTTTACTGGGGCGACCCCCGTTCTGAGCCTATTCAAGGTTCTCCAGGTTTTAAAATTTAGGTTTTGACCGGTCCACTGAACTGGGGGGAGAGGGACATTTTCAGGCGGTTCGTCCTGGACGGTTACAAGGAAACTTCTCCTAGACTTCAGTCGTGTCTCTGGTGGTCGAGCTCTGTAGAGGACATGCCGCTCATCTGCGAGTTGTTTTACTTTCTCTACATGTTCTAAAGCGTTTCTGAGAGCTGTGGGATCTGCAAAACCAGCTGCCTTGTACAAGAGTCTGACCGGCGTTGGTTTCATGCACCCTGTCACTATCCTGCAGGTCTCATTGAGGGTCACATCTACTTGTTTCGTGTGAGCGCATCTATTCCATACAGGGCACGCATACTCAGCCGTTGAGAAACAGAGCGCCTGTGCCATTGTTCGTAGCACACCAGGACATGCACCCCATTTGCTACCCGTTAGCTTTCTAAGTATATTATTTCTCGTCGTTCTTTTCTGTCTCGTTTTGATGCAGTGCTGTTTATAAGTTAGAGACCGATCCAGAATCACGCCAAGATATTTAGGGTGGTGTGTGTGTTCTAAGGTGTTCCCGTTCCACGTAATTTGGAGTTTCCGTTTGGCTTCTTTCGTGCGAAGGTGGAAAGCGCAAACTTGAGTTTTGGAAGGGTTGGGTCTTAAGGAGTTTTTATTATAGTAGGCAGTCATCGATTTTAAGGCATTTTCAAGTTTTTTCTCTACTTCTTCAAATCTTTTTCCTTGGACGCATATTGCAAGGTCATCGGCATAGATGAACTGCTTAGTGTGGGCCGGTGTAGGTTGGTCATTTGTGTATATGTTGAAGAGGATTGGAGCTAAGACGCTTCCCTGAGGGAGGCCGTTCTTTTGGTCCCTCCATCTACTCATTTTGCCCTCCAACAATACAAAGAACCTTCTGTTCTGTAACAATGAATGTACGACCCTAACTAGATGGTAATCACCGAGTGTCTCATAGATCTTATGGAGTAATATATTGTGCCTGACGGTATCGTAGGCTGCTGTCAGATCTACAAAGGCTGCCCCTGTTATGAGCTTCCCTTCATACCCTTCTTCAATATGTTCTGTCAGTGCAAGGACTTGGCCGGTACTGGACTTGCCAGGTCTAAATCCTCCTTGTTGTGGAATGAGATGTTTGTCAACATATTTTCCTATTCTGGACAGGATAAGTCTCTCATACAGTTTAAAAAAGTGACAGAGCAAGGAGATGGGTCGGCAGCTACTAGGATTCTCTGGATCCTTCCCTGGTTTAAGTAACGCTATTACTTTAGATTTTCTCCAGGGTTTTGGGATTTTGCAAGTTTTGCAGCACGTATTGAACAATTGTAAAATCCAACTCTTGGCTCTTTGCCCTAAATTCTTGATTTGTTCAGTGCATATGTCATCCACACCAGCAGCTTTCCCGTTTTTTAACATGTTCATGCCATCTTGAAGTTCTTTCATAGTGAAAGGTGTCCCCAAGTGGTTGGTCTCCCGATTGATATTTCTGGCAATTTTTGGTTACTTTTGTTGTTTCTTGATTTTCCCGTTCAACAGTATTTGGGTGGCTACTTGGTTTGCTGTAACCTTGCATGGTAATATTTGTTCCTTAGGGTCGCCGCTCAGTTTCTTAATCAAGTTCCACGCTATTTTGCTACTGTGTGTCATGTCCATTTTTTCCAACGTTTCGGTCCATTTCTCCTTCCTTCCTTGGCTTAATTTTTGGAGTAGGGCTGTTCCACAGTCAACTGTTTCTTCGCTGAAAGGATCAGCAGTATAGAGTGTTTCGTATTTTTTGAGAAGTTCTTTGGATTCAGTGGACATTCCAGCGACATACTGTTGTCTGCACCCCCTGGGAATAACTTTCCTAGACGTATTCTTTATTATTTCAATAAGTTGTTCATAATTTTCTGGTCTTGGTTCAACATGTTGTATCTCAGAATCTATCATAGATGCGTAGCTTTCCCAGTTTGCCTTCTTAAAGTTAAATCTCCTCCTGAATGGGATGGTCTGTGGTCTGACTGCTGGATAGATGTTAATACCAACTGGTCTATGCTGTGTCTTTGGTATGGGGCCATATACCACTTTGGTATATCGGTCCTCAAGATCGATATTTGAAAAACATATATCCGGGTTGTATCCCTTTTTCCAGACATTACTTTGGAAGGATGGTGGGAGTTTTGGGTCATGAATTAGTGCTAGACCACTCGTTTCTGCCCAGGTCTCTATGGCATCACCATTTGTATCCGATTCTGCATAACCCCATAGTATGCTGTGACTGTTGAAATCTCCCAGAATGAGCTTGTTGGGTTGTGACTGGAAGTTAGGTGGAGGCGAAAAGGTAAAGGGTTGGTTTGGGGGTTTATATACCGAAGTTATGGTGCATTTTCCAATTTCGATGGTAATAATTTCTATACCATTTACGTTAGTTGTTCCCACAGAGGAGACCACAGTTTGAGATTTCACGAACACAGCACTCCCATGCTTGTTGTGTGGTATTTCTGCCGTTAATTTCATATCTGAAATGTTCGGTCTTCTGGCAGTTAGGTCTCTGTGAGTCTCTTGAATGCACAATACATCGCACTTCGAGGTCTTACAGAATTCCGATAAGATTTCTTCTTTAGCTGTGGTGATACCCTCGATGTTTATGCTCGCTACTGTCAGTGTTGGTTCTGAGAAGAACCATTGTGGCTTTATATTAGTCCGGTATTGGAAGGATTGGCCGTCTACTAGTAGACGTTACCAGGGGACGCCGCCGATAGTATTTGCTAACTGAAATTAATGTGGTGCTATCGCCCTCGTGGAGGCTCCTTCCTTGTCCCCCAGATGGGCACTAAGACTCCAAGAGTACAATGACACAGTTATATTAAAAAAATGGGCACAAACAGAAGGATGCTGACTGCTTCTAAAGGAATCAATTAGCTGAACACTACAGCATGGATGAAATTTCAGTCCTCACTGAGTTAGGTGACATCACAGCTGAATGGAGGAAATATCCAGCATTACTATTAACCACAGAGGCCTTGGAGAAAGGAGAACCGACCAAAGGAGAGTTTCAACTTATAAACAGGACGTTGTATAAGAGCAACTAAAATCCCCTGGGTCCCAAATGGCTACTAGTTGTTCCAGCTCATCTGTGACCAGCTATTCTCAAGTATTCTCTAATATCCAATCATCTGGGATTCATGATTCATGAAGACTCTGGACAGAATCAGATGCAGGTATTTCTGGCAAGGTCTCTACCAGACTGTCAAACACTATGTGAGTCACTGTAAGGAGTGCCAGAGATGGAAGCATGTACCGCAGTTACCTCAATGGCATCTGGTACCAATTCCACCTGCGGCAGCTCCATTCCACCAGATTTCATCCAAATGACATGAGTATTCATTAATTCTATCCATTTGTTCCCATTAACTTCTGTGTCACACTTTGAAATTGCTCCCCTGGAAAGTTTGATAATGTGGACAAAGCACATTCTTTGTCTGTGCTCTTATTATTATTATTATTATTATTATTTTATGACACTCTCCTATTTAAGAAAAATTAATCATGTACATTGCCACATAATAAATAAGTGTATTACATCCAAGTTCAGTAACATTGCAACTAATATATATTTTTTTCCATCACGTATTCCACATTGCAGCACTCCCATAGGTACTACTAACCAAAATATACTCATAGTACCCTTCAAAACTAATCATTCAGTTCCAAACTCTCTCTCTCTCTCTCTCTCTCTCTCTCTCTCTCTCTCTCTCTCTCTCTCTCTCTGTAATTATTAGCCTCTATGTCAAATTTCTAATATGTTGCACACTCCTTACAAATCCATTGCCAACATCACAGACACAACCTTTTAGGAACATAACGTAAAAGTTCACCACTAGACATGTATTTTGAAATATTCTCATACTCTTTTTGAAATACTATGCTTCACATACAGGTACATGTGTGTACATGGTACTGTAATGTTTATTTGAGTCTTGTGCAAAAAGGTGTTCACTACTCAAGCACGAAGATATTTAAAGCACTACCATCAGACATAAAAATCTCACTAGTGTAACACCACAATTCAAAACTAATTTGAAAGAATATCTGCTGGAAAACTGTTTCTATTCACTTGATGAATTCTACAATGCAAATGCCTCTACATTGTAACTGATATAATAAAAATCTTTAAGATTTACCATAAGGACTCAGCAACTTAAGACAATAACCTACTCCGGCCCAGTTAATTTGCTATGAATAATTTTGTAACTTAATACCAGTAAAATTATGCCTTTTAATGTGAAGTATTGTAATTTATTTTAATACCTGTGTGTCCTTGTATGTAATATCTATAAACATGTCATTGTATGTATATGTATACAAACTTGTAATTATTAGCATATGTTGTTTCTGTACATATATGGAAATTCAACTATTGTACCATTTCTTTGTAAAACCTTGACTCGTTCCATATCCGTGCAATTCTCTTGCATTATGGGTCAATGGAAAACAAGTAAATAAATATTTAAATAATGTGTCAACTTTTATTATTTTGTTATGTAATCTTCAGTTTTGATTACTTTCATAAATAACAATTACAACCATTAGGACTACATTACACATAGTTACAGAATACGCTGTTCCCACAAATTTGTGCACCAATATAAATGTAACGACATAACATGTTCTAACTATTGTACAGCATTATTACATATTTACCTTGTTTTTAAGTAGATTAGGGCAGACCATGTTTCATATATCACCGGATCCTAAATCAAATATATATTACGATTTCAACTATCTTTCTGATACAAAGAAATTATTGCCGAAATCAACTAAAATAATACACCACTAAACAAATCTGTATTTATAAGAAATTAAACCACAAATTGAAATACATTAAAATTACAAGTCTAAATATCAGTACACCAAAATACTAATTACAAATTATTGACTTACCTACGTAAAAATATAAATAGAACCAATAATTTGAGTAGGCCTAATATGTAAATTTATGAAGACAAGTGCATATTTGTTATTTATGTGACTAGTTTAAATGAAATTACCATAAATACATACATCCATGAGTTCACAATAATTAATTATTGTGAATTAACATTAAAAACAAAATTTATAACCAATTTTAAATCTTAGTTTAATGTGTGTATACAAGCTTTGTATACCAATAGTTTTCATGTTTATGCAGTACTCTCGCAAATGTTTACAGAGAAGCCCATTTTGTGTGTCAGTTTCGTTTGGGCTATGCTCATGAGTAGATGGTTTTGTCTCATTGTCTGTTAAGTAACTGTGCAACAAATACAGAAATTTTTAAATGGAAATAAATATAAAAAAGGCAAGAAAAACATTTTACCATCATTTAACATCGATCACCTTTCATTTCCTTGAATAAGGTGAACTGTACTGCTGCAAGATCCTGGATCGTCAGTTTTCAACATGATGGCCAACAAACAGGTTAAGTAATGTTTCTACACTCCTGGCCATTAAAATTGCTACACCATGAAGATAACGTTCCACAGATGCGAAATTTAACCAACAGGAAGAAGATTCTGTGATATGCAAATGATTAGCTTTCCAGAGCATTCACCAAGGTTGGCACCGGTGGCGACACCTACAATGTGTTGAAATGAGGAAAGTATCCAACCAATTTCTCATACACAAACAGCAGTTGATCAGCGTTGCTGGATAAAACTTTGTTGTGGTGCCTTGTGTAAGGACGAGAAATGCGTACCATCACGTTCAGGAGGGCAATACGGAATGCCGTGCTGGATCCCAAGTGCCCCGTACCACTAGCAGCCGAGATGACAGGCATCTTATCCACATGGCTGTAACGGATTGTGCAGCCACGTCTTGATCCCTGAGTCAACAGATGGGGACGTTTGCAAGACAACAACCATCTGCATGAACAGTTTGACGACATTTGCAGCAGCATGGACTATCAGCTCGGAGACCAAGGCTGCAGTTACCCTTGATGCTGCATCACAGATAGGAGTGCCTGCAATGGTGTATGCAACGACGAACCTGGGTGCACGAATCATGATGGTCACATCCGTGTTTGGCGAGATCACGGGAACACACATTGGAAGCGTGTATTCGTCATCGCCATACTGGTGTATCACCAGGCGTGATGGTATAGGGTGCCATTGGTTACACATCATGGTCACCTCTTGTTCTCATCGACGGCACTTTGAACAGTGGCCATTACATTTCAGATGTGTCACGACCCGTGGCTCTTGCCTTCATTTGATCCCTGCGAAACCCTACATTTCAGCAGGATAATGCATGACTGCATGTCACAGGTCCTGTACAGGCCTTTCTGGATACGGAAAATATTCGACTGCTGCCCTGGCCAGTACATTCTCCAGATCTCTCACCAACTGAAAACGTCTGGTCAATGGTGGCCGAGCAAGGGGCTCATCACAATACACCAGTCAGTACTCTTGATGAACTGTGGTATTGTGTTGAAACTGCATGGGCATCTGTACCTGTACTCACTATCCAAGTTCTGTTTGACTCAATGTCCAGTCGTATCAAGGCCATTATTATGGCCAGAGGTGGTTATTCTGTGTACTGATTTCTCAGGATCTATGCACCCAAATTACTTGAAAATGTAACCACATGTTGGTTCTAGAATATTATATTTGTCCAATGAATACCCATTTATCATCTGCATTTTTATTGGTGTAGCAATTTTAATGGCCAGTAGTGTATTACAGTGAGACCCGCCACTTCTGTGTGTCTTAATAAAACTGTGCCTTGTTGCCAAGACACACTTGGTTGGGACCTATCATAGGGAGTGGCAAAGGGAAGAATATTACATCCGCCAATGTACCCCGTTAATGATGAGTGCAAGGATGATCCTGTCACTGGGTTGGTCTTATATTGCATTCAAGATTTACAGTGGATGTTGTCAGGTTACAACTTTAGTAGAAATTAAAATTACTCTAATGAATGGAAGGATCGCCTGTTTGTTGTGGTGGATGTTGCCCTGTTATTTTGGGATTTTAAGGAAATCAGTTTAGAAGTACAGTCAGGTGACTGTGGATTTCAGACTTGATGTTCCTAAGTTAGAGGAATTTTCAATTGGACAATAATGTTCTCTAAAGGCCACTGTCAGCGAAAGGTTAAAATGCATTGATTGTCGTCATCACAGGTGGTCTCTGAATAGTATGAAATAAAATCCTACATAGACAGAAAGCTTGTTTAAACAAGTGTATACATTGACAAATGTTTGATCACTAGAGACTAACAATTTCCAAGTGTGGAGATGATAATTACTTTCAAAGAGTACAGCTCTTACAGCAAGAATTGGATCATTTCAGTAGTGTTTTGGGTGTTGTATTAGGTCAGATTGGGGTAGAATACATAGCACAATGGGCTCTAACTTAACAAAAGAAAACAAACTTTGAGTTGATGCAGAGAGAGATCTATCCTGGTAAACTATTGTGTGTATGTCATTAATTTTTTATGATGTACTGGAGGTGTTCCATGCATTTATCCAGAAAAATGGGGAATAGTCAATAATACGATACAACATGTCAGCTTTGACCAGTGACGTCACATACAAGGCAAAGACATGGAAGAAATAACATTTGAACATCTGATGTCCATCAAGAAATATATTGATTATTAATTTACCGAAGATAATACATAAATGACTTTACAGATATATATTTATTAGCTAGTTTAAGAAATATGTGTAATAAATGAAAGCCATCATATCTATTACATTATTTTATTTTTAATTATTGAAAAAACAGTGTAGTATGTTCAAATAATTTAAAAATTTCTAATGAATGAACAGTATACATTTTGTAAAGATTATATACTTGCAAGTCTGGCACCTGAAACAAAAACGAGAAAGAAGTTACAACATTACGCACAAGAAATATACATTTTTAACATTATATTAACAAATACTACTGCAAATGTGTACAATTTCGTTAAAAGCTACATGTACAATAATATTCGCATAAAAGTGTAGCATAATAATATATATTTTTGTTCATATGTCACTACTTCAAAAGATATCTATATTGTATTTTTGACTTGAGCAGGGGGATGTCAAGTTTAGTTTACAATACAATTTTTAAATGTCACTATTTCATGAGATATCTGTATCGTATTCTTGACTTGAGCATGGGGAGATCAAGAACATTTTACAATAAAAATGTTTCATGAACTACAGAGTAAGTGTTATTGCTGCTCGTTTCACTCGAATCAAAAGAAATGCTGTACCTTTTCTGGCAGAATGGCCAGTTTAGCAAAGATACATCAAATATTGCAAAGATATGTCTAGAGTTTGCAAAGATGATGTCCCTTAGTTCTGGTGTCAGTTTACCGGCACCACATAGCCCCCCGTCGTAGTATGGAGTACTCCTGTGTTGGTGGGGGGGGGGGGGGGTCTGCGGAGTCTGGGAGCGGTGTTGGCCCATGGTGGGAGGTGGGCGGTGGCCACCGCACCTCAAAGTCAGCATGGCATTTTGGGCGGCGATTGAGGTGGCTGGACTGGGTTGGGGCTGCAGTACTTGACAATCAGGGGGTCTCGATGATGATGTCTCCTGTGGGGGTGGCAAAGGCTCGTACTGCGTCAGCGTCGACTGTCGGGACCAGGGGGATGCAGCATACTAGGTGGCCCTGGAGTGTGGTGGTGGTATCTGGTGCACATGCAATAAAACACAACATAAATGCATCATGTAGCACTATGGATACGTCCATAAGCACTTCCGTGGGCACGGGGACGGTTACCTCGAGTGTGGGGGTGTTTGGCAGAGCTGTGCATAAGAAACCCCGGAATGGAGAAGCAGGAGAGGATGGGGTAGGAATAGGGGCACTCAATGGGGCCTGTGGGGGGCTCGATGTATAAGCACTAGAACTGCTTGATGGGAGACTCAGTGGGGGAACACTGTGTGAGCTTGATGGGAGTTGGGGTGGTTCGAGTAGTGTGCCATGTTAGTGTTTGGAGCGTCTGTGTCATACACGGTCAGTTGCATTTTCGATTCCTCGGTTTGCGGTGGTGTAAGTGCGGGTTCGATGTGAGCCGGTTTCACTCTATTTAGAGAGACAGTTATTGGAGCACCTTTGAAAATGATGTCCATCATGTTTTTGGTTTGGCGTAGTACACGATGTGGGTATGATGGGTGTGTGTGAGTATGGTTGCTGGAGAGGCACTTTCACTGTGTCGTCTCTCAGCATCACAAATTCGCAAGTGCCAGTGCCTTAGATACGAATGTGTTTGGTTTGTGTGGCTTGTAGGGGTGGGGGGGGCAGAGTTTGGAACAATGTAGTCTGACTCTGTCTAAGAAAGTTGGCAATTCCGGTAGCAGATCTACGAGTTTGCCAGGCAGTACTAGTTTCTGTCCGTACACAAATTCTGCCACCGTACCCTGGGTATCCTCCTTGTAGATGATATGCAGGCCTAATAGGACTAGAGGTAGTGCCTCCGTCCACAGTGTGTCATGGCATCGTAGTACTGATTTGAGTGTCCGGTGCCACCGTTCTACGAGCCCATTGCTCTGGGGGTGGTAGGCTGTTGTGTGTATGCGTTTAATCCTGCAGATGGTACAAATACTGTTAAACAAAGTGGACTCAAACTGTCATCCCTGGTTCATTGTTATGATGGAGGGGCACCCGAATCGAGCGACCCAGGATTCAAGAAATGTTCGAGCTACTTTCTCTGTCGTAATGTTGCATAATGGGATAGCCTCCACCCACTGACTCGTGTGGTCCATCATTGAAAGTACGTAGCAAAAGCTGTTGGGAGATGTGAATGGACCTACCAGGTCGACATGTACATGTTGGAAGCAGCCATGTGGCACTGGTAAGCTGCCCAGAGGGGGGGGGGGTGTGCCTATTGACTTTGCTCCCTTGGCAGGCAAGACAGGTACGTGCCCATTCCTGGCAATCTCTGTTCCTATTTCTCCACACAAAATGTTCTGCCACAAGGCATGCAGAGGCACAAACCACCGGGTGTGCAAGGTTGTGCAATTTTCGAAAATGTTTCTATGCAGGACGGTTGGTATAAAAGGGCGTAAGCAGCCGGTTGACTCATCACACCATATTTTGTCCGTCACTCCTGGAAAGGTTGTGTGGATGGGGTGAAGGGAGGAGCTGTGGTCTGATACTAGTGATAAGGTATCCTCATCTGGTGATTGCAAGGCAGCCAGGTTTGAAAGGTCTGTCAGTGATGAGACTGCACCTACGCATGACAGGAAATCTGCTACAGCATTGTCTGCTCCTTTTACATATCTGATATCAGTGGTACATTGTGATATGAAATCAATGTGTAGGGATCTGCGTGGGGGTGGGTCGGCCGGTGGATTGGAAATTGCTACTGCTAGTGGTTTGTGATCCGTCAACACGTAAAACAGGCATCCTATGTCTGGTCGGAAATGCTTGATTGCTGCGTACACAACGAGTAGTTCTCAGTCAAATGCTGAATACTTCTGTTGGGCATGGTGTAGTTTGCAAGAAAAAAATTTTAGTGGGGCAATGACATCTCCCAGTGTCTGGCTAAGCATGGCCCATATTGCAATGTCACTCGCATCAGTAGTTATAAACATTTCAGCATCGAGAGCCAGGTGGGCTATCGTCGCTGCATTGGCTTGCAGTGTTTTTAGGCGAAAGCTCTATCTCTGTCTGGTGTCCCCGTAACTGGGCGTGGGCCTGACGTCTGTTTTCCTGCCAGAGCGTCAGTGAGTGGAGCTTGAATTTCAGCAGCGGCTGGGAGGTGCCTTCGGTAGTAGTTTATTGTTCCTAGGAACCTATTGGTTGGTCATGGTAGGTCTTTAATCATTGTGACTTTCTCAGGGGGCAATGCAATTCCGTTGGCAGAAACTGTGAATCCTAGGAAAATCACTGACGGTAGGTATAATTGGAGTTTTTTATTGTTTTTTTGGATGCCTGCGGCAGCCAGTGTGTTCAAGACTGTTTGCACATGTTTTTTGTTTTCCTCAATGGAGGTGCTGAATACAAGAATATCGTCTAGATATGCAAAACAGAATTTTATATTTAACAGAACTTGGTTAATAAAGTGCTGCAAGGTTTGGGTGGCGTTTTTCAGGTCGAAAGGCATATAACGGTATTGGAAAAGTACAAAGGGTGTCGTGATTGCTGTCTTTTCAATATCTTCAGGTGCCATTGGTATCTGATGGTAAGCTCTGGTACAGTCGACTATGGAGAAAATTTAGGCACCTGCTAGTGCATGGGTAAAATCAGCTATGTTAGGGATGGGATAATTGTCAAATATTGTTCTAGAGTTGAGTTGTCGGTAGTCTCCGCACATGTTCAGGGTGCGGTCTTTTTTTTCTGTGAGGTGTATGGGTGTGGACCAGCTGCTTCATGAAGGTTCTAGTACACCTGCTGGTAAAAATTCATTAATTTGTTTTTGTACCATTGTCATTAGTTCCAGGAGAAGTCACCTAGGTTTGCTGGATATAGGCAGTCCCTCAGTAAACTGGAGCTTATGCATCGTGTCGCTTGTTACAATAGAAACATTCTTGTGTGGGCATATATTTCTTTTTTGTCCACCTGCGGTGGCATAAGATCACATGGCGTTGTTGTGTTGGCAGTGTGGTAGTTATTGTCTGGGCCACTGGTGTAAATATTGACACTAGTGGGCTCAAAACAGAAGTGGGGCAGTGCACCGGCGGAATGTTACACTTACTAGTACGGACAACACTCGGGTGAGTTTCGGATGGCGCTGGTGAACAATAACTTGTGGTTGGCATGGTAACCTTGTTTTGTTGACCCACTGGTATGTCTGAGAGGGAGGAGGAAGCTGAGGTGGTCACAGGAGAAAGTACCTTGTGCATGAGCATGGGAACACTGTCAATATATTGTTTATGTGTACACTGACTGACCTTGTTTTGGTAATCCATTATCTGTTGTCTCAGCTTGTTGATTTCTTCATACAATGATGTGAGCTCAGACTGCTTGCAGCATAGGCTGTGTGTGAACTCGAACTTTTGTTTGAGTTGCGAAGTTTGTGCCTTCTCGGTGATCCACTTTCTCGTAGTTTCTTGTGGTGGTGTTGAAAGAGGGGAACACATGGGGGTTAGGTGCACTCGTGTGTACTAGTCCAGGGCGGGATGGTTCGGTAGAGCTCACGAAAAATGAGTTTCCGTTGGGTGGTGATAAACTGACCGGCGAACTACATCAGGGGAAAGCTTGTGGTGAGTCAGGATGTCTATTCCTATGATAGGTTCGAGAATGTCAGCTACCAAGAACGTCCACTGGAATACACAGTTGGTGGCTAAACGTATGGAGAGGGTAGCCGAGCCCGTCAACGTCAGGTTTTTGGCGTTGATGGCCTGCAGGAATGTGCGGTGTGGGCGGGTGTTTTTAGGCTGCATCGAGATATCCAGGTGGGATAGGCACGCTGGTGGCTGGATGGTAGATGATCCTTTGTCTGTTGTAATCACGAGGTGGTGTCTCCAATGTCTGGAAATGCATGGTGGTATCCGATGTAAACACAGGTAATACACGACACAGGTGGCACAATAACACTGATTACAACTTGTGCGGTTCAATTAAACTTGGGGTCACCAATGTGGAACTTTACTCGGTGATATTCTCCAGTAAGAACACTTTTAACTTAAGAACTGTATTTATTCAATCTTCACGCTTCACTACATAAAACAGAACTGGCGGCATGGCCAGTTTAGCAAAGATACATCAAATATCGAAAAGATATGTCTAGAGTTCACAAAGATGATCTCCCTTTGTTCTGGCGTCAGTTTACTGGTGCCACAAAGTCATTGGTTAAAGCAGATAGGTTGTATTGTAAACTTTACTTGACCCGAATAATGAATGGTTGTGTGATAGCTGCATGGTGTCTTAAATCATTACAAGGTCCATTCTTTTTGTAACTTTACCGTACTTAATTCTTCATGTTGAGTTTGTTAAATGAATAGAGAGAGATGCACTATATGAAGCAAGAATATTGAGTACTTAAGAGCCGGCCGCGGTGGCCGAGGTGACTGAGACGCTCCAGTCACGGTCAGCACGGCCACTACGGTTGGGGGTTCGAATCCCCCCTCGGGCATGGATATTTGTGCCGTCCTAGTTCGTAAGTAGTTCATAAGAAGTTTGTAAGTTTAGGGACTGATGATGCCGTAGTTAAGTCCCATAAGCTTAACAAACATTTGAACATTTTTGAGTACTTAAGAGAGTGTTTGGGCAGATGTGTAGGTGAGAACCTGTTGTGTACCATGATCATAGACCATAACAATGAGTGCATCTTTGAACTTGGTGTGTAATGTCTATAGATGCCAGAAGGTGTCATGTAAAATGATTAGTTAGAGCAAATTGAATTTTCTCTGCAGAAGTGACAGTTTAGCATATGATGCAATACTCAGGGTGGAAAGAAAGAAAAGTGTTTCAGAAATATGATCCATTGCTGACTTTGCATAAGATATTGGATCTTCCAAAGGGTTATTGTCTCTAAAGGTCACCATTTTTTTCAATGGTGGTGATGATGATGATCATCATAATAAAATTCAGTTCGTGTTTCAGATAACTGTAAAATGATAGCTGAATACATTGAGTGTTACATGCCTTTATCAAGAGTAATGAGTCGTGTGTTGAGGATAGTAAGAAGATGTGACTGGCTGATGTTAAATGTTCATACAGAGAGCTACTGGATCTTTCAACTGGATATTGCTAGTATGAAATTGTGTGTTCAGATGGATTGATAACCAACTGCTCAACACTTTATTAAACACAGGTACATCTACATGGGATACTCTGCAAATCACATTAAGGGTTCACTGAACCACCTTTATACTATTTATCTCCCATTCCATTCTCGAATAGCACACGGGAAGAAAGAACAACTGAATCTCTCCATTCAAGCTCTGATTTCTCGTATTTTATACTGATGATCATTTCTACCTATATAAGTGGGAGTCAACAATATATTTTTGCATTTGGAGGAGAATGTTGGTGGTTGGAGATTCGTAACTAGCCTACGCTGCAGCAATAAATGCCATTGTTGTAATGATTCCCATCCCAGAGCCTGTATCATTTCCATGATGCTGTCAGCCATGTATAGTGACAATACAAAATGAGCTGCCCTTCTTTGGACTCTTTCGATGTTTTCCATCAAACCCACCTAATAAGGATCCCACATTGGGCAGCAATACTCCAAAAAAGGACATATAAGCTTAGTGTATGCAGTTTCTCTAGTACTTCTGTTGAATTTTTTAAGGGTTCTGCCAATGAAACACAGTCCCTGGTTCACCTTTCCCATTACATTATCTACATGTTCTTTCCAGTTTAAGTCTGAAGTAATAGTAGAGAGAGTCCCTGCTGTAAGCATTGTCAGTAAGGTGTAGACAATTATCAAAAGCTATGAACTGATTGATGTAAATACGATGTTGCATAATTTTTAGTGATTAATTTCACTTCATTGGGATCTGCAGCATACAGGGAGGCACGTGGAATGGCCATGTGGCCCAAGGCTTCATGCTACAAACTGGGTGATATGTTCTCACTGGAGGTGTTTGTGTTTCATGTAAGTTAGATTAAGTAGTTTAAAGTGTAGCGACTGATGACCATGTCAGTTTGGTCCAATGGGTTAAAAATATAATAATAATAATAAAAGAAAATATACAGGAGTGTTCGTCATTGTTACTGATGTGCTTGTTGGTGGCAGTAACTTTTATATTTGCAACGTAGGGTGTGAGAACTGGTGGATGTGTGTGGAAGTGGGTGTTAGAAGGACCTGCATTCATACTGGCGAGGTATTTGTCTGCAGTAAGTTGTTTGCATGCAGTGTAATGAGAGAACATGGAAGTGGGTAAAATGATTTGTAGTAGGTAAAGGACATTGACCTGTATGACCCTGTCAGTGGGATTGTAGTTCTGTGCAAGTCTGTCTGTTTAATACTTTGAGTCTGAAAATTGAGTTGTGCACCATGTTTTTTTATAGCACGCATGTGTTTGTTGTGGAGTACAAATGTTGCATGAAGTAATAGTTGTTTCTCAAATAGTTCAATGGGATGACTGGCAAACATGAAACAGCTTCCTAAATGAAGTCATCATGTATACTTTTGATCTAGGAGTACCCTTTTTTTGCATATTTGTTTAAGGGAGAGGTGTCTAAAGGAGCAGAAGGTTGCCTCAATAATTCTCAATAGGGCACATTAGAAGTGAGTGTGATGGCTGCAGTGTACATAAGGACATGTAAAGTATGATTCTCTAATACTATAAGAAAAAGAAACTTGTAGAATCATGTTAGTCAATGCCTGTCTGTCTGTCAGAGACCTCATATGGCCCTCACACTGTGAACTATCATTTAGCTCATATTGGAGATGGTGTACTTCTTAAATTGAGATGAGGAAGTGTAAGGCTATTTTGATATGTGTCATATTGAGATCTTGTTTAAACAAGTTTATCTTTGCTTAATTGACAGAGGATAATGATTTCCAACTGTGTGGGGAGTTGAACATAGATCGATAAGTTGTGGATTTCAATTTTAAAGTGATAGGTTGAGAGCTTGTTTAAACATTTGTGTATGCTGATGTGTGTATGTGTGTGTGTGTGTGTGTGTGTGTGTGTGTGTGTGTGTTTGTTTGTTTGTTTGTGTGTGTGTGTGTGTGTGTGAGAGAGAGAGAGAGAGAGAGAGAGAGAGAGAGAGAGAGAGAGAGAGAGAGACTCACCAGCCAGAATCACTTTGCTGAGCCACAGTGGCCACTTAATCATTACCCCCTGACATTGACATACTGCAGAGAGGTCCTCCTCCCCATCACCTTCCCATTCAACCACTCCCCCAGAAATTCTCTGTCCCCAGTCACCAAGAAACCCTGAAAGTGAATAATTGCAGATCTCCCTTCCATAACATCCCATCCATCATGCCAGCTCTGTTCCTTTTATACCTGCTGCTGACCATTACCATCCTCATCTGCACATTCAAAAAAAAATGTTCAAATGTTTGTCAAGCTTATGGGACTTAACTACGGGGTCATCAGTCCCTAAACTTACAAACTACTTATGAACTACTTACGAACTAGGACGGCACAAATTTCCATGCCCGAGGGGGATTCGAACCCCCGACCGTAGTGGCCGTGCTGACCGTGACTGGAGCGCCTCAGTCACCTCGGCCACCGCGGCTGGCTCTGCACATTCCATCCACTGGATCTACACACCTTCATTTCTCTCACACCATGCTTCACACTTCCTGGACAACCATACCCTCTTCCTTGAAATTTGTAAATACTATCCTTTTGCCCCCTTCTTTCAACTCATCTATCACACAAAACCTATTCTCATACAATTATCCAGCCCCTCCTTTCACTCTGATGTCCTCTGGAAAATCCCATGTGTCCTCTTCAGCCCTGATGCAACTCTTACTCCTTTCCATACCTCCACCATCTTCTGTCAACCCCAACCCACTTGCCACCTGCCCGCCCTGCACTGTAATCACCAAGCTTAGCCCAGGGAACATGGAGGTTGAGGTGTTGGAGCAATTGAACTCCCACCCCATCTTGAAATTTGTTCCACCAAACACATCTCCAATTCCTCAGGTCCCACTTTCCTAATGAAAATCTTTTCTGAGTACACCTCTTCCATCAACCACCACCTCAAGGAGGGAGCACTCACATATAACATGTAATACAAGGCTAACCTCTCCTCCTCCCCTCTCAAATCTTACCACTGCGAATGTGTCTAACCTACAATGATCACCTAACAGAAAACCACTAACGCCTGCCCCCTCACCTGCCCCATTGCAAAGACTACCATTTCCATAAACAATGCTCCAACCTTGCCTCTCCCCGCACCTGAACCTGTGGTTGTCCACATCCCACATATTCCTAAAAGTGTCAGGCACATCCCCCCATCCCATCAAGCCTGAATTAACTGTCCCCATTGATCCCATCAATCCCCCAATCCATCTGAAGAACTTCCACTACCATGGAGGATATTATTGGCTTTGGCGCCACTGTCCTACAAAACATCCATCCGTTCTTACACCTTTCACCAAATAGCTCTCACTGCCCACTCCGTCTTTCAACCAGAAACCTTTGCCACCTTCGCCCATCTAGAAAACCTTGTATAAAGCACACCCTTACCTTTTTCCTATCTATCTCCTTCCCCTCCTCCCCTATCTATGGCTTGCCCATCATATACCCTTCTCTATCACAATATATGTCCCGTTCCAACCAATGAACGAGACTGTGACCTACTACAACACTGTCATCAACTCCAATGACATATGTGCCATCTTTAGTACACAAAAAAAGCCGATGGTCACAAGACATGCGCCCATCTTAAACACCCATTTTCCCCATACCCTCCTCCAAATACTGAAATGTCTTCCATCGCCCCTTACTGGTAGTCACTCCAACCCCAACTTATTACCCTCTACTCCATCAGGACTGTCCTTTTCCTGACAATGACCATAAGGCCAACAACTAACTCCCTCTTCCCCAATGTCCACAAATGTACTGATATCTCAGCTCCACCACTTGGTCCCAGCTACAGTGGCTAACAGTGATTCATGAAATATATATTAATACATCACCTCGTTCAGTGGTAGATCCAGTAGCTCCTATATCCTCCTATATCCAGCACATATGCCCCAACACCCCTGTTCACCTTCTTCAATATAATGATGACACTGCCTTCCTTGCCCTTGCCCCCACCCTTAAACAGTCACAGTATCTACTACAGGTTCACCTCTCCTGCTTCTCCTCATGGTGTAACCAATGGCTCCTCTATAAATCCTGACAAATCCTAGACACTCTTCATGAATTGTCACACTCTCTCCTTCTGGATCCATGACTTCTACCTCATCCTCCATGATCGTCTTATCCATCACACCCTCACCCTAAAATTCTTTGGCCTCATCCTCAATTGCTTCCTTACCTGGACCCACCATCCAACAGAAATCCTACATCTCATTCTGCCTCCTCAAACTTCTTTCCAGTTGGTCATGGGGCCTCCAGCCATCCACCATCCTTTAAACCTATTGCTCCCTGATGGGTCCCATCCTCTGTTGTTTCAATATGGCCTGGATCTCTGCCCCCCCCCCCCCTTCCTTCTAGAAATCCCTCCAGAACCTTGAGCACCACACGCTCCTCCTTGCCTACCACATCTGACTCCCATCCCCCACACATGATATAAACTCATCCCTTCTCCCTGTCCTTCTGTCCTCGAACATATCTACACTGTATATATCAATCACAAACCAGACTCCCACAACCCTCTGGTCTCTCCTCTCTTTATTGAACCAAGGCCTCTGCCATGCCTCAGCTGCTACATCCCCCTGGTTTGCACCTACACATCATCCACACCTTTTCTCAGGGCAATTTCCATCACCTTTCCCTCCTGGACAATGCTCTACATCCTGACATTTACCCATCATACCAACTTTGATCCTACCCCTCCCTCCTTGTATAAGTGCTTCCTCTTCTCTCCCCTCTCCTGTTCTGCTCCCAGGAGTTCACATTCATCATACCTCCTCTCCCCCTTTCCTTTCCTATGTGCTTCTCCCATCCCTCCCCCTCCACTACCTGCAGAAACTCACTCCCTGCAGTGTTTTTAACATTGACCATCAGTGATCATGTGGTCATTGACTGTATCATTGTTGTTTTAGAGTTTTGTGACTGCTGCATACATCAATGGAGTATCCATCCAGGGTGGGGGGGGGAGGCTGCCCTTTTTTTTTTTTTTTTTTTTTTTTTTTAAATATCATGTCTGCCTGGTGATTGACCCCCCCCCCCCCCATACCACGATCCTTGATACGCCACTGATCAGAACAATAGTAATGCCTATGTATTTCAAGGGTTTCATCTCTACTTCATTGTTTTCATTTTCATCTCGCTACATTTTATGTCACCATGGCTTGTTTTAAACAGCTAACATCAGTGTTTTTTAATCTTGCCTGCTTTACTGTTCACATGTCTCCAGTACTGTTTCATTTACCATGCCAAAATCATTGTTATTTCCTTCAATTTATGTGTCTGCATTATCATCTTTATAAAAGCATTGTGTTATCTCTGGGATTGAAGAGCAGCATTTAAGCTTTTGCCAGCCTGTCTGCTCCCCCACCCCCACCCAATGTGGTCTAAAATAAATAAATAAATAAAAATATAAAAATAAAAAAATTTCTTCAAGATAGTTAATGCAAAAATATTTCTTCCAATATATGGCATGGATGATAAATGTCTAAACAATACTTAGGTTCATTATGGCACTAATGCTGCTGCTGTTCCTTGGCTCAGAGTGACAGAGTTTGCTGCCAAATTCAAAGTGGGGGAGAGGAGGTAGGGTTGTGGTACTGAAATCTAGTGCTGAAAATTAAAAGTTTTTCATGCCAAATGAAAATGAGGAGTTAGATGCCATCTTGCATTATGTCATACAGGTCAGGGTATGGGGGCAGGGCACTATGTCCTGGGTTTTTACCATGGCAGCCATTTTGTTCCAGAACCAGAAGCAATGGCATCTTGATGACATCATTGCAACGTTGTTACATTGGAGCCCAGGCAGCTGAAAAGGGGGGAGGATATCTGGCAACACTGTGCTGCACCAGAACCAGTGTTACCCTATTATTACCATAGGAACACAGTTCCATTATTCCCTTAGACACTGTAATTTTACATGTAATCATACAGCAAGCCACTTTCTCAAACTGTAAGATTCAAATGTAACTATACCTACACATCCCAAATGTCAACAAAAATGTAGTTTTTTTTTTACTCTACACAACACCTCCAACATACTTTGATGTTCTTTGTACTGAGTAGAACTACAAATTTTCAACTACCAGGTATGAAGATTTCACTCTACAACACTATATCCTGTAACAGATGCTATACTCAATGATTTCAACATTAACACAAACATCATACTTCAGAAAAAGATATAAACATTCATCAAAAGTTTTCTGTAGCTCATGGAGATAACTATTTTTTACTACAAATCATGACTCCTGACTCCAAGTTGGTTATGTTACACTACGTAACCACCCAAGTACAATGATATTAGCACTAGAATACCCAGCTTATATCTACCCCCTGGAACACCCAATGGAGGTCAATTGACCATTGTGTTTTTTATCATATTTTAAAATTCTTTATTTCAGAATATGTAATGATATTTGGTATTTATTGTCATTAATAATTATTTTACTATTTTTTACATGGGTAATAATAAAAATGTAGACAGCTTCGTATTTGAAGCTGATAAAATTTATTTTTAACCTATACCATACAAAAATAAGTGACACCATATTATTAATACATAACATTGCTTACATTTTCAATGTTTCTGTTTTACATGATGTAACAATAAGTGACAAAAGTTGTTTTCATAGGATTGTTTAATTATTCATCTCTCTCTCTCTTTCTATAAAATAGATGAAGTTTACTTACCAGGCGAAGGAGCATCGGTAGTGACAGCAAACATAAATGAAGCAAACACAAGCATACACGAAAGCAAGCTTTCGCAACCTAGTTGCTTCTTCAGGCAGAGTAGGGAAGGAGAGGGAAAAGGAAAGGATGAGGGTTTTAAGGGAGTGGGTAAGGAGTCATTCCACTCCCGGGAGAGGAAAGACTTACCTTGGGGGGAAAAAAGGAAGGTAAAAACACACACACACACACACACACACACACACACACACACACACACACACACGCAAACACACCTATGTCTGCCAAGGTGTGTTTGCGCGTGTATATGTTTGTGTTTGTGTGTGTGTGTGTGTGTGTGTGTGTGTGTGTTTGTGTGTGTGTGTATTTGTTTACCTTCCTTTTTTTCCCCTCCAAGGTAAGTCTTTCCTCTCCCGGGATAGGAATGACTCTTTACCCACTCCGTTAAAACCCTCATCCTTTCCTTTTCCCTCTCCTTCCCTACTCTGCCTGAAGAAGCAACTAGGTTGTGAAAGCTTGCTTTTGTGTGTGCTTGTGTTTGCTTCATTTATGTTTGCTGTCACAACCAGTGCTCCTTCGTCTGGTAAGTAAACTTCATCTATTTTTTATATATATTTTTTCTGCTAGGAACTTTTCCTATGTTTGTCTGTATGTCCTCTATGTTTTCATAAACCATTCATTCGATTGCAATGAAACTTTGGTGAACTGTTTACCATCCTCCCATGAAGGTTCCCAACCCAAAACAAAAGAGCACAACACATAGTTCAAGAGATGACGTCATAAATAATGAGAGGTCACTGCATAAGAATACTCAGATTTATGCGTCAATCATTGGAAAATGGGAGTAGTTAGGAACCTGCAACAAAGTTTGCATGTAATTTCAGACGTTTATGAAGCATTTAGTAACTGCCAAATAAACTGGATAAATTGCATAGTTGTGAGAAGAGGTCAGTTGACTGCCAGCGGAAACCAATGGTAAATGTGTAAAAATCTTAAAATTTGCAGTTACAAATTATTAAGGTATGCAAAACATTGGCTAAAACTATTAAAAGTCAGAAAATCACAGGAACATAGTATTTTAAACACCAAAGATACTCTAATCTTAAAATGAAAAAGGGTCATTTCACCTCCACCGGCCATTCTAGTGTTAAACTGCAACATGTAACTCTCATCCATGATAAATATCAGCTATAGCAAATGTAGTGACAGAAACAAATATCAAACTTTTTTTCTGTATGTCATGATTAAGTTTACCAACAAGAAATGCATCAAGCTGCTGTTCTAACTATTTTTCTTGGAATCACAAGCCCATCAATTAATGACCACTATGAGCAATTCTTTCAAGATTAAACATGCATACACATATTCCACACTTCCAACTGGTGGTATAATCGGAGCCCAATAAATTGTATTCTATCCATAATTGACCTAATGCAACATCAAAAAATTTTAATGACTGCAAAGAGCAATCCTTTTGAGATCAAACATATGTTCACCTATTCCACACTCCTCATTGGTGGAAACTAATCCATAGTGAGTTACCAAGTTATCTCATATTTGACCACCTGTTTCTCAGCCAGAAAAACAATTTTCAATCACAATAATCTCTGGTACACTACTGAAATGCTGCTATTCTTGTCTGAAGTACCGCTAACCAGCGAGTGTACAGATTACCCTTGCACTGCCATTACTCCATTATAATTCACATGTTTATGCATATCTACAGTCATGTGACACTTCTGCTTTCCAGCACATCTTATTGTTAACCTGATTTGAACCTAATATTTCTCAGTCAGGAATCTGACTTCTGCATCTACAGAAAAAAATTACCAGAAGAATTGAAGAAGGAAATCATAGATCCTTTGATACAGTGCCTCTTGAGACTGATGCTCCCCTCCCTGTTTCTTGTAAAAGAACATTTTGTGCCCCATCACCATCTTCTGTTTGTTACCACCCCCTCACCTTGTCTTGGAAACCATTTGGCACCCCTCTCTGAGTGCAGCTTGGGACAGACACTGCAGTTTTACCTCAGCTAGATCTGAGACTGCATCAGTCTTAAATGATCCTTTTTTTCTTTTGAAAAAATACGTAACTGGTGATTTTTAAAGGCCATAGCCTATGCAACGTGACAGCAAGATTCCCATTTTCACCCCCCCCCTCCCCAAGAAAAAAAAAATCCACTCTTTTCTCTATTCACCTACTTGAATGTAAACATGGTCGTTTGGAGACAAGTTACCATGCATTCCAAAAGTGTTTATTTTTTGCCTTTTTTAATGAAAATCTTATCCTATACACAGTGATGTATTCCAAAAGTAAATTCAGTTAGACAATATAAATGAAGTCATTTCTTCCAACCACCTAAAAAAACAACACATGCAAGATGTTCTCATTAAACTTTCTGTAACATTACCATGCATCAGTCAGCTTAAAGAGGAACAAATGAAATTGAGCAAAGAATTATCCTGCTTCACTCAACTGACATAAGTAAAAGTGTCATGGCACAGTTTGCCAACTTTAAACTATTTGACTCATATCTGCATGATACACTACAGACACTTTAAATGTTAACAACATTACACAACAATTACTCCATGCAACAAGTAAAAAAACCAGCATAATCATCATCATCATCTAAAGATTGATTATGCCTTTCAGTGTTCTGTCTGGAGCATAGCCCCTTAATAAAATTCCTCCTTGATCCCCTATTCAATGCTAACATTGATGCTTCATCTGATGTTAAGCGTTTTACTTCAAAATCATTCTTAACTGAATCTAAGTATTTTCTCCTTGGTCTACCTCAACTCTTCTTAGCCTCCACTCCTGATACCATGAGTATCTTAGGTGACCTTGCTTCTCCCATGCATGTAACAAGACCCCAACATCTCAGCCTGTTCACTCTAACTGCTTCATTTATGGTGTTCATTCACAGTTTTCCTTTGAGTTCCTCTTTATGGACACCCTCCTGCCATTGTTCCTATCAATTTGTACCTGCACCTGCAATCATTCTTGCTACTTTCATATCTGTAACCTCAACCTTACAAGTAAGGTAACCTGTAGCCACCCAGCTTTCACTCCCATACAACAAGGTTGGTTGAAAGATAGAGCTAACTTAGTCTTTGTGCTGACTTCCTTCTTGTAGAAGAGAGTAGATCTTACCTGAGCACTGCATTAGCTTTGCTACCCATTGATTCAAGTTCTTTCACTATGTTACTATCCTGTAAGAAAATACATCCTAGATACTGAAAATTTTCTATCTGTTCTAACTTTGTTCTTCCTATTTGGCACTCAACCTGTTTAAATCTATTTTTCCCACAGATATCACTTTTGTTTTGGAGATGCTGATCTTCATATCATAACCCTTACACATCTGACTGAGCTCTGAAATATCAGATTGCAACATTTCAATTGAATATGCCATCACAACTAAGTCATCTGCATGTGCAAGACTGCTTATTTTGTTTTCACCTATTTTAATCTCATCCTGCCAGTCTACTGTTTTCAGCATATGATCCACAAATAGCATGAACAACAGTGGTGGCAGGTTACAGCGTTGTCTTACCCCTGAAACTCCCCTGAACCATAAACTTAATTTACAATCGTCCCTAACTGCTCCCTGACAGTCTATGTAAAGACCTTTAATTGCCTGCAGAAGTTTGACTCCTATTCCATAATCTTGTAGAACGTCAACAGCTTCCTCTCATAGCACTTCTCCATTAGCTGCCATAAGCTAAAGATCTGGACCTGACAGCCTCTAAGGGGCCTAAACACACAGTGATTTTCATCAAACTTGTCTTCAACTAATACTCACACTCTCCTTTCAACATTACATGAGAATATTTTCCCCACAACGCTAAAAAAATCAATAGTTGTTACAAACTTTTCTGTTTCCGCATTTGAAAATTGGTGTGATTACTGCTTTCATCCAGTAAGGCGGAACATGTCCCATTTCCCATGCTTTTTCAATTATCCTGTGTAACCATTTGAAACCTGCATTCTACCTCAAAATCTGAAACATCATTGAATGTTTCACCTACATTGAGCAATTCTTCAAAATATTTGCTCCATATGTTTAAATCTCTTTTCCACAGGATCCACTAGCAGCTTTCCTGGCCTGTCCAAAACACTTGTTAATTCCTTCTTCCCTCCCTTTTGAAGACTGCTAATTACACTCCAGAATGGTTTTCCTATGGCTTGACCCATGGTTTCTATCTTATTTCCAAGGTATTTCCACGATTTCTACTTTGATTCTGCAATTATCTGTTTGGCTTTGTTTCTTTCTTCAAGACAACTTTCTCCATCTGCCTGATTTCTAGTATGCAGCCAGTTTTGAAATGTCTTCTTTTTCCTTTTATAGGCTGCCTTGACTGTATCATTCCACCAAGATGTCTGCTTCTTTCTGCCTTTACACGTTACTGTTCCATGACATTCTCTAGGCACTTTTATTAGTGTGTCCCTGTACCTTGTCCATTCCTCTTCTAATGACTAAATGACTACATTCAAATAACTGATACGTGTTTGAGATCATTGTTATATATTTGTGCCTAACTTGCTTGTTCTGAAGCTTCTCCACTCTTATCCTTCTACATATGGACCTGACTTTACAAAAAAATTTCACTGCAGATTAAATAATGACCAGTGTCATCAAAGAACCCTCTGAAAACACGAGTGTCTTTGAATGCCTTCCTGAATTCCTAATCTGTTATTATATAATCAATGATGGATCTGGTTCCCCTGCCTTCCCAAGTATACCAGTGAATATCCTTGTGCTTAAAAAAGCAGTTTGTGATAACTGAGCACATACTGGCACAGAAATCCAAGAGCTGTTTTCCATTTCTGTTGACCTCCATATCCTCTCCAAACTTACCCATAACCTTTTCATACCCTTCTGTTTGATTTCCTATCTTACCATTGAAGTCACCCATGAGCAAAACACTGTCTTTGTCCTTAACACTAACAACTACACCACCAAGTGCACTGTAAAATCTGTCACTGACAATCCAAATTTTCTTGCTGGAGATGGCCAAATCTATCCACATCAGTCATTTATTTACATATCTTATTCCAATTATGCTGGTTTTTATTGCTTTCCTGTGTAAAGCCCTACACCTCAATGTGTTTTTCATGCTTTGACTCCTGACAGGTAGACTTTGTATTCTCCAACTTCATCCTCTTTCTCTGCCCTTACCCTAACATCACTAACAGCTAAAACATCTAACCCCATCTTACTTGAAGCTTCTGCCAACTCTATCTTCTTCCCAGTGTATTCCCCATTGATGTTAATACCTGCCCATCTCATTCCAGATCATTTACCAAGTCGTATCTGAGGAGTCCCTGGTCTGGCAATTAGAGGAGGGATTCCGCCACCTCCAAATGTCTGAGACATTTTGCTCTGATTGTTGCCAGCATCATATTGAAGTACTTGGGCAGCAGGAAGGGTTGAGGGACTAACCAGAGGATTTGGTAGTCTTTGCCATGTGGGCACAAAGGTGGCCACAACTCAGAATATGTCAGAGATGCTCAACCTTATTCCAAAGTAACTGGTATCCCAATTATCAGGACCACTCATACATTGCCCACAGTTCATGAACTACAGAGGAAATATCTACCGTTGTATCTAGTAGTAGATCATCCACTCATATTACGTGCAAATCAAATTTCATTCTCTATTACACGCCTAACACGTCAGGATATATTTAATACAGCAGTTAGCATATAAAGTTTGAAACTTAGATTCACATCCATTGGTCAAGCATTTGAAATATCTACATAAATACTGCAATAAAAGGGATGGTCAGGATCTATGTCCATGGGGATGTAAAAGTCTAAGGAGGCTGAAACACTGATTGCAAGGTGCAATAATTCTCATTTATTTGCTAACTGCCATATTTAGTGTATCCCAACATTTTAGGGGTGTACAGGAGACTTAAATTTGGTTTGTATCTGGGTGGATATATGATCTACTACATGATGCAATAATAGATATGTCCTCTGTAAAATGTTTTATCCCTTCTGAGTAAAATCCCCTTGTGAACTACGAAATATTGTTCTACAGTTTTGCATCTCATTTTTCCTAAATATCATTTTACCAATTTGCAATTTTCATCACGAATCTTCTTATTTCAGTGCAATTTTTCTAATTTCAGTTTCACCCTTAATTTCATTTAAGTACATAATTTTAAATTACCCTCCACTGCAACCATTAACTTCCTCATTTGCATCCCCAGTGGTAAATTACTCGATACATTTGCTATAATACAAGTGCATCTGAAACATTCGGTGAATGGTACCACATTTTACAAACCGTGCTAGTGAGGATGAGATGTCCATGCATACACATTGAGAAACACGTCAACAAGTGCCTCCTATGTAACACACTGCCGTGAAGTAATGATACTCACTGCAACCTAGCTAATGGGGCAAATATGAGAACTTGTGTAATTGCAACATGGAGTGCAAAATGGAGCAATGTATTAACATCAAGTTTTGTTTCAGATTAGCAAAATGGCAATGGAGACCAATGGGATGTTAGTGTGGGTGTATGGTGCTGAAGCAAGGAGTAAAATGTGTGTGTGTTTGAGTGGCTTAAATGCTTTAGAGATGGAAAGAAAGGTGTTGAGGATGAACCACGTTCAGGTCGACTGTCCACAATCACAGTCCCAGACAACATTGAATGAGTGCGATGGATGTTTGCAGATGATCTGTACCTGTCTTTGAGAATGGGTACTAAAAGGCTTATGCTTCACAATTGTTGGGGAGCTCCAACTATGCATGACTTCAGTTCTTTGAGCAATTCTACAAGTAGTATTGTCTGAGAGTTTCCAACAGCTGTACAACCAATGCCAGAAGTTTATTGTAGCCAATGACCATTACTTTGAAAGCCAGTAGAGGTATTTTGCTTGCAACTCTAGTTTCCTATATTTCCTGAGACCATTCACTGAACTTTTCAGCTGCATATTGTATTTTCTTACCCCTTAATGCACCTGACTATGTAAACAAACTGTAACAAAATTTTTCCTCTCTAGTGAGCCTCTTGTAACATCATCTACATTCCTGGATATAAATAAGTGCTTTGTGATCAGAATGAACTATGGCTTTGTGGCCAAAAGAGCTATTAAAAAAAATGCAAACTGTATTGCAAGGAATTCTATTTTAGTAACTGTAATTCTTTTAAGGTTTTTTGAAAAGCTATATCAGCAGAAGATATAGATAATTGTTCAGTCTGTCCATTTAGTGTTTTCTGAAGAAATGTGCTCCATGACTGCTATATGTCATAATACAAAAGTTAAACTGAGGTCTGGTGTAAGTAAAATTTTGCTGTCGCAAAACTCTCTCTTAATATCTTCAAATTCTTTTTGACTATCTCTGTCCTATAATGATACATTACTTTTCTTTAAAAAGTTATTCAAAATAGGAGTATTTAATGCTTGACTCTTCACATACTCTATAGAATCCCACCAAGCAAAAATCCCTTTTTTTAAAACTTGGAGCAGGGAAATTTGCAATGACCAAGATTTTGTCTTCATCAGGTAAAATTTCCTCCTCACTGACTATGTAATAAGGAAATTTTAATTTTTTCACAATAAATTCATATTTCTCCAATTTTAATGGCATAGGTTCAATATTTGAAGTACATTTTCCTTCCCAACAATCTGACTGTAAATCAACACAGATGCTCTTTAATATTTCTTTTACATTATCTGCACTATCCTTTTTACTATAATATTTCAAGCTGTTTTTAGGATTTCAGTTCCTTTCTTTTTGCACTAGTGATGCTGATGGCAGGAACAGATCTAGAGAGGGGCAAACCAGACTGTCTTGTCCCAGGCAGCCCTTGCTAAGGGGTGGCAAATGGTCTCCAAGAAAAGGTGACATTTCACTGTGGCAGTAGCACCAAATAGGACACAATAAAAAGGACAGGCAAAGAACTGAGTAATGCTGAGTAGGGGCGGGAAGGGTGGACACCACTATCAAGTCTGTGCCCCACTTGGGAAATGTCATGAATCTGGTACTGGTTGATGGGTAAGATTTCAATTTCATGTACTTTATCTTGCATTAACTCATTTCTCTCCAGACTCAACTGACTTAATTTCTACATAAATCATCCCATCTAACTCTTCAATTAAATCTTTTTTATAAGAGATAAGATTGCAGCAACTATCAACTCTGTGAGAGACAGATCTTTGCAATAGTAGGCTCCCTGACCCACGATGTCCACTCTTATGCATAGTCAGATTGCCATTCAGTCTGTTCTGTGATTGTGAATGGGTATCAAGATGTAAATACTCATAAATGTGTGTTAATGAAGTATATTGGTGTGTTATTCTGTGGTCACCACCCTGTAAATCAGGAATAGCCACATTGGTGATTCTGAACTTTTATTGTTTGATTTGGTGTGTTACTAACAGTTCTTTGACTTGGGTGGTGAATAATGTTTCAACAGTCATTAAGCCCATCTAATCCAGTTATAAAATTTCAGTTCTTCAAAGTGGAAAATGAACCTGTACTGGCATCTTCACTGCAGATACCATCTCAAAGCAAACTTCAGTGTTCAACCAATTGTAACCTATGCGGTTCTGAGTCAAACACAATAGTTTGTATATGGTCAATACAGCACATACTTACACAGGCTGGCCACTACACCCAACCTCCAACTGCCGCACTACTGCTGGACTGCATTCCAGTTAGATATGCCACTGTATTGCCATTATCTGCTGTTTCTGCTCATCTGCTGCATCAACACATCACACTTGCTCAATTACTGCAGCCTGCAGGCTCTCCACAGATTAATTGCATTTTCTCAGTTATAATGCAGCTCTTCCATCCACCCCAATTGTGGTTCCTGTCCATCTTCCGCACGCTTACTGGACAGTTACATCTATCTCTACCGAGATGGTTGCAACCACACCTGCATTAATTCGACACCCATTATTAACAACTCTCGTATGCCTGTTGTTTCCTCCCTTGGCAGCACCAGACATACCTGGTGTGATGGTCTGTAAATATTAATTGACTTTCATGCCGAGTCCTTCTGCTTGGCAAGCTACTGTTGTGTGTTCACCAGTTTGAGCTTCATCTGTTTTCTGTACTGGAATGTCTGGCATACCCACCTGTACCCATCATAGCTCAGCTGGGGCACCAGAAACTAACTGCCTATCCAGTGCAAACAAACCTGCATATCAAGACTGAGCTCTCTACCAGTGCTCCCACCACTTGTAAATCATGTGATTTTGCTCCTGGTAACCAATTTAGCACACATACCAGGTATCTGCCTCCTCAACAATGCTACACACTAAAATCTCAAAGTAGTGTGTTTGCTGCACCAGTCGTGCATCAGCACTTTGCACCTACAAGATTACTGAAAGTACCAGTCCTACAAACTGACAATCCTAAGACATGGTCTACATCATTGAACAAAATGTTGGATAGTCATCCTAGAAAATGAGGCCTGATTTGTGAGTTTTGTTAGTCACCTGCATGATCATGTGGACTTTATCTGTGACTTGCTGCTCTTGCCTTCTGCTCATGATTAGTGCAAATTAGCAAACACTTGTATTTTTGAATGACACATACTCTGTCACAATTGTGGACACCGACTTTCTACTAGATGTAGTACATTGGTCCATTTGGTTAATTAAACTCCCTCCCAAGCTGCAATTACAACTACTATCCCTGACTGCTGAGCTGCTTGACATGTTCCTGTGCTTCACTGACAACACCACAGTATCATTAAACATTTCCTGCCACCCCCATACACAATGCAACAGCAGAAGTCACACATATGCATGACCAAGTCAAGACAGGCACTTCATTGCCCTGCCATCTCATGGATGCTTGGCTGCACTATCTGCTTTTCCACCATCACCCCGTAGATTACTCAAGGCAACAGAGCAAGTGCCCTACAACACCTGGGGTATGTCACTGGCTGCCACACCACTGAACCATGCTTCACTTTGTGGTTTAGTTCTCCTATCATCCCCATGTGCCTGATCACTTCTACAATTTCTGTTGTCCCTTTGACCATACTTATTTCTCTGAACTTTATCATTGTTCCACCACCCTCCCACACGGCATTCTGATGATTATTAGATCCTTATCTATCATTTTTTCCCCTGTTGTCTCTTAAAAAGCTCCATATAATTTATCAATGTACCTTAAAAGGTGTTCAACTTAGTCATTTGTAAGATCTCTATATGTGCACACCCAAACCAATTTTCTGAATTCTAAAGTACCATTTCTTCATGATTCAGCCCCAGAAAGCTTTACTGTTGGTGTAAAATAACATAACATCCATGAAGATAGACATAAACATTTTTTATAAGTTGTGATGGCTGAGATGCCTATACCAAATCTCTTAAATATACAATTCATAATTTATCTTCACTTTGATTTTTACGAAGTTATTGCAACCAAATATCTAAACTATTACTTGACATTTCCATGTACATACTGTATAGACACAACCATTCCATGTTTGATTAAATCTTGAAGTTACATTTTGCAATCCATAATCACAAATGACAGAACTATGAAAATCACAAATAAAAATATGCTTGTGGATCCTAATACCTCATTGGAACCATTATGAAGCACGGTTAACGAACCAGAATTCTCACACACAAATAATACAGAATACAGGTTAAAATGAATAATTATAATATATAACTACATACATCAAATCAATGACAAACACAGTCACAAACAGATAAACTAATTACACAACAATACACTTAACAAAATACCACACCGTCTAATAACACATGTGAACTATGTAACTGTCACATAAATTAACAAAATTGTACACTCTTACTGAGCGAATGAATTGATTGAAGTAAAAATAAACATCATAACTACAGCATATCTTAAAATTAATTTACAAGCACATAACACAATACACACAAGCTAGAATAAGAAACTGCAATATTTAATTTATAAACATAAGTTTAAACATGTTTACTTAAATTTTCATGTACACTTGACAGCAAAAAAAGTGGATCACTGCTGAATGCAGCCCAACTAAAATAGCTGTGTTGTGGGTACTCCACACACAAAACCCCTGTGGAGTACAGTCTTTCAACTATTCATAATGGGTACCATAGGAAGCAGTAGAGAACATTGCTTCTTATGGCAGTCAGTCCACATATAATTCAATACCGTCATACAAAAAACATTAGAATACAAGTTATTAGACATGAGGGAGCAATGTAAATTCAATTTCATTACAATAAGTGACAAATCGGATTCCTGTAACAATGAGTTTTTGTTCATGCTCTGAATTTGGATGCACTGTTGACCAAAAAAAACTTGTGTTTCTGATTGAGACTAGATTACGCATAAAGAGACATAAAACATTAATGTTTGCATTGGTATCGGTTTACAAGGCTAATGTCTGACCACAGAAATGTATGGTTAACTTCAGCAATGTGCGGGAATTGCATGAAGTTCAAATTGTTTCTGAGAGGTAACCACTAAAGGTATATAATACAGTGTAACTCACAGGTGTCAAACGTCATAATATTGTGGAATAGAATGCAGTACCTATATAAATCGTTAACTAAGCATGATCACATCATATATTAAATAAATTCACAGATACCGCTATACTTGACTTGAAACGACGATACAATTGAATTTTTTCCTGGCAGGGACTCAACCCCGGCTCTATTCGATATATATATATATATATATATATATATATATATATACAGGGTGTCTCACCTAATGCTGCCACCTCAAATATCTCTGGAACGACAAAAGATATTCAAAAATGGTTTTCACCAGCACGAACGTACGGCAGGGGCCTAAGAAACTAAATACTATGCGAAGTTTTAAAATGTTTACAATTACTATTTTCAACACTAACTTGTGTTTTTTTAATATACACCCCCTATTTTTCGTATGCAATCAATAGCATAAAAAATCATATAAACAATGGCGTTTATTGCATCACAATATGCCAATTACATCCCGAGATATTGCGACGCGAAGTTGACACTTGAAATAAATTAAGCGCACAGCTAGCGCGCGTCCTGAGACTCAAGCGTGAACCTCACGCTGCTGGTAATCATGATCTGAATGACGTACTACATCAGTGGAGTGTTAATGTATGATGTGGTATTGTATGACAACACATCATTGACCCATTTCTGCCGGCCGCGGTGGCCGAGGTGACTGAGGCGCTTCAGTCACGGTCAGCACAGCCACTACGGTCGGGGGTTCGAATCCCCCCTCGGGCATGGATATTTGTGCCGTCCTAGTTCGTAAGTAGTTCATAGGTAGTTTGTAAGTTTAGGGACTGATGACCCCGCTGTTAAGTCCCATAAGCTTAACAAACATTTGAACATTTGACCCATTTCATTGATGACACTCTTAAAGGGGGATAGTTTAGTCCCTTCTTGAGCAGTACCTTACTTGAACTGATCCACCTATAATAATGTGTCAAATAATGCGGTATCAGAATTATGGATGTCCTGCGCATAATGTTTATTGTTGCAAAATGTCAACTAGAGGTACAATTAGCGGTAACAGACGTGATTTCATGTTTCTAAACCTCATATGTTCTGCAATATATAGTAGCTTGTAATGGATAGCAATGGCGTCAGTTTCTGACGTAATGTATTGCATGTAGTACTGTTCACAGAGCAAGGGTTGCCTGCACTGGCGCCTGTATCCTGCTGTAAACAAACCACTATCACCAAGACACACTCTACCTTCAGTATACAGGTGTCTCCTAATCCGCTCTGTTGAACTGTTCTCAAACTGTAATGTAATTCACATATGTTGCCACATGAAAACCTATTTTCGTGTGGCTTGTTACATTTACCTTCATCTAGTCGATAGCTGACCTTCAGTAATGAAGAAAAACTAGATATTATTTTAATTTATGGTGAATGTCACAGAAATGCAACCGCAGCTGTGGCACAGTATGCTGAACGCTACCCAGATCGGCAGTGTCCATCACGTTGAACCATTGGCAACATCTGCAAGACACTCACGGAAAAAGGAAGCTGGACTCCCATAAAACGTCGGTGTACAATGCCAGCGACTGGGAATGGAAACGAAATTGCTGTTCTGGCTGCTGTAGCGCACAATCCTCAGGTGGGTGTACGACAGATAGCACGAGATGTAGGAATAAGCCACAGTAATGTGTGCAGAATCTTGCATCGGCATCGGGTTCATCTGTTCCATATCTCACTGCACCAAGAACTGTACGGAAATGACTTTGCATCCCGCATTGCATTCTGTCATTTTGCACTTCAGCAGTTGCAAGGTAATCCAGTATTCCTAAGCAATACTTTGTTTATGGACGAGGCTTCATTTACAAATTATGGGAATGTGAATCTGCAGAACATGCACTACTGGTCCATGCAAAATCCCCACTGGATTCGCCAAGTTGCTCATCAACGACAGTGGAGAGTCAATCGTGCGGCATCATTGCTGACTGTAATGTAGGTCCCTATTTTTACCCTTGGACATTAAATGGACAGCGATATGCATCTTTTCTTCAACACACACTACCGCTCCTCATGGAGGATCTAGGATTGAAAACTCGACTCAATGTGGTTCCAACATGATGGATCTCCCGCACACACTGCAAAAGTTGCTGGAGACATTCTAGATGCGACATTTCCAAATAGGTGGATTGGGCGGGGCCAGCACGGTCCCCTGACTTGACGCCATTAGACTTCTTTCTCTGGGGCGTAGTGAGAGACAGAGTGTATCAAGAACCCCCAACGACAGTAGAGGATATGAAACATCATATTACTGTGGCCTGTGTGGCTATATCTGTAGAAACTCTACAATCTGTGCAACACTCTCTCGTTAAATGTCTAAAAACGTGTATTGGTGCAAATGGATTGCACTTTGAACATATGTTGACGTAACACAGTTTATCATGATTCTATTATTTAACTTCATTAAATATTTGAATGTAGTGTCAAAAGATAACGTGGATGCTCATTTTATAGCAAAATAGCTCTAGCTGTTGTAGTTTATACTACAAGGGTTGAGCCTGGTTTTGCGACCGGGGCCTGTATTAGATGTGGCTCGCGAACTAAGGGCTAGCCGGTCAACCACAGCTGGTGCCAAGGTGAGGCTTGGCGGAAACCAGCCAGCTGGCGGTCACAGTGGCAGCCAACAGCCCACAGCAAAGCGCAAAGTGGGTCTTTGGCGTAAATACAGAATGTTTACTTCCTGGCATCATAGTAAGAGCAGAAAGCAGAAATACAAATCATGCCGTCTCACTGCGAGCAACCAACTCGAGATAGAGTCGTCGCTTTTACTGAAGAGAAGCTGGTCCGATTGCGTTATAGGTTATATGCTGAGATGCATTACAGAAGAAACAAATTATGAGGGATTCTGAATAAATAATCAGTCCTTTAAATGTTTTTTGCTTTTTTAATCTCGTATCTGTTGTCATATTCCGCAAGTATGAGACTATGCAAGATCTCTTGGCAACTGAAATAAAATATATATATTTTTTCTTTGAGCTGCCTTTATATTGAAGTTTTTTTTTAATATACAGTTCCCTTATTATCCTATAAATTTATTTACCTAGAGACAGTTTTCCGTGTCAATATGTGAAAGACATTGAGTGAAAGGAACATTATTGAATTAAAGTTAGTATGGAAGTCTGGGTTCGATTCTTGCCTGTGGCTCAAGTTTTAATTCACTGCTTCTCCTTTCACTCAATATCCTATTTTTATCATTCCATTTATACCCAGCCTCCATGCATACAGGGTAATCAGTTAAGATGGACACTGTTAAAGTAATTTTTGTTATTTCAAATACCTCGCCCTCTTCCCCTCCATCCATTAATACACCCTCAGTCCTTCACAAAGTATGCAAACGGTTTGTCTTGCATTTATTTGTTGTTAATTTCTCCTCCATTCTCTCTCTCTCTCTCTGTCACCCCCCTTACATGATAACCTCAGTTGCCCTTTTGGTCTATTCCCCCAAAATGCTTTAAAAAATTATTGGTTTCCATTGAAACAATACTGTCTCTTCTAATGTCTGATTCCTTTACTGTCCATCGGTCCTCTCACTGAAGCAGTGGTCTTTTATATCCCCGATAATCCATCATTCGTGCTGTAAAACATTCGTTCCTTTTCTCTTGGCCCTAAAACAAACTGATATTTGTCTAATTAAGGAGTACTTTGCAAGCATTTCACTCTTTTATTTTCCAGTTCTGCACTCCTGTTCATTCCTAGATTCTGCCCTCCCTCCTGATACCCCTCCCTTGACATATTTATCTATATTTATGTGTTTCTTTTCACAATTTTGAGCTTGGCAGGTGGTTCTTTTCCTTTTTTTTTTTTTTTTTTTTTTTTTTGTTGTCTAAAATAAATGTCATTATTTCTCTGCCGTCGACTCTCAAAAAGTCAAAAAGCACATGGATGTAATGGACAACTGGACCTTACCATGCAAGTACTGATATATCCATTGAAATGAACATCTATTCCGACAAATCCCAGAGTCCAACTTTTGAAATGGCAGACACTGAAACTCTCCCGCAGCCTTCCCAGTTGGATATTATGCTTCGCATGTAATCACATTTTCTATGTGACATTGTATCAGAATCCATACTGCTGTTTTTTAACCTCAATATGACCACTGAAGTCAACCACACCATGAAGAATAATTGCTCAACACACTTGACAGTTATCGGATACTTCGTCATTGACCATACTAGTAAATCACAGAAACCTCCTTCATCGAAGTCTGTTTGTGTTCCTGTACGTGGTGAATAACAGTTGTCCTCCAAAACGAAGTTACTTTACCAATTTCAGAGTCCTTTTTCTAATGCATAATCGGCGCTACTCATAACTTTAAAAATGCGTAATATTCAAGTTTTCATGGAAACAGCTACCCAACTATCTTGATTAAAATGAGCCCATAGTTAAATAAGCTTATAGCAAAATGTCATATAAAGTCATAATGTAGCATACCAAAACGTAGTATAATATCATGAAAAATCCGCGACAAGGAGCCTCAGACTACGTGGCCATCCCCTGCGGCGAAGAATGTCTTACCTAGACAGACACCATTGAGCTTTTTGACTGGTCATACCGTCTAATGAGTACTCCATCATGACAAAACTAGCTTTGTTTCTGTAATTCGTTGGAGACGGGCTGAGGTTAACTTGTAAAGGCTAAGGCATGGGTCCGATTATCGCTGAGGGGTAACAGTTTTTAACAGCCACAAAAATACCATCTGCACCTCCAGTAATGCCAAGTGAAGAACGCAGGACTCTGCCTTATTTCAAATCAACATTGCACATGTTCATACGCTACTAAGTTAAACAAAGTTTTTGCAAAATACCAAACCCATCCACGTCTCTACGAACAGTGTGATCCTAACTAGTAGTGAACGACAATGTGATAGTTGATGCCTCAGCGTGTACGGTATAGAGTGACGGTATGTGCGGGATTGGAGTACCCAAAGAAATAATAAATATATCAGCAGTATTCCTTCCTATCATACAATAGCAAGTGGTGCCGGGTTTGAGTCCCTGCCGGAAAATATTAAGTGTATCGTCGTTTGAGGTACTAGTATAATGCTATTTGTGAACATATTTAACATCTGACATCTGATTGTACTTAGTTAACAAATCATCAATATACTGCATTTTATTCCACAACTTTATGATGTATGACATCTGTGAATTGCACTATGTTACATATCTTCAGTGGTTACCTCTCAGCAACAATATGAGCTTCATAAAATTCCTGGTGCAGTGCTAAGATTATCATTTATTTCTGGTTTCAGATATCGGTCTTCGAAACCGATTCTAATGAAAACATCAGTGTTTTAGTCTATTTATGCCTAGAGATCAAGCACTTAAACATTGCCCCTGAGTGGAGAATGTTGGGAGCTGAAGCTTGCATTCAGCTTGTAGCGCATTGGCTGTTTGAACAAGTGCCGCCTCCTTCTCCCAGTGCCACCAGCTTACGGTGAATAGATTACAGGTTTTAAAAGAAACAACATGCAACGGGTTAAGGCATCAGAAATGGAACAAGATATTAATTATCACTTTAATGTTTGAGTAATAGAAAACTGGAACGTATATCTACGAAATACTAATATTTTAAAGTGGCTTATTAAGCGGATGTAGCAATGCTTTCTGCCTCTTTTTATTGTTGTAACTGAATAACAATCAGAATTAACATTCTCCATACCACTTTTTTCTAAAAGAAGTCGTCAGGGTATGTGGACTTATTTTAGCAAATAACCCTGACTGCATGGAACAACCTATTGCATTTGCTTCAAAGACATTAAACTTGGCACAGAGAAATTATTCGCAAATTGAGAAAGAGTCATATGGCATCCAGAAGTTCTATGTTTACCTACCTATATTATGTTAAGTTATTGACCACAAGCCCCTAGTGTCCTTGTTTGGTCTTTGTGTAAAACTTTCGGACAAAACTGCACAGCGGCTTCAGTAGTGGGCATTGTTCCTTAGTCATTACACCTTTGACATCAATTACCGACCCACTGTGGAGCATGATAATGCTGACGTCCTGACCCATTTACTGGGTGGCCCAGATGATTTTGATAGACATGAAACACTGTGTTCGCTTTGGACACAAACCAGTGGCACACTTTTGTGACCCATTGCTTTGAAAGATGTTAACTGCCATGCAACGTGGCTGGCTGGAAAATGTGCCAAAAGATGCAGACCCAGAGTGGTGTACTTATTTTTCCCTCAAGCTCATGCTTAATGTTCTTGAAGGGGGTCTTTTATTATCCACAGAGGATACAGAATATAGGGTGGTAGTCCCTCCCATGCTTCCATTTCTGAAGCAGAGTGTATGGTCAGGACATTCAAAATCCAAATGAAGAAACTTCTCATGGCAGGTAAAACACAGAATGCACTCACTAGATTTCTTGCTTTGTATCGGGCCATCCCAGTGAATGGAGGTAGCTCGGCCAAGATCCTACACGGGCACCGACCCCATACACTGTTTGATCCTCTCCACCCTACAGAGCAGATTTGTAGGCCACACACACAGCTGTATTGCCATGCCGGTTCTCATGTGTTAGGAATCCTAGGGGTTCTTGAACTGCTTATTTTATTTAAAACACTTCATTAACAGAAAGTTTTACATTATTAATTGTAGTTTCTTTCAGGACATCAAAAGCTGACTCATCTGTTATGTGGCATACTTGCAAGTCAACTACACTGTTCTAATTCATGTTACTAAGTGCCCAACATGTCTCTGCATCACTCTTTTCCATGACCAACTGCTCATTTCATAATAAACCTAATGTATGGAAAAATTAATTAAGTAGTCAAAATTTAAGTAAACATGCCAAAACTTATCTTTGTAAATTAAGTATTGCAGTTTTATTCTAGCTTGTCATTATAAATTATAATTACTCATGTTTAACCTGAATTCTGTATTATTTGTGTATGAGAAATCTGATTCATTATCAGTGCTTCATAATAGTTCTAATGAGGTATTAGGATCCACAGGCATATTTTTATTTGTGATTTTCACAGTTCTGTGTGATTATGGATTGCAAAATCTAACTTCAAGATTTAATCAAACAAGGTATGGTTGTGTCTATACAGTATGTCTATGAAATGTTAAGTAGTAGTTTAGATATTTGGTTGCAATAGTTTTGTAAAAGTCAAAGTGAAGATAAATTATGAATTGTATATCTTAAAGTTTTAGTATAGGTGTCTCAGTCAACACAGCTTATCAAAAATTGTTATGTTATTTTACATCAATGGTATAGATTTCTGGGGCTGAGTCATGCAGAAATGGAACTTGACAATTCAGAAAGAGGGTGTGCATATATAGAAATGTTACAAATGACCAATTTGAACAAATTTTAAGATACAATGATAAATTAGATTTTTTTAAAGAGACAACAGGGAAAAGCAGGATAGATAAAGATCTAATAAACATCAGTATGGGGTGTGGGAGGGTGGTGGAACAATGATTGTTCAGAGAAATAAATATGCTTGAAGGGACAACAAAAATTGCAGAAGTGATCAGGCACATGGGGATAACAGAACTACACCACAAAGCGATAGGTAAAGAGATGGAAACCAAGATAATGAGAACAGGAATAGTCACTGGAATGAAAATAACAGTCAGCATAATAGTAGAACATTTGAAAATAGGGGGAATGTCCATGATAACAGCAGTAACAGTTGGGTAAATGAATAGCATTCAACTGGGAGCATGTTGGTCTGGTGTGATAAGGTATAGAATTCAGGCTAATACTTTAAAAAGAAATAGTTGTAATGGATGTAATCCAAGACCAACTTATAGGAACCAAGAATATAAAGACAAGTTTAATTTTGATAGGAAATTTTGGAGAGCTATGAACAAGAATGTATATGATGAAAGTCAAGACAATGTAAGTTAAGAATAGATAGTAGTACCTGATGAAGTAGCACTGGACAAATTGTTTAACTTTGCTAACACTAAGGAAAGTAATTTATGTGAAGATATGGAATTTGATGTGTTTGGTTAGCATGCATTAATGATTGCTGGTGATAACCAACTAGAATGTATTGACTGTGTGACAGATCATGTTGCTGGGGCACAAGAAATCATGTGCCAAAGGGAGAAATTATTGAAGTTAATAGGGATGTTGTGTGCGTTGAGGCAGATGATGCAGGAGGTTGTAGTAATAGTGCCTAAACTGATTATGATGATGAGGATGATGTTTTAGATGAAGTTGGGGCTATTCCTGATATACAGGGCAGCAATCACATAATAAGACACCAATACACTTAATTAAAATTAATTTATTACACATAATTATTTACATTAGCTGACTTCATAGCCTGTGATGTTGGATGTGGGTGGGGGAGAGGTGAGGAGGAAGGAGAAGGAACAGTAGGCTTGTCTGAAGTGATAGGATGCAAGAAATGGCAGCACCTCTGGAGGAGAGCAGGTGTCATGTAGGTCAGGGTCACTTGCAGAGGGCTCCTGTCAGGTCCAAATAGGTTAACCCTGATGAAGTGATACAGTCTGTTGTTACCTATTGTGAACTATTAACATTTTATAGGAATAGGAAGGGCCATGGGATGGGACCTTAAATGATCTTGTATTGGGGGGGGGGGGGGGGGGGAGGAATGCAATGCTTCTCTTATGGTATCATCATGAAACATGATAAATTCACATGTGACCAGTTCTTTACACTCAGTGATGGGAGCTCTGAAGACATCAGTAGGTTGTATCTTCAATAAATTCAGATGGTAAGGCCAGGGGCTCCCCATAAAGAATCTTTCTGATGGAGGCTTGTAAGTCCCATTTGTATGTGACACAAAGGCCAAAGGATACCCAGAGGCAATTATCAGACCACTGGCCCTTGTGACACATAATTGTAGCTTTTAGCATCTGGTGCCAATGCTCTACTTGTCCATTGGCCTGGGGGTGATAGAAGGTTGTGTGAAATTTTGTAACACCACATTAAGAACAGAGGGAGATGATAAAAAAATTGCCATGTCTGTGTGGCATTTTTGAGGCCATATGGCATGGAACAGTTTTCAAAAATGCCCAATGGAATGATGGTTGTCTTAGGAATATCATCAGGAAACATGGGTATCTGGTGATGTGCTTTGCTACAGTCAAGAAGAACTGAGATTGTCTGGGAAGCATGCAACATCTGGATGAATTCTTGAATATGGGTGATTGGATAATTGACAATGAAAGTGTATGCTTTAAGGGCATTCTAGTCACCACAGAGGCAGATACAAGAATGGTGGCATTGAGGGATCTGACAAGGCTGTGTGGAAGGCTGCACCTGCAGAATAATGTCATGGTTGTGTTTGTAACAGCTGGGCATGAATTTTACCAATGTAGCACATGACTGGCATTCTGGGTGCACTTATACAAGTAAGTTGTGAGAGCAGAGGAAAGTTTCACAACAAGTGATGTACACACTGACAGTACAGAAACTGGACTGTCAGAAGAAACCTCAGGTTGCAGAGGGAGAATGTGCAATGCACCAGGAACAGTCAAACCAGAGACGTTAATGAAGCAGCCAGCTAGTAGATTAGGGGGAAATGGCAGCATGATGGAAAAATTGAGGCTGAGTACAGGCACATCAACCTCCGTAATTTAAACACTGATGACCTTTACGTTGAGTGCCCTATACCACCACCATCTGTAACTTAAAATGTCCAGGCAAAAACCTGAGCCAGGGTGAGTTTGAGCAGGAACTGTGATGAACGTAACACCATAATCAGAGAATTGTTAGCAGCCATCAGTGGAAGGATGGTATTACACTAGCAGTGTCCACTAGCAAGCAAATTCCGACATTGGTATCCTTGATGAGAAGGCATGAAGCCAGTGAAGGTGCTAGCAGGCATTGCACTAGATACTAGTTGGTGCCATAAAGTAACATGGCAGAATGTGGCACCTACACATGCCCATTGTAAGCATTTGGAAATGTGCACAAAGGTCTGCAGTTGTAGACCACATCACCAAAAGTTGCATGGGACCAAAAATAAGGAGAGGCAGATGTGGTACAGAAGCATGGCTCGGTGGTGTGGCATCTGGCGGCATAGCCCAGGTGTTGTATAGCACTTGTTCGGTTGTCTTGAGTTACCTACAGGGTGGCAGTGCAAAACAAGATAGTGCAGCCAAGCATCCATGAGATGGCAGGGCAATGAAGTGTCTCTCTTGCCATGGCCATACATATGTGTGACTTCTGCTGTTGCATTGTGTATGGGGGTGGAAGGAAATAGGAGATGCAAATGTTTAATGATACTGTGGTGTGGTCAGTGAAGCACAAGAACATGTCAAGCAGCTCAGTAGTGGGGGATAGTAGTTGTAATTGCAGCTTGGGAGGGAGTTTAATTAACCAAATTGACCAAAGTGCTAAATCTAGTAGAAAGTCTGTGTCCACAATTGTGACAGGGTATGCATCATTCAATAATACAAGTGTTAGCTGATCTGCACTTATCATGAGCAGAAGGCGAGAGCAACATGTCACAGATAAGGTCCACATGATCGTGCAAATGGCTAACAAAACTCACAAATCATGCCTCATTTTCTGGACGACTGTCCAACATTTTCTTCAGTGATGTGGACCATGACTTAGGATTGTCAGTTTGTAGACTGGTACTTTTGGAAATCTAGTTGGCGCAAGGTGTTGATGCATGACTGGTGCAGCAAATACACTACTTTGAGATTTTGGTGATGTAACAGTGTTGAGGAGGCTGATAGTTTGTAGGTGTGCTAAACTGGTTAACAGGAACAAAATCACATGATTTACAAGTGGTGGGAGCACTAGTAGAGAGCTCAGTCTTGATATGCAGGTTTGTTTGCATAGCATAGGCAGGTATAGGTTTTGGGGCTCCATCAGAGCTGTTGTGGGCACAGTTTGGTATGTGAGACATTCCAGTACAGTGTGGTTGCAACCATCTTGGCAGAGATAAATAGAACTGTCAGAGAAACATGCAGAAGATTGGTAGGTGCCTTTATGGGGGCAATGTGGATGGAAGAGCTGCATCATACCTGAGAAAATGCAATTAGTCCACATAGACCTGTAGGGAGTAGTAATTGAGCAGGTGTGATGTTTTTCTGCAGCAGTTGAGCAGAAACAGCAAGTAATAGAAGTACAGTGGCATATCTAAATGGAATGCAGTCCAGCAGTAGTGGGGCAGCTGGAGGGTGGGGGTAGTGGCCAGCCTATGGAGGGAGGCAAGTGCTGTGTTGGCCATATGTAAATCATTGAGTTTAAGTCAGACGCACATGGGTTAGAACTGGTTGAACATCAAAGTTTACTTTGAGATAGTATCTGCAGTGAAGATGCCAGTATGGGTTCATTTTCCACTTTGAAGAACTGAAATTGTATAACTGGATTAGATGGGCTTAACAAATGTTGAAACATTGTTCAACACCCAAGTCAAAGAACTGTTAATAACACACTGAATCAAACAATAAAAGTTCAGAATCACCAATGTGGCTAGGCCTGATTTACAGGGTGGTGATCACAGAATAACATACGAATATTCATTAACACACATTTATGAGTATTTACATGATGATACACATTCACAAACACAGAAAAAACTGAATCTCAATCTGGCAGTTCACAAGAGTGGACAGCGTGGATCAGAGAGCCTATTATTGCAAAGATGTGTCTCCCATAGAGTCAATAGTTTCCACAATCTCATAAGAGATGAGACAGATTTAATTGAGGTGTTAGATGGGATGGTTTACGTAAAAATTAAGTCAGGTGAGTCTAGAGAGAGAGAAATGAGTTAGGGCAAGATAATGTTAGGATGATACATGAAAGTGAAATCCTACTCATCAGCCAATGCTACATCCATGATATTTCACAACTGGGGCACGAACTTGATAGTTGTACTCACCTTCCCTACCCCCATTCAGCATTACTCTGTTCGTTGGCTGGCATCCTATTTGGTGCCTCCCCCTCCCTCCCCCCAACTCAGCTGGGGAAAGTCACCCTTTTTTTGTTATTGAAAGGATTGCATCTGAAGAACTGAGGTGCCTAATCTCAATGAGTCTGATTTTTGGCATAAGGTGGATACAAAAGGGTGAGGCAGGCTTTAGATGAACAACTAGAGTTAATTTTCACTGCACCAAAAAGTGGGCTAATATCCATAACTAAATTAATTACAATAGGCAATAATAGTAATGCAAATTAAATCAGGGAGAAAAACATTTGTGGTTATATCTAAGGTATATGGTTCGGTAATCCTGAAATAACATACTAAAATGTCATTAAAATAAATTTATTACTTGCTACTTTACACAACATGTTACTCACTAGACTGCACAGAACAGAATAATACACAATATGGCCGCACCCAATCTGAACCACATGGGTCAAAGAGCTTACTAGACAAAAGACATCGATTTTAGAGCTGGGGTCCTTGCAGAGCAACGCCCCCCCCCCCCCCTTTGTAGTGCAGAGCATGGTGGTTCTTCAGGTCTCATACCAATTCAGTGTGGTGGGAGCATTTGGCGAACACAATTGCACTTGCGACAAAAGGATCACATGCACAGCCCTTTGGGTTAGTTTTAGGAAACTCCACCGAAGTGAGTACATAGTCACTGAGCCAATGTGGGGGAACCATGGTCATCCAACCCATGATGTAGGATCCAGGGGTGGAGGGTGTACTGAGTTTAACCCCCAGAAATGAGGGTAATTCGTCAAGTGAAGCTCAGTCTACCATTATAGTTTGATATGCATTGGGGTTATAAGTTTGTGTACATTCAAAAATACTTACACACTACTTTTGTTTACACTACCATAATACTATACAATATCAACAATGTTATTTAAATCATTTTGTTAAATTGTTTCTGTTGATAGGAAATCTGACAGCTCTGTTGTGCAACAATATGTTTTTGGCAATAGTTTCAAATACTAACATTTACTGATGTCTTTTGTTACCTATTTAATCACTTTTCAGGATCTACTTACCTCAAAACCTCAAAGTCATATTTTTGTTGTAAATTGTTCAATCAAAATTATAAAAACAAATGTCAGCACTGCCATAGTCAAAATGTACTTATGCACCTAATTTCTGTGGGTTTTTTTTTTTTTTTTTTTTTTTTTTTTTTTTTTTTTTTTTTTTTTTTACAAAAGTACTCTTAGTATAATCGTAATAATCTTATATATTTCTTGTTTGTTGTGGATTGAGTTATGTCTAACAAATAATGGATTTAAAACATTGTAATGTAACAAATTCATTCCAGAATGTTCTAGAAAACACAATGATGTATAAATACGCGCGAATTGGCATGCACAGAGAGCCATTACTTTGTCAGGTCTTAGGCTACAACATGTTTTAGTCAGTCTGTATTTGTCAGCTTTTGTCTTTGTGTCTTCCCAAGATTAAATCAATCAGTTTGTCCAATGTGATGTCACTTATTTGTAGATTACCATGGACATTCAAGAACCCACCAAATTATAAAAAATGAATTGTAGTAGGCGTCCTGCGGGGGAAGTGGCATGGTGGCTGACTTTAGCTCTGACACAGGACACAAGCACATGCTCACAACCTGAAATCATGTTTAACTCTGGGTCAGACACAGCGTTTGGTAAGCAACTTTGTACAGGCTTTGACACTAGGGTGGGCCAGGTTGTATAATGCATCGAAGACAGTTCGGTGAAGTGGCTCAGGTATAAGCAGTCAATGGCTACCAGTTGACACTTCATACCAGACTGGGTATGTGGTGTCAGGGAAAATGTGTTGCTCCAGTTGGAGTGACAAGGTGTTTTCTTGTAGCAAGGCAAGAATAGTAAGGTCTTTGGATTGCTGGCAGCCCAGGTCAGTGAGGTTTAGTGGGGTAGACATAATGTTGACATGAGACAAATAGTCGGCAACTAAAATGTCCACACCTCTGATGTATCACACATCTGTTGAATATTGGCATGTAAGATCCATGTGTCTAACGCACCTTGGGGGAAGACCACGGTAAGGATTACGATTAGCATCCATCAGTGGTTAATGATCTGTGTAGATAGCGAATAGCCAACCTTCAATATCATCTCTGAAATATCTGACTGCCTCGCACAGTGCAAGGAGTACTCTGTAAATGCTGACCACTTTGACTAGGATTTTGTCAGCTTTTAGAAAAAAGCAGAGGGATTGGGGAGCCTTGCCAGTATCACTCACATCGGTTGTAATAGAAATAGGTTCATCACGGGCTGGGTGAGTAAGGGTGAAAGCTTTGGAGAGAGCAGTTTTAAGCTTTTGAAAGAATCTGCCATCTCTGGTGTCCAAATGAGCTTCAATTTCCCTGTGGTTTCCTTGCCTGTCAGGGTGCCCGTCAAGGGAATTTGAATAGATGTGGCATGGGGCAGGTGGCGGCTGTAAGAGTTCACCATGCCAGAGTTTGGTGAAGTCCTCTGGGTGTGGTAGACCAAGAATGAGTTCAACTCTTGAGGAGATGGGGCAGACACCCTCAGCAGTTACTGTGTGGCCTAAGAATGTGAATTCTGGGTGATGAGCTGAGACTTCTTGTGGTTAATTTCCACTCCATTAGCAGCAAGAACTGCAAATGGTTGTGACAGATTATGTGTGTGGTCCTCAGGTGTGGAAGAAAAAGTGAGTCTATCACCGAATTATGCATAGTCAAAGGGAATGTCAAACAATGTTGAGTCCATGAAATGTTACTGTGTTCATGCAGCATTTTTGAGGCTATATGGCATGGAGCAATAATCAAAAAGACTGAACAGAGTTATGATGGCTGTCTTTGGGATATCATCAGGAAACATGGGAATTTGGTAGTATGTCTTACTGCAGTCAAGCACAGAGAAGATCTGAGAACCATGCAACATTTACGTAAAATCCTGGATGTCCAGTATTGTGTAGTTATCAATTAGGGTATGAGCAATGAGGGCGCCATAGTCCCAACAACGTCTGAGATTTCCATCTTTCTGGGGCACCATATGGATGGGGGATGACCAGTTGCTGTCAGACTGGCAGATAATGTTTGAATTCTGAAGGTCCTTTATAATGTATTTGACACGGAGAAGTATCTGCACATTTAGGCAGCGCGCCTTATGCCATACTGGCGGGCTTGCAGTTGTGTTGATTCTGTGGCGTGTGCCATTAGAAATAGCGTGCAAGGACACAGGAAGTGGAGGTGGCTGTGTTGGGGGAGAGGCTGACAGGCAATGTGCAGCCTGAGGGGGCGTAACCATGACTGTGTGAGGGTGTGTGTGTGGAATGGCTGCAGCAGCAGTTGTGTCTGCAGCAACTGGTCATGAACCTTCTCATTGCAGTCACGTAAGTTGATATATTGTGTATGTAAAGTATCGATAATGGAATGTTCATGATAGCAACCCATAAGGGTGGGGTACCCTTTAGCAATACCAAGTTGGGTTGTTTCGTGGAAACCTCGAGCTGTGACAGGGGAGGTTGTGCCACACTGGGAACAATGGAACCAGAGATGTGAGTGAGGCAGCCAGCTTGGAAATTGGGGGAGAGTGCATAATGATGAAGGAAGTCAAGGACCAGCACAGGTGCATCAACTTCTGCAACATAGAATGTTCAAGGGAAAACCTGATCGGGATCAAGTCTGAGTAGTAGGTGTGAACAACCTAACACTATAATTGTTGGCCACTATCAGAGGGGGCACACATATAGGATCAATGTTAAGGGAGTGGGCAGGCAGGAGAACACTAATGTCTGCTCCAGTGTCCACAAGGAGGTGAAATCCAGTGTTGATGTCCTTGATGAAGTGTTGTGAAGTCCGTGTGGGCACAGTAGGCATTGGGCGAGATAATGGTTGGCGCCGTGGGGCAGCATGGCCGGATGTGGAGCCTAGATGGGCCTGCCGTAAGTGTTTGGGTATGTGCTTGGTGGTTTGTAGTTGCGGGCAGCATTGTCAAAGGCTGCATGGAACCAGCAGTAAAGAGAGGCAACATGTGGATCAGGGACGTGGTTTGGTGGTGTGGCGGTTGGTGGTGCGGCTCTGTTGTTGGGCATTCACTCTGCCATATCCGGTGACCTTTGGAGTGGCAGTGTGGGAGCGGGCAGTGTAGCTGGGTGCCCACACAATAATGGCAGCAGAGCCTGCACTTGTGCTGACAGTGGAGCACCTGTCTTTCTGATGTGTGATAATGGAATCTGTTGCTGCAGCATGCTGGCAGCGGGGGACCACAGATCCCGATGTTTAAGGACACTATAGGCATAGTCAGCAAAGTACAGCCTTGTTTGTTCACTGGGGACCGTAGTTGTAGATGCAACTCAGGCGGTAGTTTGATGAGCCATATTGTCCACAGTGCAGCATTTAGTAGGAAGTCTGTGTCTATTAGGGCCCAGATGCGGTGCCACAATTGTCATGGCATAAGGTCTCGCAAATGCTCTTTGTAGATGATATGATGCATCGCCTCAGAAGGAGAATGGGATAGATGGTCGATAATGCTAAGCTTAGCCAAATCGTATTGGCAGTGAGCAGGAGATGAGAGCAGCAGGTCACGTATGAGGTCTGTATGTTCCTGCAGGTGACTGACAAGACACATGAATCGGGTGTCATCATCTAGGATGCTGTGAATATCTAACAATTTGTCCTCTAACAAAAACCATGTTTTTGGAATGTTGGATTGTAGGGCTGGTAACTTAAGTAGCCTGCTAGGAGCTACGTGTGCGGTCTGACCAGCGCAGCAATCACATCACTCTGACACTGGGGGAGGAGGGCGGGGTGTAGCGGTGGTGAGTGGTGCCAAATCACAATTGTGAACACCATGAGGCTGAGACATGTTAACACTGCTATGTTAGTTGGAAAAAACCACATGACTGAGAAACAGCAGGCATGTTATGCAGGAATTCAGTCTTGATATATGAGTTTGTTTGCACAGCAAGGGCAGGTACAGTTTCTGGGACCCCAACTGGGATTGGTGCAGGCATGTACAGGTACTGTGGACATACCACTACATTTGTGCTGGTATACACACGGACAGAGTTTGCCACTCAAAACAACCCAGTGTGGAAGTCTAAACGTTACAGCCTGGCATGGCAGTTGTGGCCAGTGCCATCATGGGAGCGGGTGGTAGGCATGCGGAAGCCAGTAACAATGAGTGCGGGAATGCAGCAGGCACAGTTGTAACCAACATGGCTGGGACAGGTGGTGCTGCGGAGGAAACATGTGGGAGATATGCAGGAACTGCGGCAGGTTGCAGTGTGACTGCACCTGCGAATTTGCATGTAATCCATGGAGTACTGCGTATGCTGCGCCTGTTGTGCAGGCATGATGTGTTGGTGTAACAGATGAGTGGAAACAGCAGGTGATGGCAGTGCATGAACTTTTCCAACTAGAATGATGTGTGGCAGTAGGGCGGCAGCTGGCTAGCAGTTGTGCTGATCCTGTGGATGTGCATGCTTTGTCGACCATGCGGGAACTGTTGAGGTTAACTCGGAACCATGTAGGCTAGGATCGAGTGAATACCGAATCTCACTTTAGCACGGTATCTGCAGTGTAGATGCTGGTACTTGAAACAATGCAACTTAGACCAGGGTCAGCAGCAGTTGAAACATTGTTCATTACACAGTCAGAAAACGAAGCACTTTTAACACTCGCTAATCCAATGAAAAACTGTTCGGGGTCATCAGTGTGGTTATTTATGAGGTATATGGTTTGGTACTCCTGAAATAACACACTAAAATATTGTGTAAAGTAGCAACTAATAAATTCATGTTAACATGTTACATGCTAGACTGTACAGAACAGAATAATACACAATATGGTCGCAGCCAACCAGGACTGCATGGGTGAAAGAGCTTACTAGACTAAAGACATATCACTTTTAGAGTTAATAGTCGCCACATATTTATATGACAGTGGATATTATGAAGAAGCAAAAGAGTATAGAGATTATTATGAGGTGGAAGAAATTTATTACAGTAATATTATTGAAATTAATGTACAGGATGCAGAATAAATGCCTGATGAACAGAGGGATGAGTCAAGAGAATTTTTGTGTGAATTTAGGGATGTATTTAGTGACAGACCAGATATGGTAAATAACTATGAGTGCAGGCTGAGACTCAGATTACATGAACCATTCTTCCTAAAACCATATAATGTACCATTTTCAACATGATGGAAAGCTGAAAAGGAGCTACAAAAGATGCAAATTTGGGGGATCATAGAATGGAGTGTCAGTCAGAACAACAATCCATTGGTCATTGTGCGAAAATTAGATAAAGGAATTAGGATAGTATTATCTTCAAAACATTTCAACAAATTACTTGGAAGAAAAACATGCTATCCAGAAAACAAATGAGCAGTTTCACAAATTTACAGATATAACATATATGACTAGCTTTGTCCTCACTGGTGGGTTTCACTAGATAGCCTCGGAAGTTGGTTCTGAAAAATGTACTACTTTTCTTTATGGAGGAAGATCATATCAGTACTGTATTGCACCTTTTCGTCTAAATGTTTCAGTGGCAGAATTCATAGGGGATTTTATTTGGTTTCAGGACAAGAACTGTCAAAAACTTACTGTTTATGTTGCTAACATTTTGGTTACTAACAGGAAATGGAAAGATCATTTGCATCTGTTGAAATAAGTGGCTACAAAATAAAGGGAAGGGGGAACGATATTAAAATTGGAGAAATATGAATTTAGTTTGAAAAAATTAAAAATTATTTATCATTATATCAGTGAGGAGGAAAGTTTTTAGTCTGATGAAGACAAAACCTTGGTCATTGCAAATTTTCCTGCTCCAAGTTCAAAAAAAGGGATTTCTGCTTGGTAGGATTCTATAAAGCATATGTGACGAGTCAAGCATTAAATATTCCTATATTGAATAACTTTTTAAAGAAAAGTAGTATATCATTATGGGACAGAGATAGTCCAACAGAATTTGAGGATATTAAGAGAGAGTTTTGCGACAGCAAAATTTTACATACACCAGACCTCGGTTTAACTTTTGTATTATGACATATAGCAGTCATGGAGCACATTTCTTCAGAAAACACTAAATGGACAGACTGAACAATTATCTACATCTTCTGCTGGTATAGCTATAGCTGGTATAGCTATAGCTATAGCTAAAGTGTGCATTTACTAAATTTAAAAATTACTTATTTTGGCCACAAAGCCATAGTTTATTCTGATCACAAAGTACGTATGATATTACAAGAGGCTAACTAACTAGATAGGAAATATTTTTATTACAATTTGATTACATAGTCAGGTACATTAAGGGGTAAGAAAATACCTATACTGGTCTTCAAAGTAATGGTCGTTGGCTACAGTACCCTTCTGGCACTGACTGTACAGCTGTTGGAAAGTCTCAGCAAACACTACTTGTAGAATTGCTCAAAGCACTGATGTCATGCATTGTTGGATTTCCACGATTGCGAAGCATAAGCCTTGCAGTTCTCATTCACAAAGACAGCCACCGATCATTAGCAAACATCCATCACACTCATTCGATGTTGTCTGGGACTGTGATTGTGGATGGTAGATCTGAATGAGGTTCAGGATGAACACCTTCCTTTTCATCTGCAAAGCACCTCACCTCACCCACCCACGCACACACTCTCCCACTCTCTCTCTCTTTCTCTCTCTCTCTCTCTCTCTCTCTCTCTCTCTCTCTCTCTCTCTCTCTCTCTCTCACACACACACACACACAAACTTTTTACTCTCTGCTTGAACAACATACACCTGCACTAACATCCAATTGGTCTACATTGCCATTTTGCCTATTTTGAAACAAAACTTTACGTTAATACATTGCTCCACATTACACTCCATGTTGCAATGACAAGTTATTGATCCCATTAGCTAGGTTGCAGTGTGTACCATTACTTCACAGCAGTGTTTTGCATGATAGGAGGCACTTGTTGCCATGTTTCTCAATGTGTATGCATGGACATCTCATCCTCACCAGTGCAGTTTGTAAAATATGGGACCATTCACAGAATTTTTCAGACGCACCTCCATTAAAGCAGATGTATGGAGTAGGTTATCATTGGGGGCTGCAAATGAGTAAGTTAATGATTGCAGTGAAGGGTAATTTAAAATTATGTCCCTAAATGGAATTAGGGGTGAAACTTGTAAGAGTCCTTCCCTTTGCTGCATCCTATAAGAGGTCTGGACAAACTGTGTCTGACACTACAAGACACAGTTTTATTAGGATGACTTGCATGTGTGGTGGGGCACACAATTAAAGAAAACTTTGTACTTATCTTGTATTAGATGCTTGTATTAGATGGACGGTTGTGTTGTAGTAGACCATAGATCCAGGATTTTGCAACAGTTCAGTTCACCTTATACATGACAATGAAAAGGTGGTCATGGTTAAATGATGAACTCTCTTAGTTTTACTTCTTTTCTTAATAAATGTTTTTATTTCCTTATAGGACAATGTTCATGTTGCACAATACAAAATAACCAGCAACAGATTACGAAGCTGCTTACAGTCTCACATCCAAATACAGAGAGCTGTAACATGGCTTCCACTGAAACATTTACCGGGTAACCCCATAATAAGACTGTTATGACTAATAACACACCTATGCACGTTACGCCAGCTAAAAGTGTCGCTAGGATCCTCAACCATCCCATCGAAGTCCAACACAAGATACGTCTGTGCACACCCACTCTCGTCCATTTATTAGTATCGTCTGGAGACACAAACACGTTTGCGAGCACAGTAAGCATATAACTGAGGCAAAGTTCATGGCTGGCCCAGTGCCTCTCTCAAAACCCAGGTGGCTGGCAGGGTGCAGTGTGGTAGTGCAGCCAGCTCCGCACAGTGGCCAGTTCTGGTAACAGGTGGCATGCCGTTCAAACACATGCGTTGCGCATTACCACATTCCTCCCCCTTCACGGTGTAATGTCCAGGGGTGCCAAACGCACCCAGGCTACGTCCATGGGTGATGCCTCATCCATCTCCGGCATCTCCTGCCATTGTCGGGCTGGTACTACCCCATAGGGTCAATAATGTCCTGATTGTCTTTGCCAGGAGTGGTTGGTACCTCTGTGTATGTTGCTTGCAATTATGGGGGAAGAGGGAACACCGTCTGCCCTCAGAACTGGAGATAAAAAAGGTTGAGTCATGGCCATTTCCGGTGTCTGGATGTCCATAGCTTCGGAAGCAGTGGCCCTCTCCCCACTGTCCAGCGCCAGAGGCTCAGTGAGGGAAGCCGTAGGTGCCAGCAACCCGGAGCACAGGGATGTAACTGCTGGGACTGGTGCCAGTGCTGGGAAAGGTGCCCGTACAGTTGACGGAGCTAGGGCGGACACAGTGCGCAGTGCAGAGGTTGGTTCCTCAGAAGATGTCAGCACGGAGCATGCCGGTAAAACAGGCCCTGGAGGAGGCACGGGTGGAGATGGTGCCTGTGTATCTGCTGGGAGTCGTGGGTGCAACTGATCCCAGTGTCGACGAAGAGTGCCCACAGCCGTGTCCACAGTGCAGAGGCAGTGGCCGAGACATGACTTCACCTTACCCGGCAGCCAACGAGGATGCCGGACAAACCTGCACGCCCACATGAGCGACCCCAGAACATAATGACCTGATGGCCGTGTGGGCACACTCTGTGGCTGATGCAACAACAAATGAAAGAGAGTGCGAGGTTGTCGGCCATGGAGCAATTCTGCCAGGCTGTGTTCCCCTGCCGGGGTGAATCGATACAACATCAAGAAATGGATAATGGCATCGTCCACAGAGCAAGAGGTCACATATTTGCGCATTTGAGCTTTAAAAGTACACACAAACCTTTCCCCTTTGCCATTAGACTGGGGATAAAATGGAGGGGATGTAATATGGCTAATGCCCAGACGAGCACAAAAATCTTGAAAAACAGAAGAAGTGAAAGGGTTGCCATTATCTGAAACAAGTGTGTGTGGAAACCCCTCCAAAGCAAAAACTTTAGACAGTGATTGAATAGCTACAGCAGTGGACATGGTATGGCAATGAAAAATGTATGGAAAGTTTGAATAAGCATCACAAGAAAAAAACCAATAAGATTTCAGGAAGGTGCCTGCGTAATCGATATGCACCCGTTCCCATGGCTGTCGGGCCTGCGGCCAAGAAGAGAGAAACACCCGAAGCGCCACCTGCTGCAAAGTGCACAACAAGCACTTAGCCACCAGCCTCGTAATGTCACCATCAATGCCAGGTCAAAACATGTGCCGAAAAGCCAATGTTTTTGTGCGGGAAACTCCCAGCAAATTATTTGCTCCACTTTCTGTTTTTCTTACTTATAATTTTTTATCAATTTGCCTGGGGTAACTGCCTAGTAAGGCCTTGCAATTCAGTATACTGCTGACAGTACATTTATCCTTGTTGTCACTTTAAAAAATTAATTAAATAATTACATGCTATTAATGTTAATTAGTAAAAATGGAACAGTTTAATACATAGTGATACATATAACAACATTAACAGGCAAAGAAAAAGAAACAACATCAAAATCATATAAATTTGCTTATAAGTATACACATACAGGTTAAAATATTGTCGCGGTGAAATGGAAGCAGGCTTTACTTCGAAGACAGGGTTGTCAACTAAATACAGCACTTAAACTGAAAGCAGGTTTATTGCGAACTTAACATACACGCAGCACTAACTGCCTCTCGGGCAGAGTGCTCTGCTATTTATACACAGACAGAATGTACCAGAAATTAGAAGAATGGTTAACATAAGAAACAAGTAGAAATTACAAGTGAACATAAGAAATATGTAGAATATTCTGGAAATGTTAATTACAAAGACATAAATTTTTGCCAGTGGACAGGATTGAACCGGCGACCTTCAGCACCGCAATTGGTGATGCTATCCCTTATGCCACACCGGCAGTCGGTTAACGTGGTGTCTCGCGGCAATATTAATTCCCCTTCTGAGTAATAAAAAAATTCCTCTATGGCATAGTATGTCTTTTTGAGCCAGTTTTGTAGGGGTTTTCAAAACGTTTTTAATGGTGTAGTGTGTACTTCTGGTGGCAGTGCATTGAACATATTAATTCCAAGGCAGGTATAGGTATTTTGGCTTATGCTCAGTCTTGTAAAGGGCTGCTCAATCTTTCCTTTGTGACATATATTCTGAGAATATATGTGAAAACCAGGCACTTGAGAATTAACAGTGATGGGACTGTCAGGAAACCCAGTTCTTTGAAGAGTGACCTACAAGATACATTGTTTCTGAAAACACGTACTACACATCTGATAGCCATTATGAGGCAAAAAAAGGCTGTTTTTACTCCTGGATAGTTGCCACAAAGCAATATGTTACATGACTATAAAATAATAATAATAATGTGAGCTAAGTACCATGCTTGCACATACACCTGTCCTGAGTTTGTGCAACAGTTATATCACTCTTGATAATTTATTGCATATGGAACCTGTGTGGACGTTCCAAGTTAGTTTGGGATCAAAGTGCACACTCATAAGTTTAACAGATTCATTATTGGTGTTGTACAGACTAAAAAAAAACATTTTCAGTTTTATTCAGATTTACTGTCAGTTAATTGTTATCAAACTAGTTAGTGTCAGTTTTGCAGTTGTTTTCCCTTGTTCATGTAGTTCCACTATATGATTACCAGTTATAATGAAAGTGGTGTCATCTGCACACAAAACAGATTTACACACCATATTACTACAAAGATCACAAAAATAATTTTTAGAAAGTTAGCAGCCCAGTTTGGTGCCTTGAGGCATGTCTCTTTAAATGTTTAGGAAACTAGAGCTCGTGCCATTGGATTGCACCTTCAGCCTCTTATCACTAAGATATGAAATCTATTACAGTGATACCATAGTACTTTAATTTGTCTGTGAGAATCCAACGAGTCAAATGCCTTGCTTAGATCAAACAGTACACCATCAGCAGATGACTTTCCCTCAAAGGCATTGAGTACTGTTTAAAAAACATGCTCAATAGCTGCAACTGGTAAAAGAGGGTTAGTGTTCCTCCTTCTTTGTGAATGTCAGGAGGAACATGACACACAAATGTCCACAAAGGTAAGTATCAAACTCTGTTTTGCCAGAATTTGTAGAAAATACATTTTCTGGTGGTAAAGTATCGTTGTAGTTCTTCTGGGAGCTGCAGGTTACCAAATGAATTAAAGAAGAATACCACATTCATATTCTTGTTGCTAACATATGATACCAAATGTGTTCCTGGTCCTCCAGCAATATCTAAATTCATTATTCCAGATTAACCTGTTTTTCACATAAACACATCTTTGAATCTTGGAATGATGAACTTATTTTTTTGCAAACTTAACCAGGTCTGTAATTGCGGGTCTATCAGGTAAAACAGCTACTATAGTTTCCCCCCCCCCCCTTTTTTTGGGTGTCATATACCCTAAATGCGGCCCTGCTAGTACTGATGGGTTCCATTCCTTGGACAGAAAAATAAATAAATAAAATAAAAACCTCTCTCTTGTGAGTGCATGTTGGTAAAAATACATTTGCAACTGTTACCAACGTCACAGATTTGACACTTTCAGTGTTACAGCAGTATGGGGAAGTCTTGTTGCTTTGAGTGTACGCCAGTTGAGAAACAAATTTTTTGCATATAAGTAATATACGTAAATACGAATGATCTATAAAGAGCTTTGAAAAACCATTGTTACTTTGTGTACAATGTATGCAATAGGCTGTGCCTTATGGCTGCAAAATATGAGAGACAGAGACATGTTGAAAACCGAATTCGAAGGCTGGGTCATTAATAGAGCACAACACATCACACTTTGAACATGTTTTTTGCAAACACAAGCTTACACTCAGAACAGATTGACTTCTGATTGGAGAACTCCACTATTTATACATAGAAAGAATCTTCTAACACTTTTAAGTACATCAAACACAAGAAACACATAGAATATTATAGAAATAGTAAATACGAATAAATAAATCGTTTTCTGACAGTGGTTGGATTTGAACCGGGGATCGCCAGCACAGAAATCTGTGACGCTACCCGAGTCACCATGCGTTCCCCTGCTAGATTCATGGCAATACGTAGAACCAGAGTTAGATATGAAGAGCTCGCGATTGTCATACCAAGATTATAAAATTATCAGTTTTTAATAAAAATTATCTTACCTTTTGAAAAATATTGCATTAATGGCATATTATAGACTACATGTACAGCCTAAATTGTTTTGCACATAGAGAATTTTGTTTGTTCACTTTGAAATTCAGGTGGCCACTCTATTAGTGAAACTTAATCCTAGCATATTTTTCATAACGCGACCATGGTGGACGGATTGATTATATGCATACCCTCATAAAATCGAAAAAATACCGGTTTTGTCAACTGCTGTTTGTTTATAATGAAACAAACTTTTAAAATATTACGGATGTGTTAGTGTGATCTAGAACCTGAATTGTGTTACCAAGAAAGGAGTACATTATGAGGAACATAAGACATTTAAAAATACTGTTTTTTCCTAGTTGTTATTGTTGACTTTTACTTAAAATTTGGTTTTGAAATGCAGTCGCGAACATAAAAATATAGAAATTTACGTTCACTGTGAAAGTTGTCTTTATTAGAATAACACTGGCTGGATTGTTGATTGACAGAGACCGCCTGGTCCTTAATCATGATTCCTTAACTATTTTTGTGCATTTACTTGTTGTTGTTGTTGGTTTTTAGGGGACTAAACAGCTAGGTCATCAGTCCCGCACATTTCATTACATATTCAAGGTGAATTAATTACTTCCCCATAAATTTATGTACTGTATATTTGTTAAAAACAGGAAAACTCTTGTATATTAGCGTACAATATTGACTTTTGCCTCATATCTCGTACAAATGATGAAACTCTTGTATGCGTATGAGAATTCTCGTACGATCAAAACACTGTTGGTATCCTTGGACAAATCATCATCCCTCTGAAGTTTCCACATTCCACGACAGCCTGATGCTTTTAGGAGGGGACGTGTGGGTGGGAGGAGTATTTTTCCTCAGTGCCAGCCTACTAAAAATTAATCTTTTCATAATGTACATCATTTCAAATACGATAATGATGGCAGGCATATTTAATGTAGTTGCAAAATTGTGATGAGAAGAGCTCTAAATTGAATCAATTTTATAAAATTAGGAGTATCAATGTCGTCATTGCACCTAAATTTAATTTTTTTGAATATACAAGTTCAGTACAGCAGTTGTATCTTCGTATTCTTGATGTGAAGAGCACTACTGAAAAGAATTTTTTTTGTTCACTTCATAATGAGATAGTTGGCGATCTGCTACAGTTATTATAATGACAGTATTGTGTCATTATGTCAATTGAAGATTTTAACAAGCTGAATCCTTTATTTAACATATCAATCAGACCATTTGTGAGGAAAATTAACAAAATCTTTCTCAGTGGTCCCAAATCTGTCTTTACAAATTAATCAAGAATGAATGAGATGACAAAATTTTCCATGAAATGTCCCTATCTTCTTATGCTAAACCTATGTTGGATGAATTATTTCATTGTCATGTTCATATAGTCTTCCCAGGCGATATCACTGTATCTTGGTGTACATGGTAATTGGCGATAGCTCTAAGTGCGTTATACTAAAAAAAGTACCCTGTCAGAGTAAGACATGGGGTATGTTAAAGTAAGGCAACTTTGAAGAATGATAATGCGAATATAATACTATTATAAAGTTGTGTGTGTGTGTGTGTGTGTGTGTCTTGGGACAAAAGGCACTTGAAATAATCGCTCGGGGCTGCAAAAATTTGTAATGATCCTATAACTAGGTAACGTGGTGAAACATTATGGCTACAAAAAGTAGTAAACTGGTTCAGCACTTTACAAAATTAAAATTTTATGGGCGCTTTCTTGGTTTTGCGCACAGCTGCTGAACATGGTCAGTGCGCCACTGGGCTTGAGTCTTTTTAGTAAGACACTTAATAGAATTCTCTATGGAAGGGAAAGAAGCTTAGGGTTTAACATCTCGTCGACAGCCTGTTCATTAGCAATGGAGCTTATGCTCAGATTTTCGAGGTAGGATGTGGGAGGAAATCGGCTGTGCCCTTTGAAAGAAACCATCCCAGCAGTTGCCTGGAGTCATTTAGGGAAATCATGGAAAACCTAAATCTGGATGGCCGGAGGTGGATTTGAACCACCATCCTTTCGAATGTGAGTCCAGTGTCTTACCATTGCGCCACCTTGCTCGGTAATTATGTATGCCATACACAGCAGTGATATACCTCTGTAGTTCTTGGTCATAGTCTTATCACCTTTCCATATTGGACATATGATGGCCACTGTCCATTCCTCAGGTATCTCTTCCTCATTCCATATTAGTGTTATTGGTTCATGAATCTGTGTATGTGTCTCCTCACCAGCATATTTTATCAGCTCTGCTGGTACCTGATCTATCCCTGCTGCTTTGTAGTTTTGTAGCATCTTGGTAACTATTGTCACTTCTTCTAATGTTGGCATTATGTTTTACAATTGAACATGCCTAAATGTTTTCAGCCTTGATTACCCTCCTTATTATTATCATTATCATCAGGCACATTCATCAGGTTTTCAAAATATACCTTGCAGTTTCCTAAGTGGAGACTCACTAGTAATGCAGTTCCCATCTTTGTCTTTCATCATACCAGTCACTGGTGTTCCGAGGCACTTGTACCATGTTTATGAACCATTTTCTTTTTTGACAGATGGTTGGCCCTTTGATAAACCCTCCATTTTTATCTGGGCTTGGGACCAGGTGACAGTTAAGCTAATATAATTCCAAATTATATATCACATGTAAATGTAACCATTAAGAATTGAGAAAGGAAGTATATGATATCATACATATTACACTTCTGTTGCCTTCTGTATCATGCATTAAAATCTTCAGTATTGATTAGTGAACATAGAAAATTTAAAACAATACCGGTACCAACTTCTGACCTGTGTACCAATCCGGTGTTGTAGAAATGACACATAAAAATGCTAACGTTGCACGAAATAGCATTCTAGGGATGTTTGGCTTGAATGGTTCTTTTGAAATAACACTCACATTACGCGTAACTACAATGCCAAATCTGATAGTTGTATGATCTAGGCAGCAGAGGAAATAAAAAAAAATCTTAGTAATGAAGTCCGTAAATATAATTGATGTGTGGAATCTTTATTTCGCTTGCTATTCTGTAAGTTTAGCTTTCTTGTCTGTTATCACAAAATCCAATATAAAGTTATTAAGTTTTAATTTTTAAGTCTCAAAAGCTATGACGAGAGAGAGAGAGGGGGGGGGGGGGGGAGAATGGGGAGTGGATGGACAGAATGTACAAAAACGATTGTTTTTCTCAGGGGCAATATGGTATTTTACTGTTTTCTGGAATATGCTCATAATATGCCTTCTTTCCTCATGAATTGCAGTATTCTTTTAAAATAACAGAAACGTAAAGTAAAATAATTTGGGTCAAGTGATGCCTGTAACGTCAACGCACATGGTACTGCCCCTGTTATTGTAACATTCACTATCAGTGATCTATTGTTTGGGCATTCGTATTTTAGAAAATGATTTATAAATATTGCATAGTACCACACTGTACAAATCTCTTACATATATTGAGGTGTTTGTTCCTATATTTCACTGTGGATTCAGAACTACACATTGTATAACTTCCACAAAACCTCCATTTGTATATACAGGATGAATCTAAATTCGCGCACTCGGGCTTAGCAACGTGATTCCTCACATTCTAGCAATAAAAAATGTCTCACAAAATTTCGTCCTGCAGATATTTCCGGTAGTAAATGGACGTCAAAGGTTGAGATGGGTGTGTGCCCCATACAATAATGTGTTTCAGAATTACACTACTACATCAACAAACTTCTAGGGGATGTGGGGGTGTCTTGAGGAACAAAGTGAGCATAGAAACCCATGCCTGGAAACGTCATTTAATGACGCTACAGAGCGTCGAAGTTGCTGGAGGGGGATGTCTAGCGGCAGGAGCTGGTTCCTGTAACTTGGACTCTCTGAAGCGTCGTTGAATGGCGTTTCCAAGCATTGGTTTCCATTCTCATTTTGTTCCTCAAGACGCTCAATACATCCCTTACAAGTTTGTTGGTGTAATTATGAGACACAATGACGTATGGAACACACAGCCATCTATCTTTGACGTCCATTTACTGGCAGAAATATGTGAAGGATGAAATTTTGTGGGAGATATTTCATTGTTGGCAGGCGAGGAATCGCGCTGCGAAGCCCGAGTGCGCGAATTTAGATTAACACTGTATGCTTATGCCCATCTTTCAGTCTGCAACGAAAACTGTTATGGTCTTCAGTCCAGAGACTGGTTTGATGCAGTTCTCCTGCCTACTCTTCCTGAGCAAGCCTCTTCATCTCCTCATAAGAATGGCAACCCACATCCATTTAAATCTGTTCACTGTATTCGTCTCTAGGTCCCCCTCTGGGATTTTTAACATTGGAGGGAAGTGTGGGGTAAAATAATGTGTCGTACCAATCAGTCCCTTCTTTTAGTCAAAGTAGGCTATGCCAAAAATTCCTTTTCTCCCCAGTTCTGTTCAGTACCTCCTCATTAGTTATGCGAACTATCCACCTAATCTTGAGCATTCTTCTATAGCACCACATTTCAAGCTTCTATCCTCTTTCTGTCCAAACTATTTATCGTCCATGTTTCACTCCTGTAAAAAGCAAATTTCCACACAAATGCCTTCAGAAGAGACTTCCTTACACTTAGATTAATATTTGATGTTTGTAAATTTCTCTTCTTAAAAAACACTATTCTTCCCATTTCCATTCTGCATTTTATATCCTCTGTACTACGACCGTCGTATGTTATTTTACTGCTGAAGTAACAAAACTCAGCTACCACCTTTACTGTTTCGTTACCGAATCTAATTGCTTCAGCGTCGCCTGATTTTCTTAAGACTGCATTCCATTACCCTTGTTTTGCTTTTGTTAATGTTCATCTTATACACTCCCTTCAACACACTGTCCATTTTCTCTTCCTGGTCCTTTGCTGTCTCTGACAGAATTACAATGTCATCATCAAAACGCAATGTTTTTATTTCTTCATCCTGTACTTTAATCCCTTTTCAAAATGTTTCCTTGGTTTCCTTCACATCTTGCTCGATGTGCAAATTGAATGACATTGGAGAAGGCCTACAACCCTGTCTTACTCCCTTCCCAACCAATGCTTTCCTCTCATGCCCTTCGACTTCAATAACTGTTCTCTGGCTTTTGTACAAGTTGCAAATAACCCTGCTTTCCTGTATTTTACCCCTGCTGACTTCAGAATTTAAAAGAGTGTATTCCAGTCAACATGGTCAAAAACTACAAAAGCTAGAAATGTAGGTTTGCCTTTTCTTAATCTACCTTCTATGATAAGTCGTATAGTGAGTATTGCGTCCCGTGTTCCTATATTTCTCACGAATCCAAATTGATCTTCCCCGAGGTCAGCTTCTACCAGCTTTTCCATCCTTCTGAAACTAATTCGTGTTAAAATTTTGCAACCATGACTTATTAAACTGATAGGTCTGTAGTTTTCATAGCTGTCTGAGCCCGACCTTTTTTTTTTTTTTTTTTTTTTTTTTTTTTTTTTTTTTTTTTTTTTTTTTTTTTGGTAAGGTGATTATTACATATTTCTTAAAGTCTGAGGGTATTTCGCCTGTGTCATACATCTTACATACCAGGTGAAATAATTTTGTTATGACTGGCTCTCCTAGGAATTCAGTAGCTCTGAGGGAATGTCGTCTACTCCAGTAGCTTAGGTCTTTCAGGGCTCTGTCAAATTCATCTCTCAGTTTAATATCTTCTATTTCATCTTCATCTACTTCCTTGTCTAAGTTCATTTCCTTCGTAGAGCCCGTCTATGTACTCTCTTCACCTTTCAGCTTTCCCTTCTTTCCTAAGAACTGGTTTTCCATCTGAGTCTTTGAAATTCATAGAGCTGTTTTCCTTGTCTCCAAATATTGTTTTTATTCTCCTGTAGGTGGTATCTATTTTTCCTGTAGTTATACGTTCTTCTACAGACTTGCATTTGTTTTCTAGTGACTCCTGCTTAGCCATTTTGCACTTCCTATCAATATTATTTCCTAGTCGTCTGTACTCCATTTTGCGTGCTTCATTTACTGCATTTTTATATTTTCTCCTTTCATCAATTAAATTTAGAATTTCCTGTGAAAGCCAAGGATTTTTGTAGGTTTTAACTTTCTACCAATTAAGTGAATGCACAAGAATGAACCAGCTCATAATTAACAATAGTAAAACAGTTGCGTTAAATTAAATAACTGTCACAACAACGCCTCGCAATATCCTGAGATCACTATCAACAACCAACCCATTGAGCATGAGGAAGAAACGAAATTTTTAGGTATCTGGTTACAAGGTGATCTAAAATGGGATAAACATATAGAACAAGTAAATAAAAAATTGAGTACTCGTAGCTACTTTTTAACTCTCAAAGGACGCGTTAACACACAGTCACTTATGTGGGCCTACTATGCTTATTTTAATACCCATCTAAAATATGGCCTCATTCTGGACAAATTCCCCTGCAGCTCTGGGGACCTTCAGAATACAAAAGAGCCATTAGAATAATCACAGGGTGACTTACATCAACATAACACAAGATTAAAAGAAAACTTGCATGTTCTCCCAGGCAATACCAGTCTATACAAGAAAGGCACTTTTAACACGGCAATAGAACTTTTTAATAAGTTGCCTGCTAACATTAGAAGTTTGCAAAATATAAATTTATTTGGAAGATCCATTAGAGAGTATCTACAGTACCACTGTTTTTATTCAGTAAGTGAATACTTGAACAGTATTGATTGTAGACCTATAGCTAAGTGATTTTTTTTTTGAAGTATAAACATGTTATACTTCTCAAATGATATAGCCAAATATTAACATGTAATACTATCTGTTAACGCTAAAATGATATCTGTCATTTATTAGAGTGTAAGTCCAATATCATCCTGTACTTTTTACAACATATGATCCAAGGACTAAATAAATAAATAAATAAAAGTAAATACCTATTTGGTCCTCTGCTGCCTTCACTATTTCATTTATCAAAGATACCCATTCCTCTTCTACTGTTTTAGTTTCCCCCTTTCTGTCAGTTGTTGCCTAAAGCTCCCTCTGAAATTTTCAAGAACTTCTGGTTCCTTCAATTCATGTAGGTCCCCATCTCCTTATTTTCCTGCCTTTCTGCAGTTTTTTCAGTTTCAGTCTACAGTTCATGACCAACAATATATGTCTTACCATTATTAGATCTATCTGGTACCTTTCGGTGTCTCCTGGTCTCTTTCACGTATACAACCTTCTTTCATGATTCTTAAACCAAGTGTTTGTTATGATTAAATTATATTCCGTGCAAAATTTTGTCAGGCGGCTTCCTCTTTCAGTCCTTTCTCACAGTCCATATTCACTTACTATTTTTCCTTCCCTTCATTTCCTACTGCCGGATTCCAGTCCGCCATCACAATTAAGTTTTCATCTCCCTTAACTGTCTGAATAATTTCCTTTACCCCCTCATACATTTCTTGAATCTCATCATCGGCAGAGCTAATTGCCATATGAACTTTTACTAGTGTGGTCGGTGTTGCGTATCTCTTTTGACTATGATAATGCGATCACTGCGCTGCTTGTAGTAACTTACCCGCATTCCTATTTTCTTTTTCATTATTTGACCTACTCCTGTAAGACTCCCAACTAATTTTGTATTTAGGCCTATAATCCTGTACTCACCTGACCAGATATCCTGTTCCTCTTTCCACCGAACTTCACTAATCTCCACTATATCTAACTTCAAAATATCCATTTCCCTTTTTAAATTTTCTAACCTTGACCCTACCCGATTAAGGGATCTAACATTTCACACTCCGATCCGTAGAATGCTAGTGTTGTATTTCCTGATGACCACATCCTCCTGCGATCCGGATGGGGGACTATTTTACCTCCGGAATATTTTACCCAAGATGATGCCATCAAATATTCAAACAGCAGAGCTGCATGTCCTCGGGAAAAGTTCAAATGTTCAGACGTTTGTAAATCTTTTAGGACTTAACTGTGGGGTCATCAATCCCTAAACATGAAAACTACTTATGAACTAGCTTACACTCATGCCTGAGGGGGGATTCGAATCACCGACGGGGAACGGCCCCATGCATCAGAGCATAGCGCCTCAATGCGCTCGGCCGCTCCGCCGCGGCTCGGGAAAAATAACGGCTGTGGTTTCCCCTCACTTTCAGCCGTACGCAGTAACTGTATGGGAAAACCACGTTAGCTGATGTTACAAAAACTACTCAGTCAATCATCCAGACTGATAAGCCTGCTGCCCCTCTTAAGGAACCACATGTTTGGCTTCGCCACAGACATCCCTCCGCTGTGGTTGCACGGGTTGCACGTAAGGTAGGGCTATCTGTATCGTTGAGGCACGCAAGCCACACCACCTCGGCCATGTCTGGTTCACGGGGGTGGCAACGAAAACTACACATCGGAAACGAATCGTGTTTGTATGTGTTAGTAGTTATCAGTCTCCCATTGTCCATTATGGTAGTTGAGGGTTGATAATGATAAGAGGGTAGAAGGTATGGGGCTTGAAAGTTATCAACTTACATAAAATTCTACGTGTGTGTGTGCGTGCGCTCGTGTGTGTGTTTGTGTGTCTCAATATTTTGCTCTGCAGCAAAAACTACACAACATAGACGAATGTTCTCTGTGTAGTTGTAATTTAGTCCGATGTCTTCAGTTATACACCATAGCAGTTCCATGTCGATAGCTATAAGGAGGTGGAAGACTTTATAGAAAGGATGTTACATTCAGCGAAACATGATTCACATGCATGAGTTGTGTTTCTGGTAGGAGAAGCGTACGAATAAGGAAACATAAGAAAAAATCAAATATTCGAAGTTTGTAAAGATAAGGGACTTAAACGCTTCAATTAAGTCTCTAGGCTTACAAACTACTTACAGTAACTTATGCTAAGGACAACATATGCACCCCCATGCCCGAGATAGGACTCGAACCTCCGACGGCAAGCAATGCGCGCTCCGCAGCAAGGCGCCTTAGAGCGCTCGGCCTTACACCATGGCCATAAGAAGCAGTGAATAGGGTAGTTTAAAAATCAGAACGAGAAAAATGCATAATGATATATGGAAAGCGAATAATGCTCAAGTTTAAATTATATATACAGACGAATTAATCTGAATCCGAACTGTAACTACCATGTAATTTTTGCAGTGGCCTCTAGTAACAGTGTTAATTGAAAAGTGAAATGTATTTGGTAGAAAAACGAAGACTGAATCTCAGACGCAATACATATTTACACGTGTCTTAAAACAAAAACAAAAAAAAAACAACGAAACAGATATAAAGAAATATACAAAATAAAAACACTGCGAAACGGGTATTTGCATCTAGTAAATCTATAATAGCTACAGAAAAATTGACTTCGCGTGTTCCAATCAATCAGAAATGCGTAAAATGTTGCTTAAACACGCTCGTAGAGATCCATATGAGATAGCGGTCACTCGGTGCGTTTATTTTTCTATCACCTTGATGTAAGTAAACACTCCATACAACAACTGATAGCCGCGGTGGAGTAGCCGGGCGGTCTAAAGCGTCTCGCTGCGGAGCGCGCGGTTGCTCGCCGTGGAGGTTCGAGTCCTCCCTGGGGCATGGGTGTTTGTGTTGTCCTTAGGTTAGTTTACCTAGGTTTAAGTAGTTTGTAAGCTACGGACTGATGAACACGCAGTTTGGTCCGATAGATTTACAAACAGTTGAACAACTGATATCGTACTGGTTCACTACCGGTATTACGCATCGTGCGCTGCAGTTGCAAATGTGTAAAGTATAATACTATATACAGATAAGTGAGCTGATGTTTACATTCGTGAAACAGGTGTTCACAATATAACAAGACATCAAATTGTATTTAAATTCGTTTTTAAACGTAGTTGGTGAAAGTACAAAATTCATTTTGGTTATCTTTTTAATATTTACGTCAGGGTTGCAGTATATGATAAATGCATCAACGATTTGTCTCAAAAGCGTCGTTTCAGCGCGTATGGTGGCTGCAATTTTTTTTTAGTAAAAATTGTAAGTAGTTACTTTTTCCGTCAATAATTCCATTCTATTTCAAGGTATAACTTTCTTCTGCAAAAAAAAAAAAAAAAAAAAAAAAAAAAAAAAAAAAAAAATACAAAAACGGTGGGGTTGGATTTGAACATGGAACACAGATCAAGTCAAATAAATATTTCGACTGTTATTTTTGTTGGAAAATACGTAGTGTTGCACCTAAGCCAAAGTAGTAGTCCTCCTAATCTTACCCCAACTGACCTGTAATTAATACACTTCCACGATGTAATGAAAATTATCCGGACACCTGGCTCAAAATTACTTTCACGTTTGTGGCACCCTCCATCGGTAACTCTGGAAGTCAATATGGTGTTGGTGCTTGATCGTGTTGAAAGATGCAACCGCCATCCTCGAGTTGCTCTTGAACAGTGAGAAGCAAGAAGGTGTTTAAAATATCAATGTATGCATGTGCTGTGATATTGCCACGCAAAACAACAAGGGGTGCAAGTCTCCTCCGTGAAAAAAACGACCACACCATAACACCACCTCCGAATGTTACTGTTGGCACTGCACAGAAGAAGTTGGCAGAAGAAGTTCTCTGGGCATTCGCCATACCCACACCCTACTATCTGACCCCCACATTGTGTACCGTGATTTATCACTCCACACAACGTTTTTCCACTGTTCAGTCGTCCAATGTTAACTCTCCTTACACCAAGCGAGGTTTCGTTTGGCATTGAGCTGCGTGATGTGTAACTTATGGGCAGCCGCTCGACCACGAAATTCAAGTTTTCTCACCTCCTGTCTAACTGTCATATTACTTGGATTGGATCCTGATGCAGTACGAAATTCATGTGTGATGTTCTGGATAGATACCTGCCTATTACACTGTAGACCCTCTTCAATTGTTGGCGATCTCAGTCAACAGACGAGGTCGACCTACACACTTTCGTGCTGTACGTATCTCTCCCCACGTTTCCACTTCACTATTACATCAGAAACAGTGGAACTAGAAATGTTTAAGAGTGTATAAATCTCGTTTACAGACTTCTAACACAAGTGACAACTAATCATCTGACTGCGTCCGAAGTCCGTGAGTTTCGCCGAGCGCCCCATTCTGCTCTCTCACGACGTCTAATATCTGCTGAGCTCGCTTATTGATACGAGGGAAGGAAATTCAGAATAGTGACTGACTCACGCAAGGAAAACGTGCCCCTGTTTCAGTACGAATTTTGATACAAGAATATGGTCGAATACTTAGCTGTCGATGCAGCCATGTTCAACTTGTTCTCTCAAAACAATCACTGAACGAAGAAACTGTCATCTCATCTGAGCGAGACAAGTAAACTTCGGCTGTACGCCTCGACTCTTCAAACCTGAATCCTGACAAACCTCACAGACCAGCAGTGCGGTTGGGAAAAAACTAGAAATTGCCACCCACTCATTTATGAACCAATACCGTTTCCGAACGTTTTATGGCAGGCAGCTGTGTGGCGGTAGGCACGATTCCATGTGGATTCGCGCAGGGAAATCTGTACTATTTCCGCCTTTTGTAAATGCAGAACCAGGAGTGCACGGGAAATCATACAACATGGGGAAGTCTGTTCGTTCACAATGTCACACCAGCTTTCTTATAGAACGAGGCTAGTGGAGCAAGGTGATTTGGAGCTTCTCCCGATGCAACGGTAGGCAGACACCTCTCCAATAACACAGTGGTGGCTGGTTCCTACACCTGAAGAATTGTTTGGTCTGCAGTGCCGCGTCCGCCACCTGCCCTCCGTGTCTAATAGTGGTGAGACGCAATGGCTATTGGAATCGGCGATCGGCGGCAGTGCTGTCTGCGTGTGCCATACATCTTAGGAGCGTCTTCTTGGAGATTGGGTCCTGTGTAAGCCGAATGCTTGTCTTTGAGGCCAGCCTGCGCCACCTTCTAGGAGACTCTGGGGAATTGACAGTCTGCGGAGTCACCCACCTTGCCTGCTTTCGGTTTCACACTGGTGCCTGGCAGCTGAAATTCACAATCGTTATAACTCATGCCACAGCAACTACAAAATCCTCCGTCGCACAATCCATTCAATGTTCTATACGTTAATTATACTATTTAGGGTGATTGATAAGGAATAAATAAGCTGCGAAAGGTACTTAATTGCGAAAGGTAAGAAACCTCTCAGGGTATGTTGTGGAGGCAAAAAATGTTTAAATGTTTGTAAATCTGTGGGACGTAACTACTGTGGTTATCAGTCCATAGGCTTACAAACTACTTAAACTAATCTAAGGACAAAACACTCACCCACCCACCTACCCACCCACACCCACACACCGACACCCACCCACCCACACCCACCCACACACGCACGCACGCCCGAGGGAGGACTCGAACCTCGGAAGGGGAGCAACTGCACGCTCCGCAGCAAGGAGCCTTAGAACGCTTGGCCATTCCACCGTGGCGTTGTGGGGGCAGACCTCACATACCCCATAAATTTTCTTACGATTGCACAGTAACTGGTTCCATAAGGAGACTTCATACCGAAACTCATGAGAACGCTGGGAAGAAGCAGAGGTATATTACTCACTGCCGCGGTGGAGTAGCCGAGCGGTCTAAAGCGCCTCGCTGAGGAGCGCACGGTTGCTCGCCGTCGGAGGTTCGAGTCATCCCTGGGGCATGGGTGTTTGTGTTGTACTTAGGTTAGTTTACCTGAGTTTAAGTAGTTTGTAAGCTACGGACTGATGACCACGCAGTTTGGTCAGATAGATTTACAAACAAACATATTACTCACTACCGTAATCTCCAGCAATGCCTTAGCTTGGGTATGGAGCTGGTTACAGTCACCCAGGCACTGTTCTTCAACCAGTCACCCTGGATGAAGGAGTGCATTGATTTGATACCGTAAAGAGGACTTCTGTGTCAAGTGATCTCAAAAACAATTTTCTTAATTAATAAGGCAATTTTTGGCAAAACAGTGGAACGTTTGGGAAAGCACAGCAAATTCTTGTAAGAACTCAATGAGAGGGGAATGATGGCGTAAGGAAATATATAGCTAGATCTAATTTTAAACAGGTCACTATCTTCACGTAAGAAATTTGTTGCTGTGGAGATTGTGAAGACTGTAATACAGTTCACAAAGCCTGTACATGTGGAGACGTGCATACTAGACCTGTTCAAACTCCACATGTACTTGTTCCACTATGAGTCTGTGAAAACTCGTTTCACGGATCTAAAGTTGGATGTGGATGGCTTCATCTTTCGGATGAAGGGCTGTGATCATCACGAAGCGATGATGTATGATGACGTAGAATTTCGACATAGCTAGATATTTGATGTGTTGGTGTATAGAACAAGAAGGTTATCGGCGAGCCGATTGTGTAGTTTGTGGTTCTTAGATAAAAAAAAAATGTATGCATGTCGTACGTTGGTAGATGCCACTCAGAGGCAGATAAGGAATGTGCATCAAGTGGCATTCAATACACTCTCAGCTGAAGACTGTTTGCAGTGTCTGTACAGCGGTGTTCACAGTACCCATCGCAACCGCGGTATATGGAGCAACTGACTAGCATTCAATCGTGAGAGCACGAGATTAACATTGAACTACAATGTGAAGTAGATTTTTTGCCATCTACAAAAGCTTCATAGTTGAATTCAGCATCTCGATCGACGACTAGATCCGTCTCTGAGATGGCATGATGCCAATATCTTTGGCAAACTACCACACAGAGTAACCTTTATTATTTCTCTTTGTTGAAATAACCTCGTCACTCAGTAGCTCTGTTCTTACTCAATCTAGGACTGCTCCTAATGCAATACCCACAATAATTCTTGTCCGAGAATAACATTATGATTACGTTCTGTTGTAATAAAAATTCGAAGGGTTGTGTTGTGTCGCTGAACGAGCAGAGGCAGTGGTTAGCACACTGGACTCGCACTCGTGAGGACTGTGGGTCACACCCGGCTCCGAACACACATATTTGCGTTTTCTGTAACTTTTCTAAAATGTGCTTGGAGAATTTCTGCTACTTCTTTTCAAAGGGCACTGCCGGTTGTCCTGCTCATCCTTAGCAAAACAATCCGTCCCTAATAACCACTTTGTTGATGGGACTTTAAAACTTGATGTTCATTTTTTTGCGTTCTCGCATTGATATTCTTGAATTACGGATTACTGCCTATTATATGTGGCTGGCCGCATTGGCCGAGCGGTCTGCGGCACGCCAGTCACGTTCTGCACGGCCACTACGTTCGGGGGTTCGAATTCCCCCTCGCGCATGGATATTTGTGCCGTCCATAGTATTAGCTAATTTGAACCTATTACATGTGTTTCCTATTTGCAATTCTCAGCAAAATCGGTTTTGCATCACGGAACATAGATTTGTTTAGCTAATGACGATAAGCATCCGATATTACACCAAATGTCAATGATAACTCCAATAAGAGTTCCTGACACCTTGGTGGCTATCGTTCATGGAGAATTTCCACCTGATATAGCCTCACCTTCATAGATGGTTCACTCGTTAGTTTTCCTGAAGTCGACCACAAGGGTAAAGGATAAGAGTCTAGCAGCCTGTTATAGAGCAACCTCGTTTAGTGGATGTCTTGAATAGTTAAACCGGCAACCCACACGCAATCGAAATATTTCAGACCTTATAGCTACAAACGGGCCTGACCTTATTATTCAAATGGTCAAATGTTTGTTAAGCTTAAGGGACTTAACTGCGGTGTCATCAGTCCCTAAACTTACAAACTACTTATGAACTACCTTATACTAAAAACGGCACAAACATCCATGTTCGAGGGGGGATTCGAACCCCGGTCAGGGAACGGCCTCGTGAATCGTAGTATAGCGCCTCAATCCGCACGGTCGCTCCGCCGCGGCTGACCTTATTAACGATGTCTGTGTAGAGAAATGAGTTAGTTATCACGATACCGTCATAGCGTCAATGATGACCAAAGTTTATCAACCAATCAAGAGGACTAGGAGCGTGGTTTTGTTAGGAACAGCCGATAACCAATTTTTAGCATCACACTTAGAAAATGAATGAACATCGTTTAGTTCCGATACAATGGATGTAGAGGAAGTGTGGACTAAATTTAAATTCATTGTAAATCAGGGTTTAGAGAAACATGTGGCTATAAAGTCTATTAAGGATGGAAAAGATCCGCCGTGGTATAATAACAATGTTAGAGAGCTACTGAGAAAGCAAAGGTTGTTGCACTCTCGGTTCAAAAAAGAACACGCAAATGATGACAGGCAAAACGTAGTAGAGATTCATGCGCCTATAAAAAGATCGATGCGCGAAGCATATAAAAATTACCACAGCCATACCTTTGCAAAAGATCTTTCCGAGAACTCTAAGGAAGTTCTGGTTCTATGTAAAATCGATAAGCGGGTCGAAGTCCACTATCCAGTCACTCGTTGATCATTCCGGAGCAGTAATAGAAGAAAGCAAACGGAAAGCTGAAGTTCTAAATTTAACCTTTAAGATATCTTTCACGCAGGAGGATCGCACAAACGTACCATCATTTGATCAGCGTACTAACTCCGAAGTGGAGGACATAGTAATGGGTATTTCCGGTGTAGAGAATCAGCTGAGAGAGCTAAATACGAAAAAGTCTGCTGGTCCGGATGGAATACCAATTCGGTTTTACATAGAGTATTCTGAGGCACCGGCCCCTTACTTAGCTTGCATTTATCGCGAATCTTTAATTCAGCGCAAAGTTCCTAGTGATTGGAAAAAAGCGCAGGTGACTCCCGTTTATAAGAAAGGAAAGAGAACTGACCCACACAATTACAGGCCAATATCGTTGACATCAGTTTCATGTAGAATTTTAGAGCATATTCCCAGTTCGAATATAGTATATTTCTTTGAAACGGAAAAGCTTCTTTCTGTGAATCAGCACGGTTTAGGAAACATCGTTCATGTGAAACTCAGCTTGCCCTTTTCTCACGACATCTTGCGAGCCATGGATGAAGGGCACAGATGGATTGTGTTTTTCTCGATTTCAAAAGGGCGTTTGATGCAGTGCCACACTGCAAACTGCTAATGAAGATATGAGCATATGTAATAGGTTCACAGATCTGTGACTGGCTGGAAGACTTCCTAAGTAATAGAACGCAGTACGTTGTTCTCGACGGCGAGAGTTCAGAGACGAGTGTATCGTCAGGCGTGCCCCAGGGGAGTGTGATAGGACCGCTATTATTTTCTATCTATATAAACGATCTGATGGACAGAGTAACTTGTCATTTATGTCTGCTTGCTGATGATGCTGTGGTGTATGGGAGGGTGTCTTTTTTAATTGACTGTAATAACATACAGGATAATTTGGACAAAATTTCTAGTTGGTGCAAAGAATGGCAGCTAGCTCTCAATGTAGAAAAATGTAAGGTGATGCGCATGAGTAGGAAAAAAAATCCCATAATGTTCGAATACAGCATTAGTAGTGAGCTTCTTGATGCAGTCGCGTCGTTCAAATATCTAGGCGCAATATTGCAGAAGGATATGAAATGGAACAAACATAAGAATGGTTGTGAGTAAGGCGGACAGCCGACTTCGGTTTATTTGGGAGAATTTTGGAAAGATGTACTTCATCTGTAAAGGAGATCGCGTATAAAACGCTTGTACGACCACGTCTTGAGTATTCTCAAGTGTTTGGGACCCGCAGCAGATCAGTTTAAATTGAGACATAGAAGCAGTTCAGAGGCGAGCAGCTAGATTCGTTACTGGTAGGTTCGACCAATGCAGCTCCTTTCCTCATTTGTGACATTTCACCAGCTCCTATCATCTTACAAACACTCTGTAGCACTGCGTCACTTCCCTATGACGCTGGATCTTATTCTTCCGTATTATACTACTAAGTGGACTCGCCGCTGAATGTCGTCAAACTTTTTTTTCTTTTCATTTCAGCCTGGTAGTTATAACAGATATGTAGGTCTCTTCGTTGTTCTCGAACCACCGATGGGCTGTACCGTCCACGGAGAAGTACAGATTTGCCAAACACATGGTGTCACCCTGCAGGTTGTATGTGTGATTCGTTCGAATCCTTTCAGCCATTTCATCGAATCCTTTCCAGCATCTCCAAACAACACTGATGGATGAATTATGTAAACGTGACTTACTAGTAACTTGGAGTCAACTGGTCTGATGGATCATGGGAACTATGTACTTCTTGTATTCTGGCTCCGTCTATGGAGGCGACGATTTTTACGTTGCGTAATTGGAACCACAATGATATATATGTTCTGAAGTACTAGACGCTTCCATCAAAAATATCGTGTCGTAAGCACACTCAAGACCATAGCAGTTTGGTCCACTAGATTTACTAACATTTGAACATTTATTACGATCAACAACTAACTACCGGGAACAGCTGACAAAAATTCAAATGTTTGTGAACCTATTGGACGAAACTGCAATGATCGTCAGTCCCTAGACTTACAGACTACTTAAACTAACTTACACTAAAGACATCACACACACATCGAGGTAGGACTCGAACCTCCTGCGGGAACGGCCGCCCAGTCCGTACCATGACTCCTTAGACCACACATCCATTTTTCGCGGCAGAGATCTGACATTCTGGACGGAGGATGCAGCTATTTATACAACCATCGAACGTTGCAGTATGCAGGTATTTGTGCAAATATTATAAACATAAGATATTTAAAGAACCTTACGGATATTATGACCACTAAATAATCCATAATAACATCGTTGGTTCGTCTAGTTCGACAGCTAACAACGCTAACATCTATTCCACAGCTCGTGGCAATGTTGTATGTAGAAATAATTTGGAGAGTGCATTAAATAACATTTAATTTTATCAAAATTTTCTTTAATTACAATATTTAATTTGCGTATTCTTTCTCTTTCGGCTTCATGTTATGATTTACGTATGGGTAAACCAATACAATATATCGTCACTGGTTGTAATTCCGCAAATACACCACTTTTTTATTTTTATTTTATTTTTTTAATTTTTTTTTAATACTACCATATACTGATGGACTGCAAGAAAGCAAAATACGAGGCGCGTCCAAAACAGTATGTTCCGTTTGGTATAAAATGAAATTGTACACAGATACAGAAGAAATTTTTATTGCACAAAATCCTACAACTCTTAAACTACTTTTCCACATAAGTGCCGAAATTTTGTAGGCACTTGACATAGCGCGCCACAAGTTTTTGCATGCATCCTTCACAGAAGGTTGCCGCCTGTGTATTCAATCATGTGGTAACAGCTCTTTATCATCGTTGAAGTGTTGACCACCAAGGACAGATTTTAGGTGTAAGAAGAGATGAAAGTCGCTAGTAGAGAGGTCCGGGCTGTATGGAGGATGATCAAACACGTCCCATTGAAATTTCCGTAAGAAATTTTGGTCACATTCGGTGTGTGAGGTCAGGCATTATCGTGAAAAAAAATGTTTTGACAGTAATCCTCTTCTTACACCTAAAATCTGTCCTTGGTGGACAACACTTCAACGATGATGACGAGCTGAAAGAACATGTTACCACATGGTTGAATACACAGGCGGCAACATTATATGAAAAAGGCACACAAAACCTTGTGCCAGGCTATGACAATTGTCTACAAAATTTCGGAAGCTATGTAGAAAAGTAGTTTAACAGTTGTAGATGTTTGTACAATCAATATTTTTTCTGTATCTGTACCCGTTCGTTTTATATAACAAAACGGGACTTACTTTCTGGACGCGCCTCGTACAACGGAACTGGAGATATAATTGTCCACCTTACTTTAATATTTGCTGCGATAGGGAACATTTCAGTATGGTACGAGCAGTTTAAGAGTGCGAAAAGAGACAAAGAGGCCGTTACTGATAAGGGCCGCATTTTGCCAACATAATTTAAATCAGCTTAATGTGGAAATGATGGCGCGCCGTTTTTAGCGCACTCTTTAATTCCTGAGGCGAATCGTAGCGTTCTCGTGTTCCCTCATTAACGACTCGCACCTGCGCCAAAGACTTGTGTTCCGCAGCCATTACGTGACTCGGAAAGCCGCGCTTGCCGGAACAATTACTTTAATGCCGTCTTCCTGGAATAGTTTAAAAATTGTGCAAACACAGCGAGCTCAATTCATTTATGACAACACCGAGGCTGGGAATTGTTCAGGCTTTTTCTGTTCTGTTCTTTCATTTTAAAACGTGCTAACTTGGAAATCATGTGTGTACGAAGAAAGCAGTTAGAGTTACACGTTAGTCTCTAGTGTATTCCAAGTATCACGTTATAGGTTTGAAAGAATTTTTAAAATATGTCGAGAACTGACTTTGATAGCAAATCTTAAGAAAACGTTTAATCCACACAAATACTCTGCAAATTATATTGAAATATTGTCGCTTTCCGTGTCTCTCTGATGCTCTTACAGAGCAACAGAATTGATAAAGATTTTTGAAAGCAACAAATGGCATACTTGCCCCCACTAAGTTGAGAATATTTTCTAACCACTCTACTGTTCCAACGCATTGAAGAGACTATTCAGTCTTTTCTTGTACTATTTTGCTTGTTGCTCTCACTTCCTAGGATTTAAATTTGTTCATTCTTAATCAAAGCATCAAATGCTACCCCTATCACTGTGGACCTCTTGATTTTTGTTGTAAATGCAGTTTAAAGGCAAATACCTGTTTTTATTATGGATTAAATTGCCTAATTGCTATAACAATAATGGTAATAAAGCTACTGCTAGCTTGTTGACTTGAAAGTGATGTTACATCTCAAACAAACAATTCTAACGAATTAATAGCAACAAAATACTGGTTTCTTGTTTTCTTTCTTAGCAGATATACATCAGTACATTGAAAAATTAAGAATTGTAGTGGACTGGTTTGTCATTTACTGTACTAGGGGAAGTAGTAATTCTACCAAATTAGAAAAGAGACTGTGAATATACTAGATCATTGTCTGTTTGGTATAGATGAAAGTGCCCAAAACAGGGCGTCCATTTAGTTTTCCATTTAAAAGATAAGAAAATAGTAAGTAGTATGTCTGAAAAGCACGTAATAATTTTCTTATAATATTTGCACAATTTATATTTTCGTCTTAGAAAATTTAAGTGTAATCCATTAATGAAAAAAGTAATTTTCAAAACACTGCACTTAAGGAGTTTGATGTAAAGTTACCAACATCGGAACTGTTCTAAAATTAACATTGGAAAATCCTATTAAATTTCATAAATCATACTATATCTTTAAGGAAAACGTAATATGACATCTTTTGGAAGGTTTTCTTTGGTGGACTCAAAATACCTGCTGTAAGATGTTCCGTAGATTTATTTTCTGACAGTTTTGTTTTGTTGCGTTCAAGATAATGACTAACCAACTTTTTCCAAAAAAAATTTCTCTAAAAGGGTGTTCATTAGTATTTTTCTCTGACAATTGATGGCCACTCATCACATGTCATTTCAAGTAAGTCCAAAGAAAGTAACTTACACAGCAAGAGAGTACTAAACCAGCTCATCTTTAACAGTTTAGAAGGACCGATTTCCTTGATCATCTTTCATTTTCTTACCTTCGAAAAGGGTTGCGATGTTGAGAGATAAATCCCCCGGCGTAGGGACTTTACAACCGTAAAGGGATTGAGGGGTTTAATTGTCAGAATCGAGAAAATGTAGGGAATTCTTAGACGGTCAATTTTGATTTTTTTCATTTTATTATTTCCCCGTTTAGATATCACATATTGTTAGGAGAAGGCATTTGTAATTAAAATTATTCGAAAGATATGATTAAAACACTGAGCACACTGGTAGGTCCCTCGATTATGCAACTGTTTTGAGGACCGCCCAAGAATTCATTTGTCATCCAGACATATTGTTTGTATAGTTGTTTGTATCATTGTTTGCTCTTTTCCAGTGCTGATTTTTAGTTCAATAAGGAAGCGCGTTTCGACTTGGAAACTTATATAGCACTGTAACTAGAACCAAAACTTCATTTTTAATCCCCTCCCCACTGGAGGAGGACGCGGAGAACGCAGTAGACGAATGGAAATGACTACCTAATTACTTTTCAAGTGATGAAAAATTACTGTTTCTGAAATTACCTTTCGTTGAATTTTGGAGGAACACTGAAGAATGTGTCAATTTGAATTCGGAATTTCAGTTTAAATAATTGGAAGCCTGAATTTGCTTATCATTATCGCATTACAATGCCCCTGTGAAACTTTTTTCTTTAGTCGACAATGAAGGAAAAAAAAAAAAGACAGATTGATTCATGCACAAACCGTCGTGTCTTTTATGCGCATAAAGTTAGATATAAAATATACGTGCCACGAAAAAAATTGTAATTATGTTGTCACTCCATAAACGCTAGCATTATTTAACGAAAATATGTACAAGAAGGATGCACAGCGCAAGGAAGTATCATGCCCTCTAGTATGGAAAGAGGGGGAAGAGGAGTATGCTCCACATTTCCTGCAATGAGAAAAATTATAATATATTACTGTAGTGCAAAATGCTACTACTGATTAATAATAATAAACTGGTGCGCTCAAGCAGTATTATGAAAAAAGTATAGTTCCACTTTCTGCCACCAGGAGAAAATATGTCGCTGCATGTAGTCAGAGGGTTTGTATGGGTGCACGATAACGGTGGTTGTGGTGCATTTATTAAGAAATGGTCACAAGTTACAACATGTTTTCAATATCTTCTCCTCACTTAGCAACCTACTGTATCCGTAACATGGCATGGTCAACAGCTGCCCGCAGCATATCCCGAGCATTGTGGGCGATATGTCGTCGTATGCTATCATTAAGATCGGGAAGAGTCCGGATATATCTCCGATATACACTATACTTCGAATGTCTTTAGAACCAGAAGTCATATGGATTTAGATCTGGGGATCTGGACTGCTCGGGAGTGACTTGCCTTGCGGCGGAGTATGCGTCTGCTCACCGTGGGAGGTTCAAAAAAAGGATTCGAACCTCCGACGGCGAGCAACCGCGCGCTCCGCAGCGAGACGCTTTAGACCGCTCGGCTACTCCACCGCGAAGGGAGAGCTGAGACGTCTGGCGCCGAGTTGGCGAACGCCAGGGTGGCACCAGCTAGGACATTATACTTCTCTGGCGCCAAGCAGGCGGGCGCCGCAATTATACAATAGCGAGCGAGTTAGCCGTTTGCTGGGAACAACTTGCTGGCCGTGTTTTCGAGGGTGCCTGAAGGCCATCCGCCGCTACCGTGAGAACGCTGGACGAAAGGGCGAGGCCCGACTGGTGGAATCGCGGGAGAGCTGGCCAATGGCTGCTGTTTTATAGTAAGGGTGTTCGGCTGTCCGGCTCCCGAAAGCAAGCCGTGATTGGCCGTACTTTGGCGCCTAGCTGTGGATTGGCATTTTAGTAGAGATAGGCGGAGCTGGAGGTTTTGCAGAGAGGAGACGGAGATTTTAGAAGTGGAAAGGAGACTGGTGTTTGAGCAGCCGAGGAGAGCAGACGCTTATCTTCTGCTCTCAGTTTATACTTGTCATCGAGTAGCTATACTTAGAGTTTGTGGTACAACTTTTGGAGTTGCTCCCAAACCTGGGGTTATAGCGCTGAGTATTGGAAAGCCGAGTGCAAGGTCAGCCTGCCTGATATTAGACGCACCGACGCGCTAATTGCGATTGTCAGAGTTCTGGTGTCATCTCTGCCTACAGTACATTCGTGTTTCACACGTAAATTGTCTGTAGTGGTACGACATAGCCAAATGAGTGAGATCGTAGGCACTAAGATCCGCCGGGGTCGGAGTTGGCTGATATTAGTTAAGTATTGCTTCTGAATACGAAGCTGAATTATCTCCGGGTCCGCGACTTGCCGCTATCGACACTCGCAGCCGCCGCCCAGCCGTCGTGTTGCTGACATCGCCAGCCAGCATAGTTCTCGTACAGTATCGCGTGCATTTATTAGTGTTTAGGACTGTTGAAAACGTTAGGTGAACTCAGGGAATCCTGGTATCGGAATATTCCTCTCGCTTACGCCACGGTTTCCAGTTAAATGTGGGTTGTCACGTAAGTGTTTAGAATCAAATACAGTTTTCTTCGACTTACCAGTCACTTGCTGTAGGAGTGTTTATATTGGTTTGTAAATTCGTATAATTTGTTCTGTGCTCAATTGTGTGTATCTTGCTTTCAACTCTGACGTTCATTTGACTTCAGAGAATAAAACGAGTGAAAACAAATTTCTTTACTCGAATCATTAAAATTAGTTAACCCCCCTTTACACAATTTTGGATGGATTTTATTAATTGGAAACTAGGGGATAAATTAATTAAATGTTCGATAGTGAGACAGCCACGCCTACCCTTTAATATCAAGTGAACAAAACCAATTGCATAAACCATTTGCATACCGTCCTTTCTCCCCCCTACCTTACCTGTATTTTCAACACACCCACAAAATATACATTTCACGGTTATTAAAAGTATTTAATATTTGCATGTAGCATTTTCTGTTGAAAATGTTTTTGAAAACCAAACTGATATTTTGTTAGAACTTTATTTTTACTAGTATGTGAAGCTACTCAAGAATACATAAAGCTGTGATAAGTGAGATGGGGCGGTAGTTGTTGACATTAGTCGTATCCCCTTTTTTATGCGAAGGTTTAACGATAGCATATTTCTGTATATCTGGGAAAATACCCTGCTTTAAAGAGCTAATACACATATGTTTTATTTATTTATTTTTAAATTTTTTTTTTTTTTTTTTTTTTTTTTTTTTTTTTTTTTTTTTTTTTTTTTTTAAGTAACCTGTAGCAACATTGTTCTGCTTCGACCATGTCCTCACGGTACCTTCACATTGTTAAATAATATACATTGCAGAAGCATAGTAGTCAAGTTTGTGGCTTCTGGTTGTCAGGTAAGCATTAATTTTATAAAACCTGCAGGTCTGTCGGACCAGATGTTTCGGATTACGTTTGCAATGGCTCTGTCTGTTAAACCGAATGTTTACTATTACGTTCATTTTATTTTTTCTATCACGTCTCTTCTTGTGTGATATGCTCATTTTTGTAGTTTTAGAGGACGCCATGATGGCTAATGCTTCAGAAGGCATTCTTGAATCTACGAGAGGCGCAAGAAATGAGAGAATGCGGTGAAATGATGCCAATTTTGGGAAAAAATTTCAGAGATGTTGCAGGAGAGCGGTGATGAATCCGAGATGGAAAATGATTACTCAGATGCTGATTCTGACTTTACAGTTACCGACGCAAGAGAAGGCGATGAGAGACGAAAAAAACTATGGTAACAGGCTGATAGTAAGTGACAGTAGTAATGAAGATGATTATGACGATTGTTACAATGTATAGGAAGATAAACAAGAAGTAATTGGTGACAATGCACGTGGAGAACAAGACGGCATGCAAGGTATTTTTGTCGGCAAAAAGAATAAAAAAGATTTTGTATGGTAAACAGTGGATCCAACACGAACAAGAAAATCAAGTAATAACATAGTGAGACAATTACCTGGATTGACTAGGAAAGCTACTAACTTAGGTAATCCGAACATACGTGCAATTTGGAAGTGTTTGTTTGACCAAGCTATGATTGACAGGATTGTTTTACATGCAAATAGCAAACTTTGTCAAAGAGAGCCAACCTGAATGACACAACAAACTTATAAATCGCAACACTGATTCTGTAGAAATTCATGCTCAAAGTGTCCATCTTGCAAAGAGCGGAAGACTTCCTATAAATGTATACAGTGCAACAATCCAATATATCTGGAATGTAGCAGGAAAGTGTGCACCACATGTGCAATCAGAAATGAACGAACGCTGATTTTTTAAAGACAATATTAGTCGTCAGCATAATATTTGTGTAATAATCTCGTTAGTTTTGAACAAATAAAACTTATTTACCACTCAATTTCAAGTTTCATTTGAAAACCACAAAATATTACCCTGAACACATTAATAAATTATAAAAAATGATAAATATATGAAAAAAATCTGTCTGTCAGACCGGATGTTTCTCATAATGTACTACCGACCTATGTTTCCGTTGAAGGGTTAATACCCTGCTGGCAATGCCATCAATTCCACGTTACCATTTGCTCTTGAGAGAGTTTATTATTTTCCTTATTTCTGAAGTAGGGGTGGGTGGAATATCAATTGTATCAACTGTGTAGGTAAGGCCACTTCCATTAATTGCCTTGCTCCTTGTAATGAACATTTAGATCCTATTTTCTTTACAACATTTAAAACGTAATCATTAAAAATGTTTTCAACTTCTGACTTTTTTCTTACTAAAGTTTCCATTTGGTTTGATGGTAATACCCCCTTCCTGTGCACTTGGTTGCCCTGTCTCCCTTTTGATAAGATTCCAAATTGTTTTAATTTTATTATCAGATGAAATAATCTCAGACATGATGCACATGCTTCTGGATTTTTTAATAACTTTTCTTAATGTAGCACAGTTTCATTGTTTCTGGGTTATTACTCTTTCTTGCAGATATAGTTTTTTTTTGTTAGTAGATATTTTTATTCGTTTAGTAAGCCATGGTTTTTTGCATGGTATCTTACAATTATATTTAATTTCTTGGGGAACCAGTTTTCAAATACCCTTACAAATGTATCATGAAATAAGTTATATTTTAAATTGGCATCAGGTTCCTTATAAACTTCATCCCTGTGTAACCGCTGTAGGTTTTCTTTGAAATTTCTAGTCGTTAGGTCATTAATCGAGCGCACAACTCTAGAGGACTGTTTGGAATTATTGAATGGAGCTATGTCATATACTGTTACTAACAGTGCACCATGATCAGAAAGACCATTCTCAACAGGACAAGCATTCACGTTGCTAAACTTATCTTGGTCTATAAAAAAGTTCTGTCAATGTACTGCTGTCCTTCACGATTTTTCTTCCCAGTTGCCATTGCAATTATACATCTACATAATTAGTCCGCGAAGCTCATTTAAGTGCAAGGCAGAGGTTTCATCCAACCACTTTTATGATATTTCTCTACCGTTCCATTGTCTAATAGTGCGCGGGAAAAGGAAACACTTGAGTCTTTCCGTTTTCGATCCGATTTCTCTTATTTCATTACGATGATCACGTCTCCCTATGTAGATGGGTGCTAAAAAACTATGTTTGCATTCGAAGAAGAAGGTTGGTGAAGGAATTTCGCAAATAGATCTCGCCACCACGAATAAAAATTTTCTTTTGAAGATTTCCACCTCAACTCGCATATCATTTCCGTGACACTCTCTCTCTTATATATCACGATAATACAAAACGATCTGCCCTTCTCTGAACTTTCTCTAAATAGTCTGTCAGTCCCTCCTGGTGTGGATCCCACAATGCGCAGCAATATTCTAAGATAGGACGCACAAGTGTAGTGTAGGTAGTCTCTCTAGTGGAACTGTTGCGTCTTGTAAGTGTTCTGCCAATTAATCGTAGCCTTTGATTCGCCTTCACTAAGATATTTTCTATGCGTTCTCTCCAATTAAAGTTATTCGAAACAGTAATACCTAGGTATTTAATAGAATTTATGGCCTACAGATTTGACTGATTTATCGTGTAAGTGAAGTTTAACGGCTTTCTTTTAGTGCTCGTAAGGATGACTTCACACTTTTCATTATTTAGGGTCAACTGCCAATTTTCGCACCATGCCGATATCTAAATCGTTTTGGAGTTGCTTTTGATCTGCTGGTGACTTTACTAACCGATAAATAAGAGCATAAACCGTGAATTTTCTAAGAGAGTTGCTCAGATTGTCTCCTAAATCGTTTATAAAGATCAGGAAGTGTAGAGGCCCTTTAAAACTTCCATGGGGAACGCCAGATGTCACTTGTCTGTCAGATGAGGAAGACAGTGGGCTATTCGTCATGCCTCCTGGTGTGGCTGAAGACTGGGGCATCCATTAGCACACACTTTGCACAAGTGCAGTCGTTCCTTCATGGTGGTGTGAACACTTCCAGCGCTCAATCCGACCACGGCGTCTATGGCTTTCACTGTCATCGGCGGTCCTGGGTAATGAGTGCATCAGCCAGCTGGACGTCATCGGTAATGCAGTTTGGTGCTCTAGACCGCGCATCATCGGCTAACGACACTCGTCCTTCCCTGAAGTGATTGTGCCACGTCCTGACCGTTGCAAGGGACATGCAGTGTTCGCCGTACACTTGTGACACTCGTCGGTGAATTTCTGCCCCCCCTCCCCCTACTCCTTCCGCTGTCAGAAAACAAACAACAACTCTTTGCTCTTTTGGCGCCTCCATGCCACTGTTCGCAATGCAACTGGCAGCGTTGGGATATTGATGCATGCTGCTGCAAACTTTGTATAATGTGTAGTCACGTGACGTGCACACATGAACTCTAGCGACGGGCTGTAAACTTCCACGCTCTGGTCGGAACCACACATTGTTACACACGCCACATACCCTCCTGTCACCGGTTTGCGCATTCCAAACTCTAGTTCGTTCTTTTTCAACGCCCCTTATATTTTTGCCAACATATCGAGGGCAATGTAAAGTCACCACCAATTAAAAGTGTTTGCTTTGGGTACGGTTTTGGATTTTGATCCAAGCATTCTTTGAACATTTCTGCAATAGAATTCTCGGAGTTAGGGGATCATTAAAAAGAACCAATTATTAATATATTCCGGTTGTCAAGTATAGTGTCTACCCATGTCAAATGACAATGTTCTTCAGTTTCGCTACAGTATAAACCACTTATGACAGCAATAAATACGTCACCATCTGTTTTATTGAATCTATCTTTCCTGAAAGTCATTTGCCCTTTTGTAAACATTTCAGCTGAACTTATCTCCGGCTTTAGCCAGCTTTCGCTACCTGTTTTGTTTCAGTACTTTGAATTAGCTGTTGGAGCTCTGTTACTTTCCCCTTACAGCTACGACAATTAACACTGTTAGACCAGGGGTTGTTAGATCTGTGTTAGCTCTATCTGTGACGTGTACCCTTTGAGTCTGAAACCCTTTTTATGTGTTCCCAACGCTCTCAACCCTTAAAAAAACCGCCCAGTCCACGCCAAACAGACCCCGCTATCCATGTAGCCATTTTCTGCGTGTAGTGGATGCTTGACCTATTAAGTGGAACGTGGAACTCCACCATCTAAAGGCACAAGTCGTGGAATCTGTAGCCTACACGGTCACAGAACTGGCTGAGCCTCCGATTGTAACCCTCCACTCAGCTCTGTACCAGAAGCCCGCAATCTGTCCTGTCAAGAATGCAGCAAAACCAAAGCGACATGTATCGTTGGTAATGACATGAGCCACCACCTATAGGTGGCTGTACTCTATTCTTCATAGCATCCAGAAGGACCCGTTCCACATCTGTAATGACTCTACCCGGTATGCACACGGAGTGCACACTGGCCTTCTTCCCCTCTCTAGCAGCCATTTGCACAAGGTGCTCCATTACTTGCCTATCGTCGAACCTCCCAACTACAACAGTCCAACACCCTGCGATTGTCCAGATATTGAAGGCTGAAATATAACCACAGGACAAGCGGCACCATACGGCTCAGGAACATTGCGCAGCACAGACAGCGCCTCGAATCTGATAAGACGAACCAGGAAGTCCTCACGATCTGTCCCGCAAGAAGTGTTTCACTGCCTGCCACGCACTAGGGCGATCTCCCACGCGACCACGGGTGGAGTGTGTCTCATTGCGAGCTGGCCGCAGCCACAGGCATATCGTTGGACACATCAGACGCGCTAGACGTCCGCTGTTCGCCACGACCAGCCCACAACAGCGGTGGCCCTGGACTGCAGGCTCTAGCTGTGCAACTGAAGTTAACACCGCCTGAAAGTGGGATCGAAGCGTCACCACTCAAGCCGCATCCGCACACAACACTCACAGTCCCTATCCCCGTGAATACAGTGCCTAGTGACACGAACGAGTATAAAGTCACAATATAGGACTCTACAGTATGTAAGTAACGTAAACGCGAGAACTGCTGCAAGCATTGAGTCTATTACCCAGAAGTGAAAGAACTGGGCTAAGAAATTACACAATTAAGACTGACTAAAACGACTGTCGCGGTGAAGGAGGCGCAGTACACAGTTATCAAACTACACAAAAAACAACCAGAGAGGGGGCCTACTAAATACAAAACAAGCAAGGAACATGAGAATTGAAACTGGCAGCAGACAAGTAAATGAAAATAGCTCGCTGGTACTTCTGTTTGCTGTCGGTGCTGTCTGCTTGATAGCTGCCGACCAACTGCGGTTGTGCCATTCTTTATGCGGAAATTCTTCCTGATCCTTCTCCTCTAACTCCACGACGGAAGGAGGAAGTTTTTTGCTACAGTCCGTAATGGCATTGATATTGGTTCACCCAAAATCAACTCTGCTGGCGAGTAGCTAGTGGTACTGTGAATGAAGGTATTCATAAGGTCCTCGAACTGGGGTAAATATTCAACTCATTACGTGTGTTTTCCGAGAAGTGTATTTTGGTTGTCCTGGACGCTTTCTGGCTAACGGGCTCCATAACATCCCAAACACTGGAGTTCCCAATCACTAAGAGACCCCTCCCCCCATGTGCCTGCTAAATCCGTACCGAAGGACCCGTCACCTGTTCACTCAAAGGACGAACGGGCAATGCCACATTGGGTCTCCACCTTCAGCGAAGTAAACGCGCTACCTGCCCCTCACTCTCCAGCGAGGACAGATCAACTGTGTCCAGTACACATGAAGTTGCCGCGGCAGCAGAGACTGTGGGCGACCCACATGAAACCTGAGGTGCTCCACACCACACTCCAGGCTCTCTGCCGCCGCCACGTCCCGATGCAGCTGCCTGGAGACGACTTACCATGGCCAAAAGCACGTTCATCTGTTCGGGGCCGGCCGTAGTGGCCGAGCGGTCTGCGGCGCGCGAGTCACAGTCTGCACGGCCGCTACGGTCGGGGGCTCGAATCCCCCCTAGGGCATGGATGCTTGTGTCGATTTTAGTATAAGGTAGTTCATAAGTAGTTTATAAGTTTAGGGACTGATGACCCCGCAGTTAAGCACCTTAAGCTTAACAAACATTTGAACATTTCATCTGTTCGGAAAGGGTGGCCAACTTCTGCTTCGTCCGCGCAGAGCACGCACACACCCTATCCATTCAAACACTGCTGCTGAAATACCTAAACAGCGAAAACAAACTTGGTAAATAATTCAATCCCCTACTATACTAGTGCATCACTAATGCCGGCTGGTAGCTGATAGTCCAAGGGGCAGGTTGTAAAAAAAGGGGGTTACCTGGAAAGTATTCCGAACTTATTGAAATTGTAGTATGTTCTGTTTAGGTACTCTGGAGTAAAATCTGAGTTTTCGACCTCGAGGACCGTGTGCTAACTTTGCAGATCCGGAAAAACCTCGATATTTTTGGCCTTTTTTTCACTATTTCGCTTATAACTTCTAAACCATGCATTTTTCGCGAAGCATACCTCGGAACAAAGCTGAAGAGCATAAAATTTCCTACATATTTCACTGGTCAAACGTGTTTTTGACCCAGTAATGACTGATATACAGATGTTAAAAATACAGTAATTTTCTAAAATAATCAAAAATAACTCAAAAACTCAATTTTTTGCCTTGTAGTCCAGTACGGATAAACCTAAAAATTAGAGAAATCGGAAATAATTGCTACAAAAGGTTTTATTGTTTTAATGGCTACATTTGTGGCCCAATTTGACTATCCCAGGTATTCCCCCCTTGGCGGAGTTGTGAATAAGTGGTGAGGGGTAAAAATGTACGCAAAAATGGGTATTTTTCGGTTTTGTGATTTTATCTCGTAAATGACTAACAATATGGTAAACGTAGTGGAATTGTAGAGCATGAAATTCGGCATTGAATGAGACCAACCGAATATATATATATATATATATATATATATATATATATATATATATATATATATATATATATATATATTCTTTTTTTTTGCGCACCCGTTTCGATACTAGTGCTCTTCAAATTCAGGTCACCTCTTCCATTAGGAAGAGTAGATTTAGTTTGTTGCACTGTCGAGGCGCCCGGCGCCACCCGTGGACAAAAGGACAGGTTCGGCCCAGGTAAAAGATTTTTCGAGGTCTACCCGTGTTGCCAGGAATAATCTTGACATCAAGAAACTTAGTGATTGGTTAGCTGCATTTCCACCATTCCCTGACTCACAAGAACCATTGTCAATAGCCACAGGTTCCATGGCTTATGAAGTTCTGAACTGCCACTTAGCGCTGACTGTTGGCATCACTTGTATGAAGACTTGTTTGTAAAAAGGAAATTTCACGGATATGAAGTTGAGACGTAAGGATAGTGTGGTAACTCTAGCATCAGTCCAGAGACTGGTTTGATGCAGCTCTCCACCCTACTCTATCCTGAGCAAGCCTTTTCATCTCCTCATAAGAACAACAACCCACATCCATTTGAATCTGCTTACAATATGCATCTCTTGGTCTCCCTCTACGATTTTTACCCCACACGCTTCCCTCCAATGCTAAATTTACGATTCCTGGATGTCTAAGAATGTGTCCTACCAAGCGATCCCTTCTTTTAGTCAAGGTATGCCAAATTCTCTTAAAATCAAAGACCAGAATTTCACAATACAGCCTCTGACTATTTCATCGGATTTGCAGCCTCAAACAATCAGATGCTGCTCTCAGGAACTTGTTCGATTACGAACTAGCTCCCTTCGGTCTTCACAGAGGAAGGTATGCACAAGAGCAGGAAGTCAATGTTGTATGAGGCGTTTACTCCAATAGAAGAACCAGTAGACTTCGGCAGCAAAAAATGCGCTGTTATTGATGGTGGATACCTACTGCATAAAGTTCCGTGGATCAAATCAACAGAAGCCACATTTGAACTGGTGTGCCAAAATTATGTGGATTTTGTTAAAAAGCACTTTGGGAGCAATGTCATTGTCGTTTTTGACGGGTATCCTGTTGACATAAGTTACCAGAGCACCAAAGCAATAGAAAGACATCGACGGTCTTTGCTGCACTCTTCAACAAAGTTTTTATTTTCGAAAACATCTGTTATCACAATTTCACAAGCCAAATTTCTTTCCAACGATTTCAGTAAGAAAAACCACATTACATTGCTGATATCTTAAATGGAAGCCAAGGGAATTCAGGTCAAACAGGCAATGGAAGATGCCGATGTCCTGTTAGTGGAAACGGCTATATCAGAAGCTGACAATTTCGACAGTGTCGTCATAACAGGAGAAGACATAGATCTTTTGGTTTTGCTGACAGCATTAGATTCTTCTAAAAATAACATTTATTTCCAGAAGAGTGGGAGAGATAACACTCCCAGTGTTTTGTATTCGGTCTATTCCTGTAAATTCAGAACTCAAGATATTTTCCTCCTCTACGCAGTGAGCCGGCCGCGGTGGCCGAGGGGACTGAGGCGCTCCAGTCACGGTCTGCACGGCCACTACGGTCGGGGGTTCGAATCCCCCCTCGGGCATGGATATGTGTGCCGTCCTTAGTATTAGGTAGTTCATAAGTAGTTTGTAAGTTTAGGGACTGATGACCCCGTAGTTAAGTCTCAAAAGCTATACAAACATTTTTTCTACGCAGTGAATGGGTGCGACACCACTCCAGCGCCAGTGGCCTGGTGCAAGTCCTTCAACTGGACTCCACTTCGGCGACTTGCGTGTCCCTAACCTACCCCAGTTACCCAACCTCACCGATGGATGCGTGCCCAAAGACTGTAAAATTCACAGGTCACACTAATAATGAAGAAAGGCAATGAAGTGATCCGCAAAAATATACGCGTGTATCATTGACGTCGGTTTGCAGCAGGATTTTGGAACATAGTCCTTTTTCAAACAGTATGAACTATCAAGAAGAGAACGACCTAGTGAAGTTAGTGAACTGCTTCTAGATATTGACCCTGATGTTACTGCTAATTCAGGGCACTTCTTAAATAATGTCACAATTTAGAGGCTTCATTTACTTACCCTCGATATGTTGGCAAAAATACATGTTAAAAACCGGAAACGAGGATGAAACGTCGTCCGAAATTGTACTGAACGCATTCTCTGAAAATTATCTCAACAATTACTTCATGAACCCACTGGAATAGTAAAGGATTGTGAAAACATATGTGACCTCCTAGCAACAAATAATCCGGAGCCCTTAAAGAACATTAAATCAGACACAGGGATTAGTGAACACATAATTATTGTAGCGAGACTGAATATCGAACTGCCGCGGCGGAGCAGCCGAGAGCATTGAGGCGCTATGCTACAATGCGCGAGGCCGTCCCCGTCGGGGGTTCGAATCCCCCCTCGGGCATGGATGTTTGTGCCGTCTTTAGTATAAGCTAGTTCATAAGTAGTTTGTAAGTTAAGGGACTGACGACCCCGTAGTTGAGTCCCATAAGCTCTACAAACATTTGAACATTTGAATATCGATATTCTCAACTCTAGCAAAATTAGAAGAAAAATATATTTATTCAAAAAACAGATAAAATTCTATTAACACTCCCCTGAGTGAGAATCTCCAGTCTTTGAAAACTAACAATGTGAGTGTAGATCAGGAGTGGCTTACATCCGAAGAAATAATATCGACAGCTATTGAGAGATTTATACCAAATAAATTAACAAAAGAATGGGTTGACCCATCGTGGTACGCAAAACTGGTTTGGCCACTCTTACAAAAGAAAAGAAAAAAGTATGCCAAATTTAAACGGACACAAAGTCCCCAAGATTAGCTATATTTTACTGAAACTCGAAAATTAGCTCGAACTTCAATGCCAGAAGCCTATAATAATTTTCACAACGAAACCCTGTCACGTAAATTAGCAGAAAATCCTAAGAAATTCTGGTCGTATGTAAAGTATACTAGCGACAAAACATAATCAATAGCTTCACTACGCGATAGCAATGGTGTTGGTACGGATGACAGCTATGCTAAACCAGAGTTGCTAAACACGACTTTCCGAAATTATTTCACCAAAGACGAAGAAGTAAATGTTCCAGAATTCGTATCAAGAACAGCTGCCGGCATGTGTAATTTAGAAGCAGAATTCCCTAAAGTATTAATCCAACATAAATCACTTAACAAATGCAAGTCTCCCGGTCCAGATAACATACCAATTAGGTTCCTTTCAGAGTATGCTGATGCAATAGGTCCATACGTAACTATCATATACAACGGCTCGCTCAGCAAAAGTTCCGTACCAAAGACTGTAAAAGTTGCACAGGTCATTCCAATATTCAAGAAAAGCATTAGGAATGATCAACAAAATTACAGGCCTATATCTTTGACGGCAGTTTGCAGCACGATTTTTCCTCAAACATTATGAACTACCTCGAAGAGAACTCCTTATTTGATCCATAGTCAACACGGATTCAAAAAGTTTCATTCTTGTGAATGAAGTGATGAGTCTCAAATCGATTAATTATTTCTCGATTTCCGGAAGACTTTTGAGACTGTATCTCAAAAGCATCTTCTAATCAAATTGCGCGCTTATGGAATACCGGCACAGTTGTGCGATTGAATTGGCGATTTCCTGTCATAAAGGACACAGAACGTTGTAAGTGACAGAAAGTCATCGGGTGAAATGGAAGTGATATCTGGCGTTCCCTAGGGAAGTATTATGGGGCCCCTTCTGTTCCTTATCCTTATTAAACGATTTAGGGGAAAAATCTGAGCAACTGTCTTTGACTGTTCGTTTATCGTTTGGTAAAGTCACCAGAAGATGAAAAGCAGCTGCAAGATGATTCAGATAAGATATCTGCATAGTGCAAAAATTGGCAATTGGCAACAATGAAAAGTGTGAATTCATTCATGTTGTTGTGGTCTTCAGTCCGCAGACTGGTATGATGCAGCTCTCCACGCTACCCTGTCCTGTGCAAGTCTCTTCATCTGAGAATACGTTCGGCAACCTACATCCTTTTGAATCTGCTTACTGTATTCGTCCCTCGGTCTCCCTCTACGATTTTTACCACACACACTTCCTTCTAATGATAAGTTGACAATTCCTTGATGTCTCGGAATGTGTCCTACCAATCTATCCCTTCTCTTAGTCAGGATATGCCAGAAACTCCTTTTCTCCCCAATTCATCATTCGTCTGTAGCACCACATTTCAAAAGCTTCTATAATCTTTTTGTCTGAACTCATTGTCCACTTTTCACTGCCATACAATGCTACACTCCAGACAAATGCTTTCAGAAAGGACTTCCTAACATTTAAATTAATATTGGACGTTAACAAGTTTCGGTTCTTTAGAAACGCTTTTCTCCCCATAGCCATTCTGTATTTTATATCTTCTTTACTTCGGCCATCAGAAGTTATCTTGGTACCCAAATAACAAAATTCATCTACTACTTTTATTGTCTCATTACCTAATTTAATTCCCTCAGTATAGCCTGATTTTCTGACATTACATTCCATTACCCTCGTTTTACTCTTGTTAATGTTCATCTTATATCTTCCTTTCAAGACACTATCCATTCCATTCAATTGCTCTTCCAGCTCCTTTGCAGTCTCTGACAAAATTACTATGTCATCGGCAAACCGCAAAGTTTTTATTTCTTCTCCCTGAACTTTAATTCCCTCTCCAAATTTATCCTTCCATTCCTTCACTGCTTGCTCAATGTACAGATTGAACAACATTGGGGAAAGGCTACAACCCTTTCTTACTCCCTTCCCAACCTCTGCGTCCATTTCTTGCCCTTCGACTCTAATAACCGCCGTCTGGTTTTTGTATAGGTTCAGTATAACTCTTCGCTCCCTATATTTTACCCCTGCTACCTTCAGAATTTGGAAGAGTGTATTCCAGTCGACATTGTCAAAAGCTTGCTCCAAATCTACAAGCACCAAATACGTAGGTTTGCCCTTCCTTAGCCTCTCTTCTAAGATAAGTCGTAATGTATTGCCTCCCGTGTTCCTACATTTCTCCTAAATCCAAACTGATCTTCCCCGAAGTCAGATTCCACAAGTTTTGCCATTCGTCTCTAAATAATTCGTGTTAGTATTTTGCAACCATGACTTTTAAACTGATAGTACTGTAATTAATTGTCACACTTGTCTGCACTTGCTTTCTTTGGAATTGTAATTACGATATTCTTCTTGAAGTCGGAGGGTATTTCCCCCGTCTCATACGTCTTGCATACCAGGTTGAAAAGTTTGTTCATGACAGGCTCTCCTAACGAAATCAGCAGTTCAGACAGAATATAATCTACTCCAGGGGCCTTGTTTCGACTCAAGTCCTTCAACGCTCTGTCAAATTCTTCTCGCAGTATCATATCTCCTATCTCATCTTCCTCCGCTTGGTCTTCCCTTTCTAGAATATTGCCTTCAAGTTTATTTCCTTTGTATAGGCCCTCTATATATTCCTTCCACAGTTCAGCTTTCCTCTCTTTGCTTAGTACTGCTTTTCCGTCTGAGTTTTTGATATTCATACAGCTGCTTTCCTTGTCTCCAAATATTTCCTTTATCTTCCTGTAGGCGGTATCTATCTTTCCCCTAGTTATGTATTCATCTACGGTTATGCATTTGTCCTGTAGTCACTCCTCCTGCTTAGGCAGTCTGCACTTCCTGTCAATCTTATTTTTCAGATGTCTGTACTCCCTTTTTCCTACTTCACTTGCTGAATTTTTATCTTTTCTCCTCGCATCAATTAAGTTCAGTATATCCTGTGTTATCCAGGGATTTCTATTAGGCCTTGTCCTTCTGCATATATGATCCTCTGCTGCCTTAACTACCCTATCTCTCAGAGCTACCCATTCTTCTTCTACTGTATTACTTTCCCCGTTTCAGCCAATCCTTCCTAATACTCCCTCTGAAACACTCACCCACCTCTGGTTCCTTCAATTTGTCCAGGTTCCATCTCCTAACTTTTCTACCTTTCTGCAGTATCGTAAGTTTTAAACTGCATTTCATAACCAACAAGTTACGGTCAGAGTCTATATCTGCCCCTGGATATGTCTTACAGTTTAAAACCTAAATCTATTCCTTACCATTATAAAGTCAATCTGGTACCTTCCAGTGTCTCCTGGTCTCTTCCGCGTATACAGCCTTCTTTCATAATGTTTGAACCAAGTGTTGGTGATAATTAAATTGTGCTCTGCGCAAAATTCCACCAAACGATCTCCTCTTTCATTCCTTTTCCCAGCCCATATTCACCTACTACATATCCTTCTCTTCCCTTTCCTACTACCGAGTTCCAGTCCCCCATCACAATCAAGTTTTCTTCTCCCTTAACTTTCTGAATGATTTCTTTTATCTACTCGTACAGTCCTTTGATATCCTCATCATCGGCCATGCTAGTTGGCATATAAACGTGCACCACTGTGGTCGGTGTTGGCTTCGTGTCTATCTTTGCTACGATAATGCGTTCACTATGTTGTTCATAGTAACTTACCCGCATTCCTATTCTCTTATTCATTATCAGACCTACTCCTGCGTTACCACCAACTGATTTTATATTTATAACCCTGTACTCACCTGACCAGAAATCCTTTTCATCCTGCCACCGAACTTCACTAATCCCTACCATATCTAACTTTAACCTATCCGTTTCTCTTTTCAAATTTTCTAACTTGCCTAAGGAATTAAGGGTTAGAACATTCCACGCTCCGACCCGTAGAATAACTCTTTTGTTTTTCTTGATGACGACATCCTCCTGAGTAGTCCCCGCCCGGAGATCCGATTGGGGGACTATTTTACCTCCGGAATATTTTACCCAAGAAGATTGTTGTTGTTTGTTAAGCTTAAGGGACTTAACTGCGGGGTTATCAGTCCCTAAACTTACAAACTACTTATGAACTACTTACGAACTAGGACGACACAAATACCCATGCCCGAGTGGGGATTCGAACCCCCGACCGTAGTGGCCGTGCAGACCGTGACTGGAGCGCCTCAGTCTCCTCGGCCACCGCGGCCGGCACCCAAGAAGACGCCATCATCATATATTCATACAGTAGAGCTGCATGTCTTCGGGAAAAGTAACGGCTGTAGTTTCCCCTTGCTTTCATCCGTTCGCAGTAACTACATGGCAAAGCCACGTTAGCTGATGTTACAAGGCCAGCTCAGTCAATCATCCAGACTGTTGCCCCTGTAACTACTGAAAAGGCTGCTGCCCCTCTTCAGGAACCACACGTTTGTCTGGCCCCTCCACAGATGCCCCTCCGCTGTGGTTGTACCTACGGTTCGGCAATCTGTATTGTTGAGGCACGCAAGCCACTCCACCTCGGCAATGTCTGTGGTTTATGGGGGTGGAATTCATCCATACGGGTACTAAAAGAAATCCGTTAAACGTCATTTACGCGATAAATCAGTCAAATCTAAAGGCCGTAAATTCAACTAAACACCTAGGAATAACAATTAGGAACAACTTAAATTGGAAAGAATACATAGAAAATATTGTGGGGAAGGCGAACCAAAGGCTACGTTTCCTTGGCAGAACACTTAGAAAATGGAACAGTTATACTAAAGAAACTGCCTACACTACTCTTGTGCGTCCTGTTTTGGAGTATTGCTGCACATTGTGGGACCTCCACCAAGTGGGGCTGACGGGTGATATAGAGAAAGTTCAGAGAAGGGAAACTCATTTTCCGTTATCATTTTCTACATTCCTGAAATGATGCACGAGTTAGAATGGAAATCATTAAAAGAAAGGCGTTATTCGATACGGGGAGATTTATTTGCGAAATATCTGTCACTAACTTTCTCTTCCGAATGCTAACATATTTTGTTAGCACCAACCTACATTGGCAGACATGATCATCTTAATAAAATGAGAGATTTTAGATCGATAAACTAAAAGATTCAGAAGTTCCTTTTTCCCGAACGCTATTAGAGAATGGAATGGTATCTTTGACTAGCTACGCAAACACGTGTGACTGCCTGCTGTTTCAAAAGAGTTTCAAATAGTGTTTTAAATAACTGTTACATGTCTTGAACTTGATTGTGTTCTAGTCTGCTGCACAAGTTTCACTACGCAGTAATTCGTTTTACCGAACGGGTTAGCGCTCCTGTGTTACTGAGTTAAATTGGAAAGCTCCGTCGACATGGCGAGCTTCTCAAACGGATACAGCACGGCATTGCAGTCACAACCAGCTGTTAACACAGAAGCTACGAACGTGCTTGGGAAAGGAAGCAAAATTGAAACTTCTACGACTGAGTCGTCTCAAGCAGCACCAGTGGTATCAGCAAAATTGCAACCTGTTTCTTACGAAAATGTGTTTTCACCGGACAAAGCTGTGATTATCGACAACATTTCTGATATCGTAATTGATGAGTACATCAAATCGATAACTGACATCATCTCTGGTATCAATATCATTGCTCATATCAGGGAGCAATACTTGTATTTTTTCAAGAACTGTTGAAAATGTAGATAGTTTAGTGAAAGAGGGTAATCTACATGTAAAGGATGCACTGACGCCGGCAAGGCTATTTAAGTTTCATCAACATAGGAGTAAAATTAGAATTGTATGAATTACAACCAAACAAACACGAAACACGGATTGAGCGGCCGTTCCCGCGGGAGGTTCGGGTCCCTGCCTTGGGCATGCGTGTGTATATGTGTGTGTGTGTGTGTGTGTGTGTGTGTGTGTGTGTGTGTGTGTTGTCCTTAGTGTAAGTTATTTAAAGTAATATCAAAAAGGAAAAACTTCTTGATAAAATATTCACGGGTGTACTGCCGGTCTTCTTGATGTTCTGCAAATCAAGAAGTAGTTCCTTATCATGTTCTGTCAAGCACTGACGGAAAATTCAATTAATTTTATTTAAAGTAGTTTGTATGTCTAGGGACTGATGATTGCTGCTGCTTGGTCCAATGGGCTTACAAACATTAGATTTTAAACTGAAACGAAAAGAAACTGAATTTAAGACAAGGGGCAAAATCATTGCTATCAAGTAGGGTGATAAAACGGAAGTGTTGCTGTTGATCACAGTGCAAATTTTAGGAAATCAATAAATCTAATGTAGGCCTATAGTGGATTACAGTTCAAATATGAGTGCTGTTGGCTGTTCTTAGATGCTAGTGAGCTCAGAAAGATTACTTTGTAAGACTGAATTGCTATAAGAAATAATTTTCGCGTTATGGATTACTACATTTTAACCGCCCGTGCTATCTGCGAGTGTTACACTTGCACTGTTTCACCTGTCTCCTGATAGGGGAATTGTCAATAAAAGATGCAATAGAGCAAAGAAAAGCTGGCAGAGGGAAGCGCTCTGATAACGAGAAATTTTTGTAGTTCTATTGGACCAAACCACTGTCGTCATCAGTCCCTAGACTTACAAACTACTTAAAGTAAGTTAAACTAACGAAGGACAACACACACACCCATGCCCGTGGTAGCGGCAGTGTAATACCTGACTGGGCGCCTAGAGCAGCGCGACCCCGATGACGAGGATTCTCTGTGATTTGCAGGAAAGTAATGTCAGTGGGTTATTGTGACTGAGCATTCGAAGAAAACTTGGCTGACATACAGGTGTGTAGTTTCCACGGAACAGAGACTGCAACGCCGAGACGGAGTGGCCGAGCGCATTGAGGCGCTATGCTCCGATGGGCAAGGCCGTTCCACGTCGGAGTTCGAATCCACCCTCTGCTGTCTTTAGTATAAGTTAGTTCATAAGTAGTCTGTAAGTTTAGGGACTGATGACCCCGCAGTTAAGTTCCAAAAGCTTAAAAATTTAGAAACTGCACCAGGAAACCAGATAACTGTAGAAAACTTGCAACAAATCACTATGTCATAATTTATTTATTTTGATAGACTACAACTGTCCTGTGACATAATGAATATGAAACAATAATACAGAAAATATGAAACTTTGTACTAAACAGGAACTAGAACCCGGATTTCGTACTTAATGTGAGTAATCACCCTTTTGACTTCAGCTATCCATGCACACCTCCAGTACTGCCGCCATGTTTAAAATACTACACATTGTCTCATACATCATACTCTATGTGATATACGAAAGTCTGCGTTTGAGCGGGAGGCATGTGCGGTTAGCTCAAGTGGACACGTCTCCCTTAGCAACACGGACGTCTTATCCTTGTTGTGGAGAGCATAGTCGGTGTTGTTTGTGTGATTCGGCCGTCTTCATGCGCTATACTTTCGTAGGAGGGGATTTACCTTCCACTTATCGAAAATAAACACTGCGGATTAGTTTTTCGAATGAATATGCACGACCGAAGGCACTTGAAATTGAACAATTTTTTAGCAGAATAAGGTTAGAGTTTTACGTACGGTCGACTACGTGGCTGTTTGACACGAAGCACAAGCTCATTTGTCTGGGACAGAGTAAGATGGCGCAGTAATAGAAGACTGGACTCGAATTATGGAGGACGGTGGCTCAATACACCCCCTGCCATCCAGATTCAGGTTTTTCGTGATTTCCATAAATCACTCCAGGCAAATGATGAGATTGTTCCTAAGAAAGGGCACGGCCTATTTCCTTCCCCAAACAGTCCTAGCGTGAGCTCCGTCTCTACTGACCACTCTGACGGCGGCGCGTTAAACAGTTGTCTTCCTTCCTTCTTCTTTTTCATTTATATTAAACGACTTATGAAAATAACGGAAAACCCAAATCTGGATGGGTGAAGACGGGTCTGAATCTCCAGACACCTGAATGTGAGTCCAGTCTGCTAATCACTGCGCCACATAGGTCAGCTAATTTATCAGATACGAAGTCAATATAAACCTTAACGATCTTGTTTGCATCCACTTATCGATAGTGAGCAGTGTGATATATGTGGACCTAATTAACGTCGCAGATGGTACCAGAATTTTACTTGCAACTAGAAGTGGTCTCAAGTTCCAGCACTTGCATGGAAATACTGCTGATGTGTGCGGTATGTGGAACATACCGATCTGGAACTGTAGATGATACATGTGTACTAACTCCTGTTCGAAATATCTTCAGATGTAGCGACTCCTGCATGGGAAGGTCATAGCCCACTGGCTGGAAAGCGGTTTCAATTTACCAAATGGTCATTGCTCAATGGGGTGCAGCAAATCTCTGTTAGACCATGCCATACTATTTATATATTTGTTGGTGCCGCACCGTTATAATTTGTGATGGATAGCAGAAGACGTGCTCGGGCAGTAGCGTGGTCTACGTCGACACACATTACTGAATCCCTTCCGACTCCGGTAGTATATCAGGGAGACGAAGACGGAACGACATTTATGCCTGTGCCTCCTCCTGACCCGCATGTGCTGTGGTGTGATCAGACGTCTCCAGCGAAGGGAATGGACATTCACTATATGACTTGTGGTACGTGCCTAATGCTGCCTACATACCTCATCGTCAGTCCCTCCAGGTGATTAAGCACGTGTGATTCAGTAATGGTCACCAAAGAGACTACTGCCGACCACAATCTAGAGACGACCTGACACCCCTAGCCAAGGCCATCTCTAGTTGGATGTTTCAGTGGCAGAGCTGGATTTCAGTCCTTCATCGGAGGTGGAATTATCATCACACATATACAATGCGACTCCTATGGATGTTGGACAGCAGTCAGGCCTGTACCAATCTCCAACTGTAGATGCCCCAATATCTTTAGTTTCAACAGAGGCATCGAATTGCCAACTGGGTCTATGCAGTTCTGAGTGGTCTGATGATGCTAAAGGTGAGATATCCATTGTTGTAGCAGTGAATGGTGCGGCTACAGCCCAAGACTCTTAATCGACTGAGGATTTGGATGAGGATGTGCTGCCTGCTAAGAAGGCAGACATTGCTGCACTTCCTGCTTCAACAAGTGTCCTTGTAACTATGACTCCATAACAGGTAATGTTGGTTAAACTGAACGTGCTCTCTGAAATGCTGCTGATTTTGGAACTCAATACTGCCCTCCTGCAAGAGGTTCACCAAGAGATTTTTTCGGCTATTTATGGATATGATGCTTACTTATTGAAACGTGTTACAGCGGTTGTGGAATGGCTATATTTCTCAGGGAAGGCATTATGGTATAAGATTTAGTTTATTGGTATTGATGAGTGATCTAGCTCTGACATTCCATGGTGTTCAGATGATCAATGGTTTTGCTCCCTCTAGTATAGGGAAGCGATGGAAATGTTAGCAATTCTATTGAGAAGAGTGAGTTTCTTTGTTTGAGGACCACTACGACCAGATTCTTCTAGGCAGCGATTTCAGCTTTGATTTATCGCAGATAGATTAATATCCTCGTTTTACCACAGACCAAAAACTCATATTGCATGTGCACCAGATGAATCTCACTGACACGTGGGAGTATGTGTATGGTGATCGACATGGATGTATGTATGTCACCAGCGATTCAAATTGATCATATCTATGTTTGTTGACTATGACGTTCTATGAACGCATCATATGTATCTGTACTGCTTCTATCCCCCCAGGGGGCCCACAGCTCTTTTGTGGGTACGTGTGTGGCGCGCACGGGTCCCCGAGCCATTGCAGCCTTTCTTCCTGCTTTCCCCAGGCTGCATTACCCGTCCTAGTTCCCCCTCCTTCCCATCCCAATTCCTCCTTCCCACCCTCTCCAACCCCGTCTCTCGGTGGTACTCTGGATGACGGCTTGGCTATCCCATGGTACCGATTGTCCTGCACTTTGGTTTTGTCTGCTGTGTATACCGGTTTTTGGCCTAGTTTGGTCCCCCTCGGGGTTTGACCTTCCATACCAAAATTATCCGATAATGTGTGAGCCAATTGGGGAAGAACTCCCGACCTAGCCCCTACAGCGCGGGTCCTATCCTTTCCTTTCCACTTCCTTTCCTCGCTGTAGCCCCCATCCCCCGCTAGGTCCCCAGCACGTGTAGCCAGTCCGTGTGGGGGGGCTGTTATGTACCCTTTGGCTGAGCCCCCTGACACCACAGGGATCACACTACTGGTGTCTGAGCTGCGACCTCTCCATGCAAGCCAAGGAGTTGATGCCTGTCCTCGGGGGTATCAGAACTCCCGGCAATGGCCATCGTGCCAGGTGGCCTTTGCTGAGGCTGGGTGGCGCCCATGGAGAGAGCCCCGGTTTCGGAGTGGGTGACACCAGGGCGGATGTCTAGCACTATGAAAAGAGTTAGACTGCAAAATGGTCGTGCATCGGCCGTCTTTCAAGACAGGAAGAGATCGTTTAATGCTGCTACTGCGGATAAGAGGATGTTTCCCTCCCTTGCTACCCCTTGGGAGGAAGGCCAGGCTCGTCGGTTAGGAGCAAAACCCTTTCCTCGCTATCTCGTTTGCTCAAGGACTGATGGAGGAACTTTTACTACCACCAAACCTCTGTTCTTTGTCGAGACCATAGAGGACAAGTTTGGTGAAGTGGAATCTATGGGTAAGCTTAGATCTGGCTCATTACTCATTAAAATAGTCTCGGAAGCCCAGTCTGAAGCTTTGCTCGCCTGCACCACCCTTGGCGACATTCCAGTAACAATTGTCCCGCACAAATCCTTGAATATGGTACAGGGTGTGATATTCCACCGGGACCTCCTCCTTCAAACTGATGAGGAGCTTAGGGCCTATCTCGAGCGGCGTGGTGTACATTTTGTTCGCCGCGTTCAGAGGGGACCTAAAGATAACCGCGTCGATACTGGGGCCTTTATCTTGGCCTTCGAGGGGGACACACTCCCAGAGAAGGTCAAGATAATGATATATCGATGTGAAGTGAAGCCCTACATTCCACCTCCCATGCGGTGTTTTCGATGTATGAGGTTTGGTCATATGTCCTCTCGCTGTACAGCAGTCCCAGTATGCGGTGATTGTGGATGCCCACTACATGAGGGGAGCCCCTGTGTCCCTCTGCCGGTGTGCGTCAACTGTCAACAACACCACTCTTCACGGTCGCCAGATTGCCCTATGTTCAAAAAAGAAAAGAAGATACAAGAGTACAAATCCCTGGAGCGTTTGACGTACCCTGAGGCCCGCAGTAAATATGAACGTCTGCATCCCGTGCAAATGGCGATGACCTTCGCTACGACGTTATCGTCTAGCCTTTCACCCTCCCCTTCCCACTCCCATCTCCCCCCTACACCCCGTCCACACCCCTCCCTCACATCTCCCTCTCCTGTAGCTCCTGTAGCCCTCCCTTTGTGTCCCACCCCTTCCCAGCCGGAGAAGTGCACCCCTTCTCCGTCGCCTGCCGGTGACAGTGCCCTATCTCAGGGCATTCCGTCCCGGCGTTCCCCAGATCGGAGATCTTCGACCTCCAGCCGGCCATCGGACTCCCAGTCAGTGAGTTCAAAGGTCGCCCGATCCTCGTCAGTACCAGACCTAACTGACAAAAGTCCTCTCTCTGGGGTGGGTCCTGCCCGTCCCACACGAGAGAAGGAGAAGAAGGAGAAAGAGAAAGAGAAGGAGAAGGAGAAGAAGAAGAAGAAACCAAAGTTACAAGATAAAGCCCCTCCGGTACCACCGGAGGTGCCGACTGTGCTTTCGCAACTCGCTCATCCCACTGAGCCCGAGGCTGATCAGCTATTTATGGATGTTGTCCCTTCTTCTTTGGTGACGGACGCTGACAAAGCAGCGTGACAGACGTTATGCCATTCGCTTCCCGCCTAGATCCTCGTGATGTGATCATCCAATGGAACTGTAATGGTTACTACCGTCACCTCTTGGAGATTAAACAGCTAATCTCTCTCTCTTCTGCGGCCTGTGTCGTCCTGCAGGAATCGAAGTTTATGGATGCACATTCACCGACCCTCCGTGGGTTCCGTGCTTTTTGTCGGAACCGGGTTGGTCCCCTCCAGGCGTCTGGTGGGGTTTGTACTTTGGTCCGGACAGATATTGTCAGTACCTGGATTCCTCTCCAAACTCCATTGGAAGTGGTTGCTGTCCGGGTTCACTTGGACACTCCATTGACCATTTGCAACCTCTACCTTCCACCTGACAGGCCACCTACACTCACGTCCCTAGTGGCCCTCCTTCAGCAACTCCCCCCTCCTTACCTCATCCTTGGGGACATCAATGCCCACCATCCTTTGTGGGGCAGTGCTTATACATCTAGCCGGGGCCGCCTCATAGACCAGTTTCTTGCTGACCACAATCTGAGCCTTCTCAACGATGGTTCCCCAACTCATTTTAGTGCCGCTCACGGCACCTTTTCTGCCATAGACCTCTCTCTCACTTCTCCTTCTCTCCTTCCTTTATGTCACTGGTCGGCGTATGACGACCTCTGCGATAGCGACCACTTTCCGTTGATCCTTTCACTTCCCTCACGCCTACCACGAGCCAGGGTACCCCGCTGGGTATTCCGTCGTGCTAATTGGCCGCTATATACATCCCAGGTTGTGTTCCCATCTTCCCCCTCAGGCTGTATAGATGATATTATAAGCCAAATGACCAACATGATCACCCAAGCTGCCAACGCCGCTGTTCCCCGGTCGACAGGCCCTCCTACTCGCCGGCCTGTCCCTTGGTGGAATGCAACTGTTGCCGCAGCCATTCGCGAGCGCCGTAGGGCCTTGCAACATCTTAAGCGCCACCGATCGCTCGCTGGTCTAATAACTTTCAAACGTCTGCGTGCCAGAGCTCGTTACTTAATCAAACAAAGTAAGCGGACATGCTGGGAGCATTTTGTCTCCTCGTTGGGTTCTTCTGTCCCTTTGACAAGAGTGTGGGCTATGCTCCGATCTATCCAAGGTAGCTGGCGGCCGTCTTCCGTCCCTGGTCTTGCCCTGCCTGATGGGGTCTGCACGGAGCCATCTGTTGTTGCAGAACATCTTGCAACTCACTTCGCCAATGTCTCAGCGACAACTTCATATCCGGCGACCTTTCTCCTTCAGAAACACCCGGCCGAAACCTTCAAATTAGGCTTTACTTCTCACCAGGTGGAACCATATAACGAACCTTTTACTGACTGGGAGCTGTCGCTGGCCCTCTCCTCTTCTCGTGATTCAGCACCTGGCCCTGACGATATCCATAATCAATTGCTGAAACACCTTAACCCCTCACAACGACAATTTCTCCTAAAAGTTTTTAACCGTATTTGGCTTCAAGGGGTGTTCCCCTCCCAGTGGAGGGAGAGTATTGTGGTCCCTGCCCTCAAGCCTGGCAAGGACCCGTCGGCGCTGGACAGTTATCGACCAATAAGCCTGACAAGTGTCCCCTGTAAACTACTTGAGCGGATGGTAGCCCGCAGATTATGCTGGGTTCTTGAATCCCGGGGACTTCTCTCACCTTACCAGTGTGGGTTCCGGGAGGGACGATCCCCTATTGACCATTTACTTCGACTGGAGACTGCGATCAGACAGGCCTTCTCTAAAAGACATCATCTGGTAGCAGTCTTCTTCGATCTGCATAAGGCGTACGACACTGCTTGGCGTCATCATATTTTACGTTCTCTTCATGACTGGGGCCTCAGAGGCTCCTTACCAATTTTTATCCGTCAGTTTTTATCCCACCGCCTGTTCCGTGTCAGAGTTGGCTCTTCCTTTAGCTCCCCTCGGATACAGGAGAACGGTGTCCCCCAGGGCTCAGTGTTGAGTGTTACACTTTTTCTAATCGCCATCAATGGGTTGGTGAGCTCTGTTGGGTCACTGGTAACCCCGGCATTGTATGTCGACGACTTTTGCATATGGTACAGCTCCTCCTCATTAGCCTCTACTGAACGTCAGCTCCAGAGCGCCATTCGGTGGGCTTCAGTGTGGGCTACGTCCCATGGTTTCCAGTTTTCCTCATCAAAAACGAGGGTGGTGCACTTTTGTCGTCGTACTACAGTTCACCCTGATCCAGAACTGTTCTTGGGTAATCAGCGCCTGGAAGTTGTAGCACAGCATCGTTTCCTGGGTCTTCTCTTTGACAAAAAATTGACTTGGGTGCCCCATATTCGCCACCTAAAGATTAGTTGTATGAGGAAACTCAATGCCCTACGTTTCCTTGCTCATTCATCTTGGGGTGCAGACCGAACAACTATCCTCCGTATCTATCGGGCTCTAATCTTGTCCCGATTGGACTATGGGTGTCAAGTTTATGGCTCGGCAGCTCCTTCTGCCCTGAAATTATTAGACCCGGTTCACCATTATGGTGTCCGCTTGGCTACAGGTGCATTCCCGACTAGCCCGGTCGACAGTCTCCTTGTTGAGGCGGGAATCTGCCCTCTTCAGGTCAGGCGGGATCAGCTTCTGGCGTCTTATGCCATCGCCATCCGGCAATATCCTGCTCATCCCGCTTACCAGGTTCTTTTTGCATATGAAGGGCTTCGACCCCCTGATACCCGGCCGCGGGCGGGCCTTCCCGTCGGACTGCGGCTTGCCTCTCTTTGCCGGGATTTCCATTTCCCTTCGCTAGATTGCGCCCCCCATTTTACTGCACGCACACCTCCGTGGATGGTGCCGCGACCACTAATTCGGACGGATCTCTTCCAGGGCCCAAAAGCTTTAATTTCCCCCATGGTCTTTCGGCGTTTGGTGCGCCCAGTACTAGAAGAGTTTCAGGGAGCCTCTATCTTCTACACTGATGGCTCGAAAACAGCGGGCCACTCCGGATATGCTTTTACATCTCCTGTTGGGGCGGAATGCCATTCTCTGCCAGAGGCATGCAGTGTGTTTACGGCAGAGCTGATGGCGATTTATAGAACCCTCTGTTTTATTAAACATTCTGCCGTGGAACGTGGTTTAATCTGTGCTGACTCCATGAGCAGTCTACAGGCCATTGATCGTTGTTTCCCCTCCCATCCTTTAGTTATTTCCATCCATGAACTCCTTGCTGACCTTCATCGTGCTGCCTGCTCCGTTACCTTTCTCTGGGTGCCCAGCCATGTTGGTATTACAGGGAATGAAGTAGCTGACCAGTTGGCTAGATCGGCAATTACTCGCTGCCCGTCTCCCTTTCAAATTCCGGGTGCGGATCTGCGGGTGCAGATCAGATCTTTGCTTCACTCCTCATGGGATAGCAGTTGGAAAGCTACTGCCCCTTCCAATAAACTCCGCACCATCAAAGATACGACTGCAGCTTGGAGTTCATCTTTACGCCCTTCCCGGAGAGAATCAATTGTCCTCTGTCGCCTCCGTCTTGGACACTGCAGGCTGACCCATGGATTTCTTTTACAAAATGACAATCCACCACATTGTGATTGTGGAGCCGTACAATCCGTGTCTCATATTCTGACTGAATGTCCTCTCCATTCGTCACTTCGTGGCGACTATGGCCTACCGCCTGCATTGCCTTCAGTTTTGGCGGATGACCCACGGATGGTTGATCGCGTCCTTGCCTTCCTCCGTGAAAGTAGATTTTATTGTCAGCTCTAGGACTCGCTTGGTCGGGGTGAGTGGGTTTGTGATTCTTGGCTGATTGTGGGGTTTAGAGCCTTATCCCCATCAGCCCCCCCCCCCCACTCTTTTACATTTTAATGTAGTTTTATTTCTCCCTGCTCTGGAGCTATGATACGTTGACCACTGTGCCATTAGTACCTTGTGGTTTAGGCTAGAGGTCGCTTCCAGAGCTGTGGGATCGGACACTGTAGCATTTGCTGCCCTGGGTTGGTCTTAGTCTTGTTGGCGAGTCGATTTTACTTCCTAGTGTAATGGTCTTTTGGCTTTCACCTATTTTTCGTTGGGTTCCGTGGCGTATAAAATTTGGGGTTGAAGGGACTGATGACCTCGTTGTTTGGTCCCTCATGTCCACCACCACCACCACCACCACCACCATGTACTGCTTCTATCTATCTAAACAGGGTGTGGAGTGACAGAGACATGTCCAAGTTGAATGTCACAGATCTTCAGGATCCTGAATGCAGGCATCTTATAGAGATGACTGGAACAACTGCGAAAGATGCTTCGTGGCATATTCTATAAAGCTTTGATGGTAGAATGAATGCCCTAACCTGATTTGTGTCACATTATGATACAATATTGTTGTGACAAAATGTGTTGACATCGACATACCACAGTTTTCTTTCACGTTATTCAAAGAACTCTCTCGTCATGTACTATCTCCTGAATGAACGTTTGTAATTCAAGAGATTAACTCGATGATTATTTCGCTTACACATCACATTACAATTAGTGTTAAGTGTGTAATGTCCAAATCGGCACTGTGAAGAGCCTTGTTCATGCACTATATCCGAGAGAAGCAGCGATGTTAGAGAGAATTGGCGTTGCCCTTGATACGCCACATGATCACCGATTGACATCCAGAATGACATTGTCAACAGAACACTGTACATCTACATCTACATGGGATACTCTGCAAATCACATTTAAGAGCCTGGCAGAGGGTTCATCGAACCACCTTCATACTGCTTATCTCCCATTCCTTTCTCGAATAGCGCGCGGAAAGAAAGAAATCTGAATCTCTCTGTTCGAGCTCTGATTTCTCTTATTTTATTCTGCTGATCTACCAACATTTACAAGCTCCACTGGTTCAGGATACTGTAGCAGCAGATGATGTTCACAACTTCTTGCCTGGTGTCCTTGATGGAGTGCCTGTGAAATTACAAGAGACCGGATGGTTTCCTATAGGAGTTTTTTTTAACCCTCCACGATGTAATTGAGATGTATGAAGATCTGATGATCCTTGACGTTCCACTCATGGGAGAATTTGGCAAAAGGACTACTTATTCCAAACTCCAAGCTGTCAGGGGCTGAGAGAGTTGAACATTATTAGTCACTGAAATGCAGATTTGCAATTTCAAGATTTTAAACTGGGTCCTCACTTTACACCTCTAGCAGACCGTGTATCAAGTCACTTCCTTGGGGCAAACATACATTAGTCGTAGAAGTAACATACAGGCAGTATTTAGTGATTATTTCTAATATTATAGTCTCAGCAGCGACCTGACGCCTTAAACCTGGATTGGTGTTGGTGGACTTCGATCACATCTTTGATAGAGTGAGTCATGACATGTTGCCGTAGTACTGGGATGAATGGCTTTTCCCAATACCTATAACACCTCCTTTCGCTTTTTCTCGGAGGTGCCGTATTGCAGGTGCTGATCAATAGATGTGAGACTGGCCCCACGAATATTTCATGATCTGCATGAGTTACATATCCATTGACGATTATTCTGGTTGCCATTACTCGTGTGCCACGGTAGATGGGTTGCAGAGCCGGTTCTCTAGGATGATTTTGATGATGTAAGCTTTTGTCTGACTCAAATACACCAATAATCTGGTATTTGTGGCTCAATTAGATGTATGTTTGACTAGCTACTAGCTTAAACACGTCTGTCTGCTGTTGTAAAAGTGTTTCGAACAGTGGTTTAAAGTAACTGTTATTTCTCTTTAACTTGGTTGTTTTATACGCTACTGAACGTATTGCTCGCGCATATCAGGAGACAGTATTGGTATTTTTACAAGAACTATTGTAAACGTAAATCGTTTAGTGCAAGTGGACAATCTGCTTTTAAAATATATACTGACGCCGGTAAGGCGATTTACATATGCCATTACTAAAGTTGTTTTTTCAAATATATTTTCATTTAATGCTGTCATAGTTGACAAAAAGTCTAAATGGGGACGTATCTAGGACATGTCAAAGATATTCCAACGGGCTCCAAGATCCAGGGATGTTCTCATATAAAATCATTTCTTCATACTGCTCAGTACTTGTTCTATGATTTAAGCAAAGTACCATCCATAACTTTCAATGAAAAAGTCTGTTACAATAGATTTACTGACAAACAGATTTTCAAATTCACGAAAACATATTCACTAAATAAATAAGGACAAAATGAATGTAAATACGTACTAAACAAGAAAGTTAATGGGTGTTGGCAAACTGTAAGGCTAAACCAGGAGTTGTTATTACAATGAAAATATACGAAATTAATCAAACTCTGTTAACTATTGCTGCTTTTTAAATATATTAACATTTTTTGGCTCAAGTCCTTCAATGTTAGGAATGGTTGATTTAGCACAACTCAGTCTTAAAACACATTTCAGATAATATGTAATGGAACATCGGAGTCGTGTTTTACACATTTTCGTAATGGAAAAGAATTGCTCACAGCTGTACGTTAATCCGAATAGACTAAGCATCCATGTTTTGCGTAACGTTTCTGCGATAAATTTTTGTAAAAGTCACCTAACATATTTGTAAATGTTCAAATGTTTGTTAAGCTTATGGGACTAAACTGCGGGGTCATCAGTCCCTAAACTTACTAACTACTTATAAAGTTACTTATACTAAAGACAGAACAAACATCAATGCCCGAGGGATGATTCGAGCCCCCGATGAGGAGTGGCCTCGCACATCGGAGCATAGCGTCTCAATGCGCTCGGCCACTCCGCCGCAGCAACATATTTCTGTTCTGATATCTGTCTTTCAGTTTTGAATCGCACTGAAGATCTACGACTTCCATTTGGAGAGGTTGACTTACAGTATCGACATCCACAGAGTATGGATTAGTAAGAATTTCTAAATCTGCTTTGAAAAGCGAAAATCTTGTTTCAAATTCAGTGCGCATTTTTCTTAACAGATCTGTATACTCTCCAAAAACTGAAGCAGTACGACGTTTATTAATGCTGATAATTTCGGAACGTAAGAGACGTTTCTCACCTCGAGATTGTTTCCCAGAGAGACAGTGTCATCTTAAATGCCTTTATTTTGTCAAAGAAATGGATGATGAGAATATCCTTTCCTTGAAGCGACACACACAAGTCGCGAAGATGCCCTGTCACATCAGTTAAAAAAGCTAAATCACAAATCCATTGATCATCTGACAGTTCAGGAACAGTTGCACCCTCCATTTCCATGAATAACGCTATTTCTTGTCTCAGTTACATGAAGCGCTCCAGAACTATAGCGCGACTGAGCCAGCGTAGCGTACCTCACAGTGATGAGGTAAATTTCCATATTGACAATCGATATCGCCAAGAAACGATTTGAACAAGCGATGATTGAATACTTTTGCTCGAACAGAGTTAGTAATTTTCACAGCCAAGTTCATTACATTATTCAGTTTTATGCTTTTGGAACATAAATTTTGTTAATCAAAATATCCACGGGTGTACTGCCGGTCTATAGTGTCCAACGGGCACAATATTTCGGCGATCATACATGTCGCCATCATCAGGTGAACTGGCGGACTGAGCTCCTGGAAACGCGCCGGCACGGAGATCCGCACGCTACGGCTGCTCGAAGGGAACTGGGTTCTAGCCCTTTTTTTTTAAATTTTTTTTAGCACTTTTCACTCTCTTCCCATAGGGGGAAGAGCGGGCCTTATTAGAGCATGCTCTGGCTCTTTATCGGCTTGTGGTTATATACAAGTTAATTTGAAATATATATATATATATATATATATATATATATATATATATATATATATATATATATATATATATATATATATTTTTTTTTTACAATCGTTTGCAAAAGTGCTATACAATATTTTGGAAAAATTTTTTTAATATTCTAATATTTAAGTATATGAAGTATAATATTGTATTATAATTTGGTATGTTTGTTAATTATTTACATTTTGATTAATTATTTACAATTGAAGTTTATGTCTGCAAAGTTTGTTAGTAATTTTTAGTTTTGAATTATATATATTAGTGTGTTGGTATAACCTGAGGAGTATTTTATATTATTTATATTATTTACAGTATTGTAATTTGGCATTGTTTCTTTTAAGTACAAATGAAATTGTTATTGGTATTGGTTTCATCTGATTATTTATTTTTAACAATCCTCCGATCAACCAGGCGGTATAATGTTTGATCGTAATTTATATTTATGTTTGGGGAGTGTTTTTGGTTTTTACTTGTATTTTGTTTTCGTTGCCACGGTATAAATTAGTATGAACCATTTGTTTGTTATTGTTAGTTTGAAAGTAGTCGAGTTTCGAGTTTGCCCAGCCCGGATGTAGAAGTTTGTTTGTGGTGATCAAGTGGATTGTGCTTGTGTTTGTACTGTGGAGTTTTGTAGAGTTGTTGTGTCTGTTTGAGTGGTCGTGATTAGGAGAGTGGTGGAGTTTGTGTGTGTTTTGTTGTGTGTGTTTTTAGTATGTGATGGGGTGATGGTGTTGGTTTCTGTATTAATTTTGAGGTTGTTGGTTTGGATTTGGATCTTCTCTGGCATCTAGGTGGGGAGGGGTTGGGAAGTTGTTTGTGAGGGGGATCATTGTAGGTGCGAGATCTGGAAAAATTTTGGAGGTGTTCTGCGCTACTGTACGCGCCGGTATGATGTATTTGTGCTTCGGGTATCGTCGTTCTCTTGGTCTTGTTGTCAGTAAGTCCTCCATGTCTGGTCGTTTCGTTAAGATATGTTTTCCGTAGTTGGCCCTAAGTTTATTAGTCAGTCGAGTCTGGATGGGTTCTATGTCTGTGATCTCATATACGTAGTTGCTCGGTGTTTGGTATAGTAGTCCTGCTATGCTTCTGAGAAGTCTGCGTTCAGTTGTGTAAAGTCTTCCTATTGCGTTTTTGGTCATTCCGGCGAGGGGGGCGTTGGCATATTCTAGAACTGGTCTTATGTAGGTTTTATATGTGTGTAAAGCTGTTTCTAAATTGCATCCGTTAAATCGGTTTTGTACCTGTCTTATCAATCCTTGTCTTGTTCTGGTTTTGTTTAGTGTATGTTGTATATGTGTGTTCCAATTTAAGTATTTGTCTAGGTGTACTCCTAAGTATCTTGCGGTATTTACTAAGTTTAGTTGTGTGTTCCAAAGTGTAAGGTGTATGTCTCTGGTGTCTTGTTGTTTCTTTCTGGAGAGGTTTCTGTGTTGGAATAAGATTGCTTGTGTTTTGGTCGGGTTTGGTTTAATCCTCCATTTCTGCATCCATGTTTCAAGTTTTTTGTGGTAGGTCGATGTCTTTCGTTGGATAGTAGTCGTATGTGTCGATGTACACCAGTATGCTGTGTCGTCTGCGTATAGTGTTATAGTCTCGTCTTGAGTGGCAGGTGTCGGAATGTCAGCTGTGTAAAGCGCGTACAGTAGCGGAGAGAGTATTCCTCCTTGGGGTACCCCAGCTGAGGGGGTAAAAGGGTTTGAAGTGTGGTTGCCCACATGGACCCTGCAGGTACGGTTTGTGAGGTATTCTTGTATTAATCGAACTATTTTGTTTGGGATTTCAAGTCGACATAGTTTTAATAGGAGCCCCTGATGCCACACCTTGTCAAAAGCACGCTCTATATCTAAGAATACAGCGAGCGTGCATTGTCCGGTGTTAAATCCTGTAGAAATATTGTTTGTTAATTTAAATAGGGGATCGTTAGTCGAGTGGTTAGGTCTGAATGCTGATTGGAGTGTCGGGAGTAGTCCTTTGTCTTCCATATAATGTTTTAGGCCGTCAGTCAGTATTCTTTCGAAGGTTTTTCCTATAATGTCTAGTAGTGAGATTGGTCTGTATGATAGTGGGTCGGTTTTTGGTTTGTCAGGTTTTGGGATCATAATGGTTTTACTGGATTTCCAGGTGGATGGAAGGGTTTCTTGGGTGAGGCAGTAGTTGAAGATTTGGGACAGGAGTGGGATCAGGGTGTGGGGGGCTTTTTGAAGGTGTATTCGTCTGATCATGTTTTGTCCAGGAGCGGAGTTTTTACCTGAGTGTATGGCTTTGATGATTTCTGTGTGTGTGATTTCTTTCGTTAGTGTGTTTTGGTCTTCTGTTTCTGTTGTGGCTGTTTGTAAGCGTCTGTTGAGTTGATATTCAACTTCTCTTTTATGTATCTCGTGAAAGTGTGGGTCCTGTGGGAATGAGTAAACCTGTTCGAGTACTTGTTTGAAGATATTTGCCTGTTCTAATTCGTCTGTGGTGGGTTCGTTGTTATGTATGGTTGTGTTTTTGGTGATTTTCTTCTGACCGGTTAGTGTTTTAAATCTTTTCCAGAATTTACCTCCGCTCCTGTAGTCGAGTTGTCTGCATGTGTTATTCCATTGTGTTTGTCTGTGAGTCGAAATTATGTCTTTTATTCTATTGTTTAGTCTGTTCCATAGTCGTCTTAGGTCCGGGTTGTTTGTACGTGATATTTCTCTTCTAAGTCTCTTTTTTTGTCTGATTAGTTGTAGTGCTTCTTGTGGTATACTTGGTCTCCAGTTATTGACTGTTATGGTGGGGATGGCTTCGTTAATAGCTTGTTTTATGGCGGATTCAATCTGGTTGGTGACTGCTTGTAGGTCTTCGTTGTCTGTAATGGAGATTGGGATTGCTAATTGTTCGTTTAGAATTTCTTTATATCTGTTCCAGTTTGCTTGGCGGTAGTTTATTATTGTTCGTTGCAGTGGAGGAGGGTTTGGTGGGGTGAGAGCGTCTGTGGAAAAGGTGATGGGTATGTGGTCACTTGTGATTGAGGAAATTACTTCAGGTGAGTATATGGATTGGGAAAGAACTGGATCATATAATATGTGATCTGGAGCAGATTGGCCGTTGTGTCCAATAAAGGTGGGTTCATATATTGGTAATCTGTCTATTGGGTTAGTGGTTAGAAAGTTGAAAAGGGTAATGCCGTTTTGATTTTGAGTTCTGTCTCCTAAATTTGGGTGTCTGGCGTTTAGGTCAGATAGTAATATATATTTTTTGCATGTTGATAAGTATCTAAGGAATGTGAGCGGTATGGGGTTTCTTGGATGATTGTAAAGGCATGCTATTGTGATTGTGCGTCTGTTTTTACCTTTCACTTTTGCCATTACTAGGTCGAGATTTTGGAATTCCGATGGGGGGTCTATTTGTGTGGCTATAATGTCTTGGTGTACTTAAATTGCTACGCCTCCTCTGCCATTGTCACTGTCCTTCCTGAAGCAGGTGTATTTGGAGAAGTTACAGTTTTTCCTATGGGTTAGCCAGGTTTAGGCGATACCAAATATATGTATATTTCTCTTAAGTATGGTGTATGTTAAGAGAGTTTTCCTACTGAGGATTCCTTTGGCATTGACGAATAAGATGTTTGTAAGTGCTATGTTGTTGTCCATGTTGTTTGCTTGGGGGTGATGTGTGTGTTGCTTGTGTGTGGTGTTTGTGTGTGTGTGTGTTGTTTTAGTTTCTAGCTGGTGTTTGTGCTGTGGTTTCTAGTGTGTCGTTTAATGTGTCTTCAAGTGTGTATGGTATTCGTGTTTCAGGGTGCCATCTGTCGATTACGGTTATGTGCATTCTGCATCCGGACTGGGTGGGTTTGATGATTTTTTCTAAAGTTTGGTATGCTACGTGGTTGATCGTTCTTATTATGTCTTCTTTTTTGTCTTGGAACAGGTTGACCAAGGTGCCTGTGAGGACCCTCAGGAAGTCTGCTTTGTATACGACCTCCTGGGGTGCCTCTTCTGGTGATGGTTTTGCTGGTTCGTCTATTAATTTTATGGGAGCTCTCAGGTCAGCATTTTCGGCTTCTTTGGGGCGGATTTTGCAATTGTAGGAGATACCGGTATGTGTTCCCCCACAGTTGGCACATTTCGTTGTGGTTAGATTTTTGCACTGGGATAGTGGGTGGGGGCCGCTACATTGGGGACATTTATATTGTTTCTCTGGGCACTGTTGTGTGGAGTGTTGGAATGACAGGCAGTGGCCGCATTGAACCGGTTGTGGTGGTGGCAATTTTGAGGGTTCGGTTTCTTTTCTGGAGTAGTTTATAACTACTCCATGTGTAAGAATTTTGTCGATGGTCTCTTGGTCCCGGCTAATGACACGTAAATTTTGTGTGGCTGTTTTTCTTTCTCTTGAGTGGATCCTCCATGCGTCTTCTACTTGTAGGTTTTGCTCTTTTAACTGCTCAATTACTTCCTCTTGTGTCACGTCATGGGGAATCCTTTTTATCACAGCACTCAGCATAGGTTTGTATTGTTGTTGTGTGTTTTCGTGGCTGACCTGCCGTTTGGGAGGCTCTGATTGTTTTACAACTATCCTGTCATTACTTGCCAGGCGGAGTTGCCTTTGCAGGTAATTTGCCTGTCCTGTTCTTGCTATTATTAATATGGCTGTTTGGTCGCGTCTTAACCACATGTTTTTGATTGCGCTTTTGATTTCACTACTGATGTATGTGTTAATTTGGTTTCTTAGGGTGGTGGAGGTGGTGGTGTCTGGGATGTTGTGAATTTCATATCTGACTGTACGCAAGTTCCATAAATCAATTCTATTGTTGCTGTGGGGTGTGGTGTGTTCCGGGGAGGATGATGCATTACTGGTGGGGGATGAGGTGGGGGTGCTATTGGAGACTTGGTTGGTGGTTGGTCATCTTTTCTTGTGGTGTTGGTGTTGGTGGGGAGCAGGCTCTAACAATCGAGGCGAAGCTTGGATGCCCGTGGTCACCCATTGTCTGCCTGTATCAGTCTCTATGATAGGCCTGTATGAGTGTGGGTATGTGGTCGCAGTGAGGGGGGTGCCGGAATTGCGCTTAGTTGGCACCTTGCGTTGACTTCCCCTTTCGTTGCGTTTGCTAACGAACGCGGTCTTCGCGGCCTGAAGGTATCCACGCAGTATGTCTGGCCCTAATCTCTCCGAACGCGAGTTGCGGGGCTCGGTATATCCCTATGCTAGAGGGGGGGGGGGGGGGCAGTCTGACTGCCGTGCGACTATTTTCACGGCTACTTTGCTCTTTCACGCCGCCACAAGGCAGCAACACGACAATTTGCTTCCGCTCCCCTGAGAGGCAGGAGGTTAGAAACACGACAATTTGCTGTTTTGTGAACAGCGCCACATTAGGTGGTCGCAATGGTTGTGGTGTGTTGGCCTCTTCTTCTTTACTGCACGCCGATGGATGCGTGTCAGAGCGATGTGTCGCCTTGTTCTTCGTAACAGCCGGGCGTCTTCTTCGGTGGCCGCTTCTTCTTCTTCACTGCACGCCTGTGGTTGCGCGTCAGTGCGCTGCGTTGCCTTCTTCTTTGTAGCAGCCGGTCGTCTTCTTCCGCTGACCCGCCGCTCCAGCTGCCCGTTGACTCGAAGACTGCACCGCTGGCGATCCGCTCCGCTCCGCTGCGTCTGGGTTCTAGCAGTCGCTTCGCTTCTTCTTGGCGGGCCTCGACCATGGCCCGTCTGAGTGGAGTTCAAGCATGTATCTGCTATGCCTCCTCATTCCTAAATGATAGGTTGTATTTCGTCCTGGCATGTTGGATTGCCTTAAACCTGTTGGAAAATAACAGAGATGAAATTGATCTACTTTCTGCTAGTTTTTACTAGCAAGAACTCTGCCTCGGCTGCAGGAATATGGTGTCGTCCCGGTCTCCCACCTCTCACCCAGTTCACATGGTCTACCGCGAGGTACATGCAGGTAGTCCACTGAGCTAGGGAGAAGATGGGGTGGGAATTTATCAGCTTGTACTCCTTCGCGGTTATGATTCCCAGGAAGAAATCACGCTCGCAAGGGATTAGCTGGTGTGGACGGTAGGGATCGGTTGGTTTTTTGGAGGGGGGGAGGAAGGGATAGGGATTATCATGGTGAGGGTAGGATCCGTCCCTTAGGGAGGAGGCGATCTTCTTGAGGACCTTCTGGACGCTGTACTTGTCCAGCATGGGCAAGCATTCTTCAAGGGCGTCCTGTTCCTCTTCCCTCGCGGCCACCACGTGTGTGGCCTCCGTCTGCACTGCTTGCTCCACGCTCCACGGTAGCAGCCTGTACAGGGGAGGGTGTATCAACCTCCATAGGCGCTGTGTCGGCGCCTGCAGGGAAGTCTGCCTCTTCCGTTTGCGTCGCAGCATCCACCCCCACTTTAGTCCCCGCTTGTGGAGAGATAGCGAGGGCGGCCATTTCTTCCTTTGCTGCGCGAAGTTCGCGCACCAGTGCCTCCAACTGACAGCGCGCAGCGTCGATCTCGGCGCGGAGCAACGCTCTCTCCTCCGCCATAGCGGTCTTGAGAGCGAGCGCCGCGTCGTTGGCAGACGTGCGCAGGCGGTCTTCATCTGCGCACACATCGACGCCTTTGGACACCGCTCCGACACTCGGTCCGCTCACCACGCTTGGTGGGGGCAGCTGAGTGTCCTGAGTGTCCCGCGGTGCGTCTTCTGTCTCCATCTCCTCGGTGGAAACCTTTTCGGTGACCCTCTTCTTCTTTCCGCCGCTCCAGTCACTAATGTAACTGCATCGACGAAAGTTTGCGGCGTGAGGGCCGCCGCAGTTCACGCACTTCTTCTCGGTTGCAGCTTTCCCGCAATCGCGTGTGTCATGTGCTTCGGCACACTTCAGGCACGCGGCTGCGTTTTTGCACTCCTTGGCAACGTGGCCAAGCTTTTGGCAACGAAAGCATTGCAAGATCTTCTGCTTCTTCTTCTTCTGCTTCCTTCTACCATCCTTGCCAGCCATAGACAGCACTTCGCTTGCGAGGTGCTTCATGATAGCCGACAGTAGGCCGCCATTCGACCGTCCTCTACCGCCCTTTCCGCGTCCGGACATGGCTGGTTGTAGAAGTCGGTGCGAGACGAGAGCTGTAGTAGCGAAGATCCGACCCGCAGCGAGTCGAGCAGCCGAATGGAGGTGGGTTCTAGCCCGGTAGCGGGCCATTTAAATACCGTCGGCCCGCGGAGCGACCCCTCCGCGGTCCGCGCCGCGGCCGCGCAGTGGAACCGATTGCGCCGGCGTCTGAGATGACGTCGATGTGAGGGCTCTGTCCGCCGTGGTCGTCACTTCGTTACGTTTGCTAGATTTACTCTTAATTAACCCAATCGCTGGTTCCCAAGCTTTGCTAAGATTATAGCCAGAGTCACGGTTTATGAGGTCGTCACTTGTGCGAATTTCAATGGCCTCTCTAACGACGCAGTCCCAGTATATCGACGTCTGTACCAGAATCCTAGTGTGTTCATACTCCATGGCGTGATTCTCCGACAAACAATGTTCAGCGACCGCCGACTTGCTCGGATACATCAATCGTGTGTGCCTCTGGTGTTCAACGCATCGATCCTCGACGGTACGCATCGTCTGTCCAATATATGACTTTCCACACTGACACGGAATCTGGTACACCCCGCCTTCCTCAAACCGAGATCATCTTTAGCGCTCCCCACCAGTGCACGAATTTTATTCGGCGGACAAAAAACAGTTCCAACCTGGTGTTTTCTCAAAATGCGGGCGATCTTCCCTGAGAGTGCGCCGGTATATGGAACGAACGCAGTGCCTACATCCTCCCTTGCGTTTTCATCCGTTTCCACAGGTTGTGTTGTAGTGGTTGGGCGGAGAGCCCGCTGAATCTGCCACTCTGAGTACCCATTTTTTCGAAATACAGTTCTCAGGTGTTCCAATTCCTGGGGTAGACTCTCTGCGTCGGAGATAGTGCGCGCCCTATGTACTAGAGTTTTAAGTACCCCATTCCTCTGTGAAGGGTGGTGACAGCTGTCTGCGTGTAAATACAGATCAGTGTGCGTTGTCTTCCGATATACACTATGACCCAGGGTGCCATCAGCTCTTCTCTTGACCAAGACGTCAAGGAACGGCAATTTACCCTCCGTTTCACTATGGAGACTTAGCAAAGCTTGGGAACCAGCGATTGAGTTAATTAAGAGTAAATCTAGCAAACGTAACGAAGTGACGACCACGGCGGACAGAGCCCTCACATCGACGTCATCTCAGACGCCGGCGCAATCGGTTCCACTGCGCGGCCGCGGCGCGGGGCGCGGACCGCAGAGGGGTCGCTCCGCGGGCCGAGGGTATTTAAATGGCCCGCTACCGGGCTAGAATCCAGTTCCCTTCGAGCAGCCGTAGCGTGCGGATCTCCGTGCCGGCGCGTTTCCAGGAGCCCAGTCCGTCAGTTCACCTGATGATGGCGACATGTATGATCGCCGAAATATTGTGCCCGTTGGACACTATAGACCGGCAGTACACCTGTGGATATTTTGATTATCAAATACGCCGGGAGAAACTGAAGAACCACATAAATTTTGTTGATGAATCAGGCAATGTATAGGGATAAGCAGGGGATCATGATTCTTCATTTTCCTCTGGACGCGCCCTATTAAGCCACTGATTTCGCCAGTCATAGCTGGAGCACAGTCTGTTGCTATGGAAGTTAGTAATTCCCATGGCAGACTAAACTTCTCCATAACCACTTCTAGTGCATCGAACATATCTTGACCTGTTGTTGTCCTTCAATGGAATGAGATCAAACATCTCGCGAACTTCCAGCGTTTTGTTTACCTCCCTAATAAAAATTACCAGCAAGTCGAGAGAGTCATCCAAAGACAAAGAAAACGCAATACTGTCTCTAACACTCGTTGTCAGCTGAGCCTCCAGATCCTTTGCTAAATCTTCAATTCGGGGCATAGCAGTGCCTTGAGATAGTGGCAGAGATTGTAGCTGTGGAACCAGTTGAGGGCACAGCTCTTCCACCGCTATTACAAGGCATTCTTTAATAAACTCACCTTCAGCAAATGGCTTAAAGTGCTTAGCTATCTGATGAGAAATTTTATAGCTAATTCTCACAGAAGACCTTGTTGTGGGATGATCAACGTCCTGCAAATAAAATGAAATTTTTGTATGTATTAATATCCCTACCACGATCTCTCCAAACGAACATGGTATTTGTATAAAATGCAGCAATTTTCTTATTCCTTCAATTGCTATCACATTACAGACATAACTTATTATGATATGGTAACTTACATAGTTTGAAAAGCTGGCCTTCAGCTCAAGAATTATTGCCTTTCGTCCGTCTTCGACATATTTGTCGCATTCTGCTAGATGCTTTACAGCACAATGAGTCTAACATTGAATTTCTATATGTGGTTTAATACCTTGTGGCACACCAAACATTTCACACGAATATGGTGCTCATTAAAAAGGTAACATCCATTCAGGATTAAAACAGAGAGGCGCTGAGGGCCTGCTGTCAGAGTTGATCGCTGCTTCTGCCACGACGGACGGCCCTGGTTGGCCCTGGTGTCAGCACGGGCCGCGCTCTTCCAACACCATCTAGAGACAAGTCCTTAGAACAGCCCATGCTACGTCATACTGACCAGGCCGCGGCCGCCAGCGGAATGGCTAGCCCCTGGGGCACGCCCCCTGGCTCGTAGAGGTCAGCCATTCAGCTGGCGGCCGCGGCCTTGTCAGTGTGACATAGCACGGCCTGTTGTAAGGCCTTGTCTCTAGGTGGTGTTGGCTCTTCCCGCTGCTCCCGCCTGCCGCTCTGTTTACTGCTCGCCGATCCGCGCTCCCAATCGCCTTTGCTGAACGGCTCTGAGTCTTACACAATCTGAAAAAGAGGAAGATACAACGATCTCTTCTACTACCGTTCTAGAAATGTCATCTAAACTCACTAAAGGCCGTAGATTTGATATCGACCTTAAAGAAACTCTCAACTAGATCCCCGCTGATAATAGTAATTCTTCCAGAGAATACCAGATCAAAAATGTGGCAAATGAAACCGACCTAATGGAAACAAATGACTTAAATGAAATTAGTGAGATATTACCCGATGAAACTGTTTCACTTCCAGCTACTGCCGAAGGTCACGTAGCTGCAGACGCAGCAACTGTTGCTGATATATTAACTGCGTCCGGTGCTACGGAACTAAACGATGAACTGAGAGATACGAGATCCAAATGTGATTCATCAGTATCAGATTCCTCAATTAACGGTGCGCTACTGGCGGTACAGGTCCCTCAAGGCAATGTCATATCTTCAAAAGGATTCAAAATATTTTGGAAAGCAACAAGAAATCAATAAACAATACTTCAAAAATCAAATGTTTGTATAGCTTATGGGACTTAACTACGGGGTCATCAGTCCCTAAACTTACTAACTACTTATGAACTAGTTATCACTAAGGACGACACAAATATCCATGACCGAGGGGGGATTCGAACCCCCGACCGTAGTGGCCATGCAGACCGTGTTGACGCGCCGCAGTCACCTCGGCCGGCAGTTGGTTTGGTAATTGCTATGGACAACAATGCAAAATCTAGCATGTGGCAGTAACGAATTCTACAGGAAAGGATATGGAATAATTTATGGCTTAGAATAATCTGTACTTACTGAATGAGGTTCATGGTGTGGGTTCCAGTAGTCATGTCCTAATTAATGAACCACGGGCAACGTATGAGTGGCCAAGTAAGTGGTCCTGACAGTTAGGATACCAGTTAATTTGGAATAAGGTTGGGCATCTCAGACACATTCTGAGTCGTGGCCACCTTTGTGCTCAGACGGCAAAGACTACCAAATCCACCGGTTAGTCCCTCAACCGTTAGGGGTAAAACACAGTGGGCCCCTGGGCAATTAAGGCTAGCAACCTGCTTCCCAGGTACTTCAGTATCATGCTGGCAACAATCAGAGCAAAATGCCTCGGACCTTTGGAGGTGATGGAGTCCCACCTCTAATTGACAGACCAGGGACTCCTCAGATACGACTTGGCAAACGATCTGGAATGAGATGGGGAGCTATTAAAATCAATGGGAATTACAATGGGAAGAAGGTAGAGCTGGCGGAGGCTTCAAGTAAGATGGGGTTAGATGTCTTAGCTGTTAGTGACATTAGAGTAAGGGGAGATAAAGAGGACGAAGTCGGAGAATACAAGGTCTACCTGTCAGGAGTCAAAGTAGCAAGAGCACAGTGGGGAGTAGGGTTTTATATCAGGAAATCAATCGAACCCAGCATAATTGCAATAAGGTATGTAAATGAACGACTGATGTGGATAGATTTGGCCATAACCAGCAAGAAAATTAGGATTGTGGTAGTGTATTCACTCTGTGAAGGGACAGATCAAGATGAGAGGGACAGATTTTACAACGCACTTAGTGATGTAGTTGTTAGAGTGAAGGATAAGGATAGTGTTTTACTAATGGGTGATTTCAACGCCAGGATAGGAAATCGAACAGAAGGTTATGAAAAGGTAATGGGTAAGTTTGGAGAGGATATGGAGGCCAACAGGAACGGAAAACAGCTCTTGGATTTCTGTTCCAGTATGGGCTTAGTTATCACAAACTCCTTCTTTAAGCATAAGGACATTCACCTCTATACTTGGGAAGGAAGGGGAACCAGATCTATCATTGACTATATAATAACAGACCAGGAATTCAGGAAGACAGTCAAGGACACACGTGTTTTCAGGGGGTTCTTTGATGATACTGATCATTATTTAATCTGCAGTGAAATTGGTTTTTTGAGGCCAAAAGAGCAGAAAGTCAGGTCCATGAGTGGAGAATCTGCAAGACAAGGAAATTAGGCAAAAATACATCACAATGATCTCGGAAAGGTACCAGTTAGTTGAATGTAATGATTTACAGTCACTGGAAGAGGAATGGTCAAGGTACAGGGACGCACTACTGGAAGCAGCTAGAGAATGTCTTGGAACAGTAGTGTGTAAAAGCAGGCAGAAGCAGACAGCTTGGTGGAACGACACAGTCAAGGCAGCCTGTAAAAAGTAAAAGTAGGCATTTCAAAAATGGCTCCATACTAGAAATCAGGAAGACAGAGAAAGTTATGTTGAAGAAAGAAACAAAGCCAAACGGATAATTGCAGACTCCAAGCAGAAATCATGGGAAGACTCTGGAAACAAGCTAGAAACTCTGGGTCAAGCCGCGGGAAAACTATTTTGGAGCGTAATTAGCAATCTTCGAAAGGGAGGGAAGAAGGAATTAACAAGTGTTTTGGACAGGTCAGGAAAGCTGCTAGTCAATCCTGTGGATGCCTTGAGCAGATGGAGGGAATATTTTGAAGAATTGCTTAATGTAGGTGAAACATTCAATGATGTGTCAGATTTTCAGGTAGAATGGGATAGGAACGACGATGGAAACAGGATATCATTTGAGGAAGTGGAGAAAATGGTCAGTAGATTACAATGCAATAAAGCGGACGGAGTGGATGAAATTAAGCCGGAACTCGTCAAATACAGTGGAATATCAGGTCTCAAATGGTTACACAGGATAATTGAAAAGGCGTGGGAATCGGGGGAATCGGGACAGGTTCCGTCTGACTGGACGAAAGCGGTAATCACGCCAATTTTCAAACATGGAAACAGAAAAGATTGCAACAACCTTCGAGGTATCTCCTTAATTAGCGTTGTAGGCAAAATATACTCAGGTATTGTTGAAAGGAGAGTGCGAGTATTAATTGAGGACAAGTTAGATGAAAATCAGAGTGGGTTTAAACCTCTTAGAGGCTGTCAGGATCAGATCTTTAGCATACGGCAGGTAATGGAAAAGTGCTATGAGTGGAACAGGGAATTGTATCTATGTTTCATAGATCTGGAAAAGGCTCATGACCGTGTTCCTAGGAGGAAGCTACTGGCAGTTCTTCAAGATTATGGTATAGGAGGCAAACTTCTGCGGGCAATTAAAGGGCTTTACTTAGACTGTCAGGCAGCAGTTAGAGTAGATGGCAAATTAAGCTCATGGTTCAGGGTAGTTTCAGGGGTAAGACAAGGCTGTAACCTGTCACCACTGTTGTTCATACTATACATGGTCATATGTTGAAAACAGTAGATTGGCAGGGCGGGATTAAAATAGGTCAAAACAAAAAAACAGTCTCGCATATGAGGATGACTTAGTTGTAATGGCAGATTCGATTGAAAGGTTGCAAACTAATATTTCAGAGCTCGATCAGAGGTGCAAGGATTATGATATGAAGATCAGCATCTCCAAAACGAAAGTAATGTCTGTGGAAAAGAGATTCAAACATATTGAGTGCCAGATAGGAGGAACAAAGTTAGAACAGGTAGACAGTTTCAAGTACCTGGGATGTATTTTCTCACAGGATGGCAACATCTGGAATCGAGGTGCAGCAAATCTAATGCAGTGAGTGGTCAGCTAAGATCTACTCTCTTCTGCAAGAAGGAAGTAAGTACCAAGACTAAGTTAGCAGTGCACCGCTCTATCTTTCGACCAACTTTGTTGTATGGGAGTGAAAGTTGGGTGGATACAGGTTACCTTATTCATAAGGTAGAGATTACAGATATGAAAGTAGCAAGAATGATTGCAGGTACTAATAGATGGGAACAATGGCAGGAGGGTGTCCATAATGAGGAAATCAAAGAAAAACTGCGAATGAACACCATAGATGAAGCAGTTAGAGCGAACAGACTGAGATGGTGGGGCCATGTTACACGCATGGGAGAAGCAAGGTTACCTAAGAGACTCATGAGCTCGGCATCGGAGGGTAAGAGGAGTCGAGGTATACCAAGAAGAAAGTACGGTACTTAGATTCGGTGCAGAATGATTTTGAAGGCATAACATCAGACGAGGCATCAATGTTAGAATTGAATAGGAGATCATGGAGGAATTTTATTAGAGGTACTATGATCCAGACTGAACGCTGAAAGGCATAATCAGTCTCTAATGATGATGAATGAATGAGGGGAATCAAGGACCAACCTTTGAAAACGGTCAAGGAAAGAGCAAAGTTGATTTAACAATAACCGCTTCTGATCTACTACCAATTCTAATCCAATGGAACTGCGGCAAATAAGAAATTTGTTATACTTTCAGTATAGGAGCGTCCCCTACGACATATTCTGAAGAGCATATTTCAGGCCAAAAACATATTATTAAAGTCGATAAACTGAAAGATTTTGAAGGCTGTCTGGTGGGAGAGCGTAAACACAAATATTTACAGCACACTATCGGTTCTCACCAATACGACTTGGGCAATACATAACTCAGGGTAGTAAAAGTTTATGGCTCGTTAGCTCTGTTCGTAGGGGTGAGTTATGTATGTCAGCTTCTATGCCCTAAACAGTGTTTAAACAAGATCAATAATTAATCTATAGTTTAGCCAGTCTATAAATCTGCATATGATGACATGAAAATATATTTAACAAACATAAATTAAACCTCTGAATGTCCAACAAAATGGATCCTTAGATAAAGAAGTGATTCACTCACGAAGTAATTCTTTATAAATGGAATTTATTACTCTTATTAGACATGAGACGCGAAGGTGGTCCTACTTTATACATCGGTAAATAACTAAATATTTCCCCGATTATTGTTCATGAGAGGCACTATAAGTATCACACGCACTCGATAGTAAAAGTTCCAAATTATCACTCGTAAATTAGTGTAGTCCATCGAACATTTCAATTCCTAATTAATCCGCGATTAAACTATTTGTAATCACACGAGTACACGATTGCTGAATTATCACAGTTCCACAGCCATACTACCGTGCATATTTTATCACTTTTCAAGTAGAGACTAAGTTCTGCAGTTACAGTCCCGTAAATTTTCTAAGTCTACACATGCCTATCTCTTAAAATCACAAGTTCGTAACGCGGCTTTAGACCGCCCAGCGTCACAACCTTTCACCACCCCGTCCAAGTTACGAGTCCCTTCCCCAAGCGTTCGAAAAGCGTGCTCTCCCAGCTCCCAAAATTGTATCCTTCCGCGCATTCTAACGCCTCATCGTTAAAATATAATTTCCCTTCCAAAATATTAAACATTTGAATATCACAGAATTAAATGCTTTGCCCACGTCCCTACAAATATTGTTTACATTTAAGAAACAAATATATATTTAACAATACTAAAAAACGGTTGAGACTGAAGCTCTTTGCTCAGATAGCCATTAAGCAGGTCATCTCACTGTTCAAATATACTGCCGCCGTCGAAATATAGTTACAAAATTAATATTTAATTTATCATGGCTTTTTATACAAATATATTCAGTTATTGTCCAAAAATATTTATAATTGTTTATATATAAAATATCTGCTGCATATCTACTATTTTTAGTCGGCTATGAAATATTAAAGTAGCAGCCTACAACAGGAAACGAACGTTACTAAGAATAATATTAAATATAATAAAATACAAGTATAAATGTAATGCGCTTTTCTGGGTTAATGTTTTGTGTTTCTGTGGTAGAATCTATGTTCTGACACAATTATATTACTACCTCAACGAAAAGCAGAACAAGAGAGTACAATAAATTTTATTGAAAGAATACGGAAATAACGTGGCACGTCTTTTAAAATAGGTAGCGTGGTGCAATTCTGTCCATTTGCTTCTAAAACTGTTATGATAAACACTATGTATCAATAATTTTAAATATGTTTCTTATAATATTATTATTGTAGTACTGAAATTGATCAGCTTTTTATCTGTAAGGGATATTGAAATTGTAATTACAGCGTTTGACTCTCTCAAGTCTCCTGAATCCATTCATATAATTATATTTGCCGTGTGATCATTTCCTGATTTTACATGGATTTTTAGAATAATGTGTGTGGCCATATTGTATTTCAGTTGCATTCTGGAATAGCCGCCCTCGCTCAGCCAAGCGTTTCCGGTTTCCGACCACATTAGGGAAAACCTGACTACCTGCTGTATCCCATTCACTAGGTCTAAACTGGTAACCGACCGGCTGGGGAACCCAACATCATGGCAAAACCCGCCTTTCTCATGGAAACAATCAGTTTTCCCCTATATCTGTAATATCACAACACTTGACAACTTGTAAAATTGTAGCGGACACTGAAGAATTTTATCTATACTGTATTCGAGGCTCAAAAATATACAGAAATGTTACTATAGTTAGTTCAACGTAATTCAGTTAAGTAATCGCATATTCTCAGTATATAAAGCATTGTTTTAGTGACGCTGTTATAGATAAGCCTACCCATCTCCTACTCCAGTGCAACGTAGCGAGTTGGTCACCCGTAAAGTGTCTTATGTTTACTGCACCTAATTACTGCAGATCGACAAGTTAGAGAAAGTGAACAGAGATATAAAACTGGTGAAGAGAATTCAAACTAAAAAAACAGGTGTGAGTGTGCAATGTTTAAGAATTTACAAAATCTAACTTATACTAATATAGATCTTCCACAGAGCGATCAAATTCTAATTGCTGGCAGCATGTAACAAATCTAGATTAGTTAAGAGACAACAAATTGCACCACTCTTTGGAGCATTTGTGGCTAACCTTTAAGCGTTTTTCACTCAGAACAGATGCAACAAATGTCGGACTGGCGCCTCTGTCTCCATTCCGACCGTTCAACAGAAAGACTGAAACGTTGAAGGAATATGCCAGTCAACCACAACAGCATGTTCCAGCCTACAAAACAAATTGTGGCTGTAGTTGTTCATTTTTCTTGGTTTTCACAGGAATAGATACGTATCGTCTCCTGGTGAAATTTTTTCCTCTTATCAGAGCCCGAAGCACAACCCTTTGAAGTTCTGTCTAAACTAGACAAGCATTTTGAAAGTCAAACGCATATAGCGGCTGCACGGTTCAAAATTTTTCGTATGTATCGTCACTCCGAACAGTCATACAAAGAGTCGATTGCTGAGTTAAAGGGAATGACTGGAGATTGCAAATTTAGTATTGTCTGTGGTATGATGTTTCAAGGCGAAATGCTTCACAATGCCACTCAAAAATGCACTCACAAGTAATGCTCTCCGTTTGTGTTCAAACTGGATATGAAGTATTTTCGTCAACACTATGAACAACGCACAATCCTTAGTACTGTCCACTAGAGATTCGCTAAGATCCGTTCCACAACAGAGGAGCTCCTTACAGCGCAGTACTGTAAAAGAGTCTTTATCGCCTCTCCACACAAGAAATCATTGTGAGAGCGCCATACGGCTACCGACAACACACACAGCTGGCGCGGGTGAGAGAGCGAGTCTGCCTTAATTGCCGGCCGCGGTGGCCGAGGAGACTGAGGCGCTCCAGTCACGGTCTGCACGGCCACTACGGTCGGGGGTTCGAATCCCCCCTCGGGCATGGATATTTGTGCCGTCCTTAGTGTTAGCTAGTTCATAAGTAGTTTGTAAGTTTAGGGACTGATGACCCCGTAGTTAAGTCCCATAAGCTATACAAACATTTGAACTTTTTTTTTCTGCCTTAATTTTGCTCATTGTGTTTGTGTATATGTTCCAATGATACTGGAGATTCCGCACCAGTGGCTCGCCTACCAATTGGATAGTGCATCTTAAAACGCTGTATGACTCGCCAGTCAATAGTGAGTCTCATTTAGGTATTTCCTTTCAGACATGATGATGCCAGTCCGGAATTCGCTTTCTGTCCGCTGAAAGTTCCATGTAAACATGCTTTGTTAAGTGTGGCATTGTGTGACTTTTAAAAGGATTTTAAGCATCCGTATTTCCCCAAGAAGACAGTGGCTTTCTGGCCGGAGACCGCCCGGGGCAAGGGAGTTGGAGTGAGGAGCCTTCCACCCAACAGTGTATTGTCACCGGAGGCCATCACGCAGGCGCCTTGCCTCACTTTAGAAAAACGAATGTTTGTTTACTGGTACACGTCAGCCTAGATTATCTTAATGCACTTGCAACATGATCTCGTAATTTGCATATCCAACTGTAATTATTATCATTGAAAAATATCGGTACCCCATTGAGTTTATATTCAAAAGATTCGTCTTAACAAGTAGAATGTGATTTTGAGGTTGGAATATGCAGGAAATGACAGTGAGGAAAACTTGACTCCTTACAATGTGCAAGATATGCTCGAGTAAGATTTTTGCTTGCCTCTAATAGCTGTCTTCGAAACACACAAGCCGACAGAACCACACAGACACAGACTAGGCAGGGGCAACCCCCGGCCCAGTTCATGTAGTAAACGTCGACCATATATGTTGGTAGACTGGACGTGAGATCAATTTAATGGCTCCAACATCCCTATAATGATACCACGTCACTGTTGGCAAAACAATTTTTGTATACACCCGTGTTTATGATTATACAAAACTTTTTTTGGGGAGGGGAATAACATTCACGTGTAAGATTTAATAGTTTAAAATGGTGGCGTTTCTTGAAAATCACTAAGTTTTTGTTTCTATCTGGCTAATGTTTGCCAAAAATCACGTGGTTGTATGGTGCTACCACACCATGTGTATAGCTGCTAGCTGCTCTGTTTGACTGATCTACTACTATCTACGGTCGAAGGTAGTAAACGACATACAGATCATGCAAGTGCCTGCACTCAGCATGCACATTAACACTGAAGCATGCTGTCTGGTTCTGCGCAGAGCCAATACCTTCTAGAGACAAGGCTACATAACCATCTGTGTCACGTCACACTGATAGGCCGCGGTCGCTAGCTGACTGGCTGGCTGTCAGCCGTGCCGTGGACTGTGCACCAGCGGCCAGCGATCGCGGCCTATATGTGTGACAAAACACAGACTTTTGTGAGGCCTTGTCTCTAGAAGATAATGGCAGAGCAAAGTGAAGTCTTGTGTCAAATGTTACATCACCCACAATAGAAGGACTACATTTTCAGGCAACCTGAATGCCCCTTTTGTAACACAGGTGGTCATACACAGCCTATCTGCATGCAAAAGACTAGGAAGACACACATTCCTTCCCACAAAACGACCTCCGGACAGGAACACATGGAAATTAACTTGATTTCAAGCTCCAATGATGCGCCTTTGTCTGCCCATCCTTCAGATAAACGACGACGACACAGGTAATCAAACAACATAAGCACACATACACCACATACACACACACACACACACACACACACACACATATATATATATATATATATATATATATATATATATATATATATATATATATATAATTAATAAGATAAAACATATCTCTGTCACAGAGCCAAGTCCAACTCCTTTAACGACTGGACAGCTAGCTTCCTGACTGACTATATGGAATTCGGTCATCCCTCCTGAGAATAATCGTAATGGGCAATTAGTAATTATGTGAAACTTCCTGGCAGATTAAAATTGTGTGCCGGAACCGGGACTCGAACCTGGGACCTTTGCCTTTCGCGGGCAAGCGCACTACCGACTGTGCTATCCCGACACGACTCACGATGCCGCCTCACTACTTTACTTCTGCCAGTACCTCGCCTCCTACTTTCCAAACTTCACAGAAGCTCTCCTGCAAACACGCAAGACTAGCACTCCTGGAAGAAAGGATATGGTGGAGACATGGCTTAGCCACAGCCTAAGGGATGTTTCCAGAATGAAACTTCACTCTGCAGCGGAGTGTGCGCTGATATGAAACTTCCTGGCAGATTAAAATTGTGTGCCGGAACCGGGACTCGAACCTGGGACCTTTGCCTTTCGCGGGCAAGCGCACTACCGACTGTGCTATCCCGACACGACTCACGATGCCGCCTCACTAGGATGTTTAAACAGACTGGTGATTAGATGTCTGTTTAATTGAAATAGGCTAATGATTTACGTGTGTTTGGTGTTTTAGTTTGGAAGAGTGTTGCGTGAGTTTATTCGGAGGTGTATTAGGTTAACAGCTTGTTTATAAATAGAGGGTATGCTGGAGATTGTTTCGAAATTTCAAAGTGTAAGAAGTTTTAGTTCTAACATACAATGTTATGTTTCCCAAGATGTGTGTCATGTCAAGGATTGTGTGATCGATATGGGCTAATAATTTTCTTGACGAATGTTTTGAGCGTTATAGACTTCCACTTTTCAGAGTGTCTGGAATTGAATCATTAGTTTCGAGTGCGTTTTTGTCGGAAGTTTAACAATGGGACTGGGTTACGGGAAAAATGATTACTAGTGTTGTTACTGTACTGCACAGTTATGTCCGATCTATATATACATGATAATTTGCCTGCAATACGAGCTGTAATTGAGGTTCGTCGTATTAAATTAGCTAAAGGAGTGTAGCAAGATGTATATTTTTGCCCAGAGAATTTAGGTCACAGACGAATTCCGAAATCGAAGCTTTTTGGACTGAGTTAGTGCATACTACAAATGAAGTTGGTAGTGCAGTACTTAATTCGATATGTTACGGGTTTGAATTAAAGTGTAAGGCTATTCCCAATTGATTCGTTGTTGGCCTATCTGTCTGAGACCCGGAGACTGTTAACAGTGCCATAACAGTGCTTGCAGATATATATTTAGACACATTTAGACGCATTCCTGTCAGAGTTGTCATAATAGGTGGCCGTAGGTATTACGCCCGCTGACTGACAGACTGCCAGCTTTCTCTCTACCAGGCAGCGTTTGTGGTAGGTCCTCTCATCGCCTACGGCGGACGGTCCGCAAGACACAGGGTGTAAGCACCAGCGTTTGAAATCCTTAGTTTCTAGGCGAACGTTGTGCTTAAATCAGAGGATTTTAGTGATTCCCGTCAGTAAATTTGAACTTTTTTTTTATAAACAATATGTGTTCTGTTGTTGTAGTTGTTGTGTGATGCGGATTTACACACCAGGACATCGAAAGATTGTTAATATGGAAAGAAATTCGCTTTGGTTTGTGGAGCTCGCTACCGCTACAGCCTGTCTCTGATCTAGCTCGCGCTATTTTTTAAACCCGTCTGTCGGCTGTCGCGTACATCGTCTATACGAAGAGCGTGGTTGGTGGGTTGAACTTTGCATTGTATTTACTTGCGCACATATCTGTGATATTATAGATGAAATTCTTTATGTCTTACATGAATTTTTTTTACATACCATACGAGTTGCAATTATGATTCAGTTTATTACATTACCTAACGGAGTGTATGAAGATGTAGTATACTGATGTGCTGTTTCAGGCTTTCCCTACCTAATATATTCTTGAAAGGTTCATTGCGAGTTACGTCGGATGGTATTGTAATACTCGCACAATATTTCAGCGAGACAGCTGCTCGCCATCTTCAGGTGCTACTGACGTTGTTGCTGCTCTGGTCGCCAATATATATACCTGTGGTAACTGTGAAAATGTTTAATATGCTTCCGAACAGTGTACAGTTCCTGCCAATGGAGCTGTTCAAAACTAAAGTGCTCAGTAACTTAAAAGAACATCCATTGTACTCAGTAGATGAATTCTTCTCAATTTGCAGTACAGTGATTACCTGACTTGTTACAATATTCTGAACATTACAGATGTGGAAATACTAATGTTAATGTTAATTATTAGTGTCAGTGTAGTGTTATTATTGTTTAAAATGTAATCTTGATGCAGCCCATCCAGTTACAACTGGTCAATTACGTACCATTGGTAATAAATTGGTAACAGTAATAAATTGACAATTAGTGGTGAAAATTATAATTTTTGTTTTCGACAAAGAATTTTCTGTGATGGCTGTTTCTGACCAAGTTTCGAAACCAGGACTCCTGATTCAATGTCCCTACCTCACCCCCTCAGCACGCTTCCCGTCCCCCCAATCGATCTACCACCAAATGCCCCTGATATTAATGGATGTGTAGTTCCCTTGACATCACTAGTAATTGTTTACAAACAATTATTGTTGTTGTTAAACATTACTTACGAACAGAATGGCAGATGCTTTTGCTGACTGACGATTTCAGAGAAAAACGGAATTTTCTTTTGGAAATTGTTAACGTAAATATAGATGGTCTCAATTTACTTGATATTGAAATTAGGATTTTTAAAAATTAATGGTGAGCTGTTGGCGGCTGGCAGTGGTGCCAGAGGTAACCCAAGTTGTTGTTTACGAGTTTTAAAACTCTTGTTAACAGTAAATGCATTGCCCAAAGTGCAGTTTCGTGTTATGTGTCAATTGTCCTTTGTTCAGAGAAGTGCGTCAATGTCCTAAGTGCAAGTACACTTGACAACAAAAAAAGTGGATCACCCCTGAATTCCAAAGTGGCGGTCGCAACTGACGCGGGAGTAGCCGAGCGGTCTGGTGCGCCACGTTGCGGATCGCGCAACCTCCCACGTCAGAGGTTCGAATCCTCCCACGGGTATGGATGTGTGTGTTGTACTTAGGTTAGTTTAACTTAGTTTAAGCAGTTTGTACGTCTAGGGACTGATGACCAACGTAGTTTGGTCCCATTGTATTACAAACATTTCAATTTGAACTGTCGCTATGCAATTTAGTGGTACGTAATTTTAATATACTCATTTGCTAGTCTGTTTTGCAGACGAATTAATTCATTAATAATGTGTTTATTATGTTTGTGATGATATTTTTAAAATATCGAGAACAATATCTTTGTGAAATATGTTTGATTTTATCTGTTGTATGTTCAACATCGACTACGCAGCGATACAGTGGGAGTTTCTGCGCCGCCGACAGAGATATATACCTAGTCACTGCCTGATGTTTGCCGAAGGCCGCCAAGACGGAGATCCCGTCTGTATTGAATTCTGAGGTATTGACAGATGCTGTAACTGGCTACAATTAAGATATAAATTGTCACCTTATAAATAGTCAGTTGAAGCAATTACAACCTCTAAATACGAAACACCTGAAGATGGCATTAAAAGCCGAAAGATATCTTGTGTGAGAAATAAATATATAATTAATTACAGTGTTTGGACAGTCCTTCCACATTATGTCAATATACGACATTTCTAACACTGTGGGCCCGAGATATAACAAGTTAAATATTAGAATACACGTTAGTAGAGATGAGACTTGTAAATTAAATTTCATTGCAATGAGTGAAAAGTCAGACACGCTATCACACTTATTTAATGACATATGCTTTTATTCGTCATCTGAATTTGAACGCACTGTTAACCAAACGAAAGTTGTGTGTGTGATCGAGACGCGATTAGGCATAAATAGACGTAAAACACTGACGTTTTCTTTAGTATCGGTTTCCAAGACCGATGCCCGAACCCGGAAATGTATGATAATCTTAGCACTGCACCAGAAACTGCATGAAGCTGAGAGGTAACAGCTGAATATATGTAATATAGTGCAACTCACAGATGTCATACATCATCAAGTAGAGGAATAGAATGCGGTACAATGATGAATTGTTAACTAAGCACAATCAGATGTCAGATATTAAATATGTTCACAAACAACGTTATACTGGAACCTGAAACGACGATACAATTGATTTTTTCCCCGGCAGGTACTCGAACCCGGCACTATTTTCTGTTGTCTAATAGGAAGGAATACCATCACTCTTGACCTGACACGAGGAGGCGTCAACCATCACATTGTCGTTCACTAGTAGTTAGGTTCGCATCGTTCGTAGAGACGTGGAGGGGTTCGGTAGTTTGTGGAAACAACAAAACTCTGTTTAACTTTGTATCGCAGGGCCACGTGCGATATTGATTTGAAACAAGGCAGAGACCTAGGTTCCTTACTTGCCGTTATTTGAGGTGCAGATGGTATTTTTTGTGATTGTTAAAAACTGTTACTCCCAGCGGAAATCGGACCCATACCTTAGCCATCATAAGTTAACCTCACCCCGGCCTAACACCTAATTACAGATGTTAGCATAATGTTTTGTCATAATGGAGTACTCATTATACGGTACGACCAGTCAAATAGCACAACGGTGTCTGGCTAGGTAAGACATTATTAGCCGCACGGGATGTCCACGAGTACTGTGGGCAGGGTAAAGCTGGAAATTTGTGTCTGACGGGAGGCGTGTTTAGGTAGTTCTTGCAGGTGCGGTGATCTCTATGTCCCCATTGGTGTAGGGGTCAGCGCAACTGCCTGTACATTTTAAGCTTTGCCCATTCGCAGTTGGAAGTCATATAATATGTGAATATGGAGGGTACTTTTCTTACAGACTTTCGACAAAATAAAAAATTTGATTCCGATCTCAATGAAATTTTGCACACTTGACCTCAAAATGAGAGGAATGTCACTGCCTACATAAAATTTCGAATGGTACGTGGCGGAGGGTACTTTATTTACAGACTTCGACAAAATCTAAAATTTTATGTCGATCTTGAAGAAATTTTGCACATTTGAACTTCAAAACGAGAGGAAGGTCACTGCAAAACATTCCGTATCGTGCATGGCGGACGGTACTTCACAACACAGCAACACCGTTTTACTGATTGAAAGTTGGTAAATACATGATAGTTTTCATTGACAGGGAAGAGCCGATAGACTGAAAGATGTATTGTTTGAAAGGATTTCAATTTGCTTGAACATTTTAACAGGGACTGATAACCATCGCAGTTTAGTCCCTTCCAAAAACCAACAACAACAACATTTTAACATGAAAGACACTGATATTCCACCACGTGTTTGCCACCACAGATTTAGGTATCATGAAGTATGTCATAGATAATAAAGCATACAGCGTTGTTTTTGCTTTTGTTTCATGTTGTCTGTGTTTTGTTTTCAAACGAGCATATAAAGGTTACAAGGCGGTTTGTTGGTATTGTGCGACTACTGTTAAACAATATTATTCTTAACAATGCCGCGCAAAAGAAGATCTAATATTTCCCCAACATAGCCGTAATGCAAAAAGGCTTCAAAACATTGCGAATAAATGCACTGAAGAAAATCTAGAAACTGTACGAGAAGAGTGCCGCGTTTATATGGCACGACATGGTAGTTCTCAGACACAAGAGCAAAAGAGAGGCAGCCCGTGAAACGGCGCAGTTGGCAGTGAGAAATCGACGAGCTTATCGCACAGATGAGTAACGAGATAATCTTAGACATCGATCGTGAAAGGAATAGTGCATTTAATCGAGAATTGGAACGTGAACGTCAATATCATCGACATGAATTATACAAGTCACTTCAAATGAATATACCCCTTTTGAACCCTCAACAGAGGGGAGTGTGTGATACTTTAATGAAGGTATGCTACTTTAATGATGGAAATGGTGGCTTATTTTTCCTGCATGCCTTCGGTGAAACTGGGAAGTCATTCCTCATGTCACTGATTTTGGCCACTGCTCGTGCGAGGTCCACGTGGCGGTAGCAGTTGCTTCTTGTGTAATAGCAGCCACATTATTAGGATGCCGTACGGCTCATTCAGCGTTAAAATTGCTGTTAAACTTTCAAACTACTGAACAAACGACATGTAACATAGCGAAACACTCGGCAATGGCCAAAGTTTTAATGACATCTAAAACAATCATCTATAACGAAAGCACAATGGCACAAAAGCGCGCACTGGAAGCACTTGACTGAACATTGAAAGACCTGCGTAATAACTAGAGATGTTTTGGAGGCAAAATATTTTTATTATCTTGCGATTTCCGTCATCCAAATCGACGCCTACCGATGAAATAAACGCTTGCCTCAGATCATATTGTCTCTGGTGCTATGTGAAGTAACTTAACCTGACATCGAACATGACAGATGCATTGCTCGACGATTCATCCGCTGAAGATTTCTCCGAACAATTTCTATCGATAATGGCTGTGTTCCAGTCGTCAAATCGACAGGATTGTTTACATTTCCTCTGTTTTTCTGCAATTTCGTCTCATCGGAAGACCTGCGCATTACCAAAGCGTTTCCAAACGTAACTACTAACCACAAATGGTTGATTGAGCGTGCGATTTGGCGGCTAATACCAAAGATGTGGATGACTTGAACTTCGTAATTCAGAATCAAATCGTTGGTACTCTGAATTCATTCAGATCTATTGACTGTATAAAAAACGAATTTTTAAACTCCTTGGATGTGCCTTGCTTACCTCCATACGATTTACATCTGAAGGTTGTATCATTAGTCATCATGCTTAGAAATCTAAACCAACCGAAACTATGCAGTGCAACGCGTTTGGTGGTGAGAAAACTAATGACCAATTTGATTCAGGCAATGATGCTCAAAGGAAAATTCAAAGATGAGGAACTTCTCATTCCTTGGATTCCGATGATCCCAAACGATATGTCCTTTCAGTTCACCATGACGATTAACAAATCATTGAGTGTGTATGGTCTGAATCTACAAAATGCATGTTTTTCTCATGGTGAATTATAAGTGGCATGTTTACGTGTCGACAAACTATCAGCTTCTTTTGTTCTTGCGCCTGATAACGAAACGAAAAATATCGTATATCAGAAGGTCATTCAGTGAAGAGAATCAACCCGAATGCAACCTTTTCTGAACAGACACTGAAATATTGGATTTTTGTACTTTTATTGACTTCTTATTTTCTTTGTATAAACTGTATAACTAAGTTAATTTTGTTAAATTAATAAAATCCTTAATTACCTTCAGCTAAAAGTTATCACAATACTCATTGACTGTTAGGCGTTACGAAGTTCGCCGGGTCAGCTAGTTTATAATAAAAATAGGATAATAAAGGAACTGTATATTAAAAAACACTTTAATTTAAGGCATGCTCAAAGGAAAAACCAATTCTTATTTTATTTCATTTGCCAAGAGATCTTCCTCAGTTTCTCACTTAGGAAATGTGAAAACACACAAGAGATAAAAAAGAAAACATTTTAAGGACTAATAATTTAATCATGATCCCTCATTTTAAAAAAAATTCCAAAATGCATCTCAGTATAGAATCTACTACGCCGTGGGACCAGCTTCTCTTCAGTAAGAGCGACGACTCTATCTCGCGTAGATTGCTCGCAGTGAGACGGCCTGATCTGTATTTCTACTTTCCGCTATTACTATGATGCCAGGAAGTAAACATTCTGTATTTATGTCAGAGCTGCGCTCTGCGCCTTGCTGGGAGCTGTTGACATCACTGCCAGTTCGCTGGTTTCAGCCATGCCTCGCCTCAGCCCCAGCTGTGGTTGTCCGGCGAGCCCGTAGCTCGCGAGCCACGGCTAATACAGCCCCAAGCCGCAAAGCCAGGCTCAACCCTTGGGCCGTGTCCAGACACGGCGATAATCGTGCGGTGCCCGTGCGGGTTTTATTTACTTGAGATCCGCCGTAAGTGTTCACACGTAACCGCGCGGCTACTCCAATCGCGCGGTAGCCGCATTTCGACCGCCGGAAAATGCGATCGCGCGGTTCTACTTCCGTGGAATCCTATCGGAGCGTTGAGTTTGGTTGCGAGCACCGCGCGGTTCGGACGTCTCAGTGCCACAAGCTTGCAATGGATCGCTACGACACCGAATTATTTATTGATGAAGTGGAGAAATGACATGCATTACGGGATCTTCAGTGCGATGAATATTCTAATAAAACTGCCAAAAACCAAGCTTGCTTAGAGTTGGTGGGTATATTTGGAAATGATGAAGATGCATTGGAAAAAAAGAATATATCTGGTAAGTAGGTGTTTATTAAACACAAATGGATTTACATAGAATCATATTTTTGTATCTTTCCACGCAACACTCCCGTCACTTACAAAGAGCCGCGGTGGAGTCCCCGAGCGGTCTAAGGCGCCTCGCTGCGGAGCACGCTGTTGCTCGCCGTGGAGGTTCGAGTCCTCCCTGGGGCATGGGTGTGTGTGTTTGTCCGTAGATTAGTTTACCTAGGTTTAAGTGGTTTGTAAGCTACGGACTGATGACCACGTAGTTTGATCCGATAGATTTACAGACATTTGAACATTTTTTCACTTACAAAGAAATCAGCGAATTTATCTCTAACATTCAAAGCTGAAGGTGTCCCTCTTCCTGCTCACAACGTATTTAGATTATCCATTGGTGCAGTATATAAAGTATCTTCATACCCTTCACCATCCTCTCTGTGGTGTCGCACAAGTACAAAGTGCGCGCCACCTACATTCGCCGCGCGCCACCATGCACACACGGCGCGGAGTTCTTACGACGACAGCCACGAGCGCCCTCTGCTGCAACGCCGCTCGTGGCCACCACTGAACGACTTCGTCACTTGGGACTGAGATAGCAACCAGTTAGGACCTTCGGAATCAGATAGGCACCAGTGAAGACTTGGCAATTGTACAGGCACTAGGCAGGCCTCTAACAACTATGTATCAACATTCTGCAGTACTATGTAAAAGTTAAGTATTGTTACATTCTGTGCAATATATATCTCTTTCTAATTTACTCTAGTGTTTATAGTTTCTGGCTGCTCCCCTCCGTACCTGCACCAGCGTGCTATTTTTGTTCCTGTGTCGGTCTCATTCCACTCGGCCACCGACACCTACGACGAGGCTGGGACACAAAAGCGGCGACGAAGTTGGGACACAAAAGTGGCGACGAGGAGTGATAGAACCTTGGACCAGCCCGCTTGCAGCAGCCAGACAGCAGTAGTCGGAGCACGCAGAAATTGCTCCCGCCCACCCACCCTTATTATAAGATTTTTGGGGGAACATTTTCAGTTACGTGTTTGTGGACTTTTTTGTTGTAGAGTGTCCTCTTTCATATTGCATTTAAGTTTTGTTATAATTTACTTGTATACACGGCGCCTAATGGGTCAGCATGGCCACTACCCCGAACCCAATCTTAATGGAAATTATTCAGTTACAGACGGCGCAAATCACTCAACTATTGCAGGCCGTGTCGCAGTTGACGGCACAGGCTGCTCACCAACAACAACAGCCGTCACATCAGCAGTCCACACCTGCCGCTGCACCGCTTCCTACATTTCGCCAGTACAACGAACGTGAGGAAGAATGGAGCGACTATTTCGCACAGTTTCAAGAACTCGTCGCGGCTCATCAAATTACAGGTCAGAGAGTGAAGAACCTTTTCTTATCGATTGTGGGCCCCCAGACCTTCGTACTATTGCAAAAACTTTTCCCTCTCGCATCTCCTCGTGATGTAGACTTTGAACAAATAGTAGAGGCACTAAATGCTTATTATGAGAGAAAAGTTCTTGTAGCCACTGCACGATACCGATTTTTCAGACTTAAAAAATTACCGCAGCAGTCACACCAAGAGTGGATTATGGAATTGAAGGGCTTAACCCGCCAATGTAAATTTACTTGCTCTTGTGGACTTTCGTATAGTGACGTGATGTTGAGGGATGCGATTACGCAGAACATTCAGGACCCCAGAATTAGGGCAGCTATTTTAAAACAGTCTGACCCCTCATTAGACAGTGTACTGCAGCTTATAGAAGCGCATGATACTTTTGACTTAGCAGATGTAGAAATGCAAAGCCACAGTGTTAATTCAGTGCGCCGCAACGGACGCTTTCCTAGCCGTAGTTCTCAGTGTAGCACTAGTGATTCTTACAATAGTACAGGCCGTGCTGAACAGACAGTGAACAGTAGCCAGTGTCAAAGTGCGACACAAAGGTCGCCCCGTCGTATTAGAAACAGTGGTTTGAATAAAGGGCGTCAACGCTCATTTCAGAAAAATGTTCGTAAGTCGTGCCCCCAGTGTGTGTCTCGCCACAAGCGTGCTCATTGCCCTAGTCACAAAGCAACCTGTTATCAATGTGGCAAATCGGGACACGTACAGTCAGTGTGTATGCAAAACAAACATTCCAGAAACAGTGCTTCGCGGAGTGCGAGAACAGTTCATTCTGTAAATGTTATACGGGCTGTGGAATTGAACAGTGCTTTCCTTGGATCTCAATTGCAAGAAAGTAGTTCTGCGCCTATGGCAAAACTATATAGTGCACCACGTAGCAAGCGCCGACGAGCGCGTAAAACAGTGCAACGGAAAAGGGTTCGGGACAAGCAAAATGACTATGAACAGTGCATTCCTGTAGTGAAAATAGTGCCTTCTGCAACTGCTCCTTGTAATAGTGCCCAGTACTGTGTAGCTAGTGACAGTAGACATCAGGTAGCTACTCAAAGTAATATTAGTGCAGTAGCCTCGCATTGCGCGGACGCCGATCCGGCGGTAGTGTCATCTAGTGACAGTGTGGTTAATCCGCTGTGTGCCGAGTATGCGCCGCTTCCTACCACACGCAACCCGCGCAAGCGCAGAAAACAATATGTATTAGACGTTGCCCACATTCGCGCACCGGTCGTGCGCCAGAAGCACAAGCTGTTTGTTACTCTCTCTATAGAAAATGAGACTGTGCAATTTCAGCTTGATACTGGTTCCGCTGTTACATTAATAAATAAAGACACATTTGAACTTCTGGGTTCGCCAAAATTGTCGCCGTGTCAACAAGTGTTAACAGCGTACACAGGTCAAAATATTCCCGTGCTAGGAACGTGTAGCCTGCCTGCCTCTTTTCAAGGTGTAACAAAAACAGTTGCTTTTGTTGTTCTTCAGGCCAAATCTACGCAGAACATTTTTGGACTAGATGCATTTGACTTGTTTGGCTTATCGATTCAAAGAGATGTGCTTCAAATTTCGTCAGTAGTGCCTCAGGACAAAATAAATGCATTGTGTGAAAAATACAGTGACTTGTTTTCGCCGGAACTAGGTTGTGCAAAAGACTTCGTGGCACATGTAACTTTAAAAGAATCTGCAGTTCCAAAATTTCGTAAAGCTAGACCAGTGCCTATCGCAATGCGTGATACAGTTGCCGAAGAACTTAAACGTTGGCAAGATAGTGGGGTGATTTCTCCTGTTTCTGCGAGTCAGTGGGCCTCGCCTATAGTAATTATACCCAAGCCGTCAGGAAAACTTCGTCTCTGTGCGGACTTCAAATCAACAGTGAACAGTCAAACAATTGTAGACACTTATCCCCTGCCCAGACCTGACGAACTAATGGACAAATTAGGACAGTCTCGTTTCTTTTCAAAGATTGATTTAGCAGAGGCATACTTACAGATTCCACTTGATGACGAGTCAAAAAAGTTTTTCGTCATTAATACTCACATGGGCCTTTTTCAATTTCAACGCCTACCCTTTGGCAGTTCTTCCGCTCCCGCTATTTTTCAGCGCTTTTTGGAACAGCTGACAGTTTCTGTACCGTGTTGCTCGAACTATTTAGATGACATTGTGGTATCCGGACGTACAGTTGAAGAACATTTAGCAAACCTGGAGTGCCTTTTCAAAGTTTTGACTGCAGCAGGTCTACGTTGTAATAAAGCAAAGTGTTCGTTTTTTCAAACTGAAATAGAGTACCTAGGCCATGTGATTAATGCCCAAGGAATTCATCCCTTACAGTCACATCTTTGAGCAATCAACGACTTGCCTCCTCCTAAGAATGTGCATGAATTGCAAGCAGTGATGGGAAAGCTTAACTATTATTTCAGATTTATTCCCAATGCCTCTCAGATTGCAGCTCCACTGCATCACTTACGTAGGAAGAATGTTCCTTTTGTATGGTCTAAAGATTGTCAGGTTGCCTTTGACAAACTAAATTCTGCACTACTCAGTGATGCATGTTTGATTCCCTTTGACCCACAGAAGCCTGTAGTGTTAGCAGTTGACGGCTCGTCGTACGGTCTGGGTGCCGTTCTGTCGCATCGTATTGGATGTCACGATCGTTCTATTGCCTTTGCATCCAAGCTACTGACGCCGACGCAACAGAATTACAGTCAGGTAGAAAAGGAGGCCTTAGCAATCATTTACGGCGTCACAAAGTTTCATCATTATCTCTATGGCAGAAAATTCTATTTGTTGACAGACCACAAGCCTCTCACGTCGTTGTTCTCACCCACAAAGCCGATTCCGCCACGTACGGCACAAAAGCTTCAGAGATGGTCCTTGATATTGTCTAATTATCAGTATGAGATTTTGTACCGACCTACCACTAAACATGCTAACGCGGACACACTTTCCCGACTTCCGGTTGGCCAGTATGTATCATTTGATTCTTCAGAAATGGCATGTTGTCAGATAGACTCCAGAAATGCTTCCGCTGTCGCAGACTTTCCTTTGAACTCTCGTCGGGTTGCACAGGAAACAGCTGCGGATGCAGACCTAAGTGTGGTAGCACGTTTTGTTCGCTCAGGGTGGCCTGCCAGAGCCAAAGACATTGATCGGCCTCTGGTTCGACGTTATTTTGCACAACGTCATGCATTATCTTTAAGTCAGGGTGTACTGTTGTTGCATACCGACAACGACCAAGCAAGAGTGATTATTCCTCGTTCCCTGCAACGAGAAGTGTTACGCCTCCTGCATCAAGGACATTGGGGCATTGTTAGGACAAAGCAACTGGCCAGACGTCATTGTACCTGGGTTGGTATGGACGCTCAGATAGAGAGCATGACATCACAGTGTACAGTTTGTGCGGAGCATCAGGCGGCTCCTCCACAGCGTTTCTCAGACTGGCCACGCCCCAAGGGACCATGGCAACGTTTACATATTGACTTTGCCGGACCTTTCTGGAATACGCGCTGGTTAATTGTTGTGGACGCTTTCAGCAAGTTTCCTTTTGTGATTGCCATGAACTCAACGACAGCTTCTAGTACAATCAGTGCCTTAACATCAGTGTTTTGCATCGAAGGCTTGCCTGAAACTATCGTCAGTGACAATGGACCTCAGTTTGTTAGTGCGGAATTTCAACAGTTTTGTCTTGTGAATGGCATTCAGCATATTACCACTGCACCTTTTCACCCTCAGTCCAATGGTGAAGCAGAACGTTTCGTTCGAACATTCAAGTCTCACATGGAGAAGATGAAAGGTCAGCACTCCCGGCAGCAAGCTCTACAAATTTTCCTGTCTACGTATCGGTGCATGCCACGTGACGGCCCGTCTCCTGCCGAGCTGCTACACGGCCGCCGTCACCGCACTCTCCTTCACCTGCTGCAGCCTCCCACGCACCGAGTCGGTTCGTATGGCGCTACGCGTTTTCAGGTTTCCACGCCGGTGCTGTACAGGGTGTTTGCTGGAAACAAGAAGAAACTATGGATGCCGGGCATCATTCAGCGCGTGCTCGGTCGCAATATGTATGTTGTACGTTCTTCCACAGGGTCGGAGCTGCGGCGCCACGCAAACCAATTGCGTCTGCATAGGCCGCGCGATCCTGTCTCCGGTTTCTTGATTCCAGACCCAGTTCACCGCCAGGGAGCACAACCACATCGTTCGTCTCCGGACTACGAAATCGTCCCGATGGAGATCGACGCGACGCCGCCGCTGTCGCCGCCGCAGATGACAGCGTCACCGAGAGGGACTTCGGGACCGTGCGTGCCGCCGCCGCCTGGGCCACGCACCTCAGAAGAAGATGACCTGCTCCCTCTGGGCGGGGGCGGGCGCCCTTCCCCAGGTTTCGGCGGGTTCCCTGGAGGATCGCAAGGCGGATGCCGGGGCGCGGACGACGTCTCGATCCCAACCTCAGCTACGACGCCCGTCCTACCAGTAACGCCCCCGCCCAGGCCCTCCTCCCAGTGCCGTCGCCGTGGCCCTCAGCCCTACGCCACGACGGCGCGGCGGTTTGGGGGGGAGGGGTGTGGTGTCGCACAAGTACAAAGTGCGCGCCACCTACTTTCGCCGCGCGCCGCCATGCACACACGGCGCGGAGTTCTTACGACGACAGCCACGAGCGCCCTCTGCTGCAACGCCGCTCGTGGCCACCACTGAACGACTTCGTCACTTGGGACTGAGATAGCAACCAGTTAGGACCTTCGGAATCAGATAGGCACCAGTGAAGACTTGGCAATTGTACAGGCACTAGGCAGGCCTCTAACAACTATGTATCAACATTCTGCAGTACTATGTAAAAGTTAAGTATTGTTACATTCTGTGCAATATATATCTCTTTCTAATTTACTCTAGTGTTTATAGTTTCTGGCTGCTCCCCTCCGTACCTGCACCAGCGTGCTATTTTTGTTCCTGTGTCGGTCTCATTCCACTCGGCCACCGACACCTATGACGAGGCTGGGACACAAAAGCGGCGACGAAGTTGTGACACAAAACTCTCTTCGCAAAAATTCTCAGCAGATTATACCTACCACAGCTTACTGTCATAATTAACAATATTCAAACGGACAGGGATATTTTACTGCAGCCGAATCAGCTTCTACCGTCATAGCGCCAGCATCACCGTCTCCTGCATCCCAATTTGGCTCTAGCTCGGATTCTTCCACTTTTGTTAACAATGTATATGCTAATTTTGATGAACAGCAATAAATAAATATCTTACCTCAAAGTTATTACGAGTTTATCTTACAGTGACGCGCTAGGTCTTATATGGGTTTCAGAACTTGAAATATCTTCCCTGACTAACTGAAGTAGCTTGTCAAAAAATTTATTGACATTTTGAAATACTCAAAGAATTTATTCAAATGTTCAAATGTTTGTTAAGCTTATGGGACTTAACGACGGGGTCATCAGTCCCTAAACTTACAAACTACTTATGAACTACTTACGAACTAGGACGGCACAAATATCCATGCCCGAGGGGGGCTTCGAACCCCCGACCGTAGTGGCCGTGCTGACCGTGACTGGAGCGCCTCAGTCACCTCGGCCACCGCGGCCGGCAAAGAATTTATTTCCATATTTTTTAATGTAGGATACAGCGTTACGAATTGGCCGTGTACGAGCAGATCACTTAGTAAGGATGCACCCAATACTGCGTTTTTCTTACTATCGCTCTCTTTCTTTTAAGCAACCAGAGAAAAAACAATATTTTTTCTTCGACTTCCGACACTGTCAATTCCCGCTACACACTGCAATCGACCACCGCTTACTGACCGCGGCCGGAGAACGTCTGTCTAACACGTTCGCTGCGGCTGGCGCTTATAAGCGTTTCCTTGATCAACACGCCAGAGCGGCCGACGCTTATAAGCGGCGCGCTAGCTGAGTACTCGGTTTAGTTAGTTTGGCTGTGCACTCGAGTTAGCAGAGGCCACCAAAAAACATCACGTAACCATTTTCCTTTCTGCAGGTGTTTGTTTTCGCATTTCAGAGTTTGCTATAAAAACATCGCCTATACACGTTGCAAATTTGTTACATGGGATTAGGTTTCCATAGCACCACATTGCGGATAAGACGTGTTATTTTTTTCCGTTTGATAAACCTTTTGGGGTTTTCAGTATAATTATTTCTCAATGAAGCGGATTTATCGCTTGTTTGAATTTAATTTTCTTCCCAGTTTGCAATAAAAATCAATAAATCAGAGGCGTTGTTAGAATTGTTTGCAATAAATGCATATGACGCTTATAAGTCGAGAGCTTGCAGCATTTATCACACATTCGGCATGCAGCTTAGCACCACTTCTTTTGCAGACGTTGTATTCGCTTTCAATGTTATAGGTTTCGCAGTGGTCTGATTTCAGCTCTCGGCGTTAGCGGCCCGCACTGGTGACCGCAGCGAACGTGCTAAACACACAGGTCGTCATTTTTCGGTTCAAACCGCGCGGTTCAAAACGCGTGATTCCTGCAAGATTGAACGCGGCCTTGAAGTATCAAATTTAGTGCCAACCTACCCAAATGTGTAGTATGAACTAACACAGCTAGAGATATCTAATATATAAAGCAGAGTGTCCGTATATTTGTACGTGTTGCATACAAATCTACAGTTTTGTTCCAATCTTTATGAAATTTTGTACACGTAAGCTTCAATCTATGAGAACGGTCGCCGTAAGTGAAAGAATCACGTATGATACATAGTTCATGAGATGTGACGTCATAAACAATGAGATGCGCGGAAAACTGCTGCATTTAGCGACAATACTGCTCATTTTCTCCTAAACCACTGGACCGATTTCAACCAAATTTGGTACAAATATTCCTTACCGTGAGGTAACAATTGCTGCATGGTTAAGAATCACATACGGCACTTGGTTCAAAAGATATTACGTCATAACCAATAGAAATCGCAAAAAATGCTATATAATGCGGCGAGACTTTCGAAATACACTGTATGAAAATGACGGTACTTAGCGACTTGCAACAAACTTTAAACATAATTTCAAACCTTTATTAAACTTTTTCTCGCTGGCAACCATAGTAAAATGATGAAAGGAAAAAAGTTTCTCGCTTACTACTTTTCCGCTGTTTATAGAGTAAAACTACGGCTCTCGGTATGACGATACAATTTATAATTTATACGCTACAAATTGTAGCCACAGGAAATTTTACAAACAGTATACACGAACAGTGTAGCTTCTAAATTGTATCACAGTACGACACGTAGTTCATGGGCTATGAGCACATTAACAGTAACGTTCATGGAAAACCGCCCCATCACGCACCAAGTTTTAATCTATTACTTCTTTAGTAATAATTGTATCCCCAAGAGATTTTGCAGACATACAGGCCTTATACAAAGGAATATATACCCGAAAAATGGCAGGAATAAATACATAAATACCCAGGCAACGCCGGGTTCTCAGCTAGTTTTTCTATAAAATGAGCAGCCACATTATCTTTTGACATTTCGTTCAAATATTTAACGAAGTTAAAGAATATAATCACGGAAGAAAGCTTAAAGCCGCCCTCTCACGGGACGTGGAAACGCACGTGGAGGAGGAAGTGGTGACGCCGCAGCGTGGAATACCACTTTCCACTACCCTGCGAAGCGTGGAATGAGGGATCCAGCATGTTAGATTTTTGCACCATGGAGTGGAACGTGGCCAGCGAGAAGCGGCCTGGTTTTCACGTGACAAGCACAACTTTTGAGCCGCCATATTGGAAACGGAACTCCGTATTTCGTGCCTTCTTTCGTTGTAGCATACGATATATGAATATAATCTTTTTGAAAGTGACAGAATGTTGAAGAAATTTTGTTCAAAAATGTTCAAATGTTTGTATAGCTTATGGGACTTAACTAAGGGCTCATCAGTCCCTAAACTTACAAACTACTTATGAACTAGCTAAGACTAAGGACGGCACAAATATCCATGCCCGAGGGGGGATTCGAACCCCCGACCGTAGTGGCCATGTGGACCGTGACTGGCGCGCCACAGAGCGCTCGGCCACAGCGGTCAGCGAAGAAATTTTGAAAAGGCGTCATTTTAGATATGATTTGTTACAATAAATTACTGGAAACAACATTTTCATAGCGTTAAAGGTTCTCACATTTAATGTGTGTCAGTGTTATAATTTGTACAATGTGAAAGCATATTGTTCCTTTGCTACGGTATAACGCGTTCTATCAAAGACGCGTCTTTGTGATGCTATATCATACATAAATAACATATTACAACATGTTTTAGAAGTAGTATATCCAAATGAAGAACCGCTTTACCGAGAGCAGGAATAGTGTACATGGTAGCACCGCGGACTGTGCTACATCAGACGGGGGGAACAGGTCCGAGTCTATGTACTTTCAAAACATGTTTATTTTTTTCTTTTTTTGTTTCCTTAACGTTTCTGGTTCTTTCTTTTAATTCAAGTATAATATCCGATATTAGTTATTATTTCTTTTTAAGACAACTTATTACCGTAGTTGTTAGCGTCACGAGATGCGGAGGAAATTAGATGTAAATAACAGGTTTGCATATATACTCTCCCAGATATTTTTAACGATTTAGTTTAATTACGGTTCATGTAACTTATTTGTTAATTTAATACAACTATAATATTCGGTATTAGACGTTATTTATTAGAAAAAAGAATGAACTTTGTCCACGAGAGAATTTGTTGAGTTTTCCGATCTAGGCCACTCGGTTTTCCCCACGGCGTTTGAATTAAGTTGCAGTTCAGTACAGTGCTGGAATAGTTCAGTTTCACAGTGCAAAGTGAACATGGCTAGCACGTGTTTACGGAAGCAGATGCAGTGTAGAAGGAACACTGTTTACGTACAATACTAAAAGTAAACATTACAACGAACATTGTCGAGTTGAAGCGTTGTCCCGCGTGTATATCTCAGAATATGCAGAATATCCACAACGTGGAAAATGAGAATGTAAGAGCAAGGCAATTGGAGCTGGTGCAAATGATTTATTTTACGGTCGACAGTTTTTTAAGAATTTTCGCCAAAAGTGATTTTATCGTAAATTTCTTTATTATTCTCAAGTGCTTTCAGATAAAGTACCGTCTTTGTGCTTCTGGAAGAAAAAAAATACAATTTCTGTAAGACAATTTCGTCTTTTCTTCGACTATCGCTAACAGAGATACCGTGTAATTTTACGCACATCCATCATTGTTAACACAATGATCTATGCGCTAGCCCGCAACGGGAGCGCTGCGGTCGCAAAGCAAATCACGATGAGCAGCACGTTCTGTGGGATGTAGCAGTTCGTTTCAGAGCGTTCTGTAGCAAGGTAGACAGCACGTCGACCTACGCCACGTTGGGAAAACACGTCCCGTCTGAGGACGGCTTAAGGTTTAACGTCCCGTTGACAGTGTGGTCATTAGAGACCGAGCTTACGCTCGGATTTTTGCGCAAGGATGTGGGAGGAAATCGGCAGTGACCTTTGAAAGGAACCATTCCGGCATTTGCCTGGATTGATTTAGGGAAATCACGGAAAACCTAAATCTCGATGGCCGGAGGTGGATTTGAACCACCGTCCTCCCGAATGCGAGTCCAGTGTCTTACCACTGCGCCACCTCGCTCGGGGAATAGAATCATGATAAACGTACGGCATATTGTTACACCTAGATAGCAACCATACGACTCAGGAAACTTTTCTTTCTTTTCAGCGCTCTGCATTAGATCTAGACGTAAAAAAATATGTACTGAACTTAGAAAACTAAGCGTGTTGTAAAATGAAACAGTTCTGCTGCCAACAACCCAAATGTGTACACATTCACGTTTTGTGCACTTATAAAATGTTCTCAATGTCTGTGAAACAATAAGTGCTACACAACGGAAATTACCTTCTGCTTATGCCCTTCATTTACTCGAGTGTTCTGTTATTTTCAGTGAAGTGTTTCGTAATTGGTTCATAGAATCGCTTAAGTTTCTCTACTGTTCCACGCTTATACGAAGCTCAAGAAAAACAAGGACGCGAATCTCCTACGCGAGGAGCCGCCCAGTCCAAAACATGGCGCCTTAGACCGCGCAGCTATTCTGCGCGGCATTCTTACAATTGTGGCACCATACTTTGTGCGGTAATGAGTACAAAAGCCCTTTGCATTCTTAGAAGGCTCTTGATTGAAATCTCATGGAAGAAGCGTGCTACAATGACAATGCTTTTTACTATTGCGTCCCCCCCCCCTCCCCAACCTAAATGAAAAAAACGGAAAATATTCCGAGATCTTTTTCCGCTAATTAACTATACTGCACAATTTTCTATAGTTTTTCCAACTTTTTCTACGTCCTCCTTCTATCCCGTCAGGTAATAATAGCACACTTCTCAGCAATACTGCAGAAGAGGTGAAGCAATTGTAGGGTTGGCTCAGGGCGTGTGTGGAGGAGAATTTGCGTAGGTGCTACAAAGACCGTAGCATCTATATCTATTCAGACAGCCAGGCAGCCCTGAGACCACTGGCAGCTCATGCAACAAGGTCTAAAATATTATTGTTGCAGAATGTCACAGGGTTCTGGTGGAGCTAGGGGAAAGCAATAGGGTAAACATATTGTGGGTCCCTGGCCACTCGGGGATCAGTGGCAACGAACATGCCGACAGAGTAGCCAGGATGGGGGCAGAGACTCCATTTATTGTACCGGAACGTGTTCTGACAATCACCAAGGCAATGATCAAATTTGAGCTACGTAACTGGTTCAGAAGACAGCACGTAGAATATTGGACCAAAGTCTATCAACAAAAACATTGCAAGGTAATGATACCAAAGCCATGTTTTAAAAGAAGCTCTGCAATCCTAGGCCTGAACAGGAGAGAGATTAGACTCATGGTTTGATTGCTGACAGGCCATGGGAATTCGTAATTGGTTCATAGAATCGCTTCAGTTTCTCTACTGTTCCACGCTTATACGAAGCTCAAGAAAAACAAGGACGCGAATCTCCTACGCGCAGAGATACATACAATGGGAATAACAGAAGAGGATACATACAATGGGAATAACAGAAGAGGACCCTAAATGTAGGATCTGTGATGACGGTGATGAAACTGCATCACATCTAATCTTCGAATGCATTGCATTGGAGAGTAAAAGGCACAGAACATTTAGGACAACCAGACCCGAAGAAATTGTGTCTAATAAAGAACTGATAAAGGGACTCCTTGCACTGTTCAAGGGCATTGGTTGGCTTTACTAGATATACAGGGAGCGATACCGCACAATAAACTTAGTTTCGGTGCGGGCAGTGGCGGGTTGGATGAAGACTGTTTTGGCTTCCCTGAGAAAATCAAATCAAATCGTAGGGTTGGTAGTCTCCTTCAGAGACGTTTTAATCTTCTAATGGTTGTGTCAATAACAGACCGGTTGTTGTATCTTCGCTAAAACATGTATTTTCCCCAGTTAACGTTGTTTTCAGTTGTATCCACCAGAAATGTCGTTAGATGTATAATCCTTAAATTTGTTTTGCTTATCGATTTCGCAAAGCCTGACGAAAATTTTCTAGTAATCATGTGGTGAATTACACACGTATTTATGTTTAGGGTCAATTGTCGCAATTTGCACCATGAAGATATGACTTCAATATGATTTTTAAATTGGCTTTGCTTTTCTGAGGTGTTTACTAGACAGCAGCATAATCTACCACAAATATTTCTCCGTTCGATAGAGCAGTTTGTAGCTCTGACAGAAAGGGGGTAAAATGTTAGTCTCCCTCCAATTCGTAACTGAGAGCTCCTGCCTCTTAATCTGTAGAGGGCGTCGACATTTGCATGTAGGAAGCGAACAGTTGCAGCGGGAATCGCCTCCTCATTGCCCTTGTGAAGGCTGATGCAGATAACTGAAAAACTAAGGAATGGGAATAGTTATAGGTGCACGTGCATTTCAGCACCCATGTCTGTAATCATATGTTTGATAAGTAAATGAATCACCAAAGTTGAATTTTCAGACATTTTAATTGGAATACCACAATATATCAAGTGAATCTTGAAAGATTATTCTCTATACATATAACTGTGGTGACTTTCAAATGAAATGTACATAATTAAGGAGAAGAAGATCACAGATCTAGCCTTCAATGCAGATACACACTACGCCTCAACTCTTAAGGTAATCGGCAAAGTGCCACGAGCAGGGAGTTCAAATTAGTAACGGCAACTACGAAAGCAGTGTGAGGAAGTTTGAATCTTGTGGTAGACGAAGGAGGGAGGTAATGCGCGCACCTGCGATGATCGTTGTTTCCCCGCTCGCACAGTGGTTACCGTAACTGTTTAGAGAGCTGTAGGGCCGGCCTCGGTGGCCGAGGTGACTGAGGCGCTCCAGTCACGGTCAGCACGGCCACTACGGTCGGGGGTTCGAATCCCCCCTCGGGCATGGATATTTGTGCCGTCCTAGTTCGTAAGTAGTTCATAAGTAGTTTGTAAGTTTAGGGACTGATGACCCCGTAGTTAAGTCCCATAAGCTTAACAAACATTTGAACATTTGAAGAGCTGTAGGGCCGGCCGCGGTGGCCGAGGGGACTGAGGCGCTTCAGTCACGGTCTGCACGGCCACTACGGTCGGGGGTTCGAATCCCCCCTCGGGCATGGATATTTGTGCCGTCCATAGTATTAGCTAGTTAGTAATTAGTTTGTAAGTTTAGGGACCGATGACCCCGTAGTTAAGTCCTATAAGCTATCAAAAGAGCTGTAGGAGCCAGGTACGAATTCCAGCTGGGCACAACTGTTGAACTTCCCCAATGCGTTCACTCAATGGCCACAAGCAGATTATCTCTTTTAATCTAGATTATTCTGTCATTCCAGGAAACAGAACAGCTATCACAATCACCAGACATGATCCACCATGTTGTCATTTCACTGCCACAATCGTACCAGGAAGATCATTTGTCTACAGGCAGTCTTTCTCGAATGGTCCAACACCTTAGGAGAACATCTTGTGCACACACAATGCAATGGCTTAATTACTTCTCCTATGACGGGATGTTGAACCAGAGTCCTGCAAAGCGGCCCGTCTGACGGGCTCGCGCCGCACTGGGCTTCAACAGTCTCGGACGTAGCGGGCCAATGATGTCACGCACGGGCCGGGCCGGGTTAGTTCCTTGAGGTGTGAGTGCGGCAGCCCTCTCGGACCTTCCAACGAGCCCGGCCCACGAGCTGACACCGCACAGGGCAATACACTGCCGGACGAAACGAGCCTGTGACGTCACCGCGCGGGCCGGGCTGCTCCGCACAGTACAAAAGAGGGCGCGTAACTCAGACCTCTCCCCACCTCCTTGAATACCTCCAACATATCCGTATCCTCTATACCACCCGTAAAATAGACTCCCGCAACCCCCTGGTACACACCATCCTGACCAACCCTGGGCCTCTGCCACGCCTCTACCGCGTTATACTCCCTTCTCTTCATCTCCACACCCTCCATGTCCTCTCCCAGGGTAACTTCCGCCACCTCCCCCTCCCTGATGACGTCCTCCGTCCTGATATATACCCGTCCTACCAGCCCTGATCCCTCCCCGTAGATGTAGGGCCCCCTCTCCCCCTCCCCTTCCCCTCCCCCGCTTGGCTACCCCCTCACCGCCCTGGAGTCCCTACGGCTCCTCCCTACCGCCACCTTCCCCGCCGTTTTTCCTCTCCCCCGCGCTTCCCCCCCCCCCCCTCCTCGGTGTCCTGGACTGACAGTTTTATCAGTGCTACGTTCAGTGTTATGTGCAGTGCTCCAGTGAAGTGTATGTTTTTTAACTGCGTCCACTGCAAACAGACAAGCGTTGCACCGTGTATTTTAATTAGTGTCTCCGTGTACTCGCCGTCTTGTGTTATTGTCGTCCTAGATGGCTTTTTTTTAGGTCACCGTGGTTCCTCATTTTTAACTGACTAAATGTGGTTTTCATCACCTGTCTATTGTAATGTACTTCAAACTGTCGCCTTGTCTATGTTATTGTATCTCCGTTGTTTTATCTCCTGTTATGTATTTTAATTCTCACCTAATCCATGTTTTTTAATTTCTCTCGGCTGAATAGCAGCCTATGGTGCTGCTGCCAGCCTACCAGTGTCACTCTGGTGTGAAACACAATAAAGGAAAAAAAATCAGACCTCTGCATTCACTTTGAAGCTCCTTATGCAATATTACTTTTTATTTCCACATTTGGAAAGAAACACTTTATTTTCTCGTTAATTTATATGCTTGTTTCCTAAATGACGTTTTATTCCGGTAATTTAATCACAACCACACGATATGGGCATGGCCGAACACATGTTAATTAGTACAGTAGAGTACATAAGAGGGCGTTGACTGCACATCTTTACATTCATTTGCAAGCTCTTTATAAAATTTCCCCTTTTATGTCCACCGTTGGAAACAAACACGTTATTTTCTCGTTAATTCATATGCTTCTGTGACATAAATGACGTTTTTCTCCAGCACTTTAATCGAAACTCCAAAATTTGGACGTGGCCTAACGTGATATATGAATGGAGCCATGTAGAGGAGACCGCTTCAGTCAAGACATTCGGCATCTACAGGACACTTCCACCTCGTAAGGCTCAGTTTAACTTGTATTATAGTTGTCTACTAGTTGTTTCATAAACTTTACCGTACCAAGGTTTCTGAACTTGTAAGTTTTGTACTGTCTCAAGCTGGTATATGACGAAATCTGAGGAGGATACCCAAATGTGCTGTCTTACTTGTCGTTAGAAAGAAATATAAAGTGCAGTACATTGCTTTTGCTGGTGTATGTCATTCACACTCGCAAAGATTTGCTTCTGTTGGCGTAGGTTGAAGGTTTGGCTGCATGTGTACATAAGACCTGACATGCATCCGGCCACCCCGTAATTACTAACATGCCAAATCCACATTAACAAGCCGAGCCTGCAATATGTGGGAAAACGGCTAAATGGAAAGAGAAAGGGAAAGTACGTAATATCTGACATAATGATCATTCTCCAATGTTTTGTGCATTATGGCCAAGCGAAGAACATTACAAAACATCATATAAGAAGACTTAATGGATAATGATATTCGTTATCTCTGTCTACAGGTATAGTCCTCCCATATACATTCATATTGACATGATGGGTAGTCGGGTATTCTGCCGGATACCAGTGTGTACTCCGCACAATATTTCAGCTCCTTAACTCGTAACCTTCATCAAGTGCGACCTGAGACTGCTTTCTGAGTGTTTTTTTTTTTTTTTCTTTTAGTATTTTCATTCCCTTTCCTGAGGATATGAGGGTGGGCTGTTCGAGAGCTTCTTGGTGCTCTATTCAGACACATGGGTTTATTACATTTATTTCTTTACATTGCATTTTTATTTCAACAATTTGTTACAGTACATATATTTTGTTGTTGTCTTATACAATTAAAAAGAGATTATTTATATACATTTTACATTCATGTTAATAATATACATTTTTTTACAATATATTTGAGTTATGGTGTACACAGTAATATTTGCTATATATGTATATCTATTTACAGATCCCACTACTGTATGTAGTTGCTGGGTGCTACATTTGTGTAGTCTGTAGATATGTGCTTATATTAAGAGGAACAATTTTCCAATTTTCCTTTTGCGTTTTGTCTCTTGAGCTTTGCGATTCATGTGATTTCATCTAGGTGTGGTGGGATTTCTTCATCTTGAGTTAGTGGTATCATAGTGAGTGTTAGATCCGGGTATATTTTGGTGGTATTTTACTAACAATAGCGTGCCTCTACACGCCACCAGGACAAACCCTTAGAAACAGACTTCCTAAGGTACCTGCTAACATACCAAAAAATAATACTCATGACAGATGCAAATGCTCGACACAATATCCTAGGAGACACGGCAACCAACATAAATGGGAGAGACCTTTTTGACTTCCTCACAACGGAACAAATGGATAGATTACCCATAAATCATTTATGAGGACCGCACGGCAACTTCGTTGTAGGCTCTATGTCCTATCGAATGGAATGCAGTATTTACCTGACGGTATTGCCTGCGACTGCTGGGGTCGGGAGAGGTGCTAACTGGGTTTCCTGGAGTTTCAAGCGCGGTGCCAACATTGGGTTCGTCATGTTTGCTTGATCATGGGCCTACCACCGGTTCAGTAGGGCCACGGCCGCTTAAAGCGGTCATTGTCATCATTTGGGAGTCCAAGCCTGCGGACGAGAGGGTTCGGGGAATCACGAGAAGCTCTGTACAGCTGGGCTGCAGTCCGTTGGATACGATAGACAACATTGCGAGCTCTTCAGACATCCAAAACAGATGTTTTGTAACATAGCTTCCTTGTACTGTTATAAGAAATCGTATTGCAATGATGACAAACAAATAAGGCGCGAATCGTTAATAAATTCAGGGAAATAGTTTATAAAAGTTTATATTTAATGCTGTGCAAAGATACTTTGATTATTTGTCAAATAAAAGAGTTGATACCATACTTATCTTACATTGACAGTCATATTTCTCTTCCTATAGGAGTCGAGTGCAGAAATTGCAAGTGTTTCGAAAAGAAAGGAAAGTATGACAAGAAAACGGGAAATAAAACAGAAATTAATGACTGGTGAGTACAGAACCACACAGCCTGATCCAAATCTCAAAGAGTGCAATCTGGTCAGTGTTTAAGCCTGTAGTAGATGGCAACGGCAATAGTGTTAACTATGTTTGTTTTGTGGAACGCAATGAACTTTATGTTCACGCCAAAGGGTCGTCTGGTACGTCGCATATTTCACGACATTCGTGTGTGTCTAACAGAAAATTGGCATGTTTTCATCGAAAACGCCTTCCCAAATCTGTTTAGGACAAGATTACGGATAAATGCGTCGCTATGTGTGCACGAGATCTGAGATCCTTTGAAGCTATTTAGGGTGAGGGATTCTTGGATCTGGCGCGGACATTAGTCGATTCTGCGGCATCCTATGGAACATTATTCGCAAGATCTATTATGCCTCATCCCACAAAAGTCTCCCGTCATGTACAAAAAAAAAAAAAAAAAAAAAAAAAAAAAAAAAAAAAAAAAAAAAAAAAAAAAAAAAAAAAAAGGTGAAAACCCTCAGAGATGAAATTATGCCTGAAGTAATTTATTACGTGAAGAGAGGTGAATGTTCGGCGACGACAGATATGTGGACATGCAGTGCAAAGATAGATCATTACCTGACATGTACAGTTTCTTATTTTGTAAACTGGAACGTCAGATCACGCTTCTTGTTTACGGTGTGATTTACAGATGAGCCTAAAACAGAAGATAACATTAGAAAGAAATTGCTGAGACGCTTAATCTCTTTTGATATTCACAAGAATCCCTTTTCTAAGGAGTATAGTCACAGTCGTGTGACTGGAATCATGATGCCTGCAAGGTGACTGATGAGTCACCTAGTGAAAAGGACGTGATGAGTGTAATTCTTCCAGCAAACTGAAGCAGATTTCTCCTGTTTTGAATATACATTTAATAAGCAATCAGTACATTGGTCTTAGATTTGAGGCAGTTAATGCTGCCGGCCAATAAACTCAGAAAAGCAGTGTCAATTACCAAATTATTTTGAATTTCTATCTTCAGGGCGCAAATTGTGATAATTGACCTTAAAAATCAATATGTATTTGACTCTGACCATGATTACTAAAAGATCTTGTCAGGCTTCTAGAGATCGATTAGCAAAACAAATTTAAAGGTTATACATATAACGAAATTCCTGGGGGTGCAATTAACAACAACGTTAACTGGGAATAACGTGTGTTTTGGCGAAGGTGAAACACACGGTCTGTTATTGACACAACCATTAAAAGATTAAAACGTCTCCTGAGGATACTGCCAACGCTACAATTGTTCCACCTCTTCTGCAGTAATACTGAGCAGTGAGATTTATTACTTGAAGAGATAGATGGAAGACGTCGAAAAAGTTGAAAGAACATATCAGATGGAACTCGCACATACTTTTTTCTTTCTTTTTTTGCAATGCGCGAGGCCGTTACCCATCGGGGGGGGGGGGGGGGGGTCGAATCCCCCCTCGGGCATGGATGTTTGTGCTGTCTTTAGTATAATGTAGTTAATACGTAGTTTTTAAGTTTAGGTACTGATGACTCCGCAGTTAAGTCCCGTAAGCTACACAAACATTTGAATAGGGACTGATGACCCCGTAGTTAAGTCCCATAAGCTTAACAAACTTTTGAAACATTTGAACATTGTGCTTTACTAAATTATAAAGAAACATTTGTATGCGTCAGGAGCCTCAGTCATATAAAAATTTTTAAAAGAGCTAACCGCCATTTGACTGAAAGTTTTTATTTTATTTATTTATTTTATTTTTATTTTTTTTTTATTGTCACAACCTGGTTTCGGCCTTAGCCATTTTCTAGTGCTGTGATAAAAGTTGCCAGACTATGACCTAAGGAAACCTGTCTGACAACTTTTACAGTCAAATGGCGGTCAGTTCTTAAAATAAATAAATAAATAAAAATTTGAACATATGTTGCCAGTAAAATTGTTTCATTTTACAACAGCTTAGTTTTCTAAGTTCAATACATATATTCTTACGTCTAGATCTAATGCAGAGCGCTGAATACAAAGAATAGTTTCCTGTGTCGTATGGTTGCTACCTAGGTGTAACATTATGCGGTAACTACGTTCCTCATGATTCTATTTTTTAACTTCGTTAAATACTTGAATGAAATGTCAAAAGATACTATGGATGCTCATTTTATAGCAAAATATCTCTAGCTGTGGTTGTTTATACTACATATTTGGGTATGTTGGCCGTAACGTTTGATACTTCAATGGTTGAGCCTGACTGAGGCTTGGGGCTGTATTAGCCGTTGCTCACCAGCTACCGGCTGGTTTGTCCATCACAGCTGGTGCTGAGGCAACGCTTGGCGGAAGCCAGCGAACTGGCAGCGATGATTAACAGCCCCCAGCACGGTGCAGAATGTTTACTTCCTGGGATCATAGTAAGAGCTGAAAGCAGCAATACAAATCACGCCGTCTAAATGTTCAAATGTTAAGCTTAAGGGACTTACTGCGGGGTCATCAGTGCCTAAACGTACAAACTACTTATGAACTACATTATACTGAAGACGACGCAAACATTCATGCCGGAGAGGGGATTCGAACCCCCGACAGTAGCGGCCGTGCAGACTGACTGGCGCGCCGCAGACCGCTCGGCCACTGCGGCCGGCCCAGGCCGTCTCACTGCGAGCAATCTACTAGTCGTCGCTCTTACTTAAGAGAAGCTGGTCCGACGGCGTTAGAGATTCTATGCTGAGATGCATTATGGAAGGAACAAATAATGAGGGATTATGAAGAAATTATTATTCCTTAAAATGTTTTTTGTTTCTTCCATATTTCCTATGTGGGAGACTATGGAAGATCTCTTGGCAACTGAAATAAAATGTGTTGGTTTTTCCTTTGAGCTGAATTTAAGTTTTTTTTTTTTTTAAATACAGTTCCTTCATTATCCTATTTTTATTATAAATGTATATACCTAGAGAAAGTTTTTCGTCTCAATTCGTCAAAGGCATTGATGAAAGGAGAAGTATTGAATTAAGGTAAGTATGGTAGTCTGGGTTCTATTCCCGCTCGTGGCACAAATTCTTATTCAATGCTTCTCCTTTCACTCAATATCCCATTTTTATTTCATTTATACCCAGCCTCCATGCATACAGAGTAATCAGTTTAGATGGACGCTGTCAAAGTAATTCTTGTTACTTCAAATACGTCTCTCTCCTCCTCTACATTCATTAATACTCCCTCCGTCCTTCACAAAATATGCAAACGATTTGTCTTCCATTTATTCCTTGTTAATTTCTCTTCTGTACTCTCTCTTTCTCTCATACCGTTGCCTCTCTTACATAATAACCACAGTTACCATTCTGGTCCGTTCCCTCAAAACGCTATTATCAAATCTGTTGGTTTCTGTTGAAAGCATACTTTCTCTTTTAATTTATACTTTCGTTACTATCGGTCCTCTCTATGAGATCGTGTTCTTTCATATCTCCTTACATATAATCCATTCTTAGTTCTTTGAAATAAAGAGCACTGGTGTTTCGATTGACCTCCTCTGCTTTCATCCCAACAGAATATACTGTACATGTGGTATACATTTCCCCGTTTTAGAATCCGTTTTCTAATGCGTAAATGACGCTCCTCGCAACTTTTAAGTTGCGTAATATTCCATTTATTATGGTAAGAGCTTTGCTACGAACTTGAGCGCCGCGTAGAGTAGCTGCGCGATAAAAGGCATCATTTGGTGGATAGGGCGGCTGCTCGCGTTGGATGTTCGAGTCCTCCGTCGGGATTGGGTTTCTGCGTTGTCCTTAGGTTAAGATTGTGTAAGTAGTGTGTAGGCACTGATGACCTTAGGATTGAGTCCCAGAAGATTTCACAGACATTTTTCGTACAAACGTGAGCAAAATGAGACCACAGTTAAATAAACATATAGCAACATGCCATGCAAAATTACCACGGAGCATGCTGAAACGTAGTATACTATCATACGCAATGTCACATAATTCTACATACTGTATATAAATTTTTATTGTAGTCCTAATGAACCAAACAGCTATCATCAGTCCCTATCTAGCCTTACTACTTTAATTAATTTACGCTAAGGACGACGCACACAAACACAAACCTACACATGCCCGAGAAAATAGTCGAACCCCTGGCGGGAGCGTCCGCAACTCCGTGACAAGGCGCCTCAGTCCGCGCGGCCAATAAATTACTGTTACGTGGACAGATACCGACGAACTATTTTACTTCTCGTACCATGTGTTCTGCACTCCAGTTTGACAAAAACATTACACTACCACATCTGAAAATCGGTAGTTGGTCTGGCTGATGCTATCTTGTAATGGCTAAGATAGGGTTTGATTCCTGTGAAGTAACAGTTTTTAACAATCGAAAACATCCCTCTTTCCACCTCCAGTAGCTCCAAGTAAAGAATTTAGGACGGTGGCGCGTTTAAAATCATCATTACACATGTCCATTCGCTACTGACTAGAACAAAGTTGGTTTAGTTTTCGTTGGAGGGACTGATAACTCCGTAGTTAAGTCCCATAAGCTATAGAAACATTTGAACATTTTTAGTTTTCGTTGTTTCCTCAAAATGCCAAACCCCTCCAGGTCTCTATGAACGGCGCGATCCTAATTACTAGTGAACGAGAATGGGAGAGTTGTTACCTTGTCGTCTGAGGTCAACGGTGAAGATAGGCGCGGTGTTGGAGACCCAGACAGCACAAGGTTAATTATTGCGCTACTTCTATCCGAACATGTGCACATCCCGCTAATGGTGAGATAACAGTAAATATTTCATCCCTATGCGTGTATATATAACACAAGAGCGAATAGTGTCGGATTTGAGACCCTGCCGGGAAAGAAGTCAATTGTATCGCCGTTTCAAGTTCAACTATAGCGCTACTTGTTAATTTATTTAATATCTGACGTATGATCGTGCTTAGTTATGTACTGCGCTCTATTCCACAATTTTATGACGTCTGACACCTGTGAATTGCACTGTATTATATTCCTTTAGTGGTTAACTCTCAGCAACAATTTGAACTTCATGCAATTTCTGGTGCAATGCTAAAGTTAACCATACATTTCCTGGTTCGGACATTGGCCTTGTTAACCGATACTAATGAAACCGTCAGTGTTTTACGTCTCTTTATGCCTAATACAGTCTCGAACAGAAACGCAAGCTTTTTTGGTTAACAGTGCATTCAAATTCAGAGCACGAACAAAACCTCATCATGTAATTGAATGAATTTGATAGGGTATCCCATTTTTGTCACTTATTGTAATGAAATTGAATTTACGTTGCTGTATCGTCTCTAATAACTCGTATTCTAATATTTGTTGTATGACGGTATTGAATTACATGTGGACTGACTGCCATAAGAAGAAATGTTCTCTACTGCTTTTCATGGTACCCATTGTGTATAGTCTAACGAATGTACCGAACAGGGGTTTGGTGATTAGATGACCTGCAACACAGCTACGTTATTTGGTTTGCATTCAGCAGTGATCCAGTTTTTTTTGCTGTCAGGTGTACATGTGCGATGTCATTCATATTTAAGAGCGTCATTGTCCTACCAAGTGAATTTCATGTTTGCTGTAAATCATCTATGCTCAGGGGCGAGCTCTATTGTCTGGGGGAGGAGGGGTGAGGGGTAATGGTATCTGACCCTCATGACACTAATGTCGACTGCCGCCCCTCGGAATCGCATCAGACGCAAAAATGTGCCTTTTCCATGGACTAAGGAATGACAAGGACAAGGACAAGCATTTAAAAGGCTCAAAAATGCGCTCCTTCATCAACCGTGCCTTAAGCATTACAATCCGTCCAAACTATTAGTACTTGCCACAGATGCCTGATCCCATGGAATATGGGCCGTTTTGTCGCATCGCTTTTGCTTCGAGAACTTTTAATTCCGAACAAAGAAATTAGTCAAATGTTCAAATGTTTGTTAAGCTTAAAGGAGTTAACTGCGGGGTCATCAGTCTCTAAACTTACAAACTACTTATGAACTAACTTATACTAAAGACAACACAAACATCCATGCCCGGGGGTGGGGGGGGGGGAGGATTAGAACCCCTACGGGGAACGGCCTCGCACATTGGAGCATAGGTCCTCAATGCGCTCGGCCGCTTCGCCGCGGCGAAATTACAGTCAGTTGGAAAAAGAAGCACTAGCAATTGTGTACGGTGTGACAAAATTACATCACTATTTATGTCAAAAAAGTTTTCCTAGTCACTTATCACAAGCCTGTGACTGCACTATTTCATCCGTCAAAGGAAATTTTGATGAATTGTTAGACGAATCTTGCCTGCATATTGATTCTTCACTTTGGCAAGCACTGTAAGCCTTTTCTTAATTCACGGTGGATCGCCCAAGCTATTGGCTAGGACAAATCTTTGTTATTATTGAAACATTACATTCTCAGAGACTGGCCGCGCTCTCAGTGTTGTATTTCTAATCCCGCAGTGCGTGAATCAGAACAGGGTATCAGTTTCTGTTTTACACACCTATTGAACACACACGAATGGTAATCCTCGCATAACTGCAACAGATAGTGTTAAATCTTTTACACAGAGGCCACTGGGGAATGGTATGCACAAAGCACGTGAACGTCAGCGCTGTATACAGTTTAGATTAGACAAACAAATAGAATTCTTCTCCTCGCAACAATGCGATTCACCATGGCCGCGCTTACCTATTAACTTTGCTGGTCCATTTTGGCAGACTCGTTGGTTGATTATCGCAGATGCCTATAGAAAGTATAGTTTTGTGATTCCATTGTATTCCGCGAATGTCGCCAGCACTATCAAAGGACTTGCATCAGTTTTTCGTTACAAGGCTTCCCAGAAACAATTGTGTTGGTCAACGAACCGCCATTTCCTTGTAACGAATTTGTGCTATTCAGAAAAAGTAATAGAATTCAACATGGCGTAAAGCTGAAACTTTTCTCTGAGCAGCACAAAGGGGCCGTAAGCTACCTGGCCCTGCATTTAGTACAAAGAGAAAGGGTGTATAATAAATAAATATTGAAATTCCCATAACATAGTTTTTCCTCACCACCAATAGGTTCTACAAAGCTGAACTATATCAGCAGTACGATGAGAAAGGAAACAAAGAACACCGAGTAATAAGTTTCACCAGTCGCATTTTGAGCGGTTGCAAAAGACTGAATGGCGTAAGAAAAAAAGGATTGTTAGCGGTAGTACGGAGTATGCACAGTTTCCGACAATAACTGTTATTAACAAGGTAATCGTAGCGACCGATTACCGGGCACTAAAGTTCCCTAATAGCTGTTGGCACCCAAATGATAGACTCCTACGCTGGCTATTAGCACTCCAGGAATTTGACTACACCGTACAGTAAAGATAACGTAACGCCTGGGGCTTTGTAGCGTCTGCAGATGGGAATGCCTGATGAGGATTTATGCCATCCGGAACGAAAAGAAGTAGATGTCCATCTGATCACAAGGATAGAAGGTGATTTAGAAATGCGACGCAAACTCCGAGATATTGCCTCTCAGCAATCCGTTGACCCAAAGTTAGAGCAATTAAAGAACCAGTTGTTGGAATGACAAGCAATTGAAAAGATTAGCGCGTATTACAAAGTATGGGAAGGAATACTGTATGTCCGCACGCACCTCGACAGCGAGCAGTGGAAGCTCTGCATTCCTCAGCAAATGCATTCTGATTTAAACAGATGGACACACCTGCTGTTTGGGCATTATGGCTCTGCTAAATGCATTTCAGTGCTTAAGCATTTTAAAAGAATGAAATCCATGATCATAAAGCAGGTAGCGAAATGCGTTCAATGTCAAAAGACAAAACCCACTAGGGAGAGGTGGTCGGGAATTATGGAATATGTTTTCGCCTCTACGCCAAGAGAACTTGTATCCGTTGATATTATGGGCAGCCTTTCTGTGGGAACAGGAGGACCACACTCCACCTTTGCCATTTTAGACGTTTTCATGAAGTAGGTAAAACTATGCCCTGTGCTAACGACATCAGCCATTGTACTGGTAATATGTTTTCGGCTATATGCTGATATTTTCGGAAACCCTCATAGAGTGTTGTCAGACAACGATTACCACTTCACTTCCTGTAACTGGATTTCCAAAATGCAAGGTTGTGGAGTAACCCTTCAGTGAATGAGCGTTTAACACGTGACCTATCTATCTATATAGATATCTATATAAAAGCGAAAGGACACTCATTCATACATTCACTCACTCACTGACTAAACACGAAATCTCGAAAACTACTTCACCTATGAAGCTGAATTTGGCAGGAATGTAGTTTATAGGTAGTAGACGTCAGCTAAGAAACGATTTTACGATAGGACCGATAGTTCAGGAGATATGACGTCATAAACAATGAAAACTTCTCCATATGGCGGCACGTGATACCGTGACTATCAGTCCACTATTTGAGAAGGAGAGCTCTTAGCGATTTGCAATAAACTTTAAACATAATTTCAATCCTTTAGGAAAGTTTTTCTCGCTGACAACCATAGAACAATGATGAAAGGAAAAAAGTTTCTCGCTTACTATTTTTCCGCTGTTCACGGAGTAAAACTACGGCATTCGGTGTAACGTTGGAATTTATAATTTCTACACTACATATTGTACCTGCAGGAAATTTTACAAACAGTATACACACATATAGTTGAATATACCTTCTAAATTGTATCACAGTACGACACGTAGTTCATGAGATACGAGCATATAAACAGTAACATTCATGGAAAACCGACCCACCACGCGCCAAGTTTTAATCTATTACTTCTTTACTACTAATTACATTCGCAACAGATCTTTCAGACATACAGCACTTATACAAATGAGTGTATACCTGAAAAATTATACAATTGTGCAACATATAACTCAGTATATCTGAGGTAATATATACTGCGATGGGTAAAAACTTTTCACATCACGCATCACTTTTTATTACATTTCTTATTTACTGCTAACACACTCCTGTATTCCAGTGAGCTTCAGAAAATTCCTGAAAGATGACAGTGCTGTTGAAAACTTTGAAGAAACTTTGAACTGTGAAGCGTATACCGCTGTAGGAAGAAGCGATAGATATCTGTAGAGCTACAAGGAAAGGAATGGCATGAAACAGAGTACATCCGACGAATACCCATTATTTCCTACAGATCTAGCTTTTAACTTTAAAAGAGTGAAATTTGCAGTGGGACTTGCATTTTCTATTATGATTAGTAAATCAGGGGGCAATGTACTCAATCCATCTTTCTCACACGGACAGCTTTATATCGCTTGCTCAGGCATGGGCTCTGCACAGAAAATATTCATATTATATCCTGGACAAGTCACAAGAAGTATTGTTTCTAGTCATGAAGGAAGGACTATTAGCGTTTAATGCCCCGTCGACAACGTGGTTATTAGAGGCGGAGCTTACGCTCGGATTGTATGGGTAAGATTGGGAAGGGTTTGAAATTTTTGTGTATACTATGCTTATAAGTATGGTGTAGTGCAGAAAATCTCCAAGAGTACCATACGAACTTTCATGGGAATTCATAGGTCAACTGAGAGTACCTTGGGCAACATATAAGCTTCATTTCATCAAAATCGGATCAGGGGAAGAAAAAATATCGTAATTTGTAGTTTCTGGTGTATGCTACGCTTGAATTGCAGCGTAGTACAGCAAAGATCCGATAGAGGCGCTGTTACTTACATAGTACACCAAACAACTAATAAATGGTGATGCTGCGTTTTTTGTTCACATAAGGTGTAATACACTAAAAAAAGGGCTACGATTTTCCTTACGGCAGTGGTGTAGTGTATTGATGTTGAACCCTTTTTGAAAAATCAGTCACGTACAGTGAGGGGAATAAATCTTTGTGTTGATAATGAAATAGTTTTGTTCCGATCAGTAAATTAATGATTCCCCTAAAGCGAATATTACGTTTCCAACGTTGCTTGAGCTTTCTTTAGCTCTTTCACATCAAACTTTGCAACTTGTAAAGCTCCTACCTTCCTACTAAGTGTTTTGCTCCTGGTTTGCGTCTGACCTCATATTGGAATTCACTTAGCTTCAAAGCCCATCTCGTAAGATGACTTGAAGGATCTTTCAACCACAGTAACACCGCAAAGATGAATGACCAGTGACTACAGTAAACTTAAGTCCATACAGCATTTAAAATACGAAATACCATTTATTACAGCTAACTTTCTCAGTGGTGGAATAATTCTGCTCAGCCTTGTTAAGCTGACGGGACGCATATGCGACTGGATGTTCCTTCCCATCAATCACTTTTCCCAAAACTACCCCGAAATCTGTTTAACTTGCATCACACGATAGTATGAGCTCTTTTGAGAAATCTGAAAACACTAATACTGGACCTGAAGTTAATACTTCTTTTAATTTTTGCTGACACTCAGGTATCCAGTTAAACGTAACTCCTTTTCGTAACAATTTCGTCAGAGGTTGTGCTATTTTTGCAAACCCCTTCACGAAACGACGATAGTAGCTTGAAAGTCCCAGAGATTGTAACTGTTTTACTGTTTGAGGAACTGGAAAATCACGTACTGATTCTGTAAGTTGTGGATCTGTCCTTACCCCATCTTGGCTGATTATATGCTCCAGATAGTTAGCTTGCGTTTTGGCAAACTAACATTTCTCTATACTGATGGGGATCGAGTGGTTGCTGGCGCACCCCTTGGTGGGCGAGCACTCAGGTGGCGTTGAAGAGCTGGTTATTTGTCAGGAGGCCAGACTCCTAACCGCCAAGGTATGCCCTGCAGGAAGAAGTAGGGACGGTTGTAGTAACGCCGTTGGCGTAATGAAAGAATATTGTTCAGTAAAACATTTATTCTGAAATGGTACACATGGCTGCCTACTCCAGGTGACCAGGTCGATGACGTCGGCGGCCTTCCAACGTACTGTGCGCTGACAGTGCGGCTGTGTCCGCACTTGCTCGGCGTGTGGAGATAGGCGACCCCTCTGCCGCGCCGTTTGTTGTGGAACCGTACGGAAGTACGGTGGAAAATGTGAAGGAGAGATTCACACGTCTCGACTGGTGGTTCTCGGTCCCCACCCTAAATGCTGTCTCGCATCATCTTCATACTGGACCGCGTTGACGGTTGTCCTGTGGTCGTGATGTGCGCTGACTCCTGGCTTACCAGCAATTAGTTTCAAATGTTTGTATAGCTTATGGGACTTAACTACATGGTCATCAGTCCCCAAACTTACAAACTACCTTATACTAAGGACGGCACAAATATCCATGCCCGAGTGGCGATTCCAACGCCCGACCGTAGTGGCCGTGCAGACCGTGACTGGCGCGCCACAGTCCCCTCGGCCACCGCGGCCGGCCCGGCAAGTACGCAAGAGTCGACATCTCGCCGGTTGTCAGCTGATGTAGAAGAGTGCTGGAGTTCTCTAACAGACTTGTACCGACGTTAGAACATGTCAGGGAATCGAGTGCTACGAAGTGTAAGCCATCGATTCATCTGACCGACTGTCTATGAACTCAAGTGCTGGAGTATATATAGTGTGTGTGGAGCGGCTCATATTTCCCCTACGTGCTCGGTCATGAACGCATCGGCCCTGTCAAACGAATGCGTCAGCGTATTACATCTTGCTGTGTTCACTTAACAGGTTAGCTGGTGTTTCCAGAAGGCCCTGGATACGCGTTGTAGCGTTAGACTTAGGCATTGTTTCCTCACGTAACGAAGTGACGTGATACTGCAAGCTCGTACTGTTCCATTTAACTTCCGCTGATGCGTGCTATTCAGTCCGGCGCGTGTGCGTCCATTCCTGTCGGCTTGACCCAGTAAGTATGACGCAAAGTAGCTGCTGTTGCCCTTCCCCGTTGTGTCAACACACCGCCATGTTTCTACAGAACCAAGACTTTGGAAATTTTACCGCTACAGAGCTGGTGTGCAACATAACTAAGTGTAAGGCTAGCGTTTTCCAACCTCTGCTAACTGTTGCTCTACAAATTTCTCTACCAATGTTTGTAAATGCTTTGGTAGCCGATATTGTTTCCTAAACACTGGCGCGTGATTCCCTGTTAGTATCCTATGCTGCGAGATTGGTGTAACAGGTTACAATCCTTGTGAATTAAACAAATTTTTGTACCTTAGTAACACCGATTCTAAGAAGTATCTTTCCTCACCCTCAAGGTGACGCACTTTCTCTCGCAACGCAGATAAGTGGACGGTTTGCTCTTTCTCATTTCGGATACCAAGATACTCAACATCTTCTTCGTTACAAACTTCCAACGTGGCTACTAGTAATCCTTTTGAAAGACAAACTTCATCTTCCCCAAAATTATATACGCTCACTGGCACCATGAGCTGACCTCAAATATCTCTTGTTTGCGTAATACATTTGCGTACAAAACAACGCTGGTCATCCAATACCTCATTACATGGTAGTGGTTCTACTAGGCATACTACATTCTGTGGAACTCCAATGCATACTGGTACCCAGATCAGTCTTCCCGTACCTGTTGGTACTTTAAAGTCATGCGAATCGATTTTTAATGAACTTATTCATATTTTATTTGAGGCTACCCGTGCAGAGGGCGCATCTTGTGATACAGAAACATTTGTAACTGTTTTCTCAAATGAAATTAATCTACCATCGAGTTCAACCATATGTTGCTAAAGATCGATTTTAGCATGATGCCTAATGAGAAAGTCTAACCCTAGGATACCTTTTCCCACTGTCGGCAACACCTCCACTCGCTCGTGAAACCTTATGTTTCCAATTTTCAAAATGTTCAAATGTTTGTAATTCTATGGGACCAAACTACGTTGGTTATCAGTCCCTAGTCTTACAAACTACTTAAAATAAGTTAAACTAACCTAAGGACAACCCACACATCCATGCCCAAGGAAGGATCGAACCTCCGACGCGGCGGGCCGCGCGATGCGTATTGTGGCGCTCCAGACCGCTCAGCTACTCCCGCGCGGCTTAACAATTTTAAACCCGAGCCGTGTTGTCCGAATTGTCTCTAATGCATTGCCCCCTACTGCGTGCAAAGTATACCTTGGTTCCTGTAGTCTGCTCTTATCCACAAGATCCAGACTGACGACCGATACGTGTGCTCCTGTGTCTACCAAACATTCACATCGCTTCCCGTTTAACCAAACCACTAAGGAATAATCCGTCTCTGCGTGCGGTTTAAATGCACTTAATCTTAACGGGAACTCTTCTCGACGGCAGGGAGAGTTCCGTTTTCGTTTAACGATTTCTTTTCCTTGTGTTATTAGCTTTCTTCTTCGATCGACACTAACGTGCTTTATGCCCAAACCGTTGACAAAACATTGCGGTTGGCGACACTGAGCCTTCTATGTCATTTTCTGCCACAACGGTAATGTTCCTTGTTTGACATAAATAGCCGTTGCCCATTCCGGCCGGCCGCAGTGGCCGAGCTGACTGCGGCGCGCCAGTCACAGTCTGCACGGCCGCTACGATCGGGCGTTCGAATCCTCCCTCGGGCATGGGTGTGTGTTGTCCTTAGCGTAAGTCAGTTTAAGAGTTTAAGTTAGTGAAGTAATTAGTGTGTAAGTCTAGCGACTGTTAACCACGCAGTTTGGTCACATAAGAGCTCAGACACATTTGAACATTTTGAAGCTCATTCCGCGGCTCATTCGACTGCGCTAGTCATTCCAGAAATGTATTTAGCTATTACTGGCGTAACAAATGCGTGAAATACTGTGATATCTATTTCTTACCTTAAATTCATCAACAATTTATAACAATTGTTGACGATTAATGTACCGAGAGAGGCTGAGATAAGACTCAGAGAGAGAGAGAGAGAGGGGGAGAGAGAGAGAGAGAGAGAGAGAGAGAGAGAGAGAGAGAGAGAGAGAGAATCTGTGCTGTCTTGCCACAAAAGCAGCAGTTTAATGGGAGGCTATGTGAAATTGGCCGAATACTTATTCCCGCAAAGTGCTCGGAGGGTGTGATGTTGAGGTAGTTGCTGGAGTGGCACTCCCAGTGAAGTGGCAGTCCTCCAGCGTGCCCGGTCTCCCACAGCGGCGTGCTCCTGCTTATAAATAAACACATTATTTCTCTGCCCTCAGGCCACCAGTGATTCTCCATCAACTTGCTAAGACTCTATACACTAGACACAGTTTTAATGAACTTAAACTATTTGTTATATTGGACCTCTTTAATTGGACGGGCAATTTAAGAATGGAAACATACTCACAGGCAGGAAACTTCTTACCGAAAGAACTGTTACTAGCGTCGTGCTTAGGTATGTCTGTCTAGTGGGGCTCAATTTTCGCTCGACACTCATCAGTGACGAAACTTAAGGATAGGAACCTATCGCTTTTTTCCTCTCTGTCCCTCTCTCTCTCCTTATATATAAATTGGGTAAATCACGTAAGATGTAACACCCCCTTTATTTCGTGAACGGTTACACATATGGAAACCCGGTTTTTGGCGAATGCTACAGCGTCGAGGAGCACGCATATTTTTCTATGGTGAAGGTTTTAGCACCGGCATCAACTGAGAACCGCTTTTTTCCCTAGCTGCATTTACTAACTCTTGACAAGGCAATTACAGTGATCTATCGTTTGTTAATGTTCAAGTTGAAACCTGTCGTACAAAAATTAGAGAAATGTCCTAGCATTTGACGGAGCGGTGGCCAGAATCAGGTTTCGCAGTGCAAACGCCACCGAGCAGGTGTCCCGGTCCATGCTGTGTAATTGTATACCGTACAGTAGGCCTACACGACTACATTAATGCTCTGTTTCCCGATGAATCAACTTAAGACATGAGCGTATGGATTTCTTGGCCGGGAGAACCCTTGGAGGTTTGTTCGGCCGCCTTAGTGTAAGTCTTTTTAGTTGACGCCGCGTGGGCGACTTACGTGCCAATGATGATGAGATTATGATGATTAGGACAACACACAACACCCAGTCCCCTGCCGGGAATCGAACCCGGGCCTCCTGCGTGGTAGTCAGCGGCGCTACCGCTGAGCTACGGAGGCGGACATACAGTGGATGCCGGTTCACCTACGAATGTCGTATACGGACGCATGATATAGGCTTGAATCTACCGAATCACATAGGGCCCAGGAAAAATATTTCTCATTTCTTTTGCCCTCCCGTATGTACGTGAGCTGAAACAGAGAGGTTACCTTTCATTCTTCGAAAATTAAGAGGTCTTATAATCTGCAAAAAGCAACTTCTGTCAGAAATATCAACATTATAGGAGGAATAATTGCCCTATCGTTTCCTGTAAGTGGCTGATGGCATATAAGACGTACAATACACGCTGTTCGACAACTGCCTCAACGTACTCTGCTCTAAATTATATAATATGGGACACGTTAATTAAACTAAACATTTTATTAAAAATTATTGGGTGACAGCCTGTACACCGCAAAGTAAATATTCTTCTTAACGAAACGTCGTTTCACGCTGAACGTAAGTGCGTAATGACACTGTTACTAACTGTCTTCAATACAAGCTGTCCAGTTATTTGAAGTTGCAATGCAATTTCATCCACACGTAACTATCACAAACAATTTACTAAAAATGCTTTGGTAATAATTAGGTTAATCTTGCAGAAACAGCATTATCCTTTATTTCAACATATGTAAAAGGTACATTTGCGAACGCCGTTCGAAAGATCGATGAACATTTACGTAATTACAGTGGGTGATATGTTAGAGCATGCAACGCCGATTATACCGGGTGATCAAAAAGTCAGTATAAATTTGAAAACTTAATAAATCATGGAATAATGTAGATAGAGAGGTAAAAGACACACATGCTTGCAATGACATGGGGTTTTATTAGAATAATAAAAAAGTTCCAAAAATGTCCGACAGATCTGATCATAAAATCAATAATTAGCGTAACAAATTAAGACAAAGCAAAGATGATGATGTTTACAGGAACTGCTCAATATGTTACTGGGTCATGTTCAAATGTTTGTTAAGCTTATGGGACTTAACTACGGGGTCATCAGTCCCTAAACTTATAAACTACTTATCAACTACCTTATACTAAGGACGGCACAAATATGCATGCCCGAGGGGGGATTCGAACCCCCGACCGTAGTGGCCGTGCAGACCGTGACTGGAGCGCCTCAGTCCCCTCGGCCACCGCGGCCGGCTCAATATGTTCCTCAACAACAGCTGTAGTCGAGGAATAATGTTGTGAACAGCACTGTAAAGCATGTCCGGAGTTATGGCGAGGCATTGGCGTCGGAGGATGTCTTTCAGCAGCCATAGAGATGTCGGTCGATCACGACACACTTGCGACTTCAGGTAACCCCAAAGCTAATAATCACACGGACTGGGGTCTGGGGACCTGGGAGGTTTTGGTTCTAATAAAACACCATGTCATTCCAAGCATGTGTGCCAATTTTTACCTCTCTCTCTCTCTCTCTCTCTCTCTCTCTCTCTATATATATATATATATATATATATATATATATATATATATATATATATATACAGGGTGTTTCACTAAGTGTGTTTGCCTCTGTAACTTATAAAATAATAGGTGACGGGAAATTTTAATGCGGTAGGTCAACACAAGAAATGTTACACTTTCTGCGGAGCTATGAACATAGTTTATTGTATCATTTTCGAAAGAGTTACAGCACAAAGATATAATTTTTCTATCGTGCATTGGATTCGTTGAAACCAGCTGCGTCCAAATCAATTTAAACTACATTCCTATCACTGTTAGTTTGGGAGCTACAACCCTTCAAAGTTTCACTGGCAGATACCACACGCTGTACATAATACATGGTTGTGTGGTGGGTGATGAATGTTATGGCGGTGGGAAGTTGATTTACATTAGATGTTCAAATGTGTGTCCATGTTCCTCAATGCATAATGCAATGCGCTGTCGAAAGGATCTGGGGACGAGATGTAACATCGCCGGTGTGACGGAGCGACATGCATCCTCGATGCGCCGTTTTAGATCATCTGGGGATGTGGGCTAAGTGACATAAATACGATCCTTTAGATATCCTCACACAAAAAAATCTACTGGTGTTAAATCGGGCGACCTTGCGGGCTATGAATGAGGACCATGGCGCCCCACCCATCTTCCTGCAAACCTGTTGTTTAGTTCTTCCACAACGGCACGCGCAGAAGGGGCTGGGTGACCATCATGCTGCATCCACATACAGTCGGCAGTCTAACAGCGCATCGAGGAAGCTTCTCGCTCCGTGACACCGGCGACGTTACAACTCGGCCGCACCACATTTAGAAGGCGCATTGCATTATGCGCAGCGTTTGTGGTATCTGCCCCTGAAACTTTGAAGGGTTGTCGCTCCCAAACTAACAGTGATAGGAATGTAGTTTAAATTGATTTGGACGCAGCTGGTTTCAACGAATCCAATGCACGATAAAAAACTATTGTTCCATTTAAATAATTATATCTTTGTGCTGTAACTCTTTGGAAAACGATACAATAAACTATGTTCATAGCTCCACAGAAAGTGTAACATTTCTTGTGTTGACCTACCGTATTAAAATTTCCCGTCACATATTATTTTATAAGTTACAGAGGCAAACACACTTAGTGAAACACCCTATATATACAGGGTGAGTCACCTAACATTACCGCTGGATTTATTTCGTAAACCACATCAAATACTGACGAACCGATTCCACAGACCGAACGTGAGGAAAGGGGCTAATGTAATTCGTTAATAAAAACCATAAAAATTGCACGGAAGTATGTTTTTTAACACAAACCTACGTTTTTTTAAAATGGAACCCCGTTAGTTTTGTTAGCACATCTGAACATATAAACAAATACGTAATCAGTGCCGTTTGTTGCATTGTAAAATGTTAATTACATCCGGAGATATTGTAACCTGTAGTTGACGCTTGAAACGTCCGACGTTCAGTTGCGTGTTGTAACAAACACGGGCTACGGTCGGCGAGCAGCATCTGCAGGGACATGTTTACGATGACGACTGTGTTTACGAGTGTGGCTGTAGTGCACTGTTGTGGTTTGGTCTAGCTGTCGCAGTGTCCGCATGTAGCGCTTGCTGCTATTGTTAGTGTAGTGTTGTAGGAACTGTGACCATGGTGTATTCGAACTCTGAAAAGGCGGAGATGATACTCATCTACGGCGAGTGTCGACAAAATGCAGGGTGTATTGTGAGGGGGCTGACATGGAGCCGTTTATTTCGCATATCAATATATTAGGTGTTAAAGAAGTTTTCTTGGTTGGAGAACTGTGTGACGCAATAGTAAAAAGGGTGAGGAAGAGAGGCAATAGATGAGCTTGTATCCCGTGGGAAAGCTCCGCCTCTATTTCAAGTTGAGATCTGATTGGCTCCCGCCTATACTAGTTGTCCGCCAAAACTTTAAGCTTCTTTTATTAATATTTAACTTTCCTATGTTTATTAAAAATTATCTGTATACTTTCTGTAATGCTTTTGTGCTAAGCTATATTTCGGTTAATTCAAAGATTTAATTATTTGTATATTTTGTAATAAGTTGAACAATGTTAGTCTAGAAGTTTCGCTTGGCTTCAAAACGGTGGCTTGTGGCGCGCAGCGAGAGGCGGCGGCAGTCAGTCGAGCGCCGACCGCGATACCTTGCACATTCATGTCAGTTCAGTGCGGGCCAGATACAGTTTATAAGTTACGCAACGTTCATATTTGTCACATTACTCAGTCTGTATATTTGTGCTTGGATATATACTCGCATTTCTTCAATAAAATCAAGCACTGGCATCCTACAAAAGCAAAAGTTATTCGTAGTGCTGTACTTCCTAGCCACATCACAACACCTCTTTTAGCATCACTTCAAGTACAACGGACGTGCGACCTGTGTGCTTCACCTGCGCAATGGGACATCAACTACGACAGAAGACACAAGGTTAGTAAAGAGTGAATTCAGACATGCACTGAAGTTGCATGTCGACGGCACCTCGCGTGCAGTGCTGCCCCGTTTACAAATCAGGGCACTGGCACAAAGTGTGATAGTAATATCGCCGAGGAAAGGCATGAAAGAGGGGAGGTGTTTAGGAACTTTGTCAACTATGCACTGACCTTCCCTCCCTGTCTTTCAAAATAGAAGCCCCGCCGTAGTATGCAGAACGGTACCCGAACAGGGAGCATCCAACGTGCCTCACATTTCAAAACATCTACCGCCAACTGTATGCAACAGGTATGGTCGTAGCACGCAAACGGGTCCGTAACAGGCCCGTCACAGGAGAAGCGGGTGCAGTTAGTGTGTTAGCTGCTGTTGCCGTGCACCCACACAGGAGTACACGGGACAGCGCGAGAGCCGGTGGACTGAGTCAAAGTAGTGTCATGCGCATACTGCATCGTCACCGTTTTCACCCGTTTCATGTGTCGCTACATCAGCAATTACATGGTGATGACTTTAATCATCGAGTGCAATTCTGTCAATGGGCATTAACAGAGAATGCGTTGCAGTTCTACCTGTTTACCGATGAAGCGGGTTTCACAAACCACGGGGCAGTGAATCTACGGAACATGCATTACTGATTCGTGGACAATCCTCGCTGGCTCCGACAGGTAGAGCGACAGCGGCAGTGGACTGTAAATGTATGGTGCGGGGTCATTGGCGACCACCTCATTGGTCCTCACTTCATTGCAGGGGCCCAAACAGCTGCAACATACATCGCGTTTGTACAGAATGATCTGCCAACGTTGCTCGAAAATGTCCCACTGGAAACGCGTCGACGTATGTGGTATCAACATGATTGTGCACCTGCACATTCCGCAATTAACACTAGACTGACCCTTGACAGGATGTTGGATGGGCGTTTCATAGGACGTGGAGGACGCATAAATTGGACGCATAAAGTATTGTGGCAGCCTGCGGCGACATTACACCGGATGTACTGCGACGTGTACGCCATTCATTACGCCATAGACTGCAATTGTGTGCAGCTAATGATGGCCACCACTTTGAACTTCTATTGGCCTGACATGTCGGGAGACACTCTATTACACTCCGTAATTGAAAACGGAAACCACGTGTGTACGTGTACCTCACACCTCATGGTAATGTACATGTGCGTCAGTGAAAAAGACCAATAAAGGTGTTAGCATGTGGACGTAATGTGCTGTTCTAGTCTCTTCTGTACTTAAGGTACATAACCGTTCCCTTTGGATACCTACTTAATTCGGTGTTCTCCGATACACACGATCGAACAGCGGAGGAGTGGTACTCAAGCGTCAACTTTAGCTTACAATATCTCCGGATGTAATTAACATTTTACAATGCAACAAACGGCACTGATTACGTATTTGTTTATATGTTCAGATGTGCTAACAAAACTAACAGGGTTCCATTAAAAAAAACACGTAGGTTTGTTTTAAAAAAACATACTTCCGTGAATTTTTTTATGGTTTGTATTAACCAATTACACTAGCCCCTCTCCTTACGTTCGGTCTGTGGAATCGGTTTGTCAGTATTTGATGTGGTTTACGAAATATATCCAGCGGTAATGTTAGGTGACTCATATATATATATATATATATATATATATATATATATATATGTGTGTGTGTGTGTGTGTGTGCGTGCGTGTGTGCGAAAGGAAACACATTCATTCACTCACTGACAGACTAAACAAGAAATCTCGAAACTTACTTCACCTATGAAGCTGAAATTTGGCAGGAATGTGGTTTATAGGTAGTAGACGTCAGCTAAGAAACTATTTTTGTGATAGGACCGATAGTTCAGGCGATATGACGTCATAAACAATTAAAACTTCCCCGTCTTGCGGCATGCTGTGGCAGCCCCTGAACGTGTAGAGTGCCCGCATAACAGCCAGCCAAGGCGGTCTGCTGAGCTCCCTTTTCGTAGGAGCGCGCGCACACGTAATAACATAAACAGCGGCCAACAGCAGAAGAAACGGCGCTGTACGGCGGCACTACATTACGGTCAGCCAAGTGACAGTGCCCAACCAATCACAGCAGAGTACCGGTTGTAGCCTTCCGCCGATGCTGGCTTCATAAGCGCACCGACGGAGTGTGGAGGGCAGCGCATACTCAGCCACCGGCCGCTGTAAAAGCGGATCCAGCTGCCACCGCATTCAGCGTAGTTTTCGAAGTAGTGTAGTTGTTTTGCTTTGGCCTAGCGCCACGTGTAATAGTTTATTTTCCGTGGGTATGTTTTCACTATTACACTTATTTGTTTTCCCTACGTGACTGACCATCTGTTTCTTGACATTGTTATTGTACCCCAAGAAGGTTCTTATTAGAGGTCTGCACGTCGCTCGGTTGCTCGCTCGAAACGCGTGGTACATGTTCTATGACAGTCCGACAGGTGTCGGCACATGCAGCTTGCGGCAAGGCGTGTGGCTGCGCTCGACTTCCTTCACGCTCGTTCGAGCGGGCACGCTCGACCGGCCCGACTGGCCACTCAGTCGCCCACCGCAGCACCACTCGAGTTCAAGCCGAGTGTCGGGAGCAAAGTAGACGCTAAAGAATAAATCCAAACTGCGAAATTTGGAATTGTTTCCCGGGTCCTTCGAAAGCTTTTCTCTCGATCCAGTTGAACTAGCTATTCAGTTTCGCATATTGTACTTTACCATACAAGTTATTATACGTGATTAACATAAAGTTTCTGTGCTAAGATCATTTACTAAATTAGTTTTCCATGATATTTCTTACTTTCTTGTTCCTATTTTGTGAACTATATTACTTGCAGTCTTAACGAGCATTCCATTCCTCTTATCACTCTCAAGTCCTGGTATACTTTATTCGTCTTTTATATTTCTTATTAAATACTCCGATATTGATGTACACCCGTTGGGTATAGGTTTATGCGTCTCTCTCTCTCTCTCTCTCTCTCTCTCTCTCTCTCTCTCTCTCTCTCTCTCTCTCTCTCTGTTGCACCTCGTTAATACATATTCCCGTAGCATTTTGGCACTGTGCGTGGTTGCTGCGCCTCTACCTTTTCCGAGTGAGTCCTAAACGGGAATTTTTCCAATTGCAACATTCATATATTCCCCACTGCCACTGTCGTCTTTCTTATCTACATAATAAAGAACGCATGCAAGCTTTTGTGTAATATATAGGATCCGCGCTTTCTTCCGTCGTCAGGGTCATATGTCGGTCTAATCCTCATATATCCTGTACCTGTTTTAAAGCCTCTTATGCCAACTCTTTACTTTACACAGCTGTACGAATTTATGGTGCTCCTGCTGTTTCAGTGATATCTATGTTATATTTATTTAGGGCCGTCTGAAGAATGTCACCCGGGTGCACCAGCCAAAAGAATGAAGTGCAAGTTTTCGGAATGGCTGGACTGTGAAATGCGCGAGGAGCAATCCACCAATGAGATGGACCTTTATTTAGCACGAATTGATGGTGATAATGACGATCCGCTTGAATGGTAGAAACGCAACAGTACTCTCTTTCCTAATCTAGCTGTATTGGCAAGCAATATTTTGTGTGCCCGCCTCAAATGCAGCTAGTGAACGCACTTTCAGTGCTGCACGTAACCTGTTTTCTGATACAAGAACTCGACTCGATCTACAACCTGTCAATGATATTTTAACAATACATTGCAATTACACTGCCACTAACGAATAGTTTGGGAATAATGTTACTTTTCGATGTATACTTTCTTCTACGGTAACTTTCATTTTCGTACAATGCAATAAAAACGTTGTTCGTTCCGTAGTTTCTCTTTAGATCCTTTACATTACTTTCAAATGTTGTAGTTAGTGAAAACAACCTTTTTGTCTCGTTTGCGGTATAACGATATTGCGGTTAAATGTTACTATGCAGGAATACACGTCTACAGCATAAATGATTTTAGTTCCTTTAGTTAGCGGGACAGACGTAACAGCAGCCCACACCGCAGAGCCACAGAGCCGCTGACAAGGAAACCTGTCCAACTGTCACTCTCCGATTTTTATGAAATTTGGATTTGTTATAATACATGAAAAACTGAGGTAACCGTATTTTTATTTTATTTATTTATTTTTATTTTGTTTAATTTTTTAAGCGGTGGATAAACATATTTAAGGGGTGAAACGGTCCCTCCAAAATTGGAGCTAAAATACAAAAATCGTGATAACTTAGAGGTTAATGAAGCGATTTTAATGATTTTTTGGTATGAAAGTATCTTTTGCTAAGAGATCGGCCTAGGTAAATTGCAGGGGGAGTGACAGTTAGGGGGGCAACTACCCCTAAAGTGACCAACTTTTTGTGCTCAATAAAATTATTTTGATTTAATCGAAGTTGAATCTATGAATCTTGTCTTTTATCAAAAGATACTTTCATACCAAAAATCATTAAAATCGCTTCACTAATCTCTATGTTATAGCCATTTTTCTATTTTAGCCCCAATTTTGGAGGGACCGTTTCACCCTTTTAATATGTTTTTCCGCCGCTAAAAAAATTACGTGTTCCGCAGTTTTAAATTTCATAAAAATCGGTGAGTGACGTGGGTAGGTTTCCTTGTGAGTACAGCGGCAGCACTACGCTGTGCGGCCTGTGCCCGCCCCGCCCCACGCAGCCTCATTCGAGTGTCAACACGCTCGCTGCGAGCGTACACACTCGGCACGCCACCGCCGAGCGTTGCGCACTCGACCGAATACGAGCGAGCGAAACCGGCGATTTGCAGACCTCTAGTTCTTATTTTTAATAAACCTGTTAGCAATTGTTAGGAGTTGTTATCTTTCCTGCAAATCGCAGGACTTAACAGAATTGGCCACGAGGATGGGATCTTTGTCTTAGTAGTAATGCCGCCTTTAGAGGAATTTCCTCACTCCTTGACGGAAACTCTACTCCAGATACAGGCGGCGCTCACAGGGTTGGCGCACCACCCGCACTCCCCAGCGTTGCAAGACATAACTCACAGAGTAGATTCCATTGCTGGAAAATTGAACAGTCTGCATATGTCACCGCCGACTTTTCCCGCTTTCGATAGAGCTTTGGAACCGTGACCGAATTATGTAGAGCGGCTGGAACGACACTTCCTGGCCCACGGAGTCCTGGAGGAAAACCGACGTCAGGCTTTTTTCTTAGCAACAGTCGGTCCTCAGGTGTATCGCTTGATTCAACAATTGAGCCCAGAGCAATCGCCTCAAGATCTCTCGTATGCCTACATAAAACACTGCTTTGAGTATTTTGACTCACAGATACACGTCACCTTGTGACGATGCAAGGGAGCAATCACGAAATGTTTCACCCTTAGTCGTGTATATATTCCTCGTATAAGACACAACTGTTAAATATCTAACATCCCAATGATATATACATGACGAATTTGATGTTCGCTTTTGGCCTCAAAATTAGCTAAGCATATTATTTATGTAACTTTTTCTTAAACTTACCTCAAAATCTGCATTTAAAGCTTTACAGCACGATCTCTTTTTGTTTATAACATCAGAACGTATTAAAATTCACGTATTTTGACAGTTCCCAGCTGAGAATGCCATGTTGCTTACTTGATATATGGGGCAAAGATCTTCAAGGAAAGATATGCCAGTTAAAAATGTAAATGATCTAAATTCATATTCTATGTAAATGAAATGAATTATTATTCAATGTAAAATAATGTACTTACATTATATTAACCTTGTAAATTAAATGAAATTGTTTTATCTTTATGATAAATTTAGTATTCATCATAAAAGAAAATGTATAGTAATATTATTTGTTGCTAACATAAAATGCTAAAACTTTAACAATATAATGAATCAGAATACTGTTTTAATTCCTTATTTTATTTAATAATTAATTTTTATTTAAATTAATAATTGATATAATCATACGTTCACATGTTCTAAATGATCACATGACATAGACTATCATTTGTCTCAGTATATATAAGCTGGTGCACAGGCAGTGCAGGTAGTTCTGTTGAGTTCTGTTTAGTGCTTTCAGTTCTGGTTCTAAACTGTTACTAGCATAGAAGTTTCTAGTTGTTATGAGTTGGTGGAAGTCTATTTTATGAGTTGTACTACAGAGTTGTAATCTGGCATGGATTGAGATTTGTAACAAGAACATTAATTTTGGTTGTGAACTTGAAGGTAATAAAATTGAAATACAATATTTTTGACTATTTTGGAGCCTGAAACGCTATTTCAAAGCGAATTTCACAAGGAACTTTAAAACAGCAAGAATTCAGGACAACATGGCTTTGCAAAGGATAAGTTCCAACTAACACAAATTCTCCTAAGCTTTGAAAATATGTTTTAATTGGACAAGAGAAAGTTTTGCATTACAACTTGGTGGAGGAGCTGGGATCTGTTTGATTGAGTTCTGGAAGTACTAATGATAGCTCTTTCAGGTGTATTTGCCAATAAAAAGTGAGTTTAAAAATTTGTCGACATTCATGAACTTCAAGAGGATCAACTAACCTGGATGGACTGCAAAATGTTCTGAAGCAAATGGATAATCTGTGATTTCTCTACAACAAAAATGATAAGTACATTGCCTTTTTTTTTCTTTTATCAGTAGTGTTCAGTGAGACAGTGATACGTTTGATAAAGATTGCGTGTGAAACAGTTTTAGGCCTTTTTAAAATTTTCTTACATCATGGCAAATGAAGTAAATAAGGAAGTAGGGAATAGAGCTGAGACAGGCAGTGTAAACACTGACTTACATAATCAAGCTTTGTTACTGGATATTGAGGAAGTAAATCAGGACAATCGAGGATTCATAAATCAAGAAAACTTTCTATTAGATCAGATTAGAGAGTAATGTAGGAAATTTGGAAGAGAAATTAGAGAGGCATTTTACAGGGAGACATAGGAGAATTTGAACAACCTCATCTAGCCAGATTTTCTTTTCCTGTCTCCAGCTCAGACATATCGGGAATGGATTACGACACTGCAGGGTCTATCTCGTGATTGTAAATTCAGGTGCACCAACGTCGCCTGCAAGCAATCTTATGCTCCTTCATTGATTCGCGATATGGTGGTGTTTCACGCTCCTGACGAGGGTCTTCGAACTGAGATCTTATTTATTCTGTTCTGGTGAGTAAATTAATCATCCTCCTAAAGCGAATAGTAAACTAAACCGCTGCCACTGCAAGTAAAATTTCATACAGGTAGAATACAATTTTTTTCCAGCTGTATCCCATATGCTTTGCAATGTCATGGAAAGAAGTGCATCTTTTGATGGCTATAACTACTAAATCGTATATAGAGTAGAAATATCTGTGGAGTGAGCATTGAGTTCCGTGCATCTGATAGAAAAATCCACTCTTTCCGCACGTTTATTTGCTATTACGATTGGCTTGTACCGCATTGTCTACAAAGAAGCACCATCTTTTCGCAGAGCAACCACATAACATGAAATTTATGTAAATGTGTTACAGAAGCAACAAGAAAGTTGTGGAAGCATCTCTAAAAGGGTCATTTACACAGCGTCTTAAACGAACAAAAAGGGACCAAGATAAAGTCAGCGATTAATAGATTTTTCCCAGTATCATGTGACATTTCCACCTTAATTTTGAGGACAAAAAATCCATTCTGCGCATATGAATGCTCACTCCAGAAATATTTCTGCTCTCTGTCTGGCACTAGAGATAATATATACGCGCGAGCGACAAACTCATCAGAAACGTCTCTGCCTTCATAATTGTTCATTACAATATTGTGATTAAAATTTGTAATTACTTTGGTGCGGACTACATTAAGATAAACACATCTTTCGCAGAGACAATTGCATAATCCGACTTCTGAATATATAGTTCTGCTACGCAAGGTCGATTTCAACCTAATGCTTTACGAAGTAATCACTGCAAGACACGAGGACATGTATTAGCTGAAACAGTGGCCGATGCTGTTAACACAGTCCAGACAATTCCCTAGTAATACTTTAATGGAAAGTTCTATACAGGCGATCAGCTGACGCCATTCCTTCAGCGATTACCCAGACTTACTTTATCGCATATTAACACCACCATGACGTCTTATTTAAACGGACATGAACTGCTATGTTGATTGAATTAACAGACTTCTAGCATTCGTCGAGTTTTCGATTATAGGGAGAACTGCATACAGAGTAACTACTTTGTCCCCAGTGCTACACTGTAACATACTAATACTTCAGCATACACTTACTGTGAGAGTTAAACAGTTTAGTACTAAACCATAGAACCAATACATGTCGCTGTTATTACTATTTCTCATCTCAACGATAGCAGTGTTTTCAGAAGTGTACGCCAAACAGACAATTACACACCGCAGTTCTAATTTTATTAACACAACCTAACATTGGACTTACATCGTTCCGGAGTACGGACTTTAATTAATTTCAGTTTTTTGTATGAGAATCTTTATGAAAATTCATCGTTTTCGACAATGACTTCTACTTAAATTCGACATCTTGGCTATGAGAACTATTTTATTGACAGAGGGATCTAACAAGGATTCTGTTTTTGCTGACCTATGGTCTGGAACCCTAGAAAACCATGATATACACAGGTCCCTCTTTAACAACCGTTGCGAAGCACGGGCATATAAGATAATATATATTATACACATTTGTCCTCAAAACGGCGTTTAAAATAAAATCTATATGATTATTTCTTCTTTCTTGCTTCCTCCTTTTTCTCTTCCCGAAATCTTTTTATTGTTAGACTGTTTCTGTTTCCTTAGCTCTGTCCATGTTCTGCCTGTTTTCTTACTTTCTTTTACAACCAACATTTATAACGACTATGTCCATACTATACGTCTTTATTTCTATAATAAATTAAATGACTAGCAACCACACGGCAAAGTAAACTAATATTTAAAACACTTTACGCATATGTGAGTGTATTCTTTCTTATTTGATTACGCTTAGTTACATAATTTTTTTTTGTATTGTGTTTTAATGCCCCGTGGGGCAGGCTGGCAGCAGCCTTGTTCGCTGCTCTTTAGCGGAGAGTACATGTAAGTTTGACAATTGGTAATGTAAATTAAAATATGATAAATTATTGTGAGTTCAAATAATAAAACAGGAGATAATGTTGGCGAATTGAAAACAATGAAATGAAGGCTTTAAAACACACGTAGTCAGTAATTGAAATTGCCACGGTGGCTAAAAAACACAGACTGTGCACAGTAAATGGTGATGATAACAAAGAGACGATAAAAAACATGGCAACACAGTGTTCTGCCTATGCTTTGATACACAACTTGACACTGACACAACGCCTTAGCACGGTGCAATGTTAAAAAGTGCAGCACTGAGACCCTGCAGGGGGAGAGGAGAAGGAAGGGAGGCGCAGATGGGCGGGAATTGGAGGGGTGGGGGAGTGGGGAAGGAAAACGTAAGAACTCTGAGGGAGGGGGGAGGGAGATTCAAGAGGCAGAGGGAAAGGAGGGAAGTGTGTGATGGACACGTAATATATTAGGAGGGGAGAAATTATAGCTGATAGGATGGGTAAATATCGGGATGGAGGACGTCATCTGGGATAGGAAAGTGGCGAAAGTTACCCTGGGAGAGGATGTGGAGAGAGTGAAGGTGTAGGGAGGGAGGGACATGCTAGTATCAGTGGGGCAGAAGACCAGGGATCAGCAGGAGGAGAGAGACCAGAGGATGAAGTGATTCTATTTTATGGGTGGTGTAGAGGATATGGATATGTTCAAGGAACTTTAGAAGATGAGGGAAAGGAATGAGATCATAGAGGATCCCCGTGGGGGGAGGCAGATGTCGTAAGCGAGGCAGAGGGCGTGTAATTCTAGGATTTGGAGGGATTTATAGTAGGTGGGGGAGGCGGAAATCCAAATGGAATGAAAACTGCAACAACGGGATGCATCCAAGAACGGTATGTGTATAGGACTGTGGAAGTTTTAAGTCCGTATGTTCGGCTGGAAAGGAGCTTGAGGAGGTTAAGATGGGAGAGGGCTTTTTGATGGACTTTAAATTGGAGGGTTCCAGGAAAGGGAGTGATCTAGGGTGAGGTCAAGGTATTTGAGGGTGGAGGTTTGGGGCATGGGACAATCATACAGGTCGCGGTGATGGAAGGATCGGATGGTGCGACCTATAATGATTGCCTGGGATTTGGTGGGGTTGACAGAGAGGAGCCACTGGTTACACCAAGTGGAGAATTTCGAGAAGTGAAAATGGAGAAGGTGCTGGGAACAAGCAAGGGAGGGGATGAGGGCTAGGAAGAGATGGAAGGAAGGCTGGGGTTGCGGCATGTCAGCCGAGTAAATGAGGAGAGGATGCGTGGGGAGAGGTTGGAGCCCTTGGACACCCCGCCAGAGGGGTAGAACAAACGGGAGTTGGAACTTTTGACAGTGACAGTGCAGTGGAAGAGAAAGGAAGCAAGGAAACTGACATAATTAATAGGAAGGGCGTAGGTTGGGAGTTTGAAAAGCAGACGGGATTTACATACTGGATTGTAAGCCTTCTCGATGTCGTGGGAGACAAAGATGGCGGCGCGACGGGAATTTAGCTGGACAGAAAGCAGGGGTGAGGCAGACGAGTTGGTTATCGACAGAGAAGGAGGGTCAGGAGCCACACTGGCAGAGAGGGAGGAATTAGTGTAGATGGAATGTGGCGAGCAAGGATGGTTTCCAAAACCTTGCTAAACACCGAGGTGACGGTGATAGGAAGAGGCATCTGAAGGAGGCTTACCAGGTTTGGGGAACATAAGAAAACGCGAGGATTACCACAGGTCTAGGAAGAAGCTGGTGTAGAGAATGACATTGTATAGGGATTCAAGGGCAGCATGGAAGGAGGGGGGGCAGCTACGAAGGTGCCTGTATGTTAAGCGGTCGTGGCCGGGGGCAGTGCGTAACTTATGTTGTATGTCAAGGGCGGTAATAGGCGTGTTACGTTCTGAAGAAGGATGTAGTACAGGTACTGGAAGATAGGGGCGAGCAGGGGGAGGAGGTATCGATGCGCTCGTGGACTCTTACACAACGGGAAAGAGGGAGAAGTCATATCTGGGGTTGTCAGGAATGGAAAATACACTGGAAAGGTGGGTAGCGAAATGTTCAGCCTTCAGCCTTACTGACATTGTTGGGAGGAGAGGGTAGGTGGGGCCAGAGCGACTTCCAGTAAGGAGGTGGCAGGCTTGCCAGTACTTGGAGGAATTAATTGGGAGTAAAGCATTGAGACGGGTGCATGTCTGTCACCAAAACCGACGTTTTTTTAGCGGCCAAGGAGTTTATAACATGTCGTTGGATTTGCCGGTGGCGTTGGAGTATATCCCCGTCACGGGTCTGCAGGAGGGATCTGTATAGGTGGCGGGATTCATGGAGGAGGACGGTCTATGGAGGGAGGGTGGGGCAGTGGGGATGAATGACTTTGGTAGGCGGACGGCGTCAGCAACGGTCTGCTAAAGGGTTGAGGCGTGGTCTATATCTGCGGCGGTGTGGAGAGGCAGTGGGTGGCTACCGACTGAGGTGGAATGACGGTAGACATTCCAGTCGGCGCGGGAGTAATCGTGGATAAGTTTAGGAAGGGTGTTAGGACGGGGAGCGCGGTCAGGACGGCCGCGGAGGTAAGTGGTAAGGAGTACAGGGGCGTGGTCACTGCCAATGAGGTGAAGGGCTTTCGCCTCTAGGCACTAGAGGAGGTTGGGAGAGGCAATGACAACGTTGGAGGTGGTGTTGCTTTCAGGGCGTGTAGGGCGAGGGAGGGGAACAGTGTCGCCCTGAAGTCAGGCGGCAAACTGTACATAGTGGAATATAAATTATTATCTAATTATGTTGATGTGCAATTGCGAGATCACTATATTTATTCTTATAACATTATATTATAGTGCGATTATCAAGTAATTATACTATAATAGAAATAAAGCTGTATAACGTTGATAGAGTCGCTATAAATGTTGGTGGATGACGCATTATGACAAGATGTCGAATACGTGGTTCAATAAACACTAACTAAAATAACCGACTTGGCTTCCCATGAGATGTCACTACTTTTCACGGTGGAAGAAATTCGGCGCGATAGTGGCATTTTTGTACATTTTATGTTGTTATGGATTATATCTATACAGCGAGAAGCACTTAAAACTGTTTTTCGGAATATTTACAAAAATACAAATCGGATTAAAAAGAAGTTGCAATAAAAGTTGCTGATTTCCAAGAGGGATATCAGCTAGCATCAAGCTCACTCGCCCGCGCCACCTCCAGAATCCAGAGGAGGGTGACTTTTAAATCTTAAACAGGAATCTCTATTTTCATTACATATTGGTATTCTCTGTGAAAAATTATTAAACTCTTGTGTGAAACTATTTCTTCATTTTATGATAGATGGAAAAAATAAAAATAAGTTGAAAATTGTCAAGAAACGGTAATATCTCAAACAAATACTCATGAGATTAGGAAAGTCAAAGTACAGTTTTTGATAATGTTATCGTGTGACCCTCCCACAATCGAATGAAGCATAGACTGTAATGATGTGCTCAACTATGCTCAGGCTGTTGATTGTACTTCAATGATTTGGTGTGTACCATCTCAACACACAATTGTTACACGATGTTAATGGTTGCAGAGAGAATAGATATCACTTCCTCGTACTTTGAGACTCGTCAGAGTTACACTAATCTGTTCTCCGATAGGAATGTTCCTTCTGCAATGACATTTTGCAGTATTGTGTAACTGTTTGCTGGAACTGGAAGTCTTAAACCTAGATAAAGAGATAGTATCGTTTTCCACAATTTTAACTTATTTTCCTTTTGCTGATTACAGCGCCATCTATCATGAAACGAAAAAATGTTTCATGGAAAAGTCACATATTTTTTACGGATAATCCCAACCTGCAATTAAAAATTGGGCTTTTTATTCGAGATTTCAAAGTCACCCCAACTCCCGCCTCTGAGGTCCTGCAAGGGGGGCGACCCTTATGTTAATCGAGGTGAACAACTTTTATTACAACATTTTGTAATCCGATTACTATTTTTCCAATTATAGTTTTAAATGCCTCACAAAAGTACCTACAGAAATAGTGCCTCGTAACACAAGAATATCAGCTTCTCTCGAAATTATAAAACACACACACACACACACACACACACAGACATATCTGTGCGTGTGTTTTATAACGATATGTTTGTGTTACGAGGCACTGTTTCTGTTTGTACTTTTGTGTTATCTTTTAATTTGCTTTTCATTGTAATACGAACTGACCTATTTTCTTACAACAGTTTATCGGTTGCATGAAATAACGATTCATTTCCTCCAGCATTTTAGTTATTTAATATGTATACCCACTCCCATGAACCACAGACATTGCCGAGGTGGGGTGGCTTGCGTGCCTCAACGATACAGATAGCCGTACCGTAGGTGCAACCACAACGGAGGGGTATCTGTGGAGAGGCCAGACAAACGTGTGGTTCCTGAAGAGGGGCAGCAGCCTTTTCAGTAGTTACAGGGGCAACAGTCTGGATGATTGACTGAGCTGGCCTTGTAACATCAGCTAATGTGGCTTTGCCACACAGTTACTGCGAACGGCTGAAAGCAAGGGGAAACTACAGCCGTTACATTTCCCGAGGACATGCAGCTCTACTGTATGAACATATGATGATGGCATCCTCTCGGGTAAAATATTTCGGAGGTAAAATAGTCCCCCATTCGGATCTCCGGGCGGGGACTACTCAGGAGGATGTAATCATCAGGAAAGACAATACTGGCATTCTACGGGTCGGAGCGTGGAATGTTAGATCCCTTAATCGAGTAGGAAAATTAGAAAATTTAAAAAGGTAAATGTATAGGTTGAAGTTGGATATAGTGGGGATTAGTGAAGTTCGGTGGCAGGATGAACAGGATTTCTGGTCAGATGAGTACAGGATTATAAATACAAAATCAATTGGGGGTATCACAGGAGTAGGATTGATAATGAATAAGAAATAGGAATGCGGGTAAACTACTATGAGCAGCACAGTGATCGCATTATCATTGTCAAGATAGATACGAAGCCAACACCGACAACAGTAGTACAGGTTTATATGCTAACTAGTTCTGCCGATGATGAGGAAATCGAAGAAATATATGAGGAGCTAAAGGAAATTATTCAGACAATTAAGGGAGAGGAAAACTTAATTGTTATGGGAGACTGGAATGCGGTAGTAGGACAAGGAAGGGAAGGGAAGATAGTCGGTGAATATGGTCTGGGCAAAAGGAATGAAAGAGGAAGCCGCCTGGTAGAATTTTGCACAGAACATAATTTAGTTATAACAAACACCTGGTTCAAGAATCACAAAAGAAGGTTGTATACGTGGAAGAGACCAGGAGACACCGGAAGGTATTAGATAGATTTTATAATGGTAAGACATAGATTTCGCAACCAGGTTTTACAGTGTAAGACGTACCCAGGGGCAGATATAGACTCTGGCCATAACTTGTTGGTTATGAACTGTAGGCTGAAACTAAAGAAACTACAAAAAGGTAGGAAAATAAGGAAATGTGACCTGGATCAATTGAAGGAACCTGAGGTTCTTAAGAATTTCAGAGGGAGCTTTAGGCAACAATTGACAGAAACAGGGGAAAATAAAACAGTAGAGGAGGAATGGGTAAAATTGAGAGATGAAATAGTGAAGGTAGCAGAGGACAAAATAGGTAGGAAAACAAGACCTACAAAAAATCCTTGGATATCACAGGAGATACTAAATTTAATCGATGAAAGGAGAAAATATAAAAATGCAGTAAATGAAACAGGCAAAATGGAGTACAGACGACTAAGAAATGAGACTGACAGGAAGTGCAAAATGGCTACGCAGGAGTGGCTAGAAGGCAAATGCAAGGATGTAGAAGAATGTATAAATAGGGGAAAAATAGATCAGCCTACAGGAAAATAAAAGAGATATTTGGAGATAAGAAAAACAGCTCTATGAATATCAAGGACACTGATGGAAAACCAGTTCTCAGCAAAGAAGGGAAAGCTGAAAGGTGGAAAGAGTATATAGTGGGGCTCTACAAAGGAAATGAACTTCGAGACAATATTGTAGGAAGGGAAGAGGATGTAGATGAAGATGAAATAGGAGATACTGTACTGAGAGAAGAATTTGACAGAGCGCTGAAAGACCTAAGTCGAAACAAGGCCCCTGGAGTAGATGATATTCCCTCAGAGCTCCTGAAGTCTCTGGGAGAACCAGCCATGACAAACCTGTTTCACCTGGTGTGTAAAATGTATGAGACAGGCGAAGTACCCTCAGACTTTAAGAAAAATGTTATAATCCCCATTCCAAAGAAAGCAGGTGCAGACAGGTGTGAAAACTACAGAACCATCAGTTTAATAAGTCATGGTTGCAAAATATTAACACGAATTATATACATAAGGATGGAAAAGCTGGTAGAACCCGACCTCGGGGAAGATCAGTTTGGGTTCAGGAGAAATGTAGGAACACGGGAGGCAATACTCACTTTACGACTTATCCTAGAAGATAGATTAAGAAAAGGCAAACCTACATTTCTAGCTTTTGTAGATTTGGAGAAGGCTTTTGACAATGTTGATTGGAATAAACTCTTTCAAGTTCTGAAGCAAGCAGGAGTAAAATATAGGGAGCGTAAGGTTATTTACAACTTATACAAAAACCAGACAGCGGTTGTCAGAGTTGAAGGGCATGAAAGGGATGCAGTGGTTGGAAAGGGAGTAAGACAGGGTTGTAGTCTTTCTCCATTGTTATTCAATTTGTACATTGAGCAAGCTATAAAGGAAAGCAAGGAGAAATTTGGAGAAGGAATTAAAGTTCAGGGTGAAGAATTAAAAACATTGCGTTTTGCCGACGACATAGTAATTCTGTCAGATACAGCAAAGGACCTGGAAGAGCAGTTGAACGGAATGGACAGTGTGCTGAAAGGTGCATACAAGATGAAGATTAACAAGAGCAAAACTAGGGTAATGGAGTGCAGTGTAAGAAAATCAGGTGATGCTGAAGGAGTTAAATTGGGAAACGAAGCAATAAAGGAGGTAGATGAGTTTTGTTACTTGGGCAGTAAAATAACAAATGATGGTCGCAGTACAGAGGATATAAAATGCAGAATGGCAATGGGTAGAAAAGCGTTCTTGAAAAAGAGAAATTTGTTAACCTCGAATATTGACTTAAGCCTAAGGAAGTCCTTTCTGAAGGCATTTGTGTGGAGTGTTGCCTTGTATGGGAGTGAGACATGGACGATAAACAGTGCGGACAGGAAGAGGATTGAGGCTTTTGAAATATGGTGCTACAGAAGAATGCTGAAGATTAGGTGGGTGGATCGCGTAACTAATGAGGAGGTACTGAACAGAATTGGGGAGAAAAGAAATTTCTGGCATACCTTGACTAAAAGAAGGGATCGATTGGTTGGACACATTCTTAGACATCAAGGAATTGTGAATTTAGCATTGGAGGGAAGTGTGTGGGGAAAAAATCGCAGAGGAAGACCAAGAGATGGATACAGTAAGCAGATTCAGACAGATGTAGGTTGCCGTTCTTATGTGGAGATGAAGAGACTTGCTCAGGATAGGGTATTATAGAGAGCTGCATCAAACCAGTCTCCGTACTGAAGACCACAACACACACACACACACACACACACACACAACAATATGTATACTGATTTTAAACACATGCTTACGGATGATCATATTTTCTTCACTTTAGCGGTTTCCATACACTATTTATTTACATTTAATAGTCCATAACTGCGTTGTGAATAATGTGGCGAGATTTCTGCTACGTCTTCATACCAGATATTCCTTCTATATTACGCAAATGCCGTTCAGGCTGGTAGTGCAATTTGCTTAATGTTCAAACTACTGAGTTTGGGTTGTTCTTTATAACGTAATAGCTATCTCCTTTGAATCTACAGATGTGTGTACAATTTATCTATTCATTTAGTGGCTTTTTATTAACAGAGTCACATATCATTAACGCCGTATTGACAAAATTAATAACTATAATTAAAACGCTGCCGTGATGCGAAAAGCCACCCGCCAAACTACTATGCACTGTTCAAAACAATTAGGGAATCAGGTGAGATCATGCAAAATATACATATGGTAACGTATTGGCCCACTTTAGGTTTCGGTAGCAACTCTAAAAGTGGGCTTTTCGATCGTCTTTTGACAGCTCTAAATTTAAATGATAATAACGGATTAACCATTCATCTGACACGAAAATTGAATAACCGAATTTGTAGAGGAGAAAATGCTCTAAAACTTCGCTCTATTATGTTTTTTTCATATCTTGCATCGTTGCAGAGATATTAAAAAAAATAACGGCGATTTGACGATGGCTGTCTGGCTGTAACGTGTTCCCACTTTTTAGGTCGAACCGTTCAACCGATCGGCACCAAATTTTACAGACATAAGTGTTTGCTACCAGAGACCAGAACCTCGCTTTTTGAAATACTTCGGAAAAGAAATACGTTAGTAATAAAAAAAGGCGTTTTTAATGTAATTTTAATTGCAAATAAACCGTTCATCTGACGCGATAATTGAATAAACGAATTTGTAGAGGAGAAAATTCTCTAAAACTTTGTCCCCTTATGTTTTTTTCATATCTTGTATTGTTTGAGAGATATTTGCAGAAATAACGGAGTTTTGACACCCTACATTGAATTAACGAAAACCAGCATTTCCCAGATGTCACGTGACATTCCTCGCCCAGAACTCTGTGGCATACGCCATCTTGCGTTGCGTATTTGATGATTTTCTTATTGTAACTTACACGTTGTCATTTCAAAGCAATGGCGCACTGAAGAATTAACAAAAACACGTCGTTCTTCGTACGATAAATGATAATCTAGTGTCTACAAATGCCATATTAGCATTAGTTAACAGCGGCCATAGTAGTATAAGATTAAAGTACGCAATTTCTAACTGTTAGTCATAGCGTAGTGGGCAATGCGTTGGACTGTACCGCTGAAGGTCAGTGGTTCGGAACCCACCACAATCTAATTTTTTTCCTAAAAGGGTTGCAGACACTCTTGTTAATTAATTTTTTTATTATTTAGATTATTATTTTGGTCCAAAATGTTTGCAAAAAGTTATAAAACTAAAAATCTAAAGTGGGCCGTAAAACACGTCAGTCCGATTTTTTTATTTAGATATTGATTACAGTAATAATTTGTGCATGACACTGTACAATATTATGCTGTATCAACTCTTTACGTAAGGTTTGCATGTCATTTACTTAGAACGAGGCACCACGGGGCTAACGTAATAGTGAAAACATCATTCTCGTTGCCCTCTAATGTGACGTGTGATCACCTTGGACGGCCAGTACACATGCACACGTACATGGCTCGCGCAGTATGAGGTTATCAACTGTTGAGGGATATTTGACCATTCTTCCATTAGTGCAATAACCAGCTCTGCAACCGTTGTGGGAGGTGCTGCTCTGGCTGCAATGCGTCTTCCAAGTGCATCACAGGCATGCTCAATAGGGTTTAAGTCCGGTGAACAAGCTGGCCACTCCATTAGTTCAATTCCCTCAGCTTCAAGCATGTTGTCCACTAGTGCAGCTCTGTGGAGGCGAGCGTTATCGTACACCAGAAGGAAACCATTTCCTATGGCGCCAACGAAGGGCACAACTAAAAGTCGAAGGATCTCATCTCTGTACCTCTGAACAGTCAAAGCGCTATTCTGGACTACATATAGGTCAGAACGTCCGCAAATATTGACTCCTGCCGACACCATTCGTCCACCACCATGTTATGGTGATCCAGCACCTAAGCAGAATTTGCCCGATTTCCACATTCTCTCCAGATGAGGGAACGACGACTGTCCGGCTGAACAGAAAATCTTGACTCATCTGTGAACAGAACCCGGCGCCATTCGTTACGACTCCAATCCTGAAGTTCGACCTCCCTGTTTCTGCGGGCTAAACGGTGTCGTAGTTTTAATGGGACACACACCATAGAACTCCGTGCGTAGAGGTCACATTTCCGAAGGAGATTTCGGACTATTTTTGTTGATATTGCGCATCCTGTTGCTGCCTGGACGGTAAGTTGCAGCTGAGTTGCATTCAACCTCCTGTCTCGACGGGCTGTTAACTGGAGATGACGGTCATCTTTTACTGATTTTACCCGTGAACCTTGCCTTTTTTAACGGTTCCTGTTGTCTGAAATAGCTTCCAAGTCCTGCGAATTACGCTTTGGGACACTCCAATAGCTGCAGTCACCTCTCTCTGTGCCTGTGCTGCATCGCCAAGCTTCCCATGGCTTTCAGTGCCATAGCTTCGCTTAAGTCATAGTGTTGTTTTATTGCACTACCTGCTCACTATACTATCTGAACCCAATTGCTTGTGTAATTCGTTTGGTAGAGTAAACATAAGTTGAAATGTTTGTAATCCTATGGGACCAAACTACGGCCGGCCGCGGTGGCCGAGGGGACTGAGGCGCTCCAGTCACGGTCTGCACGGTCACTACGGTCGGGGGTTCGAATCCCCCCTCGGGCATGGATATTTGTGCCGTCCTTAGTGTTAAGTAGTTCATAAGTAGTTTGTAAGTTTAGGGACTGATGACCCCGAAGTTAAGTCCCATAAGCTATACAAACATTTGAACATTTTGAACCAAACTACTTTGATCATCAGTCCCTAGTCTTACAAACTACTTAAACTAAGTTAAACTAACCTAAGGACAACACACACACATCCATGCCCGAGGGAGGATTCGAACCTCCGAAGCGGGAGGCCGCGCCATCTGTAACGTGGCGCTCCAGACGGCTCGGCTACACCCGTGCGGCGATAAGTGAATACCAACACCCTATGCAGCAATTTTCCCTTATTACCACTATCTCTGTTGCCGTAATGTTGTTGCCTCCACTCCGTGAAAACGACAGAAAGTCGTTGAACCATTTTAGTTCACGCCGTCGATGACAATACTTCAGAACTTAGATATCTCAGCTGATTTCGTAGTTGGTTTGACCAGTGAAGTTAGCGAGTGGCGATAAGGAAAAAATAGTCTGCATCGACATATGCAGGCCGGCCGCAGTGACCGAGCGGTCTGCGACGTGACAGTCACGGTCTGCACGGCCGCTGCGGTCGGAGGTTCGAATCTCCCCTCTGGCATGCATGTGCCGTATTTAGTATAAGCTATTTCATAAGTAGTTTGTAAGTTTAGGGACTGATGACCCCTTAGTTAAGTCCAAAAAGCTCTAAAACATTAGAACCTTTGACATATGCAGTCGTGCGGTATTCTATTCAATGCGTCAACAGACAAGCACTTCAAATATTTTAGTTGCTGCAAACTGCAGCGATGTCTTTAGAGTCACCTTAAAGAGACAATCTTTAAAAGAAATGTGTACAATATTTGGTGACATATGAATATTTGTTCTGGACCGTGGTATGAATACTTATTTCACGTTTTTCGCGAACTGTCGCGTCGACCCTTACGCTGTATGTCTCCGTCCACATGATGGAACCAATCTTCCGCCTGTTACACAGACTGTCTTACCCATGGGAGAGCTCGTATATGACAATACTAATTCCCGCACGCGGAGTGTCGTTTATTGCAAGTGTCGAGTACCTTGGTTTGGCTTAAAAAAATGTTCAAATGTTTGTAAAGCTTATGGGACTTAACTACGGGGTCATCAGTCCCTAAACTTACAAACTACTTATGAAGTACTTACGAACTAGGACGGCACAAATATCCATGCCCGAGGGGGGATTCGAACCCCCGACCGTAGTGGTTTGGCTTAAATAGATGTGCAGTGTCCGTCTTTAATGAGCTAACCAATGTAAATGCCCTTCAGATATGGCAGGCATGACTGTACGAGTACAAATGGTAGTAGGCAATGGGTTGTATATAGAAGTGCATCGTCGGATAGAGTAGCGGTTAATGTAACCGCTCGCGGAAATCAGGAAATGCGCATTCGAATCAAGATCTACCAAAAATTTTGGTATGTAGCTACTCTATTGTTCAGCTGATATTGATTCCCATTGCCAATCCTAATACATTCATCATATTCTTGCAGCTCTAGTCGCCACAATGTCCATTCCTTCGGACATGCATGAATTTGCGTTTGTTACATATTTAAATATGTAATATATTTTGTTATAAAGGAATTTCATGAGCAATTTGGGACCTTAAAAAGAGCTTTACCTTCAACCTGCAATGATTTCCTCGTTTAGATCCTAGAGATTTCACTGGTGTTCAGAGAGGCCCATCAGATACATCTCATATAAGCCATTCTAATGATATCCTTTTCACTGTTTACTTTTATGTGCCACGAGTCTCTCGAAAGGAAGTGTGTAATTTCTTTTCTTTAATGATAGTGGCACTTGGATACCTGAATTATCCCTACGTTATTGTTCCTGTTGTGAGTGACTGAAACGAGTAAGTGTACTTTCCAAAGATTAGGGAGTAGTTGTTTACCTGCAACTGCAGTGTTGCGCACAGTTGATGTGTAAACGGAAAGGGACCGCTCGGGAATGGCCGTGCGCTCCAAGGCACCTTGCTGTGGAGTGCGAGTCTGCTCCCCGTCGGAGGTTCTAGTCCTCCCTAGGGCATGTGTGTATGTCTGTGTTGTACTGAGCATAAGTTAGTTTAAGTACTTAGTAAGTCTAGGAACTGATGACCACTGCAGTTTGGTCCCGCAGCTTTACAAAAATTTGAACGTTTGAAACAGAAAGGCAGACAGGTTTAGCTGGGTCATCATAATAGGTTAATATAAGCTAGCAAATAGATTTACACTAACGACAGTTCGCTTCTTTGGTAAAAATCCGCATCACAGGGTTGCGCAAGCGGAGAGCTTTGGTTTGCGCGGACACACTCACTGTTCTGTTAGCACTGTGAGTATGGAAGTGTGTGTGAATAGTCCACGGATGGAGGTATTTCAGTTTTTAGTGTGGGAATTTTAATCATTTTTGTTTCAGCTCTTCTAGTAATCACGTGTAACAATGCTAGTTACTGTAGTAGTAATTTCATGTGACGATTTAATATCTATCCGGAGTTCTTAAAAAGGAAATATTTTGCATTTTAGGAAATTATGCTTCGCGTAGGGCGCAGAACAAAAAGACTGTACTTTCCCATATAGATAGTACAATCAAAGTGGCCCTAAAGTGTACGACACATTTACAGTATTAACTGTAATTGCGAAAGGCGTGAGGATTTAAATCTGTTTCTTGTTAATCTCTGCAACACACCGTGAGGTGGCTTGCGTAGTATGGATATAGATGTAGAATCTACTTTAAATGTGTTCATCTTCAGTGAGTTGGTGTTAATCATAACGTATTCCTCATTTCTGCGACTTTTCTTACGTAGAGTCTTGACATTTCACTATGCCACTTTCACACTAACCTAAATGTTATACGCACCGCGTGTTCATAAGTGAATGACAGTTTCTACACAGTAGCCTTATTTTCCATTCTTAATGTAGTAATGAAGGAGTAAGATGACCATCCCGTTATTGAAATGAGACCTGATTTTCTGTCTCCTGATTAACATGTCAAATGTTAAACAATGCGAGGGTAGATCAAATGTGGCGTAGATTCAAAGAAATAATATCGATACCTTCTGAGAGATTTATACCAAATAAATGAACAACAGAGGGGGCTGACCCACGATGGCGCATAAAAAAGTCAGAATACTCTTGCAGAAACAACGAAAAAGCATGCCTATTTTAAACAAACACATAATCTTCAAGATTGGCGATCTTATACAGAAACTCTAAATTTAGTGGGGGCTCAATGCTGGAAGAATATAGTAGTTACCACAATGACTCCCTGTCTCGTAACTTTGTACAACATCCAAAGAAGTTCTGGTCATACGTAAAGAACACGAACGGCAAGACACAATTAATACCTTCACTGCGTGTTAGAAATGGTGATGCTAACGATTACAGTGCTGCTAAAGTAGAGTTATTAACCAAAGCTTTCAGAAATTACTTGACCAAAGAAGACGTAGTAAGTACTTTAGAAAGCGAATGAAGAACAGCATGCGTAACTTAGATGTAGATATCCTCGCAGTAGTAAAGCAGCTTAAATCACTTAAAGTCAACTGGTCCAGATTGTATACGAATTATTTTCGGTTCTTTTCAGAATATGCTGGTACAATAGCTCCTTATTTAACTTTTATATTCAACCGTACGCTCAGAGAAAGATCCGTACCCTAAGACTGAAAATTGCACGGGTCAATCCAGTATTCATGAAAGGCAATAAGAATAATCCGCATTATTACAGGACCATATCATTGGCGTAGTTGGATTTTGGAACATAAACCTTGGTTGAACATTCTGAATTACCTCGAAGAGAAAGTTCGATTGACGAATAGTCAACACGAATTCAGAAAGTTTCGTTCTTGTGAAACACAGCTCATGCTAAGTGATGAGTTCTATCGACAAGGAATATCAAATCGATTCCATACTTTCAGATTTCCGGAAGGCTTTTGACACTGTACCTCAAATCAAACTGCGTGCTTATGGAATATCATCTAAATTGTGCGATTGTACTCGAAATCTCCTGTCATTATGGACATAGTTCGTAGTACTTGACGGTAAGTTATGGAATAAAACAGAAGTGATATCTGGCGTTCCGCAGAGAAGTGTTATAGGATCCTTACTGTTGTTTGTCTTCATCAGAGATTTAGGAGACAATCTGAGCAGTCCTCTGAGACCGAATTCAAAACGATTTAGATGAGATACCAGTACGGTGAAAGTCGGCCCCGGTGGTCTTGGTGTAAAGCACTCGACTAGAAACCGAAGGGTCGCGGGTTCGAAACCTGGTCCGTGCTTTAACCGATCCTTCACCTCTCAACGATGTGAGGAGTCGGCAGAAACGACACGTGGTTCGGATTCCACGTTAAGCTGTAGGTCCCCTTTCCTCGGTTGGATAACTGGGGTAGGCTAGGGACACGCAAGTCGCCGAAGTGGCGTCCAGTTGAAAGACTTGCACCAGGCCAGTGAGCCGCACGAAATTATTATTATTATTATTATTAGTACGGTGAAAACATTGAAAATTGACCCTAAATAACTGAAAGTGTGTAGTCGTTTGTATGAGCACTAAAGAAAATATTTTGAATTTAATTTACATGAGAAATAATAAAATTTAAGGGCCATAAATTCAAGTGACCTGACGTGACGTGTCAGTTCCGTATAACGAGCGAAGGACAATGTGAGCTATCAACAGATTTCATGTTCCATATAAAAAAGTCCTAAATTAATGCTAAACATTGAAAGTAGCCTGTTATTAAAATAAGCAAGATCTCGGGCAGCTGAGGTCTGCAAACGTAAGTTAAAACCCCCACTGTTGCTCTGAATTACTTTATGAGTGGCCACAATACATTCGCAACGGAAATTTATCTAACTCCTCACTCCTTAAGGGAGCAGCCAACGTTTTAACATACACAAAATCAATGTTAAAAAAATAAAATAATAGATAATTAAACATGGGATGGGGAGCATGAAATCAAAGCAGAGGTTTATACTTCAAAATCATAATCTCTTCAGAAAAATAACAAGCAAGTAAATGTGCCGAGACCAAGTTAAGCACACACCTTGTACAAAGGTGAATTAAATGAAGCCACGGTGGAGAAGCCGAGCGGCCTAAAGCGTCTAGCTGTGGAGCGCGCGGTTGCTCGCCGTGGAGGTTCGAGTCCTCTCTGGGGCATGGATGTATGTGTTGTCCTTAAGTTAGTTTACCTAGGTTTTAGTAGTTTGTAAGCTACGGACTGATGACCACGCAGTTTGGTCTGATAGATCTACAAACACAAACAAACAAACAATTAAATGATATAATTACTGCCTGTATTAAAATTGTTTCTGCCCTTTGTGAATATGGAAGTAACGTCGGAGGAAATTTTCAAATACACAATGGGTAGCTGAAAGCACTTTCATTCATTGACACACGCATAAAGCTTGGCAGTATATTACAATCCTGGAACACATGAAAGCAGCGGCGAAACGAAGCGTCGGCGGCGTCTTGACGAGATGGCGGGCGTCTTGATCACAAAATTTTAAATTATACTGCGCACAAATGGACTCATAGGTGGGAAGGCAGCGCCATACTATTCTTAAGTACCACGTGGTGTGCGACTACATAGAATTTACAAAGGAAATTAATTCAGAATAAGCAAATAGAACACATGCGAGAATTCGTATAGAAGAAAGTTAGTAGTAATAAAACCATGGCTGAAGGCCTAAGTAACGACAGTTACGAAAGCACGTCGTGCAATAGGTCAAACAAGACAGGAAAGACGGAATCAAATCAGAAAATCTGAGAAATATTTAGCGTACTTGCGGATTCAGAAACGATGCGAAAACGTTAGTTAAAATCACGAAGGAAATTCAAACGTACTAGGTTTATACAAAGGCTGAAGGCCACACACGTGAATACTAACTTGAGAAAAACTGTACACACAATCATCACTGGAATGAAAATGCAATTAATAAGTCTACTCTGAATTTACTCGAGTTCTGTAAATTAAAAAACACTTCGTCTATCATAGCGAAAGAATTACTATCAAGTAAAAACCAAGACTGTCTGATCCGCTCAGGAAGCGGCTACACGGGTAGCGGGGGCTGTGTGGCGTGGACTGGGCGGTTTTTTAGGTTAGATGGCCTCGGGAATACACAAAATGGGTTTCAGTCTCAAAGGGGGCAGGTCAGACACGGGAAGAAAGTAGACATAAAAACCATTGGTGTAACAGTTGTAAATTGTCGTAGGTGTGTTGGGAAAATTCCAGAGCTCCAAGCGCTGATAGAAAGTACTGAGGCACAAATCGTTATAGGTTCTGAAAGCTGGCTGACGCCTGAGATAAATTCAGCCGAAATTTTTTCAAAGGGCAAAATGGTCTTCAGAAAGGATAGAATAAATAAAACAGGGGGTGGCGTGTTTATTGCTGTTACAAACGGTTTATCCTGCAACGAAATTGAGGCAGATACTTCCTGTGAATTGGTCTGGGTAGAGGTTATTCCTGACCACCGAAATAAATTAATAATTGGATCTTTTTATCGGCCCCCTGACTCAGACGATGCGGTTGCAGAAATGTTCAAAGAAAGCTTGAATCATATTTCAAATAGGTATCCGAAGCATACTGTTATAATCGGTGGCGACTTTAATTTACCCTCGATATGTTGGCATAATTACGTATTCAAAATCGGGGGCAAATATAAAACATCGTCCGAACTAGTTCTGAATGCTTTTTCTGAGAACTACTTCGAACAGTTAGTTCATGAACCCACTAGAATAGTACGTGGTTGCGAAAATACTCTTGATCTCCTAGCAACAAATAATCCCGAGATAGTAAAGAGCATCAAAACAGATACAGTGATTAGCGAACATCGAGTTGTAGTAGCGAGACTGAATATCGAAATTCCCAAATGCACTAAAAATAAACGAAAAATATATCTATTCAATAAAGCAGATAAAAATTCGCTTCACGCTTTCCTGAGTGATAGTCTCCAGTGCTTCAAAACTAAAAATGCGAGTGTAGATCAGTTGTGGCTTACTTTCAAAGACATAATATCAGTAGCAATCGAGAGATTTATACCAAATAAATTAATAAAAGAGGGGGCTGACCCCCCGTGGTACACAAAACAGGTCAGATCACTGTTGCAGAAACAAAGAAAAACGCATGCAAAATTTAAAAAGACACAGAATCCGCAAGACTGGCAATCTTTTACTGAAACTCGCAACCTAGCGCGGACTTCAATGCGAGAATCTTATAGTTGTTTCCACAACGAAATCCTGTCTCGTAATCTTGCAGAAAATCCAAAGAAATTCTGGTCATATGTGAAGTACACTAGCGGCAAAACACAAACAATACCTTCACTACGCGATAGCAATGGTAATACTACCGACGACAGTACTGCTAAGACAGAATTACTAAACACAGCTTTCCGAAATTCTTTCACCAAAGAAGACGAAGTGAACACTCCCGTATTCAATCCAAGAACAGCTGCCAGCATGCGAAACTTAGAAGTAGATGTTCCTGGAGTAGTAAAACAACTTAAGTCACTAAACAAAAATAAATCTTCCGGGCCAGATTGTATACCAACTAGATTCCTTTCAGAGTATGCTGATGCAATAGCTCCGTACTTAGCTATAATTTACAACCGATCACTCAGCGAAAGATCCGTACCCAAAGACTGGAAAGTTGCCCAAATTACTCCAATATTCAAGAAAGGCAATAGGAGTGATCCCCAAAATTACAGGCCTATCTCATTGACGTCGATTTGCAGTAGGATTTTGGAACATATACTTTGTTCGAATATTATGTACTACCTCGAAGAGAACGACCTATTAACCAATAGTCAGCACGGATTCAGAAAGTATCGCTCTTGCGAAACACAGCTTGCCCTTTATTCACATGAAGTGTTAAGTGCCATCGACAAGGGATCTCAAATCGATTCCATATTTCTGGATTTCCGGAAGGCTTTTGATACTGTACCCCACAAGCGGCTTCTAATGAAATTGCGTGCTTATGGAATATCTCCCCAATTGTGCGATTGGATTCACGATTTCCTATCAGAAAGGACACAGTTCGTTGTAATTGACGGTAAGTCATCGAGTAAAACAGAAGTGATATCTGGCGTTCCACAGGGAAGCGTTATTGGTCCCCTACTCTTCCTCGTGTTTATAAACGATTTAGGAGATAATCTGAATAGCTCCCTTAGACTGTTCGCGGATGATGCTGTCGTTTATCGGTTAGTGAAGTCAACAGAGGATCAAAAGCAACTGCAAAGCGATTTAGACAAAATTTCTACTTGGTGCGAAAATTGGCAATTGACACTAAATAAAGAAAAGTGTGAAGTAATACACATGACCACTAAAAGAAATCCGCTGAATTTCAATTACGCGATAAATCAGTCAAACCTTAAGGTCGTAAATTCTACCAAATACCTTGGAGTTACAATTACGAACAACTTTGACTGGAGAGAACACATAGAAAATATTGTGGGGAAGGCGAACTAAAGGTTACGTTTCATTGGCAGAACGCTTAGACGATGCACCAGGTCCACCAAAGAGACTGCCTACATCACACTTGTGCGTCCTCTCTTGGAGTACTGTTGCCCCTTGTGGGACCCTCACCAGGTGGGACTGACGGAAGATATTGAGAAGGTTCAGAGAAGGGCAGCTCGTTTTGTTCTATCACGTTACGGGGGGGAAAGCGTCACGGAAATGTTGCACGAATTGGGGTGGAAATCATTAAAAGAAAGACGTTATTCATTGCGGCGTGATCTGTTTGCGAAGTTTCAATCACCGACTTTTAGTTCTGAATGTGAAAATATCTTGCTGGCACCCACCTACTTAGGGAGACATGACCATCCCAATAAAATAAGAGAAATCAGATCGAAAACGGAACGATTTAGGTGTTCTTTCTTCCCGCGCGCTATTAGAGAATGGAACGGTAGAGAAAAGTTATGAAGGTGGTTAATGAACCCTCTGCCAGGCACTTAAATGTGATTTGCAGAGTATCTATGTAGATGTAGATGTAGATGTAGATCACAAAGAAGGAAAAATCCTAACAGCATGCCTTCCCCTCAGCATGATTCGGGGGAGTACTTACTTCCCCAGTCGGCGGAACCAAAATGAAGAGTGAATACTAAAGCTCAAAGGCCTCGGAACCCCCCCCCCCCCGCCAACCCCCGGATGTAGAGCGCGCTAAAAGCGACGCAGAGTGCTTAAGAGACTAGTGGTTACCAACCCTTGCTACCTGGCCAAGACAATGCCCTCTTCAACCGCTCCCAGAGAGGTCTCCTGTAACCTCTTTCGTCCAAGATTAGGTTGGTACGGCACTAAGAACACGGCCACCTCTCCACTTTGTCAAGTAAGGTTGTCTCTGGACACCCAGCAGACGACAAACGAAGCCATGCGCGTTCTTAATTACTGCAAAACGAGGCCTAAAGCGGGAGGCGGCGACTGTAAGCCATTGCGCGGCAGTCAGTCAATATTAAGAGCACACATTCACATTCACATTCACATGAACACACAAGTTGAATCACACGGGTGAAACATATATAAATTGGGGGCAAACATATATAAATATGGGGCATTGATCATTAACAAAAAGAATAAAATAATTAACACACAAATAGATAGCATTAATGTTGCAGAAACACTTTAGGTTAACGATTCAATCAAAATGGAACACGACCACACATTCGGTGGACGTGTTTCGACATACACTACTGTGCATGTTTTAAAGAGTTACTTTATTTACTTAACCACTTTTAAGTTTACAAGGCAATCTTAAGACTTCACGCTTCAGAATTAAAAGTTTGAAGATGGCCATAAAAGCCGAAAACTGGTTTACTAAATAAAGTAACTCTGTAGAATATTCTCAGTAGTCTGTTTTTTATTTTGTCTGTTTTATTGCACCAAGAAGCCACGCATGAATCAGCTAAAAAATAAAGCCTAACTTCCTGTTATTGTAATTTCTCGAGAACCCATTAATCGAATACTGAAAAATTACATGACGTAGTGTTTGTCTCTTTTAGAACTACAATACCAATAGCAGAAACTATAATACCATTTGGAATAGCGAAACCAATAACGATGTCTCTGTAATTAATGTAATTACGAAATACGACTATTAGTCCTTCAGTAATGCTTTTTTCACTATTTATACGGGCGAAAATATGATGCCTCAAATCTTTCTGGAACTATCTGGGGGGGGGGGGGGGGGACGCCTTAGATGAATCATGCGGTATATACTGTTACTGCAACTGTAAGTCAATGAAAGAAAGTAATAAAACGAGGACTATGATGTGAACGTCAGGAACTGGGCCTGTGGGGAATGCAATTTTTTTTTAAACAGACATTTAGTTTTATTTATAATTTTTTTGTGTTTAACAGGAGTACTGTTACATTTTAATTGTCATTCTAGGTGTTGTGTTTGTGGCAAACGAATAACATCCAACGTAACGACGGGAATTCTCAGTATTTAACTGTCAAATCTGTGTTTTGCGTCCTACTGTTTACAGGCCGTAGTTCCAGCATGGTGCACCTGAAAATTAAATTCTCTTCATCCTCGTCCCAGTATAGCGCAATTTCCGCTCCATTCCAAGCTACCTGATGATTGTCTATTTACGCAGTATTGTGCGATTAAATTCTGTGTATCTTTTCAACGAATGGCGCAATTTCCTCATTGTTCTAGTGTACCTGATCACTCTCTATTTGCGCTTCATTGTACTTCTAACCAAACAAAATGTTATTACATGTCTTTTCCGTTTAATCTGTTTCTGGTCTTATCAGCGTTCACATTCACAACTCGAAATCAGCTAACGATGCAGTTAACAGTGCTTTGTATTTTCCTGTTCTCTTATTGTGTCGACACTTTATTACTGCTTTTCGCAGTGTTTGTCCAGCAAAGTAGTCCTTACATTACGCCACTACAATATTTCTCATGCAGCTGGTAGACAGAGGAAGGCGAAAATCATGAAAACGCTCATAAGTTTTGAATCTCTTCCCCTCTTAGTGGAAATATAGAAAATATTTACCTCTCTTAAAAGTAAAATTAATAATGAGGCTGATAAAATTAGAAATAAAGTTTAATAAAACACTGTCAGAAAAATACAACGACATCACGAATAATATCATTTTATTGAGAAGTGAGGTTCTATGTAGTTTATCATGATAACAATTGCACAGCAAATAAAACACAAAAGTCACACACAGTGAAGAGTACTCACTCAGTGTACTCTTCTCTGGCCGCAAGGCGAGTTTATTCTCGCATGCACATTGGCACAAAGGTACCGGAGGGCATCTGCGATAGATAGCACTAAGAATGTAGCACCTCTTATTGAAATTCTTCAATGGTTCTTACAGCCTCTAGAATGAATAAGTTTCCCTTTCATCCCCTCTAATACACGATCAATTGGCAAGAAATATAGTGGCCTTCTCCAGGGCAGTTGTTGTACACCACTAGAAAAGAGCGTGTTGCATTGCTGCATCCTTATGTGGACGCACGTGCATTGTCCTGCTGAAAATGTGCATGGAATGTCGATGGAATGTCATTAGCTATGGAGTGAAAATCAGTAGACTGTATGGCCATGATTTGGGTGTCATGGTGTCAGTGGTTGCCACTTGTCATTACTAGTGGTACCCAATGGTACATGCTGGTACAGTAATTCCTTTATGTTGTGGAGATGTTATTGGTAAGGTAAATGAATACTTACCTTTGGGAGTTAGAGAAATACAACAATTCCATACTAATAAAGATGAAGCCCTGACATTTGAATTATCCCTTGACAATTTTTTATGTTTCAATATGTAAACAAGTCTTGAGGGACTACGAAGCAATGTAGCAACGTGACGACTATCTTCTGTCAAACGAGGCACTCTCTCACGAGGCAACGCACCATGCAGTGGCGGCTCGTACAAAATTTGACCAGTGTGCTACAATAGTACAAAAATAAAAAGGAAACAAAATATACTAAAATAAAAAGTCAACCTTTGTATGATTGCCTTTAATTAAATATCAATTAATACTGTATTGACAGTACGACCTTCAGCGCTGCCAACTGCATGTATTCACTGCAGGTAGTAAATATAACGTTTAAAAAATATTAATTTTAATTACAGAAATTAAAAATTTAGACTCAGAGGTATTTGAATACGAGCCTCACACAGGTAGGTTTGAGAGAGAACGCGCAAGACGCCTGAGCCAGCGCGCTATTTGACTCTGTATGCTACAATATTCGTCATATACTATTCTTCCGCAGCCGTTACACGCAGCGTGAAGAGAAATTGAGAAATATTGATCTGGTGCTGCGGTCGGTTTCAGCACACGAGTCGCCAGGCCTGACGTCACGTCTGCGCATGCGCACTAGCGAACAGACGACTGCGCCGCCTCTCTGCGCACGTACCAGCGCGGCTGAATCCCATTTCAGCACACGGAGCTGGTTTCCAGCTATCGCAGCGAGAGAGCTTCAAAATGCGTTTTTATCCTTATTGCTAGCATTATAATACGCATTGGAAAGGAATTGGCATAATTTTATTGTGATATCTGGCTCGTATTCCAAGACAAAGTATGTAATTTTTAGAGATTTCTCGCTTGCATTCGAAGAGAAATGGCATGATTATAGTAATATATTTACAGTGTGCTGCAGCACATTAGCACATTATGACCAGCCGCCACTGGCACCATGGACGACGCGATTGTGTCTGGACACGGAGCACTCATGCTAACACGACGCACATAGCGACCTGACTCGATCAGCACTCAGATGACACGATGCACCCTGTCTTACATGTCGTGTACGCTGGCTATTTAACTACAATGTAATCTCTCAAAGTAAAGCCACGTGATCATATGTCTAACTTGAGCAGACGTTTACGAGAAACTACGAACTATTTTTGCAACTGTCGGCGTCTATGGTGATGTAGTTGTCTTCAGTGACATCAGTATCTGCATTACTACACTATATGTGCCCAGATTTCGTCCCTGAAGATATCCGGTTGCCTACTGCTACTCACAATGTGTCAATCTTGAGGCGCGTCTGTACCATGTAGACGTCCAGGACATTGCCTACAGGTGTTGGAATGTCCAACAGACCAATGTTGCAAGCAGCTTCACAACATGTGCAGCAGTCTGTACATACGTCCATTGTAATCCCACAGTGCGACGCCGTTCGAAAGGTTGAAACTATTCCACAAGAGTACGTATTCGTTGGTGGGAATGGCTGTACCATGAATTAATTCTGCAAACACTGTCAACCACTAAATTCAGCACACTTACTGCCTGCAAATTCAAAACAGAAGGCCAACTGAGTACCGTTTGATTTCCAGTGACGGTGAATAATGAATCCTAATAATAAAACTGATAAGTATTCGCAAAAGCAGACCTTGAAGGCGTTGCATTTTTTCCTTCACTGTATATTTTCATGATACTAACACACTCCCATCAACAGTCACGTAGATGAATAGTCAATGGTTCAAACTTTACAAGGTTTTTTTATGAGAGTCCTCATGTTCATTGCTATGAGACCCTTTTTTATTAAACGTATTAGGAAATTTATTAATGCACTAGCTAAACCCGGCCACGCTACGCTGTGACTCACTCTCATATGACATAAATAGAAAAGGAAATACTGTAACTTATGTGAACATAGAATCACCGAGAAAATTCTTCAATCATATCAATATCGTTCGTTAGGCTACAGTGGCTATGTGAAACGAAAGTTGTAAAAAATATAGTTTCGCAGATACTTAATATTTTAAACCCATAAGACAGAATACATTTTTGTCGTTGGTTTTCTCTACAAAAACATGATCAGTTTACCGACTCTGGACCTTGTGACGTATAATTCACCTTGGTAAAAAGCTATTGTTTACTCTATGGTTTCCTACATTCTTTGCATCTATTTCCCATCCGGTATGTCTATCTCCTGCTTCCCTACTATCTTCCTCTTCATCTTCCCTCTATCTATTCCCCGGGCTCTGTTCATCACTTCCTCCCCTTCCAGCCATCTTCTATCTCCTCCTCCTCCTCCTCCACTCAGGGAACCGGTATGTTCATCGAACATCAATTCGTTGAGTGGCAGGGTCGTCCTCCCAGTCGTCCGACTTAGTAAGCGACTTTGTAAGCGACTCCGTTGCGCTCCGCTTGGTAATAGTATATAACAGATTACACTGCTTATACCACCTTCGAGAGAGATCACAACAGCTTGCAACGGGCAATATCTACAAATAAAAATGAATGTTCCGAGTGACTGACTAACTAACTGATTAAATGAATGACGCATCATCAAAAAATGTTCAAATGTTGATAGAGCTCATGGGACTTAACTACGGGGTCATCAGTCCCTAAACTTAAAAACTACTTAGGAACTAGCTTATACTAAGGACGGCAAACTAGAAATTTGCAGAGGGTGTTCATCTTATACCGTTGGCGTCGTTCAAGAAGCGATTTTACGATATTCCGACCCCAATGGGGTGAATTAGGGGATGACAAGTTTTTTGAAAATACGCTGTTATCCAGTCAACTTTGATGGTAGACCTACATAAATTGGTATATTGATTCTTGGTTAGAATTAGAAAGAGACGTCTTTCAGCTTTTTTTGAAAATCAGCCATTAAGGGGGTGAAGTAGGAGATGAAAAGAATTTTGAAAAATGCTGCTATTAAGCCAGTTTTAAATTCTGAACTAGAAAAGTTGGTATTTGGAGTCTTGGTTACAATTAAAAAAGGACGTGTATATCTCCCCTCCCACTCTTCCTCATGGCCTACCCTTCCTGTATCTCGTCTTAGAAATCTAACTTAGAACCATGTTTAGTCTTATCTTCAAAATCTCGTATCTCCGAAATTTCTTGACCGAATGCTTTGAAATATTGATACAACGTACTACTGGATTACGCGCACGTATTTACATAAATATTTTTTTTTAAAATATAGATCATATACGTATTTATATAAATTTTGCAACGTGGAAAAGTTGTTGCCCAAAAATCGCAAAAGTGTCATATATATAGGTTATGACCGAGCTGTTTAGTTCCCTCTAACATTTCACAACTACAGCAACAACAACAACAACAACAACAACAACAACAATATAAAGGTTATGTGTAATATATCAAATAAATAGCTATCTAAAAAGCTTCCTGTGTTACAGTGAAGCGTTGTCACAAATTTGGAGCTCAATGGCTTAAGAAATTTTTGAAATTTTCAAACACACACAAACCAACACAACATTTTTATGTAGAGAGATTGACCGATTTCATTATTGCTGTGGTTTTCTAAAATGTTGAAATATTAGTTTAATTTATATCGCACAATAATGTTCTGAGTCTTACAATAAGCTACTTTCCTGTGTTAGAAATATGGTTCGCATTGTTATTCCGAATGTTTATAGCGTTCCAATAGCATTTTCGGTCATTATTGTTACAAAACATCTGTTGTTTTTCTGAAATTAAAGCTTAAAAGTAATGAAATTTCAAGATTAGGTCACGTGATCGAAAACGCTCTCTCATTGGCTGCAGTTTTGCTGATGTCAAGTGACATTAGAAACACGAAGCTTTATATGTATTAATAGCGGTGGAAGGGAAAGTTTCTAGCCTTTTCCTTACTTTCTTTGACTCAGATTTTTAGGTGCGGCAAGTAAAAAAAGTGAAAACTGTGTTTGAATTAAAATTTGTATAATTTAAACAAAGCTGTTACTTATTTGTATCAACAGTCTGGTTCTAGTATAAAGTTATAACTATTATACTCTAAAATGTGTGTAAACAGGCATTGCATCTTAAATTCACTCTTAGTTTTTAACGAAATACATTTCACTTTTAAATGAAGACTGTTGTTAGTGACCACAATAAAAATTACACGATAACTGCACAACTATGTCGTTACAGATCGGATTCAGATTAATTCCTGTGTATAAGAAAATTAATTTTACACATTAGCCAGTTTCCACATAACATTATGAATTTTTGTCATGCTGATTACTTACACAGACACTTGTTATATTAAATTAGTTACACAGACACTTGTTACATTAAATCGGAACTTGAGAGGCTGAATAAGGGTGAAAATAAGAATACAAAATTTGTACATAAGTGCCAACATTAAATATTATAGAAGACAAATAACGGTCGAAGTTTTCAATTACCTGTATCTGTTAAGTGAGATTATATGCTCGGGCAGCTTGTATTGTAGCTACCTCGTAGTTTAATAAACAGTGTCGCAGGTTACGGATTTTACGTTACGTATTCAAATTCACTTGGCCCCTATCGGAAGAATGTGATAATGTGAAATATTATATAATTATTTCTGAAATTAGTAGTCATTTCAGATTTTATTAAAAATAGTTTCATAGGTGCGTTCAAAAGGAATTTTTAAACACCAATCGTTGTTTCTTAGATCATGTATTGAAATATAGCTCATTATAGCTCACTAAGGTATGCATAATAATCCTGTAGATCTTTGAAGCTGCAGAGCATGATACTTAATAGTGAACTAATAGGGCAATAATCGTCACATGGAGTGTTTACTTACGTCAAAATGATCCTTACAAAAGTAAACGAATGAAGGGAGCACTGCCGCATTTCCACCTCTGAGAAAGAGTTTCAACCACATTTCTCAATACTTACAATAAGAAAAAACAAATTTAGTGTATTTTTAAGGTGTATTTGTACAGTGCGGTACTAAGCAATATTTGTACACTATCATATTCATAGAATATATGACTTCAACTGCGATTGGGCAAAGCTGAAAATATGTACCCAGCCGGGATTCGAACCCGGGTCTCCTGATTTCTAGGCAGTTGCGCTGACCCTACACCACTTTTTTTTTTTATTTTTTTATTTTATTTTATTTTATTTTTATTCAGGTTGATCTATGTTTTGCGGTCGTTGTTTGAGTTCGTTCTCGGTTGTTCGTTGAATATTTGGCTTAGCTTTTTTTTATTACAGAGGGCGCTGAGCCCCCTGACTGGGCACGCTGAGCCACGGCGCCCGGCAACGAAATAACTTTTTGCAGGTGAAACCTGCAAGGACTACCTAAGCACGTTACGTGCAACTGCCTAGAAAGCAGGAGACCCGGGTTCGAATCCCCGGTGGGTACATTTTTTTAGCTTTTCCCATTCGCAGTTGAAGTCATATATTCTGTGAATATAAAAACAATAACAACTGCAGGATCAGAAGTGACGTCTGTTCTTTCGGAATAGACGCCACATGGATATATTTGTACACTATTTTCAGAAACGCGAGTTTCCAAACAATATTTCATTCTCAGTGAATTTTCTGGCAGCAGGAGTAACATCGTGTCAATTGACGTCACAGATATCAAATGACTCAAATGCAGCGTTTTTGTGGGTTTTCAAATTATTGGAATGTCTGTGTCTTTTCTTTTTTAAATAAAATACTACAATTCAAGAGGAAAAAAACATGTTGTGAGCATAAGATGACTTAATGAACCAATCAAGACGATTTCCAGAAATCAGTCAAATACCGTATTTGGATATAACATGATTCTATATGCAAAAGATGATATACATACAGCATTTCACTGACGATGTATTAAAATATTTGAATTACAGAATTTGATGTAGATGATTTTTTTGTGATTTATCTAAGACACTTTTTATAGAATAATAATGTCCAAAACAGAATATTTTTGGTATTAAAGTATTATGAGTAATTGGTTAATTTCATAATTAACTGACAAAACTCACAGAATCATGTTGGGCACCTCATAAAGTTCTGCTCACTGGAGTCAAATGATAACTAATGTTCAGCTGGGTTCGTTGTTGAGTCGACTACTATTCATGATATACTATCAAGCAGAAAAAACTGTTCTTCATGGCAGACATTCCAGATGTATTAACGCTACAATACTGCAAATACACGGAAACTCGTTATAAAAAATCTGAAGCTCTTGACGCTTGTCATCTCATCTTCATTACAATAACTTCATTGTAAAAACATTACTGCATTCGTTAGAATCTGAGTTAACAAACTTTGTCATATAAATCATTCAGTAATCCTTAGATAAAATGAAATATTGTTATGCAGAAGAAAATTTACAACAAAATTGGAATACTGAAATTCTGTAGCATGATTTTTCACAAATCTGTGAAATGTCATTCCAGTTGTGACTGGTTTAGGATCAACCAGTTGTTGAAGTAACCAGATAAAACAACATGATTACCAGCATCAAACGTTCTACGACAATTTCATAATTAAAAGCATATCACCAGTAATTTCTCTGTACTGATGAATAAAAAATATTTGTGCACATGTTTAAACTTGAAATGACATAACGAACCATCTTGTTGTGGTTCTGGAACGAAACACGGCATATAGAATCGTTGCTAACAAAACGAAGCTTTCATGCCTCAATCAGAACTAAAATCGTCATAGATTACTAGGCATAAAGGGATGTGAAATATCGAAGTTTTCACAAGTATCAGTTCACAACTTTAAACTTGAAAATGAATGACATTTTAAACTGAATCGGGAAACCCATCTATACATTTCTGGCTCTGTTAACAAACTACGAAAGACGTTACACTCACAAATACTAAAGTTCCAAGATGTAACGTTCTGTGCCATCGACACGAACCGGTTTCTAATGGAATTAGAAACCAGCAGCGAGATGTTTCTTTTTGCCTGACCGGGATGCTACCCGAGCACCTACCAACGTTATTTTCTACCCACGACTAAACGTTAAGTCTCATCTGTAATAAAATGTGTGCGAGTTTGGCTTTAAATAATGTTAACTATTGTTATTTTTGACAACACAAGACAAGACTTTGAAAATGAACATTTTATTTCACTAATAGTCTGCGTGCACGTGCTAGAGTTTATAATGAAATTACCAGCAGTTTAGTGCTGGTCCAGTATTCGAACACTAATAACTGTCTTTCGAGGAGACTTACAGTGGTTTGCAGTCTTAGAGAAAGCAACGAAATGATTGAAAGTATGGTTCTGAGAGGCTCAAATAGGCGAAATAGGAGATCTGAATTCGAATCCCAGTCCAGAACCAAATTTATCAACAAATCAAACTCAGATATATGACCTGTGATCTTAAATGAGAATTGGTTTATTGAATAAATAATAAATTTTAATGTAGGAGAAAGATTTCTGGCGAAAGAGTTACCCGATGTCTAGTATTCTGCCTGTTAGTCTCGCTCTGTTTTACTGAGTAGCAAACTGATACGTGTTTAAAGCGGAATTTTAACTACGGTGCAACGTGATGTTCTTCGATTGGCTTGATCAGAGGATAAGTAGTTATGTTCGTGCCTGTTGAAAATATGCACCTGAAACGGAAATTGAACCCATAAATTTGAAGTAGGAATCAAGAACCGACCCACTCGACCACTGCGGACCCAAAACGCTAGAATTCTGATGCGTTATAGCTTACGATGCGCTTAGCGTACAAGTTACAGAGTGTGGAATCAATGCATCTCTTACTTAAATGATCAACTGTAAGAAAGCTTGTGACACGGAAATTATGCTAATCTCATGTCAGCCGGATGTTAAGTCAACATATCCCCGATTCGAAGCCACTATGAAAATTTCACTATTCCAAAAAAATGTTCAAATGTTTGTATGGTCTATGGGACTTAACTGCGGGGTCATCAGTCCCTAAACTTACAAACTACTTATGACCTACTTACAAACTAGGACGGCACAAATATCCATGCCCGAGGGGGGATTCGAACCCCCACCGTAGTGGCCGTGCAGACCGTGACTGAAGCGCCTTAGTCCCCTCGGCCACCGCGGCCGGCTTCACTATTCCATTTCTTAGTTCGCGATGGCTTGTGCTGATTATTTTTGCGTGCCTATGTGCATACAAATAATATGATGTTTTTATTATCTTTGCCGCTCGGCTGATTTGTGTATTCTCTTTTATTACTTTGCGTATGTTTTTGTCTTTCGTTTTTCAAAGAGTACTGTTCTGTGTCTTGTGTTGGCCTTAATGTTTGCCCAGCAAATAAATGTGATTTCATCCTATGCTGTTATGATTTGATTCTGGACAACAGGTTATGGACCCAGAAAAACGTGTTAATTTACTGGAGTAACGTTTTATTCTCCTCACGACATTCAAGTCTCTGAACTATATTCAATTACATCGAGGTTTCCACTGGAAAAGTGGAAAGATGGAAAGGTGAAAGATGGATCGAACGAAATTGTGCAGTATTCAAAAATTTGGTGGAGGCAACTTTCAGCTATAGAAGTAAGGCAAAAAAGGCAAAGCCGTCAACAATCCGAAGTTGAGTACCTGAGGAATGTGGTCGCAATGGTCTGGTGGTTCCGTATTAGTTTGATATGTGCAGTTTGTGGGTGTGTTTCCCTATTCAGGCGCCCATTTTTAACTGATACGAACGTATTTACTCCACGTCTCGTAACACCAAGTGAAGAACACCCTCTTGCAACTTTGTTGAACAGGGAGAATACGCGATAATGAGTAACTCCGTCGCGACAAAGTTGTCTTATATTACGAAATTGCATTTCGGTTCATAAAGCAAAGATCATATGAGATCACAGAGCTCTTAATATAGTTGAACGTGAGAGGTTGAAAAAATTAGTGCTGCATAGGGATTTGAATTCGGATCTACTCTTTCGTGGTATTGACCTTCTCGAAACCGTATGATTCAATCATTTATTTCCTCTCTCCAAGACTGCGAACTTCTTTAGGTATCGCCGCGGTGGGTTAGCCGTGCGCCGCGGTGCAGTGTGCGTAGGCGTTCGCCGTCAGGGGTTCGAGCCCCCCCCCCCTCAGGCATTGTTGTTGTCTTTAGGTTAGTTTTCCTTAGTTTAAGTAGTTTGTAAGCAATGGAGTAATAACCACGACGCAGTTGAGTCTGATAGATTTACAAACATTTGAACATTTTTCTTTAGTTTTTCATTAAGAAGGTCCAGCATAAAAATATGAATAATTTCATTATAAGCCCCAGTACAAGCTCATTAGTATACTGGTCAAAAATAATTTTACTTTCTAATATCTCTTAATATGTTGTCAACAATAATTACAGGTGCAGTTATTTCTAGTCAACCAAGTACGTATTCCATTGCTGAGTTCGATTCCAGAACTAGAATACAATAGTTTTTGATCTTATTCCAAGTTCAAACATGTGCACAATTATTGGTTAAAACATGTGTACAGACAAATAGTTGCGATACATTGTTACTGACGTTCCCACAGGGTAACTGCCAATGTTATCGAATTCTTTCTAACAATCTGTTTATGCAAAATCACCCACCACAGGAATGACGTTTTGCAGGTACGAGAAAACTTTTCTGAGATCAAAAATACTTCTAATGATGTAGAACTTTGAGTTCCAATATTCTCTAAAAATCAGTCATTCATAACTGTGTTTAATTTTGTATTATGATTATTTAATTATATATGAGAGAGAGTGAGTTGTCTCGAGCCCTAATGAGTGGTGTAATGCTTTTGAAATGTCACTTATTGCAGTGAAGTTGAGTTTACAAGCGTTAAGGACTGTCTAAAGTCTGATAACCTGGTTCCTTGGATTTGCATCATTGCGGTGTTCGCTTACATCTGGAATGACTGCCATAAACTGCACTGTACTCAAAAAGTTTCTTGTGGTATCAATTTTGAATAGTGGAAGACTGTACTGCGAAGCAATTAGAAGACATGCAAGATATCTACGTTATTTGGGATGCATGTATACCAGGCAGAACTCAATTCAGGTTCAGTTTTTTGGGCATTACAGTATGTCTCATCTCAAAGTGGTAAAAATTAAATAGTTTCTTCTGCTTATGTATGACATTAGCATTTGTGTCGAACAAGCGAAGAAATTTTAAGAATGTCATTCTAAAATGAATGCAACATTTTCCATATACCAAGAGGAAGAAATCTGTTATTAATTTGCTGTTGCTGTTGTAGTCTTCAGTCCTAAGGTGGTTTGATGCCTACCCTGTGAAAGTTTCTTCATCTTTGAACCTCACCTAGTCAGTGTCTGAGTGTCCGCTATCTGGTATACAGCAGAGCACACTTTTCATATCTTGTAAGCGTAACTGGCTTCTGATTAGAAACGACATACAGTAATTTGATTTTCTGTATGCTTTATTCTTTCAGTTTGTAAATTTATTGGGTGGTCGTGTGTATATAAGACACTATTTCAAGTTTAGGCATGTTCCCGTGAGTGAATCGCGACAGTCATTTGCCTTTTTTTATCATAGCTGCCATTAGTAGAGATTAGTAGGTCCACTCTCACGTTTTAGAAAACCGTTAGTTTCCTAACAATCTATTTGCGCCGCCTATAACAGGAAATCATTTTACTTGGTGTGATTCAATATCAGGTTTTGGACTTCTGCGTGATTGTCTAACTTCTTGATGCAGTTCACGTATTTACGTAATTACCTTCTGTATTAGTGTAAAGCCATCCATGGCGAGATTCTATGGCCGTATCCTAAAAAAGGCAGAAATAACTGAATCTGAAGAGCAAAATGGATTTAGATGTGGTCGCTCCTGTACTGACGGAGTATTTACACTCAAAAACCTCTTGGAGAAAAGGACAGCAAGAGGCCTTGTCACCCACCTTGTCTTTGTAGTCCTGCAAAAGGCTTTGATGCAGTTCCACAAAACAAGTTGTGGACAAGTCTGATCAATAATGACGTTACACCGAGCTATGTGAGTGCTGTAAGACCGTTTTACAAAGGCTGTACGGCAACGGTAAAAATGAGAATCAGCTATCTCAGAGTTTGAGGTTACAAAGGGACTACGCCAGGGATGCACACCCTCACCTACGTTGTTTAAGATCTACCTAGAGGAGGCACTTAAATCCTGGAATAGGAAATGCGGAGGAATGGGTATCCCCATAAACGATGAGATCTTGTTTACTTTATTTTTTGCTGACGACCAATTGTTATTAGCTGGGGATGAGGAAGATGCTAATTACATGTTCCGCAAATTAAAAGAAGAATACGGAAAATGGAGCCTTGTCATCAACGTAGGTAAAACAGAAAAACTGAAGGTGGGAGAGAATATGGTTAATGATATACAACTCGGTGCTGTTGTTGTTAAAGGGTGTCGTAACTTCAAGTACTTGGTAGCGACGTTGTTGTCCAATGGTAGAAGTATGGATGATATAAACAATGAAATTGGTCAGGGCAAGCGAGCCATAAAAAAAACTAAATGGTATTCTCTGGAATAATAACATACCGCGCAAAACAAAACATATCATCTACTATTCAATTATTGAAAGTATCACCACATACGGCGCAGAGATGTGGGAACTAACTAAAGGGCAAAAAGAACGGCAGTTGAAATGGATTTCTGGAGCTGAAGTTGTGGATATTCCAGGCTTGATCATGTTAGAAATGACAGGATCTGAGATATCATGGGAGTGGAAAGCACGATCCTAGACTGCATAGAGAGAAAGCGCCTGCTCTAGTATGGTCATTTACAACGTATGCCAGACACAAGATGACAAACAAGAATTTGGCAAAGGACTCCTCATCAAAGAAGAAGGCGTGGCAGACCTGCGAGATGCTGGAAAGATGACGTCAACGAAGGAATGGGGCGAGAGGTCTTAATGAAGGAGACTGGAGCGACCGAAGTCAATGGAAATTGTGATGCGAGAGGCGGCGGCAGGCGTACATATATATATATATATATACACCTTCTGTAGAGTCCTGCATCACATCTTTCAATTTTTCTGGGTAGTGTGGTCATGGATAGGAGTTGTTACAGGACCAGTTTTCTAGCCCACTTCACGGTGACCAGTGAATGCGGAAATGTTGATTCAACAAGATCACTGGTCTCCATGTGTCAAGAGGAGAGGAGGGGAGTTTCCCTACTGTTATATGCATCAGATTACTCAATTACACTATGTCCAACTAGAGCAACACGCCCCCTGCCACTGCATATTATAATACACAATCCAACGATAGGGTTCAGACAAGGAGATCAGTAACCATGTGACAAGGGGATGGGAGGTTCCCCCACCCTTTGAATTTAGTTACGCAATACACAAGTACACTATATCTAATCAGAGCACTCTGATAATGTCATAAGTGTCATATTTCGTCTGTGTCATCACACCGCCATCTCTCCCTTTACCCTGCCACAAATGAGCATATTTTTTTCCACCTCATAACACCTGTTTGCCAAACTGACCACCAAAAATTTGTTTATGGCTTGATACACGTGCACTCTGCTCCCAAGTCCAAAATCACAGGCTTTGAAGCTAGGCAAATAACTAAATTCCATTGCTAGTTATCTAAGAAGTCCTATGAAATTCTGCAATGAATATATATGGAACTGTGTATGAAAACTTAAAAACCTATTTTCTTATAAAATGTTGAAAGACGACCGTCTGTCATCTTCCATATATTTTTTGTAAAATTGAAATTTATTTGATGTCGCTAGATTAGCATTTTGTTAAGACTAGAATCCCACTCCTTTCGAGGCATGAGGAATAGCATATTTATTTCATGTTTTAAAATATTAGTTTCTGAAATGTTAGTTAATATTGCTAGGATTTTGTTATTTTAATAATTTATTTTTGTCCCTGTGAGAATGTGTACTTGTTTTACTTTTAAGTGGATGTGCGAGAATCTAATGGCTGTCTGAATGTGGGTAGTAATAGCTCACTTAGCATGGTTCTCTCTGGCTCAGAGTCGATAGTTAGTCGTTACCAACCCCTGCTGCTGATGCGACCAAAGAGATTTCTACAACCTTGGGTTACAAGAAGCCAGTCGACGAGCCCTCTCCAGGTCGAGTCTCGCGATCTTCTCTCCCTACCACCGTTGTTTTCATGGGTTTTGCTCGGTTTCCGGTAGCTTTCGCGCCTTCTGGCCGCTGGGTGTTCACTTTGTGCTGGGATCGTGGTTGAGGTACAGTTGTTTCTGCTCTTGTGTCCACGGAGATAGTAGCGATTCGATGTCTAGCATGTTTAACTTAGACTCTTGAACTTAAATTCATTTTTCGGAATATTTTTTCGATCGTACGCGGAAATGTGTTCTAGCTTTTCAATCCAGCGATTTCCAATAGATAAACGCGGTGTATGTGTTACTAGTTGCAGTTTGATAACGGCCTGATATATTCAAACCTTTTGTGATTATGTGGCAGTGGACGAACTCTATGTAAATTCTTTCTAGCTTTGTGGAGCCCGGTTTCTAACAGTCGATATGTTCTTTTTTTTTTTTTTTTTTTTTTTTTTTTTTTTTTTTTTACAGTGCAAGTAAAATTCCTTCTGTGAGTGATATGTGTTCCACGTGGTCGGTTCTTAGAGCAAAGCCTCCAGCTTCTACTATTGTTTGTTCCATGCCCATCAGGCAAGTAACTATGCGGGTATCCTTCTGATTTCCACTAACATTTCGCGATCTTCTCTCCCCGCCTATCTTAATTTTGCTGTTTCTTCTACGAACTTATAGTATGCACTTAGTCTTTGTCAGTAATTCTCTCCGAGCCTTGTACAACCACCTTCAATAGCTTGCTTATGGAATTCTATGTATTTCTAAGGGTTGCATGACATAGTTTTTATTCTCACTTTTCCGTCTTTGTAATTATTTCACTTTTCCGGTTTTTTGAGACTGGACTTGATCCGTCTCTGTAATCGCTCCCTATCGCGTGTAGCTGCATTTCATTTGATTACTTATGGGATTCTAAATATTTCTATGGGTTGCATGCCGTAGTTTTATTTTTATTTTTCCGACTTTGTAATTATTCACATTCTGGGTTTTGAGACTGGACTTCTTCCGTCTCTGTGAACGCTCCCGATCGCATGTTGCTGCATTTCAGTAGCTTCCTTATGAAATTCTACGCAGTTATAGGGGTTGAGTGCCGTAGTTAATTTTCCTTATTTTTCGGAAATTGAATTTATACATTTTTATCGGTTTTCGGAACCACGTGGGTCCGAACTCCGACTTACGGGGTTTGCAGCTAATCACCTGAATTCATGCCACTTCTCATAAAACCAGTGCCTAGATAGTCTACTCTCAGATTGCAACTTAAGAGTCCGCCGTGATTTTTTTAAATGAATCCGATTTTTAATCACTTCACCTTCAGTGGAGTGCGATCATGTAACGTAGCTGTGTGTCGCCGTTAGCGTGTTTGCTCGCGGTCTAATCTAAATGCAACTTAACTTTGCTATACTCACACACCATCTTAAATCAGGCACGACAGACCAGAGCCATCTTCGCGGTGTCATTGTATATTGTGTTATGTGGTACCTCCGGGTTTGCTGAATTTCGCCTACGATAGAGGCGCCCGCTTCTGCCTCGTTTCAGCACGCTGATTTTGGTGTTTCGCTGTTGTATTGCGTGTGTGTGAGCGAGTGAGTGTTGTTTGTAAATCGTCCCCCCCGTAGCATTGAGTTCTGTGTAATTTATGTTAAATTCAATGCTGGGCATCGTCAGTATTAGACTATGTAAATGAGTTGCATTTTTATTGTATTAACAAAATTGGTTCCCCATTTTGATTGCGTTGGACCTGAATAAACAAGTTAAGTTCAGTATAATTTTGATTTGCCTATAAATTGTAGTTTTCGAGCACCTTCCCCTTTCATTTAATATTGTTTTTCACCAGTACTGAGAACAAGCTCAGATGCAATTTTTTATGTTTAAGTTCCGTTGCGCCATAAATGTTTTTTCTTAGCCAGCTTTATGAAATAACTTTAATTGTGGTGGCTTGTTTATTAATGCCTGTGTGAAACTTCAGTGAGCTGCTACGTATATTGGCCACTGTATCGATTACTTCCTGTTATTAGACTAATTTGAACCAAGTCAGTTCTCAATTTGGGACAGGGAACAAGGTTTTGCAGCAGGGAGTAGCCGGTAGCTCAAACGGACCTTTTGCTAATTTTACTAAATGTTCAAATGTTCAAATGTTTGTAAATCTTATGGGACTTAACTACGGGGTCATCAGTCCCTAAACTTACAAACTACTTATGAACTACTTACGAACTAGGACGGCACAAATATCCATGCCCGAGGGGGGATTCGAACCCCCGACCGTAGTGGCCGTGCAGACCGTGACTGAAGTGCCTCAGTCCCCTCGGCCACCGCGGCCGGCCTAATTTTACAGCTAAAATTACACTTTTTTATAACTTTAAACTCTTATCTTGATACTTCCTCCCAGAATTAAGCTTTTATTTCGTACAGTGGCCCACTTTTAATGTAAATAATGAAATAGTAAAGTGTAGCTGCTTTATATCGATGTTATGATCAATATAATTAATTATATGTGTATATACAACTACAAAAATATGTACAATATACAACTAGTGATAATGAATTAATCATATACACTATTTAAAATATGCAGCTATATAATATATATACAACTATACAATAATAACAATATGCAACTATACTATATTATATATACTGTATCTACAATATACAAATACGACATTTATAATAAACTATAATGTCCATATTTACTAATCTTCAGCCGCGGTAGAGTAGCCGAGCGGTCTAAAGCGCCTCGCTGCGGAGCGCGCGGTTGCTCGCCGTCGGAGGTTCGAGTCCTCCTTGGGGCATGGGTGTGTGTGTTGTCCTTATGTTAGTTTACCTTAGTTTAAGTAGTTTGTAAGCTACGGACTGATGACCACGCAGTTTGGTCCAATAGATTTACAAACATTTTAACATGTTTTTGAACTAATCTTCTACCTCTAAAATCAATAAGACCTTTAGTTCAAATGTTCAGATGTCTGTTAATCTATCGGACCAAACTGCGTGGTCATCAGTCCGTAGCTTACAAACTACTTAAACCTAGGTAAACTAACCTAAGGACAAACACACACACCCATGCCCCAGGGAGGACTCGAACCTCCACGGCGAGCAACCGCGCGCTCCGCAGCGAGGTGCTTTAGACCGCACGGATTCTCCACCGCGGCTAAGACCTTTTGTTTTTTAAAAGAACTACAGAATTGTTTAATGAATTTTTTTTTTGTTCTATAGTTTTTGATTCCAGTGAACTTATATCAACTGTTTTCCAAGATTCCTTTCTAATTCCAAAAATGACCATTTATTAGATTCAAAAACACATTAAATTTATAATTATTACACAATAGTTGTAAAACAAATGAAGCTAAATGACCGCTTATAACTTCATTAAAATTTGGGATTCTTTGGTAATTGTAATACAATTTATTTTGACCTAAATATTGAACTAGTTGTTTTGGTATATCACCACCAAATGAATCAAATAGAAATTTATCATTATTATTCTTATAGTAACCTATCCTATGTGTACCAACATGATCTGAAGTATCTAAATTAACGATTACTCATTCATTTTTGTTTCATTTATTGGATTAAAATCTTGAAAATAAATGATTAGCAAGCTTACGATACAAATCAATTACTTTTTTCCAATTTTTCTTTAAGCCTGTATCCTTAGTTATATTGCTCAATTATGTCGTTTTTGTTCCTATAATTCTGTATCATTTTTGCTTTTGTTTATTACAGCATTTTCAATAGAAGCTTGTGAACCTTATAGGCTACAGCTGTTACATACTCTGTACGAACATATTAGAGGGTTTGACTTGGTAGATGTTTACAGCAAGTTTCCGTTTATCATGCCTATACACGCCACAATAGTTGTCGTTTATTTTCCGTATGCACTCTACATGTCTACAGTTACTGGATTGGCCTTGACTTAAATTTTTTGTATCAAAGATTGCCAGAAGTACATCTGTCGCACAACGGGCTACAATTTACGGCCGAACAGTTTGAACAGTTTTGAAGAAACAGTGGAATACAATATCCTAATGGTACTATTCCATCCGAGGCTGAATATCGACGTTGAAATGTCTGTTCGAACTTACTTGGTACATAATGGGCACGTTACGGTAAGGAAGGAAGATTAGAATTTAACGACCAGTCGACAAAGTGGCGATAAGAGATGGAGTAGAAATTCGGACTGTTATTGTTAAGGGTTGGGAAGGAAATCGGCCCGTCTTTTCAAAGGAACCATCTCGGAATTTTCCTGGAGGTAATCACGGAAACCACAGAAAACCCCAATCTGGATGGCCGGAGACGTTTTTCCCCGCCGTCCTCCCGAATAAGTTCTATTTGCTAACTACTGCACCACCTCGATCGATATGTCAGGTTACAGACCATCTACTCGCAGTGCCAGGGCCTCACAGTTTTTTTGTCATCGTTCCGCTCCTGGTCTAGGAACGCTAAGTCAGCTGTAGATTTACTGCTTGGTCGTCTTAATAAAACATTTTTTTCACGTACGGCGTCCATCTCAGACGATCTCCTGTTCGCCACCGATATCGAAGCATAGATGTAATCAATAAATATTTTTCGCAAATGTCGCAAACGCCTCAGTCAAGGTCACAGACTTTCGCCCCTTCTATTTAAACTGCGCCTGGAGGAAATTCATCAGGCGTCAGCTACAATTTCACAGCACTACGAGTGGTATTAAAGTCTCCAACTATCCTTCTCCAAAACCCAATTCTCCAGCTTTATAGACGCCCCAGAGAGTTCTTTACACGTTTCAGAACTTTTCACGAAGTGACAACTTTAATACTTTGGAGAATGGATAATTCCCAACACCAAAGAAATCACGACAATGAGGACAGCATCACAAAGGTGGACCTTACCTACGAAGGGCTTCTACAGTACGAAATCAAACTCCAGAAACGCCACAATTTATCACTTTCAGACTCTTATGCGACTAGAAGCCATTTACGCCGCAAAATACCTAACACTCGGAAACAACAAAGACATAGGATAATTAGAAATACGCGATCGAAGAACCCTCAGAATATTTTCCGTATAATTTTTTTAAAAAAATGTAAGAAAATTTCGCCAAAATAACGATCTGTACGAATCCATAGAAAAATGTCCCTTGCCTTCAGGAAAAAGAGATTAGCCTTGTATAGCCACGTCTATAGACTCCACCAAAACACACTCACAAAGCATATCTTTAACTACTTACAGGGCCTCCAAGCTCGAACCTTGTGGTACAGCAGCTGTGGAAGAGACCTTGAACTTCTAAAAAATGATAGAAGAGGAATCCAAGACAGACAAACTTCCAGGAACAAACTAACTAAGAGATTTCAGGAGAGACCGCCCAAACCTGTTGCAAAATGGTGTGAAGAAAGAAAAAGGCCACGACTGGCAGAATGATAGTTCTCTGGGCAAAGAGAAAAGTCTCAGCCGAGGATAGAGGAAAACTGAGCGAAAGTGGTCCCAAGTAGACCCTACGAGAGAATAACCAAGTCAGAAGTTCAAAATATTTTTAATAATCATTTTTAAATGCCATGGACAAAACAGGATCTAAATATTCAATAGAATAGGCAACGCTATTAATGGAAGAGGCCTTACCTATGCAATCTGATAAAATTGAAATTATACCCACTTCTCCGTTTTAAAACAAGAAAATAATAAACTCAAAGGTAAAAGCTCCTATGTAATTCATGACACTTCCAGCACTGTATTAAAAGTTTGTTCCCCACAGGTAAGTAGTATGGTCAGGCACATATGTAATAGTTCTCTGAAGTAGGATAACTTCCTAGATAGACGAAAATATGCTGTTGTTAAACCATTGTATAAAAAAGGAGATATTCACGATGTAAACAACTATCATCCAATATCACTTCTGACAGCTTTATCAAAAGTTCTTGAGAAAGTAATGTATTCAAGAGTAGCTTTCCATATTTGAAAAAATAAGGTATTAACAAAATGTCAGTTTGATTTCCAGCAAGGCTACTCAACAGCATTTGCCATATATGATTTCACTGAACAAATATTGAATGTTCTGTTTGTCTGAACATCGCCTGTTTGGATTTTTTTGTCTACATGATAGGTAGCAGCATTTAAACCTTGCAGAGTCAACTACAGAACTACATGAAGAGGTATTCGAGTGGCCAACATAATCCCTGCCCTCACTATTAAGGATCCTCGCCGATATCGATATCTTTCCACAAAGTTTAAGTCCCGAAATTGTGGTATCCGTTTCCTCCAGATTCTAATACGTCGAGAATCACTCTCCAGACCAAATTGGGACTGATCTGTGAAGAGAATATTGGCTCACTCTTCGACCGTGTAGGTGGTATGTTGACTATTGTACTCGAGACGTTCCCTTTTGTGGAGACGTTTCAGGGGTACACATGCGGCACGTGTTCGCAATGAAGACCATTCTACCGAAGCTGTCTGTGTACTGTTTGCCTCAAAACAACTATTCCAGCGGGTGCTACGCCGCCTGATGCTAGTTACCGTGCAGCACTATAGGGCTGTCTCCAATGTTACAAGTGGTTGGCCCTGCCCTGGTCTCCGCTTATAGTTTCAGTCCCTTTAAACTGACGTCTCATTCGAGAAAGGGCAGAGCAATTTACAGTACGTCATCGGACCACATTGATTTGGGACTGTCCTACTCTCATTCTTCGTATGGCCCTCCACCACAGACAGTCTGGTAGGCGTCTTCTCTGTGCTCTGTGTCATACTGTACACAATGATTATGAATGTGGGAGTACCCAGCAGGTACCCCGACGTCATCGTTGGCTTCTTGGACGCTTACCAGAATATCATATTCTTGCGGCACATAACTTTATGAACATCCGTTGACAGTGTGTATGATTATATTATGGATTCGACAGAGGACGTGGAAATATCGGTTTGTTGCTGTAATTTAGTACACCAGTATATTTCGTTACCGAATTCCCTTCACTTTCGAACTCGTATACGGATAATGAATAATAAAATAATAAACATCGAAATTCAAATATTGTATAAAATTTACAAAACAAATACCAAGCATCAATTGAATATTTAACTCTTTTTTTAATGCAAGTCAAATGTAGCAAATTGTGCCTAATTTTTATTTATTCGGTTCCAAACGAAACACGATTTGGATAGGAACAAAGTACCCTGTGCGTATATAAAGAATCTTTTGCTCTAGCTTACTTCGCTATATACGAAAACTGAAATTCTATAGCACGATCTTTTGTGTGTTGAAATAAGCTACTTTTTAAAATGGAATTTTTTGGGCTGTTTGAATGGGAAAGTGGTGGTGAGTGTGAAAAATTGGCTTTGGTCATATTTTCATATGGTTCTGCGCCAATCTGTTGTGAACACTTCAATGAAATCTCACAGTTACTCTACGCAACATTTTAGGTTAGTGGAAAAAGTTTGTTTTTCAGATAGCGTAATTATTTTAAGCAGAGGGAAATGTAGATATAAGTCACGGTACTGAAGTACTGAAATATCTGCGGTTTGGTTCTGGTATATTGATATTTAATTTCTTCGCCTTATCAAAATTTCTCTCCTAGATCTTGAATAGGTGAACAATGACATGTCTCTCATTATAACACTGCATGTGAGTGGTTCATACCACTCTTTTTTAGAACAGCGATTTATATATTACAACCACATTTTCGTATTGTTCTGAGAGTACTAGATCAAACATTTCTCTCGTAAGAATGACACAGTAGACAGTAAAAGATCACGGTAGTTTATTACCGTGAGATACGTTTTACTGGGATATAACTGTAGTAGCTTTGACATCTGTAGTCACTGAGAAATTATTCTCAGAAGGATTTAATTTATCGATGATAGCTCGTAAATGTGATCTAGTTCACCTTTAATATCTTAATCTGAATGAAGTACCTACACTGGCACTTTGTATGATACTAAATGTTACATCTAAATACCTATCCTATACCTGAATACCTAAAATACATTGTTGACATTCGAAAATAAAAGCCTTTAATTCTCTGGCACATTTTAGAGAAACTAATTTTATAATGAATCTAAGAACACCACCTGAAATTGAAGGAATAGCAGAGTCTATGGCTCAGTCTAAGGCGTTCAGCAGTTCAAGATGGTCGCAAAAGAGACCAAGAGGACTACAGGACGTGTCAACTAGCATATAGTTGTGCCAAGTCTCTATTGCTTAGAGGAAACACACACACACACACACACACACACACACACACACACACACACACACATACATACATAAAACCACATACAAACACACACACACACACACATCCACAGCCCACCGGGCGTTTTAACCGTTCATTGGCGTTGAAGCACTGCAGTCATCACCGAAAATATTCCGACAAATTAAAAGCACTAACAGGAACGTTGCGTTTAGTGGTGAATGGACAGTTAGCCATCGTCAGTGCTCTAGTGTAGTAGGAAGTTGTATATTACTCAACTTTGTATCTGTTTTCAAAGTGTAATTCTTAACTTCGTTGCTGGTTCTTGTGTGCTTGGAAAGTGCAATTCTTAAAATCGTTGATTATTTTGGTATTTGAGGGGGATAATATAGAGTTTTAATAATTGTAATTCAGCAGTTTGTTTTGGTTTGGTGAACAACCTGTAAGCGTTGAATACAGTTCAGGCAGTGGTCGTCAGTGCACCAGTGCAGCCGGCCGCGGTGGCAGAGGGGACTGAGGAGCTCCAGTCACGGTCTGCACGGCCACTACGGTCGGGGGTTCGAATCCCCCCTCGGGCATGGATATTTGTGCCGTCCTTAGTATAAGGTAGTTGATAAGTAGTTTGTAAGTTTAGGGACCGATGACCCCGCAGTTAAGTCCCATAAGCTTAACAAACATTTGAACATTTGAACACCAGTACAGTCAGTAGCAATGGTGTTTATGTAACTCTAAACTTGTGCAGGTTAGAGGAAGTGTAACTGCTGTCCGTTGAGCGTACACACCGATTTCTTGGCTTAGTGCGTGCTACTTGGTATAATTGACTGCATCTTATGCGGATGCCGCCGTCCATTAATAGCCGGCAGCTGTGTTCGCCTGGCTGGCCAAGGCCTACATATTTTAGACTGTTGCTCCGGGCTGCAATGGCTCTGTGGCGAATGCTTTGGCACCTCTGGAGGCTATAGTGACACTTAAGATCCCTCATTACACTATACTTTCCGACTCGACTTAACTGCCGAATGACACGTAGCTGATGATGTTTAGCGAACTGTGGTGGGGCGAAAGGCGAAAGGTGGTACTAGCCCCAAGGCTGCACTCTTACGCCTCGGTAAGACGTTTTGGGTATTTTACAGTCATAATAGTACCTCTGAACCAGCACGGGCTCACTCGTGTGTTACAACGGTGGCTGTTCTTACTGACAGGTGCAATCAAGTGCAGAGAGCGGGCTGCCATTAGAAGCTCCAATGTCAGGCGGGTGATGGAGCAGGATAGCGGGCAGCTCAAAAGGGGACCTGCCACTGTCCACTCTGTCTGCTTTTTGGGGATCTCGTCCGACATGCGGACGAGGCTGTGACGGCGGGGCTTGAGCGCACTGGGTGCACCCGACTTCAAATCATAGCCAACGAAGCTTAAAGCCTAGTTCCACAGGCTATCCTCGATTCCTTCGTGCGCTTCGCTGACTTGGTAAAGGCAACTAATCGCGCTCGCGGGGTGGAAGAAGACTATCGATTTGTAGCATCTTTTCCGTAACAGATCATGATCCTATGGTTAGGAACCGAGTGGAAGACGTAAACCAGAAGCTCAAACTCTTCTGCGGCAATCTTGGTTCCAAATTTCTCGACTTTAGCTATTAGGTAGAGATAGTATGGGATTCCTTTTAACGGGCCAGGCATGAAGAAGTTGCAGGAAGCGGATATTAGTGGCCGCGGTGGAGTAGCCGAGCGGTCTAAAGCGTCTCGCTGCGGAGCGCGCGGTTGCTCGCCGTGGAGGTTCGAGTCCTCCCTGGGCATGGGTGTGTGTGTTTGTCCTTAGGTTAGTTTACCTAGGTTTAAGTAGTTTGTAAGCTACGGACTGATAACCACGCAGTTTGGTCCGATAGATTTACAAACATTTGAACATTTTTTGGATATTAGTGTAGGGGGAATATGCGTAGCGTGAACATGTTGTTATGTTAACTTACAGAAGTCCCTCCACAGGCCCGAAGGCGCGGTCTAGGTCTAGAGTCTAGGCCGAGTAGAGTTAGCCATGAAAGAGCGGAGAAAGAAAACCAGTTGTGACAGTTAACCGCGGGAAGGCCTATGATAAAGTCCCAGAACTACACTCGCTTAAAAAAGGCAATTCCCACATAATCCTATGAAAAAACCGTTGGTGGAAACCAGATGGCAAAGTCTGAAGTCGGTCTGGAATGTATATCGCACAGGTATGCTGACCACTTGAAGGTGAAGTCGTATTTATAGCAATAAAAATACGATAGTATCTACATTTCTGGCCATTAAAATTGCTACACCACAAACATGACGTGCTACAGACACGAAATTTAACCGACAGGAAGAAGATGTTGTGATATGCAAATGATTAGCTTTTCAGAGCACACAACGTTGGCGCCGGTGGTGACACCTACAACGTGCTGACATGAGGAAAGTTTCCAACCGATTTCTCATACACAAACAGCAGTTGACCGGCGTTGCCTGGTGAAACGTTGTTGTGATGCCTCGTGTAAGGAGGAGAAATGCGTACGATCACGTTTCCGACTTTGATAAAGGACGGATTGTAGCCTTCGCGAATGCGGTTTATCGTGTCGCGACATTGATGCTCGCGTTAGTCGCGTTCCAATGACTGTTAGCAGAATATGCAATCGCTGGGTTTAGGAGGGCAATAAGGAACGCCGTGCTGGATTCCAACGGCCTCGTATCACTAACAGTCGAGATGACAGGGATCTTATTCGCATGACTGTAACGGATCGTTCAGCCACGTCTCGATCCCTGAGTCAACAGATGGGGACGTCTGCAAGACAACAACCATCTCCACGAACAGTTCGACGACGTTCGCAGCAGCATGGAATATCAGCTCGGAGACCATGGCTGCGGTTACACTTGACGCTGCATCACAGACAGGAGCGCCTGCGATGGTGTACGCAACGACGAACCTGTGTGCACGAATAGCAAAACGTCATTTTTTCGGATGAATCCAGGTTCTGTTTACAGCATCATGATGGTCGCATCACTGTTTGGCGACTTCGCGGTGAACGCACATTGGAAGAGTTTATTCGTCATCGCCATACTGGCGTATCACCAGGTGTGATGGTATGGGGTGCCATTGGTTACACGTCTCGGTCACCTCTTGTTCGCATCGACGGCACTTTGAACAGTGGCCGTTATATTTCAGACGTGTTACGATCTGTGGATCTACCCTACATTCGATCCCTGCGAAACCCTACCTTTCAGCAGGATAATGCACGACCTCATGTTGCAGGTCCTATATGGGCCTTTCTGGATACGGAAAATGTTCGACTGCTGCCCTAGCCAGCACATTCTCCAGATCTCTCACCAATTGAAAACGTCTGGTCAATGGTGGCCGAGCAACTGGCTCGTCACAATACGCCAGTCACTACTCTTGATGAACTGTGGTATCGTGTTGAAGCTGCATGGGCATCTGTACCTGTACACGGCATCCAAGTTCTGTTTGACTCAAGGCCCAGGCGTATCAAGGTCGTTATTACGGCCAGAGTTGGTTGTTCTGGGTACTGATGATCTCAGAATCTATGCACCCAAATTACGTGAAAATGTAATCACATGTTATTTCTAGTACAATATATTTGTCCAATGAATACCCGTTTATCATCTGCATTTCTTCTTGGTGTAACAATTTTAAAAGTCAGTAGTGTAATCTTATTAGTGCAAATACAAAATGTGAAGTAATATGGAGAGCATTTGAAGGGGGCTCAAACATTGTCCCTGCAAACTTTAATAGACCATTGCCTCAGCAGCATTAGTGATGGTAGCGTCTGAGGGAGACCTTGGAAAATATTATATGAAAATTTCCTAGTCATATTACAGGTTTTGATAGAGATTTTAACCCTTAGAGATTGGGGATTCTTTTGTTCAAATTGACCTCTTATTTTGATCAAAATTGGTATGCATAATTGTCGGATTACTAATTTTATCCTTTTTCGTTTCCCAGTAACAGATGGTCTATATATCGACAATCCCCGACCCCAACGTTATAAACAATGAGACTTTTTTCTCTGTCGTAGCCCAGAAGTTACTTGACGCTAATCTAAATTGTACAGAATCTTTGTCCAGACATTGGAGACGTACCCTGAACTCAGCCTAGGGCCGCCTCAAATGGTACAATGTGGGCAAAAATGATCTAAATTGCTTTGATAAGAGCCAGGACCTCCCATGTACCTACTGGTCCGGCCCTGGGCAGGATTCCAGGCAGTTTTCCTCTATTAAGCTCCTGAATCACACAGGGGGTAATGTAAACTGTGCTACGAGCCGGTTATATTCACTGTAGTGCCAAGGCAAGCAGGGAAGTCAGATTTTCATAAATAAGGTCCATTGAAGTTGAAAGGCGTGCACTTCATGTGCATGGATGCCCATGGCGAGGAGTACCTCTGCAATTACGGGCGGGCACTGCTTGCCCAAGAGTGCTCATGGTTACCATGTGATGTTTTCAAGTGTGCAAGTACAGCACTGGGTCGCGTTTATGAAATTTCATAAATCTGCTGTCGTATTTATCAGCGGCTCTGAAGACCATTGAGTACCGAATTTCATTCAAATTAGTCCGAACTACATGGATACTCGCATGAGACGTGTAGTTTTGTTAAACCTGAGACCGAAAAATCTTTCAGGGTGTAATACAGTGGACCCTTCTCTTTTTTTATGAATATTTTTCTGAAGCCGTACCATACTCTCATTTTTGTTGAAATTGCTCAGAATGTTGTTTGGAGTAATGGAGACTCTGAAAGAGAGATACAAGATCCGTTCAGTGGAGAGATTGGCAGCGTTGAGACTGATGTTGAAAACGGTCATGATACAAGTCACATTTTTATCCGCCGATAAAAAATTTCCAACGTACACAATGTTCATGTCGACGGAACATTAAACTCCAAGCTTCCTTCCTTCCTCCATTTCTATATCAGGAAATAAACAGGTAGATTATTTCAATCATTTGTATAACCCTTTCCTAAACCAAAAACTAAACTCCGTCCCTCAACGGCCTTGAACGTCCCTTCCACGTAACGACGGGCTCCCCGTCTTATCCACCGCCCCAACGCAACACTGGATGCGGAATCGAGAAGGAAGAAGTCACGGCCCCGCACTCCAGGCCGTTGTGTCGGTTTTCTCGACTGGAGACACAACTTCTCAATCAAGTAGCTCCTGAAGTGACTTTACAAGAGGTGAATGTACCCAGCTTGTCAAGAGTGCTTGGCAGACTCGGACGGATACCCATACAACTGCTAGCCAAGCACGACAGTTCCTAACTTCGGTGATACAACGGGAATCGGTGTAACCACTGCGACACGCCCCTTGGTTCAGCGTTTCCTCCTTGAAACATTTATAGATAGGATGAATCGTTACGAAACAAAAGCCTGGTATGTTCTGACAAAAGATGATGCCTCATGTCAGTAAGGGAAATGTGAAATGCTATTCGTCAACATATCCCTCACTACAGACTCCAGTTTTTTCTCAAATAATATGAAATTTATATCCGAAATTCACCTTGAGCAGTTAAACAGCCAACTCGTGGAGATAACATCTTAATCCTGGTGGTGACAACTGACCCTAACTTTTCTACTCAATTGGTGAAGAGCAGGGAATCAGTGATCGTAAGGCCGTTACACCATCACTGAACAGACTGTAAATAGGAATGCAAAGAAATGTTGTAAGCTGTTTCTGTCAGTAAGTAGCTACAGTAGACATATTTCATATTACTGACACTTCAGTGCGAAAAATAAACACTGAAAAGTTTGAACATCAATGAACAAAGTTCAGCTGCGTTGTACAATATGCTTTAGACGAATATTGCCGTGTAAGATCGTGATAGATGGAAAGGAACCACTATGGTTTTACAACAGAGTTAGGAAACTGCTACGAAGGAAAATAGAGCTTCACTTGAAATTAACTAGCAAAGGTACGCAGACAGGAAAAACTAAATGATGCCAAAATGCGTTCATCGATACCGAAAGTAAACCGACTTGCTAGAAATTCCTAAGAAGTTTCGATCTTATGTTAAATCAGAAAACAGATCGAAACCATACATCGAGGCACCCTGTGGCCACAACAGCAGTGAAACGCTTCTTGGTGAACTCCCACGAGTGTTCGCGCCACTGCCGCGGTGGAGTAGCCGAGCGATCTAAGGCTTCTCGCTGAGGAGGTTCGAGTCCTCCCTGGGGCATGGGTGTGTGTGTTTGTCCTTAGGTTAGTTTACCTTAGTTTAAGTAGGTTGTAAGCTACGGACTGATGACCACGCAGTTTGGTCCGATAGATTTACAAACAGCTTAACATTTTGCGCCACTTTGCGGGATGAGGCGACCGACTGCGATGCCAGCTAATGTGTTGCAGTAGATATCATACAGACATGAATTAACGGCACAGTTCTCTTGAAATCTCATAATGACTTAATGCAGACGATAAGTTAATTAATTATAAAATCTAATAAAACTCATTGTTTATGCTGGTATTGATGTTACTCATGGAACTGCCAATGGATGATGGTGCGAATAGCTTTATGGAAATCACACAGAATGGAACATATGTTACAGGTATAGGATTGACGGAAATAGTATTTGCGCACCAGACAGAATCTTTTGCAGAACATGACCTGGCTTGGAGCAGAATGACATTAAAGGCTTTGCTACTTCATTGAAAACCTTTCCAAAATGTATTGCGGAAATTTCTCTTATGAAATCAAATGAAATTGTCTCAAAACTCTATGGCACAGATGAACACACAAGAAAGAATTTCAGATTCGATATTAAGGGTGAAGGTGCAGTATTAGGCCTGTAACCCATTCATGACATAGGAGTTATTGATTTCTATCTTACAAAAATCTGGGGACCGAAGTTCGGCACTAATGCAGCGTGCACTATATTGTAAGTTCACGAAATAATAATGCCAAAATGAGCTTGTCCAAAAGTATTTCTACCAGAAGCCCTCAATGATGAAAAGGTACATAAACTTTAAAAATCAAACTTTTCAGGAAAAGCAACTTAAAGATCAATGCAGATTGTTTCCTTATGTCACTTCATCAGATGGCACCACATTTGTACTCTGGGTCATCTTTTCCTTCAAGGCATCTCTTCTGGTTTCTTGTTGTCTGCCTTCTTTCTTTTACCAGGTCTTCAACTGACTTTTAAGCTGCAGAGACGCGCTATAAATCTATTTTTCTCAGGATGCATTGAGTAAAATTTCCTATCTTGAAGCCCATTCTTGCTAATACCTTTATCCTCCCGACGTTTCCATCATTAAATACGAGAACTGCATCATAAGTTGCAATCCTGACAACTGTAACAGATGCAAATGTGGTTTTAGGGTATCGTTTCCATATGAGTGAATTTAAAGACTCATTTGGGTTCTGAGTTTTGGTTTCAAGATCAATAATTCTAAATCCAGTGTACCGAGATTCATAACTGTAGTATGCACCATTCAGCTCACTAATTTTTCTCTTGGAGCTGCTAGAAGACGGTTCATATTTTCAGCAGATGTTCTTACTTTGGACGTAGCCTCATTGCTGGTTTGTAGTTGTTTCTGACGTCTTGTATCCACTAACTTATTCAAACATAGTTTATCCAGTTTTTATACACTCTTTGTGATCGTGGAATAACTGAATGAAGGAAGAATCGAACGCTTGTATAAATCTCCGTCAGAATCATAAGGCTACAAAAAATTATTGCTTCGTCATTAAGGATGCAGCTAGCTTGTTATTGTTTATAAGATACGGAACAGAGTCAAAGATGATCTTTAAAACCAAAGAGTAAGTATCACGGCCTTCTAGATGTATCCCGTATCTGTTTGGTTGAGAGTAATACACAGAATCGTTGTTCACTGAAGTGCTGCTTCAAACGTGGGCGTTCAGGGAGGCCGCGTCGCACTTCGGATGCGATTTCAACATTGAAACTTTGGGACGTTATTTTCCATGAGTTGTACTAAAAATAAAATATAAATCGAAACTGACAATTTTGGTAAATTTCATTAACGTCCCCCCTTAAGCGTACTACTCGGCTTCAAATCAGAGTACTAGAAAGTATGTAGGAAATTGTTAGCTCCGCTTCTACCTGCCGAGTGACGCTAGCACTATATCCTCCAGCTGCCTGCAGAACACGAGGATGGCCTCTGTACCCAGGCGGCAACGATTTGCAGCCAGGCGCCCTCTATCGCCGCAGGCAGAGCCTCCTCCACCGCACAATTGAGACCTCCTGGCAGAAAAATAGAGTGCCTACTGGCCTTCTTTGACGACCTTGCAGCTATTTTCCCAAGGGATCCACCACCAGCCTAACATTTGAGCTCCCAATGACAAGTAAACGCACGCTCTGCGTCTGTCCAGTCTCAGAAGGATCGGCAACAGGGGAGGCAGCCCGTGCTGGCTGAGGTATTATCAGCAGCGGAAAATACCTCAAACCTATTGGTGAAGCCTAAGGAGACAGCCTTACCGCTTGTTTCCGGTTTCGCCTTCGGTCCAGTGTTTCGTGACCCCGGTACATTCCGGCTATAACCGTCAGGCAACTGTCGAGTGGCAGGGACGTCCGAACCTGTAGACAAAGTGGCTACAGGGATCTGAGGCGTCGCGACACTGCAGTCCGGGACAACAGCCTGAAACCTGTTGACGCAGCCTGCAGCGGCCAACTCCTAAATTACGTAACTTAGTGCTCTGCCGATGTGACACGGGCGACAGCTAGATTAGATGAGATTAATATTTGTTCCATACATCATAAATGCGACATTCCGCAATGATGTGGGACGTGTCAGTTTAATAATATATATGACCCTCAGTATTTGAAGGATATTTTTCTTTTTCTTTAATGTTTTTAGCGAAATTACTAAGTTCTATTCATATAATGTGTAGTAAGAACTGCTATTCATAAATTCTTTTAATTTCTTTTTAAATAATAGTTGGCTATCTGTCAGACTTTTGGTGCTACTTGGTAAGTGACCAAAGACTTTTGTGGCAATATAATTCACCTCTTACTGTGCCAAAGTTAGATTTAACCTTTAATAGTGAAGATCACCTATGCACACTGCTTCTACTTTTGAATTGAGTCGTATTGTTAATAACGAATTTCATAAGTGAATAAAGATATCGTGAAGCTACTGTGAAGATCCCTAGATCCTTAAATAAATGTCTGCGGGATGATCTTGCGTGGGCTCCAGAAAGTATTCTGATTACACGCCATTGTGCAATGAATACGTCTTTTCTCAGTCTTGAATTGACCCAGAATATGATCTCATACGAAAGCAGTGAATATAAATAGGCATAATAAGCTAATTTAATGAGATGAATGTCACCAAAATTTGCATTGACCCTGATAGTATAAGTAACTGAACTCAAACGTTTCAGTACATCTTTAATGTTTTTCTTCCAATTCAATCCCTCATCAAGGCAAACACCTAAAAATTCTGAATATTCTACCTTAGCTACAGATTTCTGTTCAAAGTCTATATTTACTAATGGTGTCATGCCGTTTACTGTATGAAACTATACAGGGTGAGTCACCTAACATTACCGCTGGATATATTTCGTAAACCACATCAAATACTGACGAACCGATTCCACAGACCGAACGTGAGGAGAGGGGCTAGTGTAATTGGTTAATACAAACCATAAAAAAATACACGGAAGTATGTTTTTTAACACAACCTACTTTTTTAAAAATGTAACCCCGTTAGTTTTGTTAGCACATCTGAACATATAAACAAATACGTAATCAGTGCCGTTTGTTGCATTGTAAAATGTTAAATACATCCGGAGATATTGTAACCTAAAATTGACGCTTGAGTACCACTCCAGGGAACGGTGATCTTCCTTAGGTACAGAAGATAATAGAATAGCACATGACGTCCACATGCTAACACATTTATTGGTCTTTTTCACTGACGCACATGTGCATTACCATGAGGGGTGAGGTACACGTATACACGTGGTTTCCGTTTTCAATTACGGAGTGGAATAGTGTGTGTCCCGACATGTCAGGCCAATAGATGTTCAAAGTGGTCGCCATCATTTGCTGCACACAATTGCAATCTATGACGTAATGAATGTCGTACACGCCGCAGTACATCTGGTGTAATGTCGCCGCAGGCTGCCACAATACGTTGTTTCATATCCTCTGGGGTTGTAGGTACATCACGGTACACATTCTCCTTTAACGTACACCACAGAAAGAAGTCCAGAGGTGTAAGTTCAGGAGAACGGGCTGGCCAATTTATGCGTTCTCCACGTCCTATGAAACGCCCGTCGAACATCCTGTCAAGGGTAAGCCTAGTGTTAATTGCGAAATGTGCAGGTGCACCATCATGTGCACAATGTGCACATTTCACTGAAGCCAAGTCATTACATTCCAAATCACTTTCGCATTCACGTAGTCCAATATAAAAAACCACACTAATTACATTTTCAAATGATGATGTTGATATGCCAATGTCATACCCTGGCTTTAGTCAAGCATACTGCAAATGTTCAAATGTTTGTAGAGCTTATGGGACTTAACTACGGGATCATCAGTCCCTAAACTTACAAACTACTTATGAACTAGCTAATACTAAGGACGACACAAATATCCATGCCCTAGGTGGGATTCGAACCCCCTACTGTAGTGGCGTGCAGACCGTGACTGGCGAGCCACAGACCGCTTGCCCACCGCGGCCGGCAAGCATACTGCAGTATAGGCTTATATGTAGGTGCAGAAAATTGATTGTAAATCGGAGAGTGAAGTTTCAAGTTGAAATAACGATCATGTGCTTTCACTTGTGATTTGGCACCTTGTAGTCTTACAAAATCAGTAATCCTTCTCACATAGAGTTTATATTGCCTAAAGAAGTAGCATTAAGGGGTCGTTGTTTTCGGTGGCAAGATCTTCGGCGTAATATCTTTGTTTGGAGAACTTGAAGGGTACGATCTGAATGACCCGCCCAGGAATCACACAATAATAGGCTACACTATACCACCATCCAGTGGCACTAGCAAACCAGTGCGGCGTTCTGCATGGAAATGACGCACACAATTGTTTTGTTTACGATTGCTTGTTATTCTAAGCATGGTTTCGTACGGTTCCGAGCATTCGACGTCAAAGGTGTCCCTTGTGAGTGGATGGGTCGCCCCATACTTCGATGTAATACAGAAACAGAGGCATGGAAAATATTGCAAATGGCAACACTACCATGTCAAAGTAAGTACGTTATCATCTCCATTACTCAACCGACATTGTTCAATACTGATATCTAGGAAGAACAATATAAGTAAGAATAAATAATGATATGAGTACGAAGTCTTTCACAGCGACACTTCTGTATAAAACTTTGTCGGACTTCTTGCCGCGTCAATTCTTGATAAAATTTCAAGCTTTCGAAGATATCCTCCATCTTCTTCGTCAGGAGCCGCTGACTGACAGTGCTGGTGCTGTGGTGGCCTTAAATAGCCCATGGCATAGTTCTAGGGAGAAAAAGTATAAGATCGATTTTCCGACCACCTAGTTAAGGAGATGCTGCGCCCTGTTAAGGAAGCCTCGGCCTTAGGATCCCTGGAATATACAACATACCATGGGAGTGTGGAAATAATTATATTGGTCAGTCCATTCGTACCGTTTCCGAACGTTGTGCAGAACACCAGCGGCACATTAAAAACCGAGAACTGGGGAAATCAGCGGTCGCTGAGTACAGCCTGTTCGACGAAACAAAAATTTTGTCCCAGGTCTCCACATACTGGGACTCTGTAATCAAATAGACTGTAGAAATAAGAATGTGTGAGAACAATTTCAACCGTGATAGCGGGTATAATCTTAGCGGTGCTTGGAAACGAGCGCTCGATACAGAAATGCAGCAGAGACACGTCGCGCATCGTCTTCGATACTACGGGAGAGGTGGCGCCACCAGCGCAGACGTAGACTGAATCTGTGACAGCGTGACGTAGCGGCCGACCATTCATAAGCCGTCCATGGGCTATTGAAGGCCACCACAGTACCAGCACTGTCAGTCAGCGGCTCCTGACGAAGAAGATGGAGGATATCTTCGAAAGCTTGAAATTTTATCAAGAATTGACGCGGCAAGAAGTCCGAGAAAGTTTTATACAAATAATAATATGATGAATTCTCTTGACTTTATGATAACTGTGCTGACAGAATACATGACAAGGAAACTACATACTACACTGAAGAGCGAAAGAAACTGGTACACTCGCCTCCGCCAGCTAGCAGTAGTGTAATACGACGTGGTATGGACTCTAGTAATGTCTTGAGTAGTGTTGGAGGGAACCGACACCGTGCATCCTGCACTGCTGTCCATGAATCCGTTACAGCGAGAGTGGGTGGAAATCACTTTTGAACAGCACGTCGCACGGCATGATGGATATGCTCATTAATGTTCATGTCAGGAGAGATTGGTGGCCAGCGAAGGTGTTTAAACTCAGGAGAGTGTTCCTAGGCGCTCTACAGCAATTCTGGACGTGTGGGGTGTCGAATTGTCCTGCTGGAAATGTCCACGTCCGTCGGAAGGGACAATGTACATGAACGGATGTAGGTGGAAAATACGTATGTGTCACTTGTATCTAGACTATCAGGGGTCCCTTATAACTCCAACTGCATACGACCCACACCATTACAGATCCTCCACCATCTTGTCCAGTCCTCTGCTGACATGCAGATTCCATGAATTCATGAATTTGTCCCCATACCGCTAGATATAAATACAAACGAGACTCGTCAGACCAGGCAACATGTTTCCATTCATCAAGAGACCGATTGTCGGTGTTGACAGACGCAGGCGAGGTATAAAGTTTTGTGCCGTGCAGTCAGCGAAGGTACACGAATGGACCTTCGGCTCCGAAAGCCCATATGGGTGATGTTTCGTTGAATAGTTCGTGCGTTGACCTTTATTGATGGCCCAGCACTGAAATTTGCAGCAATTTACGGAAGTGTTGCTGCACTTCTGTCATGTTGAATGATTCTCTTAAGTTGTCGTTGGTTCCGTACTTGCAAGATTTTTTTCCAGCTGCAGCAATGTTGGTGAGTTGATGTTACGCCGGATTCCCGAAATTCGCGGTGCACTCGTGAAATGATCGTACTGGTAAATCCCCACATCATCGCTACCTTGGATATGGTGTGTCCCGTCTCTCGTGCGCTGAGTATAACACCACGTTCAAACTCACTTAAATTGTGATAACCTGCCTTTGTAGCAGCAGCAACTTATCTAACACCTACGCCAGACTCCTGTTGTCTTATATAGGCGTTGCGGACCGCAGCACCGTTCTCTGATTCTTCACATACTTCTGTGTTTGCATACGCATGTCTCTACCAGTTTATTTTGCTGTTCGGTGTATGTTGGTGAATTGGGAGAGCATAAATACCTAGGGTATTGAAGCAACACTATTATTACGAGGGGAAGTTGGAAAATAAGTTTCGCCTGTCGACAGTGGGCAGATTTGTGTATGAAAGGTAAAAAATAGTATGAGACACTAAAGATGAGAAATATCTTTTTTTTTCGACATAACTTGCAAGTACATTGGAAAGGCATTTGTGATACCGCTTTATAAGCTTCAAAAAGTCGTCCAGGGAAAAATCAGGGCGTTGCATACGGAAGAAACGTGGAACGGCTACGGGCGAAAGACGACACAGCTGGTGAACGGGCACGTGCAAGACAGCGATACACCAATGGGTAGAGGTCGACCATGAATATGGAATTGACTTTCTGTTTAGGATTGTTACGGAGGATGAAACGTGAGTCCACCATTATACGCCCGAATCGAAGGCTCCATCCATGGAGTGGAAACATCCGTCATCACCTGCCCAAAAGAAGTTCAAAAGCACTCCGTCTGCAGGTAAAATGCTACTCGCCGTTTTCTGGGACGCCAAAGGAGTTTTGTTACTGGACTTTTTGAAGGATGCAGCCCTCAATGCTGCGCGGTACTGTGCTACTTTGTCGAAATTGAAAGAGGTGATTCGGAAAAAGCGACCTGGCCTTCTCAGATCTGGCGTTCTGCTACTGGATGACAATACGAGACCACACTCGGCGACGGGAATGCAAAACCATATTGCGCCTCTTGGTTGCGAGTGCCTACACCATCCGCCATACAGTCCTGATCTCGCACCAAGTGACTTCCACATGTTTCCAGATTTGAAGAAGACTTCAAACAAGCCATTCAACGCTTCTGCCGTATGCAACACCGCGATTTTTTCCTGGACGGGTTTTTTAAGCTTATAACGCGGTATTACAAATGTTTCAATGTACTTGGAAATTATGTATAAAATATTTAATGTCTCATTCTATTTTTTCCCTTTCATAATCATCTCTAACAACAGTCGACAGGGGAAACTTATTTCCTAATTCCTCCTCGTATTAATCTCGTTCAATTGAAGGTACTATCAGGATTTTTTTCTCTTGGTGAGAGGTTCAAAGCGTGTTGTTTTCAGCCTCACAATGGGAATTAAGGAGCTAATTGAGTGGTATGTATTGGCTCCAAAGTCACGGGACCTCATAACGGGTTATAGAGCTGTTTGCTGACATCATAAACTCCCATGTTGCATCCGAATGACGCCATTGGAAGAAGATGCTGCTTGATCTACCAGGGAACCGATAAGCTGATGAATCAGTGGGCTGATCTTCACAGAGAGATTGATTCTCTCAACTGAAGTGCGGTTGACACGACATACAAAAATACAAGCATTAATCATCATATGGTCGCAGAAATTCATATCATTTAGTGATTAAGTTGATCTGTGTTGCGCCTGATTTTGTTCTTATGATCAGTACTTATTATTGGTTTCTCTTTTTTATTCATATATCTCCTGATGAATAACATCAATTACTTTACTGGAAACTAGTATATCTTTTCAGTAAACAACATAATGAGGATTATTCTGTGATTCTATATTCCAATATGGATCACATGGTGGATTTATATTGGATGCAGTGAATTGTTTATAAAGACAAAATACATTCAGAAATACGTCGCGAAAGACAGACATAGTAGAAAACAAAGTAAATATGAAGTTGGATTATATCTAAGATGAAACGTTTTTGACAACTGGATTTGCATAAACACAAAGGTTTTCGTTTCTGCTTTCTGGGCTTAATACAGGAGGAGTAGGTTCGGTTACTGCTGCGGAAGTATTCCGCAACAAGGGCAAGAGAGGAGGGAACGCACAACTCCCCAGGGCCGCGTCGGATTAATAATAATTCTATGCAAACGCATCTCTCCCGGCGTGTGCTGTGTCGGCCCAGGCTTCGCCTCTTCTCCATTTTTCCATGCCGCTAATTATGCACCGTAGTGTGAATTTTCGCAGTTTCCACTCGCCACTTTCTTTTCACTATTACTGCGATTTAATGGAAATTATGTCGCTATACTTCGAAACTCTGCTTGCGGCGCAAGCTGTGTACCACACCGCTATTAGATTCCTATCACTTTGCATTCAGAACCGAACTCCCTACCAATCACATTTTAAGAATAATATTGGAAGCATGTACTTATTTTCCCATTGTTTTAAAACCATTAAGAATTTTCCTTCGCTTACTGGAGCTGTTGACTAACTTTTCAGAAAAGGGGTAGGAGAAAGGAACAAATTAATCTGTTCCGGAGTGACACACGATTGCCCTGCAATAACAGGTACACTACAACACAAGCATCTACTCGAGAAGTAGAGAAGTTCTAAGGGAATGACAGGAGAGTAACTTTTCGTTGTCGTCGAGATCTATACTTCCGTCGGTAAAATATTCTTTAAGACGTCGTACATTCCATGACAGAGGGTCGTTCGTATCAATATCACCATCATTCTGTATAATTACATGCGTGAGTAGATGGATTACGTTATTCATATAACCCGTTTACCCGATTTTAAAATATTATACATGATGGGAACGGATCCCACAATCCTAACGCAACGGATATCTGTAAGGATGGACGGGGGAGAGGAGGCGTGGGACAGCTCTGGAGCCGAAGGGATCTGGACTCGATTCTCAGCATGTTTAATCTGTTAAAGTAGCGTGGTTAGGCTACAGATAATCCATCTGTCAACATAGCTTCCTTCAAATTGTTTAATACCCTTTAGCTAATAGACGAGATCAACAGACGAACGCTTTGATTTGTGGTTTTTATTGGTGATCCTGCACTGCCTCGTTTCTGAGGTCGTGATACAGTCAAATTATCAAATGAGGGTCGTCAGTGGTACGCAACACTTGGAACTGAAAGCACGTTTATTACGATCATGAACGTACAGTCAAAACATAAGTGAACTTGCGACGTCCCTCTCCCTTTTTGTTCTTCCTCCAACTGATATCTTTTTGTCCTCTGTAGGTTTGGACAATTAAGTGTCTGCTGGATGGCTGTTATGGAGAAGAGTCCACTCAGTTAATATTAAACACACGTCAAATAAAATCTTACACTTATCTTTCACCTTGGTCGGTTGCGTTGCTTGCTGTGACGATCTTGCTTTGTGTACCATTAGCTGTGTTGTTATTTCGCTGTAAATATTTTCCAGGTAATATTTGTTGAAATGAAAACGCGTAGTAGAGTTTATACTTTTTTATTAACTGTTACGGCACTGCTTCTCTTGCGCAAACTTTCACAAGTATAAATAACACAATATCAGATACATGGCCTCAGAGCAAGAGTCAGTGTGTCACTGCAAGTGTCCTGCGAGAGTGCCCCAGCGTGAAGAGTCTGCGAGTTCGATGCTTTTATTCCCACTCTGAGGTTCACAAGTATGTATTTATCCACTTAAAATTTTAAAGCAAGGTAAATGTTATTTACATATTACGTAAAGGTAGTAAACACTATACATATTTCATTTCTTTAATTTAATGGTGTTTGTGTTTTGCTAGTTACTTGTAAAATAGTTATAAAATGTACCTCTAACAAAGTAGTTGTCATGACTTCGAAAAATGGCGCCTGTTTGTTTACTTCGAGTATATTAAATGTTTCGACAGACAGGAGTTTAATGTTGTTTGTGCGTTTTATTAAATGACTTATTATTTTCGTGAATATATTTTGGTGCATCTGTTTCGTTCGTCAGTGACCAATGTTTACATGAATTTGGAAAGTTCCGTTATATTTATTAAATCGGCAATTAATGGCAAGATTCAGTGTTATTGAGTCTATAAACATAATATTCGTTATCAGTGAGTGTTAAAGTTTCATGTATGCTAATAGGTTTCGCTGTTCTAATTTTATTTATACTTTCAAATTATTGCAACATGTGTCACCCAACACTATTTGCTTCTACTTCTATTTATTAACAGAAAAAGGGTGTGTCACGTTTTTTTTATTATACACGAAAATATATTTTGGCCTACTAGTATGTACTTTTTGCTGTATTATAGCTAATCAATTTTTTCGAGTTAGGGTAAAATTATCGATGGTCCACTTATGTATTGTTATTCTGGCATTTAGGTGTAATTACAATCAATTAGAATGCATAATATAGTTTTTTAACTGATGCTGTCTCCCAAAGGTAACACTTATTGGGATAATTTCATAAAGATATTGGGTCTGACACTAATGGGTAGTGGTATAGGGTGTGCATATATATAAATATTACAAACTCCTGGACAGGAAGAGTAGCTATTTACACAAACATAGAATAGTCGAGAATGTTGACGTTTACACAAAAATCGTATTTTTCATAATGCACTTATATTACAAACACAGTATATTTCAAAAAATATCCAGAGTCTATGATTATTAGGTACGAAATAACGTCTGGTGGTCGACTTTGAAGTGGAGATTACAGCACACCAGGAAGCGGTGCTGTGTCCACAAGGTTTTCTCTATTGCTGCCTCTCCTGGAAGGGTTCGCATTGGTGCTGCCTGCAGTATCCTGGAACTAGATCTTGTCAGTGGTTTCTCCTGTAAGCCGGTGATGGCGGATCTTTACTTCTCGGTCATGTTGCTGCATGCTCTTCACCATAACAAGCATCCAAGGTAGCTCTCCCGTCGAAGGTTCGTAATACACGAGTAGGTTTTCAGTTTCCTTGAACTTCTCATCTCGATCTGTGCCTCTGTTTCATGTGGAAGACATAGAAGACACGTCTGAGCTGTTGTCTTCTTAGTTGAGGGTAAGAACTCTCGACTTGATATATGACAATCCACAAGTAACGAAGGACACGATAAGTAGTTGTGCAGTGGGCGTTGGGAACAAAGTATAGGTCTACCTCAGTGACATCATACGGGACGTCATCGATAAGTTACCTCATTTTTCCACTCCTCCTCTCCTCATTTGACGTAATTCCCTGACATAAGCAGGTTGCTGTGTGGGTAATTATCAGAAAATTCAAAAATTGTGGGGAAAATAAGAAAATAGCTAGTTTACCCTGTCCCTTTTCTACGACGTCACTGTGGGCGTATGCCACTTCAGCTGAGTACGGAATTCAAGATGCTGCACCAGTGAAGCCCAAACACAGCATCTTTCACGTCAGAAAACCAAGGTAGCTAACCCGGAAAGAATGGTCGACAGGCTCTAGTAGGCGAGTGTTGAGTATGGCTTATCTAGGAACACGAGTCCAGGCTCTATGACGTCAGAATCTAAGAGGGCGATGTAAGCTGCCCAACCTGGAATACGAACACAGTCTCTAATACGTCAGTATTGTAGAATGTGGACTCTGGAGGTACGAGCACAAGCTGCATTGTTTCCAGATTTCCTGGCATTTCCTCTGACATCATTCACGTGTGTAGCAGATAACTGTGCTAAGTCTCTTTGATGTAGAAATAACTGACTGCGGTGAATAGTATTTTTTCTATATATTTTAACTGTATTTAACCCAGGAAGCAGTAACCAATCTTTTGACGTAACATGTTACACCAAGAGATGTACACTCTTTAGGCGTTCATTCACAGTTAGTGGCGGCTGGTGCTTCAGATGACTGGGGATTCACTTCTTTCAGTGCCGGATCTGGATAGTGGATGTTTCGCCCCCCTGCCACCCACCCCTCCCTCCCGCTCTGCGCGTCCAAAGAGACAATTTGGTGCACCTCTCTGGGTGGCGTCGGGGCAAAGCGCCCTGGTTTACCCCCCTCCCCCTTTAGATATATTTTACAAGATCTACAGAATGCCTTACCTCGGCTTGTTTGCTCTTGCTTCAACTCGAGCTGAGACGTCTGCCTACCAAGCTTCGTTATTTCACACTTCACTTCCAAACTTAAATCTAAGTAATTTGTTTCTAAAAGATAATTAACGTTGTTCATTTCTCTTTCATAATAAACACCAAGAACATGTGAATGTGCACATGAACACTAAAACACAGTAAATAACTGATTACTGTTAAGTGACTGTAACAAAATGAATCTCTTACGATGAAGAGACAAGCTAACTTCAGGTCACGTGACATTGTAATCAGCACCCACTCCTATTCTTACGCATGCGTAAAGGATGCTCTACCCCACATCTTTTCAAACAGTTAAATATTTGTTACAATGAAGAGTATAAATGCCATTTACTCTAAAAATCGCGACACATTTGCTAAAACGTCCAAAGATTTGTGGCAAGTAACAATACAATAGTCATAGTATTTCCCGCATCTGTTACACAGAGGATTGGGATTTAAAAAAAAATTCTTTCCGTCAGGTTCGAACCGACTACCTTTAACACCACTGCCCGATGCCGCTAACCACACAGCTACTCTTGTTTGGTGGAGAACAGTGACTTCATTATTATTCGTGATTGTATCTTCTGAAGGCTTTTACATTTGATGCATCATTAATTTATAGTTATAAGATATTTTACCAAATATGACGTGGTTTTCATGAATCTTCAATGCGCCAAAAACAAATATGAAGGGCGGATGTTGCCTTCATGGAGGATTCGCGCAAGGCGAGGTGCGCAGTAACTCCATTGTCTGTGCTTCGGAAGCATTCGTGCGTAACCGCCAGAGCTCGAGTAGGCAGGAGCTGGCGTCTCTACCAGCTCCAACGCCACTGTATAGCGGCGTTTCCCCTCGCCCCTCCCTGCTGCGGGAGCGTACATATGCTGCATCCAGGGGATTCAGAAGAGGATTTGAACCTCACCCGCGCATGCGCATTGCAACGCTGCGGCCACTGCCGCCTATATTACGCGGCCGCTCTACGACTCGTATACGTGCTGTCTCCGCGACGTAAAACGTTTCTCATGCGGTAAAAATACTTTGAATGTGCATATAAAATGATCTGATAGAAGAACGAAAAGAAGAATGATAGTTTAAGAACACTTTTTATTTATTTACTTTTTTTCACGACGAGATTTTTTCTGGGGGTTCACTGAACCAGTGAACTCATATTACGCGCCGCCATTGGTCACAGTTTAAACAATTCGAAGCTTTTTTTAAAACTGTGTATTTGTTTAGTAGTAGTAATAGGATGAGGAGACGAAACAATGCTATCTATTCTTTTTACTGACAACCGTGTGGGGCTGGAAAGGGCCATCATCACGGCGCCCCCCTTCTCTTTCGTGCGTGCTGCACGGGGCCGCCAAATCACCGTAGCGCTAGGGGGAAAGATGGATATGTGACTCAGCGAGCCTGCCAGTGACGCTACAGCTGCAGGCCCCGCAGCTCACTTCCATATTGCGCCAGGCATCATGTCATGTCACCTCGTGCTATTCAATGATGACCGACAGCAGTTCCTCAACAGGCGTCACACCAATACCAACAACGTCAGGCACAAAATGTTCAAATGTTTGTAGAACTTATGGGACTTAACTACGGGGTCATCAGTCCCTAAGCTTACAAACTACTTATGAACTAGCTAAGACTAATGACAGCACAAATATCCATGCCCGAGGGGGGATTCGAACCCCCGACCGTAGGGGCCGTGCAGACCGCGTCAGGCACATATATAACTCTGAGCCTATAGGTATTTGACCGAGTGTGTTGCTAAGGTTTCCTTCCTCTGTGTAGCACGGGCAAACTTTCCACAATATGGAAAAGATCATTGAGATATTAGTCACGGTACTTGCTTTCTGGGTTGTAACCAGTCTGTTACTTATAGCTGCCAAAGAGAGAAACCACTGAATGCGCTTTACTGTTCTAATTATTCACTCAGCAAGAATTTCATGTCTAACTACTGCAGTGTCGCGATGACACGAAAGACCGCTACACCACTGTCGATACGGCCACGAGGACACCGGCAGCTGGTAGTATCAGGTCATAGACTTCCTCATGAGGCCACACGTATGAACAGTATCACGTGCGTCTAATCTAATTGCCCGAGGCATATTAACCGTCGGCGCATACGGCCTGTAGGACGATGTGCAACGAGTCCTCAGCGTGATATGATCCAGCGGACAGTGAACTACGATACAGGATAAAGTGCTACGCTTCGTAGTGCTTCGAGACTTGTCTATGTATTGACACTTTTAAACTATCAAGGACAGCATTGGAACTATGAATTATTTACAGACGTCTAGACTTAAACCTCATCAACGCCCGAAGAAGATAATACATTTATTTGTAGTAAGTTTCATATGCGTTACTCAAGCTGTAGGGTCCTTCTGTTAAACACCTCCACAACGTCTACAGCGCTATTGAATAATAAGAATAAATACACCGTACTATTGACGGATTTTGGCGATGATGGCACAACAGAATTCTTCAAGTAATAATAATCAATGAATATATGCAGATGATAATGAAAGAAAATACTGATTCAAGATTTATAGAAATCTGTGAACGAATAAAGAAGTCTGAAAATTAATAGCTTTTTTCTAAGCTTATCATCAACATAAAAATGTGGGTTCCACGGTTGCGTGTCCATTCTTACACAGCAAATATTCTTACCTACAACTGAAATACAAGTATATCACAGTTTTATTGCACTCGTACTTCCACACTCTAATACGGAGATTTTTCCCTCATTCTCTAGGGGTGGAAATCATTAAAAGAAAGGCGTTATCCGTTGTGACGAGAACTATTTGCAAAATTTCTTTCAACAACTTTCTCTTCCGAACGCGTACAGATTTTGTTAGCATCCACCTACATAGGAAGACATGTTCATCAAAATAAAATAGAGAAATAAGATCGAAAACGGAAAGATTTAGGTGTTCATTTTTTCCGCAAGCTGTTAGAGAATATAACTGTAAAGAAACATCATAAAAGCGGGTCGATGAACCCTCTGCCATGGACTTCACTGTGACTTACAGAGCATTTGTGTAGATGTCTTTGGGAGTGAAACAGCCGGCCGCGGTGGCCAAGCGGTCTGCGGCGCGCCAGTCACGGTCTGCATGGCCACTACGGTCGGGGGTTCGAATCCCCCTCGGGCATGGATATATATGTACCGTCCTTAGTAATAGCTAGTTCATAAGTAGTTTGTAAGTTGAGGGACTGATGACCCTGAAGTTAAGTCCCATAGGCTCTACAATCATTTGAACATTTGATTTGGAGTGAAACAGAAAGGTGCCACTCTCAATATGGTTGGTTGTGGTGTAAATATATAGATGTAGTTGAACAGACAATAGATGATGTTTATAAAGATTCGAGGGTTCGTCAGTTGGTTTATAGAGTGTGCTATGGTGCTGACACTTGCTCCAACTAGCATATTTTGTTCTGCATGGAAACAAAGCAGTGAAGATCCATTTACTGAAATAAAAGTATATTTTAAAGTGTTGGAATTTGTAGATGATTTCTATGAACAGTCAGTATTAGGCCATGGAATTAAATTACGTACATATCTAGCCGTAGATAGAATTTTGACCGCTTTCACATGTTATATCACAAAAGTGTGATTTTGTTGAGGACTTTCATTATAGATATAGAAATGTTAAAGCAGTGTTGCAGTGTTTCAGATTTAAATACGATGTGCGGTGTCCTTGTTTATTGACAAAACTAAGCAAATATCGTTCAAACATGCATGCATGTCTGAGTGAACGGACACTGCAGCGACTACAGCTATCAAATTATATGCCATATAAAACATAAAATGTATATAAATGCAAGCCTCACGACGAATTCCTTGCACCATAAAAGGTTGTGAGGTCTCATGTCAAACCAATTCGGTTATGTTAATTAGAGTTCATGGAACCACCTATTCAATAAAAAAATGTTCAAATGTTTGTATAGTCTATGGGACTTAACTACGGGGTCATCAGTCCCTAAACGTACAAGCTACTTATGAACTACTTACGAACTAGGACGGCACAAATATCCATGCCCGAGGGGGGATTCGAACCCCCGACCGTTGTGGCCGTGCAGACCGTGACTGGAGCGCCTTAGTCCCCTCGGCCACCGCGATCGGCACCTATTCAATACCTTGTTATAATTTAGTTACTATAAATGTTGGTAGGTAACTAATTAGATAACAAATTATAACGCGGTGTTGAATGGGTGGTTCCACGAACAGTAACTAAAATAACCAACTTGGTTTGCCTTAAGATTTCACTACTTTTTACTGTGTCAGGAATTCGTTGCGAGACGCGCAATTTACGTTTTTAATATATCTGCCACGGATTTTCTTAAAACCCATCTCAGAGGTTTTGATGTACAAAAATGTTGGAAGTCTGGAAAGGCAATTACATTGTTAATGCCAATCTTTTCATCATATACATGTACTGCAGCCTGTGGACGATCACTATAAAAATATCAAGTAAGTCTTGTATTTCGCATTTTGTGAACATCAGAATACATGGAAGTTGCGAATAAGGTATTTTTCCTGTATAACGTAAAGTAGGAGTTGTTATTTTACATGGTATATATTGAATTATCAGTTTATCTAACAAAACAGAAATTCAAAATTAATTACTTTAGTCCGTAAAAAGAAGCCTTTGTTTGGGATACACAATTGTGTTGTATGACACTGATTACTTATAACTGTATAAATCTTGCTCCTAGGATCAGTAAAATTATAAATTGGAGAATTACAGCATAAAAATAATTTATTTCTTGAGAAAAAATCCCAAGTCTTAGAGCGTTAATAATAACTACTTAAATGAAAGATGAATTTCAGTAATTCTCATCATTGTGGGTTCCAGTTGGAAAGTTCTTTTGGACAACAGGCTAATGTTGGCATTGTTGTTTAGCGAAATTGAAGTAAGTGCACGCTGCATTAGTTTCGTACTTCAGTCCCCACATTTTTGTAAGATACTAATCAATAACTCCCATGTCGGGCCCGGTGGTCTTGGGGTAAAGTGCTTGACTGGAAACCGAAGGGTGGCGGGTTCGAAACCCGGTCGGACCTCGGAATTTTTCAGTCTGCACTTTGACCCATCCTTCACCTCTCAATGATGTGAGGAGTCGCCAGAAACGACACGTGGTTTGGATTCCTCGTAGGTGCCCTTTCCCCGGTTGGATAACTGGGGTAGGCTAGGGACACGCAAGTCGCCGAAGTGGTGTCCAATTGAAAGACTTGCACCAGGCCAATGAGCCACACGAAATTATTGTTATTAATATAATAACTCCCTTTTCAGGAATATCTATAGGCCTAATACTGCACCTTCACCTTCAATAACGAATCCTTCAATGTTCAAATGTTTGTAAAGCTTATGGGACTTAACTACGGGGTCATCACACCCCATTTGTACTTCACTGAAGGAGCGCGCTTGGATGTTATTTCTTCTTTGGTAACATTTGTTGTAAGTCAGCTATGGATTTTCTTAAATCCCACCCCTACACCTTCTTTTTTATTTTCGTCTGAGGTTTAATGTAACCACTGTTGACAAGTCTGCGCTGAAAGTATTTCTAAGTCTACATCTACATCTACATGGGATACTCTGCAAATCACATTTAAGTGCCTGGCAGAGGGTTCATCGAACCACAATTATACTATTTATCTCCCATTCCATTCTCGAATAGCGCGCGGGAAGAAAGAACACCTGAATCTCTCTGTTCGTGCTCTGATTTCTCTTATTTTATTCTGATGATCATTTCTACCTATGTAAGTGGGAGTCAACAATATATTTTCGCATTCGGAGGAGAATTTTGGCAATTGGAGTTTCGCAAGTAGCCCACGCCGTAGCCATAAGCGTCGTTGTTGTAATGATTCCCATCCCAGATACTGTATCATTTCCGTAACGCTGTCTCCCCTGTATCGTGACAATACGAAACGAGCTGCCCTTCTTTGGACTCTTTCGATGTCTTCCGTCAAACCCACCTGATAAGGATCCCACACTGGGCTGCAATACTCCAAAAATGGACGGACAAGCGCAGTGTATGCAGTTTCTTTAGTAGTTCTGTTGCATCTTTTAAGGGTTCTGCCAATAAAACGCAGTCTCTGGTTCGCCTTTCCCACGATATTATGTACGTGTTCTTTCCAGTTTAAGTCTGAAGTAATAGTAATTCCTAGGTATTTTGTGGAGTTTACGGCCTTCACATTTGATTGATTTATGTTGTAAACAAAGTTTAACGGATTTCTTTTCGTACTCATGTGGACGACTTGTGAGGTACGGTGTCAAAAGCTTTCTGGAAATCAAGAAATACGGAATCGATTTGCAAACCTTTGTCGATAGCACCCATCACTTCGTGTGAATAAAGAGCTAGTTGTGTTTCGCATGAACGATATTTTCTAAATCCGTGTTGACCTTGGGTCAATAGATCGTTCTGTTCGAGATAATTCATAATATTTGAATACCGGATATGTTCCAAAACTCTGCTGCAATTTGACGTCACTGAAATAGGCCTGTAGTTTAGTGGGTTACTCCTACTGCCTTTCTTGAATATAGGCGTGACCTGTGCAACTTTCCAATCTTTTGGTACAGATCCTTCTATGAGAGAGCGGTTGTATATGACTGTTAAGTAAGGAGCTATCGCTTCAGCATAATCAGATAGAAATCTAATGGGTATATAATCCGGACCAGAAGACTTGTTCCTGTTAAGTGATTTTAGTTGCTGCACTACTCCGATGATATCTACTTCTATGTTACTCATTACGGCATCTGTTCGTAATTCGAAATCTGGAATATTGGTTTCGTCTTCTTTGGTGAATGAGTTTCTAAAAGCTAAGTTTAGTAACTCTGCTTTAGTAGCGCTGTCATCGGCAGGATCGCCATTACTATCACGTAGTGAAAGTATTGTTTGTGACTTGCTCCGAGTGTATTTAACATATGACCAAAATCTCTTTGGGTTTTCAGTCAAATTACGAGAAAGAGTTTCGTTGTGATAAATATTGTAGGCATCTCGCATTGAAATCCTCGCTAAATATCGAGCTTCTGAGTACGATAGCAAATCCTGGGGATTTCGTGTTCGTTTAAATTTAGTATGCCTTTTCCTTTGCTTTTGCAACAGTGTCCTGACCTGTTTTGTGTACCAAGGGGGATCGCCTCCTTCTTTTATTAATTTATTAGGTATAAAACTTTCAATTGCTGTCGATACCACTTCTTTGAATTTGAGGCACATGTGGTCTACACCTACGTTTAGTGTTAGAAACGAGTGGAAGCTGTCTTTCAAGAAGCAATGTTTTTTGTTTCTATCTGCTTTCCTGAACAAATATACTTTGCGTTTATTTTTGGTAACTTTGGGACTTCCGATATTCAATTTCGCTACGACAGCTCTGTGTTCACTAATACCTGTATCCGTTTTGATGCTCGTTATGAGCTCAGGATTATTTGTTGCTAAGAGATCAAGTGTGTTTTCACATCCATTTACAATTCTAGTTGGCTCATGAACTAATTGTTCGAAGTAATTCTCAGAGAATGCGTTGAGTACAATTTCGGACGATGTTTTATGCCTACCTGCTGATTTGAAAATATAATTTCGCCAACAGATCGAGGGTAAATTTAAATCACCGCCTACTATTATCGTGTGAGTCGGGTACGATTTGTAATTAGACTCAGGTTTTCTTTGAACCTTTCTGCTATTGTATCGTCAGAGTCGGGAGGCCGGTAAAAGGAACCGATTATTAACTTCTTGCGATTTTCGGGTACAACCTCTACCCATAATAGCTCGCACGAACTATCAACTTCAACTTCGCTACATGAAATACTACTTTTGACGGCGACAAACACGCCCCCACCTATTTTGTTTAATCTATCCTTTCTGAACACCGATAGAGCTTTTGAAAATACTTCTTCTGAACTTATTTCCGGCTTGAGCCAACTTTCGCTGCCTATAATGATGTGTGTTTCGGTGCTTTCTATTAACGCTTGCAGTTCTGGAACTTTCCCGACACAACTACGACAATTTACAACTGTTATACCGATAGTTTCCGGATCTACATTTCTCCAGTGATCCACCTGAACCTTTTGAGTTTGCCCATTTTCTATTTCCCCGAAGCTCTTTATCCTAAAAAACCGCCCAGTCCACGCCACACAGCCCCCGCTACCCGTGTAGCCGCTTCCTGCGTATAGTGGACTCCTGACCTATTCAGCGGAACCCGGAAACCCACCACCCGATGGCGCAAGTCAAGGAATCTGCAGCCTACACGGTCGCAGAACCGTCTGTGCCTCTGATTCAGACCCTCCACTCGGCTCTGTACCAGATGGCCACAGTCGGTCCTGTCAACTATGCTGCAGATGGTGAGCTCTGCTTTCATCTTGCAAGCAAGACTGGCAGTCTTTACCACTTCAGTTAGCCGCTCGAAACCTGAGAGGATCTCTTCAGATCCGAAACGACACACATCATTGGTACCGACGTGAGCCACCACCTGCAGTTGGCTGCACCCCGTACCCTTCATGGCATCCGGGAGGACCCGTTCCACATCTGGAATGACTCCACCCGGTATGCACATGGAGTGCACGTTGGCCTTCTTCCCCTCCTTGGCAGCCATCTCTCTAAGGGGCTCCATCACCCGCCTAACGTTGAAGCTCCCAACTACAAGAAAACCCACCCTCTGTGAAAGCCCGGATCTTGCAGGCTGGGTGGTGACAGGGTGAGAGACACCATCCGACTCAGGAACGTCGTCCTGAGCAGACAGCGCCTCAAACCTGTTCGCAAGACGAACCGGGGAGGCCTCACGATCGGTCCCTCGGAATGTCTTGCGCCTCCCGCCACGCACTGGAGCAACCTCCCACGCAACCACGGGTGGGATGCCTGCCTCACTGCTAGCAGTTTCAGGGCATGTCGCTGCCGCAGGCTGATCGGTGGAGACGACGGGAGTCCGTTCGGTGCCCACCGCCGGCCAACAACAACGACGCCCATCGATCGCAGCTTCCAACTGTGCAACCGAGGTTAACACAGCTTGAAGCTGGGAGCGAAGTGTCACCAGCTCAGACTACATCCGCATTCTGCGGTAGTCGACTCTATCAATGTATTTGTCTGAAGGACGTTACCCGTTTGACAAGCTAACTGTAATGATTTGCTTGTAAGTCAGTATTTTATTATTAACTGTTGCAAATCGTGTAAAGTGACCACAGAATCGGGAATCGCCACGTGTTCGAAAATAAAGAGCCAAATACTTACTTAATTTTTTATTCTCTAATCAGCTGCTACATATGATTTCTGACGACTCCTCACATCGTAAAGATGTGTAGGCTTCGATAAAATGCAAGTTTCAAAAGAAAAATCCTTTACCCCACCAGATATGGAACTTAGGACCTCGGGCATGCTAGTCCCGCGCTTTACCGCTTAACCATTACGATCTCAGTCCAGTTAGAATAAAGTTAGCAGATACTATAACACAAAGCGTTCAGACCGTTCGAAAGCGCTGTAGATATTTAGGCATGTTTTAAGTTTTCGTTCCATTACATGCCAAAAACTGAATACAAAATTTTAAGTTTCTATGTACGATGGAGGTACCTTAAAATTTTGATGATGGGTGAATGAGTGTCACAGTTAACGATTTTCGACTCTCAATATTTCGTGAGCTATAATGTGCATAATAGTATAATTGGGGAATACAGCTAGTTATAGTAAATACTCTTGGTCACAGGATGTTCGGGTTTATTTCTGTATTCATAACGAAGATGCAAGGGGGTAGAAAGTGCCGTGAATGGCTTGGAGAAAAAAGATGCTACGGCTGTGCTCGGATCCTCACAGCGTAGAAAGGTGTCGAATAGATTAAAATGAAAAGTTAAAAATAAAAATTCTATTTTTTCACCGGAAATCGATCCTGCGATCTTTCCGATAAGGAGTCGAGTGCTTTACCACGAAATGATTATCTTCGTTACACGCCCAATTTAGCAGATACCCTTTCGTCAAGCGAAAATGCGTTTTGAAACGGGATTTGATATTTACGGATTTTTTAATTTTTGCGTCCACTTTAGGCTAAACACTATCTAAATACGATACTTGACGTTTGTATGGCTACTAGAAGTACCTTAGAATTTTAATGACTGGTGAATGAATGAGTGACATAAGTAAGGACTTTCGACTGATAATATTTCGTGAACTATATGTTGCAGAATAGTATAATTTGGAAACATCCACTCCATCTACCCACAACATATACAGGATTCACTAGCAGCCTTCCTGGCCTGTCCAAAACCTTTATCAATTCTTTTTCCCTCCCTTCACCCTGTAGCTTCAGCTCTGCGGGCGAAAATGGGGAACACAAATGTGTATCCCTCAAAGTCATTGCGCAATATTCCTTGCATAAGTGTGTAAAGAATATGCATGAAAGCGTCTGAAAAGACAGTTTCGCTTTAAATAGCAGATTAAAAAGTTGTCACGAAAGTATAATAGTTTCCAAAAAAGTTATCTACATTCGTCTTTTGAGGGGGTTGCTTGGACTTTTTGTGAATATTGTTGAAGTAGTTAATGTTGCAGGAAAAAATACTTACGTTACGCAGTATAATAAAACACCAATTTGTAGGTATCGCAATAGATGTTGTAGGAAAAATGCTTGCACCTTACACAGGAGTAATCGCTCTGCAGCATAACTGTTTACATATGCATTTAAATGTCGTTTAGTAACCTTTAACGGCTGAGCACAAAGGTGGTCACGACTGAGAATATGTGAGAGACGTATCAACTTATTCCAAGGTAACCCGTATTCCGACTATGAGGACCACATACTTCGACACTCATAGGTTGTTCAAATGTTCAAAAGTTTGTAAATTTATCGGACTCAACTGCGTGGTTATCAGTCCGTAGCTTACAAACTACGTAAACTAAAGTAAATTAATCTAAGGACAACACAAACACCCTATCCCGAGGGGGACTCGAACGCCCGACGGCGAACGACCGCGCGCACCGCATCACGGCGGCCCGTGCGCACCTCTAATCCGCCGCGGCAGTGATAGGTTGTCTATGGTTCATAACTAGGATATGACTACAGAAACCTATATCATGAACCATATGATGATCCCAGTCCCACCGACCGAACATAGCAGCAGCAGCTTGCGCTATATGCGCCCGCGCATTGTCGTGCAAAATGATGGGTGGGTTGCGCAGAAAATGTTGCCGCTTCATTCGCAAAGATGGTCGCTGGTGATGCTCCAAAAACGAATAGTAATACTGTGCATTGGCCGTCTGCCGTGGAGGAACATAATGCGTTAGGATAACACTACCACAGTAGTACAAGGGAAACACCATAACTTTCACCATAATGGGCAACAGCTTGGCAACACTTTCTGCGCAACCCACCCATTATTTTGCACGAAAATTCGCGGGCGCATACAGCGCAAGCTGTGGCTACTCTGTTCGGTCGATGGGACTGGGAACTACTGTAACATCCACCATATGACATTGATTTGATTCCCAAGATGAAGGAACCACTTCCTGGCATTCGCTTCTGAACTGTTCCAGAGATTCGACAGGCCGTAGACCGCTACTTTCGCACCATCAACAGAACAGGTTCTGCTTACTGTATACTACGCCTTTCACATGGCTGGCAACGGATTCTACACAATGCTGGTGTCTACTCTGAAGCCGCGGCGGATTAGCCGCGCCTACTGGAACGCCGTGTTGCGGTGCGCGCGGCCGTTCGCCGTCGGGGATTCCAATCCCCCCTCAGGCATGGATGCTTGTGTCGTCTTTAGTATAAGGTAGTTTATAAGTCGTTTGTAAGTTTACGGAATGATTACCCCGCAGTTAAGTTCAAAATGTTCAAATGTTTGTTAAGCTTATGGGACTTAACTACGGGGTCATCAGTCCCTAAACTTACAAACTACTTATGAACTACCTACAACTAAGGACGGCACAAATATCCATGCCCGAGGGGGGATACGAACCCCCGACCGTAGTGGCCGTGCACACCGTGACTGGAGCGCCTCAGTCCCCTCAGCCACCGCGGCCAGCAGTTAAGTCCCTTAAGCTTTACAAACATTTGAACATTTGATTTTCTACTTTGAAGGACAGAAACAGGTGCCATCATGTAAGGCTTTTGTATCGGTTGTGAATAAATAGTTGCCACTATTTAAGTTCCAGCCATCGTATATACTCAGTAATACCGCAGTATGCGTACTTGCTGGGGGAACGATAGGCAGGCGATGATGTGTCCGCTGGGTAGTATCCGCATCCAAATCTTTTCCTACTTACTGCCGGCCCGGAGGTCGGACGGGGCCGCCGACGATGCGAGCTCCTCCGGACGGAAATCCGCCAGAATCTGCGCTAATTACTATCGTATGTGTGGTTCGCCAAACGGCACTTGATACTTGCTGCGCTGCTTGCCCCTTGCGGCTAGGGCCTAATCTGCGACTGGTTATATAAAGTGTTAAACGCGTCTTTATGCCATCAACCAATAGCCAATGATTTAAGTAAAATTTATTCAAATGAACAAATAAATTTGTGCAAGGAAATATAAAACTAATTATATAACATTATACGAAAAATAGCTTACAAATAGCTATATCACTTCTTTAGGAATATCGTTAACGCCAAAAATTTTTAAATTAATAGAGCCATTGTGACATGCCACAAATGTAGTCATACAGCATGGTAATCGATTGCCGTCTGGTGGCGTCGGTTGTCAGTTTCAGGGACGGTTTTTCTTTAGACGCATCGTCAGCAAGATGCCTAATGATGATCTCTCTGGTCTCCAGCGAAGTTGATAGATTGCAACGTTTCAGGAAGTGTCATACTACGCACTCACTCCTTTGCTTCCCTCTCTGTGAGGGAGTATATTGGGGAATTTGTAGCCAGTTGGCTTTTACTCCTCAGTGTATTGCGGTGTGTGTGTGTGTCTTTTACTGTACATTAAATGTCTGGGAACTGTGTTGAAGGTTCTGTGTGTGTGTCTAGTATTTGCCCTGGGTGGTCGTGGTGTTGGTTTTGTTGGGTAGGGATGTATTTAGAGATGGGTGTTAGGATTTTCCTCTTTGATCTAAGGGTCAACATTGGTCAGGGGACGCTTATGTTTGTCGCGGGACATCTCATACCGACCTAGGGAACGGATAAGTTCGTTTCCAGAGCTGGAGGAGCTCTCATAGAAGGCCCTTGCCAGAGCTTGGAAACGCTCTATTAGGAGGGAACTCCAGCAGCAGCGTGTAAGTCGGCCGTGGGGAAACCATGCGGTAGGTGCAGAGCCCTCTTGAGGCAGCGGTTCTGCAGTGTTTGCAGCTTGTCCAGGTGTTTCCTGGCTGCGTATGCCCATGCTGGGCAGGAGTATTCCTTTTGGGGACGGATTAGGGATAGGTATATGTTAACTCCAACGGAAGGGGTTAGGTAGCTGTTTTAGTTTAGGATAGGATAAAGGTCGGACGTTCTGGCGCAGACTTTCCTGTATACCTCGTACACATGGGGTCTCCACGTTAGACGATGGTCCAGGGTAACGCCTAGGTATTTGGGAGTTCTGCGCCAGGGGAGTTGGGATCCTTGGAGGTGGGGGAGGAGGGGGCGATTTTGAAGTGGACCGCGTTTCCCGAGCTTCTTCGTGATCAGCATGGCCTGATATTTTTCGGCGTTGATAGTGATTCGCCAGCGATAGGCCCATGTGTCTCTGTTATCTAAAACCCTTTGTAACCTACGGATGACCAGGCCCTTGTTTGGATTTCTAGTATAGAAGGCTGTGTCGTCAGCGTACTGTGCAGTGTTCACCAGGGGGACAGTGTGGGTGTTTGCAGTGTGCAAGCTGTATAGAATATGTCCCAGAACCGATCGCTGCGGCACCCCAGCACGAATACGCCTTTTGGACAGAGAAAGTCCTATTCGTTATATAGCTTTAGATTATCTGTACTATACTTCCGGGGAATCCCTGTGTGTATAATTTGTAAATTAACCCCTTGTGCCATACTGAATCGAAGGCTTTTGCCACGTCCAATAGCACTATCCCACAGTAGCCGTTTCGGTTGAAGGTTGATGTGGCTGCTTCAACCATTCTCATGATCTGTTGGGGGGGGGGGTGCAGAGTGTTTCTCCCGGAAACCAAATTGGAAATCCGGCAGAATTTGCTCTCTGGTGATGTGATCTTGTATGGGGACTAGTAGGAGGCGCTCATAGATCTTGCTGAGAGTTGACAAGAGGCTAATGGGCCTATAATGCTGCGAGAATAAGGGGTCTTTCCCTGGTTTGTGTATCGCAACCACTTCCGCATGCTTCAAGGAGGCTGGGAACACTCGGGTTGAAGACGTTCGCGAGTCGTGTAAATGCCGATGGCGGGAGGTTTTTGACTAACTTAATACTGATCTTATCGTGTCCGGGCGCCTTTTTGTTGGGTAAGTTTTTGATTATTTTGCCACGTCTTCAGGGGCAAAATGTGGAGATTCGTCCTCTTGGAGGCCCTCAGCATTGAGTAAGACACGCAGCTGACGGCGGACTATGTCCTCATGTTCATCATCCTGGGGGTCTTCTGCCTGAAACTGCTTCTCAAAAGAGACGGCAAGGACGTTGGCCTCATCAGCATGGCTGAAAACCAGACCCCGCTCACAGTGCAGGGGCGGCAACCTAGCGCGTCTTTTGGTGAACTGTCTGGTGGCATTCCAGAGAGTTTGGTCTTCTACATTGAGGGCTGTCAGGCGGTTTTGCCATTGCTGGTTTCTGTGCTCATTGAGCGTTACCTTCAGCTCTCTCTGTAGTCTGTTGAGCAGCCTCCTGATGGCTGGGTCTCTGCTTATTTCCAAATCTTTGGTCACTCGGTTTTTGTGCCGAATTTGTGCTAGTAGGTGCTCTGGGAGTTGTATTTGCGGTGGAGGGCCTTCCCTCAATGGGGGAGTGGCGTCCTCCGCCGCTTTTAAAATTGTCCCTGTGCGGTCCTGTAGCGCATGCTCAACTGTATCTGCAGATCTGCAGTAATGGACGAAGCGCGAGCAATGTTAGAGGCGACAGTTTCTCGGTATTGCTCCCAGTTTGTACGCTTGTATGACGTCTGATACAGTGGGAGTGCTACCCACTCTCCCACATCGACCTCAAAGATAACAAGGTTGTTGTCCGAGGAAATTCTGTCAATTGTCCTCGCAGTCACAAACCCCGTGCTCCTCCTAGTGAGTGTTATGTCTATCAAGTCGGGCGTACCTCCATTTTTTGGAAAGTGTATGGGCTCGACTGAACCCCATGTCTCAAATTGGTGGGTACGCGCTAGTTGTTGCAATTTGGCGCCTTCTGGACATGTTACCCTGGAATTCCAGTCTGGGTGCTTTGCATTGAAGTCACCTCCGATTAGAAGTTTTCCTTCTATTTGTCCTAGAGCTACTATGTCTCCCTCATCTAAATTTTCGCTTGGGGGTCAGTATATTGTAACAACTGTTAGGGGTCCAGTGGCTGTAGTTACTTCTACTGACACTGCTTCGATTTTGTTGGTAGCTGTGATGTATACCTGGTGGTGTGGGATCCCTCTTTTTATGTAGATGGCCACACCTCTGCCTGTGGTTGGCCTGTCTCTACGATGACAAATACAATTAGGAACTGTCACTTTAACTCCCGTTTTAAGATGGGTTTTCCCCATCATGCAGATGTCGATAGAGAACTCTTTCATGAGTTCTCTGAATTCGACCACTTGATTGACAATGCCATCTGCGTTGAAGGCGCACATTGTCAGGCCTTGGATTGTGGGCGTCTACCCATGATGAGGTTTTGGGGCTACAGAGGAAGTCGCAGAGGGAAGCGAATGCTGAACTGCTGTCTGAAGGGCAGCGAGGATCTGTGTGTTTTACCTCTGGGCCTCCTTGAATTCCTGCATCATTTGCATGATGAGGTTAATCGTTTGGACCAGAGTACTCAACAATTCATCTGAGGGAGACGTCTGGGAGGCAGTTGAGTGGGGTTCCCTAGAACTTTCCCTGTTTTGGGCGGACCTGGTCGTTTTCTGGTGGTTCCCGGTGTTGTTTTTGTGATTGTGTATCTTGTTGTGGTGGGAGGTTGCAGTGACTCTTGCATGGTTCCGCGAACGTTCGCCTCGGTGTGTCTGGCTGTAGGAACGGGGGTCAACAACAACACTTACGGCCGACAACATGTTGGATTGATCTGCTGCATCAGTAACTCTCTTGGATTAAATTCATGAGGCCCAAGATCACATCACTGTAAGACAAGCCACAAAGAGGGGTTATCTCAAACTACACGGAAGGCTCAGCAGGAATAGCACTTTATGCTTAAACTGTGCAACACCGAGCTTCTGCACACCTGTGTGATGATGACAGTGCCAGTAGCCATCAGTGGATGCAAACAAGCGCTATATCACTCAAATGCGCCTTGCGCCGCCGGCTACAACCATTTAGGCAATTCTCGAGTGTGTAAAGCCTTACTTGTTTTCGTTGAACCACGTGTGATTAGTAATTTCGTTCTTGGTCTGCCCGCGTTAAATTCATTTGTAGCGACTAGCCGGTCGGTAGTGATTTCTTTGCCTTGCATGTGTGTAGTAGGGTGTTGGGTTTCATTCCTTCCGTTCGTCAAGCTTGAATGTGTGAATGTGTTCCTTGTGTAATCCATTCTTTTCTTCCCACATTTTGTATTTAAATGATATCCTAATCAGGAACCAGCAATTCAAGATTTAAATACTTTCATGTTTGATTCAGAACTCGATAACAAATAATTGTTCTATTTAAATTTTAACCTTCGTGTACTTCATAATATAACCCCATTTTCACCTATGTATTTGATGTTTTATTCCTTAGCGTTTCCACTGTGCAATTCAGTCAGGGGCTCTAGTATAATTAATTACGGTGAAACGCAATGCACTGATTGCCGGCAAAAGTACATCAATGTTGTACCGAGGGCTATCCTCAGACTTGCTTTTCTAGCCTTTCTTCAAGAAACCGTGTTGTTGTATTAGTACTGTAAGTCAGGCTTGGAAACTTTGGCTTCTAAGTTCCACGTGTTCATGCCAGCAACGAAGTATACACCTGCTATTAGCTTTCAACATTGCGTAATGAATTCTGAGGAGTTAACAAGTCTGTGCAGCGCCATTGTCTTCCACCGATGGCTGATATTGTAGAACAAGTGAAGCAGATGCTAAAAGGTGAACCGGCCTTATAACTCCGTCCCCGCTGCGAGGAAAGGAAAGGAAAAAAAAATGACGCAGCAGGAAGGCAAAAGAGGGTGGAAGCGGCCGGTACGGCATTGTTTTGCCAATAGCGACTCTCAAAGGCGACGTAAGACAGCGGCCGTTACTCTAACAAGGTAACGATGTCACCGGCTACGGCTCCGGGACAAAGAAATGTCTCGCTAACAAGTATATCTATTGCTGCTGCGGTCGCCTTTACGGAAAAGAAATCTGACGGAAGTAATTAACCAAGTTTGTCTTCTCGCGAAATTTCCGACCAACTTAACTCTATCGAATATCGTAAAGAAGGAAATTAAAGTCAGGGTACGGCAGGTGCTAGGATATCGTTTAGCGCTGTCTCATTTCCGGACCTCTGCTATATTCTGAGCCGTCCTCTTGCTTTCCTCTCATACAGCGACGAATGTCGAAGTACAAAGTTACTTCAGTACTCAAATTATCTAATTCTATAGACTGATACAGAAAGCAGTATCGAATCGGAAGTTATGCTGATCTTACTTCTATTTATTGTCTGGTTTTGAGAGTTTACTGTATCGTTACAGATGTAACTGCACTTATGAAAAATATTATGGCAATGTTTTTAGCGTGTTTTTCTGTAATGAATCTTGCATTAAGATTAAAATGTTGTAGTATTTCTTTTTCTTTATTTCTCCTACTGCGTTTAAATGGCCACTCAAATCTTATTGTTTATGTTGGTTTCCTATGACACATTTTCCTTTCTCTGTCGAATGTTATCTTCCTGTCTGGAAAAAGTCACAGATTTTCTTTGCATTATATCCCTTTCAACCAATTTTACTGTCGTGTGCTGCTGTTAAACAAACCTTACCTACAACTACATGTTCAGTGTAAATACATCGATTAATGTCGTCATCATTGCAGACCCAAGTTATGTTATAACCACAATATTTTCACTTCAGAAACTATAGTTACTAAAATGTATGTTACAAATACTGATACCAGTACTGTAATTCTCACATGACAAATTTTCATATCTTTCAGGTCGCTGAACCTATGAATACATTTAGCTAGTACTCTTTCATTTATTTCATTCACAATTTACAAAATCTGCCGACTTAACCTACATTTATGAAGGTGGTCTATTATTTGGTGACAATGATGCTAATGAAGCTAAAGGCGGCAAAATTCGCAAATTGCAAGTGAATATTTGATTATTCAATTTATATGGCTTCGGGACCATCACGAATGTTTGTTCCTTTGGAATAGATGTTTCGTAGTACTATCTTTTATCGCGAAACTTATCCTCTTAATTATAAACTGAGAAAGAAACACAAGTTTTGATGTTATTGGATTATATAGCTGCTGTGGTTTCTCTGTCCATTAAGTGCCGGCTCGGGTAATCTATGTGGTATATCAATATGTTGAAGCCTTCAGACCTCATGATAACACATACTGAGAAACAGTACTTCTGGTTCTTTCTGGATATTCGTGTGTCTACATCATCTGCCAAGGACCATAGACGTGTCAGAATTCGTTCTCGGTTCATAGACTCGTCCTTTAGTCTTTTACGTTTTTGCTGTGGTTTTTTTGTTGGCTGCAGCTACGTCCTGATTTTTCTGAGACTGGACAAGCTAGAAAATTTTGTAAGTCAAAATTTTGTTTTCCACTGATTCTATCGTTTACCTCTTACTACCTCCTAACTGTCCTTACCGTATCTCCAGTGAGGTATTTCGACTGGGCACGAGCTGAACTTTAAATAATATACACAGTTAGCTACTTTTCCCCATTTTAGCCGTTACAAGTACTGCACTTTTATCACGTTTGTTCATGCAGTGGCGTTTTCTTTGTTCCTCTAACAGTCGATATGATTGCAGATACATTACGAAGAGAACTGTTTAAATGGTCAACTTTGCGGAAGCGGATTTATAGGGAGATTATTGAAATATCAACCACTTTCCCGTAATGATTAAGGTATTCAGTAAAATGTCTTAAGATTTCCTTGAAATGATTGCCTTTTATTCTTCACCTACTCACTACGACTATTTGCCATAAGTTCAATGAATTATTTTGGTAAGGATTAATTTCTGTGTATGATTCGCTAGTTCTTTCGAACATGCATATTGTTTACCGCAAAATGTTAAACATCGATTGTTGTAATACGTAATAAACACTGCTGTTGCATTTAATCACAGCTGTTTGAAACGCAGTTAACGTGGTTGAAAAATCTGATGGTTGTGTCTGAGCCTGAAACAGCTGCAGCGAGACGATAATAGGTTTCAGACCAGTTGTAGCTACGTGAGAATTGTTTTCACAATATCTGACATTCTGGCCCCGTCTCTTCCATAGCGACTTTATCATACTGTCTGGCTACATGGAATTCAATAAATACAGAAGCACCGGACCTCGTGATAGCCAATTCAAACAATGGAAGACACATGCTTGCATCGATTCTGATGACTCATTTTCTATTAGTAACTGTCCTGGATGGATATACGTGGGTTGGAACTTAAATAGTGGCAACAATGCTGTGGAGACACTATAAAATGGAGTCTACTATTATCGACAATAGTACACATTGTTGGCATACCTACCTTACCTACGAGCAAATGGACTCGCCCGTTTCACGTCACCAGCGTGTGCACAATTGACGGAAACACTATCACTTGTGAACGAGCGGTCTAGCGTAACGGTTTCACTATGTTTTCGAAACAGGAACAACGGATATGGTCTAGAATGAATGTGCCAGAAGTCGTACAGCACGACAGTGTCATCAAGGTCTTCACGAGGTGTTCCGGGAATCGGCATTGCCGTACAGAACAGTGACACATTGCATAAAAACCATCAACGAAGGTCGGCAAACTGTGGCAGACATGCAACGGACAGTTCGTCCAAGCGTCTCTGAAGAAGATGTACGTACTTTTGCCGCGTTAGTGGACAGTGATCAACGCCAGACGATTCGTGAGCTTGCCCACGAAGCCGGATTCTGAAGGAACTCGTTGGCATGTGAAAAATTGCACCACGATGGATTTCGCATGGATTGACGGAAATGCAGGAATGGATGCGTTACGATGCTGCTCAGATGAATTTAACAAGATATTAACGCGAAGGAGATGCTTTCTTACGCCGTATCGTAACACTAGATGAGACATGGGTCACATAGTATGAGCCAGAACTGAAACGTCAATCCAACGATTGGCGTCATTATGGGTCGCCGCGAAAATCGAAAGTTCGTCAGAGCCACAGTATAGTGAAAGTTATGGTCATTTTCGTGTACGACTTTGATGATGTTATCATAACGCATTGTGTTCCTATACGGCAGACCGTCAGTGCACAGTATTAGTGTTCGTTTATAGAGCATCGCCTGCGACCAACTTTGCGAAAGAAGCGGCAACAATTTCTGCCCACCCACCCATCATTTTGCACGACAATGGGCAGACACATACAGCGCAAGCTATGGCTGCTCTGTTCGATCGATGGGATTGGAAAATACCATCCACCATACTCCCCGTACTTACGTTCTTGTGACTTTGATTTGATACCGAAGATGAAGGAACCACTTCATGGCATTCGCTTCAGAACTGTTCCAGAGATTTGATATGAGTAGACCGCTCCATTCGCACCATCAACGGAACAGACTCTCCTAACGATATACTACGCCATCCACAACGTTGGCAACAGGTTCTACACAACGCTGGTGACTACTTTCAAAGGCAGTAACAGGTGCAAACATGTAACAATTTTGTATCTGATGTGAAAAAATAGTTGCCACTATTGAAGGTCCAACACTCATAGTGTACATTTTTTGTTATTTGTTTGAAAGTCCACATAATGAGAGAATAATAACCTGGAAATAAACACAACAAAAATCTATATCTATAAATCTGAATGTTCGGTGTACGTTTATCACCTCTGAACCACAAAACATAAAGAGCTAAAAATTTGTACAGTTACTAATGTCTACCCGGGGAAGGCTTTAAGCACGGTTTTATGGCTATCGGATAGCTATTTATCTATACATATATTAATGTGAATGTCTGTTCGGTGTACGCTTATCACGTCCAAACGACAAGCCGCAGAGACTTAAATATTTGTACAGTCACTAATTTATACCTGAGGAAGATTTTAGGCACGGTTTTATAGCGATCTGATAGGTATTTAGTAATTTGAAGAATATAACGTGAAATGCGTAACAATAATTACTTTTTCTAATTATATTTACTCTTTGAAAACGGTTTTATTGGTTGCATTGCTACTTGAGGGTTGATAATGATAAAAGGGTGGAGTATATTGCGATGGAAAGTTATCGGTGTATATAAAATTCTACGCGTGTGTGTGTCAATATTTCGCTCTGCAGCGAAAACTACAGATCGCAAATGAATGGTCTGTGTGTAATTGTTGTTCGAAGTCTCCCGTTGTACACCATAGCAGTTCCATGCCCGTAGCTATAAGGGGTTGGAAGATATGGTGGTTGAAAGTCGTCAAATTATAAAAAAATTCGGACTGAAGTCCAGCGATGACGTTTGCGACTCTATAGCAAGGAGGTTACATACAGCGAAACGTGATGCCACAGACCATATATTTTGGTTTATGCGTGCAACAATGTCTTCAGCTCTTTTTCTGTAAGGATAAGCATACGAATAAGGAAATATAAGAATAAATAAATAAAGCAGTAAGAAAGAAATTTCTTTTAATACATCTCTTTTAAAAAAGTCGATGTGACGTTTCGCGCATTACATCAAGTGATCGATCTGTGATATTATTACAATCATGATTGTTGAATTTCGTGATTGGATTCTTCGAAACGAGAGCATTTTTACGTGTGATTTGATCTACATTACTTACTATTCAGTCTCATAGCACACTACTGAAAGATAGTTTATCTATCATAATCAACCAACACGCGAGCGGAGCCGCGGGTTTAAGCTAGTATACAACAGAAATGAAATGTACGTGTATTGTAAGTACTATTATAGTAATTCGTCAATAGTTTATATACGGAACGCAATTATCTTACAGCTCTATGACAGTTGCTGTTATTGATCTATTTTAGTTTGAGTTGTGTGTTTTTTATCAGTTTACTATCTGAAGTTGAGTCCATAGGACCATTTAGAACGAGTTGAACTGTTTTTCGTCTACGAAGATACCTGCTATACCGGTCGTAGAGCGGCCCCTGTGGTCTGCAAACCTCATGATACAGTGGTGTACCGGGAAACACACTCAAGAGGCGAACGCCCTTCTCCGTATCCCAGCAACCTGGGAACATGTTCCGATACAATGGATGAAAACGCCAACACAAACAAGCCTAAAACGCATTACGTCTTGCAGGGGGAGCTGGCTGTAATACAGAGACCTAACGACACCTCGATGTACCCATACACTATGCACCTACTGGCCAGAACTGGCTATATCTTTGGCAACAGCCGGTTTTCAAGGCCAGTTCATCTTCCGTCTAGTGCAGTCACAAGATTCAAGAAGAAGACATACCTACATATCTTCAACCGAGAAACGTCGACTCACAACGAGATGGCCTAACATGTGGATGACCGATTTAGATAAAATTTTGCATGGAATTTCTATATTCAATATAAAGAGAACGTGTTTTAGTTTTTCGATAAACACTCAGTACTTTTTGAAGAATTCAAATTTTGCATGGACTTTCTGTATTCAATATAAAGAGAACGTGTTTTAGTTTTTCGATAAACACTCAGTACTTTTTGAAGAATTCAACTTCAAAATTTATGATGAAAAACGCGTTTTGAGTGTTATTCAGCGAAAGATCGTCAAAGATAAACTACTTTTTTATTTTTTATTTATTTATTTATTTTTACTTGGGGTTAAAAGTTTGACGTTCGAGTAATTGACTTTTTTGTGTTTTCATGCTGTAGCTTGGGTACTCATAAATATGAGTGACTTTCCCAGCACCGTCGCCGGTCGAGCGGTCCACGGCATGGATTGTCAAACCCTGGATCCATGTTCGAACCTCCATCGTGGCAATTTCTGGTACATTTTTTGATGTGTTTGATAATATGCTCATATTTGTAATATCTTTTCGTGTCTTATTTTGAAGTAGAGCATCGGGAAGTGTGATTAATACAATATTAAGTGTATTGTCTGTTTACAGCTATTTTATTTGTGATAACAGTGCAAAAACAATGAAATTACGAAATAAATGAAATTAAAAACTTCTAAAGTATATTATTATCTAATTCCAGTTACTGGTCGTTTATTCGGCAGCGTTCTCACAGCCAGTAGGGCGAAATTTATCATAAAAACGACCAAAACACAAATATTTTTCAAACCATGCACAACACACAAACGACATATTGCCACAATCACATGTTGTCTGATATATCGTTCTAAGAAAACATACCTGATTTATATATCTATCAGATATTAAATTCTATGGGTACCAAGAGTATAAAAGCATATAATGAAAGACAGTTGCGGGCAACTCATTATGGATCAAGGATAAAGCTGACAATGAAGGTTGCATTTCGGTAGTATCACTTTAATAATGCAGATCGGTTGAGCATCCTGTCGTAGCGCGTCATGTCGGTTTGGCCACCCCATGAATCCAGTATGAAGCAAAATTTATTTTCCTGTACATAAGGTTTCATAATATGATCCAAATATAATTCATACAGTTCAGAGATCATCTTTCCAGATTTTGAGCACGTGAGGAAAACATTTCAAATTCTCTCTGGAGATCCTCAACTTCTTGCGAGAAACGTGAACCGAATTTTCCATTGGGTTCTTGCAGACACAGGAACACTGCAGGTAGCAATTTACCTTTGCTGTGATAAAATACTGCACAGTGTACGAGTGTGTAACTTTGTTCACACTACCAACTGCAAATAACGTGGTCGTCTCATCTCGATGCGTCAACGTACGTTTTATATTAACTCGAAATTTACACCCTGTTTGGTCTGTGTTTATGAAAAAACTTCAGTCACAGGTAGCAATCAAGGCTTTGGCCTCTCGCTGCAAGAGCTCTCCAGTGTCAAGTGTTTTCTCAGTTAATGTCAATCCCGCTGTGGGAATATATTTGGTGACTTTGAGTTGGCGTTTTCTGTGTCTCGCTTCGAACCTCTTTAACCGTAATGGCGGTGACGTCAACTGAAAATCACTTTCCTATTTTTATGATAAGTTTCACTCTACTGGTTGTGAGAACTCTGTCAAACAGACGGCCAGTAATAGGAATTACGTAATAATACACTTTAGAAGTTTTTTATTTTATTTATTTCTTATTTTTGTTGGTTTTGCGCTGTGTATCACAAATAAAACAGCTGTAAACAGATAAAACACTTAATTGAATATTACTCACACTTCCCGAAGTACTTCTTCAAAATAATGAAAAAAAAAAAAGAATTACAAATATGAGAATATTATCAAATACATCGAAAAACAATCTAACAAAATATTTCCATGGTGGAGGTTAGAACCTGGATGCACGGTTTGACAGTCCAAACCCTGGATCTCTCGACCGGCGACGGCGCTCGGAAAGTCGCTCATATTTGCGAGTAACCCAAGCTACTCCATGAAAACACAAAAAAGTTAATTACTGGAACCTCATTAACTTTTGACCCCATATACAGGGTGTTTTTTCACTACGTGTGTTTGCCTCTGTAACTTATAAAATAATAGGTGCCGGGAAATTTTAATGCGGTAGGTCAACACAAGAAATGTTACACTTTCTGCGGAGCTATGATCATAGTTTATTGTATCATTTTCCAAAGAGTTACAGCACAAAGATATAATTTTTAAAATGGAACAATAATTTTTTTTCTGTCGTGTATTGGATTCGTTGAAACCAGCTGCGTCCAAATCAATTTAAACTACATTCCTATCACTGTTAGTTTGGGAGCTACAACCCTTCAAAGTTTAGGGGGCGGAGGCTACGACAGCGTAGCTGACTGGCTGGTGGTCATGAGACAGTGGGCCGTGCCCCAGGGGATAGCCACTCGGCAAGTCAGCTACGCTATCGCAGCCTCCGCCCCCGCAACTTTGAAGGGTTGTAGCTCCCAAACTAACAGTGATAGGAATGTAGTTTAAATTGATTTGGACGCAGCTGGTTAAAACGAATCCAATACACGATAGAAAAAAACTATTGTTCCATTTAAAAAATTATATCTTTGTGGTATAACTCTTTGGAAAATGGTACAATAAACTATGTTCATAGCTGCGCAGAAAGTGTAACATTTCTTGTGTTGACTTAGTGAAACACCCTGTATAAGTAAAAAAGAACTTGTCTTTCGACGATCTTTTGATGTATGGGGCTCAAAACGTGTTTTTCCATCATCAACTTTGACCTTGATTTTTTCCGAAACTGAGTGTCTAACAAAAAGCTAAAACACTTGTCTCTTAACACTGAACATTGAATGTCAACGCAAAATTTGATCGAAATCGGTGACCCACATCTCAGCCCCTCTGCTTGTCAGTTCGCCGAGTTGGCCTTCAAGAGGACCTCGCCGTCAGATGTACTGTCTGAACTGCACACTGCGACCCCTACGGTTTTCCTGTGACCTCTGCGGGGACTGTTGAGCTAAGACTATGCCTGGTGACACAGTCTACTTCCGCCTCCCGCGGAGTCCGGACGCGTTTACTGCTGCGCTCTGTGCGGTCGCGCTTTGTTTACGTTTCGCGGACGAGTGTGTGCTACGTGCTTATTCTTCCGTGCGTTTATATACTCGTATCTGCATTTTCGGGGAGAAACGTTCACGTGCAGAGTAGTGCGCACCGGAATTGTGTGTGTTGTCTCAACCACACGTTCGTGGTAGCAGTACTACTCAGTGTATCTTCGAAATGGCCGACCCACCTAATACGGGTCAGGTCATCCAGTCCGCCATGGAAATATGTAATCAACCTGCAGCGACGGCTCTCCCGCTGCCGGTGATGTCCGACAACCCTGCTGACGTACAGCAGAGTCAACTACCAACACAGGACCTACAATATGCACAACAACAAGGGCCACAGCAGCAACAAGAACCGCAGCTTCTACACCACCAACACCTACAATTCCAGCAGCAACTGGCCCAGCAGCAACAGCTTCAGCTACTGCAGCTGCAACAACGGCAACACCAGCAATTCCTCCAGCAACAACATCAACAACATGAGTTACAACAGGTTAGTCAGCACCTCAGCTATTCCTGCGACCCCTCCAGCATATTACCTAGTGGCGATACAGCTGCACAACAGCAGCAAGAAAGTGGTCCCCATAGTAAACGGCTGTGTGTCGATTCTCCTTCAGTCACGGACTGTGAAATGAGCCAGGTACCGGTTTCCCACGCGTCTTCTACCGACGGCACCGGACAGGCAAACACAGAACGCACGCCGGTACAGACATCTGCTTCTCCTGCCACCGTTACTCGACCGAGTATCAATAACCGATACAGTCGGACAGATGCAGGCCCATACATTGTCTTCGTGGAGAGCTTAGATAAAAACGTTGGCAAACTCCATCCCATGTCAGTGGGCAAGTTATTGTATTCCTACAGCTCTCACCTCAAGCACGATATTGTTGACATTAGTTCCTCAGGCCAGAACAGAGTTAAGATAGAACTGAAAACTGCTGCAGCTGCTAATAACTTACTAAATGTCCCTGCTTTCAAAGATCATAAGTTCGATGTTTACATCCCTAACTTTTTACTCCATACGTATGGCATTATCCATGACGTAGAGACCAGCCTAACGGACAAAGAGATAATAGATGCCATGGAAAGTGTTTATCCTGTAACAAGTATAAAACGATACACGAAGAAACATCCTTCCAATCCTGAGCTCACAGTACCCATTCCAGTCTGCATGGTGGTGTTTCGCTCTCAGACATTACCCTCTCATGTTGCTATTCTGGGGGCACGCTGCCCAGTGGTACCGTACGTTGCCCCAGTCATTCAGTGCACAAATTGCTGGCGTTTTCATCATCGGGCAAACCAGTGTCGAAGCCATACTCGTTGCAGCAGATGCGGCGGTCAGCACCAAGCTGATTCGTGCCCTGCGACGATTCCGACCTGTTTAAATTGCTCTGGACAGCACCCTGTCACTGAGAGGTCATGCCCCATTTTTCTCCACCAGCAAGAGCTACAACGTGCAAGGGCGTACGCCACGTCAGGAAGGGCACTCAGTGGGCCGCACCCCACATATTCCGCGGCCGTACGGAAGCCTCCTAGCCCTCAGAGTTCTGCGGACTTCCCGCCCCTACCTCGAAGGCATTTACAGCAACCGCAAGTCGCTGTACAAGAGCGTTCTACGGGGCCACCAATGTCGCCATTGGCGCACCAGCTGCGTTCACCACCTAAGGACGAAAGGTATCAACGGAATGATGTTCCCATAGCAGACAGAGCGGGTGTCAGCTCCGTCATGAGCGGCACGGGGAAAAAACAAACTTCCAGACCCGTCTGGCGTCAGGGATTTTCAGACGTTAGTCACGAATATTCTATCTCCCAACATCTACCACAGGCCCCTTTACCACCCAACCCGTATCCTCCTCAGTACGGACAACAAGCAGTGCCACCACGTAACAATAGTGAATACATCGTAGAGAAAATTATCTGGTTTATCCTTCACCTCATAGAAGACGCGAAAACAATGCCACCTGGAACTTTACAGATACAGCCTATTCGCCAACTATTAACGACTCTCCTTACTTCTAACAACAATGGCGGAATTTAAAATACTGCAGTGGAATGCGCGATCTGCGATTGCCAACAAGGGTGTACTTCAACGTGAACTTTGGATGCGGTAGATAGCAGTGGCCGCCATCTCTGAGACATGGTTTCAACCAGATACCATCGTACGCTTCCAAGGATACCACGTTTACCGCCAAGACAGAGATGATGGTCGAGGAGGAGTCGCCCTCTTTATCAATAATATGCTGCATCACACCCCTGTTCTGATTTCTCATGACGATATTGAAAGCTTTCAAGCGATAGCAGTAAACTTCTCATCTCCAATTGGTCGAATAACTATTGTGGCGCTCTACAGCCGACCACGGTCATACATTACCATTGAAGAGTGGTACGCTCTGGTACAACAGTTGGAACCTCCATTTCTGTTCTGCGGGGATTTTAATGCACACAACAGATTGTGGGGGTGTGCATATAACGATAGGCTGGGTGATGGCATTCTTGATATTATCGACGAGTTCAATCTTATCATCCTCAATGATGGATCCCCTACGTTACTTCCATTACCCGGACAGAGACCATCAGCCGTCGATTTGACTTTGTGTTCAGCGTCTGTTTCTTCATTCTTTACATGGTCTGTACTTTCATATCCTATGGGTTCCAACCATTATGCTATTCTGCTCTCTTCACCAACCTCGTCACCGAACACGGTCTGTCGGCCGTCTCGCAAATGGAATGTCAGGAGGGCAGATTGGTCTCGGTATAGTGCCATCATGGATACACAACTTTCGTCGTTCCCCACCGAGTTGTCACCGCAAACAAGGTACGCTCATTATAGGAATTGCATCAACCTAGCAGCATCGCAGTCAATCCCACAGACGAGGGTGGTAACTGGCAGTAGACGTATGCCGGTTGCCTGGTGGAACCAAGAGTGCTCGCGTCGAGTGGCGCAAAGGAGACTGGCATGTAGCCGTTTTAAACGGGAAACCACATGGGAAAACTACCTCGCCTACAAACGTATAGATGCGACTACCAAACGCTTTCTCAAGACCTGTAAAAAAGAACATTGGAAGAAATTTTGTGAGCAGTTATCCCTGCATACTCCTGTCGGAAGGATTTGGTCGAAAGTTAACTCACTCAAACGAAAACCAATGCCTCCCAAGCGGTTACAGACCTGGATAGACGAGTTTGCCAACATTGTAGCACCTCTTACGGCCATGCCAGAACCCATTGATCCCACCACAAATATCGCCGTTGAAGATTTTCAAGATGATCTCACCTCACCGTTCTCCCTCGCTGAACTCAACAGTGCGCTGCCGCCCTTGACCGATACGTCGCCAGGGCATGACCAGATACATTACTCCATGATATGCAATTTGTCTGATGATGCAAAACTTATTCTTTTGAATATCTTTAATGACATCTTGAGAGAGGGGTCTGTTCCAACCGACTGGACCACTCAGGTATTGGTTCCTATATTGAAACCTGGAAAAGACCCTGGTCAGGCAACGTCGTATCGCCCCATTGCATTGTCGTCATGTGTGTGCAAGACCTTTGAACGTCTCCTCAAGGTCCGGTTAGAATGGTGGTTAGAGCATCACGATCTGTTCCCACGGACACAATACGGTTTTCGCAAGGGGAAGAGCACTTACGATAATATAACATCTCTTGCTATGGACATCGAAAAAACATTCGTGACAAATGGGTATTTGACGGCTCTTTTTCTTGATTTTTCGAGGGCTTATGACAATGTTTTGATACATAAACTTATAAATAAATTACAACTTTTGCATCTCCCGCTAAAGGTGTTAAGAATTATATACAGATTACTTTGTTGCCGCACTGTTTATATCCGTGACCAGGACAATGTGTTACATGGCCCACGAATCGTTTCCCGTGGCCTCCCGCAAGGTGCGATATTAAGCCCCTTGCTATACGCCTTGTATGTTGCCGACTTAGACTCTATCTTTCATCCTACTGTCAAAGTTCTACAGTACGCGGACGACGTTTGTATATACGCCCACTCGTCGTGCTTTTGGGTGACTAACATATGGCTTACTACTGCATGTGAAAAACTGGCTGAATGGGAGTTAGAACACGGACTCACGCTGTCGCCTGAAAAATCCACTGTGGTGATATTCACGAGGAAACGACAGAATTATTTCTCTCCAGACCTTCAGCTCGGTCCATACAAACTGCCTGTTCGGTCATATGCTAAGTTCCTTGGTGTTTACTTCGACAGCAAACTGACGTGGACGCGCCATGTTGAATATCTCTTGGACAAAGTGGACACTACTGCAAATATCCTGCGTATGCTTGCCAGAGTTTGGTGGGGAGCCGATCCGACGGTACTCCTTACTCTTTATAAGGTCTTGATCCGCTCCGTTTTGGATTATGGCAGTATCGTCTACGCTACTGCAGCGCAATCGACCCTGCGCAAACTTGATGTCCTCCAGTACAGAATGCTTCGTCTTGTTCTCGGAGCAATGAAGTCAACACCCACCAACGCCTTGCTCGTGGAAGCGTCTGAAATGCCGTTAACTATACGTCGACAGATGCTGTCCGATATTTTCCTCCTCAGCCGAGCGTCAATATGTGATGGTGCCTCTCTCAAAACGGTACACCAATTTTGGAACATAACAGAAATGCATCACAGAAGAGGCATGACCCGAGTTCCTTTACTGGTTCGCAGCTACGGGAAATGGAGACATCTCTTCCCACTCATCATACAGGACACCAAACTTCCTTGTTTCCGTTATTCTTATCATCTGTTTTTCAACCCAGTCCCGGTGACACATTTGCCATCAGACTACACAACGGGGACCAACATCACTCTCGACGTGGAACAGTTTCTTCTCCGCAACTGGCCACAGCATGCTCACATCTATACTGACGGCTCTAAAACTGAAGCAGGGGTGGGATACGCCTTCTTTTGCCCCTCTAACGGCACCTACCAAATGTTTGCGCTTCCGCCTGCGTCATCTATTTACACGGCAGAGTTACTAGCCATCAGGGAGGCCATTTATTACGGCGCACGAACATTTAACTCTATATTGATCCTCACGGACTCTCAAAGCGTGCTGAAAAAATTACAACATCCGACGTTTGACAAACGAACGAATAGATATATATTGGACGTCTTGGAGGCCATAACAAACGCACAGACAGTGGGCATAGACATCCACTTACTTTGGATTAAAGGACATCGAGGTATACCCCATAACGAAACAGTAGACCGCCTTGCCAAGAGAAGTATTACGGAAGGACAACAACGCCCCACGCCGATTCCATATACAGACTTACGAACGACGATTCGGAAAGCTGCCTATCGCACTTGGGACCACGAATGGCACCTCTCTCATGTGTTTAAGGGAGGACACCTGGCAACTATACAACCAAATGTCTCCTCACGACCGTGGTTTTCATCGATGACGCTTAGTAGACGTCATGCAACGTCTATCATTCGGATGAGACTGGGGCATGGATGTTACCCTGCCCACCTACACCGTTTGAAAATCATCGCTTCTCGGCATTGCGACAAAGATGTAACGGCAGTGGCGGATCTCAACCACATCATACTGGCATGCACCAAGTACACGGCCGCACAAAGTGTATTCTACCGAACGCTGGTCGCGAGGGGTTACCCCCTCCCCACAAGTGTCACTGTCCTCCTTCATGGATTCGACAAGCTTAAGTACACTTTACTGAAGGACTACCTCAAAGTCACTGGCATACAGCTCTAATTTTAGAGCTACTGTGCTTACCTTGAACATGCACAGCGGGAAACTGCATAAGTGATTTTATATTATATTTTGACTTTTATTTGTCTTTGCACCTCTCATTTGGTCCTATGCTTTCTGCACTTTTATTGTATTACAAATATCTGTCATACTGTTAAATATGTATTGTTTAATGTCTTTACATGTTATTTTTCTACTTTTATTCTAAGGCTATATGATGTAACATACTTATTAATATTGTGCTGTACATTGTACGAATCTCAATTCTATTGTAATGTTGTCAATGTAATAACCGCTGGCTGTATGGTCACTGTCACCGAAAGCCATAATAAAGAATTATATAAAAAAAAAAAAAAAATGCCTGGTGAAGAGTTCAAATGTTCAAATGTTTGTATAGCTTATGGGACTTAACTACGGGGTCATCAGTCCCTAAACGTACAAACTACTTATGAACTAGCTAATACTAAGGACGGCACAAATATCCATGCCCGAGGGGGCATTCGAAACCCCGACCGTAGTGGCCGTGAAGGCCGTGACTGGAGCGCCTCAGTCTCCTCGGCCACCGCGGCCGGCTGGTCAAGAGTGTTTTGCATGAAGTTACGCATTTGATCGTCTTATTTTATGTTCTTCAATTCGTCACGTTCTGAAAAAAAAAAACTTAATGTGATTTGCGTTTTGTGATATTATACTAAGAACTGTGGGAACAAATCGTGTTTATGAAATTGTGGTGTTCAGCAGTCAGTACAACAGCTGTTTCGGTTTTGTCTCTTCTGATTACACATACCATTTCCTACACATCTCGTTTCACATTAATCAACAACGATATTATTTTTTCGGTTATGCGTTAGGAACAGAGCCACTGTTTCATATGTTTTGACATACTCATTTTTCATAATTTATGTGGCCACAACCGAGTTCACCATTTCAGCTTGTGTCCATAATTTTTTACGCTTTAGGATATAATCCTTGTTTAAAATTTTTATGTAGATCCCATTATTACAATTTTGAACAGCAATATTGTGGTATTTTTTCTCATTCTCGTGTTTTTATAACCCGCTAGTAGCCATCTCTGAGAGCGAGCTATCTCTCTTTAAAATGACGAATTTTGATATCTATGGTAATGCTTTTTCCGCTGTGTTTCGTGGGGCTCGGAGTATTATTATTCTTATTAGTAATGGGCACATAATAACAATATTAATGTGTGAATATGACAATTGAAGTACCTATTTTTAATGTAGTTGTTGTTGTGGTCTTCAGTCCGGAGACTGGTTTGATGTAGCTCTCCACCCTACTATATACTGAGCAAGCCACTTCATCTCTTCATAAGAACAGCAAACTACATCTATTTGAATCTGCTTACTTTATTCATCCCTTGGTCTTCCTCTGCGATTTTTACCCCACACGCTTCCGAGCAACGCTAAATTTACGATTCCTTGATGTCTAAGAATGTGTCCTACCAATCGATCACTTATTTTAGTCAAGGTATGCCAAAAATTCCCTTTCTCCCCAATTCTGTTCAGTACCTCCTTAATATTAACGCGATCCACCCCCCCTAATCTTCAGCATTCTTCTGTAGCACCACATTTCAAAAGTCTCTATCGTCTTCCTGTCCGCACTGTTTATCGACCAAGTTTCACTCCCTTGCAAGGCAACACTTCACACAAATGCCTTCAAAAAGGACCTCCTTACACTTAAATTAATTCAATGTTAGTAAATTTTTCTTTTCAAAAACGCTATTCTACCCATTACCATTCTGCATTTTATATCCACTGTACTGCTACCATCATTTGTTATCTTACTGCCCAAGTAGCAAAACTCATCTACCACCTTTATTGTTTCGTTACCTAATCTAATTCCTTCATCACCGCCTGATTTTCTTAGACTGCACTCCAGTACTCTTGTTTTGTTCATCTTATATGCACCTTTCAACACACTGTCCATTCCCTTCAACTGTTCTTCCAGGTCCTTTTCTGTCTCCGACAGAATTACAATGTCATCGGCAAAATGCAACGTTTATATTTCTTGAACCTGTACTTTAATTCCTTCTCCAAATTTCTCCTTGTTGTTCTTTACAGCTTGCTCCATGTACAAATTGAATAACATTGGAGAAAGGCTACAACCCTTTCTTACTTCCTATCCAACCACTGCATCCCTTTCATGCCTTTCAACCCTCATACCTGCTGTCTGGTTTTTGTACAAGTGGTAAATAACCTTCCCTTCCCTAAATTTTACTCATGCTGATTTCAAGATCTGAAAGAGTATACTCCAATCAACAATTTCAAAAGCTACATGCTCTAACACAGACGCGGGTTACAGATCCAAATTCAGTCTGTAACCAAGACCTCGGTCTACTTCATCAAACGTAGACTGAGGTAATCGATCATATATTATAAATGTTAACGAGTTATTTATTCCACTATAGATAAAGTGTTCATATGGTAATACACTACGTTCAGTGCATTTTACAACTTAGATCTAAAGTTACCTTCTTAGTCTTGTAACAATACAGCCCCTGAGCTAGCTTTTAATTTTAAAAACAAACGCGCTCGCAACATGTCGGCAGTCTATGTGCGATAGTGCTGTCTGGGCTTTAAGCATGTACGTGGCTGTCAGCACCAGGTCAGACCGAACGGCGGATGCCACGCGACTGGTAAAACCCACCATGGCTGTTGCTAGTAACCAGGCCTGTAGCTGGAATACTATGGCGAATATCCAGGACTCCAACAATTACAAAATTTACAGAAAGAAATTAATTACTCGCAAACCAATAGTGCTACTGGAAAGCCAGCACTCTCAGATTAAAGAGACTGTTGAGACGAATGAAGTGGTGTAAATACACCAAGGGTCACTCTTAAATTTTGAACTCAATAACAATGATTTTTTAACGACTACAACAGTAGAAAATTCGTAACTAGAGCATCAGTGATACGGTTTTAATGCATAAAGTGGCAGAGCTCTATCGGAATCATATCTCAAAACAGTTGTAACTTTTATCATTTAAGAATTATGCAACAACAAATTTTCTTGTAACAGACGTAAGTTGTTTAAGGTATAGTATTTATTTAAATGAGCAAAATAAGGACAACACACACATTCTATGAATAGCGGAAACGTATCTACAGTAAGCAAAATAATTGGTTGGATTTATTTAACAAATTCTGTGTTGACGGTTATTAATTTGCTGCGAAATATGAAAAATGTTCAAATGTTTGTTAAGCTTAAGGGACTTAACTACGGGATCATCAGTCCCTAAACTTACAAACTACTTATCAACTACCTTATACTAAAGACGACACAAACATCCATGTCCGAGAGGGGATTCAAACCCCCGACCGTAGCGGCCGTGCAGACTGTGACTGGCGCGCTGCAGACCGCTCGGCCACTGCGGCCGGCTAATGAGCAGCATTCTAGGACTACCAAGCAGGAAAAACAGTTTTGCTTAAAAGTGTCTAATAGTCCCACACATTGAGTATTAGCGTAAAACAGATTTTTCTGTTGATTAGTTACCTATGAACAATATGGTGCTAACTAACTGCAAAAAGAATCAATTCTTCAGCATTGTGTCGTTCATGAATGTGAAAATTATATTGATCACACTATTAATACAACACTTTGCTATCTTCGGAGCATATTTGGCATATTTGGTCCTTTCTTCGAGCTTCCAACATTGTTGTTTATATTTTCAACTCTAAATACTGACTTTTATATATATAGACAAAAAGACTTTTCAGTTTTTGTTCGCCATCTTGGATCCACCATTTTATTTATTTATTTTTTTAATTTTTGAAGACAGTCTTGATCAACAACCTCGGTAATCCCTAAAATTACTTTTATATGAATAAGAAGACAGTAGCGTACATAGTGTCCGGCATACTGGATCCGCCATCTTTTTCACTTTTTGAACTTAGTCTTCATCAGCAACCTTGATAATTCACTCAATATTACTTTCATATGTACAAAGTGAGAGTAGTGCACATAGAACCCGCCATTTTGGTTCAATTTTTTTCTTCATTTTCTGATATCATACTGTTAATCAGAAACTCCGTTAATGCTTACATACTAAGTTTGGTACAAATCCGACAACTGCTTATATTTTGACCAGGTTTTTGGGATTGTGACCCACTGCGCGGCGTCAGCGGTGTCGCCGACTGCCGGCCGCGGTGGCCGAGGGGACTGAGGCGCTTCAGTCACGGTCTGCACGGTCACTACGGTCGGGGGTTCGAATCCCCCCTCGGGCATGGATATTTGTGCCGTCCTAGTTCATAAGTAGTTTGTAAGTTTAGGGACTGATGACCCCGTAGTTAAGTCCCATAGACTCTACAAACATTTGAACATTTGTCGCCGACTTGCGCTAATGATAACACGTGCTCCAACTTCAACGCTATATTTCTGCAGATGAATGTGACGTATATTACAACTGTAATCGTTTCCAAGAAGTTGGTCCATATCTCTGTGGGAGTTAATCTGGATGGCCAGTCTGTAATTTTGACCTCGACCCTATCGAATTCTACAGTTGAGTCGCTGTAAGTTGACTCCTGACAATTGAAATAATACGGTCGCAACACCTGCATGCGCCTATTGTCACCAGTCTTGTTATGCAATGTCGTATGTGTCCATATGACAACTCCATATTGGTATTTTAGTCTGAAGCAATTTGCACTTCGTAGTTGGAAGCTTGCAACAGCAATGCACCTGTCAGGGATCAACTTACGTCAACCCAACTAAAGACAGTGTCCTAACCAACTCGAGAAACACAAAAATGACGACCGAAGATTCGGATTTAGCGTACCTCTGATGATGATGTTATAAGAGGAAGTATGAGAAAGTAATTACGAAATCTCCTTCTCCCTCTACAAACAAACATGGCGACTTGTACATTCAGTCACTTCTGTTTAATAGAAAACGGACAGACCAACAATTTCTGTCTGCTCGCTTCAGTTCGAGGGTATATGTCCCGCGGTTATTACGGCAGATGTATGATGGTGCAGCAAGTGTGTTCTGCACATTTTTGCTACTGCCAGTACTCTAAAATTTCAGAATAGAAATTTACTCAAAGACCTTCTTCTCCTCTCCACCCTTCGCGATGGATGCGCGTTTTAGCTCTCCACTTGAGGAACTTGAGCAAGAGTGCTTCAACTAGACTGAGTACACGCGGCGGATTGACGAAGACGGCTGGTGTGCTGGCCAGCCAGGCTATGGATTTTAGGCTGTTTCTCACGTGCCACCAAGTGAATATCTAGCTTGTACTTAATGGAGCCTCATTGACACGATTCGTAAACGTTTAGAGAACTTACAATGATACGTCTGTTCTTAAAGAACAGATGTTGCCAATGGCCGGCAGCTATAAATGTTAAATATACATTCATTACATCGCAATTTGCGATAATTTCCGACTTTAGCCGCTCCTCGTTAGTTGGTCTATCATTTAGTAACATATGAAAATTTGTGCCGGACCGGGACTCGAACCCGGGTCTCCCGCTTTTCGCGAGCGGTCGCCTTAACCACTTGTCCACCCGGACACGCTCCCCGGCCAGACCCAAACTTCCATATGTTACACATGTCAACTTCCCTTAGTGCTCGCACGCATTAAGCAGTGATGAAAATGATAGACCAACTAACGAGGAGCAGCTAAAGTCGGAAATTATCGCAAATTGCGATGTAATGAATGTATGGTTAGAGAAATATAGTACACTTTTTCGTGGATAACACTATAACCAAATAGTTGGTGTACACACATAATGTGGTGGTGATAGGCAGGATAAGCATACATCCCTAAATTAAGCGTGCCAAATCCATTAATAACCGTGCAGACCATGCGCCGAAGTGGGAAAAAGGCAAAAGAAAAAGAATAATGTATTCCTCCAAGCAATCCTCATTTTACTTTACATAACATTTCCATAGCTCTAACACATTGATCGAGGGTATTCTTAACCGATGTAGCTTCTACGAGTGTGAGTCAGTAAATAAGTCGCAAACTGAGGCAGACACGCCAGTACTGCGTTTACAAGCCTGAAAATTTCTTTGCTTTTACAGCTGAATCCACCTGTAAATTTAAACACTCGTCCCATCGTACGAGAAGGCTTTTAAATAAGTGACGCTCTTGAACTGTAATTTCATTTGGTTCCTTAAACTGTTGCAACCCAGAAGAAGGATGTGTCGTGGTGGTAGGGAAATACCCTTACACAGCGCGGAACTGGCCTGTCTGCCTCAGTTTGCCGCGGCAGAATAGTCGTGCGCACTAAGGCGCCCAGCTGCTGTCCGCGCGGCCGTTCGCCGTTGGGGGTCCGAGTCCTCCCTCGGGCATGAGTGTTAGTGTTGTCCTTAGCATAAGTTACTTTAAGTTAGTGTAAGTAGTTTGTAAGCATAGGGACTAATGACCACCATTTGAACATTTGCCTCAGTTTACGACTTATTTACAGATTCACCCTCGTATATTGTTCGAGGTGTTTCTTTAATCTGACCTATTGGAGACCCGAACCAGGAAGGAACCTGGTAATGCTTGCACTGCAGAGACATACCGTCAATCGAGTACAGCAAACTGGAAGATCAATTATGTTCTGTGGAAGATTCATGTGCGGATTTCGGAAGACATTATTGCTCATGAAGGGATTGCTCAACATCTCCAGCATACAGGGACAGCAATCTCCAACCCACCGTCTCATCAACATATCAGCGAAGGATCCAAGTTTATAGATGACAACTCTCGATTGTATCGTGCAGGCATCGACAACAATTTCATCAATCGTGTCGGCACTGTACGATTGACGGTAAGTCATCGAGTAAAACAGAAGTGATATCTGGCGTTCCACAGGGAAGACTTATAGGTCTCCTACTGTTCCTTGTGTTTATAATCGATTAAGGAGACAATCTGAATAGCTCCCTTAGACTGTTCGTGGATGATGCTGTCGTTTATCGGTTAGTGAAGTCAACAGAGGACCAAACGCAATTGCAAAGCGATTTAGACAAAATTTCTACATGGTGCGAAAATTGGCAATTAAAACTAAATAATGAAACGTGTGAAGTAAGACACATGACCACTAAAAGAAATCCGCCGAACTTCAATTACGCGATAAATCAGTCAAACCTTAAGGTCGTAAATTCTACCAAATACCTAGGAGTTAAAATTACGAACAATTTAGACTGGAGAGAACACATAGAAAATATTGTGTGGAAGAACAACCAAAGGTTCATTGGCAGAACGCTTCGAAGATGCAACAGCTCCACCAGAGAGACTGCCTACATCACACTTGTGCGTCCTCTTCTGGAGTACTGTTGCCCAGTGTGGGACCCTTACCAAGTGGGACTGACGGAAGACATTGAGAAGGTTCAGACAAGAGCAGCTCGTTTTGTTTTATCACGTTACAGTGGGGGGAGGGGGGAGGGGGGAGGGGGGGAGCGTCACAGAAATGTTGCACGATTTGAGGTGGAAATCATTAAAAGAACGACGTTATTCGTTGCGGCGAGTTCTATTTGCGGAATTTCAATCAACGACTTTTACTACTGAAGGTGAAAATATTTTGCTAACAAAAAAAAAAAAAAAAAAAAATTGTATAGTTTATGGGACTTAACTACGCGGTCATCAGTCCCTAAACTTACAAACTAGCTAATACTAAGGACGGCACAAATATCCATGACCGAGGGGGGATTCGAACCCCCGACCCTAGTGGCCGCGCAGACCGCGACTGACGCACCTCAGTCCCCTCGGCCACCGCGGCCGGCATTTTGCTAACACCCACCTACATAAGGAGACATGACCATCCCAATAAAATAAGAGAAATCAGATCGAAAACGGAACGAATTAGGTGTTCTTTCTTCCCGCGCGCTAATAGACAATGGAATGGTAGAGAAAGGTAATGAAAGTGGTTAATGAACCCTCTGCCAGACACTTAAATGTGATTTATCTATGTAGATGTAGATTGGATAGGACTATCTGTTCCCCAGACATGAATTAAACTTAAACATGCTTAGGTTAAATTTAAAACATCTGGCCTGGCGAAGCATAAAATCTACGGCAGTTAAACAGGATTGCCATTGAAGAATGGTAAAAGTTAGACCAATAGTGCGCCGCGGTGGAGTAGCCGAACAGTCTAAAGCGTCTCGCTGCGGAGTGCGCGGTTGCTTGTCGTGGAGGTTCGAGTCCTCCCTGGGGCATGGGTGTGTGTGTTTGTCCCCTTAGGTTAGTTTACCTAGGTTTAAGTAGTTTGTAAGCTACGGACTGATGACCACGCAGTTTGGTCCGATAGATTTACAAACATTTGAACCAACAGTGGTAAATAAACTAATGGACAGCATAACACGTAGAGTGCAGGCTTGCAATCGTGCAAGGAGTCATGTACATTTTTACTGAATGAGTTGCTACACAATGAGTTTACACCCAGAAAAGTGATTTTAGTTATGTTTGAATACAAAATAAGCTTTTTGTGGGGTTAGGTTTGTCAATAAACGGATAGATGAACTACTTTACCAATACTAATTCGCCAAAATTAGACTACCACAGAAATTTGTTTGGTGGGCGATGCAAAACTTTTTTGATGTGTGTATTTTCGTGGAGAACTCCTGTCTTCACCAGCTAAGCTTCCCGGCATCTGTTTGATCGATTTAGGGAAGCCGAGGGAGACGTAAATGAGGAAGGGTGGGCGGGATGTGAAGCGCGGCCCTCGAGCGCCAGTTGGCGGCGAGGCGCATATCGATTCCATCGGCGGGATTTCCTCGGCTTTGTTCGACTTGCGACGACACGCGTAGCTCGAGTGGGGCCGCTTAATTAGTTGTCTCGTCGTCGACTTACAGCGCAGCCGAGCCGGCCGCCCAAAAAGGCGCAAACTTTGGCCGCCCCGCGCCTCAAAGCTTTTCCCAAACTTCTGTGCCGTTCTTTTCAAGTCATTTCTTTAAACGCCTGTTGATGCACGGGCATAGCAGCAAACTGCAATAGAGGCCAGTTTTATTCTCCCGAAAATGCGGCGGCGCAAATTTCTGCTTCCAGCGATTATGTATAGAAATTTCAATGAAGCAACAGTAGAACACGAATAAATAAAACAAATAAAATAAGGAAAAGATCATATCACGAAAAAGTGGTTCATTAGTACAAAGAACCATTTAATACCTTTAACCCCCAAAAAATGGTTCATTAGTACAAAGAACCATTTAATGCCTTTAACACGACGACGATTGTCGTTAAAGGAATTTTTAAATATTTTTTATGAAGGAAGGAGGTAATGAATGATGATGCAATGGAATTTGGAGCATTATTGAAGTCCTCATAATCATTTAATAGCCATAAAATACTAATAATCGACTATTTTAACCATCCCAAAACCCATCGTTTCCCAGGTATTTATTTTTATGATCTTCTGTTAGTCCATATCCTCTTCCTCTCGTCCTCCATCTAACGATTTCCCCTAGATATTTCCATCGTCTTCTCCCTTCTTCCTGTATAAAAGATTTTAAGTACAATACACAGTTTAAATACTTCCATGATGTTGCCCCACTTCAGGTTACGGTAGTAACACTAACAGTGAGCCTTTGCGATTGTCTTTTGACAGCTCGAAATTTAAATGAAAATAAAGGGTTAACTATTCATCTGACACGAAAATTGAATAACCGAATTAGTAGAGGAGAAAATTCTTTACCTCTTTGATTTCTTATGTTTTTTTCGTATCTCGTAGCGTTTCAAAGATATTTGCAAAAAAATATCGGCGATTTTGGGATGTGTGTGTGTCTGTCCGTCTGTGTCCGTAACGTGTTCCTTTTTTTTTTATTTTTATTTTTTTTTTAAGACGAACCGTTCAACCGATCAGCACCAAGTTTTACAGACATGATTGTTGGCCGCCAGAGACCAGAACCTCAGTTTTTCAAATTTTTCGAACAAAAAATATTGTAGTAATACAAAAAAGCCGTTTGTAATATAATTGTAATTGCAAACGAACGATTCATCTGACACGAAAATTAAATAACCTAATTGGTAGAGGAGAAAATTCTCTACAACTTAGCTGTCTTATGTTTTTTTCATATCTCGTATCGTTTGGAACATATTTGCAAAAATAGCGGAGATTTGACACCCTCCATTGAATTAACGAAAACCATCCGTTAGGAGATGTCACGTGACATGCCTCGCCCAGAACTATCTCTGGCATACGCCGTTTTGCGTTGGGTATTTGATGATTTTCTTATTGTAACTTACACGTTGTCATTTCAATGCAATGGCGCACTGAAGAATTAACAAAAACACATCGTTCTTCGTACGATAAATGATAATCTAGTGTCTACAAATGCCATATTAGCATCAGTTAACAACGGACATCAATAGTATGAGATTAAAGGACTGATCTTTTAATTGATAGCCGTAGCGTAGTGGGCAAGGCGTGGATCGAAACTCGCCACTACCTAATTTTTTTTTTTTTCCTAAAAGGGTTTCAGACACTCTTATTAATTAATTTTTTATTATTTAGATTGTCATTTTGGTCCAAAATGTTTGCAAAAACGTATAAAACTACAAATCTAAAGTGGGCCGTAAAACACGTCAGTGTGATTTTTTTTATTTCAAACCTCCATTAGTCCACCTGTTCATTCTTCACTTCTCTGTTCAGCTGTGTATCCTCCTCCTGCCCCTTCCTGTAACAGTTTCTTATTCCAGCTCTCTTTGTTAATTTCTTCCTCTCCCCTCTGTTCATCTTCTGCCTCCCCCCCCCCTCCTCACGATCCATATTCCATCCCACTCTCTGACCATCTTTTTCGACCTCCTCTCTCTCTCGGTCTCTCTCTCCCGCCTCTCTCAGTTCAAGTCCTCCTACCCTCTATTTATGAAAAGTTACACATATATGCCAACTCTAAAGGTGATCGGTGAAACGGTGTGAAAGTCTATGCAAGGTACACTCCGTCATGCACCATACGCTGACTTATGTAGGCATTTTGTTAGTCCAGGGTATGCCATTTGCAAATCTACCCAGCTGTTTCTGCGTGAAGGAGTAACCAACATACTAACTCACTGTAAGGTAATCTCCGTCATGCACCATATGGTGGTTTCTATGTCTTAATTCGGGCTATAATCTATCATACAGTAAAATTCATCGAAATCCATCCATCTGTTGTCCATTTGAAGTCGTAAAGAACATTCCATCTCAAACACACACACACAGACAGACACACACCCAATTTGTACATGTAAAATATATAAAACGACATATACGTAGTTAAAATATTTAGAAAATTACAGATTACTTAGAGGAAGACTGAATAAATCATGGTCCACCACTGTACAATTCCCAATGAGACGAAGTGATATGCGATGCAACATGCGTTGCGACTTCCAATACGAATCAGAAACAACCTGCATCGGTGAAGCGCCCGGAAAAGTAGTTCAGACGACTTAATTCGTTCACACTTGAACGTTAGCCACACAAAACTAAACTTATATCTATCGTATCTGTAAGTGCTCGTCGCTACACATAGGTACTGATTTCAAGTCATCAGATGTGTCTGGAAAAAGGTTGTTTTATTTAAATGCAGCAACGCTACATCCATCTCTCTACTTAGTTTCTCAGTACAAATTTTACTCTTTGCGTAAAAAAAATTAGAGACCACGGTTTTTATATTCGCATGTGTTCTCCTTCATCCAGTCTTTATTAATCGATTCGAAAGAAATCATTCAGTACAACAATTTTTTTTCTATACATCGTACAGTCCCACATTAAACTGTAATGAACTTCGCTATTTCCCGTAGTTTTTTAAACACTTTGCAAATAAGTTAATCACTGGGTACGTTTAGAAAAGATTGCAATGAAGAATGTAGACCCAGGCCATTTTACGTTTAGTAAATATTATGTAATGTATTTCTGTATATGAAATATACATACATCATATATAGCTAAATTCAGCTGTGGGAGGAGAACCATACGTCTTTTCTTTCTCGAGAGAATACGTAAGGTATACAGTTTGTATAGGGTAAATGGCCGTGTTCTGCCACTAGTCTAATTAAGACTAGACGCGTCTCTCTTTATTTTAAAGCATCTTTAGTGGTCAACTGTAACAATATAGTTTTTGTTTTATATTTTTGTTCGGTGAACAGTTCTCATGCTGTGACTTTATATCATTCTAAATATAATTAAATATTGAGATTACTCGTATTTTTTATGTAGCTCTCTTCATACGTTTACCTGTAGGCCTCACACTGGAACATGTGCTGTCACTCGATTTTGCTATTTTGAATCAATCTTTATTACTACGGCAGCCAGCAACTCGCCATATCTGTGATCTTTTGAGATGAGATTGTCTTCTGTTTTGATTTTTAATGGATCGTCTGCTAGCACTGTTAAAGGCTTTCTTATGGTGTGTGTTTATAAATATTCATTTTATGGCTCTTTGTGTATTTATGTGTGTGTATTTGTGCAGTATTTATTTATTTATTTGTGTATGTGTTTTGGCTTCCTTTCGAGTTCTTTGACTCGACATTGTGAGATGCGTTCACATTTTTTTTTCTGTCAAAATGGGCGTCCGGTAGCAATGGTCGTTTTGTTTATGTGGTCAAATTATGAGTTGGGTTTTGGGGAGACGTATGTCTTTTTCTATAATTTTATTGGTTTAAACAGGGTTTGGTTGCTGATATTTATTTGGTCATTTAATATGAGTTTCTTTTCTATTATTGCTTTTTGAAATTGGAAGTACTCTTGTGGGGTTAGGAGATGTTTCTTATTGCTAAATTTATTTTCGTGGTGGTATAGTAGTGGTCTTCTTGCCTGTAGTGTTATGCAAATGTTGAATGGCTGTTGCAATATTTCCATGATAGTGTCTGCTCTTTATATCTTGTTTCAAATATCTTGTTGATCTGTCCTAAGTATAGGATATCATAGCTATTACGTTGGCGCTGGTAAATACCGGATTGTTTTTATAGAAGTCAGTGCTCTCTTTTTCTGTTAGACATTTATGTACTGAGTTGTGGCTTTGCTAAACTGTTTTTATTCTTTATTCATTGAGGATTTTGTGGGAGACATTTTTCGTTGGCAGGTGAGGAATTACGCTGCAAAGCCCGATTGCGCGAATTTAGATTCACCCTGTATAGAAAGATAAAGGCAAGATCATACCATCTACTCAATGAACAGACATAGTCGGCCAATGCAACCTATGCACATCACTTCACGTAAATAACCAGCACTGCTCTTTTGGCAACAAAATACAGTCATTAACCCAATATATACAAAAAAATTACATAAAACAATTTACCCAGTTGCATATAAAGACAATTGCTAAATAATTTAATCCTTCAATTAGCCAACAGAGAGAACATTTACTTACTGTCATAATATTTATATATTTCTGTTTATATTCACCTGTGTGTATACAATATGTACAATATCGAGAGTAACTTTTTCTAACAAAATAGTTCTTACATTGTTACCGCCATTTCTAATTAATGATTACGTAATGTAAAATGCAGATGAATAATTTTATTCTTCGCACAACTGCTCACTGTCAAATCACTGTATATATCTCGAAAAGAGAACATCTTTAGCACTGTAGTATCGATAATATTGCCATCTTTTTAGACAAAAGTTCTCATGTGGCAAAAAGTTTTTGGTTTGTGTGTGGTGCTTTACGAAATGTTATTCTATATAAATATAGTAAATGCTTCATAGAGTGCACATTATTTTGCGATGAGAAGCAAACGACACCACAAAAAGACAAGTGTTTTCGATGTAAATAAAAAAGAACAACAACAACTCAATTGTGAAGATATGTTTAGATCGTGTTACGTCGATATAGTTTTGTTCAAATTGCACATATGATATATTCTGTGTACTGTAAGGCACCACTATCCCAAGAATACTTCGCCACAAGGATCTATAATAAAGACTAAATAACAACAAATATATTTGGACTTGAACATTTGCCTGATGATCAACCTTTATGTTCGTTATCCGTAATGGCGCTATTTTTTAAACAAATTGAATTATTAATAGTTGATGGAGCTGTTTTACATATTGCAAGAATAAATGTGCGAACTATAAATTGACCCGTAATCGCTACCTTTATATGCTTCCTATTTCTTCTCAAACTTTTTGCACAACAAATTTTTGGAATTGAGCAAAACTCTCTTTCCGATATATATAGATATATATTATAATATTACCACTACCTAAACTTGCTAAAAATACTATAAATTAAATTTCTCCTGCTTGTGTCAAGTCATTCACAAATAATTTTTTTATCGTCTACTGGTGCACAGTGGCAGTTTATTAAGGAAAACACTGCATCACAATAGAATCCCACAGAACGTCAAAATTCCATCGTGGTTCGTTCTCTCTGACCAAAACGTTTTTACTTTATACAAAGACTACGTACATACCAAGTGAACATGCTGTTGAAGACGTTCTGACAGTGAAACCTACTTCGAAAATATCGCCCTGGACGCAAGAAGTGATTGAAAAATTGGAAGTAAAGGAAATTATCTCGAGAGCCGAAAATGAAAATATTAAATATATGTATCCGGGATAAAAGGGCGAGGGGCGTGATAAATGACTCTATTGAGCAGTTACGTCACGCGCTAGGAGCGGATCTGGCAAATGAGAGGCGATGGAGAGATAGCATTAAAGGGGCGAAAAAGTGTCTGGTTGCGAGAGCAATCGACTGGAAGGCGGCGGACGAGCACCATCTGGAAGAACAGCGGAAAGCTCTCCGGAAACATTGCCCTCGATATCCTAAGATAATCCTCCTAATAAAAGAGCTTACTGCGTGAAGCGAAGGCGATTAAGAGGGTCGCCAGCAACGCGCTCCAGTCAATGAATGTCTCAGCTGGGAAGAAACCTCCCGCACTCTAATTACTCGAGACAAATTATCATTAGATATTTGACAAGAAACCTAAGAAGAATAGGAGCGTGTGTCACTTATTAATTACGATCCGACCAAAACGTTTAGACATTTTCGGGTAGAGAAAAGATGACTGGAAATCGTTTAAAAATTATACTGTGTGTAACCAGTGTATCCTGACCCCTTCCCCTTTAAACAGAAAAGTATGTTTATATGGTGAGACACAATATTATTTCGTTTATTTTGTAATGATGAGACGAAGGAAAATTCACCAAAGCCCTTTTGACTAAAAAAAATGTTCAAATGTTTGTTAAGCTTATGGGACTTAACTACGGGGTCATCAGTCCCTAAACTTACAAACTACTTATGAACTACCTTATACTAAATACGGCACAAATATCCATGCCCGATGGGGGATTCGAACCCCCGACCGTAGTGGCCGTGCAGACCGTGACTGGAGCGCCTCAGTCTCCTCGGCCGGCCCTTTTTGACTCATTTACTCCCAATCTATGGTCATAATTCGTATTCAGCACAATCCCAGGCTTTTAAATGAGTCGTTTATGGTGACGCAGATGATGGCGAGGTGATGACGATCACATCCTTAGACTTCCGCATAAAATTATAATTAAGAGAGTGATCATATGGTGTGTATGCTTTTTTGTCTTGATAACAGAGTTTTTGAAGAAACAATTTCTGTAAGCTACTTTAAGAGAATAAAGACAGAAGGCGAAAATTTAATATAAACAAGATACACTTCTTATTCCGAGAGAGTTGATTGGACAATTAAATTTATTACACATAAAGTTCGACTGAGCTATTTCTATTGTGTGACAAATGATTCTGTACACTAAATAAAAATAATTGTAAAGGTTTCTCTGTGGAAGGTGAGTTTTAAACGTATTTATACATCATCAGAATTATTACGACATGTTGAGTTTGGGAATGTTTCTTCTAATGAAACTGACGTTTTGACTAGAAATTATTTATCGAGTACCATCCTTCCACTTTTCATCAGTCGCCATTGTCAATAGAGCTTTTTATCTAATAGAGTCAGAAACAAATACAGTTCATGGAATTAATATTAAAAATAAATAGAGAATCAGTTACGAAGCTACGTTATTGTTTATCAAAATCTTTCAATTCCACCCACAATCGGAGTCGCAGAGACACCTTCATGACGCTGGGTTCAGGTGTCAATGCGGTAGACGATCCATTGGCTGTGCTTCTCTTGAGTCACAAAAAAAAAAAAAATGTTCAAATGTTTGTAAATCTATCGGACCAAAGTGCGTGGTCATCAGTCCGCAGCTTACAAACTACCTAAACCTAGGTAAACTAACCTAAGAACAAACACACACACATGCCCCAGGGAGGACTCGAACCTCCACGGCGAGCAACCGCGCGCTCGGCAGCGAGACGCTTTAGACCGCTCGGCTACTCCACCGCGGCTCTGGAGTCACAATTGATGGAACCCACAGGGAAGTGCCATTTCTCAACATCCCATGGATATTTCAGTTCTAGAACAATACGACTTTCTTACGATGCAGCTGCTTTCTTACATATGTGACAAGGTTTCCGAAGAGAAATGTCTCATAAAGTTACAAATTCACAATTATTTAAATTCTGTAGCTGTATCCAAGATAGAAGTCGCCTTGAATAATTTTCTTTTGGACCTCAATAATCAGAATGCTGGAACGTGTCCGTGCATTGGATGGTTTCCCTCATGAGCCTGACTTCTGCTCTCAGCGTTGGCAGTTACTTGTAACAAACATCTGCCGGCATCTAGTTCAGGTTTCAGACGAAACCAAATAAGCCTACACGCTTATTTTAGCGTATTGTCAACTATCTTACCGTAGGCACTTTCGCTGCAGACTGAGTACACTCTGTATCATGGTGTTGGCGCCGTTGCTCTCTGCGTGTGTGCCAGACATGAAGTAAACATTCTGTATTTACCTCAGAGCCCCACTTTCCACCATGCGAGGGGCTGTTGGCCGCTAGTTCCGCCAAGCCTCGCCTTGGCACCAGCCGTGGTCTACCGACCAGCCCGTAGCTCGCGAGCCACGGCTAATACAGGCCCAGACCGCAAAGCCATGCTCAACCCTTGGAGTATCAAAAGTTTCTGCTAACCTACGCAAATGTGTAGTATAAACTAACACAGCTAGAGATATTTTGCTATAAAATGAGCAGCCACATTATCTTTGGACTTTTCATTCAAATATTTAACGAAGTTAAAGAATAGAATCATGATAAACATAGCTACCACATTGTGTTTCACGTAGTTAGCTATCATACGGCACAGAAAACTATTCTTTCTTTTCAATGCTCTGCATTAGATCTAGATGTAAGAAAATATTTATTCAACCTAGAAAACTAAGCGTGTTGTAAAATTAAACAGTTCTGGTAGCAACAACAGAAATGCGTACACGTAGTATGTCATTCACGTTTAGTGCACTTATAAAGTGTTCGCAATCTCTCTGAAACAATAAGTGCTACACGACGGAAATTACCTTCTGCTGATGCCATTCATTCACACGATTGTTCTGTTATTCGCAGTGAAGTGTTTCATAATGGGTTCATAGAATCACTTCAGTTTCTCGACTGTTCCATGCTTATACGAAGCTCGAGAAAACGAGTGCCACAAAGCATATATGCGAATTCTAATTACGATTATGTAATTCTTACCATTCAAATCAAATGTACAAATGTGTGTGAAATCTTATGTGACTTAACTGCTATGGCCATCAGTCCATAAGCTGACACACTACTTTAACTTATTCTAAGGGCAACACACACACACAGCCATGCCCGAGGGACGACTCAAACCTCCTGCGCGAGCAGTAACCCGATCCATGACATGGTGCCTTAGACCGCGCGGCTACTCTGCGCGGCACTCTTATAATAGTAACACCATACTGTCTACGGTAGTAAGTAAAAAAGCTCTATGCATTTGTAGGAGAAGGTTAGTCATTTAAATCTCATAGACGAAGCGTGCTAAAATGAAAACGCGTTTGTTTTAATATTGCGTCCCCACCTCATCCCCCTGCCATCCCACCTCTCCAACCTCAATGATAAAACGGCAAACATCCGAGACCTTCTTTCCGCCAATTTACTGTACTGCATACTCTCATATATTTACTCAACTTCTTCAACGTTCTCCCTTTATCCCGTCAGGTAATATTCGCACACTGCTCACCAGTACTGCAGAAGAGGTGGAGCAATTGCAGAGTTGGCAGGGAGACGAATGGAATGAAAGAAAATAAAAGTAATCCACTGAGTTACAGGTCCATTGTATCGATATCGACATGTAGCAGGACGTTTGAACAAATACTTTTCCGCCGGCCGCGGTGGCCGAGGTGACTGAGGCGCTCCAGCCACGGTCAGCACGGCCACTACGGTCGGGGGTTCGAATCCCCCTCGGGCATGGATATTTGTGCCGTCCTAGTTCGTAAGTAGTTCATAAGTAGTTTGTAAGTTTAGGGACTGATGACCCCGTAGTTAAGTCCCATAGACTGTACAAAAATTTGAACATTTTTTGAAATACTTTTCCCAATGTTATGAAATATCTAGAAATATATCACGTATAAACATCAAACGAGCATGGATTTCGAAATCTTTAGTCTTTTGAGACTTTGGCGATACTATATTTGCATGAAGTACTGAGTACTTTCAAACTAATTCCATATTTATAGAATGCCAAAACGATTTTTGGTGTCTTCAGTCATAATCAACTTTGAACCATATCACTTTCCTAAGGAGTTTAGCCACAGTCGTGCGACTGGGATCTTGATGTCCTGTCTGCAAGGAAATAATTTTCAGTAACTGACGAGGAGTCACCTAGTGAAAAGGAAGTGACGAGTGTAATTCTACCCGTATTCGAAATATTTAATGAGCCCGTCTCTAAATCAAATGTTAAAATGTTGTATAGTCTATGGGACTTAACTACGGGATCATCAGTCCCTAAACTTACAAACTACTTATGAACTAACTAAGATTAAGGACGGCACAAATATCCATGCCCGAGGGGGGATTCGAACCCCCGACCGTAGTGGCCGTGCAGACCGTGACTGAAGCGCCTCAGTCCCCTCGGCCACCGCGGCCGGCGAGCCCGTCTCTAATGACTACGCTGTCGACTGGACGTTGAACTCCGAGCTTCCATTTAATGAGCAATCAGAACATTGCTCTTAGATTTGAGGCAGTTAATGCTACCGACTTATAAACTCCTCAGAAAAGCAAAGTCAATTTCGAAATGACTTTGTATCTTCACGGCGCAAATTGTGACAATTGACCTTAAACATCAATATGCATTTGGCTGTGAACATGATTACTAAACGAGTTTCGTCAGCATTCTATATATCCATAAGTAAAACAAATTTGAAAGTTATACATATAACAACATTCCTGGGGGTGCAATTAAAAACAACGTTAACTGGGTATAATACGTGTTTTGGCGAAGGTGAAACAAACGGTTTGTTATTGACACAACCATTAGAAGATTTAAACGTCTCCTACGGAGACTGCCAACTCTACAAATGTTCCAACTCTTCTGTAGTAGGCTATTACTGAGCAGTGTACGATTATTACCTGATGGGACGGAGGGAGGACGTCGAAAAAAACGGAATTAGGGGAAAGTAGGTTTCAGATGATTTCCGTTTTTTTCCCTTCAAATCTTGGGGGGGGGGGGGAGGAAGGGGGATGAGGTGTAGACGCAATATTAAAACAAAAACATTTTCACTGCTGCCCGATTTTTCCATGACATTTCAATCACCAACCTTCTCTTTCGAATGCAAAGAGCTCTTTTCCCATTGCCGTGGAAAATATGGTATTACAACTGTAGAGACAACCTAACAGTAATTACAACTCGCCCATACTCTTTTTGGCATTTTGTTGTTCGAGCTTCGTATAAGCATGGAGCAGTCGAGAAATTAAAGCAACTTTAAATCCTTTACGGAACACTTAACTGTGAATAATAGTACAATCATGTAAGTGAAGGACATCAGCATAAGTTAATTTCCGTCGTGCAGCACTTATTGTTTCACAGACACTTCATAAATGCACAATGATATACTACGTGTATACAGTTTGTGATGCTGGCACTAAAACTGTCTAGTTCAAATGTTTGTTAAGCTTATGGGACTTAACTACGGGGTCATCAGTCCCTAAACTTACAAACTACTTATGAACTACTTACGAACTAGGACGGCACAAATATCCATGCCCGAGGGGGGATTCGAACCCCCGACCGTAGTGGCCGTGCTGACCGTGACTGGAGCGCCCCAGTCACCTCGGCCACCGCGGCCGGCAAACTGTCTAGTCTTCCAACTCGCTTAGTTATCTAGGTTCAATACACAGTTTCTTAACTCTATATCGCAGAGCAGAGTGCTTACAGGAGGGAATAGTTTCCTGCACCGTATCATTTTTAGTTAGGTGAAATATTATGTGGCAGCTATGTTTACCATCATTATATTCTTTAACTTCTTTAAATATTTGAATGAAACGTCAAAGGATTATGTGACTGCTCAGGTTCTAGAGAAATATCTTTAGTTGTGTTAGTTTAAACTACAGATCTGGGTAGGTTAGATGTGACTTTTGATTCTTAATGGGGTGAACGTGGCTTTGCAGCCTGGAGCTGTATTCGTCGTGGCTCGCGAACTACAGGGTAGCCGTGCTGGATGGATAACGGCCTGGCCGGCAAGAAACAGCCTGTCGCGCGCGGCTCTGCCTCTGACGCTCATGTTGACGTAAACGTGTTTACTTCCTCTCCTGGTATCGCAGAGCGACAAGCGGATGGTGTCAGACAGTCTGTGGCAATGGCTCACTGGGAGGAATCAACTCGAGACAGAGTCGTCGCTCGTATTGAAGATGGAGGTGCTCCATCAGAGAGGCTGGCAGAAGGCCTGGCGTATCATATACCACTGCAGCGAGATGTTGGAGGAATATCTTGACATAGGCACCACCGAGAGAGCTCCTGGCTCAGGCAGGAAAAAATGTTCAAATGTTTGTAATTCTATGGGACTAAACTACGTTGGTCATCAGTCCCTAGATTTACATACTACTTAAACTATGTTAAACTAATCTAAGGGCAACACACATCCATGTCCGAGGGAGAATTCAAACCTCCAACGCTTGAGGCCTCGCAATCCGCAACGTGGCGCTCCAGACCACTCAGCTACTCCCGTGCGGCCTCAGGCAGGAAGAGAGTAAGTTCGCAGCAGGGGATTCGCGAGCTAGTGTATATGAGCAGACAAAGTCCATTCTGGAACAGAAAGGAGTTGCGGTGGGTAACCAACTTCCCTGGCTCCAGTGACACGTTTTGATGAAGGCTGAGGGACGGTGAACTTCACGCACGACGATCCGCTGTGAAACAAGAACTCAGCGAAGAAATTATTACATACCGGCTGGCATTTCAGAGCTCCATCTCAGAGCGCTATGGGAAAATTAATTTTCACTGACGAAAAAGTGTTTTCCACTAGTCACGACGGTCCAAGGGACGTTTACAGGCCTCGAGGGACGTGCCATCGACGAAAATATGTAACAACGACGAGAAGAAGTGGGCGCAAATCTATTTCCTGCTGGGGCTCGATATCTACACGAGGAGCAGGAAACCTTCATAGCATAGAAGGCATCCTCAACAGTGTGCCCACATACTAGAAAACGTAATGATTCCGTCGGTGCGAATGCTTTATGGAAAAGAGGACTTCATACTGCAAGAAGACCATTCTCCTGTTCATAAGTCTGCATTCGTCCAGCAGCGACTCTCCACGATTGGCATCGATGTCATGGACTGGCCGCCGCGGGCGGCTGACGTGAGCCCCATGGAAAATATGTGGGCTGAGGTCGCCAGGACGTTAACAAAGAACTGACTACAAAATTAGCCAACTACAGCGGACGCTCTTTAGGACGGCTTCCTGGAATCATGGGAGGAAGTCGCTTCTTCAGGCTGTTACGTCCGACGACTTAAAGAGTCTAGGCCAAGACGCATGATAGAAGTAAAAAATAATGAGGGATTCTGGATAATATATCAAGACTCCCTAAAACGTTTTGTTATGTCTTCTTTTTCTTTTTCCTCAGTGAGAGCCAGTGGAAGGTCACTTGGCAGCAGAAATAAAACATGAGATAGTTTTAGTTGTTAGTTGCCTTTTTAATTGGAGTGTTCTTTTCATAATATATACTTAGTCAAGCTCGGTGGTCTTAGGGTAAATCGCTTGACCGCAAACTGAACGGTCGCGGGTTCGAAACCTGGGCGGACAGCGGTTTTTTTTTCAGTCTGCGTTTTAACTTATCCTATATCTCTCAAAGATGTGAAGAGTCGCCAGAAACGACACGTGGTTCCGATTGCACGTTAAGCTGAAGGTCCCCTTCCCCCAGTTGGATAACTGGGGTAGGCTAGGGACATGCAAGTCGCCAAAGTCCAATTGAAAGACTTGCATGAGGCCAATGAGCCACATGAAATATAAAAAAAAAAAAAATTCAAATGTTTTTATAGCTTGTGGGACTTAACTACGGGGTCATCAGTCCCTAAACTTACAAACTACTTATCAACTAGCTTATCCTAAGGACGGCACAAATATCCATGCCCGAGGGGGGATTCGAACCCCCGGCCGTAGTGGCCGTGGCCGGCCGCGGTGGCCGAGGAGATTGAGGCGCTTCAGTCACGGTCTGCACGGCCACTACGGTCGGGGGTTCTAATCCCCCCTCGGGCATGGAAATTTGTGCCGTCCTAGTTCGTAAGTAGTTCATAAGTAGTTTGTAAGTTTAGGGACTGATGACCCCGTAGTTAAGTCCCATAAGCTTTACAAACATTTGAACATTTTCGTAGTAGCCGTGCAGACCGTGACTGGAGCGCCTCAGTCCCCTCGGCCACCGCGGCCGGCCACATGAAATTATTATTATTAATATACAGTTTGTATTTATTCTACACTTATTTCATTTATAACCTGTCTCCATATATACAGAGAAATTGGTTTACATAAGCGCAGTCAAAGCATGTTTTGTTATTTCAAACGCGTCTCTTACTTCTCCTCCATCCATTAATACACTCTCCGACCTCCACAAAGTATGCAAATGCAAACGATTTGGTCTTGCATTTATTCGTTGTTAATTTCTCCTTTATTCTCTCTCTCTCTCTCTCTCTCTCTCTCTCTCTCTCTCTCTCTCTCTCTCTCTCTCTGTCACCTCCCTTAAGCTGTCGGTACTCGGAGCGTGCATCTGAACGAGTGTGACCAACGTGGCGAGTTTATGACGTCACATCGTGCGAACCCCAAGTTGGCTTGACTTTCCCAACGTATCTGGTAGTATCGAGCATGCCAGATATTCTCGACGAGCGTCTGAACGATCACCAATACGGTGGGAGAACCCCAACGACGTCTCACCACGTGACTGTACAGGGAGAGAGGCAGCTCTTTTCACTAGAGAGATGAAGACGCCATATTGGCTGTCCTATTTCATGGGTTTTATGTATATAACTTATGTCTCATGAATGTATGACATTTCAAAGCAAGTAAAAGTAACTAAGTAAATTGAGAATCTCTCGAAAACCCGTCATTAGAGACACTATTTGTTGGAATAATTGACTGGAAATGTCTTATATGTAGTTAAAACGTGACAACAACAGACATATATACCGGTATTGTATACAATACGTCTAATAACTTCATTGATAATACACAAATAGGTTAATGGCCATAGCGTAGACAGCAAAATTGTAGATTGTGAAACGAATTTCATAGGGCATCGGTTCAAGACACCTTAGAAGTAAATATTTTTTCTTCTTTTATTCGAGTTTTCTGATAGACAAAGACTTTCCTATAAGTTTCATAGAAGTATAGTGCATAATATTCGATGCTATGTAAACAAGTGCGCATCCTCTGAGGGGTGACTTTGTTGGATTCGTTTTATGAACAGGACAGTTTGCACCTTACTTAGAGTAAAATACGCACTTCAATATTACACGTATTGCAATTTACACGTTCTTAACATTCTTCTATTGCCGGCCGCGGTGGCCGAGGGGACTGAGGCGCTTCAGTCACGGTCTGCACGGCCACTACGGTCGGGGGTTCGAATCCCCCCTCGGGCATGGATATTTGTGCCGTCCTAGTTCGTAAGTAGTTCATAAGTAGTTTGTAAGTTTAGGGACTGATGACCCCGTAGTTAAGTCCCATAGACTATACAAACATTTCATTTCATTCTTCTATTGAATAGTAACATTAACCGTTTTGCTAAAACGCAAGACTGTTGCAATAATGTTTGCCGCATTTGAAGGCATTTTATAATTTTATAACGCACTATTTGTCATGAAACTTTTATAATTCGCTGCACTTATTGACATAACATGCAACTTTTATAAGTCTCATGTTCGTAGTTTCTTTCTTGTTAGTTATGTAGGCCTGTATGAAAGAACATAACGAACATATCCACAAGCTTGTAAATAATCGATTTAATAGAGGTAAAGCAGGAATTCTACTCTTTTCATATCGCAAACATTGTGATTCCAGAACCTGATGCCGCTCACAAATGTCGCTGTAGCGCGCTGCGGTCGCGGGTAGCTCGTTGAGGCACACGTCTCGTACGCACAAGTCGCATCGTCTCCGAGCGTTCAACCACACGTTGGACTCGGCTCATTGACCACACACGTTCAGATACACGCTCCGTGTGCCGACGGCTTTACATTATAATCTCAGTTGCCCTTCTGGTCTATTCTCAGAAAACGTAAAAAAAAAAAAAAATAGTGGATTCCGTTAAAACAATACTGTCTCTTTTAATGTCTGCTTTCTTTACTGTCCATCTCTATGAAGCAGTGTTCTTTTATATCTTCGATAATCTATCTTTCGTTTTGTAAAACATTCGTTCCTTTTCTTTCGGCCCTAAAACAAACTGTGACATATGTCTAACAAGGGAACCTCCCCATCGCACACCCACCAGATTTAGTTATAAGTTGGCGCAGTGGATAGGCCGTGAAAACCTGAACACAGATCAATCGAGAAAACAGGAAGAAGTTGTAAGGAACTATGAAAAAAAATAAGCAAAATATAAAAACTGAGCAGTCAATGCGAAAGATAAGCAACGTCAGGCACGTTATCAGAACACAAGCGCCGTGGTCTTGCGGCTAGCGTGAGGCGCTGCGGAGTGAGAGGACTTTGTTTCGAACCTTCCCATAGGCAAAAATTCAAATTTGTTCATTTTCAGAAAATTATTATCTATCCCTCCGTCCGTCCGATGCGAGGTAACTGCGCCATAGTATGGTGATGCTACACCTAAACAAACGACGTCAGTCGACTACCGTGCACTGCGGAGAGAGTATATCTGTCATATGACGCACATACCGTCACCATTGTCGTATATAATACATCAGAGGTGTTTTCCTGTGGAGGAATCGGTTGACCTATCAGCTTGCGATCAAATGTTTTAGGTTCCCATTGGAGAGGCACTTCCTTTCGTCTGCTAATCGCACGGTTTTGCGGTGCGGACGCAAAACACAGACACTAAACTGATTACAGCGAACAGAGACGTCAATGAACGGACGGACAGATCACAATTTTGCGAAAATAAAAGCATGGACCATTAAGTTTTTATATTGTTTCATAGTTTCACATAACTTCTTCCAGTTTTCTCGACTGATCTGTGTTCAGTTTTTCACGGCCTATCCACTGCGCCAACGTATAAGTAAATCTGAGGGGGTACAATGTGGAGGTTCCCTTGTAAGTAAGAAGTACTTAACTAGTATTTCACTCTTTTATTCTCCAGTTCTGCACTCCTATTCATTCCTAGTTCCCGCCCTCCCTCCTACCACCCGTCCCTTGACATATTTGTCTACGCCTACATGCCGCATTTCACAATTTTGTGTTTGGCAGGTTTTTTTCATATTTATTTATAATTTTTTTAATCACTGTCGTTGTTTCTCTGTCGTTCGACTCTCGAAAACCGCATTGAAATAATGGACAACTGAACCTTACCGTGCAAGCACTGATGTCTCCATTAAAATGGCCATCTATTCCGACAAATCCCAGTAGCCAACCTTTGACATGGCAGAGACTGACACTGTCTCCCATCCTTCCAAGTTGGATATTATTCTTCGCAGTTACTGGCATTTTTATGCGACTTTGTACCGGAATCCTCCTTGCTGTTTTTCAACCTCAACATGACTATTGGAGGCAACCACACAGCGAAGAATAATTGCTCGACACTCTTGCTATTAATTGCATACCTTGTCATTGGCCATACAAGTCAAGGGCGGATTCAACTTTTAATTAACTTTTATTTACGGACAACATGTAATTGTGAGTTTAAAAATTCAAAGAAGAATAACACAACGCAATCACATGAAATATGATTGTAGGTTTTGAGGGAATATCAAACTTAGCACGACATAGTCGTATTTACTGGCGGTGTGTTTATTACCTGTAATTGAGCGACCTTTTAGGATACGCTGTTTTTCCAATTTCTGCATTGTTTGGTAATGACACAGCTACTCCGGTTACTGTACTGTTCGTCCACGGTAAGTTGACGATGCGTGCGCTGGCTGTTGGCAGCGGCAGGAGGCGTGTACTATGGGGCTGCCGGAGGGAGGGGGGAGGAGGGGGAAGCTTCAGCAAGCAGAAGCAGCGTCGCAGTGTTGGAAACGTTACCCGTAACAATGTGTGCAGTAATATTTCGCGTCTATGTGCAGCGTAAAGTTGGCAGCAATCTGAAATAAATGGATGTCCTTTAAGAAGTGCAGATATTTTCTGCTGCTGACATCACGGGGTAAAGTCGTCTTCACTTGTCAAATTAATAATAGTTCCATCTAATTGCCAATGCACTATAGTTTCAGCTCATTATGGCGTCATTCTCAAATTCCTATGATTAAAAAAATACAATGATTCAACCACATTAAACAGTTAAAAGTTTAATAATTTATCGAACCATGTGCGCGGCATGGGATGATCTAGGGCGCAACATCGCGGAGTGCGCGGGCACTGCCACCAGAGGTTCGTGTCCTCACTCGGGCATGGGTGTGTGTGTTGTCCTTAGAAAAAGTTAAAATACATTGTAAGACTAGGGGCCGATGACCTTAGCAGTTTGGATTACAAACATTTGGACTTCTTTTTAACAACATGTCCTACTTTTCTGTATAGTCACCATTAAGTCAGTCTTATAGTCCAATTATTCCAAAGTTGTATTTATTCAGAGAAGCCTATGTCAATTTCGCATGGCTTTCTCTGTATAGGGATTCGCATATACCCATATCTACATCTACATCTACATAGATACTCTGCAAATCACATTTAAGTGCCTGGCAGAGGGTTCATTAACCACTTTCATAACTTTTCTCTACCGTTCCATTCTCTAATAGCGCGCGGGAAGAAAGAACACCTAAATCGTTCCGTTTTCGATCTGATTTCTCTTATTTTATTGGGATGGTCATGTCTCCCTAAGTAGGTGGGTGCTAGCAAAATATTTTCACATTCATAAGTAAAAGTCGGTGATTGAAACTTCGGAAACAGATCACGCCGCCATGAATAACGTCTTTCTTTTAATGATTTCCACCCCAATTCGTGCAACATTTCCGTGACGCTTTCCCCCCCGTAACGTGATAAAACAAAACGAGCTGCCCTTGTCTGAACCTTCTCAATGTCTTACGTCACTCCCACTTGGTGAGGGTCCCACACTGGGCAACAGTACTCCAGGAGATGACACACAAGTGTGATGTAGACAGTCTCTTTGGTGGAGTTGTTGCATCTTGGAAGCGTTCTGCCAATGAAACGTAACCTTTGGTTCGTCTTCCCCACAATATTTTCTATGTGTTCTCTCCAGTCTAAATTGTTCGTAATTTTAACTCCTAGTTATTTGGTAGAATTTACGACCTTACGGTTTGACTGATTTAACGCGTAATTGAAGTTCGGCGGATTTCTTTTAGTGGTCATGTGTCTTACTTAACACTTTTCATTATTTAATGTTAATTGCCAATTTTCGCACCATGTAGAAATTTTGTCTAAATCGCTTTGCAGTTGCTTTTGATCCTCTGTTGACTTCACTAACCGATAAACGACAGCATCATCCGCGAACAGTCTAAGGGAGCTATTCAGATTGTCACCTAAATCGTTTATAAACACGAGGAAGAGTAGGGGACCTATAACGCTTCCCTGTGGAACGCCAGATATCACTTCTGTTTTACTCGATGACTAACCGCCAATTACAACGAACTACGTCCTTTCTGATAGGAAATCGTGAATCCAATCGCACAATTGGGAAGATATTCCATAAGCACGCAATTTCATTAGAAGCCGCTTGTGGGGTACAGTATCAAAAGCCTTCCGGAAATCCAGAAATATGGAATCGATTTGAGATCCCTTGTCGATGGAACTTAACACATCATGTGAATAAAGGGCAAGCTGTGTTTCGTAAGAAGCTTAGAAACAGTTAAATATGGAATTAAATTCAGTGCCTGAATGCCGCATTTTCAGCTGTTGGCAAGTATTTCATTCTTTATGAAACACGCATTGATAGATGGAAGTATATTAAAAAGTTTTTTTCTAAGAAGGGACTGTGACTTTATATACAGGATGCTTCCAAATTCGCGCACTAGGGCTTCGCAGCGCGATTTTCCAGATACTAGCAATAAAATGAAATGTCTCTCACAAAATTTCGTCCTGCGCATATTTCCGGCAGTAAATGGACGTCGAAGATTGAGATGGGTGTGTGTCCCATACGTCCCATGTTTCAGAATTACACAACTACACTAACAAACTTGTAGGTGATGTGGGAGGTTTTGTATCCCGACTTCGTCGCCGCTTTTGTGTCCCAGCCTCGTCGTAGGTGTCGGTGGCCGAGTGGAACGAGACCGACACGCTGGTGCAGGTACGGAGGGGAGCAGCCAGAAACTATAAACACTCGAGTAAATTAGAAAGAGATATATTGCACAGAATGTAACAATACTTAACTTTTACATAGTACTGCAGAATGTTGATACATAGTTGTTAGAGGCCTGCCTAGTGCCTGTACAATAGCAAAGTCTTCACTCGTGCCTATCTGATTACGAAGGTCCTAACTCGTTGCTATCTCAGTCCGAAGTCCAAGTGCGAAGTGGCCGATGTCCTTCAGTGGTGGCCACGAGCGGCGTTGTACCAGAGGGCGCTCGTGGCTGTCGTCGGAAGAACGCCGCGCCGTGCATGCATGGCGGCGCGCGGCGAAAGTAGGTGGCGCGCACTTTGTACTTGTGCGACACCACACCCCTCCCCCCCAAACCGCCGCGCCGTCGTGGCGTAGGGCTGAGGGCCACGGCGACGGCACTGGGAGGAGGGCCTGGGCGGGGGCGTTACTGGTGGGACGGGCGTCGTAGCGGAGGCCGGGATCGAGACGCCGTCCGCGCCCCGGCATCCGCCTTGCGATCCTCCAGGGAACCCGCCGAAACCTGGGGAAGGGCGCCCGCCCCCGCCCAGAGGGAGCAGGTCATCTTCTTCTGAGGTGCGTGGCCCAAGCTGGGGGGGCCCGCACGGTCCCGGAGTCCCTCTCGGTGACGCTGTCATCTGCGGCGGCGACAGCGGCGGCGACGACTGCGTCGGATGTACGTCGACGTCCATAGGGATCTCGTAGTCCGGGGACGAACGATGTGGTTGTGCTCCCTGGCGGTGAACTGGGTCTGGAATCAAGAAACCGGAGACAGGATCGCGCGGCCTGTGCAGGCGCAATTGGTTTGCGTGGCGCCGCAGCTCCGACCCTGTGGAAGAACGTACAATAAACATATTGCTACCGAGCACGCGCTGAATGGTGCCCGGCAACCATGTCTTCTTGTTTCCAGCAAACACCCTGTACAGCACCGGCGTAGAAACCTGAAAACGCGTAGCGCCATACGAACCGACTCGGTGCGTGGGAGGCTGCAGCAGGTGAAGGAGAGTGCGGTGACGGCGGCCGTGTAGCAGCTCGGCAGGAGACGGGCCGTCACGTGGCATGCACCGATACGTAGACAGGAAAATTTGACGAGCTTGCTGCCTGGAGTGCTGACCTTTCATCTTCTCCATGTGAGACTTGAATGTTCGAACGAAACGTTCTGCTTCACCATTGGACTGAGGGTGAAAAGGTGCGGTGGTGATATGCTGAATGCCATTCACACGACAAAACTGTTGAAATTCCGCACTAACAAACTGAGGTCCATTGTCACTGACGATAGTTTCAGGCAAGCCTTCGATGCAAAACACTGATGTTAAGGCACTGATTGTACTAGACGCCGTCGTTGAGTTCATGGCAATCACAAAAGGAAACTTGCTGAAAGCGTCTACAACAATTAACCAGCGCGTATTCCAGAAAGGTCCGGCAAAGTCAATATGTAAACGTTGCCATGGTCCCTTGGGGCGTGGCCAGTCTGAGAAACGTTGCGGTGGAGCCGCCTGATGCTCCGCACAAACAGTACACTGTGACGTCATGTCCTCTATCTGAGCGTCCATACCAACCCAGGTACAATGACGTCTGGCCAGTTGCTTTGTCCTAACAATGCCCCAATGTCCTTGATGCAGGAGGCGTAACACTTCACGTTGCAGGGAACGAGGAACAATCACTCTTGCTTGGTCGTTGTCGGTATGCAACAACAGTACACCCTGACTTAAAGATAATGCATGACGTTGTGCAAAATAACGTCGAACCAGAGGCCGATCAATGTCTTTGGCTCTGGCAGGCCACCCTGAGCGAACAAAACGTGCTACCACACTTAAGTCTACATCCGCAGCTGTTTCCTGTGCAACCCGACGAGAGTTCAAAGGGAAATCTGCGACAGCGGAAGCATCTCTGGAGTCTATCTGACAACATGCCATTTCTGAAGAATCAAATGATACATCCTGGCCAACCGGAAGTCGGGAAAGTGTGTCCGCGTTGGCATGTTTAGTGGTAGGTCGGTACAAAATCTCATACTGATAATTTGACAATATCAAGGACCATCTCTGAAGCTTTTGTGCCGTACGTGGCGGAATCGGCTTTGTGGGTGAGAACAACGACGTGAGAGGCTTGTGGTCTGTCAACAAATAGAATTTTCTGCCATAGAGATAATGATGAAACTTTGCGACGCCGTAAATGATTGCTAAGGCCTCCTTTTCTATCTGACTGTAATTCTGTTGCGTCGGCGTCAGTAGCTTGGATGCAAAGGCAATAGGACGATCGTGACATCCAATACGATGTGAGATTACAGCGCCTACACCGTACGACGAGGCGTCAACTGCTAGCACTACAGGCTTCTGTGGGTCAAAGGGAATCAACATGCATCACTGAGTAGTGCAGACTTTAGTTTGTCAAAGGCAACCTGACAATCTTTGGACCATACAAAAGGAACATTCTTCCTACGTAAGTGATGCAGTGGAGCTGCAATCTGAGAGGCATTGGGAATAAACCTGAAATAGTAGTTAAGCTTTCCCATTACTACTTGCAATTCGTGCACATTCTTAGGAGGAGGCAAGTCTTTGATTGCTCTAAGATGTGACTGTAAGGGATGAATTCCTTGGGCGTTAATCACATGGCCTAGGTACTCTATTTCAGTTTGAAAAAACGAACACTTTGCTTTATTGCAACGTAGACCTGCTGCAGTCAAAACTTTGAAAAGGCACTCCAGGTTTGCTAAATGTTCTTCAACTGTACGTCCGGATACCACAATGTCATCTAAATAGTTCGAGCAACACGGTACAGAAACTGTCAGCTGTTCCAAAAAACGCTGAAAAATAGCGGGAGCGGAAGAACTGCCAAAGGGTAGGCGTTGAAATTGAAAAAGGCCCATGTGAGTATTAATGACGAAAAACTTTTTTGACTCGTCATCAAGTGGAATCTGTAAGTATGCCTCTGCTAGATCAATCTTGGAAAAGAAGCGAGACTGTCCTAATTTGTCCATTAGTTCGTCAGGTCTGGGCAGGGGATAAGAGTCTACAATTGTTTGACTGTTCACTGTTGATTTGAAGTCCGCACAGAGACGAAGTTTTCCTGACGGCTTGGGTATAATTACTATAGGCGAGGCCCACTGACTCGCAGAAACAGGAGAAATCACCCCACTATCTTGCCAACGTTTAAGTTCCTCGGCAACTGTATCACGCAAGGCGATAGGCACTGGTCTAGCTTTACGAAATTTTGGAACTGCAGATTCTTTTAAAGTTACATGTGCCACGAAGTCTTTTGCACAACCTAGTTCCGGCGAAAACAAGTCACTATATTTGTCACACAATGCATTGATTTTATCCTGAGGCACTATTGACGAAATTTGAAGCACATCTCTTTGAATTGATAAACCAAACAAGTCAAAAGCATCTAGTCCAAAAATATTCTGCGTAGATTTGGCCTGAAGAACTACAAAAGCAACTGTTTTCGTTACACCTTGCAAAAAAGAGGCAGGCAGGCTACACGTTCCTAGCACGGGAATAGTTTGTCCTGTATATGCTGTTAACACTTGCTGTGACGGCGACAATTTTGGCGAACCCAGAAGTTCATAAGTATCTTTATTAATTAATGTAACAGCGGAACCAGTATCAAGCTGAAATTGCACAGTCTTATTTTCTATAGAGAGAGTAACAAACAGCTTGTGCTTCTGGCGCACGACCGGTGCGCGAATGTGGGCAACGTCTAATACATATCTTTTTCTGCGCTTGCGCGGGTTGCTTGCGGTAGGAAGCGGCGCATACTCGGCACACAGCGGATTAACCACATTGTCACTAGATGACACTACCGCCGGATCGGCGTCCGCGCAATGCGAGGCTACTACAGAGTCACTAACTACTGCACTACACTTTTGAGTAGCTACTTGATGTCTACTGTCACTAGCTACACAGTACTGGGCACTATTACAAGGAGCAGTTGTAGAAGGCACTATTTTCACTACAGGAATGCACTGTTCATAGTCATTTTGCTTGTCCCGAACCCTTTTCCGTTGCACTGTTTTACGCGCTCGTCGGCGCTTGCTACGTGGTGCACTATATAGATTTGCCATAGGCGCAGAACTACTGTCATGCAATTGAGATCCAAGAAAAGCACTGTTCAATTCCACAGCCCGTATAACATTTACAGAATGAACTGTTCTCGCACTCTGCGAAGCACTGTTTCTAACGGTACCGTTCTTTGAGTTTTTAATTTGCATACACACAGACTGTACATGTCCTGATTTGCCACATTGATAACAGGTTGCGTTGCGACGTGGGCACTGAGCACGCTTGTGGCGAGACACACACTGGGGGCAAGATTTACGAACATTTTTCTGAAATGAGCGTTGGCGCCCGTTATGCAAATGACTGTGTCTAACACTACGAGGCGACCTTTGCGTCGCACTTTTACTCTGGCTACTGTTCACTGTCTGTTCAGCACGGCCGGGAGAAAAATAAGAATCACTAGTGCTATACTGAGAACTACGGCTAGGAAAGCGTCCGTTGCGGCGCACTGAATTTACACAATGGCTTTGCATTTCTACATCAGCTAAGTCAAAAGTATCATGCGCTTCTATAAGCTGCAGTACACTGTCTAAGGAGGGGTCAGACTGTTTCAGAATTGCTGCTCTAATTCTGGGGTCCTGAATATTCTGCGTAATCGCATCCCTCAACATCACGTCACTATACGAAAGTCCACAAGAGCAAGTAAATTTACATTTGCGGGTTAAGCCCTTCAATTCCGTAATCCACTCTTGGTGTGACTGCTGCGGTAATTTTTTCAGTCTGAAAAATCGGTACCGTGCCGCAGCTACGAGAACTTTTCTCTCATAATGAGCATTCAGTGCATCTACTATTTGTTCAAAGTCTACATCACGAGGAGATGCGAGAGGGAAAAGTTTTTGCAATAGTACGAAAGTCTGGGGGCCCACAATCGATAAGAAAAGGTTCTTCACTCTCTGACCTGTAATTTGATGAGCCGCGACGAGTTCTTGAAACTGCGCGAAATAGTCACTCCATTCTTCCTCACGTTCGTTGTACTGGCGGAACGTCGGAAGCGGTGCGGCGGCAGGTGTGGGCTGCTGAAGCGGCGGCTGTTGTTGTTGGTGAGCAGCCTGTGAAGTTAACTGCGACACCGCCTGGAGCAACTGGGTGATTTGCGCCGTCTGTAACTGAATAATTTCCATTAAGTTTGGGTTCGGGGTAGTGGCCATGCTGACCGATTAGGCGCCGCGTATACAAGTAAATTAGTACAAAACACAAATGCAATATGAAAGGAGGGCTCGCTCTGCAACAAAAAAGTCCACAAAATACGTAACAGAATATGTTCCCCCAAAAATCTTATAATAAGGGTGGGTGGGCGGGAGCAATTTTTGCGTGCTCCGACTGCTGCTGTCTGGCTGCTGCAAGCGAGCTGGTCCAAGGTTCTATCACTCCTCGTCGCCACTTTTGTATCCCGACTTCGTCGCCGCTTTTGTGTCCCAGCCTCGTCGTAGGTGTCGGTGGCCGAGTGGAACGAGACCGACACGCTGGTGCAGGTACGGAGGGGAGCAGCCAGAAACTATAAACACTCGAGTAAATTAGAAAGAGATATATTGCACAGAATGTAACAATACTTAACTTTTACATAGTACTGCAGAATGTTGATACATAGTTGTTAGAGGCCTGCCTAGTGCCTGTACAATAGCAAAGTCTTCACTCGTGCCTATCTGATTACGAAGGTCCTAACTCGTTGCTATCTCAGTCCGAAGTCCAAGTGCGAAGTGGCCGATGTCCTTCAGTGGTGGCCACGAGCGGCGTTGTACCAGAGGGCGCTCGTGGCTGTCGTCGGAAGAACGCCGCGCCGTGCATGCATGGCGGCGCGCGGCGAAAGTAGGTGGCGCGCACTTTGTACTTGTGCGACACCACAGGAGGTGTCTTGAGGAACAAAGTGAGCATAGAAACCCATGCCCTGAAACGTCATCCAATGAAGCTACAGAGCGTCGAAGTTGCTTGAGGAGATGTCTAGCGGCAGGAGCTGGTGCCTGGACTATCCGTAGCGTCGTTGAATGGCGTTTCCGGGCATGGGTTTCAGTCAAAGATGATTTTGGACTGAGGAAACCCGGTGTTATAGAATTCCATGTTATTGTGGTAAGACTTACATCGGCCAAACGATCCGCACAGTTCAGGATCGGTGTGTGGAACATCACCGTCATATTCGTTTACTTCAACCTGAAAACTCAGCTGTTGCTAAACATTGTCTGAATGAGGGACACAAGGTGTTATATGATGAAACAAAACTGATTGCTCCTGCTTTCCGCTACTCGGAATGTGTTCTTAAAGAATCCATGGAAACTCGCATGGCCGATAATATTATTAATAGGGACAGGGGCTTCCCTCTAAGTAAAACTTGGAACCCAATCTTATCTGATATTAAGCAACAACGGTCTTCATTTCGACCTGCAGTATCTTTTAACTAGTCTTGTTTCGACCCATCGTTTTGCCGATTTTCTCCATGAGCGCGCTACAAGTTCTATTGTGCCTAGAGGGCCTCTAGTTTCGCGCACGCGCGATGGGTCGTCAGCGGTGTATTAAGGGGCCGCTGTTTCTGTTCTGCCTCAGTTTCCGGCGAGTAAGTGTAATCAGCGCACTCACCTGAAGATGGCAGCCAGTTGGTCTGCCGAAATATTGTGTTTGGTTGACGATGGCATCCGGCTGCAAACCCGAGATGAATAAGCGGGTCAAAGCCCATTGTCCAGTCAGTCGTTAATCATTCCGGGGCAGTAATAGAAGAAAGCAGACGGAAAGCTGAAGTTCTAAATTTAACGTTTAAGAAATATTTCACGCAGGAGGACCGCACAAATGTACCATCATTTGATCAACGCACTAATTCCGAAATGGAGGACATAGTAATAGGTATTTCCGGTGTAGAGAAGCTGCTGAGAGAGCTAAATACGAAAACGTCTGCTGGTCGGGATGGAATACCAGTTCGGTTTTGCAAAGAGTATTCTGCGGCATTGGCCCCCTACTTGGCTTGCATTTATCGAGAATCTTTAATTCAGTGTAAAGTTCCTAGTGAGTGGAAAAAAGCGCAGGTGACTCCCGTTTATAAGAAAGGAAAGAGAACTGACCCACACAATTACAGGCCAATATCGTTGACATCAGTTTCATGTAGAATTTTGGAGCATATTCTCAGTTCATATAGTAAATTTCCTTGAAACGGAAAAGCTTCTTTCTGTGAATCATCACGGGTTTAGGAAACATCGTTCATGTGAAACTCAGCTTGCCCTTTTCTCACATGACATCTTGCGAGCCATGGATGAAGGGCAACAGACGGATTGTGTTTTTCTCGAGTTCAAAAAGGCGTTCGACGCGGTGCTACACTGCAGACTGCTAACGAAGATACGAGCTTGTGGAATAGGTACACAGATTGTGACTGGCTGGAAGACTTCCTAAGTAATAGAACGTAGTACGTTGCCGGCCGCGGTGGCCGAGGGGACTGAGGCGCTCCAGTCACGGTCTGCACGGCCACTACGGTCGGGGGTTCGAATCCCCCCTCGGATATGGATATTTGTGCCGTCCTTAGTGTTAGTTCATAAGTAGTTTGTAAGTTTAGGGACTGATGACCCCGTAGTTACGTCCCGTAAGCTATACAAACATTTGAACATTTCGCAGTACGTTGTTCTCGACGGCGAGTGTTCATCAGAGACGAGTGTATCGTCAGGCGTGCCCCAGAGGAGTGTGATAGGACCGCTATTATTTTCTATCTATATAAATGATTTGATGGACAGAGTATGTTGTAATTTGCTGCTGTTTGCTGATGATGCTGTGGTGTATGGGAGGGTATCAACTTTAACTGACTGTAATAGCGTACAAGATGACTTAGACAAAATTTATAGTTGGTGCGAAGAATGGCAGCTAGCTCTCAATGTAGAAAAATGTAAGGTGATGTGCATGAGTAGGAAAAACAATCCCATAATGTTCGAATACAGCATTAGTAGTGAGATTCTTGATGTTGTCGCGTCGTTCAAATATTTAGGCGTAACATTGCAGAGTGATATGAAATGGAACGAACATTTAAGAACAGTAGTGAGTAAGGCGGACAGCCGACTTCGGTTTATTGGGAGAATTCTGGGAAGATGTATCTCATCTGTAAAGGAGACCGCATATAAAACGCTTGTACGACCACGTCTTGAGTATTGCTCATGTGCTTGGGACCCGCAGCAGATCAGTTTAAAGGAAGACATAGAAGCAGTTCAGAGGCGAGCAGCTAGGTTTGTTACTGGTAGGTTCGACCAATGCGCGAGTGTCACGGAAATGCTCCGGCAACTCAATTGGGGATCGTTGGAGGAAAGACGGCTTTCATTTCGAGAAATTCTCTTGAGAAAATTGAGAGGGCCGGAATTTGAAGCTGAGTGTAGTACGATCTTGCTGCCGCCTACTTACATTTCGCGTAGTGATCACAAAGACAAGATAAGAGAAATTAGGGCTCATATGGAGGCATATAGGCATTCTGTTTTTCCTCGTTCTATTTGGGGGGGTGGAATAGGAAAGGAAATGCCTAGTAGTGGTACAGTGTACCCTCCACCACGCACCTTACGGTGGATTGCGGAGTATGTATGTAGATGTAGATGTATTATCAGTTATTACGCCGGGAAAGTCTACGCAACCACATCATGTACCTTTACGGGGAGGAGATGGTAAATCGTTTCAAGGAGTTTGAAAAACTTCGCAAGAAGAAAGGGAAGCTGCTGAGTGCACTAACATCTTTCAATAGATGCCGGAATGAAGGTATTGTACCCAAGTTAGCTAGAATGTTGTTGTTGTTGTTGTGGTCTTCAGTCCGCAAACTGGTTTGATGCAGCTCTCCACGCTAACCTATCCTGTGCTAGTCTCTTCATCTGAGAATACTTTCGGAGGGCCCTGTACAACATTTCTGTGAGAGGCTCTCCCGCATCTTCCCTTCCCTGCCCCCTCCATCGGACATTACACACCTTCGCCACATTTAAAGGAATTCCAAGTATCTTCGTTGACATACTACCAATATATCAAAAACGTACTATAGCAGACCTGTGTTATGATACTAAAATAACTTACCGGATTACGAAACTTTGTCTTAGAGATTATTTGGCGCACACCTGCGAATACCGCTAGAAGCAGTTATCTCGGTTCGCTGGTTTGCATCTCCATCTGCCCTCCCCGCCCCTCCCCCCCATTCCAGATTCGGCACTGATCCGCATTAACGCTGCCAATCTTTTAACATCAGTTATTTCCTAGTCTGTGTCGTAACGAATATACAATTCTGAAGGCCAATAAATGTATGCATTTCTTTTTTCCATTTCACTGTCCACCTCCGCAGCTCAGTGGCAGCGTCGCTGACCACCAACGCAAGAGGCCCATCTTCGATTCTTGGCAGAGGACTATGTATTTGTGCTTGTCGTCATCATCACTTTCAACATGATGTACAGACGCAAGTCGCCGAACTGGCGACAATCAAAAGAGTTGCAGTAGGCGGCCGAACCGCGATGCGGGTATCATTTCTTAATTCCATGAGGTAACACTTTGTTACGTCATATCAATTACGGGTTCAGAACCAGAGGTATATAGAGGTCCCCTCGCACAGTTGACACGTGCCAAAGCTGTGACGCCCCCCCCCCCCCCACCTCATAAAACAAACTTGCGAATTTTTCTATTAATTTGCAAAATTTTGCGAATAGTTGATAAAAGAATGAAGCGTTATTGAAAAAGATTGTAGACATGAAGAGCAGTCTTTTCTGGTATAGTTATATACCTTGAAAATGACGGGCGTTGACCTGCCGAAAGTCGTCAGTTTCCAGCAGTCGTAAAAAATCTAAAGCCTTCAGATAAATGACATATACGGGAGACCAGGGGAATGGCGCCACCTCAAGGAAAACCAGTTTTTTTGTACCTTATTAAAGACGTGTCTTTTGCGTAAAGAATAGTACTACAGTTTCGTCAGCTAATACTACTTTATTATATTGTTTTCAGACATGTATTTTGTTATGTTTTATTGATAAAAAATATATTGTGAAATTATACGCAGTGGCGCCATTACCCTGGGTTCCGGGGTAATGACGCCATACATTTCAAAATCAAGGATAAACCTACACGATGAGTGAGTAGTAGTAAATAAGTGTTACAACCGTTGTAATTTATACAGATTACTCTTCGGTATTAGACATTTAGAAGTCTTCAAGTACTTGTCGATGTAAAATTGGAATTAAAATACATTTTATAATTTAGGCTTGACCGAAAAGCCGCGGTGGAGTAGCCGAGCGGTCTAAAGCGTCTCGCTGCGGAGCGCGCGGTTGCTCGCCGTGGAGGTTCGAGTCCTCCCTGGGGCATGGGTGTGTGTGTTTGTCCTTAGGTTAGTTTACCTAGGTTCAAGTAGTTTGTAAGCTACGGACTGATGACCACGCAGTTTGGTCCGATAGATTTACAGACATTTGAACATTTTATTTTTGGCTTGACCGAAAAAGTCAGAAATACCAGTATAGTTTTTGGCACTTCAAACCTACTACATTCTCTACCTTCTGTACATTCTGCAAGTGCCCATTTCACAAAATGTATGCATCTGTGTTACACTTCATTTTGCCTAAATTCTCCACCATGGCGTCATTGCCCCATTTGAAATATATGGCTAAGAACATCAATTTAAAGCCAAACGTTTTGCGAAACAATTAGGTTAGAGACACGAAATCGAAGCTAAATATCTACAGATGACGTTAATAAGGGCATTAAAAAGCACTGACAGCCTATGGAGGTAATTATTTCAATAAAGTACATTATCGAAAATTAGATCCAAAACATTGAAAGTATCAATTTCTTTCACACGATTAATACCTGTCAACAATGACGGACGGTGACCGCAGGAACTAGTTCCGCGGTAAGTAACACAGATAGAAACTGGCTAGCGTACTCGTACTGCCAACCGTTCCTCATAAATCTGGTGAGGCGCGATTACCCAGGGTGGCGCCGTCACCCTGTTCTCCCCTACGTTTCAGCACCTGCACATCGGCCATTGGAAACCCAAATTACCGTACTGAAGTTGCAGTGCTGACGAATATGAGCAAGCTGACAGGCGACAGTTATTAAGAAAGTACACTGTCGCCTCCTATGATAGACATCCGTCTCTTCTTTATTATACTACTTTGGCGAAATGACACTTTAGAGATTACAACGTGATATTAGTGTGCATTTTACAGTAGTGGGAAGAAGGTAAAGTTGCTTCTTGTAAGCAGAGGATGGGAATATGACTCGTTAAAAAATATTTTTTTCTATGTTACGTACAAGTTCGCCACTCTACTGTAGTAATGAAATTAGTAGATCACTGAATTTGGTAGCAGTAGTAAACATAAAACACGGTGGCCTTCGTTACACGCTAGGCAAGCCTCGCGCGGTACATTAAACAATCTGTGGAGCGTGTTTCTGCATGGAATTAAACAATAATTGTTACTGATGGTTAGGTGGTGGTTATCTGAGCATTTTTTTTTATTGTCCAGATTTACTGTGGTAAAAGTTGTACGCGACGTTTGCCTAGGCCTCACGAAGGCCACCCATAAGACATTCAACACAAAGTGTCCCAACAACAAGTAAAAAGTCAAATCTCAACTAAGCATCTATTACAAGTTAGACACCATGGTACCTCTCAATGATGGCAAAGTTTTCAGTCTAACTCTCACATTCATTACACAAATCATTTTTAGCACAAGTGACAAAAAAAAAAGTCCTGGGGGGGGGAGAGAGTTTGAAACCCCCTCGTCCCCCCCCCCCCCCCTTACCTGCGCCCCTGAGTTACGAGTAGGAGTTTGGCTCCCATATAGAAACTCGCAACCGCGTGGGAATAGCCGCGTGGTCCAAGGCATCATGCTACAGACTGGGCGGTGCCTGCCCCCGGAGGTTAGAGTTCTCCCTCGGGCATCTGTGTGTGTGTGTGTGTGTGTGTGTGTGTGTGTGTGTGTGAGAGAGAGAGAGAGAGAGAGAGAGAGAGAGAGAGAGAGAGAGAGAGAGAGAGCGCTGTCCTTAGTTTAAGGAGTTAGTAAGTCTACAGACTGATGACCATAGCATTTTGATCCAGTAGGTTTACAAACAATTAACATTTGAAGAAACCATACCAGCTGCATGGCTGTATTGTGTCCGCGGTGTCGCTGTGATTTTGCGGAGGCACCTTTCGTCACTCACACAGCAAGTGTTTCAGCCGCAGTGATCTTGAGCACCCTATTCCCACCTGGCGGCCAGACATATGGCTTACCGAACAGTCCCATTAGCCGCCGTGTAAGCGGTTTGTAAGTGCAGCCTCTGGTATTTTGACACCGACGCGTGAGAGCGGAGGGGCCGCGGCCGCAGCCGCGCGTATAAATAGGTCCCATGCTGCCTTACGAGTAACAGCGCACTGCCAAACAGCCGCGATTGCTCCTCCGCGGAGCAACCGAGGGCTATCATTTTTTTATTCTTTTTTATTATGGCTTTTGGTTACAGTGACCATACAGCCAGCGGTTATTACACTGGCAACATTACAATAGAATTGAAATTCTTACAATGTATATCACAATATTAATTGGTATCTCATATCATACAGCCTTAGAATAAAAGTAGAATAATCATATGTACAAGACATAAAACAGTACGAGTGACAGATGTAATACAACGAGAGTGCAAACAGCATAAGACCAAATGAGAGGTGCAAAGACATATAAAAGTCAAAATATAATATAAAATTACTTATGCAGTTTCAAGCTGTGCATGTTCAAGTTAAACACACCAGCTCTTAAATTAGAGCTGTATTCCGGTGACTTTGAGGTAGTCCTTCGGTAAACTGTATTTAAACTTGTCGAATCCATGAAGGAGGGCCGGCCGCGGTGGCCGAGGTGACTGAGGCGCTCCAGTCACGGTCAGCACGGCCACTACGGTCGGGGGTTCGAATCCCCCCTCGGGCATGGATATTTGTGCCGTCCTAGTTCGTAAGTAGTTCATAAGTAGTTTGTAAGTTTAGGGACTGATGACCCCGTAGTTAAGTCCCATAAGCTTAACAAACATTTGAACATTTTTGAACATGAAGGAGGACAGTGACACTTGTGGGGAGGGGGTAACCCCTCGCAACCAGCGTTCTGTAGAACACACTTCGTGCGGCCGTGTAGTTGGTGCATGCCAGTGTAAAGTGGTTGAGATCCGCCACTGCCGTTGGATCTTCGTCGCAATGTCGAGAAGCCGAGGACTATAAACTCGGCCTAAAGGCGCCTCGCTGCGGAGCAGGCGGCTGCTTGTCGTCGGAGGTTCGAGTCCTTCCTGAGGCATGGGCGTGTGTGTGTGTGTGTGTGTGTGTTGTCCTTAGGCTGAGTTTAAATAGTTTGTAAACCTAGGGACTGATAACCAAAGAAGTCACATAGATTTACAAACATTTTATATGAATTTGCTGTCTTTTGCCAAGTGTATTGCCATCCCATTTGTTTGTTCAAAGCAAGCCCAGCTAAAGCTAGAACGGCCTCTATTATGGGAAATATCTGCTAAAAGACGTATGTATTCCTGATTATTAATCACAACGACGATTAAAAGGGCGCGGAGGAACAACTATTCGCGTACCTCTTATGCTTGAGCAATAGTCATACTATACTGCACCAGTATCATAACCCCTACTTCCTTCGACTCCGATACGGGCATAATTTTATAAAACTGAGACTTACTCCAGTGACCATAGTCGTATCACAATGGTTATATTCTTGAATTTCATTACATTAAAAATAGTTTCAAGAACAAAATTACGGATGACAGTTTTCAAATTACGTTCTAATGTCTTGCGCGGCGTCCCTAGCAGCGCGGGGCCCTGTGCGACTGCACAGTTTGCACATGCACACGGCCGGCCCTGATGCTACCTTGGCCATTCTGAAAATCTGGTATGCAGAAGTGCGACGTAACCTGCAACCTTTTAGCCTGTTCCGGCGTACGATAGTGTTGGACTGCTGTTCTCTACGCCTCTGCCTACGTCAAGCGCGCCGGCGTGCGCACTGCAACGAAGCAGCTCTGGTTTCCGTGTGAGAGTGTGAGTGGATTCCTTGCGGCGTTAACGCGCAGCTGCCGGTCAAATTGGCCGGGTGCGACACAACGCACGAGACGCAGCGGGTACGTGCTCACCTTTTGGTTGCGACTACGTCACCGCCTGTACAGCTGGTGCCTGCCTGCTTGCCTTTATTCGTAGTGGAAGGCCGTGGGTTTCGCCCCTGCTCCCGTTCCACGTCGACTACGCCGGCTGTATTTCGACGCGGTCGTCACAGCACGCAGCCTGAATACGTTGACAGTGAGTGTTATTATTCTATGCCAACCTGATGCTTTCAGCATCAGCAATCTGAATAAGAAATTCCGATACAAGCTAATTAGTCGCGAGATGAGGTCTGAAGAAATTTATTTTAACTATTGCAAATGTTCAAATGTTTGTAGAACTTATGGGACTTAACTACGGGGTCATCAGTCCCTAAGCTTACAAACTACTTGTGAACTACCTAAGACTAAGGACGGCACAAATATCCATGCCCGAGGGGGGATTCGTGCAGACCGTGACTGGAGCGCCTCAGTCCCCTCGGCCACCGCGGCCGGCTTAACTATTGCTTGCAGCGATTGTTTAATATTTTTGATTTTACTTTGTTTAATGGAAGTGTGGCACAACACTCTTTATTTCATTACTTTATTGTTGTGCGATGGCTGTGAAAAGTTTTATAATGTAGTTTCGTGCTAAGAATGGTTAGAACTAGACCAAAGGAAAAAGATATGTGTAGCCAAGGAACTTCCACTAAAAGGGCTATTATTAAGTTGTATCAGTAAATCGCAGCGCTCATGTGAGAAAATCACCAACTGAAGGAAATTCTGCATCAGGTAGATGCAGCGGCAGCATTATTGTGCGGACGAGAAAATATAAACTAACGCTCCAGCAGCAGATGCATCCAGTTTGCAAACATCTATCTCTTCACATGTGTGGTGTTGCACAAATATGAAGTGCGCGCCACTATACGGTGGCCTTAGCAATCATTTACGGCGTCACAAAGTTTCATGGTAGAAAATTCTATTTGTTGACAAACCACAAGCCTGTCACGTCGTTGTTCTCACCGACAAAGCCAATTCCGCCATGAACGGCACTAAAGCTTCATAGGTGGTCCTTGATATTGTCTAATTATCAGTTTGAGATTTTGTACCGACCTACCACTAAACATGCCAACGCGGACACACTTTCCCGACTTCCGGTTGGCCAGGATGTGTCGTTTGATTCTTCAGAAATGGCATGTTGTCAGATAGACTCCAGAGATGCTTCCGCTGTCGCAGACGTCCCTTTGAACTCTCGTCGGGTTGCACAGGAAACAGCTGCGGATGCTGACCTAAGTGTGGTAGCACGTTTTGTTTGCTCGGGGTGGCTTGCCAGAGCTAAAGACATTCAACGGCCTTTGGTTCGACGTTATTTTGCGAAACGTCATGCATTGTCTTTAAGTCAGGGTGTTCTGTTCTTACGTACGGACAACGACCAAACAAGAGTGATTGTTCCTCATTCCCTGCAACGAGAAGTCTTACGCCTCCTGCATCAAGGACATTGGGGTATTGTTAGGACAAAGCATCTGGCCAGACGTCATTGTACCTGGGTTGGTATGGACGCCCAGATTGAGAGCATGACGTCACAGTGTACGATTTGTGCGGAGCAACGTTTCTCAGACTGGCCACGCCCCAAAGGACCATGGCAACGTTTACATATTGATTTTGCCGGACCTTTCTGGAATACGCGCTGGTTAATTGTTGTAGACGCTTTCAGCAAGTTTCCTTTCGTGATTGCCACGAACTCAACAACAGCGTCTAGTACAATCAGTGCCTTAACATCAGTGTTTTGCATCGAAGGTTTGCCTGAAACTATCGTCAGTGACAATGGACCTCAGTTTGATAGTGTGGAATTTCAACGGTTTTGTCGGGTGAATGGCATTCAGCACATCACTAACGCACCTTTTCACCCTCAGTCCAATGGTGAAGCAGAACGTTTCGTTCGAACTTTCAAGTCTCACATGGAAAAAATGAAAGGTCAGCACTCCAGGCAGCGAGCTCTTCAAATTTTCCTGTCTACGTTTCGGTGCATGCCACGTGACGGCCCGTCTCCTGCCGAGATGCTACACAGCCGTCGTCACCGCACTCTCCTTCACCTGCTGCAGCCTCCCACGCACCGAGTCGGTTCGTATAGCGCTTCGCGTTTTCAGGTTTCTACGCCGGTGCTGTACAGGGTGTTTGCTGGGAAGAAAAGATGGTCGCCGGGCACCGTTCAGCGCGTGCTCGGTCGCAATATGTATGTTGTACGTTCTTCCACAGGGTCGGAGCTGCGGCGCCACGCAAACCAATTGCGACTGCACAGGCCGCGCGATCCTGTCTCTGGTTTCTTGATTCCAGACCCAGTTCACCGCCAGGGAGCACAGCCACATCGCTCTCCAACGGGTCCAGCGTCCCCGGACTACAAGATCGTACCCATGGAGGTGGACGCGCCTCCTATGCAGTCTGCCTCTCCGCCTCCGTCGCCGCCGCAGCTGCCAGAGTCGCCGAGAGGGACTCCGGGACTGTGCGTGCCCCCGCCGCCTGGGCCACGCACCTCAGAACAAGAAGACCTGCTCCCTCTGGGCGGAGGTGTTCGCCCTTCCCCTCGTTTTGGTGGGTTTCCCGGGGGATCGCAGGGTGTATACCGGGGCGCGGACGGCGTCTCGATCCCAGCCTCTGCTACGACGCCCGTCCCACCAGTAACGCCCCCGCCCAGGCCCTCCTCACAGTGCCGTCGCCGTGGCCCTCAGTCCTACGCCACGGCGGCGCGGCGGTTTGGGGGGGAGGGATGTGGTGTCGCACAAGTATGAAGTGCGCGCCACGTACTTTCGCCGCGCGCCGCCATGCACGCACGGCGCGGCGTTCTTACGACGTCAGCCACGAGCGCCCTCTGCTGCAAATCCACTCGTGGCCACGACTGCTGCATCGGCCACTTGGGAATGAGATAGGCACCAGTTAATACTTGGGATTAAGACAGGCACTAGGAAAGTCTCTCTTCAGTAGGCAGGCCTCTATCGACTTTTACTATGTACCCGCATCCCACTAGTCTGCTGCCCTCCAAGTTAAGTATTGTACAATTTCTATGAAATATATATCTTGTTCTAATTTAGTCTAGTGTTTCTAGTTTCTGCTGTCCCACTAGCTGGTCACCTCCGTACCTGCACACGCGTGCATGCTATTACCCTGTGTCGGTCTCTCTCTACTCGGCCACCGACACCAAAGACAACCGGCGGAAACGAGACACAAAAGTGGTGACGAGGATGGGATACAAAAACATGTAGCAACGACAGTTAGGCGGTTGTTGACGTTTCCTTGTGTAATTTTATACAGCGATTCTCGGGAAATTCGTTCATTCAACTTATTAGAGATGTGAGTCATATGTGCGCGTGATCGAGGAGTTTCAAATGAATATTACTTAAATTGTGTGATGTTTCCAGGGTATATGTGGAGTCAGTAGATTCACTGAGAAATGCTTCTTCTTTCGTAACGCTTGCGCGCAGGTTGGTGGAGCATTTCGCAGATAAAACATGTGTTAGTTTTTATCGGGATAGGTTATCCACATTGAGGAGATTACCTGTCGAAGACTAGAAATCATTTTTTGATAGAATCCGTGCTGTCTCTTTCGGAAGTTACATGCTAAAGGAATGCCAAGAACACAATATCATCTTACTATGCGAGGCCGAGGTTCATAAAATTGATGTGTCTGTAAAGAGGATTGCTCATAGAATGGGAAGCGAAATAAAGTTCGCGTCCCCAGATACATTACAAGAAGCAGCACGGCTTGTTTTATTAGGGGAGGAAGGAAACCAGATTGTAACTGCTGCAAGTCGTGCAAATGTCGAGCGTCACGTTTTTGTAACGGGTATTCGGTGCAGTCGATGTCAACGCTCCGGACACTGTGCACTACCAGCTTACACACACATATGTCTTTTGATGAGATTAGGAAGCACACTACTACTGCGCTGGGTAATCAGATCAAATGTAGTTCGATTAATTATCTAACAGAACATACGGCAATTTACAAGAAAGCTTACGTTCGAAGTTATACGGCTTGTTCACTCGCAACAATTTAAGCTATACTCTTAGGTTCCTGCCTAACCACATCCTTTAAAATTGTGTGGCTAATAGATAGTATTAACCACACAGGAAGTGAAGAAGCAACGATATACGTATATCGATCCCTGCCGTACAACTTTGAGTGTAAGCTTTCTTTGGAATTACGGAAAATACTATTCCAAATAGATGGCCCGAGCCCCCACATGTTACTGTACGAAACAACAATTTATAACCCACACACACAAAGTATTCCCTTAGGCCTCCGTGAAATGTGGCTGGACTTGGTAAAAACGTTGTCTTCGTTAGGTCTGAAGGGCACCAACCTCATCCACTCCAATCTCTCGAAATACTTTCATTTGATGGCAAATAACTTCTGCAGGCAGGAATATGTTTTGTGAACTCAACACTGTATTTAAGTAACTTGAGTTTACTGCAGATCAACTGGTAAATATAAACAAATCTACATAATCTTGAGTTCGGTGAGTGAACCGGCGTTAATATACAGGATGTTACAAAAAGGTACGGCCAAACTTTCAGGAAACATTCCTCACACACAAAGAAAGAAAATATGTTATGTGGATATGTGTCCGGAAACGCTTAATTTCCATGTTAGAGCTCATTTTAGTAGTTCTCTTTAAATGTAAATTGAAATAATTCGTGCAGACAATTGTCAAAATACGCAATTGTTTCGTTAGTATGTACTGTACTTCCTCGATTCACCAAAAAAATCAAATGTTTGTTAAGCTTATGGGACTTAACTACGGGGTCATCAGTCCCTAAACTTACAAACTACTTATCAACTACCTTATACTAAGGACGGCACAAATATCCATGTCCGAGGGGGGATTCGAACCCCCGACCGTAGTGACCGTGCAGACCGTGACTGGAGCGCCTCAGTCTCCTTTTTTTGTTTTTTTTTGTTTTTCTTTTTTTCTTTTTATTTATTTTTTAATTTTTTTACTAGGTAGGTGCTTTAGACCACATTTTTTATTTTTATTTTTTTTTAATTTTTTTATGAGGGAGCTCCTGGGGAGTGGTTTTGGGATATATGGATTCGTTATTTATTTTATTATGTCAACTTCATCAAAAGAAAACAGCCTTTTCCTGCCAGACATAGAAAATATTGAAAAAGAAAATAAAAGCTTCTGTATTATTTACCACTCGCCTGTCGCCCCATTTAGAGTATTCTCTCTCTTGTTTTTATTTTTTTTTATTTTTTCATTGAAATGATAATGATTGTGTTTCACTTTGATTCACGCAAGTAACTTCCATGCGCTCTATACTAACGGATGTAGCGTGTCCATGCATAACTAAAAACTAAAAACATTAAAGTAAAGAAAAATCTCTGTGGGGAGTGAGTTTCCGGGCTGTCGACTCCAGTGCTTCAGCCGCCAGGCACGTCTTCTCGTTTTATTGTAAGAGGTAACCGTTTTATCATGTTCATCATATGCCTCTTCATCGTTATCAAATCAGCTTCTCATACCCGGGACATTCCAGCTCCGTGGAGGATCTCGTAACGCACTCCCCAGAAAATTAGAAAAATATTGTTGATACTTCGGATTCCGTATAAGCGCCATATGTTGTTCTTGTAAATGGTTCCAGAAGTCCGCCACATGCTTCGCGCCTTCGCGATGCAAGTAATACACCGCCTGGGCACGAATCCATGTCACCGCGTTCGTTTTGGCTCGTGGGTAATATGTTCTGTCTGGAAAAAGGACAATCTTGGGGTCGATATTTTGCTGTCCGACGCGTAGTAGAAAGCCAATCATCTGCGTCACCAGCCGCCATACTTCCGCAGAGGGCCCGCATATGAGACGGTGAGCATCGTCGTCTAGAACCTGGCATACTTGGCATAACGGATTGTTCACCATATTGATGGCGTGCAGGTGGGATCCAGTAACTTGTTTACCGTTAACCAACATGTACCATGTCGTTCTTGTTTCCGTGTCAAGTGTGGCATGGTGAACCGTCCGCCATACCACCGGCCAGTGGATCGTGGGGTGCCGTGCTTCCACAGGGTTGGCGGGGCGCCTGCTCGTAAGTATCCGGTAGATGTCGCGCGCTGTCGGAGATCTATTTATTGGGAGTTCTGTCATAATATAGCTATATTCAAGGACAAACTCTCTGATATGTTGAAACGGTGAAGAAATGTTCTGCACCATCACCGGCGCTTGCCGAGAAGCGGGCGCCAGTTCATCTATCAAGATTCCTGACAGACTCTTGTGCTGTCTTCTCCATGTTTTCAATGTCGCGCTAATATAAAGCGCCATCGATCGATCGTAAACGTGAACAAGCCCGAGGCCACCTCTACTAGTTGGTGGTGTCAGAGCCTCATACCGGATCTTGAATAGGGCTCCCGTGCTGACAAAGTATACAAATGCTGCCAGTATGCTTCGGGCGATCATCTTTGGCATCGGTAGAATCTGTGCATAATGTGGAATGCGCGACGCCAAGTATGTATTTATAAAAGTGACACGTTGAATCATATTTAATGTCCGCAGTGCGTTCGCTTTGACACCATTTCGTATGGTTATGAGCATCCTCTTGAAGTTGAGCGCCACCGAGCGTCGTACATCATTCGTGAAGACGATTCCCAAATACTTGATCCTGTCCCGTAACGGGAATGGGGCAAAGCAGTTGGCAGGTAGTCCTGTACCTATATTCAAGGCGACGGATTTGGCCACATTCATATGGGTACCCGTAGCGGCACCGTATCGATTGATCCAGTCCAAAGCTGCGTTAACGTCGTTGCCGTTTCTCACCACCAATATAACGTCGTCGGCATATGCTTTGCAACGAAATGTGTAACCACGCATCGTAATTCCTGTCAGGCGTTGGCGGAGGCCGCTGAGAAGTGGTTCAAGAGCCATGGCATATATGATCGTGGACAAAGGACATCCTTGTCGAATCGATCTCTGGATAGTTAGGGGCCCAACCAATCGGCCGTTGACAAGCACTTTAGAGAAGTGGCCCCATGTAGTAGTCGCATCACTATGGTTATGAAGGGCGGCGGGAAATTCATTTGCGTCATCAGTTCCTTAATGTAGGTGTGGCTGACTCTGTCGAAGGCACGATCGAAATCTATAGAAATCAGAGCTCCACGTAGACGACATGCTTTCGCCAGTGCGATCGAATCACGGTACTCACTGAGCGCCGTCTGGATGTTGTTGTCACTGCCGAGGGATGTCTGGCCTGATGACACCACGCGATGCAGAACTTTTTTAATTCGTGTCGCCATCAGTCGAGTGAAAATCTTGAAATCACAGTTAAGTAGTGTTAGGGGGCGATATTCTCTGATTCTTGTGCTGCGTGATGTTTTAGGTATTGGGATGATGACTCCCTCTACAAATGCTGGCGGAAGTAGCTCTTCAGGAGACATGAGTTCGCGACAAATTTCCGTCCAATAGGGAGCAATCAAGTGTTGGAAAGCCCGATAAAATTCCAAAGGTATTCCGTCAGGCCCTGGCGACTTATTGAGTGCGCCCTTGCCTATGTTATCGAGCACTTCGTCCTCAGTAATGGCCTCCAGCAGTATCGCTGCCGCCTCTTGCTCTAGCGTCCCGAATAGCGTGTTAGTGACTTCATGGAGGGCCTCCCGCTCTAGTTCTTCTGCGGTGTATAATCGGGTATAATAATCAGCGAAGGCACGTGTTATGTCATTTTGTGACGTAAGATGGGAGCCATCATCAGTGTCAACGGTATGTATGAGGCCCTTGCGACGTCGCTTATGTTCCTGAATGTTCACCCGCAACACGGTCCATTGTCCTCGCACCGACCGCTGCACCTTCCAGATGAGAGCGCATATGAGCGACGATTTTAGCCTTAGCTCGTTGAACCATAATTTGTCATTCCGGTGAAGGGGCCTGATATGTGCATTCTCTTAGTACAGTGAAATAAAAGTTTAAAGTTTGCCATTTCCACTGTGATTGTTCGCGCCCCAAAGCAATGAATGCACACCGTATCGCCGGTTTTGTGCATATCTAACCACCATCTTAATGTCGTAGGGTAAGTCCGTCGTCGCTTTACGCAATTATTCCAAACTTCTTCAATAACTTGATGACACTCCGGAGCTTGAAGATGGGCCACGTTCATCTTCCATATTCCATGGCCTCGCCACACTTGTTGCCTTTGGAGGCCGATCGTGCAGATATAAACCGAGTAGTCAGTGAAGGCCGCTGGCCATAGTTCTGCGTCAAGAATGTCATGTTGGAGGCAGCGCGTAACGTAGACGCGATCTAAGCGGCTGCCGGAATGGCTGGTTACATAAGTGTACCCGGTTCGATCTCCATGTACATGTTCCCACGTATCTACCATCCGAAGTTCCTGTGTTAAAGTCCTCAATTCTGGACATGGATTATAGTGTGGGAACTGGTCCTTCGGCGACAGCACACAGTTGAAATCGCCGCCAAGGATGCATTCAACGTGTCGCCCTAGAAAGAGCGGAGCTATTTCTTCGGCAAAGAAGTGGGATCGTTCTCTTCGTTTGTCCGTGCCGGACGGTGCGTAGATGTTGATAAAGCGCACTCCAAGTACTGTTATAGCCATTCCTCGTGCCGATGATCTCCTCGGCCACCGCGGCCGGCCCTCGATTCACCGCCATTTGGCCCAATTGAAGGAAGGTAATGTTGACTTCAGTGCTTGTGTTGACATGCGACTCATTGCTCTACAGTACTAGCATCAAGCACATCAGTACGTAGCATAAACTGGTTAGTGTTCATCACGAACGTGGTTTTGTATTCAGTTCAATGTTTACAAATGCGGAGTTGGCAGATGCGCATTTGACAATTGTCTGCACGAATTATTTCAATTTACATTTAAAGAGAAATACTAAAATGAGCTCTAACATGGAAATTAAGCGTTTCCGGACACATGTCCACATAACATATTTTCTTTCTTTGTGTGTAAGGAATGTTTCCTGAAAGTTTGGCCGTAGCTTTTTGTAACACTCTGTATAAGAGCCAAAAAAATCAAGGTCATTCAGCCCTCGCTTAATGAATTTTTCATATTCGTTGAATACCAAAAAACAACCGAAGTTCTGAATTGAGAAAACTTCGCGGAAAATCAAGGAATTCAAAGTTCAGTAACAAGCTTGAATTTGACCAAGTTCCACAACTACTGACCAGAGGAAAAGTTACACATGCGATCCAAAATTAAATTATCTAGTTTTGGTATTATCAGAAATTATGTGGTCTTCAAAAAGAATTTTTCATTGTTGAAATTGATCTCTGTACTAACGAATTGATTTTACTATCGCATTACCTATTTTTTGTGTCTAGTTTACCGTACTGCTGCTACTTTTATAGTTGCTATTTTTTAAATCAAAATTCACTTGTTTAGGCACGAAAAACCACATTTTGGTCACTTATTTAAATTTCTTGAATGTGTGCAAAATGTTACATACTTATATTTGAAATCTACTAGCCTAGAGCTATCATTTCACATCACATTTGGAAAAATTTGTCAAGGCTTTTCCATGACAGACATTTTTCAAAACTGTTAATTTATTACAATATTTTAATTTAAAAACTACTTGGGTAACAGGCGGCGCGTTTGTATTAGCGCAATTGGCTAATCTTCCACTCTAAAATGAGCCTAAAAACTCCTTCATACAATCTCTGGAACAGTTTCTTTATTAATTTTTTATTGTTCCTACTTTTTTCTGCATGGTAGAACAAGGCTCAGAGATGACCGCGCCGCGGCGGAGCGGCCGAGCGCATTGAGGCGCTATGCCACGATGCGCGAGGCCGTTCCACTTCGCGGGGGTTCGAATGCCCCCTCGGGCATGGATGTTTGTGCTGCTTTTAGTATAAGGTAGTTCATAAGTAGTTTGTCAGTTTAGGGACTGCTGACACCGCAGTTAAGTCCCATAAGCTTCACAAACATTTGAACATTTGATTTGAAGAGACGACCGCCGTTAGCCTACATGTAACAGACGGAAATTGCCGCTCACGTTATTGGGCGCCCAACCAGCAGTATGCCGCTAAGGTGCTGTCATCTGTTGAGTAATTCCTGAAGTCGAACAGCTCTACAACTGTCAGATTCTGTTTGTCAAAGTTATACTGCGCTGAAACGTATCAGACTTCGGACAGCCACGATTGTCTTCTTGCAACAGTATTGTTGCGGTCTTCACATCCCTCCCAAAAATCTGTATTCTCACAACATGAATGCCGAGTGCCATGTTGCGCCCATTATCAAGCAAAAGGTCATATGCAATATGCGTGCCCTAGGCTACGGGACCAGCAAAATAGGAGTTTGTCTAATTGTAAAGGTGGCCGCCGAATAAATATCCACCGTCCCGAGCTCCTATTAACGCCAATTAATCCGATGAAGCACCATGGATTAGAAAAGGTGGTTAGTGCGATGTTGATTGGAGAATTAGATGCTAAAAAACGGAAAATACTTTTTCGATGCCGGAGCAAGTGAGTTTACTCTTCGTCCCGCTCAACAACAGGCGTGCCTTCGGGCAGCCACGCTGTCGTCTGAATTGGTTAGGAAACGAAATAATACGCCCTGTAGGCTCGCGAGAACTTGACTTTAAAAATGGTAAAAAAGTATTTGCTCTTCCAGTTGGGGTATTTTCACGGGAAAATCCAGATTTTGACGTGCTCCTGGGAAGTGATTTGCTGCGCTGCGTTCGTGGTGTAGTTGACTTTGGTTTGTATACTGTGCAAATAGGGTGCCAAGAATTCCAATTTGGCTGCTTCTAAGAATGGCAGGAAAGGATCCATCCTATCAACCTCAGAAGATCGAATCACTTCAGTGCTTAAGACAATGACTATGAAACTATACACAATGGAATGGGAAGAATTCTCTAGGTGAGAGTCAAATCTAAATTCCCAAATAACTCAGATATTCTTCTGGATCCGATCCCCAGAAATTGATTGCTTGATTATTTACAAATACATCTGACAATCAGTAATTTCAGTCGATTGAATTGAATATAAAAATACTTTCGTCAGTTAGTACTGATAATTTTGGCTGAGCAGGTGCTAAAATACCGAAGGGAACAGTGTTAGCAAGCATACAAGAGTTGCCAGGAAATGAAACTGCCGCGGCGGAGCGGCCGAGAGCATTGAGGCGCTATGCTACAATGCGCGATGCCGTTCCCCGGCGGGGGTTCGAATCCCCCTTCGGGTATGGATGTTTGTGCTGTCATTAATATAAGGTAGTTCATAAGTAGTTTGTAAGTTTAGGGACTGATAACCCCACAGTTAAGTCCCATAGGCTTGACAAACTATTGAACAATTGAAATGAAATTGTAAAATTGGAATACGATGGGAAAAGAAGGAACACGAAGAAACCAAGATGTAGAGGTGTATATGTAAATAATGTAAAATTCACAAACCACTTAAAGCAGAAATTATGGGGAAAGTTGATACATTTGCTTGAGAAAGTTAGAAATTTGTTATATTCGGTACTTGACAAATTTAGTACCGTCTTTGAAGAACATCGGGTCATACCTGCTACAAATTTGACACAACATGAGATTCCCACCGGAGATGCTAGGCCGAGCAGCCAGAAACCTTATAGGTACCCACATTAGCTGCAACCTGCGATTGAGCAGACCGTGTGTAGCCCAATCGTCATATTCTCGAAACAGACACAGGATGGAAAAATACTCTCACCCCCCTCCCCTCCCTCAGAGAGTAGATGAAACTTTAGTCCACTTAGGTAACTGCCAATATTTCACAATATTAGACATTCTGTTTGGTTATCATCAATTCCTGTTGCACCAGCATATCGTGCAAAGGTAGCACTTGTACCTCTATCAGAAGTCTATGAGGATCTGAGGAAGCGCTTTGCATTACGGAATGCACCAGAAATATTTTACAGGTTTGTAGATTTATTACTGAGGGGATTGAATCCTCCATGTATCTAGTTTATCTAGATGACATTGTTGTGTTTTGAAGTTCCTTAGAGGAACATACACGACTAAGAGCTGTACTGTGACGTATACAAAATGCAAATCTCATTCTGAAATAAGAAAAAAAATGCACATTTGCAGAAACACAAGTTCATTGCCGGCCGCGGTGGCCGAGGAGACTAAGGCGCTCCAGTCACGGTCTGCACCGCCACTACGGTCGGGGGTTCGAATCCCCCCTAGGGCATGGATATTTGTGCCGTCCTAGTTCGTAAGTAGTTGATAAGTAGTTTGTAAGTTTAGGGACTGATGACCCCGTAGTTCAGTCCCATAGACTATACAAACATTTGAAACATTTGAAACAAGTTCATTATTTGGGTTACATAGCTAATGGTGTTTAACCCAATCCACGGTTAAGCGATGAAGTAAAATATTTTCCTTACCCTCAATGTGAATGAATTACATTCTTTTCGCCGCGGCAGATTAGCCGTGCGCACTGGGGCACCGTGCTGCGGTGCACGCTGCTGTTGGCCGTCGGGGGTTCGACTGCCCCCTCGGGCATGGGTGTTTGTGTTGTCTTTAGGTTAGTTTACCTTAGTTTAAGTAGTTTGTAAGCTACGGACTGATGACCAAGCAAATGAGTCCGATAGATTTACAAATATTTGTACATTATTTTCTTGGCTGTTCAATTATTATTAATGTCGTTTCGTGCCAGAATATGCCGCTATTGCCAGACCACTCCCCAAATTGTTAAAGAAGGAAGTAATATTTACATGGTTCCGTGAGTGTGTAATAACAATGCTCTGATTAAGGAAATTTTAACGCAAGCATCTGTTTTGGCATACCCTGATTTTGAGAAACCTTCCATTCTCTCCTGTGATGCCATCGAATTTGCAATTGTATGTGTTTTTAGCCAAGTACACGGGAATTTCAATGGCCAATTGGGTATGTATTTAGACAATTAAATTAAGCTAAGCTCATATACAGCGTAACTGGAAAAGAGTGAACTATTTTAAGTATTAAATGTATGGGAGAAAATTTACTGTTGTTGCTGATCATGCTGCCTTAACGAGTTGAGCCTCTAGGACCCCATCAGTAGACTGTATAAGTGGGCTCTTAAGTTAAGTTTGCAAGATTTCCAGACTTCTCGCTTATTGACAAAATCCTTTATCGTAAGACAACCCCAGATAAACTCCTGGTTGTTCCAAAATTTCCCGGAGAAAGGATTTTACAGCAATCACATGATAGTAAACAAGCATGCCTCAATGGTAAGAAGGCATCCAAAGCAGGAATAGTTTGACTGTTCTGATGGCCCACTCGTAAGGATATTAAAAGTTATGTATAGTCTTGCTTACCATGTGTACAGTAGACTTGCGCATAATAGTTCGCGATCGGGAGCGCTGCATGCGCTTGCTGCTTGAGCCGCTAACAATATCACGCAAACCAAAAGAAATAGTTTGTGGATAATTTCTCACGTTTAAGTTTAGAGCTATCTCTATATCTTGGCATAATGGAATTAATTAGTCAGATATTGCAAAGTGCATAATACTTCAAAACAGAAATTTTGTAGCACGGAACTATATAATCTAGCAGGCAGACGCTAACCTCGAAATGGCTCTCATCAGCAGAAGGCAAACACGTGATTTAAAATTCTGTTCGTGACCTATCGCACATATTTAAGTTCGTGACCTATCGTGCATATTTAAGTTCGCGACCAGTAGCTTTCCTTTTAGTTCGCAGCTCGGTCGCGAAGTAGGTCGCTGTTTTTAGTTCGTCCGCTCGTTTTGGCTTTTGCTACCGCTACTAAAACTACAGCTGAGCTGCATCTCAGCTCGAAATGATGGCAACTGGCAGAAGGGAATCACGCGATTCTGCGCGCTGTCGCGTCCTCTCGCTGTTACCCGTCAGTCTCCGGAAAAGGAACGGACGAACTAAGATGCGAGGGATCTGCGAACTAGTTCGCGTAGTTCGCCTGTGGGAGCGCTCTTCCGAACTAGTTCGTTCGGTAACTACACAAGACTAGTGTACAAAGGGCACCATATGTAAAATCAAAATTTCACCTTCAAACTCTTCCTGAGGCCACGAAACCATTCAACAAGGTCGGCCCATTTCTAATTTCATACCAAATCATAAAAAATGGTCTGTCAATTATAGACAATTTTTCCCGTTACCTAATTATGGTTCCTCTAGTATACTATGACTTGCCATCCCTGAAACCATAATCACAGATCAAGGGAATACGTATAATCTCTTTGAAACAGGTTTACAAATTATAAGAAATGAAAAAACGCTAACTACCTCATTCTAACAAAAAAAGTAATGGTCGTGTTTAGGATGTCCATGAGTCTGTTCAAAAATGTTCAAATGTTTGTAAAGCTTATGGGACTTAACTACGGGGTCATCAGTCCCTAAACTTACAAACTACTTATGAACTACTTACGAACTAGGACGGCACAAATATCCATGCCCGAGGGGGGATTCGAACCCCCGACCGTAGTGGCCGGGCTGACCGTGACTGGAGCGCCTCAGTCACTTTTTTTTTTTTTTTTTTTTTTTTTTTTTTCTCTCAATGGGTGGTTCTGTTCATTGCGGACTCTGATCGTTTTTGTTCGTTGATGTTCGAAGTGTCATTGGCTCAGCTTTTTTATTACAGAGGGCGTTGAGCCATCGGACCGGGCGCGCTGAGCCACGGCGCCCGGCATCACCTCGGCCACCGCGGCCGGCATGAGTCTGTTCTCAAAATGTTGATGTACTATGTGAATCACAGCCACGCAGACTGGGACAAACTACTTCATTTCACAGTGTGTTCATACAACGCAAGAGAGCATGAATCGATTGGTTGCACTGTGTTCGAAGTGGTATACGGATGCAGTTGCCTCTAGATGATGATTCTCCAACAGTAAAATAGCTGTCTCGAGGTTTGAAAGCTGTCTGGAAACAAGTACAGTTAAACAACGCTGCTGCTGTCGCTAGACAAGTCAAAAGAACACAAGAATATCTTATTATAATCCTGGACAATGAGTGTTGGTTGAGTAATCCTGCTGTAAAGTGCGGAAAGACGAAAAAGTTCACATCTCTTGGAATAGGCCCTTACCAAATCACGCGTCTAACGTCAGTAGTAAATGCAGACTTATAGTTGGCAGACAGAGTAGTTCTGGTACGCATTGACCGGCTGCAACTTTACCAGGGACGTCATAGCGGCGATCAGCAGAAATCAGGTGACACAGCATTCCAAACCCGTAAAGGCCAACCACATGTTCTGAAACCACTTACTACTCATCAGCATCCTGTTAAACGCCATTACAATCCACGATCGGTTCCCCTACACCTGCTCTATTCTAAAGACTTAGCAGGTTGTATGTATGATGGCGAAGGATTATAGGAGTTGCTGCTATCTACTGAAATTTTATTATTGAAAATGTAATTAAATAATGATTTAATATAAGTACAATGTATTATTCATCTTGTCTCTTGTTTTTAGGTGAATTGAATGGAAAGTTGCCATTGTGCGATAGCTATTTTGAAGATAACATACGGTAAGTATCGTAACATATACTAATATTTCATTGTTGATGACAATGTCAATTACTTCGACAGACAGCAGCTGATATGAAGACCTTAGCGTTAGTACTTGTATTAATCTACATCTACATGGGATACTCTGCAAAACACATTTAAGTGCCTGGCAGAGGGTTCATCGAACCACAATTATACTATTTATCTCCCATTCCATTCTCGAATAGCGCGCGGGAAGAAAGAACACCTGAATCTCTCTGTTCGAGCTCTGATTTCTCGTATTTTATTCTGATGATCATTTCTACCTACGTAAGTGGGAGTCAACAATATGTTTTCGCATTCGGAGGAGAATGTTGGTGATTGGAGTTTCGCAAGTAGCCCACGCCGCAGCGATAAGCGCCTTTGTTGTAGTGATTCCCATCCCAGATCCTGAATCATTTCCGTAACGCTTTCTCCCCTGTATCGTGACAATAGGAAACGAGCTGCCCTTCTTTGGACTCTTTCGATGTCCTCCGTCAAACCCACCTGATAAGGATCTCACACTGGGCTGCAATACTCCAAAAATGGACGGACAAGCGCAGTGTATGTAGTTTATTTAGTAGTTCTGTTGCATCTTTTAAGGATTCTGCCAATAAAACGTAGTCTCTGGTTCGCCTTTCCCACGATATTATCTACGTGTTCTTTCCAGTTTAGGTCTGAAGTAATAGTAATTCCTAGGTATTTTGTGGAGTTTACGGCCTTCACATTTGATTGATTTATGTTGTAAACAAAGTTTAACGGATTTCTTTTCGTACTCATGTGGACGACTTCACACTTCTCATTATTTAGAGCCTATTGCCAATTTTTACACCATAATGATATCTTATTCAGATAGTTATGCAGTTGGTTTTGATCTTCAGATGATTTTATTAGACGGTAAATGACGGCGTCATCTGCAAACAACCTAAGAGAGATACTTAGATTTTCCCCTAAATCGTTTATGTAAATAAGGAATAGCAGAGGACCAATAACACTACCCTGTGGAACGCCCGATATCACCTCTGTTTTAGTCGATGCCTTACCATCGATTACTACGAACTGTGTCCTCTCTGACAAGAAATCCCCTATCCAATCGCAAATTTGGGGCGATATACCATAACCACGAAATTTGATTAAAAGCCGTTTGTGAGGTACGGTGTCAAAAGCTTTCTGGAAATCAAGAAATACGGAATCGATTTGCGAACCTTTGTCGATAGCACCCATCACTTCGTGTGAATAAAGAGCTAGTTGTGTTTCGCATGAACGATATTTTCTAAATCCGTGTTGACCTTGGGTCAATAGATCGTTCTGTTCGAGATAATTCATAATATTTGAATACAGGATATGTTCCAAAACCCTGCTGCAAATTGACGTCACTGAAATAGGCCTGTAGGTTAGTGGGTTACCCCTACTGTCTTTCTTGAATATAGGTGTGACCTGTGCAACTTTCCAATCTTTTTGTACAGATCCTTCTATGAGAGAGCGGTTGTATATGACTGTTAATAAAGGAGCTATCGCTTCAGCATAATCAGATAGAAATCTAATGGGTATATAATCCGGACCAGAAGACTTGTTCTTGTTAAGTGATTTTAATTGCTGCACTACTCCGATGATATCTACTTCTACGTTACTCATTAGGGCATCTGTTCGTAATTCGAAATCTGGAATATTGGTTTCGTCTTCTTTGGTGAATGAGTTTCTAAAAGCTAAGTTTAGTAACTCTGCTTTAGTAGCGCTGTCATCGGCAGGATCGCCATTACTATCACGTAGTGAAGGTATTGTTTGTGATTTGCCCCAAGTATATTTAACATATGACCAATATCTCTTTGGGTTTTCAGTCAAATTACGAGAAAGAGTTTCGTTGTGATAAATATTGTAGGCATCTCGCATTGAAATCCTCGCTAAATTTCGAGCTTCTGAGTACGATCGCAAATCCTGGGGATTTCGTGTTCGTTTGAATTTAGTATGCCTTTTCCTTTGCTTTTGCAACAGTGTCCTGACCTGTTTTGTGTACCAAGGGGGATCGCCTCCTTCTTTTATTAATTTATTTGGTATAAAACTGTCAATTGCTGTCGATACCACTTCTTTGAATTTGAGCCACATCTGGTCTACACCTACGTTTAGTGTTAGAAACGAGTGGAAGCTGTCTTTCAAGAAGCAATGTATTTTGTTTCCATCTGCTTTCCTGAACAAATATACTTTACGTTTATTTTTGGTAATTTTGGGACTTTCGATATTCAATTTCGCTACGACAACTCTGTGTTCACTAATACCTGTATCCGTTTTGATGCTCGTTATGAGCTCAGGATTATTTGTTGCTAAGAGATCAAGTGTGTTTTCACATCCATTTACAATTCTAGTTGGCTCATGAACTAATTGTTCGAAGTAATTCTCAGAGAATGCGTTGAGTACAATTTCGGACGATGTTTTATGCCTACCTGCTGATTTGAAAATATAATTTCGCCAACAGATCGAGGGTAAATTAAAATCACCACCTACTATTATCGTGTGAGTCGGGTACGTTTTTGTAATTAGACTCAGGTTTTCTTTGAACCTTTCTGCTATTGTATCGTCAGAGTCGGGAGGCCGGTAAATGTTAATGTTGAGTTCTACAAGAGATAGTATAATTCTTGTGGAATATGCTAATAGGATTTTGATAAAATGATGTGAAGTCCTGCAACACTTGGGTGGTAGCAGTCCTGAAACGAGCATACTAAACTCGCTTTTTTAACTTGTAAGTAGGATTAATAACCTATATTGGGTTGTGATCTGTTAATAGACGTAAAGTGCTGTGAGAGTAATAACGACACAGTCACTTTTATGTTCTAGTCATTCCTTCACACTTTGTGTCATATAATAAGTTCAGTGCCTTTGCTATTTTCCACTTCCTCTTAAAAGTAAATAGGTTCTTGTGAGACTTTAGATTGCACCAGATCCCTGTAGGTATGATAAAGTGACCTAGAATCATGAGATCCTTATCCTATACACACATATAATTTCCTTCATTGTACCGCGATTTGTGTTTTCGATGAAAGGAAAATTGACCGACTGCCAGCAAGACCATTTTACTAGTCTGTCAGAGTAGGACGTATTAATTGGATACCTTCCCAATCCTCGTAGTATTACTTCTACTATTTACTTATTTTCTAAGAAATATGTTTATCAATAAGTCAGAAATCATAGTTTCAATATTTATATTTTTTGTTCCACTAGTTATTATGCAGTTTTGCATGATTTATATCTATCCATTCGACATTTTGTTATAACTCCTCACTATCACGTTCAGTTTAGAGCATCTGACCTGTTGCTGGAACTCTCTGTTTCTACTAATAAAATGATTAGTACTTCGTAAAATAATAACTGAACAACTGAGAGCCACACATGTATCAACAATTTCCTATACTGTGGAGTTGCATTCTCGTAAAAAATACTCCATCCAATTGACCTCATTTAGAATCGCAATTGTTCAAACGAGTATTTGTAGAATGAAGTATGTTCCTCTTTGGTTACAATTCGGAGTGCTTCAACCGAGGAAAGCCCTCAAGAATCAGTAGATAGAATTTTAAAACTGTGTGTAATTAACCCTAAAATTGTTCTGCTTGTATTTGGGTAAATAGGTTACACAGTGTGTGTGATACATTTTATTAAGGAGTAATAAATAGTTGTAAAGTGTGACGCCACAATAAATTTTTTCTCTGGATATTAATAGTTGTGGAAATATTTATTTTATTGAATTACTTGATTTGTACACTTAAAACAACATATAAGGTATGGAGTAAGTCTGGCTAGCATTAAGTACTTTTCCTATCTTCCATGATTAATTAGAATTATTGTTTTATCTGTGTATTAATTCTACCTCTTTAGATGTAGAATGTAAGAATCTCTACATTCAGGAACCTGAAAATATAGTATTGCTTTCTTATGAACATAGTCTGACTGAACACTTTTTTAATGGCGAATGACACCTATAGTAGTTTATCAGTCCAGTTTTGGAGATAGACCTCATAATTAGCTATACTTAATTTACTTCTAGATATTCAAATAAAATCTCTCTGATTCACACCTGTTTCTTAGCCTCGTTTGCCTTAGTTACCTTATAACTTGACAAAGCACTTGGAATATATAGCCATTATTTGACTTAATATAGCTATTCCTGTCATTGTGTTTCGTTGTGATTTCAAGATATTATATTTATTATAGAAATAAAGATTACAGTATTGATTTGATCTCTATAAATGTTTCTAGGTAACAAAGTAGATAATAATTTATGAGAAAGTTGTTGGATAGATGCTTTCATAGATTTCATAGAATTCATAGGCCCTTTTACAACGTATCACCACCAGGAAATAATATCATGGGACAGAAAATTACCCTGGTCAAGTAACATTCTAATTTTTGATTACGAGTTTATTTGATGTAACGTTATTGGCAGCAGTTACATTGGAAATGTGGTAACTGTCCTTGGAAAATAGGCTCTTTCCCTGCAACAAGCTCATATTTCCGCACAGTGGCTTTGCATTACACCAGAAGATGCAAACAACGGAGTAAATGAAATTAGAATTATTATCCGGCCGTCTTACACACTGAGAAAGCCACGTCAAATGCCATATGATCAAGTAAGTCAGCACGTTTCATGTGTTAAGCTCCTAAGAAACACCGTTTCCATACAAGAAGATGAAAGCTGCAGTGAAATCAAAGACGGAAGCAGAAATTTTGTGTTTGAAAAGAAAAAAAGTGAGGAACATATGAAACAATCTCTCTGTCGTACGGAGTCAGATATGAATTATATTGAGAACAACGGTTCGGATTTGCAGTCTGAAGAACAAGATACTGAATGTATCTCTGAAGTCATATATAGAGAAATATGCACAGTGCAAGTTACAACCTATAGAGGACAACTGTTAAAAAAGCACTTTATGCCAGACGTTATTCTCGAGTTAAAGCGAGAAATATGGTGGTGAACCGTGTGACAATGAATGTCCAATCTTCTGCAGGAATCTTGGTCGCCTGATGTAATTTTTTCCCGTATAGGCCTTAGTGTTCCGAATATGAATTTAACAAGGGATTAGAAAACGCATTTTTAGTGTTGCTTCGAGATATAATAAATAATATCACGATGTAATACCATTACAATGTTGCTTCAGGAATATTTCCTATCATTTAATTCGAGCAGAATAAAGTGACTGGAAGATTAATTTATCGAAACAGAGTATACATGTCGAAATCGCCAGTCATGCATCCACCATTTTTGAAGTGGTCATACAACTATATAAAAATGAACCGTATTCTGTTCTTGATAAAGAAATACTGTCAGATAGCTAAAAAATGTCAGCAATTAAATTATGTGTTGCAACAAAGGTTGTGTAATTCCTCTTCTAAACTGACAGTGCTGTTACACCAATTTTCCAAGCATTTACAACTCCTAGAAAGAGGACAAGTAGGAAACTGCAAAGAACGAAAATAGATGAGTATCTCATTATATTTCTGTGGTAGCTGACTATTTTATATATTTTCTGGAGGTATTGACATGTGTGACAACATGATGAGTCATTCAACTAAAAGACTGGACATTCACTGCAAAGAACGAAAGTAGATGAGTATCTCATTATATTTCTGTGGTAGCTGACTATTTTATATATTTTCTGGAGGTATTGACATGTGTGACAACATGATGAGTCATTCAACTAAAAGACTGGACATCTTTGCCCCTGTATCAGAGATAATAACTTAATCGGGCGTGGACCCTCCCGTGTCAACCGGCGTATCGCTTTTTCCAAGTTGCCAGGTGCTGTCAAGCAGAGACGGACAGAAAGAGAGAGAGAGAGAGAGTGTCAAGTGGAACGGAACGTGCAAAAGATGAGGGTAAGGAGAGGAGGACGAGGAGAAGCAGCAGGCGCGAGAAAACAGGCCCAGCATTCAGAGGTAACGCTGTGCACTAAACTGGCCTGAGCCGCTAACTGGCCGTGGCCGACGCTCTGGCTAAATGAAGCAGTGCCCTCATGAAACGGAGGGCCAGAAGCTGCGCAATCGATATGGATTATGGCGGCGTGTTCTCGTGCCAGAGTAATGTCCCAGGAGCTCAGGCTGCCCGCCTAGATTGCAGCCTCGCCGAAAGCCCCAACCGTTGCTTTAATATCAAGGCACATTCTGCGCGGCTGGCATCGAGAAATAATTACACACAAGCTATCAGAGAGAAATTTCGCGAAGAAATACCGTATCAAAACAGAAACTTCGCATCCACAGGGAGACAAAAGTGTTTCATTTTCCTAGGCTTACAGTGATAAACATGTTGTAAAATAGTACTGGTGCATCTATGAGAGCACGTACGTATTTTCTCAGACTGGTCATCGAGACTCAACTGTCCTGCATGATACTTCACGAGTTTCTCTATGATTTTCGAAATAGTCTTTATTCGATAAGCTGATGAACGGAGATTTTAGACGCAAGGTCTTAAGCGCCCGAACAAGTGTAATAAGCGACGAACGTGAACCGATTAAACAGAAAACGACTTAACTCCAGTAACTGAAATAGAATCGGACATACTGTTTGTGCAGTATACATAAAGCACAAAACATCTTCTGTTTGTTCCGCACGAAGTGTGATTAAGACATTTCAACATACCCAGTGCTTTGAAGTCCCGTTTCTTCACGTACGTAGGCTGTGGAAACATGTAAGTTTTGAATCGAAAACAGAGCACGAAAGGCCAAAAAATAATAATAAAATACTGACTTCTAGCTCGTTAGAAAACTTAAAACCACTCTTCAGGAGCCATTCATCGGACCGTCGAGAAGTTAGTTGCAACTGGTGTATCTTCGTTTCAAGGCTGGAAGAATAGCAAGCAACAGAGAGGCCATCAACAAGTAAAGAATACTGCGCAGGACATTTAATTATGAACGTAATACTATTAACAACTATGGTAAGGACAGTCACACTTAAAACACTACCCTGAGGGTAACCATTCTCCTACTGAAAGCGATCAGAGGGGGCGATAACAACTCGATAAGTAAAATAATGTGGAGAAAGAAGATACGACTAAATATGCGATGACAACCAGGAAGCTCCCATTCGTAGACCTGCCCCAGGATAAGATGCCTCCACGTAGTAACATGGGCCTTCTCAGTGTTAAGAATACCGCCTTCAGTGAGGCCAGGTTATCAAAGGTGGACCGACAACTCCTGAATACAATCTGAAACCGACTAAAACGCTGCCTGTATTCCAAGAACCTGACAGGGCGGCTGTTGACCATCCACTCTAACGTCTTTCCCACGCAGCTACTGAGGGCACACTGCGACATCTAACGAGCCAGGTGGCAAAGTAGCACACCGGATTCGCATTAGGAAGGACAGTGGTTTAAATTCTCCTCCGGCCAGTCAGATTTAGGATTTCCGTAATAGCTCTAAATCACTCCAGGATGGTTCATATTCAAGGTCGTCGCCGATTTCCTTCTCAATCCCTATCAAAATAATTTGAGAGTGTTCTTCGTCACTAATGACAACGTTGTCGACAGAAGTTAAATATTTATCTCCCCCTCTCCAGGGGGCTCACGGATCTTTCGTGAGTACATGCCTGGCGAGTACGGGGCCCCGACCTAATGCAGTCTTTCTTTCTTATTTCCTCTCTGGACTGCATTTCCTTTCCCTTCCCCTCCTTTCCTATCCTCATTCCTTCCCCTACCCACCGGGGAACCGATGACCTCAGCAGTTTGGTCGTCCTATCCCAAACAACCACCCCCAAATATTGATCTTACTTTGCTACAATACGCTACGGCGGAGTGGCCGAGCACATTGAGGCGCTATGCTCCGATGCGCTAGGCCGTTCCTCGTCGAAGGTTTGAATCCTCTCTTGGGCATGGATGTTTGTGTTTTCTTTAGTATAAGGTAGTTTTTAAGTAGTTTGTAAGTTTTGGGACTGATGACCCCGCAGTTGAGCCCTTAACATTTGAACATTTTGCTACAATACTTGATAGGGCCTGTGCGATCGGTTTCTCGTTTAAAAGAGGCCGTAAAATTGATTTCCTTCATGAGCGAGAAACTTTTCTCACCCCCTAGATGACATTAAAAACTTTAAGGAGGATATACCCTTTCTTCGCCCTGTGAGGTGCCATAGCATACTGTAGGGGAGATGTCGCGAGCCGCAAAGAAGGCAGAATATAGTTCTCACATGGGGAAGTGGTGGTTATAATTCTTATCAATGGGTGATCGGAAATCAAAATTTCTCCTATCGGCAGCCATCCTGTGGAGCTGCAAAGCTGGATCTTGACTGATAGTTGCAGTAACTACAGAAAAATAGGTCGCCCTAGTATGGGCAGTGTCTCCGGGGCAGGTATGGAAAGTGCAGTTCTGCAATATGTAATTAAGAAGGTAAGAAGTATGTGGTATTGTACACCAGTGGAGAACAACAGCATTATATTTTTTATTTTTTCCCGTAATTTTCGACATGATTTTCCGTGTCTTGCCGCACGTGCCTTAGGACAGAAGGAGTCCGATGTCCCCTGCCATACGTTTGCGTCCTGCGCGTCACATTTCCGCTACCGCTCGCATTCTGAATCCCCTGGTCCGATTCGACCTGTGCTCAGCAACCGGCACGTGTCGCCGATCCATGCAACTGCGGGCGCGGAACCCGCTGATCAGAGCACCTGTGCTGAAGTCCACACCGCGGATCGCAACCAATCACAGCATTAATGCAATTACGTAGATTCAGCACTACTGCCTAGCTGCGAGATCGTTACAGACGGTAAAGCGCTGTCTGCCGCCGGCTCTCGCCCCGATAGCACGCTCCCCGCTCTGCAGCCCCCTGGGCTCGCTCTCCTACTTGAACAGTATGCAAGAAGAATAGCTAATTGTCAGGATAAAATTAAGCCGGCCGCGGTGGCCGAGGTGACTGAGGCGCTCCAGTCACGGTCAGCACGGCCACTACGGTCGGGGGTTCGAATCCCCCCTCGGGCATGGATATTTGTGCCGTCCTAGTTTGTAAGTAGTTCATAAGTAGTTTGTAAGTTTAGGGACTGATGACCCCGTAGTTAAGTCCCATAAGCTTAACAAACATTTGAACATTTGATTTGATAAAATTAAAAGCATATGATCAGTCGTGAAGGAAGTATCTGGTCAGCAACACAAATTAGAGCCTATAAAACAAGTGTGTAATCGAAATATTTCTGTTACTGATAAGTCAGATATATGTACAATATTTCATAATTTCTTTCTGCTTATAAAAGGTGAATTAAACGAAACGTTAGTTTAGACAGGAAATGATATAATCGTAGAAAATAACACGCTGAGTCTGTTACCTGAAATACTTCTCCGGATACTTACAAGGGAGAGACTGAGTAAATAATTAAATCGGAAAATGTAAGCGTAAGCACTAAAGGAAATCCGTTGAACTTCATTTACACGATAATTCAGGCAAATCTGCAGGCCTTATATTCAACTAAATACTTACGAATAACAAATAAGAACTATTTAAATTCGAAAGAAGGCACAGTGTTCTATGGAGAGCGAACCAAAGGATACGTTTCATTGGCAGAACACTTAGAAAACGCAACTCTTCTACTACAGAAACTGCCTACACTACACTTGTTCGTCATATTTTGAAGTATTGCTGTGCAATTTGGTGTCCCCACCAAGTGAAACCGACGGAGGATATACCGGAAGTTCAGAGAGTGGCAGCTCGTTTTGTATTTCTCACGAAATACGGGAGAGAGTGCCACGGAAATGACGCACGAGGTGGGGTGGAAATCAATAAAATAAATGCGTTATGCGTTGCGGCGAGATTCATTTGCGAAATTTATCTCACCAACTTTCTCTTTCGAATCCGAAAACATTTTTAGTACCCATATACATAGGGGGATATGATCATAAAAATAAAATAAGAAAATCAGTTCGAAAACGGAAAGATTCAGATGTTCCTTTTTCCCGCGCTCTATTAGAGAATGGAACGGTAGAGAAATATCATAAAAGCGGTTGGATGAACCCTCTGCCATGCACATAAATGTGATTAGCAGAGTTTTAATGTAGATGTAAAACCTAAGCATAGCAAAACTGCTCAAATGTTTGTAAACCTACGGGACCAAACTACCCTAATGACAACACACACACACACACACACACACACACACACACACACACACACACACACACCGATGACCGAGGGAGGACTAGAACCTCCGATGGGAGCGGTCGAGCAGTCGCTGACATGACACCAGAACCGCACGGTCATTCTCGCGTGGCAATGTGAATAGCACTACGAATGAAATGTAATATAAAAGACTGTATATTATAAATCCTTTTAACAGGTAGATTGCAGAACGCTTATTGTTGGATGTTTCCTCGCCAAACAAGGCCAGACCCATAGCTGTAGGCGTCAGTATCTGCTGAGCTCGCCGGCGGTCACACAGCATCCAAGACTTAAACGAAGTCGCATGGTTATTGAGTTAGGCAGCACGCATTCGCCGTTGACCAGATGTTGTAGTTATTGATTCTGTTCGGACGCCGAAGAAGAATACGATGAAATACTTTTGTTTTCATCAGTCACATAATGAGGATGTCATCAAGATTGTACAATGTGCAGCCGTGGTTTCATGTGCTCCGTGTTATAGGGACCATGAATTTTTAATGCATTCATACAGTTCGTGTATGAAACGACTGAACGACTAGTCGTGTATTATTGCTCTCGTGAGTGTCTTCAACAAATGGCGAACCCAAAATGAAACAACAATTTAAAAGCCTAGCCGTTACAGAAATGCTTCCACCTCTGACTGAACAGCCAAGTATTATGCCGTTTTGGAGGTCAATTAATCGCCCATTTCTTTATTATGACAGAAAAGCACAGTTTTCCGCGTTCTGCCGACATACATTAATTACACAGATCAGCTAGAACATTATGACCACCTAGCTTGTAGCTGATATGTATACCTTCGGGATGAATAATGTTGGTGACGCGTTTTGGCATGGAAGCAATGAGGCCTTAGTACGTCGCTCAAGGGATTTGGCACATCTGCACCCACAAGACCCCTAATTCCTAAATCCCATAAATTTCGAGGAGGCGGACGATAAGTTGGATCACCTCGCAGATGTGACATATGGTGATTTTTTGGGGGTAACTCCTCTGATTCAATAAAAGTATTTATTGGGCAGAAAAGGGCGGTTCGAGAAATGTCTGCCCTTAGCTGGCGTACCTCTTGTCGACCCCTCTATAGTGGCCTGGGAATTCTGACATTGGCCTCTCCATACATATTTTCTTTAAAGTCGTTTGTTAGTAATAATATTTTGTTATTCCTAAGAATATAATTTTCAGTTAATACTAGAAAGAATCTGTGTTTGGATCACACCTCCTTGACCACTGTGCAGAAACGTGGGCAGTATCCCGCTGCATCCATTTTTAATAAGCTGCCACAAGAATTCAAAAACCTTAGTAGTAATACACGCACACTCAAACGCTTCCTCATAGCTCACTCTTTCCATTCTTTCGAGGAATCCCTGAAAAATTAATTAAATTAAAATATTAAGGTAATTTCTGTGTTACGTTGTTAGTTCTTTTTACTTATGCTTAGACCTGTCATGTGCATAGGACTGCTGTACGTTTCACTTTATCAATTACTACTGCTTTGTAACAATATAATGTACTGATTTGTTGCATGGCCTGATGACCCCGCAGTTAAGTCCCATAAACATTACAAACTTTTTTTTTTTATAGAACGTCCTCCAACACTAGACATTTAGCGCTGGCTGGTTATGTTACTGGCCATAAGTACTTAGGGAGGTTCATGGTAACAATGCCCGCACCTTTGGCGTTGATTCGGTGGGAAACGCAGCAATGGACACCTTGCGGACAGTCCATTCTGCCGTAAACGACGTCGAATGGTACACGCTGGTACTGCATGTTGCAGAACAAAACGAATTCTTTTGTGATATGCTTCGTGTTGGGGTAGAGCGAACCATCAGTGTCTTACATACAATTTTCCTTTTTCACTTTAGCTGTGTGAGGAGAGTGATGCAGTCGTCTCCGTCGGTACCACCAGCATCCAGGAATGATAGATACCCATCACAGTTGTTTAGTTATATGCGACAAGATCACCAGTTTCTGTGGAGGCTAATCTGCAATCCGTGGAGGCTACCATTCTTCCTCAGTCCAACTCCGAAACAAGCTTGAAAGACGCTCGCCATCTTCTACGAGGCACACTGAGACTGCTTGCACGCCATGAAAGAAAAATTCCCATTCGTCAACACGGCCGTATGTTCCGCTTTTATGCAGGGTGTATCATTGAGGATGGCGCAGACTTACGTGGTTGAAAGTACACGATAAAAGAAGCAAAAATATCCCAGTAAACATGGGTCCACAAGCGATCCGTTTGCGAGATAAGTACGAATGTATGGTTCCAAGCTGCCATCTAATTGGACCACACTTCCACCAAAACTTAATGGACGGGGGTACTTTTGGTTTCTTCGGCGTCATCTTCAAGGATTTCTTGAGGTTGTTCCCCTTCAGAAGCGTCAGAATATGTCGTACATCCATGATGGAGCTCGGGCACATCTTGCTACTACTGTGAAACGGCATCTATCGCGCATGTACAGCTAAAGCTGTACAGGTCGAGGCGGACCTGTACCTTGGCCTACAAGATCACCTGATGTAAATGCTTTGGATTTTTGTGTGTGAGGTCACTTCAAAAGCGAATTATACAGCACACACGCTAACACGGTTGAAGAACTGGAGCGGAGATTTGCAAACGCTTGTCAAAAATTCCCAAATGATCCAGGGTTTCCGAAAGATTTCGAAATTCATTGCAGAGACGAGTGAAGTGTTGCAGCCAGATGCAAGGAAGACACTTCGAACACCACCTTTAAAATTGTAGAGCCTAAATTTCAAATTAATTTTCACTAGCTAGAACGATGTTTGCAATGACGTCATTGGCTGCTTACAACCACACATTCGTAGTTATCTCGCATAGGGCTCGTTTGCGAACCCATGTTTACTGGGAAAGTTTTGCTTCTGTTATCGTGTACTTTCAATCATGCAAGTTTGCGCCTTCCTTTTGATACACCCTGTATATCGCTTGCGGATGACGCCTGTAGCGAGCCTGTGCTGAAATGCTAATCGTGTGCATTCCTCGTCACCAGTAACATATGCTGCAAATGTGGATGCATGCTTCAGATTCTTAGATTTTGCGCGGACAACATTATACGCCTTAGTCTGCACAGTTTTATCAGTCTTAGAGCATGAAATTTACTGTCATTATGTCTACATCTACATCTACATAGATACTCTGCAAATCACATTTAAGTGCCTGGCAGAGGGTTCATTAACCACTTTCATAACTTTTCTCTACCGTTCCATTCTCTAATAGCGCGCGGGAAGAACGAACACCTAAATCGTTCCGTTTTCGATCTGATTTCTCTAATTTTATTGGGATGGTCATGTCTCCCTAAGTAGGTGGGTGCTAGCAAAATATTTTCACATTCAGAACTAAAAGTCGGTGATTGAAACTTCGCAAACAGATCACGCCGCAATGAATAACGTCTTTCTTTTAATGATTTCCACCCCAATTCGTGCAACATTTCCGTGACGCTTCCCCCCCCCCCCCCCGTGACGTGATAAAACAAAACGAGCTGCCCTTCTCTGAACCTTCTCAATATCTTCCGTCAGTCCCACCTGGTGAGGGTCCCACAAGGGGCAACAGTACTCCAGGAGAGGACGCACAAGTGTGATGTAGGCAGTCTCTTTGGTGGAGCTGGTGCATCTTCTAAGCGTTCTGCCAATGAAACGTAACCTTTGGTTCGCCTTCCCCACAATATTTTCTGTGTGTTCTCTCCAGTCAAAGTTGTTCGTAATTGTAACTCCTAGGTATTTGGTAGAATCTACGACCTTAAGGTTTAACTGATTTATCGCTTAATTGAAGTTCAGCGGATTTATTTTAGTGGTCATGTGTATTACTTCACACTTTTCTTTATTTAGTGTGAACTGCCAATTTTCGCACCAAGTAGAAATTTTGTCTAAATCGCTTTGCAGTTGCTTTTGATCCTCTGTTGACTTCACTAACCGACAAACGACAGCATCATCCGCGAACAGTCTAAGGGAGCTATTCAGATTATCTCCTAAATCGTTTATAAACACGAGGAAGAGTAGGGGACCTATAACGCTTCCCCGTGGAACGCCAGATATCACTTCTGTTTTACTCGATGATTTACCGTCAATTACAACGAACTGTGTCCTTTCTGATAGGAAATCGTGAATCCAATCGCACAATTGGGGAGATATTCCATAAGCACGCAATTTCATTAGAAGCCGCTTGTGAGGTACAGTGTCAAAAGCCTTCCGGAAATCCAGAAATATGGAATCGATTTGAGATCCCTTGTCGATTGCACTTAACACTTCAAATGAATAAAGGGTAAGCTGTCGTGAAAAATAAAACAGTATTTTTAATGTAAGTACTGACATTTCATTAAATGAGGAGAAGTGCACTGAGGGACTCTAGTTTCAAGATGTTGTTTAACAGCAACTGTTCGAGCGACACGATACATTCATACTTACGTTTCACATTATGAAACCTATTGTATCGAAATATGTTTTGAGATCGTGTAGACGAAACGTTTCGTCGTGTTTCGTTATTTTAATAACGGAGGGAGCTTTCTACATATAAAATCATGTCTGCCTCTGAAGTAATTCCTGCTGTATGCTCCTGACGTGGTATTAGCGAGTTGTTTTATTGTTTCGCTATACAATTGTTATTCGGCAACACATACTGCACAGCTAGCTTTTCATTAAGAGTATTATGAGCCGAAGCTCTCTGCGGCCCTCATTTCTCTACAAACGAAAATAACTTTTCGCCGGCGCGTGGAAGTAGCAAGGTAGGTAGCTGTGGGAGCGCACTTGCTGTTACTTCCACGACAAAGTAGGAAGCGCACGGCCGGGAGCCTCATTTCCGCTCCGTGAACTCAGACGCGGCTGCTGCTGCGCGCGCCCGGCTTTAACACGTCCACTCGCCCCGTCTATGAATATGTAAGCCTTAATGCGGACATTCTTCTGCTATGATCTGTGCTCTCATTCCATCAAGCGTGTATGTATATTTATGTTTGCCGCTGCAATAACAGTTAACTTCGGAAATAACGAGGGAAGTCCACTCACCGGGAAGAATAAAAGAACATGAAAATAAAAAAAAACTCTGGGGATGTGTCCATTGTGCTATCCATCACGAGCATCTATGGATAAACCTTTGCATTTAATTTAGATCGATGTTTAAATGTTAAGAAAATTAGGTAGGACAGTAGCACAAGTCGCTGTAGAGAGAACACCATGAAATAAACTATTATAACATGCGAGTTCACAACACTCAAAATAAAATGTATTAGTCGACACACATACAAGTGGGAAAGCGGGGGACATACTGAATGGCCTTGAAGCCTACCGAGAAGTCATTCAGGGAATGCTTATTCATCAAAGTTACCGGTTTCTGCGTGTATGAGATCACATAATTACACTAAGTCTAATCAGAGCACCCCTCCCGTTGAATATCAGAATACACGATCCAACCACAGAACTCTGAGAAGCTCATGTGTGTCATACTACAGCTCAAATGTTCAAATGTTTGTAAATCTATCGGATCAAACTGCGTGGTCATCAGTTCGTAGCTTACAAATTACTTAAACTAAGGTAAACTAACCTAAGGACAAACACACACACACACACACACACACACCCATGCCCCAGGAGGACTCGAACCTCCGACGGCGAGCAACCGCGCGCTCCGCAGCGAGGCGCCTTAGACCGCTCGGCTACTCCACTGCGGCCATACTACAGCTCCACGTGTCAAGGGGAGGGAGGGCTCTCCCTGCATTTCACAACACATAATGCTCTGACAAGCTCACGGGTCAACACGCGTCAAAGGGTGTGGACATGAGGCACATTTTCTGCGTAATTGAGTTTCACAATTCCGAGAAGATCCGCATCATTCCAATCATTTTTTATTTTTTTTTTATTTTTTATTTTTTTATTTTTTATCAGCAACCGCTTTAAATAGCCTGAGTCAGGTGCAGAGAGTTCTGGAGTGGAGGCACATCCGTAACCATGAATTACAACTTTTTTGACTGCCAATGATTCCACACCAAAGACAATCGTTCAGTTCCAAGGGAAACAGCATATCATATGATTGGTGGTGCACGAAGTACAATAGTTGCTTCTGCCGTCTTCATTATGCACTGCACAGTACCTTACTGCAAGCTGGATGTAAATTCGGCCAAATCATTAATGGTTTATTTACCGTTTGAACAGTATCTGATATGATTTTTCAAAATGAAAAGTAGTCTACTATGCTTACTTTCATTCACTTACGGCGTACGGTGTTATTTTTGTGGTAACTCGACTGATACAAAAAGTATATTTTTGGCTCATAAACGTGTGGTTCGAGCAATATGTGGTGCAAGATCGCAAACGTTGTGTCGACCTCTTATCACCAATTTTGGAATTCTGACATCGGCGTCACAATACGTATTTCCTTCAATGTCTTTTGTTGTTAACAAAATCAGCTTTTTCTAAAATGTTCAGATGTTTGTAAAGCTTATGGGACTTAACTGCGGGGTCATCAGTCCCTAAACTTACAAACTACTTATGAACTAGTTTATACTAAGGAAGGCACAAACATCCATGCCCGAGGGGGAATTCGAACCCCCGACCCATGGCAGCATACCGCCTCAATGCGCTCTGCCGCTCCGCCGCGGCAGCTTAGTCCCGCGAGTTAACGGTTTTCAGTCGGTGAATACTAGACAGAAATCGAATCTGCATTTGGATAGGAACTCAATAATCTTAGTACTAACCTACGTGCTTTCAGATATAAATTCAAGAGATACCTCATGGCTCACACCTTTTATTCTACTGATGAACTCCTGGTTAAATTTAAAAAAAATCTAATTCGTTTTATTCGTTATTAATTATTTTTACTTTGGCTTATGATTGTCATGTGCATACGACTACTTTAAGTTTTTCTATTGCCATTCTTGTTTTAAATTTCATGTATTGACTTGTTCCATGACTATGGAGTGTTATTCCTCAGTTAGGTCCTGCGGAACAGAAAACCATATTATTATTACTATTATTTTTATTAAAAAACACTATGGCCGATCTATGGATTCAGAAGGCGTGTCTGTGGACACTGTTGTGAATTATTTACGATCTATTATACCTCCTCTCAGGTCTTTCTTAAACTATTGGAGAGAGTAAGACGGATAAAGGACTTGTTACCTGAATACAGTGTATATAATAACGAGGACAAGGGTTTTGCCACAGTTCCAGCCTTGTGGAAAAGGAAAGGCATTATTAAAAACGAACCAGTGCCTGGCAAATTGCGTAGGAACAACTGCGGCGTGATATTCACTTGCGCGATTACCTGGACAATTCCAATGAGGGAAAAAGACGTTATTGTTGAAAAAATCTCACAATTTCTTTATATGTGTCTGTAAAAATTTAATACAGATTTTAAAATTAAAGTGTACACACACGCACAATAAAAAAAAAAAAAAAAAAAAAAAAAAAAAAAAAAAAAAAAAAAAAAAAGTTTCTAATGTCTGTAAATCTATCGGACTACTCTGCGAGGTCATCAGTCCGTCGCTTACAAACTACTTAAACCTAGGTAAACTAACCTAAGGACAACACATACACCCATGCCCCAGGGAGGACTCGAACCTCCACGGCGAGCAACCGCGCGCTCCGCAGCGAGGCGCTTTAAACCACTCGGCTACTCCACCGCGGCGCACAATAACATATTTATGGTAACAGTGTCGGCACCTGTGGCGATGAATTTTATATAAATATACATAAAATTACATTCTCTCTACCCTTATGAATAACGCACCTGTATACTGAAGTGCAATTATAATTCATGAGAATGACTGAGAGGAGTAAACAACCAAGACTTGTTCCGACTGGTCCTGGTATGATGCTGGTAACCATTTTATACTGAAAGGAAATGGAACAATACTTTCAGACAACATACGTGCATTAATCATCTGACTGTGGAAAAACAAACGTAGTTCTACACTGCGCTCCTTAAGTTTAGAAACATCATGCTGCGTAATTACAACGAAGTAAGATGGAAGTGATCTATGTTAGTTATTGGTTTGAATTCGGAATAGCAAATAACGGTTAATAACGACACGGTATTGTACACTTAATTATTGTACGTATACATACATATTGGAACATACTAATGTTGCTCCGTTTTATGTAAACCGACGTTACCTATCTAAGCAGTCGTACTAAACACGCCAGGTGGCGCGATTGTTGAGGTATGTTGTTTACAGTTCTGTTCACTTGCTGTTGCGTTTGCATAAAGGTATAACACGCCATGAAAGTTGGAAGACGACCGTCTGTCGTCTTCCATATATATTTTTTTAATTGTAGTTTATTTGATGTCGCTAGGTTAGCATTTTGTTAAAACTAGAACCCCACTCTTTTCAAGGGATAAGGAATAGCATTTTTTATTTCATGTTTTAAAATATTTGTTTCTGATATGTTAGTTAATATTGTTAGGATTTTGTTATTTTAATAATTTATTTTGTCCCTGTGAGAATGTGTACTTGTTTTACTTTTAAGTGGATGTGCAAGGATCTAATGGCTGTCTGAATGTGGATGGTAATAGCCCACATTGCATGGTTCTCTCTGACTCAGAGTTGATAGTTAGTCGTTACCAACTCCTGCTGCTGATGCGACCAAAGAGGCTTCTACACCCTTTGGTTACAAGCTAGTCGACGAGCCTTCTCCAGGGCGAGTCTCATGATCTTCTCTCCCCACCACCTCTGTTATCATGGAATTCCCAGTTTCCGGTCGCTTTCCCACGCCTTCTGGCCGCTAGGTCTTCACTTTGTGCTCGGACCGTGGTGAGGTAAGATTGGTTCTGCTCTTGTGCCCATAGAGATGGTAGTGATTCATTGTCTAACTTAGACATTCATTTTATGGAATATTCCTTACGATCGTGCATGGAAATGTGTTCTAGTTTTTCAATCCAGTGATTTCCAACAGATAAACATGGTGTATGTGTTACTAGCTGCAGTTTGATAACGGCCTGGTATATTCAAACCTTTTGTGATTATGTGGTGGTGTACGAACTCTGTGTAAATTCTCTCTAGCTTTGTGGGGCCCAATTTCTAACAGACGATATGTTCATTTTTGTACAGTGCATGTAAAAATCTTTCTTATCGTTTCCTTCCTTGAGTGATTTGTGTGTTCCATGTGGTTGGTTCTTAGAACAAAGCCTTCTGCTTCCACTATTGTTTGTTTCATGCCCATCAGGCAAGTAACTAGGCGTGTATCCTTCTGATTTCCACTAACATTTCGCAATCTTCTCTCCTCGCCTATTTTACTTTTGCTGTTTCTTCTCCGAACTTGTAGTATGCACTCAGTCTTTGTCAGTAATTCTCTCCGAGTCTTGCACAACCTCCTTCAATAGCTAGCTTATGACATTCTGTGTATTTCTAAGGGTTGCATGCCATAGTTTTTATTCTCACTTTTCCGTCTTTGTAATTATTTCACTTTTCCGGGTTTTGAGACTGGACTTCATCCGTCTCTGCAATCGCTCCCTATCGTGTGTAGCTGCATTTCATTCGCTTCTTTATGTAATTCTAAACATTTCTAGGGGTTGCATGCCGTAGTTTTTATTTTTATTTTTTGGAAATTGAATTTATACATTTTTATCGATTTTCGGAACCACGTGGGTCCGAACTCTGACTTCAGGGGTCTGCAGCTAGTCACCTGAATTCACGCCACTTCTCATAAAACCAGTGCCTAGGTAGTTTTATCTCAGATTGCAACTTAACCGTCCGCCGTGATTTTGTGCAATGAATCCGATTTTTAACCATTTCACCTTTAGTGGAGTGCGACCATGTAACGTAGCCTTGTGTCGCCGTTAGCGTGTTTGCTTGCGGTCTAATCTAGATGCAACTTCACTTTGCTATACTCACGCACCATCTCGAATCAGGCACGACAGACCAGAGCCATCTTTGTAGTTTCATTGTATATTGTGTTGTGTGGTACCTCCGGATTTGCTGAATTTCGCCTACTATAGCGGCGCCTGCTTCTGCCTCGTTTCAGCACGCTGATTTTGGTGAGTTTCGCTCTTGCATTTGCGTGTGTGTGAGCGAGTGAGTGTTGTTTGTAAATCCTCCCCCAGTAGCGTTGAGTTCTGTGTAATTTATGTTAAATTCAATGCTGGGCATCGTCTCTGTAAGATAGATTAACTTAAGTATATTATTTCAGTGGGATGCATTTTTATTGTATTAACAAAATTGGTTCCTCATTTTACTTGCGTTCTACCTGATAAACAAGTTAAGTTCAGTATAATTTTGACTTGGCTAGAAATAGTAGTTTTCGAGCACCTGCCCCCTTTTTATTTTGATATTGTTTTCCACCAGTGCTGAGAACAAGCTCAGATGCAGTTTTTATGTTTCAGTTCCGTTTCGCCATAAATGTTTTCTTAGCCACCTTTATGAAATAACTGTAATTGTGGTGGTTTGTTTATTAATGTCTGTGTGTAATTTCGTGTGAGCTGCTACGTATGTTGGCCACTGTGTCGTTAACTTCCTGTTATTAGAATAATTTGAACCAAATCAGTTCTCAATTTGGGCCAGGGAACAAGGTTTTGCAGCAAGGAGTAGTCGGTAGCTCACACGGATCTTCTGCTAATTTTATTGTAAAATTGAGCTTTTTTATAACAGTAAACTCTTATCTGGGTATCTCCTACCAGGAGAATTATGCTGTTATTAGGTAAAGTGGTGAACTTATAAATTAATTGAAAATGGCCAAAGATTCTTTATGAATCACGGGTAATCATATTCACTTTACACCAAGAAAGCAATAGTGTCCGACGAAGAGCAGGGATAGCGGTCTTCCTGAAGCCGCTATCGGGTCAGACCACAAAAACAGACTAAGAAGTCTTCACAAAGACCATAAACCCGGTTAAGGGAAAGATCAGAATAAACAGGGTTAAAGGCACAAAGAATGTGGTAATTGTCGATTTGGCGACAGAAGCAGACAAAGACAAAATAATGGGCAATGAGTCACTCCAGAAAATTATGAATTGCGAGGGTCCAAGGAAAAGGAAACCCCTGGTCGTTTTATATTATGTACCAATGGCGATGGGGGAAAGACAGCTAGTCAACACAATTCGGGAACAGAACTTTGAGGATGTGGACGAGATCATTTTTGGGATGAATTCCAGCTTAATTTCAAAACTGGCCCAAGAGAGCGTGATGTAGTCCATCAGTTGCTGAGGTCAGTGGAAGCACGTGGAAAAGGCTGACTACCATGGGGAAAATATATGTGGGATTCAATGCTATCAATGTTAAGAATTACTTTGTGGTACCACGTTGCCACAATTGTGGGGACATAAAGCATATATTGAAGTACTGTGCTAAAAACGCGGCCTATTCCATGTATGCAAGTGAGGAACACCAAAGAAAAGACTGTCACAAGGAGGCGACCTGTGTTTCATGTGTAAGGCGGCGTAAAAAAAAATCATGTGGAATGACATGGAGACATGGCTTAGCCTAAGGGATGTTTCCAGAATGAAACTTTCACTCTGCAGCGGAGTGTGCGCTGATATGAAACTTCCTGGCAGCTTAAAATTGTGTGCCGGAACCGGGACTCGAACCTGGGACCTTTGTCTTTCGCGGGCAAGCGCTCTACCGACTGAGCTATCCCGATACGACTCACGATCTCGCCCCGATGAATCTTCCAACCGGCTTCAGAGCCCTGCAGAGCCTAATTCAGAAAGTATTCGAGCGTAGAGGGGAATAGTGCGAGTTAGACGAGCTATACAATCAGGCAGTAATCTCAAATGGCAGAATAGCCTTTGATTGCAGTAAAGCGTGGCCGGAGTGCAATGTGCGCACCTATTTTCCCTGAAAGATGGCTCGTGGAATTAACATCGGGCAATTAAATGCCCACAACGATAGGCGCGTAATGCAGGAACTCCGTAAGGTGGTGGAGGAGACGAGACTTGATGTAGTTTGTCTTCAAGAACCATACCGCCAAGCTGGACGATCCCATATGTATCAGTCGGCTGGCTGGTGGTGGCCGCTGGTCAAAGACCACAGGCTGTCATGCTTATTACCAATAAAGTTCTCAGAGCGACTGTGCTAAGTCAGTTCTCAAACGACCATTGCAATGCCGTGGATCTCCATGCTTAATGGCAATAGTCACGGCATTGCCTGGTCATAAAATAATCGTCACTGCCGACCTGAATGCAAACTTCCCACTCTGAAACAGCCGTACACGGGACCCTGATGGCGATAAGACAGAAGAGACTATCATGGCCCTCCAGCTCTTAGTAGTCAACAAGCAGGGTAATCCGCCGACTTACACTGACGGCGGAGGAGACGGCACAAACATAGACGCCACACCCATCACACCGAATCTGGCAGCAAAGATTGATGATTGGAGGGTTCATGATAGAGTCGCAACAAGTGAACACAACTTAATAACATTCAGAATCTGTGAGAGAGAGTGCGGCTGGGGCAGGGAGTGGGAGACGCAATTAAAGTATAACTAGACGAATTGGGAGCGTCTGTCGGGGGAGTTGATAATCCCGACATTGCCGGAGCTAGGACAGGGACAAGTCACGAATATTGACGAAGCTGCCGAAGGACTGGTCGGGGGCTATATCCGGAGCGGTCAAAGCAGTTGTACCAACCAGGAGGCGGGCCGTGGCGGCATCTCCATCCCCGTGGTCCGCTGAGCTACAACGTTTGCGGCAGTCCGTGAGACGGGTCCGGAGGTACTATAAACGTTGTGTACTCTGGCAAGAGAGACAGTACTGGCTCCAACCGAGAGGAGAAATAAAGATTCTCAGAAGAACTAAAGGCCACTCGGCTTAACAGTTGGGAACGGTACGTCTCAGGCCAGCTCGCCACGGATCCCTGGGAAATACCCTATAAAACTTTAAGGGAAAAATAAGATATCCAATGATGCTGTCCACGATAAGGGACGGAGACCGGACAACGGAGACCTGGCGGGAAGCTGTTGACGTCCTCCTACGGTCTCTGCTCCCAGACGATGACCCGCAGACTGACACGGAGGCTCTGGCCAGAATACGAGCAGAAAGTTAGAGCAATACATCAATGACAAACCAGTTTACCCTTCTCGCAAGAGGAGGTGGCAGACAAAATAAAGACCCTAAAGAGAGGTAAGGGCCCAGGGCAGGAGAGGATAACAGTGAAGATAGTGTAATTCCTGGACCCCCAGATGGTGCCTCAGATAACTGAAATATACAATGAGTATCTGAGAAGCGGCACGTATCACAGGATATGGAAAAGAGCTAACACAGTGATCATCAAGGAGGGTGCGGATAGAGATGCAGCCTTGGCCAAATCCTATCGGCCCATCTGTCTACTGGACGTCCTTGGAAAGCTATTCGAGAAGCTACTGGCTGATAGACTGACTGCACACCGAGTCCTGTGCGGGGTGAGTGACAGGCAGTTCGGCTTCAGGTTGGGGCGATCTGCGTCTGACACAATTGCCTTGGCTGCCGAGGCCTGTGGCTCCACGCCGCACAAGTATGTGGTAGGCATCATGGTGCACATCTGTGGCGCCTTCGACAACCTATGGTGGCCCTCGATCTTCTCCCGCCTTCTGGAGATGGAGTGTCCAGGGACGCTATATGGGTGTCTGAGGAGGTTGTACTATCATCCCCCAGCGAACCCATTAAAAAAATAGTGACGAAAGGGTGTCCACAGGGCTCTGTCCTTGCGCCTCTTTTTTGGGATATAAACATGGAGGGAATGCACTTATCTTCGCCTCCAGCTGACACCATGACACATGCCATCTAATAAGAAGCGAAGAGGTCTTCAACACATTAAACAAACTAATGGAAGTAGTATCCAAAACGATATGGGACACATTCATGGGAATCAATACCTGATGTGAGACATTAAAACACCGGACATGACTCCACACCCATGCCGCCGGGTACGGAACGGGCGCCTCTGGCCGCAGTCCGCCGTAGCCTGGATCCGGGGAGGGTGTGACACACACGGAAGGACAAAAGGAAGTCCTCGGACTTCCTAGGTTAGTCGTAGTTGTAGTCTTAGACTGTAGATAGTAGATTTAGAATAGAAAGCAACTGCAGTGGGGGAGGGGGGCAGCCCAGTGCCAGGGGCACGTCTGTCGTGCTTAGCTCGGCGTACATAGCAATAAACAAGTAGGTTTGTAAAAATCTGACAAGCTGTAACACTGCAGGTTGCACATAATAACAACTGAAAATCTAACACATAGATGTAAGATAGATTCAAGCGTACTAACCACTCATCACTCTGAAATAGAAACATATCCAAATAGCTAATAAGTAGACATAAGATAGAATAAGATTAAAAATGTTAACGATTGTAAATAAACAAAATGTACTCTACAACAGAAACGTATCATAACAAGATCCTTTTAATCATAAGTATTGGATCATTATGTAACATAAAGCAATATAGCAACTGAAGATTGCCATCAGCAGAGTTGCCACAACTTTACACCGGCATGGAGAAACAGGCTCCTATGAAGATAGTCCTCGCTCAGGAGCACTCAGAAAAATATCAGAACGCCAGGAAAAGTATTTGGTGGTACTAGTAAACGTAACACATTAAAAACTGTCCGTGAATTGACTGCTGAAGTAAACGCAACGAGGTTACACCGGTGAATGAGTCAACAGTGAGACGACGCCTGGCAGACAACAAACTCCGAGGTTATGTAGCAACAAGGAAAGCACTGTTGCGCCCTTATCAAGAAGAAAACGCTTCAGTGGGCTACGACACACCAACATTGGACAGTGGGGGATTTGGAAAGAGTCTTATTCACCGATGAATACAAGTTCGAAATATTTGGAAGTAAACGCCATCAATTTGTACGCCGTTTACCCCATGATCGATTGAATCCTCAGTGCGTAATTCCAACTGTAAAGCATGCAAGAGGTTCTGTGATGGTATGGGGATCGTTTTGAGGAAATAAAGTTGGAGATTTGGTGAAAATATATGGAAAAATTAACCAAAAGGCTTTTCATGCCATTCTCCAGGACATGCTAAAACATCTAGTTTGTGTCTGATTGGGAAAGGGGTTATCTTGAAGCGAAACATCGACCCGAAACATATGTCTCGCTTGTGTTAGAACTATATGAAGTCTCTACGGGTTTGTGAAATGTTAAAAGGAAAAAAAATGGAATGGCCGCCACAATCCCGCGATTGTAACCCAGTCGAGCTGCTATGGGATGAATTGGACAGGAGGATCCGAAAACGGGAAATCATGAACGGGACACAATTGTGGGAGGTCCTACAGCAAGAATGGAGATTAATTTGAACTGAACCTTGGCAAAACTGACGCAGCGCATGCCGAGAGTGATGAAGGCAAAGGGTGACTGTTTTGAGGATGATAAAGAGTTCAGAAAAATAGATGATAGAAGCTTTTGAAATGTGGTGATACAGACGAATTATGAAGATTAGATGTGTAGATCACGTTACTAATGAGGAGGTGCTAACATAATTGTAGAAATGGGATACTCGTCATGTGACCATAGTGGTTTCAAATACATTCTAATGGCGATAGATAAAAATCACCACTTTGCCTTATTTCTTGGAACCGAGCGAGGTGGCGCAGTGGTAACACACTGAACTCTCATTCGAGAGGATGGTGGTTCAAATCCACCTCCGGCCATCCAGATTTACGTGTTCAGTAATTTTCCTAAACCACTCCACATAAATGCTGGGATGGTTCCTTTCAAAGGGCACGGCCGATTTCCTTCCCCATCCTTATCGAAAACTCCGAGCACTAGCTCCGTCTCTAATGACCAAGCTGTCGACAGGACGTTAAACCCTAAGCTTCCTTTAGGTAAAGGGGTGGGTTGGTGGAGAGTCGGTGAAGAAAGTGGTTCGTTTCCTTGATAGGGGTGGGTAGATTTTGGACAATTGGTTGAAGGTGTTGGTTAACGAGGGCTGAAATTCTTTCGGTAGGAACACAGTAACCAGCCACAGTTGGGCATCCAGGATTATTTGGTTTGTGGATTTTGGGAAGCATGTAGAAGGTAGGTGTGGGATGCTGTTGGGCGGGGGGAGGGGGGAGGAAGGAGATGGATTCAGGGGGAGAGCTTAGCTGCATCTCGTTCTTCCCATCTAATACCTAAATGCTCTGCAAGGCCGTGTTGTTTCCATCCCCACCACCGTGACACAACCTTTCTATCTCCCCTCCCCTCCCTTATTTCCACACCTCGGAGCGAGATTCGAAGTGCGACAGCCTGAGATGACGGTTGTGTGCCTGTGTGTTAGCGTGAATGTTCTGTTTTCTGAAGAATGCCATAGCCGATAGCTGAAGTGTTGTATGTGTGTTTCTTTTTTATATGCCTGTCGCAGCTCGTCGTCACGTCTTCTTGGTGAGTTGTAAACTGTAACTTTCCTTATTACTATGTTGTTAATTCTAACTTGGACTTTCCATTATTAGATTGTGAACTAAATAAGAGGTTGTCGTGTTTGAGCTTGTCGTAAAGAAATTGGATTTGCACAAGAATATTGCGCTACAAAACTGATAATGTTAATTTATTATCTGTGCTGTTAATATTTTACTGTTTGATATCTGATTATACATGAAAATTTACATCCTGGTCTGTAGTGTAAAGGGCTTGCTACCCAATGCGGAATGCCTGCCGTCCGTTAGCTGAAGTAATTCAACTGCGAAAGAGTATAAGCTATTCATGAATCTTTAATTTTTCAATCTTATTGCGTACTGAAATCGTTGAAATTGTTTAAAAGACTGTTACTCTTCAGTACCTTGTCTGTTAATTGAACAACAATGTCTACTGCAAATTTTAAATGAAATCTCTTCCATATATGCATGTTCTAGTTATAATGATTTATCTCCAGTCGACTTAATTCTACATTATAAGCATCAGTAGGATACATACCTTAAAGCGAAAAAAAAAAACAACACTGTTTGTTGTATGTTTTTCCCCGAATGACATTAAGGAATGTAATTCCTCGTTTAGTCAATTTGCAAGACGGAGATCTTTATATCATGTGATTAGCCTACGGACTCTGTAGGCGAAAAGGGAGGTATTAATTATTTTTAATGTGAATGTCTCATCACAATGTTCCAAATGCTATAGCGCATTTTCAACCGTGTTTCTCATACTTTTAACGACCATTTGCGTAACTATCTTCCAATATAGTGATGCTTATTACTATAATGTTAGCTTAGATTCTCATGTTATTGGTTTACCTGATTAGCTTTCCACTCACCCAAATCACGGCGAAAACGTTACACCCTCATGGCTACCTCGGACATGCTGTGTTCCATCCCTCGTGCGCCGAATATAAGGTTACGTTCAAACTCAAATCGTTACAACCTGCCAGACCCCTCTTGTCTGATATAGGCGGTGCCTATCGCAACGCTGTCGTCTGAGTGTTTACATTTCTCTGTGTTTGCACGCGCATGCCTATACAAGTTTCCTTTGTTTTTCGGTGTAAAACGAATTTTGACTTACGACATACCTATGTTGATGTCATTAAATGGTCTACACTCTCTTATATATGTTTGTAACATTGAAAATTTTTAAATCTTATTGTCAACTATTGCATCACTATGTTTATGCGAACACGTCTCCCACAGGCGAGTGGAGTGGAATGATAGGGAGTGTCTACACTGAACTGTAAGGTGAGACGGACCAGTTTCTAGGCAGTTACTCTGCTGCATCGAACACGTCAGCTACCATTCTACTGCTCCTCTCTTCGCAGCATTCGACTTAACTACCAGTATGCTGCACAGTCAGCCGCTGTTTCCTTAACTGCAGTGTCGATAGACTCATCGTCATTAGGGATGGGCAAGAAATCACGTACTCGTGAAAAATCACGGTGATTGAAAATTCACTGTTTTCACGGTCGCGGCGATCTGGAATCTGACCGTGATTTCAGTCACTGTCACCGTGTCACGGTTGACTGTAGCGAAGAGCAGTAGCAAGAGCCACCTGGTGACCGAAATGAGTACTAAAAATAGCAGCGAATAGCAGGTGTAGCATCGAATAGCGGAAAAGCGAAAAGGAGGTCAGGAAAGAGAAGCAGCAAAGGCTAAAAGAGCCATCTGTGGGTCGAAATCTGTACTAATATCTATGCAGCGAATAGCGGGTATAGTACGGAATCACCGATAAGCGAAGAGCGGGTATAGTAGCGAGTCACCGATAAGCGAAGAGCGGGTATAGTAGCGAATCACCGATTATGGACAGTGACCAATGCCCATGGGACCTATGGGTTTTTCCTAGAAAATCGGCAGGGCAGGTCCCCAACTGAAAAACGTATCTCGTCCATTTCGCCGCTGGTCGTCTAAGAGTGTATATCTCGTTTCTGACTTTCTAGCTGAGTTTCTGACTTTCTGCCGAGATGAAGCGATCGAGGACGAGCGAGATGTGGCCTCATTTCACCGCTCTTAATAGCGACTACGCGAAATGTAATTTGTGTGGCAAACAGTTGTCGCACAAAACTTCTATCTCCAATCTGAAGAAGCACATTGAAAAGGCGCATGTAGCCGCGTACTATGCAATGACTTCTTCGAGAGCCGCCGAACCTGTGGTGCCAGAGCAAGGTATGTTGCAATCACGTTCTTTTGTAAGTAATTAACTTTTGCCTCTACTCTATTTTTAAAACAGCTCTAATAATAGTAGGCCACCGGTATGATGTTTTCTTTGTTAGTGCGGAAAGGTAGACTCCTTGAGCGTTTGGTATTGTTTTAGCAATAAAGAGCGCGGTTGCAGCTCTACAAACACTTGAAATGTGCGAGCTTCCGCTCCACTACGATGCAAACAGTTGTCGCACAAAACTTCTATCTCCAATCTGAAGAAGCACATTGAAAAGGCGCATGTAGCCGCGTACTATGCAATGACTTCTTCGAGAGCCGCCGAACCTGTGGTGCCAGAGCAAGGTATGTTGCAATCACGTTCTTTTGTAAGTAATTAACTTTTGCCTCTACTCTATTTTTAAAACAGCTCTAATAATAGTAGGCCACCGGTATGATGTTTTCTTTGTTAGTGCGGAAAGGTAGACTCCTTGAGCGTTTGGTATTGTTTTAGCAATAAAGAGCGCGGTTGCAGCTCTACAAACACTTGAAATGTGCGCGCCTCCGCTCCACTACGATGTTGGCAATACCATGTGGTGGCCAATCAGAGGCAGATTTGTGCGCTCGCTGTAGCCGTTACCAACACATGAGCATTGAGAACCTCGGAAAAACATGTGTGCATAAAATCATTCCCCATGTGCTGGAATACTGATATCACATTGTTTCAATTATAGTAAAGATTTCTGTTTCTTATTTCATAGTCTGCATAAATTTTGAGTTAAATGTATAGCACTGGAAATCAAACTGCAGCAACTTTTTATTTATTTAAGCATCAGTTTTATCCAGTTGACTGTACATGATATCGCTTTTTTATACCTAATTAAACATCTTAAAATATATATGCTACCTTTCAGTAAAACTGATATTATATTACTATAAGTAATTAAAGCATGTACACATTAATATGATAACCATTACATATAATGTATTTAAATTACAGCACAGTCTAATAATTGCAGTATCAGTTACATTAAAGAAATAAGTTGTTAAAATAAAGGACATATTTTCATTGACAATAAAATAACACCAACCCTGCAAATAATTTTTGCACTCACTAAGAATATTTATTGTTCTTTCATTGTCTTGATGTGTTTTGGAAGTTTATTGTACAGTTTTCTTATGCATTTGAAATGCAGTGGCCCATAGTTTCTGAATTATGTTAACATGCTGACTGAACGTCCAATTTTTGTTTTTTGTCACTACTGTATTTATGTTACTAACCACCCCATGAACAGACTTGGGGATATGCTGTGCTTTAAAAATAGGTTTATAAGAATTAGTGTGTGCTTTATTTTCAATTGACCATGTGATACTCTGTTGCTCTATAAAACAGTTTTTGGTTACTGACAAATTGTTTCCAAAATTATTCCATATTGCAGCAGTGATTGTGTGTGGGCAGGCATAATTAAAAAAATAATTGTTTGTGTTGTAGACCTAACAAGAGTATCCTACTTGGCTTCTTGCTAATGTAGGCCAACTATATATGTGTTCCATGTCTTGTATTTCTGAATTCATATATCTAAAAATTTTATTATGGGTAAGAGCAATGTGCCCTAGATACAATGCCTGTGCACTGTCTGCCAAGAGTATTCATAAGAAAAGCAAGCAGTTAAGTGTTATTTAACATTCTGCTGAGTTTGGCAATATGTAAAAGTTTCATGGGATGCTACAGATTATTTTAATGTTATGTTTGAGAAGCACAGACAAATTTGTTTTGCTATAAGATATTTATGAACTATTAGTGAGCTATCTCATCTATCTTGGTAGCAGCTGATTCATATTATGCATTTTGTCTGACACCAGCACAAATTTGAACTGACCATTGCATAAATACCATCGAAAACCATTCTAATACACACGGGAATCATACACTTAATGTGAAGCCCAGGACAGTGGCACATAATGCAATCACAGTTCCCTTTGCTTTCTTTCTGTTTTGTTCAGTTTTTGTTTTGTTTTTCTGGCTATCTGTCAATATTTGTTTTGCTTTTTTTCTCTCATCAGTTACTTTTCTTTATTGATGCCTTTGGCAAAGTACTGATTTTTTGAGGAGTTACAGATAGGTATGATGCTCTACTGAAATCTTCTCCTGAAGTTCCTGGTGTAGCATTTTGTTGCAATTTTCTAAGCTTCCTTGCAGTTAAGGCACTTCTTTGATGCTGTTTTCAGGTGTAATTCCAGTGTTAGATTTCTGTTGTATCTTTCATACCATATTTATTGAAACTTGAGAGAGAGAGAACTGCATAATACATTGTAACAGTTTTAATGACAGCAGGGTACTGTGAGCAGTATGCTGAGCTCACTCTGCCCCAAGCACCAATTGCTTATGCTGTTCCATATGTATAATATACAAAAGTTACTAATAATATACTCACAGGTACAAGTAGGATCGATTTTAGTGCTTATATAGTTTACTTCTTTTGACTTTGCTGAACAACAATTTATATCATTAAAATCGTTTTTACTTCTTGAGAAATTTGCAATGAACAACATTAAAACTTAGGTTTGATGTTCTATTGGAAATGTGTGAATGGCTGTCTTGTAAAAAGAGCAGATAGTACCTAGATATGAACTCTTTCCCTTAGTGAAATTACATGACAATCATTGAAATATAGATTTTTAATAAGGAATTACTTACGCATAATTATAGATTATGATTTTATGTTGTATGTACCAAATTCACTTTGAGGGGAGCCTGATAAAATTTAAAATGTGAGTGTTGAATATCTGCATTGTATTTTACCTGGCCCAGCTCAGACTAACTAAGTTGCATCTATTATTGATAATGCTGGAAAAATAAACTGTAGTCTTGCACATATAATTATATTATTTGTGTTGCTGTCAGTCTTCATATTGATGTTGAACTTGTTTTATAGTTGTAGGTCGTTCTGCAGAGCAGCTGCCAGCAGACGGTACCACAGCCCGCAGTAATGCAGAGATAGCTGTTCCCTCCACTTCACAGCAACGTATCACTGAATACGCCCCCAGAAAGATGGGATCTGGGCAAAAGAAAAGGATTGATAGAAAATTAATGGCCCTATTTATAAAGGACTATCAACCTTTCTCTATAGTGAATGACTTTGGATTTCAAGGTTTTGTACACGCCCTGAACCCTAGTTATGAAATACCAAGTCGGAGGGCAATAACAAATATCATGCTTCCAGCACTATATTTGGAAGCAATGAATAAAGTCCAGCAAAAAATGGAGGGCATAAAAACTATTTGCTTAACGACAGATTGTTGGACTTCAGCCACCAATGAGAGTTATATGGCTGTCACAGGTCATTTCATTACACACGACTTCAGATTAGACTCAGTATTATTAGAATGTTCCCAGATGAGTGGCCCACATACTAGTGAAAATTTGTCTAAAAATTTGCGAACGATTATGGAGAAATATCGTTTAAATAGAAAACTGCTGATGGTTACAATGGACAATGCAGCAAATATAAAAAATGCAGTCACATCTTTGGGTTGGAAACAATTTGGCTGTTATGCCCACACACTAAATCTAATAGTTCAACATGCCCTCCAACACTGTCAAGATGTCCACCAGAAAGTTAAGGCATTTGTAGCATTTTTAAAGCAGCACAGCAACAGAACGCCTGTTAATTTACCAGAAGACCAATAACAGTGACAATGTGAAGAAACTGATTCAAGACATGCCAACAAGGTGGAACTCTACACTATATATGATTGAACGAATGGTTGAATTGTCCGATGCAGTGAAAAGTACAGTTGGTTTTTGCAATTCTGCCCTGCAACCATTGTCGGATGAAGAATGGACAATTTGCTCAGAACTTTGTTCAGTTCTGAAACCATTTGAGGAGGTTACAACCCAGCTTAGTGCAGAGACCTACCCAACTGGCAGCTTGGTAAGTTAACACATGATTATCACAAATGATATCAAAATCTTTTTATTGTATACATTTGTTGTATATTGTATAATTTACAAAATATTTGGTTCCATTTTCAGATGATAGTACTAACACATGGCCTGTTGACAGTGTGTAATGAAATTTCCAGGGGTAGCTTACATGCAGTAACAAAGAGAGTTGTAGAAGAATTGAGAAAGGGACTCTGTGACCGGTTTCACAATATCGAGCACAGTAAATAAATTGCACTTCCAACACTGCTCGATCCACGATTTAAACTGTTGGCTTTCCAAGATGCTGGAGCAGCAGACACAACAAAAAAGGAACTGATACAATTGGTAGCCCGAAAGAATGAGGAAAGCAGACCACAAATTATACCATCAACTGAAGAAACAGTTGCAACAAATGTGGAAGCCGAGTCCCTTTCTGTGTGGGGCGCATTTAAGAAAAAGGTCAAACATGCGCAGCCACCAGGCACGGCAATGTCATCTGCTATTGCAGAAGTCCAGAGATATGTAGAAGACCCAGTAATCGCCACGAATGAGGACACCCTGGCATGGTGGAGAGTAAAACAGTACATGTACCCATCAATAGCAAAAGTGGTAAAAGAGAAGTTTAATATTGTTGCAACCTCTGTGCCGTGCGAGAGAATATTTTCAAAAGCCGGAGTATTGATTAATGAAAGAAGAACCCGCCTCAAAGCCTCCAATCTTGAGAAACTAATATTTCTAAATGCTAATGGAATTGATTAGTCACATCTGCTGGTAAGTCAGTACATTCCTAAATTATTCACAACTGCAATAAATGTTTGTTTAATATAAATATGTAAACAAATTCATATTAAGTCTTTTGAAGTGAATATATTGCGTAGTAGAAAACCCTGAATTAACATATTTCTTTGCCTATAGGATCTGGCCACTTTCACCACCATCACAGGAAGACAGGGCTGCATAAAGCCTAACAAAGTGCAAAGTAATGTGAGTAACAGACTTTAGTTACATGCTATAGTGCCAACTGAAATGTAGATAAAGCTTTTAAGTGTTTATGTTGCCCACATTATCTTGTTAAAAATGTTGTACTTATGTGAAGTTTCATTGTCTACAGGTTCCGGGCATTTTGACCACCATCAAAAGAAGACAGGGCTGCATAAAGCCTAACAAAGTGCAAAGTAATGTGAGTAATAGACTTTAGTTACATGCTATAGTGCCAACTGAAATGAAGATAAAGCTTTTAAATGATTCGTTGCACACATTATCTTGTTAAAAATGTTGTTCTTATGTGAACTTTGATTTCCTACAGATTCTGGGCACTTCCACCACCATCGCAAGAAGACAGGGCTGTATAAAACCTAACAAAATTCAATGTTATGTGAGTAACAGACTTTAGTTACATCCTAAATGTAGATATAGCTTTGTCCTTTTTTGTTGTACACATTATCTTGTTAAAAATGTTGTTCTTATGTGAACTTTGATTGCCTACAGATTCTGGGCACTTCAAAGCGCAACAACCACTTTAAGGCTTTACTGTGTAACAAAGTGAACGGTATGTGAAATTATCATGGAAAGGCCAAGCTAAAATGTCATGTGGGTAACAATCCATATACTTTTAAGCTCTCAAATTACTCTCTCCCAGCAGTGGAGTTAACACAACTAAATGTTTGTTTATTTTGGCAAAAAAAAAAAAAAAAAAAAAAAATTCTTTTAGGTTCATTTTGTATTATAAATGTAGACTATATTCGTTACATCAACAGTTGGATACCACCAACTGCCCCTTATCTTTTTAAAACTATCCAAAATATAAGTATCACAATACATTACATATTCATTTGAAGGAAGGCTGACATTTGCTTGACCCTATTGTCCACAGAAAGGAGACAAATGAAGAGAGAAAAATGGAATCATTACGGGCCTGACTTACTGATTGGCTACCATTAAGTCACACAGAATTGTAATACATATAATGGTGCGTTACCTTAAATATCAGAATATTTATAATTTTATGCTTCTGATATTAATCCTACTGTTTTAGTTATGTTTCAGGCCAAGGGTTTTGATAAGGAATACCATCTGGAATATTATGTCAGGCAAGAATAATCCCTGAAGTTTGGCTGAAAAAAAATTATATAGAAGTAATGGTAGTTGTCATTTTGTATAAAAACAGTGAACCATGCCTTGTTCTGTATTTTACGTAATCGACTTGCCATTATGTGGAGCAATGGTGGAAGGTGCAGAGAGTTTTAACAGATAATTTAAGTAGATGGAGGAGGGCAGACCAGGGGTGGAATATACGCAAGTGTTAAATATTTGTTTCCATTTTGAATAAAAAAACTAAGTGTGTTTTCTTTTGTTCAGTGAACATATATGTGAATTGTAATTTGTATGTTTTGTTTTGCTCATATTTGTTGTACAAATGTTTCATGTAATCTGACGGAGTGAGCAAGATCCAGAGCTGGGGGGAAGATGATGAAGAAAAAGTCGGAAAAAGAAGAAACCAAATTGTTATTTATAGCATACAACGTTGTATAGAGTTTACATAATGTATTGTAAGAATGTATAAAATGTGCTTCAACAATGAAAGTTTGACTTTTCTTAACATGATGTATTGTAAAAATATATAAAATGTGCTTCAACAAAGAAAGTTGTAACTTTTCTAAGTATTTCCATTCCATGTAACAACTGAATAAATTGTATAAAAGATAAACATATATGGAATTATATAAACCAGTTGTGTGATTTAGTGTCCTTTAACAAAGCCATGTGTAACACCACTATTGTTTAAAGCCAAATAAATGTATTTTAATGTGAGTTTCTTGTTTTTCAAATCTGTCTGATGCACATTACCTTCCAAAAGTATCTCGTAACTCTTTTTGTTGAGGCACTGGTTATTCTGATGTGTGCCTGAAGTCTGTTACTTTGCTCATTGTATTCAATAATATTTAATGTGACCACTTAATTAATGCACAATTCAGTCTTGACAAAGGTGAAAGTATAAATTTTTTTGTAAAACTTGCTGTTATAATTGCAAATAGCTGAAATAGATCAGGCTACATTTCAACTGCCATGTCTCTTGGAACAAAATTAGGAGGCACCATTTAAGCAAATTTAAAATTGAGAGAGGATATTTTAATATTTCAGCTTTCTAACAGAGTTGGGAGCAAAGGCTCCAGTTTAATTCAGTGTGTCAAATTGAAGAAAAGTAGAACTTCACACAATTTTTCCACAATTGTAGCTGCCATCTTTTTCAAAATGAATTACTGGAAAGTGTCCAGACTTCTTATATAAACATTTTAAGCTACAGACACTGTAGAAGAAATGCTATTGGCCAAAATATATCTGGCTTAATAGCCAGTTACTGAAATATGACGTTGCCTTTCTATTAACTGCACTCTGGTTACTAAAGTGTGCTGATGTTGGCAACTAAACATGGCTTAGTAATTTCCAACAAGTGATGTATACTAAACTTGGGGTGCCACTGCAATCAGTATGTATTGCACTGAAAATAGTAACTTCAACTTACTTTACTTTCCATATTGGCCATGAAATAAATAATGCTGTTCCTGATCTATGGTTCTTGTATGTACCATTGCCTGGTCAGTATCTCAAACGTATTTTTGTGACTACCAACAGACTGTTATATTAGCAGACACGCAAATGGTACATGACTTTCCATGAATAGAATTAATTTCCTGGCTAGACAAAGGTACCTACAAGAACCTGCCAACCATAGAGCACGAACAGCATTATTTTATGATCAATGCAAAAGAGTAAATTAAGTAAAGTAACTATCATTTCAATATAGTTGGATATCGATCGTATTGGTGCCCATACTTCAAAGTACATTATTTCTTGGAAATTACCCATGGGTCAACTGAAGTTTTCTTTGGACAACATATATCTTAAGAATGAATAATTACTTTTTATAATGGAAACTTATTCATTTATGTTCATGCATCCACCTACCAAACCCGATGCATTCATTAAAAAATACAAATAATTTGAAACATTGAACATTTGCAGTGGAAATTGCACAGTAAAGAATATTGAATATATGTTATCTATAGTGTCACTGACGAAAGCTGAAGGGTGGTGTCCCATTCTTCAGTAATGTCCTAAACATTTACTTACTTACCAGTCAAGGGCACATACAAGAACTTGTCAACCACAGAGAGGGAACAGCATTAATTCTGTGGTTTGGTTCTAAAAGGGCCAATGTCAGTATTTATCAAAACTGGTTTTATTGCTGTAGACCATAGTTCCAAGTGGTCTTCATAATGTTAAAACGACCAACGTCTAAGCCACATAGGATGAGAAATACTGGTATTTTAAGATGTGTGCCCCAAATATTCTGTTAATATTTTTCAGAAAATTACAGGGCATATTCAGAAGCTTATACCGTAAAACTAAGATTTTTGACATTGGCCCTTTAAGAACCAAGCCACCGAATTATTTCACAGTCAACATAAAGGATTATCTACCTGATTCTTGTGTGATTGAGTTTTCAAAGAGCATTGAACTGCCATTTCCACACTAGACTGGTGACAATAAGTAAAATGTTATGCTACAGATACAAGCATATCATATACAGCAGTATATCTGAGATATTGAATTCAAATACAACAGGCACAATGGCACTGTGAATCCATGCTATAAATGATTGGGCCAAGACTGTTCAGCAGCAGTTGTGATTTATAGCTGGTCAACCACAGCTTTAATTTTATAGTATTTCTCTGAATATATTTAGAGAATAGTAACTTAGAAAGTGTGTTTAATCCTGCTCAGACACGTTACTGCTACAGAACCTTGTGAATAAAGAAAGACTCCTTAGGCATGTTTACAAGTGTAAAGAAGCACCAGTCTCTGTCATGGAATCATCACAGTACCTCTATCACATCACTTAATCTGACTTGTCCAATGTCATGACTGCATTTCTGTACAATGTATAAAGCAGAGAACCAAAAAGTGAATAAATAAAAATACACCGGTAGCCTAAGTTTTTTCGTGTATTGTCTCCAAGTAGGCCTACAGTATTTCACTATTCATGGTGACAAATTTCAACTGAAATATCTGTGTTCCCATTTCATTCACTTTCTTACCATAGACCTTAAAAGTAAACCAACGGCTTTAAAATCCAACTTATACCTCAGGCTATGTATGCTACAAGTAAATCTGCTACCAAATTCAAGATTTGAGGGGGAAGGGACCAATATCACCCTAATTCCATACCAGAAAATTTATGGGTATTGCACTAGGGAACAATATTTATTTCACATTTATTTATTATCCATTTAATATGACATAATGATTTCACTGAAACACTGTCCAGCCACACACAGTTTGCACACTTATGTCACATTTAAGTTCTTCAGGAGTTGTCTTGGATCTTCAAGTTTCTCAGAGTAGCAAGTATTCATAGTAGGAACTGCGTCTGAAAAATCATTAGCATTATTAAACTTTTCTATAAATATTGATTATTATATAATGTATCTCGACAACACTCTTTCACATTTGTTTCAATTGATACACATTTACATCAAAAGTAACAAAAATTGTAAGCTATACTTACTATTTACTGATTCGTTGAGGTTTACTTTTCTCTGTTCACAACACCACTTTCATAACGACGAAGAGACGATTAATTAGTTACTGGCGGATGAAACATTATAACAAAACTATCTAACTAAACTTTTGTCATTTCCACGGCAAAGCACACATGTCGCCGAAATCGCGGCGATTCAGTCACGGAATAGCGGAAAGAGCAGAAATCACAGAATAGCGGCAGTAGTATAAATCGTGGCAGGAGTAGAAATCGCGGAGGGATACATGTCGTGCATATTTCAAACAGTGATTCTAAACCGTGATTAATCACGGTTTAGAATCACGGTGATTTAAAAGTAGCAATCACGGAAATCACTGTTAGCGGAAAATCACGGTTTAGCCCATCCATAATCGTCATACCATACCCGAAATTCACTTTGTGAAAAGAACCTAGATTTCAAATGTCTGTTTGAAATAATTTTAATGCATACCGCTGTAAATTACATTTATGATTGCTACTTTCCGGTGTGTTATTAAATAAAAACATTTTATATTTCTTTTTTCTGCTTAAGGTGTACCCACCACGGGGAAAAGAAACTTTATTTTCACAAATCGAATCCAATTTTACTCAGTCGCAATAACATATATATTAGCTTATATCAGTTCGAAGGAAGGAAGAACAGGTATCACATACCGTCTAGTAGCTAGTATATCCAAGGACTTTCTTCGTGAGATTTCAATACTGTATCGCTGATCGCCAGAGATCTACTTGAAACTAAAGATGCGGGAGACCTCTGAGTTCCAGAAGCTCACAAAACTAATGCATCTTATATTCACGATGTTCTTTCTCGTATCATAGGCAATGTAAAAAAAATATATTGATATGGTGTAAGAACAGACACCATTGGATGACAGTAATGACCATAAGTTTTGGAATTCTAAATATTTAAACATTTCGACTGTTTCAGAACATTGAAATAAATGAAACGGCAAAGTTGAAAAATTGTGCTGGACCAGGATTCGAACATGGATTTCCCGCTTGGGGCCAGTGGTGACCTCAACCAATTTATTTATTTGTTCTTTTAGTAGATCGGTTCGTTACAAATTTTTAATGTTTGTAAATCTAAGGAGTTATCAGTCCCTAGGCTTACAAACTACTTAAATTAATTTAAAGTAACTTATGCTAAGAGCAACACAGATCCATGCCCGAAGGAGGACTCAAACCTCCGACGGCAAGGAACCACGCGCCCCGCAGCAAGGCATCGACCGCTCCACCGCGGCGATCGGTACTTTCCGGTCGTTTGTTTGTGTTTTTTCTGTTTTTTTTTTTTTTTTTTTTTTTTTTTTTTTTTTTTTTTTTTTTTTTGAACAAGAGTAGCTAATGGGCGTTGGACACTACCATTGTAGAGTGTTATAAGTTGAGAATTTGGAGAGGCATCGGAAGCGTGCCTGGATACCCCAGTTTGCGCCGGCGCGGTGGCTCAGCGCGTTCGGTGAGAGGGCTGAATGCTCTCTCTCTCTCTCTCTCTCTCTCTCTCTCTCTCTCTCTCTCTCTCTCTCTCTCTCTCTCTCTCTCTCTCTATATATATATATATATATATATATATATATATATAAACCGAGCCCAGATGTTAAAGACGAACAACGAATAAAAACGAAAAGAAGGTCAGCAATGGACCGAACAACCCGAAGAAAAATAAATAAATAAAAGAATTGTTTAAGCCGACCACTGGCCGGAAGCGGGAAATCCGTATACGAATCCAGGTCCAGCACAAATTTTCAGCTTTGCCATTGAATTACTTCAGTGCCCTGAAACGGCCGAAATGTTCAAGTATTTCGAATTCGTAATACAATAAAAAGCTATTAAAAAGTGTGTATAGAGTATTTTCGTATGTATCTTAATGTTACTTATCTGACAGAAGTAAATATGCACAAATTTCATTCAAAGTGTGTTCTTAAAGCGAAGCACGTTATAGATAGTAATTTACATTACTATTTTAATGTGGTAGAAACAGTAGTTGAGTGGTTTATTAAAAACAGTTTTGTATTAGTATTGAATTTTATTTTGTTGTAATTTGTGTTTTGTTTCCTCTACCAGCACACCTACTGAAATATAATGTGACTTGATCCCCACTACACTAGATACCGTGTAGAATCAGTGTTCTGGATGTCTTCATTTGACCTGTAATTAAAGAATATTTCATCATTCCAATTCTAACGTGGCTTCTGGTTGTGAAGATTTTGCAAATAAACAGAATGGATTTGTTTCGGCAGAAGGTTGATATTTTTATTATCATCTACCTGTTAACCCTTTCATTCCCAGTGTTCTTCCTCGACAACAACGTATTGAACGCTCATTTCTACCGAAATTTTTGGAACAGTGCTTAAAGCCGCATTTTTGTTGATGAAAAACATGCTTCTAGCACTACATTTTGCCGCTTGGTACGAAGTGTATCCACTTCTGAGGCATTAATATAGCCGTCTTGGAGGTTGTGTTATGTTGCCGTCTGTACGTGGCTGTGTGTGAGAGCGTGAGTGTCTTGTCTTGTCTTTGATGCTGTGGCGAAGATTATGCTAGCATTATTGATCTTATAGTGTAAACTATCAACAAAATAACGTCTCAAGTAATAAAGTATCTCGTTACAAACGTCTGTGTTTTCCATGAAATACATGACATAAAAAAACAATAGTTCCATGAAAAATTTTAAAACACATATTTTGATGTTTAGTGTACTGTATTAATACAGAAAACGTTGAATTTTAATTTTTCCAAAGATGAATTCATGATGTGGGAATGAAAGGGTTAATGGCGTTCCATTTATAAAATCTTGGATATCGACGATTCTCTCCTTTATGGAATTTCTCTTAATTTTATTCAGGTATGCAACAGTTAAACTATAGCTCCATCTACAATTACCCCTATCTTTACCATCTCTAAAAAAAAAAAAAAAAAAAAAAAAAAAAAAAAAAAAAAAAAAAAAAAAAAAAAAAAAACAGGAATGGAAGAAACTGATGACATTCGATATAAATTAGCAACAAATCAACTATGTACTGAGAAATTGTTCCGAACCTAAGAAATAATGACTGACGATTACTGTAGATCTTCATGAGTGACTTTGACTTGAGGTAGTATTTAAAAGTGAATCTCTGGTTCCTGTATATACTAAAGAGAGATTCATTGCAGTGATCTACGAGCTCTAGCAGATGTGGCTCATAACGTATTTAGTAAATTTTACAGCTTACGGGCGGCATTTTTCATTTTGACAAAATTTATTACGCTTTCAGACGGGCGGACAACAGCTGCGTGAGCGGTCAGCGCAGTGTGGCATTAGCTCATGCGTGTGACGTCAGCTGCGCGCCGCCTGCCCTCGTAGCCCTAAGGTCCCGCGCACTCGAAAAACGTCGCGCAGGGAGACAGAACACTGCAACGTACATTTTAAGAAAAAAAGTTTCATTTATAGAAAATGAAATATTTACATATATTAAAGTAACGTGATCGCGTACAGTTTTCAAATCGCAGTCAGATATTATCCATAGCTCCAGCCAACAGACGTTAGTCAGTCAAATGTATCTCTTCTTTAAGATTTTCTTCCATATCAGTTAAATTTTGGGGTTTGCTAACACAGTCAAGTTTTCAAACAGTCTCACAAGAGTAACGGTCAATGCAGACGTATGATTACCTTAGCGACAACGGTACGTCACTCAAATGTGGAAGGAGGCAATCATGAATATGTCCTTCACAACTATCGTGGAAGAATTTGTAGAGTGCGATATTACACTATCTTGATGAAATAGACCGTCGTCATGTTGATCAATTCCGCAAAAAAATTATGTGTTCATCAAGAGTGCGTAACTTCGGGATTCACAATCGATGTTACGCCGTACTATACTTGTAAGTAAAAAAAAAAAAAAAAAAAAAAAAAAAAAAAAAAAAAAAAAAAAAAAAAAAAAAAAAAAAATAAAAATAAATAAAAAAAAAGAGAGAGAGAGAGAGAGAGAGAAAGGCTTGATTGCACTAACAGTAGCACTATATCACACTACACAATCTACGTCACACCATACAATCACACGTGGAAACTCTGAAGAAGTTTTTCAAAGATGTATGTAAAGTTTCTCAAGAATCCATTTATGTATAAATTAGTGTCTTGGTTCATAAGCACTTTTATATTTCGGTCTACTTCAAAGAGCACGTGTGCACCTACACCGAAGTATTCTATTGTCTCTAAATGTGATTTTTTGGACTATCACAATTTCTTCGTATTTTGAGCAGAAAAGTAACATTTCTCTTTCAGTCCCGTGCCTCATCCATGCTGTGTGCTTGCTGAAATGACGATCGCGTCGGGCGCCTGAGGATTGTCTTCCTCACAACGGCTATCATTTTCTCGCTTTCGAACAGGATCTGGAGGCTTCTTTTCTACATGATTTCCCGTTGTTTCGAAAGCTATAACCCATCGTTGTATGGTGTTCCGATTCACTAAAACTAGCTGCCAAATATCAGCCGCGCTGCAACGACAGACTTACACTGACAATAGATACTTGCTCCATCAACCCCTTTGGCATTGTTACTAGAATGGTGGACAGTTAGCGAAAGAAATCATGTACATGCTGCTTTCATAACGCCACCGACAGCAGTGTACTAGCGACTATATGAGGTCCATTTCCCACTGAGGATTTGTAGCAACTCACTGCCGCAGACAGATACATAGAAATTACATTCACATTCACACAAATTATATTTCAGCCACAGCCTTTATCTGAAATATATACGACCACCGTTTCCAGTTGCTGCAATTCGACTTGACATTCGTGAGTAATGAAGGCTGTTGCCATAAGCTAAGTTGTGTATGACACTCTTTTATATGTGCTTGTCTGCGACTCAGCAATCGTCGTTGGAAACTCTCCTGATTATATTTATACAAATAAAAAGAAATTTCCTCGTGAATGAAAGTTCATTACTTGAGAACGGTTTTAAAAATGGGCTGGGTTTATCTTGTTACACTCAAAATTGGCAGGACAAGGTTTGTATGGTACTAACGTTTTTCAGAAAATGGGAAAATTCGGGAAAAATTAGAATCTTTTACTATGAAATTTTTGTATAAACGCACGATTCAAACGATGGATAGGCACGATTCTATATTTTTTTGTCCATAATGGTCTTCGAACAATTATAACGTATAAATTTGGATAATTACGAATAAAAGTCGGAAAAAATTCAAATGTTTTTAAAGCTGTGGAACCAAACTGCAGTGGTCATAGGTACCTAGACTTACAAACTACTTTAACTTATACTGAGGACAAAACACACACACACACACACACACACACACACACACACATAAATATTAGAGCGCACGGTCATTATCACACGGCAGGTCCCATCGCTGTACGGAAGAGTCCACTGTTATACTAGAACACAGTTATGATGTTCCACACCATTTATGGCCATTTCGTTTACAGGAGGCGGGCCATAAATGCTACGTCTTCTCAGTGTAACTTTGCAACACTACAAATTGTAATGAGAACAGATTATCACTATGTTCTCCATCTAAGGATATATGGAATAAATGCATAAATTACACGTACCTTCGTTTACATTGGGAAGAAAGGACGGTAAGAGGGGTGAAGTGAAGATGGACTAAAACATTAATGCAAGAATGTCATTTATCAACAAATGTTGCAATGAAAGCATTCAAAACACCAACAAGTGACTCTCAAAACAATAAATTCCGATTTCATTCCATAATAAATGATTCATAGGAGTAAGCAATATCTGTCGCAACAGTGATAGCTCAGTAATTTGAAATCCGATTTATTTCGCTTGAATAAATTAATGCTCATACTGCAATTGTTTTGTATCAATTCAAAGAAATTTTAGGAAAGAATCAGTTCGATGACAGAAAACGCTCTGTGTTAACTACTGGAGGTACATACATGTCATGAAATAATATATTTAATATTTTTTCGCGAACCGCACCTTTCAATTCACTCATTAATAAATTACACCTACGTGAAGCAAGTGTGCATCATTAATTTATAATGTAAATACAGGTCGCCAATATTTTCAAGAATTGTTGGTTGACGTTTACTCATCAATTACATACGGAATCTTCCACAAGGCAGTGGAACGACAAAAGACCATTGAAAAAAACGTTAATTCAAATCAGGCCTTTTCAAATACTCTTTCCTGTTTCACCCAAAAAATCTAAATGGTCGCTCCCCGGTGGTGGTTCGAGTTCTCCTTAGGGCATACGTGTGTGTGCGTGTGTGTGTTTTATCCTTAGCTTAGTTTAAGTAGTTTGGAAGCCAGTAGTTAAGACGCATAAATTTACAAACATTTGATCATCAAAATATCGCTCAAGTAGCGATGATCTAATCGAAAAGGAGACTCAGTGCGGCAAGTTACCAAATTATGCATGTGGGCTGTATCATGGCTGCAGCGTCTGGAGTGGACAGTTCAATTCTGTGTGAACAGACGCCTTGCTGATCAGTGGAAATAACAAATATTTCTGCCTTACTCTGAAATAACTTCACTCAAAAGCTCTAAGCAAATATTGTACATTAATAAGGACGATGTTATGTGTCAATAGCAAGATGACAAAATAAGGACCAGAAATTACTTGTAATAAAACTCAGATCAATACATGATCCCCAATGAAGCACGTATATAAACCTGCACTTAGTGTGAAGCTCCCCTATAAGGATTAAAATTCTGTAGTTTTCACTTTCTAGATCTGATTCAGAGACCTGATCATCCGACAGAACTGAATTTGACATGCATAAGATTGCATAGAAATCTGTCTGCACTTGTTAGTTTGCGAAAGCAGAAGTTCTTCGCTCAATCACATAACCGTAAGACGAAGTCATTCATGACTGAATACAAACACAGGTTTCCTGTATATGTAGACAGTTAATGAAGACGTTATGTCTCACAGCAATCTGGAATGAAAAGCATGGAAGATACGCATGGCGTATGGGTCTGAAAGCAGTACCATTTCTCTCGCAGGAAGCCCAAACGTTCCTCCCCACAATGCTGCAATTTTACACTGGTAAACATTGTTTTTAAAATTTAATAAACATTGAGCCTGCCAATGATGACGCTCATAACAGTATTTCGACAGTGAAGGGACGACTGCCTACGACTCTTCTGACGTTATAACAAGGGTACAGATTTTTTATGAGTATTGTTGGATTGCCACGCAGATGCGAAACCATGCTGTCCATCCACCAGGATGGAACGGTGGAAGGGGAAGGAATTTGGCCTCCTCCAGATGGTCTCTTTTAGATGCTATATGTCCATCACCGTGCTGGCCGCCTGTCGCTAGTCATAAACTCAATGAGCAACTCGTGTTTTGCACGGTCTGAGTGTATGGCGAAGAGATTGTGCTTCTCTGCCTGTATCTTGTCCCCACTTGCACCAAACACCATAACGATGGGGTATAAAATACCGAAGACACTATGCTACAGCTAGCTGCCTGTGGTTTTAAAATTTCTTAGAGGAGAAAACAGTCGCTCTCAGTTGATAGGGCTCCATGTTTTATATTGACCTCTGGGCACTGATTTCCAGTGTATGCTATAATTATTTTAAGCCAACACCTATCGGAAATTATTTTGAGAAGTGAACTACATATAGTAATAAAAATTCCCACCACGGAAAAAAAGTTCAGCCACCAGCTATACAATAAATAAAAAAATAAAAAATAAGTAAATAGATGGATAAATAATGAATGCCACACTCAAGATTTGATTTTACAGCAAATGTGCACCGTTGATGGCTACCACGTCCTTTTGTGCAAGGAGCTGGCGACATCAAGACTTCGTGAGGCATGTACACAACAAAATTCAAATTACCAACACCAATACCAGCCACTCATCTGGCGACTGTCACCTGAAAAACTGGGACTGGTAATAAACATAACTGACATGTCAAGACTTAAATAAATAACAGAATTATATCCTAGTGCAGGGATTCGGATCACACGCAGTGGATCAAAGAGCCTCCTTAACACTGATCACCAGGGAGAGGGCTCAAAGTCGAGGAAATACTGATAAGTATTTACTTTTACAATTATTTGAGTGTTCATCTCAATGACCTCTACAAATAATATAAATTCACAAGGAAAAATGATGATCACTTCAGTGGGCACGGATATACATTTAATTTATACTAAGATCCAGAACAAAATTTTTTAAGAACTTAGAAAGGTTAGTCCTATGTTTATTCTGCTTCATAGTCACTCATACAACATAGCCATTGTAGCACATTTTTACAAAACATATATTTCGTGATATGCACATAGATTATATTGATTAACATTCAGGTAGTTATATACCACCGTAAGAAAATTACTTAAAAATTCATATGTGGCTGGTAGTTATTGTTACCATGGCGATCATATTGAACATGAAACAAAAAAACATAATTGAAAAATTGTAAGCCTATCGTTGCAAAGTGTACTCTTATTACAATTACGTATATCAATGAAGTTTGTGTACATTTGTGATAAACACGTACTATGTGTCAATGTATTTACAAAACTACTTCTACAAAACACGAGTAACAATAATGTCACTAGATAATGTAAAAATATTCAAATAAATTTATTAATTTACACATGTCCATGTAATGTTCAAAAACATAACAAGCAGGTAGAGAAGTAAATAACATAAAAGTATGGGAAGCTACTGAAATTCAACAGAACATGTGTAAACGTGATAACCTTGGTAAAAGAAACCTACGCAAGCGGCGGCTCATATCAATGGACCCACGTCCCTGTAATGTTCATGACACAATAAACAAATAAATAAGTAAACACCATGCGAAATATGACAAGCTACTGAAAAAGTTTACTAATTATACAGGTGGCTAGTAAATATAATCACTATTAAACATAAAAAAAATTCAAATAGATCATATGAATGGACAAAATTGTATGCAGTGTTCATAAAAATTATAAACAAGTAAAGAAATAAGTACCATACGAAATATTACATGTTACTGAAAAGGATTACTAATTCCACAGAACACGAGTAAAAATAATCATTAGTAAAGATCAACATATTCATACAGATCATACCAATGGACACAGGTCCAAGTAGTGTTCATAAGAAAAAAAAAGGAAGTAAATACCATACAAGATATAACAAGTCACGCAAATGAATTGTAAATTCTACAGAAGACGTGTAAACGTAATACTCTTTGCACTGGAATCAGTAACGTGTTTCTTGTGTCTTCAAAATCCTTCAGTGTATTCGATTTTATCGTTCTCCAGCACATATCTTTTATTAGTAATAACCCCAAATCCTTATTCGTAAAAAATTAGGATTTTCAACTCACAGAAACAGTATTTTCAAGTTTTTTTTCTGCTTTTTAACTTTGTTTTTCGACACGTCTATAGTCTGAAATCTTTTGAGGATTATCTACAAAATTTCTACCATACCGTTATATTGTGCATAACTTCTTTCTGCAGCATGTTGCAGTTATGAAAAATTCGTTCCTAGATTGGTTTCCATAGTTATACTACGCTAACCTAAAATGAAATCAGCACTGATAATCTCTTCGTTGAGCACACATAACTCATAAACCACGAAAACTAAGACGTAAAAAGACGGTTTATTGTTTTTTAAAACGTTTTTAAATATTACCCATTACTGTAAGCAAAAGAAAGTTTAGAAGGCAGACCGATTATAGTCACATCAATAAGTTACATTTTTCTCGCTCAGTGAATCATCAGTGGAATTCTTTACCACAATTTAAAGACGGAAGATGAAGAGATGTAATAGAACGTAAAAGACAGGCAGACAGAATGCCATTACACTACATGCGAGTGAATTTTGAAGTAGATACGGGACTGTATTATTCACCGTCGAAATTCAGACAGCGATTTTCGCTCGCAAGACGAGAAACGGGCGGAATATCCACGCAATACAGGCTGCAAGGGAATGGCTGCCACGCGAAAGACAAACTGCATGCCGACGATCTCTGGGTGAGTGCATTAGGGCCTGGAAGGAAAGAGCAGCCGAGATAAATGTGATCCCCTCACGGAGTACTTCTGCCGCCGGGAGGCCTCTCATGGATTGCTCTGTCGGCACATGTGAAACACATTCGCAGGAGTGCAGCCACACATTCGGGTTATCCGATCAAAACGTATAATGTATTGCACGGTGTAAGTATCTTAAATGAAGCGGAATCGTATTCAGATATTAATGTCTATCGATTACATTGGAGTATCTCACACTGTAGAATTAAACTGCCATAGATAACGAAATGTGTGAATTTTGGATGTTTCGGAGAATATTATTATCATTATTTTTAATATCACTAAATTTCGTATGACAGGAAGGCTATTCGCTGCAAAATGACCAATATTGAATCACTTTGCAGTGTTTTCGCAATTAGTAATCGATCCTTGACTCTGTCTCAATTTTCATATCCTCAAGGTGGATTTTACGTGGCATGCAAGATTTCGTATTCGAGTCAGATGACCTGTCACTGTCTTGACTGTTTCAGGTCGTATTGCTCTAGCGATACGCCGTTTCGTATGTGTGCAATTGCCATCATCGTTCAAATGAGATAGGAGCGGCTGGCTAATACTGACCTTAACCTGGTACCGCAATAGTCACACACAAAAAAAGTCACAAATGGAGACGAAACTCAATGTTTACACTAGCTTTCCAAAATGACTATTTCCTTCGTCAGGTAGGAGATGAGGTAAGAGAAAGGGGATAGAAGGGCTGCAGTGGAGTGGCCGAGCTCTCTAAGGCGCCTTGCTGTGTAGAGCGCGGTTGTTCGCCGGCGGAGGTTCGAGTCCTCGCTCGGGCGTGTGTGTATGTGTGTGTGTGTGTGTGTGTGTGTGTGTGTGTGTGTGTGTGTTATCCGTTAGTTTAAGTAGTTTGTACGCATAGGGACTGATAACCGCAACAGTTAACTCCCTTAGATTTACAAACATTTACCATTTGGCACAGAAGGGAAGGGTTACTCATACCCTAGGTCATAGGTTATGGGTGAATGTGGAAGTCAGAGACATTGCGTGATAAGTATTGGCCATGTCAATGGAAGCCAAAGAGAATAGATCAAGAAGTGAACCGAACAGTGCTGTATGAGGGGGAGTGTTGATAAAAAAAATTAAAATTCATGGAAGGTTGGAAACATAAACACACACACACACACACACACACACACACACACACACACACACACACACACATAAGGAAGGCTGAGAAATGAGAAAGGAATAAGTGATTTGAGAATGGCGGGGACGGGGAGAGGTTAACGTAAGTTTAGGCCACGGGCATCGTGGGAGGAGAGGATTTGTTGGTGGGCAAGTTCCCATCTCCGTAGCTCTGAAGAAATAGTTCTAGGTGGCAGTATCCATATGGAACATGTGGCGTATCACGTGTCAAAGTCTCTGGATTCATGTTGGCTTCAGGACATGCTCTGCCTCACGCGAACAGTGCGTTTGTTGAAAAATGAAATGTTTGTTAAGCTTATGGGACTTAACTACGGGGTCATCAGTCCCTAAACTTACAAACTACTTATCAACTACCTTATACTAAGGACGGCACAAATATCCATGACCGAGGGGGGATTCGAACCCCGACCGTAGTGGCCGGAGCGTTTGTGACCATTCATGAGTTCATCCTATTTGTTGGTGGTCATACCAACATAGAAGGCTGTGCAGTGAACACATGTCAGATGGTAGATGATGTGTTGTTTTGCATGTGGCCCTGCCTCGAATGGTGTAGTTTTTTCCTGTTGTAGGGGTGGTGTAGGTGGTTGTGGGAAGACGCATGGGTCACGCTTTGCAGAGGGGTCGGTAAAGGGGCAGGAATGATTAGGTAGCGATGGTGGTTTTTGGATGTTGTAAGCTTTGACAAGGATGTTGCGGTTGCTGGGAGGACGGCGAAACGTTACTCTACGTTGTGTGTGGTGAATACTTTGAAGGGATGGTCTCATTTCATGAAATCACTTCAGAATTCAAAAAAATTTGTTAGGCATGAAGTAACTCGCCACATCCTTGCCAAATCTTACAACATCCCAAAACAACCCTCCCTACTTAATGGACTTATTCCTGACTGGCGTGTGTTCACTGTACAGCCTTTTATGTTGGTTTGTTCCCCAACAAATTGACTGAAAGCATGAATGGTCACAGACGGACTGTTCGCCTATGGGGCAATCGGTATCCTGTGGCAGAGCATGATCTCCAACATGACTCCAGGGACCTTGCAGTATGTTACACCAGGCGTGCCTTCTGGATACACCTATCTAACAGAGATGGAAACTTGCCCTCCAACACGTCCTCTCCTTCAGCAATCCTCCCGACTTAAACCTCCGCCTCCGAAATCCTCAACTCACTTATTCCTTTGTCATTTCTCACGCTCCCTTATGTGTATGTGTTTATGTTTTCAATCTTCCCCCAATTTTAATTTTTTTGTTAACACCCCCTTCACTCATAATTGATCGGTTCTTTATTTGATCTATCCTCATTGGCTTGGCTCAATACTTACGAAATATCTCTGACTTCCACATTCACCCATCCATAACTCAAGGCCTAGAACATGAGTAACCATTCTCTTTTGTCCCTTTTCTCTTCCCTCCTCTCCTACCTTACGAAGGAAAGCTCATTTCGGAAAGCCAGTGAAAATATTTAGTTTCGTTTACATTTGTGGATTTTTGGGGTATGTTACTATTGGCGGTACCAGGCTAAGGTAAGTACTGGCCAGCCACTCTATCTCTTTTCAACAATATTTTCACATCTGAGTGGAGAATTTCTGTAAGCTTATATTATCTTCAACATTTTACATTAAAATATCCATTAATTACTATATCCTATTTTTGTGAAAGTCTTCGTTTAAGATCCGTATGTTAAATTACGTTCAGTAGATATGTGTACGTACAATTTCATTTTATTAAACAGTAACATTACTGCCGTAAGAATATAGTTCCATATCTGAGTCTTTTTAATTTATTGTGAACTTCCTGCTTTATGCATCTGCCGGGATTTGTGAAATTCCACGAAAAGTAATTTGATAGATTTTTGCAAACATTTTGTTATTAATTTGCAATGCATTATTAGACTACAACTCAAAAGGTGCAAAACAATCGGGGCAAATGATTGCCTGTGAATGTAATTTTGTATACGCGCACACTTTCGGCGGATACGCGAAGGAACAGAGTGGCAGTTATTTGTGACACGTAGGAGGCTACGAGAGCGGATGGTGTTCTTCCAGATTGGAGATGCTGTCAAGGTGGCAAAAACGTCGTCGGAGATGAGTAATCCCTGAGAAAGCCACAGCGATAATGTCTACTCGTGAGAGGCAGAAACAGAAGCACCTCACATAATTCGGAATGGGCCTCACAATGGGTCTTCAAACAGACGGCTGGTCGAAGAGGCAGTATCCAGATTTGTGTGACATTCGTATGTGACACCGGCCCTACATAAATGTGCTGCTTGGGAACGTAGTGTTCAGTTCGACCATTTTTAAGTACCGCAAAGGATGATCGCCTTCCGATGCACAAAACACCTAGCGACCCATTCACACATTTTCCTATATTCTGAAGCATTTGATGAAATCTCTGGGGAACTGTGAGTCACCTCACAACATTGGTCGCTGGACTAGATAAATACCGCCTCATACGTACGCTGCGGTTAACACAACTCGATTAGTCTTGTGACTGGGAGATATGTATTGCTCATGAATGGTGTTACATGGTGTTCAGAGACGAATCGTTGTTCTGCTGCACCACGGATGACTGTAGTCAGTGAGAATGGTAACGACCTGGGCAGACGTCTCATTCTTACACTGTTTCGGAGAGGTCCTGTGGTGTTGCCTATTAAAGTGGCGGGGGGGGGGGAGGGTAAGGGGTTCAATGAGGTATTGACTCATGTTACGGTTGGTGATGGTGAACCATCAGACAGCCTGGCATTGCTTTTATGTTTTTAACCAAGACTTGATTCCCAGTGACGTCTGATATATTTTTATTGTGTGACACGCATGCCAGTATGCATAAGGAGGCACATAATGCACCTGTTTAATCAGTCTGTCTAGTTCTCTTCCGTGAAGATGGTTTATAACCGTAACCGGTAGAAGTTTGGAAAAAATAATGAACAACTGATGGTTACAGTATGCATTTCCTAAAACGGAAAAAGGTTAGGTTTTAACGTGTAGAACATTAGTAATGGAGCTTGTGATATAATTGCAATTCCTCGTTTACTTTGTTGAACATCGAGCGAAAGAAAGTGTATTTTCTGGGTTCTTGGCCTCATGAAGTAAATGTACGAATTATTACAGTATAAACAGAAAAGTTGGAATGTTAAAATGTTCGTAAAGTTATGGGACCTAACTTCAGTGGTCATCGGTTCCTAAGCTTACAAACTACTTAATTAACTTATCCTAAGGACGACATACACATATACAGTGGAGAACAGCCGCGTGCACCGCAGCAAGACGGCTTAGTGCGCACGGCTATTCCGCCGCGGCATAAAAGTTTGAATGCAACATTAGTAATCTGTGGTTTGACACGGTCTGGTCAATTAAAAATCTAGGCGTAACGTTGCAGAACGGTATGAAATGGAATGAGCATCTCGAGAGGCGGGCGATCGTCAACTTCGGTTTATTGGGAGAATTATCGGGAGATGTTATCTATTACAGAGACCATGTGTAAACCGCTTTTGAGACTCATCCTTGACTATTTCTCAAGTGTTTGGGAACCCCACCAGACATTTTAAAGGACGACATAGAAGGAATTCAGAAGCGGGATGCTATGTTAGTTACTGATAGGTTCGGTCAGTGCGAGAGGGTTACAAAGATGCTACTGAAACTCAAATATTAATCGCTGGAGGGTGGACAACGTGCCTTTCGATGTTCTGGAAATTTAGATGGTCGGAAGTTGAAGCTGACGGCAGAATTATTCCACTGCCGACAACTTACATTTCGCATACATAACGCAAGGTAAAATAAGAGAAATTAGAACTCGTCGAGAGGCAGACAAGCATTCGTTTTTCTCTTGTTTTATCCGGGAGTGGAGCAGAAAGAGAAATGCCTGGCACTGGCAGTTGATACTCGCCGCCACGCATCTTGCCAGTGAGTATGTAGATGTAGTATAGTCATTACAACGTCTTAATTTTCCTTGTAATATTCTGATGTGTTCCATAGTAGATTTATTAAAGCCTTCACTCTCGCGAATATCTGAGATGAATCCAGTATATAATTCCAATTCTGTTAACAGAATACTGTAGTATTATTATTTGTAGGAAGACACGAAACACGTAAAACATAATGACGTAATAATTCTCATTATATTCTTCTTTAGAAAACTGATTAATCACACATGATAAGTGGTTAATTGTCCTGTAGGCCGTGAGTACGCAATTATCTCTATACAAACTGCGGAAACTTCTGAATCAGTTAATACAGCTGAATTAAGTACTTACCAACCGTTTATCAAAGAACATATCTACACCAAAAATAAAATTCACATAGAAGATGAAAATGAATGACATGCATTAACGAATTTGTCTACAGTTATATGTTTTAAGATAAATTACTTATTTTCTACTTTAAAGACAAGTAAATTATTTTTTACTTTTAAAAGTCATATAAATTTTCTTAACCTTAATATGATTAATAAGTAGAAAATCCATATCAACGCGTAAAGAAAATGGTCCCCAGTGACTGATGCACGACGTGGGTAAGTAACGCTTTTAGTTCTTTGGCCTCGTTAATTTCAGCCATCCATCTGATTCTATTAGTCGGGAATTGCTCCCTTACTTTATCCCGATCATGTTGACATTGCTTTTTTATTATCTCTCCGACGTTGTCTTGGTCACCCTTGAGGCCTTCTTGTATTTCGTCTTCCTCTTAATACGTCTCCCACATTTCTGTTGCTTGCATTGAGTACGTGACCTCCACACGCTTGCCGCCTAGCTCTTATTGTGCTACTGATAAGATACTGCTTTCGCGTGTGTCTTACTTCAGCATATATGCGTATTATGCGATTGTACGACTGATACAATTTAAAATTTTAATATAGTGTTATTTATTTAACACATAGACTATGTACATGGTGGTATGTTTAAATTGGTATTATCGTATTATCATCGGACACAAACTACAAGTGGTATGCTATTGCCATTTTTGGGATTCTTTTACTCTGAAATTTGAATATGGCAAAGAGTTACCCATAATAGCCAATGCGGATGGTTTGATACTCACAAGGAAAGTACATGGGCTCGAACCAACATATCTGTATGAAAGTTTGGTTACAGGAGCTCTACGTACACCTCAATGTGCTGGTGGGTGTCGTTTTTCTGCAAATCTCTGCAACCATGCTGTAGATAGCACTATAGATGTAATTGTAGACGCCGTACGTAATGCAGATTTCTTAACTATAACTTTGTAATAATCATCGTACATGTTCTCTAGCGAATTGTCATCAAAAGTCGTGATGATAGTTGCAACTTTAAACATCTTCCCGAAAGACTGTTGGTATTCACTGCCACTGCTTCCATCGCCTCTTCCCGCACTTACCGTAGCACTACCGCTTGCAATGAGTTGCTCGTCATTATCATCCCTATTATCATTATTATGAGTTTGTAACAACAGTATCTAACTTATGCTCATATTTCTGTATCATAACAGATACGAGAAAGCACGCAAATGATTCATCTTCTACACTAATACCATCTTCACGAAGAAGGGTTCTTCGTAACTTCATCTCAACTAATCGCAATACATTAGCAGGATTGATTAGCAATCGCCGCCCCATCTGACGCTTCACCACACAAATAACATCACAAAACGCAACTTCGGAGGCACACTGCACCGTCCCTACTGGCGAACCGACAGGTCAAAGTGCAATGCGGCATGGCACACGCAGAGGCATCTAACGGACGACAACAGGGTTTGCAGATGCGGGAGTATCACTATTGCAATAAGGGATCTTTACATTATCTCTCATACGACGTTGGTACATATGTGTTTGTTCGAGACCAAATACTTTCCTTGTTAGTTATTTTCCTATAAAATATGCGGTTAGTATGTTGAAATTATATCTTTAAATTAAGTAGTTGTAATCCTAAGAGCCTGTCAGTTTTAAATATTAATACCCAGCGCTATCCAACCGAGATTTCTATTTTGTATATATAAAATATCATGTGGCTATTCTCCTCTTGCGACATTTACTAGCTATATTAAGATTTGTACTTAAATACACTGACGCAACTGTCCAATTCACTCAAGATATGTTGTTGAAACAGTGCATATGCATTACATGAAATAATTCCATTTACAGAACAATATCTCAAGAGGTACTTAGGTACCAGATGTCGATTCATCCTGAAACTCCCATTTTCTATTTATGTGTTGCCTCTACAGGAGTCAATGCAAGCGCTGTTTCTGGAATCATTCGATCATACATATGGCGAAAACGGTCTTGCAATATTGCAGTCCTGATCCACTCGTTCCCGTAGTTCTCGAGAGTTGTCAGTAGACGAATCACAAGTGTAAGTTGTCGTCCCATAATATCCCACACGTGTCTGATTTGAGACAAATCCGTTGTTGGTGCTGGCCAGAGAAATTGCTGCACAGCATGTTGAGTATACGTGCAGTGTATGGGTATGGGAATCCAAATGATATTAATAATTTTGAAGCATCCCATTACGATCCCGCTGAAGCATCACGTTACTTTCTTGTTGCAAGAATGGCAGAAGTATGGGCCTTACAACATTCTGCAATTCCACATGTACCGAGTGCTCTTATGCTTTCCTTCCACAAACATCAAAGGTGAACGAGAGTTGTAGCTTATCGCACTCCGGACCATAAGGGCTGGGTAGAGGCCGGTGTGTCTTAGGCGAATGCGCTCTACGTGATAGCACTCGCCAGAACTACACTCCTGGCCATTAAAACTGCTACACCACGAATATGATGTGCTGCAGACGCGAAATTTAACCGACAGGAAAAAGATGCTGTGACGTACAAATGATTAGCTTTTCAGAGCATTCACACAAGGTTGGCGCTGGTACCGACACCTACAACGTCCTGGCATGAGGAAAGTTTCCAACCGATTTCTCATACACAAACAGCAGTTGGTGAAACAGCCTGGTGAAACGTTGTTGTGATACCTCGTGTAAGGAGGAGAAATGCGTACTATCACGTTTTCGACATTGAAAAGGTCGGTTGTAGCCTATGGCGATTGCGGTTTATCGTATCGCGACATTGCTGCTCGCGTTGGTCGAGATCCAATGACTGTTAGGAGAATATGGAATCGGTGGGTTCAGGAGGGCAATACGGAACGCCGTGCTACATCCCAACGGCTTAGTATCACTAGCAGTCGAGATGACAGGCATCTTATCCGTATGGCTGTAACGGATCGTGCAGCCACGTCTCGATCCCTGAGTCAACAGATGGGGACGTTTGCAAGACAACAACCATCTGCACGAATAGTTCGACGACGTTTGCTGCAGCATGGACTATCAGCTCGGAGACCATGTCTGCGGTTACCCTTGACGCTGCATCACAGACAGGAGTGTCTGCGATGGTGTACGCAACGACGAACCTGAGTGCACGAATGGCAAAAGTCATTTTTTTTTTTTCGGATGAATCCAGCTTCTGTTTACAGCATCGTGATGTTCGCATCCGTGTTTGGCGACATTGCGGTGAACGCACATTGGAGGCGTGTATTCGTCATCGCCAAACTGGCGTAGCACCCGGCGTGATGGTATGGGATGCCATTGCTTACGCGTCTCGGTCACCTCTTGTTCGCATAGACGGCACTTTGAACAGTGGCCGTTACATTTCAGATGTGTTACGACCTATGGCTCTATCTTTCATTCGATCCCTGCGAAACCCTACATTTCAGCAGGATAAGGCACGACTGGCTGTTGCAGGTCCTGTACGGGTCTTTCTAGATATGGAAAATGTTCGACTGCTGCCCTGGCCAGCACATTCTCCAGATGTCTCACATCTACATCTACATCTACATCTACATACATACTCCGCAATTCACCGTAAGGTGCGTGGCGGAGGGTACACTGTACCACTATTAGGCATTTACTTTCCTATTCCACTCCCAAATTGAACGAGGAAAAAAAGAATGCCTATATGCCTCCGTACGAGCCCTAATTTCTCTTATCTTGTCTTTGTGATCTTTACGCGAAATGTAAGTAGGCGGCAGCAAGATCGTACTACACTCAGCTTCAAATTCCGGTCCTCTAAATTTACTTAACAGAAATTCACGAAAAGAATGTCGTCTTTCTTCCAGCGACCCCAATTGAGTTGCCGGAGCATTTCCGTGACACTCGCGCATTGGTCGAACCTACCGGTAACAAATCTAGCTGCTCGCCTCTGAACCGCCTCTATGTCTTCCTTCAAACCGATCTGCTGCGGGTCCCAAATACTTGAGCAATACTCAAGACGTGGTCGTACAAGCGCTTTATACGCGGTCTCCTTTACAGGTGAAGTACATCTTCCCAAAATTCTCCCAATAAACCGAAGTCGGCTGTCTGCCTTACTCACAACTGTCCTTACATGCTCGTTCCATTTCATATCGCTCTGTAATGTTACGCCTAGATATTTGAACGACGCGACCGCACCAGTTGAAAACGTCTCGTAAATGGTGGCTCATCACAATAAGCCAATCACTACTCTTGATGAACTGTGGTAACGTGTTGAAGCTGCATGGGCATCTGTACCTGTACACGCCATGCAAGCTCTTTTGACTCATTGCCCAGGAGTATCAAGGCCGTTATTATGGCCAGAGGTGGTTGTTATGGGTTCTGATTTCTCAGGATCTATGCCCCGAAATTGCGTGAAAATGAAATCATATGTCAGTTCTAGTATAATATATTTGTCCAATGAATACCCGTATATCATCTGCATTTCTTCTTGGTGTTGCAATTTTAATGTTCAGTAGTGTATTTTGAACACGTAAATGGCTATCACTTGCATGCAGGCAGAATCTGATTTCATCACTGAAGTTTACGGCCATTCCATCTTGAGAGAGATGCTCTGACGGCACCAGGCAAAGCGTGCACGTCGGTGTTGTGGCGTATGTCTAAGACGGGCTAGAGGTGTGCGTGGCCTTATTCTTACTGCTGGTAACTTGTTGGGGACGGTTGATGTTGACACTGATGGGATCTCAAATAGCCTTATCAATGCTGTGGTAGCTGTACGATCTGACACTGCTGCTCCTACAGGAAAACGATCTTGACAGACGTTTGAGCTGCCTGGACGTCCATGACCTCGTCTGCGGGTGTGAGAATGTCCAAGTGAGCAATGTAACCTGCATCGTTGCACAGCGGACGCAACACGTCCAACTAGCGTGGCAATTCCGTCATTGGAAGACAATAAGTTGACCTCTGTCAAACTTGTTCAATTGGCTGTAGGAAGTACGAGTGTGGCTCCATGGCATGGCGCCTGTTCGCTTCACATTTTAATATCACATAGAGCTTTCCTATTAAAGTGTACACACAGACGGCGCTCGGAGAGCTTGGTAGTACGCTATCTGTTGGCAGATGAGTTTAAAATCTTCATCAGTACATTTACTTATCCGCAAGTGGAAGCTGCATCAACAATAATTTTATTCCTGCAGTGTAAGTAGTCAGGCTCAGATGTAGGAAATGGGGGATCAAATGATAGTCATCCTCTTACTTTTCAAATAAGCCACCTTACATGAGTTTAAAATAAACCACTAAAATTACATGTTGAGAGTTGGTCCTAGTCCCGTAAAAGAAACAGAAAAGCCGCGGCGGAGTGGCCAAGCGCATTGAGGCACAATGCTCCGATGCGCGAGGCTGTTCGCCGTCGGGGGATCGAATCCCCCCACGGGCATGGATGTTTGTGTTGTCTTTAGTGTAAGGTAATTCATAAGAAGTTTGTAAGTTTAAGGACTGCTGAACCCGCAGTTAAGTCCCTTACGTTTAACAAATATTTGAACATTTGAAACAGAAAGGAAATATTCGATTAATTTCTACGCAATGAGTTTGCGCCTACACATGAACCATATGATATTAATACTCAGTAATAACCTATTTTTATCAAGTTGTGGACAAAATAATATCTATATTTTTTCTTTATTAGCAGAACCCTTAAAAGATGGAAAAGAACTGCTAAAGAAACTGCATACTCTACGCTTGTCGGTCCCCCTTTGCAGCTGTCCAGTGTGGGATCCTTATCAGGGGGGGGGGGCGGGGGGGTTTGACGGAGGACATCGAAAGAGTTAAAAGAAAGGCAGCTCGTTTTGTATTGTCACAATACAGGAGAGACAGCGTCAAGGAAATGATAGAGGATCTGGGATAGGAATCATTACAACAACGGCGTTTATCACTGCGTTGTGAGCTACTTACGAAACTCCAATCGCCAATATTCTCCTCCGAATGCGAAAATATATTGTTGAATCCCACTTACATATGTAGAAATAATCATCAGAAAAAATACGAGAAATCAGAGCTCTAACGGAGAGATTCAAGTGTTCTTTTCTCCCGCGCGCTATTCGAGAATGGAATGTGAGATAAATAGTATAAATGTGGTTCGATGAATCCTCTGCGAGGCACTTAAATGTTATTTGAAGAGTATCCAATGTAGATGTAGACTCCTGAGTAGTGGGTCTTGATTTTTGAAGACAGAATTAAAGTTTAGCTTTCGAAGAGGACTTTGATAGCCAATAAGACGTCCTAAAATGTCTCGCTTCGAAGAAATGAAATATTTATCATTTCATAGTAATGTTAATGAAAAACCCGCTAACACATAATGCCACACGGTCTTTATTGAATTAAACTGCGTGGAGCTTGTTTCACTTTAGAAGCGTATCATCTGCCGTGTTAATTCGGTGACAGATTTATGGCCTGAATATGGTGCCTCGTTTTTCTCTGTGTATTGTTTATCTATACGCGACACTTTTCGCATAACACTCGCAGCACTGCCAATAGAAACAAATGTTAAAAATTTATGGCTCAAAAATCGAAGCTTTTATGCAGATGTTGGTGACATCGCAACCAATAATTTAAATTTGTATCTGAAACAATGGAGCACTCTAAATGTGACTTCTATTGCAGAACCGGGAGTGGCTCGGCAGCAAAGTATGCCCACAACATTGCCGATCGGATTATATCAATGTTGCTGTCATTCGCTGGAATCGATAATTAATCGTAATTACACAATGTTACCGCAAAAGCGAAGTAATGCTGCCCAAATGGCACTATGTCTGTCTATTAAGAATACATTGTCTCAGGAACGGGTAGTGGTGTGAACGTTAAAATTTATGACAAACACTGATGTAAACGTTCCGTTAGCTGTGTAGGGCTGTAAGCTTCTAAGATCATGCAGTCATGAGATACGCCCATTTACGTTACATATTTTGTAATTCTCAAACGAGAAAACTGCCCTACAGTTCTCAGTGAACTAGAATCGTAAAAATTTCCAAAGAGCCATGTTTCATAGTGCAAATAACGGAAAAATTCGAAAATTGTGAATTTCGAATTATATCACACAATTTTTTCACCCAACTTCAGACATACATTGCATCCGTAATGTGTCAAAATTCCGTAAATAGATTGTTTCACCAAGAATATCTGTGTATATAATTTATATATATTTCATGCTAATTGACTCAGCTATGAGATTTATTGGCGATTGGCGTGAAGGTGCCCGATTTCTGCACCACACCGTGTTCATTCTACATATGTTCAAATGTTTGTAAATCAATGGCGCCAAACTGCGTTGTCATCAGTCCGTAGCTTACAAACTACTTAAACTAAGGTAAACTAACCTAGCCGGCCGCGGTGGCCGAGGGGACTGAGGCGCCCCAGTCACGGTCTGCACGGCCACTACGGTCGGGGGTTCGAATCCCCCCTTGGGCATGGATATTTGTGCCGTCCTTAGGATAAGCTAGTTGATAAGTAGTTTGTAAGTTTAGGGACTGATGACCCCGCAGTTAAGTCCCTTAAGCATAACAAACATTTGAACATTTTTTGAAACTAACCTAAAGACAAACGCACACACACACACACACGTCCCGGGAGGACTCGAACCTCCGACGGCGAGCAACCGCGCGCTCCGCAGCGAGGTGCCTTAGAGCGCTCGGCTACTCCACCGCGGCGTTTCATTCTACATAGAAACCTCCTCCCGCAGAATATGCTTACGATACGTATATCTGCTTAATGTGTCAAAGCAAAGTAATACTCGTAATTAATGAAGGACTGAACTTCCTGAGTTTGGAATAAGATTCCGATATTCCATAGAAAATCCAATGAAGCGTTCGTCAGAATAATTAGATGTCTGTGTAACAATAGCCCTATTTTCGTCTGTACCGATTCCTGGAGAGTAAAGTCAAATCTCTACAGACGAGCAAAAGCGACGAGAACAAACGAATCTGCAATTGCCAGTTGTTATAGAACGTTACTATAACTTTAAATTAATAAAGTTAACGAAAAATTACGTAAGGAAATTTTAGATTAGAGCAAAAAATTAAACTTAGAACTTAAAAGGTTATAGAATATCTTGAAATTTACGGGACTGATAACATGTAAGCATTGATATCAATAAAGGACATAAAATCATGATGTTATCGATAGCCGGAACCGATTAACTGTCTATGATCAAAGTTTTGTACCTAAGACTCAGTGCGCCGATCTTACTGGCATTTACCAGGTATTTTTGTTTATCTGTGAACGCTGAGCGTTCTTTATTCAAGAAAAAAAAAAAAACATAAAAAGAAGTCACAGTTAAATCAACAGTTTCTCGTTGAAATAAAATGCTAGTTTCTACATCGAAAATTACACTTCCGATATAAAGAGGAATAAATTTACCTAGTCTTAGATTATGAAATGGTTTTATAGTCACAAATGCCAAATATTTCTATCTCTGAGGACTCTATTATTAATCACTGTCTAAGAATTTACCCTCAGGGGTTTCGGTACAATCCTTGTAGTGATGGATGGTGCAAAGTATCATTTTGCTCTTTCCTCGAAAGAATGTACCCTCGGTATAATCATCAGTTTCATTATTTTAACATCGTTGTCTTTATCTGGGAACTGCATCGATGAAACTATTAGGTTTCTTGAGTTGGTAGGGAAGAGAGGCTCACAAACTGTTATGACTGAGGCTCTGCGTATACACCTCGTTGCCCTTGTAACGTCTCCCATAGCAAATGACGATCGTATGAAACGTTTTAGTGGCAATGAATCTTGTCATTCGTTTCAACTTTCTAAGCTACGCATTAGAATGGCAGTAAGACGGAACGCCAGCGTACATTACTTTTCTGTCACTCCACCACACTCATAGAGCGCCGCGACGAATTTATATCTGTTACGTATGTCGTGCCGGCCGTAGTGGCCGAGCGGTCTGCGGCGCACCAATCACATTCTGCACGGCCACTACGGTCGGGGGTTCGAATCCCCCCACGGGCATGGATATTTGTGCCGTCATTAGGATAAGCTAGTTCATAAGTAGTTTGTAAGCTTAGGGACTGATGACCCCGCAGTTAAGTCACATAAGCTCTACAAACATTTGAACATTTGAACTATGTCGTAGAATGCAAGTAAAGCGCGATGTCGGAATTCTTACTCGAAAGCATCTGTAAGTTAAATCGATTTAAAATATTATTTCTTCTACATTAAAATTATTTTATACCCCTATTTCATGATACTACGATCATACGAACGTTGAGTATAATCTTCTCTGAAGAGAATGTCGTCCTATCGTGTCATCTTTGGATACGACTTCCAAAGTGGAAGTCTTAATTGTAAGGCGAACGTCTTGGTGAGGAAGCAATTTAGCAGCGGCGTTTGGCAGCATACGTTTGAAACCGTAACCACAAATGTTAAATTCTAGCAAACGCAAATTGTCCGTAGAACGCCAAATTCATATTTTTTAAATATTAACTTTTGCAACCATCGCTGCAGAGGACTTGTAACGGCCAAGCTAATGGGGAACATTCCTTCCTTATACAAATAGAAAAATGTTCTGTGTACATGGATAAAGAAATGCTTTATTTCCGAAGTAGAACATGAAGGCACCTTTCATCCGCTTATTTTATACAGCGACAAGATTTCTGGATCACAACAGCGTATTGCGGAAACGTCATACTTATACGAAATGTTGAGTAGTATGTGGGGTACTAGAGCACGAAAAATTATCCTTTTGTCTCTCTATCGGGTAACTTATCGTCAATAAAAAGTCAAAGCCGGCAAATGGCCCGTTCCTGTTACAGTAGACGCCGGCCGCTGCCTGTAATTCTACAGCACACTACCTGGCAAAAACGGGATATACTCAGAAGAAGCGGTCCAATATTATCCAGTTCCATTGTACAATCATACCACTTATGTGCGAGAAACGATTGGACTTACACGCCTCTATAAGGTGTGCATTGCCAGTCAGAATGCATTCGTGGTATCACCGCTTTGTTGTTGCGACATTTATACCAGTCAAGTTCCTAAGTCAGACAGTGAGGCAAGAGGTTTACGTCCAGTACGAAGACAACGCGGTGGTTATGAGTCACGTTAGACAGCCTATACACCAAGTGAATGCATTTGGGAGAGGACGCATCGTTGAACAGCATTTCATGCAGACGTTGCATGTTATGTTACGCATATCATTACGTAACCATGTCTCATCAGTAGGTCTCCTGTACAACTGTTGCTGGCAAGAGTGGGGCGGGGGAATGCACACAGCACACCTGTGCCATCTATGCCCTACTATAAAATGTCGTTTCTAAGTCAGTATATATTGGCGTCCGATAGAGGGAGGAACGTGGACGATACAGACGGAACACAACCTTTTTCTTCGAGATGGGCAAGGACATCGGGCGTACTCTATGAAAGAAACCATCCAGACATTTTCCTGGAACGATTTAGGAAAATCAAGGTAAACCTAAATCTGGATGACCGAAGGCGGATTTGAACCACCGTCCTCCCAAAAGCAAGTCCATTGTGTCACAACTTCGCTGCCTCGCTCTATGTTGGTGACCGATGGATGAATGCACGACATAGCAGCACATTGTTGCCGCGTGACTGGTAAGGATAGAGAGAAGGGACATGTCGATACCAGACTATCACATGCGCTCACATAGACAGTAACTATGCTTCGCAGTCAGGTGCGTGAAATATATACAGAGATATCAGCATCTGAGGGAGGATGTGTTGTAGGCCAAAGAAGTTGGACGGACTAATCAACGAAGCTCTAGACATTTGAGTAGAAGCGATGCGATTATTAGAGGATTTTGGCAGGATTGAGTGAACCATGGTCGAACACAACGTCGACCTGAAGAAATGATAGAAAGTGATGACCTTGAACTCGTCGAAGGACTCCCAGAACCACGAATTGTCACTGCGGAGTGGCCGAGTGCATTGATTGCGCTATGCTCCTATACGGGGGTTCGAATCTCCCATCGGGCATGGATGTTTTTTCTGTCTTTAGTATAAGTTAGTTTATAAGTTTAGGGACAAATGACCCCGTAGATAAGTCCCATGAGCTTAACAAACATTTGAACATTGTTGAACCACGAATTCATCATTAGCATCGATTTGACGAGCTACAGCTGCTTCAATGACCATAAGGAAGCTACCTGTGGAAACGGGGCTGATATTACAAAGCCTCTTCATCTGTATATACCAACAAGTCCGTTTGTAATGGTGTCGGGAACATTAGACCTGAAAACTCATTGAATGGATTACAATGTTCTTCAGTGACGAGTCCGGATTGAAATAGGGCCCCGATGAGCATCGTAGACGTCTCTGGAAATGCCTTGGGTACAGGTTTGTTAATAACGTGACTACCACCCCCTATACGGCATTACAAAAGCGACGGTCTGGGCTGCTATTTCATGTAATAGTCCCCAGAAGTCACCTCACGGTGTGTAGCAGAGGGTACTTTGTGTACCAGTGTCACTTCCTTATTTTCCCGATCCAGTCGCGTATGGTTCTCGGGAAAAAACTGAAAAACCACAAAAACTTCAAGTGGGCCTTTCTACATCGAGTTTTACTTAGGAGCCTATGTCTGGAAGTAGTTACATCCAATGACACTATGATCAGTTATTCAACTTTGATCCTATGAAACAAATCTCTTCTACTGTAAGCTCCTTGCATCCATACTTCGTTAGGGGCCAGTATGAACAAAAAAACTTTCTGTTTTGATTATTTTAATTCATAACTCTCTTCAAAACATAGAAAGAGAAGAGCTACCAATAGAAGAAATGTGTTTCACAGTATCGAAGTTGATTAAGTGCTCATAGCAGTATCGTGGTCGAATGGAGTGAGGTGGATTTCACATGATGGTAACTTATGTTGATTCGTAAAGAGGAGATTTTTTGTTCGAAGAAACGTCATAACAGTTGAGCATAAAACATGTTAAAAATGTCGGAGATATAGGTTTATAATTTTGGCACATCTGTTCGACGATCCTTGCTGAAAACGGGAGTGACAAACGTCTATTCGCAATCATGAAAGCTTAACTTCTCTAGTGATCTACAGCACAAATGGGACAACTTCTTTGGCATACTCTGTGTAGAATCGACACTTCAGGCTCAATATTCTTCCTTCGGTTGAGCAATTACAGTGTGTTTCTGTCCCTTTGTCATTTGCATCGATGTCTGTCACATTTTAATTTGTGCAAAGATTTGGAGGTGGAGCAGCAGTGCCATTGTCCTCTGTCAAAAAGCTGTGGAAAAGACGTATTTTGTGAGTCGTCTTCGGATTCAACACCACAATGTACCTGAACATAAGGAAAATGGTTTCAAAATGTTCAAATGTTTGTTAAGCTTATTGGACTTAACTACGGGGTCATCAGTCCCTAAACTTACAAACTACTTATCAACTACCTTATACTAAGGACGGCACAAATATCGATGCCCGATGGGGGATTTGAACCCCCGACCGTAGTGGCCGTGCAGACCGTGACTGGAGCGCCTCAGTCCCCTCGGCCACCGCGGCCGGCGAAAATGGTTTCGATCCATTTACTGATTAAATATAAGACTAATATTTTTAAGATGCTCTGTCAGGTCGGTACATAGAACTTTATTTTCGAATTCGTTGAACGCATCACTCATGACTCTACTTTAGTTAATTGTTGATTTAGGTTTACCGTGATTTCCCTAAACTATTCTAGGCAAATGTCGGGATGATTGTTTCGACAGGGTACGGCGATTTCCTTCCTCATCACGATGCTGGCCTCTCACGGGACGTGGAAACGCCCGTGGATGAGGAACTGGTTTCGTCACAGCGTGTAATTCCCCTACCAAATGTTCAAATGTTTGTAAATCCATCGGACTAAACTGCGTGGTCATCAGTCCATAGCTTAAAAACTACTCAAACCTAGGTAAACTAACCTAAGGACAAACACACATACCCATGCCCCAGGGAGGACACGAACCTCCAAGGCGAGCAACCTCGCGCTCCGCAGCGAGACGCTTTAGACCGCTCGGCTACTCCACCGCGGCATTCCCCTATCTTGCGAAGCGTGAAAAGAAGGATTGGCATGTTAGACTTTTGCAACGTGGTCAATGAGATGCGATGTGGTTTTCAAGTGACAAACAAAACTTTTGAGCCGCCAAACTGCATACTGATCTCCGTATTTCGTGCCTTTTCCATTGTAGCGTAAGATGTATGACTATAATCTTTTTTAAAGCGATATAGCATTTATAAACTTTTGAAATTGCGTCATTTTAAATATAATTTGTTACCGCTGATTTTCGCCAGATTTCCGTCACAATTGCTTTTTGGGCGTCATGGACCTTGATAAACACAGCATTTACCAATTATCGAACGAGAATTCCCGACCATCTATCCCGTCGTGCCGTCTATTTACCCAAGGGGGGCCCATTTTCTAAGATTCCCACAGTCGTTTTCTGGTTATTGTCTTCATTTATCACATCTCTACTTTACAACTTCGAGATGTGACACTAACGGTATCTATCACTGTTAACTGGGCAATGGAAGAAATAAAAACGCGGTCTTGAAATGATGTTGTCATTCATAAATACCACCTGGAGCTTACAGCACAAATACTTAACATTAAGTATGCCACAAAATATGTTAGTTATATGCTCAAGATAGAATCCATTCGTTTCATCAAAGTATCTTTAAGTTACCATCCAGTTCATTTAAAGATAAAAATTGTGGTGTCGCACAAGTCTGAAGTGCGCGCCACGTACTTTCGCCGCGCACCCCCTGCAATCATGTCGCGGTGATCTTAAGACGTCAGCCGCGAGCGCCCTCTGCTGCAACCTTGCTCACGGCCACCACTGAACTGTATCCGGCACTTGGCAATAAGGCTAGTCTACACGACGACACTAGATTGCGACACTCGTTTCATGAAATGAATTGCGCGCAACTGGTTTCGTGTGTGTCTGTAGACACGGCGCCAATACTATACACTTCAGTTTCGTTGTTATGTGAGTGCCGTAGTCGCCATAGAGTGAATGTTTCGGTAGCTATAAGACTTGTGGCGGAGCTATTGCTTCTCGTTGTGAAGTCACTGCATACGACTAAACATAAAAGGAATAAAGAATGTTTTTGGGTTTGTAATTGGATTAAAAAAGGACGTCAGCTCGGTTGCTTAGCGACCTTGCTGAAAGAAATTGTAATTGAAGACACTAGAAGCTATTTTAATCAACTTAGAATGTCACCAGAGCAGTTTACGTTCCTTTTAAACAGATTTAGTAATGCAATAAAGAAACAAGATATTGTTATGCGTGAAGCATTGTTACGAGAACTGAAATTACAAATTGCATTACGTTTCTTGTCAAGCAGATATTCGTTTCTACAGTATCTGTACCGTGTTCCCGAATCCACATATGCCATAGTTAGTTTGTATAGGTATTTGGAATGCAATGTATTTTAGTCTGCAATTCACTAATCGTCAACCCATCAATATTTAATTAACGAATAATTCTTCAAACACCTATACACCGCATATATGTTCAAAAACCGAATTATTTCTTCCGTTCCCCCCTTTATGTTGTATTTTGTCCTATATTAGTTATAACCTAACCTAAAAACAAGAGCAATAAGTTTCGCCAAAGTTGGAAGATGCCGAAACTGTTTAGTTTCGCCAACGAGTTGCGCGAACGCCTGCCGCACATGCGCACTGGCCAGTAGCGCAGTTTCATGAAACGTAGTGTCGTCGTCTAAACTAGCCTATAGGACAGGCACTAGGTAAGACTTATCAGTAGGCAGGCTTATACCTAGTCTTTAGAATAAACTATGTTAGGGAAGCATTCCACTAGCCTACAGCGATGAAAGTTAAGTATTGTAATATTTCTACGAAGTATATATCTTGTACTAATCTAGCTTAGTGTTTATAGTTTATACTGTCCTACTGCCTGGTCACCTCACTCTCCGTACCCACACACGTGTGCATCCTACTTCCCTGTGTCGGTCTCTCTCCACTCGGCCACCGACACCCAAGACAACCGGCGGCGACGAGACACAAAAACGTAATAATAATAATAATAATAATAATAATAATAATAATAATAATATCTGCTAAACTGTCTACACAATCACATAGTTATAACACATTACACTGATAGAAAACAAAACACCTACGTTACGTTCTTGATATACTGATATAATAATGCATAATTCAGCTCATTGGTGGATATCGCGGTCTAATAATATCTATTCACAATGACTGACTTCTTTCAGTAAAGGAAATTGGAAGAATCAGGTCTAATAGATTGCTGTGAAACTTTAGTGAAGAATATTTTACCATTAATCCCTAAAAATTGTATTTTAAATTTTCTGAATTCCCTAGCGCTTGGAGATACCACCGCATTAATACCATGCCTGTGTACTGCAGTGACGGGCCTTTACAGATTTATCTGCTTCGGAACGGGTGCGTCCGGCTGATGCCTCATATCACTTCTGTCCCTTAGCAGCGGCTTATTGTCTACTAAACTGTCGCTGCCGATCAATTCACTGTATGCAGCAAACATCAGACGTGCACTCCCAGCTAAAGGTGGAAACCAGTAGCGTCTTAATGGAAGTACATAGCAGGCAAAGAGATCCTCAAAAGATAGGAATGCCAGACGCAAGACGAAAATTCCCAGCATAACAAAGTTCAGAAAGGTTCTTTTGCGAACGGCAAGGTACAGTCACAATTACAGTTTCTTAATGGATTTATTTTAAAATGCATTTGCTACGAACTGTCACGGTATATTATTTATTCAGAACACCGCGCTTCGGGAAGTAATTTCCATTTTCAAGTGCATTTTTCTGTGCTACGACTTTTTATTTGTGAGGTTTTAGATGTGAGCTCCTGCCTCACTCTGCTGTTCTTACTGTAATGTATAAGGATGCGAGAATTTAGTGGCTGGTACAGTTTCACATGTATTTAATATCACGTATAACAGTTTTACACAAACTGCATCACAGTTGTCACATACATGTACATAAATAAACCCTTACAAAGATATTCTTAGCTTGATTTTAACAAAGACACATGTTTCATTGAATATACCATACTTTTAACGAAGGATGATTTTCTTCCGATTTCCTTCCTATTTTGCTCATGTATATTTCAAATTTTGCTTATTTTATTTAAATGTATTAAAGGAACATTTTACTAATTCACTTCGAAGTCTTTGATTTAATGTTTTGTCTTCATATTTCTTGTAATGTGAGTATACTTCACGTTATTCCAATACAGCCATTTTATGCCCTCTGTTTAATCGCTTTAGTACTAACAAGTACATGGGCCCGAACAAACATATCTGTATAAACATTTGGTTACAGGATCTCTACGTACACCTCAATATGCTGGTGGGAGTCGTTTTTCTGCAAAGCTCTGCAACCATGCTCTAGATAGCACTGTAGATGTAATTGTAGACGCCATCCGTAATGCAGATATCTTAACTATAACTTATGTAATAGTCATCGTACATGTTCTCTAGCGAATTGTCATCAAAAGCCGTGATGATAGTTGCAACTTTAACCTTCTTCCCGAAAGACTGTTGGTATTCACTGCCACTGCTTCGATCGCCTCTTCCCGCACTTACCGTAGCACTACCGCTTGCAATGAGTTGTTCGTCATTATCATCCCTATTATCGTTATTATGAGTTTGTTACAACAGTATCTAACTTATGCTCATATTTCTGTACCATACCACATACGAGAAAGCATGCAAATGATTCATCTTCTACACTAATACCATCTTCACGAAGAAGGGTTCTTCGTAGCTTGATCTTAACTAATCACAATACATTAGCAGGATTGATTAGCAATCGCCACCCCATCTGACGCTTCACCACACAAATAACATCACAAAACGCAACTTCGGAGGCACACTGCACCGTCCCTACACCGACAGGTCAAACTGCAAAGCGGTATGCCACACGCAGAGGCCTCTAACGGACGACTGCAGAGTTTTGCAGATGTGGGAGTATCACTAGTGTAATAAGGGATCTTTACATTATCTCTCATACGATTTTGGTGTATATGTGTTTGTTCGAGCCCAAGTACTTTCCTTGTAAGACAATAAAATGCTTCTATTTGAGGAACTGAAATGTGTTCACATTACAAGAAATAGAAAGACGAAACTTTAAATGAACGACTGGAAAGTGAAACAATACATTTCTTCGAATTTTTCGAAAATATACTTTGTGGTAAATCAAACTTCTCCCTGAATAAATCCCACAGTGCAGCAAAATTGAACAAAAATATAATGAGTAATTATGGAACTAGGCTGGTAGGGACATTTGATTTAAGAGATTGATTTGAGAACATAACAGTTTACATAGAGGGTTACCACATGTGATTTAGTTTTATTTATTAAAAGATTTGATAACAATAATCTCTCAGGGCCAGTTTGACTGGGCATGGACACGACTCAGATATGAACAGGGAAGGGGAAGGTAAGTTTCTGTCTCACCAACAGCAACTTCACGTGGGCGTCAGGCGCTGGATCGGCGCGGTGCGGTGTGGCGGCGCGTCGGAGCACCACCACCTAGAGAGAAGGCCGCGGCGCTCTCGTGTGACGTCACGCACAGCAGGTTGCGCGCTCGTGTCTGACTGGCCGGCTGCTTCGGCATAGTGGGCCGTGCCCCAGCTGCTAGCCAGTCAGATAGGTGCGCGCAACCTGCTCTGCGTGACGTCACACGAGAGAGCCGCGGCCTTCCCTCTATACTCCGTTCACCGAAACGAGAGACGTAGTGTTAACACAAGGAAGTACGTGAGCAAAACAGGGTTGCTCACTCAGTTTCGCTGCATCTGTTTCAAGAGTAAGGTCGTTGTGTGTTTTGTTATACAGCAGTGCTATTTAAAATTCATTTCTTTTAATACTTTGTAATATGTCATTTTCTCCGAAAATTTCCCAAATCTGCATCTTCACTTAAACCCCTCAAGCACTTCACTTTGTCTAGTGTTGGAAATTTCTTACGAAAATTTTCCTTCATATCGCATTTCAGTTGGAGGCTTCAAAGAGTGCGTGGCTTTCTATTGACTGTATTCATAACAATATCAGTCATTGACAGTTCTGAACACAACAGCTGCGTTTTATACACACTAGGAACCATGTGTTTCTCTAAAGGACTTCATTACTTTTTCCATGAACCCTTATTTGGTGGCTCAAATTGAAGGATGACATAATGAGGTCAATCATACGTGATACAATAAAAGAAAAGAAAAAGAGGCACAAAATGAATGCTGAATGTTATTGTAAACACTAATACTTATGTTACTATTCAGCAACTAGTCCTTTAAGATGAAGTTGGCAGTCAACACCTATTATCACCGCTATATAACAACACACGCAACGAAATTACACCTGAAACGGATGCAGCGAAATTGGGCGAGCGTTTCGTCCACCCCTGGTCACGCGCCGCAATTTGTTTACAGTACGTCTCTCGTTTCGGTGAACGGAGTATAGGTGGTGTTGGTCGGAGTCGGCGGCATAGCTGGCGGCTGCCCTGCACTGCTCTGCGCTCTGCGGCTGTGTGGCGCGGCGCGACCAAGCCCCTATTACGCCGTAGCGAGGCAACTGCTCCCAAACTGAAGCAACAAACCGCCGCCATTTGCAGGGACGCAGTGGGATACGGGTCGAGTAATTTGAAGGCTATGAGAGACACTGATAGAATTATAAATCGAATTAAAACCATATAGGCTTCGCAACTTCTACTGAGTAATAAAATCTCACTAAATATTCGTAAACGAATACAGTTCTTGCAGTGTATTTAGATCGAAACACGCAGATTGAAGTTTCTTGTATCAATTATGTGTAGTTACATTTTGACAATTCGGAGTGAAAATGCGGAAAGTTTCGATTCGAAACAGTCGCATTAAATGTATAAAAGTAGCGGAAAGTGATATTTTACGTCCACGAAGTTTTTCTTTTTGAGGTTCTTGTTTATATTTTCTTGTAATCATCATGCCTGGTTACGTGATTCTCACAACTAGGAGTGAAAATGCGGCAAGTCTAGATTCTACATGTACATCTACATACATACTCCGCAATTCACCGTAAGGTGCGTGGCGGAGAGTACACTGTACCAATACCAGGCATTTCCTTTCCTATTCCACTCCCAAATAGAACGAGCAAAAAAAAAAAAAAAAAAAAAAAAAAGAATGCTTATACGCCTCCGTACGAGCCCTAATTTCTCTTATCTTGTCTTTGTGCTCACCCCTCGAAATTTAAGTAGGCGGCAGCAAGATCACACTACACACAGCTTCAAATTGCGGCCCTTTAAATTTCCTCATCAGAAATTCACGAAAAGAACCTCGTCTTTCCTCCAGCGATCCCTAATTGAGTTGCAGGAACATTTCCGTGACACTCGCGCAGTGGTCGAACCTACCAGTAACAAACCTAGCTGCTCGCCTCTGAAATGCCTCTATGTCTTCCTTTAAACTGATCTGCTGCGGGTCCCAAACACTTGAGCAATATTCGGTCGCACAAGCGTTTTATAAGCTGTCTCCTTTACAGGTGAAGTACATCTTCCCAAAATTCTCCCAATAAACCGAAGTCGGCTGTTCGCCTTACTCACGACTGCCCTTACATGTTCGTTCCATTTCATATCGCTCTGCAATGTTACGCCTAGATATTTGAACGACGCGACAGCATCAAGAAGCTCACTACTAATGCTGTATTCGAACATTATGGGATTGTTTTTCCTACTCATGCGCATCACCTTACATTTTTCTACATTGAGAGCTGGCTGCCATTCTTCGCACCAACTAGAAATTTTGTCTAAGTCATCCTGTATGCTATTACAGTCAGTTAAAGACGACACCCTCCCATACACCACAGCATCATCAGCAAATAGCCGCAAATTACTACTTACTCTGTTCATCAGATCATTTATATAGATGATATGTTTATATGTGCAACAAAACAGTCGTATTAAACCTATAAAGTAGCGGAAAAGTTTTTCTTTTGCAGTTCTGTTTTAAATTTTTGTATAATCATTACGTCTGGCTGTGCGATTATTGTCGTACAATCCGGCTTACCTGACTTTACAAACTATATTTATTTCCTTCAAATTTCTTGGTTTTGGACACTTAACATTTGTGTACACCAATGTAAGGTTAATCAGACTTTTTATTGTCACTAGATGCTGACAGATGTCGTATTTCAATGCTACTTTTATTAGACTTCATATACTAGGTGCAGACAAGCCCCTTAATTAAAAACACAGATCACTTGCAACTTCTTGGCAGAATAATATTCTGAAGGTAAGCTGCTTTGTGCTTAATGGAAAGTTTTACTTTTTGAATATTGTTCAATGTTTTGTAATGATGCTTTCTGCACTTTTTTCCATTTATTATGCCTCAGCCAATAACATAGGTCAAAGCCAATGGGCGGTATTCTGGTCTTCATTCATGCCAAAAAGTTTGTGTCTTCAAAGTAATTCAGCTTTTATGAGACCATCTGCCAGTAACACGTTTGTCAACAGCTAAGAGCTTTAGAACTGTGACAATAAGGGATGCTGAGTGAACTATGTAACAATCTTCCACCATAATATTTATTTAGCAAACATTTATTACCTGCCAGATTAGCAAAGTTTGTATCTTCAATGTAACAGAGCTGTCAACAGCTAATTGTTTTGGACTTTTGATACTAACAAACATGGGATTACACTAATCATAAATTTCTTACAATATTTAGAATTCACAATTATCTAAGACTACACTAAAAATGTGTCATCACACCAAGATTTTAGTGGGAAAGGAATACTACCTCACTCAAGCCTTTAATATGTATAACTGAAAGAACATCATTGCTCTTGTTTTGTACACTGTCATATGTAAATAAAGGAATAATTACTCTTCCTTATTATGTTCAAATGTTCAAATGTTTGTAAAGCTTATGGGACTTAACTACGGGGTCATCAGTCCCTAAACTTACAAACTACTTATGAACTACTTACGAACTAGGACGGCACAAATATCCATGCCCGAGGAGGGATTCGAACCCCCGACCGTAGTGGCCGTGCTGACCGTGACTGGAGCGCCTCAGTCACCTCGGCCACCGCGGCCGGCCCTTATTATGTTAAGTAAATGCAGGAGAAATGGTGTGAGAAATATGTTTTCAAATTTTAAACAATTTATTTTTAATAAATAGAAATCTTACACTCTAAATGTATCACTGATTTTGAAACAAAATTGACTTTGTCAGTGTCTGCCTGATTATTTTCTCGTGCGTATTGGAATTGCATGAATTTGCAATATGGTGGCAACGAATTTCAATATAATGCATTACATTTGTCTTTACAATTATGTATACATGATTTTCTGGATACACATTTTCAATTACAGGTTATTTCAATTTTGGAAATAAATATTGCTGAATCACTAACGGCACAGCAGCTGACATAATGTCATTGACCACACTGCCCTTGGGAAGCACATTACCAGATGATACGACTCTCATCCGTAGTCGTTTCTCTGCCTCTCTTCAGACGGTTATAATCCCTGCTGATGGCATAATCAACCAACCATTATTTTTTCTGCTCAGCAAATCAGAATGTTCTACAGGTTCTGCACTAAATAAACTATGGACACAAGTGTTGCAGTTTAACTTGCTTGCCATATGCTTCACCACATACCCATAAATATATACAACCACATTGCTTGTATATTTTGCAAGGTTTTGTGGCAATATTACATAGTCATGATCAGACAGGGCCTCAACATTTCTGTCAAACTGGTCATATCTCCTTTCATTACAAAAAACTGGATCCTAAGATACAGGCTTCTTTTTTTCCAGTCCATGGTTGCAGACTGGTATTATCTGGAACTTGACAATTACCATTTGATTTTTGTTTCTCTTCATTTGATAGGAGGAGATTTCTATATACTGTCCTGAATTGCAGGTAAGATGAATTGTTATTCAAACCTAATCTACCTCTAATCAAAGAAAAATACATTTCAAGGTGGTCTTGACTGAACTTGTACATCAGCAAATATTTCATTTTCTTTGACTGTACTAAGTCTTTGTACAACCCTTTAATGCTTTCAGTAATTGCTAATATACCTAAAATTGCAGTCTTTCTGCTGCCTGTATATAAAAGTTTCCCATCTGAATCTTTCAGGGATGTCAAGTAACATGCTGCTCTTTCAAGGAAAGGTTCCCAAATGATCCTGTTTGATTCACGAATAGGTGCTTTGTACCCCTTAGCAAGTGGGTTTATGGAGTTACAAATATCAAACACCTGATCAAAAAGGAGAAAAATTTTGCAGTTGCTTCAGCTCCCTGTACTTCTAGCAATTTTAGAGAAGAGGACAAATACAGTAGTGCACTACTTACTGAAGCACTTAAAACCTGAACTGCTAATTTTACTTTCATTTTCTGTTGACCAAAATTTAAATGTAATAATTTGAGTTCATTAGCAAGTCTAAGTCCCTCCTTCTCTTGAATAAAATGCAATTTTTCAATGCATTCCCATGATATCTTCCTTCCACTGCCATCAACTAAATTCTTAAATGTGCCAAACAAGTTTTTTATTAACTTTATCATGTGGCAGGGATCTAAAATAATATACACATTTTTACCTGTGACAGGGTGGGGGAAATAGGGCCTTATGTCATCAACTGCAATATTTGCACCCAACTCCTTTGTCATTGTAATGTTTGTTGAAAGGCCATCACAAGTAACAGATACTACAGTTACATTTATATCATGCAACAATGTAATGGCCATTTCAATAATGGATTTTTCTCCTATGCAGTAACACCATTAGTTGAAAAGTACCCTATAGCAGTCTTCCAATGGTCATTTATTGCTGCTGCCATAACAACCAATGCCTCTCTACATTCAACCCCCTCTATTCCTGACGATGTAGGCACACAATCAAAATTCACAAAACCCACAAATTCGTTCCCATTCAACTCAATTCATTTCTTCATGGACATCTCGTCAAACATTAAAGTGCAATATACATCATGGGACACTTTAGCTACTCTTGATTTTATAATTTCAAAACTTTCTGCAGTGAAACCTGGCAAACCTCCAACACAGTTGTACCATCTGCGTAACGTAGTCTCATGTGGCAATGACAAATTAAACGTACTGCGAACATACCTGTATGCAGCTGGAGAATAAAAGTCCAAAGTTATGGCAAAAGATTTTAGCTTCTCTGAATACTGTGCTCTGTTGTTGGTGCGGTCCAATATTTCAAGTAACATGTCACTATTGTGTGGCGTTAATAAGCGAAATTATTTTATCATTAAGTAAATTTTTCTCTGTTAGTTCTTGAAAAATAGTAGTTAACTGACATATTTTATGCGTTTGCCTTTTGCACTTGTCACCCACAACCTTCAGCTTCTTCTTGTAGTGTACAACTTTATCCGTCTTTCGATGATCTTATCATATTTTTCTTTCAGTTTACTGGGGCTTTCAGGAAATGAATAATTGTGGTCTTCTGTGTTGCTTGAAACTGGCCTTGCGTTTACACGGACGTTCTCAACATCCTCAACCCTCTCTCTTTGCTTTGGCAGTTTTCTCTTTTTGGTAACCTGGAAAAGATACAAGTACACAGTTAAAAATACTATTGACATTAGTTTCACAATCCAATACGTAGTTCCACATATATTATGCGACTTTCAGGATACAGTACCTTGTTCAAATGAGGGACAAAGTCGAAAATCGTCGGTACAGCATCTTACTTCAGTTGCCGTCTGTTCACATAATTTTCGAGGTAACAACTTTCCTCGAAATGTTCAGAGCATATTAAATGATTGGACGTTGGTTTAAAGTCCTTTCTGCGAATTGAAGCGATCCACTTTTGATTCAGCGAATCATTAGAAAGAGGGAACCTAAATGATAAACATTCATATCGTATCAGCTGAATAAAGTACATTTATTAGTTTTCTGAGAAAACATCATGCAAAAATAATGTTAGAAAGAAAGAAATGACCATGAATGACTCACCTGTGGAATGACTCACCTGTTTGCTTCCATTCTTATTATTGCAATTGAAAAAAGCACAGGAGCGAACCATGTTTACACACGTTTTCCCTGCAAATGGCGGCTTCGGCGTTATTCAATTCGGGACCGCTACACTAGCGCCAGCGAGCAATCTACTTATTTTTACTAACAAGGGGAGGCCGCCAATTGTGAAATTCAGATTCGATTCATACTGCGCATAATGACAGCTCATGGCCAGAGGTGTAATTTGGCAAAGCACCAAGATGCACTTCTCAGCTGTTGTCGAGAAAATCGACAATTAAAAAAAGCCGTTGCGGTGCAATACTCTCTACCATCTCTACGATTAGTAATATTGTACAGAGGCGTGGCGCAGCGGTAAGCGCTCGGGTTATTATTATTATTTTTTGTGTAATTCATATATATCGCACGAACCAGAGTGATAGTTATCATAGAAGAAAGCAGAAAACAGCACGACATCGCGCACATCTAATAAACGATGCGTTTTTACAAGATCAATTGTTTTTTTAATTATCTGTTGGGAAACACACCTAACTGACATTCTGAAAAATTGTTCTATCGTTCGTCAGGTTTGACTTACACTATACATATTCGTTTCGAAATATAGTTTCAAATGTTTGTAAAGCTTATGGGACTTAACTACGGGGTTATCAGTCCCTAAACTTACAAACTACTTATGAACTACTTACTAACTACGACGGCACAAATATCCGTGCCCGAGGGGGGATTCGAACCCCCGACCGTAGTGGCCGTGCTGACCGTGACTGGAGCGCCTCAGTCACCTCGGCCACCGCGGCCGGCAAATATAGTTTATACTTCTTCCTTTAACTATACGTGGTAAACATTATGAAGACAATTAACAATACTTGTGAAGTACAATTTTATTTGCGGTAAACATAATAATGTTCGAAGTCGCCAGTTGCATATAATAAGTTGATTGAAAGTCGTTTGTCGTGGAAAAACTGGCGACTTCGAACATAAAATGTTATTAATCAAATTATATATATATATATATATATATATATATATATATATATATATATGTGTGTGTGTGTGTGTGTGTGTGTGTGTGTGTATACATTTGAATTACAAAAAACAAATAATAAAAAAAAAGTTTCATACCGCGAGATTCGATCCGACAACCTTCGGATTACAAACCCGAGCGCTTACCGCTGCGCCACGCCTCTGTACAATATTACTAATCGTAGAGATGGTAGAGAGTATTGCACTGCAACGGCTTTTTTTTTTTTTATTGTCGATTTCTCGACAACGGCTGAGAAGTGCATTTTGGTGCTTTGCCAAAATACACCTCTGGCCATGAGCTTTCATTATGCGCAGTATGAATCGAATCTGTATTTCACAATTGGCGGCCTCCCCTTGTAAGTCTATGGGCGCGAACCCTGAGTGAAGGCGTCAAAGTCCCGCGTCTGCTCAGGCGGGAGCTGCCTGCATGTCTCTTGGCTTCTTCAGCGACAGATCAAGTGTTTTCTTCGGTGGTTTCTCTCCAAGTCCCCTTCGCTCTCCAGCCACAGCTTATCCTCGAACTTTGCGTCTGTTTGGCTCCAAGCTTGGTGGGTTGGTTTTGCAATGTCACCGTCGGGCGCGGTGGCCGAGGAGACTGCGGCACATCAGTCACGGTCTGTCGGTCACTACGGTCGGGTGTTCGAATCCCCCCTCGGGCATGGATATTTGTGCCGTCCTTAGTGTTAGCTAGTTCATAAGTAGTTTGTAAGTTTAAGGACTGATGACCCAGTAGTTAAGTCCCATAAGCTCTACAAACATTTGAACATTTTTGAAATGTCATCCAATAGATGATCGCCGTTTTCACGACTAAGCCTCTCAGTACCTAGCGGAAATTTTCTGTGGGCTGAGACGAGATTTGCGAACTTGCGTCTTTCCCACGTTTCAAGCGTGCTGTCTTTATTTTCAACATTCCTTCTTTCTTCTAAAAAACAGATCTTTGTGGCAGCTGCCTGTGTTAGGCCTGTCTAGTACGCCATTTATCAGGGTCTTTCTCCCTGGCCAGAAACATTGTTTTGGTGGAACCACTTTATCTGTATTGCAAACCTGGCTCTCTCCCGCTCACTCTAGTGTGCACTGCAGGGATTTCCTTGGCTTCTTCCTGTCTGCAGGCGTTTATCTGCGATGCCATCGCTATATCTTGGTAACGACTCCTCTGGTATCTGCAGACGAGAGCTTTCTCTGCACACACGCTATTGTTTCCATTCCGTTGTAAGGGCCTCTCTTCCCAGATTTTTTTTTTAATGTTCAAATGTTTGTTAAGCTTATGAGACTTAACTACGGGGTCATTAGTCCCTAAACTTACAAACTACTTATCAACTACCTTATACTAAGGACGGCACAAATATCCATGCCCGAGGGGGGATTCGAACCCCCGACCGTAGTGGCCGTGCAGACCGTGACTGGAGCGCCTCAGTCCCCTCGGCCACCGCGGCCGGCTCTTCCCTGCGTCCGCTGTCGCCATTTATCTGCACACTCCGAAAGACAGGCTGGTTTCACCCTCTACATTCTTACGAGAAAGCCACGGCAATTCGCCAGGCTGCCCCCTGGCGGGAGGATGCTGGGTGGTGGCCGCTGGCAAAGGTGAAAGTTTGGGCGCTTCCTGCTGGTTCCCTCTCCACCACCCGGGCTGGCGTGACGCAGGCGTGGCCCGTGCGAATGCTTCCATCGGCAAAGTCACTGAACAAAACCATCCCTGGCCGAAATATTACAACTTACATAAAACATTTTAACAAACGGATATAAGCAGAACTGTGAGTATACATCAGCAAAATAGGACCAAAATTGGAAGAAAAATATCTTTTGTTGAAAATTTATCTTTGTTTTTGTTAAAGTCAAAATAAGAATATCTTTGTAACTGTGTAATTACGTACAATGGGGGACAAAAAGATTACCGGGACCGAATAATTTCAAGTCCAAGAACAGAGCATTGCGCATGCCCAAGCCCATAAGCACGAGTATTGCCAACTCCAACAGTCTGTGCAGCTTCAGCTTGCTGTTTACTTCGTCGAATAGCAGAAACACATTGTTTGTAATCTTCTCGGGTCTGCATCCGGATACTAAAGTCAACTTGACACAATATTTCAGCGGCGCAACTGCCCGCCATCCTCAGGTGAGCTTGCTGATAGACAATTTCGCCGGAACTGAGTTACCAGTGCAATCGGCGGCTCCTTTATACATCGAGGAAGACCCATAGCGCGTGCGCAAGAAGTGACAGTGACTGCCCTCTGGCGCACAAGACATACAGCGCTCCGGTGGTAGAGTCCGGCGAAATCGATAATCGATGATAAAATTATTATTCAGATTTATGAAGTACCAACCCGGGTTCCTCTGGAAGAATCTCTGCAATTGATTGGTGAAAAGGTGGACAAGGAAACAGCTGAGCTTTGTCGTCATGTACTTACATCGACGTACTTTTTATTTAATGACAAATTTTATGAACAAACTGACGGTGTTGCTATGGGGAGTCCATTATCCCCCATAGTAGCCAATCTTTTTATGGAGAATTTCGAAGATATGGCTTTGAAAACGGTGGCTCTTAAGCCAACTTGTTTTTGGAGGTACGTCGATGATACTTTTATGGTGTGGCCTCATGGGGAAGAATCTCTCAACCGCCTTTTGGACCATTTTAATTGCATGCATCCCAACATCTGGTTCACAATGGAAGTTGAGAAGGAGGGAAAGCTTCCGTTTCTTGATATTCTGGTTTACAGAAGAGATGATGGGAAACTGGGACATAGCGTTTATCGAAAACGTACGCACACGGACCGCTATCTGCATGCCTCGAGTTGTCATCCTCCGGCCCAACGTACTGGCGTTCTTCGGACATTAGCGAGAAGAGCTTACGCCATTTCGGATGCCGAAAGTTTGACGCAAGAACTAGGTCATCTAAAAGTTGTGTTTCAACAGAATGGCTACACAGATAAGCAGATCCGCTGTGCTTTACAGTTTGGTCCTTCACCTGAACCATTAAATGAGACCCATAAATCAGTTGCTTTCCTACCTTTTGCCGGGAGTATTTCATCAAAGATAGAAAGAATTTTAAAAAAAGTATGACATTAAGATTGTTTTTCGTCCGCCAGTAAAGACGAGAGCACTTCTTGGATCTGTGAAGGATGATTTGGGTCTGAGGAAGCCCGGGGTATATAAGATTCCCTGTCAATGTGGGAAAATGTATATTGGTCAGACTATCCGCACCATTCAGGACAGATGTATTGAACATCAACGACACACACGTTTGCTCCAGACCCGAGAGCACTGTCTCGATGAGGGACATAGAATGTTATATAACGAAACTCACATGGTTGCTTCAGCATCTCGTTACTGGGACTGTGTCTTAAAGGAATCCATAGAAATTCGATTATCTGACAATCTGATTAACAGAGACAAAGGCTACCTTCTTAGTAAATCCTGGAACCCGGTGTTATCAGATGTTAAAAAACAACGGTTGGTACTTCATAAATCTGAATAATAATTTTATCATCGATTATCGATTTCGCCGGACTCTACCACCGGAGCGCTGTATGTCTTGTGCGCCAGAGGGCAGTCACTGCCACTTCTTGCGCACGCGCTATGGGTCTTCCTCGATGTATAAAGGAGCCGCCGATTGCACTGGTAACTCAGTTTCGGCGAGATTGTCTATCAGCAAGCTCACCTGAGGATGGCGGGCAGTTGCGCCGCTGAAATATTGTGTCAAGTTGACTTTAGTATCCGGATGCAGACCCGAGATTACAAACAGTTATTACGTCGGGAAAACCTTTGTGGTCACAGCAGCAATACATTAGTTAAGATACAGTAAATGTCGAGATTGACTGCACTTTAACTCACATATCACTTATTTCGAAACATGTTATTTTAGCACATAGAAACGGTTGAGGTATAAAAATTGCACGTGGGTACATTTACTACAAAGAACCACTTCTCACATATGTTTCATTGCGTGAGTGGATAGACTGGCAGTTTATGAACGCAACGGGTGCACGCGTTCGAATCCCATTGCAGTTAATTTGTTTTGTAGGTAGTATTTGAAATAGTAATTCGCTAAAAATTGTGCAATTGTGGGCTTTTATAGATTTTTAGTAGATTCTTTTTTATAATAATCTAACCTTTAATCAGACAGACACTCACGTGTTCATAGTAATAATATTGGAAATTGATTTTGTTTTTAATTACTTCGACCGCCACGTGGTGTCTCTGGAGGTTTCAGCTAAGTGTACCATATCGGCAGATTAACATACGTCATAGGTTTACTTCGAAATGGCTGAACATTCACGAGCGCATAATTGCTCTCTTTGAAAGCGGCGTTAGTGCATGCTTCCACAGCAAGGAGATGGATCAGACGATTCAGAGATAATGGTGAGGTAAGCAGGTGTCAAGTACTCGAAAAACCGCGAGTCTCCACTCAAAGAGTATATGATGAACTGGTCAGAGTGGACCAGACTGTCCCTTCGTCAAACATCCTGGAACTAGGGAGAGCTTCACATTTCCCAGACTCGTCGAAAACTTCACTGAGACGATTAAACGACTATGGAATCAGGTCCCGTCATGCTCTCATTCAAGAACCATTAACTGACGATCAAGCTGTGGACACACTGGCAATTGTGAGTTCCTGGGAAAATGGGAGGAAAGTAATTTTCATCGATGAGTGCACAATTGAGTCCACAAGCAGAGGTCCTTTTCTTGTTTACAGATAGGCACGATATGTTGCCCGCTTCGGGGTACATGCGCTAGAACCGGGCGCGTAAGTGTGAAATGTTGAAGCTGTGTGTCTTATATGGGTGCAGGAACCTTTAGAGCTAATCCAATACCATTTAAATTCAGCATGCTGTGAATATTTCCTTGCAAATGTAATCATTCCTGGGGCTCGACGTTTGTACGCCAAAGGACGTCTCATTTACCAACATGATAATCATCCATCTCTGAGATTACCGCCTAATAGAAATACCGGTAATCAATAGCATTTGATAATTAAACAGTATGATGTTCACTGCAAACATTGACCATGCCAATGCACAAAATGTTACACAATTTTAATCTTATTAATTATGGTAGCAATGTATGTACACAGTTGGGTGACAACATTTATAGTTAGGCCATAGGTAGAAATTCTCCACGTTGAGATTTGCTGTGTGCTTGTAGCTGACGGGAGGCCAGCGAGCAGGCCGACGTTGGTGGCTTGTTCCAACTTAGGATTTTCCAGTTCGTTTCCGGTGAGGGGAGAGAGGGACAATGGCGAGTGCCAGGCACAGTGCAATGCACAAATATTGTAATACTACTGGCATTTGAAGTAATACGATGCAGTTAGGAACCTTTAAGGCCCTCATTACAAAATAGCCTGTTGACAAATAAACAATACATTAGCTGATATAGTCACATCTGACGTAATATGTTTAATTGACAATGAAAAGTAATAAATTACCAATAAATACAAGACAGTTACACAACTCGCATGGCAATGTTTGTTTATAAAAATAATATATTAACTATTCCTCATTTTATTTTTAATTAATCTTGTGTATTTTATCTTAAAGTATTCAGTTAAATCACTTATCTGTGACATAAGAAATTGCACGATTATGATAAATAGTACAAAGTATACCAATATAAAAACCTAAGAAGACAATTTATTTAATGTGTAGTGTAATTATTTTGATTTTAAGTAAAGTTTTAGAAATGTATTGGCTGAGCGCTGTACGTTGGCAAATCGGTTAGAACAGCTCACATGCGGAAGTTGATGACGTAGGGGAAAAAACCCCGGCAGTTGAGCTTTTGGCACGCGCGCGCAAGGGCAAGAAGTGAGGACTCCGGAGCACGTGGTGAGCTGGCCGGGCAGCGTCGCTCTACATCAGTCGGCATGTGGATCTCGAGGTGGTGACTTGAGATTTGTCTGTGGCAATCGCCACGTGTGGTTGCTCGTCGTAGACTGTACCAAGTTAAATCGAGTGCTACTGTGTGTTTGTGAATATTTAGCCGGTGGAACAAGGTGTGCATCACATTGAATTAAAGTGACTGTGATTTGTTAATGTAACACGTGTCGTCGCATAGGCATGAACATAAACGGTGTTTGAGACAGCCACGTGGTGTGAAAACAATTCGCGACACATATTCATTTTGTCTGGGGGCTCACGAGATATAACTTTATTTGGTAAATGTGTCGACGTACAGACGTATCAGTCACAGGGTTCAAATACTGTGAAATAAACAACATAAAGTGAACTTTCACGTGTTTTCAAAAATAGTAGTTAGTACACCCTTTTCTCTCATGAACTTGATTTTATTATAAATTTGTTTTGTTAATCATATGCAGGGAAGGAAAGCTGCGAACGTGTGATATCATCCCCTAGGAAACGAGTCAAACAGTCGCAATCACAGTTCCAGTGTTTTTGCATGTTTAGGAATTTGGTTCGCAGCTGGTGGTTGTGAGTTTTAAAAATTAGACTTTCTCTATTTTAAACTCTCACACCGACCTTCACGCTCGCACGTCCACACCAGCATTACTATTCAGAGCTGCTTCCAAGGGAGAGAGAATATTATTCAATGCCTACCGTGGCCTCCAAAGTTACCTGATTTCAAGTGGCTAAGTGGTAATAGCAATAGCCAAATCCAACCCAGTGACAGTGTCATAATTATATCTTTCATTAACGTAAGACAAACTTTTTTTTTTACTTCTTACAATGGATGCATGTAAGTTACTGCAGATATCGGAAAATCAACAGAAACACTCCAGTATGAATGCAGAGTAGATTAGAGTAGAAAAAAGATTATAAATTTTTTTATCACATGAGAAAGCTAACGGAACAGTACTCCAACTTTGAAATAAAATGAGATCCTGTATGCAACAGTTAAAAGAAAAACACAATTGACAGTTAACGACATGAAGTTACATTGGATATATATTTACATCAACAAATGACTGGATGAGTCAAAGAAGAACGGAACCTATTCAGGAAGAATAATTATCCAAGATACTACGACTTATACACAAACTCCAAGGGCAGATGAAGTTTCCCAAATTGAACAAATAACCCCGGTTATAAAAATTTTAAAAATCCTTCAAAACAGCAATATACTGCCCCTAGCAAGGATGCAGGCGACACATTACCAAATATTTGGAGAAGGCAGGAGTCAGCAGCGGTTGATGATGACTGCAGATTAGAGCTGAAATAAAACGTGACCGTTTTCTCAATTCGTTCTGTGAAGCAGAAACGATATTTAATTAACAGTATCTCTAGTGTCGGTGCTGCTAGACAGACGACATCTGCACAATTTTATATCACGAACTGACAAGTCAATCATTGTGTACTTGTGAAACAGTGTCCACAACTGCAAATCACCAAGACAAACTTGGTATACAAAATCTTAAAATATGCATAATCCGCATAGTGCAAATGCTAAAAGTGAGACTTCCAAAATATCTAAGTCAACTGTGGCCACCGGAAGCTAACCCACAGGGCCTAAATCGAAGTTCAGACATCAGCACAAGTAAACCGAGAAATCAAGAGGTCCGAACACTTCGGAGTCCTCGATGTGAGACGTAAGTCGATCCACACACTGCGGAGACCTACAAGCAAATCCCCTAAAAATCTCTCTCCACACCAAAGTTCCTCGTCGCGACATGCAACCCCGCCTACACAGCCAAAACGCTCCAGTCACCAAATACAGATAATTGCCTTCCCAATGATATCATGAGAAGCCATTGACAGATTTCAAAACTGTCACAATCGTAACCTTTGGGGAATCACAGAGGATTCTGCAGATAACTCTACAAGCTCTTTCCACACTAGCAAAGTTCCCCGTACACAGGTCCAGGACCTCTCAAAATTTTTGGATGCTCTCTGGTTTGGTACCAGGCCTCAAAATATATAAATTTTATGGCCATGGGCGCCAGGCCCCGGCTGGCCCAGGCAGCCGACTATGCGCCCAGCAGACTGATCAATATTCCTCACACAGAAGAACGTTTCCGCAACCACTCACTTCGGCAAATTCAGAGAAACCGTCCAGGCAGTCCTAACCGTAAAAACGAAACGCCGCTCTGCCGAGGGTGTTATTCAGATCTCTGAGAATTTCGCCCTGAGACGGAAGTCCGATTGTCTTGCAGTGGGCCGGCCGCGGTGGCCGAGGGGACTGCGGCGCGTCAGTCACGGTCTGCACGGCCACTACGGTCGGGGGTTCGAATCCCCCCTCGGGCATGGATATTTGTGCCGTCCTTAGTGTTAGCTAGTTCATACGTAGTTTGTAAGTTTAGGGACTGATGACCCCGTAGTTAAGTCCCATAAGTTATACAAACATTTGAACATCTTGCAGTGGTGACAGTCTGCGGGACATCCAGCAGTGCGTCCCCAGAGCACTGTCATGCTCTACCAGTAATAGTAAACAATACCTCTCAGGTCTCAGGTAGCCGCAGCAGGCGTTGGATGACTGCTCTCTCCATCCACTGCCCACCGAACGGGACCTCAAAGGTACCATGCCACGACAGGAGGACCCCATTCCACAGCCGAGTCGGCAAAGTTTCGCAACAGAAAAATTCTACCAAGGCAAATACCCAAACACGCTGATTTATGGACCCCAACATACCAACTGCCAACGCTACATGAGAGAAAGCACGCCAGCCGCCCCTTGCCGCCGCCAGCCTGTCCACTGGACAGCAGATATCACAAAGAATCGTAGAGAATTCAATAAGAAACTGCTGTGATTGAAGGACTTTTCCTTACACGAAATGCCCCCATAGAAACATAAGTGGTAACAAATCTAATAAAATGATCTATCAAAACGACACTGAACTTCCTCATCTGCCCAAAGACAGAAATAAACTAATTAAAAAATGGACTATATAATACCGCCACCTCTCACACGAGTAACATCCTGTCGAAAAAATGTTCAAATGTTTCTAGAGCTTATGGGACTTAACTACGGGGTCATCAGTCCCTAAACTTACAAACTACTTATGAACTAGCTAATACTAATGACGGCACAAATATGCATGTCCGAGGGGGGATTCGAACCCCCGATGGCCGTGCAGACTGTGACTGGCGCGCCGCAGCCAGCTCGGCCACCGCGGCCGGCTCCTGTCTAAATAACCAGTAACTAACGCCATCATTAGTCCACCAATACATCGTAAAGTGAATGACATACAGAACAGTTTACTAGGAAAGATCTATCTCTACATCAACTGCAAGTTCTTACTTGCACCTATTTCACATACTCCATTGGTGGGAACTATTCCACTTTAAGTCACCAAACTATCTGAGATTTATTGAATTGAAATATTTGTAAACTTTCTGGACCAATCTAGTACGGTCATCAGATCCTTGATTTACAAACTACTTAAACTAACTTACACTAAGGATAACTCACACACCCATGTACGAGAGAGGACTCAAACCTCAGCAGGAGCGACCGCCGTGTCCGTAGCACGATGCCTTAGACCATGGAGATTTGTTGAACTCTATGCTACTTGGTTGAAGAACAATTTACCACTGAAATCGTCTCCGGTACACTCAGGATATGCTTCCATTCCTATGTTAAGTACCAGTATGTAGTGACCTGTGAACACCATCACCCTTACACACTTTGTGTCTATATCCGTATCTACAACTGTGTGACACCTTTCCTTCAAAACACATCGTACTGTTAAGCAGTTTTGAAAACTGTATTTCACAGTGGAGGGGTCCGTCTTCGTCTTCTCTAGATCTAACTACGCGAAAGATTGAATATCCCAAAGCTTACTCGACGCTATACCAAGACACCCATGTTCACAGCGCTGTTATAACCCCATATGTTTCGAATATATTATTTTTCTTTTACCATTCATTCGAATGTTTCTGTGCACACCAATGCTGTGACACATTTGTCCATTTTGATTCAACGTATTCACCTTCGATTGCCACAAGTGCTATTCTTCTCTTTTGCGTATTTTAAATTGCTTTTGCTTCTTGTAAGCTTTACGACTCCCTGTCCTTGCACCTAACACAGAACAGCACTAATATGGTACTTTAGAAAATATACGTTAATGAAGAAGAAGAATCGCAGTATGGTACTGTGAGAGATAAAAATATCATCCACTCTCGAAGTGATTCGCGGGTAAACTGCCGGGTTTCAGTGTCCAACGGGCACAATATTTCGGCAAACGACCACGTTGCCATCATCAGGTGCGCTGATGAACTGACAGATTTTTTTTTTTTATTTTTTTTTTGGGGGGGGGGGGGTGTCCTCGCCGCCCTTTTATCGCCATGAACTCTATCGGCTGTCCGCGTCCAGCATCCCTGCCTAGCTTTTCCTGCTGACCGAGTGTTCAACCCGAGGTCCGCACCCAGGTTCGCGCCCAGGTGCGCGTGCTGGCGGCTCTTCTGCTCTTCCTCTTCCTCCATCTATCCTTCACTCTAATAGCGGGATCCGATGCCTTGCTAAGTATGTACCCTCTATCACGATTTATTTGCGGTTCCCTTACAAGTATCTCAACAGATTCAAAAAATGTACAAATGTTTGTATAGCTTATGCGACTTAACTACGGGGTCATCAGTCTCTAAAATTACAAACTACTTATGAACTACCTTATACTAAGGACGGCACAAATATCCATGCCCGAGGGGGGATTCGAACCTCTGACCGTGGTGGCCGTGCAGACCGTGACTGGAGCGCCTCAGTCCCCTTGGGCACCGCGGCCGGCAAACATATTCCCTGATGACACAGTCCCAGAAGTTGGACGCTTGTGTCAGAAACTTGGTGCGACCGTAATCCATTCCGTGTATTTCCTTCAGACAATGTTCTACGACTGCCGACATGCTAGGTTGCTGTAATCTTGTGTGCCGTTGGTGTTCTCGGCACCGATCCTCGACAGTGCGCACTGTCTGACCTATATATGTTGCACCACATTGGCAGGGGATTTGATAGACACCACCCTTCAGAAGTCCCAGGTCGTCTTTCACACTTCCAAGCAATGCTTGAGTCTTAACTGGTGGGTGGAAAACTTCACTCGGTGCTTCCTGAGAATTCGTCCTATTTTCTCAGATAACGCGCTACAGAAAGGAATAAATGCCATGGCTACGTCTTCCTGAGCGTCCTCATCTGGTTCCGCCGGCTGTGCAGGGGGTGCAGGACGTAAGGGTCTCCGAATTTGCCACACCTTGTAGCCTTTCCTCCGGAAAACAGCTTTCAGATGTTCAATTTCTTCCTTGATACTACCATCATCAGAGAGAGTGCGAGCCCTATGTGCCAATGGTTTGAGCACGCCGTTCCCCTGAGCTGGGTGGTGGCAGCTGTCCGCCTGCAAATAAAGGTCGGTGTGCGTCTTTTTCTGGTATACGCTGTGGCCCAAAGTGCCATCCGCCTTTCTTTTAACCAGGACATCAAGAAAGGGTAGCACTCCATCGACCTCGACTTCCATAGTAAACTGAATGTTCTGGTGTATGGAATTGACGTGCATAAGGAAGTCATTGAACTTGTCTCTTCCATGTGGCCATATCACGTAAGTGTCGTCTACATACCGGAAGAAACAGGTAGGTTTCCACTGGACTGATTCCAGAGCTTCTTCCTTTAAGTGTCCCATATACTTATTGGCAACAACTGGTGAAAGGCTAGCCCTTCTGTCTGCTCATAATAGCTACCGTCGAAGAGACGAGGGAGGACTCGAACCTTTGACAGTGGGTTTTCTCCAGCACTCCATCTTGGGGAGGGGGTGGTGGAGTCCATGACCGATCTTGGCGTGATACTGGCGTTACTATACTATAAAAGTTTAAATAAACATAATTATCTGCATAAGTCACACTTTTTATTTCTCCCACGACGCATTTCAAGTGAATACAGTGGTTTCATGGTTAAATTAGTGCTTTCGTGATTCATCTAGTTGTTATATTAGGTTTTATTTTGCTACAAAACGTACAACAAACTCTTGTTAATGTAACTATGTACTGTGTTGTTGTTGTTGTGGTCTTCAGTCCGGAGACTGGTTTGATGCAGCTCTCCACAATACCCTATCCTGAGCAAGCCTCTTCATCTCCACATAAGAACGGCAACCTACATCTGTCTGAATCTGCTTACTGTATCCATCTCTTGGTCTTCCTCTGCGATTTTTACCCCACGCACTTCCCTCCAATGCTAAATTCACAATTCCTTGATGTCTAAGAATGTGTCCTACCAATCTATCCCTTCTTTTAGTCAAGGTATGCCAGAAATTTCTTTTCTCCCCAATTCTGTTCAGTACCTCCTCATTAGTTACGCGATCCACCCACCTAATCTTCAGCATTCTTCTGTAGCACCATATTTCAAAAGCCTCTATCCTCTTACTGTCTGTACTGTTTATCGTCCATGTCTCACTCCCATACAAGGCAAAACTCCATACAAATGCCTTCAGAAAGGACTTTCTTAGGCTTAAATCAATATTCGATGTTAACAAATTTCTCTTTTTCAAAAACGCTTTTCTACCCATTGCCATTCTGCATTTTATATCCTCTGTATTGCGACCATCATTTGTTATTTTACTGCCCAAGTAACAAAACTCATCTACCTCCTTTATTGCATCGTTTCCCAATCTAATTCCTTCAGCATCACCTGATTTTCTTACACTGCACTCCATTACCCTAGTTTTGCTCTTGTTAATGTTCATCTTATATGCACCTTTCAGCACACTGTCCATTCCGTTCAATTGCTCTTCCAGGTCCTTTGCTGTATCTGACATAATTACTATGTCGTCGGCAAAACGCAATGTTTTTAATTCTTCACCCTGAACTTTAATTCCTTCTCCAAATTTCTCCTTGCTTTCCTTTATAGCTTGCTCAATGTACAAATTGAATAACAATGGAGAAAGGCTACAACCCTGTCTTACTCCCTTTCCAACCACTGCATCCCTTTCATGCCCTTCAACTCTGACAACCGCTGTCTGATTTTTGTACAAGTTGTAAATAACCTTACGCTCCCTATATTTTACTCCTGCTTGCCTCAGAACTTGAAAGAGTTTATTCCCATCAACATTGTCAAAAGCCTTCTCCAAATCTACAAAAGCTAGAAATGTAGGTTTGCCTTTTCTTAATCTATCTTCTAGGATTAGCCGTAAAGTGAGTATTGCCTCCCGTGTTCCTACATTTCTCCTGAACCCAAACTGATCTTCCCCGAGGTCGGCTTCTACCAGCTTTTCCATCCTTATGTATTTAATTCGTGTTAATATTTTGCAACCATGACTTATTAAACTGATGGTTCTGTAGTTTTCACACCTGTCTGCACCTGCTTTCTTAGGGATGGGGATTATAACATTTTTCTTAAAGTCTGAGGGTATTTCACCTGTCTCATACATTTTACACACCAAGTGAAACAATTTTGTCATGGTTGGTTCTCCCAGAGACTTCAGTAGCTCTGAGGGAATATCATCTACTCCAGGGGCCTTGTTTCGACTTAGGTCTTTCAGGGCTCTGTCAAATTCTTCTCTCAGTACAGTATCTCCTATTTCATCTTCATCTACATCCTCTTCCCTTCCTACAATATTGTCTCGAAGTTCATTTCCTTTGTAGAGCCCCTCTATGTACTCTTTCCACCTTTCAGCTTTCCCTTCTTTGCTGAGAACTGGTTTTCCATCAGTGTCCTTGATATTCATAGAGCTGTTTTTCTTATCTCCAAATGTTTCTTTTATTTTCCTGTAGGCTGTATCTATTTTTCCCTTATTTATACATTCTTCTACATCCTTGCATTTGCCTTCTAGCCACTCCTGCTTAGCCATTTTGCACTTCCTGTCAATCTCATTTCGTAGTCGTCTGTACTCCATTTTGCCTGTTTCATTTACTGCATTTGTATATTTTCTCCTTTCATCGATTAAATTTAGTATCTCCTGTGATATCCAAGGATTTTTTGTTGCTCTTGCCTTCCTACCTATTTTGTCCTCTGCTACCTTCACTATTTCATCTCTCAATGCTACCCATTCCTCTTCTACTGTTTTATTTTCCCCTGTTTCTGTCAATTGTTGCCTAAAGCTCCCTCTGAAATTTTTAAGAACCTCAGGTTCCTTCAATTTATCCAGGTCCCATCTCCTTATTTTCCTATCTTTTTGCAGTTTCTTCAGTTTCAGTCTACAGTTCATAACCAACAAGTTATGGTCAGAGTCTATATCTGCCCCTGGGTATGTTTTACACTGTAAAACCTGGTTCCGAAATCTATGTCTTACCATTATAAAGTCTATTTGGTATCTCCCGGTATCTCCTGGTCTCTTCCACGTATACAACCTTCTTTTGTGATTCTTGAACCAGGTGTTTGTTATAACTAAATTAATTTCTGTGCAAAAATCTACTAGGCGGCATCCTCTTTCATTCCTTTTGCCCAGACCATATTCACCTACTATCTTCCCTTCCCTTCCTTGTCCGACTACCGAATTCCAGTCTCCCATAACAATTAAGTTTTCCTCTCCCTTAATTGTGTGAATAATTTCCTTTAGCTCCTCATATATTTCTTCGATTTCCTCATCATCGGCAGAGCTAGTTGGCATATAAACCCGTACTACTGTTGTCGGTGTTGGCTTCGTATCTATCTTGACAATGATAATGCGATCACTGTGCTGGTGATAGTAGTTTACCCGCATTCATATTTTCTTATTCATTATCAATCCTACTCCTGTGATACCCCCAATTGATTTTGTATTTATAATCCGGTACTCACCTGACCAGAAATCCTGTTCATCTTGCCACCGAACTTCACTAATCCCCACTATATCTGACTTCAACCTATGCATTTCCCTTTTTAAATTTTCTAATTTTCCTACCCGATTAAGGGATCTAACATTCCACGCTCCGACCCGTAGAATGCCAGTATTGTCTTTCCTGATGATCACATCCTCCTGAGTAGTCCCCGCCCGGAGATCCGAATGGGGGACTATTTTACCTCCGGAATATTTTACCCGAGAGGATGCCATCATCATATGTTCATACAGTAGAGCTGCATGTCCTCGGGAAAGGTAACGGCTGTAGTTTCCCCTTGCTTTCAGCCGTTCGCAGTAGCTGTGTGGCAAAGCCACATTAGCTGATGTTACAAGGCCAGCTCAGTCAATCATCCAGACTGTTGCCCCTGTAACTACTGAAAAGGCTGCTGCCCCTCTTCAGGAACCACACGTTTGTCTGGCCTCTCCACAGATACCCCTCCGCTGTGGTTGCACCTACGGTACGGCTATCTGTATCGTTGAGGCACGCAAGCCACCCCACCTCGGCAATCTCTGTGGTTCATGGGAATGGAACTATGTACTAAGGCTATAAATTTAAGTATCGATTTACCTATTTACAATTTGTTTCGGTGTATATTTCCCTGAATTTCATTATCAATGGCCATTTTAGAGTCAATACACACACGGGAACAAATGACAATATAAACAAAACCAAGATTACGCATCTAGATACATAGTCCCTTGTCTCGAAGATCATACATTACTAGCATATTGCCGCGGCGGATTTGCCGTGCGCACTGGGGCGCCGTGCTGCGGTTCGCGCGGCCGTTCACCGTCGGGGGTTCGCGTCTCCCCTTGGGGATGGGTGTTTGTGTTGTCCTTTGATTATTTTAAGTTAGTTTAAGTATTTTGACTGATTCTTCCATCGCTTCATGGTGGAACATAATCAAATAAATTAAAAACACCATTTTGTGTGTGTTCTACAAGTTTATTTTTGTTTACTTAACCGGTTTTCGGCTTATTAGGCCATTTATTTATTTGTATAACTAATAGATCAAAGTCAGACAATCACAGTTTCAATATTAATTCTAAAAACTGAATTCCTTGTTTAACCCTTCAGTCCCAAAATCCTGTGTATTTATTTATTATGATTTATTTTTAAGTTCTGAAAATTTGGTCCCACTGTAGTTTACAACATAATATTCATTTTCAGCTACCTGAATTTTTAGAACACTAATTTAATTAGACAGATTTGTTTTAGTTTAATCTAATGCAGTGTCTATTCATTCTAAGTTCTTGATGCCATTCCAGACCTGGCCTTACAACTGTCATATGTAACACCATCTATAATTATCGTGCAAAATTATTATCAAGGCACTTATATATATTTATTTACCAGCATTATCAGTTTGTTAGTAATAGTAAGTAGTTCCAGTTCCCAGGTTATATTCAAATTTATTCCTTGTTTTATCTTCCACACATTGTATATTCATTTATTACTGTTTAGTTTTTAAGTTGATAACTGTAATAACACAATGTCAAAGAAGTGTTATACTATGTATGTCGATCTAAGTGGAGACGTTTGTCATCTCTTCCCATACTGTATCTAAACATTGTAACCTCTTTGACACAGTATTCAATACTCTGAAGATAGCCTAATAAGCCGAAACCCGGGTAAGTAAACAAAAATAAACTTGTAGAACACACACAAAATTGTGTTTTTTAATTTATTAGTTTAAGTAGTAAGACTAATAACCGAGCAGTTGAGTCCGATATATTTATAAACATTTGAACTTTTTTTACTAGCGTATTGGAATATGTGTATTTATGTTATGTGTATTGATACCGAAATGTCCATTTGTGAAGAATTCCAGGGTTCCATACACTGGAACAAATGGTAAGAAGCCAAATAAATATCTAAATTTATAATCTTAGTGTGTGGTTATATTGCACCTGGACCGTTCACTATTTTTATTTTGCATTTTTCTTTTGTGCTCGCGTGTAGATTCTTCCTGTTGAACAGAATGAAACTTCCACTCTGCAGCGGAGTGTGCGCTGATATGAAACTTCCTGGCAGATTAAAATTGTGTGGCGGAACCGGGACTCGAACCTGGGACCTTTGCCTTTAGCGGAAAAGCGCACTACCGACTGTGCTATTCCAACACGACTCACGATGCCCCCTCACAACTTTACTTCCGCCAGTACCTCGCCTCCTACTTTCCATACTTCACACAAGTTCTCCTGCGAAACTTGCAAGACTAGCACTCCTGGAAGAAAGGATATGGTGGAGACATGGCTTAGCCACAGCTTAAGGGATGTTTCCAGAATGGTCCCGGGTTCGAGTCCCGGTTCCGGCACACAATTATAATCTGCCAGGAAGTTTCATTCTTCCTGCTGTTGATGCTCGAACAGTGTTCAGTTTCTGACAGGTGTGGCATTCCTCTTGTTAAACCACACATAAACCAATGGACGAAGCGTGATATGCCCGCCTGTTAATGTTCATTTTTTTTAAATTAATGCTTCCATTGGCAGGAATACCACAACAGGCGCTTTCTCGGAATCGAAATTAGCTAACTGTTCCCTCTTTTAGTAAACGGGTTTGGATTTAAATAGTATTAGACTCCATTACTTATATACGTAATTTACTATATAAATTATATCCAGATAAAACAATCGCGTTGCCTAGCAAAACTCTAACATCCATCAAACAGTGCATAAAACCGCGAGATCTGCATAATTAAAAGTTTCTGATTAAAGTTCACGCCCTGGAATAATATTACGTAGTTCATAAACTTGAAAGTACTGCGCTTAATATTACTGCATGTCAAATTCCTGTGGAAACAGTCCGATCGAGTGTTTACACGCGTCAGTTCGTTCAGTCAAAGATAATATTCTGTAAATAAATTAACGTACACACACGTAACTTTTTTTGATTCTTCGAATATATTCAGTCACTTTTGAATGTAATTATATGGATGAAATGTTCCTAATATCCAAGATGAGTTCGATCAAGTCCCAAAATGTACTTTCTACAATTATCAAGTCAAATCCACTCCTAAACCAGCACACAATCGTTCGACTGATATTAAGTATCGACCGTAATGACTGATTTCGATACTGTTAGTACCAATCACAAAACTATTACGCGGTACTAAATCTTTCGTACAAAGTCCATTACTAAAGTATAGTAACGCGTATCACACACAATTCATCGATTTATTCGGTTAAAACATGAGACTGACCTTAACAATGCGGAAATTTTGCTTTTATATGACCCCACGGAACAAATAACTACGATCTTATTCGCCCTCCATGCTGGTACTCCCGTAATCACTTTGACCTACTGTTAAAGTAATATTCACAATAGTTTGAGTTCTAACTTTCTCATTACGAAAGTTGACTACTGGTCCCTAAATAATTAAAAATATTAACTGAAATACAAACGAGGTGTTACACGGGCTATGCACTGCGCCAACGTACCACTAAAATTGAAGGGGCTGCGATGTGTAGTACCCCTTGTTAATATTTCCCAGATACGACTCATTAGTCAGAGTCTCTCCCTAGTAAAAAAAGAGAATTGTAACTTTATGCAGTCATACAGATTAAATCAGGTCTCGAAACTGTCTATTGCGAATCCACTGACGTAGAATGAAATCTGAATGGACAAAAACAGTTGACACTGAAGGAAGGTGCTATTCGTAACGCTGAGATACGTCGTCTAGTTGTACACAGTTCCGCTAATGTTTGGTGCTGGACAGGCTCGTACATTAGGGAGGGCAGCACCTCGTCGTCGCGTTTGGAGTAAATTGCGGCGGCGCGGCTGCAGGATGTAATACTGGGCGTTGCCACCGGGGGATCGGTCGCCGCCGCCGCAGCCGCAGCCGTTTCATTATTGGAGATCACGACCGGAGGGAAGCACGCCGCCTCGCATTTCCTTCGCAAAAAATTACGTACGTTTCGCGGTCCAACGAACCAAGTTTTCCACGGACGATTTCGCTTCGGAATTGTTTTCTCTTTTTCTTCGGAAGCTATGCACAACGAGAAAGATTTACTCGTTTCTTTATTTAAATACCGCCCACATTAAAGCGCCTCATCGGTTTCTGTGTAGGTACCTTCGGTTTGTTTAACTAAGGGAGACATGCTCATCAGAATCACAGGTGAACACAGTTAGAGGGGCGAGTATTTGGTTATTTATGTGCAAGAATTATTTCGAAGAAGAACCACTCTGTGTTCTTTCATTATGAACTAGCGGAAAACACGGCGTTGCCCGGGTATTTATTTATTTATTCCTGCCATTTTTCAAAATCAAATGTTTGTATAGCTTATGGGACTCAACTACGGGGTCATCAGTCTATAAACTTACAAACTACTTATGAACTAACTAATACTAAGGACGGCACAAATATCCATGCCCGAAGGGGGATTCGAACCCCCGACCGTAGTGGCCGTGCACTACACCGAGGCCGGCGCCATTTACAGGTATCTATTCATTTGTATAAGAGCTATATGTCTGTAAAATCTCTTGGGAATACAATTACTAGTAAAGAAGTAATAGCCGCGGTGGAGTAGCCGAGCGGTCTAAGGCACCTCGCTGCGGAGCGCGCGGTTGCTCGCCGTGGAGGTTCGAGTCCTCCCTGGGGCATGGGTGTGTGTGTTTGTCCGTAGGTTAGATTACCTAGGTTTAAGTAGTTTGTAAGCTACGGACTGATGACCACGCAGTTTGGTCCGATAGATTTACAAACATTTGAACATTTCAAAGAAGTAATAGATTAAAACTTGGTGCGTGATGGGGTGGTTTTCCTTGAACGTTACTTTTTATGTGCTCATATCTCATGAATTACATGTCGTACTGTGATACAGTTTAGAAAATACACTCACCAATATGAGTGTATACTGTCTGTAAGATTTCCTGCGGCTACAATTTGTAGTATAGAAATTATAAATTGTAACGTCATACCGAAAGCCGTAGTTTTAGTCCATGAACAGCGGAACGTTACTGTTTATGTGCTCATATCTCATGAGCTACGTGTCGTACTGTGATACATTTTAGAGGGTACATTCTACTATATATGTGTATACTGTCTGTAAAATTACCTGCGGTTACAATTTGTAGTGTACAAATTATAAATTGTAACGTCATACCGTTTTACTCCATAAACGGCGGAAAAGTAGTAAGCGAGAAACTTTTTTCCTTTCATCATTTTACTATGTTCGCCAGCGAGAAAAAGTTTAATAAAGGTTTGAAATTGCAAGTCGCTAAGTACTGTCATTCTCATACAGTGTATTTCGAAAGTCTCGCCGCATTATATGGCATTTTTTGCGATTTCTATTGGTTATGACGTAATATCTTTTGAACCATGTGCCGTATGTGATTCTTAACCATGCTGCAATTGCTACCTCACGGTAAGGAATGTGTGTACCAAATTTGCTTGAAATCGGTCCAATGCTTTAGGAGAAAATGAGCAGCACTGTCGCAAAATGCACCAGGTTTTCGTACATCTCATTGTTTATGACGTCATATCTCGTGAACTATATATCGTATGTGATTCTTACACTTACGGCGACCGTCCTCATGGATTGAAGCTTACGTGTACAAAATTTTATATAGATTGGAACAAAACTGTAGATTTGTATGCAACACGTACAAACATACGGACACTCTGCTTTATATATTAAACAGATAATTCTGTTGTTCTTTTCCTCTGAGGGATCACACTTTCTCTTGAAGTGCTACTAAACATTAACTATAGACCTCTTTGCATAGAGATGTGAAACACGCTATGTTTGTAACCTAACAAAAAGTTTTCATTAAATACTGTTACTTCCACTAACAAAAATGTAGAGTGTTACGAAAAGAGTCGAAAAAAGAAAACAAATCCAATAAACTTCGATCAGAAAGTGCATACTTTCAAGGTAAAGCAGTCAACAATCCGAAGATTGGTTTGAACACCAAAGTGCTTTAGTAGGCATGGTCCTGTTTGGAGGTGGTATGCCGTTGCCATCCTCCAAACTGACTTGGGGGACCTGTGGATGCCAAACCACATTGCTACTCGATATTTTTCACATCAGCAACATTTCCAGAGAAGAAAAGATGGAAAGTGACAGATAATAAACATAGGATTGAACGGGGATCGAACACGCGATCTTTAGAATCTCTATCTAACACTCTACCACGGTGCTACCAAGCCACGCATGTTTTTGAAAAATTATATGAGGTATTTCGATAAAGTAAGTTTCGTTTGGGTATATAAAACAAACATGTACAGATACAGAAAAAATATTTATTGTACAAAAATCTATAACTGTTAAACTCAACTGTTGAACTACTTTTCTATATAGCTTCCGAAATTTTGTAGACACTTGACATAGTGTGCCACACATTTTTGTATGCCCTCTTCATAGAGGGTTGTAGCCTGTGTATTCAACCTTGTGGTAACATGTTCTTTCAGCTCGTCATCGTCTTTGAAGTGTTGACCACCAAGGAGAGATTTTAGGTATAATAAGAGATGAAAGTCGCTAGGAGCGAGATCCAGGCTGTAGGAAGGATGATCAAACACATCCTGGTGAAATTAAGTTCAAATCAAATGTTCAAATGTTTGTAGAACTTATGGGACTTAACTACGGGGTCATCAGTCCCTAAGCTTACAAACTACTTATGAACTACTAAGACTAAGGACGGCACAAATATCCATGCCCGAGAGGGGATTGGAACCCCCGACCGTAGTGGCCGTGCAGATCGTGACTGGAGCGCCTCAGTCCCCTCGGCCACCGCGGCCGGCGTGAAATTAAGGTAAAAGTATTTGGTCACATTCGCCTTGTGAGTTCGAGCATTATCGTGGAAAAAATTCACCACCCTTTGACAGAGAGGACACTAAGTGTAATCTTACGGTTGTGTTTAATCTTCTCTTAAGTTGTGTGAACCAGTTCATCAGTAACCACAGAAGGACGTCCACTTTGATATTCATCGTGCCCTTGATCATGTCCTTCAGTCTGAACCAACCACTGAATCATTCATAGCAATTTGTCCCTAAACCTCGCAGATTTTCTGATGAATTTCCTTTGGTTTAACTTCCTTTGCATTTAGATAAAGAATCACAGATCTCATTTCACACCTGGCGGTATTTTCAATTAAGGCTGACATTATAAAGAAGCACTGCAAAACATACCTCGGCCGCAGAGATCTGAAAATGGCGTACGTCTTCTCCTTGAGTCAGAGTAGAGTGCACACAGGATAAATTGGCTGGTAGATGCGCAGACAACTGGGCAAGATTGGGGAGAGTGGTAGTGGTGGGGGTAAAGTCTGGAGCAGCGAGGTGAAGTGACCACCACTGGGGGGGAGTGCCGCTCTAAACTGAAGCCTGCGCTCCACTACCTGCCGGAGTTTTATAAATTCTCTCTTCTGTACCTAACCATACCATCCCAAATACCTTTTTCTAAATACTTAACTCAATGTTATTAATATTTCATTATTTTTACCATTTTATTAACATTATCCATCTTACTTCGAAATACATGTTACTTAAAGCGTTAGTTATGTAACATTTGCGATACAGGATATGGACTGATTTGTCAGTATTACTGGTGTGCATGCAGTAAGTATGGTGTTTCTGTTTAACTAGCAAATAGAAAAAATTTTTCATTACTCTTCAATTTACTGCAATCATCTGGATAGAGCTTAAACAATCAGTCGGAAACAATAGTAAATCAAACACCCTCAATACGAAACGCGTTAATAAAACCGATGGTATTTCTGTAGCTGCATTATAAAACGCGTTTAAATTTAAAAGGTATGCTCACTTTCTCCTGTTCTACACTATTGTAGACCAGAAAACGTAAATGTTTCCTTTAGTCTTGAGACACATTAATACATTATAGTCTGCAGAACTACTTGTCCTTATCAGTTATCTGTGTGTACAATAATCAGATGTCATTTTGAAAGTGATGCCTTTAGTCCATTACTTGGTCCATCTGTCCACTCATTGCGCGTAGTATGCGAACAGTGAATGAATGTTTCATCGACATATGAGAGGTCATCGACATGTTTAGTGCGTATTTCTAAACGTTCCAAAGCACCTCCCTGCAACCTGTTTTTTGCGCCACCTGGTAAGTATTATGCGTGTTAATTGTACGAAAAATAAAGCATGTAAGTATTACATTGAAATTAAAAAACTAATGTACCTGAAGCCTAACTTTTGAAGCAGGTACCGTAATGTAGAAATACTTCCCTTGAAACATGTATTTTCTCTTATTATGGGAGAAAGTTACGTTATTGTGGGTCGCTGTTTGTTTGTCACGTGAAAATTGTTTATCAATCTCGGCACAACTTGTTCATGAAAATCATCTAACTCTAAGACTTTTTCTCTTTATTCCGCTTTATCCTGGAGTAGAGAAACCTTCAGAACTACCGTAAACTAATTTCTCTCTCCCTCTCTCTCCCTATTTTTAATTTTTTTTTTATTGTCCGAAGTGAAAAGCCAGTAACAGACTGCACTCTTTCAAGGACAGTTAAATGGGATCCTTATACGCTCTTTTACCTCTTCAGACATCAGTTTAATTACAGTAAAAGCAATCTCTCGTGCCTGGCTATGCAGAACTGTTCCTGCACCTATAGCGCTTGGAACTGTGCGGCCACGCCGTTAATAGCGGTGCGCTCACTCGATGTGCACTGGCCGGCAGGCGGAAGTGGACTAACGTGGCCTCCCCTTCCGAACGAAGGAATAAACTCGCCCAGCGCTTCGGACGAAAACTCGTCTCTGCGCATCGTCCGTCGTATCCTGCACGGTCTCTAACTTCTGTGCATGCTCGTAACTGCGATCGTACTGCTGACGCAGACAGAAATAGAAACTGAACCGCAACAAACAGATCTACCCATAGAGCTTAAAAAAATCGGTAAGACTTCTGCCTAGTAAGCATGGAGGACCGGGTTCGATTCCCGGCCGCACCACAAATTTTAATTCATTGCTTCACGTTTGCCTTGAATGTCTTGGACATATTCGAGACGAAAAACCGTCTCGGTTTCTCAATCTATATTCCAGGCTTGTTTTCTGAAGGCCTAGGCAAGAAAAATAATTTTGTAGTGAATGTGACGCTGAATGACAATGTGATACCTACGTTTATTCAGGAACAGACTGCTCCTTATACACTTACAGACAAAGCTGCAAAAGAACTTAAGGAATTTCTAATGAAAGGTGCCTCACATCCTCTCACGTATTTCTTTTTCCATGTAATACTCTCTGACATTTGCCCTATGTATGTAATGCCCGACAATTAGTGTTGAAATTTTATTTTGTCATTAGAAAGTGGTATGGAAAGACCTTTGTTGGAGGGCTAATTGTGTTTGTCCGTATCACTGCTAGCGTGCTAAGACCACCCACCATGTGAGACAGGAGGCGCTTCCAAGGCGGAGAGGTGAGGGGCGACATTGTGAGCAGCGAGGACTGGGCCCTTAGCACGGAGTCGCATGGTGCCACACAAGTGTCTTCCACGAATCGACGACCCAAACCCCAGCTCTAATGACAATGGTCACAGTACCGTGAAATCGTGTGGCACGGGCCTTGTGGTCATTTACATAAACATGATTGCAACGACCTCTGACCAGGGTGACTAACCACAGAGGGAGGCCACCAGTCAATCTAGTGCCAAAAACTCTACACGGCCTGCTATAAGCTCTGCAGGAAGATTTTTTGTATCACTCCTCATATGACCTCGAGTGGTTGTAACAAGCATCGCCATAGGCGAATGTTTCAAGCAGCAGACTCTTACTGGACGCCCCCAAATGGGGAGGTGAATTTCTGTAAGGCAGCATGCTCGGTGAGCAAGTGGGCAGAAGTCTTCAGGCAGAGCTCTTCCGCAGTGGTCGACGTGTTCAGACGCTCTGTGTCCACTTTGGATTTACATCACAGATAGCAACTCATACACACTGAGCTGTGCATTTCAACCACTTCCTCGGTTAGTTCAGTTTGATAGCAGTTTTCGCGAATGAGTGTTCAGAGAGTGATAGAATTTTTTGTGGCTTGTTCCATGGAACATTGACGTACTTCCGTTTACGTGGTTTGTTTTGCATTACGTGGAGCACTAATTGGAATGTGGCTGTGCCAACAGTCAGGTTTCCATTAACTTGCATCTTATTGGTAGTGAAACAGGTGAGGTGTTGTATACTCGATTCCGTTTGCCCCCCTTTTTCTGACCGGCTTGTGGATTCCATTAAGGAACTCAGACACTAGCTGTTTTATTAGCAAATGACAGCAAAAGCACTCTCTCGATTGAGTTACCACCGATAACGGTGCACGCGGCTCTATGTTTTTCCGGGTGTTTAAGTAGTCATCTTCATATCATATCGTGTTGGCACGACAGATGCTCCATCACCGTCCATGCTGTATTGGTAATGTATCTGCAGCCTAGCACAATAATTAATTTCTTAGCTATTTTATGGAACTCGTGGCCCAAGTACTCTGGAATATGATTGACATCATTCACTGTCATGTCACCCACCAAAACCGCAAGCTATGCCATTTGCGATAATAGCGTAAGTTAATTATCATGAAGCATTACTTGTCCTGTTAAATCTCTTGTTCATTCCTCATTTTTGGTAACTAACGAATCGAGTGCTGGCCTGACAGCACGTGTATTTAACTTCTGCATCTACATACATCTAAATCTACATACGTACTCCGTAATCAACAGTAAGGTGCGTGGCGGAGGGCACACTGTAGCACTACTAGGCATTTCCTTTCCTATTCCACTCCCAAATAGAACGAGGAAAAATATCGAATGCATATATGTCTCCGTACGAGACCTAATTTCTCTTATCTTATCTTTGTGATCACTGCGCGAAATGTGAGTAAGCCGGCGGTGGTGGCCGAGGGGGCTGAGGCGCTCCAGTCACGGTCTGCACGGCCACTACGGTCGGGGATTCGAATCCCTCCTCGGGCATGGATATTTGTGCCGTCCTTAGTCTTAGCTAGTTCATAAATAGTTTGTAAGCTTAGGGACTGATGACCCCGTAGTTAAGTCCCATAAGTAAAAAATAAAAAATGTGAGTAAGCGGCAGCAAGATCGTACTGCACTCAGCTTCAAATTCCGGCCCTCTAAAGTTCCTCAACAGAAATTCACGAAAAGAACGTTGTCTTTCCTCCAGCGATCCCCAATTGAGTTCCCGGAGCATTTTCGTGACACTCGCGCATTGCTCAAACATAGCTGCTCGCCTCTGAACTGCTTCTATGTCTTCCTTTATACTGATCTGCTACGGGTCCCAAACACTTCAGCAATACTCATGACGTGGTAGTACAAGCGTTTTATACGCACGCGGTCTCCTTTACAGATGAAGTACATCTTCCCAATAGACCGAAGTCGGCTGTCCGCCATACAACTGCCCTTACATGTTCGTTTCATTTCATATCGCTCTGCAATGTTATGACTGGATATTTGAAGGGCGCGACTGCATCAAGAAGCTCACTACTAATGCTGTATTCGAACATTATGGGATTGTTTTTCCTACTCATGCGGATCACCTTACATTTATCTACATTGAGAGCTTGCTGCCATTCTTAGCACCAACTAGAAATTTTGTTTAAGTCATCCTGTATGCTTTTATAATCAGTTACAGACGACACCCTCCCATACACTACAGCATCACCAGCAAACAGCCGCAAATTACAACTTACTCTGTCCATCAGATCATTTATATAGACAGAAAATAATAGCGACCCTATCACACTCCCCTGGGGCACGCCTGACGATACACTCGTCTCTGATGAACACTCGCCGTCGACAACAACGTACTGCGTTCTATTACTTAGGAAGTCTTCCAGCCAGTCACAAATCTGTGAACTTATTCCGTATACTCGTATCTTCGTTAGCAGTCTACAGTGTGGCACCGCGTCGAAAGCCTTTTTGATATCGATAAAAACACAATCCACCTGTAGTCCTTCATCTATGGCTCGCAAGACGTAATGAGTTTCACATGAACGATGTTTCCTAAACCCATGCAGATTAGTAGGAAGAAGCTTTTCCATCTGAAGGAAATGTACTATATTCGAACTGAGAATACGCTCCAAAATTCTACAGGAAACTGATGTCAACGATATTGGCCTGTAATTATGTGGGTCAGTTCTCTTTCCTTTCTTATAAACAGGAGTCACCTGCGCTGTTTTCCAATCACTAGAAACTTTGCGCCGAATTAAAGATTCGCGATAAATGCAAGCTAAGTAAAGGACCAATGCCGCAGAATACTCTTTGTAAACCCGAACTGGTATTCCATCAGGACCAGGAGACTTTTTTGTATTTAGGTCTCTCAGTTGCTTCTCTATACCGGAAATACCTATTACTATGTCCTCCATTTCGGAGTTAGTACGTTGATCAAATGATGGTACATTTGTGCAGCCCTGTGTGAAAGATTTTTTAAAGTTAAATTTAGAACTTCAGCTTTCCGTTTGATTTCTTCTATTACTGCCCCACAATGATCAACGAGTGACTGGATAGTGGTCTTTGACCCGCGTATCGATTTTACATAGGACCAGAATTCTTTCGGGTTCTCAAAAAGATCTTTTGCTAAGGTATAACTGTGGTAATTATTGTATACTTCGTGTATCGATCTTTTTATAGATGCACGAATCTCTACTATCTTTGGCCTGTCATCATTTCCTTGTTCTTTTTTTGAACCGAGAGTGCAACAGTCTTTCCTTTCTTAGTAGCTTGCTAACATTATTATTATACTTGTTTCATTGTGTACTGCTTTATAATTTTGAGTAAGATGATCGTTCTGATTATGATTGTAATCATCCTATATAAATCACGTCCGTTCTTTAATTCACAAGCCCCTATAATATTTAATATTTACATGTCTTGCAATCATTTTTGTTTAGTGGTAGCTCCCTCAGATCTGGCGACCATCAGCCACTCTTAATTGTTTCATCCATTAGAAATATTCCACCTATAAGCTCAGGCAACGATATATATACGAGTCAATTACCTTCTTCACGAGCCTGAAATTAACCATCACAGAAGTAATATCGCCCCCCCCCCCCCAAATTATATGAATCGGAGGAGGTGTGTGTTTCAGTCAGTAGATGTCAGAATTGTTCCTCTCCTCTCGATATTTAATTAAAATTAGTACAACGTCTTGTAACTTGGCGACCGTGTAACAAATCTCTCCCCTCCTCGCGATATTTCATTTATTAAAACTATTGCTTTCTTACTTCTATATCAGCAAGTCATTGGGATTTGAGACTTTGATATTAGTTAAACTCTCTGGTAGACTTCGCCTTTGTATTGATCTTAAATCTATTTTGAATCCACGTTATTGACACTTATCCATTGCCTCGACCTGACGTATATTGTACAAGCTTGGTGCAGGCAGATTTTTTTTCCCGTGCACTTATCTGCAAATCCACTAGATGAAGAGTCTCAGAAAGTGTTTGGGTCAACACCCATTTAGTTTTGTTCAAGTTTTTGCGCTTACCCATTACCAGCACTTTCTTGACCACTATTTTTAACGCTGTTTAGAACAACTCACTGAAACCATTCCTTTCTGTTCAAATTACTTGGACTAAATTGTGGTATTAGGACATACAGCAGAGGAACACGTCAGCATTCTTTGTACGCCGTTTCAAACGCTTTCGGCTGCAGGCTTGAAGTGTCGCCAGGAACAATGTGTCTTTTTTCAACCTAAATTCAATACTTAAGGCATGTAATTACTAACTAGGGTGTTCAGCCCTTTAATAGATTTGCAGGCAATTCACTACCTTCCCACCCCATGTGACCTAAATAATTGTAGGACATTCTCGGTAAGTTGACTTATATCCGGTTTATACCAAAAGCAACCCTGATTGCAGCTCCGTTGCATCGCTTGCGCAGGAAGAATGTGATTTTTTTATGGACCGAACAGTCCAGAATGCATTTCAGAAACAGAAACGTGCTTTGTTGAGTTACAGATGACTTGTTCATTTCTATCCACTAAGCCTGTAGTTTTGGGTGCAGATGTTCCTTCTTAAGGGACAGCAGTTGTGCTCTCGCACAGAAATATTTCTTAGGCCAATTGCTTTTCCTTCCATGTTGTTAACAAAGACTCAGAGTAATTTCTCTCGGATCGAGAAAGAGGTTCTTGCTATTGTCTATGGCGTGACTGAGTTTCACCAGTATCTGTTTGGGTGAAAATTTGACGTGGTGACAGATCATAAGCCACTTCAATCACCGTTTCATCCATCCACACCTGTTCCTACCTGCGCCGCTCAGAAATTGCAAAGATGGGTCTTGTTGTTGTGTCAATATCAGTACGAAATATTGTACCGGCAGATGTCAAAGCATAGGAATGCTGGCGCCTTTCCTCGCCTATCTGTCGGCCCTCATTCAGAATTCAGCATTACCGATGAGTAGTATTGTCACACGGATGTGGAGGACAGTGAAGTGTTACAGTCTTTTCCCCTAGACAATCTGGCGATTGCACAGGTCACAGTAGCGGTCCGAGACTTGAAACTTTTGTTGCATTACATCCGGAAATTTTGGCTTCTCTTTTTGAAACACATTCCCTATTATTTTTCGAGCGGATATTTTGCAAGCCTGCATCATCTCTCCGTTCACCACGGGAGATTTTATTGAAAAATAACAGTGGCCAGTGCCATGTACTTATTCAAAAAGTGTTAAAAAGAAAGATGTGTTGCGACTGCTCCACCAAGGATATTGGGGAATAGTGCGCAGTAAGCAGCTGACGTGTCAACACTGCACTTGGCAGGGCATGGACACCCACATTGAGCGAATGACATCACTGTATCACATTTGTATTGAAAAACAGTCCTTATCGCCACAAAAATTTTCAACTTCGCAAAAAGCTTAGTTCCCATGATAAGGACTGCATATTGTTATCGCAGGACCATCTTGGAACACTCGTTGGATTATTGAGGTTGAATGTTTCAACTACTACCCTTTTATGGTGTTCATGTCTTTCGCTACATCCCATAGCACTATTCAGGCTTTGCAGCTAATTTTTTGCTTAGAGGGCCTGTCTGGAGTGTTGGTTTCTGACAATGGCTCCCAATTTACTGTTCAGTAGTTTGAACAGTTTTGTGCAGCAGGTTGTATTACTCATCTCAATAGTGTACAGTTCCATCTAACGGATTAGCTGAACGTTTTGTACGAACATTTAAGTAACAGATGTCATTCCTGCATGCCTCATACACACGTGAACAAGCTCTTATGCTGTTTCTATGACTACCAATGTCAACCCCATTGTGGTTCGTCGCCTGCAGAGTTTCTACATGGCAGACACCACTGTACGCTGCTTCAGTTGCTGCACCCATCACAATGCCCGGCATCTTCTACAGCACTTAATATCACTATGCATCTAATGATCCTGTTCTTTTCCTAGTTTCTCGCCACTCTAGGTGCTGTGAATGTGGTATTGTTCTTCGTCATTTGGGTGCTTGTGTGTCTGTGTTGAAGGTCCATCCAGGTTGCTACACTGTCATCAGAATGAAATGTACACTTGTCGTTTGCTAGATACTCCCGCAGAATTTCTACCCTCTGTTCCCATTCTTAAGGACACATAGCCGCCAGTCCGGCCGCCCCCTGGTGCCACCTCGGCACCGCCTGTTGAGCTATGGCGCTGGATGTCTCACTTCCGCCAACGTCACCACCGTCGCATCCCTTGAGAGCGCCTATGCCACCGCAGCAGCTCAACTTTCCGAGTCTGGTATCAGCACTTCCAGTGGAACCTCTGCTCCCGCTGACATCAAATTCGTCAACATCCCCGACATCACTTTCTGTGAAACCAGTCAGGAAGCGGGCATGCACCTTTCCTGGTGATTCCCAACCGAAGTATCGCTTGGAGCCCAGGATGGATATTGGGTTGTAACTGGGGGCTCAGTCTCTTCCTGCATACCACACCATTGTCATACGAATGCTCCAAACACAACAATAGTGTGAAATTTTGTGGGTAGGAGAGGGCAGTTCTAATGTGTCGACAGCACACCGACCAGCACAGGGATTCCCAACCGACGTTTCCCTTGGAGCGCAGGATGGATACTGGGTTGTGATTCGAGGCTTGCTCTGGATCCCATTTTTGGTTCTTGGCTCCTCAAGATTCCAAGCTTCCTGCCAACCTCACCATTGTTGTATGAATGCTCCACACACAACAACAGTGTGGTAATATGGGGAGAGGACTGGACAGTCCTAACGTGTCGACTACACAACGACCAGCACAGGAACGTCAGAACGAAATTGCAAGAAGATGGCACGTCAACACCCACGATCGATGGAGAGATCAGCGTCTCCAGCTTTGCGGATTTAACCAGCCACACAGTGCTTGTTATGTTGCAAAGGTCTGTTCCTGTTTAAATCTGAAGAAGTTAAGTATTTGCTTTTGTACATCCAATAAAATTTTTCTATTAACATGTATGACTATTCTATCTTTGCTTCCACATTTTCATCCTTATTTGTGTGGAGACTACTGTTTCATCCCCCAGTAGCGGACACATCATGATAGACCCTGATCTTGAGAGATGACAGCAGATTCTGCATGCAAGCAATTGATGGTCATCTGCATGAACGACATAAACCTGGCGATGGCTTGTCATAGAGTGCATTCATCCAAGACACTCTAGCCCCATCCCAGCCCTTATGACCTAGGGTGGGATAAGCTACAACCCTCGTTAACTCGTTAACATTTGGTACTGGTGGAGGGAGCCCTGAGAAGAATGTTAATAAGCCGTTATTTTGCCATTCTTGTGACACGTTGGTGAATTGCGTACCAATAGATAATGCTTTCCCACATAATGCGCATGAAATGAAACATGCTCTACAAGATGTGCATTGACTTCAATGATCAATACAAACACCAAACGTGTCTCCAATCGAGAACGTGAGGTTTGTGAGGGGACGACAACTGATACATCAACCCACAACACTTGTAGAACTACCTGAACAGATGAATCAGGCGTGGAAGTGTCTGACCTGTATGACGGAGTGGATGACAGAAGCAGCATCTAGGTCGCCGCCTGTGGATGCTACACCATGTACTTATATGATTGTTTCATCATGGATGTGAAACTCGTAATTACTTTGTCAGTAAATGCAATCACCTTGATGTACTCCATGTGCACTGTTTTAAAAATAAATCTTGACTTATTTGTAAAATGTAAGGGCATTTACTAATTTTTATTTCCGTCAGTGAATAATTCCTGTGGGATTGTGTACTTGACTGACAGTAAAATGGTTCCTCCATTTTTTTCCTCGCCATGTTGTCTTAACAACTGAATGTTTTTTTCGAAAGGACACAGTTGGAGCTTTATCCTTTAAAACTGAATGGTATGGAACATTGACAGTAATAATTATTGACGGAATTTCTAAACTTGGTAGCAACATGTTTTCGAATCTGTTTAGAAATCTATCACGACTCACCTCTTCGTGGACATTTCCTTAGATCTGAATACCGGTTGATAGCTGGAGATAAAGCCAGGGTAGGTACCTAAATTTAAAAGAATTGTTCAAAAAATATTCAAATGTTTGTAAATCTATCGGACCAAACTGCGTGGTCATCAGTTCATAGCGTACAAGCTACTTAAACTAAGGTAAACTAACCTAAGGACAACACACACACCCATGCCCCAGGAAGGACTCGAACCTCCGACGGAGAGCAACCGCGCGCTCCGCAGCGAGGCGCCTTAGACCGCTCGGCTACTCCACCGCGGCTAAAAGAATTGTTTTGTCATGTTTGCTAGTGGGGAGTGGTACACATGGCTGTATGGTACCTTCTTTGTCGTCACTCCAAACTTTTGTAACGGTGCGACCTGCACTCGGCAATGTTTTATCGATCCAGATAATCTCATCGAAATTAATGTCCTTTACTTCAGGCAACTATCTGAATCGGCACGCGGCTGTATTCTTGTTCGAACAAATTTTACTTTCTAAATCACTTTTGTGTTTAAAAACGAGATTTTGCAGAATTAGTTGCAACGAAAATTTGTTACCTTAAAAAAATTCGGCCTTACAGAATGTCGTACTAAGCCTACGTAATGCAGTCGAATTTTGTTGTAATATTAAATGTATATGTGTCATCGCTGTGGCATTCTCCAATACATTTTTGGTATACAAGCCTCATCACTTCGAATAAAATTCATAAGCTTTCGATCGTAAATTCCGCCGTAGTCATGAGGAGTAAAATGACTGACTCCTGGTGCTGGCATGGTGTCCTGCTTATATAGTTGCAAAGATACGTCCGGAACCTTCTAGAGAGCCGTAGAGCGCGTGTGTGGAAGGCAAAGCAGGCAGTTCGCCTCGCCGCGGTACCGTGTGACTTCATGTGCCTCTAATCGCTTTTGTCTGAAAGGATATAATTTTGTTAAGCGTTTTAGAACATATTCTTCTCTCCCTGCATATCAAGGCAAGAGGGTCTTTCTGCTGTTATTTTTTTCCGTCTTTTCTTTACCAATACGCATTACAGTCGCTTCACTAAGCTTGATCGCGTTAGCGGTTCGCGCGACTGCTTTTGAAACCGGTAAGAAAAGTCCTCCGTTTTCCGCCTCCCTGTCAAAGTATTACGACATATTGCACACGAGTTTTAGTGATTGTTTTTTAAACGTAATTCCTTGCCCGTTTCGCTTTCCTGGTGTGTTTACCGCCCGAATCGTTGATTTGCCCCTTTTCTTCGCATTTCAGCAAACATGACAATGAAACCAAAACCAAAACACACGCACAACAATAGCAACGAAATACGTGCATGCTTCTTACGCAGCAGTAGATAACAAATCAAAGTGTACTGACCATCTGTGCGACAACTTATCAGCAGCGTACTGTTAGGGCGCGACATCTCTCTGATTGTAGAAGGCAGGTCCAATGCGTTAACTGTCAACTAATGACTAACTTTATCAGGCTGTAATGTGTTGAACAATCGGAGTAAATCGAACAACAAAGTCTGTGTTTACTGCGAATTCAGGCAACTAGGAACAGCGTTGATTTCAAGTTGTTTCCATTTATCTCTAAATCATAGACTCTTGATTCATGGATTTGGTGGAAATATAGAACCTGCATTGATAATTTTTCATTTCCCATGGGTTTTGGGCTGAACTGAACAGTTACAAAGCGCTTGACTGAAAGAGTTACGCGGAGGACTTTCGCCTGAAAAAGGTGTCCACCAGCGAAAGTAATTGGGGAGTCCTAGTGTAGGGACTGGCAATTGAACCTCAACATAAACAAGTGTAATACATAGACGAAAGATCTTATATAACTACACTATAGTAGGATAAAGACTGGAAACTATTACTTTCCTAAAATATCTGGGAGTAGATTTAAAGGGCGATTTGAAATGGAACAACCATATAAAATAAATCGTGGGTATGGCAGATGCCAGACAGATTCAATGGAACAACCCTCAGGAGTGTAGTTCTAAAAAAAAGAAGTAGTTTAGCGTTTGATTATTGCTCAGCAGCGTGCGATCCGTATCAGGTGGGATTGATAGAGGACACAGAAGACCCAACAAAGAGCAGCACGCTTGCTTAAGGACTCATCTAGTAAGCGCGAGAGCGTCATAGAGATGATTAGGAAACTCCATTGGCAGTCTCTGAAAGAGCGACCTTCCGTATAGCGGTACGGGCTTCTGTCAGAGTTCAAGGGATTGCTTTTCATGAAGAGTCAACCAATATATTGCTTCCTCCTACGTATATCTCGCCAAGCGACCGCAGGGATAAGATCAGAGATTTTACGGCACACACGGAACTCAACAGGCATAAATTTTCCCGCGAACAATACGCGAGTAGAATAGGTGGAAGTGACAATGGTACGCAAAGCACCCTTGAGATGTTCAAATGCTTTTAAACCTACTCGACCAAACTGCAATGGTCATCAGTTCCTGGACTTACAAACTACTTAAACAAGGTCGGGGGCATTGCCACTGTCTGTAAGGTCTGCGACTTGCATCATGATGCAGCCCAGGAGGTTGGGAGAGTCGAGAAGAACATTGGGGTGGTGTTGCTTTCAGGTCAGGTGTGTTCTGGTAAAGGTATGAGGTCGCCCTGAATGGTGGCGAGGAACTGATGCCACTGACAGGCGGCCGAGAGGATAGGTTGAGGTTGGCAGCTAACACAGAGGTCCTGGAGCTTCAACGGAAATGGGAAGGAAAGTCATATGGGAGGGGAAAGTGGAGTGGACGTAGATGGCGGCACAAGTAACAATAAGTGACAGAGGGAAGTGGTTGACGATATGGTGTTAATTGAGGTCATTAAGGAGTGGTTGTAGCAAATGTACGAATGTTAGTAAACTTATTAGACCAAAATACTATGTTCATCACTCCCCAAATTTACAAACTACTTATGCACAAAGGAGGACTCGAACTTCCGGGAAGTACCCTCCGCTACACACTATGAGATGACTCCCGCAGTATGAATGTAGATGTAGATGCCCATAACATCTGAACAAGTTAGTATATCAATAAATATACGAACTGATCTTATACACGCTGATAACTAAAAGTCACACGAACAAAATCAGCGTAAATTATCGGACGCTTCGCTACACAGCCAGACAGGTAACGGCCAACAGATATTTGTGGGGTTCTTCTGTCAAAGACCATTACCACCACCAAGAGCGCTGCTCTGTCATGAGTTCACAGAGTGTATCGCAACCTACCCAAGTTAGCGCTTCAACAACTGTTGTTATTTGGAGCTGCACACCCACAAAAACTTACGTTTTTTCCTATTACGTTCATTGCGCTGCCACCTACTGCCAGGTACTCCATATCAGCGACATCAGCAGTCATTAGTCATCGTGAGACAGTAGTATGGGGCGCTCCGCGTAACTCACTGACTTCGAAAGTGTTCAGGTGATTGGATGTCACTTGTATCAGAAGTATGTACGCAAGATTTCCACTCTCCTAAACATCCCTAGGTCCGCAGGTTCAAATTTGATAGTGAAATGGAAACGTGAATGGACACGTACAGCATTAAAGCCTACAGGTCGACCTCGTATGTTGACTGACAAGACTGCCGACAGTTGAGGGTCCTACAGTGTAATAAGCAGGTATGTATCCAGAACATCACACAGGAATTCTAATCTGCATCAGGTCTACTCTAAATACTATGACAGGCGGGAGGTGAGAAAACTTGGATTTCATGGTCGAACGGCTGCCCATAACCCACACATCACTCAAGTCCAAGCCATAGACGCCTCGCTTGATATAAGGAGTGTAAACATTGGATGGTTGAACAGTGGAAAACGTTGTGTGGAGTGACGAATCACTGTACACAATGTAGCGATCCGATGGCAGAGTGTGGGTATGGCGCATGCCTGGTGCCAGCGTGTGTAGTGCCAATATTAACATTCGGAGACGGTGGTGTTATGGTGTGGTCGTGTTTTTCATGGAGGTGGCTTGTACCCCTTGTTGTTTTGCGTGGCACTATTGATTTTTGAAGAACCTTCTTGCTTCTCACAGTTGGATGGTGACTGCATATTTCAATACGATCGAGCACCTGTTGATAAAACACTGCCTTTGGCGGAGTGGTTAACGCCGACGTTGTGACAGGCCAAACCGACCTGCATCGATGCCTCTCCTCAGTGAAGCAATCCATGAAGAATGGGCTGCCATTCCCCAAGAAAGATTCCAGCACCTGATTGAACGTATGGTTGCCACTTTGGAAGCCGTCATCAAGGCTAAGGGTAGGCTAACACCATACTGAATTCCTGCTTTGCGATGGAGGGCGCCACGAGTTTATAAGCCATTTTCAGCCAGGTGTCCTGATACATTTGATCACATAATGTACCTCCCAGTGTTTTTATTTTTTGTCACGAATGAAATATGTAAAACCTCAAACGAGATTTTCGCTAAAATGTGGCCATCTGAGAGGAATTCTCACGATTTCGACATTTAACATACCGTATCTCAGAATATCGATAAACATGCAGCATAAGGAAAAAAAGTAATTTCTCTGATTAAGTTCTCGTATTTCTTTCAGTTCATTTTTCATTTATTTTATGTTTAATTTTAAGTTTGTAATACCTTTATATTTTAAAAAATCTTATGTCACGATATTTGTCCGCGATGCACTCCGAAACTATATTCGGTAAGTACTCGTTAGGTGGCACATTTCTAGTCCTAAATGTTCAAATGTTTGTATAGCTTATGGGACTTAACTACGGGGTCATCAGTCCCTAAACTTACAAACTACTTATGAACTAGCTAATCCTAAGGACGGCACAAATATCCATGCCCGAGGGGGGATTCGAACCCCCGGCCGTAGTGGCCGTGCAGACCGTGACTGGAGCGCCTCAGTCCCCTCGGCCACCGCGGCCGGCATTTCTAGTCCTCCCTCGAGCATGTGTGTGTGTGTGTGTGTGTGTGTGTGTGTGTGTGTTGTCCTTAGGTTAGTTTAAGTTGTTTGTAAACCTAGGAACAGATAACCACTATAGTTTAGTCCCATAGATTTACAAACATTTTAACATTTGAGGTGGCACAGTTTTTTTTTTTTATCATCAGTGTGGAAGGTCACGGGTTGCCCCTTTTTCCAAGTTGGATAACCGTGGGTGGATTGAGGATATGTAAGTCGCCGTAGTGGCGTAAACTTGAAATACATATACCATGGCATTGAGCCACACGAAATAGTTATTATATTCTATTTCGTAAGTTTCACAGTTTGATGAAATTTTGTGTGGGTTTGAGGGAAGTCCTTGGATTGTTTAGATTCACAACTGGACCCGGTGAGTTGCTCAGAAAAATCTTAAAAATCGAAAATTGGAATTTTGTATCGTCATTGCTACTTCCCATTAGATTCGTATGTTAAGTGCTGCCATACCATTCATCTCATTGCTATAAAATTTTGATCACTTGAATATAAAAAGAAGAGGAAGGTCACTGTCTGATCTTGAAGAAATTAAGCACGCTTGATCCTCAGAACAAGATAAACACCATTCTCTACTCAAGAGTGCATGGCGTAGAATACCTTACTCAAGACTTCGTCACCGTTTGTTGACCGCTCACCAGCAGGCGCATACTGAGAAGGGAGGAGAGGTACAGAGAAATTGGACATGTGGAGATTGGCAGAGAGCGGTGGCAGGTAATGGCAGAGTCATGGGGGCGAGTAAGGGAGGAGAGGAAGGAGGAGAAGAAGGGGGAGGAATAGTGGGAAAAGGAGATAGGGAATAAATAAAAACGCTAACACAGAGAGGGGCGTAAGAGGACAGAGAAGTGGGTAATAAATTAGTGTAGTAGTGGAGAAGTGATGGGCAGAGGGATTAGGGAAAGGAGCGTAGATTTTATATATAATTTCCACACAAATTTAGCAATAGCGAAGCATTGACGGATTCACCAGTTCTCTTATAAATAAACATTGCCTGCCTATTTAGAAAAATTGTGTTTGAGATCCATTGCTTTAGTAATTAGTTCCTTTAGAAAATCTTTTTATGTCTGGCCCGCCATATTGTCAAAAGTTAATAATGTGGCCTAGTTCTAAACTTTGATCGACACCCCCGCTCTATACAAATGTCATGATGGTTCCTTAGGCCAGTACCAACTCCAGCCTGTGCTCCGTATCTAATGTCTTGGATGTGGAAAAGTTGTTATTTCCGTCTAGAAGTCCCTCCCCCCTCCCCACCTCCACATACACACTCAGATACGTAATGTTTCCCGTTACCAAACGAACCATTACTTGATGTATTAGTGTGTGTAGTGTGTGTTAGATGGACCAAATTGTGCTATTAAGCATGTTCCAAATGGTGTTGTTTGTATGCTTAACAGATATATTACTCATTTTTCTCTGTGTTAAAATGTGTTGCGTAATGATGAATATATGACATTATTCACTATCCGATTTTGCCAGAAGTGGGATTATCGCTGAAGCCGAATATATGTCATCATTCCTTCTGGTTATTTTCCATCACAGTTTTATTGTAAAGTATGGTAAGTAAAGACAGAGTCTAAGATGAAAGGTAAACGCTTAACGTCAGATCGACATCTAAATCTTTGGAGTTAGTTCCCTGAAGCAATTCCTAGTATTGGAATTATGCTAGAGGTGGAGAAATTTTTTCCGTTATTACCGCGTTAATGGAGCTACTTGAAAGCTTCGCGGGGAGAGGTACATTTTAGTCGTGCGGCGCTGAAGGGACTGGTGCACACAAGGCGGGTTGCTTGTAAGGCACTGGCAACCGCTTGGAGGCACGCGAGTGGCTTGTTATGTAGAACATTTCTTTCTGAAATGCCACCATAGCGCCTTCGTGCGACCCTCTCTGGTAGGGGAGTTTTCATAAGTTTCTGTCGCACCAGACGGCGACCAAAGCCCTTCTGACAGCGATCAGTGCCTGCGCCAGTGAAACCAGTTCTAATAGAATAGACTGCTGCTTCACCTTGCTGGTATATGAGTGCGCCCAGCAAGCTGCTTCTACGATGAGCTAAGAAATTATGGGTCTTCATAAATAAATTTGTTTCGATTGAACTCTGGGACGAGTTTAGTAGTTTTTCTAGAGAAGCGTGTAACCGCAGTACTGAATATACTTGCAAAATATTTTAGTGAGCTTATCTTATGCCTTCCTATAGATTATAGAGTACAAATGTGTAAAAAATTCTATAAATTATGGTAATAAGAAATGCTTTTGAAAGGATTGATTTTTGTATGTGTGTGTATAATTTACTCGCTTTTAAAATAAAGGGTCAACTATATTAAGAATTTCTGGAAATGAAACTTCCACAACCAAATTCCTTTATTTATTTTGCCTCAACCTGTTTGAATGCCAAAATGCTTTTATCTGAGTTCCCACGGGTCGTGAAGACAAATGCGTGCCACACTTTGGTATTTGCTGTCGTACCGTAGCTGTAGTGACCAAATCAGTTGTGGGACGTGGTTAATTCACACAGTCAGAAGCGCCTACGAAAGTTTAATGTTGATGATCATGCAAAGCGGGCCATGAGAGAACTCTTTTACGAGTGTTTGTCGTGGTGTGATCAGTTTTTTATCCAGTTGGTTTGGTGAGGCCACTACAAGTACGGCAGAAAAACTTTGGTGACTTAAGAATTGGATTCTTCAAAGAATATCGGATGCATAGAATTTAGTTGACATGGATGTAAGAAATCATTACACTGAATATATCAAAAACTTATTACGAATGCCTCGGATTCAGTTTTTCTACCTCTTGGAAAGCGTTTCACTTCTGATTTGAATGTCAGATACGAATTTTAGACACGCAGCGAAAGCAAAAATTGAACCTCAGTTAATTTTTTTTATTTCTCGCTCTCTGTCCTCTTTGCTGCATACATCATAATAGAGTTTAACTACAGCGTAAAGTGGCAGAAAGTGTACAGTTTTACTGTCTCGCAATTTGAACACAGGGATTTTAATGGCATTCGTATACGTTGTCATCTTATTCAAAGCACGAGATATTTTAATATGATGCAACCACAGTAAAGGTACCGCGGTGGAGTGGCCGAGAGTTCTAAGGTGCCTTGCTGCGGGGCGCGCTGTTGCTCGCAGTCTGAGGTTCAGGTATGGGTGTTTGTGTTTGTATTTCGATTAGTTTAATTAGCTTAAGTAGTGTGTAAGCCTAGGGACTGATAACCATAGAAGTCCCATACATTTACAAACATTTGAACAGAAGAGGCGAACTCACGCCTGAAATTCAAATGTTCAAGTGTTTGTTAAGCTTATGGGATTTAACTGCGGGGTCATCAGTCCCTAAACTTACGAACTACTTATGAGCAACCTTATACTAAAGACAGCACAAACATCATGCCCGAGGGGGGATTCGAACCCCCGACGGGGAAAGGCCTCGCGCTTCGCAGCATAGTGCCTCAATGTGCTCGGCGGCTCCACGTCGACGCCTGAAATACAAGCACGTTTGACTTTATGCGTTAGCTCCCTCTTTCCCACAGCATCCTGTGACGCCACAGACAGACTACGCGCCTTCGTTCCCACAGGCAGTGTGGCACACGCAGTTTGCCCCACGCTAGTCTGCCAACCCCTATGGGAACCCGGCTAAGCATCATCAGGAGAGACGTGTTAGACTACGTCACATTTGATAAGCACAAGGGAGTGATAGCGCGTGAGACATCGAGATAAGCGAGAACAAAGCTACATGAAGCGATGTTAGCGATTTAGTAGGTGTCCTGCATGCGCACGAGAACTTCCTGCTACAAGACAGCTAGCGGGAAAAATCACCTGTTTCTAAAATTTGACGCCCATAAGCCGAAGATGTTCCAATCTCGACAGTAATTAAAAAAAATGATTTACATAACTTACTACACCGAAAAAGGAGCGCTGTACATGAAATTCACAAACGGAGGCAATTTTCATGGACAATTTCTTTTTAGCTTCACTACCAAGTCAGAATAGGAAGATCACCAGCCAAATTTTTCGAAACTGCGACGATGAGCACTGATACGTTCACCAACGTCCTCAGTGAATAATAGACGAGAGTTTCATTTCATCCGTGACTATATTCTATTAACAGCAAAGAGGTATTGAAGAATGGGTCAAATTGGAAGAGCTCATACAATGCCTTCCAAACCGCTGAGCACTGTAACTGCGTTTGTACCGTATTCCAGCGTAGAGATGTGACTTTCTTGAGATGACTGTCCACCCTCTCTAATAAAATCGCACCGTCGTGTTTTACGGCCGACTTTAGATTTGCCTGTAGTTTTGTGATTTTTTGCAAACATTTCGGACTAAAATAATAAAAATATAAACAATAAAAAATTATGGACGTTACGATTACGACTCTACTGTTGTGATAATATCTATGCACCCAATACGTAACATTCTTTCTAACCGTATATTAACAAACAGCCAAAATTATTTGTTATTTGAGATTAGCTGTGACAAACGTACTCTTTTTTGAACTTTTACCTCTTAAAACTATTCTTTTAATATCTCTCCCACATTTTCATTATATTTTTCCGTTAAAATAATATCACCTGTATTGCTTTGGTAATCTGTTGTACGTTTATTTTCTTTGCCTGCACTGGTAACAAATGACAATAGCCTTGAAGGAACGTAGCGTACATTTAGCGTTCGGGAATCAGTCACGAGGCGGCGCGTCCTATGTGTTCATTGGTTCAGTGAACACCCGGAAAGAAGCTTGTCGTGAAAGAAAGTAAAGAAATGAAATAAATAGTGTGATTCTTCAGTTTCTCCCGGCGTATTTGATGATCAAAACCGTGACTCTGGCTATAATCTTAGCAAAGCTTGGGAACCAGCGATTGGGTTAATTAAGAGTAAATCTAGCAAACGTAACGAAGTGACGACCACGGCGGACAGAGCCCTCACACCGACGTCTTCTCAGACGCCGGCGCAATCGGTTCCACTGCGCGGCCGCGGCGCGGGGCGCGGACCGCGGAAGGGTCGCTCCGCGGGCCTTCGAGCAGCCGTAGCGTGCGGATCTCCGTGCCGGCGCGTTTCCAGGAGCTCAATTCGTAAGTTCACCTGATGATGGCGACATGTATGATCGCCGAAATATTGTGCCCGTTGGACACTATAGACCGGCAGTACACCCTTGGATATTTTGAAATAAATAGTGTTTTTAAATTGTCATTCTTCGTTTCGTTCCTTTACAAATCATTTTATATGCACTTTCAAAGTATGTTTGTCGCATGAGAAAGGTTTTACATGTTTTGTCACGAAGACAACACGTATACGAGTCGCAGCGCGGCTGCTTAATATGAGACAGTGGCCGCAGCTTTGCAATGCGCATGGGCGGCTGAGGTTCAATTTCTCTTCTGAACCCCCTGGAGGCAGCATATGGACGTTCCCGCGAGAAGGAGGGGCGAGGGGAAACGCCGCTTTTAACATTGGCCCTGGGGCTGGTAGAGACACCAGCTCCTGGCTACTCGAGCTCTAGTGGTTACAGACGGATGGTCCCGAAGCAAGACGATGGAGCTACTGCGCACCTCGCCTTGCGCATGCGCAAATCCTCCATGAAGGCAAACATCCGCTTTTCATATTTGTCTTTAGCGCCTTGAAGATTCATCAAAAACACATCATATTTAGTAAAATTTCTTATGTTTATAAATTAAAGACGGATCAACTCTAAAAGCCTTCAAAAGATCCAATCCTGAATAATAATGAAGTCATTATTCTGCACCCAGCAGAATAGCCGTGTGATTAGCGGCATCGCGCTGCGCCGTCAATGATAGTGGATTCGAGACCGACTGAAATAAAAATTTTTAAACCCAATGTTCTTTTTAACCGATATGGAGACAACAATGACTTTTGTATTGTTACTTGCCACATATCTTTGGTCGTTTACGCAAATGTGTCGCGACCTTGAGGGTAAATGACATTTATAGTCTTCTTTGTAACAATTGTTTAAATATTTGAAAAGATGTGGGGGAGAGCAGCTTTTGCGCATGCGTAAGGTTAGGAGGGAGTGCTGCTTAGGGGCACGCAAACCAGTAGCTTGTTTCTTCATCGTGACACATTCATTTTCTTACAGTCACTTTACAGAGTAATCAGTAATTTACTGTGTTTTAGTGTTCCTGTACATGTTCATTTGTCATTGCTGTTTATTATCAAAGATAAATGAACAACGTTCAGTATCTTTTAGAACCAAATTACACAGCTTTAAGGTCGGAACAAATGTGTGAAATAAAGAAGCTTGGTAGGCAGACGCCTCAGCTCTAGTTAAGCAAGCGGAAACAAGCCGAGGCAAGACATTCTGCAGATCTTTTAACGAAAATATACCTAAAGAGGGGGAGGGGGGCTTACCCCCGCGGGGGAGGGCTTTCCAAAAAAAAAGTGTTCAAGTGTTTGTAGAGCGTATGGGACTTAACTACGGGGTCATCAGTCGCTAAACTTACAAAGTACTTATGAACTAGCTTACACTAAAGACGGCACAAACATCCATGCCCGAGGGGGAAATCGAACGCCCGACCACAGCGGCCGTGGAGACCGTGACTGACACGCCCTAGACCGCTCGGCCACCGCGGCCGGCGAGGGCTTTTCCCCGGCGCCACTCGCAGGGGTGCGGCGAATTGTCTCTTTGGACGCCGAGCTGGGGGGGGGGGGGGGGCGAAACATCGATGCGCTGAGCGGGTGGCGCCACTGTAAAGATTCGGCACTCAAAGAAGTGAACCCCCAGTCATCTTAAGCACCAGCTGCCACTGGCGGCAGTGGAATCATTCTACAGCCCGCCTCAAATTCCGGCCCTCGAAATTTCTCCAATAGCGTTTGTCGAAATGAACGTCGCCTTTCCTCCAGCGACTCACATTAGAGTTCTGGAAGCAATTCATTAACACTCGCGCTTTGCTCGAAACTACCAGTTACAAAACTAGCCGCCCGCCTCTGAAGTGCCTGAAACCCCTCCTTTAAAACGATCTGTTGGGGATTCCAAACACTTGAGCATTACTCAAGACGGCGTTTTACAAGCCTTTTATATGCGGTCTCTTTTACTGACGAATCATACCAACCCAAAATGTTGCTAATAAACCGAAGCCGGCCATTCGCCATCCCCAACGACACACTAATGCTGTATTCGAACATTACGGCATTGTTTCTCCTACTCATCTGCATCACTTCACATTTTTCTACAAATAGCGCTAGTTGCCATTCCTTACACCACCTAGAAATATGGTCCATGTTATACTGCATCCTACTACAGTCATTCAGTGGCGCCACCATCCTTTATCATCAGCAAACAGTAGCAGATTGCAACACTCACTCTCTGTCAGATCATTTATATAGATAGAAAATAATAGCGGTCCTATCACACTTCCAGGCGATACCGAAGTTTCTGATGAACTGTCGCCATTGAGGCCAGTCACATATTAGGGTACCTATTCCATATGCTCGTACCTTCGTTACCAGTCTGTAGTACGGTACCGTGTCAAACACCTTTCGAAAATCGAGGAATATGCAGTCTGCCTGTTGCCTTTCATCTATAGTGTGTAAGATGTCATGAGAAAAACTGCGTTTCGCACGATCGATGCTTCCTAGAGCCGTTATGATGCATGGACAGAAGCTTTAACGTCATCATCATCATCATCATTAGAGACTGATTATGCCTTTCAGCTTTCAGTCTAGAGCATAGTACCTCTAATAAAATTCCTCCATGATCCCCTATTCAATGCTAACATTGATGCCTGGTCTGATGTTATGCCTTTTACTTCGAAATCGTTCTGCACCGAATCTAAGTATTTTCTTCTTGGTCTGCCTCGACTCCTCTTACCCTCCGCTGCCGAGCTCATGAGTCTGTTAGGTAACCTTGCTTCTCCCATGCGTGAAACATGACCCCACCATCTCAGTCTGTTCGCTCTAACTGCTTTATCTATGGCGTTCATACCCAGTTTTTCCTTGATTTCCTCATTATGGACACCCTCCTGCCATTGTTCCCATCTATTAGTGCCTGCAATCATTCTTGCTACTTTCATATCTGTAACCTCTAACTTATGAATAAGCTAACCTGTATCCACCCAACTTTCACTCCTATACAACAAAGTTGGTCGGAAGGTGGTTCATGCTGTGGGTTCCTGTAGCTTTTACGTCTCAAGGAAATTTAGTATATTAGAACTGAAAATATGTTCAAGAATTCTACAGCAAACTTATGTTAATGATATCAGTCTGTAATTTTGTGGGTCCGTTCTATTGTCTTTCTTATACATTGGAGATACCTGTGCTTTTCTCCAGTTTGTTGGTACTTTGTGCTGGATTAAAGATTCGCGATAAATGCAAGCTAAATCCATCAAATGAAGGTATGTTTGCATGGTCCTCCTGAATGAATGATGTCTTAAATGTTAATTTTAAAACCTCGGCTTTCATTTTGTTGTCTTCCACCACAGCTCCAGAATGTTCGAGTGACTGGAGAGACCTTTGATCCGCTTAACGATTTTACATAGGATTAGAATTTTTTCTCGTTCTCGCCACGATCTTCTGCTTAGGTATGACTGTGGTAGTTGTTTTATGCTTCGCGCATTGATATTTTCATAGACCCGCTTATCTCTACTAACCTTTGTCTAATTTGATTCGCTTGACCTCTATTGAACCGAGAGTGCAGCTGACTTAGCTTTCTCAGCATTTTTCGAATATTATTATTAAATCACGGTGGATGTTTCCCATCCTTAATACAATTTGTCGGCACATATTTATCCAGCCCTTAATTTACAATGCATTTAAATGTTGCCCATAATTCCTTTACGTCCACCGTAGCGGAACAAAACGATGACCATTCATTCCTTAAGTGGAACGCTAACAAATGCTTATCTGTTCTTTCTAGCGCAATCACTCTCCTAGGTTTCTTGACCGCTTTATTAACTTTGGTGGCATTATCGCTATGAGGACATCATTATCATTAACCCTTGCTCTACAGTGATATCACTGACAAGGTCTGTTGTGTTTGTAGCTCTAATGTCTAAAATATTTACATTTCGCGTGGGCTGACGATTTAGCTTCTCTAAGCAGTGTTCGTAAAACGTGCTCAAAAATAGTTCACAAGACTGCTTGTCTGCACCCCTGAATTGAAAGCATAAGTGTCCCAACCTATACTCGGCAGGTTGAAGTCACCACCAAGTAATAATGCAAGGTCCGCGTACCATCACGCAACTGATCGTAAACTTTCATGTGACGGTAGAACCGGGTGCGTGGTAGAAACACCAAACCAATAACTTGATTTCGCCTATACCTGTTACAAACGTCCAAATAACCTTCAGTCACTCTCGATTTCGACATCAGTAGAAGGAAAATTTTTGTGTACTGTAATGAACACACCCTCTCCGATTGTACCTGATTTATCTTTGCGGTATATATCTCATTCATCGATAAATATTTCGGAGGTTCCAACGTCGGGATTCAGTCAACTCTCAGTCTCGAGGATTAATTGAGCGCGACAACTTTCCTGCAATGCAGTAAATTCTGGAACTTTGTTTCTAATACTCTGAAAATTTACTGCTAACATTTTGACATCTGAAGAGTCCTTCTGAATACGGCCTCATTTTATTGTCTGTATATCGAAAGACGAGTGTTCATCAGAAATATCGCCGAGTCTTAAAACACCTGTGTGCACTCCACAAGTACTCTGCTACCCGAGGAGCTACTATAATGCCTAAAAACTCAATAAACGAAGGTCTCTGATGCCATCTCCATGCTGAATAACAGCTTAAATGTAGCAAATTAAGACAAAAACAAATCACTTTCATGAAAATCATGTATTGTCCCAGATTAATCATGCAGTTGATAGATGTCTGCTCTCGATTAGTATGGAATAATGTACTGTCGAGCTTACTCGAAGTTTCAACATATGGCAGTACTGACTTAGTATGTTAAAAACAATCACATTTTGTTTTCTATGTATACTGCATGACTTACTCAATTATTTCCCACATTAGTGATACTAGTTAAATGTCACTATACCATTTACAACTAGGTTACTGATTCTTTTCATCAGTGTATTAACATAAACTACAAAAACCAGCGAAGTGCGACAACTATACCACTTTTTTAGATTGGTAGTTTTTTTTTCTCTGATCGGTTTAATTCTTACTAATACGCTTAATTAACAACTTACTTCAACCTAAATGCCACAGTAGTGTATAATGTATGCAGGAAAAGCGATACTGACAATAAAAAAATGAAAACTCTTAACATTTTATAACAGTCATCTTTACATTGTTAGTCCTGACTCAGTCAGTGCTCTGTAAAGTACGTAATTTAATGCCTTATTTGTGCCTAAATAGCGCGTGTTTAGCATATTTATTTTCCTGTTAAAAGTTAGGCAATATCCTCATCAAAATGTTTTTCTCTACTGATTACAGCAATTTTTTCTGTCATTGGGACTGTTAGGTCTATAAGTAGATATGGGTCACCATATGTACGGTTTTAGGTGTTAGGTTTCTGATGACAATGCGATATTCAATATAACCGGTGTGTGTATTGTGCTCCTGTAGAGACGAGGATACCACGACTATTCACTATCATTTCAAATTTTATTATGTCTGTTTAGGCTGGAAGTAGCTAGGAATGCTTACTTCAGGGATGTTGGACATAATTTCTACTATTCCTTTGCCATATGTGCTATGATATCACAATTTGTAGAGTATCCATTTTAATGTAAATATTGCTTTCTCTGCATACATTCTATACCACTGCCGTATTCTGGTTGAAGGAACACCTCGATTTAGCATATTACTGGGCTTTAAACCATGCAGGAGAGAAGTTTGAGAAGTGCTACAAACATAGCACATATGTATAGAATACTCACTTTAATGCTCTATCTGTGTCTACATAACGTCTATCTTGTGTTAGTTACAGCCCTGTGAAAGTTAGACAATATCCACATCAAAATGTTTGCTATTCACAGCAGACTACAGCAATTTCTTTTATTGTTAGGCCTGTTAGGTTTATAATTAGCTAGCGGATACATTATCTACGCCCTTTAGGTATTAGTTTTACGTTAACCGATAAAAACAAAGGCTTGGCCACACAGCTACAAAAACGATTGTTCCACCTCTTTTTGCAAAACATTCGACTGTTATTAGGTCTAATAGGCTTGGATATAGATAGGTGACAATTACTTTAAGGATGTAGCGGATAAACGTTAATATTACTTTACGACAGTTGATGTAATATCACAATTTGTGTAGTATCGACTTTTAACGTGAATATCGCTTTTTATGCTTACTTTCTGTACTTGTATGGCACTTGGGTATAAGGATCTTCTTAATTTTGAGTATACTGGGTTTTAAACCATGCAGGAAGAATAATCATGTAAATATAAACGAATGGTCCAAGTATCATGTTTTTCTGTTCTTTTACAGGGTGTTTCACTAAGTGTGTTTGCCTCTGTAATTTATAAAATAATAGGTGACGGGAAATTTTAATGCAGTCGGTAAACACAAGAAATGTTACACTTTCAGTGGAGCTATGAACATAGTTTATTGTATCATTTTCCAAAGAGTTACAGCACAAAGATATAATTTTTTAAATGGAACAATAGTTTTTTCTATCGTGCACTGGATTCGTTGAAACCAGCTGCATCCAAATCAATTTAAACTACATTCCTATCACTGTTAGTTTGGGAGCTACAACCCTTCAAAGTTTCAGCGCAGATACCACAAACGCTGCGCATAATGCAATGCGACTTCTAAATGTGGTGCGGCCGAGTTGTAACGTCGCCGGTGTCACGGAGCAAGAAACTTCCTCGATGCGCTGTTAGACTGCCGACTGTCGCCGCACACGACCGTATACCCGACAGTTGGAGCCACACAAACAATCGGGGCTCAATGTACCACAGTTACTGACATCAGATGACGATGGCATACACGAACAAAGAGTACGTTGACATGTTGCTGATGCTCGGCGAGTGCCGACACGGTACCACTGAAGCAGCCACGGCGTATGCCGTCAGATATCCTAGGCGAAGGGTCCAGGCAGCCATTACGTTGTTACGTTCCGAACAACGACTTCGGGAAACAGACGATCCTCGGTGGGTACGACCTGTCGACCGTCAACGTAGGTGGTCTATTAACGTGTGGTGTGGAATCCTTGGGGATGAATTCATCGGTCCACACTACTTCCCAGGTACACTGGCAGGTGAGTTGTATCGCGCTTTTATAGCCGACAGTTTGGGTTGTCTCCTTGAACATGTGTGTCTACACACGAGAGTCCATATGTGGATGCAGCACGATGGTCACCCAGCCCATTCTGCGCGTGCTGTTGTGGAACAACTAAACAACAGGTTTGCAGGAAGATGGTTGGGACGCCATGGTCCTCATTCATGGCCCGCAAGGTCGCCCGATTTAACACCAGTTAGGTTTCTTTTTGTGGGAATATCTAATGGATCGTGTTTATGTCACTGAGCCCACATTCCCAGATGATCTAAAACGCCGCATCGAGGACGCATGTCGCTCCGTCACACTGGCGATGTTGCATCTCGTCCGCAGATCCTTTCGACGGCGCATTGCATTATGCATTGAGGAACATGGACACACATTTGAACATCTCAAGTAAATCAACTTCCCACCGCCATAACATCCATCACCCACCACACAGCCATGTATTGTGGTATCTGCCCCTGAAACTTTGAAGGGTTGTAGCTCCCAAACTAACAGTGATAGGAATGTAGTTTAAATTGATTTGGACGCAGCTGGTTTCAACGATTCCAATGCACGATAGAAAAAACTATTGTTCCATTTAAAAATTATATCTTTGTGCTGTAACTCTTTGGAAAATGATACAATAAACTGTGTTCATAGCTTCGCAGAAAGTGTAACATTTCTTGTGTTGACCTACCGCATTAAAATTTCCCGTCACCTACTATTTTATAAGTTACAGAGGCAAACACACTTAGTGAAACACCCTGTATATGTATTAGGTTAGGTGAAGACAAAGAGTTAAATTATTGGAAATGCTATAGTGACATTTAACTGATGTCACAAAGTAGATAAATCATTGAGTAACCCATGAAGGGTACATAGAGGCAAAATACGATAATTTTTTTACATACTAAGCCAGTACTGCCATGTTTTAAAACTGCGGTTAAGCTCGACAGGCTATTTTTCCATACTCAGTGAGTGCTGACATTTATCGACTGCATGATTAAGCTGGGACAACAAAGGAATTTCATGAGAGCGATTTAGTTTCTCGCTAATTTTCTACATTTCAGCTGTTATTCAGCAGGAAAATGGCATCACAGTACTTCCTTTATTGAGTTTATAGGCATTAAGATTTTTTAAAATTATATGTGGGATAATTTTCAATCCACGCTATTGCTCTCTCTCTTGAAGACAAAATTAGGCTTAAAGGTTACGTTTTTAATGACAGAAATTCATTTTTAGCCTATTTTGTCGATAGGTCAGCTGTTATTTTACTTTAAAATAGCGTCAGAAAACTTACTTTGTAAAGTTTAATGTTAGATTAACATTAAATTATACACATTTTTATCGTCACTGCAGTAATTTGTATAGACCGTTGTACAGTCAGCTCTTAATGTACTGTAATTTGCCCAAACGGTCATAAGACGGACAGTGACGGTACGCAAGCCATAAACGGGTTAACACAGTTGTGTAGACAGGCTGGGGATGGGGCTGCTCAGTCATTACATCCCATTGGCTATAGAACCTGACACTCAATTCTGACGTAAGCGCAGAGCACACTAGTGTAATGTTACACCTCCCAGTTCTCAGAATGTTGAAGTGCATGAGCCCAACCATTCCCAGGGTATTGACTGGTATGCACCAGTTCAACAATTCCAAGTATACTGATGATACTGTTTAATATAATACTCTGGATTCTTTGAGTATTGTGAAATTTAATTCGTAAGGATGGGGGACTCTTCCCTTCCTTCCCCCTTCATCCACTTAGGTGGAGACTGGTGACCTGGTCAGATTGATCTGATTAGACGAAGTGTAATTCTGTAATCTGATACCCCTTCCCTCCCCTCCACTCCCAACGCTTTGCCACGTGGAGACCAGTGACCTTGATGACTCAGAGTTGTGACAGCTGTAACATGATACTGGTGACTGTGAAGTGTTCCTTACAGTACCTTCCGTATATTAATGGTAGGTAATATAGATTTGTATAATAATGTAATGGTTGCACTTTTAAATTACAGTAAGCTTTTGGTATTTCAAAGACTGAACTTTTAGTACTGATGTGCCACGTTCCTGCTTCTCATAAATAAACGGGCAGATGAGGAGACAGACTATAGTTTGTTACACTGAGTTACCTGTCGACAGTTATATTTAAAGAAGAGACTACTTATTGTTGTGTAAAGTTATGAAATGAAAGGCAGTCCAAAAATATCCTAATGAAAGTGTTAAATGCCGGCCGCGGTGGCCGCGGGGACTGAGGCGCTCCAGTCACGGTCTGCACGGCCACTACGGTCGGGGTTCGAATCCCCCCTCGGGCATGGATATTTGTGCCGTCCTTAGTATAAGGTAGTTCGTAAGTAGTTTGTAAGTTTAGGGACTGATGACACCGTAGTTAAGTCCCATAAGCTTAACAAACATTTGAACATTTTTGAAAGTGTTAAATTATTGTATCCGATTTACAGATATTTCTTCTAACTGCATGTTTCCTCGCTGCATCAGGTTATTTGCTGTTTATATTGCAGGACAGCGTCAGTGGTTAGACCGACGTTTGTCCAATTTTAGAAATCCTTCCTTTCGTTTCCAGATTTAGAAAGATAAATGTAGAAGACCAAATGATGGTATCGGGGAACGAAAACAGAAACACTATCTTGAAGTACAGTGCATCGCTTTCTGAAATAAATACGCTAATTATTACAGTTGTATTCCGTGTTATATTTCTTACGGTAATAATAACAATTATATAATTTCAACACTATATATTTTAATTCGTATTAGTTACACTATAAGCTTATTTCGACTTAATAGTCATCTTCAGGTGTTATGCCACATTCTGTTAAGTCGAAATAAGCTTACAGTGTAACTAATACGAATTAAAATATACAGTGTTGAAATTATATAATTGTTATTATTAAAATGTCGATGTACGACATCACTAACACTGTGGGCCCTGCACATAACAAGTTATTTCTTGCGGTGTTGCTTCTGTGAATATTTTCCATGTAGAAGCCTACTGATGTCAATTTATGACTTTCCTGATTTCCCAAAATAGCGTGAAATAAATAACAGCATGGTTTATTTTCAAAGAGTACCTCCGAATGGCTTTCTCATATTTCCCAGTTCGAGCGTTTGCTCCACCTATAGTAATGCGAAATCCTGACGTGAATTGGAGAACTTTCTGCCTTGCCGCTAAGTTTAGGGTTTTCCTTCATATGATAATCGCAGTTCACGAGGGTTCTCTTGTCTACAGCCGGCTGCCTTGCTGTTTCCCTGCAAGATTGCTTGTGACGTCAATAACGGGGAGAACGGGGTCTCGACTTTATTATCGGCTAAAGATAGATTCTGTTATTCGTTGGCTGAGACCATGAGATGCGAGAACTTCGCAGGTACCTGAATTTTATCGGCTACGGCGATGCAATATACGGCAGCCGCGTCTCGCGCGAAAGAGGGAGATTAATGAATACATCACCGTAATAGTGATGAAAAGGTGATGCTCTATCCATCCACATATCATTTCATCATGCACACTTTCATTTAATATTGTCTGCTGTGGAGGACAAAAGTACCTCAAAAATGTATAGTAGCAAATAACAGTGAGTTATCCGACACACTCAAATACAGTTCGTCCTGTATATATCGTAACTAAAATGTTTTCAGTTTACGGCATGGATTCATTTTGCGAGCAGATAGAAGTGAACGTGTAACACTGCCGTTGGGAAAACGGGTACTAAAACGCCTTCTCACGAGAAATGAAATTTTTTCTAATCCTGTTGTTTTGATACTTGAATGATAAGTTACAATTTCCTTGATACTGTCCCGAATCTACCGTCGGAGCCGGCCGCGGTGGCCGCGGGGACTGAGGCGCTTCAGTCACGGTCTGCACGGCAACTACGGTCGGGGGTTCGAATCCCCCCTCGGGCATGGATATTTGTGCCGTCCTAGTTCGTAAGTAGTTCATAAGTAGTTTGTAAGTTTAGGGACTGATGACCCCGTAGTTAAGTCCCATAGACTATACAAACATTTGAACATTTCTACCGTCGGAATGCGTGGTGGATTGGTTAGCGTGGCCAATTTCTGTGCTGGTGGTCCTTAGTTAAAATCGCACCACTGGCAGAAAGTAATTGATTTTTTTACTTTTTCCAGAATGTTCTGCGTGTTTCTTATGTTTTATGTACTCGTAAGTTCCAGAAAATTATTTTTATGTATAAATAACGGAGTACTCCAATCAGGAGGAAGACTGTTCTCAGGGTACGCTTGTAATAGCAACAAACTTGTTGTAAGTGTAAAGTGTTGTGGTATATTAACGATCCATTCTTAGAATTCAGTTTTGAACATGACAGTATTTCGTGGAGGCGGCGGATATCCTTCAATACATCAACATCATCTTGGCTCCGATTAGACAGCGTAAGAGCCGATGACTACACGGACAGAACCGGAATACAAAAGATGTACTGACTACCTCCGACCCATGGTCCGTCATCAAAAGACCCAAGGATACAAAAACAGCGGTAAGCCAGCTGCACATCAGACACCCATCGGTGTTCTCGAAAGACGCTGGACGGGACCCAAACAAATGGCTGAACCGGTTCGACCGAGTCGACAAGTATAATAGATGGGATCACATTAGGTGATTAGCAAACGTATATTTACCTGGATGGGACGGCCCAGCAGTTGTTTGAAAATAACGAGGAAAAATTCGATAGCTGGGAAAACTTCCAAACTGATCTTAAGAAGGCGTTTGGAGACCACGAGCAACAAGTCCGTTTATTGGAAGAGCAATTGAAGAACAGGGCCAAACGACATGGTGAGTCAACGCAGTCGTATATACAGAATGTTTTGGTCCTATGCCACGTAGTTAACTCGGATATGACTGAGGCCGATAAAATTTCACACCTGATGAAGGGCATTGCAGAAGACATGTATCGAGCTCTTCTGTTAAAAGACGTTTCAACGATACAGGAGTTTATCCAATGGTGCCAGAAAACTTAAGAAATGCAACAGAGGAGGGTTGGACGAAAGGAGTATGACAGACTCCAAAACGTAGTCCCTATGGCCGTTGTGGAAGACGAAAATGATTTTGCTTCTCTCATACAACAAATTGTGAGAGAAGAATTCCAACAGTTTATGGCAGCAGGGACTGTTGGGCCAAGCGAGCACCATCTCATGGCCATGGATGTCAGTCCTTTACGTCATGAGGGAGCCGACGTTGCTCAGGAAGAGGTATTTCAAACATTAGCACCTGTCTGCCCCTCAAGTCACACCGGAAGTGAAGAATGGCCGCTCCTTGCTATGACTTACGCCGCAGCCGCCAAACGGCAGCTCATGAACCGGCCGATTCGACTATAACCAAATCCTGTGTAAACTATGAAGCCTCGCATGAGCACAGATATCTGGAGGAGAGAAGACACTGTGTTTTCATCGTGGGCTTCCTGGACATGTCGTGTGATACTGCAGGGAGAGAAGACGAGTATTTGACAATTATTATGCCGCAAGACGCCAACCATCGGAGCAGTCCTTCCAACGGCAGTCAACAGCAGATGATTACTCTCGACCTATGGCGGATAGTCCGTCGCCGTTTCCTGGACGTAGTAGCTCTCCAACACTCCACCGCAGTTCGACGTCGGCTTAAAGAGATACCAGGTGCTCGTCTACCCACCGTGTTCAGGAAAACTAGGCTAAGCAACCATCTACGGAGGTGAGGCCGCTACAGATGAAAATCCTCCATAAACGACAGTCACTAAGATGTCAGAGAACAAAATTGATGTCATCATCGACGGCCAACCTGTCTGAACACTAGTGAATTCAGGAGCTTCCTTCTCTGTATTGTCGAATGACTACCATCGCAAAGTAAAGAAATGTTCAAATGTTTGTAAAGCTTATAGGACTTAAATGCTGGGTCATCAGTCCATAAACTTCCAAACTACTTATCAACTAGCTTATACTAAAGACGGCACAAACATCCATGTCCGAGGGGGGGATTCGAACCCCCGACGGCCTCGCACATCGTAGCATAGCGCCTCAAGGCGCTCGGCCGCTCCGCCGCGGCACAAAATAAAGTAGATTATTTTTTGTGATGAAGAGCAGATGTGTTCAAGGTCACAAATGAAGAATGCGTCAGGTCTTCAGGAACATGTGTTGCAAGAATAATCACCAACAACAGTACGCAGCCGTTTAAATTTGTCGTTTTAACAGAATGTAGCCATAACGCCATTTTCGGATGGGACTTTCTTCAGGCATCCCAGGTCGTTATTGACTGTGGAAGATCTGAGCTACAAACTGAGGAAGCCGTTCCGGCGAGTACACGTGACACGTACTCCTATGGGAGGTTGTTTTGCTGCCGAAAATGTTGAGATACAGCCGTTAACAAAGTTCAAATGTTTGTTAAGCTTATGCGACTTAACTGCGGCATCATCAGTCCCTAAACTTACAAACTACTTATGAACTAACTTATACTGAAGACAGCACAGCCGGCCGCGGTGGCCGAGGGGACTGCGGCGCTCCTGTCACGGTCTGCACGTCCACTCCGGTCGGGGTTTCGAATCCCCCCTCGGGCATGGATATTTGTGCCGTCCTTAGTGTTAGCTAGTTCGTAAGTAGTTTGTAAGTTTAGGGACTGATGACCCCGTATTTAAGTCCCGTAAGCTATACAAACATTTGAACATTTTTAAGACAGCACAAACATCCATGCCTGAGGAGGATTCGAAACCCCGACGGGGAACGGCCTCGCGCATCTTAACATAGCGCCTCAATGCGCTTGGCCATCCCGCTGCGGCCGTTAACAATGATAAGAGTTCCACTCAGGCCGGCCGCGGTGGCCGAGGGGACTGAGGCGCTCCAGTCACGGTCTGCACGGCCACTACGGTCGGGGGTTCGAATCCCCCCTCGGGCATGGATATTTGTGCCGTCCTTAGTCTTAGGTAGTTCATAAGTAGTTTGTAAGCTTGGGGACTGATGAACCCGTAGTTAAGTCCCATAAGTTCTACAAACATTTGAACATTTTTTGAGTTCCACTCAGTAGCCGAGATGACCAGTTGAACTGTGAAGTGCTTGTCGATCGCAAAAAGCTAATCAGTATAACGAAGGACATCTACATATCACTGGCTACCATAAGCTTTATACGTTCTCGAGGAGAACTTTGGAGACTAATTTTCACGAGCAATTGCAGCTCATTCCTAATGCAGCCACTGATATGATTCAACCGTGAAAAATAAAAATTAATCACGGATCGGAATTCGAACTTCGGTTCACTGCTTTGGGCCAGCGGTAACCTTAATCACATGAATATCCGAACATGCCTCCTCTCCGCCCCATATCCCCACAAGTCTATGCTAAGAAGTAGCGCCTCTGCTGTTCTTGGTATTCTTATGGGATTTTCGCACAAGGTCTAAAGATGATTACGCATCTGCGGTGAAGAAATGAACCTGGCACAATTATCGCGGATATATAAAGTATATTGGTGTGACGTCCGTTCTTTCGGACACGCAGACCTTGCGGCCGCTGCCGCGTGTCTATGCTTTTTGAATAGCTATTTCAGTATAAATACAGACCTGAAACTAAAACTATTGAATATGTCGTCTATCGTGGAGGTCGTATTTACTACAAAAACCTAAATTTTTTGTTCCCTTTAAGCGAATAATTTAGAGCAATTACGGAATCTGGTAGAAACCTTGCTAAAAAGCATCGGAGTTTTATTTTAAAAAAATTTAAATATAATTTAGCTGACTAGATTACAGTAATTTGTAGAAGTTGGTCTTCTAATAAATAAGCCCTCCCCCAGTTGATATTGCGAAGGTTAAGTTAGAACAAAGTCCCTGTTGTAGACCAAATTACATCAATATTATTGAGATCGTTAAGAAAGTGAGATATACGAAATATTATTGTTCCACCTAGTTTACAAGAAGGTAACAATAATTCTAATTCCAAGGAAATCAAGTAATGTTAGATGACTACTACAGAAATATCAGTTTCATAAATCATGGTCGCTAAATATGGACACCAGTTATTTACAGAAGAGTGGAAAGACAGGTAGATTGCGGGAATATCAGTTTGTGTTCCTGTGAAATGTCGTCGGGCAAAACTAATGCTACAGATCTTCGTAAGAGACATGTTGACGACAGGGGAAACAGATATTTATAACATTTTCAAACATCGAAGAAAGTTTTGAAAATGCTGACAGGATTACACTCATAGAAACTTTGACGGTAACAGGAGAGACACGACAGGTGCTGACTGTCGCGCAATCGTTTCACAGGTGACGTCTGACAAGTTGGCTGGAATTTCCCCGGAACTGTCTGCCAGACACTACAGTCTCCGATTCATGGAATAAGAGTGCTAAGAGAAGAGCAGCGGGTACCCACACGGATTTACAGCAGGTGGGTCTTTGAGGGCTTGTCCTCACATGGTGCAAGTTGATGGAATGACACGGGGTCTGACGATACATAATTATTTCGCGGTCACGAAATATGTAAAATCTAAACTAATAAAGTTATAGAGTAAAGAATTACACTAAAAGATCAAAATGAAACGAGTAAATACGTCTAAACGACTACCCCGTAGGCAGAATGGTACATAAGATATAAATGTGACGTTTATATCTACAAATCAAATATATAATTAATTGCCGGCCGCGATGGCCGAGGGGACTGAGGCGCTTCAGTCACGGTCTGCACGGCCACTACGGTCGGGGGGGGGGGGGGGGCATGGATATTTGTGCCGTTCTTAGTTGTAGGTAGTTCATTAGTAGTTTGTAAGTTTAGGGACTGATGACCCCGTAGTTAAGTCCCTTAAGCTTAACAAACATTTGAATTTTTTGAATATAATTAATTACTTGTAAACGCTTTAAGCAGTATAAAGCTTTTAAAGTGCCTACAAATACTGCGTAAAATACTATCAAATTACAGTTTCAAAATTTTTATAAATATAGTACTTATTGACTTATAAGCCGAAATTTTAATTTCGAAGATGAATGAATGAATTGTAGAGCAAATGAAATTCCAAACCCATCAATTCAGCGACATTAGGAGGCAATGAACGACTGCACATAAATGAATAAATTTCAATTTATCTAACAATAAATACTGGTAAATAAGTATCTCTTAAGTCTCACCGAATAAAATACTAATAACGAAAAAATCATGGCTCCAAGAAAAACCATTATTATCACTACGGGAATGCTGGTAAAGTTATCGTCTTTTTCATGTGTTTTTGGCGTAGTAGGCATAAGTTCATTGCAAATTTGTCTGTTTTTCAACGAGAGATCACGTCAGTTTGAGGGTTTTGACCACAATATTGGAAATAGTGTACTATTAGAGATCACTATAGATGAACATATGTGTTAATGCGTGAGTATAGGCTGTAGGTACAGCGATTTAAATTTTGTGGGCAACAAGATTATAAATGACTTAAAAATCAGTTTCGTGTAATTTAACTTAGACATGCGTCTTGTTTGGATTTGTGAATTGTTCACATGCCTTCTTGAGTCTGAATTATTAATAGGGTCGTGGTGTACCAGCTTCAGCACTTTTGTAATCAATTGAGTCTGTCTTTGTTTCTGTCATGATACAAACGAAAACCTAACCAACACTTTTATTTCTACAAGCTACTCAGGTGGTGTTTCAAAGATTATTTACAACGCTGACCACATTCGTGGCTGCCATTGAAAATCATTTGAAGTTAACACACCTGGGGGCACTTCACTGCCCCTGCTAAGTCGAGCGCACACACCCGCACCCTCCTTTGCTGGAAGCCGATCATGGAACTTCCACACCAGTGTATCTTTCTTTTGAATAAAGGTAGATGCCTAAACAAGAGTACCTAATATAACTGTCTACATTTCCAAATTACAGAATTCTACACCTTATAATTTGCGACATATTGGCAGTCGAAAACCGGTACATCTGTCACTCATGCATCATCAGAGATTTACAGTATTTGTAGCAGACATAGGAACGTCAAATTTCGTATTAAAGTAGTGTTTAGCCTGTAATATAAAGAAAAGTTCGAACATTCGTAAATATAGATCCCATTTTCGAACACATTTTCTTTTGACGAAAGAGTTTATGCTAGCTTCGTCGTGCAATAAACTAAACCAGTTGTTAATGTATTCTACTAAAGCATCGGGCTGCAATCGAAAAGATCGCAGGTTCTATTCCAGATGGGACAAACATAAATTTTTTGGCTTTTCATTATAACCTAGCAGTCACCTTTCTACGATCAGAAATGACGTGTTGTCCAATTCAACCTTAAACTGTACGTGCAGTCAGCGCACTGATTGATACTTCCATATTCACATACGGTCAACTGTACATAGCACTTCCGATAGAGAAACGTTGGGTGCATTACGTCTAACGAGTATGAGTATCAAAGCTCGATAGACTACAATCGTTTAATATAACCAACCTAGAAGCATTGCCGTTCACACTAGTCAAAAATTGTAACATCAAAGCCTCTGAGAAGTACTTGGTATTTATAAGGCCTACAAAATATGAGTAATGATACATTTAATAATGAACATCTAAAGTACACTATATGACTAGAAATAATCACACAAAAATAAAGTACTGTATAATCACACAAGAAATGGTTCGAATGACTGTCGACCACAGACACTAACAGACCGGGCAAACAATAGAACGGCTATACACATGGCGTCGTAGCAACATAAAGCCACGTGACTGTTGGCAAGCATTAGGCGGAAAGAGACAACAGCGCAGCAGAATTGAAGGAAGACACTGTTTTAAACTCGTAATATTTGCGCTTCAAATATAATGTTACTCCCCTTCTCATAAAGCTATATACTCATAGGCACGCCTGTCACAAAACCATTGTTTGCCAACAGTGATGTGACATCACTGTAGAAATGTTGGTTTGATTCACATGTTTGTAAATCTACAGGACTTAACTAGTCTGGTCATCAGTCATACTTAAACTAACATATGTTAAGGACAACAAATACACCCATGCCCGAGGGAGGACTCGACACTCCGACGGCGAGCAGCGGCGTGCGCCTTGGAACGCTCGGCCACTTCACCGCGCCAGAAATGTTGGTGCCATGAAATGACCTCATGCCCAGTCTATTAATATACAGGGTGTAAACGGAACAAGCCGCTAAATTATACATATGGCAAATCTCGGTTTACTTGAAAAAAAAAAAGTCTAATTAAATGTTCTTGTACGTTTTTTTTATTTTTTATTTTAGTATTACCAAATACCAATATTTGTCGCATTGCTAGTAGACGAATTTATTTTTACGTTGTCAACGGACGATACACGAGAGGCGTGCCGGCCGCGGTGGCCGAGGGGACTGAGGCGCTCCAGTCACGTTCTGCACGGCCACTACGGTCGGGGGTTCGAATCCCCCCTCGGGCATGGATATTTGTGCCGTCCTTAGTATAAGCTACTTCATAAGTAGTTTGTAAGTTTAGGGACTGATGACCCCGTAGTTAAGTCCCATAACCTTAACAAACATTTGAACATTTCAACCAGAGGCGTGCAACCGCGTGGCCTGGCCGTGCTGTCAGAACGCGACTGGGGTGTGCAAAAGAGAGTGCGAAAACATTTCGCGATGCGACATGTAAACATTGGACTTGTACAGCGACGCGGTACGGTGGTTAAGTGCTACTGAAACAAGCAATGTCAACAGTCATTGGGTTGTCAAGAACGTGTAACTCATTTTTCGCGAACAGGCAATTAAGTACAACCAGACGTTTTCTCTTTTGCAACAATACCATAACGACAAAGGTCGTGGTTATAAAGAAAAACTAACATCAAAGAAAATGTGTTTCCCCTTAGTAGAAAATCAACCAATTACGAAGTACTTAGCATACTTCGTTGTGCATTGTTGACAAACAAGTATTTGCCGCGGTGGAGTAGCCGAGCGGTCTAAGGCGCCTCGCTGCGGAGCGCGCGGTTGCTCGCCGTCAAAAGTTCGAGTCCCCCGTGGGGCATTGGTGTATGTGTTGTCATTAGGATAGTTTACCTTAGTTTAAGTAGTTTGTAAACTACGGACTGATGACCAGGCAGTTTGGTTCGAAAGATTTACAAAAATTTTTTTTAACAAACAACTATTTCCTCTTTTTACAACACAACTACACCTAATGGACATAAACTGAGGAGCAAAGCTGTCTTCTGCTGGTCCTGGTCACTAGTGTCACCACCTGTTGGAGGTGCAGACAGTACTAAATCATATACAGTGATGACATGGGAGTGTTATTCACTTTCATTAAATGTCTCTTGTATTTCAGTTTATGGCCATTCATTGCCCTCCTCTCCCCCCTGCCTCCAAACTACCACCAGCAACAAACGATAACAAATGGACTTTAGATTAGTAAATATAAAGTATTCTAACGACTTCTGTATGCAAACAATGCCTGATGATGAGCAGAAAATGCTAGAAACGCGTAGCTTATGTTAGGTTAAATGTAAAGAAATAAGGTGACTGGTAGCAGAAATTACAAATGTTTATTATTTGAAATAGTCACGACTACTTAAAGAAAAAAATAAACTGAACAAAGAATACAATATAAAACCCACAAAAGACAGCATCCTAGTAGTCTAATATGTTAAAATTCCATATCTTGGAGTAATGTCCGATAAAATAGCAAGGATATTCAGAAATACATACGTAAAAATCAGTTTCGGCACTAACAACAATCTAAGTAGAAACCATATTCACAATATAAAACCAGCAGATACAAAATTTAATACATCTAGAATTTACTAAATTACCTGCAGCCAATGTGAGAAACATTATATAGGCCAAACAGGCAGGAGTTTCAAAACCAGGTTTAAAAAACACATGGACTGCTACAGACTTAATAAATGTAATAAATCAGCAACAGTGACACACATCAAAGAAACAGGATATCCCATGAAAATAGAAGACAATATTAAAATTTTTCACGGAATCGGTAAAAAAATTATTATCATGAAAGAAATTGAGATCTTCATCCATAATACAAAACCTGGTGACAACATTATTAATGAAGTATCACAACTCAAAAACTCCAATTTCTTCAATAATCTAAAACTAGTTTCAAAATGTGTCACTGGCAAACCAAAAATTACCAGACAACCGACATCGAAAATATGACTACAAATACAAATATTAAAAAAATGTTCAAAACTCTTCTGCTATCTTACGTTAATTCTGATGTAATAGCTTTAAGATCTGTGAGTGCCAAAGAGTAAGGTACCGATCACTTAACATAGCAATATCGCTGCAAATGCGATAATCGATACTTTTACATAAGCAAGTCTACCATTTGTTTTTACATACATTGTTTACATGTCTGTAAACACTTATGTGAGCACGTGTGCGCCACGGTGGAGTAGCCGAGCGGTCTACGGCGCCTCGCTGCGGAGCGCGCGGTAGCTCGCCCTCGGAGGTTCGAGTCCTCCCAGGGACATGGGTGTGTGGGTTTGTCCTTAGGTTATTTTTCCTCAGTTTAAGTAGTTTGTAAGCTACGGACTGATGACACGCAGTTTGGTCCGATAGATTCACAAACAAACATTTGTTACGACATAAGCAGTGAATATCAAACAGTGCACAAGTGAAGCAGCATGCTGCAGCTTCACCTATGTACCAGTGATGCAGACAAAATTGTGGAACACGAAAATCCTAAATGTAAAACTGACATTTAATGAAAGTGTCTGCTTCACACACAGGTGGTGACACCAGACACAAGGACCAGCAGAAGACATCTCTGAACCTCAGTTTATGGCCATTCACTACCCTTCCCTCCACCTGCCCCGCCCCCCTCCCAAATACAACCAGCAACAAACAATAACAAACAGACTTTAGATTAGTGAATGTAAAGTAATCTAATGACTTCTGTATGCAAAAACGCCTCATAATGAGCAGAACATCCTAGAAAAGCGTAGCTTTATGTTAGATTAAACGTAAAAAAATTAAGTGACTGGTAGCAGAAATTACAAATATTTAATACTAGCTGAAAACCTGGCGTTGCCCGATTATTTATTTATGTATTCCTGCCATTTTTCAGGTATATATTTATTTGCATAAGGGCTGTATGTCTGTAAAATGTCTTGGGAATGCAGTTAGTAGTAAAGAAGTAATAGATTATAACTTGGTGCGGGAAGGAGCGCTTTTCCATGAACGTTATTGTTTATGTGCTCATATCTCATGAACTACGTGTCGTACTGTGACACAATTTAGAAGGAACACTCCACTATATAAGTGTGTACTGTCTATAAAATTTACTGCGATTACCATTTGTAGTGTAGAAATTATAAATTGTAACGTCATACCGAAAGCCGTAGTTTCAGTCCATGAACAGCGGAACGTTACTGTTTATGTGGTCATATCTCATGAACTACGTGTCAGAATGTGATACAATTTAGAAGGTACATTCATGTATATGTGTGTATACTTCATGTAAAATTTCCTGCGGCTAAAATTTGTGGTGTATAAATAATAAATGTTAACGTCATACCGAATGCCGTAGTTTTACTCCGTGAACAGCGGAAAAGTAGTAAGCGAGAAAATTTTTTCCTTTCATCATTTTGGTATGGTTGTCAGCGATAAAAAGTGTAATAAAGGTTTGAAGTAATGTTTAAAGTTTGTTCCAAGTCGCTAAGTACTCTCATTCTCATACAGCGTATTTTTAAAATCTCGCCGGATTATGTGGCAGTTTCTTGCGATTTCTATTGTTTATGACGTCATATCTTCTGAACCATGTGTCGTATGTGATTCTTATCCCTGTAGCAATTATTACCTCACGATATGGAATGTGTGTACCAAATTTGGTTTAAATCGGTCCAGTGATTTAGGTGAAAATGAGCACCATTGTCGCAAAATGCAGCAGTTTTTCGCGCATCTCATTGTTTATGACGTCATATCTAGTGAACTATATATCGTATGTGATTCTTACACTTACGGCGACCTCATGGATTGAAGCACACGCGTACAAAATCTGATAAAGATTGGAACAAAACTGTAGATTTGTATGCAACACGTACAAATATACTGACACACTGCTTTATATATTAGATTTGGCACAGTTACGGTTACTTGACTTAGCCACCATGGCCACAATTATTTATGAATTAAGCGTATCAGTCTCTTCTAATCTGTTGATTACTTAATGCAGACCTGCAGACAATTAAAAAAATCAAATAATCGTCATCGGTGATGCTGGCAACTTAATGTTACACATAGAATGTGCAACACTCCTGTCGTTCTGTCTAGCTTTGCACTCGCTTGCATCACAGCTACATTCGCAATAACACCTCACAGATTAGTTACGTTTACGGCAATATTCCTAACTGCACCTAATTGCTACTACAAGCCCCAGCCTACAGAATTGTGCCCCTCTGAGAGTAATTTTGGCCGTGTTTGTTCATAATTGTTGAAAGCATGAGATGTAGCCTTCGCTGCACAAAGATATATAGCACAAGAGACACAACAGCAGTAGAAACCTCAAGGACTCAGACAAAGTTACAGTTCAAGAGTAAAATATTACAATTTGATATAATTACGGACGGTGCATCCTAAAAGCTAATATGTCAAAGCTTACACTCGTGTCTTTTCAAAAATCTTGTTGTTTAGTAAAAGGAGAGACCGCTAATTTTATGAGACTACTCAAACTAAGAAAGCTGCAATCAAATATTCAACCACATGTTAACTGCTGGTATTTTACCTACGTCTTTATCTATTATAATAAGCCTACGTAGCACTAACTTATTTACATGGAATATTTCAGTAGTGCAGTTGTTTTAAAACCAAACTTTAAAAAATGTGGTACATAAATCTGTTCTGTTCAGTCTTTTAACCAACATACGCAGCAATAAAATTTAATAAAGCAAAGAAAAACAACTTTGTAATCCTACCAAACAAATCCTACTTTGATAAAGATTAAGCAAACACTCAAATAATGGAGAACAGACTGAAAGTTTAATATCTTTTGCAGATAAAAACTGAACATAGCATACACTTATCGTTAGTCTTCACAGTATAATTACGCAATAAACAGTAGTGTTTAAAACCATTATAATTATTACTAACTCAAGAACATAAATGTGCGTTTCAGGCTGTTAATACTGTACTAAAAGATTGTCTACTTCGCATGTGATGGAAGATTAGCGTCGAACTGTGGCTCACTGTGGCGTAATGTTGTTCAGTACTGGCTCTTGATGTAAGTGGCAAAATTCAGTCTTCTTGGCGTGTAATTAAATTGAACAATATGTCACCAGTATTATGCCAGTAACCGTATTAAAATATTCTTCATCTGAGGTCGCTTGATATTATTCTCGAAGGGTATGACTTCTAACTAAACAGCCGCATATCACTGGCGCTGTTCAATGTTCAGCGGCCAGACAAAGACTCCTCTCGAACTAACTTTTTAGCCGCTTGGCGTCCTTTTTCCATATTTCCCCTCCACGTCATCACTTGTCCCTGAGAAGAGAATGCCCTCCGTCTTTTATACCTAATATACCCATAGAACTAAACCAGAACCTCTACAATATTATTAGTACATAACATTTAACAAAGAAAGTGTTACAAAGCAAAGGTTGTTACACAAAATTTACATTAGTGAATTACAATTATTCAGTTGCGTAAGATACATGTCCAAAGATAATAAAGTTACAAACATGCACACATCAAAAGTAATCGATATGGGACATGTGATACAAGGACAGTACAGAAATTATATATTATTAAAATAGGTACAAAAAATAAACTATGGTGCAACAAATGGTCAGTAGACGATGGCACAAATAGCTTGCTGGAAATCACAAAGAATGGAAGATATGTATCAGATACAGGAACAACAGAAATAGAAATTGCGCAAACGACATTACAAAAGCTGCTGCCTTATTGGAAAACTTCCCAACACATCTTGCAACATATTCTCTTATGAACTCACGTGAATGTGTCTGACAACTCTATGCCGTACATAAACACAAAAGAAAGAATTACGTGTTCGGTATTGACGGTGCAATTGCAGTATTAGGCCTGTATACCTTCTGAAATAGAAGTTACAGATTTGTATCTTACAAAAATTTGGTGACGGAAGTACGGAATTAATGTAACTTGCACTATTCTGAAAGTTCACTACATAATAATGCAAAAATGAGCTTGTTGTCCACAATTATGAAAAGTAAGGGATTTCCTCTTTTTTTCTAGCATTAATCATTAATACTCTCTGACTTGACTTTTTCATCAAGAAAGGAATTACTTTTATGCTGCAACTGTCATATGTTATATTTGTACTGATTTCAGGAGGAAGTATATACAATCATATGTAACCATTTTCATACCAAACAATTGCGTATACTAAGAAATAAGGCTTATTTTTATGGTCTAAAGTAAGTAATTGTAAGTTACTAAGTGTTGTATGAAATAAGCTAATCGTTCAATAATTACCGCGTAAAATAACAACTACTACTTTTGATATTTTCATAGTGATTCACCACAGGTTGCAGTACGTGAACGTGATAAAAGGATTGAACATCAACAATATAATTTACTTCCCAGATATTGTTACATCAAAGCCCCCGAGATAAACCGAAACAGACAGGGAAGAGTTTTAAGATACTCTATGGCCGATGTACAAAAAATGTTGCCCAAGATGAGAACTGAAATGATATCCCATTAAAAAAATAAAATGTATGAGAATGAAAGTTTCGCGAAGAATTCCTTCCGGCGTAAAAAGTTATGAGATCTCATGGCAAACCAAGTCACAGTGGCGGCGCGTCCAGATGTATTCACTGTTTCAGTGAACCTCCTGGAAAAAGCTCGTCTTGAAAAACAAGTAATCATAAGAAATAAAATAAAATTTTCATTCTTCGTTTCATTCTTCTATCAGATCATTTTATATGTATATTCAAAGAATTTTTTTCGCATGAGAAACGTTTTACATCACCGAGGCAACACGTATACGAGTCGTAGCGCGGTTGCTTAATACAGATGGCGCCGGCCGCGGTGGCCGAGGTGACTGAGGCGCTTCAGTCACGGTCGACACGGCCACTACGGTCGGGGGTTCGAATCCCCCTCGGGCATGGATATTTGTGCCGTCCTAGTTCGTAAGTAGTTCATAAGTAGTTTGTAAGTTTAGGGACTGATGACCCCGTAGTTAAGTCCCATAAGCTTAACAAACATTTGAACATTTTTGAATACAGATGGCAGTGGCCGAAGCGTTGCAATGTGCATGCGCGCTGCGGTTGACATTGTCTTCTGAACCCCCTGGACGCAGCATATGAGCGTTCCTGCGGCAGGCAGAGACGAGGGGAAACGCCGCGTTTAACATTTGTCGTTGGAGCTGGTAGAGACACCAGCTTCTGGCCACTCGGTTACGTACGAATGGTCCCGGAGCTAGACAATGGAGCTACTGCGCACCTCGCCTTGCGCAGGCCCAAATCCTCCAGGAAGGCAACATCTGCCCTTTATATTTGTTTTTGGTGTGTCGAAGATGCACAGTGTCATGTGACCCGAAGGTAGCTTTTTCTCGTCATAGCACCAGATTCATTTTATTACATTCACTTAACAGTGTAATCAGTTACTTTCTGTGTTTTAATGTTCGTGTGCATTCATATGTTCTTGTTGTTCATTATCAACAAAACATGAACAATGTTCGGTATCTTTTAGAAACAAATTACTCAGCTTTAAGCTTGGAAAAAACGTGTGCAATAAAGAAGCTTGGTATGTCGACGACTCAGCTCGAGTTGAAGCAAGCGCAAACAAGCCGAGGTAAGACATTCTGCAGATCTTTTAACTGGAAATGTATTTGAAATATGCGGTTCGGTAACACAGTGGTAGAGTGCCGGACTATGGCTCCAAAAGTCGCGTGCTCGATTCCCGACAGATCCTAGGATTTCTATCTGTCACTTTCTACTTCTTTCACCTCTGGCAGAGCTGCTGATGTGATAAACGAGGAATAGCACCGTGGTTCGGAATCCACGTTAAACTGTAGGTCCCCCTATAACTGGATGGGTAAGTCATGTAGGAGGAAGGCGACGGCATACCACCTCCAAAAAGGATCCTGCTCAGTAAAGCACTGTGGTGTTCAATCCAATCTTCGGATTGTTGACTACTTTACCTTTTTTTTTGTATTTTTAAAGGGGGAGGAGGGGGCAAACTGGTGCGCTTTGCCTCGGCGCGACTCATAGAGGTGCACCAAAAAAGTAAACCCCCAATTATCTGAACCACAAGCTGCAACTGCCAAATCAGTTATTTTAGTTATTTTTCATGGAACCATTCTGTTAATTATGGAAAAAAAAGTTGTGCTCTACTGGAATAGTCACTATAAATGTTTGTAGATAACAAATTATGACAAGACGTTGAATAAAATAAACGAATTGGTTTCTCACAAGATCTGATAAAGGTTTTACGGTGGATCGATTTAGTCCGAGATTTGCATTTTATGTTTTTGATGGGAATTTTTTTTATATTGCAAAGCACGATGTTTGTGGCCCTCTTATAGATGTAAATGTAGGAGATGAATATTAAGCTTTTAATGGACCCTTTGACTTGACTGAAGGAATGGTGGCAGGCAACTGCGTTATACAGGAAATATATAAAAAGGTATTTGACAATTTTGCAGAGCCGCGGGGTGGAGTAGCCGAGCGGTCTAAGGCGCCTCGCTGCAGACCGCGCGGTTGCTCGCCGTGAAGGTTCGAGTCCTCCCTGGGGCATGAGTGTGTGTGTTGTCCTTAGGTTAGTTTACCTAGGTTAAAGTAGTTTTTAAGGTACGGACTGATGACCACGCAGTTTGGTCCGATAGATTTACAAACATTTGAATAATTTTGCAGAAAAGAGACTGAAGTAATAGAAGGCGAACGACTTGAGAGAGAAGCAGTAGCTGAGAAGGGATACTGAAAAATCAGTGAAAGACTCGAATGAGAGATTTATGAAGAGCATTGAATTTCAGAGAGAAAGGCGCGGCGGAGCGGCCGAGCACATTGAGGCGCTATGCTACGATGAGCCAGGTCGTTCCCCGTCGGGGGTTCGAATCCCCCCTTAGGCATGGATGTTTGTGCCGTCTTCAGTATAAGCTACTTCGTAAGTAGTTTGTAAGTTTAGGGACTGATGACTCCGCAGTTAAGTCCCATAACCTTTACAAACATTTGAACATTTCTTAGAAGAGAAGTTAACGTTGAGATTTGCCGATGACTCCATATCCTGTGAGGGTTTGAGAATGATGTGGGAGAGTTATTCAACGGAATGAATATTGCTTGACAGCGATTGCGTGATAAACATCAAGAAAAGTAGGACGAGAATAATGGAACGTTGTCGAATTAATTCTGGCGATGCACGCTAAATTCATCAGGGAAGAAAATGAGACATTAAAAGTAGTAAAAGAAAGAAATTATTTTGGTAAGAAAATAACTGATGGTCGGCGAAGATTAAAGAACGTAAAATGCTAATTGGCGCCATGAAGAAAAGTATTTCTGGAAAATATTCCAAGCAAATTTCGGGATCGTATGTTTCAAAGAATACAGCTTATTTCCAGTAACAAACCTCTCCGAGTGTGTGCTCCATCTCTAATGGCCACGATGGCGACGGGGCGTTAAACCCTAATCTTCCTTCCTTCCTTCTAGCTGAAGCTCTCGAAACATGGTGCTATAGCGCCAGTCATGGTCTGCACGGCTACTACGGTCGGGGGTTCGAATCCCCCCTCGGGCATGGATATTTGTGCTGGCCTTAGTGTTAGCTAGTTCATAAGTAGTTTGTAAGTTTAGGGACTGATGACCCCGTAGTTAAGTCCCATAAGCTATACAAACAAACATGGTGCTATAAAGGATTTCTGAGGGCTAAGTGGTCGGATCTAGCTGGGGAAAATTAAATTTAATGCACAGCTTGAAGAAAATAATGATTGGATGATATGACACAGCCTGTGTCATCAAGGAATTCTGAAGTTGACAGTTTAAGAAAATTTGTGTCTGAACGGGATGGCAGTGGTAGGGCTGAAATTAGCAGGAGGCGAAATATTAAAAATAGAAATCAGGTGAAATGAAGTTATCTTACGGATTTTAGTGACCTGTATATCCCAGTGGGGTTTGACTGCTTACTGCAAGTGGTTTTTTCTTTTCACTCTCTCTCTCTCCCTTTTTTTGTTTTTTTTTTTTTTTTTTTTTCTTTTGCGTCACTTCGGCAACTTGCATGTCGATGATGATGAAAGTGATGTTGTGTTGACAAGACGACATTCACACATCATCCAGTCCTTGCATGGCGCTCAGCGAGGTTGCCACTAAGCTACGAAGTCACACACTGATAAGGTGTAAGTAGATGTCAAAGGCAATGAAGAAGAGGCCAACAAAGATACGCCTGCAAGCAGAGCTGCACCAAACAAATCTTCTGCCTAAACAGCACAAAAATATGGATGCAGTGGCGTTAAAAAGGCAAGCTGCAATCCACAGTTACACCAAACTGCTGTTTAGTATCATCAGCTATCAAGTACGTACCATTTCTGTGAATAAGTTAGATCCTACCTGTTTAGCATTATCACAAATGATAGGCAATAGCATTTTACCGGTTAGGTATGGTTCAGAAGCTTATCCTTATAAAAGGTTGACATTATATATAGTGCTTTGTTCCTATTTTTCTCAGCGATTCGGATCCATTTCATAATATCAAATGGCTGCGGTGTCTTGTTTTCTTTCTGGTAACCATCGATTGGTTTGTCCAGAAAAATAAAGGAAACATATCTTGTTTTTTAGGAGTCATTCTATAATTTTTCTGAATGTAAAATTGTTTTTGAGATGATGTAGGGCAAAGTATATGCACTATACCGCAGTTATTCCCCTGATATTTTCATGTGCAGTACAAGAGTATCTATATGACTGCTGCAAATCCTATTGCAGGAATGCTTCTTTATTTGTCAGTGATTTGGGATCAGTGCTGTTTTTCTTCTTATTCTCTCGAGATAATCTTGTTTTCTCAGTCATATTTAGGAGCAATATTTTTTTGTTGTTGGAAATTCTTCCCCACTACTTAAATATGTAACTATGACATTCTTTTTCTTTCCTGATGCCTACTTTCAGTGTTTAAAGTGGCATTGTAATAATAATAAATAACTTCAGTTACACATATGATTTCTAATACCAAGAATGATAACAGCACGAAGTTAAGTGACTTCCTGCAATAATTACATCAACAGGAATCTCAAGTTTTAAATGAACCTCTCTACCAACACGGCTATCTACGCTAAAAGTCTGTCGTAGAGGTCTAAGTGAAACAATATATTAATTCGTTATTTTAAACTGGCAACTATGAAGCACCGAAGTGATTCTTCAATATGGCGAATGTCACAATTAATGGAAACGCGTGCACAGTCTAAAGCAACATAGTCATGGAAGGCTCATAACGGAAGAAGGTGCCTTTCATCTCAACTGATGATGATGACACTGATGAACAGGGTGCAGACTATTCTTCTGTTGTGAACTGTAACCAAAGGAAGAAATAGGTTAGCTAATACCACCAGAGTAATTATCCGAGTGCGCTCACACAAACGAATCGTTAAGCATGGCGCAGTATTCGAGTAACGTGCCTAACCGAGTGAGTACTGCTTCTGCTTTCAGCCAATAGCGTTCAGTGAGACGTATATAAATTTAAGCGGACATTTTACTTAAACATAAGTAGATGTAAGCAGTGGCGGCGATTAGGAGGGGGGGCAGGGGGGAGGCAGTGGCTCCCCCACTTTCTGGGAAAAATATGATTAAATTATTCACTTTTTTAGCGTAGTAGCACTTGTATACTTTTAAAACTGATTTGCACAATTTTAACATAGCTATAAGTGGGAATTATGGTGGTACACATGCTCGGCACGACATTGTAGTAGAGGAGGCTCCGCCTTCGCACACATCTGACGACAGTTGACGATCGTAGCGAAACCCAGTGACATGTGTACTGCCTCATCATAAAGATCTCTCTGCGCGCCAGTACTATACGCAAACTGTAACTTGGCTTCTGGTGAGCGGGTGGTCGGCTTACTTCACATCAACCCAGCAGCCGATAAGACAGCATTCTTGCCGGACCGACACGAGATCCACGCCTCTTCACAGCCACCCAACAGCTACACGGCATGCCGTGACGTGTCGTGACAGCCTTCCGCCTGCAGTTGCCTTCCCAGACTGCAAATGGAGCACGATCAGTTATTAGCGTGGCTTGTCTTGTACAGACGTTTAAAGAGAAGAAGAAGGAGGAGGAGGTTGCATTGCGTTCATCCACTCAATACGAGAATAGACGAATTAAGGGGAGATAAGTTATTAATTATTTTCGGATGAGTTTATGGACCTTTGATGACTACGTGCACGAATGAAGAGTTCCATTCAGCACAGCAACACATCCTTCTGGGAATGTTTCCAGCCTATACAGATGTTAGCAATTACAATCCGATGAGTGGAAAAATCAAAAGTTAAAAATTTTAAAAATATTAGTTATTCTAAAGAATGTATATTTTTCAAATCATAGGTTAAAAATCGAACGACCCAATACATGAATTTTCAGAGATTTGTGATGGCATGGAGGATATGTAACATGTCGCTATAAATTACTCCACTGCTTGTTCGTAACACTTTGTGTTGGAGCGGGTGAAAGAGTATTTTTCTTTTGCATTTGTTAAGTGATTTAAGTGCTTGTTGTGATAAATGGTTAAACATGACGCATATGCACGTGATGTACTAGGGTGAGCGGCAGTATTAATTTTATCCCATGACATTTTACATTTCTTAATTTCAGAAACAATTTGCATAACCCGTAACTGAAATTCCATTACCTCATCGTCGTCAAGTGATTCCAGAGTTGGAACTATCCCGCTAAAAGGCATATGCCGACTGGATTTTCTGTGCGGTGCATTAATGTGCTATACCTCCACAGGTACGATTGCCGAAACAGGAAATGTAGACACGGAATGGCAAGAAATGCATTTCTGAAGAAGAGAAATTTGTTCACATCAAATATAGATTTAGTGTTAGAAAATCTTTTTTTTTTAAGGTATTTGTCTGGAGTGTAGCCTTTTATGGAAGCGAAACGTGGACGATAAATAGTGAAGACAAGAACCGAATATAAGCTTTTTAAATGTGGTGTTACAGAAGAATGCTGAAATTTAGATAAGAGTTTCTCAATAGAATTGGGGATAAAAGAACATTGTGGCATAACTTGACTAAAAGGAGGGAGCAATTGATAGGACACATTCTGAGACACCAAGGTATCACCAATTTATTACTTGAAGGAAGTGTGGGGGTAAAAACTAAGAGGGAGACCAAGCGATCAGTACAGTAAGCAGGTCCAAAAGGATGTAGGTTGCCGTAGTTATTCTGAAGTGAAAAGGCTTGTACAGGATAAAGCAGCATGGAGAGCTGCATCAAACCAGTCTTCGAACTGAAGACCACAACAACAACCTCTACAGGATCAAGCTGCCTTTTACTGTAAACGCAGCAACTAAACACTGACAGCAACAGCACGGCTAAACAACAAAGGAAACGACAAATGCAGTCTACGCTGCACAGTTGGCAACGAACATCTGCAACTCGCTACGCCACGAAATCTACCGACTGAATGATTGAAATCATGGAAAATTTGGCCAGGCAGTACATATTTGATGACGCAAAAAAATCGAAACAATTCACCGCGATTGTTGATGAAACTCCAGATGTGTCATATCAAGAATAATTGACTCTTGTTATAAGATATGTAATAGAAAAGCTCGAAATCAAAGAAAGCTTTCTTGGTTTTTACAAAACTGATTTGACTGACGGTGAAACGTTATACAAGCTGCTTGTTTCAATTTTCGGTGAACTTGGCACTGACCTTAAAAATATAATTGCTCCAGAGCTATGACGGAGCGGGAAACGAAAGGGTGTCGCTGTGAGGATGAAAGAACAAAACCCGTGTGTTATGTTTGTACATTGCTATATGCATTCTCTAAATCTTGCACTTGCCGATGCATCTAAAAACATTCCTTCTGTTCGCAACGTTTTTAGTACAGTCCAACAACTATACTGTTTTATTGAGGCTTCGTCTAAAAGACATGCAGTATTTGCCACAGTAAAAAGTGCAGCATGTGCAGTCAGAGAAGGAATAAATAAGGATTTGTCCTTGAAAGCACTAAATGACACAAGATTTAGCAGCAGATATGAAAGCTTGCGAGCAGTTCAACAACACTTAATAGATATACCGCACATGCTGGAAAATATTGAAGCTACTGACTTCAAAACTAGTGGAGATGCTCACGGATTGATCATATGTATTACCAAGTTTGAATTTATTTTTGTATTGAATACTATGAAGTACTTTTTTGAAAAAACTAACATTCTTTCAAAGAACATACAGAATCATGATGTATCCATTCATGAAGTAGTCCAGGTGGCTGACAGCGTTTGAGAAATGAAGAGTTCCAAAAGTTTTTTACTGAAGCAATTGATTTTTGTGAAAGACATGACTTTGAGGGGCCAACAGTTCAACGCAAAAGAAAACTTCCACAAAAAATAGGAGGAGATGTTAATCCTGAATATGATTCACCTGAAGCCTACTTTATAAAAACATTTTACTACCCTCTGTTAGATACACTCAGTGAGAACATTAGGTCACGATTTGAAAAAAAACCAGCTGGATCTACTCTGCAACATGGAACTACTGCTGACGGCTTCGATGAAGAACAACTCAATTTGTAACGAGCGTATCAAGGAAGCATGTTTTGCTGTGAGTTCCGCATTTGGTTTGGAAAATGATAATTTATCTCAGAAATCGATGTATTATCAGGAAAGAAGCATGATTCAGACCAAATAGATCGTCTCTTGGTTTCACAAATTATGTCTAAAAATGTTAACAACCAGTATGTATTCCCTAATATGTTGAAGCTATTGCAACTGTTTTTGACTATCCCGGTGTCCACTGCAACGGCAGAACGATCTTTCAATGTCCTCAAACGGATCAAAAACTACTTGAGGAATTCTATGCTTCAAGAACGTTTAACACATTTAGCTATACTAGCCATTGAAAAAGATGCGGCTAAAAACATCAAATTAGAAGAATGTGTAGAAATTGATACCAGGCGGAAACCGGCACATAGCTTTGTTTTAAAGCAATTATGCTTTGACAAGACGTATCATGTTAAATTGCGCTATTGTCTATGATTTTTGTTTATAATTAAACTAATGTTCCTTTGTTTGTAACAGTTGTATTTTACTAGACAGCTTAATTAAACAACTTATGACAATTAGAATTGTATATTGTCTTTTGTTTTTCCTCGCATTTGGTATATAGGCCTGTAGGTGCAAAAATCAAACTATAATATGAAATAATTTCTTACAATGCCATTTTTAGTTTTAGATTTTATTTTGCTCCCCCACTTTTAACGTCCAATCGCCGCCACTGGATATAAGGACTGAATAGCGTGACAGAAAGGGGGGAAACGCGTTGTCCATATGGTGTGAGACGTTGCGGAATGTGTGGGTTCACTGTTCACTGTTCACTAATGACGACAGCTGTGCAGAACAGAAAGCATGTACTACGTAACTGTTCATGATCTGGTGATTCCATGAGATGCTACACACGATGTTTAAAAAAGGTGTGTGGTCATCGAAACACGAAAAATATGTTCCACTAAACATGGATAAGGAAATGCATACTTTTAAGAGAAATACGTGTTTATCGGTTGGGCTACACGACGCTTAGTTCTTGATAGTCTCACAGTCACTGCGTTGCCACTTCGTTTTATGAGTCAACAGGGAATTAACGTTTTAATCTCACAAGGAGAGGACGTCATCGCCGAATTCGTCCAAATTTATGGTACATGTAGGGCGTGGTGAGACACGAAACTGCCCTAAGTGGGAACTCCAGATGGCCAAGCGTTTAGGAAATAAAGGAAGTTTGATACGTAACTATCACTATATACATCTTATAAACTGTCCTTAAGAGGGCATGATTAGGAAGCTGTGTTTAGTTCGGCAGTAAAATATCGGATTCGTATTGCAGCACGCACGGAGCCATTTAAACAATCATTATTACCATGTTCAATGCGTGAATGGAATGGTGAAAAACGTTAAAAACTGGTACACTTTCTTTACTTCGGGCCTCCTTACCACCCGTTAAGCTCGGCCTTGCGCTCGCCGTTATCGCCTTCGTCGGCGGTGGCTTCTCTAGCCTTCTCTTTTCATTTTTTTATTGAGTGAGAATTTGTTTTCTTCGTATGCCGTTTGCAGACAGTCGGCTGCGATGACTTGTCTTCCTCGGAAAATAAAGAAACCAAATAAATTGAGTCTCGTATCCTTATCTCCTCAAGGAGGTAAAGAAAATAAATAAATAAGCGTTAAACGAAACGTCTCCTCGATCTATTCTCGGCGCATTGTTTCCTTTAGAGTTCATCTTCTTGAGTAATATTATAAGCGGTCTGTTTCTTGTCGTAATTAGTCGTCAGTTTCCCGATTGTGTTGTGTGGTTCTGCTCATAACTCTTAAAGCACATAGCGGTGGAATTTCCGTGTTTTGGTACTCAAAATTGAAACATTTACATAACGAATACATCATACAATTAGGTTTACGTTAAGTCTGCACCATGATTCTCAGCATATTACCGTATGTCGTAGTAACTTCGCATGTTGATTTTCTACATATGCACTATATTCTGCAAGCGTTGCATGTCGGTTATGAATGACATAAGCAGCGGTGTGTCCTAAAAACGAAATAGCCGCATTGTGTTTCTTTCTAGGGTATCTTAGCTTCTCCGGTCTGGTAAGTTCAGTGATATCAACGTTCTGCGGCGTCGTGCGGTCAATGATTCCCAGTCTGCGTCTCACGTGCGTCACCATCTGGCCAGTGATGCCGCAGGACAACCTGTGCAGTAGTGTGTCCACTTACCCGCAGTCCGCGCAGGCTGGTGTTGCGCACAGGTGGATGTTGTTGAGCTTTTCATTTATGGGAACTTTGTCGTTTACTATTAAAATGTTCAAATGTTTGTTAAGCTTAAGGGACTTAACTACGGGGTCATCAGTCCCTAAACTTACAAACTACTTATGAACTACGTACAACTAAGGACGGCACAAATATTCATGCCCGAGGGGGGATTCGAACCCCCGACCGTAGTGGCCGTGCAGACCGTGACTGAAGCGCCTCAGTCCACTCGGCCACCGCGGCCGGCGTTTACTATTAGAAACCACGTAGATGTAATGCGTGATGACAATACATGACAATGAATGTTTCTCCAAATAATGCTACACTTTGCATGAGGATATTTTGTGGTGGCCCTGCTTTCTCTTCCATTTGTTGTGATGAAGTTGTATATTTTCTTATTAGTTTATAGTAGACCAATGTTAGTCGCATGTCGTATGTAACTGAATTCATTGTAGTAAATCCTGATGTGACGATAGGTCTCCAGCGTGACATTAAAAACTTGGTTGTCTCGGTCTCTGTTGATCATTTTGTAAATACGACTTATCAATAATGTACGGCACTCGTGTCTTACGCTGACTAGTCCTAGTCCTCCTCTTGTTGTCGGAAAGTCAGGGTGTCGAAGCAGCTACGTGGGAGTAGCCGAGTGGTCTGGAGCGCCACATTACGGATCGCGCGGCCTCCCGCTTCGGGGGTTCGAATCCTACCTCGGGAATGGATGTGTGTGTTGTCCTTACGTTAGTTTAACTTAGTTTAAGTAGTTTGTAAGACTAGGGACTGATGACCAATGTAGTTTGGTTCTATAGCATTACAAACAGTTGAACAGTTGTCGAAGCAGACTTTGAAGATATGGCCTCTTACAAAGTACCAGCATAACGCCTTCTGTACACTGTCTGCAAGCTGTTCAGAAATAGGTAGAATTTGGCCGAGATAGTGCATCCTGCTCGCTATGGATATTCTCACGGTGTGTACTCTTTGCAGAGTCCAAATCCCTGTCTGAGTAAATCTCTGTCGTTGCTCTGTTTTTGTGCAACATGTCCGTCCTATTTTTTTCGTCATAACGTCTGTTGTAGCACTCCAGTACATGCCAAGGGATTTGTGTTGAGGTCTTGTTTCGCACCAGTCGAGGTGGTTGATATTGCCAATGCCTCTTCCTATATGGAGCAACGTTGTCTTCCTAATGCTTAATTTAGCCCCGCAGGTCAAATTATAGACACTGACGAGCTCCCTCACTGTGGCTAGATGCTCAGTAGATGACACTGCAAGACAGATGTCGTCAGCGTACGCGATACACACCGTTTCTTCCGTTCCTATGTTAATTCCAGAAACTGTGAGATTGATGCTGGCAAGCAGGGGTTCAACAGCTATGGCGTATAATGTCATAGACAACGGACAGTCTTGTCTAATGGACCTCCTAATGGGTATTTGGTTGGTCAGGTGTCCATTAATCAGCACTCGTTACGATGCATTGTAGACGCAATTCCTAAGTGGGAGGAGAAGTCGTTGTCCAAAACCCATCTTCGACATAACCTTGAACAAGTAGTCGTGACTCACGCGGTCGTATGCGTTTTCGAAGTCTAGGAATAGCAAAGCGCCGTGTTCATTGTTGTGTGCCAGTGTACATATAATATCCCGCAGTTCACACGCAGCTGATATTACACTTCGTCCGAACAGCGCACCATGCTGGTGTCTTCCGAGTATTTTATGTAACACCGATTGCATTCGTTGTTTGATGCTCCTTGTAATAATTTTAAAATCTGCATTGAGTAAGGTGATAGGTCGCAGCTCCTGAATCTTTTTACTATTTCCGTAATGTTTGTAAAATTCGGCGCTAAGTCCGTCTGGTCCAGGAGATTTTTGGTTTGCGGCATTGAAGACAGCCTCTGTGATATCTTATTCGCTAAACGGTGCCTCCAGAGACAAGTTGTCGTCATTTGACACGACGGGTTCTATTTCGCTTACGACACTGTTGCATAGTGTGTCGTTAATCACCTGCATGCCATACAAGTCTTTATAATAGCTGCATACCATAGATGACACGTTCCTTTGCTTATTGGCTACCATCCCCGATCCATCATCAATCGCTTCTATGTGTTTAGCTCTTTCACGCCGTACGGTTCTAAGTGTATGGTAAACAGACGCTGTTTCTTCGGATGCATCCTATGGTTGCGATCTTAATATAGTGCCCTTCATTCGCTTCCGGTACAAAGTTGTGATCTTAGCTTTATACTTTTTGATGCGTCGGTAGCTGTCATCAAGTGTGAGGTCGGTGGAGAGGTAAATTTCACGGAGACCTGAAAAGTAAAATTCGATGGTCTGTTTGTGGCAATAGGACTTTCGGTATGCATATCGTTTGGCTGTGGACAGAAGTTTAGGTTTGGCTTTGTAAAGCCAGCATTCGATAATCGACCTGTATTGCGTCTGGGAACGTCGTAATTGCGTCCACGCCTGTTCGATTTCTTCATTTAACTGTTCGTCTTGCAGCAAGCTGATGTTGAATTTCTAGTAACCCTTCCCACGGTATACTTGTGGTCGACGTGGGTTTATGTAACACTCGTGGACACTGTGGTGTGAGAAAGAAACCGACGCGATGTCACTATTCATGACTTTAGATCTCAGCGCGTTCGATACATAAATGCGATCTATCCGACTGGCGGAATTGCCGGTTATGTGGGTGAAAGCAATGCGGTCCCCGTGAACTTTTTCCCACGTATCGATTAATTTTAACCCGTGGACTAGATGGTCAAGTTATAAACATTTATTGAGGTTTGGTGTTTGATCTTTGCCCGAGATGACACAATGAAAATCTCCTCCTACGACGAGGTTCTCAGAACATCCATTAATTAAGAAACGCGCATCATTTTTATAAAACGAGCGGCGGCGAGTACTTCTTCATCGGGTAGGGCTGTGTTTATGGCTCGCGGGGGAGCAGGTGGCTGGCGACTGTGGGGTACTGCGCGCGCTGCCCGCCTTCCGCGTCTCTCTCGACCGGGAGCTGAACAGGCCGCCTGCGCGGGAATTCTGCTCGAAGATGACCTGGCACGTTGCACGCAGAACAAGTATGTGGCTGTCCCTCATAGACAACGAGAGCCTTGAAACCACACAAGTTTATGAAAGACGAAATGTGGGCTTGCAAGTCAATCTTAACAGACCGTACACCGTTGTCTAGTTTATAATGCACATTGCCACCCCATCGATCAGCAGTTACAATATACACAATGTCGTACTTAGAAAGGGCCTGTTTAATATAATACAGTTCAATTTCGAAGGATGCCTTGTACTTAGCAGTTCCATTGGTCTTGTCCATGATCCGTCGGCAGAGCTCATCGTTTCTCAACTTCACTGTGTAGACGTTGCTGATAAAGTCATAGGCCATTCCAAACAGATCTTCTTCAGGTACATTGAATGTTACGTGAAACCAGTCATCGAACTCATAGATCTTTGGTAAGCGCGCGCGAAATAAAGAGAAGGCGAATGGCACCGGAGACCCCGCTCTGCTCACACGTCCGGCCGCTACAGCGGTCCGGCCGAGAATGTGGTACAGAGGGACGTATCCTCTGCTATGCACTTCACAGTGGTTTGCAGACTATTGATGTATATGTAGATGTAGACTGACGTCACAATTAACCGCAACATCATATACATCATTTTATTAATTTATATAAGCAAAAAATGAAAGTGCATTGGATAAAATTATGAACTTTTGCAGTTACGTGGTTTTTTAATGTCTCCATAGACAAACAAAATTAATTGACATTCTGAAAATAGCTCCTTTCATTGCATAGTCCAGCAGCGAACCACGCATAACACAGCATGACGCTAAATACTTGCGAGGTCAATGTAGTTTGATGCAAGCTTCTCGGGAAGTGATTTGTTCTTCTTTCTCGATTAGGTAAATGCAGTTTTGAAATTTTTTTTAATAAAATTTTTTACCTGACAGTAAAATATAAAATACACAAAATAAGATATATGATGTTGCCGTTAATTGTGAAGTCAGCAGTGTACACATTGTCAAGGAGAAAACAAATATTTTCCGACGGCTGGAAGCAAATCCGCGAATCTTTCAATACAAATCCGATCTCTTACCTCTGAGCCAAACTTCGCTTTCTAAACGGACTCTCTCAGGGGCAGTTGATAATGTGCATATGGTGATAGATCCGTATCAAACTTCCTTTTATTTCCTAAACGCTTAGCCATCTGGAGTTCCCACTTGGTGCCCTTTCACATCTCACCATACCCTACATGTACCATAAATTTGGATGAATTTGGCGATGACGAGTAGGCATCCTCTCCTTGTCAGCAGTGTACCTACCATTAGGTAGTCTGCAGTCAGTTTTGAAGTTGGAGTCGTGGTGTGGACTGCTTTATTTATCTTTAGTTTGTAAGCCTTACTGTACAGTAATGTCAACCATGGTGTTTTACCACGTTTTTGTTTACTTTTCCTGTACTGTTCGATTGTACAAACGGTGTAGTACATTAACATTGTCTATCTTCCATTAGTTGTTAGCAATGGAAGCCTACTACTCGACAATTCAAATGGCGGATATGATATTCTGCCATGTTTTAGCACATTGACTTTATCTTGCGAGCCCGTTCCCAATGCGTTGAAAAATATACATAGGGACACATGTACCATATCACCTCAGATGTCGAACGGCGGAAGACATCACTCAGTCCGCACGCCTGCAATGCAGGACATGTGCTATATTCAGTTAAAGAAATCCATGGAACAGTGTGCGACTATTAATACGATTAGTAGCAGCATAAGGAGTATCTCACTCCCTTATCTGGAAGGGGACGGCGAGTAGGCCTTCATCCCGCGCGGAAAAGGCCGTGCGGTCTGGAGCGTCACGTTGCGGATCGCGCGACCTCTTCTGACGGAGGTTCGAGTTCTCCCTCGGGCACTCTTGTTGTTTATTATTCTTTGCAGCAGTTAGTTTAAGTATTTGGTATGTCTAGGGACCAATGTCCACACTATTTTGATCCCTTAGAACTACACTACTGATAACAATTAGGGGATCATTTATCATACCGTACAGTATATAGATATGGTAATGTATTTTATTCAGATATTGGTTACAATTATAATTTGTGTGTGATACAGTACAATATTTTGCTGTCTCAAAAGTTTACTTGAGGTTTACATGGTGTTTACTTAGAGCGAGGCACTATGGGGTCCCTTAATTAGTGGAAAAGTCATTCTCGTTCACTTTAATATGTTGTATAATCACCCTGGAAGGACAGCACAATTGCACAACTACGTGGTATGGACAGAATGAGGTTATCAATCAGCTCTTGAGGGATATTTGGCCATTTTTTTTAAAAAATGTTCAAATGTTTCTAATGCTTATGGGACTTACCGGCGAACAAACGGGTCATTCCATTCGATCAATTTCCTCAGCTACAAGCATGTTGTCCACTAGTGCAGATCTCTGGGGACGAGAGTTATCGTCCACCAGAAGGAACCCATCTCCTACGACACTATCGTGGGGCACAACAACAGGTCGAAGGATCTCGTTTCTATACCTCTGAGTAGTCAAAGCGCCACTCTGACTGGCATACAGGTCCGTGATTCCGCCAATACTGACTCCTACCCACACCATTATATAAATGTCTGTAAATCTATCGGACCAAACTGCGTAGTCATCAGTCCGTAGCTTACAAACTACTTAAACCTAGGTAAACTAACCTACGGACAAACACACACACCCATGCCCCAGGGAAGACTCGTACCTCCACGGCGAGCAACAGCGCGCTCCGCAGCGAGACGCTTTATACCGCTCGGCTGCTCCACCGCGGTCCCACACCATTCATCTACCGCCATGATAGGGTGGCGTTTCCTGCACACAAGCAAGCTTCTACGTTCTCCCGAGATAAGGGTACGACGATTGTTCGGCTGAACACAAAACCTTGACTTATCTTTGAACAGAAACCGTTGACATTCTTTACGACTGCCATCCTGAAGTTCCTCAGCCCAGTTTCTGCGGGCTAAACGGTGTCTTGGTTCTATGAGACTCACACCACAGGTCTCCATGCGTAGAGGCCACATTTCCGCAGGCACAAGTCAACACCAATCCACTCTGCAGCAACTTTCTGTTATTACCGCTCCATACAACCGACAGAAAGACGTCGAACCATATACTTCATTCTGCCGATGACAAAATTTCTGAACCAAGGTATCTCAACTGATCCCCCTAATTTATTTTTGACGAGTGCATATGTATTCGAAAATTAGAATTTTCCTACTTCATGAAAAATTGTTGTACCCATATCATCTAAAGGCGTTCAGTCCCTGAGGCCACAAGACCATCATGGCAAAGAGTGGTTCTATTAATGGCTGTTGCAGAAGTATGCCTCAGATGCACTGTTCACCGATGAAGAAGTGTGAGTGTTTGTCAAAATACCTGATGTAATTCAAACATGTAATATTTCTATGTAATAGGGCATTTAAAATAGAAATGGTGTTCACAAGAGATCGTGTTTTGAATATCCATTACCAGCGTGTATACGCTGATGTGGATCCCCACGCAATTCAGGACAGAGCACATCAACACCGATTCTCAATCAACGCATAAGCAAGAGTTCGTGGTGATCAATGATAGACCTACATGTATTACCACAAAGGTTAAATTGGGTGCATCACCTGGACTTTCTCATTAATGTATTTCCTACCTTACTGGAGTATTTGTCGTGTCAGCAACGCTTCCGTCAGTGTGCGCGAAGATCTGACGTTGACATTTCACGACCGCCTGGTGGTTCGGAGAGGCCAATACCTTGGTCTTTCAGTTGCCCAGATTACACTGTCCTAGACCTTTGGTTACGGAGCCACTTGAAAGAAATAGTCCACGCAGTTCCCGTCATCCATATGCAGGCACTACAGATGCGCATCCTTAATGCGTGATACCAAGTAGTACAACAACAACCGGATCTAGCTCAAAGGGTACATGCCGTACGCCAAAAGAGAGAGGGAAGATGAACATGAATGGAACCCAAGTGGAAATCCTTTTATGAACATGTGTTATCTCGAAAAGTATGCATTTCCGGACAAATGTTTCTTGGACTTATTTTTCTTGTTTCAGTAGATTTTACTACCTCTCAGAATATTCTACATTTTTTGAATGTTCTGTATTTTATTTGTCAGTGACAAGTGAACTGTCTGAAAATGTTTTCTTATCGGGCGGTGATTCATGACTTCAACGTTTTGTAGTAAGTAAATTGTATGCAGAAGACTTACAAGTAGACCTCAAGGGTATCGCATTATAGAATTTCTTTATATTTACGATACGTGAAGTTAATAACTTAAATAACAATAAGCCAAAGCCATTCGAAGCAGCTCTCAAAAATTTTCGAGAAAATCGACTTTGAAGTTTTGCAAAGTACACGTAACTACTAAGTACTAATAACTAATAGAGTTGCAGCATCTCTCAGCGTAGCTCAGGTGCTAGCGTTCCAGCCTTCCGACGCCGAGGTCGGTGGTTTGAATTCTATCACGGCAGATTTATTTTTTATTTTTATTTTCTACCGTTGTGTTTGAATACTTACACAAATTTAATATCTAATGGTAATTTTCACGAAAAGTTTTTGTGTATTCGTAATTTTCTATTTTTTTATGGAAGGTTATTAATAATGATGGTCAATCAAAAAAACGTAAATGACATTTTTTACAGTGTTGGCTTCGCTATTAGTTGACGACGGTAGTTTTTGATCTTCAGTTTCTGAAGAGCTACGGCACTGTATTTGGAAAGTCATCTCCCTAGCTACTAATTGCTTTCCAAGAAGCTACCCTACTCAACCATCGTTTAACGTGACGACACGGCTTGCAATTCGTCTACATACACATAAACAAAAACTGTCACGACACGTGGAATTAGAGATTCCAAAATGTTTTATATAACTGAATGCGAAAACAAGAAACAAAAATGTCCCCGTGGGATTCGAACCTTCGTCTCTATGGCTTTGACACCAGTACGCTAACATCTGAGGTAAACCAACAGATGCTGCAACCGTTTTAATTACTGGTACTTACGTGCACTTTGCAAGATTTCAAAATCGATTTTCTCGATAGTTGTCGAGAGTTGCGTCTAATGACTTTGGCTGATGGTTATTTAAGTTCTGAACTTCACATACCATAAATATAAAGAAATTCTAAAATTCGTGTCCCATATGGTCTCTTTGTTAGTATGGTTAGTGACAGCTAGGAATCATGTTTATGAGAAATGAAACCACTTCAGCTGTAAATTCCTTTTTTATTCGTTCAGCACGCGATTGGTTTCACAGCACTTTCAACTGTATCTTGAGTTGCAATATACATATTAAATAGTACGATGGTATGTGAAGCAATAAATACATCTATGTTGGAAAAAGAAAAAAAACCATTGATAGGCTAGAGGTAGTACGTTCATTTGGCAAGATACGTACTTTTATATGTTCTTCATGAATTATTAGCATTTGTACCATGTTAGGCAAGATCGAAATCACTGCACAACACCACCTATCGCTAAAATGTAACTGCGGCCCTCTTTCTTATAATAAATATAAGGTAATGGATCAGTGAGACTTGAGCAGACGTGTGTGTGATTGTACCGCCAAATGAGTGGGTTTGCAGGAGGCAGAGGGTGTCATGCGTCCATCACGTAAACTGCTTCTCGTGAGGTGCGAAGTGTTCCGGCAGTACAACGGATGTGTACATAATAGTTCACGAAAGATCGTAGAATACGATGCACCACTCAAACCATTGCCGAGAAAACCGACATCTCATCCGAATGTCATTTCAGAACAGATCTGCTTCCTCCTCGGCTCTGGCACAATAGTGGAACAGTGAAAGTAGGAAAGGAAGCTTGAGGTTTAATATGCCTTCGACAGCGTCGTCATTAGAGACGAGCTCACTATCGGATATTTGTGTAAGAATGGGAAGGAAAATCGATCGGACTCTTTTGAATGAACCATCCTGGCATTTGCCTGTAGTGATATATGGAAATCGCCGAAAACCTAAATCTGGATGGCCGGGGATAGATATGAACCACCGTCTTCCCGAATGCGAGTCCAAAGTGGTACCATTGAACCACCCCAGTTTCGTATGGTTCGCGGAAGAAAGGAATGCCGGTATGCCTTCGTGTGGACTCTAATCTGTCTAATTTTATCCTTTTGGTTGATTCGCGAGATATACGTTGGAAGAAGGAAGGATTATATAGGTTAACTCTTCGAGAAACGTAAACACTCAGAACTTTGGCAGAAACCCGTATCGCTGCGCAGAACGTCTTTCTTGCAGCGTCTGCCGTTCGAGTTTCCCGAACGTCTCTGTGACGTTTTTGCGCTTAAAAATGAGTGGGAACGAAGCGTGGTTCTCTCAGTTGGCTGTACTCTATGTATTCTATCAGCGCTATCTAGTACAGATTCCACACTGATGAGCAACACAAAAAATGTTCAAATGTTTGTATAGGTTATGGGACTTAACTACGGGGGCATCAGTCCCTAAACTTACAAACTACTTATGAACTACCTAACACTAAGGACGGCACAAATATCCATGCCCGAGGGGGATTCGAACCCCTGACTGTAGTGGCCTTGCAGACCGTGACTGACGTGCCGCAGTCCCCTCGGCCACCGCGGCCGGCGATGAGCAACACACAAACGTCGACCGAACAACTGTAATATAAATACCTGACCATTAAAATTGCTACACCACGAATATGACGTGCTACAGACGCGAAATTTAACCGAGTGGAAGAAAATGCTGTGATATGCAAATGATTAGCTTTTCAGAGCATTCACGCAAAGTCGTACCGCGACAGTGCTACTCGCGTTGGTCGCGATCCAATGACTGTTAGCAGAATATGGAATCGGTGGGTTCAGGAGGGCAATACGGAACACGGTGCTGGTTCCGAACGGCCTCGTATCACCAGCAGTCTCGATCCCTGAGGCAACAGAAAGGGACGTTTGCAAGACAAAAACCTTCTGCACGAACAGTTCGACGATGTTTGCAGCAGCATGGACTATCAGCTCGGAGACCATGGCTGCGGTTACCCTTAACGCTGCATCACAGACAGGAGCGCCTGCGATGGTGTACACGCCGGCCGCGGTGGCTGAGGTGACTGAGGCGCTCCAGTCACGGTCAGCACGGCCATTACGGTCGGGGGTTCGAATCCCCCCTCGGACATGGATATTTGTGCCGTCCTAGTTCGTAAGTAGTTCATAAGTAGTTTGTAAGTTTAGGGACTGATGACCCCGTAGTTAAGTCCCATTAGCTTAATAAACATTTGAACATTTGATGGTGTACACAACGACGAACCTGGGGGCACGAATGGCAAAACGTCATTTTTTCGGATGAATCCAGCATCATGATGGTCGCATCTGTGTTTGGCGACATCGCGGTGAACGCGCATTGGAATCGTGTATTCGTCATCGCCATAATAGCGTATCACCCGGCGTGATAAGTGTCTGAGACTTGTCGCCAATCGAAAATCCGTGGGATATGGTGAAATGTAGAAATTTCAAATGTGTGATATTATGTAATAGTGGATCATCCCGTAGAGATGGACTACCATTGTTACCGGTTTGGAAGTTATTCAAAACATCCGATATGTTCATCTTGTTACTACATTAATTTTCGTTTTAGGTTGAATATGAACACTCTATAAAAATTTCATCCTTCTATGATAAACCGACAGATTACGCCAAAGATATTTACCCATGGACCATTATTCACAAACAGAGCCACAGTGGGTTTCCGTCTAATTTAATGTTTGTAAATCTAGTGGACCAAACTGCAGTGGTCATCCGTCCCTAGACTTACACACCACTTAAATTAACTTATGCTGAGGACAACACACACTCATTCACACACTTTCCCGAGAGAGGACTCGACCTCAGACGGAAAACAGCCACGCACCCCTCAGCAAGGTGCTTTAGAGAACATGGCCAGTTTCCGCACGGCGGTTTCCATCTCTACCTTTGCAAATTCGATGTACGAGAGAGTCCACTGTTGTACTAGAACACAGTTAGAATGTTCCACAGTATTTATGGATATTCCTTTTACAGTTTGCGGACCATCAATGCTACTCAACATAAGTTTTCCACACCACAACTTGTAACCAATGAATAAAGTTTATCATTCAGTTTTCCATCTAATGATGGGAGTAGATATCATTTTATACATCAATTCTATTCCTTCAGAAGTAAATCGCCTCTGAAGATACAACTCAAACCTCTGTAAAACCGGATGTGCCGGAAGAATAAAAAAGGTATTTACAGCTGAAGTGTTTTATTTCTATTAAATAAATAACTTATGTTAATTCAGTAATGTGTCATGAGATTTATACAATATATAAATACTGCTGGCAGTATCCTGATAAAAATATTTGATAATGATAGTGTTACTTTAACGAAGCTATTGGTTTGGAAGAAAGGGCAACAAATTTACTCAGAAATCAAGATATGATCATCTTGAAAACATTGAAAGCTTAGTGTAACGCTGCAAACTAGAAAATCTTTTTATACGTGGATTTTTATTCATACTCTGTTCATTCGACGAGAATATTGCAGTAGTACTTTGAAGAGTAACTGTTAACTGTATTACTTCAAGTTAACAATGTTTGTGACTTGTGGTCAATATTAGAGATTCTCACAGAAGCGTTTATCATTTCAGAACAAGATGAAAATTCAACAGGGTAAGAATGATTATGAACACTATATATTGTATTTTCAGCGCCGAGCTATTACAGTGCTTCCGAATTCAGATGCGCTTGTTCTAGCTAATACGGTCATATATTTTATTGGTGGCCTGCGTTATTATTGAACGAAAGTGAAGTAGTGGTAACGTATTGGACTCCTGTTCGGGAGTTTTGCCGTAGAAATCTATAGTGGGCCATCTAAATTTTGTTCCATGAACTGTTGTTGGAGGGTTTCTTCGGAAGAACACAGCCGCTTGCCTTCATCGGTTCAAGTGAATGATCTGTATATGATGACGTCGTTGTCGTTTGGACTCTACTTTTCTCACTTTCTTATTTTCTAGCAACAGCCAGAGCAAATTCCAAATAGTTTAATCGTTATAATTCTGTCAAATAAGCCAGTTTGCACTTAAATCATCAGATAAAAGTGTCTTATGTTATCGATGAACATCGGAATCTTTAGATTTATATTCTTTAAACTCAGCAAATTGAAGGATATTAATGCGACATCACCTGTATCATCTTGTGGAGTTCTGAATCTGTAGCCTTCTATTACGTGGAGAAAAATCTACCGAAGTTTTCTTCTTCACTTAGGGACTCCCTCTTCCACTGGAAGCCAACCACAAGGTTTTACGATCGAGCGGCGTTCTCCCTTGCTGGGGCAGCTAATGGCTAAATAGGAAAGGAAATAAACGCAGTGAGTCAGCAGCGAACCACACCCTTCCGCAAAAATGCGGTGCTCCCCTCTTCTTTCGACGCTCCCTTCTGCAGCAGAGCGCTACACCAGTAATACCGCTCTATGAAGTTAATCGTGTTCCAGGAGTGCAGCTACTTATAAACGAATCTTACGTTACTCAATTTCGACCCCAAGATTTGAAATTATTATTAGGATACGCGAATATGTAATTTGTCGTCTACATAGTTATACGATACAATTTTGTGCGATTTAGTGCGAATATAATGCCCATTAGAAGTTGAGAATTAGTTAAAACATACAAATAAACCATAAAATAATTAACAACAACCTAGAGATGGTATTACATAAAGTTACCATCGCCACAATCCGTAAAACCGTCTATATGTAATCAACAGTGTGAGATGTTGGAGATTATGCATAAAATGAACGTGCTTAAATAACAGTCTCGGTGGAATATCGGACATCGTTCATATGAGCCAGTTTCGATTTAGGAAGATGATGAATGTTTTGTCTGTTATTGTCTGAAATATTTTCCACTGCTGAAGCATTCAGAAAGAAGAATTTGGCATTACTGACAATAGAGCGGTCCTGGAGCATCACACTCATTCTCTGTGCCAATTTGGAGACGTGGGTATATATTGGCTTTATCTATCTGTGCCGAAAAGTAAAAAAAAAAAAAAAAAAAAAAAAAAAAAAAAAACCTTCAAATAAAGGGCCCACCTTTATATAGGGCACTCTGGGCAAAAAGTTAACCCGGGTAGCTTCCAACTGCACAAGCTGCAAACGTTTTTCGTTTAAGAACACTATAAATGAAGCCTCCTTGAAGACTAGACTGCATAAATTTCACTATCATGGCTAGTTCTTTTACAGATTGTAGGTTGGACTCAACTCCCACCCTTATCTGCTGATCTACGATTCCTGGAATAAAGCGTATTGCAGAGTAATGGCTCAGCCAAAGCTTACGAAATTATTTTCAGAGGAATATTCAGCTCTGTAGACGGTTCTATTCCATCAGGGACGTCCTAAACAACGTACATTTCAGCGTAGACTGAAAATTTTCCGTAAGTTATACCAGTCATTTATTATCTCTCAACGGAAATATATCATTAAACTTCAAGAGTACCTTAAGGGATACACTGTATGTAAATGAGGTAGTGGATAACTTTGGAAATCCCCTTAGGCTCTTCGGGTACGTTACTGCTGCAGACAGAGAAATCGCAACACTGAAAGATCTTAGGGAGACCTATAGTTCATAGATGCTTGGTAAAGTAATTGCTAGTCAGCTGTCAACATAAACAAATGCTACGTATTGCTTACAAACAGGAAGAAATAACTACTGTATTACTATTAGACTGTTGTAGAACAATCACTGGAAGTAGTATTACCCATACAATACGTAGAAGTATGTGTTCGGAGCAGTTTCAAGTGGAATGGAAACATAAAACTAATCGCATGTAAGCAAGATGTAGACTGTTGTAGAACAATCACTGGAAGTAGTATTACCCATACAATACGTAGAAGTATGTGTTAGGAGCAGTTTCAAGTGGAATGGAAACATAAAACTAATCGCATGTAAGCAAGATGTCACGCTTATATACATACATTGAAAGAATCCCTAGGAAATGAAGTCCGTTCAAGAAGCATATAGCGAAAAAACATTCTTGCGACTAATACCTGAAATGTGCTCGTCTGCCTGGGGTCAGTACCATATAAGATTGATAGAGGGAGTAGAGTGGAAACAAAGTGAAGTAGCTTATTTCATTTCAGGTTCATTTAGTAAACGTCAAAACATCGTATATATACACGGCCAGTCACAGATGCTGTAACATGACCAGGTATGTGTGTTGAAATCATAGAAAAGGCAATCAGTACATTGCTTCCTTTTACGGAAGGCCATTAAGGTAAAAATATAGACATTAAAGACGGCATGGAGACCCACTAACAAATGTTCTTTCACTGAAAAGTTCTCAAATAAAAGAATAAATGAGAAAAGTGACAGTAATACATAAAGTATCCTTTGGCCCAAACCGTAAGGAGGTTTGGGGATTCAAAATGTTCAGATGTTCGTAAAGCTAAGAAACCAAACAGTTGAGGTCGTCGGTTCCTATACTTACAAACTACTTAAACTATCTTATGCTAAGAACAACACACACACCAAAGCCCGTGGGAGCACTCGATACTCTGACGGGGAACGGCTCCGCAATCCGTGGCAAGGCGTCTAAGACAACGCTGCCATTCCTGCGATGCCGTCTGGAGAGTATAGCTGGCGGTGCACAGCGAGGTGACAAAAGTCAACGCATCGGACCTCGATGTTTCGTCGAAGTGGAGCAACTTGTCGCAGCGTGAGCTCGTCAGTCCGCTGGCTGTCACTTGGAGGAATATTGAATCGTGCTGCCTATATTGTCACCAATAGTTTCGGATACTGATGTCTGCTCAGGATTTTGTACACAGACTAACGTCACGATTATATCCCATAGATATTCGATGGGATTCATGTGCCGCGTCGGAGTGGCCGAGCTCATTGAGGCGCTATGCTCCGATGCGCGAGGCCCTTTCCCGTCGGGGATTCGAATCCTTCCTCAGGCATGGATGTTTGCGTTGTCTTTATTATAAGTTAGTTTATAAGTCGTTTGTAAGTTTAGGGACTGATGACACCGAAGTTAAGTCCCATAAGGTTAACAAACGTTTCCGGACATTTCCGGGATTCATGTTGGATGAACTGGGGTGGCCAAATAGTTCTTTGCTGTTGTCCAGAATGTTTTTAAAACTAGTATTGAGCAGCTGTGTCATCCATAAAAATTCAACCATTCTATAGGGCCATAATTCCATGAATGGCTACAAATGGTCACCAAGTAGCCAAACATTGTCGTTTATAGTCAACGATTGATTCACTTGGACCCGAGTACTTAGTTCATTCCATGTAAAAGCAGCCTACTTCATTATGGAGCCCCCATCAGCTTACACAGCACCTTGTTGAAAACTTGAGTGCCTGCCTGAGGGGCCTGCGCCTCATTCGATCCCTGCCATCAGCCCTTACCAACTGAAATAGACTCTTGTGACGAAAACACGTTGTTCCAGTCCTACAGGATTCGATGCATATGGTCGCGAGCTTAGGAGAGGTGCTGCACGTGATACGCTATTACCAAAGGCACCCTAGTGACAGGCTTGCTTCCGTAACCCAGTAACACCAAACTGCGCCGCACCACCCTATCGAATACGTTGTTCATTCCTACCTCGCTGATTTCTGCGACTACTTCACGAAGTGTTTCTTGCCTTAGCACTGACAACTCTAAGGAAATGCCACTGTTCTCAGTGATTAATTGTAGGCTGTCGTCTACTGAGTTGTCCGTAGTTAGAAGTAGTTGCTGAAGTATAGTATTCTCGACTCACATTTGACACTGTGGATCTCGCAATATTTATTTCTATAAGGATTTGATTTTCACATTTTTTGAATTATTATTACACACGTTACAGGCCATTATCAGACCACGCGAAGTATTCATGACTACTTGTTGTAGTTTTGTCCCCTTAAAACATCCAACCAAGAAGGTCATTAGTCCCCCTATGACTACTTGTTCTTCATGTTCTTACTGAACTGTTTCTTTCGTTGTCTAAATTTCCTCTTCCTTTCTTCGCTCCACTTTGGTCTTTGGGCTTTAGGTGCTGTCTTGTCTGACATTATTTCCGACTCGTCTATTCTGTGTCTATACACGCTTCTGCCCGTGATGTCCGCTGAATCTATCTCAGCTTTTTCCACATAAATGTTGGCTTGGGGAATCTAAGGTATAGTGGTTGTGAGCCTTTGTATGTATCTGAGTATTCTGCTGGTGAGTCTGGTCTTTGGGAGTCTTCTGATGTAGGCGTAAAATTTTAGTAGCCTTTTTCTAATGTCGACTGCGAGGTAGGACGACTCTGTGGTGCCTCTGGAATGAAGTCTGCATCCTACGTCAGTGAGGTTTGGTCCAATAATTTTCCTGATAATTTTTCTTTCCTTTGTGAGGATATTCTGTAGGTCATCCTTGGTGTGTAGCGTCAGTGTCTTGCAGGCATGTAGTACATCATGTTTGATTACAGCATTGTAGTGACGAATTTTGATGGAGGTTGACAGACATCTTTTCTTGTAGGTACCCTGTGTTTTGTATAACTCTCTCTTCAGTTTCAGTAACCTGGTGTTCTGCGGAATTTTCTCTGTTCCTGAGGTTCGAGCACTTCCCCTAGTTATTTACATTGTGTTACTATGTTGATATTGCCATAGTCTTTGTTTAAATTCAGTATTTTGAATTTAGTGCAGAATAAATGTGTTCTTTGGAAGAAAATCTGTAGCCCTACTTTTTCTGCGCACTATTTGAATACTTCTACCTGCTTGATGGCTGTGGTTTTGTTTTCTGCAAGTAGAGCCATGTCATCCGAGAAGGCTAAACAGTCAACTACCAGTACATTCTTGGATCGTCCTAGTCACATTGGCGTCCGCTAGCTTTGTAATTTCACCACTTTCTCCCATTTCTTAATGACTTTGACTATCACTAGGTTGAAGAGGATTGGTGAGAGACCACATCATCTGTCCTCATCTCAAAGGGTGGTTCAGAGATTTCCCCTCTAAATTTTACTTTTCATGTCGTATGTGTCAGGGTCTGTTTAATCAATCGCAGTGTCTTGTTATCCAAACCTTGTTCGTATATGATGTTGAATAATGACTGGCAATCAATGGAGTGATACGCTTTTTTAAAGTTCATTTGACTGGGAGTGTGAGCTCTTTGATTTTCAACTTATTCTTCAAAATGAAGATTTCTTCTGCGCAGGAGTGACTAGGTCGGAAGCCCACAACTCGACTATCTTGTGTTCCAGTTGGTTCTGTGTCCTTTGGAGTAGGCATGCTGAAAAGATCTTGTATGTGACTGGTAGTAAGGAAATGCTCCTATATTTTTTTTTACATCTCTGCGATCGCCTTTCTTATGTAATGGATGAATCAGAACGCATTTCCACTCATCAGGCAGTTTTTCTGATGTCCAGACGTCTGTGATAATCAGTATGACTTCTGTGAGTGAGTTTGGTCCCAGGTTTTTCAGTAGTTCGGCCACGGTGCCGTGTTCACCAGATGTTCTGTTTTTTTAGTTTGAGGAGGTGTCTGTGGACCGCCGGCCGCGGTGGCCGAGGGAACTGAGAAGCTCCAGTCACGGTCTGCACGGCCACTACGGTCGGGGGTTCGAATCCCCCCTCGGGCATGGATATTTGTGCCGTCCTTAGGATTAGCTAGTTCATAAGTAGTTTGTAAGTTTAGGGACTGATGACCCCGTAGTTAAGTCCCGTAAGTTATACAAACATTTGAACATTTTTGTCTGTGGACCTCCTCTTGTGTTGAGGGTAGTGAATATCTGCGCCTCTCTTTCCGGTCTTCCTTTAGGAGCTGTCAGTGGGTTCTGGGAAATTCAGAAGTTCTGAGAAATACTATGCAAGCACTTTGCAGTTATGCTTATTTGTCAGTGCCAATGTTACATCACTTTTTCTGAAGCAGAGGTTCGGTGGTGTATATCCTCGGATTTGACCTGCAAACGTCCTGTAGAAATCTCTTGTGTTGTATTTGCGGAAGTTGTCCTCTATGGAATCCAACTATTCTTTCATGAATTTTCTTTTGGCTTGTCTGATAATTTTTGCGGTTGTTCTTCGTGTTTCGTTGAAAGCTTGTAAATTTTCTGAGGAATTTTTTCTATTGTATCCCTGGTGTGCAACTTTCCTAGTGATGAGTGCATTGTCACAATCGGTGTCCCACCAAGGGTGTTCGGTGTTCTTCTTCAGAGGAATGAGTGCTTGTGCTTTTTCTTTGATTTTTCGCTGGAAATTTTGCCACTCATTTACATGTTCTTTTTCCCAGGCTTCTTCCTCTCCAGACTCTGTGATCTTATTTGTGTCAAATTTTTGTAAGGAGGCTTTCTGACTGAAAGTTCTCTTTGTGGTGAATTTGTCACATGTGAGGTAGTGATTCGAGTCAATTCAGGCTCCACTGTGGACCTGTTCATCGTGGATCTTTTTCTGTACTGCCTGCGAGATTGCCACACGGTCGATCTGTTTTGCTTTTGAAGATGCGGTATTTAACGCAGTCCGTGGTGTCTTCGCCTGCGATACGTTTCTCCTGGAGCACGAGGATTAGAATCCCCTAAATCAATAATTTTTTTCATCCTTTTACAAATTATGGCGAAAGGTGACCGCGGATCTCCTTGGCGGATCTCATTGGCAACTGCAATTTCTTTCACTATGTCTATTTCTTGTTTCATATTTTCTTGGCTTAAAGGAATTTTTGTTGCCGTATGTAGCTTTGACCTGTATGCTGCCTGTTTGTGGATGTTTGGATGACATGAGGTTGCAGGGAAGATACAATGACAAACTCCTCAATTCCTGCAATCTCATGTCATCAAAACATCCACAAACAGGCAGCATACAGGTCAATGCTACATAAGGCAAAAAAAAAAAATCCTTTAGGCCAAGAAAATGTAAAACAAGAAATAGCAACAGTGAAAGAAATTGCAGTTGCCAATGATTATAACCCAGCCATGGTCGACATCATACTAAACAATATAAAGAAAAATCCACACCACAGATGAATAAGACAATAACAAATGCATATTCAGCATCCCCTAAATAGGCAACATTTCACAGAAGATTGCAAACATCTTCAAAAATCACAAACGCAAAATTGGCTTTTCTACAAACAACAAATTACAACAAAAGCTACTACATAACATTAAGTGCAAGTATGACACATATTCTGACTCCGGGATATATAAAGAAAACATGCCACGAATGCTCCAAGTTCTTTAAAGGACAAGCAGGCCGAAAAATAAACACCCGATACACAGAACACATCAAAGCCTACACAAACAACACACACACATCAGCAATAGCAGCACATAAAACACACAGGACACCCATTTAGAGGAATTGAGCAGAATGTCAAAGTACTCCACCGACTAGACAAAGGACCTAAAATGGGCCTATATGAAGAACTGGAAGTGTATTCACATAATAGGAAATATAAAGACAAAATATTAAAGAAAAAGTGGAAACTGAATCTGTAAATGTTTTCCTATGTTTCGATAGCATACTCAAATAAAAATGTTAATATGTGTAAATGTAGCACTATGTAAATATGCATAAATTAGGACAATGAACAAAAGTAAAATATCCTCTATAAAAATGCAGCATACTCTATGAAAATATTGTCTTTGATCAAATCCAGCCAAGGATTGCTTTCTAGCATACTCTGTGAAAATGTATCTTTGGTAAACTTAAGCTTAGAACATCTCTGTAACTGTTTATTTATATGTATGTTTGTGACAACTGATGTACTCATGTGCAAAAATATTATATGTGATGTTTGACATGTGTGAGAGCTGCCACAGATGGACCAGACGAAAACTGTAAGTAAAAAGCTTTTCAAAAAAATTCCGCCATTAATTCCATATAGATAACCATAAAGTAAAATCGCGCGTATTTTTGTATGTTACAGTAATGACAACAGAATGAAGCAGGAACTCACACACTCAAAACCTCATAAATAATATGAAACAGCACAAAAAACGCACTTGAAGATGGGAATGATTTCTCGAAACGCGTCGTGCTAAATAAATAAAATATCGTGACTGGTAGCAGTACTGTTATTTATAAACAAATCCATTTACTTTTAATTACCATAATTATTTGTTCACCACGAAAAAGTGGGTACGTCATCCTGGTCCATGTTATAACAACTGATACGGTCTGATGTCTGCACAATCACTGAAAGGTATATTGGGGTATTTGGGGTCTCGGTTATCTTATAACTGAGTGCAAGCTTTGGGGAAAAAAATCTTATATTGTATGCACTAGCCGATCATCGAGGTTTGAATTGTCACAGAATTATATTCTATGTGGATTGTGGTAATGGGCTGAAATTTAACCTTACTGGAGGTTATTTTTCAAAATCTCTTTATTTGTGATAGCGCTTAACTAAATGGCTCTTACTGAGCGTCTTATTATTTAGAAAATATTGTTAGTATTATAAGAACCTGGGTGAATTTGTATAATTTCACCATTTTGTAAATATAGCTTAGTATTTGCCTCAGTAATATTTGGTATTCTATTTAATATCTCCACAGTTACTAGCATAATACACCATTAACCTCGCGGTGGGTCTTTTCGTGGGGAATATATTGCTATTGGAGCAGATGACTGACGACCTTTCAGCGTTAGAGTACATGACATTGCATAGAATGTAGTGAATGAATGACTGACACACACATGCGTTCTTTTTTTTATGCGAGCGACAATAAATGAACCAGGAACAGCTGGTAGTGTGCCTTGGTGAACTCATAGCGGCCACATGGGGTGTTCCCATCTGCGAGAACGTGCATTCCGCTTGCCTGATAAATTCGGCCGCAGCTGCCTGCCTGTTGGATTGCACGTTTGCACCTCAAGGCATTCAGTCTCTCCGTGCTTTTGTATTCGTTACTATAAACATTAAACAAAGTTGCCCGCAGATATATATGTCGAATTCCTGGAAAGGATAAGAAGTGTAATAGATGTCGCACTTACATATGAAATCCGTTTGTAATTCTTCAGGTGGTTTGAAGTCGCCTAGGGCATCAAAATATAGTGTTAAATGTTTGTTAAGCTTAAGGGACTTAACTACGGCGTCATCAGTCCCTAAATTTACAAGCTGGTTACAACTAAGGACGGCACAAATATCCATGCCCGAGGGGGGATTCGAACCCCCGGCCGGCCAAAATATAGTATTACATTCTTGTTGTTCTTGGCGTAAGCTGTCCAATGTGTTCCATGACCACTTAATGCGTCAAGGTTAATGATTCCGCACTCTCTGGATGCCTCTATTTTTTTCTGTTACGTATCTTGAATAAATACACAACGGAAGTTGGGAATTTTAAATTTTCTTGCAATTTTAAGTATATCTACATTCCTGGAAAGTGAAAAAAGAACGCCATGAATTCGTCGACCCAGGAGAGGGAAATTTTAACAGGCAGAGCCGTACGCACGTGAGTGCAGTCACCAGAGCGTCGGCAGTGTTGGCGTTAGTACCGTGTATACCCTCCTTTTGCAGCAATGCAAGCTGTAATTCATTCATGGAAACGATCGTAGAGGTTCCGAATGTGGTTATGTGGAATGGCCTGCCATGCAGTTTCCACCTGGAGCGTCAGTTGGACCAGATTTCGTGCCGCTCATGCAGACCGCCCAACATGACGTTTCTTGCGGTCCTAAACATGCTCAATGGGGGAGAGATTTGAGAATCGTGCTGGCTAGGGTAGTTGACGTACACCTTGAAGAGTACATTGGGTGGAAAGGAATACATGTGGATCTGTCTTGTCCTGTTGGAAAAGCATATTACCTAGTTGGTGCATGAGTGGTGGCAAGATGGGTTAAATTATGGTTTCAGTCTACCATGAGCTGTTCAGTGTTCTCTAGACGATCACTAGAGGAGACTGGCGAGTGTAGAATATCGCTCCCCTCACAATGATGCATGATCATGTGTGCCGTTAGTGTCGTCCGCTCAAGCCCCAACATCGTTATGCCCGCCTCCAATGGTGTCATGGTAGGCGCTTACGAAGGAACGAATGGAGACGAGTCGTCTTCAATTATGAGAGTCTTTGCTGCTTCGGTAACAATGATGGTCGTACGCTTGTGTGGTGACATGCAGGGGAATGCGAAAATCTGGAGTGTACGCGAATGAGGCAAATGGGGCCGACACCGGGAATCATACCGCGGTGGAGTAGCCGAGCGGTCTAAAGCGTCTCGCTGCCGAGCGCGTGGTTGCTTGCCGTGGAGGTTCGAGTCCTCCCTGGGGCATGGGTGTGAGTGTTGTCCTTAGGTTAGTTTACCTAGGTTTAAGTAGTTTGTAAGCTACGGACTGATGACCACGCAGTTTGGTCCGATAGATTTACAAACATTTGAACCAAGCATCATAGTGTGGGGAGCCATATCCTACACTAGCCGTTCTCCCCTGGTGTTCGTTGTGGGAAAATTTAACAGTGCACGGTACATTAAAGCCATCATTCAACCCGTCTTGTCACCGTTCATGCACCAACAAGGCGATGTGCTTTTCCAACAAGAAAATGCACGTCTAAACGTATCCCATACAACAAAACGTGCTCTTTTAGATATACGCCGACTACCCTGCCCGTCATTATCCCCATATCTGTCTCCCATTGAGCAAGTCTGGGACCGCATGAAACGTCATCTTGGCGCGGTCTACATGACCGGCAAGAGGTCACGTCCAACTGAGGCATTAGATGGAAATTGCATGGTAGGTCATACCGTAAGACTTCATTCGGCACCTGCACAATCGTCTTCAATGAACGTTGCACCATGCATTGCTGCAAAAGGAGGGCATACGCGATACTAGCGTCGACATTGTGCCCGCTCTTGTGACTGTACTGACTTGCGTATGGTTCTGACTGCGTGATCGTGTGTTGTATACATCCTCAACAATGTGTCAATAAAATTTCACTCTGCTGAGTTGTCGAATTCATGGTGTTCTTTTTTCATTTTCCAGGAGTGTATATTCGTCAATGATCTTTCCGGCAGAATTACTAAGGGCTTTTTTCCGCTATGAGTAATCAAAGTCTCTTCAACTACATTCCTTTCCCAATTGCGTTCACTTCCATTACCATATTGTGTCTTTTGGCTTCCTACAAAAGCCGAGCGCTCCAAGGCGCTTTGCTGCGGAGGGCGCGGTTACTCGCCGTCGGAGGTTCGAGTCCTCTCTCGGGCATTGGTGTGTGTGTTGACCTTAGGTTAGTTTAACTTAGTGTAATTAGTTTGTAAGCTTAGGGATTAATAACCAAAGAAGTTCCATAGATTTACAAACATTTGAACATATTTGCTTCCTACAACTGTGTTCAAATGTGGCTATGTAGAGTAGATCCTGAATTATTGATTTTACCAGCAGACAAAGGTAACGCCACTATTTTAATCTCAAAGGACGATGACGTGAGTAAGATAGAAGATTTACTTAAGGATCCATCGTATCGGGTATTGCAGAAAGATCCCACGGATCGCATACAACGGATGAAGAATTCACTTCTGATGAAGAGCTCTATACCCGAAGACACTATCGAAAAACTTCGTCCTGGTGCAGCAATTCCACCTAGATTATACGGATTGCCGAAGGTTCACAAAGATGGGATTCCTTTACGACCAATTGTTAGTAATTTGAGTGCACCAACATACAATTTGGCAAAATTTTTGGCGTCGGTCCTCAGCCCTCATGTGGGGAAATGTGAACACCATATATCTAATTCCATGGATTTCATTCAGCGCTTGAAGTCTCTTCGTCTTGGTCCCTCTTATTTACTTGTGAGTTTCTATGTGGTGTCTCTTTTTACTCGTGTTTCTCTTGACGAGTCATTGATCTTAATTAACGAGAAACTAGGTATGGAAATGACGAAGCTTTGCCGCCATGTATTGACGTCCACTTTGAGGAAATGTCACTGAAAACATCTTTTTTGAAGCCGACTTCCTTTTTAAGATATGTTGATGACATGTTTCTTGTTTGGCCACATGGAATAGATTCTCTGCACTGGTTATTAGATCATTTTATCTGTCTCCATGCTAATATCAAAGTCATGGTGGAAATTGAAAAGGACGGCAAGTTACCATTTTTGGATGTGTTGGCCTATAAAAAAGACGACGGAACTCTTGGACATAGAGTTTACAGGAAATCGACGCATACGGATAGGTATTTACATGCGACCAACTATCAACCTCCTTTTCAACGTGCAGGAGTCCTACGGAACTTGGTAAAAAGAGCATATTCCATCTCGGGGGCTGAAAATTTCAAATGTCCAAATGTTTGTAAATCTATCGGACCAAACGGCGTGGTCATCAGTCCGTAGCTTACAAACTACTTAAACCTAGATAAAGTAACCTAAGGACAACACACACACACCCATGCCCCAGGGAGGACTCGAACCTCCACGGCGAGCAACCGCGCGCTCGGCAGCGAGACGCTTTAGACCGCTCGGCTACTCCACCGCTGCTGAAAATTTACCTCAAGAGCTGCATCTCAAGAATGTGTTCCACCAAAATGGCTATACAGACAGTCAGATTCGACGGGCATTTGAGTTCGGACCACCACGTGAATAAGCTGATAACACTTCCAGTTCTATTGCTTTCCTTCTTACGTTAGTAACGTGTCTGCTAAGAAAGGAAGGATTTTAAAGAAACACAAAGTGTATTTTTCGTCCGCCAGCTAAGACTAGAGCATTTCTTGGCTCTGTTAAGGATTATTTAGGCCTAAGAAAGCCTGGCGTTTATAAAATACCTTGTGAGTGCGGCAAAACATACATTGGCCAGACTTCGTACCGTCAGTGACAGATGTGTTGCCCATCACCGCCATACGCGATTGATGCAGCCTGAAAAATCCGTGCCGGCCGTAGTAGCCGAGTGCACCAGTCACAGTCTGCACGGCCTCTAAGGTCGGGGGTTCGAATCCCCCCTCGGGCATGGATGTTTGTGTCGTCTTTAGTATCAGGTAGTTGATAAGTAGTTTGTAAGTTTAGGGACAGATGACCCCGCAGTTAAGTCCCTTAAGCTTAGAAACATTTGAATATTAGGTTGTTTTCCATGGTTTGCGCTCCACAACTGTGGTATATTTCCAATACTCTGATATTTTCAACTATCAGTCGATCTTTTTTAAAAATCTTTATTAGCAAATCATGATTTCGGCCAGTAACTGGCCATTATCAATGCATGTGTTTAACTGAAGATGTTATTAATATAGATAACATACACCACGCCAAGTATGACGCATACTGATTGGTATTTACATACGACCAACTGTCACCCTACTTTTAGGAATCCAGTTGCCATACTTTGCGTGGTGTGTGTTATCTATATTAATAACATCTTCAGTTAAACACATGCATTGATAATCGCCAGTTACTGGCCGAAATCATGATTTTCTAATAAAGATTTTAAAAAAAGATCGACTGTTAGCTGAAAATCACAGAGAATTTGAACATTTTTAAAAATCTTTTTTTTAAATCCGCGGTGGCTGAGCACTGTCTCTCAGAGGGACACAGGATGCTATACGATAAGACACAAGTTATTGCAAACACCTCACGTTATTGGGATTGTGTTTTGAAAGAATCAATTCAAATCAGAATAACAAATAACATAATTAATCGTGACAGTGGTTATTTTCTGAGTAAGTCGTGGAATCCTGTGTTATCAGACCTGAAAGAACATCGGCATCTGCATCAAATAGCAACGAATGACAGTCTATAACGATGTATCGTTTTTGACATTACCCACCACTGGAGGCGCTGCATCTTCTCTCGCGCCAGGGGTCAGCAGCTACGCGCAAACGCGCCTTCGTACTTTCGTTGCGTGTATGGAGCCAGCCGTTCCACAGTTTCAATCAGTCACGGTGAGAGCTGCTTAGCTTCCTCGCCTGATGATGGCGGCCAGTTGGACCGTAGAAAAATTGTGTACATATGTCAGAATGATCCGGCTGGAAACCCGTGAAGAATTTGTGTTCATATGTTCAAATATTTGTAAATCTTATGAGACTTAACTGTGGGATCATTAGTCCCTAAACTTACAAACTACTTATGAATTAGCTTATATTAAAGACAGCTCAGAGAGCCATGCTCGAGGGGGGATTTGAACCTCCGACGGGGAACGACCTCGCGCATCGTAGCATAGAGCCTCAACGCGCTCGGCCGCTCCGCCGCGGGCCTCCAATTGTGTCTCTGCACTTTTGGCATTCTTCACAGCTTGTGTTATCACTGCTGCCCCTCCTGCCAAATTTGATCTCCTTATTTCTTCTTCAAGGTGAGTCTTGCTGACGCTACTGCTGACTGACAGCGATGTTTCAAGCTTTTTTGGCCCACTTTAGGTTACGGTAGCACCAAATTTTACAGACATACTTGTAGGCCTCCAAGGACAAGAACCTCTCTTTTTCAAATATTTCGGACAAAAAAATACGTTATTAACACAAAAAAAGCCGTTTGTAATACAGTTCATCTGACACGAAAATTGAATAACCGCATTTGTAGAGTAGAAAATTCTCTACACCTTTGCTCTATTATGTTTTTTCCATATCTCGAATCGTTTGAGAGGTATACCGGAGATTTGACACGATCCATTGAATTAACGAAAACCAGCCGTTCGGAGATGTCACGTGACATTTCTCGCCCAGAACACTCTCTGGCATACGCCATCTTGCGTTGCATATTTGATGACTTTCTTATTGTAACTTACGCGTTGTCATTTCAAAGCAATGGCACACTGCAGAATTAACAAAAACATGTCGTTCTTCGTACGATAAATGATAATCTAGTGTTTAAAATGCCATATTAGCATCAGTTAACAACTGCCATCAGTAGTTCTATAATAAAGGTGGCGTGTTCTGGTTGTTAGCCGTAGTGTAGTGGGCAGCGCGTTGCACTGTAAGGCTGCTGGTCAGTGGTCTAATTTTTTCCTAGAAGGGTTTCAGACACTCTTATTAATTAAATAGAGCTATGTTCTTCAATGTTTACAGTTGTGCATATGTACAAATTATCCCTCTAAAATGCGTGTTTGTTCTACTTCGTGTACATGCCGTGAAATACGTAACAACGAATTGAACAATGGTCTTCTTAAGCATATGTAGTACGTAAACTGGGAGGATACTGTAATAATGAATATTCTGAACAACGTGCTGATACGGGTAGTTTCGTATATAAAGGAAGTCCCAGATTTCTGTAGCAAGTGTGGTTCCTTAATGAAACGGAAGGGAAGTGTATACATTGCGACAAATTATCTTGTTTCTTATTTTTCTAAGCGTTTATTCACTATTCATATAATATATTGGAAGTCATTAATTAGAGTCAATGCATCTACCAAAATGTTTGTCTTTGACATGGTTGCTATGGACGCTTTTAACGTAGATGGTATTACCTTTCTTGTAGTTCAGATATGACTTCGTTCATGTTACTCTGTTCTGTGCTAAGGTAAAGGGCAAATATTCTATTTCAAACCATGATTACGTTTCATTTTACACCTAAAGTCACAAACGGAATAAGTGTGGTAATACTGAATTCCACATAACTCTAGTACTTAATATATACACAAAGTTAGTACTATCAATACGTAATTTATAACAGTCATAGTAACAGTATGTACCCAATTTATGTACATGTGATAAAGAAGTCTATGTTCACAATTCGTTCCTATGTATTTCATGACATGTTCTCGAAACAGAAAGCGCTGTTACCTTTGAACAACTCGGAATCTTGCAGAATACAGTTGTGTTCGGTTAACAAGAGTGTGGGTAGACCTTTTAGGAAGCAAGAGAAAAAATAAATGGCGTTGAAGCAACACCGTCTGAAGTGAAGGTTTGTGTACTGGCGTGCCACATCACGTCACGCAAAGTAGGTCGCGATCGCGTAGCTTACTGGTTGGCTGATGCGGCACAGCCCACCGCCTCACAGCGGCCAGCCAGTGAGCAACGCAATCGCGACCTACTCTGCGTGACGTGGCACGGACGCTCACAGGCCTTCTCTTCAGATGGTGTTAGTTGAACCGTCTTTCGTTCTCTCTCTTTCCATTGGTTCTTCGATTTGAACGGGTACTTTGTGGACGTTGGTTTGCACTGTCCTATTTTGATCGTTTCGGATAACTCAGTTTTCTCGTTACAGAGAGCGTCGAGCTCCCATGCCGGCATCCCTCTGACCGAGCGCATTGAGCAACCGCGTCCTAGCAAGTTCCGAACCAGCGTCTAACATGTTCGTACATCACAACTAATTCCTCGCCTATTACGCTATGGCGAATAGCTGCGAGAGTAATCCGTAATTCTCATACCATCGATGGCAGGTGTTAACTAACTAACCAACATTAGATTATAATTCATTGTCCTAAAAACGACGTGTATTTTTATAATTTTCAGTGCGCCATGGCTTAGAAATGACAACGCTTGAGTTATAATAAGAAAATCATCAAGTAGAGAAAGCAAGATGGCGTACGCAAAAGAGATTTTGGGGCGAGGGATGTCACGTGACTGATATACGAACGCCATGTATACGCTATGTTCGTTGCAGGCTATAGTCATTCGTAACCAGTACAGGCAAAGAAAATAAACTTTGAACTACCAAGGCAAGACATGTGATAATATTTTAACGGAAAAATATAATGTTAATGTGTGAGAGATATTAAAATCATAGTTCAAATAGATAAAAGTTCAAAAAAGAATATGTTTGTCAAACTTAAACTCAAATATCATAATTTTGGTTGTTTGTTAAAATACGGTCAGAAATAATATTACGTGTTGGGTGCATAGATATTACCGCAATAGTAGAGTCGTAATCATATCGCCATAATTTTTTCTCGTGATTTAGAGTCTTAACGATCGCTTTCGTAATGTGTTTAAATGTTTTTTCAGCACCAATTTTAAGTTTGGCACGCATTGTCTTATCAATAACAAATGCAGCAATGCGTTATCCTATACCAATGTCCTTACTTCGATGTATATGCTTCACTTTTTCTGCTAATATTCTATCCGCTATGTTGCGCTCTGTTCATCTTTTATTCGCAGCATACTTAATATCATGCTGCTGAGAGGCCTTATTAGTAATTTAATTCTCTTATTTCCACTAGCTAGACGCTTTTTCAACTTTGTTCCAGGACCGCAGACATTGTACTCTGGTAAATGTTATTCAAATGGTAGGCGTCTGAGAATAACTCCACTTCTGGTGACACGTTTCCCAACACTCATGTCCAACTACTGAGCTGATTGAGACTTTCATTACCTGTTATGTATAAGTTTATTTCCGATAACCTAATTGTTGTGCTTCGTGCTTCGAGGAAAAGCTGTACCATTCACAAATGCTTGTGTTCCTTGTGGTTTTAGAATTTTCTCTGTGAGAGACACACTTGCTCAAGATCATTTCTGTAGTTCCATATAGATGATTCCTGCGATATCCTGATCATCACTGTCCTTTAAGCTATAGTTTCTAGGACTCGTTCATTGAACTTTGTAAACTGTGAATATCTCTGTTGACCAATTAGGTAAATAGAATTACTAAAACACAGTCTTGTATTTCTAAATTCACACAAAATAGCCTCTCTTGCCTGGATCAGTTATGTTTATGCGGCTGTAAACATTATTTAGAAGCCTATCATCTCTGACACCGTTGGGGGTGTTTGGTTAGATTATATTGACAATTATTTGCGGTAGAATGTCGACCCACTTGTCTAACACAAGGAGGTTAAATTCAACACGCATACATTGTTTAATAGTCCTGTTCAAATGATCTACGACTTTTGGTTTCAACTGGGAGAAAGCTTAATACTGATTAATCCCATTCTACTCTATTAATGCTGTGATATGCACATTGTAAAATTCACCACCGTGATCGGTTTTTAGATTGCCTAGACAGTGATTTGTATCAGTTTCAAATACACATGGAACCTCTTCACCTGTCTTTTCTCTCACTGTTAAGCTTCAGGCTAACTTGGAATATGCATGTATCAACATTAGAATATGCTTGCATACCTTACTGACACGAAAATAATTTCTCATATCTACGAGCATATGTACACCGTCTTATCTAAGATGGAGAATTTCGTGGTAGTTTCGTATATGTCGCCTGTTGTTCAGTTTCCTTGTTATTTCTATAACCAAAATATTAACCTGTATAAGATTCCAGAAATTAGCACATACGGATATAAATTCATTAAACGTCATGGCAGATCCTACATTTGCCTGGTAAATATATTTTACATTAGTGTTGTCCTGCCTGAAAGCGATAATAAAATCTCTCACAATTAAGTTCGCTGAATAGTCCTGTGACCATAACGCAGGTGAACTTTAAGCTACAGTTACCTTACTGTCCTTCGAAATAGGCACCTCCCACAACTATGCACCGCTGAGCTCTGCGATACATGTCCTGGAATGTTTCCACGATATCTTTCAAAGCCTCATGAAGTTTTATTAGATGTCAGGAATATCGGCAAATCTCTCTCCTTTCAAAGGGAGTTTGAGTCGAGGGTGTAGGAAGAAGACTGGACGATTTAGATCCGGCCGAGTATGGTGGATGTTCAAGTTGCACAACAACGCTAGTCCATACACAGCCAATATCCTCAAAAAGATCCTGGTAAAAAGGGGGTCGTGCAACTTAAACGTACTCTATACTCGCCTACTATGTTGATGTTAATGTTACAGGACTATTCATTAAACTTTATTGTCGCAGGTGTAAGATTTGCATTATCTCTTATTAACTGTTTTGGAATCCTTGAATACATCTGACAAGAGTAGAAAACGTCATCAATCATCTGACGGCTAAAACTAAAATATTTTCGAATTTTCTCCTGAGTTTCAATAGCATCAGCATTCAATATAAATAAACTCTTCGGTTTTACCTTCCCAAGTTGTCGAATGTTACTTTTTTCACCGAAGGCCTGGTAGCTAACACCTTTAATATTGTGTAGAATTTTCGTAACAGCTGGATCTTATTCAGAAAGAATTTTTTTTTAACAAGATAACCCATTCCTCTCATTGGTATCGTCTGGTCAGTCGCTCAATTGAATATCACACCACCATTTTTGTAACAACTTAACATTTAATTTACAAGTCACTGATTCGCTTCCAGTAATGCCCTTCCTTTCTCACAACACTGAAAATGAGGGACAACCATTGACGTCAATAATTTTTAAAATATATTTAGGTAACACGTCCTTAATCCACTTTTCTCCAATGCTTTCACAACGACCAGTGATGTTCACAAACCATCTAGAGCTATGTCCACAGGTACGCCTGCTGAACCCATAGAGTGACTGATCGTTTTGCGTTAATTATTTTGCTACACGTTTATCGAGCTCATACTTTGGAGTTATTCAGAGATGAATGAATGCACATGATGCAGACAATGAACATCGTATACTAACAAACATCTGATAACGTATTTCGTTTGGTACGAATCTGTGTGTGTGATGTGGAAGCTTTGGCAGTCACGAAACGGATCATATATGATTCTGTATTATTGTTTGTTTACTTTTCATTTTCTTGGTCTGCATAACTGACTCAAAATGATGATAACTAAGAGAAAAATGCTAGTTAAAGCCCTCAATGCTAGTGGGGGACAGGGGGGCCCTGACCCATATTGGCTAAAATCTCAGCAATGGATTGCCAGGAGACCTGGGGACCTGGAGAAAGGGGGAAGGGGATAATGGAAGGGGGAGGAAGGAGGGTGCACGGGCTAGCACTATTGTGTAGTATGATACCAGTGTTATCTCAGTTCTGATACTATTGACATCAGTATGTAATATGACACCATGATTTTCTGGAATGATCTCTGGGTAGGGTTCAGTATCACTCAGAATTCCCAGGGACTGATGACCTAGATATTTAGTCCCCTCAAAAAAGAAAAAGAAATCCGAATTCCCAGAAGGATCTCTGGGTACGGTTGAAGGCCATCTGCAGTCGGGATTGTGGTATTACTTGATTGCACAGTTTGTGTTAATTTTTACTGTAATGGAGAAGTGTATTTTGGGTCATGATGCTGTTTTACTAAAAGCATGTCGTCTGGTAACTATTAAGTAAATGAAACACTGATATAGAAACATTTCTCTGCCTTGTTGTAGACTGACAAAAAATACCAAGTTTTAGTTTCGTAACCATTGGGTAATGTGGAATATCTCACGATATTATGCAGTTTGATCGTTATTTCCATATATCTTCTATGTCTTCTAGCGGTTAATTTTTGTATATTTTCTGTCTTTTCAATCCCTTTTGAAACTGAGCCAATCAATATGTTGTGAAGGTGACATTTATGAGTAGAGAACCGACTGTTTGTAAGTAAAGCAGAATGTCATTTGGATGCATTAAATTCTCGGTTTAATTAGCCACCAATATAATTTAAATTATTAATTTGATTCATAATTTACATTGTAATTCGGATGTTTCATTTGTTTGATGTCATTATTATTGAAGTACCATAAGCTGAAGATGACTAGTTCTGGTGAGAATCTTGACACGATCTCTGTCGGAACTGGTGTTTAACATCTGCAGGTATGAATCCCTGCAAAGTGGTGTTGTACTATTTTGCTTAATGTCAAGGCGCCAACACTAATGCAGAGTGATATTTAGAAGGATCACAATCAGTTTTTTGACAAAATTATAATAATAATAATAATAAACTGAAACTGAACATAAATGCTGAAAAATATGAGGAGCACAACATACTGATATCCACACAAATGGTGCACATGGAAGTGTCATGGTTAGTAGAGGTTCGAATTATGTCGCTTCAAATGAACTGTATATGAATTTTAGTATCATTAGTACAAGTTTTTAAGAACGAACGATGTCTGATGTCCTATAACTGCAAACTATTCCGACTCTGGTTGTTTATTTTGTTCCATTTTTGTATTATTATAAAGCTATATTGGTGCCATTAAAATGTTGCAAGCTCTCTGTGAATGTTAGTTAATTAATTTCCTCTAGCGACCGTTCGACGGCAAATGTATTTTTTTAATTCAAATGTATTTTATTTTATTTATTGCTTACGCGCTAAGCCCATTTCACCAGATACAATTACGTCACATAATGATACACACAGTGCATTTGTTTGACTTAATTACAAAATATAAAAATAATTGTATGAGATAATTAGACCAGAATGTGCTGTCGTCTAACTGTACAATTATAATAAAAGCCACAAATTTTTAACGTGAAGTCCAATTACTCACACACATGCACCCATACCACACAAATACCACATATAAATTAGTTTGCTTCTATGACGTACATATAAAAATCTGTCTAATATCTTGTTTTATGTGGTTAAAACAATAATATTTGACAATACGTCTACATAAATGTGAATTTTTCAGTTTCTAAGTACCAGAAAATATTGTTTTAATATTTGACAGGTACTTATTTCAGCGACTTTACCGAAAATAAAGCGCCGTACGTTTGTCCTCCTGCTTATGTATATTATTTAAACAGACTTGAGGCAATATATACAGGGGGTCCGAAAAGTCTTTCCCTGATTACATAAATTGATAACTCAGGCAAGAAGTAAGATACAAATATGAAACTTGTGTCGAATTGTTTACAAACTATCAAAGTTTTTTTCTGTTTTAGGTTTGCAGTACGTAAGTAGTAGATGAGGTGCAGTGCCCAAGAAGCCATGTTAACCAATCAGGAGAAGGCACAGTGTGTCCTGAGACACGATCATTAACCACAGTGCAGGGACACTTGCAGACAACATTTGGAAGGAATCCACCTGATGTCAAGAGCATTAAAGCCTGGTATGGGAAGTTCAAGAACACAGGATCGGTTGCTGACCTTCCGAGGTCTGGTCGACCAAGAACCTCAGTAGACAGGATATAAGCTGTGAGGCATTTTCTGCGAAGTCCGAAGAAATCGGTGCCCAGGGCCTCGCGTGAATTACAGATGCCAAAAAGCTCTCTCCATGACATTTTACACAAACATTTATTGTTTCGTGCATACAAAGTGCAAATCGTTCAGGCCTTGTTGCCCAATGACAGTACACGTCGATATGACTTTGCGGTCGAAATGCTATCACGTATTGAGGACGATGATGGTTAATTTGGAGTAGTGAATCGCCATAATGTGCGCATTTGGGGTTCACAACCCCCTGGTAACGCCATGGAGTGCACCCAAGGCAGTCCAAAGGTGAATGTTTGGTACGCGCTATTGCACGATCGAATTATCGGGCCATTCTTCTTCGCTGAGGGTACCATCACATCTGCAGTGTATCTGGACACGTTGCAGCTGTATGTTGTTCCTCAGATGCTTCAGTATCACCCCGATGTCTTGTTTCAGCAATAAGGTGCACCGCCTCATTGGGGTTTGGATGTCCGTGCCTATATCGATATGACCTGCCCTGGGCGATGGATTGGTCGTGATGGGCCAACGGTTAGACTTCTTTTTATGGCGTTATGTCAAGGACGAGGTCTACCGAACACGTGTACAATATTTTGAAACCCTGCGGCAAACGGATAACCACAGTCGTTGAATCGATCTCTCCAGTGATGTTGGCTAATGTGTGGACAGAAATTGAATATCGCCTAGATGTGCTACGTGCTATCAAGGGTACTCATGTGGAGGTTTACTGACGTGTGAAAAAAACTTTGATAGTTTGTAAACAATTAGATACCAGTTTCATATTTGTATCTTACTTCTAGCCTGAGTTATCAATTTATGTAATCAGGGAAAGACTTTTCGGACAACCTGTAGGTCGTCTACCCACATGAGCCACAGATATTTCCGATGTACAGTGGCTTCCGTGTCTCAACGATACCAAAAGCCGAACCGGAGTTGAATCCGCAGTGGAGGGGTATCTGTGGAGAGCCCAGACAAACGTAAAGAACGGCAGGAGCCTTTTCAGTAGTTACAGGGGCACCAGTCTGGATGATGGACTGAGCTAGCCTCGTAATAACAGCTACAGTGGCTTTGCTATGTTGTTACTGTGAACAGCTCAAAGCAAGGTCAAACTAAAGAGTTTGTGACACTTGCATGGATTGACACTTTCCTGGAGAGGGAATGTGTTGACAGTTGCGACAGCAAACAAATATAGAAATCGTGTCTACTATCTAATGATGTAGTAACACCCAAGGTTTTAAAGTCCATAACTTACTGAGTTTTCGAGTTCTGAATTTTTTTATTTGTTTTAATAGTATATTAGAAAACCAATTTTTGGTACTTTCAAACAACAGATTTTGTACATACATTCACAAGACATAGTTCAACAGTTCTGTGAGGTATATTGTTCTATTTTTTCAGGGATTATTTCAAATTTTTGCCGTAATTTTCTTTAATTATTGGCACTTAAAGGTGATCCTAAAATAAACAGGTTACATGTTCGATAATATTAATGCATAGATGTATGCGAACACATCAAGACTAATTCCTGAAAATATTTCATTCAGATTGGATAAGACTGATGATAAAAAAGTATGCGCCGATTTAAAAGAAATAAACTTCTGGTAAATAGATTTTAACATTTTATTTAGAAAATGTTACTGCAAGACATACATCCATTAAATTTACCGACAGCATAAAGTTTTCCTCTACTGCTTATATAAGGCGGCTTCTCGAAATTTCGAGACCAGGATAGCCTTTTTCTGGAATTTTCTGAATGAAAATCTACTCACCGACTTCTTGAGGTGGTGCAGTGTTAGTGATATATAATTGTAAGCAACTGTCTATTTTCTAAGAACCTTTTGATTGTACTGAATAGGAGTTCAGTGTATTCTAAAATTTATATTTCGACAGTCAACAGATCAAGTAATTGGTGTACTATGATTGGCTGCCAATTATTTCGCTTCAGTTTTCCTGGAAATCTCGCTACTTGTTCTCCCTGGCTGAGTTTATGCCACGGTCGGGGTAAAAAATGTTCTGTTTAATGGTGATAGAAATCAAAAATTATCTTTGGTATCTTTAGATGTGCCAGTTACCCTTACACAGTCCGTATTTGAAACATTTCTTAGACATATTTGTATTTCGAATACCGCCAAATCGTTTCGAAATCTAAGAGTAAACTCTCCAAATGTGTAAAATAGTCTAACATTTTCTTGACTTGAAATTTTAGGTTGGAGTCTTCCGGTAAACTCAAGAGTAGCTGTTTTTAAGGCAATTAAAGTAGCTTGAAGTTTGGGTTACACACATCACCATATCTGTACAGAATGCCTAATACGTTTATTCTGTGCTTAGTGTTATACATAACTTTAAGAGGTACCGTTATGACTAAGAAAGTCATAATAAACGTCTCAATAACTTTCCAAGCATTTTCACTATAAAAACATATTTTTGTTTACAGGAAGAACACTGAACGAATTAATTTGTGGTTGGGTCAAGTTCCTGACGGCTCTTCAGATAGGAAAGGACTGTGCAGTTTTACTGATTTTTTTGTTATGTTAACAATGTGTCAACTTGTCTACACCTAGAACTTACACACCTAATCCCTGAAGTTAGTGTGTTTAATTTCATAGCAAAATTAGTCTCGTATACTTCTCAGTGTAAATTTGCAGCTGCCATAACGTCGATATTTAAACTTGCAACAACATGCTGCTTTTTTTTAACGCAAAGTAGAGAACGACATCCACCCACAGAAGCTCACTTGCAGATTTTAACTTAAGAGCTTGTCTTCGAATTGGCATTATTGAAAAAGTGGTATCTTTGTTCCTTTAGTGGAAAGGAATTAAATGGTATTCACTGATATTCTGAGTTTTTATGTTTAATGTTTAAATAAAATGATATATAAATTTATCAGTTTCAATTTCGTGCTAAAACGAAATAAGGCTGCAACAGTCTTAAGAACTACCATGTTTCATACTAGCCACCTGATCTTTGCATCATCAAATATTAGAAGATATTATGAATTTCTTCGTCCGGTCTCATTATGTTGAATTTCATTGTCAGTTCTCATTAGTACAACAATCTTAAAATAAATTTGCCAGCCGGCCGCGGTGGCCGAGGGGACTGCAGCGCGCCAGTCACGGTCTGAACGGCCACTGCGGTCGGGCATGGATATTTGTGCCGTCCTTAGTGTTAGCTAGTTCATAAGTAGTTTGTAAGTTTAGGGACTGATGACCCCGTAGTTAAGTCACATAGGCTATACAAACATTTGAACATTTTAAATTTGCCACGAAACGCGTTAGTGAACCACGTTGAAGCGATTCACGGTTGCTTACTGCTGTGGTGAGAGCACCAGCTAGCTCGCAGGAGCTGTTTCGCTGAACTGCTGGACTTCTTGGAGTGCCTGTACCTGCAAAAAGCCGGTTAGCCCGCCAAGAGACCCGGTCTCCGTGCAAGTGTGACTCCGAGCAAGTGTGACTCCGTGCAAGTCTTCCGACCCCGAAACTACAGTCTTTACTTTCCCGAGGATCTGGACTTCTACTGTACGAATATATGATGCTGGTATCTTAATAGGTAAGATATTTCGGAGGTAAAAAGGCCCCCATGCGGATCTCCGGACGGAGAGTACTAAGGAAGATGTCGTCATCGGGAAGACGACACTGGCATTATACGGATGGAAGTGTGGGAAGTTCTAACCTTTAATTGCGTAGGTATGTTAAAAAATTTGAAAAGATAAATGGATAGGTTCAAGATAGACATAGTAGCGATTAGCGACGTTCAGTGGCAGGATAAACAGTATTTATGGTCAAGTGAATACAGAGTTACAAATACAAAATAAGTTGGGGGGGGGGACGCAGGAGTAGGTCTAATAATTAATAAGAAAGTAGGCACTCCGATAATTTACTATTAAGATCATAGTGAACGCATTATCGAAGCAAAGACAGAGATAAAACCAACAACTACCACAGTAGTACACATTTATATGCCAACTAACTCTGCTGATGATGACCAGATTGGAAAAATGTATGATTAGATGAAAGACGTAATTCAGACAGTTAAGGGCGATTGATTTTTATGGTGGACTGTAACTCGGTAGTAGGTAATAGAAGTACAAATAGTGGGTGAATGTGGACTGGGAGAAAGGAGTAAAAAAAGAAGTCCCAGTTAGAATTTTCACAGAGCACAATTCAATCACACTTGATTTAAACAACATAAAAGAAGGTTTTATAGATAGAAGAGAAATCTAAACTAGGTTTTAATCTGTAAGACACATCCAGGGGCAGATACACTCTCTGATTATAACTTACTGGTTACGAACTACAGATTAAAACATAAAAGGTAAAGCAGTCAACAATCCGAAGATTGGTTTGAACACCACAGTGCTTTACTAGGCACGGTCCTGTTTGGAGGTGGTATGCCGTTGCCTTCCTCCGACCTTCGTACTGACTTACCCAGCCAGTTATAGGAGGACCTACAGTTTAGGTGAAAGAAGTGGAACGTGACAGATAAAAATCATAGGACCTGGCGGGGATTGAACCCGCGACCTTTGGACTTGTAGTCTGGCACTCTACCACTGTGCAACCGAGGCGCAAGAAACTGCAAAATGGTAGAAACGCAAGGACACAGAACCTGGATAAATTGAAGGAAACTGGGGTTTTAGAGGGAGCATTAGGCAAGATTTGACCGAAATGAGGGAAAGTAATTCAGTAGAAGAGGAATGGAAAGTTGAGAGATAATGTAGTGAAAGCTGCAGAGAAACATATAGGTAGGAGGCCAAGGCCTAATAAAAATCCTTATTAACACAGGAGATACTTAACTCATTTGATGAAAAAAAAAACAACAAAAAACACAGCAAGTGAAGCAGGAACTGTTAGCTAAAAATGAGGTTGACAGGAAGTGCAGGATGGCTAAGTAGGAGTGGCTAAATGACAAATGCAAGTCTGTAGAAGAATGTATAACTAGGGGAGAAGTAGATACCGCCTCAGAAAAGTAAAATAAGCACATGAAGACAAGAAAACAGCTGCGTGGATATCAAGAGCTTAGATGGAAAACCAGTATTAAGCAAAGAAGGGAAAGCTGAAAGGTGGAAGGAATGTGTAGAAGGTCTATACAGTGGAAATGAACTTGAAGGAAAAATTATAGGAAAGAGGAAGTGAATGAAGAGGAGATAATAGATACGATACTGCGACAAGAATTTGACAGAACACTGAAAGATTTAAGTCTAAACAAGCCTCCTGGACTAGCTGATATTCACTTTCACTGCTGACAACGTTGGAAGAGCCAGTCATAAAGAAACTCTTCCATCTTGTGGCAAGATGTATGAGACAAGAGAAATACCCTCGGACTTGAAGAAAAATATAATAAGTGCAATTTACAAGGATAAAAGTACAGACAAGTGTGAAAATTGCAGAACTGTCAGTTTAATAATTCGTAGTTACAAAATACTAACTCGAATTATTTACAGAAGAATGGAAAATCTAATAGAATCCAACATCGAGGAAAACCTGTTTGGATTCAGGAGAAAACTAGGAACACGGGAAGCAATACTTACTTTACTACTTATCCTAGAAGATAGGTTAAGGAAAGGCAATAATATATTTTTAGCCTTTGTAGATTTAGAGAACGTTTTTGTTAATGTTTACTGGTATACGCTCAAAGCTAGGAGTGGTAAAATATAGGGAACGAAAAGTTATATACAACTTTTGCAAAAATCAGACAGCAGTAAGTTATAAGAGTCGAAGGGCACGAAACGGACACAGTGTTTGGGAAGGGAGTAAGACAGGGCTGTATCATATCCGCAATTTAATTCAATCTGTGCACTGAGTAAGCTGTGTGGATATTTAGAGAAGGAATAAAAAAACTTTGCGCTTTGCCGATGATATTGTGATTCTGACAGACCTGGAAGAACAATTGAACGGATTGGACAGTGTCCCGAAAGAAGGTTGTAATATGAACATTAAAAAGAGCAAAACAAGCGTAATGGAATATAGTTAGAGAAAATCAGGCGATGCTGAAAGAATTATATTAGGTAACGAGAAAATAAAAATGGTAGATGAGTTTTGTTATTTGAGTAGCAAAATAACTTCTGATGGCAGAAGTAAAGAAGATATAAAATGCAGAGCGGCTATGTAAGAAAAGCATTTATGAAGAAGCGAAATTTGTTGACATACAAAATTAATTTAAATCCTGGGAAATCGTTTCTGAAGCTTTTTGTCCGGAATGTTGTATTATACGGAAGCGAATGCTGAAGATTAGATGGATAGATCGCGTAACTAACGTGGAGGTGCTTAACAGAAATGGTGAAAAAAGAAATTTCTGGCATATCTTGAGTAAGAAAAAGGATCGATTGGTCGGACACAATCTGAGATATAAAGGAATCATCGATTTAGCGTTGGAGGGATGTTTGTTGGGTAAAAATCGCAGAGGCAGACCGAGAACAAATACAGTGAGCAGATTCAGACGGACGTGGGTTGCTGTTTCTATGAGGAGTATGATGAGATGAAGAAGTTGGTACATGATGGAATGTGGTCGAGAACTGCATATAAACCAATCTCCAAACTAAAGACCACAACTACAACACACACACACACTCCTCAATTTTAATAGATCCGTGCGGTTTGTTTGATTCATTGTGTAGCTGTAATCACCTCAAAGAAATATTCATAACATCCTCCATGTGACGCAGAACGTAAACAAGAAGTTTCGGGTTGTTTCCCGTTACAGAGAAAAAGAGTATTACAGCGGAATTTTATCTATCCATTCTGAAAAGCTGTCCTAAATCAGTCCAGTTCGATTTTCGTTCTATCTATTAGTGGTAAGAACAATAAAATACGAAGAAAAGTTAATATTCGTCTATTACTCTCATTGATCACACCTATTCAGGAAGTGAATATTGTCATGACATGTGTTAACCAGTCCGCAGACTGGTTTGATGCAGCTCTCCACGATACCCTGTCCTGTGCAAGCCTCTTTATCTGAAAATACGAACGGCAACCTATATCCTTTTGAATCTGCTTACTGTATTCGTCCCTCGGTCTTCCGCTACGAATTTTACCCCACACACTTCCTTCTAATGTTAAGTTGACGATTCCTTGGTGTCTCAAAATGTGTCCCACCAATCTATCCCTTCTCTTAGTCAGTATATGCCAGAATCTTCTTTTCCCTCAAATTCTGTTGAGCACCTCCTCATTAGTTACGTGATCTACCCATCTGATCTTCATCATTCGTCAGTAGCATCACATTTAGAAAGCTTCTATCATCTTTTTTGTCTGAACTCCTTATTGTCCACGTTTCACTCCCATACAAAGCGAATATTACGATAGATTAATTTGGGACTGTCGTGAAGTTCCGGTTACAAAATCAATCTTTTTGTAACGGAAAACAAAGTGTGGTGGAAATTGGACACTGGAAGATGCGGTAAAACATGTGAGGAGCAGTATTTGGATTGACGGGGAAGTTTAGGATGCTAATGAGCTCAGTAACTGATGTGAATTTATCGACTTGCAAATATGCGAGAATTGGGTCTAGTTGCAGCGTACTCATACTAATGCGACTGTCACAAATTAAGAGACCTTTGCATACTTTTGAAGCAAAAGTTTCGTTGAGAGAGTGTAGTGCTAGAATGTCATTAACAGCGCAGTGTATAATAATAATAATAAAAGAAACCAACAGAATGAAAGGAAGGTAAGAATTTAACGTCCTGTTGATAGTGCCGTCATCAGAGAAGTCGTTCAAAGTGCAGATTATTAAAGACTTGGAGAGGAAGTCGCGGTACCCCTGTTACTGGAACCATCCGTGTGTCTGCCTGAAGCGATTTGGGAAAGTCACGGACAAACTGAACCTATATGGCGCACGGGACTTTGAACCGTCGTCCTGCCAATTATGTGTCTGCAGCTGTCAGAATAACACGACCGACACAGCGAAATTTAAGCGCTAAAAGAGGAATGGGAAATAATTGTGCAGTTTCAGACAAAATTAAATTGTGTGACATATGTTACAAATAATATAAGTAACTTAAATCGGTGTATTATTTGTGGAAACGATCAGTGTGTATGCTTAAACGCGCGACAAGCAGGTGAAAATGCGAGAAATTCTATCAGCGACGCCGAACGGGGCACAAAGACCTTTATAGAAGACGGAGAACGAACAAAATTGTAAAGTGTAATTAAGACGCAATATAAAAGGTGAAAGATCCATAATGAGACCGGTAATCTGCTTATTGGAGCACTTTTGACGAATCGAGCTACAACAATGAAGAACAGTTTATTGTCTAAAGCCGAAACCACGCTATTAATTTCTGTACTCCTGTAGAGGAAGGGTTTACGAAATAATAAAAAAAGGCAGCGAGAGCGGAGAGGGAGAGGCGAGCACAAAGCTTTGAGGGATTCAAACAGCGCGGGCCGGCGCGCAGCCCATTGTTCCGCTGCCACTCCAGCGCGCCACCTCTAGCACTTCAGGCCTTCCATCTCAATTCTGTGAACCATAAAACGAAACTCTGATTCAGTATGAAGGAGGATTGCAGATGCCGATGCCAATTTAGCGTCCCATCGATGGGTATGACCTAGATGCGAAATGTATTCACAACTGCGAATATGAATAGCTAAAAGAAACGACATCACAATGAATAAACTACAAATGGGTCGTGATACTTGCACTGTGGTTATTACATTGGCGAAAGAGGATCTGAAAATAGGAACTGATATTGGTCATTCAAGGAAAGAGTGAACGTGCTACGTAAAACAACGTTTAAAGTGTGAGAAACGAAAGTTAGCCAAATACATTAAGAGAGAGAAAGATAAAAACAAGGCTTGTCTGTCAATCATTATTCAGATGACTACTTTCAATGTATGTAATATCAGATGTGTAACATTTCGGGTTATGGACTGTAAAATTCCGATGTGCAATGTAATTGAAAAAAAATCAAACTGACGTGTTTTACGGCCCATTTTAGATTTGTAGTTTTATAAGTTTTTGCAAACATTCTGGAGCAAAATAGAAATCTAAATAATAAAAAATTAATTAATAAAAATGTTTGACCCCGTTGTGGGAAAAAAATTTAGGTAGTTGTGGGTTCCGAACCACTGACCTTTAGCGTCACAGTCCAACACCTTACCCACTACACTCCAGATATCAATCGAAAGTTGTATTCTTTAATCTCATTCTATAGATGGCCGTTGTTAACTGATGCTAATATGGCATTTGTATACATTAGATTATCATTTATCGCTTTTGTTGATTCTTCAGTGCGCCATTGCTTTGAAATGACAACGTGTAAGTTACAATAAGAAAATCATCAAATACGTAACGCAAGATGGCTTATGCCAGAGAGAGTTTGGGCGAGGAATGTCACGTGACATCTCCGAACTGCTGGTTTTCTTTAATTCAATGGAGAGTGTCAAATCTCTGTTATTTTTACAAATCTCTCCCAAAATATACGAGATATGAAAAAACGTAAGACAGCAAAGTTGTAGAGAATTTTGTGATCTACAAATTCGGTTATTCAATTTTCGTGTCAGATGAATGGTTCAGCCGTTATTTTCATTTAAATTTCGAGCTGTCAGAAGACGATCGCAAAGGCCCACTTTTAGTTTTACTAGCGTAACCTAAAGTGGGCCAAAAAACACCAGCAAATATGGCAGTATTTATATATTGCTGTGGACATCATGCATACATGAAATAGGGGCATTATTCTCTTCAGATCAGGTGATTACTTAATGCTGACGTGATGAGAGTTAGAAAGTCAAAACTTATCGCTGATATTTGTACTGGTGTTACTTATGGAACGTGAAGTATATGACAGTGCGAATAGTTTTATAAAGCCGGCCGCGGTGGCCGCGGGGACTGAGGCGCTTCAGTCACGGTCTGCACGGCCACTACGGTCGGGGGTTCGAATCCCCCCTCGGGCATGGATATTTGTGCCGTCCTAGTTCGTAAGTAGTTCATAAGTAGTTTGTAAGTTTAGGGACTGATGACCCCGTATTTAAGTCCCATAGACTATACAAACATTTGAACATTTAATTTTATAAAGATCACAAAGGAAAGATATATTTCAGATACTTGAAAAACATAAATAGAATTTGCGCACCAGATAGCATCTTTCGCAGAAACGTGACCCGGCTTTGAGCTGAATAACATTGAAAACTTTGGTACTACATTTGGAACCTTTCCGAAATGTCTAGCAGAAAATCTGTTATGAACTCCAGTGAAATTGCCTAAAAATTTATGCCACACATTAACACAGAAGAAAGAATTACAGATTCAATATTGAAAGGGAAGGTGCAATATTAGGGGTATAGACCTTCCTGAAGTAGGAGTTATTAATTTTTATCTTACAAAACGTGGGAATTTAAATACAGAACTATGTAGTGTACCCTAACCTGCAAATCCACTAAATAGTAATGTCAAAATTAGATTGTTGTCCAAAAGAACTTCGAACTGGAGCTCACAATGATGAAATGTAAAGAAATTACTCTTTTATTTAAGTAATTATTATTAAAGCTTGCAAACTTATTTTCTATAGAGAGACAGTATTTGTATACTGTAATTCTCTCAAGTAGAGAACCCAAGAGCAAGATTTATAAAGTAATAATTTTTATACCATACAATTGCACACACATAAAAGCAAGGTCTAATTTTATAGAGTAAAATAATTAATTTTGAATTACTAACTCTTGTATGAAATAAACTGGTCAGTCAATAAATATTTACCAAGCAAAATAACAACTACTACTTTCAATTATACAGGAAAATATACATTATCCGGAATTTCCGTGTATTATGAAGTTTACAAACTGTTACGAAATACAAGACTTACTTGTTGATATTCTAATAGTCATCGCACACAGGTTGCAGTACGTGTACATGATGAAGGAACTGCACATTTACCTTATATTCAACTTTCCAGACTTCCAAAATACTGTTATATCAAAACCTCTGACATAAACCAAAAGAGACAAGGAATGTATTTGAAGAAAATCCGTGACGTACGTACAAAAAATGTTACCTAAGACGAGAAATGGACTACCTACAAAAAGAAATGAAGTCTCGTCAAAACTATAAACTGTATAGAAATGTTCGTTTCGCAACGAATTTCTTCCACCATAAAAAATGTGAGATCTCATAGGAAACCAAGTCGGTTATTTTAGTTAGTGTCCATAGAAGCATCTATCCAACACCCTGTCATAATTTGTTCTCTAATTAATTATATATCAACATTTATAGTGACTATTTCAATATTATAAATCTTTATTTCTATAATAATGACTTGGCAATGGGATGGCAACATAAACGAACATATCTGAAGTACTTCATGTATATTTGAGTGTAATTCATACTTATGTGATTGCGTTTGGTTACATAAGTGGATATAAATTATTGTTGTGTCATTATGTCGATGTGCGTTGGCGAGTCATATGATTTATTAAAGGAATGAATATGTATTAATACAGTCGCTATAAATGATAGCAGATAACTATTTAAATATCAAATGATGACAAGGTTTTGAGTAGGTGGTTTCGTGAACACTAACAAAAATAACCAGCTTGGTTTCCCCTGAGATCTCATAACTTTGTACCGTGGAAGGAATTCGTCGCGAGACTTTCCATTTTTGCACATTTTATGTTTTTGATAACATCTCCTTTACAACACCGTCTTCAGTTTATGCTACAATTATATATGCTTCATGTCTGCAAGCGAATAAATCTGTAATCTGCAGTGAAGAGAGTATCTACAGCAGACTTCTACATCTACATACACGTCTACGTATTCGTACATACTCCGTAGAACACTATACGGTGCGTGGCCGAGGGTAACTCGTACCAGTACTAGAAATTTCCTTTACTGAACCATTTCCAAGGGGACGTCGACTGCTTATATGCACTCGCATGAGTCATAACTTCTCTTATCTCATACTTGTGATCGTTAGGCGAATCAAGTTGGCGGCAGTAGAAACATTCAGCAGTCAGCTTCAGATGTCTGTCCTCTAAATTTACTGATTAGATTTCCTCGAGAGAAACGTCTTTCCCTCTCCTGGAATTTTCACTTGGGTTCCCGAAGCATCTCTTTAATTCACACATGACGATTTACCAGACCAGTAACAAATCTTCCCGCCTAATCGATTTGAGGTAAATTATGGATAATTCACACGAAAATACAGTCAAAAAGTGCCAGGCACTTACAACAATTTTATGAACTTATTAATTTCACTTCAAAGATTATTTAATTAATATCAAAGATTTTGCTTATCAGTCCGTAATATCCTTATTACAAACTTGGTTCGGTTATGCAGCTTCAAAAGAAATTACTCAAAATTAAATACTGAGCATTTCATATTTTATTTCTAACTAGAATTTTTCCAGCCGCGCGGGAATGATTAGTTTAGATAGTTTGTAAGACTAGAGACTGATGACTTTATCAATTCGGTCCTTTACGATTACAAACATTTGCACAGTTTCGTATTTCTGTCGCAATTATTTTAGCTACTGTAAGCTTTTACCTTAGCTAATGCGTATTCGAATGATTTACGCCTGTCTTGTTCAATTAATAGATCTCTAGTGAAGTGGATATGTGCACATATGTGGTTCTTTTTCATCTCCTAAGCTTCATACTATTATAAGCAATATTTCTTTTTGCCTTGTGTGGCTCCTTTCGTTGATTAACTTTCCTTCACCCTCAAATAGAGGCAATTTCTTGCTCAATAGAGGGGAATTCCCCTAGTTGGGTTTTCGTCATCTCATTGCAGGTCTCTGGCAAATGGATTGGAATTACATTACCGATTGGAATTACATTACCGAGCGAACTTGTGTTGGTCAGAATACAGTGGAAAGGAGAAACAGTTCTCCACAAGAGCGCTTGAAAACTTCACCCGTAATTACACCCTCTTCATTTGACGTTGATGTGTTGTTATAAAAGTCTAATACAATAAGTAACTTTCGTACACAACCATTGGGGAAGTACTGATAATTATTTTGATGGATTTTCTCATACTGGCAACTCCAGATAGACAGATCCGCTCTGATTGACAGGTCACCAATGTTTGGCACTCGACACTTACAAGAAGTTGTACACCATACGTTAATTTAATAACTTTTATAGTTGCGTAAGACTTCAGACGTTCACGCGAATAAAAATGTCATTGTCATAGGGAAATATACACTATTATTGGAAGTAGATGTTCTTACGAAGACCCGATACAATGTCGCGTTGAAGTGGAAGCAGGCTTGACTTCGAAGGTAGGGTTGTCAACTGAACACAGCACTTACACTGAGAGCAGGTTTATTGCAAACTGAAACATTCACGCAGCACTGACTGCCTCTCGGGCTGAGTGATCTGCTCTTTATACACAGACAGAATGTACCAGAAGTTAGAAGAATAGTTAACATAATAAACATGTAGAAATTAAAAGTGAACATAAGAAACATGTAGAACATTATGGAAATGATAAATACAAAGAAATAAATTTTTTCCGATGGACGGGACTGAACCGGCGATTTTCAGCACGGTAATTGGTGACGGTATCCATTGCGCCACGCCGGCAGCCGGATAACTTGTGGTCTTGCGGCATTGCTCCCTCTCCAGGAAAAACAGCGACCCGCTGTTAGATTCCCTTTGGAGCCAGCTGCAATGTCTTGCATCTTGATCTTGTCATGGGTCCTCTGTATGGCAGTTCTGAAGAATGCTTCCTTACTGCACGATTACTGACGACAGACGTTCCTGTCGTGGCTTCATCAGTATCATTACCGCCCTTAGAGTCCTTAAACAAGAAGCCGCCGCGGTGGAGTAGCCGAGCGATCTAAAGCGTCTCGCTGCGGAGCGCGCGGTTGCTCGCCGTGGAGGTTCGAGTCCTCCCTGGGGCATGGGTGTGTGTGTTTGTCCTTAGGTTAGTTTACCTAGGTTTAAGTAGTTTGTAAGCTACGGACTGATGACCACGCAGTTTGGTCCGATAGATTTACAAACATTTGAACAAGAAGTCATATTCTTCGTTTTTGTCATATCGACGACGGCTTATAATCGTCGACTTCGTATGTGACGTCTGACAGGCGGAGTATAACATGATACGGACCAAAGTATCGCTTCAATAACTTTTCTGACAAACTAAAACTTCCATACAGGGGTAAAAGTCGATACCAGATCTCCATGGGCTGTACACAACAGGTCGGTGGTTATCGTTATACTGCTGACGATCCTTCTCCTGGGCGTCCAGCGTCCGTATGTGAGCCAGCTATCTTGCTTCTTCGACCCTGATGATGAGCTGTTTCACATAGTCACCCTGAGTGCCGTCCGGCTGGAACGGGAACACCGTATCCATTGTCGTCTTAGCTTTACGGCCATGGAGCAGGAAAAACGGCATGAAGCCTGTTGTGTCTTGTTTGTTTGTTTGTAATTCTATCGGACCAAACTGCGTGGTCATCAGTCCGTAGCTTACAAACTACTTAAACCTAGGTAAACTAACCTAAGGACAACACACACACACCCATGCCCCAGGGAGGACTCGAACCTCCACGGCGAGCAACCGCGCACTCCGCAGCGAGACGCTTTAGACCGCTCGGCTACTCCACCGCGGCTGTTGTGTCTTGTCTTACGGTATTATAATCAAATATCATAACTGGCAGTATTGTATCCCAATCCGTCTGCTCAACATCGACAGCATATCTGCTAACTTCTTGTTAAAATGTTCTGTAAGACCATTTGTCTGAGGATGGTATGCAGTTGTCATTCTGTGGAAAATGTCACAATGTGACATTACCTGTGATGCTAGTTTTGACTGGAATTCTTTTCCATGATCAGATATCATCACACTTGGTGCTCCATGCTTCAAAGTAATGTCTTCTACGGGGAATTTTGTGATCTCTAGATCTTCTGCAGTCGGCACAGGTTTGGTGACAGCGTAGCGTCTGAGGTAGTCAATGCAGACTATTATCTATCGGTTACCAGTTGTCAATTTCGGAAACCTCCCTAAAAGGTCGATTCCAATTCGGTGAAAAGGAGCTGTTGCATGTGGAACTAGTACGAGACGCCCAGTAGGTAATTGCGGCACATGATTTTGTCACTGACACTCTTTACAGTGACTCACATAGTGCTTGACACATCGGTAGAGACCTTTCCAGTAATAAATGTCTGTAAATCTATCGGACCAAACTGCGTGGTCATCAGTACGTAGCTTAGAAACTAAACTTAGGTAAACCAACCTACGGACAAACACACACACCCATGCCCCAGGGAGGACTCGAACCTCCACGGCGAGCAACCGCGCGCTCCGCAGCGAGGTTCCAGTAATACCTGCGTCTGATTCTGTCTAGAGTCTTCACGAATCCCAGATGACCGGATATTGGAGTATCTTGGAAATACTTGAGAATAGCTGGCTGGAGCAGAGCTGGAACGGCCAGTACCCATCTGGAGCTCAGTGGATCGTAGTTCCTCTTATACAATGTCCTGTTTAGAATTTGTAACCCTCCATTGGTTGGTTCTCCTTTCTGCAAGGCCTCTTTGGTTTTTAATTGTACTGGATCATTCCTCTATTCAGCTGTAACGTCACCTAATTCAGTGAGGGCTGCAATTTCATTCATGCTGTTGTGTTCCTCTAATGGATTCCTCGAAAAGCAGTCGGCATCCTTGTGTTTGCGCCCGTTCTTGAATACCACTGTCACGTCGTACTCTTGGAGTCTTAGTGCCCATATTGCTAGTCGACCTGATGGATCCTTCAAGCTAGTCAGCCAACACAAAGAATGGTGTCTGTCACGACGGTGAATGGTTTGCCGAACAAATACGCACGGAACTTGTTGATAGCCCAGATAACTTCGAGACCTTCTTTCTCAGTTGTAGAGTAGTTTATCTCGGACTTTGAGAGTAATCTTGATGCATAGACTACATTTTTTCAGCACTTTCCTGAATTTCCACAAGCACTGCACCAATCACATACCCGCTAGCGTCAGTGTGAAGTTCGGTTTCCACATTCTCGTCATATAAGGTTAGAACTGTTGGGGAAGTTAGAGCCTCCTTAAGTGACCGGAAAGTTCTTTCTTTTATCTCATACCAGTGAAACTTGGCGTCTTCCTGCAGAAGGTCTTACAATGGACGTTCCTTGTTACAAAATCCTATTATGAAATGCCGGTAGTATTAGCACAGCCCGAGAAAACTTCTCACATTACGAATGTGCTGAGGAGTTGGAAATTATATGACTACCCTTACTTTATCTGGATCAGGATGGACACCATCTCCGTTGACTAGGTGCCCCAGGATTTTTATTTCGTTGGCGACGAAAAGGCACTTCTTTGGATTGAGGCGGAGTGCTGCAGTCTGAACACACTTCAGCACAGATGTTCTTCAAAAATTTTCGAGAAAACGACAATGTCATCTAAATAGCAAAGACACGTCGTCTACTTAAGGTGTCGAAACAAGTTGTCCCTCGTGCGTTTGAATGTGGCCGGGGCATTACATAGTCCAAACGGCATGACCTCGAATTCATAGAGTCCGTCTTATCTCTGTCAGCTTCGTCAACCTCGATTTGCCAGTAACCTGTCTGCGTGTCCATAGTTAATTAGTATGTACCTCCGTTCAAGCAGTCTAAGGTGTCGTCTGTGCGTGGCAATGGGTAGACATCTTTCTATGTGATTTTGTTCAGCCGCCGATAGTCGACACAGAATCGCCTCGCGCCATCCTTCTTCTTTACGAGGACCACCGGAGACGACCAAGGACTCTCGGAAGGTTGAATAATGTCATCGTGCAACATCTTCTCCACCTCCTCCAGAATTATCCGTCTTTCAGCTGGCGACACTCCATACGAACGCCGGATAATTGGTGGATGATCCCCAGTATTGATACGGTGCCTTATCGTGGGCCGTTTCGTCTGACCTTTTCCCTGCACCCGAAAATTGACCTAGTATATCTAACACCAGCTGGCGTTGTTCCTTGGTCAGTCCTGGCCCTATTGGTAGTTCCACATTCGTTTCCTCCATCGTGTTGTCTGTACTAATAGTAGAGCATGGGTCTTCGTTGATGACGTTGAGCTCACCGTCCTGGATTGGTTCATCTGTCCCGATACACATTCCTTTGCGGTTATGTTGTGACTGCTCCTGACAATTAGTGATCCAGATCTCACCTCGACCACCGGTAAAGCTTATGATAGCCGCTGGCATGGAAATTTCTTTCGTGAGTCTAATAAACTTTTTACTACCACGACAAGCACTTTACAGTTGCCGGTCTTCTGTGTTTGTGACTGGAACTCTTCTCACTCTCAACTGCGGGATCGTCACATTATCAGCGGCAAATAACGTCCAAGAAAATTCTGTATTACGTGTACCCGTCGGAATGACTTGTTGTTGTTGTTGTTTGTTAAGCTTATGGGACTTAACTACGGGGTCATCAATCCCTAAACTTACAAACTACTTATCAACTACCTTATACTAAGCACGGCACAAATATCCATGCCCGAGGGGGGATTCGAACCACCGACCGTAGTGGCCGTGCAGACCGTGACTGGAGCGCCTTAGTCTCCTCGGCCACCGCGGCCGGCCGGAATGACTTCCTCAATTTGCAGCTCAGATCTTCCACAGTCAAAAATAGCTTGGGATGCCTGAAGGAAGTCTCATCTAAGGATGACATTATGACTAAACTCTGTTAAAACGACAAATTCAAACGGCTGGGTCCTGTTGTTGATGGTTATCCTTGCGACATAAGTTCCTGCTGGCTGGACATACTTACCATTTGTGACATTCAGCACAGTTGCTTCCGTATCACAGAACATTGTCCTCATTACCGTGCGGCTGTAATTATCCGACAATACAGAGAAAGAAGCTCCTGAATCAACCAGTGGCCGCAACGTTGGCCGCCAGTTATGTCGTCGATGAGATTTCCCGACATCTTAGCGACTGTCGTCTATGGTGGATTTTCATCTGCGGCTGCCTCACCTCCGTAGATGGTCGCCTCGCTTAGTTTTCCTGGGCGCGGCGGCTAGGGGAGTGGCTGGTACCTCTGTACGGCGACGGTGAACGGCAACGGCGCGTCGGGGAGCGACCTCGTTTAGGGTACGGCGATGGGCTTCTTCCCATAGGTCGACTGAACTCATCAGCAGGTGACTGTCTGGGATAGAACTGCTCTGATGGCTGACGTCTTGCGGCAAAATAATCGTCACATAGTCGCCTTCTCCCACTGCAGTAGCGTACGACATGTCCCTGGCGCCCACAGTGGAAACACACTGGTATGTTCTCTTCTGCCCTCCAGACGTCTGTTCTTCTGCGGGGCGTCATAGTTGCCGGGGGAGTTGGTTGTGGCCGCGTCGGCCGGTTCCTAGGCTGTCGTTTGGCGGCTGCATCGCAGTTCAAGGTAGCGCGAGGCCATTCTTCACGTCGGGTTCGACTGGCGAGGCGGACAGGTGTTAATGTCTGAAATACCTCTTCCTCAGCGACGTCGGCTTCCTCATGATTTACAGGGCTTACATCCATGGCCATAATCTGATGCTGGCTTGGTCCAACGGTCCCAGCTGCCATAAACTGTTGTAATTTTTCTCTCACAATTTGTCGTATGAAAGAATCAAATTCACGCTGGTCTTCCACAATTGGCATAGGGACTACATTGGGGAGTCTGTCATACTTCTGTCGTCCAACCCTCTTCTGTTGCATCTCTTCAATCCGCTGGCATCACTTGATGAACTCTTCCGTCTTTTATAATAAGAGCTTGGTACATGTCTTATGCAATGTCCTTCATCAGGTGTGTGATTTTATCGGCCTCTGTCATATCCGGCTTAACTATGTTACATAGGGTCAAAACAATCTGTATGTACGACTGTGTCGGCTCACCATGTCGTTGAGCCCTGTTCTTCAGTTGTTGTTCTGTCGAGCGGATCTGTCGATGGCGGTCTCTAACGTCTTCTTAAGTTCCGTCTGGAACGTTTCCCAGTGAGTCAGCTTCTCTTCGTTGTTTTCAAACCACTGCTGGGCTGTTCCGTCCAGGTAGAAATAAACGTTGGCAAATTAAATTGTTTGATTCCACCTGTTATGCTTGGCGACTCGGTAGAACCCTTTTTGCCATTTGTCGGGGACATGTACAGCGTCTCCATAGAACACGTACGGGTGTCTGATGTTCAGCTGGCTTACCGCTGGTTTCGTGTCTATGGTACGGTACGGACTTTTGGAAGGATGTAGTCGGTAGATCCCTTGTATTGCGGTTCCAGTCCGTGTAAGCGACGGCTGTTACGTTGCCTAATCGGAGCCACGGTGATGCAGCTGTTGCGCATTATACCCGGCGCCTCCACCAAACAATATCGCGTTGAAATGGAAGCAGGCTTGACTTCAAAGGCAGGTTTGTCAATGGAACACAGCACGTATACTGAAAGCAGGTTTATTGCGAACTATAACATACATGCAGCAGTGACTGCCTCTCGAGCAGAGTACTCTGCTATTTATACACGGACGGAATGTACCAGAAATTAGAATAGTTAAAATAAGAAACACGTAGAAATTACAAGTGAACATAAGAACAATCTAGAACATTCTGGAAATGGTAAATACAAAGAACTAAATTTTTGCCGGTGGACGGGACTGAACCGGCGACCTTCAGCCGGCAAGCGGATTACTTGTGGTGTTGCGGCAATATCATATTAAGCAACAAAAATGAGTAAAGATTAAACTGAAAAATTATTAGGTGGTTAAACTTTCCCACGGATATTATCAAAATTCCATTATAATATATTTGTCCTGCATTTTTTCAACCTGTCATTCATGTGTGGTCACTTTCTTGAAAAACAATTCATGTAGAACATTATTGTTAATGTTCCATCGACATCGCTGTTATTACAAGCGTAGCACAAGTTTGTAATAGGCGTCTCCGTATAGCTTCCATCCCGGAATTGGCCTTAAACAGTTAGGGAAATCACGGAACATTGAAAGTGGGTTGTAGTACGGGGATTTGAACCGTCGTCTTCTTCATTAAGGGACTATTGTACTGGACCCTGAGGTCTCGCTCGGTATTTCAGTATAGAAGAAATAGGGGAACAATTTTATAGAGTTATCTCACATCTCAATAAATACTGCTAGCTGTTACATTTACTCTTTGGTTTCAGATGAAGAGTATCCAAAATAAAGGCAATTTATTTATTTGTGTCTAAGGGACTAATAGGTCTAAACGACAGCTGAGGAAAGTACATAACTTCTTTGCACCATTTGACCATAGGAAAGAAGGAAGGAAGTCAGATTAGAGTTCAACGTCGTGTCATCATCGTAGTAATTAGAGACTAGTCCACGGTCGGATTGATTTTTACTAAGAATGAGGGCCCTTTGAAAGGAACCATTACAGCATTTGCTTGGAGTGACTTAGGAAAATCACGGAAAAGTTAAACGAGGATGGCCACTATCCCACCATCTCGGTACTTTACCATAAATTAGACAGTACGATGGTAGGGAAACAAATAATAACTTATGTCTGTTGTGACATCAGGCAAAATATGGCCTGAGTTTTATAAATGGGGATGGGAGGTGCCACAGATTTCTTAATTGAGTCTGTTGCTTTCTCACAAGTAGCTCAAAATCTTTTCTCTTTGCAGATTCAAAAGTCATCGTAAAGGATGTACTGTCACCTAGCGTCGTCGTTGCTAGCACTTGTTTAAACACAACGAAAATTTATTAAGCACTTGTCTCGTACTAGAGCACAGAATGAACTCAACTCCGGCCGGAAGTATTTATAACTCTCAGATACTTGTATAACATTATTATATTTTGAAGGTACTAAAACTGCATATTTAAATTAAAATTTTCAGAGAAGGTGGTTCTCGAACTCAAGCTCCTTTAACCATAACACCAAACAGTTACTAGCTTTCACATTTCATAAAATAAAACGCATCATCGTTAATTAATCGGTTTCCAAGCTTCATAAACAACGTCAGTATGAAAATGTTTAAAAAATTAATAATATATCGATTGACTAGGCAGCGGTACATGTACCAAAAATTTATTTATGGCTACACAAATACGTTTCAACACTGATATGGTGTTTTTTGTAGTCTTTCATTATTGTGTGTTGTATAAGCTACTAGTTCGTAATCTACACAACAAGCATAGTTACGGGAAAAAATCGTAGCGAAAACATAAATTATAACAAAATACAAGTCTCTCAACGAATTCCTTCCACCATAATAGGTCGGTTATTTTAATTATTGTTCATGGAATCACCTATTCAACACCTACTCATAATTTGTCTTATAATTAGTTATATATAAACATTTATAGCGACTACATCAATATCATGCAACTTTATTTCTGTAATAAATATAATGACTCAGGAATCGCACCCTAATATAAAGACATAAGAATGAATGTAATAATATGGCAATTTCCCATTGACATAATGACATAACAATAGTTTAAATTCCATTTTGTACTCAGATGTAATCACGTAAGAATGAAGTACACCAACATGATCATAAAGTATTACAAATATCAGTTTATTTTGCCATACGATTACCAAGTCATTATACTTATTATAACGTTAAATATGTATAATATTGATAAGGTCGCTATAAATTTTCGTAGAAAATAATTAGATAACAAATTGTAACTCAGAGTTGAATAGGTTGTTCCATGAACAGCAACTGAAATAGGCGACTTGTTTTCCATGAGATCTCACAACTTTTTACGTTGGAAGGAATTCGTCACGAGACTTAAGTGTTTTTTACATTTTATGTCTTTGATGGGGTTTAATCTCCTTTCTTATGTAGTCATTTTTTCCATCTTGGGTAACTTTTTTGTTATATCTGCCACGGATATCTTAAAACTCATTCCCTGTATCTTTTGTTTAATCTCAGAGGCTATGCTGTAACAATATTAGGGATGTCTGGGAAGTTGATTATATTGTTAATGATCATTCGTTTCATGAAGTACACGTACTGCTTACTGTGGTGGATATCTATGAATTATTAAGTACGTCTTGTATTTTGCATCAGTTTGAGAACTTCAGAATACACGGAAGTTATGGATAAGGTATATTTCCCTGTATAAGTGGAAGTAATACTTGCTATTTTCATTGTATTTATTGAATGAACAGTTTATTTCATACAGCAGTTAGTAATTCAAACTTGATCATTTCAGTCCATAAAAAGAATACAAATTAATATCTTATATTTTAGTAAGGTCTATAGGGCTTCACCATCAATAACAAATCCGAAATTCGTTCCTCTGTGTTCATGGCCGGCATAGCGTTTTAAGGGAATTTCTCTTGAGTTGCTAAGAAATTATTTAAAACATATTTCGGAAAGGTGTGCAATGAAATTGCAAAGATTTTAATTTCATTTTGCTCCAAGCCAAGTCATGTTCTGCAAAAGATGCTATTTGGTGTGCAAATTCAGTTTCTGTTGTTCCTTTACCTGATACATATCTTCCATTATTTGCAATTTCCATAAATCTATTCGTACCATCATCCATTCTACGTGAAACATCAGTACCAACATCAGCGATGGTTTTTATTTGATTTTGTAACTAATTGTCTTTACGTCTGCATTGTGCAATCTACTGATCTGAAGAGAACAAAGACTTTAACTGATGTCTTCAAAGTGTCCACTGCAGTATATAAATACTGGCACATTAGCTGGTAATTTTTATTTATTTTTAAATCACTGCTTACTTTATGCCTAAATTCCTTCCATTACTCAACATCTGAATTTTTCAGTGTTTTGAAGAATGTTTGACATAATAGCCTTTGTTATTACCTTTTTATTGCCTTTATCTCTCTTGATTTATGTGGGCGATTTTCTTTCCTCTCAGTTTAAGTACTATTTCTATGTTGTACCCTGACTCTTTCCTTGAATTACCATAATCAGTTCCTATGGTTAGTTGCATAATAGTCAATGCAATGGCCACAGTGTATCACACTCCATTTATTTTCAAATGTTTGTAATTCTAGGGGACCAAACTACTTTGTTCATTAGTCCCTAGACTTACAGACTACTTATAGTAAGGTAAACTAACCTAAGGACAAGTCACACATATCCACGGTCGAGGGAGGACTCGAACCTTCGACGTGAGAGGTCGCGCGATCTGTAACTTGGCACTCCAGACCACACTGCTACTCTCATGCAGTCCCAATTGTACTTCATTCAAATAGCGCTCTAAGATGTCATTTCTTTTCGTAGGTACTTCTCCTTTTTTCTCTGTTAACATTTGTTGTATGTCTGCCAGGAATTTTCTTAAAGGCCACTCCCTATCCCTTCTTTTGACTTTCTTCAGAGGCTTTGATGTATCAAATTTTGACAAGTCTAGTGGATAACTGCTTATAAGTGGATTGTTTTCTGTGATAGCTAACTCTTGAGCTTTTATATCAGTTAAATCGACATTAATAGGATTTAATCCGCTCAAACTTGTAAATCCGGAAAGGGCCACATACATTTGTCCGAATGCGAACAATGAAGAATCCATCAGTGCAATGCATAGGCGTAGTCCCTAAATTTTGTCTATGGTAATAGTTATGCTATACACAATGGAAACTGTTCGTGATGAACATCAGCTCTTTTAAGATTCTCAGATTTAGTTTCGACAGGATGTAGTTCGTAAAGATATTCATTATTAGACGTAATATGTATTTGATTCATTCTTTCAAATTTTCAGGATCAACCTTTACTACTTGCACGATACCGATTATAACATTTGAGTAGCCAAGTCTCAAGTCAATATTTCGTTTTAACATAGCTTTTCCTCTTATTATAGTAACTACAAAGGTTTGGAACTTAAACAGTGGCAACTATATATTCACAACCGATACTAAAGTGTTACATGTCTGCACCTGGCCGCGGTGGAGTAGCCGAGCGGTCTAAAGTGTCTCGCTGCGGAGCGCGCGGTTGCTCACCGTGGAGGTTCGAGTCCTCCCTGGGGCATGGGTGTGTGTGTTGTCCTTAGGTTAGTTTACTTGGTTTAAGTAGTTTGTAAGCTACGGACTGATGACCACGCAGTTTGGTCCGATAGATTTACAAACATTTGAACATTTTGTCTGCACCTGTTCCTGTCCTTCAAAGTAGTGACCAGTGTTGTGTAGAACCCGTTACCTGCGATGTGTAAGGCCTAGTATACCATTAGCAGAGCTTATTCTGTTGATAGTGCGAATTGAACTGTCTACTGCCTGTAGAATCTCTGGAACAGTTCTGAATTTCCTTCATCTTCGGAATCAAATCATAGACACAAGGTATTAGGTCCGGGGAGTATGGTGGATGGTACAGTACTTCCCAGTCCCATCGACCGAACAGAGCACCCACAGCTTGCACTGTATGCGCCCGTGAGTTGTTGTGAAAAATGGTGAGTGGGGGTTGCTCGGTAAGTCTTGCCGCTTCTTTCGCAAAGGTGGTCGCAGGTGATGTTCCAAAAACGAACAGTAATACTGTGCACTGAAGACCTGCCCGATGCATGTCTGCCATTGTTTATCGACCTTAATTTAAGCTGTTACCTAACGTGCCACTGTTATATACGACAATGCCGATTCTCTGCATGCCTCTTGAAGACCTTGATGACACTGTCCTGTTGTACTACCTCTGGTACATTCAGTCTTGATGTAATTCCGTTGTTCCTGTTTCGTAAACAAAGTGACACTGTTATCATGGATCGCTCGCTCACAAGTGACTGTGTTTCCCTCAATTTTACGCCGACTCTTGATGTGGGACGAGCGAGTGTAATTGCTCGGAGGTAAGGTAGGTATGTCAAGAACGTGTGCTATCAGCGAAAATAGTAGATTACATAGCTTGGTATCTGCATAGCAGTGTTGCCACTATTTAATTTCAAACCCACGTATATTCTTTTATAGCTGCGATGTCATGGAGACATCATCTTCATAATGTTTTATATTTTCACAGCAACTTTTAGTGAGATACTTGGGGGCAATCTATGCTATAGGCTAATGTGATGGGTACACGGCAACACCGTTAAAACAACAAACTAATAAAGTACTTATAACAAGATAAAGTGTAGTTATCATTGCTATCTGTTACAATCACAGTTTAAGGTATACTCTTTGTTGGTACATGCCTAACCACACTCTTTAATATCACGTCATATTCGTAAAAAAAGTTAAGTAGCCTACTTTTGACAACCAAGATATTGGTTAAGATTGCATGATCTGGCACATGTGTTAAAAATGTTTCTATGCTGGTTTCACTCTGGGCAATTTATGCTGTACTCTAAGGTTCCTGTTTGCAAACATGTATTCCAGCCTAAGCACATGCTTTAAAATAATGAAAAATTCATAAAAATAACGAATTACTTTTCACAACCTAGAATTTAGATGTCATTGGCGCTGGTTCCATTTACAGCAATTTTATCAATTATGTTACGAATGTCTATTATCACTTCTCATATACCGAATTGATCATCTATGTTGTAAGGAGTCAAGTTTTCCTCATTGTCATTTCCTGCATTTTTTGACCTCACAATAACATTCTGATGAATATGAACTCGATGGGGTACGGACATTTTAAATGATAATATTTACAGTTTGATATGTAAATAACGAGATCATGTAGCAAGTGCAACAAGATAATCAAGGCTGACGTGTACTGGTGAACAAACACACAGTGTTATTGTAAAACGGTGGAGAGGCACCCAACCTCACAATCACATTCTACTCGCCAAGACGAATCTTTTGAATATAAAGTCGATGGGGCACGGACATTTACAATGATAGTAATTACAGTTTGATATGTAAATTACGAGATCATGCAGCAAGTGTGACAAGACACTCAAGGCTGTTGCATACTAGTGAACAAACACACAGAGTTTTTGTAAAGCGGTGAGAGGATATCGTGCGGAGACAGCTGGCTAGAAAGTGCACGTGGGCAGAGGTCATCACAATAGGCCTCCCCGGGCGGTCTTATGTACAAAAGCAACTTAAAATCCTCCTTACACTCTGGGGAAACACGACGCTTTCGAAAGCTCTTTGAAAGCCGTTTAAAAATAATCAAAAATAGTTTTTTCTCACAAAGCATGTTTACTAGCACCTTGTTAGTACGCACGAGGAAAGTGAATTCCATAAGGTGCTGTTTATTTTAAGAGGAATATCTAAGCAAGACATTAGCTGAATTACTATTGGCCGGTGAGCCATGTGGTGTTTTAAAATGCATGATACCATTGGTGGGTGGGTCACTGACGGGGTAGCGCCAGAGCCACCAAAAGATATACACAAGCAGAGCGGAAGAAATTAACGCACAGAGACGTGAAACGTGCCCTCGTGCCCGGCTGTGTCTGGTCGCGCACTAGCAGTGTGAAGAGACGATAAAGACTCCAGCGCAGAATTGCACTGTACAGAGCATCTCTGTCATGGAGCGAATCTTAGTGAATCTCCAGTGGAGAGTACTAAGGATTGCGCGTTGTTCATAGTGTTAGCCGAGATACTTCATATCTGGTGTGAACACGGGCAGAGTGCATTAGTTAACGCTTGCGAGCGCATTTTTTAGTGGCAACACGGTGGATTACTCTGAGACTGACGTACCACGCAAATTTATAGCCAGACTAGCATTTATAAGTCGTTCTTGACTTAATCAAGACGCAGGAAAAGTACGATCGGCAGTAGTCGATCAAGACAGATAATATTTAGTTTCGGTTCAGCGAAGACGCACCTAGCAGCCGTCAACGCAGTTAACGGTATTGTGTGCGAACGCTTTAGGCGAAATCCACCCGTCCCCAAACAGCAATAACAAATACATTTTTATTACCGTTGCATGACACTTCGGGCTTTGCGACAGCCTTGAACGTAAAGTGACGAAATTGCATTAATTTTCAAGTCAAGTAGGCGTGGTTGTTCAGCCATTTTACGAACTTTATTTTATTTTGAAATTGCTTATACGTTTCATCTATTCTGTCAAGCTATCCGGAACTTGGAGATAAATATCTAAATTATTGTTTTTGTAAATTTGAGTTTTCTAAAAAGATTAATTAATAAAAGAAGTATAAACAATCAGTTTTTCATATTACTAACTACCGACGTCACTTAGTACGCGAACTGATCCTCACTAGTTACACTTTGTTCTTTAGATTTTTGCTTGGTGGAGAGAGGACGTATTGACAGTGTCAGTCTGCTTTGTGTATAAACAGTTCAAAGCACTTGCTTGGAGAGATATGTCAGTGTAAAAAGGGCATGTGATAAGATGGCGGCGCAGAGATGTATCCATTACTTGTGTTTACGGAAGTGTGTTGAAGTTTTATTAAATCCAGTGCTTCCAATGTTCCTACATTTTAATCGCAAGAGAGAATCATACTACATAGACCACCTTGCCATTAACTAGAGCCGGTCGAGGTGGCCGAGCGCTCTGCGGCGCGCCAGTCATGGTCCGCACGGCCACAACGGTCTCGGGTTCGAATCCTCCCTCGGGCATGGATATTTGCGCCGTCCTTAGTAATAGCTAGTTCATAATTAGTTTGTAAGTTTAGGGACTGATGACCCCATAGTTAAGTCCCATAAGCTCTACAAACATTTGAATATGAACTAGAAATGGTTCCATATCTCGCAACTACCAATAGCGAGATATTGTAACAGTTGACACTGCCAATCAACATTAAACAGTTTGGCAGCTTACAGCTGACACCATCGGGACATCATTCTATGAGTTCATCAGGCGGAATTCTGCGGGCATCAATACAGAATTAAGTCCTGAAATCGGATGAGTTGTGCCCCTGTTACAACAGGTAATACAATCTACGTTAAAAGCGCGCATAAAACCATGTCAAACACTTTTGTAGATGCATTGATTCTAATTAATGACTTTCAGTATATTCCATAAATAATGAATAAACGCTTAGAAAAAGAAATAAACAAGGTAATTTGTTGCAATGTATACACTTCCCTTTCGTTTCATTAAGGAACTACACTTGCCACAGTTTACGTGCAGAAGAAGTGCTTCAGAAGACCACTGTTCAATACGTTGTTACGTGTTTCACGGCATCTTCACGAAATAGAACAAACACGCATTTTACAGGGAGAATTCTTACATATGCACAACTCTAAACATTGAAGACCATAGTTCTATTTAATTAATAAGAGTGCCCGAAACCCTTTTAGGAAAACACTCCTAACGAGTGTACATGAGCATTACAGTCCAACGCGCTGCCCACTACACTTAGGCTAACACCTACAACATGTGTCCTTCAATCTCGTACTATTGTTGGCAGTTGTTAACTGGTGCTAATATGGCATTTTTAGACACTAGATTATCATTTATCGTACGAAGAAGGATGTGTTTTTGTAAATTCTTTAGTGCGCCATTGCTTTGAAATGACAACGTGTAAGTTACAATAAGAAAATCATCAAATACGCAACGCAAGATGGCGTATGCCAGAGAGAGTTCGGGGCGAGGAATGACACGTGACATCTCCGAATTGCTGGATTTCGTTAATTCAATGGAGAGTGTCAAATCTCCGATATTTTTGCAAATATCTCTCAAACGATACGAAATATGGAAAAACGTAAGAGAGCAAAGTTGTAGAGAATTTTCTCCTCTACAAATTCGGTTATTTAATTTTCATATCAGATGAATGGTTAAGCCTTTATTTTCATTTAAATTTCGAGCTGTCAAAAGACGATCGCAAAGGCCCACTTTTAGTGTTACTACCGTAACCTAAAGTTTGCCAAAGAAAAAGAAAAAAGTCGGATGCAGTTAGACTTGGTTTGACGCATATGTACAGATATTAGCATAGTAAACTGACAGGCTAAGATAAGCTACCGATCTCTTCTTTATAGCATATTTCTCAGATACCTCTACTGTTCTACAGTAAATCAAAAACGACCTCAAAATTAGAAACGACAGATACTGAGACACACATCCATTAGCACGGGTAAAGCCGCGAGAAGTATGCCAATCAGCCGATACGTTCCTCTTATCTGAAAACGATACACCCGCTAGGTGACTAGTTGATAGTTAAAGTAATTGTACATAAATACATCCATTTTTAATATTTTGAATATTACCCTTTGTTTATTTAATGATTAGACTATAATAAAATGGTATTATTTGAAATGTGGAACCTAGAGAAGCGTACAACTGAATGATTTGTAGTGAAGTGCCGTCCGAAGTGGCCGAGCGGTCTGCAGCGCGCCAATCACAGTCTGTACGGCCGCTACGGTCCGGGGTTCAAATCCTCCCTCGGGCATGGATGTTTGTGTCGTTTATAGTATAAGGTAGTTCATAAGTAGTCTGTACGTTTAGGGACTGATGACCCAGCAGTTAAGCCCCTTAAGCTTAACAAACATTTGAACACTTTTTTGGAGTGATGTAAGGTGTAAAATATTAACTCTAGAAGTGTAAATATATTTAAAAAAATAACTAGGCTTAGATTCGATCACGCGTCCCTTCTGTTCGCAAATCGTCAGACTATCCACGCAGACGCTGCATCAGATGTGGGAATTTTCTCGTGTACTAATTTTACTCTAGTAGATGTTTTATATTTCAGTCGTTTTCTCCTTTCAAATAATAATTTCCAAAATAAGTATTAGGAAGAGTAAAACTGCAATGAATTTGGACACATACAGTATAATAACTATTATATTACTTGTATTTGATTATGTAAGCACCAAGGTGAAGCTCCACTGAGCGCTAGTGTTGAGAACGCTGGCCCTTCGTAGCTTGGGCAAGTTTAAAGCATTATTCGGATCAGTCAATGTTTTTGACTCTCATTGTACAATTCTCTTACGTAATATGTTGGAGTTCAAGAGTGACTGATAGTTCTGTCAGCTAGTTCTTTCTAGTACATAGAAATATTCCCCAATATATTTATTTGATTGTATCACAATTTTTGTTAATGCCTCAGCTTTAACTGTTTCGTAACATTATTGACTGCAGTGAAATTGAACTTACGCCTGTATCATTTCTCCGTGTTATCAGCGAGATACAATTATCATAATATAATGTATGATCTCGCCATACTGGCATACTTTAAGAAAAAGGAATTTTAACCGCAGCAATTATTGCGTACAATAATTCAAGGGGTGTTCTATAAATGAAAGTCCTGGTAAACAGATAATATCGTCGAACCTTCATGCCGCGGCGGAGCGGCCGAGAGCATTGAGACGCTATGCTATGATGCTCAAGGCCGTTCCCCGTCGGGGGTTCGAATCCCCCCTCGGGCATGGATGTTTGTGCCGTCTTTAGTATAAGCTAGTTCATAAGTAGTTGGTATGTTCAGGGACTTATGACCCCGCAGTTGAGTCTTTACAAACATTTTACTTTTTTTTTTTAATCTTCATAAGGAAGCATATTTAAACCAGTATGGAATAAAGCTGCCAGATCATTGATTATATTCATCGCACGTGATGCCCTGAAACCCCAACCATGTTTCTAAATTAGCCATCCTTATTTTACGGTACTGTTTTTGTACGTAGTGTCGGTAACAGGGCTTACAAGACGATCTATATGTTTTAATTTGATGCTGCAGTGGGTAGGGGGCTCAGTTTGAATCACTCTCTCTAAGAAAGTCTGTTGTTTGGTTTCGATTTTCGGTCTGACACAAAATTATTGTATGGAGGAGAAATGATCAACAAAGCATATCAAAAGAATGGAGCCGCGGCGGAGTGGCCAAACTCATTGATGCGCTATGCTCCGATGCGCGAGACCGTTCCCCGTCGGGGGTTCGAATCCGCCCTCGGGCATGGATGTTTGTGCTTTCTTCAGTATATGTTAGTTCGTAAGTAGTTTGTAAGTTTAGCGACTGATGATCCCGCAGTTAAGTCCCAAAAGCTTTACAAACATTTTTGAAATGAAAGGAAATTCCAGTCTAATTCCATGAAGTGTATGGATGGTTCGAGAAAGCTGTAAATATAAGAGGTTACATAATATTATTATATATTATCGTACAAGAGTGTCTTAACGAAAGTCTCATTTCCTAGAATAATGATACCATTTATGTTATAATTTATCTATTCTCTGGGTAATTATGGAAGAAAGCAGAGAGACGAAATAGTAGAATAACGAAAATTATTGGTGACTGTTTAAGACAAGAGTGGGAGATGTTCATCTACTGCGCAAATTGAGTGGAAGGATGTGATCCCTTTGAGCGAGCATTATGCCTGCCGCTGCTTGCTGCTCCGACAAGAATGGTGTGCAGATTCCGAGAGTGTACACGGCCGTAACATGAGCAGTATTAAACTCTGACGTTCACAGCAGCCGGAATCCGTTTGTGCGGATGCTTCCTGTGAGCAGCGCAGCGCTGGCCGGCCTGCCGCTCAGTCGCTTTTGCTGCAACAGTATCACACACCACACACGCCCGATCCGTACCGCTGTGCGCTACCGCATCCCGTATTTCCTAGATCTTACAGCCGCTCTTCTGCCAAGGAAATTCCTGCATTGTACCCCCTATGCTGTGTTCCAAAGGGCTGTAAATAGCATTGAGTTGGCCACAATATGTTATTGCGGAGACATCTAACAAATGTAATCCAAACCATTTTTCCTTAAAAAAAATCCCGAATTTCTGTTTTCTGGCCTCTAGTAGGCAGTCGTAAAAGCAATGTAAGCAGTAAGCATCTATTTTTATCTTTTATACATCTCATTGACGCAGTAGTGTCTTCCTCAATCCCCTTTCAGCCAACCCAAACAATTGTGCGGGTTTGGTTTTATTTGCCGGTCCCAGCCTTTTGACTTGTTTCCATCCCATTTCAACAATTTTACACGTTCGGCACTTCCTACATCTTTTATTTACATAGTAATAATAGTAACTGAGTTCTTCAATGTGAAAGTAGCATGCAGTTGGGTGGTCAATGGCTCGTATTTGCATTTCGTTGTGTTCTTTCGACTATCTGATTTGTAGGTATTCTAGTTCGTGTCGACAATATGTGAGTAATGTCATGTCTACTCGTAACAGGTTTCCGTTAAAACCGCGAGGGACTGCCAGTGCTCTTTCGAGGCATCATATGAGGAACTGCGCGGCCACTCCCGTCGGAGGTTCGAGCCCTTTCCTGGCCATGTGTGTTGTCCTTAGGATAGTTTTAAGTTATTCTCAGTAGTTTGATAGTCTAGGGGCCGATGACCTAAGTAGTTTGGTCCCATAATTTTATTGACATCCGATTTGTCGTTACAGCTGTACATGAACGAATGTGCGGTTTACGTGTTTACTGCGAAAACATTGCCTTGAGTTCACACGGTTGTGTGCAAGTTCAGTCAATACTTAATGTAAATTTCTGAAGGGAAACATTTTATGCACATTAATTTTAAGTTGTTCTAACAAAAGATCAGATTCATTGTCTGTCAAGGTATTCAGATTTGATATCGGTGTTCACTGCAAGAGATGTATATTTCAATGAACGATAATAGAGACGCTGCAGCTTCATTGTGTGGACACTGAATTAAATTTAAACCTGGCACAGAACAAGGGTCTTATTTTTACCTGGCAGACGCACTAGCCACTTGCCTTCCAATGAGTAGATCGTTTACTTGTGGACTTGGGATCGTGCTTGTTCATATCTGACCGATGAATTGTTGGCTCAGTTTTGTATTATAGAAAGAATTCACTCGGACAAAGTAGTGACTGAATCTGCAGGAATTAGTCTGCAACGCTCTTAGTCAGACACAAACTATTGACTGACTCCTTAACCATTACTCTCGTTTGCTTCTGGTCACGATGGCACTGATAGATCATCAGTCACATGAAATATATAATAATTAGTACACAACCTAACAATTTTCCAATTCACTGAAGATTTATTGTTGAAACAGTATATGGAGTACATGACGTTATTACATTTACAAGTCAAAAGTTAAAGATGTACAGGGGTGCGTGGAGTTATGGCACACTTTAGGTTACGGTAGTAACACTAAAAGTGGGCTTTTGCGACAGCTCGAAATTCGGCTTAATCGCATCTGACTGGAAATTGAATAACCGAATTTGTAGAGGAGAAAATTCTCTATAATTGTGCTATCCTATGTTTTTTTCATATCTTGTATCGTTTCAGAGATATTTGAAAAAATGACGGCGATATGACGATGTCTGTCTGTCACGATTTCAGCACTGGGTAAGTTGTTTGCAATTTAATTTTTTCTTATTGAAAGATGGTAAATATATTTCATCATTTTTCGTGTGTGCCAACGTTCTGTTGCGCCTTACCAGGTATATCGATTATTACTTTGTTACTTTTGTTGTTAATTACATTACGCAGACATGACCTAATTCGGCTTGTGACCGTATTTAAGAAGTTAATAATTAATTTCTTTTCGAAATTTGGGTATTTTTCGTGTGCACTTCTTCGTACATATTGGGATACTTACGTGTTCGACTATAGTTGTTTTAAAATTCGACTGATTAAATTAACAGTGAGCAGAGTGCAAGGCACGGATTATCTGTGCGGATGGTTTGTTGTGTCAGTTCTCTCTCTTTCACTTATCGTTCTCTTTCTTGCACAATATTTAATCGTAAACGATAACATAATCCGATTCATTTAGGCAACACTTAATACGGTTCAATTCATCTATGTTTAATGCCACTGATTAATAATCTATAGGTATGTCGGGTATTAGGACAACTGGACTGTGTCGATCTTCCCCATCTCACTATGGCACTTTCTAAATGAACCTGCGACAAAGCGTACTGCTGTAGATGGCTCGTCTCTATCTCCTCTGTGAACACTACCTGGTACGGATCCCACAATGATGATCAATATTAAACTATTAGCCAAACACGTGTTTTGTAAACCTTCGTTGATGATGCGCTACATTTCCTGAGGACCTTATCAAATTCAAATTCAAATGTTTGTAATACTATGAGACCAAACTACGTTGGTCATCAGTCCCTAGTCCTTACAAACTACTTAAACTAAGTTAGACTAACCTAAAGACAACACAAACGTTCTTGGAAATGGAAATGACTTTCACGTTTTTCCAATTATTAGGATCGCTTCGCTCGCCTACAGTAAACAACTGTTAGAAAAGGGGAGGGGGGGGGGCAAGTTCATTCGTATACACCTGTGAAATGGAATTTGTATCCCACCTGGTCTGGCGGCAAGTCTGTTGAGCGATTTCAATTGCTTTTCTATCTATGTTTTATTTATGTCTTTATCTGCCATTGTATCGTCTGTGTCACGATTTAGAAAAGGAAGTACAGTGCAATTTTCCCTTGTAAAACAGCACTGGAAAAAGACAATTTACTTTTTTGGTGTTTTGTGTGTCATCCTCCGTTTGAACCTCATTATGTTCAGAGTGTTTCTGTACATAGAACTGTACTTTCATGGTCGATTTACGTTTAACGCAAGGCCTTCCTATAGCTAATGTTACCCTATTGAAAGTTTTTTTGTCTGTGAAGTTTTGGCTTTGCTTAAAGTGGCAGTGAAGTTCTCTTTGCTTACGTAGCAGTTTTATTGAATCGCTGTGCCTCTTTTCCATATTTCATAAAGTTAATCGGTACATACTTCCGAAAGCGCATTTTACGATGCTCTTTAGCTTTGCCGACTGATAACCAAAAATGTCGGTGTTAGAGACGAAAGTTTGGTGTTGAACCGTCAAGTACTCTGAAAGCTGCCACTTGTCATTCTCGTTAAACAAAAACGTTTATATATCTACATACATACTCCACACATATACCTTACGTTTTTCTACATTTAGAGCTAGCTGCCATTCCTCACATCATCCAGAAATTTGCTCTAAGTCATCCTTCATCCTACTATAGTCACTCAATGACGACACCTTCCTGTACACCACAGAATCATCAGCTAACAGCCGCAAATTGCAGCTCACTTTGTCCGCCAGGTCATTTATATAGATAGAAAATAATAACGGTCCTGTCACTCTTTCCTGGGGCACTCCTAACGAAACCCTAGTCTCTGATGAACACTCGCCATAGAGAACAACTTGTTGGGTTCTATAACTTAAGTAGCCATTTATATATTTTGGTCTCTATTCCCCATACACGAAACTTCGTTGAAAGGCTGCGTTGCGGAACCGTGTCGAACGCCTTTCGAAAATCGAGAAATATGCAGTTTGCCTGCTGCCCTTTATCCATAGCACACAAGATGTCATGAAAGGCAAGCTGGGTTTCGCAAGATCGATGCTTCCTAACGCCGTGCTGATACATGGACAGATACTTTTCTCTCCTCAAGTAATTTTCTATATTAGAACAGAGAATAAGTACAAGACTTTCACTGAAACAAATCTTGAGTCTTCCTACCTATCTTGATAGTCCTATTTACAGCTGTACTGACTGATACTGTACTAGTCCTACGATAACGCGTTTCCTGTTCAGAGCTGAGTCGAAAAGATCGTCATAAGCAAGCATTAGATTTTATTTTCACGAGTCGGTTCTCTATTTATGAAGGTAACGTTTGGATAAATGATTTAGATAAATTTCGGTGCATTCTTCGCCCCTACCACCTGGATTAAATATTTGAGTCTTCCAGTTTATATCCGTTGAGTTAAAAGCTCCACCTAAAACTATAACATGCCTAGGAAATTTAAGCGAAGTATTTTCCAAATTTTCCCTTATATATTCCAGTGCTCCTGCTGAGTTAAGGAGTTTACTGAAAACTCCAGTGAGCATGTTCGAAGCATTTTAACCCTGACGTTCTCCCGCTATTCAGGAATTGCACTAATCTCTCTAGATACATTCCACAACCATTACCGTTCGGTCTGTTTCTGCGATATACATTCCAGTCTGAGTTTAGAATTTCATTGCCGCGGTGGAGTAGCCGAGCGGTCTCAGGCGCCTCGTTGCGGAGCGCGCGGTTGCTCGCCGTCGGAGGTTCGAATCCTCTCTGGGGCATGGGTGTGTGTGTAGTCCTTAGGTTAGTTTACCTTAGCTTAAGTAGTTTGTAAGCTACGGACTGATGACCGCGCAGTTTGGACCGATAGATTTACATACTTTTGAACATTTAGAATTTCATTACTATTGACATCTGATTTCCGTCAGTATTCCTTCCGTAGGACAATGTGCACATTGTGGCCGTTTATTGTTTGTTTCTTTGTATGTGAAGCTTAAGGGACTTAACTGCGGGGTCATCAGTCCCTAAACTTACAAACTACTTATGAACTACCTTATACTAAAGACGACACAAACATCCATGTCCGAGGGGGGATTCGAACCGCCGACGGGGAACGGCGTCGCGCATAGCAGCATAGCGCCTCAAAGCGCTTGGCCACTCCGCCGCGACGTGGCGACATGGCGACGTGGCGACACCCCATCAATTAACTATTACTCTACTAGCATTTTATTTCTCCGGTTCCGTTGTGCCGACGGTGACCTGTATGGGAACAGGAGGCATTATTTCGGTCTTGTGTAGGAACTCTTATGCACAAAGAAAAAAATAAATAGAATAAAGAAAAACCTCAATTGTGCTCTCCATACGTATTTCACTAACTAGTAGCCGTCTTCTGCGTTTAGTTGACGCCTGGCCTGTTAAGGGGGTATCCTACATTTGTAAGCCGGTAGCGGACGTCGAAAACTTTGCCCCTAGTTTAATCCTTCCATTCGGGTCAAAATAAGAGGGCCATGATTGGTTCTGGGAACAATGCTAAAATCACTGGAAGCAATTACTTCCACAAAATATTTCGGATTAGGCATGGGGAACGACACGAAGTAGAACGAGCACATGAAAGCAGATGTCAGAATGAGTTTCGTGAGGGAAAAAAAAAAAACACCACAGGAAATGTAAACCATCAACATAGGAAGTAGCTTACAACACACGAGTTCGAGCAATGGAAGAGTTTTGTCCCGCAGTCTGGGAAATGTAGCGGAAACGGTGATAGAGGAGATACAAAAATCTAAAGGAGAGCAGCGGGCTGCGTTATAGGTTAATTTAGTAGGTCCATGAACTTTACGTGTGTGGTCGGCCTACTCCTGCGGGAGACGCTGCAAGAAGGTCGTACTGAACCGCGGTCCGTCACAAATGGTGATGTGGCTAAAACGCTTAGATGCAGATGTAAAAATACCTGACTTCTAAAGAAGCAAACAACTCAGCTACAGAACACGACCACGACAAAAAATTCTTTCTCGGTACACGAGGCGGGGTGGGGATGCAGGGAAAATTCAGATAAACATCCCTGACGAGTAGGCCCCCTCGGGAAGGCTAACTGCATTTGCAGGCGACAGATCGTGAGGGGCAGAGTCTGGAGAAAACCGCATTGGCGTCTAATGCCTGGCGCTGGCCAATCTCACGGTCGGCTCGGCTGATGCTCATTTTACACGGGGTGGGCCGCAGTCTCGCCGGGGGCCACGGCGGTCGCCCTGCCACGTCTGCACGCTGGGGCATGGCTGCTGGAAGCAGCACACACGTATCACATTCAAGGCTACTTCTGAAAAGAACCTTTTGTTCATATTAATTCTCGTTGGTTTCTGGTTTTAGAATGATCAGCCGGCAGTATGCCGTTTCCAGGGACGGCCGATCTTTCGATCTTCCCTTTAATTTCGCTGTAATGCAATCAATGATTGCACGGAGGAAAGAAAGGCTAATTCTTCAACTCCCGTTCCGAATTCATCACAAGATATAAATGATTTGTAGTGCCAATGGTGAACATTTTGAAAACATTGTGCTTTGATTGTTTGCAAAGAGTGTTTTCATACGATTATTTCACTTATGTATGCTGATATGAGCTGTACAGCGTACAGCGCCTTCTGTGAGCAGTTTTTGTAACTATTATTTCAAACTGCTGTATAAACTTCTACATTCCTCTATAGATCTTTTATCATCATCATTAGAGACTGATTATGCCTTTCAGCGTTCAGTCTGGAGCAAAGTACCTCTAATAAAATTCCTCCATGATCCCCTGTTAAATGCTAACATTGATGCCTCGTCTGATGTTATGCCTTTTACTTCAAAGTCATTCTGCACCGAATCTAAGTACTTTCTTCTTGGTCTACCTCGACTCCTCTTACCCTCCGCTGCCGAGCTCATGAGTCTCTTAGGTAACCTTGCTTCTCCCATGGGTGTAACATGACCCCACCATCTCAGTCTGTTCGCTCTAACTAATTCATCTATGGTGTTCATTCAATATCTCCAAGATTATTGCAGTAGCTGCTCTTGCTATTGTCTCCCATTCTGCCTGTTCGTCTGTTCATCTCGAAGAATACCACAAATCATTCAAAACTTTTCACCTTCTCTGTGAAAGCACACAACAGTCTTTCTTTTTCGGACTGTTCTGAAAACTATTTGGTCCCTTACCTATCCCTCATATTGTCCATGAACGTCTTTATCTCCTCCGTAGCTTCCACAAATATCCTCCTCTTCCGGATACCCTCTTTTTATTGGCGTCGGTCTAGAGGTTATAAAGAACGTTTTACAGCAGTCCGCACGATATTAAGTATCTGCGGCCTGCAGATCGGTCACTTAGGATGTGCACATATAGTGCACATATAGTAATTGAATTGTCATAGGTGAAGAATAGATTACGACGGAAACCAATCAGCTTTTTCTTCTCTTTGTTATGATACGCTTCGTCTGTAGCTTTTGCACAAAACAAAAAGATTTAAAAACAAATTTTACTTCAGCTGAACCCACATGTGGCGAATCAGGAGAAGTCAAAGGCTGTTGCCATGAAAGACTAGCACTCGTAAAATTTTTTTAATTGAATGTGTACTTGCGTATTCTTTCCGGCAAGGCTTATCAACAACACCGTGTTTCTACATCTACATCTACATGGGATACTCCGCAAATCACATTTAAGTGCCTGACAGAGGGTTCATCGAACCACCATTATACTATTTATCTCTCATTCCATTCTCTAATAGCGCGCGGGAAGAAAGAACACCTGAATCTCTCTGTTCGAGCTCAGATTTCTCGTATTTTATTCTGATGATCATCTTTACCTATGTAATTGGGAGTCAACAATATATTTTCGCATTCGGAGGAGAATGTTGGCGATTGGAGTTTCTTGTTAAGAAAACCTTGAGCTACCTCATATTTTCTTAAACTCTTTGTATGAACCGAGAAACTAATTCCTTTTTCACCTATGTTAAAACTGTCACCGACAACATCACATTCACAAATTAAACACTTCTCATCCATTGTTCACAGATGCCTTAAACAAGAAAAGTCACTCATTAATATATAATAAACTCAAAATAAAGTAATTATGTAATCAAACAGTATAAACAATTATATAATAAACTCAGAATCAAGTAATTATGTATCAGACAGTATAATCTTTAAAGATCTCCCGCACAGTCATTGGAGAAAACTGTAGCTGAGAAAGAAATGCTGCGGCGCGGCGGTTCGCACAGCAGACGCAGGCTCTCGGCCACATTGCAGCCTTTTGTATCATAAAAATTCAGTTTACAAGAATTTACTAGTTTTGATTGTATCCTAAGATATTGATCCTAGAGAAGTTATGCAGAGAAGCATTATGGTAATAAATTTCCTGCAGTTTAATTTTGCACTCTTGTACTTTTCCGCTGGAAATAATGGTTTTCGTGTAATTTAAGAAAAACCTCAAAAGTGTATCTTTAAACGCCCACCCACACTCACACCCCAGACGACGGGACTTTTAGTACGTCGTTCACGACGGTCTTCCCTAACACTGCACAAAAATTTGCGACTACACGATTTTTTCCTATTTTACCTTCGTTGACTGGACTATCGTGGAAAGTAAGAAATTCGAGTTTCTCATTCGTTGGAGCTTATCATTCGTTAGAGATAGAGCATTAGCTCATTTTTAAGGATGAGTAAAGAAAACGGCTATACTCCTTTTGAAGAAACGTTAGGGTAAACATTTGAAATTGATATTGGCTATCACGGTGTACATGTAAAACACGATACCTAGAGGGCAATTTCAATCTTGTTCGTTCGGAATACTCATAATATTGCAGTTACTTTGAAGAAAGTAACAGTTTTTATCTGATAAATTGTTATGAACACTTGGTAACACAAAAATGGGTTTGGAATAATATTTAAATGTATCTGACGTTAATAGGTCTGAAATCAATGAAATAAGAATCCAATAAAAGCAATAGTAGCAGTTACGAATTGTTAAAGACTGAATTGTTGGGGAGAAACGACGTTACCTACTCACGGACTTCTGCTATCTTACACAATTTTCGTGGAGTCTTATTCAGAAAAGAGATTTCAGGAGAAAGAGAGATATGATAACTTACATACACTGATAAGACTGTAGAGGAGACAGTGTGCCTGAAAATTTCTGCTAGTGAACGTATATAGCCGAGATTGTTGGGTCCATACCGATGAAAATGTCGAACGTCATAGATGTATCACTCACTGGATTTGATGATCAGTTCAATGCGGTGTGAGCGTCCCTGATTAAAACAAAATAATAAAAAAATAAAATACAATAAAAAATAAAATAAAAGAAAAACTTTCAGGATACCAACAACAGAAGAAAATGTCTTTCTAAAAGTATTTTCAAGGTCGTAAGGAGAGTGTTTTATCAATGCTTTAGTTACTACTAGAACATTTCGATGAGTGCCATTAAGCACAGTCACATAATCACATGAGTGTAAAAAATAATTTATCGGCTACGACCTACGTCGAGGACAACGTGGACATAGGGGAAATGATAATTTGTATAGGTTTAGGTTATTAATAGACACCTACTTTTTTGTAGGCGCTAACAAAAGAGTTTAATATCTGGTGATGTCTACTTCTTTGATGTAACTCGGAGGCAGATATATGGAGCCATAACCAAGGATAAACTGTTTGTTACGAGAGTCAAGTCCTTCTGTATGATGCAAATCGTCTCAGGAAGAAACTCCATTATATTTTGTACAATAAAGTACACACGCTCTTGAAATATGTGTAACTTGAAACGTGAGAAGTATTAAAAAGTGTCACACCATCAGTATTCTGATACAGCTTACTATCTGATAGTTAATCTAATTAAAACCTAGAAAAATATATGTGAATAATTTTTGTTAATTTAAGGGAGAGCTAATCAATCGAAAAAATCGATATTTTATGCGCTGTCTTACCTCTCATCCTACTGCGACGAAGATTTGCACACGTGACGTTTATAACAAGAGGAACGGAATGTCTACGTAATAATTCGTAAGGTGCATGGCGGTGCAAGGCGAAAACTAGATTTGACCTGTTGCCTCAGTCAGAATCGCATGAGCCACATGTAGCTGAACCTGTAGAAAGAGCAAGACAAACTTTCAAAGAGGATTTGAAAAAGGTAGGGAACTGACATAATTTGCCTCTCTGAACATGATGTGGCCACTGGTATAGATATGTTAAACATTCCAGGATTTAATTAAGCTTCATACTTCTGTAGAGTAGATGTGGAGGGAGGAGGAATCGCCACATTTCTTAAAACGTGCTACATTTATATAAATAATTTCTGTCTAGAGGAGCAATTAGAAACGTGTGCAACAGAAGTAGAGTTCCACAACAGATGCTATATAATACTAATTACCGAGCACCTTGCGACGTTCCTATTCTTTATCTTCAAATTTCCTCCCCACTTGTCCTCTACATATGTTGTTGGCTTGTGGAAGAATGGTCCACAATAATAAATAAAGGTGAAATTATTAAAAGCACATTAATAGGTACTTATCTTGTTTTTGTTATTTCTTCTTTTTCGTTGCTCTGCATATACTTGTTTTTTGTTCTTGGCCTTGCGTTGTGCAGTTTTACTACATCCAAACCTGTCGTAAATTTGCAGGGAGTCTAACTACTGTAACTATTTATCTTAAGACAATACTCTTCACTTTCTATTAATCTCTGAATTGTCTTTTCTATAATAATCTACTGGCCATTAAAATTACTACACCAAATGCAGATGGGTATTCAATGGACAAATACAGTATATTACACTAAAACTAACATGTGATTACATTTTCACGCAATTTGGGTGCATAGATCCTGAGACATCAGTTCCCAGAACAACCACCTCTGGTCGTAATAACGGCCTTGATACGCCTGGGCATTGAGTCAAACAGAGCTTGGATGACGTGTACAACTACAGATGCCCATGCAGCTTCAACACAATACCACAGTTCGTCAGGAGTAGTGATTGGCGTATTGTGACGAGCCAGTTGCTCGGCCACCATTGCCCAGACATTTTCAGTTGGTGAGAGATCTGGAGAATGTGCTGGCCAGGGCAGCAGTCGAAAATTTTCCGTATCCAGAAAGGCCCGTACAGGACCTGCAACATGCGGTCGTGCATTATCCTACTGAAATGTAGGGTTTCGCAGGGATCGAATGAAGCGTGCAGCCACGGGTCGTAACACATCTGAAATGTAACGGCCACTATTCAAAGTGCCGTCGATGCGAACAAGAGGTGACGAGATGTGTAACCAGTGGCACCCCATACCATAACGGCGGGTGATACGCCAGTATGGCGATGACGAATACACGCTTCCAATGTGCGTTAACCGCGATGTCGCCAAATACGGATGCGACCATTATGATGATGTAAACAGAACCTGGATTCATTCGAAAAAATGACGTTTTGCCATTCGTGCATCCAGACTCGTCGTTTCGTACACCATCGCAGGTGCTCCTGTCTGGGGTAGCCGCAGCCATGGTCAACGAGCTGATAGTCCGTTACAGCCATGCGGATAAGATTCCTGTCATCTCGACTGCAAGTGATACGAGGTCGTTGGGATCCAGCACGGTGTTCCGTATTTCCCTCCTGAAACCACCGATTCAGTATTCTGCTAACAGTCATTGCATCGCGACCAACGCGAGCAGCAATGTCGCGATACGATAAATCGCAATCGGGATAGGCTACAATCCGACCTTCATCAAAGTCGGAAACGTGATGGTTCGCATTTCTCTTCCGTACACGAGGCATCACAACAACGTTTCACCAGGCAACGCCAGTTAACTGCTGTTTGTGTATGAGAAATTTGTTGGAAACTTTCCTCATGTGAGCACTTTATAGGTGTCCCCACCGACGGCAACCTTGTGTGAATTCTCCAAAAAGATATTCATTTGCATATCACAACATCATCTTTCTGTCGGTTAAATTTCGTGTCTCTAGCACGTCATCTTGGTGGTGATGCAATTTTAATGGCCAGGAATGTAGTTTTGCTTCTCACAAACACTTAGAACTTCTAGTAAAACTTTTTCACAAAATTATGGATACTTTTCAAAAGCGTCTGTCACTCTCTACACCAAAGCTGACAGTGCAGGTAATGACAATCCTTGCCTTCCACTCCACTCTCACCTCTTAATACAAATGAGCATTTATTTCATGTGCTATTTTTCAAGATTGTTGAACATAAAGAGATATTTACGTAAATAAAGTTCACAACTTATGTATAATGTTTTCTTATATTAATTCGGTGTGTGTTTTCTTGAATGCTCGTAAATGCATTTTGAAATGTGTTGTTGTTCAGGTAAGTAAGACGCGCCAATTGGTGAAAAATTTCGATTATGTTCTTAGCTAAATGATAGATTTACGATGTAAAGAATGTGTATCTTCAGCAAAAAATGCACTGATCGTGAATGACACGCCCGCGTTTTGCTGTACATTACATCGTTCCGTAGTACGTCGAAACTAAAAGAAATGCGTTTCAGATCTCACTTCCGCTTAACTCTGTAAAGCGTATTCTCTATGTTGGTAAAACAGACAACTCCCAGAACATTTGCTTTTTTTATGTCGTTTTTGTTTCGTTGGTGCTGAAATTATTGTTGTGCCGCGTTTCAGATTTTTTTTGTATGCTCTCATGAAAAATATGTCGAGTGAAATTATTTGGGAAGAGAAAGTACAACGGAAACTGTTATTCACGGAAATACCGCTGTGAGAATAATGGTAAAAACAGGAACGACTCCACAACGTCAGAGGACGCTGCGCCCAACAGTTCCACATGTCCGTCACATAAAACTGAAACTCCAGCTAGTTCCTCGAAGAAGAAACTGTTTCATTTACAATCATTCTTCAGGAAATATGGGAAAATGAGCTTTCGAACGTGCATGAAGCTGGCAGGCTTCAATCAGAATACGTAATAGTAGACACTGAACTTCTTTCAGAAACCGTTTGTAAATACTCAAGTTGAAAAAATTGTAATGGAACTGATTCTTTTTCGGTTTTTGAAGAATATGGAAAACTGAGAGGTTGGCATCTTCACTTGTTATTCTTTGTTCTTCTTGTCATAAAGAGAATTCCTTTTATACTCAAAATCACTAACAACAGGTACAAAAGTGCTACAAAAGTTGAACATTAATCCAGGATTCAGCACTGTGAATATTTTGAAGGAGTTTGATGAAATTCGTGCGAAGAAAGCAGATATACTGATGGAAGAAATGGCTAAAAGGGCAAGAAGAATTCAGAGAAACTTGAAAACCACCAAAAACGACACAAGTGATCCAGGCTATGTGGCTGGTACGTTCTAGGAATGGACTGAAATGAGGTGAGATTCCTCTAAACTTCAGGGTCGTTTTTCTCAGTTACATAATTTCATGCACTGTAGTACACATTGTACGGAAAGTAATAAAGGTACATGATTTTTTTTCTGTGCAACAACGTAACACCAGTAAACAATAGTAAGAAGGGGTTTTCCTGTAAATCATATAGAAAGAAAAATAAAATTATTTTTATTTTTAGTACAAATTTTCTCCTTTGAAAGAAAGGAAAAAAAACCTTCGTATCAAGTAAACTATTTGGTTTGTGCTTTATTATTATTATTCATTAAGGTACAAATAACAGCATTTGAACATTACAGGCAGCTAACCCTATTAGATTTTCTTTGAAGTGTACCAGAGAAGACAAAATTTGACATGGGCGTAATAGGCAGGTCTTACTTACCTCAAGTGTCTTATTTTGACTTGGATAAATGGCGTCGTTTTGTTTACCCAACAGAAATATCATATTGTGACACTTTGTGTGACAGTTCATTCAAGTTTTTGTGTGTTATCAAATGGTATATTATTTCAGCGAGTGTATTTTGGTGCAGCTATTTCGTTTATTTGTGACAGCCATTTACATGGATTTGAAAAGTACCGTTATATTTACTTATTTGGTAATTACTCCTGTAATTAGCTTCAATTGCATCGGTGAGAGTGATGTTTGTTGTCAGTGCTTCCTAATGGTTATAGTTAGATAAATGGTTTTGTTAGCCTATTTTAGCCCACTTTAAGTGGGCTAACACTGAAAGTGGGACTTTGCGATCGCCTTTTGACAGCTCGAAATTTAAATGAAAATAACGACTTAAGCATTCATATGACACGAAAATTGAATAACCGAATATGTAGAGGAGAAAATTCTCTACAACTTTGCTCTGTTATGTTTTTTTTTCATATCTCGCATCGTTTCAGAGATATTTGAAAAAATATCTGCGATTTTGGGATGTCTGTCTGTTTGTCTGTCTGTCCGTAACGTGTTCTCTCTTTTTAAGTCGAACCGTTCAACCGATCAGCACCAAATTTTACAGATATAATTGTAGGCCGACAGAGAACAGAAACTCCCTTTTTCAAAATTTTTCGGACAAAAAATACGTTAGTAACACCAAAAAACCGTTTGTTATGTAATTGCAAACGAACCGTTCATCTGACACGAAAATTTAATAACCGAATTTGTCGACGAGAAAATTTTCTACAATTTTGCTCTGTTATGTATTTTTCAAATTTCGTATCATTTGAGAGATATTTGCAAAAATAACGACTTCACACCCTCCATTGAATTAACGAAAACCAGCCGTTCGGAGATGTCATGAGACATTCCTCACCCAGAACTCTCTCTGGCATACGCCATCTTGTGTTGCGTATTTGACGATTTTCTTATTGTAACTTACACTTTGTCATTTCAAAGCAATGGTCCACTAAAGAATTTACAAAAACACGTCGTTCTTCGTACGATAAATGATAATCTAGTGTCTAAAATGCCATATTAGTAGCAGTTAATAACTTCAATAGTATGAGATTGAAGAACACATGTTATAATTGTTAGCCATTGTGTAGTGGACAGCGCGTTGGACTATAATGCTCATGGTCAGTGGTTCGGAACCTGCCACTACCAAAATATGTTTCTTCTTTTTTCCTAATAGTGTTTCGGGCACTCTTATTCATTAAATAGAGCTATGTTCTTCAATGTTTAGAGTTGTGAATATGGAAGAATGCTTCCTCTAAAATGTGTGTTTGTTCTATTTCGTGTACATGTCGTGAAATGCGTAACAACGAATTGAACAATACTCTTCTGTATCATATGTACGTAAACTGGGAGGACACTGTAATAACGTTCTGATACAGGTAGTTTCGTATATAAAGGAAGTCCCGGACTACTGTGGCATCTGTAGTTCCTTAATGAAACTGATGGAAAGTGTATACATTGCAACAAATTCCCTTTTTTTTCTTCTTTTTCTAAGCGTTTATTCGCTATTTATGGAATATATTGAAAGTCATTAATTAGAATCAATAGATCTACTAAAATGTTGGTCTTTGACGACGTAGGTGGTATTACCTTTCCTGTAATTCAGATATGACTGCGTTCATGTTACACTGTTCTGCGCTAAAATAAAGTGCAAATATTCTATTTCAAACCGTGATTATGTTTTCTTTTACAGCTAAAATCATAAACGGAATAAGTGTGGTAATAATGAATTCCACATACCTCTAGTAATTAATATATGTACAGAGTTAGTACTATCAATACGTCATTTACAAGAGTTATTGTAACAGTATCTCCCCAGTTTATGTACATGTGATAAAGAAGTCTATGTTTACAATTCGTTGCTTTGTATTTCATGGTATGTTCTCCAAAAAGAACAAATGCACTTTTCAGAGAAAGCGGTTACCTGTTATTTTGGCCCGAAATGTTTGCAAAAACTTATAAAATTACATATGTAAAGTGGGCCGTAATGTCGATTGTATCAAGAATTATTACTAAACTCCAATAAACAGGTATGTTGTGTATGTATATACTATGTAAATGTGTTTCAGGATACTATTTTAGATGTTAAGTTGTTTATGGTTACTTAAATTTTCGAGTTGAGGAAAACTATGAATCGTTTACACACGAGTTTTACTAAAGGCATTATAGTGAAAAACAGCTGATTGGTATGTTTTATATCGTCACTTTATACCAATGGTATTGTTTTTTTGGACAGAAATGTATTAAAATTTTGGACTGAACTATTAGTTAGAAATGTAGGGTATGCATATATATAAGTGTTAAAACCTACAGGAAATTATAATCTATTCCTAAATCATCTAGAAACTCTATTGTGTTTTGTAACAAGAAGAAACAAAGAAATCTTGGTTGCTGGTGACTTTAATACAGATTTTCTTATTCACTCTTCCAGTATACATTTATTGCAGACAGTAACATTATATTTCAATCTCACTTATACTGTAAACTTTCCAAACTAGGATAACCAAATCTTCCAGAACAGCCATTGATAATATTTATCTAGACAAATCAATGGAACAGAATTATATCATCAGATCAGTAATCAATGGCCTATCAGACCATGATACGCAGATCCTTGTTTTAAATGTAGATTCTAAGCAGAATATGAATTCTGCTAAATATCAAGCCAAAACTGCTCAAAATATGTGCTGGAAGGATGTTTATAGTGCTCAGGACATGAATGAAAAGTAACTCAAATTAAACAAAAGTCTATAATAAAACCATGCATTTCACAAGGAATAAAGATATCATGGAAGGCGAAAAGGAAAATATATCAATCCGGCAAAAGTAGTTCCAACGATAGTGATTTAGCTACATATAAGGAATACTGCAAAATGTTAAAAAAAGTAATTCAGAGGTCAGGAGAGCGTGGAGACCATGGAATTGGTCCGCCTCTACCAATCCATCGGCCACCGAACACGTTGATTGAAATGTGCAGGAGCTCCATCGTGCATGAACCACATGTTGTGTCGTACTTGTAAAGGCACATGTTCTAGCAGCACAGGTAGAGTATCCCGTATGAAATCATGATAACGTGCTCCAGTGAGTGTAGGTGGAAGAACATGAGGCCCAATCAAGACATCACCACCAATTCCTGCCCAAACGTTCACAGAAAATCTGTGTTGACGACGCGAATCGAGGAAGTACAGTACATACTAACGAAACAATTGGGTATTTTGACAATTGTCTGCACGAATTATTTCAATTTACATTTAAAGAGAAATACTAAAATGAGTTCTAACTCTTCAACATGGATCTATGGAACGAACAATTACTATAATTAGTCACTATGAAAGTTGGCACCAGTGTGTATGTTTTCACGAAATTGGTTTTCATACTCGGCCAACATTGTATGGTTAGATCTAAGAGGTTGAACTAAAATTCTAGACCATTCCAACGACCACCATGAAAGCTGGCAGATATACAATAAAGAGCCAAGGAAACTGATATAGTCATGTGTATGCATACACGGAGGAAGACTCTGCGGTCGACAGCAGGTGTCTGCTCAGGCGTTATATCGGTTACTGCTGCTGCAGTGACAGGTTAGCATGATTTGTAATGAGTTTGAACGTGTTTTTATGGTTGCCGACGAGATTTGGGACACAGCAACACCGAGGTAATGATGAGCTGGTGAATTTCCCGTATGGCCATTTCACGGATACACAGTGAATACCGGGAATCCGGTGAAATATCAAATTTCCGTCATCGCTGCGGGCTGCGAGACTTGGGTGTAGCTGTGCTTGCCTGAACCTTACATTTATGCCGATGCACAACAGTCTTATGTTCCTAATCTAAAATTTCAGTTTATACATCTGTAGATAATTATAGGTCTAGCTCCCAGAACATTTTGTGTAATAAATAAAATAGTTTTCTAGCTTATATTACACCAACACGGCTAAAGTGATACAGTTGACTTTCTAGGTACGTATTTGGCCTCTTTTCAAGTTTAGGGGTCAGCAATATACCCCTAAAAATGTTTGTAAATCTTATGGGACCAAACTACGTTGGTCATCAATAGAGTTACCTTCTGCAATATTTAGAGTTGTCCAGATGTAAGAGTGCTGCCTCTAAAATGTGCGTTTATTCTATTTTGTGCACATGCCGTGAAATACTTAACAACTAATTGAACACTGGTCTTCTGAAGCATTCTCACAACAGCGTGGACGATACTGTGATAATGAATATTCTAAGCAACTTGCAGATACTGGTAGTTTCATCTATAAAGCGCTTTCCTAGATTTCTATGGCTTCTGTCGTTCCTTAATAAAACAGAAGGGAAGTGTATACGCCGCGACGATGTGGCCGAGCGCATTGAGGCGCTATGCTCCGATGCGCGAGCTGTTTCCCGTCGGAGGTTAGAATCTTCACTGGGGCATGGATGTTTGTGTTGCCTTCAGTATAAGGTAGTTTATAAGTAGTTTGTAAGTTAAGGGGCTGAAGAACATGCAGATAAGTCTCATAAGTTTAACCAACATTTGAGTTTGAAGTGTATACAACGTAACAAATTATCTTTTGTTTCCTTTGTTCTGAGCAATTATTCACTATTTATGGAATATGTTGGAAGTCATTATTTAGAATCAATGTTTGTCTTTAGCATTGTTGCTATGGACGCTTTTAAAGTAGATTATATTACTTTTTATGTAGTTATGAATTTGATCATGTTACTTTGGTCTGAGCTAAGATAAAGAGCAAATAATCTGTTTCAAACCGTGACTACATTTTCTTTTACATCTAAAACCACAAGTGGAATAAGTGTGATAATACCGAATTCCACAAAGCTCTAGTACTTAATCTATATACAAAGTTACTATTATCATTACGTCATTTACGACAGTCACTGTAAAAGTATCTCCCCAGTTTGTGTTGAAACGTGTCCATAAAAAAATTATTTTGTAAGAAAATGTCCAATATTGTACCTCCTGTTTTGTATCGAGTAACTTGCTTGCAAGAAAATGTATAATATCGCTTCTACTGTATGTATCGATATGTGTCCTTTATGAAGTTTCATCTTTGGAAAAGATTATGTATTGCATAGCATTGTAGCTCGCACTGAGAGAGAGTAGGACTAGTGGTTCAGCTCGCTTAGAGAGCGGTTGGGTTGTGTGTATGGCTCCGATGTAGAGCAGAGGCTGCTTTGCCAGCAAGTCAGAAGTTGTATTATGTAGGTAATGTAATGCTGATTATTAATAATAAGTAACTTAAACTTTCTTTCATCTCTCATTTACGTAGTTAGAAAATTAACCTACTTCCTTCATTTGATAATCAATTATTAGTGGATTTAAAGTGCAGTATTGATGTGAATAATATTGTTGAACGTATTATTATTGGTGCCATAGTAAATGATAGTTAATTGACTATGATACTAAATTGATACTAAATTTCAATAATTAGAAACTGATCTGCATAAAATTCTCACAGTCAAGCATTAAGAAAGTGATTTGTGTTTTTTTTTTTTTTTTATATATCTTTCTCGCAGTCAAAATCTTTGAGTATAGTCAGTGTCTGTTTCAAAAGGCTACATGTCACAGTTGTTTTGTTAAAAATATCCGTTGCGCACATAATCAGTTTCATGCACTGTTTCTCACTTAATAGCATATACATCAGTATCAGGGCCATAATTAAACCAAATTGCTGTGTCAAGGAACAATTTGTTGTCTGATCTAACGACAGGTTCAACATCCACACAACACACGTACAGCTTTTAGTGTACATGTCATAAAGAAGTTTATGTTTGCAATTCGTTGGTATTATTTAATGATAGGTTCACAAAATAGAGCAAATGCACTTTTCAAAGAAAGCGCTATTACTTTTGAACAACTCAGAATCTTGCAGGATATATTTGTGGTCAATTAACAAGAGTGTGCTAAAACCTCTTCGAAAGCAAGATGAAAAAAAAAAAAGATGACAATGGCGGTTTTTTGTATATATTATTCTTCAGGTATATCGATGCTTTGCGGTCGTTTGTTCATGTTCGTTTTGGGTTGTTCATTGGGCATTTTGTTCAGTTTTTTTCATTACAGATGGCGTCGAGCCGTCTTTCTTCTTATCTCTTTTTATTGGTTCTCCGGTTTGATTGGTCCTTTTTGGACGTTGATTTATTTTGCTCAATTCTGATCGTTTTGTCGTTGACTCAGTTGTTTTGTTACAGTGGGCGTCGAGCTGTCTGACCGAGCACGCTGAGCTACCACGCCGATAATCCTGTGTCCGAGCGCTCTGAGCCACCGCGCCCGGCAAGTTTCGAAACACCGTCTAAGACGTTCGTGCATCACAAACTAATTCGCTGCCCATTACGCTATGACGAACAGCTGAGAGAGTAGTCCGTAATTCTCGTACCATCGATGGCAGGTGTAATAATCTGCTAAGATAGCATTTTTAGATGATAGATTGTAATTCATTGTCCTAACAACGACGTGTTTTTGATAATTTTCAGTGCGCCATTGCTTTGAAATAACAACGCTTACATTTTTCTACATTGAGAGCTAGCTGCCAATCTTCGCACCAACAAGAAATTTTGTTTGAAACTTGTTCATCAGTCCGTAGACTTACAAACTACTTAAACTAATACTAAAGTGGAAGGGGCGCCTAGTGCTTAGCATGATGCGTTAGACCACCCGGACATTCCACGCCGGCAACAGTCCTACAGTCGAATTAAAATTATTTGCTAGTTGACGGTTCACGCGCTGGAGCTCTTTCCTCCAATCAGAACGCTAAACGTTAAGCCTAAACCGATCTCCGTTGTCAAAGTGCCACAAAATTGGCCAATTCGATTCTGTTTCCATATCTGGCTCTCTTTCTTGATTTGTCTTGTTGCCTATTCATGGGTCTGCCGTTTTTAATTTCGCAATTAATCACTGAACGATAACTATACAAAAAACAAGACATGGACAACGTGTTAACAAAGTACGTACTAATGTACTCTAATCACACGCAACTGAATCCTTTCGTACAAGCCGTTATTTAATGTCACATCACAAGTATTATGTTAAATATGTCAGCTTACATTTAGAAACGGTTCGCATTATTTACGTGTAAACGGGCTCTCCGAAGAGTAGAATGAAAGGTTGTTACTGGGTATGTTTTGTGCCTTAGAAACGGATTGGAATGTGGGTGCGTAGGGCTGGTCAAGTCATAGGTTCTTGTGTATAAGTTCTTCGGTTGCAATCCTGTCATTTTCGATTATTTTAGTTTCTAAATCGTAATTACTTTGTTGTTTTTATTAATTTCATTGAACTGTTTCAGTTCTCAAACCTTGTTATATATGTTTCAGAATAGTATTGACTTCTTCATTCCCTGATTTTCATCCTATGTTTTCTCTCTTTTTTTTTCGATGGCAATCTTCTTGAGTCATTAACCTGTAATTAAGTTTCAAGCAGTACTGCTGGTTGGTGCATGCCATGGCAGCTCGTGTAACCACTAGCTAGTGTGAGGATATTTTCAGGTAGGCTAACCTATGGTAGCAAGAAATAAGAGATTGTTTTTAGCGTTGTATCAGAAATTTTTCTGAGTTTGCTCATAGAAGTAATCTTTATTCGCCGTGAACATAGAAATCATGACTTTAGTTCTGCTGTAACGCCGTTTTCTGCGGTACATAGAACATCACGTGTGGTTAGATTACTGAGAACTACAAAACACGTCTTCTACTTCAGTACTGCAGTTCATAGATCTTTTCGCATTTTCGCCATTAACTCTTAGCGGCCCGTTACAACATTGCCCCACGCTACAAAGTAATATTAATAATATTTTTGAAGTTATACTCCGTGTTTGTGCGTCCCTACAGGCGAGTGGTCAACACTGCAGCGATTCTTGACAAACGTCAACTAGCTACTAATTTTAATCGGACTATAGTTCAGCATCTTGTATGTCAGAATGTTTTGTGTATTCGCACCTGTTAAAGTAAATGTTCCACTGATTATCCTCTCATATGGATGCAGTACTGGCACTCATATATGCAATAAGCCACTAACCTATTGTAACACCCTATGAGCATCTTGTAAACCTTGTCAAGGCTGTAACATTCATTACTTCAATTATTCAAACAAATCAGTGGAGGTTCCAACTAAATAAGAGAACACAGCTATCCATAAACCTCCGCCAAGTAAGACAATATCTATATACCAGACTTAGAATTAAAAACAGCTGCCATTATGTGCAGCACATAACTAAACATCCTCAAAGTAGTGAATCAACTTAAATTGTTTAACAAAAATAAGTCTTCCTACTCAGACTGTATGCCGTTTCCGTTCTTGTCAGAGTATTCTCATGCAATAGCTCTATACTTAACACTCAGATACATTTGTTCGCTCAACGACGGATCTGTACCAAAAGACTGGAGAGACGCACAGGTCGTACCGATATTCAAGAAAGGCAGTAGGCGTAATCAACTGAATTACAGACCTATATCATTTACACTGTTTTACGGCAAAAATGTGGAACATGTACTTAGTGCAAATATTATTAATTAACTCCAACAGAACTATCCATTGACCTATAATCAATACGAATTCAGGAAGTATCAGTCTTGTGGAACACACCCAGCCCTTTACTCACACGAAGTATTGAGTGCTATGGACAAGTCATCTTCGATAGCAACCATATTTATAGATTTCCAGAGGTCTTTTTACGCGGTACTTCACCAACTGCTTTTAATCTAACTTCGTGACTTTGAAATATCGTCTCAGATGTGTGATTAGATTAGACATTTCCTGTCAGATTGGCCTCAGTTGGTAGTAATTGATGGAAAGATGATGTGTGGTGTTCACCAGGGTAAGTTTGTTGGTCCTCTTGTGTTCGTTATCTGTATCAACGATCTTGTAGAAAATCTGTGCAGCCATTTACGTTGTTTACAGATGTTGCTCCCATTTATCGTCTAGTAAAGTCCTCAGTTATCTGGAGGGTTCCGAAAACTGGCAGTTGCCCCTAAACCACGAAAAATCTAACATCATCCACTTGAATTCTAAAAGGAATACGCTAAACTTCATTTAAAAGATAAAACAATCAAATCTGAAAGCCTCAAATTCAACTAAATACGGAAGATTTACAATTACCATCGACTTAAACTGGAAATAACACATTGAAAATTCTTTAGGAGGAAAAGATTTCGCGTTATTAGCAGAACACTTAGAAGCTGTAACAGAATTACTAAAGATAATGCGTACATTTCACTTGTCCGTCTTTTTTTAGAGTAATATTTATTGGATGGTATTGACGGAGGACTTATAAACTACACTGCTCAAAGCAATTAGAGAATGAGATATCACACGCAATATACATATTGTAAAGTATTTTATTCAGATATTGCTTACAATCGTGATTTGTTTGTGATATAGTATGATATTTTACTGTCTCAACTCTTTATTTGAGGTTTACATGGCGTTTTCTTAGAGGGAGGCACCATGGGGTCAACGTAATAAACAGTCATTCTAGTTACCCTATAATATGGTGTGTGATCACCTCAGACGGTCAGTACAATTGCACACCTGCGTGGCAGGGACAGTATGAGGTTATCAATCAGCTCTTGAGGGATATTAGGCCATTCTTCCATGACTGCATTATTCAGATCTGTAAACGTCCGTGGATAGTGCTGGTCTGGCTGGAATGCGTCTGCGAAGTGCATCCCAGACATGCTCAAACCTCTTTATGTCCGATGAACAAGCTGGTCATTCCATTCGTTCAGTTTTCTTCAGCTTCAAGCATGTTGTCCACCAGTGCAGCACTGTGGGGACGAGTGTTACCGTCCACCAGGATGAACCCATCTCTTATGGCACAAACGCAGGGCACAACAAAAGGTCAAAGTATCATGTCTCTATACCTCTGAGCTGTCAAAGCACAAAAAAAAGTTCAAATGTTTTTAGAGCTTATGGGACTTAACTCCGGGGTCATCAGTCCCTAAACTTGAAAATTACTTATGAACTAGCTTATACTAAAGACGCCACAAACATCCATGCCCGAGGGGGGATTCGAAACCCCGACCGCAGCGGCCGTGCAGACCGTGACTGGCACGCCGCAGACTGCTCGGCCACCGGGGCCGGCTTACTGAGTCCTAACCACATCATTTGTCCACCACAATGATACGGTGATGTTTCCTGCACATAAGCCGGATTATTTCGACTTCCACGTTCACTCCAAATGAGGGAACGATTATCGTCCAGCTGAACACAAAAACTTTACTCATCCGTGAATAGAACCGGGCGCCAACCGTAACGTCGCAGTTGAGTTGCATTCAGGATTCTGTATAGGAGGTAACAGTTACCCATTACTGATGTTACTCGTGATAAACCTCGGCCTCGTCTTCTTTTATCAGTTCCTGATGTTTGCAATCGCGTCCAGGTCCTGGAAATTACATTTTCGGACACTCCAGTAGATTTAGCTACCTCTCTCTGTGTCTGTTCCTCTTCCAACATTCCTATGCCTAGTGACGATGAAACTTTCCATTTGAAATGAAGGGTTAAGTACCTTATTGTGTGAACATGAGGTACGGAAAACCACATGAATTTGTACGACATTAGGGGTACTCTCCAAAAGTTAAAGCGTTTTTTGCAGCTTCACGGGTAAAGCTATACCGTCTTTTCTTCTTTACCGAGAACACAATTACAGGAAGTACATATATCTATACGCTCGAGAACTTTATTTTTCCATTGTTGGAGACTGATTTGAACAACTTAATTTACCAATAGGATGGGGTAACTCAACACTGACATATAAAACGGCGGTAAATTATAAATCAAAGGATTACTGGACGATAGATCGTTCCTACTGAACCAGGGATTTAGCCTTACTTCAATGGCCTTCAAAGTCACCAGACCTTACTGAAAGTGATTATTTCTTTGGGGGTGTATAAAAGACTTTGTTTATGTCTATGAACTGAGATATCACATAACAGCGGCTATGGGAGCCGTAACTCAATACATTCTCGCTACGTTGTGCGAACAATAGGAATACCGCCTTGACATATGTTGTGGATTTCAATGGGGCCACGTTGAACACCTATGAAAAGTTGTGTACACGTTTGTTAGTGTTGTAAATATAGATGTGCCAAATTGGGTGATATTTTTAAACATCCTGTATTTTAAGTTTTTATTGTAACATAGGCCCCGATCGCTTGCACATAAATTATTTTTTTCACATGACTAGCAGATCTAGCTGCCATATGCAGCACATTTTCCAGAACGTCTTAAGAAAACCTATACAGTTTCAACAATTGTCGACAAAGTAATTTTTGTATTAATTCCCACCACAACTCTTGTATTATTTCCGTAACACTCTTTTCCCGTTATTTCCTGAACGGTTCGTTTGCAAGCCTGTCTTTCGTAGTCGCTTCCTTCCCCTCATATCAGTTTTTTCTATTTATTGTGATATACGAGGCGCGTCCAAAAAGTAAGTTCCTTTTGGTAATAAAATGATAATGTACACAGATACAGAAGAAATTTTTATTGCACAAAATTGTACAACTCTTAAACTACTTTTCCACATAACTGCCGAAATTTTTTAGGCACTTGTCATAGTGTGCCACAAGTTTTTGCATGCATCCTTCACATAAGGTTGCCGACTGTGTATTCAACCATGTGATAACAGCTCTTTATCACCGTTGAAGTGATGACCACCAAGGACAGATTTTAGGTGTAAGAAGAGATGAAAGTATCTAGGAGAGAGGTCCGAGCTGTATGGAGGATGATCAAACAGGTCCCATTGAAATTTCCGTGAGATTTGTTTGGTCACATTCGGTGTGTGAGGTCAGGCATTATCGTGAAAAAAAAATATTTTGACAGTAATCCTCTTCTTACACCTAAAATCTGTCCTTGGTGGACAACACTTCAACGATGATAAAGAGCTGAAAGAACGTTACCACATGGTTGAATACACAGGCGGCAACATTCTATGAAAAAGGCACACAAAACCTTGTGCCATGCCATGACAACTGCCTACAAAATTTCGGAAGCTATGTAGAAAAGTAGTTTAACAGTTGTAGATTTTTGTTCAATCAATATCTTTTCTGTATCTGTACCCGTTCGTTTTATATAACCAAACGGTGAGTCTGCGCGTCGGCGGTGGCGGCGGTCGCGGCAGCATCACACGCGGCTGCCCTGCTATGCGCTCTGCGGCTGTGAGGCGCGGTCCGACCCCCCAACGAAGGCGTCAAAGTCTCGCTTCCGCCCAGGCGGGAGCTGCCTGCATCTCTTCTCGCTTCTTCGGCGTCGGACCACGCCTCTTCTTCCGTGGTCTCTTACAAAGTCAGTCTTCTCTACAGCTACATCTACATCTACATGGGATACTCTGCAAATCACATTTAAGTGCCTGGCAGAGGGTTCATCGAACCACCATTATACCATTTATCTCCCATTCCATTCTCGAATAGCGCGCGGGAAGAAAGAACACCTGAATCTCTCAGTTCGAGCTCTGGTTTCTCGTATTTTATTCTGATGATCATTTCTACCTATGTAAGTGGGAGTCAACAATATATTTTCACATTCGGAGGAGAATGTTGGCGATTGGAGTTTCGTAAGTAGTCCACGCCGCAGCGATAAGCGCAGTTGTTGTAATGATTCCCATCCCAGATCCTGTATCATTTCCGTAACGCTGTCTCCCCTGTATCGTGACAATACGTGACAATACTGATTCTCCTCAAAATTTGTGTCTCTTTAGCTTTGTTATTGGTATGTTGGTTTTTGCAATGTCATCAAATAGCTGATCGCCGTTTTCACGACCACGCCTCTCAGTCCCTGGTGGAAATTTTCTGTGAGCCGAGATGAGACTTGCGAACTGGTGTCTTTCCCACGTTTCAAGCATGTTGACTTTATCTTCTGCATTCTGTCTTGGTTCTAAAGAACAGTTCTTTGTGGCAGCTGTCTGTGTTTGACCTGTCTGGTATGTCATTAATCAGGGACTTTCTCCCTGGCCAGGAACATTCTTTTGGTGGAACCACTTTATCTATACTGCAAGCCAGTCTCTCTCCCACTTGTCTTCTTTCCGTCTGGAGGGGTCCATTGTGTATCTGCCATGTCGTCGCAGATTTTCTGGTATCTGCAGATAAGGGCTTTCTCTGCCCTGCGTCCATTGTCGCCATTTATCTGGATGCTCCGTGTACATCCTACGAGACATCCGCGGCAATTCGCCAGGCTGCCCCCTGGCGGGAGGAGGCAGGGCGGTGACCGGTGGTAGGTGAAAGTTGGGCGCTTCCTGCTGACTCTCTCAGGCCGATTCGTCTCTATTCAAACCACGGTTATTTCAATAAGGGGACATCGATTATTCGCCCTTTCCGGCAACTCAGGGTCATCACAGTTCTGGTGAATGTCGTATTGTGCTTGCGACTTCTGGTACCGCATGTTGATGGGCATGTGATGTCCCTGATATACTGAGATACCCTCTGCTTTTCCTCATTGTGTTTCCACATTCACTTGGGCAACGTCACGCACTTCAGTCCAAATTTTGGTCGATGGAGAATTTACGTTATTATCTGGAGCTTTCTCATTGTGCGGCGCCTGCACGCAATTCATACGACGTCTTTGATTCGGCGCTTCATTTCTATGTTGTTCCTCCCGGTTTTAACTATGTTTTTCATTTCGCTCATTCCTGTTACATTTTTCTTTCTTTCGTCCGTCATAATAATTCGCCTTTTAATTGTGCTGCACAAAATCTTGTGGTGCCCTATTTTCTGCCATTGCGCTAGTTTTTGCAGTCCTGCGCCTCTCCTGCTCCTCGACATCGCCTGATGATCTCAATATATTGAGGAACTGCTGCTTCTCAAGTACTCCGATGAGTGCATGTAGTACATAAGCAGGAAGGTGTGAGCGCATCACACTACACCACTCCTCATCTGACATTTTATCATCAAGGTATCCCACCAAGACGACAAAGTGGGCCGCGTACATCGCACTGGGTTTTCGCGACTGTGGCTTTTATTGTCCCCTATATATACTCAAAAATCAAATGTTTGTATAGTCTATGGGACTTAACTACGGGGTTATCAGTCCCTAAACTTACAAACTACTTGTGAACTACTTACGATCTAGGACGGCACAAATATCCATGCCCGAGGGGGGATTCGAACCCCCGACCGTAGTGACCGTACAGACCGTGACTGGAGCGCCTTAGTCTCCTCGGCCACCGCGGCCGGCTATATATACTCATTTTTGCACTTGCCTGTGTAGTGACGTTCCAGTATGTTGCCAGAAACTTTGTGCGAAACTCTTTGTAATCACTATTCTCGTCAAATGTAATGTCAAATCACGCAGCTTCTCTCTGATCCAGTGTCTGCTGTATAAGAAGTAAAGCATTGCACTCTGCGGCTCTTTTAACACGCAAATACGGATATAAATTCTTGAGGTAAGCTTTTGCATTACTACCACACGTTCTATCGTATCTAGGCAATCGTATATTCACCTCGTGAAATGGAAATTCAGCTTGAAAAAGCGATGGATTAACCTGCCCTACATTCGCTTGTTGTATTGCTGACACCTCTTGTTCTAGAGCTAACACTCTCACTAGCGTCTCTTTGGGCGATTTACATTGATTATCGAGGCGCACACGGTGGAGTATCCGAGCGGTCTAAGGCGCCTCGCTGTGGAGCGCGCGGTTGCTCACCGTCGGAGGTTCGAGCCCTCCCTGGGGCATGGATGTGTGTGTTGTCCTTAGGTTAGCTTACCTTAGTTTAAGTAGTTTGTAAGCTACGGAGTCATGACCACGCAGTTTGATCCGATAGATTTACAAACATTTGAACATTTTTTTCATTATCGAGACACGTGGAGATGTCTGTCATCTTTGCATTCACCCATGTTTCTAAATTTTCAACCTTCTTTTCGCACGCTTTGGTTACTTCTTCATTGCTTTTAGTGATATCAACACGCAAGTTTCTCGTTGTGGTTACTAATTCGGTTCTAACTTCCACAATCTGGCTATCAAGTTTTTGATTCCAATGTTTAAGCTCGACTTCCAGTTTTTCGAGTCTACTATTATTCTCCTCTCTCATTACATTCAACTGAGTAGTGTGGCTTTCTAAAATCACGAGAGTACGATCAAGTATTTTCTGGGTTTGCATATCACTTCCTGAAATGCCTGATGCTTCCTCAATCGAAACTGAACTTTCCGGAACTGACTGGTTGGATTCCATATTGAGTAATCTCCCAGACCTTAATAGCATGAAAAACATGAACGCTAATCAACGCAAGACCTAACTGAGTAAACAAAACAACGCTGATTACAACGCTGTAAGAGCAAATGAGAAAGGGAACCAAAACGACGCTGATGGCAATGCTCGTAGCAGCATTCAGAACAATGTACATAAACACAACAATACCAATTTCAGAAGTACATGCTATTGGTTCTACAATTACTTGAAACTATAGGGAAGCTGAAGAAACCAAACACTATATACACTAACTACAGGTATAAGCAATTCATCTTGATCATACGGCCGGCCGCGGTGGCCAAGCGGTCTGCGGCGTGCCAGTCACGGTCAGCACGGCCGCTGCGGTCAGGGGTTAGAATCCCCCCTCGGGCATGGATGTTTGTGCCGTCTTTAGTATAAGCTAGTTCATAAGTAGTTTGTAAGTTTAGGAACTGATGACCCCGTAGTTAAGTCCCATATGCTTAACAAACATTTGAACATTTGAATTTGCTGGCGTGGCGTGCACGAATGCTTCCATCGGCGAAGTGCCCGGACAAAAGCGTCCCTGGCCGAAATAGTACAGTATCAAACCGGAATTATGAAGTTGTGGATATGAGTAACTTAGTGCAACTTTCATTCGATCTGAAACGACATTTGTTATGCAATCTTAATGGATTCAGTGTGGCGGGAATTCCTTACTAATAGTGCAATTACCTTTTCCGTTTGCTTGACGGCAATCGTCTGAAAATAGACTGAGATGAATATCAGATTACGAAAACATGATTTATAGCCACGGCGGAGTGGCCAAGCGCATTGAGGCGCTATGCTACAATGCGCGAGGCCGCTCCCCGTCGGGGGTTCGAATCCCCCCTCGAGCGTGGATATTTGTGTTGTCTTTAGAATAAGGTAGTTTGTAAGTTTAGGGACTGATGACCCCAAATTTAAGTCCCTTAACCTTAACAAACATTTGAACATGATTTATATTTACACCTATTTCCTACTGTTCATGGCGTCCTATATGTTCCGCCGTTATTCCCATAACCTTTATACTTTGCTCTGTTTGTTATTAAAATTTAACTCTTGGCCTATCGTGCTTTATAAGGTAATTATTGAGGACCGTTCCAGAAATTACTAAAACGAGTGTGGAAAATCTCGTAAAACGTATATTCAGGGACGCTGCATTACCTGGCGATAGGCGATAATCCGCTGTGAGGATTTGATCCACGTTTTGCCTTTCCTCCTGTTTCGCCAGGAAGGAGACGGGCCTTTAAGTTCTACGAGCATGTCTTATGTTTGAACAGCATTAATCATTAAAAAAAACCTGGAGACTTTTGTCATTTACATTAAAGAAAGCAGAAGCGGGTGCAGTAAATATGTATATTCTGACTCCTCGAGGAGTGATGCATGATACTACAGGTATTTAGGAACATTGTTATGCAATCTGTCGAAGAGGCGCATTTCGTATTCATCAAGTCCTATTGATCCTGAAAGTATCCTGTATACCTTCCATTTGTCTGCAAAATGAAAAGAAAACATTCGCAGAATATTCGTTTGGAAGTGCAGATATTTAGACGCGTTAATTCCCCATTGATGTTATCACATTTGACGGCAGTGGCGTAGAGCTGACAACTCCACCTCCCCGTGCTGTAACTTTCTGTTAGGTAGGGAGGAGATTTTTCACGTCTACATGATGGCTTCCTTTTCATTTAGGCAAATTCCATTTACACATAAGATGCTCGAATATCTGATAAATATAACGCAACGTCCCGAAGAGACATATTTAATAAGTAATGTAAAATCAATAATCTTCCAATAAATACCAGAGATACTGATCTCCACTTGCTCTTCAGACTTACGTGTTTATATATACAGCAGAACATGAAAGCTAACGTGAATACATCATGCTCGTTGTACTCGCTACGGAAACACCAGTGTGTAGCCTGTTAAAATATGTACAGACATGTATAAGTTACCATGGTGCTTTTACAGAAGCAACTTGAAGTTAGTAAGCTCATGAAGGGAGTTCACGGGATAATCGTCTCTTTAGGCAGCGCGATCGGGGCTTTAATGCGCAGCACATGGAGTGGAGATGCTATCAGTAAGTCGTGAGAGTTTCCTCAGGTGTATGGTTCAGTTAGCTGACTGGATTCATTGTTGAAAGATGGACCTAATCATGGTGGCATGAAGATACTATAATGTTTAGATGAGCCCGTGATCACATCTTACATTATGTTACCAGAATTTTGCTTGTATCGATGTCCTATGATGAGCGTGTTCGAATATAATGCTAAACCTATCACTGTCCTTTAACGCGACAAAAGGACAGCAGTCGTATAAAAAGCCTTACCGACAGACAGTTACTAGAGACGTGTGTTACCTCTTGTATACGACAATCTGTCTATAACAAATCAGGGATTGCTCCTGTATGTGAGCACTGCTACGTGTTAATCATGTACCGAGCAAAAGTTGCGAAAGTTGATGTATACGCGGTAGACATTAGCAATCTAATGTTCACCAAAAGGCCACTGTTCACAGTTTGTATTCAGTAGGTCTCGCAGCACAGAATTTGCCTTTCCTTCGCTATGTGGGAGCAACTGTAGCTTCTACCGAAGACCTGGCGCAGTCGCGACCAGATCCACTCATATATATATATATATATATATATATATATATATATATATATATATATATTATAGAAATGCCGATGACGGGCAATGATCCTTTCTTCAGTGCGGAGGCACTTCTAGGCTCTTACTCTTAAGGGAATTAGTTTACAATAACTACGAGTTTGAGTTCTAGTGGTAAGGGGTAGAGTTGACAATTTGTATCTGATGGGAGGCGTAATTCGGTGCAGGTGTGGTGAACACGGTGTCCCCAGTGGTGTAGAGGTCAGCGTAATTGCCTAGCCGCGCGGGAGTAGCCGTGCGGTCTGGAGAGCCACGTTACGGATCGCGCGGCCTCCGGCATCGGAGGTTCGAATCCTCCCTCGGGCATGGATGTGTGTGTGTGTGTGTGTTATTTTTAGATTAGTTTAATTTAGTTTAATTAGTTTGTAAGACTAGGGTCTGATGACGAAGTAGTTTGGTTCCATAGAATTACAAACATTTGAACATTTTTTGAGAAATTGCCTAGAAAGGAGGAGACATGGGTTCGAGTCCTGGCTGGGTACACATTTTCAACTTTACCCATTGGCTGTTAATGTCATACATTCAGTGAATATGAGAAGATCCACTCGTTCTTCATGCAGCGGTCGAGGAAAATAACGCCACATATTGATCTACTGAAAAGTTTGACGTATGTTAGCGAACCCGTATTATTTCTATGCACTACAACATAATATGTTCTAAAATCTTGCTGCAAATGGAAATGAAATGAGCGTATGGCTTTCTTGGCCGGGAGATCCCTTGCGGGATTGTTCGGCCGCCTTAGTGTAAGTCTTTTTATTTGACGACGCGTGGGCGACTTCCGTGCCAATGATGATGAGATGATGATGATTAGGACAACACACAACACCCAGTCCCCTGCCAGGAATCGAACCCGGTCCCCCTCACCGACGTCAATGATATAAGCTTGTAATTTTGTGGATCACTCGTACTGCCTTTTTTTTTTAAATATTGGAGTGACCTGTGCAACTTTCCAGTCTTTGAGTACGGATCTATTGCTGCGCGAGGGGTTGTATGTGGTAGTTAGATATGGGACTATTGCATCAGCATACTCTGAAAGGAGCGTAATTGGTATACATTCTGAACTTTTATTAGCGATTTAAGTTGATTTAATACTCCAGGGATGTCTACTTCTAAATTACGCATGCTGGAAGCTGTTCTTGTTTCAAAATCTAGAGTATTTGCTTCGTCCTCTTTGGTGAAAGAATTTCTTAAAGTTGTGTTCAGCAATTCTGCTTTAGCACAACTGTCATCAGGAGCTTGACAGTTGCTATCGCATAGTGATGGTATTGATTGTGTTTTGTACCTAGTATACTTTACATATGACCAGAATTTCTTCGGATTTTCACCAAATTACGTGACAGGGTTTCGTTGTGGAAACTGTTATAAGCACCTCGCATTGAAGTTCGAGCTAAATTTCAAGTTTCTGCAAAAGAGAGGAGATATTTTGTCTGTTGAAATTTGGATTGCTTTTTTCTTTGTTTTTGCAAGAGTGATCTAACTTGTTTAGTGTACCAGGTCAGCCCTCACTATTGATAATGTGTTTGGCATAAATCTCTCAATAGCTGTCAATATTTTTTCTTTGAATGTAAGCCACAACTTGACCTACTCTAATTGTTAGTTTCAAAAGAATGGAGATTGGCACTCAGGAAAGCGTTGATCGAATTTTCATCTGCTTTTTTGAATAAACAGTAGTACAGGTTTATATGATAACTAGCTCTGCCGATGATGAGGAGATCGAAGAAATATATGAGGAGCTAAAGGAAATTATTCAGACAGTTAAGGGAGAGGAAAACTTAATTGTGATGGGAGACTGGAATTCGGTAGTAGGAAAAGGAAGAGAAGGAAAAATAGTAGGTGAATATGGACTGGGCAGGAGGAATGAAAGAGGAAGTCGCCTGGTAGAATTTTGCACGGAACATGATATAATCGTAACAAACATCTGGTTTAAGAATCACAAAAGAAGGTTGTATACATGGAAGAGACCAGGAGACACCGGAAGGTATCAGATAGATTTTATAATGGTAAGACATAGATTCCGGAACCAGGTTATAAACTGCAAGACGTACCCAGGGGCAGATATAGACTCTGACCATAACTTGTTAGTAATGAACTGTAAGCTGAAACTGAAAAAATTGCCGAAAGGTAGGAAAATAAGGAGATGGGACTTAGATAAATTGAAGGAAAGTGAAGTTGTGGAGAATTTCAGAGGGAGATTTAGGCAACAATTGACAGAAACAGGGGGAAATAAAACAGTAGAAGAGGAATGGGTAGCATTGAGAGATGAAATAGTGAAGGCAGCAGAGGACAAAATAGGTAGGAAGGCAAGACCTACAAAAAATCCTTGGATATCACAGGAAATACTAGATTTAATTGATGAAAGGAGAAAATATAAAAATGCAGTAAATGAAACAGGCAGTACAGACGATTAAAAAATGAGATTGACAGGAAATGCAAAATGGCTAAGCAGGAGTGGCTAGAAGCCAAATGCAAATCTGTAGAAGAATGTATAAGAAGGGGAAAAGTAGATACCGCCTACAGGAAAATAAAAGAGACATTTGGGGACAAGAAAAGCAACTCTACGTATATCAAGAACTCAGATGGAAAGCCGGTTCTCAGCAAAGAAGGGAAAGCTGAAAGGTGGAAAGAGTACATAGAGCAGCTCTACAAAGGAAATGAAATTACAGACAATGTGGTAGGAAGGGAAGAGGATGTAGATCAAGATGAAATAGGAGATGCTATACTGAGAGATGAATTTGACAGAGCCTTGAAAGACCTAGGTCGGAACAAGGCCCCAGGAGTAGATGACATACCCTCAGAGCTACTAAAGTCTCTGGGAGAGCTAGCCATGACAAGACTATTTGAACTGGTGTGTAGGATTTATGAGACAGGCGAAATACCCCCAGACTTTAAGAAAAATGTAATAATCCCCATTCCAAAGAAATCAGGCGCAGACATGTGTGAAAAATACAGACCCATCAGTTTGATAAGTCATGGTTGCAAAATTTTAACACGAATTATCTACAGGAGAATGGAAAAGCTGGTAGAAGCTGACATCGGGGAAGATCAGTTTGGATTCAGGAGGAACACAGGAACCCGGGAGGCAATACTAACTTTACGTCTTATCTTAGAAGATAGATTAAGGAAAGGCAAACCTACATTTTTAGCTTTTGTAGATTTGGAGAAAGCATTTGACAATGTTGACTGGAATACACTCTTTCAAATTCTGAAGTCAGCAGGGGTAAAATATAGGGAAAGGAGAGTTATTTATAACTTGTACAAAAGCCAGACCGCAGTTATTAGACTCGAAGGGCATGAAAGCGAAGCATCAGTTGGGAAGGGAGTAAGACAGGGTTGTAACCTTTCTCCGCTGTTATTCAATTTGTACATCGAGCAGACGATGAAGGAAAGCAAGGAAAAATTTGGAATAGGGATTAAAGTACAGGGGGAAGAAATAAAAACATTGCGGTTTGCTGATGGCATTGTAATTCTGTCAGAGACAGCAAAGGACCTGGAAGAGCAGTTAAATGGAATGGACAGTGTGTTGAAGAGAGCATATAAAATGAACATTAACAAGAGCAAAACAAAAATAATGGAATGCGGTCTTAGAAAATCAGGCGATGCTGAAGGAATTAGATTAGGTAACGAAACAATGAAGGTGGTAGATGAGTTTTGTTACTTGGGTAGTAAAATAACATGTGTTGGTCGCAGTACAGAGGATATAAAATGTAGAATGGCAATGGGAAGAAAAGCATTTTTGAAAAAGAGAAATTTGCTAACATCGAATATTAATTTAAGTGTAAGGAAGTCTTTTCTGAAGGCATTTGTGTGGAGTGTTGCCTTGTACGGGAGTGAAACATGGACGATAAGCAGTGCGGACCGGAAGAGAATAGAGGCTTTTGAAATGTGGTGTTACAGAAGAATGCTGAAGATTAGGTGGGTAGATCGCATAACCAATGAAGAAGTACTGAACAGAATTGGTGAGAAAAGGAATTTTTGGCATACCCTGGCTAAAAGAAGGGATCGCTTGGTAGGACACTTTCTTAGACATCGGGGAATCGTAAATTTAGCATTGGAGGGAAGTGTGTGGGGGAAAAGTCGCAGAGGGAGACCAAGAGACGCGTATAGTAAGCAGATTCAAGTGGATGTGGGTTGTCGTTCTTATGAGGAGATGAAAAGGCTTGCTCAGGATAGAGTAGGGTGGAGAGCTGCATCAAACCAGTCTCCGGACTGAAGACCATAACAACAAGAGGTCAAGTATGTTTTCACAATCATTTACTACCATAGTGCGTTCATGAACTAACTGCTCTAAGTAATTTTCGGAGAATGCTTGCCATACAATTTCGGACGACGTATTATGCTTGCCTCCGGTCTGAACATGTAAGTTTGCCAACATATCGAGTTTAGATTAAAGTCACCACCAATTAATATTGTATGCTTTGGGCATGGTTTTGAAATTTGATCCAAGCTTTCTTTGAACATTTTTGCAATCGAAATGTCTGAGTCAGGGTGTCGGTATAAAGAACCAAATATTAATTAATTCCGGTTGTCAGGTATAACCACTACCCATACCAACTCACAGGAACTATCTACTTCAATTACGCTACAGGATAAACCTTTTGTGACAGCAAATAAATACGCCACCACCTGTTTTGGACCACTTTAGGTTACGGTAGTAACACTAAAAGTGGGCCTTTGCGATCGTCTTTTGACAGCTCGAAATTTAAATGAAAATAGCGGCTTAACTATTCACCTGGCACGAAAATTGAATAACCAAATTTGTAGAGCAGAAAATTATCTACAACTTTGCTCTTTTATGTTATTTTCATATCTTGCATCGTTGCAGAGATATTTGCAAAAAATAACGGCGATTTGACAATGTCTGTCTGCCTGTAACGTGTTCCCACTTTTTAGGTATAACCGTTCAACCGATCGGCAGAAAATTTTACAGACATAATTGTTGGCTACCAGAAATCAGAACCTCGTTTTTGAAATATTTCGGACAAGAAATACGTTAGTAATACGAAAAAAGTCGTTTTTTAATGTAATTTTAATTGCAAATAAACCGTTCATGTGACGCGAAAATTGAATAAACGGATTTGTAGAGGAGAAAATTCTCTACAACTTTGTTCTCTTATGTTCTTTTCATATCTCGTATCGTTTGAGAGATATTTGCAAAAATAACGGAGTTTTGACACCCTATATTGAATTAACGAAAACCAGCCGTTCGCAGATGTCACGTGACATTCCTCGCCCAGAACTATCTCTGGCTACACCATCTTGCGTTGCGTATTTGATGATTTTCTTATTGTAATTTACACATTGTCATTTCAAAGCAATGGCGCACTGAATAATTAACAAAACACGTCGTTCGTCGTACGATAAATGATAATCTAGCGTCTACGAATGCCATATTAGCATCAGTTGAACACGGCCATCAATAGTATGAGATAAAGAACGCGTCTTCTGACTTTTAAGTGTAGTGTAGTGGGCAACGCGTTAGAGTGTGACAGTGAAGGTCATTGGTTCCTAAAACGTTTTCAGACAATCTCATTAATTAACTTTTTATTATTTAGATTATTATTTTGGTCCAAAATGTTTGCAAAAACTTATAAAACTACAAATCTAAAGTGGGCCGTAAAACACGTCAATGCGATTTTTTTTTCAGTCTATCGCTACGGAACAGCATTTGTCCTTTTGGGAAAATTTCAGCTGAAATTATCTCCGGCTTTAGCCAGATTTTGGTTCCAATAATGATTTGATATTCAGTACTCTATACCAACGCTTGCAGCTCTGGCAGTTTCCCAACACAGCTACTCCAAATTACAGCTGTTACACCAATGGTTTCGAGATCTGTGTTCGTCTTATCTCTGACCTATACCCATTGAGACTGAAACCCTTTCTGTGAATTACCGAGGCCCTCGAACCTATTAAACCGCCCGCTCCATGCCACAAAGCTACCGTTACCCGTGTATCCACTTCCTGCGTGCTGTGGATGCTTGACCTTTTCAGCGGAACCCGAAACCCCACCACCCTATGACTCAAGTCAAGGAAGCTGCGCCGGCCGCGGTGGCCGAGGGGACTGAGGCGCTCCAGTCACGGTCTGCACGGCCACTACGGTCGGGGGTTCGAATCCCCCCTCGGGCATGGATATTTGTGCCGTCCTTAGTTTTAGCTAGTTCGTAAGTAGTTTGTATGTTTCGGAACTGATGACCCCGTAGTTAAGTCCCATAAGCTATACAAACATTTTTTAAGGAATCTGCAGCCTATACGCCAGCAAAACCGTCTGAGCCTCTGAGTCAGCCTGGGCTCTATACAAGAAGTCCACAGTTGGTCCTGTCAACAATGCTACAGATGGTGAGTTCTGCTTTCATCTTGCAAGCAAGACTGGCAGTCTTTACGACTTCAGGTAACCGCTCAAAACAGGATAGAATGTCTTCGGATCCAAAGCGTCACACATCGTCAGTACTGACGTGAGCCACCATGTGCAGTTGGCTCCACCTCATAGTCTTCATGGCATCTGGAAGGACCCGTTCCACATCTGGAATGACTTCACTCGGTATGCACTCCGAGTGCAGACTGGCCTTCTTCCCATCCCTAGCAGCTATATCCCTAAGGGGCTCTATTACCCAGCTCTCGCCTACCGTTGGAAATCCCAACTACAAGCAAACACACCCTCTGTGATAGCCTGGATCTTGGAGGCTGGGAGGTGACATCAGAATAAGAGACAACTTCCAGCTCAGACACATTGTCTGGGACAAACAGCGCATCATATCAGTTGATAAGACGAGCCGGGAAGGGCTTAAGATCGGTCCCCCGAGAAGTCTTCCGCTGCGTGCCACGCACTGGGGCGACCTCCCACGCGACTACGGGTGAGGTGGCATTGCGAAGTGACGGCATCGTCTGCGTCGCGGGCCGATCGGTGGACACGCCGGCCCACAGCAACGGCACCCCTCGACCGCAGTCTCTATCTGTGCAACCGAGGTTAACACATTTTGAAGCTGGGAGTGAAGTGTCAAAAAAAAAAAAAAAAAAAAAAAAAAAAATGTTCAAATGTTTGTTAAGCTTATGGGACTTAACTACGGGGTCATCAGTCCCTAAACTTACAAACTACTTATCAACTACCCTATACTAAAGACGGCACAAATATCCATGCCCGAGGGGGGATTCGAACCCCCTACCCGCACACAGCAGTCACATTCTATATCCATGACTACAGTACCCAGAAAAACTAACGACTAGACTCTACAGTGAGTCATTAAGGTAAACCAAGACAAATACTGTAGATAATACTCCAACCAAAACGAAAGAAATTACTGTCACGATAAGAGCTGTCAAAGTACACTAAATTAGAAAAACCAAAGAGTGGGGCTACTAAATCCTAAGGCAAGCAAAAAACGTAAGGATTAAAACTTTCGGCCGGCCGTGGTGGCCGAGGAGACTGAGGCGCTCCAGTCACGGTCTGCACGGCCACTAAGGTCGGGGGTTCGATTCCACCCTCGGGCATGGATATTTGTGCCGTCCTAGTTCGTCAGTAGTTCATAAGTAGTTTGTAAGTTTAGGGACTGATGACCCCGTAGTTAAGTCCCATAGACTATACAAACATTGAACATTGAAAACTTTCGAGCAGACAAGTAAATAAAAGTAGGTGGCTGGAACTTTTGTGCGATGTCGGTACTGCTGACTGATAGCTAACAGTACTAAACCAACTGTAACTCGAATGAAAACAAAAACTGAAGACGGTCGCGATTCACACGTCGGAAGAATAAACCAACCAGACCATTACTTAACGCAAATCTGAATCTAATATACCCGCAAGCACAACATATATTTAATAAACTGAAGGAAGAACTGTACAGAAGAGTCAAAGTATGTCGCTTGTAGTAAGAAGTTGGTTTCACTTACAAGTGGCGGTGTGCTCTGCTCCACTGTGCCCTCGACAACGCCCTCCTAACCTTTAATGCAACGATAATCAGTATTAAGTGCTAATTACTTCCTGCAAATTTATTTAAGCAGCGGAGATTGGAGTGTTGCCTTGTCTGCTTTGGAAACACATAAATCTAATCACATAAGCCTACAATAAACTGGATCTGGAAATTAGTTCTGTAAAAGAGGTTGTGGAAATAGAACCTCGTGCGTATGGTATTGATGAACTAAATTAAGTTTTAAATCAACTGGGAATAGGGACTGAGCTACATGCAAACATCAATAATCTTAAAACTGAAATAGGGACACTCAGTGCAACGATGGACTTCAACCAGAAAGCTTTGATGTGTCAACGACTAGGTTTAAGAAAGAGACAAGTTTCAAAAATAGGGTCCCATAAATTTTACTCATGTGATGAAACTGTGAATATATTCCCGTCAGAACTGTTCGCATTGAGTGTAACACTGAAACTAACTCCTACCTAAACGATAGATTGGTTCAGGCAACTTACGGATTCTCAGGTGGATCGAGAATCCAACCAATGCTGTAATCATCCCAGTGACAAAAATGTTCAAATGTTTATAAAGCATATGGGACTCAACTGCGGGGTCATCAATCCCTAAACTTACAAACTACCTATGAAGTATTTTATACAAAAGACGACACAAACATCCATGCAAGAGGGAGGATTCGAACCTCCGACGCGAAAGACCGCGCGAACCGCAACGTGTCCATCCAGACAGCTTTTTTTTCCCTCTCTCTCTGTTTTTAGGTTACATAATGGATCTATTTTTATTTACAAATTGAAGCCTATATTATAATTATGAAGTCAAATGAAGTTCAGTACCCTATCTGGAAGAAATTTGTCAACTAAAACATAATGTACCTCGCCATAGCGGTAAAATAACTGTATAAATGATGCCACGTCCGGCATGCCTCATCAATCGTGGCATATCGTAACTTAAAGGCATATAACGTAAACAAATCTGAGGCCTCCTCTGTTAGCGTTCACCATCCGGTCGGTGTTCCTGGGTGATTTTCTCGAACTCATTAAGTCTGATCCGTTCAATTGGTCGGTATCTTCTTTAAAGTATCACTAAATCATCTTATCGTACCCATTACACCGCAGCCAGGAGGCGGGTCAGCAAACACTACATCTAAAAAATTTGCATAACTGTCCTTGTATTTACCAAGTCGTCATAGCTTCATGTGTCCATCCTGTAACTTTGCCAATAGTCCAGTATATTCTTGTCTGCATCATGATATATGTAATGTACCGTCATGCCCGTTACCCACGCCACCACATTCGTCTTCTGACGTGGTAAATACGTTTTCTCTGAGAAAAAAACTATGTCCGTTGAGATTTCTGACTGTACTGTGTGTCTCACGAACGCTATCATCTTCCGTGCCAGGTTCCACACTCCCAGCGCTGTGCCGCAGACCAATCGATGTTCATCCGTGTCGAGCATGTCACATCGTAGGCACATGGTCGTGTCTGTCATGTGGATAGCATACTGTCTCCTTCGTCGGGTACTTCCAGTTAACCACCATGTACCACGTTGACCTGGCCGATGTAGGGAGGTGGGGGTGGTGCACCGTGCGGCACACCACGTTCCAGTTAATGGCAGGGTACTGCAGTTTCGTTTTATTCCGTCCCATACGTCTTACAAGCAGTCTATACATGTCCTTGGTAGTCGGTGATCAGGTAGTTGGTAAATCTGCTCGAACATAATTGTGTTCCACGAAGAACTTCCGGATGTGTGATAATGGAGGCGTAATATGTACAACACCAACCGGTGGAAGAAGCGATGGCGGTGCTAGTTCTTCGATGATCGCACCCGTTAAGAAGTAGTTCCTGTTACGCCACAGTTTGCACATGGTGTTAATATACATTGCCCGAGTCTTTTCGTGGACATTGACTAGGCCATCACCACCTTCCCGTGTCGGGAGCGTGAGCGACTCGTATTGCACCTTAAAGAGCTGTCCCATGCTCACGTAGTATCCAAAGGCTACTTGTATCCTCGTTGCCATCGTACGTGGCAAAGGGAGAAGGTGTGCCATGTGGCACATCTTGGGTGCTAGATGGAGGCTGACCAGTGTTACTCTTTGCAGCATATCCATCGAGCGCAGGGCGTTGAGTCGTACTGATGTGCATAGTTGACACAACAGCTTACGGTAGTTGTCTGCTGTTGTTCGTGCCGTCTCCTTATGGAAAGTGATACCCAAACATCGCAGGGTTTGCACCACAGATAAGGGTCCTTCAGTTCCTGGTTCGAGTCCTCGGCCTACATTCATGAATTGTGATTTTCGAAAGTTAACCACGCTACCAGCTTCTTCCCCGTATTTCTGTAGCCAATCCATTGCTGTGCGTGTCTCTTCTTCGTTCCTCACTAGAAGCACTACATCCTCAGCATATGCTTTACATTTAAAGGACTGATTCCGTAGAGTGATACTTGTGAGTCGTTGGTGCAATCCTGCAAGACATGGCTCTAGTGCGATTGCATACAAGATGACTGACAAAGGACACCCCTGTTTGACTGATCATAAAATCTGGAAATGTTCCTTTCTCTCTCCACCGCTGACCGGGCACCATGCAACAGCTTCATCACCATAGTGATAAAAGTAGGCGGAAAACCCATCCTAAGCATCACTGCCTTGAGGTATGTATGATCCACTCTATCAAAGGCGTTGTCAAAATCGATGCCTACCAATGCCCCACGTCCGCACAATAAACTTAGTTTCGGTGCGGGCAGTGGCGGGTTGGACCAAGACTGTTTTGGCTTCCCTGGAAAAATCAAATCAATGCTCCACGTACACGACACGCCTTGGAAAGGCAGATAACATCACGATAGTCTCCCAAGGCCGTATGAATATTGCTTGTACCTCCGAGACATGTCTGATCCCTGTTGATTCAGTCCTTTAGCAATGTTTTTAAGCGACCCCCTATTATACGCATAAGGATCTTACAGTCGCTATTTAGGAGGGTCAAAGGACGATAATCGCATGGTCGCTTGCCCCCCTGTGGTTTCCGAATTGGAATCACCAACTCTTTTGAGAATTCAATGGGAACTGGTAACTCCAGCGCGAGAGTCTCCTTAAACATACGTAAACACATCGGTGCCATAATAGTGACAAACGTGCGATAGAATTCCAATGGGAACCCGTCTGGACCCGAGGATTTGTTCGGGGCCCCTCGTTGGATGGCTTCCACCATATCCTCTTCCGATATTGCTTGTAGAATGTCTGCATCCGGGTTCGCGTGTGTCATGTCTGGGATCTCATTTAGGACGGTCTCCATTGCTTCCTGTTCCACCTCGTCGGTCCCATATAATCTGCTGAAATGGTCCTGGAACGCCTGGGCTATGTCTTTTGTGCTGTATATTTCCGGCCATCGTCGAGTTCAACCTCGTGAATTAACCCCCGACGTCTACATTGTCTCTCCCGTATGACATAGTGCATGGAGGGCTGGTCATTGTGGAGTCCATCTTGCACCCTCGCACGTATCACTGTACCTGCCATTCTGGTTGTTGTAAGTTGTATCAGTTTTGCCTTGACCTGGTGTACGGCTGTTTGGCGTTCTGGTGACGGAGGTTGGGAATAGAGTTTTCGGAGGGTCGTAAAATAAAATCCAGAGGTCATGCGCTGCCAACGGGAAGCCTCTTTCGCATAAAAAATAAATGTTCTTCTTAAGGCTGGCTTCACGCACATGATCCACCAATGGAAAACAGAACTATATGCATTTTGCCATGTTTCCTCCACCATACGTCAAAAAATGTTCAAATGTTTGTAGAGCTTATGGAACTTAACTACGGGGTCATCAGTCCCTAAACTTACAAACTACTTATGAACTAGCTAATACTTAGGGCGGCAGAAATATCCACGCCCGAGGGTGAATACGAACCCCCGACCGTAGTTGCCGTGTAGATCGTGACTGGCGCGCCGCAGTCCCCTCGGCCACCGCGGCCGGCCCACCATACGTCGACATTCTGCTTCGTGAAGATGGGAAACATTCAGCTTCCAGCTTCCAATTACTCTTCCGCCTCCACACCTTTTGCCGGGCGAGGGTGACTGTACAGATATATAACTCGTGATCGGTGAACGCTATAGGCCAAATTTCCGCATTCACTGTGACGTCATCAGTCTTCTTGAAAGATAAATCCTATCCAATCTGCTCCAGGCGTACGTCTCCCATGGTGACGGCTGTTCCGCGATCTCTGGGCAAATACTCTATGTCGAAAGTACGTATCCATTCTTTCAGTAATACTGCCGTGCCAATGCCTCTCTCGTCGCAAGGTGGACAGTAAATGTCGTGTCCATAGAAGTCCTGGGTTTGAAGGACTCGTACTTCCTGCAGCCGCCTTGAGCATGCCACTGAGCATCTTCATCTTGACGGGCGTTTTTATGCCACTGATGTTAATGAACCCTATCCGGTACGCCTGCTGCATGGCGCGCATCATAGGGGAGCCACCGTCTGACAGTTAACACCTCCGTTTCTCCTTCTGCTCTATCATTTCCCCATCACCCTCACTTGCTGTCATCCGTTATTCGAAATGGCCTCCCGGACTCATTCCGCCTTGGTGCTTGTCTGCTGCTCCTTCGTCGTCCTCGTCTGCGTACTGAGCCGCCTCTGTCGCCCAGTCCAAATGCGATCTTTCGGCGCCATGTTCTGTTGTCCGTTTGACGTTCTCAACAGTCAACAATCCTGTTTCTTTTTCCTCCCCGTCTTCTGTTATGTCATTCCTCTGAACACAGGTCGCCGCCCCACTTCTCTCCTCGCTCGGTATTTCTTCCGCGGTCGTTGGTTGATGCTCGTTGTTGTGGGTCACCTCGTCATTCGTCTCTGATTCCTTGCTGTATTTATCGGAAGAAAGGCGGGTATCTTCCGCCGTTTTGGTGCTCGCTGCTTCCTTTGTCTGACCTCCGAATCTGAGGTCAGTAAGGCCTCCTGATCTTCGTTTCTCAAGTCCAGTTCCTGCTCCTTCGCGCTGTCAACTTCCATTGCCGCCACGTCCTGCAAGGGCTGTGGCAAAGTCATAACGTCCTGCGACCGCCGATCATGATCCATCTCCGCCTCTTCTGGCTTTAATTTATTGGATTGGTCTTTCGACGTTGCCCGCCTGTTCGGTTCTGGTGTGGTTCTCGTATCCTCGCGGAAGGCCGCAGCATACGTCAAGGGGAGCACCGTCGCCTGCTGCTGTTATTGTGTATTCTCACGTGGCAGTTGTAGTAGCCTCCTTTGTGTGCACTCAGACCTCCTTTCCACACCCCGAGCAAGTTCTTGGTTGTCCGTCGTAGATGACGTTTGCCCGACAGCCACCGATATACAGGTATGACGGAGCGTGTTTGCGTAATTCAATCTTTACCTGTCTGACGCCGTTCAGGACACGGTATGTTGCAAAAGTCGCCCATTTCTCGGCTGCATGGGAGATAACCGTGCCGTACGGGCTCAAAGCGTCTGTCACCAGTTTTTCAGTCAATTCCAAAGGTAGCTCGAAGACGCGGATTGTTCTTAATCCCATTCCTACGTTTCCGTCTGAAGGACAGAAACGGAGACTCTGTTGGTGTCGTTGTAATATTCTATCGCATTCCGCTTCATCAATGAGTTTGCAGTAAACGACGCTACTGTCTGGGGGCAAGTGTATTCCTACTAGAACGTCCTGCTCGATTTTTGCGTTATCTCGTGGAAAGCGTTCTATTTCGTAAGCCTCTGGTCGTGCAAAGTCGTTATTGAAAGTGAATCTCAGTGTCGATTTACGATATGAAAAAGCTATAGTTCGATCTGTGCACTACTAAATTACACCGCTACGCACACCGCGTAAACAACTCGCGCGCTGCGCCTGTGGCCGGGACGTAAACAACGTCCGAGCCGGTGCACGGCCGAAGCCCAACTACTGAACGCTCGGCTACCCCGCGCGGCTCCCAGAGACAGTTCGGACATTAAGTTACTTGGAACTGCGTATTGTGGACCGGAATAACTAACATAATGGTTTTCGAGCTAAATAAATCATCGTGGGTTTACATCTAAGACAGAATGGGATTAGAGTACAAAGCCTCTGCTCACACCTCGCATTCTGTCACTTTACAGCTCAACTGCAAAATGATAACATAGTCAGCTACGAGTTTCTTAAGTCTGTAGACCTGAAACCCTGCACGTCATTGCTGATTATAACGGAGGCAGTAGAGTGAGATGATCGGATTATTCGTCAAGAATACTTCTCACATAAACTATATCTTTCGAATATATATAAAAACAAATAAATTAGGCACGCCATCCAGCACCGAGACGGTTTAACCCTCCTATGAAAGAGTTTCATATATCTGGATGGTGTCTTTAAGAAGAATGGTTATGTTACTGGGGTCGAAGCTCACACATAACGCTCTAGTATTACCTTTTAAAGAGATACGCTGTGAACTATATGGTGTTCAGAGTAACAGTAAACGTAACGTCAGCATAACAAGTAGAAAATGCAGAATTCTTCATCGACAAGCCCACAGACAATGTTGCCAAGCAGCATCCATTAACGTCAGGTTAGAAATCGAATTAGAAGACATTTACTATTAGACTTTACGAACTAAAACAAACTGTATTCAGTGATACACGTGAAATTCGTACAGAGTGCACATGCTACTCTCTGCTACTAAATTATCACACGCGATGTAAAAAAATGTCAACATATAGACTGCTGTGATAAGTTAATTCATCTTTCGACACAAAAGAGTTAAGAATAATCTGTTTATAAATGACGCCCGGAAAAAAATTACCTTTCGTTATCGAACAGGTGAAAATGGACATGAATATATTTTTTGAAGAGTTTTTTAAAAAGACAACGGCACCACGCTGGTGTTAGGGTATTTAACGTCATTTTAAACATATTGCAACATAATCATCAGTCAAAAATTAATATTGAGATAACGCTCTCTTGTGAAAGAAATATTTTAATTTTTTAATGTGGGATTGTCGAGAAAACTTTTTATTTACGTCAATTTATTTTACTTTGTGAACTTTTCACGGTGATGTTCACGGTTTTCTGTACAATTTCCCACAAGTAGTACCGTACCCAAAAATCTGCCTCCTACCCTTCTGCGCAGTTACCATGTTTGCTACCCCATAAATATGCCTTGTATACGTAATTTTTGGCGCCTTTTATGGATCTAGAATTATTATAAATGACAGACTTGCAAAACACAGTAATAAATGAGAAATGGTTCAGAGCATTCACTGTTTCTTCAAGTATCGCGGTGATCTATTTGTATATCAAGGTTAAGTGCTGAAAAAGTAATGTATGCCGGCCGCGGTGGCCGAGGGGACTGAGGCGCTTCAGTCACGGTCTGCACGGCCACTACGGTCGGGGGTTAGAATCCCCCCTCGGGCATGGATATTTGTGCCGTCCTTAGTATAAGGTAGTTGATAAGTAGTTTGTAAGTTTAGGGACTGATGACCCCGTAGTTAAGTCCCATAAGCTTAACAAACATTTGAACATTTGAAAGTAATGTATACGCATTAACATGGGCATATAAATATGCAGTAACTCCATATGCGCATTTATATGTACTACTATGGAAATATACAAAAATACCGCCTCTTATAATTACTCAAATACCCACCAATAATCAGTAGTGGTAATCAAATTAAACGAAATATTATGAATAGTCAGTTACAAGTTAAATATATTTTGAAAATTGTGCTAATATAAACTAATTCAGATCGTTTTCAAAACAGGTTAAGTAGTTAAGACACGAAACCCATTTAATTTGCATACAATACTTGTTGCATATTGGAATATCTTATATTTGGCGCGCGGAGATGGTCGCGCGGTTTGATGCGCCATGTCACGGATTGCGCAGCCGCTACTTCTGGAGTTTCTAATTCTCCTTTGGGTGCGCTAGTGTGGATTTATCGGTGTGTTATCATTTTTATGTGTTAGTATGAGTTAGTTTAAGTAGCGTGTAGCTCTAGGTACCAATGATCTCAGCAGTTTAGTCCAATAATAATAATAATGAAATCTTATATTTCAAGCTACTGGGTGCAGCCTGAGCGACGAAGTACGGTTTATCTATACACATGAACATAACTAGTATAAAAATATATAGACTTTTACGTGAAATAAAAATCTCTAGCTGAAAAATCAAGAATTTATTCAAAATATATGTAAAATATTACGTAGCACTAACAGGTGTAGAAATTAAACTAATGGCAACTGTTGAAATAAATAAAATCTCTTTTAACAGCTACAAAAACTATAGAAAATGACGGAAACTACATATATTTGTCTCTACAACACAGTCCTTCGTGCGACTCTTTAATCAATGGCTTAACTGAAATGTCAACCAGAATCACTACGTGATCTACGTACATTATCCTCTAGATAATACAGAGGTGTCAAAAACTTTAAATTTTCAGTGTCTAGCTATTTTGTGACAGTGATGTGATACTTATTGAAGTGATATTCATTTAAAAATTATGTATTTTTAAACTATCAGCTGTATATACTCAACTTTATTCCTACCCTTTTTGAATCGTACAGTCACCTTCAGAGGAGGACTATGAAACATTACAGAAATAATTAATGATACAGAGACAAATACCAAAGCCAAAGTGCCATAAGAAATTGCTTCTGTAGAGCTACTAAGGTCGTGGATGTAACACTGTTACCCTCGGGTTTGCAATGGTTTTATCGCATTCTAGTAGCAACTGTTTACAAGTGTCAAGTATTTGAAACAATGCATCAGTTGTATACAATCAACTGAGGAATAAAATTGAGCGTATACAGCCGATTGCTTAAAAATTCATTAATTGAAATACTTCAAAGCTGTAAACAGTTGATTCAAGAAATTGGTAATGTTATTTAATTGTCAGAGTTGTTTCCACTGAATCAAGTGTTAAATCCAAGATTTTCAGAATAGAGGATGCTATGAAAGTAAATGAGGATTTGAGTTGATAAGATACTGCTTTACGAACCGAACTTGAAAGTACTGAAAAATTAGATGTTCAAATGCAATGAATTTTCTAAAAGTGAAATTCAAAATAGATTACGGAAACATTTGATGCACCTTTGAATGATGTTCGACATCACGTGCAGCATTACGCAACATGTTTGTCTTATCGATTTTATTTCCTACTTTTAGACAAATTATATGCATCGTTTGGTGAGAAACTACCATCATATTGCTAGGTATTTAGCAAATTTAACTAGGTTGATTTTTCAAGCTTTCTGTGGCGTACGTAGATACGAATGTTTATAGACACACTTTCTGTTTTCATGCTTTCGGCGTTTCATAATAGATGTCACTCTCGAGAATACAATGATTCTTTTGAAGTATGAAACTAATAATACTAGGAGTATTTAATATTTGTGAGAATTGAAATGATTACTTGATTTCAACAATTCCATTGTATTTCCAAATTAGACGAGAAACCGGAGTTCATATAGTTCCGTGATAACAGAAAAAAAGAACAAATTGCAAATAGATTTGAGCACAGGGAGCCAGAACTGAAATATTTGGTCTTAACCGCTGCCTTATCGCGTGTGTTGACTGTACGTTGCATAAGCGTATTGATGAAGTAGTACCAAAACGTTGAGCGTCACTTTTTTCAGAAACTTTGGTGTGTTGAAACCTAAGCCAAAGCAGATAAGCTGTTCTTCAGCCTTTGAATCTTTGAGGGTGTAAAAGGCTTTGAGGGTATACGTACTGCGGTCCACGAGAGGATGCCTCAGAGAAAACATTGACGATATAACGTGTCTATTTATTCCAAAAATTTAGGAAATTTTACATAAGGGAGAGAAGATATAGTCTGAAGTGATGGATGAATAAGGAGATTTTTTATGGTGATGCGAAATAAGGCTCTGCTTTACGCATTTGCTGCTATGGGATTATATTTCGAAAGCATAGACCTTGTAGTGAAACGTATGGCTTCAAATAACGTACTACACAGTTTTTCGTAAGAAATTCAAGATTTTCCAAAAGAAACAGAATTGCCTAGCAGGATAAAGAAAAAAGCAAGTGATTTAATTTTTAAATGAAAGGTATTTTTCTAGTACGCTAAACAGAATTTCATGGCTACAGTGAGAATATCTTCATATGTTTTAGTAATATTGTTGTTTATTCTATAGTAACGTCCGTAATTTTTACAAAGAAAAAAATTTGGTTCACTTCGCTGCTGAAGTCATTAATTAAAAGGCAAATAAAACTTAAGTCGGAAGTGACATTATGATCGCCAGTTCAAATAAATACATTACTGGAAGATTAATTATTACAGGACCGCACTTTCATAAATTATAAAAGTTTCTTGCTATTTGAAATACACAACAGGCATATGATCGCCACAGCAGCATCTTGTTCCATATTGTTTATCCCCTACTTTAAATTAAGTACATCATCATCGCGGCAACGTGTTCTTCTTCCACTTATTAATATAGGCAAGTAAACTGTGTTTGTGATTATATTAATCCTCAGTATAGTCTTCCAAAGAAACACAGTTTCACGTAATGGAATTTCAGCGGATACTCGCCATATCAACGGAGAAACAATCTCTTTTCGCCGGCAAACCAATATTTGAAGACCTCGATGGTAAATAATGCTAACCCTCAACTTTTGTATTTTTAATGTATTTGGTGAAAACAATCATATCCGACACAATGTTTCATTTTCGTCAAGTAGTACATTAATCTACAGAGAGATGGCAAATATAAATACTAAAATAAATATTAAAACACGTAATAGAAACTATTTTTCAAACATATCTCAGCACTTTATAAACGAGGGTTATCATTATTTTCCCCCGAGGTCTTTATTTCTTACCATCGATATTTCATTTGCTGACCGAGAGCAAAATAAAGTAGATAAATATAAAGTAACCATCATAAAAAATTTATATATGTATTGTTTGTTGATTTCTGACAATAATACTCATTACGTACACAACTGATAAATAATACTTCCAAATTAAAATAAAATAGAAAATTTTAATTAGATTAAATCGCTTTGTAACCAAGTGATTATTAATCGGTAAAAATAGATGAAAGTAACATGGTGAAGCTATTGTTTGTTTTTATGAAAGGAAACAGGCAAATGGCGAGACATCATCATTTTGGCAGTCTCCTTTTAGCAGTTTCGTCGGTGCATAATGAGTAATTCCACACAATTCAGTAAATGAAAATAACTATTTGGTGTGAGATTATTACTTTGGTATGTACACGTATGTGACCGAAATTTGTAGATTTAGATGTAGCTCGATAAGCGAACCCGTGATTCCGTGAATAGATTTGCAGGCTGGTGGAAGCTCACGTATGTCCTCCCTCGCAGGTCGGGTCGGACGGCCGAAGGTTCTGATTGGAAATTCCCTGCCCGCTTGCCCGCCGAAGCGCACAATCGGCTGCCGGCACTCACTGGAAAAGTACCGCACGCCAATTTCCGTTGCTTACCGGCAGCATGTAGGCTCCGGGAGACCTTCACGGCGGTCGCCTGTGCTTTCAATGGGCCTCGGGGTAGCTACACATCGGATCAATGCAGTCTGCAGTCAACAACACGGTTAGTTAACCAAAGAACTCAGTTCTCAGTAGCAGATATGTTATCAAACCTCTCCTAGAAATCACTGTGAATTACGGCAAAGTGGAAATAAGAACCAGTATGGGTAGGGGCTGTACATTGTATTGCTAGATTAAGAGTGAAAGAGCGAGATGTAAACAAATCTGTAACCAATCGCTCTGACTGCTGTGGTTCTTAATGGTTTCTGTTAATTATACACGTTGAAATAAATCGCAATTTCCGATAGTTATGGCTTCACTGTACTAGGTTTAGATGGAGTACCAAAGTGCGGCGAATGAAAATTTGTGCTCGGCCGGGATTCGAACCCGGGATCTCCTGCTTATTGGGCAGACGCGTTGACAACTCTACCACTGAGGACACATTCGCCAGCCTGACTGCAGAGGACTCTTCCCTGCACGTCTCCCACCACACCCAAATCTCCATTCGCCACGCTGTCTCTTTCCTGTTACTACAGCCTATTTGTTCTGTAATGCTCGCAGCCACAATACTGTATTCCCGCATCAGGGAGAACAGACCATGAGGTATCGAGACAATTGTCGTCAGCAGCCCAGCCTCGGCTTGGTCACTGTGTCCTCGGTGGCGGAGTGGTCAACAGTGTCGCCGCGGAAGCGGTCGAGTGCACACCGCTGGGTTGTTTACACCAGCTGGCGCACCGGCGGAGCCGCAGCCTGTTGACGGTTATTGTGAGTATTGCTCTGCGACTGCAGTATGGAAACTCTAGTTCGAACACGCACCCTGAAGTTCGCATTTAAATACGGATACGTGCGACCGACAATTTTGGAACTCGACGATTGGTTACATGACACGATTCACCTAGAAGACGACGACGTTGTAGGCTTTGCTTATGATTTCGTAGCCAATGCTGTATATGTACAAGTTCGTAATGACGATATCTGCCTGCGAACTATGACTCGAACTGACGGAAAGGCAACGTTCGCTCACTCAAATGGCGCAATTAGTGAGGTTACAATAACTTGTTCCGGACTTGGCCTCAAGTTGGTTCGTATTTACAACCTACCGTTTGAAGTCAACTTAGATCGTATACGAGAGGCCCTCTCCCCTTACGGGTCGGTGCTTCAAATTCAAAGAGAAAAGTGGACAGGTCTCAGGCACTTTAACGTTGACAACGGTGTAAAAATCGTGAAGATTGATTTGAATAAACATATACCGTCCTATATCATAGTACAGGGGTTCAAAGGTCTTGTCACATACGACGGACAACCTCGTACATGCGCTCATTGTGGATCGTCAGAACATATGAAAGCAGCATGTCCACAAGCGAGACCGCGACAATTGCCTCGCGAGGTAGTTACCACTGACCGAGCGCCGCCTTCGGGCACTAGAACGTACGCACGAGTTACTCTGGCTTCAGACACGGACAGTGCTGATCTTTCCGAACACGGCGACGAACACCAGAAGCAGACATACGAACAGGAAGTCGTGTCGGCCGAGACTCATATTGTTCCCTCCGCTGCTGCATCAAACGATCCCGCACCCAAAACCTCCGTGCCGAAACACTTCTCCGCGACGGAGTCAGGGAATGTACCACTACACTCCATCGACACCATGGCGACGGAAGTATTGCAACAGTCTGAAGATCCACCCACTTTGCAGCCGTTAGAATCTGTCTCAGTGCCAACAGGGTGCCCTGGTGGTGATGACAGACGTTTGGAAAGTCCGCAGAATCCAGTCAGCGAAGTAGGAAACCAAAAACAGAAGTCGTCTAAAACCAAACGACCACTGAGGACACAAAGTCAGGGCGAAACTCAGGAACTGGACACGAAACCACAGCGCGTTAGGAAAATACTCAAAAAGGATGGGTATGATGAGCCATCTCACGAGCAAGACCGTTCACAACCTTTGTACCCGGAGACGGAGGAAACTCTGATGAACGTCGATGTGCAAGATTCCGCGCTTATGGACACTGTACCGTCCCTCCCAAAGATCAATTGGGCGGACGAAGTCGGTGATTAATTGCAACCTCTACAATCATGCAAGACTTTAAGTTAGCCACTTTAAACATCAATAGAATAGAGTCCGACGTCAAATTCCAATGCTTTAAGGACTACCTACAAGCTGCAGAAATAGATATCGCGTAAGTACAGGAAGTGGTCTCCACCAAAATAGGACAGATATTTGGTTACACCTCCATAATTAATATTGGACCCGAAGCTGGTACCGCGATTTTATGTAAGGAAGGCATCCAGTTTACTACAGAAGCCCTCTTAAGCTCGGGTAGAGGAATCTCCATCAGTATACAAGATTTGTTACTTGTCAATATTTACGCGCCATCAGGAAGCAACAATAGGCGACAGAGATGTGATTTTTTTCGAGACGAAATAGTCACACTCTTCACGAGACAACGATGCAAACTAATTTTAGCTGGAGATTTCAATTGTGTTTTACGTAAGCAAGATCAAGCTCCAAATTTTAACTTTTGCGAGGAGCTGCAACAGCTTGTTAGTGGCCTTCAAGTCACGGACACTTGGATTCATCTCCGGCCACACGCCGTTGCGTACACATACATCAGCAGTGTGTCTCAAAGTCGAATCGACAGAATTTATGTCAGCGATGATTTTAAAACCAGTGTTATGGCCTGCGAGATATGGCCGCTAAGTTTTAGTGATCACAGTGCCTTTCAAGTAGTCCTGAGACACACACCACAGAAGACCTTTTTGGGACGCGGACTGTGGCAACTTAATGTCTCCCTCATTAATGACGACTCTCTCCAACAAGCGATCGAGAACATCTGGCAACGATGTCTTCAGCGAATACCGCGTTACGCCAGACGTATTGAATGGTGGCTGGAGTGCGCCAAACCACAACTAAGAAAATTTATTATTCAATTCGCTAAGGATAGAGCGCATTGGAAGAAACGGTCACTGGAATACTTCTTTGCGCTCCTTCGTGATTTGTATAACAAACCGACATCCACGGCTGCGGACGTCATCAAAATCAAAAAGACTAAAGCAAAAATAGTGGCGCTTACGAGACAATCCTTGGAGGGCATCAGAATACGAGCCAGAAATGTCAACGACATAGAACACGAAAATGTTTCCATCTTCCACGTAATAAAGGAAACGAAGAGAGCCAGGCGACAAATGTTACACAAGCTCACGGATGAGCAGGGACAGGAGTATACACATCAAGGTGAAATCAAGGCATACGTTGCAAGATATTTTACGAACCTCTTCGCTGCATCGGCGACGGACTTGAACGTAATGCGGACGTTTTTATCAAATACCACGCAAGGAATAGCGGACGAGGATAACGCAGAGTTGCTGGAAAATATAACTTGTGCAGAAATTGCAGATGTTATCGCAGAAACGGCGCGAAATAAAGCTGCTGGTTCAGACGGTCTGCCTATAGAATTCTACGACCGGTTTTGGTATTTACTCGGGCCTCAACTCACCGAAGTGTATAACGAGTTAATGTCCGGCAATGACTTTCCTTCGAACTTCACTGAAGGCATCCTCGTTCTCATCCCGAAAACGCCGCATGCTGGCCGCCTGCAGAATTTTAGACCAATTACGCTTCTGAATACGGATTTTAAGATATTGACTCGTCTCTTGAACAAGAGAATGAAACCGTTCTTTCGCAAGATTATTGGTCATTACCAGAAAAGTGCGGTTACTGCGCGTTCAATGTTGACCATACTCGCCGAATACAGAGACTTAATTTACCTCACCTGGATATGTCGAAGCAAAATGGCACTGGCATTCCTCGACTTCGATAAAGCATTTGACAGAGTCGACCACAATTTCTTATTTCAAGTTATGAGGACTATGGGCTTCAGCGATCGATTTATTTCAATCATCAGGCATTGCATCTGCCATTCGACATTCAGATGCAAAATTAATGGTCAACTCACTCCATCTATTACACAGCAGCGAGGTATCCGACAAGGATGTCCACTGTCTACGACTCTGTATGCGATAGCTGTAGAACCACTCCTCCGAACGTTATACATCAACTTGCAAGGGTTACAGATTTTCAATACAAGAACAGTATGCCAAGCCTACGCCGACGACGTCAGCGTCCTTGTCAGCTCCAGCGAAGAACTCGATACCACCAAGAGGATAGTTCAAGAGTATACTCATGCTTGTGGTGCCAAGGTGAACGAGCGGAAGTCTCGGTTGCTATTGTTAGGACCGCATAAAGACTATATTGCATCTACGTGGCTCCCTATAACCGAGACCAGGAAACAGTTGGGACTGATTCTCACGGCTAATCCCCGTATCATGGTACAGCTCAACTGGCAAGAAAAACTTAACATCATACGTGCGACTCTACGGGATAATTCTACAAGAAGCTTAGACCGCATTCAAAAAGCCTTATTCATCAATGGCTACGTCTACAGTAAAATTTACCACGTAGCTGCAACTTTACCTATCCCCAACACTACAGCTCAGAAAATGACAGCCAGTGCAAGTTGGTACTTGTGGAGACGCAACATCTTTAAAGTTGCTTTTCGTACAGGGTCACTTAGCTACAGTAAGGGAGGCCTCGGGCTCAAAAATTTGGAAGCGCAGTGTACAGCACTATTTGTTAGCAGAACTATCAAAATTTTGCAGTCCGATTACAATTCGATAACCAAAAATTTGTTTGTCCGCTTAGAACCTGCGGACAATGCTGTGCCAGTAAACCTCGCCCGTATCAACTCGGAACTGGACCACGTCAGAAAATTTTACCTCGAAGTAGGCTATATACGGGCAACTCAACGGACTTACGATACTGCATCACTCTATCGCACATTCACTAATATAGTGCCACAGAATACAATCGAGCTGAAATATCCACTTTATAACTGGACTGCTATATGGAAAAACATACATAATTCAGTACTTAGTACGAAAGTTAGATCCACCTGGTATGACGTTGTAAATGATGTCATCCCTACTGGCGAAAAGATGTACCATATCAAATTAAAAGCCACGCCGTACTGCACTCGGTGCCAGCTGCTGGACACGTTAGCGCACGCATTTGTCTGTCGAGATCAGACTGAAATCTGGACGTGGACTAGAAGAAGACTAGCTCTTATGACCCGCACCACCGCACTGAACATTACTGTACATGACATACTGCGCCCTGATTGGAAATATTACCCTGACGCCAAACATAATAGTTACACATGGCTTCTTGGACAGTTTATTTACTATGCGATTAATCGGAAAGCTCCTGCCTTACAAGATTTCATACTCTATGTTCACGACCAGCATTACGTTCTACAAAAGCGTTCCAAATACAGGACTTTGTTCCAAAACTTTTTAAAGGTTTCACTTACGTACTGAATATCATTTCATTTGTTTGAATTACAAGCTTATTTTCTTTCTTCTTGCTACACGAAGAGTGGGCAGTTCTTACTCATTCCATAGAGCATCATTTTAGTTTCGTATTATGATTTGAAGGGAAGACGCAATTGATTTGTTTTACAATATAACAATGGTACCTACAGCAGAGGAATGTTTTGTTTATGGCATTTGAAGCCGACGCCGAAGAAATAAAACAAAACAAAAATTTAGAAAAAAAATAAAAAAAATAAAAGAAAAATTAAAAAAAAAAAACGCGTCTGCCTAGTAAGCAGGAGATCCCGGGTTCGAATCCCGGCTGGGCACAAATTTTCATTCGCCGCATTTTGGTATTCCATCAAAATCTAGTACAGTGAAGCCATAAATATCGGAAATTGGGATTTATTTCATTAAATGAACTCTTAACGTCGTCAAATATATATAATTATACACTTTGTTGAACGATAGTTCACTCACCGTCCAAGTGTACAACTTTACGTAGTTTACCATTAGAGGGCAACAGCGAGTGAGAAATATGTGATACTGTGCTTGAACGGACGATATTTTTGTACATGACAGGAATGACCATTGAAGAAGAAATACCCTGTGGACGTATGTCGTATTCCATGTGGTTTCTAAGATAGAATACTTTTAATATAATACTCACTGAGCTGTTGAAGGTCGTGCAGCACCATACCTGTTGTGTACAACACCACCTCCTATCATGATGATTACTGTTCAAAGATGAAATTTATTTGGCCGAAACTGGCTCCGTTGCATTTTCAATAAATACCATAAGGGTCATTCAAAAAGAAACGAGCCGGAGACATAATTACAGAAACAAGTATCAGTATGTTAGAAGTATCAACACTGGCTATTGAGACACTTGTCCCCCTATGTCACAAGGCAGTGAACGGCTGTCTCATAAAATTACCGGGGATGCGATGTAAACCAAATTCGCGCATACAGCTGCACGTCACCGTCCGAGGTGAATCCTTGGCCCCTCAGAGCCATTTTTAAGAGGACCAAAAATGGCATAATCACAGGGAGAAAGATCTCGACTGTATGGAGGGTGACCTAGACCCTCCCATTTCAATTTCTGCAGAAGTGCCGCAGCTGTCTTGACTGTATGAGACCTTGCACTGTCGTGGAGCAGAATGACCCCACAGGTGAGATTGTCTGATCGTTTTGATTTGATCGCTTGGCGAAGGGTTGTCAGGGTTTGTGCGTAAGGCTGGGCATTCACTGTCGTCTCATGCTCTAGGCAGTGAATCAGAAGGGGCCTATCTTGGTCAAAGAAGAAACTCAGCATAACCTTTCCTGCACTCGTGTGGATGGCCTTGGCATTTTTTGGTGGTGGTGACTGGAGACTTTGTCGTTTTGATTTTGGTTTGAAGTGATGATGTCATGACTCATCTCCAGCCACCACTCGTGCTAGGAACGCATTCCCTTCCCTAGCATAGCGCTTCTGATGGGCAAGACAGTGAGCCATTCGACATGCTTTGTGGTGTTGTTGAAGACTGTGGCGCGCACATTGGGCATACATTTCACTCAAGTGCAGTCGTTCCTTCATGATGGTGTGAAAACGTCTGACGATCAATCCGACCACTGTGGCTATGCCTTTCACTGACACTCGGCTGTCCTGGGTAATGAGCGCATCTACCAGCTGGACGATGTCATCGGTAATGCAGTGTGGTGTTCCAGACCGTGCATCATTGCCTAACGACACCCCTCCTTCCCTGAAGCACTTGTGCCACACCTTGACCCTAGCAAGCGACATGCAGTGCTCGCCGTACACTTGTGACATTCGCCGATAAATATCCGTTCCCCTACTCCTTCCGCCGTCAGAAAACGAACATCACCTCTTTGCTCTTCTTGTAACACCTCCATGTCATTGTTTGCAATGCGACTGGCAGTGTTGGACGATTGATGAATGCTGCTACTAGCTTTGTACAGTCACGTGACGTACAAGCGTGCCCCCTAGCGACGGGCTGTGAACTACCACGTTCTAGTCGGAACCACACCTTTTTACACACGTAACGCTGTTACTCGCCTGTCACCGGTTTGCCATTCCAAACTCCGGCGCGTTTCATTTGGGCCGCCCCTTATATATTGCGACTAGATTCCTTTCAATTAAGTTTTAACATCTGACAAACGGCTGGAAAAACAAAATGGCTGCGCCCTAAATTTGGGTTCTCAAATTGTACAGTAAGTCTAATTTGTGGAAACATTTTCCTCCTAATTGATGTCCTTGTTACAATCTATCGGAAACATATCATCATACCAGTTTCACGTTCTTTACAAAACACTGGAAATTAATACCAATTAGGCTCTATACACGATAGAATAATATGTCTTGGCGATTGCGAAATATTTCATGATTTGACCGGTACCACTTTATTAAGTCAGAAGTGGCGGTCTGTGCTGATGCGTGAGTATCTCACGGTAAAAGCGATGAGGTATGGTGAGGCCGTCCAACTGTGTACCACGTGACAGAGTAAGGGCGCCACCGGCAGAGGCAGTTTAGTTAATGTTCTGACAACCGATAATAAGAGATGCTCAGTTACACATAACGATATAGGATATATCCTCCACAGATGTACTACAGTGTACTCTGAACAAGTCAGTAACTGTTAAAAATGATGTGGTCTCCAGACTCCCCTTTCCATCGGTTAAATAGATAAGGGAGTCATTGGCGTAGGCTACCTCCAGCATTCAAGCTTCTGGTACGTCTCCTAGTGCCCCAAATCAAGCGATGTGGTCATACGTATGGGATTTCTTGATGAGAGAGCTGCTCCATTTCGAGTAATGGCAACCATCCGATGCTTACCTGCGAAGGGTTTGTATATTTGCCACGGCTTGCTGTTCAGGATGAGATACGAGACCATCACCCTCCTATGGTGTATCATCTCGCTGACACAGCGACAGCCCTTTTTGTCAGCCCTCAAATTGTGCCGCTGTCTAAAGTGACCCACCAGCCAGTAGCTAGAGGCCCTTCAACCACACTCCCTCCTCGACTTCTATAGAGCTGTCTTATGTTCCGCCAGGATTTTTTCATTGCCGGCGCCCTCTCCTCGAGCTGTGTTATATTCATACTGCGATACTGCCAAAACGCTTTAAGTCCATGAAGGTGGTCTACGGCTTTCTTCAGAACAACAGACCACCGAATTTGATTGAGGTGAAGTAAAACCGAGTCCACTTGAATCCTGTCTAGTTATCAGTGTGTGCTCCATACCTTATTACTGACGTCTGTCTTCAGAGCATCTAACGGACAACGGGAAACAACTAAACCGATCACACTTCAGGAAATTCAGCTGGCAGACACTACACTTTTAGTCGCCTTTGATGTTCTGGACACGGAAGAACATCTCTTGGTGTGCGCGTCTGCGAGACCGTCTGGTTCTTGGCCACAACTGGTTCTGGCTTGTTGTGTACCCACTACAAAATAACCAATGATCGTGTTATTTATGAATAAAACACAATCATTGACTTATTTAGAATTAATAAGTACTACAGGTCGCTGACTACCAGACAATGTTGTCAAAAAATCTTATGTTCCCCACTTTCTGATGGAGATAAACTATATACAATGTTTGTAACTTCTTAAATGAACTACATTGCATTTTGGTCCACAATCCTATATACAGTAATTTTTTCTCAAATTTTACTTGCAGTATATTTCTTAAAATGTTCAAATGTTTATAAAGTTCTACGGTGGTCATTGGCCCCAAAACCAAAACTTACAAACTACTTAAACTAACTAATCCTTAAAACAACCCCCCCCCCCACGGCCGATGGAGGATTCGAACTTCCGACGGCGAATGGCCACGCGAACCACAGCCAGAGGCGTACATTGCGCGCCGCAGTTCTAGCCCGTGGTATCCCGCCTCAGACGGGCCGGCTCGCTTAACGCGAGTTAGTTATGAACAGCCCGGGCCGCGGTGGAGTAGCCAAGCGGTCTAAGGCACCTCGCTGCGGAGCGCCCGGTTGCTCGCCGTCGGAGGTACGAGTCCTCCCTCGGGCGTGTGTGTGTGTGTGTGTGTGTTTGTCCTTAGGTTAGTTTACCTTAGTATAAGTAGTTTGTAAACTACGGACTGATGACCACGCAGTTTGGTCCGATAGATTTATAAACATTTGAACCAGCCTGGTTCTCCGGGGCTCACACAACCCGGCCCGCTGTCACTGCACCGGGCTCGACGGCAGGCTGACGGGCTGACAGGCCGCGGCACGGCGGAGCGGCCGTGCGCATTGAGGTGCTATGCTGCGATGCGCGTGGCCGATCCCCGTTGGGGGTTCGAATCCCTCCTCGGGCATGGATGTTTGTGTCGCCTTTAGTATAACCTAGTTCATACGTAATTTGTAAGTTTAGGGGCTGATGACCCCGCAGTTAAGTCCCATAAGCTTCACAAATATTTGAACATTTTTTGACGGGCTGACAGCGACTCACGTCACACCACCGCACTACAGTAAACTGCTGCGTTCATACCACGGAAATATTCCCTTCATAAAAAAGCCCTCTTTGTCACGGATTTCAAATATATAACTGGCAAACGCAAATAAAATACAGGAAATAGTTTTCCGCTCTGTTACAACAGTGTACTTGTTGTAAATGCAATCTGGTGTTGTGACAAATATGTAAGTATAAGCGCAGGGTCCGTAATGTACAAGATTAAAAAGTAGCTTGATTCGGAACTCGTAACAGAAATAAACGTATAGTGAAGTTAAACTGTTATACACTAACGTCACATTTGCTTTTTTTTTTTTTTAACAAGGTCAGTTTACACCATTATACATCATTTTATTATACCCTTTGAAGCGTAGTGTGTCTACGACTTTCACTTGCTTAGTAAGCTGTGGTGTCGCACAAGTACAAAGTGCGCGCCACCTACTTTCGCCGCGCGCCGCCATGCACGCACAGCGCGGCGTTCTTACGACGACAGCCACGAGCGCCCTCTGCTACAACTCCGCTCGTGGCCACCACTGAAGGACATCGTGCACTTCGGACGGAGATAGCAACCAGTTAGGACCTTCGTAATCAGATAGGCACCAGTGAAGATTTTGCTATCGTACAGGCACTAGGCAGGCCTCTAACAACTATGTATCAACATTCTGCAGTACTATGTAAAAGTTAAGTATTGTTACATTCTGTGCAATATATATCTCTTTCTAATTTACTCTAGTGTTTATAGTTTCTGGCTGCTCCCCTCCGTACCCGCACCAGCGTGCTATTTTTGTTCCTGTGTCGGGCTCATTCCACTCGGCCACCGACACCTACGACGAGGCTGGGACACAAAAGCGGCGACGAAGTTGGGACACAAAATAAGCCAATTACAATATGGATCTCGTTGGTTTTGGAACGTGGAAGTCGCGATTAAGTGGCCGAGCGCTATAAGGCGCCTTGCTGCGGAGTGAGCGGTTCCTCCCAGTCGGAGGTTAGAGTCCTCCCTCGGGCATGTGTGTATGTGTGTTTGTGTGTGTATGTGTGTGTTTTGTCCTTAGGTTATTTTAAGTTAGATTAAGTAGTTTGTAAGCCTAAGGACTGACAACAGCAACTATACACACAGGGTCGTCATTGGAGATGTGCAAATCATTCACATGAAGCGGCTATTTCTGAAAGCAGCAAACCTTGCGTCTCCAAGGATGTGTACCAATCGCTGCAGTGGAAGCGATAGGTCGCTGGCTCCTACGGAATGGTGGATGAAGCTGTAATTCTGAGAACTGGGGTATCTGCTTATCTATTTGTCTGGCGCTAAAGAACACACCCGTAACACTTTAACGGATGCCACTTAATGATATTTGTTTATAAAATCATATTTTACATTACTTATTATGACATTGTTTGTTCTAAACACTATCTTCAATACTGTACAGAAATTCAAGAAATGAAATTTTCTGTATATTGCCCCAAAGCTGCTAATTTATTGTTATGCTTAATAGTTTAAGAATTTACCCACTTTCTTAAGACCCCTATAACAGAGAACAATGTTCATTTTTAGTGGGGGATACATGTATACAATAATTTTACGTATTTGTGTCCTAATTATTTACATTCATTTGTATTTGGACACTCTGTATGTCAGACTGTTTATTTCAAATATTTTGGTGTATATTTACAAGCTGTGATCCAGAGAAGTTATTGTAAGGTGTTAAATATGTTGCCCTACCCGGCCTATTTTCCAGGAAAGGATCTGTTTGGGACGTGTGGGATGTGTGGACAGCTAAAACAGCTATACCCATTAGTAATACAAGTTTTATTTACTAAAGTACACACAATACTCAACTTCTACAGAGTATGTCTGTTCTCCTGCGGCGTCTTCTTGCACGATGCTAGCTGCACTGTGTCCTGGTTACTGCCTATTTCGGAGCCAAGTTCAGAGGTGCCCTCCCAGACGCACGTCGGCCTAGATATAGCAGCTTGCAGAGGGCGCGCTTCCAGGTTGTTCCCTCCAGGAGGCGCGGCGCCGGCGTGTGATTGGCTGCCGGTCATCCGCTGCCTTCTTCACGGTCGTTTTCTTGCGTCTGGAGTGTGGCGCTGACTTTACGCCACAACAAAATACTCCTTCAATTATTTAGTTTACATAAAATTTTTGGTAAACTTGACAAGCGTATAAAATACATTCTATGCTGCCTTAATCACCCAACAAACGTGCGAACAAAAGCGATAAATTACAGTAGCACAACAGTAATACCGCCTGTAAATTCACTACAACATGAAATAAGCATATTTTGCTGTCGTGGCGGTCTTCAGTTCGTGGACTGGTTTCATGCAGGTCTCGACCGTACTATATCTTGAGTAAGCCTCTTCACCTCCTCATAAGGACGACAACCCACATCCATGTGAATCTGCCTACTGTATTCTTCTCTAGGTCTCTCTCTGAGATTTTTACCCCACATTGCGGATCGCGAGGCCTCCCGCGGCGGAGGTTCGAATCCTCCCTCGGGCATGGATGTTTGTGTTGTCTTTAGTATAAGTTAGTTTATAAGTACTTTGTAAGTTTAGGGACTGATGACCCTACAGTTAAGTCCCATAAGCTTTGCAAACATTTCAACGTTTCACTTCCCTCCAATGCTACATTCACGATTCCTTGATGTCTTAGAATGTGCCCTACCAATCGACCCCTTCTTTTACTCAAGGTATGCCAGAAATACTTTTTCTCCCCAATTCTGTTCAGTACCTCTTCATTAGTTACGCGATACGTCCACCTAATCCTCAGCACTCTTCTGTAGCATGACATTTCAATAGCCTCAATCCTCTTCCTGTCCGACCTGTTTACTCGCGTACAAGGCAGCACTCCACACAAATGCCTTCAGAGAAAACGTCCTTACACTTAAATTAATATGCTATGTTAACCAATTTCTCTTTATCAAAAACGATTTTCATCCCATTGTAATTGTGTATTTTATATCCTCTGTACTGAGACTATTATATGTTATTTTCCTGCCCAGGTTACAAAACTCATCTTCCACCTTTATTATTTTGTTACCTACTCTAGTTACTTCAGCATCGCCTGATTTTCTTAGACTGTGCTGCATTCTATTCTCTTGTTTTGCTCTCGTTAAAGTTAATCCTATATGCTATTTTCTACACACTGTCCATTCCGTCAAATTCCTCTCGTTGGTCTTCTTCTGTCTCTGACAGCATTACAATGTCATAAGCAAATGACATTTTATTTCTTCACTCTAAACTTTAATTGCTTCTCCAAATTTGTCCTTTCTTCCTTTTAGAAATTGCTCAATGTACAAACTGAATAACATTGGAGAAAGACTACAACCCTGTCATAGTTGCTTTCCTTTCATGCCTTTCGACCGTAAATACCGTTGTCTGGTATTTGTGCAGGTATTAAATAACCTATTCCATATATTTTACTCCTACTGACTTCAGAATTTGAGAGAGTGTATCCCAGTCGATATTGTCAAAAGCTTTCTCCAAGTCTACAATACTTAGAAATGTAAGTTTGTTGTCCGTTAATGTATCATTTAAGATGCGTCTTAAGGTGAGTACTTCCTCTCGTGTTCCTACATTTCTCCTAATTCCAAATTGATCTTCACCGAGGTAAGCTACCGCATTTTTCTTTCTGTCGTGAATAATTCGTGTTAAAATATTGCAACTGTAACTTATTAAACTCATGGTTCTGTAATTTTCACGTTAGTCTGAGCCTTCTACCTTTGAAATGGATTTTATTATATTGCCGCCAGTATTTCCACAGCACTCGTGGTGCAGTGGTTAGCATCACAGATCGCGGTGCTTGCGGTCCGCAGTTGAAATCCCGCCACGGACAGCAAAAAATGTATTTATTTCTATTTACTATTTCTAGAATGTTCTAATTGTTTATTATGTTTGATGTACTTGCAAGTTCAATAATATTTTTTCTATGTCTTTACAGTGGAGCACTCCAAGGAGAAGTCAGTTTGTACTGAGGGTACACTTGAGTTAGTAATAAACGTGTTCTAAGAGTAAAGTGTGGTGCTCTATCATCAACCAACCTTCGAATTCCGGACCACCTGCAGTTTCAACGGGACAATATTTTCATTAATGTCTGAGGGTATTTCGCCTGCCTCATACGTATTACACACCCGATGAAATAGTTTTTTCATGGCTGGTTCTCCCAGAGACTTCAGTAGCTCTCAGGGAAAGTAGTCCACGCCTGGGGCCTTTCAGTGCTCTGTCATAGTCTTCTCTCAATGTTGTATCTCCTGTTTCACCTTCATCTGCTTTCTCTTCCCCTCATGTGTAAAGTTATGGGATTTAATTGCAATGGTCATCGGTCCCTAAAGTAACTGATTCTAAGAACACCACACACACACACACACACACACACACACACACACACACACATGCCCAAGGGATAACTCGAATCTCCGACGGCATACTGTTGCTCCTACTGCAGCAAGGTGCCTTAGTATGCAGGGCTATTTCGCCGTGACTCTCTTTCCTTCCTATAATATTGTCTCGAAGTTCATTTCATTTGTAGAGCCCCTCTATATATTCTTTGTACCTTTCACCTATTCCTTCTTTCGTAAGAACTGGTTTCCATCTGAGTTCTTGACATTCATGTAACTGCTTTTCTTCCTCCAAATATCTCCTTTATTGTCCTGTGGGCGGTATCTATTTTTCCCTAGTTATACATTCATCTACAGACTCTAACATGAAACCTATTCTTTTGGGATTTCTATTCTACTCTTCCAACTATTTATAGTGTGCAATGGACCTGATCTATTGTACCCGTGGCTCCAGCAAGGAAGACATCAACAGCATGTCACGTAGAAGTCAGGAAAATGCTCCATGCCTGCCTGCAATGGGTGAAACAGTATAACGTGTGTGAAGATAGACGTGGATGACATCTCGTGTAAGAAAAAAATATTAAAATTAACAAACTGTTACTAGTGAGCATCAGTTCGGGTACTAAAGTGATGTCACTAGTTACTGAAATGAAAAACTGATTATGAATCACTTGTTCTATTATAAAACCTTTTGGAAAACTCAAATTTATGAAAACAATAGGTGAAATATATTAATTTCCGCCGGCCGCGGTGGCCGTGCCAGTCACGGTCTGCATGGCCGCTGCGGTCGGGGTTCGAATCCCTCCGGGCATGGATGTTTGTGCCGTCTTTAGTATAAGCTAGTTCATAAGTAGTTTGTAAGTTTAAGGACTGATAACCCCGTAGTTTAGTTCCATAAGCTCTACAAACATATCCATACACATATTAATTTCCAAGTTCCGGATAGTTTGACAGAATAGATGAAACGTATAAGCAATTTCAAAATAAAATAAAGTTGGTAGAATGGCTGAACAGCAGCACCTGCTTGACTTGCAGATTAATTCAATTTAGTCAGTTTATGTTAAAGGCTGTCGCAAAATCCGAAATGTTACGCAGTGGTAAAAAAAATTATTTGTTATTGCTATTTGGGGATGGGTAGAGTTTGCCTAAAGCGTTAGCACACAGTACCGTTAACTGCGTCGACAGCTAATAGCTGCGTCTTCACTGTAAAAGTGGGCCACTGTACAATATAAAAGCTTAATTCTGGTAGGAGGTACTCACATAAGAGTTGACTGTTATAAAAAAAAGCTTAATTTTAGCAGTAAAATTAGCAAAAAGTCCATGTGAACTACCGGCTACTCTCTGCTGAAAAACCTTGTTCCCTGGCCCAAATTGAGAACTGAGCTGGTTCAAATTACTCTAATAACAGGAAGTTAACGATACAGTCGCCAATATACGTAGCAGCTCACACGAAATTACACAGAGGCATTAATAAACAAGCCACCACAATTAGAGTTATTTCATAAAGGTGGCCAAGGAAAACATTTATGGAGCAACGGAACTTAAACATAAATAAATTGCATCTGAACTTGTCCTCAGCACTGGTGAAAAACAATATTAGATAAAAGGGGGAAGGTGCCCGAAAACTACAATTTATAGGCAAGTCAACATTATACTGAACTCGTTTATTCAGGTTGAACGCAAGCAAAATGGGGAACCAATTTTGTTAAAAAAATTGATTTACAAACAACACTCAATTGTTCACATACACGCAATCCAACAGCGAAACACACCGACATCAGCGTGTAGATGCGTAGGCGAAATTCAGCAAACCCGGAGGTACCACACAACACAATATACAATAAAACTGAGTAGATGGCTCTGGTCTGTCGTGCCTGATTTGAGATGGTGCGTGAGTATAGTAAAGTTACGTTGCATTTAGATTAGACCGCGAGCACACATGCTAACGGAGACACACGGATACGTTACATGATCGCACTCCACTGAAGCTGAAGTGGTTAAAAATCGCATTCATTACACAAAATCACTGCGGACTCTTAAGTTGCAATCTGAGAGCAAACCAAGTAGGCACTGGTTTTATGAGAAGTGGCGTGAATTCAGGTGACTAGCTGCAAACCCCTGAAGTCGGAGTTCGGACCCAGGTGATTCCGAAAACCGATAGAAATGTATAAATTCAATTTCAGAAAAATAAAGAAAATTAACTACGGCATACAATCCCTAGAACTGGGTAGAATTTCATAAGGAAGTACTGAAATGCAGCAACATGCGATTGAGAGCGTTCACAGAGACGGAAGAAGTCCAGTCTCAAAACCCGGAAAAGTTAAATAATTACAAAGTCGGAAAAATAAAAATAAAAACTACGGAGTGCAACTCATAGAAATGTTTAGAATTACATAAGGAAGCGAATGAAATGCAGTTACACGCGATGGGGAGCGATTATAGAGACTGATGAAGTCCAGTCTCAAAAAACCAGAAATGTGAAGTAATTACAAAGACGGAAAAGTGAGAATACAAACTACGGCATGCAACCCTTAGAAATTCATAGAGTTACATAAGCAAGCTATTGAAGGAGGTCGTCAAGATTCGGAGAGAATTACTGACAAAGACTGAGTGCATACTACACGTTCGGAGAAAAACAGCAAAATTAAAAAGGGGGGAAAGAAGATCGCGAAATGTTAATGGAAATCAGAAGGATAAATGTATAGTTACTTGCCTGATTGGCATAGAACAAACAATAGTGCAAGCTGTAGGCTTTGGTTTAAGAACCTTCCACGTGGAACACATATCACTCACAAAAGGAAACGATAAGAAAGAATTTACATGCACTGTACAAAAATGAATATATCGTCAGTTAGAAATCGGGCCCCACAAAGATAGAAAGAATTTACACAGAGTTCGTACACCGCCACATAATCACAAAAGGTTTGAATATACCAGGCCGTTATCAAACTAGAACTAGTAATACATACACCGCGTTTATCTGTTGGAAATCACTGAGAACACATTTCCGCGCACGACCGGAAAAAATATTCCTAAAAATGAATCTAATTTCAAAAGTCTAAGTTAAACATGCTAGACAACGAATCTCTACCATCTCCACAGACAGAAGGCAGAACCAACCTTCGCTCACCAAGATCCCAACACAAAGTGAAGAGCGAGCGGCCAGGAGGTGGGAAGCTACCGGAAACTGGCAAAAGCTGAAAAAACATCGATAGTGGGGACACGAGACTCGCCCTGGCGAGGGCTCGCCGACTGTCTTGTAACCAAAGGGTGTAGAAACCTCTTTGGTAGCATCAGCAGAAAAGGATGGTAACGTCTAACTTTCGACTTTGAGCCAGAGAGAACCATGCAAAGCAAGCTATTACTACCCATATTCAGACAGCCATTAGAATCTCGCACATCCACTTAAAAGTAAAACAAGTACACATTCTCACAGGGACAGTGGCGTAGCGGAGAAGCCGTACTTATTACCACATTCATAAACACAATAATAAATTATTAAAATAACAAAATCCTAGCAATATTAAGTAATATTTCACAAACTAATATTTTAAAACATGAAATTAAAGTGCTATTCCTCATGCCTCGAAAAGAGTGGGGTTCTAGTTTTAACAAAATAAATCACAATTTTATAATAAAATATATGGAAGACGACAGACGGTCGTCTTTCAACTGAAACTGAAATTAAATATTATCTATCTTGATCGACTACTGCCGATCGCACTTTTCCTGCATCTTGATGAAGTCAAGAACGACCTATAAGTTTCAGACTAATCCACCGCATTGCCACTCAAAAATGCGCTCGTAAATATTAACTAATGCTCTCTGTGTTCACACTGGATATGAGGTATCTCGGCCAACACTATGAACAACGCATGAACAGCTGGTGCCGTTTAGGTTTTCCATGTTTTCACGAAACATACCATCCTGCAGCTTGTACTCGTAATGTCGAAAGCGACGATTAGTTGTGAATCTTCCGAAAGCCGTCTGTGGCGGTCAAATCTTGCAGGTAACAAGTAGTTTCGGGCTCCTTCCGGGAATAAGGGATTTCTCAAATCACGGTGAAGCAAACATTTTCGTGTCACTTTGTGCGTTTGGTCGTTTAGATTAGATTAGTACTTTTTCCATAGATCATGAATAGGACACTTCGTAATGATGTGGACGTACCGGGTTAATGAAAGGTGTCTTTACAAATTATTACTTTGTACTAAATATTACATGACACAATACTTTTTTTTCTATTTTTTATTATTTTTTTCAGATTTACTAATTTATATCTACAAATTCATCTACAGTGTAGAAGGAGTTGCCATTCAAAAAATTATTTTAATTTATTTTTAAATGCTAGTTGGCTATCTGTCAGGCTTTGATGCTGTTTGGTATGTGACCAAAGACTTTTGTGGTAGCATAATTTACCCATTTCTGTGCCAAAGCTAGATTTACCCTTGAATAGTGCAGATCATTCTTTCTCCTAATGTTGTAGTTATGTACACTGCTATTGCTTTTGAATTCGGTGGGATTGGTAATAACAAATTTCATAAGTGACTGTATGTACTGTGAAGATCCCTAGCTCTTTAAATAAGTGTCTACACGATGATCTTTAATGGGTTCCAGCAATTATTCTGATTACACGCTTTTGTGCAATGAATACTTGCCGCGGTGGAGTAGCCGAGCGGTCTAAAGCGTCTCGCTGCGGAGCGCGCGGTTGCTCGCCGTGGAGGTTCGAGTCCTCCCTGGGGCATGGGTGTGTGTGTTTGTCCTTAGGTTAGTTTACCTAGGGTTAAGTAGTTTGTAAGCTACGGACTGATGACCAGGCAGTTTGGTCCGATAGATATACAAACATTAAAAAAAAAAAAAAAAAAAAAAAAAAAAAAAAAAAAAAAAAAAAAAAAAATGAATACTTTTTTTACTCAAAGATGAATTACTCCAGAAAATAATGCCATACAAAAGCAGAGAATGAAAATAGGCAAAGTACGCTAATTTACTGAGTTGCATATCACCAAAATTTGCAATTACCCTAATAGCATAATCAGCTGAACTCAAACGTTTCAGGAGATCTTCAATATGTTTTTTCCAGTTACACCCCACATCAATGCATACACCTAAAACTTTTGAATATTCTACCTTTGCTACAGATTTCTGATCAAAGTCTATATTTATTAATGGTGTCATTCTGTTTACTGTACGAAACTGTATGTATACTGCGTTTTTCAAAATTTCGTGAAAGTCCATTTGCTGAGAACCACTTAATGATTTTCTGAAAGACGTCGTTTACAATTTCTTCAGTTAGTTCTTATCTGTCAGGTGTGATAACTATATTTGTATCATCAGCAAAAATAACCAGCTCTGCATCTTCATGGATATAGAATAGCAAGTCATTAATATATATTAAGAACAGCAAAGGGCCCAAGACCGAACCTTGTCGCACCCTATTTTTGATTGTTCCCCAGTTTGAGAAATCAGCTGTTGTTTCCATATTTTGTGAATTACTTATGTCAACTTTCTGCACTCTTCCTGTTAGGTATGATTTTAAACCATTTGTACACTGTCCAATTCATAAATGTTCAAATGTTTGTAAAGTCTATGGGACTTAACTACGGGGTTATCAGTCCCTAAACTTACAAACTACATATGAACTAACTAAGACTAAGGACGGCACAAATATCCATGCCCGAGGGGGGATTCGAACCCTCGACCGCAGCGGCCGTGCAGACTGTGACTGAAGCGCCTCAGTCCCCTCGGCCACCGCGGCCGGCTCCAATTCATACCACAGTACTTTAGTTTACTAGTCGGTAGTTATGAATATTATATTATTTGTGCTAATTACACGTATTTTTCCCGCTATATCAATTGTAATATAAATAGTAACGTATACGACAGTGTTGAAAAAATAAAAAAGGCGTCGAACGGGACTCGACCCAGTGACCAACAACAAACGAACAACGAGTGCGGGGCTCGGACGCTAACCACTTTTTTCCCCTCTATGGATAGTTCTGGTTGTTGCGGATGCTGATCGTGATTGTTCGTTCTTTTTCAAAACGGCCAAGCACAGGTACATATGGTACATATTTGATGACCGAACGAAATTATCTTGCGATTTTCTCAATAACGCTTGGGAAGTACGCCCCATTGCTTACACATAGTGTTGTCCTCATGGAGTACTACGAGTGTAAGAAGTTTGCAGTAAATCCGCGTTCCAAAAGTCGTGGCCTCCACTTGTTAGTCCCACTGAAATATCTGTTCTGAATCGTATCAAATGGGACACTGTTAATTTATCTTGCGAATGTTCAACATGAGCAGGTGAGGTTCGTATTTAAGTGTGCCATTTTTGTTGCTCAATTGGAATATTGATTTTTCCCTGACACCTGATGGAAAAAAACCGCTATCCTTAACATGCCACTCTATTGTAAATATCAAAGAAACGATAGAGCGCCGTCACTACAAAATAAAAATTCCGTAACACATGAGGAGAATTTTGGACAGGACACAGCGGAACGGATTACTAAATTAAAATCAGAATTTCCAGAATCTGATGAGATAAATCTTGTTTATATTGCTCACATTCTAAAAGAAAAAAGAAGAATATACCTTTCTGTAATTTCACTTATATCTATACCAGCTTCCGCTATTCATCTTTAGATATTTATATTAAAGTAAATTATAAGTGTGGTAAGATTTTAGAATTAAGTTTGTTGTTGCTGTTCCGCTGGTATCTGATCTAAATTGCTTATCGGTAATCGCAGTTCTGTAATTTCACTTATATCTATACCAGCTTCCGCTATTCATCTTTAGATATTTATATTAAAGTAAATTATAAGTGTGGTAAGATTTTAGAATTAAGTTTGTTGTTGCTGTTCCGCTGGTATCTGATCTAAATTGCTTATCGGTAATCGCAGTTCTGTAATTTCACTTATATCTATACCAGCTTCCGCTATTCATCTTTAGATATTTATATTAAAGTAAATTATAAGTGTGGTAAGATTTTAGAATTAAGTTTGTTGTTGATGTTCCGCTGGTAACTGATCTAAATTGCTTATCGGTAATCGCAGTTCTGTAATTTCACTTATATCTATACCAGCTTCCGCTATTCATCTTTAGATATTAATATTAAAGTAAATTATAAGTGTGGTAAGATTTTAGAATTAAGTTTGTTGTTGCTGTTCCGCTGGTATCTGATCTAAATTGCTTATCGGTAATCGCAGTTCTGTAATTTCACTTATATCTATACCAGCTTCCGCTATTCATCTTTAGATATTTATATTAAAGTAAATTATAAGTGTGGTAAGATTTTAGAATTAAGTTTGTTGTTGCTGTTCTGCTGGTATCTGATCTAAATTGCTTATCGGTAATCGCAGTTCTGTAATTTCTCTTATATCTATACCAGCTTCCGCTGTTCATCTTTAGATATTTATATTAAAGTAAATTATAAGTGTGGTAAGATTTTAGAATTAAGTTTGTTGTTGCTGTTCCGCTGGTATCTGATCTAAATTGCTTATCGGTAATCGCAGTTCTGTAATTTCACTTATATCTATACCAGCTTCCGCTATTCATCTTTAGATATTAATATTAAAGTAAATTATAAGTGTGGTAAGATTTTAGAATTAAGTTTGTTGTTGCTGTTCCGCTGGTATCTGATCTAAATTGCTTATCGGTAATCGCAGTTCTGTAATTTCACTTATATCTATACCAGCTTCCGCTATTCATCTTTAGATATTTATATTAAAGTAAATTATAAGTGTGGTAAGATTTTAGAATTAAGTTTGTTGTTGCTGTTCCGCTGGTATCTGATCTAAATTGCTTATCGGTAATCGCAGTTCTGTAATTTCACTTATATCTATACCAGCTTCCACTATTCATCTTTAGATATTTATATTAAAGTAAATTATAAGTGTGGTAAGATTTTAGAATTAAGTTTGTTGTTGCTGTTCCGCTGGTATCTGATCTAAATTGCTTATCGGTAATCGCAGTTCTGTAATTTCACTTATATCTATACCAGCTTCCACTATTCATCTTTAGATATTTATATTAAAGTAAATTATAAGTGTGGTAAGATTTTAGAATTAAGTTTGTTGTTGCTGTTCCGCTGGTATCTGATCTAAATTGCTTATCGGTAATCGCAGTTCTGTAATTTCACTTATATCTATACCAGCTTACGCTATTGATCTTTAGATATTTATATTAAAGTAAATTATAAGTGTGGTAAGATTTTAGAATTAAGTTTGTTGTTGCTGTTCCGCTGGTATCTGATCTAAATTGCTTATCGGTAATCGCAGTTCTGTAATTTCACTTATATCTATACCAGCTTCCGCTTTTCATCTTTAGATATTTATATTAAAGTAAATTATAAGTGTGGTAAGATTTTAGAATTAAGTTTGTTGTTGCTGTTCCGCTGGTATCTGATCTAAATTGCTTATCGGTAATCGCAGTTCTGTAATTTCACTTATATCTATACCAGCTTCCGCTATTCATCTTTAGATATTTATATTAAAGCAAATTATAAGTGTGGTAAGATTTTAGAATTACGTTTGTTGTTGCTGTTCCGCTGGTATCTGATCTAAATTGCTTATCGGTAATCACAGTTCTGTAATTTCACTTATATCTATACCAGCTTCCGCTATTCATCTTTAGATATTTATATTAAAGTAAATTATAAGTGTGGTAAGATTTTAGAATTAAGTTTGTTGTTGCTGTTCCGCTGGTATCTGATCTAAATTGCTTATCGGTAATCGCAGTTCTGTAATTTCACTTATATCTATACCAGCTTCCGCTATTCATCTTTAGATATTTATATTAAAGTAAATTATAAGTGTGGTAAGATTTTAGAATTAAGTTTGTTATTGCTGTTCCGCTGGTATCTGATCTAAATTGATTATCGGTAATCGCAGTTCTGTAATTTCACTTATATCTATACCAGCTTCCGCTATTCATCTTTAGATATTTATATTAAAGTAAATTATAAGTGTGGTAAGATTTTAGAATTAAGTTTGTTGTTGCTGTTCCGCTGGTATCTGATCTAAATTGCTTATCGGTAATCGCAGTTCTGTAATTTCACTTATATCTATACCAGCTTCCGCTATTCATCTTTAGATATTTATATTAAAGTAAATTATAAGTGTGGTAAGATTTTAGAATTAAGTTTGTTGTTGCTGTTCCGCTGGTATCTGATCTAAATTGCTTATCGGTAATCGCAGTTCTGTAATTTCACTTATATCTATACCAGCTTCCGCTATTCATCTTTAGATATTTATATTAAAGTAAATTATAAGTGTGGTAAGATTTTAGAATTAAGTTTGTTGTTGCTGTTCTGCTGGTATCTGATCTAAATTGCTTATCGGTAATCGCAGTTCTGTAATTTCACTTATATCTATACCAGCTTCCGCTATTCATCTTTAGATATTTATATTAAAGTAAATTATAAGTGTGGTAAGATTTTAGAATTACGTTTGTTGTTGCTGTTCCGCTGGTATCTGATCTAAATTGCTTATCGGTAATCGCAGTTCTGTAATTTCACTTATATCTATACCAGCTTCTGCTATTCATCTTTAGATATTTATATTAAAGTAAATTATAAGTGTGGTAAGGTTTTAGAATTAAGTTTGTTGTTGCTGTTCCGCTGGTATCTGATCTAAATTGCTTATCGGTAATCGCAGTTCTGTAATTTCACTTATATCTATACCAGCTTCCGCTATTCATCTTTAGATATTTATATTAAAGTAAATTATAAGTGTGGTAAGATTTTAGAATTAAGTTTGTTGTTGCTGTTCCGCTGGTATCTGATCTAAATTGCTTATCGGTAATCGCAGTTCTGTAATTTCACTTATATCTATACCAGCTTCCGCTATTCATCTTTAGATATTTATATTAAAGTAAATTATAAGTGTGGTAAGATTTTAGAATTAAGTTTGTTGTTGCTGTTCCGCTGGTATCTGATCTAAATTGCTTATCGGTAATCGCAGTTCTGTAATTTCACTTATATCTATACCAGCTTCCGCTATTCATTTTTAGATATTTCTATTAAAGTAAATTATAAGTGTGGTAAGATTTTAGAATTAAGTTTGTTGTTGCTGTTCCGCTGGTATCTGATCTAAATTGCTTATCGGTAATCGCAGTTCTGTAATTTCACTTATATCTATACCAGCTTCCGCTATTCTTCTTTAGATATTTATATTAAAGTAAATTATAAGTGTGGTAAGATATTAGAATTAAGTTTGTTGTTGCTGTTCCGCTGGTATCTGATCTAAATTGCTTATCGGTAATCGCAGTTCTGTAATTTCACTTATATCTATACCAGCTTCCGCTATTCATCTTTAGATATTTATATTAAAGTAAATTATAAGTGTGGTAAGATTTTAGAATTAAGTCTGTTGTTGCGGTTCCGCTGGTATCTGATCTAAATTGCTTATCGGTAATCGCAGTTCTGTAATTTCACTTATATCTATACCAGCTTCCGCTATTCATCTTTAGATATTTATATTAAAGTAAATTATAAGTGTGGTAAGATTTTAGAATTAAGTTTGTTGTTGCTGTTCCGCTGGTATCTGATCTAAATTGCTTATCGGTAATCGCAGTTCTGTAATTTCACTTATATCTATACCAGCTTCCGCTATTCATCTTTAGATATTTATATTAAAGTAAATTATAAGTGTGGTAAGATTTTAGAATTAAGTTTGTTGTTGCTGTTCCGCTGGTATCTGATCTAAATTGCTTATCGGTAATCGCAGTTCTGTAATTTCACTTATATCTATACCAGCTTCCGCTATTCATCTTTAGATATTTATATTAAAGTAAATTATAAGTGTAGTAAGATTTTAGAATTAAGTTTGTTGTTGCTGTTCCGCTGGTATCTGATCTAAATTGCTTATCGGTAATCGCAGTTCTGTAATTTCACTTATATCTATACCAGCTTCCGCTATTCATCTTTAGATATTTATATTAAAGTAAATTATAAGTGTGGTAAGATTTTAGAATTAAGTTTGTTGTTGCTGTTCCGCTGGTATCTGATCTAAATTGCTTATCGGTAATCGCAGTTCTGTAATTTCACTTATATCTATACCAGCTTCCGCTATTCATCTTTAGATATTTATATTAAAGTAAATTATAAGTGTGGTAAGATTTTAGAATTAAGTTTGTTGTTGCTGTTCCGCTGGTATCTGATCTAAATTGCTTATCGGTAATCGCAGTTCTGTAATTTCACTTATATCTATACCAGCTTCCGCTATTCATCTTTAGATATTTATATTAAAGTAAATTATAAGTGTGGTAAGATTTTAGAATTAAGTTTGTTGTTGCTGTTCCGCTGGTATCTGATCTAAATTGCTTATCGGTAATCGCAGTTCTGTAATTTCACTTATATCTATACCAGCTTCCGCTATTCATTTTTAGATATTTCTATTAAAGTAAATTATAAGTGTGGTAAGATTTTAGAATTAAGTTTGTTGTTGCTGTTCCGCTGGTATCTGATCTAAATTGCTTATCGGTAATCGCAGTTCTGTAATTTCACTTATATCTATACCAGCTTCCGCTATTCATCTTTAGATATTTATATTAAAGTAAATTATAAGTGTGGTAAGATATTAGAATTAAGTTTGTTGTTGCTGTTCCGCTGGTATCTGATCTAAATTGCTTATCGGTAATCGCAGTTCTGTAATTTCACTTATATCTATACCAGCTTCCGCTATTCATCTTTAGATATTTATATTAAAGTGAATTATAAGTGTGGTAAGATTTTAGAATTAAGTCTGTTGTTGCGGTTCCGCTGGTATCTGATCTAAATTGCTTATCGGTAATCGCAGTTCTGTAATTTCACTTATATCTATACCAGCTTCCGCTATTCATCTTTAGATATTTATATTAAAGTAAATTATAAGTGTGGTAAGATTTTAGAATTAAGTTTGTTGTTGCTGTTCCGCTGGTATCTGATCTAAATTGCTTATCGGTAATCGCAGTTCTGTAATTTCACTTATATCTATACCAGCTTCCGCTATTCATCTTTAGATATTTATATTAAAGTAAATTATAAGTGTGGTAAGATTTTAGAATTAAGTTTGTTGTTGCTGTTCCGCTGGTATCTGATCTAAATTGCTTATCGGTAATCGCAGTTCTGTAATTTCACTTATATCTATACCAGCTTCCGCTATTCATCTTTAGATATTTATATTAAAGTAAATTATAAGTGTGGTAAGATTTTAGAATTAAGTTTGTTGTTGCTGTTCCGCTGGTATCTGATCTAAATTGCTTATCGGTAATCGCAGTTCTGTAATTTCACTTATATCTATACCAGCTTCCGCTATTCATCTTTAGATATTTATATTAAAGTAAATTATAAGTGTGGTAAGATTTTAGAATTAAGTTTGTTGTTGCTGTTCCGCTGGTATCTGATCTAAATTGCTTATCGGTAATCGCAGTTCTGTAATTTCACTTATATCTATACCAGCTTCCGCTATTCATCTTTAGATATTTATATTAAAGTAAATTATAAGTGTGGTAAGATTTTAGAATTACGTTTGTTGTTGCTGTTCCGCTGGTATCTGATCTAAATTGCTTATCGGTAATCGCAGTTCTGTAATTTCACTTATATCTATACCAGCTTCCGCTATTCATCTTTAGATATTTATATTAAAGTAAATTATAAGTGTGGTAAGGTTTTAGAATTAAGTTTGTTGTTGCTGTTCCGCTGGTATCTGATCTAAATTGCTTATCGGTAATCGCAGTTCTGTAATTTCACTTATATCTATACCAGCTTCCGCTATTCATCTTTAGATATTTATATTAAAGTAAATTATAAGTGTGGTAAGATTTTAGAATTAAGTTTGTTGTTGCTGTTCCGCTGGTATCTGATCTAAATTGCTTATCGGTAATCGCAGTTCTGTAATTTCACTTATATCTATACCAGCTTCCGCTATTCATCTTTAGATATTAATATTAAAGTAAATTATAAGTGTGGTAAGATTTTAGAATTAAGTTTGTTGTTGCTGTTCCGCTGGTATCTGATCTAAATTGCTTATCGGTAATCGCAGTTCTGTAATTTCACTTATATCTATACCAGCTTCCGCTATTCATTTTTAGATATTTCTATTAAAGTAAATTATAAGTGTGGTAAGATTTTAGAATTAAGTTTGTTGTTGCTGTTCCGCTGGTATCTGATCTAAATTGCTTATCGGTAATCGCAGTTCTGTAATTTCACTTATATCTATACCAGCTTCCGCTATTCATCTTTAGATATTTATATTAAAGTAAATTATAAGTGTGGTAAGATATTAGAATTAAGTTTGTTGTTGCTGTTCCGCTGGTATCTGATCTAAATTGCTTATCGGTAATCGCAGTTCTGTAATTTCACTTATATCTATACCAGCTTCCGCTATTCATCTTTAGATATTTATATTAAAGTAAATTATAAGTGTGGTAAGATTTTAGAATTAAGTCTGTTGTTGCGGTTCCGCTGGTATCTGATCTAAATTGCTTATCGGTAATCGCAGTTCTGTAATTTCACTTATATCTATACCAGCTTCCGCTATTCATCTTTAGATATTTATATTAAAGTAAATTATAAGTGTGGTAAGATTTTAGAATTAAGTTTGTTGTTGCTGTTCCGCTGGTATCTGATCTAAATTGCTTATCGGTAATCGCAGTTCTGTAATTTCACTTATATCTATACCAGCTTCCGCTATTCATCTTTAGATATTTATATTAAAGTAAATTATAAGTGTGGTAAGATTTTAGAATTAAGTTTGTTGTTGCTGTTCCGCTGGTATCTGATCTAAATTGCTTATCGGTAATCGCAGTTCTGTAATTTCACTTATATCTATACCAGCTTCCGCTATTCATCTTTAGATATTTATATTAAAGTAAATTATAAGTGTGGTAAGATTTTAGAATTAAGTTTGTTGTTGCTGTTCCGCTGGTATCTGATCTAAATTGCTTATCGGTAATCGCAGTTCTGTAATTTCACTTATATCTATACCAGCTTCCGCTATTCATCTTTAGATATTTATATTAAAGTAAATTATAAGTGTGGTAAGATTTTAGAATTAAGTTTGTTGTTGCTGTTCCGCTGGTATCTGATCTAAATTGCTTATCGGTAATCGCAGTTCTGTAATTTCACTTATATCTATACCAGCTTCCGCTATTCATCTTTAGATATTTATATTAAAGCAAATTATAAGTGTGGCAAGATTTTAGAATTACGTTTGTTGTTGCTGTTCCGCTGGTATCTGATCTAAATTGCTTATCGGTAATCGCAGTTCTGTAATTTCACTTATATCTATACCAGCTTCCGCTATTCATCTTTAGATATTTATATTAAAGTAAATTATAAGTGTGGTAAGGTTTTAGAATTAAGTTTGTTGTTGCTGTTCCGCTGGTATCTGATCTAAATTGCTTATCGGTAATCGCAGTTCTGTAATTTCACTTATATCTATACCAGCTTCCGCTATTCATCTTTAGATATTTATATTAAAGTAAATTATAAGTGTGGTAAGATTTTAGAATTAAGTTTGTTGTTGCTGTTCCGCTGGTATCTGATCTAAATTGCTTATCGGTAATCGCAGTTCTGTAATTTCACTTATATCTATACCAGCTTCCGCTATTCATTTTTAGATATTTCTATTAAAGTAAATTATAAGTGTGGTAAGATTTTAGAATTAAGTTTGTTGTTGCTGTTCCGCTGGTATCTGATCTGAATTGCTTATCGGTAATCGCAGTTCTGTAATTTCACTTATATCTATACCAGCTTCCGCTATTCATGTTTAGATATTTATATTAAAGTAAATTATAAGTGTGGTAAGATTTTAGAATTAAGTTTGTTGTTGCTGTTCTGCTGGTATCTGATCTAAATTGCTTATCGGTAATCGCAGTTCTGTAATTTCACTTATATCTATACCAGCTTCCGCTATTCATCTTTAGATATTTATATTAAAGTAAATTATAAGTGTGGTAAGATTTTAGAATTAAGTCTGTTGTTGCGGTTCCGCTGGTATGTGATCTAAATTGCTTATCGGTAATCGCAGTTCTGTAATTTCACTTATATCTATACCAGCTTCCGCTATTCATCTTTAGATATTTATATTAAAGTAAATTATAAGTGTGGTAAGATTTTAGAATTAAGTTTGTTGTTGCTGTTCCGCTGGTATCTGATCTAAATTGCTTATCGGTAATCGCAGTTCTGTAATTTCACTTATATCTATACCAGCTTCCGCTATTCATCTTTAGATATTTATATTAAAGTAAATTATAAGTGTGGTAAGATTTTAGAATTAAGTTTGTTGTTGCTGTTCCGCTGGTACCTGATCTAAATTGCTTATCGGTAATCGCAGTTCTGTAATTTCACTTATATCTATACCAGATTCCGCTATTCATCTTTAGATATTTATATTAAAGTAAATTATAAGTGTGGTAAGATTTTAGAATTAAGTTTGTTGTTGCTGTTCCGCTGGTAACTGATCTAAATTGCTTATCGGTAATCGCAGTTCTGTAATTTCACTTATATCTGTACCAGCTTCCGCTATTCATCTTTAGATATTTATATTAAAGTAAATTATAAGTGTGGTAAGATTTTAGAATTAAGTTTGTTGTTGCTGTTCCGCTGGTATCTGATCTAAATTGCTTATCGGTAATCGCAGTTCTGTAATTTCACTTATATCTATACCAGCTTCCGCTATTCATCTTTAGATATTTATATTAAAGTAAATTATAAGTGTGGTAAGATTTTAGAATTAAGTTTGTTGTTGCTGTTCTGCTGGTATCTGATCTAAATTGCTTATCAGTAATCGCAGTTCTGTAATTTCACTTATATCTATACCAGCTTCCGCTATTCATCTTTAGATATTAATATTAAAGTAAATTATAAGTGTGGTAAGATTTTAGAATTAAGTTTGTTGTTGCTGTTCCGCTGGTATCTGATCTAAATTGCTTATCGGTAATCGCAGTTCTGTAATTTCACTTATATCTATACCAGCTTCCGCTATTGATCTTTAGATATTTATATTAAAGTAAATTATAAGTGTGGTAAGATTATAGAATTAAGTTTGTTGTTGCTGTTCCGCTGGTATCTGATCTAAATTTCTTATCGGTAATCGCAGTTCTGTAATTTCACTTATATCTATACCAGCTTCCGCTTTTCATCTTTAGATATTTATATTAAAGTAAATTATAAGTGTGGTAAGATTTTAGAATTAAGTTTGTTGTTGCTGTTCCGCTGGTATCTGATCTAAATTGCTTATCGGTAATCGCAGTTCTGTAATTTCACTTATATCTATACCAGCTTCCGCTATTCATCTTTAGATATTTATATTAAAGTAAATTATAAGTGTGGTAAGATTTTAGAATTAAGTTTGTTGTTGCTGTTCCGCTGGTATCTGATCTAAATTGCTTATCGGTAATCACAGTTCTGTAATTTCACTTATATCTATACCAGCTTAAGCTATTCATCTTTAGATATTTATATTAAAGTAAATTATAAGTGTGGTAAGATTTTAGAATTAAGTTTGTTGTTGCTGTTCCGCTGGTATCTGATCTAAATTGCTTATCGGTAATCGCAGTTCTGTAATTTCACTTATATCTATACCAGCTTCCGCTATTCATCTTTAGATATTTATATTACAGTAAATTATAAGTGTGGTAAGATTTTAGAATTAAGTTTGTTATTGCTGTTCCGCTGGTATCTGATCTAAATTGCTTATCGGTAATCGCAGTTCTGTAATTTCACTTATATCTATACCAGCTTCCGCTATTCATCTTTAGATATTTATATTAAAGTAAATTATAAGTGTGGTAAGATTTTAGAATTAAGTTTGTTGTTGCTGTTCCGCTGGTATCTGATCTAAATTGCTTATCGGTAATCGCAGTTCTGTAATTTCACTTATATCTATACCAGCTTCCGCTATTCATCTTTAGATATTTATATTAAAGTAAATTATAAGTGTGGTAAGATTTTAGAATTAAGTTTGTTGTTGATGTTCCGCTGGTAACTGATCTAAATTGCTTATCGGTAATCGCAGTTCTGTAATTTCACTTGTATCTATACCAGCTTCCGCTATTCATCTTTAGATATTAATATTAAAGTAAATTATAAGTGTGGTAAGATTTTAGAATTAAGTTTGTTGTTGCTGTTCCGCTGGTATCTGATCTAAATTGCTTATCGGTAATCGCAGTTCTGTAATTTCACTTATATCTATACCAGCTACCGCTATTCATCTTTAGATATTTATACTAAAGTAAATTATAAGTGTGGTAAGATTTTAGAATTAAGTTTGTTGTTGCTGTTCTGCTGGTATCTGATCTAAATTGCTTATCGGTAATCGCAGTTCTGTAATTTCACTTATATCTATACCAGCTTCCGCTATTCATCTTTAGATATTTATATTAAAGTAAATTATAAGTGTGGTAAGATTTTAGAATTAAGTTTGTTGTTGCTGTTCCGCTGGTATCTGATCTAAATTGCTTATCGGTAATCGCAGTTCTGTAATTTCACTTATATCTATACCAGCTTCCGCTATTCATCTTTAGATATTTATATTAAAGTAAATTATAAGTGTGGTAAGATTTTAGAATTAAGTTTGTTGTTGCTGTTCCGCTGGTATCTGATCTAAATTGCTTATCGGTAATCGCAGTTCTGTAATTTCACTTATATCTATACCAGCTTCCGCTATTCATCTTTAGATATTTATATTAAAGTAAATTATAAGTGTGGTAAGATTTTAGAATTAAGTTTGTTATTGCTGTTCCGCTGGTATCTGATCTAAATTGCTTATCGGTAATCGCAGTTCTGTAATTTCACTTATATCTATACCAGCTTCCGCTATACATCCCTAGATATTTATATTAAAGTAAATTATAAGTGTGGTAAGATTTTAGAATTAAGTTTGTTGTTGCTGTTCCGCTGGTATCTGATCTAAATTGCTTATCGGTAATCGCAGTTCTGTAATTTCACTTATGTCTATACCAGCTTCCGCTATTCATCTTTAGATATTTATATTAAAGTAAATTATAAGTGTGGTAAGATTTTAGAATTAAGTTTGTTGTTGCTTTTCCGCTGGTATCTGATCTAAATTGCTTATCGGTAATCGCAGTTCTGTAATTTCACTTATATCTATACCAGCTTCCGCTATTCATCTTTAGATATTTATATTAAAGTAAATTATAAGTGTGGTAAGATTTTAGAATTAAGTTTGTTGTTGCTGTTCCGCTGGTATCTGATCTAAATTGCTTATCGGTAATCGCAGTTCTGTAATTTCACGTATATCTATACCAGCTTCCGCTATTGATCTTTAGATAATTATATTAAAGTAAATTATAAGTGTGGTAAGATTTTAGAATTACGTTTGTTGTTGCTGTTCCGCTGGTATCTGATCTAAATTGCTTATCGGTAATCGCAGTTCTGTAATTTCACTTATATCTATACCAGCTTCCGCTATTCATCTTTAGATATTTATATTAAAGTAAATTATAAGTGTGGTAAGATTTTAGAATTAAGTTTGTTGTTGCTGTTCCGCTGGTATCTGATCTAAATTGCTTATCGGTAATCGCAGTTCTGTAATTTCACTTATATCTATACCAGCTTCCGCTATTCATCTTTAGATATTTATATTAAAGTAAATTATAAGTGTGGTAAGATATTAGAATTAAGTTTGTTGTTGCTGTTCCGCTGGTATCTGATCTAAATTGCTTATCGGTAATCGCAGTTCTGTAATTTCACTTATATCTATACCAGCTTCCGCTATTCATCTTTAGATATTTATATTAAAGTAAATTATAAGTGTGGTAAGATTTTAGAATTAAGTCTGTTGTTGCTGTTCCGCTGGTATCTGATCTAAATTGCTTATCGGTAATCGCAGTTCTGTAATTTCACTTATATCTATACCAGCTTCCACTATTCATCTTTAGATATTTATATTAAAGTAAATTATAAGTGTGGTAAGATTTTAGAATTAAGTCTGTTGTTGCGGTTCCGCTGGTATCTGATCTAAATTGCTTATCGGTAATCGCAGTTCTGTAATTTCACTTATATCTATACCAGCTTCCGCTATTCATCTTTAGATATTTATATTAAAGTAAATTATAAGTGTGGTAAGATTTTAGAATTAAGTTTGTTATTGCTGTTCCGCTGGTATCTGATCTAAATTGCTTATCGGTAATCGCAGTTCTGTAATTTCACTTATATCTATACCAGCTTCCGCTATTCATCTTTAGATATTTATATTAAAGTAAATTATAAGTGTGATAAGATTTTAGAATTAAGTTTGTTGTTGCTGTTCCGCTGGTATCTGATCTAAATTGCTTATCGGTAATCGCAGTTCTGTAATTTCACTTATATCTATACCAGCTTCCGCTATTCATCTTTAGATATTTATATTAAAGTAAATTATAAGTGTGGTAAGATTTTAGAATTAAGTTTGTTGTTGCTGTTCCGCTGGTAACTGATCTAAATTGCTTATCGGTAATCGCAGTTCTGTAATTTCACTTATATCTGTACCAGCTTCCGCTATTCATCTTTAGATATTAATATTAAAGTAAATTATAAGTGTGGTAAGATTTTAGAATTAAGTTTGTTGTTGCTGTTCCGCTGGAATCTGATCTAAATTGCTTATCGGTAATCGCAGTTCTGTAATTTCACTTATATCTATACCAGCTTCCGCTATTTATCTTTAGATATTTATATTAAAGTAAATTATAAGTGTGGTAAGATTTTAGAATTAAGTTTGTTGTTGCTGTTCTGCTGGTATCTGATCTAAATTGCTTATCGGTAATCGCAGTTCTGTAATTTCACTTATATCTATACCAGCTTCCGCTATTCATCTTTAGATATTTATATTAAAGTAAATTATAAGTGTGGTAAGATTTTAGAATTAAGTTTGTTGTTGCTGTTCCGCTGGTATCTGATCTAAATTGCTTATCGGTAATCGCAGTTCTGTAATTTCACTTATATCTATACCAGCTTCCGCTATTCATCTTTAGATATTTATATTAAAGTAAATTATAAGTGTGGTAAGATTTTAGAATTAAGTTTGTTGTTGCTGTTCCGCTGGTATCTGATCTAAATTGCTTATCGGTAATCGCAGTTCTGTAATTTCACTTATATCTATACCAGCTTCCGCTATTCATCTTTAGATATTTATATTAAAGTAAATTATAAGTGTGGTAAGATTTTAGAATTAAGTTTGTTGTTGCTGTTCCGCTGGTATCTGATCTAAATTGCTTATCGGTAATCGCAGTTCTGTAATTTCACTTATATCTATACCAGCTTCCGCTATTCATCTTTAGATATTTATATTAAAGTAAATTATAAGTGTGGTAAGATTTTAGAATTAAGTTTGTTGTTGCTGTTCCGCTGGTATCTGATCTAAATTGCTTATCGGTAATCGCAGTTCTGTAATTTCACTTATATCTATACCAGCTTCCACTATTCATCTTTAGATATTTATATTAAAGTAAATTATAAGTGTGGTAAGATTTTAGAATTAAGTTTGTTGTTGCTGTTCCGCTGGTATCTGATCTAAATTGCTTATCGGTAATCGCAGTTCTGTAATTTCACTTATATCTATACCAGCTTCCGCTATTGATCTTTAGATATTTATATTAAAGTAAATTATAAGTGTGGTAAGATTTTAGAATTAAGTTTGTTGTTGCTGTTCCGCTGGTATCTGATCTAAATTGCTTATCGGTAATCGCAGTTCTGTAATTTCACTTATATCTATACCAGCTTCCGTTTTTCATCTTTAGATATTTATATTAAAGTAAATTATAAGTGTGGTAAGATTTTAGAATTAAGTTTGTTGTTGCTGTTCCGCTGGTATCTGATCTAAATTGCTTATCGGTAATCGCAGTTCTGTAATTTCACTTATATCTATACCAGCTTCCGCTATTCATCTTTAGATATTTATATTAAAGTAAATTATAATTGTGGTAAGATTTTAGAATTAAGTTTGTTGTTGCTGTTCCGCTGGTATCTGATCTAAATTGCTTATCGGTAATCACAGTTTTGTAATTTCACTTATATCTATACCAGCTTCCGCTATTCATCTTTAGATATTTATATTAAAGTAAATTATAAGTGTGGTAAGATTTTAGAATTAAGTTTGTTGTTGCTGTTCCGCTGGTATCTGATCTAAATTGCTTATCGGTAATCGCAGTTCTGTAATTTCACTTATATCTAAACCAGCTTCCGCTATTCATCTTTAGATATTTATATTAAAGTAAATTATAAGTGTGGTAAGATTTTAGAATTAAGTTTGTTATTGCTGTTCCGCTGGTATCTGATCTAAATTGCTTATCGGTAATCGCAGTTCTGTAATTTCACTTATATCTATACCAGCTTCCGCTATTCATCTTTAGATATTTATATTAAAGTAAATTATAAGTGTGGTAAGATTTTAGAATTAAGTTTGTTGTTGCTGTTCCGCTGGTATCTGATCTAAATTGCTTATCGGTAATCGCAGTTCTGTAATTTCACTTATATCTATACCAGCTTCCGCTATTCATCTTTAGATATTTATATTAAAGTAAATTATAAGTGTGGTAAGATTTTAGAATTAAGTTTGTTATTGCTGTTCCGCTGGTATCTGATCTAAATTGCTTATCGGTAATCACAGTTCTGTAATTTCACTTATATCTATACCAGCTTCCGCTATTCATCTTTAGATATTTATATTAAAGTAAATTATAAGTGTGGTAAGATTTTAGAATTAAGTTTGTTGTTGCTGTTCCGCTGGTATCTGATCTAAATTGCTTATCGGTAATCGCAGTTCTGTAATTTCACTTATATCTATACCAGCTTCCGCTATTCATCTTTAGATATTTATATTAAAGTAAATTATAAGTGTGGTAAGATTTTAGAATTAAGTTTGTTGTTGCTGTTCCGCTGGTATCTGATCTAAATTGCTTATCGGTAATCGCAGTTCTGTAATTTCACTTATATCTATACCAGCTTCCGCTATTCATCTTTAGATATTTATATTAAAGTAAATTATAAGTGTGGTAAGATTTTAGAATTAAGTTTGTTGTTGCTGTTCCGCTGGTATCTGATCTAAATTGCTTATCGGTAATCGCAGTTCTGTAATTTCACTTATATCTATACCAGCTTCCGCTATTCATCTTTAGATATTTATATTAAAGTAAATTATAAGTGTGGTAAGATTTTAGAATTAAGTTTGTTGTTGCTGTTCCGCTGGTATCTGATCTAAATTGCTTATCGGTAATCACAGTTCTGTAATTTCACTTATATCTATACCAGCTTCCGCTATTCATCTTTAGATATTTATATTAAAGTAAATTATAAGTGTGGTAAGATTTTAGAATTAAGTTTGTTGTTGCTGTTCCGCTGGTATCTGATCTAAATTGCTTATCGGTAATCGCAGTTCTGTAATTTCACTTATATCTATACCAGCTTCCGCTATTCATCTTTAGATATTTATATTAAAGTAAATCATAAGTGTGGTAAGATTTTAGAATTAAATCTGTTGTTGCGGTTCCGCTGGTATCTGATCTAAATTGCTTATCGGTAATCGCAGTTCTGTAATTTCACTTATATCTATACCAGCTTCCGCTATTCATCTTTAGATATTTATATTAAAGTAAATTATAAGTGTGGTAAGATTTTAGAATTAAGTTTGTTGTTGCTGTTCCGCTGGTATCTGATCTAAATTGCTTATCGGTAATCGCAGTTCTGTAATTTCACTTATATCTATACCAGCTTCCGCTATTCATCTTTAGATATTTATATTAAAGTAAATTATAAGTGTGGTAAGATTTTAGAATTAAGTTTGTTGTTGCTGTTCCGCTGGTATCTGATCTAAATTGCTTATCGGTAATCGCAGTTCTGTAATTTCACTTATATCTATACCAGCTTCCGCTATTCATCTTTAGATATTTATATTAAAGTAAATTATAAGTGTGGTAAGATTTTAGAATTAAGTTTGTTGTTGCTGTTCCGCTGGTAACTGATCTAAATTGCTTATCGGTAATCGCAGTTCTGTAATTTCACTTATATCTATACCAGCTTCCACTATTCATCTTTAGATATTAATATTAAAGTAAATTATAAGTGTGGTAAGATTTTAGAATTAAGTTTGTTGTTGCTGTTCCGCTGGTATCTGATCTAAATTGCTTATCGGTAATCGCAGTTCTGTAATTTCACTTATATCTATACCAGCTTCCGCTATTCATCTTTAGATATTTATATTAAAGTAAATTATAAGTGTGGTAAGATTTTAGAATTAAGTTTGTTGTTGCTGTTCCGCTGGTATCTGATCTAAATTGCTTATCGGTAATCGCAGTTCTGTAATTTCACTTATATCTATACCAGCTTCCGCTATTCATCTTTAGATATTTATATTAAAGTAAATTATAAGTGTGGTAAGATTTTAGAATTAAGTTTGTTGTTGCTGTTCTGCTGGTATCTGATCTAAATTGCTTATCGGTAATCGCAGTTCTGTAATTTCACTTATATCTATACCAGCTTCCGCTATTCATCTTTAGATATTTATATTAAAGTAAATTATAAGTGTGGTAAGATTTTAGAATTAAGTTTGTTGTTGCTGTTCCGCTGGTGTCTGATCTAAATTGCTTATCGGTAATCGCAGTTATGTAATTTCACTTATATCTATACCAGCTTCCGCTATTCATCTTTAGATATTTATATTAAAGTAAATTATAAGTGTGGTAAGATTTTAGAATTAAGTTTGTTGTTGCTGTTCCGCTGGTATCTGATCTAAATTGCTTATCGGTAATCGCAGTTCTGTAATTTCACTTATATCTATACCAGCTTCCGCTTTTCATCTTTAGATATTTATATTAAAGTAAATTATAAGTGTGGTAAGATTTTAGAATTAAGTTTGTTGTTGCTGTTCCGCTGGTATCTGATCTAAATTGCTTTTCGGTAATCGCAGTTCTGTAATTTCACTTATATCTATATCAGCTTCCGCTATTCATCTTTAGATATTTATATTAAAGTAAATTATAAGTGTGGTAAGATTTTAGAATTAAGTTTGTTGTTGCTGTTCTGCTGGTATCTGATCTAAATTGCTTATCGGTAATCGCAGATCTGTAATTTCACTTATATCTATACCAGCTTCCGCTATTCATCTTTAGATATTTATATTAAAGTAAATTATAAGTGTGGTAAGATTTTAGAATTAAGTTTGTTGTTGCTGTTCCGCTGGTATCTGATCTAAATTGCTTATCGGTAATCGCAGTTCTGTAATTTCACTTATATCTATACCAGCTTCCGCTATTCATCTTTAGATATTTATATTAAAGTAAATTATAAGTGTGGTAAGATTTTAGAATTAAGTTTGTTGTTGCTGTTCCGCTGGTATCTGATCTAAATTGCTTATCGGTAATCGCAGTTCTGTAATATCACTTATATCTATACCAGCTTCCGCTATTCATCTTTAGATATTTATATTAAAGTAAATTATAAGTGTGGTAAGATTTTAGAATTAAGTTTGTTGTTGCTGTTCCGCTGGTAACTGATCTAAATTGCTTATCGGTAATCGCAGTTCTGTAATTTCACTTATATCTATACCAGCTTCCACTATTCATCTTTAGATATTAATATTAAAGTAAATTATAAGTGTGGTAAGATTTTAGAATTAAGTTTGTTGTTGCTGTTCCGCTGGTATCTGATCTAAATTGCTTATCGGTAATCGCAGTTCTGTAATTTCACTTATATCTATACCAGCTTCCGCTATTCATCTTTAGATATTTATATTAAAGTAAATTATAAGTGTGGTAAGATTTTAGAATTAAGTTTGTTATTGCTGTTCCGCTGGTATCTGATCTAAATTGCTTATCGGTAATCGCAGTTCTGTAATTTCACTTATATCTATACCAGCTTCCGCTATTCATCTTTAGATATTTATATTAAAGTAAATTATAAGTGTGGTAAGATTTTAGAATTAAGTTTGTTGTTGCTGTTCCGCTGGTATCTGATCTAAATTGCTTATCGGTAATCGCAGTTCTGTAATTTCACTTATATCTATACCAGCTTCCGCTATTCATCTTTAGATATTTATATTAAAGTAAATTATAAGTGTGGTAAGATTTTAGAATTAAGTTTGTTGTTGCTGTTCCGCTGGTATCTGATCTAAATTGCTTATCGGTAATCGCATTTCTGTAATTTCACTTATATCTATACCAGCTTCCGCTATTCATCTTTAGATATTTATATTAAAGTAAATTATAAGTGTGGTAAGATTTTAGAATTAAGTTTGTTGTTGCTGTTCCGCTGGTATCTGATCTAAATTGCTTATCGGTAATCGCAGTTCTGTAATTTCACTTATATCTATACCAGCTTCCGCTATTCATCTTTAGATATTTATATTAAAGTAAATTATAAGTGTGGTAAGGTTTTAGAATTAAGTTTGTTGTTGCTGTTCCGCTGGTATCTGATCTAAATTGCTTATCGGTAATCGCAGTTCTGTAATTTCACTTATATCTATACCAGCTTCCGCTATTCATCTTTAGATATTTATATTAAAGTAAATTATAAGTGTGGTAAGATTTTAGAATTAAGTTTGTTGTTGCTGTTCCGCTGGTGTCTGATCTAAATTGCTTATCGGTAATCGCAGTTCTGTAATTTCACTTATATCTATACCAGCTTCCGCTATTCATCTGTAGATATTTATATTAAAGTAAATTATAAGTGTGGTAAGATTTTAGAATTAAGTTTGTTGTTGCTGTTCCGCTGGTATCTGATCTAAATTGCTTATCGGTAATCGCAGTTCTGTAATTTCACTTATATCTATACCAGCTTCCGCTATTCATCTTTAGATATTTATATTAAAGTAAATTATAAGTGTGGTAAGATTTTAGAATTAAGTTTGTTGTTGCTGTTCCGCTGGTATCTGATCTAAATTGCTTATCGGTAATCGCAGTTCTGTAATTTCACTTATATCTATACCAGCTTCCGCTATTCATCTTTAGATATTTATATTAAAGTAAATTATAAGTGTGGTAAGATTTTAGAATTAAGTTTGTTGTTGCTGTTCCGCTGGTAACTGATCTAAATTGCTTATCGGTAATCGCAGTTCTGTAATTTCACTTATATCTATACCAGCTTCCACTATTCATCTTTAGATATTAATATTAAAGTAAATTATAAGTGTGGTAAGATTTTAGAATTAAGTTTGTTGTTGCTGTTCCGCTGGTATCTGATCTAAATTGCTTATCGGTAATCGCAGTTCTGTAATTTCACTTATATCTATACCAGCTTCCGCTATTCATCTTTAGATATTTATATTAAAGTAAATTATAAGTGTGGTAAGATTTTAGAATTAAGTTTGTTGTTGCTGTTCCGCTGGTATCTGATCTAAATTGCTTATCGGTAATCGCAGTTCTGTAATTTCACTTATATCTATACCAGCTTCCGCTATTCATCTTTAGATATTTATATTAAAGTAAATTATAAGTGTGGTAAGATTTTAGAATTAAGTTTGTTGTTGCTGTTCCGCTGGTATCTGATCTAAATTGCTTATCGGTAATCGCAGTTCTGTAATTTCACTTATATCTATACCAGCTCCGGCTATTCATCTTTAGATATTTATATTAAAGTAAATTATAAGTGTGGTAAGATTTTAGAATTAAGTTTGTTGTTGCTGTTCCGCTGGTATCTGATCTAAATTGCTTATCGGTAATCGCAGTTCTGTAATTTCACTTATATCTATACCAGCTTCCGCTATTCATCTTTAGATATTTATATTAAAGTAAATTATAAGTGTGGTAAGATTTTAGAATTAAGTTTGTTGTTGCTGTTCCGCTGGTATCTGATCTAAATTGCTTATCGGTAATCGCAGTTCTGTAATTTCACTTATATCTATACCAGCTTCCGCTATTCATCTTTAGATATTTATATTAAAGTAAATTATAAGTGTGGTAAGGTTTTAGAATTAAGTTTGTTGTTGCTGTTCCGCTGGTATCTGATCTAAATTGCTTATCGGTAATCGCAGTTCTGTAATTTCACTTATATCTATACCAGCTTCCGCTATTCATCTTTAGATATTTATATTAAAGTAAATTATAAGTGTGGTAAGATTTTAGAATTAAGTTTGTTGTTGCTGTTCCGCTGGTGTCTGATCTAAATTGCTTATCGGTAATCGCAGTTCTGTAATTTCACGTATATCTATACCAGCTTCCGCTATTGATCTTTAGATAATTATATTAAAGTAAATTATAAGTGTGGTAAGATTTTAGAATTACGTTTGTTGTTGCTGTTCCGCTGGTATCTGATCTAAATTGCTTATCGGTAATCGCAGTTCTGTAATTTCACTTATATCTATACCAGCTTCCGCTATTCATCTTTAGATATTTATATTAAAGTAAATTATAAGTGTGGTAAGATTTTAGAATTAAGTTTGTTGTTGCTGTTCCGCTGGTATCTGATCTAAATTGCTTATCGGTAATCGCAGTTCTGTAATTTCACTTATATCTATACCAGCTTCCGCTATTCATCTTTAGATATTTATATTAAAGTAAATTATAAGTGTGGTAAGATATTAGAATTAAGTTTGTTGTTGCTGTTCCGCTGGTATCTGATCTAAATTGCTTATCGGTAATCGCAGTTCTGTAATTTCACTTATATCTATACCAGCTTCCGCTATTCATCTTTAGATATTTATATTAAAGTAAATTATAAGTGTGGTAAGATTTTAGAATTAAGTCTGTTGTTGCTGTTCCGCTGGTATCTGATCTAAATTGCTTATCGGTAATCGCAGTTCTGTAATTTCACTTATATCTATACCAGCTTCCACTATTCATCTTTAGATATTTATATTAAAGTAAATTATAAGTGTGGTAAGATTTTAGAATTAAGTCTGTTGTTGCGGTTCCGCTGGTATCTGATCTAAATTGCTTATCGGTAATCGCAGTTCTGTAATTTCACTTATATCTATACCAGCTTCCGCTATTCATCTTTAGATATTTATATTAAAGTAAATTATAAGTGTGGTAAGATTTTAGAATTAAGTTTGTTATTGCTGTTCCGCTGGTATCTGATCTAAATTGCTTATCGGTAATCGCAGTTCTGTAATTTCACTTATATCTATACCAGCTTCCGCTATTCATCTTTAGATATTTATATTAAAGTAAATTATAAGTGTGATAAGATTTTAGAATTAAGTTTGTTGTTGCTGTTCCGCTGGTATCTGATCTAAATTGCTTATCGGTAATCGCAGTTCTGTAATTTCACTTATATCTATACCAGCTTCCGCTATTCATCTTTAGATATTTATATTAAAGTAAATTATAAGTGTGGTAAGATTTTAGAATTAAGTTTGTTGTTGCTGTTCCGCTGGTAACTGATCTAAATTGCTTATCGGTAATCGCAGTTCTGTAATTTCACTTATATCTGTACCAGCTTCCGCTATTCATCTTTAGATATTAATATTAAAGTAAATTATAAGTGTGGTAAGATTTTAGAATTAAGTTTGTTGTTGCTGTTCCGCTGGAATCTGATCTAAATTGCTTATCGGTAATCGCAGTTCTGTAATTTCACTTATATCTATACCAGCTTCCGCTATTTATCTTTAGATATTTATATTAAAGTAAATTATAAGTGTGGTAAGATTTTAGAATTAAGTTTGTTGTTGCTGTTCTGCTGGTATCTGATCTAAATTGCTTATCGGTAATCGCAGTTCTGTAATTTCACTTATATCTATACCAGCTTCCGCTATTCATCTTTAGATATTTATATTAAAGTAAATTATAAGTGTGGTAAGATTTTAGAATTAAGTTTGTTGTTGCTGTTCCGCTGGTATCTGATCTAAATTGCTTATCGGTAATCGCAGTTCTGTAATTTCACTTATATCTATACCAGCTTCCGCTATTCATCTTTAGATATTTATATTAAAGTAAATTATAAGTGTGGTAAGATTTTAGAATTAAGTTTGTTGTTGCTGTTCCGCTGGTATCTGATCTAAATTGCTTATCGGTAATCGCAGTTCTGTAATTTCACTTATATCTATACCAGCTTCCGCTATTCATCTTTAGATATTTATATTAAAGTAAATTATAAGTGTGGTAAGATTTTAGAATTAAGTTTGTTGTTGCTGTTCCGCTGGTATCTGATCTAAATTGCTTATCGGTAATCGCAGTTCTGTAATTTCACTTATATCTATACCAGCTTCCGCTATTCATCTTTAGATATTTATATTAAAGTAAATTATAAGTGTGGTAAGATTTTAGAATTAAGTTTGTTGTTGCTGTTCCGCTGGTATCTGATCTAAATTGCTTATCGGTAATCGCAGTTCTGTAATTTCACTTATATCTATACCAGCTTCCACTATTCATCTTTAGATATTTATATTAAAGTAAATTATAAGTGTGGTAAGATTTTAGAATTAAGTTTGTTGTTGCTGTTCCGCTGGTATCTGATCTAAATTGCTTATCGGTAATCGCAGTTCTGTAATTTCACTTATATCTATACCAGCTTCCGCTATTGATCTTTAGATATTTATATTAAAGTAAATTATAAGTGTGGTAAGATTTTAGAATTAAGTTTGTTGTTGCTGTTCCGCTGGTATCTGATCTAAATTGCTTATCGGTAATCGCAGTTCTGTAATTTCACTTATATCTATACCAGCTTCCGTTTTTCATCTTTAGATATTTATATTAAAGTAAATTATAAGTGTGGTAAGATTTTAGAATTAAGTTTGTTGTTGCTGTTCCGCTGGTATCTGATCTAAATTGCTTATCGGTAATCGCAGTTCTGTAATTTCACTTATATCTATACCAGCTTCCGCTATTCATCTTTAGATATTTATATTAAAGTAAATTATAATTGTGGTAAGATTTTAGAATTAAGTTTGTTGTTGCTGTTCCGCTGGTATCTGATCTAAATTGCTTATCGGTAATCACAGTTTTGTAATTTCACTTATATCTATACCAGCTTCCGCTATTCATCTTTAGATATTTATATTAAAGTAAATTATAAGTGTGGTAAGATTTTAGAATTAAGTTTGTTGTTGCTGTTCCGCTGGTATCTGATCTAAATTGCTTATCGGTAATCGCAGTTCTGTAATTTCACTTATATCTAAACCAGCTTCCGCTATTCATCTTTAGATATTTATATTAAAGTAAATTATAAGTGTGGTAAGATTTTAGAATTAAGTTTGTTATTGCTGTTCCGCTGGTATCTGATCTAAATTGCTTATCGGTAATCGCAGTTCTGTAATTTCACTTATATCTATACCAGCTTCCGCTATTCATCTTTAGATATTTATATTAAAGTAAATTATAAGTGTGGTAAGATTTTAGAATTAAGTTTGTTGTTGCTGTTCCGCTGGTATCTGATCTAAATTGCTTATCGGTAATCGCAGTTCTGTAATTTCACTTATATCTATACCAGCTTCCGCTATTCATCTTTAGATATTTATATTAAAGTAAATTATAAGTGTGGTAAGATTTTAGAATTAAGTTTGTTATTGCTGTTCCGCTGGTATCTGATCTAAATTGCTTATCGGTAATCACAGTTCTGTAATTTCACTTATATCTATACCAGCTTCCGCTATTCATCTTTAGATATTTATATTAAAGTAAATTATAAGTGTGGTAAGATTTTAGAATTAAGTTTGTTGTTGCTGTTCCGCTGGTATCTGATCTAAATTGCTTATCGGTAATCGCAGTTCTGTAATTTCACTTATATCTATACCAGCTTCCGCTATTCATCTTTAGATATTTATATTAAAGTAAATTATAAGTGTGGTAAGATTTTAGAATTAAGTTTGTTGTTGCTGTTCCGCTGGTATCTGATCTAAATTGCTTATCGGTAATCGCAGTTCTGTAATTTCACTTATATCTATACCAGCTTCCGCTATTCATCTTTAGATATTTATATTAAAGTAAATTATAAGTGTGGTAAGATTTTAGAATTAAGTTTGTTGTTGCTGTTCCGCTGGTATCTGATCTAAATTGCTTATCGGTAATCGCAGTTCTGTAATTTCACTTATATCTATACCAGCTTCCGCTATTCATCTTTAGATATTTATATTAAAGTAAATTATAAGTGTGGTAAGATTTTAGAATTAAGTTTGTTGTTGCTGTTCCGCTGGTATCTGATCTAAATTGCTTATCGGTAATCACAGTTCTGTAATTTCACTTATATCTATACCAGCTTCCGCTATTCATCTTTAGATATTTATATTAAAGTAAATTATAAGTGTGGTAAGATTTTAGAATTAAGTTTGTTGTTGCTGTTCCGCTGGTATCTGATCTAAATTGCTTATCGGTAATCGCAGTTCTGTAATTTCACTTATATCTATACCAGCTTCCGCTATTCATCTTTAGATATTTATATTAAAGTAAATCATAAGTGTGGTAAGATTTTAGAATTAAATCTGTTGTTGCGGTTCCGCTGGTATCTGATCTAAATTGCTTATCGGTAATCGCAGTTCTGTAATTTCACTTATATCTATACCAGCTTCCGCTATTCATCTTTAGATATTTATATTAAAGTAAATTATAAGTGTGGTAAGATTTTAGAATTAAGTTTGTTGTTGCTGTTCCGCTGGTATCTGATCTAAATTGCTTATCGGTAATCGCAGTTCTGTAATTTCACTTATATCTATACCAGCTTCCGCTATTCATCTTTAGATATTTATATTAAAGTAAATTATAAGTGTGGTAAGATTTTAGAATTAAGTTTGTTGTTGCTGTTCCGCTGGTATCTGATCTAAATTGCTTATCGGTAATCGCAGTTCTGTAATTTCACTTATATCTATACCAGCTTCCGCTATTCATCTTTAGATATTTATATTAAAGTAAATTATAAGTGTGGTAAGATTTTAGAATTAAGTTTGTTGTTGCTGTTCCGCTGGTAACTGATCTAAATTGCTTATCGGTAATCGCAGTTCTGTAATTTCACTTATATCTATACCAGCTTCCACTATTCATCTTTAGATATTAATATTAAAGTAAATTATAAGTGTGGTAAGATTTTAGAATTAAGTTTGTTGTTGCTGTTCCGCTGGTATCTGATCTAAATTGCTTATCGGTAATCGCAGTTCTGTAATTTCACTTATATCTATACCAGCTTCCGCTATTCATCTTTAGATATTTATATTAAAGTAAATTATAAGTGTGGTAAGATTTTAGAATTAAGTTTGTTGTTGCTGTTCCGCTGGTATCTGATCTAAATTGCTTATCGGTAATCGCAGTTCTGTAATTTCACTTATATCTATACCAGCTTCCGCTATTCATCTTTAGATATTTATATTAAAGTAAATTATAAGTGTGGTAAGATTTTAGAATTAAGTTTGTTGTTGCTGTTCTGCTGGTATCTGATCTAAATTGCTTATCGGTAATCGCAGTTCTGTAATTTCACTTATATCTATACCAGCTTCCGCTATTCATCTTTAGATATTTATATTAAAGTAAATTATAAGTGTGGTAAGATTTTAGAATTAAGTTTGTTGTTGCTGTTCCGCTGGTGTCTGATCTAAATTGCTTATCGGTAATCGCAGTTATGTAATTTCACTTATATCTATACCAGCTTCCGCTATTCATCTTTAGATATTTATATTAAAGTAAATTATAAGTGTGGTAAGATTTTAGAATTAAGTTTGTTGTTGCTGTTCCGCTGGTATCTGATCTAAATTGCTTATCGGTAATCGCAGTTCTGTAATTTCACTTATATCTATACCAGCTTCCGCTTTTCATCTTTAGATATTTATATTAAAGTAAATTATAAGTGTGGTAAGATTTTAGAATTAAGTTTGTTGTTGCTGTTCCGCTGGTATCTGATCTAAATTGCTTTTCGGTAATCGCAGTTCTGTAATTTCACTTATATCTATATCAGCTTCCGCTATTCATCTTTAGATATTTATATTAAAGTAAATTATAAGTGTGGTAAGATTTTAGAATTAAGTTTGTTGTTGCTGTTCTGCTGGTATCTGATCTAAATTGCTTATCGGTAATCGCAGATCTGTAATTTCACTTATATCTATACCAGCTTCCGCTATTCATCTTTAGATATTTATATTAAAGTAAATTATAAGTGTGGTAAGATTTTAGAATTAAGTTTGTTGTTGCTGTTCCGCTGGTATCTGATCTAAATTGCTTATCGGTAATCGCAGTTCTGTAATTTCACTTATATCTATACCAGCTTCCGCTATTCATCTTTAGATATTTATATTAAAGTAAATTATAAGTGTGGTAAGATTTTAGAATTAAGTTTGTTGTTGCTGTTCCGCTGGTATCTGATCTAAATTGCTTATCGGTAATCGCAGTTCTGTAATATCACTTATATCTATACCAGCTTCCGCTATTCATCTTTAGATATTTATATTAAAGTAAATTATAAGTGTGGTAAGATTTTAGAATTAAGTTTGTTGTTGCTGTTCCGCTGGTAACTGATCTAAATTGCTTATCGGTAATCGCAGTTCTGTAATTTCACTTATATCTATACCAGCTTCCACTATTCATCTTTAGATATTAATATTAAAGTAAATTATAAGTGTGGTAAGATTTTAGAATTAAGTTTGTTGTTGCTGTTCCGCTGGTATCTGATCTAAATTGCTTATCGGTAATCGCAGTTCTGTAATTTCACTTATATCTATACCAGCTTCCGCTATTCATCTTTAGATATTTATATTAAAGTAAATTATAAGTGTGGTAAGATTTTAGAATTAAGTTTGTTATTGCTGTTCCGCTGGTATCTGATCTAAATTGCTTATCGGTAATCGCAGTTCTGTAATTTCACTTATATCTATACCAGCTTCCGCTATTCATCTTTAGATATTTATATTAAAGTAAATTATAAGTGTGGTAAGATTTTAGAATTAAGTTTGTTGTTGCTGTTCCGCTGGTATCTGATCTAAATTGCTTATCGGTAATCGCAGTTCTGTAATTTCACTTATATCTATACCAGCTTCCGCTATTCATCTTTAGATATTTATATTAAAGTAAATTATAAGTGTGGTAAGATTTTAGAATTAAGTTTGTTGTTGCTGTTCCGCTGGTATCTGATCTAAATTGCTTATCGGTAATCGCATTTCTGTAATTTCACTTATATCTATACCAGCTTCCGCTATTCATCTTTAGATATTTATATTAAAGTAAATTATAAGTGTGGTAAGATTTTAGAATTAAGTTTGTTGTTGCTGTTCCGCTGGTATCTGATCTAAATTGCTTATCGGTAATCGCAGTTCTGTAATTTCACTTATATCTATACCAGCTTCCGCTATTCATCTTTAGATATTTATATTAAAGTAAATTATAAGTGTGGTAAGGTTTTAGAATTAAGTTTGTTGTTGCTGTTCCGCTGGTATCTGATCTAAATTGCTTATCGGTAATCGCAGTTCTGTAATTTCACTTATATCTATACCAGCTTCCGCTATTCATCTTTAGATATTTATATTAAAGTAAATTATAAGTGTGGTAAGATTTTAGAATTAAGTTTGTTGTTGCTGTTCCGCTGGTGTCTGATCTAAATTGCTTATCGGTAATCGCAGTTCTGTAATTTCACTTATATCTATACCAGCTTCCGCTATTCATCTGTAGATATTTATATTAAAGTAAATTATAAGTGTGGTAAGATTTTAGAATTAAGTTTGTTGTTGCTGTTCCGCTGGTATCTGATCTAAATTGCTTATCGGTAATCGCAGTTCTGTAATTTCACTTATATCTATACCAGCTTCCGCTATTCATCTTTAGATATTTATATTAAAGTAAATTATAAGTGTGGTAAGATTTTAGAATTAAGTTTGTTGTTGCTGTTCCGCTGGTATCTGATCTAAATTGCTTATCGGTAATCGCAGTTCTGTAATTTCACTTATATCTATACCAGCTTCCGCTATTCATCTTTAGATATTTATATTAAAGTAAATTATAAGTGTGGTAAGATTTTAGAATTAAGTTTGTTGTTGCTGTTCCGCTGGTAACTGATCTAAATTGCTTATCGGTAATCGCAGTTCTGTAATTTCACTTATATCTATACCAGCTTCCACTATTCATCTTTAGATATTAATATTAAAGTAAATTATAAGTGTGGTAAGATTTTAGAATTAAGTTTGTTGTTGCTGTTCCGCTGGTATCTGATCTAAATTGCTTATCGGTAATCGCAGTTCTGTAATTTCACTTATATCTATACCAGCTTCCGCTATTCATCTTTAGATATTTATATTAAAGTAAATTATAAGTGTGGTAAGATTTTAGAATTAAGTTTGTTGTTGCTGTTCCGCTGGTATCTGATCTAAATTGCTTATCGGTAATCGCAGTTCTGTAATTTCACTTATATCTATACCAGCTTCCGCTATTCATCTTTAGATATTTATATTAAAGTAAATTATAAGTGTGGTAAGATTTTAGAATTAAGTTTGTTGTTGCTGTTCCGCTGGTATCTGATCTAAATTGCTTATCGGTAATCGCAGTTCTGTAATTTCACTTATATCTATACCAGCTCCGGCTATTCATCTTTAGATATTTATATTAAAGTAAATTATAAGTGTGGTAAGATTTTAGAATTAAGTTTGTTGTTGCTGTTCCGCTGGTATCTGATCTAAATTGCTTATCGGTAATCGCAGTTCTGTAATTTCACTTATATCTATACCAGCTTCCGCTATTCATCTTTAGATATTTATATTAAAGTAAATTATAAGTGTGGTAAGATTTTAGAATTAAGTTTGTTGTTGCTGTTCCGCTGGTATCTGATCTAAATTGCTTATCGGTAATCGCAGTTCTGTAATTTCACTTATATCTATACCAGCTTCCGCTATTCATCTTTAGATATTTATATTAAAGTAAATTATAAGTGTGGTAAGGTTTTAGAATTAAGTTTGTTGTTGCTGTTCCGCTGGTATCTGATCTAAATTGCTTATCGGTAATCGCAGTTCTGTAATTTCACTTATATCTATACCAGCTTCCGCTATTCATCTTTAGATATTTATATTAAAGTAAATTATAAGTGTGGTAAGATTTTAGAATTAAGTTTGTTGTTGCTGTTCCGCTGGTGTCTGATCTAAATTGCTTATCGGTAATCGCAGTTCTGTAATTTCACTTATATCTATACCAGCTTCCGCTATTCATCTGTAGATATTTATATTAAAGTAAATTATAAGTGTGGTAAGATTTTAGAATTAAGTTTGTTGTTGCTGTTCCGCTGGTATCTGATCTAAATTGCTTATCGGTAATCGCAGTTCTGTAATTTCACTTATATCTATACCAGCTTCCGCTATTCATCTTTAGATATTTATATTAAAGTAAATTATAAGTGTGGTAAGATTTTAGAATTAAGTTTGTTGTTGCTGTTCCGCTGGTATCTGATCTAAATTGCTTTTCGGTAATCGCAGTTCTGCAATTTCACTTATATCTATATCAGCTTCCGTTATTCATCTTTAGATATTTATATTAAAGTAAATTATAAGTGTGGTAAGATTTTAGAATTAAGTTTGTTGTTGCTGTTCCGCTGGTATCTGATCTAAATTGCTTATCGGTAATCGCAGATCTGTAATTTCACTTATATCTATACCAGCTTCCGCTATTCATCTTTAGATATTTATATTAAAGTAAATTATAAGTGTGGTAAGATTTTAGAATTAAGTTTGTTGTTGCTGTTCCGCTGGTATCTGATCTAATTTGCTTATCGGTAATCGCAGTTCTGTAATTTCACTTATATCTATACCAGCTTCCGCTATTCATCTTTAGATATTTATATTAAATTATAAGTGTGGTAAGATTTTAGAATTAAGTTTGTTGTTGCTGTTCCGCTGGTATCTGATCTAAATTGCTTATCGGTAATCGCAGTTCTGTAATTTCACTTATATCTATACCAGCTTCCACTATTCATCTTTAGATATTTATATTAAAGTAAATTATAAGTGTGGTAAGATTTTAGAATTAAGTTTGTTGTTGCTGTTCCGCTGGTATCTGATCTAAATTGCTTATCGGTAATCGCAGTTCTGTAATTTCACTTATATCTATACCAGCTTCCGCTATTGATCTTTAGATATTTATATTAAAGTAAATTATAAGTGTGGTAAGATTTTAGAATTAAGTTTGTTGTTGCTGTTCCGCTGGTATCTGATCTAAATTGCTTATCGGTAATCGCAGTTCTGTAATTTCACTTATATCTATACCAGCTTCCGCTTTTCATCTTTAGATATTTATATTAAAGTAAATTATAAGTGTGGTAAGATTTTAGAATTAAGTTTGTTGTTGCTGTTCCGCTGGTATCTGATCTAAATTGCTTATCGGTAATCGCAGTTCTGTAATTTCACTTATATCTATACCAGCTTCCGCTATTCATCTTCAGATATTTATATTAAAGTAAATTATAAGTGTGGTAAGATTTTAGAATTAAGTTTGTTGTTGCTGTTCCGCTGGTATCTGATCTAAATTGCTTATCGGTAATCACAGTTCTGTAATTTCACTTATATCTATACCAGCTTCCGCTATTCATCTTTAGATATTTATATTAAAGTAAATTATAAGTGTGGTAAGATTTTAGAATTAAGTTTGTTGTTGCTGTTCCGCTGGTATCTGATTTAAATTGCTTATCGGTAATCGCAGTTCTGTAATTTCACTTATATCTATACCAGCTTCCGCTATTCATCTTTAGATATTTATATTAAAGTAAATTATAAGTGTGGTAAGATTTTAGAATTAAGTTTGTTATTGCTGTTCCGCTGGTATCTGATCTAAATTGCTTATCGGTAATCGCAGTTCTGTAATTTCACTTATATCTATACCAGCTTCCGCTATTCATCTTTAGATATTTATATTAAAGTAAATTATAAGTGTGGTAAGATTTTAGAATTAAGTTTGTTGTTGCTGTTCCGCTGGTATCTGATCTAAATTGCTTATCGGTAATCGCAGTTCTGTAATTTCACTTATATCTATACCAGCTTCCGCTATTCATCTTTAGATATTTATATTAAAGTAAATTATAAGTGTGGTAAGATTTTAGAATTAAGTTTGTTGTTGCTGTTCCGCTGGTATCTGATCTAAATTGCTTATCGGTAATCGCAGTTCTGTAATTTCACTTATATCTATACCAGCTTCCGCTATTCATCTTTAGATATTTATATTAAAGTAAATTATAAGTGTGGTAAGATTTTAGAATTAAGTTTGTTGTTGCTGTTCCGCTGGTATCTGATCTAAATTGCTTATCGGTAATCGCAGTTCTGTAATTTCACTTATATCTATACCAGCTTCCGCTATTCATCTTTAGATATTTATATTAAAGTAAATTATAATTGTGGTAAGATTTTAGAATTAAGTTTGTTGTTGCTGTTCCGCTGGTATCTGATCTAATTTGCTTATCGGTAATCGCAGTTCTGTAATTTCACTTATATCTATACCAGCTTCCGCTATTCATCTTTAGATATTTATATTAAAGTAAATTATAAGTGTGGTAAGATTTTAGAATTAAGTTTGTTGTTGCTGTTCCGCTGGTATCTGATCTAAATTGCTTATCGGTAATCGCAGTTCTGTAATTTCACTTATATCTATACCAGCTTCCGCTATTCATCTTTAGATATTTATATTAAAGTAAATTATAAGTGTGGTAAGATTTTAGAATTAAGTTTGTTGTTGCTGTTCCGCTGGTATCTGATCTAAATTGCTTATCGGTAATCGCAGTTCTGTAATTTCACTTATATCTATACCAGCTTCCACTATTCATCTTTAGATATTTATATTAAAGTAAATTATAAGTGTGGTAAGATTTTAGAATTAAGTTTGTTGTTGCTGTTCCGCTGGTATCTGATCTAAATTGCTTATCGGTAATCGCAGTTCTGTAATTTCACTTATATCTATACCAGCTTCCGCTATTGATCTTTAGATATTTATATTAAAGTAAATTATAAGTGTGGTAAGATTTTAGAATTAAGTTTGTTGTTGCTGTTCCGCTGGTATCTGATCTAAATTGCTTATCGGTAATCGCAGTTCTGTAATTTCACTTATATCTATACCAGCTTCCGCTATTCATCTTTAGATATTTATATTAAAGTAAATTATAAGTGTGGTAAGATTTTAGAATTAAGTTTGTTGTTGCTGTTCCGCTGGTATCTGATCTAAATTGCTTATCGGTAATCGCAGTTCTGTAATTTCACTTATATCTATACCAGCTTCCGCTATTCATCTTTAGATATTTATATTAAAGTAAATTATAAGTGTGGTAAGATTTTAGAATTAAGTTTGTTGTTGCTGTTCCGCTGGTATCTGATCTAAATTGCTTATCGGTAATCACAGTTCTGTAATTTCACTTATATCTATACCAGCTTCCGCTATTCATCTTTAGATATTTATATTAAAGTAAATTATAAGTGTGGTAAGATTTTAGAATTAAGTTTGTTGTTGCTGTTCCGCTGGTATCTGATTTAAATAGCTTATCGGTAATCGCAGTTCTGTAATTTCACTTATATCTATACCAGCTTCCGCTATTCATCTTTAGATATTTATATTAAAGTAAATTATAAGTGTGGTAAGATTTTAGAATTAAGTTTGTTATTGCTGTTCCGCTGGTATCTGATCTAAATTGCTTATCGGTAATCGCAGTTCTGTAATTTCACTTATATCTATACCAGCTTCCGCTATTCATCTTTAGATATTTATATTAAAGTAAATTATAAGTGTGGTAAGATTTTAGAATTAAGTTTGGATTTGCTGTTCCGCTGGTATCCGATCTAAATTGCTTATCGGTAATCGCAGTTCTGTAATTTCACTTATATCTATACCAGCTTCCGCTATTCATCTTTAGATATTTATATTAAAGTAAATTATAAGTGTGGTAAGATTTTAGAATTAAGTTTGTTGTTGCTGTTCCGCTGGTATCTGATCTAAATTGCTTATCGGTAATCGCAGTTCTGTAATTTCACTTATATCTATACCAGCTTCCGCTATTCATCTTTAGATATTTATATTAAAGTAAATTATAAGTGTGGTAAGATTTTAGAATTAAGTTTGTTGTTGCTGTTCCGCTGGTATCTGATCTAAATTGCTTATCGGTAATCGCAGTTCTGTAATTTCACTTATATCTATACCAGCTTCCGCTATTCATCTTTAGATATTTATATTAAAGTAAATTATAAGTATGGTAAGATTTTAGAATTAAGTTTGTTGTTGCTGTTCCGCTGGTATCTGATCTAAATTGCTTATCGGTAATCGCAGTTCTGTAATTTCACTTATATCTATACCAGCTTCCGCTATTCATCTTTAGATATTTATATTAAAGTAAATTATAAGTGTGGTAAGATTTTAGAATTAAGTTTGTTGTTGCTGTTCCGCTGGTATCTGATCTAAATTGCTTATCAGTAATCGCAGTTCTGTAATTTCACTTATATCTATACCAGCTTCCACTATTCATCTTTAGATATTTATATTAAAGTAAATTATAAGTGTGGTAAGATTTTAGAATTAAGTTTGTTGTTGCTGTTCCGCTGGTGTCTGATCTAAATTGCTTATCGGTAATCGCAGTTCTGTAATTTCACTTATATCTATACCAGCTTCTGCTATTGATCTTTAGATATTTATATTAAAGTAAATTATAAGTGTGGTAAGATTTTAGAATTAAGTTTGTTGTTGCTGTTCCGCTGGTATCTGATCTAAATTGCTTATCGGTAATCGCAGTTCTGTAATTTCACTTATATCTATACCAGCTTCCACTTTTCATCTTTAGAAATTAATATTAAAGTAAATTATAAGTGTGGTAAGATTTTAGAATTATGTTTGTTGTTGCTGTTCCGCTGGTATCTGATCTAAATTGCTTATCGGTAATCGCAGTTCTGTAATTTCACTTATATCTATACCAGCTTCCGCTATTCATCTTTAGATATTTATATTAAAGTAAATTATAAGTGTGGTAAGATTTTAGAATTAAGTTTGTTGTTGCTGTTCCGCTGGTATCTGATCTAAATTGCTTATCGGTAATCACAGTTCTGTAATTTCACTTATATCTATACCAGCTTCCGTTATTCATCTTTAGATATTTATATTAAAGTAAATTATAAGTGTGGTAAGATTTTAGAATTAAGTTTGTTGTTGCTGTTTCGCTGGTATCTGATTTAAATTGCTTATCGGTAATCGCAGTTCTGTAATTTCACTTATATCTATACCAGCTTCCGCTATTCACCTTTAGATATTTATATTAAAGTAAATTATAAGTGTGGTAAGATTTTAGAATTAAGTTTGTTATTGCTGTTCCGCTGGTATCTGATCTAAATTGCTTATCGGTAATCGCAGTTCTGTAATTTCACTTATATCTATACCAGCTTCCGCTATTCATCTTTAGATATTTATATTAAAGTAAATTATAAGTGTGGTAAGATTTTAGAATTAAGTTTGTTGTTGCTGTTCCGCTGGTATCTGATCTAAATTGCTTATCGGTAATCGCAGTTCTGTAATTTCACTTATATCTATACCAGCTTCCGCTATTCATCTTTAGATATTTATATTAAAGTAAATTATAAGTGTGGTAAGATTTTAGAATTAAGTTTGTTGTTGCTGTTCCGCTGGTATCTGATCTAAATTGCTTATCGGTAATCGCAGTTCTGTAATTTCACTTATATCTATACCAGCTTCCGCTATTCATCTTTAGATATTTATATTAAAGTAAATGATAAGTGTGGTAAGATTTTAGAATGAAGTTTGTTGTTGCTGTTCCGCTAGTATCTGATCTAAATTGCTTATCGGTAATCGCAGTTCTGTAATTTCACTTATATCTATACCAGCTTCCGCTATTCATCTTTAGATATTTATATTAAAGTAAATTATAAGTGTGGTAAGATATTAGAATTAAGTTTGTTGTTGCGGTTCCGCTGGTATCTGATCTAAATTGCTTATCGGTAATCGCAGTTCTGTAATTTCACTTATATCTATACCAGCTTCCGCTATTCATCTTTAGATATTTATATTAAAGTAAATTATAAGTGTGGTAAGATTTTAGAATTAAGTTTGTTGTTGCTGTTCCGCTGGTATCTGATCTAAATTGCTTATCGGTAATCGCAGTTCTGTAATTTCACTTATATCTATACCAGCTTCCGCTATTCATTTTTAGATATTTATATTAAAGTAAATTATAAGTGTGGTAAGATATTAGAATTAAGTTTGTTGTTGCTGTTCCCCTGGTATCTGATCTAAATTGCTTATCGGTAATCGCAGTTCTGTAATTTCACTTATATCTATACCAGCTTCCGCTATTCATCTTTAGATATTTATATTAAAGTAAATTATAAGTGTGGTAAGATTTTAGAATTAAGTCTGTTGTTGCGGTTCCGCTGGTATCTGATCTAAATTGCTTATCGGTAATCGCAGTTCTGTAATTTCACTTATATCTATACCAGCTTCCGCTATTCATCTTTAGATATTTATATTAAAGTAAATTATAAGTGTGGTAAGATTTTAGAATTATGTTTGTTGTTGCTGTTCCGCTGGTATCTGATCTAAATTGTTTATCGGTAATCGCAGTTCTGTAATTTCACTTATATCTATACCAGCTTCCGCTATTCATCTTTAGATATTTATATTAAAGTAAATTATAAGTGTGGTAAGATTTTAGAATTAAGTTTGTTGTTGCTGTTCCGCTGGTATCTGATCTAAATTGCTTATCGGTAATCACAGTTCTGTAATTTCACTTATATCTATACCAGCTTCCGTTATTCATCTTTAGATATTTATATTAAAGTAAATTATAAGTGTGGTAAGATTTTAGAATTAAGTTTGTTGTTGCTGTTTCGCTGGTATCTGATTTAAATTGCTTATCGGTAATCGCAGTTCTGTAATTTCACTTATATCTATACCAGCTTCCGCTATTCATCTTTAGATATTTATATTAAAGTAAATTATAAGTGTGGTAAGATTTTAGAATTAAGTTTGTTATTGCTGTTCCGCTGGTATCTGATCTAAATTGCTTATCGGTAATCGCAGTTCTGTAATTTCACTTATATCTATACCAGCTTCCGCTATTCATCTTTAGATATTTATATTAAAGTAAATTATAAGTGTGGTAAGATTTTAGAATTAAGTTTGTTGTTGCTGTTCCGCTGGTATCTGATCTAAATTGCTTATCGGTAATCGCAGTTCTGTAATTTCACTTATATCTATACCAGCTTCCGCTATTCATCTTTAGATATTTATATTAAAGTAAATTATAAGTGTGGTAAGATTTTAGAATTAAGTTTGTTGTTGCTGTTCCGCTGGTATCTGATCTAAATTGCTTATCGGTAATCGCAGTTCTGTAATTTCACTTATATCTATACCAGCTTCCGCTATTCATCTTTAGATATTTATATTAAAGTAAATGATAAGTGTGGTAAGATTTTAGAATCAAGTTTGTTGTTGCTGTTCCGCTAGTATCTGATCTAAATTGCTTATCGGTAATCGCAGTTCTGTAATTTCACTTATATCTATACCAGCTTCCGCTATTCATCTTTAGATATTTATATTAAAGTAAATTATAAGTGTGGTAAGATATTAGAATTAAGTTTGTTGTTGCGGTTCCGCTGGTATCTGATCTAAATTGCTTATCGGTAATCGCAGTTCTGTAATTTCACTTATATCTATACCAGCTTCCGCTATTCATCTTTAGATATTTATATTAAAGTAAATTATAAGTGTGGTAAGATTTTAGAATTAAGTTTGTTGTTGCTGTTCCGCTGGTATCTGATCTAAATTGCTTATCGGTAATCGCAGTTCTGTAATTTCACTTATATCTATACCAGCTTCCGCTATTCATCTTTAGATATTTATATTAAAGTAAATTATAAGTGTGGTAAGATATTAGAATTAAGTTTGTTGTTGCTGTTCCCCTGGTATCTGATCTAAATTGCTTATCGGTAATCGCAGTTCTGTAATTTCACTTATATCTATACCAGCTTCCGCTATTCATCTTTAGATATTTATATTAAAGTAAATTATAAGTGTGGTAAGATTTTAGAATTAAGTCTGTTGTTGCGGTTCCGCTGGTATCTGATCTAAATTGCTTATCGGTAATCGCAGTTCTGTAATTTCACTTATATCTATACCAGCTTCCGCTATTCATCTTTAGATATTTATATTAAAGTAAATTATAAGTGTGGTAAGATTTTAGAAATAAGTTTGTTGTTGCTGTTCCGCTGGTATCTGATCTAAATTGCTTATCGGTAATCGCAGTTCTGTAATTTCACTTATATCTATACCAGCTTCCGCTATTCATCTTTAGATATTTATATTAAAGTAAATTATAAGTGTGGTAAGATTTTAGAATTAAGTTTGTTGTTGCTGTTCCGCTGGTATCTGATCTAAATTGCTTATCGGTAATCGCAGTTCTGTAATTTCACTTATATCTATACCAGCTTCCGCTATTCATCTTTAGATATTTATATTAAAGTAAATTATAAGTTTGGTAAGATATTAGTATTAAGTTTGTTGTTGCTGTTCCGCTGGTATCTGATCTAAATTGCTTATCGGTAATCGCAGTTCTGTAATTTCACTTATATCTATACCAGCTTCCGCTATTCATCTTTAGATATTTATATTAAAGTAAATTATAAGTGTGGTAAGATTTTAGAATTAAGTTTGTTGTTGCTGTTCCGCTGGTATCTGATCTAAATTGCTTATCGGTAATCGCAGTTCTGTAATTTCACTTATATCTATACCAGCTTCCGCTATTCATCTTTAGATATTTATATTAAAGTAAATTATAAGTGTGGTAAGATTTTAGAATTAAGTTTGTTGTTGCTGTTCCGCTGGTATCTGATCTAAATTGCTTATCGGTAATCGCAGTTCTGTAATTTCACTTATATCTATACCAGCTTCCGCTATTCATCTTTAGATATTTATATTAAAGTAAATTATAAGTGTGGTAAGATATTAGAATTAAGTTTGTTGTTGCTGTTCCGCTGGTATCTGATCTAAATTGCTTATCGGTAATCGCAGTTCTGTAATTTCACTTATATCTATACCAGCTTCCGCTATTCATCTTTAGATATTTATATTAAAGTAAATTATAAGTGTGGTAAGATTTTAGAATTAAGTTTGTTGTTGCTGTTCCGCTGGTATCTGATCTAAATTGCTTATCGGTAATCGCAGTTCTGTAATTTCACTTATATCTATACCAGCTTCCACTATTCATCTTTAGATATTTATATTAAAGTAAATTATAAGTGTGGTAAGATCTTAGAATTAAGTTTGTTGTTGCTGTTCCGCTGGTATCTGATCTAAATTGCTTATCGGTAATCGCAGTTCTGTAATTTCACTTATATCTATACCAGCTTCTGCTATTGATCTTTAGATATTTATATTAAAGTAAATTATAAGTGTGGTAAGATTTTAGAATTAAGTTTGTTGTTGCTGTTCCGCTGGTATCTGATCTAAATTGCTTATCGGTAATCGCAGTTCTGTAATTTCACTTATATCTATACCAGCTTCCGCTATTCATCTTTAGATATTTATATTAAAGTAAATTATAAGTGTGGTAAGATTTTAGAATTAAGTTTGTTGTTGCTGTTCCGCTGGTATCTGATCTAAATTGCTTATCAGTAATCGCAGTTCTGTAATTTCACTTATATCTATACCAACTTCCGCTATTCATCTTTAGATATTTATATTAAAGTAAATTATAAGTGTGGTTAGATTTTAGAATTAAGTTTGTTGTTGCTGTTCCGCTGGTATCTGATCTAAATTGCTTATCGGTAATCGCAGTTCTGTAATTTCACTTATATCTATACCAGCTTCCGCTATTCATCTTTAGATATTTATATTAAAGTAAATTATAAGTGTGGTAAGATTTTAGAATTAAGTTTGTTGTTGCTGTTCCGCTGGTATCTGATCTAAATTGCTTATCGGTAATCGCAGTTCTGTAATTTCACTGATATCTATACCAGCTTCCGCTATTCATCTTTAGATATTTATATTAAAGTAAATTATAAGTGTGGTAAGATTTTAGAATTACGTTTGTTGTTGCTGTTCCGCTGGTATCTGATCTAAATTGCTTATCGGTAATCGCAGTTCTGTAATTTCACTTATATCTATACCAGCTTCCGCTATTCATCTTTAGATATTTATATTAAAGTAAATTATAAGTGTGGTAAGATTTTAGAATTAAGTTTGTTGTTGCTGTTCCGCTGGTATCTGATCTAAATTGCTTATCGGTAATCGCAGTTCTGTAATTTCACTTATATCTATACCAGCTTCCGCTATTCATCTTTAGATATTTCTATTAAAGTAAATTATAAGTGTGGTAAGATTTTAGAATTAAGTTTGTTGTTGCTGTTCCGCTGGTATCTGATCTAAATTGCTTATCGGTAATCGCAGTTCTGTAATTTCACTTATATCTATACCAGCTTCCGCTATTCATCTTTAGATATTTATATTAAAGTAAATTATAAGTGTGGTAAGATATTAGAATTAAGTTTGTTGTTGCTGTTCCGCTGGTATCTGATCTAAATTGCTTATCGGTAATCGCAGTTCTGTAATTTCACTTATATCTATACCAGCTTCCGCTATTCATCTTTAGATATTTATATTAAAGTAAATTATAAGTGTGGTAAGATTTTAGAATTAAGTCTGTTGTTGCGTTTCCGCTGGTATCTGATCTAAATTGCTTATCGGTAATCGCAGTTCTGTAATTTCACTTATATCTATACCAGCTTCCGCTATTCATCTTTAGATATTTATATTAAAGTAAATTATAAGTGTGGTAACATTTTAGAATTAAGTTTGTTGTTGCTGTTCCGCTGGTATCTGATCTAAATTGCTTATCGGTAATCGCAGTTCTGTAATTTCACTTATATCTATACCAGCTTCCGCTATTCATCTTTAGATATTTATATTAAAGTAAATTATAAGTGTGGTAAGATTTTAGAATTAAGTTTGTTGTTGCTGTTCCGCTGGTATCTGATCTAAATTGCTTATCGGTAATCGCAGTTCTGTAATTTCACTGATATCTATACCAGCTTCCGCTATTCATCTCTAGATATTTATATTAAAGTAAATTATAAGTGTGGTAAGATTTTAGAATTACGTTTGTTGTTGCTGTTCCGCTGGTATCTGATCTAAATTGCTTATCGGTAATCGCAGTTCTGTAATTTCACTTATATCTATACCAGCTTCCGCTATTCATCTTTAGATATTTATATTAAAGTAAATTATAAGTGTGGTAAGATTTTAGAATTAAGTTTGTTGTTGCTGTTCCGCTGGTATCTGATCTAAATTGCTTATCGGTAATCGCAGTTCTGTAATTTCACTTATATCTATACCAGCTTCCGCTATTCATCTTTAGATATTTCTATTAAAGTAAATTATAAGTGTGGTAAGATTTTAGAATTAAGTTTGTTGTTGCTGTTCCGCTGGTATCTGATCTAAATTGCTTATCGGTAATCGCAGTTCTGTAATTTCACTTATATCTATACCAGCTTCCGCTATTCATCTTTAGATATTTATATTAAAGTAAATTATAAGTGTGGTAAGATATTAGAATTAAGTTTGTTGTTGCTGTTCCGCTGGTATCTGATCTAAATTGCTTATCGGTAATCGCAGTTCTGTAATTTCACTTATATCTATACCAGCTTCCGCTATTCATCTTTAGATATTTATATTAAAGTAAATTATAAGTGTGGTAAGATTTTAGAATTAAGTCTGTTGTTGCGGTTCCGCTGGTATCTGATCTAAATTGCTTATCGGTAATCGCAGTTCTGTAATTTCACTTATATCTATACCAGCTTCCGCTATTCATCTTTAGATATTTATATTAAAGTAAATTATAAGTGTGGTAACATTTTAGAATTAAGTTTGTTGTTGCTGTTCCGCTGGTATCTGATCTAAATTGCTTATCGGTAATCGCAGTTCTGTAATTTCACTTATATCTATACCAGCTTCCGCTATTCATCTTTAGATATTTATATTAAAGTAAATTATAAGTGTGGTAAGATTTTAGAATTAAGTTTGTTGTTGCTGTTCCGCTGGTATCTGATCTAAATTGCTTATCGGTAATCGCAGTTCTGTAATTTCACTTATATCTATACCAGCTTCCGCTATTCATCTTTAGATATTTATATTAAAGTAAATTATAAGTGTGGTAAGATTTTAGAATTAAGTTTGTTGTTGCTGTTCCGCTGGTAACTGATCTAAATTGCTTATCGGTAATCGCAGTTCTGTAATTTCACTTATATCTGTACCAGCTTCCGCTATTCATCTTTAGATATTAATATTAAAGTAAATTATAAGTGTGGTAAGATTTTAGAATTAAGTTTGTTGTTGCTGTTCCGCTGGTATCTGATCTAAATTGCTTATCGGTAATCGCAGTTCTGTAATTTCACTTATATCTATACCAGCTTCCGCTATTCATCTTTAGATATTTATATTAAAGTAAATTATAAGTGTGGTAAGATTTTAGAATTAAGTTTGTTGTTGCTGTTCCGCTGGTATCTGATCTAAATTGCTTATCGGTAATCGCAGTTCTGTAATTTCACTTATATCTATACTAGCTTCCGCTATTCATCTTTAGATATTTATATTAAAGTAAATTATAAGTGTGGTAAGATTTTAGAATTAAGTTTGTTGTTGCTGTTCCGCTGGTATCTGATCTAAATTGCTTATCGGTAATCGCAGTTCTGTAATTTCACTTATATCTATACCAGCTTCCACTATTCATCTTTAGATATTTATATTAAAGTAAATTATAAGTGTGGTAAGATTTTAGAATTAAGTTTGTTGTTGCTGTTCCGCTGGTATCTGATCTAAATTGCTTATCGGTAATCGCAGTTCTGTAATTTCACTTATATCTATACCAGCTTCTGCTATTGATCTTTAGATATTTATATTAAAGTAAATTATAAGTGTGGTAAGATTTTAGAATTAAGTTTGTTGTTGCTGTTCCGCTGGTATCTGATCTAAATTGCTTATCGGTAATCGCAGTTCTGTAATTTCACTTATATCTATACCAGCTTCCGCTATTCATCTTTAGATATTTATATTAAAGTAAATTATAAGTGTGGTAAGATTTTAGAATTAAGTTTGTTGTTGCTGTTCCGCTGGTATCTGATCTAAATTGCTTATCAGTAATCGCAGTTCTGTAATTTCACTTATATCTATACCAGCTTCCGCTATTCATCTTTAGATATTTATATTAAAGTAAATTATAAGTGTGGTTAGATTTTAGAATTAAGTTTGTTGTTGCTGTTCCGCTGGTATCTGATCTAAATTGCTTATCGGTAATCGCAGTTCTGTAATTTCACTTATATCTATACCAGCTTCCGCTATTCATCTTTAGATATTTATATTAAAGTAAATTATAAGTGTGGTAAGATTTTAGAATTAAGTTTGTTGTTGCTGTTCCGCTGGTATCTGATCTAAATTGCTTATCGGTAATCGCAGTTCTGTAATTTCACTGATATCTATACCAGCTTCCGCTATTCATCTTTAGATATTTATATTAAAGTAAATTATAAGTGTGGTAAGATTTTAGAATTACGTTTGTTGTTGCTGTTCCGCTGGTATCTGATCTAAATTGCTTATCGGTAATCGCAGTTCTGTAATTTCACTTATATCTATACCAGCTTCCGCTATTCATCTTTAGATATTTATATTAAAGTAAATTATAAGTGTGGTAAGATTTTAGAATTAAGTTTGTTGTTGCTGTTCCGCTGGTATCTGATCTAAATTGCTTATCGGTAATCGCAGTTCTGTAATTTCACTTATATCTATACCAGCTTCCGCTATTCATCTTTAGATATTTCTATTAAAGTAAATTATAAGTGTGGTAAGATTTTAGAATTAAGTTTGTTGTTGCTGTTCCGCTGGTATCTGATCTAAATTGCTTATCGGTAATCGCAGTTCTGTAATTTCACTTATATCTATACCAGCTTCCGCTATTCATCTTTAGATATTTATATTAAAGTAAATTATAAGTGTGGTAAGATATTAGAATTAAGTTTGTTGTTGCTGTTCCGCTGGTATCTGATCTAAATTGCTTATCGGTAATCGCAGTTCTGTAATTTCACTTATATCTATACCAGCTTCCGCTATTCATCTTTAGATATTTATATTAAAGTAAATTATAAGTGTGGTAAGATTTTAGAATTAAGTCTGTTGTTGCGGTTCCGCTGGTATCTGATCTAAATTGCTTATCGGTAATCGCAGTTCTGTAATTTCACTTATATCTATACCAGCTTCCGCTATTCATCTTTAGATATTTATATTAAAGTAAATTATAAGTGTGGTAACATTTTAGAATTAAGTTTGTTGTTGCTGTTCCGCTGGTATCTGATCTAAATTGCTTATCGGTAATCGCAGTTCTGTAATTTCACTTATATCTATACCAGCTTCCGCTATTCATCTTTAGATATTTATATTAAAGTAAATTATAAGTGTGGTAAGATTTTAGAATTAAGTTTGTTGTTGCTGTTCCGCTGGTATCTGATCTAAATTGCTTATCGGTAATCGCAGTTCTGTAATTTCACTTATATCTATACCAGCTTCCGCTATTCATCTTTAGATATTTATATTAAAGTAAATTATAAGTGTGGTAAGATTTTAGAATTAAGTTTGTTGTTGCTGTTCCGCTGGTATCTGATCTAAATTGCTTATCGGTAATCGCAGTTCTGTAATTTCACTTATATCTATACCAGCTTCCGCTATTCATCTTTAGATATTTATATTAAAGTAAATTATAAGTGTGGTAAGATTTTAGAATTAAGTTTGTTGTTGCTGTTCCGCTGGTATCTGATCTAAATTGCTTTTCGGTAATCGCAGTTCTGTAATTTCACTTATATCTATATCAGCTTCCGCTATTCATCTTTAGATATTTATATTAAAGTAAATTATAAGTGTGGTAAGATTTTAGAATTAAGTTTGTTGTTGCTGTTCCGCTGGTATCTGATCTAAATTGCTTATCGGTAATCGCAGATCTGTAATTTCACTTATATCTATACCAGCTTCCGCTATTCATCTTTAGATATTTATATTAAAGTAAATTATAAGTGTGGTAAGATTTTAGAATTAAGTTTGTTGTTGCTGTTCCGCTGGTATCTGATCTAAATTGCTTATCGGTAATCGCAGTTCTGTAATTTCACTTATATCAATATCAGCTTCCGCTATTCATCTTTAGATATTTATATTAAAGTAAATTATAAGTGTGGTAAGATTTTAGAATTAAGTTTGTTGTTGCTGTTCCGCTGGTATCTGATCTAAATTGCTTATCGGTAATCGCAGTTCTGTAATTTCACTTATATCTATACCAGCTTCCACTATTCATCTTTAGATATTTATATTAAAGTAAATTATAAGTGTGGTAAGATTTTAGAATTATGTTTGTTGTTGCTGTTCCGCTGGTATCTGATCTAAATTGCTTATCGGTAATCGCAGTTCTGTAATTTCACTTATATCTATACCAGCTTCCGCTTTTCATCTTTAGATATTTATATTAAAGTAAATTATAAGTGTGGTAAGATTTTAGAATTAAGTTTGTTGTTGCTGTTCCGCTGGTATCTGATCTAAATTGCTTTTCGGTAATCGCAGTTCTGTAATTTCACTTATATCTATACCAGCTTCCGCTATTCATCTTTAGATATTTATATTAAAGTAAATTATAAGTGTGGTAAGATTTTAGAATTAAGTTTGTTGTTGCTGTTCCGCTGGTATCTGATCTAAATTGCTTATCGGTAATCACAGTTCTGTAATTTCACTTATATCTATACCAGCTTCCGCTATTCATCTTTAGATATTTATATTAAAGTAAATTATAAGTGTGGTAAGATTTTAGAATTAAGTTTGTTGTTGCTGTTCCGCTGGTATCTGATCTAAATTGCTTATCGGTAATCGCAGTTCTGTAATTTCACTTATATCTAAACCAGCTTCCGCTATTCATCTTTAGATATTTATATTAAAGTAAATTATAGGTGTGGTAAGATTTTAGAATTAAGTTTGTTATTGCTGTTCCGCTTGTATCTGATCTAAATTGCTTATCGGTAATCGCAGTTCTGTAATTTCACTTATATCTATACCAGCTTCCGCTATTCATCTTTAGATATTTATATTAAAGTAAATTATAAGTGTGGTAAGATTTTAGAATTAAGTTTGTTGTTGCTGTTCCGCTGGTATCTGATCTAAATTGCTTATCGGTAATCGCAGTTCTGTAATTTCACTTATATCTATACCAGCTTCCGCTATTCATCTTTAGATATTTATATTAAAGTAAATTATAAGTGTGGTAAGATTTTAGAATGAAGTTTGTTGTTGCTGTTCCGCTGGTATCTGATCTAAATTGCTTATCGGTAATCGCAGTTCTGTAATTTCACTTATATCTATACCAGCTTCCGCTATTCATCTTTAGATATTTATATTAAAGTAAATTATAAGTGTGGTAAGATTTTAGAATTAAGTTTGTTGTTGCTGTTCCGCTGGTAACTGATCTAAATTGCTTATCGGTAATCGCAGTTCTGTAATTTCACTTATATCTATACCAGCTTCCGCTATTCATCTTTAGATATTAATATTAAAGTAAATTATAAGTGTGGTAAGATTTTAGAATTAAGTTTGTTGTTGCTGTTCCGCTGGTATCTGATCTAAATTGCTTATCGGTAATCGCAGTTCTGTAATTTCACTTATATCTATACCAGCTTCCGCTATTCATCTTTAGATATTTATATTAAAATAAATTATAAGTGTGGTAAGATTTTAGAATTAAGTTTGTTATTGCTGTTCCGCTGGTATCTGATCTAAATTGCTTATCGGTAATCGCAGTTCTGTAATTTCACTTATATCTATACCAGCTTCCGCTATTCATCTTTAGATATTTATATTAAAGTAAATTATAAGTGTGGTAAGATTTTAGAATTAAGTTTGTTGTTGCTGTTCCGCTGGTATCTGATCTAAATTGCCTATCGGTAATCGCAGTTCTGTAATTTCACTTATATCTATACCAGCTTCCGCTATTCATCTTTAGATATTTATATTAAAGTAAATTATAAGTGTGGTAAGATTTTAGAATTAAGTTTGTTGTTGCTGTTCCGCTGGTAACTGATCTAAATTGCTTATCGGTAATCGCAGTTCTGTAATTTCACTTATATCTATACCAGCTTCCGCTATTCATCTTTAGATATTAATATTAAAGTAAATTATAAGTGTGGTAAGATTTTAGAATTAAGTTTGTTGTTGCTGTTCCGCTGGTATCTGATCTAAATTGCTTATCGGTAATCGCAGTTCTGTAATTTCACTTATATCTATACCAGCTTCCGCTATTCATCTTTAGATATTTATATTAAAATAAATTATAAGTGTGGTAAGATTTTAGAATTAAGTTTGTTATTGCTGTTCCGCTGGTATCTGATCTAAATTGCTTATCGGTAATCGCAGTTCTGTAATTTCACTTATATCTATACCAGCTTCCGCTATTCATCTTTAGATATTTTTATTAAAGTAAATTATAAGTGTGGTAAGATTTTAGAATTAAGTTTGTTGTTGCTGTTCCGCTGGTATCTGATCTAAATTGCTTATCGGTAATCGCAGTTCTGTAATTTCACTTATATCTATACCAGCTTCCGCTATTCATCTTTAGATATTTATATTAAAGTAAATTATAAGTGTGGTAAGATTTTAGAATTAAGTTTGTTGTTGCTGTTCCGCTGGTATCTGATCTAAATTGCTTATCGGTAATCGCAGTTCTGTAATTTCACTTATATCTATACCAGCTTCCGCTATTCATCTTTAGATATTTATATTAAAGTAAATTATAAGTGTGGTAAGATTTTAGAATTAAGTTTGTTGTTGCTGTTCCGCTGGTATCTGATCTAAATTGCTTATCGGTAATCGCAGTTCTGTAATTTCACTTATATCTCTACCAGCTTCCGCTATTCATCTTTAGATATTTATATTAAAGTAAATTATAAGTGTGGTAAGATTTTAGAATTAAGTTTGTTGTTGCTGTTCCGCTGGTATCTGATCTAAATTGCTTATCGGTAATCGCAGTTCTGTAATTTCACTTATATCTATACCAGCTTCCGCTATTCATCTTTAGATATTTATATTAAAGTAAATTATAAGTGTGGTAAGATTTTAGAATTAAGTTTGTTGTTGCTGTTCCGCTGGTATCTGATCTAAATTGCTTATCGGTAATTGCAGTTCTGTAATTTCACTTATATCTATACCAGCTTCCGCTATTCATCTTTAGATATTTATATTAAAGTAAATTATAAGTGTGGTAAGATTTTAGTATTAAGTTTGTTGTTGCTGTTCCGCTGGTATCTGATCTAAATTGCTTATCGGTAATCGCAGTTCTGTAATTTCACTTATATCTATACCAGCTTCCGCTATTCATCTTTAGATATTTATATTAAAGTAAATTATAAGTGTGGTAAGATTTTAGAATTAAGTTTGTTGTTGCTGTTCCGCTGGTATCTGATCTAAATTGCTTATCGGTAATCGCAGTTCTGTAATTTCACTTATATCTATACCAGCTTCCACTATTCATCTTTAGATATTTATATTAAAGTAAATTATAAGTGTGGTAAGATTTTAGAATTAAGTTTGTTGTTGCTGTTCCGCTGGTATCTGATCTAAATTGCTTATCGGTAATCGCAGTTCTGTAATTTCACTTATATCTATACCAGCTTCCGCTATTCATCTTTAGATATTTATATTAAAGTAAATTATAAGTGTGGTAAGATTTTAGAATTAAGTTTGTTGTTGCTGTTCCGCTGGTAACTGATCTAAATTGCTTATCGGTAATCGCAGTTCTGTAATTTCACTTATATCTATACCAGCTTCCGCTATTCATCTTTAGATATTAATATTAAAGTAAATTATAAGTGTGGTAAGATTTTAGAATTAAGTTTGTTGTTGCTGTTCCGCTGGTATCTGATCTAAATTGCTTATCGGTAATCGCAGTTCTGTAATTTCACTTATATCTATACCAGCTTCCGCTATTCATCTTTAGATATTTATATTAAAATAAATTATAAGTGTGGTAAGATTTTAGAATTAAGTTTGTTATTGCTGTTCCGCTGGTATCTGATCTAAATTGCTTATCGGTAATCGCAGTTCTGTAATTTCACTTATATCTATACCAGCTTCCGCTATTCATCTTTAGATATTTATATTAAAGTAAATTATAAGTGTGGTAAGATTTTAGAATTAAGTTTGTTGTTGCTGTTCCGCTGGTATCTGATCTAAATTGCTTATCGGTAATCGCAGTTCTGTAATTTCACTTATATCTATACCAGCTTCCGCTATTCATCTTTAGATATTTATATTAAAGTAAATTATAAGTGTGGTAAGATTTTAGAATTAAGTTTGTTGTTGCTGTTCCGCTGGTATCTGATCTAAATTGCATATCGGTAATCGCAGTTCTGTAATTTCACTTATATCTATACCAGCTTCCGCTATTCATCTTTAGATATTTATATTAAAGTAAATTATAAGTGTGGTAAGATTTTAGAATTAAGTTTGTTGTTGCTGTTCCGCTGGTAACTGATCTAAATTGCTTATCGGTAATCGCAGTTCTGTAATTTCACTTATATCTATACCAGCTTCCGCTATTCATCTTTAGATATTAATATTAAAGTAAATTATAAGTGTGGTAAGATTTTAGAATTAAGTTTGTTGTTGCTGTTCCGCTGGTATCTGATCTAAATTGCTTATCGGTAATCGCAGTTCTGTAATTTCACTTATATCTATACCAGCTTCCGCTATTCATCTTTAGATATTTATATTAAAATAAATTATAAGTGTGGTAAGATTTTAGAATTAAGTTTGTTATTGCTGTTCCGCTGGTATCTGATCTAAATTGCTTATCGGTAATCGCAGTTCTGTAATTTCACTTATATCTATACCAGCTTCCGCTATTCATCTTTAGATATTTTTATTAAAGTAAATTATAAGTGTGGTAAGATTTTAGAATTAAGTTTGTTGTTGCTGTTCCGCTGGTATCTGATCTAAATTGCTTATCGGTAATCGCAGTTCTGTAATTTCACTTATATCTATACCAGCTTCCGCTATTCATCTTTAGATATTTATATTAAAGTAAATTATAAGTGTGGTAAGATTTTAGAATTAAGTTTGTTGTTGCTGTTCCGCTGGTATCTGATCTAAATTGCTTATCGGTAATCGCAGTTCTGTAATTTCACTTATATCTATACCAGCTTCCGCTATTCATCTTTAGATATTTATATTAAAGTAAATTATAAGTGTGGTAAGATTTTAGAATTAAGTTTGTTGTTGCTGTTCCGCTGGTATCTGATCTAAATTGCTTATCGGTAATCGCAGTTCTGTAATTTCACTTATATCTATACCAGCTTCCACTATTCATCTTTAGATATTTATATTAAAGTAAATTATAAGTGTGGTAAGATTTTAGAATTAAGTTTGTTGTTGCTGTTCCGCTGGTATCTGATCTAAATTGCTTATCGGTAATCGCAGTTCTGTAATTTCACTTATATCTATACCAGCTTCCGCTATTCATCTTTAGATTTTTATATTAAAGTAAATTATAAGTGTGGTAAGATTTTAGAATTAAGTTTGTTGTTGCTGTTCCGCTGGTAACTGATCTAAATTGCTTATCGGTAATCGCAGTTCTGTAATTTCACTTATATCTATACCAGCTTCCGCTATTCATCTTTAGATATTAATATTAAAGTAAATTATAAGTGTGGTAAGATTTTAGAATTAAGTTTGTTGTTGCTGTTCCGCTGGTATCTGATCTAAATTGCTTATCGGTAATCGCAGTTCTGTAATTTCACTTATATCTATACCAGCTTCCGCTATTCATCTTTAGATATTTATATTAAAATAAATTATAAGTGTGGTAAGATTTTAGAATTAAGTTTGTTATTGCTGTTCCGCTGGTATCTGATCTAAATTGCTTATCGGTAATCGCAGTTCTGTAATTTCACTTATATCTATACCAGCTTCCGCTATTCATCTTTAGATATTTATATTAAAGTAAATTATAAGTGTGGTAAGATTTTAGAATTAAGTTTGTTGTTGCTGTTCCGCTGGTATCTGATCTAAATTGCTTATCGGTAATCGCAGTTCTGTAATTTCACTTATATCTATACCAGCTTCCGCTATTCATCTTTAGATATTTATATTAAAATAAATTATAAGTGTGGTAAGATTTTAGAATTAAGTTTGTTATTGCTGTTCCGCTGGTATCTGATCTAAATTGCTTATCGGTAATCGCAGTTCTGTAATTTCACTTATATCTATACCAGCTTCCGCTATTCATCTTTAGATATTTTTATTAAAGTAAATTATAAGTGTGGTAAGATTTTAGAATTAAGTTTGTTGTTGCTGTTCCGCTGGTATCTGATCTAAATTGCTTATCGGTAATCGCAGTTCTGTAATTTCACTTATATCTATACCAGCTTCCGCTATTCATCTTTAGATATTTATATTAAAGTAAATTATAAGTGTGGTAAGATTTTAGAATTAAGTTTGTTGTTGCTGTTCCGCTGGTATCTGATCTAAATTGCTTATCGGTAATCGCAGTTCTGTAATTTCACTTATATCTATACCAGCTTCCGCTATTCATCTTTAGATATTTATATTAAAGTAAATTATAAGTGTGGTAAGATTTTAGAATTAAGTTTGTTGTTGCTGTTCCGCTGGTATCTGATCTAAATTGCTTATCGGTAATCGCAGTTCTGTAATTTCACTTATATCTCTACCAGCTTCCGCTATTCATCTTTAGATATTTATATTAAAGTAAATTATAAGTGTGGTAAGATTTTAGAATTAAGTTTGTTGTTGCTGTTCCGCTGGTATCTGATCTAAATTGCTTATCGGTAATCGCAGTTCTGTAATTTCACTTATATCTATACCAGCTTCCGCTATTCATCTTTAGATATTTATATTAAAGTAAATTATAAGTGTGGTAAGATTTTAGAATTAAGTTTGTTGTTGCTGTTCCGCTGGTATCTGATCTAAATTGCTTTTCGGTAATCGCAGTTCTGTAATTTCACTTATATCTATATCAGCTTCCGCTATTCATCTTTAGATATTTATATTAAAGTAAATTATAAGTGTGGTAAGATTTTAGAATTAAGTTTGTTGTTGCTGTTCCGCTGGTATCTGATCTAAATTGCTTATCGGTAATTGCAGTTCTGTAATTTCACTTATATCTATACCAGCTTCCGCTATTCATCTTTAGATATTTATATTAAAGTAAATTATAAGTGTGGTAAGATTTTAGTATTAAGTTTGTTGTTGCTGTTCCGCTGGTATCTGATCTAAATTGCTTATCGGTAATCGCAGTTCTGTAATTTCACTTATATCTATACCAGCTTCCGCTATTCATCTTTAGATATTTATATTAAAGTAAATTATAAGTGTGGTAAGATTTTAGAATTAAGTTTGTTGTTGCTGTTCCGCTGGTATCTGATCTAAATTGCTTATCGGTAATCGCAGTTCTGTAATTTCACTTATATCTATACCAGCTTCCACTATTCAATTTTAGAGATTTATATTAAAGTAAATTATAAGTGTGGTAAGATTTTAGAATTAAGTTTGTTGTTGCTGTTCCGCTGGTATCTGATCTAAATTGCTTATCGGTAATCGCAGTTCTGTAATTTCACTTATATCTATACCAGCTTCCGCTATTCATCTTTAGATATTTATATTAAAGTAAATTATAAGTGTGGTAAGATTTTAGAATTAAGTTTGTTGTTGCTGTTCCGCTGGTAACTGATCTAAATTGCTTATCGGTAATCGCAGTTCTGTAATTTCACTTATATCTATACCAGCTTCCGCTATTCATCTTTAGATATTAATATTAAAGTAAATTATAAGTGTGGTAAGATTTTAGAATTAAGTTTGTTGTTGCTGTTCCGCTGGTATCTGATCTAAATTGCTTATCGGTAATCGCAGTTCTGTAATTTCACTTATATCTATACCAGCTTCCGCTATTCATCTTTAGATATTTATATTAAAATAAATTATAAGTGTGGTAAGATTTTAGAATTAAGTTTGTTATTGCTGTTCCGCTGGTATCTGATCTAAATTGCTTATCGGTAATCGCAGTTCTGTAATTTCACTTATATCTATACCAGCTTCCGCTATTCATCTTTAGATATTTATATTAAAGTAAATTATAAGTGTGGTAAGATTTTAGAATTAAGTTTGTTGTTGCTGTTCCGCTGGTATCTGATCTAAATTGCTTATCGGTAATCGCAGTTCTGTAATTTCACTTATATCTATACCAGCTTCCGCTATTCATCTTTAGATATTTATATTAAAGTAAATTATAAGTGTGGTAAGATTTTAGAATTAAGTTTGTTGTTGCTGTTCCGCTGGTATCTGATCTAAATTGCTTATCGGTAATCGCAGTTCTGTAATTTCACTTATATCTATACCAGCTTCCGCTATTCATCTTTAGATATTTATATTAAAGTAAATTATAAGTGTGGTAAGATTTTAGAATTAAGTTTGTTGTTGCTGTTCCGCTGGTAACTGATCTAAATTGCTTATCGGTAATCGCAGTTCTGTAATTTCACTTATATCTATACCAGCTTCCGCTATTCATCTTTAGATATTAATATTAAAGTAAATTATAAGTGTGGTAAGATTTTAGAATTAAGTTTGTTGTTGCTGTTCCGCTGGTATCTGATCTAAATTGCTTATCGGTAATCGCAGTTCTGTAATTTCACTTATATCTATACCAGCTTCCGCTATTCATCTTTAGATATTTATATTAAAATAAATTATAAGTGTGGTAAGATTTTAGAATTAAGTTTGTTATTGCTGTTCCGCTGGTATCTGATCTAAATTGCTTATCGGTAATCGCAGTTCTGTAATTTCACTTATATCTATACCAGCTTCCGCTATTCATCTTTAGATATTTTTATTAAAGTAAATTATAAGTGTGGTAAGATTTTAGAATTAAGTTTGTTGTTGCTGTTCCGCTGGTATCTGATCTAAATTGCTTATCGGTAATCGCAGTTCTGTAATTTCACTTATATCTATACCAGCTTCCGCTATTCATCTTTAGATATTTATATTAAAGTAAATTATAAGTGTGGTAAGATTTTAGAATTAAGTTTGTTGTTGCTGTTCCGCTGGTATCTGATCTAAATTGCTTATCGGTAATCGCAGTTCTGTAATTTCACTTATATCTATACCAGCTTCCGCTATTCATCTTTAGATATTTATATTAAAGTAAATTATAAGTGTGGTAAGATTTTAGAATTAAGTTTGTTGTTGCTGTTCCGCTGGTATCTGATCTAAATTGCTTATCGGTAATCGCAGTTCTGTAATTTCACTTATATCTCTACCAGCTTCCGCTATTCATCTTTAGATATTTATATTAAAGTAAATTATAAGTGTGGTAAGATTTTAGAATTAAGTTTGTTGTTGCTGTTCCGCTGGTATCTGATCTAAATTGCTTATCGGTAATCGCAGTTCTGTAATTTCACTTATATCTATACCAGCTTCCGCTATTCATCTTTAGATATTTATATTAAAGTAAATTATAAGTGTGGTAAGATTTTAGAATTAAGTTTGTTGTTGCTGTTCCGCTGGTATCTGATCTAAATTGCTTTTCGGTAATCGCAGTTCTGTAATTTCACTTATATCTATATCAGCTTCCGCTATTCATCTTTAGATATTTATATTAAAGTAAATTATAAGTGTGGTAAGATTTTAGAATTAAGTTTGTTGTTGCTGTTCCGCTGGTATCTGATCTAAATTGCTTATCGGTAATTGCAGTTCTGTAATTTCACTTATATCTATACCAGCTTCCGCTATTCATCTTTAGATATTTATATTAAAGTAAATTATAAGTGTGGTAAGATTTTAGTATTAAGTTTGTTGTTGCTGTTCCGCTGGTATCTGATCTAAATTGCTTATCGGTAATCGCAGTTCTGTAATTTCACTTATATCTATACCAGCTTCCGCTATTCATCTTTAGATATTTATATTAAAGTAAATTATAAGTGTGGTAAGATTTTAGAATTAAGTTTGTTGTTGCTGTTCCGCTGGTATCTGATCTAAATTGCTTATCGGTAATCGCAGTTCTGTAATTTCACTTATATCTATACCAGCTTCCACTATTCATCTTTAGATATTTATATTAAAGTAAATTATAAGTGTGGTAAGATTTTAGAATTAAGTTTGTTGTTGCTGTTCCGCTGGTATCTGATCTAAATTGCTTATCGGTAATCGCAGTTCTGTAATTTCACTTATATCTATACCAGCTTCCGCATTTCATCTTTAGATATTTATATTAAAGTAAATTATAAGTGTGGTAAGATTTTAGAATTAAGTTTGTTGTTGCTGTTCCGCTGGTATCTGATCTAAATTGCTTATCGGTAATCGCAGTTCTGTAATTTCACTTATATCTATACCAGCTTCCGCATTTCATCTTTAGATATTTATATTAAAGTAAATTATAAGTGTGGTAAGATTTTAGAATTAAGTTTGTTGTTGCTGTTCCGCTGGTATCTGATCTAAATTGCTTATCGGTAATCGCAGTTCTGTAATTTCACTTATATCTATACCAGCTTCCGCTATTCATCTTTAGATATTTATATTAAAATAAATTATAAGTGTGGTAAGATTTTAGAATTAAGTTTGTTATTGCTGTTCCGCTGGTATCTGATCTAAATTGCTTATCGGTAATCGCAGTTCTGTAATTTCACTTATATCTATACCAGCTTCCGCTATTCATCTTTAGATATTTATATTAAAGTAAATTATAAGTGTGGTAAGATTTCAGAATTAAGTTTGTTGTTGCTGTTCCGCTGGTATCTGATCTAAATTGCTTATCGGTAATCGCAGTTCTGTAATTTCACTTATATCTATACCAGCTTCCGCTATTCATCTTTAGATATTTATATTAAAGTAAATTATAAGTGTGGTAAGATTGTAGAATTAAGTTTGTTGTTGCTGTTCCGCTGGTAACTGATCTAAATTGCTTATCGGTAATCGCAGTTCTGTAATTTCACTTATATCTATACCAGCTTCCGCTATTCATCTTTAGATATTAATATTAAAGTAAATTATAAGTGTGGTAAGATTTTAGAATTAAGTTTGTTGTTGCTGTTCCGCTGGTATCTGATCTAAATTGCTTATCGGTAATCGCAGTTCTGTAATTTCACTTATATCTATACCAGCTTCCGCTATTCATCTTTAGATATTTATATTAAAATAAATTATAAGTGTGGTAAGATTTTAGAATTAAGTTTGTTATTGCTGTTCCGCTGGTATCTGATCTAAATTGCTTATCGGTAATCGCAGTTCTGTAATTTCACTTATATCTATACCAGCTTCCGCTATTCATCTTTAGATATTTATATTAAAGTAAATTATAAGTGTGGTAAGATTTTAGAATTAAGTTTGTTGTTGCTGTTCCGCTGGTATCTGATCTAAATTGCTTATCGGTAATCGCAGTTCTGTAATTTCACTTATATCTATACCAGCTTCCGCTATTCATCTTTAGATATTTATATTAAAGTAAATTATAAGTGTGGTAAGATTTTAGAATTAAGTTTGTTGTTGCTGTTCCGCTGGTATCTGATCTAAATTGCTTATCGGTAATCGCAGTTCTGTAATTTCACTTATATCTATACCAGCTTCCGCTATTCATCTTTAGATATTTATATTAAAGTAAATTATAAGTGTGGTAAGATTTTAGAATTAAGTTTGTTGTTGCTGTTCCGCTGGTATCTGATCTAAATTGCTTATCGGTAATCGCAGTTCTGTAATTTCACTTATATCTATACCAGCTTCCGCTATTCATCTTTAGATATTTATATTAAAGTAAATTATAAGTGTGGTAAGATTTTAGAATTAAGTTTGTTGTTGCTGTTCCGCTGGTATCTGATCTAAATTGCTTATCGGTAATCGCAGTTCTGTAATTTCACTTATATCTATACCAGCTTCCGCTATTCATCTTTAGATATTTATATTAAAGTAAATTATAAGTGTGGTAAGATTTTAGAATTAAGTTTGTTGTTGCTGTTCCGCTGGTATCTGATCTAAATTGCTTTTCGGTAATCGCAGTTCTGTAATTTCACTTATATCTATATCAGCTTCCGCTATTCATCTTTAGATATTTATATTAAAGTAAATTATAAGTGTGGTAAGATTTTAGAATTAAGTTTGTTGTTGCTGTTCCGCTGGTATCTGATCTAAATTGCTTATCGGTAATCGCAGTTCTGTAATTTCACTTATATCTATACCAGCTTCCGCTATTCATCTTTAGATATTTATATTAAAGTAAATTATAAGTGTGGTAAGATTTTAGAATTAAGTTTGTTGTTGCTGTTCCGCTGGTATCTGATCTAAATTGCTTATCGGTAATCGCAGTTCTGTAATTTCACTTATATCTATACCAGCTTCCGCTATTCATCTTTAGATATTTATATTAAAGTAAATTATAAGTGTGGTAAGATTTTAGAATTAAGTTTGTTGTTGCTGTTCCGCTGGTATCTGATTTAAATTGCTTATCGGTAATCGCAGTTCTGTAATTTCACTTATATCTATACCAGCTTCCGCTATTCATCTTTAGATATTTATATTAAAGTAAATTATAAGTGTGGTAAGATTTTAGAATTAAGTTTGTTGTTGCTGTTCCGCTGGTAACTGATCTAAATTGCTTATCGGTAATCGCAGTTCTGTAATTTCACTTATATCTATACCAGCTTCCGCTATTCATCTTTAGATATTAATATTAAAGTAAATTATAAGTGTGGTAAGATTTTAGAATTAAGTTTGTTGTTGCTGTTCCGCTGGTATCTGATCTAAATTGCTTATCGGTAATCGCAGTTCTGTTATTTCACTTATATCTATACCAGCTTCCGCTATTGATCTTTAGATATTTATATTAAAGTAAATTATAAGTGTGGTAAGATTTTAGAATTAAGTTTGTTGTTGCTGTTCCGCTGGTATCTGATCTAAATTGCTTATCGGTAATCGCAGTTCTGTAATTTCACTTATATCTATACCAGCTTCCGCTATTGATCTTTAGATATTTATATTAAAGTAAATTATAAGTGTGGTAAGATTTTAGAATTAAGTTTGTTGTTGCTGTTCCGCTGGTATCTGATCTAAATTGCTTATCGGTAATCGCAGTTCTGTAATTTCACTTATATCTATACCAGCTTCCGCTATTCATCTTTAGATATTTATATTAAAGTAAATTATAAGTGTGGTAAGATTTTAGAATTAAGTTTGTTGTTGCTGTTCCGCTGGTATCTGATCTAAATTGCTTATCGGTAATCGCAGTTCTGTAATTTCACTTATATCTATACCAGCTTCCGCTATTCATCTTTAGATATTTATATTAAAGTAAATTATAAGTGTGGTAAGATTTTAGAATTAAGTTTGTTGTTGCTGTTCCGCTGGTATCTGATCTAAATTGCTTATCGGTAATCGCAGTTCTGTAATTTCACTTATATCTATACCAGCTTCCACTATTCATCTTTAGATATTTATATTAAAGTAAATTATAAGTGTGGTAAGATTTTAGAATTAAGTTTGTTGTTGCTGTTCCGCTGGTATCTGATCTAAATTGCTTATCGGTAATCGCAGTTCTGTAATTTCACTTATATCTATACCAGCTTCCGCTATTGATCTTTAGATATTTATATTAAAGTAAATTATAAGTGTGGTAAGATTTTAGAATTAAGTTTGTTGTTGCTGTTCCGCTGGTATCTGATCTAAATTGCTTATCGGTAATCGCAGTTCTGTAATTTCACTTATATCTATACCAGCTTCCGCATTTCATCTTTAGATATTTATATTAAAGTAAATTATAAGTGTGGTAAGATTTTAGAATTAAGTTTGTTGTTGCTGTTTCGCTGGTATCTGATCTAAATTGCTTATCGGTAATCGCAGTTCTGTAATTTCACTTATATCTATACCAGCTTCCGCTATTCATCTTTAGATATTTATATTAAAGTAAATTATAAGTGTGGTAAGATTTTAGAATTAAGTTTGTTATTGCTGTTTCGCTGGTATCTGATCTAAATTGCTTATCGGTAATCGCAGTTCTGTAATTTCACTTATATCTATACCAGCTTCCGCTATTCATCTTTAGATATTTATATTAAAGTAAATTATAAGTGTGGTAAGATTTCAGAATTAAGTTTGTTGTTGCTGTTCCGCTGGTATCTGATCTAAATTGCTTATCGGTAATCGCAGTTCTGTAATTTCACTTATATCTATACCAGCTTCCGCTATTCATCTTTAGATATTAATATTAAAGTAAATTATAAGTGTGGTAAGATTTTAGAATTAAGTTTGTTGTTGCTGTTCCGCTGGTAACTGATCTAAATTGCTTATCGGTAATCGCAGTTCTGTAATTTCACTTATATCTATACCAGCTTCCGCTATTCATCTTTAGATATTAATATTAAAGTAAATTATAAGTGTGGTAAGATTTTAGAATTAAGTTTGTTGTTGCTGTTCCGCTGGTATCTGATCTAAATTGCTTATCGGTAATCGCAGTTCTGTAATTTCACTTATATCTATACCAGCTTCCGCTATTCATCTTTAGATATTTATATTAAAATAAATTATAAGTGTGGTAAGATTTTAGAATTAAGTTTGTTGTTGCTGTTCCGCTGGTATCTGATCTAAATTGCTTATCGGTAATCGCAGTTCTGTAATTTCACTTATATCTATACCAGCTTCCGCTATTCATCTTTAGATATTTATATTAAAGTAAATTATAAGTGTGGTAAGATTTTAGAATTAAGTTTGTTGTTGCTGTTCCGCTGGTATCTGATCTAAATTGCTTATCGGTAATCGCAGTTCTGTAATTTCACTTATATCTATACCAGCTTCCGCTATTCATCTTTAGATATTTATATTAAAGTAAAATTATAAGTGTGGTAAGATTTTAGAATTAAGTTTGTTGTTGCTGTTCCGCTGGTATCTGATCTAAATTGCTTATCGGTAATCGCAGTTCTGTAATTTCACTTATATCTATACCAGCTTCCGCTATTCATCTTTAGATATTTATATTAAAGTAAATTATAAGTGTGGTAAGATTTTAGAATTAAGTTTGTTGTTGCTGTTCCGCTGGTATCTGATCTAAATTGCTTATCGGTAATCGCAGTTCTGTAATTTCACTTATATCTATACCAGCTTCCGCTATTCATCTTTAGATATTTATATTAAAGTAAATTATAAGTGTGGTAAGATTTTAGAATTAAGTTTGTTGTTGCTGTTCCGCTGGTATCTGATCTAAATTGCTTTTCGGTAATCGCAGTTCTGTAATTTCACTTATATCTATACCAGCTTCCGCTATTCATCTTTAGATATTTATATTAAAGTAAATTATAAGTGTGGTAAGATTTTAGAATTAAGTTTGTTGTTGCTGTTCCGCTGGTATCTGATCTAAATTGCTTATCGGTAATCGCAGTTCTGTAATTTCACTTATATCTATATCAGCTTCCGCTATTCATCTTTAGATATTTATATTAAAGTAAATTATAAGTGTGGTAAGATTTTAGAATTAAGTTTGTTGTTGCTGTTCCGCTGGTATCTGATCTAAATTGCTTATCGGTAATCGCAGTTCTGTAATTTCACTTATATCTATACCAGCTTCCACTATTCATCTTTAGATATTTATATTAAAGTAAATTATAAGTGTGGTAAGATTTTAGAATTAAGTTTGTTGTTGCTGTTCCGCTGGTATCTGATCTAAATTGCTTATCGGTAATCGCAGTTCTGTAATTTCACTTATATCTATACCAGCTTCCACTATTCATCTTTAGATATTTATATTAAAGTAAATTATAAGTGTGGTAAGATTTTAGAATTAAGTTTGTTGTTGCTGTTCCGCTGGTATCTGATCTAAATTGCTTATCGGTAATCGCAGTTCTGTAATTTCACTTATATCTATACCAGCTTCCGCTATTGATCTTTAGATATTTATATTAAAGTAAATTATAAGTGTGGTAAGATTTTAGAATTAAGTTTGTTGTTGCTGTTCCGCTGGTATCTGATCTAAATTGCTTATCGGTAATCGCAGTTCTGTAATTTCACTTATATCTATACCAGCTTCCGCTATTCATCTTTAGATATTTATATTAAAGTAAATTATAAGTGTGGTAAGATTTTAGAATTAAGTTTGTTGTTGCTGTTCCGCTGGTATCTGATCTAAATTGCTTATCGGTAATCGCAGTTCTGTAATTTCACTTATATCTATACCAGCTTCCGCTATTCATCTTTAGATATTTATATTAAAGTAAATTATAAGTGTGGTAAGATTTTAGAATTAAGTTTGTTGTTGCTGTTCCGCTGGTATCTGATTTAAATTGCTTATCGGTAATCGCAGTTCTGTAATTTCACTTATATCTATACCAGCTTCCGCTATTCATCTTTAGATATTTATATTAAAGTAAATTATAAGTGTGGTAAGATTTTAGAATTAAGTTTGTTATTGCTGTTTCGCTGGTATCTGATCTAAATTGCTTATCGGTAATCGCAGTTCTGTAATTTCACTTATATCTATACCAGCTTCCGCTATTCATCTTTAGATATTTATATTAAAGTAAATTATAAGTGTGGTAAGATTTTAGAATTAAGTTTGTTGTTGCTGTTCCGCTGGTATCTGATCTAAATTGCTTATCGGTAATCGCAGTTCTGTAATTTCACTTATATCTATACCAGCTTCCGCTATTCATCTTTAGATATTTATATTAAAGTAAATTATAAGTGTGGTAAGATTTTAGAATTAAGTTTGTTGTTGCTGTTCCGCTGGTATCTGATCTAAATTGCTTATCGGTAATCGCAGTTCTGTAATTTCACTTATATCTATACCAGCTTCCGCTATTCATCTTTAGATATTTATATTAAAGTAAATTATAAGTGTGGTAAGATTTTAGAATTAAGTTTGTTGTTGCTGTTCCGCTGGTATCTGATCTAAATTGCTTATCGGTAATCGCAGTTCTGTAATTTCACTTATATCTATACCAGCTTGCGCTATTCATCTTTAGATATTTATATTAAAGTAAATTATAAGTATGGTAAGATTTTAGAATTAAGTTTGTTGTTGCTGTTCCGCTGGTATCTGATCTAAATTGCTTATCGGTAATCGCAGTTCTGTAATTTCACTTATATCTATACCAGCTTCCGCTATTCATCTTTAGATATTTATATTAAAGTAAATTATAAGTGTGGTAAGATTTTAGAATTAAGTTTGTTGTTGCTGTTCCGCTGGTATCTGATCTAAATTGCTTATCGGTAATCGCAGTTCTGTAATTTCACTTATATCTATACCAGCTTCCGCTATTCATCTTTAGATATTTATATTAAAGTAAATTATAAGTGTGGTAAGATTTTAGAATTAAGTTTGTTGTTGCTGTTCCGCTGGTATCTGATCTAAATTGCTTATCGGTAATCGCAGTTCTGTAATTTCACTTATATCTATACCAGCTTCCGCTATTCATCTTTAGATATTTATATTAAAGTAAATTATAAGTGTGGTAAGATTTTAGAATTAAGTTTGTTGTTGCTGTTCCGCTGGTATCTGATCTAAATTGCTTATCAGTAATCGCAGTTCTGTAATTTCACTTATATCTATACCAGCTTCCCCTATTCATCTTTAGATATTTATATTAAAGTAAATTATAAGTGTGGTAAGATTTTAGAATTAAATCTGTTGTTGCGGTTCCGCTGGTATCTGATCTAAATTGCTTATCGGTAATCGCAGTTCTGTAATTTCACTTATATCTATACCAGCTTCCGCTATTCATCTTTAGATATTTATATTAAAGTAAATTATAAGTGTGGTAAGATTTTAGAATTAAGTTTGTTGTTGCTGTTCCGCTGGTATCTGATCTAAATTGCTTATCGGTAATCGCAGTTCTGTAATTTCACTTATATCTATACCAGCTTCCGCTATTCATCTTTAGATATTTATATTAAAGTAAATTATAAGTGTGGTAAGATTTTAGAATTAAGTTTGTTGTTGCTGTTCCGCTGGTATCTGATCTAAATTGCTTATCGGTAATCGCAGTTCTGTAATTTCACTTATATCTATACCAGCTTCCGCTATTCATCTTTAGATATTTATATTAAAGTAAATTATAAGTGTGGTAAGATTTTAGAATTAAGTTTGTTGTTGCTGTTCCGCTGGTAACTGATCTAAATTGCTTATCGGTAATCGCAGTTCTGTAATTTCACTTATATCTATACCAGCTTCCGCTATTCATCTTTAGATATTAATATTAAAGTAAATTATAAGTGTGGTAAGATTTTAGAATTAAGTTTGTTGTTGCTGTTCCGCTGGTATCTGATCTAAATTGCTTATCGGTAATCGCAGTTCTGTAATTTCACTTATATCTATACCAGCTTCCGCTATTCATCTTTAGATATTTATATTAAAATAAATTATAAGTGTGGTAAGATTTTAGAATTAAGTTTGTTGTTGCTGTTCCGCTGGTATCTGATCTAAATTACTTATCGGTAATCGCAGTTCTGTAATTTCACTTATATCTATACCAGCTTCCGCTATTCATCTTTAGATATTTATATTAAAGTAAATTATAAGTGTGGTAAGATTTTAGAATTAAGTTTGTTGTTGCTGTTCCGCTGGTATCTGATCTAAATTGCTTATCGGTAATCGCAGTTCTGTAATTTCACTTATATCTCTACCAGCTTCCGCTATTCATCTTTAGATATTTATATTAAAGTAAATTATAAGTGTGGTAAGATTTTAGAATTAAGTTTGTTGTTGCTGTTCCGCTGGTATCTGATCTAAATTGCTTATCGGTAATCGCAGTTCTGTAATTTCACTTATATCTCTACCAGCTTCCGCTATTCATCTTTAGATATTTATATTAAAGTAAATTATAAGTGTGGTAAGATTTTAGAATTAAGTTTGTTGTTGCTGTTCCGCTGGTATCTGATCTAAATTGCTTATCGGTAATCGCAGTTCTGTAATTTCACTTATATCTATACCAGCTTCCGCTATTCATCTTTAGATATTTATATTAAAGTAAATTATAAGTGTGGTAAGATTTTAGAATTAAGTTTGTTGTTGCTGTTCCGCTGGTATCTGATCTAAATTGCTTATCGGTAATCGCAGTTCTGTAATTTCACTTATATCTATACCAGCTTCCACTATTCATCTTTAGATATTTATATTAAAGTAAATTATAAGTGTGGTAAGATTTTAGAATTAAGTTTGTTGTTGCTGTTCCGCTGGTATCTGATCTAAATTGCTTATCGGTAATCGCAGTTCTGTTATTTCACTTATATCTATACCAGCTTCCGCTATTGATCTTTAGATATTTATATTAAAGTAAATTATAAGTGTGGTAAGATTTTAGAATTAAGTTTGTTGTTGCTGTTCCGCTGGTATCTGATCTAAATTGCTTATCGGTAATCGCAGTTCTGTAATTTCACTTATATCTATACCAGCTTCCGCTATTGATCTTTAGATATTTATATTAAAGTAAATTATAAGTGTGGTAAGATTTTAGAATTAAGTTTGTTGTTGCTGTTCCGCTGGTATCTGATCTAAATTGCTTATCGGTAATCGCAGTTCTGTAATTTCACTTATATCTATACCAGCTTCCGCTATTGATCTTTAGATATTTATATTAAAGTAAATTATAAGTGTGGTAAGATTTTAGAATTAAGTTTGTTGTTGCTGTTCCGCTGGTATCTGATCTAAATTGCTTATCGGTAATCGCAGTTCTGTAATTTCACTTATATCTATACCAGCTTCCGCTATTCATCTTTAGATATTTATATTAAAGTAAATTATAAGTGTGGTAAGATTTTAGAATTAAGTTTGTTGTTGCTGTTCCGCTGGTATCTGATCTAAATTGCTTATCGGTAATCGCAGTTCTGTAATTTCACTTATATCTATACCAGCTTGCGCTATTCATCTTTAGATATTTATATTAAAGTAAATTATAAGTGTGGTAAGATTTTAGAATTAAGTTTGTTGTTGCTGTTCCGCTGGTATCTGATCTAAATTGCTTATCGGTAATCGCAGTTCTGTTATTTCACTTATATCTATACCAGCTTCCGCTATTGATCTTTAGATATTTATATTAAAGTAAATTATAAGTGTGGTAAGATTTTAGAATTAAGTTTGTTGTTGCTGTTCCGCTGGTATCTGATCTAAATTGCTTATCGGTAATCGCAGTTCTGTAATTTCACTTATATCTATACCAGCTTCCGCTATTGATCTTTAGATATTTATATTAAAGTAAATTATAAGTGTGGTAAGATTTTAGAATTAAGTTTGTTGTTGCTGTTCCGCTGGTATCTGATCTAAATTGCTTATCGGTAATCGCAGTTCTGTAATTTCACTTATATCTATACCAGCTTCCGCTATTCATCTTTAGATATTTATATTAAAGTAAATTATAAGTGTGGTAAGATTTTAGAATTAAGTTTGTTGTTGCTGTTCCGCTGGTATCTGATCTAAATTGCTTATCGGTAATCGCAGTTCTGTAATTTCACTTATATCTATACCAGCTTCCGCTATTCATCTTTAGATATTTATATTAAAGTAAATTATAAGTGTGGTAAGATTTTAGAATTAAGTTTGTTGTTGCTGTTCCGCTGGTATCTGATCTAAATTGCTTATCGGTAATCGCAGTTCTGTAATTTCACTTATATCTATACCAGCTTCCACTATTCATCTTTAGATATTTATATTAAAGTAAATTATAAGTGTGGTAAGATTTTAGAATTAAGTTTGTTGTTGCTGTTCCGCTGGTATCTGATCTAAATTGCTTATCGGTAATCGCAGTTCTGTAATTTCACTTATATCTATACCAGCTTCCGCTATTGATCTTTAGATATTTATATTAAAGTAAATTATAAGTGTGGTAAGATTTTAGAATTAAGTTTGTTGTTGCTGTTCCGCTGGTATCTGATCTAAATTGCTTATCGGTAATCGCAGTTCTGTAATTTCACTTATATCTATACCAGCTTCCGCATTTCATCTTTAGATATTTATATTAAAGTAAATTATAAGTGTGGTAAGATTTTAGAATTAAGTTTGTTGTTGCTGTTCCGCTTGTATCTGATCTAAATTGCTTATCGGTAATCGCAGTTCTGTAATTTCACTTATATCTATACCAGCTTCCGCTATTCATCTTTAGATATTTATATTAAAATAAATTATAAGTGTGGTAAGATTTTAGAATTAAGTTTGTTATTGCTGTTCCGCTGGTATCTGATCTAAATTGCTTATCGGTAATCGCAGTTCTGTAATTTCACTTATATCTATACCAGCTTCCGCTATTCATCTTTAGATATTTATATTAAAGTAAATTATAAGTGTGGTAAGATTTCAGAATTAAGTTTGTTGTTGCTGTTCCGCTGGTATCTGATCTAAATTGCTTATCGGTAATCGCAGTTCTGTAATTTCACTTATATCTATACCAGCTTCCGCTATTCATCTTTAGATATTTATATTAAAGTAAATTATAAGTGTGGTAAGATTTTAGAATTAAGTTTGTTGTTGCTGTTCCGCTGGTAACTGATCTAAATTGCTTATCGGTAATCGCAGTTCTGTAATTTCACTTATATCTATACCAGCTTCCGCTATTCATCTTTAGATATTAATATTAAAGTAAATTATAAGTGTGGTAAGATTTTAGAATTAAGTTTGTTGTTGCTGTTCCGCTGGTATCTGATCTAAATTGCTTATCGGTAATCGCAGTTCTGTAATTTCACTTATATCTATACCAGCTTCCGCTATTCATCTTTAGATATTTATATTAAAATAAATTATAAGTGTGGTAAGATTTTAGAATTAAGTTTGTTATTGCTGTTCCGCTGGTATCTGATCTAAATTGCTTATCGGTAATCGCAGTTCTGTAATTTCACTTATATCTATACCAGCTTCCGCTATTCATCTTTAGATATTTATATTAAAGTAAATTATAAGTGTGGTAAGATTTTAGAATTAAGTTTGTTGTTGCTGTTCCGCTGGTATCTGATCTAAATTGCTTATCGGTAATCGCAGTTCTGTAATTTCACTTATATCTATACCAGCTTGCGCTATTCATCTTTAGATATTTATATTAAAGTAAATTATAAGTATGGTAAGATTTTAGAATTAAGTTTGTTGTTGCTGTTCCGCTGGTATCTGATCTAAATTGCTTATCGGTAATCGCAGTTCTGTAATTTCACTTATATCTATACCAGCTTCCGCTATTCATCTTTAGATATTTATATTAAAGTAAATTATAAGTGTGGTAAGATTTTAGAATTAAGTTTGTTGTTGCTGTTCCGCTGGTATCTGATCTAAATTGCTTATCGGTAATCGCAGTTCTGTAATTTCACTTATATCTATACCAGCTTCCGCTATTCATCTTTAGATATTTATATTAAAGTAAATTATAAGTGTGGTAAGATTTTAGAATTAAGTTTGTTGTTGCTGTTCCGCTGGTATCTGATCTAAATTGCTTATCGGTAATCGCAGTTCTGTAATTTCACTTATATCTATACCAGCTTCCGCTATTCATCTTTAGATATTTATATTAAAGTAAATTATAAGTGTGGTAAGATTTTAGAATTAAGTTTGTTGTTGCTGTTCCGCTGGTATCTGATCTAAATTGCTTATCAGTAATCGCAGTTCTGTAATTTCACTTATATCTATACCAGCTTCCGCTATTCATCTTTAGATATTTATATTAAAGTAAATTATAAGTGTGGTAAGATTTTAGAATTAAATCTGTTGTTGCGGTTCCGCTGGTATCTGATCTAAATTGCTTATCGGTAATCGCAGTTCTGTAATTTCACTTATATCTATACCAGCTTCCGCTATTCATCTTTAGATATTTATATTAAAGTAAATTATAAGTGTGGTAAGATTTTAGAATTAAGTTTGTTGTTGCTGTTCCGCTGGTATCTGATCTAAATTGCTTATCGGTAATCGCAGTTCTGTAATTTCACTTATATCTATACCAGCTTCCGCTATTCATCTTTAGATATTTATATTAAAGTAAATTATAAGTGTGGTAAGATTTTAGAATTAAGTTTGTTGTTGCTGTTCCGCTGGTATCTGATCTAAATTGCTTATCGGTAATCGCAGTTCTGTAATTTCACTTATATCTATACCAGCTTCCGCTATTCATCTTTAGATATTTATATTAAAGTAAATTATAAGTGTGGTAAGATTTTAGAATTAAGTTTGTTGTTGCTGTTCCGCTGGTAACTGATCTAAATTGCTTATCGGTAATCGCAGTTCTGTAATTTCACTTATATCTATACCAGCTTCCGCTATTCATCTTTAGATATTAATATTAAAGTAAATTATAAGTGTGGTAAGATTTTAGAATTAAGTTTGTTGTTGCTGTTCCGCTGGTATCTGATCTAAATTGCTTATCGGTAATCGCAGTTCTGTAATTTCACTTATATCTATACCAGCTTCCGCTATTCATCTTTAGATATTTATATTAAAATAAATTATAAGTGTGGTAAGATTTTAGAATTAAGTTTGTTATTGCTGTTCCGCTGGTATCTGATCTAAATTGCTTATCGGTAATCGCAGTTCTGTAATTTCACTTATATCTATACCAGCTTCCGCTATTCATCTTTAGATATTTATATTAAAGTAAATTATAAGTGTGGTAAGATTTTAGAATTAAGTTTGTTGTTGCTGTTCCGCTGGTATCTGATCTAAATTGCTTATCGGTAATCGCAGTTCTGTAATTTCACTTATATCTATACCAGCTTCCGCTATTCATCTTTAGATATTTATATTAAAGTAAATTATAAGTGTGGTAAGATTTTAGAATTAAGTTTGTTGTTGCTGTTCCGCTGGTATCTGATCTAAATTGCTTATCGGTAATCGCAGTTCTGTAATTTCACTTATATCTATACCAGCTTCCGCTATTCATCTTTAGATATTTATATTAAAGTAAATTATAAGTGTGGTAAGATTTTAGAATTAAGTTTGTTGTTGCTGTTCCGCTGGTATCTGATCTAAATTGCTTATCGGTAATCGCAGTTCTGTAATTTCACTTATATCTATACCAGCTTCCGCTATTCATCTTTAGATATTTATATTAAAGTAAATTATATGTGTGGTAAGATTTTAGAATTAAGTTTGTTGTTGCTGTTCCGCTGGTATCTGATCTAAATTGCTTATCGGTAATCGCAGTTCTGTAATTTCACTTATATCTATACCAGCTTCCACTATTCATCTTTAGATATTTATATTAAAGTAAATTATAAGTGTGGTAAGATTTTAGAATTAAGTTTGTTGTTGCTGTTCCGCTGGTATCTGATCTAAATTGCTTATCGGTAATCGCAGTTCTGTTATTTCACTTATATCTATACCAGCTTCCGCTATTGATCTTTAGATATTTATATTAAAGTAAATTATAAGTGTGGTAAGATTTTAGAATTAAGTTTGTTGTTGCTGTTCCGCTGGTATCTGATCTAAATTGCTTATCGGTAATCGCAGTTCTGTAATTTCACTTATATCTATACCAGCTTCCGCTATTGATCTTTAGATATTTATATTAAAGTAAATTATAAGTGTGGTAAGATTTTAGAATTAAGTTTGTTGTTGCTGTTCCGCTGGTATCTGATCTAAATTGCTTATCGGTAATCGCAGTTCTGTAATTTCACTTATATCTATACCAGCTTCCGCTATTCATCTTTAGATATTTATATTAAAGTAAATTATAAGTGTGGTAAGATATTAGAATTAAGTTTGTTGTTGCTGTTCCGCTGGTATCTGATCTAAATTGCTTATCGGTAATCGCAGTTCTGTAATTTCACTTATATCTATACCAGCTTCCGCTATTCATCTTTAGATATTTATATTAAAGTAAATTATAAGTGTGGTAAGATTTTAGAATTAAGTTTGTTGTTGCTGTTCCGCTGGTATCTGATCTAAATTGCTTATCGGTAATCGCAGTTCTGTAATTTCACTTATATCTATACCAGCTTCCACTATTCATCTTTAGATATTTATATTAAAGTAAATTATAAGTGTGGTAAGATTTTAGAATTAAGTTTGTTGTTGCTGTTCCGCTGGTATCTGATCTAAATTGCTTATCGGTAATCGCAGTTCTGTAATTTCACTTATATCTATACCAGCTTCCGCTATTGATCTTTAGATATTTATATTAAAGTAAATTATAAGTGTGGTAAGATTTTAGAATTAAGTTTGTTGTTGCTGTTCCGCTGGTATCTGATCTAAATTGCTTATCGGTAATCGCAGTTCTGTAATTTCACTTATATCTATACCAGCTTCCGCATTTCATCTTTAGATATTTATATTAAAGTAAATTATAAGTGTGGTAAGATTTTAGAATTAAGTTTGTTGTTGCTGTTCCGCTGGTATCTGATCTAAATTGCTTATCGGTAATCGCAGTTCTGTAATTTCACTTATATCTATACCAGCTTCCGCTATTCATCTTTAGATATTTATATTAAAATAAATTATAAGTGTGGTAAGATTTTAGAATTAAGTTTGTTATTGCTGTTCCGCTGGTATCTGATCTAAATTGCTTATCGGTAATCGCAGTTCTGTAATTTCACTTATATCTATACCAGCTTCCGCTATTCATCTTTAGATATTTATATTAAAGTAAATTATAAGTGTGGTAAGATTTCAGAATTAAGTTTGTTGTTGCTGTTCCGCTGGTATCTGATCTAAATTGCTTATCGGTAATCGCAGTTCTGTAATTTCACTTATATCTATACCAGCTTCCGCTATTCATCTTTAGATATTTATATTAAAGTAAATTATAAGTGTGGTAAGATTTTAGAATTAAGTTTGATGTTGCTGTTCCGCTGGTAACTGATCTAAATTGCTTATCGGTAATCGCAGTTCTGTAATTTCACTTATATCTATACCAGCTTCCGCTATTCATCTTTAGATATTAATATTAAAGTAAATTATAAGTGTGGTAAGATTTTAGAATTAAGTTTGTTGTTGCTGTTCCGCTGGTATCTGATCTAAATTGCTTATCGGTAATCGCAGTTCTGTAATTTCACTTATATCTATACCAGCTTCCGCTATTCATCTTTAGATATTTATATTAAAATAAATTATAAGTGTGGTAAGATTTTAGAATTAAGTTTGTTATTGCTGTTCCGCTGGTATCTGATCTAAATTGCTTATCGGTAATCGCAGTTCTGTAATTTCACTTATATCTATACCAGCTTCCGCTATTCATCTTTAGATATTTATATTAAAGTAAATTATAAGTGTGGTAAGATTTTAGAATTAAGTTTGTTGTTGCTGTTCCGCTGGTATCTGATCTAAATTGCTTATCGGTAATCGCAGTTCTGTAATTTCACTTATATCTATACCAGCTTGCGCTATTCATCTTTAGATATTTATATTAAAGTAAATTATAAGTATGGTAAGATTTTAGAATTAAGTTTGTTGTTGCTGTTCCGCTGGTATCTGATCTAAATTGCTTATCGGTAATCGCAGTTCTGTAATTTCACTTATATCTATACCAGCTTCCGCTATTCATCTTTAGATATTTATATTAAAGTAAATTATAAGTGTGGTAAGATTTTAGAATTAAGTTTGTTGTTGCTGTTCCGCTGGTATCTGATCTAAATTGCTTATCGGTAATCGCAGTTCTGTAATTTCACTTATATCTATACCAGCTTCCGCTATTCATCTTTAGATATTTATATTAAAGTAAATTATAAGTGTGGTAAGATTTTAGAATTAAGTTTGTTGTTGCTGTTCCGCTGGTAACTGATCTAAATTGCTTATCGGTAATCGCAGTTCTGTAATTTCACTTATATCTATACCAGCTTCCGCTATTCATCTTTAGATATTAATATTAAAGTAAATTATAAGTGTGGTAAGATTTTAGAATTAAGTTTGTTGTTGCTGTTCCGCTGGTATCTGATCTAAATTGCTTATCGGTAATCGCAGTTCTGTAATTTCACTTATATCTATACCAGCTTCCGCTATTCATCTTTAGATATTTATATTAAAATAAATTATAAGTGTGGTAAGATTTTAGAATTAAGTTTGTTATTGCTGTTCCGCTGGTATCTGATCTAAATTGCTTATCGGTAATCGCAGTTCTGTAATTTCACTTATATCTATACCAGCTTCCGCTATTCATCTTTAGATATTTATATTAAAGTAAATTATAAGTGTGGTAAGATTTTAGAATTAAGTTTGTTGTTGCTGTTCCGCTGGTATCTGATCTAAATTGCTTATCGGTAATCGCAGTTCTGTAATTTCACTTATATCTATACCAGCTTCCGCTATTCATCTTTAGATATTTATATTAAAGTAAATTATAAGTGTGGTAAGATTTTAGAATTAAGTTTGTTGTTGCTGTTCCGCTGGTATCTGATCTAAATTGCTTATCGGTAATCGCAGTTCTGTAATTTCACTTATATCTATACCAGCTTCCGCTATTCATCTTTAGATATTTATATTAAAGTAAATTATAAGTGTGGTAAGATTTTAGAATTAAGTTTGTTGTTGCTGTTCCGCTGGTATCTGATCTAAATTGCTTATCGGTAATCGCAGTTCTGTAATATCACTTATATCTATACCAGCTTCCGCTATTCATCTTTAGATATTTATATTAAAGTAAATTATATGTGTGGTAAGATTTTAGAATTAAGTTTGTTGTTGCTGTTCCGCTGGTATCTGATCTAAATTGCTTATCGGTAATCGCAGTTCTGTAATTTCACTTATATCTATACCAGCTTCCACTATTCATCTTTAGATATTTATATTAAAGTAAATTATAAGTGTGGTAAGATTTTAGAATTAAGTTTGTTGTTGCTGTTCCGCTGGTATCTGATCTAAATTGCTTATCGGTAATCGCAGTTCTGTTATTTCACTTATATCTATACCAGCTTCCGCTATTGATCTTTAGATATTTATATTAAAGTAAATTATAAGTGTGGTAAGATTTTAGAATTAAGTTTGTTGTTGCTGTTCCGCTGGTATCTGATCTAAATTGCTTATCGGTAATCGCAGTTCTGTAATTTCACTTATATCTATACCAGCTTCCGCTATTGATCTTTAGATATTTATATTAAAGTAAATTATAAGTGTGGTAAGATTTTAGAATTAAGTTTGTTGTTGCTGTTCCGCTGGTATCTGATCTAAATTGCTTATCGGTAATCGCAGTTCTGTAATTTCACTTATATCTATACCAGCTTCCGCTATTCATCTTTAGATATTTATATTAAAGTAAATTATAAGTGTGGTAAGATTTTAGAATTAAGTTTGTTGTTGCTGTTCCGCTGGTATCTGATCTAAATTGCTTATCGGTAATCGCAGTTCTGTAATTTCACTTATATCTATACCAGCTTCCGCTATTCATCTTTAGATATTTATATTAAAGTAAATTATAAGTGTGGTAAGATTTTAGAATTAAGTTTGTTGTTGCTGTTCCGCTGGTATCTGATCTAAATTGCTTATCGGTAATCGCAGTTCTGTAATTTCACTTATATCTATACCAGCTTCCACTATTCATCTTTAGATATTTATATTAAAGTAAATTATAAGTGTGGTAAGATTTTAGAATTAAGTTTGTTGTTGCTGTTCCGCTGGTATCTGATCTAAATTGCTTATCGGTAATCGCAGTTCTGTAATTTCACTTATATCTATACCAGCTTCCGCTATTGATCTTTAGATATTTATATTAAAGTAAATTATAAGTGTGGTAAGATTTTAGAATTAAGTTTGTTGTTGCTGTTCCGCTGGTATCTGATCTAAATTGCTTATCGGTAATCGCAGTTCTGTAATTTCACTTATATCTATACCAGCTTCCGCATTTCATCTTTAGATATTTATATTAAAGTAAATTATAAGTGTGGTAAGATTTTAGAATTAAGTTTGTTGTTGCTGTTCCGCTGGTATCTGATCTAAATTGCTTATCGGTAATCGCAGTTCTGTAATTTCACTTATATCTATACCAGCTTCCGCTATTCATCTTTAGATATTTATATTAAAATAAATTATAAGTGTGGTAAGATTTTAGAATTAAGTTTGTTATTGCTGTTCCGCTGGTATCTGATCTAAATTGCTTATCGGTAATCGCAGTTCTGTAATTTCACTTATATCTATACCAGCTTCCGCTATTCATCTTTAGATATTTATATTAAAGTAAATTATAAGTGTGGTAAGATTTCAGAATTAAGTTTGTTGTTGCTGTTCCGCTGGTATCTGATCTAAATTGCTTATCGGTAATCGCAGTTCTGTAATTTCACTTATATCTATACCAGCTTCCGCTATTCATCTTTAGATATTTATATTAAAGTAAATTATAAGTGTGGTAAGATTTTAGAATTAAGTTTGTTGTTGCTGTTCCGCTGGTAACTGATCTAAATTGCTTATCGGTAATCGCAGTTCTGTAATTTCACTTATATCTATACCAGCTTCCGCTATTCATCTTTAGATATTAATATTAAAGTAAATTATAAGTGTGGTAAGATTTTAGAATTAAGTTTGTTGTTGCTGTTCCGCTGGTATCTGATCTAAATTGCTTATCGGTAATCGCAGTTCTGTAATTTCACTTATATCTATACCAGCTTCCGCTATTCATCTTTAGATATTTATATTAAAATAAATTATAAGTGTGGTAAGATTTTAGAATTAAGTTTGTTATTGCTGTTCCGCTGGTATCTGATCTAAATTGCTTATCGGTAATCGCAGTTCTGTAATTTCACTTATATCTATACCAGCTTCCGCTATTCATCTTTAGATATTTATATTAAAGTAAATTATAAGTGTGGTAAGATTTTAGAATTAAGTTTGTTGTTGCTGTTCCGCTGGTATCTGATCTAAATTGCTTATCGGTAATCGCAGTTCTGTAATTTCACTTATATCTATACCAGCTTCCGCTATTCATCTTTAGATATTTATATTAAAGTAAATTATAAGTGTGGTAAGATTTTAGAATTAAGTTTGTTGTTGCTGTTCCGCTGGTATCTGATCTAAATTGCTTATCGGTAATCGCAGTTCTGTAATTTCACTTATATCTATACCAGCTTCCGCTATTCATCTTTAGATATTTATATTAAAGTAAATTATAAGTGTGGTAAGATTTTAGAATTAAGTTTGTTGTTGCTGTTCCGCTGGTATCTGATCTAAATTGCTTATCGGTAATCGCAGTTCTGTAATTTCACTTATATCTATACCAGCTTCCGCTATTCATCTTTAGATATTTATATTAAAGTAAATTATAAGTGTGGTAAGATTTTAGAATTAAGTTTGTTGTTGCTGTTCCGCTGGTATCTGATCTAAATTGCTTATCGGTAATCGCAGTTCTGTAATTTCACTTATATCTATACCAGCTTCCGCTATTCATCTTTAGATATTTATATTAAAGTAAATTATAAGTGTGGTAAGATTTTAGAATTAAGTTTGTTGTTGCTGTTCCGCTGGTATCTGATCTAAATTGCTTATCGGTAATCGCAGTTCTGTAATATCACTTATATCTATACCAGCTTCCGCTATTCATCTTTAGATATTTATATTAAAGTAAATTATATGTGTGGTAAGATTTTAGAATTAAGTTTGTTGTTGCTGTTCCGCTGGTATCTGATCTAAATTGCTTATCGGTAATCGCAGTTCTGTAATTTCACTTATATCTATACCAGCTTCCACTATTCATCTTTAGATATTTATATTAAAGTAAATTATAAGTGTGGTAAGATTTTAGAATTAAGTTTGTTGTTGCTGTTCCGCTGGTATCTGATCTAAATTGCTTATCGGTAATCGCAGTTCTGTTATTTCACTTATATCTATACCAGCTTCCGCTATTGATCTTTAGATATTTATATTAAAGTAAATTATAAGTGTGGTAAGATTTTAGAATTAAGTTTGTTGTTGCTGTTCCGCTGGTATCTGATCTAAATTGCTTATCGGTAATCGCAGTTCTGTAATTTCACTTATATCTATACCAGCTTCCGCTATTGATCTTTAGATATTTATATTAAAGTAAATTATAAGTGTGGTAAGATTTTAGAATTAAGTTTGTTGTTGCTGTTCCGCTGGTATCTGATCTAAATTGCTTATCGGTAATCGCAGTTCTGTAATTTCACTTATATCTATACCAGCTTCCGCTATTCATCTTTAGATATTTATATTAAAGTAAATTATAAGTGTGGTAAGATTTTAGAATTAAGTTTGTTGTTGCTGTTCCGCTGGTATCTGATCTAAATTGCTTATCGGTAATCGCAGTTCTGTAATTTCACTTATATCTATACCAGCTTCCGCTATTCATCTTTAGATATTTATATTAAAGTAAATTATAAGTGTGGTAAGATTTTAGAATTAAGTTTGTTGTTGCTGTTCCGCTGGTATCTGATCTAAATTGCTTATCGGTAATCGCAGTTCTGTAATTTCACTTATATCTATACCAGCTTCCACTATTCATCTTTAGATATTTATATTAAAGTAAATTATAAGTGTGGTAAGATTTTAGAATTAAGTTTGTTGTTGCTGTTCCGCTGGTATCTGATCTAAATTGCTTATCGGTAATCGCAGTTCTGTAATTTCACTTATATCTATACCAGCTTCCGCTATTGATCTTTAGATATTTATATTAAAGTAAATTATAAGTGTGGTAAGATTTTAGAATTAAGTTTGTTGTTGCTGTTCCGCTGGTATCTGATCTAAATTGCTTATCGGTAATCGCAGTTCTGTAATTTCACTTATATCTATACCAGCTTCCGCATTTCATCTTTAGATATTTATATTAAAGTAAATTATAAGTGTGGTAAGATTTTAGAATTAAGTTTGTTGTTGCTGTTCCGCTGGTATCTGATCTAAATTGCTTATCGGTAATCGCAGTTCTGTAATTTCACTTATATCTATACCAGCTTCCGCTATTCATCTTTAGATATTTATATTAAAATAAATTATAAGTGTGGTAAGATTTTAGAATTAAGTTTGTTATTGCTGTTCCGCTGGTATCTGATCTAAATTGCTTATCGGTAATCGCAGTTCTGTAATTTCACTTATATCTATACCAGCTTCCGCTATTCATCTTTAGATATTTATATTAAAGTAAATTATAAGTGTGGTAAGATTTCAGAATTAAGTTTGTTGTTGCTGTTCCGCTGGTATCTGATCTAAATTGCTTATCGGTAATCGCAGTTCTGTAATTTCACTTATATCTATACCAGCTTCCGCTATTCATCTTTAGATATTTATATTAAAGTAAATTATAAGTGTGGTAAGATTTTAGAATTAAGTTTGTTGTTGCTGTTCCGCTGGTAACTGATCTAAATTGCTTATCGGTAATCGCAGTTCTGTAATTTCACTTATATCTATACCAGCTTCCGCTATTCATCTTTAGATATTAATATTAAAGTAAATTATAAGTGTGGTAAGATTTTAGAATTAAGTTTGTTGTTGCTGTTCCGCTGGTATCTGATCTAAATTGCTTATCGGTAATCGCAGTTCTGTAATTTCACTTATATCTATACCAGCTTCCGCTATTCATCTTTAGATATTTATATTAAAATAAATTATAAGTGTGGTAAGATTTTAGAATTAAGTTTGTTATTGCTGTTCCGCTGGTATCTGATCTAAATTGCTTATCGGTAATCGCAGTTCTGTAATTTCACTTATATCTATACCAGCTTCCGCTATTCATCTTTAGATATTTATATTAAAGTAAATTATAAGTGTGGTAAGATTTTAGAATTAAGTTTGTTGTTGCTGTTCCGCTGGTATCTGATCTAAATTGCTTATCGGTAATCGCAGTTCTGTAATTTCACTTATATCTATACCAGCTTCCGCTATTCATCTTTAGATATTTATATTAAAGTAAATTATAAGTGTGGTAAGATTTTAGAATTAAGTTTGTTGTTGCTGTTCCGCTGGTATCTGATCTAAATTGCTTATCGGTAATCGCAGTTCTGTAATTTCACTTATATCTATACCAGCTTCCGCTATTCATCTTTAGATATTTATATTAAAGTAAATTATAAGTGTGGTAAGATTTTAGAATTAAGTTTGTTGTTGCTGTTCCGCTGGTATCTGATCTAAATTGCTTATCGGTAATCGCAGTTCTGTAATTTCACTTATATCTATACCAGCTTCCGCTATTCATCTTTAGATATTTATATTAAAGTAAATTATAAGTGTGGTAAGATATTAGAATTAAGTTTGTTGTTGCTGTTCCGCTGGTATCTGATCTAAATTGCTTATCGGTAATCGCAGTTCTGTAATTTCACTTATATCTATACCAGCTTCCGCTATTCATCTTTAGATATTTATATTAAAGTAAATTATAAGTGTGGTAAGATTTTAGAATTAAGTTTGTTGTTGCTGTTCCGCTGGTATCTGATCTAAATTGCTTTTCGGTAATCGCAGTTCTGTAATTTCACTTATATCTATATCAGCTTCCGCTATTCATCTTTAGATATTTATGTTAAAGTAAATTATAAGTGTGGTAAGATTTTAGAATTAAGTTTGTTGTTGCTGTTCCGCTGGTATCTGATCTAAATTGCTTATCGGTAATCGCAGTTCTGTAATTTCACTTATATCTATACCAGCTTCCGCTATTCATCTTTAGATATTTATATTAAAGTAAATTATAAGTGTGGTAAGATTTTAGAATTAAGTTTGTTGTTGCTGTTCCGCTGGTATCTGATCTAAATTGCTTATCGGTAATCGCAGTTCTGTAATTTCACTTATATCTATACCAGCTTCCACTATTCATCTTTAGATATTTATATTAAAGTAAATTATAAGTGTGGTAAGATTTTAGAATTAAGTTTGTTGTTGCTGTTCCGCTGGTATCTGATCTAAATTGCTTATCGGTAATCGCAGTTCTGTAATTTCACTTATATCTATACCAGCTTCCGCTATTGATCTTTAGATATTTATATTAAAGTAAATTATAAGTGTGGTAAGATTTTAGAATTAAGTTTGTTGTTGCTGTTCCGCTGGTATCTGATCTAAATTGCTTATCGGTAATCGCAGTTCTGTAATTTCACTTATATCTATACCAGCTTCCGCTATTGATCTTTAGATATTTATATTAAAGTAAATTATAAGTGTGGTAAGATTTTAGAATTAAGTTTGTTGTTGCTGTTCCGCTGGTATCTGATCTAAATTGCTTATCGGTAATCGCAGTTCTGTAATTTCACTTATATCTATACCAGCTTCCGCTATTCATCTTTAGATATTTATATTAAAGTAAATTATAAGTGTGGTAAGATTTTAGAATTAAGTTTGTTGTTGCTGTTCCGCTGGTATCTGATCTAAATTGCTTATCGGTAATCGCAGTTCTGTAATTTCACTTATATCTATACCAGCTTCCGCTATTCATCTTTAGATATTTATATTAAAGTAAATTATAAGTGTGGTAAGATTTTAGAATTAAGTTTGTTGTTGCTGTTCCGCTGGTATCTGATTTAAATTGCTTATCGGTAATCGCAGTTCTGTAATTTCACTTATATCTATACCAGCTTCCGCTATTCATCTTTAGATATTTATATTAAAGTAAATTATAAGTGTGGTAAGATTTTAGAATTAAGTTTGTTATTGCTGTTTCGCTGGTATCTGATCTAAATTGCTTATCGGTAATCGCAGTTCTGTAATTTCACTTATATCTATACCAGCTTCCGCTATTCATCTTTAGATATTTATATTAAAGTAAATTATAAGTGTGGTAAGATTTTAGAATTAAGTTTGTTGTTGCTGTTCCGCTGGTATCTGATCTAAATTGCTTATCGGTAATCGCAGTTCTGTAATTTCACTTATATCTATACCAGCTTCCGCTATTCATCTTTAGATATTTATATTAAAGTAAATTATAAGTGTGGTAAGATTTTAGAATTAAGTTTGTTGTTGCTGTTCCGCTGGTATCTGATCTAAATTGCTTATCGGTAATCGCAGTTCTGTAATTTCACTTATATCTATACCAGCTTCCGCTATTCATCTTTAGATATTTATATTAAAGTAAATTATAAGTGTGGTAAGATTTTAGAATTAAGTTTGTTGTTGCTGTTCCGCTGGTATCTGATCTAAATTGCTTATCGGTAATCGCAGTTCTGTAATTTCACTTATATCTATACCAGCTTGCGCTATTCATCTTTAGATATTTATATTAAAGTAAATTATAAGTATGGTAAGATTTTAGAATTAAGTTTGTTGTTGCTGTTCCGCTGGTATCTGATCTAAATTGCTTATCGGTAATCGCAGTTCTGTAATTTCACTTATATCTATACCAGCTTCCGCTATTCATCTTTAGATATTTATATTAAAGTAAATTATAAGTGTGGTAAGATTTTAGAATTAAGTTTGTTGTTGCTGTTCCGCTGGTATCTGATCTAAATTGCTTATCGGTAATCGCAGTTCTGTAATTTCACTTATATCTATACCAGCTTCCGCTATTCATCTTTAGATATTTATATTAAAGTAAATTATAAGTGTGGTAAGATTTTAGAATTAAGTTTGTTGTTGCTGTTCCGCTGGTATCTGATCTAAATTGCTTATCGGTAATCGCAGTTCTGTAATTTCACTTATATCTATACCAGCTTCCGCTATTCATCTTTAGATATTTATATTAAAGTAAATTATAAGTGTGGTAAGATTTTAGAATTAAGTTTGTTGTTGCTGTTCCGCTGGTATGTGATCTAAATTGCTTATCAGTAATCGCAGTTCTGTAATTTCACTTATATCTATACCAGCTTCCCCTATTCATCTTTAGATATTTATATTAAAGTAAATTATAAGTGTGGTAAGATTTTAGAATTAAATCTGTTGTTGCGGTTCCGCTGGTATCTGATCTAAATTGCTTATCGGTAATCGCAGTTCTGTAATTTCACTTATATCTATACCAGCTTCCGCTATTCATCTTTAGATATTTATATTAAAGTAAATTATAAGTGTGGTAAGATTTTAGAATTAAGTTTGTTGTTGCTGTTCCGCTGGTATCTGATCTAAATTGCTTATCGGTAATCGCAGTTCTGTAATTTCACTTATATCTATACCAGCTTCCGCTATTCATCTTTAGATATTTATATTAAAGTAAATTATAAGTGTGGTAAGATTTTAGAATTAAGTTTGTTGTTGCTGTTCCGCTGGTATCTGATCTAAATTGCTTATCGGTAATCGCAGTTCTGTAATTTCACTTATATCTATACCAGCTTCCGCTATTCATCTTTAGATATTTATATTAAAGTAAATTATAAGTGTGGTAAGATTTTAGAATTAAGTTTGTTGTTGCTGTTCCGCTGGTAACTGATCTAAATTGCTTATCGGTAATCGCAGTTCTGTAATTTCACTTATATCTATACCAGCTTCCGCTATTCATCTTTAGATATTAATATTAAAGTAAATTATAAGTGTGGTAAGATTTTAGAATTAAGTTTGTTGTTGCTGTTCCGCTGGTATCTGATCTAAATTGCTTATCGGTAATCGCAGTTCTGTAATTTCACTTATATCTATACCAGCTTCCGCTATTCATCTTTAGATATTTATATTAAAATAAATTATAAGTGTGGTAAGATTTTAGAATTAAGTTTGTTATTGCTGTTCCGCTGGTATCTGATCTAAATTGCTTATCGGTAATCGCAGTTCTGTAATTTCACTTATATCTATACCAGCTTCCGCTATTCATCTTTAGATATTTATATTAAAGTGAATTATAAGTGTGGTAAGATTTTAGAATTAAGTTTGTTGTTGCTGTTCCGCTGGTATCTGATCTAAATTGCTTATCGGTAATCGCAGTTCTGTAATTTCACTTATATCTATACCAGCTTCCGCTATTCATCTTTAGATATTTATATTAAAGTAAATTATAAGTGTGGTAAGATTTTAGAATTAAGTTTGTTGTTGCTGTTCCGCTGGTATCTGATCTAAATTGCTTATCGGTAATCGCAGTTCTGTAATTTCACTTATATCTATACCAGCTTCCGCTATTCATCTTTAGATATTTATATTAAAGTAAATTATAAGTGTGGTAAGATTTTAGAATTAAGTTTGTTGTTGCTGTTCCGCTGGTATCTGATCTAAATTGCTTATCGGTAATCGCAGTTCTGTAATTTCACTTATATCTATACCAGCTTCCGCTATTCATCTTTAGATATTTATATTAAAGTAAATTATAAGTGTGGTAAGATTTTAGAATTAAGTTTGTTGTTGCTGTTCTGCTGGTATCTGATCTAAATTGCTTATCGGTAATTGCAGTTCTGTAATTTCACTTATATCTATACCAGCTTCCGCTATTCATCTTTAGATATTTATATTAAAGTAAATTATAAGTGTGGTAAGATTTTAGAATTAAGTTTGTTGTTGCTGTTCCGCTGGTATCTGATCTAAATTGCTTTTCGGTAATCGCAGTTCTGTAATTTCACTTATATCTATATCAGCTTCCGCTATTCATCTTTAGATATTTATATTAAAGTAAATTATAAGTGTGGTAAGATTTTAGAATTAAGTTTGTTGTTGCTGTTCCGCTGGTATCTGATCTAAATTGCTTATCGGTAATCGCAGTTCTGTAATTTCACTTATATCTATACCAGCTTCCCCTATTCATCTTTAGATATTTATATTAAAGTAAATTATAAGTGTGGTAAGATTTTAGAATTAAATCTGTTGTTGCGGTTCCGCTGGTATCTGATCTAAATTGCTTATCGGTAATCGCAGTTCTGTAATTTCACTTATATCTATATCAGCTTCCGCTATTCATCTTTAGATATTTATATTAAAGTAAATTATAAGTGTGGTAAGATTTTAGAATTAAGTTTGTTGTTGCTGTTCCGCTGGTATCTGATCTAAATTGCTTATCGGTAATCGCAGTTCTGTAATTTCACTTATATCTATACCAGCTTCCACTATTCATCTTTAGATATTTATATTAAAGTAAATTATAAGTGTGGTAAGATTTTGGAATTAAGTTTGTTGTTGCTGTTCCGCTGGTATCTGATCTAAATTGCTTATCGGTAATCGCAGTTCTGTAATTTCACTTATATCTATACCAGCTTCCGCTATTGATCTTTAGATATTTATATTAAAGTAAATTATAAGTGTGGTAAGATTTTAGAATTAAGTTTGTTGTTGCTGTTCCGCTGGTATCTGATCTAAATTGCTTATCGGTAATCGCAGTTCTGTAATTTCACTTATATCTATACCAGCTTCCGCATTTCATCTTTAGATATTTATATTAAAGTAAATTATAAGTGTGGTAAGATTTTAGAATTAAGTTTGTTGTTGCTGTTCCGCTGGTATCTGATCTAAATTGCTTATCGGTAATCGCAGTTCTGTAATTTCACTTATATCTATACCAGCTTCCGCTATTCATCTTTAGATATTTATATTAAAGTAAATTATAAGTGTGGTAAGATTTTAGAATTAAGTTTGTTGTTGCTGTTCCGCTGGTATCTGATCTAAATTGCTTATCGGTAATCACAGTTCTGTAATTTCACTTATATCTATACCAGCTTCCGCTATTCATCTTTAGATATTTATATTAAAGTAAATTATAAGTGTGGTAAGATTTTAGAATTAAGTTTGTTGTTGCTGTTCCGCTGGTATCTGATTTAAATTGCTTATCGGTAATCGCAGTTCTGTAATTTCACTTATATCTATACCAGCTTCCGCTATTCATCTTTAGATATTTATATTAAAGTAAATTATAAGTGTGGTAAGATTTTAGAATTAAGTTTGTTATTGCTGTTTCGCTGGTATCTGATCTAAATTGCTTATCGGTAATCGCAGTTCTGTAATTTCACTTATATCTAAACCAGCTTCCGCTATTCATCTTTAGATATTTATATTAAAGTAAATTATAAGTGTGGTAAGATTTTAGAATTAAGTTTGTTGTTGCTGTTCCGCTGGTATCTGATAAAATTGCTTATCGGTAATCGCAGTTCTGTAATTTCACTTATATCTATACCAGCTTCCGCTATTCATCTTTAGATATTTATATTAAAGTAAATTATAAGTGTGGTAAGATTTTAGAATTAAGTTTGTTGTTGCTGTTCCGCTGGTATCTGATCTAAATTGCTTTTCGGTAATCGCAGTTCTGTAATTTCACTTATATCTATATCAGCTTCCGCTATTCATCTTTAGATATTTATATTAAAGTAAATTATAAGTGTGGTAAGATTTTAGAATTAAGTTTGTTGTTGCTGTTCCGCTGGTATCTGATCTAAATTGCTTATCGGTAATCGCAGTTCTGTAATTTCACTTATATCTATACCAGCTTCCGCTTTTCATCTTTAGATATTTATATTAAAGTAAATTATAAGTGTGGTAAGATTTTAGAATTAAGTTTGTTGTTGCTGTTCCGCTGGTATCTGATCTAAATTGCTTATCGGTAATCGCAGTTCTGTAATTTCACTTATATCTATACCAGCTTCCGCTATTCATCTTTAGATATTTATATTAAAGTAAATTATAAGTGTGGTAAGATTTTAGAATTAAGTTTGTTGTTGCTGTTCCGCTGGTATCTGATCTAAATTGCTTATCGGTAATCGCAGTTCTGTAATTTCACTTATATCTATACCAGCTTCCGCTATTCATCTTTAGATATTTATATTAAAGTAAATTATAAGTGTGGTAAGATTTTAGAATTAAGTTTGTTGTTGCTGTTCCGCTGGTATCTGATCTAAATTGCTTATCGGTAATCGCAGTTCTGTAATTTCACTTATATCTATACCAGCTTCCGCTATTCATCTTTAGATATTTATATTAAAGTAAATTATAAGTGTGGTAAGATTTTAGAATTAAGTTTGTTGTTGCTGTTCCGCTGGTATCTGATCTAAATTGCTTATCGGTAATCGCAGTTCTGTAATTTCACTTATATCTATACCAGCTTCCACTATTCATCTTTAGATATTTATATTAAAGTAAATTATAAGTGTGGTAAGATTTTAGAATTAAGTTTGTTGTTGCTGTTCCGCTGGTATCTGATCTAAATTGCTTATCGGTAATCGCAGTTCTGTAATTTCACTTATATCTATACCAGCTTCCACTATTCATCTTTAGATATTTATATTAAAGTAAATTATAAGTGTGGTAAGATTTTAGAATTAAGTTTGTTGTTGCTGTTCCGCTGGTATCTGATCTAAATTGCTTATCGGTAATCGCAGTTCTGTAATTTCACTTATATCTATACCAGCTTCCGCTATTCATCTTTAGATATTTATATTAAAGTAAATTATAAGTGTGGTAAGATTTTAGAATTAAGTTTGTTGTTGCTGTTCCGCTGGTATCTGATCTAAATTGCTTATCGGTAATCGCAGTTCTGTAATTTCACTTATATCTATACCAGCTTCCGCTTTTCATGTTTAGATATTTATATTAAAGTAAATTATAAGTGTGGTAAGATTTTAGAATAAGTTTGTTGTTGCTGTTCCGCTGGTATCTGATCTAAATTGCTTATCGGTAATCGCAGTTCTGTAATTTCACTTATATCTATACCAGCTTCCGCTATTCATCTTTAGATATTTATATTAAAGTAAATTATAAGTGTGGTAAGATTTTAGAATTTAGTTTGTTGTTGCTGTTCCGCTGGTATCTGATCTAAATTGCTTATCGGTAATCGCAGTTCTGTAATTTCACTTATATCTATACCAGCTTCCGCTATTCGTCTTTAGATATTTATATTAAAGTAAATTATAAGTGTGGTAAGATTTTAGAATTAAGTTTGTTGTTGCTGTTCCGCTGGTATCTGATCTAAATTGCTTATCGGTAATCGCAGTTCTGTAATTTCACTTATATCTATACCAGCTTCCGCTATTCATCTTTAGATATTTATATTAAAGTAAATTATAAGTGTGGTAAGATTTTAGAATTAAGTTTGTTGTTGCTGTTCCGCTGGTATCTGATCTAAATTGCTTATCGGTAATCGCAGTTCTGTAATTTCACTTATATCTATACCAGCTTCCGCTATTCATCTTTAGATATTTATATTAAAGTAATTATAAGTGTGGTAAGATTTTAGAATTAAGTTTGTTGTTGCTGTTCCGCTGGTATCTGATCTAAATTGCTTATCGGTAATCGCAGTTCTGTAATTTCACTTATATCTATACCTGCTTCCGCTATTCATCTTTAGATATTTATATTAAAGTAAATTATAAGTGTGGTAAGATATTAGAATTAAGTTTGTTGTTGCTGTTCCGCTGGTATCTGATCTAAATTGCTTATCGGTAATCGCAGTTCTGTAATTTCACTTACATCTATACCAGCTTCCACTATTCATCTTTAGATATTTATATTAAAGTAAATTATAAGTGTGGTAAGATTTTAGAATTAAGTTTGTTGTTGCTGTTCCGCTGGTATCTGATCTAAATTGCTTATCGGTAATCGCAGTTCTGTAATTTCACTTATATCTATACCAGCTTCCGCTATTCATCTTTAGATATTTATATTAAAGTAAATTATAAGTGTGGTAAGATTTTAGAATTAAGTTTGTTGTTGCTGTTCCGCTGGTATCTGATCTAAATTGCTTATCGGTAATCGCAGTTCTGTAATTTCACTTATATCTATACCAGCTTCCGCTTTTCATCTTTAGATATTTATATTAAAGTAAATTATAAGTGTGGTAAGATTTTAGAATTAAGTTTGTTGTTGCTGTTCCGCTGGTATCTGATCTAAATTGCTTATCGGTAATCGCAGTTCTGTAATTTCACTTATATCTATACCAGCTTCCGCTATTCATCTTTAGATATTTATATTAAAGTAAATTATAAGTGTGGTAAGATTTTAGAATTAAGTTTGTTGTTGCTGTTCCGCTGGTATCTGATCTAAATTGCTTATCGGTAATCACAGTTCTGTAATTTCACTTATATCTATACCAGCTTCCGCTATTCATCTTTAGATAATTATATTAAAGTAAATTATAAGTGTGGTAAGATTTTAGAATTAAGTTTGTTGTTGTTGTTCCGCTGGTATCTGATCTAAATTGCTTATCGGTAATCGCAGTTCTGTAATTTCACTTATATCTATACCAGCTTCCGCTATTCATCTTTAGATATTTATATTAAAGTAAATTATAAGTGTGGTAAGATTTTAGAATTAAGTTTGTTATTGCTGTTCCGCTGGTATCTGATCTAAATTGCTTATCGGTAATCGCAGTTCTGTAATTTCACTTATATCTATACCAGCTTCCGCTATTCATCTTTAGATATTTATATTAAAGTAATTATAAGTGTGGTAAGATTTTAGAATTAAGTTTGTTGTTGCTGTTCCGCTGGTATCTGATCTAAATTGCTTATTGGTAATCGCAGTTCTGTAATGTCACTTATATCTATACCAGCTTCCGCTATTCATCTTTAGATATTTATATTAAAGTAAATTATAAGTGTGGTAAGATTTTAGAATTAAGTTTGTTGTTGCTGTTCCGCTGGTATCTGATCTAAATTGCTTATCGGTAATCGCAGTTCTGTAATTTCACTTATATCTATACCAGCTTCCACTATTCATCTTTAGATATTTATATTAAAGTAAATTATAAGTGTGGTAAGATTTTAGAATTAAGTTTGTTGTTGCTGTTCCGCTGGTATCTGATCTAAATTGCTTATCGGTAATCGCAGTTCTGTAATTTCACTTATATCTATACCAGCTTCCGCTATTCATCTTTAGATATTTATATTAAAGTAAATTATAAGTGTGGTAAGATTTTAGAATTACGTTTGTTGTTGCTGTTCCGCTGGTATCTGATCTAAATTGCTTATCGGTAATCGCAGTTCTGTAATTTCACTTATATCTATACCAGCTTCCGCTATTCATCTTTAGATATTTATATTAAAGTAAATTATAAGTGTGGTAAGATTTTAGAATTAAGTTTGTTGTTGCTGTTCCGCTGGTATCTGATCTAAATTGCTTATCGGTAATCGCAGTTCTGTAATTTCACTTATATCTATACCAGCTTCCGCTATTCATCTTTAGATATTTATATTAAAGTAAATTATAAGTGTGGTAAGATATTAGAATTAAGTTTGTTGTTGCTGTTCCGCTGGTATCTGATCTAAATTGCTTATCGGTAATCGCAGTTCTGTAATTTCACTTATATCTATACCAGCTTCCGCTATTCATTTTTAGATATTTATATTAAAGTAAATTATAAGTGTGGTAAGATTTTAGAATTAAGTTTGTTGTTGCTGTTCCGCTGGTATCTGATCTAAATTGCTTATCGGTAATCGCAGTTCTGTAATTTCACTTATATCTATACCAGCTTCCGCTATTCATCTTTAGATATTTATATTAAAGTAAATTATAAGTGTGGTAAGATATTAGAATTAAGTTTGTTGTTGCTGTTCCGCTGGTATCTGATCTAAATTGCTTATCGGTAATCGCAGTTCTGTAATTTCACTTATATCTATACCAGCTTCCGCTATTCATCTTTAGATATTTATATTAAAGTAAATTATAAGTGTGGTAAGATTTTAGAATTAAGTTTGTTGTTGCTGTTCCGCTGGTATCTGATCTAAATTGCTTATCGGTAATCGCAGTTCTGTAATTTCACTTATATCTATACCAGCTTCCACTATTCATCTTTAGATATTTATATTAAAGTAAATTATAAGTGTGGTAAGATTTTAGAATTAAGTTTGTTGTTGCTGTTCCGCTGGTATCTGATCTAAATTGCTTATCGGTAATCGCAGTTCTGTAATTTCACTTATATCTATACCAGCTTCCGCTATTCATCTTTAGATATTTATATTAAAGTAAATTATAAGTGTGGTAAGATTTTAGAATTACGTTTGTTGTTGCTGTTCCGCTGGTATCTGATCTAAATTGCTTATCGGTAATCGCAGTTCTGTAATTTCACTTATATCTATACCAGCTTCCGCTATTCATCTTTAGATATTTATATTAAAGTAAATTATAAGTGTGGTAAAATTTTAGAATTAAGTTTGTTGTTGCTGTTCCGCTGGTATCTGATCTAAATTGCTTATCGGTAATCGCAGTTCTGTAATTTCACATATATCTATACCAGCTTCCGCTATTCATCTTTAGATATTTATATTAAAGTAAATTATAAGTGTGGTAAGATTTTAGAATTAAGTTTGTTGTTGCTGTTCCGCTGGTATCTGATCTAAATTGCTTATCGGTAATCGCAGTTCTGTAATTTCACTTATATCTATACCAGCTTCCGCTATTCATCTTTAGATATTTATATTAAAGTAAATTATAAGTGTGGTAAGATTTTAGAATTAAGTTTGTTGTTGCTGTTCCGCTGGTATCTGATCTAAATTGCTTATCGGTAATCGCAGTTCTGTAATTTCACTTATATCTATACCAGCTTCCGCTATTCATCTTTAGATATTAATATTAAAGTAAATTATAAGTGTGGTAAGATTTTAGAATTAAGTTTGTTGTTGCTGTTCCGCTGGTATCTGATCTAAATTGCTTATCGGTAATCGCAGTTCTGTAATTTCACTTATATCTATACCAGCTTCCGCTATTCATCTTTAGATATTTATATTAAAGTAAATTATAAGTGTGGTAAGATTTTAGAATTAAGTTTGTTGTTGCTGTTCCGCTGGTATCTGATCTAAATTGCTTATCGGTAATCGCAGTTCTGTAATTTCACTTATATCTATACCAGCTTCCGCTATTCATCTTTAGATATTTATATTAAGGTAAATTATAAGTGTGGTAAGATTTTAGAATTAAGTTTGTTGTTGTTGTTCCGATGGTATCTGATCTAAATTGCTTATCGGTAATCGCAGTTCTGTAATTTCACTTATATCTATACCAGCTTCCGCTATTCATCTTTAGATATTTATATTAAAGTAAATTATAAGTGTGGTAAGATTTTAGAATTAAGTTTGTTGTTGCTGTTCCGCTGGTATCTGATCTAAATTGCTTATCGGTAATCACAGTTCTGTAATTTCACTTATATCTATACCAGCTTCCGCTATTCATCTTTAGATATTTATATTAAAGTAAATTATAAGTGTGGTAAGATTTTAGAATTAAGTTTGTTGTTGCTGTTCCGCTGGTATCTGATCTAAATTGCTTATCGGTAATCGCAGTTCTGTAATTTCACTTATATCTATACCAGCTTCCGCTATTCATCTTTAGATATTTATATTAAAGTAAATTATAAGTGTGGTAAGATTTTAGAATTACGTTTGTTGTTGCTGTTCCGCTGGTATCTGATCTAAATTGCTTATCGGTAATCGCAGTTCTGTAATTTCACTTATATCTATACCAGCTTCCGCTATTCATCTTTAGATATTTATATTAAAGTAAATTATAAGTGTGGTAAGATTTTAGAATTAAGTTTGTTGTTGCTGTTCCGCTGGTATCTGATCTAAATTGCTTATCGGTAATCGCAGTTCTGTAATTTCACTTATATCTATACCAGCTTCCGCTATTCATCTTTAGATATTTATATTAAAGTAAATTATAAGTGTGGTAAGATTTTAGAATTAAGTTTGTTGTTGCTGTTCCGCTGGTATCTGATCTAAATTGCTTATCGGTAATCGCAGTTCTGTAATTTCACTTATATCTATACCAGCTTCCGCTATTCATCTTTAGATATTTATATTAAAGTAAATTATAAGTGTGGTAAGATATTAGAATTAAGTTTGTTGTTGCTGTTCCGCTGGTATCTGATCTAAATTGCTTATCGGTAATCGCAGTTCTGTAATTTCACTTATATCTATACCAGCTTCCGCTATTCATCTTTAGATATTTATATTAAAGTAAATTATAAGTGTGGTAAGATTTTAGAATTAAGTTTGTTGTTGCTGTTCCGCTGGTATCTGATCTAAATTGCTTATCGGTAATCGCAGTTCTGTAATTTCACTTATATCTATACCAGCTTCCACTATTCATCTTTAGATATTTATATTAAAGTAAATTATAAGTGTGGTAAGATTTTAGAATTAAGTTTGTTGTTGCTGTTCCGCTGGTATCTGATCTAAATTGCTTATCGGTAATCGCAGTTCTGTAATTTCACTTATATCTATACCAGCTTCCACCATTCATCTTTAGATATTTATATTAAAGTAAATTATAAGTGTGGTAAGATTTTAGAATTAAGTTTGTTGTTGCTGTTCCGCTGGTATCTGATCTAAATTGCTTATCGGTAATCGCAGTTCTGTAATTTCACTTATATCTATACCAGCTTCCGCTATTCATCTTTAGATATTTATATTAAAGTAAATTATAAGTGTGGTAAGATTTTAGAATTAAGTTTGTTGTTGCTGTTCCGCTGGTATCTGATCTAAATTGCTTATCGGTAATCGCAGTTCTGTAATTTCACTTATATCTATACCAGCTTCCGCTTTTCATCTTTAGATATTTATATTAAAGTAAATTATAAGTGTGGTAAGATTTTAGAATTAAGTTTGTTGTTGCTGTTCCGCTGGTATCTGATCTAAATTGCTTATCGGTAATCGCAGTTCTGTAATTTCACTTATATCTATACCAGCTTCCGCTATTCATCTTTAGATATTTATATTAAAGTAAATTATAAGTGTGGTAAGATTTTAGAATTAAGTTTGTTGTTGCTGTTCCGCTGGTATCTGATCTAAATTGCTTATCGGTAATCACAGTTCTGTAATTTCACTTATATCTATACCAGCTTCCGCTATTCATCTTTAGATAATTATATTAAAGTAAATTATAAGTGTGGTAAGATTTTAGAATTAAGTTTGTTGTTGTTGTTCCGCTGGTATCTGATCTAAATTGCTTATCGGTAATCGCAGATCTGTAATTTCACTTATATCTATACCAGCTTCCGCTATTCATCTTTAGATATTTATATTAAAGTAAATTATAAGTGTGGTAAGATTTTAGAATTAAGTTTGTTATTGCTGTTCCGCTGGTATCTGATCTAAATTGCTTATCGGTAATCGCAGTTCTGTAATTTCACTTATATCTATACCAGCTTCCGCTATTCATCTTTAGATATTTATATTAAAGTAATTATAAGTGTGGTAAGATTTTAGAATTAAGTTTGTTGTTGCTGTTCCGCTGGTATCTGATCTAAATTGCTTATTGGTAATCGCAGTTCTGTAATGTCACTTATATCTATACCAGCTTCCGCTATTCATCTTTAGATATTTATATTAAAGTAAATTATAAGTGTGGTAAGATTTTAGAATTAAGTTTGTTGTTGCTGTTCCGCTGGTATCTGATCTAAATTGCTTATCGGTAATCGCAGTTCTGTAATTTCACTTATATCTATACCAGCTTCCACTATTCATCTTTAGATATTTATATTAAAGTAAATTATAAGTGTGGTAAGATTTTAGAATTAAGTTTGTTGTTGCTGTTCCGCTGGTATCTGATCTAAATTGCTTATCGGTAATCGCAGTTCTGTAATTTCACTTATATCTATACCAGCTTCCGCTATTCATCTTTAGATATTTATATTAAAGTAAATTATAAGTGTGGTAAGATTTTAGAATTACGTTTGTTGTTGCTGTTCCGCTGGTATCTGATCTAAATTGCTTATCGGTAATCGCAGTTCTGTAATTTCACTTATATCTATACCAGCTTCCGCTATTCATCTTTAGATATTTATATTAAAGTAAATTATAAGTGTGGTAAGATTTTAGAATTAAGTTTGTTGTTGCTGTTCCGCTGGTATCTGATCTAAATTGCTTATCGGTAATCGCAGTTCTGTAATTTCACTTATATCTATACCAGCTTCCGCTATTCATCTTTAGATATTTATATTAAAGTAAATTATAAGTGTGGTAAGATTTTAGAATTAAGTTTGTTGTTGCTGTTCCGCTGGTATCTGATCTAAATTGCTTATCGGTAATCGCAGTTCTGTAATTTCACTTATATCTATACCAGCTTCCGCTATTCATCTTTAGATATTTATATTAAAGTAAATTATAAGTGTGGTAAGATATTAGAATTAAGTTTGTTGTTGCTGTTCCGCTGGTATCTGATCTAAATTGCTTATCGGTAATCGCAGTTCTGTAATTTCACTTATATCTATACCAGCTTCCGCTATTCATCTTTAGATATTTATATTAAAGTAAATTATAAGTGTGGTAAGATTTTAGAATTAAGTTTGTTGTTGCTGTTCCGCTGGTATCTGATCTAAATTGCTTATCGGTAATCGCAGTTCTGTAATTTCACTTATATCTATACCAGCTTCCACTATTCATCTTTAGATATTTATATTAAAGTAAATTATAAGTGTGGTAAGATTTTAGAATTAAGTTTGTTGTTGCTGTTCCGCTGGTATCTGATCTAAATTGCTTATCGGTAATCGCAGTTCTGTAATTTCACTTATATCTATACCAGCTTCCACCATTCATCTTTAGATATTTATATTAAAGTAAATTATAAGTGTGGTAAGATTTTAGAATTAAGTTTGTTGTTGCTGTTCCGCTGGTATCTGATCTAAATTGCTTATCGGTAATCGCAGTTCTGTAATTTCACTTATATCTATACCAGCTTCCGCTATTCATCTTTAGATATTTATATTAAAGTAAATTATAAGTGTGGTAAGATTTTAGAATTAAGTTTGTTGTTGCTGTTCCGCTGGTATCTGATCTAAATTGCTTATCGGTAATCGCAGTTCTGTAATTTCACTTATATCTATACCAGCTTCCGCTTTTCATCTTTAGATATTTATATTAAAGTAAATTATAAGTGTGGTAAGATTTTAGAATTAAGTTTGTTGTTGCTGTTCCGCTGGTATCTGATCTAAATTGCTTATCGGTAATCGCAGTTCTGTAATTTCACTTATATCTATACCAGCTTCCGCTATTCATCTTTAGATATTTATATTAAAGTAAATTATAAGTGTGGTAAGATTTTAGAATTAAGTTTGTTGTTGCTGTTCCGCTGGTATCTGATCTAAATTGCTTATCGGTAATCACAGTTCTGTAATTTCACTTATATCTATACCAGCTTCCGCTATTCATCTTTAGATAATTATATTAAAGTAAATTATAAGTGTGGTAAGATTTTAGAATTAAGTTTGTTGTTGTTGTTCCGCTGGTATCTGATCTAAATTGCTTATCGGTAATCGCAGATCTGTAATTTCACTTATATCTATACCAGCTTCCGCTATTCATCTTTAGATATTTATATTAAAGTAAATTATAAGTGTGGTAAGATTTTAGAATTAAGTTTGTTATTGCTGTTCCGCTGGTATCTGATCTAAATTGCTTATCGGTAATCGCAGTTCTGTAATTTCACTTATATCTATACCAGCTTCCGCTATTCATCTTTAGATATTTATATTAAAGTAATTATAAGTGTGGTAAGATTTTAGAATTAAGTTTGTTGTTGCTGTTCCGCTGGTATCTGATCTAAATTGCTTATTGGTAATCGCAGTTCTGTAATGTCACTTATATCTATACCAGCTTCCGCTATTCATCTTTAGATATTTATATTAAAGTAAATTATAAGTGTGGTAAGATTTTAGAATTAAGTTTGTTGTTGCTGTTCCGCTGGTATCTGATCTAAATTGCTTATCGGTAATCGCAGTTCTGTAATTTCACTTATATCTATACCAGCTTCCACTATTCATCTTTAGATATTTATATTAAAGTAAATTATAAGTGTGGTAAGATTTTAGAATTAAGTTTGTTGTTGCTGTTCCGCTGGTATCTGATCTAAATTGCTTATCGGTAATCGCAGTTCTGTAATTTCACTTATATCTATACCAGCTTCCGCTATTCATCTTTAGATATTTATATTAAAGTAAATTATAAGTGTGGTAAGATTTTAGAATTACGTTTGTTGTTGCTGTTCCGCTGGTATCTGATCTAAATTGCTTATCGGTAATCGCAGTTCTGTAATTTCACTTATATCTATACCAGCTTCCGCTATTCATCTTTAGATATTTATATTAAAGTAAATTATAAGTGTGGTAAAATTTTAGAATTAAGTTTGTTGTTGCTGTTCCGCTGGTATCTGATCTAAATTGCTTATCGGTAATCGCAGTTCTGTAATTTCACATATATCTATACCAGCTTCCGCTACCGCTATTCATCTTTAGATATTTATATTAAAGTAAATTATAAGTGTGGTAAGATTTTAGAATTAAGTTTGTTGTTGCTGTTCCGCTGGTATCTGATCTAAATTGCTTATCGGTAATCGCAGTTCTGTAATTTCACTTATATCTATACAAGCTTCCGCTATTCATCTTTAGATATTTATATTAAAGTAAATTATAAGTGTGGTAAGATATTAGAATTAAGTTTGTTGTTGCTGTTCCGCTGGTATCTGATCTAATTGCTTATCGGTATCGCAGTTCTGTAATTTCACTTATATCTATACCAGCTTCCGCTATTCATCTTTAGATATTTATATTAAAGTAAATTATAAGTGTGGTAAGATTTTAGAATTAAGTTTGTTGTTGCTGTTCCGCTGGTATCTGATCTAAATTGCTTATCGGTAATCGCAGTTCTGTAATTTCACTTATATCTATACCAGCTTCCGCTTTTCATCTTTAGATATTTATATTAAAGTAAATTATAAGTGTGGTAAGATTTTAGAATTAAGTTTGTTGTTGCTGTTCCGCTGGTATCTGATCTAAATTGCTTATCGGTAATCGCAGTTCTGTAATCTTCACTTATATCTATACCAGCTTCCACCATTCATCTTTAGATATTTATATTAAAGTAAATTATAAGTGTGGTAAGATTTTAGAATTAAGTTTGTTGTTGCTGTTCCGCTGGTATCTGATCTAAATTGCTTATCGGTAATCACAGTTCTGTAATTTCACTTATATCTATACCAGCTTCCGCTATTCATCTTTAGATAATTATATTAAAGTAAATTATAAGTGTGGTAAGAGTTTAGAATTAAGTTTGTTGTTGTTGTTCCGCTGGTATCTGATCTAAATTGCTTATCGGTAATCGCAGATCTGTAATTTCACTTATATCTATACCAAGCTTCCGCTATTCATCTTTAGATATTTATATTAAAGTAAATTATAAGTGTGGTAAGATTTTAGAATTAAGTTTGTTATTGCTGTTCCGCTGGTATCTGATCTAAATTGCTTATCGGTAATCGCAGTTCTGTAATTTCACTTATATCTATACCAGCTTCCGCTATTCATCGTTAGATATTTATATTAAAGTAATTATAAGTGTGGTAAGATTTTAGAATTAGTTTGTTGTTTGCTGTTCCGCTGGTATCTGATCTAAATTGCTTATTGGTAATCGCAGTTCTGTAATGTCACTTATATCTATACCAGCTTCCGCTATCATCTTTAGATATTTATATTAAAGTAAATTATAAGTGTGGTAAGATTTTAGAATTAAGTTTGTTGTTGCTGTTCCGCTGGTATCTGATCTAAATTGCTTATCGGTAATCGCAGTCTGTAATTTCACTTATATCTATACCAGCTTCCACTATTCATCTTTAGATATTTATATTAAAGTAAATTATAAGTGTGGTAAGATTTTAGAATTAAGTTTGTTGTTGCTGTTCCGCTGGTATCTGATCTAAATTGCTTATCGGTAATCGCAGTTCTGTAATTTCACTTATATCTATACCAGCTTCCCGCTATTCATCTTTAGATATTTATATTAAAGTAAATTATAAGTGTGGTAAGATTTAGAATTACGTTTGTTGTTGCTGTTCCGCTGGTATCTGATCTAAATTGCTTATCGGTAATCGCAGTTCTGTAATTTCACTTTATATCTATACCAGCTTCGGCTATTCATCTTTAGATATTTATATTAAAGTAAATATAAGTGTGGTAAAATTTTAGAATTAAGTTTGTTGTTGCTGTTCCGCTGGTATCTGATCTAAATTGCTTATCGGTAATCGCAGTTCTGTAATTTCACATATATCTATACCAGCTTCCGCTATTCATCTTAGATATTTATATTAAAGTAAATTATAAGTGTGGTAAGATTTTAGAATTAAGTTGTTGTTGCTGTCCGCTGGTATCTGATCTAATTGCTTATCGGTAATCGCAGTTCTGTAATTTCACTTATATCTATACCAGCTTCCGCTATTCATCTTTAGATATTTATATTAAAGTAAATTATAAGTGTGGTAAGATATTAGAATTAAGTTTGTTGTTGCTGTTCCGCTGGTATCTGATCTAAATTGCTTATCGGTAATCGCAGTTCTGTAATTTCACTTATATCTATACCAGCTTCCGCTATTCATCTTTAGATATTTATATTAAAGTAAAATTATAAGTGTGGTAAGATTTTAGAATTAAGTTTGTTGTTGCTGTTCCGCTGGTATCTGATCTAAATTGCTTATCGGTAATCGCAGTTCTGTAATTTCACTTATATCTATACCAGCTTCCGCTATTCATCTTTAGGATATTTATATTAAAGTAAATTATAAGTGTGGTAAGATTTTAGAATTAAGTTTGTTGTTGCTGTTCCGCTGGTATCTGATCTAAATTGCTTATCGGTAATCGCAGTTCTGTAATTTCACTTATATCTATACCAGCTTCCGCTATTCATCTTTAGATATTTATATTAAGGTAAATTATAAGTGTGGTAAGATTTAGAATTAAGTTTGTTGTTGTTGTTCGATGGTATCTGATCTAAATTGCTTATCGGTATCGCAGTTCTGTAATTTCACTTATATCTATACCAGCTTCCGCTATCATCTTTAGATATTTATATTAAAGTAATTATAAGTGTGGTAAGATTTTAGAATTAAGTTTGTTGTTGCTGTTCCGCTGGTATCTGATCTAAATTGCTTATTGGTAATCGCAGTTCTGTAATGTCACTTATATCTATACCAGCTTCCGCTATTCATTCTTTAGATATTTATATTAAAGTAAATTATAGAGTGGTAAGATTTAGAATTAAGTTTGTTGTTGCTGTTCCGCTGGTATCTGATCTAAATTGCTTATCGGTAATCGCATTTCTGTAATTTCCCTTATATCTATACCAGCTTCCACTATTCATCTTTAGATATTTATATTAAAGTAAATTATAAGTGTGGTAAGATTTTAGAATTAAGTTTGTTGTTGCTGTTCCGCTGGTATCTGATCTAAATTGCTTATCGGTAATCGCAGTTCTGTAATTTCACTTATATCTATACCAGCTTCCGCTATTCATCTTTAGATATTTATATTAAAGTAAATTATAAGTGTGGTAAGATTTTAGAATTACGTTTGTTGTTGCTGTTCCGCTGGTATCTGATCTAAATTGCTTATCGGTAATCGCAGTTCTGTAATTTCACTTATATCTATACAGCTTCCGCTATTCATCTTTAGATATTTATATTAAAGTAAATTATAAGTGTGGTAAGATTTTAGAATTAAGTTTGTTGTTGCTGTTCCGCTGGTATCTGATCTAAATTGCTTATCGGTAATCGCAGTCCTGTAATTTCACTTATATCTATACCAGCTTCCGCTATTCATCTTTAGATATTTATATTAAAGTAAATTATAAGTGTGGTAAGATATTAGAATTAAGTTTGTTGTTGCTGTTCCGCTGGTATCTGATCTAAATTGCTTATCGGTAATCGCAGTTCTGTAATTTCACTTATATCTATACCAGCTTCCGCTATTCATTTTTAGATATTTATATTAAAGGTAAATTATAAGTGTGGTAAGATTTTAGAATTAAGTTTGTTGTTGCTGTTCCGCTGGTATCTGATCTAAATTGCTTATCGGTAATCGCAGTTCTGTAATTTCACTTATATCTATACCAGCTTCCGCTATTCATCTTTAGATTATTTATATTAAAGTAAATTATAAGTGTGGTAAGATATTAGAATTAAGTTTGTTGTTGCTGTTCCCGCTGGTATCTGATCTAAATTGCTTATCGGTAATCGCAGTTCTGTAATATCACTTTTATCTATACCTAGCTCTCCGCTATTCATCTTTAGATATTTATATTAAAGTAAATTATAAGTGTGGTAAGATTTTAGAATTAAGTTTGTTGTTGCTGTTCCGCTGGTATCTGATCTAAATTGCTTATCGGTAATCGCAGTTCTGTAATTTCACTTATATCTATACCAGCTTCCACTATTCATCTTTAGATATTTATATTAAAGTAAATTATAAGTGTGGTAAGATTTTAGAATTAAGTTTGTTGTTGCTGTTCCGCTGGTATCTGATCTAAATTGCTTATCGGTAATCGCAGTTCTGTAATTTCACTTATATCTATACCAGCTTCCGCTATTCATCTTTAGATATTTATATTAAAGTAAATTATAAGTGTGGTAAGATTTTAGAATTACGTTTGTTGTTGCTGTTCCGCTGGTATCTGATCTAAATTGCTTATCGGTAATCGCAGTTCTGTAATTTCACTTATATCTATACCAGCTTCCGCTATTCATCTTTAGATATTTATATTAAAGTAAATTATAAGTGTGGTAAAATTTTAGAATTAAGTTTGTTGTTGCTGTTCCGCTGGTATCTGATCTAAATTGCTTATCGGTAATCGCAGTTCTGTAATTTCACATATATCTATACCAGCTTCCGCTATTCATCTTTAGATATTTATATTAAAGTAAATTATAAGTGTGGTAAGATTTTAGAATTAAGTTTGTTGTTGCTGTTCCGCTGGTATCTGATCTAAATTGCTTATCGGTAATCGCAGTTCTGTAATTTCACTTATATCTATACCAGCTTCCGCTATTCATCTTTAGATATTTATATTAAAGTAAATTATAAGTGTGGTAAGATTTTAGAATTAAGTTTGTTGTTGCTGTTCCGCTGGTATCTGATCTAAATTGCTTATCGGTAATCGCAGTTCTGTAATTTCACTTATATCTATACCAGCTTCCGCTATTCATCTTTAGATATTAATATTAAAGTAAATTATAAGTGTGGAAAGATTTTAGAATTAAGTTTGTTGTTGCTGTTCCGCTGGTATCTGATCTAAATTGCTTATCGGTAATCGCAGTTCTGTAATTTCACTTATATCTATACCAGCTTCCGCTATTCATCTTTAGATATTTATATTAAAGTAAATTATAAGTGTGGTAAGATTTTAGAATTAAGTTTGTTGTTGCTGTTCCGCTGGTATCTGATCTAAATTGCTTATCGGTAATCGCAGTTCTGTAATTTCACTTATATCTATACCAGCTTCCGCTATTCATCTTTAGATATTTATATTAAGGTAAATTATAAGTGTGGTAAGATTTTAGAATTAAGTTTGTTGTTGTTGTTCCGATGGTATCTGATCTAAATTGCTTATCGGTAATCGCAGTTCTGTAATTTCACTTATATCTATACCAGCTTCCGCTATTCATCTTTAGATATTTATATTAAAGTAAATTATAAGTGTGGTAAGATTTTAGAATTAAGTTTGTTGTTGCTGTTCCGCTGGTATCTGATCTAAATTGCTTATCGGTAATCACAGTTCTGTAATTTCACTTATATCTATACCAGCTTCCGCTATTCATCTTTAGATATTTATATTAAAGTAAATTATAAGTGTGGTAAGATTTTAGAATTAAGTTTGTTGTTGCTGTTCCGCTGGTATCTGATCTAAATTGCTTATCGGTAATCGCAGTTCTGTAATTTCACTTATATCTATACCAGCTTCCGCTATTCATCTTTAGATATTTATATTAAAGTAAATTATAAGTGTGGTAAGATTTTAGAATTACGTTTGTTGTTGCTGTTCCGCTGGTATCTGATCTAAATTGCTTATCGGTAATCGCAGTTCTGTAATTTCACTTATATCTATACCAGCTTCCGCTATTCATCTTTAGATATTTATATTAAAGTAAATTATAAGTGTGGTAAGATTTTAGAATTAAGTTTGTTGTTGCTGTTCCGCTGGTATCTGATCTAAATTGCTTATCGGTAATCGCAGTTCTGTAATTTCACTTATATCTATACCAGCTTCCGCTATTCATCTTTAGATATTTATATTAAAGTAAATTATAAGTGTGGTAAGATTTTAGAATTAAGTTTGTTGTTGCTGTTCCGCTGGTATCTGATCTAAATTGCTTATCGGTAATCGCAGTTCTGTAATTTCACTTATATCTATACCAGCTTCCGCTATTCATCTTTAGATATTTATATTAAAGTAAATTATAAGTGTGGTAAGATTTTAGAATTAAGTTTGTTGTTGCTGTTCCGCTGGTATCTGATCTAAATTGCTTATCGGTAATCGCAGTTCTGTAATTTCACTTATATCTATACCAGCTTCCACTATTCATCTTTAGATATTTATATTAAAGTAAATTATAAGTGTGGTAAGATTTTAGAATTAAGTTTGTTGTTGCTGTTCCGCTGGTATCTGATCTAAATTGCTTATCGGTAATCGCAGTTCTGTAATTTCACTTATATCTATACCAGCTTCCGCTATTCATCTTTAGATATTTATATTAAAGTAAATTATAAGTGTGGTAAGATTTTAGAATTACGTTTGTTGTTGCTGTTCCGCTGGTATCTGATCTAAATTGCTTATCGGTAATCGCAGTTGTGTAATTTCACTTATATCTATACCAGCTTCCGCTATTCATCTTTAGATATTTATATTAAAGTAAATTATAAGTGTGGTAAAATTTTAGAATTAAGTTTGTTGTTGCTGTTCCGCTGGTATCTGATCTAAATTGCTTATCGGTAATCGCAGTTCTGTAATTTCACATATATCTATACCAGCTTCCGCTATTCATCTTTAGATATTTATATTAAAGTAAATTATAAGTGTGGTAAGATTTTAGAATTAAGTTTGTTGTTGCTGTTCCGCTGGTATCTGATCTAAATTGCTTATCGGTAATCGCAGTTCTGTAATTTCACTTATATCTATACCAGCTTCCGCTATTCATCTTTAGATATTTATATTAAAGTAAATTATAAGTGTGGTAAGATTTTAGAATTAAGTTTGTTGTTGCTGTTCCGCTGGTATCTGATCTAAATTGCTTATCGGTAATCGCAGTTCTGTAATTTCACTTATATCTATACCAGCTTCCGCTATTCATCTTTAGATATTTATATTAAAGTAAATTATAAGTGTGGTAAGATTTTAGAATTAAGTTTGTTGTTGCTGTTCCGCTGGTATCTGATCTAAATTGCTTATCGGTAATCGCAGTTCTGTAATTTCACTTATATCTATACCAGCTTCCGCTATTCATCTTTAGATATTTATATTAAAGTAAATTATAAGTGTGGTAAGATTTTAGAATTAAGTTTGTTGTTGCTGTTCCGCTGGTATCTGATCTAAATTGCTTATCGGTAATCGCAGTTCTGTAATTTCACTTATATCTATACCAGCTTCCGCTATTCATCTTTAGATATTTATATTAAAGTAAATTATAAGTGTGGTAAGATTTTAGAATTAAGTTTGTTGTTGTTGTTCCGCTGGTATCTGATCTAAATTGCTTATCGGTAATCGCAGTTCTGTAATTTCACTTATATCTATACCAGCTTCCGCTATTCATCTTTAGATATTTATATTAAAGTAAATTATAAGTGTGGTAAGATTTTAGAATTAAGTTTGTTGTTGCTGTTCTGCTGGTATCTGATCTAAATTGCTTATCGGTAATCACAGTTCTGTAATTTCACTTATATCTATACCAGCTTCCGCTATTCATCTTTAGATATTTATATTAAAGTAAATTATAAGTGTGGTAAGATTTTAGAATTAAGTTTGTTGTTGCTGTTCCGCTGGTATCTGATCTAAATTGCTTATCGGTAATCGCAGTTCTGTAATTTCACTTATATCTATACCAGCTTCCGCTATTCATCTTTAGATATTTATATTAAAGTAAATTATAAGTGTGGTAAGATTTTAGAATTACGTTTGTTGTTGCTGTTCCGCTGGTATCTGATCTAAATTGCTTATCGGTAATCGCAGTTCTGTAATTTCACTTATATCTATACCAGCTTCCGCTATTCATCTTTAGATATTTATATTAAAGTAAATTATAAGTGTGGTAAGATTTTAGAATTAAGTTTGTTGTTGCTGTTCCGCTGGTATCTGATCTAAATTGCTTATCGGTAATCGCAGTTCTGTAATTTCACTTATATCTATACCAGCTTCCGCTATTGATCTTTAGATATTTATATTAAAGTAAATTATAAGTGTGGTAAGATTTTAGAATTAAGTTTGTTGTTGCTGTTCCGCTGGTATCTGATCTAAATTGCTTATCGGTAATCGCAGTTCTGTAATTTCACTTATATCTATACCAGCTTCCGCTATTCATCTTTAGATATTTATATTAAAGTAAATTATAAGTGTGGTAAGATTTTAGAATTAAGTTTGTTGTTGCTGTTCCGCTGGTATCTGATCTAAATTGCTTATCGGTAATCGCAGTTCTGTAATTTCACTTATATCTATACCAGTTTCTGCTATTCATCTTTAGATATTTATATTAAAGTAAATTATAAGTGTGGTAAGATTTTAGAATTAAGTTTGTTGTTGCTGTTCCGCTTGTATCTGATCTAAATTGCTTATCGGTAATCGCAGTTCTGTAATTTCACTTATATCTATACCAGCTTCCACTATTCATCTTTAGATATTTATATTAAAGTAAATTATAAGTGTGGTAAGATTTTAGAATTAAGTTTGTTGTTGCTGTTCCGCTGGTATCTGATCTAAATTGCTTATCGGTAATCGCAGTTCTGTAATTTCACTGATATCTATACCAGCTTCCGCTATTCATCTTTAGATATTTATATTAAAGTAAATTATAAGTGTGGTAAGATTTTAGAATTAAGTTTGTTGTTGCTGTTCCGCTGGTATCTGATCTAAATTGCTTATCGGTAATCGCAGTTCTGTAATTTCACTTATATCTATACCAGCTTCTGCTATTCATCTTTAGATATTTATATTAATGTAAATTATAAGTGTGGTAAGATTTTAGAATTAAGTTTGTTGTTGCTGTTCCGCTGGTATCTGATCTAAATTGCTTATCGGTAATCGCAGTTCTGTAATTTCACTTATATCTATACCAGCTTCTGCTATTCATCTTTAGATATTTATATTAAAGTAAATTATAAGTGTGGTAAGATATTAGAATTAAGTTTGTTGTTGCGGTTCCGCTGGTATCTGATCTAAATTGCTTATCGGTAATCGCAGTTCAAGCCAGCTATACTGTTACACTGAAAATTGGAAAACGTGGAAGACCTTTTACGGACGGCCAATTTGTAAAAGATTGTTAGGAGGTAATGTGCTTGTTGTAGTGGACCCATCAGAACCGTTAAGTTTGTCTTAATATACAATGTTTCGACGAGTGCCTCACATTGGTGACAATAAATGTCGTAACTTCATAGACTACTCGATTGCCCTCGATGAGAGCAATGAAACTTGCAGGATATCTCAACCAGAAAATTTTGTAAGGGGCGTGCAAATAAAAGATTTCTCTATGACCGAGTTAGTTTGAAAAGTATTTTAAAACCCAAAAACACACTTCAGTAGCTGTAGAGAAAGTTTCGAACGATACGCAGTTATTACTATAGGATCTGAACAGAATTGCAAACTGATGCAGCTCCTGGAGTTTTATCCGGAGCTTGTGTCATTGTATCGAAGCTGCGCTTCCCCCAATTTTGACACTGCACTACCATCATTTACATCAGAAACAGGTAAGTACAAAAATTTTGCACACTTTTATGTGCAACATGGAAAACATTGCAAAACTTGTGAGTTTTTTTAGGAAGCAAGCTTGAATCTTCAGGAATTTAAAGATTTTTTGTGGATCTTGAATAAGTTCACAAAGACATTCCTTTTCATTGTGCCGCACGATGTTCATGTTGCTAAAAGTTACTGTCAGTCGTTTTCCATTCGAGAAAAAAATAGGTCTGTAGTGATATGAAATATTGTCCACAGTTAGACTTGGGAGATGAGCAATGGATCGCTGAGGTCGTTTCATGAAAGACCTCACGACTATTTAGATGATTTAACCCTTTGATCCACAGTGGTATTCTGACAGTACCACTATTTTATTAGCTTCTCCGCCTTTTAATGTCTTAGTGGTATTGTGAAAATACCACCCATAATCTTGTAATTATGTGAAACAAACTACTGAAAATAAATTTACATATAAACATTAGTAGTCTCTTTTGTTAATTTGTGTGGAACAATTACAACTTATTGGATGTGCCGCAAAACGTTACATAAAACGTCGCAAAGTGAAAGTAAATTAATCGCTACTAAGTATGACAATACCACAAGTTTCAAGTTGCAGTTATTGGTTTTAAATGTTAGGTTCAAGAAGGAAATTTGGACAAATTTCCCTCGCAATACGCCTTGAATTTAAGTACTTATGACCACATCAGTGAGTACACAAAAGCGTTATAGTCATTGTATTAAGAAATTGAAGATAGATTTTAAGAAATAAAATAATTAAACCTGCACTCAAACGTTTTATGACGCCATTTTTGATGTGCTCAGAGGGTACCTATCAAGTCTCCGAATTGAGCTCATAAAACTATAGTGCGGTTCAACTTTGACAGACCACTATTACTATTACAATGATGATTTCATTTCGTCTTATAAAGGCGTTGATCAATTAGGATTCCGGAGAATTCATGCTCTTGCTCTGAAGTGTGTTGGAATGTTCAGTGTAACATTCGTTTGTGAATAAATGTTTCAATTATGAACATTAACAAAACAAAAACAAGGTAAAGTTTCATGCTTCGTTGGGAGCTGTACTTCGAGATGCAACTGCGAAAACAATTATGCCAAATATTAGAAAATTAGAGGCTTCAAATTGATGCCAAAGATCAGCAAAGAATGTATAATAATAGTGCATAATAAGGAGCGCAATAAAAGTATTCTTTCTGTGTATACTGAAAAGTTGGTATAATTATTAATGGTTTTAAAAAGTGACAAACAACAGGACGTCTCTCGCACTGCAGCAACACGCTAGTGTGGTAACACTTCCATGACAGCGTCGAGTCTGCCTCGCTCCGAGCCCCAACCCACCGGCGCTGCAGCAGAGCACCGGTGCTCACAAAGCTCCTGAGTTGGAGAGTCCTGGCTACAGTTCTTCGCTTAGCGCTAGCCGCTTTTGACGCGGGGACGAATATTTCTTGTGAGGCCCCTGTAGACACTACGTCACGTTCAGCGCCTTCTGTGATTGGACGGAGACCCGCAGCGCGTCGCGCATTGCGTTGCAGCGGTAGCATTCAACGTGCACAAAACGCGCCACTGAGCATGCGACACCGCGCCGTACACGACGTACCCATCACAACCCTGTCGCCGCTGCCAAGTTTACCATGCTGCAGTCACTAAAAGTCGCGCGATAAGTCGCCTTGCTGCGGTGGGCGCGGCCGATCGCCGCCGGCTGCGGTGGCCAAGCGGTCTGCGACGCGTCAGTCACGGTCTGTATGGCCACTACGGTCGGGGGTTTGAATTCCCCCTCGGGCATGGATATTTGTGCCGTCCTTAGGAATAGCTGGTTCATAAGCAGTTTGTAAGTTTAGTGACTGATGACCACGTAGTTAAGTCCCATAAGCTCTACAAACATTTGATTTTTGGCCGATCGCCGTCGGAGGTTGGAGTTGTCCCTCGGGCATGTTTGCTTGTAATTCTATCGAACCAAACTGCGTGGTCATCAGTCCATAGCTTACAAACTACTTAAAGTAAGGTAAACTAACCTAAGAACAACACACACACACCCATGTCCAAGGGAGGACTCGAACCCCCGACGGCGAGGAACCGCGCACTCCGCAGCGAGGTGCCTTAGACCGCTCGGCTACTCCACCGCGGCCCTTGGGCATGAGTGTGTGTGTTGTTGTTAGGATAAGTTACTTTAAGTAGCTTGAAAATTTAGGAACCGATGACCACTGCAGTTAAGTCCCATTACTTTACAAATATTTGATTGGAAATTCTACCAAACAAATATCCCTTTCATTCTTTTCTCCAGTTCGTTTTCACCGCTCTTTTATATATATATATATATATATATATATATATATATATATATATATATATACTCTTATGGAATTCCAGTTGCCCACCACAATTAAGTTTTCTTCTCCCTTAACTGTCTGAATAATGTCCTTTACCTCCTCATACATTTCTGCAATTTCCTTGTTATCGGCAAAGCTAGTTGTCATTTAAACTTGTACTACTGTGGCTGGTGTTGGCTGCATGTCTATCTATGCTACGATAAAGCGTTCACTATGCTCTTCATAGTAACTTACCTCCATTCCTATTTTCTTATTCATTATCAGAGCTACTCCTGTGTTATCACCAGCTGATTTTGTATTTACTACCCTGTACTCACCTGACCAGATATCCCGTTCCTCTTTCCACCGAACTTCACTAATCCCTATTATACAGGATGTTACAAAAAGGTACTGCCAAATTTCCAGGAAACATTCCTCACACACAAAGAAAGAAAATATGTTATGTGGACATGTGTCCGGAAACGCTTAATTTCCATGTTAGAGCTCGTTTTATTACTTCTCTTCAAATCACATTAATCATGGAAACATGGAAACACACAGCAACAGAACGTACCAGCGTGACTTCAAACACTTTGTTACAGGAAATGTTCAAAATGTCCTCCGTTAGTGAGGATACATGAATACACCCTCCGTCGCATGGAATCCCTCATGCTCTGATGCAGCCCTGGAGAATGGTGTATTGTATCACAGCCGTCCACAATACGAGCACGAAGAGTCTCTACATTTGGTACCGGGGTTGCGTAGAGAAGAGCTTTCAAATGTCCCCATAAATGAAAGTCAAGAGGGTTGAGGTCAGGAGAGCGTGGAGGCCATGGAATTGGTCCGCCTCTACCAATCCATCGGTCACCGAATTTGTTGTTGAGAAGCGTACGAACACGTCGACTGAAATGTGCAGGAGCTCCATATGTTCTAGCAGCACAGGTAGAGTATCCCGTATGAAATCATGATAACGTGCTCCAGTGAGCGTAGGTGGAAGAACGTGAGGCCCAATCAAGACATCACCAACAATTCCTGCCCAAACGTTCACAGAAAATCTGTGTTGATGACGTGATTGCGCAATTGCGTGCGGATTCTCGTCAGCCCACAAATGTTGATTGTGAAAATTTACAATTTATATTTAAAGAGAAATACTAAAATGAGTTCTAACATGGAAATTCAGCGTTTCCAGATACATGTCCACATATTTTCTTTCTTTGTGTGTGAGGAATGTTTCCTGAAGGTTTGGCCGTACCGTTTTGTAACACCCTGTATATAACATGAACTTCGCCATTTCTCTTTTCAAATTTTCTAACCAACCCATCCGTTTAAGGGACGTATATTGATGGATATCATCAGAAAAATTAACGTAACGTTCACCCAACTTGGCGAAAATTGCGGTGAAATACTTTGTAATTGTCTACCATTTCTGTGTAATATCAGATAAAGAATATTATAGCAACAGTAATGAATGAGAAACTTAGAAAGTCATTGTTTATAAATGTTCAAATGTTTGTAAAGCTTATGGGACTTAACTACGGGGTCATCAGTCCCTAAACTTACAAACTACTTATGAACTACTTACGAACTAGGACGGCACAAATATCCATGCCCGAGGGGGGAATCGAACCCCCGACCGTAGTGGCCGTGCAGACCGTGACTGGAGCGCCTCAGTCCCCTCGGCCACCGCGGCCGGCCATTGATTATAATATAAATAGAAACAAAATCAAGGAGTAAAAGCAATCAAGGTTGCAAAAATGCAATTTTAGTTGGCAATCTTCTGATTAAGAGCACCATTTGATTGGCAATGGTGCTCCTAATCCGATGATGGCCAACTATTTAATAAATGAGTTATCTTGTGATGTTAACTATTTTTACTCTTTTTTCATCAAGAACACAGTGTCGTTACCTCCATCTCACGTTGGTTACAACAGAGAAAAGCTGATCTGTTACCTGTATCTACATTGTATGCCTGTATCTGTTTGTAGCCTTTGGAAACGGACGACTTAACACGAAAGACAGAATTCGCCAACCCCAGTTTTCATCCTTAATTCGCAGTTACAAAATAGTGACGTGATTCTTGATAAGAAAATAATTTTGCAGCCGAGATTCAGAATCAATAGGTGGAAACTAGTTATTTTGTATAGTATTCGACTCCGCATAACTTTTCGATATAAGCAACAAATGTACACGGACTAAGTTCTGTTTCAGTTACCTATTTTACCAGATATTTTGATTTTGCATATCTTGAAAAAAATTATAATGAAAAAGTCTGAGGAGGTCTTAAATTTTTCTACTTTTGATTTCTGCATTTGTCACTGGAAATAATAACAATAAACAACCGAAAACCGTTTATTTTAAAAACGGTTATATGGAGCGGTTTTTACAGGAACGTTAGACTCGAGATGTAACAAAAATGTATAACCGAAAACTGGTTATTTCAGCGATAACAGCCATCCGTATCAGGTGAAGATGACGGCACCTGCTGGCGCATCCAGTTACTGCGATGTGGCAGAACGCCACAAGTGGGAGGAGCTGGATGGTCTCGCTCCCCTACACATTACGTCGGCTTCCACGGTGTGGCAGCTGACACTCCAAAATCTGTGGCTGCTGCTGTTCTCTGGTATTGTGGCGACTTTTCTGCAGAACCCTGACCATTACCGATATTGTCAGGCCGTTATCACGTTAACTAAAACAGTTCTTTTTTGGAACGGGTTTTGAACATAACTCTTCAGATTATAGAGCTTTCTTTTGAGAAACAATTCCTAATTTTTTTTTACAGTCGGTAAGATATTTTACTTGCATATTTCAAAAGTCATCCGGTGACCCACCTGAGTTAGTCTCGCATCCCACAATTTGGGAACCACTGGACTACAGCATTTTTTGCTTTGCAAGATGATTAGCAAGTACCCTAGTTAACTGACAGCTAACTTTCTTTCCTTTCACGCTGTCAGTTCTTCCCTCCTCACCATTGTAAACTATTCACAATCTTCTTTAACTTTCTTCACTAAAGAGAGTAGGCGTTCAAGCACAAGTGAAAGATTACAAACGACTGTGGCTTATAAGACAAATGTAACGACAATATCCCGTTTAATGACTGACAAAATAACTCAGCAGTATGAATATATGCAAAACATAGGTGAAAACGAAACAAATACTACTACACATACACACAAGTCATAATGTATAAAAGAATGCATTACATATCCACAGGCAAGATAACAACGTTACACCTACAGACACCAGTAAAATTATCGTACAGCTGCCCAATAGGCTACTTACTATATTAATTTATAATAAAGCTAGCAGCTGAAGCCGAAGAAGAGGACGACGCCAAACCAGGTTAAGTGAAAATAACAATAGTGAGAACATACATCCAGTAATGATTGGTAAGCAAAAGGAGATAGATGGTCCACTCATTAACACAAAATTATTCGGCAAAGAGGTTTGCACAGATGAATATTACAATATTTTGGAAAACAAACAACTGTTTTATGGTGTGCCGCGGCGGATTAGACGTGCGTACTGGGGCGCCATGTTGCAGTGCGCGGCCTTTTGCCTTCGGGGGTTCGAGTCGGCCCTCGAGCATGGGTGTTCCTGTTGTCCTTAGGTTAGTTTGTAAGCTACGGACTAATAACCACATAGTTGTGACTTCTAAAATTTTCACGGCGTATTTCTTCTTCCAGTAATTTCCGGGTGTGCAGCCGGATCCCATTGACATTCTGCAACGATATTTCGGCCCAGAGACGTCCGGTCATCTTCAGGTGAGTAGGCAACTACTGAAGAGCGCAGGTACGTTCGCGGTATTTATACCGAGTATTGCGCATGCGAGATACGCTGGAGTCTTACTGCGCATGTGTTAGATGGTGACATGCGCGGTACGGCCGAGCTGTGTGTGCTGCCCTCGGTGGTGAAAGTGAACACTCATCTAATCATTGAGAATCGAATGATTCCGTCGGTTCCGCTGTGCCTCAATAGCTTTAAGAACAGGGTTCCAATTTTTATCCAGCTGAAAGCCGTTGTCACGATTTATTTACGTATCGCAAAATTGAAAAGGACCCAACGAGTCGCATATCAAGGAAAACCGCTTCACTGTTGAATGATCCGGCTGCACACCCGGAAATTACTGGAAGAAGAAATACGCCGGGAAAATTTTAGAAGTCACACCAGATTCCTCTACGGGGAGGAGATGGTCCAGTATATCCCAGACTGGATAAATTACGTGGGAAAAGAGCCAGGTTACTATGTTCACTGAATTTTTTTACTTAAATGTAGAGACCATAATTTTATTCCAACTTTTGCCAGAGTTGTACATTTTATAAATAGTGTGGCTGCCAACAAGATAAAACGCAAGGCAAGTTCAGCCTTGGTCAGAGAACGAATACGTTTTACACGTCGTGAGTTGGATACTGTTGCCAGGGACTTATTTCATTTACATCTGGAAATTGCAGCAAGATGTTCTTCCCTCAGCTGGGACTGGATTGTGTGTCCTGGTCCAAGGCAGATTGGGCTCACAGGGTTAGTACAAACAGACAGAGTGCAAAATTTGGCCGACTCGCAGCACAAGAACCGCAAAAAGATGTTCCTGGACGATCCGTGGTGAACTTAACGGAGAAATCTCTTGCCGATGCGACGATGTCTGTGCTTGCGAAGGGTTTGAATTTCGCGCCCACGCCTACTTCGCCTCCTTTTACGGAGTTCATCAGTTCTATTGAGGAAGCCATAAGACCTCTCTCTGTGGATTCTGCAGACGAAGTTCGACGTGAATCTTGACGAACTTTGTTGACGTGTGCTCCACAACGAAGTAACATCTCGCCAGCTGAAAGAGCGGCTCTCCGCAGCTTACGAGAAGATACCAGCACAGTCGTGCTCCCTGCAGATAAGGGTAACGCCACGGTCCTCTTGACAAGGGAAGCCTACAACGAGAAGATTTATAGCCAACTATCGGATTCTACGTATCGCAAAATTGAAAAGGACCCAACGAGTCGCATATCAAGGAAAACCGCTTCACTGTTGAATGATAGTTCTTTACCAAAACAAGTCATCAAGAAGCTGAGACCACACACTACAGTACCACCAAGACTTTACGGCCTTCCCAAGATTCACAAGGATGGTGTCCCACTACGATTAATAGTGAGCAATATTGGTGCGTCGACCTATTATACCGCTAAACATCTGGCTTCTTTGCTCAAGCCGTACGTGGGCAAGTGTTGTCACCACATACGTAACTCTGGAGATTTTGTGAATCGCCTGAACACAGTTAAGTTGAGCAGCACGGATTTACTAGTCAGCTTTGATGTGGTCTCGCTCTTTACAAAAGTGCCTTTAATGGACTCACTACATCTCATTGGTAACATTTTCAGTGAAGACTTGACAGCTTTGTTTGAGCATACTCTCTCCTCAACCTACTTTTTATTTAATAACGAATTTTTTGAACAAATTGACGGTGTCGCCATGGGGAGCCCCTTGTCCCCTGTGGTGGCTAATCTTTTTATGGAGGACTTTGAGGAGAAGGCACTTGAGTCTGCTGTTTTAAAGCCCACTGTGTTCTGGCGTTACGTAAACGATACTTTCGTTGTATGGCCTCATGGTAGAGAGGAACTGGAGAAATTCCACCGTCACATAAATTCAATACATGAAAATATCAAGTTCACCATGGAGAGTGAAAAAGATGGAGCTTTACCATTTCTGGACGTGCTGGTACGACGCAAGGATGACGGCTCTTTGGGACACTCTGTGTACAGGAAACCTACGCACACAGATCTATACCTCCAGGCGTCCAGCTGCCATCATCCCGCACAAACCGCTGGTGTCCTTAGTACGCTGATACATCGAGCACACTTGATATCGGACGAAGAAAATCATCCTGCAGAACTGGAACACTTGGAGAAAGTGTTCAAAGAGAATGGCTACACACCACGCCAAATAAGGAAGGCCATACGTAATCATAACAACAAGAAGCAACGCACAGAGGACAATGAAGAAGATTACAAATCAGTTGCATTCCTTTCTTATGCTGGCAATGTGTCCTCTAATTGCTAAGGAAACATAAAATTCAGGTCATCTTCCGTCCACCAGCGAAGAATATAGCCCTAGTCGGATCTGTAAAAGACGATCTGCTACTGAAAAAAGCGGGCGTATATAAAATTCCCTGCGAGTGTGGTTCTGCTTACATAGGTCAGACGACTCGAACAGTTCAAGAGCGCTGTACGGAGCACGAAAGATACACCCGTCTTCTGCAACCGTCAAAATCAGCTGTAGCAGAGCACTGCATTTCCATGGGACACTCCATGGAATACAACAAAACCACAATTTTAGCTCCAGTTTCCGGCTTTTGGAACTCAGTCTTCAAAGAAGCGGTTGAAATACGCCTTGCTGACAATTTAATAAATCGTGACAACGGCTTTCAGCTGGATAAAAATTGGAACCCTGTTCTTAAAGCTATTGAGGCACAGCGGAACCGACGGAATCATTCGATTCTCAATGATTAGATGAGTGTTCACTTTCACCACCGAGGGCAGCACACACAGCTCGGCCGTACCGCGCATGTCACCATCTAACACATGCGCAGTAAGACTCCAGCGTATCTCGCATGCGCAATACTCGGTATAAATACCGCGAACGTACCTGCGCTCTTCAGTAGTTGCCTACTCACCTGAAGATGGCCGGACGTCTCTGGGCCGAAATATCGTTGCAGAATGTCAATGGGATCCGGCTGCACACCCGGAAATTACTGGAAGAACCACATAGTTGAGTCCGATAGATTTACGAACATTTGAACATTTTATGGTATAATGATGTTTTTGATAAGGCGCCAGGAATGTTGGCCATTTAAATAGTTAATAGTGGTGTAAAGAGAAATAGTGGTGACAGAGAAGTCAGCCAATTATATGGAGGAGAATGAGGTAATTAGATGTAAAGGGCGAAGGGAGCGTCGGCCGATATTTATAAGGAAATGTTGAATGGTCGTTATAAAAAAGTGTTAAAATGTTCGTAAATCTATGATACTTAACTTCTTTGGTCATCAGTCCTCAGGCTTACAAACTAACATAAGGACAACACACACACCCAGTAACTGATTATCTAACGCAATGTAGTAGAAATGTTATCGAAACCTGCTGTGACCAACCACCATCATAAGTTCCACAGGAACACACACACACACACACACACACACACACACACACACACACACGTATTACCTATGTAATTGTACAGAAAATCAAGTTCTACACTGGTTTGATAAAACATACATATACAGGGTGAAGCGAAATTCGCGCACTCAGTTTCCCAGCACAACTTCTCACATGCCACCACAAAACTTTGTCCTGTGACTATATCCGGCAAAAAAAGGAAGTTAAAGATTGTAAATCTGGCACCACTAGAACAACACGTATGGTAACTATCTGCCGGCCGTGGTAGCCGAGGGGACTGAGGCGCTCCAGTCACGGTCTTCACAGCCACTACGGTCGGGGGTTCGAATCCCCCCTCGGGCATGGATATTTGTGCCGTCCTTAGTCTTAGTTAGTTCATAAGTAGTTTGTAACTTTAGGGACTGATGACCCCGTAGTTAAGTCCCATAAGCTATACAAACTTTTTTTTTTGTTTTTTTTTGTTTTTGTTTTGTTTTGCTAACTACCTCTGAGAGTAGACGTTTCTGTGCTGTGCAATTGGTGCAGTGGGTAGAGTTTTTGGGTCAGCATGCAGGAGGTCGAGGGTTCGATCCTGGGATGAGGAGAAATTTTTTATTTGCTAATTTCAGTCTGACATTTCATACTATAATATACATCGTTCCTTATGTCACATCTATACTAAATTTACAACATTTTTTAAAGCTGAACATAGCAAATACGAGTTAGAAAAATAAGAAGTAGGCCAGAATAACTACAACAATACCAGTATCGAGATGCTAAGGATAATAGCACAGTACGTAACACATCATGTACATCTTATATGTACTACATGTAATATGAGCACTCAGATATCGCATATTAGCAACAGTGACAATAATAATGTACATATTAATGACCGCATGACCTTCATAGCAGAATACGTTGTCCTCAGAACAACAGATGCTCCCTGCACATAACCCATCGATCTCACAGCTCTGCACCCTTCGCAGCATGAACACGGGCTGCCAATACTTCCACATTTGGCGGCAGAGTAGAGTACACACACCCTTCATATGTTCCCTCAGGAAGAAATCCAAGCGATCTAGGTCAGGTGAACGGAGTGGTCATACAACTGGACCCCCATGTCTGAGCCATTTCCCTGGAAATGTTCTGCCCAAATACTAATTAGTAAAAATGCAGTCAACAACCCGAAGATTGGTATGAACACCACAGTGCCGTTGCCTTCCACCGACCTTTGTGAAATAACTTACCCAGCCAGTAAATAGGGGGACCTACGGTTTAACGTGGGTTCAGAACCATCGTGATACTCGAGATTTTTCACTTCACCAACAATGCCAGAGGTGAAAAAAGTGGAAAGCGACAAATAAAAATTCCAGGACCTGGCTGGGATCTAACCCGCGACCTTTGGATTTGTATTCTAGCACTCAACCACTGTGCTACCGAGCCTCGCACATTAAGTCCACAGTGTGGAGGTGCAAGATCATGTTGCAACCCTCTCCTCTGCTGAACATTTAGTGGAACATTTTCTGGCGCATCAGGCAGATAGTTTGAGAGAAATGCATGAAACATTTATGCAGTCATGTGGTCAGGCAACATGCAGGGGCCCAAACAACAGTCGACCAATTTCTAGCTCAGATGTTGATACCAAAGCAGGCTTTATTTCCATGGTCGCAGATGATATGCGGGTTAACCTCACACCAATGGTGGGTATTGTGCACGCTGTTATATACAACAGAAGCAAGAGATGATCTGTATCTCTTTATAATTCCAAATATATTCTCTGCTTAACTTCCACAGTACAATGAAAAATAATATATCAATTACCAATAACCAAAAACAAGCACAACTTCTTTGGACAAACTAAAATAATTCCCTAGAAGCAAGTCTTCCTAATAATTGGTTCTGACTCTTGGACAAAGTAGAGGTTTCTCGAAGTTCGGTGTCCTCTGCTTCGGGACCTCGGCTGGAAGCGGCAGCGGCAGAGTCCGGCAGTCGGTGGCCAGGCGTAGCGGAGACGTGGCTTCGGCGACGGTCCGGCTCCGGCGATGCTTCCTCGTGGTCCGCGGTGACAGAAGACGCCGGTCTTAGCCGTGGTGCGGCTACTTAAAGTGTCCTTGCGCCGCTATTTACATGCCGCGACCGCTGATTGACCGCTGAGACGGTCATACTGTCTACTTGCGAGGTGCGAAGAGGTTCCTCGCGTCTGCGCGGTGAGCGGACCTGCAGTGCCGCCTGCCGGAAGGAGCCGGGACTTGGTCGAGGCGTGCGGTTCGAACTGTCCGCCGCTGCCGACTTATCGGTGCGCGGCGTGTGCGTCTCTTGAGGTGGCGCGCGCAGGGCTGCGCTGCGGCGAGACGTCGTGGTTCTGCGGGGCACACGCTAACGAGTGAATGCTACTCATCACAGCACTGTGTTCAACAAGTCATCGTTGGTCTCCTGTTGTTGTTGGAACGATTCACAGAATTGTATCTACTGATGGAATTTTCACGATGCAGGTGTTGCATGAAATAATAATTATAAGGGCGCAGTCCATGCTCGTGCAGCACGTTAACGACCGTGAGTTGCAAGACACGAAGCTGCCTTGTTACGCTGCGAGTACTTCAAATCAAATGTTTGTTAAGCTTATGGGACTTAACTACGGGGTCATCAGTCTCTAAACTTACAAACTACTTATCAACTACCTTATACTAAAGACGGCACAAATATCCATGCCCGAGGGGGGATTCGAACCCCCGACCGTAGTGGCCGTGCAGACCGTGACCGGAGCGCCTCAGTCTCCTCGGCCACCGCGGCCGGCGCGAGTACTTCGCTGAGGTTCTTGGTGTATGAGCTCCAAAATTGCTTCTTCAGTAGCTACAGTTTGGAGAGTGGTGGAGAGAACGTGACATCCGAAGACACAACCTCAGACGACGAAACACATTTATATCTGGATGGCCTTGACGGAGATATCAAGCAGCATATTCACCAGCGGCAACACTGGATGTGTTAACAAAAACACCAAGGCCCAGAAGAATATTCATCGTTCCAGTACATGTTAAGTCTGCCTCACTAGTTTAGAAGTTTACAAGAAGAAAATTCGATAAGTGTACGCATGTACATTGGAGTCTGTCATGGGCGCGTTACTCTACTCACAAGTAGTCCCTGTCAGCTGGACAGCGCATGCAGTACAATTACGCCAGCAGTCCTGCATGCTGTTCTACCTATAGCGCATTACCCCTCTGACAGATATTGTTCCGCACGATTCATCCCGAAATGTTCGGTTTCGAATTACACTGTTTCCCTAACGGTAATAGATATAACGCTTCCACAATCCCATCGATAGAATAATGATAATAATAATGGTAATGCATTGTGATACGTACTGAACAACACACATTTACCAGAATCAATAGTGAAAGGAATAATTGGTTGGGTCATGGTGATAACACACATAAATAGTAACCGAGTTTGGCCATTATATGCAAAGCAAGTTGCTAGTCCTACTGATAACAGAAGGTCATAACGTAATGTAATGGGCCTGAATGGGGCAATACAATAGTTGGTACTAATCTATGGGAGCAATGGAGGAGGTTACAGAGAAAACAAGTTTCGCATCTAGTAGACGATGTGGAAAGGGATTCTCCCATAGCTGACCAATGAAAACGACTGTTCTTCCATTTCTAAGGTTGTAGTACGCAAGTGCAAATATTTTCTACAGGACCCGCTGCAGTTGCTGTTGACGATTAAGATGCCAAACACCGTACCAGCTGGACTACATTTACGAAATAAAAGTCATCAACCCAGGATCGACCCCTCGACCTCCTGTATGCTAACCCAAAACCCTTGCCACTATACTAACTGTGCAGCACTACTGACACGTGCTGACAGAGGTAGTTACCATACATATGTCTACAATGTTGACAGATTGTTAGTCTTTAACGTCCTTTCTTCTGTCGGATATAATCGCAGAACGAAATTTTGTTAGAGGACCGTTTATTGTCTGTGGCATCCCAAGTGCGTGAATTTCGCTTCAAGCTGTTTAACATGCTAGCAAAGAACAAGTTTGTTAAAAGTTACGTTAGCAAGGTGTACGGTAGCAAAGTATTATTTGCCAAACAAAAGGAACAGAAACTTGTCTGTCGAATGAAACCAACGACTTTATAAAAGGTGTATTTTATGTACTTGAAAAATCGAGATTCAAAGTTGTTTTCTCAATAGACCTGCGAAACGTATTTATACGCCAGATATAAGAAAATTATAAGGGTGAACAAACTAATTAAAATACTGCATATTTAAGACGAGTAATTTTACTTTATAATCTCATATAAAGAGATATCGTGTATGAGGCTAGAGGCAGGCAGTCAGACGCTTGCTGACACGTGATTCATGTCTGATCCACGCAGATGGAGACTTGTGCGGGGAGGCACAGGCAAGTAGATGAATGGAAGGGCAACGACCAAAACAAGTTGATAAAAACGTGCCTTTTTAACACAAAGAAAATTTTGTATGTGAAAATACATTTGAACACAAGTAACAAATACCGATATTGTGTACCATTTCATATCATATTTTTAATCTATGTATTTAGTTAGAATTATTAAGACACAGATTTTAGGTATTTCGTATTTTTATATCCAATAGAACTGACTTGTAAGTTGAGCTGGATGGCAGGAGAATAAATTGTGAGCCGTCAGACTTAGCAAATCGAGAATTTTCCATGGACCACAGGTACCAGTGAAGGATGTTGCTGTTTTTGATCGAGTGTATCGAGTGATGACGTAAACAAGATGGGTTATGTAAGAGTCAAGCTAAGGCTTATTGTCTGTCTCGTTCATTATTTCGTGAAGTGTGAAATGTTACAGTGTTTATGATGTCAAAGCGCTGATAAAAATATGTTTCTCCTGTGTAACTAAATGTTACGTAATTTCAGAGATGGCATTGTGCCGTTAATTTGCGTGTTTTAGTATAACTTAATTTTGACAGAATTTTGATTTAATAATAACTGACAGCAAAGCGCCGATGGTTTGTGCATATGAATAACTTTTTTATTTAAGTTTCAAGGACGACATATAGTCGACGTAATTACTCTATTTTGATGATTCCTCATGTTTCAAATATAATACATTCATATGGTATAGTTTTGAAGAAAATAATATAACTAAATGATCAAAATACTGCTAACATGTTTAAGAGCACGATATTTTGTGGTAAATTTTTTCATATTCAAAGACTTGATTAATAGATTTTTCTTATTATGAAATAATTTTTAGATAGAAGTGGAGATGGGAATTATTACGGAATCTTTTGAAGAATCACATATCAAGATAATTTTGATTTTTTAGAACTGGAATCAGAACATTTATATGTATCTACATCTACATACATACTCCGCAATCCACCATAAGGTGCGTGGCGGAGGGTACACTGTACCACTAGTAGGCATTTCCTTTCCCATTCCACTTCCAAATAGAACGAGGAAGAAAAAGAATGCCTATATGCCTCTGTACGAGCCCTAATTTCTCTTATCTTGCTTTTGTGATCATTACGTGAAATATAAGTAGGCGGCAGGAAGATAGTACTAAACTCAGCTGAAATGTGCCAGGAATGTAGTTTATATGTAGAAAACGTCAGCTAAGAAAGTATTTTGTGATAGGTGCATGGCGGAGCATACTACTCCTAAAGACTCACAAAATCTACAGTTTCAATCCGATCTTCACGAAATTTCGCACGCTTGACCTTCAAAACAAGAGGAAGGTCACTCTCTACCTGAAGTTTCATACGGTGCATGTGGGCAACATAAAACTTGATCCCTAAATACTTTGTTCGCGCCATAACTTGAGTACGGCTTGACCAATTTATTTTATTTGTTTTTTTATTTATTTACTTTCTTTGCGTTATCCTCAGAACAAGGGTTGTATGAAATAAAACTGGAATATTTGAGAACGATTAAGTGCGTTTTTCAATGTGACCCTGCGTTTCTATTGCATAGAAATCTATAGTTTTGTTCCGATATAGATGACATTTTGCACACACTACCTTAAAAACAAGAGGATTGTCAATGTCTGTATAAAATTTCGTTCGGTGCGTGGGTACTTAACATACGGGATTTTACAAAATGCATAGTTTTGTTCCAATCTTTTTGAATTTTTGACCTTTAAACCAAGAGGAAGATCACCGGGTACATAAATGTTTGTATGGTACATGACAGAGGGTACCTTGCAGAAAACTTTGCCGAGAGAGGGAAAGATGGAAACGAACAGAGAGATGGGAGTTAAAGAGGTGGATGCACAGAAAGGGGGAGAGTGTATGTGGACTACGAGAGTATAGGATAAATAAACACCCGGGCAACGCCGGGCTTACAGCTAGTTTAGAGAGAGAGAGACAGAAAACAATAGCGGTCCTTCACACTACCCTGGAGCACGCCTGACGATACACTCGTCTCTGATGAACACTCGCCGTCGAGAACAACGTACTGCGATCTATTACTTAGGAAGTCTTCCAGCCAGTCACAAATCTGTGAACCTATTCCATAAGTTCGTGTCTTCGTTAGCAGTCTGCAGTGTGGCACCGCGTCGAACGCCTTTTTGAAGTGGAGAAAAACACAATCCGCCTGTTGCCCTCCATCCATGCCTCGCAAGATATCATGTGAAAAAAGGGAAAGCTAAGTTTGACAGGCGGGCGCGGTGGCCGCGGGGACTGAGGCGCTCCAGTCACGGTCTGCACGGCCACTACGGTTGGGGGTTCGAATCCCCCCTCGGGCATGGATATTTGTGCCGTCCTTAGAAGTAGCTAGTACATAAGTAATTTGTAAGTTTAGGGACTGATGACCCCGTAGTTAAGTCCCATATGCTTAACAAACATTTGAACATTTTTTTGAGTTTGACACGAACCATGTTTCCTAAACCCGTGCTGATTCATAGAAAGAGGTCACCTACGCTTTTGTCCAATCACTAGGATCTTTGCGCTGATTTAAAGATTCGCAATAAATACAAGCTATGTAAGGAGCCAATGCCACAGAATACTCTTTGTAAAACCGAACTGGTATTCCATCCGGACCAGCAGACTTTTTCGTATTTATCTCTCTCAGCTGCTTCTCTACACCGGAAATACCTATTACTATGTCCTCCATTTCGGAATTAGTACGTTGATCAAATGGTGGTATATTTGTTCGGTCCTCCTGCGTGGAAGATATCTTGAAGGTTAAATTTAAAACTTCAGCTTTCCGTTTGGTTTCTTCTATTACTGCCCCGCAGTTATCAACGAGTGACTGGACAGTGGGCTTTGATCCACTTATCGATTTTATATAGGACCAGAATTTTTGGGGGTTCTCGGGAAGATATTTTTCTGAGGTGTGGCTGTGGTAATTATTATATACTTCGTAAATCGATCTCTTTATAGACGCACGAATCTCTACTAACTTTTGCCTGTCGTCATTTGCGTGTCCTTTTTTGAACCTAAGGTGCAACAGTCTTTGCTTTCTTATTAGCTTTCTAACATTATAATTATACCACGGTGGATCTTTTCCATCCTTAATCGACTTTATAACCACATATTTCTCTAAACCTTTATTTACAATGCATTTAAATTTAGTCCACAATTCCTCTACATCGATTGTATCGGAACTAAACGATGTTCATTAATTTTCTCAGTGCGATCCGAACAATTTCATATCAGCTCTTCCTAACAAAACCACGCTCCTAGCTTTCTTGATTGTTTTATGAACTTTGGTCACCATTAACGCTATGGCGATATCGTGATCACTAACTCTAGTCTCTACACAGACATCTTTAATAAGGGGCCGCGGTGGAGAGGCCGAGCGGTCTAAAGCATCTCGCTGCGGAGCGCGCGGTTGCTCGCCGTGGAGGTTCGAGTCCTCCCTGGGGCATGGGTGTGTGTGTGTTTGTCCGTAGGTTAGTTTACCTAGGTTTAAGTAGTTTGTAAGCTACGGACTGATGACCACGCAGTTTGGTCCGATAGATTTACAGACATTTCATTTAATAAGGGCAGTCCTGTTCGTAGCTATAAGGTCTAAAATATTTCCATTGCTCGCGGGTTTCCGGTTTAACTGCTCAAGACAGTTTTAGGAGAATGTGTCAAAAGTAGCTCGTAAGACTGCTTGTCAGTACCGCCTAAAATGTAACTAGAGAGGTCACAATCTATACTCTTAAAGCTGAAGTCTCCCCGAATACCTACGCACTACCTGAAGTAGACTTCCTTTGAATGACTCTAAAAGTGCTACAGTAGCATAATCATTTTCGTTACAGCAAGTAAGATGACAGGTGTAAGCAGCCGACGAAGGGTGATGTGAGGTACCAACAACAGATGGTACTGTTGATAGTATTTCCATGGGACAGGCCGCCTAGAGTTTTAGTACTCTATTGTGATTGGTCAGTGCATACGATGACTATGCTTGAAAATTTGTATCTTCTCTCGTCGAAATTAAATATATTTTTATTACAATCACTTTATATGGAGGCTAGGTGCCGAAACTAATTTATTTTCTTGTCAAACCTAAATATATTTTTATTAAATTCATTTGATTTTAATAAGACGTCATATATCAATAGCAAGCTACAAACCTGCTGTTTCAGATCATAAAAAATATAAATCAATAAAAAAGCTAAAAAAAGTCAGATGAAACGCTTCGGCCATGTTTTAGCGGGAGCTAGCGAGCTGGCAGGCTGAGGTGGACAGTGCTGTCTGCTCATTCCAGTTTCCGCAGTCATCACGAACAGACCTTCTATCCGATGACGTCGATCATAGAATAGAAGTTGATCACCTGAAAGCGCAGTTTAACCTTGTAGAAGAAACATATATCGTCAATGTTAATTAGATGGAACTGAAATGAGAAGACTGTTTGTTAATTGTGCAGTTTCTTTGTTTGTGCATAAATAAATAAAGTATCAGCCTTCATATTATTTGTCTTATCAGACTAACTAACCAAACTATCAGACTAATTAACCAAACAGTCTCAACATCAGCAACCAACGACCAGTGTCCTGACTTTTGCTGCGGGGACGCAAATTGTGAAAATAACAGGTTTGTCAACATTTTAGATACAGATTGTGCATTTCACTCAGGGCGATGAACGCAACTACGCACCTCTCGAATACTGCACTTTCGTTACAACCTAAGTCAGTTACTAGAAAGCCGTGGCAACATGGACGAGTTAAAGGGAAAAGGAAATAAATATGGAGACTTTACAACTACTCACTCTACATAAATATTTCTTTTTCTTGCACCTGCCGTACACCATCTCGTCCTCCTCCTCCTCTTTCGCCACCTTCTTCGTTACCTACTCCTCCCCCATCTGGCAGATATATGTAATTTTATTGAACAGGGTAGTTAGTAAATAAACAAAAAGTGGGAGAAGGAGGAGACGGGCAGAGCGAGAGAGGAAAGGAGGAGATCGGAAGCTAGTTTGGGTAAGTAATGACAGAGACAAGTGGGTGAATGTGTGAATGGATGGAAGAAACGGGGGAGGATGAGGAGGAGGAGGTGGTGAAGTAGGAGCAGTTGGAGGTGGCAAAGAAGGAACAAGAGACGGCGTCGAAGGAAGAGGAGGAGGAGAATCAGGCAGAGGTTGGTTTGGGGATAGAAGGGGATGGCAGGAGGGGGGGGGTGAGGAGGAGATTGACAGAAAGAGGAGAGAAGAGCAACAAGACTAAAAGGATGTTTTGATAAAGTAACAAATACCTGAGTAACCCCCATGTGCCAGGTGGCTAATACGGAGTGAGGACAAATAGGAAAGTATGAAATAGGTGTAGAGATGACGGAGGTGATGGACAGAAATATTAGGGGGTGTACAATAGGGTATATATCGAATTCCCATCCATATATAGCAACTGGAAGAATTTTGCGTGTTCATGAGAGACAGCAAAGGGCCTCAAAGAGCAACTGAACGAAATGGACAGTGTGTTAAAAGGAGTGTGTAAGATCAACATTAACAACACCAAAATAAGGGTAATGGTATTCAGTCTTAGAAAAATCAAGTTGTGCTGAAGGAATTAGATTAGGTAACAAAACAATAAATCTTGTATATGAGTTTGGTACTTGGATAGTAATATAACATATGATGATCGCAGTACAGAGGATATAAAATGCAGAATGGCAATGGGAAGAAAAGGAATTTTGAAAAAGAGAAATTTGCTGACATCGAATGTCAATTTAAGTGTAACGAAGTCCTTTGTGAAGTAATTCGTGTGGGATATTGCCTTGTACAGTAGTAAAACTTGGAAGATAAACAGTTTAAATAGGAAGAGCGTAGAGGTTTTAGAAGTGTGGTGTTACAGAAGATTGCTGAAGATAGTGTAGATAGATCACGTAACTAATGATTGGGCACTGAACGGAATTGGAGAGAAATTTTTTTTTTTTTTTTTTTTTTTTTTTTTTTTTTTTTTTTTTTTTTTTTTTTGCATACCTTGACTAAAAGAAGGGATTGCTTGGTAGGACACATTCTTAGACATAGGGGAATCGTAAATTTATCATTGGAGGGAAGCGTGTGGGGGAAAAATCGCAGCTGGAGACCAAGAGACGAAAATAGTAAGCAGATTCAGATTGATGTGGGTTGCCATTCTTATGAGGAGATGAAGAGGCTTGCTCAGGATGGAGTAGGTGTAGAACTGTATGAAACCAATCTCCGGACTGAAGACCGCAACAACATTTATTGCTGTGATATCCATCCTCTCCACATGGCTTAGTCGTAAACACATCTGACATCCTTATTTGTAGCTTCATTTTTCCTTGTTGTGGCACAACATAATCTCTGTGGTTGTTGAACATTAGTTAGTAGTGGTATGTGAATACTTACACACTATCATTATTAGCGTAAAATATATGAAATTACAATTTCTTATTTTAGCATATAAGTGTGTTGGTGAATATCCCAGTGAAGCTGAGGACTTCTAATTCAAAGTGAAAATTAAATCATTTTTACGATATAATTACCTTAATGGCAGTAACGTGACTTCAATTGCTATTAAAAATTAACGAAGTAAGCATCGCTGAAACATACAGCCGCAACTTTATTTGAAAGTTTTTAGAACCAAAGAATTTAATGACAGATCCTTTACAAGACTAAGTTAGTGGATTACGTTAGAGGAATGCTCAGTAGGATTATTATTATCCAAGAACAAGTAACTTCAGTTGCTGTTTGTTAATTGATAAATGGAAGAGTTAGCGATTGTCCTAATTATGGTGAAAGCTGCTCTTATTCCCGATACTGAGGAATTTAGATAATTTCCGGACTGAGAAGTTGCAGCGATACAGAACGCCATCTCGGGCTCCATTCATTGTCTTATGTCGCCGCACAACTCTGCATTTGTCCTCTAGCTGCGCCGTCAAGGATTCTATAGAAGACGGCTCACAATTCTGCGGGAAGCACTGCTTAAGACGCAGAAAGTGAGACAGCGGAAGTCCTCCAACAGACGAGAGTTCCTCAACCGCATTTAAGGCGTTTAAGTCAGCCTGCCACGAGGCGAATGGACGCCTCTCCGCGAGAAAGGACAATGGCGCTTCTTCACAGGGTTCCTTGGTTGTAGGGAAATGGAACAAGCAATACTCTTATATATTCAGACAGATATAAAACCTGATAGATTCTTATGTAAACTTGCTGTATCTATGTTCATTGTCAGTGGAAAAAAGGGGAGGCGGTACTTTTCTGGCTACTTCAGAATGACCTCTATATATCGAAGGTTATTGCAGATATTATCCAATTTTTGTTAATTGTATGTTGGCAGATACTTTAAGAAATTTCAGTTGCAGTTGTAATTAGCTGATGAGCAACTGTAACTGAAGTTTTTCGTTGTACCTGATTTCTTATTTTCCATTACAGGAATCTGTTTTCTCATTTATCTCGTGAAACACAGTTACCGTACTTTCAAGTCTTCTCAAGTGCCTAAGAGTGGAACAGAAAACTTTTGAAATTGTTAAAACTTGATAAAGAAGACGGAAGAATTAGATTATTTTGTTTCATGGACATGCATTGCTGCAACGAGTTATTGGTCACGTTTGCAACAACGTTCAATTAGATAGTGAGAGCAAAAAAAAGAATTTAAAGAAAAAAGCTGTAAAAACACTTCTACATACTTGTTCCATGTAAATAAGAATGCATTGTGGTATACGTCCTAATATCAGTTTATATAAACGAATGTTACTGAGCTGATGTCCAGGATAAGATTGATTAGCCCCGTCGTTTTTTCACGTGTATTTGAAATGTACCTGTTTCAAAGTAATCCTACTATTATGCAATAGCTCTGAAAGTTTACAATACTTTCATGGAAGTCATACAAACTTACAAATGCAAAGTATTTACGAACAGCACACCCATCCACAAGACCCGGAACAAGAGACACCAGATTGCTGCTGTCTTCGTCTTTCACAAAATGCTGAATCTCCTGAATGCTGCAACGTAATAGTAAAGGAATATGACATGAAAGTATGTACTAATAAAATGAAAGGGAGGAATATCAGACTGTAAGGTCCAGTTCGCTGTACAGGCATTAGTAACGTAGCTCGAATTCGGATTATTGAAGCCTGAGAAAGGAAATCTACAGTTAACTTCTCAAAGGAAACATTCCGGCATTTGTAGCGATTTAGGGAAATCACGGAAAACCTAAATAAAGATCGCAGGACGTGAATTTCAACAGTCGCCCTGCCGAGAGCACCTTTCTACTGGTAATTCATTTTTCTCAAATTTACGTTCCCCTCTCCCACATTTATTTTAACGTATTCCAAAGACTTTAAATTGTTTCACACAAATGCTTCACGATATTTCATTTCTATAATCGTTTACAGTGACTGAACTCAAATTCTTTAATAAAAGATGCATATTTATTCACAGTTCAAATGTTTGTAGAACTTATGGGACTTAACTACGGGGTTATCAGTCCCTAAGCTCACAAACTACTTATGAACTAGCTAAGACTAAGGACGGCACAAATATCCATGCCCGAGGGGGGATTCGAACCCCGACCATAGTGGCTGTGCAGACCATGACTGAAGCGCCTCAGTCTCCTCGGCCACAGCGGCCGGCTATTCACAGTTCCTTAAGTATGATAATGTTGGTGATTAATTGCAATTACCTGCGGCTAGTGTCGATGCTGAGATAGTCTTCCTACAGCTTTTTGTAATATCCGGTCGTCACAGCTTTACAATAAACAGTAGTCTCGTACGTGAACGTATTCATAGATCCTACGATTGTATCCCATATTACTCAACTGAGGTACGCCCGAAGTTACTTTCATTCCAGACGGTTTGTCTCTTTGATGAACGTCGTGTTGAGATCAATCTGCAATGAAGGCAAACCTATTACAAGAATGATGATCCATATGTTGCATGACTCAAATATTAAATTAAGAAAGACAAAGCTTGTTAATAGGTTCCTCACAATAAAGAAAGACAAAAATTACGGTAAACACCACCATACCTTAAGAGCTATGATCACTTGTTCATAGTGTGACGCGCAGCTCATTTTTTGGCAGACGACAATATGGATCAAACCAAGTGAATTGTGCCCAGTAAACATGAGCTCTAAATTTCATACCTCTATAACTAAGAGTACATGATCAATAGAAGACATCTGAAGAGAGAAACTTCTTATACATAATCAATGTACTTACATATAGCTATTCTTATGTGCGATTTTTGATATTTCCTCTTCAGCGAATACTTATCTCTGTATCTGTCACTTAGGAGATTGTTCTGCGAAATATTTCCAGCTTTACACATGATCAATATTTTTACCGGCCTTAGATCAAGAGATGGAAAATTATAACGTGTTGTAACGAAAGAACTAAGAAACGAGGGAGAGATAGAGTTATGGCAAACATCTATGGATAGATTTTAGCGATAGAACTTAGTAACTTAGCCGGCCGCGGTGGCCGAGGGGACTGAGGCGCTTCAGTCACGGTCTGCACGGCCTCTACGATCGGGGGTTCGAATCCCCCCTCGGGCATGGATATTTGTGCCGTCCTTAGTTGTAGGTAGTTCATAAGTAGTTTGTAAGTTTAGGGACTGATGACCCCGTAGTTAAGTCCCATAGACTATACAAACATTTGAAACATTTGATTTAAACTTAGTAACTTAGATGGAGATGTTCAGAGTTTGTTACTTTCGCTAGTTCCCTAGGAAATTGTAGGCACTGAGAAACAAAATGTATCACGCGCGCTGATAGCGAATTTTAGGCAAAGAACGGGACGCAGTCACGTACCAACTATCATCAAACAGCCCTACCGCAGAACAAGAACTTCAGATGATGGTCATAGGGGAGTTAGAAAAGTCGTGGATTCGAGAATCAGCAGCAGAGTTGCTACTAGCCGACCAGTCTCGGATGAACTAGCAGCCGCCAGGAAGGACTGTGTGAATGGCCATGACTGTTGTCACTTACTGGGTGACATTCAACTGAACATAAGCGCTCGAGCGGATTGATAGAAACTGACTTCTTTCCATGATCCGTGGTCTGTAGTACCTTATTGTTACTGTGTCCCGATCTCTCCCAATGCGAATCTAACGCATTCGCTTCGTCCCTTTAAGCGAGCGAGGTGGTGCCGTGGTAACACATTAGACTCGCAAACAGTACGGTGGTTCAGATTCCCCTCCGTCCATCCAGATTTATTAAGTTTTCCTTTATTTCCCTAAATGCCAAGATGGTTCCTTTGCAGGAACAAGGCCGATCTCCTAGCCCACCCTTACCCAAACAATCAGACCGTGAGCTCGGCCTCTAATGACGAAGCTGTCGACGGGGCGTTAAACCCTAATTTTCCTTACTTCCTTCATTTTTCGGTTCCTTAAACTAGATCTTGAAGGATCGATGATTTATGTCGGGCTAGAAGACCTTCTTCCATAGCTACTAATATTTTGGAAATAAAACGTATAAAGGCGAAAATAACTGACTTGGCACGGAGGTCCTTACAGGGTAGCAAGGTACGGTCAAGGACAACGGATTGCGTACCTCGTGTAGAAACTTCTCTATTTCATATTATGAGGGAAATCAGGCGTGGACAACAGAAAATCAGTTGTTTGATAGATGATGAAGATACGGTACCATGATCAACGTACCATCAAACAGCACGTGGAGGCGTACTACACCGAATTGTATAAGGAACAAAATGTCGACTTGGCTGCTCGAGATGACCTACTGTCGACATTTCCCGTCACGGTGACATTGGACGACAATAGGGACATCTTGGACGGGATCACAAAAGAGGAAATTGAACGCACTATTAAGGCTGCACCGCGTGGGAAAGCAGCAGGTTCAGATGGCCTCCCCGTCGAATTTTATGCCTGCGTGTGGGACGTCATTGGTGCAGAGATGACGGACGTCTACAACGAACTGCTGACGGACACACCGCTCCAACCTGCATTCACTGTAGGAACGGCCGTACTTATATCAAAACCACACAACGCAAGAGATTAAAAGATTTTCGTCCTCTGACCTTACTAAATGCGGATTTTAAGATTTTTACGCATATTTTGAATGCAAGACTGAAGCCGGTCCTGCCCAAAATAATAGGGCCATATCAATCGAGTGTTCTAATAGGGAGATCAATGCTTGACGTTCTCTGCTCCTATAGAGATCTTATTAACTTAACATGGATCTGTAAGTGCAAGCTTGCTTTAGTGTTCTTAGATTTTAACAAAGCTTTTGATAGAATCAATCATGACTTTTCATTGACTACAATGGTGAAAGTGGGATTTGATTACAGATTCATACAGATCATCCGGAAATGCAAATGTGGCACCCATTCAAGGATTAAGATTAATGGACAATTAACTGGCTGAATTCCAATTAACCAATAGGTCCGCCAGGGTTGTCCTCTTTCCATGACGTTATATGCAATAGCCGTGGAACCATTTCTCCGATAATTGTATGCAGATTTAACTGGTATAACATTATTTAATATTAAAACCATATGTCATGCCTATGCAGATGACATAAGTGTGATCGTCAACACAAATGAAGACCTGAACAACCTGAATAAGATTCTGACAGTGTACACTAGCTCTTCTGGCGCACAGATTAACCTGCAAAAGTCTCATTTAATGCATTTGAGTCCTAATGCTAGCAAAGTAGATATGACATGGATTCAGAAAACCACTGGAAGATTTCAACTCGGGATGTACTTCCTGTCAAACCCACGTGAAATGATCTCCATCAACTGGTCGAGAAAACTGAATGCCATTCGTGGGATGCTCAGGGATAATAATGTTTGGGCACTGGATCGACTTCGACGAGCACAGTTAATTAATGCCTACGTACAGAGTACAATCCACCATATAGCGGCCTGTCTTACCGATTCCGCCAGATATTGCATACAAAATACTAGCGGTAGCTTGTTGGTACGTGTAAATGAAAAATATCTTCAAAGTGTCCTTCAACACAGCTACATTGGCCAGGCACAGAGGACGACTGGGCGTCAAACACGTTCCGACATTATGCCAGGCAATGTTCCTCAACAGAACCTCTAAAATCATCGAAGCGAGGGAGCCAGGGATCACTCAGTGTCTCTTTCTAACTTTGTGGCCGGCCTATTGCACTGCACCTTGAATGTTGGTCACATCAGTGCTGAACTCGATTACGTGCGCCAGTATTTTTTGGACATAAGTTACATTCCCCCGACCAGAGACGTACCACCACAAAAAAGATCTACGAACTGCTAAATGCTCGACGTCCACAGAATCCTATTGAAGGAAAATACCCCCAAAAAAAATGGAAACACGTCTGGAACAATGTTTCAAACGTCAACCTACCTACTAGAGTGAGTGCTGCTTGGTATGATGATGCCAATGCAACCATCCCAACGGCAGAAAGACTTCATAAAAGTAACCTCAGAGCCACCCCATTATGCGGCCGTTGTCATATCATCACCTGCGTGGAAAAAATAAGGATATGGAACTGGACACGAAATAAACTGGCGCTGATGACAAGAACAAGTGAGTTCACAATATCCGTGAATGACATACTTTTCCCTGAATGGAACCATTACCCCGGAGCAAAAAACAACAGTTATGCTTGGCTCATGGGACATTTTGTGTTTTACACAATAAGATACACATCACCTGCTCTTGACGACTTTTTATTCCATATACATTGTGAACATCAAAAGCTCCAGAGACATCCCAAATATAAGAACTGTTTCCAGAACTTTCTACTGATTGCACTACGGTAGTAGTTTATATCGCGTGGAAAGAATTATAGAAATGAAACGAGATTGAGGGACTTTGCGAAGTGCTACAGTCCGATAGTATAATGAATAGTTCATCGAAGTACTGCTACATAGACTTTAGTTCATATTGATCATACGTGAAGACGTGCCACTAAAGGCAACGAGAAGTCATCTTCATTCCGACCAGCATAGAATTATTTATTTATAGTCATGAACTTATTTTCTCTATTATTTATGGTGCGATTTGACCACAAGCACTAGTCTAGTATAGTGTGTAGACGAAGGTATTAAAGTACCTATTACAATTATATTTATTATCATTTTGTTTGCTTGTTATAAAGTGCCTAGCAGGCACATTGAATAAGGAGGACAGACATGATGGTATAGAGGCATTTTGCTTAATTTCTCAATGTGATATTAACGACCACCAAGCTGCCTTCCTAATGAGGAATGAGTATCCTGCAGCCTGATTATCGTAGGAGGCGAGTTTAATTAGGGATGCACTCGGGGTGGAGAAGGGGCCGAAAGCACTGCTCAACAGATAAAATGCGCGCATTTTGGCAAGTGACGCCCGAAGTTAGAAGAAGACAAATTAACAACCAACATTATGGAATAGAGTAACTCAGATTAAACAACATGGAAACATTCATAAAAATGGAGGCCACTACGCCGAAAAAGACACACAACTACATCATTGTTTGAAATTAAATTAAATAAATAAATAAAAATAAAAGAATAAAAAAAATAAAAAAATGATTTTAAAAACAAATTGTGAACTTGAACGAATTTTATTTGGCAGGAGGCCGATTTGTTTGTATTGAAGGCAATGCAGCCGGCTCCGAAGAAGGCGACAAATGAAAAAAAAATAATAAAAATAAATAAATAAATAAATAAAATAAAATAAACAAAAAAGTGATGGACAGCGCGTTGGAGTGTAATGCTCATGGTCGGTGGTTCGAAACTCGCCGTAACCCAATTTTTTTCTCCATTTTTCCTACAAGAGTTTCGGACACTCTTATTAATTAAATAGAGCTATGTTCTTCAATGTTTAGAGTTGTGCATATGTAAGAATGCGCCCTCTAAAATGCGTGTTTGTTCTATTTCGTAAACATTCCGTGAAATACATAGCAACGACTTGAAGAATGGTCTTCTGAAGCATATGCACGTAAACTGAGAGGGTACAGTAATAATGAAAATCCTGAACAACGTGCTGATACAGGTAGTTTCGTATATAAAGGAAGTCCTAGATTTCTGTGGCAAGTTGTTGTTATGGTCTTCAGTCCGGAGACTGGTTTGATGCAGCTCTCCACCCTACTCTATCCTGAGCAAGCCTTTTCATCTCCTCATAAGAACGGCAACCCACATCCACTTGAATCTGCTTACTATACGCGTCTCTTGGTCTCCCTCTGCGATTTTTACCCCACACACTTCCCTCCAATGCTAAATTTACGATTCCCCGATGTCTAAGAATGTGTCCTACCAAGCGATCCCTTCTTTTAGTCAGGGTATGCCAAAAATTCCTTTTCTCTCCAATTCTGTTCAGTACCTCTTCATTAGTTATGCAATCTACCCATCTAATCTTCAGCATTCTTCTGTAGCACCACATTTCAAAAGCCTCTGTGGCAAGTATAGTTCCTTAATGAAACGGAAGGGAAGTGTATACATTGCAACAAATTACCTTGTTTATTTGCTTTCCTAAGCGTTTATTCACTGTTTATGGAATATATTGTTAGTCAGTAATTAGAATCAGTGCATCTACTAAAATATTTGTCTTGCTATGGTTGCTATGGACGCTTTTAACGTAGATAGTATTACCTCTCCTATAGTTCAGGTATGACTTCGTTCATGTTACTCTGTCCTGCGCTAAAATAAAGAGCAAATATATTTCAAACCGTGATTGTCATCTTTTACAGCTAAAATCACAAAAGGAATAAGTGTGGTAATACTGAATTCCACATAACTCGCATGTTTTGTGGCGTGCGTTGCTACGCACAGCCCTCCCCATACTTCGGGCTAGCCGGCCCCTGTGGCCGAGGGGACTGAGGCGCTCCAGTCACGGTGTTCACATTTTCGTCTTCTGGCTACATGGTATGGATAAACTCCTCGACATCTTTACACATCTGAACTCCATACATCCCAACATTAAATTCACTATGGAGACTGAAACGGAGGGTAAATTGCCGTTCCTTGACGTCTTGATCAAGAGAAGAGCTGATGGCACCTTGGGTCATAGTGTATATCGCAAGACAACGCACACTGATCTGTATTTACACGCAGACAGCTGTCACCACCCTTCACAGAGGAATGGGTTACTTAAAACTCTAGTACATAGGGCGCGCACTATATCCGACGCAGAGAGTCTACCCCAGGAATTGGAACACCTGAGAACTGTATTTCGAAAAAATGGGTACTCAGAGTGGTAGATTCAGCGGGCTATCCGCCCAACCACTACATCACAACCTGTGGAAACGGATGAAAAGACGAGGGAGGATGTACGCACTGCATTCGTTCCATATACCGGCGCACTCTCGTGGAAGATCGCCCGCATTTTGAAAAAACACCAGGTTGGAACTGTTTTTTGTCCGTGTACTGGTGGGGAGCGCCAAAGATGATCTCGGTTTGAGGAAGGCCGGCGTGTACCAGATTCCGTGTCAGTGTGGAAAGTCATATATTGGACAGACGATGCATATCGTCGAGGATCGATGCGTTGAACACCAGAAGCACACACGATTGATGTACCTGAGCAAGTCGGCGGTCGCTGAACATTGTTTGTCGGAGAATTATGCGATGGAGTATGAACGCACTAGGATTCTGGTACAGACGTCGAGATACTGGGACTGCGTCGTTAGAGAGGCCATTGAAATTCGCACAAGTGACGACCTCATAAACCGTGACTGTGGCTATAATCTTAGCAAAGCTTGGGAACCAGCGATTGGGTTAATTAAGGGTAAATCTAGCAAACGTAACGAAGTGACGACCACGGCGGACAGAGCCCTCACACCGACGTCATCTCAGACGCCGGCGCAATCGGTTCCACTACGCGGCCGCGGCGCGGGGCGCGGACCACGGAGGGGTCGCTCCGCGGGCCGAGGGTATTTAAATCGCCCGCTACCGGGCTAGAACCCAGTTCCCTTCGAGCAGCCGTAGCGTGCGGATCTCCGTGCCGGCGCGTTTCCAGGAGCTCAGTCCGTCAGTTCACCTGATGATGGCGACATGTATGATCGCCGAAATATTGTGCCCGTTGGACACTATAGACCGGCAGTACAACCGTGGATATTTTGATTATGAAATACGCCGGGAGAAACTGAAGAATCACAGCAAAGTTTTTGATACTTCCCCCTGAACTTTAATTCCTTCTCCAAATTTCTCCTTCAATTTCATCATAACATGCTAATGTACAGACGGAATAACATTGGGAAGGCTTCAACTCTGTCCTACTCCCGTATATTTTTCAGCTACGACCTCCAGAATGTGAAGGAGTATATTCCAGTCGATATCATCAAAAGCTTTCTCTACAACTACAAAACCAAAAAATGTTGGTTTGTCTTTTCTTAACTTAACTTGAAGACAATTTGTAATGTATTACCTCGCGTGTTCCTACATCTCTCTTTATAAGACCAGTCAATGAAGGAAAAATAGGGGGAAAATCGTTTGGTTGCAAATTTTTGTACAGTGATGGGGAAGACCGTCATGAACGACATATTAAACGTTCCGACCTCTGGGTTGTAAGGTCGAGCGTAGGTGGGCGTTAAAAAGGTACACTTTTTACGTTTTCCTCAAACAATTCGAAAACCGTTATTTATAGCAAAAACGTACAACAGTACAAAATCAAACTGCATAAAATTGACTACAAAAAGTCCCTATTAATAATTTGTCTACAAACAATAATTTGCGAGGTACAGGAGAAGCAAATTAAGCAAATTCTTAAAAACAGATATTTTATGCTATAAAGCTAAAATATAAGGTCGATTGAAGTACTTTGGGATCGAATTAAAATGCCAATCAACAATAGCATCATGTAGTGTTATGGGATACATTGTGCGCTTGTGATATGGTATAAGGGAAGGGGAGGGGGTAGGACGGCGGGACTTTTAGTATGTCGTTAATGACGGTCTTCCCTACCAATGTAAAAAAATTTGGAATATACGATTTTCCCCCATTCACTACTTTAAGTCTTTTTCTGACTGAACTATAAATTCAAACTGATCTCCCCGAGGTCGGATTATATCAGATTTTCCATTCGTCTAGAAATAAAAAGTTGTAAATTTACAACTATGAATTATTAAACTAATAGTTCTGTAATTTTCACATCTGTCTGCATGTGCTCTCATTAGAATTAGTAATATTATATTTTCCTTGAAGTCTGAGGGTATTTCCCCTTTCTCAAGCATCTTGAACACAAGGTGGAAAGGTATCCTGATGATTGGCTCTTCCAACGATTTCAATAGTTCAGAATGTCATCTACTCCCGGGGCCTTGTTTCGACTCAAATCTTTCATCGCTCTGTCAAATTCGTCTCACAGCATCGTATCTCCTATCTCATATTCATTAACTTCCTCTTTCCACTTCTACAATACTACCTTCAAGTTCATTTCCCTTGTATGGGCCCTCCATGTATTCCTTTTACATTGTTTTCCCTTCTTTGCTTACTTCTGGTTTTCATTCTGAGCTCTTGATATTCATGTAGCTGCTATTCTTCTCTCCAAACGTCGCTTTATTTTCCTGCAGGTGGTATCTGTTGTTATTGTGGTCTTCAGTCCGTAGACTGGTTTGATGTAACTCTCCATGCTACCCTGTCCTGTGTAAGCCTCTGCATCTGAGAATACGAACGGCAATCTACATCGTTTTGAATCTGATAACTGTATTCGTCCATTGGTCTCCCTCAACGATTTTTATCGCATACACTCCCTTCTCATGCTAAGTTAACGATTTCTTGAGATCTCAGAATGTGTCCCACCAACCTATCCCTTCTCTTAGTCGAGATGAGCCAGAAACTCCTCTTCGCCCCAATTCTGCTGAGCACCTCTTCATTAATTAGGTTATCTACGCACCTAACCTTCTTCATAACTCGTCTATAGCACTACATTTCGAAAGCTTCTATTGTCTTTTTGTCTGAACTCCTTATCGTCTACGTTTCAGTCCCATACAATGCTATACTCCAGACAAATGATTCCAGTAAGGACTTCTTAATGTTTAAGATAATATTGGATGTCAACAAATTTCGTTTATTCAGAAATGATTTTCTTCCTATATCCATTCTGCATTTTATATCTTCTTTACTTGGACCATCAGAAGTTCTCTTGCTACACAAATAACAAAATTCATCTACTACTTTTACCGTCTCTTTACATACCCAATTCCTTTAGCATCGCCTGATTTTCTGACACTACATTTCATTACCCTCGTTTTACTCTTGTTAATGTTCATCTTATATCTTCCTTTCAAGGCACTATGCATTCCAATTAATTGCTTTTCCAGGTCCTAAGCTGTCCCTGTCAGAATTACTATGTCATCAGCAAAACCGCAAGGTTTTTATTCCCTTTCCAAACTTATCCTTGCATTACTTCACAGCTTGCTCATTGTTCAGATTTAACAACATTGGGGAAAGTCTACAACCCTTTCAAGCCCTTCGACTCTAATAGTTGCTGTCTGGTTTTTGTACAAGTTGAATATAACTCTTCGCTCCCTATATTTCACTCCTGCTACCTTCAGTATTTGAAAGAGTGTATTATAGTCAACATTGCAAAAAAGCTTTCTCCAGATACAAAAATGCTAAAAGCGTAGCTCTCCCTTTCCTTAACTTATGTTCTAAGATAAGTCGTAATGTGAGTACTGCCTCGCGTGTTCCTACATTTCTCCTAAATCAAAAATGATCTTCCCCAAGTTCGGATTCCAACAGTTTTTCTGTTCGTCTGCAAATAATTCGTGTTAGTATTTTGCAACCACCACGTGTTAAATTAATGGTTCTATAATTTTCACATTAGTCTGCAATTGATCCTGTTTAGCCAGTCTGCACTTCCCGTCAGCCTCATTTTTGAGACATCTGTACTCCCCTTCGCCTGCTTCACTTAATGTATTTTTATAATTTTTCCTTTCGTCAATTAAGTTCAGGTTCTCGTGTGTTATCCAAGGATTTCTATTAGGCCTTGTCATTCTTGTCCAGATTCCACCTCCTTAATTTTCTGCCTTTTGCAGTCTCTTAAGTTTTGATCTGCAGTTCACAACAGTTATGGTCAGAGTTTATATCTGCTCCTGGATATGTCTTACAGTTTAAAACCTGGTTTCTAAACCTTTGCTTTATCATTATAAAGCCAAGGCGATATCTATCTTTATCGTAATAATAAATTCTGTTGACGTAGGCAATCTGAACTTCTTGCCAATCTCATTTTTTAGCCGTCTGTACTCCCGTTTGCCTGAATCACTTGCTGCGTATTTATATTTTCTCCTTTACTCAAATAAGTTCAGTATCTCCTGTGTCACTCAAGGATTTCTATTAGGCCTTGTCCTCCTCCTTATATGATCCTCTGCAGCCTCCACTACTTTACCTCTCAAAGCTACCAGCTCCCTTTCAACTTGATTTTTGCCTAATTTCGACCAAACGTTTCCTGATGCTCGCTCTGAAACTCTCGACAACCTCAGCTTCCTTCAATTTATCAAGGTTCCGTGTTCTTACTTTCCTACCTTTTGCAGTTTCTTAATTTTTAATTTGCAGTTGTTAACCTGTAATTTATATCTGCTCATTCATATGGTATACATTACAAAACCGGGTCCCTAAATCTATATTTTTGCATTATAAAGTCAGTCTGGTACCTTCCGGTGAGTCGTATCTTCCACTTATACAACCTTCTTTTATTATGCTTAAATCAGGGGTCTGGGATGATTACATTGTTGTCTGTGCAAAATTTTACCACGCGACCTCCCATTTCATTCCTTTTCCCCAGTGTATTTGTCCATCTCTTTCTTTTGTACTACCGAGTTCCAGTCTCAGATGACGATCAAGTTTTCCTCTCCTCTAACTGTCTGAATAAATTCTTTTATTTTTCGATACATTTCTTCGATATCTTCATCAACGGCATGGCTAGATGGCCCATAAACTAGCGCTACAGTGGTCGGTGTTGATTTGTGTGTATATTTGCAACGCTAATACGTTCAATATGCTGTTCATAGTAACTCTGTAATTTGTTGTTCATTATTTGATATATTCTTGCGCTATCAACAACTTATTTTATATTTACAACCCTGTAGTTACCACACCAAAAATCATCTGGTCCCTGCCACTATTGTTTGCAAATCCCCTACATCTAACATCAACCCACCCATTTTTCTCTTAAAATTTTCTAATTAACCTACATGATTAAGGCTTAGAACATTCCATGCTCCGATCCATTTAATCCTTGTTTTCTTTTTCTTGATGACATTATCTTCCTGCGTAGTCCTCTCCCGAAGATCCGAATGGGGGACTATTTTACCCCTGGAATATTTTACGCAAGAGGATGCCATCGTCATATATTCATAGAGTAGAGTCGCATGTCCTCGGGAAAAATAACGACTGCAGTTTCCTCTTGCTTTCAGCCATTCGTGGTAGCTGCATGGCAAATCCACATTAGCTAGTGTTACAAGACCAGCTCAATCAGTTATCCAAACTGGTTCCCGTATAACTACTGAATAGGCTGCTGCTAATCTTCAGGAAAAAAGCTTTGTCTGGTCTCTTCAGAAACACCCCTCCGCTGTGGTTACACTACCGACCGGCTATCTGTGTCATTGAGATACGCAAGCCAAGCCATATATATATATATATATATATATATATATATATATATATATATATATATATATATATATATATTGTGTGTGGGAGGAGGAAGAACAAAACTTATTTAAGTAAGATTGATTTAGGATGACATCGAAAAATAAGTAAGAACGATATAAAAATAAGATTTACGCTATCCTTGCGTATGATTTAAGGAAATACAATGATCCACTCTAGGTGACAATGAGACTACCTCCTGAGATAATGTTCTTCTTTGAGAGCTAACTCAGGATAAAGCATCTTCCACTGTGGTTCTTCAAATGATTATTTAGAACCAATTGTAACTTCCGGGGTTTTCTTTTACCAGTAGCTTACGCAGATTGAGCACCCCACTGCACACAAATATTACACACGAATGGTCTCGGTGTAACGTCCAGTCAAGACTTTGCAGCAGATCTTTGCTGTATATCGGCTGCACACCGACTGTGCTAACAGTAAAACGTCCTTTTCCTGCCGGTTTACATCCCTTTGGTCCGCAGGTGTACTCTTCCAGGAACTGTATACCAATGTTACAAGTCCCTCACATGTTGGGAACGCGGTGTCTAATTAGCAAGAGTCTGTTTGGATTCTGTTTGTTTCAGACGCCTCCAGTGGGCATCAGAGCTCACAACTGGTGCGCGTGCATCCGCAAACACCGGCTCTGCTGGCGGGAGTGAATTTCAGTCTGCGGTTCATGTGGCCGTCAACTTCCGTGAATATCCTTCGCCCTCGCGCAGGCAACATTCGTCGCTTGCGCGTTAGAGATCTGCATATTGTGTATTTTGCTGGTTTCTACTCGCGGACATGGCTTGTTCGGGGAATAATACTAAACAGCAGGAAGGCTGTGCTCCGAAAAGGCCAGGTCCCTGCCCTGCTGTATGCAGTATTCACTTCTTAATGAAGTATCATCTGTATTTAAGAATAGTTTCCTCTCCAGTATGTCGTGATAAGCGTTGTCTTAGGTTTCAGAACATCGATAAATTAAATTGCTAAATTTTTACTTATTTTATGATCAATTTAAAACTTACGTCTTACTACTGGTACAAAAACTTGCTATTATCGTTGTTATTTATAGGTCCCCTGAATCTCATTTTACAACATTTTTGCTCAGGTTACAGAGGGTTGTAAGTTCATTTTATAGAAAATACAAAATTTTCATCATTAATTGTGCAGGTGATTCTAAAAGAAAAAGGAAGTTTTTAGATCTCTTTACTTCTTATCACCTTTTGCAAACAGTATTTTTTCCATCGAGAATACAGGGGTACAGCAGGACAAATATAGACACCATTTAAGATCATTCTTTATTATTAGTGGCGCATTTTGTCAGCAGAGTAGTGATTAGTGAATAGCCATTCAGAGCACGAGGCACAAATTTTAATTTGAAAAGGGGATTGTGCTCATACATCTGTTAAATATATTTATAAGCTATTTCGTAAAGCTAATCCAGTTCCAATAGAGGACATTTTAAATCTAGTTAAGGAATAATATTGGCAGGATGTTTATTGTGATGATGATATAGATGACCAATATAATGTTTTCCTTACCAAATTTATTTCCATAAGAACGCTGAAAACAAGGTACTACCACTAACACACAGCCTGGTTGGCTGACAAGACAAATACGAATATGGTATAGAACAAAGTGGAAATTATATCAGGATATTTGATGCAGTCGAAATGAAGCTGCAGTAGCCCATTAGAAAAGTATTCTAAGGTTTTGAAAATGTCATTAAGAAGGCCAAAAGTATATAGTATGCCAAAAAGGATAGATAAATGTCAGAATAAAATTAAAACCATATGGTCAGTCGTGAAGGAAGTATTTGGTCAGCAGCGCAAAGTTGAGAATATAATGTTAGTGCTTTATGGAATTTTTTTTATTACTTGTGTGTCAGATATATGTAAAATATTGGATAATCAATTTCCAATTATAGCAGGAAAATTAAACGGAATTTTGACTGCTGAAACAATCATTTAACTCTCTTACAAAATAGCATTCAACAACTGTTACCTCAAGGTAGTCCTCCGTGGTACTGACAAGGGACAGATTGAGACAATAATTAAATCACTGAAGACTAAGGACTCTTAAGCATATGATGAGGTATCTAGTAAAATACCTAAGTAACCTTGCGCCTCTCATAGCCCAGTACTTAGCCATTCTTGTAATTTTAATTTCGGAATGGTCAGTTTGCTGATAAATTGAAATTCTCGGCAGTGAAACCACATTATAAAAAGGAAGAAAAGTTTAGACTTATTTCTATTCCATCAGTTTTTGCTGAAGTTGTTGAATAAGCTGTTTATTAAAGGTTAATTGATCATTTAACTTCCTATAATTTGCTGACAAATGTACGGTTTGGTTTCAGCGGCTTGCGGGGGAAGATGACGCCACGGAAATATTGTATCGTAGAGTTGCGCCAAACTTTCTTGCGTTGGGAACGATTTTTCTTAACCGTTTTGTGTGTCATTTTATTGTGGTGAGTGCTAAAGCTGTCACATCTCTCTCTCTCTCTCTCTCTCTCTCTCTCTCTCTCTCTCTCTCTCTCTCTCTCGCTCTCTCTCTTCCTTAATTTACTTTACTAACTTCTTTTTATAAATCTGTCTCTGGGGGTGGGGGGGATATTAAAATGGCTGTGATGTGCTATCATAATGAGCACAATTAAGTACGGAGTGACCCAGGGTTCTATTCTCAGGCCACTGACGTTTCTAATATAAATAAATGATATGCTTTCTAGGGTAACAGGAAATTGTAAGATATTGCTGCTTGCTGATGAAAATACTGCAGTTTGCCCCCTTGAATTCAGTGAGACATTGGCTAATGATTTTATTCTTGCAGCTCAGGGTGTCAGTGGCCTGTTCCATTTTCCCCAGATGCCACGCAGGCCGCCTCCAAACCAAATGTCCAGGTAAAAAGGCGCCCCTCTGTTTAACGACTTGTCAATGCCTCTTAGCTTGGTCTAGCGTTGAAGAAACGAGCCGTGTTCATGGTGGAGGACCATGACCCCTCCATATTTCGCCATTTGGCTGCCTTCTCGTAGATCCCAATGACGCCAATGAGCCATCGTCTCTTTGCACATGTTCACAAGAGTACCTAGAGTAAGGAAAATGCATAAAACCTGAATACGACACTTATAATTTTTTAAAAGGACACTTTATTCCAAGTAACAATAGCATTTCTTGAGACTTTATGTAAATTATGAATGTAAGTTGTAAAATTAAAGGAGCTGAGATTAACTGTATAAAGAAGTTAGGCTACATAGTTCTACAGCAAACTAAAAAACTACATAAGCAGCTGACAGTAGTTATTTCTAAACTGCTTGTTTCTCTGCTTGTTTCTAACCAATGCTCTTCAGTATTAATAAAGAGAAATTGACGATAACATTGTGAAAGCATATTTTAATATTAATCAGTGATTCTGTACAAGGAGACAACATACAACGAAAAGTGTGACGTTAGATTAGTAATCTTCTACTTCATAGACTAATTAATGATTAGTGCTCATTTTCATGCATCAACTAGCCCACAGTACATACCGGTCAACTCCCAAGTTACTGACTAGACGCCCAATTATATCTCCAAATACATTGGCCACCATGCATGCTGCACCTCCATGCCATACTCTGTCAACGTCGATACGACGACAGTCATACTCTCTGAATAATCAATTTTGTCACATCCAACAAGATGCATGATACAATTTTTTCTAACAAATAGATATGACACGTTAACAGAAAATCAATCTTTTGTGTATTCCACTGAAGGGAGACGTGTGGTGTAACATCACGAAATAGATTCTCAAGTGGCGTGTAGGTGATAATATACTGAAGAGCCAAACAAACTGGTATTGGCATGCATACACAAACACGCTGATATATAATATAGACACTCAGCCAGTGCGCTCGATGGCGCCTTGCTGCGGATGCACGGCTAATCCCTGTCTGAGTTTCGAGTCCTCCCTCGAGCGTGCGTGTGTGTGTGTGTGTGTGTGTGTGTGTGTGTGTGTTTGTGTGTGTGTGTCGGTCTTAGCGTAAATTAGTTTAAGTAGTTTGTAAGTCTAGGGCCTAATTGACCACTGAAATTTAGTCCCATAGCTTTACAAACATTTGAACTTTTAAACACTCAGAGGACGGCTATGCGACTGGCGACGTCTATATTAGACAACAATTGTTCGAAAGTTTGTACACGTATGGAACGAAACTGCAGCGGTAATCAGTTTCTAGTCTTGCAAACTATTTAAACTTACTTACGCTAATGACATCGCACACACTCATGTCCGAAAGAAGACTCGAACCTCTGACGGAAAGTACACGCGTACTCCACAGCAATGCGCCTTAGAGCGCACGGCCACTCCCAAGCAGCTATAGGACAACAAATGTCTGCTGCAGGCACAGCTCGTTGTATGTGAGCTTGAAAGTGATGAGAAATGAGACGATAGGTGTTCAACATAGCCACAGAATCCACCGCACTGGATTCGTATGTTCAAACGTATGTAGACTCAGTTTTGAACAGTGATTCGACCTAAGAAATTTTTCATTGCTTTCTGATATGGTTTGTTTTTGGATAGAACAACAAACTTTAATAGCAATCATTTTATGAACAGTATCCCAGTGTTAAAATATTCAAATAGATATATTATTGGCAAAATTGGGGGCTCGAGCTAATCATATCAGACGAAGTCTAACGAATTTAGTGGTTTTCGCCAGACATAATAATCCAATGGACAATCAACAAGGCCGCGGCGAAGCGGCCAGCTCATTGAAGCGCTATGCTACGATGCGCGAAGCCTTTCCCCGTCGGGGGTTCGAATCCCCCCTCGGACATGGATGTTTGTGCCGTCTTTAGTGTAAGCTAGTACATAAGTAGTTTGTAAGTTTAGGGACTGATGACCCTACAGTTAAGTCCCATAGACTTTACAAACATTAAAAAATTAGAAAATAAATAAAAATAAACAATTATAGTAAAAAAGCGACCCTCATGTTGTAGTCAATTTTTAGTAGATGCCCTGCTAGTTAAAAATTCCCTGGCTTTGAAATTAAAAGTTTAGTTTTAAAACTAAATGTACACATGTGCGGACAGCAACGAGTCAAAAGTAGGAATATTAAGTCATCCCCTAAGACAAAGTTAAATAATGGGTCCGTGCCGTTACAATGAGCAGAGCGCCATAGAAGTAACATGACAGTGCTGCATTCGTCTCTGCTATTGATCGGTTGGTTGTTAATTTAGGGTGTACACATTAGAGCCCGTCAAAACGGCCGCCACTCCCGCTCGGTTCCCGCAGCGCTCGCGCCCCGCTCTCGACAGCTGGCGGCGGGTAATGGGTTGGTAGAGGGGGAGCGATGACGTCACACTCGCGAGAGCGAGACGTTTCGGGCAGGACGAGTCACGCTACTCCCGGGTTCTCGTCGCGCCCGCCGGGACGAGCTGCGCTTGGCTGAGCCGCCTCAGCCTAGTCGGCGCACGCCGCCAGCTGCGTGTTCCCGCAACGCGCCGGACGTACCCGAGACAAAAAAGGGGGAAAATACACTTTTTCGATTTTCACGTTGTAAAAATTGTTGATGGTATACACGATCACGCTACATCGTTTTATGGAATTAGTTTTTCCTTACTAGCTTTGCCTTGCCTGTGAAAAAATAAAAAAGGCTAATTTTCATTCCGCACGAGTTTTTAGTCCCGTAACGCTCCTCACTCGATTGTGATGAAAGTATGCGTTTAAAAAATCTGATTTTTGGACACATTATAGTAAAACATCTTAGCTTTTGTATACGACATTCACCTTTTCGTAATTCCTAACAGTCGTTTTCAAATGACGCCATTTCTCAAGTATATGCACTTGATTTACAAATCGTGTATTGAAAAAGTTAGATAGCGGGCAGGTTACTGTTCTATGATTTTTAGACCATATATTACAGCGAGTGAAATGGAGCTAAAAGAACAAAAAAGTTTTTGAAATGGTAATCGCACTGATATCTACCTCCTTTCAGAAGTAATTGCGAGTTATCTGAGCGCCCTCGGGCCGCGATCACAATTTACGAACTCAGCCTGTGTTGAGCGTAGCCTGAAGCACTGCAGTGCCGAAAAATCTGAATTGCTGGCTACGTTTGTCGGGCCCTCGTAATATATTAAAGATCCATAATCAGAGAACAATAGTGAACTAATTTTTCTTGGGTGGCAACCGATTACAATGGACAACTATCTGCTACGGTTTTACAGCAGATCATACTTGACTTTGAGAGGCATACATCCGGTTTTTTCCACATAATACAATTCATGGAATTTATATTTCGTGTTTGGAACTAGAAGAGAAGAACAAAGTAATGTAAACTGCGACTTTGCTCTTAATGGACTGAAATAAAATTTTGTGACATTACAGTTAACGGCTTTCTAGTTGCAGGTGAACGAGAAAGACAAAAATAATTTATATTTATTGATTCTACTCCTAAGACACAATATTTACCTTTTCGCTTTTGTAGCTTTCGGAAAATGTGTTCCCACCGGGTGAAAATAATTGTATACAGTGTGTCGACATAAATGCGGTACTTTCACATCTGAGATGAAAGTAAGAATGAACTGAGTTGCTTTTAGTAAGCTGTCTGAGACGAACAACGTTTCTACGAACATTTTTCTGTATCATTTGAAGACAATTTTCTTTGTTTGCAAGATGGTACTTTCGAATTTTCAACATACGCTGGTTTACTTTAGCCTCAGACACTGCAGGACAGGTCAGTAAAGGATGAGAAGCGCCTGTCACTTTTTTTCTAACTTTTTTTCCGAGGGAAGGGGAGAGCTTGTCCCCACCTATAAGGAATCCCAATCCACTGTCAGCAGAAGATCGATTGCTGGCCACTTCAAAAATCTAGCTAACAGTTCATTGATTTTATTATATTATATATTAAAAGAATCTACGAAAACTAAAGTCAGTCGGACAGACTAAACTACCCAGCTGATTTCCTTCATTTTTGTGTAAAACTAAAGGTATTCATCCACTTTTTCTACACTCAAACGGGATTTCCTTCTGTATATTTCTTATGGGGATGTCCTGGCTGTAAACTAAAGTCATTATGTCAGGCCGTTCTATCCGACCCATTTCCTTCATTTTCGCTTTAAACGAAAGGTATTTATTCGCAGATTTGTCATCAAGTATCATAATTAAGTCTCTCCTTCCTTTACTTTCATTCAAACGCGGGATCCTTCTGTCCTTGCATTGAATATTTTAATCGGTTTGTTTTAGGATATCTTCGGTTCTAAATAAAGTACACAGTTCTCTTTTACCTATAAACGCTCAACGGATCAAGATCTTTCATTTGTGCTTTTAAACACTTGCACGGATTGATTCTGAAGAAAGCTATGCGTGAACATTCAACTTCACTTCCATGTCTTCCCAACGTTTTAGTCATTCCACTAACGGTGCTAAGTATTCGCACGGGTCTTATTCGCACGGGTCCTCTATCTTTCTTATATATTAAAAGAATCTATTTTATAATTATAATTGATTTTAAATAAGTGTTTCGATATGAATTTAGGAAAACACAAGCTTATATAATATTCTGTATACTGTTACTATCTATAATAAATATTTTTAAATGATAAATATTTAATTTTACTTATTTCCATTTCACATGACTGGCCACTAATGTTGCAAAGTATTTGCACAGGTCGCCTAGTTTTATTACTATTGTTCTCACACTGTAGCGAACCGTCGAATTTTATGAACATAAGAAATAGGTGGTAATGCACTCGTTCCATCCATATAGACTAACATTTAGGAGAGTATTTCCTTCCTTTAACATTCGATATCTTTAATATGAACGGCGCGAGTCGGCGCCGGCACGAACCAATTGGGTATGGTGTTGCTTCTGCAGCACAAGTATCACAAGTCTCCAGCCTGCTTTCAACTGAAGCTCCTCTGCATGATTTTTTTTTTCAATTATAGTTATGATAATACATTTATTTTTCCTCCATTACTATTAATTCTATAATATGAATTTAAAAAATTAAGAAATGTTTAGTTTTTCACTTAAGGAAAAACTCTCCTAAATGTTAGTCGAAATTAATGGGATGGGTCCATATCACATATTTCTAATGTGCTTATAATTCTATGAGTCACTACAGTGTGCAAACAATAGTAATAAAATTACAAAATCAATTAACAGCTGGATCAAAGTAGATGGCAGTGAACAAGTACTGGTCACACCTGTGTTTCCTTCGATCTTCTACTGACAGTGGGTGACGATCCCTTGTTGCTGGCCACAAGCCCACTAAGAACGAAAAAACAAATCACAACATGAAACAAATGACACCTGCTTCTCATCCTTTACTGATCTGCATTGTCTAAAGCTAAACTAAATCTGCGCGTTTTCCTTTCATTGAAAGTATAAAAATCGATGAAAGTACCATGGAGACAAGGAAAATTGTGAGATTCTGGAAATGTTCATAGAAAAGCAGTTCCCATCAGAGAGCTTCCTAACAAAATAAATACAAATTCTGAGAACCGTGTGGAGTTCTTTGAAAGTGGAGATGAGCTGAAACATAGTACAGCGTGTACCACATAAATCTGGCACACCTGACGTACCCCCATGGCCATAAGTTGCAGCATCCCTTATCAGGAGGTAACTAAATGTCTTTAATTTTACTGCTATGTACTCCTACTTTAGTCTACGTCTGAGGAATAGCGCTTTTATGTGAGACACTGTATATAAATTGTTTCACCTTGTGGTAGAACATTTTCTGGGAGTTACAAAAGCGAAAATTAGAGAAGCTTTAAATGTTTGTTAAGCTTAAGGGACTTAACAGCGGGGTCATCAGTCCCTAAACTTACAAACTACTTATGAACTACCTTATACCAAAGACGACACAAATATCCATGCCCGAGTGGGGGATTCGAACTCCCGACCGTAGTGGCCGTGCAGGCTGTGACTGGCGCGCCGCAGTCCCCTCGGCCACCGCGGCCGGCTTAAGAGAAGGCTAAACAATGTAATCTTAGGTGTAGATGCATCAATAAATGTAAGTATATTTTTGGGTTTCTTCCGTTTATTATCCTCAACTAGAAAGTCATTGAGTAGAATTTCAGAAATTTTATTTCAGTCCATCAACAGCAAATTTGCAGTTTACATTAATTGTTTCTGCTCTTGAAGTTTGAAACACGAAATATGTATTCCATTAATTGTACAATGTGGAAAACGAACTACTTGTATACCTCTTAAGTGAAGTATTACCTTACATAAAACCATAGCAGATCATTGTCCATTGTAATTGGTTGCCACCCAAGAGTATAGCTATTTTCTGGTTATGAATTATTAACACATCACGAGGGACCAACATACTTGACCAGCAAATATTTTTTTCTGCACTGCAGTGCTTTACGCCACGCTCAACACACGCCGAGTTCGCTGGTTTGCGGTCGCGGCCTTATGCTGCTCAGATAACTCACAATTACTTGTGAAAGGAGATAGATATCAGTGCGACTACCGTTTCAAAAACTTTTCTGTTCTTTTAGCTCAATTTCACTCGCTGTAATGTATGGCCTAAAATGCATAATACAGTAAGCTGCCCGCTATCGAACTTTTTCAATACACGATTTGTAAATCAAGTGCGCATACCTGACAAAAAGCATCATTTGAAAACGATTGTTACGAATTTCGAGAAGGTGAATGTTTTATTGGAAAGCTAAGATGTTGTACAACCCTGTGTCCAAAAATCAGATTTTTTAACCGAATACTTTCATCAAAATCGAGTGAGGAGCTTTACGAAACTGAAAACTCGTGCGGAATGAAAAGTAGACTTTTTATTTTTTCACAGGCAAGGTAAAGCTTGTAATGAAAAAATAAGTTGATAAAACAATGCGATGTGGTCTTATATACCGTCCAAATTTCTTACAACTTGAAAATCGAAAAAGTTGTTTTTCCCCCTCTTTTTCGTCTTGGCACATCGCCGCTCGGCTCGGCCCGGCCGGCAGTGTGAACGCACCGTCGTAGACGTGTGCCGAACGGGCGCAATAATTAACGGCGTCGTGAGAGGGGCTGGTCGTGCGCATGCGCACTGCTGTCGGCTGTTCCACATGCCAGGCCAGCCGGGAGTACCGTAACTTCTCGCTCCCGAGACTGTGTTATCGGCACTGCCGGCTCCCGGGTGCGGCGGTCTCGCCAGCCGCTCCCTCTGGCGGGAACGAGCGGGAGCCACGCCGTGTTTGACGGCCTCTAGTACACATGTCATTATAAGAAATACAAAACGTTTACAATTTAAACCTGGAACGACCTTCCTGGGATGAAACCTTAACGTCAAGTAAATGCTATCACTATACAGATTACATTACTGATATGAAACGGGCCGCGCGGGAGTAGCCGAGCGGTCTGAAGCGCCACGTTGCGGATCACGCGGCCTCCTGCGACGGAGGTTCGAATCCTACTTCGGGCATGAATGTTTGTGTTGTCTTTAGTATACGTTAGTTGATAAGTAGTTTGTAAGTTTAGGGACTGATGACCCCGCAGTTAAGTCCCATAACCTTAACAAACATTTGAACATTTCGAGCCTATCTGCTACAAGGTTTCCATGAACACACCAAATGAAGTGATTATTTCCTCATTGACCACAATTTGTTGTTAGTAGAAAAATGTTACGATATGCAGATAGAAATAATAAGAAACGTATGATTATTAACATACCACTCTACGTTAGGTAGCATTCTATTCGCGGATTACGATAAACTTTAATTTCAGCCTATTCATTAACGAAGTACTGAATGGTTTCCGAATTTCCCTCGTGGTTGCCTGCTCCGATGATTTTGTAAAGAAAAGTGGAGAATTGGCTTTTTTAGGAAGACATTTATGCAAGAATTTGCCACTTTTCCTGTTGTTACTGATTGTTCGTTGCCTGTAAACATAAAAAAGTAACCCCATTTATTAACCAGTTATTCCTGTCACCGAAACTGGAATAACACTCAGAAAAGTATTCATTTCTTTTCCATTTTGAGACACTAGGCCACATGGAATTTCTGAAGTTTATACAGCACAGTACCTCGCACTGGAATGGAATTATAGATCCCATCTAGTGTTTCCAGCTACAAAAATGTATTATTTTGCCACCAGTGTAGACTGTAGTGAAGATTGTGCATACAGTGGTTTGCGGGTATCAGACTGATTCATCCTTATAAATTCGTTTGTCTTTTTCTTTTTATTTCGCTAACACATTCTGAAAAATTTCCATTTAAAAATATTGCATTGAGTTACTAAACTGAATAAATTTGAAATCAAGGAGTACTTTTCATTCATAAGCTACTACTAGTCTCTTTCCTGATGTAATTTCTCTCGTCCGTACATATGGGAATGACATTGCGTTTTCTAAAGTTAGTCCTTGTTGACATAGTGGCAGCGTGGCCAGGAAATTGATCCTACCTAGACAGACACTCACGAGCTCTTTGACTTCTCATAACGTGGGATGAGTACTCCACTATGACAAAAACAATTACGCAAACACATCTGGAATTCGGTTGTTGGGCGGGCTGAGGCTAGCTTATAATGGCTAAGGTATGGTTCTAATTTCGTCTGCGGGTAACAGTGTTTAACAGCCAGAAACATATCCTTTTCACCCCCATGGAGCCAAGTAGTGAACTCACGTGTTTAATCGCTACTAACTAGAAGAGAGTTGGGTTTGGTTTCGTTGTTTTCTCAATATGTTAAACTCCTCTACGTCTCTACGAACGGCGCAATCCTAACTACCAGTGAACGAGAATGTGATAGTTGAAACCTCGTCGTGTGTGGTCAACAGTGACGATATGCGAGGGGTTTGACTACCTGGCAGCACAAAATTATTTGTGACGTTATTACTAGCGAATCGCGAAAAGTTATTAAAAAGTCCAGAAGCATGTGCATTACGTCTGAGATTAATACCTCTGATAACAAAATTAAAACAATTTTGAATATTATTACCGGGGAGACAGGGCAACCAAGAGCACAGGAAGACAGCATTACCATCAAAGTGAATGAAAAATTTACAACTAACAAGCCAGAAGTTGAAAACATTTTAATAATAATTTTTTAAAGGTTGTGGAGAAAATAGGATCTAAATGTTCATTAGAAGAAGCTAGGCAGTTAATGGAACAGGCCATACCCACACAATTTGATACAATTGAAATTCCACCTACCTCTCTTTCTGAAATTAAGAAAATAATAAACTCTCTCATGAGCAAAAGCTCACACGGAATTGATGGTATTTCCAGCATGGTAATAAAAGCTTGTTCACAAGAAATAAGTAGGATTCTTAGCCAAATATTCAATAGTTCTCTGAAGCAGTGTTTTTCCTGATAGACTGAAATATGCTATAGTTAAACCACTGCACAAAAAAGGGGATACGTCTGATGTCACAACTACCGCCAAATCTCACTTCTGACAGCCTTATCCAAAATCCTTGAAAAAGTAATGTATTCTAGAGTAGTTTCACACATAGGAGAAAATAAAGTTCTAACAAAATGTCAGTTGGGTTTTCAGAAAGGCTTTTCAACAGACAATGCTATATTTACTTTCACCAATGAAATATTAAATGCTCTGAATAACCGGACATCACCCGTTGGGATTTTTTGTGATCTCTCCAAGGCTTTTGATTGTGTAAATCATGGAATTCTTCTAGATAAACTAAAGTAATGTGGTATGAATGGGACAGTGTACAAATGGTTTAAATCATACCTAACAGGAAGAGTGCATAAATTTGACATTAGTAGTTATTATAATATGCAAAAAACAGCTGAGTCCTCAAAGGGGGAGCAATAAAAAATGAGGTGCTACAAGTTTCGGTCTTGGGCCCTATGCTGTTCTTAATATATATTAATGACTTGCCATTCTATATTCATGAAGATGCAAAACTAGTTCTTTTTGCTGGTGATACAAGTATAGTTATCACACCTGACAGACAAGAACTAACTGATAAAATTGGAAACGACGTGTTTTACAAAATCATTAAGTGGTTCTCAGCAAATGGACTGTCATTAAATTTTTATAAAACACAGTACATACACTTCCATACAGTAAATGGAATGACACCATCAATAAATATAGACTTTGATCAGAAATCTGTAGCAAAGGTAGAATATTCAAAATCTTTAGGTGTAAGCATTGATGAGGGGTTGAACTGCAAAAAACACGTTGAAGATGTGTTGAAACGTTTGAAAATCAAATGTCTGTAAATCTATCGGACCAAACTGCGTGGTCAACAGTCCGTAGCTTACAAACTACTTAAATCTAGGTAAACTAACCTACGGACAAACACACACACCTATGCCCCAGGGGGGACTCGAACCTCCACGGTGAGCAACCGCGCGCTCCGCAGCGAGGTGCTTTAGACCGCTCGGCTACTCCACCGCGGCTGAAACGTTTGAGTTCAGCAACTTACGCTATTAGGGTAATTGCAAATTTTGGTGATATACATCTCAGTAAATTAGCTTACTATGCCTATTTTCATTCTCTGCTTTCGTATGGAATCATTTTCAGGGGTAATTCATCATTGAGTAAAAAAGTATTCATTGCACAAAAGCGTGTGATCAAAATAATTGCCGAAGCCCATCCACGATCATCCTGCAGACACTTATTTAAAGAGCTAGGGATCTTCACAGTAGCTTCTCAATATATATATATATATATATATATATATATATATATATTCACTTATGAAATTTGTTATTACCAATCCCACCGAATTCAAAAGCAATAGCAGTGTACATAACTACAACACTAGGAGGAAGAATGATCTTCACTGTTGTTATGGTCTTCAGTCCGGAGATTGGTTTGATGCAGCTCTCCACCCTACTCTATCCTGAGCAAGCCTCTTCATCTCCTCATAAGAACGGCAACCCACATCCACTTGAATCTGCTTACTATACGCGTCTGTTGGTCTCCCTCTGCGATTTTTACCCCACACACTTCCCTCCAATGCTAAATTTACGATTCCCCGATGTCTAAGAATGTGTCCTACCAAGCGATCCCTTCTTTTAGTCAAGGTATGCCAAAAATTCCTTTTCTCACCAATTCTGTTCAGTACCTCTTCATTAGTTATGCGATCTACCCACCTAATCTTCAGCATTCTTCTGTAGCACCACATTTCAAAAGCCTCTATTCTCTTCCTGTCCGCACTGCTTATCGTCCATGTTTCACTCCCGTACAAGGCAACACTCCACACAAATGCCTTCAGAAAAGACTTCCTTACACTTAAATTAATATTCGATGTTAGCAAATTTCTCTTTTTCAAAAATGCTTTTCTTCCCATTGCCACTCTGCATTTTATATCCTCTGTACTGCGACCATCGCATGTTATTTTACTACCCAAGTAACAAAACTCATCTACCACCTTCATTGTTTCGTTACCTAATCTAATTCCTTCAGCATCGCCTGATTTTCTAAGACCGCATTCCATTATTTTTGTTTTGCTCTTGTTAATGTTCATTTTATATCCTCTCTTCAACACGCTGTCCATTCCGTTCAACTGCTCTTCCAGGTCCTTTGCTGTCTCTGACAGAATTACAATGTCATCAGCAAAACGCAATGTTTTTATTTCTTCCCCCTGAACTTTAATCCCTATTCCAAATTTTTCCTTGCTTTCCTTCACCGCCTGCTCGATGTACAAATTGAATAACATTGGAGAAAGGCTACAACCCTGTTTTACTCCCTTCCCAACTGATGCTTCCCTTTCATGTCCTTCGCGTCTAATAACTGCGGTCTGGCTTTTGTACAAGTTGTAAATAACTCTCCTTTCCCTGTATTTTATCCCTGCTGACTTCAGAATTTGAAAGAGTGTATTCCAGTCAACATTGTCAAATGCTTTCTCCAAATCTACAAAAGCTAATAAAAATTTAGGTTTGCCTTTTCTTAATCTATCTTCTAAGATAAGACGTAAAGTGAGTATTGCCTCCCAGGTTCCTATGTTCCTCCTGAATCCAAACTGATCTTCCCCGAGATCAGCTTCTACCAGCTTTTCCATTCTCCTGTAGATAATTCGTGTTAAAATTTTGCAACCATGACTTATCAAACTTCACTATTCAAGGTTAAATCTAGCTTTGGCACAGAAAGCGGTGAATTATGCTGCCACAAAAGTCTTTGGTCACCTACCAAACAGCATCAAAAGCCTAACAGATCGCCAACAAACATTTAAAAATAAATTAAAAGAATTTCTGCATGGCAACTCCTTGTACACTATAGATGCATTTTAGATATAAATTAGTAAATTTGTAAATTTGAAAAATAAATAAATAAAAACAAAATATAAATAAAATAAAATAAAAATAAAATAGTGTCATGTAATATTTAGTACAAAGTAATAATTTTTAAAGACACCTTTCATTAACCTGAGACGTTCCACATCATTACGATGTGTCGTAGTCATGATCTATGGAACAAGTACTAATCTAATCTAAACACGCTGGAGTAGCCGACAGCCACACCGGAACAGAATAATGCGTGGCCACACATTGGCACAAAATTATCAAGACTTCTTCGTCCCCAATCGGATTAAATTGCTGCCCTCGACTGAATGTTCTCCAGACCTTTCCCGTAACAAAAATTTCTGTACAATTATTGTAGAACTACTGGCTCAGGGTACACCACCGTGTACTACACCGAAATAACTTTGGGAACTTACGAAAGCGGCATGGTCTTCTATACCCCAATAACACGTCTTATTTGATGCTAAGGTGAGTATCATGGGTCATAATCAACAATGGCAGCAATACCCTGTACTGATTTCATCATTTTCCTCGCTTCCAATGGGGCTGTAATCTTTGTAAAATGTGTACAAATAAAATTTCTTGCTGTTTCACTGTGGATTACAGAACTTGTATTAGGCAGCCGTATAATGAAATGCATTACCTAAGCAGTGGTGTATGTTAAAAGTAATACGGAATATGTTAACATAATTTCTTATCTATATCTATAAATGTGAATGTCTGTTCGGTGTACGTTTATCACACACACACATGTGTGTGTGTGTGTGTGTGTGTGTGTGTGTGTGAATGTCTGTTCGGTGTACGCTTATCACGTCCGAACGACAAGACGCAGAGACTTAAATATTGGTACAGTTACTAATTTATACCTTAGGATGGTTTTAGGCACGGTTTTTATAGCGATGTGATAGATATTTAGTAATTTGAAGAATTGCGGAACAATAATTACTCTTTGAAAATTATATTTACTCTTTGAAAATGGTTTTATTGGTTGCATTATTGCTTCAGGGTTGATAATGATAAAAGGGTGGAGTATATTGGGATGGAAAGTTATCGGTGTATATAAAATTCTACGTGTGTATGTGTGTGTTAATATTTCGCTCTGTAGCGAAATGTACAGAACACATACGATAGGTCTGTGTGTAATTGTTGTCCGAAGTCTCCCGTTGTACACCACAGCAGTTCCATGCCGATAGCTATAAGGGGGTGGAAGATATGGTGGTTGAAAGTCGTCAAATTATAAAAAAATTCGGACTGAAGGCCAGCGATGACGTTTGCGACTCTATAGCAAGGAGGTTACATACAGCGAAACCTGATGCCACAGACCATATCTTTGGTCTATGAGTGCTACAATGACTTCAGCTCTTTCTCTGTAAGGATAAGCATACGAATACGGAAACATAAGAATAAATAAATAAAGCAGTAAAAAAGAAATTTGTATTAATACATCTCTTTTAAAAAAACATAGATTTGACGTTTCGCGCATTATGTATCATAATCAACGAACACGCGAGCGGAGCCGCGGGTTTAAGCTTGTAGGAAAATGAAGTAACTTCTTTTTGCATCGGAGAGTAGGTGCTGTATGTGTTGTGTGGTATGTGTGTGTGCGTGTCGGCTAGCGGTGGCAAACCGCTCGGCAGCATGTTGCGCCTCTGATCAGTCCGCGCTAGCCGGCTTCGTGTCCCGCAGCTGTCGGTAAGTGCCCCTCAGCGAATTGTACGCCTTGTGCGGGACGACGCAGGTTGATTCGGCTGCGGCTAATGGCGCCGGCAGGAGGTAGGCCTGCGTCACTTGTGGTAACCCACTTCTGGCAGGGGGCCGACGGCCGTGGCTGACCGCTCTGGCGGCTCTGCTGTCGCTTCCGGCCAATCCGTGAGGACGCCTGGCGCCCCACACAGCTTGTTTAAGGAACAATACACGATTGTTTCCACTTTCTGCTGTTCATTTACTGACCCTCTATAAAAAATAATAAGGTGGGTCTGTATTTGACATCTTGGCCGCTACGACAGGAACAGGAGGTCTATAGGCATTATTTACATATTGTAAATGCGACATAAAGTCATTGAGTAGGCAGGCGACCACGATGAAATGATTGGGTAGTACTGCTGTGAATCTGGTTAGGTCGCAAATTCTTTATTATAGGTCACACTTCATGTACAGCGTGCCCTCAAAATGACGCGTTTCGGAATTACCATCATCAGATTAGCAATCTCTTCCGTGCCATGTGCACACGAACAGATGTAAGATGTTATTTGATATACACACAAAAGCATGTGACCCCGTGAAACCGGACAATTCCTCGCAAAACAAAGAACAGAAATAATGAATGATATATCTTTTAGGGCCAGTAATGATGAGAAAATCACATAGTTAATATCTGAACCGAGGAAATGTTTTATACTGTACTCACAAACTGTTGACAAGGAGGCAACTAACTTACCTAAACCATTCGAAATCCATAGTTAATCACGCTAACGTGCTTCAATGGAAACAAAAGTACAACGAAAATGAAAAGAACATACTGTTTAGACGTACGTCAATGGTGAGCATAGATGAGATGCGAATTTAAAAGAGAAGGAGTACAATGAAACTGTATTTAATGTATGTAGTGAAAGCAGAGATTCGTACACAAAATTTTTTGAGGAAGTGCATGCGACTAAAGAGAAATTCACGGAAAGGAACTACTGTATCTGTGGAATGCATACAGAAAAGACACCAATTACTTATATTGAGTCCTTTGTGGTTCAACAACATAAACTATTCCGTTGTCTTATAAACCAACCAGAATCCCTGATATTCCAAGAGAGGTGTAACAACGAAACAAAATTCCGTCACACAGCAAAAAATTTTTACTTGAACTGAAATGTTACTTCTGGTACCTAAAAAATGTTCAAATGTTTGTTAAGTTTAAGGCACTTAGCTGAGGGGTTATCAGTCCCTAAACTTACAAACTACTTATGAACTACCTTGTACTAAAGACAACACAAACATCCATGCCCGAGGGGGGATTCAAACTTCCGACCGTAACGGCCGTGCAGACCGTGACTGGTGCGCCGCAGACCGCTCGGCCACTGCGGCCGGCTTCTGGTACCCTTCAACAGTCTACAGAGTAGGAACGGTTAGTCATCAGCAGGCACAATAGGTCCCCAAATGTCGCTACCACTAGTGGCGCTGGCGATTCCGTCTGTTGGAAGACGATTTTGTTTTTAGAGAAAATCGATCCGGATTCCTGTACCCCAGCTGGGGCCCGCCTTACAGACCTGGTATGGTGGTGGCCGAAGGGGCAGGCGCTCGGCCTAGTCAAGTTATGCACCCCCTCCCCCTCCTCCCCACATTAAGAGAGGATACGGTGTAGCTCATCTCCACGTCCAGTGGGCCTTCCACTCTTCTGTCAGCATCTTTCACGGTAGGATCCACGTCCATAGGTTTGGGGCAGGTAATGGCCGCAGCAGGGCGAGGGCGGGAGCCTCACCGGAGTTTTCCGGTGGAGGGGGCATCGCTAGCTCCTGGGGAGGGGGAGCATATGTTGAAAGAGAAGGAGATGCATGACTGTTAACAGAAGACTCCCCACGTCATGACCGGAACTGGTTGATATCCTTGCGACAGAGAGCGCTAGCGAGCAAGGTGGATTTTGTCATGGCACGTCCTAGTAGACCTGAGACAATACACATGCCCCAACGAGGACACCTTCGAAATAAATCAATACCCAAATAGGAACTCGTAGTCTGAAACGGTGGTTTATTTCCCGGCGCTTAGGAGAGACCTTTGGGGAAGGTTGCACAAGAGACAATAATGAGCGGTAGAGCCATTCATGTAGGCTCTCTGCCTGAGTGGGGTCGACTAGAGCCGGTCATGTCTCAGGCTCGCAGATAGCTCGTCCCCGCCTTGCTCAAGTCTCGCAGGCATGACGGCGGTGGGGCTCTGCGAGTCAGCATCGGCCAGTCTGCAACGAGCTGCCACTTCGCTTATGAGACTCATAGAGACTCGTAGATTCGTAACGGTCGTAGAAACTCGCAGCGATCGTGAGACTCACAGACTAGTAACGGTCATAGAAACTCGCAGCCCCGTTTCTTACAGAACAATGACGACAAAAAAGAGACGTTCTGCGAGTGATACCAGACAGGAAGTACTTTCTGCTGGACAGACCAGAAACAAGCCTCTGTAGTTTCTGCTGGTACAACTTTAAGGTTTAATTAGAAATTGTGTCATTTCATGTTAGATGAAATCGGTGCCCACGTTGATATATACCATTTTTCTGAAGTTTATATATAAAGCCATTGTAGAGAAGACTGCTGAATATTTATTTTCATATCACTTACCTTGTAAACAGTTACAATTTAAACATGAGGTAATTATGATATTTAAGCGTTAACTCTGTTTGAGAATGATGTTACGGACGCGCTCGTAACGGATATGCCTTACGAGTAAGTGATCCAAAACAGAAATATTTTGATTAAGTAGTTAATGTAAGTCATAACTATCATATTTTTGTGTGCATCAATTACGCATAATTAATGACCTACTTCGCTCATTGTGCAGTTTTCCGATGAGGCATCAGCTCTACTGAATGATTGAAAGTTTATTAAAGAGCCTGATATTAAAGACTACATTTTCTATATATGTTTCTGCTCTAGTGGTTTAACAATATTGTGGTGAGCAATGCTAAATTTGGTTGACCAGCTTTATTTCATTTAATTTTTATTCATTTTTATTTATTTCTTATTTTTTATTTTATTTTTTTTATTTTTATTTTTTGCCATATCATGAGAATTTGCAACTTGCGCTTAGTTTAGTGAGTACTTTAACGTGACCATCTTAATTCTAAGGTTTATCACACGAATAAAGCTAGATTTGCAGAACGTTGGACGTGCAAATATACCCTACGGTGCGTAAATTTTCGCCAAAATACGGGATGTCAAATAGATTCCGTATGTCTAGAGTTCCTAAAGGCTTTTGACACTGTACCTATCAAGCGTCTTCTAATCCAATTGCGTACTTATGGAATATCTCCACAGTTGTGCGACTGGATTCGTAATTTATTGTCAGAAAGGACTCAGTACATTGTAATTGACGGAAAGTAATTGAGTAGAACAGAAGTGATGTCTGGCGTTCCCTGGGAAGTGTTATAGGGTCCATATTGTTCCTTAGTCTTATAAACGATTTAGGAGACAATCTGAGTAATTCTCTTAAACTGTTCCCGGATGATGCGGTAATTTCTTGGTTATTAAAGTCACCAGAAGACCAAAGGCAACTGCAAAATGATTTATATAAGATACCAGCATGGTGAAAAAACGGCAATCGATCCTTAATAGAGGGAAGTGGAAAGTCATCCATATAGCCACTAAAAGTAATCTTTTATATTTCATTTACACAACAATTCAGTCACAACTACATCTATAAATTCTACTAAATACAACTACTAACAACTTAAATTCGAAAGAATACACAGAAAATATTGTAGGGAAGGCGAAACAAGGGCTACATTTCATTGACAGGACTCTTAGAACATGCAACAGTTCTACTAAAGAAACTGCCTACACCACACTTGTGCGACCGGTTGTGGAGTATTCCTGCGCATTGTGGGATCCCTACGAAATTGGACTGACAGATGATTTAGGCAAAGTTCAGAGAAGGGCAGCTCGTTTTGTATTATAGCGATATAGGGGAGAGAGTGTCACGGAAATGATGCACGAGTTGAGGTGTAAATCATTAAAAGAAAGGCGTCATTCGTTGCGACGAGATCTATTTTCGAAATTTCTTTCACCAACTTTCTCTTTCGAATGAAAGCTTATTTTGTAAGCACCCACCTACAAAGGAAGATATGACATCAAAATAAAATAAGAGAAATCAGTTCGAATACGGAAAAAATTAGGTATTCCTTTTTCCAGTGAGCTATTAGAGAATGGAAACACAGAGAAATATAATAAAAAGGTTTCGATGAACCCTCTGCCATGCACTTCATTGTGACTTGCAGAGTATTTATGTAGATGAAGATACTCTTTCACATCGCGTAAAAATTTTTACATTCATTTTGTGCACCAGAGTAACTGTGGCGAAAGGATGCAGCCTTTATCTAGCAAATAAAACAAGCTGTAAGAAAAGATACAGTCAGTTTTTCCACTAAAATGATTTCTTAAGCTCGTGTGATGAGTATTTCAGCTCAGGCGTCACCTTCGGTACAGTTCTTCGACGAGAATGCGCTCAGCGCTAGCCGCTGTGGAATAGAGCCAAGTATTTCTCGTGGGCGCCTGTGGACGCTGCTTACGTCACACTTAGCACTTCCTGTGATTGGCTGGAAACTTGCAGCGTGTCGAGCGCTGCGCGGCAGCGGTTCAACATGCACTGCACAAGCCGCGTCGCCGAGCCTGCCAAACCGCGCCGTAAAAGCCGATCGTATTACAACGTGCCGCTCACGGTGCGGTAGCCCCTAGTGCGAAAAGGCCCGCAATTCCGTAGCCGTGGCCGGCGCTGTGGACGCATATAGTTCAGGGCTGGCAACACGGCAGAGGGAAGGCGACGGTCCATTACTGCAGGCCTCTCCATGCGACGGGCTCGGCGGTGAACTGCCGTCTGTCTCCAGCGCGGTTCTATTTACGCCGATGCGCTAGAATACTATGTGGTTCTACTTCCAGATCACGTGTCCTGCGGAGGCACAATGGGTCTCTCTGTATGTCGCGACCCCTAGTGACGCCGGCGATGCCGTCAGGTGGAAACCGATTTTTAGAATGTATTCGTGGAATAACGTTTCGGCTTGCCCCTACATGGACCCGGGCCCATGGCAAGTCATGTTATCAGCAACAGGCATTCAGAGACGAAAGTGAAGTTTTCATTATCAATGGCGACGTAATATAGTGTTAGATATCCGAAATGACAACTGTAAGAGATAACCAAAAAATCTATTGATGAGGTGTGGTGAGGTTTGTTGCAGCTCTCCATCCTGAGCAAGCTCTTTACCTCCTCATAAGGACGGCAATCCCAATTTATTTGGACCTACTTACTGTGTTCGTCTCGTGGTATCCCTCTGAGATCTATACTCCACAAACCTGTATCGAATGCTTATTTCGCGATTCCTTGATATCTAAGAATGTGTCCTAACAATCGATCCCTAATTTTAGCCAAGTTATGCGAGAAATTCCTTTTCTCACCAATAATATTCAATTCAGATAATGATCCAGTCTTTGTGCAAGAAGAATTGCGTCAAATTTATACTGAGTATTTCGAGTTTGATGATTCTTGAACCGATAGTTTTGTATGTTGTTTTCTTGATTTTCTGAACAACGATTTTTTGTTTTGTTTTTAGGTTCATGAAATGAAGGTAGTAATTCAAAGAGAAATGAATAAGCGCAAAATATTGGCAAAATTTTCTCCCTCACAGTACTGAGAGGTGGGCAAGACAGAGGGGCGACATTTCATAGTGATTCTAATGAGGGATAGGCCTATACCGACAGCGAAGTGTAGACATTTTTAGCGGGGCCCTTAGCGTCATATGTGAATTAGATGCTGTGTGTTTAGTTCTGGATTTCTTTTCATGTTTCATGGACAGGGATATTCTTGCTAATTTCAAAGCGCAGATAATTCTTTATGCCAGACTAAGTGCAGTTTGGCTTACTTCTGCATGCAGAAAGTCTGGCATTCTAAGGTGTGGAATGTTTTACATGGCTGGCAGTTAAAGTGTTAAAACAATTAGCGGATTACGCTAGATGTACATAATGTGGATATTGTAATGTATTTTATTCAGACATTAAAATTGTAATTTGTGTGTCATGCCTTTCTATATTGCCGCGAGAGACCACGAACACCAACTGCCGGGGTGGCGCAGGGGATAGCGTCACGGACTGCGGAGCAGAAGGTCGCCGGTTCAATCCCGCCCATCGGCAAAAATTTATCTCTTTGCAATTTACAATTCCAGAAGGTTCTACATCTTTCTTATGTTCCCTTGTAAATTCTACTTGTTTCTTATGTTAACTGTTCTTCTAATTTCTGGTAAATTCTGTCTGTGTATAAATAGCAGAGCACTATGCCTGAGAGGCAGTCCGTGCTGCGTATATGTTGAGTTCGTAATAAACGTGCTTTCAGTATAAGTGCTGTGTTTAGTTGCCTTCGAAGTCAAGCCTACTTCCATTGCAACGTGACATTGTTTGGTGGAGGCGCCGGGTACACTGTGCAACAGCTGCATCACCGTCGCTCCGATTAGGCAACGTAAATCGTCGCTTACACGGACTGGAACCGGAATACAAGGGATACACTGAGTACATCCTTCCAAAAGTCCGTATTATCAGAAGAACGATGGAGACGAAACCAGCAATATGCCAGCTGCACCCGTCGGTGTTCTCTGGAGATGCTGGACAGGACCCCAACAAATGGCTAAGAGGGTTCGACCGAGTCGCCAAGTACAACAGGTGGGATCATACGATGTGCTTGGCCAACGTTTATTTCTACCTGGATGGAACAGCCCAGCAATAGTTCGAAAACAACGAAGACAAGTTGAATGACTGGGAGACGTTCCAGGAGGAACTTAAGAAGACGTTTGGAGACCGCCAGCGACAAATCCGCTCGGCGGAAGAACAACTGAAGAACTGGGCCCAAAGACATGGTGAGCCGACACAATCGTACATACAGAGTGTTTTGGCCCTGTGTAACGTAGTCAATCCGAACATGACTGAGGCGGACAAAATCACGCACCTGATGAAGGGAATTGCAGAAGATATGTACCAAGCTCTTCTGATAAAAGACGTCGCTACGACAGAAGAGTTCATCAAGTGGTGACAGCGTATTGAAGAGATGCAACAAAGGAGGGTTGGACGCAAGAAGTATGACAGACTCCCAAATGTAGTCCCTATGGCCGTTGTGGAAGACCAGCATGACTTGGCTTCTCTCATACGACAAATCGTGAGAGAAGAATTACAACAGTGCATGGCAGCCGGGACTATTAGACCGAGCGAGCATCAGGTTATGGCCATGGATGTGAGCCCTGTAAGTCACGAGGGAGCCGACGCCGCTGAGGACGAGGTATTTCAAACATTACCTCCTGTCTGCCCCGTCAATCGCACCCGACGTGAAGAATGGCGTCGCCCTGCTATGACTTACGCTGCAGCCGCCAAACGGCAGCCCATGAACCGACCGACGCGACCACAGCCAACTCCCCCGGTAACTATGACGCCCCGCAGAAGAACAGACGTCTGGAGGACAGAAGACAACACACCACTGTGTTTCCACTGTGGACGCCCTGGACATGTACGCTACTGCAGAGAGAGGAGGCGACTATTCGATGATTATTTCGCCGCAAGACGTCAGCCGTCGGAGCAGTTCTATCCAAGGCAGTCACCTGCAGATGAGTTCAGTCGACCTATGGGAAGAAGCCCATCGCCGTACCCTAGACGAGGTCGCTCCCCGACGCGCCGCAGCCGTTCACCGTCGCCGTACAGAGGTACCAGCCGCTCCCCTAGCCGCCGCGCCCAGGAAAACTAAGCGAGGCGACCATCTACGGAGGCGAGGCCGCCGCAGATGAAAATCCTCCATGGACGACAGTCGCCAAGATATCGGGAAATCTCATCGACGTCATAATAGACGGCCAACCTGTCCGGGCACTTGTTGATTCAGGAGCCTCTTTTTCTGTATTATCGGATAATTACCGCCGCACACTAAAGAAGACAGTGTTCTGTGATACGGGAGCAACTGTGCTGAAGGTCGCGGATGGAAAGTACGTCCATCCAACAGGAACTTGTGTCGCAAGAATAACCATCAACAACAGGACGCAGCCGTTTGAATTTCTCGTGTTAACAGAATGTAGTCACAATGTCATCCTCGGATGTGACTTCCTTCAGGCATCCCAAGCTATCATTGACTGTGGAAGGATCCATCAGGTCGACTAGCAAGATGGGCACTAAGACTCCAAGAGTACGATGTCACAGTGGTATTCAAGAACGGGCGCAAACACAAGGATGCCGACTGCCTTTCGAGGAATCCATTAGTGGAACACAACAGCATTAATGAAATTTCAGCTCTCACTGAATTAGAAGACGTTACAGCTGAACACAGGGAAGATCCGATACTATTAAAAATGATAGAGGCCTTGGATTAAGGAGAACCGACCAATGGAGAGTTCCAACTTATAAACGGAACATTGTACAAGAGCAACTACGATCCACTGGGCCCCAAATGGCTACTTGTTGTTCCAGCTCATCTCCAGCCAGCTATTCTCAAATATTTCCATGATGCTCCAATATCTGCACTTTAGTTAAGGTTGTAGATAGCGTGTACGTAGAGCGAGGCTCCATCGGGCTACCAAATTTGTGAAAAAGTCATTCTCGTTGACTCCTAATATGGTTTGTGACCACCTCGGATGGCCAGTTCAGTTGCACATCCGCATGGTCTGAATTGTAAGAGGTTACCGATCAGCTCTTGAGATATATTTGGCCGTTCTCCAAATATTTTTTAAGCTTATTGGACTTAACTGCGGGGTCATCAGTCCCTAAACTTACAAACCACTTATAAACTTCCTTATACTAAAGACAACACAAACATCCATGCCCGAGGGAGGATTCGAACCCCCGATGGGGAACGGCCTCACGCATCGAAGCATGGCGCACCAATGCGCTCGGCCACTCCGCCACAGCGGCTATTCTCCCTTGAATGCACTATCAAGCTCTTGAAACGTTGTGGCAGGTGCTGATTTAGCTGCAGTGCGTCTACAAATTGTATCCCAGACACGCCAAATCGGGTTTAAGTCCGGTGACCAAGCTGGCCACTCCGTTTGTTCACTTCGCTCAGCTTCAAGAATGTTGCCCACAGTGCAACCCTGTGCGGATGAGCCTTATTATCCACCAGAAGGAACCCATCTCCTACGGCACCAGCGTAGGGCACAACAAATGGTCAATGATCTCGTCTCTATACTTTTGAGTAGTCAAAGCATAATTCTGAACGACATAGAGGTCCGTATGTCCGCCAATATAGACTCCTACCTACACCATTCTTCCACCATCCTGATATTGTGATGTTTCCTACATATAAGCAGGACTGATCCGAGATCCACGTTCTCTCCAGATTAGGGAACGACGATAGTCGTGTTGAAACAAAATCTTGAGTCATCAGTAAACAGAAGCCAGCGCCGTTCTTTACGACTCCAAACCTGATGATCCTCCGCCCAGTTTCTGCGGGATGAACGGTGTCGTGGTTTACATGGGACACACGCCATAAGCCTCCGTGCGTAGAGGCCACATTCCCGAAGGCAATTTCGGACTGCTTGTAATGATACTGTGCGTCCTCTTACTGCTTGTAGCGTGCATTGTGTGATATTCCTGACCTATGACCACTTCATATTTCTGGCCGCTGGCCGTTTCTTTGCTAACATCGTACGTGTCTTGGACACAGAAGTGCAGCATATGTTGCAATGTGGGGTGGGGAGCAGTAGCATATGGTACACTAGGTGCTGGTTCCCATGGAAAAGCCCGCCGATGTTACTGGTACTCGCGTCACATTGGCTGCTGCATTTCACGTCACGTGATTTCTTATGACATTAGTTTTGTTTATTATATACTAAATATTAATTATTCAGATCTGAGAATTTGTAATAAATATCTCTCAAGGACAGGCTAGGTTTTGACAGTTTAAAAAGTTTAAGGTCTCTTCTCTTATTGTAACAAGAGAAGGGCGATTTTGCAGATGGCGCGCGACGGCCCAAATAGAGCGTCAGGTGCCCTCCGCAATGCGCCACAGTTTCAGTCTCGAGCTGACCACTATACGCGCCGGACCGCGCCGGTCATTAGTGAAGATTTGTGCAATTGTGATAACAGTCGAGGTCTCAACATGAACTACGAGCAGTATAGGCCGTACCGTATTAACAATAGTTGTTCATATTTTATTATTTATTTAATAAATGGCATCCCTGACAATTAAAAATCTCGTGAGTCACTTCTTATGCTTCCATCATACAGAACTTATTTTAGCCTCACCTGTATGCTGTAGAAGAACCAACGACCTGTGTGCTGTCTTCTGCGCTGGGACACATCTATAGAAGACAACAGGTTAGTCAGAACTCTATGCTTTCCATAAAGACTTGGACAGCAACTACGGCACCTCGTGCGTAGTGTAGGGCGGTGCAAACGCACACTGCTACGCAACAGCATCCGCAAGGATGTGTAGGTTTTAGGGGACTTGTGGGAGGAAGCCGTACTAACTTCTCCGTCCGCAAATAAAACCCTAGGAAGCTTGTAATTGCAGCTGAGTTGCATTCACCTTCCTGTCTAGATGGGCTGTTAAAAAGGAATAACGGTCATCGTTTGCTGATGTTACCTATGGAAGACCTTTTCCTTTCCTTGTTTTAGCGGACGATTTTCTCCAAAATCGCGGCCATGTCCTGGAAATTACAGTTTTGGATACTGCATTAGTTCCAGCCACCTTCCTCTGCATCTGCCCCGCTTCTAACTTTCATATGGCTCTAAATGCTATAGCTTCTGGTAAGTCAGGTTACTGATGCATTGCACTGTCTGAACCCAACTACTTGTGAAGTCCATGCAAGGCGTGTCGTTACGCTAGGAAACTGTGGAGTCTCTTGAGGACTTGAAAAATTTCAGCGAAGTATTCTACTGAGGAACTTAGAAATATTTGATCTGTGGTGCTTCGAGAACTTTTATTTTATTCTGCGTCTGGCCAAGCCTGAGAACGCTCAACATGGCGTTGGCGAAAACATTTGTATCCACTTGCAGAACTAGAATCTGCATTTTCTTCAACAATATTATCTACATTATCATTTGCCTTGCAAGACTGATTGACAAAATTTAAGCTAACATTTCCATGTGCTCCAGTTGTGGCTGATCTAATGGGTCGTTAGCCGGCCGCAGTGGTGGAGGAGACTGAGGCGCTCCAGTCACGGTCTGCACGGCCACTACGGTCGGGGGTTCGAATCCCCCCTCGGGCATGGATATTTGTGCCGTCCTAGTTCGTAAGTAGTTCATAAGTAGTTTGTAAGTTTAGGGACTGATGACCCCGTAGTTAGGTCCCATAGACTATACAAACATTTGAACATTTTGAATGGATCGTTACCAGTACTGTGAGTACAATTTCGTTCCGTGCTGTGCTTCTCTGATCATTTTTTTGTCAGTTTCACTAGCCATGGTGTTTTTTAGGCTTTTAACACGGATTATGTTATTATTAATACTAATTAATTTGCGCCTTACGGCTGAAATAATTTTACTTATGCAAAGATTATAACGTGCGCCTCGGTTGCACAGTGGTAGAGTGCCAGAATACAAATCCAAGGGTCGCGGGTTCGATCCCCGCCAGTCCTAGGATTTTTATCTGTCACTTTCACCTCTGGCAGTATTGCTCATGTGAAAAATACTGAGTAGCACCGTGGTTCGGAACACACGTTAAACAGTAGGTCCCCCTATAACTGGCTGGGTAAGTCAGTTCGAAGGTCGGAGAAGGGAACGGCATACCACCTCCAAACAGGACCATGCTTAGTGAAGCACTGTGGTGTTCAAACCAATCTCCGGATTGTTGACTGCTTTACCTTTTTTAAGATTATTACATGCTAGTGTAACACACTAGCCTCTCTTATGGTGCGTGTGTGCAGCTATAGTCTCTCGTAGACGCAGCTGTGCACCACCATCTAGAGAGAAGGCCGCGGCTCTCTCGTGTGACGTCAGGCAGAGTAGGTTGCGCGCGCATAGCTGACTGGCTCGCTGCTTCGCCATAGTGAGCCGTGCCCCAGCGGCTACTCAGTCAGCTATGCGATCGCAACCTACTCTGCCTGACGTCACACGAGAGCGCCGCAGTCTTCTCTCTAGGTGGTGTTGAACTGGGCCGGTCTCCACTCGGCCGCTGTTTTCTTTCGACTGCTGATCCACGCGAGCCTCCTTCAGCTGCTGCTCTGATGACACCTCCGGTCGCCGATCGCTGCTGGATCTGCTGCCCGCCTTGCATGTTGGTTTTGGCGGCGTGCCGTCTCGTTGCTAGGTAGCCAGCTGATGAACGCTGCCCCATATATCCACGTCGTGCCGCGGTGCGCGTGGCTGCTGTTAGTTGCGCCGTCTGGTTACAGCTTACCCTTCTCGTACAGATGTGACGTAATCCCATGCGCCACGCACTCACTATTAACACTTTGTTGTATTCAATATCACTCACTCTGCGATTTTCCATTTTTACTATGTACATACTTCACAGACAACACCGTAAATATCTGCGTAGGTCGGTCACTTTTTTTTATTGATTCACTGTTCACAGTTCCCGCAAATTTCAAGCCTCATTTATTCAACGTATATACTTCAAGTGTACATTTCCGCCAGAGGTGCCACGTACAACAGGAAAAATGTCTACAGGGGGTGTGTTAACATGTCCTATATCATTTTCACTCATCGTCCATGTTGCGATGGATGACGCACAACAGTTTGCGTTTGAACCGCAATGACAGTGTACGCGAGGGTTGTAGTTACTCCCCACTGCACTATGTGACGAGTAAAAATTCTAAATTTCACCAACCTGACGTCTTCTATAGTTGTCGTCTTCACGCAGGTAGCACACAGGTCGGAGTTCTTGAAGTGAGGCTGAAATTATTGAACTATTGGCAGGAATTGACCTAATTACGGAATAATACAGAAGTTCTTGGGATGTCAGCTACTTTATTTAAAGAATGCAGAAAACTAGCAAACCGCATATAAATATACACTTTCCACACATTGTTTTAACTAGAAGTTCAATATGTTGTTAAAAAATGTTTGTAAAGCTTATAGGACTTAACTACGGGGTCATCAGTCCCTAAACTTACAAACTACTTATGAACTACTTACGAATTAGGACGGCACAAATATCCATGCCCGAGGGGGGATTCGAACCCCTGACCGTAGTGGCCGTGCAGACCGTGACTGAAGCGCCTTAGTCAAAAAAATGTTCAAATGTTTGTATCGTCTATGGGACTTAACAACGGGGTCATCAGTCCCTAAACTTACAAACTACTTATGAACTAACTAAGGACGGCACAAATATCCATGCCCGAGGGGGGATTCGAACCCCCGACCGTAGTGGCCGTGCAGACCGTGACTGAAGCGCCTCAGTCCCCTCGGCCACCGCGGCCGGCGCGCCTTAGTCCCCTCGCCCACCGCGGCCGGCAATATGTTGTTATTTTGCATTGTTCTAAAATGATAAACCTATGTCTTATGCCCGCATTCATATGCGAGAGCTATTTGTTGCTCCTACGAGTGCGTGCTCTGGACTGAGGTGTGGCGGCTCGATGCAACGCTGCCTTCGGTCCGCAATTTGGCGCTCAAACATGGTCGCTGTGCATCGCCCGTTTTATATTAATTGTTTTATTTATTAATTTTTCAGGAGTTAATATATGTTATCTAGTCAGGACATAGCTTGGCGTTGAGAGGTGTCCTAACTTGACTTTGACATGGAATAAATAATTAGTTTATTAAATATTAATAAAAATATGATAGCGTTTTGGCACGTGACCTCCAGTACTACAGCCAATCGACATAGTGCCTGCCGCTCTGCGACTTCCCTAGAATTCGGGGATACACGCCAGCACTCTTTCCCATGGGAACACGACCTATTGGTAGCACTCTTCGTGGTTCTTACCAGCTTCTGACAACGGTCGCCTACTGGTTCTAACCCGCTCTACTGATGTAATTATCAAATATTAATATGATGGCTGTAAGCCAGTAATATTACAAGCCGATCCAATGCATTTACTTTTTCACCTCATTGTCACACTCCTGACCTCAATTTGAATGAACCTGTCACATTAGTTGTGCTGTGAAGAACATCTTTGAGAATAACTGTCAGCGGGTTTAATGATTGTTAAATGTCTAATACTTCGACAGAAACAAATCAGTTAGAACTTGTTCTCGAAATCGAGACTAAGGTCGGAAGAATTTGTAAGATATCAATCCCTATCTTTCTGTATCAGCATTTACCCAGAAATTACCCTAGAATCTGGAAATGTTCATAAATCTTACCAATGGTAGTTTAGCAGATTCAAAGCACAGCTCTATGTACTTGCACTGTCTGAAATTTCCAGTATCCAATCTTCAATAACAGAGTTCGCTTACACATTCATTCGATGCATTTATTATGAAATGAATTTATCATTAGGTGAATGATACTACTTATACGTATTTCATAGAGAATGAAGCCGATCAGTGGCGGATACAGAAATTTTTTCTGGGGGTGAGGGGGCACAAGCCTGAGGACAACCAATGCACTATTAGTTTCTGCACACTATGGAGTCATTTTCAAATGTCTATGATCACAAAAACATTACAATGATTCAATCACATTAAACAGTGTAAATTTTCTAAATTTACCACAAAATGGATAAAAAGCAGAATCCACAGCGCGAATGCCCTGTGTTCAGCTGTGGGCACTTGTTTCATCCTTTATAAAGCATGAAACACTTGCCAGCAGCTGAACACTGGGCATTCACGCTCTGAATTCAATTCATTATATAACTAATTCTGATCTTCGCCAGGTGGGAATATGCGAATCCCTATATAGAGGAAGCCATGCGAAAATGGCATAGGTTTCTCTACATACTTATGACTTTGTAAAAATTGACTATAAGACTGAATAAGATTGACCACCTGAAAATTCAAACAATCGTACAATATGGTGGAAATATGTTTTGTACATATTAAGTGAGCCAAATTACTTAATGTTGACTGTACAAAAACGTAGGACATATTGTTTCAAGAAAAGTTCAAATGTTTGTAATCCGAAGGGACCAAACTGCTAAGGTTATCGGTCCTTAGTCTGACAATCTACTTTAACTTATTCTAAGAACGACACATACACCCATGCCCGAGGGTGACAATGGCCACGTACTCAATGACGTTGCGTCCCAGATCACACGGCCATTCCCGTGCGGCGCACATGGTTTGATAAACTACTAAACTTTTCACTGTTTAATGTGTTTGAATTATTGTAATATTTTTTTAATCATAGGAACTTGAGAATGACGCCATAGTGCGTCGAAACCAGTAGTACATTGGTAATTAGATGGAACTATATTAATTTGACAAGTGAAGATGATTTTACCTGGTGATGCCAGCAGCACAAAGCATCTGCACTGCTTGAAGTACATCCATTTATTTCGGATTTCTGTCCACGATACGCTGCCTCTAGACGCTAAATATTACTGGACACATAATTACGGGTAACGTTTCCAACACTGCCACTACGACGCTGCTTCTGCTCGCTGCCCCGCCTCCCCCCCCCCCCCCTACACGCCAGCCATGGTACATGCCTCCTGCGCTGCCAACAGCCAGCGCACGAATCGTCAACTTACCTTGGATGTACAGTACAGTAACCGGAGTAGCTGTGTCATTACCAAACAATGCAGAAATTGGAAAAACACCGTATCTTAAAATATCACCAAATTACAAGTCACAAACAAACAGCCAGTAAATACGAGTATGTCACGCTAAGTTTGATGTTCCCTCAAAACCTAATATCAGATTTCCTGTGTTGCGTTGTACTGAATCAATTTCTTTTTCATCCTTTAAAAAGTTACTATGCAGAACGAGATAAGTTTTCAAGAAAGCTTTCGCGATCAAGAAAATTACACTTTGAACTTCCTGACAGATTAAAATTGTGGGCCGGCCGCGGTGGCCGAGGGGACTGAGGCGCTCCAGTCACGGTCTGTACGGCCACTGCGGTCGGGGGTTCGAATCCCCCCTCGGGAATGGATATTTGTGCCGTCCTTAGGATAAGCTAGTTGATAAGTAGTTTGTAAGTTTAGGGACTGATGATCCCGTAGTTAAGTCCCATAAGCTATACAAACATTTGAACATTTAAAATTGTGGGCCAGAAACGAGATTCGAATCTGGGACCTTTGCCTTTCGCTTGCAAGCACTCTACCATATGAGCTATCCTGGCACGTTTCACCGGCCGTCCACAATACTTCTGCCAGTACCTCGCCTCCTACTTTCCAAACTTCCCAGTTCTCCTGTGAACCTTTCAGGACTAGTCTGGAAACATCCGTTAAGCTGTGGCTAAGCCATGTCTCCACCACAGCCTTTCTTCCAGGAGTGCTAGTCCTGCAATGTTCGCAAGAGGACTTCTGTGAAGTTTGGAAAGTAGGAGGTGAGGAACAGGCAGAAGTAAAGTTGTGATGACGGACTGTGAAGCGTGTCGGGATAGTTCAGACGGTAGAGTGCTTTCCCGCGAAAGTCAAAAGTCGCAGGTTCTAATCCCGGGTACAGCACACAATTTTAATCTGCCATGAAGTTACATATCAGTGCACACTCCGCTGCAGTGTGAAAATTTGATTTTGAAAATTACACTTGACTGTGTTTCAAGAAGAATTTCTGCTACCATGAAAATCCTTTGTATCTGATGTGTGGAAAAATGCCGTTGAAATTTCTAATTTGCTCCAATAACTGGAAAATTAAAACGTGTAGCTTCAAATGAAACTGTTTATAATGGCGGGAGTACCATTTCTTAGTGTCTAGGAAAAGAATCATATAAACCGTTTACCGAAAGCATCTGAATGCGCCAGCCTGAACGCAGCCCTCAGTTTTTTTTAAATAGTTGAAACCTTTAACTCTATTTACGTATGAGTAATACATAAACAATAGCTCATTTATCTCCCAAGCAATCATGAAACAATAAAAAACTTTTATTTACTTTTATCGTAAATTACTGACAAAAAAGAACGAGAAGCAATTAAATGGAAGCATAACACAAAAAGTCAAATTACAGTGACTTTGTATTTTTAAACTCACGGTTACTTGCTGCCCGTAAGTAAGCGTTAATTATTCCAATGCTGAGATTCTTTCCCTCCCTACCTTCCTCAACATCTCTCTCTCTTCCTCCCTTCTCTCTCTCTCTCTCTCTCTCTCTCTCTCTCTCTCTCTCTCTCTCTCTCTCTCTCTCTCTCTCTCCTCCCTTCTCTCTCTCATATTTCGTCGGGCCGTCTGGGGGGGGGGGAGGGGGCACGTGCCCCTGTGCCCCCACCCCCTGAATTCGCCCTTGAAGCCAATATTATACAGCCGTTGTGTGTTTCTGCTGATATTATCACTTATAATTTAAAATAGATAATTTGTTGGTCACTTACATTAGGTAAAAAAATTCCTTAATAATCTGGTTTAACTGCACTATGTATCATGTTAGTTTGGGAGTGTATGTCATTGGTATTTGTATGTAACAAATGTGTAAATTTACTATTGTGACACAAACATTGTTAATGTCGTTTCAATACGCTAGCTTGAGAATGATACTGATTATTCGAAACTAGTCACTATGTTACAAAACGGAACTTTGAGAGAATTATAATCTACTCTTTACCATCCCCAACTTTTATTACCGATTATAATAGCTGGTATAAGACTGTCATAACTACATGAATAATTACAGTCAACACTGAACAGGGACGATCCCTTCTGTGCGCATCAAGAACTGCCGTCCCCCACAGCCATTGGCTCTAAAGCCCATAAATTTAATCTCGGTAGTATCGATTGCGCAACTGAAGATTAGCTTATTAATGTGTCGTTATATCTTTTAAACTGAGTTCAGTGACATCATAAGGAGGCTCAATATAGGTAATTTACCGATAGACTTCGCGCGAGTTGATGTGTTTTACGCTCCTTCTCAGGTTAGTGGATACCTTGAGACGGTGCTATGTTGGTCGTAATTTCCGTCATTCAGAATTTCGAAGCAGGAAGTTTCTTCACTATTGTTGCAGGTTTATGAACGAAGACAGACAGTAGCGCAGTACACGCATTCGGAAGTATTACAGGAGATGCTCGAGGTTGTGGTGTACATCAGACGTTAATTTACCCTTTGAAACTTGAGGCACCAAAAGAGACTGTCATGCTGGAAGCTATACCTGACATAGTAAGCATGAATTTCATGATTTAGTTCAAGAATTGATAGGAACACAATTGACCACCCCTCTCCCCCCACCCTCTCTCTCTCTAGTCTCATGCACACACTCGCGCACACACATACACACACACACACACGCGCGCGCGCGCGCTAGCGCAGAGGAACACTATTGACAAGTGGCTAGAAGAACGTACACAAAGAGCTGCATTCGGCATTCCACGTTAACAGACAACTCCATGCGCGTCCAAAGGACCCAATGCAATGTAAATTAACTGACCGAGTGTGGAAAACCTCTGCGATAGGCCTGATTCCAACTCATAGACAGCGCCAGCGGACAACGTATTTGCAAGAAAGTGTCACACTGTTGCCTTATTGCTTTCTTTACAAACATACGGAGTTCATAACCTACAGGAAGCTGTTGACCCGACGTGTTCATTCTTTTATCCTCATTAGCATGTTTCGACCGTTGGTACGTGTGAATGTAGTGTCTGAATTTAGCTGAAATGAGGTATTTACGAGGTATGCCTTATGTTCCACTAGGTGTTAAGAATTCTATAGCAGCACACCTCACATATGGCAAACTTTAATTTGTTCCAGGTCGACGGAGACAATAGTGTATAATCAACATAAGGTAACCATAAAGGGCAAATAAGTGGTAAGATAATACACAGTGTTGCTAATCTCGTATCCAACTGACAGCATAACTTTGAGAAAATTGTTATATCTGAATACGGGCACGAGCAACGGGAGGACTACTTGAATGTGAGGTAGGCACACAAATGGCAAAGGTGGTTAACTGTTAAGAGAGCATTGTACAGGCGGAAAGACTTAGTAATAAGTTTACACCATGTCTCATGTTGATGAATAAGAACAGGTCGGCAGACGTAAAGTGTCTCATTGGGCGTATAATAAAGTTAGACTACTGGTTTTACTAGTGAAGCATTTAAGCAAATGAGTGACGTAGCAGTTGAGAGACTGGTGGCACGAAATCCTCTTTCAGTTTAATCCATGAAATGGTGGAGAAGCTGCGCGGTATTGGCCACGCCGTACTAGGCATCATGTCAGGAAGTGGGCGGTCGATCCCATCGGAGGTTCTAGTCCTCCCTCCGACTTGTGTGTGTGTGTGTGTGTGTGTGTGTGTGTGTGTGTGTGTGTGTATGTGTGTTTGGCGTAAGTTAGTTGAAGCAGTTTGTAAGTCTGGGGATCGATGACCAAAGTAGTTTGCTCCCAGAGGATTACAAATACTTGAATAGTCGAGTCAATGAATCTTTAGAACAGTAACATTCATTGTTTTCTTGTAGCCTGCAACAAAGAGGAGCTTAAACGCAACTACATAAATATTTTGTATAAATTGCCAGAACGTCACACCCTTGTGGCAAAGTATTTTCCATGGAGGCAATAAAAACCGTAATGACTAGATGTAGATGAGGGCGTTATCATGGATTAAAATTGTTTTGTATGGTCTCGGTCATAATTGCAAATAATAGTGGGTTTTAAAGGATGCATACACTTGATTGTTGGACAATGTACGCTGTTATTATAAAAAAGAAAGAAACATCATTTATAATACAAAATATTATACGTATGAGACGCATCTATAAAATTAGTTTGCCTATTTATCTTAATAAAGACAACATAAGTACACGAAAAACCTTATTGGCACCGCGTCTGCATTGTTTGAGCTACTTTTCTACATAGTCAGCAAAATAATTAGACACTTGTCATATCGCGTGATCAAATTTTGTATTTGTGTGTCGCAAAAGTCTGCCGCATGTGACCGGAACCAGCGTGTCACATTCGTCTTCATCTTTTCGACGTCGACAAAACGCTGGCCTGAGGACAGTAATTTATTCGAGGGATGGAATGATGGAATGGTTGCGGCAGGTGTTGTGCTGTTCCGTGAGGGCTCCGCGCACAAAATCTTTTTTGCAGAAGTTTGGTTGAGAGCATTTTGATCATCTAGCTTACAGTTCTGATCTTGCTCGCAGCGTGGATCCCACGATATGGCCGCACATTGTGAATTGCTGTTTTTCTAATGAACCGTGAAGCATTTCAAGTTATTCTTCATGTCTTATTTTGACAACCTAAGGTCTGTGGAGCTGCGTAGACGCTACATATCCACATACGGAGCAGGAAAACCTTTCTTGCTGTATGATCGACTTACAAAAATGGAAACTGTTTTTGCTGAACAGACATGACTTAATATTTATCACGGGATGTAAAATTGCTAATACAAGTAGAGAATGTAGGTTTAACGAGAAGAAGCAACGTGGTCCGTTAGTATTAGGAAAATGAGCGCAGTTGCTTGCCTCGGGTATTGTTTACGCGCGCGCCTCGCTGTCGTGGCAGTATGCCCACTGCGTGGTGTCGTGTAGGCTACTCGCAGGCATTTGTAGTAGCTCCTAATAGTCTGTTAACAACGCGCTAATGGACTCGTCTCACTCCCCGATGGCTCTGTACGAACATAGCTTGCACGACTGTCGGCTAACAATGCTGAATAGGCACTCGTATTAAGTCTGAATTTGTTGTAATCGCCCATATACCCTACAGTACATTACATACTAGTTTCAATACAGCACTATGCCTACAGAGTTAGTGTAAATTTGGTGTTGTTTATACCCGAATGAAACAACTTCTCTGTTATATTCTATGAATCGGATCCACTTTAACTTATTCTGTGTTCCCGCAAGAAGAATTAACTGGTGCGTAATTACAATACTGGCACTTAAACTGCCAATTCGATGCACTGCGTGGTATGTCAATTCGTATCCATATAATTTTAACAATATATAAGCACATGAGTTTCGAGTGCCAGATATTCGTAATCATAGAAACCACTCTGACAGTTTCGTTGCATTTGATCATATCTCATTAAACTAGGGCCATGGCAGGTACAGAACTATCACTAGAAATGTCACTCCTCGTTCTTCTACGTCTATGTACTGATGTGACTCAGAAGAAATCGATATTTGTTACACATTACATGTTCTGCTATAGAATAAGCTAAGCCGCAAGGGCGCAAGGGCGTGGGCTGCTTACGAAACTACAATCGCCAACATTCTTCTCCGAATGCGAAAATATATTGTTGACTCCCACTTACATAGGTAGAAGTGATCATCAGAATAAAATACGAGAAATCAGAGCCCGAACGGAGAGATTCAGGTGTTCATTCTTCCCGCGCGCTATTCGAGAATGGAATGGAAGATAAAACAGTATAACGGTGGTTCGATGAACCCTCTGCCAGGCACTTAAATGTGATTTGCAGAGTATCCCATGTAGATGTAAATGGCCGCGCGCTGTAAGGTTTGCGCGGCCGTTCCCGCTGGCATAGCCGTGTGTGATGGCCGTAGCGTAAGCTATTTTAAGTGGTTTATAAGTCTAGGGACCGATGACCCTAGGTGGTTGGTCCCTTACATTTACACTTGAAAATGCTGAAATGAGAGAGAATTGAGGGCAAACGAAAGGGAAATTTGATGAGAAAATGAAGTTCCTTCACTTTTAGGCTGTTAGTGAATTTGGCTTACATTACTTACGTTGTACTGAGAAGAAGAAGATATTCGTAAATAAGGTCTCACATAGTAACATTCCCCCTCTATGCAGGAGCGTCAATAGGACTGTATTATGCCTGTATGAGAACAAGAAGAATATCAGAAAACACACGTCGTAACAACGATAGTAGTAGTGAAACAAAATAAAACGAAACCAACTTAAAGCGCTCTTCTGTGGTTGTATGAAGGTACACTTTCCAAATCAAAGTCTAACCTGGTGAAAAATTCTCTTTATAAAACAGTCGTTTACTGTTCAGAGCAATGCATGAGATAGTGATCAATGCCGACGAAACAAGAAGGTGCCAACAAACACATATCCGCAGTATGAGTCGCATCATTGGAAGGTAGATGGATAAAAGTTTGTAAATCTGTGGGACTTAACTACTGTGGTTAACAGTCCCTAGGCTTACAAACTACTTAAACTAACCTAAGGGCAACACACACACACACACACACACACACACACACACACACACTTGCCAGAGAAAGGACTCAAACCTCCCACGCGTAGCAACTGCGCGCTCTGCAGCAAGGCGATTTACAGCGCTCGGCTATTCCACCACGACCAGGATGGTTCTTTTGAAGAGCTAATCAACATATTCGAAGTGAAATCTAACTGTTTGTGCAGCATCTGTAGAAAAATTTTTCTCACTACGTATTTCCTATATAAACTTGAGGTCACAGGTTTAAATCATGTTTTTAAACGTCTCCCTCGCCAGTGGCTACGGTGGGAATTCTATTGAATTACAATGCCCACGGTGAAGAGTTCGATTTTAGAAATTGGCGTGTTTGTTATTATACGCCAGATATAGTGTGCATCGCGACGCATTGTATCCGATTTGTTAATTGTAATATAGCAATAACACCACATTTCGAACAAAATATGGGGGATGACTTAATACTACCACAGATGTGAAAGTGCTGTTGTTTCAGTTGTTTATCTTTTAAGGAAACCTTTTGCTTATGCTTACAGTGTTAAATGTGCTCACCTATGCAGTATGATCACGAGCGGCCAGTGCTGCTTGGAGCACGACTGACCCATTTATGTGCAACAACATTATACTCAGAGCGAATTAGGAGAAATGTACTACACCTCCATGTATGTATTCTGATGCTGTTGCTACGACTAAGGAAAAAAGGGTGAAAAATTCAAATGTTAAATTATTTGTTAATCGAAGGGACCAAACTGATATGGTCATCAGTTCCTAGACTTACAAACTACATAAACTAACTTACGATAAGGGAGAGGGAGACTGCGGCGGGAGCGACCGCTGCAGTCCCTGATACGGCGAATTCCCGCGCGGCGCTAGTGGGCCACTCCACGGCAAATTCTATTCGCATATTTCTCGCGTTGCTCAGGAGTACGCTCGCCAGGACGGCAGGAAATGAACACAGATACTCTCTGTCAAGGATGTGTGAGCAGTGCTGAAGCGGAGCCTGGCCTTGTGTACACCCCATGTCTGCGCACAACTTGGTAAAACAAGTTGATTCGACGAAAAACACTGCCTCCAAGATAATTAACAACCGCATGCTGATCGTCTGTATGGGAGGACTTAATTATAGCTGCGGGAGACTATAAAAGTAAATGTAATTGTGAAGCGTCAGAGTCGATTTATATGCTCAACTGGTCAATTCAGCTTACGCATTGATCGATTTATGGAAATCGAGATGTACTTCTATGGCCATGCAGAGAAATTCCTACTGCTCTTCAACAGCTACAAGATTACTTTAAAAATCGTACGCCTCAAACAGGCTTCATAGAACCACTTTGGGACTATATATCTACAGTTATACTCTTAAATAGCGTATTTTTTGTGATGAGGAATTATTCCTTTGTAGTTTGGGTCAATAAAATACTTTTGCAGACATAGGAGAAAGCTGTTGGTTCAAATTTCATAAATAGATTTCACCTCCACGACACCGCTTTCAATGTAATGATTGCCCCTCAATTCGGGTATCATATCCGTAACACTCTTGCCCATTATTGTGTCATAATATAAAACAAAATGCCATCTCTTCTTGAAGTTGTCTGTCCATTTCATATGCTAATGATCCGGTACAGTGTTGCAATATTACAGCAGAGAAGTAAAATGTAGTGTATAGTTTTTCTTTATTCCATTTGTTGCATCTTGCAAGTGTTCTGCATTCATAGCGCTGTCTTTCGTTCGTCATAGATTTCTACGTGGTCTTTCCCTGCTGATGTTGTCTGCAGTTGTAATTCCTAGGTATATAGTTGAATTGAAAGCTGTTACATAGAGCTGCGATTAAAAACTCAAACACGTTATAATATGTAAACGATCACATTCGTTTGAAACCATCACAGAGCGTTCATTCTTTCCTACAGTGTGTTTTCTGTTATATTTAGGAGAACGATTCAGAATTTTGGTTTTTATCTAGGGTGAAAGTAAGTCTGTTCATCGGAAAAATAATTTCATTAGAGAAGGAAAGAAAGTATCTTACTAAATACGTTACTGGTGACGTCAAGCGAATCAATGAGTCAAGAAATTTACCAAAATGTTCAAATGTTTGTAAAGCTTATGGGACTTAACTACGGGGTCATCAGTCCCTAAACTTACAAACTACTTATGAACTACTTACGAACTAGGACGGCACAAATATCCATGCCCGAGGGGGGATTCGAACCCCCGACCGTAGTGTCCGTGCAGACCGTGACTGAAGCGCCTCAGTCCCCTCGGCCACCGCGGCCGGCAGAAATTTGCCTAATGAAGTTTCATGCGTAATGTTTATTCAATATATCTTGCGTCTAAGAAAGCATGATCTACCAATGGATGACTGTGATCAGTAACAGAGAATCCACCGAAGTTGAGGCCCGGTTAAATGTCACCGTGTAATCACATTAAAAACTAAATACAGTCGCCTCAACAAATAAAAAGAAGTATCACAAAGGCCAATCTATCGTCAGTGAGTTTAAAGGTACTAGCTACAATTGTGTAGAAGAGATAGAAAAGCGAAAATGTACTGAACAGAATCACGTATTAGAAACAGATGGCTGAGAAATATAATGTGTAACACGTCGGCTACCACAAGCTTGGTGATTGATGTTTCACCACCAAGCCAGCCAGCCACGCCAGACGGCATTACGAGTGCGGTAGAGTTGCGGCCGCCGGCGACCACATGTCAATCAACGTGTTAAATAATAAGGCAAGAAATTTACTAACATATAAAGGAACGATGCACCATTTTTTCGCAAGTTATTCTTCATTACAGTAAACATTTTATTGTGCATAATCGTAATTATAAGGTTGGATAAATCTGAAATTTTCTTGCAAAAGATGCTATTTTTGTTTAACTGAAGCTCAAAAATAATTAAATTTCAAGATTAGGCCACGTGATCAAAAGCACTCTGTTATTGGCAGCAGCCACGGTGACGTCACACTACACAAGGAAGACAAGTTCCCGCAGTGTTAGTGAAAGTGATTAGGTTTTCCTCACTTTTTCTGTGTATAGTTATTTGTGATGCAAAAAGCATTTACAACTTTTATGCAAGAATGGAAAAGTGTTTTGTGAAGCCTGATAGTGGAAACCTTCCAAACGTTGAAGTGTTTATGGTATCTTGACATTTAATAAACAACCCGCTTTTTACGTGCCAGAAATAGTAAACATGTAAAATGCTTTTAAAGTAAAATATACCTACATTTAAAGCTAACTGTTGTTTGTTTGTGCCAACAGAATGACTATAAAGATATAAAGTATTGTATATTACAAACGCGCGTAAATAAAGATTGTATCTTGGATTCATTCTTTTTTTTTCTTTTTTTCCCCTACCAAATGCATTTCACTGTTGAATAACACAGTTATTAATAATCACTGTAAAAACTGCACGGTATGAGTGCACTTATATAGTTATACTTCAGACTATTATAAATTCATGTTTATACATAAATTAATCTTGCACACTAGTAATTGCTCACCTTTTATCCGCATTTTTCTTTTTGGTTGGTTCCAAAGAAACTTGTCACGTTGTTTCGAAATTTGGATAGCTAAAGAACAATAGATATAGGACAATTATTTTGGCTTTAGGTAGCAACTCTAAATATTTTCTATGAAAAATAACGGTTTAAGTGTTGAAATTGCTTTATCTGCATGAACAGCTTCTACAAAACTTTGTGTGTAGCGCAAATGACGATAAATATCGATTACTCAGTTTTGTGTGGATTTAAGGCGTTGTTGATTCCATGAGCGTTGAAGGTACCCCACCATCCATAGCTCGGATTTATAATTGATACCTGTCTGCTGAGGATGGCTACCATTAATTACAAGTCCCTCATGGATAAGATTCACGGAGCAACCATTGAACACAAGCGTCGCTCATTCTCACTCCTTCACAAAATTCGGGTCATGGAAACTTATTTTTTATGGAAAACATACTTTGTCGCTCAAATATTTCCTCTTCCTGCGTTGATGTTCCGGAAATTTCAAAGATACCTGACAGACTGATATCAAGAAAATCTATATTTTGCGTGCGTTATGAGGTTATGGTGCACCCCCATTTGTTGGGAGAGATGGTCCTCCTTCATATTCGGGTTAATGTTTCCGCACTTAACGCTCGTCGAACCGTTCTCACACGTTACTGGCCGTTCCCTCATTGTGTTTCCTCTGTGGATTAATTTGTCGTCAGAAACGGACTAGAAGAATCTATGGTCCAACGTTAATCATGCTATTATTCCGATGGAAGTGGCGTCGTCATAGTACCAAGTCGTTCATGACCTTGTTCCTGACAACTTTCTACTCATTAGTATTGACGTTAATGAGGCGGACCGCTGCAATCGTTGCCATGAAACAGATAGATTATAACATCGACTGATCTTAAGTGCCTTGGACACCGACAACTGCCCTTTATTCTCAAGAAGACGGGGGCCACTATTTCGGAAAAGATTCCGTTCTCCTTCTTTTACAAAAAGAAACATACCATTATGTGGCTCGTCGGGTATCAGGTCAATTATTTCGTGGTGACCGGCTATGACGCGCATTCTTACGCCCTCAAATCAAATGTTTGCAAATCTGTGGGACGTACGTTTTTTATGTATAAAAAGAAAAATAATTAAAAATGACCTGAACTATGTGTGGGAGCAGTGCAGTCTCCTCTGACTGAAGCGGATGCTTCAATTCCTGCTTCTTGCGTTCATGTCTCCATATTCCTACAGTAGAAATAAATAATAAAATAAAGTGCTAGCGTATTAGCTTAAGAATTTTACGTTCACTGTTCAAATCTGACCACATGTTAATGTTTCTTCTATCCTTCGTTACCGTGGAACAATGTAATATTCTTAAATAAAATGGAATTATTGGCGAAATAAGATAGCATTTAAAATTTTATTAAACTTGTTCTATTCGACAGATACTCTCAAGAGGTGTGTTTAGACTGATATATTTGATATATAGATCGTACAGTAGCTACGAAACCCGGCATTACCCGGATATAAATTTTTTCAGTCTCATATTATAAAATAAAATAAAAAGTTTGGAAAAGATTTCCTTCCTGTATTTATAAAAACAGTTTACAAAGAAATATGCATAATGTTCAAGTGCAGTATTCAAACAACGAAAGAAAGTATTTAGAATGTATGATATGTAACATTCATTTAATTTCAAACTTGGCTGTAAACAATGGATATTGTTACTCGTCCAGAAAACACTTCAGTACCTATAATTTGGATTGTGGGAAGATATAATTTAATGTTGACCATGTTATTTATACGTGCAGCCATTCCTACAACTGCTGAGGTCATTCGTCTCATCGGAGAATATATAAATTTAATTTTAAACCACATTTACATTCGTACTCTCTACGTAAATAACAGTTGTTTAGTAAAGGTAAAGCAGTCAACAATCCGAAGATTGGTTTGAACACCACAGTGCTTTACTAGGCATGGTCCTGTTTGGGGGTGGTATGCCGTTGCCTTCCTCCCAGCCAGTTATAGGGGGGACCTACAGTTTTCACATGAGCAATACTGCCAGAGGTGAAATAAGTGGAAAACGACAGATGAAAATCCTAGGACCTGGCGGGGATCGAACCCACGACCTTTGGATTTGTAGTCTGGCACTCTACCAGTGTGCAACCGAGGCGCACAGTTGTTTAGTATAGCTTATTTAATATAGTAATGAACATCTTCATTTACTTTGTTCCAACCTTGGATATAGTGATGCAGTCGACTGGGTGTGAGACCATCCCTGAGTACTGTAGTTGACTGTGTACGCTGCCTGCCGTTTCTACAATGCCATTTTGTAAACGGGTCTATGGCAACGAATCGTCATAGCTCTAGAGAAGGCTATTGCTTTGACATGCAGCCGTTTGTGCTTCACAGTTCAAAGCTGTCACCAGAAGTCAGCTTTCAGGGATTTCTTTAACCTAACTGGAATAATGGAGTGTTTTATTAGTAAATAAGAAACTATTAAAACGTGATGCATGAGGTGACAGATTTTTACCCCTCACAGTGTTTATGATGTCATATTTATTTGTTGTACAATGATATAATTGTGTAGTTATATATTCATTGGTGTAAGTGCCATATATCTGTAAAAACTGTTGAAAGTGCAGCTAGTGATATAGAATTAATTGATTAAAACCTGATGCGTAATTCTGTATGTCCTCATATCTGATGACGTACGTGTCTTGCTCCGATATACTTTTGAAGGTACATTAAGTTGTATGTGTGCAGAATTTCTCGCTAATACCGTTAGTAGAGTAGAAAATGATTAAATGTTACGTCATATCGAAGTTTTTACTGCATGAACAGCGGAACAGTAGCAAGCGAGAAAATCTTTTCCTTCATTATTCTGCTGTAGTTATCAACGAGAGAAAGTATCCTAAACGTTTGAAATTATTTTTAAAGTTTCTTCCAAGTCACTAATTAGGCCTACTCTGATTCTGATGTAGTGTAGGAATCAAGTCATCGAAGTCAGAATGCCAATGGCTGAAAAATTGTGGAAATATGGCCACACATAAAACTATGAAATTAAATAGTAATTCATGTTCTTGAAGTACAATAAATCTTAATATAGCAATGAACACAGAAAAATGCGACACTTCCAATGAAACCACAACTATAGCAGTATCTTTTACAGATCAGAAGTTAGTACTTGCCTCTGATCAAGTAAATTATAATGAATTTTCATATCTACTGCTTTAAGACAGTTGACGCAGTAAAGTGCAGTATGAATGCGAAGCTCTAATTCTTCTTTTTCATATTTTACCTGTCTCAGTCCACTGCTGGATATAGGTCTCTTCCATTGTTTCCAGTTTCTTCGATTTTGAGCCACCTGGTACCATCGTGTATCCACCACAAATTTCCCGTCATCAAGCCATCATTTTGGGGTCTTCCAATTATTCTTTTGTGATCCCATGGTCTCCAGTGCACAATTCTGTGTGTCCACGCACTGTGATCTTGTCGAGCTACAAATCATACCCATTGTCACTTCAGTCTTGCAATTCTTTACAGGACGTCTGTAACCCTTGTCCTCCTCCTAATGTCCTCGGTTCGGATCTTGTCCCGGAGATTGACGTATAGCATCGGTCGATCCATGGCTCGTTGTGTGCACCGTAGTTACAGTTTCCAAACCGTAGGTTGTAACTTACAGTATTATATACCTTAGCTTTCAGTTGATTTGCGACCGCCTTGTTTGCCAGGATAAAATGTAGTTTCTGAAACGCTGCACACCCAGTCCTATTCTGAAAGGTATTTCTGCTGTTTGATTGTTTTTCCTTAGTCTGATTTTGTGACCAAGGTATATTTATCCGTCAATGGCTTCAGTAGTCAGGTTCCGTACTGTAAGTGGGTGGTTATCTGGGCTTAGTATTTTTGGTTTACTGGTGTTCATTTCTAAGCCAATATTTGCAGAGTCGCTTATTGATTCTTCAATCATACTTCCTAGTTATTCCAGATCTTCAGTTATGAGTACGATATCACCAGCAAATCGCACATGGTTCAAGTAAGAACCATCGAGTTTTATTCCTTTGTTATTCCAATCTAGTGTCTTGAAGACATCCTCCAATGCAAGGGACAACTCCCTTTCTAATTTGGATCTTAGTAGTCAAAAGGCCTTCATCTACTGTGACGGAGCGTTACACCTACATAAAAACTCTGCAGGTCATATTGAAGTGCAGTGCAGATGGTTCATCGAACCGCTTTTATGATGTTTCTCTAACAGTTCCATTGCCTAGTAACTCGCGCGAAAAAGGAACACCTAAATCTTTACGTTTTAGATCTTATTTTTCTCATTTTATTTTGATGATCATGTCTTCCATGTAGGTGGGTGCTAACAAAATATGTACGCATACGGAAGTGAAAGTTGGTGAAAGAAATTTCGCAAATAGATTTCGTTGCTGCGAGTAACGCCTTTGTTTTAAAGATTTCCTCCCCGATTCGTACAACATTCCCATGATACTCTCTCCCCTGTCTCACGACAACACAAAACGAGCTGTTCTCTGAACTTTCTCTAAATCATCTGTCAGTCCCATTTCGTAGTAGCTTCAAGGAAGCTTCACACACAAATAGTTATTATTTATTCACTGGAATAATATATTATTAATACTGTTTTTAATTGCGTACTACGTGACTGTCCACCTTCATGAACCACAGGCATTATCGAGGTGGGGTGGCTTACGTGTCTCAACGATACAGATACCCGTACCATAGGTGCAATCACAGCGGAGGGGTATCTGTGGAGAGGCCATACAAACATGTGGTTCCTGAAGAGGGGCAGCAGCCTTTTCAGTAATTACAGGGGCAACAGTCTGCATGACTGACTGAGCTGGCCTTGTAACATCAGCTAACATGGCATTACCATGCGGTTACTGCGAACGTCTGAAAACAAGGGGGAAACTACAGCCGTTACTTTTCTCGAGGAAATGCAGCTCTACTGTATATGATGATGGCATCCTATCGGGTAAAATATCCCGGAGGTAAAATAGTCCCCATTCATATCTTTGGGCGGAGACTACCCAGGAGGTGGTTGTCATCAAGAAAAATAAAACAGGCATTCTACGAATCTGAGCGTGGAATGTTCTAACCCTTAATCGAGTAGCTAAGTGAGAAAATATGAAAAGAGAAGTAGATAGATTAAAGATAGATATAGTGGGGATTAGTTAAGTTCGGTGGCAGGATGAACAGGATTTTTGGTCAGGTGAGTAGAGGGTTATAAATACAATATCAGTTGGTGGTAACGCAGGAGTAGGTCTGATAATGAATAAGAATATAGGAATGCGGGTAAGTTACTGTGAACAGTATATAAACGCGTTATTGTAGCAAAGATAGACACGAAGCCAACACCGACCACAGTAATAAAAGTTTTTATGCCAACTAGCCCTGCCGGTGATGAGGAGATCAAAGACATTTATGACGAGATAGAAGAAATTACTCAGACTGTTAAATGAGAAGAAAACTTAATTGTGATGGGGGACTGGATCTCGGTAGTAGGAAAGGGAAGAGAAAGAATATAGTAGGTGACTATGGACTGGGGAAAAGGAATGAAAGAGGAGATCGCTTGGTAGAAATTTGTGCAGAATACAATTTAATCATTATAAACACTTGGTGTACTCATCATGAAAGAACGTTATATACGTGGAAGAGACCAGGAGACAACGGGAGGAACCAAATAGACTTTATAATCGTAAGGCAAAGTTTTAGAAACAAAGTCTTAAACTCTAAGACATATCCAGGGGCAGATATAGACTCGACCATAACTTATTGGTTATAAAGTCTAGATTAAAAATTAAAAGATTACAAAAACCTCTAGATTTAACAGATTACAAAAACGTCGAAAATTAATGAGATGGAATCGGGACAAAATTGTAGGACCCAGAGATGGTTGAGAGTTTTAGAGAGAGCAATAGGCAAGGGTTGTCAGAAACGTGGGAAAGTAATCAAGTAGAAGAAGATTTGGTAGGTCTGAGAAAGAGAGCAGTGAAGGCCGCAGATGATCATATAGGCAGGACGACAAGGCGTAATAGAAAACCTTGGATAACACAGGAAATATTGAATTTTACTGATGAAAGAGGAAATATAAAAATGCATGAAGTTGAAAGGCTTCGAGATCTGCTCGCCAACTTTATTTTTAATTTTACGGGTTATTGATATTTTCATTCGTTTGAGTTCCACGGGGAGGCCAAGCCACTGAATCCTTTCTCTTTATAAACCGCTTATGGGTGGCACCAGAGCGAGAGAGAGGTGCCGAGTCCACGTGATATGGAGAAAGAGCCTTCGACACCCATTCATTACACAGCGAGAGGGCCCCGTTGTGCTGGTACCTGCTACCTGCTGCTGAACTCTCAGGCCGGGGAAACGGGGGGGGGGGGGGGGGGGGAGGGTGGTATGGCGCCGGTATGGTGCGCACCAAGGGGCGTCGATATTTGCGTCATGATCATTCTGGGAACGGCACAGCCACACCAAGGCGTGCAGTTAAGTTCAGGTCAGTGACCAACCCACGGAGGAATTCGTACCGCGCAAACGGCTATGTGGGGCGTGTTGCGCGGGGACGGTCACCATTGGACTGCACTGAGCGGGAGGGCAGTTTTTCGAAGCTATCTTGGCGCCATGTCCGAGCATTGGAGGAAAATTGGCGCCTAGAGAGCGATTGGCTCTTGCTTTCTAGTGAGGATGTAGCCTCGCACTTCGCGGGCAGAGTGTAGAGCAGCGCTCCAGAAGGGACTTAGTCTTAGACAACCGACGAGTACGGTCGGCTCAATTCAGCTGTTCTCTTACGTGAGTCTGACTTCGTCTTAGGCAGCCGACGAGTACGGTTGGCTCGATTTAGCTGTTTTCGTGTATGAGTTTTGACTTCGACTTGGGCAGCCGACGAGTACGGTCAGCTCGACTTAGCTGCTTACTTGTATATGTTTTGAGACATCGGTTATTTTTAATCTATTGTGCTTTGTGGAGTTGGAGTTTCAGATTGACTTTTCAGATACCGTCTGAAACTTGTGTCTGTTGACCTGAGTTTCATAGAGGTGTGAGTAGGCTCAGTCAGTTCGAATCAGCAGCACTGACGTGCTGATAAAGTTATTCCTAGCTCTGGTGTCAATTGCGCACTCGACAATCTTGTGTCTAGTACACATTGTCCGAGTTGGCGAGACATGTGGTTTCGTTAGACATTGTGTGCTTACCGTGGACACAGAGGCTGGGGATAGGGCATTCACGCTTCTGTCTTGTGAAGATTTCTTTCTCCCCCCCTCCCCTACTCCCCCGATCGAACCGCGATTTGCAGCAATCCAACACACTGCCGCCGCCGACCCAGTTCCAGCAGCTTCAGCAGCATTTGGTTGCATATTGCTTGCAACTGCTTATCTGGGGGAGAGTTAGGATTCTTCCTTTTGACGGTTTTCTTAAGCATCATTTCATGTGGAAAGCGCTCGTAATTATAGCACGCTCCCTTGGCCCCCTTTGTGTTGTGAGTTATGTGCCACTGTCCGAAATTACAGTTTTTATAGTAGGAATTTGCCAGACATTTACTGGTGTCATTTTTGTATTTGTTAATGTATTCTAAACTCAAAGTGCTTGACATTTTTAAAGTTTTGAGAACTGTTTCTATTTTCGTCAGTTTTCATTGTATTTTTTTTTTTTTCCAAGAGGTCAGATCTCTTTTAGGGCACATTTCAGTAATTGTTAGGAGGGTCTGCCAATCCAACTCCTTCCCTGCGCTTCTCATTTCCACATATCTGCACCTCGCAAACCACCCACAACCAGACCATCTATCTCGTAACTTTGCAATGTGAAGAAGGCAAAAGGGAGTAGAGACGTCTGAAAAATGAGGGCGACAGGATATGCAGACTGGTTAAGTAGGAGTGGCTTGAGGAGAAATGCAAGACAGTAGAGGAATGTATAACTAGGGGAAAAATAGATACCGTCTACACGAAAATAAAAGAGACATTTGAAGATAAGAGAAACAGCGGTATGAATATCAAGAACTCAGATGGAAAACGACTACTATGTAAAGAAGGGAAACCTGAAAGATGATAGGAATATATTGAAGGCATGTAGAAAGGAAATAAACTTGAAGGCACCTTCTAGAAGTGTGAGACGAAGTAGAGGAATATGAGACAGGAGATACGATACTACGATAAGAATTTGACTGAGCACTAACAGATTTTAGTCGAAACATGGCCCCTGGAGTAGATGATGTTCCGTCTGAACTGCTGTTATCGTTAGGAAATCCAGTCATGAAGAAATTGTTACACTTGGTATGCAAGATATATGAGACAGGGTAAATACCCTCAGACATCAAGAAGAATATAGTGATTCCAATTCCTAAGAAAGCAATTGCAGATAAATGTGAAAATTACAGAACTATCAGTTTAATAAGTCATGGTTGCAAAATATTATCACGAATTATTTACAGACGAATGGAAAGACTGGTGGAATCTGACTTTGGAGAAGATCAATTTGGATTTATGAGAAATGTAGGAACACGCGAGGCAATACTCACATTACGACTTATCTGAGAAAGTAGGCTAAGGAAAGGCAAACCTACGTTTTTAGCATTTCTAGATTTGGAGAAAGCTTTTGACAGTTTCGACTGGAATAAACTTTTTCAGAATTTGAAGGTAGCAGGGGTAAAATATAGGGAGTAAAGAGTTATATTCAACTTGTACGAAAACCAGACAGAAATTATTACAGTCGAAGGGCATGAAAGGGTCGCAGTATTTGGGAAGTGAGTAAGACAGGCTTGTAACCTTTCCCCAATGTTGTTCAATCTATACGTTGAGCAAGCTGTGAGGGAATGTAAGGAGAAACTTGGACAGGGAATTAAAGTCTAGGGAAAGGAAATAAAAGCTTTGCGGTTTGCAGACGACACAGACATTCTGTCAGAAACAGCAAAAGGCCTTGAAGAGCAATTAAACAAAATGGACAGTGTCTTGAAAGTTAGGTATAAGATGAAAATTAACAAAAGTAAAACAAAGGTAATGGAATGTAAGAGTCAGAAAATCAGACGATGTTGAAGGAATTAGGTTAGGTAATGAAACAATAAAAGTAGTAGATGCGTTTTGGTAATTAGGTAGCAAGATTACGTCTGATGACCGAAATAAAGATGATATAAAATGCAGAATGGCTACGGAAGAAAAGCAGACAGCAGTTATTAGAGTCGAGGAGCCAGATAGAGGTTGCGAAGCGAGTAAAAAGGGGTTGTAGTTCTTCCCCGATGTTGTTTAATCTGTACATTGAGCAAGCAGTGAAGGAATGTAAGGAGAAATTTGGAGAGGGAATAAAAGTTCAGGGAGAAGAAATAAAAACTTTGCGGTTTGCCGATGACATAGTAATTTTGTCAGATACTACAAAGGATCTGGAAGAACAGTCGAATGGAATGGACAGTGTGTTGAAAGGAAGATATAACAAGAGTAATACGTCGCTAATTGAATTTAGTGTCAGAAAATCAGGTGATGCTGAAGGAATTAGATTAGGCGATGAGACAATAAAAGTAGTTGATGAGTTTCGTTATTTGGGTAGCAAGATAACGTCTGATGGTCGAAGTAAAGAGGATATAAAATGCAGATTGGCTATGGGAAGAAAAGCGTTTCTAAAGAAGCGAAACGTGTCAACACGCAATATTAATTTAATGTTAGGAAGTCCTTTCTAGAAGCATTTGCCTGGAGTGTAGCATTGTATGGGAGTTGAACGTGGACGATAAGGAGTTCAGACAAAAAGATTATAGAAGATACAGACGAATGATGATTAGGTGGGTAGATCACATAACTAAAATGGAGGTGCTTAACATAATTGGGTAAAAAAGGTGTTTCTGGCATATCCTGACTAAGAGAAGGGATAGATTGGTAAGACGCAATCTCAGACATCAAGGAATCGTCAACTTAGCATTAGAAGGAAGTGTGTGGGGTAAAAATCGTAGAGGGAGACCGAAGGACGAATACTGTAAGCAGATTCAAAAGGATGTAGGTTGCCGAACGTATGCTCATATGAAGAGTCTTGCACAGGACAGTGTGGAATGGAGAGCTGTTTTTTTATTATTTTTTTAAAAATTAAGAACATAGTCCTTTTCTCGAGTCAATAACAGGTTTTATCACTTTTCATGAGTATAACACATTCAAAGATACACTTTTATGAATTAAAATCAATTTTTATTAACTAATGGAAAAGTATCTTCAACTGAAAATGAAAACAACTATTATATGGAATTAAAAGTCCGGGATAGTTTATATCATAGTCAGTTATCACTGACAGTCAGCCATTTCAATATCTCATCATAAAAAATCTCGATGTCTACTCCATGGATGTATTTAGTTAGTTTCTGAACATCTTCAATTTTCTGTTTATTGATTCGAGCCTTTTTTCCATCACGTAGGTTTTTCAATCCAGTTTGAAACGAAGGAAGTTTAGGTTTTGTCACATTAATGGAGTGACTGAAGTCTGTTTATGAAAGGGTAGGTAGAATCGAGTCCTGGTTGCGTTGCTTCACAACCAAATTCTTTTAAACTTTCCACAGAGAAATTCTCAATTCCTTGACGAGGCGTCTTGAGATGTGCCGTTTGTCTAGACTGTACTTTTATTTTTATTTTATTTTTTATTTATCTATTTTTTACGAGGTACCTCCCTTCCTCTAAGGATCCTAACAACTCCACCCTACCCACCTCACCCAAATCACATCCTTGTGTAGCCAGCAGCTCTTTTTCCGTTAGTCCTACCAATGACTAACAATTATCATATTTCACACCCCCTTCTTCTGGCTCTATGACTTTTACCTTACCAACCATGATCGCCCCATCTTCTTTACCCCTACCTTGAAGTCCTTTGGATTTACCTTTCACTGTTATCTCACATGGGATCCACATCTCCATTCATTTGAACAAAAGGCCCAGAATTGCTTCCATCGCCATAAGCTCCTGCCCATCTGAACCATGATTGCACACCGATGTATTCTCTACGCCTGTCTATCTCTCATCAGCCCCATATTTTGTTTCGTAAATGCCTCCTGGATGTCTGCCAGTCCGAAATTATATCGATCCCTCCAGAACTTTGAATGCCAGGCACTCCACCTTCTTCAAGTGCCACACTTCCACCTCACAGATCCTTTGCAAGCTCAAATCTCTCCTCCAGATCCTTCCTCTTTCTCGGCCTCATATGTATCCTCTACATCTACTGCTGACTGTATTCCAATATCCCCTAGTTTAGTCCCTTCTCTGCAACCATGGTCCACTGCCGTGCCTCCACCGTTGGGTCCCACTAGCACTCCACCATTCCACTTGGCACATCCTCTCTCAAGTCAACTTCCAACACCTTTGAAAGTAGCTTGTTAAATTTTCTATGTAAGATCTCTGGTAGTTGAGTTCTGCAAATGCAAGATAAAACGCTCACTGATGCTCTAAATTACTTTGCGAGTGTCCACAGTACTTGCACAATGGAAAATTATCTAACTTCTCACTCCTTAAGGGAGCAGCCAACGTTTTAACAAACAAAAAATTAATGTTAAAAAGGTAATAGATAATTAAACATGGGACAGGGAGCATGAAATTATAAAGCAGAGGCTTGATACTTTAGAACATTATCTATTTAATAAAATGAACAAGCAAATAAATGTGGGGAGACCATATTAAGCACAATAAAGCACACACCTTGTACAAAAGTGAATTAAAACACAAAGTTGCTGCCCGTAATAAATTTTTTTTGCCCTGAATGTATATGGAGGTTACTTGGGAGGAAATTTGCAAATACACAGTGGATAAAGAAAAGCACATTCATTCACTCACAGACACACAGATAATGCGTGTAACACTTTGCTCATGTGGGAACACTTCATAGCAACGGCGAAACGAAGCGTCGGCAACGTTTTGACGAGATGCCGGGTGTCTTCCAGCACAAATTAAAATCACCTATGCGCCAAACGAACTCATGTATGGGGAGCAGCGGCATACTATCCTTAAGTATTACATGGTGTGCAATCACAGTGAATTACATAGAATTTATAAAAAGAAATTAATTTAGAATAAGCGAGTAAAGCACACATGGGAGGTCCTATGGAAGAAAGCTAGTATCAGTAAGAGTATGGCTGAAGGCCGATATAATGACCGATACGAAAGCACGTTGTGCAATCGGCCATACCAAGACAGAAAAGACGGAATCGAACCAGAAAATCTGAGAAAAATTTAGCATACTCACAGATACAGACACGGCGTGACAATGTTAATTAAAAAACAAGGAAATTCCAATATATTAAGTTTACACAAAGGCTGAAGGCCATGCACGTGTATTTGAACTTGAGAAAAACCGGACACAAAATCATCACCGGAATGAAAATGCAGATACTAAATTTTAACTGAATTACTCGAGTTCTGTAAATTAAGAAACACTTCGCCTCGCATAGCGAAAAAACTACTCAAGATAACTATCACTGATTAAACCAAGACTGCATGATCACAAAGAAAGCAAAGTTCTAACAGCGTGCCATATCATCAGCATGATTCGGCGATATATTCACTTCGGCGGACGTGGCAAGAATGAGGCTTCAGGCCACGCCAAAAGTCTTCCCTCCACGCACCGGATGTAGGGCGCGCTAAAAGCGATCCAGAGAGTGTTCAGAGCCTACAGTCGAACAACCCTCGCTACCTGAAGAAGATAATACCCTCTTCTAGAGCTCTCGCGAGGTCTCTTTTGCCACCTCTGTCGACCATAATTATGTTAGTACTACACTAAGAACAGGCCACCTCGCCATCTTGCCAAGTACGTTTGTCTCTGGCCACCCAGGAGACGGCGGTGCAGCCGACATACGAAGCCATGCGTTCTCAACTAAAGTAAACGAGTCCTAAAGCGCGAGGCGGCGACTGTAAGCGGCAGTCAGTCAATATTACAAACAACGTTCCATTCATACGAACGCACAAGTTCAATCACCCAAGTGGAAGCATATATAAACATGGGGTACTGACCATTAATAAAGGAATAAAATAATTGACATACAAATAGACAATATTAATGGCGGAGAAACACTTAATAGTAATGAATAACACAAATGGAACACGACCACACATTCAGTGGACGTGTTTCATCTTCTTCTAGTGGATGATGCCCTCCATATTGAAATCTATCTTTCTCACCAGCTCCCCCCCCCCCTCCCGCCTGCCCCTATCCCTCGGCTTGCAGCACTGTCTCCTCCTCCCCCACAGGGTTCATCGATAAATATAGTGTTATATCAGGATATCAGTGTTCTTTGGTTTTGCCGCGGTAGCGTAGCCGAGCGGTCTAAAGCGTCTCGCTGCGGAGCGCACGATTGTTTGCCGTGGAGGTTCGAGTCCTCCCTGGGGCATGGGTGTGTGTGTTGTCCTTAGGTTAGTGTACCTAGGTTTAAGTAGTTTGTAAGCTACGGACTGATGACCACGCAGTTTGGTCTGATAGATTTACAAACATTTGAACATTTTGTTAGTTGGTTTTAAGACAGCGGACGCTAAACTCACAGGCGCCGTTCATCATTTTTAACTGTGCCGCGTACGACATTGCATTTCTACGTTCAGTGTGGAACCTCCTTCCGATTAACTTTTGAATCTCCCATTAAAATTGCTAAGCCAATTTATATCCTTTGCAATTTTCAATTTGTAAGTTCCACTTTATTATTTAAAAAATACTACCGTATGTGGAATTGAAATTACACAAAATTAAATGCAAATACATAAATAAATAAGCCTATTCGGCAGCAAGTTGTAGATGCGCACATCTCTATATTCAATATCATTATCAACAAGAAGAACAACACTCTCCGATCTATCCTTGTGGCGGAGTTAACAGTCCTTTACTGGAAGACGAAACATGAATTTTGCAAAATAAAAAAAGGCAAAGTTCGTTGTCAAAATATGTCGTGTGGGCCTGATCTAAAGTTATATCAGATACATCTAATGGACAGTTTTGGATTTCGAGGGAAAACGGCTGCACATGAAGAGCAGATTTGTTAAATACAAAACTTAAACGAAACAAGTAATGAAAGGTGGGCGGCAAGCCGGCACCAAAGCAAAAACACAGAAAAAAAATGAAAATAAGAAGAAAGACGCTGCAACTTGGAAACAATCACAAGTGAATATACATCGCGAAAAAAACTGCCCATTACTCGACAAAGCCGAGTGGTAACCACGCCACAGTGGCAACGCCGTCGGGCATGTCAGAGATCTGCGTCTTGCGTCAATGCGCGCACCAAATGGAGTATGTTCGTAGTTGCGGACAATCCGCTAGCTGTCAACGTAGACGACTGGCACGATGTGAGCAACTGCACTCGCTTTTTCCGTGTTCGTTCGACAACGCCATGCTCTAAATGAGCGACCGTCTATTCTGAGAAAGGGGATACATATACTCCTCCAATTGTCATGCTTCAAAAACACCCAAAGGCATATGAGAGTACGCCACATCATTTTATAAACGCATTTTTAACAAAACGTTCCACTTCCTCTGAAAGAAAATTCTTATTTTTTATTTTCAGTTTTTTTTATATGTTTTAGTTTAAGTGTTTTTCAGTCGTTTTTTTAGAAAGTAATGTACAAAAGAAACCTGATTGTTTATCACATCTGTTAGTGTGAAATATTAGTTTCTAAATAAAACATTCACCTATTCGTAATTCATAAGTCTTTATGAAATGACTAAATTTTTGTAGCACATGCACTTGATTGTCATATCTTCTATTGAATAAGGGTCACAGTGTGAAGCTTACGATCGCTACGATAAAGGTTATACAGTACTGCAAATGAATCGTAGCTAAAACTACAAATAAGTTCTCTAAATGGTACTGACACTGATATCTGCCGTTTTTCACAAGTAAATCCACGTTATTCAGTAGTGAAAATTCCACATTCGGGAGTCAACGGAAACTGCGCGAGTTTGGAGATCAATACGAATTACTATTAAGTTCACGACATGGTGAATTTTAACCGTCCGTGTTCAAAAAACCTAAATACATACGAATTATTCCATCTACATCTACATCTACATGAGATACTCTGCAAATCACATATAAGTGCCTGGTAGAGAGTGTACCTCGAACCACCATATACTATTTATCTCCCATTCCATTCTCGAATTGCGCGCGGGAAGAAAGAACACCTGAATATCTCCGTTCGAGCTCTGATTTCTCGTATTTTATTCTGATGGCCATTTATACCTATGTTAGTGGGAGTCAACAATATATTTTCCCATTCGGAGGAGAATGTTGGCGATTTGAGTTTCGTAAGTAGCCCACGCCGCACCGATAAGCGCAGTTGTTTTAATGATTCCCATCCCAGATCCTGTATCATTTCCGTAACGCTGTCTCCCCTGTATCGTGACAGTACGAAACGAGCTGCCCTTCTTTGGACACTTCCGATGTCCTCCGTCAAACCCACCTGATAAGGATCCCCCACTGGGCAGCAATACTCCAAAAATGGACGGACAAACGTAGTGTATGCAGCTTCTTTTTTAGTTCTGTTGCATGTTTTCAGGGTTCTACCAATAAAACGCAGTCTCTGGTTCGCCCTTTCCACGACATTATCTACGTGTTATTTCCAATTTAAGTCTGAAGTAATAGTGATTCCTAGGTATTTTGTGGAGTTTACGGCCTTCACTTTTGATTGATTTATCTTGTAAACAAAGTTTAACGGATTTCTTTTCGTACTCATGTGGACGACTTCACGCTTCTCATTATTTAGAGTCAATTGCCAATTTTTACACCATACTGATATCTTATTCAGATCGTTCTGCAGTTGCTTTTGATCTTCAGATGATTTTACTAGACGGTAAATGACGGCGTCATCTGCAAACAACCTAAGAGAGCTACTTAGATTTTCCCCTAAATCGTTTATGTAAATAAGGAATAGCAGAGGACCGATAACACTACCCTGTGGAACGCCCGATATCACCTCTGTATTAGTCGATGCCTTACCATCGATTACTACGAACTGTGTCCTCTCTGACAGGAAATTCCCTATCCAATCGCAATAACCACGCAATTTGATGAAAAGCCGTTTGTGAGGTACGGTGTCAAAAGCCTTCTGGAAATCAAGAAATACGGAATCGATTTGCGAACCCTTGTCGATAGCACCCATCAGTTCTTGTGATGAAAGAGCTAGTTGTGTTTCACATGAACGATATTTCCTAAATCCGTGTTGATCTCTTCGAGATAATACATTATATTTAATACAGGATATGTTCCAAAACCCTGCTGCAAATTGACGTCAATGAAATAGTCCTGTAGTTTAGTGGGTTACTCCTACTGCCTTTCTTGAATATAGGTGAGACCTGTGCAACTTTCCAATCTTTTGGTACTGGTCCTTCTATGTGAGAGCGGTTGTATATGGCTGTTAAGTAAGGAGCTATTGCAGTTAATAAACAGAAATGGAACCTATAGTTCATACATTCTAGACTACTGACATTCAGTACATTTTCCTGCAGTAAAGGTTCAGCATAGGAATCAGAACGTAGTATTGACATCCAAAATTGTGTGTCTTTGAATACTTTCGAGTGATCAGAAGTTTTCATACAACCTTTAACATGCTTATGTAATTCATTGACTTTATTCCGTTAATTATTATTATTTGATTTTCAATCCTTCGGTGCTTCATTTTAATCGTCTATTTACTGTATTACTTGTAAATAACGTTCTAGATAGTTTCAAAAATTCGATCCCACCTCTCCTTTTGTGATTTACCCAGTGTTCTGTTGGAAGAAAGTGATAGTGGACTAGAACTTTTGCCAATAAGAGAAACTGGGTGTAACAATTTAAAATTTATTCTTTATTTTATACTCATAATGTTATGTGCAGCATTATCAGAAAGTAAAGTACTTCAGGAGGTATACATGGTATAAGCTGCGACTGTCCATATTTGTTGAAATCTTTTCTGGCGGTTTCCAAGTGATTGTCCGATAGAGAGGTGAATCCGGAATGAAACCCATGTGAACGCCTGCATAAAATTCGGCGGTACTGCTCGCACTCTGCCGCTTTGCTAAAATTTATTTGCCATGTGTTGTGTCAGTCCATTTCTCATGTTAGTGAACCTGGTATTTTCGATTCTGGTGTTTCATTTTCCTTAAACCCTATTATTTTGCTACTGTGGGTGTATTATTTGTAAGCTACGTAGTAACACGTCAGCACAAAAATGCCCCAATCTTAGTAACACAAATGAAGCTTGTTACAAATCAATTCATATTTAGGTTTGAATGCATCACTTCGACACTTAAAACACAAATAACAGTGGCGGGAGCTTGATATTTTTGAAACAACTAACAATATGCAAAAAGAAATTAAAATTCACGAATAATTATTTATTATTATGTCATAGATCGGAGTTACAGAATTCGGTTTCCTTAGGGGAAACATAGATAAACGTAATTTTTCAGCAGAGAAAGTTTCTAGATGCATAAAAATAACTTACCTTTCAGTTTCATCGTTGTAACAACTTTGTTTCATTCCAGAAAGTTGGGTAAAGCGATTCGGGTATGAAAGAAAGTCATCACACGGAGGCAGAGATGTGTCTTTTTCAGATTAGGATAGAAACTGAAGAAGAGAGAAGTAAGTGTGATAGATCACTTATAACGACAACGAGAAAGCCAGGTCAGCGACAGTGGAAGCGCCTGGAACGGAGAGAGAAGATTGATTCGCAGAGAACAATAACAATAACGGAAGGGGCCAGTACGAGCCCGGAATCCGTAATTTCCTATTAGCAGCAGACGCCGGAGCCGCTGCAAAAAGAGAGCCACGAGATGCTGTCCGAGATCTTCATACAGATAGCCTTCCGCAGACGTGCTTCACTAAACTCCTTTCTTGTTGCCAAGTATTGGCGGTGAGTTCGTGCTGCCCACATCCAACAAAACTTCGATACGAGCTAGGTGTAGCCGTGATTCACGCCAATAAGACATTATCCTTCATTGAAATTCGCGAATAGAAACGATGCACGCGACAAAGTGCTGTTTTAGCAACGATATTAAACTGCATTGCGTATATGAACCATCTCACTTGAATATATTACTCTCATTTTGCAAGCAGTATGTTCCTGTGCACATACATTTTACCATACTGCGCATACACAAAGGTGACAAAACTCATGTGAAAGCGATATGCACAGACGCACATAGCGGTAGTACTCCGAAGACAAAAAATGAAAAGGCCGTGCATGCGAAGAACTGTGATACGTACTCCGGTGATTTGTGTAAAAATATTTCAGTCATTATTGTCGTACGTTGGAAATTAACAGACTTTGAATGCAGAATATGAGTGGGAGCTAGACGTATGAGACGTTCCATTTCTAAAGTAATTAGTAAATTCGATATACCGAAATTCACGGTGTGATTGGTGTGTCACAAATAAGAAAACTATTAATTATTAACTCTTTCCACGGACAAAGCAGTTGCCGACGACTTGCTGGTAACGGTCGAGAGCAGCGGAGTTTGTTGGAGTTGTCAGTGCTAACAGACAGGCAACACTGCAGAGATCAACGTACAAAGTACGAAGAACGTATCCTTTAGAACATTGAGGCGCAGTTAGGTTTTAATGGAGTAAGGCAGCAAACGACCGACTGTGGTATCTTCGGTAGCAGTACGACATCGCTGCAACGACTCTAACGGGCTCGTGATCGTATCTGTTGTACCCTAGGCAGATAAAAACCATGGCTTTAATCAGTCGCGATTTTACGTGATAAGAACTGGTGATAGATTTTGAGTGTGTGTCGCAGACTCCACGACTCTAGTTGTAAACAACGATACAATTTTTGTGGATGAGAGTACACCAAGTCACCGCGCCGCAGTTATTCGCGATTGGTTTGAAGAACGTCTGGACAATTTCAGCGAATCATTTGGCCACCGATATGGCCTGACACGACTCTCATAGAACGTCTACAGAACATAATCGAGAGGCCATTTCGCATACAAAACACTGCACCGGCAACCCTTTCGCAATTATGGACGATAACAGACACAGAATGTCTCAGTGCTCCAACAAGATACTACAAAAGACTTTTTGAGTCCATGCCATGTCGAGTTGCTGCACTTCATCGCGTAAACAATGGTCCAACGCGAGATTTGGAGGTATCTAATGTCTTTTGTCACCTAATGTACTCGTGGTACATCACAATACAATTACAGTACACGTCGGAAAATCTGATAATCAACTTTAGAAGTTTTTGCAAACATAAGCTAAATAATAAAAAAAATTATTGCTAAGAGTGTCTGAAACCCTTTTAGGAAACAAATTTTAGGTAGTGGCGAGCTTCGAACACTGCCCTTCAGTGTCACAGTCCAACGCATTGCCCACTACGCTAACAATCAGAAGTTTGATTCTTTAATCTCATACTACTGATGGCCGTTGTTAACTGATGCAAATATGGCATTTGTAGACACTAGATTATCATTTATCGTACGAAGAACGACGTGTTTTTGTTAATTCTTCAGCGCACCATTGCTTTGGAATGACAACGTTTAAGTTACAATAAGAAAATCATCAAATACGCAACGAAAAATGGCTTATGCCAGACAGAGTTCTGGGCGAGGAATGTTACGTGACATCTGCAAACGGCTGGTTTTCGTTAATTCAATGGAGGGTGTCAAAACTCCGTTATTTTTGCAAATTTCCCTCAAACGATACGAGATATGAAAAAAACATCACAGAGCAAAGTTGTAGAGAAGATTCCCCTCTACAAATTAGGTTCTTCAATTTTCGTGTCACATGAATAGTTAAGCCGTTATTTCCATTTAAATTTCGAGCTGTCAAAAGACGATCGCAAAGGCCCACTTTTAGTGTCACTACCGTAACTTAAAGTAGGCCAAAATCAAATATCAGAACAATATAAAAATATAAAGCTATAATGTAATGTGATGAAGTATACAATATTCAAATATAGCATAGTATGTAAACCGTAATGTCTGATGCACAGCTAATGTAAGAAGCATTCATTTTGACAGTTCAGAACAGAGGTCAGGCTCCCACAAAAAAATGTACCACTGATTGTAAAATGATATCACGTATTTTAGGTAGCATAAGCAATATGTATAATATTGACCTTTCTTGAACTGAATTTTAATTAATGACAATAAGAAATTCTATTGAACACAGTCTGTAACGCTAGAAGAAAGTGAAAACCTTTCAACGAATGTCGTAAACTAAGGTGTTTATGCACATCTGCGAGTAAAAATGTTTGAAAATCAAAGAACTAGTTTTCCTTGCGGATGTGAATCAGTTTCCTGATAAGCCAAAAACTAGTTTAAGTGAGAAAAATTAGTTTATTTCTTTTAACCCGAAATATGGTAGTCACTATAAGAGATTTTCTGTCTTGTGCTGATAGCAATTGCGACAATTATTTGTCACCAGAGCCGCGGCAGAGCGGCTGAGTGCATTGAGGCGCTATGCTGCGATGCGCGAGGCCGTTCCCCGTCGGGGGTTCGAATCCACTCTCGGGCATGGATGTTTGTGCTGTCTTTAGTATCAGGTAGGTCATAAGTAGTCTGTAAGTTCAGGGACTGATGACTCCGCAGTTAAGTCCCATAAGCTTAACAAACATTTGAACTTTGAAACCAGAAGCATCTTCTGTGGTTCTGTAAATGATACATAAATCTGTAGAATTTGTTTCTTGTATATAATTAGTTTTGTAACTTTTTGTGCACGTTAGGCCTATGGCTTTATAAAGTGATGTACTGTCTACTCACGGTGTAGTTATTTCTTCCTTAAATCCTACTGCTGTTTCTACATCTGGTTGGTTGCAGTTGGTCAATTTGTAATGTGCGTTTTACGGCTGTATATGGCAATTTTCGCCTACTTTTGTGTCATTGTTTACGTTCCATCTGTTACCACTTCACTTATTTTAAACTGCTTATTGTTCGCATTTTAGTGGAATGTCTTTCGCTTTATCACTTCACTGCAATGCCACGGTATTATGTTTGTCAGTTCAACTGTTATTCATATGGCCTGTGAGTGTTGTCAACGTATATATATATTTTTTAAATTTAAACCTCCGCGGTGCAGAGGCCGAGCATTCTAGCTTCCTTGCTGTGGAGCTTGCGGTTACTCGCCGTCGGAGGTTCGAGTCCTACCTCGTGCATGGGTGAGTGTGTTTTCCTTTGGTTAGTTTAAGTAGTTTGTAAGCCTAAGGTTTAATAACTACAGAAGTTACGTTCCTTGGATTTACAAACATTTGATATTTTGTATTGATGTTGTCATGGCCTTCAGTACGCAGACTGGCTTGATGTAGGTCTCCACGCTACCATGTCCTGTGCAAGTCTCTTCATCTGAGAATACGTTCGGTAACCTACATCTTTTTGAATCTGCTTACTGTATTCGTCCCTCGGTCTCCCCCTACGAGTTGTACCCCAAACACTTCCTTCTAACTTCCTTCTAATGCTAATTCCCTGATGCCTCAGAATGTGTGCAACCAATCCATCCCTTCTCTTAGTCAGGATATGCCAGAAACACCTTTTCTCCCCAGTTCGGTTAAGCATCTCCTCATTAGTCACTTGATCTCTGCATCTAATTTTCATCATTCGTCTGTAGCACCACATTTCAAAAGCTTCTATAATCTTTTTGTCTGAACTCCTTATTGTCCATGTTTCACTCCCGTACAGTTCTACACTTCAGACAAATGCTTTCAGATAGGACATTCTAACAGTTAAATTAATATTGTGTGATAACAAGTTTCGCTTCTTTAGAAACGCTTTTCTTACCATAGCCATTCTGCATTTTATATCTTCTCTGCTTCCCCCATCAGAAGTTATCTTGCTACCCAAACAACAGAACTTAACTACGACTTTTATTGTTTCATTACCTAATCTAATTCCTTCAGTATCGCCTGATTTCCTGACGTTACATTCAATTACCTTCGTTTTACTCTTGTTAATGTTCATCTTATATCTTCCTTTCAAGACACTGTCCATTTCATTCAATTGTTCTTCCAGATCCTTTGCAGACTCTGACAAAATAACTATGTCATCGGCAAACCGCAAAGTTTTTATTTCTTCTCCCTGAACTTTAATTCCTTCTCCAAATTTCTCCTTACATTCCTTCACAGCTTGCTCAATGTACAGATTGAACAACATCGGTCAAAACTACAACCCTGCCTTACTCCCTTTCCAACCTCTGCATCTCTTTCTTGCCCTTGGACTCTGTCTGGTTTTTGTATAGGTTGAATATAACTCTTCGCTCCCTATATTTTACCCCTGCTACCTTAAGAATTTGAAAGAGTATATTCCAGTCGACATTGTCAAAAGCTTCCTCCAAACCTACAAACGCTAAAAACGTAGGTTTGCCTTTCCTTGGCCTATCATCTAAGATAAGTCGTCATATGAGTATTGCCTCCTGTGTTCCTACATTTCTCCTAAATCCAAACTTATCTTCCCCGAGGTCAGATTCCACAAGTTTTGAAAAATTCGTCTGTAAATAATTCGCGTTAGTATATTGCAACCATGACTTATTAAACTGATAGTTCTGTAATTTTCACAATGCTTTCTTTGTCATTGGAAATGCAATATTTGTCTTTAAGTCGGAGGGTATTTGCCCTGTCTCATTTAACTTGCATACCAGGTGAAACATTTTTTATATGACTGGCTCTCTTAACGATATCATCATTTCAGACGGAATATCATCTACACCAGGGGCCTTGTTTCGACTCAAATCTTTCAGCGTCCTGTCAAACTCCTCTCACAGTATAGTATCTTCTATTTCATCTGCCTCCTCTTCGTCTTCCATTTCTAGAATATCGCATGCAAGCTTATTTCCCTTATATAGGCTCTCTACATCTACTTAGATACTCTGCAAATCACATTTAAGTGCCTGGCAGAGGGTTCATTAACCACTTTCACAACTTTTCCCTACCGTTCCATTCTCTAATAGCGCGCGGGAAGAAAGAACACCTAAAATCGTTCCGATTTCGATATGATTTCTCTTATTTTATTGGGATGGTCATGTCTCCCTACGTAGGTGGGTGATAGCAAAATATTTTCACATTCAGAAGTAAAAGTCGCTGATTGAAACTTCGCAAACAGATCACGCCGCAATGAATAACGTCTTTCTTTTAAAGATTTCCACCCCATTCGTGCAACATTTCCGTGACGCTTTCCCCCCGGTAACGTGACAAAACAAAACGAGCTGTCCTACTCTGAACCTTCTCAATATCTTCCGTCAGTCCCATCTGGTGAGGGTCCCACAAGGGCCAACAGTACTCCAGGAGAGGACGCACAAGTGTGATGTAGGCAGTCTCTTTGGTGGAGCTGGTGTATCTTCGAAACGTTCTGCCAATGAAACGTAACCTTTGGTTCGCCTTCCCCACAATATTTTCTATATTTTCTCTCCAGTCTAAGTTGTTCGTAATTGTAACTCCTAGGAATTTGGTCGAATTTGTGACCTTAAGGTTTGACTGATTTATTGCGTAATTGAAGTTCAGCGGATTTCTTTTAGTGGTCATGCGTGTTACTTCACACTTTTCTTTATTTAGTGTCAATTGCCAATTTTCGCACCATGTAGAAATTTTGTCTAAATCGCTTTGCAGTTGGTTTTTATCCTCAGTTGACTTCACTAACCGATAAACGACAGCATCATCCGCGAACAGTCTAAGGGAGTTATTCAGATTGTCTCCTAAATCGTTTATAAACAGAAGGAAGAGTAGGGGACCCATAACGCTTCCCTGGGGAACGCCAGATAGCACTTCTGTTTTACTCGATGACTTACCGTCAATTACAACGAACTGTGTCCTTTCAGATAGGAAATCGTGAATCCAATCGCACAATTGGGGAGATATTTCGTAAACAAGTAATTTCATTAGAGGCCGCTTATGGGGTACAGTGTCAAAAGCCTTCCGGAAATTCAGAAATATGGAATCGATTTGAGATCCCTTGTCGATGGCTCTTATCACTTCATTTGAATAGAGGGCAAGCTGTGTTTCGCAAGAGCGATACTTTCTGAATCCGTGTTGACTCTAAATAATCCTTCCACAGTTCAGTTTTCCCCTCTTTGTTTAGTACTGGTTTTCCGTCGAGATCTTGATATTCATACAGCTGATTTTCTTGTCTCCAAACATCCCTTTTATTTTCCCGTAGGAGGTATCTATCTTTCCCCTAGTTATACTCTCTTCTACGCTTCTGAATTAGTCCTATAGCCACTCCTACTTAGCCAGTCTGCACTTTCTGTCAGTATCATTTTTCAGACGTTTGTATTCCCTTTTACCTGCTTCACTTGCTGAATTTTTATGTTTTCTTTTCTCAACACTTATGTTCAGTATATTCTGTGTTATCTAGAGATTTCTATTAGGCCTCGTGCTTCTGCATATATGATCCTCTGCGGCCGTCACTAACCTATCTCTCATAGCTACCCATTCTTGCTCTACTGTACTTGATATTTTAATTTAAATAATTGTGTGTGTTTGCCAAATGGTGTTTGCCATGAAGTGACTTCATTTCATTTTTTGAACTATTTGATTCGTATTTTGTGAAAAGGCAGAACTGTTTGTAATCTGTACATTAATATAGTTAGGTATATTATTACTTGATCTTGATAGGTTGTTATTCTTTATATGTTGTATAGTTTTATGAACGTTGAGATGAATCACTTTAAATTTTATCTATAAGCCAATTGGGAATGCCTGTCATAGCGTCAATACTATGTTTGTGTGGCCATCTTCCGCAGCAGCTGTTAAAATTAACTGTAAGAAGTTTTCCATCTTATACTGACTGCAATTAAGACAATTACGTGAAACAAGATGGGTTTCGATTTTTATTTTAAAAGCGTTTCCTGTGGTTCCGCAAATGATACATAACTTAGTACAGTCTGTTTCGTATATATAGAGCGGCTGAGAATTAGTCGACGCCAGCTGAATCTCGACGACAGACGTGTGCAGTGGAACCCATGGAGACGATAGGAGTACAACATAGCCGCAGAATCCGCCGAGCTGGACTCTGAAATATTTCGAACGTTTTTGATTTTGAAGCAGTTGTCGAAAATTTTTCATCACATTCTGAATTTTTATTTTTTTATTTTTTTAATAGAACAATGAACTTTATTAGCAATCATTTTAGGAACAAATTATTAAATATTCATATAGCTATATTGTTATCAATATTGAGGGCTCGAGCTAATCATAGCAGAGGGAGACTAACGAATTTAATGGTTCTCGCCAGATACAATCATGCAATGGGCAATAAATAATTTTAGTAAAAACGCAACTCTCATGTTGTCAGTTGTTTAGTAGATGCCACCCTAGTTTAAAATTCCCAGACTTTGAAATTGAAAGTTTAGTTTTTCAAATAAATGTACATGTGTACGAACTGCAACAAGCCATAGGCAGCAGGATTAAGTCATTCCCTAAGAAAAACTTAGTTTAAGGTTGCGTGCCGTAACAACATGCAGCTCTACTGTATGATTATGTGACAATGACGTCCTCTTGGGCGAAATATCCCAGAGGTAAGATACTCCCCCTATTTTTATTTCAAGGCCGTCACTAATGAAGAGGATGTCGTCATCAGGAAGGAAAGAAATGCTTGCATTCTGTCAAACGTAGCGTAGAATGAATGATACACTAATTGAGCAGGGGTATTAAAAAAGAGCAAAATAGATTGGCGTAGGTGTGCAGGGGATTACTGAAGTTCAGTGTAAGGATAAATAGGACTGCTGGTCATCACGAACACTTGGCTTAAGATTCACGAAAAATGGTTGTAAATGTGAAAGAGAACAGGAGACGCCGGATGGTAAGAGACTGAATTTATTACGATAGGACATAGATTTCTGAACCAAGTTTGCCGGCCGCGGTGGCCGAGGGGATTGAGGCGCTCCAGTCACGGTCTGCACGGCCACTACGGTCGGGGGTTCGAATCCTCCCTCGGGCATGGATATTTGCGCCGTCCTTAGGATTAACTAGTTCATAAGTAGTTTGTAAGTTTAGGGACTGATGACCCCGTAGTTAAGTCCCATAAGCTTTACAGACATTTGAACATTTGAACCACGTTTCTAAATATAAGTCACATCGAGGGGCATATCTTATTGGTTATGAACTTGTCATATGTTGACTATTACTCTTGTATTGATAAGCTAAGGCTGTGAGGAACGAAAGGGGCGCAGCCCAAGCTTGGAAACTAACGACCATAGCAGATAGGAGGGAGACTGGTTATAAATAGGTTACACGAAGTAAACTGTTCGGTAAATTTAAACTCTCAAAGCGAGATAAACATGGTACGAATTTCAATTCGAAGAATAAACAGCTAACTTCATACAACGTCTAGACGCTGTTTTGAGCTGTTACAGTAGTACTTATTTGCAAAAAAGACACGTCCTAACATACGTAGCAAGCGAGATACCAGCCACTAAGGACAGACACAAGGGTTAGAGTGACTTGAGAAATTAGTGGAATTCTGGTAAAGGTGTCCACACGCCGTAGATCTCAAAGGATTTGACAAAATTACGTGGAAAACTATTGTTACAGAGAAAACGTGGAAGAACAGTAACCTTTCGCTTTAAACTGAACACTGTTGTTACGAAGTATGGATTTGGTTAGTGTAAGAGCCAGTAACATCCCTACCCAAAGATAGCAGAGGGGGCGGAACTAAAACGCAGTTCGCTAGACGGCACAGAGGGGTGGAAAGGTGTACATCAGATGGCTGAAACATATGAGTAGCTAAGAGAAATCGCCGGACTCCAGAAAGTGATGCGCCCAGAGTGTCTTGTAAAACTTGTGGATTTTGTATCAAGAGGAGGAGTTCTCAGTCAGACGAGCTGGACAGTATATTGATGTCGTTCACGATCGACCAATGGAAAGCTCTTCACATCTATACCTCTTCAATTAGGGTCTTTCTCTCATGTTCGTATTACTCTCCTGGCCATAAAATTGCTACACCACGAAGATAACATGCTACAGACGCGAAATTTAACCGACAGGAAGAAGATGCTGTGATATGCAAATGATTAGCTTTTCAGAGCATTCACACAAGGTTGGCGCCGGTGGCGACACCTACAACGTGCTGACATGAGGAAAATTTCCAACCGATTTCTCATACACAAACAGCAGCGACATTGCTGTTCGCGTTGGTCGCGATCCAATGACTGTTAGCAGAATATGGAATCGCTGGGCTCAGAAGGCAATACGAAACGCCGTGCTGGATTCCAATGGCCTCGTATCACTAGCAGTTGAGATGACAGCAATCTTATGCGTATGGCTTTAACGGATCGTGCAGCCACGTCTCGATCCCTGAGTCAACAGATGGGGACTTTTACAAGACAACAACCATCTGCGCGAACACTTCGACGACGGCTGCAGCAGCATGGACTATCAGCTCGGAGACCATGGCTGCGGTTACCCCTTGATGCTGCATCACAGACAGGGGAGCACGTGCGATGGTGTACGCAACGACGAACCTGGGTGCACGAATGGCAAAACGTCATTTTTTCAGATGAATCCAGGTTCTGTTTACAGCATCGTGATGGACGCTTCCGTGTTTGGCGATATCGGGATGAACGCACATTGTAAGCGTGTTTTCGTCATCGTCATACTGGCGTGTTGGTGTGTTTCCGTATCCGTGTATCCGTATTAATGATTTCTAAACTGTCCCCCAATTGTAGTAGTTAGCCAGCATTGTAATAAATATTTTTCGAAAACCAACTGAACGCTAGAGTCTCCTAAACGAACAATGGTACCGAGCTGCACGGGAATGGCCGTGCGGTTCTAGGCGCCTTATTAAAAACTGCGCGGCCACGCACGCCAGATGTTTGATTCGTCCCTCGGGAACGGGTTTGTGTGTTGTCCTTAATTTAGTTTAAGTTATTTTAAATAGTTTGTGTGTGTAGGGACCAATGACCACAGTAGTTTGCTCAGATAGGTTTACAAACATCTAAACACTAGAGGAAAATTGAAAAAAAAAAGAAAAGAAAAAAGAAAAAAAAGGGGGATACTTAGGTTACGATTGACGGAAACTGGGAGAAATAACGCCAGAAGTCGTATATGTACTTCTTATAGATGACATAATGAAGGCTTCAGAAGACCAAAGAGGTAGAAAGACATGATGTACAAAAGATACTTAGGTATCACAGGTGATATTGATTTTGAATGAGTAAAGGAGAAAATACATAAAGCAGTAAATGGAGCAGGTAAATCAGAGAACACTCCACTAAAAATTGAGACTGATAAGAAGAGCAGTGGCTAGAGGACAAAGAAGTGAGTCGAAGAATATTTATCTAGGGGAAAGATAGATACTGCCTACAGGAATGTCAGAAAGACGTTTGGAGATAATAAAAGCAGTTGCATTAATGTCATAACCTCAGATTAAAAACCAATACTGAGGACAGAAGGGAAAGCTTATAGGTGGAAAGAATATACAGAGGGACCCAACAAAGAGAGGAAGCAGTTGAAGATTCAATAGGAAAAGATTTTTACAATGCAATGAATGACCTAAATCAGAACAAGAGTCCTATAGTAAAAAACATTGTCCAAGAGTTATCGAAGCTTCTGTCATGACTCAACTATTCCACCTGGTGTACAAACATAGGCAGCAAATAGCAAATGTTTGTTAAGCTTATGGGACTTAACTGCGGGCCCATCAGTCCCTAAACTTAGAAACTACTTATAAATTAACTTATACGAAAGACGTCAAAAACATTCATGCCCGATGGTGCATTCGAACCTCCGACGGGGAACGGTCTCGCGCATCGGTGCATAGCGCCTCAATGCGCTCCGCCACTACGCCGAGGCGCAAACACAGGTAACATACTTTCAGGCGCGATGAAAAATGCAATAATTTTAATTTCAAAATAGGATAACGCAGACAGGCGTGAAAATTATAAAACTATTAGTTTGATAAGTCATGGTTGCAAAATAATAGCGCGAATTATATACAGAGGAATGGTACAACTGGTAGAATCGAAGCCTGATTAAGATTAGTTTGAGTTTAGGAGAAATGGAGGAACACGTGAGTCAACACTAAACCTACGACTTATCTTAGTAGATAGGTTTAGGGAAGGAAAACCTACTTTTGTAGTTTTTGTGTATTTGCAGAAAGCCTATGGCAGTGTTGACTGGATTACACTGTTTCAAATGCTGAAACCAGTAGGGGTAATATAGGGAACGGAACGTTATCTACAACGTGTATAGGAAGCAGACAGCAGTCATAAGAGTCGAAGGACAAGAAGTAGCAGCATTGTTTGGGAAGGGTGCCAGCCGGTGTTGTAACTTTTCCGAAGTGTTATTAAATCTGTACATTGAACAAGCTGTGAAGAAAAGCAAGAAATTTTTTTGGGAAGGATTTAAATGTTCAAATGTTTGTATACCTTATGGGACTTAACTACGGGGTCATCAGTCCCTAAACTTACAAACTACTTATGAACTAGCTAATACTAAGGACGGCACAAATATCCATGCCCGAGGGGGGATTCGAACCCCCGACCGTAGTGGCCGTGCAGACCGTGACTGACGCGCCTCAGTCCCCTCGGCCACCGCGGCCGGCTTTGGAAAGGAAATTAAAGTTCAGAGACAAGTAATAAAATATTTTGGTTTGCCAGTGACATTGTTATTTCATTAGATACATAGAATAGCAACTGAATAGAATGGAAATTTTCTTGAAAGGACTGTATAAAGTGAAGATTAACAAGAGCGAAACAAGGGTAATGGGCTACAGTCAATTTGAAGCAGACGATGCTTAGACTAAAGTAAAATAAATAACGATGGTCGGGGCATAAAAGATATAGAATGCAGAATGTCAATACGGAGAAAAGTATTTCTGAAGAGAAGGAATCTGTTTACATGGAAATTAATTTAAGGGATAGCAAGGCAATTTTGAAGGCATTTGTGTAAGACAGGTGCATTCTCGTAAGAGAGTGAAATGTGGACCATAAGGAGCTCGGTCAAGAAGAGGCTTTTGAAACGTGCTTGAAGATGCAAAGATTGATAGAATACGTAACTAACTAAAATGGAGGTTCTGAATAGAACTGGGGAGAAAAGAAATATCTTACCAAAGGCGGAGATAGATTGTTAGAATACGTTGTGAAACATAATGGAATTGGCAGTTTAGTATTGCAGAGAAGTGACGAGGGGCGGTGGAGATAAAATAGCACAGGGAGACCAAGAGACGAATGCAGTAAGCAGGCTCAAATGATTGTGGGTTCCTGTTCTTATTAGGAGATGATGCGGAGTGCACAGGATAGGGTAGCGTGTAGAGGTGCATCATACCAGTCTGAATATCATAACAACAACAGAAATCATTGCCAAATGTTAAAAAAGAGGCACACACGCAAATACTGTCAGAATTATGTATATGAAGTATCATGATATATTACCGGCTGTGGGAGAACGCTAGAAAGTGAATAATCTCGAAATCTGAAAGCTTGAGACGTAAATGTTTGTTCTTTGGAAGCTTATGCTGTATATTCAGTGAATAAAGAAGTTGCATCGTATCATTTTTAGCTGTGTAGCTATAACCAAGTTTAGATCGTACAGTACGGGAGGAGAACCGTGAATAAGTAAATCATATGTTTCCTAATATGTAAGACGTCTCAGATAGCGAGTAGGAAGGAAAGATGGATGAAAGTTCTCATCTACGATGGAGTTGTTATATTGAGACTCCATATTGTATTATATAGGAACAAAGTAAGGTTTAAATTAAACTATCACAATTTTTGCCTGAATTGATTACGAAAACAATAGGAAATTGTGATGACTGAATATCGATTTGGATTGATATTGTTATAAATTTACTAGTTTCGAGTATTCTAACATTAGGTGTTGGAAATGAACAAAAAGTAATTGGTTACTAAAACAGCCTTAATTCATACCAAATTTTTGTTTCAAAACTACACAGTTCAGCATACAAATTCAAAGAAACTGTTTGTCTTAACAACAATAAAAAAAAAGTGAGAAACGGAATGTTCAAAGCGCCGCCACGTAATTCACAAAGCCATATACGAATGACCTGCGGTACTGCTTTTGGAAATACCAGTGCGCATCACCAACCAAGCGGGATGTTGAGCTACCTGAAATTAGAAAACATTTCCCTAAAAATTAATTACGTAGACCGCGTAGAATTCAGACAGGTTTATTTAAAGGTATCCCACGCACATACTAGTCTCTATTATTTTACTTTCCTCCATTGTATAATTAGCTGGAAACTCACATTCGGTACAACAGCGGTAAAAATATTCCGTCCCATCCTAAGACAGGTTTTACGTTGTTTTCACAGATACCTAAGCTATTCCTTCGAAAATGAAACGTTCCATTTCCGTCCCCTACCTGCAGTAAGCACCTCGGCTGCTTCGGAAGTTAACCAGATGTTGCTTCTTACTTGCAGTTGATCAGTCATTCGAAAGTTCCAATTGGCATGTATATGGTTGCATCACATCCTTAAATAACTATCGTACATAATGCATGGTAAGATAAATATCGCAGTACACAGTTTTATTAATACAGAAAGCTCTGAATGAATTAGGAAACCTTAATATTCCAGTTAGGTATGCGTCAGGTCGTCTATCTTTTGCGGTGTGTACTCTTTAAATCAGCCATCTTTAATCTAATTCAGTTTGTTTCTTTTTTTATTATAGAAAGGAGGTCGTGTGATACAGTGGCGCAGCCAGGATTTGGTTCTGGGGGGGGGGGGGGGGCGGGCATTTTTTAAAAATAAAGCCCACTGAATTTATTAATGGTAAAGGTGTTGTGTCCTCGTCGCCTTTTGTTGTTTCATTCTTTCTGCCATTAATTGAGTACTCGTCCCGGTCTGGTTGTCAGGAAAGGTACTGGTGCAGAATCGATGGTCAGCTAAAACATTTATATAGAGATTGGTATTACAAGTTTTATTGACTGAAACTTTCAGTGATACTCAACTTTAGAACATGTGTCTGTTTCTTCTCTCTTCTTGCCTCTCGCGGCGTCGTCCGTATGATGCAAGCCGCAACTGAGACCTAGTGACTGCTGAGTTCGTAGCTGCGTTCTGATTTAGTAACTGCCTGAGTTGTGACTAGTAACTGACAGGTAACTGACGGGCCATCCAGACTCATGTCGGCCTAGATATAGCCGCTTGTAGAGGGCGCGCATCTTCGGTTACTCCCTCCAGGATGCATGGCACCTGCTTGCGATTGGCTTTCGGTCGATCGCTACCTACTCCACGATAGTTCTCTTACGTCTGGCACGTGGCGCTGACTTTACGCCACAACAAAAGAGTTCTTATCATTCGCTGTCAGAAATATAAGAAGCTCGCCGATGTTATTACTGTTTAATTAACATGAGACTCTATGAATTGAACTAAAATAACACTATTGTTCATGAGATTCCAATCGGTGGCGCCGCAGACATGCTGAGCAGCAGGTCGCTGCATGTGAACAATGGACTCGTAACTTCAACATAGCAGTAACAGTAGCGGCTGTATGAAAGCTGGTCGCGGCGCCATTAAAACCGCTCACAATAACAGCAGCAAACGTTCTCAGTGGCGGCATCACGTTGGCGACCCACTGTCACGTTCAACTACGCTTGGTAAATTATAGGTACGTTATGATTTATTACCTTTGTACTACTTCACATTTCCGGTGCCGACCTGTTAAAAAGTAATAAATGCAAACAATAAAGAGTAATAAAATTTAAAAAATATTTGGGAGGTGTCGGGTGGGGGGGTGGAGGGGGAGCTTCAGTCCCATTACCCCCCACCCCCAATCACCCTGGCTGCGACACTGGTTTGATGAGATGAGTAGCAAATGTTGAAATGTTTGTAAAGCATTTTTGGGGGTTAACTGCGGGGTCATCAGTCCCTAAACCTATAAACTACCTAATACTAAAAACGGCACAAACATCCATGCCGGAGAGGGGATTCGAACTCCCGACGGCGAATGGCCTCGCGTATCGGAGCATTTCGCCTCAATGCGCTCGGACACTCCGCCGCGGCAAATGAGTACCCAGATGCAAAAGCCGCTAAATGCATTTTTTGTCGATTTTGTCTTGGGCGTTGTGCCTTATATTCTTCCCTACGATTTCTTGTGATGTCTAAAGCATGATGATGTATTGTTTAAAGTATAATGTCGAACATTAATTTGATCTGGTTTTTTGACGTAAAATAATACAGTTTTTCCTGGTGACATCACATTCGTACTTATATATGCCAGTTTTGTAGAATTTTCAGATTTCTCTTCAAAATAAAATATATTACGTTTATATTAGCAATAATTAAATTCCACCCTGCTGTCCCAACTATCACCACAAGCGGGCTTTAAAAAATCAAATGTTTGTAACTCTATGGGACCAAACTACGTTGGTCATCAGCCCCTAGACTTACAAACTACTTGAACTAAGTTAAACTAACCTAAGGACAACACACACATCCATGCCCGAGGGGGGATTCGAACCCCGACGCGGGAGGCGGCGCGATCCGTAACGTGGCGCTCCAGACCGCTTGGCTACTCCCGCGCGGCTGGTTTTTCAATCGAACGTTTGTTTCGTAATTGGTACGATACGTTTTCAAAACCGCTAACTCCATCAATCTGGTGCAAAAAACCACTGGGTCGCTTATTACTATTTTAACGTAAAAACATTTCAGTCCTTAAATCTGATTAATAAATTATTTTTAGTCATTTAACCCTCTCATACGTCGCGTCCTCAAATGAGGACACTTAAATTTCGGCTCATTTCTGTCATCTTTGACATCTGAGGTGACTGTTGAAAGCACAGGTACCTCATATGAGGTCTAATAATAGTCGCAAGAATGTCTCCTAGATGGCAGTGTTGGTGGTTGGCGCGTGGGAACCTTAGGTTCGTCACTCCATTCTTGGTATAGCCACGAAGGTGTGTTGTGAAAGTTTGACATTGTTCTGTGAGAAAAATCTGCTGTTTCTGGAAAGGTATGTGTTATAATAAGTTTGTTAATACTTATTGTAGATAATTTGACACTATTTGCATTTATCTGAATTTTATAAATGTTGATTTTCCTAAAACTTACTTTCGTAAAATTTGAGGACTTTATCCGTCAAGATGACTTTTCATTACTGTCTTCAGTTCATACCTTAGGTTCGTCACTCCATTCTTGATATAGCCACCAAAGCTGTGTTGTGAATGTTTGACATTGTTCTGTGAGTGTTCATGAGATGGTGATTCCTTTCAAAGGGAGATCATCACTGAAGCAGTACCTTCCTAAAAAGTCAAAGAAATGGGGCTACAAAATGTGGGTGTGAGCATGTGTGTCTGGTTATGTGTATTGGTTAGAACTTTTTCAAGCTGTTGCAGGAGGATGCCATAATATCTCCAATGGGGAGCAGGAGATGTGGTGTTCCGTCTATGTCACGACATTCATGGAAAGAACCACGAGGTCTATGCTGACAATCTCTTCAGTAGCATTCCCTTCGTGCTAAGACTGAAAGAGCTAAACATATGGTGTGTTGCTACCATTCGCAATAACAGACTGGAGGGAGCAGATAAAAAACTGAAGTCGGCGAAAGACTTACAGAAGAAGGGACGTGGCAGTTCTTCAGTAGTGACATCAACAGAAGGCGTTACTGTGACAAGAAGGATCGACAATTCACCTGTAACTGTTGTATCATCATATGCTGGAAGAGAACCTGAAGGCGTTGCTACCCAATTTTGTCGAAAGGAAAAGTAGTTTATAGAGACCCCACTGCATTGGAATTTATAATAAGCACATGGGAGGGGTAGACCTAATGGCCGGCCGCGGTGGCCGAGGAGACTGAGGCGCTCCAGTCACGGTCTGCACGACCACTGCGGTCGGGGGTTCGAAACCCCCCTCGGGCATGGATGTTTGTGCCGTCCTTAGTCTTAGCTAGTTCATAAGTAGTTTGTAAGCTTAGGGACTGATGACCCCATAGTTAAGTCCCATAAGTTCTACAAACATTTGAACATTTGAGACCTAATGGATTCTTTGGTGGCCCTCTATAGAAATGTGCATTGACCAAAAGAGACAGCATGTTGAACGCAGTAAATGACTGTTGTATATGGAGAGGAGTCCATTCTATACCTGCAAACAAAGTGTGTTGTAACTTTCGAATCGTAACTCCCTCCCATCTTACATGACACTAACAATCGAGCCATCACTGAAACTTTTCAATGTCCATCGAAAATTCTACTTTTACGAATCGCAGCAGTACTTTAGAAGACGATGAAGAAGCGTAACCTAGACAGTATCTTTCGTAGAACTATTGCGCCCTCTAAGTATTCTGCAGGAAAAAACACAGTATTCGGTTCAGTTTCTCAAAAACATATATGCGTAATCATTCTAAATCAAGCTCTTCGTAACTATAATCACTAAATAGGTAGTTTTGTTGACAAGCGTTACGATTGTTTTTTTATCCTGTAACCAATATTTAACGGAATGAAACTTCACTCTGCAGCGGAGTGTGCGTTGATATGAAACTTCCTGGCAGATTAAAATTGTGTGCCGGAACCGGGAATCGAACCTGGGACCTTTGCCTTTCGCGGGCATGCGCACTACCGACTGTGCTATCCCGACACGACTCACGATGCCGCCTCACAACTTTACTTCCGCCAGTACCTCGCCTCCTACTTTCCAAACTTCACAGAAGCTCTCATGCAAACACGCAAGACTAGCACTCCTGGAAGAAAGGATATGGTGGAGACATGGCTTAGCCGTAGCCTAAGGGATGTTTCCAGAATGAAACTTCACTCTGCTGCGGAGTGTGCGCTGATATGAAACTTCCTGGTAGATTAAAATTGTGTGCCGGGACCGGGACTCGAACCTGGGACCTTTGCCTTTCGCGGGCAAGCGCACTACCGACTGTGCTAGCCCGACACGACTCACGATGCCGCCTCACAACTTTACTTCCGCCAGTGCTAGTCTTGCGTGTTTGCATGAGAGCTTCTGTGAAGTTTGGAAAGTAGGAGGCGAGGTACTGGCGGAAGTACCTCGTTCGGAATAAAAATTCGAACATAAAAATATTAGCCGCGAACTTACAAAGTATTAGAAACAAAGTTCCCGAATTTGCAGCGCTGCATGGAAGTTATTGCGCTCAGATAGTTTTAGGCACCGAAAGCTGGCTAACTGATGATGTGGCAAGTTCAGAAATATTTAGCGAAGCGTGGAATGTATATCGGAAAGATAGATCTGATACAACTGGAGGAGGAGTGTTCATCGCTGTGGACAAAGATATTGTTTCTACTGAGATCGAGGTTGAAAGTAACTGTGAAGTTATCTGGGCACGCATAACAGGTCTAAAAGAAGTAAAGTTAATAGTTGGGTGTTTTTACCGGCCCCCCAGTGCTGCTGTAGCAGTTTTAGAATCATTCAAGGACAGTCTATACCAGGTAGTGCATAGGTATCCGGGCCATGCAATATTAGTCGGAGGTGACTTCAACCTTAAGAGTATAGATTGGGACCTCGCTAGTTACATTTCAGGCGGTACAGACAAGCAGTCTTGCGAGCTACTTTTGGACACATTCTCCGAAAACTGTATTGAGCAGTTAAACCGGCAACCCACGCGCAATGGAAATATTCTAGACCTTATAGCCACAAACAGGCCTGACCTTATTAACGATGTCTGTGTAGAGACAGGAATTAGTGATCATGACATCGTCATAGCGTCGATGGTGACCAAAGTTCATAAACCAGTCAAGAAGGCTAGGAGCGTGTTTTTGTTGGGAAAAGCCGACAAGCAAATGTTACGATCGCACTTAGAAAATGAATGGGCATCGTTTAATTCTGGGACTATGGATGTAGAGGAATTGTGGACTAAATTTAAATGCATTGTTAATGAAGGGTTAGAGAAATATGTGCCAGTAAAGACGATTAAGGATGGAAAAGATCCACCGTGGTATAATAATAATGTTAGAAAGCTGCTGAGAAAGCAAAGGCTGTTGCATTCTCGATTCAAAAAAGAACACGCAAATGGTGACAGGCAAAAGTTAGTAGAGATTCGTGCGTCTATAAAAAGATCGATGCGTGAAGCATACAATAATTATCACAGCCATACCTTAGCAAAAGATCTTTCCGAGAACCCGAAAAAATTCTGGTCCTATGTAAAATCGATAAGCGGGTCAAAGCCCACTGTCCAGTCACTAGTTGATCATTCCGGGGCAGTAATAGCAGAAAGCAAACGGAAAGCTGAAGTTCTAAATTTAACCTTTAAGAAATCTTTCACGCAGGAGGACCGCACAAATATACCATCATTTGATCAACGTACTAATTCCGAAATGGGGGACATAGCAATAGGTATTTCCGGTGTAGAGAAGCAGCTGAGAGAGCTAAATACGAAAAAGTCTGCTGGTCCGGATGGAATACCAGTTCGGTTTTACAAAGACTATTCTGCGACATTGGCCCCCTACTTAGCTTGCATTTACAGCGAATCTTTAACTCAGCGCAAAGTTCCTAGTGATTGGAAAAAAGCGCAGGTGACTCCCGTGTATAAGAAAGGAAAGAGAACTGACCCATACAATTACAGGCCAATATCGTTGACATCGGTTTCATGTAGAATTTTGGAGCATATTCTCAGTTCGAATATAGTAAATTTCCTTGAAACGGAAAAGCTTCTTTCCATGAATCAGCACGGGTTTAGGAAACATCGTTCATGTGAAACTCAGCTTGCCCTTTTCTCACATGACATCTTGCGAGCCATGGACGAAGGGCAACAGGCGGATTGTGTTTTTCTCGACTTCAAAAAGGCGTTCGACACGGTGCCACACTGCAGACTCCTAACGAAAATGCGAGCTTATGGAATAGGTTCTCAGATTTGTGACTGGCTGGAAGACTTCCTAAGTAATAGAACGCAGTACGTTGTTCTCGACGGCGAGTGTTCATCAGAGACGAGTGTATCGTCAGGCGTGCCCCAGGGGAGTGTGATAGGACCGCTATTATTTTCTATCTATATAAATGATCTGATGGACAGAGTAAGTTGTAATTTGCGGCTGTTTGCTGATGATGCTGTGGTGTATGGGAGGGTGTCGTCTGTAACTGACTGTAATAGCGTACAGGTTGACTTAGACAAAATCTCTAGTTGGTGCGAAGAATGGCAGCTAGCTCTCAATGTAGAAAAATGTAAGGTGATGCGCATGAGTAGAAAAAACAATCCTATAATTTTCGAATACAGCATCAGTAGTGAGCTTCTTGATGCGGTCGCGTCGTTCAAATATCTAGGCGTAACATTGCAGAGCGATATGAAATGGAATGAGCATGTAAGGACAGTTGTGAGTAAGGCAGACAGCCGACTTCGGTTTATTGGGAGAATTTTGGGAAGATGTACTTCACCTGTAAAAGAGACCGCGTATAAAACGCTTGTACGACCACGTCTTGAGTATTGCTCAAGTATTTGGGACCCGCAGCAGATCGGTTTGAAAGAAGACATAGAGGCGGTTCAGAGGCGAGCAGCTAGATTTGTTACCGGTAGGTTCGACCAATGCGCGAGTGTCACGGAAATGCTCCGGCAACTCAATGGGGATCGCTGGAAGAAAGACGACGCTCTTTTCGTGAATTTCTGTTAAGTAAATTTAGAGGGCCGGAATTTGAAGCTGAGTGTAGTACGATCTTGCTGCCGCCTACTTACATTTCGCGTAAAGATCACAAAGACAAGATAAGAGAAATTAGGGCTCGTACGGAGGCATATAGGCATTCTTTTTTTCCTCGTTCAATTTGGGAGTGGAATAGGAAAGGAAATGCCTAGTAGTGGTACAGTGTACCCTCCGCCACGCACCTTACGGTGAATTGCGGAGTATGTATGTAGATGTAGATGTAGAAGTAAAGTTGTGAGGCGGCATCCTCTGGATTTCCTGTGAATTGACTAAATCGTCTGCCTTCGCGACTGATTTGTTAACTTTAGTAGCATTGTCACTATTACATCAGGATAACTATTTCCTGTCTCTTCACTGATAAGTTCTGAAATATCAGGCATGTGTATACCTGTAAGGTAAAAATTACAAGGTGGGATAACTAAAGGTGGCCGGCCGCAGTGGCGGAGGGGACTGAGGCGCTCCAGTCACGGCCTGCACGGCCACTACGGTCGGGGGTTCAAATCCCCCCTCGGGCATGGATATTTGTGCCGTCCTTAGTCTTAGTTCATAAAGTAGCTTGTAAGTTTAGGGACTGATGACCCCGTAGTTAAGTCCCATAAGCTATACAAACATTTGAACATTTTTTTTAAAAATAATGATGACTCGGACGAGTGCATGTGATTGAACATGCATGTATCTATATGACCACCCAAGTGAGCTACAGTTACTTCCAAGTGAATAGATAAACTTCCCAGACAGCAGCACCCTGGAGCACATTTACACTACTTTACATCCTAGTGAGTTGAGTTCTTAGTAGAGGTCTAGGGGTACATCTACGCATTTACTCAGCAAATAACATTTAAGTGCCTGGAAGAAGGTTCATCGAACCCCTTTTATAATATTTACCTGCCATTCCATTATATAATACTACGCGGGAAAAGGAACGCCCAAATCTCTTCGTTTTTGCTCTGAAACTCTCACTTTATCATGATGATCAAGTCTTCCTCAGTAGGTAGGTGGTAACAGAATTGGAGAAGAGGAGCGAGTTGTTGAAAAAAATTTGCAAATGGATCTCGTCGCAACGGACTATGCTCTTCCTTTAATGTTTTCCACATCCAACTCGGGCATAATTTCCGTGACATTATCTAACCCATATAAAAACAATACGAAGCGAGCAACTATCTAAACATTTTCTACGCCCTCCATCAGTCCCGCCTGATGAGGATCCTACACAGCGCATCAGTACTCCAAAATAGGATGGAATAATGTAGTGTAGGCAGTTAGTTTCATAGAGCTGCTGTTTCTTCTAAGTGTTTTACAATGAAACGCTGCCTTTCATTCGCCTTCCCCACGATATTTTCTATGCGTTATTTCCAATTCAATTAGTTCTTATTGTAATTCCTAGTATAGAAGCCGTGCACGCGAGAGCGCCAGGATGATGGACGTACAAACATACTGGTGCCAGTTATACAGAGCTTTCAATGAATGCCTTTATTGATTTCTCTAATTATTAATAAAATTACGGGAATTCAGACATAACCGTACAGTTTCTTCTGCTGATATTTCGGTAGCAAAAGTTCAATATGTTCAAATCGCTGCAAAGTTGTGGCACAAAACTACGGTGGTCATCAGTCCGTAGACTTACAAACTACTTACACTAACTTATGCTAAAAACAGTATACACAACCATACCAAAGGGACGACTAAAACTTCCGACGAGGAACAACAACGCCCTCAAGGCGCCTTGGAGCGAACGGCCATTCCCGCTGATACAGAGTATAAAGTCTTATAAATCGTCTGTTGCTGAACATTGTACACAGACATACCACAATATTAAGAACGATGTGGATGGGTGGATATGGGGTTTTGAGATCAAGACAACGAGGAACGAGGTCCTCAGCGCCGGAACTAGTGTAATGTGAGAGGAATATCAAAACGAAAAGGGGGAAAAAAGTAAAACCAGCATCGGAACGGGTTACCAGAGTAATCGTCTGTATTATCATTCAGGGATGCCGTTTCTATCGAAGCCATTATAAATGAATGACGAGTAATTTACTGAATTGGGATGATGGTTTAAATCGTGACAAAATTGGGAGTATATTCTCTATATAGGGCACTACAATTTCATACATCTCTGCTGTCAGTGTGTTACGTCAGCGGCGATGAGTCTCAAGTACACCTGGACAATGGCTTGCTGTACAGTGTTTAAGGTGGACGGGGGCGCTCTGCCGACTGCACCGGCACTTCCATCCCACCTTCTTGCCCCAACCTTCCGGTACAATGTTCAAATGTTTGTAAAGTTATGGGACCTAACTGCGGTGCACATCAGTACCTAAACTTACAAACTGCTTAAACTAACTTATCCTAAAAACAACACACACAACCATGCCCGAGGGAGGATTCGAGCCTCCGACTTGGAACGGCCGCGTACACCGAAACAAGGCGCTTAAGTGCGAACGGCTATTCCGCCGCGGTCTTCCAGTACTTGGACCGCATCCTCCCCTCAGAATGAAACACACCCATAATTGCCATGGACATTCAATTAACACTCTGCAAAAGCTCAACACTATTCATGGCCACGATCGCTTCATCTACCGACTCCTCCGCGCTTTCTCTCTCCTTCCACACCGTCCTCATCTCCCTCTATAGTCATCCTCAATACTGGTTTTTCCCCATCCTGTTGAAACCTCCCGCATCCAAATATTATCCAAACCGAAACAAGCCCGTCTGCAACGTTGCCCTATCGTTCCATCAGCCTCACCTCCATGTTCAGCAAGATCCTGGAAACCATTCTGTCCCGCCCTACTCACCAACACCTTCGTCAACACCAACTCCTTTCCCTCTCCCAATACGGCTTTCGAAGCTCCTTATAGAAATAGCGTACGGCCGAGTGTGGAATAATTTCAGACTCTTTTTCTAGTCCAATTAATTATGTCCGACTCATTGCTTTCTTCATCTCCCACCGCCCATCCTACATAACTGTTTACAACTCCAATTCCCGTTAGCTTTACCTCACCTCCACTGTTCTGTACGGCTTCAACCTCTCGCCCCTCCTCTACCTTCTCTACTTCGACGACATGTCCCATCTCCTTCAATATGCTGACGACTCCATCTTCCTCACCCTAACCCCTCCCTTACCTGATCGCAGCACCGCCTACAATCCTAACTTTCCCAGTTTTCTCTTCGGTGTAACCAGTGGCTCCTCTCCATCAATCCTGGCAAATCCAAACAAATCATCAAAGATTGCATCACGCCCTACTTCCGCCTCCAAAATTTCCTCTATGACCGTCCCATTTTTGTCATTCCCACTCCCAAATAACTTGGCGTCACTCTTTATCGCTCCGTTTCCTGGAATCCTCTCCTCAAAACAGTCTGTAAGAAAGCCTACAGCTGGCAGTGCCTGCTGAATCTCCTCTCTGGCCCCACATGGAGCCTCTAACTTTCCACCATCGTTTACACCTACTGCTCCATCATGTTTCCCTTCCCCTGCTGTTTCCACCTAGCCAGGGTCTCCGCCTCCCCCACCTTTTATATATCCCTTCAAATCTTTGAGCGCCACGCCCTCCACCTCGATTACTGTATCCGCCTCCCTCCCCAATGTGGAACCTCTAAGACCTTATCCCTGCTTCCCATCTGTTACAATTCCTGGGCCACCTCTGTAACCTTTACATCTCCCCCAAGATAAATTCCTGTAACCAACTTGTATATGCCAACCTCACAGCCCTCCTCTACTGCCACGCCTGCACCACTGTATCCTTCCGTCACCTCACTTACTTCCGCTACGCAGCGGTGGAGTAGCCGAGCCGTCTAAAAGCGTCTCGCTGCGGAGCTAGCGGTTCCTCGCTGTGGAGGTTCGAGTCCTCCCTGGGGCATGGGTGTGTGTGTTGTCCTTAGGTTAGTTTACCTAGGTTTAAGTAGTTTGTAAGCTATGGACTGATGACCACGCAGTTTGGTCCGATAGATTTACAAACATTTGAACATTTGACCTTCCGCTACTTCCTCCTCCCGGATGACACCCTCTGTTCCAACATCTATCCCTCTTACCAATTCTAATCCTCTCCCCCTCTCATCCCGGAAATGCTGCGCCTCATTTCCCTCCCTCTTCCTCTTCTCTTCCACGTTTGGCTTCCTCTCCTCCCCTCCTCCTGAAGTCCTTGCACTACCGCCCTCATCTCTCGCCCTCTCTTCCCTTTCCCTTCCTTGCCTATCCAACCTTTGCGATCCCTGCGGGGTCCTGCCAGTGCACAGTGCTCCGTGTATGTGTGTGTGTGTGTGTGTGTGTGTGTGTGTGTGTGTGTGTGTGTGTGTAGTGCATCTTCTAAGGGGGCTGATCTGTAGCCATTTATTTGCTCTTTCATATTTGTATTCTGTAAGATACCTTTTACTATGTTGAGAAGAGCATCACGTAATATGTGGTGTGAGTAAAACATAGAGAATATGGTCCGGCGAAAAGGTATTCCATGGGAAATCTCCGCTCATATGTTGTTGTTGTGGTCTTCAGTCCAGAGACTGGTTTGATGCAGCTCTCCACCCTACTCTATCCTGAGCAAGCCTTTTCATCTCCTCATAAGAACGACAACCCACATCCACTTGAATCTGCTTACTATACGCGTCTCTTGGTCTCCCTCTACGATTTTTACCCCACACACTTCCCTCCAAAGCTAAATTCACAATTCCTTGATGTCTAAGAATGTGTCCTACCAATCTATCCCTTCTTTTAGTCAAGGTATGCCAGAAATTTCTTTTCTCCCCAATTCGGTTCAGTACCTCCTCATTAGTTACGCGATCCACCCACCTAATCTTCAGCATTCTTCTGTAGCACCACATTTCAAAAGCCTCTATCCTCTTTCTGTCCACACTGCTTATCGTCCATGTTTCACTCCCATACAAGGCAACGCTCCATACAAATGCCTTCAGAAAGGACTTCCTTAGGCTTAAATCAATATTCGATGTTAACAAATTTCTCTTTTTCAAAAACGCCTTTCTACCCATTGCCATTCTGCATTTTATATCATCTGTACTGCGACCATCATTTGTTATTTTACTGCCCAAGTAACAAAACTCATCTACCTCCTTTATTGTTTCGTTACCTAATCTAATTCCTTCAGCATCACCTGATTTTCTTACACTGCACTCCATTACCCTAGTTTTACTCTTGTTAATGTTCATCTTATATGCACCTTTCAGCACACTGTCCATTCCGTTCAATTGCTCTTCCAGGTCCTTTGCTGTATCTGACAGAATTACTATGTCGTCGGCAAAACGCAATGTTTTTAATTCTTCACCCTGAATTTTAATTCCTTCTCCAAATTTCTCCTTGCTTTCCTTCACCGCTTGCTCGATGTACAAATTGAATAACATCGGAGAAAGGCTACAACCCTGTCTTACTCCCTTCCCAACTGATGCTTCCCTTTCATGCCCTTCAACTCTGACAACCACTGTCTGGTTTTTGTACAAGTTGTAAATAACCTTACGCTCCCTATATTTTACTCCTGCTTGCTTCAGAACTTGAAAGAGTTTATTCCAATCAACATTGTCAAAAGCCTTCTCCAAATCTACAAAAGCTAGAAATGTTGGTTTGCCTTTTCTTAATCTATCTTCTAGGATAAGCCGTAAAGTGAGTATTGCCTCCCGTGTTCCTACATTTCTCCTGAACCCAAACTGATCTTCCCCGAGGTCGGCTTCTACCAGCTTTTCCATCCTTCTGTATATAATTCGTGTTAATATTTTGCATCCATGACTTATTAAACTGATGGTTCTGTAGTTTTCACACCTGTCTGCACCCACTTTCTTTGGAATGGGGATTATAACATTTTTCTTAAAGTCTTAGGGTACTTCACCTGTCTCATACATCTTACACACAATGTGAAACAAGTTTGTCATGGCTGGTTCTCCCAGAGACTTCAGTAGCTCTGACGGGATATCATCTACTCCAGGGGCCTTGTTTCGACTTAGATCTTTCAGAGCTCTGTCAAATTCATCTCTCAGTATAGTATCTCCTATTTCATTATCATCTACATCCTCTTCCCTTCCTACAATAGTGTCTCGAAGTTCAGTTCCTTTGTAAAGCCCCTCTATATACTCTTTCCACCTTTCAGCTTTCCCTTCTTTGCTGAGAACTGGTTTTCCATCAGTGTCCTTGACATTCATAGAGCTGTTTTTCTTATCGCCAAATGTTTCTTTTATTTTCCGGTAGGCTGTATCTATTTTTCCCCTATTTATACATTCTTCTACATCCTTGCATTTGCCTTCTAGCCATTCCTGCTTAGCCATTTTGCACTTCCTGTCAATCTTATTTCTTAGTCGTCTGTACTCCATTTTGCCTGTTTCATTTACTGCATTTTTATACTTTCTCCTTTCATCGATTAAATTTAGTATCTCCTGTGATATCCAAGGATTCTTTGTAGGTCTTGCCTTCCTACCTATCTTGTCCTCTGCTGCCTTCACTATTTCATCTCTCAATTTTACCCATTCCTCCTCAACTGTTTTATTTTCCCCTGTTTCTGTCAATTGTTGCCTGAAGCTCCCTCTGAAATTCTTAAGAACTTCAGGTTCCTTCAATTTATCTAGGTCCCATCTCCTTATTTTCCTACCTTTCTGTAGTTTCTTCAGTTTCAGCCTACAGTTCATAACCAACAAGTTATGGTCAGAGTCTATGTCTGCCCCTGGGTATGTCCTACACTTCAAAACCTGGTTCCGAAATCTATGTCTTACCATTATAAAATCTATCTGGTATCTCCCGGTGTCTCCTGGTCTCTTCCACGTATACAACCTTCTTTTGTGATTCTTAAACCAGGTGTTTGTTATAACTAAATTATGTTCCGTGCAAAATTCTACCAGGCGGCTTCCTCTTTCATTCCTTTTGCCCAGACCATATTCACCCACTATCTTCCCTTCCCTTCCTTGTCCTACTACCGAATGCCAGTCTCCCATAACAATTAAGTTTTCCTCTCCCTTAATTGTCTGAATAATTTCCTTTAGCTCCTCATATATTTCTTCGATCTCCTCATCATCCGCAGAGCTAGTTGGCATATAAACCTGTACTACTGTTGTCGGTGTTGGCTTCGTATCTATCTTGACAATGATAATGCGATCGCTGTGCTGGTCATAGTAGTTTACCCGCATTCCTATTTTCTTATTCATTATCAATCCTACTCCTGTGATACCCCCAACTGATTTTGTATTTATAATCCTGTACTCGCCTGACCAGAAATCCTGTTCATCCTGCCACCGAACTTCACTAATCCCCACTAAATCTAACTTCAACCTATCCATTTCCCTTTTTAAATTTTCTAATTTTCCTACTCGATTAAGGGATCTAACATTCCACGCTCCGACCCGTAGAATGCCAGTATTGTCTTTCCTGATGATCACATCCTCCTGAGTTGTCCCCGCCCGGAGATCCGAATGGGGGACTATTTTACCTCCGGAATATTTTACCCGAGAGGATGCCATCATCATATGTTCATACAGTAGAGCTGCATGTCCTCGGGAAAGGAAACGGCTGTAGTTTCCCCTTGCTTTCAGCCGTTCGCAGTAGCTGTGTGGCAAAACCACATTAGCTGATGTTACAAGGCCAGCTCAGTCAATCATCCAGACTGTTGCCCCTGTAACTACTGAAAAGGCTGCTGCCCCTCTTCAGGAACCACACGTTTGTCTGGCCTCTCCACAGATACCCCTCCGCTGTGGTTGCACCTACGGCACGGCTATCTGTATCGTTGAGACACGCAAGCCACCCCACCTCGGCAATGTCTGTGGTTCATATATCCGTCTAAAACCTGATTGGCTCTTACAAGTAGTCTCAGTCCGCTGAAACCCTTCAGCACTTTTATTAGTATCTAATAAGCAGCAATTTATTTAAATATGTCTATTTGTATTACGTAATTATCTTGTGTTAAGCTATGTTTCTGTTATTTAAAAAGTTATTTATATATTAGTTTGATAAAAGATGACAGACGTAACACTCTAGACTGTACCGTTGGCGACAAAATGTAGCCACTGGAGCGGAGTGTTACCTGCTGCAGTCAGTCGAGCTAAGTGCCTCATACGAATAACACACATGTCAGTCGACCTAGGCGCCTCAGATGGATAACACCTAAGCCAGGCGAATGCGTATACCGCGTAAAATGTATTATAAGATTGTTAAATGTTTGTATATTTCTATTACACAGTTGTGGCTTTCTGTATAGGAAGAGTGAATTATAAAGAAAAGGAGAAAAGCTATTGGCATCGAGAAATTTCGTGTGACAAAACCATTGTAGAATCTTAAAGCCTAGGCACATTACACTACTATTTCAGCCTCACATCAAGAAACAACAGATCTACGTCCAGATTGCTGCTTCTGCGCATCGCCAATAGCAGTGAAAGAAGGTATTATGTTAGTGAACAGAAACTCTCGTCTTCATACCCTGAGGATGTTCTAAGCAATACGGACTCTCACGTGCAGTGTTTTTTCTGTTACAAATAGAAACCTTATCACGAAGTGTCTTGGTAACAGGACCGAGGGTAGAAAGAAGGGAAAAAGTTGGAAACTTACATACTCATTTTTAAATACTTTAAAGACAGTAAATGTTCAAATGTTTGTTAAGCTTATGGGACTTAACTACGGGGTCATCAGTCCCTAAACTTACAAACAACTTATGAACTACTTTCGAACTAGGACGGCACAAATATCCATGCCCGAGGGGGAATTCGAACCCCCGACCGTAGTGGCCGTGCTGACCGGGACTGGAGCGCCTCAGTCACCTCGGCCACCGCGGCCGGCTTTAAAGACAGTACCCTCACCTTTAACTCTTTTATCCCTCCGTAATCTTTAAACTTCTTTTAATTAGTGGCAACCTCCCCTTCTGGCAAAACAGCTATTGCCAGTGACGTTTTAACAGTGTCTCAGTCTGAAGTTTGGAAAGTAGGAGGCGAGGTACTGGCGGAAGTAAAGTTGTGAGGCGGCATCGTGAGTCGTGTCGGGATAGCACAGTCGGTAGTGCGCTTGCCCGCGAAAGGCAAAGGTCCCAGGTTCGAGTCCCGGTTCCGGCACGCAATTTTACTCTGCCAGGAAATTTCAGTGTCTCAGTCCTTTTCTCTATGTCTAGCCCCTGTGTTACTTAATGGTTTTTCATAGCCACTGTGGCCGATCTGGAAACAAATTGCATAACTGTTTTTAGATATACTTTTTGGTTTTTCACTCCAATTATCTCCCTGTCAGATTTAAATTCTTGTTCTTAATTCCATTCCATAGTCATCATGCCACCATTTTAATTTTATAAAATATGTTGGCCGAAGAGCGGCGTATGCTGGTGCTGCCGGCCTGACCCATAGGCTTTAAATTCACAATAAAGAAAGAAAACTGCTCTACCGGCATCCGCTTCCCGCGAGGCGTATCTTGCAGATGAAGCAGGCATTGGCGCACCTCTTGGCGGTCGTCGTTCAGGGCCTCCTCGGCGCCAGCGTGCCAGCCAGCTGCCGCATTTCTGCCGCCGCCGCAGACCGCAGTTCCCGCCGCCACAGACCGCAGTTCCCGCCGCACACAGCATAGTTCCGGCCGCGGCCGACAGCGACCCAGCAGCCTCAGCATCTGTCGCCGTCATCGTAATCATCATCGTCGATGTCCCTATCCTTATTCCATCCTCTGTGTCGCTTCATTTCCTTCCTTCATCATGGACGGACTCCTCATCAACACAACTTCAGCACTTTAAACCACCCCCTCTCGAGGCTTCACCTCTATTATGTGGAAAACTTCCCATCCACAACCATCCCCAGTCCTACCCCCCACTCTCCATCAAGTTGGTACCTCCTACTCTGCAGCTCTACATCTACCAACCGTGGAAGATGCTCTGTTGATTTGATTTGATTTTTTCAGGGAAGCCAAAACAGTCTTGGTCCAACCCGCCACTGCCCGTACCGAAACTAAGTTTATTGTGTGGTATCGTTCCCTGTATATCTAGTAAAGCCAACCAATGCCCTTGAACAGCGCAAGAAGTCCCTTTACCAGTTCTTTATTAGACACAATTTCTTCGGGTCTGGTTGTCCCAAATGTTCTGTGCCTTTTACTCTCCAATGCAATACATTCGAAGATTAGATGTGAAGCAGTTTCATCACCGTCATCACAGATCCTACATTTAGGGTCCTCTTCTGTTATTCCCATTGTATGTAGGTGTTTTTTTGAAATTACCATGGCCTGTCAGAAATCCAACCATGAGTCTAATGTCTCTCTCCTGTTCAGACCCAGGATTGCAGAGCTACTTTTAAAACATGGCTTTGGCATCATTACCTTGCCGTGTTTTTGTTGATGGACTTTGGACCAATATTCTACGTGCTGTCTTCTGAGCCATTTACGTATCTACAATTTGATCATTGCCTTGGTGATTGTCAGGACAGGTTACGGTCCAATAAATGGTGTCTCTGGCCCCATCCTGGCTAATCTGTCAGCATGTTCGTTGCCATTGATACCAGAGTGGCCAGGGACCCACAATAGGTTTACTCTATTGCTTTCCCCTAGCTCCATCAGAACCCTGTGACATTCTGCAAACAGTTTAGAGCTTGTTGCAGGAGCTACCAGTGATCTCAGGGCTGCCTGGCTGTCTGAATAAATATAGATGTTACGATCTTTGTAGCACCTACTCAAATTCTCCTCCACACACGCCCTTATGGCAGTGATTTCAGCCTGGAGTACTGAGTCCCGTTTCCCTAGAGAGATGACGCACCCCATATACCCCGGCCCCAAGATGCTCTGTTAGGAGGCTGCGATACCTGTGCGCGTTCATTGCACCATCTAAATCTATAATTGTGAATGTCTGTTCGGTGTACGTTTATCACGTCTGAATCACAAAACATAAAGAGCTAAAAATTTGCACAGTTACTAGTGTCTACCCGGGGAAGGCTTTAGGCACAGTTTTATGGCGATCGGATAGCTATTTATCTATATATATTAATGTGAATGTCTGTTCGGTGTACGAGGCATCACCTCTATTATATGAGAAACTTCCCATCCACAAACCTCTCCAGTCCAATCCCCCACTCTCCATCAAGTTGGTACCTCCTACTCTGCATCTCTACATCTATCAACCGTGGCAGATCCCCTGTTACGAGGCTGCGATACTTGTGGCGTTCATTGCGCCATCTATATCTATAAATGTGAATGTCTGTTCGGTGTACGATTATCATGTCTGAACCATAAGACATGAAGAGCAAAAAATTTGCACAGTTACTAGTGTCTACCCGGGGAAGGCTTTTGGCACGGTTTTATGGCACTCGGATATATATATATATATATATATATATATATATATATATATATATTAATGTCAATGTCTGTTCGGTGTACGAGGCTTCATCTCTATTATATGAGAAACTTCCCATCCACAACCCTCCCCAGTCCTACCCCTCACTCTCCATCAAGTTGGAACGTCCTACTCTGCATCTCCACATGTATCAACAGTGGAAGATGCTCTGTTAGGAGGCCGCGGTACTAGTGCGCGTTCATTGCACCATCTATACCTATAAATGTGAATGTCTGTTCAGTGTACGTTTATCACGTCTGAACCATAAGACATGAAGAGCTAAAAAATTTGCACAGTTACTAGTGTCTACCCGGGGAAGGCTTTTGGCACGGTTTTATGGCACTCGGATAGCTATTTATCTATATATATTAATGTCAATGTCTGTTCGGTGTACGAGGCTTCACCTCTATTATATGAGAAACTTCCCATCCACAAACCTCCCCAGTCCTACCCCCCACTCTCCATCAAGTTGGAACGTCCTACTCTGCATCTCCACATGTATCAACCGTGGAAGATGCTCTGTTAGGAGGCCGCGATACTTGTGCGCGTTCATTGCACCATCTATATCTATAAATGTGAATGTCTGTTCGGTGTACGTTTATCACGTCTGAACCATAAGACATGAAGAGCTAAAAATTTGCACAGTTACTAGTGTCTACCCGGGGAAGGCTTTTGGCACGGTTTTATGGCACTCGGATATCTATTTATCTATATATATATATATATTAATGTCAATGTCTGTTCGGTGTACGAGGCTTCACCTCTATTATATGAGAAACTTCCCATCCACAACCCTCCCCAGTCCTACCCCCCACTCTCCATCAAGTTGGTACGTCCTAGTCTGCATCTCGACATGTATCAACCGTGGAAGATGCTCTGTTAGGAGGCCGCGATACTTGTGCACGTTCATTGCACCATCTATATCTATAAATGTGAATGTCTGTTCTGTGTACATTTATCGCGTCTGTACCATAAGACATGAAGAGCTAAAAATTTGCACAGTTACTAGTGTCTACCCGGGGAAGGCTTTTGGCACGGTTTTATGGCACTCGGATAGCTATTTATCTATATATATTAATGTCAATGTCTGTTCGGTGTACGAGGCTTCACCTCTATTATATGAGAAACTTCCCATCCACAACACTCCCCAGTCCTACCCCCCACTCTCCATCAAGTTGGTACGTCCTACTCTGCATCTCCACATGTATCAACCGTGGAAGATGCTCTGTTGGGAGGCCGCGATACTTGTGCGCGTTCATTGCACCATCTATATCTATAAATGTGAATGTGTGTTCGGTGTACGTTTATCACGTCTGAACCATAAGACAGGAAGAGCTAAAAATTTGCACAGTTACTAGTGTCTACCCGGGGAATGCTTTAGGCACGGTTTTATGGCGATCGGATAGCTATTTATCTATATATATTAATGTGAATGACTGTTCGGTGTACGAGGCATCACCTCTAATATATGAGAAACTTCCCAACCACAACCCTCTCCAGTCCAATCCCCCACTCTCCATCAAGTTGGTACCTCCTACTCTGCATCTCTACATCTATCAACCGTGGAAGATGCTCTGTTAGGAGGCCGCGATACTAGTGCGCGTTCATTGCACCATCTATATCTGTAAATGTGAATGTCTGTTCGGTGTACGTTTATCATGTCTGAACCATAAGACATGAAGAGCTAAAAAATTCGCACATTTACTAGTGTCTACCCGGGGAAGGCTTTTGGTACGGTTTTATGGCACTCGTATAGCTATTTATCTATATATATTAATGTCAATGTCTGTTCGGATTACGAGGCTTCACCTCAATTATATGAGAAACTTCCCATCCACAAACCTCCCCAGTCCTACCACCAACTCTCCATCAAGTTGGTACGTCCTACTCTGCGTCTCCACATGTATCAACTGTGGAAGATGCTCTGTTAGGAGGCCGCGATACTTGTGCGCGTTCATTGCACCATCTATATCTATAAATGTGAATGTCTGTTCGATGTACGTTTATCACGTCTGAACCGTAAGACATGAAGAGCTAAAAATTTGCACAGTTACTAGTGTCTACCCGGGGATGGCTTTTGGCACGGTTTTATGGCACTCGGATAGCTATTTATCTATATATATATATATTAATGGCAATGTCTGCTCGGTGTACGAGGCTTCACACCTTTTATATGAGAAACTTCCCATCCACAACCCTCCCCAGTCCTACCCCCACTCTCTATCAAGTTGGTACGTCCTACTCTGCATCTCCAGATGTATCAACCGTGGAAGATGCTCTGTTAGGAGGCCGCGATACTTGTGCGCATTCATTGCACCATCTATATCTATAAATGTGAATGTCTGTTCGGTGTACGTTTATCACGTCTGAACCATAAGACATGAAGAGCCAAAAAATTTGCACTGTTACTAGTGTCTACCCGGGGAAGGCTTTTGGCACGGTTTTATGGCACTCGGATAGCTATTTATCTATATATATTAATGTCAATGTCTGTTCGGTGTACGAGGCTTCACCTCTATTATATGAGAAACTTCCCATCCACAACCCTTCCCAGTCCTACCCCCGACTCTTCTTCAAGTTGGAACGTCCTACTCTGCATCTCCACATGTATCAACCGTGGAAGATGCTCTGTTAGGAGGCCGCGATACTTGTGCCCGTTCATTGCACCATCTATATCTATAAATGTGAATGTCTGTTCGATGTACGTTTATCACGTCTGAACCATAAGAAAGGAAGAGCTAAAAATTTGCACAGTTACTAGTGTCTACCCGGGGAAGGCTTTAGGCACAGTTTTATGGCGATCGGATAGCTATTTATCTATATATAATAATGTGAATGTCTGTTTGGTGTACGAGGCATCACCTCTATTATATGAGAAATTTCCCATCCACAACACTCTCCAGTCCAATCCCCCACGCTCCATCAAGTTGGTACCTCCTACTCTGCATCTCCACATGTATCAACCGTGGAAGATGCTCTGTTACGAGGCTGCAATACTTGTGCGCGTTCATTGCACCATCTATATCTATAAATGTGAATGTCTGTTCGGTGTACGTTTATCACGTCTGAACCATAAGACATGAAGAGCTAAAAAATTTGCACAGTTACTAGTGTGTACCCGGGGAAGGCTTTTGGCACGGTTTTATGGCACTCGGATAGCTATTTATCTATATATATTAATGTCAATGTCTGTTCGGTGTACGAGGCTTCACCTCTATTATATGAGAAGCTTCCCATCCACAACCCTCCCCAGTCCTACCCCCCACTCTCAGTCAAGTTGGAACGTCCTACTCTGCATCTCCACATGTATCAACCGTGGAAGATGCTCTGTTAGGAGGCCACGATACGTGTGCGCGATCATTGCACCATCTATATCTATAAATGTGAATGTCTTTTCGGTGTACGTTTATCACGTCTGAACCATAAGACATGAAGAGCTTATAATTTGCACAGTTACTAGTGTCTACCCGGGGATGGCTTTTGGCACGGTTTTATGGCACTCGGATAGCTATTTATCTATATATATATATATTAATGGCAATGTCTGCTCGGTGTACGAGGCTTCACACCTTTTATATGAGAAACTTCCCATCCACAACCCTCCCCAGTCCTACCCCCACTCTCTATCAAGTTGGTACGTCCTACTCTGCATCTCCACATGTATCAACCGTGGAAGATGCTCTGTTAGGAGGCCGCGATACTTGTGCGCATTCATTGCACCATCTATATCTATAAATGTGAATGTCTGTTCGGTGTACGTTTATCACGTCTGAACCATAAGACATGAAGAGCTAAAAAATTTGCACTGTTACTAGTGTCTACCCGGGGAAAGCCTTTGGCACGGTTTTATGGCACTCGGATAGCTATTTATCTATATATATTAATGTCAATGTCTGTTCGGTGTACAAGGCTTCACCTGTATTATATGAGAAACTTCCCATGCACAATCCTCCCCAGTCCTACCCACCACTCTCCATCAAGTTGGAACATCCTACTCTGCATCTCCACATGTATCAACCGTTGAAGATGCTCTGTTAGGAGGCCGCGATACTTGTGCGCGTTCATTGCACCATCTATATCTATAAATGTGAATGTCTGTTCGGTGTACGTTTATCACGTCTGAACCATAAGAAAGGAAGAGCTAAAAATTTGCACAGTTACTAGTGTCTACCCGGGGAAGGCTTTAGGCACAGTTTTATGGCGATCGGATAGCTATTTATCTATATATAATAATGTGAATGTCTGTTTGGTGTACGAGGCATCACCTCTATTATATGAGAAACTTCCCATCCACAACACTCTCCAGTCCAATCCCCCACTCTCCATCAAGTTGGTACCTCCTACTCTGCATCTCTACATCTATCAACCGTGGCAGATCCTCTGTTACGAGGCTGCAATACTTGTGCCCGTTCATTGCACCATCTATATCTATAAATGTGAATGTCTGTTCGGTGTACGTTTATCACGTCTGAACCATAAGACATGAAGAGCTAAAAAATTTGCACAGTTACTAGTGTGTACCCGGGGAAGGCTTTTGGCACGGTTTTATGGCACTCGGATAGCTATTTATCTATATATATATATATTAATGTCAATATCTGTTCGGTGTACGAGGCTTCACCTCTATTATATGAGAAACTTCCCACCCACAACCCTCCCCAGTCCTACCCCCCACTCTCCATCAAGTTGGTACGTCCTACTCTGCATCTCCACATGTATCAACCGTGGAAGATGCTCTGTTAGGAGGCCGCGATACTTGTGCGCGTTCATTGCACCATCTATATCTATAAATGTGAATGTCTGTTCGGTGTACGTTTATCACGTCTGAACCATAAGACATGAAGAGCTAAAAAATTGGCACAGTTACTATTGTCTACCCGGGGAAGGCTTTTGGCACGGTTTTATGGCACTCAGATAGCTATTTATCTATATATATTAATGTCAATGTCTGTTCGGTGTACGAGGCTTCACCTCTATTATATGAGAAACTTCCCATCCACAACCCCCCCTTCCTACCCCCCACTCTCTATCAAGTTGGTACGTCCTACTCTGCATCTCCACATGTATCAACCGTGGAAGATGCTCTGTTGGGAGGCCGCGATACTTGTGCGCGTTCATTGCACCATCTATATCTATAAATGTGAATGTGTGTTCTGTGTACGTTTATCACGTCTGAACCATAAGACAGGAAGAGCTAAAAATTTGCACAGTTACTAGTGTCTACCCGGGGAATGCTTTAGGCACGGTTTTATGGCGATCGGATAGCTATTTATCTATATATATTAATGTGAATGACTGTTCGGTGTACGAGGCATCACCTCTAATATATGAGAAACTTCCCAACCACAACCCTCTCCAGTCCAATCCCCCACTCTCCATCAAGTTGGTACCTCCTACTCTGCATCTCTACATCTATCAACCGTGGAAGATGCTCTGTTAGGAGGCCGCGATACTAGTGCGCGTTCATTGCACCATCTATATCTGTAAATGTGAATGTCTGTTCGGTGTACGTTTATCATGTCTGAACCATAAGACATGAAGAGCTAAAAAATTCGCACATTTACTAGTGTCTACCCGGGGAAGGCTTTTGGTACGGTTTTATGGCACTCGTATAGCTATTTATCTATATATATTAATGTCAATGTCTGTTCGGATTACGAGGCTTCACCTCAATTATATGAGAAACTTCCCATCCACAAACCTCCCCAGTCCTACCACCAACTCTCCATCAAGTTGGTACGTCCTACTCTGCGTCTCCACATGTATCAACTGTGGAAGATGCTCTGTTAGGAGGCCGCGATACTTGTGCGCGTTCATTGCACCATCTATATCTATAAATGTGAATGTCTGTTCGATGTACGTTTATCACGTCTGAACCGTAAGACATGAAGAGCTAAAAATTTGCACAGTTACTAGTGTCTACCCGGGGATGGCTTTTGGCACGGTTTTATGGCACTCGGATAGCTATTTATCTATATATATATATATATTAATGGCAATGTCTGCTCGGTGTACGAGGCTTCACACCTTTTATATGAGAAACTTCCCATCCACAACCCTCCCCAGTCCTACCCCCACTCTCTATCAAGTTGGTACGTCCTACTCTGCATCTCCACATGTATCAACCGTGGAAAATGCTCTGTTAGGAGGCCGCGATACTTGTGCGCGTTCATTGCACCATCTATATCTATAAATGTGAATGTCTGTTCGGTGTACGTTTATCACGTCTGAACCATAAGTCATGAAGAGCTAAAAATTTGAACAGTTACGAGTGTCTACCTGGGGAAGGCTTTTGGTACGGTTTTATGGCACTCGGATAGCTATTTATCTATATATATATATATATATATATATATATATATATATATATATATATATATATATATATTAATGTCAATATCTGTTCGGTGTACGAGGCTTCACCTCTATTATATGAGAAACTTCCCATCCACAACCCTCCCCAGTCATACCCCCCACTCTCCATCAAGTTGGTACGTCCTACTCTGCATCTCCACATGAATCAACCGTGGAAGATGCTCTGTTAGGAGGCCGCGATACTTGTGCGCGTTCATTGCACCATCTATATCTATAAATGTGAATGTCTGTTCGGTGTACGTTTATCACGTCTAAACCATAAGACATGAAGAGCTAAAAAATTGGCACAGTTACTATTGTCTACCCGGGGAAGGCTTTTGGCACGGTTTTATGGCACTCGGATAGCTATTTATTTATATATATTAATGTCAATGTCTGTTCGGTGTACGAGGCTTCACCTCTATTATATGAGAAACTTCCCATCCACAACCCTCCCCAGTCCTACCCCCCACTCTCCATCAAGTTAGGTACGTCCTACTCTGCATCTCCACATGTATCAACCGTGGTAGATGCTCTGTTAGGAGGCCGCGATACTTGTGCGCGTTCATTGCACCATCTATATCTATAAATGTGCATGTCTGTTCGGTGTACGTTTATCACGTCTGAACCATAAGACATGAAGAGCTAAAAATTTGCACAGTTACTAGTGTCCACCCGGGGAAGGCTTTTGGCACGGTTTTATGGCACTCAGATAGCTATTTATCTATATATATTAATGTCAATGTCTGTTCGGTGTACAAGGCTTCACCTCTATTATATGAGAAACTTCCCATCCACAACCCTCCCCAGTCCTACCCCCCACTCTCCATCAAGTTGGTACGTCCTACTCAGCATCTCCACATGTATCAACCGTGGAAGATGCTCTGTTAGGAGGCCGCGATACTTGTGCACGTTCATTGCACCATCTATATCTATAAATGTGAATGTCTGTTCGGTGTACGTTTATCACGTCTGAACCATAAGACATGAAGAGCTAAAAAATTTGCACAGTTACTAGTGTCTACCCGGGGAAGGCTTTTGGCACGGTTTTATGGCACTCGGATAGCTATTTATCTATATATATTAATGTCAATGTCTGTTCGGTGTACAAGGCTTCACCTCTATTATATGAGAAACTTCCCATCCACAACCCTCCCCAGTCCTACCCCCCACTCTCCATCAAGTTGGTACGTCCTACTCAGCATCTCCACATGTATCAACCGTGGAAGATGCTCTGTTAGGAGGCCGCGATACTTGTGCGCGTTTCATTGCACCATCTATATCTATAAATGTGAATGTCTGTTCGGTGTACGTTTATCACGTCTGAACCATAAGACATGAAGAGCTAAAAAATTTGCACAGTTACTAGTGTCTACCCGGGGAAGGCTTTTGGCAGGGTTTTATGGCACTCGGATAGCTATTTATCTAATATATATATATATTAATGTCAATATCTGTTCGGTGTACGAGGCTTCACCTCTATTATATGAGAAACTTCCCATCCACAACCCTCACCAGTCCTACCCCCCACTCTCCATCAAGTTGGTACGTCCTACTCAGCATCTCCACATGTATCAACCGTGGAAGATGCTGTGTTAGGAGGCCGCGATACTTGTGCACGTTCATTGCACCATCTATATCTATAAATGTGCATGTCTGTTTGGTGTACGTTTATCACGTCTGAACCATAAGACATGAAGAGCTAAAAATTTGCACAGTTACTAATGTCCACCCGGGGAAGGCTTTTGGCACGGTTTTATGGCACTCGGATAGCTATTTATCTATATATATTAATGTCAATGTCTGTTCGGTGTACGAGGCTTCACCTCTATTATATGAGAAACTTCCCATCCACAACCCTTCCCAGTCCTACCCCCGACTCTTCTTCAAGTTGGAACGTCCTACTCTGCATCTCCACATGTATCAACCGTGGAAGATGCTCTGTTAGGAGGCCGCGATACTTGTGCCCGTTCATTGCACCATCTATATCTATAAATGTGAATGTCTGTTCGATGTACGTTTATCACGTCTGAACCATAAGAAAGGAGGAGCTAAAAATTTGCACAGTTACTAGTGTCTACCCGGGGAAGGCTTTAGGCACAGTTTTATGGCGATCGGATAGCTATTTATCTATATATAATAATGTGAATGTCTGTTTGGTGTACGAGGCATCACCTCTATTATATGAGAAATTTCCCATCCACAACACTCTCCAGTCCAATCCCCCACTCTCCATCAAGTTGGTACCTCCTACTCTGCATCTCCACATGTATCAACCGTGGAAGATGCTCTGTTACGAGGCTGCAATACTTGTGCGCGTTCATTGCACCATCTATATCTATAAATGTGAATGTCTGTTCGGTGTACGTTTATCACGTCTGAACCATAAGACATGAAGAGCTAAAAAATTTGCACAGTTACTAGTGTGTACCCGGGGAAGGCTTTTGGCACGGTTTTATGGCACTCGGATAGCTATTTATCTATATATATTAATGTCAATGTCTGTTCGGTGTACGAGGCTTCACCTCTATTATATGAGAAGCTTCCCATCCACAACCCTCCCCAGTCCTACCCCCCACTCTCAGTCAAGTTGGAACGTCCTACTCTGCATCTCCACATGTATCAACCGTGGAAGATGCTCTGTTAGGAGGCCACGATACGTGTGCGCGATCATTGCACCATCTATATCTATAAATGTGAATGTCTTTTCGGTGTACGTTTATCACGTCTGAACCATAAGACATGAAGAGCTTATAATTTGCACAGTTACTAGTGTCTACCCGGGGATGGCTTTTGGCACGGTTTTATGGCACTCGGATAGCTATTTATCTATATATATATATTAATGTCAATGTCTGTTCGGTGTACGAGGCTTCACCTCTATTATATGAGAAACTTCCCATCCACAACCCTTCCCAGTCCTACCCCCAACTCTTCTTCAAGTTGGAACGTCCTACTCTGCATCTCCACATGTATCAACCGTGGAAGATGCTCTGTTAGGAGGCCGCGATACTTGTGCCCGTTCATTGCACCATCTATATCTATAAATGTGAATGTCTGTTCGGTGTACGTTTCTCACGTCTGAACAATAAGGCATGAAGAGCTAAAACATTTGCACAGTTACTAGTGTCTACCCGGGGAAAGCCTTTGGCACGGTTTTATGGCACTCGGATAGCTATTTATCTATATATATTAATGTCAATGTCTGTTCGGTGTACAAGGCTTCACCTGTATTATATGAGAATTTTCCCATGCACAATCCTCCCCAGTCCTACCCACCACTCTCCATCAAGTTGGAACATCCTACTCTGCATCTCCACATGTATCAACCGTTGAAGATGCTCTGTTAGGAGGCCGCGATACTTGTGCGCGTTCATTGCACCATCTATATCTATAAATGTGAATGTCTGTTCGGTGTACGTTTATCACGTCTGAACCATAAGAAAGGAAGAGCTAAAAATTTGCACAGTTACTAGTGTCTACCCGGGGAAGGCTTTAGGCACAGTTTTATGGCGATCGGATAGCTATTTATCTATATATAATAATGTGAATGTCTGTTTGGTGTACGAGGCATCACCTCTATTATATGAGAAACTTCCCATCCACAACACTCTCCAGTCCAATCCCCCACTCTCCATCAAGTTGGTACCTCCTACTCTGCATCTCTACATCTATCAACCGTGGCAGATCCTCTGTTACGAGGCTGCAATACTTGTGCCCGTTCATTGCACCATCTATATCTATAAATGTGAATGTCTGTTCGGTGTACGTTTATCACGTCTGAACCATAAGACATGAAGAGCTAAAAAATTTGCACAGTTACTAGTGTGTACCCGGGGAAGGCTTTTGGCACGGTTTTATGGCACTCGGATAGCTATTTATCTATATATATATATATTAATGTCAATATCTGTTCGGTGTACGAGGCTTCACCTCTATTATATGAGAAACTTCCCACCCACAACCCTCCCCAGTCCTACCCCCCACTCTCCATCAAGTTGGTACGTCCTACTCTGCATCTCCACATGTATCAACCGTGGAAGATGCTCTGTTAGGAGGCCGCGATACTTGTGCGCGTTCATTGCACCATCTATATCTATAAATGTGAATGTCTGTTCGGTGTACGTTTATCACGTCTGAACCATAAGACATGAAGAGCTAAAAAATTGGCACAGTTACTATTGTCTACCCGGGGAAGGCTTTTGGCACGGTTTTATGGCACTCAGATAGCTATTTATCTATATATATTAATGTCAATGTCTGTTCGGTGTACGAGGCTTCACCTCTATTATATGAGAAACTTCCCATCCACAACCCCCCCTTCCTACCCCCCTCTCTCTATCAAGTTGGTACGTCCTACTCTGCATCTCCACATGTATCAACCGTGGTAGATGCTCTGTTAGGAGGCCGCGATACTTGTGCGCGTTCATTGCACCATCTATATCTATAAATGTGAATGTCTGTTCGGTGTACGTTTATCACGTCTGAACCATTAGTCATGAAGAGCTAAAAATTTGCACAGTTACTAGTGTCTACCTGGGGAAGGCTTTTGGCACGGTTTTATGGCACTCGGATAGCTATTTATCTCTATATATATATTAATGTCAATATCTGTTCGGTGTACGAGGCTTCACCTCTATTATATGACAAACTTCCCATCCACAACACACCCCAGTCCTACCCCCCACTCTCCATCAAGTTGGTACGTCGTACTGTGCATCTCCACATGTATCAACCGTGGAAGATGCTCTGTTAGGAGCCCGCGATACTTGTGCACGTTCATTGCACCATCTATATCTATAAATGTGCATGTCTGTTCGGTGTACGTTTATCACGTCTGAACCATAAGACGTGAAGAGCTAAAAATTTGCACAGTTACTAGTGTCCACCCGGGGAAGGCTTTTGGCACGGTTTTATGGCACTCGGATAGCCATTTATCTATATATATTAATGTCAATGTCTGTTCGGTGTACAAGGCTTCACCTCTATTATATGAGAAACTTCCCATCCACAACCCTCCCCAGTCCTACCCCCCACTCTCCATCAAGTTGGTACGTCCTACTCAGCATCTCCACATGTATCAACCGTGGAAGATGCTCTGTTAGGAGGCCGCGATACTTGAGCGCGTTCATTGCACCATCTATATCTATAAATGTGAATGTCTGTTCGGTGTACGTTTATCACTTCTGAACCATAAGACATGAAGAGCTAAAAATTTGCACAGTTACTAGTGTCTACCCGGGGAAGGCTTTTGGCACGGTTATATGGCACTCGGATAGCTATTTATCTATATATATTAATGTCAATGTCTGTTCGGTGTACGAGGCTTCACCTCTATTATATGAGAAACTTCCCATCCTCAACCCTCCCCAGTCCTACCCCCCACTCTCCATCAAGTTGGTACGTCCTACTCTGCATCTCCACATGTATCAACAGTGGAAGATGCTGTGTTAGGAGGCCGCAATACTTGTGCGCGTTCATTGCACCATCTATTTCCATAAATGCGAATGTCTGTTCGGTGTACGTTTATCACGTCTGAACCATAAGACATGAAGATCTAAAAAAATTGCACAGTTACTAGTGTCTACCCGGGGAAGGCTTTTGGCACTGTTTTATGGCACTCGGATAGCTATTTATCTATATATATTAATGTCAATGTCTGTTCGGTGTACGAGGCTTCACCTCAATTATATGAGAAACTTCCCATTCACAACCCTCCCCAGTACTACCCCCCACTCTCCATCAAGTTGGTACGTCCTACTCTGCATCTCCACATGTATCAACCGTGGAAGATGCTCTGTTAGGGGGCCGCGATACTTGTGCGCGTTCATTGCACCATCTATATCTATAAATGTGAATGTCTGTTCGGTGTACGTTTATCACGTCTGAACCATAAGTCATGAAGAGCTAAAAAATTGAACAGTTACGAGTGTCTACCTGGGGAAGGCTTTTGGCACGGTTTTATGGCACTCGGATAGCTATTTATCTATATATATATATGTATTAATGTCAATATCTGTTCGGTGTACGAGGCTTCACCTCTATTATATGAGAAACTTCCCATCCACAACCCTCCCCAGTCATACCCCCCACTCTCCATCAAGTTGGTACGTCCTACTCAGCATCTCCACATGTATCAACCGTGGAAGATGCTCTGTTAGGAGGCCGCGATACTTGTGCGCGGTCATTGCACCATCTATATCTATAAATGTGAATGTCTGTTCGGTGTACGTTTATCACGTCTGAACCATAAGACATGAAGAGCTAAAAAATTGGCACAGTTACTATTGTCTACCCGGGGAAGGCTTTTGGCACGGTTTTATGGCACTCAGATAGCTATTTATCTATATATATTAATGTCAATGTCTGTTCGGTGTACGAGGCTTCACCTCTATTATATGAGAAACTTCCCATCCACAACCCCCCCTTCCTACCCCCCACTCTCTATCAAGTTGGTACGTCCTACTCTGCATCTCCACATGTATCAACCGTGGTAGATGCTCTGTTAGGAGGCCGCGATACTTGTGCGCGTTCATTGCACCATCTATATCTATAAATGTGAATGTCTGTTCGGTGTACGTTTATCACGTCTGAACCATTAGTCATGAAGAGCTAAAAATTTGCACAGTTACTAGTGTCTACCTGGGGAAGGCTTTTGGCACGGTTTTATGGCACTCGGATAGCTATTTATCTCTATATATATATTAATGTCAATATCTGTTCGGTGTACGAGGCTTCACCTCTATTATATGACAAACTTCCCATCCACAACACACCCCAGTCCTACCCCCCACTCTCCATCAAGTTGGTACGTCGTACTGTGCATCTCCACATGTATCAACCGTGGAAGATGCTCTGTTAGGAGCTCGCGATACTTGTGCACGTTCATTGCACCATCTATATCTATAAATGTGCATGTCTGTTCGGTGTACGTTTATCACGTCTGAACCATAAGACATGAAGAGCTAAAAATTTGCACAGTTACTAGTGTCCACCCGGGGAAGGCTTTTGGCACGGTTTTATGGCACTCGGATAGCTATTTATCTATATATATTAATGTCAATGTCTGTTCGGTGTACAAGGCTTCACCTCTATAATATGAGAAACTTCCCATCCACAACGCTCCCCAGTCCTACCCCCCACTCTCCATCAAGTTGGTACGTCCTACTCAGCATCTCCACATGTATCAACCGTGGAAGATGCTCTGTTAGGATGCCGCGATACTTGTGCGCGTTCATTGCACCATCTATATCTATAAATGTGAATGTCTGTTCGGTGTACGTTTATCACGTCTGAACCATAAGACATGAAGAGCTAAAAAATTTGCACAGTTACTAGTGTCTACCCGGGGAAGGCTTTTGGCACGGTTTTATGGCACTCGGATAGCTATTTATCTATATATATTAATGTCAATGTCTGTTCGGTGTACAAGGCTTCACCTCTATTATATGAGAAACTTCCCATCCACAACCCTCCCCAGTCCTACCCCCCACTCTCCATCAAGTTGGTACGTCCTACTCAGCATCTCCACATGTATCAACCGTGGAAGATGCTCTGTTAGGAGGCCGCGATACTTGTGCGCGTTCATTGCACCATCTATATCTATAAATGTGAATGTCTGTTCGGTGTACGTTTATCACTTCTGAACCATAAGACATGAAGAGCTAAAAATTTGCACAGTTACTAGTGTCTACCCGGGGAAGGCTTTTGGCACGGTTTTATGGCACTCGGATAGCTATTTATCTATATATATTAATGTCAATGTCTGTTCGGTGTACGAGGCTTCACCTCTATTATATGAGAAACTTCCCATCCTCAACCCTCCCCAGTCCTACCCCCCACTCTCCATCAAGTTGGTACGTCCTACTCTGCATCTCCACATGTATCAACAGTGGAAGATGCTGTGTTAGGAGGCCGCAATACTTGTGCGCGTTCATTGCACCATCTATTTCTATAAATGCGAATGTCTATTCGGTGTACGTTTATCACGTCTGAACCATAAGACATGAAGATCTAAAAAAATTGCACAGTTACTAGTGTCTACCCGGGGATGGCTTTTGGCACTGTTTTATGGCACTCGGATAGCTATTTATCTATATATATTAATGTCAATGTCTGTTCGGTGTACGAGGCTTCACCTCAATTATATGAGAAACTTCCCATGCACAACCCTCCCCAGTACTACCCCCCACTCTCCATCAAGTTGGTACGTCCTACTCTGCATCTCCACATGTATCAACCGTGGAAGATGCTCTGTTAGGGGGCCGCGATACTTGTGCGCGTTCATTGCACCATCTATATCTATAAATGTGAATGTCTGTTCGGTGTACGTTTATCACGTCTGAACCATAAGTCATGAAGAGCTAAAAAATTGAACAGTTACGAGTGTCTACCTGGGGAAGGCTTTTGGCACGGTTTTATGGCACTCGGATAGCTATTTATATATATATATATATATATTAATGTCAATATCTGTTCGGTGTACGAGGCTTCACCTCTATTATATGAGAAACTTCCCATCCACAACCCTCCCCAGTCATACCCCCCACTCTCCATCAAGTTGGTACGTCCTACTCTGCATCTCCACATGAATCAACCGTGGAAGATGCTCTGTTAGGAGGCCGCGATACTTGTGCGCGTTCATTGCACCATCTATATCTATAAATGTGAATGTCTGTTCGGTGTACGTTTATCACGTCTGAACCATAAGACATGAAGAGCTAAAAAATTGGCACAGTTACTATTGTCTACCCGGGGAAGGCTTTTGGCACGGTTTTATGGCACTCGGATAGCTATTTATCTATATATATTAATGTCAATGTCTGTTCGGTGTACGAGGCTTCACCTCTATTATATGAGAAACTTCCCATCCACAACACTCCCCAGTCCTACCCCCCACTCTCCATCAAGTTAGGTACGTCCTACTCTGCATCTCCACATGTATCAACCGTGGTAGATGCTCTGTTAGGAGGCCGCGATACTTGTGCGCGTTCATTGCACCATCTATATCTATAAATGTGCATGTCTGTTCGGTGTACGTTTATCACGTCTGAACCATAAGACATGAAGAGCTAAAGATTTGCACAGTTACTAGTGTCCACCCGGGGAAGGCTTTTGGCACGGTTTTATGGCACTCAGATAGCTATTTATCTATATATATTAATGTCAATGTCTGTTCGGTGTACAAGGCTTCACGTCTATTATATGAGAAACTTCCCATCCACAACCCTCCCCAGTCCTACCCCCCACTCTCCATCAAGTTGGTACGTCCTACTCAGCATCTCCACATGTATCAACCGTGGAAGATGCTCTGTTAGGAGGCCGCGATACTTGTGCACGTTCATTGCACCATCTATATCTATAAATGTGAATGTCTGTTCGGTGTACGTTTATCACGTCTGAACCATAAGACATGAAGATCTAAAAAAATTGCACAGTTACTAGTGTCTACCCGGGGAAGGCTTTTGGCACTGTTTTATGGCACTCGGATAGCTATTTATCTATATATATTAATGTCAATGTCTGTTCGGTGTACGAGGCTTCACCTCTATTATATGAGAAACGTCCCATGCACAACCCTCCCCAGTACTACCCCCCACTCTCCATCAAGTTGGTACGTCCTACTCTGCATCTCCACATGTATCAACCGTGGAAAATGCTCTGTTAGGAGGCCGCGATACTTGTGCGCGTTCATTGCACCATCTATATCTATAAATGTGAATGTCTGTTCGGTGTACGTTTATCACGTCTGAACCATAAGTCATGAAGAGCTAAAAATTTGAACAGTTACGAGTGTCTACCTGGGGAAGGCTTTTGGCACGGTTTTATGGCACTCGGATAGCTATTTATCTATATATATATATATATATATATATATATATATATATATATATATATATATATATTAATGTCAATATCTGTTCGGTGTACGAGGCTTCACCTCTATTATATGAGAAACTTCCCATCCACAACCCTCCCCAGTCATACCCCCCACTCTCCATCTAGTTGGTACGTCCTACTCTGCATCTCCACATGAATCAACCGTGGAAGATGCTCTGTTAGGAGGCCGCGATACTTGTGCGCGTTCATTGCACCATCTATATCTATAAATGTGAATGTCTGTTCGGTGTACGTTTATCACGTCTAAACCATAAGACATGAAGAGCTAAAAAATTGGCACAGTTACTATTGTCTACCCGGGGAAGGCTTTTGGCACGGTTTTATGGCACTCGGATAGCTATTTATTTATATATATTAATGTCAATGTCTGTTCGGTGTACGAGGCTTCACCTCTATTATATGAGAAACTTCCCATCCACAACCCTCCCCAGTCCTACCCCCCACTCTCCATCAAGTTAGGTACGTCCTACTCTGCATCTCCACATGTATCAACCGTGGTAGATGCTCTGTTAGGAGGCCGCGATACTTGTGCGCGTTCATTGCACCATCTATATCTATAAATGTGCATGTCTGTTCGGTGTACGTTTATCACGTCTGAACCATAAGACATGAAGAGCTAAAAATTTGCACAGTTACTAGTGTCCACCCGGGGAAGGCTTTTGGCACGGTTTTATGGCACTCAGATAGCTATTTATCTATATATATTAATGTCAATGTCTGTTCGGTGTACAAGGCTTCACCTCTATTATATGAGAAACTTCCCATCCACAACCCTCCCCAGTCCTACCCCCCACTCTCCATCAAGTTGGTACGTCCTACTCAGCATCTCCACATGTATCAACCGTGGAAGATGCTCTGTTAGGAGGCCGCGATACTTGTGCACGTTCATTGCACCATCTATATCTATAAATGTGAATGTCTGTTCGGTGTACGTTTATCACGTCTGAACCATAAGACATGAAGAGCTAAAAAATTTGCACAGTTACTAGTGTCTACCCGGGGAAGGCTTTTGGCACGGTTTTATGGCACTCGGATAGCTATTTATCTATATATATTAATGTCAATGTCTGTTCGGTGTACAAGGCTTCACCTCTATTATATGAGAAACTTCCCATCCACAACCCTCCCCAGTCCTACCCCCCACTCTCCATCAAGTTGGTACGTCCTACTCAGCATCTCCACATGTATCAACCGTGGAAGATGCTCTGTTAGGAGGCCGCGATACTTGTGCGCGTTTCATTGCACCATCTATATCTATAAATGTGAATGTCTGTTCGGTGTACGTTTATCACGTCTGAACCATAAGACATGAAGAGCTAAAAAATTTGCACAGTTACTAGTGTCTACCCGGGGAAGGCTTTTGGCAGGGTTTTATGGCACTCGGATAGCTATTTATCTATATATATATATATATTAATGTCAATATCTGTTCGGTGTACGAGGCTTCACCTCTATTATATGAGAAACTTCCCATCCACAACCCTCACCAGTCCTACCCCCCACTCTCCATCAAGTTGGTACGTCCTACTCAGCATCTCCACATGTATCAACCGTGGAAGATGCTGTGTTAGGAGGCCGCGATACTTGTGCACGTTCATTGCACCATCTATATCTATAAATGTGCATGTCTGTTTGGTGTACGTTTATCACGTCTGAACCATAAGACATGAAGAGCTAAAAATTTGCACAGTTACTAATGTCCACCCGGGGAAGGCTTTTGGCACGGTTTTATGGCACTCGGATAGCTATTTATCTATATATATTAATGTCAATGTCTGTTCGGTGTACAAGGCTTCACCTCTATTATATGAGAAACTTCCCATCCACAACCCTCCCCAGTCCTACCCCCCACTCTCCATCAAGTTGGTACGTCCTACTCAGCATCTCCACATGTATCAACCGTGGAAGATGCTCTGTTAGGAGGCCGCGATACTTGTGCGCGTTCATTGCACCATCTATATCTATAAATGTGAATGTCTGTTCGGTGTACGTTTATCACGTCTGAACCATAAGACATGAAGAGCTAAAAAATTTGCACAGTTACTAGTGTCTACCCGGGGAAGGCTTTTGGCACGGTTTTATGGCACTCGGATAGCTATTTATCTATATATATTAATGTCAATGTCTGTTCGGTGTACAAGGCTTCACCTCTATTATATGAGAAACTTCCCAACCACAACCCTCCCCAGTCCTACCCCCCACTCTCCATCAAGTTGGTACGTCCTACTCAGCATCTCCACATGTATCAACCGTGGAAGATGCTGTGTTAGGAGGCCGTGATACTTGTGCGCGTTCATTGCACCATCTATATCTATAAATGTGAATGTCTGTTCGGTGTACGTTTATCACGTCTGAACCATAAGACATGAAGAGCTAAAAAATTTGCACAGTTACTAGTGTCTACCCGGGGAAGGCTTTTGGCACGGTTTTATGCACTCGGATAGCTATTTATCTATATATATTAATGTCAATGTCTGTTCGGTGTACGAGGCATCACCTCTATTATATGAGAAACTTCCCATCCACAACCCTCCCCAGTCCTACCCCCCCCTCTCCATCAAGTTGGTACGTTGTACTGTGCATCTCCACATGTATCAACCGTGGAAGATGCTCTGTTAGGAGCCCGCGATACTTGTGCACGTTCATTGCACCATCTATATCTATAAATGTGCATGTCTGTTCGGTGTACGTTTATCACGTGTGAACCATAAGACATGAAGAGCTAATAATTTGCACAGTTACTAGTGTCCACCCGGGGAAGGCTTTGGCACGGTTTTATGGCACTCGGATAGCTATTTATCTATATATATTAATGTCAATGTCTGTTCGGTGTACGAGGCATCACCTCTATTATATGAGAAACTTCCCATCCACAACCCTCCCCAGTCCTACCCCCCCCTCTCCATCAAGTTGGTACGTCCTACTCAGCATCTCCACATGTATCAACCGTGGAAGATGCTGTGTTAGGAGGCCGCGATACTTGTGCGCGTTCATTGCACCATCTATATCTATAAATGTGAATGTCTGTTCGGTGTACGTTTATCACGTCTGAACCATAAGACATGAAGAGCTAAAAAATTTGCACAGTTACTAGTGTCTACCCGGGGAAGGCTTTTGGCACGGTTTTATGGCACTCGGATAGCTATTTATCTATATATATTAATGTCAATGTCTGTTCGGTGTACGAGGCATCACCTCTATTATATGAGAAACTTCCCATCCACAACCCTCCCCAGTCCTACCCCCCCCTCTCCATCAAGTTGGTACGCCGTACTGTGCATCTCCACATGTATCAACCGTGGAAGATGCTCTGTTAGGAGCCCGCGATACTTGTGCACGTTCATTGCACCATCTATATCTATAAATGTGCATGTCTGTTCGGTGTACGTTTATCACGTCTGAACCATAAGACAAGAAGAACTAAAAATTTGCACAGTTACTAGTGTCCAACCGGGGAAGGCTTTGGCACGGTTTTATGGCACTCGGATAGCTATTTATCTATATATATTAATGTCAATTAATGTCAACTTCCCATCCACAACCCTCCCCAGTCCTACCCCCCACTCTCCATCAAGTTGGTACGTCCTACTCAGCATCTCCACATGTATCAACCGTGGAAGATGCTGTGTTAGGAGGCCGCGATACTTGTGCGCGTTCATTGCACCATCTATATCTATAAATGTGAATGTCTGTTCGGTGTACGTTTATCACGTCTGAACCATAAGACATGAAGAGCTAAAAAATTTGCACAGTTACTAGTGTCTACCCGGGGAAGGCTTTTGGCACGTTTTTATGGCACTCGGATAGCTATTTATCTATATATATTAATGTCAATATCTGTTCGGTGTACGAGGCATCACCTCTATTATATGAGAAACTTCCCATCCACAACCTCTATTATCTATATATATTAATGTCAATGTCTGTTCGGTGTACGAGGCTTCACCTCTATTATATGAGAAACTTCCCATCCACAACCCTCCCCAGTCCTACCCCCCACTCTCCATCAAGTTGGTACGTCCTACACTGCATCTCCACATGTATCAACCGTGGTAGATGCTCTGTTAGGAGGCCGCGATACTTGTGCACGTTCATTGCACCATCTATATCTATAAATTTGCATGTCTGTTCGGTGTACGTTTATCAAGTCTGAACCATAAGACATGAAGAACTAAAAATTTGCACAGTTACTAGTGTCTACCCGGAGAAGGCTTTTGGCACGGTTTTATGGCACTCGGATAGCTATTTATCTATATATATTAATGTCAATGTCTGTTCGGTGTACAAGGCTTCACCTCTATTATATGAGAAACTTCCCATCCACAACCCTCCCCAGTCCTACCCCCCCCCTCTCCATCAAGTTGGTACGTTGTACTGTGCATCTCCACATGTATCAACCGGGGAAGATGCTCTGTTAGGAGCCCGCGATACTTGTGCACGTTCATTGCACCATCTATATCTATAAATGTGCATGTCTGTTCGGTGTACGTTTATCACGTCTGAACCATAAGACATGAAGAGCTAAAAATTTGCACCGTTACTAGTGTCCACCCGGGGAAGGCTTTGGCACGGTTTTATGGCACTCGGATAGCTATTAATCTATATATATTAATGTCAATTAATGTCAACATCCCATCCACAACCCTCCCCAGTCCTACCCCCCACTCTCCATCAAGTTGGTACGTCCTACTCAGCATCTCCACATGTATCAACCGTGGAAGATGCTGTGTTAGGAGGCCGCGATACTTGTGCGCGTTCATTGCACCATCTATATCTATAAATGTGAATGTCTGTTCGGTGTACGTTTATCACGTCTGAACCATAAAACATGAAGAGCTAAAAAATTTGCACAGTTACTAGTGTCTACCCGGGGAAGGCTTTTGGCACGTTTTTATGGCACTCGGATAGCTATTTATCTATATATATTAATGTCAATGTCTGTTCGGTGTACGAGGCATCACCTCTATTATATGAGAAACTTCCCATCCACAACCTCTATTATCTATATATATTAATGTCAATGTCTGTTCGGTGTACGAGGCTTCACCTCTATTATATGAGAAACTTCCCATCCACAACCCTCCCCAGTCCTACCCCCCACTCTCCATCAAGTTGGTACGTCCTACACTGCATCTCCACATGTATCAACCGTGGTAGATGCTCTGTTAGGAGGCCGCGATACTTGTGCGCGTTCATTGCACCATCTATATCTATAAATGTGCATGTCTGTTCGGTGTACGTTTATCACGTCTGAACCATAAGACATGAAGAGCTAAAAATTTGCACAGTTACTAGTGTCTACCCGGGGAAGGCTTTTGGCACGGTTTTATGGCACTCGGATAGCTATTTATCTATATATATTAATGTCAATGTCTGTTCGGTGTACAAGGCTTCACCTCTATTATATGAGAAACTTCCCATCCACAACCCTCCCCAGTCCTACCCCCCACTCTCCATCAAGTTGGTACGTCGTACTGTGCATCTCGACATGTATAGACCGTGGAAGATGCTCTGTTAGGAGCCCGCGATACTTGTGCACGTTCATTGCACCATCTATATCTATAAATGTGCATGTCTGTTCGGTGTAAGTTTATCACGTCTGAACAATAAGACATGAAGAGCTAAAAATTTGCATAGTTACTAGTGTCCACCCGGCGAAGGCTTTGGCACGGTTTTATGGCACTCGGATAGCTATTTATCTATATATATTAATGTCAATGTCTGTTCGGTGTACAATGCTTCACCTCTATTATATGAGAAACTTCCCATCCACAACCCTCCCCAGTCCTACCCCCCACTCTCCATCAAGTTGGTACGTCCTACTCAGCATCTCCACATGTATCAACCGTGGAAGATGCTCTGTTAGGAGGCCGCGATACTTGTGCGCGTTCATTGCACCATCTATATCTATAAATGTGAATATCTGTTCGGTGTACGTTTGTCACGTCTCAACCATAAGACATGAAGAGCTAAAAAATTTGCACAGTTACTAGTGTCTACCCGGGGAAGGCTTTTGGCACGGTTTTATGTCACTCGGATAGCTATTTATCTATATATATTAATGTCAATGTCTGTTCGGTGTACAAGGCTTCACCTCTATTATATGAGAAACTTCCCATCCACAACCCTCCCCAGTCCTACCCCCCACTCTCCATCAAGTTGGTACGTCCTACTCAGCATCTACACATGTATCAACCGTGGAAGATGCTCTGTTAGGAGGCCGCGATACTTGTGCGCGTTCATTGCACCATCTATATCTATAAATGTGAATGTCTGTTCGGTGTACGTTTATCACGTCTGAACCATAAGACATGAAGAGCTAAAAAATTTGCACAGTTACTAGTGTCTACCCGGGGAAGGCTTTTGGCACGGTTTTATGGCACTCGGATAGCTATTTATCTATATATATTAATGTCAATGTCTGTTCGGTGTACAAGGTTTCACCTCTATTATATGAGAAACTTCCCATCCACAACACTCCCCAGTCCTACCCCCCACTCTCCATCAAGTTGGTACGTCCTACTCTGCATCTCCACATGTATCAACCGTGGTAGATGCTCTGTTAGGAGGCCGCGATACTTGTGCGCGTTCATTGCTACATCTATATCTATAAATGTGAATGTCTGTTCGGTGTACGTTTATCACGTCTGAACCATAAGTCATGAAGAGCTAAAAATTTGCACAGTTACTAGTGTCTACCTGGGGAAGGCTTTTGGCTCGGTTTTATGGCACTCGGATAGCTATTTATCTATATATATATATTAATGTCAATATCTGTTCGGTGTACGAGGTTTCACCTCTATTATATGAGAAACTTCCCATCCACAACCCTCCCCAGTCCTACCCCCCACTCTCCATCAAGTTGGTACGTCGTACTCTGCATCTCCACATGTATCAACCGTGGAAGATGCTGTGTTAGGAGGCCGCGATACTTGTGCACGTTCATTGCACCATCTATATCTATAAATGTGCATGTCTGTTCGATGTACGTTTATCACGTCTGAACCATAAGACATGAAGAGCTAAAAAATTTGCACAGTTACTAGTGTCTACCCGGGGAAGGCTTTTGGCACGGTTTTATGGTACTCGGATAGCTATTTATCTATATATATTAATGTCAATGTCTGTTGGGTGTACGAGGCATCACCTCTATTATATGAGAAACTTCCCATCCACAACCCTCCGCAGTCCTACCCCCCCCCCTCTCCATCAAGTTGGTACGTCGTACTGTGCATCTCCACATGTATCAACCGTGGAAGATGCTCTGTTAGGAGCCCGCGATACTTGTGCGCGTTCATTGCTACATCTATATCTATAAATGTGAATGTCTGTTCGGTGTACGTTTATTACGTCTGAACCATAAGTCATGAAGAGCTAAAAATTTGCACAGTTACTAGTGTTTACCTGGGGAAGGCTTTTGGCACGGTTTTATGGCACTCGGATAGCTATTTATCTATATATATATATTAATGTCAATATCTGTTCGGTGTACGAGGCTTCACCTCTATTATATGAGAAACTTCCCATCCACAACCCTCCCCAGTCCTACCCCCCACTCTCCATCAAGTTGGTACGTCGTACTCTGCATCTCCACATGTATCAACCGTGGAAGATGCTGTGTTAGGAGGCCGCGATACTTGTGCACGTTCATTGCACCATCTATATCTATAAATGTGCATGTCTGTTCGGTGTACGTTTATCACGTCTGAACCATAAGACATGAAGAGCTAAAAATTTGCACAGTTACTAGTGTCTACCCGGGGAAGGCTTTTGGCACGGTTTTATGGCACTCGGATAGCTATTTATCTACATATATTAATGTCAATGTCTGTTCGGTGTACAAGGCTTCACCTCTATTATATGAGAAACTTCCCATCCACAACTCTCCCCAGTCCTACCCCCCACTCTCCATCAAGTTGGTACGTCGTACTGTGCATCTCCACATGTATCAACCGTGGAAGATGCTCTGTTAGGAGCCCGCGATACTTGTGCACGTTCATTGCACCATCTATATCTATAAATGTGCATGTCTGTTCGATGTACGTTTATCACGTCTGAACCATAAGACATGAAGAGCTAAAAATTTGCACAGTTACTAGTGTCCACCCGGCGAAGGCTTTGGCACGGTTTTATGGCACTCGGATAGCTATTTATCTATATATATTAATGTCAATGTCTGTTCGGTGTACAAGGCTTCACCTCTATTATATGAGAAACTTCCCATCCACAACCCTCCCCAGTCCTACCCCCCACTCTCCATCAAGTTGGTACGTCCTACTCAGCATCTCCACATGTATCAACCGTGGAAGATGCTCTGTTAGGAGGCCGCGATACTTGTGCGCGTTCATTGCACCATCTATATCTATAAATGTGAATATCTGTTCGGTGTACGTTTGTCACGTCTGAACCATAAGACATGAAGAGCTAAAAAATTTGCACAGTTACTAGTGTCTACCCGGGGAAGGCTTTTGGCACGGTTTTATGGCACTCGGATAGCTATTTATCTATATATATTAATGTCAATGTCTGTACGGTGTACAAGGCTTCACCTCTATTATATGAGAAACTTCCCATCCACAACCCTCCCCAGTCCTACCCCCCACTCTCCATCAAGTTGGTACGTCCTACTCAGCATCTCCACATGTATCAACCGTGGAAGATGCTCTGTTAGGAGGCCGCGATACTTGTGCGCGTTCATTGCACCATCTATATCTATAAATGTGAATATCTGTTCGGTGTACGTTTGTCACGTCTGAACCATAAGACATGAAGAGCTAAAAAAATTTGCACAGTTACTAGTGTCTACCCGGGGAAGGCTTTTGGCACGGTTTTATGGCACTCGGATAGCTATTTATCTATATATATTAATGTCAATGTCTGTTCGGTGTACGAGGTTTCACCTCTATTATATGAGAAACTTCCCATCCACAACACTCCCCAGTCCTACCCCCCACTCTCCATCAAGTTGGTACGTCCTACTCTGCATCTCCACATGTATCAACCGTGGTAGATGCTCTGTTAGGAGGCCGCGATACTTGTGCGCGTTCATTGCTACATCTATATCTATAAATGTGAATGTCTGTTCGGTGTACGTTTATCACGTCTGAACCATAAGTCATGAAGAGCTAAAAATTTGCACAGTTACTAGTGTCTACCTGGGGAAGGCTTTTGGCACGGTTTTATGGCACTCGGATAGCTATTTATCTATATATATATATTAATGTCAATATCTGTTCGGTGTACGAGGCTTCACCTCTATTATATGAGAAACTTCCCATCCACAACCCTCCCCAGTCCTACCCCCCACTCTCCATCAAGTTGGTACGTCGTACTCTGCATCTCCACATGTATCAACCGTGGAAGATGCTGTGTTAGGAGGCCGCGATACTTGTGCACGTTCATTGCACCATCTATATCTATAAATGTGCATGTCTGTTCGATGTACGTTTATCACGTCTGAACCAAAAGACATGAAGAGCTAAAAAATTTGCACAGTTACTAGTGTGTACCCGGGGAAGGCTTTTGGCACGGTTTTATGGCTCTCGGATAGCTATTTATCTATATATATTAATGTCAATGTCTGTTCGGTGTACAAGGCTTCACCTCTATTATATGAGAAACTTCCCATCCACAACCCTCCCCAGTCCTACCCCCCACTCTCCATCAAGTTGGTACGTCCTACTCAGCATCTCCACATGTATCAACCGTGGAAGATGCTCTGTTAGGATGCCGCGGTACTTGTGCGCGTTCATTGCACCATCTATATCTATAAATGTGAATGTCTGTTCGGTGTACGTTTATCACGTCTGAACCATAAGACATGAAGAGCTAAAAAATTTGCACAGTTACTAGTGTCTACCCGGGGAAGGCTTTTGGCACGGTTTTATGGCACTCGGATAGCTATTTATCTATATATATTAATGTCAATGTCTGTTCGGTGTACGAGGCATCATCTCTATTATATGAGAAACTTCCCATCCACAACCCTCCCCAGTCCTACCCCCCACTCTCCATCAAGTTGGTACGTCGTACTGTGCATCTCCACATGTATCAACCGTGGAAGATGCTCTGTTAGGAGCCCGCGATACTTGTGCACGTTCATTGCACCATCTATATCTATAAATGTGCATGTCTGTTCGGTGTACGTTTATCACGTCTGAACCATAAGACATGAAGAGCTAAAAATTTGCACAGTTACTAGGGTCCACCCGGGGAAGGCTTTTGGCACGGTTTTATGGCACTCGGATAGCTATTTATCTATATATATTAATGTCAATGTCTGTTCGGTGTACAAGGCTTCACCTCTATTATATGAGAAACTTCCCATCCACAACCCTCCCCAGTCCTACCCCCCACTCTCCATCAAGTTGGTACGTCCTACTCAGCATCTCCACATGTATCAAACGTGGAAGATGCTCTGTTAGGGGGCCGCGATACTTGTGCGCGTTCATTGCACCATCTATATCTATAAATGTGCATGTCTATTCGGTGTACGTTTATCACGTCTGAACCATAAGACATGAAGAGCTAAAAATTTGCACAGTTACTAGTGTCCACCCGGGGAAGGCTTTTGGCACGGTTTTATGGCACTCGGATAGCTATTTATCTATATATATTAATGTCAATGTCTGTTCGGTCTAAGAGGCATCACCTCTAATATATGAGATGCTTCCCATCCACAACCCTCCCCAGTCCAACCCCCCACTCTCCATCAAGTTGGTACGTCCTACTCAGCATCTCCACATGTATCAACCGTGGAAGATGCTCTGTTAGGAGGCCGCGATACTTGTGCGCGTTCATTGCACCATCTATATCTATAAATGTGAATGTCTGTTCGGTGTACGTTTATCACGTCTGAACCATAAGACATGAAGAGCTAAAAAATTTGAACAGTTACTAGTGTCTACCCAGGGAAGGCTTTTGGCACGGTTTCTATGGCACTCGGATAGCTATTTATCTATATATATTAATGTCAATGTCTGTTCGGTGTACGAGGTTTCACCTCTATTATATGAGAAACTTCCCATCCACAACACTCCCCAGTCCTACCCCCCACTCTCCATCAAGTTGGTACGTCCTATTCTGCATCTCCACATGTATCAACCGTGGTAGATGCTGTGTTAGGAGGCCGCGATACTTGTGCGCGTTCATTGCTACATCTAAATCTATAAATGTGAATGTCTGTTCGGTGTACGTTTATCACGTCTGAACCATAAGTCATGAAGAGCTAAAAATTTGCACAGTTACTAGTGTCTACCTGGGGAAGGCTTTTGGCACGGTTTTATGGCACTCGGATAGCTATTTATCTATGTATATATATTAATGTCAATATCTGTTCGGTGTACGAGGCTTCACCTCTATTATATGAGAAACTTCCCATCCACAACCCTCCCCAGTCCTACCCCCCACTCTCCATCAAGTTGGTACGTCGTACTCAGCATCTCCACATGTATCAACCGTGGAAGATGCTGTGTTAGGAGGCCGCGTTACTTGTGCACGTTCATTGCACCATCTATATCTATAAATGTGCATGTCTGTTCGATGTACGTTTATCACGTCTGAACCATAAGACATGAAGAGCTAAAAATTTGCACAGTTACTAGTGTCCACCCGGGGAAGGCTTTTGGCACGGTTTTATGGCACTCGGATAGCTATTTATCTATATATATTAATGTCAATGTCTGATCGGTGTACAAGGTTTCACCTCTATTATATGAGAAACTTCCCATCCACAACCCTCCCCAGTCCTACCCCCCACTCTCCATCAAGTTGGTACGTCGTACTGTGCATCTCCACATGTATCAACCGTGGAAGATGCTCTGTTAGGAGGCCGCGATACTTGTGCGCGTTCATTGCACCATCTATATCTATAAATGTGAATGTCTGTTCGGTGTACGTTTATCACGTCTGAACCATAAGACATGAAGAGCTAAAAAATTTGAACAGTTACTAGTGTCTACCCGGGGAAGGCTTTTGGCACAGTTTCTATGGCACTCGGATAGCTATTTATCTATATATATTAATGTCAATGTCTGTTCGGTGTACGAGGTTTCACCTCTATTATATGAGAAACTTCCCATCCACAACACTCCCCAGTCCTACCCCCCACTCTCCATCAAGTTGGTACGTCCTACTCTGCATCTCCACATGTATCAACCGTGGTAGATGCTCTGTTAGGAGGCCGCGATACTTGTGCGCGTTCATTGCTACATCTATATCTATAAATGTGAATGTCTGTTCGGTGTACGTTTATCACGTCTGAACCATAAGTCATGAAGAGCTACAAATTTGCACAGTTACTAGTGTCTACCTGGGGAAGGCTTTTGGCACGGTTTTATGGTACTCGGATAGCTATTTATCTATATATATTAATGTCAATGTCTGTTCGGTGTACGAGGCATCACCTCTATTATATGAGAAACTTCCCATCCACAACCCTCCGCAGTCCTACCCCCCCCCCCCTTTCCATCAAGTTGGTACGTCGTACTGTGCATCTCCACATGTATCAACCGTGGAAGATGCTGTGTTAGGAGGCCGCGATACTTGTGCACGTTCATTGCACCATCTATATCTATAAATGTGCATGTCTGTTCGATGTACGTTTATCACGTCTGAACCATAAGACATGAAGAGCTAAAAATTTGCACAGTTACTAGTGTCCACCCGGGGAAGGCTTTTGGCACGGTTTTATGGCACTCGGATAGCTATTTATGTATATATATTAATGTCAATGTCTGATCGGTGTACAAGGTTTCACCTCTATTATATGAGAAACTTCCCATCCACAACCCTCCCCAGTCCTACCCCCCACTCTCCATCAAGTTGGTACGTCCTACTCAGCATCTCCACATGTATCAACCGTGGAAGATGCTCTGTTAGGAGGCCGCGGTACTTGTGCGCGTTCATTGCACCATCTATATCTATAAATGTGAATGTCTGTTCGGTGTACGTTTATCACGTCTGAACCATAAGACATGAAGAGCTAAAAAATTTGCACAGTTACTAGTGTCTACCCGGGGAAGGCTTTTGGCAGGGTTTTATGGCACTCGGATAGCTATTTATCTATATATATTAATGTCAATGTCTGTTCGGTGTACGAGGCATCATCTCTATTATATGAGAAACTTTCCATCCATAACCCTCCCCAGTCCTACCCCCCACTCTCCATGAAGTTGGTACGTCGTACTGTGCATCTCCACATGTATCAACCGTGGAAGATGCTCTGTTAGGAGCCCGCGATACTTGTGCACGTTCATTGCACCATCTATATCTATAAATGTGCATGTCTGTTCGGTGTACGTTTATCACGTCTGAACCATAAGACATGAAGAGCTAAAAATTTGCACAGTTACTAGTGTCCACCCGGGGAAGGCTTTTGGCACGGTTTTATGGCACACGGATAGCTATTTATCTATATATATTAATGTCAATGTCTGTTCGGTGTACAAGGCTTCACCTCTATTATATGAGAAACTTCCCATCCACAACCCTCCCCAGTCCTACCCCCCACTCTCCATCAAGTTGGTACGTCCTACTCAGCATCTCCACATGTATCAACAGTGGAAGATGCTCTGTTAGGAGGCCGCGATACTTGTGCGCGTTCATTGCACCATCTATATCTATAAATGTGAATGTCTGTTCGGTGTACGTTTATCACGACTGAACCATAAAACATGAAGAGCTAAAAAATTTGCACAGTTACTAGTGTCTACCCGGGGAAGGCTTTTGGCACGGTTTTATGGCACTCGGAGAGCTATTTATCTACATATATTAATGTCAATGTCTGTTCGGTGTACGAGGCATCACATCTATTATATGAGAAACTTCCCATCCACAACCCTCCCCAGTCCTACCCCCCACTCTCCATCAAGTTGGTACGTCGTACTGTGCATCTCCACATGTATCAACCGTGGAAGATGCTGTGTTAGGAGGCCGCGATACTTGTGCACGTTCATTGCACCATCTATATCTATAAATGTGCATGTCTGTTCGGTGTACGTTTATCACGTCTGAACCAAAAGACATGAAGAGCTAAAAAATTTGCACAGTTACTAGTGTCTACCCGGGGAAGGCTTTTGGCACGGTTTTATGGCTCTCGGATAGCTATTTATCTATATATATTAATGTCAATGTCTGTTCGGTGTACAAGGCTTCACCTCTATTATATGAGAAACTTCCCATCCACAACCCTCCCCAGTCCTACCCCCCACTCTCCATCAAGTTGGTACGTCCTACTCAGCATCTCCACATGTATCAACCGTGGAAGATGCTCTGTTAGGAGGCCGCGGTACTTGTGCGCGTTCATTGCACCATCTATATCTATAAATGTGAATGTCTGTTCGGTGTACGTTTATCACGTCTGAACCATAAGACATGAAGAGCTAAAAAATTTGCACAGTTACTAGTGTCTACCCGGGGAAGGCTTTTGGCACGGTTTTATGGCACTCGGATAGCTATTTATCTATATATATTAATGTCAATGTCTGTTCGGTGTACAAGGCTTCACCTCTATTATATGAGAAACTTCCCATCCACAACCCTCCCCAGTCCTACCCCCCACTCTCCATCAAGTTGGTACGTCCTACTCAGCATCTCCACATGTATCAACCGTGGAAGATGCTCTGTTAGGAGGCCGCGATACTTGTGCGCGTTCATTGCACCATCTATATCTATAAATGTGAATGTCTGTTCGGTGTACGTTTATCACGTCTGAACCATAAGACATGAAGAGCTAAAAAATTTGAACAGTTACTAGTGTCTACCCAGGGAAGGCTTTTGGCACGGTTTCTATGGCACACGGATAGCTATTTATCTATATATATTAATGTCAATGTCTGTTCGGTGTACGAGGTTTCACCTCTATTATATGAGAAACTTCCCATCCACAACACTCCCCAGTCCTACCCCCCACTCTCCATCAAGTTGGTACGTCCTACTCTGCATCTCCACATGTATCAACCGTGGTAGATGCTGTGTTAGGAGGCCGCGATACTTGTACGCGTTCATTGCTACATCTAAATCTATAAATGTGAATGTCTGTTCGGTGTACGTTTATCACGTCTGAACCATAAGTCATGAAGAGCTAAAAATTTGCACAGTTACTAGTGTCTACCTGGGGAAGGCTTTTGGCACGGTTTTATGGCACTCGGATAGCTATTTATCTATATATATATATTAATGTCAATATCTGTTCGGTGTACGAGGCTTCACCTCTATTATATGAGAAACTTCCCATCCACAACCCTCCCCAGTCCTACCCCCCACTCTCCATCAAGTTGGTACGTCGTACTCAGCATCTCCACATGTATCAACCGTGGAAGATGCTGTGTTAGGAGGCCGCGATACTTGTGCACGTTCATTGCACCATCTATATCTATAAATGTGCATGTCTGTTCGATGTACGTTTATCACGTCTGAACCATAAGACATGAAGAGCTAAAAATTTGCACAGTTACTAATGTCCACCCGGGGAAGGCTTTTGGCACGGTTTTATGGCACTCGGATAGCTATTTATCTATATATATTAATGTCAATGTCTGATCGGTGTACAAGGTTTCACCTCTATTATATGAGAAACTTCCCATCCACAACTCTCCCCAGTCCTACCCCCCACTCTCCATCAAGTTGGTACGTCGTACTGTGCATCTCCACATGTATCAACCGTGGAAGATGCTGTGTTAGGAGGCCGCGATACTTGTGCACGTTCATTGCACCATCTATATCTATAAATGTGCATGTCTGTTCGATGTACGTTTATCACGTCTGAACCATAAGACATGAAGAGCTAAAAATTTGCACAGTTACTAATGTCCACCCGGGGAAGGCTTTTGGCACGGTTTTATGGCACTCGGATAGCTATTTATCTATATATATTAATGTCAATGTCTGATCGGTGTACAAGGTTTCACCTCTATTATATGAGAAACTTCCCATCCACAACCCTCTCCAGTCCAACCCCCCACTCTCCATCAAGTTGGTACGTCCTACTCTGCATCTCCACATGTAGCAACTGTGGAGGATGAACTCTTAGGAGGCCGCGATACATGTGCGCGTTCATTGCACCATCTATATCTATAAATGTGGATGTCTGTTCGGTGTACGTTTATCACGTCTGAACCAGAAAACATGAAGAGCTAAAAAATTTGAACAGTTACTAGTGTCTACCCGGGGAAGGCTTTTGGCACGGTTTTATGGCACTCGGATAGCTATTTATCTATATATATTACTGTCAATGTCTGTTTTGTGTACGAGGTTTCATCTCTATTATATGAGAAACTTCCCATCCACAACCCTCCCAAGTCCTACCCCCCACTCTCCATCAAGTTGGTACGTCCTACTCAGCATCTCCACATGTATAAACCGTGGAAGATGCTCTGTTAGGAGGCCGCGATACTTGTGCGTGTTCATTGCACCATCTATATCTATAAATGTGAATGTCTGTTCGGTGTATGTTTATCACGTCTGAACCATAAGACATGAAGAGCTAAAAATTTGCACAGTTACTAGTGTCTACCCGGGGAAGGCTTTTGGCACGGTTTTATGGCATTCGGATAGCTATTTATCTATATATATTAAAGTCAATGTCTGTTCGGTGTACGAGGCTTCACCTCTATTATATGAGAAACGTCCCATCCACAACCCTCCCCAGTCCTACCCCCCACTCTCCATCAAGTTGGTACGTCGTACTCTGCATCTCCACATGTATCAACCGTGGAAGATGCTGTGTTAGGAGGCCGCGATACTTGTGCACGTTCATTGCACCATCTATATCTATAAATGTGCATGTCTGTTCGGTGTACGTTTATCACGTCTGAACCATAAGACATGAAGAGCTAAAAATTTGCACAGTTACTAGTGTCCACCCGGCGAAGGCTTTGGCACGGTTTTATGGCACTCGGATAGCTATTTATCTATATATATTAATGTCAATGTCTGTTCGGTGTACAAGGCTTCACCTCTATTATATGAGAAACTTCCCATCCACAACCCTCCCCAGTCCTACCCCCCACTCTCCATCAAGTTGGTACGTCCTACTCAGCATCTCCACATGTATCAACCGTGGAAGATGCTCTGTTAGGAGGCCGCGATACTTGTGCGCGTTCATTGCACCATCTATATCTATAAATGTGAATATCTGTTCGGTGTACGTTTGTCACGTCTGAACCATAAGACATGAAGAGCTAAAAAATTTGCACAGTTACTAGTGTCTACCCGGGGAAGGCTTTTGGCACGGTTTTATGGCACTCGGATAGCTATTTACCTATATATATTAATGTCAATGTCTGTTCGGTGTACAAGGCTTCACCTCTATTATATGAGAAACTTCCCATCCACAACCCTCCCCAGTCCTACCCCCCACTCTCCATCAAGTTGGTACGTCCTACTCAGCATCTCCACATGTGTCAACCGTGGAAGATGCTCTGTTAGGAGGCCGCGATACTTGTGCGCGTTCATTGCACCATCTATATCTATAAATGTGAATGTCTGTTCGGTGTACGTTTATCACGTTGAACCATAAGACATGAAGAGCTAAAAAATTTGCACAGTTACTAGTGTCTACCCGGGGAAGGCTTTTGGCACGGTTTTATGGCACTCGGATAGCTATTTATCTATATATATTAATGTCAATGTCTGTTCGGTGTACGAGGTTTCACCTCTATTATATGAGAAACTTCCCATCCACAACCCTCCCCAGTCCTACCCCCCACTCTCCATCAAGTTGGTACGTCGTACTCTGCATCTCCACATGTATCAACCGTGGAAGATGCTGTGTTAGGAGGCCGCGATACTTGTGCACGTTCATTGCACCATCTATATCTATAAATGTGCATGTCTGTTCGATGTACGTTTATCACGTCTGAACCATAAGACATAAAGAGCTAAAAATTTGCACAGTTACTAGTGTCCACCCGGGGAAGGCTTTTGGCACGGTTTTATGGCACTCGGATAGCTATTTATCTATATATATTAATGTCAATGTCTGATCGGTGTACAAGGTTTCACCTCTATTATATGAGAAACTTCCCATCCACAACCCTCCCCAGTCCTACCCCCCACTCTCCATCAAGTTGGTACGTCCTACTCAGCATCTCCACATGAATCAACCGTGGAAGATGCTCTGTTAGGAGGCCGCGATACTTGTGCGCGTTCATTGCACCATCTACATCTATAAATGTGAATGTCTGTTCGGTGTACGTTTATCACGTCTGAACCATAAGACATGAAGAGCTAAAAATTTGCACAGTTACTAGTATCTACCCAGGGAAGGCTTTTGGCACGGTTTTATGGCACTCGGATAGTTATTATCAATATATATATATATTAATGTCAATATCAGTTCGGTGTACGAGGCTTCACCTCTATTATATGAGAAACTTCCCATCCACAACCCTCCCCAGTCCTACCCCCCACTCTCCATCAAGTTGGTACGTCCTACACTGCATCTCCACATGTATCAACCGTGGTAGATGCTCTGTTAGGAGGCCGCGATACTTGTGCGCGTTCATTGCTACATCTATATCTATAAATGTGAATGTCTGTTCGGTGTACGTTTATCACGTCTGAACCATAAGTCATGAAGAGCTAAAAATTTGCACAGTTACTAGTGTCTACCTGGGGAAGGCTTTTGGCACGGTTTTATGGCACTCGGATAGCTATTTATCTATATATATATATATTAATGTCAATATCTGTTCGGTGTACGAGGCTTCACAACTATTATATGAGAAACTTCCCATCCACAACCCTCCCCAGTCCTACCCCCCACTCTCCATCAAGTTGGAACGTCCTACTCTGCATCTCCACATGTATCAACCGTGTAAGATGCTCTGTTAGGAGGCCGTGATACTTGTGCGTGTTCATTGCACCATCTATATCTATAAATGTGAATGTTTGTTCGGTGTACGTTTATCACGTCTGATCCATATGACACGAAGAGCTAAAAAATTTGCACAGTTACTAGTGTCTACCCGGGGAAGGCTTTTGGCACGGTTTTATGGAACTCGGATAGCTATTTATCTAAATATATTAATGTCAATGTCTGTTCGGTGTACGAGGCTTCACCTCTATTATATGAGAAACTTCCCATCCACAACCCTTCCCAGTCCTACCCCCCACTCTCCATCAAGTTGGTACGTCCTACTCTGCATCTCCACATGTATCAACCGTGGAAGATGATCTGTTAGGAGGCCACGATACTTGTGCGCGTTCATTGCACCATCTATATCTATAAATGTGAATGTCTGTTCGGTGTACGTTTATCACGTCTGAACCATAAGACATGATGAGCTAAAAAATTTGCACAGTTACTAGTGTCTACCCGGGGAAGGCTTTTGGCACGGTATTATGGAACTCGGATAGCTATTTATCTATATATATTAATGTCAATGTCTGTTCGGTGTACGAGGCTTCAGCTCTATTATATGAGAAACTTCCCACCCACAACCCTTCCCAGTCCTACCCCCCACTCTCCATCAAGTTGGTACGTCCTACTCTGCATCTCCACATGTATCAACCGTGGAAGATGCTCTGTTAGGAGGCCGCGATACGTGTGCGCGTTCATTGCACCATCTATATCTATAAATGTGAATGTCTGTTCGGTGTACGTTTATCACGTCTGAACCATAAGACATGAAGAGCTAAAAAATTTGCACAGTTACAAGTGTCTACCCGGGGAAGGCTTTTGGCACGGTTTAATGGCACTCGGATAGCTATTTATCTATATATATGTATATTAATGTCAATATCTGTTCGGTGTACGAGGCTTCACAACTATTATATGAGAAACTTCCCATCCACAACCCTCCCCAGTCCTACCCCCCACTCTCCATCAAGTTGGAACGTCCTACTCTGCATCTCAAAATGTATCAACCGTGGAAGATGCTCTGTTAGGAGGCCGCGATACTTCTGCGCGTTCATTGCACCATCTATATCGATAAATGTGAATGTCTGTTCGGTGTACGTTTATCACGTCTGAACCATAAGACATGAAGAGCTAAAAAATTTGCACAGCTACTAGTGTCTACACGGGGAAGGCTTTTGGCACGGTTTTATGGCACTCGGATAGCTTTTTATCTATATATATTAATGTCAATGTCTGTTCGGTGTACGAGGCTTCACCTCTATTATATGAGAAACTTCCCATCCACAACCCTTCCCATTCCTACCCCCCACTCTCCATCAAGTTGGTACATCCTACTCTGCATCAGGCTTCACCTGTATTATATGAGAAACTTCCCATCCACAACCCTCCCCAGTCCTACCCCCCACTCTCCATCATGTTAGAACGTCCTACTCTGCATCTCCACATGTATCAACCGTGGAAGATGCTCTGTTAGGAGGCCGCGATACTTGTGCGCATTCATTGCACCAACTATATCTATAAATGTGAATGTCTGTTCGGTGTACGTTTATCACGTCTGAACCATAAGACATGAAGAGCTAAAAAATTTGCACAGTTACTAGTGTCTACCCGGAGAAGGCTTTTGGCACGGTTTTATGGCACTCGGATAGCAATTCATCTATATATATTAATGTCAATGTCTGTTCGGTGTACGAGGCTTCACCTCTATTATATGAGAAACTTCCCATCCACAACCCTTCCCAGTCCTACCCCCCACTCTCCATCAAGTTGTTACGACCTACTCTGCATCTCCACATGTATCAACCGTGGAAGATGCTCTGTTAGGAGCCCGCGATACTTGTGCGCGTTCATTGCACCATCTATATCTATAAATGTGAATGTCTGTTCGGTGTACGTTTATCACGTCTGAACCATAAGACATGAAGAGCTAAAAATTTGCACAGTTACTAGTATCTACCCGGGGAAGGCTTTTGGCACGGTTTTATGGCACTCGGATAGTTATTATCAATATATATATATATATTAATGTCAATATCAGTTCGGTGTACGAGGCTTCACCTCTATTATATGTGAAACTTCCCATCCACAACCCTCCCCAGTCCTACCCCCCACTCTCCATCAAGTTGGTACGTCCTACTCTGCATCTCCACATGTATCAACCGTGGAAGATGCTCTGTTAGGAGGCCGCGATACTTGTGCACGTTCATTGACCCATTTATATCTATAAATGTGAATGTCTGTTCGGTGTACGTTTATCACGTCTGAACCATAAGACATGAAGAGCTAAAAAATTTGCACAGTTACTAGTGTCTACCGGGGGAAGGATTTTGGCACGGTTTTATGGCACTCGGATAGCTATTTATCTATATATATTAATGTCAATGTCTGTTCGGTGTACGAGGCTTCACCTCTATTATATGAGAAACTTCCCATCCACAACTCTCCCCAGTCCTACCCCCGACTCTCCATCAAGTTGGTACGTCCTACTCTGCATCTCCACATGTATCAACCGTGGAAGATGCTCTGTTAGGAGGCCGTGATACTTGTGCGTGTTCATTGTACCATCTATATCTATAAATGTGAATGTTTGTTCGGTGTACGTTTATCACGTCTGATCCATATGACATGAAGAGCTAAAAAATTTGCACAGTTACTAGTGTCTACCCGGGGAAGGCTTTTGGCACGGTTTTATGGAACTCGTATAGCTATTTATCTATATATATTAATGTCAATGTCTGTTCGGTGTACGAGGCTTCACCTCTATTATATGAGAAACTTCCCATCCACAACCCTCCCCAGTCCTACCCCCCACTCTCCATCAAGTTGGTACATTCTACTCTGCATCTCCACATGTATCAACCGTGGAAGATGCTCTGTTAGGAGGCCGCGATACTTGTGCGCGTTCATTGCACCATCTATATCTATAAATGTGATTGTCTGTTCGATGTACGTTTATCACGTCTGAACCATAAGTCATGAAGAGCTAAAAATTTGCACAGTTACTAGTATCTACCTGGGGAAGGCTTTTGGCACGGTTTTATGGCACTCGGATAGCTATTTATCTATATATATATATATTAATGTCAATATCTGTTCGGTGTACGAGGCTTCACCTCTATAATATGAGAAACTTCCCATCCACAACCCTCCCCAGTACTACCCCCCACACTCCATCAAGTTGGTACGTCCTACTCTGCATCTCCACATGTACCAACCGTGGTAGATGCTCTGTTAGGAGGCCGCGATACTTGTGCGCATTCATTGCACCATCTATATCTATAAATGTGAATGTCTGTTCGGTGTACGTTTATCACGTCTGAACCATAAGACAAGAAGAGCTAAAAAATTTGCACAGTTACTAGTGTCTACCCGGGGAAGGCTTTTGGCACGGTTTTATGGCACTCGGATAGCTATTTATCTAAATATATTAATGTCAATGTCTGTTCGGTGTACGAGGCTTCACCTCTATTATATGAGAAACTTCCCATCCACAACCCTCCCCAGTCCTACCCCCCACTCTCCATCAAGTTGGTACGTCCTACTCTGCATCTCCACATGTATCAACCGTGGAAGATGCTCCTTTAGGAGGCCGCGATACTTGTGCGCGTTCATTGCACCATCTATATCTATAAATGTGAATGTCTGTTCGGTGTACGTTTATCACGTCTGAACCATAAGACAAGAAGAGCTAAAAAATTTGCACAGTTACTAGTGTCTACCCGGGGAAGGCTTTTGGCACGGTTTTATGGCACTCGGATAGCTATTTATCTATATATATATATATATTAATGTCAATCTCTGTTCGGTGTACGAGGCTTCACCTCTATTATATGAGAAACTTCCCATCCACAACCCTTCCCAGTCCTACCCCCCACTCTCCATCAAGTTGGTACGTCCCACTCTGCATCTCCACATGTATCAACCGTGGAAGATGATCTGTTAGGAGGCCGTTATACTTGTGCGCGTTCATTGCACCATCTATATCTATAAATGTGAATGTCTGTTCGGTGTACGTTTATCACGTCTGAACCATAAGACATGATGAGCTAAAAAATTTGCACAGTTACTAGTGTCTACCCGGGGAAGGCTTTTGGCGCGGTATTATGGAACTCGGATAGCTATTTATCTATATATATTAATGTCAATGTCTGTTCGGTGTACGAGGCTTCAGCTCTATTATATGAGAAACTTCCCACCCACAACCCTTCCCAGTCCTACCCCCCACTCTCCATCAAGTTGGTACGTCCTACTCTGCATCTCCACATGTATCAACCGTGGAAGATGCTCTGTTAGGAGGCCGCGATACGTGTGCGCGTTCATTGCACCATCTATATCTATAAATGTGAATGTCTGTTCGGTGTACGTTTATCACGTCTGAACCATAAGACATGAAGAGCTAAATAATTTGCACAGTTACAAGTGTCTACCCGGGGAAGGCTTTTGGCACGGTTTTATGGCACTCGGATAGCTATTTATCTATATATATGTATATTAATGTCAATATCTGTTCGGTGTACGAGGCTTCACAACTATTATATGAGAAACTTCCCATCCACAACCCTCCCCAGTCCTACCCCCCACTCTCCATCAAGTTGGAACGTCCTACTCTGCATCTCAAAATGTATCAACCGTGGAAGATGCTCTGTTAGGAGGCCGCGATACTTCTGCGCGTTCATTGCACCATCTATATCGATAAATGTGAATGTCTGTTCGGTGTACGTTTATCACGTCTGAACCATAAGACATGAAGAGCTAAAAAATTTGCACAGTTACTAGTGTCTACACGGGGAAGGCTTTTGGCACGGTTTTATGGCACTCGGATAGCTATTTATCTATATATATTAATGTCAATGTCTGTTCGGTGTACGAGGCTTCACCTCTATTATATGAGAAACTTCCCATCCACAACCCTTCCCAGTCCTACCCCCCACTCTCCATCAAGTTGGTACATCCTACTCTGCATCAGGCTTCACCTGTATTATATAAGAAACTTCCCATCCACAACCCTCCCCAGTCCTACCCCCCACTCTCCATCAAGTTAGAACGTCCTACTCTGCATCTCCACATGTATCAACCGTGGAAGATGCTCTGTTAGGAGCCCGCGATACTTGTGCGCGTTCATTGCACCATCTATATCTATAAATGTGAATGTCTGTTCGGTGTACGTTTATCACGTCTGAAGCATAAGACATGAAGAGCTAAAAAATTTGCACAGTTACTAGTGTCTACCCGGAGAAGGCTTTTGGCACGGTTTTATGGCACTCGGATAGCAATTCATCTATATATATTAATGTCAATGTCTGTTCGGTGTACGAGGCTTCACCTCTATTATATGAGAAACTTCCCATCCACAACCCTCCCCAGTCCTACCCCCCACTCTCCATCAAGTTGGTACGTCCTACTCTGCATCTCCACATGTATCAACCGTGGAAGATGCTCTGTTAGGAGCCCGCGATACTTGTGCGCGTTCATTGCACCACCTATATCTATAAATGTGAATGTCTGTTCGGTGTACGTTTATCACGTCTGAACCATAAGACATGAAGAGCTAAAAAATTTGCACAAGTACTAGTGTCTACCCGGGGAAGGCTTTTGGCACGGTTTTATGGCACTCGGATAGCTATTTATCTATATATATATATATATTAATGTCAATATCTGTTCGGTGTACGAGGCTTTACATCCATAATATGAGAAACTTCCCATCCACAACACTCCCCAGTCCTACCCCCAACTCTCCATCAAGTTGGAACGTCCTACTCTGCATCTCCACATGTATCAACCGTGGAATATGCTCTGTTAGGAGGCCGTGATACTTGTGCGCGTTCATTGCACCATCTATATCTATAAATGTGAATGTCTGTTCGGTGTACGTTTATCACGTCTGAACCATAAGACATGAAGAGCTAAAAAATTTGCACAGTTACTAGTGTCTAGCCGGGGAAGGCTTTTGGCACGGTTTTATGGCACTCGGATAGCTATTTATCTATATATAATAATGTCAATGTCTGTTCGGTGTACGAGGCTTCACCTCTATTATATGAGAAACTTCCCATCCACAACCCTCCCCATTCCTACACCCCACTCTCCATCAAGTTGGAACGTCCTACTCTGCATCTCCACATGTATCAACCGTGGAAGATGCTCTGTTAGGAGGCCGCGATACTTGTGCGCGTTTCATTGCACCATCTATATCTATAAATGTGAACGTCTGTTCGGTGTACGTTTATCACGTCTGAACCATAAGACATGAAGAGCTAAAAATTTGCACAGTTACTACTGTCTACCCGGGGAAGGCTTTTGGCACGGTATTATGGAACTCGGATAGCTATTTATCTATATATATTAATGTCAATATCTGTTCGGTGTACGAGGCTTCAGCTCTATTATATGAAAAACTTCCCACCCACAACCCTTCCCAGTCCTACCCCCCACTCTCCATCAAGTTGGAACGTCCTACTCTGCATCTCAACATGTATCAACCGTGGAAGATGCTCTGTTAGGAGCCCGCGATACTTGTGCGCGTTCATTGCACCATCTATATCGATAAATGTGAATGTCTGTTCGGTGTACGTTTATCACGTCTGAACCATAAGACATGAAGAGCTAAAAAATTTGCACAGTTACTAGTGTCTACACGGGGAAGGCTTTTGGCACGGTTTTATGGCACTCGGATAGCTATTTGTCTATATATATTAATGTCAATGACTGTTCGGTGTACGAGGCTTCACCTCTATTATATGAGAAACTTCCCATCCACAACCCTTCCCAGTCCTACCCCCCACTCTCCATCAAGTTGGTACATCCTACTCTGCATCAGGCTTCACCTGTATTATATGAGAAACTTCCCATCCACAACCCTCCCCATTCCTACACCCCACTCTCCATCAAGTTGGAACGTCCTACTCTGCATCTCCACATGTATCAACCGTGGAAGATGCTCTGTTAGGAGGCCGCGATACTTGTGCGCGTTTCATTGCACCATCTATATCTATAAATGTGAACGTCTGTTCGGTGTACGTTTATCACGTCTGAACCATAAGACATGAAGAGCTAAAAATTTGCACAGTTACTACTGTCTACCCGGGGAAGGCTTTTGGCACGGTATTATGGAACTCGGATAGCTATTTATCTATATATATTAATGTCAATGTCTGTTCGGTGTACGAGGCTTCAGCTCTATTATATGAGAAACTTCCCACCCACAACCCTTCCCAGTCCTACCCCCCACTCTCCATCAAGTTGGAACGTCCTACTCTGCATCTCAACATGTATCAACCGTGGAAGATGCTCTGTTAGGAGCCCGCGATACTTGTGCGCGTTCATTGCACCATCTATATCGATAAATGTGAATGTCTGTTCGGTGTACGTTTATCACGTCTGAACCATAAGACATGAAGAGCTAAAAAATTTGCACAGTTACTAGTGTCTACACGGGGAAGGCTTTTGGCACGGTTTTATGGCACTCGGATAGCTATTTGTCTATATATATTAATGTCAATGACTGTTCGGTGTACGAGGCTTCACCTCTATTATATGAGAAACTTCCCATCCACAACCCTTCCCAGTCCTACACCCCACTCTCCATCAAGTTGGTACATCCTACTCTGCATCAGGCTTCACCTGTATTATATGAGAAACTTCCCATCCACAACCCTCCCCAGTCCTACCACCCACTCTCCATCAAGTTAGAACGTCCTACTCTGCATCTCCACATGTATCAACCGTCGAAGATGCTCTGTTAGGAGGCCGCGATACTTGTGCACGTTCATTGCACCATCTATATCTATAAATGTGAATGTCTGTTCGGTGTACGTTTATCACGTCTGAACCATAAGACATGAAGAGCTAAAAAATTTGCACAGTTACTAGTGTCTACCCGGAGAAGGCTTTTGGCACGGTTTTATGGCACTTGGATAGCTTTTCACCTATATATATTAATGTCAATGTCTGTTCGGTGTACGAGGCTTCACCTCTATTATATGTGAAACTTCCCATCCACAACCCTTCCCAGTCCTACCCCCCACTCTCCATCAAGTTGGTACGTCCTACTCTGCATCTCCACATGTATCAACCGTGGAAGATGCTCTGTTAGGAGGACGCGATACTTGTGCACGTTTCATTGCACCATCTATATCTATAAATGTGAATGTCTGTTCGGTGTACGTTTATCACGTCTGAACCATAAGACATGAAGAGCTAAAAATTTGCACAGTTACTAGTGTCTACCCGGGGAAGGCTTTTGGCACGGTTTTATGGCACTCGGATAGCTATTTATCTATCTATATATATATATTAATGTCAACATCTGTTCGGTGTACGAGGCTTCACCTCTATTATATGAGAAACTTCCCATCCACAACCCTCCCCAGTCCTACCCCCCACTCTCCATCAAGTTGGTACGTCCTACTCTGCATCTCCACATGTATCAACCGTGGAAGATGCTCTGTTAGGAGCCCGCGATACTTGTGCGCGTTCATAGCACCACCTATATCGATAAATGTGAATGTATGTTCGGTGTACGTTTATCACGTCTGAACCATAAGACATCAAGAGCTAAAGAATTTGCACAAGTACTAGTGTCTACCCGGGGAAGGCTTTTGGCACAGTTTTATGGCACTCGGATAGCTATTTATCTATATATATATATATATTAATGTCAATATCTGTTCGGTGTACGAGGCTTTACATCCATAATATGAGAAACTTCCCATCCACAACACTCCCCAGTCCTACCCCGAACTCTCCATCAAGTTGGAACGTCCTACTCTGCATCTCCACATGTATCAACCGTGGAATATGCTCTGTTAGGAGGCCGCGATACTTGTGCGCGTTCATTGCACCATCTATATCTATAAATGTGAATGTCTGTTCGGTGTACGTTTATCACGTCTGAACCATAAGACATGAAGAGCTAAAAATTTGCACAGTTACTAGTGTCTACCCGGGGAAGGCTTTTGGCACGGTTTTATGGCACTCGGATAGCTATTTATCTATATATATTAATGTCAATGTCTGTTCGGTGTACGAGGCTTCACCTCTATTATATGAGAAACTTCCCATCCACAACCCTCCCCATTCCTACACCCCACTCTCCATCAAGTTGGAACGTCCTACTCTGCATCTCCACATGTATCAACCGTGGAAGATGCTCTGTTAGGAGGCCGTGATACTTGTGCGCGTTTCATTGCACCATCTATATCTATAAATGTGAACGTCTGTTCGGTGTACTTTTATCACGTCTGAACCATAAGACATGAAGAGCTAAAAATTTGCACAGTTACTACTGTCTACCCGGGGAAGGCTTTTGGCACGGTTTTATGGCACTCGGATAGCTATTTATCTATCTATATATATATATATATATATATATTAATGTCAACATCTGTTCGGTGTACGAGGCTTCACCTCTATTATATGAGAAACTTCCCATCCACAACCCTCCCCAGTCCTACCCCCCACTCTCCATCAAGTTGGTACGTCCTACTCTGCATCGCCACATGTATCAACCGTGGAAGATGCTCTGTTAGGAGGCCGCGATACTAGTGCGCGTCCATTGCACCATCTATATCTATAAATGTGAATGTCTGTTCGGTGTACGATTATCACGTCAAAACCATAAGACATGAAGAGCTAAAAATTTGCACAGTTACTAGTGTCTACCCGGGGAAGGGTTTTGGCACGGTTTTATGGCACTCGGATAGCTATTTATCTATATATATTAATGTAAATGTCTGTTCGGTGTACGAGGTTTCACCTCTATTATATGAGATACTTCCCATCCACAACCCTCCCCATTCCTACCCCCACTCTCCCTGAAGTTGGAACGTCCTACACTGCATCTCCACATGTATCAACCGTGGAAGATGCTCTGTTAGGAGGCCGCGATACTTGTGTGCGTTCATTGCACCATCTATATCTATAAATGTGAATGTCTGTTCGGTGTACTTGATCACGTCTGAACCATAAGACATGAAAAGCTAAAAATTTGCACAGTTACTAGTGTCTACCCGAGGAAGGCTTTTGGCACGGTTTTATGGCACTCGGATTGCTATGTATCTATATATATATATTAATGTCAATATCTGTTCGGTGTACGAGGCTTCACCTCTATTATATGAGAAACTTCCCATCCACAACCCTCCCCAGTCCTACCCCCCACTCTCCATCAAGTTGGTACGTCCTACTCTGCATCTCCACATGTATCAACCGTGTAAGATGCTCTGTTAGGAGGCCGCGATACTTGTGCGCGTTCATTGCATCATCTATATCTATAAATGTGAATGTCTGTTCGGTGTACGTTTATCACGTCTGAACCATAAGACATGAAGAGCTAAAAAATTTGCACAGTTACTAGTGTCTACCCGGGAAGGCTTTTGGCACGGTTTTATGGCACTCGGATAGCTATTCATCTATATATATATATATATATATATATATATATATATATATATATATATATATATTAATGTCAATATCTGTTCGGTGTACGAGGCTTCACCTCTATTATATGAGAAACCTCCCATCCACAACCCTCGCTAGTCCTACCCCCCACTCTCCATCAAGTTGGTATGTCGTACCCTGCATCTCCACATATATCAACCGTGGAAGATTCTCTGTTAGGAGGCCGCGATACTAGTGCCCGTTCATTGCACCATCTATATCTATAAATGTGAATATCTGTTCGGTGTACGTTTATCACGTCTGAACCATAAGACATGAAGAGCTAAAAATTTGCACTGTTACTAGTGTGTACCCGGGGAAGGCTTTTGGCAAGGTTTTATGGCACTCGGATAGCTATTTATGTATATATATTAATGTCAATGTCTGTTCGGTGTACGAGGCTTCACCTCTATTATATGAGAAACTTCCCATCCACAACCCTCCCCAGTCCTACCCCCACTCTCCATCAAGTTGGAACGTCCTACTCTGCATCTCCACATGTATCAACCGTGGAAGATGCTCTGTTAGGAGGCCGCGATACTTGTGTGCGTTCATTGCACCATCTATATCTATGAATGTGAATGTCTGTACGGTGTACGTTTATCACGTCTGAACCATAAGACATGAAGAGCTAAAAATTTGCACAGTTACTAGTGTCTACCCGGGGAAGGCTTTTGGCACGGTTTTATGGCACTCGGATAGCTTTTTATCTATATATATTAATGTCAATGTTTGTTCGGTGTACGATGCTTCACCTCTATTATATGAGAAACTTCCCATCCACAACCCTCCCCAGTCCTAACCCCCCACTCTCCATCAAGTTGGTACGTCCTACTCTGCATCTCCACATGTATCAACCGTGGAAGATGCTCTGTTAGGAGCCCGCGATACTTGTGCGCGTTCATTGCATCATCTATATCTATAAATGTGAATGTCTGTTCGGTGTACGTTTATCACGTCTGAGCCATAAGACATGAAGAGCCAAAAAATTTGCACAGTTACTAGTGTCTACCCGGGGAAGGCTTTTGGCACGGTTTTATGGCACTCGGATAGCTATTTATCTATATATATTAATGTCAATGTCTGTTCGGTGTATGAGGTTTCACCTCTATTATATGAGAAACTTCCCATCCACAACTCTCCCCAGTCCTACCCCCAACTCTCCATCAAGTTGGAACGTCCTACTCTGCATCTCCACGTGTATCAACCGTGGAAGATGCTCTGTTAGGAGGCCGCGATACTTGTGCGCGTTCATTGACCCATCTATATCTATAAATGTGAATGTCTGTTCGGTGTACGATTATCACGTCTGAACCATAAGACATGAAGAGCTAAAAAATTTGCACAGTTACTAGTGTCTACCCGGGGAAGGCTTTTGGCACGGTTTTATGGCACTCGGATAGCTTTTTATCTATATATATTAATGTCAATGTCTGTTCGGTGTACGAGGCTTCACCTCTCTTATATGAGAAACTTCCCATCCACAACCCTCCCCAGTCCTACCCCCCACTCTCCATCAAGTTGGTACGTCCTACTCTGCATCTCCACATGTATCAACCGTGGAAGATGCTCTGTTAGGAGGCCGCGATACTTGTGCGTGTCCATTGCACCATCTATATCTATAAATGTGAATGTCTGTTCGGTGTACGATTATCACGTCAAAACCATAAGACATGAAGAGCTAAAAATTTGCACAGTTACTAGTGTCAACCCGGGGAAGGCTTTTGGCACGGTTTTATGGCACTTGGATAGCTATTTATCTATATATATATATTAATGTCAATGTCAGTTCGGTGTACGAGGCTTCACCTCTATTATATGAGAAACTTCCCATCCACAACCCTCCCCAGTCCTAACCCCCCACTCTCCATCAAGTTGGTACGTCCTACGCTGCATCTCCACATGTATCAACCGTGGAAGATGCTCTGTTAGGAGGCCGCGATACTTGTGCGTGTCCATTGCACCATCTATATCTATAAATGTGAATGTCTGTTCGGTGTACGATTATCACGTCAAAACCATAAGACATGAAGAGCTAAAAATTTGCACAGTTACTAGTGTCAACCCGGGGAAGGCTTTTGGCACGGTTTTATGGCACTTGGATAGCTATTTATCTATATATATATATTAATGTCAATGTCAGTTCGGTGTACGAGGCTTCACCTCTATTATATGAGAAACTTCCCATCCACAACCCTCCCCAGTCCTACCCCCCACTCTCCATCAAGTTGGTACGTCCTACTCTGCATCTCCACATGTATCAACCGTGGAAGATGCTCTGTTAGGAGGCCGCGATACTTGTGCGTGTCCATTGCACCATCTATATCTATAAATGTGAATGTCTGTTCGGTGTACGATTATCACGTCAAAACCATAAGACATGGAGAGCTAAAAATTTGCACAGTTACTAGTGTCTACCCGGGGAAGGGTTTTGGCACGGTTTTATGGCACTCGGATAGCTATTTATCTATATATATTAATGTCAATGTCTGTTCGGTGTACGAGGCTTCACCTCTATTATATGAGAAACTTCCCATCCACAACCCTCCCCATTCCTACACCCCACTCTCCATCAAGTTGGAACGTCCTACTCTGCATCTCCACATGTATCAACCGTGGAAGATGCTCTGTTAGGAGGCCGCGATACTTGTGCGCGTTTCATTGCACCATCTATATCTATAAATGTGAACGTCTGTTCGGTGTACTTTTATCACGTCTGAACCATAAGACATGAAGAGCTAAAAATTTGCACAGTTACTACTGTCTACCCGGGGAAGGCTTTTGGCACGGTTTTATGGCACTCGGATAGCTATTTATCTATCTATGAATATATATATATATATTAATGTCAACATCTGTTCGGTGTACGAGGCTTCACCTCTATTATATGAGAAACTTCCCATCCACAACCCTCCCCAGTCCTACCCCCCACTCTCCATCAAGTTGGTACGTCCTACTCTGCATCTCCACATGTATCAACCGTGGAAGATGCTCTGTTAGGAGGCCGCGATACTAGTGCGCGTCCATTGCACCATCCATATCTATAAATGTGAATGTCTGTTCGGTGTACAATTATCACTTCAAAACCATAAGACATGAAGAGCTAAAAATTTGCACAGTTACTAGTGTCTACCCGGGGAAGGGTTTTGGCACGGTTTTATGGCACTCGGATAGCTATTTATCTATATATATTAATGTAAATGTCTGTTCGGTGTACGAGGTTTCACCTCTATTATATGAGAAACTTCCCATCCACAACCCTCCCCATTCCTACCCCCACTCTCCATGAAGTTGGAACGTCCTACACTGCATCTCCACATGTATCAACCGTGGAAGATGCTCTGTTAGGAGGCCGCGATACTTGTGTGCGTTCATTGCACCATCTATATCTATAAATGTGAATGTCTGTTCGGTGTACTTGATCACGTCTGAACCATAAGACATGAAGAGCTAAAAATTTGCACAGTTACTAGTGTCTACCCGAGGAAGGCTTTTGGCACGGTTTTATGGCACTCGGATAGCTATGTATCTATATATATATATTAATGTCAATATCTGTTCGGTGTACGAGGCTTCACCTCTATTATATGAGAAACTTCCCATCCACAACCCTCCCCAGTCCTACCCCCCACTCTCCATCAAGTTGGTACGTCCTACTCTGCATCTCCACATGTATCAACCGTGGAAGATGCTCTGTTAGGAGGCCGCGATACTTGTGTGCGTTCATTGCACCATCTATATCTAGAAATGTGAATGTCTGTACGGTGTATGTTTATCACGTCTGAACCATAAGACATGAAGAGCTAAAAAATTTGCACAGTTACTAGTGTCTACCCGGGGAAGGCTTTTGGCACGGTTTTATGGCACTCGGATAGCTATTTATCTATATATATTAATGTCAATGTCTGTTCGGTGTACGAGGCTTCACCTCTATTATATGAGAAACTTCCCATCCACAACCCTCCCCAGTCCTACCCCACACTCTCCATCAAGTTGGAACTTCCTACTCTGCATCTCCTCATGTATCAACCGTGGAAGATGCTCTGTTAGGAGGCCGCGATACTTGTGCGCGTTTCATTGCACCATCTATATCTATAAATGTGAACGTCTGTTCGGTGTACGTTTATCACGTCTGAACCATAAGACATGAAGAGCTAAAAATTTGCACAGTTACTACTGTCTACCCGGGGAAGGCTTTTGGCACGGTATTATGGAACTCGGATAGCTATTTATCTATATATATTAATGTCAATGTCTGTTCGGTGTACGAGGCTTCAGCTCTATTATATGAGAAACTTCCCACCCACAACCCTTCCCAGTCCTACCCCCCACTCTCCATCAAGTTGGAACGTCCTACTCTGCATCTCAACATGTATCAACCGTGGAAGATGCTCTGTTAGGAGCCCGCGATACTTGTGCGCGTTCATTGCACCATCTATATCGATAAATGTGAATGTCTGTTCGGTGTAAGTTTATCACGTCTGAACCATAAGACATGAAGAGCTAAAAAATTTGCACAGTTACTAGTGTCTACACGGGGAAGGCTTTTGGCACGGTTTCATGGCACTCGGATAGCTATTTGTCTATATATATTAATGTCAATGACTGTTCGGTGTACGAGGCTTCACCTCTATTATATGAGAAACTTCCCATCCACAACCCTTCCCAGTCCTACACCCCACTCTCCATCAAGTTGGTACATCCTACTCTGCATCAGGCTTCACCTGTATTATATGAGAAACTTCCCATCCACAACCCTCCCCAGTCCTACCACCCACTCTCCATCAAGTTAGAACGTCCTACTCTGCATCTCCACATGTATCAACCGTCGAAGATGCTCTGTTAGGAGGCCGCGATACTTGTGCACGTTCATTGCACCATCTATATCTATAAATGTGAATGTCTGTTCGGTGTACGTTTATCACGTCTGAACCATAAGACATGAAGAGCTAAAAAATTTGCACAGTTACTAGTGTCTACCCGGGAAAGGCTTTTGGCACGGTTTTATGGCACTCGGATAGCTATTTATCTATATATATCAATGTCAATGTCTGTTCGGTGTACGAGGCTTCACCTCTATTATATGTGAAACTTCCCATCCAGAACCCTCCCCAGTCCTACCCCCCACTCTCCATCAAGTTGTTACGTCCTACTCTGCATCTCCACATGTATCAACCGTGGAAGATGCTCTGTTAGGAGCCCGCGATACTTGTGCGCGTTCATTGCACCATCTATATCTATAAATGTGAATGTCTGTTCGGTGTACGTTTATCACGTCTGAAGCATAAGACATGAAGAGCTAAAAAATTTGCACAGTTACTAGTGTCTACCCGGAGAAGGCTTTTGGCACGGTTTTATGGCACTTGGATAGCTTTTCACCTATATATATTAATGTCAATATCTGTTCGGTGTACGAGGCTTCACCTCTATTATATGTGAAACTTCCCATCCACAACCCTTCCCAGTCCTACCCCCCACTCTCCATCAAGTTGGTACGTCCTACTCTGCATCTCCACATGTATCAACCGTGGAAGATGCTCTGTTAGGAGGACGCGATACTTGTGCGCGTTTCATTGCACCATCTATATCTATAAATGTGAATGTCTGTTCGGTGTACGTTTATCACGTCTGAACCATAAGACATGAAGAGCTAAAAATTTGCACAGTTACTAGTGTCTACCCGGGGAAGGCTTTTGGCACGGTTTTATGGCACTCGGATAGCTATTTATCTATCTATATATATATATTAATGTCAACATCTGTTCGGTGTACGAGGCTTCACCTCTATTATATGAGAAACTTCCCATCCACAACCCTCCCCAGTCCTACCCCCCACTCTCCATCAAGTTGGTACGTCCTACTCTGCATCTCCACATGTATCAACCGTGGAAGATGCTCTGTTAGGAGCCCGCGATACTTGTGCGCGTTCATAGCACCACCTATATCGATAAATGTGAATGTATGTTCGGTGTACGTTTATCACGTCTGAACCATAAGACATCAAGAGCTAAAGAATTTGCACAAGTACTAGTGTCTACCCGGGGAAGGCTTTTGGCACAGTTTTATGGCACTCGGATAGCTATTTATCTATATATATATATATATTAATGTCAATATCTGTTCGGTGTACGAGGCTTTACATCCATAATATGAGAAACTTCCCATCCACAACACTCCCCAGTCCTACCCCGAACTCTCCATCAAGTTGGAACGTCCTACTCTGCATCTCCACATGTATCAACCGTGGAATATGCTCTGTTAGGAGGCCGCGATACTTGTGCGCGTTCATTGCACCATCTATATCTATAAATGTGAATGTCTGTTCGGTGTACGTTTATCACGTCTGAACCATAAGACATGAAGAGCTAAAAAATTTGCACAGTTACTAGTGTCTACCCGGGGAAGGCTTTTGGCACGGTTTTATGGCACTCGGATAGCTATTTATCTATATATATTAATGTCAATGTCTGTTCGGTGTACGAGGCTTCACCTCTATTATATGAGAAACTTCCCATCCACAACCCTCCCCATTCCTACACCCCACTCTCCATCAAGTTGGAACGTCCTACTCTGCATCTCCACATGTATCAACCGTGGAAGATGCTCTGTTAGGAGGCCGTGATACTTGTGCGCGTTTCATTGCACCATCTATATCTATAAATGTGAACGTCTGTTCGGTGTACTTTTATCACGTCTGAACCATAAGACATGAAGAGCTAAAAATTTGCACAGTTACTACTGTCTACCCGGGGAAGGCTTTTGGCACGGTTTTATGGCACTCGGATAGCTATTTATCTATCTATATATATATATATATATATTAATGTCAACATCTGTTCGGTGTACGAGGCTTCACCTCTATTATATGAGAAACTTCCCATCCACAACCCTCCCCAGTCCTACCCCCCACTCTCCATCAAGTTGGTACGTCCTACTCTGCATCTCCACATGTATCAACCGTGGAAGATGCTCTGTTAGGAGGCCGCGATACTAGTGCGCGTCCATTGCACCATCTATATCTATAAATGTGAATGTCTGTTCGGTGTACGATTATCACGTCAAAACCATAAGACATGAAGAGCTAAAAATTTGCACAGTTACTAGTGTCTACCCGGGGAAGGGTTTTGGCACGGTTTTATGGCACTCGGATAGCTATTTATCTATATATATTAATGTAAATGTCTGTTCGGTGTACGAGGTTTCACCTCTATTATATGAGAAACTTCCCATCCACAACCCTCCCCATTCCTACCCCCACTCTCCATGAAGTTGGAACGTCCTACACTGCATCTCCACATGTATCAACCGTGGAAGATGCTCTGTTAGGAGGCCGCGATACTTGTGTGCGTTCATTGCACCATCTATATCTATAAATGTGAATGTCTGTTCGGTGTACTTGATCACGTCTGAACCATAAGACATGAAAAGCTAAAAATTTGCACAGTTACTAGTGTCTACCCGAGGAAGGCTTTTGGCACGGTTTTATGGCACTCGGATTGCTATGTATCTATATATATATATTAATGTCAATATCTGTTCGGTGTACGAGGCTTCACCTCTATTATATGAGAAACTTCCCATCCACAACCCTCCCCAGTCCTACCCCCCACTCTCCATCAAGTTGGTACGTCCTACTCTGCATCTCCACATGTATCAACCGTGTAAGATGCTCTGTTAGGAGGCCGCGATACTTGTGCGCGTTCATTGCATCATCTATATCTATAAATGTGAATGTCTGTTCGGTGTACGTTTATCACGTCTGAACCATAAGACATGAAGAGCTAAAAAATTTGCACAGTTACTAGTGTCTACCCGGGAAGGCTTTTGGCACGGTTTTATGGCACTCGGATAGCTATTCATCTATATATATATATATATATATATATATATATATATATATATATATATATTAATGTCAATATCTGTTCGGTGTACGAGGCTTCACCTCTATTATATGAGAAACCTCCCATCCACAACCCTCGCTAGTCCTACCCCCCACTCTCCATCAAGTTGGTATGTCGTACTCTGCATCTCCACATGTATCAACCGTGGAAGATTCTCTGTTAGGAGGCCGCGATACTAGTGCCCGTTCATTGCACCATCTATATCTATAAATGTGAATATCTGTTCGGTGTACGTTTATCACGTCTGAACCATAAGACATGAAGAGCTAAAAATTTGCACTGTTACTAGTGTGTACCCGGGGAAGGCTTTTGGCAAGGTTTTATGGCACTCGGATAGCTATTTATGTATATATATTAATGTCAATGTCTGTTCGGTGTACGAGGCTTCACCTCTATTATATGAGAAACTTCCCATCCACAACCCTCCCCAGACCTACCCCCACTCTCCATCAAGTTGGAACGTCCTACTCTGCATCTCCACATGTATCAACCGTGGAAGATGCTCTGTTAGGAGGCCGCGATACTTGTGTGCGTTCATTGCACCATCTATATCTATGAATGTGAATGTCTGTACGGTGTACGTTTATCACGTCTGAACCATAAGACATGAAGAGCTAAAAATTTGCACAGTTACTAGTGTCTACCCGGGGAAGGCTTTTGGCACGGTTTTATGGCACTCGGATAGCTTTTTATCTATATATATTAATGTCAATGTTTGTTCGGTGTACGAGGCTTCACCTCTATTATATGAGAAACTTCCCATCCACAACCCTCCCCAGTCCTAACCCCCCACTCTCCATCAAGTTGGTACGTCCTACTCTGCATCTCCACATGTATCAACCGTGGAAGATGCTCTGTTAGGAGCCCGCGATACTTGTGCGCGTTCATTGCATCATCTATATCTATAAATGTGAATGTCTGTTCGGTGTACGTTTATCACGTCTGAGCCATAAGACATGAAGAGCCAAAAAATTTGCACAGTTACTAGTGTCTACCCGGGGAAGGCTTTTGGCACGGTTTTATGGCACTCGGATAGCTATTTATCTATATATATTAATGTCAATGTCTGTTCGGTGTATGAGGTTTCACCTCTATTATATGAGAAACTTCCCATCCACAACTCTCCCCAGTCCTACCCCCAACTCTCCATCAAGTTGGAACGTCCTACTCTGCATCTCCACGTGTATCAACCGTGGAAGATGCTCTGTTAGGAGGCCGCGATACTTGTGCGCGTTCATTGACCCATCTATATCTATAAATGTGAATGTCTGTTCGGTGTACGATTATCACGTCTGAACCATAAGACATGAAGAGCTAAAAAATTTGCACAGTTACTAGTGTCTACCCGGGGAAGGCTTTTGGCACGGTTTTATGGCACTCGGATAGCTTTTTATCTATATATATTAATGTCAATGTCTGTTCGGTGTACGAGGCTTCACCTCTCTTATATGAGAAACTTCCCATCCACAACCCTCCCCAGTCCTACCCCCCACTCTCCATCAAGTTGGTACGTCCTACTCTGCATCTCCACATGTATCAACCGTGGAAGATGCTCTGTTAGGAGCCCGCGATACTTGTGCGCGTTCATTGCACCATCTATATCTATAAATGTGAATGTCTGTTCGGTGTACGTTTATCACGTCTGAAGCATAAGACATGAAGAGCTAAAAAATTTGCACAGTTACTAGTGTCTACCCGGAGAAGGCTTTTGGCACGGTTTTATGGCACTTGGATAGCTATTTATCTATATATATATATTAATGTCAATGTCAGTTCGGTGTACGAGGCTTCACCTCTATTATATGAGAAACTTCCCATCCACAACCCTCCCCAGTCCTAACCCCCCACTCTCCATCAAGTTGGTACGTCCTACTCTGCATCTCCACATGTATCAACCGTGGAAGATGCTCTGTTAGGAGGCCGCGATACTTGTGCGTGTCCATTGCACCATCTATATCTATAAATGTGAATGTCTGTTCGGTGTACGATTATCACGTCAAAACCATAAGACATGAAGAGCTAAAAATTTGCACAGTTACTAGTGTCAACCCGGGGAAGGCTTTTGGCACGGTTTTATGGCACTTGGATAGCTATTTATCTATATATATATATTAATGTCAATGTCAGTTCGGTGTACGAGGCTTCACCTCTATTATATGAGAAACTTCCCATCCACAACCCTCCCCAGTCCTACCCCCCACTCTCCATCAAGTTGGTACGTCCTACTCTGCATCTCCACATGTATCAACCGTGGAAGATGCTCTGTTAGGAGCCCGCGATACTTGTGCGCGTTCATTGCACCATCTATATCTATAAATGTGAATGTCTGTTCGGTGTACGTTTATCACGTCTGAACCATAAGACATGAAGAGCTAAAAAATTTGCACAGTTACTAATGTCTACCCGGGGAAGGCTTTTGGCACGGTTTTATGGCACTCGGATAGCTATTTATCTATATATATTAATGTCAATGTCTGTTCGGTGTACGAGGCTTCACCTCTATTATATGAGAAACGTCCCATCCACAACCCTCCCCAGTCCTAACCCCCCACTCTCCATCAAGTTTGTACGTCCTACTCTGCATCTCCACATGTATCATCCGTGGAAGATGCTCTGTTAGGAGGCCGCGATACTTGTGCGCGTCCATTGCACCATCTATATCTATAAATGTGAATGTCTGTTCGGTGTACGATTATCACGTCAAAACCATAAGACATGGAGAGCTAAAAATTTGCACAGTTACTAGTGTCTACCCGGGGAAGGGTTTTGGCACGGTTTTATGGCACTCGGATAGCTATTTATCTATATATATTAATGTCAATGTCTGTTCGGTGTACGAGGCTTCACCTCTATTATATGAGAAACTTCCCATCCACAACCCTCCCCATTCCTACACCCCACTCTCCATCAAGTTGGAACGTCCTACTCTGCATCTCCACATGTATCAACCGTGGAAGATGCTCTGTTAGGAGGCCGCGATACTTGTGCGCGTTTCATTGCACCATCTATATCTATAAATGTGAACGTCTGTTCGGTGTACTTTTATCACGTCTGAACCATAAGACATGAAGAGCTAAAAATTTGCACAGTTACTACTGTCTACCCGGGGAAGGCTTTTGGCACGGTTTTATGGCACTCGGATAGCTATTTATCTATCTATGAATATATATATATATATTAATGTCAACATCTGTTCGGTGTACGAGGCTTCACCTCTATTATATGAGAAACTTCCCATCCACAACCCTCCCCAGTCCTACCCCCCACTCTCCATCAAGTTGGTACGTCCTACTCTGCATCTCCACATGTATCAACCGTGGAAGATGCTCTGTTAGGAGGCCGCGATACTAGTGCGCGTCCATTGCACCATCCATATCTATAAATGTGAATGTCTGTTCGGTGTACAATTATCACTTCAAAACCATAAGACATGAAGAGCTAAAAATTTGCACAGTTACTAGTGTCTACCCGGGGAAGGGTTTTGGCACGGTTTTATGGCACTCGGATAGCTATTTATCTATATATATTAATGTAAATGTCTGTTCGGTGTACGAGGTTTCACCTCTATTATATGAGAAACTTCCCATCCACAACCCTCCCCATTCCTACCCCCACTCTCCATGAAGTTGGAACGTCCTACACTGCATCTCCACATGTATCAACCGTGGAAGATGCTCTGTTAGGAGGCCGCGATACTTGTGTGCGTTCATTGCACCATCTATATCTATAAATGTGAATGTCTGTTCGGTGTACTTGATCACGTCTGAACCATAAGACATGAAGAGCTAAAAATTTGCACAGTTACTAGTGTCTACCCGAGGAAGGCTTTTGGCACGGTTTTATGGCACTCGGATAGCTATGTATCTATATATATATATTAATGTCAATATCTGTTCGGTGTACGAGGCTTCACCTCTATTATATGAGAAACTTCCCATCCACAACCCTCCCCAGTCCTACCCCCCACTCTCCATCAAGTTGGTACGTCCTACTCTGCATCTCCACATGTATCAACCGTGGAAGATGCTCTGTTAGGAGGCCGCGATACTTGTGTGCGTTCATTGCACCATCTATATCTAGAAATGTGAATGTCTGTACGGTGTATGTTTATCACGTCTGAACCATAAGACATGAAGAGCTAAAAATTTGCACAGTTACTAGTGTCTACCCGGGGAAGGCTTTTGGCACGGTTTTATGGCACTCGGATAGCTATTTATCTATATATATTAATGTCAATGTCTGTTCGGTGTACGAGGCTTCACCTCTATTATATGAGAAACTTCCCATCCACAACCCTCCCCAGTCCTACCCCACACTCTCCATCAAGTTGGAACGTCCTACTCTGCATCTCCACATGTATCAACCGTGGAAGATGCTCTGTTAGGAGGCCGCGATACTGGTGCGTATTCATTGCACCATCTATATCTATAAATGTGAATGTCTGTTCGGTGTACGTTTATCACGTCTGAACCATAAGACATGAAGAGCTAAAAATTTGCACAGTTACTAGTGTCTACCCGGGGAAGGCTTTTGGCACGGTTTTATGGCACTCGGATAGCTATTTATCTATATATATTAATGTCAATGTCTGTTCGGTGTACGAGGCTTCACCTCTATTATATGAGAAACTTCCCATCCACATACCTCCCCAGTCCTACCCCCACTCTCCATCAAGTTGGAACGTCCTACTCTGCATCTCCACATGTATCAACCGTGGAAGATGTTCTGTTAAGAGGCCGCGATACTTGTGCGCGTTCATTGCAGCATCTATATCTATAAATGTGAATGTCTGTTCGGTGTACGTTTATCACGTCTGAACCATAAGACATGAAGAGCTATAAATTTGCACAGTTACTAGTGTCTACCAGGGGAAGGCATTTGGCACGGTTTTATGGCACTCGGATAGCTATTTATCTATATATATTAATTACAATGTCTGTTCTGTGTACGAGGCTTCACCTCTATTATATGAGAAATTTCCCATCCACAACCCTCCCCAGTCCTACCCCCCACTCTCCATCAAGTTGGTACGTCCTACTCTGCATCTCCACATGTATCAACCGTGGAAGATGCTCTGTTAGGAGGCCGCGATACTTGTGCGCGTTCATTGCACCATCTATATCTATAAATGTGAATGTCTGTTCGGTGTACGTTTATCACGTCTGAACCATAAGACATGAAGAGCTAAAAAATTTGCACAGTTACTAGTGTCTACCCGGGGAAGGCTTTTGGCACGGTTTTATGGCACTCGGATAGCTATTTATCTATATATATTAATGTCAATGTCTGTTCGGTGTACGAGGCATCACCTCTATTATATGAGAAACTTCCCATCCACAACCCTCCCCAGGCCTACCCCCCACTCTCCATCAAGTTGGAACGTCCTACTCTGCATCTCCACATGTATCAACCGTGGAAGATGCTCTGTTAGGAGGCCGCGATACTTGTGTGCGTTCATTGCACCATCTATATCTATAAATGTGAATGTCTGTACGGTGTACGTTTATCACGTCTGAACCATAAGACATGAAGAGCTAAAAAATTTGCACAGTTACAAGTGTCTACCCGGGGAAGGCTTTTGGCACGGTTTTATGGCACTCGGATAGCTATTTATCTATATATATTAAAGTCAATGTCTGTTCGGTGTACGAGGCTTCACCTCTATTATATGAGAAACTTCCCATGCACAACCCTCCCCAGACCTACCACCCACTCTCCATCAAGTTGGAACGTCCTACTCTGCATCTCCACATGTATCAACCGTGGAAGATGCTCTGTTAGGAGGCCGCGATACTTGTGCGCGTTCATTGCACCATCTATATCTATAAATGTGAATGTCTGTTCGGTGTACGTTTATCACGTCTGAACCATAAGACATGAAGAGCTAAAAATTTTCACAGTTACTACTGTCTACCCGGGGAAGGCTTTCGGCACGGTTTTATGGCACTCGGATAGCTATTTATCTATATATCTATCTATATATATATATATATATATATATATATATATATATATATATATATATATATATATATTAATGTCAATATCTGTTCGGTGTACGAGGCTTCACCTCTATTATATGAGAAACTTCCCATCCACAACCCTTGCCAGTCCTACCCCCCACTCTCCATCAAGTTGGTACGTCCTACTCTGTATCTCCACATGTATCAACCGTGGAAGATGCTCTGTTAGGAGGCCGCGATACATGTGCGCGTTCATTGCACCATCTATATCTATAAATGTGAATGTCTGTTCGGTGTACGTTTATCACGTCTGAACCATAAGACATGAAGAGCTAAAAATTTGCACAGTTCCTACTGGCTACCCGGGGAAGGCTTTCGGCACGGTTTTATGGCACTCGGATAGCTATTTATCTATATATATTAATGTCAATGTCTGTTCGGTGTACGAGGCTTCACCTCTATTATATGAGAAACTTCCCATCCACAACCCTCCCCAGTCCTACCCCCCACTCTCCATCAAGTTGGAACGTCCTACTCTGCATCTCCACATGTATCAACCGTGGAAGATGCTCTGTTAGGAGGCCGCGATACTTGTGTGCGTTCATTGCAGCATCTATATCTATAAATGTGAATGTCTGTTCGGTGTACGTTTATCACGTCTGAACCATAAGACATGAAGAGCTATAAATTTGCACAGTTACTAGTGTCTACCCGGGGAAGGCTTTTGGCACGGTTTTATGGCACTCGGATAAATATTTATCTATATATATTAATGTCAATGTCTGTTCTTTGTACGAGGCTTCACCTCTATTATATGAGAAACTTCCCATCCACAACCCTACCCAGTCCTACCCCCCACTCTCTATCAAGTTGGAACGTCCTACTCTGCATCTCCACATGTATCAACCGTGGAAGATGCTCTGTTAGGAGGCCGCGATACTTGTGCGCGATCATTGCACCATCTATATCTATAAATGTGAATGTCTGTTCGGTGTACGTTTATCACGTCTGAACCATAAGACATGAAGAGCTAAAAAATAAGCACAGTTACTAGTGTCTACCCGGGGAAGGCTTTTGGCACGGTTTTATGGCACTCGGATAGCTATTTATCTATCTATATTAATGTCAATGTCTGTTCGGTGTACAAGGCTTCACCTGTATTATATGAGAAACTTCCCATCCACAACCCTCCCCAGTCCTGCCCCCCACTCTCCATCAAGTTGGTACGTCCTACTCTGCATCTCCACATGTATCAACCGTGGAAGATGCTCTGTTAGGAGCCCGCGATACTTGTGCGCGTTCATTGCTCCATCTATATTTATAAATGTGAATGTATGTTCGGTGTACGTTTATCACGTCTGAACCATAAGACATGAAGAGCTAAAAATTTGCACAGTTACTAATGTCTACCCGGGGAAGGCTTTTGGCACGTTTTTATGGCATTCGGATAGCTATTTATGTATATATATTAATGTCAATGTCTGTTCGGTGTACGAGGCTTCACCTCTATTATATGAGAAACTTCCCATTCACAACCCTCCCTAGTCCTACCCCCCACTCTCCATCAAGTTGGAACGTCCTACTCTGCATCTCCACATGTATCAACCGTGGAAGATGCTCTGTTAGGAGGACGCGATACTTGTGTGCGTTCATTGCACCATCTATATCTATGAATGTGAATGTCTGTATGGTGTACGTTTATCACGTCTGAACCATAAGACATGAAGAGCTAAAAAAATTGCACAGTTACTAGTGTCTACCCGGGGAAGGCTTTTGGCATGGTTTTATGGCACTCGGATAGCTATTTATCTATATATATTAATGTCAATGTCTGTTCGGTGTACGAGGCTTCACCTCTATTATATGAGAAACTTCCCATGCACAACCCTCCCCAGTCCTACCCCCCACCCTCCATCAAGTTGGAACGTCCTACTCTGCATCTCCACATGTATCAACTGTGGAAGATGCTCTGTTAGGAGGCCGCGATACTTGTGCGGGTTCATTGCACCATCTATATCTATAAATGTGAATGTCTGTTCGGTGTACGTTTATCACGTCTGAACCATAAGACATGAAGAGCTATAAATTTGCACAGTTACTAGTGTCTACCCGGGGAAGGCTTTTGGCACGGTTTTATGGCACTCGGATAACTATTTATCTATATATATTAATGTCAATGTCTGTTCGGTGTACGAGGCTTCACCTCTATTATATGAGAAACTTCCCATCCACAACCCTTCCCAGTCCTACCCCCCACTCTCCATCAAGTTGGAACGTCCTACTCTGCATCTCCACATGTATCAACCGTGGAAGATGCTCTGTTAGGAGGCGCGATACTAGTGCCCGTTCAGCGCACCATCTATATCTCTAAATGTGAATGTCTGTTCGGTGTACGTTTATCAAGTCTGAACTATAAGACATGAAGAGCTAAAAATTTGCACAGTTACTAGTGTCTACCCGGGGAAGGCTTTTGGCACGGTTTTATGGCACTCGGATAGCTATTTATCTATATATATTAATGTCAATGTCTGTTCGGTGTACGAGGCTTCACCTCTATTATATGAGAAACTTCCCATGCACAACCCTCCCCAATCCTACCCCCCACTCTCCATCAAGTTGGAACGTCCTACTCTGCATCTCCACATGTATCAACCGTGGAAGATGCTCTGTTAGGAGGCCGCGTTACTTGTGTGCGTTCATTGCACCATCTATATCTATGAATGTGAATGTCTGTATGGTGTACGTTTATCACGTCTGAACCATAAGACATGAAGAGCTAAAAAATTTGCACAGTTACTAGTGTCTACCCGGGGAAGGCTTTTGGCACGGTTTTATGGCACACGGATAGCTATTTATCTATATATATTAATGTCAATGTCTGTTCGGTGTACGAGGCTGCACCTCTATTATATGAGAAACTTCCCATGCACAACCCTCGCCAGTCCTACCCCCCACTCTCCATCAAGTTGGAACGTCCTACTCTGCATCTCCACATGTATCAACCGTGGAAGATGCTCTGTTAGGAGGCCGCGATACTTGTGCGGGTTCATTGCACCATCTATATCTATAAATGTGAATGTCTGTTCGGTGTACGTTTATCACGTCTGAACCATAAGACATGAAGAGCTATAAATTTGCACAGTTACTAGTGTCTACCCGGGGAAGGCTTTTGGCACGGTTTTATGGCACTCGGATAGCTATTTATCTATATATATTAATGTCAATGTCTGTTCGGTGTACGAGGCTTCACCTCTATTATATGAGAAACTTCCCATCCACAACCCTCCCCAGTCCTACCCCCCACTCTCCATCAAGTTGGAACGTCCTACTCTGCATCTCCACATGTATCAACCGTGGAAGATGCTCTGTTAGGAGGCCGCGATACTTGTGCGCGTTCATTGCACCATATATATCTATAAATGTGAATGTCTGTTCGGTGTACGTTTATCACGTCTGAACCATAAGACATGAAGAGCTAAAAATTTGCACAGTTACTAGTGTCTACCCGGGGAAGGCCTTAGGCACGGTTTTATGGCGATAGGATATATTTATGTCTGTTCGGTGTACGATTATCACGCCCGAATAACAAGACGCAGAGACTTAAATATTTGTACTGTTACTATTTTATAAGTGAGGAAGGTTTTAGGCACGGTTTTATAGCGATCTGATAGATATTTAGTAATTTGAAGAATATAACGCGAAATGCGGAACAATAATATGACTCTTTGAAAATAATATTTACTCTTTGAAAATGGTTTTATTGGTTGCATTGTTGCTTGAGGGTTGATGGTGATAAAAGGGTGGAGTATCTTGGAATAGAAAGTTATCGGTGTACATAAAATTCTACGTGCGTGTTTGTTAGTATTTAGGGCCTGCAGGGAAAACTACAGAACGCAAACAAATGGTCTGTGTGTAATTGTTGTCCGAAGTCTCCCGTTGTATTACACCATAGCGATTCCATGCCGATAGCTATAAGGGGGTGGAAGATATGGTGGTTGAAAATTGTCAAATTATTAAAAAAAAATCGAACTGCAGGCCAGCGATGACGTTTCCGACTTTATAGCAAGGAGGTTACATACAGCGAAACGTGATGCAAGGGACCATATCTTTGATCTATGCGTGCTACAATGTCTTCAGTTCTTTCTCTGTAAGGATAAGCATACGAATAAGGAAATATAAGAATAAAAAAAAATAAAGCAGTAAAAAAAATTTTTTTAATACATCTCTTTTAAAAAATCGATTTGACGTTTCGGGTATTACATCAATTGATCGATCTGTGAACTTATACTATCATTATTGTTGAATTTCGTGACTCAATTCTTCGAAACGAGTGCATTTTTACGTGTAATTTGATATACACTACTTACTTTCCTGGTAACGTTGATTAAAAATGTTTGTTTCTAAAAAAAGGATTGTATTTCATTTCATCCTTCGAAACCAGTCTCACAGCACACTACTGAAACATAGCTTATCTATCATAATCAACCAATACGCGAGCGGAGCCGCGGGTTTGAGCTAGTATATGAATAATGGCGTATGAGATGATGGTTAACTATCCCGCACCACACATTTACACTCCATGGACGCTGACGTTCCACCTGACAATGCCAAAGCGGATTATCACCAGATCAATAATTCATGTTTCGGCATGGTTGCTGAGGCTCACTAAATAAGATACATTATGCATCTGGAGTATCGGCGTAATGATCAGGTACAAAAAGTAAAACAATTTTTATAATCGATTCCAAGCAGCTCATGATGGAAAGAGGTGTGTCAAGAATGGAACTGATGATGATAGAGAATTTGTAGGATGTTTGCTTGGCTCATATCACTTCTTCGTGCAATTGTGTGGGATCTAACGTGCGTATCAACTGCAACACTAAGCAAATTATTAATTTCGCCGCTTCTGACATCGCTTGTTTCCTTTTCATCCGCTGTCAAGGCATTACACAACAAAATTCACGTAACAGGCTGAATAGGTGGATAACAATTACTGAGAGAAATGACGTCTGTTGTGATATGTGTCCTCATACTCCGTTCAAGCACGAAATGCATTCTTCCTACACTGTCCATACACCATGAGCATGCCGACCTTTTTTGCAGTGGTAAATACCATCGTCCACTGACAACCTACGTACTAACTGACTAGCTAGTCAAAATGTATTCAAGTAACACACAAGCACGATGTAAGCAAACGTAACATCATACCTACCAACCTAACCACGTTGCATGGAACAAACAAGATTCGAACTGGAAACTTTTCACCGAAGGTTACCTCGTAAAAGAATGGCACAAGAATCTTCACATCTACATCTACATCTACATAGATAATCTGCAAATCACATTCAAGTGCCTGGCAGAGGGTTCATTAACCACTTTCATAACTTTTCTCTACCGTTCCATTCTCTAATAGCGCGCGGGAAGAAAGAACACCTAAATCGTACCGTTTTCGATCTGATTTCTCTTATTTTATTGGGATGGTCATGTCTCCCTAAGTAGGTGGGTGCTAGCAAAATATTTTCACAATCATAAGTAAAAGTCGGTGATTGAAACTTCGCAAACAGATCACGCCGCAATGAATAACGTCTTTCTATTAATGATTTCCACCCCAATTCGTGCAACATTTCCGTGACGCTTTCCCCTCCATAACGTGATGAAACAAAACGAGCTGCCCTTCTCTGAACCTTCTCAATATCTTCCGTCAGTTCCATCTGGTGAGGGTCCCACAAGGGGCAACAGTACTCCAGGAGAGGACGCACAAGTGTGATGTAGGCAGTCTCTTTGGTGGAGCTGGTGCATCTTCGAAGCGTTCTGCCAATGAAACGTAACCTTTTATTCGCCTTCCCCACAATATTTTCTATGTGTTCTCTCCAGTCAAAGTTGTTCGTAATTGTAATTCCTAGGTATTTGGTAGAATTTACGACCTTAAGGTTTGACTGATTTATCGCGTAATTGAAGTTCAGTGGATTTCTTTTAGTGGTCATGTGTATTACTTCACACTTTTCTTTATTTAGTGTCAATTGCCAATTTTCGCACCAAGCAGAAATTTTGTCTAAATCGCTTTGCAGTTGCTTTTGATCCTCTGTTGACTTCACTAACCGATAAACGACAGCATCATCCGCGAACAGTCTAAGGGAGCTATTCAGATTGTCTCCTAAATCGTTTATAAACACGAGGAAAAGTAGGGGACCTATAACGCTTCCCTGTGGAACGCCAGATATCACTTCTGTTTTACTCGATGACTTACCGTCAATTACAACGAACTGTGTCCTTTCTGATAGGAAATCGTGAATCTAATCGCACGATTGGGAAGATATACCATAAGCACACAATTTCATTAGAGGCCGCTTATGGGGTACAGTATCAAAAGCCTTCCGGAAATCCAGAAATATGGAATCGATTTGAGATCCCTTGTCGATGGCACTTAACACTTCATGTGAATAAAGGGCAAGCTGTGTTTCGCAAGAGCGATACTTTCTGAATCCGTGTTGACTATTGGTTAATACGTCGTTCTCTTCGAGGTAGTTCATACTATTCGAACAAAGTATATGTTCCAAAATCCTACTGCAAATCGACGTCAATGAGATAGGCCTGTAATTTTGGGGCTCACTCCTATTGCCTTTCTTGAATATTGGAGTAACTTGGGCAACTTTCCAGTCTTTGGGTACAGATCTTTCGCTGAGTGATCGGTTGTAAATTATAGCTAAGTACGGAGCAATTTCATCAGCATACTCTGAGAGGAATCTAGTTGGTATACAATCTGGCCCGGAAGATTTGTTTCTGTTTAGTGACTTAAGTTGTTTTACTACTCCAGGAACATCGACTTCTAAGTTTCGCATGGTGGCATCTGTTCTTGGATTGAATACTGGAGTGTTCACTTCCTCTTCTTGAAACGAACACCAATAACATTCTGACTTACGCCATTTCGGTTTGTTAGTATCAATAGGGTTTGTTCCATTTCAAAAAGAGTATCTTTGTATAACAATACTTTTTATATGTACTACTATTTTTTTATTCTTTATCAATACGAGCTCTTGAATACTAATCCATCCTGTGGAAAAGCACATCAATAGCCCATTCCATTCCTGCAATATTCGAGATGGAAATTGTAGGTGATTCACCATGTACTAAGCTCGACTTATATACGATCATACATGTAAATTTTTATTGAGTGATAGTGATGGTTTATTCTTGAACGTAGCACCCTATGCCAAAAATCGTCAGGGAGCCTATTTTTACAAACCTGGTTTGCAGTTTCTACTCATTTATTTCGTATTTAGTGAAAGTTCACTTGCTCTTTAGAGATCGGTAAAGTTTCCTACGACATCTTAGTTTTTGTTGATGGTCAACCAAAACCAGTGTCAGAGACGTTCTGCAGTCGCTTTATGGAGAATTTTCAAATTTCCGTGATCGTATGCTTTTCTAGAAGAGTGAACCAATGTATCCTTTGTATATCCTGTAAAATGTAAAACTTGAGGGATACTGAGCTTGCTAACACTCGTCCGTCCCGAGAATGAAACATTTTACTGCGTTACTCAAAGTACCCTCCGCCACAAGAAGTGTAAGCTGTCGTGTGGAGTATAGATATATCACTATCAATATGGGTACGATGTCTTGTTATTTATATAACTGTTTAAAGTTTGTGTATATTAATTTTATCGCTCTGTGGTAATTAAATTTGTATAGTTACATTTCGACCAGGGTGACAAGTTTGTATTTACTATTACGCTTCAGGTGCGGAACCAAAAGTAATTATAAGAGAAATATACTCTCCAGTACACAAATGACTAAACTTCACGTCTTACAAGGAAACCCTGGAGTGTGATGTCACAAATTCAATCTCTAGTAAGGTTCACTGAGAGCCGGCCCCGGTGGCCGAGGGGAATGAGGCGCTCCAGTCACGGTCTGCATGGCCACTACGGTCGGGGGTTCGAATCCCCCCCTCGGGCATGGATATTTGTGCCGTCCTTAGTGTTTGTTAGTTCATAAGTAATTTGTAAGTCTAGGGACTGATTACCCCGTAGTTAAGTCCCGTAAGCTATACAAGCATTTGAACATTTGATTTGGTTCAATGAGAAAACGCAAATCGCTTAATACTTAATATGTTTGAGTGGACTGGCATCTCGTGACGAAATTCAAGACCAATATCTAAACCTAAGCCTTAGTAATTTTTTAACCAATAGCCGCAAGGAAGACTAATTATCATTTCAAGACCATGTACACACTTCGAACGACGTCAGGTTTACATACAATTTACCACACCGTAAGAGTGACGTAATTTGTTATCAGAAGCAAAACTTTAGTCTTCTGAATATTATTTCCTAATCTAGAATGACGTAAATTCCTGTTAATTGTTCGATACATCATAGATAAAGAATGGCGTCAGTAAATGTAATGTGTTATTAACAATTTGCTCTCTCCTGACCACTAAAAACTATGCTCACGTAAAAATCTTGAATAATGTGACTTAGGCAATTTTTTTTTATTTACGTTTACTCATAAGCAAACGTGCCATCCGCCTCAGTAGTTTTCTCTGAATTCGAGAACAATGGCATGAATCGTGCAATAAACAGTTTTTGTTAACAATTAGCAACACTTCAAACTTGAAGTAATTCGTCATTAACAGCCACCTCATGATTCTTTTCCCATGGTGTATAGACTACGAGAACGGTGTGATGCATGCAGCGTAATTGCAGTATATTCCAACAGTGTAGATCTTGAGTAACAACACGAAAATCGAAAAGTTACCTAAGTAAATGCCTTGACGTAATTCTAGCAATTACTTACCACAGCTACCCTAACACAGTGCTCACACTTCAAAAATCATAATTATAATTCATAATAATTACCCATCTTCTAGCCGTTTCAATTTATTGTCGATAAGTACCTGAAATTAAAATAAACCTCTAATTCTCTAAATTCATCGTGCAGACCTCTACTGAGCTAATTAAAATTTATTTATGGTAATTGCATTTTTATACATTTGAATACAGCACTCATTCTCATAATAATAATAACAATAGTAATAAACAGACAATTTATAAAAAATATTCCCAGAGAAATTATCCTGTTACAAAAGCTGAGAGGTTGTGTATAGGGTTTTGAATAGTGTTCGTACAGAAAAATAGTTGCTGGGGAGGCGAGGCGATGGAGCGTGGCCTTATCGATTAGTTAATTATGCAAACAGATACAAATGAAGAGAGTGGACTCGATTATAATGCGCATGTGTCACGTGATATCAGGGCAACCTGATATCGCCACATCAAGGAAAAAAAATTCAAATGTTTGTAAAGTTTAAGGGACTTTGACAGAAGTCCACTATATTTGTGTCCGTGTTTCATATGTTATTTCACACACATAAATGTATCAGTGCCGTCGTTGGTCAACTTAAAATTCTCTTGTTATTTTCCTGTATGTATTAGAATGTTCTCCACGTTAATATACTGGGAGATTCAAGTTTTATTATGGGCCATAGTAAAAGTAAATTGTGTAACTAAATTGTACAGGTAGTGCATTTCTTATTATGTGGTCCTCTCCTCCGCTGTGTTTATTTCAGAATATAGAGAATTTATTTAAAATTAATTACTCCCTGCTTTCTTTATTTCACACCTCTCATTTTCTTAATAATGAATTATGTGGTTTATTGTGTTTTTGATAACATTTGGCTGCTCGCTACACGAGTTAAGCAGATAAATTTTCGTTGCACTGAAACAGAGGCTAATTTACTTTTTGTTCATGGAGCAGCCATTATTAAGTTGTCGTCATTGTGAGAAAGTGAGTTTAATCTTTTGTGTTCTGTAAATGGTTTTGTCTGGCGACGAGTAAATTATTTAGTTGGTTTGTGCATGGTAGTCCATTTCAGTTCTATATGCAGTCAAAATATGAATCTGGGTGCCACAGACTACTTTCTACTTAACTGCGGGTTCATGAGTTCCTAAACTGACGAACTACCTTATACTAAAGATGACACAAACATCCATGCCCGAGGGGGGATTCGAATCCCCAACGGGGAACGGCATCGCGCATCGGAGCATAGCGCCTCAATGCGCTCGACCGATCCGCCGCGGCAATGATCTCCAGTCTACACCAGAACTCACCTTGAATAAATATTGTGAACTGTGATTTTCTGTCGTATAATATATGTGAATCGACGCCCACAAGAACGAGATGGTTACATTGACGTCCTCTATGCCAATCACGGGTACTTTACGTGCCTAGTATGAGCTGAGGTGCGTCTGAAAAGTTTCACCCGGACACGAATAAGAAAACATGTGATTTCAATAGTGGCCTTTTATGTCGTGAATGTCGGAAACATTCTGTTCGGAGTCAATGGTGACGTCGCATGGCCTCACGGTTTTTGGGCTGTTACAAAGTAAGGTTGCAGTCACCAAGGATTCAAATACTAAACCTCTGCGTCGTAACAGGAATACTTACTTAGTTGTAAAATAGTGACCCTCTAATTGTGTCGCGAAGTGTAATTAATCAATAACGGTTTTCCTCAATAGTCTCCAAATAATTCACCAGTGGAAATCTGACAGGAGAGGTATGACACCAGCCTACTTGATCATCTTGGCTGATTAGGGGAAATAAGTTAGCAAATATAGCAGCCACGGAGGTCTGCAGGCATCACAGTGAGATAAAATTGATCGTTAGCCACATGTAAATAACAATATACGTCGTCAGCCACATCATTTTCATAATGGAGGGTTCCTTGTGGCAGTGAGATCAATGCTCTTTCATGTTTCATTCTTAGCTTGAGAGAGAGAAAATGTCAATTTACATGCCTCTAACCCTACGCCCACCTATTTGACTCCCATGATCTCTAAGCCAGATATATATGGTCGTCTGAGAGGCGGCCGGGTGTCGCTTATAGCGCAACGTTGACGGAACGCAACTCGAGTCCGCGCTTTCTTCGCCGCCGCACGCCTACGAGCCGCTGGCAGTCTGCTTTTAGAGTCCGTATTTGAAAGAGCTCTGAATAACGCGTCGTTTATATTCGCGTGCGGAATAACGCCTTCTGACTATACAATGTAACCTTTACGAGAAGCCGAATCGTTCAAACATGGACGCCAGACATAGCTATGACGGGTTCACTTAGTGTACGAAGTATCTGTAATGCCTTTATTAAATAAAACTTGTAAAACTCAATTGTCGATGTTCGCGTATTTCTGCACTATCCGGAACCACACGCTAACGCATCGTTACAATTAGCAAGAGGACAGCAGCAATACACCGACCCTCCCTTAAGAAGTGGTGAAATAAAATGGGATAATTTAGGAAAACCTACAATCCGGAAAAGTATAGCGATGTGTGCACTTCGGATAACATCAGAGTTCTGCAGGACCACACAGCAAACAGCGGCAGCCATGGACAATATCAGAAAACGCGGGTACAACACCGGTATTCAGGCTAATCTACGCCTACTGGCTTTAATGCGAAAGGCAGTGATCAGTGGTAAGTTATCTCTACATTCCGTTATTAATTTGCGCCAGTCGAAAAGCGAGAGACGAACGCAAGTAACACGGTCGATCTCCAAACTGTTATACACGAACTGAAAAGACAGATTCAGCAGATAAAATCAGACAATAACGATCACAGCCTCGCGAACGTTTGTACACATGATGGCTCATGTACTTCCGGCACAATAAAAAAAGTTCTCATTGTTATCACCGGTACCGGTACAGAGAACAACTCCATAGTTTGCGTATGTGACGAGGCAAATCATTGAAATAGTTTCCGTACTTAATTCGAAACGTACGAGCTTGTAAAAGACGAGAATGAGAACAGCATTCAGCTTTTTGAAATCGATCAGAGAGTACTTGATACATTCATACAGGGGTGTATGGTGATGTAGTGAACAAAGCAGACTTTCCCGATGCAAAACATTTTAAGAAGCCGTCGAAGCTGCTGTTGGATTTGTCGAAGCCTTAAGAGACCTGAAAGACGCACTAAGGGTAGAACATCGCGTGTTCTACACAAATGTCGAATGTTACCAATGCAACAGGCCCGGTCACAAGCGCATACACTGTAGACAGAAAAGAACCTGCCAAAACTGTTGAATACAAGGTCACTTAGCAAGAGATTGCCGTAATGAAAGGAAAACGAATTAGAGCAACAGACAAGTTGGGAAACCTTTAAACGACTACGGGGCCGTACGTACACTACGTGTTCAAAAGTATCTGGCAACCCCCAAACCAATACGTTTTTCATATAGGTGCATTTTGGCGCCACCTACTGCCATGTACTCCGTATCGGCGACATCAGAAGTCATTAGGGAGAGCAGAATAGGGCGCTCCGCGGAACTCACGGACTTCGAATTTGGTCAGGAGATTAGATGTTACTTGTGTCAGAAGTCTGAACGTTAGATTTCCACGCACGTAAACATCCAAATGTCAACTGTTTCTGATGTGATAGTGAAGTGCAAACGTGAAGGATCATGAAATTTCCTGGCAGATTAAAATTGTGTGGCGGAACCGGGAGTCGAACCTGGGACATTTTCTTTCGCTGGCAAGCGCTCTACAGACCGAGCTATCCCCGCACGTTTCTCGGTCCGTCCTCACAATTTTACTTCTGCCAGTACCATTCATCCTACTTTCCAAACTTCACAAAAGTTCTCCTGTAAACCTTGCAGAACTATCACTTTTGGAAGAAAAGATATGGTGGAGACATGGCTTAGCCACAGTCTTAGGGATGTTTCCAGAATGAACCTTTCATTTTGCAGCGGAGTGTGTGCTGATATGAAACTTCCTGGCAGATTAAAATTGTGTTTGAAAAGTAGGAGGCGAGGTATTGGCAGAAGTAAAGTTGTGAGAACGGGCTGTGAAGCGTGTCGCGATAGCTCAGTCTGTAGGGCGCTTGCTCGCCACAGGAAAAGGTCCCGGTTCTGGCACACAATTTTAATCTGCCAGGAAATTTCATATCAGAGCACTCTCCGCTGCGAAGTGAAAATTTCATTATGTGAAGCGACATGTACAGCACGAAAGCGTACATGCCGACCTCGTCTGTTGACTGACACAGACCTCCGACAGTTGAATAGGGCCATAGTGTGTAGTAGGCAGACATGTATCCAAACGATCACACAGGAATTCCAAACTCCTTCAGTATCCACTCCAAGTACTATGACAGTTAGGCGGAAGGTGAGAAAACTTGGATTTCATAGTCGAGCGGTTGCCCGTAAGCCACACATCACGCAGGTCAATGCCAAACAACACCTCACTTGGTGTAAGGAGTGTAAGGTTTGGACGACTGAATAGCGGATAAAATTTGTGGGACGTGACGAATCACGGTTCACAGTGTGGCAATCCGTTGGCAGGGGAATGCCCGGTGAACATCATCTGCCAGTGTGTGTAGAGCCAACAGTGAAATGTGGAGGCGTTGATGAAATGGTGTGGTCGTGTTTTTCATGCAGGGCGCATGCACTCCTTGCTGTTTTACATGGCACTATCAAAGCACAGACCTACTTTTATGTTTTAAGCACCTCCTTGCTTCTCACTGTAGAAGATCGATATAGCGATGGTGACTGCATCTTTCAACACGATCAAGCACCTGTTCATAATGTACGGCCTGTGGTGGTTACACGATAATGATATTCCTGTAATGGACTGGCCTGCACAGAGTCCTGACTTGGATTCTATTAAACACGTTTTAGGTATTTTGGAAAGCCAATTTCGTGCTAGGCCTCACCCACCTACATCACTACTTCCCCTCAGTGCAGCACTCCGTGAAGAATGGGCTTCCATTCCCAAAGAAACATTCCAGCACCTGATTGAACGTAAGCCTGCGAGAGTGGAAGTTGTCAATAAGGCTAAGAGCGGTCCAACACCATACTGAATTCCAGCATTACGGACGATGGATGCCACGAACTTGTTATTTTCAGTCAGGATATGGATACTTTTGATCACATTAGGTGTCACCACAGCGTCCGCCCCCTACAAGGGACACTGATTCCTGTTTACGCCAGTAAAACAGTTCGCTAATGACTCTGTGATACCTGCTATTTAGCCGCGGCGGAGCGCATTGAGGCGCTATGCTGTAATACTCGAGGCTGTTCCCCCTCGGGGGTTCGAATCCCCACTCGGGCATGGATGTTTGTGCTGTATTTAGTATAAGCTAGTTCACAAGTAGTTTGTAGGTTTAGGGACTGATGACCCCGCAGTTAAGTCACATAAGCTTCACAAACATTTGAACCTGCTATTTATCACGGGAAATATATTAAATCACTTATTGACACATAAGCACAAACCTCATTGATGTGCTATTCTATCGACGATACGGACAAGAGGAGACCGCCACTGTTTGAAGTGAGGGGATTGAAATGTGGAAAACTACGTAACTATGGAGAAGATGACGTAGAATTGTGCGAAGGCAAGGAGAAGTACATGGAAACGATGCAAGTGGTTTAAAATAATGATGTGCGCAATAATGGTGTGCTCAGATTTGATTTCTTGTTCGCTAATGGGGCAGATATAGTTGTCGCAGAAGGAAAGATCAGACTAGGTCGTAATATTTAGAACCTAGAAAATCACTTTTGAAATCGTACTCAATGGAACCGCAATACTTACGTCATGGGACTGTACAACCCGACCGATGCATCAGTTCAAACCCCTTATTGAAGTAAAGTCTCCGCAGACCAGAGAAGATCGGTTATTGACCGAACTATCGGAGAATTGTGAGTTACTGGACACAATGCACTGTTACGATACAAGAAGGGTAGGCATGGCTACAATGGTGAGACCGAATGAAGCGAGAGTTAGACAACAACAGTGAACATGAGCAACAAAGATGTTGTATTATCACGAAGAAAGAATGTTGCTGAAGTGTCGAGTAAAAACTATGTAATGCCCATTCCAAACGAAACATCAGATGTTGCAGTAGTGGAAAGAGATTCTTGTAATAATATTAAAACACTCCAGCAAAGAGCCGGTGATAATATCGAGCTAAAGCACAAAATTTTTAAGATGATTGAACATTTGACATCTGTCGATTAGAAGTTTTTAGCTTCTGTTTTCTTGGAGTATAGGGATCTTCTCCGAGAACGTTCAAATTTACCAGTTACTAATATAGTTCAGCACCGTATACATACTGGGAACACAGCACCAATCACTCATAAACTTTACCGAATTCCATTTAGTCAAAGGGAATTGATAGAAGAAATATTCAAGTAATAACTAGAAGCAGGAATTATAAAGCCAATGGATCCCTCAGACTCACCAGGGTCTTCGCCGGTTGTTATAGAAGAAATCTGATTATGGAGAAACACAGTTCCGTTTTCGAATCGATTATAGAGCTTCTAACGACGTTATCACCATAGACGTTTATCCATTACCACAAGCTGGTATAAGCACTGGATTACTTGAGTAGATGTCCATTATTCTGGGTTTTTGATCTTACGAATGGATATCACCAACTAACAGTGCATAAAGACAATGAAGAGAAAATGTCTTTTGTAACAGCAACAGGAGCGTATAAATACCTCGGCATGCCGTTTAGACATATAATGCGCCAGACACCTTTTAACAGTTAATTGATTCTGTTTTGCGTGTTTGCGTGGGCTCACCCAAACACAAACTCTTGTATACCTCGATGTCGTAATAAGTTTCGTAGAAAACGTGAGGCAACACCCTGAAAGACTTCACGAAGTTTTCGAGCGTATCAGGAGTGCAAACATGTCTTTATGAATAGATAAATATCACTTTGCGCAGAGCCAGGTGAATTACCTCGGACATGTTATAGCCAGAGGAGTTTTCCGTCCTGATCCAAAATTAATAGAAGCAGTCCAAACTTTTCCTGAACCACAGACAGTAAAAGAACTACAATCGTGTCTGAGATTGTCGAATTTTTATAGGAGTTTCATGGCCGATTATGTAGATATAGGATGTCCAGTGGCACAGCTATTGAAAAAAAGGGCCACGTTTAATTGGTCAACAGAATGCAAAGAAAGCAACGGCAGAACTCAAAACTGTTCTAACCATCGCTCCGGTTTTAGTCTATCCAGATTTCAGCAAGCCCTTCGTTCTCTCCACAGATGCTTTACATTTTTCTGTTATGCTATTTTGTGTCAAGAAATCGGCGATCGGTAATACCCAATATCATTTGCTTCACGACATGTAACTATAGCAGAATGTAATTATACGAACACTGAAAACTAACTTTGTGCGCTGGTCTTTGGTATCAAATGTAACATAAGTTCTTGACAGGGAGTGAATTGACAGCAATTACAGATCATGCCCAATTTGATAGGCTGTTAAGCTTAAAGGACCCAAGTTCTATATTAACAAGGAGGACATTAGAAATAACAATGAATGTATTTCAATTTAAGATTATTCACCAACCTGGAAAACAGCTTGTGAACGGTGATGTATTGAACTGTAATGTTCGTGTCTGTGTTGCCGTAAGCCATGAGGAAGGATTGAAAACAGCCCGGGAAGAAGATCCAAATTACAATTTATGGTCAAGTGATTAACGGTTCGTTGAATTAGATGGATTGCTGTACAAAATCACTAGTAAAGGAAATCGTCTGCTTGTAACGGAAAATATGAGAGAGCAAATCATGACGGAACAACATAATTCTTTACTGTTTGGTACCGAGCGAGGTGGCGCAGTGGTAACGCACTGGACTCGTATTCGGAAGGATGGTGGTTCAAATCCACCTCCGGCCATCCAGATTTAGGTTTTCCGTGATTTCCCTAAATCACTCAAGGCAAAGGCCGGGATGGTTTCTCTCAAAGGGCACGGCCGATTTCCTTCCCCCATCTTTACCCAAAAATCCGAGCGTAAGCTCCTCCTCTAATCACCACGCTGTCGACGGGACGTTAAACCCTAAGATTCCTTCCTTCCTTTACTGTTTGGACACTGCGGTAAGAAAGTAACAAATATAAAAGCTGAGAAATATTGGTGGCCAACTCGTAAGACTGACGTTTTTGAGTTTTTCTCGGAATGTGATTCTTACAACAGGCTCAATGATTTCGGAAGAATTAAGACACCATTAGAAACACTGCCAGAAACTAGTGCAGCCTTCCAAAGACTTGCTTAGATGTCGTCGGAGTTCTACGGAAGACTAAGTATTGAAATAAAACATGTTGATCATATTAGATCATTTCTCCAGATACCTTTTGATGGTACCTATCCGTGATAAAAGAGCTGAAACTATAGCTAAAGTGTTTGTAATAGACGGGCTCATCATTAAGCTTCATCAGTGACAAAGGAACGTAGTTGTAAACTACACCACTGAAGGCAATGAGAACGCACAGAACAACCCATTAACATGCTTAATCACTATCTAAGATAGAAGCACGATAACTGCAATCCCTGTTTACCATTTCTCGTAACCACTTACAACGCTAAAACCCACTCAACTGGCCTCAGTTCATATGAAATCGTATACGGAAGGAAGATGTGTTCACCCTTGGACTGGTGCTGGGATCACCAGTGAACACGTAAGGGAGCTAGCTCGCAAAATGAAGGAGTTATGGAACGGAGTGAATCAGCGGAATCATCGGTCCTTTTTTCAGCAAGAAAAGCGTCAAGATCGTCAAGCAGTTGCACCGTACCGAGTTGGAGACCTTATGTATCTGAGCAACGTAGTTGTACAGAAGACTCAAGTCAAGAAGTTTTGGAGAAGACCGTATCCCATATTGCAGGTGTTATCACCAGTCACTCTCATGCTCCAACTCCCATTTCGTTCGATTGTAGTTCATGTAAATCATGTAAAGCTATTCTTGGGTATATGTCCTGTGGCAACGCAGGAGGACGACGACGAGGATCGACCGAGGGGCAGACCAGCCGTTCATAAATCCAAGAGTTGTGCATGGCGAAGTCGCAGTTCTGACTTAGAGGCCGTGGCTTCAGCGCGAACCGAGGAATCGAGACACACATACAAACTCTGTAGACGAGTATAGTGTGAATGAATGGAAAGTATGAGTTGTGTTTCAGCAATGTGAATAAGTGATTGTGTAGTGCAACCATAAAACAGAAGCTATTACCCAAGGTGCGCAAGTGAGACTAATATTTTTCCACAGGTTACTACGAGAGACGCATTTATATCTCCTCCATTGTTTAACACTAGTGTTTATTACTAATTAACCATATTGATTGAAATTCAAATTTTCACTATGATTGTGTATTCTATTAATGCTATAGATATAGTACCACAGAACACAGGATTATTGTTTATACCATGATTAGATATGGTATTTTCAACACGTTATGCTAAACTTGTGATTAAATACGAGGGGTGTTCAAATTAAAGGATAGGAAACGACTTAACGACCAAACCGGTTGAAATCTGAATATGCCGCTTTGGGATAACGTAGAGCTATATCTAGGGATCCGAAGCATGCGTCGTCACCTTCCGCCTAAAAATTTTCAAAGCTGTGCCCCCAGCAGGCAAGATTATGCTCAGCGTATTTTTCGACATCCGAGGTCCGATACTCATCGAATTCCTCCAGTACGGAAAAACCATTAACAGTGACGTGTAATGTGAGACCCTCCGTAGCCGACGCAAGTCCATCAAGAGCAAACGTCGTGGCTGCTTACGGAGAGAGTGATTATGTTCCATGATAATGCTCGTCCACACGTCTCCAGGGTGACACAAAGTGTACTGGCCACGTTCAATGGGAGCAGTTTGAGCATCCAGCCTACAGCCCCGACATGTCGTCCTGTTACTTTCATCTGTTTGGTCCGCTAAATAAACATCTCAAAGGGAAGCGCTTCAACTCGGACAAACTGAAGGACACAGTAGAGGACAGGTTCACGTCACAGCCACGGGAATTCTGGGAACAGGGAATCCTTCAGATCTTAAACAGTGGGCTGGTTGTGCACAGGCCTCTGATGATTACTTTACAATTAAGACTTCAATTATACTAACAGCGTCGTTTCGTACCTTTTCATTAGAACACCCCTCGTGCAATCTGTCTGACATTCACCAACAACTCAATTCCGTTAAAAAACAAATTGGTCTCATTCGTTCTGTTAAGGATAATGATACAGGTTTGGAACGTCTGGGTATGATAACTGGCTTAAAGGTAAAACGCAAGTAGAGTCCATATTTACCAGTTACGAACACAAGACTAAATGTTTTTTAACCTGCTCCCATTTAACGAAAACAAACAGAAAAATGTTCAAATGTTTGTATACCTTATAGGACTTAACTAAGGGGTCATCAGCCCCTAAACTTGCAAACTACTTATGAACTAGCTAATACTAAGGACGGCGCAAATATCCATGCCCAAAGGGGGATTCGAACCCCCGACCGTAGTGGCCGAGCAGACCGTGACTGGAGCGCCTCAGTCCCCTCGGCCACCGCGGCCGGCAACAAACAGATGTCAGGCATTCATGGACTACATCAACTAAAGGGTTATTTACTAATCAGTAAGGGTCGAAGGTGTTTTGTATCTCTGAATGAAAGAGATATTCATACATGTAAACGTATTCAGAAGTTAATTTCCCCAGAGTCGGCAGTACTCTTAGATGGTAGAGTCTACAACCGTGAGATAGAATTATTTATGCATTATCCACCACCAGATGATTGCACTAGAATTTTAATGCACTTATCACATATTTCTTAAATGATATTCTGAAGGTCAAAATGGAAATGAGAGTATGGCTTTCTTGGCCGGGAGATCCCTTACGGGATTGTTCGGCCGCCTGAGCGTAAGTCTTTCTATTTGACGCCGAGTGGGGGACTTACGTGCCAATGATGAGATGATGATGATTAGGACAACACACAGAACCCAATCTCTGCCGAGAATCGAACCCGGGCCCCCTACGTGGTAGTCAGCGATGCTGCGGACATTCTGAAGGTATTATTTACTCTTTCAATTCAAACCAAATTAAGCGGTATTAATTTGAAATGCTACGCTCTGTGATTTATCATGTGATCTGTTTGACGTGTCTTCTGTGTTACTAACCACTTTTCACGCAGCTAGAATTTAGCCTTTTTTATTATAATGAATCATGCCTTCTCCCATCCCTGCCCAAATTTCCTAAATATATTGATTTAATTATGGTATCCATGAAACTACAATGCATACTAATTAGGAGTTAAATTTCATTCAGACAGGATATAGAATTAAATCTTTTGAATCTTCCATTAATGCTAATCCATACTTCATTGTCATTGTAGTGCTCTTCTTGCTTTTATTAATGTATCTTTTGTTTACAGCATAGCTAATGTACGAAGCTGATGTCTTGAAAACCCGCTCGTCAGTACCAGCCGTGACTGTGTCTGCAAACAGAGTAAATGTTGAAGTGCCGTTGCCGAAGTGAATTATTATAGTGCTCCAAATAAAATCTGGTAGATGTACCGGATGATAGTTATACAGAAAATCATGTGCTGGTGGAGAGTCAGATATAAAACGGATGACTGGTCAAAATAAAAACAGTAAAATATACATAAAATATTAACCGCCATAGTGCACATGTCTGTTTGGTTTTATGGAGGTTCTCAACATTTGGCGTTCGGAAATCAGTTACGTGACATCCTTCGCCCGAAACCTTGCCCGAAACTCTTTTGTATCGCCATCTTGCTTTCTGTATTTTATGATTTTCTTATTATAACACAAGCGTTGTCATTTCAAAGCAATGTCGCTCTGAAAATTATCAAAAACACATCGTTGTTGCCGGCCGCGGTGGCCGAGGTGACTGAGGCGCTCCAGTCACGGTCAGCTCGGCCACTACGGTCGGGGGTTCGAATCCCCCCTCGGGCATGGATATTTGTGCCGTCCTGGTTTCTAAGTAGTTCATAAGTAGTTTGTAAGTTTAGGGACTGATAACCCCGTAGTTAAGTCCCATAAGCTTAACAAACATTTGAACATTTTTGAACATCGTTGTTAGGACAATGAATTACAATATAACGTCTAAAAATCCCATGTTAGCAGATAGCGCTTAACATCGATGGTACCAGAATTACGGCCGCGGTGGAGTAGCCGAGCGGTCTAAGGCGCTATGCTGCGGAGCGCGCAGTTGCTCGCCGTCGGAGGTTCGAGTCCTCCTTGGAGCGTGTGTGTGTGTGTGTGTGTGTGTGTGTGTGTGTTCAGTCCTTAGGTTAGTTAGTTTAAGTAGTTTAGCTAGGGACTTACGACAATAGGAGTTTGGTCCAATAGGTTTGCAAACATTTGAACATTCGAACAAGAATTACGGACTACTCTCGCAGCTGTTGGACGTAGCGTAATGGGCAGCGAATTAGTTTGTGATGCAGGAACATCTCAGAAGGTGGTTCGAAACTTGCCGGGCGCGGTGGCTCAGAACACTCGGTCAGAGGGTTGCCGGCGTGGTAGCTCAGAATCCTCGGTCAGAGTGCTCGACGCCCTCTGAGACAAAAAAACTGAGTGAACAACGAAACGTCGAAAAAAAAAAAAAAAAAAAAAAAAAACCCCTGAGAAAAATTCTCAACGAACAGCCAAGATAGAAGATGAGCAAACGACAGCAAATCATCGATCTACCTGAAGAAGAAAAAAAATTTTATATAAGTAAAATTATGAAAACCCGCAACTGGCATTTTTTAAAATATCTTGTTCCCTAAAAGGTTTTTGCACACTCTTGTTAATTGATCACAACTATATCCTGCAAGGTTCTGAGTTGTCCTAAGGTAACGGCACTTTCTCAGAAAAGTGCATATCATGAAATAAATACCAACGAATTGCAAACATAGACTTCTTTATCACTTGTACACAAACTGGGTAGATGCTTTTACAATGACTGTTGTAAATTACGTAGTCATAATAGGAACATTGTGTATAGATTACGTGTTAGAGCTTAGTGGAATTCGGTTTTACCACACTTACTCCGTTTGTTATTTGAACTGTAAAAGAAAATGTAGTGACAGTTTGAAACAGAATATATGCTCTTTTAGCGCCGAACAAAGTAACATGAACAAAGTCGTATATTAACAACAGAAAAGGTAATATAAGCAACGTTAAAAGCGTCCATAGCAACCATGCCAAAGACAAACATTTTATTAGTAAATAATGACTTTCAACGTATTCCATTAATAGTGAATAATTGCTTGGGGAAAAAAAAGGCAATTTGTTGCAACGTATACACTTCTCATCCTTTTCATTAAGGAACGACAGTTGCCACAGAAATCTGGGAGTCCATTTATATATGAAACTACCCGTATCTGCACGTTGTTTAGAATATTAACTATCACAGTATCAACCCCGTTGTTGTGCAAATGCTTCAGAAGACGATGTTCAATTTGTTGTTACATATTACACGGCGTGTTCACGAAATAGAACACATTTTAGAGCGAGTACTCTTACATCTGCACAACTCTAAACATTGCAGAATTAATTAACATCAGAGCAGGAAACCCTTTCAGGAGCCAAAGCGAAAAAAAATGTATTGGCGTGTTTCGAACTACCGACCACATGCATCAGAACGTAACACACGGTGAACAACTAGGACACTGTCCATTAATTCTCGTACTATGGCTGGCAGTTGCTAACAGCTAAAATGACATTTTAGACACTATATTATAATTTATCGTACTATGAACGACGTGCTTTTGTTAGTTCTTCAGTGCGCCTCTGCTTTGAAATGACAACGCGTAAGTTATGAAAGGAAAATCATAAATTACAGGAAGCAAGATGGCGTATGCCAGTATGTTCTGTATGTTCTGGGCGAGGTATGTCACGTGATATTTCCTAACGCCTGGTTTACGTAAAATCAAGTGACGGTGTCAAATCGCCGTTATTTTTATGTAAATATCTCTGTAACGGTGTGAGTTACGAAAATTAAAAAACATAAAAGAAGAAAGTTGTAGAGAATTTTCTCCTCTAAAAATTCGGTTATTCAATTTTCGTGTCATATGAACCGTTTGTTTGAAATTACAATTAATTTACAGGCGGCTTTGTTTAGCGTTACTAACGTGATTTTTTCCAAAAATTTGGAAAAGGAGGTTCTGGTCTCTGGCGGCCTACAATTATGTCTGTAAAATTTGGCGCCGATTGGTTGAACAGTTCGACCTAAAAAGTGGTAACACGTTACGGACGGATAGACAGACATACATCGTCAAATCGCCATTATTTTTGTAAATATCTCTGAAACGCTATGAGATATGAAAGAAACATTAGTGAGCAATGTTGAAGTACACCTTATCCTCTACACATTCAAGTTTTCAATTTTCATGTTGGATTAAAGGTTAAGCCGTTATTTTCATTTAAATTTCGAACCGTCAAATGTCGATCGCAAACGCCCACTTTCAGTGTTAGTAAAGTAACCTAAAGTGGGCCAAACAATGTAAACTCTCGGCCGCGGTGGCCGAGGGGACTGAGGCGCTCCAGTCACGGTCTGCACGGCCACTACGGTCGGGGGTTCGAATCCCCTCTCGGGCATGGATATTTGTACCGTCCTAGTTCGTAAGTAGTTCATAAGTAGTTTGTAAGTTTAGGGACTGATGACCCCGTAGTTAAGTCCCATAAGTTCTACAAACATTTGAACATTTTTGAACATGTAAACTGGCAACGGAAAAAGGTTTTGGTGATGGACGTTGTTAAATGTTTAGAACTTGTATGCTTCGGGTGGAATCTGTAAAGACGTACTAATAAATGCCTAGAGAAATCAGGTGCAGTGTCAATAAATACCCACTTGCTTTCTTCTTCCTTCAGGGTGTAAACATTAACTGAAACATCTAGATTTTGCCTTTCAAATTCTTGTGTGTTGTGAAGTGTAATGGAGAATGAGATGCCACTGTATTAATAGTGCACACAAACAATAAATTAATTCTTTGGTATATGTTCTTCCAACTGAAATAATTAATATAATTAATCTTGCAAGCAAAGCGTTGTTTTCATCCTCATAATTAGTTTTTAAAATAATAAATTCCTTTTTAACACCCGCGTGAGACGGAAAAAGATGCCACCGTCCCTTTCCCCTCCCTTTAAGGAATCATATACATATTACTTGATGTCAATGTGGTTACACAGCTGCCTACTTTACCACACCCTCCTTCCTACGTATTGGAAAAATGGTACACGTAAAAGTTGTGAACATATTTGAAACTTAGACACTGTGCAAAATTACACCATCCTTCCCTTCTCTCCCCTTATCCTCCCCGAATATTAGATACTGACTTTTTCTCCGACATTGCCACCACTGTCTCTTGGAGGGGAGGAGACCGCAGCGAACATGGGAAGGTCAGTGAGTTTAGTAATTTCTCCAGTTTTGCAACAAGTGTCCCTTCCGGATTTTACTGTTTCACAAATTCCAGTGGGTTTTCTTTACTTTTTTCTGTATAAATATGTGCAACATTTATAAAGTTAATTTTTGACCCGTTCTCGAAACAAAAAAGTAGTCTAAAGATTTTTTTAACTATATTCTGTCATTTATTCTTTTCAGGCAGACTATATATGTTTTCCCACATTTTTATTAAACAGAGTAATCAGTGAAATTACAATAAGCCACGACCTGAAAGTAAAGTAACAGTAACAGTGTGTTGATTGCCTCAGAGTTTCCGAACGACGCGCGGGAATGGCAGCACAGTCAAGGGCGTCTTGTCGTGGATAGTGTGACAGCTTTCGTAGGAGTTTCGAGTTTTCCCTCCGGCTTGTGCGTGTCGGTTGTCTTAACCATAAGTACATTTAAGTAGTTTTCAAGTCTATAGACCGATGAGGTCAGAATTTTGATCCTTAGGTTTACAAACATTTTAACATTTTTGAGTTTCCAAATTTGGTGCACATTACCAAAATACACTACTGGCAATTAAAATTGCTACACCAAGAAGAAATGTAGATGATGAACGGTTATTCATTAGACAAATATATTAGACTACAACTGACGTGATTACATTTTCACGCAATTTGGGTGCCTAGATCCTGAGAAATCAGGAACAACCACCTCTGGGCTTATTAACGGCCTTGATACGCCTGGGCATTGAGTCAAACAAGGCTTGGATGGCGTGCACAGGTACAGATGCTCATGGAGCTTCAACACGATACCACAGTTCATCAAGAGTAGTGACTGGCGTACTGTGACGAGCCAGTTGCTCGGGCACCATTGATCAGACGTTTACAATTGGTGAGAGATCTGGAGAATGTGATGGCCAGGGCACAGTCGAACATTTTACGTATCCAGATAGGCCCGTACAGGACCTGCAAAATGCGGTCGTGCATTATCCTGCTGAAATGTAGGGTTTCGCAAGGATCGAATGAAAGATAGAGCCACGGGTCGTAACACATCTGAAATGTAGCGGCCACTGTTCAAAGTGCCGTCAGTGTGAATAAGAGGTGACCGAGATGTGTAAACAACGGCACCCCACACCATCACCCCGGGTGCTACGCCAGTATGGCGATGACGAATGCACGCTTACAATGTGCGTTCACCGCGATGTCGCCAAACACGGATGCGACCATCATGATGCAAGAAACAGAATCTGGATTCACCCGAAAACAGGACTTTTTGCCATTCGTGCACCCAGGTTCGTCGTTGCATACACCATCGCAGGTCCCCCTCTGTTGACTCAGGGTTCGAGACGTGACTGCACGATCCGTTACAGCCATGCGCGTAAGATGTCTGACATCTCGACTGCTAGTGATACGAGGCCGTTGGGATCTAGTATGGTGTTCCGTATTGCTCTCCTGAACCCACCGATTCCATATTCTTCTAACAGTGATTGTATCGCGACCTACGCGAGCAGCAATGTCGCTATACGATAAACCGCAAACGCGATAGGCTACAATCTGACCTTTATCAAAGTCAGAAACGTGATGCTACGCACTTCTCCTCCTTTCACGAGGCATCACAACAACGTTTCACCAGGCAACGCCGGTCAACTGTGTTTGCGTATGAGAAATCGGTTGGAAGCTTTCCTCATGACAGAACGCCGTAGGTGTCGCCACCGGCGCCACCCATGTGTGAAAGCTCTGAAAAGCTAATCATTCGCATATCACAGAATCTTTCTCCTATAGGTTAAATATCGCGTCTGCAGTACGTCATCTTCGTGGTGTAGCAATTTTAATGGCCAGGAGTGTATGTAAGGGAAGAAGATTTTATTTTGAACTGAATTATGTTAGTTTACTTTAAATGTTCAAGATAATGGAACGGATCGTTATAGGACGTAGTATGTACGTCGTTTGGTTGATTGAAGACGAACATTGAAATATAATTAATATGTTTGGCAATAAAATCTAAGATACATCGCAACTCTCGTCATCAGTGTCTGTGTTCCATTACCATTGTTCAAATATATGTAAAGCTTATGAGACTTAACTGCTGGGTCATCAGCTCCTAAACTTACAAACTGCTTATGAACTAACTTATATTAAAGACAACACAAACATCCATGCGCGAGGGAGGATTCGAACCTCCGACGCGGGAGGCCGCGTGATCCGCAACATGGCGTTCCACATCGCTCGGCTAATCTCGCGCGGCCATCACCAGTGAAATATATACAATAAACATACAGTAAGGACATGGTGTATTGTCTGTTTGCTGCAGGTATAAGTTACTATTTGTGTTCCTGGTAGCTTTCATTGATTCTAAAGTGATACCACTGTGTTTCTATAACTGTGTAGATGATCACATAAGTTTTTTATATTCAAACCTGTCTAGTTAGGGCAATTTTTCATGTAAATGATGTTATATTTTCAAGTATGGTATTTTAAATACGTTTTTCTTTTATAAATATCAAATGTTTCTAATCACAATTTTTACAATTTTTGTTGTGGAAAATAAAGAGTAAATGGAGTATGGGAACAGCGTGTGCAGTCATGTAGATTATGAGTACTGCCAGGAATTTTTCATACAGAAGAAACTGCAGAGGAGATGAATCATATGAATACACAGGAAGATGGATAACTAAGACTCCTGTGCGAGAAATTAATGTTTCGCTTATATCATGCCATTTTATGCAAATTTTCTTCAAGACTGTCTATGTGCAGGTATTGTTGGAAACGAATATACAGTTCCTGTCTCATAAAGCGAAAACCATTAGTTCTGTATCAGACAAAGTTGTCTTTAAGGTGCACACAGCTTTTTATTTCTTCGGGACTTGATTCTTCTTTGGAGTGGAGGTAGTATAGCTTGGTGCGCAGTTGTAAGGCAGGACAGACAGTGAGGTTCCAGACCCACGAGGAATGTTCGTGAAGCAGTAAAGTACTGGACTCGTAACCGGGGCTGCTCTTGAGCAGAATCACTACACATTCCCCAAGCTGGCGCTCTTGTTATCTCCTTCAGCGGGTGAAACGTAAAACACCACCAGCGAAGTACTTCGCCTCAGATACACTGAATGAGTCAGAGCTGATTCGTCTTCCTTTTAATGGACCTTCACCAGGCCAGAGAGCTCATTCTGAGGAAACAAGGAATAAATTAAACGACAAATAATCATCTTGATGTAGAAGCCCTTCTGTTCCGTGCTAAAATAACAAACATTTAGTTTGTTGATTGTATGGGTCTGGCTTGATCGAAAACACAATGCCCTTTTTTTTGTTATACATACATGTTTAACTGCAGTTGCTGCATTGTCAGTGGGCCTTTATTCATTTCTTGTAATAACGCGTTTACGATATTTCAAGTTTCCTAAGCCTTTTGAATAGATCATCCTTATTATTCTGATATTGTCTACAATATTGGATGTGAATGAAGAATAGCACTGTATCAATTTTCACCGTCGCTGCTTACGAACTTGTTTTCACAATTTCACAACATGTAATAACAAGGAAGGAATAAAAAAATGTTCAAATGTTTGTATAGCTTATGTGACTTAACTACGGGGTCATCAGTACCTAAACTTACAAACTACTTATGAACTAGCTAACACTAAGGAAGGCACAAATATCCATGCCCGATTGGGGATTCGAACCCCCGACCGTAGTGTCCGTGCAGACTGTGACTGACGCGCCGCAGTCTCCTCGGCCACCGCGGCCGGCAAGGAATATAAGGTCCACTGATGATACTGCAACTGCAGTGAAATCTATATCTACATCTACATAGATACTCTGCAAATCACATTTAAGTGCCTGGCAGAGGGTTCATTAACTACTTTGTGAGGGGGCTGACATGGAGCCATTTATTTCGCATCTCAATATATTAGGTGTTTAAGAAGTTTTCTTGGTTGGAGAACTGTGTGTGTGAGAGAGAGAGAGAGACAGTAGATGAGCTTGTATCCCGTGGGAAAGCTCCGCCCCTATTGCTCCCTCCTATACTAATTGTCCGCCAAAACTTTAAGCTTCTCTTATTAATATTTAACTTTCCTATGTCTATTAAAAATTACCTGTATACTTTCTGTAATACTGTTGTGCTAAGCTATATTTCGGTTAATTCAAAGATTTAATTATTTGTATATTTTGTAATAAGCTGAACAATGTTAGTCTACAAGTTTCGCCAGGGACAGTTTATACGTCATGCAACGTTTATATTTTAAACATTACTTAGTCTGTATATTTGTGCTTGGATATACACTGGCATTTCTTCAATAAAAACAAGCACTGGCATCCTACAAAAGCTAAAGTTATTCGTAATGCAGTACTTCCTAGCCACATCTCAACACCTCTTTTAACATCACTTCAAGTACAACGGATGTGCGACCTGTGTGATTCACCTGCGCAATGGGACATCAACTACGACAGAAGACACAAGGTTAGTAAAAGAGTGAATTCAGACATGCACTGCAGTTGTACGTCGACACGGCATTCGCGTGCAGTGCTGCCCCGTTTACAAACCAGGGCACTGGCACGAAGTGCGATGGTAACATCGCCGAGGGAAGGCATGAAAGATGGGAGCTGTTTTAGGAATTTTGTCAACTAGGCACTGACCTTCCCTCCCTGTCTAAAAAAAAAAAAAATAAAAAAAAAAAAAAATTAGAAGCCCCGCCGTAACTTTCATAACTTTTCTCTACCGTACCATTCTCTAATAGCGCGCGGGAAGAAAGAACACCTAAATCGTTCCGTTTTCGATGTGATTTCTCTTATTTTATTGGGATGGTCATGTCTCCCTAAGTAGGTGGGTGCTAGCAAAATATTTTCACATTAAAAGGTAAAAGTTGGTGATTGAAAATTCGCAAACAGATCACGCCGCTATGAATAACGTCTTTCTTTTAATGATTTCCACCCCAATTCGTGCAACATTTCCGTGACGCTTTCCCCTCCATAACGTGATGAAACAAAACGAGCTGCCCTTCTCTGAACCTTCTCAATATCTTCCGTCAGTCCCACCTGGAGAGGGTCCCACAAGGAGCAACAGTACTCCAGGAGAGGACGCACAAGTGTGATGTAGGCAGTCTCTTTGGTAGAGCTGGTGCATCTTCGAAGCGTTCTGCCAATGAAACGTAACCTTTGGTTCGCCTTCCCCACAATATTTTCTATGTGTTCTCTCCAGTCAAAGTTGTTCATAATTGTAACTCCTAGGTATTTGGTAGAATTTACGACCTTAAGGTTTGACTGATTTATCGCGTAATTGAAGTTCAGCGGATTTCTTTTATTGGTCATGTGTATTACTTCACACTTTTCTTTATTCAGTGTCAATTGCCAATTTTCACACCAAGTAGAAATTTTGTCTAAATCGCTTTGCAGTTGTTTTTGATCCTCTGTTGACTTCACTAACCGATAAACGACAGCATCATCCGCGTACAGTCTAAGGGAGCTATTCAGATTATCTCCTAAATCGTTTATAAACCCGAGGCAGATCGATGAAATTTAAAACGAAATTAATAACAAATTATTATTTAGTACAAGAATTTTATTTTAATAATTCTTCATGTACATCTCCATTAACATATGTGCTGACTACGAGAGGTTTGCTCAGTGGTGAAAACAAAGACTTTTGTTGTTTCAGTCGACAGTCATGTGATAAGGATAATATTCTTGACATTTTTTTGAAAAAGAAATTAATATAGGTAATGAAACAATATCTTTAGTAGATGAGTTCTGTTATTTGGGTATAAAAATAATTTATCATGGCAAAGTAAAGAAAATCACATAATAAAAATAAAATGTAGAAAAAGGAAGTCTCGCGACGATTTCCTTCCACCGAAAAAAGTTGAGAAATCACATGTTGAACCAAGTCGGTTATTTTAGCTAGTGTTCACAGAACTACCTATATAACACCATGATATAATTTGTTATCTAATTAGCTAATACACCAATATTTATAGCTACTATATCAATATTATACGTCATTATTTATATGAGAAACATGATTTTACAATCGCACCATAATAACACAAGAACAATTAAAATGGTCTGGCAACTGCACATCGACAAAAATGAAGTAACAATAATTTATATTCCATTACGTAACCAGACATGATCACATAAGAATGTAGGAAACTCTCATTTGCATAAAGTACTTTAAATATTAATTATGTTGCCACGTTATTAACAAGTGAATATATTTACTATAGAAATAAAGATGTATAATATTGATATAGTCAGCATAAAAGTTTGTAGATAACTAATTAGATAGAATATGACAAGGTGTTGAGTAGTGGTTCCATGAAAACTACCTAAAATAACCGACCTAGTTCCCCGTGAGATGCCGTAGCTGTTTTCACATTTTATGTTTGTTTTCGATTTCATTTGTTTTTGTATGTATCCTTTGTTTTCATCTTGGGTAACTTTTTTGTTTACACCTACCACTCTCTGCCTCTTATGATTTATCTCGGAGGCTTTGATGTAACAATTTTTCGGAAGTGTGGAAAGTGAATTATGAAGTTATTGTTCAATCCTGCCATGATGTACACATACTGCAACGTGCTGTGAATTACTATGCATATATCAAACGTTATTCTTTTTTCATGCGTTAGTTTGTGAACATAGAAAAAACACGGAAAATGCAGATAAGGTATATTTTCCTGCTTATGTCATACAACAGTTAGTAATTCAAAAGTAATAATTGAAGTCCATAGAAAGAAACCTTGTTTCTCAGTGTACACAACTGTATCATATAAAAATAATTACATATAATTGTATAAATCCTGTTCCTAGAATCAGTACAGTGAGTGACTTACGACATACAAATAATTTCTTTCTGAGAAAAAAATCAAGTATGATAGTATTAATAAAACTATTTAAATAAAAGAATGATTTCCTTAATTTTCACCATTCTGGGCTTCAGTTGGAGGACGTTTTGGCAAAGCAGGTAATTTTGCATTATTATTTATTGAACATGCAGTATAATGCAAGCTCAGTTCTATAGTTCCCACATTTTTGAAAGCTACAAATGAATAACTCGTATTTCAAGAATGTCTATAGGTCTAATGCTGCACCTTCACCTTCAATAACGAATCAATAGTTATTTCTTTAACGTACACGGAGAGCATAGACTTTTGTGACCATCTCATTTGAGTTCATAAGATAGTTTCCTGTGAGATATTTTGGAAATGTTTCCAATGAAATAGCAAAGTTCTTAATGTGATTCTACTCCAACCAATTTCACGTTTATGTCAAAGATGCTATCTGATGCGCAAAATCTATTTCCTTTGTTTCTGTATTTCATACATATCTTCCATTCTCTGTGATTTCCACCGGCCGCGGTGGCCGAGGGGACTGAGGCGCTCCAATCACGGTCTACACGGCCACTACGGTCGGGGGTTCGAATCCCCCCACGGGCATGGATATTTGTGCTGTCCTTAGTGTTAGCTAGTTCATAAGTAGTTTGTAAGCTTAGGGACTGGTGACCCCGTAGTTAAGTCCCATAAGTTCTACAAACATTTTTCTCTGTGATTTCCATAAGACTGTTTGTACATCATGCACCGCATGATCCATGAGTAACATCTTTCCAGCATCAGCAATGAGCTTTATTTGATTTTCTAACCAATGTCTTCGCGTCTCCGTTCAATTATTAGCTGTTTCGAATAGAAAAATTCCCGTAATTCATATATGCATGGTGTTCACTGCAATATATATACCAGGTGGCCCACGGACGCAATCTTTAGTTTTATGTTTTCCGCCTACGTTAGTGGAAGACGTCTTTCCTTGTCCAGAGAAGGGACTGCTCTTACAAGCGAACCTTCACTGAGCTGTGCGGCCATCTGTGTACGTTATCCCTCTCGTTTCGCTCTGACGAGATCGATTGGCCATCCGGCAGTAATTCGAGTGAGGTCTTACAGTCAAACAGATAACCACTTCAATGTATTCCAGCGAAGACTACACAGATATGATACTGATATATGGGGAGACGCACTGCAATGCCTCCGCGGCTGGAAGCCTGTATTCATAACGTTTTCCAACGCGACGCACAGTGGGACGGAATCTCCAAATCGTGGCCAAAACCCCAAGGAGACGTTTAATTCACACGAAACGCAATAAATGTTTTTTTTTTATTTTTAGGTGGCTTATTACGAATTTTATTGTTAAAAATTGTCTAAAGAAAATGGCGAAGCTAATATAGCAACGTGACCCATGAAAATCCATAATAATGTATTAATAATAGCGTATATATAGTATTTAGACACTAATAATTAATAAACTGCCAACGTGATTTGTTTATTATAACAAAATAACAACATATTTGTCGAAAATATATCGGGAAAAAAATTCTTCGATAACACACACATTGTAATTCAATAATATAATGAAACAATCTTCAAAGTCGGTGACAGAACACAAATAATAAATGTAATAGTATAATCAACAATAGAAGTAATAAGTGTAGGGAATAAAGACAATCATTCTTCACACTGAAAACTTAATATGATTGAAGGTTTTGTTCTGATGCATACAAAATGTCGGCCGCACGGGCACTTGTAAATATTCATTATACAAGAGAAATGAAAGATTTTGGCAGCTGAATCTTGTCAATTCCATCAGTTAAAATTCCGCGGTATATTGCGGTATATGCTAGTTTTGCTCTAGTAGAACATGCAAGTTCGGCCAAAATGGTCGTTTTGCACAGGCAGCGGAAAAAATATAATATAAATAGGATAACCATGCAATTTTTACCGATTTAGTGTACGAATATTTTGTACATACCTATAGCAACCAATTCCATCTTGTAGAACTGAAACTCTTCAATTCACTACCAAAATATTCACTCACAAAATGAGAGTAAATTTCTCTTCCTTTCACAGCGCCGCGTGTGCTCCTGACGAATGTCACTTTTGAACTCACATAACTCAACAGGTATCGAAGGTGACGACCTCTCCTGTTGGAATGAGATGCCCCAATCCTTCGCCTACCCAACCCACCCATCAAAATTCCGAAAGTAGAATATTCGTTTTCGTGGTTTTGGCCACGTTTTGGGGATTTCGTCCCACTGTGTGACGTCTACCTTCTGTGTACGTTTTCTGACGTACAGAGATGCGTTTAAGAACCGAGAGTGCTTTCTAGGTCCAATGTCTCGTGCACAGATCAATCCGCGACGCACCTGATGCTTTGCAGAATGTTATTGAGTATTTTGGAGCACATCCCACTTGAGATAAGCATATCTTAAATGAAAATTATACGTACTAATTAGGTAGTGTAAACAAAGATGTTATCGTGCTACTTAATCTAGGTTACAGAATTATTTGTAATCATAATAATAATATGATCATTGTTAATAATATCAAGCAAGGCATTAGCTATCACCCACTAATACCTATTTGCCATCGTAATCAGGACAAAGAAGAGCTGCAGCAGGGCTGGGGGTTTCGAGGTCTTCGGTAGAAAGGATACTGAAGGCACCTACACCAACAGCTGTATGGAAAGATTTCCAAAGTCGGGTATCGTTCTGCAGACTTACGGTATGATAAATAAAGTAGGCGTAAATCCGAACTTCATCATGCAGATTTTGCGGGGAGATGAATGCTCTTTCGCCACTGACGCCACTGTGAATAAACATAATCTATATTACTGGGCACCTGCAAATCCTCACTGGTTACGACCACAACACATGCAAGCGCACTGGGGTGTTAACGTATGATGCGGGATTCTAGGAGACCACACTATAGGACTAATTTGCCTCCCAGACTAACTGGTCGGCAGTATTTGCAGTTTCTACAGAATAAGCTGGACCTTGGACGTCCATTAGAAGACACTTCAGTAAGGTGCGCGGGAGAGGCTTCGGCACGATAGTGCACCACCCAATTATTGTAGTGGTGTTAGAGAATATCTGAACAATATGTATCCCGAACGGTGGGTAGGTCTTAATGCTTTCATTAAATAGTAAGCGAGATCACCTGATTGAACGCCCTTGGATTTTTTGATATGGAGATACATGAAATCCAGGATTTAAGACACGGAACCGGAAAGATCTGTTGAAAAGAACGAATACGTCATGTTAGCGCTTCAGTTCCAGCAGAAATGTTAAGAGCTGTCTTTACTAATACCGAGAGGCGCTTACACCAGTGTGCCCAACAAGGTGGACATGAATTTGAAATTGTGTGCTATAACTAATGTAATAGCCTAATGAAAAATTGTCAGTTTATAACATAGGTTTATCACATCATGCATTATATTCATTACTCTTCATTGAAATTAAAGGTAGAATACCATTTATTTCATATTTCCCATTTGAATCACGAATTGTTGCATTATATGTTGGTTGTAAATTAGTGCCATTTATAAAGTAGCACCCCTCTTACAGTATGCAAGTTGTCTAGTGACGAACTATAGGAAAATTTATAGCTGTAAATTATGTGTTTCCAAGCGGCACTATTAGGTTTAGAAAGGTCTCCTCCCTGTTGATTTGGAGCCCCTGTACTTATCTGGTTAGGCAATCCTTTCGGCGTCTGTGGTATCCGTGATTAACTAACGTCGAAAAACGACTGCGTCCTTGGGTCACCTGGTATACTGTCACATTAGCAAGTGATATTTCCCAAACATCACTTTTTCACTGCCTACATACTTTCCACTGCACTACTTCTGAATTTTGCAGTCCAGAACCCGAAATGTTTGACACTATGATATTATCTACATTGAAGATAGCGTTTTGAAGAGTGTTTGATACACAAGCCTCTATTATAACTTTTCTCTCTCTTAATTTATGTGGGTGACGTTCGTTTCTTTCATCTTAAATGGTTTTTCCATGTTATACCTTGACTTTTTTCTTGAAGTACCATCGAAAGTGGCGTGTTATGAAAAATAAGCAAAATCTCGGGCAGCTGAGATCTGCAAATGTAAGTTCAAACGCTCACTGCTGCTCTAAATTACTTTATGAGTGGCCACAATACATGCACAACGGATATTTATCTAACTGCTCACTCCTTAAGGAAGCAGCCAACGTTTTAACAAACACAAAATCAATGTTAAAAATGAATAGATTATTAAACATGGGAAGGGGAGCATGAAATCATAAAGGAGAGGTTTGATAGTTTAAAATCATAATCTATTCAGTAAAATAACAAGCAAATAAACGTGGGTAGACCAAATACAGCACACACCTTGTACAAAAGTGAATTAAATCATACAGTTATAATTACTGCTCGTATTAAAATTGTTTCTGCCCTTTATGAATATGTAGGTAACGTGGGAGGAAATGTTCAAATACACAATGCGTAGCTGAAAGCACATTCATTAATTCACAGACACGCGCATAAAGCTAGGCGATACATTACAATCCTGTAACATATAATAGCAGCGGCGAAACGAAGCGTCGGCGGCGTCTTGACGAGATGGCGGGTGTCTTGATCACAAATTGAATGATACTGTGCACTGATCGAGCTCATGCGTGGGGAGGCAGCGGCTCACTATACTTAAGTACCACGTGGTGTGCGACCACGCCGAATTTCATAAAATTTACACGAAGGAATTCATTTAGAATAAGCGAGTAAAGCACACGCGAGAATTTGTCTTGAAGAAAGCTAATATTAACAAAAGCATCGCTGAAGGCCGAAGTAACGACCGTTACGAAAGCACGTGGTGCAATCGGTTATATAGGACAGACAAGACGGAATCAAATCAGAAAATCTGAGAAATACTTAGCATACTCGCGGATGCAGAAACGACGCTAAAACGTTAGTTAAAAACGCGAAGGAAATTCAAACACTTTAAGTTTACACAAAGGCTGAAGGCCACACACGTGTATTCTAACTTGAGCAAAACCGGACAGAAAATCTTCACTGGAATGAAAATGCAAATAATAAAATTACACTGAATTAACTCGAGTTCTATAAATTAAAAAACACTTTGCCTTGCATAACGAAAGAATTGCTAAAAAAACCGTCACTGAAAAAACCAAGACTGCCTGATCACAAAGAAAGTAAAATCCTAACAGCATGCCTTTCCCTCAGCATGATTCGGCGGAGTACTAACTTCCAGAGTCGTCGGAGACAGAATGAAGACTGAAGACTAAAGATCTAAGGCCTCGGAAAATCCTCTCCCCACCATACACCGGATGTAGAGTGCGCTAAAAGCGACGCAGAGTGCGTTCAGAGACTAGTGTTTATCAACCCTTGCTACCTGGCCAAGACAATTCCCTCTTCAACCGCTCCCAGAGAGGTCTCCTGTCACCTCTTTCTTCCAAGATTAAGTTGGTACGACACTAAGAACACCGCCACCTCGCCACCTTGCCATGTAAGCATGTCTCTGGCCAGCCAGCAGATGTCAGCGCGATGACAAACGAAGCCATGCGTTCTTAACTACGGCAAAACGAGGCCTAAAGCGGGAGGCGGCGACTGTAAGCCATTGCGTGGCAGTCAGTCAATATTAAGAGCACACATTCACATTCACATGAACACTCAAGTGAATCACACTTATGAAAATGTATATTAATGTGGGGCAAACATATGTAAACATGGGATATTGATCATTAATAAAAAGAATAAAATAATTAACATACAGATAAATAACATTAATGATGCAGAAACAATTTAGGTTAATGAATAACTCAAGTTATGGACACAGTGTAAGTATCCCACCCCATTGGTAGTTCATTGAAAGAACGCGGTATGATGACATTTCTTTTTGTAGGTAGTCCTTTACCTTTTTTCTCTGGTCACATTGGTTGTAAGTCATACACGTATTTTCTTAAAGCCCACTCCCTATCATTTCTTTTAATTTTCCTCAGAGGCTTTGATGTAACAGTTTTTGACAATTCTGGGTGGAAAGTGCTTCTAAGTTGACTGCATTCTACGAATGTCGATTCCGTTTATGTACACTTGACAGCAATAAAAGTAGATCGCTGCTGAATGCAACCCAACTAACGTAGCTGTGTTGCGGGTACTCCACATTCAAAACCCCTGTAGAGTACAGTCGTTCGACTATTCACAATGGGTACCAAAGAAGCAGTAGAGAATATTGCTACTTATGGTAGTCGGTCCACATGTTATTCAATACCGTCATACAAAAAAAAAAAAAAATTTGAATACAAGATATTAGAGTCGAGAGACGAACGTAAATTCAATTTAATTACAATAAGTAATAAATCGGGTACTTTATCAAACTCATTCAATGACAATTTTTGTTCGTGGTCTGAATTTGAACGCACTGTTGACCAAAAAAAGCTTGTGTTTCTGATCGAGACTAGATTAGGCATGAAGAGACGTAAGACATTGACGTTTTCATTGGTATCGGTTTACAAGGTCAATATCCGAACCCGGTTATCTTTAGCATTGCACCAGGAATGGCATGAAGTTCAAATTGTTTCTGAGAGGTAACCACTAAAGGTATATAATACAGTGCAAATCACATGTTTCAAACGTCATAAAATTGTGGAATAGAATGCAGTGAATCGTTAAAGAAGCACGATCGCACGTCAGATGTTAAATAAATTCACAGATAGCGCTATATTTGAACTTGAAATGACGTTACAATTGACTTCTTTCCCGGCAGGGACCCAACCCCGGCTCTATTTGCTATTTATTATATATACGCAAAGTGATGAAATAGTTATTGTTCTCACGATTAGCGGGATGTTCATATGTTCAGCTAGAAGTAGCGCAAGCCGCGGTGGATTAGCCGTGCGCACTGGAGCACCGTGCTGCGCGGGTGTTTGCCGTCGGGGGTTCGAGTCCCCCTACGGGCATGGGTGTTTGTGTTGTACTTAGGTTAGTTTACCTTAGTTTAAGTAGTGTGTAAGCCACGGACTAATAACGAAACAGTTAAGTCCGATAGATTTACAAACATTTCGAAGTAGCGCAATAAATAACGTTGTGCTGCTTGGGACTCCAACCTCGCGCCTATCGTCAGCGTTGACCTCAGATGACTAGGTAACAACTCTCCCAATCTCGTTTACTAGTAATTAGGATCGCGCCGTTCGTAGAGACCTGGAGGGGTTTGGCATTTTGAAGAAACAACGAAAACTAATCCAACTTTGTTCTAGTCAGTAGCGAATGGACATGTGTAATGTGATTTGAAAGACGCCACAGTCCTAAATTCCCTACTTACCGCTATTGGAGGTGGAGAAGGGGATGTTTGCGACTGTTAAAAACTGTTTCCCCAGCAGGTATCAAACCATATCTTAGCCATTACAAGATGGCATCAGACCGATCAACAACCGATTTTCACATTCGGTAGTATAATGTTTTTCGTCAAAATGGAGTGCAGAACACATGGTACGAGAAGTAAAATAGTTCGGCGGTATCTGTCTACGTAACAGTAATTTCTTGGCCTCGCGGTCTGAGGCGTCTTGTCGCAGAGTTGCGATCGCTCCAGCCAGAGGTTCGACTCCTTCCTCGGGCATGTGTAGTTGTGTGTGTATCTATCTACATCTACATAGATACTCCGCAAATCACATTTAAGTGCCTGGCAGAGGGTTCATTAACAACTTTCATAACTTTTCTCTACCGTTCCATTCTCCAATAGCGCGTGGGAAGTAAGAACACCTAAATCGTTCCGTTTTCGATCAGATTTCTCTTATTTTATTGGGATGGTCATGTCTCCCTAAGTAGGTGGGTGCTAGCAAAATATTTTCACATGCAGAACTAAAAGTCGATGATTGAAACTTCGCAAATAGATCACGCCGCAATGAATAACGTCTTTCTTTTAGTGATTTCCACCCCAATTCGTACAATATTTCCGTGACGCTTCCCCCCCCCCCCCCGTAACGTGATAAAACAAAACGAGCTGCCCTTCTCTGAACCTTCTCAATCTCTTCCGTCAGTCCCACCTGGTGAGGGTCCCACAAGAGGCAACAGTACTCCAGGAGAGGACGCACAAGTATGATGTAGGCAGTCTCTTTGGTGAGGCTGGTGCATCTTCGAAGCGTTCTGCCAATGAAACGTAACCTTTTATTTGCCTTCCCCACAATATTTTCTATGTGTTCTCTCCAGTCAAAGTTGTTCGCAATTGTAACTCCTAGGTATTTGGTAGAATTTACGACCGTAAGGTTTGACTGATTTATCGTGTAATTGAAGTTCAGCGGATTTCTTTTAGTGGTCATGTGTATTACTTCACACTTTTCTTTATTTAGTGTCAATTACCAATCTTCGCGCCAAGTAGAAATTTTGTCTAAATCTCTTTGCAGTTGCTTTTGATCCTCTGTTGACTTCACTAACCGATAAACGACAGCATCATCCGCGAATGTATGTGTGTGTGTGTGTGTGTGTGTGTGTGTGTGTGTGTGTGTGTGTGTATGCGTGTATTCCTTAGCGTAAATTAATTAAAGTAGCATGTAAGGCTAGGTAGGGACTAATGACCTCAGGTGATTTGTCCATAAGGACTATAACAAAAAAGTTATATACAGTATGTAAAATTATGTAGCATTGCGTATGATAATGTACTACTTTTTAGCATGCTCTGTGGTGATTTTGTATGACATGTTGCTGTATGCTTATTTAACTATAGTCTCGTTTCGCTCAAGTTTGTATAAAAAATGTGTGTGAAATCTTATTGGACTTAACTGCTAACGCCATCAGCCTGCACACTACTTAAACTATCTTAACATAAGGACACCACAGACACCCAAGACCGAGGAAGGACTCGAACCATCGACGCGAGCAGAAGCCCAATTCAAGACATGATGCCTTAAACCGCGCAGTTACTCTGCGCGGCGCTCAAGAATGTAACATAGCTCTTACTATAATAAATGAAATATTACGCATCTTAAAAGTAGCAAGGAGCGTCTTTTACGCATTAGAAAACGGTTTCTAAAACGGGAGATATATACCATGTGTAACGATATAGTCTGTTGGGATGAAAGCAGAGGAGGTCAATCGAAACACCAGAGCTCTGTATTTCACAGAACGAAGAATTAATTATAGACAAGGGGCTATGAAAGGACACGGTCTCATAGAGAGGACTGATATACAGTAACGAAAGCATAAATTAAAAGAGAGTGCATGCTGTCAACGGAAACCAATAGATTTTTTCACTGTATTGTGAGGGAACCGACCAGAAGGGTAACTGAGGTTATGATGCAAGAGCGGCAACAGCGAGTGAGAGAGAAAGAACAGAAGAGAAATTAACTATTAATAAATGCAAGACCGTTTGCGTATTTTGTGAAGGACAGAGGGCGTATTAATGGATGGAGGGGAGGAGAGAGACGTATCCGAAATAACAAACATTACTTTGACAGCGTCCATCTAAACGGATTACTCCATACTTACTTTAATTCAATACTTTTCCCTTCACTCAATGTCTTTGACATAGTGTCACGGAAAACTGTTACTAGGTTTATAAATTTATAATAAAAATAGGATAATAAAGGAACTGTACATTAAAAAAAACTTCAATTTAAAGGAAGCTCAAAGGAAATAGAAATACATATTTTATTTCTGTTGCCAAGAGATCTTCCACAGTCTCTCACTTACAAAATATGAAAATAGAGATAAGATAAAAAAACTACAACATTTGAAGGACTCATAATTTATTCAGAATCCCTCATTATCATTATTTGTTTCTTATTCATCACAGCTTATAATCTATAACGCTATCGGACCAGCTTCTCTTCTGTAAATGCGACGACTCTATCTCAAGTTGATTGCTCACAGTGAGACGGCCTCTCACTATGAAGCCAGGAAGTAAACATTCTGTATTTACGTCAGAGCCCCGCTTTGTGCCGGGCCGGGGGTTGTTGCCCGCCACTGCGACCGCCAGCTGGCTGGTTTCCGTCAAGCCTCGCCTCGGCACCAGCTGTGGTTGACCGGCCTGCCCGTAGCTCGCAAGCCACGACTAATACAGCGAGCCTCAACCCTTACAGTATGAAAAATTTCTGCAAACCTACCCTAACGTGTATTATAAACTACCACACCTAGAGCTATTTTGCTATAAAATGAGCAGCCACGTTATCTTTTGACACTTCATTCAAATATTTAACGAAGTGAAAGAATAGAATCATGATAAACGTAGTACAACATAATGTTTCACATAGATATCAATCATATAACACAGAAAATTATTCTCTCTTTTCAGCGCTCTGCATTAGATCTAGGCGTAATGAAATATGTAGTTATCTTAGAATGTAAGTATGTTGTAAAATTAAACAGTTCTGGTGGCAACAACACAAACGTATACATGTAGTATATCATTCACGTTTTGTGTACTTATAAAGTGTTTTCAATGTATCTGTAAACAATAAGTGCTAAACAACGGAAATTACCTTCTGCTGGGGCTCTTCATTTACACGATTGTTCTGTTATTCACAATGAAGTGTTTCGTAATGGGTTCACATAATCGCTTCAATTTGTCGACTGTTCCACGCTTATACTAAGCTCGAAATACTACTACTACTACTACTACTAATAATAATAATAATAATAATAAATACAAGTGCCAAATAGCGTATGTGCGAGTTATAATCTGATATTTTCTTTCAACTTTCTCGACGTCCTCCCTCTATTCCATCAGGTAATAATCGCACACTACTCAGCAGTACTGCACAAGAGGGAGAACAATTGTAGGGTTGGCAGTCTCCTTAGGAGACATGTAAATCTCCTAATGGTAGTGTCAATAACAGACCGTTTGTTTCACCTTCGCCCAAACATGTGTTATTCACACTTAACACTGTTTTTAATTGCACCCCCAGGAATTTCGTTATATGTATAACCTTCAAATTTGTTTTGCTTATCGATTTCTAGAATGCTGATGAAACTCTGAGTACGTATGTTCAGAGCCAAATGCATATTGATGTTTAAGGACAATTTTCGCCATTTGCGCCGTGAAGATACAAATTCAAATTCATTTCGCAATTGAATTTGCTTTTCTGAGTTCAGTAGTGGGCAGCATTAACTGTCTCAAATCAAAGAGCAATATTCTGATTGCTCATTATATATTTCGAATATATATTCTAATCAGGAGAAGTCTACTTCACTTTGCTGGAAGAATTACACTCGCCACATCCTTTTTTGTCCCTAAACTTACAAACTACTTATGAACTTCCTTATACTAAAGACTACACAAACATCCATTCCCGAGGGGGGGATTAGAACCCCCGACGAGGAGCGACCTCGCGCATCGCAGCAAGCACCTCAATGCGCTTGGCCACTCCACTGCGAAGATACCAAAAATCGTTTTGGCACTCTACAAATATGAAATTTGTTTGAGAGTACTCAGTAGACCATGAAAATATAGTGTCGCCACAGTCTCACAAGAGTAAAGATTTAGAAACCTTTGCCGGTTTGATGTTAATTTTTCTAGATATTTCATAACGCTGGAAAAAGTATTTTTTCAAACGTCCTGCTAAACGTCGATATCAATACAATGGATCTGTAACTCAGTTGATTGCTTTTTTTTCTTTATATATCTGTGCAACATTCCATTCGTCTCCGTCACTATAAATACATCAATGCTGGACCTCACGTCGTAGGAGAAGTAATTAAGTAATTAAGCCATGCATAATTTGTGCACAAGATGTTCTCCTAAGGTGTTGGAGCACTCGAGAAAGACATTGCCTGTAGACAACTGATCTTCCTGGTACGACTATGGTAGTGAAATGACAACACGGTGGATCATGTCTGGTGATAGTTGTACTGCTTCCTGGAACGACAGAGAAGAATCTAGATTAAAAGAAATAATCGGACACAAGCTGCTTGTGGCCACTGAGTGCACGCATTGGGGAAGTTGAACAGTTGTGCGCAGCCGGAATTCGGGTCCAGTTCTTACTGCTATCTGAGCAGTTACGGTAACCACTGTACGAGCGGGAAAACAACGATCATCGCAGGTGCGCGGGTTACCACTCCTCTCCCCTCCGTCACCCACAAGACTCAAACTTCCTCACACTGCTCACGTAGTTGCCGTTTCCAATTTGCACTCACTGCTCGTGGCACTATGCCGATTACCTCGAGAGTTCAGGCGTAGTGTGCATTTGCGCTGAAGGCTGGACTTGTTCTCGTCTTCTCCTTAATTATGTATATTTATGTGGTGTCTGTTCTTTCGAAAGAACAGTCACGACACACACACACACACACACACACACACACACATATATATATATATATATAGAAGAACCTTTCAAGATTGGTGGTATTCCAATTAAAATGTCTGAAAATTGAAATTCGGTGTGTCATTTACTTATCACATATATGATTACAGACAAGGGTGATGAATTGCACGTAGCAACTACAACTATTCTCGATCCCTACTTTCTGAATTATCTGCATCGGCCTTCACAAGGGCAATGAGGAGACGATTCACGCTGCAGCTGTTCGCTTCCTTTATGGAAATGTCGACGCTCTTTAAAGATTAAGAGGCAGTAGCTCTCAGTTACAAATTGGAGCGAGAGTAACATTTTACACACTCTGTGACAGAGCTACAAACTGCTATATCGAATTGAGAAATATTTGTGGCAGATTATGCTGCTGTCTAGTAAGCACCTCGGAAAAGCAGAGCCAGTTTTAAAATTATATTGAAGTTATATCTTCACGATGCAAATTCGACAATTGACCCTGAACATAAATATGTGTATAGTTCACCACATGATTACCAGAAAATTTTCATCAGTCCTTGAGAAACTGATAAACAAAACAAATTTAAGGACTATACACCTAACAAAATTTGTGGTGGGTACAATAGAAAACAACGTTAACTACGAAATATACATGTTTTGGTGAAGATAAAACAAGCACATGTTATTGACACCTCTTCCGCAGTATTGCTGAGTAATGTGCGATTATTACCTGACGGTATAGAGGGAGGACACTGAAAAAGTTGGAAAAAGATATCAGATTGTGCGGTGGGGTCCTCCCTCGGGCATGGGTATGTGTGTGTTGTCCTTAGAATAAGTTAGTTTAAGTAATGTTTAAGTTTAGGGACTGTTGAAGTTAGCATACCACACACATTTGAACATTTGATTTGAATTTTAAGAATAATATAATGGTAATTAGAACTCGCATATATCCTTTATGGCACTTGTTTTTCTCGATCTTCGTATAAGCGTGGAACAGTCGAGAAACTAAAGCGATCATATGAAGCCATTACGAAACACTTCACTATGAATAACAGAACAATCGTGTAAACGAAGGGAGTCAGCAGAAGGTATTTCTGTTTCGTAGCACTTATTGTTTCAGAGACAATGAGAACACTTTATAAGTGCACAAAACGTGAATGATATACTAGATATATATATTTGTGTTGTTCCCACCAGAATTGTTTAATTTTAAAACATACGTAGTTTTCTAGGTTGAATACATATTTTCTTGTGTCTAAATCTAATGCAGAGCGCTGAAAAGATAGTTTGCTGTGTCGTATGATTGCTATCTAGGTGAAACATTATATGGTAACTGCGTATATAATGATTCTATTCTTTAACTTCGTTAAATACTTAAATGAAATGTCAAAAGATAAAGTGGCTTCTCATTTTATAGCAAAATAGCGCTAGCTGTGGTAGTTAATACTACACACTTGGGTAGGTTGGCAGAAACGTTTGAGCCTGGTTTTGCGGTCTGTGCCTGTATTAGCCGTGGCTCGAGAGCTATGGGCTGGCCGGTCAACCACAGCTGGTGCCAAGGCGAGGCTTGGTGGAAGCCAGCAAGCTGGCGGTCGTGGTGATGCCCAACAGCCCCCAGCACAGCGCAGAGTGGGGCTCTGACGTAAATACAGAATGTTAACTTCCTGGCATCATAGTAAAAGCAGACAGCCGAAATACAAATCTCACTGCGAGCAATCAACTCGAGATAGAGTCATCGCTCTTACTGAAGAGAAGCTGGTCTGACGGCGTTATAGATTCTACGCTGAGATGTATTATGAAAGAAACAAATAATGAAGGATTCTGAATAAATTATTAGTACTTAAAAAATTTATTATTATTTTTTAAATCTCGTAAGTGAGGCTATAGAAGAATTAAAATATGAGTTTCTTTTTCCTTTGAGCTGCCTTTAAATTGATTTTTTTTAAACATACAGTTCCTTTGTTACCCTATTTTATTATAAATTTATATACCTAGAGACAGTTTTCCACGTCAGTATGTCAAAGAAAATAAGTGAAAGAAAACGTATTGAATTAAAGAAAGTATGGAGGTCTGGGTTCGATTCCCGCCCGTGGCACAAATATTAATTCAATGCTTCTCATTTCACTCAATATCCTATTTTTATTCATTTATACCTAGACTCCATACAAACAGAGTAATCAGTTTAGATGGACGCTGTTAAAGTAATTTTTGTTACTTCAAATACGTCTTTCTCCTCTCCTCCATCCATTAATACAACCTCCGTCCTTAACAAAATATGCAAACGATTTGTCTTGTATTTATTCGTTGTTAATTTTTCCTCCTTTCTCTCTGTGTCACCTCCTTTACATTATAACCTCAGTTGCCCTTTTGGTCTATTCCCCCAAAAAGCTGTAAAGAAAATTGTGGTTTCCGTTAAAACAATACTGTCTCTTTTAATGTCTGCTTTTTTTACTGTCCATGGGTCCTCTCTATGAAGCAGTGTTCTTTTATATCTTCTATAATCCATCCTTCATTCTGTAAAACATTCGTTTATTTTCTCTCGGCCCTAAAACAAACTGTGATATATAAGTAAGGAGTACTTTGCAAGCATTTCACTCTTTTATTTTCCAGTTCTGGCACTCCTGTTCATTCCTAGATCCCACCGTCCCTCCTGCTACCCCTCCCTTGAAATATTTATCTGCATCTCCGTTCTTCTTTTCACAATTTTGTGCTTGGCAGATTTTTTTAATCACTTTCATTATTTCTCTGTCGATGACTCTCGAAAAGCACGTGGATATAATGGACAACTGAACCTTACCGTGCAAGCACTATTGTCGTCATTGAAATGGACATCTATTCCGACAAATACCAGTATCCAAGCTTTGAAATGGCAGAGACTGAAGTTCTCCCCCATCCTTCCCAGTTGGATATTATGCTTCGAATGTAATCGCATTTTCGATGCGACATTGTATCAGAATCCACATTGCTGTTTTGTAACCTCAGTATGACTATTGAAGTCAACCACACCGTGAAGAATAATTGCTCGACACACTTGCCAGTTATCGGAGACCTTGTCACTGATCATACTATTAAATCACAGAAACCTCCTTCATCGAAGTCTGTTCCTGAACGTGATGAATAAATCTCAAAACGAAGATACTTTCCGAATTTCAAATTTTTTAACGCATAATCCACGTTCCTCATAACTATAAAAATGCCTAATATTCAAGTTATCTTGGCAACAGCTACCCAACAATCTTCATTATAATGAGCTCATAGTTAAATAAGCTTATTACAGAATGCCATACCAAACCGTAATGTAGCATACTAAAACGTAGTATAATATCATGCAAAATCCGAGATAAGGAGCCTCACACTACGTGGCCATCCCATGCGGCCGAGAATATCGTACCCAGCAAGACACCTCTGAGCTCTTTGGTCGTACTGTCTAATGAATATTCCATTACGACAAATCATTATGCCAACGCATCTGTAATTCGCTGGAAGCCGGGATGAGGTTGACTTGTAATAGCTAAGGTATGGGTCCGATTCCCGCTGGGGGTAACAGTTTTTAACGGCCACAAAAATACCATCTACACCTCCAGTAACTCAAATAAAGAACGCAGGATTCTGCCTTGTTTCAAATCAAAATTGCACATGTCCATGCGCTACTTAATTAAACAAAGTTTTCGCAAAATACCTAACCCCTTCCACGTCTCTACGAACGGTGTGATCCTAACTACTCATGAACGACAATGTGATAGTTGACGCCTCATGGTGTCAGGTCAAGAGTGACGGTATGTGCAGGGTTGGACTGCCCGGAAGAAACAATAAATATATCAGCAGTATCCCTTCCTATTATACAATAGCAATTGGTGCTGGGTTCGAGTCCCTGCCGGGGAAAAATTAATTTTATCGTCGTTTAAGGTACCAGTATAACGCTATTTGTGAACATATTTGATATGTGACATCTGATTGTGCTTTGTTAACAAATCATCAATACACTGTATTCTATTCAACAACTTTATGATGTATGACGTCTGTGAATTGCACTATATTACGTATCTTCAGCGGTTACCTCTCAGCTACAATAAGAGCTTCATGCAACTCCTGGTGCAGTGCTAAGATTATCATTTATTTCTGGGTTCAGACATCGGTCTAAGAAACTAATGATAACGTCAGTGTTTTACGTCTACATCTACATCTACATGGGATACTCTGCAAATCACATTTAAGTGCCTGGCAGAGGGTTCATCGAACCGCAATTATACTATTTATCTCCCATTCCATTCTCGAATAGCGCCTATGCCTAGAGACGACGCGCACTTAAATAAGAAGATGTGGTAACGTAATTTACATTGTAACCTTCATGTGAATTACTCGACAATGGAACTAAGTACTAAAATCAAGTGGGGTGCCTTACGGACCGACATACTGGCCCTTAGAAGCCTACCCCCAAAGTTTATTGTAAAATGAAGTTATCATTAACCCACATACCTCTGTAATCCCAGGAAGTGTAAGTCGCCAGTTGGCGATGGGACTTCATTTACCTTGTTCAACTGAAAAAAAAGCACTTAAATGTGGCCTCTGAGCGGAGAATCTTGGGAGCTGAAGCTTGCATTAAGCTCATAGCGGATTGGCTGTTAGAACAAGCTCCGCCTCTTTCCCCCACTGTCGGCAGCTTACGGAGTATAGATTAAAGGTTTTGAAAGAAACAGCATGTAAGGGGTTAAGGCGTTACAGATGGAACACGAAATTAAGTATCACTTTAATGTTTGAGTAATAGAAAAGTGGAACGCATATCTACGAAATGTTAATATTTGAAAGGGACTTTTTAAGCGGGTGTAACAAAGCTCTCTGCCTCTTTTACCTGTCGTAACAGAATAAAAATCAGAATTAACATTCTTCACACCACTTTCAAGGTCAGACTTCTTTCTTATAAAAGAAGTCGTGGACTTATTTTAGCAAATAACAAAGTGGAAGACAATAATCGAAACCAAGCACAAATCAACAATCCATTGACGTGGTCCACGGTGTACAATGCTGTTACGAGGTAAGGTTCGTAGAGAGCATAACATTCCGTTGACACACGAGCTCAACCGACTTCCGCCGATCAGACAGGGGCATCTCGATCAGGCATACAGCTGTCAGTTTTGATTAACAGTGCGTTCAGATTCAGATCATGAACGAAAACATATCATGTCACTAAACAAGTGTGATAACGTATCTGACTTTTCACTTATTGCAACTAAATTTAATTTACAAGTGTTACTGTCTCATCTCTAATGACTTTTATTCAAATATTTGTTGTACGAAAATATTGGTTTGTACCTTGCCTGAATGCCATAAGGAGAAATAGGAGACTTACTTAGTACCTATTGTGGGTAGGTAATAACTGTACTGTGCAATGATTTGACGACCTGCGACGCAGCTGTGCAATGGTGGTTGCATAGCGTCAGGTGCGGTCTCCACTTAGGAATTCAGGGGTGATCCACTTTTTTTGCTGTCAAGTGTACTTTGGTCAGGGACTTTATCCATATGAAAAACAAGCAACAATGGTTCGCTTGTATGTCAATATTTTATTATTAGGTGTTGTGAATCGTGAAATCGCCACATGTTCGTAAATAAATAACGTAATACTTTTACGATTCTCCTTCTCTAATTAGGTGCCACATTTCATTTCTGACGACTGCTCACATCGAACAGATGTGCAGCCTAGGATAAAATGCATGTTTTGAAAGAATAATACTGTACTTCTCCACGTATGGAATCCAGGACCTCTCCCATACGAGTCCAGTGCTTTACCGCAAGGTCACTACAATCACATTACAATGAAAATCAGTTAGCAGATACTAGCGAGCCAAGCGTTCTGAGCGTTAGGAAATGGGATCGAAATTTAGGAATGTGTGAGTGTTTCCTTCCACTACAGGCTAAACACGAATTAATTTTGAAATTTTACGTTCTGTGTGTGCTAAAAATAACTCCGAATTTTTATGAGCGGTTAGTGACACAAATAACGATTTTCGACTGTCAATATTTCGTAAACTATAAGGTATTGACTGGTATAATTTGGAAAAATAGTTAGTTGTTCTCCTGGTCACCGAACGTTAGGGTTTGTAACTGTGTCCAGAACGACGATACAAAGGGGTAGAAAGTGCCGTGAATGTCTTCGAGAAAAGCATTCTACGGCCGTGCGTTCGACTTGGCAGGGGAATTGCCGTGCCCCCAGACAGCAAAGTTCGTATTGGACACTTATATTCGTTCTAGCATCAAGTTATTCTTTTTTTTTTTTTCAAATAATTTTTAATAGTCCGAGTCTTCAATATTTCGAAGTTTTTCAGGTGACCTCGAACTATGGAACCTGTATTATATTGTTTTCTAATGTTATTATACTTCATTCTTGTGGCTTTATGTTTAGTCAGATAATACACTTCAAATACTGAATCTTAAATTAATAGATTTTGTAGGCTTTATATAAACAAAGTACTTCTCAGAGGCTTTGATGTTTTTGACAGTCTGGACGGCAAAAGTGTGTAGGTATATTACATAAGCGATTGCAGAAGAAGTTATATCGACATTCGTTGTATTTAATACGCCCAAATTTTCACTCCCTAAAGTGCTATAAACAGTTCTGTTGACCGTGTGTGAACAATGAAGAATGAGTGCACTAATGGAACCTACAGTTTGAAGCGGAATTCGAACCACTTGTTTCTGTCGACTCCTCTCATCGTAGGGAGGTGTCGGCTAAGTTAAATGAAAAGTGAAAACGAAAAAGATATTTACCCTACCGGGAATCGAACCTGCTATCTTGCAGATAGGTGCCCAGCGCTTTACAACGAGACGATTACCAACTCCTTTACTACAAGCCGAACGTAGCAGATAGTCTTTCGTCAAGCGAAAATGCATTCGGAAACAGGATTGATATTAAACGGACGGTTGATGTTTTTTTTCTTTATAGGATAAACACCATCTAAATACGACATTTGACGTTTGTATGTCTGCTAGAAGTACCATAGAATTTTGATGATCGGTGAGTGAGTGAGTGACAGATGTAGCGATTCTCCACTGCCAATATTTCGTAAACAGTGAAGTACAGAATACTATAATTTGGAAATATTGCTAGTTATAGTATGTACACTTGGTCACCGTAAATTCAAGATTCTGACTTCCGGCGCAATGAATATTCGGTGGGGGGGGGGGGTCGAATGTGCCGTGTACGTCTTCCAGAAGAGGATGGTGCTTCTGTGCGTACTCGACTTCGCGGCTGCTTTGCCGTGGCCCTAAATATAAAAAGCAAAATGGCTATGGAAATAAAAGTAGATCTGAAAAAGATAAATTTGTTGAAATCTAAAATTAATTTAAAAGTTAGGAAGTGTTTCTGAATGCATTTATATGGAGCGTAGCATTGTGCTGCAGTGAAACGTTGACGATAAGGAGTTCAGATAAAAAGGTGGTTCTACAGGCGGGTAGATCGTGTAATTAATGAGGAGATGCTGAATAGAATTGGGGATGAAAGAAATTTCTCGCTTATTTTTGTCGACTGGTGGAACACATTCTGAGACACCAAAGAATCGACGATTTAGCATATGTCGAAAGTGTATTGGGTTAAAATCGCAAAGCGAGACCGAGAGATGAATACAGTAAGCAGGTTCAAAAGGATGTAAGTTGCCGTTCCTATTTAGAGATGAAGAGGCTTTCACAGGACTCGATAGCGTTGAAAGCTGCATCAAATCAGGTTTCACCGAAGACCACAATAACAAACAATACTGAGATTTTATTATAGCTTCATGAAATACATAGATAGGTTATGATCTCAAAGAAGGTCATAAGACATGTACGCGACGTAAAGCGATTGAAATTTTCACTTTGAGAATGCTGTTACTCTGTATTTCTGTTTCTTTGTCTTTTCTATTTGAAGCAATAGCATATCACGGATATTCTAAATGAAGAACGTCAGTAATTTATTGCGTAAAGATAATGGAATTTTTTTAATTTCATTTATCTGCATAGGAAATTAACAATAGAGTTAAATCTTGCAGATCTTAAGTTTAGATAAAAATATGTGATATATTTTAATAAACGCAAAATTAATACAATGTGTCACCGTATACTACTCCCCATAGCGCTTCTGCTATCTACTCAGCTGCCCTGTAAACTCTAAGAGATTAGAACATTATATTTCCTTACTTGAGATCTTCAACAGCACAAACTGTTATGAACTCCATTTCATTACAGCAGGTCAGAATATGATGGGTGAAGACTCATCCACAGAAATTAAAATGACGATAAAGTGAGACAGCAATCACCCACTGAATTTTTCACTTTCCGATTTCAGTTATAAGCGGCAAGATTACTTGCATTGACGAGAATGGACTGCCTTATCCCGTTCCCAGAGATGTTCCTCACTTACTAGAGCCATTTACATCTCGATCGTCTTGACTCCAAAGATAACTAAAGAGGTGATATAATGCAATTCACCATCGTTACTAACTTGAGTACAACATGCAGAAATCAGGAAACTGGATAAAAAATTATGACACATGATGATGATGATGATGAACAGAAATATTATTAGAGAAATAATTGGACTGCGGATATTAAGAATATTTCATGTAGGTAAAATATTGTCTAAACGTAAATTCTAATTGTCATACGAATGTAGATAAAAACCATCTAAAGCGTTATGTTTTATTCACAGTACACCTCACGATGTCCTAAGGACTAAATGAGTTCATAGTGCTCAGAATAACGGCCATAAAACAAGGTAACAGTTTATTGTTATTGTATTATCATGGAAGAGCATGTCAGTTGAATCATCATCACTGCTAACTACAACGTAGGGTTTCTTCAGCACTTTCTTGATTCGCGAGAAGGGTTGTTGAGGCTTCAATTCAGTCAATAATGCTCTTTCCCGATGCATGGCAAAAAGTTGGCTCTGCTCGTGTCACACGAACGGCGCCAGGTTACTAAAAAGTTAGTTATATATTGTGAAGACGATACTTTATTTCTTTCCTTGAACCTGAGAGATATTCCACCTACCTACGTAGTTTCTGTAGACCAAACAACACATGATCAATCTTTTCCCTTACAAGATGGTAGAAAATGGGAACACGAATCCCCCGTTTCAATCCATGACCTTGTTAGAAGCAACTATACATCAGTCTATTTTAATGAGGTACTAGCCACATTTTCTTGGAGAGAGAAGGGCTTTATGCAGCCCCACAAATCAGAATACCTATTTTAGCAGCATTTTAGATGTAGTGACAGTTATGCCCTAGCACACTGCTTTCAAAAGCTAAACTATGTTCCTCGAAGATATGGCCTGGTGTTTGCAAATACTTTTGCGTCTTCCAGATTTGCGGAAGATAGGTGACAACTCCTGATGGCGGCAGGAAGATGAATTATGAGAATTAAAATAGGTTAAGCAATTTTTACCTAAGGCTTCTGAATGTTTGTTTTAAACTTTCTCTGTTTCTTGTCTTCCACAGTTTAAACTGAGGGACAGAATTATAAATTTTAAAAATCAGTAATAACCATACTTTCTCTCTGAAACTTAGGTAAATTGTATCTCTGACTGCCCTTTATATGAAGTCCTTTAAAGCCTTTATTACATTGAAATTCAGTGCGCAAATGAGATAGGGAAGCAGACAAAGCCCGTCTGTTTCGGTTTTATAGGACGTCGGCACGCCAGCGGTTTGATTATGAATGCACAACGTGTATATTCACTAGGCCAGCACAACTAAAGGCTTTGCATGCAGTCCACCATGATGGAATTAGTTTGGTCACAGGGGTCGGCGAGCCGTCACTTCACGTCGGCCGGTAACTCGCGATTGGTGTGACAAGCATACAAAATATAGACTATATCCTGCGTACCATACAGTTCCTCGGTCCTCTTAGTATACGTCCACGAGACCTTCGGAATTTTGTGAAGAGCTACCACGTAGAAATGCTTGTGGAGAATATTGATGCTTCATTGCATTATTAGAGTAAAAAACGACTTTTTTCTTCCAAGGAGCTTCATAATTTATTTTAAATTTGAAGAATTTTGGAAGAAAAATGCTCTAATTATGAATTCTTAATATTTATGTGTATTTTCCAGGTTGTATGAACTGACGAGTGAAAACAATAGCTCTGAAAGTGCTTGGTGGTTTACCTGCCGGTGCCTTCAGCATGAAGGCAACAGTGCAGGTGATATGTAACTGATATTAAAATTACTCATCTGCTTTTAGACATTCTGAAAGTGGTTAAACCGTTTCAGAAAATACATGCAGGAAAGCAGCAACGAAAAAGAGCCTGAATATCCACCTCATTTTCGTGCTAAAACAACAAATAATGCCGTGGGAGCTTCTGTGTATTGCGGCTTACGTAGCAGACAAGTATGTATCTTCGTGTGACTGTGTTGAAAAATGTACCGTTACCCAGTAGGAAGTAATCTCGTTGATCCAAGGCAGATAGTCTCATTATAGCTGAGGGAGTGAAGCTACGGAGGAAGTAATAAGAGGTCTTGCCGTAGAGCTCTTCATAATTGAGTAATAGTCTTACGCTTCCGTACCGGGTATTGTTCGACTGCTTCGTTTATACTTTACACACTCATACTAATCAAACAACCTGCTCCCTTCTTTGTATACAATCTAGTACGACGCAATAAGGCATTGACAAATCTGATTAGTCTTCCTGTATAAACTAAGGCTCTTTTATGGGCAAGTTGCAATTTGAGGTCCTTGACCTCAAAATCGAAGTCATTAACACCATTTACAAACATGTAAAGTTGTACGTACCGGCTTCACAGGATATCCATACGAAAGATGATACACAAAAGACCTAAATTCTAAACGCCTTTTTCCAAAACTATTTTTTAGATGAAGACAGCACTGTAGCTACTTAACTTACGCGTAACATAAGAAACAAAACGGCAAACATAGAAATAAACGACCGAGAAATAGAAAAGCTATTGAAATTGCTCTACAGAGGAAAGGCCTGTGGACGTGACGAGATACCCGTTAGATTCTATGCGAAGGAACTTGCCTTACTTCCAGCAGGAGTTTACGATAAGTCTCTAGAGGAGAGAAGCGTTTCTAATGACCGGAAAAATCACGATTCATTCCCGTCTTTAGATTGGTCTTTTAAGAGACACGTAGGCCTATATTTCTTACGTCAGTCTATTGCAGAGTTTTGGAACATGCTTTTTGAACGTGTATTATGACATTTATCTAGCGCTGAAATTTCCTCTGTACGAATCAACATAGATTCTGAAAGTACGATCGCGAGAAACCCAGCTCGATCTATCCGTCCATGATACCCAGAAAACAGTAGACAAGCTCTCGAATAGATGCTGTGTTACTTCGCGTAAGAAGGCGTTCGATAATATTCCACACTGCTGCCCCAGGATGAAACTGTGAGAGTACGTAATAGCAAACCATAAGTGTTACCGGGCTGAAGAGATTCTTACGACCAGAAAAAGCACTTCATTAAATGAGGGGAAGACTTCTAATGTGAAATTGTTTTAGGCGTGTTCCAAGGGAATTTTGTGCCCGTTATTTATGATCTTCTGGGTAACGTTTGAAGTTTCGTGAGGCTTTTCGCGCCTTATGGTGAAGTATATCGAGAAGCAGCAACTGTGGAAAATAACAGCAAAATGCAGGAGGCTCTGGAGCGGATCGAATTTTGGTGCAGGGAATGATCCACCCACGGTATGACCACGCAGTTGCAGAAAAAGTATTGGAAGTAAACAATTCCTTAAAATATATGTGAGTATGCATGGGGGGGGACTAACAATAGCCCAATTAGTAATAAAAATATGAATGCTGAGCTACAAAAAAAAAAAAAAAAAAAAAAAAAAAAAAAAAAAAAAAAAAAAAAAAAAAAAAAACCACACACAGAAAGAGAGCAACCGAAATAAGACGAACAACAAAGGTCACCGACATTATGGAAAGCGTGACTACACTGACTTGGCAGTGGGCTGGTCATATTGCTAGAATAAAATATGGTAGATCGTCTAGACAAGACCGCCAGGTAGATGGGACAGAGACCTAAGCAAGACAGCAAGACTCAGTTGGGAACGGGAAGCTTAAGATTGGAACAAATGGAAGAATCTACTGGGATCCTTTGTTACACACCGACTCAAAGGGGCCACATCACTAAGTGATAGAACTAGCTGATGATGATAATGGTGATGAGGGGGGAAATCTGAAGTGGAACAGGCATATAATATTTATTGTGAATTGGGGAGGGGTGACAGACGGATTCATTGCAATAATATTCACATAGTGTAATCGATCAGCAAAGAAAGAAGCCAATATATTCCCCTTCGACCAACATTTGAATACTGATCGTCAATTTGGAGATCCGTACTAGAGCGGTGCAGCGCGCTATATTTGGCTGATTACGGCTTTCCCACTTAAGGTGGGACTGAGCAAGATTGAGCCGCCAATGTCCAGGGCCACCTGATTAGGCTCGGCTCCATAATCGCTAGGAGTCTATTGTCCAGACCACGGACCTGTGGTATTCAGGAGTAAATATATTTTATTTGTAATTTCTGTGTACTATCTGACAGATTCCATTAGCATTGGGAACCTTATTGTGTTTGAACGAATCAGCAGCTTTTCAGCACGACCACAGACTACCACTGACGACATATCACTGTTTCATACTGCCACCTTATTACTTAGTAATGTAATGTATGTAACAGGGTCCTAAATGTATAACGAAACAAAAATACTTTATAGATATATCTATATTTCAACAAGTTGGAGGAGTCTGATAATGACAAAAAATTTCTAAAATATATTACCTAAAATTGAATATGGTAATGTGCGGTTACTCCCATCAATGGCAATTTAAATTCGGGTAATGATTTCAAATCATTAATGGGATCCACTATCAAGTTATCACTGACTAAAATTGCTTGTTCATAATATTTAATTTTCCTCCTTGCGATGTCATTACAGCTTATAGGCCAATGGCGATACGTACCAATGCCACCTCCAGCACCTAGTCTTCCCCTCCAAGTCCCCCCCCCCTCCCCCAACGATTGTCATTGAAGTGCTACCAGAAAAGTAGCAGATAAGACTCAAGTTAAGAATTTGTCCATAATTATATTTATTAATGTTGTTAGTGTTATTGGTATTTTGATGTTTTTCGGAAATAAAACCATTCATTTATAAGGTTCTACCTGAAACGCAGCAACAGCAACCCACAATCAGTGGTCGAGATTCATTAGACCTCATTTAATTTTGGAAAGTCGTTCGCAGTGCCGCAGCAGATAAAAAAAATTATCACTGAACACTGAGCTGCTGGCAAATACTACATGAGTTGTGCAGTTTCAGAGGAACCATCCCGGCATTTTCCTGGAGTGATTTAGGGAAATTACGGAAAACCTAAATCGTGATGGCAGGAGGTGGGTTGGAACCACCGCTCTCCCGGATGCGTGTGTTATGAATGGAACTATCTGACTAGCAGGATAGGGTTAGTGGAAAGAGAAATCTACCAGTAAAGGGCATTGTTTGTTCCTTGCAAACAGCAGAATTTCAGACTAATACATTTACTCTTAGTTTTGTAGCTGTTACTTATGTTGGTACTTAATCAAATTAAGTTATTAAATATATTTGGTATTAAGTTCGACCATCACAATTGGTGATAAAGAACTGAAGGTTAGCCGGCCGCGGTGGCCGAGGGGACTGCGGCGCGTCAGTCACGGTCTGCACGGCCACTACGGTCGGGGGTTTGAATCCCCCCTCGGGCATGGATATTTGTGCCGTCCTTAGGGTTAGCTAGTTCATAAGTAGTTTGTAAGTTTAGGGAGTGATGACTCCATAGTTAAGTCCCATAAGCTATACAAACATTTGAACATTTGAACTGAAGGATATTGCTGTCACCATAACCTTTTTTTCGCCACATTCGTTAAACATGGAGTGGTGCGAAGAATTCTTCACAAGCCGTTGCAGTCGAACTCTGGCAACGGCAACAAAATATTGAAGTTTTGGAACTTTTGACTCAGAGAGACGTCAGGAAGATGGATGCAGCAAGATCGCAAGCGCCCGCACTCACAGCTGCGCTGCTTGCATACACCTGCGCCAAAGATTTTTCACGTGCTTACTTGTTCGTGGCAACCACGACACGTCCTCAAGTGCCGGCACAGCCGTATATGGCTACACGACTGGACATACGCTTTGCGATCTTGTGGGATATTTTCACACTGCAACGGATGAAGAAGGTCCGTGAACAATTTACGCTAGAAATTAGCTATTTAGACCAGAGACTGAAGATGATACATTCTGATGTACTTCTCTATCTCCCTCACCATCAAGCATACCTCGCGCTAGAACATTTCGATAATCAAACGCAGCATATAGTTAGCCGGCCGCGGTGGCCGAGGGGACGGAGGTGCTTCAGTCACGGTCTGCACGGCCACTACGGTCGGGGGTTTGAATCCCCCCTCGGGCATGGATATTTGTGCCGTCCTTAGTTGTAGGTAGTTCATAAGTAGTTTGTAAGTTTAGGGACTGATGGCCCCTTAGTTAAGTCCCTTAAGCTTAACAAACATTTGAACATATAGTTACCTCAAATGTTCAAATGTTTGTATAGTCTATGGGACTAAACTACGGGGTCATCAGTCCCTAAACTTACAAACTATTTATGAACTACTTACGAACTAAGACAGCACAAATATCCATGCCCGAGGGGGGATTCGAACCCCCGACCGTAGTGGCCGGCTATAGTTACCTGACGAGAGTATTTTACAAGTACTTTGTCAAGAGACGCATGGGGACAGGACATCGAAAGCTTGGAAACATTTGCGCTCTATAGCGTACGTTAGCGTGATATCTAACAAGCTATTACTATATACCTCGAAATAACAGTTCTCGCCTCAGGCACAGTTAATATTGACCTTTCGATAATGTACAGAAACCAGTTGGCAGGGCATATTCTGCATTGGAGTCGATAGCACTGGTATCCGTAGCAAGAGCAACTACCAGTGTCGTAACATAAATCTTCAAACATGCACTGAATTTCTTAGAGGAGTAGACATGAAACTGCGCCGCTGCATATTATCGACAGTCACCAAACACTGTTCGGGTGCTCCGAGAGTTTTGGACCACGTTCAGAAAGATTGTTTCGCATATGGAGTTCCTTATGGACTCCGTCAAGAGAATGCGGTCGTATCGTACACCTCACATTTAGCTGTCAGACCTGAGAAAGGCCCAACTAGTACTGAAATCATCGGCTGGTCCTACAACTCTTACGAGCTGTATGGTGCGCATGTGGAGTTGGTACCAAAATGACAACATAGGTCTAAATTAAGCGTCATGGACTCGGGAACTGCGTCATAGAGGAACGAGACATTGCTAGGAACCACAAGTAAGGGAACTCAAGCGAACGTTAAGTTTCATCGTAGAATACTCACTTCTCCATCGACAAGTCAGACACTGATATCCCGAGATGCGGCATGGCATATCACTTGCAGCTCATACTCGATAAGATTTCGGGCTTTCGGATTACAATAGCAATCTGCTGAGAACTCAGCACCCTTCTGGCCACAGACACAGTGAAACTGTTGCTGCGTGAACGCTTACAAGTGCTAGTGGTGAACAACTCCAGCATAAGCACGTTTTGGTGTATATAGCTGAAGATAGGCATTAGTTTTTTCGTTTCCTGGTGTCAGAAATTACGCAATGTATATTAGTTGCCGATATCCTGTCAAACTTTGCACCTGGCACAAACTTAGTAAATGCATGCCTTATAAGTGGGACACGAAATGACATACTATGGAAATTCAGAATGTTTCTACTGTTATTGTAAAAAGAGTTTCCGATAATTCGAGCAAATTGTGTACTTCGCAAGCGTCGGTACAAGCAAGCAGCAGACTATCTATATCTATAAATGTGAATGTCTATTCGGTGTACGTTTATCACGTCTGAACCACAAGACATAAAGAGCTAAAAATTTCTACGGTTACTAATGTCTACCCGGGGAAGGCTTTAGGCACGGTTTTATGGCGATCGGATATCTATATATCTATATATATATATATATATGAATGTATGTTCGGTGTACGCTTATCACGTCCGAACGACAAGACGCAGATACTTAAATATTTGTACAGTTACTAATTTATACCTGAGAAAAGTTTTATGCACGGTTTTATAGCGATGTGATAGATATTTAGTAATTTGGAGAATATAACTTGAAATTCGGAACAATAATTACTCTGAAAATTATATTTACTCTTTGAAAATGGTTTTATTGGTTGCATTGTTGCTTGAGGGTTGATAATGATATAAGGGTGGAGTATATTGGGATGGAAAGTTATCTGTGTATATAAAATTCTACGTGTGCGTGCGTGTGTGTGTGTGTGTGTGTGTGTGTGTGTGTGTGTGTGTGTGTGTGAATATTTCGCTCTGCAGCGAAAACTGTAGTTGTTGTCCGAAGTCTTCCGCTGTACACCATAGCAGTTCCATGCCGATAGCTATAAGGGGGTGGAAAATATGGTGGTTGAAAGTCGTCAAATTATAAAAAATTTCGTACTGAAGGCCAGCGATGACGTTTGCGACTCTATAGCAAGGAGCTTACATACAGCGAAACGTGAGGCCACAGACCATATCTTTGGTCTATGCGTGCTACAATGTCTTTAGCTCTTTCTCTGTAAGGGTAAGCATACGAATAAGGAAATATAAGAATAAATAAATAAAGCAGTAAAAAACAAATTTCTTTTAATACATCTCTCTAAAAAAATCGATTTGACGTTTCGCGCATTACATCAAGTGATCGATCTGTGATATTATTGAAATCATTGTTGAATTTCTTGAGTGGATTCTTCGAAACGAGTGCATTTTTACGTGTGATTTCATCTACACTACTTACTTTCCTGATGAACGGTAAGTGCAATCTGATAGGAATATTTTTCAGTTCCGCTTTATCAGCGACATTTCGTCAAAAGTGAGTGAAATTAATTTAATTGTTATTTAAACTTCGTAGATAAATGTGCATTGCGTTACTTTACACATATTACAACAGTACATCTACTTTTAATAGATCACATTCCTCGCAAAAGGAAAACGTCATTATGAAGAAACAATGTTGGAGCAAAGCGTATTAAAACATCAACAGCAAACGAAAATGAACAGCGTGAGATAAGACTTTCACAAAGGAGGGACAAGAGGACAGCAATGGCGAACGTCGAATCATTAAGCACTGCACATAATTTTTTTTATTTGAATGTTGATTAAAAATGTTTGGTTCTAAAGAAGGTATTTTATTTCATCCTTCAAAACCAGTCTCATAGCACACTACTGAAAGATAGGTTATCATAATCAACCAACACGCGAGCGGAGCCGTGGGTTTCAGCTAGTACACAATACATCAGGCCGACTGCTTTTACGATGTGGACTTGTTGGCTAAGACTAAGACAGTATTTGAAGAGACGCTTGGTACTGATTTCAGAAAAAGGTCACACAATATATGGGCGACCGCGTTACAGCTGATAAAGAAAGGGAGGCACTTGGCACTCCTGCTGTGATTTCTGTAGAAGACAAGTTACGACTAAATAAATTTTACAGAAACAGTTACGCTCCTGGAAAATGTTAATAATAACGGGAGGTAAAATGGGAAATTCCCCAAGTAGGGACCACCAACGTGATCCAAACAGACAAGAACACAAGAAAGAGTCAGTATAATTGCGAAAGGATTATTCACATTTAAAATTGATTTACGCTCATACGGAAAATTATTTAAGAACGAGATAAAAAGCATTGCAGGGAATCTCAGCGAAACCTCAGTATCCCACACGGCGAGCATGTGGTACACAATTGCACGCATTACATGAAAACATGCCAGACTCTGAACAATACAAATAAACAAAATTGAAAAGATGCAACACATACACACATATACACTCACAAGGATATGCTACGTTTTTTATATGAAATAGCCATCATAACTAAAAAAGTGGGTGGAATTTGTTAAGTCTGAAACATAGTCGCCCCCCCCCCCCCCCGGAAACAACAGCAAAATCTAACTACAGGAAAACATGATAATATTCCCTTACTCAAATGTTCCCTAGACTTAAAAACTACTTAAACTAAGTTAAAGTAACCTAAGGACAACACATAAATCCATACCCGAGGGAGGATTCGAACCTCTGAGGCGGGAGACCGCGCGATCCGTAACGTGGCGCTCCAGACCGCTCGGCTACTCCCGCGCGGCATTCCCTTGCTGACGTATCTAAGAGTAAGATCACACTATGGAGCATATCAAAGAAAAGGGCTAAAATATGAAATTGAAACTAAGTCCGAAGCACCACAAGATATGTAAACTACCTCGTCCCATCCTAGCAAAGGATGAGGTCACTCAGTGGCCGTCATCGCAACCACAGCGTACCAGAGAAGACTTCTTCAATTGTAAATGTGACGCGACGTGAAACGTTTGTTAAAAACAGCAAGGAAATACAAACACACTAAATTTACACAAAGGCTGAAGGCCACACACGTATATTCTAACTTGAGAAAAACTGGACACACAATCATCATTGGAATGAAAATGCAAATAATAAATTTACTCTGAATTTACTCGAGTTCTGTGAATTAAGAAACACTTCGCCTCACGTAGTGAAAGAATTACTCAAGAGAACTATCACTGAAAAACAAGACAGCCTGGTCACAAAAAAAGGAAAAAAAAAAATAGTTCTAACAGCATGCCTTCCCCTCAGCATGATTCGTCGGAGTACTTACTTCCACAGTCGTCGTACCAGAATGAAGAGTGCAAACTGAAGTTCCAAAGCCTCGGAAAAACCTCCCCTCCCCCCCGCCCCCCGGCATACACCGGATGTAGAGCGCGTTAAAAGCAACGCAGAATGCGTTCAGAGCCTAGTGTTTACCAACCATTGCTACCTGGCCAAGACAATTGCCTCTACAACCGCTCCCAGAGAGGTCTCCTGTCACCACTTTCGTCCAAGTTAGGTTGGTACCACACTGACGACACTGCCACCTCGTCACCTTGCCAAGCAAGCTTGTCTCTGGCCATCCAGCAGACGCCAGCGCAGACGACAAACGAAGCCATGCGTTCTTAACTACAACAAAACGAGGCCTAAAGCGGGAGGCGGCGACTGTAAGCCATTGCGCGGTAGTCAGTCATTATTAAGAGCACACATTCCCATGAACACACAAGTCGAATCACACTTATGGAAACGTATATAAATGTGGGGCAAACATATATAAACATGGGACATTGATCATTAATAAAAAGAATAAAATAATTAACATACAAATAGATAAAATTAATTGTACAGAAACACTTTAGGTTAATGAATAAATCAAAATGGAACACGACCACATATTCAGTGGACATGTTTCACTTGGTAACATGAACAGGCCGAATAAGTCAACGGCAGCAAGTTCTCGCAATTTCCTCGGAATAATCGGGTAGAACGATGCGGCATTTGAGACAGTGGCTGGTTTTGCCTACTGGCAGAGCTTGCGTACTCTAATGACGCCATGTACTCTCCTCAACGCAGCAGTCTCTCGCAGTTTTCCGACGCACTACCTCGCCCCAAAACTTAGATGAATAGAACACACTAGTTTGTCCATCAAATGTTTTGGTATCACCAGTAGCCACCTGGAGTCATCGGGAGCTTGGCACTTTAAACGTTTGTTGTCAACCACGAAATAATATTGTCGTAGACCCTCTTGGCCTCTGTCTCTACATTTGTCCTTCACCTCCCTTAGTACTGTGTCCTCAATTTGTTCGACAGCAATGTACTGTAGTGATGCGGTTAGAGAATTTTCGTTAGCGAAGTTCTTCAGTTATAGAATACTGAAGTTATTCGACTACAGCTCCCCATCATCTGCACACACCAGACCTGCGGGGCCACGCGATAATGGGCCCGCAATTATATTCTTTTCTCTTAGAATTTAATCGACAGTGGACGGGTACTCCTGCAAATATAAAGCCTAAGGGGATAACCTCTTATATTTTAGCTTCGCGGACATCAGGAACTGCAGGGAATGATGATCCGCGAGAACGTTAGTGTTTCTACCATACAGGAAATATCTGAACTTCGTAAAAGCCCTTAGGACAATAAGAGACTCAAGCTATGTTACCGAGTAATTCCGTTAGAACCGCGATAATACACGGTTAGTAAACTATATGGTTTCCCACGTGGAGGGATCTTTGCCCTCTTCCGCTTGGATAAAAACGATACCACGTCTATTCAAAGATTTGTCTGTCCTCAAATTTAATTCCTTGTTTAAATGTGGATGAGCAAGAATGGGTACTTTTACTAACGCCGCCTTAAGAGTTTTAAACTCGTTTTGTGCCCGCTGGTCCCAGTTCAAAGATGTTTTCTCTTCCGTCAAGGCTCACAGTCGAGGTGTGACAAACACCTTCAAATAAACAAAATTTTAATGAAACGTTATGCGACCCAAAATTCACTAAAATTGTTTTTCGATGTTAGGTAATGCAAATCAGGCAAATGCTGAAATTTTCTTGGAGTGGGTTTGTACTTCATATGAAGAGATATTGTGCCCTAAAACGTGATGTTCTTTCTCACAAATAGTGGTTATTCTAAATTTACAGTCACTCGAGTCTGTTCAAAAGCATATAACAGACGATTCAATATGTAGTTATGTTCTTCTCATGTTTTCCCGGCGATCAATGCGACGTCCACATAGTGTCACACGCTCCCGCAAATCGTGATGTATGAAGGTGTTTAAACCCCTAATAAATGCAGCTGAGGATACATTTGCGCCGAACAGAAAACTTTGAAATTGGTAAAAACTACCATAGCAAAGAAGCGCAATACACTGTCTACATGGCGAATACAGCAATCTCTGTCAATAGCTCGGTTTTAAATCTATCGAAGATAGGTTTTGACACTGTGGAAACGCTGCAGAAATTCATCCAGGCTCTTCAGCCTGTCTGTCTCCGGCATAATGATTGTATTTACACTCCTGGCCATTAAAATTACTACACCACGAAGATGACGTGCTACAGACGCGAAATTGAGCCGACAGGAAGAAGATGCTGCGATATGCAAATGATTAGCTTTTCAGAGCATTCACACAAGGTTGGCGACGGTGACGACACTTACAACGTGCTGACATGAGGAAAATTTCTAACCGATTTCTCATACAAAACAGCAGTTAACCGACGTTTCTAGTTGAAACGTTGTTGTGATACCTCGTATGAGGAGGAGAAATGCGTACCATCACGTTTCTGACTTTGATAAAGGTCGGATTGTAGTCTATCGCGGTGGCGGTTTATGGTATCGCGGCGTAGCTGCTCGCGTTGGTCGCGATCCAATGACTGTTAGCAGAATCGGAATCAGTGGGTTCAGGAGGGCATACGGAACGCCGTGCTGGATCCAAACGGCCTCGTATCTCTAGCAGTCGAGATGACAGACATCTTATCCGCATGGCTGTAACGGATCGTGCAGCCACGACTCGATCCCTGAGTCAACAGATGGGGAGGTTTGCAAGACATCAGCCATTTGCACGAACAGTTCGACGACGTTAGTAGCAGCATGGACTATCAGCTCGGAGACCATGGCTGCGGTTACCCATGACGCTGCATCACAGAGAGGAGCGCCTGCGATGGTGTACGCAACGATGAACCTACCCTACATTCGATCCCTGCGAAGCCCTACATTTCAGTAGGATAATGCACGACAGCATGTTGCTGGTCCTGTACGGGTCTTCCTGAATACGGAAAGTGTTCGACTGCTGCCCTGGCCAACACATTCTATAGATCTCTCACCAATTGAAAACGTCTGGTCAATGGTGCCAGAGCAACTATCTCATCACAATACGCCAGTCACTACTCTTGATGAACTGTGGTATCGTGTTGAAGCTGCATGGGCATCTGCAACTGAACACGCCATCCAAGCTCTGTTTGACTCAATGCCCAGGCGTATGAAGGCCGTTATTACGGCCAGAGGTGGTTGTTCTGGGTACTGATGTCTCAGGATCTATGCACCCAAAATGCGTGAAAATGTAATCACTTCTCAGTTCTAATATAATATATTTGTCCATTGAATGCCCGTTTGTCATCTGCATTTCTGCTTGGTGTAGCAATTTTAATGGCCAGTAGTGTATTTGCCAAGAGTCCAACATTAACCTCACAGACTACTCTCGTTTTTTTTTATACTCAAAAGGGGTGAATCATTTGAGTTCACTGCCCGCTCTATTACGCCCTGTTGTAACATTTTGTTTATTTCGCTTTTCGCCTTTATATGCTATTGGGATAGAGTGAGGTTTGGCGAAGAATTATCCTTTTTCTCTCACTTTGAACTGATAAATGACATCCGTGATCGCACGGAGTGCATGATAATTGCACGTGCGTAGTTGCAGAGTACCAAGTACATTCCCGTTCTTTCGGCCTCTGACGATTTCCCTACACTCTTCCACAATTTCCGCAAAAACTTCATGTCGTCTATTTTAGGAAAACGGAATACTAGTTTTGCTTTTATATTTCAGGAGGATCTTAGAGTTTTGCTGCAAGTTTTAGAGTGAGATATATCAGGCAACTTACTTTAGACTCGTCATGCAAAACACAATCACCAAAAATTAATTTAACGAGTTATCCTTAGACATCTTAAGTCATGACACCTCCACAGCCGGCCTCGGTGGCCGAGGGGACTAAGGCGCTCCAGTCACGGTCCGCACGGCCACTACGGTCGGGGTTCGAATCCCCCCTCGGGCATGGATATTTGTGCCATCCTAGTTCGTAAGTAGTTCATAAGTAGTTTGTAAGTTTAGGGACTGATAGCCCCGTAGTTAAGTCCCATAGACTTTACAAACATTTGATTTGAACACCTCCACATAAATCCACAACTGTATCGTGGGTACTCGTGAAGACAGTACCAAAGTTAACGCCTACATTCATGAAGGGCACAACCAAAAACTTAACATTTATAGGAAACTCGATTTTGCCATTTAACCTTCACACTTACCGTAAATAGTTCACTTTAACTACATCACCCTGTAATGGTAAGGTGGGCCAAGCTCCTGTCTGTTCGCATTTTAGAAATGTGTTTTCATTAACCATCGAGAAAGGGCTACCAGTATCGAGAACGCACAACAGTGGCACATTCCTAAAAGAAATTATAACGACAGGACTGATGGCTGAAACCGTAGCGTTCCTAAGCTTCTATAGAAATGCTCTTCTTATGTCATCTTGTCCAATGTATCATATATTATACAGTTTTGCTTTGGTTCCTCAGCCGATATTTGTCATTGTGATGGCGGTTGCATGTTATTTGCTGTGTTGCGGATCAGCCGACCTGACCATAACACCTGGAAGAGTAACTACACTCTGGTTATTGTTCTTACCGTCACGGTACCAGTTCCGGTTTCCGTTACCGTTCCCTCGCTTGTCTGGTCTGTTACCGTCATTCGCTCTCTTGTCCCTGCTATTCTGTATCGGTTGGCGTTTCCCCAACTACGCCGGTGCAGCTGGTGGCTGTTATCGCGTCGCTCATCTCCCCGTGGGCGACAGCGCGCCGCCTCCCACTACGCCCCCGAATCCTCTCTCGCAGCTGTGCCTCGTAATGGTCTTCTGTCGCCTACGGATTATACATCTACATCTACATGGGATACTCTGCAAATCACATTTAAGTGCCTGGCGGAGGGTTCATCGAACCACCATTATACTATTTATCTCCCATTCCATTGTCGAATAGCGCGCGAGAAGGAAGAACACCTGAATCTCTCCGTTCGAGCTCTGATTTCTCGTATTTTATTCTGAGGGTCATTTCTACCTATGTATGTGGGAGTCAAAAATATATTTTCGCATTCGGAGGAGAAGGTTGGCGATTGCAGTTTCGTAAGTAGCCCACGCCGCAGCGATAAGCGCCGTTGTAATGATTCCCATCCCAGATCCTGTATCATTTCCGTAACGCTGTCTCCTCTGTATCGTGACAAAACGAAATGAGCTGCCCTTCTTTGGATTCTTTCGATGTCCTCCGTCAAACCCACCTGATAAGGATCACACACTGGGCAGCAATACTCCAAAAATGGACGGACAAGCGTACTGTTTGCAGTTACTTTTGTAGTTATGTTGCATCTTTTAAGAGTTCTGCCAATAAAACGCAGTCTCTGGTTCGCCTTTCCCATGACATTATCTACGTGTTCTTTCCAATTAAAGTCTGAAGTAATAGTAATTCCTAGGTATTTTGTGGAGTTTACGGCCTTTGGTTTTGATTGATTTATCTTGTAAACAAGGTATAACGGATTTCTTTTCGTACTCATGTGAACGACTTCACACTTCTCATTATGTAGAGTCAATTGCCAATTTTTACACCATACTGATATCTTATTCAGATAGTTCTGCAGTTGGGTTTGATCTTAAGATGATTTTACAAGATGGTAAATGACGGCGTCATTTGCAAACAACCTAACAGAGCTACTTACATTTTCCCCTAAATCGTTTATGTAAATAAGGAACTGCAAAGGACCAATAACACTACCCTGTGGAACGCCCGATATCACCTGTTTTTGTCGATCCATTACTATCGATTACTACGAACTGTGTCTTCTCTGACAGGCAATCCCCTATCCAATCGCAAATTTGGGGCGATATACCATAACCACGCACTCACCGGCGTCATACTCTAATCCCTGGAGGAAGGCCCTAAAAACCACCATATCATCCTTACATCGTCCAGCCAGAATGATGTGGCGAAGATGTGAAAGTAATTTAGTTGTGCAAACCCTTGTCAGTTCGGTTGGACTGTAGGGTTCATAAGGATATTGGTTGCAATGTAGCATGGGCTCAAATGGTCCATGCAGGGCCCCGGAATCCAACCTGATCAAGCTTTTGCAACTTTACAATGCCATGTTTTCCTCTGTCCTGAGCGGACTCAGAAAAGTATGTCGAGAGGGTCGCATATTGGAAATCATGTTCGTGCTACGGATCTCATTATAGTAACTCACTCACCATCCACGTAATAACACACTATTTGTTAATAAACTTTTTGCGTTGTAAGGTCGTATTGTTAGAAACTTGCTGCTTCTTGACGTTCCGTGCGATGCTTAAATGGACTTTTTATTTTTCCTTGTTTTATATCGCGTACGCAGTCCCAACTAACAAAAATTATGTGCCCGAGTTACTCACATTTTGTTTCACAGCGCATACGCAGAGTTACTCACTTTTTTCTTTATTTATTTCTTACAGCGCATACACAGAGTTATTCGAACATTTTTTAAGTAACAGAATGTTCTGTCAAACTAATAGACCTCTTTCTGGAAACGTAACACAAACGCAAACAGAAATATACGAAAGGAGAATCTTCCACTCCTCGGAGGTTGTCCGTCTGTTGAATCTTGCCGACAGACTGACAACCTCCGAAGAAGTTCGACGCAGCGTCAAACGAAATGTAAGGAAGCGGCAAGTTTATTAGAACACGGCCTTCCAACCCGGAAGATTTACTAACAAATATGTCAACCGGTCGTGCAAACCTTCACACTATCAACAACACACTAACTCAAATTTATAAGCACCACGTCAAGCAGGGTGGGAGAAAGTACTGGAATTGATCAAGCCAAGCGTGGGGGAGTATTCCATTGTAGGAATACCGAAACAATTCTAGTTTCCATACTAACAGGAAATGATTGTAATCAAAGTCTGGTATTTCCTCACTCGGTGATCGCTCGCGAACGAAAATCTTTGCTCCTTTTCCGCCCACTTCCGACATAACCATACCAAGGTTCATACTCATCCTCGTGACCTGAAGCACTCTCATCAGGAGCGTCGCGCGTTTTTAATTATTTATTTTTATTTTCAGTGTGCGATCTGTCCTCTTGAAAGCAGCACAAAACATGTATGTTACATTGTTATAGGACACTTGAGGAGGACTTCCTTACCTCTTCAGTCTCAGCAAAGACTGATTTTGCACTTTACCAGACAAAGCTCCTAAGTCAGCACCGGAAATAGAATGCGCCCAAACGACCTGTACCAACCCTACAATAGCTTAAGACCGATGGCTACTGATGTCTCTTCATCTCTCTGAAACCCACCCAAAGCTCTACGTTAAAGTTGGATAAACTACAGCTAACCTACAAAGAGCACAGAAACCAAAGCACACATGCAAATACACATACACAGTAGTTCATATGCCCTCACTGCCAGAAGGAAGATAATAGAAATAAAAAATAAACAACATAAATAAGACATCGATACATAATAAAACGATGGAGGTTGTATTTAAACACTTGATAGTTGGGTATGTGACTGAAATTTTAAAAAAAAATTGTGATTCTGTGATTTCTTAATTTATCCCGGCGTATGGCGTATTCAAAAAACTTAAGAATATGCAGCCAGGTATGAAACTCTACATCGGCCGATATTTCAGCGGAAGCACACCCTGCCAATCGTAAGAAATACTGCAGCGAGGAAGCAATGTGGAACGACGTTTAAAAGCTGGGTTCTCAAAGATAACAGAAAGACATCACACAACGATCAAGCGAACACACAACGTCATCATACTACCAAATATGAATACCAACAGTAGTCTCTATATAAAAATGAATGTTTGTCTGTATGTCCTCTATGTGTTCATAAACCATTCATTCGATTGCAATAAAACTTTGGTGAACTGTTCACCGTACGCCCACTAAGGTTCCTGGCCCAAAAACAAAAGAGTTCGACACATAGCTCAGGTGATATGACATCGTAAATAATGAGAGGCCACCTCGTGAGAATACGCAGATTTGTGCGTCAATTATTGGAAATGGAAGTAGTTAGGGACCTGCAACAAAGTTTGCGTGTAATTTCGGACGTTATAGAAGCGTTTTTCAACTGACCCCTCCTCCCGCACAAAATGATGAAACGGAAAGAGGTATACAGCTCACAACAATTTCGGTATAGATGCCGTAAAACTGTCGCATCAGACATGACGTTGTATCAAATAAAGTTAGCATTACAGATTTGCATGTTACTATTTATTTTTGTCTGCAAGTCTCCCTTAATTCTCTTTCATCCCAATTTAAGGAATCTAAATCTCTATCTATATAAAAGCGAAAGGACACTCACTCACTGACTAAACACGAAATCTCGAAAACTACTTCACCTATGAAGCTGAAATTTGCCAGGAATATAATTTATAGGTAGAAAACAGCTAAGAAATTATTTTGTGATAGGTGCATGGCGGAGCATACTTCTCTTAGATATTCACTAAATCTACAGTTTCATTCCGATTTTCACGAAATTTCGCACGCTTGACCTTCAAAACAAGAGGAACGTCACCTTCTACCTTAAGTTTCAGACGGTGCATGGGGGAGGCTACTTTGCAACATAGAAATGGATCCCTAAATACCTTGGTCGTGCCATGACTTGAGAACGGCTCGACCGACTATTTTTTTTTTTTTCTTTATTGTCAGAACAAGGGTTGTATGAAATAAATATGGAATATTTGGGAACAACAAAGTGCGTTTTTAAATGTGACCCTGCGTTTCTATTGCATATAAATCTGTAGTTTTGTTCCGATATAGATAAAATTTTGCACACTCTACCTCAAAAACAAGAGGAATATCACTGTTAGTATAAAATTTCTTTCGGTGCGTGGTGGAGGGTACTTAACTTACGCAATTTTACAAAATGCATAGTTTTGCTTCAATCTTTATGAATTTTTGCACATATGACTTTAAATCAAGAGGAAGATCACTGGGTAGATACGTGTTTGTATGATATATGGAAGGGGGTACCTTGTAGAAAACTTTGTCGAGAGAGGGAAATGTGGAAACGAACAGAGAGATGGGAGAGAAAGAGGTGGTTGCAGAGAGAGAGTGGGGGGGGGGGGGGGGGAGGGGATGTGGACTACGAGAGTGTAGAATATCTATAATAAACATCAGTTTTCAGCGCGTGAGGTGGCATTAATTTTATTCCTCTGTTCCGCAGGAAGAAATGGAAGAAATTAAACAATTGGGTTGTATACCTCTACAGGAAGGAAACGTATCGTTGTTTACAAAGATAAACTTCATAATAGCAGAGTCGGATTGCAATGTGCTTTGTCGTTTTTGTTGAAGTGTCGGGATAACAGTATTGTTCCAACTTTTGCTAGGGTTGTGCATCATATTAATGCTCCTGCCGCCAGTCGCATCAAACAACGTGCTGGCTTAGCTCTTGTCCGTGAAAGGATTCATTACACACGCCGAGAATTACATTTTGTTTCTAAAGAATTATTTTGGCTTCATTTATATATTAGCTCTGACATTTCGGAATTTTCTTGGGACTAGTTGGACGGTGCTTCCTGGTTACAATCTGAATGGGAATTTCAGATTGTAATGGCCCGGCATTTGGAGAAGATTGAACAGTTCCGCATTTCGGAGAATGTTTCTACAACTAGACGATCTGTGATTTATAGAAAACCTTGGAAGAAGGAAACTTTATCCGTGATGGGAAAAGGATTGAACTTTTCGCAGACGCCTAAACGTTTATCTGTTGTTTATTTTATTAGTTCTATCGAACAGGCTGCTTTCAAACTACCTTCTGACTCTAAAGATGAAGTTAGGAGGAAAGCTTGTCGTGTGTAGATTAGGGCATGTCCGCCTGCGTGTAATATAACAACAGCTGAGGCAGATTCACTTAGGGTTGATTCTGATATTATTTTACCTGCGGACAAGGGAAATGCTATGGCTGTTTTAAACAAGCAAGATTATTTTGAAAATGCATTGTGTACTTTCTAATTATGTAAATATGATGTGAAATGTGTGTTTCAACTACCTTCTAAAATTAAGGCGCTGTTAGGGTCTGTTAAGGACGGATTGGATTTGCTTAAGTTCGGCGTCTGCCGTATTCCATGCAGCTGTGTCATGTCATATATTGTTCAAATAATTAGGGCCGCCGAGGACCGATGTATTTAGCATTAACGTCACATACGTTTGCAGCAACCTAGCAAGTCTTCTGTTACCGTACTTTGCTTGGACACAGGTCACCCAATGGAATGCAACAAAATGGAAATTTTGGTATGCACGTCCAGCTATTGGGATTGTGTTATCAAGGAAGCGATTGAGCCAAAAGTGACGGATGACCTGTTGAAAAGGGATGGAGGATTTTGCTTAAATTCTGCAAAGAATCCAGCTCTCTGACTTATCTGAAAACAGAAGGACAAAATTAATTCCACCTCATACCGTAAGTTTGTTATATAAAAAATTAAATAAAATTTGAGTGTCAAAATGTCATTTCCACTGTGAAAGGTAGCACTGAACTGATAACCTTTCACCTAGAATCCAAGTACAGACGAAGTGAGTTATGAGGAGTGCTTGTGGCAGGTTTTGAACCACCTACCACAGGCCTTACAATTACAATCTAAAGTGCTGCCCACTGCACTACGGCGAACAATTACGAAACTGTTCCTTATGTCTCCTACTATTGATGGCAGTTGTTAACTGATGCTACTATTGCATTTTAGACACTAAATTATCATTTATCGTACGAAGAAAGACGTGTTTTTCTTAATTCTTGAGTGCGCCATTGCTATGAAATGACAACGTGTACGTTATAATAAAAAAATCATAAAATACAGGAAGCAAGATGGTGCATGCCAGAGAGACTTCGAGGGAAGAAATGTCATACGTCATTTTCAAACGCCTGGTTTACGTACAAGCAAGTGACAGTGTCAAATCGCCGTTATTTTTGCAAATATCTCTTTAAAGTTGCGAATTAAGAAAAAACATAACAGGGAAAAGATGTAGAGAATTTTCACCTCTACAAATTCGATTGTTCAATTTTCGTGAGAGATTAACGGTATATTTGAAATTTCTTCCTGTCAAAAGCCCATCACAAACGAAATATTTGAAAAAGGTAGGTTCTGGTCACTGGCGGCCAACAATTATGTCTGAAAAATTTGGTGCCGATCGGTTGAACGGTTCGACCTAAAAAGTGGGAACACGTTAGAGACTGACGGACAGACAGACAACAGGCATCGCCAAATCGCCGTAATTTTTGCACATATCTCTGAAACTATGCGACATAGGGGGAAAAAGGTAAAAGCGGAAAGTTTTAGCGAATTTTCTTCTCTACAAATTCGTCCCCTCAGGGGCTCAGCATTAATTTGCTGGGTACGGGCTTGGCGAACCCGGGGTCCTGAGCTGTGGGCTGTGTCGCGCCAACAGTCCGCTACACCGTAAGCTCTGTGCGTGCTTCAACGACCATCGTTCGGCGCGACGGTGGAACGTTGTACGTTTCAAGCCCGGGGATCTTGGCTTAATCGCCCGGGTCGCGAGGACGGTACAAACCTCTATAAAAAAAAACCTCAATCTCAAGGTGCGCTACGTGCCGAAGAGATGCTTGGCTGTTGAGGTTGAACAGCCGCTAGCGAGCAACCTCTGAGGAACCTGCCGCACCTCAGTTGTATAAGGCTTACCCAGGCAAGCGGGGCTCTGTCTGGGTGGACGCTTATTTCCCTAGCTGCTCGTGGGAACACCATGAAACGAACACGAATCGTTGGCGGACGTACAACCGCCGTCTCTAAGCGTGGTCGAGGCGATTACAACGCTGCGAATTATGACCCCCAAACGTTTCCTTCCTTGTCCACACCATGGGAGGAACGTCGGGCAAAACTTCAGGGTGAGGCTTATGCCCCGAAATATCTGGTATGCACACGTAATGATGGGGAATCTTTTATGACGACGAAGCCAATGTTCTTCGTCGAACATCTAGAGGACAAATATGGAGAGGTCGAGGGTCTGTCAAAGATGAGATCTGGGTCGGTTCTTATAACGACGTCATCCCCAGCGCAGTCACGAGCTTTGCTAGCCTGCGACAAGCTGGGTGATGTTTCCGTTTCTATTACGCCACATAAGACGTTAAACATGGTCCAGGGTATCATTTTCCACAGGGATCTGCTGCTGCAATCAGATGACGAATTGAGAGCTAACTTGGAGCGGCGTGGTGTGCATTTCATCCGCCGCATCTATAGGGGTCCGAAGGACAAGAGGGTTGCCACCGGTGCCTTCATCTTGGCTTTCGAGGGCGATTCATTGCCTGAGAAGGTCAAGGTGATGGTCTACCGGGTCGACGTAAAGCCCTATGTTCCTCCCCCTATGCGCTGCTTCAAGTGCTGGAGGTTTGGGCACATGTCCTCCCGATGTGATGCCAACTCAACATGTCGGGAGTGCGGGCGTGCATCCCACCCGGACGCCCCCTGTACCCCGCCTCCAGTTTGTGTCAATTGCAACCAGCAGCATCCTCCGTGTTCTCCCAACTGCTCTGTACTCCACAAGGAGCGTAAGATCATGGAGTACAAGACCCTGGACCGGCTGACATATGCAGAGGCCAGGCGCAAGTACGCAAAACTCCACCCAGTGACCATGACGACCCCATACTCAACAGTAGCTTCATCGTCGATCCCCACAGTTGCTAAACCACAGAGTGCACCACCAATGCCAGCGGGCCCCCAGGCCCGACCCACTCCACCTGCCCCCTTGACAGTTGGGGGCCCAACACCTTCGGTTGCTCCCACACTATTCACGTTGGGAGCAACAGATAAGCCATCACAGGGGACGTCGGTCCCCACCCCACAGCCGGAGAAACAACAGCCTTCTCCGGCTCCTCTCGCCCGGAAGGGACACTCCCTTCCGAGGCTTCTCTTCGTGGGAAAGTGGATCCCGACCGATGGCTGAAGGATCCCGTGGCTGCTGATCGAGGGGCCTCCACCTCTTCGTCGGCACCTGCAGCCCCTGTTGAGAAGCCCCCAAGGCCCTTAACACCCAAGGGCCAGCGAGAGGGTAAAAAGAAAGAGAAGAAGGAAAAGGATTCTTTGGTGGCTTCCAAGCCACCCACACCCGCATCCTCTGCCTCAGAGGATGAGGTCGAGATCCTCGCTTCCGCTGAGGATCTCGCACTCCTTGATACACTCGACCATAGGAGATCTGCACAACCGGAATCAACTGATTCTATGGTCATAGATTCTGTTGAGCCTGACCATCAGGCAGCAGGCGCTCCTATGGAATGATCTTCTTTTCTTTCCTTTTACGGCCTTAGAGCGTGGAGGACATGTTATCCTCCAGTGGAATTGCGGCGGCTTCTTTAATCACCTGGCTGAGCTGCGACAAATACTGTACAGCTACCCTGCATTTTGTATCATCCTACAGGAGACATGGTTTCCAGCACAGCGGACCCCTGCCCTCCGTGGGTATCGGGGCTACTACCGCAACAGGACCCTTTACGACAGGGTGTCTGGCGGTGTGTGCCTGTATATCCTGGACACTGTCCCCAGTGCCCCCGTGCCACTCACAACCACTCTTGAGGCAGTGGCTGTTAGAATCCGGGCAACGCAGGAATTAACTGTCTGCAGGTTGTACCTTCCTCCGGATGAGGCCATGTCTCTCAACACCCTTACCGCTCTGGTCTCCCAACTTCCCCCACCATTCCTCCTATTGGGGGACTTCAACGCCAACAACCCTTTGTGGGGTGGGCTCCAGACCACAGGCCGCGGTAGGGATGTTGAGACATTATTGGCGCACCGAGACCTTTGCCTCCTGAATACAGGTGCCCCCACGCATTTTAGCGTGGCACAGGGCACGTATTCAGCGATCGACCTCTCCATCTGCAGCCCCAGCCTTCGACCACACCTCGGTTGGCGTGTGCATGAGGACCTATGTGGCAGCGACCACTTTCCAATCTTTGTGTCGCTCCTGCGGTACCAAGCTGCAGACAGCTTACCCCGTTGGTGTCTCCGTAGGGCTGATTGGACTGTGTATGCTTCAACTGCTGTCATTGCTCCACCGCTGCCAGATGACATTGACAACGCAGTCCAGCAGGTGACTAATAGTATTGTCATGGCCGCTGAGGCGGCAGTCCCACAAACCACCGGTTCCACTAGGCGTAGGTACGTGCCTTGGTGGACACCGGAGATTGCTGAGGCCATCCGGGAACGTCGGCGAGCGCTCCAGCGCCATCGACGCCACCCATCCATGGAGAATTTGGTGGCCTTTAAACGGCTCCGTGCGCGTGCTCGACGACTCGTACAGCAGAGTAAGCAGGATTCCTGGGAGCGGTATGTAGCCAGTATCGGCTCCCACACCTCCCTGACTAAGGTATGTACGCAAGTCCGACGCGTCTTCGGATACCGCCCGCCGACAGGAATCCCATCCCTCACTATCCAGGGTGTGCTCTGCACGCTCCCGACAGCTATCGCTGAGCACATGGCAGACCACTACGCACAATGCTCTGCGACTGCCATGTACAGTGCTGACTTCCGCTCCCTCAAAGAGCGGGCCGAGCGGAAACAGTTCTCTTTCCGCACTCGTCGTCGGGAAGTATACAACGACCCGTTTAGCGAGTGGGAGTTCCGAACTGCCCTTGCTGCGTGTCCTGATAGAACTCCAGGACCTGATAGGATTCACGGCCAATTCCTCCGACACCTTTCACCAGAGTTTCAACGCCGCATTCTCGCCCTGTTTAACCATCTATGGGCAGAGGGCACTTTCCCGTCGCAGTGGCGGGAAAGCACTATCATCCCGGTGCTGAAACCTGGTGCAGATCCCCAGGTGGCTGACAATTACCGTCCGATCAGCCTCACCAACGTTCTCTGCAAGCTTTTCGAACGTATGGTAAGTCGGCGGCTTATGTGGATCCTTGAAGAGCGTGGACTCCTAGCTCCACAACAAGGGGGCTTTCGCCAGGGCCGTTCTACCATTGACAACCTCGTGTCACTGGAGTCGGCCATTCGCACGGCGTTTTCTAGGCGTGAGCATTTGGTAGCTGTATTTTTCGACCTACGAAAGGCGTATGACACCACCTGGCGCCACCATATTTTAACAACTCTTCATGACTGGGGCTTACGGGGTGCCCTTCCTATTTTTATTCGCAATTTCCTCTCCCACCGCTCGTTCCGGGTTAGGGTTGGGGCATCTTTTAGCTCCCCCCACATTCAAGAGAACGGTGTCCCACAGGGCTCTGTCCTCAGTGTCCCGTTGTTTTTAGTGGCGATTAACGGTCTTGCTGCGGCTGTGGGGTCGTCGGTCAGTTGCTCCCTGTTCGCCGATGACTTCTGCCTGTATTTCAGCTCCGTTAGCATCGGCGTAGCTGAACGACGGCTGCAGGGTGCCATCCGAAAGGCCCACTCGTGGGCCTCTACTCACGGGTTTCAGTTCTCCGCGCAGAAAACCCGCGTGATGCACTTCTGTCGCCGTCAGGTAGTTCACCCTGACCCAGAGCTCTACTTGGGTGGTGAACTACTTCAGGTCGAGGAAACACATCGCTTCCTGGGCATGGTCTTTGATGCCCGGCTGACTTGGGTGCCACACCTACGTCAGCTGAGACAGAAGTGTTGGCGGCATTTAAATGTCCTTCGATGCCTCAGCCATACGAGTTGGGGAGCAGCACGTTCCACCCTTCTTCAGCTCTACAAGTCACTTATTCTGTCGCGGCTTGATTACGGGAGTGTGGTGTATGACTCAGCAGCCCCTTCTGCCTTGCGGGTCCTAGACCCTGTTCACCACACAGGTGTGCGGCTCGCAACAGGGGCTTTTCGCACCAGTCCCGTAACAAGCCTTCTAGCTGAAGCTGGTGTTCCCCCTTTGCGGTATCGCCGGCAACGGTTGTTGGTGAGTTATATTGCCCGGGTTCATGCTTCACCCCGTCATCCGAATCACAGGCTTCTCTTCCCACTTTCTACACTCCCTTCCCCACGACGTCGGCCCAGGTCGGGTCTCCCGATTGCGGTCCGCGTCCGTTCCCTTCTCTCCTCACTTAATTCCTTACCCCTTCCTCCACCTTACCATTACTCCCTCCGTATCCCCCCCTGGAAAATTCCTCGCCTGGAGCTTCGGCTGGACTTGTCCTGGGATACGAAAGCCTCGATTTCACCACTGCTTCTCCGTCGCCGGTTCCATGCACTGCTTGATACGTTTCACGGAGCAAACATTATCTACACCGACGGTTCTTTGGTCGATGGCCATGCTGGATATGCCTTTATCCATGGTGACCACATCGAACAGCGATCATTGCCTTGTGGAAGCAGCATCTTCACCACAGAACTGGTCGGTATTTTGAGAGCTCTTGAACACCTCAGAGCTCGCCCCAGGGGATCGTTCGTCATCTGTAGCGACTCCCTGAGTGGCTTACAGGCCCTCGACCAGTTTCTACCGAAAAACACAGTGGTGCGAGCCATTCACGATGCTGTCTTCGCCCTTGGCGAGTCAGGCCGTTCTGTCCTTTTTGTCTGGACGCCAGGGCACATAGGTATACCGGGCAATGAACGTGTTGATCAGCTGGCGAAGCAGGCCACCACTTCGCGGTCCCTGGATATTGGCCTCCCAGTTTCTGACCTCCAAACCCAGTTGACCCGCAAGGTCTTAAGGGTTTGGAATTCTGAATGGGCAGATTCGACTGAACCGAATAAGCTATAAGCTCCGTGCCGTCAAGCCGTCTACTGCTGCATGGAAGACGTCCCTGAGGGCTTCTCGCAGGGAGTCGGTCGTCCTTTGCCGACTCCGTATTGGGCACACGTGGTTGACCCATGGGTATCTCCTACGCCGTGAGTCCCCGCCCGTGTGTCGATGTGGTGTCGTAATGACAGTGGCCCATCTTTTGATGGACTGTCCGATTTTAGCCAACCTGCGGCATTCTTTTATTCTTCCAGACGCACTACCCTTAGTTTTAGGTGACGACGCCTCTATGGCTAACAAAGTTTTAAGTTTTATCCGCGCTGCTGGTTTTTATGACTCGATCTAACGGTAGGTGCTGTGGCCTGACATCTTAGGCTGCCACCAACCCAGCTTTTTAACGTTTCACGTCCTTAGGAGTTCTTAGTGTCTGCAGTGTGGCTGGCTCATCCTGTTTTTTCTTTGTGATCAGCCAGCCAATGTACTCTGCTATCCAGTTTTATTCGTGACATTCTTTTACTAATTGTGTGTGTCTCCGTTTTGTATTGTCAGTGACTTGTCTATTGTTAACCTGCCCTTTTGTGCAGTGTCATTTTCAGGGCGTTGTTTTATCTTTGACAGTTGACTCTCAGCTAGGAACAGGGGACTGATAACCTAGCTGTTTAGTCCCCTTAAAACAACCAACAACAACAACAATACAAATTCGTTTATTCACTTTTAGTGTCAGATGAACGGTTAACTCGATATTTTCATTCAAATTTCGAGCTGTCAAAAGGCGATCACAAAGGCCCACTTTTAGTATTACTACCGTAACCTAAACTGGACCAAAAAGGAATTACATTGCAATGACTACACACATTATTCCTTTTAGCTTTGTCCAGTGTGAATAATAAGAAACTGATCCTTAAAACTATTCAGACAAATTTAATGTTCTTTAGACAACTATAGGATTTGATTCCTATGTAAATGATGAAAAGGATATAACATAATAACTAATAGTTTTATTAAAATATTTGTTGTTAATTCCTTTAGTGCTTCAGAGATACAAAAACAACAGGAAAATAATATTTAAGCCCTTGGAAGTCGCATTTATATATAAATTTATTCAACTAATAAAGAAGATGATTTACAGATACAAAGTGAAAATAATTGTCAGAAATTTTTGTGTACCATGGAAAAAGTATAATCACTGTACCCGTTCAAACGAAAATAAAATACACTACATTAGGTACGTCAGAGAAGCTAGTATGTACTATACATACATTGAAATACTCTATTTTCATATTTTGCACTGTAAAACTGTCATCCTAATCGTAATTGAAATTATAATAATTTATTATATTTAAGATTTACGTTACATAAAACTTTGTTATTCTATAGATAAAAAGAACGATTTCTGACATACTCTTTCTTACTGATTTATAGCAAGCCCTGTTATCATACATTTACTGCTTAACAAGTGCTTTTACATGTGAATTTACTTCAATGGAACCTCTACACTGTTTGCTAACTTTTAAATTCTGAACTATAATGCCCCTCTAATAATGTAATGCTCATTTCATAAGTTTATAATTTGACTATTTGACTTGAAATTAAGTTAACTTGCGTGAATGCCAAGTTAATAATGGGATGCTCGGACTGCATCACATTTTGAAGGACCCCGATCAAGGTTAATCATTATATTGAATAATAAGATTAAAATTATACTAAACACACTTATTACTGAATGAAACAACATTACACTTCCTGATCCATGTGTTTAACCAATATTACCTTGGTGAATGCAATAAAGCAACTGTCGAAATGGGACGCAATGTCGCCACACTAAGCACTTTCACACCAGGCTATGGTTCACGTGTAGCACAAGTATTTCAGTTTTGCGTAGAATTGCAGCATTATATGGTGCCAACAGACATGTGCAATTCATTGTACTGTGCCTTCCATTCATCCGCCGCTTGGTATCATTATACATACCATACAAATCAGGTTCTGATGCCTCTGAGTGGCCAATCTGCACTATGCACAGTCATGACGTGGTAGTAGCAGTGGAGCCTTTCTGCGTCCTTCCACGTTACTACTTTTGCTCCCCGACGAAATGGGGATTTCCTAAAGCTCTTTCATTTTACATGTAATAAAATCTATCTAGTTTAGGGGCTAGTAACAACAGTTTCAAAAGCATACAGTGAACAATCCTCACTGACATACACTCACATTCTCTAAATAGAAATTAACAGTTACAAACATTTAAACACACTAATATTTTGCAGAGACACTTTCTCTTACAGCCGATAGCTCGTTGATCACAACATATATAAATATACATAAAATACACTACTAATAAGTGAAAAATATTATAGTCAATATTAGAATTATAAATGTGGGAAATATTTCTGCTTTGAACCGCAGCTCCAAGCCCTAGTATTGAATCAAATAGGTTCTAGATGTATTGCTTGTGTACAGCAGTCGATTCTTCTTTCGCATATCGCCGAAGCTGATCAGGTGTTGCAGTTTGTTGTGTATCTCGGGGCAGTCATTAAGGAACAGAAATTTTCGCTTGGTGATGGATCGGTTGGACAGGAAGACCAAGGCAGCAAATCAATACAATGGTCAACTGAATGGGTCTTGAACATTGCATGTGTCAACGATACTCGTATGTGTTGATATAATTTCTTCAGACTGTGTATAAAAATCACAATCTGTAATTTTAGAAATTTAATCATATGACTGGCTGTATACTCATATTTTGCACTGGTGCTCTGTGTCTGGGAAGGTGTTTGCACTTCTGCAAATAGACTAATTTGATAATAAATTGAATTACGTCTTTTTTCAATTACCTTTCCCGAAAGTTAAACAAAGACTGACACATTGCTCGTCGGCGGCTCTATATGTATACTTCAATTTACAATGCTGATAATCATTTATCGTTGGATATAATTAGTTTCACTGAATTACGATGAAAACTTGAAAATTACGATTATGATCATTTACAGAATATACAGATACATCAAGCCCGGTGATTTCACGGTGCTGAAGATAACTTTTAATTATTTATTTTAATGGAAACTACACGAAAATTAATGTGGTTGTAATTACGCGAGAAACTTGCCGAAAGTACATGAAATTCGATACAATATATTTACTGATTCATTAATTTCAGGCTGATCGAAATAATTTCTTAAATGATATGTAGATTTATTTTCTCAAAATACGTTTCTACATTAATTAATTTTTAATCTGCCCGTGTTCGATTGGCGTTACATTATGGGTGTCCCATTATTGTAGTTACAATTGCAATACATATAATGAACATTCCCATGGTTTAAATAAAGAACAAAATGTGTTTTCTGATGGTCACTAGTGAAAATAAAATTTGTTACTACTACTACTACTACTATAGGAAAGGTATCGTATATGTAAATAGTTCTACCCGGGTAGAGAGGTATCAAATATTGCATCATCGACAGGCTCTGGCTGTGACATTTCAGTGTCATATATGGTAGCACATTATACTGTAGCATGGTGGTCGATGGTTCAGCCTAAAGCTGAGGAGAGGGGGAGGAGAAGTTATGAGTGTGGAATCCATTACCACCCGAAGCCGCAATTCCAACTACATGATCACTATTGCGCTGCATATGGTAACAGTTCAACTCTCTCTCTCTCACTACGATATCTCCAAATTCTCATCCGGCCATCGTTATGGCGCAGGCTGAATCGGAATTCGATGGTAACAAGAATATCGTCCCAAACTCGATTCTGGCTGCACCACCACGATGGACGGATGAGAGTTTGGAGAATTTGTGGTGAACGACTGCTGTTGCCGTATGCAGCACCTCATCGGTCCTGCTCCAGGTGTTCTCGTATGGCGTGGTATTAAATTTTACTTCCACCTCCCTATCGCCACACTTGTCTGAAAAGTTGGAGCCTTTTATCCTGCAATACCTTCTGAGATTACCGACGGCCACATTGCAAAAGGATAAATGTGTGACCACCAGTGGGAGACAACGTATGAGACTACGTAATCGCCAATTGGACTGCAATTTTACCTTCACTTAGCTGTTTCCGCGACTTCTCACGTGTTAAAAACGTCTGATTGATGATTTCCTAATAAATGGCTCTGGTTACACCATCCGCTGCTACGCCCGATCAACTTTGGTAATATATGGAAGCAATATGGTGTGCTATACCCCAATAATACATCAAAAGCCTCTTAGATTCTTGTCGGAGCGTATAGCAAAGGTAACGTAGTAACGAACCTGCCTTTCTTCGTCCTGATCTTCACTATCATAAGAGGTTTCTTAGACATTCTCACAAATAGCAGGTTATATTAAGACAATTAAGGAAGGCCACACTTCTGTGTATAAATCAGGCTCATAGATTCTTTTTGTTTCAATGCACACTATGAATCATACAGGTATAAAACTTTCCTTGTTCTGCTTGTCGGCAATAGTTGCGAGCCGCCTCTCACAGTTTGTATCACATTCTGTCGTAGAATCGACAGACAAATGATTGACATCTCAGTTGCCAGTCTTTGGTATACTGGACTTTGGACTGTTATTAAGGGCGCTCTTTCACATTAAATATTTCAACAGTTCATGAGACTTTACTACTGTAACTGTAAAATCATCCAGCGCCCAGTACCCTTGGGAGACAGCGAGTGTTTATGTGGTATAGAACAGAAATTTTCTTTGAAACATTACATTGATGAATCCACTTTTTAGGGAACAATATTTCTTTGCTGTCGCTATTATGAGGATTTTTCAATGCCATCACTGAATAAAAGTTATGAGCAACATCACACTCACACTTTCGATGTCCATAGATGTAACTGACTTTTAACAACATTATCTGCTTACGAGACAGCTCCAGTGACTCTGCGACGCGTTACTGAACGACTTATTACCAGGATGTATCACTAAGTGTGTTTGCCTCTGTAACTTATAAAATAATAGGTGACGGGAAATTTTAATGCGGTAGGTCAACATAAGAAAATGTTTGTATAGTTTATGGGACTTAACTACGGGGTCATCAGTCCCTAAACTTACAAACTACTTATGAACTACTTACGAACTAGGACGGCACAAATATCCATTCCCGAGGGGGGATTCGAACCCCCGACCGTAGTGGCCATGCAGACCATGACTGGAGCGCCTCAGTCTCCTCGGCCACCGCGGCCGGCAACACAAGAAAAGTTACACTTTCTGCGGAGCTATGAACATAGTTTATTGTATCATTTTCCAAAGAGTTACATCACAAAGATATAATTTTTAAATGCAACAATAGTTTTTTCTATCGCGCATTCGAATCGTTGAAACCAGCTGCGTCCAAATCAATTTAAACTACGTTCCCATCACTGTTAGTTTCGGAGCTACAACCCTTCAAAGTTTCAGGGGCAGATACCACATGCTGTACATAATACATGGCTGTGTGGTGGGTGATGGATGTTATGGCGGTGGGAAGTTGATTTACATGAGATGTTCAAATGTGTGTCCATGTTCCTCAATGCATAATGCAATGCGCCGTCGAAAGGATCTGCGGACGAGATGTAACGTCGCATGTGTGACGGAGCGACATGCGTCCTCGATGCGCCGTTTTAGATCATCTGGGGATGTGGGCTCAGTGACATAAAAACGATCCTATAGATATCCCCATAAAAAGAAATCTACTGGTGATAATTGCGGGCCATGAATGAGGACCATGGCGCCCCAACCATCTTCCTGCAAACCTGTTGTTTAGTTCTTCCACAACAGCACGCGTAGAATGGGCTGGGTGGCCATCGTGCTGCATCCACATATTGACTCTCGTGTGTAGACACACATGTTCAACGAGACCACCCAAACTGTCGGCTATAAAAGCGCGATATAACCCACCTGTCAGTGTACCTGGGAAGTTATGTGGACCGATGATTTCATCCCCAAGGATTCCACACCACACGTTAATTGGCCACCTACGTTGATGGTCGACAGGTCGTACCCACCGAGGATTGTCTGCGGCCCAGTAGTGCATGTTATGGAGATTCACTGCACCATAATTTGTGAACGTGGACTCATCAGAGAACATAACACTTTGCCGACCGCGGTGGCCGAGGAGACTGAGGCGCTTCAGTCACGGTCTGCACGGCCACTACGGTCGGGGGTTCGAATCCCCCCTCGGGCATGGATATTTGTGCCGTCTTTAGTGTAAGGTAGTTCATAAGTAGTTTGTAAATTTAGGGACTGATGACCCCGTAGTTAAGTCCCATAAGCTTAACAAACATTTGAACATAACACTTTGTAAAGATCCCAGCGTGAAATTACGCATGGCCCACTCACAGAATGTCACTCTTGCACTGAAATCTTTCCCATGCAGCTCCTGGGTGAGTGACAGGCCGTACGGGTAAAACCTGTGGCCGTGTACTATACGCCACACAGATGTGAGACTGACACCAGCGACTGCAGCAACGGCTCGTAAGCTGACATGAGGATCGTGGTGAAGTGCAGCTAAAACAAACACTTCCGTCTCCTCACTTCGTGCAGGTCTTCGTCTGTTACTGCGGCGCATTACCAAGCTTCCTGTTTCCCGAAGTCGTTGTTCGGCACGTAAGAACGTAATGGCTGCCGGGGCTCTTCGTCTAGGATATCTCACGGCATACGCCGTGGCTGCTTCAAAATGTTTGTATAGCTTATGGGACTTAACTACGGGGTCATCAGTCCCTAACTTACAAACGACTTATGAACTAAGACTAAGGATGGCACAAATATCCATGCCCGAGGGAGGATTCGAACCCCCGACCTTAGTGGCCGTGCAGACCGTGACTGGAGCGCCTCAGTCCCCTCGGCCACCGCGGCCGGCCGTGGCTGCTTCAGTGGCATCGTGTCGGCACCCTCCGAATGTCAGAAACATGTCAACGTACTCGTTATTCATTAATGCCATCGTCATCCGATGTCGGTAACTGTGGTATATTGAGCCCCGGTTGTTTGTGTGGCTCCAACTGTCGGGTATACTGCCGTGTGCGGCGACAGTCGGCAGTCTAACAGCGCATCGAGGGAGCATCTCGCTCCGTGACACCGGCGACGTTACAACTCGGCCGCACCACATTTAGAAGGCACATTACATTATGCGCAGCGTTTGTGATATCTGCCCCTGAAACTTTGAAGGGTTGTAGCTCCCAAACTAACAGTGATAGGAATGTAGTTTAAATTCATTTGGACGCAGCTGGTTTCATCGAATCCAATGGACGATAGAAAAAACTATTGTTCCATTTAAAAAAATTATATCTTTGTGCTGTAACTCTTTGGAAAATGCTACAATAAACTATGTTCATAGCTCCGCAGAAAAATGTAACTTTTCTTGTGTTGACCTACCGCATTAAAATTTCTCCTCACCTATTATTTTATAAGTTACAGAGGCAAACACACTTAGTGAAACACCCTCTATATATATATATATATATATATATATATATATATTGCCACTAAGAATATCTCTGAAAGTATGATGGTAGATAAAAAGTTTGTGAGACAAAAGTTGCATGGATCAATGGGGGCCATAATATGACGTTGGTTTTTTGTTGCTACGTGGTGTCGTTTCAGAGATATGAAGGTCAACTTTTTTTTAATTATTTTTATGGGATGCTATGTTTTGGTTCTTATTTTCTGATAGAGGCCCTCGAGACTAATCCAATTTTGTGTAACAGGTATTTGTAGCTCAAAAAGGCGGCATGAACGTCCATTTACAGAATGTGTTCAAAGTGATGACCATTGGCATCAATGCAGCGCTGCAATTTTTTTTTATCATGGTGGTTTTCCGTATCACTTCGACACATTCAGGCATTTCCGTGGGAATTATAATGAAACTTTCAGTCCCCAGAATGTCGCCAGCGACCTGTCTCCTGGCGCTTGTCGACAGAAACGGTGGGCAGCTTTACAATGCTTATTGCTGCCACCTCCTCCAACTTTGTTAACCTTCTAAGACCTTACTGTTACACATCTTTGGATTCGTCTCGATGGCCGCTATCAGAAAATAATTACCAAACTGTATCATCCCATTTAAAGAGAAGTAGACTGTCATATCTCTGAAGCGGCCCCACCTAGCCCCGCGTTGTCCCATTCAACTTCTGTCCTACAAATGTTTCAGCTTCTCTCATACTTTCGGATTTATTCTTAGTGGCAATACTTAGTCACTAACGGTGTATAACTGTTATTAACTGTAGCAGAATATGCAACTTTTAAACGAATAAATTATATTTACCTTGCAGTGATGTTAAAATGCACAGTGATGGTTCTTGTTCTGAATCATTACTTCCCAGTGATTGTCTTGGAGGATCATGTTTTGTTTATTAATGCCTGCTTCTAGACCAGTGCATATATATGTTTTTTTTTCGTGCGTTCATCATTCCATATGCAGGCAGCAAGAGAAGTGCGCAGCCTATCCCCATCACCAAGCTGCTCTGTATCGAGTATAGCAAAATATAATTTTGCCATGCGTGCTTGTTCTCAACAAACCTGCCGTAAGGTGTTGGAGAAATTACGCCAAACGATTATTGTACACTTGTTCGCTGTAGCACAGTCACTGGAACAGTGGTTTCGTGATTACATCAGATGTTCTGCTTGTTGTTTTATCCTCTATCGTATCACATCTATCACTTCCACAAATTTAGATGCACCCTGCAGATATCACAAGGGCCGCAGTATTCGTGTATTGTCCTATCTATGGTCAAAACAAAACTATTTCAGAGGCCGAATAGTGTGTGGTGTGTAGACCAGCTAAAGCAACTCTGCTGGTAGTTGTTAGTATTTTCATCCTTTGTTCACAAAATTCATGTGTAAGAATGTTTGCTAATTTTTATTTCTTGTTTATCATTTTGATCAGACATAACTCCTCTGATATGGTGTATAATAACTTTACGTGGAGATTTCATTGGGAAGCACTCCCTAAAATTAGAATACAATGTCACTCACTATTGTCAATACACTACTTTGTCTGTAAACACATTAACTTCTTTTGTAATCTTCTCGGCGAGTGAAGCTTTCAAAGTGGCAATTTGATTAAAATGCTAATGATGTCACTTGCACGCAATAACAAATAACACACACACACACACACACACACACACACATAATGGTCTCGTGGGAAAGCATTGGGTTCCTATCCAGTGGTATTCGGGATTGATTGTAGGACAGGTGGTATTTTTTATGTTGTTAGTGTTCATTTTAACCTAGCTTTCTACTATTCACGATGTGAGTAACCGTGAGAAACGACATGCAGTCCGAACTCAACGTTAAACAAGTGCTTCTCTTCAGCCATACGGTCAGGCCTACATAGCACTTTCGAGAATGCAACGCCAGAGCGCATTATATCTAATGAACATAGCCTCATGCAGTATCAAAGCTGCATAAAATGTACTTAGACGCACTTACCTTCAAGATTTTCCAATGATTGTTACCTCCCGGCCTCTCTGAAACACAAAGTTCACACAAAGCCGAAAAAAATCGAAGGCATTTCACCTGTAGTAATGAACGTCTAAAGTCGATTATCAGAAGAATAAATTTGAGTCACATAAAATGAAATTTTTAATAGTAGACTAGACTGTGTTGCCGTCCGATTTTTTTAATGTCTTCACACGTTCATGCTATTATTTTTAGAAATGATGCATATAAACAAGGAAAAGGAATTACGGATTTGACATTGACGATGAAGGTACAGCTATTATACAACTTTATCTTCACCACCCAAAATATCTCTGGAACAAAAAGAGCTATTTCAAGACGACTTTCACCGGTATCAATGTGAGGCAGGGGTTCATAAATGCAATATATTGAAACATTATAAAACTACAACATATGTTTTTTAACGGAAAGGTGTGTGTTTTGAAATGGACACAATATATTATTTTATCAGCAATCTGTAGCATGGCAAATCTCAGAAACATTGGTGTTGACTGCATCACAATACGCCATTTACATACCAAGATATTGCCAAGCGAAGTGGACGCTTGAAATATGCGAAACGCGCAGCTAGTGCACGTCCTGAGCAGCATGGGGGTCTCGCCTGAGTCTCGTGACGTGCGCTAGCCGCATGTTTCGCGTATTTCAAGCGTCAACTTCACTACGCAATATCTCGGGATGTAATTGGCGTACTGCGAGGCAATCAACGCCATTGTTTATGTGATTTCTCATGCTATAGATTGATGATGAAATAATATAGGAATTCCATTAAAAACGCATAAGTTTGTGTTAAAAAAGCACATATGCTTTCGGTTTTAGAATGTTTCTAAATATTTACATTCATGAGCCCTTGCCTTATTTGATTCCGTTGAAAGTCGATTTACAATAGCTGTTGTTGTTCCAGAGATATTTTGTGTGGTCAAGATAAATGGGATACCCTGTTCACGTCGTTGAACAAGGATTTATTGATTACCAAAATGTGGGGACTCAAATACGAAACTAATGCAGCACACACTATACTGAAAGTTCACCAAACGGCAAATAAAAATGTCAAAAGGAACCAATGGGCCACAAGCACCACCAGCAGGGGACTAGAATGATGAGGATTAATGAGATTTCTCTTTTATTTCAACAATTGTTATAAATCCATAATCTGGAATAAGGATAGAAAACTTCCTGCACAGGCCTGTTAAGACGCTTACTGATTCAGATCGGGGCAGCACCTGGCACAATATAACGGCAAAAGAAGAATTAGTAGAGTGATAGAGTGATAGAGTGATAGAGCGGCTATGGAAAGATCCCGGAAGTGCTTTGACTTCTAGATTGTCACCATGCTCACGTAGTACTCTGGAGGCAAAGCTGGCTGAAACCAGACGCCAGTAGTAAAGAAATCTTAAACCGCCACGGAGCCTGGAACATATACAGGTCGCGGCGGAGTGGCCGAGCGCATTGAGGCGCTATGCTCCGATGCGCGAGGCCGTTTCCCGTCGAGGCTTCGAATCCTCCTTCGGGCATGGAAGTTTGTGTTGTCTTTAGTATAAGGTAGTTTGTAAATTTAGGGACTGCTGACCCCGCAGTTAAGTCCGATAAGCTTAAAAAACATTTGAACGTTTTTTGAACATATGCCTCAGAGATAGGCTGAACACTGAAGGGGGAGGTATGTTTATAGTTATGAAAATGCTATTGTATTGCGTAAAATTCCTACAAATCCAGAATGTGAAATAATTCATGCGAGTGACATGGTTAAAAGTGAGTCACACATGGTCATTGGATGTTTTTATAGACCAGCTGGCTTAAGAGCAGTAATAACGCAACATCTAAAGGATAACTTGGAAAATATTTACTGTAGTTTTCCTAGTCATAATGTGGTTTTATGCGGAGATTTTAACTTACCTGATATAAACTGGAATACTTACATATTTAAAACGGGTGGCACGAACAGAGAATAGAGCACTATTGCTCTAAGAGCTGTATCCGAAAATTACTTCGAGCAGTTCAATAGATAGCCGACTAGTGGTAAGGTGTTAGACCTGCTGATCAAAAATAGCCAGGACCTTTTCGTCTTAACGTTGAACAGGGAATCAGCGTTAATAATGCCGTTACAGGAACCATGAATACAGCTGTAAGTAAAAATATCGAGAAAGGTAGGTGGATCTTACCGTTTAGCAAAGGCGAAAAGGGACGAATTTCTGAGTACTTCACAGCTCAGCACACAAGTTTCTTCTGTAACTGTGACAGTGTTGAGCATCTGTGGACGACATTCAAGTGCACCACACAACATGTTAGATAAGTGTGTACCGAGTAAAATTATGAGAGATGGGAAAGATCCACTGTGGTTCAACAACCGAGTTGAGGAACTTGTGATAATCCCTCGATGTTGCCGATCCCAAGACACTTCAGACGAAATGTGTCTGTATTACAAGACTCAGTTCTGTTAACATGAAGCCGGGGGATGGTGAGGTACAGGTTATAATAAAATAAAAATAAAAACACTTAGCTTGGTTTCTGATGTTCGATGCGATGGCCGTTCTGCGTCGTGGTTGAAGTCCGTTGATCCAGGTTTACTTCAGAGCTACATTCACATTAATGAAATGGTTGTCGACGTTAAATGATAAAAATTACGAACTCACTTATTTAAACTTTTCGAAATAAATGTTTTATTTCCATTTAAATGAAGATCAAACTTGACACATAGTTGCACAATTCTCAACAAAGAAGCAACAGAACAAAGATGTTTACTCATCTGTAACCAGGAACAGAGTGCCAGAGCATGGCTCGCACTCCAACATTTGCGGCGTAACTGCGTAATAAGGCCAATGACAATGTTTTGTAATTCAAAATTAAACAATATTCTTTTACTTTAAATATGCCAAAATACACAAATTAAAATATTACATTTAGGCTTTAACTCTGTATCTCAATGTATGTACGTGTTTTATGAAATTTGTATTTTTGTGGTACAAAAAGAAAGAGTCGTGTTTTGATTAGTATTTGATTTAGGATCCAGTGACATATATAAAACATGGTATGCCCTAATTTATTTAAACAAAAGGTACATATGTAATCACGTTGTGCAATAGTTATAACATGTAGTAGTGTTGTTTGCAGCTATTCTTTACGAAAGTATACAAATTGAAATTTACGTAAAAGGACAGACAAAGTTATGCTTAAATCAACTTACTATTTCATAAAGAAGTTCTACTAATAGTGTTAATCATATTTTAAACTGAACGCGAAAATCTTATATTTTACATGTCCGGTAGCGAAGTTTTATTTCAGGTGTCCGATATTTCGTGTTTGTAATGTTGGTAACGGATTTTGTAGAGAGAGCGCAACATAGCAGAAACGTTACAAACTGTTACGAAAGTAATGAGAACTTCACTGCAAATACAAAATATGCCAAAATCTTTGAAGACAGGCAAAAATTAAGCGATGCCAAAATTAATGTAAGGACTGTCATGCAAGAGGAATGTTTTGAATACAGGCTTGACAAAAAATTTGGTCCTATATCGAATCGGTAAACGGTTCAGACACACTGTAAGCATAATGGCGCTGAAACAGCGGTTGACACAAAATCGCCGAAATACTTACTGTCTTTTCCAAAAATTGTTTCACAAACGAAAATTACCATGTAGTTAATTCTCTAAACTATAGTACGAACGACAAAATGGCAGATATTGAAATAAGTGTCAGAGCCACATTAAAGAAATTGAATTAGATCAACAGAGGAGAGGCCGTTGGAGCTGATGGGATACCAAGTCGATCTTAGAAACAGAATGCGAAGGAACTTGCCCCCCTTCTAGCGGCAGTGTATCGAAGGTCTCTAGAGGAGCTATGCATTCCTAAGCTTTGAAGAAAGCTCAAGTCATTCCCGTTTACAAGAGTCGTCGATCAGATGCGCAAAACTGTAGGCCTTAGGCCTATATCTCTGACATCGGCCACTTGCAGATTTTTGGAACACATAATATGTTAGTGTATTACGTGATTTCTGGAGATCAGAAATATCCTTTGTAGGAATCAACATGGTTGCTGAAAGCACGTGCTATTTACCTGCATGCCCCAAATGGCAGTAGATACAGAAATCCATGTAGATACTGTGTTTAGACTTCCACAAGTCGTCCGATAACGTTTCGCGCTATCGGCTGATGAACAAAGTGCAAGCATATCGAATATCAGACCAACTGTCTGACTGGATTGAGGCGTTTGTAGCTAACAGAACACTGCATCTCATTCTCAACGGAGATAAGTCTTCAAAGATTGAGGTGATTTCAGGCGTGACACAGGGTAGTGTTGTAGGACTGTTACTTTGAACAATTTATATAAATGACCCTATAGATAATATTGGAAGATCAGTGAGATTTTTTTCGGATGATGCTGTAGTTTATCGAGAAGTCGCAATACTGGAAAAGAGTAGCGAAATGCAGGAACCTCTGCCAAGCATCGACGCATGCTGCTGGGAACTGCAATTGAGCTTCAACATATACGAGAGTAAAGTGCTGCGTTTACATAGAAAAAAATCCTTTATTATATAATTACGAAATAGCAGAACAAACACTGGAGAAAGTTACTTCAATAAAATACGTGGATGTAGACATAAAGGATGATTTGAAATGGAACGACAATCTAAAATTAATCGTGGGAAAGAAAGATGCCAGATTGAAATTCATTGAAAGACTGCTCAGGAAGTGTAGTCCGTCAACAAAGGACGTAGACTACAAAAATTTTTTCGTGCAGCGCTTGAGTATTGCTCATCAGGTTGGGATCCGTAGCAAGTAGGTTTAATAGAAGACACAGAGAAGAGACAACGGTGAGGTTCACCCATCGTCACGGCCTCAATTTATAAGCGCGAAAGCGTCATGTAGATGATGAGGAAATTTCAGTAGCAGGCGCTTCAAGATAGAAGTTCTATATCGCTCTATGGGTGTCTGCCAAACTTCCAAGAGCATACGTTCCATGAAGAGTCAACCAATGCATTACTTCCACCTGCGTATATCTCGCGTAGCCACTGCAGAAATGAAATTATGGACACTAGGGCCCACACGGAGGCATATCAACAAGCATTTTTCTCGCGAAGCACACGCGACTGGAATAGGAGGAAGTGGCAGCGCTACACAAGGTATCCTCCGCCATTCACCGCGGGGCTACAGAGTGTCGGTGTAGATTTAGAATTACCTCCACTAATTATAAGAAATGTATTCGCAATTTCTAAAGTGAATAAGCATCAGCATCGCTGAAATTCGGGTTTTAGTCACGGTCCGGTCAGTAATATAGCTCATGCTGATTCATATTCGCAACTGCGAATACATTTCCTGTAATTAATTTGGCAGCTGTAGGCAGCGCAGTGTCCAGACCTTCAGATAAGCGTGCATGCTCGTTTATTTATATCGACAAAACGAATACTGTACATCGTATTTAAATGGACGTCAGGAAGGCTTGTGACAGTAAACGTCGCTCCCAGTGCAGGACTTATATTACGAAATGTGTAAGCACTCATGGGCGTAGGCAATGTGTGTCATATGGAAGATGTTGGTCAAGGACGCGTCCGTGGATAGTGTTATGGTTAAAGCAACCGCTCGCGAAAAGCGGGAAGTCTGGGCTCCAGTCCCAGTCCTACACAAATTTTCAAATGTCACCATTAAATCGTACAGATGACGCTGATTCAAATTCTTAATTGCGAATAAATTACTTTCCAATTAATTTTAAAATAGTAGTCACCGCATTTGCTTAATTTTATCGGTAAACACGGATACTGCATATCGTACCTCTGCTAAGCCGAACATTAGCAAATAAACAGAAGCACAGCCGAAGCTCACTTTTTTTTTCGCGGCACCATTGACTCTCCTGTAACATGGTTGTGGGTAAAGATGGAAGTCTAAATTTTCAGTGAGCCTGCTAAACTATGTATGTTTCCAAATTATAGCTTTTATACTTAGATTACAAAATATTTGTAGTCGAAAATAATAAATTTTGTCAGTCACACGCGAATCATCATACACTGGTCAAGGCGACTAGGGGCTCAGTGAAGATATCTAGATTCAGAAGTATTGTTATCGGCAGAATGAATTAAAATGGTTCTACGTCTTTCTGTCGGTTCTACGGAGTAGACAACATTACGACAACCTAGATAGTGGTAAAAACATAAAGTTGCGCCGGCCGCGGTGGCCGAGGGGACTGAGGCGCTCCAGTCACGGCCTGCACGGCCACTACGGTCGGGGGTTCGAATCACCCCTCGGGCATGGATATTTGTGCCGTCCTTAGGATTAGGTAGTTCGTAAGTAGTTTGTAAGTTTAGGGACTGATGACCCCGTAGTTAAGTCCCATAAGCTATACAAACATTTGAGCATTTTGAACATAAAGTTGCTGCAGAGGGGGTTTGGGATGACTTGTTTTACACTGGCAAACGAATTAAACAAGCATTTAGGTTCAGATAGTGTAATGAGCGGAGAGTGCAATGCAACAACAATGTGACTTACCCGAAGCTGTCCCATAGAGAGCCATAGAATGGGTGGAAGCGGGACAGACACAGAGGGAGATGGCTGCAGCCGACACCTGGACCTGGACGCGATTTCAGGCAAAATGAACCGTTAAAAGAAAGCAAGGCCCACGTCGGCCTCGGATAACATCAGCAAGCGTTTACTGTTATCTCCGGTTAACAGCCCATTGAGATAGTAGACTGAATGTAACTCAGCTTCTCAAATGTTTATAATTCTATGGGACCAAACTATGTTGGTAACCAGTCCCTAGTCTTACAAACTACTTAAATTAAGTTAAACTAACCAAAGGACAACACACACATCCATGCCCGAGGTAGTATTCGAACCTCCGACGCGGGAGGCCGCGCGATCCGTAACGTGGCGCTCCAGACCGCTCGGCTACTCCCTTGCGGTAACTCAGCTGCAACATACCCTTCAGACAGCAATAGGAGTCGCAATATCGACACAAAATGTCCCATGTCGCCTTCGGAAATGTGGCCTTTACGCACGGAGGCATATAGTGTGTGTCCCATTAAAACCACGACATCGTTTATTCCACAGAAACTGAGCAGAGGAACATCAGGATTGGAATGATCAAATCAAATGTTTGTAAAGCTTAAGGGACTTAACTACGGGGTCATCAGACCCTAAACTTACAAACCACTTATGAACTACCTTATACTAAAGACGACACAAACATCCATGCCCGATGGGGATTCGAACCCCCGACGGAGGACGGCCGCGCGCACGGCAACACGGCGCTCCAGCACGCGCGGCAAATCCGCCGCAGCTCAAGATTGGAGTCGCGAGAAAATGCGCCGGGTTTTGTTCACAGCTGAGTCAAGATTTTGGTTTCAGCAGGACAACTGTCGTTCCCTCATCTGAAGAGAACATGGAACTCAGAACTATCCTGCTTATGTGCAGGAAACGTCACCATATCATAGTGGTGAGCGATTGTTTTTGGCGGGAGTCGGTATTGGCGGGCGTATGGACCTCTGTGTCGTTCAGAATAGCGCTTTGAAAGCTCAGATGTATAGAGATGAGATCCTTCGAACTTTTGTTGTGACTTTCGCTGGTGCCATAGGATATGGGTTCTTTCTGGTGGACGACAACGCTCTTCCCCACATAGTTGGACCGGTGGACAACATCCTTGTACCTGAGGGAAATGGACGAATGGAGTGACTAGCTTCTTCACCGGACTTAAACCCGATTGTGCATGTCCGGGATGCACTTGGCATTCTAGCACCTCCCACAATATTTGTAGAGCTGTATATTGCACTTATGGAAGAATGGCCAAATACCCTACAAGTGCTGATTGATAACCTCATACTGTCTATGCCACGTAGGTGTGTAACTGTATTTGCTGTACAAGAATGAAACTTTCACTCCGCAGCGGAGTGTGCGCTGATATGAAACTTCCTGGCAGATTAAAATTGTGTGCCGGAACCGGGACTCGAACCTGGGACCTTTCCCTTTCGCGGGCAAGCGCACTACCGACTGAGCTATCCCGACACGACTCACGATGCCGCCTCACAACTTTACTTCCGCCAGTACCTCGCCTCGTACTTTCCATTTGCTGTATTTGTCATCCGACGTGATCACACAACATATCAGCTGCCAACGAGGATGACTTTCACTATTATGATAGCCCCATCGTGCCTCGCTCTAAATATAGGCCATGTGAACCACAAGTAAGGATCTGAGACGGCAAATATCGTACTGTATCGCGCAAATAACAATTATAACCAATATTTCAGTAAAATACGTTACCATATGTATATTGTGTATGTTATCTCACCCGATCCCCTAATTGTTAAGCAGTGCACTTACAGCACACACATAAATTTTGTATTTAGTAATTGTTTGTCCTAAAACGAAACGAAAAAGTGAAAATCGCAAAATTTTTGCACCATTTTCCAACTTTCTGAACTTTCTTTCTTTCAGTAATTACAATAACATGTCCTAAATATATGTTAGCGTCACGTAATGTGAGGGGCTAGCGGTAAAGTGCTGGTCACACAGGAATGTGATCGTGGGTTCGGTTCCTTCCATAAACTTGGATTATCAGTCTTCAGTTTAGTGTTGCTTACACCTCTCAACGATGTGAGGAGTCGCTACAATCGATACGTGTTTCGAATACCACGTTAAACTGTAGATGTAAACGGTGCAGTGATGGACACAGGTTTCTCAGTGTTTACTTTCGAGAGTGATATTTCTGCGTTTATTCACCTAATTAATGTCGAATTCAGTGATATCAAAGTTTACGATCCCTTAATGCTGGATATAATCGACTTAGAAACGCTTTCCGCCCACATTTATCATACTACATCATAACCTCATAGAAGAACCAATAGAAAGGTGGTGGGTTTTAAGAACGTCCGTAGCTCACGTACAAAGAATGTTACCCAAGAAGAATAAAAGGAGGAATACCTACAAGAAGAAATCAGGTACAGAGGAAAACATAAAATGTACAAAAATGCAAGTTCCAGACGAATTCCCTCCACCGCAGAAAGTTGTTAGAGTGCAATCCACAAGCTGTGTTATATGTGTGCAGTGATATTAACACACGAATGTAATAATTTTGGGCCTAAACACGCTCACCGCACATTACACAGGGGAAAAGGTTGCTTAATGTCCTTGCGCTACCAATTACTAGTATTTGCATTTAAACGAGATTTCCTTCTCCAGACAAGCCTTTGCTTTGAGCACTACCTTGATCAATAAATAATTATTAAATTTGTGAATTAGCAGGAAAGGGGAAAAACAAAACGACTTGATTGATAAAAGGAAGTTCCTTTGAAATACTTATTATTACAACAATAAAGAAAAAGAGGAAAGAAGTACTACGAGACACAGCGCGTAACTATCGTAAACTACACTTACAGCATTTGATGTCATACATAAATGAAGAAAGAATACCGTGGTAGCGGCATGCCTAACTCCAGAGAAAGAGTTTCATGAAAACTGATTCAGATTTACGACGACTGTGAATGTGCGCTCCTTTAGTTAGTTAAAAGAAGGAAAAAGCAAGCTGAGCATGCAATTTACTTCAACCAACAGAACATGGAACTAGACAATGCAAAAACATGCTTTTTACGTTCCACAGTCAGAGTGACGGTGATAAATTGCAGTGAAGGATGACAGTGTGTCCCATAGCAAGCAAAAATATAAAAGTGGAAAAAAATGTTGACGGTAACTACCTTGAGTAGCGTGATCCAGAGTGAGGCTCATAACTTAACAAAACAGTGAGATAAGCTCCTTGGATTTGGATTGAAAAAAATCGTCAAGCAAATGTCTAGAAGAAATAAGTTTTCTAAGCTGTGTTCGCAGTATGGAGAGAAACATACAGGGTTTATCTAAATTCGCGCACTCGGGCTTCGCAGCGCGATTTTTCACATGCTAGCAATAAAAAAAAAGAGAGAAAATAATCTTATGATTACAGAGCTTGAAACGAACTGTATTCTACTGGAATGTTGATTATTAGGGATAATACATAACAGGAATAGATGCTATTGAAGCCAGGCTACCATCGTCCACCAACAAAGCATACTGCAGTGCCTTAAATACAGCGTTGGCCAGTTTCTGATCTATCCTAAGAATGTAACGTGTGAAGGAATCTCCAGGAAACGAGGACAGAGGGATATGATAATGAGGAGAACAGTGGTACTTCTAAAACCTCCAATGGAATGATTGTATGTGATTTTCGGAACACGAACTAGAGACAACAATATTAACTACACTTGTAAATCTACATGAGTACTCTACAATTCTCACTTAACTACCTGGTGGAGGATTCATCTAACAATTGTCAGACCACAAAGCTAAGGAATATAAATGTATGAAATTCCCGCAGAAGTGTTGTTATTATTGCCAATAAACTCCATGTAATGCGGCAAAGACAATGGTGAAACTTGCCGGCCGCGGTGGCCGCGGGGACTGAGGCGCTCCAGTCACGGTCTGCACGGCCACTACGGTCCCCCCTCGGGCATGGATATTTGTGTTGTCCTTAGTTGTAAGTAGTTTATAAGTAGTTTGTAAGTTTAGGGACTGATGACCCCGTAGTTAAGTCCCATAGGCTCTAAAAACATTTGAACTCACAAAATTTCGTCCTGCGCTTATTTCCGGCAGTAATTGGACGTCGAAGATTGAGATGGGTGTGTGTCCCATACGTCAGTGTGTTTCAGAATTACACTACTAGACCAACTAACTTCTAGGGGATGTGGGAGGTGTCTTGAGGAACAAAGTTAGCATGGAAACCCATGCCCGGAAACGTCATCCAATGACGCTACAGAGCGTTGAAGTTGCTGTGGGGGATGTGTAGCGGCAGGAGCTGGTGCCTATAACTTGGACTCTCCGTAGCGTTGATGAATGGCGCTTCCGGGCATGGGTTTCCATGTTCATTTTGTTCCTCAAGACACCTCGCACATCCCCTAGACGGTTGTTGGTGTAGTAGTGTAATTATGAAACACACTGACGTTTGGGACACACGCCCATCTCAAATCAGGCCGCGCAGAAGTTGGTGAGCCCTCTATGGCACCTTGCTGCGGAGTGCGAGGCGTGAGAGGTTCGAGTCCTCCCTCTGGCATAGGTATATGTGATGTCCTTAGCATCAGCAAGCTTAATTAGTTTGTAAGTCTAGTGACTGATGACCACGGCAGTTTGGTCCCATAACTTTACAAACGTTTGATTTGGTTTGAGAGATCTCCCTCTCCAGCGCATATGTGTGCAAACGGCTGCCGATAACGGTCCTTGCCGTTTCAAATACTTTATGTTTTTTAGGTTATTATTTTCAGGTGGCCAATCACCTGAAATAAAAGTATCAGTCTGTTCAAAATGTTCAAATATTTGTACAGCTTATGGGACTTAACTACGGGGTCATCAGTCCCTAAACTTACAAACTACTTATGAACTAGCTAACACTAAGGACGGCACAAATATCCATGCCCGAGGGGGGATTCGAACCCCCGACCGTAGTGGCCGTGCAGACCGTGACTGGAGCGCCTCAGTCCCCTCGGCCACCGCGGCCGGCGTATCAGTCTGTACGAAGCTAACATTAATAATGCTAACGTCTGACTGTCCTGTCTATAACTGATGTTCATAAATTAACATGAGAGCGTGATGCAATTTAGTGGTGTCTTTCAAGTACACATGTAAAACCAAGTCACTTATTTTAGTTTCTATGAATGCATCTACTCAACACTATTACCACCAATTATTATGTAATTAGAAACTAACCAATATTAATAGTTACCATAACAATATTGTAAATCATTATTTCTATAATAAATATAATGACTTAACAATCACATTTCAACATAATTACATACAGTATGAAAGTCTACTACTTCCGTTGGTTAGTAAATCCAAACAGCGCACTGATCAATATCAGTTCGTCGGTGGTCCCATGCGGTCACGTCTACATGCGACTTTCGAAAGTTAGAAATGTGGGCAGTTTATATATAAATAATGCCGATTTTTAGAGTATCAAAGTTTTCCATTGCGAAGTCATTATATTTATTCTTATATCATTACGTTGCAGTGCGATTGCAAAGTCATTATAATTATTATAGAATAAAGGTATATATTATTGTTACGGTCACTATAAATATCGGTATGTTATTAACTAGATAAAAATGTCTGATAAAGGTGTTGAATAGATGATTTTATAGATACAAAGAAAATAACTGATGATGTTGTACATGAGATGACACAAATCGTCGCGAGACCTGATATTTTGTACATTTATGGTTTTGATTGTAATACATTAGTCCGAGCCCAAAAGTGGCTGCTATGAAAAACTTGAAATCCACGTTAATTTTATGAAGATAGCTGTGACGACCAAAAGCGAAAATTGACATTTGAGAACTTATGTGATAATACTGTATTATAGGGGAAAAATCGCACTGACGTGTTTTACGGCCCACTTTAGATTTGTTTTTGCAAACATTTTGGACCAAAGTAATAATCTAAATAATAAAAAAAATAATTAATAAGAGTGCCTGAAACCCTTTTAGGAAAAAAAAACTTTGGTAGTGGCGGGGTACGAACCACCGACCTTTAGCGATATAGTCCCACGCCTTGCCCACTACGCTACGGCTATCATTCGAAATATGAGGCATTTAATCTCATACTATTGATGGCCGTTGTTAACAGATGCTAATATAGCATTTGTAGACACTAGATTATCATTTATCGTACGAAGAACGATGTGTTTTTGTTAATTCTTCAGTGCACCATTGCTTTGGAATGACAAAGTGTAAGTTGCAACGCAAGATGGCGTATGCCAGAGAGAGTTCTGGGCGAGAAATGTCACGTAACATCTCCGAACGGCTGGTTTTCGTTAATTCAATGGAGGGTGTCTTATCTCAGTTATTTTTGCAAATATGTTTCAAACGATACGAGATATGAAAAAAAAGCATAAGGGAGCTAAGTTGTAGAAAATTTTCTCCTCTACCAAGTAGGTTACTCAATTTTCGTGTCAGATGAACGGTTCGTTTGCAATTACATTTATATTACAAACGCCTTTTTTCGGTATTACTACCGTATTTTTTGTCCGAAAAATTTGAAAAAGGGGGTTCTGGTCTATGGCGGCCTACAGTCATGTCTGTAAAATTTGGCGCTGATCGGTTGAACGGTTCGTCTTAAAAACAGGGAACACGTTACGGACAGACAGACAGACGAACATACAGACATACATCCGAAAATTGCCGTTATTTTTGCAAATATCTTTGAAACGCTACGAGATATGGAAAAAAACATAAGAGAGCAAAGTTGTAGAGAATTTTCTCCTCTACAAATTAGGTTATCAATTTTCGTGTCAGATGAACGGTTAAGCCGTTATTTTCATTTAAATTTCGAGCTGTCAAAAGACGATCGCAAAGGCCCACTTTTAGTGTTACTACCGTAACCTAAAGTGGGCCAAAAAACAACTCTGCCCTACAAGCTTTGAAACGCTCAAAGGTATCGACCGGCCGACAGTGTCATAGACAGCCCTAATGCGTCAACAGATGCGACAAGGATGAAAGGTAGGCGCATCACCTAAGTAGATTCTTCTTAATTAATTAGCTCCTTAATTGGCTTCACGAGAACTTAGAGCACCTTGGTTGCCACATGCTCGGCAAATCCGGACGGTGATTTCTCGTAAGGCTAACCTAGCCCAGAAGTGCTCAACTTTTGTTATTTAGCGAGAACCGCTGTACCCACTGCGTCACAGCAGTTGGCGCTATGTTCTACACAATAACAATTTTTCGTTTTTAAAGGCGGCTACATTTCTTAATCCATACTGACTCTGTATTATTGTTGTCCTTACAAAATTATAGTTAGAAATTTTTGAAAACATAATTGTGACATACATCGATATTTCGAAAATTACAAACAAACAAAAAATCAATCTTGATCGCACAGTTTATATAATTTTTTTAAATTTATTATTATTATTATTATTATTATTATTTTAGCGTAACGAATTTAGATCATTTGGTACAGTTCATTTTCATCTAATATATAAAGCAGAGTGTCCGTATGATTGTACGTGTTGCATACAAATCTACAGTTTTGATCCAATCTTTATGAAATTTTATACACGTAAGCTTCAATCCATGAGGACGGTCGCCGTAAATGTAAGAATGACATACGACATATAGTTCACGAGATATGATGTCATAAAAAATGAGATGCGCGAAAACTGCTGATTTTGCGACAATGCTGCTCATTTTCTCCTAAACCATTGGACCGATTTCAACCAATTTGGTACACACGTACCTTACCGTGAGGTAGCAATTGCTGCATGGTTAAAATCACATACGGCACATAGTTCAAAAGATACTACCTCATAACCAATAGAAATCGCACAAAATGCCATATAATGCGGGGAGACTTTCGAAATACACAGTATGAGAATGACTGTACTTAGCGACTTGCAACATACTTTAAACATAAATTCAAACCTTTATTAAACTTTTTTCGCTGGCAAGCACCGTAAAACGATGAAAGGAAAAAAGTTTCTCGCTTACTACTTTTCCGCTGTTCATGGAGTAAACTACGGCTCTCGGTATGACGTTACAATTTATAATTTGAACACTACAAATTGTAGCCACAGGAAATTTTACAGACAGTATAAACATATATAGTTGGAAGTAACTTCTAAATTATGTCACAGTACGACACGTAGTTCATGAGATATGAGTACAAACAGCAACGCTCCACTGTTCGTGGACGAAAACTACAGCATTCAGTATCATGTTAAAATTTATAATTTATATACTACAATTTGTAGCAGCAAGAAATATTACAGACAGTATACAAACATATAGTTCAGTGTACCATCTAAATTGTATCACAGTACGACACGTAGTTCATGACATATGAGCACATAGTAACATTCATGGAAAACCGCCACATCAAGCACTTCTTTACTACTAATTATATTCCCAAGATATTTTACATACATAAAGACCTTATACAAATGAATATATATCTTAAAAATGGCAGGAATAAATAAATAAATAGCTGGGCAACGCCGGGTTTTCAGCTAGTACCCTATATCGGAGACTGGGTTGCTCAGGGAAAGGTTCTAAAGACGGAATGTACTATATAATAGAAACCAGTCACCCTAAAAAACAAAACATTAAAAATTGTGTTGTCAAGACTAGTTATTTGTATGAAACAGTAATTTGCCTCATGTAAAGAAGCTACTTTCCTGCAGTTACTGTTAACAGGCTCTTGAAAGCGGTTTGTGTTACATAATGGACTTCAAGAAACAACAGTCCTATTCATTTTTGCGTTACGTAGAGATATTTTTTAAGAGCACTCTGTTTCTTTATTGATAATACAAGAATTGCTTTAGGATTAAAATAAACAAATAGCTTCATGATGTAAAATCACTGCGATCTGATACGGTTACTAAAGTTCGCCAAAGAACTGCCGATTGTATGTATCAGTAGTTATGTAATTACTTCATAATGTCTTTTAAGAAGCAATGTTTGAATGCCGTATCTTATAGAAAACATTAATTAACATATAGTAGATCTCATACTCGCTGTCTCCCGTCTGGGAACGTCTGTTTAACTGGAACAACGCGGACAGCTTTAACTACATTGTTGAACATGAGCTCGAATTTATCCCCTACCTTCTCTCTCTGTTCAGTGTCCGTTATAATCCTTATTGAAAAATATTGGCGGCTTTACGTACCATCACTCATGGCGTGCTTGAGCTCTTTTAACAGTGCCGCACACGCTTTTGCTGAATGGCTCACTATCGCCGATATTCGCTTCGGTTCATATCGTGTTTTCCGGTACACATGCGATAAGCTATATATTGTGATTCGATGACAGTATTTATCCAGCCACAAGGCCAGATCGACGAGGTGTCTTTATGCATTGCATGTGTTTTGCAGTATTAACGTTTCAAACTTGCGCCTTTAAAGCAGGTAATGGCATGTCAAAAGAGTAATGAAATCAAAAAAGAACGTGAAATTTAAATTACAGCTTCATAATAAAGCATTTTGTATCCCCCAAATCATACCACATATTGAATAAAAACATTTACATAAAAGATTTTTTAAGCAAAATTTTGTCAGGTAGGCATCATAAAAATTGAATATTTTATAATATTGTAAAGATTATGGCACTGAACTACTCAAATCACAATCTGTGATCCTGCTTATTTACTACATGTAGACAGCTTTCGTTAGAACATATAAAAGAATGATGTCAAAGCAATAGTGATTTAATTATTATTTGTGATTGAAATATTCGTTACTTTCAGATTAAAAAACAAAATGGTGTGAATCGCTACTTCGGTGGCTTATATTCCAATTTAGCGTTACATGAAGTTACAGCTCATCTGATTTCGTACTGATGAGTGGGCATCGTAACAGAAGTAATACCCTAGAAAACCTTACGGGATCTTACCCAAGTTGAAATACATAACCTATTTGAATTGCAAAATTCTCCCGGCATATTAAATGTTCAACTAAATTTTTAGCTTGCAGCCGTCCATCATTCAGTATATTCTAGGATATTTCCATCGGGCTCCAGCCAGTTATCCTCAGGTGAGCCATAGGTGACCGACGAAGACTATGGACATTCCATAGTTTAATTCCTCGACCATGCTGTGCGAATTGTGTTCGGACCCGTAGTCGTCAACATTCGATAGGATATATCAAATATATTTACAATTTTGATCATACACAGGGGCTACTTGACATTTTCAAAATTATGTAATTAAGGCCATATGAAGGTACCAACCAACAACTGAGAAGTGTAAGATACTCTTCACTGGAATGGGACCGGCAGGCGCAGAAACCAATGCAAACTGGCTTTTAATAAAAGACCGTCTTGGTTGAAAGTATTATTTTTTTAGAGCGTTTGGCCTTTTGGAGAAATGATCAGATATCTTAAAATATTTCTTTCACGTCAGTCAACCTGCATTAAGAATTAGACACTGTGTGCTATGCCATGAGTGTTTTTTATGTAAGCTGACTGATGTGAAAGCAATATTTTAGGATTTCTGAGGATGCCCCAAAAAGGCGAAACACATTAAAACTATATCTGCAACCAAGACGCTCTTTAATTAAAAGTCAACAGGGAATTATATTCTTTGTTACGATGTCGCTATTAAAACTCATAGTTTACATATTGGATTACGAAGGGTATTACTCAAGGAAAGAAATTCTTGCAACGCCGTTTCTCCGATAAGTAGTGGGTATACCTTCTCTCCTCAAGGAAAGTCATCAATGACACTATTAAAAGGAACCTCATGTAATAGTCCAATATCCATAGTAATATTGCTGCTGTCTAGACCTTCGAACAATTCTCTACTTAGAATCCCACATACGATATCAATAATTGTATATATGCCCCCAAGAGGCAGTTGACAATTTCAATGCAGACTCATTAATGCGCTCGGTCTCACGGGAATCCAAAACAGTCTGCAAGCAAGAGGAACAAGTGGGCAGGGGGCATTACCATTGTATTGTGCTATAAGTTGAGAATTTGGGTTGGAAGGGAATCGTGGCTGGAAAGCATATTTGGTTAAGGCGACCGTTAGCCCGAAGCAGGAAATCCGGGTTCGAATCCCAGTCCAGCACAAATTTTCAACATTGACTTTGGATTTATTTCAATGCCCTGAAACGGTCGAAATTTTTAAATATTTCCTATTCCTAAAATTAGGATCGGTGATGTCAACGAATGTTGTCTGGTCTTTCGGACATGTCCGAAAAGAACAGACAATATATCAATAATAAAATAATTAAGTTGAACCCATATAAGTTTTTAATTCGGGTGGAGATACTTACAGTCTTTGAATGTAATAGCAGAAATGAATATCGCAGTGTGACGTCACCTTAGGCTGGGCGACGCTTCAAAATCACAGTGTCGACAAATGAGAAAAAAGGCAAGAGCTCATAGTGTCATGTGAGTTTTAAAGTGGGTGGCTAATGAAACACTGGCAACAAAATTTTACTACATTGTTGCCCATTGCTACCGTTTACGTGTTATATGATGTTAAGGCCGTCACATCAGAACTTATGTATATTTGACGCAACTGCGATTATAGTCAGACTCGCGACACCTGGCATTGAAATAAAGCGGTATTTTTAAGGTGTGACCGGCAAGAACATTTCATATACAGCAGCGCTTCGGACTAACATGAAAGTACCTCATGGAGTGGTATAAAAGAAGGCATTGAAACCAACCTTTCCATTGGGCCGTTGATTACCTCACGTTTAGCGGTTGAAAAAGAATGATCACATTGTAATGGGCAATAGATAGCCGTTATTGACATCTACCGAGTCTTGGCACTCCCAGACGTAACACCCCTTCTCTAAGAACATCGAGGGGTTGCAACATCAAGTAATGAGATAGCATCACGACCACTATGACTGCTCTGGAACACATGCCGAAGTATCAGCGTTTCAAGGCCTTGAATGGGGTGATCATCACGTGGGAGTACAAGATTATCACGTGAATAACAGCAAAGAATCCCTTTAAGTCCTTTAGAGTATCACCAGCACACCTTTGTTGAGTTCTATGCAAACCTAACGGTAAGATATTTCGACACCCAGTCAGCTTTCATAATGTAACCTAATCGACATACCCTGTGCTTCGCTTTTCTGCAGAGAACCATTCAGATAATCGAGTCAAGCAACAGCTTGTAGTTAGGATGGGAAAGAACTCAACAAATGAGTCTGGTTGGTTCTGAGAGTATTTGCTGAACTTATCCATTCCTCTCCCAACCCAACCTCTTCACATGATCACCCCGAAGAAGAGCGCTCAGGCGGAGCGCTAAAAAACTGTGTAAGTCCTTTGCTGAACATCATTAAGTTGAAATTTCGTCAAATGGTTTGGAACGGTACATAGTAGTTCCGCTTTTTATATTATAGTATCACAGGCGGTCGTTCTACACTCTAAAGGAGTGAGATTACATTCATTATTGTTGCAGCCACTCGATGTTCTTAGGTATGGTTTATTTCGTATGGGTGTCAAGATCGTCGTCCAGTATCCAGTCAAAAGGAGGAGAAAGTAGGTGAAATAAATTTCCCAATTAGATCTCGCCGGGACAAATATAACCCTTGAATTATTTAGTTCCATCCCAATTCGTGCTTCATATCAGTGACCATCTCTCCCCTATTTCGCTACAATACATAAAGAGCTGCCGCAGGATGACTTAGACAAAATTTCTACTTGGTGCGAAGAATGGCAGCTAGCTCTCAATGTAGAAAAATGTAAAGTGATGCGCATGAGTAGGAAAAACAATCCTATAATGTTCGAATACAGCATTAGTAGTGAGCTTCTTGATGCTGTCGCGTCGTTCAAATATCTAGGCGTAACATTGCAGAGCGATATGAAATGGAACGAACATGTAAGGACAGTTGTGAGTAAGGCAGACAGCCGACTTCGGTTTATTGGGAGAATTTTGGGAAGATGTACTTCACCTGCCGGCCGCGGTGGCCGAGGGGACTGAGGCGCTTCAGTCACGGTCTGCACGGCCACTACGGTCGGGGGTTCGAATCCCGCCTCGGGCATGGATATTTGTGCCGTCCTTAGTTGTAGCTAGTTCATAAGTAGTTTGTAAGTTTAGGGACTGATGACCCCGTAGTTAAGTCCCATAAGCTCTACAAACATTTGAACAATTTTGACTCTGTACTTCACCTGTAAAGGAGACCGCGTATAAAACGCTTGTGCGACCACGTCTTGAGTATTGCTCAAGTGTTTGGGACCCGCAGCAGATCAGTTTAAAGGAAGACATAGAGGCGGTTCAGAGGCGAGCAGCTAGATTTATTACCGGTAGGTTCGACCAATGCGCGAGTGTCACGGAAATGCTCCGCAAACTCAATTGGGGAACCCTTAGAAGAAAGACGACATTATTTTCAAATGTTCAAATGTTTGTAAAGTTACAGGACTTAACTACGGTGTCATCAGTCCCTAAACTTACAAACTACTTATGAACTAGCTAACACTAAGGTCGGCACAAATATACATGCCCGAGGGGGGCAGACCTCTGTTTTGCCAGCAAACAACAATTACGATATTCCTCTGGTAAACAAATAAGTATTTGGATCTATGAAAGATAAACTGAATGGGGAACCTCTTATTGAGTTTGTTGCTTTTGCGGGCTAGAGTGTATGCTCTAGAAACAGACACAGAGCGCATTATGCTCCGGGATAAACCTGATGAAACAATCTTCTGTAAAGATGGCAACTATTGATGACCACAGACAGTGCATCTTGGATTAAAAATAAAAACAACTGTGAAGTACGCAGTTACTTCCAAATGCCATGTTTTTCCACTATTAGACAACAGAGACTGACTGACTTCGTCTGCACAGGATGACAAACGCTATTTCGTCGGGTATGGGTTGAACACTTTGGCTTGTGGACACTCTCCCGAAGACAACTGATTACTTTCATTGTATCAGTGTTATACTTAGCTTTGACATTTTAAATGAAATATTTATAATACTGTGTTAAAGAACTAATTTAGTATATATCACTGTTCTTAGTGACAGAAACTTTTGATGGGATAGGTTATAAAACACAATAACTGTGTTGTATATCATATTTTTCATTTACACAATTCAATACAATTATTCAGATTTTTTATTTACAGTATTGCACAAATAACTGTTCTCTATATGCTTTAAATTCAGCCGGAATTGTATTCAGACCTATAGGTTTAATTACAAAGTTTGTGCTTAAATTCGGTGTAGTCATTGAGAATTTCGTCAGGGGTTTTGTTTATATCGCCAGTTCTTCCATAAAATTCATTAATATACCTTTTAGGATAAAGTGTAACATTTGTAGTGCCTTGTCAATAATTGTGGCGAAGTGCTTTTCATTTCTGAAATGTTGGGAGAAAGTAGAGACATTGTTTTCAGATGTTCTGTTGTGTTCTCTGAATCGTATTGCGAAATTTCTTCAATTTAGACCAATTTAGAATTTATTGCAATTTTCGCAAGTGATTTTATAAATTAGTGAGCCGTTCAATTTTATCTGTGATTGTTTTGTGCAATTTTGTGATAAGGGCAATTCTTACTTATTACAATGTCTTATTACGACATATTTCGTGATGTGGGCTCTACAGCGAGAAAAAAAGGCATGAACGAATCTATTTCACCTCTGGTAACACCAAGTGAAGAACGTCAGATTAGATTAGATGAGCTGCTCTTTCCATTGATATGTATTGAGATCTTCGTGGATATGGAGCATGTCAATATAATTTATTGTTTTACAAGCTGAAATGATAATACTAATGGTATGAATGCATACAATATATTACTTGCTTGCATGCATAAATTCGTCATTGGAGTAGAAGGAGTTGGCCAGTACTATGTCTTTCAGTTTCCTCTTAAACGGAACTTTATTTGTAGCTACTAAGTGCTTCTAAGTCCTTTTGTAGGTCGTTCTTGTTTCTAGTATTATATGTATGAACTGAGCTATTTGTTGGAAAAAAGGATAAATTTCATAATTGTCTTGAGGTGAATTCTGTTTACTGCCTCCATTATCGGAAAGGTGACTTTTATGCCATACCTATATCCCACACGGACGACGTGGCGTAATGCGGTGGTTAACACAGTCGGCTGTTCCAGGTTGCGAGTTGTAGTGTCATCTCTAAGTTTGGATATATTCTCTGCGGATCCACAGCCGGTTAGGTTAGGTTATCTGTAATTCAGAGCTGGTCCTAGTATGTATGTCCTTTGTGCACTGGTCTTGCGAAGTCAAGGGGTGCCCCACCTTTTGCCTTGCTCTCTTTGGCTGGAGGTTCCCCAGGTTGGAGGTGGAGGTCACCTCAGAGGCGAGGGTCTCAGTCTGTTTGCCCACGCTTGTTCTTATTATGTTCTGCACTCGTCCTGCTTTGTGGTTCAGCAGGAATTCTTTGAAGACCATCGCCCTTTTGGCATCCCTCGTTCTCTTTCTGGGGGACTTGTGCTTCTTTTTGGGCATCCGGCATTACAGAATTAGCCATAATCAATGCGAGCAATTAATCTCTGCTCCAACATTTTGTATGTGGGACATTGTCTCTCCATGGCCTCACAAGACTTTTCCCCCGCCTCTTGCAGGGGATACACACCACATGCTTCTTGCAATCCTTCCGGCTGTTGTCCTCTGAACCACACCTGGAACAAGCCGCCTTGTTGCTACAGTATTTATGGATGTGGTCAAGGTCGCCACAATTGTGACATCTTGGGACCACCACGTAATCTTTAACATTCACGCCACTAAAGCCAATGTAGAGTCTTCCCATGTTGGTAAGCTTTTTACACATGTCCCGGGACACTTCCGCCACGTGGTGTCACGTTCCAGGGGCCCAGTCTTGAATTTTAATTTGAAATCTTTCGCGAATGAGTCACGGTCAGTGTCCTCGAAATTCTGTAGTCTAATTTCCTCAACAAGTGTCTTCTCGTCATTGGCTACTCGGACATCGTATAAGATGACCAGTGGTTTGCGCTTACGAGGATCTTCACAACTGACTTTTGAGCACAGAGACTGGTTAGCTAAAATTTTGTCCTTGTCTGTTTCTGAAGCAACGTCAACAATGTCAACATTCTTGGTGGGCTTGACTCTGTTGATTTTGATCTTGTCCTTCAGCGGGTCAACTTCGTGGAGATCTCCTGGACCTTCTTAATATCCTGCCCAGGACGCGGCCTCAGGAAGACCGCAGACCCAGACTTCTGCGTCACCTTGGAAATATTTTCTTTTGTCGTTGGCGGCCTTGGGCGCGGACTGCGCGGCGACCCCTGCGTAGGTCCGAGGAGGTTGCTTCCGCAACCTCTCATACTCTTGTTCCAATTCCACCAGGTATCCTTCCATGCGAGCCTGAACAATGGCCATGGAGGCAAGCCAGCTCTTGACGTTTTGGATGTTTGACGCATTGATTTTCCCATTTTTGTGATTCGCGTCCAAGACGGTGTTGATCTTGACATTCATAAGTAGTTTGTAAGTTTAACTGCGGGGTCATCAGTCCCTAAACTAAAAAACTTAGTAGTTTTGATTATTATTATTATTATATCACACAAACATGACCCATTACCTATGACAAAATGGGTCTTTCTATTGTACAATGTTGTTATAGGCTGGTGACTTAACCAGTTAAGTCATAAGTAGTTTGTAAGTTTAGGGACTGCTGACCCTGCAGTTCAAATGTTCAAATGTTTGTTAAGCTTATGGGACTTAACTACGGGGTCATCAGTCCCTAAACTTACAAACTACTTATCAACTACCTTATACTAAGGACGGCACAAATATCCATGCCCGAGGGGGGATTCGAACCCCCGACCGTAGTGGCCCTGCAGACCGTGACTGGAGCGCCTCAGTCTCCTCGGCCACCGCGGCCGGCACCCTGCAGTTAAGTCCCATATGTTTAACAAACATTGGAACATTTTAGAATGCATCATACTATTCGCGGCAGGTTTTCATCATCGTCAAAATCAGCCACGGCACCGTTACTCACAAGGAAAGTACTTAGGCTCGAACAAACACAAATAAACTAAAATCGTGTGAGATGTAATTCAAAGGTCCCTTATTGCACTAGTGATAATCCCGCATCTGCAAAACTGTCCAGTCGTCCGTTAAAGGCCTCTGCGTGTGCCATGCCGCAATGCACATTGACTGCCGGTACGGCACTCGGCACCAGTAGGGACGGTGCAGTGTGCCTCTGAGGTTGCGTTTTGGGACGTTATTTGTGTAGTGAAGCGACAGATGGGTCGGAGATTGCTAATCAATCCCGTTAATGTATTGCGATTGTTTGGGAGGAAGTTACGAACAACCCTTTGTGAAGATGTTCATAATGTTCAAATGTTTGTATAGGTTATGGGACTTAACTACGGGATCATCAATCCCTAAACTTACAAACTACTTATGACCTAACTAATACTAAGGACGGCACAACCATAGTGGCCGTGCAGACCGTGACTGGAGCGCCTCAGTCCCCTCGGCCACCGCCGGCTCATGAAGATGGTATTGGTGTAGAAGATGAATTATTCGCATGTTTGCCATGCGATCAACATGCATTTCTTCACTGTACGTTTTGCAGTCATTCATATTGCTCGGAGCATTTTATTGACATTCCCAATTTACATTTATAGTCAAGATTTCTGCACGCGTATCACGTCTACAATTACATCTACAATGCTGTCTAGAGGATGATTGCAGAGGTTTGCAGAAATACGACACCCACCAGCACATTGAGGATTACGTAATGGTCCTGTAACCAAACGTTCATACAGATACGTTTGTTGGAGTCCAAGCACTTTCCTTGTCAGTAATACTGCCACCATTTGGAGAATTTTTCACTGCACTACGGCCGATCACGGACGAGTCCCGTGGAGCAGCCGGTACCCCGCCACTACAACTGGCAGCAGAGCGGGCGCCAAAGCGCGCAAACGCCGTGACGCCGCACATGGGCGCCAGCGACGTCCGTACCTTCAACGCCGCAAGCTGTTCCTTCCACGGACATCGGCGCAGTCATCAGCGCCTAGACGCCGCCACCAGCCAACGCTGTCTGAAGAGAAAGCCTTCGTGCTGCCGTGCCACGTCTCGCAGAGTAGGTCGCGATCGCGTAGCTCACTGGCTGGCCGACGTGAGGCAGTGGGCTGTACCCCATCGGCCAGCCAGTAAGCTAAGCGATCGCGACCTACTCTGCGCGCAGGCCTTCTCTTCACACGGTGTTTCTCCAGCACGTCACTAGTTCAGCCTGTGCGCTGGGGACGATTTTTGGGTAGTCTCACAGGTACTCACAACACAAAATATCTGGGCACGAGCTGCTCTCCATTTCCGCAGCGACGCCACCAGTCTCCTCAACCACCGCAGCACAGCCGTCTTTCATAAACGGAAATATGAAGAAGGAATATGGTATCGAATATCTCCAAGCGTGCCTAGCTCCAACGGCGCGCCTCTATGCACACGCCGTACTAACAAGGGAATGGTCAGACTTGTCATGCCCGAACATGTGTTGATTTTTTTAGCACTGTTAACATTGTATGTCTGTATGCAGAATGTTAGCTGCTGACATGACCAGGAAGTCATATAAAAAAATAACGAAAATGACTGTTTTTCCTGCTTGGTGCTTGCGGTGACGGCCGCCCACCTCTGGATATGGCGAGTCGCGAGCTGTTGTTATGGTGAGCGTTGTGCTCATGGTCGGGAGGCGCGACCGTCTTATCGTGGCGTTCACTAAAGAGGAATATCGTTGCACGGTTTTGATGGAAGGAAGAAACGAATATTCGTTTCTGTGGCATGCACTTCCTTTTCATTTCTGGTAAGTATTTCGAAACATACCGTCCTGAAACTGTGATGTGAAAGATATTCTGTACATCTACATCTATACTCCGCAAGCCACTTTACGGTGAACATTCTATCTCCCTCCCAGATGATAGCAAACCCTGTACATGTTTTGCTGCTGGCCATGGAGATATACCACAGACGCCAAATGAAGCAATCAACAGAAAACACGCGTGAATACTATGTGATGTGCGACATGGTAGTTAAACTTATAGACGAGCATGTAAATAGCGCAGACATGTGGCTAGAAACGACTGAAACACTCGATATTGCAGACTGTGAATCTACAGATGGCGAATAAACGGAAGAAAGATGCACACATGCCGGCCGCTGTGGCTGAGGGGAGTGAGGCGCTCCAGTCACGGTCTGCACGGCCACTACGGTCGGGGATTCGAATCCCCCCTCGGGCATGGATATTTGTGCCGTCCTTAGTCTTAGCTAGTTCATAAGTAGTTTGTAAGCTTAGGGACTGATGACCCAGTAGTTCAGTCCCATAAGTTCTACAAACATTTGAACATTTTGATGCACACATGAAGACTCTTCGAGTGATAGTGCCACGTACCATCATCAATTATCTCCGAAAGCAACACCAGCAACTACATTATCAGACAAAGAAAGCGGTGAAGTATTGGTTGAACGAAAGTGGTAAGAAACGCCTACGTGTCAGTAGCACTGTTCAAAATAGGTATCGCTTTGTCCGTTCTGAACGTGAATTGTAGAGCTGGAAAGAGAAAGTCGCTAGACGACGTAAGAGTCGTCAGGAAAATGCGACGGAGATAAATGCGCGACTTTTTGAGCAATTTACCGATACCAGACGACAGTCATTGAGTGTCAGTGACACAACGTTGCGTGATTGGGCGTTAGAGATTGCCAGCGCAATAGGCGCTAAAGAAGTTACGGCTTTTCAAACTTGGATTAGTCACTTCAAAAGGTCACATAAAATTGTGGCATGAAAAATAACAAAATTTGTATCGAGAAACAGGTCGGAAATTAAGTGACTGAAATGGAAATAATAAAAGCTTTTCTTACGACTGCAAAAATTACGATCGCCAGTTTTAGTGAATCTTATGTTTACAATAGAGATCATTCAGATTTTCAAAAAGAAATGCCTGCGAAAAGAACACTGTCATTCAAAGAGGAAAAACATATTGAGGCAATTGCGCAGTCCACGACCGCACTCACCCATTCATACACTATAATGCCCATTGTTAGTCTGGATGGTTCATTGCTCTCTTCAAGAACCAACTGGACGTTTTGGACCACGTGTCAAACAAAAAATGTTCTACGCAGACAATCTTGTGATAGACGCATCGAAGTCTGGAAAAATGGGAAATGATAACGTTACACTTTTCATGCGTCATTCTTTTCTTCCGTTCTGCGGGAACAAAACTCTTCTCCTTCTAGATTCGTGGTCAGGTCATAAAAGTTCTGATTAATGAAAAGCCATATTTAGAGCTCATCATGACAAAGAAGTAGAGATACTTCAGATTCCACCCGGCACGACGAACGTAATTGAGCCGTTAGAGAATTTTTCCGCCAGTGGAAGGCATTTTACAGAAAACTAACAGAGAAAATTATTGTGTGAAAATTACTACAGTATCCTGTCTATCACCGTGACAATATTGTCAAGTTGCAATCAGTCGTACATTATCAGTTTTCCTCCCCACGGTTTCAAAAAGTGATTAAATATGCATGGCACGCCTCGAAATATACTGATATTAGGCCTGATTCCTTCCTAACACCGACCGAGTTTTGTCTACGGACGTCTTACAACGTCTGTGATTCGCAGCTACATTTGTCAACGAATTTATTATTATCGTATTTATTAATTATCGTACGATCGTTTCCACTGGGCGAATCCGCTCTCTCACTCACTGCTGTGGCAGGAGAGCGGCCCGTAGCTAACGCCACCTTCTCCGTAGACGGCGTTGGTAAAACGTAGCGAGGGAGGTCAGGGTTGTACAACAGGCAGTTATAAGCGCGGCCATGCGACAATAATGTCATACTTCATAAACGTTTTTATAGATTTCCAGGTCATGTCAGCAGCTAACAGTCTGCATACAGACTTCCTTCAGTGTTAACTCACAGTGGTCAAATAGCAACACAGGTTTCGACATGAGAAGTCTGAGCATTCCCTTGTAAGTACAGTACGCCACGCACGGCTCACGAGGGCATTGTGATGAAGTGTAGAACCGATCACTCAGAGCCGAGTGTCCCTCCACTACCGTGACAGATACGAATCTTTATAAAAATGAATATTTGAAAAAATTTCTTTCTTTTTTATAATCACCCTTCTCCAATATTACTCGTATCTACTGTTGGCTAGTGTCGCCTTGACCGAAAAATATCGGGTAGACTCCATGTATAGCCTTTCACGTTTAAGCCTGCATCACTTTGGTCGTCACTGTATAAACAGATTTCACTAGTAAGTCGGCCCTACCGTTAGAAGACTCTGCAATAATATTAGTAACACTACATTTGTACTAATTTATGCATCATCATCGCCTTCCCAACTAAAATTAAGTAATTGTGTTTTTTCAGTATATTAATGTATAGTTACTAATCCATCAACATGTCACAGATTAAAATCCAATCTCCTACTGCAACATAAGCAAGCAATACTTACAACGGGGGAAAAGAGAAAATGGTGGGGGTACTGTCATTAAAGATCAAGAAAGTTAATTATTTGAAAGTGAATACGAAAGTTTCCAGCTTTTTCCCTTCTTTTACCCTCGGTCCTGTTACCAACATACTTAGTGCCAATGTTTTTATTTGTGATAGCAAAAAGCACTGCACGTGCTGGGGCGTATTGCTTCCTACTACATCAGGGTATGAAGATGAGTGTTTGTGTTCACTAACCTGGTATCTTCTTTCGCTGCTGCTGTCCCCTGTAGAAGCAGCACTCAGGTCGAAGTTCCGTTGTTTCTTGATGTGAGGCTGAAATAATTGTTTAATATAGCTAGGGTTTAACAATAACGAATGTCGCACGAAATTTCGGGACTCCAGTGGCTTTTCTTATTCTATTTATAATTCACTGTTCCTATACAGAAAGCCACAACAGTATAAAAGAATTTCACAAACGTTTAACGTGCAACAATCTTATATTACATTATACGCGATACATGCACGCAATTGACATTGATGTAATGCGCCTGATGCCCCTATCTTCACTAACTGCGGCAGGAGTAAAACTCCGCGCCTGTGGCTACATTTTTGAGCCATCGGAAAATTCTATAGTGTAGCGCATGTCATCTTTCTATTAAACCTAAATTTAATTTTTTAAAATTACTTTAAATATAGCTTGTTGTTGTCATGGTCATCAGTCCGGAGACTTGTTTGATGCAGCTCTCCACCCTACTCTATCCTGAGAAAGCCTTTTCATCTCTTCATAAGAACGGCAACCCACATCCACTTGAATCTGCTTACTATGTGCGTCTCTTGGTCTCCCTCTGCTATTTTTACCCCACACACTTCCCTCCAATGCTAAATTTACGATTCCTGGATGTCTAAGAATGTGTCCTACCAAGCGATCTTTTCTTTTAGTCAAGGTATGCGAAAAATTTCTTTTCTCACCAATTCTGTTCAGTACCTCTTCATTAGTTATGTGATCTACGCACCTAATCTTCAGCATTCTTCTGTAGAACCACATTTCAAAAGCCTCTATTCTCTTCCTGTCCGCACTGTTTATCGTCCATGTTTCACTCCCGTACAAGGCAACACTCCACACAAATGCCTTCAGGAAAGACTTCCTTACACTTAAGTTAATATTCGACGTTAGCAAATTATTCTTTTTCAAAAATGCTTTTCTTCCCATTGCCATTCTGCATTTTATATCCTCTGTACTGCGACCGTCATTTGTTATTTTACTACCCAAGTAACAAAACTCATCTACCACCTTCATTGTTTTATTACCTAATCTATTTCCTTCAGCATCGCCTGATTTTCTAAGACTGCATTCCATTATCTTTGCTTTGCTCTTGTTAATGTTCATTTTATACGCCCTCTTCATCACACTGTCCATTCCATTCAACTGCTCTTCCAGGTCCTTTGCTATCTCTGACAGAATTACAATGTCATCAGCAAAACACAATGTTTTTATTTCTTCACCCTGAACTTTGATCCCTATTCCAAACTTTTCCTTGCTTTCCTTCACAGACTGCTCGATGTACAAATTAAATATCATCGGAGAAAGGCTACAGCTCTGTCTTACTCCCTTCTCAACTAATGCTTCCCTTTCATGCCCTTCGAGTCTAATAACTGCTTTTGTACAAGTTGTAAATAACTCTCTTTTCCCTGTATTTTACCCCTGCTGACTTCAGAATTTGAAACAGTGTATTCCAGTCAACATTGTCAAAAGCTTTCTCCAAATCTACAAAAGTTAAAAATGTAGGTTTGCCTTTCCTTAATCTATCTTCTAAGATAAGCCGTAAAGTGAGTATTGCCTCCCGGGTTCCTACGTTCTTCCTGAATCCAGACTGATTTTCCCCAAGGTCAGCTTTTACCAGCTTTTCCATTCTCCTGTAGATAATTCGTGTTAAAATTTTACAACCATTACTTATCAAACTGATGGTTCTGTAATTTTCACAACTGTCTGCGCCTGATATCTTTGGAATGGGGATAATTACATTTTCCTTAAAGTCTGAGGGTATTTCACCTGTCTCATACGTCTTACACACGAGGTGAAATAGTTTTGGCATGGCTGGCTCACCCAGAGACTTTAGTAGCTCTGAGGGAATGTCATCGACTCCCGGGGCCTTGTTCCGACCTAGGTCTTTCAGGGCTCTGTCAAATTCATCTCTCAGTATAGTAGCTCCTATTTCTTTTCGATCTACTTCCTCTTCCCTTCCTACGACATTGTCTCTAAGTTCAATTCCTTTGTTGAGCTCCTCTATGTACTCTTTCCATCTTTACCATCATAAAATATATCTGATACCTTCCGGTGTCTCCTGGTCTCTTCCACGTATAGAACCTTCTTTTGTGATTCTTAAACCAGGTGTTTTTACTATTATATCATGTTCCGTGCATAATTCAACCAGTCAACTTCCTCTTTCATTCCTTCTGCCCAGACCATATTCACCTATCACTTTTCCTTCTCGTCCTTTTCCTACTACCGAATTCCTGTCTCCCATCACAATTAAGTTTTCCTCTCACTTAATTGTCTGAATAATTTCCTTTAACTCCTCATACATATCTTCAATCTCCTCATCATCGGCAGAGCTAGTTGGCATATAAACCTGTACTACTGTTGTCGGTGTTGGCCTCGTATCTATCTTGCCAATGATAATGCGATCACTGTGTTGCTCATAGTAGTTTACCCGCATTCCTATTTTCTTATTCATTATCAGTCCTACTCCTGTGATAACCCCAACTGATTTTGTATTTATAATCCTGTACTCACCTGACCGGAAATCCTGTTCTTCCTGCAACCGAACTTCACTAATTCCCACTATATCTAACTTCAACCTATCCATTTCTCTTTTTAAATTTTCTAATTTTCCTACCCGATTAAGGGATCTAACATTCCACTCTCCGATCCGTAGAATGCCAGTGTTGTCTTTCCTGATGATCACATCCTCCTGAGTAGTCCCCGCTCGGAGATCCGAATGGTAGCCTATTTTACCTCCGGAATATTTTACCCGCGAGGATGCCTTCGTCATATTTTCATACAGTAGAGCTGCATGTCCTCGGGAAAAGTAACGGCTGTAGTTTCCCCTTGTTTCAGCCGTTCGCAGTAACTGTGTGGCAAAGCCACATTAGCTGATGTTACAAGGCAAGGTCAGTCAATCATCCAGACTGTTGCCCCTGTAACTACTGAAAAGGCTGCTGCCTCTCTTCAGGAACCACACGTTTGTCTGGCCTCTCCACAGATACCCCTCCGCAGCGGTTGTACCTACGATACGGCTATCTGTATCCTTGAGGCACGCAAGCCACCCCACCTCAGCCAAGTCTGTGGTTCATGGAGGTGGAAAACATAGCTTAATACAATATAATTACATTGTATGAACAGATACATTTAAGTTAATTGCGGTATATTAGATATCAATAAAAGTGCTGGAGGGTTTGGACGGATTTTAGACGGAAATATGGGCAGAGTTTTCCCACGGGATACTTGTTCAGCAGACCATGTACTCTATGTTTTGCTCACACCACTTATTAAGTAATGCTCTTCTCAACATAGTAAAGAGATCTTAGAAAATAAAAATATGAAAGAGCAACTAAATGGCTACAGATCAGCCTCTTTATATACTTCACCAACAAGGAATTGGCAAGTTAACGACTATCTACGTAGTCTCCAAAGGAGTGGGATACGACACCCACAAAGCTATCTTTCCGGCAATATTTTTCATGACTTTCTAAACATTTTGGAAAATAGAGATGTTTCTTGTGTCATGGCTGAGTAAAATGAAACTTTCTGATCTCTTCAATAAGTATGAAGTTATCTTTAAAACATATTCATTTAAATATCCCAGTCACACAAAACCAGCCCCAATTTCAGAACATATTACTCCTTATGTTTGTTAATAGCAGAACGTGAGAAAGTGCGTCTGATACTTATTGAAAGCAATCATAGCGTGCCGCGGTGCAGAGAACCCGGTTTCCCGCCGTCAGAGCTTCGAATCCTTCCTCCGGCATGGGTGTGTATATTGTCAATAGGTGAGTTTACTTTAGTGTAAATATTTTGTAAGTCTAGCGACTAATAACCAAAGAAGTTAAGTTCCACAGATTTACAAACATATGATTATGATAATAATTATTCCGCACCCAAAATAATTAAATAAATTACATAAAATGGACATTTAATTGTAAACATTGCTAATGATCGATTAAATTTTGTTATAATGAATGTCTATCAAAACAGAACATTCTACACAAACAAGTATTCAAATATCGCTTTGGAATTAACCCCCGTTTCTCACCGAAAGAAACAAAGTCTTAAAATGTTCTCACACGCACGTACGTACAGACACGCAGACGAGTATACCCGCGAAGTAGTGCGCGGTATTTTCTTTAACCTTTCGTTCGATGGTTGCGTCTGAATAAGAAACTTAAAAACAGAAAAGAGGGAAACAGTCGTTTTTCACACGCTCCGATGCCTTAGATAAACAGGCTAACGAACAAAAGCAAGAAACATTCACGCAGTTCACTGCCAGTAACATCAACAGATAGCATAAACTGAAAGCTGGAGCGACAGAAGACATGCTGTAATTCGTCGTATGTTTATATCGCGCAAACCTAATTTACGCCCGTAAACGAAACAAAATAATGGTTTCTTTTATACAGTTTTTATCTCACTTTACGAAACATTTTCAGTTAAACATGGAATGGCAATTATAGAAAGTAAAAAGAATCTACACATTCAGAAATTATTGGCGAAGAGGTGGCCCACGGTACATCTTGTTACCAGTGATGAACAAACGCAAGGAAAAAATGAAGACAGGCTACCGTTTAACATCATAGTGGGAGTACAAAATAAGTCAGTTTAGTGTGGAACTCAGGTGAGATAAATGTACATACATAAATAAGCAAACATTAAATGGGTTGCGAATTCGTAAGATATTCTCACTAACTCAAACAGTTACTTCATGCGGGTATCCACTTCCAGACTACAGGAGGAAAATACACTGGGTATGGCACAAAGAAAACTTAGTAACATTTGACAAACCTGTAATGGATGACAAAAAAACCACCACATAGATACAGTATATGTAATCAGAATATCATCTATAGAGCAGCACAATTTGTCAATTACGAACTATTTCCATTCTCTTATATCAAAATGTTGTGTTGGTTTGTGAGTGTTTGAAAATCTCAAAAAGTTCTTCACCGATTGAGCCCCAAATTTGTCAAAACGTTGCACTGTAACGCAGGAAGGTTTTTAGATACCTATTTAACATGTTATAAATAACATTATATATATGAGACACTTTTGCAAGTTTTAGCAACTACTTTTCCAAACTGCAAAATTTATGTAAATTGATATATGATATATATTTTAAAAATAGGTATGCAAAAACATGCGCGTAATCGGGTGGTACGTTGTATCAATATTTCAAAACATTCGGTCAAGAACTGTCTGAGATATAAGATTTTAAGCATAAGACCAAACGTGGTTCTAAGTTAGTTTTCTAAGACGATATACAGGAAGGGTAGGCAATGAGGAAAAGGGGGAGGGGAGATATAAACGTAGTCTTTTAGTTGTAACCAAGACTCCAAATACCAACTTTAGTAGTGTAGGCTTCAAAACTGGCTTAATAACAGCATTTTTCAAAAATCTTTTCATCCACTATCTTACCCCTTTTCAGTAAAAGCTGAAAGACGCCTTTTTTAAATCTAACCAAGAATCCACATACCAATTTATGTAGGTCTAGCTTCAAAACTGACTGGATAACAGCGTATTTTCAAAACACTTTATATCTCCTATTTCACCCCCTTAGGAGCTAAATATATAAAAAAAATCGCTTTGTAAAAGACGCCAAACGGTGTAAGATGAACAACCGCTGCAAATTTCAAGTTTTTATCATCAGTGGTTTTGGCTAGGCGATGATGAGTCACTCAATTAATCAGTTAGCCACTCTGAATATTTCCCTTCATTTGTAGATATTACGCGTTACAAGCTGTTGTGTTCTCTCTCGAAGGTAGTCTATGCAGTGTCCTCTGTTATATACCGAGTATTACCAAGCGGAGCGCAGCGGAGTCACTTACAAACTCGCGTATTAAGTCGGACGACTGGAAGGACGACCACTCAAAGAGTTGATGTACAATGAACGTATAGATTCCATGAGTGCCAAATAATAGCCTTCCACCGTGCAAAGAATCATTTGTGATACAGGATAACACAAATAGCAGGGATATGGATAAACATATAATTTCGTGATCTTTACATTTATGAGGTAATGATTAAATTTTACCTAAGGGGTGGCGAAGTTTGCTAATGTTGGCAACAGAATGTTTGTTTTATGAGGATAATTAATTTACTGGCAGGACAAGCTGTCAACCAGAGAGCAAGCACAAATTATATGTTAAATTGTAAACACAAAACAATGTTCCCCTCAGTCTCGAATTGGTTGCTCAGCAACATTGCTCTTACGGTGTCAGCGGCGTAGACTAGTAATGTTGGCAATGAAATGTTCAGTTTACAACGATAATTGATTTATTGACACTTGTTCGTACAAGAATGTATTAAAGACAGAGCAGGAACTGCATTAAATGGTTATGTTATGGACAAAAAACGTTTTATTCAAAATATTCAATTGTTCAAATGTTTGTAAAGCTTATGGGACTTAACTACGGGGTCATCAGTCCCTAAACTTACAAACTACTTATGAACTACTTACGAACTAGGACGGCACAAATATCCATGCCCGAGGGGGGATTCGAACCCCCGACCGTAGTGGCCGTGCTGACCGTGACTGGAGCGCCTCAGTCACCTCGGCCACCGCGGTCGGCTCAAAATATTCAATCTGATAAGAATCTCCTTGGAATTATCATTGCGTTACAGAATACCACATTCCCGAGTAACGATCTTGAACCAGATGCTTCTTAATAATGTGTGCAATTGAAGTAGCCGGGCCTTTAACGATATATATCGAATGTGCGCTTCTAAATCCCTGCCGACAAAAGATGGGCGTTTACCATCGTAGAATTATTTGGAAATGAAGGTTTAATTTTACTTACGACAGCTGCGGCATTCGGTGCTAATGTAATATTTCATGGTAAACACGGAACATTATTAGCCTCATTGTATGTAACTGAGTTTTTCAACAGCAGTGGAGAGATTTTGGCAACATGAGCCGCAGCCGCAAGTGAAATTTTACCGAAATCATTATACAATTACATCAACATGACGTATCGATTTTCGATAACAATTATGCAAGGAGGCCAATGAAACTTACATAATTCAAAAAGGGCTTTGCCTTAGATGCATGCAAATCATGTGTGTACGTAGCCATTAAGAGAGGCAAAATGAAGCAGATATTTTCATATCTATAGCTCTGATCATGCTTTAAATTCTCCAGCTGTCAAATAAGCGAGTGCCGAAAACTGAAGTGGTACCAACTTCTGCCTTGTGGACCGGTCAGGTGCTATGGTAAAAATGCGACACTGGGGTAACTACTTTTTGTGAAAACGCATTTTAGGTACGTTCATGTTTAATGGTTAATTTTCAATATGATTTATCATATATTATCAATGGAAATTAAAACACCATAGGAATGAATTCTGAACAAAACGTTGTTAATGGGCGTCGTTATTTCATTTAATTTTATGTACCAGTAACTTTATGATAGTTTCCAGCAGCTATCGCATAATTTCAAGCAATTCCCTAATTTTTAATTTCTTAATTTTATATAGATACGACGAGCGAAAGACGATACGGGGATATAGATAAATGGAGGAGGAGATGGGAGATGGATAGAAGGAAAGGGAGTGATGAACAGAGGCCGGGGATTAGATAGAGGGAGGATGAAGAGGTAGATATTGGGGAATAAGTAGATATAGCGGATGGGAAATAGATGGAAAGAATGTAGAGAATTAGCTGTTTACTAAAGTGAATTATATGGACCATGAGTTTAAAATAGTGAGTATCTGCGAAACTACATTTTTTATAACCTTCGTTTCACATAGCCACAGTAGCCTAACGAACGATATTGATATGATTGAAGCATTCTCTCGGTGATTCTGAGTTCACGCGATTTGCAGTATTTCCTTTTCTATTTATTTCATATGAGAGTGAGCCACAACGAAGCGTGGTGGTGTTTAGCTAGTTCTTAACATAAATTTTGTAGCTTCCAGTATCTTTTATTCAAAAGCGAGTTCATCAAATATTTTCCTGACTACGTAGCTTAAGTTGTGGCTAATGAAACCTACTTTTTGCTAGTGTTAAATTATGAAACGCAATTACACTTTTCAGGTTGTGTGTGATTCTACACGACAAACGTGTTGCGTTGCAAGTTGCCGGCTTGCGAGGCCAGAACTGGTGCTGGGGAAGGGGAGCATTAACTGTTAATGACACAGCAGGACTGACGGCAGGTTGTGACGGGATTCTCCTTCCTTCACTTACGACAACAGTGACGGAAATGTAACATGGGTAATGCAATCATTTGGAATGTACGCCATAGACGCTACGAAAATGTTACAATAAAACCAAATACACAAAAAAATTTCAACAATAAGATGTGCTCAAATGCTATATGTAAATTAAGACATAAAGTTGATTTTATTAAGTGTGTCACAGCCACACATCGTCCGCAAGTAATTTATATGACTACATAAATGCCCATGAATAAAGGCTAAATTTAATCGCGGTGAATGTGTGAATAACGTGTAAAATAATTAATGCCAAACATAGTTAAAGAAACAAAAGCAGTTTTAATAATCATGCACCCTTAGCAAGTGTGAAAATCATTTTTCGACGCACTGACTAACCAATAATCGACTGCGTCTGCCCGAACGGTACATCTTTACCACGTCAGCAGGAGGGTATCACTTGGGAAGACACAAAAGCTTTCAGTGGTGCCGACCAATCAGACTGACTGGCACATATTTTTCATTCGGAGTGCCCACTGTAATATTATACATAAAGCATTCACCTCCCTGGCACGTCATCGAGCAGAAACGATTGTACACCTGACTAATGCATTCATATGAATACGTTCTACCAAAATGTTTCGGCACTCCGGTGAGATTACAGCAAACTGCTGGCATTTGGGCTGTGCTCACTTGATTAGAATCCATGAATGTTTTACTGTTATAAAGAAACGTGTCAATTTCGCACTGAATTTTGCACACCAACTTGCCGTGAAACATTTTGTGCCTTTTTCTGGATTTTAATCTCATCAGAACACGTGGTATCGATATTCGTTTCTGAGCTAACTCGCCATGCGTTCAACTAACTTAAAGAAAGTTACTTAAAGAAAGTTCACAAATCCGTGTTCCAGAAGTTTTTAAAATTATGAAATATATATGCGACGCTGTTGCTTAAAAAATTTATACTAATATTGTGTGGACAACTTAGTTAAATATAATAACTCATTTATCAAGAATTTACTATCGTGCAACTTTTACTTTGTTCAAAAGATTCACCAAATTACGATATATCAAAGTTGAAAATTGTTTCATACCGACATGTGCTCCATTTACGTACGTCACCATTTGTTCAGGCACCCCAAGATATATACAGGTGGGTGGGGGGGGGGGGGGGGGGGGAATAATATGAGCACCAAGTAGCAAACTATATCTTATTGCAAGTTGGCACCACTGAGTACGTGATGACACTGAGACGTGACCATAGAGTACAATAACTTTAACTTACTATATCTTGGATGTGGCCTTGCAATACATTATACGTCAAACGGTAAACACAAAATGATCTGCGAAATTCATGATCTCTCACACTTCGAAAGAGTCCAACTTTGGTGTGCAGTTAGTGGGAGGATCTGTGTTGAAAATGGCTGTACCGTTTGGCTTTTCACTATCGATACTATGCTCGGTAATGACAGCGTACACAAAACAAGGTAAAGCATGACTTGCTAAGAGCTACACTGGGCGAAACCCGAAATTAAATGACAACGACCGACAGATCCAGCCAACTTGAAACTACCACGGCGACAGCAGTTGCTAAACTTTACTCGCTTGAGTTATACTGTTCGGATAATAACGGTACAGTTGCTAAACCTCTAATAATCCAGCTGCAGAAGATGTGCCACTACTATTATAAAACCTGGACACTATACGATTGGAAGTACGTGGTATGATCTGATGAATGTTCCTACAATAACCCCAAGAAGAGCTTGCGATACGGCATGTCTCCTTCATAAAGTTAAGCATTGGGGAGTTCCGTCATGATTTGGATATCTATGTTGTGGTATTCATCTACGTGTACATGGGTACTAGTACTACGGTCGGGGGTTCGAATCCCCCCTCGGGCATGGATATTTGTACCGTCCTAGTTCGTAAGTAGTTCCTAAGTAGTTTGTAAGTTTAGGGACTGATGACCCCGTAGTTAAGTCCCATAGACTCTACAAACATTTGGTACTAGTCACCAGAAGATCAAAGGTAACTGCAAAATTATTTACATAAATTATTTGCATGGTGAAAAAATTGGCAATTGGCCCTTAATAATGAAAAGTGTAACGTCAGCCATATGACCACTAAAAGATATCCGTTACACTTTAGTTACACGATAAATCAGTCAAACCTACAGTCCGACAATTCTACGAAATACCTAGGAGTAACAATGACGAACAACTTAAATTGGAAAGAAAACATAGAAAATATAGTAGGGAAGGCGAACTAAAGGCTATGTTTCATTGGTAGAACACTTAGAAGATGCAACAGTTCTACTAAAGAAACTGCCTACATCACAATTGTGCGTCCTATTTTGGAGTATTGCTGCACATTGTGGGATCCACACCAGGTGAAACTGACATACCATTTAGAGAAAATTCAGAGAAGAGCAGCTCGTTTTGTATTATTCTGATATATGAGAGTGAGTGTCACGGAAATGATGCACGAGTTGGGGTGGATGTTCAAATGTTCAAATGTTTGTACAAGTTATGGGACTTAACTACGGGGTCATCAGTCCCTAAGCTTACAAACTACTTATGAACTAGCTAAGACTAAAGACGGCACAAATATCCATGCCCGAGGGGGGATTCGAACCCCCGACCGTAGTGGCCGTGCTGACCGTGACTGGAACGCCTCAGTCACCTCGGCCACCGCGGCCGGCAGTTGGGGTGGAATTCATTAAAGGAAAGGGGTTCTTTGTTGCGGGGAGATCTATTTGCGAAATTTCTTTCACCAACCTTCTCTTCTAAATGCGATCATATATTGTTAGCACCAACGTACATAGGAATACATGATCATCATAATAAAGTAAAAGAAATCAGATCGAAAACAGAACGATTTAGGCGTCCCTTTTCCCCGCGAGCTTTAGAGAATGGAACTATAGAGAAATATCATAAAAGTGATTCGATGAACTCTCTTCCATGAACTTCAATATGAATACAGAGTATCCATGTAGTTGTAGATGTAGATGCAAATCTACATTCATACTTCGCGAGCCATCTCACGGTGTGTGGCGGAAGGTACTTTGCGTACCATCGTCACTTCGTCCTACACCAGGCGTGTATATTTCGCGGGAAAGATGATTTCCTGTATCCCTCAGTGTGGGCCCTTATCATTGCGGTCTCTTCGTGATATATACGTAGGAGGAAGCAATATATTGGTTGACTCTTCATGAAACGTTTGGTCTTGGAACTTTGACAGAAGCGCCTATCGCGATAGGGAACGCCTCTCTTGCAGCGTCTGCCACTGGAGTTTCTTAATCTTCTCTGTGACGCTTTCACTCTTACTAAATGAGCCCGTAACGAAGCGTGCTGTTCTTTGTTGGATCTTCTCTGTGTCATCTATTAGACCTACCTGATAAGGTTCCATATTGATGAGCAATACTCAAGCGACGGCCGAACAAGAATTTTGTAACTCACTTCCTTTGTTTCCGACTACACTTCCTGAGAATTCTTCCAATGAATCTGAGTCTGGCATCTGCCTTATCCACGACTGACTCTATATGGTCGTTCCATTTCAGATCGCCCCCTTTGCCTACTCCCAGAAATGTTATGGAATAACTGCTTCCAGTGTGTGTCCTGCTATTGCATAGTTATATTATACAGGAACTTTCCATGTAAACGCAGCACTTTACACCTACTTATTTTTAGGCTCAATTGCCATTCCTTACATCATGCATCAATTCGCTGCAGATCATTCTGCATTTCGCTAACCTTTTCCAGTATTGCGATATCTGGAAAAGTACAACATCATCCGCGAAAACCCTCATTAATATTCCGATGTTATCTACGAGATATATACTGTGAAAAGCAAAGGTCGTATAACATTCCTCCGGGGCATGCCTGAGATCACTTTAACGTCTGAAGACTTCTCTCCATTGATTATGATATGCTGCCTTCAGTTAGCTAGAATCGCCTCAATCCAGTCACACAATTGATGTGATATTCCATATGCTCGTACTTTGCTCATTTGGTCGTGAGGTGACGGTGCGGAAAGGTATTAAACGTCTTGTGAAAGTCAAAAAACACGGCGTCTACCTGAGATTCTGTATCAACTGCCCTCTGGATGTCGTTGATGAATGGCGCCAGTTGCGTTTAACTTCATCGTCGCTTTCGGAAATTATGTTGATTCCTACAAAGGAGATTACCGGTGTCCCGAAATTACATAATATTCGAACATAAAATGTGATCCAAAATTCTGCAACTGACCGATGTCACGGATATAGGCCTTTAGTTTTGTGCATCTGACCGACGACCCTTCTTGTAAACGGGAATGATCTGCACCATCTTCCAGTCCTTGGGGATTCTTCGTTTCTATAGATACTTTCGGTACACTGCTGCTAGAAGAGGGCAAGTTCTTCGCATACTCCGTGTACAATCGAATTGGTGTTCTATCAGGTTCAGCGGCCTTTTCTGTGTTAAGTGATTTCAGTTACTTTTCTATCCACTGACACTTATTTCAATAATCGCCATTTTATCAGTTGTGCGATAGTTTAGAGAAGGTACCACAATGCGATCTTCCTCTGTGAAACAGCTTTGAAAAAATTAGTATTTCGGCCCTTTGAGTATCATCCTCTGTTTCATCACCATTATGGTCACAGAGTTTCTGGGTATCTGGTTTCGACCAATTTACCGATTTGACGTAGGACTAAAATTTCTTAGATTTTTCTGTCAAGTCGCCACACAAAACACTGCTCTGAAAGTCAATGAACGCTTCTCGTATGGCAGCCCTTACGATAATTTTGGCAACATTAACTTTTCCTTGTCTGCAAAATTTTGGCTGCATTTATACTTGCGGTAGTTCTCCTTGCTTTCGTAACAACTTCCTTACTCTGTGCTTGAACCACGGTGGCTGTTTACTTGGAATATAATTGTAGAACGCGTATTGTACAGTACCTCTGAAATTCGTCCACAGTTCCTTAGCACTGTCAGTGTTTGAGACGAAACCATCGTGTTGAACAATCAAGTACTCTCAAATCTGACACTCTTCGCTTTTGCTAATTAAGAACATCTTTCTACCTTTCTTGATATTTCTACTTAAAGCGGTAGTCATTGATGCTGCAATGGCTATATGATCGCTGATTTCCTGTTCTACGCTAAATGAATCGAAATGTTCGGGTTTCTTTGTCACCAAGAAGTCTAACACGTTATGTTCACGAGTTGGCCCTATATTCAACTGTTCAAGGTAATTTTTGGATACAGTACTTAGAACAGTGTTTCTCGATTCTCTGCCCCTGACACCGCTCTTATGGACTTTTGTCTCCCAGTCTAAGTTAAAATCTTCACCAAAAACTATAACACGACTAGGACACCTACGGGAAACATTTTCTCAGGTTTCCTTGATCTGCTATACTGCTGCTGAACCACGTGGCCTATAAAAACATTCAAATACCAAGTTTAAGCCACTTTCGCCCAATTTACATTCCAAATCTGTACTAATTTCACTCGATGCAATCGTATTTTTTATCGCTGTAAACACCCCTCCTACATCTGTGATCAGCCTTTCTCTGCAGTACACGTTCCAGTCTGAGTTTACGATTTCATTACTATTGACATCTGGTTTGAGCCAACTTTCCGTACCTAGTACAGTACTATGTGGGCATTGTGACTGTCTAAAAGGGAGAGCTGTTCTGGGATGTTTCCATAGACGCTCCCACAATTTTCTGTGGGAGCGTCTATAATGTTTATTACATAATCAATATAGACAGTCAAGAGAAATGACACTTTGTTCCGCTGAAAGCCAAGACGTAAAAAGTGGGCGGTGAAAGTTAGTCGAAAAAACTGGAAATGTAGAGACTTATGACCAAAGAACTAGTCCTGTCTATGTGAACTAAATATTTTCTACTCCCCCCCCCCCTCGCTCAATGCCAGAAAGGCATTGATAAAAGTCAGTAAATGATTCACTACCCGCGCGGGTCCCGTGTGGTGTAGGGCTAGTGTTCTGCATTTTTAATGTGCAAGGTCGCGGGTTCGAATCCGGTAACCGGTGATTTTTTTTGCAGTATCTTCTAGCTTTTCGGTAGTTCATCATTTTTGTTTATGTCATGTCGTACTACGAAGTATGTTTTAAAATGGCGACGGCACCTCCCCCTTGGCTGTGTATTGTTGGCTACTTGTTACGGGATGTATCATGAAAAAAAGGAGGGGGGGGGGACCGGAACTATTGACTCGTTGCAGATATTCAGTTACCTAATTTGATTCTGTTTCAGTAGAGATAAAATTAGTATTTTTTCCGATTTTCTGTGGTACGGTGTTCTTAAAGTATGTACAGAATGACGGTTTAGTATTTCCCAGTGTAGGAAAATTTTATAAGTTTCGACAGGAACACACTTAAAATGCATTATATAGGGGCGGAAAGCGATAGTATTGTACTAATTTCACCGATGGATATGCAGACAAAAAAATCTGAAATACCATAACTTTCTTTGAGATGTACAACATGACATACCTATCTTTCTCATTAATCAACCACCAGGTGTCGAAGTTACCAGAATATCGTAAAACATCGTATTAACATTCGTCAGACATAGACACTGCTTCGCGAGACTTACTTGCTTAAAAAATTTTTGGCCTGTATAAACATAGATGAATGGCATTTGTTTTAACCACGTACTGATTAGTAAGCTAGAATATGTGTTGTGGTCTCAAGGGTAGAACTAATGCCTGATTTCAATCGCTAAGTGGCTGCATTTCTGCCTGGGTCCCTTTATAAATCCACGTCCCACTTTCAGTATGGTAAAAACTTGGCAGCACCGACTGGTTGCCCAATCTCTCCCTATACAGGCTCTGTAGTGCTCTTGACGAGTCTAGACGAGCAGCGATGTAGATTTAAGTGCAGTTTATTTAAGATTTACACATATGTATTACGTTTAAGAACATTCAAACCAAAATAATAACTAATTGCACAAGAAGTCTGAATTTAGGGTATTTAGGTACTCCTGTGCTGTTATATACCAGCCGACACCGATCCGGCCGCTACCAAACTCAACAAGATCACCCGCTAAGCTAATTTGAAGACATTTCTTAAGATTTTATCAAAACTGTTCCAGCCGTCTTTGAGTCTATTGGGAACATACATACACACATACAGTTTTATAGATAAGATTGGGAGCTCGAATGTTCGGCGAGTGATAGAGGCCCGTATGATAACGAGAAGGTAGGAAAGAATGCCGGTGTGCATTCTGCTTGCATGCCGGGGGTCTCATCAGAAATATGGAAGAGGCTCTGCCGATGGCGATAGAAAGCATTGAATACACCCAGCTGCAAATCGTTACCTATGTCCGCAGGAATTACTCGTTCCGCCTGGATTTCAGAGATCATCCTCAGTTTCTTCAGGAGGATGGCGGATTTGGTGAAGAGATCTACCATCGCTCGCCGGGTAGAAGCGGAGCTATCGATTTGAAGCATAATTTCCAGAACCTATCACTGTCCTCTGGTTTGGAACCGAACTGAAGGCTTAAACCAGAGGCTCAGACATTCTGTGGAGATCTTGGGTACAAATTTTTCGACCTCCGGTATCGAGTGGAGCCCCTGAATAGATCAGGCGTGCACTACAAGCCAGGAACGGCTACTGGGGTAAAGGAGTTTGTGCGGAGTGCACGTGTAGATTTTTAGGACAGAGAAATCCCACCAGAGACCCGTTACTGATTCCAGTCAGGGCAGTAATTGGCGCAATAGAACGGAGAAAGTATAGGTTAATGTAGTAATAGTTCAGTGCAGGAACATCAGTGGAAAAATTCCAGAACTGCTTTTAATTTTAGATACTAGTTACAATGACCACATACTACTAGGGACGATAACCTGGCTCAAACCAGATGTCAACAGTAATTAAATTCTGAAAGACTGGTACGTATACTGCAGAGACGGGCTGTAAACACTGAAAGGGTATTTGTCTTAGTTGCTATAAAGTATTCCAGTACTATTGTATCGAGAGAAAATATTACAGATCCGGAATTAAATAATTAGTTCGAACGTTAGGGTTGATGCTTTTATTGACCACCTGGCTCAGCAGCAACAGTGTCAGAACATCTGATGGAGAGACTGGACCATTTTTCTCTTAGATTTCCCAGTCATGTTACAGTTTTAGGTAGAGATTTTAATCGGATACAGACTGGGAGACTAACGTCGTTAAGAGGTGTGGCAGGAGCAGAGAATGGAGCGAAATTGTTCTAAGTGCTTCATCCGAAAATTACCTCGAGCAATTAGAGGGCCAACTCTTGTAGAGAACTTGTTAGACCTGGTGATGAAAAACAGACAGGAACTTTTCGAATCAGTTACCGTAGAACAGAAAATCAACGAACATAATAACGTCACAGCATTCATGAATGCTCATGCAGTGAAGGCTTTCACGACCGGCTGAAATAATCGCTGTTGTATCTTCCGGGTTATGTGGTCGTGGTCCAAGAAACATATCTGCTCCTGAAGTTTCGTCCAGAGCTGCGCTGGACATCTTCAGAGTTACTACTGGTAGCGGTGACAGTCGGCAAGACTCACCGCTACCAGTAGTAACTCTGAAGATGTCCAGCGCAGCTCTGGACGAAACGTCAGGAGCAGATATGTTTCTTGGACCACGACCACATAACCCGGAAGATACAACAGCGATTATTCATGAATGCTGTTGTAGACAGAAATATCAAGAACGGTACGACGATCTTCCCAATTCGTAAAAGAGAAAAGGGACAGAATGCAGAGTAGTTGCCGGCCAACACGAAAGTTTCGTCTCTAACACTGAGAGTATTGAGCATCTGTGGATGAAATTTAAGGACGTCTTACAGTACGAGTTACATATCTATGTGCCGAGTAAAATTATGAGACATGTATAAGATCCACCGTAGTTCAACAACCAAGTTAGTGAACTGTTGAAAAAGCAAAGAAATTCACTGCATATACATAACACAGCCAATGTCATGCATAAAAGCTGGAAGTATACTAAGATAAAATTAGCTTAAGAGCTGCCATACGAATGGCGTTCAACGAGTTCAAGAGCATTGCTTCGTGTACCGACTATACAGATATTCCTACGAAATTTTCGTTCTACATCAAATCGGTAAATGGTCCCAAACCAGGTATCAATACACACTTATGACCATTATGGCGTTGAAACAAAGGTTGACACATAAGGGGCCGAAATACTAGATGTCTTTTTCCGAAGCTGTTTCACAGAGGCAGATTGTACTGCAGTTCCTTCTCTAAACCGTCTCACGAATGACAAAATGGCAGATACTGAAATAAGTGGCAGATGGATTCACAGAAATTAAAATCGCTCAATACTGGAAAGGCCGCTGGATCTGATGGGATAATAATTCGATTTTACGCGGAATATGCTAAGAAACGCGTCTCCCTTCTAGCAGCAGTGTACCAAAACTTTTTAGAGGAGCAAAGAGTTCCTAAGGATTGGAAAAAAGCTCAAGTTATTTCCTTTTTCAAGAAGAGGCGACAATCAGATATGATAAACTATTTGCCTATGTTTCCGACATCGGTCAGTTGCAGAATCTTGGAACTTATCTTATATTCGAATGTTCTGTAATTTCCGGACAACGGAAATCTCTTTGTAGGAATCAACATGGTTTCCGAAAACAACGATCATGTGAAACACAACTCACGTTATTCATCTACGAGATCCGGAGGACAACTGCTACCGAATCCCATATTTCTTGACTCCGCAAGGCGTTCGGTACCGTTCTGCATCATCACCTGATGCACCTAGTACTATCATAAGCAATTTCAGACCAAGTACGTAACTGGATTGAGACGTCTCTAGATAATCAAACCCAGCATGTCGTTCTCAACGGAGAAAAGTTTTCAGACGTTTACGTGATATCATTCCTGCCACAGAGAAGTGTTACAAGACCATTATTATTTGGAATATATATAAATGAGGTCGTAAATAACATAGGGAATTCTAAAAGGCCTTTTGCCGATGATGCTGTAGTTTATCGGGAAGTCGCAACACCGGAAATGGGTAATGAAGTGCAGGACAATCTGCAGCGTATCGACAAATTGTGCAGGAAATGGCAATTCAGCCTCAACATAATATTGTAGGGAAGGCGAACCAAAGGCTACGTTTCTTTGGCACAACACTTACAAGATGCAACAGTTCTACTAAAGAAACTGCCTACACCATACTTGTGTGACTTATTTTAGAGTTTTGCTGCACATTGTGGAGTCCCCAACAAGTGGTAGTGACGCATGATATAGAGAAAGTTCAAAAAGGTCAGCTTGTTTTCTATTATCGCGATATAGGGGGGAAATGTGTCACGGAATTAATGCACGAGATGGAGTGGAAATCATTAAAAGAAAGGCGTTATTCATTGTGGCAAGATTCATTTTAGAAATTTGTCATCAATTTCTCTTCCGAATGCGAACATATTTTGTTAGCACATACCTACATAGTGGGGCACGATCATCTTAATAAAATAAGAGAAATAAGAAAACGGAATGTCTCAGGTGTTCCTTTTTCTCGCGCGCTATTAGAGAATGGAACGGCAAAGAAATATCATAATAGCAGTTCGATGAACCCACTGCCACACATTTTTAAATGTGATTTGCCGAGTATTTACATGGATGTTGATGAAGTGTAATGTGCTACGTTTACATACGAAGAAAGATCCTTTATTACATAATCAAACAATAACAGTACAAATACTGAAAACAGTCACATACATAAAATATTTGGGAAGAGATATAAGAGACAATTTGAAAAGGAACGACCAGGACGACCATGTCAAATGAATCGCAGTAAGGAAGATGCCAGGCTGAGGTTCATTGGCAGAATACACAGCATGTGTAGTCCGTCAACAATCGATGGAGATTATTAAACTCTTGTTCATCCAGCTCTTCAGTACAGTTCATCAGTGAGGGATCCGTTCCAGGTAGGGTTAATAGAGTAGATAGAGAAGTTCCAGTGGAGAGTAGTTCGCTTCCTTATGGGCTTTTAGTAAGCACGAAATCGTCACTGAGATGGTTAGGAAACTTAGGTGGCAGATGGTGCAAGAGAGACATTCTGTTTCACGGTACGGGCCTCTGTCCAAGTTTCGGGTGCATACGTCTCATGATGACTAAACCAATATATTTCTTCCTCCTAAGTACTTACATTTCGAGAAGCGACCAAAAGGGTAAATTTAGACAGATTAGTGTCCACGTGGGTGCTTGCCGTTAGTCATTTTTCCGACAAACCAAACGCGACTGGTATAGGAGGAAGTTTCGATATGCCCAAGCACCCTACTTCACGCACCGTGAGGTGGATTGAGGAGTATGGATGTAAATGTTGTGATGGCTTTAGAGCTGAGAGAGAGGACCAAATGTACAGCTTCAACATAGTTAAAGTATTTAGCTAATATTTTGGTACAAGAGTGGATAACAATCTGTTGGCCGTGGCGAAGTGGCCGAGTGCATTGAGACGCTATGCTCCGACGCGCGAGGCCGGTCCCGGTCGGGGGTTCGAATCCTCCATCGGGCATGGATGTTTGTGTTGTCTTTAATATAAGTTAGTAGTTTGTAAGTTTAGGGACTGATGACCCCGCAGTTAAGTCCCATAAGCTGCTTAACAAACATTTGAACATTTGAACAACTGTTGGAAACCATGAAGTAAGAATCCGTTTCTCGAATAGTTACAGCTGTTCTCAAGGAAGAAATGGGACCAGCTCCTTACTAATAAATAAATATCATGTCTATCTTAAACGTTCATTTTATTTTGTACACTCTACTTTACATTAGCAGCGCGTGCAGTTATGTTATGTATGAATTTTTCAGCAATGCAGGCAAGACTGCATAGACGCAGTATTTCAATGTACGCTTCTACAGGGAAAAGTCATCGTAAGTTACTTTTTCCATTGTACAAACTGTCATCCTTCGGGTTATTGGACATTATTAAACACAAATGAGTTATTTCTCCTGCACAAATTGAATTGCAACGCGGTGGTTCGTGTCGTCGTACAGAAAAATACTCCACCTTCCGGCGTCACTCTTCTTTTGTAGAGCAGACGCCTTCACTGTTAAAAATTTAATATTGTTTGTCGACTCTGTAAAGCGACAGAACAAACTAGGCGTGCTACACGTACATTCAGCTTGAAACTAATTTCTTCTAAGCAACGGGCTTCTATAGCCATCAAATCAGGGAATGATGTATATTAAAAAAAGCAGACATTATTTGTTTTATATCATGAACCTGCCGTTTTCCTGCTGCAGTTTCTTTATTTCATCCCTACCCGCTTTTCCATCTTCTATTTTAGGGCATCGTCAGTATATTTATTATCGAGAAATTACATTTTTGTTTACAGGTGTAACCTTAACAGATTATAAACAGTTCACTTTGTTTTAATTAAAACAAATAAGGGTTACTCAAGTTTTACAATCATGCGAATTTCACCGCGGTGTTCTTCCCTGCTGGTTGCAGGTTGAAGTCGCACAACTCCACACTTTATGCACTTTCTTATTTATTTACATCACATTTTGTATGTCGTAGCTACTGTTCCACAGTTTTGTAGGCGTATTTCATTTTGGAATTCGAAATAGAAGCACAATTCTTCAAAACAAAAAACATTTTCTACTACTATCGAAGATTAAACACACACACATACACACATATATAATGCACATAATCACTTAAGCTGTACTCATGTGGGAAATTAACGAATATCCAAATGAGGTATACTTAAAAGTCTGCAGGACCGCGAATATATAAAAATAGTTATAAAAATGAACAAGAAAGATGATAAACTGTGCAGTTGTGCCACTTCAACTTGTGACCAGTTGGGAAACACACACAAGATGTAATCTGCAAGACTATAAAACGTGAATAACCGTTATTTATTTCATTTAAAACAAAGTGAAGTGTCTATAACCTGTTAAGCCTACATCTGTAAAGAAAAATGTGATTTCTAGGTAACGAATCCACTGATGATGCCCTAAAATAGAAGAGGACAAAAGACTTATGGACTTATGGATCAAATAAAGACACTGCCGCAGGAAAGCGGCGGTTCCGAATAATTCTATACATGACGCGAAAGATGGGCACGCAAAGAAAGTTGGCAGGCATCATTACTCGCGAATCATTACATAAATACTAGCTAAGTCAGTACTAATCTGCAAAAGTACTGTTTTATTCATCACTGAGAACCACAGCCAGCCTTTCTGCTAGTTTATGCTGAAATCGAACCTGTTACCAGAAAACGTACCAACAACATCGGACTAACAATTCTGAAAATCAGTCACCTTGGTTGTTAAGTTCTCACGTCACTATATGCACAGTGTGCCACATCGCAGACAAACCTCAGGAATTTGACGTAAATTAACACTTCAAAATAGTTTGCACTTTTTAAAAAATTCATATTTCCGCTAAACGACAATAAAATTGTTCACATCTCTCTTTATTCATATATAATAGCAATCATCGGTGGGGGAGAGGGAGAGAGCTTGAATCCTCTCTAGACCAAACGAAAACTTTCTGTATCTCACATAAATAAAGAAAGAAAAGGGCGGTGATTCAACTTTTGAGTCGTACAAAAATATCATAGCGAGTCAGCTTAGAGTTTAAAACAGCGCCAAACTGCCTTTAACACCCGTGAAAAATCATAATAAAACGTCTTTGAGGAATTACCGAACAAATAAATTCTCACAAAAATATTAACACAAATTGGGTCTCTCATTAACCACCATCATCATCATCATCATCATCATTAGAGACTGATTGTGCCTGTCAGCGTTCAGTCTGGAGCATAGTATCTCTAATAAAATGCTTCCATGATCCCCTATTTAATGCTAAAATTGATGCCTCATCTGATGTTATGCCTTTTGCTTTAAAATCATTCTTCATCTAATCTAAGTACTTTCTTCTTGCTCTACCTCGACTCCTCGTACCCTCCGCTGCCGAGCTCATGAGTCTCTTAAGTAACCTTGCTTCTCCTATGCGTGTAACATGACTCCACCATCACAGTCTCTTCGCTCTAACTGCTTCATCTATGGTGTTCATTCTCAATTTTTCTTTGATTTCCTCATTATGGACACCCTCCTGCAATTGTTCCCATCTATTAGTATCTGCAATCATGCTTGCTACTTTCATATCTGTAACCTCTACCTTGTGAATAAGGTAACCTGTATCCACCCAACTTTCATTCCCATAGAACAAAGTTGGTCGAAAGATAGAACGGTGCACTGCTAGCTTAGTCTTGGTACTGACTTCCTTCTTGAAGAAGAGAGTATATGTTAGCTGAGTACTCACTGCATTAGCTTTGCTGCACCTCGGTTCCAGTTCTTTCACTATGTTGCCATCCTGTGAGAAAATACATCCCAGGTACTTGAAACTGTCTACCTGTTCTAACGTTGTTCCTCTTATCTGGCACTCAGTCTGTTTGAATCTCTTTCCCACAGACATTACTTTCGTTTTCGAGATGCTGATCTTCATATCAAAATCGTTGCACCTCTGATCGAGCTCTGCGATATTAATTTGCAACCTTTCAATTGAGTCGGCCATTGCAACTAAGTCATCCGCATATGCGAGAGTGCTTATTTTGTTTTCATCTATTTTAATATCTCCCTGCCGGTCTACTGTTTTCAGCGTATTATCCATGAATAGTATGAATAATAGTGGTGACAGTTTACAGCCTTGTCTTACCCCTGAAACTACCCTGAACCATAACCATAATTTGTCTTCTACTCTAACTGCTGCCTGACAGTCTACGTAAAGCCTTTAATTGCCTGCAGAAGTTTGCTTCCTACACCATAATCTTGTAGAACTGACACTAGCTTCCTCCTAGGAACACGGTCATAAGCCTTTTCTAGATCTATGAAACATAGATACAATTTCCTGTTCCACTCATAGCACTTTTCCATTATCCGTAAGCTAAAGATGTGGCCCTGACAACCTTTAAGAGGCCTAAAGCCACATCGATTTCCATCTAACTTGTCCTCAATTAATACTCGCACTCTCCTTTCAACACTAGCCGAGAATATTTTGCCTACAACGCTAATTAAAGAGATACCTCGATAGTTGTTACAATCTTTTCTGTTTGCATGTTTGAAAGTTGGCGTGATTATCGCTTTCGTACAGTCAGGCGGAACCTGTCCCGATTCCCTCGCCTTCTCAGTTATCCTGTGTAACCATTTGAGACCTGACATTCCACTGTATTTGATGAGTTCCGGCTTAATTTCGTCCACCCCAGCCGCTTTATTGCACTGTAGATCTACTGACCTTTTTCTCCACTTCCTCAAATGAGATCCCGTTTCTATCGTCGTTCCTATCACATTCTACCCGAAAATCTGACACATAATTGAACGTTTTACCTACATTGAGCAATTCTTCAAAATATTCCCTCCATTTGCTCAAGACATCTACAGGATTGACTAGCAGCTTTTCTGACGTGTCCAAAACACTTGTCAATTCCTTCTTCCCTCCCTTTTGAAGATAGGTAATTACGCTCCAAAATGTTTTCCCGCGGCTTGACCCAGAGTTTCTAGCTAATTTCCAAAGTCTTCCCATGATTTCTGCTTGGAGTCTGTAATTATCCGTTTGGCTTTGTTTCTTTCTTCAACATAACTTTCTCTGACTGCCTGCTGTCTAGTATGCAGCCATTTTTGAAATGCCTTCTTGTCATTCCACCAGGCTGTCTGCTTCTTCTTGCCTTTACACACTACTGTTCCAAGACAGTCTCTAGCTGCTTCCAGTAGTGTGTCCCTGTAACTTGACCATTCCTCTTCCAGTGACTGTAAATCATTACATTCAACTAACTGGTACCTTTATGAAATCGTTGTTATGTATTTGTTCCTAATCTCCCTGTCTTGAAGCTTTTCTAAACTCACAAACTACTTATAGCTAACTTATACTAAAGACAACACAAACATCCATGCGCGAGGGAGGATTCGAACCCCCGACGGGAAACGGCCTTCCTCATCGGAGCATAGCGCCTCAAAGCGCCCGGCCAGTCCGCCGCATTCTACCATAGAATGTATAGAGTGATTACATTTAAAGTCAAACTTTCAAAACGCTGTAAAAATAACACCACTGATCAAAATTACGTCAAATTACAATGGAATGTTATCGGAAAAGGGGGAAAACATATGGCAAAAGAGAAATAAATAATGTGAAAATTTATCAGTAGATGACACTGTAAGTGTCGGAATATGTAAATAAAAACACCTATCGTGTGCACGACCCAGTGAAGATAGTACAAACACGCCGGGTACACGGCTTTCTTCATTTCGCGTCTGAGACGTTCGCCATGACTGTCTCAATACAGGATCGCGCTCTACTTGTAAAATTGTTTTACTGGAATGATGACTGTGCACAAGGCTCTTGCAGAAGTTCCTAACACTGAAGTGTAGTAAAGAGGCGTTGGTCGGATGATTGTCGTGCGTCTGGAGAAAATGATTTGGAAATTCGAAAAGACGGGTTTCTTTGGTATGCAATCTGGTAGAGGGAGGATTGATCCGACGTCAGTGGAAGAAGTGGCCACAGAAATGCAGTGGTGGTGTGCAAACGTTTAGTGCACGGAGAATTGCTCAAATATTGGACAAACCTGTGAGCATGGAGCGTAAAATCCCATGAAACTTCCGTCTCTGTATCCATTTAAAATTGACCACGTGCATGAGTTACCTCCTGTTGACGTACCAGCCAGAGAGACTTTTTGCTTTAGAATACCTTACTCACTTGGAAGTGGACGATGAATAGCCGTAGAAGATTTTGTATATACACGAAGTCCACTTCCGCCTAACAGGATATGTCAGTACACAGAATTGTCTCACATGGGTAACAGAAAATCTACACACAAATTAAACAGTACCGCTTCATCCTGAAAAGGTCACTATGTGGTGTGGGTTTACGGCATCATCTATCACAGAGCCATATAATTTTGAAGAGACAAGTGATTCCGGTTCTGCAAGATGTACCGTCACTGGTAAGCACTCAGTGTCTTTTGTGCAACCACGTCATTCCAGCTCTTCAGAGGCGTGGATTTGTGGATCGGATCATTTTACACGAGAAGGCGCATGTTCGCATACAGCAAATCCAGTTAGGCAGCTGCCGAAGCGCAGTTTCACAAATGCTAGGATTATGTGCTGCCATTTCTCTTCAGGCTGGCCGCCGCCATGTGATTCTGGCTCTGGGGCTATCTGAAAGAAGTATTCAGTGGTCCGACTGCGAACATAGCTGCATTGAAGCTACGCATTGCGCAACTAAATTCTGAAAGTGAGTGAGTTCTATCAGTTTCGGAACGTGCTAATTCCCGATTTCAAATTGTTGCAGAAAACGGCAGACAGCGTATTGAACATGTTTCGCGCCAGTCACACGGAAATTAAATATCCGATTTGATTTTGATTGACGCTTTTTATGCGTTTTTGGCCTTAGGGCATTTAAAAACCGATTTTCCCATCACATGTGATATGACCTTGCCGTGGTGGATGGGCTTACGTAATTAACAGTAACACACCTGTAAACCCTAAGTTCTTTGCATCAGCTATCATACAGAAAATTGACAAATACATCTATAATGAAGGGAAAAAATGAACAACCCACCATTAGTAACATAACGTAATGCACGTTGCACGTTGTATTCCAAACCCTAGAGTCCCATTTTCAGTTTAGGTTAATTATTGTCCCGTTAACATTGGTGTATTACAAAATAGCATATTACGAATCTAGATTTTAGAAACCTAAGTTAGGTTAATTAAAAAAATAAAGCTAATCATATACTGCTGTTGTTACATGGTTTTGAAAAACAGTAGGTTTACATGTACCTAACCACTAACCTAAATTGGAAAACAAGATTATGTAAACTGACACTAGCACTGGAAGAAAAACGTATTTGGTTATATATACATAGTACATTTAAATTAATCATGATATGTGACTAAACCGCGCGTTGTTCTTTATTTTAAGAAAGTAGTTCAGTCACGGAAGAAACAATGATAATGAAGAAAAGTAAGAAATAGCCATTATAGTTGTTGTGTACTCAACTACTCACTAATGGGTGACACTTTAGTTCCGCCAGTTATATACATCAAATGATCCTCGAGTACATTTCTTTAGGTGCAGCTGTTTTGTTTTCTTGGCTGACAAAACTTTTTCTCTTATAAATGACTGGATGACTAAAAATGAATTCAAGTTGAAATACATTATAAGACACTAACTTCGCAGTGATACTTTGCTGTGCTCGGCTGTGAATTTACTACCAATAATTATTTTATAATACAGTCCTGTGAAATCCGAAACCTTGCATTCCTTACATTCTGTAAGTATTTGATATTTCCAAAACTCGAGTGCCTTAGGCATTCCAGCAAGCGAGAACAAAACAGATGCTTTTTCTTCTGATCGGTCACGTCGAACTGAATTTGCGGCAGGGAATTCTACCTCTTAATTAAATTTATCACCAATAGAAGGTAACTGACATGCGCGGAGAAATGTGATAATAATCACCAAAGTAATTCATGGCCCCAGTTTGTTATCTCGCAGGCGGACCGCCTTCTAAAGCCATTCCAAGAGCAATTCGTCACAGTGGTGCAATTATTCAGACGTGAATAATTTAATGGTCCGCTTGATCTCTCCACAGTCCAGAAAAGCAAAAGTAAATTCTGTTTCTCAGAAAAAGATTATCCGACCGCTGAAATGCCCTCACAGGGAAATACCCGTAATAAATCACGGGTCGGAAAGGCGGAAGGTGGTTTTAATGGTGATGAGTAACAGATAGCGCAATTCGCTTTCAATGGTACGGCATTCTACTTTTGTAAGATTGTTACTGAACATAAAAAAATTTGACTTATAAGCAATGTCTACATATTTTGATTTGAGGTACAGGCAAATCCCAGAATTTTAACAGTTAGTAACATTCTGTATTCACACATAGGTTGGTGAGTTTTTATTACATATTAATTACTCAAATAAACTAATGTTATTTAGCAAATCTATATCTATAACTGTGAATATCTGATCGGTGTACGTTTATCACGTCTGAAGCACAAGCCATAAAGAGCTAAAAATTTGTACAGTTACTAATGTGTACCCGGGGAAGGCTTTAGGCATGGTTTTGTGGACATCGGATATATATATATATATATATATATATATATATATATATATATATTAATGTGAATGTCTGTTAGGTGTACGTTCATCACGTCATAACCCTAAGAGATCAAGAGCTATAAATTTGTACAGTTACTAATGTCTACCCGGGGAAGTCCACTACACTCAGGAAGCGGCTACACGGGTAGCGGGGGCTGTGTGGCGTGGACTGGGCGGTTTTTTAGGTTAGATGGCCTCGGGAATACACAAAATGGGTTTCAGTCTCAAAGGGGGCAGGTCAGACACGGGAAGAAAGTAGACATAAAAACCATTGGTGTAACAGTTGTGAATTGTCGTAGCTGTGTCGGGAAAATTCCAGAGCTCCAAGCGCTGATAGAAAGTACTGAGGCACAAATCGTTATAGGTTCTGAAAGCTGGCTGACGCCTGAGATAAATTCGGCCGAAATTTTTTCAAAGGGCCAAATGGTCTTCAGAAAGGATAGAATAAATAAAACAGGGGGTGGCGTGTTTATTGCTGTTACAAACGGTTTATCCTGCAACGAAATTGAGGCAGATACTTCCTGTGAATTGGTCTGGGTAGAGGTTATACCTGACCACCGAAATAAATTAATAATTGGATCTTTTTATCGGCCCCCTGACTCAGACGATGCGGTTGCAGAAATGTTCAAAGAAAGCTTGAATCATATTTCAAATAGGTATCCGAAGCATACTGTTATAATCGGTGGCGACTTTAATTTACCCTCGATATGTTGGCATAATTACGTATTCAAAACCGGGGGCAAATATAAAACATCGTCCGAACTAGTTCTGAATGCTTTTTCTGAGAACTACTTCGAACAGTTAGTTCATGAACCCACTAGAATAGTACGTGGTTGCGAAAATACTCTTGCTCTCCTAGCAACAAATAATCCCGAGATAGTAACGAGCATCAAAACAGATACAGGGATTAGCGAACATCGAGTTGTAGTAGCGAGACTGAATATCGAAATTCCCAAATGCACCAAAAATAAACGAAAAATATATCTATTCAATAAAGCAGATAAAAATTCGCTTCACGCTTTCCTGAGTGATAGTCTCCAGTCCTTCAAAACTAAAAATGCGAGTGTAGATCAGTTGTGGCTTACATTCAAAGACATAATATCAGTAGCAATCGAGAGATTTATACCAAATAAATTAATAAAAGAGGGGGCTGACCCCCCGTGGTACACAAAACAGGTCAGATCACTGTTGCAGAAACAAAGGAAAACGCATGCAAAATTAAAAAAGACACAGAATCCGCAAGACTGGCAATCTTTTACTGAAACTCGCAACCTAGCGCGGACTTCAATGCGAGAATCTTATAGTTGTTTCCACAACGAAATCCTGTCTCGTAATCTTGCAGAAAATCGAAAGAAATTCTGGTCGTAAGTGAAGTACACTAGCGGCAAAACACAAACAATACCTTCACTACGCGATAGCAATGGTAATCCTACCGACGACAGTACTGCTAAGGCAGAATTACTAAACACAGCTTTCCGAAATTCTTTCACCAAAGAAGACGAAGTAAACACTCCAGTATTCAATCCAAGAACAGCTGCCAGCATGCGAAACTTAGAAGTAGATGTTCCTGGAGTAGTAAAACAACTTAAGTCACTAAACAAAAATAAATCTTCCGGGCCAGATTGTATACCAACTAGATTCCTCTCAGAGTATGCTGATGAAATAGCTCCGTACTTAGCTATAATTTACAACCGATCACTCAGCGAAATATCCGTACCCAAAGACAGGAAAGTTGCCCAAATTACTCCAATATTCAAGAAAGGCAATAGGAGTGATCCCCAAAATTACAGGCCTATCTCATTGACGTCGATTTGCAGTAGGATTTTGGAACATATACTTTGTTCGAATATTATGTACTACCTCGAAGAGAACGACCTATTAACCAATAGTCAGCACGGATTCAGAAAGTATCGCTCTTGCGAAACACAGCTTGCCCTTTATTCACATGAAGTGTTAAGTGCCATCGACAAGGGATCTCAAATCGATTCCATATTTCTGGATTTCCGGAAGGCTTTTGATACTGTACCCCACAAGCGGCTTCTAATGAAATTGCGTGCTTATGGAATATCTCCCCAATTGTGCGATTGGATTCACGATTTCCTATCAGAAAGGACACAGTTCGTTGTAATTGACGGTAAGTCATCGAGTAAAACAGAAGTGATATCTGGCGTTCCACAGGGAAGCGTTATTGGTCCCCTACTCTTCCTCGTGTTTATAAACGATTTAGGAGATAATCTGAATAGCTCCCTTAGACTGTTCGCGGATGATGCTGTCGTTTATCGGTTAGTGAAGTCAACAAAGGATCAAAAGCAACTGCAAAGCGATTTAGACAAAATTTCTACTTGGTGCGAAAATTGGCAATTGACACTAAATAAAGAAAAGTGTGAAGTAATACACATGACCACTAAAAGAAATCCGCTGAACTTCAATTACGCGATAAATCAGTCAAACCTTAAGGTCGTAAATTCTACCAAATACCTAGGAGTTACAATTACGAACAACTTTGACTGGAGAGAATACATAGAAAATATTGTGGGGAAGGCGAACCAAAGGTTACGTTTCATTGGCAGAACGCTTAGACGATGCACCAGCTCCACCAAAGAGACTGCCTACATCACACTTGTGCGTCCTCTCCTGGAGTACTGTTGCCCCTTGTGGGACCCTCACCAGGTGGGACTGACGGAAGATATTGAGAAGGTTCAGAGAAGGGCAGCTCGTTTTGTTTTATCACGTTACGGGGGGGGGGGGGGGAAGCGTCACGGAAATGTTGCACGAATTGGGGTGGAAATCATTAAAAGAAAGACGTTATTCATTGCGGCGTGATCTGTTTGCGAAGTTTCAATCACCGACTTTTAGTTCTGAATGTGAAAATATTTTGCTAGCACCCACCTACTTAGGGGGACATGACCATCCCAATAAAATAAGAGAAATCAGATCGAAAACGGAACGATTTATGTGTTCTTTCTTCCCGCGCGCTATTAGAGAATGGAACGGTAGAGAAAAGTTATGAAGGTGGTTAATGAACCCTCTGCCAGGCACTTAAATGTGATTTGCAGAGTACCGATGTAGATGTAGATGTAGATGAAGGCTTTAGGCACGGTTTTATGGCGATCGGATTGCTATTTATCTATATATATTAATGTGAATGTCTGTTAGGTGTACTTTCATCACGTCATAACCCTAAGACATAAGGAGCTAAAAAATTGTATAGTTAATAATGTCTACCCGGGCAAGGCTTTAGGCACGGTTTTATGGCGATATGATTGCTATTTATCTATATATATATTAACGTGAATGTCTGTTCAGTATACGCTTATCACGTCCGAACGACAAGACGCAGAGACAGTTACTAATTTATACCTGAGGAAGGTTTTAGGCATGGTTTTAGAGCGATCTGATAGATATTTAGTAATTTGAAGAATATAACGCGAAATGCGGAACAATAATTACTCTTTGAAAATTATATTTCCTCTTTGAAAATGGTTTTATTAGTTGCATTGTTGCTTGAGGGTTGATAATGATAAAAGGGTGGAGTATATTGGGATGGAAAGTTATCGGTGTATATAAAATTCTACGTGTGTGTGTGAGAGAGAGTGTGTTTGTGTGTTAATATTTCGCTCTGCAGCGAAAACTACAGAACGCAAACGAATGGTCTGTGTGTAATTGTTGTCCGAAGTCTCTCGTTGAACACCATAGCAGTTCCATGCCGATAACTATAAGAGGGTGGAAGATATGGTGGTTGAAAATCGTCAAATTATAAAAAAATTCGGACTGAAGGCCAGTGATGACGTTTACGCCTCTATAGCAAGGAGGTTACATACAGCGAAACGCGATGCATACGATATCTTTGCTCTATGCGTGCCAGAATGTCTTTAGCTCTTTCTCTGTAAGGATAAGCATACGAATAAGGAAATAGAATAAATAAATGGCACACTACTGAAAGATAGCTTATCTATCATAATCAACCAACACGCGAGCGAAGCCGCGGATTTAAGCTAGTCCATAATATTCGTGTAACTTTGTGAATTCAGATTGCTTTTAAGACGTTAAGAAACTACAGAGTGGTATAGTATACCTCAGACACCTATTTCAACAGCAACAAATTCCCCAAAAGAACAAAATAAATAAGCCCCAAGTTACGTTTGCCTCAGATTCTCTTGGAGACGCAAACGTTTGAACGAAGATCAAAGTGCACTCGGTGACAGAATTCGCGAGATCCTCACCAATTATCTATGATCGACAGCAAAGCATTAGAGTAGGTACCCTGCGCCTATTATCGCCTACTCGTGTTTCCAAGCTGCTTAGCAATCCATCTATGAGTTTCTGTTGTAAGATTAAGCTTGTGCCGTTATTAATAGTAAGAAAAGGAGCTTTGACGTACTGTTATCTCAGTGTTTGTGATAACTGAACTCTGTTCCCAATGTTACCCATTAACCTGTGCTGACGCCGGAGGTAGAGAAGGTGCTGGTTGAGTACTGTATGAAAATCGAAAATAATTTCTTTGGTTTGACTTGAAATGCTGTAAAGCAGATGGTATTTCAACTTTCCTTATGAAACAACCTGCCCCATCCGTTTTCTAAAACAGCGAGCACGGCAGGTAGAAAATGCTTTAATTTGTTCCCAGTTAAAAATGAGAACACCACAAGCTCTGTCAAGAGATAACTGCTCTTTATTTCGCAGGGTGGGCGATAATAGTAACAGTGGTAGACAATATTAGGACTCGCAAAATTTACTATCAACACTATCTGTGTTGTCGAGATACTGTGCGAGCGTATACAGGATGTTGTAGGGTCTCTAGCAAACGTTTGCCGATCGAGGATGGAGTGTTCATGGGATCGAAAATTGCTTGGTGTACCGTACGACGGTGCCCCCTCCGGGTGGTGTGTGTCGCCGATCCGAACCAGCAGGGCGTAATTGAGAGCTTTCATATGCCAATTCAATCCAACATTGGATCACTATGACATATTAATGTCAAACATTTGGAGAAATTACGCGATACAACCATCCATTTTCAGGCAATCCAATGATGCAGTTTCTGTAAAATTCATTCAGTTGTTAGATAGGCTGTTTCACATGTATGTGAAGCATCGAAGTTGCTTCACAGTGTAACTCACGACAGGTTAATGGTACTAACGACGTAACAACACGGTGTGACATCACGAATACACTTTGGTAGGCATTCCACACATTAAAGAGCTGAGTAAATCTAATGATTTGCTCACACATCAATGGTATGCATGAGGACGGAAGTAGAATATTACCTGACTACCCCTGGGTGCGTCTATTACTTTTTCTCATACATTAAGAAGTAGGAAACAAAAGATGTAATGTCTTACATTGATAATGTTCTTTTGGTTTATATAAACTCAAGGGGTACTCGAAAGAATGAAGACTGTAGTGCGCTGTTGAAGATAACGTAGTGGTGTGGAGAAAATAATCTTATGATTACAGAGCTTGAAACGAACTGCATTCTCCTGGAATGTTGATTATTAGGGATAATACATAACAGGAATAGATGCTATTGAAGCCAGGCTACCATCGTCCACCATCAAAGCATACTGCAGTGCCTTCAATACAGCGTTGGCCAGTTTCTGATCTATCTTAAGAATGCAACGTGAGAAGGAATCTCCAGGAAACGAGGACAGAGGGATATGAAAATGAGGCGAACAGTGGCACTTCTAAAACCTCCAATGGAATGATTGTATGTGATTTTCGGAACACGAACTAGAGACAACAATATTAACTACACTTGTAAATCTACATGACTACTCTACAATTCTCACTTAACTACCTGGTGGAGGATTCATCTAACAATTGTCAGACCACAAAGCTAAGGAATATAAATGTATGAAATTCCCCTAGAAGTGGTTTTATTATTGCCAATAAACTCCATGTAATGCGGCAAAGGGAAAGGTGAAACTCTCTCTTCGCGACCTTCCGAAAATGTTTGAAAATGCGCCGCGTCAAGCCCAGTTGGGGCATGGTTTGTCACCTGACAGGATACGATCTTCATCCGAGTGTTCTGCAGTGATTCGAGTTGAGACAGAGATGTATCTGCGAATATGCCGACCCAGAAATTTGTGAACATGTAATCTTCCACTATATATTTTCGAAAATATTCTGTGTATATCCGATTTAGTGAGTTCCAGTAGAAATCTAGCGTCGTAAAGTGAAAGTGCTGTGCCGAGAGAAACTCTTACTCATGTGGAATTCACATTTACGATAAAACCTGAACGAGAAAACAAGAATGCTCTTTCACGTGTGGTACAGGGGCAACATTTGGAATCAGATAACTATTAACGGCAGTTGAAGTTTTCAGCTAAAATGGAGAAAACTATTACATATCTCCAATGTAAAACGATGTTCTACCTTTATAATGTAGTATAACATTACACTAATGATGACCCTGTAAAAGGCGGAAAGGTTCTAGAGCTACAGAGCTTAATCAACTCTTGCACGAGCGCATAAAGGAACATTTGATACAGCAATGGAATAGGAGGAAATTCACAGAGAAGTGCTACTATTTTTACCTATAAACTGCATTTTATTTGGCAGAGTAATTTGCAGAAAACTGATAAAAGCTGAAGAATCCTACCGGTTGTGGGGATTTTACTTTATGTGCGTATATTCTAAGGCTACAGTTTCAGTAGCTCCAGTGTTACTTAACCATGTTTATATATTCACTTTTTGGACTTCCTGTTTTTCGGTACAATTCTTCAAGCTTCTCTACAGTTTCTGTCTATTAGATGTGTTGACAGGTTGCTCGAAGTACTGTTACACTGGTGTTTGCCATTCTCCCACTGCCCTTTAAAATTAGATTGCATACAAAAATTGTTATTAATTACCATTATTGTATATGATGCTTAAAATATAGTAATAACGTCTGTTAAAGCTGTTTTTATTGGGTTATACGGTGGACCATACGTTTCTGACACCAGTGATATTAATATACTAAATTTTAGCTGTTGTTTTTTCTTACAGTGTCTTAATGTCCGTAAGGCTAGACCAGTGTACTGACACCATGCTGACAGAGCCCCACGAAGCATAAATGTAATTGTAACATTAGTACTTACGACTGCCTTCTCCTTTATGTCATTGTTTCTGATGTTTGCATATCCGTGATTAATGACATTGTTAACACGAATACCAAATACTTATTAAAATGTATAAATAATGTCATCCGTTAACAATTTCACTGTAACTAGGAGGAAATTGATATTCATTATCTTTACAAGCTGCGACATAGTCGCGAATTTATAACAGTGATCATTTTTGTAATTCCTTTTAATATCACAAAGACAAGATAAGAGAAATTAGGGCTCGTACGGAGGCATATAGGCGTCTATGAAGCAGCTTGAATTATCATTACAGCTTTTCTTTCTCGTCAAAACGACGGGAAATTTGTGATCATTGGCGGAAATGAAGATATTAAAAGGATATTCACTATGTATGTCAAAGCTTACCTTTAAAGTTATTCACCTCAGGAACTCCTTTATACTTATATAGACTCCAAAACTTTTTTTAGTGATCAAATGGATCTCGAACGAGAAGGAGTGCATCGCTCCAAAGCATGTTCACAAGCTATGACACCCGGAGACGGGCTCAGACAAGTTCTCGTCGTGGGCCGATTTTGGTTTTCAATGTCACCACGTTTTTGTACCATTATTTCATACCTGTTCAGTATAGTTCTATGCGAACCATCGCGTCTTCTCAAATAGAAACTGTTAATTTTACGTAGATTTACAGGTTTTCATAGTCCCGAGATTGGTTTTCCTGCCCTGTCTCACCGTCCAAAACATTTAGATACATGCAGTATAATGTAATGTATAGAATATTTTATTAACTTTTCTAAATTGTACACTAAATTTAGTACTGAATTATTTTAAAGATTTAGTTTGAAGCAAAATTCACCTAAGAGTGGAAATTTACTCAAGAAATCAAACATGACATAAATGATTGTTTAACACCATGCCATAATGGCAGACTATGTACGCTGTCATGATAGTGTAAAAGGAGCTCTTGCACTAAACATCAAAATATGTGAAACTTCCTAGCAGATTAAAATTGTGTGCCGGAACCGGTACTCGATCCTGGGACTTTTGCCTTTCGCGGGCAAGCGCAAAGGACCCAAGTTCGAGTCCTGGTTCCGGCACACAATTTTAATCTGCCAGGAAGTTTCATATCAGCGCACACTCCGCTGCAGATTGAAAGTTTCATTTTATCAAAATATGTGTTTTAAAATTTTTGGTCGAACCATTGACTTTTTTATGTCATGTATTTCATGCACAACATTACTTGGACGTTATTTTATTCATAGTTAACACTGCCAGATCAATAATGCTAGCATAATCTTCGCCACAGCACCAAAGACAAGACAATTCACTGCTGGAATAAAATAAAAGGAACCACACTCACGCTCACACTCTCAGCCACATACAGACGACAACGCAACAACAACCAAGATGGTCAGATTAATGCCTCAGAAGTGGCTACACGCCCTACTAAGAGGCAAAAATGTCGTACAAGAAGCATGTTGTTCATTTAAAAAAATTCAGCTTTAAGGATTGATGCACAAAATACGGTATAAATCAACTTTTGATACGTTGTTGCTCAGGAACAACACTGACAAGAAAAGTACATGGACTCGAACAAACATATCTGTATGAACGTTTGCTTACAGGCTCTCTACGTACACCTCAATATGCTGGTGTGTGTCATTTTTATGCAAAACTCTGCAATCATGCACTAGATAGCACTGTGGATGTAATTGTAGACGGCATACGTAATACAGAAATCTTAACTATAACTTATGAATTAATCATCGTACATGTCCTCTAGCGTATTGTCATCAAAAGCTGTTATGATAGTTGCAACTTTAACCTTCTTCTAGGACGACGGTTGGTATTCACTGCCACTGCTTCCATCGCCTCTTCCCGCACTTGCCGAGGCACTACAGCTTGCAATGACTTGTCCGTCATTATCATTCCTATTATTATCATTATGTGTTAGTGTGACAACAGTATGTAACTTATGCTCAAATTTCTGTACCATAACAGATTACGAGAAAGCATGCGAATGATTCATCTTATACACTAATACCATCTTCAGGAAAAAGGGTTCTTCGTAACTACATCTCAATAAATTGCAATATATTAGCAGGATTGATTACCAATAGGTGCCCCATCTGACGCTTCACCACACAAATAACGTCACAAAACGCAACTTCGGAGGCACACTGCACCGTCCCTACTGGCGAACCGACAGGTCAAAGTGCAATGTGGCATGGCACACACCTCTAACGGACGACTGCAGAGTTGTGCAGATGCGGGAGTATCACTAGTGCAATAAGGGACCTTTACATTATCTCTCATACGATTTTGGTGTATATGTGTTTGTTCGAGCCTAAGTACTTTCTTTGTGAGTATGAAAGGGTTAAGAGGAAACAGTGCATCATCATACACAGGAGAAAGCCTCTGTAGCCGTGATAGAAAGCCGCGGTGGAGTAGCCGAGCGGTCTAAAGCGTCTCGCTGCGGAGCGTGTGGTTGCTCGCCGTGGAGGTTCGAGTCCTCCCTGGGGCATGGGTGTGTGTGGTGTCCTTAGGTTAGTTTACCTAGGTTTAAGTTGATTGTAAGCTACGGACTGATGACCACGCAGTTTGGTCCGATAGATTTACAAACATTTGAACATTTTTTTCGTGACAGAAATGTTGACTATTTTAGTAAGGCCTATCTTTGCAGTATGACGCAGTAGAACACGCAGAGAGCGTTAGTGTCTATTGACTCTGTCGCGGTGGAGTTGCAAGCGTTCTAAGGCGCCTCGCTGCGACGCGCGCAGTTGCTTGCCGTCGGAGGTTCGAGTCCTCCATAGGGAATGGATGTGTGTATTGTCCTTAAGTTGTTTGTAAGTCTAGGGACTGATGACCATAGCAGTTTGCTTCAATACGTTTACAAACATTTGAAGATTTCTATGGACTCTAACCACGGAAGCCTACGCAATTAATATTGGTTACTATTAAAATAAATACGAAATACTGCTATAGGCTATTTCAGCACTCGGTGGAGCACATTGGAACGCACCTAATCCGGTAAATGTTCCGTTCGTCTATGAAGCAGCTCGAATTATCATCACAGCTTTTCTTTTCTCATTTTTCACCTGCGAGGGTCAGTAGGTAGTTGCATCAGAATGGCCGCCACCTTGCGTAGGGTATCTTATAATGTCGTTATCGTGTAATGGCCCCCTCCTCCCGCGCGCGGCGCTCCTAATAATATGAAACGTGAAAGGAGTGGCCGGCAGCGGCTAATGGAAGGCGGCACGTCACATTTCCCTTCCCGCGCGCTGGCAGCTGGCGTGTTTGTCTTTGTGACACGGCCAGCTATGGAGTAATTAGTTTTCCAGCGGTGCTCCTGCAAAGGGACTGATTTCGTCACGGCGGCGATCTGGTGCGGCTGACATGCGCTCGTAATGAACTTGGCCAAGTTGCAGGTGCGCGTGCTCCGCATTCGGAGGGCGCAGAGTGGAGAGCTGCCGGGCACAGCGGTCAGCCGCAACTCCGGCCCGCTTTCATCATCTTATGCGCCCAGCCACAGCCAACTTAAGCGGAAGATACTCTCAACTGCCTTCCTACCTATACATGCAGCACGTCTCGCTCTGCTCCAACGCGGCGTACGAGTATTACAGCGATTCTATCAGTTTATGTGCACTCAACAGGAGAAAGCAACAAATCAGAACAAAATCATCATCATCATCATTAGAGACTGATTATGCCTTTCAGCATTCAGTCTGGAGCATAGTACCTCTAATAAAATTCCTCCATGATCCCCTATTCAATACTAACATTGATGCCTCGTCTGATGTTATGCCTTTTACTTCGAAATCATTCTGCACCGAATCTAAGTACTTTCTTCTTGATCTACCTCGACTCCTCTTACCCTCCACTGCCGAGCTCATGAGTCTCTTAGGTAACCTTTCTTCTCCCATGCGTGTAACATGACCCCACCATCTCAGTCTGTTCGCTCTAATTGCTTCATCTATGGTGTTCATTCCCAGCTTTTCTTTGATTTCCTCATTATGGACACCCTCCTGCCATTGTTCCCATCTACAGGTACTTGCATTTCATTAAGACCAGTTGAGTATTCTCAGAGTTCATCGAGGAAAACATCATGAAAATGTTGAAATGTTTGTAGAGTCTATGGGACTTAACTAACTTACAAACTACTTATGAACTACTTACAACTAAGGACGGCACAAATATCCATGCCCGAGGGGGGATTCGAACCCCCGACCGTAGTGGCCGTGCAGACCGTGACTGGAGCGCCTCAGTCTCCCCGGCCACCACGGCCGGCAAAACATCATGACTCTGTATTTTTATATATAAAAATATTGTTAAAATATTACTGTTTCCTTATTGCATATTTGTTTCATAAGCTACCGCGAACTTTGGAAACAAGGTAAAGTTAGATTTTGTACTGGTACTGGAAGGCAAACTCAAGACTTTCGTTTCAATATTCCTCTAATTCTCCGCCATGTATTCTAATTACCATATATGTTGTAGTACAGGCTCAACCAAGGATTACGCCCGGCGGGCGTAAGGCAGTTCAGTTGAGCGCCCCGGCCGCGAGCGTGTGTCGCTAGTGTCGGCAACGGAGCGAGAGAGATAGCTGCGGAAAGAGTGAGACCGCACAGCACTGCTCTGCGCTGGACTGTCCCGCGGTCAGATCCAACAGAAAAAAAAAAAAAAACAAAAAAAAAAAAAAAAAAAAAGAGAGAGAGAGGGGGCGCTGTAAATGTGGTTGATGAGCGGTATGACAAGAAACTATTTATTGTTTCGGTAGCAATTGGTGTTCGCATGTCAGAATTACTAGGTAAATCTTCAGAAAAAAAATATATAAAAAAAGAATCGAGGAACAATTTGGTTGTTTTCTGATCTACAGGTTTCTCCTCTCAGTAATGCACATACACTCTGGTCATACGTACAGTAGTCGTCTTCTGAAGACTATATCAAGTTTTTAAATGAACCCATGTCATAAACATTCCATTCTAGCAACAGTTTTACATTAGGGATATAGTTTCATTCTTACTAGTTACATCATAATTATCATCATCATCATTAGAGACTGATTATGCCTTTCAGCGTTCAGTCTGGAGCATAGAACCTCTAATAAAATTCCTCCATGATCCCCTATTCAATGCTAACATTGATGCCTCGTCTGATGTTATGCCTTTTACTTCAAAATCATTTTGCACCGAATCTAAGTACTTTCTTCTTGGTTTCCTCGACTCCTCTTACCCTCCACTGACGAGCTCATGAGTCTCTTACGTAACCTTGCTTCTCCCATGAGCGTAACATGACCCCACCATCTCAGTATGTTCGCTCTAACTGCTTCATCTATGGTATTCATTCCCGGCTTTTCTTTGATTTCCTCATGATGGCCACCCTCCTGCCATTGTTCCCATCTATTGGTACCTGCAATCATTCTTGCTACTTTCATATCTGTAACCTCTACCTTGTGAATAATGTAACCTGTATCCGCCCAACTTTCACTCCCGTACAACAAAGTTGGTCGAAAGATAGAGCGGTGCACTGCTAACTTAGTCTTGGTACTTACTTCCTTCTTGCAGAAGAGATTAGATCTTAGCTGAGCACTCACTGCATTAGCTTTGCTGCACCTCGATTCCAGTTCTTTCGCTATGTTGCCATCCTGTGAGAAAATACATCTCAGATACTTGAAACTGTCTACCTGTTCTAACTTTGTTCCTCCTATTTGGCACTCAATATGTTTGATAACAAAATAATTAATAAATAAAATAAAATATTGGGCCGCTATAGACAGAATTGCAGAAAAAGTCGATCCATCTGACAAAAGAAGCATGAAAGTTACCCAGGGAGTTGTGTAATACCTAGGAAGTGTATCAATGACTTAGGAAAAGCAGGATGTGGTACCTTGTTTCATGGTCAAGTGGGTTACTTTTGGCTCACCTTAGGTTACGGTAGAAACACTAACAGTGGGCCTTTGCGATCGTCTTTTGACAGCTCGAAATTTAAATGAAAATAACGGCTTAACCATTCATCTGACACGAAAATTGAAGAACAGAATTTGTAGACGAGAAATTCTCTACAACTTTGCTCTCTTATGTTTAAGTTTTTTTTCCATATCTGGTATCGTTTCAGAGATATTTGCTAAAATAACGGTAATTTTGGGATGTCTATCTGTCTGTCCGTAACGTGTTCCCTGTTTTTAAGACGAACCGTTCAACCGATCCGCACCATATTTTACAGATATAATTGTAGGCCACCAGAGACTAGAACATCAGTTTTTAAAAGTTTTCGAAAAAACGGTAGTAATACAAAAAAAAGCCGTTCGTAGTATAATTGTAATTGCAAACGATCCGTTCATCTGACACGAAAATTTAATAACGTAACTGGTAGAGGGAAAAATTCTCTACAACTTCGCTCTATTATGTTGTTTTTTTCATATCTTGCATCGTTGCAGAGATATTTGCAAAAATAACGGCGATTTGACGATGTCTGTCTGGCTGTAACGTATTCCACCGATCGGCACTAAATCTTTCAGAGATAATTGTTGGCTACCAGAGACAGGAACCTCGCTTTTTGAAATATTTCGGACAGGAAATACGTTAGTAATACAAAACAAAAGCCGTCTGTAATGTAATTTTAATTGCAAATAAACCGTTCATCTGACGCGAAAATTGAATAAACGAATTTGTAGAGGAGAAAATTCTCTACAACTTTGTTCCCTTATGTTTTTGTTTTTCATATCTCGTATCATTTGAGAGAGATTTGCAAAAAATAACGGAGATATGACACCCTCCATTGAATTAACGAAAACCAGCCGTTCGCAGATGTCACGTGACATTCCTCTCCCAGAACTATCTCTGGAACACGCCAACTTGCGTTGCGTATTTCATGATTTTCTTATTGTAACTTACGTGTTGTCATTTCAAAGCAATGGCGCACTGAAGAATTAACAAAAACACGTCGTTCTCAGTACGATAAATGATAATCTAGTGTCTACAAATGCCATATTAGCATCAGTTAACAACGGCCATCAATAGTATGAGAATAAAGAACGCAATTTCCAATTTTTAGCTGTAGCGTAGTGAGCAATGCGTTGCACTGTGACGCCGAAGGTCAGTGGTTCGGAACCCGCCACTACCTAATATTTTTTCCCTACAAGGGTTTCAAACACTCTTACTAATTAATTTATTGTTATTTAGATTATTATGTTGGTCCAAAATGTTTGCAAAAACGTATAAAACTACAAATATAAAGTGGGCCGTAAAACACGTCAGTGCGATTTTTTAATTAAGTACAAAATATGTTGTGAGGACATATTTATTTTAATTTGAATGATCTCGTTTCGATCTTATCTATCACTGTAGAACATTGGATGTTCGTCGATGTCATTCCATCTATGTATATGAAAATCTCAGCTGACATATCAGGCTGGAAATTCAATACTTTTCCATAAATCACTCTTCGCAGGAAACGTCCAATAAATGCACCTCATACTTTCTTGCGTGGTTTATTGTATATTAAAATCAGTCCACAAACGATTCAGTCTTCAGGATTTTAAATCGCTGTGAATCTTCAGGCATTTATTCAAGTAACTGAAAATATCAGTGACAGAGCAGGACGCTACATTTGTCTCTTATTATGTACACAAATTATTCTGAATGTCTGCTCCATAAAATAGTCCTAGAGTATGTAAAGAGCAGTAAATTTCTCTTGACAGTACAGCACATTTATAAAAATAGTAAATCCCAAGTTTAGTTCGAAACACTTACAAAAATGTAAAACAAAAAGGCGATTCAAACTGTGACGCTCATTTCCTGCTACATTTATTTCACCTACTGTTGAGTATTCATTAAAGTCGCTACACTGGTAGAATGGAGTGGAGGGTATTAAAAGAAACTAGTATATTCGGATGAAATGGCCATTGTTTGCCGATTGTAAGTTTGCTGGTCTACAAATAAATCTCACAAAATCTGAAACGTGGTTTGGGACATATGAGAAAATGATCTAATGTCTGACAGAACCCACAGTGCTCTTATTAATTATCAATATACAACTGTTACCCCCATAAAGATTTCGCTTTACTCAGATGAAGCTAAGAAAAGAACTGCTGATTATAAAGGTATATCTTTGCAATATCTGCGTGGCAGAAGAAATAAACGAGGCAGTTCCACAATCTAAAGCTACTGGAAGAACCAATGAAATACAAGCTGAGTAATAAAGTTTACAAAACAAAAGTATGGATCCCAACTGCGGATCGTAAAATACAGCACTTCTAAAATAAGGGGAGTGTAAGAATAATTCTCGTACTAAGAAGTTCACAGGAAAATAACATTACTCACTCCCGGCCATTAAAATTGCTACACGACTTAGATGACGTGCTACAGACGAGAAATTTAGCCGACAGTAAGACGATGCTGTGAAATGGAAATGCCTAGCTTTTCAGAGCATTTACACAAGGTTGGCGCCGGTGGCGACACCTACAACGTGCTGACATGAGGAAATTTTCCAACCGATTTTTCATACACAAACCGCAGCTGACCGGCGTTGCCTGGTGAAACGTTGTTGTGATGTCTCCTGTAAGAAGGAGAAATGCGTACCATCACGTATACGACTTTGATAATGGTCGGATCGTAGCCTATCGCGATTGCGATTTATCGTATCGCGACATTGCTGCTCGCGTTGGTCGCGATCCAATGACTGTTAGCAGAATATGGAATCGGTAGATTCAGGAGGACAATACGGAACGCCGTGCTGGATCCCAACGGCCTCATATCACTAGCAGTCAGGCATCTTATCCGCATGGCTGTAACGGATTGTGTAGCCACGTCTCGAACCCTGAGTCAACAGATGTGGACGTTTGCAAGATAACAACCATCTGCAAGAACAGAACGACGAAGTTTGCAACAGCATGGACTATCAACTCGGAGACCATGGTTGTGGTTACCCTCGACGCTGAAACACAGACAGGAGCGCCTGCGATGATGTACGCAACGACGAACCTGGGTGCACGAATGGCAAAACGTAATTTTTTCGGATGAATCTAGGTTCTGTTTACAGCATCATGATGGTTGCATCCGTGTTTGCCGACATCGCGGTGAACGCACATTGGAAGCGTGTATTTGTCATCGCCATGCTGGCGTATCACCCGGCGTGATGGTATGGGGTGCCATTGGTTACACGTCTCGGTCACCTCTTGTTCGTATCGACGGCACTTTGAACAGTGGCCGTTACATTTCAGATGTGTTACGACCCATGGCTCTACCCTTCATTCCATCCCTGCGAAACCCTACATTTCAGCAGGATACTGCATGACTGCATGTTGCAGGTCCTGTACGCGCCTTTCTAGATACGGAAATTGTTCCACTGCTGCCCTGCCCAGCACATTCTCCAGATCTCTCTCCAATTGAAAACGTCTGGTCAATGTTGGCCGAACAACTGACTCGTCACAATACGCCTGTCACTACTCTAGATGAACTGTGGTATCGTGTTGAAGCTGTATGGGCATCTGTACCTGTACACGCCATCAAAGCTCTGTTTGACTCAATGCCCAGGCGTATCAAGGCCGTTATTACGGCCAGAGGTGGTTGTCCTGGGTACTGATTTCTTAGGATCTATGCACCCAAATTGCGTGAAAATGTAATCACATGTCAGTTCTAGTATAATATATTTGTCCAATGAATACCCGTTTATCATCTGCATTTCTCCTTGATGTAGCAGTTGTAATGGCCAGTAATGTGTAATATACAAAGCGGAACTTCTATGTACCATTCCAAAACATTTGACGAAATTTCAACATGATGATGTTCAGGAAAGGACTTATACAGTTTTAAAGCTCTCCAGCTGAGCGCTCTTCTTCGGGGTGATCACGTGAAGATTTTGGATTGTGCATAGTGGTCGGTTCTTCACTTCAGCTATGTGAAGTAGTGAACTCAAGAACTTCGGAACACAACACCCTTAAAAGTTTAAGTCCGCGAGATACAAAACTCCTAACGATTAGAATAGATCATCAGGAAGATTCTTCGTGGATTTTGCTACCGGTATGTCAGCTTCCAAAATGACCTGTCGGCGGGCTGAGAACTGCCTTCTCTCTAGTGGCGCAACGTCTTATGAGTTCTCATGGCGACTTTATCGTACGGATCTCTTTTCGATCACGAGAAGGGTGCAGCAGAGTAGTCAGCCTACTGATCGCGATCCCTTATCAAGTCGGTGAAGCCGTTTCTGAGTTCTAGCTAGACTAAACGCGCAGCAACTTATATATAAATAGACAATACACAAGAAAATTAGAATAAAATGAAATACACGAAAAATTTAAAAAGCACGGTTATGACTTGTATAAATTTGGAAGACATTTGTTTGTGACATAAATAGCAGTTTGAAAGAAACGTCCTAACTCGAATAAATAGTAATTCAGTGTGGCTCAATAACCTGGTGTGTCTTTCGATTTGACGCCACTGAGATACCTAAATTGTCCATCACCCACCCCACTTATCCAAGCGAGAAAATGAATCTTTCATTTTAATGTGGAATCCGAACGACGTGTCGTTTCTAGCGACTCGTTACATCTTTGAGAGATGAAGGCTAGGTTAAAACTTAAATTGAAAAACTCCGTAATCCCAGCGAGGTCAGAACCCGTGACTGTCGCTCTCCAAGCAAAAACCTTGTGGCCAGTCCAAACTGCAAAACAGGGCCGATCAGAGTATAATTACTCTTCCCAGACAAAAAATTAATTTGCAATAAAAATTGTATTGAGATTATTAATCGAGACAAAATTATCCTATCTTTTGATGATCATTTTGTGATGGTTCTGATCTTCTTCGGTGCTTGCTATTATAAACTGGACAAGAATTTCGCTTCCTAGATCTACATTTACAAGAGATACTCTACAAATCACATTTGATTGCCTGGAAGAGAGTTCATCGAACAAACTTTATACTATTTTTCTTCCATTTCATTCACGAATAGCGCGCGGGAAGAAAGAACACCTGAATCTCTCCGTTTGAGCTCTAATTTCTCATGTAAATGGGAGTCAACAATATATTTTCGTATTCGGAGGAGAATGTTGGTGATTGGAGTTTTGTAAGTAGCCCACGCCGCAGCGATAGGCGCCGTTGTTGTAATGATTCCCATCCCAGATCCGGTATCATTTTCGTAACGCTGTCTCCCCTGTATCGTGTCAATACAAAACGAGCTGTCCTTCTTTGGACTCTTTCGATGTCCTGCGTCAAACCCACCTGATAAGGATCCCACACTGGACAGCAAAACTCCAAATGAGGACGGACAAGCGTACTGTATGCAGTCTCTTTAGTAGTTCTGTTGCATCTTTTAATGGTTCTGCCAATCTCTGGTTCGCGTTTCCAACGACATTATCTACATGTTCTTTCCAGTTTAAGTCTGAAGTAACAGTAATTACTAGGTATTCTGTGGAGTTTACGGCCTTCACTTTTGATTGATTTATCTAATAAACAAAGTTTAATGGATTTATTTTCGTACTCATGTGAACGACTTCACACTTCTCATTATTCAGAGTCAATTGCCAATTTTTACACCATACTGGTATCTTATTCAGATCGTTCTGCAGTCGGTTTTGATCTTCATATGATTTTACAAGACGATAAATGACGGCGTCACCTGCAAACAACCTAACAGAGGTGCTTACATTTTCCCCTAAATCGTTTATGTAAATTAGGAACAGCAGAGGGCCAATAACACTACCCTGTGGCACGCCCGCTATCACCCCTGTTATTGTCGATGGCTTACCATCGATTACTACAAACTGTGTCCTCTCTGACAGGAAATCCCCTATCCATTCGCAAATTTGAGGTGATATATCATAACCATGCAATTTGATTAAATGCCGTTTGTTAGGTACGGTGTCAAAAGCCTTCTGGAAATCAAGAAATACGGAATCGATTTGCGAGGCCTTGTCGATAGCACTCATCACTTCGTGTGAATAAAGAGCTAGTTGTGTTTCGCATGAACAATGTTTTCTAAAGCCGTGTTGACCTTAGGTCAATAAATCACTCTGCTCAAGATAATTCATAATATTTGAATGCAGGATATGTTCTAAAACCATGCTGCAAATTGATGTCAAAGAAATAGACCTGTAGTTTACTGGGTTACTCCTACTGCCTTTCTTGAATATAGGTGTGACGTGTGCAACTTTCCAATCTTTTGGTACAGATCCTTCTTTGAGAGAGAAGTCGTACATGGCTGTTAAGTAAGGAGCTATCGCTTCATCATAATCAGATAGCAATGTAATAGGTATATAGTCCGGACCAGAAGACTTGTTATTGTTAAGTGATTTTAGTTGCTTCACTGCTCCGATAATATCTACTTCTACGTTACTCATTACGGCCTCTGTTCGTAATTCGAAATCTGGAATATTGGTTTCGTCTTATTTGGTGAATGAGTTTCTAAAAACTATGTTTAGTAACTCTGCTTTAGCAGCGATATCATCGGCAGAATCGCCATTTCTATAACGTAGTGAGGATATTGTTTCTGCTTTGCCCCTAGTATATTTAACATATGACCATAATCTCTTTGGGTTTTCAGTCACATTTCGAGAAAGAGTTTCTTTGTGAAAATTATTGTAAGCATCTCGCATTGAAGTCCACTCTAAATTTCGAGCTTCTATGTAGGACCGACAATCCTGGGGATTTTATGTTCATTTGAATTTAGCGAGCCTTTTTCGTTGCTTTTGCAACAGTGGCCTGACCTGTTTTGTGTACCAAGGGGGATCACCTTTTATTAATTTATTTGGTATAAAGCTGTCAATTGCTGTCGATACCACTTCTTTGAACTTGAGCCACATCTGGTCTACTCTAACGTTTAGTGTTGGGAATGAGTGGAAGCTGTCTTTCAAGATGCAATGTATTTTATTTCAAAATGTTCAAATGTTTGTAAATCTATCGGACCAAACTGCGTGGTCATCAGTCCGTAGCTTACAAACTACTTAAACCTAGGTAAACTAACCTAAGGACAAACACACCCACCCATGCCCCAGGGAGGACTCGAACCTCCACGGCGAGCAACCGCGCGCTCCGCAGCGAGACGCTTTAGACCGCTCGGCTACACCACCGCGGCTATTTTATTTCTATCTGCTGTGCTGAACAAATATACTTTTCGCCTGTTTTTGTTAACTTCGGGACTTTCGATATTCAATTTCGCTACGACAACCCTGTGATCACTAATACCTGTATCGGTTTTGATGCTCGTTATAAGCGCAGGATTATTTGTTGCTAAGAGATCAAGTGAAGTGTGTTTTGACATCCATTTACAATTCTAGTTGGCTCATGAACTAAATGTTCGAAGTAATTCTCAGAGAATGCTCAAAAAAATGTTCAAATGTTTGTTAAGCTTATGGGACTTAACTACGGAGTCATCAGTCCCTAAACTTACAAACTACGTATGAACTACTTACGAACTAGGACGGCACAAATATCCATGCCCGAGGGGGGATTGTGACTGGCTGGAAGACTTCCTAAGTAATAGAACGCAGTACGTTGTTCTCGACGGCGAGTGTTCATCAGAGACGAGTGTATCGTCAGGCGTGCCCCAGGGGAGTGTGATAGGACCGCTATTATTTTCTATCTATATAAATGATCTGATGGACAGAGTAAGTTGTAATTTGCGGCTGTTTGCTGATGATGCTGTGGTGTATGGGAGGGTGTCGTCTGTAACTGACTGTAATAGCATACAGGTTGACTTAGACAAAATTTCTAGTTGGTGCGAAGAATGGCAGCTAGCTCTCAATGTAGAAAAATGTAAGGTGATGCGCATGAGTAGAAAAAACAATCCTATAATGTTCGAATACAGCATCAGTAGTGAGCTTCTTGATGCGGTCGCGTCGTTCAAATATCTAGGCGTAACATTGCAGAGCGATATGAAATGGAACGAGCATGTAAGGACAGTTGTGAGTAAGGCGGACAGCAGACTTCGGTTTATTGGGAGAATTTTGGGAAGATGTACTTCACCTGTAAAGGAGACCGCGTATAAAACGCTTGTACGACCACGTCTTGAGTATTGCTCAAGTATTTGGGACCCGCAGCAGATCGGTTTGAAGGAAGACATAGAGGCGGTTCAGAGGCGAGCAGCTAGATTTGTTACCGGTCGATTCGACCAATGCGCGAGTGTCACGGAAATGCTCCGGCAACTCAATTGGGGATCGCTGGAAGAAAGACGACGTTCTTTTCGTGAATTTCTGTTAAGTAAATTTAGAGGGCCGGAATTTGAAGCTGAGTGTAGTACGATCTTGCTGCCGCCTACTTACATTTCGCGTAAAGATCACAAAGACAAGATAAGAGAAATTAGGGCTCGTACGGAGGCATATAGGCATTCTTTTTTTCCTCGTTCAATTTGGGAGTGGAATAGGAAAGGAAATGCCTAGTAGTGGTACAGTGTACCCTCCGCCACGCACCTTACGGTGAATTGCGGAGTATGTATGTAGATGTAGATGTAGATGTAGATTTTAAATAGTAGTTTCCAGCAACAAGCCAGATTTAAAGAAATTGTGATTCCATCAAATTTTCTGTTACATGTTTATGTAAAGCTGCAGTTATTGAGGGCGGAAGATGAGCCTGCAAGGCCAATGTGTTGCATTAAAATATTCAATCTGAATTAAACTCCTTAGCGAATTTTTCTCTGTGTTTTGAAGCAAAAATTAAATTTTTGAATCGATATGGTCGAAAATTATTTATTCAATAAATTGAATTTGTGTTTCTCAACTAAAGAAACTACATGTTCACGCGTAAAAGTTTTCTTTTACTTTTAAGATTATGTTTTCATTCAAATCATTTGATCTGTGCATTAAAAATTTGTATTTAAATTTGTAATATTCAAACATCTCAGCTATTAATTGTGAACTGATTGTAAATTCAATGACTAACTGAAAATTTGTTCTGGACCGAGATTCGAACACGAATTTTCTGCTTCCGGCCATCGGTGGCCTTAAACAAATTTTCTTTTTGTTTTATAAAGTTCCTTGGGCAGACCCATGGCCGGCACAAGACACGTGCGAAACGTGCGGTCACATGGGGCGACCCTTCAGCGGGGCGGCGAAACAGTGACAGCTCTGATGTGGGCAAGGCGAAGAAGAGGAGCCGAGGGGAATTTTGTGACAACTCCTTTCTCTGTTTTGAGAGTAGCCACTGTGTTTATGTGGTCACTGACTATGAAAGAATTTTTTTCAGTTGTTGCCTTTACTTTTACCACTCTAGCCAATGCTGCGTTCTTGACGAGTGAAAAATATCGAATTCTTATTGGCAGTTGGTCGATGGAATCAACATCGATCACACAATTTCATTGCTTATATTGGTAAAGGAGGTGTGTCACAATTTGTTGTAACTCGCTATTATAGACTATGTTACACTGATGCAATAAGGAAATGATTTTCATGTCTGTACAATTATTTTTCCGTGTTCAGGTTGCTAGTATGTTAGACTTTTTCTTCTTTAAGATTAAGAGGGGAAACTTTTTCTTCTATTATTTGAAAAACTGTCAAAATATTCAAATGTTTGTAAATCTATCGGACCAAACTGCGTTGTCATCAGTCCGTAGCTTACAAACTACCTAAACCTAGGTAAACTAACCTACGGACAAGCACACACACCCATGCCCCAGGGAGGAGTCGAACCTCTACGGCGAGCAACTGCGCGCTCCACAGCGAGACGCTTTAGACCGCTCGACTACTCCACCGCAGCTGAAAAACTGTGAGGGTGGCAAAAAAGCACGCTGTTAAGTGCAGTAAAGTGTGTAAATAAATTGGTGAAATAAAATGTAATAATAAATGAAAAGTGAATAATAAGTGAAGAAAAAAATAAAAACTTAGTTCATTTCAAAATATTCAGGCGCAGGTGAATATAACAACAGACCTTCACATGCGGAAGCCGACCATTCAGCGATCAGGCCATCGACCGACCACCTCATGTGAAGTGACCTGTTCTGCGTCTCGAGGCAACGTGACCAGAAGCCAATAATGAAGTGTATTGACCTCGATGACGATCGATGACGATCGATGTTTCCAGAAACTGTACAACGTAACAGAAGAGGCAATGACCTCCAGCCAGGTCCATCAAATAAATACCACAGCCAAGAAGACGCCGATATAGTCAGTATCCTCGGTATTAGCAGTAGCAGCAGTAGCTGGAGTTTCAGTCATGTTCAGACACCGGTAGTGACAGTTTGAGTTGAAGACTCAATAATAACAGTGTACTTATCCAGGATGACTGTCCAGAACGATTCTGGTCGTGAAAGTCACCTGTGATCTCCGTCAAACGTTCTGCCATTCGGAGACGTTCAGCCCGGAGACCGTTGGTTCGATCCCCGGACAAGGACCCACCGCCTCCACGCCATGCAGCTGCTTCTAGTCGAAGCCAAAACAACAAATGTGGACGAAGAAGGGAAACTCACACGGCACCGCCACAAGGTAATTCCGTAGGAATACAGCCTTTTCAATGCACGTTCAGAAAAGTATCATTTCAACGGCCGGCGAAGTTCAACTGACAAGTGAGAGACAGATACGCAGCCAGCGTAATCAGAGTACGGAGCCCACGCTCACACTTCGCCAACGCACGTCTCACCACCGCCGACGACGACACTCGTCAAGACATTTTATTACTATAAGAATAATGTCTGAATCATTTATTTAATAAATTTATTTTGTGTGAATGCTGTTTCATTTAGGCCTCATACCCGAGCCAAGGGAAAGATCCCACGTAACCAACATGTTTACAAGATTCCTTGCAAAAATGCTATCCTGATAAAAGGTTACCGTGTAGTTAGAGCCTGCCATGCTGTCAACAGGGCAATGAATTTTCAATTGTTGTTAAGTCATGTTCTTTAGCAAAGTGGTAACAGAATTCTTCAAAAGGTGTTTACATCGCGTCCTCCCAAATCTATATCCATAAATGTGAATGTCTGTTCGGTGTACGTTTATCACGTCTAAACCACAAGGCGTAAAGAGCTAAAAATTTGTACAGTTACTAATGTCTACCCGGGGATGGTTTTAGGTACAGTTTTATGGCGATCGGATAGCTTTTTATCTACATATTATATTAATGTGAATGTCTGTTCGGTGTACTCTCATCACGCCCGATCGGCTAGACGAAGAGACAAATATTTGTACAGTTACTAATTTATACCTGCACGTTTTTATAGCAATCTGATAGATATTTAGTAATTTAAAGAATATAACGCGAAACGCAGATCAATAATTACTCTTTGAAAATTATATTTACTCTTTGACACTGGATTTATTGGTTGCATTGTTGCTTGAGGGTTGATAATGATAAAAGGGTGGAGTATATTGGGATGGAAAGTTATCGGTGTATATAAAATTCTACGTGTGTGTGTGTAATATTTCACTCTGCAGCGAAAACTACAAAACGCAAACGAATGGTTTGTATGTAATTGTTGTCCGAAGTCTCCCGTTGTACACCATAAGCAGTTCCATGTCGATAGCTATACGGGGGTTGAATGTCGTCAAATTATATTAAAAAAAAAATCGGACTGAAGGCCAGCGATGACGTTTGCGACTCTATAGCAAGGAAGTTACATACAGCGAAACGTGATGCCACATACCATATATTTTGTCTATGCGTGCTACAATGTATTCAGCTCTTTCTCTGTAAGGATAAGCACACGAATAAGGAAATATAAGAATGAATAAATGAAGCAGTAATAAAGAAATTTCTTTTAATACATCTCTTTAAAAAAATCGATTTGACGTTTAGCGCATTCCATCAAGTGATCGATCTGTGATATTATTACAATCATTACTCTTGAATTTCGTGATTGGATTCTTCGAAGCGAGTGCATTTTTACGTGTGATGTGATCTACACTACTTATTTTCCTGATAATGTTGATTAAAAATGTTTGTTTTCAAAAGAAGGTATTGCATTTCACTTCATCCTTCAAAACCAGTCTCATAGCACACTACTGAAAGATAGCTTATCTATTATAATTAACCAACAGGCGAGCGGAGCCGCGGGTTTAAGCTAGTACGAATATAAAGTAAAAGGATGAAAAGTGAAGTGAGACGGTGATGGAGACTAGTCTGTTAGCACTTACTACGAGATTATTCATGATAACGATGACAGTCGTCCAAGTCTCTGTTCTTTCTAATGAGTGAGCGCGGTGCAGCTCTTTAATATTTATCTATTTACCTTCCACACCGTAATTTCAGAATTATAAAGCAACAAGTTAAGAAAATTGGACATAATGTCATCCCATTTGCTTGCAGTCACGAAAAATCCTCTCCTTTTATTTGTAGATGTTGCTACAAATCGCATAATTTCTGCTACACTCTACATCTACGGCGAATTAAGATGCAAGTGGTGAAAAGTTACAATGTTTTAGCCTAATTGTTTCATGAAGCCAGACCCACTTATGGGTATGCTCTTTTCTGTAACGCTATCTTCATTGTTGCATGGGGCGATTACAGAAAAATTGTGTGAATGCCTTCTTCTCAGCGAATCCCCCCTCCCCCGTCCAACTATCGCTGCTCTCCTCACCTAATTGTACATAACCTCCTCCCCTCCTCTGCGTCTATTTGTAACTGAATGTTCATAAGAGCATAATGTAAAAATGAGAACTATATAGATCCAGAACTTTTCCAGATTTGTTATAACTACTCTTCCCTTATATCATACAGGGTGTTCAGAAATTCTCAGCGGCGCGGAAGTAGCCGAGCGGTCTGGAGCGCCATGTTACGGATCACGCGGCCTCCCGCATCGGAGGTTCGAATCCTTCCTCGGGCATGAATGTGTGCGTTGTCATTAGGTCAGTTTAACTTAGTTTAAATAGTTTGTAAGTCTAGGGGCTTATGACCAAAGTAGTTTGGTTCCATAGAATTACAAACATTTGAGAAACTCTCATTACAGACTTTGAGAACTTGTACAGGGAAATGAATACATAGTCATCTAATATGATAAAGAAAGAATGTTCGGGGATGTCATTAATTGACGCTATGATCATTTCTTCACTTTTTTACACTATGAAACAAATCTATACTTCTGCAAGCTCTTTACTTTCCATATTTTAGAACGACGTAACATTGATCAAAACAAGAATAAAGCGTCTAGTAAACATGGGGTCTAAATTGCATACTTATAGCTTTGAGCACGTTTTCATATTCGGTTGTCTACTCTTTACACGTATCTTCTACTGCAAGTGTTCATGACCCTTAAGGTGTTCATTGTTGATTCCATGGTAAGTAGATCTTTTTTCTATTTTTCGTTCATGCTATCTCTTCCAAAATGTGGAAAGCAAAGAGCTTGCAGTAGAAAAGATTTGTTTGACAGTAAAAAGGATAAATAAATAGTGTCACTGGATGACGTGAGTTCGTTATCAAAATATGGACTGACTTTCCTGTACGAGTTCTCGCAATTTATAATAGGAATTTACGAAACTGTTTTATATATCACAAATATTCAGCCCCTGTTCATCAGAGTGTAGTGTAAAAATTTGTAATAAATCGACGACAAACTTTTCGAGAATTTCGGTAAAACCGTTTGTCATTTATATATTATTCCCTCATAAATACTTTTATGTCTCGTATGTATCTGTAGAACGAATTTCTTTAAAGAAAATATGTGACACCAGAAGTGTCGTACAAAAAAGGGACTTATTTTAACATTTATTCTCTTTCTATTATTAATGAGAAGCGGCACTTTTACATCTCGCGCGGGGCGGCAGGTAGGCTTGCGCCGGCCCAGGGCTTGTGGCCGTGGTATTGTGCTTGTCCTCTGTTAATAAAAAATGTGTTCAAATGTTTGTAAAGTTGTGGTGCCTAACTGCAGTGGTTATCGGTCCTTAAACTTACAAATTATTTATACTAACTTATCCTAAGAACGACACAAACACACAAGCCCGAGGAAGGACTCGAACCTCGACTCGAACAGCCGCACGAACTATGACAATGAGCCTTAGTGCGCACGGCTATTCCGCCGCAACTCTCTGTTAATCCTTGGGTTCTTGGTTGAGTTTTTTTAAATTCCTTTTGTATTAGAGAGTTTATATTGCTCCCTCACTATGCCACACTATGCCAATATAGATTATCCAGACACGCTTCCCCACCGCCCAAAATCACAACACGCTACACGCTATGGTTGTAGTGACCGTTGGACATTACTCCCTCTTCGTCGTACCTATTACTGTATTCCTGCGAGAGTTTGATCGTGTTTGTGCCTGTCATTTACCTGTTGGAGCCGTACATACAACAATAGATATCGTGTTTCTCCTTTCGGATATGTTCAAAACAACAGACACCATATATGTATATTTGTTAGTCGACTTATCGCAGAGGAAACAAAACACTCGTATTACAATAACTATCGTTCTTGTCTAGTGTCAAGGTTGTAACCAATCTGGCGAGTTACTTAGTGACTGTTGAGTCTGGATGGTAACTTTTGTGTCCCGACTTCGTCGCCGCTTTTGTGACCCAGCCTCGTCGTAGGTGTCGGTGGCCGGGTGGATGAGACCGACACGCTGGTGCAGGTACGGAGGGGAGCAGCCAGAAACTATAAACACTCGAGTAAATTAGAAAGAGATATATTGCACAGAATGTAACAATACTTAACTTTTACATAGTACTGCAGAATGTTGATACATAGTTGTTAGAGGCCTGCCTAGTGCCTGTACAATAGCAAAGTCTTCACTGGTGCCTATCTGATTACGAAGGTCCTAACTCGTTGCTATCTCAGTCCGAAGTGCGAAGTGACCGATGTCCTTCAGTGGTGGCCACGAGCGGCGTTGTACCAGAGGGCGCTCGTGGCTGTCGTCGGAAGAACACCGCGCCGTGCATGCATGGCGGCGCGCGGCGAAAGTAGGTGGCGCGCACTTTGTACTTGTGCGACACCACACCCCTCCCCCCCAAACCGCCGCGCCGTCGTGGCGTAGGGCTGAGGGCCACGGCGACGGCACTGGGAGGAGGGCCTGAGCGGGGGCGTTACTGGTGGGACGGGCGTCGTAGCTGAGGCCGGGATCGAGACGCCGTCCGCGCCCCGGCATCCGCCTTGCGATCCTCCAGGGAACCCGCCGAAACCTGGGGAAGGGCGCCCGCCCCCGCCCAGAGGGAGCAGGTCATCTTCTTCTGAGGTGCGTGGCCCAAGCTGGGGGGGCCCGCCCGGTCCCGGAGTCCCTCTCGGTGACGCTGTCATCTGAGGCGGCGACAGCGGCGGCGACGACTGCGTCGGATGTACGTCGACGTCCATAGGGATCTCGTAGTCCGGGGACGAACGATGTGGTTGTGCTCCCTGGCGCAGAACTGGGTCTGGAATCAAGAAACCGGAGACAGGATCGCGCGGTCTGTGCAGGCGCAATTGGTTTGCGTGGCGCCGCAGCTCCGACCCTGTGGAAGAACGTACAATAAACATATTGCTACCAAGCACGCGTTGAATGGTGCCCGGCAACCATGTCTTCTTGTTTCCAGCAAACACCCTGTACAGCACCGGCGTGGAAACCTGAAAACGCGTAGCGCCATACGAACCGACTCGGTGCGTGGGAGGCTGCAGCAGGTGAAGGAGAGTGCGGTGACGGCGGCCGTGTAGCAGCTCGGCAGGAGACGGGCCGTCACGTGGCATGCACCGATACGTAGACAGGAAAATTTGAAGAGCTCGCTGCCTGGAGTGCTGACCTTTCATCTTCTCCATGTGAGACTTGAATGTTCGAACGAAACGTTCTGCTTCACCATTGGACTGAGGGTGAAAAGGTGCAGTGGTAATATGCTGAATGTCATTCACACGACAAAACTGTTGAAATTCCGCACTAACAAACTGAGGTCCATTGTCACTGACGATAGTTTCAGGCAAGCCTTCGATGCAAAACACTGATGTTAAGGCACTGATTGTACTAGAAGCTGTCGTTGAGTTCATGGCAATCACAAAAGGAAACTTGCTGAAAGCGTCTACAACAATTAACCAGCGCGTATTCCAGAAAGGTCCGGCAAAGTCAATATGTAAACGTTGCCATGGTCCCTTGGGGCGTGGCCAGTCTGAGAAACGCTGTGGAGGAGCCGCCTGATGCTCCGCACAAACTGTACACTGTGATGTCATGCTCTCTATCTGAGCGTCCATACCAACCCAGGTACAATGACGTCTGGCCAGTTGCTTTGTCCTAACAATGCCCCAATGTCCTTGATGCAGGAGGCGTAACACTTCTCGTTGCAGGGAACGAGGAACAATCACTCTTGCTTGGTCGTTGTCGGTATGCAACAACAGTACACCCTGACTTAAAGATAATGCATGACGTTGTGCAAAATAACGTCGAACCAGAGGCCGATCAATGTCTTTGGCTCTGGCAGGCCACCCTGAGCGAACAAAACGTGCTACCACACTTAGGTCTGCATCCGCAGCTGTTTCCTGTGCAACCCGACGAGAGTTTAAAGGAAAGTCTGCGACAGCGGAAGCATCTCTGGAGTCTATCTGACAACATGCCATTTCTGAAGAATCAAATGATACATCCTGGCCAACCGGAAGTCGGGAAAGTGTGTCCACGTTGGCATGTTTAGTGGTAGGTCGGTACAAAATCTCATACTGATAATTTGACAATATCAAGGACCATCTCTGAAGCTTTTGTGCCGTTCGTGGCGGAATTGGCTTTGTGGGTGAGAACAACGACGTGAGAGGCTTGTGGTCTGTCAACAAATAGAATTTTCTGCCATACAGATAATGATGAAACTTTGTGACGCCGTAAATGATTGCTAAGGCCTCCTTTTCTATCTGACTGTAATTCTGTTGCGTTGGCGTCAGTAGCTTGGATGCAAAGGCAATAGGACGATCGTGAGATCCAATGCGATTTGAGATTACCGCGCCCAGACCGTACGACGAGGCGTCAACTGCTAACACTACAGGCTTCTGTGGGTCAAAGGGAATCAAACATGCATCACTGAGTAGTGCAGACTTTAGTTTGTCAAAGGCAACCTGACAATCTTTAGACCATACAAAAGGAACATTCTTCCTACGTAAGTGATGCAGTGGAGCTGCAATCTGAGAGGCATTGGGAATAAATCTGAAATAATAGTTAAGCTTTCCCATCACTGCTTGCAACTCATGCACATTCTTAGGAGGAGGCAAGTCTTTGATTGCTCGAAGATGTGACTGTAAGGGATGAATTCCTTGGGCATTAATCACATGGCCTAGGTACTCTATTTCAGTTTGAAAAAACGAACACTTTGCTTTATTGCAACGTAGACCTGCTGCAGTCAACACTTTGAAAAGGCACTCCAGGTTTGCTAAATGTTCTTCAACTGTACGTCCGGATACCACAATATCATCTAAATAGTTCGAACAACACGGTACAGAAACTGTCAACTGTTCCAAAAAACGCTGAAAAATAGCGGGAGCGGAAGAACTGCCAAAGGGTAGGCGTTGAAATTGAAAAAGGCCCATGTGAGTATTAATGACGAATAATTTTTTTGACTCGTCATCAAGCGGAATTTGTAAGTATGCCTCTGCTAAATCAATCTTGGAAAAGAAACGAGACTGTCCTAATTTGTCCATCAGTTCATCAGGTCTGGGCAGGGGATAAGTGTCTACAATTGTTTGACTGTTCACTGTTGATTTGAAGTCCACACAGAGACGAAGTTTTCCTGACGGCTTGGGTATAATTACTATAGGCGAGGCCCACTGACTCGCAGAAACAGGAGAAATCACCCCACTATCTTGCCAACGTTTAAGTTCTTCGGCAACTGTATCACGCAATGCGATAGGCACTGGTCTAGCTTTACGAAATTTTGGAACTGCAGATTCTTTTAAAGTTACATGTGCCACGAAGTCTTTTGCACAACCTAGTTCCGGCGAAAACAGGTCACTATATTTGTCACACAATGCATTGATTTTATCCTGAGGCACTATTGACGAAATTTGAAGCACATCTCTTTGAATTGATAAACCAAACAAGTCAAAAGCATCTAGTCCAAAAATGTTCTGCGTAGATTTGGCCTGAAGAACAACAAAAGCAACCGTTTTCGTAACACCTTGAAAAGAGGCAGGCAGGCTACACGTTCCTAGCACGGGAATATTTTGACCTGTATAAGCTGTTAACACTTGTTGACACAGCGATAATTTTGGCGAACCCAGAAGTTCATAAGTATCTTTATTAATTAATGTGACAGCGGAACCAGTATCAAGCTGAAATTGCACCGACTTATTTTCTATGGAGAGATTTAGAAAAAGTTTGTGCTTCTGGCGCACGACAGGTGCGCGAATGTGGGCAACGTCTGATACATATTGGTTTCTGCGCTTGCGCGGGTTGCGTGCGGTAGGAAGCGGCGCATACTCGGCACACAGCGGATTAACCACACTGTCACTAGATGACACTACCGCCGGAGCGGCGTCCGCGCAATGCGAGGCTACTACAGAGTCACTAACTACTGCACTACACTTTTGAGTAGCTACTTGATGTCTACTGTCACTAGCTACACAGTACTGGGCACTATTACAAGGAGCAGTTGCAGAAGGCACTAATTTCACTACAGGAATGCAATGTTCATAGTCATTTTGCTTTTCCCGAACCCTTTTCCGTTGCACTGTTTTACGCGCTCGTCGGCGCTTGCTACGTGGTGCACTATATAGTTTTGCCATAGGCGCAGAACGACTTTCTTGCAATTGAGATCCAAGGAAAGCACTGTTCAAATCCACAGCCCGTATAATATTTACAGAATGAACTGTTCTCGCACTCTGCGAAGCACTGTTTCTAACGGTACCGTTCTTTGAGTTTTTAATTTGCATACACACAGACTGCACATGTCCCGATTTGCCACATTGATAACAGGTTGCGTTGCGACTAGGGCAATGAGCACGCTTGTGGCGAGACACACACTGGGGGCAAGATTTACGTACATTTTTCTGAAATGAGCGTTGGCGCCCGTTATTCAAATCACTGTTTCTAACACGTCGGGGCGACCTTTGTGTCGCACTTTTACACTGGCTACTGTTCACTGTCTGTTCAGCACGGCCTGTACTATTGTAAGAATCACTAGTGCTACACTGAGAACTACGGCTAGGAAAGCGTCCGTTGCGGCACACTGAATTAACACTGTGGCTTTGCATTTCTACATCTGCTAAGTCAAAAGTATCATGCGCTTCAATAAGCTGCAGTACACTGTCTAATGAGGGGTCAGACTGTTTTAGAATTGCTGCCCTAATTCTGGGGTCCTGAATGTTCTGCGTAATCGCATCTCTTAACATCACGTCACTATACGAAAGTCCACAAGAGCAAGTAAATTTACATTGGCGGGTTAAGCCCTGCAACTCGGTGATCCACTCTTGGTGTGACTGCTGCGGTAATTTTTTAAGTCTGAAAAATCGGTACCGAGCCGCAGCTACGAGAACTTTTCTCTCATAATGAGCATTTAGTGCCTCTACTATTTGTTCAAAGTCTACATCACGAGGAGATGCGTGAGGGAATAGTTTTTGCAATAATACGAAGGTCTGGGGGCCCACTACAGATAATAACAGATGCTTCACTTTCTGACCTGTAATTTGATGAGCCGCGACGAGTTCTTGAAACTGTGCGAAATAGTCGCTCCATTCTTCCTCACGTTCGTTGTACTGGCGGAACGTCGGAAGCGGTGCGGCGACAGGTGTGGGCTGCTGAAGCGGCGGCTGTTGTTGTTGGTTAGCTGCCTGCGCTGTGAGCTGGGACACCGCCTGGAGGAGTTGGGTGATTTGCGCCGTCTGTAACTGAATAATTTCCATTAAGTTTGGGTTCGGGGTAGTGGCCATGCTGACCGATTACGCGCCGCGCATACAAGAAAATTATAACAAAACACAAATGCAATATGAAAGAGGACGCTCTGCAACAAAAAAGTCCACAAAATACGTAACAGAATATGTTCCCCCAAAAATCTTATAATATGGGTGGGTGGGCGGGAGCAATTTTTGCGTGCTCCGACTGCTGCTGTCTGGCTGCTGCAAGCGGGCTGGTCCAAGGTTCTATCACTCCTCGTCGCCACTTTTGTGTCCCGACTTCGTCGCCGCTTTTGTGACCCAGCCTCGTCGTAGGTGTCGGTGGCCGGGTGGATGAGACCGACACGCTGGTGCAGGTACGGAGGGGAGCAGCCAGAAACTATAAACACTCGAGTAAATTAGAAAGAGATATATTGCACAGAATGTAACAATACTTAACTTTTACATAGTACTGCAGAATGTTGATACATAGTTGTTAGAGGCCTGCCTAGTGCCTGTACAATAGCAAAGTCTTCACTGGTGCCTATCTGATTACGAAGGTCCTAACTCGTTGCTATCTCAGTCCGAAGTGCGAAGTGACCGATGTCCTTCAGTGGTGGCCACGAGCGGCGTTGTACCAGAGGGCGCTCGTGGCAGTCGTCGGAAGAACGCCGCGCCGTGCATGCATGGCGGCGCGCGGCGAAAGTAGGTGGCGCGCACTTTGTACTTGTGCGACACCACAGTAACAGTTGTGGGGAAGCTGTGACATGAAAATGGAGAGTCTCGGTTATGTTGTGAAATCGAAACACATCTGTTAACATAAATGGGGTGCCTGAATTTTTCACATATGTTCAAATGTTTGTTAAGCTTAGGGGACTTAACTGCGGGGTCATCAGTCCCTAAACTTACAAACCACTAATGAACTACCTTCTACTAAAGACGACACAAACATCCATGCCCGAGGGGGTTTTCGAGCCCCCGACGGGGAACGGCCTTGGGCATAGGAGCATAGCGTCTCAATGCGCTTGGCCGCTCCGCCGCGGCTTCACTTATGTATTTATGATCAACAGTTGAGGCAAAAATGTGACAAGTTAATGTCTCTTAAACACTTTAAATCATTACGACGAAACCGGCTCTCTTTGAAAATACGAAAAGTAGATCAAGGTTGTTACAGTTACAAAAACAATTAAAAATCAGATTTTTGTGTTACATTCGTTTGAGTATTTCAGTGAAGCTACAGCACAATTCATGCAATTGTTTCTAGTTATCTATAAATGTATGTTAATCTTGTCTTTAATTTCATAGACACCTGCCCTGTAAAAATTTAATAACTCTGCTTTCATTATTTACACTCCACTTTTGAAGTCTGTCGTGCCACAACTGCGTTTCAAAATCCTTTGTGCGGTAGAAATACTCATCACACTCCACTGAGTGCCCACGTATAAGAAATTATATAACACATATGTAAGTAGGAACCAAACTAAGATAGCACAAGATTAATGGAAGAGAAGACCAAGAAGTAGATCCTCAACAAAAAATTGCGACAAACGTTTGAAGGAGACAGAAAGATTGATTCCGTGAGCAAAATGATTGAGAAGCGATTCGGCAAGATCAATAAACAGAAGATCGGAAGGATATGATAAAGCCAAGTCATAGAGTAGGTGGGAATTTTAAGCACTGCTCCAATGTTGTGCTATAACTGAACGAGAATTAAAATGCGACGTCTGTTAGAAACGTACCAATGAACTTGGGTAACGTGAAGAAACAAACGCTTTACTGCAATTTAAAAACGTGAAGGGCCGAATACATGTGCGAAAGAAGTAAGTGCTCATAATTTTAATCAGTGGGATAGAAAGTAATGCTCACGGCGGGCGAGAGACCTACATATAAATACGAAAAATGCAGAAGATCGTCAGATGCGGTAGTGTACTGCCAGATTATACCAGTCACGATAGTCACCGGCGATAATGTCCCTGTAGTTAACTTCTCTTCTAAACGTTAGCGCACCATCATATGAAAGAGAAGCAGAAGATACCAGGAAACATATTATACATTCCCAAAAAATAGACTGCAAGAAAAAAATTAGACCCAGTAATTTAAATACATTTTGCATACATCGTAATAAGAGACAAAGTTTATTTCTGGGGATATTCAGTGCGGAATGCTGCTGATTGTGAACTATTATAAGACATTCCAAGATTTTCAGTGAGATTTTCCCAGTCAGTACTCGCCTAAAGAGACACCAGACGAGTTAAATGATTTATTTCAATGTTTAACCACTACATTACAAAAGGAAAACACTTCCAAATGGTCTGTAAATAATTTTAATATATTTGATCGGTCACTAAATTGTTTTCGGTTTCCAATGCCATATTCAGATGACTGACAAATGAATTTCGCAGACAAAGGTAATATTTGCGACTTAAAAATATTTTATGACAGAAGATACAAATTTTGGCACTGTGATGTAAGACATTAAATGCCTACAGAAATAATTTTATTACCTAGAAAATGGATATAATATTGATGAAAATCTCTCGGATCTCCAACCGGATGGCGGCGTTGGTGGATCGCGACGTTTCGGGAAGTGTCATACTACCCATCTTCAAGCGAAGTGACAAGATCTGCGGAGTGCGTCGGTCTTTATACACGCGGTGCGTCGCCCCCCCCCCCCCCCCTATGGACCGTGGGAGCCTGCTGTGGGCTGGCGGCCGGGGCGTGGTGGTGGGGGTAGTGGCAGCACGCGCTCGACTCTCGGTGCGGTCATTCTGCCTGCGCCTGCGGCAGAGGACGGTGGTCGGCGTGCTCTAGATGAATTGCAGCTATCGAGGGGATTCCACGCTGCGCAAAGTTGATACCCTTCATCCCTGTTTATTAAGTTATCATGTATCCTTATTTCTAGGCATTCAGTGATAACACTCTGATAAAATACCAAAGCTCGGCACAGCACCTTCGTGTTCTCGAAGTCGAAAGTGTGCTTTCAATTAATGCTATGTTCAGCGATCGGTCATTCGCTGTGAGGAGTATAAACTGAAATTGATAGGAAGTCTCAAATGGCTGAGCAGTTGTGGCTACAGGTCAGGTGGGCATCGGTAGAATACTGAATAACTAGGGGAAAATAGATACTGCCTACAGGAAAATAAGAGAGACATTTGGAGACACGAAAAGCAGCTGTATTAATATAAAGAGCTCAGATGGAAAACCAGTTCTGAGGTATGAAGGGAACGCTGAAAGTTAGATTGATGTAGGGGGCTCTAAAAGGAAATGAATGCTTCACAATATTGTTGAAATGGAAGAGGAAGCAGCTGAGGATGGAATAGGAGCTACTATACTCAAGAAGAATCTGACAGGACACTGAAAGACCTAAGTCCCCTTGAGCCGCGGCTGAGTGTCCAAGCGCATTGCTGCGGTATTCTCCGATGCGCGAGGCCGTTCCCCGTCGGGGGTTCGAATCCCCCCTCGAGGATGGATGTTTGTGTCGTCTTTAGTATAAGATAGTTCATAAGTAGTTTGTATGTTTAGGGACTGATGACCCCGCAATTAAGTCCCTTAAGCTTGACAAACATTTGAACATTTGAAAGCCCCTTGAGTAGACGACATTCCGTCAGAGCTACTGAAGTATCTGGGAGAACCAGTAACAACAAATGTATTTCAGCTGGTTTGGGAACCATCAGTTTATTAGCTCATTAGCAAAATATTGTTGTCGTTGTGGTCTTCAGTCCGGAGGCTGGTTTGATGCAGCTCTCCAACCTAATCTATCCTGAGCAAGCCTCTTCATCTCGTCATAAGAACGGCAACATACATCCATTTGAATTTGCTTACTATATTATTGTCTTGGTCTCCCTTCGCGATTTTTACCTCACACACTTCCCTCCAACGCTAATTTCATAATTCCTTGATGTCTAAGAATGTGTCCTACTAATCGATCCCTTCTTTTAGTCAAGGTATACCAGAAATTCCTTTTCTCCCCAATTCTGTTCAGTACTTCCTTATTAGTTACACGATCCATCCACCTAATCTTCAGAATTCTTCTGTAACACCATATTTCAAAAGCCTCTATCCTTTTCCTGTCCGCACTGTTTATCGTCCATGTTTCACTCCCATTCAAAGCAACATTCCACATAAATGCCCGCAAAACGTTAACACGTATTATTTACAGAAGAATGGTAAGTGTAATAGAAGTTGCTCTCAGAAGAATCAGTTTCGATTTAGAAGGAATCTAGGAACAAGTGTGGCAATTCGCACTTTCCAACATATCTTAGAGTATGAAAATGAAGGCAAGGCAAACCTATATTTCTAGCTTTTGTAGATGTAGTGAAAGCTTTTGGCAGTTTTGACTGGAATACACTCTTTCAAATTCTGAAGTCAAAATGGGTAAAATATAGGGAACAGAAAGTTATTTACAACATGTACAAAGCCCAGACAGCGATTTTTACAGAATGGCATAAAAGGGAATCATTGTTGATTGAAGAGTGAGACAGATTTGTAACCACTATCCAATGTTATTCAATTTGTACACTGAACAAGCTGTGAACTAAAACAAGGAGAAATTTGGAAAGGCATCAAGTTCACGGTGAAGAATTAAAGACGTTGCGATTTCCTGGTGACACTGTAATCCTGTCAAAGACAGCAAATGTCTTGGAAGAGTAACTGAACGGAATGGACGGTATGTAGAAACGAGCGGATAATATGAACATTAATAAGAGCTACACATGGGTGCTGGAATGCAGTCTAAAAAAATCAGGCGATACTTACGGATTTAACTTAGGTAACGAAACAATAAAGATTGTTGAAGAGTTTCATTACTTAGGGAGTAAAATAATATACGATGGTTGCAATATAGAGGATATAAAATGCAGAATGGCAATTGGAAGTGAAGCGTTTTTGAAAAAGTGAAATTTATTAACATAAAAAATTAATATCAGTGTACGGAAGTCCTTTCTTACGGCTTTCGTGTGGAGTGTTGCCTTGTACGAAAGTGAAGCATGCACGTTAAATACGAGGCATGTCCACAAAGTAAGTTCCGATTGGTTATATAAACCAAACGTGAACAGCTACAGAAAAAATATTTATTGTATAAAAATCTACAACTGTTCTACTTTTCTACATAACGTCCGAAATTTTGTAGGCTCTTGTCATAGTGCGGCACAAGTTTTTGTGTGCCTTCTTCATAGAAGGTTGCCGCCTGTGTATTCAACCATGTGGCAAACATGTTCTTTCAGCTCATCATCGTTGACGTATTGACCACCAAGGACAGATTTTAGGTGTAAGAAGAGATGAAAGGAGTCTTCTTCTTCCCTTATTGTTGCCGCCCGACCTCACAAGGCGAATGTGACCAAAAAACTCTTACGAAAATTTCAGTGGGACGTGTTTGATCATCCTCCGTACACTCTCGATCCCAGCGACTTTCTTCCTACACCTAAAACCTGTCCATGGTGGTCAACACTTCAGCGATGATGACGAGCTGAAAGAACATGTTACCACATGGTTGAGCCGGCCGCGGTGGCCGAGGTGACTGAGGCGCTTCAGTCACGGTCAGCACGGCCACTACGGTCGGGGGTTCGAATCCCCCCTCGGGCATGGATATTTGTGCCGTCTGTAGTCTTAGCTAGTTCATAAGTAGTTTGTAAGCTTAGGGACTGATGACCCCGTAGTTAAGTCCCATAAGTTGTACAAACATTTGAACATTTTTTGAACCACATGGTTGAATACACAGGCGGCGACCTTCTACGAAGAAGGCATACAAAGACTTCTGTCACGCTATGACAAATACCTACAAGATATTTTTGTACAATAAATATTTTCTGTATCTGTACACGTTTGTTTTATATAACCAAACGGAACTTACTCTGTGGACATACCTCGTAGTTCAGAAAGGAAGAAGATAGAGGCTTTTGAAATGTGGTGCTACAGATGAATGCTGAAGATTAGGTGGGCCTATCACGTAACTAATGAGGAGATACGGAACAGAATTGGAGTGAAAAGAAACTTTTTTCATGCCTTGACTAAAAGAAGGGATCGATTGATCGGGCATATTCTTAGACATGTAGAAATCGTCAGTTTAGGATAGGATGGATGTGTCTGGGCTAAAAATCACAGAGTGTGATCAAGAGACGAAAACAGTAGGCAGTTTCAAATGGATGTGGTTTGCCAAGTACGATGGTGAGCTGCATCAAACCAGTCTCCGGACTGAATACCACAACATCAAAAACTTCTAAAGATTTATATATCACTTCTGAACATCAAGCGCTGCTATGTATTCTTAAAATCAAGTATACACAGTGTCAACGCAATGTGTTTCTACCTCTGCTAATTCATTAAAATGTGTTGCTGTATTTATACATTAACTGTGGAGAAAAATTAAAATAAAAGTAAACTTCGATAGAGTCTTCATATCAAACATTGAGATGTAAAAAATGAAGTAAATTCCGTTCGAAGGTTTATTTAATTTCTTAGCTGCTGGAATGTCGTCTCTCACCATATCTGAATCATATGGTGCAGGCACATTATTGATTTCCAGGTGAATCTTGATTAAGGATTAAAATTTTTGACTCTACCCATGGGTCCCACAAAAAGCATTATTTCTATCAATTCTATAGAGAGCCCACAATTATCCACTACAGCACACACAACTCTAACAAGAAATCATATTGCAATAAGCAGTGGATATGATCCTTCATTCATTAACACACTGTCAGAGCTCATAAAAATCACACTGAACAAACAACATCATACAACACTTACAATAGACAGGCACCCAGAAGTTAAACATTAAAATGTGGCATATCTTGGAATAATGTATAATAAACTAGAAAGGCTATTCAGAAACACAGATCTAAAAATTAGTTTCAGCCCTAGCAAAAATTTAAGTTGAAAGTTCATTCACAATATAAACCCATCTGGTAAAGAAATTGATGCATGTGGAATTTATAAAAACATTTGCAGCCAATGTGACAAATATTGTGTATGGCAAACAGGTACAAATTTTACAAACATGTTAAAAGAGTATATGGACTGCTACAGACTAAATAAATGTAAAAAAGCAGCAATAGAAACTAACATAAAAGATACAGGACACCCTAAGAAAATTGAAGAAATCCTGAAAATTTTACACAAAATCGGTAAAAGTAAAAGACTCACTACTATGTAGGAATTGGTGATTTTCATCAGTAATACAAAACGTATTATCATTAATGAGGTAACAGTTAAAAATCTCAAAGATCTTCAACTTCCTTAAGCTACTTTTAAGATTTAGCAGAGTTAAAATAAAAAATTACCAGACATCGAGCATAGCAAGTAACACTGTAAATACAGGTACAAGAAGTCAGAACACTTTAGCAATATTAACTCAACCATAATACAACAGTTTTTAAAAAATGAGCCAGTGCAAAACAGAACACTACTAGACAGGCAACATCGAAAATATAAATCGGTAATCGAAAGTGGTACAAACATTTTAGTCATCCACCTCTTTTCCCAGACACAATGTTTTACGGGTATGTGAACAGTTTTCAAATTTTTACGTCTACATGTTCCGAGATAAACTAGTGTATAGTGCAACTGAATAATGCAACAGCTTCACTAATGCACCAGAAACCAGGAACCGTACGAGAGAATAGTAACTGATCAACAACGTTTTATAAGAAGTGAATCATGCGATAACTACACCACAACGTCTCTTAAGCGCATACAGGTGGAAATATAATTCTCAACCACCAGCCAGAACGACCAACAGAAGACATCTGGGCACATCATTTTATGGCCATCCACTGTCCCCCGTTCCCTCCCCACCCCTTCGCACCAAAAACCCCAACAACGAAGAAAACAATTACATAGTTCATTATTTAGTAATGTAAGCAATTTTCTGTATGAGTAACGCCTAATGATGAGCACAACATGCTCGAAACGCGTTGCACTGTATTAAATTAAACAAATGCAATAAAGTGACTGGTAGCTGTAATAACAAATATTAATTAACGGATTAACATATTTGAAAACGATAAAATGTTATTTACAGATAAATGTCTAAAGCACATTGAGCCATTTGATATAATTAGTTATTTAGATATTTACAGGCCATGCAGAAACAACGGCTATGATTCTGTTTTTGTGATTATGTGCTTAAGGATAGAGATACTAAACCTCTGGATCTCAATTATGGATGAAGATATCATTAAACAACGTTGCTGTAGAATAACATCTTAAGAACATATGATAAAATTTCGGCCGCGCGGAAGGACCGTGTAGTCTAAGGCGTTATGCTTCGGACTGGGTGGCCACTTCCGTCAGAGGTTAGAGTCTTCCTTCGGGCATAAGTGTATGTTTTGTCCTTAGTCAGTTTAAGTAGCAGTTTGGTACAAAAGCTTTACAATCATTCGAACGCTAGTTGATAAAATTTCGACTGCCTGAAATGATTATGAAGTGTAGAAATGGCCATCCATACAGGTCGTAGCTGTGGGACCCAAAAATTATTGTTTATCCATGGTTTTGTCAGGAAAACCTCGTAAACAAATGGTGTTTTATTAGCGGTACGTAGTTTCCAACCAAGAAGGTATATTTGGGTCACTGTGGAATATCTGACATAAAGTTACCTGGACACGTGCGGCATTGCCTCTACAATGTTATATAACTTGAGATAAACCTGTATCTAAATAATATTGCTTTCTGAATCCTGATATATTATTGATACGTATTTCTGTAGATATTAAAATTAAATGTTTTACCTTATGTATATAAACGAGGGAATTAATGTAACTGCACGAGTTCATACCTGGGACATTAAAACTGTCATCGATAGAAAAAGACAAAAGAAAGTCCATCTGGTCTGACAGTCGGGGACACTAATTGCAAAAATGTAACGATGTAACGGCTTTTGTGTAGCTCGTCATTTCTGGAACAAAACAAGTATTCCATAGCCAGCCACTGAGGAGAAAACAATAGGAGTGCCGACCGAGGAATAAGCGCATATAAATTCTTTCCAAGTGAAACTCGTATATACTTGACTAGCGTTCGTTGCTCCGTGGCATATATTACAATACTCCGATTTATTATTTCGTTGCATAGAATGCGACTGAAGAGCAACATTTGTGAAAACCGATTGATGCATAGTTGTGTTTTATTTCCTTTATTCTATTTAAAAGTCCCCAGAGGGACAGGTTGGTAGCGAATTACATGCCGATCTTTAAGCCGAACTTTATAACAATGGTTAACACACAGGTGAAAATGCATGCATAAAATTAATGGAGACAATAAGCAATGATTTGAAACATGGTAAAGGAGACATTTAAAAAGCAAATCAAGCGAGTTAAAACATTGATGAGAGATGTATACAAACGACCCACAGTGGTATAAAAGATACACTGAAGAAACAAAAACATTGAAGCACAGATGAAAATTTAAAAGACACAGGCGTCACTCTTGTTCTACCGAATTCGTTGGGCGACCACACTAAACACTTAACGATCACTGACAATTAAAATATTAAGGGTGTGGTTTTAACACTCGGCTATTATACTGTTCGTCTACGAATAGCTACAGTTGAATAATGTAACTACTCGTTTCAACAGACATTACAATCGTAGGGTTACCCTCTAAGAGGATTTCGACCGTGTGTGAACCCCAATGAATAAGGTATGGTTATTAAACTACGTATCCTCACATTTAGTTACGATACAGATTGAATGAAAGCAAAATAATCTTGAAACTACATTTATGTAATCCGAAACCAATCTGTAATCAGTAAAGAAAATCGGTCGCCAGCCTACTTAGTCAAAATCTGTAATATTGTGGCGTGTGTTTCAGGTCTACACCTGAAGTTGAAACTATTGTAGCTGGCCGCGGTGGCCGAGGGGACTGAAGCGCTTCAGTCACGGTCTTCACGGCCACTACGGTCGGGGGATCGAATCCCCCCTCGGGCATGGATATTTGTGCCGTCCTAGTTCGTAAGTAGTTCATAAGTAGTTTGTAAATTTAGGGACTGATGACCCCGTAGTTAAGTCCCATAAGCTTTACAAACATATGAACTATTGTAGTTCAACATACGCTGTATTTTAAAAGTGGTATGAAATTTGCTTAATATTAATGGAATTACTGTCATTAACAACAAATCCAGGATTAAAAACAGAAAAAGATGTGGTTTTCACAACTATAGATAGGCGTACAATTTGTCAGTATGAAAACACAACTACATTAATGAACTAGCTCTGATCTGATTCGGTGAAAGTAAACATAACATACTGTTCTTCCTCAATGTGGGATAGTAATATAACAATCTTGTCTTACTAAATTATTAGGCCTACTTACTGAATTGATATTGTTAATCTCTTTTGCAGAAAGGTAAAAGACATTTAAACAGAATCTAATACTACAATTATAAATAAACAGCAACTGATTATTCTGTTCCACCAACAGTTTTCATTACTTTGACGTAAGTCAGTATATAACCTTTTTGGAAATGATAGCAGGAAAATTTGGCTACTGCACATTATACAACTGCTTTCAGAGCACTGATAGCCTATTTTGTACAGATTTTCAGATTGTATATTAATGGTTTTTAATTTGCATAAACTTCAAATCTTACCTTTGTTGCAGTTATGTACTTGATAACTATCAGTCACATCTATTCTTAAGATGTACCAAGGAATGTTGAAAGTAGACAGAACTAATTTTAATTGCAGTTATGTTTTTGTTATTAAAGATAATCAGACTTATCAGTGACTGTCCTTGATCTAGACTTTATATTAACAAGAGGCCTAACTGTAATCTAAACTGCTCTTATTTTTCTTACTAAACAGATAATCTAGCTGTCATTACTCAATTTACGTTACAAATAAATAAGCTCTTTGTCTCTAAATAACCTACACACTTTCGTAAAACTTTCACAACTGCAAATTTCATACAGAATGTACAGTAGATATTACTTTACTATTCTTTTATTTTATAAACAACAGGATACTCGGAATGTTACTAGAGAAGGAGCTATGTCTAGATATAGTGAAATAGGATAAAAGCAGTGTGTCAAACACAGAATTTATAGTATATATAGTGATTATTTTCACTTCAGTTTACACACTGCTGGTTGAAGCAATAAAAAAAACTAAAATTTGTTACTTGTAAGTCCTATGGGGGTGGCGGCGGAGATTCTCAGTGGCAATAACTGTTGACGGTAATTGTGGCTTGGCTCTTCAATACCACGAGCTCTCAACATTTCTTCTTGGCGTTGGGTTATTAACAATTAGAGCTCCATAAGTAGTTGTCACTCCAACCAAAGAAACTGATGCTTCATCCGAGGCAAACTTGCTGATAGAGCCAAGTAATAATACAACCATAGCTCACTGCTCCGTACAGAAAGCCACTCCCTTTCACCAGTATGTTACCACCATTGCGTCTAACCAACCACCACTCTTTCTCTCTCCTCAGTACTTGCCAAAGTTCTGGACTTTTCTCCCGCAGATACACCACCTTTTACATGCCACACAAGGAAATCCTTTTGTTACACCTTTTACATTCATACATTTAATAAGCCCTATGCATGAACCATCTTATTACAATAACAGGATTATAAAACAAGCTTTAAAATTCTACCTATTTAACAACAATATTTTCATAGTGATAATTTTATAAAAATTACAAAATAATTCCATACATAGAATTAATACATAAAATACATAGCATCAAAGATTTCAGTACAGATATTCCACTACACACAGTCCTTACTCCTACAATCGATACATAAGATGTCCGAATTATAAGTGCAATAAAATTAATAGGGAATTGAGATATAGTGTTACATGGTCCTATTGGAAGTGTAGAGAGGGGAGAAGGGAGGAGTTCGGGACAGGGATTGGGGGATGAGGGGTAGGGAGCTTGGTGGCTTCTAGAGGGGGGCCGGGATGGGGAAAGAGAGAGCACCTATACAAGGGAGGGTGGTAGGATCCGAGTTGGTCTGATGGGCAAATGTCAGGACAGAGGGCATCATCCGGGAGGGGGAGATGACGGAAATTGCCCTGGGAAAGGGTGTGGAGGATATATAGGGGCAGACTGGAGACATGGCAGAGGCCTGAGGTCTGCAGAGGGGACACCAGGGAGTTATGGGAGTCGAGCTTGCGGATAATATAAACTGAACGAAGATGTTCGATGGACAGGAGGAGGTGGTGGACGGGGATGACGTCCTATATGTTTCACATGGGACAGGGACGTCGGATACAGTAGGCGAGTTGGAGCGCATGGCGGGAAAGATCTGTACAGATTTGTAGAAGGACGCAGGGCGGAGATTCAGGCGATATTGAAACAACAAAGGATGAGACACATTAGGGAGCTGTAGGTGTAAAGGATGGTGGAGGGTTGGAAGCCCTAAGTCCGGCCAGAAAGGAGTTTGAGGAGGCGGTGACCGTTGTTGGCTGTCTGTTGAATGGTTTTTAGATGGGGGTCAGCATAAGGAAGCCATTGAGGTTTATGCCGAGTTATTTGATGATAGGGATGTCGCTGATAGAACGGTCGCAGGGAGTCAAGGAGAAGACGTGGAGATAGAAGGAGGGTGTGATCCGACTTATGAGGATAGCCTGGGATGTGTCAAGGTTTACGGAGAGGAGCCATTGGTTACGCCACAAGGAGGAGTGGGACAGGTGAGCGTAAAGGAGATAGTTGAAGGGACGGCGGATCTGGAAGGAGGCGAAGAGACGTACACATTTGAGGGGAAGAGCTTAAGTTTGGAGTTTTAAGAGGAGACCGTGATGCCATGCACGGTTGTAGACTTTTTCGATATCGAAGGTGACAAAGGTGGCGGAGTGACGGGAGTTATGCTGGAGGGAGAGTAGGTGAGAGACACGACAGAACTGGTAATCGACTGAGAGGGAGCATGCTTATGACAGATTCACAGACACAGCAGTTAAATTCATGAAACAGTTTCATGCTATGTGAAGAACTACAAATGTTGTATTAGGACGGATGGATATGATGTTTTGGGCACACGACAACTTGGACTTTAGCGCCCTTTTGATCGACGAGTGTGAACTAAGAAAAAAAGAACTGAATAAACACCAACAAAAGGAAAAGGAGCCAACCTAGTAACACTTTGAGGGCAGCTAAACAAACACACACTCATTGCCGCGGTAGAGTAGCCGAGCGATCTAAGGCTCCATGCTGCGGAGCGCGCGGTTGCTCGCCGTCGGAGGTTCGAGTCCTCCCTCTGTGTGTTTGTCCTTAGGTTAGTTTACCTTAGTTTAAGTAGTTTGGAAGCTACGGACTGATGACCACGCAGTTTTGTCCGATAGATTTACAAACATTTGAACACACTCATTGTTGTCGGCCGTGGTGGTCGAGGGGACTGAGGCGCTCCAGTCATGGTCTGCGAGGCCACTACGGTCGGGGGTTCGAATCCCACCTCGGGCATGGGTATTTGTGCCGTCCTTAGGACAAGCTAGTTGATAAGTAGTTTGTAAGTTTATGGACTGATGACCCCGTAGTTAAGTCCCATAAGCTATACAAACATTTGAACACTCATTGTTGCATATCGATATACAAGTTTGTCTACTAAGTGGTCAAAGTACTTAAAACACAGGGCCAGAGTATCGTGGCTGCCTGAACACCGGAATAAAAAGGATAAGCCAACCACACTCCAACACACTAAAACCTCCAGCCTAAAAGCTTAGACCAGAGGCCAAACAATTCACATAATTTCAAGACTTTGGTCACACTCACTTCTGTATCAGGGTTGAGAGCCATCAGGATTCGCCGCTGCCCTCTCTAAATGTTTTATTAGTATGAACAAGTACTTCTTCACATTTGTGTAACTAATGAGTGGAACTGAACTTGTTATTCTACCTTACGAGTATTTGCCTGACTCGTATTATCTACATTACGTTTTCTGATATCATGAAAGAGCGAGTGCCTAAAGAAACAGTTAATTTACTTTATTTGTTCATCTTAATTACTAAACGGAGCTAGTTGCATAATCTCAAATACTTGGCAAGTTTTCCACGTTATGCTAAAAGCCGGTTCAGAATTTGAATAACTGAGATAGCTTAATTTTGCCCAAATAATTCTAAGGGCGTCACTTCATTATGTGCCTAAAGGTAAACTTGAAATATTTGTACGCATTGGATTAGTTTGAAGTTCCTTATATATGCTATCAATCAACCTTACAGATGAATAAAATTTGCATATTCTTCTCTTTGTTTTATGGTAAAAACTAACAATGATTATAACGAATATTTGAAAGTGTTGAGGGGTTTCCATGCGCCGGCCGCGGTGGCCGAGCGGTCTGTGGCGCGCTAGTCACGTTCCGTTCTGCACGGCGACTATGGTCATGGGGTTCGAATCCCCCCTCGGGCATGGATGTTTGTGCCGTCATTAGTATTAACTAGTTCATAAGTAGTTTGTAAGTTTAGGGACTGATGACCCCTTAGTTAAGTCCCATAAGCTCTACAAACATTTGATTTTGTTTCCATGTATTATAAACATTTCTCATGGTTTCATTTGGTGCATGATATCCTATGCATTTATATTTGGAAGGCGACGGTCTCAGACACGGTCAAACCATTCTGCATATGTACTGACGGTTTTTTGTGTAGAACCTAAGCTTAACGGCTCTCAGACATTTTGTCTCAAAATCCATTCTTCAATAAATATATGAAAATCCCAAAATTATAACTACCCGAAGTACATCCCTTGAAAAGGAAAGTTTAACACGAATTGCGAAAACATCGCTGTAACAACTTCTGGGATGCCATATGCCAGTTCTCCTGTTATTTAATGAACATTTGACTTTCAGTGATAACATTTTGTTTCAGTCTCCTGTGTGCTTGAACAGTAAAAGTATTTATTAATGATATTAACTCAGCATATCAGGTTCAGTACCCTCTTATGCTTAGAATTTGCAGGTCGTTAATCGGTAAATGTTTCTTCCTGAACTCACAAGCTGTGTGTGTTGTTAAGTAGTGTGAGAAATACATTGGATTAATTGCGATCGTTTGACTGTATTAGAGAAGTACAGCGGTGTTAATTCTGGCAACGTGGTGTGGGGGATCATATTCTAGGGCTTCGGCTCACGTCTGGTTGATTGAGAAAATCTGACGGCATGGACTCGTAGCGTCGTCGTCTGTATTGTGATGGCATTTTTCAGGATAGTGGTCGTCTCCTCGTGACCCATGTCTTTCTAAGTTGTGTACTTACCCAGGAGGATCCCCATATCTGTCTCCGAAGGAGTATGGGTGGAACGTGAAATGGTCTCAAAGAACTATTACAGCCGTTGTAGTGATAGCACGTCATGACTATCTTGCTATACTATTCCATCAACAAAACGTGTCATAAACGACATAAAAGTAGCTTTAGAACAGGAAATTATTAACAAACTTGTACTTGTACGCAAGAATGTAACTAACATAACAAGTCCTGTCCTGCCCGTATAAAAATTATCCATATTTCATATAAAATGTAACATGTGCTACAAACTCAATATCAGAAGTTACCACAAACTACAGATCCTACTGCGGCTAGTATAAAGGAGAATGAAAATGGGGGAAGGTGGGCTGTTGTATAAAAAAGAGAAAGAATCAGTAATTCCTGAAGTAGACCTGAAGAAAAAGGAACTGAAAAATAGACTATTTACTTATTATATATTAAGGAAAAGACTGGCAACAGAGTGGGTGGTGGCTCACTTAACTGAAACTTGATATAATAATACAGTTCGAATGGATGTAAATTATTTCTACTAACTGTCTGGAGAAATAAAATACATAATGTACCAACGATATAAAATGTGTAAAATAAACTTTTTCAGGTTTACTTTACTCTGAATTATATCACTCACACCTAAGGAGTAGTTTTGAATCGAGTTCTTATAAATATTGCGGTTTTGCATTATAGCCAACGGAATGAAAGGCAGTTAGGGTAATTAATAAGTTTCCTGATGCAAAGGAGCGAGCTATTTCGTTATCTGTCCGATACAAATCTGTGACAAAAGCTGTTCAACTACAACTAATCTGGTGTCCAACATTAAGAGGAAACTCTTAAACAGATGTGGTCCGAGGGCTAATTGCGAATCGTTTTGTTGTGCCTCGGATGTGGTTACCGTTCCAAAGTCAAGGCAAGGTCGACCATGCGTAGCATCCGAAAGTGATAACCGTTATTTGGCTCTAACGGCACGTCGGTACCTCTGTAACACCTGTCATCGCAGAATCCACTGGAATAATTGCATCGAGGCAAACGATGTACATAAGGCGTCGGAAGACTGTCCTTTCTTGTCGGAGATACGGTGAGTCCTGATACGTCTTCACGGAAGGGAACGTCTCGAGTGTGTCGTCGACATGTCATCTGGACGGTCGTACACTCGGTCAAAGTTCTTTTCACAGATGAGTCTTTATATTGTCTAGAGAGTAATTTTCGATTGATTTGTGTCTGGTGGAAGTGAAACAGAATTCAAGAACCAAAACAATATGGAATGGGACCGATATCGAGGAGGCTTCACAATAGTGTGTGCAACTATTATCTTGACCACTGGAACATCTCTTCGTGAAACTGTAAGGCGGAATCGGCAAGGTTTATTATTATTATTATTTATGCTTTACGTCGCTTTTCAACTGCTATGGTTTGTAGCGACGGTCTGACTAAGGGCGAACTCAACATCCATGCCCAGGGGGGATTCGAACCCCCGGCGGCTGCGGCCTCGCGCAGCGTGGCATGACGCCTTAGAAAGCTTGGCAAGGTTTAACCGGTGTCAGGTATCGCGACAAGATCTTAAGATGTCATGTGCGGTTTTTTCTTTGTGCCTTGCTTAGACTTCATTTTCGCGGAAGACAATGTTCAACATCCTAAAGCACGGATGGCGTATGTTTTCTTGGAAACAGAAGATATTGCACATATGATGTGGTCTGTTCGCTCTCCCGATTTGAATCCAACAGTGCATGTCATGGGTGCACAAGGGAGACAGGTTCTACTTCGTCAGTATGCACCAACAATTCTATAAGACTTGAGAGCAGGTCTTCTGGAAGAATGAGTGTTATTGCCCCAACATAAAAATGATGACATCATTTGCAGCATGCCCATTGTTGTAAGACATCTATTGCTGTGAAAGGGGACCACACTCCGGTGGTCATAGGTCCCTCGACTTACAAAATACTTAAACTACCTTACACCCACATTCCCGAAGGAGGACTCGAACCTCCGACACTACCGCTCGCGCGATCCGAAACTTAGCGCTCCAGACCACACAGGCATTCCCACGCAGGCATACAAAACACATTAATAAGTTATCGGTACCCTTTCATTCCCAGTGTAGTTCCTCGACAACCACGTATTAAAAGCTGATTTATACCGTATTTTGTGTATGAGTCCTTAAAGTCGCATTATTGTTGATGAACAACATGCTTGTAATACGACATTTTGCCGCTTGGTACGCCGTGTAGCCACTTCTGAGGCATTAATCTATCCTTCTTGGAGGTTGTGTTACCATTGCCGTCTGTCCGTGGCTGTGAGTGTGAGCGCAAGTGTGGTTAATGTTACTTTATTTCAGCAGTGAATTGTCTTATCTTTGTTGCTGTGGCGAAGATTAAGCTAGCATTATTGATCTGACACTATTAACTATCAACAAAATAACGTCCCGAGTAACAAAACACCCTAGGCTGTGCATGAAATACATAAGAAAACAATAGTTCTATCAAAAATTTTGAAACACATATTTTTATTTTTAGTGCACTCTGTTAATACAGCCGGCCGCGGTGGCCGAGGGGTCTGCAGCGCGCCAGACACAGTCTGAACGGCCACTACGGTGGGACTTCGAATCTCCCCTCGGGTATGGATATTTGTCCCGTCCTTATTATAAGCTAGTTCATACGTAGTTTGTAAGTTTAGGGACTGATGACCCCGTAGTTAAGTCCCATAAGCTGTACAAACATTTGAACATTTGATCAATTAATACAGAAAACGCTTAATTTTAATTTTTCCAAAGCTGAATTCATAATGTGGGACTGAAAGGGCTAAGCGCTAAGAATGGCGGAGTTGTACTCGTTCAATATTTTGATATTGTTTCTTCTTTACTATCACCTGGTTATACATTTTTGTGGCAGAATAAATACAACCTTGCAAAAATTTCGATTTTTACTTTCATTTAGAACATCAGTCTACGTTAGAAACACTACTAGTTAATACCTGTAGCTCAGTAACTAAAGTTGCTGTGTGCAAAATATATTAATTACATATTAATTACATTTTTCAATACTACGATTCTTAGCTTACTTTTGTTTACTCTTTCATAAAAGGAATAAACCCCGTGAAATACAATGCGCGAGTAATCACTGCATATTTTCTCAAAGTTACTATATATACAGGGTGTCCATGAAAAGGGCTCCCTGATTTCAAAATTAAATATCTCGAAAACTAAGATCGATAGAGGAATGCAGTAAACGGTATGTTTATTGTGAAAGCTGTAAGACGTTTATACAGCAGTTTGAAATAATAGTTACAAAAGCTGCTAACATATGGCGCTGTACAGTTCATGTCAGCATACATGAGTGAAATAACCGTATGAAAACACTCTTTGCAAACAATCACATCACAATGTTTTCAAAATGTTCACCATTGGCACTACAGAGGTGGCGCAAACGGAGAATGATTCGCCATCTCAACCGAAATGGGTTCACGTGCCACAGAGATCGCTGATTCAAGCTCGTCCAGCGTGGCAGGATGCTCCGGATAGACCATGTCTTTCACTGTGCCCCACAAAAAAAAAAAAAAAAAAAAAAAAAAAAAAAAAAAAAAGTCACAGGGAGTCAAATCCGGCGAGTATGGAGGCCAATCCATGCCTGCACCAGTAAATTTGGGATATTCCAAAGCAATGTCTCGATTCCCGAAGTGTTCCTCAAGAAAGCGAAACACTTGTTCGGTCCGATGTGGTCGGGCTCCATCTTGCATAAACCATTCAGTACCTGGTCTATCCTCTAACGCTTGCTGTGTGGCGACAAATTGTTCCAAAATTGCAACGTAACATGCGCCAGTGACCGTTTCTCGAATGAAAAAAGGGCCAATAATGCCTCTGCTGCATACTACAGCCCACAGAGTAACTTTAGGAGAATACAGGGGTTTCGCTTCACACCAATATGGCCTTTCGGAACCCCAAAATCGCCGGTTCTGCTTATTCACGTATCCATTCAGGTGGAAGTGTGCTTCATCTGTAAACAAGATGCAACCAACATCAAATCCTTCATTATCAATCATTGTGAGCATCTGATTAGCAAAGGCAACCCTTTGTTGCACTGCTCGTAAGAGTATGACCTGGTGCGTTTGAATTTTTAATGGAAACACGTGTAGGCTCTTTCTCAGTATTTTCTGCGTGCTGGAACGCTTCAAACCAGTCTCAGATGCAATTCTATGGACGGATGACATTGGATTTTGCTGAATAATTCCAGAAACTGTGGCGATATTTTCAGGCGTAACTGCGGTTTGCTTGCGGCCAACATGCCCCACTAGATCATCAGTTAAGCTGCCTGTTCGTTGAAATTTTGCGAAGAGCGTACGAATGGTTTCGCATCGGGTCCTTTTTGTACATTAAATCGTGGTTGAAAACTTCGCCTTGTTGCCGTAGGACTCTTTTCTAACCTGTAGTACTCTAGCACCAGGAAAACGCGTTGTTCAATGGAGTACATGGGTTTAATCTCTTCCTTCGGTACGCTAACCTCCTTTGACGGTTCAATAGTGGAACTGATCGCTATGGGCTTCGGATCACTACTTATACTAGCGTTACGTATGGCGATTACAGAGCCTTCTGTTAGCAGCTTTTGTAACTATTATTTCAAACTGCTGTATAAACTTCTTACAGCTTTCACAATAAACATACCGTTTACTGCATTTCTCTATCGATGTTTGTTTTCGAAATATTTAATTTTGAAATCAGGGAGCCCTTTTCTGGACACCCTGTAGATACAGCCGTTTCCGATTGTAGCTCCCTTAATTCAAGCTTTAACAGAAGTGTTTCAGCAATCTTTCTTTCCTCAGACATATCGCCGAACGGTATCTTTGATAATCTCAGGTTATGGGCTACAGTTTTAGCCTTCCAGAGGGAAGAAAACGTTAGTTTCTCGTGAACGGTATTCGTCCCCGTTAGGGAGGCGGAGGTGTATCGCATGCTGGTGGCGGGCTCTGGGGATATCGCAGCAGCGAGGCGGCTGCCCTGCGGAGCTGCGCCACAAACTTGCCAGCGATAAGCAGCCGCCAATGTTTTCCGTGGCCTCAAGCGCTCTCTCTCCCTGGCCCTTCTCCGCCATTAAACCGTTCAGCAAAGAAGCTAACATGGTGCTTTCCACGTATTTGATTTTGGAAATGAAGTTATTCCAGGCTGCAAGAAACTAATCCGTTTAGTATTACTGCCTTTGCCTGGATGCTCTACGGCGTGATATAAATTACTGAACTCCCTTCACATTACATGTGATGTGGGGTTGTTACATGGAAATGAAAGAGCGCGTAGAGAATGAAGATAATTGTTTAAGTTAAGCGGTAAGTAAATAAAATAGTTCTTGTTACTGTTGATGTACACGATTGCTCAAGTTTGAGCAGATTATGTGTTAAGCGTAAACCTAAATCCGTGAAATAAAGTAACAAATACGTACGCTAAGCAATGTAGAATGTGTTGTCTGTGTACTTTATGGTAATCGTAGGTTCTACGTAGGGTTGCCGAAACATGGATGAATGGTGGACCAAACAAACACAAATAAGAACGAACATGAAACTGACGAAAAGTATATTTAGTAAATTGTATATGGAAGAGAGCGGCATGTTGCAACGGGGGTGAATTGCAACAGCTAAACGAAGTTTCCCATCAGGTGCTGCAATTGTGTGAAAGTCACTTTCAATTACGTAGTATGCTCACTGTGATGATCAGAGTAGGCAAGCTAAGACTTTTTTTGTGTTTTATTTCTTTGGTCTAAATCGTCATTTCTGAGTAACTATTTATATATTCAGAAACGTTGTGTATATAATAACACGTTCGGTGACAAATACTGCTGCCAGTCTTCCAACGGAACGCGTGGTGCAGTGGGTAGCATCGCAGATCGCTGTGCTTGTGTTCCGCAGTTCGATTCCTCCTACGGACAAAAAAATTTATTTATTTGTATTCACTATTTCTAGAATGTTCTAAATGTTTCTTACGTTTGATGTACTTGTAAGTTCCGGAAAATTCTTTCTATGTATTAATAGTGCAACACTCCAAGCAGGAGGCACTTTGTACTGAGTGTGTGCTTGTGTTAGCAATAAATGTTTCTTAAGTGTGAACTGTTGTGCTCTATTAAAAGACCAGCCTTCGAATTCCGGACCATTTGCAGTTTCAACGTGACGATGTTATATTTCACAAGCTGCGAATAGTTACTTTTGTAGTTTCACAATGTGTGAAATGTAATTTTAGTTTAAAGTCATTGGCGGGGGCTTTACTTCTGATAATATATGCTGATACGCAGCGGGGCATGTAGCAACGTGGTGTTACAACTTACCACGCTCTTGGTTAGGTCGAATATTTACGACTGTCCTATAATGTAATGTTTTTATTGTAATTGTACTTGTATTTTACGTTCACTCAGTCCTCATTTTTATTTTCAGGTAAAGAAAATGCGACATTACAAACGCAAAACAGAAAAAGGTTTTCACAGCTTTAGATTTGATGCAGAGAGCAGCCATTTTGGATCTGAAGAACTGAAATAACTTTATATTTGATACTGTACCCTCTCTCGAGTAATCATAAGAAAAGAGGAAACAGACGGAAACGTTACTTGTGGGTACTGTAACAAACAGATGAAAGTGTTTTCAGACAGTTAAGAAAAAATACTCATGGATTATATCGTGAGATCCAGAGAGATCCAGAAAAATTATGTTCGGGTTGACCAAACAGATAGAAAGAAAAATGGGGCTTCTTTGTGGAAATGCTTTACTAGAATATGCAATCATCTTCGGCACAAAAAGCAATAGCTAGGGACGATTAGATTTCAGGATTTTTGGAGAGAAACAATGATGTATCCATCAGAAAAACTGAAAGCACAAGTTTTGGAAGAATGACAGCATTTAATAAAAAGCGTTGTTTTTTTCCAAAGGTTAGGAGGTGTTTACTCGCAGCACCCTCTTCCCCCTTCCAGAATCTGGGACGTGGATGAAGTAGGTGCAAGTACAGTGTTGAAGATAAAGATGGGTAGTTCAGCACAAAGGTGTGAAACAAGTTGGAATTGTGATCTCTGCTGAACGGGAGAAATGGTAACAGTAGCAGCTGCTGTATGTACACAAGGGACATTGGTTCCAATGCACGAGGGAAATTCATCCAATCCCGATTAACTTCCCAAGAATAAATGTTAAGGATCATTTTATCCATGATGGGTGCATTGGATGCATGGGTGTTCCACAGGTTTTGAATGGAAGGTTTAGGAAACTTTTTAATTATTTCTAGACCATTTTAAAAGCCAGACCAATAAAATAATATCATGTTCTACTACTGTTGAACAACCATTCGTCCCATCTCAATGTTGAAGCTCTTAATAAATGTAAGAACAGTGGTGTAATGCTTCTAGCATTTCGTACCCAGTGTTCTCACAAATTACAGCCCCTTGATTTGAGCATCTTTAGTCCTTTCAAGAAATTGAGTTCAAAAGGAATCGATGTCTCTTTTCAAAGGAAAAAAATGCAGGAAAGACACAAACAATTTATGATTTACCTTCCATTATAAACAAAGGACTTCCACCACATTCACACCAGCAAACATCAACTCAGGATTCGGAGCAACAAGCATAGTCCCATTTGACCCTGACAAATTCCAAGAATGTGATATTTCTTCATCTTTTGTGGCCGAAAGGCCTGTTGCAGAAGAAAAACTTTTAGATCCTCTTGCTAACTACGAGAATGTGGTGAATGTTGTTAATGCTGCTCCAGGTCGTTACACAGTGAAATATTTTGCCCCTGACCACAATTACCCTTTCCCTAAAGCTGGTCCAAGGAAAAAGAGCAATCTGGAAAAATGAAGAGGAAGTATGTTATCTTTACAGACACATTCCTAAAACAGGCTCCAGGAAAAGAATGGGATGAAAGAAATCATAAGATGGCACTGACGAATGGAAGTAGAAATAAAGGAAAGAAGGAAACAACAACTACCACCAAAAGAAAATTGCAGTTACATCCGTCTTCCGAAGAAAAAGACAGTTATTGTATGATCAGCGGTGATGTTTATAGAAAGGGAAAGGAAAGGGAAAGGAAAGGGAGTTTTCTAAAGACATGCACAAATAATGATCCTTTTTATGTGTGTGCAGGCTGTTTACACAATTAAGACACTTTTTTCATGTCAGATATTTCAAACTGAAGTCGATACTTTTAGTGAAATTTTTATGCATTGTAATGTATTGTAACATGCCGCGGTGGAGTAACCGAGCGGTCTCAAAAATGTTCAAATGTTTGTTAAGCTTATGGGACTTAAGTACGGGGTCATCAGTCCCTAAACTTACAAACTACTTATCAAGTAGCTTATCCTAAGGACGGCACAAATATCCATGCCCGAGGGGGGATTCGTACTCCCGACCGTAGTGGCCGTGCAGACCGTGACTGGAGCGCCTCAGTCTCCTCGGCCACCGCGGCCGGCCCGAGCGGTCTAAGGCGCTACGCTGCGGAGCGCGCGATAGCTCGCCGTCGGAATTTCGAGTCCTCCCTGGGACGTGTGTGTTATCGTTAGGTTAGTTTACCTTAGTTTAAGTAGTTTGTAAACTACGGACCGATGACCTCGAAGTTTGCTCAGATAGATTTACAAACATCTGAACATTTTATTGTAACGTGCCTCATTGGTGGAGTAATTTCAAACACGTGACAACCTCTTCTCTATGCTTTATTGTAACCATTCTAATAGTCTAATCGGACATTTTATTAGTGCTTTCTGTGTGTAAAAGTGTGTAGTTTCTGACTACCAGCCGGCCGCGATGGCCGAGTGTACTGCGGCGCGCCAGTCACGGTCTGCACGGCCACTACGGTCGGGGGTTCGAATCCCCCTTCGGGCATGGATATTTGTGCCGTCCTTAGTATTAGCTAGTTCATAAGTAGTTTGTAAGTTTAGGGACTGATGACCCCGTAGTTAAGTCCCATAAGCTCTACAAACATTTGAACATCTGAGTACCAATTTCAAATAAAAAAAATTAGTAAAGATTAAAAACTCATTTTTGTTGAACATGCTCATGTCTCCCCTACACCCAATACTGATTTTCAGTCTTGCAGGTCAATTAAAAAATATTACTGGCTCGTATTATCTTTGAAGCTTTATAGTAAATGCATTTAATTAAGGAATACTGTAAATGAACAAAGTCTATCTGAATGTCTTAGTCTTGATACCTTGACTGCACCATACTCTTGTTTGACGCGGTGGAATGTCCGTGCGCTCTAAGGCGCCTTGCTGCAGGGCGCGCGATTGCTCCCCGTCGGAGATTCGAATCCTCCCTTGGGCATGCGGGTGTATGTGTGTGTGTGTGTGTGTGTGTGTGCGTGTGTGTGTGTGTGTTGTCTTAGTTTAGTTTAAATTGTTTATACGCCTGGGGAATGATAACCACACGCGTTAAGTCCCCTTCAGTTTAACACGAGTCTATGAGCTTTGTGGACTAACGACAACTTGGCAGCTACACAGACTACTAACGTCAACTACTGACAGTAGTTATTCACTACTGATTACAGCAATTTCTTCCGTTGTTTGGATGATAACATTGTGATACTGGATATAAACAATAGTGTGTATTCTCCTCCTGAGGAGAGTAGGTTATCACAACTGTTTACTACGATTTCAAATGCTACTATCTCTGTTAGGATTGGAGGCTGCTAGGCGGTGCTTAATTTAACATTCTTTCCTTATATTTGATACAAATAGCATGTATTTAATTCCGGAAAATGGATACGTCATAACGCATTGGAAACCCTTGTTTTTTGCAAAATTTACTGCTGTTACTCTACCTACTAAGCCTCGATATAACTAGGGGAATCTTACTTCAGGGATGTTAAACATTAATTTTACGATTACTTTGCGATAATTGATGTAATATCACAATTTGTAGAGTTTCTATTTTTTAAATGTCTTTTTTTCTTAATACATTCTGTACTGCTATGGCATACAGATTGAATGAACTTCCAAGTTTAGCGTATTACTGGGTTTTAAACCACACACGAAAAATAACTGTTAGAGGAAATGAGTGGTACTAGATCAGAATTTGCTGTCAGTTATTTAGGTTACGTTAATACACTGATGAAAAAGAGTCATCAAACTTGATGGAAAGGCTACAGTGAGATTTAACTAGCATCACATATGTGTGAAATAATTGAGTAACCTGTTCAAAGTATGTAGAGAACGAAATACGAATATTTTTACATACTGATCCAGTTCTGCCATCTGATTAAATTCGACAGGATATGTTTTCATACTAAGTCAATCGACTGCATGATTAAGCTCGGACAGCACACGATTTTCATTACAAATTTTTATTTTCTGCCTAATTTGCAGCATTTCAGCTGTTAATCAGCAAGGAAATTGCACCAGAGAACTTCGTTTATAGAGTTTATAGGCATTAAGATTTATTTAATTATCTGTGTCATTAATTTCATAACGCGCTAGGCTACGTTTATAATGGCGGCAATTTGTTTTTAGCCTGTTTTGTAGGTAATTCATCTGTTATGTAGCAAGCTTGTTTGTATCATCGAACAACTTACTTTAGATAGTTGAATGCTACAATTATATTATAATATTTGATGTTGCCATTTTGCCATAGATGACATCTGTGACTGGTGCTGCCACCTGCTCTTAGAGATGAGAGAATGAGAGATTAAACTTCAAAGTCTTTTATTTTGCGTTTTTTTTCGGATTGGCACTGTATAATTTAAGAAAAATCACTTGTCGGCAGCTGCAAATTACTATTTCTTTATTTATATTTTATATGCGAATACTGGTTTTTAATTCAACTGGTGAACAGTGATTTTGTTGACAATTATTTGACAGTGAAATTAGGGTAACTTTCTGGACTTGAATGCGAATATGTTACTAGTTTTGTTCAATTGGCTCTATTTATTGTGATAATGTACAATATTTAGATAAACAAACAAACGTGCAAACAAAAATTCAGAATATTATTTCAAATACATTGAGTACACAGTCAAATGAAAAAGAGAAATACACACGAAAATCAGTCACAAAAATGCAGTTTCACTGTTCATTCAGCATGTAATACAACAATAAAGGAAAAAAAACAGACTTTTGAAAACATTACAGTTAGCATATGTCAAAGCTCCGTCTGTAAGGCTTTCTCATGTGTTGATCATCAGAACAGTCACGCTTAAGTTTCCAGCAATAGAGTGGCATTATATGCTTGTCCTATCTACCTTGATATCGTTTTTCCATCACCTGAAAATCTTGATAGATTCTTTCATCATGTTCCTCGCTGTAGTCACAAAGGTTGTTCGGAAATCTATCACTATGGCTGTGAAGGTAGTGAATCTTAATGCGTATAATATTAGCCCCTGAGCTTTTGAAGTTTCTGAGCATGATGTTCACCAGGTCCTCTTAATTATGTGCTTCCAGTTTACTCAAAAAATTCTTAACAACAGTGACAAAACTTCTCTACAGTGATGTATAAACTCCCGAATTTGGGGACAATGAAATATACCAGCTTTTAATGTTTCATTTGTGAGTCCAAGGAACGAATTGCATATATATATATATCTGAATTTTTGTCCAATACTTTCGAAAATTTGCTTCATTAGACCAAGCTTCATAAGAAGTGGTGGAAGACTTGATTTTGTCCCTATTAACTAACGGTTCTTTTAGGATATTAGCTGCTCCTACAGTTTAGCTATCTCTTGTTGGCCATGATCATGCTTTGCTCTGATGTCGCACATGCAAATATAGAAAGGGAATTTAGTGTATCCACTTAGATGTCCAATCAAAATGTCCACCATTTGTAAATCAACACAGTTAGGCCCTTGGTGTTAATTATAACGAAGTTTCGTTCGACTGCCACGCCACTCTGTGCACAAACAATGGAGGGGGGCCTCTGACCTTCAAACCAGCAGTGTGACCTAATGACTCTCCTTAATTATGAGACACGAGAAGGTGTCTCAAGTGCCTATCACTTCCCATAATCTCAACTTTTCACCTATAACGTAGAACATAATTATGAGACATTACATTTCTACATATGCAATTACAAAGTATAAAATGTATAGGCATACAGAATTATGGAATTCACAACCGATTAACTGATATTTTAACGATTAAATGCTACACGTCAGAGGTAACCTATACCTAAAAAGCTTGAGCCAATTGGGGAAATCTGCTTTCAGATTCAGATTCATCATACCAAATATACCCAGTATTCGTTCTAAAATCCCTGGCAACAGGAACAAATATGTTTTGTACAGCCGAGATATTTATATACAGTTTCATATATTCTAATTGAACATCCCATAGGACCTCTTATATAATTAATTATTAAAATTTAGTTCTTTGTCCAATCATTGTAGATCGTGCCACCCGCTCCTTCTCTCACCATGACATTTCCCTGATTCATCATGACTGTCCTATCCTCCAAACTCCCACCCTACTGTATATCTACAACTACATACATATTTCACAATGCACCCAAACGTGCACCGTTACTTGCCTTCCTGTTCCACTCCCATATAGAATGATGTAGATAGAAAAACGGATGATTGTATGCATCCGTACGAGCCCCAGTCTCTCTTATCTTATCTTTGTGGTCTTTACGCGAAATGGAGGTTGGCGGCAGTATAACCGATCTACAGTCTGCCTCAAATTCCGGACTTCTAAATTTCTTCTACAATGTTTCTCGAAAGAACATCGCCTTTCCCCCAGTGACCCCCATTCGAGTTCCCTAAGCATATCAGTAACACTCGTGCGGGAGTAGGTATGAATTGACAGTCCTGCGGCAAAATTCAAGATGGCGGCTGGAAAAATTGACCTCCGCCTTCACCGCCTTCCGGTACTGCGGCAAAATTCAAGATGGCGGCCGGGAAAACACACCCCACATCTGCCGCCTCCAGGGGCAGGCCCACCACCTGCGCCGACAGCCTGGCGCCACCCATGACATGTCCAGACCTGTCCACCCCCAGACAATTACGTAACTGCATGTGAAATCATCAAAGTGCACTTACGGTATCCAATGCGATGTGCGTCATGCCCTCCGCCAGCCGCCCCCACTGTCCCTGTCAGCTGCCCGCCATCTCACACCCACCGCCCCTGATTACTTTTATTAAATTTTCATATCAAATTAATTTTGTGCAACTTCAACGCCCCCACCCAGCCCCCGCCGCCCCCTCCCGCCGCAGCCGCCCACAACAGTCCTAAAGATTGCCGCCCCTGCATCTCCCAAAATAATTTTTACAGAATTTAGACCCACAGAACAAAGAAATGTGAGTTATTTAATTATTCACCTGGAAATACCGCTTAAAAGTATAGTTTAGGGAACATAATAGAGTCTTGCTAGGACAAGATCAGCTGGTTTTGATTTGATTTGATTTTGTGATCAGTGGCTTGATCAATATGTCTCTATACCACACGTCTCGAAGAATACATCTAGAATCGTAGGATGCGTTGTACCTCTCGCTCATATAAAGGTTATTTGGTCATTCTCCTAGAAATATCACTCAAAAGCATAATTTGGAGAATAAGTCGGAGTCATACCAGTGCATGATCCGTTGTTTGTGAAATAAAATTTTGTGCTCAGTAGATCGATTTACCCTAAAAAGAGATGGAGGTCAGTCTGTTGCATTTTACGTTTTCGTGTCTCTGCACAACTTTTCGTGTTGTTGGTTGCGAATATAAGCAATATAGGAAAATTCTTCTGTTGACAGGCCCTTTACATTTCGGTGGTGTGTGTAGATGACTTGCAGTTTGTCTGTTGGTGTTGTAAGACACATTATACTAATTTTTTAGTGTTATCGTTGTGTGCCACCCCCATGAACCGCAGACATTGCCGAGGTGGGGTGGCTTGCGTGACGCAACCATGCAGATAGCCGTACCGTAGGTGCAACCACAGCGGAGGGGTATCTGTGGAGAGGCCAGACAAACGTGTGGTTCCTGAAGAGGGGCAGCAGCCTTTTCAGTAGTTACAGGGGCAACAGTCTGGATGATTGACTGAGCTGGCCTTGTAATATCAGCTACTGTGGCTTTGCCATACAGTTACTGCGAACGGCTGAAAGAAAGGGGAAACTACAGCCGTTACTTTTCCCGAGGACAAGCAGCTCTACTATATGAAAATATGATGATGGCATCCTCTCGGGTAAAATATTCCGGAGGTAAAATAGTCCCCCATTCGGATCTCCGGGCGGGGACTATTCAAGGGGATGCTGTCATCAGGAAAGACAATACTGGCATTCTACGGATCGGAGCGTGGAATGTTAGATCCCTTAATCGGGTAGGAAAATTAGAAAATTTAAAAAGGGAAATGGATAGGTTGAAGTTAGATATAGTGGGGATTAGTGAAGTTCGGTGACAGGATGAACAGGATTTCTGGTCAGGTGCGTACAGGATTATAAATACAAAATCAGTTGGGGGTATCACAGGAGTAGGACTGATAATGAATAAGAAGATGGGAATGCGGGTAAACTACTATGAGCAGCACACTGATCGCATTATCATTGTTAAGATAGATACGAAACCAACACCGACAGCAGTAGTACAGGTTTATATGCCAACTAGCTCTGCTGATGATGAGGAGATCGAAGAAATATATGAGGAGCTAAAGGAAATTATTCAGACAGTTAAGGGAGAGGAAAACTTGATTGTGATGGGAGACTGGAATTCGGTAGTAGGAAAAGGAAGAGAAGGAAAAATAGTAGGTGAATATGGACTGGGCAGAAGGAATGAAAGAGGAATTCGCCTGGTATAATTTTGCACGGAACGTGATTTAATCGTAACAAACACGTGGTTTAAGAATCACAAAAGATGGTTGTATACGTGGAAGAGACCAGGAGACACCGGAAGGTATCAGATAGATTTTATAATGGTAAAACATAGATTCCGGAACCAGGTGATAAACTGTAAGACATACCCAGGGGCAGATGTAGACTCTGACCATAACTTGTTAGTCATGAACTGTAGGCTGAAACTGAAAAAAACTGCAGAAAGGTAGGAAAATAAGGAGATGGGACTTAGATAAATTGAAGGACCGTGAAATTCTGGAGAAATTCATAGGGCGATTTAGGCATCAATTGGCAGAAACAGGGGGAAATAAAACAGTAGAAGAGGAATGGGTAGCACTGAGAGATGAAATAGTGAAGGCAGCAGAGGACAAAATAGGTAGAAAGACAAGACCTACAAAAAATCCTTGGATATCACAGGAAATACTAAATTTAATTGATGAAAGGAGAAAATATAAAAATGCAGTAAATGAAACAGGCAAAATGGAGTACAGACGACTAAGAAATGAGATTGACAGGAAGTGCAAAATGGCTAAGCAGAAGTGGCTAGAAGCCAAATGCAAATCTGTAGAAGAATGTATAAGAAGGGGAAAAGTAGATACCGCCTACAGGAAAATAAAAGAGATATTTGGGGACGAGAAAGGCAACTCTGCGAATATCGAGAACTCAGAAGGGAAACCAGTTCTCAACAAAGAAGGGAAAGCTGAAAGGTGGAAATGAAAGGAAATGAACTTACAGACGATGTAGTAGGAAAGGAAGAGGAAGTAGATCAAGATGAAATAGGAGATACTATACTGAGAGATGAATTTGACGAAGCCCTGAAAGACCTAGGTCGAACAAGGCCCCAGGAGTAGATGACATACCCTCAGAGCTACTAAAGTCTCTGGGAGAGCCAGCCATGACAAAACTATTTGAACTGGTGTGTAGGATGTATGAGACCAGCGAAATACCTTCAGACTTTAAGCAAAATGTAATAATCACCATTCCAAAGAAATCAGGCGCTGACACGTGTGAAAATTACAGAACCATCAGTTTGATAAGTCATGGTTGCAAAATTTTAACACGAATTATCTACAGGAGAATGGAAAAGCTGGTAGAAGCTGACCTCGGGGAAGATCAGTTTGGATTCAGGAGGAACGTAGGAACCCGGGAGGCAATACTCACTTTACGTCTTATCTTAGAAGATAGATTAAGGAAAGGAAAACCTACATTTTTAGCTTTTGTAGATTTGGAGAAAGCATTTGACAATGTTGACTGTAATACACTCTTTCAAATTCTGAAGTCAGCAGGGGTAAAATACAGGAAAAGGAGAGTTATTTACAACTTGTACAAAAGCCAGACCGCAGTTATTAGACTCGAAGGGCATCAAAGGGAAGCATCAGTTGGGAAGGGAGTAAGACAGGGTTTTAGCCTTTCTCCGATGCTATTCAATTTGTACATTTGTGAAGGAAAGCAAGGATAAATTTGGAATGGGGATTAAAGTTCCGGGGGAAGAAATAAAAACATTGCGTTTTGCTGATGACATTGTAATTCTGTCAGAGACAGCAAAGGACCTGGAAGAGCAGTTGAATGGAATGGACAGTGTATTGAAGAGAGCGTATAAAATGAACATTAACAATAGCAAAACAAAAATAATTGAATGCGGTCTTAGAAAATCAGGTGATGCTGAAGGAATTAGATTGGGTAACGAAACAATGAAGGTGGTAGATGAGTTTTGTTACTTGAGTAGAATAATGGTCACAGTACAGAGGATATAAAATGCAGAATGGCAATGGTAAGAAAACCATTTTTGAAAAAGAGAAATTTGCTAACATCGAATATTAATTTAAGTGTAAGGAAGTCTTTTCTGAAGGCATGTGTGTGGAGTGTTGCCTTGTACGGGAGTGAAACATGGACGATAAGCTGTGCGGACAGGAAGAGGATAGAGGCTTTTGAAATGTGGTGCTACAGAAGAATACTGAAGATTAGGTGGGTAGATCGCATAACTAATGAAGAGGTACTGAACAGAATTGGTGAGAAAAGGAATTTTTGGCATACCCTGACTAAAAGAAGGGATCGCTTGGTAGGACACATTCTTAGACATCGAGGAATCGTAAATTCAGCATTGGAGGGAAGTGTGTGGGGTAAAAATCGCAGAGGGAGACCAAGTGACGCGTATAGTAAGCAGATTCAAGTGGATGTGTGTTGTCGTTCTTATGAGGATATGAAAAGGCTTGCTCAGGATAGAGTAGGGTGGAGAGCTGCATCAAACCAGTATCCGGACTGAAGACCGTAACAACAACAAACATCAATGTGTGCTGATAAATCTGTAGTCGAAGATAGATTACCTAAAATACGACAGTATGTATTCTACAAGGTTAAACTAAATTGGTCTGGGTGGTTAATAATACTATAGAATGTTGTTACTATGGATGTAATCTGTAAGGTGTATGTGGTGTATACGATATATGTAATAAGAGTGTAATAACGAAGACAGTTTTCTGTCTCTCCAATGTGTGTTTTTATCAGTTTCTCAAAGGTATGTTGTGTGGTCGTTAACGGCTGCATCACCTTCTATCTGGAAAACACAGTCGATGATTGGTGTTTATATTCTATTTTATCAGCTCTGTTTCTTCCTCTATAGCCTGTTCTAACTTTCATAGGATCGACTGCTAAGATACATAGAAGCTATTGCGTGTTGTACTTACCAGTGTGGGTTCTAAATGTCTGATCCAGGCTATTTCCTCTTAAACATAAAGACGTGGTTAGTTGCAGGAGTCGTACAACCTCGCGATGTGTTTAAATACTTCTTCAGCTACAATATTACACAAATGCATAATTGGCCGTACATTCCGCTGACTTAACAGGAAAGCACTCGAAGGTTGTGATGTGAATTTATTTGAACTCTGCGACTATTTAATTTAAAAAAGGATATATGTGTGTCTGTTGTGTTTTATTAAGTTATCGTAGCTGTTTACATTTTTCGCGATGCAGTATGTGATATAAATTATACATACAAACGTCACTTGTTGTTTGGTGGAGAACATGAGATGAGTGGCATTGGCTCTGTTGTGTAAGAAGCTTGGTGGAACACGTAGGCATCTGCCAGTATTTCATTAGAATTTAGCTGCATTTTGGCATCTCTCTGTAAATGACGAAGCATTCAGTGTGTGTTGGCTACCAGAACCCCAAGGGATTCATCGGTGGTTGAGCGTTCCAGCTTGTCATTTAATTGGTGTAAAGATTTGGAACTTGTAATGTAGCATGTATTAGGATTTTCAGGGCTACTGTGGTTTTGATTTTAAATGGTTCTTCATATGGAACGATCATGCAAAAAGTATGTTCTGAGTAACATCTGTGTCTTACTAGGCGTCGTTCATTTTATCCTAAAAAGGGGTAGATGTTGGTGCCCTGTGTTGTAATCCTATGATTTAATGTGAAAATCACCGATCTGTGGATCGCATTGTCCTAAAAAGGGTTAGAGTTGGATCTGATGTGTTGTAAGCTGTTGTAGAACAGTATCGTTTTCGTGATGTGGGAATCGAGTTAGACGCATTATAGGTTCCTTTCCTCCGTGGAAAGAGCCTTTCATTCTTCTGCTGTGTATATAGACCAACCTTAGGAGATGTTTACTGTAGGTCATAAGACCTGTAGAGTTATCAAGTGTGTTGAGGAGCACTCCAACGTCGATGTTATTACGTAAAATATGTAATAGTTTGAATCTGCAACAGCTACTTGTTGTTAAGACTTATAGCTTTTTATGTAGAACGTTTCGGTTTTATAGGTCTATGGGTCTAGGAGAAAATAACGGAAGAACCGTTATGTGTCAGAACAGCAGTGCTTCGATTGGTAGAGTATCTGTTAGTTGGTCAGTTATCAGAGATGTACTTTTGTGCTGTTCTAGTCTACAGATAAGCAAGCATTTAAGTCGATGTTTTGTCATACATTGGTGTATGGACTGGAGTTTGACTTTACATCACAATTTAGTGCTCATCTGACTGTGTGTATGTGTGTGTGTGTGTGTGTGTGTGTGTGTATAAAATAGGTTATCGCTAACAATATTTTCATCATGCGGGTTATAACGGCTGTTGTATTCAACTCCTACGCTAAATAGCTCGTTTGTGTCAACAGTGAGAAAATGATCCATAGAAGTTTTGCAGTATTTGTCGGTAATACGACTGTGCACGGATGTCTCTTTATGACCTGTACATATGTCTTTATTCTGTTGATGGAGCATTAGGAGCGATGGTATAGCTGTGACAAATCGTTCGTGTTTTTATTCTTATGGCTGTTGATAGAAGTACTGTAATATTCTATCTTCGTAAGATTAGATCGCGTGTGTTCGTAATCTAGTGTGTACGATGTATAGTGGCTTGTGCAAAATACAGATTTTGATCTGTTTAGTAGTACGGTTTGTTGCAACCTAGACGTGTTATGTAGAACACTGCATATTGATACTTAGTAGTATGGATATGTGTTAGGGCTGTGGTGTATTTATCTCGTTTTTAGTGGTGTTTACTTTACGAATGGACCCCTCTCTGTAGCGTAGCAGAGATGCTTACAGTGGTAAATTACTGTTCTTCGGCCGAGAAGCATCGATTTCAATAAACCCTATGGTTAGGTGATTTAAAGCTGGGTAGTTACCTTCGTTGGGAGCCGTGTTTAATCGTTTGTTTAGTCTCTTAAAGATTGATCTTGGCTTTCAATAAAATTTTTGGTTGTTGTTTTAGTTCGAAATGGTGTAGAATATTTTCCGTTGTAGGTTGTAAGGATTAGATATATATAAGAAAATAGCTTGTTGTTAATCTGTATCGTTCCTTGTTAGCTGTTCTATGTTTGTCAGTCAGTTTTAAGAAGTAAGTGGGTGTGTTACAGATGTTTATCAAAATGTTCAAATGTTTGTTATGCTTATGGGACTTAACTACGGGGTCATCAGTCCCTAAACTTACAAACTACTTACGAACTACCTTATACTAAGGACGGCACAAATATCCACGCCAGAGGGGGGATTCGAACCCCCGACCGTAGTGGCCGTGCAGACCGTGACTGGAGCGCCTCAGTCCCCGCGACCACCGCGGCCGGCACAGATGTTTATCAGGTGTACTGATTTGTTAGAAGGGTGAATAAGATAACTGTTTGTAGTCGAGTGATTGTTAAACGTACGAGGTATGTTGTCTAGTGACAGAAAACGTTTCAGAAATACTGTCTGGTGGAGTATGCAATGCAAAAAGATGCCTGAGCAATCGGTTAGATGTTCGTGAGGGATCCGTCAACAATGTAGAGATAGCGAGATTATGACATGCTAGTTAGTTTAGGAGTTTAGTAAAAAGAGCTGCCGTTGCAGAATAGCCTTGCGCAGTACGGCGCTCAGCTGCGGTGCGCGCGGCCGTTCGCCGTTGGGGGTTCGAGTCCTCCCTCGGGCATGTGTGTTGTCATTAGCATAAGTTACTTTAAGTTAGTGTATGTAGTTTTCAAGCTTAGGGACTATGACCATCATAGTTAAGTCCCTTAGATTTACAAACATTTGAACATTTAAAAAAGCTGTGATGGCTAGATCCGTTTGTTGTAGGTTAGTGTTGTAGTTAGGTCGTTGGGTTGTTCAAATGTTCAAATTTTTGTATAGTCTATGGGACTTAACTACGGGGTCATCAGTCCCTAAACTTACAAACTACTTATGAACTACTTACGAACTAGGACGGCACAAATATCCATGCCCGAGGGGGGATTCGAAACCCCGACCGTAGTGGCCGTGCAGACCGTGACTGGAGCGCCTTAGTCATCGCGGCCGGCTCGTTGGGTTGGAGATGGTTGTTGATACATAGAGTGTCGCAGGCTAGTTGGTATAGAATTTACGTAAAAAGTCTTTGAAATACTCTAAAATAAGCGATGCAGTGTCTGTTTCCAGTTGTGGATGATGTGTTGCGATAGAGCTCTTAAGAAGTCGATTTAGGATTATGTTCTTGTGGTTGTAAAAACCTTGCGCTGTGTACGTTACGAAATATTGCCTGTTTGATAGTGTGTTAGTGGTGTTTAATTTACGACTGGTGTTAGGTGTTTGCGGTGGTATATTATTGTTTATCTTTTAACTTATATATTGGTAGTTAATTCGAAAAGTTCGTCATTGTAAGCCTTGGAGATAAGGCAAATTTACCATTCCTCCTACCTAGCGACGGTGTTGTGAGAGCACTCGGAATACTGGAGAAACTCGGTAAGGAAGCACAGGAGAACATCCAGCAAATCATGTTGCTGTGCCTTATAAAGTGCGGCTAGCCAATGTTAAACTAGATGTTGTAAAGGCAGAGCTCCCATCTATACTATAACGGCTTCGTGTGGGTGACTTTTATCTCCTGGATTTTCGCATCCCACACGATTTCACTGGGATTTTTAACAAACTAGGCACAAGCAAGTACCTAGTTCTCTTCCTTGACTTTCGCTTTGGAAGATGCTGTATAGGGAACAGAAACGTGATAGGGCAGCTGGAATCGATTGATGAATTGCCGAGTAAAAATATATATAAACTTTTGTTTGTTGAATTAAGAGTTCTGGTGTCAATAAAATCACCGGCATTCATCTTATCGATTTTACAAAGTGTCCTATCAGGCGTTTACGGGATACTTTTAGCTCTTCGTTTGGCATTACCAGACTGGATGCTACAATATACATTTACGGACTAGATCGGAAAAGAGGATAGCCAATATTTACAAAGTGCAGCGCTGTACTGTGTGTCAATCCCATCTCGGCTAACGAATTCCTTAGAGAGCAGTTGTGTTGTTTTTCGCAAATTGCTTTCTGGGTTAATAAGAACATCGAAAACTGACTGCTGTGTCCGTAAATCTAGCGAACTCCTCTGCCCAACAGCATGTTTGCGGTCTTAAGGGTTAATTGATTGGTACATTGCGTTTGCATGGTAATCAGAAAAATACGTTTAGAAATATGACGATCGGTGCCTGTTTATCTGGCGCTCTTCTCGCACTGTGCGCTGCCGTTTGTGAGACCTACGGCGTATTACGCCCGACTTTAATTTGCTGGTTTAAACGTTTCTATTTGTGAAATATTATTCCGAGAGAGGATAACAGCTCAGAAGACCTCGTTGATGAATGTTTTGACCTCTAGAGGACCTACTAAATTTCGCTGTGTTTCAGCATTGTCTACTATTATTATTAAGATGGATCATCTATCATCGTCTGTACTTTGACATAGGACTTCGAAATATGTGAGGTTTGTTGGTGTTTTCTTTTAACGATCAGGTGTTGTGGTGTGTAGGTCAGCATCCTAGGCATCGTCGTTTGCAGTAATTATGGATTAAAAAAAAATCAGAGTACGGTTTAGTGTATTGAAAAAATTGGAGTAGGACTTTTTGTCTATATTTTGGGTAAAGGGTGGGTCTATCTTGCTCTACAGAACTGAAAATCTGTTGTATCCAAGCTATCGGGCTCTATTGGCGAGTATCATTCAGAAGGAGGATGTTGTGAGGTCAATGCTTTCTGGGAAAAAGAGTTATAGTGTAGACGGTCGGAAATCGGTAGCCTGCTGATCTTAAATTATTCACAATTTCTTATTGTGTATTGTGACTCTCCGCGGAAATAACTTTGTAAAACAGGGTTTAGTTTTGTTTAAATATCTTCTAGGGTAGTTTTGTAAGTTTGATCTGTGTCAGATTGGAGCGTTTCGAAAAGAATCATTTGCATTTTAACAGGTATGGTTCAAAAATGTTCAAATGTTTGTTAAGCTTATGGGACTTAACTACGGGGTCATCAGTCCCTAAACTTACAAACTACTTATGAACTACTTACGAACTAGGACGGCACAAATATCCATGCCCGAGGGGGGATTCGAACCCCCGACCGTAGTGGCCGTGCAGACCGTGACTGGAGCGCCTCAGTCTCCTCGGCTAAACAGGTATGGTCGGTAAAGAGAGATTCCCTTTGCTATGTTTAGATAAGTATATGCAAGAAGATATGTACTGCTTTAGCAAGGAAATAAGAGGTAAAATTAAGCAACGCGAATGCTCGGAATTGTCAGAAGATGCATAAAACCATAAAAGTGGTGGATTACAGGAAGTCATGGAGTTTGAAAACTTACCTGTCGAAATCCTGGATGTAAGAACGTGATATATCGATCTAAGGAACTGTTGGTACATTTCGAAGAGAAATGAGTGTGGTGTAACAGGGCATGGTCTCAAAAAAAAAAAAAAAAAAAAAAAAAAAAAAAAAAAAAGAGAGAGAGAGAGAGAGAGAGAGTATTAAATTTGGGGACTAGGTAATTTTAAGAGCAGTCCCAAAATGCGGCTGGTATGATTTGTATGAGATTATGGTTTGTCGTTAGTCTGACTATACAATGGGGCGAGTATGTGAAAGCATGTTTGTGCTCCCTTCGGTTTGCTTTCGGGAGGGGAGGCTGACGCTCTCAGCTATTGAAAGGCACTTGGCTGGGCCCAGCTCCATCGTAGCGCTTCTTAAATGCAATGTGCGCTATCCCCATCAAAGTGGTATCCAGAGATGTCTTGCATATGTATTGAAAGAAGGTTTTGTTATCCCTTAGATCATTTCGAGATGTAATTCAATGTTTTCTGAGAGAGACTGCTTAAAATAATAAAACGTTTTGATATTTTGAGTAAACATTTAGCAAATGTTCATATAATTGTTTTATGTAGCTTGACAGGAGAACACTGTGTTTGTGTTTGCGATTGTATTGGAGATCGAGTTAAGTTACTGTTAGGCGGTTTTATTTTTTAAATCTGGGATCGTTTGTACCGTTTCTGTGGCGTCTATCGAGAGAAATTGTTTAAGGGAGTTGTATTACCGAAACAGTGTTTGACACACAGATTTGGGGCGGTCGTCACTGTTACATTCAGTTTATTATCTAACGTGCGCTATTTATTTATTTATTTATTTATTTATTTATTTTTAACACGTCTGTCGGCTGTTGCAAAAAAATGTTCAAATGTTTGTTAAGCTTATGGGACTTAACTACGGGGTCATCAGTCCCTAAACTTACAAACTACTTATGAACTACTTACGAACTAGGACGCCACAAATATCCATGCCCGAGGGGGGATTCGAACCCCCGACCGTAGTGGCCGTGCTGACCGTGACTGGAGCGCCTCAGTCACCTTGGCCACCGCGGCCGGCTCGGCTGTTGCAAGCATCGTCTATGCGAAGAGGTACATTTATTTTGCCCAGACGCATTAGGAGACAAACAGACGAAACTTTTTTTATAGTCCTAAATATTTGACTTTGGTTAGAATTGTCGATAAATTTACAGCACCCACCTGTAGCATTACACCGAATTTCTTTATGACATGACTATATTTACCTGCAAAATTGCGATTTGTTCTTAAGATTCGATTTATTAAACTGTATGTTCCGATTCCGAGTGTTAAATGCAAAAACATAGGATGTCGCAATTAATAATCGGGGTCGTTGGTGGATGGTCTGGTCGCTGGTGGGGGCGGTAGTGATTTGTTTACGAAACTCTAAGTTACATGTGATTCTTGAAGTTTCCCCGGTGGACATAATATTACATCATCTTTCGGGAGTGCACCCGGGACAGCGACAATTCTTCGTCCGATATTTCGGCTGCAAACCATCTTCAAGGCGAGTCCAAGACTAAGTTCTCAGCGTCTGCGCGTGCCTATTTATACGGTAAATCACGTGATGCAAAGCTACTGAGGATTAGACTGCGCAGTCTTGGACTCGCCTTGAAGATGACTGTAAGGTTTGCAGCCGAAATATCGAACGAAAAATTGTCGCTATCCCGGGTGCACTCCCGAAAGATGATGGAATATCTCAGGTACATGTTTGATGTTATTCCAGGTAACTGCACTGTGCGAAGTTCAGAAGAATTGGATAATTTTATTTCCCAATGTTGGTGTAATACAATCTGCACGTGATGAGTAATAACTTTTGTAAAAATTATTTTGGAAAGGTGGCAATCTTTAGGACTGTAGATGGGGGCGGCAGAGGCGGTTAAGTTGCTCAAAATTAGAATGAATGAAAATTTCACTCTGCAGCGGAGTGTGCACTGATATGAAACTTCCTGGCAGATTAAAATTGTGTGCTGGAACCGGGACTAGAAGCTGGGAACTTTGCCATAAGGCAAAGGTCCGAGCTTCGAGTTCCGGTTCCGGAACATAATTTCAATCTCCCAGGAAGCTTCATATCGGCTGAAAATTAATTTGATATGCAAAAATTAATCGGGGGCGGCGGATGGAAGCTCGCGCTGTCGTTGTGAGTGCGCCGGCTCCAATTCAGTTGCTTGTGTAAACATCAGACGGCTGCTCGCGGTCATCAGGTATCAGGTGAATCATGCGCTTTCTCCTCCTTAAGTTGTAGCGAATAATACGCACCACACTCCTAGCCATTTACGAAACATATATCACATAATTAGACTGTTTAAGGATGGATCTCTCAGAGGTGGGGGTGGTAGCAGGGGCGGACAGTGGCGGGGGCAGTTAAGTTGCTCAAAATCAATTTGATATGCAAATTTAATAAAATTAATCGGGGGCGGTGGGTTCGAGGCGGCAGGCGGCTGGCGGGGGCGGTGGAGGCGGCTGCCGGCAGGCACGACGCTCACCGTGTCACATCCCATAATTGCAATTACATCATTGTCCAGGAGTGGACAAGTCTGGACACATTGGGAGTGGGCCTGTCCCCAGAGGTGGGGGTGAGTTTTTCCGGCCGCCATCTCGAATTTTGCCGCAGTACTGGAAAGCAGTTCGGGCTGGGGTGGGTTTTCCCGGCCGTCATCTTGAATTTTGCTGCACTATTGTCACTTAATATCTACTCACATGGATCGAATCTGTCAGATATACCCACCGGCCTCTGAACTATCTCTATGTCCCCCTTTAAACCGATCTGCAGAGGATATCCCAAACACTTGAGCAATACTGAAGACGGATCGTAAAAGCGTTTCAGATGCGGGCTCCTTTACAGATGAATCACACCTTCCCAAAATTCTCCCAATAAACCAAAGTCGACCATTTGCCTTCCCCATGACTAACCTTAAATGCTCGTTGCATTTCATAGTGCTGTGCAGAATTATGCATAGATATTTAATTGACGAGACTCTGTCAAGCAGCACACTACTAATGCTGTATTAGAATATTATGGAATGGCTTCTCCTACTCATATGTATCACCTAAAATTTTCCTACATTTAGCGCTAGTTGCCATTTCTCACGCCAGCTACAAATTTGGTCCTAATCATCCTGCATCCTACCACAGCCATTCAATGACGAAACCCTCCTGCATATCACAGCATCGACAGCAAACAGCCACATATAGCAACTCACTCTGCCCGTCAGAGAATTTATACGTATAGGAAATAACAGCGGTCCTGTCACACTTCTCTGGGCCACCCTTGACGATACCGTAGTCTTTGATGAACGCTCTCCCTCGAGGACAACGTATTGGGATCTATTACTTAAGTTGTCTTCGAACCACTCAGATATTTGTGTACCTATTCCATAAGAACAAACCTTCGTTAGCAGTCTGTCATGCGATATCCTGTCAAACGACTTTCGAGAATCGCGAGATATGTAGTCTTCCTGTTGCCCTTCATCCATAGCATATGATGTCCTGCGAGAAAAGGGAAAGCTTGGTTTCGTAGGATAGATGCTGATGCATGACAGAAGCTTTTCCGTCTCAAGGAAATTTACTAAATTAGAACTGAGAATATGATCAAAAATTTTACAGCAAACTGATGTCAATGATATAGGTCTGTAATTTTGTGGGTCCGTTCCATTGCCTTTCTTATACTCGGGAGTTACCTGCGCCTGTTCCCAGTCGTTTGCTACTTTGCGCTAGATCAAAGATTCGCGATAAATGCAAGATAGGTGAGGGGGCAATGCTGCTGAGTACTCATTTTGAAACCGGTTGGGTACCCCATCTGGACCTTGCGACTTGTTTGTTTTAAACTATCTCAGCTGCTTCTCTACACCAGCTATGCCCGTTACAATGTCATCCATTTGGGAGTTAGTGCGACCATCAAATGAAGGTATGTTTGCATAGTCCTCCTGCGAAAATTATCTTTTAAACGTTAACTTTACACCTTCGACTTTCATTTTTCTTCTTCTATCACCGCCCCAGAATGATCAACGAGTGACTCGTTAAAGACATTTGATCTGCTTACCGATTTTACATAGAACCAGATTTTTTCGGTTTCTCGGCAAGATATTTTGTTAAGGTACGATGGTGATAGTTATTGTATGGTTCGTCCATTGCTCTTTTTATAGACGCGCGAATCTCTGCTAACATTTGTCTAATTTGATTTGCATGATATTATTTCAACCGTGAGTGCCACTGCCTTTGCTTTCTTAGCAGTTTTCAAATGTTCAAATGTCTGTAAATCTATCGGACCAAGGCGCGTGGTCATCAGTCCGTAGCTTACAAACTACTTAAACCTAGGTAAACTAACCTACGGACAAACACACACACCCATGCCCCAGGGAGGACCCGAACCTCCACGGCGAGCAACTGCGCGCATCGCAGCGAGGTGCTTTAAGACCGCTTGGCTACTCCACCGCAGCTAGTAGTTTTCGAATATCATTATTAAAGCACGGTTGGTCTTTCCCGTCTTTAATCCACTTTGTTGGCACTTACATCTACAGCATTTTATTTACAATGCATTTAAATTTTGACTATAATTCCTCTACATCCACCTTACCAGAACGAAACGATGTCCATTCATTCCTTAAGTGGGAAGCTAACAATTGCGTATCTGCTCTTCCTAGAACAAACAATCTTCTTGGCTTCTCCACCGATTTATTAACCCTGGTGGCCATTGTCGCTATGACATCATGATCACTAACACCTGTCTTCACAGTGACATCATTGACAAGGTGTGGCCTGTTTGTAGCTGTTGTTGTTATGGTCTTCAGTCCGGAGACTGGTTTGATGCAGCTCTCCACCCTACTATATCCTGAGCAAGCCTTTTCATCTCCTCATAAGAACGGCAACACACATCCTCTTGAATCTGCTTACTATACGCGTCTCTTGGCCTCCCTCTGCGATTTTTACCCCACACACTTCCCTCCAATGCTAAATTTACGATTCCTCGATGTCTAAAAATGTGTCCTACCAAGCGATCCCTTCTTTTGTTCAGGGTATGCCAAATATTCCTTTTCTCACCAATTCTATTCAGTACCTCTTCATTAGTTATGCGATCTACCCACCTAATCTTCAGCATTCTTCTATAGCACCACATTTAAAAAGCCACTATTCTCCTCCTGTCCACACTGCTTATCGTCCATGCTTCACTCCAGTATAAGGCAACACTCCACACAAATGACTTCAGAAAAGACTTCCTTACACTTAAATTAATATTCGATGTTAGCAAATTTCTCTTTTTCAAAAATGCTTTTCTTCCCATTGCCATTCTGCATTTTATATCCTCTGTACTGCGACCATCGCATGTTATTTTACTACCCATGTAACAAAACTCATCTACCACCTTCATTGTTTCGTTACCTAATCTAATTCCTTCAGCATCGCCTGTTTTTCTAAGACCGCATTCCATTATTTTTGTTTTGCTCTTGTTAATGTTCATTTTATACGTTCTCTTCAACAATCTGTCCATTCCATTCAACTGCTCTTCCAGGTCCTTTGCTGTCTCTGACAGAATTACAATGTCATCAGCAAAATGCAATGTTTTTATTTCTTCCCCTTGAACTTTAATCCCTATTCCAAATTTTTCCTTGCTTTCCTTCACCGCCTGCTCGATGTACAAATTGAATAACATCGGCGAAAGGCTACAACCCTGTCTTACTCCTTTCCCAACTGATGCTTCCCTTTCATGCCCTTCGAGTCTAATAACTGCGGTCTCGCTTTTGTACAACTTGTAAATAACTCTCCTTTCCCTGTATTTTACCCCTGCTGACTTCAGATTTTGAAAGAGTGTATTCCAGTCAACATTGTCAAACGCTTTCTCCAAATCTACAAAAGCTAAAAATGTAGGTTTGACTTTCCTTAATCTATCTTCTAAGATAAGACGTAAAGTGAGTATTGCCTCCCGGGTTCCTACGTTCCTCCTGCACCCAAACTGATCTTCCCCGAGGTCAGCTTCTACCAGCTTTTCCATTCTCCTGTAGATAATTCGTGTTAAAATTTTGCAACCATGACTTATCAAACTGATGGTTCTGTAATTTCCACACCTATCTGCACCTGATTTCTTCGGAATGGGGATTATTACATTTTTCTTAAAGTCTGAGGGTATTTCGCCTGTCTCATACATCCTACACACCAGTTCAAATAGTTTTGTCATGGCTGGGTCTCCCAGAGACTTTAGTAGCTCTGAGGGTATGTCATCTACTCCTCGGGCCTTGTTCCGACCTAGGTCTTTCAGTCAAATTCTGTCAAATTCATCTCTCAGTATAGTATCTCCTATTTCATCTGGATCTACTTCGTCTTCCCTTCCTACAGCATCGTCTCTAAGTTCATTTCCTTTGTAGAGCTGCTCTATGTACTCTTTCCACCTTTCAGCTTTCCCTTCTTTGCTGAGAACTGGTTTCCCATCTGAGTTCTTGATATTCGTAGAGATGCTTTTCTTGTCCCCAAATGTCTCTTTTATTTTCCTGTAGGCGGTATCTACTTTTCCCCTTCTTATACATTCTTCTACAGATTTGCACTTGGCTTCTAGCCACTCCTGCTTAGCCATTTTGCACTTCCTGTCAATCTCATTTCTTAGTCGTCTGTACTCCATTTTGCCTGTTTCATTTACTGCATTTTTATATTTTCTCCGTTCATCAATTAAATTTAGTATTTCCTGTGATATCCAAGGATTTTTTGTAGGTCTTGCCTTTCTACCTATTTTGTCCTCTGCTACCATCACTATTTCATCTCTCAACGCTATCCATTCCTCTTCTACTGTTTTATTTCCCCCTGTTTCTGTCAATTGTTGCCTAAATCTCCCTCTGAAATTCTCCAGAACTTCACGTTCCTTCAATTTATATAAGTCCCATCTCCTTATTTTCCTACCTTTCTGCAGTTTTTTCAGTTTCAGCCTACAGTTCATGACTAACAAGTTATGGTCAGAGTCTATATCTGCCCCTGGGTATGTCTTACAGTTTATAACTTGGTTCCGGAATCTATGTTTTACCATTATAAAATCTATCTGATACCTTCCGGTGTCTCCTGGTCTCTTCCACGTATACAACCATCTTTTGTGATTCTTAAACCACGTGTTTGTTACGATTAAATCATGTTCCGTGCAAAATTAGACAAAGCGGCTTCCTCTTTCATTCCTTTTGCCCAGTCCATATTCACCTACTATTTTTCCTTCTCTTCCTTTTCCTACTACCGAATTCCAGTCTCCCATAACAATTAAGTTTGCCTCTCCCTTAACTGTCTGAATAATTTCCTTTAGCTCCTCATATATTTCTTCGATCTCCTAATCATCGGCAGAGCTAGTTGGCATATAAACCTGTACTACTGTTGTCGGTGTTGGCTTCGTATCTATCTTGACAATGATAATGCGATCACTGTGCTGCTCATAGTAGTTTACCCGCATTCCTGTTTTCTTACTCATTATCAGACCTACTCCTGTAATACCCCCAACTGATTTTGTATTTATAATCATGTACTCACCTGACCAGAAATCCTGTTCATCCTGCCACCGAACTTCACTAATCCCCACTATATCTAACTTCAACCTATCCATTTCCCTTTTTAAATTTTCTAATTTTCCTACCCGATTAAGGGATCTAACATTCCACGCTCCGATCCGTAGAATGCCAGTATTGTCTTTCCTGATGACAACATCCTCCTGAGTAGTCCCCGCCCGGAGATCCGAATGGGGGACTATTTTACCTCCGGAATATTTTACCCGAGAGGATGCCATCATCATATTTTCATGCAGTAGAGCTGCACGTTCTCGGGAAAAGTAACGGCTGTAGTTTCCCCTTGCTTTCAGCCGTTCGCAGTAACTGTGTGGCAAAGCCACATTAGCTGATGTTACAAGGCCAGCTCAGTCAATCATCCAGACTGTTGCCCCTGTAACTACTGAAAAGGCTGCTGGCCCTCTTCAGGAACCACACGTTTGTCTGACCTCTCCACAGATACCCCTCCGCTGTGGTTGCACCTACTGTACGGCTATCTGCATCGTTGAGGCACGCAAGCCACCCCACCTCGGCAATGTCTGTGGTTCATGGGGGTGGTGTTTGTAGCTATAAAGTCTGAAATATTTCCATTGCGTGTGGGCTGACGATTCAGCTGCTGAAATCAGTGTTCGTAAACATGATCTACAGTAGTTCGCAAGACTGCCTGTCTCTACCCCATGTAGTGACTGCATAGGCGTCTCACAAGGAGACCACATGGGTATTGGGTTTTATAATTTCCTGATATTTATGGTACGTGAAGTTCAGAACTTAATAACAATCAGCCAAAGGTATTGGACGTAACTCTTAAACTTTCACGACAAAATCGACTTCGATTCTTTGCAAGTACACGTAAGCTCAGGTGGTTGCGCATTGGGCTTCGAACCATATAGTCGGTGGTTCGAATCCTGTCGTGGCCGTTTCTTTAAATTTTCATTTAATTTAATTTTATTATTATTATTATTTTGTTTTTTTTTCGAATACTTACACAATTTTAATATCTAATGGTATTTTTACGAAAAATTCACGTTGTTTTGTTATATATTTTATAAAAGGTCGCTGATAATAAACGTTTCAATAAAAAAGGTACATTTCTGTCAGTATTAGCTTCGCTATTTGTTGACGACGGTGGTCTTCGATTGTTCAGTTTGTGAAGAGCTACGATGCTGTTGTTGCAAGGTCGCCTTCATAGCTACTAATGGTTTTCAAAGCAGCTGACCTACTCAAGCATCGTTTAAGGTGTTCAGTTCGTCTACATACACATAAACGAAAACTGACATGACACGTGTAATTAGAGATCCCAGAATGTTTTATATAACTGAATTTAAAAACGAAAATTTTCCTGCTATAGCGGGATTCGAACCAGTGACTTAACATTTGCGAGGTCAGAACGCTACCACTTTAGCTAAACCGACAGACGATACAACTGTTTTAATAATTGGTACGAACGTGCACTTGCAAAACTTCAAAGTTGATTTTCAAGACAATTTTTGAGAGTTGCGTCGAATGGCTTTGGCTGAGTATTATTTGAGTTCTGAACTTCACGTACTATAAATATAAAAAAAGTTCTAAAAACCTGTTACCCATGTGGTCTTCTTGTCAGTCTATACTCGGCAGGTTGAAGTCGCCCCCAACTAATGATGCATGGTCTAGGTACCTTCGAGCTACTGATCGTAAAATTTCAAACATTCTTTGAATGACTCAAGCACTCTGACGGTGCAACCGAGTGGCCGGAAAAATCACTCAAATATGAACCTGATTTCGCCTATACCTGTTACATGTGTCCAGATCACCTCACAGACCTCCTCGAACTCCTCTACGGTCGGACATAGGGACTCAACCATCCTCTACACCAATGTTCCTTAATGCGTCCTGTCCTTTGCAGCTTCCACCCCGCATAAGTATCAGCCTCCCCCCACCAACTATAATACCCTCCATATCATCTACCGCCACACCCTCAACATCGCTTACCGCATCCGTCTACCCTCCCTCATGTCGATCCTTTACGATCTCATACCCTTTCCCTACCTTCTTCAGTTCCTGGAGCAGATTCGCATCCTATACATCACCCACAAGATAGTCCCATCAACGTCTCGTTTCTCCCAGCCTCTTGAACTCTGGGCCTCTGCCACGCTTATACCAATGCATCCCTTCCTCCCTTCACCACCACACCCTCCACATTCTGTGCAAGGGTAGCTTTCGCCACCTCCCCTTCCCAGACGACGCCCTCAATCCTGTTATCTACCTCTCCTACCAACGCTCATTGTTCCCCTTTTCCCTATATGTGCGGGCCCTCTTTCCCCTCCCCTCCTTCCCTTCTTCGCTTGGTATTCCCCTTCCGTGCTCCTTCCTTTGGAATCCTTATGCCCCTCATCTCCTGTCGCCTCCCTCTCCCTCCCATCCACGCCTCCCCTCTTCTCCCTAACTCCTGCGGGGTCTCAGTGCTGGAGGATTTTCTTTTATTCATGTCCACGTAGTGTCAATGTCAGAGTTCTGTCGTGCGCTAACATTTTAATATTGATACAACAGCCTTCAACAGCAGAACAAGTTTGTGCATATATTTTAGATAGTGTCTCCGGTTTTAGTCACCGTTTCATGTTCCTTTTTAATTTCTATATATTTCAGCCGCTGTAGCTGCCTTTTAAGCAGAATATGTTTGTTTTTATGCTTCATGTCATTTTACAACGTTCACCATTTTATCTCTTTTGTATGTTCTTAAAATCACAGTTTTGTTCACGGTTATTGTATTTTTAATTATACTAATCCAATTATGAACCTCTCAGCTGTAGGGCGGCTCCTAGGCTGTTGCCAGCCTGCCCCACCTGGGGAGTTACAATTCAATAAAGTTATAAAATGAATTATTTGCTCAGCCTCAAAGCCTGTTGCTTGGAGTTGGGGAGACAAGTTCAAATGTACCCAGCCATCAACGAAGTTTTGGTGGTCAGTAAAGGCAAACATGGATGCTATGCTACATAAAGGAGGTCACGTGATGTGGGTCTGGGTAGATTCACAGAAAGGATGTGTTGAAATGTGTTATAATTTCTATAGATATGGGTTCTTCCCCTCCAAGTTCTCGAGAGGTTATTGACCCAGGCCTTGTATCAGCTGTAATACCATACTGGTGACGTTGAAGTGTTCGTAAACGTTGGTACATTTATTACTTACAACCGTATCGATATCTATATTCTGCATACCGCAAAGAACGTCTGGGAGGGCACATCCGTTTTTAATAATCGTTAGGGCTCTTACCAGTTCCATTTATGTATTAAGCAGAGAAAGAATGATTATTCACATTCTATGTGTTCTATGGTTTATCTAATTACGTCCTTCATTCTGTGTATACCGTGGTACATAGGTGGTTGTGATATACTGCTAGAAGCATAATTTAAATCCGGTTATCTAAACTCTGTTAATGCTCATACCAGGGTTAGTGAAGTATACTGTGGCTGAAGGGCAGAGACGAATATTCCTCCAAAGTGCTGCCTGATTCCATTAGTCTGTTAGGAAGCGAAAGCCTGCTCAGTCGAATACCATTTATCGCTCTATCGACGTCAAGCGATCATAATGCTATACACACGTATGACATAAAAATCTCCAAGAACCTGGCGTTCCCGTCCCTATTAATACTTCACACCGGATAAGAATTCGCAGAAATGTTTTACTTTCTTACTCGTCACACAACCTGCTATGTCCAGTCGAGAGATGACTGAATTACATTTCGAAATTGCTCATACTGCGTTGGATCAAATAGTGCGCTTTATATCAAGGAAGTTACTCACACAGTTTGCAAGTTCCGTCCCATAAATTCGCACCTTTTATGTCGTTCGACTGGAAAAAAATATTGCGCAATATATAGAGAGTTATGTTAATACAAGGAGGTTTCCAGAAACCTCATACATTGGTGTTTAAACCTGGCGGGCAACAGCTGTAAAACTACACATCCCCTATATCGCTGATCTGTTAGCACGCTATCCTGCTGTCTGTGCAACTCTCGGCCAAATAACATTGCGTGCGCTCTTACAGATGGGATCGAATAGCTCTATACTGCGCTGTTTATTCTAATGTTGAAATGTTTTTAAAACTAGGGATCTGAACTGCTGAGGTCATATGTCCCTAGGCTTATAAACGTCTTCAACTAACTTACGCTAAGGACAACAGACACTTCCATGCCCGAAGGAAGACATAAACCTTTGCCGGAAGTGGCGACTAAGTCCACGACACGGCGCCTCAGACCACGCGGCCAATCCCACGCGGAATTACTGCTTCCCTAGGGAATTCGCAGAATGAAGAAAGACATTAGCCTGCAGCAAATCTATTTTCCAGTGCCATTCAAGTCATCAAAGACGTCACATCGGATAGGTAACTGATGGTCGCCTATTTGCTTTCATTCAAACAAAGCATCTCAATGTGTTGTTTGGGATATACGAAGTTTCTGCATTATGAGCACCATAGTCCACAAAGAGTTATGAATTCTGTGACAGGAAGAGACATCGTTCAGTTAAATGTCAAAAGTTCAGTGTGTGAGGAGATCAAGATGCGCCCTTTGTGTTCATGGTAGGGATTAAAAGAAATGTCCAGTACACTATTCTTCTTTCATTAGCTATATTGTTTTATTTATGGATTACATAGCATCTGTGTTTCGTATTAAACGCTTATATTTTATTAAAAAGTTTTCATTATTATTTTTTGCTATGTTTATTTTTGTATTGTTTTTCTGTGAGTAACTGTGTTGTGATGTCCCAGAACAAATCACCACTAAAACCTATAAAAGTGTGCAAATATTTTTCGTTTTTCTCTTTTCTTATGCTTCACTCTAAGTTGCGATTCTCCAAAATAGGATTTTATTCTTCACTAGTCAGTGAATTCTCAGTTCAAGATAATACTTTCCTATACGTCTATCAGTTAATGCTTCTTATTCGTAAATTTTGGGTGTGAATACAAGAAGAGTAAAGAATACTTTACAATTTGATATCGAATTTTATTAGTGCTTCAAAATTGAATTCTGTAGAGAGAAGGTAATTAACATGGAACAATGTCAGTATGGCCCCACCTGGTCTTTTGTAGGCTGGAGGTACTAGGATGGTAAATAGAGGATTGTTTGCGATAATACATGTGTATCTTCACGTCTGATAGCATCTCTATATCATGCTCAAACGACCAAACTCATTTGTAACCTTTCAAACAAGCCTGAGATACGTTTACACTAGGTGCAGTTTCCTTAAGGTAGACGATAACGCTCGTCCTCACAGAACTGCACTGGTGGACAACATGCTTGAAGCTGAGGGAATTGATAGGATCGAGTGGCCACCTTGTTAACCGGACTTAAACCCTATTCAGCATTATGGAATTCACTTATCAGACACCTTGAAACCAGAACAGCACCTCCCACATCGTTTGCAGAACTACACTACTGGCCATTAAAATTGCAGATGATAAACGGGTATTCATTGGACAAATAATTACAGTAGAACTGACATGTGATATCATTTTCAGGCAATTTGGGTGCATAGATCCTGAGAAATCAGTACCCAGAACAACCACCTCTGGTCGTAATAACGGCCTTGGTACGCCTGGGCATTGAGTCAAACAGAGCTTGGATAGCGTGTACAGGTACAGATACCCATGCAGCTTCAACACGAAACCACAGTTCATCAAGAGTAATGACTGGAGTACTGTGACGAGCCAGTTTCTCGGCCACCAGAGATCTGGAGCCCGAGCGGTCTAAAGCACCTCGCTGCGGAGCGCGCGGTTGCTCGCCGTGGAGGTTCGAGTCCTCCCGGGGACATGGGTGTGTGTGTGTTTGTCCGTAGGTTAGTTTACCTAGGTTTAAGTAGTTTGTTAGCTACGGACTGATGACCACGTAGTTTGGTCCGATAGATTTACAGACATTTGAACATTTAGATCTGGAGAATGTGCTGGCCAGGGCAGCAGTCGAAGATTTTCCGTATCCAGAAAGGCCCGCACAGGACCTGCAACATGCGGTCGTGCATTATCCTGCAGAAATGTAGGGTTTCGGAGGGATCGAATGAAGGGTAGAGCCAGGGGTCGTACCACATCTGAAATGTAACGGCCACTGTTCAAAGTGCCGTCGATGCGAACAAGAGGTAACCGAGACGTGTAACCAATGGCACCCCGTACCATCACGCCGGGTGATACGCCTGTATGGCGATGACGAATGCACGCTTCCAATGTGGCTGCACGATGCGTTACAGCGATGCGGATAAGATGCCTGTCATCTCGACTGCTAGTGATACAGGGCCATTGGGATCCAGCACGGCGTTCCGTATTGCCCTCCTGAATCCACAGATTCCATATTCTGCTAACAGTCATGTTCAAATGTTCAAATGTTTGTATAGCTTATGGAACTTAACTACGAGGTCATCAGTCCCTAAACTTACAAACTACTTATGAACTAGCTAACACTAAGAACAGCCCAAATATCCATGCCCGAGGGGGGAGTCGAACTCCCGACCGTAGTGGCCGTGCAGACCGTGACTGGATCGCTTCAGTCCCCTCGTACCAAACCAGATAGAAACATAAACACTGCTTAAAGCAATTAGGGGATCAGGTGAGATATACACAATATACATATGGCAAACTATTTTATTCAGATAGTGGCTACAATTGAAATTTGTGTATGATACAGTACGATATTTTGCTGTGTCAACTCTTTACTTGAGGTATAGGTGGCGTATACTTAGAGCGAGGCACCCGGAGCTGCCATAATAATGTAAAAGTCATTCTCGTTTCTCTCTAATATGGCGTGTATCACGTCGGAAAACCAGTACAGTTGCACATTTGCGTGGCATGGACAGTATGGGGTTATTAATCAGCTCTTGAGGGATATTTGACAGTTCTTCCATGAGTGCAATATCCAGCTCTGAATGTTCTGTGGGAGGTTCTAGTCTAGCAGCAATACGTCTTTGAAGTGCATCCCAGACATGGTTAATCGGGTTTAAGTTCTGTAAACAAACTTTACACTCCATTCGTTTAACTCCCTCAGCTTCAAACATGTTGTCCAGCAGTAATCGTTTTACAAAAAGGAAACCATCTCCTATGGCACCAGTGTAGAGCACAACAAAAGATCGAAGGATATCGATTCTATACATCTGAGCAGTCAAAGCGCCATTCCGAACGACATAGATGTTCGTACGTCGGTCAATACTGACTCCTGCTCACACCATTTGCCCAGCACCATGATATGGAGATGTTTCCTGCACATAAGCAGGATTGTTCCTAGTTCCACGTTCTCTTCAGATGAGAGAACAATGACTGCCAGCCTGAACACGAAATATTAACTCATCTATGAACAGAACCCGACACCCTGTTGTTCGGCCGCACAGTTTCCGCGGGCTAAGCGGTGTGGTGAATTTAATGAGACACACGCCATGGACCTCCGCGCGTAGAGGCCACATTCACTAAGGCGAATTATGTGTGTTGATACTGCAGGCGCTGTTGCTGCCTGGAGGGTGAGTTTCAGCTGAGTCGCATTCATCCTCCTGTCTCGAAGGGCTGTTTCCCATAGATAACAGTCATCTCTTGCTAATGTTGCCCGTAGACGACCTCGGCCGTGCCTTCGTTTAACGGCTCTTGGTGTCTGAATTCGTGTCCAGAACATGGAAATTTCACTTTGGGACGCTCCAACAGCTGCAGCCACCTCCCTCTGTGTCTGTCATTGATTATATTTGATTAGTTGTTAGTTCCTTAGATCCGGGTTGATGAGATCCTCGTGGATGTGGAATATGTCAATTTTTTACATGCTCATAATATAATTATACTAATACAGTTACGAACATTTTTTACAAGCTGATAATATAATAATAGTTTAACTACAGATACATGCATCATTTGGTTCTGTTTAAGAATTCGTTAGTAGTGTAGAAGAAGGTGGCCACTAGAAAGTCTTTTAGGCTCCTCTTAAACTTATCTTTATTTGTAGTTAAATTTTTTACTGTTGAAGATATGTGTTCCTGAGTAGTGGACCCCTTTTTGAGCTAAAGTAAGTGCTTTTCAGTCCTTGTGTAGATCATTTTTGTTCCTAGTGTGTAGGTATAAACTGAGCTGTTTGTTGGGAAAAGGGATATATTTATTTATGACAAATTTCATTAAGGAATAAAATACTGAGAGGCAGTAGTCAAAATACCCAGTTCTTTGAAGAGGCATCTGCAGGATGTCCGTGAATTTACAGGAAAAATAATAAGTATTATATGCTTTTGGACTCCGAAAACATTTGCTTGTATTGAAGAGTTACCCCAAAATATTATACCATAAGATATTATGGAATGAAAGTAATCAAAGTATGCAAAAATTTTTATTTTATGTCTCCCATGTCTGATACCACTCGTAATGCAAATACAAATTTGTTAAGTCGTTCCTGCAGTTCTGTGGTGTGCTCCTCCCAACTAAATTTATTATCAAGCTGTAATCCCAGGAATTTTATACTGTCAACCTCTTCTATCTTCTATGGGAGATAACTCCGTTTCTATAAATTCGCTCTTGAATTTGCAAACCCTGTGTTGATCGACTTCAGAAATGCACGCAGGCCATTGTTCGGTGGAACTTACTGGTAGAAATTAGAGGTGGTCTAGAGATGTCATCTTCCACAAAGGAAGTCTGCTGGAAATTGCTACCTGTTGCCCTCACGAAACTTTTCCTGAAAGTAGGTCGTGTGTGAAGAGGTTGATGATCTTGTAATGGATGATTGTTGAAGGTAGATATCCTACGCCTTACCTTGCGTGTAACCACTTCACGACTGATTTTTGTAGTGGCGATTCCAGCTAAATGATCCAAGCATCCAGTAATTAGACTATATGCTCGTTCCCATACCGCTCGGCGCACATTGACTACTTAGCAGCAACTCGGCTGGGAGATGTTCAATCACACAGCACAAAGTCCTAATCTTTCTCCCAGCGATTTTCATCTCTTCTTTCATCTCAAGAAGTTTCTGTCTTCAGACCTGCGTTTTGATAACGAAGAAGAGCTGAAGACGACTGTTACACGATGATTCCACGCACATGTGGCAGATTTCTAAGACAAAGGAATACAAAAGTTGATCCCACGATATGTCAAGTGTCTAGATTTTTTGGTAGCTCTGCCGAAAAACAGGTCAAGCATTGCTGTACCAGTTGCCAATAAAGTTTTTCATTTAACTATGTTGACTTTGATTTAAAAGAATAGGGGAACGTTATTTCTGGATGCACCTCGGCGTAGATAGACTGGCCTGAAACTATTTGAATTGGAAGCTTGCTTCCCTAGCTTCATAACGGCTGCTTCTCGAGCATTCCTCCATATTTCTGGAATCCGATGTTCGCAAGGCTGTTGTTATAAAGGCGTAGGAGACTGTCACCAGTTTTTGGACCAAGATTTTTATTTTTATTTTCCGACTGTCATATCGTCTAAGTCAGCGACTTCATGACTTAGAACCTGATATTGTACTCTCCGGTCGTACTTGATTAAACGGTTTAGAAATGAAGCTAAGTTCCTCTTCCAGGGATTTGCAATTTTAATTGAAGGCTTATACTTACGTTGATACCGCAAGTTTGTAGTATTGTTTGATCAGCAGAAACGTTCGAATTTACAGATCTCTCAGTCGGTTTATTATTTAATGCCCTGAACAGTCTCTTTGACTTTTTGGTTATTTCTGGACTTATCTAGGTCTTCTATCAGTTATTTTCACTTCTTTCGTATTGGAGTCACATTCCGGTGGACGGTCGTTAAAACCCGCTCCGAGTCATCATGACTAACGTTGTCTTTGATTTCCCAAAATTATTCCAGGCAAATGTCAGGATGGTTCCTTTCAAAGGACGCGGCCAATTTCTCTCCTCATCACTAAGAAAAGCTGTCCGAGCGTGTGTTCAGTCTGTAATTACAACAATGTCGACGAGACGTCAAACCCAAACCTTACTTCATTTCTTACTTTCTTTTGGCTTCGGCGATTGAGATTTAAGGTTTTGGCCAGCTAGAGTTGATTCTTTACTCCAGGGGTATACTTAGAAAATATGAAGGTACTTTTATAGTCATGACATCATGCTCGCAGAAATTAGGCAATTCTGAAACACCGAACCTGAGTATTTGTTTACTATTTTAGCCAGTTTTTCGTAGGATTCGGTGTGGGCCTCGTTCGGTTATTTTTTGATACAGACTGGCTTGAAATTTATCCCAATTAGCCGTTATGATGTCAAACTTTAGTCGATGTTGGGTGTTCGGGGTTGGCAGTCCTTCGAACTTTGCACATTGTTCAGCAACATTTTGAAGGTTTGATTTGTAAGCACGATTTGATCTACTGCTGATTAACGATGTGGTTTCTTTCATGTCACTGAATTACTGCTAGCTGATAAGAGTCTGTACATCGGAGAATATTATCTCCGGCTTCATTATCGTCATTACAACCTCAAATGCTGAAATTTTCAATTACGAATATAGGGTTTTCCCTTCTTAAAGGAAATTAATTTGTTACCTGGAGGTAATACAGAGCAAAGAACAAAGTAGCCAAGTTCATAGGTGATAATCTATATGATGATTTTCCTCTGATATCTGCGCATATTATTATTATTATTATTATTATTATTATTATATCCGGGATTTACAAACACAAAACTTCCGGACTATCGATGTCGGGTCTCAGCGACGAGGAACTTACAAGAGATCCTAGAACTTTGATGACATTTATCTCTGTGGGTCTCTTGAATGCACAACACATCACATTTCAGATAGATTTATAGCTGCTACAGCAGGTCAGCTTTAGTTAGAGCTGAGGCTTTTATGATGGTATAAATTATTCTCATCTTTGGCCCTGACAAGAACGGAAATTTAGCCGGAAGAATATCTTTTATTCCTGGGATGTTTTTGTACTGAAAGGATCGGCCGTTGCCTACGGGACGCTAGATTCCAAAGTACTTGTAATATTTCGGTATTCTGGATTTCTCCTTTTGGTTCCTCCAATGTTCAGTGAATCGGCAATAGTCTCCGCATCGTCACCTCAAAGCAGTTACACAAATGAAAGTGTCGTACTGACTAGCTTTATAGCAATAATTACAATTTCACGGTGGAGCATATCGTGAAATTAAATGCTGTCTTGCATGCAAGTTTCTGATGAGATGGGTGATACATGTGTATTCTACTCTGATATTAAAACCACATTGCCCTACAAACACCATTCGCCGAGTATAAGCAATCATTATTGTGGATGTTTCCGAAGATACTTCCACTGTGTGTCACTTTCATCTTACGCCTTTAATTACGTCATGATGGTCTACAGTGACGGAGAAGGGGATACTGCTATTTAAAGCAAACGTTGAACATATTGTATGTGACTTTCATCTTACGCCTTTAATTATGTCATGATGGTCTACAGTGACGGAGAAGGGGATACTGCTATTTAAAGCAAACGTTGAACATATTGTATGTGCTGCATGCCATTAAAATTTGTCCATTCTCTCACAATTTTCTATTCCCCATTACCGTAATCCTCAAATATTCTTTTTCCGCAAGTATTCACGGAGGTTTGTTTTAGAATTTTCCGTCGTATTGCTACTGCAATATCTGTCTACGTAATAGACAAAACTGTGTAACCAATACCTAATACATAACTAATTTACGAATCTTTCTTTCGCGCTTAACTATAATTTTGTTCCATGATTTCGTAAGTATTTGATGTACAAATGTTTGTAAACCTATTGGATCAAACTACTATGGTCATCAGTCCCTAGACTTAAAAATTACTTAGACTAACTTACACTAAGGACAGCACATATACCCATTCCCGAGGGAGGATTCGAACTTCCGGTGGTAGAGACTGCACACTACGTAGCATGATGCTTTAGACCACGATGCTACTCCTGCGCGGTTATTAAATGTAAGTCGATGTAAGTTTCTGCCAATTTTATATGATGTTTCAAAGTCCAATAACATCTATTTTGAATGTGTTGTGCAAATTAAGGCAGGCAACACGGCATGGGTACAATTTTCCTTTATTTTGCTAACATTGTGTTGGTCGACACAACAGATAGTTCCTACGCTGTGTATGTGAGTGCGAGCGTGTGTGTATGTGTACGTATATATATATATTTGTGTGTGTGTGTGTGTGTGTGTGTACGCAAATTTTCTGTATATATCAGCAAGGTTTGTACGGCTGTCGCCGCCTCTCGCATCCCAATTTCCATCGATTTCGGTCGTTCCGGTCTCCTTCATTAAGACCTCTCGCTGTCATTGCTTCGTTGACGTCATCTTTCCAGCATCTCGCAGGTCTGCCACGCCTTCTTCTTTGATGAGGAGTCCATTGCCATATTATATTTTGTCATCTTGTGTCTGGCATACGTTGTAAATGAGCATACCAGAGCAGGCGCTTTCTCTCTCCATCCACTCCCATGATATTTCTGACCCTGACATTTCTAACATGATCAAGCCTGGAATATCCTCAACTCCGGCTCCAGAAATCCATTTCAACTGCCAGTAGCCATTCGTTTTGCATTTCAGTTAGTTCCCACATCTCTGCACCGTACGTAGTAATACTTTCAATAATTGACTGGTAGATGATATGTTTTGTTTTGCGTGTTATGTTGTTTTTCCAGAGAATACCATTTAGTTGTTTTATGGCTCGCTTGTCCTGGCCAATTTTATTGTTTATATCATCCATACTTCTACCATTGGACGACAATGTCACTCCCAAGTACTTGGAGTTAGACACCCTTTAGCAATATCAGCACCGAGTTGTATATCATTAACCATATTCTCTTCCACCTTCAGATATTCTGTTTTACCTACGTTGATGACAACACCATATTTTTCATATCCTTTTAATTTGCGGAGCATGTAATTAGCATCTTCCTCATCCCCAGCTACTAACACTTGGTCGTCAGCAAAAAATAAAGTGAACAATTTCTCATCGTTTATGGAGATACCCATTCCTCAGCATTTCCTTTTCCAGGATTTAAGTGCCTCCTCTACGTAGATCTTAAACAATGTAGGTGATAGTGTGCATTCCTGGCGTAGTCCCTTTGTCACCTCAAACTCCTGAGATGGCTGATTTCTCATTTTTACCGTTGCTGTACGGCCTTTGTAAAACTGTCTGACAGCTTTCACATAGCTGGGTGACACGCCATTATTGATCAGACGTGTCCACAACTTGGTTTGTAGAACTGTGTCATAAGCCTTCTGCAGGTCTACAAAGACAAGGTGGGTGACAAGGCCTCTTTATGTCCTTTTCTCCAAGAGGGTTTTGAGTGTAAATACTCCGTCAGTACAGGAGCGACCAGATCTGAATCCATTTTGCTCTACAGATTCAGTTATTTCTGTCTTTATCCTCTTTTCTAGAATACGGCCATAGACTCTCGCCATGGATGGCATTGCATTAATACCTCGATAGTTTCCACAATTTCTTCTATTACCCTTCTTAAATGTTGATGTAATTGTGGTCCTTTGCCACCCCTTTGGAGGCGTCACCTCTGAGACATTTGTCAAAACTCACTGCCAATATCTCAACGAGTTTCAAGGGTGCTTCTTTAACCAATTCTATGTAAATTAATCCTGGACCTGGTGTCTATCTGTTTTCAATGGGACTGATTGCATATTGGACTTCCTTAGTGGTTATAGGTGGTATATTATCATTACTAATTTCAGTTTCCGGTGGGTTCTCAGTGAATGCTGCTCTGTTCTCCGTTAGAAGTCCCTGGTGGTGGTGTACCCATTCTTTCATACTAATCAGATTTATATCTGCTTCATCTTTATTATATGTTCTCATTGTTTGTACCACCTTCCAGGCTCTATTTGCTCGTGTATTTCCAATCTCCTCGCCAGTTTTCTACCAAGCTTTGTTTTTTGCCCTAATTACTGTTCTCTGTGCATCCCACAGAATGACCCTTTGGCTTCATCTGTATTTGCAAAATCCTGTCACTGACATATTCCCAGCAAATCAGGTTTCGTTTTAGTTGTTTCTTTATGGCAATGGCAACTCTACTTTGGGCTCGCTTTCGTTTTAGTATGCCAATATAAATAGATATGTAGTCACCTATTTCTTCTGTACCATGCCCTTTCAATTTTCGTTTCTGTTAGGTCCACTATGTCAACGTCAAGGCGGAAATTCCTTGTATATTCCTTGTTGCAATTCTCATTATCCTTTTTCGTACCTGTTGTCTTCGTTTTGATCCATTCCGTTCAGAGGCTAAATTGAGAAGTTTTGGCAATCATGGGGAATCTTTTGACTTTTTTTAGGGTTAACTTCCACCTTACAAAGCCTACCGCCTACCACCAGACAGTAAGATCACTAACAACATAGCTACTATGAAAACATAGTTGAACAACAAACTCCAGGAATAGGGTAATACATGCTTTGAGTAAAATCATAGCACGCTGTAATCATAGGAATGGGCTGTACACGTTTGATTGCATGACCTTAGCAGCTACCCAGACGATAAATAATTATCTGTAGTAGTGATACACTAGTCGAATATACCTAAGTACTAGATGGTGCGACAAAATGATATACATATCAATTTAATAAATATAAACAATCCCTGAGACGGATTTTCGTCTCAAATATGTCAAAGACATTATTGATAAATATGAAGCATTTAATTAAAATTTGTGGTGCGCCCGGGAATCGAACCCGGACCTCCATGCTTACTAGGCAGACGTCTTAACCGTTAGAGTACCACCCCACCAACGACTAAGGCGCCTTGGAATAGTGTAAGTGCGATTTCCCTCCACATCACAAACTTTGGAACACAGAAGCTGAATTAAAATTTGTGATGTGGAGGGAAATCTCACTTACACTATTCCGAGGCACCTTAATCGTCAGTGGTGCAGTAGTCTAACGATTAAGACGTCTGCTTACTAAAAATGGAGGTCCAGGTTCGATTCCCGGCCGCACCACAAATTTTAATACAATCCTTCATATTTATCAAAATGACATACAGTGACAAAACATTTAGCTAGTTGTAGTAATCCAATGCCCATAACATAAGAACGGATTTATACTGCTGTAAGATATGATGCAGACCACCCCAGGATTTAGGACTGAATACAGTGTGACTTATTGGGTAAGTGCACTATTTAAATGGTAGAAGAGGTGTACTTTTATGGTGTTGTGGGCAGTGGGATTTGACTATGGAGAGGTGATTGCTTGAAGTAAAACAGAGGTTCCTAGATAACATAAAAATGTATTTATTTAACATTATTACATCTCAATTAGCCCTTCTGTTTGATCAACGTTTGGATGTAATATTCCTGGTGCGGTCGGTCGTAGGATAAGTTGGCCAGTAGATGCGCAGACTGCTGGGCAACCATGGGGAGAACAATGGTGGTGGGGGTAGTGGACGGAGCAGTGAGGGGAAGTGAACAGCGCTGGAGGGGAAGTGCCACTCTAAACTGAAACCTATACTCAACTACCTGCTGTACTTTTATAAATTCTCCCTTCTGTACCTAACCATACCATCAAAAGTACTTTTCACTAAATACTTAACTCAATGTTATTAATATTTCATTATTATTATCATTTTATTAACATTACCTATCTTACACAAAGTGTTAGTTATGTAACATTTGCGATACAGGATATGGGCTGATTTGTTAGTATTACTGGTGTGCATGAAGGAAGTATGGTGTTTCTGTTTAAGTTGCAAATAGAAAAACAATTCATTTGTCTTCAGTTTACTGCAGTCATCTGGATAGAGCTTAAACAGTCAGAAACAATACTAAATCAAATACCCACAAAACGAAACACGTTAATAAAACTGATGTTATTTGTGTCGCTGCATTATAGAACTTATTTAAATTTTAATAGGAGAGCTAACTTTTTCCTGTATTGTAAACCAGAAAATTTAAATTTTTCTTTTAACCTTTAGACACATTAATACCTTATAGTCTGCAGAAACACTTGTGTGTACTGCAATTAGACGTTCTGCTTTTGAAAGTGGCGCATTTACTCCATTACATGATCCATCTGTCCACTCATTGGGCATAGTATGCAAACTGCAAATGTTTCATCGCCATATATGAGAGGTCAACCCTCTTTACAGTACTATTTTAATTTATTTTATTTAAATAATCGACACATTTCAAAATGCTCCAAATCACCTTCCTGTGAACTGTTTATTGCGCCACCTGGAAATATTAATCGTGCTAATTACACGAAAAATAAAGAATGTAAGTAAGTATTACACTGAAATAAAACAAATAAAAAAACTAATGTACCTGAAGCCTAACTTTTGAATTTTGTACCGCAATGAAGAAATACTTCCCTTGAAAGATGTATTTTCCATTATTACGAGAAAAAATTACTTTATTGTGGAGCGCTGTTTCTTTGTCACGTGGAAATTATTTATCAATTTCCATACAACTTATTCATGAAAATCATCTAAATCTAAGACCTTTTTCTCTTTAATCCGCTTTTTCCTGGAGTAGAGAAAACTTCAGAACTACCGGCAACTAATTTATTTTTTCTCTCTTTTTATTTATTTTTTTTTTTTTTTTTATTGTCTGAAGGGAAGCACTAGTAGAGTCTGCACTCTTTCAATTACACTTTAAATGGGATTTTTAACACCTTTTTGCCTCTTCCGACATAAATTTAATTAAAATGAAAAATATCTCGTGAGAGGCTATACATAACTGGTCCTGCACCTATAGGGCTTGGGGACTGTGCTGCTACGCCGTTTATAGCAGTGCGTTCGATCACTGTGCACTGGTCGGCAGGCGGAAGTGGAGTGATGCGGGCTCCCCTTCCGAACGAAGGAATGAACTCGCCCGGCGCTTCGGCCGAAAACTCGTCTCTGCTCATCGTCCACCGTATTCTGTCAACACCGCCTAGAAGACAATGCCTGACAACTAGCCGTGCCTACGTCACACCGAGAGGCGGCGAACGCAAGCTGACTGGCCGGCCGCTATCAGGCGGTGGGCGTGCCCCAGCGGCCAGCCAGTCAACTGGCAGCCGCCGCCACTTGGTGTACGTAGGCATGGCCAGTTCTCAGGCCTTGTCTTCTAGGTAGTGTTGACCCTGTGTGGACTCTACGATAGGTGAAAAAGACGTCTGTCACGGCGACTGCGCTGACTCAAGCATCGGGTAGAACGCACCACTGCAGCGAGCGGCAGGTCCGATGTCACTGAACAGCGCATGTACTGCGGCCCAGGTGTGTTGGACGATGACGTGACTTCAGGCGTCGGTGATCGTCTTCTAGACTCTGGTATGGCAGCGTGTGACGTCTGCAGTGAGTTCGGCTTCGTATCGCATCTCTGGGGGTGCCGTGCTATATCGCGAGGCCCAGGTCGCCTCGTGGCTCGCAGAGGCAGCAAGGACAGTGGGCCATTAGTGGCGTTGGAGAATGAGGTTCGGCGCTGTTGTGGCGTCGCGACGTGTGGCAAAGACAGTGCGCGCTGCCGCCGACTACTGCACTCAACGCCATGACGATGGCGCGTGTCCGCAGACTGGACGGTACTACCATCCACCTGTGACCGACCATGACAGGCTGGTTGTCGGTCTTTAAGTATGCTACTTCCCTGCTGAATTCAGTACTGGAACCGACCAGATCAGGTCAGTGCTCCAGGGTCTATGTCCGCGTGTGTCAGCAACTTCTGGCTTGCGTCGATACCTTCTTGGTTGGAGACAGCGCACAGTTTCGCCACATTGCTGGTGCTTCAGTTCATGTGGGGAGCAGACACTGTTAAGGCTAGTCTACACGACGACACTATGTTGCGACACTCGTTTTATGAAATGAGTTGCGCGCAACTGGTTTCGTGTATGTCTGTAGACACGGCGCCAATACTATACACTTCAGTTTCGTTGTTTTATAAGTGCCGTAGTCGCCGTAGAATGAACGTTTTCCTAGCTATAAAAGTTGTGGCGGAGCTATTGCTTCTTTGTGTGAAGTCGCTGCATAAGACTAAACATAAAAAGAATAAGAAACGTGTTTGGATTCGTGACTGGATTAAAAAAAAGACGTCAGCTCGGTTGCTTAGCGACCTTGCTGAAAGAAATTGTGATCGAAGACCCTAGAAGTTATTTTAATCAACTCAGAATGTTACGAGAGCAGTTTACGTTCCTTTTAAACAGAGTTAGTAATACAATAAACAAACAAGATATTGTTATGCGTGAAGCATTGTTACCAGAACTGAAATTACAATATGCATTACTTTTCTTGTCAAATAGATATTCGTTTCTACAGTACCTGTACCGTGTTCCCAAATCCACAATTGCCATAGTTCGTTTGTATAGGTATTTGGAATTGAATGTACTTTAGTCTGCAATTCACTAATCGTCAACCCATCAATATTTAATTCACGAATAATTGTTTCAAGAGCACAAACACACCTCTGTTATTCCGGAAATTTTCATCGTTAAAATGGCACAAACACCTATGCATCGTATATATGTTCAAAAACCGAATTATTTCTTCCTTTTCCCCCTTTATGTTGTGTTTTGTTCTGTATTGGTTATCACGTAATCTAAAAACACGCGCAACCTGTTTCGTCAAAGTTGGAAGGTGCCTGCCGCGCATGCGCACTGGCCAGTAGCGCAGTTTCATGAAACGTAGTGTCGTCGGGTAAACTAGCCTTTAGGTCACTGACCGGCTTCTGTCAGTCACTCTGCTTGAGGCATTGTGACAGATACTGTAACAGCTAGAGACTGTTTCTTTTACTCTAAATGATTTAAACTGTAATTTATACACTACGTTTACTCCAAACCCCTTGTGCCACAACACTCCTCCCGGGGCTATGCACACTGTACTTGACGCATTCGGTAATAATACGCCTGCTGCCCCCTTCTCCTCTCGCAAAAGTTGTATTCTCCAGTTTTGTCACCGTACGCTTCTAGCACAGTTGTTGGTTGTCCTACAGTTATCACTAGCTTTGTGTTGCGAGAGACATGGAGAGGTTTAATTGTTGTCAGGGCGTCTCTCGACCACCTCGTGTCCGTAAAGGTATCTCAGCGTTTCCGTTGCTTTGAGTACAATTCCCCATGGAAGAAAGACAATATATCGTACTCAAATAACACCGTTGAGCCTCTAGATCCTACTGAAACTGCACCATGGCTTAACCCTAACACAATGAAATACGTAACTAAATAAAACGGTCTTTGCAAACCCATACTATTAACTTCATATTAAAATACTAGATTACCACGATTTCCTATTGTTATGTGAAATGCTACTTCTACTTACGTAACTTATTCCTAAACATCTACTCTGTACCACTGCTATTTACATCATAGAATCTTACCCCACTACTGCCTTTGACCTACAACATTCCCTAAATTTCCACGCTTACCCATGCCTCAGTCAGGTACACTTCATGTATTGGCTGGCGTAGTGTTCGCTTTTGTGGTAATCACAATAAACAACGGTGTGAGATTCGACAGATGTTGCTGAATGGTCACGTAAATTGCACTGGAAACAAATCACTGCACTTAATTCCTCGTCTTTCAGGATTCCACCGAAGCCGCGGTGGAGTGGCCGAGCGTTTCAAGGCGCCTAGCTGCGGAGCGCGCGGCTGCTCGCCGTCGTAGGTTCGAATCCTCCGTCGGGCCGGGTACACAATGCTACCAACTGTCGTCGCACACACAAAAGACGCGGACGCTAAGCTGGTACGGGGTAGCCGCCGCTAATCTCTTCCGGTGGTCAACCTTAGCAGCCACCCAAGCTCTCGTCAGGCCGCCTGACACAGGTACAAGCGCCGCCAGGCCTGCAGACAGTTGCACTAACCACACCCTCCTCCTCTCGACGGATGCAGTTGAATAGCTGAGGAAGAGACACAAAAGTAAAAGTATCTTCTTATGTGTGCGGGTATTTGCTTCCTCCCAGTATCTTCTAGAAGATTGTCTGTCTGTCTCCCTCTTCAAAGACCCAGTCGACGGTTCGAACTAATGAGAACAGTGTTTCTTGACTTAAAAACCAGTGTTGAGTGGACGACAATGTGAAGGGCAGCATCAGGTTGAAAAGTGGTGTAAGTAGTAGAAACAGTGAACTCTCTGAGAGTGCAAAATACGATTCACCTGCTAAGAGGCCCACTCCCTGTAGCGACCCTGGTCGCCCTCAGCAACATTAAAAATCTGTCATAAACATACTTTTTTCCTAATTAAAAAAAACATATTATCCATTTTTTCTTATCGAGGAACTGTTTCTCCATAACAGGACACATATAAACTTGTGATTTTTTTTTGTCTGTGTGTTTCAACCTCACGTATATTTTATATTAACATTTATCTATCTATGTCTCGTTGTAAAGGTTGCATTGTTATACATGTTGTCCCAATCCCGTGGTCTTACCAGCCACATCTGCAACTCCATTGTTTTAGTTTTTATGGCAATTATTTTTCAATGTGAATTTTTTGTGTTGTTGTTGTATTTTCTGTTTTTGTGTGACGGGCCCCAGCTGCCTATGTCGCCCATAAGGCAACCTCATGTTACTTTTGAAAAGTTTGCTGTATATGATGTAATATAATTACCTCAGCCTACATCAAAATTTTCAACTAACGAAGGGGTGTTGAAAGACGACCGTCTGTCATCTTCCATATTTTTTGTATATTTCAGTAAAGTTATAATTTATTTAATGTCGCTAGATTATCATTTTGTTTAAACTTGAACCCCACTCTTTTCAAGGCTTGAGGAATAGGATTTTTATTTCATGTGTTAAAATATTAGTTAATATTGCTAGGTTCTTCTTATTTTGTTATGTTAATAATTTATTATTATATTAATTAATGTGCCTTAAGTACGGCTTCTCCGCTACGCCACTGTTCCTGTGAGAATGTGCAGTTGTTTTACTTTTAAGTGTGTGCGAGAATATATGGCTGTCTGAATATGGGGAGTGAAGGCTCGCTTTGCATCGTTCTCTCTGGCTCAGTGTCGATAGCTGCTGATACGACCAAAGAGGTTTCCACACCCTTTGGTTGCGAGCTAGTTGGCGAATCTCTCCGTCCCCACCACCGCTGATCTTAGTTTTTCCGGCTTCCGGTGGCTTCCTGCATCTTGTCGCCGCTCGGTCGAATTCATTCTGGGCTGGTCGTCTAGTGAGGTAAGGTTGGTTCTGCTCTTGTTTTGGAGATGGTAGCGTTTCATTGACTAGCATGTTTAACTTTGATTCGTGAACTTAGAATTATTTTTTTTAAATATTTTATCCGCTAGTGTGCGGAAATGTGTTCTCGTTTTTCATTTCAGTGATTTCCAATAGATAAACGCGGTGTGTATGATTCTAGTTGCAGTTTGATAACGGCTTGATATGTTGAAACCTTTTGTGATCATGTAGGGGGGTATGAACTCTGTGTAAATACTTTCTAGGTTTGTGGGGCCCGATTTCTAATAGGTGATATGTTCATTTTATACAGTGCATGTAAAAATCTTCTCATCGTTTTCTTCCGTGAGTGATATGTGTTCCACGTGGTTGGTTCATAGAACAAGCCTTCAGCGTCCACTCTTGTTTGTTCCATGCCCATCAGGCAAGTAACTATGCGGGTATCCTTCTGATTTCCCCTAATATTTCGCGATCTTCTCTCACCGCCTATTTTAATTTTGTTGTCTCTTCTGCGATTGATAGTACGCACTATGTCTTTGTCTGTAATTCTCTCTGAGCCTTGTGCAACTTCCTTCTATAACTTCCTTATGTAATTCTAAACATTCCTATTGGATGCATGCTGTAATTCCTAATTTTATTTTTCCGACTTTGTAATTATTTCATTTTTGTGGTTTTTCTGAGACAGGACCTCATCCGTCTCGGTAATCGCCTCCTATCGCGTGTAACTGTATTTCATTCGCTTCCTTATATAATTCTAAGCATTTCTATGGGTTGCATGCTGTAGTTAATTTACATTATTTTTCGGAAACAGAATTTAATCAGTTTTATCATTTTTCGGAACTACGTGAGACCGAGATCCAACTTTGGGGGCTTGCAGCTAGGCGCCTTAATTCACGCCACTTCTCATATAAAACCAGTACCTAGATCGATTTCTAACAGACTGCAACTTAAGAATCCACGGTGATTTTGTATAATGAATCCGATTTTCAACCACTTCACCTTCATGTAACGTAGCCGTGTGTCGCCGTTAGCGTGTTTGCTCGCGGTACGATTCAGATGTTATTTAACTTGCTATACACACGCACCATCTCAAAACAGGCACGACAGACCAGAGACAGCTTCAATGTGTTTTTGTATATTGTGTTTTGTGCTACGTTCGACTAGCTGAATTTCGCCTACGATAGCGGCGCCTGCTTCCGCCTCGTCTCAGCACGCTGATTTTGGTGAGTTTCGCTGTGGCCTTGCGCGTGTGTGAGAGAATGAGTGTTGTTTGTGAATCCATCCCCCCAGTAGCATTAAATCATGTATAATTTAGGCTGGGCACCGTCCGCATTAATCCATGTAAGAGATGCATTTTATTGTATTAACAAAATTGTTTCCCCATTTTGCTTCTGCTATCTGAATAAACAATTTTAAGTTCAGCATAATCCATAAGTTGCTTATAAATTGTAGTTTTAGAGCACCTTCCCTCTTTTATTTAATATTGTTCATCACAAGTACCGAGAACTAGTTCAGATGCAATTTCTTCTTATATCTAAATATTATTTTCTTATATCTGATATTTTCTTAGCCACCTTTCTAAAATAATTTCAATTGTGGTCTGTGTGTAATAACGTGTGAGCTGCTATGTATATTGACCACTGTAATATTAACTTCCTGTTAATGAAGTTATTTGAAACGAGTCAGTTCTCAGTTTGGGCCAAGGAACAAGGTTTTGTAGCAGGGAGTAACCAGTTGTTCACACGGACATCATTTGCTAATTCTAGTGATAAAGCAAGGCTCTTGTTACGTACAGTGGTCGACTTTTAACGGTGAACGGCCTATACCCCTCCGCCCCTGAGAGAAGTTGCTACAACGTACTGGCTGTCGTAGTCTTCAGGTTAGCCATGTTTTCCTCTACCAGCAGTTTTCCTGACGTCAGTGTAATGGCAGTCAGGTGGCGGGAACCTATTTTATAAGGAACACAGCAGTTACTAAAGAGCATAGAAATCATCTTTATTTAGCTCTAACGACCTTCAAACTAAAGAGTGAAATTTACGTTGCACATCTATAAAAATCTATGTGAGTTTTTATTTTTTCGTTACTATGTTCAAGAAAACATGATTAAACACAATGCATAGCATGGTTATCGAATCCACAGCGTGTATAATCCATATTTCATATTACCATCACAGTAGCCGATTTTATAAACATCGCTGACTAGAGATCAAATCTGACTTTAGGTCAGAAATCAAACTCTGTCACGGCTCCGCTCTATTGTATAAAGCTAAACCTAGATCCGCCGAAGCTGGTTCAACGTTGATATGAGTTAGCACGGAAGATGCTTGGCAACACTGCTCAAATCTGGTATCGACATGATTATTTAACCTCGACCTCAGATATTAGTCGATACATGATATTTACTGTAGATGCTTTCAGGTAGTAAAGATGAAGTAAAAAGGGAAAATAAAAGCTGTATTGGATCTTTTGCTCATGCGAAAAAGTCTTATTTCGAGAAATAGTTTTAGGGCGATATAAGGAAATAATAGAACTTAAAAAAGGGATAAAGTTAATATGGCTAGAAGGCCCAGGCATACAAAGAAGTTTCTGTTGATTTTAATTCGCACAATATATGAATAGATCTTCAGAATTTTAAGTGTTATGAAAATAGGAAGGAAAGAGCCACTAAAAATCTTGCACTTAAAAATTATTATCTAGACTGTCTTTACAATTACTGCGGTACATTTCATCTTCTAGTGCGCGCGTTCCCTCAGCGTCGGAGATTCGAGTCCTCTATCCGACATGGTTATATTTGTTTGTCCTAGGTTAGTTTAAGGAGTTTGTAAGCCTAGGGACTGATACCAAGAGTAGTTAAGTCACTTAGATTTACAAACATTTGAACATTTTTCAGTAAGCCCTGCATATTCGAAAACAATAAAATAATTCCTGTGCCCAGCAATAGCCACGAATGATCTGAAAACTGACATTATGGTTACGTAATGCAATGGTGTGTTATGATATGGTAGAGTTCTTTATCTTTCACGACCGATGCAGTAAATTCATCTCTTGATAAGGGTGAAAGGATGCAGCGTGTTGAATGATTCGAATCTGAAAACCATCAGATTAGAGTGTACGACCCAACCGCTTAGCCACCGTCAACTGCGCCTCTTTTGTACTCGTTAATGGTATATCCATTAACGCGAATTTTTTCTGGAATGTGCATGCAGTTGTAATCGCTGGATGTGTTCACTTGTAAAGAAAAAAAATCGCACTGACGTGTTTCACGGCCCACTTTAAATTTGTATTTTTATACGTTTTTGCAAACATTTCGGACCAAAAGAATAATCTAAATAATAAAAAATTATGGTGATAAGATTACGACTGCACTATTGTGGTAATATCTATGCACCCATCACGTAATATTCTTTCTGACCGTATTTTAACAAACAGCCAAAATTATATGATATTTGAGTTTAGCTTTGACAAACATACACTTTTTTGAACTTTTACCTCTTCGGATTATCAGTTTAATATCTCTCCCATATTTTCATTATTCTTTTCCGTTAAAATATTATCACCTGTCTTGCCTTGGTTGTTCAAAGTTTATTTTCTTTGCCTCTACTGGTTACGAATCACTATAGGCTGGGACGAACGTATCGTACATTTCGCATTCTGACGAGTGACTATAGCCTGAACGGAACACAGCTCACATTTGGCGTTCGTAAATCAGTCACGTGACATTCCTCGTCCCAAAATCTCTTTTGCGTACGCCATCTTGCTTTATCTACTTGATGATTTTCATATTATATCATTTCAAAGCAATGGCGCCCTTAAAATCACCAAAAACACGTCGTTCTTAGGACAATGAATTATAATCCAATGTTAGTTAACACCTGCCATTGATGGTACGAGGATCACGGATTACTCTTGCAGGCCAGCCGCGGTGGCCGAGGGGATTGCCGGGCGCCGTGGCTCAGCGCGCCCGGTCAGAGGGCTGAACGGCCTCTGTAATAAAAAAGCTGAGCCAACAACACATCGAACGAAAACTAACAAACTTGATCAACGTCCGCAACGAACAGAACTACACATAGAGCAAAAAAAAAAAAAAAAAAAAATAAAAATAAAAAAATAAAAAAAAGGGACTGAGGCGCTCCAGTCACGGTCTGCACGGCCACTGCGGTCGGGGGTTCGAATCCCCCCTCGGGCATGGATATTTGTGCTGTCCTTCGTCTTAGCTAGTTCATAAGTAGTTTGTAAGCTTAGGGACTGATGACCCCGTAGTTAAGTCCCGTAAGCTATACAAACATTTGAACACTTTTTACTCTCGGAGCTGTTCGCCATAGCGTAATAGGGGATGAATTAGTTTGTGACGTACGAACATGTTAGATGGTGGTTCGGAACTTGCTGTGGCGCGGTAGCTCAGCACGCTCGGTCAGAGGGTTGCCGTATGGTAGCTCGCCGCCCTCTGTAACGAGAAAACTGAGTTATCCGAAACGATCAAAATAGGATAAAACAAACCAGCGTCCACAAAATACCCATTCTAACCGAATAACCAATGAAAATAGAGAAAATGAAAGACGGTTCCACTAACACCATCTAAAGAGAAGGCCTGTGCGCTCCCGTGCCACATCACGCAGAGTAGGTCGCAATCGCGTAGCTCACTGGATGGCCGCTGTGACACGGTGGGCTGTGCCCCATCAGCCACCTCTGCGTGACGTGGCGTGGCACGCCAGTGCACAGGCCTTGTCTTCAGACGGTGTTGGTTCATATAAAATATATATTGTCAATTTTTTTGGCCCACTTAATTTTTCTTCTTGCTTCCTAAAAGGTTTTCGCACACTCTTGTTAACCGAACACAACTCTATTCTGCAAGATTCCGAGTTCTTCAAAGGTAATAGTGCTTTCTCTGAAAAGTGCATTTGTTCTGTTTCGAGAACATGCCATGAAACATATAGTAGCGAATTGTAAACATAGACTTCTTTGTCACATGTACATAAACTGGGGAGATACTGGAATGAAACTTTCACTACGCAGTGGAGTGTGCGCTGATATGAAACTTCCTGGCAGATTAAAATTGTGTACCGGAACCGGGACTCTAACCTTGGACCTTTACCTTTCGCGGGCAAGCGTTCTACTGCTTGCCCGCTAAAGGCAATGGTCCCAGGTTCGAGTCCCGGCTCCAGCACACAATTTTAATCTGCCAGGAAGTTTCATATCAGCGCACACTCCGCTGCAGAGAGAGAGTTTCATTCTCGAAACATCCCTCAGGCTGTGGCTAAGCCATGTCTCCACCATATCCTTTCTTCCAGGAATAAAAAATGTTCAAATGTTTGTATAGTCTATGGGACTTAACGACGGGGTCATCAGTCCCTAAACTTACAAACTACTTATGAACTACTTACGAACTAGGACGCCACAAATATCCATGCCCGAGGGGGGATTCGAACCCCCGACCGTAGTGGCCGTGCAGACTTCCAGGAATGCTAGTCTTGCAAGGTTCACAGGAGAGCTTCTGTGAAGTTTGGAAAGTAGGAGGCGAGGTACTGGCGGAAGTGAAATTGTGAGGCGGCTTACTCAATCTTGTCCTGCTAGCTCTGTCGGTAGAGCGATTTTCCGCGAAAAGCAAAGGTACCATGTTCGAGTCCCACTTCCGGCACACAATTTTAAACTGGGGAGATACTGTTACAATGACAGTTGTAAATGACGTATTGATAGTCCTAACTTTGTATATATATTAAGTACTAGACTTATGTGGAATTCAGTATTACCACACTTATTCCGTTTGTGATTTTGCTGTAAAAGAAAACGTAATGACGGTTTGAAATAGAACATTTGCTCTTTATTTTAGGACAGAACAGAGGAACATGAACGAAGTCATATCTGAACTACAAGAAAGGTAATACCACCTACGTTAAAAGAGTCCATAGCATCAATGTCAAAGACCAACATTTTAGTAGATGCATTCATTCTAATTAATGACATTCAATATATATTCTATAAATAGTGAATAATCTCTTAGAAAGAAAATAAACAAGGTAATTTGTTTTAATGTATACGCTCCCCTTCTGTTTCACAATTGCCACAGAAATCTAGGACTTCCTTTATATGCGAAACTACCTGTATCAGCACGTTGTTCAGAATGTTCATTATTACAATATCCTCCCAGTTTACGTGCATATGTTTCAGAAGACCATTGTTCAATTCGTCGTTACGTATTTGAAGGCATGTTCAAAATGTTCAAATGTTTGTATAGTCTATGGGACTTAACCACGGGGTCATCAGTCCCTAAACTTACGAACTACTTATGAACTACTTACGAACTAGGACGGCACAAATATCCATGCTTGAGGGGGGATTCGAACCCCCGACCGTAAAGGCATGTTCACTAAATATAACAAACACGCACTTTAGAGGGAACATTCTTACATATGCACTACTCTAAATATTGAAAAACATAGCTCTATTTTAATTAATAAGAGTGCCCGAAACGCTTAGAAAAAAAAAAAATTTTTTGGGTGGTAGCGGGTTCCGAAACACTAACCATGAGCATTACAGTCCAGCGCGCTGCACACTACACTGTGTCTAACAATTAGAACAAGCGTCCTTTAATTTCGTACTATTGATGTCAGCTGTTAACTGATGCTAGGCATTTTGTGACACTAGATTATCATTTATCGTACGAAGAACGACGTGTGTTAGTTAATTCTTCAGTGCGCGAGTGCTTTGAAATGACAAAAATGACAACGTGTAAGTTACAATAAGAAAATCATCAAATACGCAACGCAAGATGGCGTATGCCAGAGAGAGTGCTTGGCGTGGAATGTCACGTGACATCACCGAACGGCTGGTTTTCGTTAATTCAATGGAGGGTGTCAAATCTGCGTTATTTTTGCAAATATCTCTCAAACCATACGATATATGAAAAAACATAAGAGCAAAGTTGCAGAGAATGTTCTCCACTATAAACTCGGTTATTCAATTTTCGTGTCAGATGAACGGTTTATTTGCAATTAAAATTACATTACAAACAGCTTTTTTAGCTATTACTAACGTATTTTTCGTCAGAAACATTTGAAAAAGCGAGGGTCTGGTCTCTGGTGGCTACCAATTATCTCGGTAAAATGTGGTGTCGATCGGTTGCAAGGTTCGACCTTAAAGGTGGGAACACGTTACAGACAGACAGACATCGTCAAATCGCCGTTATTTTTGCAGATATGAAAAAAAAAGAAAAAAAAAACATATGAGAGCAAAGATTTAAAGAATTTTCCCCTCTACAAATTAGGTTATTCAATTTTCGTGTAAGATGAATGGTTCGTATGCAATTACAATTACATTACAAACGGTTTTTTTTAGGTTACTGACGTATTTTTGTCCTAAAAATGTGAAAAAGAAAGGTTCTTGTCTCTGGCGAAGTACAATTATGTCTGTAAAATTTGGTGCTGATCGGTTGAACGGTTCGACTCAAAAACTGGGAACATGTTACTGTCAGACAGACAGACAGACGTCCCAAAATCGCCGTTTATTTTGCAAATATCTCTGAAACGATACGGGATATAAAAAAAAAAAGAAAAAAAACATAAGTGAGCAACGTTGTAGAGAATTTTCTCCTCTACAAATTCGGTCACTCAATTTTCGTGTCAGAAGAATGGTTTAGGTATTATTTTCATTTAAATTTCGATCTGACAAAAGATGATCGCAAAGGTCCACTTTTAGTGTTACTACCGTACCCTGAAGTGGGCCAATATTACGAACAGCACACTTACTGCTACTGTAGGTTAGAGAGAACATATTATGAAATGTTGGATGCTGTCATTAATCATAAAGTTATCTTTTTAATGCAAATATTCGTCACGAACAGTCGGAAGCGACGCTAGCGCTCCAAGCGGCAGCACTATAGATACAGAAGAATGGCGGTTGGCTATTTCTCCGCTGGAGTGTCTACAGTCGTTCCAAATGCTTGACGTAAACTTTTACCTATTTGTCAATAAATATCTTGATGTGATCGCTACTAAACTTCACGGTTTCAACCGCTGAGCAAATCTGAAGATTTGATTATGTTTCAAATGTTTGTAAATCTATCGGACCAAACTGCGTGGTCATCAGTCCGCAGCTTACAAACTACTTAAACCTAGGTAAACTAACCTAAGGACAACACACATACCCATGCCCCAGGGAGGACTCGTACCCCCACGGCGATCAACAGCGCGCTCCGCAGTGAGACGCTTTAGACCGCTCGGCTACTCCACCGCGACAAGATTTGATTAAAATTGCTCCAGCTATCTTTGAGTCTACAGGTAACACACACACACACACACACACACACACACATATCCATTTTTATAGATAGGATTATAACGTGTCAAATTGTCCTTTCGTTGTATCAATGTCTGGTTGTAATATTCCGTGTGTTGTATGTTGGGTGGAAAAGACGCATGCTACTCGGCAACTGCCCTGATTCAAGCGTTGAGTGGAATGCGGCACTGCGGCGAGAGGCAAGTCTGATGCCAGTAAACATCTTTATTGGGCGATGGTGTGACGTCAGGCGTCGGTTATCTTTTTCTAGACGCTAGGACGTCAGCGTGTGACGTGATTGCCGCAAACTGCTCAGTATCGCAACTGTGGGAGCGCCGTGCTGTCTCACAACGCCCGGGTCTCCTCAAGGATTACGGCGGCAGTGTGAATGTTCGGCCAGCTGTGGAAATGGAATCCGAGGTTCGGGAGTCGGTGTCGGCCGCCGTAGTGTCAAAGAGGCGTCCAGCACAAACAGTGCACTCTCCCGCTAACAACCGCACTCCATCCACCAATGATGGACAACGATAGTGCGTGGTATGGCAGACTGGACGGTCTTCTACCGTTAAACGGTGGCCTACCATGACAGTCTGGATGGCCATCTTTACGTAGGACACTCCCCTGCTGAAATTGGCGCTACAACCTTCCAGAACGGCTTTGTGCCTCCAGAGTTAATGTTCGTGTGCTACTTTGTCAGAACCTTCTGGTTTGAATCAATGCTGTTCTCGTCACATGTCTGGGTGACTGACAGGTTCTTGTCACTTCTGTATGTGACACTGTTCCAGATTCCGGAACAGCTACATGATGGATGTTTATGGTAAATTACTGACTCTTTAACTTGCACTTCACATTACTATTTGCTTCAAACTCCTACCATAAAACATAAAGGAAAAATTCAGGTATGTCTTATTACAATTGTGCTTTGAAATAGTACAGTATTTAAATGCAGTAAAGTGATTCAGCGAAAATTGCAAGCCAAATCACTGTTTCCCCAAATATTAATGAAATTATCAGTGGTGAAAGCAAAGTGACTTCGTGAGAGACATTCAGTAACTTTCCGTAAAATTAACGAGTTCATTCAACAGTGTAGTAACACGAGGGTTGCAGATTAAGTAAATTTTTCCTTGAACATTTATTTATCACACACAATGCAATTATACTCATGAAAGATTGGCGTTTAATGTATACAACGTATTTTTCCACTCCGTCTCGTTTTATGGCGTACGAAGCAAAGGCTTCTATGCTGTGTCGTTATCAATTCTCGTTGCAGTCATGGAGACATTTCACTTTCTTGTCCTTCTCAAAATGTCTTGAACTGGATATGATTTATGGTTCTAACAAGTGGAAGTCTTAGTGGGCTAGGTCAGTGATGTAGAATTGAAAGGGCAACATGGTAAAACCCGGTTTCGTGATGATTTCAGTAGCGTTCAGAAATTGAGGGATCTACCAATAATTCATAAGTAACGTTTCCTATTCGCCACATTGTTTTCCACTGAGGAAAAAAAAACGGGCTTTATTAATATCTGTAAGCAACTATGTTTAGAAACACAGGCGAATATTTTGTGTATCATGACTTCGCTCAGCTAATATTAAGTTCCCAGGAAATTCCAAAGTTAAAGACCACAGCCAAAGCACATCTCGTAAATTGCGCTAAGTCCCACAAAACGTTGAAAATGTTTAATATCCAAGTCAGAGTAGAGATCACCCTTAATTTCCCACCACAGGCTCGCTTCGGGCGTCAAATGCCGATCGTACGCGCTCAGTAGTTGTTTGTGGCTAATTCTCATTGACTCAAACTAATCCCAAACATTTTGCAGGAAATTTTGAGGATGGATTCAAAAAATGTTCAAATGTTTGTAAATCTATCGGACAAAACTGCGTGGTCATCTGTGCGTAGCTTACAAACTACTTAAACCTAGGTAAACTAACCTAAGGACAAACACACACACCCATTCCCCAGGGAGGACTCGAACCTCCACGGCGAGCAACCGCGCGCTCCGCAGACCGCACGGCTACTCCACCGCGGCTGAGGATGGATACTGGAGTTCATTCCGCTAAATTTCTCTTAGTGAGGCGGAATTATTTGTGGTCTAGGGTACAACAAACGAAGCTCTTTACTGCCCCTGGGTGGAATGTTCATGCAATCTAAGAGTCGAGTGTTCAACTTGGCAAATAGTGTAGATGCTTCTGGTGGATGTATTAATGAGCTAGCTGGTAGTCACACTCCATTCACAGGACTAGCAGCTTCTGGTGGGGAGACATACCCAGCAGGGAATACACATGCAACTGGCCAGGCTGTCTCTGTTCTCACTGAGGCGAGCCTACGGCTGGGGGAGGAGTCAGTTGCTTCAGCTACTTTACTGCTATCACTACCCTATTCGCCGTGGACAACGTCCTCGCCGACAGGTAAAACTGTATGTCGACTAGTCTTCGCAGATGAAGGCATGCAAAATACAGAAATCTGCTGGTTCGTCATTGCGCTCAACATCATATTCACAATCTATACTGTCGTTAGTAAAAAGTACAACACCGAGAAGGAATTATCCTAATAGCGCCTGACTTGTTGGAAGTATCCACGGGTGTAAAAGAATAAGTGATCAGTTTTGCAGCGAAATGGGGTACACGTAAGCCGAGCAGAACCCTCTTGTGACGGCGGGAATTATTTACAGACGAATGGAAAAAAACTGGTAGACTCCAACATAGGGATGATCATTTTGGATTTAGAAGGAATATTGGAACACGGGAGGCAATACTCACTTCACGACTTATCTTAGAAAATAAATTAAGGAAAGGGAAGCCTACTTTTTAGCACTAGTAGATATGGAGTAAGCATACGACAACTTTGACTGGAATACACTCTTTCAAATTCTAAAGGTAGCAGGGGTACAATACAGGGAGCGAAGAGTTCTAGTCAATTTGTACAAAAACCAGACAGCAGTTATTAGAGTCGAAGGGCATGAAAGGATCGCAGTGACAGTGACAGTCTCTAGAAGAGTCATAGAGAGATTGGCGTTTTTGAGACAGATTTCTCATGAGAATTTAAGACTAGATAAATTCATTATTTTTCTACATTCATGCGTTTCAGACGCCGATTGTATGCATTTCGTCTCCTTCAGACCTTAAATACTGCGATACGACTCAGGTTCAAATCGCAGTACTTTACAAAAATGCACGAGATAACTTCTGCAGCTTAACCAGAATACACGTTTCATACGGCATACTACCAAAAACGTACACCTAATGACACAGGTATCGCATAACGTAACTACGGAATATACACACATACAATCGCAACACCTATTTAATTGAAATGGGAAACTATAGATTACATTTTTCAGTTTGTTGATTTTTACGACAATAGTTTCTCAAACACAGTTTTCATATTGTATTTCTTTTTAACAATTTTGTAACTGAATATTGATATTATTATCTATAATTATTCCGTTAATTCATTAATTTGTGAAACATAAAATGAACTATATCAGGTCCTGTAGACGTATCGGTTATCAAGCAAGATTTTCCAAAAAAAAAATTTCAAATTTTTGTTATCTGTTGGGACTTAACTACGGGGTCATCAGTCCCTACACTTACAAACTACTTACAAACTACCTTATACTAAAGACAATACAAACTTCTATGCCCGATGGAGGATTCGAACCCCCGACGGGGAACGGCCCGCGCATTGCAGCATAGCGCCTCAATGCGCTCTGCCACCCAGCCGCGGCAAAATTTTCTATAAATCACTAAAGGAAACTTCATATATAAAAATAAGGTTACGTTATGATATTTTGAACATTTAGTCATGATATGAACGGAAATTGCTTTATATCATGAGATGTGTAACATATTTAGATATCACCGTTTCCTTTATTTCTGGGACTGATGATCTAGCCGTTTGGTCCCTTCCTCCCATCAACCAACCTACCAACCTTTAATGTCTATAAATTGGAAATCGTCTTTGGATTTGATGTACTGAGACAGTGGACAGAGACGCTTGCTCTGGCTCACTAGTTAAATCTCTCTGTCTGTTTAGCCTCGTCTGGTGAAGCGGGAGTTTGAAACAAGTTTTTACGAGGAGAAGTGTGGGAGTTTGAAACAAGTTTTTACGAGGAGAAGTGTACGTTCTGTAATAATAAGGTGAAAAAAATCATGTGAATGAGGCACTTTGAGTCTGATGTGATGCTTCCAGTACCTTTTTCATACCAATGCATCGTTGACGTAGGTATCAACAACGAATCGTTCTTGCAGCCAACAGAAGTTGAAAGTATCTATTTTAAGCTTCCACATTATTTCACAGCAATAGCAACAGCAGAAGTAAAGCAGATTTTTAAGATGAATACTTTTTTTAGTTTTTGTCTAAGGTTACACCTTACTAAAATTTCGTACGCCTTTTAACTGACGAATAAAATGTGTATATACAACATTCAACAGAAAAATATAAATCTTTTACGTAATGTACGCCCCATAAATATTACGGCATAGCACTGTCGGAAAAACAAATATGCGTATGGGACAGTCGTAGATTTTATGGCACATAAAGGAATCGTGTTCCTATGGCAAACCACAGTCGAGCGTGAAACATATGAAGCTAGATAACGTTTGATATATAATAATATTAACCATTTCGACTATACAACCCTCCATGTATTTGTAAACTCATCTTCATGCATCTTACCTACAATCTTTATTCCTTCCAACAGTATGTTTTTCTGTGTTGTGACGCAGCTGGTCAATGGCTCCTTGATAGTGACGTCATTCCCTAGTTCCATTAGAGCTGTTGTAATATTTTTAAAATTCGACTGATAATGTAGCTAAAATTCGTTGAACATGACCTTGCTTAGTGAGAAGCCTTGCTGTGAAGCCAGCGGATTTACATACATTGACGAATTAGTTCCGCACCCCTCTAGCCCCTCGTTCGATCCATGCCGTAGACGTCAGAACCAGAATTGGTCGCTCGAGGTAAGCATACACAGTGCTCTATTGTTCCTGTTTGCAAACAGTTACAGCAGTAAACAGTCTACGTTTCCGTACACCGCTTTAAGCATAGTGTGCACCTAGATGGATAAGGGCGTTTACAATGATCTATCTTGAGGATGACTTTGTTCTTTCGACATTCAACCTTAACTTCGCATTGTTGGGCTATACTTTTCTTTCGCAAACCCTTACACATACGTTACTCAAGGTAGCAAACTTAATTGCAACATGCCGTGACGAAAATTACCTAGTCTAAATGTAGACACTTTCAGTGTTAAAGTGCAAAATGCAATTGTGTATTGCCTTGATACCTGATAGAAATAATCTGCCATTGTTTATATCTGTAACCACGACACCTTCTGTGTATAGAATTACATTCGTTTTTCGTTTAAGTAAACGCCGAAGTGTTTTACTTCATCAGTACGTGCTCTTTATGATGGAATCGCGGAAATGTTATCCTTCTGTTTAGCAACGCAGCGATCTTAACTTTTTTTGGTAAGTCATTTAATAATAAGCCTTCATACCTTCCATACGTCTTCGTTCTTATTTCTATTCTATTGTTGCCATACCACACAGCCGAAACATATTATTATTGTCTATTATTATTACTATAATTATTATTACTGTTGTCATTACTATTACAGTTACTATTATCATTAATACATAGTACCTCACAATCGACGTAATTTCAGAGATAGCCTCAATAAAAGAAACACTGCCGTTGCTGTAATTATTGTAATTAAGACATTTCTTCTTGCTATTACGATAGCAGCAGTTACTCTACTATTGTATGAAAAGGAAATCTGATCCATTAAGTTCCATTCTACGTTACCGAAAGTCGATTTTAGCATAATGCTGACATGGAAATTCTAGTCCTTGGAGCATGTGAGGGTTTGGTGCAGAAACCGTGTAATCCACGAATACCCATTTTTTTCTTTATGTTACTTCATTACACTGTTTCTTTAGCCTATCATTTTTGTACTTCTTTCAGGTACAATTCAGGAATAAAACATTAGTGGTGTAACTTGGAGACAGCAATTTTGAAATTAATTGAGTGCAAAAGTGGTCTAACCCACAATGGATTCAATGACTGAAGAAAATATGAGTGATTCTGGTTCTAATCAAAACATGTTCCATAAGCCTCTTCATATGAAGAAGACTGTAATTATGAAACCCCACAAAAGGAAGCTTAACAAGAGAAATGTGATAAGACAAACCAGCGCTGAAACAGCTGGACTACAAACATCTACTGTGTCAGCACTTGTAAATGAACCACGTATCCTGGAACTGATGGACAGATGCCAAGTACCAAACTAAAAGAACAGATACTATAGTTGGTGGAGATGAAATTGATTATTGGATGCGAGTGGAAAGTTTATTGATGTTGAAGATAACGCTCTTGGCATTTGAAAGAAGGGTAGAAAGAGGACAAGAAATTCTGATTTTTGGAGAAGAAGTTGTACTTTGCATTAGATGTTTGCAGTAAAATGTGAAATAAATGTTGTTTCTTCTCTTTAATACTTACAGTTTATTTCATTTAAATAGTGTTATTTCCACCATTATTCTTAAAACTATGAATGTAGGTTATTTAATTCTTGCAGTGAATACATATTTTGTTCGTTGAGAGCGATAATGACGTATAAGAGTACAAAAATGTGGTCCAACAGCAATAACATTTAAGTTTTTTCTTTGGGTAAAATGGTGTAACCCACAATTTTGACACTAAAAAAGGAATTTTTAAACTGATATAGAGAGCAAATATTTAAATTTAATAATAACCTCAAGTACAAAGAACACTTTTTGTAGCAGTAGTAATTGATTTATACGTTTCCTTTAACTAAAAGCAGGAAACTTATCGGTTCACCATTTCTGCAGAAAACCACTCACGTGATATACTCCGCTCACGTATGGCTCACGTGTGAATCATTTCCAGGTAGAAATCTACGTCTCCTGACCCCAGTGGTCTAACGTCCCTGTCCCCCACAACACTAAACCTACACCGTGTCGGATTCCTTTGCTTGTATTTCACCATGCTCTCACTGGCGACCGACGCATGCGCCTTGTGTCAAATAATGTCTTTCATTTCATTCCTTCGACTACACATTGTATGGCACAATCGACCTCTGCATACGAACAACTAGTAGCATTCAATTTAGCAGCGAACATCTTAGATGGATATCGGATTCCCTTCGCCGTTTAAGGGCCAAATAAAATTTGACCTTCCGCGTCTCTATCACTGTGCCCCCGTTGATTGCATCTCCCGTTACTACTACCCTGCAATTGGCAACAATACTTCCATGTGCTCTTATCGACCCCAAAAATAGATTTCAGAACACTTATAATATCGCCGGCTTGATCTGTGCTCCTGTGGCTGCATCGATCTCCTCGCACTCAACCGCGATTATCACTACTCCTTGCAAACTTTCAGGTGAATCCACCCGCACGCTACTAGACATGTCTATCGGTAACCCTCTTAAAAATGTGACCAAAGCCCTTTGTTCACCTTCTCTTACGATTACTCGATTCAACTCAGCATCCTGTTCCAATTCAAACGTGCAGCCATTGATCATCTGAATTTCCCATCCAAATTCCTCTTCCATTTCACAATTTTTTTCCTTTACTAACATCAGTTGATTCCTCTAGTGCCTAGGAGTATTTCGTTCCTTATACTTCTCAATCACAGCGAGCAACCGCGCGCTCCGCAGCGAGGTGCTTTAGACCGCTCGGCTACTCCACCGCGGCTATATGCCAAGGATCCACTTCGTTACGAATTAAACGGCCTGCATCTACATACATACTCCGCAAGCCACCATACGGTGTGTGACGGAGAGCACCTTATAGCATTACCAGTCATTTCCTTTCGGTTTCACTTCCAAATAGAGTTACAGAAAAACTAATGCTTATTTGCCTCCATATTACATCTAATTTCACGAACAGTATCTTGGTGGTCCTCATACAAAATGTCTGTTAGTCAGCTGTAGATGCCAGTCATCTTAATTTCCTAGTTTTGATCAGAAATATTCTTCCCTCGAGAGATTCCCATACAATGAAAGATAAAATATTAAGATTCTAAAATTACTAAATGGGGACACTCGGAATACTTCACTTTAATGGGGAAGCACCTCGCACAGAGCAATGACATTAGAGAATAACGGCTTAGCAACAACGTTTAAAATCAATATAGTAAGTATTAACTGAAACCACAAATGTGAGGTTCAGGCTGTTATTCATAATCATTTATTGAATTTTTTAAGGCCTACAGCAGAATAAAAAGGATAAACACCATAATACGAAAAGAATACAACTGATTGTACATTACCAAAATTTGCAAACGGTACACATTACGAAAGAAAAAATCACACTGGTGTGTTTTACGGCCCATTTTACATTTGGCTGTAGTTTTATCATTTTTGCAAACATTTCGGACACAAATAATAAAAATAATCAAAATTGATGGACGATACGATTACGACTCTACTATTGTGATAATATCTATGCTCCCAACACATTATATTCTTTCTGACCGTATATTAACAAACAGCCAAAATTATTTGATATTTGCGTTTAGCTATGACAAATATACTCTTTTTTGAACTTTTACCCCTTTAAACTATTATTTCGACGTCTCTCCCACATTTTCATTATCACTTAATTTTCTCATCTTAGAGAACTATCGTATTGTATAAATAGGATAGATGCCAATCTCACAATTTTTATTTAGTCAAAACGATCGTTTTCGCCACTCTATGGTGTCATCATCTGGTCTCATTGACATTAAACTGCTTATTATGGTGCTCCATATAAAATCTAGTAGGTGCACTGGATGACAGTTATATAGAAAATCATTTGCTGGTGGGTAGTCAGATATAGTTGGTTGGATGTTTAAGGGGGACCAAACTGCAACGGTCATCAGTCCCCCATTTCACCACAAATCCTCCTAAGAATACTGTGGGCGTAAAGGAGATAAGCCCAGAGTTCATGTGTAAAGTGGGAGAGGAGTCATACTGAGTCCATAAAACATAATCAAAAACGACAAGATACAAAACGAAAACAGACGATCACACAAATACACTTTACAACAAAGAAGCCGATGTCAGTGGTTGGCCGACCATAGGAGTAAAAAAGGAAAAGTCAACCACTCAGCAGCACAAGGAAAAGTCCAGTCAGAGAGACTGATAAAAACCCTCTGCTCGAATAAAACTTAAAACTGAATTTGCTGCTGAAGCATCGTCACGTAAAATATCTGATAAAACGGCAGGGATCTTAAAATGACGCCGCAAGGCGGCTAAAACAGGGCAGTCCACGAGGATGTGGACTATTGGAAAATGGGAGCCACACTGGCACTGGGGCGGGGTCTCACCACGAAGGAGATGTCCGTGGGTGAGCCACGTATGCCCAATGCGAAACCAACATAGCACAACTGAGTCCCGGCGATACGGCCGCATGGAGGAATGCCACACGGCCGTGGTGCTCTTGACTAACCGCACTTTATTGGGCATGCTCTGGCCAAAGCCCAAAGCCGGTTTACCCATTGGCGTAACAATGAACGGAGATCCAAGGCCGGGAGGCCGATCTCAAGAATGGACGCATCGACAGCCTGCTTGGCAAGCCGGTCCACAAATTCATTGCCCGGGATACCCACGTGGCCCGGAGACCAGGTGAACGTCACTGATCGCCCCGACAGTTCAACAGCACGAATTTCTCCTGTATGGCTAACACCAGGGGAGACCGCGTGTAACACTGGTCCAGCGCTTTAAGGCTGCTTAGGGAGCCGCTGCAAATAAGAAAAGACTCACCTGAGCAGGACCGAATATGCACGAGAGCTCTGTGAATGACCACCAGCTCTGCAGTGTAAACATTGCAGCCATTCGGCAGAGAGTGCTGTTCCACAGTCTCCTTGGAGATAAGCATTCCCCACGTGGCTATCAACCAGAGAACCATCTGTGTACAGCAGGTCATACACAGGGAACTCCGCTACGACAGTCGAGAACTGACGGCGGAGCGCCTCCAGTGGAAATGAGTCTTTGGGCCTATGGGCTAAGTCCTGCCATGTAGACGGCCTTGGCAAGCACCACGGGGGTGTACATGCACGGACCCGATAGGGAGATGGAAGGGGAGAAGACTCAAGCTCCTGCAGAAGGGACTGAACCCGATAGGCAATTGTATGACCTGATCTGAGGTGTTGCTGATGGGGACGGACGACCACACCAGAAAAGAGGAGAAGATGGTTCAGGTGGTCTGGGGAGCAATATACATGGGCTGCGTAAGCTGCGAGCAGGTGTTGGCGGCGGATCCCCAAGGGCAGGACCCCTGCCTCCATTAGTAAACTGTTCACTGGGCTGGTGCGGAAGGCACCCGTCGCGATGCGAACCCCACAGTTTTGAATGGGGTCCAGTAGGTGCAGTGCTGAAGGTGCCGCAGACCCATAGGCAATGCACCCAAAATCGAGACGGAACTGCACCAGTGCCATGTAAAGTTACAACAGTGTCGAGCGGTCAGCACCCCAGGTTGTATAACCCAGGTGTCGGAGAAGGTTGAGATGGCGCCAGCACTCCTGTTTCAGCTGACGAATGTGGGGGAGCCACGTCAGCCGGGCATCAAAGACCAGTCCTAAAAACCGATGAATTGCTACAACAGTAAGTAGTTCGACATTAAGATAAAGTTCAGGGTGCAGATGGACAGTCCGACGCTGGCAGAAGTGCATCACTCTGGTCTTGGTGGCAGAAAACTGAAAGCCTTGGGTAAGCGCCCAGGTCTACGCCTTCCGAATAGTACCTTGCAACCTGCGCTGGGCAACTTGGGTGCTGCAGGAACTAAAAGAGATACAAAAGTCATCAGCGTAAAGAGAAGGGGAGACCGACGATCCAACCACTGCCGCTAAACCGTTGATGGCAATTAAAAATAATGGAATGCTTAATACGGAACCCTGAGGAATCCCGTTTTCCTGGATATGAGAGAAGCTCAGGGAAGCACCAATTTGAACACGAAAGGTATATGGACAGCTAAAAAATTCTGGATAAAATCGGTAGGGAGCCCCGGAGGCCCCAGTCATATAAAGTGTTGAGGATGTGTTATCACCAGGTGGTATCGTATGCTTTGTGCATATCAAAGAAGACGGCAACAAGGTGATGGCGCCTGGAAAAGGCTTTGCGGATTTCAGACTCGAGGTACACCAGATTGTCGGTGGTAGATCGACCAGGGCGAAAACCGCCCTGGCATGGAGCCAGTAAGCCTTGAGTCTCCAGAATCCAACACAACCGCCGACTGACCATCCGCTCCAACAGCTTGCATGGAATGTTAGTCAGGTTAATGGGCCGATAGCTATCCAAGGAAAGAGGATGTTTATCTGGTTTAAGCACCAGAATGATGATACTCTCCCGCCACTGTGACAGGAAAACATCATCACACCAAATGTGGTTATAGACCTCAAGAAAATTACGCCGGCTGTCTGCGGAGAGGTGCTTCAGCATTTGGCTATGGACGCTATCAGGCCCAGGCGCCGTATCAGGACATAAGGTAAGAGCACTGAGGAGCTCTTACTCAGTGAATGGAGTGTTGTAGGATTCAGAGCGGCGGGTAGTAAAGGAGAGGTGCTGGCATTCTACACGCTCCTTCAATGCACGGAAGTCCGGAGGATAATTTGCAGAGGCAAAGGCGCGGGCATAATGCTCGGCAAATATCTCTGCAAGTGTGGCCAGGTCTGTACATAGAACTCCGTTTGTGGAGATGCCCGGTATTCCCGTTGGTGACTGTAAACCCTTTAAACGTCTGATTCTACCCCAGACCTGTGAGGCAGAGGTACCTGTTCCAATAGTGGAGACGTACCTATCCCAGTACTCCTGTTTCCATCTTCTTATTAACTGGCGAGCACGAGCGCAAAGCCGTTTAAAATTGATGAGATGCTCCTGAGAGGGGTGACGCTTATAGCTCTGTAAGGCCCGCCTACGGTCTCTAATAGCCTCAGCTATTTCCGGCGACCACCACAACATTGTCTTACGCCGTGGGCACCCTGTGGAGCATGGAATTGCAGCTTTTGCAGCAGAAACAATGGTGTGAGTGACGCCCTCGACCACCACATCGATAGTATCGAGTGGGGGAGGTCGAACAATAGCAGTGGACGTGTAATCTTCCCAGTTAGCCCTGCTGACAGCGCACCTGGGAGAGCGCCCTGGGGACTGACGTGGGAGTGACAAAAAAAGGGGAAAATTGTCACTGCCACAAAGGTCGTCGTGGGCTCTCCAGTGGACAGATGGTGGAAGGCTGTGGCTGCAGATCGATAAATCAATGACCGAGAACGTGCCATGCGCCACACTAGTGTGTGGGGGCAGCAGTATTTAAGAGGCAGAGGTCGAGTTGAGAAAGTAAAGACTCAACTTCTCTGTCCCAGCCAGAAAGTGTAGTACCACCCCACAATGGGTTATGGGCGCTGAAGTCGCCCAATAAGAAAAAAGGCGGGGGGAGTTGCGATATAAGTGCAGCCAAAACATTCAAAGAAATATCACCATCTGGAGGGAGATAAAGGCTGCAGACGGTAAACTCTTGTGTTGTCCTGACATCCACTGCTTCTAATGGTGTATGAAGGGGCACAGATTCACTATGAACAGAAGTAATGACATACACACACACACCACTTGAGACCTGGTTATATGAGCTACGGTTACAGTAATATCCCCTGTAGCCATGAAGGACTGGGGTCCGCATTGCTGGAAACCAAGTTTCCTGTAAGGCAACACAGAAAGTACGTGTTATGCTTAAAAGGTGTCGTAACTCAGCTAGGTGGGGAAGAAACTGCTGCAGTTCCACTGGAGAATGATGCTGTCTGATAACTGGGAAGACAAATTGTAAGAGGAAAGATTACAACTCAGCGTCACTCAAATCCGCTGACTGCCGGTTTTCTGGCTCAGCATCCATTATTTCTGGGATGTCCCCGACAGTGAGGTCGTCCGGGGATGCTAGAATCTCCACCTCGTCCCCAGAGGTCGAGGTGGAGTGGGGTGGTGGCACAGGAGCCACCATGGTATCCTGCAACTCTTCACTTTCTACTTTTTTCCTCTGATCCTTCTTGTCCCTCGGGGGCTTCACTGGCAGGCCTGGCTTCTCAGACTCAGCCACAGGGACTGAGGAGAAGCGTGAGGCACTGTGCCCAGCAGCCTTCGGTTTTGCCTGCTGCTGGCGTGTGTTGGCAACAACACTGGCGGAACCCTCAGAAGGGAATGTCCCGACGGACGTCTTCCGAACGAGGGGTGCCGGAGAGGGCTTTTGTTTCTCTGGCAGAAGGGTGGAGGTTGCTCCTGAGGCAATTATCTTGGGAGCAGAAGAAGGAAGGGAGCCCCCAACCACCTTGGGGGCAGGTGAAGGCTTACGGCCCTGAGGGCCCACAGAATAGGAAGTACTGAGAAAGACACGTGTCGCCAAAGACGATGGCGACGACGTGACTGTCACAAAAGAGGTGATCATGCTAATTGGGTGTAGGTTCTCATACTTCTTTTTAGCCTCAGTATAGGTCAACCGGTCCATAGTCTTATATTCGACGATTTTCCTTTGCTTGTGGAGAATAGGGCATTGTGACGAGCAGGGAGGATGCTCCTGGCCACAGTTCACGCATACAGGTGGGGGAGTACATGGGGCGTCCGGGTGGGCTGGACGTCCATAATCCCGGCAAGTGGCGTTGGAAGGGCAACGGGACGACATATGACCAAACTTCCAGCACTGGAAGCATCTCATAGGAGGAGGGATGTAGGGTTTCACTTCACACCGGGAGCACATCATCTTCACCTTCTCAGGCAGTGTGTCGCCTTCAAAGGCTACGATGAAGGCACCAGTGGCAACCCTATTATCTTTCGACCCACGATGGACGCGCCGGACGAAGTGAACACCTCGCCGTTCGAGGTTGGCGCGCAGCTCCTCATCAGACTGTAACAGGAGATGCTGATGAAGAATAATGCCCTGGACCAGATTAAGGGACTTATGTGGCGTAATGTTGACCGCGACATCTCCCAGCTTATCACAAGCAAGCAACGCCCGCGACTGGACAGGGGATGCAGTGTGAATCAACACAGACCCATTACGCATCTTGGAGAGAGACTCCACGTCTCCAAACTTCTCCTCCAGGTGGTCAACAAAGAACTGAGGCTTCACTGTCGTAAATGATTCCCTGTCAGTCGTTGTACAAACTAAGTACCTTGGGGAATAAGGCTCATTTCTGTCTTCAGCCCTGCGTTCCTCCCAGGGCATGGCCAAGGAAGGGAACGACTTGGGGTCATATGAAGTAGCATTAAACTTTCCATGCTTTGAGACGCTTGGCGACGCTATTGTTTGCTCGTTTCATTTTGTTCCCACGAGCAGCTAGGGATATAAAGGTCCACCCAGACAGAGCCCCGCTTGCCTGGGTAAGCCTTATACAACTGAGGTGCGGCAGATTCCTCAGAGGTTGCTCGCTAGCGACTGTTCAACCTCAACAGCCATACATCTCCTCGGCACGTAGCACACCTTGAGATTGAGTTTTTTTATAGAGGTTTGTACCGTCCTCGCGACCTGGGCGATTAAGCCAAGATCTCCGGGCTCTGAAACGTACAACGTTCCATCGTCGCGCCAAGCGATGGTCGTTGAAGCATGCACAGAGCTTATGGTGTAGCGGACTGTTGGCGTGACACAGCCCACAGCTCAGGACCCAGGGTACGCCAAGCCCGTACTCAGCAAATTAATGCTGTGCCCCTGATATAAAATGGATGGCTGGTCGAAATTAAAACAGTAATATATATACATAAAATAATAACCTCCATAGTGCACATGTCTAGCTGGCTTTATGACGGTGCTTAACATATGGCGTACCGAAATCGGTAACGTGACATACTTAGCCCGAAACCTTGCCTGAAACTCTCTTTAGTATAAGCCATCTTACTTTCTGTTAAGTTTATGTAATTCTTTGATGCACATGTCGTAAAATCTTTGCCTTGATGTTTGTTTATAGTAACCTTTGTACCTGATGAGGGCGTAACAGCCGAAAACCAGTTTGTACTAAACAATAAATATTGTGTAATATTACAAAATTGTCGTGTGTTTTCATTTGTGATAAGAGACATTTATTGCAGATAGCGGTCCAACGCCGTCGATACCCAGCATCATCTTCTACCGTTGTCATCTCCACTTGCTTCAGGATGGCTGGGCTGGTTTGGAACGGGAAAAACTATTGTGGAGTGTTCCATCGGCTCGGATGGTGAGGCAAAACCACTGTAGACCCTTCTGCTCCACTATTCGGCCGATGTGTGCCTTTCCATACCACTGGTAAAGGTCTTTTGTTGTTGGCACACTTTATGTTACGGTAGTCACTCTGAAAGTGGGCTTTTGCTATCGTCTTTGTTATTTATAATTTTATTATTTGTGACCGAAATGTTTGCAGAAAATCGTAAAACTACAGCCGAATCTAAAATGGGCCTTAAAACACTCCAGTGCTACTTTTCTTGGTTACCATTTACTTTCCATTGTGTTGTAGACGGATCCATGTACTTTCCGAAGTATCTGCCTCTGCAACACACAAATTATTTCTACAATTGTTGATGAAGTTTCCCGAGTTTCAATACCATGTGAAAGTACATGTCGTACTAAAGTCAAGTAGAGCAGAATGTTATTTTTCCGCGAAATTATCGGTTTTTAAATAGGTAGTTAAGGCTGAAGAAAACGCGATTATCATTTGTTATACGTTGCTGCACCTCTTTCGTCACCTCACTTTTACTGGTCAGTTCTGTTACTCGTTAAAAGGTAGAACCATGAAAAATGAAGGAGGGGAGACGAGCCTTGCGTAGAGAGACAGCGAGATATTTTGTTTTACTCTTGTTCACTATCAGTCCTATTTTTTTATTTATTTACTTTATTTCGCGTTGCGGAGGAATCGTGAAGACTCAGAATTTTCTTGCTCCTGGGAGTCGCAAATCAAATCTCCATTTCTCTGTTTAGACCAATGTCACGGCTTAATTTTTCCAAGGCCAAGTTGTTTGGTATTGGCGCTAATGGATCTCCTTGTTGCAGTCTATTGAGAATACCGAATAGGGATGACAGTTAACTGCCGAACCTTACTTGGCATGTTGATTAGTCGGATGTATTTAGGTGGTATGTCGAGTTCTTACGTTTCACATAGGAGAAGATATAGCACGTAGCGCGCAATGCTGTCATACACTTGTCTAAAGTAATTGTAGATGAGGTATATTCCCGATCAAACCAGTAAAATTTTTATATTAGCTGCCTCATGGTAAATATGTGATCAGTAGTCGACCGTCCAGAGATAAGGCCACATTGATCAGTGCCTATAATTTATTCAGCACTGGCTTCATCGGTTTATGAGCAACATTGTAAATACTATGTACGCAATCTGAAGTAGCGAAATCACGCGGTAGTTGCATTTTTCTGTGGCATCTCCCTTCTTGGAAATGGGGCATATAGTGACACCTTTCCGTCCTCCAGGAATTGTTCCATTGTCTAGATGGCAGATATTAACCGCAATACGCCTCCATCAGTGCTTCACCCCCCAGGCGTAACATCTCAGCTGTGATACTCTAAGATTACCGCCCAATAGAAATAATGGTAAATTAATAGCATTTGATAATTAAACAGTATGAAGTTCACTGCAAACATTGACCATGCCAATGCACTAAATGTTACACAATTTTAATCTTATTAATTATGGTAGCAATGTATGTACACAGTTGGGTGACAATATTTATAGTTAGGCCATAGGTAGAAATTCTCCACGTTGAGATTTGTTGTGTGCTTGTAGCTGACGGGATGCCAGCGAACAGGCCGACGTTGGTGGCTTGTTCCAGCTTAGGATTTTCTAGTTCGTTTCCGGTGAGGGGAGAGAGGGACAATGGCGAGTGCCAGGCACAGTGCAGTGCACAGCGTGAAATAAAATATTCTAATACTACTGGCATTTGAAGTAATACGATGCAGTTAGGAACCTTTAAGGCCCTCATTACAAAATAGCCTGTTGATAAATAAACAATACATTGGCTGATATAGTCACATCTGGCGTAATATGTTTAATTGACAATGAAAAGTAATAAATTACTAATGAAGACAAGACAGTTACACAACTAGCAGGGCAATGTTTGTTTATAAAAATAATATATTAACTATTTCTCATTTTATTTTCAATTAATCTTGTGTATTTTACCTTGAAATATTCAGTTAAATCACTTATCTGTTATATAAGAAATTGCACGATTATAATAAAAAGTACAAAGGATGTTTATACTAATATAAAAACGTAAGACGATATTTGTTTAATGTGTAGTGTAATTATTTTGATTGTAAGTAAAGTTTTAGATATGTACTGGCTGAGCACTGTACGTTGGCAAATCGGTTAGAACAGCTCACATGGGGGAGTTGATGACGTAGGGGGAAAAACCCCGGCAGTTGAGTTTTTGGAGCGCGCGCGCGAGGGCAGGAAGTGACGAGACAGGAGCATGTGGGGTAGCTGGCCGGGCGGCGTCGCTCTGCATCAGTCGGCATGTGTATCTCCAGGGGGAGACTTTAGATTGGTGTGTGACAATCGCCGCGTGTGGTTGCTCGTCGTAGACTGCACCAAGTTGAATCGAGTGCTACTGTGTGTTGTGAATATTTAGCCGGTGGAACAAGGTGCGCATCGCATTGAATCAAAGTGACTGTGATTTGTTAATGTAACACGTGTCGTCGCATAGGCATGAACATAAACGGTGTTTGAGTCAGCCACATGGTATTAAAACAATTTGCGACAAATATTCATTTTTGTCTGGGGGCTCACGAGCTATAACTTTATTTGATAAATGTGCCGACGTACAGGCGTATCAGCCACAGGGTTCTAAGATTGTGAAATAAACAACATAAAGTGAACTTTTACGTGTCTTCAAAAATAGTAGATAGTACACCCTTTTCTCTCATGAACTTAATTTTATTATGAATTTGTTTTGTTAATCATACGCAGGGAAGGAAAGCTGCGAACGTGTGATATCATCCCCTAGAAAACGAGTCAAACAGTCGCAATCACAGTTCCAGTGTTTTTGCATGTTTAGGAATTTGGTTCGCAGCTGGTGGTTGTGAGTTTTAAAAATTAAACTTTCCCTCACTCTCACCCTGACTTTCACTCTCGCAATACCATTACCACTTGGAGCCTTGTTATTCTTGAGGTCTCTTAGCGCAAAACAGATTTCTTCCTCTGATGGTTCAGGCATTTCCTCTCTATCAAATTGAATTCGTACCTGCGTTGTAAACTCCGCTGGGCTGTCATTTGAGCAATAAATTCTCACCAGCTCCAGTGGTGGTAGCACTTCACCAGTCTCACTTGTTAAAACCAGTATTTGTTGCCGGTATACACCTCTGTCTAATCTTGGGGGCTGAAAAAAAGGATTGTGATGAATCTTAACCAAGGTTTACTTATGCGTTTTGGAGGACAAACGAGCTCTTCATTTGGGCTCAGTAGCACTGCGTTCTGTAGTAGTCAACAATGCGTCTTCTTCGTAGTTAGGATCTTACTATATTGTGAGATGTTCTGCAACTTGTTTTGGTAGCACTGTCTCACTGCTACACCTTTCAGGCTTTACTCGTCAAAGCGAATCATCCTTTGCGCATTATTTCGCCATTAGGTGGACTGTCCCAAACGTAGTTTCGCTACAACCAAAAAGTGGTCGGAGTTTATATCTGCCCTCGGTCAACTAGAAATTGACTGATGTGGTTCTTCCATCTGAGGACATTTAGGCAACCTTACGTATTTCTCTACTTGGAAATTACGTGCATCTGATGGTCATAGTAGTTGTTTCAGCGAAGTTAATTAGCGTGACACAGTTCTCATTGTTTGTTTCATGGCTGCAATCAGGACCAACTGCTGGGCAATACTTCTTTCTTCTTCCCACTGTTGCAATGAAATCTTCTATTACTAGTTGCATTGAATGCCTAGGTAGTCTCTCTACAGCATTCTCTAGCCCGAGATAGATATTATTTGTTTCTTCATCAGCATCCTCTGATGGGGCATAACAGTTTACCAAGTAAATCTTATGTGGTTTAGCATTTAACATAATCCATCATATGCGGTCATTTACTGGAAACAATTTTTTTTACTGCCGATATGTTTTCATTATTTACAGCGAATCCATTTCTTGAAGTCCAAGCTTGATTCATCTCGTTGTTCTTGAATAGTGTGCGCGTATCTTCAATCTTAATAACTCCCTGAGGCAGTCTTGTCTAATGAACTGCTGTCACTAGGCATTGATATATACCGAGTGTTTCTCCACGTTGTTTCATTCCTCCGATCATGACTAACTTTACCTTCCACGTTCCAGTTCTAAATCCAGACAATCCAATGGCTTATCCAGTTTTGTCAAAGTTTTGATCTTTTAGTCTGTTTCTTTTGTATTTTTCTATAACTAGGTTCTTGTTTTACAGAAGTTGGATTTGGCCCATCTTCTAACACTCTTCCTTTCTCATCAGGGCTTGGGACCAGAATTGGTGGAGTTCTGACTTATTGCAGTACTAAAATATTTTAACTTACCTGTGACTGAATATTTGCTCCGAAATGTGGCTCGCTGTGTTATAATGTTGTCCATTACTGACTGTGAGGCAAAATTTAATCTCCTTGGGGTAGAATTTGTGTAAGAAATATGCCACCAGATTATGCCAGCCCATTCTATATTCCTCTTGAAGTGTGTGACATCTAATAAAATGACTATATCTCATTAGCACTGTTATTTGTTCATGTCCAGACAAAGACTTTGTCTTAACTTGCTGTTTAGCCACTCAAGCTAACCACCTGGCGCGCATTTTCCATTTTTTCCCGTCATGTTATCACTTTCGTTGAGATGGGAATGCACGCCGTCTTTTATACATGAACACAATTTGCAAAAGCCTAAAGCTGGAAACTCTACCGTATTATTAATTTACATAACATCGAACATAATCATTATTACAAAGCATAAAATGTTCACACAAAATTTACAATAGTGAATTACATTTTTTGATAATTTACAATAATAAATTACCGTGTCACAACTACACCAGGTGATACATTCGTTTACGCCACATGTGGAGCTACATATGTACAGGACAGTACGGCAACTCTACTAGCCCAACAGGAGTACTCTGAATCATCACGCTCAGAGAGCCCACATGCTGATGCAGCTCCTGGCAGCATGACGACAAGGACAAAACCCACGTCACGTACAAGTCTCTGGGAATTTGTGACGAAACTGCTAGGAACGACAGTCCCCAAACTCCTGAAAATCGGCTGCAAATTTGTGGCCGCATACGTCACCACGCCCAAGAGCAGCATATGGACTGAGAAAGGCATACAAAACAAAACGTTAGAAATACAGGACTAATGTAGCGTCTGAAGACGGACATTGTGTGAGACACATTTGCGTAGAAACGAGACTTTCAAGATTCGGAAAATTATTTCTTACCACAATGCCCCATCCATATGAACCACAGACATTGCCGAGGTGGGGTGGCTTGCGTGACTCAACGATACAAATAGCCGCACTGTACGTGCAACCACAGCGGAGGGGTATCTGTGGAGAGGCCAGACGAACGTGTGGAACCTGAAGAGGGACAGCAACCTTTTGAGTAGTTGCAGGGGCAACCGTCTGGATGATTGACTGAGGTGGCCCTGTAACATCAGCTAATATGGCTTTGCCACACACTGCGAACGGCTGACAGATAGGGGAAACTACAGCCGTTACTTTTCCCGAGGACATGCAGCTCTACTGTGTCAAAATATGATGATGGCATCCTCTCGGGTAAAATATTCTGGAGGTAAAATAGTCCCCCATTCGGATCTCCGTGCGGGAACTACTCAGGATGATGTGATCATCAGGAAAGACAACACTGGCTTTCTACGGATCGGAGCGTGAAATGTGCTAACCCTTAACAGCGTAGGTGAGTTAGAATATTTGAAAAGAGAAATGAATAGGTTAAAGTTAGATATAGTGTGGATTAGTGAAGTTCGGTGGAAAGAGGAACAGGATTTCTGGTTAGATGAGTACAGGATTATAAATACAAAATCAGTTGGGGGTAATACAGGAGTAGGTCAGATAATGAAAAAGAAAATAGGAATGCGGGTAAACTACTATGAGCAACACACTGATCGCATTATCGTATTCAAGATAGATACTGAGTCAGCACCGACCATAATATTACAGGTTTATACGCCAACTAGCTCTGCCGATGATGAGGAGATCGAAAAAAAGTATAAGGAGGTAAAGGAAATTATTCACACAATTAAGGGAGCGGAAAACTTAATTGTGATGGAAGACTTGAATTCGGTAGTAGGAAGAGGAAGGGAAGGAAAAATAGTAGGTGAATATGGACTGGGCAAAAGGAATGAAAGAGGAAGCCACCTGGTGGAATATTGCACAGAACCTAATCATAACAAACACCTGGTTTAAGAATAGAAAAGGTTGTATACGTGGAAGAGACCAGGAGACATCGGAAGGTACCAGATAGATTTTGTAATTGTAAGACATATATTCCGGAACCAGGTTTTAAACTGTAATATATACCCAGGGGAATCTATAGACTCTGACCGTAACCTATTGCTCATGAACTGTAGGCAGAAACTGAAAAACACTGCAGAAAAGTAGGAAAATGAAGAGGGAGCTTTAGGCAACTATTGACAAAAACGGGGACAAATAAAACAGTAGAAGATAGCTTTGAGAGATGAAATAGTGAAGGCAATAGAGGAGAAAATATATAGAAAGGCAAGAACTACAAAAAGTCGTTGGATATTACAGGAAATACTATATTTAATTGATGAAAGAAGGAAATATAAAATGCAGTGAATGAAACAGGCCAAATCGAGTATAGACGACTAAGAAAAGAGATTGACAGGAAGTGCAAAATAGCTAAGCAGGAGTGATTAGTAGGCAAATGCAAGTATGTAAAAGAATGTATAAATAGGGGAAAAATAGATACTGCCTACAGGACAATAGAAGAGACATTTGGAGACAAGTAAAACTTGGACGATAAACAGCGCGAACAGGAAGGGGATAGAGGCCTTTGAAATGTGGTGCTACAGAAGAATGCTGAAAATTAGGTCGGTGGATCGCGTAACTAATGAAGAGGTACTAAACAGAAGTGAGGAGCAAAGGAATTCCTGGTATACCTTGACTAAAAGAAGGCATCGAATGATAGGACACATTCTTAGACATCAAGAAATCGTGAATTTAACGTTGGAGGGAAGTGTGTGGGGTAAAAATCGCAGACAGAGACCAAGAGATGAATACAGTAAGCAGATTCAAATGGATGTGGGTTGCAGTACTTAGGAGGAGATGAAGAGGCTTGTTCAGGATAGAGTAGGGTAGAGAGCTGCATCAAACCAGTCTCCGGACTGAAGACCACAATAACAACAACAACAACAACCACAGTGAAAGAGCCCGGCAGGGCCATACAACTCAAATCGCATGTAATGCACAAGGAGAAGTAACATCTGGCGTTCCCCCGGGAAGCGTTATAGGTCCCTTACTCTTCCTTGTCTTTATAAACGATTTAGGAGACAATGTGAATAGCTCCCTTAGACTGTTCTCGGATGATGCTGTCGTTTATCGGTTAGTGAAGTCAACAGAGGATCAAAAGCAACTGCAAAGCGATTTAGACAAAATTTCTACATGGTGCGAAAATTGGCAATTAACACTAAATAATGAAAAGTGTGAAGTAATACACATGACCACTAAAAGAAATCCGCTGAACTTCAATTACACGATAAATCAGTCAAACCTTAAAATCGTAAATTCTACCAAATACCTAGGAGTTACAATTACGAACAACTTATACTAGAGAGAACACACAGAAAATAATGTGGGGAAGGGAAACCAAAGGTTACGTTTCATTGGCAGAACGCTTCGAAGATGCAACAATTCCACCAAAGAGACTGCCTACATCGCACTTGCGCGTTCTCTCCTGGAGTACTGTTGCCCAGTGTGGGACCCTCACCAGGTGGATCTGACGGAAGACATTGAAAAGGTTCCGACAAGGGCAGCTTGTTTTGTTTTATCACGTTACAGGGGGGGAAAGCTTCACGGAATGTTGAATGATTTGAAGTGGAAATAATTAAAAGAACGACGTTATTCGTTGCGGCGAGTTCTATTTGCGAAATTTCAGTCACCGACTTTTACTTCTGAATGTGAAAATATTTTGCTAACATCTACCTACATAAGAAGATATGACCATCCCAATAAAATAAGATAAATCAGATCGAAAACGGAACGGTTTAGGTGTTCTTTTTTCCTTCGCGCTATTAGAGAATGGAACGGTAGAGAAGGGTTATGAAAGTGGTTAATGAACCATCTGTCAGGCACTTAAGTGTGATTTGCGGAGTATCTATGAAGATGTAGATTTAGATATAGGAGAAACATTTCCCCCGTCAACAGATTCTAGAAACGAATGTAGTGTCAGTGTTCTTGAACAGTGGAGAAGTAACATTTCTCGCTGTTTATGAACGACCTCAATAACCGTTCATTCAACAAGATCTGCACACAATCTTACGAAAAGACCTTTCTTGTGTGTGTGTGGGGGGGGGGGGCAGACTTGAATGCTAAGAGCCCACAATGTAACTTACGGGTTCTGAATCCGGAAGGTCAATAACTTCGAAACATGAGACGATCTGGGTGTGATAGTGTAAGGACCCGTGATCCTCACCGACGACCCATGCTTTCGACGATATCTCACTGAAGTCTACATCTACATATTTACTCCACAATCCACTCGAAGATGCGTGGAGAAGGGTACTCAGTACCACTACTGGTTACTTGCTTTCCTATTCCACTCCCATAAAGAGCGAGGGAAATATGAATGATAGTATGCATCCGCCTCAAATTACGGCCTTCTAAATTTCTTTAACAGTGTCACTCGAAAAGACCCTCAACTTCCCTCCAACGACTCCCATTTGAGTTCCCGAAGCATTTCAGTAACACTCGCGCATATTCTTATCTATCAGTTACAAACCTAGCCGCCCGTCTCTGAACTGCTTCTATATCTTCCTTCACACCGATGGTGGGGATCCCAAACACTTGGGGATCCCAAACACTGGGTCGTACAAGCGTTTTATATGCCGTCTCCTTTGCAGACAAATCACACCTTCTGACAATTCTCCCAATAAATCTAAGTCGACCATTCGTCTTCCCCACAACTATCTGTACATTCTCGTTCCATTTCATATCGCTGTGGAGCGTTACACCTAGATATTTAATTGACGCGACTTTTTCAAGCAGCGCACTACTAACGCTGTAATCCAATATTACGGGATTGACTCTCCCACGCATCTGCATCATCTTAAATTTTGCTACATTTAGCGCTAGTTACCATTCCTCGCACCAACTAGAAATTTGGTCCAAGTCATCCTGCGTGCAACTACAGTGATTTAATGTCGACACCCTCTTGTACACTACAGCATCATCAGCAAAAACAGCCGCAGATTGCAACGCACTCTGTCCGTCAGATCATTTATATCGATAGAAAAAATATCGCTATAGTAAAGGCACTAATCTGGATCCGGATTTAGTAACAAAAATAGACACCTCTTCTTATCCCAATCTTGTGATAGACACATTACGCCGTTCCATGTTAGACGAACGTGGAAGGCCTACCAAAGACTTAAACTGGCCCCAATTCCAGAGATATCTAGCCAATAAGGTGTTGCCTACGGTACCTACGTATTATGCGGAAGACAGTAACCGGATAATAGAATACATAACGGGTAAAATCACCGAGGCAGCGAGGAGAGCAACCACCTCGACGCACGTTATTGTTCGCGAACCGGACGACCTCCCACCATTGCTAGAGGAACTTCGGGTACAGAAAAACTATTACCGACGTCCCTGGCAACATACCAGGAATCCGAGATACAGAAGAACAATGAGCAAACTTGACAGGGGGCTCCAGTGGAGTGTTATGGAATGGAAATCGAAATTATGCAAGGACCGAATAGAGACATTTATGCTGCACACCAGGGACGCGTAGAAACTGGTCATAACTACACGAAGCAACAAACCCCATACGAAAGCCTCTTACTTGCCTCAGGGTTTGCAAAACGGATTACCGGCGAAAGCGAAAATAATTGTTGAGAACTATGAACAACAAATATCGCTCCATCAAGAAAAGCTCGCCATCGCCGAGAGGCGATGTGAGAGAACAACTAATAAACTCGCGTAGAGGATCATTATGGAGATCGACGAGACGCAGCTTACATTAACGACACGCAGTGAAGCCCGAAAAATCACACAACGATTAGGCACCTACCACGGACGGCTCTGGTTCTGCTTGCGCAGATATTTAATAACTGCCTCATCCATCGACACTTCACAGGCTAGTGGAAAAAGGCGGAAGTCTTCCCGATTACTAAGACAAAGATGGACCTTAACCAGGCAGACAATATACACGAAACAGTCTGCTGAGCTCGTTGGGCAAAGCTTTTTAACGAGTCATAAGACCCAGAATAGAAGAACCGCTACCCACTGAGGACGTGATGGAGCCTAAACAGTATGACCTCCAACGAAAAGTCTGAGTGGAACTTCAGGCCCTACCCCTAACGGAACATATAAACTCAGAGTTCATCTGCACTATCTCTCCGGCAACAGTACTCCTCGATATCATGAAGGTCTATGACAAAGTTTGGATTCAGAACCTCATCCGGAAGCTACATTGTAGCACTCCCCTGCCGCTCTGTTACGTCCATTTGCAGAACAATTACTTAACAGGACTTTCAAGTACGTGCGTCCAATATTGGAGAATTGTTGCCCAGTGTGTGATCTCCACCATATGGAACTGACATAGGAATTCGAGAACGTTCAGTGAAGGGAAGGTCATTTTGTATTACCGCGATATAGGAAAGAGAATGTCAAGAAAATGATGCGCGAGTTGGGATGGAAATAGCTTTAGAAAGGTATTATACCTTGCGGCGAGTTTTTTTGCGAAATTTCTTTCATCAACTTTCTATTCTCAATGCGAACGTAATTTATTAGCACCCACCTACATAGGGGAACATGATCATCACAATAAAATAAAATAAATCAGATCGAAAACACGAAGATTTAGGTGTTCCATTTTCACGCCAGCTACTGGAGAATGGAACTGTAGAGAAATACCTTAAAAGTGTTTTGATTGAAACTCAATGTGATTGGTAGAGTATTTATGTAGATGTATATATAGTCAGCAGCGCAAGATCAACTGAACGACTCATATCTATCGGAATGACGCAAAGCTCTGTACTATAGCCCGTCATCTTTACTATCTATGTAAACGATGTACTAACAGAAGATGGAATAGTTTGGTTTCTACACTAGCGGCAGGTATCACGGCACCAAAATTGCCCGGCTCGTAGAACGATCCAATGGTGCAGCGATAACAAAGCACAGATGAATCAGATGAAGATTACGGCAGTGTACTTTCCGAAAAGAAAAAACAATTAATGGTAATCTTTTAAATATATTATGTTACGGTAATAAACATACTTGAACTTTATGTTAAAGTTTACTTAGGCACGCCTACCAAATAATACCCCCAAAAAACCTGTGAACATGGTTTGGCCTTTCCTTAAGGTACCTTACAGCGTGAGTCGAAGGACCACTATATCCTCAAGTGTTTGGAACTGATTTCGTCTGTCTCATACATCTTGCACACACCATTAAGAAAAGTTTCTTTCCGGCTGGCTCAATGCTATCAGTAGCTCTGAAGAAACGTTGTCTGCTCTTTAGTCCTTGTTTATGCACAAGTCTTCCAGTACTCTACCATGTTCATTGCACAGTGTTGTATCTCCTGGATCATCTTCATGAATGTTCCGTTTCATCAATTTAATTTTTGCTCTAGAGACAAATACGTTCTTTACGTATTTTAATTTTTTCAATCTTTGCTTACTACTACTTTACCATCTGAGATCCTAACATTCGTACAGCTTTTTCTCATTCTTGACCCTCTAGTTTTGCTGTAGGCAGCATCTATATTTCTTTTGTATTTTACATGGATCAATAGATTTACAGTTTCTGTGTTGCTCTTACTGGCCGACTCTTATTTCTAATATAAGTTTCAATTTTTACGCGTCTGTTTTCTATTTCGCCTGTTCTATTTACGGGTTTTTCTCCTTTCATTCGTATTCAATGCCTTCCGTGATATTCAAGTATTTCTACTGGTCCTTTGCATATTATCCATTTGGTAAATAAAGAATTTGAAAAGAAACAAAGACACACATTATTTTGCTAGATAACGTTTGCCCATTTAGTTGCCCAAGTAATTCACATATTTAGAGATGAGCAGCTGCAGATATTGTTTAGGAGCTTACATATACCGCATTGCGGACTTGCCATCAATTCAATTAGAGCGTTATTGCACGAACCTCTCTCTAGCTAACCACTCGACAAAACCCCAGACGACGATTCCGGCAACGCAAATGAACCTATTCATCACATACTACTTGCAACAAATTTCAATTCGCGTAAGAGAAAGTAATTTTCAGTTGTTGGTTGGCTTCTAATCGCAACTGTTGAATTTTGTGTCGGAAAATAAAAACGACAATCGCTTCTGTGCAAATTAGACTCACGTAAAAATAAAGAAATAGAATAAAAGAAATTAATTCGGAATGTTTCAATATGTCGGCTCTTTAAAGGCCTTGAATTAAATTCAGCGGCGGAGTTGAAAATCTGTGCCGGACCGAGACTCGGACCTAGGTTTCCGGTTTGAGCCAGCGGGCACCTAGAAATTGATTTATTTACTTCCTTATTTATTTTTACAAATGAGTATCAAGATGGTATTTAAAATTAACTTTGTAGTGACTTCTTATTCGACATTAACATGAGAATCTCTTCCTCCCTACATGACATGACGTGTTTTAGAGAATCCACTTTTTACTGGACGTATGTACTCATTATCTTTGGCATAATACTGTGTAAAACTAGGCTTTCTCCTCTCATTTGCAAAGAGATATAACGTTGAGACTGAAGTAATAGGTAACACAAAAGCATCTTTTTATTGAATTAGTAAAACAAAGAAAGCGACAACAGATTCATATATGGGTTTATTGAATTCCGGATACAACATAATTCATTCATATTAGTTTATCTGAAGTAACCAGACATCTGCTCTTTGCATTTTCCGCGGGAAGTCGACACTTCTTCTTCAAAATGATAAATATTTCAGGAAGTAAAGTAAGTTATTCGTTCCTCTAGTTTACATTATTGTTCTGGTCAAAACTGTCGTAATTTACGTTGCAGTTTTTTTAGTTCGCTTTAGCAGGTGGTGCTCGGTTGTTCTTACTGTTGCTTCATTCCTTAGCTATGATTTAATATGTGGTTTGACCTTTCAGCCACTTGAGTGCGTTTGGTTTGGTTCGTGTGCAAGATATATCGTATAGGTTTAACATCATCTTTTTAATATCGATGCTCTTCTTTCTTCCGTGTTTACTTAAATAATGGTGAGGATACTCTGCCGTATGCAAGACTCTTCAAGTTTTGTTACTTTTCCCATAAATGTTTCATCACGTTTTTCCTATCATAAGTGGGGTTTGATTATTGTAGTTCTGAAACTTATAGTGTACTGTAAAAATGTCCATTTGCTCGTAGTTGGGAGCTCCAAAGTTAGGCTGGTAATGGAGCCGCTTAGGGAGATGGCTGCCAAAGAGGGAAAGAAAGCCAACGTGCACTCCGTGTGCCGACCGGGTGGAGTCATTCCAGATGTGGAACGGATCGTTCCGGGTGTCATGAAGACTATGGAGTGCAGCCAGCTGCATGTAGTGCCCCATGTCGGTACCAATGGTGTGTGTCGCTATGGATTGGAAGAGATCCTCTCAGGTTTTTAACGGTTATCTGAAGTGCTAAAGACTGCCAGTCTTGCTTGCAAGATGAAAGTACAGCTCACCATCTGCAGCATAGTTGACAGGACCGACTGCGAACCTCTGGTACAGAGCCAAGTGTAGAGTCTGAATCACAGGCTCAGACGGTTCTGCGACCGTATAGGCTGCAGATTCCTTGACTTGAGCCATCGAGTTGTGGGGTTCCGGGTTCCGCTGGATAGGTCAGGAGTCCACTATACACAGGAAGCGGCTACACGGGTTTCAGGGGCTGTGTGGCGTGGACTGGGCGATTTTCTAGGGTAGAGGGCTTTGGGGACACACTAAATGGGCTGTCTCAGGTCGATGCAGGGTGCGGGTCGATCACATGAAAAATATAGATCTAGGAACTATCGGTATAACAGTTGTAAATTGTGGTAACTGTATCCGGAAAGCACCAGAACTCCAACGTTAATAGTACGAACGAAAACACGTATCATTATAGTTAGCGAAAGTTGACTTAAGCCGGAAATAAGTTCAGCAGAAGATTTCGCAAAATATCTGACTGTGTTCAGAAAGGACAGATTAAACAAAATAAGTGGAGGCGTGTTTGTCGCCGTCAAAAGTAGCCTATCGTGTAGTGAAGTTAAAGTTGATAATTCCTGTCAGTTATTATGGGTAGAGATTGTACTCAAAAATCGTAAAAAGTCAATAATTGGTTCCTTTTACCGGTCACCTGACTGACGATACAATAGGAGAACGGTTCAAAGAAAACCTGTGTCAAATTGCAAACTCGTACCCTACTCACACAATAATAGTAGGCGGTGATTTTAATTTACCCTCAATCCGTTGGCGAAATTACATTTTCATATCATATTCTTCTCAACTCATTCTCTGAGAATTACTTCGAACAATTAGTTCATGAGGCAACTAGAATTGTAAATGGATGTCAAAATACACTTCACTTGATCTCTTAGTAACAAATAATCCTGAGATTATAACGAGCATCAAGACGGATACAGATATTAGTGAACACAGGGTTGTAGCGAGATTGAATATTGAAAGTTCCAAAGTTATCAAAAACAGACGAAAAGTATATTTGTTCCGGAAAGTTGATACAATACAAAACATTGCTTCTTGAAAGACAGTTTCCACTCATCCCAAACTCTAAACGTAAGTGTAGACCAAATGTGGCTCCAATTCAAAGAAGTGGTATCGACAGCAAATGACAGTTTTCTACCAAATCAATTAATAAAAGAAGGATCTGATCCCCCTTGGTACACAAAACAGGACAAGACACTGTTGCAAAAGCAACGGAAAAGGTATGCTAAATTTAAACGAACACAAAATCCCCAGGATTGGCGATCCTACACGGAAGCTCGAAATTTAGCGAGGAATTCAATTCGAGATGCCTACAATACTTTTCACAACGAAACTCTTTCTCGAAATTTGACTGAAAACCGAAAGAGATTTTGGTCATATATTATATATAGTAGGGGCAAAACACAAACAACATCCTCACTACATGATAGTAATGGCGATCCTCTCGATGATACACGCAACGTTTCGGAACTCATTCACTAAAGAAGACGCAACCAATATTTCAGATTTCGAATTACAAACAGAGGCCAAATTGAGTAACGTTGAAGTAGATATCCTCGGAGAAGTGAAGGATCGTAAATCACTTAACAAGAACAAATCTTCTGGTTCGGACTGTATACCCATTAGATTTCTATTTGATTATGCTGATGCAATAGCTCCTTACTTAACAGCCATATACAACCGCTCGCTCAAAGAAGGATATGCATCAAAAGACGTGATATCTGCACAGGTCACACCTATATTGTACCACAGACATTGCCGAGGTGGGGTGGCTTGCGTGCCTCAACGATGCAGATAGCCGTACCATAGGTCCAACCACAGTGGAGGGTTATCTGTGGAGACGCCAGACAAACGTGTGGTTCCTGAAGAGGGGCAGTAGTTACAATGGCAACAGTCTTGATGACTGACTGAGCTGGCCTTGTAACATCAGCTAACATGGCTTTGCCATGCAGTTACTGCGAACGGCTGAAAGCAAGGGGAAACTACAGTCGTTACTTCTCCCGAGGTCATGCAGCTCTACTGTATGACTATATGATGATGGCGTCTTCTTGGGTAAAATATTCCGGAGGTAAAATAATCCCCCATTCGGATCTCCGGGCGGGGACTACTCAGGAGGATGTCGTCATCAAGAAAAACAAAATAGGCATTCTACGGGTCGGAGCGTGGAATGTTCTAACCCATAATCGCGTAGGTAAGCTAGAAAATTTGAAAAGAGAAATGGATAGATTAAAGTTTGATATGGTAGGGATTAGTGAAGTTCGGTGGCCGGATGATCATGATTTCTGGTCAGGTGAGTTCAGGGTTATCAACAAAAAATCAGTTGGTGGTAACGCAGGAGTAGGTCGGAAAATGAATAAGAAAATAGGAACGCGGGTAAGTTACTATGAACAGCATAGTGAACCCATTATCGTATCAAAGATAGACACGAAGCCAACACCGACCACAGTAGTGCAAGTTCATATGCCAACTAGCACTGCCGATGATGAGGATATTAAAAAAATGTATGAGGAGATAAAAGAAATCATTCAGAAAGTTAAGGGAGACGAAAACTTGATTGTGATGGGGGACTGGAACTCGGTAGTAGAAAAGGGAAGAGAAGGAAATGTAGTAGGTGAATATGGACTGGGAAAAAGAAATGAAAGAGGAGATCGCTTGGTAGAATTTTGCGCAGAGCACAATTTAATGATCACCAACACTTGGTTTAATCATCATGAAAGAAGGCTGTATACGTGGAAGAGACCAGGAGACACTGAAAGGTACCAGATTGACTTTATAATGGTAAGGAATAGATTTAGAAACCAGTTTATAAACTGTAAGACATATCCAGGGACAGATATAGACTCTGACTATAACTTATTGGTTATGAACTGCAAATTAAAACTTAAGAGATTGCAGAAAGGTAGAAAGGTTAGGAGATAGAACCTGGACAGATTGAAGGAACCAGGGGTGGTTGAGAGTTTCAGAGGGAGCATTAGGCAAGGATTGGCTGAAACGGGGGAAAGTAATACAGTAGAAGAAGAATGGGTAGCTCTGAGAGATAGGGTAGTGAAGGCTGCAGAGGATCGTATAGGCAGAAGGACAAGGCCTAATAGAAATCCCTGGATAACACAGGTTATACTGAACTTAATTGATGAGAGGAGAAAATATTAAAATTCAGCAAGTGAAACAGGAAAAAGGGATTACAAACGTCTAAATGAGATTGACAGGAAGTGCAGACTGGCTAAGCAGGAGTGGCTAGAGGGCAAATGCAGAACTGTAGAAGAATGCATAACTAGGGGAAAGATAGATACTGCCTACAGGAAAATAAAAGAAATATTTGGAGACAAGAAAAGCAGCTGTAGGAATATCAACAACTCAGATTGAAAACCAGTAATAAGCAAAGAGGGGAAAGCTTAACTGTGTAAGGTATATATAGAGGGCCTTTACAAAGGAAATAAACTTGAAGGCAGTATTCAAGAAATGGAAGACGAAGTGGAGGAAGATGAGATGGGAGATATGATACTGCGAGAAGAATTTGACAGAGCGCTGAAGGAGTTGAGTCGAAACAGGGCCCTTGGAGTAGATTATATTCCGTCTGAACTGCTGATATTAGGAGAGCCAGTCATGAAAAAATTAAATTGTATCACCTGGTATGCAAGATGTATGAGACAGGGGAAATACCCTCCGACTTCAAGAAGAATATTGTAATTCCAACTCCAAAGAAAGCAAGTGCAGACAAGTATGATAATTACAGAACTATCAGTTTAATAAATCATGGTTGCAAAATACTAGCACGAATTGTTTACAGACGAATGGAAAAATTGTGGAATCGGACCACGAGGAAGATCAATTTGGATTTAGGAGAAATGTAGGAACACGGGAGGCAATACTCTAATTACGACTTATCTTAGAAGATAGGCTAAGGAAAAGGAAACCTACGTTTTTAGCTTTTGTCGATTTGGAGAAAGCTTTTGACAATGTCGACTGGAAAACTCTCTTCCACATTCTGAAGGTATCACAGTTATTAAAGTCGAAGGGCAAGAAAGGGATGCAGAGATTAGGAAGGGGGTAAGACAGGGTTGTAGCCTTTACCCAATGTTGTTCAATCTGTAGATTGAGCAGGCAGTGAAGGAATGGAAGGAGATATTTGGAGAGGGTATTAAAGTGCAGGGAAAAGAAATAAAAACATTGCGGATTGCTAGTGACATAGTAATTCTGCCAGAGACCGCAAAAGATCTGGAAGAGAAATTGAATGGGATGGACAGTGTCTTGAAAGGAAGATATAAGATGAACATTAACAAGAGTAAAACGAAGGTAATGGAATGCAATGTCAGAAAATCAGGCGATGCTGAAGGAATTAGATTAGGTAATGAGACAATAAAAGTAGTAGTTGAATTTTTTTACTTGGGTAGCAAAATAACTTATGATGGCTGAAGTAAAGAAGATCTAAATTTCAGAATGGTCGTGGGAAGAAAAGCGTTTCTAAAGAAGGGAAACTTGTTATCATCCAATATTAATTTAAATGTTAGGAAGTCCTTTCTGGAAGCATTTTTCTGGAGTGTAGCATTGTATGGGAGTGAAACGTGGACGATAAGGAGTTCAGATAAAAAGATGATAGAAGCTTTTGAAATGTGGTGCTAGAGACGAATGATGAAAATTAGATGTGTAGATCACGTAACTAATGAGGAGGTGCTTAACCGAATTGGGGAGAAAAGGAGTTTCTGGCATATCCTGGCTAAGAGAAGAGAGAGATTGGTTGGACACAGTCTGAGACATCAAGGAATTTTGAACTTAGCATTAGAAGGAAGCGTGTGGGGTAAAAATCGTAGAGGGAGACCGAGGGACAAATACAGTAAGCAGATACAAAAGGACGTATGTTGCCGAACGTATTCTCAGATGAAGAGACTTGCACAAGACAGGGTAGCGCGGAGAGCTGCATCAAACCAGTCTGCGGCCTGAAGACCACAACAACAACAGTAGGAGTAACCCACGAAACTACAGGCCTATTTCATTGACGTCAATTTGCAGTAGGGTTTTGGAACATACCCTGTATTCAAATATTATGAATTATCTCAAACAGAGTGATCTATTGACCAAAGGTCAACACGGATTTAAAAAACAACTAGCTCTTTACTCACACGAAGTGATGAGTGCTATCGACAAGGTTTCTCAAATCGATTCCGTATTTCTTGATTTCCGGAAGTCTTTACACCGTCCTCACAAATGGCTTTTAATGAAATTGCTTGCTTATGGTTTATCACCCCAAATTTTCGACTGGATACGGGATTTTCTGTCAGAGAGGACACAGTTCGTAGTAATCGATGGTATGGCAGGAACTAAACAGAGGTGATATCGGGCGTTCCCCAGGGTAGTGTTATTGGTCCTCTGCTGTTCCTTATTTACATAAACGATTTAGGGGAAAATCTAAGTAGCTCTCTTAGGTTGTTTACAGATGACGCAGTCATTTACCGTCTAGTAAAATCATCTGAAGATCAAAACCAACTGCAGAACGATCTGAATAAGATCTCACTACGGTGTAAAAATTGGAAATTGACCATAAATAATGAGAAGTGTGAAATTGTCCACATTAGTACGAAAAGAAATCTGTTAAGGTTTGTTTATAAGATAAATCAATCAAATGTGAAATCCGTATACTCCACTATATTCCTAGGAATTACTATTACTTCAGACTTGAACTGGAAAGTACACGTAGATAATGTCGTGGGACAGGCGTACCAGAGACTGTGATTTATTGGCAGAACCCTTAAAAATGTAACAGGACTACTAACGAAGATGCAAGCACTCCGCCCTTTTTGGAGTATTGCTGTCGAGTGTAGGATCCTTATGAGTTTGGTTTGACGGAGGATTTGTAAAGAGTCCAAAGAAGGGCAGCTCATTTTGTATTTTCACGATACAGGTGGACAGCGTCATCGGAAATGATACAGGATCCGGGATGGAAATCATTACAACGGCGTTTATCGCTTCGGCGTGGGCTACTTACGAAACTCCAATCGTCAACACTCTCCTCCGAATGGGAAAATATATTGTTGACTCCCACTTACATAGGTAGAAATGACCGTCAGAATAAAATACGAGAAATCAGAGCTCGAACGGTGAGATTCAGGTGTTCTTTCTTCCCGCGCGCTATTCGAGAATGAAATGGTAGATAAATAATATAAAGGTGGTTCGATGAACCCTCTACCCGGCACTTAAATGTGATTTACAGATTATCCCATGTAGTGAAGATAAATATAACTGTGAATTTCGCTTAAGTGTGAAGAGAAATTTATATACTTTAGTTTTGTTGAAATTAGGCCTAGAAATACGACTACCATACTGCTTTTACATAGCTTACATTAGGCTACATTAAAACAGCTTACTGCTTCTTGTTGTAGTAATAGATTTTTTACAACTTGGCATCTGCAAGGCAAAACATACGGTTTATATTTCTTATTTTTCAATTTTGGGTTCGAGAAGCGTATCATTTGCTGCACATCAGACTGAACGTAAAGCTGAAATCATGTGGATAAAACAAGAAATTCGGCGCCATTATGCTAAAATCAGGAACTGAATACGGAACTGTGCCAGCTATATCTATAAGTAGCAACCAGTCTTTGAAAAACTAACACACAATGTTAGAATATAGACAGATCCTATAATAGATAGGTAACAGAAAACACATGAAAAGGAACTCACCAAAAAGTTAAACCAGTGCCTCAAAACACCCTTACAATGAACTCACATTCCATAAAAGGCTAACATTATCTGAACAAGACAGTAGTCTACTTGAAATGGATCCGAACCACAACATAAAAGCACTGTGGTATTTCGCAGAAAGTAGAAAACATAATTACAGAATCTAAACACATCATAAAGCAACAAGAAAGAGTAAACTCATCTGAATGTAGAATTCAAAGTAATACAATGCATAATCAAAAAACATAATCAGTATCCTGATCAATGAAACCACAACAGAGGTAAAGATCTACAGAAAACTACAAATCAAATTGAAACAACAAGCTGCTGTCCTTACCAGAGCAGGCAAAGGCAACACAATTGTAACCATAATCAAGCAAAATTACGTTGATAAGACTTCGGAATTCATACATACCAATAAAGTGACGGTAGTTTTTAGTGACCCAACAAGCATATACCAAAGAAATATACAAAAAAGTCTGAAAGGCCGAGACACAATCTTCACAGATACGCAGATCAAAAGAATTATACAAAAAATCCCAAGGCTATCACTCTAAAAACATTTTCGAAATGTCACAAACCACAGATCCCGATATGCCCTGTGACAGCGTGCACACATTCACCAACTGTCTATTTAGTCAAACAAACATATACTCTGCTACAGTAAACACACAAATACATAGAAAACAGAAGCAATAAAAGAAACTCATTTGATGTAACTTCCTTGTACACACACACCCCAACACAAGAAACTATCAACAAGATCGGAAAACATCTACAGTTACAAGGAGACATCCCTGCAGGACAAATACAGGAACTAACAACCAATCTCAAACTTATTAGAGAAAAAAAAAATATTTCAGCTTGAATATTAAATTCTATTGCCAACAAGGACTGCCAACTGTATCACCAATACGTGGGCTCCTTGCTAACATATTCATGAATCATATTGAAAATTAAATATTGGCCAAATTGTAAAGACAAAGCAATATAACATACAATATTGTTATAGTTACATAGAAGAACCACACACTCGCATAGATGAACTATACAAGGTCATAAATATCCAGGCACACATAAAGTTCACCCCTCAGACAGAAACAGATAGAAAACTAAATTTCCTTTAAATCAACATACACAAGAGAAACAACAAACATGAATTCAGTATTTACAGGAAACCAACAGTAACTAATACCATCCTCCTTAATCATACCAATCATTCAATCACACACAAATAATCCAGCTTCAGATACATGCTGCACAGACTGAACAGAATACGCATGAATAAAAAGGACTACACAGAAGATCTTAACACAAAAAAACAAATAGCAAAAGAGAATGGCTATGACACAGACGAAATAGATAGATTACAGAATAAAACACAGAAACAGACAACAAAAATCCCTAACAACCAAATACAGTCAAAGCAAAGACAGTGTATACTAAATCAATAAACAGTAATTAATAAATGACACACAATACATACAATAATAAAACCACGCATAGAATAGGAAACGTATTAAAAAGACAAGGACTTAATATTGCATCCAGAACAAATAACACAATACAAAACAAAATTATGCAAAATCCAACCAATATTGACAAATATGACAAATCTGGCAACTACCAATTAACCGGCAACTGCTATCAGTCTATATATGTGGGGCAAACATGCAAGAACTCCAGGACGAAACACACTGAGCATTTAAGGGCATTAAAATGTAATAGATTCCACTCTACCTTAGGAGATCATCTAATATCAGAGATCACCACTTTACAAACACAAAGAATGACTTAAAAGTTCTTAAGACCAGCAATAGTCCTTATCATAAATTAACAATAGTGAAGAATTATCACATACAAAACGCATTAGCACAAGGAAAACTATACTCAATTAATACACTTCACTCTGAAACACAACGCTATTTGCCACAATGGAGGATATCTTCTACAAATAACCTTCATCCTAGTACCCTAGTTACTCACTCCTATCCCTAACTCTCTCTCTCTCTCTCTCTCTCTCTCTCTGTCACAAACACAAACACACACACACACACACACACACACACACACACACACACACATATAGTGTGCACACATATCCTCTATTAACATACACCACCACCACAGAAACGTTAAGAAAACCTAAATATCAGCAACACCCTATATTTTCGGTCATACACATACAGACAGACAAACACAAAACAAATGCATAGCTATGAGCCGTATCCATATGCCAAATGACAGCACTAGCGTAATGTATACCACGAATAATTCGCTGTAACAAGTAACACACACAATAAAGAGAAAACAGGAATAACCAGGAACTAAGAAAAGGAAAAGAATCGTAAGAAGTAACACGAATGTCGCGTTTCTGGAACTCAGAATTGAAAAACAAGTATTATGAACTGTTTTGATTTTCAGATGACAAGTTGTAAAATACTAGTAATAAAACTAGCAAGTTAATAAGTCATTTTAACGTAGACTAATGTGAGGGATGTACAACAAGTGTGATAATCGTATGTCTATGCATAATTTCGACAAAACTAAAATAGTTAATTTTGTCTGAAAACTTAAGCGCAATTCACAGTGAAAGAACGTGTAAAAACCTTTTAGGTATATCTCCAAAGACATTTGTACAGACACTACAATTTTCAGACCAACAATAAGGAAACCCCACTAATGATAGCACAAAATATGCTTAAACATTTGTGGGAAAGGCAACAAAACTTGAAGTGTCTTGCATACGGCGGAATATCCTCACCATAGGTTTCCAATGTTTGCAGGCGTAATGACATTGGGCGTGGTTCTGCTGATGGTCGCCATCTTTCGTCTCATGTAGAGCCATACGTATTTAATTTTGACACACAACAGTCAATTTTCTTCGTTGCGTATTACTTAACGAAATGTGCACACCGGTGAACTTGCCAGTAGAAGAGAATAATGTTTTGAATTCATCCCAATTTTCTTGTTAACAGAGAAGTAATAAGTCACATTTGCATATTATGACAGGTTGCAGCTGTGAATATATCCCCAGACTGCTTTTCAGTTATTGTGTGGATATTTTATCTTGATATTATTTCTAGCTTTGTCTTTTATCAGAGTGTGGTAGTCTTGCTTTAATTTTATGATGTCGTTTCCTAGGACCCTTGTCTGTATGTAACTGTATTGCAACAAAAGTATTTGTTGAAAAACCTACAGGTCAGTTAAGTTCCAGTAGGAACTGATAAAAACTTAGAGGTTTTACATATGTACTAGAACGCTGCCACTTGATTATTTCCAGTATTTATACGTTCTAAAAAGGTATATGTTTCATACTTCACTTTGAAGATGCGTCCACGGGTCAGGAAGTATTTCAGTGCAGATGTGATACACATGGCCATAGTTCCAGGTAGTGAACAATCGTTTGAAGTAACATATACATTTGCCACGGTTACTTTCTGAAGTTCATCGAGTTTTCTAACACTATGTTACTACACAGGCAAGTATGTTATTTAATTGATTCCTGTAATTATTAGGAACAGTGTGTTTTTAAAATCATCTCGTGGTTGTTACACTATGTGATCAACATACATTTTCATATTCGAGGCATTGTGCTACCACTTACTGCCAGGTACTCCGTATCAGCGACTTCAGTAGCCATTGGACATCGTCAGACAACAGAGTGGGGCTATCGGCGGACTCACAGAGGTAGAACGTGGGCAGGTGACTGGTTATCACTTGCGTCACAAGTCTGTACTCTAGATTTACACACCCATAAACATCCGTAAGTCCAATGTTTCTGATGTGATAGTGGAGTGGAAACGTGAAGGGGCACATACAGCACTAAACCGTACAGGTCAAATTCGTCTGTTGACTGATAGAGACAGTTGAAAAGCGCCATAAAGTGTAATAGTATCTATCCAGACCATCACACAGGAATTCCAAACTGCATCAGGATCCACTCGAAGTACTATGACAACAAGCGGGAGGTCGATTGGTTCCCCATGAGTCGTATATCATGCAGGCCAATGTCAAAGGAAGCCTCGATTGGTGTAAGGAGCGTAAACATTGGACGATTGAACAGTGGAAAAACGTTGAGTGGAGTGACGAATCACGGTGCACACAATGTGACGATCCGCTGAGATGGTGTCGGTGTGGCGAATGCCAGCTGAATGTCATCTGCCGCCTGTGCAGTGGCAACAGTAAAATTCGGAGGCGGTGGTGTTATACTGTAGTCGTGTTTTTCATGGAGGGGTTTGCACCTCTTCTTGTGTTGCGTGGCACTATCACAGCACAGGCCTACATTAAAGTTTTAAGGACCTTCTTGCTACCCACTGTTGAACAGCAATTCGGGAATGCCGATTGTGTCTTTTAATACGATCGATCACCAGTTCTAATGCATGGCCTTTGGTAGAGTGGTTAGACGACAATAACATCCATCTATTGGAGTGGCCTGCACAGACTACTGAGTTGAATCCTATAGAACACCTACTGGATGATTGGAAATATCGACTTCGTGTCGAGCCTCACCGACCTACATCGATACCTCCCCTCAGTGCAGCACTCCGTGAAGAATGGACTGCCATTCCCCAAGAAACCATACAGCACCTGAATTAAACGTATGCCTGCAAGAGTGGAAGCTGTCATCGATGCTAAGGGTGGCCCAACACCATATTGAATTCAAACATTACTGAAGGAGGGGGGCAGGAACTTGTAAGTCATTTTCCGCCAAGTGTCTAGATACATTCGTTCTGATAGTGTACATTGTGTAATTAGCCTTTTCTTTGCAAACGTATTCCACGAACAATGTTGAATTTTCCAAATTTTTTTCTATTGAGTTTTCACCAGATGCCTGTAGTAGGTATGCTACGGGGCTTCTGGATGTCAATTTCAGGCTTCTGGATCAGATGACATCATCAATGACGTCATCACTGGCGTCATCACTGGTATCACTGACATCACAACTGCTGCAAGATGGCGGACATAACAAGATGGCGGACATAACAAGATGGCGGACATAAACAATATGGGTGCGCCTCGGTTGCACAGTGGTAGAGTGCCAGACTACAAATCCAAAGGTCGTGGGTTCGATCCCCGCCAGGTCCTAGGATTTTTATCTGTCACTTTCCACTTCTTTCACCTCTGGCAGTATTGCTCATGTGAAAAATACCGAGTAGCACCGTGGTTCGGAACCCACGTTAAACTGTAGGTCCCCCTATAACTGGCTGGGTAAGTCAGTTCGAAGGTCGGAGGAAGGCAACGGCATACCACCTCCAAACAGGACCATGCCTAGTAAAGCACTGTGGTGTTCAAACCAATCTTCGGATTGTTGACTGCTTTACCTTTTTTTAAACAATATGGCGGGCATAAACAATATGGTGAGCATAAACAATATGACGGGCATAAACAAGATGCCAGATATAAACAAGATGGCGGACAAACAATACGGCAGACATAAGCAATTCGGCGTCAGTGGCACAAATAAACAATATGGCGGACATATACAAGATGGTGGACATAAACAATATCTTGGACATAATCAATATGGTGGATATAAACAAGATGCCGGACATAAACAATATGCTGGACATAAAGAATATTTCGGACATATAAAACATGGCGGACATAAAAAATAATGTGGCATATGTCTAAAATGGCCACACTCACAGCTATTGGTTTTTCAAATACTACACTGAGTCAGCATAACTCAATGGCTACTAAATTTTCCTTAAATATGGCACTCCTTTTATGATTTGGCTTCGCAATTAAAGATGCTGCGCCATACTGCCCATCCCATTTCATCACGAGTCTTACATCAACCATTTTGCGAACATTATGAATAGTTTTCCAAAAACGCTGAGGGCATTCACCCCCCAGGTCCCAGGGTTGGGCACTGAGGGCCTTCATCTCCAGCCTAAAGTTTCCTAACTGCCTGCCCTATGAGAGTTTGGGCAGATTAAAGCACATTAAATGATGGTTATATAGCTGTCCATACCTAATACTGCAGTGAGAGCAAAACAAAATGTATGCAAATAACTGAAAATCAAGTGTTGTGTATATAATATGAATCAGGCAATAGTAATATGCAACTGATTTCAAGATTTTTAAACCATAAATACTGTTGCAGAAACCCACGAAAGTGAAATATGCGTCCTTGTTCTTCACCATAGTAGTGACTACTTTGTTAGAAGCAAGATAGGTCATTCAACCAATATTGTAATGTTGTTATGATATTAATACCCATAAACTAAATAAAAGAAGTGATCTCATGCTCTATTAAAGTTAATAACAGTACAAAATAAACAGTTGTTGTGATAAAATATCTATCTCAAAGACGAGCACTTTTCAATTTAAGCACCTTGCCCACAGACGGTGCCATCAGCAACAAACAAAAAAAATTGGAATATTTTACATTAAATGCTGGTGTTTTTTCGGGGAATTTTCGTGAAAATTAAATATATCCCTCACTCAAATGAGATACTAGTATAGTATGTACACAGGAAATGTAATATTCATGATAAAACAAAGGAAAGTTGAACTTACCCTAAAAACGTATATTTTACACTATTTCTGCAGTTTTGTCACAGATATATGGCTTGAATCGTAAAATTTAAGTAAACCTCTCTCCTAAATAACATACTAGTACGAATGCAAGCAGAAAAAGCTGTCTTTATGGTAAAAAAAGGAAAGTAGAACTTAGCTCAGAAGTGGGAATAAAAAATATCAATCCTGCAATTTTTTCATAGAAGTATCGCTTAACATCCATAAAGCAAACTTCCTCCAGCTATTTCCCAACATTAGTTTAAATAGATGAAAACAGCCGTGTTACAATTAATATTCAAAGCCAATAGCCTACATATGGTGTAATGTTGCTACATGACCTTTTACCTGCTATCCAGACGAAAAAATATATTATGTCATACGTAAAAGGAAGTATTCCTTAAGCAATAGCTGGTGCCTATTGACCTTATTTCCACGTTTGATGACATGATTATATCAACATACGAAATGAAACTTCCTGGCAGATTAAAATTGTGTGCCGGAACCGGGACTCGAACCTGGGACCTTTGCCTTTCGCGGGCAAGCGCACTACCGACTGTGCTATCCCGACACGACTCACGATGCCGGCTCACAACATTACTTCCGCCAGTACCTCGTCTCCTACTTTCCAAACTTCACAGAAGCTCTCTTGCAAACACGCAAGACTAGCACTCCTGGAAGAAAGGATATGGTGGAGACATGGCTTAGCCACAGCAAGTACACAATTTTAATCTGCCAGGAATTTCATATCAGCGCACACTCCGCAGCAGAGTGAAGTTTCATTCTGGAAACATCCCTTAGGCTGTGGCTAAGCCATGTCTCCACCGTATCCTTTCTTCCAGGAGTGCTAGTCTTGCGTGTTTGCAAGAGAGCTTCTGTGAAGTTTGGAAAGTAGGAGACGAGGTACTGGCGGAAGTAAAGTTGTGAGGCGGCATCGTGAGTCGTGTCGGGATAGCACAGTCGGTAGTGCGCTTGCCCGCGAAAGGCAAAGGTCCCAGGTTCGAGTCCCGGTTCCGGCACACAATTTTAATCTGCCAGGAAGTTTCATATCAGCGCACACTCCGCTGTAGAGTGAAGTTTCATTCTGGAAACATACGAAATGTTTTCGTAAAAAATAACGTGATACATATACTGTGAATATCGTAAAATCAGTGCCCACCTCTAACTTCAGTATCTCCCAGCTACTTACAGCCCTAATGTAGCTATTAAACGCTGAAAATATCTACCTGCAACAAGCAAACAGATCTAGTCTCTAAAACACCTGTGCAGCTAGAGACACCTTGTTAAATAATTCTGGCTCTGCAAAAAGATAGAAGAGGCAACCCGAAGAATGGCTCAAGTGTGTTTGATAATTGCATGTTGAACAGTGCAAGAGTTTTATTGATCTCTGAGTATTTCTCATATGACAAAAATTTACACCTTAATTGGGACGATAATAAATATAGTCTGTTGTATGACATGTATTCAAGATTCCACTCGACGTACTATGGGACAGAGGGAACTGATTGCATGCTCAGTTTACAGAATTTTAACTCCATGACGCCATTTTCAAATACTCACTACCTACCGGCATTGTGCAGAGCGCTATTTAAGAAGAAGAAGTGTCATGCCATACTTGCTTTATTCCACGATGTGCTCTGGACGTGTCAGTGTCATAGTGGATGCTCAAGGGTTTTATGATCACAATCACAGACAGTTTATAATTAAGGAGTGTACCTACACAACATTCACAGAGGATGGAGATGTATTAGAAACATTTTCGGCATGCATTGCATCACCGAAACCATTCAAAGCTGTGACGTGTGCTAAAACAAGACAGAGTGCTTTGTGGTTGACTCGTAACTATCATGGACTTCACTGGGATGCTCCCGGTATACCCTATAAAGACATGGCTGCAACTCTTCGAATATTTGACTGTCAAGATGCTGTTATCTATGTGAAAGTGGAAGAGAACATTGGTTGGCTGCGACGAATCTACAAGAATGCTGTTATCCAGGACTTGGGATCCTTAGGCAATCCTGCTATCCATCGACTCTAGAAAAATAGTGTTTGTGTACATATAACGTTGTAAAAGTATTACTAAAATGGTTTAAAGAAGATTAAATGTTACTTAAGAAACCATGTGTTTTCTTATCAATATGTTAATAAAAAGGAGTTGAAGTAATAGTAATAAGTACGCCAGTCAAGTATGTTCAACAAATTTGGTTGTTTATTCAGTAAAAAAAACAATTTTATACGATTCAAACTTTAAACAATCTTCTTTTTCATTTCAGTTCAATTACTTAATACAACATCTCACAGTCCAAATCACATCCAGGGTTCTATTTTAGAATTTATTGGCTGAATGTCACGGCGATGTCTCAGTGAGCGCGGCCGTGGGCAACGCATAGGCTATCTGTCTGCGTGACGTAAAGCAACACCGTCTGTAGAGAAGGCCTCTGCGCTGGCGTGCCACGTCACGCAGAGTAGGCCGAGGTCGCGTACCTCACTGGCTGGCTGATGGGGCGCAGCCCACCGCCTCACAGCGGCCTCACGACCTCGGCACCTCGGCCTACTCTGCGTGACGTGGCACGCCAGCGCGGAGGCCTTCTCTACAGACGGTGTTGCGTAAAGCTGCCTTGGCGCGACGTCAGCGAGTGTCAGATATCGCACAGCTGCACGCTGGCCTTCTGGTTCCATGCACCCAAAATACTGTTATAAAGAAACATTACGGCATATGGAAAAATTACCAAAAAACAATAATAATTTCAGCAAGCTGGGGAATATTAACATTTTATTGGGGCAATTAATTTAGCAGTTTGATACTGTACCGCCATTAATTTATTTTTTTAATTGCTAATGCTCTGATTGTTGCCCTCACCTCCACAATTGTGCAACCAGTTTGGTGTCGTACCACTATCAATAGTCTGGCATACACAATCCAGTTCGTAGTCGTACCCCCATCAATGGTCTGGCATATAGAATCCAGCTTGGGGTAGTACCCCCGTCAATAGTCTGGCATATACCTTCGTACCATCATCATTTTGGGGTAGTTCCCCCTTTACTCCCCTACCATTTACCTGTAGACTAATCCGTATATCCTCAAGGAATTGGACTTTCCATCTGCACAGAAAATGCCTATTTGAGATATACGTGCAATCAGTGACGTATCCAGGGGGGGGGGGGGGCTGTCGGGCTGCAGCCTCCCCCCCCAGACCCTCCTTGAAGACCCCATCCCAATATGAGTACAGGGGCATTATTGTACGGATACCTGACGGCAATTTTTCATATATATATATATATATATATATATATATATATATATATATATATATATATATATATATATATATATATCTTTTTTGAAATCACGTCAGTTTGGATCGACCTCAGCCCCCACCAGTCCACGATCCTGGATACGTCACTGCGTGCAATTCATTTGATGTCCGACACTAGAGACACCATACCTATAAAGGTCAATAAGCGTTTCTCCAATAACATCGTCTCGAAGTCGTATCAAATGATTCAAATAAATTAATAATTAAGAAATTTTATAAATTAAGAACCATTTATTTGTAACAACTCTCATTTCTCTCATGACTTCGCTGTACTAAACAGAAAAAAATACAGGTTTAGAACAAATATTGTGTTACGGGACGATTTCGAATAATGATTACTTTCTGGGGAAAATTACCGAATTGTCACTGAAATTCTGTAAAACACTCGTTTGTGTGAAACAATCATTTTTCAGTATCTCCGCGTCATAATCTGCCAATTTTCCTTACTTAAACGTACATTACTCTGTTCTAAAGGACCATTATACATTCATATTTACTGGTAATTCATAGCACTTCTGAAGATAATTTTTTTATTTACGTTCTGTTGGATAATGCTCAAACAGTACAAACATTATGAAGGGGTTTGCCTGTTACAAACAACTTTCACTTTGCCAAAAATACTGTGAAAGTACTTATAACAAGTGGATCATAAATCAATTTTTTAACACAAACACAAGAGCTTCAAATGCATGTCACGAATATCGGGCATTACATCTTCATGTTTTTGTATGGGTACGTCTAGATTCCCTTCCTTTTCCGTTACTCGTTAAGTCCAAATAGATATTTTCTCACATAGAAATTAGTTTCTCTTTTTTGGCATCCTCTACTTTTTTGCTGTTTCGATGATGCCAGGCATCGAGTTTAGTGTTACAAAACGGTTATCGATATGATGTATGCTCTCTCGAATATATCAGAAACAACAGACATCATATCATAATTATATGTACGCCTCATAACAGTATAATCACAGTATCGATGCAGATGCAAAATTAAGCCCGATTCCTTGCCAGAACACACGTAAAGCTGCAAGAAAGTGTAATGATGGGTAGGAAGGATCGCAATAGTAGGAGTGCGGTAAATTCCAAATTTGGGTAGGGCAAGAAGCTTGTCCAAATAATCTAATAGTAATTCCTGGTCCAAAGCGCGACCCGGTCCGGCACAAAATTTCAACTTCACTTCAGAAATTCATTCAAAGTCCAGAAACAGTCGTGATGTTGACAAATGGCTAAGTAATTACGAAACGGTGTTGGTAAGTTATAAAATTAAATAATGTTTTGTCATAACAAACGATAAACTGCTGAATATATTAAGGTTAGGAAACTGTGTACGCTAATCACCCAAATTCAACAGCAGCGTTTTACTATAATCTAAAGTGTCCGAACGATATAATCTAAGTTCCGTGTAGTTTGCACGCAGCCCACATAGCCTAGCTATCTTGAAGTTTCTCTAATCACTATTCGGTACGAAAGGAGAAAGTGAGGTTAGAGTATAACTTTGTCGGTGCAATTGTTTGAGTATGCAAAATACTTTTCGCAAGTGATGACTAGCCAACATCTGGATTTAAGGCTGTACCTACATATATAAACAAACACAACGTCACCACTGCTTCCAGGAAACATCTTATTACAGGTGAGACGGTCATTAATGCTTATAAAATCAAATTTACTAAAAGAAGTGACAATTATAAAACGATAATACTCTCAATAGTATCTAAGCCTACCATTTTCCGTAACTCAATCACATACATAATTTCACTGTCTTTTCCCAAACTCACTCTCTAAAAGGTTTCCAAAATACATGGTCCCTCGCTGATCAAGTGGGTTTGATAGATCAGTTATCGAACTAACCTGTTAACAACATCAAGTGCTCTGTAGAAACCACAGAATCATCAATGGGTTACTAGGAATTTGACTGTATTCACGTTGGCACGTGGAGCTATGAGTAGTTCCAAATTATACTATCTCCCTTTATATGCAACACAAGGGTGACTCTCAAAATCGAAGTTATTTATGAACAGTTAGTCGTGCAAGCGTTTCAGTTTAAAAAGACCTGATTAACTGTTGTGTTTTGTATGTAGGTTGAAGCTAAAATCTATAGGCAATGTAAACTAAATAAATATTCAGTACCCGAATGATACTCAAACACGCTACTAGGCGTAATAAGATGTGACATTCCTCACATCACCAACTTTAATTTGACTAGGCTTCCTATGATGCAATTAATGTCGCTGTTCAAATGAAGAAATTTGTTGAATTTTTTTTTTTCTTTCCAAACGATAAACTTGAAATGGCGTAGCATAAGGTTTTGAGTAGTACAAGTATTCATACCCAACATTCAGTTGGATTGTTGACTAAGGTTAATTTTTATCAGCAGTAGAGATATGCGTGAATCTGAAACCACAAAACTAGTGAATAATGTTTGCCTTCCACGGTTTGGAACATTGCACCAATGCCTAATAAACGTTCCCTAGTAAAATAGCGATGGCGGTTATCTATCAAACAACCGATTTTCATTTATCTTTTCATCTCCATTTTAACCTTAAAACCTTAATCAAAACCGGTTTTATAAATAACTAGTTTTCGGTTTTTCATTACTGTTACTTCCAGGAACAAATGTTGAAATCAAAAGTAAAAAGTTTTAAGACTTCTTCAGACATTCGCATTATATTGAGGTTTGATTTCATTTCCAGGATGGTGCTCAACGACCACACAATGATGTATTGCGCAACATTGGCCGTTAATGTTTTATTTAAAAAGAACAGATCTATTTCAATCACATAGTGACCATCTTCAGTGTCCTTCAAACAAGCATTATGAATGCCCTGAATGTAACTGCAACGGCAAACATAAAATTGGAGTTCGACACTGCAATTTTATGTTTGCCGTTGCAGTTACATACAGCGCATTCATAATGCTTGTTTGAAGGACACTGAAGATGGTCACTATGTGATTGAAATAAAACATTGATGTGTAAGACGCTATTTTTATATACGTTTCTTGTATTTTTCTTGCGCTGACATCGTAAACATTGGAATTTTGACGATTATATATCCTTTGACAGTAAAATTCGGAGGCTGAAATCAGAACGGTCGATCCGGCAACACAGACGCATCACAACGCTGCACCTGCGTAGCGGCCGGTGTTGACAACATGCCCCCACCACATGCTTCAGTTTGAAGCAGTGAAAACACCTAGGACGTCTTACTTCTTCAGTCATCTCGTTACAACTGAGAACTGGTTCAAGTTACTTAGTGGTAACCCTAGAGAGGTTCAGTGGTTTATAAAGGAAATTATAAAATCCGCTCGTCGTAGTGTGTGTGTCTGTGTGTGTGTTGTGTTTATCATAAATCTGTTTAAGTATTGTGTAAGTGCAGGGAAAGATGACCTTAGCAGTTTGCTCACTTAAGAATTAAAGAGAAATAAAAATAAAAATATAAAAAAATCCGTGTTACGACCTTGAACTATCACATGATGGTGGACTAGTGGAAAGACAGTCCATAAACAAATGAATACTGATTTTGATAACTTTATAAAAGTTATTCATATTTACGACTAGCTGAAAACCCGGCGTTGCCCGGGTATTTATTTATTCCTGCCTTTAGTTAGTACTTCTCCTATCCCCTCTCTCTGTCCATCTCCTTTTTTCTAAAAACATAATAATCGGAGAATATATAAGAAATGAAAACCCGGCATTGCCCGGGTATTTATTTCTGCCATTTTTGAGGTTTATGTTCATTTGTATAAGGGCTGTATGTCAGTAAAATCTCTTGGGAATACAGTTAGTAGTAAAGAAGTAATAGAGTGGAACTTGGTGCATGATGGGGCAGTTTTCCGTGAACGTTACTGTTTGTGTGCTCATATCTCACGAACTAAATGTCGTACTGTGATACAATTTAGAAGGTATACACAACTATATGCGGGTATACTGTCTGTAAAATTTACTGCTGCTAAAATTTGTAGTTTAGAAATTATAAATTGTAAAGTCATACCGAAAGCCATAGTTTTTGTCCATGAACAGCGGAACGTTACTGTTCATGTGCTCATATCTAATGAACTACGTGTCGTGCTGTGATACAATTTAGAAGCTACATTCAACTATATATGTGTATACTGTCTGTAAAATGTCCTGTCGCTACAATTTGTAGTGTTAAAATTATAAATTGTAACGTCATATCGAGAGCCGTAGTTTTACTCCATAAACAGGGGAAAAGTAGTAATCGAGAAGGTTTTTTCCTTTCATCATTTTACCATGGTAGCTGGCGAAAAAAAGTTTAATAAAGGTTTGAAGTTATGTTTAAAGTTTGTTGCAAGTCGCTAAGTACTGTCATTCTCATACAGTGTATTTCTAAAGTCTCGCCGCATTATATGGCATTTTTTGCGATTTCTATTGGTTATGACGTGATATCTTTTGAACCATGTGCCGTATGTGATTCTTAACCATGCATCAATTGTTACCTCGCGGTAAGGAATGTGTGTACCAAATTTGGTTGAAATCGGTCCAATGATTTAGGAGAAAATGAGCAGCATTGTCGCAAAATGCAGCAGTTTTTCGCGCATCTCATTGTTTATGACGTCATATCTCGTGAACTATATATACTATATATATGTAATTCTTACACTTACGGCGACCGTCCTCATGGATTGATGCTTACGTGTACAAAATTTCATAAAGATTGGAACAAAACTGTAGATTTGTATGCAACACGTACAAACATACGGACACTCTGCTTTATAAATTAGATTATTATGTTCTGCTAACGAACAATGGAATTTTCACATAACGAAAAACTTTCTTTGAAATACTGTGATATGAACTACCAATTGATACTGAAATCAATGTCGCCTCATGAGTACGCATCCGCATTTATGTCGCAAACAGGTCGTGTTTGCAGGAACGCTTCACGGCTTGGTGCAAGTTTCCATCTGATCTCGTTTCAGTGAGGGCGAGTCGGTTTAAATTACGCGTAAAAGCTATCATTAAACTGCGAAATGGGTATTATGCATTTTGATTAATAACACGCAACTGCCCTTTGTATATAAATGCCACGCTATTAGCCAATGCTCAGTAATGAGGAATTAACTGTTTACAGACAAGCAATGACGCGCTGCATTCCTCACTTTCCCCCCTGCATAGGCAACAACAGTGACATCGAAACAATGTCCTGACAATACTTGATTTCAGACCGCAGTGTTGAGTCTCCCAGAGAGTAATTGCTCCGACCTAGTGCATTGTTCTACGTCGGCTTGTTCAGTACTTTTGTGAAGTGAGTGTATTTTTTTCTGCTTTTATAACAACGAACCAACTTACGAAACTATTACTGAAGTAAAGAAACCATCTGGCGCTTATTATCGATGAAGAGAGACAGAAGCTAAGGCTATAACAAAATCTTTTACGTCACCCTGTAGAAGCAGAAAAAAAAATCTTCTCTAAATATAAATCCTACTTTGAGCGTAGCTGACAACCTCACGACAGCTATAGCTTCCTCTTCAAAAGCAGAACCATTGCTGGTGCAGGTGCGAACAAAGCCTATTTGATTGTTGGCAAACTCTGTTCTTGTTTCTAAAATGTTACCCGAATGTGATACGTAAATCAATTCGTGTTAGTCTGAATTTTTACTTCTAGAATTAACAAATGGTTTGTAATCTAATAAGACAAAGTAAGAACTTCCAAACCAATATAGTCTCAACTACCTATCTCGTGACTATCAACGCTCTCATACTTCAAAATCGTATTCACTTAAACGTGGACATAGTTTGCAAGACGCGATGATGAGTTCTTCAAATTTAGTAGCCAACGAAGGGCTGAGTGGCCTGTTACCACCTTGAACTCTCGACCGTATAAGTAACATGAAATATGTTATGCCAAAAACCAAAGGCAACATCTCACGCTCTGTGGTTGAATAGTTCATTTCCGCGTTATTGAGCTGCCTGAATGCGTAAGCTACAGGATGTTCCCGACCATTCATTTTCTGAGTTAGGACCACGCCTAATGCGTAATTGGATGCGTCACACAATAGTATAAATTGCTTGTTCAAATCGGCAAAAATCAGCACAGCAGCAGACGTTAAGAATTCTTTCAATTTTCTGAATGCTGAATCGCGTCCCGGAGACCAAATTAATTTCGCACCCTTCTTAATAACTGAGCAAGGATTCTTGCAATTTCTGCAAATTTTAGAATATATTTTCTATAGAAATTTGCTACTCCTAAATAAGATTGTAACTGCTTTACTGTTGTTGGTGTTGGAAAATATCTTACATCTTCTACCAATTTTGGATCCGTTCGAAAACCTTCCTGACCTATGATATCTCCTAAATAACCGACCTCCTTGAAGGCAATATGGCACTTTTCCGGGCTCGGCGTTAAGTTTGCGGCAAGCAGTTGGTCAACCACGTCAGGCAAATGTGACACACGCTCCTGCAAATTCTTGGTAAAAATAATCATGTCGTCCAAGTACATCATGCACTGTCTAGGCTTAAGACCCCGTAAAACACTATCTAACAACCATTGATACGTCGCTGGAGCGTTAATCACTCCAAAGGGCATACGTTTATACTGATAATGACCATCTGGTGTAGAAAAGGCTGTCTTCGGCCGATCTTCTGGTGCTACTTCGAGTTGGTGGTACCCACTTCGTAAATCCAAGGTTGTGAAATATTGACACTGACCCAAATTATCCAGGGTTTCCCAGATATTCGGCATTGGGTAGGCGTCTGTCACTGTTTTCTTACTTAAAAATCGATATTCACAGCAAAACCTGTACGTTTTCTCGCCATTTGGAGATTTTTTTGCAATTAGTACCACGGGTACGGACCATGGACTGTTACTCTCCTCAATAATATCATCTCGCAACTGTTGATCTATTAAGTTCTGAATAACATACTGCAAACAGTGAGGTACGCGGTACGGCTTTTTATAAACTGGCGCCTCGTTCCCGGTGGGAATGTAATGCTGTACTATGGGTGTTGAAGGTAATGGACCTGAAGGAATAAATAATTCAATATATTTTATTAACAAAACTTCCAGGGCAACCTTCTCTTGTCCCTCCAAATGTGCAACCTTAATCTTTAGTGCTAACCAGTCGACTGATTTTCCCGGCGTTGCTTCCTGTTGTTTAAAATTCTCATCAAAGTCCTCTTCATTTAATATTTCGAAATTCGCTGCTGGGGTACCCTTCACTAACTGTATCTCCCCGGGCCAAAAATTATCAATGCTAACCGGTAGTACTCTCGTACCTTCAATTTCTCGCAGCCGGGCGCGGTGGCCGAGGGGACTGAGGCGCTCCAGTCACGGTCTACACGGCCAATACGGTCGGGGGTTCGAATCCCCCCTCGGGCATGGATATTTGTGCCGTCCTTAGTATAAGGTAGTTGATAAGTAGTTTGTAAGTTTAGGGACTGATGACCCCGTAGTTAAGTCGCATAAGCTTAACAAACATTTGAACATTTGAATTTCTCGCACGTAAGCTATGCTATGTCGTACAAAACACCTGGCTGGGTCCAGACTGTCATTTTCCGATAACGGTTCTCTTGTATCCCATCCTCGTCGCCACTTTTGTGTATAATCCTCGTCGCCACTTTTGTGTCTCGTTTCCGCCGGTTTTCCTGGGTGTCGGTGGCCGAGTAGAAAGAGACCGACACAGGCAAATAAGATGCACGCCTGTGCAGGTACTGAGGTGACCAGTCGTTGGAACAGCAGAAACTAGAAACACTAGACTAAATTAAAACAAGATATATATTTCATAGAAATGGTACAATACTTGTAGAGCAGCAGACTAGCAGAATGTTGATACATAGTTTAGATAGAGGCATGCCTACTGATGATTCCTAGTGCCTATCCGATAGCCAAGTCTTAACTGATTCCCGAGTGAACGATGCTGTTCAGTGGTGGCCACGAGCGTAGTTGCAGCAGAGGGCGCTCGTGGCTGACGTAAGAACGACGCGCCGTGTGTGCATGGCGGCGCGCGGCGAAAGTACGTGGCGCGCACTTTAGACTTGTGCGACACCACAGGTTCCACAACACATAACGTTTTTTCTAGCAAATCAGCTCCTACTTGAGACCAGATTAGCCTCCCTGACATTTGCGGTTTGTTATCATGCGAGCTAACTTTGAGGGACCTAGTCTGCAGTTTAAGTGATTTCTCTTGCGTGAGGGGCGAACTTGCGACTATAATGGTATCTCGGCAGTGGGGCCTAGACGAAACAACGTCTCACTCAGTTCCAGCGTACGTCGTTCCAAGTCAACTTTAGTGTCAAGAGCAACCAGGAAGTTAACCAAAGAATGACATCGTAGTTGCTGCCTACCACCGGAAGAACTTCAACTTCTACCTGAAAAAACGTTTCGCCCACTCGGAAATCAAGAGTACTTGATCCAAGTGAACTTACGCCTCCTCCCCCCCCCCCCCCACCAACGCCGCTCAGAGTCCAAGCAGGTCATTGTAGAGGAATTTTCTGATGACTCCACTCTCCTCTTTGTGCACATGGAATACAATACTTGACATATTGGTCAACGTCACTGGGGCGTATTTTGCACCAATACATTGCAGATACTTTTCGATCCATGGTTCTCTTTCCTCTTTGGCCTTACAATATGTGGTCGTCAGCCTGACACAACAGTTCTGTTCTGTTGGTGGATCGACATGTTAAACCTTCTTGAATCTCAGACGGTGGTTGTTTCTTAAGCAGATGAAAATCACTGTTCGCTGCTTTACTTCCACCAAGTACTTCCACAACTGCAACCTTCCTATTTAATGAATCGCCATCTTTATGCTTCATCCCTGGTTTACGAATTACCTCGTATTCAAATTCACTGCATTTCAATGCCCACCTTGCGAAGCTACTTGATGGATACTGTAGACATAGTAGACATTTTCATGACACGTGTACCTTAAACATACGATCATATACATAACAAAAGTACGAAATCCCATATATAACGGCTGACATCTCTTTTTCTGTGGTAGAATAATACATTTCAGCTTTAATCAACTGTCTGGAGGCATACGAAACTCCATGTTCTTTTCCATCGACCATCTAAGACAAAATACACCCAAAGCTATGTTGGAAGCGACGCAAGCCCCTATAAACTCTTCTTCAAAATCATGAAATACCAACACCGGATTCGACGTTCAGTCCGTAGAAAAGTAATCCCTTTTCGTAGTAACTTAGTTAATGGTTGTCCTATTCCAGCAAATCCCTTTACGAATTTTCTATACTATGAACACTCCAACTAAAGATTGTAACTTATTAACAGTTTTTGGTACCAGAAAGTCATGTGCAGCTGATGTTAGTGCATGGTCTGTCCTGATTCCCTCTTTTGTCATAATGTGTCCGATATAATTAACTTTTGCTTTAGCGAAGTGACACCTCTGTATCCCCAGTGTACATTTTGCTGCTTTCAACCTATTAAATACCTCTTTCAGCTGATTTACATGATCATCTATAGGCCTGGATTGCACAATAATATTGTCAAAATATACCATATAGAATTTCATTTTTAATACGCGAAGCACACCATCTAGTAGTTGCTGATGTTGCCGATGCATTTTTCAAACCCAACGGCATTCTACGTTACTGAAAATGTCCTGAAGATACTGTGAAAGCTGTCTTAGGTCTATCTTCTGGACACACTTTTATTTAGTGATATCCATCTTTGAGATCTAATGCCGAAAAGTATATATCTAATATATAAAGCAGAGTGTCCGTATGTTTGTACGTGTTGCATACAAATCTACAGTTTTGTTCCAATCTTTATGAAATTTTCTACACGTAAGCTTCAATCCATGAGGACGGTCGCCGTAAGTGTAAGAATCACGAGATATGACGTCATAAACAATGAGATGCGCAAAAAACTGCTGCATTTTGCGACAATTCTGCTCATTTTCTCCTAAACCATTGGACCGATTTCAACCAAATTTGGTACACACATTCCTTACCGTGAGGTAACAATTGCTGCATGATTAACCACTTAATGCCTGAATTAATTTCTACTGCAAGAAAAAAATCAAAAGTCATATATTGTGCTCAATATTGGGGTCTTAGACCATTTATAACATCAAATATAAGAAATGTTATATATAGTTGGTATAATTAGGTATGTGTCAAATTTGCGACAACAGGCATTTGGGAAATAAAATGCTTACAACTATTCATTGAGGGAAATTTTTTTTATATTCTCATAAGATTTAATGAAAAAATGAACATGCGTTTGAATTAAAATTACGGTTACTTATAAATCTAATGCAGAGGATCAACATTTCTTTACTCATGAAATTGCATAAAACAATTGGAATTTTTGTTTAGGCAAAGGTGAAGTTTGCATTTCGCACACATAATGACTGTCTGCCCTATACAGCTGGGTATTTTGCATCTTTGCCTTCCTGTTACACAAGGCCAATGACCTAATCCATCGGTACGGGTAGATTTATCAGGGTCTGGTTTCATTGGACCCCGACAAGTAGCTGGTACTGTCTTGCATAGGAGACGTCTGTTTGCAGTACTGTTCCCAATTTCTGTTCCGGGAACAGCCCTCGGAGCTTGAAAAATGTTACCAGTCTCATTTTCAGCATCAGCATCTGAAACAACAAAAGAGTAAGAAATATAGGGGATACTTACGTAAAAAGCAATTCAAGGTTTACAGCTTTACAATTTACCAGAAACGTCTGAATTCTCATATGTGGATGACGTGTCTTCTATGCAGGTTGGATTATATTCATCGGAACTTTCTTCAAAGTCACTTAGGCAACTATCATCACTTTCGGCTGCAGGTGACACACGTGTTTTTAAACGTGTGTTTACTTTCTTTGTGGCATAAAAGGACTTCAGATCCATTGCTACAAAAAGCTGTAGAGCAACAATAATTCATTAGAACTTCCTCAGCACGCCAGTATTGAAGTGTAAACAAAGTAAATTGTATTGAAAGATTTCTTTTGCCTCATAAATCCATTGATAGTTGTTACAAATAAAGGAGCAAAAAAAAAATCTGTCAGTGAAGGAAGTTAGCGCTAAAGGCGAATGGAAATTATCGTCCTTTCATCATTTTATTTTATGGCTTGCAATTGCCCATAGATGTCGTAAAGTCTATGGGACTTAACTATGGGGTCATCAGTCCCTAAACTTAAAATCTACTTATTTGCCCATAGAGGTTCCCAAGTGCCTGATGATGCATATTTTACAAAAACCGTATTTACTTGTTCACTGAAATTTTTATCTGCTTTATCACATCTAAATATGATATAAAATACTTAAAAGATATTATAAAAATAAAATATAATTTTCAAAATGAAACTTACCTCTGTATTTAGCTGTATTTCACGGAACAATGAACACAAACTCAGGTCTTGGTTAGCAACACGCACACAATACACAAGTGTTGTCATAGAAAGACAGTCAATGCTCGGTAGATGGTAGTACATGTCGCACACACTGCGCCGGTCCCTGTAGAATCTGATACAACCGGCGCTGGGGTGTGAAAACACTTATTCTTCCATATATATGGGTCACAACGGTATGAGGCGAATTTGCGACAACCGGCATTAAGTGGTTAAGAATCACATACGGCACATGGTTCCAAAGATATTACGTCATAACCAATAGAAATCGCAAAAAATGCCATATAATGCGGCGAGACTTTCGAAATACACTGTGAGAACGACAGTACTTACCGACTTGCAACAAACTTTAAACATAATTTCAAACCTTTATTAAACTTTTTTTCGCTGGCTACCATAGTAAAATGATGAAAGGAAAAAACTTTCTCGATTACTACTTTTCCCCTGTTTATGCAGTAAAACTACGGATCTCGGTATGACGTTACAATTTATAATTTTAACACTACAAATTGTAGCGACAGGAAATTTTACAGACAGTATACACATATATAGTTGAATGCAGCTTCTAAATTGTATCACATTCCGACACGTAGTTCATGAGATATGAGCACGTAAAAAGTAACGTTCCGCTGTTCAGGGACTAAAACTACGGTATTCGGTATGACGTTACTATTTATAATTTCTACACTACAAATTGTAGTCGCAGGAAATTATACAGACAATATACACGCATGTACGTGAGTGTACCTTCTACATTGCATCACAGTATGACACATAGTTCACGAGATATGGACACAAACAGTAACGTTCATTGAAAACCGCCACATCACACACCAAATTTTAATCAATTACTTCTTTACTACTAATTGAATTTCCAAGAGATTTTACAGAAAAACGGCCCTTACACAAATAAATATATACCTGAATAATGGCAGGAATAAATAAACAAATACATAGGCAACGTCGGGTTTTCAGGTAGTATATATATATTTTTACCCAAGTTATGTAGAGGATCCGTGATGTTGGGAATCGGCCATGCGTCTGCTGTTGTCCGTGCATTTAAGTAACTGTAGTCAGCTGCAGCGGATTAGTCGTGCACACTAAGGCACCTTGCTAAGATGCACGCCGCCGTTCCAAGTCGGAGTTCAAGTCCTCCCTCGGGCGTGCCTGTGTGCGTTGTTCTTGGATAAATAAGTTTAAGTAGTTTGTAAGTTTAGGGACTGATGAAAACTGCAGTTAGGCCCCATAACTTTACAAACATTTGAACGTTTGAATTGTAGTCACAACATAATCGATATTTTTCCGTACCATCAGGCTATTTTTGGGAAGTATGACGATGTTTGCAGTCTAGAGACTGTCGCTATGTTCAATAATACCTACCCGTAATTGTTGTTACATCTATTAGAAATTGTAGATGTTCAAAAAATGTTCAAATGCTTGTAGAACTTATGGGACTTAACTACGGGGTCATCAGTCCCTAAGCTTACAAACTACTTATGAACTAGCTAAGACTAAGGACGACACAAATATCCATGCCCGAGGGGGATTCGAACCCCCAACCGCAGTGGCCGTGCAGACGGTGACTGGAGCGCCTCAGTCCCCTCGGCTACCGCGGCCGGCAAATTGTAGATGATTTGCTAATCTATACGGAATCCTATATACTGATGCATTATTACCGGTCGGTATATGATGATGTTGGGTGATAGTAATTGCTGGTATTCAAACATCTGAACTAAACAAGTCTGAATATATTAACAATAAGGATTCTATAGGTTACCACTCAGTAGGGTTCAATTGACGAAACTTGTTTCGTAAAACAACGCATCAACAGTTTGCTTGATGTTGGATCTTCACGCAATCCGGTGATATCTTCATCTTTTGAACTCGCTACTACCAAACCTTTCGTGAGATTAACTGCATCTTTCCTGAATTTATCTAAACTCACTGGAATCATTAGTTCTCTGTTCACGTTGGGCACGCCTACAATGTTCAAATAAAACCATACATTCCATCCAATGTCTCATTGTTATGCAGTGCCTGTACCACACACAACTTTTCCTGCACTACCTCAGAATTTACAGATACCCAAACTAACTTCCCTGTACCAGCAGGTACTTTGTTATGCATTATCATTTTTAATGTACGGATATGCAGTTCAACGGGTATCACATTGGCTATCGGCGTCTCTTGCGACATTGAAAAATTTACAGCTGTAGAACCCATTGAAAATAAATTACGACTAAGTTCAACTGCGCACTGTGAAAGATTAATGTCAAGTCAAGTTCGAGGATCGCAGAATATCCGTGTCCCGCAGTTGGTAACACTTCCATATGCCCCTAAACCCTACAGATGCAAACTTAAAACTGAGCTGTGTTATCAAACAGCTTATAAAGATAATAGCGGAAACTCCGAGACATTTCCGTGCGTTTGCCAGGCGACACCACTAGCAGAGACATCTATTGACTCGAGTTGTATACTGTACCTCGCTTCACGTATGCTACTCCGAATTTTGTTTCCCTGCGTATCGCATTTACAGCGCAAATTGTATATTGTTGCACCATTTAAGAAATTATGTTAGATGCTAATTCATTTAAGGTGTAGGGTTCAAAAGAAAGTAAAGCAATCGGTTCTGTACAGTTTATTTGGGTAGAATTCGAACTGAAAATAATACAATACATAATTTTTAATCCTATACATCTACGAACACTTCGTGAGCATTTAGGCCTATTTGTAAGTTACTTTCTGTAACATGAGAGTACTCTGTCTAATTTGTGATACTGACGAATCATTTTTTTTGACAAATGCTTTAATTAGAACTGCAAAATATTTTTTTTTGCCAACAACAAATAATAACTGTTACACACGCCTCCTAATTCGGAAAATTCATTTATGACGAAGGAAACCAACTTGCTTTTCACACCATAAGAGCTTTCAACAACGCACTTATCAAAATTTTCTCTAAAAATTTCTGACATTTTATTGAACATACTCTGAGTACAAGAATTGGGAAAAAGCATTTTCTTTGAGTCATATCTCTTCATCTGTATATATGGAAGTTGGCAGTTTTATGTTCATTGTCATTATATGATGCCAGAGCCATTTTACATTTTTTGTGTTCCAACCCATTACATGCCCAGCGCAAAATATAATTTCATGTATTTGTTTCGATATGTTTACCTTCTCGGATACTGATATCGGGCATACAGAGATACATTAGCACTGTCTTCAACACACATTTTACTCACGGATGCATTGAATGGAAGTTTTTTCAATTCATTTAATTTTACGAGGAATGCTGCTGCGTCTACTCCACAGTTACTGTCTTGAGAGGGAGACAGTAAACTGTTTACCACTGCTGCCAGTGAAGGTTTCGTGCTGGTATTTTACAGTTCCGTCTACTCTTTAAATACGTATAGGAATTAAAATAAAACGATTAAACTTTTTTGTCATATTACAATTAACACCTGTTTTTAAACACACGCAAATAACAAATTACAACACGTACACTTGGCTTAACAAATTCTTATTTCTAAAATCTTTGTCCACAAAATGGTCTGAGAAAACTACGTAGCTTTTATTCAACTGCTTGGGACAGCTCTTTTTCAAAATTTCATCCAAGTCAGCTCTTCGACTAAGAATAACCCACTGGCTGCAGATATAAACAAATTATAAAAAAGACGGTAAATAGGAGCGTAGAAGCAAATGATCTGAGTAGGCCTAATGGTTGCCTGCTTAAGCTGTCATACTTGCATCTCTTTTATTTTTTGGAATCCTGTTTATAGTTATTACAGCCGTATGTAGGACCTATACTTCCTCTTCCAACCATTTCCTAGTTTTATCAACTAATACGACGATCAGGAAATTCTTCCGTGTGTAACTATGTAAAAGTGGCTGTACGTGCCCTGTGTTAACAACTCGAGCCGCTAGGAGGTGTTCGGGTGCGCTGTCGCCCGTTTCGCGGCTGAGTTTCCGCTATTATCTTTATAAGCTGTTTGGTGTTATCCCTAATGATATCAAAGCGATATTTCCCACCCCACGTAATTTATACGTTGGAGTAGTTAGTCTTCTCCTACTTACGAGATCTAGACTAATCACAGATACGTGCACACCCATATCTATTAAATACTTACATTCTCAGTGGCGTAGCTACTACACCAAGGGCCCCGGGGCAAAAATCACGTTGGGGCCCTCTCTAAACTAAAACTATACCACAGGCGCCGACTTTTGAAAATCTTGGAGTATGCTCACAGGTGTTCCCAATAGGGGGGAGGTGGTTGCCGGCCTGCAGCCCCCCACAGGTATTTCTAAAAATAAAAAAATAAAATAATAAAAAAATTAAAAAACTTTATTATATTTTTCTAATTCCAGGTACAAAGGTAAAGTAATAATTTCGTTTTATTTTAGTAGTATTTCTTCTTTTTTGCTTCATCTGGTGTTCATTTAAGACAATTTTAATCTCTGAAAGGAGAAAAATAATTTCATAATACACAGTAAAGAAATTAACAGTCATTGATTTCCATTTCACGTTTCAGAACTACTGGGCGGCTTTTGCGACCATTTCAACCAGTTTTCCCGTTGTAGTAACTACTGAGTTCTTTTCAGAATTTTCGTCTTCTGAGGTTTGCATATCAGATAATGATGTGACTGTATTGTGAATACTGTGTTCATTATCGCAAAAACTAACATCGAATGGTCTTCCTGCCTTCTTTCTCCCAAAGATTTATTTTCTATACAGTATTACGAAAATAGTCGCTAACCACTTCTGCTGTCATACCATGTCTGTCGATAGCAAAAGGTTCACAACCCATTGTTACATCACACACCAATTCAGTAAACAGGATAAAAAATGTGCATTTTCAACTTTTCACGGCGTAATGTATAGTCCATTAGATTTCGGGAATGCAGCCGCGTAAAATTCACTTCTTCTGCTGATATTTCGGCTGCGTACCTTCCGGCCATCTTCAGAGTGAGTCGAAGACTGTAGACGAGATGCCGGGTGCGGCCTTATAAGCCTGATCGCGGTGGCAATGCGCGTGCGCCTCACAGATGCTGGTTACTACATATCGAAGTACTCACACGCGTGCGCCCCCCGTGGCGGAAGCGTTCCGGTGTTCACTTATCGATATATGCTCGGCGGCGGCAACACCTTCACGTCTTCTCTGTGATTTCAATACTCCAAGTGCAGGGTTCCAAGCTTTGTCTAAATTAAAACCTTTATCTCTGTTTAATAAGTTGTTGGCCAGTCTAATTTCAACAGTTTCTTTAAATACAGCATCCCAAAACGAAGATATGGGTGTCAAAATCTTCACATCACTATAGTTCATTGAATGACCAGTTTCTATGCAATGTTCAGCCACAGCTGACTTGTCTGGCTGTAATAGGCGAGTATATCTTCTGTGTTCAACGCATCTCTCGTGGACAGTGCGTATTGTCTGGCCTATATATGAATTATCACAATTTCCGCTAGGGATCTGGTACACACCTGACTTTCGAAGCAACAAATCATCCTTCACCGACCCGAGTAAGGCCGCAATCTTCACTGGTGGCCGGAAGATAACCTTAACACGATGTTTGTCGAGAATGCGACTTATCTTTGATGAAAGAGCGCCCACGTAAGGTAAGAAGGCTCTTGATCTATAACTATTATTTTCTTCTTCTTCTTCCACGACTCGTGCTTGCATTCTTGGACTCACATCAAATGCTCTGCGAATCTGTTGCTGCGAATATTCATTTGCTTTGAAAATGCTCTTCAGGTGTGTGAGCTCTTCCTGCAAGTTGTCATCGTCTGATATACAATGTGCTCTGTGCACCAATGTCTTAAGGACCCCTGCGGTTTGTGAGGGATGATGGCAGCTACTGGCATGTAAATACAGACTGGTATAGGTTGGTTTCCGATATACTGCATGTCCTAATGTACCATCAGCTTTTCGACGAACAAGTACATCCAAAAAAGGGAGGCAGTCATCTTTTTCCATTTCCTTAGTAAATTTGATATTAGCGTGGATGGAGTTCAGATGGTCAAGAAATCGATGTAACTCATCCTTCCCGTGAGGCCATACTATAAACGTGTCATCCACGTATCTCCAGAATACCGTTGGTTTAAAACTTGCGAGTCCAGAGCCTTGTCCTCGAAGTCTTCCATGAAGAAATTCGCTACCAGAGGGAATAGGGGGCTTCCCATAGCAACTCCGTCAATCTGCTCATAAAAGTCACCATTAAACTGGAAATAAGATGACGTCAGTACATGTTCAAATAAGGCGGTGATATCCTTGTCAAAATGTTGGCCAATTAGACCCCACTCTGAAGATGGCCGGAAGGTACGCGGCCGAAACATCAGCAGAAGAAGTGAATTTTACGCGGCTGCATTCCCGAAATCTAATGGTCTAGGATAAAAATGTCACGACTTAACACTAACACGATTCCTTGGAGACAATTGACTTCTAAGAGGATACACATTTTCGTCGTATCGTACCAAACCCACTTCATTTCTAGTTATTTAACACAACAATTAACGGTTACCGCCTTCAGTTTATGATATTGAACTTACATGCAGCATTCCATTAACATTCGGACTATTTAGAGAATGATCACTTCACTCACATGTCAACATGAATTTTAATGCCTACGAATTCAATTACCTGTTTGTTTTAGATAATTTTTTTACAGCGGTGTATTACAAAAGCCAGCCACCCATCAATTTAATGAGAGAGTCGAATTTAATTACAATCAAGAAATATAACGCAAAGGAAAATATAATACCAAAATTATCAGTGGTGTATGCCGAGGATACCCACTCAAATTTTGGGGTACGCTTGAGCGACCGAGCATACCCGTAATCGGCGCATATGAACTATATAGTTGCAATACTACTTCATCAGGTCCTTACCGCTTACTGGAAGACATAATAAGGCAAACGTACTCTTAAGTAAATTACTGTGTGTCACGCAGCAGATAATATTTAATCTTACTCTCTAATATAATTATAACTGTGAAAGTTAATTATGTTTTCAAGCAGAAACTATTGGGTGGATTTGGATGAAATTTTGGAGAGGGATAGAATTGGACCTGGTAGAACATACAGATAAAACTACCATGAAATAGTTTTCGATGTTGCTCCATACTATGTGAATGAAGTCGCATGCAGAAGGTAGTAAAAATGAGTAATGAAGTTTTACTCAAGCACGACAATATGGCCTCCTGCCGCGAATCAAACCATGAACAGTATTGGCACACACTGCTAGTAATTCAGCACGTGACAGGACAAGCAATACCTTTTTATGTTTATATTCTGAGATGGGAATAATTTTTGGATTTCACTTCATGCGTTTGAAGTTTGTTGGCAATATTCAAAAAGTTAAAAGTCGAAAATCCTTCATTCAGCTAAAATATTATATACGGTAGAACGTCGATTATCCGAAGTGTAATTGGGGGGCATGGATGTTCGGAAAAAAAAAATTATTCGTAAAATCGAACTGTACACTTCTACTTGCCAATAAGAAGTACTGTGCAGTAAATGTATTTCTACAGTATTTTGAGTCGCGCGATCCTTTCCATTGCGCTGAGCGGCACGCCGCAACACTTGGATGGCGCAGTTGCTGTGAACAGCTGCGATGCTACAGCTGCTTCTGCCGACTGGAGTGTGCCGATTATTGTACTCAGCGACTGTCGGCTTGGCCTGTCAGCAGGCCCCACTAGAAGCAATGTTCCGTCACCCTCTGGCCCAGTGCGGCTACTGTGGGCAGCTTAGTTTGACGGGAGGGGGAATTGAACGACGCTCTACTGTAATTTTTCCGAACTTTGCTCACGGAGGCCGAGGGGCCCCTTGATCTCGGGGGCCCCGGGGCACTGCCCCGCCTAGCCCTATGATAGCTACGCCACTGTTGGGTAGAATTCGAACTGAAAATAATACAATACATAATTTTTAATCCTATACATCTACGAACACTTCGTGAGCATTTAGGCCTATTTGTAAGTTACTTTCTGTAACATGAGAGTACTCTGTCTAATTTGTGATACTGACGAATCATTTTTTTTTGACAAATGCTTTAATTAGAACTGCAAAATATTTTTTTTGCCAACAACAAATAATAACTGTTACACACGCCTCCTAATTCGGAAAATTCATTTATGACGAAGGAAACCAACTTGCTTTTCACACCATAAGAGCTTTCAACAACGCACTTATCAAACTTTTCTCTAAAAATTTCTGACATTTTATTGAACATACTCTGAGTACAAGAATTGGGAAAAAGCATTTTCTTTGAGTCATATCTCTTCATCTGTATATATGGAAGTTGGCAGTTTTATGTTCATTGTCATTATATGATGCCAGAGCCATTTTACATTTTTGGTGTTCCAACCCATTACATGCCCAGCGCAAAATATAATTTCATGTATTTGTTTCGATATGTTTACCTTCTCGGATACTGATATCGGGCATACAGAGATACATTAGCACTGTCTTCAACACACATTTTACTCACGGATGCATTGAATGGAAGTTTTTTCAATTCATTTAATTTTACGAGGAATGCTGCTGCGTCTACTCCACAGTTACTGTCTTGAGAGGGAGACAGTAAACTGTTTACCACTGCTGCCAGTGAAGGTTTCGTGCTGGTATTTTACAGTTCCGTCTACTCTTTAAATACGTATAGGAATTAAAATAAAACGATTAAACTTTTTTGTCATATTACAATTAACACCTGTTTTTAAACACACGCAAATAACAAATTACAACACGTACACTTGGCTTAACAAATTCTTATTTCTAAAATCTTTGTCCACAAAATGGTCTGAGAAAACTACGTAGCTTTTATTCAACTGCTTGGGACAGCTCTTTTTCAAAATTTCATCCAAGTCAGCTCTTCGACTAAGAATAACCCACTGGCTGCAGATATAAACAAATTATAAAAAAGACGGTAAATAGGAGCGTAGAAGCAAATGATCTGAGTAGGCCTAATGGTTGCCTGCTTAAGCTGTCATACTTGCATCTCTTTTATTTTTTGGAATCCTGTTTATAGTTATTACAGCCGTATGTAGGACCTATACTTCCTCTTCCAACCATTTCCTAGTTTTATCAACTAATACGACGATCAGGAAATTCTTCCGTGTGTAACTATGTAAAAGTGGCTGTACGTGCCCTGTGTTAACAACTCGAGCCGCTAGGAGGTGTTCGGGTGCGCTGTCGCCCGTTTCGCGGCTGAGTTTCCGCTATTATCTTTATAAGCTGTTTGGTGTTATCCCTAATGATATCAAAGCGATATTTCCCACCCCACGTAATTTATACGTTGGAGTAGTTAGTCTTCTCCTACTTACGAGATCTAGACTAATCACAGATACGTGCACACCCATATCTATTAAATACTTACATTCTTCTGCGTTGACTGTGTGCACCAAGCAACAATCCATCTCTGTGTTACTGTCTCTAGAACTCTTATTTTACAGGCCGAGGGGACTGAGGCGCTCCAGTCACGGTCTGCACGGCCACTACGGTCGGGGGTTCGAATCCCCCATCGGGCATGGATATTTGTGCCGTCCTAGTTCGTAAGTAGTTCATAAGTAGTTTGTAAGTTTAGGGACTGATGACCCCGTAGTTAATTCTCATAAGCTAAACAAACATTTAAACATTTGAACTCTTATTTATTTTAAATGTTTTCCAATGGATGAAACATACCCGTTCCCATTTAACGTCTTGTGCTTTTTATTTCCACCGTTCAGCTTCCTGCTCCTATTTGCGTCCAATTTACATCCAAATCGCACACACGTGTTACAAAGTGGATGATTACACTGCGTTATCAAGGCACCTTTCACCCCACAACGATAACTATTATTTTCTGATGAATACTACGTTTATCATTGTGTACCCTTGTAGTAGTATCTACATCCAGCTAATCAGTAGGAACACACAAAGCTGACGCCAAATCTACTGGATTTTCTGGTAGGAATTCTGCCAGAATTCCCTGCAGAAATACATCGAGAGCTCTGTTCTCTGCCTTATAACACGATCTACATTAGAAATCTGTGTTCTCATACATTCGAGCATTCATTTTACGCATTCTATCTAGAAACGTTACCACAGTTTCTCCTGTTTTCTGCGTTAACCCACTCAACTTTTCCCTAAATAACTAGCACTTGTTCTGTTTACACTATGTCTGACGTAAACACCCCCACTAATTATTCAATTGTTCGCCTTGTTCAGTGTTTTATAACACATCACATATGTCGTGGCATTACCTGTAAGGCATGAATCGTCCATCCGCAGAGTAGTTTCATCTGACCAATTATATGTAACCAACAAAAGAAACAACAAATGTTTGTTTACTGCACTTACCGCTGTGCTGCAGATGGAGACACGGTTACACCGGAGTCCTTTCTGCTGGTGGCGGAACTTTCCACTCCCAATCCTCTGGGATCGAACCTGAACCACTTTCGACTTTCAATTGGCCAAGGAGGAACCACTTCTGGCACCAGGTTTCTGGCGGCCAATCGGTAGATTCCCAGCCTTATGTCAGGATGAGGAAAAGATACGTATTGGAGCGCCAGAGGACGCTAGTAAAACGGTATTAATGTTCACAGGTTTATTCAGTTGTTAGTAGATTTCGTAGTGTAGGTGCTAGCTCGGCAGGAGCTGGATACGTAGGTGATGTTATCTTCGGTCGCGTCAGCTCCAGTTTCGCTGTGTCTTCTATGTGCCGACTGCTGTGAGCCGTTCGGAAGGCGGCACCCACGCTCTTGCGTCTGGAAGTCGAAGAAGATACCGCCAGGACAGTGTGTTCTATCCTACCTTCGGTCTATGCAGTTGCTTGTAGGTCCATACTTGGAACCATGGAACCACTGGAGTAGGATGCAGTAGTGACAGATGTACTCTTGATACCGGCTAGCAGGGTTATCACCAGAGTGCTGGCGCTTCGACAAGATCATTGGCCTTTACGGAACCAACCAATGAAATCTGAGCTGGCCTAAGCAAAACCCATACTCAGCGTTGTGAAGACGGTAATACCTCAGTTCACAGCCTTCCTTGGATGACGATCAGTATAGTAGTTCCCAGACTCCGTCTCCTAGCTGCGACTAGTGGCCACTAGTCTGAACTGCTTTATGTGGGACTTAAGCTGAATACTGTGATTAGATCATTCGATCGACGACTACTCTCCTGAGCATTATCGATCGCAAACTCCAAGTGATCACAACTTCCAAATGCGGGAGTATAAATACAGAAATCGACTGAAGCTAGGACGTGTGGGTCGGTTCGTAAGGACCGAATGTGTGCCACTTGTGAGTGCAACGTTCACTTAATTCTCCTATTAAACATGTCTTATCACCTGGCCATTCACTCTTGCGAACGAGTTAGGTGTAGTGATGAAATGCGGGCTGATGACCACGCAGTTGGGTCCGATAGATTTACAAACTTTTGAAAATAGTGATGAAATGTTTACTAGCTAACGAATTTACCCTCTCGCTTCTCTTGTCTTCTGTTGCAGTCAACAGGCTGCTGACTGTTGGCTTTCAACTCACCGATGCAGCGATTGCTGTCATCAAGAGAATCACTGGCTCTGCATTTGTGACACAACTGATGACCTGCTTCCGCATAGCTTGGCTGGCTTTTGCGAGCGTAATTTTAACAAGTTTGTCAGTTATTATTTTGTGCTGTAATACTGCTTCCCTAGAGAACGATTTCCGGGGTATCTTGAGTAGTTCACATTACAAGAACCATAGACCATGTGGATCGAATGAGATGGCTCTCCAGCTCACTATGCTCGAGTTACTCGAAAATGGTCGAACTGAACTTATTCAGGTGTCTGGATTCTGTGAGGAGGACCTGTACTATGGTGCGCAGTAGCACCTTACCTTACTCAGCTTGAGTTGATTGCATTGGATACATTACATCAGGTAGTGTATTCCGAACCACTAACCTCAGAAGATCATCTTATGAACGGAAGCATGGCTGCAACGCAGCAAATTATCTCATAGCAACGTTTTGCAGCAGCATGAGCTGTCATATGACTGTGCAATGCCTGCATTGTCACGGAAGGACAGTACCTTGAACAACATCTATATTAATGGAATAGCTGTTGTTGTTGTTATTGTTTTGAGGGACTAAACATCTAGGTCATCAGTCCCCAATGGAATAGTCTGTTTAATGTCTGTTAAATGACAAAATGTTCAAATGTTTGTAATTCTATGGATGGGACCAAAACTACGTTGATTATCAGTACCTAGTCTTACAAACTACTTAAACTAAGTTAAAGTAACCTAAGGACAACACACACATCCATGCCCAAGGGAGGATTCGAACCTCCGATGCGGGAGGCCGCGCGATCCGTAATGTGGCGCTGCAGACAACTCAGCTACTCCCGCGCGACTACATAATGACAATGTATTATTAATACGTCATAAATAATACGATTTTTTCGGTATTTGCGTTGATTAGTAATGTTATTCGATCCCTTTATGTTACAAAGTATTTTGTAAACAATTAAACTATTACTTCGAACTATCGTCAGTGAAAAGAGATATTCATTCAAACGACTGTTCTTCAGTTTACCATATCAAACTTTAATTTTCCGACTATCTCCGTATGAAAGGTTAATGGAGAAAAGTTTCGTAGGAACGATCTGCTTATTTTTTGAGCCATTAGTTCGTTCTAAAGTTTGGTCATTTAATTTTTGGATATAATGTATATCTATATTAAAAAAATCTCAATTATACCATCACTAGATTTACTTTTAAAAGTCTTAACAATAACACATGTGGGGGAGCACCAAATGATACGTCGCCTATGTGTAAACACGTTCTCGAACCGGCCCTGTTGAGAAGAGAGTTTTACTGTAGAAAAGAAGGTGAGTCTGGACCTGATGCTAGTTCCAGTGGATTTCTGCGAGACTTGCCGGATTCTCGCGGCAACCGCTGCGTGTCGCAAGCACGGCCTCGGGGAGACTGCTACAATCTTTATTAAGCGCAAAATAAAATGGAAGGAGCGCGCACCGCCACTAACTCGGTTCCCATGCCTCAAAGAAAGCCGTTTAATAACGTAGACCCTGGTGCACGGCCCATTGTGGACGTGCGGTAAGTAGAAGTGGGCTGACGGGCCGTGGGTGGGGAGGGGGCCGTGCAGGCGACAGAATAACTTTTGAAATATTCATCCCCGTATTTGCTGCACCTGCCATTGCGGCGTGCTTCCGCGACTGCCCGACCGTGCTTTTCAGCGCCAGACACCCAGCTAAAACTGTAGCGGGCGACGCACAGGCCGTAGCATCTCTGTTCCTTATATTTTAATTGTAAAAGATATTATGCGTGAGGACTTTGCTTGATCAGCAGAGCAGATAAAATTAGCTGATCGGGTAACCCTTTTAGTTGTTAAGTCACTCTCCAATCATGAAACTAATTGTTCAAATGTTTGTGAAGCTTAAGGGACTTAACTGCGGAATCATCAGTCCCTAAACTCAGCCGGCCGCGGTGGCCGAGGGGACTGAGTCGCTCCAGTCACGGTCTGCACGGCCACTACGGTCGGGGGTTCTAATCGCCCCTCGGGCATGGATATTTGTGCCGTCCTTAGTATTAGCTAGCTCATAAGTAGTTTGTAAGTTTAGGGACTGATGACCCCGTAGTTAAGTCCCATAAGCTATACAAACATTTGAAACATTTCCCTGAACTTACATACTACTTATGAACCACCTTATACTAAAGACGACACAGACATCCATGCCAGAGGGTGATTCGAACCCCCGACGGGGAACGGCCTCGTGCATCAGAGCATAGCGCCTCAATGCGCTTGGCCACTCCGCCGCAGCCATGCAACTCACGTGGATTATTTTTCATTTGTCGTTTCGTGTAGAGATTATGGAGCGTATTACTTAAATTGGTGCATTTCATGGATGAAACAGTGTATAGATATACAAAATCTCATCGAGAAGATGTTTTTAGCAGGTGACATAATCTTAAACTGTTCATCATGATTGAGTAATCTGTAATACTTGGTGCGAGGAGAGTGCAGAATTTGTGTTTCAACTTGATTTGTCCGTAGCACACAGCGATGGAAGAATCGTGAGAGCCATAACATGAAAATGATATATTCATCCGTGCGAAAACTGGTCTGAGGCTGCTTTCCATACTTGACTTTCATCCATAATTATTTTTACTTTTGCTTATGCCTAATTACTACAAGGACATGTTTGTAAACCCATTACACCAAACAATGGTCATCATGCCCTAGAGTTACAAACTACTTAAAGTAACTTACACTAAGGACAACACACACACCAATGCCCGAGGGAGAACTTGAACCTCTGGCGGGAGCAGCCACCTGGTCTGTAGTATGATGCCTTTGACCACTCGAATAATCCTGCGCGGCAGGACATCTATTTGAATACTAGCTTAAACCCGCTGCTCCGCTCGCGTGTTGGTTTATTATGATAGATAAGCTATCTTCAGTATTGTGCTATGAGACTGGTTTTGAAGGATAAAATGAAATAAATACCTTCTTTAGAAACAAACTGAAAACTATTCCTATCAGGTTGCAGAAGTTTATGCACTTAACGTTTATAAGGAAAGTAAGTAGTGTAGATCAAATCAGACGTAAAAATGCAGTCATTTCGAAGAATCCACTCACTAAATTCAACAATAATGATTGTAATAATACCACAGGTAGATCACTTGATGTAATGCGCGAAAGGTCAAACCGTTTTTTTTAAAGACATGTATTCAAATTTGTTTTTTACTGCTTTATTTATATATTCCTGGGCCGGCCGCGGTGGCCGAGGAGACTGAGGCGCTTCAGTCACGGTCTGCACGCCCACTACGGTAGGGGGTTCGAATCCCCCCTCGGGCATGGATATTTGTGCCGTCTTTAGTATAAGATAGTTCATAAGTAGTTTGTAAGGTTAGGGACTGATGACCCCGTAGTTAAGTCCCATAATCTTAACAAACATTTGAACATTTTGAACTTATATTTCCTTATTCCTATGCTTATCCTTACAGAGAAAGAGCTGAAGACATTGTAGCTCGCATAGACCAAAGATATGGTCTGTGGCATCACGTTTCGCTGTATGTAACCTCCTTGATTTAGAGTCGCAAAGGCCATCGCTGGCCTTAAGTCGGAATTTTTTTTATAATTTGACGACTTTCAACCACCATATCTTCCACCCCCTTATAGCTATCGGCATGGAACTGCTATGGTGTACAACGGGAGACTTCGGACAACAATTACACACAGACCATTCGTTTGCGTTCTGTAGTTTTCGCTGCAGAGCGGAATATTAACACACACACACACGTAGAATTTTTTATACACTGATAACATTCCATCCCATTATACTCCACCCTTTTATCATTATCAACCCTCAAGCAACAATGCAACCAATAAAACCATTTTCAAAGAGTAAATATAATTTTCAAAGAGTAATTATTGTTCCGCATTTCGCGTTATATTCTTCAAATTACTAAATATGTATCAGATCGCCATAAAACCTTGCCTAAAGCCTTCCCCGGGTAGACATTAGTAATTGTAAAAAGTTTTAGCTCTTTATCTCTTGTGGTTCAGACGTGATAAACGTACACCGAACAGACATTCACATTTATAGATATAGATATTCCAATCTTTAGTTGTTGAGTCTCGCGAAGTAGATGTGGAGATTGTTGCCTACCTTGGGCTAGTTTTCGTGCAGGTTTGTGATGGACGTTAAGTTCTGTCTAATGTAAACTACGATATTATTCCAGACGAGTACTGCAGATTATAATACTAGCAGCCTCTCTGCTAACGTCTTTCATCATTGTCTTCTTTTCAAGGACAGTTTTAGATTCGTGAATATGATACCACGCCTTTCAATTCGGTGATAAGCTGTATGTCATCTAAATGCCTTAATCTCTGGGAACTAAAGAAATTTTATCAAAGGTCCAGAAGACTGTACTTCGTCAACATTTGATCTTCATTTCTATACTATGAACGTTGCCGCGTGATAGACGAAAGCACGCTTGACGATTCAGATCACGTCAAAACCTTGTTTAGTCCAGACGAGCTGTAGACTGGAGCGACTGCAACAAGGTCACTGTCTCTAAGATATCCTGAGGGTGGAAATATAATACTACTTTGATTTATTGTCGAGCAAATAGAATCCGTTATTCACTTTCGTTTCAGTAGTTATTTTCTGCGTGTCAGTTAACAACTTCATTGTACTGAGCAGTTGCATTTGCATGGTCATCGGAATGTTGTTAGGAGTACTGTTTAGTGTTGCACGTATCAAGAGAATAGGAATCTTGCATGCTATGATTTGCATGTTATCCCAGACCTGATTCAACGTTTGATGGTGTTGACGTTCATGTAGTTCTTCCAAAAGAAACACGATAACAAGATGTTTGTGCTTTCTGGTTTTAATACATCTTCATATCAGTATACCATTTTGTAATAGCTTATTTTGTGATAGAGATAACCTGGAGGTGGTCCTAAGATGATTTAAATCGGTTTAAAATAAGGAAAAGAAGCAGCTGGGGAAGTTTCTCAAGCACCACAGTGATCTGTGTCAGCATATATTAAATATTGTTACGTTTTAATTGTCTCTTCATATGCGTGTACATAAATTGTAGGTTTTCAGTTGGCAGTGGATGTTTCGAGTGGTCGTCATCTTTATGCACTGCGCGGAACCGTGGGGCGGAGCTGTGTTTTCGTAGCAATTAGCTCCGCACTAGCGCATACAAGTTTAAATCTCTGACCGACCTCTCCATTTGTGTTCCTTGCGCCGACGGAATGGAATTGTGAAACTGGTCTCCACACAATAATGTGAGACAAAATGAGTAGGACGTAACTGATTATTAGTTCCCAAACCTGTATCTGCTGTAACTAGTACCCTAAATGACAATGCTTTATGTCAGTCGCGTCTGGAACTATTACTAATCGACGCACCTTCTAACAGCAAATGAATACAGCCGCATGACATCACCATGCATGTCATGTCCCAAACTATTGCCAACATCAACCACAGTTCTCTGGACATTTGAGAAAAGAAACTGATGAACATAAATAAATGATGATCTTGAACTGTATTCAGTTTTGAGAATTCCTCATCACATACGCAAAATTTCAAGGTGGAGTCTTTGTTACTAAAGGAAAACTTGCGCTAACTGAATACACTGTCATTCGTACTGTGTCATTAAGGCGCGGAAAATAATTTTTATACATCAAGGACGAAATCTGTAACTTCAACCCCACAGATCAGTTCCAATGCCTATATAGCCATATGACGAGGAGTAGCTTGAATTCACAAATTTTAACTTTTTCACGTAGGAGTGCGTGCTGAAAGGTTAAGCCTTCGAGCTTTTTACGTGAAATTTCCCGGAACGAATTAAATGAAGCATAATGTTAAGCTTCATATTTTCACGGTGTATTTCATAATAAATGAAATTGTGGGTATTTAGCCATAACCATTTATTTCCTTTAACTAATATTTCGGCTATATATCGCTCAGTCATCAATGTAGCGCTTCTGAAGACTAGTTCACAGTCGGCAGAGTGTTCTCCTCCCCCTTTTACACTGTGTAAGCGTAGCAAATCGACGGCAAAAATGTACAAGGTTGTACTGCGCTCCACGAAGGTTATACAAGTATATAATCATAACACTAAAAGAAACACTTTTTAACCCTGTTTCACAAACTTTATTGGTGCTGTACGACCTAGGTTTCGTGATGTAAGCCCATTTTCAAGTACGTAACTCATTACTAATCCCAAAGACGATAAAAAACCAAAGGTAAACATGTCATAAACTCCGACTATCGATTCTTGACTTAAACATACAGATTATCTTCGTGACAATTTTGACAAAGTTACAATCGACTACCAAATACAAAAGCGCAACACTTACAACATGAATAAATGTACAATGGAATGAAATTATGCCTAAGAGTAGAATTTGAAATCATATCACGCATAATCCAAAAGGGAAAATAATTGAATTGAGTCTGCTCATTCAGTAATAGCTGTGAGAATATATTCTTTCACAGACAATTTCATCCCAGCTTCCTCACAACATCCTACAGCACACAAACATGCAGCATTCCACCATCCATATTATCCACCGTCTCCTCTCTATCCCCATGTCCCAAGAAGACAATGACCAGGAACTCAAGACAATTAAAACAATAGCCACAAATAATGAATTTGATTCCAACATCATTGACAAAATTCTCAATAAAAAACCGAGGAAGCAAGCCAGAGCCCTATTGTCCCCAGTGATCAACACAGAGAGACTGGAAAGGAAATAGTGTAGTTGTAAGGTGTTGTTGGGGAAAAAATGTGAAATGGATAGGAATGATTCCGGGTGGGGAAGGTTAATGTGGGTTAATACAATAAGAAGACAGGAGCGGCTGACCCTGAATTAATTAGTGATATTTAACATCATAACAAATAATTTGCGTGATAAAAAATTGCCCTGTTTCAGTTCTAATTGTAATGAAACTCTCCCACTTCCGGCAAGTGGCATAAAATATCATTAATAATTTGTCCCCACCAAAAATCTAACGAACTAACTGGGATCTGACTACTAATAATGTTGAAAAAAACATCTTTCAAGTCCAACAATATTTATTACACCTTTTTAAGCAGGATAAAACACACAATGATAAATCCAATACTAAAATCATAAACAACAAGAATACATTTATAACCCAATAAGAACGAACAATCTAATGCATATGAAGTTACTCAAATTGTTACGAAACTGGAAATTAGTAACGACTGGCAAGTCAGAAACCCCTATCGTGAAATAATATAATGTTATTAGCGGGATAATCGAGTCGGAATACAAGTGCAGGGTTGACTTTCCTAACTATACAATCCCCACTATAAGGCAGAACCTGATGTATCGACTATATGTTGCTGGCGAGCGCTTTGCCATACATTACCAAACTGACGACTTGCGTGTGAAGGTGCTGCGCTGCAGTGGCGTGGGGGCAGGGCGACTGTGAGCTGAAAATTTGCGCGACCACGAATTAAAAAATTCGTTCCGTCACTCGGAAGCTGTACTCCGTGCTATCAGCCTCTGTGCGCTCGGCAGTACACAGTGCCTACGATCTCAAACAATTCTGCCAAGTCAGGACCACTTCAGTTAGCGTAGACAAGTACGCACGAGTACTGAAGGTCTAAATGACTCCAGAAGTTGAGTATATCGCAACCAGTGCTTCGGTGCACTAGTATTGGCTGGCTGGCCTTATTCAAACCGAAAACAAGAACAATCAGCTGAAGTATAAATCTCAGAGTGTACCGTGAAACTTATACAAGTTCACTCGTCCAAGTATCTGCTCAATAAGCAAAATCTCCAAGTCCGCACACTGGGAGGCCAGGACGCTAGCAGACGCGTCCGTACTCCAGCGCTAAGAAACACGAAGTCCACTTCTATCACCGCGTCTCCGCGCAAGACCCTCCGAGAAACGCCGTTTTTACGTAAAGCCAATCAGCGTCGAGTTCTCGAACTCCAGCCAGTAAAATCTCACAAGACAACTGCTGATTTAGAAAAGCTGGCGCTTTGAACATCTGCCAATCAAATACGACATCCCTTCCACACACACTTTTGGCGTGATTCTCAGCAAACGGATCTAACCGTAGCCCATGGGAGCGGCCGCCTAGCCTCCAGTAAACATTCCGTCGCCTTCCATTTCGGACCCTCGCTCACAGCCGTGGGCCCTACTATCTTCTTCTAAAAAGCGCAGACAATGCCTCTCTTTCACAGTTTGGGACACAAGGCTACATTTTTACGACCTACTACCCTGCCAGTGTGCCACCCAAGGCCAGTGCGCCCGGCCTTATACGGCGCCGCAGGGCACAGGTAGGAAGGAATTTCACTCGCCCCCTCAGGCCCAAGTCAGCTCTGCATCTCACCTTAGCAAAAATTTTACTTTCATCGTATTCCTGACAGCAATAGAAAATTGTATGTACAGGACTCATTACGACATTACGTCAACAATAAACATCGATAATAAAGATGAGAGATGGGCTGCCATCTCTCATAGTCTACCTTTTATATGTAAAACTTCAAACTGGATAAGCAACATTCTAAAGGCAAAGGGCTTCACTGTGTTTTACCATGCCCATGGACATTAGGCAGATGTCTCTTTAATTCTAAAGTTAAACGCATGCCGCGGTGGAGTAGCCGCGCGGTCTAAAGCACCTCGCTGCGGAGCGCGCGGTTGCTCGCCGTGGAGGTTCGAGTCCTCCCTGGGGCATGGGTGTGTGTGTGTTTGTCCGTAGATTAGTTTACCTAGGTTTAAGTAGTTTGTAAGCTACGGACTGATGACCACGCAGTTTGGTCCGATAGATTTACAGACATTTGAACATTAAACGCATGAAAAGTGGAGTGTAAAAGATCATGTGTATAAATGTCAGTCATGCTATATTGGGCAGACTCGACACTAGACTCGAAGAACACCACAGAAGCTGGAGATTGAGGACGCCAGATTCATCTTTTGCGGAACACTTCTTAAATGCAAACCACAAAAATATATTATAGATGTACAAATGCTACACACACAAGAAAAGGGTGCAAAGATGACTCAGAAATATTGGAAGTTAAATGACAGATGTATGTATCCCCACAGCTATTATTGAGTAAGCAGACTCTATTCAATTATTCCCCCCTTTTTTATTATGGGTGATATTACATCAAATTCTACTCTTACAAGGGAATGGTAAGGCTTGTCATTCCGAAACAGGTATTGATTTTTATAGCACTGTTAGTTAACATTGAAGGAAGCCTGTATGCAGAATGTTAGCTGCTGACATGACCTGGAAGTCACCTAAATAAAAACCACGAAAATGGCTGTTTTTCCTGCTTGGCGCTTGCGGTGACGGCTGGCCACCCCTGGAAATGGCGAGTCGCGAGCTGTTGTTATGGTGAGCGTTGTGCGCATGGTCGGGAGGGGCGGCCGTCTTATCGCGGCGTTCACTAAAGAGGAATATCGTTGCTCGGTTTTGGTGGAAAGGGGAAACGAATATTCGTTTCTGTGGTATGCACTTCCTTTTCATTTCTGGGACGTATTTAGAAACATACCGTCCTGAAACTGGTTAGAGATGTGAAAGATATTCTTTACATCTACATCTATACTCCGCAAGCCACTTTACGGTGAACATTCAATCTCCCCTCACAGGTGATGGCAAATCCTTGCTGCTTTCCATGGAGATATACCACAGACGCCAAATGATGCAATCAACAGAAAACATGCGTGAAGACTATGTGATGTGCGACATGGCAGTTAAACTTCTAGACGAGAATGTAAATAGCACAGACATTTGGCTAGAAACGACTGAAACACTCGATATTGCAGACTGTGAAACGGAAGAAAGTTGCACACATTAAGACTCTTCGAGTGATAGTCCCACGTACCATCATCAATTATCTCAGAAAGCAGTACCAGCAATTACAATTACATTATCAGACAAATAAAAAGCGGTGAAGTATTGGTTGAACGAAAGTGTTAAGAAACGCCTAAGTGTCAGTACTGTTCAAAATAGGTATTGCTTTGTCCATTCTGAACGTGAATTGTATAGATGGAAAAAGGAAGTCGCTGGACGACGTAAGAGTCGACTGGAAATTGCGACGGAGATAAATGCGTGACTTTTTGAGCGAAATATCGATGCTAGACGACAATCATTGAGTGTCAGCGACACAACATTGCGTGATTTGGCGTTAGAGATTGCCAACGCGATAGGCGCTAAAGAATTTACAGCTTCTCAAAGTTGGATTAGTCGCTTCAAAAGATCACATAAAATTGTGGCTCGAAAAATAACAAAATTTGTATCGAGAAACAGGTCGGAAAATGAAGTCACTAAAATGGAAATGATAGAAGTTTTTCTTACAACTGAAAAAAAAATAAGATCGCTAATTTTAGTGAATCTTACGTTTACAATGCAGATCATTCAGGTTTTCAAAAAGAAATGCGTGCGAAAAGAATACTGTCATTCAAAGAGGAAAAACATATTGAGGCAATTGCGCAGTCCACGATTGTACTCACCGATTCATACACTATAATGTCCATAATTAGTCTGGATGGTTCATTACTGACTAAACTATACGTCTGTCTTCAAGAACCAACTGGACGTTTTGGACCACGTATCAAACAAACAATATTCTACGCAGACAATCTTGTGGTAGACGCATCGAATTCTGGAAAAATGGGAAATGATAACGTTACACTTTTCATGCGTCATTCTTTTCTTCCGGCCGCGGCGGCCGAGGTGACTGACGCGCTCCATTCACGGTCTGCACGGCCACTATGGTCGGGGCTTCGAATCCCCCCTCGGGCATGGATATTTGTGCCGTTCTTAGTATTAGTTAGTTCATAAGTAGTTTGTAAGTTTAGGGACTGATGACCCCGTACTTAAGTCCCATAAACTATACAAACATTTGAACTTTTTTTTTTCTTTTCTTCCGTTCTGCGGGAACAAATCTCTTCTCCTTCTAGATTCGTGGTCAGGTCATAAAAGTTCTGATTAATGAAAAGCCGTATTTCGAGCTCATCATGACAAAGAAGTAGAGATACTTCAGATTTCACCCGGCACGACGAACGTAATTCAACCGTTAGACAGAGAATTTTTCCGCCAGTGGAAGGTATTTTACAGAAAACTAACAGAGAAAATTATTGTGTGAAAATCACTGCAGTTTCCTGCCTATCACCGTGACAATATTCTCAAGTTGCAATCAGTCGTACATTATCAGTTTTCCTCCCCACGATTTCAAAATGTGATTAAATATGAGTGACACGCCTCGAAATATACTGATATTAGGCCTGATTGCTTCCTAACACCGGCCGAGTTTTGTCTACGGACGTCTAACAACGTCTGTGATTCGCAGGCCTGTCATATGGCGCCTTTGATTTTATGTTCTTGGTGCACAAAGAACCTATGTTTTGAACATTGTGTCAATATTTCGCATTTTTGCTGTAATTACGAGAAATAAAAGTTTGACGTGTTCTAAACCGTATATGTATTTGTGTCTAATTCATAGCTATTTGGAAAAAATGTTGTAGACAACATATCAGCTACATTTATCAACGAAATTGTTATTATCGTATGTATTAATTATCGTACGATCGCTTTCACTGGGCGAATCCGCTCTGTCACTGCTGTGGCAGGAGAGCGGCGCGTAGCTAACGCCACCTTGTGGTATGGCGTTGGTATAACGTAGCGAGAGAGGTCAGGGTTGTACAACAGGCAGTTATAAGCGCGGCCATGCGACAATAATGTCATACTTCATAAACGTTTTTACAGATTTCCAGGTCATGTCAGCAGCTAACAGTCTGCATACAGACTTCCTTCAATGTTAACTTACAGTGGTAAAAATAGCAACACACGTTTCGACATGACAAGTCTGACCATTCCCTTGTTAGGCATAATTTCATTCCAATGTATATTTATCCATGTTGTTGTAAGTGCTGTGCTGTTGTATTTGATAATCCATTGTAACTTTGTCAAAATTGTCACAAAGATAATCTGTATGTTTAAGTCAAGAATTGATAGTCGGAGTTTATGACATGTTTACCTTTGGTTGTTTATCACCTTTGGGATCAGTAATGAGTTAAATACTTGAAAATGGGCTTATAACCCGAAAACTAGGTTGTACAGCAGCAATAAAGTTTATGAAACATTTGTTAAAAAGTGTTTCTTTTAGTGTAATTCAGTGTTTCACCAAGAACCAACAGTTGAATCAATTAAAATATAGCCATAGTCTGCAGGTTACTTTAATGGTGAAGAAGTACGAAGCCGCAATGCCGTCTATGGTGAATATATGTAATCTAACTTTTGACGGTGCCATTGTCTTTGATTGTGTTCAATTATGATTGCCGGATTCCAAAATGTATCCAAAATAGAAGCTATCATCCAGATTACACGCCATCCGAATTTAAATGGCTTCTGTCAAATCCGCATCCCAGAAGGATGATACAGACGATAATATCTGAACATTCTCATAATCAATATTGTGACCTGAAATTCTCGACAAATCAAAATTGTGTGCCGGAACCTAGAATCGAACCTCGGGCGTTTTCCTTTCGCGGGCATGCGTTCTACCGTCTGAGCTATCCCGGAACGCTTCACGGTCCGTCCTCACAATTTTATTTCTGCCAGTACCTCCCCTCGTACTCTCCAAACTAAGCAGAAGTTCTGCGAACCTTACAGAAATAGCACTCCTGGAAGAAACGATATGGCGGAAGCATGGCTTAGGCAGAGCCTAAAGGATGTTTCCCGAATGAAACTTTCACGTTGCAGTGGAGAGTGCGCTGACATGAAACTTCCTCGCAGATCAAAATTATATACCGGAACCGGGATTAGAACCAGGGACCTTTGCCTTTCGCGTTGCGGCACACAATTTTGATCTGCCAGGAAGTTTCATATCAGCGCACACCCCACTGCAGAGTGAAAGTTTCATTCTGGAATATTGTGACCTGTTTGAATGCAATGGCCAGCCACTGTTGATGTATCAGATTGTAGCAGGCTGGTGTACCGTCAATGTGCCTCACACTGTTCACGAAATGTGCAATATGACCAAGCGAGTTACCCTTCTGTGGACTTTAAACGTTCTCAGTTGATTCTGTATGGTAAGAATCCCATACCGCGCATGAGTACTGTAACAGAGTCTTTTGTTCACTTCCTCCAAAGTCTTATAGATATCGTTTTTATAATTAAAGTTGTTTGTTTTACTAATTACAAGATATATGTTTAAATTAACAGTTTTGAGATTCGCGTGATTTATCTTATAACCGAAATATGACAGATTTCTTATGGATGACCTCACACGTTTCTTCATGTACGGTCAATTTCAACTTTTCGAATCATGTAGATATCTTGACTGTATCATTATTAAACTCGTTTAGGCCTTCAGGTGATTGTAATATAACGTAAATGTCAGAATCAACTGCTAACTGCATAAGACTCCTTTCGAGCGTATCTCCTAGATAAATTACTAGGAACAGTAGACACCCTATGTTAAGTCCTCGACGAACGTCATATATAACTTCTGCCTTACTCTATTATCTTTCTACAATTACAATGCACTGTGTCCATTCTGACAGTAAAACACAGACAGTCTCACTACTTACACGATACTCCACAGCTATCTAATTTGATTAAAACTCTCGCTTAGGAGGAACTGTGACCAAAGCTTTATGTAAATCTAGAAATATGAAATCTATTTAAGATCCCTGTCACTACTACGTAATACAGAGCTAGTTTTGTAGCACAAGAATGATATTTTCTGAATGCGGTCAATAGATCGTTCGCTTCAAGGTAATTTGCAACATGCTCTGTTTGTCCAGTTTTCCTCTGTAGTTCGACGATTTTGTCTTTTCATGATCATATTTTTCCTATGTTACAATTGAGTGTAGCTATACAATGTTAGAGAAATTCTGTCTCGCTCTATCTGGAGTATTATTTAATAGACGACGAGCGATAAACGAAATGTACGGCCACTTGAAAAAATGTAATGGTTTTTTGTTGCAGACTTTTTGTAGATGCAAAGATGAGCAACATCATGGAAAGAGAACACAACTGGACGCACTGAGGCTACAAATACAAACGACATAGTGTCTCATTTACATACTGCGAAGGAGATTTGACAGCAATTACCAGCATATAATCTTTGATCAAAATGATCTTTTGTTCACAATGTTTTAGAAGACTATCAATGTCATCTTCGACAACAAAGTGGAAAATTACAGATTCAAAACCTACATACGCTGAATGAACGTGTTGTAGAAGAGTAATTCAGAGCGAAAAATTTGTCCGATTGAAAGAAAGATGGGAAATGTACACAACAGGAAACAAATATAAAGCATGGAAAGATTAAATAATTACTGAAACAGATATTAAAATAATAATAAAGAGTGAGGCGTGCAGAAATTCTCGAATAACTGATAAAGGACAAACTATAAAGCTGCAGCAAATTAATCTAATTGATGGAAGGTTAGGTATACAATTACTACAGTAAATGGAAGCGACAGACAGACATCAATATATCTACAGCCACATTTACACACACCGTTTAGTTGGGCACATAGGGAAACAAAAGAATTCCGAACTGAGGTACAGTTACAAGACTTTCAAATGAATAAATCTAACACATCCATAAAGCGAAATAATGAAAAAGAAAATGCGTAAATTTCGGAGTTATTCGACTTCAACCAGTGTCCAAGTGGGAAGAAAAATAATGACCAAACTCCTAAAACTATAACTTGTGTTCATTAAAACTAAATGAACTGTATTCAATCTAAATAATGCTACATCATGAACAAAAATGTAATTTTGAGATACACCAATTCACTGATGATATCTAAAGAACTTGCAGTTGAAAAATATGGTTTCAGAAGAGGAAAGGGACCATGAGATGCCATCGGAATAGTAAGGACCATAGGTGAAAGATATATAGAAAGAAGGAAGTAAGAGTATTTGTGGCAAGATACGGTTAGGAGCAGTTCAATGTCACCAGAATTACATTACATCTGACTTAATGCTGTGTCATCATGGTCACTGGTCTCCATGTGTTAAGGGAAAGGGAGGAGAAGGGATGTTGGTATCAGACTACAGAAGCACATAGGTCCACAGGTCCACTCTGACAAGGCCGCTGGACTCCACATGACAAGCAGGTGGGAGGGGAGAATATTACACATATACACTATGTCCAATCAGAGCAACGGGTGGGTGTACAATATTTCACAATACACTACATCCAGTTAGAGTGCAGGGAGGTATATCATATTACACAAGTACACTATATCCAATTAGAGCAACTCTTACGCTCGCCTGTATATCACAACGCACAATCCAATAAGAGCACTCTGACAAGGACACAAGTCTTCAAATGCCAAGGAGAGGTCATATTTTATAATGAAATGAAGTTTAGCGACTACGATTTCTATGTGGCTGATCTGTCCTCAATGCTTTCTCTATGAAAGTTTGGGCAGATTAAAGGTTTTTCTTTCCTTTTTTCTTTATTGTCATTTTAATGGCAAATATACACCGGCAAGCTGGCAGCAGCTTTATACGCCACTCTTCAGCTGACAGTATTTAAAAATGGACAGTTTGTTGGTTAAAAATATTAAAGAATTAAAAACAACCAAATTTTAAAGCATAAAAGACGAAAATTGAAGATTTTACAATAGACATGGGTGATAAAAGTACATGCATTAATTAAAATAATTCCACGGTAGCTTAAAACTAGACTGACGAACAAATACACTGGTCACAATGACAGATAGTGTAAAATTCAATAGCGACTCTGGTTCGTGTGGTGGTGGTCGCAATTTGTTAAAAGACAATTACAGACACACTGCAAAAACACCGTATGGACGAAGCACCAGTTTAAATGTTGCATTGTGGGCCCCACAGGGCAAAGGAGGGGTAGGGGCGGTAAGTGCAAGGGGGGGGGGCATAGGGAAAGGAGGAGAACTCTGAGGGAGGGGAGAGAAAGGAGATCAAGCTGGAGGAGGGAAAAGCAGAGGATGTGGAGGAAAAGACGTATCCACAAGGAGGGGAGTTGGAAGTATTAGGGCTTATTGGATGGATAGTTATCAGGATTGAGGGCAACATTTGGGATGGGGAGATGGCGAAATTTACAATGGGAAAGGATGTGCACCGTGTGAAGGTGGACGGAGGGGGGTACAGTGGTGTTGGCATGTCAGGGGCCCAGAATTGGTAAGGATGGGGCAAGCCAGCAGGTCGTGGGAATGTATTTTGCAGTAGGAGCAAACAATATGGATATGTTCAAGGAACTGCAGAGGTCAGGATATGGGATTAGGTAATAAAAGATCTGTGTGGGAGATGGAAGGGGAGAGAATGGCATTCGAGTATCTGGAGGGATTTATAGTAGGTGGGAGGTGCAGCAATCTGGGTGGGGTGCAATTTGCATAGGATGAGACACATGATGTACTGATAGGTGTATAGGATAGTGAAGACGTTAAGTCCCTAAGCCTGGCCAGACAGGGGCATCAGAAGATTTAGGTAGGACAAGTCCAGGAGAGAGAACGATAGAGGTGTTTAAGGGTACAGGCGAGGCAGATGGGATGGTCATGGAGGGTGAGGTAGATATCATGGAGGTCGAAGGTAGCGTTGGTACATCCTATGGTGATTGATTGTGTTTTATCAGGGTCCGCCGAATGGAGCTGCCAATTGCATCATGTGGAGAACTCAGTGATGTGAGACTGGAGCAAGTGTTCGGAGTGGGCGAGGGAGAGGGTGATATCTAAGAAGGCTGAGGTTGGGGCATGTCGGTGGAATAAATAAGATAAAAGGGGGGATACGATGGAGCCTTGCGGTACTTACTGGGTTGTCAGGAAAAGGATGATCATCAGGGACGAGTGGGTAGTGGGTTGCAGAGTGACTGCCCATAAGGCGGTGGAATGCCGGCCAGTACTTGGAAATCAAATTTCTGTAATCCCCCTCGACCAAACTAGGTTGGTCATCAGTCCCTAGTCTGAAAAACTACTTAATCTAAATTAAACTAACCTAAGGACAACACACAGACATCCATGCCCGAAGGAGGATTCGAACCTCCGACGTGGGTGTCAGTGCGATCCGTAGCGTGGTGCTCCAGACCGCTCGGCTACTCCCGCACTGCAAGTACTTGGACAAAAGGTTTCGGATGTGTCTTTGGACATGCTGGTGGTAGATGAGTGTATCGTGCTCGCGGGTCTGCATGAAAGATCGGTAGAGGCGGCGCAATTCACAGAGGAGAAGGATGGCCTGTGGAGGAAGAGTCGGACTATGGGGATGAATGGCTTTTGTGGGGATATGGGCTTTGACCACATCAGCAATGGTCTGGTGGATGAAGCGTTGTCATTGTCGGTAAGGATGTGGAGGGTGAGTTGGTGGCTAGAGATTGATGTGTCGACAGGTTGCCAGTAGGCATCCTAGTTGTCATGGCAATAATCATGGACAAGTTTGGGGGGAGGTGCCAGTTGGGAGCGTAGGTAGGGCAGGGGTGTGGGTTTATGGTGAGGAGGACTGAGGAGTGGTCACTGCTTATTAGGTCGAGGACATCCACCGTAAGCCCCGCCCAAGAAGGTTGGGAGATGCCAGGACGACAGGTTGGGCAGGGGGGGGGGGGGGACAAGGATATCGACCCAGAGTGAGGAGGTGACAAACTGATGCCAGCGCCAGAGTTCAGTGGGACGACGAGAAGAGAGGTTAAGGTCAATGGCAAACACATAGATGGTGTAGGAAAGATCAGTATGGGAACAGAAGTCATAGGGAAGGGCCGCAGTGCTACAGATATAAATGGTGGCTAGGGTAACCATAAGAAAGGGAGGAAGAGGCTATGGATGAGGTGTTCAGTGGGTTTGTTAAGGAGATGTTGTAGTTAGATGGAGTGATGGCCAAGGAGGTTGGGAAATGGCAGATAATGTCAGGGGATGTTGATGTTTTAAATGTTTGTAGAACTTATGGGACTTAACTACGGGGTCATCAGTCCCTAAGCTTACAAACTACTTATGAACTAGCTAACACTAAGGACGGCACAAATATCCATGCCCGAGGGGGGATTCGAACCCCCGACCGTAGTGGCCGTGCAGACCGCGACTGAAGCGCCTCAGTCCCCTCAGCCACCACGGCCGGCATTGATGTTTTAGAGGCACATTGAGCGAGGGAGAGGAAGGATATCTTCCTGGAGTGAGGTGGTGATAAACTGATGCCACTGCTGGAGTTCAGCAGGACGACAGGAAGAGAGGTTAATATGGGCAGCGACCAAATAGGTCGTGTAGGAGCGATCACTATGCGAAAGGAAGTCGTAGAGGAGAGGTGTATTGTTACATATATAAATTGTGGCTAGGGTAACTGTGAGGCGTTAAGTGGGATCATTAAGGAGAGAGTATAGCTGGATGGAGTGATGACAGTGGTGGCCAATCGCCAATCTACTTTGAGCAAGGGGAAGGGACGGTTCGTACAGTGAAGGAGGCAGGGCGTGGTGCTGATGGGAGGTTTCATTGAGGAGGAAGGCGTCCACGCAGTGATGTGCATCATAAAGAGGTTGTTATTGGCGGGAAGAGAGCGGATGTTGGGGTAGAGGAGAGCGTAGGATGGACGCACCATGGGGGTAGGAGGTGTTGTGTGGGGGTGAGGGAGAGGTTAGACAGGAGAAAGGTTAAGGTATTTTAAAACTAGTGTAATCTAGCAGGGGAAGGGGAAGTGGGACTGGTTACAAGAGAAGGAAGCATAGGTTTCCTGTTGGAACACGGTGCGGTCAGCGAGGGAGAACAGTTGCAGTTGTGGGGAAGGTGAAAAAAATGGATATTTTGTAAGACAGAAGTAACAAATCAGATGACGTTCTCGAAGGTGAGTGGGGGCACAAGGGATGCAAGGAAGGATGGATTGGATGGAGAGGTATGGTGAGTTAAGGGGTAGTAGGGTTGAGGACGGATTTTAATTTGTAGAAATAGGTTGGGTAGGGTCTACCACAGGTGTTGCAGGTGGGTGGGGAGGTAAGGTTAGGACATTGTCTGATTTTGAGTGGGGACATGTGAGAGGGTTCTTACAGTTCTGGGTTAAATGGTCATTATAGGTAAGACAGGGGGCACAATGGTAGGACTGGGGTGGGTCCAGTAAGGATCCACCTTGTAGTGGCGATCATAGATCAATGCCCCCTCAAGGAAAAGGCGGTTGATGCGGATTCTTTAAAAACCTGCATTAAGTAGGTAGGTCTAGCGGAGTTTAGTTGGCAGGGAGTTTAGTTGGCCAAACACCACCTCCTCACTGAAATACGTTTGATGATCACGCCGATGAGGATGGGCGGGCTGCGTGGAGGTTGGTGCTGAGGAGGCAGTGTAGTATGGGGTGAGGGTACAATGGGGCCGAAGTGGACATGCTGAAGTATAACTGTATGGAATGCGGGGCACGGGGACTTCACGAGGACAGAGTCCTTATGTGGGGTGAGTTGGGTAATGAGTGTGGATGGAAAATATTTACAGAGTTCAATCGATAAAAATTAAGCAGTCAACAATCCGAAGATTGGTATGAACACCACCGTGATTTGCGAGGCATGGTCCTGTTTGGAGGTGGTATGCCGTTGCCTCCCTCTGACCTTCGAACTGACTTACCCAGCCAGTTATAGAGGGACCTACAGTTTAACGTGGGTTGCGAACCACGGTGTTACTCGATATTTTTCACATCAGCACTACTGCCAGACGTGACAGAAGTGGAAAGTGAAAGGTAAAAATCCTAGGACCTGGCTGGGATCGAACCCTAAATGCTTCGATTTGTAGTCTGGCACTCTAGCCCTGTGCTACCGAATCGGACGTCAATCGATAGGGTATGGTTATCAAGGAATGTGGGGTTGGGGCGTGACAGGACGAAACTGTAGATCAGGGTGCTGGGTGGGAAGAATAGGGCAGGTCTTGATGAGGTCGGGATGGGATGTGCATTATGTTGGAGAGTGGGAAGGAGGAGCCTTTTCTGAGATGTTGGAGACAGGATCCATGCTGGATCGTTTTGAGGATTTTTTTGTGGTGAGGTAGGGGCATGGGTTGAAGAGGAATGTGGCGACGAGCTGGGCGCCTTTGTGGTGGGTGTTGTGGTGGAGGCTGTGGCGTGTCTGCCACCGTGGTAAGTACTGATGCAGGTTGGGAATAGGGTGGGTTATTCACAAGTATTGTTGAGCGGAAGGAGGATGGTGTGAAGAGGAGAGGGAACTTGGGAGGTGGTGGCAGGCTGGTGGTGGCATCTTCTCCATGTGGTGGTGGTGGAAGCCTGGGTGAGGGAGGTGTATAACATAGAGGTGATGGTTGTGGAGATGTTTACCATTGTTAGTTAAAAAGATGAGAGATGGGGCGAATAGATAGATAAAGAGAAAGAAAAGACAAGGACAGTAAAAGTTGAAGAGTGACATAGAAGTCAGCTGCTGGCGTTCTGCGGTGACGATGACGACTGTGGTGGTGGGCGGCGACAAGGGCGAAGGCTGCGGTGGCGGCGTGTCCTGGATCGCAAGAAGCGGCAGAGACCACCGACGGCTGGGGCGGCGGCTGCGAACGCTCGGCGACGGAGGCAGCTCGTGGTTGGCGGCGCAGTGAGACAGACCGGCCTGGGACGGGGAGGCAGCGATCCTGGGCTGTAGCTGGGATACCTGGCGGCGTGGCGGCACAGAGCGTCGGCGACTGGAGGTCCCGGCACCGACAGTGGCAGCACCCGGGGGTGGCGGCAGCAGCTTCTGGCGGCGGCCAGCAGCATTTGGTCCTAGTGGCGCCTGGATTGACCAGCGGCAGCGGCGAATCGTCGCAGGTTCTATGTCAGGTCCAGGCAGTGCAAGGCTGGGTGACGAACTTCACGAAAGCAGATCACTGGACTAAGCTGTGGTCAACCTACGGTGCCTGCTACCAGACGATGGATGCAGATTAAAGGACTTTAAATGATCGTTATGGAACATACTGAATTCTGCAGTGAGAGTAAATGAAAATGTTTATCAAGTAATGTTAATATAACATTCACCCTCGCATGATGCCTGGGGGTCTTTTTAGACTCTGAGGCTCTTTTAACTACAAATAAACAATTTTAATGTGGGTGTAGACAACTCATTCTTCAGATATACTATCCACGGCCACTTTTTTTGTACCTGGGTAAAATATTTATGGTTGTTTCTCATTTTGCAGTACAACAATTCGAAATGTTTGGAGTGGGGTTAGAAAATACCCCAGGTATACAATACGTGATTTTCAGTGTCATATATACGTTTTGTTACGAAAACAAGTCTTGGCAACAATGTACCTTATAAAGCGACATTCATTTGTACATTGTTGTCAACAATGAATAGAAAATACAATTACTTGCACTGTTACGACAAATTCAGTTTGGAATTGGCTCTGTGCAAGGAAGGCGTAGTGTCATAGTTTATTCGTAACGGATGGTGATATACGTTTTACAAGGGGCTACAAACAGGCTTTGGCAGATTTACAAAAGTGACAGTGATAAGCATTCAATTTTTGGAAACGAGGATGATAGTGATTGTGATGGAGATATGATAGAGGAAGATGTACAAGTCGGAAGTGAAGTGAATGTGTGTGACTGTGAAGAAGATGATAAGGGGATTCAGGTAAGTAGTGCATCTACTTTTGTGTTTCAAAATGGACAGATAACATATAACACAATACTACCTGATGCGCGCAAGCAAGTTTCAAGGAATGTAATACGTGAAACTGCGCATATTCCACGTCACTTTAGACGACAATTATTACAGACAAGAACTGACTGTTTCAGACTTTTTATCACCAATCAAGTGCAGAGTGTAATAGTAATGCATACCAATTATCATGAAAAAGATAATAATATTATGTATCCAGCACTTGAGCGCTGGATTGAAATTGATTGACACTGAGAGCGAGAAGGAGTGTATTTCTGATAAAATTCCAAGAAAATGATATTACACATAATACTAATAAATTACAGTATTAGTACATAGTCTGTGGGTCATGAATATTTGGTGTTAAAATAATTTTTGGAATCAAAAGAACTAAAAAAAAAAACTTGTATTCATATATGAAACAAATGTAGTAAGTAATCACAACTTATATGTAAGTTAATTATATGAAGAAATTGTGAATTTGTAATATCAAATTTCTGCATATGTTTCTCAATAAATTATATTTACTTTTATAGACATATTTCAGTTTCTATCTCCATAAAGTCGATTGAATCACTTTAGGGTAAAAAAAGACCCCAGGCATACAATACGTTTTTCTTGAGCTGATACCATGCGAGGGTTAAACAGTATATAGGAAGTTGTCTAATGCTATACCCAAGCTAAATAACACCATAACTGTCCACAAAGTAGGTTAAAATAGTTTGTAGACATTAGAAACGTAAACCAAAACTAATATTCTCTTCAAGAGATGGCAATACCAGTGTGTAATTAAATTAACATCGCCGATTATTTTTTTTAACCATAATTCCTACGAACTCAATATAGAATGTTCTCTGATGTCATTTCTTTGAAGAATAAGAGATAAAATGCAACAAATTATACCGATAAGCATCTTTGGCATCAATCGTGAGCTGCCTCGGAATAATCATGCAGTTAATAGATGTCAGCACTGGATTAGTATTGAAAAATGTCCTGTTGAAGTTAATCAGAGCTTCAACAAATGACAGCATTTGCTTAGTACGTAAAAAATGATCGTACGTTTTGTCTACGCACACTGCATGGCTTACTCAGTTATTTCCTACATTTGTGACACTAGTTAAATGTCACTATAGCATTTCCAACAAGTTTGCTAACTCGGTTTCATCACCTAACTTAAAAAATCAGTAACAGAGTACAATTACTGTACCATTCTCTTATACTTACATAATTTTTTCCTGCGTCATTTAAGACCCAGTACTACATAAAAGTATTGAAACTCCAGAAATTGTGATACTTCATCAATTATCGCAAAGTAATCATAAAATTTATTTCAACATTCCTGAACTAAACATCTCCAAATATATCCAGGCCTTGCAGAGCTAATGACAGTCGAACTTTTCGCAAAAAGAGGTGAAATCAATTGCATTCAAATCGGTATGGCCTAGCCTTTGTTTAAATCGATTATAAGAACGTTAACGTTAACCCTATACATAAAACCTGCATATAGCCTGTCCCCTAGCTCATTCTAGACGTAACAGCCGTAACAACAGAAAAAATTGCTTCAATTCGCAGTGAATAACCAACATTTTGGTGTAATATTGCCTAATATTAATAGTGTCTCTAACTAAACTCCATCCAGACACAAGTACGGCATTAAATTCAGTATTTTACACGTTCAAATGTTTGTATAGCTTATGGGACTTAACTACTGGGTCATCAGTCCCTAAACTTACAAACTACTTATGAACTACCTAATACGAAGGACGGCACAAATATCCATGCCCGAGGGAGGATTCGAACCCCCGACCGTAGTGGCCGAGCAGACCGTGACTGGAGCGCCTCAGTCCCCTCGGCCACCACGGCCGGCAGTATTTTACACATAGTGGTTCCTGTTGACAGATATTTCCATGTTTAACGACAGACGTTTATGTCAAATAACGAAATCTTTTCGTAAAACATAATGTGAGGATTTCATCTAATATTGAAACGTTATGGTAAAATTTGCGTCCATCATCTCTAATTTCAGTCTCTGCTAGCTATTTACAAACCTAACGGGTATAATAACAGCTGAAATTATTGTAAATATTAGTACACTACCACTCATTAATTTCAATACACCCAATATTGACATCTAGTTTTCTGTAGATAAGGTCTAATACCATGGGTACAGTTGAGGAAGCAAAGGAATAGTACAATAGTTGTACTTGTGTCAAGATTTTTGTTTGTGGTCATTGAGATACAAAACTGTCTAAGAACCAATTTTATGCAACTATCTGATATACTTGTTTATCTGTTTGCCGATAGACATCATTTTGTGCACCTGTGTTGTTTCTTGTACTGACGTGATGTCCGCAGCGGACGGCAAGCATTGCTACAATACATCACAAGTAGCTCCTTCATATCAGTTCCTTCTTGACAGTTGAAGTGTGCACATCGATGTTTTGGCTTCACGAGTGAAGATTTCCATAGAAAAACGTGCTTAATTTTTATTACTTAGTCAAGCAGGTTTATATATTCACCAAACTGCGAAACAGTGTAATGTGTCTGTAGGGGAAGGGGGGGGGGGGGACTATACACCGTTCACTGCCAGAAGACAACAGGTAGCAATAACGACATACCATGACCAGGAAGACCACATACAACAACTAGAAGTGATAAATATATCAGAACTACCACTGGGAGACATAGGATTCGAAACAGCGCCCCAAATTTGTTAGAAATGAACACAACAGTATCTGTTTCAACAGTACATTTACATACATATTCCGAAATCCACCGTACGGTGCGTGGCGGAGGATGTACTCTACCACTACTAGGCATTTCCTTTCCTATTCCACTCCCAAATAGAACGAGGAAAAGAAGATTGCCTATATGCCTTCTTACGAGCTCTAATTTCTCTTATTTTGTCTTTGTGATCAGTACGCGAAATGTAAGTAAGTGGCGGAAAGACCGTATTACACTCAGCTTCATATTCCGGCCCACTAAATTTCCTCAACAGAAATTCACGAAAAGAACGTCGTCTTTCCTCCAACGATCCCCAATTGGGTTCACGGAGCATGTGTGACACTCGCACATTGTTCGAACTTACCAGTAACAAACCTAGCTGCTCGTCTCTGAACTGCTTCTATGTCTTCCTTTAAACTGATCTGCTGCGGGTCCCAAACACTTGAGAAATACTCACGACGTAGTCGTAGGAGCGTTTTATACGCGGTCTCCTTTACAGATGAAGTACATCTTCCCAAAATTCTCCCGACAAACCGAAATCTGCTGTCCACTGAGGAGACTGATTGAAGCTGCAAGGAGACTCATTCTAAGGACCATAAATAAACATAAGAGATTTTAATGGGCTAGAAAACAAAAATCGGAAGAGTGGACGAAGGTGTTATTAACCAATGAATCGAAGTTAGATATTTTTTGTACCAGAAGGAGCACATTTCTTCACCGATTTATAGGTAATGGTAGCCCTGCAGTGGGTTCTACCTACAATTAACCACAGTTTAGGTTCTGTTATGGTTTGGGGCTGTTTTGCCGCAGATAGCTTTCGAGACAATGAGAAACTAGATGGTTGTATGGATCAGAAGCAGCACCACCGCTGCGACGCGCAAAATGGGGTAGAGGGAAAAATAAAGGAGGTTGAATTGCTTAGGCTAATATTTCAACCATTTGCTATTTTAGAATCACACTTTATTAACCAATGATTTATTTAAGTAAATAATGCGGAATATTGAGGACCAAATACTTAAAAAAACGAAATCACAGGCCAACAGTCGCGGCGGAGTGGCCGAGCGTATTGAGGGGCTATGCTCCGATGCCCGAGGCAGGTCCCTGTCGGGGGTTCGAATCCTCCCACGGGCATGGATGTTTGTGTCGACTTTAGTATAAGCTAGTTTATAAGTAGTTTGTTTTTTTACGGACTGATGACCCTGCAGTTAAATTCAAATGTTCAAATGTTTGTAGAACTTATGGGACTTAACTACGGGGTCATCAGTTCCTATGCAGTTAAGTCCCATAAGCTTAACAAGCATATGAAAATTTTGAACAGGCCAACATTTGTCTGAAGGCCGGTTTTAAATTAAGCAACAAGAGAAATGCTTCAACCAGAGATAACAGCAAATTTACACGACTAAATTTAAAACCTGTTATGACCAAGTCTCGACGCTGGGTCATTATTTTTGTTTAGACACAATTCAACAGCAAATGTTCTTGTCCAAATCGTTCTCCCTGAACAATAGGCCAATGTTAAGGTTAATAAACAATTTAATAGGAAATATGTTCAGAAATAAATTTAACCTTCTCACTGCGTAGTAGGCCAATGTTTAAGTTTATACGCAATTTAACAGTGAAATGTACTGGCCCAAATTTAACTTACACACTATTGAAGTTCATCCAGAATTTAATGGCAAAATCAATCCACAAAATTTAACAGGAAAATATTGTAGTCCCAAGCCTACTCACACAAAAATAACTTACATTGCAATTGGGAACGAAGCAATATAACTGACAAAATGTTAACACAAATTTACAAATCAGACAAATAATCACAATATTACATATTGCTCTCAAACCATTAACAATGCGCACATCACTGTGAACATTAAATATAATAACAGAAACCCAGTAAGTGTTCGATTCGCAGTGATCCACTCAGCGGCGCCCAAAACAACAAAATAACGGCAGCTGGACTGCGTGCACCATACGTGTAACGACAGGAACATACACGACATTTAGGGGCTTCCTTGTACGGCGTAAAACACCGGATGTGATAGGGCCTGAATGGACGGAAAAAGGAACTCAAAATAACTCCGCGTCCTAGAGTAGATAACTGCAGCGAGCAAAATGATAACAAGTTGGGGATAGCAGGATCTTAACGAAGGTGTTTCGGACTCACCGACTAAACCAGCTGACCAGGACGATGTGCAACAAGTGCCATCACACTGATAGCACACCCACACGATACCCAAATTGCGACTACACGAAGGGCAGTCACAGCAACACTGAAGAAAAACAGCGCTACCATTAATTACAGACGTGCTCCGGGCAGGAAACGGAAATGCGAGTGGCTATAGACTAGAAAAGCCACTGGTTAAAAAGAGAAAATTTTTACAATGGGAAATCAAGTGATTGGAAGCACATAACTTCATGTACGCACAGACCCATACACACGGAGACATGATAAAGAGCCAGAATACAGCGAGAGTGCGAGCAAGAACAAACCACTCAAGTGACACATGCACGGGAACCAAGCCTACTGAATTAATCTATGTATTAAACTGACTCCTATGGATAAGACACAACAAGCAACAAGTACCAGCACATTGACACACTGCCAAAATTACGACCGCGCTTCGGGTAGTCCCGGCAACGCGGAATGGATTCAGCACAACCTTAAATTACACACCATAATACAGATAAAATACCCCTGATATATCCCTCCAGAGGCAACCACTGTTCACAGGATAAACGACGTCTAAGCAAGGGCTTTAAAACCGGGAACACCAGAAAATGAACAACAAATGTGAATACCTCAGCATACCACAAACAAAAAGACGAATCGGAATACCGATAACTACCACCCACAAATCTCTCCAGAGGCATCAGCTACCCACTGGCTAAAGGACGTGTCCGCAGGGGTTATGAAACCGGGATCACCAGAAAGCGATGCACAACAAGTGAGAAAACGTCAGCAAAACACACAAAACTGACGAATCGGAATACAGATAACTACCGCTCACATCTTCCTCCAGAGGCAACCACTGCCCACTGGCTCAACGACATTTCTGCAAGGCTAGTGAAACAGGGCTTTCAGAAAACCATGCACAACAAATAGAAGAACATAACCAATACACACACACACAATCAAAATTACGAATATTGTTCGGCAGACAACAGAAACCGGGATGCATGTACACCAGAAAAGCTTCTTGTTGAACAGAGGAATATTCACAATTGTAAAACTTCAGACAAAATGATTCAAAATCTAAACTCCGTTCAGATGTAAGCACAACATACCAAGCCTGAATAATTTACAAATCAGAAGCCGAACAAAGGAAATAACAAATCCTATCCAGATCAAACAGATGAAGCCCCTGATGTGAAATTTAGACACATGTGTGACGGCCAGAGCTGTCTAAGGCCTTGCATTGTACTTATCTCAAACATAACACCCACGCTGGCGAGATGTTGGCCTGGAGATTCCTGGATGCGCTACGCCGCAGTGACGGCTGCCGTCTTCGTCAGCGGAAAGCTAAGGCAACCCTCCCGAGACCGGCACTTCCGCAGGCGTAGCACTCTCCGCGAGGCAACTCTCACTTCCTTATCACTACAACCTTTCGGTCAAATCAAAGGTCAACGAACCAAAGAGTTCACCAACAACGCCGCACTGGCGGAGACGAGGAAAGAGATCGATGTTCCGCACTTTACGTGTCAGTCGCACGTTTAGCGGAAAGGAAGCAAATTCGAACCTATACGGCTCAACCTCCTTAAATGTGCTATAAGGAGACATAAGGCTATTCAATCTTCGTATCGAAGACAACGCTTGCCTCTACAAACGAGCTGGCACGACTCATCCGCACACTTAAAAAAAATGTTCATATGTTTGTTAAGCTTAAGGGACTTAACTGCGAGGTCATCAGTCCCTAAACTTACAAACTGCTTATGAACTACCTTATACTAAAGACGACACAAACATACATGCCCGAGGGGGTATTCGAACCCCAGACGGGGAACGGCCTCAAGCATCGTAGCATAGCGCCTCAATGCGCTCGGCCGCTCCTTCGCGGCCCGCATACTTCATTATCATACAATACCAAGTAGATTGTGCTTACTAGAGAAAGGGTTCACCTTACAACAGGATTATGACTCTAAATATCAGTCAGTACTGTACAAACTTCATTGCATCAAAGGAAAAACAGAAAGTACTGAAAGATTTGGTATGGCTGTATCAAAGCCCCGCTGGACCTGATGGGATACCGGTTCGATTTTATACGGAGTTTTCGAAGGAACTTTCTACCTTTCCAGCAGCGGTTTACCAAAGGTGTCTAGAGAAACGAAGTTCCCCAAGGATTGGAAGAGGGCGCAGGTCGTTTACAAGAAAGGTCGTCGATTAGATGCACAAAACTATAGGCCTATGTCCCTGACATCGGTCAGTTGCCAAATTCAGGAACACATTTTATGTTGAATATGTTATTTGTGTACACCAATAGTCTCGTTCGTAAGAATCAACTTGGTTTCTGATAGCAATGACCATATGAAACACAACTTTACTATTCGTTGACGATGTCCAGAGGGCAGTTGATACAGTGGCCCAGGTAAATGTCGTGTTTCTGGACTTCCGCAAGATGTTCGATACCGTTCTGCACCATCGCCTGATGAATAAAGTACGAGCATATGTAATATCGGATCACATATCATCACCTTAAAGTGATCTCATATGTGCTGCAGGGGACTGTTATAGGTCCTTTGCTTTTCATTGTATACAGTGTGTATATAAAGTCTGGGAACGTTTTCAGTTATTTATTGCACAGGAACCAAACACTATACAGATATAATACAAAATCAGGAAGTTTTTTTTTTTTTCATGTGTAATGTCACAGCGTTGTTGGGTAATTTACCGACAGTCAGCACTAGTCGCAAACATGGTGAGATCAGCTGCTATACCGCCCATGAAGCGGATCCTGTCGACAGGCAACACTCATGGCACAGTGGTACATCGTGAAACACATTCAAGAGTTTGAAACATGTCCAAGTAGGAATATCCAGTTACTGTCTCTCGGCGAAGAATGTCCCGTACAGTTTTAAACGTGACAAGAAAAAAAAAGTTAATCCATTCGTGTGGATGCTTTGTTTTCCAGATTCGACAATTATGTCTGTTCACTTTCCCATTAGTGTAAAAAGTGGCTTCATCGCTAAAAATGAAGTAATCAACAATGCCATCCGTATCCTCATTGCATTGATGCAACTTCGAACAGCACTCAAATTGTTTTCTGTGAGTTGTATTTCGTCAAAGTGTGCTGCAGCTATTCAACGCATGTTTAGAACCAGATAAGTTAAGAATCCACCAACAACGGAGGACATTTACCACTGGCACGCCGCGGCACAGTGGCTATGAGAACAGAGATGCCATGCTGCGGTGCGTGCCGTCGTTCGCCATAGAAGTTGAAGTCCTCCCTCGGGAATATGAGTGTGTGTGTGTGTGTGTGTGTGTGTGTGTGTGTGTGTGTGTGTTGTTCTTAGGATAAGTTAGTTTAAGTAGTTCGTAAGTGTAGAGACCGATGACCACTGTTGTTTGGTTCCATAATTTTACAAATATTTGAATATTTGAAACAATGGCACAACAAATTTGTTTAGACGGGTTGCTTGTGCCCAGCAAAGAAAAGCGGACGTCCCAGTGTGAATGAAGTGCACGTGGACCACGTACAAGAGACATTCATAAGGAGTCGAAATAAATTGGTGCCTCGTGCATCACGTGAAATCGAAATGGATCAAATGACAGTGTGGAAGATCCTGTAACAGAAGCTGTCTGTGAAACCACTAAAATTGTAGCTAGTGCAGAATTTCCATGACGACGAAAAACAGAATTGTTTTGAGTTTTGTTCGAAGTTGCAACAATTGAATGAGGATTGGTATGGTACTGTTGATTGCTTAACTTTTATCGACGAAGTCACTATTCACACTAAGGGGGAAGTGAACAGGTTTTATTATCGAATCAGGTGTACAAAGCATCCATACGAATGCAATGAATTTGAGCATTATTCCCCAAAAGTAAATGTTTTTGTGTCTTATCACGTCGGAATCTGTACGGATCCTTCTTCGCCGAGACACCACTGTGCCATGAGTGTTGCCTGTTATTCCTGAGTACCTAGCGTAAGTGGTTCAACTCAAGGGGCAGGTTATCGGCGTCTGATATTGTTCTTGCACGATGTATCAATGTCTGTTATACAGTGCGCTTCTGTGCCGGGTGAAGATAGCTATTGGCCTGCAAGTCCAGATTGGTGTGGGAATGTTTGCCGTAGACGCTGTGGCCAAGACATCCATTCCGTTTCCGACGAACGAGAACGTCGAGGAAGGAAAATGTCTTTTATTTTTCTACCTCCACTATGAACTGGATGTTACTGTTAATACTCTTCAGAAGTTCAAATAACTCGTCAAGTTTCTCAAGCCCGTGTTGCCAAATGACATACGTATCGGTAGAATCATATAGGTCTTACCGGCGCCATGTCCAAGGCAATATTTTATAATTTCTCCATGACGAGGTTCGAAACAGCTGTAGCCAACGGGACGTTGTATAGGAAATAGGAAAACGAATGTGTGTGCCGAAATTGATCGACAACTTCACTTGGAAAGAACTTGGATACAAAGTCGTAAGAATTTTTGACAGGCACTTACGTAATCAGCGCCACCACATATAAACTGACCAAGATGTCTTCCTCACCAAGTCGGATATGGTTAATTCGGTGAGTTCTTAAAATAATGTTCACAACGTCCGACAAGTGAAACGAGGATATTTGCCTAGTATTTCGCAAGCTTGTATGTTGGTGATCCATTAGTGGACACAAATGAGCCGAAATGGCGTCGCATCTTTGTGAATCTTCGCTAAAGCATATGTTGTAGGTGGTCTAGGTGTCTGTGGGAGAACATCCTTCACCACATTCTCTCCTAGCGAAGAGTAGGACCGCGCGGGTGCTTCCGGTAAGTACCTTCTTCCACTAACGTGCAGATCTTTCTAGCATAGTCCTCTTATTCTATCGTGGAGGATGTGTTCCCCTCGTCAGCGGGAACGACTACAATACTCTAATCATTGCGTAGTACACGTAGTCCATTGCGCTCAGCCCTAGTCATGTTGGGTGTTGGTCGCTTTGATTTCGTTGGTATACGGCTCGTTTCACGTCGTATTTTGTCCGTTGTTTCACTAGGGAGCTAGCGAACAACTTACTCGACGTCACTTATTATGTCACAGATAGGAATGTCCCACGGCGAAGGTGCAAAATTAATCTGACGGCAAAAGATTTAGGCACGGATGCAATGTCAGCACTTAAGAAAGGACTAATGGTAATACAACAGACTTCTTAGGACTAACCCTTAGCTGCGGTGAACTAGCCGAGCGGTCTAAAGCGCCTCGCTGCGGAGCGCGCGGTTGCTCGCCGTGGAGGTTCGAGTCCTCCCTGGGGCATGGGTGTGTGTGTTGTCCTTAGGTTAGTTTACCTAGGTTTAAGTAGTTTGTAAGCTACGGATTGATGACAACGCAGTTTGGTCCGATAGATTTACAGACATTTGAATATTTAACTAACCCTTAGGTACTATTTCCTAAACCAATTTTGCACAATGTGTGTCAGCAAATTTGCCAAGTATTACTGTGACAAGGTCCTTTACGTATCTTTTGCAAAAGTACTATCTGGAGTTTAGTTGTTTATTTCTTCAATAAGTTCCGTCACCATTAGATTCCACGGTAAGGGAGACAGAATTCATCCTTTAGGCAGTCTCTGGTAGTGCTGATTGCCATTTCCTCGCCGCGCTGGAGTGGCCGAATGGTCTAAGTCGCGTTGCTGCGGAGCACGCCTTTGCTCGCCGTCGAAGGTTCGAGTACTCCGCAGTGCAGGGGTGTATGTGTTGTTCTTAGGTTAGTTTAACTTAGTTTACATAGTTTGTAAGCCTAGGGACTAATAACCTTAAGACGTTAAGTCCCATAGGTATATAGAAATTTGATCATTTTGAATCATTTCTTCATTCATGATAGTAGTCTCAACTTTTGTTCCACTGAGTTGGGCCCTAGTACACCTACATATAGTGGTCCCAGACTCATGCATCCAAAATGCTTGATTGGCATTTCTAACTGAAAGGTTGTAATTGAAATGGGGCACACGACAGTTTGCCCAATGTCCTTTCAGGCTTCGTACCTGCTACCTTCGTAATTCCAAGTTAGTAGTCCAATAATGTAACCTCCTACTTATGCACTTCTTGGTGACTAGAGTGATATGAGGTCATTATAGCAGAAGTTACAGCCGGTGCTACTTCCTCAAACTCTTTTGCGTTCATTATCGAAGTTGTAATTTCCGATAGGCTTAAATCAAGGTCCCACCCATTAGTCTCCCAGTCTGTTTTCCTGGAATTCCTGTAGACCATGATAAGTCTGATTACCGTTTGAGCTTTAAATTTAATATACATGTGGTCTTATGATGATGGATCTAATGCAACATGCCATTATTCGACATGGCTACCCATCCAAATAAAACTGAAATTCATGTCAATTACTTCCTCCCTTCTGCTATTCTTGAATCTAGGTTCACTTTTCCTATTGAGGATCTCTCTTTGGCTAGGTAAGAGATATTCAAGAAGGTGCTCAACTTTACTGTTGGTGTGCTTGCCCCCACACTAAATTGTGGCCATTGGCGTCGCAACCAACCAGCACTCGGTCGCCCCACTATGGACAGTCTTCACTCAGCCTCCTTATTTCCTGAGGAAGAAGAGTGCTGTCCTCGTAAGAATGGTATGCTTAGGCTGAAAAACATTCCATCGTGATACCTTCTTCACGTTTCTGCATACGTATGGCCACCAGTCGCTGGCGCAGTAGTCTACCAAGGCATGAAAGAAATTACATTTTTCACATAAATGTACATTCTGGTGTTTCATAAATTTCTAGCGTATATCAACTTACCTACAGTACCAACGAGGCAAGATACGCCACCTTTATATAGTTAGAGTTCTTCTAACAGGGTCACGTCCACTACTTGTCTTCCCAGAAGACGACTCGGGACGGTAGTGACCCCTTTACTGTCTGTATATTTATCTGCAGAACCTCCCGAGTCGATCTTGCTGCCATCGTCGGTTCTAATGTCTTTGATTACCCTGACAGTGACCTGCGAGAATACTAAACTCAATATCAGGGTCTTTCCCCGTCCCACCGACTTCCACCACTTGGGTTTGTCCGTTCGGTACAAACTTGTGGTTAATTACTGTCCAATCCTCTGTCCAGACCTTTGGGTTTTGGGTCCATATGTTTTCGAACAGAAACTTTGGACAGGTATCCTTATGTATCTTTGGTGCCCATATAGATACCTTTGCCCTTTTGAGAAGCTCGTCTGCTGTCTTGACCTGCAGGTCACCTCCTCCCACTGCAGTATCATGGGTAACTTCTCCTTAAGCCAATCCACCGTGTACGTCCCCTCAGAGATAAAAGTGAGGGCACCAAGATCTAGAGAGGCCCTTCTGAATTTTGGTCCTGGACCAGCCTCCACCCCGACCCCCGAAATCTTTTCAAAGAGAGCCATGTGCCTGAGCTCCTCCTGTTGCGAGATGATGTTAACGAGTAGATAACTTTGCTGGATAAACAAGATCGTAAAACCCGAGACAGAATTTATTAAGGTCTGTTTCTCTATTTCCTGGCTCGATAAGAGGGAGTCTAGCATTCTTCTCTTTTTCTCTTACTTCCTGTCTTAGACCTTGAAGGAGTCTGTACATCCCCTTCAACCTGTGACCATCTTTACTTAGGGATCTTCATGTCAGGAGCTTTTAATTCCCTCCACATTTGTTTAGGAAGCATTCTTTTCCTTCCAAATGCTTCTGCTTATTGAGAAGTTCTATTTGTCTGGGCCCCGATGTTTTCGTGTCTGAGGTCGCAGCTCACACCTCAGTTTCCTTTTGTTTCAATCTGTCCATATTGGTCTCACGATAATTTGCGATCTATTCGGTCGACACCACGGAAATCATATGTGGTGGAAGGCTAATTAGTCAGGCATGTCGCCCGGTATCCATGAGGCTCCGTTTTCGACATATCTTCCCATGTGTCACGCACACCTCGGCACGGATCGCATAATACTTGAGTAGGAAATCTGGGAATAGGAGAAGGATCAGGAAAGGATAAGGAAGACGGGAGGTTTTGGTACACACTTAGTCTGATCCATCAACTTACGCTTTTGCGACGGTTGGTCCTATAGCTTCGGCATAGCCCTCAGCTTCACGTGAATGCATAAATCCTGTCCACCCGCACAGACAGTGCATTGTCTAGGTTGAAAGTGGACTGTTAAATTATTTAAGCAAGATGTCGGGCAGCTGAGATCTGCAAATGCAAGTTAAAACGCCCACTGCTGCTCTAAATTACTTTGCGAGTGGCCACAGTATTTGCGCAACGGAAATTTATCTAATTGCTCACTCTCTAAAGGAGCACCCAACGTTTTAAAAACACAAAATCAATGTTAACAATAAATAAATAGATAATTAAACATGGGACGGGGAGCATGAAATTATAAAGCAAAGGTTTGATACTTTAAATCATCATCTATTCAATAAAGTGAACAAGCAAATAAATGCGGGAAGACCAAATTAAGCACACACCTTGCGCAAAAGTGAATTAAATCATATAATTACTGCCTGTAATAAAATTGTTTCTGACCTTTATGAATATGCAGGTAAAGTGGGAGGAAAATTGCAAACACACAATGGATAGATGAAAGCTCATTCATTTATTCAAAGCCAGACACGCGCATAATGCTTTCGACTCTTTACTCATGCAGCATCACTTGATAGCAGCGACAAACGAAGCGTCGGTGGCGTTTTGACGAGATAGGGGGTGTCTTAAGCACAAATTTAAAAATCACTATGCACCAAACGATCTTATATTCGGGGAGGCAAGGGTATACTATCCTTAAGTACCACGTGGTGTTCGACCAGGAGGATTTACATAGAATTTACAGAAAGAAATTAATTTAGAACAAGCAAGTAAAGCACACGTGACAATTCATATAGAAAGAAGTCAGTATTGATAAAAGCATGTCTGAAGGCCGAAGTAATGACCATTACGAAAGCACGTGGTGCAATTGGTCATACAAGACAGGAAAGACGGAATCAAACTAGAAAATCTGAGAAATATTTAGCATACTCGCGGATACAGACACGACGAGAAATCGTTAGTTAAAAAAATAATAATAAATAAAAATAAAATGATAACAAGAAAATTTAAACATACTTAGTTTACACAAAGGCTGAAGGCCACACACTAGTAATCTAACTTGAGAAAAACCGGACACAAAATCATATCATCACCAGAATGAAAATGAAAATACTAAATTTACACCGAATTACTCGAGATCCGTAAATTAAGAAACACTTCGCCTCGCATAGCGAAAGAATTACTCAAGAAAACTATCACCAATAAATCAAGCCTGCCTGATCACAAAAAAAGCAAAGTTCTAACAGCATGCCATCCCCTCAGTATGATTCGACGAAGTACTTACTTCCATGGTCGCAGCAAAAGTGAAGCCCTAAGGCCACGCCAATACCTTCCCCACCACACACAGGACGGAGAGCGCGCTAAAACCCCATACAGAACACCTTCAGAGCATAGTGTCTACCAACCCTGTCTACCTGAGGAATATAATACCCTCGTCAACGGCTCACAGAGAGGTATCTTGTCACTTCTTTTGTCCAAGATTAGGCTGGCACTACATTAAGAACACGGCCACCTCGCCATCTTGCCAAGTTTTTAAATTAAATGTTTGTATAGTTTTTGGGACTTAACTACGGGGTCATCAGTCCCTCTTGCCAAGCGAGCTTGTCTCTGGCCACCCAGCAGACGCCAGCGCAGACGACAAACGAAGCCAAGCCATGCGTTCTTAACTAAAATAAACGAAACCCTAAAGCGCGAGGCGGCGACTGTAAGCCATTGCACGACAGTCAGTCAATATTAAAAGCAATCTTCCACATTCACATGAACACACAAGTTCAATCAGATGTGTGGAAACTTATATAAACATGGGGCACTGATCATTAATAAAGAGAAGAAAAATAATTAACGTACTAATAGACAATATTAATGGTGCAGAAACACTTTAGGTTAATGAGTAACTCAAAAATGGAACACGACCACACATTCAGTGGACGTGTTTCAGAGTGGTGCTCCCATATAGGTAATTGACTGTTAGTTGTGTTAGTTTTAAATGCTTCTTATAATTTTGCATAGGTCAATAAACATTTTGCTGAAAAATTACGAAGTCTTGCCTATTTATATGTAAGGTAGCCTGTACTAGACAGTCATCTCTAATGAACTTTTTCAAGACAAGTAATTTTTCCATGGTAGGACGTAACATTTTAATGTCATACGCCTTCACAAACCGATAACATAGGACACAAGTGACCATATGATATACCTTAGTGTATCGAAACCGGTCTTCAGGAAAAATAAATCAATATTTACGAGCTTGGCAGTTTAATACTTCAATAGTACAAGTATTTCTCCTAGTCCATTACAGTGACAACAGTTGCAGCAATTTTTTTTCTATATAGTTATCACTTACCGATCTTGTATGTATAATGCTGTTACTTGCAATTCATGAATGTGGGTGTTTCCCGCCGATGGAATAAAGTTTCGTCTTTCTTTGACCAAGTAGTCGTTGCTCCAACTTCGAAGTGAGTTTGTATCGACGTGTACAAAAACAACTTTCTAGTTTTTACTGTTTGTTAAGATTTTTGAGTTGTAATTTGCGTGCAGAATGTTATTAAAGTTATTTACTTGATGTGTGCTTATTCCTGGATATACCCTCCTGTTACAGTCTAGAACCACAGCTTTTTTTTTAAAGTTCAAAAGTCGATTATCAAGATCTCGTTTTTATGTTGAGTTTTTCTTTCTTTTCTTGCCTGTGTTTCTTTTTGTGCTGTACGATGAAACGAATGCACATATTCTGTTTTGTGCCCATTTTTATTAGAATTACATGTGTAAATTCTGATACTCCTTTTTATGTAATATTCTGACTTCTGTTGGTTGCTTTTGCAGCAACACTGCTCGTTGAATGTCGGTGTGAAAAAAGAAAGCCCGCCCAGTGATGGAGAAAATTTCATTTCTTGTTAAGAAAAAAATTATATTTGTTTGGCTGGGAAAGAGGGAAAATCCATGTAAGTTTATTATTTTGTAATTATAGTGTTGTATTATCATTGTTGTAGGTGCTAGGCGTTTTCTCATTAATGAAACTAATTCTCTTAAGATATTTAAATTTTGTTTTATCCTGTAGTCATTTACCCCTTTCCTTTCATTATTTTGAAAAGCAATTTTGAATGAAGTTTACGTGTTAAGTCTAAATGCCGATGGGCACATCAAGTTACTGATAAACAGACTGAAAAGGTTATAAATGAGGATCTAATGTTAATGAGATTTATTTCCATAACTAAAATGAGTCAAGACTCAAGGATCACACACCGGTAGAAAAAGTAAAATGCACGAGTAGAAAGTTCTGTTGCATTGATGAAAGGTTATATTATCGGACTAATTAGTAAAGGTGGCCGATATAGGCAGAGTCAGATGTCTCGCGAGAGAAGAATTATTTTCAATCAGCTGTTTTCTCTTATAGCTAATTAGATTAATACATTAGACAGTGTAGCGATTTTTGTGCAATGTAGGTTACCAAGTTCACTGACATTGGCGATTAATCAGTTTTTAGTATTGTAAGTGTAGAATTATTTCACGCATACTGATAAAATAATCCTGTAATGGGTAGGTACCGGTTTTTCTTGGCTTTGACCGATGAACTGTTTGCGTATAACCTGTCAGCACTTTATTGTACATGTAGCAATTTTTTAAATAACTGTAGCAGATATTACGTATCAAACATACGGTATTAGTATAAAATCACTTTACGAGTTTAATTGCAGATTTGTCATTAACAGTACCGTTTGCATTCAAAATGTTATCCGTTGCTTGCGAAGCAATCACACATACATAAAGTGCTTATTGTCAGATGCGTTTAATGTATTTGACTAACAGGAACACACAGATTTACATGGTTTATTAAGTTTATTTCATACAAAGGACCTTCACGTAATTTTATTGAAAAGTTCTATCAGTAACAGTCACGTCACACATGATGTGTGACACATTCTTGTTTAAATACAGACACAATTTTGCGTTACGATTAAGCACATCTAACAGGCATTTTCATCTGGCGACCCTTCCCAGAATACGTAGACAAAGAAATCTGCTGATTTTTTGTGATCAGCGTAAAGTTGAACAAACAGTTAATACAATTTTGCATTAATTGTAGGCACCTGGCACAACAATTACAGAACGATGTATTGTAGCATACACTAACACCGTTGTTCAAAAAAAATGTTCAAATGTTTGTTAAGCTTATGGGACTTAACTACGGGGTCATCAGTCCCTAAACTTACAAACTACTTATGAACTACTTACGAACTAGGACGCCACAAATATTCATGCCCGAGGGGGGATTCGAACCCCCGACCGTAGTGGCCGTGCAGACCGTGACTGGAGCGCCTCAGTCCCCTCAGCCACCGCGACCGGCCACCGTTGTTCCGCAGATTTAAGAATAAACATTATTTTGAAAATATTGTGAAGAAAACTACAAAACTTGATTTCTATATTTAGCTTTGTATTGTTGGATATTGTTTTTCCGTCTGCTTGAATAAATTTGTGAACTGCGTAGCCAATTTTGGAATAATTATCGGCTCTTGTGACTTTGTCAAATAATATTTTTGAAAATAACCTGTACAGTGAAAGGTTGCAGTGTATGGCAAAAATTTTCTTGCTTTGTAACTCTATTACTGAAATGGCAAGAACTATTTGAACCAGATCTAACACTAGAGAAACGAGAGAAGGTAACCTGGTTAACGATGCAGAGAGATGAGAGAATAATGAACAAAATTCTTCTCGCTGCACCGAATTAACTGAAATGAATAAGGCAACAACTTGAATAACTGAACATGATATTTTTCCCATTTAACACGGAACACGACGACCCATTGTGCAATTCTACGGCGGGCAGTGAGCTCACTGGAAATGATTCGGCAGGATAATCATTCTTCGTAACGAAAAATACACCTACAATACCAATGGAGTCACCCTCATTAGTCATTCTAGTCAGTTATTAGTATCAGAAATGAAAGACTTTAGACTTAGATTTTAGAAAGTAATAAATCACAATTACAGTTTATAAGTTTCGATATAGAAGACAATAACTCATGACATGATAGATTTAAAGAACAAACGCATTGAGGAACATTGCAATTCACGATGTGAGTTTATTAAGGAGGACAACAGAAGTATAAAAAAATTTGAAAATATTAAGAAAAAAAGTGTCAATCGTTTTGATCAGGATCTCCAAAAAACTAAACTAGGCATCCGTCATGAGCTCAATCCTGTGGTAGGAGATCTTAGATCACTTCTTAAACAGATGGAGACTACGAAAATCCCACAACCAAAACTAAACAACAGCTAGTTTAAAGCACAAATACATAATATACCAGACAGATTTCAAACAAGTAGGTGAGCTTTCCGCAACACTCAACCATTTAAGATATAATATTGACAAAAATGCTGACATTAAGAATAACAACCGTCTAGCTCGCCAAAAATATCTTTGTTGATTACGTCGTTCCGGCATCTGCCATCATCAGATCTAAAAACCCTTTGAACTTGCACAGTAAAGTTCAGCGTCAGTAATGAAGGCTCTGTCAAACAGAGAGCAGGCAGCCCGCGTGGGCGTTTCATTCTGCCCTACCGCCGCAGTCAAACAGGACGCGTGCAGCGGGCAGGCTGTGATTTTCTTCAGAGACCGCGGCGGGAAAGCGGGAGCAGTGTAGCGGAAAACAGACAAACTCAAAATATCCACGGGTGTACTGCCAGTCTATAGTGTCCAACAGGCACAATATTTCGGCGATCATACATGTCACCATTTTTGTGTCCCAACTTCGTCGCCGCTTTTGTGTCCCAGCCTCGTCGTAGGTGTCGGTGGCCGAGTGGAACGAGACCGACACAGGAACAAAGACAGCACGCTGGTGCAGGTACGGAGGGGAGCAGCCAGAAACTAAAAACACTCGAGTAAACTAGAAAGAGATATATATTGCACAGTATGTAACAATACTTAACTTTTACATAGTACTGCAGAATGTTGATACAAAGTTGTTAGAGGCCTGCCTAGTGCCTGTACAATAGCAAAGTCTTCACTGGTGCCTATCTGATTACGAAGGTCCTAACTCGTTGCTATCTCAGTCCGAAGTCCTATGTCTTTCCGTGGTGGCCACGAGCGGGGTTCCAGCAGAGGGCGCTCGTGGCTGTCGTCGGAAGAACGCCGCGCCGTGCATGCATGGCGGCGCGCGGCGAAAGTAGGTGGCGCGCACTTTGTACTTGTGCGACACCACACCCCCCCAAACCGCCGCGCCGTCGTGGCGTAGGGCTGAGGGCCACGGCGACGGCACTGGGTGGAGGGCCTGGGCGGGGGCATTACTGGTGGGACGGGCGTCGTAGCTGAGGCCGGGATCGAGACGCCGTCCGCGCCCCGGCATCTGCCTTGAGATCCTCCAGGGAACCCGCCGAAACCTGGGGAAGGGCGCCCGCCCCCGCCCAGAGGGAGCAGGTCATCTTCTTCCGAGGTGCGTGGCCTAAGCTGGGGGGGCCCGCACGGTCCCGGAGTCCCTCTCGGTGACGCTGTCATCTGCGGCGGCGACAGCGGCGGCGTCGCGTCAATCTCCATCGGGACGATCTCGTAGTCCGGGGACGCTGGACCCGTTGACGAACGATGTGTTTGTGCTCCCGGGCGGCGAACTGGGTCTGGAATCAAGAAACCGGAGACAGGATCGCGCGGCCTGTGCAAGCGCAATTGGTTTGCGTGGCGCCGCAGCTCCGACCCTGTGGAAGAACGTACAACAAACATATTGCGACCAAGCACGCGTTGAATGGTGCCCGGCAACCATGTCTTCTTGTTTCCAGCAAACACCCTGTACAGCACCGGCGTGGAAACCTGAAAACGCGTAGCGCCATACGAACCGACTCGGTGCGTGGGAGGCTGCAGCAGGTGAAGGAGAGTGCGGTGACGGCGGCCGTGTAGCAGCTCGGCAGGAGACGGGCCGTCACGTGGCATGCATCGATACGTAGACAGGAAAATTTGAAGAGCTTGCTGCCTGGAGTGCTGACCTTTCATCTTCTCCATGTGAGACTTGAATGTTCGAACGAAACGTTCTGCTTCACCATTGGACTGAGGGTGAAAAGGTGCGGTGGTGATATGCTGAATGCCATTTACACGACAAAACTGTTGAAATTCCGCACTAACAAACTGAGGTCCATGGTCACTGACGATAGTTTCAGGCAAACCTTCGATGCAAAACACTGATGTTAAGGCACTGATCGTACTAGACGCTGTCGTTGAGTTCATGGCAATCACAAAAGGAAACTTGCTGAAAGCGTCTACAACAATTAACCAGCGCGTATTCCAGAAAGGTCCGGCAAAGTCAATATGTAAACGTTGCCATGGTCCCTTGGGGCGTGGCCAGTCTGAGAAACGCTGTGGAGGAGCCGCCTGATGCCCCGCACAAACTGTACACTGTGATGTCATGCTCTCTATCTGAGCGTCCATACCAACCCAGGTACAATGACGTCTGGCCAGTTGCTTTGTCCTAACAATGCCCCAATGTCCTTGATGCAGGAGGCGTAACACTTCTCGTTGCAGGGAACGAGGAACAATCACTCTTGCTTGGTCGTTGTCGGTATGCAACAACAGTACACCCTGACTTAAAGATAATGCATGATGTTGTGCAAAATAACGTCGAACCAGAGGCCGATCAATGTCTTTGGCCCTGGCAGGCCACCCTGAGCGAACAAAACGTGCTACTACACTTAGGTCTGCATCCGCAGCTGTTTCCTGTGCAACCCGACGAGAGTTCAAAGGAAAGTCTGCGACAGCGGAAGCATCTCTGGAGTCTATCTGACAACATGCCATTTCTGAAGAATCAAATGATACATCCTGGCCAACCGGAAGTCGGGAAAGTGTGTCCGCGTTAGCATGTTTAGTGGTAGGTCGGTACAAAATCTCATACTGATAATTTGACAATATCAAGGACCATCTCTGAAGCTTTTGTGCCGTACGTGGCGGAATCGGCTTTGTGGGTGAGAACAACGACGTGAGAGGCTTGTGGTCTGTCAACAAATAGAATTTTCTGCCATAGAGATAATGATGAAACTTTGTGACGCCGTAAATGATTGCTAAGGCCTCCTTTTCTATCTGACTGTAATTCTGTTGCGTTGGCGTCAGTAGCTTGGATGCAAAGGCAATAGGACGATCGTGAGATCCAATACGATGTGAGATTACCGCGCCCAGACCGTACGACGAGGCGTCAACTGCTAACACTACCGGCTTCTGTGGGTCAAAGGGAATCAAACATGCATCACCGAGTAGTGCAGACTTTAATTTGTCAAAGGCAACCTGACAATCTTTGGACCAAACAAAAGGAACATTCTTCCTACGTAAGTGATGCAGTGGAGCTGCAATCTGAGAGGCATTGGGAATAAATCTGAAATAATAGTTAAGCTTTCCCAATACTGCTTGCAATTCATGCACATTCTTAGGAGGAGGCAAGTCTTTGATTGCTTGAAGATGCGATTGTAAAGGATGGATTCCTTGGGAATTAATCACATGGCCTAGGTACTCTATTTCAGTTTGAAAAAACGAACACTTTGCTTTATTACAACGTAGACCTGCTGCAGTCAAAACTTTGAAAAGGCACTCCAGGTTTGCTAAATGTTCTTCAACTGTACGTCCGGATACCACAATATCATCTAAATAGTTCGAACAACACGGTACAGAAACTGTCAGCTGTTCCAAAAAACGCTGAAAAATAGCTGGGGCGGAAGAACTGCCAAAGGGTAGGCGTTGAAATTGAAAAAGGCCCATGTGAGTATTAATGACAAAAAACTTTTTTGACTCGTCATCAAGTGGAATCTATAAGTATGCCTCTGCTAAATCAATCTTGGAAAAGAAGCGAGACTGACCTAATTTGTCCATTAGTTCGTCAGGTCTGGGCAGGGGATAAGTGTCTACAATTGTTTGACTGTTGACAGTTGATTTGAAGTCCGCACAGAGACGAAGTTTTCCTGACGGCTTGGGTACAATTACTATAGGCGAGGCCCACTGAGTCGCAGAAACAGGAGAAATCACCCCACTATCTTGCCAACGTTTAAGTTCTTCGGCAACCGAATCACGCAATGCGATAGGCACTGGTCTAGCTTTACGATATTTTGGAACTGCAGATTCTTTTAAAGTGACATGTGCCACGAAGTCTTTTGCACAACCTAGTTCCGGCGAAAACAAGTCACTATATTTGTCACACAATGCATTGATTTTATCCTGAGGCACTATTGACGAAATTTGAAGCACATCTCTTTGAATTGATAAACCAAACAAGTCAAAAGCATCTAGTCCAAAAATGTTCTGTGTCGATTTGGCCTGAAGAACTACAAAAGCAACTGTTTTTGTTACACCTTGACAAGAGGCAGGCAGGCTACACGTTCCTAGCACGGGAATATTTTGACCTGTATAAGCCGTTAGTACTTGTTGAGACGGCGACAATATTGGCGAGCCCAGAAGTTCATACGTGTCTTTATTAATTAATGTGACAGCGGAACCAGTATCAAGCTGAAATTGCACCGTCTTATTTTCTATACACAGATTCACAAAAAGTTTTTGCTTGTGGCGCTCGACAGGTGCGCGAATGTGGGCAACGTCTGCTATGGTTTGTTTACCGTGCTTGCGCGGGCCGCGTAGTGAAGTAAGCGGCGCAGACTCGGCACGCAGCGGATTAACAACACTGTCACTAGATGACACTACCGCCGGAACGGCGTTCGCGTAAGCCTGCGAAGCTACTCCAGATGTACTAACTACTGCACTACACTTTTGAGTAGCTACTTGATGTCTACTGTCACTAGCTACACAGTACTGGGCACTATTACAAGGAGCAGTTGCAGAAGGCACTATTTTCACTACAGGAATGCACTGTTCATAGTCATTTTGCTTGTCCCGAACCCTTTTCCGTTGCACTGTTTGACGCGCTCGTCGGCGCTTGCTACGTGGTGCACTATATAGTTTTGCCATAGGCGCAGAACTACTTTCGTGCAATTGAGAACCAAGCAAAGCAGTGTTCAATTCCACAGCCCTTATAACATTTACAGAATGAACTGTTCTCGCACTCTGCGAAGCACCGTTTCTAACGTTACTGTTCTTTGAGTTTTGAATTTGCATACACACAGACTGCACATGTCCCGGTTTGCCACATTGATAACAGGTTGCGTTGCGACTAGGGCAATGAGCACGCTTGTGGCGAGACACACACTGGGGGCAAGATTTACGTACATTTTTCTGAAATGAGCGTTGGCGCCCGTTATTCAAATCACTGTTTCTAACACGACGGGGCGACCTTTGCGTCGCACTTTTACTCTGGCTACTGTTCACTGTCTGTTCAGCACGGCCGGTAGAAAAATAAGAATCACTAGTGCTATACTGAGAACTACGGCTAGGAAAGCGTCCGTTGCGGCGCACTGAATTGACACTGTGGCTTTGCATTTCTACATCTGCTAAGTCAAAAGTATCCTGCGCTTCTATAAGCTGCAGTACACTGTCTAATGAAGGGTCTGACTGTTTCAGAATTGCTGCCCTAATTCTGGGGTCCTGAATGTTCTGCGTAATCGCATCCCTCAACATCACGTCACTATACGAAAGTCCACAAGTGCAAGTAAATTTACATTGGCGGGTTAAGCCCTTCAACTCGGTGATCCACTCTTGGTGTGACTGCTGCGGTAATTTTTTAAGTCTGAAAAATCGGTACCGTGCCGCAGCTACGAGAACTTTTCTCTCATAATGAGCATTTAGTGCATCTACAATTTGTTCAAAGTCTACATCACGAGGAGATGCGAGAGGGAAAAGTTTTTGCAATAGTACGAAAGTCTGGGGGCCCACAATCGATAAGAAAAGGTTCTTCACTCTCTGACCTGTAATTTGATGAGCCGCGACGAGTTCTTGAAACTGTGCGAAATAGTCGCTCCATTCTTCCTCACGTTCGTTGTACTGGCGGAAAGTCGGAAGCGGTGCGGCAGGTGTGGGCTGCTGATGCGGCGGCTGTTGTTGTTGGTTAGCTGCTTGCGCTGTGAGCTGGGACACCGCCTGGAGAAGTTGCGTTATTTGCGCCGTCTGTAACTGAATAATTTCCATTAAGTTTGGGTTCGGGGTAGTGGCCATGCTGACCGATTAGGCGCCGCGCATACAAGTAAATTATAACAAAACACAAATGCAATATGAAAAAGGACGCTCTGCAACAAAAAAGTCCACAAACACGTAACTGAATATGTTCCCCCAAAAATTCTTATAGTAAGGGTGGGTGGGCGGGAGCAATTTCTGCGTGCTCCGACAGTTGCTGTCTGGCTGCTGCTAGCGTGCTGGTCCACGGTTCTATCACTCCTCGTCGCCACTTTTGTGTCCCAACTTCGTCGCCGCTTTTGTGTCCCAGCCTCGTCGTAGGTGTCGGTGGCCGAGTGGAACGAGACCGACACAGGAACAAAGACAGCACGCTGGTGCAGGTACGGAGGGGAGCAGCCAGAAACTAAAAACACTCGAGTAAATTAGAAAGAGATATATATTGCACAGTATGTAACAATACTTAACTTTTACATAGTACTGCAGAATGTTGATACAAAGTTGTTAGAGGCCTGCCTAGTGCCTGTACAATAGCAAAGTCTTCACTGGTGCCTATCTGATTACGAAGGTCCTAACTCGTTGCTATCTCAGTCCGAAGTCCTATGTCTTTCCGTGGTGGCCACGAGCGGGGTTCCAGCAGAGGGCGCTCGTGGCTGTCGTCGGAAGAACGCCGCGCCGTGCATGCATGGCGGCGCGCGGCGAAAGTAGGTGGCGCGCACTTTGTACTTGTGCGACACCACAACCATCATCAGGTGAACTTACGGACTGAGCTCGTGGAAACGCGCCAGCACGGAGATCCGCACGCTACGGCTGCTCGAAGGGAACTGGGTTCTAGCCCGGTAGCGGGCCATTTAAATACCCTCGGCCCGCGGAGCGACCCCTTCCTGGTCCGCGCCTCGCGCCGCGGTCGCGCAGTGGAACCGATTGCGACGGCGTCTGAGATGACGTCGGTGTGAGGGCTCTGTCCGTCGTGGTCGTCACTTCGTTACGTTTGCTAGATTTACTCTTAATTAACCCAATCGCTGGTTCCCAAGCTTTGCTAAGATTATAGCCACAGTCACGGTTTATGAGGTCGTCACTTGTGCGAATTTCAATGGCCTCTCTAACGACGCAGTCCCAGTATCTCGACGTCTGTACCAGAATCCTAGTGCGTTCATACTCCATCGCGTGGTTCTCCGACAAGCAATGTTCAGCGACCGCCGACTTGCTCGGATACATCAATCGTGTGTGCCTCTGGTGTTCAACGCATCGATCCTCCACTGTCGGCGTGTTTCCAGGAGCTAAGTCCGTCAGTTCACCTGATGATGGCGACATGTATGATCGCCGAAATATTGTGCCCGTTCGACACTATAGACCGGCAGTACACCCGTGGATATTTCGATTATCAAATACGCCGGGAGAAACCCAAGAATCACAACAGACAAAGCCATTTCTATATGTCATACGTGACCCAGAATACAAAAATGTGTCTAAGAAGACAGAAAGTTGGAAGGATATATGCAGAAGTCTGAATCAAAGAGGTATTAATTTATTTTTCATAATTACTATCCAATGACGACCTACTTGTCTAATCCAAACTATTACATGAAAATGAATTAAGCGAAATATTGAAAATTACAGTACATTTCTGGTTGTGTTGTGCAAAATACAGTTAAAAAACGTAAGAAAAACGATGTGGTTGGACAAACACAACGCAGATGGTGCAGAAGGTAGTTGTTGGCTGCCAACTGTACGTACAACTTGATGCCAATACCTATTATTGATAAAATACCCAAGAAATTGGTTTCTGTTTTAGTCTTAGCGTATTCGAAAATGCATAGCATGTAGGTTATGAATCTGCTCCTCTTGTTCAGTAGGCACGTAGCTTACATTGCTGCGGAGGAAATTATTAGACAGTACGCTGCTTCCAAATCTTTATTTATAGGTTTGTAGGTCTATTGGCCTTTTCAACAATAATTTCCACTACATGCCCTCTCTTGCAGAGGCATTTATTGTAAATGGTCTTTTGAGGATCTTCCAAGGCTGCAGCTTTAGTAAAGGGACATTTTAAATAATTTTTCAATTTAAACCATCACCTACTAATACGCCAGTCACACGAATGCTTGTATCCTGCAATGTCTTTCGAGGCAAAATATTTTCTCCTTGTATAAATCCGTGGAGAAAGGTAGTGTTTTAAAAAATAACAGTGTCACTGTGTCTCCTCTAGTTGCCCACAGCAAAACCACAAAGATGTCATCATGATCAACAACTCCAAACGAGACAACTAATTTTCTTATAACAAAATTAACTTCAGCCACTCTTTTCTTGGACATTTTATCCACACATGCTTTCTATGTAGCTGCCAATGCAGTTAGCGAGACATTCGAAAATAATTGTAAAAACTGTCTTCACACAAGCTCTTTGCAAAGACGGTGAAATTCAACATATTCCTCTCTTTCATATTAATTTCATGAACTTATTAATTTATTATTAATTTTATTCGCTTATTTGAAGCAAGCAAAATGAGAAGTAGAAATTCATCCTCGTCTGAACTACTATTCATGTTTATACGCTCCGCAGATGACTTGCACACTACAAGCGCCATTCAACAACCGTTACGCCGACTGCTGCCCGCGCCGTGTCTGACTGCTGCGGAACGCGGCGGACAACAGCGCGTTCTGCCCGCGCTCTGTTTGACGGAGCCTTAAAACTTCTAACTAGTAGGTACGTCAAGTGCAGTTTATTACAAACATTTTCTTACGGTACGCAAATTTAAAGTCTTCCATAACCCGGTAAATGATATTCACCAACGAGAATGGCTACAAACATTTAAATCAATGGGCAGGGAGCTAGAAGTTGGGAATTTGGGTTAGAAAAGAAGTGTTGTTGTACAGCCTATTTGGTTAACGCGACCGCTGGCCCGAAGCGGGAAATCCGGGTTCCTATCCCGGCCAACCAAAAATTTTCAACTTCGCCGTTGAATTTATTTTAACATCCCTAAACGATCGAAATGTTTCAAGATTTCGAATTCATAAAATCACGGCAGTTAATGTCTACGGACGGATGACCATATTATCATCCAAAAAAGATTTCCAAATTAGAACATTTCGAAAGTTCATTTTTGCGACCTATTTGTCGGACGAAAAACAATATGGTCATTCTAAAAAAATTAATTATAAAACATTACCAGCCTTGCATAATATTTACAACGCATGGTACGCATGGAACGATTTTTGACGAATGCATACAGCCCACCTGAATACATCAGACATAGTTTAAATAAATTACCGATACGTCGGTTTTAGAAGACCTTCAGGAGAATACTGAAGAATTTCATTCACACAATAAAAGCAAAGACAAAATTTGGCATAGTTCTTCATGAAACCCAACCCTTCACGCATCAGACAATCCATGGAACAACAAGATATACTGGACCGAAATAATCAAATTGATGTACATTAATAAACAGTACCGTACAAATTACACCCAGTGCCATACAAATGAAGCACACCCATGTGATCAACCAAACAACCGTGGTTATTGCAGTTACCATAATTATAACAATTACAACAGCTGGAATGACACCAACTGGCGCGAAAGACGCAATTCTGGTGCAGATCCTGGCGCAGATGAATCAAATGAAAGATCACATACTGACCATCAAGGGTCAATTCACGTGATGGTAACCAAAAACAAGATAGAATTGGCCTAAACTGGCGTAGTAATGACGACCGCAGTCCAGAACAACGGGTCCAAATTGTTGTAATGAAACTATCTAATCCTGGTGACAATCCATCACGCGAAGGGCCGTCACAAAGATGACCTGTAGCGTCTCCGGCAAATAATTTGCCCGCTGACAGTACACACCATACTAATAGTACAATAAAATTAATGTAGCATGGACATTCTAGCGCACAACGTAAACAGCATAAGAACATTAAAAATCAGATTGAAACAGACATCAATCAGGGATGCATGCAAAAACTAATAATAATATTAAAATTATGATTGATGCATAAAACAGCGGACAAACAATCAGTGGAGAGTAGAAATGTCTAATAACGTTTTTAAAAAACTTAGTACTCAGAGTGACGATTTTAAACATTTAAATTTACATGAAATTAGTGTGACTGAGTCTGTATGCCTTGGTCGGATATCGACAGCATGTGTGAAGAAGTCCAGTTAGAAATGCTGGTACCCACTCAATGAGGCAATAGATGATTTTTGTGACACTTTTACTGATATAGAAATGTCAGATGAACTTTTTCAACACTAAATAAGTTTTGAACTCTTCGAGGATGTCAAAGAAACACTGTCTGAAGAGAAAAGAGAATTTCAAAGTAATCCCATTCATCCGATTTTGCCAGTCCTAGTTGTAAAGGTGCTACTATCCGCTATAATAAAAAATGTTCAAATGTCTGTTAAGCTTTTGGGACTTAACTGCGGGGTCATCAATCCCTAAACAAACAAACTACGCACAAACTAACTTATACTAAAGACAACACTAACATCTATGCCCAAGGGAGGTTTCGAACCCCCGACGGGGAACGGCCTCGCGCATCGGAGCATAACGCTTCAGTGAGCTCGGCCACTCCGCCACGGTCCCGCTATAACAGATTCAGGCAGTCTCACTTCTGTAATCAATGAAACTAACTTCAAGAAATATCAGGAGCTAACTGAATATCCTAAACTACCTCTCTTGCGAGAAGAAAATACAACATAGTTATCTTAGGGAAAGCTGTAGATGCCAGACTTTAGACAGGTGTTAATTATATTTGCCAGGGACTCAACTTCTCTTTTAATCTAATGATTGTATCTCTCATTACTACTGATTTAATATTAGGCATTGATTTTATGACAGAATATAAATTCGTCGTAAATTTCAACGTTGCAAATGCAACAGCTCTAGCTGACGAGCGATTAATCTGACTGTAATTCAGATTTTTGTCCATGAGGCAGTAGGAGGAAATTACTTGTTTAAAATTCTTTTCCTCATCTAAATTTGTATGCAACATGGAACCTTTGTGTCACGTAGCAGACACGAAACAACCCAGTGACATTTCTCAAAATGATCAAATGTCTGTAAATCTATCGGACCAAACTGCGTGGTCATCAGTCAGCAGCTTACACACTACTTAAACCTAGGTAAACTAACCTAAGAACAACACACACACACATGCCCCAGGGAAGACTCGAACCTCCGACGGCAAGCAACCGTGCGCTCCGCAGCGAGACGCCTTAGACCGCTCGGCTGCTCCATCGTGGCGAATGACATTTCTGAAACTATTCATGATAAAATTAGTACTGCTTGTTCTACAGGTTTTTTTTTAAATTTGTATATAGATTTTCGGCTTCTTAGGCCATCATAAGACATTTGATGATAGCCCAAGAATCCGAAAATCGATAAAAAAAAAAAAAAAACCTCTAGAAGAAACACAAAATTGTGTAGTGTTTACGTTTTTCTGTTTCTAGGTGGGGTCGCTTCAGAGATATAAAGGTCAACTTTGTCATTTCATTGAAATACTATAGTTTGGTACATATTATCTGATAGCTGCTATCGAGATTAACCCAGTCATGTGTAACATTACGGTCTTTGAAGGTCAGCGCTCAAACAGGTGGCATAAACGTCTATTTACAGGTGTTGGAAATGATGACCGCTGATATTGCCGCGAGAGAGCACGAACACCGACTGCCGGCGTGGCGCAGGAGATAGCGTCACGGACTGTGGTGAAGACGGTCGCCGGTTCAATCCCGCCCACCGGCAGAAAATTTATTTCTTTGTAATTAACAATTCCAGAAGGTTCTACATCTTTCTTATGTGCACTTGTAAATTCTACTTGTTTCTTAGGTTAACTGTTCTTCTAATTTCTGGTAAATTCTGTCTGTGTATAAATAGCAGAGCACTCTGCCTGAGAGGCAGTCAGTGCTGCGTGTATGTTGAGTTCGTAATAAACGTGCTTTCAGTATAAGTGCTGTGTGTTTAGTTGCCTTCGAAGTCAAGCCTGCTTCCATTGCAACGCGACAATATCAGTACAGTACAGCAATCTTCTTATCATCGATTGAATGGTATTCCGTATTACTTCGGCGCTTATCGAAGCATATGATCTGCCAGTTCTCTCTCGCATATATTCATGTGTAGTTGGAAATTCATTATAAGAGAATCCCAACAAGAAAAATAAAACAGAGGCGTGAAGTTTGGCGAACGAGCCGGTCTCGACATACTTTCTCCGCGTCCTATCTACGATCGTCTCTGAAACTCATTTCTAACCATCAGCGTAAACTGTGCCGGACACCCACCGTGTTGATACCACATTCTTTTCTTTGTTCCTAGACGTATTTCTTCCAATAACAGACCTAATGTGTCTTGCAGGAAAGTGGTGTACGTCTTACCATTAAGATTTCCTTCGATGAAATAGGGGCCTATAATTGTGTCCTCCATAATCCCAGACATACATTCACCGACCACGGTCATTTGGCGTGCAACTCGCCGCAGCCAACGTGGATTTTCAGTTGCCCAATAATGCATGTTTTGCATATTAACATTTCCATGGTTTACGAATGTAGCCTCGTCAGTGAACAAAATACATTAATAAATGAGTCATCCCTTTGAATCTAACGTCGAGCCCATCGGCAGAATTCCATGGGACGCATAAAATCCGTACCTTGGTGGAGACTGATATGGTAAGGATAATATTTATGGCGATGCAGTACTCCAGCAACACTACTCTGGCTCATGCTAGATTCCATTGAGATTTTACGTGAACTAACACAAGCATCTCGAAACCCAGTAGCAAGAGTACCAATTTCCCCTCCCTCTTCTGTACCTTTCCTTTGTCGAATATGTTTCCGATACGTTAAAGATCCAGTTGTTCTCAATTTATCATACACATTTTTAAATGTACGACGTGTAGAGTAAATTGATGTCTTACTGTTTATAAGTCTCTAGCTTTCAATGAATTTCGTTGGCATTTTCCGTAAATGAAAATCTTTTCGATTTGTTCTTCGAAGGAATACATCATTCACATTCGTTTGCTTCGACGATAATAGTCTCACCATTCCTATTAGTGTTGTATTGCGCAACAGTCGAATGGTGTTTAAATGTGAACTTTACGTGAGATGGATACGCCATATTCGGCGAATATCTACCATTTGCACTATATACGAGAGAGAATTATCCGAGCATGTGCTTCGATAAGTTCCGAAATGATACGGAATGCCACTCAGTCCATGACAAGAAGATTGCAGCATGGCACTGATACCAATGGTTATCACTTCGAACACCTACTGCAAATGGGCGTTCATGTCACATTTCGACCTTCGTAGATCTTCAGAGACCTTACTGTCACACATCACTGGATTCGTCTCGAGCCGCGGAAGAGTGGCCGAGTGATCTAAGGCGCCTGATGCAGACCGCGCGGTTGTTCCAGCCCTCTCTAGGGCTTCGGTGTGTGTGTTGTCAGTATCGTAAGTTGTTTTCATTTAGTTTAAGTACTCTGTAAGCCAAGGGACTGATAACACCATCAGTTATGTCCCTTAGATTTACAAATACTTATTCGTGTCGCTAGCCGCTATTTGCCCTTCATATGCCTAGAGCGACCCCACCTAGCAAAATAAATATATAAATAAATAAATAAAATAAAATAAAATATAAAATAAAAAAAATAAAAATAGAAAAAGATAAAAATAAATAAGTAAATAAATAAAAATAAAAAATGAAAACAACTTTTGTAACCACAAATGTTTCAACTCCAATCATACTTTTGGAGTTTTCTTACCGGCCGCAGTGGCCGAACGGTCTGCGGCGTGGCAGTCACGGTCTGCACTGCCGCTGCGGTCGGGGGTTCGAATCCCCCCTCGGGAATGGATGTCTGTGCCGACTTTAGTATAAGCTAGTTCATAAGTAGTTTGTAAGTTTATGGACTGATGACTCCGTAGTTAAGTCCCATAAGCTCTACAAACATTTTTGGAGTTATTCTTGGTGGTAGTAGTTTGTGACTCACCCTATATATTGAAACTAAAGGTAAGAGCCGGCCGCGGTGGCCGAGGTGACTGAGGCGCTCCAGTCACGGTCAGCACGGCCACTACAGTCGGGGGTTCGAATCCCCCCTCGGGCATGGATATTTGTGACGTCCTAGTTCGTAAGTAGTTCATAAGTAGTTTGTAAGCTTAGGGACTGATGACCCCGTAGTTAAGTCCCATAAGCTTAACAAACATTTGAACATTTAAAGGTAAGATGCAACCAATACAGGTATACTAAGCTTAGAGCCGGCCGCGGTGGCCGAGGAGACTGAGGCGCTCCAGTCACGGTCTGCACGGCCACTACGGTCGGGGGTTCGAATCCTCCCTCGGGCATGGATATTTGTGCCGTCTTTAGTATAAGGTAGCTGATAAGTAGTTTGTAAGTTTAGGGACTGATAACCCCGTAGTTAAGTCCCATAAGCTTAACAAACATTTGAACATTTTGAACTAAGCTTAAAAGGAAAAACAGAGATCCCCGTGAGATGTGTCATTCGTATGAAAGGATGACGCAGTATAGAAGGGATTTATTAATGAAGTGGAATATGAAATACGAGGGTTGAACCTTGAAGAGGGGCAACTGTTTATTCACAACCGATACAAAAGCGTTACATGTTTGCACCTTTTACTGTTCCTTAACACGTTCGCTACGGCTGACGCTTATAAGTGTTTCCGCGATCGACATACCAGAGCTGCCGACTCATAGCTCCTGAGCTATGTGTCATGTTCTTTTGTTTTTGGGTCAGGAAACTTCTTGGGCGTACGGTGAACAGTTCACCAAAGTTTCATTATAATCGAATGAATGGTTTATGGACACATAGAGGACATACAGAAAATCAAAATGTTCAAATGTTTGTTAAGCTTATGGGACTTAACTACGGGGTCATCAGTCCCTAAACTTACAAACTACTTATGAACTAACTACGACTAAGGACGGCACAAAGATCCATGCCCGAGGGGGGATTCGAACCCCCGACCGTAGTGGCCGTACAGACCGTGACTGGAGCGCCTCAGTCCCCTCGGCCACCGCGGCCGGCTATATATATATATATATATATATATATATATATATATATATATGTGTGTGTGTGTGTGTGTGTGTGTGTGTGTGTGTGTGTGTGTGTGTGTGTGTGTGTGTTACAAAAAGATACGGCCAAACTTCCAGGAAACATTCCTCACACACAAAGAAAGAAAATATGTTACGTGGAAATGTGTCCGGAAACGCTTAATTTCCATGTTAGAGCTCATTTTATTACTTCTCTACAAATCACATTAATCATGGCATGGAAACACGCAGCAGGAGATCGTGCCAGCGGGACTTCAAACACTTTGTTACAGGAAATGTTCAAAATGTCCTCCGTTAGCGAGCATACATGAATCCACCCTCCGTCGCATGGAATCCCTGATGCGCTGATTCAGCCCCGGAGAATGGCGTATTGTATCACAGCCGTCCACAATACGAGCACGAAGCGTCTCTACATTTGGTACCGGGGTTGCGTAGACAAGAACTTTCAAATGCCCGCATAAATGAAAGTCAAGAGGGTTGACGTCAGGAGAGCGTGGAGGCCATGGAATTGGTCCGCCTCTACCAATCCATCGGTCACCGAATCTGTTATTGAGAAGCGTACGAACACGTCGAATGAAATGTGCAGGAGCTCCATCGTGCATGAACCACATGTTGTGTCGTACTTGTAAAGGCACATGTTCTAGCAGCACAGGTAGATTATCCCGTATGAAATCATGATAACGTGCTCCAGTGAGCGTAGGTGGAACAACATGAGGTCCATCAAGACATCACCAACAATTACTGCCCAAACGTTCACAGAAAATCTGTGTTGATGACGTGATTGCACAATTGCGTGCGGATTCTCGTTAGCCCACACATGTTGATTGTGAAAATTTACAATTTGATCACGTTGGAATGAAGCCTCATCCGTACTAAAATGAGCTCTAACATGGAAATTAAGCGTTTCCGGACACATGTCCACACAACATATTTTCTTTCTTTGTGTGTGAGGAATGTTTCCTGAAAGTTTGGCCGGAAGGAATTTGACAGGAGGAAGATGCTGTGATATGCAAGTGATTAGCTTTTCAGAGCATTCACACAAGGTTGGCGCCGGTGGCGACTCCTACAACGTGCTGACATGCGGAAAGTTTCCAACCGATTTCTCATACACAAACAGCAGTTGACCGGCGTTGCCTGGTGAAACGTTGTTGCGACGCCTCGTGTAAGGAGGAGAAATGAGTACCATCACATTTCCAACTTTGATAATGGCCGGATTGTAGCCTATCGCGATTGCGGCTAATCGTATTGCGACATTGCTGCTCGCGTTGGTCGCGATCCAGTGACTGTTAGCAGAATATGGAGTCGGTGGTTTCAGGAGGGCAATATGGAACGCCGTGATGGATCTCAACGATCTCGTATCACTACCAGTCAAAATGACAGGCATCTCATTCGCATGGGGACGTTTGCAAGACATCAGCCATCTGCACGAACAGTTCGAGGACGTTAGTAGCAGCAAGGACTATCGCTGCGGTTAACCTTGACGCTGCATCACAGACAGGAGCGCCTGCGATGGTGTACGCAACGACGTACCTGGGTGCGCGAATGGCAATGCGTCGATGGTGACCAAAGTTCATAGACCAACCAAGACGGCTAGGAGCGTGTTTTTGTTGGGAAGAGCATTGTTAATAAAGGGTTAGAGATATATGTGCCAGTATAGACGATTAAGGATGGAAAAGATCCACCGTGGTATAATAATAATGTTAGAAAGCTGATGAGAGAGCAAAGGCTCTTGCACTCTCGATTCAAAAAAGAACACGCAAATGATGACAGGCAAAAGTTAGTAGAGATTCGTGTGTCTATAAAAAGGTCGATGCGCGAAGCATACAATAATTATCACAGCCATACCTTAGCTAAAGATCTTTCCGAGAACCCGAAAAAATTCTGGTCCTATGTAAAATCGATAAGCGGGTCAAAGCCCACTGTCCACTCACTCGTTGATCATTCCGGGGTAGTAATAGAAGAAAGCAAACGGAAAGCTGAAGTTCTAAATTTAACCTTTAAGAAATCTTTCACGCAGGAGAACCGCACAAATGTACCATCATTTGATCAACGTACTAATTCCGAAATGGGGGACATAGCAATAGGTATTTCCGGTGTAGAGAAGCAGCTGAGAGAGCTAAATACGATAAAGTCTGCTGGTCCGGATGGAAAACCAGTTCGGTTTTACACAGACTATTCTGCGGCATTGGCCCCCTACTTAGCTTGCATTTATCGCGAATCTTTAATTCAGTGCAAAGTTCCTAGTGATTGGAAAAAACCGCAGGTGACTCCCGTTTATAAGGAAGGAAAGAGAACTGACCCACACAATTACATGCCAATATCGTTGACATCGGTTTCATGTAGAATTTTGGAGCATATTCTCAGTTCGAATATAGTAAATTTCCTCGAAACGGAAAAGCTTCTTTCCATGAAGCATCACGGATTTAGGAAACATCGTTCATGTGAAACTTAGCTTGCCCTTTTCTCACATGATATCTTGCGAGCCATGGATGAAGGGCAACAGGCGGATTGTGTTTTTCTCGACTTCAAAAAGGCGTTCGACGCGATGCCACACTGCAGACTGCTAACGAAGATACGAGCTTATGGAATAGGTTCACAGATTTGTGACTGACTGGAAGACTTCCTAAGTAATAGAACGCAGTACGTTGTTCTCGACTGCGAGTGTTCATCAGAGACTAGTGTATCGTCAGGCGTGCCCCAGGGCAGTGTGATAGGACCGCTATTATGTTCTATCTATATAAATGATCTGATGGACAGAGTAAGTTGTAATTTGAGGCTGTTTGCTGATGATGCTGTGGTGTATGGGAGGGTGTCGTCTGTAACTGACTGTAACAGCATACAGGATGACTTAGACAAAATTTCTGGTTGGTGCGAAGAATGGCAGCTAGCTCTCAATGTAGAAAAATGTAAGGTGATGCACATGGGTAGAAAAAACAATCCTATAATGTTCGAATACAGCATTAGTAGTGAGCTTCTTGATGCTGTCACATCGTTCAAATATCTAGGCGTAACATTGCAGAGCGATATGAAATGGAACGAACATGTAAGGACAGTTGTGAGTAAGGTGGACAGCCGACTTCGGTTTATTGGGAGAATTTTGGGAAGATGTACTTCACCTGTAAAGGAGACCGCGTATAAAACGCTTGTACGACCACGTCTTGAGTATTGCTCAAGTGTTTGGGTGCCGCAGCAGATCAGTTAAAGGAAGACATAGAGGCGGTCAGAGGCGAGCAGCTAGATTTGTTACCGGTAGGTTCGACCAATGCGCGAGTGTCACGGAAATGTTCCGGCAACTCAATTGGGGATCGCTGGAAGAAAGACGACGTTCTTTTCGTGAATTTCTGTTAAGTAAATTTAGATGGGCGGAATTTGAATCTGAGTGTAGTACGATCTTGCTGCCGCCTACTTACATTTCGCGTAGAGATCACAATGACAAAATAGAGAAATTAGGGTTCGTACGGAGGCATATAGGCATTATTTTTTTCCTCGTTCCATTTGGGAGTGGAATAGGAAAGGAAACGCCTAGTAGTGGTACAGTGTACCCTCCGCCACGCACCTTACGGTGAATTGCGGAGTATGTATGTAGATGTAGATGTAGAAAGTTATTTTTTCGGATGAATCCAGGTTCTGTTTACACTATCGTGATGGTCGCATCCGTGCTTGGCGACATCGCTGTGAACGCACATTGAAAACGTGTATTCGTCATCGGCATACTGGCGTATCACCCGGTATGATGGTATGGGGTGCCATTGGGTACACGTATCGGTCATCTCTCATTCGCATCGACGGCACTTTGAATAGTGGCAGTTACATTTCAGATGTGTTTCGTCCCGTGACTCTACCCTTCATTCGATCTCTGCGAAACCCTCCATTTCAGCAAGTCCTCTACGGGCCTTTCTGGACACTAAACTGTTCGATTGCTGCCGTGGCCAGCACTTTCTCCAAATCTCTCAGCAATTTAAAACGTTTTGTAAATGGTGAGCGAGCAACTGGCTCGTCACAATACGCCAGTCACTACTCTTGACGAACTGTGGTATCGTGTTGAAGCTGCATGGGCATCTGTACTTGCACACGCTATCAAAGCTCTGTTTGACTCAATGCCTAGGTGTATCAAGGCTGTTATTACGGCCAGAGGTGGTTGTTCTGGGTACTGATTTCTCAGGATCTATGCACCCAAATTTCGTGAAAATGTAATCACATGTCAGTTCTAGTATAATTTATTTGTCCAGTGAATGTCCCTTTATCATCTGCATTTCTTATTGGTATAGCAATTATAATGGCCAGTAGTTTATGTAGATACAGATGTAGAAATATATTCATATGTGTAAGAGGCGTAGCCATGATCACAATGTGTTGTCAATGTGCATCCAAATGTAGAGAAGATGAATGTTACTTTCGCATTAAAACCAGAATAATGTTCAATTGGCATATCTTAGGTTTATTAGTTGTTAACGATGTCAACTGTTATTTCTTAAATTGTCTATTAATAGTTATTGTAGATTATTTCTTTCTCGTATTTATGATCTCTAAAATTTTAAATATGATTTCCTGGTATTAAATCTGAGTAAATAAATTTGTAAAATATCGTTGCATTTGCTAACTCATATCGGTCTTGGCGAACTAATTTTTGATAAACTTGTGATTGATAAAGGAAAAGCCTGCTATTATTGTAATAAACTCTTTGAATATGTCCGTAACGATGGATTGTAACTTTATCAAATTTATTTGCTGTCCAAACTATTGAAACTTCAATTGTGTATTTTGCCTTTCCCAAGTCAATCACTGTAAAAAGTTTCGCTTCTTCTACTACCACACAGAACTACCCAAATACGCGAAAAAATATCATGTGAAACTATAAAAGTACACACACCAATGCGGAAGGAGTTCAGTAAGTATTCCTCTTCTGCTGAGATGCTCGTAATATGAAACACAAACAGACGTATTACTGCCTTGATGTTGCCGGAACGGAGGCTGGCGCTTCAATTTCCTAGACGCTAAGAAAACATATAAAAAATTAAATATTTCTCCCAATCGGAAACTAAACCAACATCAATCTTTCCCTAGGTAGAGGAAGGTCTTCTATGTACAATGAAATGAATTAAAATCGTCTACCTGTAAAGCAAGAAAAGCATTATTTCATAAATAGAAGTGTTAAAAGCTTTTACTTCCTAAAATATCGATTTAAACATTTTCTACATATACATCAAACCATTATATTTACAATTCTGATATGTGGTAAAATTTTGGATTGATGAGGGTTATCCTCTCTAATGTTTTATTACTTTTTGCATCACGTATATGCAATGTACGTTACTTATTAGATCGAAAATAACTGAAAATTATTTAGCACGTTAGTAAAAATCATAATTTCTGGAACAAGTAGTTTTATTTATTTTGTATCTCAAAATTATAATGAAAAATCTACGACTTTCTACTAAATTCCTAACTGTACTGGTAGAAAGCTCAGTATATTTTTCATTGGTGTACATTTGAACGGATTACATGATCTTCATATTTGTTAATTAACTATTATTTTATGACGTACTGTTCGGAAATAGTTAACAGCACGTGCTAATTCCATCGAGGGCGTAAATTAGCATATTGGTACTGCCCCACAAGTACTCTCGTTTTACTACGAGAGTTGTTAATTATGTTCCAGTACATTGAAAACTTCCACTTTAAAGTTATACATAGAAAAGTGAGCCATTATCCTTGATAATCGAAATATTTTAACGCCAAGACAAATAAAATCAATGTGGTGGCACTACTTGTAGAACCCATTTATTGGATTTATGCTACTACAAGAAAGAGGTGACGGTTACGAGTTAGCTAATAATGATAGTCATAAGTTTTCGCTAGTATAAAAAATAATTTTGCTGGAGCTAAGATCAATTACATTTAATTGCGGAATCGTCGTGTGTTACTCTTGAAAGAGAAGAAACGATATAAGGAGTTTTTCATCTGTCGACGAGGTAGTAATTAGAAACTCGTTCCAAGCTACGATTAATAAAGGACGAATCCCACCGAATTCAAAAGCATTAGCAGTGTTCATAACTACAACACTAGGAGATGATCTTCACTATTCAAGGTTTAATCTAGTTTTGTCACAGAAAGGGATGAATTATGCTGCCACAAAAGTCTTTGGTAACCTACCAAACAGCATCAAAAACCTGACAGATAGCCAACTAGCATTCAAAAATAAATTAAAAGACTTTCTGAATGGCAACTCCTTCTACACTATAGATGAATTTTTAGATTTAAATTAGTAAATATGAAATATATATATATTTCACTAAGTGAGTTTGCCTCTGTAACTTATAAAATAATAGGTGACGCGAAATTTTAATGCTGTAGGTCAACACAAGAAATGTAACGTCGTTGGTGTCACGGAGCGAGAAGCTTCCTCGATGCGCTGTTAGACTGGCGACTGTCGCCGCACACGGCCGTATACCCGACAGTTGGAGCCACACAAACAACCGGGGCTCAATATACCACAGTTACTGACATGGGATGACGATGGCATACACGAACAACAGCGCATCGAAGATGCTTCTCGCTCCGTGACACCGGCGACGTTACAACTCGGCCACACCACGTTTAGAAGGCGCATTGCATTATGCGCAGCGCTTGTGGTATCTGCCCCTGAAACTCTGAAGGGTTGTAGCTCCCAAACTACCAGTGATGTAGTTTAAACTGATTTGGACGCAGCTGGTTTCAACGAATCCAATGCACGATAGAAAAAACTATTGTTCCATTAAAAAAATTATATCTTTGTGATGTAACTATTTGGAAAATGATACAATACACTATGTTCATAGCTCCGCAGAAAGTGTAACATTTCTTGTGTTGACCTACCGCATTAAAATTTCCCGTCACCAATTATTTTATAACTTGCAGAGGCAAACACACTTAGTGATGTAATATTTAGTACAAAGTAATAATTTGTAAAGACACCTTTCATAAACCTGACACGTTCCACATCATTACGAAGTGTCGTATTCATGATCTATGGAACAAGTACTAATCTAATCTAATCTACGAGAAGGAAGGAAAATATATTTCGTTATTATGTTACCGAAACGCATCTTGTCTGCAAACCAATATTACCGGGTGGAAGGTGTAGATAGCCATTCGGTATGGAGTATCATAGTAAAACAAAGTCAACTATTTGCAGCACATTTCAGATGACGTGAAAAGACGAGTAATATCAATGCTTCAGGACACTCTAAACGATCCTTCTGTGACAGTTTCCGGTAACTTCTCTAATGTTTCTAGAAAAATATATTTAGCAGTGAAGAATATTTGCAAATTTTGTTCCGTCATGGGACACAGTGAACTTTCTAAGTGATGCATCATATATTTCTGGAAATATCACTAGATGTTAATAAATAGTTGTTCCCGCTATGTTCAAAATGTGGTGATGGGAGAAGAAGGATAATACTAATGCCGAGGACAGGGAAAATAGAAACTACACATGTGTTTATTACGCAGTCTGTTTGATAAAACTAAAGTGATGTCACTGTGAATTCCATGTTATGGTATTTACAGCAGTGACCGCAGAAATGCATGATACTGTTTATCAGTTCGGAACGTTAGGGAAAATGCGTTGCAATTGAGTTGAAAGCTGAAAGGATATATGCCTCTAGCTATTAATACTTAAATGTGGCAGTGTGGCCATTTGCATACATATTTGGTGTGTGCACTTTTAATTATTTATCCATTTGACCAATTTGGTAATATTAGATCCGTCTTTACCATTTGACCAAGAATTTGTAAAATTTATTTTTAAATCTTATGCTGGTATATACATAACATTAAATAATACACAGTATTAGCTACATGGTGTTGAATAAGTAAATGTGCAGTTTGTAACTTACCATATTAAAGTCATGGATGTTATAACAGATACTGTGTTTCCCTTGAACTTTAAAACACAGTTGCACACGTTTCTGCATGTCCAGAAGCCTTTATGCAGAACATCGGGAGTGATGTTCCGAATGTTACGTGACAGTACAACTTGGAATTCTTGTATGATGTGCGGATTGTCTTCATAGGACTTTCCCTTAAGTGTACCCCATAAAAGTAATTTGGTGCAATCAGGTTTGGTGAATGCAGAGGACAGAGTTCTCGAGAGATGAAGCGATCATCTAAGATGTCCTTTAAACTGTTCATCGTCCTGTGGGCGGTATGTGCAATCGCCCCATCTTATTGGAACCGCGCACTCTCAATTTCGTCCACTTCCAGTTCACTGAGGAAGGCTTACATAATGCAGGTGCAAGTACAGGTGCAAATACGGCACACCAAACACCAAACTTTACATCATGCAGTCGGAACACCATAAATTCATGCGCATGAACCTTTACATCATGCAGTCGGAACACCATAAATTCATGCGGATGAACCTTTACATCATGCAGTTGGAACACCATAAATTCATGCGGATTCTACGTGGACCTCAACATCTATTCTGACCATTCACATAATCGGAGCGGTGAAACAGTGCCTCATCGGTGCACAACTTTGTGTAAAGAATCACCATTGTGGTGCAGGAAGCATAGAAAGCAGTTGAAAAATTACTCACGACCCGGGTGGTTGGTGTCTCTCAGTTCATGCACGATCGAAATTTTGTACGGATACACAGACAGTGCCTTTGAGAGAATCTTGTCAGCGAAACCAACGGACACGTTGGCCTGCTGACTAATCGTCTAACAGATTTCTTTAGACTTCACAGCATCATGTCTTGCACCTCTGCCACCTTCTCTTTCGATGTCGATGTGGATATCCTGCCTTCTTTTGGAGCTTTATGAACTCTTTCGGTCTTTCGAAACTTGGTGATGAGGTTCCGAACAACATTGCGATTAGACATCTTCACTCCAGTTGAGGTAAATTTGTCTACATTCATTAACACATGCTCCACAAAGAACACTCGGGTTGTTTGGTAGTCAGCATCATCATCTAGATCACAATGATATCACACAAGACGTTGGTCCTCATTTAAACGTGACATGTGAACAAATACAAATGCCTATTTGTAGTATGTTCAAATATGATTCAATGACAGTTAAAGTATGTAAAGCAATGGAAAATGTTTTACTAATAATTGACAATCGCGTAAGTCCTTACTTATCACACCACTCCTTAGTTACTTTCTAAACACTACGAGCTTACACACGGAATTTAAAAAAAAAAAAAAAAAAAAACTAGGAAAAAATACACTATTCTGTGTAGAGTGGTAAAATTATACACAATTTCTTCAGTTATTTCGTTCAGTTCGCTAGAGTTCCCAGTGCTACAGCAAGAAAAAACAAAATATTACACAAATAAATCACCCATTCGGAAATGCACAAACGATACATTCACTTTTAACTAAAATGATGTTCATTCCACCGAATATTCATCATTGAGTGTTTGTTAGATCTGACTTCAAAGCAATGCTGAGTTCTTTAAAGCTGCCACACAAAAAAATAGAAACTTGACTTAATATTTTCTAAGTCGCGCAGTCGTCAAATAAAAATTAAAGTCTAGCAACTATCCTGACAAACTCCATCGTCACAGAATATAGTTGGAATCCATGAAGCAACACTGAAGACTTTTTCTATGTCCCACGGATGCAGAATAAAATCAAAGTTCTAGAAGCTCACAGAACAAATATTTTCAAGTTCCACACTAGAACACTTCGGTGAAATTTTACAAGACATCAAGCGACTCCACAGTCGCCTATCGATACGACACGTCTTGTCTGTCAAACAGACACTAACAGACTGCCCCTAACAAGCCAAAATGGCGGCCTTAAGTACCCTCGCAGGCTTACTCTGAAGTTAAATCAGTATCTTGTTTTCACAAACTTACCTCTTTTATATAAAATACAAATGATATAAATACATGTGATGATAGTATATAACGGAAATTTTCCGCTGAAACAGAATATAGAATCAAAAACATTGTACATATCGTAGTTTCTGCGTTATCAAAAGATTAAATTTTTCTACATGTGCTTTTTCTGTATTTAAACATTAATTATTCAACGTATTATCGATATTATGGTTTTATTAACTATTTACGTAAGTCTAGTTTACCGTACTGCCGCTAATACTACAGTTATTGTTGTTTATTTACTAACAATCTAGATTTTATACCTGGAAACGATCTTTATAATGATTTTTGGTTTATTATAACTCACAAACTATTAAAGTGACAGGAGTCGCATTTATATCAGCGCAACCGTCTAGTCTTTATCTTTGAAACGAGCCTACGTGCTCCTTTGCACCATATATAGATCAATAGTAATTTATTTTTAAGTAGTTTTTCGCACATTTCACAAAGGGCAAGCGGGCGCTATTCCGTTTTCCGCTATTCGGTCTGTAACCGCTCGGGTTTTCCCAGCTAGTTGATGATAGACTCGCGACCTGCCACATGCCCATAGCTCCTAAATATCCCCTGAACTAAGACGAATCAGTAGCTATCAAAATTTGTCACTTAACAACCAGAAGGCTACTTGTCAACATACACTCACGATTTTCGCGCGTATGCACGTTTTGTCCCAGAGTTGCAGACTTCAAGTGTCTCCACAAAGCTGACTCCTTACAACACCATGTATATTAATATTTCAAATCACGAATGTTGGTGGGTCGCGCATATCTAAAACACGGGAGCCGCGGCGAAACGGCCGTAGTTAAGTCCCATAAGCTTTACAAACATTCGAACATTTGAACAAACATGGGGAAAGAATTTTTAGCGGTTTCAAGCGACAGTTGACTTACGCGTATATACGTGCTGTGCACTTTAAGGAACCTTATTGCCTGCAAAGGATGAGTCTCGCTCGCTTAGGTAGAATTTGTTGCATCAGCGATGACAACTTGGAACAAATAGAATAAAATCTATTGAATAACTTTATACAATCAATTTTAATTTTGGCAAAGCTTCCACACACTTACTGAACACTCATTGGCTATCTGAGAAAGCGTGACGTAGATGCGCAGACCAAGCCTAAATTCGACGACCGCCATCGTCCGTGATTCCAACAATAATGTATGAAGTTGCTGGTATCTAAGTATTTCTAATATGAAGGGATGACCTGACTGGAAATACAACAAGTACACTTTATTCACCGACTTGTTTCCGTATCATTACACCCATTAGGTTATGTGAGTTGAGTAATACTGGCAAACTGTGGCTACAATTTGTTGCAAGGAACAATGAATCATCAAATGTTCAAATGTTTGTAAACCTAGTGGACCAAAGTACTATGGTCATCATTCCCTAGCTTTACAAATTACTCAAACTAACTTACACTAACGACAAAACACACACACACACAATTATATATATATATATATATTTATGCCCGAGTGAGAACTCGAACTTCTGGCAGGAACAGACGCCCAGTCGGTAGCATGCCGTCATCGACCACACTCCCATGCATGAACCATCCAAAAATATTTAATTATTACGAAGATTTGTGTATGCGTCAATATAAAGAGCACAGTCTATGAAAACTATGAAGTTTGCAATAAACAAGTCAATTATCAAAATATTGAAAGTACTTTAAATTGATCTCATTATCAAATTTGTCATGCTTATTGCAAAGAATATACCTCCCATAAAATATGTCAATCATACTGGTAAATTACTAATGTTTCTTCAGTGATACATAATGCATGATGTAAGCAGCTCACTAATGGTAGGCGATATAACTAAATTTCATTACCCAGCGAAGTGTGGAAATATTAACACACTGGATTCGCATTGGGGAAAACGGCGGTTCAAACCCACACTCGGCCATCCTGATTTAAATGTCTCGTGATTTCCCTACAAAACTCCAGGTAAATGCCGAGATGGTTCCTTTTAAACGCCACATCCAATTTCCATCCGCACCCTTAGCAAAATTCAATCCGGGGTTCTTCTCCGTCTATAATGACCACGATGCCAACGGGACCTTAACCCCCAATCTTCCTTCCTCTTTAATTTACGTTTGGCCATAGGATGTTAATTCTATCGAAACAAGTAATTGACTAAAGTGAAAGCGAGTTAAAGTATCCCATCCATGTATATTGGAAAATAATATGTTATTCTAATGAATACAGTTATTACACTAACTTCAGTTGTATCTTATAATGTAAAATATAGAAATTAACATTATTTTTATTGAATGTCTCATAATGCTATTATTGTTAATGAATACTGTAATTTACACTTATAAACCTATTTTAATAACAGTATTACACAGAAAAAGAGCCACAGGTACGCGAGGAAATTACAAATTTTTAGAAAAAAATGTGTTTTATGTGTACGTTGTAAGATTTGTAAGATGTAAGAGATGATACGATGACCCTGGAATAATGGATTTTTAAAAACAAGTCATCAACTTCAATCCGTTCAATGGACTGTCGTACCACAAATAACCTTTCCTGGAATATTTATTTTTGAAAGATCTCTCAGATATCGCCTTTGTAAATGATAAATGAGGTGAATATAACTATCAAGCAATTATTTGGAGTTGCACTAAACTTAAACTGATTTGCATTTCTTCTTGTACAAAACTGAGACGTTGGAGCTATTCTTCCATCTGACAGCGGTCTACTTAATCTGCAGTTCCACGTGTTACTGTTCCACGATAGAACGTCAGGCATTTTAGATAAAAATGTCAATTGTAAGATAATGCGTGTTACCCATATATTGTTCTAGCACCTGGAATGGTAGATTACTATACTTATCTCTTAGAAAATTGTTGATTCCAAAGTTTTCCTCTGTTGCTAATTTGATATCAATTCTGTAATTATTTCCCCTAATAATATTTTAAAGTGAAGATTTTGTAAATGCCTCATAACCGTGACGCTGAGGTAAAATCTTAAGTTGCTGCCCTTGTTACTTTATTTTCGTCCACCATTACGATGGCGCCTCGTAATTTCGACCGTATGTAAAAGATCTGCGTACGGTGGCTGGAACAGTAGGCCACTCACAGTATAGGATTACACCGGAGCAGTGAGCGTCTAGCCGCAGGGTAGAAGGTAACGGGTCCTATTACACCGGCGACTGGAAAACTTTTCATTGGGAAGTAGCTAGTCTTGATTCGGGTCATCCACACCCTATCTTTCCCCTGGAGGGCTGCAGTCTCGCGGAGTTAGCGGCAGAGCCAGGCAGGAGATTGGAACCGACAGGGGAAATACACATGGGGGATTCAAGTTGTGGCCAGGACAAAGAGGTGACTCGCGCTAGTCGCCTTCCTCAACTGCGTTTACCACCACAAATAGCCACTCGTTTGCAGTAAACGCAAGCCCATTTTATTTATTCACCACGATAACAAGGTGTATGAGAACTCGTGGCACGGTCGATAATGTTCCTCCTTATTATATTTCAGTTTTTGTATAACTTTAGTGAATAAATTGAGAGAATAACTCTTATCACGGCCGCAAAATATTAGACCTAAGAAGCAGACGGTAGACAAATTACAAAATACCGAAGAATTTAAATGTTATTGGATGGTTAATGGTTAACAGTTGTTAATAACAATACTTGTGCAAATTACTCAACTCGCAAGTACAATAATATTCAAATGTTTGTACAGGTATGTGACCAAACTGCAGTAGTCATTAGCCCATAGACTTAACTTACGCTAAGGATAACACAGATACGCATTCCTGAGGGAGGACCCGAACCTCCGACGGGAAGCAGACACGCAATCCGCAGTAAGACAGCTTTGCGCGTACGGTCATTCCCGCGCGGCACAAGTATGACGTCTGTTTAGGTAAAAGCTTGTTCAGCTTGCAACTTATGACTACTTCTTTATACATCACGATCTACAATAAAAGTAAAAAATCTTTGTTTCTGACAGACTGAAATATGTGCCGAATGGGACTGGAACTTGGGTCAAGATATTAGCGGATAATGTTCTTGGAACTGAACGACTAAGCTAACCTTTCACGCTAAATTCAGGCCGGTCGCGGTGGCCGCGGGGACTGAGGCGCTCCAGTCACGGTCTGCACGCCCACTACGGTCGGGGGTTCGAATCTTTCCTCGGGCATGGATATTTGTGCCGTCCTTAGTATAAGGTAGTAAATAAGTAGTTTGTAAGTTTAGGGACTTATGACCCCGTAGTTAAGTCCCATAAGCTTAACAAACATTTGAACATTTTTGAGCTAAATTCAGATCATTAATCCGTCACTAACTAATTCCCACTTTCCACAAAGTAAGTTATGTCATGTAACCTAATTGGCCCAGAAGCAGTGAGAGAGGACAGCATACAGAAAATAGCGTAGCTGTTAGCTACGGACGATTTTTAAAATGAATCTTTCACTATATAAGAGGAAATTTTGTATGATTAAATATTTGTGCCTTATAAGCTACAAATGTTCAAATGTCTGTAGAGTCTATGGGACTTAACTACGGGGTCATCAGTCCCTAAACTTACAAACTACTTATGAACTACTTACAACTAAGGACGGCACAAATATCCATGCCCGAGGGGGGGATTCGAACCCCCGACCGTAGTGGCCGTGCAGACCGTGACTGGAGCGCCTCAGTCCCCTCGGCCACCGCGGCCGGCTATAAGCTACACGCCGATGAACACATAGTAACATAAATGTTCAAATGTTTCTTAAGCTTATGGGACTCAACTGCGGAGCCATCAGTCCATAAACTTACAAACTACTCATAAACTACCTTATACTAAAGACAGCACAAACATCCATGCCTGAGGGAAGATTCGAACCCCCGGCGGGGAACGGACTCGCGCATTAGAGCATAGCTCCTCAATGCGCTCGACTACTTCTTCGTGGAATTGCATCATAGTAATATAATATCAATTCATTCTATTGAGATTTTATGTGGTGCACTCACCTCGAATGGCATCTATCTGCACAATACTGGTTGCGAAATGTAACACTTTTGTGAGAGACTGGTCAACGAATCTTTAGTATAAAAATGACTGTAAATACCTATAACTCTAACAATATTTTCAGACCTAGAACAATTCAATAAGTGAGATGCGTAGTGTGAAGATTGATATAAGTTATCTTGATGGGGCTACGAATCAGGTGTAGTAGCTGCGGTGGAGAGAACAGCCATGGGTAACGATTGAGACGCTTGATTAGAGGCCGGATGAAGTGCTTGAGAACTTAGGTAACACGGCCGTATGCAGATGGGCATTATCCTAGTCCAGTCGCGCATCCCGCTATTGATCCAGAAAGGGCAGTAAGGCAGGCCCCAACAAAGCTTGACGACCTCTTGGTGCTGGCCTCACAATTGCCGGCGGACTCGGCGCTCATGGCGAATGTCATGGGAACACTGTCTTCTAAGCGACGGGTCAGTTACAGACACACCACAGCTGAGATTTAAATAAAATTGTTAATTTCTCAGTTACACACGTGTCATACATGACACAGTTGCTTTCGTACCTAAATTTCCAGAGGACATCCTGCTGGTAGATTAATACTTGTTCCATAGATCATGAATACGACACTTCTTAATGATGTGGAACGTGTGAGGTTAATGAAGGGTGTCTGTACAAGATGTTCCATTACAAAAAATATTACATGACACAATTTTTAATATTATTTATTTATTTAGATTTACTATGTTATATCTAAAAACTCATTCAATGAGCAGAAGGAGTTGTCATTCAGAAATTCTTTTAATTTATTTTTAAATGCTAGTAGGCTATCTGTCAGGCTTCTGATGCTGCTTGGTTGGTGACCAAAGACTTTTGTGGCAGCATAATTTACCCCTTCTGTGCCAAACTCAGATTTAGACCTACGTAGTGAAGATCATCCTTTCTCCTGGTGTTATAGCTGTGCACACTGCTATTACTTCTGAACTGGGTTGGATTATTATTAACAAATTTCATAAGTGAATATATATATATATACTGTGAAGTTACTGTGAGGATACCTAAATCCTTAAATAAATGTATGCAAGATGATCGTGAGTGGGCTCCAGCAACTATTCTGATTACACGATTTTGTGCAATGAATATTTGTTTACTCAATGATAAATTACCTCAGAATATGATACCATACGAAAGCAGTGAATGAAAATAGGCATTGTAAGCTAATTTACTGAGATTCTTATCGCCAAAATCTGGGGGCACGGCGGTACCATCCATTTCTCGAAGCCGTCCATGCACATTCGACCCCTGTACCTTCGTCATGGATAAAGCAAGAAGCATGAATTTTCCGAGACGCACAGTACCTACCATAAATATAGCTATTTTACCAAATTATAATAATGTAAACCTTATACTTAACGAAATACTAGCAGCTGAAAATCGCTACTTGTGTCACTCACTCGGCGATTGTAAAATTTCTAGGTATTTGTAGTAATTTCGTATTTAGATAATTTTTATCCTGGAATGGTAGGACAAATTCAAACTCCGTGAATATCAATCCCCTCCACGAACGCATATTCTGTGGGCGAAATAATATCTCGTAAATTGGTGGCGTATTTAACTTGCTGGTACTGGTCTCATGGTAAAGCACTAGACTCCCACAGTAAAGGCTGCATGTTCTATTCTCGGTTACCTTACATATATTTATTCACTTTTTATTTTAGCTTAAACTTCAGCTTTCTATGGTGTTAGGAGTCGTGAGAAATGATATATGATTCGAATTTAAAAGAAAAAAAAAGTTCATATGTTAGTAACTGTAAGAGACTCAACTGCTACGGTCATGTCCCTAGGCTTAAACTAACATATGCTAAGGAGAAAACACACACCCATGCCCAAGGGAGGATTCGAACCTCCGACGGCGAGCAAACGCGCGCTCTGCAGCAAAGCGTCTTGGAGCGCTTGGCCACTCCACCGCGGTTTCGAATTTCTATTTGAACGTTAAGTGCAATCAGCACACTGATGGTATCTTCCGTGTTCACATTCAGTCAACTGTGTATAACACTTTCGACAGTGAAACGTTTAATGAATTACATCTAACGAAAGTCGACGTCTTTAGTGACGAAGCTTGGTAGTCTGCAATGGCTGAATATAACTCATTTAGACATAAAAATTGTTACATCTAAGTATCTAAGAAAGGCTTTCCTTACATCAAGTTTACAGATCTAAGGCAAATAACAGTTAATAAGGAATATATAAAATGCATTACCTGACTCAAAAATTACACAAGAATAATGTATAATCACGTAAGAAAAATGTACAGTTAGGGTTCGATAGTTCGACGTCGCTGAGACAACCTCGAAATGTTGAAAACTCGGTCTTTTGGAACTTATGTGGAAAAATGGAATAAATCGATGTTGTGGGAATATAGGTGTCTAACGTGTACTTTGTTACCTGCGGAACGGTAGTGCCCTCGCCAAGACGACCACACAGCCGTAGCATCCTTTTTTCGAATCCATACACGGTACTTTCTACCCCATGTCTCTTGGTTGTGAATACACCTACAAACTAGAACTTTCGGTGACCAAGAAAATCTACTGTAACTAGATACATTCCCAAATTATACTCTTGTGTAACTTATAGTTCGTCTGAAATCGTTAATTCCGTAACTCACTCATCGATCATCAAAATGCACTTCTAGCATACAAAGAGACTTAATATTTTGTATGCATTTAGTGTTTCGCATGTGATGGTAACGATCTTGCCGGAAAGCGCTGGCCTCGCATGTGAGAGATCCTAGATTCCATACTTGGTGGGATGTAACATCTTTCTTTTTTATCTTCATTATATTACAGCGTGAACCTCTCTAAGATGTGATGAATCATCAGGAATGACATGCGACAGGTGATTATAGGATGAAGGATGCAGTAAATATTTGACTAATTAGTTTTGGACACATGTCAATTTCCGAGTGTATGGTAACTTTACGCAACTTACAATAGATTATAATACGAGCGTCATTTAATAAGTAATGTAGCACACTTCTTTTAAAAAGTAATTAATATACATATACAAAGGTAACAAGCAGTGCGCTGTTATTGAATTTGCGTGTGCGCGAAAAGAAACTGTGGTTAACATCCATAAATGTCTTTGTGCAGTGTGGCGACGCTACAGTTGATAGAAGTACAGTTTGGTAATGGCGAAAGAGAGTTACAGCCTCAAGGAATTCAGAGACTGACCTCCATGATCAGCCACGGTTTGGACATCCTGTCCATCATTCGTTCCGAAGGAAGTATGACAAGTCGACAGTTGGTCTACGTTTGTCTGTCAGCGTTGGAAGTGCATCTGCAATGATCGAGACTGTTGTATATTCAAAGAGGTGCTCACGACGGGTTCACAGAATTCCACAAGATCAATCGAAAAGCCATTTCATTTCAATTGCTGGAGAGTTTTGAGGCCGACAGAGAGGCCCTTCTCTCACGAATCATTACGGGGCGAATGCTGGATACACCACTTTGCGCCGGAAACAAAAATGAAGTCAATGGAGAGGCATCATCCTCATTCATCACAACAGAAGAAATTCAAGACAACTCCCTCTGACGCAGTATTACGGTGAAAGTGTTCTGGGATTCGGTTGGAGTCATTCTCGTGGGTGTGATGACAAGAGGGTCAACCATTAATTCAGAGGCATACGTGAAGACTAAATAAACTGAAGAACCTGCTCCGACGTGTTCGACGGACATGACTACAGCAGAAAATGTGCTCCAACACGATAATGCACGCCCACACACAAGTCTGAGAATGCCGGAACTCATCCTGCTTATTGAGTTGGACAACATTGCCTCAGCCAACCTACAGTCCAGACATGGCATCATCGGACATTCATTTCTATGGGCCGCTTGGAACTTCTCTACTGGTAACACGTTTTGAAGATGACTAGCGTGACAGTCATACAGTGAAAACATTGGCTACGTTTACAGGGCAAAAACATTTACTGGCAGGGGATACATACTATCTCGCAACGTCGGCTATAGTACGTTATGGAGACTACGTAGAAAAATAGGACGTGGGCAAGACATGTTGACATACACTGTCACTGAATTCTGATTCTTAAGAATAAATATGTTTTGGGAAAAATGTATGTCATTAATTATTCAAGAACATGGTAAAAAAGTGGCCTTAAAGCAAACCATTGTAGTTCGTTTCTGAGATGGGTAAATTCCCTGAACAAAATACTATGACAGAGATGAACACATCTGAATCTGAGAAGTGATTATAGAGTTTTGCAGTGGTAACACAAAAGTTCAAACGTTTGTAAAGATTATGGGACTTAAATGCGGGGTCAACAGTCCCTAAACTTACAAACTACTTATGAACTAACTTACACTAAAGACAACACAAACATCCATGCCCGAGGGAGGGTTCGAACTTCCGACGCGATAGGCCGCACGATCCGCCACGTGGCGCACCAGACCGCTCGGCTACTCCTGCGCGGCCATTGGTAAGATGAAAACTTAAGAGACTGCAGAAAGGTAGAAAGGTTAGGAGATGGAACCTGGACAAAGTGAATGAACCAGAGGTGGTTGCGAGTTTTAGAGGGAGCATTAGGCAAGGATTGGCTGAAACGGGGGAAAGTAATACAGTAGAAGAAGAATGGGAAGCTCTGATAGATAGGGTAGTGAAGGCAGCAGAGGATCATATAGGCAAAAGGACAAGACCTAACAGAAATCCCAGAATAACACAGGATATAGTGAACTTAATTGATGAGAGGAGAAAATATAAAAATTCAGCAATTGAAACAGGAAATAGGAAGTGCAAACGTCTGAAAAATGAGATTGACAGGAAGTGCAGACGAGCTAAGCAGGAGTGGCTTGAGGACAAATGCAGAACCGTAGAAGAATGCATAACTAGGGGAAAGGTAGATACCGCCTACAGGAAAATAAAAGAGATATTTGTAGACAAGAAAAGCAGGTGTATGAATACCAAGAACTCATACGGAAAACTAGTACTAAGCAAAGAGGGGAAAGCTGAAATATGGAAGGAATACATAGAGGGACTATACAAAGGAAATAAACTTGAAGACAGTATTCTAGAAATGGAAGACGAAGTGGAGGAAGATGAGATAGGAGATACATTGCTGCGAGAAGAATTTGACAGGGCTCTGAAGGACTTGAATCGAAACAAGGCCCCTGGAGTAGATGATATTCCGTCTGAACTGCTGATATCGTTGGGAGAGCCAGTCGTGAAAAAATTGTATCACCTGGTATGCAGGATGTATGAGACAGGGGGAATACCCTCCGACTTCAAGAAGAATATAGTAATTCCAATTCCAAAGAAAGCAAGTGCGGACAAGTGTGAAAATTACAGAACTATCAGTTTAATAAGTCATGGGTGCAAAATACTAACACGAATTATATACAGACGAATGGAAAAACTGGTGGAATCCGACCTCGGGGAAGATCAGTTTGGATTTAGGAGAAATGTAGGAACACGTAAGGCAATACTCACATTACGACTTACCTTAGAAGATAGGCTAAGAAAAGGGAAACCTACGTTTTTAGCGTTTGTCGATTTGGAGAAAGCTTTTGACAATGTCGATTGGAATACACTCTTCTAAATTCTGAAGGTAGCAGGGGTAAAATACAGGGAGCGAAGAGTTATATTCAACCTATACATAAACCAGACAGCGTTTATTAGAGTCAAAGGGCAAAAAAGGGACGCAGAGGTTAGGAAGGGAGTAAAACAGGGTTGTAGCCTTTCCCCAATGTTGTTCAATCTGTACATTGAGCAAGCAGTGAAGGAATGGAAGGAGAAATTTGGAGAGGCAATTACAGTTCAGAGAGAAGAAATAAAAACTTGGCGGTTTGATGATGACATAGTAATTTTGTCAGAGACTGCAAAGGAGCTGGAAGAGCAATTTAATGAAATGGACAGTGTCTTGAAAGGAAGATATAAGATGAACATTAACAAGAACAAAACGAAGGTAATGGAATGGAATGTCAGAAAATCAGGCGATGCTGAAGGAATTAGATTAGGTAATGAGACAATAAATGTAGTAGATGAATTTTCTTATTTGGGTAGCAAGATTACTTCTGATGGCCGAAGTAAAGAAGATATAAAATGCAGAATGGCTATGGGAAGAGAAGCGTTTCTAAAGAAGCGAAACTTGTTAACATCCAATATTAATTTAAATCTTAAAAAGTCCTTTCTGAAAGCATTTGTCTGGAGTGTATCATTGTATCGGAGTGAAAGTTGGACGATAAGGGGTTCAGATAAAAAGAGGATAGAGGCTTTTGAAATGTGGTGCTACAGACGAATGATGAAAATTAGATGGGTAGATCATGTAACTAATGAGGAGGTGCTTAACCGAATCGGGGAGAAAACGAGTTTCTGGCATATCCTGACTAAGAGAAGGGATAGATTGGTTGGACACATTCTGAGACATCAAGGAATTTTCAACTTAGCATTAAAAGGAAGCGTGTGGGTAAAAATCGTAGAGGGAGACAAAAAAATCAAATGTTTGTAGAACTTATGGGACTTAACTACGGGGTCATCAGTCCCTAAGCTTACAAACTACTTATGAACTAGCTAAGACTAAGGACGGCACAAATATCCATGCCCGAGGGGGGATTCGAACCCCCGACCGTAGTGGCCGTGCAGACCGTGACTGGAGCGCCTCAGTCCCGTAGAGGGAGACCAAGGGACGAAAATAGACTGCAGATTCAAAAGGATGTAGGTTGCCGAACGTATTTTCAGATGAAGAGACTTGCACAGGACAGGGTAGCGTGGAGAGCTGCATCAAACCAGTCTGCGGACTGAAGACCACAACAACAACAACAACATACAACATGATACCGAGAGACAATAAACTATCATCTAAACTGGAGTTTGTTGAAATTGCACGACGCATTCAAAAGTTGGTTAATTACAGTTTGATTTTTCTATATTTTGATATAGACGTCATAAATATTTGTACTTTTTTAGATATTGATGTCAACTTAGCAAGTTAACGCACACAAAAATCACGCATCGACCCATTTCCGTTTTCATGATCTGATCCGTTTAACATCTTATTCAGGGGTCGCGTTTGTTTCGCGTCACTCCAAAATTTATTCAGAATACACTTTTCAGATACTTATAGGAGGTAATCGAATCCAAAATTAAATTTACCCTTATTTGCGGCTCACCTTCTAATTCCTTTTTGCAAACTTAATTTTATCCTTGTCTGACATTCCTATGGACATCCATCTTTACAGGCAGTAATAAAATTCACTGGATGGTACCTTCCATCATTAGCAAGACTCTTCGTTGTTCCTGTACTCATAAATGGAAATCAATGTCGCACCTTGACTTGCTGCCAATGAATTTAATTCTGTCTATACATCTCGAATTCGCTGTTCAAAATGCGCGTTTTCATTACTTACTATAGAATTAATTTCCAATCTATTTTTAATTATTTCTTTTTTACAATCAACCACCCTATTCGTCTTAGTGGTTGCTTCCTCAAAGGTATTTTACCTGTGCACTCAATCCTCCACACTACCACCCAGTTTTCCTGCACCTTATCCAACTTTCCCCTAAACGATTTTCGGCTGTAGTGACTCTGATGTTAACCGGGCCAAACTCTTCAGAAACTTTGCAGATATCTGTCCTGACAACTTCTAATTTTTATTTAATCGTTCCTTTTATTTCGCCTATAATTTTTCTCATCTGAGTTTTAATACTGGTCACATTTGAATTCACTCAATCTATCTCGAGGTTATTTGTTTTTCAATTATGCATCAAAATTTTAATTTACACTTTTAATTTTTGTACTAGAATTTGAATTGACACTTTTTATATCTGATTTTATATTTTCAGTTTTAGAATCAAGGTTAGAATTTACACCTCTAATTTTCGAAGTAACGTTTGAATTTACACTATTTATATTTGACTTTATATTTGATGGCAATTGTAAAAGCAGCACCATCTGTCACTTAAAATCACCTAGAATATCAATTTTATTCTCAGATTTTAGGCTTTGCCCTTCCTCATTAATATATTTCCCATTGACGCTACGACGTCCTGATTTCGGACTACCATTAGGTTGGTCATTCTGATTTTCTGAATCACATAGGCGGGAAGACTGTTTAACTGTTGTGATCTCCAACACGACCGATGAATCTGCAAATTCACATACCTTTCCACTATCGGAGTTTGTACTGAAATTATGTCATGCTGGGTGCTACTTCTGTACCGCTAAAAAGTGGGGTAGCGCCCGTTATCGACGTTTGTAGATTTTGAAGCGGAGTCCGTGACGTGCGTAGACTGCCGTTGTTGTAGCCATCGATCCTCGAACCGACAACAAAGACTGCTTTTTGTTGCTGCTGGATGTAGTTTAGCCCGTTTCTTCAGAGCTTCTTTTTCTTTCTTGAAGTCTATGTCTACTTCCCCACACCTAACTATTGCTATAAATTCTCACGCATACAGCTGCTGCAAGAAACTTATTCTCAGAGCCCCCATGCAAACAGTCTATTTTACAATTGATATCAGAACCTTGATCACGAATTTATTGTAATGTGAAATTATTTTTAAAAAATACTGTTAATTAGTATTACATAAAGTCTGAAATTAATCAATAGACAAACCAGCTTTCATGAGTTTGACCGCTCATGCCAAACAATATTTACGTAAATTATTCGCAAATTATATAATAAATCGACACACTAAGTTAAATATACGAGAGGTAAATGATTCTGCTTGCATTTTCAGCGCTACTGTGGAGAATATGATGATCTGTTTATATTTCCATTGTAAACCATGAGATGTGCGTAATTATTCCCACATTGTAGATGTCTTAAATGATGACGGTGAGCAATTTTATAGGTTATTTTTTTATTCTTAATTGCTGGAGTGTCGGACTCACAGATGTCCTTCTTACACCCTTAGGAAACACTCCACTAGCAGCCCTCATTAGTTTCGAATACAAAGCTTGGGCCTTTCCTCCATTTCCTCCGATTTGGACAAACCACTGATTGGCTGCTCGGCTTAACCCGCTACTACCTGCACTGTCTGGCAGCTGCTATAACCGCTTGCCACGTCCACTGTCGGCCTTTTATCTTCCCACACAATACCATGACTTACGTTAATTATAGGACTCTACGGACGTTCTTTCCATAAAGTCACAAGCTGAAGTTGGGCTGTTGCATCATGATGACATAAACTTCATCTGTGAGGATGGATGAAATAATATGTTTTTGTAAATATTCCAGTAGGCTTCTATGTAGAAAAAAGTATGTAAGTACGGTACTATATGAATCCCTATACTGTTCAGACTGCATAATCTGACATGTAGGTTACAGATATTATTTCTTCCAGTTTCACTGCGGGTAATTTATGTTGTATTCTTGGGTGCATGTCGACAAACATGTATTCCTGCCTAACCACCACCGCCAGAAGAATGACAAATTCGTAATATATATATATATATATATATATAATATATATATATATATATATATATATATATATATATACTTTCGATAAGCTAGAATGTAGGTATTATTAATGCTGGTTCTATTTGTAGCAATTTAAGCTATCTTACGAATGAAAATGTCTATATTCACTTATCAGATACAGAAATGTACATCTCTGTCAATTTACTTTGTTCAGGGACTTCACCTACTTGAGAAATGATCTACTTTGGTTACATTGTAGGTCAGTAATTTACTATTGATTGTTGCATGTCGTGTAAAGTAACCTTAAACTCAGGAACAAGTGTTCTAAAATAAACAGCGGAATACTTATTTTTATTCTTCGTTCTCTGAAGAGGTGCTAAATGTAAATTCTGGCAACTTCTCACATCGCAGAGATGTGTAGACTAGGTTAAAACGAGAGTTTTAAAAGATAACTACATAACCCCACCAGCTATGGAACGTAGGACCTCTCACATGCGAGTCTCACGCTTTATCATTAAACCATGACCATCACATCACAGTTGATATAAATTTAGCAAATATTATTGTGGCAAGTGGTACGAATGCTCGAAAACGAAATAGATTTTTAGGGAAGTTTGAGTATTTCTTTCATTAAAGGCTAAATAATAACTAAATACAAAATATTAAGTTTCTGTCATTGCTGTAAGGTCTAGGTGGTGATATTCCGCAACTTCAGACTATCATGCTGTGATACTAATGAAGTTGACGTCCGTTAGATGTAATCCGCCCAACTTTCCACTCTCGAAAATGCGTACGTGAAGACGGATGAATCCATCAGGAACTAATATTAATTAAGACTTCTCTCATCGTAGAAAGGCGAAGGCTACGATAAAATTAAAAGCGAACCAAAGATTGCGTTTCGTTGGCAGAACACTTGGTACATAGCAACATTTCTACTAAAGAAACTGCCTACACCACACTTGTGCGTCCTATTTTGGAGTATTGTTGCGCATTGTGGGATCCCCACCCAGTGGGAGTGACGGACGATTACAGTAAGTACAGAGAAGGTCAGGTCGGTTTGTATTATCGCGATTTAGGGGAGAGAGTGTCACGGAAATATGCACGAATTGGGTAGGAAATCATTAAAAGAAAGGCATTCGTTGCGCCAATATCTATTTGCGCAATTTCTTTCACCAACTTTCTCTTCGGAATACAAATATATTTTGTTAGCACCCACTTACATAGCAAGACGTAATCAACAAAATACAATAAGGGAAATCAGATCGAAAACGAAAAGATTTAGATGTTCCTTTTTTCCACGCACTATCAGAGAACATCACAAAAGCGGTTCCACTAACTCTCTGCCACGCACATCAATGTGACTCGCATAGTATATATGTAGATGTAGATGCAGAAAAGGGGAAACAAGATATATTTACCCAAATGGAAATCGAACTTGCGATATCGACGATGGTAGCACAGCGCTTTATAACTAGACAATCGCCAACATGTTTATCATTTGGTCAGGTTAGGTATCTCTTTCGTCAAGCTAAAAAAAAAGTTCAAATGTTTGTTAAGCTTATGGGACTTAACTGCGGGGTCATCAGTCCCTAGACTTACAAACTACTTATGTACTAGCTATTACTACAGACGGCACAAATATACATTCCCGAGGGGGGATTCGAACCCCCGACCCGCCAAGCTAAAATGCGTTAGAAAACTAGAGTGTTTTTTGCGGGAGGTACCTATCGTGGGTGGGTGGACATCAACTTGATTACATACAAAAACTTTGAAAGAGAGTGGTCTTAATGTTCACCGCTTTAGCTAATGCTGCAACAGAACTTTGTGGAATGCCGTATTACCCTAATTTGTGTTACCAATTATATTTTTCATGAACATGAGTTTTTTTCACGACATATCAAACAACATCAGTTTTCATTTTAATACTAGAGCACGCGGTAACGAAGGTGGAGTGATATTTCCAACTTTATTACTTAACAAGGTGGGGGTACATAGTGCCGGCAAGGGGGTCAGTTTGAGCGCTGTAATTACTTCAACATCTGCACCCGTACATCACTGTGAAGTACGAGGCAGTAAGTACGTTATACGGCTTCCTCCCATTACACTGATGAATTGAGCTCGGTGAGAATGATATTACATAGAGCACGTTGACAAAGAGTTATCATAATCCATCTTCACTGTGCAGAAGAAGCATAATCTGACACTTTCTTTAGTTGTTTTCTTAATCTTATTAGATTAAGCTTTCAGATGCCGTCTTACATCAGACTAGAGTTTAAAACATGCAGTTACTTCACCCTTACAAATTTAAATGACTTGTTAAATTATTTAAGTTTATTAAAAGTCGATTTTAATCGGCAGTACTGACCAAGAAATACTACTACTACCACTAGTAGGTCTATTACTACCAGTATTTGTGTTACTGTTACCAGTAATGATAATGAAAGTAATAATACTGTAGAGCGTTGAAACGGAGAAATTCAAGCAGTCACCACGAACTAAGAATAATGGAGGCCGAAGAAAATCTTGTTTGTAAAAAAGAACAAAAAAATTTTACGAATGCATACAAACACAAATAGTGAATTATTGTTGTTGGAAAGTGTAGCTCAATCCCGTTCGCTGAAGTAATAAAGGGGATTATTCCAATTCCTGTAATGAATTAGCAATTCAGAAATCTGCTGATGGAGGAGTGGAACCAAGAGGACTGATGGAAAAAGGAGTATCTTTTGTGAGTTTTAAAGAATAGCGAAGGGATATATGAGAGATAGCATATATTTATAAGGCGGTAAGAGGAGAGAGAATATATGGAAACCTCTGTGTTTCTCTTCCCGTCACCAGAAGAGCTGTGAAGTTCGAGCAATGTCTGGAACGTTGCAGATACATCGATTTCAATCATATGTCACCTGTTTCAGGAGGCGTGACTTCCTGAGAAAGACTACCAGAAATCACTACCAGAGACACAGGCATGGAAATCTCAAAAATAGCCAACAAAAATAAACACCTGCTCACTCTTCAAGAAAACTACCATATCCAAAAAACGATAACAGAAAAGAAACATCTCATAAATGACCAAACCAATCTAGCAAACAACACACTTTTCTAGCTTATTGGCCACCTAACGTAAAAATTAACACTTTGCGAGTCAACCTCCCCTCCCCCATTCACAAAAACACAAATCGTAATACCTTCGCTTCCCCGACCCCCCCCCCCCCCCCCCCCCCCAAGCCCTATTAAATCTGCATTTACTCATCTGAAAAATCATCTGAACATCCTGTTCGCCGAAATTAAATCTCTATCTCACACCCACACTCACTCACTCAGTCTCTCTCTCTCTCTCTCTCTCTCTCACACACACACACACACACATATATATATATATATAAATACACACACACACAATGTTGAATTAAATTGTATTAATGCGTTGGCAACACTCACAGACCACACGAAAAACAAATGAACAGACAAAAGTAACATAGCGACACTGTAGTTAAGTGATGAACAAGTCGAAAGGCATTCCATTTAAAACAAGTGATATGCAATCTTTATGCAGTACAAATAAGTGAAACGAAGTGATGTTATGTGCTGTGATGAAACGGAAAAACAACGCAAAAACACACGAAAACTGGCGTACACGGCCGAAAAACACACGCCATAAACAAACTAACTCCAGCCAACAAGACAGAGAAACAACAGTGAGATGTAATGAAGAGACAACACTGAATTTGAAGTTGAAAGCACATAGGCCTAACGTGCTCAAAGTTTTTTTAAACCCTATTTTTCATCTATGTATTGAAAACAAACTGTACAAACCTTTGTATAATTTACAGACCACAGAAAATGCTTTTCAAATAAAAAGCGAAACGCGTCTGTTGTAAAATAAACCTCTTTATTGCAGTCAGCATAAGACGGATTACCTCTTATAATCAATTTTTATTTCTTACTTGAAATGAAATTTTTACAAACGGTAAATACCCATGTATTGATTATAAGTGACTTGTTTTATACTTCCAGGCTCGTACATGATCTTTATCTGGTGTCAAATGTGCTTTTAGTCTGACCAATGTATCTTCCATCACAGGTGTTGCATTTCACTTGGTATATTCCTGATTTTCCGTATGGATCTGTATTTTTTATTGATTTCGGAAAATATTTTTTAAGTGAGTTGTTGGTTCGGTGGGCTATTTTGATGCATTGTTTTTTGAAAATGTTGAATATTCTGTATGTGTATTTGTGATTGTATGTCATCGTATAGCATCTGTTTCTTTTCTGCCTTTGTGTTGTTCTTGTGTGTATCTATGTATCGAAAACAAACTGTACTAACCTTTGTGTCATTTACAGACCACAGAAGATCCTTTTTAAATAAAAAGCGAAACGCGTCTGGTGTAAAATAAATATCTTTATTGCAGTCAGCATAAGACGGATTACCGCTTATAATCAATTTCAACAGCTGCTGCGGAAGATGGCCACACAACCAAAGAAATAAAAACGTTTTATGCTTTTGAAGGCATCGAGATATTTTAATGTTTTCCACAGTGTAACTATATGTTCTGTCAAAATTACCTTCTCTATTATTTTTATTCCTAGATACAAGACTGCCGGCGTGGCGCAATGGATAGCGTCACTTCGATCCTAAAGAAATCTTCTGGGAAGTTAAGGAAGGAAGCTTGAGGTTTAACGTCCCGTCGACAGCTTGGCCATCAGAGACAGAGCTGACGCTCGGAATTTTGGAAGGAAGGAAATTTAGGATTTAACGTCCCGTCGACAGCTTGGTCATTAGAAACGGAGCTTACGCTCGGATTTTCGGGTAAGGATGGGAAAGGAAATCGGCCGTGCCCTTTGAAAGGAACCATCCCGGCATTTGCCTCGAGTGATTTAGGGAAAACACGGAAAACCTAAATCTGGATGGCCGGAGGTGGATTTGAACCACCATCCTCCCGAATGCGAGTCCAGTGCGTTACCACTGCGCCACCTCGCTAGGTCTGGGAAGTTATGTGCCGTTGACAATGTGACGATCCCGCCGTTGACAATGAGAAGAGTTCCAGTCACAAACACAGACGACCGGTTAAACTGTGAAGTGCTTGTCGATTACAAAAAGTTTATTAGGCTCACAAAAGAAATTTCCATACCAGCGGCTGTCATGAGCATTACCAGTGGTCGAGGAGAGATTTGGATCACTAATTGTTACGAGCAGTCACAACTTACTCCCAAGAGAATATGTATCGAGACACCTGAACCAATCCAAGACGTTGAGCTCAACGTTATCAACGAAGACCCATACTCTGCTGACAACATGCTGGAGGCAACAACCGTGGAACTGCCCATAGCCGACCGCGGTGGCCAAGCGGTCTGCGGCGTGCCAGTCACGGTCTGCACGGCCCCTGAGGCCGGGGGTTCGAATCCCCCCCTCGGGCATGGCTGTTTTTGCCGTCTTTAGTATAAACTAGTTCATAAATAGGTCGTAAGTTTAGGGAATGATGACCCGTAGTTAAATCTCATAAGCTCTACAAACATTTGAACATTTTTTGGAATTGCCAATAGGGACCGGACTGACCAAGGAACAACGCCAGCGGGTGTTACCTATCCTACGACAATTTTAGGGTGCTTTTACACCCCATCAGGGTAAAAATCAGAGGAAATTGCCCACGATAAGTCACTGTAATAATACTGGGGAGCATCCACCAATTATATAGAGTGTCGCCAGCAGAAAGACGTATAATTCTGGAGGAAGTGGAGAAGATGTGGCAAAAAGACATTATTCAACCTTCGGAGTGTTCTTGGTCGTCTCCGGTGGTCCTCGCAAGGAAGAAGAATGGCACGTGGCTATTCTGTGTCGACTATCGACGGCTGAACAAAATCGCAAAGAAAGATATCTACCCATTGACGCACACTGACGACACCTTAGACTGCTTGAAAGGAGTTACATACTTCTCAACTATGGACATGCAGACAGATTACTGACAAATCGAGGTTGACGAAGCTGACAGGGAAATTACGGCTTTTATTACACCTGACGGCCTCTATGAATTCAAAGTAATGCCATTTGAATCATGTAATGCTCCGGCCACATTCGAACGCTTTACGGACAAATTGCTTTGACACCTTAAGTGGACGACGTATCTTTGCTATTTATATTACATTGTCGTACTGTCGAAAACATTTGAAGAACATCCGAGTTGCCTGTCAACTGCGTTGAAATGTTTTCAGACTGCAGGACTCTGCCTCAATCCAAAGTGCCTCTTCGTCACGAAAGAGACAAAAATCCTGGGGCACCTAGACAACGAAGATGGTGTCGGTCCTGATTCTAATAAAGTAAGGGCAGTCACAGATTTTCCAACTCCTCAGCACATTCGTGATGTGACACATTTTCTCGGGCTGTGCTCATACTACCAACGTTTCATAAAAGGTTTTTGTAACAAGGCACGTCCATTGCAAGAACTTCTGCAAGGAGACGCCAAGTTTTATTGGGATGAGACAAAAGTATGAGCTTTCCGGGCATTTAAGGAGGCTCCAACTTCCGCACCAGTTTTAACCTTATACTACGAGAGTGCGGAAACCGAACTTCACACTGACGCTAGCGTGTATGGGATTGGTGCAGTGCTTGTGAAAATACAGGAAGGTGCTGAAATGGTGATAGACTGTGCATCAATAGTACTCTCAGAGCCCGAGATAAACTAATCGACAACTGAGAAAGAACGTCTCGCAGTTATCTGGGCTATCAACAAGATCCGGCCATATTTATTTGACAAAGCATTCACCGTCGTGACAGCCCATCATTTTTGTGTTGAGTGACTAGCTTGAAGGACACATCAGGTCGACTAGCAAGATGGGCACTAAGACTCCAAGAGTACGACGTCACAGTGGTATTCAAGAACAGGCGCAAACACAAGGATGCCGACTACCTTTCGAGGAATCCATTAGTGGAACATAACAGCATGAATGAAATTTCAGCCTTCGCTGACTTTTGTGACTTTACAGCTGAACAGAGCGAAAATCCAGCACTATTAATTACCATATAGGCCTTGGAGAAAGGAGAACCCACCAACGGAGAGTTCCAACTTAGAAACGGGACACTGTGTAAGAGCAACTACGGTCCACTGGGCCCAAATAGGTATTGATTGTTCCAGCTCATCTCCAGATAGCTTTTTTCAAGTATTTCCACGATGTTCCAATATCCGATCATCTGGGATTCGTGAAGACCCTAGATAGAATCAGACGCAGGTATTACTGGAAAGGTCTCTACCGATCTGTCAAGCACTATGTGGGTCACTGTAAAGAGTGCCAGCGACGGAAGCATGTGCCGCAAATACCTCCAGAGCATATCGTACCAATTTCACCTGCAGCAGCTCCATTCCATCGAATTGGAATCGACCTGTTAGGAAGGTTCCCAAAGTCACCCAACAACCAGTAACCCATGGATAATAGTCTGCACTGACAACCTCACACGCTACGTTGTCACCAAATCTGTGCCGAATGCAGAAGCTCCATATATCGTAAAATTCATCGTAGAAGACATTATTTTGATTATTCTGAATCATGGAGCACCATGTGTGATGATATCTGATCGTGGAATAGTATTCCAGTCAAAACTAGTATCAGAGGTAATGTCACGTTGCGACATTGTCCACAGAATGAAAACTGCATACCATTCTTAGACAAATTGTCTTACAGAACTTTTTAACAAGACGTTAGCAGATACACTGTCGATGTACGTCGATATTGAGCAGAAGGATTGGGATACAATACTGCCAGTCGTGACATTTGCTTACAATACCTCAAGACAAGATACCACAGGCCTCACGCCGTTTTTCCTGCTCCATGGCAGTGAAGCTGAGACGACAATGGATACTCTGTTCCCGTTCCAGCCGGACGACACTCAGGATGACTATGTTAAACAGCTCATCACCAGGGTCGAAGATGCAAGACAGCTGGCTCGCATACGGACACTGGACGCCCAGGCAAAGCGCCGTCAGCGGTATAACGACAAGCACCGACCTGTTGTGTACAGCCCAGGAGATCTGGTATGGATTTTTACCCCAGTACGGAAAGTTGGACAATCATAAAATTTATTGAAGCGATACGTTGGTTCATATCGTGTCATACGCCGCCTTTCAGACGTCACATTCGAAGCTGAGGATTATGAGCCATCGTCGAAACGACAAAAACGAAGAGACATTGTTCACGTCCTCCGCATGAAGTCTTACTACGATCCTGATGAGCCGATAGGCGAAAATTACTTCTTGTTCAAGGACTCTAAGGACGGTAATGATATTGATGAAGCCACGATCGGAACATCAGTCGTCAGTAATCGTACAGAAGGGAAGAATTGTCCAGAACTGCCGTACAGATCAAGATCCAGGACATTGCAGCTGACTCCAAAGGGAACCTAACAGCGGGTTGCTCTTTTTCAGGAGAGGGAGCAATGCCACAATTTACCGGACTATCGGTGTGGCGCAATGGATAGAGTCAACGATTGCGTTGCTGAAGGTCGCCGATTCGATTGCGTCCACCGGCGAAAATTTATTTCTTTGTATTTATCATTTCCAGAATGTTCTACATGTTTCTTATATTAACTATTCTTCTAATTTCTGGTACATTCTGTCTGTGTGTAAATAGCAGAGCACTCTGCCCGAGAGGCAGTCAGTGCTGCGTGTATGTTTCATTTCGCAATAAAGCTGCTTTCAGTATAAGTGCTGTGTTCAGTTGACAACCCTGCCTTCGAAGTCAAGCCTGCTTCCATTTCAACGCGACAATATTTCTTTCTTTTTGATTAAACACGATAGGTAAATGCCAGAACAACTTGAATCTACAACGGGGTGACTTGTAAGCCTACATTCTGTGCCTATATCTATGGGCAGTTAAACAGTGGTTAAGACCTCTGTGACAATGGGCAGTAGTGAGTCAATAATAAGTGTCACAGTTTGTATTGACATACCATCAACACTAGATGATGATCTTATGTCTTTTTCGAGGGTACTATTCATGACACAGAATTAATTTTGGTTACCAGTGTTTATCTCGGAGAAGTAATTGTAACGGTTTCATTCTGGTTGTATGTAATGTGTATTATCTGATAAGTTCTTTCATTTGGACAATGAAATTAGCTGCAGCTTTTACTTTGCATTTACGATGAGCATGAAAGTTTTCCTTACGACAGATAGACTGTGTGTCTGTTGTCATTTAATTGAAGGTTAACTCTAAGTTCAGCATTTGTGACAGTTGGACTGATCCTATTCCGAGTCTTCTTGTAAGTAACACTATTTTCATGTGCACTCTGTATGCCCAAAGTGCAAAGCCTATGAAATTCATGACTGTTGTAGTACATCATTTATCAATATTGACCCTTCCTTCTCAACTTAGTGGTTTTTATTTATTTATTTATCTTGATTAGATTAAGGTCTTCACGCTCTCTCTTCCAACAGACGAGGGTTTCAGACGTGCAATAACGTTTTTATTTTTGCCTCAGTGTTCCATGTGAAGTAACATTCATGTTAATATGACAAGGAGGAATGGTGTATTTGTATTAGAAGTGAAAAGGATTGAGTGTCTGTAGTGATATGGGCATAAATAGTACCGACTAATAAATAATAAACTTGGTATCAGGAATATCTGTATTATATCTTCTGCTGCTACCGCTGTAATGATGGCAATAATAATCGCTATAATGACAGTAATAGATACACAATGAGGCTACTGTATTTTAAAAATTACGAATTCGAAATACTGAAACATTTCGACCGTTTCAGGGCACTGAAATAAATTCAATGGCGAAGTTGAAAGTTTTTGCTATACTCGGATTCCCCACTTGGGGCCAGCGGTCGCCTTAACCAATTAGGCTATCCAGGTAACGCTTCCATTACAATCCAAATTCTCAAGTTGTAGAACAGTACGACAGTAGTGCCCCCTGCCCATTAATTCCTCTTGCTCGGAGCCTATACTGGATTCCCTCGATCGAGCATGTTACTACGTTCACTTTGAAACATTAGTTTTCTGGGGGGGGGGGGGGGGGGGGGCAAGTTTACAATAATTGATGTCTGTTCCTTTCGGACATGTGTAGTGGGATAAACATACACAATATTGTAGCTTTTGTGAGTATTCCATTAACTAGCCATACTTTTCAGTTCTCCGATATAATGAGGGAGATTGTTCCAGCTGTGCCTCTTGCTACTGAAGAGGAGCGGCTGAGTGAGGGAGCCAGGCTGAGTGAGGGAGCCAGTTTTTCTGCACTTCTTCATGGAAGAATGTGAAAGTCAAGGAGGGTTACGAAGGATAGTATTTTTCGTTGCTACTGTAGATGAGATACTTGTCTGCACCTAGCTGGGGTACCTGCGTATAAAATGGTGAAATATTCAGAAATAGTCAAACGTATCTAACTTAGGCGTTCATTACTCGTTCCAGACATCCATTTTATATCTGAATATCCACCAGCACATGATCTAATATATAAAGCAGTGTGTCCCTATATTTGTACGTGTTGCATACAAATCTACATTTTGTTCCAATCTTTATGAAATATTGTACACGTAAGCTTCAATCCATGAGGACGGTCGCTGTAAGAGTAAAAATCACATACGATACATAGTTCACGAGATATGATGTCATAAACAATGAGATGCGCGAAAAACTGCTGCATTTTGCGACAATGCTGCTCATTTTCTCCTAAACCATTGGACCGATTTCAACCAAACTTGATACACACATTCCTTGCCGTGAGGTAACAATTGCTGCGTGGTTAAGAATCGCATAAGGCACATGGTTCGAAAGATATTACGTCATAACCAATAGAAATCGCAAAAATGCCATATAATGCTTCGAGATTTTCGAAATACACTGTATGAGAATGGCAGTACTTAGCGACTTGCAACAAACTTTAAACATAATTTCAAACCTTTATTAAACTTTTTCTCGCTGGCAACCATAGTAAAATGATGAAAGGAAAAAAGTTTCTCGCTTACTACTATTCCGCTGTTTATGGAGTAAAACTACGGCTCTCGGTATGACATTACAATTTATAGTTTGAACACTACAAATTGTAGCCGCAGGTAATTTTACCGACAGTATACACGCATATAGTTGAGTGTATCTTCTAAATTGTATCATAGTACGACACGAGTTCATCAGATATGAGCATATAAACAGTAACGTTCATGGAAAACCTCCCCTTTCCACATAAAGTTTTAATCTGTTACTTCTTTATTACTAATTGTATTCACAAGAGATTTTACAGACATACAGCCCTTATACAAATGTATATATATCTCCTCGAAAATGGTAGGAATAAATAAATACCCGGGCAACATCGGGTATTCAGCAAGTATTTCTATATAACTATCATCCAGTACACCTACCAGATATTATGTGGAGCACTAAAACATGCAGTTTAGTGTCAATGAGACCAGATGATGACACCATAGTGTCGCAACCGGTCGTCTTGAATAAATAAAATAAAAATTTCGATCTTGGCGTCTGTCCTATTTATAAAATAAGACCGTTCCCTAAGATGAGTAAATTAAGTGATAATGAAAAACAAGGTTATCAACAAAACTTTAAGTAAATACAACAATACAATAATCCAGAAGCTATAATAACGAAACATACTACAATATCTGTATCTTCCTGAACAGGTTAAAATGTCCAACCATAACTTCACTGGCACCCAAAACACAAAATCTAACCAAACAATAATGAACTTGTAACTGTGAAATGCACCCGATGATGGCAGCTTGCTGCCGAAACGCGTGGTACTAATAAAAATATTAGTAAAAAGTGACTGATGCAGTATAAATCATTTCAAAAAATTATCACAATAGTAGAGTCGTAATAATATTGTCAATCAATCATATTATTTGTGTCTGAAATGTTTGCAAAAAGTCATAACACTACAGGTAAATCTTAAGAGTGCCGTAAAATACGCCACACAGTGGGACGGAATCCCCAAAAGTGGCCAAAACCACAAGAAGACGTTTAATTCACACAAAACTCATCACACGGGGGTTATTGAGGTGGCTTATTACGAATTTTATGTTAAAAATTCTCTAAACAAAATGGCGAAGCTAATATAACAACGTGACCCATGAACATTCATAATAATTTATTTATACACTAATAATTAATACATTGCCAACGTGATTTGTTTATTATAACAAAATAACAGAATATTTGTCGAAAATATACCGGTAAAAATTCTTCGAAACCACACATATTGCAATTGAATAATATAATGAAACAATCAATCTTCAGAGTCGGTGGCAGAACAAAAATAATAAATGTAACAGTATAATCAACGTTATAGAAGCTAATAAAGACAATCGTTCTGAACATTCAAAATATAATACGATTGAAGATGTTGTTCTGATGCATACAAAGTGGTATGATTGGTTTTATATCTAGCAATCTATCCTATTGTTTTTACACTTTATCATTTTCTGGAAAACTCTTCGCGATATGTTTTAATGTCTTTGTTCCTAGCTTCCTGCCCTTCTTCGGATAATTAACCGTAGCATGCCGCGCCGTGCGTTACATCGACCATGTTGTGCTACTAAATGTTCAAATGTTTGTAGAACTTATGGGACTTAACTACGGGGTCATCAGTCCCTAAGCTTACAAACTACTTATGAACTAGCTAAGACTACGGACGGCACAAATATCCATGCCCGAGGGGGGATTCGAACCCCCGACCGTAGTGGCCGTGCAGAACATGACTGGAGCGCCTCAGTCCCCTCGGCCACCGCGGCCGGCTGCTACTAAATGTCGGACGCACAGTCACTTGTAAATATTCATTATACAATAGAAAGGACAGAGTTTCGCAGCTGATTCTTATCAATTTCATCAGTTAATTAATCAACCTATTGTCTGGGAGTTGAAATTCAGCGGTATATTGCGGTATATTCTACTTTTGCTCAAGTTGAAAATGCAAGTTTTTCAAAGCATAGTTGTTTTGCACAGGCATGAGAAAAAATATAATATAAATAGGATAACCATGAAATATACACCGACTTAGTGCACGTGCATGTTTTACATAACTGTAGCAACCGTTTCCATCTCGTAGAACTGAAATTCTTCACTTCACTACCAAAATATTCACTCACAAACCGAGAGTAAATTTGCTTTGCTTCCACAGCGCTGCATGTTCTCTCGACGAAGTTGACTTTTGAACTGACGTAGCTCGACAGGTATCGAAGGTGGCGACCTGTCCTGTAATGAGATGCACCAATACTTCCCCTACCCAACCCACCCATCAAAATTCCGATAATAGAAAATTCATTTTTCGGGGTTTTGTCCATGTTTTGGGGATTCCATCCCACTGTGCGCCAGGGCAACTTTTTTAGATTCTCGTGAGCTCCGACTCTTCTCTTTCTGACTTTTTGACAGGTTCACCAGAATTCTAAACCCTGCATCCGCCATCTTGGGCGATGGGGGATTGTCCCCTCGTGATAATCTTGATTCATTTGTGCGATCCATTTCGTGAGGGGGGATTCTAACCCCCGACGGAGAACGGCTTGCGCATCGCAGCATAGCGCCTCAATGCGCTCGGCCGATCCGCCGCTGCCTGGTTCTGCTGACTGATCACATAACTCGAAGTAGTGAACGGGAAGGATCTGTCAAAAATATCTTTCTTATGAAACCTGTATAAGGCAAATAAGGCACACCAATTTATACTCCCAACAATTCTCTCTGAAGAAACCTTCAGCAACTGTGACACCATGTCTACACTTTGTTGACGGGACAAACTGAAATTTATAAAAACTCTTTAAAAGAAGGCGAGTCTCCATGTTGCGTGAGACTTCTCAGGAATGAAGTTCTGTGGGTGTTTGTACACTGATGGCAAATCCGAAGCTTTGAATAAAATTCGACTCCGACTTTTTCAGAGATATATATAAAAAGTATCTTCAAGTTAGAATCCTTGCCTCCACCGAAGACGACACTCGCCAGCACTCCCTCAGAGTGTGCTATCAGGCTGATATCTTCAGCAGCAATCCAGCTGGATCCACTAAGATGGGAATGGAAGACCACAAAATCGGTCTGATCGCCATTGCAATCACCCATTCAGCAGTGCCTTAGGAACTGCTCTACATAATTTCCTGCATGTGAAGGATGAGAAGTCAAGCAGTTTGTTCTTGCAGGAAATCGTTCATAAAGTTCTCACCTTTATGCAGCAATTGCAAGGGGCTTTCATACCTTGATTGCCCAGCAGAAGAGGATATCTATCTTGATTCAACACAGGTTGACGATTAGATTGACATAATCGAAAAAAAGATATATATTTACATCCCATGCCAAAAGAGGAAAAAGAATTGGGCGACGTTTCCAGCACGGGACCATCATTCCAGGGACGTAGAAAACGTAAAAAGATGCAAGTACATCTAATTCCAGAACAATAATTAACGTTTGTAATAAATTTAACTCATCAGTTTAATATTGCAATTGAACTATATTTTCATTGAGAAGAACTTTCATTTGATTCGTTGTTGTTTTTCTTTTTAAATCGGTTTATCATTATTGTCAACTGACATACTAATACGGCTAACTGAAGTGGTAAAGACTGTCAGTCTTGCTTGCAAGATGAAAGCAGAGCTCACCATCTGCAGCATAGTTGACAGGACCGACTGTGGACCTCTGATACAGAGCCGAGTGGAGGGTCTGAATCAGAGGCTCAGACGGTTCTGCGACCGTGTAGGCTGCAGATTCCTTGACTTGCGCCATCGGGTGGTGGGTTTCCGGGTTCCGCTGAATAGGTCAGGAGTCCACTACACGCAGGAAGCGGCTACACGGGTAGCGGGGGCTGTGTGGCGTGGACTGGGCGGTTTTTTAGGATAAAGAGCTTCGGGGAAATAGAAAATGGGCAATCTCAAAGGGTTCAGGTGGATCACAGGAGAAATGTAGATCCGGAAACTATCGGTATAACAGTTGTAAATTGTCGTAGCTGTGTCGGGAAAGTTCCAGAACTGCAAGCGTTAATAGAAAGCACCGAAACACACATCATTATAGGCAGCGAAAGTTGGCTCAAGCCGGAAATAAGTTCAGAAGAAGTATTTTCAAAAGATCTAACGGTATTCAGAAAGGATAGATTAAACAAAATAGGTGGGGGCGTGTTTGTCGCCGTCAAAAGTAGTATTTCATGTAGCGAAGTTGAAGTTGATAGTTCGTGCGAGCTATTATGGGTAGAGGTTGTACCCGAAAATAGTAAGAAGTTAATAATCGGTTCCTTTTACCGGCCTCCCGACTCTGACGATACAATAGCAGAAAGGTTCAAAGAAAACCTGAGTCTAATTACAAAAACGTACCCGACTCACACGATAATAGTAGGTGGTGATTTTAATTTACCCTCGATCTGTTGGCGAAATTATATTTTCAAATCAGGAGGTAGGCATAAAACATCGTCCGAAATTGTACTCAACGCATTCTCTGAGAATTACTTCGAACAATTAGTTCATGAGCCAACTAGAATTGTAAATGGATGTGAAAACACACTTGATCTCTTAGCAACAAATAATCCTGAGCTCATAATGAGCATCAAAACGGATACAGGTATTAGTGAACACAGAGCTGTAGTAGCGAAATTGAATATCGAAAGTCCCAAAGTTACCAAAAATAAACGCAAAGTATATTTGTTCAGAAAAGCAGATAGAAACAAAATACATTGCTTCTTGAAAGACAGCTTCCACTCGTTTCTAACACTAAACGTAGGTGTAGACCAGATGTGGCTCAAATTCAAAGAAGTGGTATCGACAGCAATTGAAAGTTTTATACCTAATAAATTAATAAAAGAAGGAGGCGATCCCCCTTGGTACACAAAACAGGTTAGGACACTGTTGCAAAAGCAAAGGAAAAGGCATACTAAATTTAAACGAACACGAAATCCCCAGGATTTGCGATTGTACTCAGAAACTCGAAATTTAGCGAGGATTTCAATGCGAGATGCCTACAACATTTATCACAACGAAACTCTTTCCCGTAATTTGACTGAAAACCCAAAGAGATTTTGGTCATATGTTAAATATACTCGGGGAAAGTCACAAACAATACCTTCACTACGTGATAGTAATGGCGATCCTGCCGATGACAGCGCTACTAAAGCAGAGTTACTAAACTTAGCTTTTAGAAACTCATTCACTAAAGAAGACGAAACCAATATTCCAGATTTCGAATTACGAACAGATGCCGTAATGAGTAACATAGAAGTAGATATCATCGGAGTAGTGCAGCAACTAAAATCACTTAATAAGAACAAGTCTTCTGGTCCGGATTGTATACCCATTAGATTTCTATCTGATTATGCTGAAGCGATAGCTCCTTACTTAACAGTCATATACAACCGCTCTCTCATAGAAGGATCTGTACCAAAAGATTGGAAAGTTGCACAGGTCACACCTATATTCAAGAAAGGCAGTAGGAGTAACCCACTAAACTACAGGCCTATTTCATTGACGTCAATTTGCAGCAGGGTTTTGGAACATATCCTGTATTCAAATATTATGAATTATCTCGAACAGAACGATCTATTGACCCAAGGTCAACACGGATTTAGAAAATATCGTTCATGCGAAACACAACTAGCTCTATATTCACACGAAGTGATGGGTGCTATCGACAAAGGTTCGCAAATCGATTCCGTATTTCTTGATTTCCAGAAAGCTTTTGACACCGTACCTCACAAACGGCTTTTAATGAAATTGCGTGGTTATGGTATATCGCCCCAAATTTGCAATTGGATAGGGGATTTCTTGTCAGAGAGGACACAGTTCGTAGTAATCGATGGTAAGGCATCGACTAAAACAGAGGTGATATCGGGCGTTCCACAAGGTAGTGTTATTGGTCCTCTGCTATTCCTTATTTACATAAACGATTTAGGGGAAAATCTAAGTAGCTCTCTTAGGTTGTTTGCAGATGACGCCGTCATTTACCGTCTAGTAAAATCATCTGAAGATCAAAACTAACTGCAGAACGATCTGAATAAGATATCAGTATGGTGTAAAAATTGGCAATTGACTCTAAATAATGAGAAGTGTGAAGTCGTCCACATGAGTACGAAAAGAAATCCGTTAAACTATGTTTACAACATAAATCAATCAAATGTGAACGCCGTAAACTCCACAAAATACCTAGGAATCACTATTACTTCAGACTTAAACTGGAAAGAACACGTAGATAATATCGTGGGAAAGGCGAACCAGAGACTGCGTTTTATTGGCAGAATCCTTAAAAGATGCAACAGAACTACTAAAGAAACTGCATACACTGCGCTTGTCCGTCCATTTTTGGAGTATTGCAGCCCAGTGTGGGATCCTTATCAGGTGGGTTTGACGGAGGACATCGAAAGTGTCCAAAGAAGGGCAGCTCGTTTCGTATTGTCTCGATACAGGGGAGACAGCGTTACGGAAATGATACAGGATCTGGGATGGGAATCATTACAACAACGGCGCTTATCGCTGAGGCGTGGGTTACTTGCGAAACTCCAATCGCCAACATTCTCCTCCGAATGCGAAAATATATTGTTGACTCCCACTTACATAGGTAGAAATGATCATCAGAATAAAATACGAGAAATCAGAGCTCGAACAGAGAGATTCAGGTGTTCTTTCTTCCCGCGCGCTATTCGAGAATGGAATGGGAGATAAATAGTATAATTGTGGTTCGATGAGCCCTCTGCCAGGCACTTAAATGTGATTTGCAGAGTATCCCATGTAGATGTAGATGTAGAATATTATCCACACAGATAACAAATTAAGTAGGTACAAACATAACTAAATTACATTTAAATTTTAATATTTGAACACCTGTGTATCATTTTGGGTGTTCAGACTCGCTGGAATATAGCACTACGATTACTATGACGGTTTTAGTGGTATCTATACATAGGAGGTAGCAAATTTTAATCATATTGATTGATTTCACTGTTGGTTCTTGGTAAGTTATAATAAGGAAATCATAAAATACAGGAAGCAAGATGGCGTATGCCAGAGAGAGTTCTGGGCGAGGAATGTCACGTGACATATCCTAACGCCTCCTTAAAGTAGAATCAAGAGTAGGTGTCAAATCGCCGCTATTTTGCAGATATCTCTGTAACGCTGCGAGTTACGAAAAAACCATAACAGAGGAATGTTGTAGAAAAATTTATCCTCTACAAATTCGGTTATTCAACTGTCGTGTCAGATGAACGGTTTGTTTGCAATCACAATTAAATTACAAACGCCTTTTTTAGTGCCACTAACCTATTTCTTGTCCGAAAAATTTGAAAAAGGAATGTTCTGGTCTCTGGCGGCCAGCAATTGTGCGTGTAAAATTTGGTGCCGATCAGTTCAATGGTTCGACCTAAAAAGTGGGAACACGTCACGGACAGACAGACATACATCGTCAAATCTCCGTTATTTTTGCAAATATCTCTGAAACGATGCAAGACATAAAAAAACATAAGATAGCAAAGTTGTAGAGGATTTTCTCCTCTACAGATCTGGTTATTCAATTTTCGTGTCAGATGTACGGTTAAGCCGTTATTTTCATTTAAATTTCGAGCTGTCAAAAGGCGATCGCAAAGGCCCAGTGATAGTGTTACTACTATAACTTAAAGTATGCCAAAAAATGAAAACTTCAAGGACTGTCAGAATCGAAACTATAAATGTACAAACAATGACAAAGACAGATAAATTAAAACAGATAATAGGAGAGATGAAAGAGAGAAGCATCGGTATAATAGCCATACAAGAAAGAAGATACAGTGACGATGGAACAGTGGCGTCAGAATGCTTCACAGTGCTGAAATTAAAATCGGTGATCAGAGAAGACAAGTAAACACATACACCTAGATTCTTTGGTACAGTGTTCATAGTAGACAATAAGTATGAGCTAGGTCTAATAGAAATGAATAGTAGATCATCAATGACTATCCGAGCAGGGAACCAAATGTATACTGTTTGTAAATTTGTGGTACTTCTTTAGTCATTCAAATCAAATGTTCAAATGTTTGTAAATCTATCGGACCAAACTGCGTGGTCATCAGTCCGTAGCTTACAAACTACTTAAACCTAGGTAAACTAACCTAAGGACAACACACACATCCATGCCCCAGGGCTTTAGTCATTAGTCCCTAGGCTTACAACATAAGCACAACACACACACGCACTCATGCTCCGCAGCGAGGCGCCTTACAAGGAGACCACATGGGTATCGGATTTTAGAATTTCTTTATATTTATGGTACGTGAAGTTCAGAACTTAAATAAGTCAGCCAAAGCCATTCGACGCAACTCTAAAAAATTCTTGAGGAAATCGACTTTAAAATTTTGCAAAGTGCACGTAAGTACCAGTAATTAAAACAGTTGTAGCGCCTGTCGCTTTAGCTCAGGTGGTCGCGCACTGGCGTCGGCAGTTCGAATCCTACTGGGACATATATTTTCGTTTTTGCATTCAGTTATATAAAACATTTTGGGATCTCTAGTAACACGTGTTGTTTCAGTTTTAGTTTATGTGTGTGTAGACGAGTTGAAAACCTTGCAGTCACATAAAACTGCGGTTGAGTAGGTTAGCTTCTCGGAAAGCCATTAGTAGCTAGGGGGATGATTTTCCAAATACAGTGATGACTTTCCAAATACATTGCCGTAGATCTTCACAAACTGAACAATCAAATACTACCGTCGTCAGCTAATAATGAAGGCAATACGTTAAACGAGTAACTTACCTTTTTTGATTATCATTGTTAACAACCTTCCATAAAATACAGAAAATAACGAATAAACAAAAACACGTGCACTTTTCGCAAAAATTACCTTTAGATTTTTAAATTGTGGAAGTGTTCGAAAACAACGGAAAAAATCAAAAAAATCTGCCCCAACAGGATTCGAACCACAGACTCCAGGGTTGGAAGCCCAGAACGCTACTACCTTTTTTCCTTCTTTTATTTATTTATTTATTTTTCTCATCTGGTAGATCTATGGTTCGCAGTCGTTCGTTTAGTTTGTTCGTTGAATGCTTGGCTCAGCTTTTTTATTACAGAGGTCGTTCAGCCCTCTGACCGGGCGCGCTGAGTCACGACGCCCGGTCTTTAGCTACACGAACAGATGCGGGATTGGTTTTAATTATTCGTACTTACAACTTACGTGTACTTTGCGAAACTTCCAAAAGTCGATTTTCTCGAAAATTTTTGAGAGTTGCGTCGAATGGCTTTGGCTGATTCTGAACTTCACGTACCATAAATATAAATATAAATTATTAATATTATTATTATTAACTAACTAATAAGAGTTCCTGGGCTTCCTGCATGGTGCCAGTGCCTTCTAAGCACGACGTTTCAATAAATGTTATACTCCTCATCTTCTAGGCGTAGGTGATGAGTATGACGCTCGTCGAACCGTCGCGGTTAGGAGACACCGCCACCCGAGAGCTCTTCATCAGTCATATACGCCGGGAAAGCATACATCCACATAAATAACTTGCTATATTTCCAGATTATACTATTCTACACCTAATAGTTCACAAAATATAGGCAGTCGAAAATCGCTACTTGTCACTCACTCACCGATCTTCAAAATTCTAAGGCGCTTCTACGTCTAATTTCGTATTTAGATAGTGTTTACTCTGGAAGGAAGGAATAATGCGAACATCCAAAAATGCCAACACCTTTTTCTAAGGCATTTTTGGTAAAACGAAAGAGTATATCCTAACTTCTTCGAGTAGTAAACTGATTGGAAACGGTTTCATGGTAAAGCACTAGACTAGTATTGCAGAGGTCGCAGGTTCAGTTCCTGGTGAGAAATAGATCTTTTCTCTTTCCCTTTTCATTTTAAACTAGCCATCACTTTATATGATGTGAGGAATCATCACAAACGACATGTGGTTCAAATTACACCTTAAACGGTAGGTACGATCAATATATAGATGGTTTCTTCCTTGTTCACATACAGTCAACTGCACAGAGCACTTTCCGGAGTGAAAAGATGGTCGGACTACATTTAGCGAATGTCGACTTCATTTGTATCTGCAATTGCTGAATATAATCCTCGTAGACGTATTTGTGCCCAGAATTGTCAAAAATTGTTACATCAAAGTCCTTGAGATGTACTTTGTCTGCATAAATCTACAAAATCTGAAGTGTGTCACATTTAACAATGAACATCTAAAATCTGTTACCTAACTAAACATAAACGCAAAGGAATAAAACATAATCACATTGGAAAAAGTGCAGTATAGGGTCTATAGTCGAGGGACCACCCTCGCCGCTTAGGTTCGAGTCCTCCCTGGGGCATGGGTGTGTGTGTTTGTCCTTAGGTTAGTTTACCTAGGTTTAAGTAGTTTGTAAGCTACGGACTGATGACCACGCAGTTTGGTCGGATACATTTACAAACATTTGATTATTTTGAGGGACCACCTTGAAATGCTGAAAGCTCGGAAAATCGAAACTTACGGGTTATAAAAGAATATATCGGTGTTGAGAAGAATATAGGTGTCTAATGTGAACTTCGTTATCCCGCCAAATAGAGCACACAGCCGTAGGAGCATTTTATCGAAGCCATTTACGTCACTTTATACCCCCATGTATCTTCGTTTCGGATATAACTACTAAGCCGAACTTTCGCTGGCCAAGAGTATTTACTATAACTATCTAGATTCCCAAATTATAATGTTCCATACATTACTGTTTATGAAATATTGATGGGCGAAAATCGTTAATTCTGTACCTCACTGATCATGAAAATGCAAAGGTACTACTAGCATACAATGAAACTCAAGATTTTGTATGAAATTCAAACATCAGGTTCAGAACACTTCGCAGTATAATATCTGATTACTTTTCATAATTTAATGTTATGATAATGGTCTCGCAGTAAAGCGCTAGGATCGCATGTCCAATGACGTCCTACCTTCCATACCTGTTGGGGTAAGAATATTAGGGAAAAAATTTAATTTTACTGTAGCCTAAACATCTCTGCGACATAAGGAGTTGTCATAAAAGTCTTGTAGTACCTGGTTACAGAATGAAAAATTAAGTAAATATTTTGCTTTTTAGTTTGGAACACGTGACGATTTCCGAGCGTTTGTGGTTCCTTTACACGATATACAACAGTTGATAATAAAATGCTGACCTACAAGCGAATTATTGTAGTTCGTTTCTCAGATGGTTAAAGTCACTGAACCAACTACATTGACACAGATGAACTCTTCTATATCTGAGAAGTGATTGTAGACTTTTTCATTGGTATGATATAGCTTAAATTGATGCAAATGGAACCATCACCAATGTCATCTACATTCTAATTGTCAAAAGTACTTTGTTCATTTTCTTACTAATTTGTCATTACTTTAAAGGATGTGGTTACGCATTAATACATTTTTGTGATCAGGAAACTAAGAGTGCAACATAAGTTCCTACGAGTGAAACCAGCGGTAATTGTTATGTTAAAAAAATGTTTGTAAATCTATCGGACCAAACTGCGTGGTCATTAGTCCGTAGCTTACAAACTACTTAAACCTAGGTAAACTAACCTAAAGACAACACACACACCCATGTCCCAGGGAGGACTCGAACCTTCACGGCGAGCAACCGCGCGCTCCGCAGCGAGACGCTTTAGACCGCTCGCCTACTCCACCGCGGCGTTATGTTAAGAGGGAATACTGTCGTGCGTCTGCTTAATCAACGGTTCTGTCGATATCGTACAGGGAATAAACGTTGAACCTGAGTATACAATAATATTGTTTGTAGTAATAGTAATAATGATAAATAAGTAATACACATTAATAGTGAATATCTTTACGATTTACGTCCATTCAAAGCTAAATCTGAAATTACTAATACAGCTTCTGTTCATCGTGAATAGTTTCTAATATGTATAGCCTATCCTATTACAATATACAAAAGTCACGGCCTAATCTAAATAATGCACTGATGAACACTGGTTGTTCATTGTTGACTTACGAACAGGCTTTCCAGAGTGACAAGTCTGGACAGATTACATCTTACTAACGTCGACTACATTAATATCATATTTCAAGAGTGGGCAATCGCGGAATACAATCGACTTGCAAGCACTTACCGCCGAGACTTTTCAAAAATTGTTACACCAAAGCCTCTGAGGAAAATAAAAAATAGGATAAGGAATGCGCTTTATGAAAATCCGTAACTGACATCCAACAAATGTTACCAGAGAGGAATGGGAAGAGGATTACCTTTAAAAAATGGCATCCCTACGCCCTCCTTGAATGAACTACAGATGGGATGTGACACTTACACTGTGGCCATTACACTGACATAGAAGATCTGAAAAGAAGATCTTATTGTGTTAATTAAAGGTACAATGGCTGATGTACAAAAAATGTTATCCAAGATAAAGGAAGGACTACCTACGAAAATAAATTAAATCCAACCAAAGACATAAAATGTACAAAAAATTAAATCTTGCTTCGAAAAACGTTGTGAGATCTCACGGGAAACCAAGTCAGTTATTCTAGTTAATGTTTACGGAATCAGCTATTGTATACCTTGCCATAATTTGTTATCTAATTAGTTATCTACCAACATTTATAGCGACTATATCATAATGTTACATCTTCATTTCTATAATAAAGATAATGACTAGGCAATTGTATATCAACACAAATATTGAAAATACTTTATGCATATAAGTGTTCTTCATTCTAATGTGATAACGTTTAGTTATATAATGAAATGTATATTATTGTTATGACATTATGTCATATCATTATATTTATACTTATGATATTAAATTTTCGTGCAATTGCCAAGTAATTATGTTTACTATAGAAATAAAGATGTTTAATATTAATGTAGTGGCTGTAAAAGTTGGTAGATAGCAAATTACATGGGAAGGTATTGAATATGAGGTGCCATGAAGACTAACTAAAATAACAAACCAGGTTTCCTATAAGATCTCACAACTTTCTACGGTGTAAGGTATCCGTCATGACACTTGTTCTACATTTTTTTGTTGGAATTACAATTGTCCTGATACTGAACCAAACATCAGTTATGAGGAATCACACTTTCAAAATATATGCACCGAATTGTACAACCTTATCACATAATTCTGCAGTTTAAAGCTGGGCAAAAATAACACAACAGATGTGTGGATTCCAACGGGATATTCAAAATTCTGCTTCACTAATTCCTTCAGAAACGTTTTGAATTTATGTTTGTCTACCTAAACGGGCAGTACACCTGCGTATCATCTTTCAACAACGCATAATCCTCGAAAACGACAGTAATGGGCTGAAATACTGCACACACAACGCGCGAGTGTTATCTGGCGTAGCACGACAGCACATGGGATGACTATGTCCGATATATAATCAAATGCGTAATCTACAGGTTTTGATGAATGCTTTTACGTGTATTAGAATGTATGACATACATCACCACGGTGTTTCCAGAGGGGCGTGACAGATATTAATAAATAATTAGGAGGAGTTAACAAAAAAAGGAGGACATTCTGCTCTAAATGTAAAATTCATTTTAATAGTTGATGCGTTATCTTGCCATTAAACAATATTCCTATCCTGCTGTATGACGACGCTGTTTCTTTTTACACAGCAAGGATACTATTTAGAATGTGAAATAAATTTCAACGTGATACTTCTACCCAATCTTGAGAAGAAGGTGTGTTAATAGACGATCAGACGAAACGAACAAAAAATGGATAAAATCATAAATTTTTTATGTGGTATAGTATTAAAGTAAAAATTTTGAGATTTTTCCTTCTCTTTTAATTGAACACCTTTGTCTTACTTAAGTTTGTGATTCCAGGTTAAAAGACAATACCCTATCGATTATCATGAGTGAGTTTTAGAATACGGAAATACTTTACATAAATAGCGTTATTTTCTGACTACACTCAATTAGGATCTTAGATATTTTACACCGCAAAGTGAATGTAAGTTTAGTATAAGGCGTAAATTAGAAATTGATAAATCCTCGCCTTGCTGAATAAAAGGGGTCTCAACAGTCCGACTGATAGACAGATGAGAGCGACAAACTGGTTCTTTAGGGTTTCATTTTTGTCGACAGAGGAGCGCAACTGTAAAAAGGACTGTATTAGATTCTTTATTCCAGTTCCTTCGTGACGTATACCGCTGTTGAATCTACAACAGAGTAAAAATCGTCGCTACAACATTCTATAATCTTTACCAGTAGAATATATACCATTTGAAGTTAGCGATTTTCAGTAACAATTCTTTAAACAGTTTGGTGTGTTTATTCGCTATCAGTGGAGGTTAATACATAATTCCACTCATCATGAACACTTTAGTAGCAACATTACTGAAAGGAAACGATTAGCAACATATACTACCTTATCCTCCTTCTAATACATTGGTTTTAGTATGAAAGCTCATTCATTAACATTACTGACTAATTTACTCTAATACTTCTCATTGGCCCCTCTCTATCACGTTATGCGGCGGCAGTTGTAATAACAATCAACAGCCGGCCGCGGTGGCCGAGCCGTCTGCGGCGCCCCAGTCATGGTCTGCACGGCCACTACGTTCGGGGGTTCGAATACTCCCTCGGGCATGGATAGTTCTGCCGCCCTTAGTATTAGCTAGTTGATAAGTCGTTTGTAAGTTTAGGGACTGATGACCCCGAAGGTAAGTCCCATAAGCTCTACAACATTTGAACATTTTTTTAACAATCAACAGTGTTTACATGCTGGTTCGTGGGCAGCCCTGCTAGTGTAGTCGCAGCCTCGACCGCACTAAGATGCATCTAGATAACTTTCGATGCTTCAGGACTTGTGCAGCTACTCATCGCAGTGCTTACATAGTAAACTATACGTACCCACTGCTTGGGCACGTAAAGTCGGAAATCAGTCAGTTGAAGAGGTTATTTGAGCTACTACGAGGGGACTTTGAAAAGTCCGTGCAAAAATAAAAACTACTGACGTGTTTGGGGAAAACCATTTTTACTTTTCTATATAGTCTCCTTTTAGACTTATACACTTCGTCCAACGCTGTTCTAATTTGTTGATCGCTTCCGAATAAAATGAATTTTCCAAGCCAGCAAAATAGCTATTAGTTTCTGCAATCACCTCCTCGTTTCAATGAAACCTTCGTCCCGCCAGCCATTTCCTCAAATTGTGGAACAACTAATAGTCCGAGGAGACAAGTCTGGAGAAAAGGGGGATGTGAAACTAGTTGGAATCCTATTTCCAATAATTTTGCGACCACAATTGCTGAGGTGTGTGCTGGGGCATTGTCGTGATGGAAAATGACTTTTTTGTTGGCCGGCGTTTTTCTTGCATCTCGCTTTTCAAACGGTCCAATAACAATGAACAATATGCACCGGTGATAGTTTTACCCTGTTCCAGACAGTCGATGAGGATTATGCCTTGGAAATCTCAAAAGACCGTCACCATAACCTATCCGCCCGAACGACAGGTCTTCGCCTTTTTTGGTGCAATTCTCCCGTGGTAACCCATTGCTTAGATAGTTCATTAGTCTCAGAAGTACAGTAATATATCCATGTTTCATCCACAGTGACGAAACGACACTTAAAGTCCGGCGGATTCTTCCTAAAGAGCTGCAAACCTTCCTTGCAGCACATCACACGATTTGTTTTTGGTGAAGCGTTTGCAATCGCAGCACCCGTCTTGCAGCTAGCTTTCTCATGTCCAAATGTTTAAGGAAAATATTATTTAATCGTTCATTCGAGATTTCCACAGCACTGAAAATCTCACGCTCCTTAACTCTTCTGTAATCCATCATCTACCGTGGATTTTATCAATTATTTATGGAATTGTAACCTCCACAGAGCGTCCGGAACGTTCATCGTCACTTTTGCCCATATGTCAACTCCGAAACTTTTGAAACCAAATATAAACTGTTCCAATCGAAGGTGCAGAGTCATCATAATGTTTATTAAGCTTCTCTTTATTCTCCTGAGGCGTTTTGCCTTTCGTAAAATAATGTTTAATCACCACACGAACAGAAAGAACAGACCAATATGGCTGAAACTTGGTTTGCATTATTTCCAAAGATGCTATTAACTAAACATGACCTAGATACGCGCCGGTGGTGACATCTCTCGGACATTGCACGGACTTTCCAAAGGCCCCTCGTATACCATCCGAACGTTGGGGCGCCGTATATTTTCATGAAGGATGTCAGATTACTTCCATACACAAGATTATGCGACTATACCATCCGTACTCTGGTAGTGTATAATCCCATAAGAAAGGAAGTTTTATGGCTAAAGCGGACATCGGAAAGTTTTTAGAATTTAAAAAATAAAATAAAATGAATAATACAAACTATTAATTTTTCTGCGCCGAGAAATCATCAATGACAAACTAGTTCAGGGAAGAGAGAAATAATGAAATTCAAGTAGACGATCGTGTGTTTACCGTATTTTGAGTGACAGCCGGTAAGAGCATGCGATTAAACAAGCGCGGCTGATTTAGAAGGCAGAGGATTTTTTGGCGCGCGTGTCCCATCACGAGGACATGATTAATGGCGCTGGTTGTACAGCTTTACGGCTCATCGACAGTCGCGTCATTAGAGCTGCGCTCTCCTGATGGCCCCCGTCCTCAAAGAAGCGGCGCCAGCGACGTGGGCGGCAAGAAACACGCAGTAGCCGGAGCGGGGCGTGCACGCATTCGCTAGATTGATCGTATGGGAGCCGTGGCAGCCGCGGAGGGTCAGACCGCGCCGCCCAGTCGCAGATAACCTCATCTTTTACTTGCATTAAAGCGGTTTTTACTTGCCATATACGGCCAAAATCAGGAGGACCGAGATAGTTTTATGGCAGTTGTTTCAGTTTTATACAATTATGATTCCCTTAAACGGAAATGCAAAATTTAAATCGTGATTGTCGACGCATTTTCCATTAATTCATAGAGCTACAATTGGTATTTAATCACCATATTCAGTGAGTTATATACGACCAAAGAAATAACATTTCTTGTTATTTAGGGCCAAGTTTTACACCATACTGATATCTTATTTAGATCGTTCTGCAGTTGGTTTTGATTTTCAGATGATGTTACTAGACGGTAAATGACGGCGTCATCTGCAAACAACCTAAGAGAGCTACTCAGATTTTCCCCTAAATCGTTTATGTAAATAACGAACAGCAGAGGACCAATAACACTACCCTGTGGAACGCCCAATATTACCTTTGTTTTAGTGGATGCCTTACCATCGATTCCTACGAAATGTGTCCTCTCTGACAGGAAATCCCCTATCCAATAGCAAATTTGGGGCGATGTACCATAACCACGCAATTTGATTAAAAGCCTTTGGTAGGTACGGTGTCAAAAGCCTTATGGAAATCAAGAAATACGGAATCGATTTGCGAACCGTTGTCGACAGCACCCATCATTTCGTGTGAATAAAGAGCTAGTTGTGTTTCGCATGAACGATTTTTGTAAATCCGTTTTGACCTTGGGTTAATAGATCGTTCTGTTCGAGGTAATTCATAATATTTGAATACAGGATATGTTCCAAAGCCCTGCTGCAAATTGACGTCAATGAAATCGGTCTGTAGTTTAGTGCGTTACTCCTACTGCCTTTCTTGAATATAGGTGAGACCTGTGCAACTTTCCAATCTTTCGGTACAGATGCTTTTATGAGAGAGCGGTTGTAAATGGTTGTTAAGTAAGGAGCTATCGTTTCAGCATAATCAGATAGAAATCTACTGGGTATACAATCCGGACCAGAAGACTTGTTCTTGTTAAGTGATTTTAGTTGCTGCACTACTCCGATGATATCTACTTCTACGTTACTCATTACGGCCTTTGTTCGTAATTGGAAATCTGGAATATTGGTTTCGTCTTCTTTGGTGAATGAGTTTCTAAAAACTATGTTTAGTAACTCTGCATTTGTAGCGCTGTCATCGGCAGGATCGCCATTACTATCACGTAGTTTTGTCATGGCTGCCTCTCCCAGAGACTTCAATAGTTCTGAGGGAATGTCTTCTGTTCTAGGGGCCTTTCAGTGGAAAAACTCATCTTTAGTAGAATATCTTCTATTTCATATTCATCTATTTCCTGTTTCCTTCCGACAATTTTGTCTCTATGATTACCTCCTGTGGGGAGCGTCTCTATTATATTTTTTACACCTTTCAGCTTTCCATCCTTTGCAGATAACTGGTTTTCCATCTGAGTCCTTGATATCCACACTGCTGTTTTAATCGCCTTCAAACGTCTCATCTATTTTCCTATAGGCGGTATCTACGTTTACCTTAGTTATACATTGTTCTACAGGCTTGAATTTGCCCTGTAGCCACTCCTGCTTATCCATATTGCATTTCCCGTCAATCTCATTTTTTTAGTCGCCTGTAGTCCATTTTACCCGCTTAAGTAAGGCATTCTTTATATTTTCCCCTTTTATCAATTAAATACAGTACTTCATGTGATATACAAGGAATTATTGTAGGTCTTGTATACCTACCTACTTGGTCCTCTGCACCTTCACTATTTCATCACTCAAAGCTAAAGATTCATCTACTTTTGTGTTATTTCCCTCCGTTTCTGACAATTCTTGCCTCCAAAGTAAGTCTGTGTATTTCAGTTTCCGACCTTTAAGTAATTCTTTTCAGTTTCAGTCTACAGTCCATAACCAATAAGATAGGGTCGGAGTCTACATCAACCAGTGGATATGTCTGACAGTTTAAGACCTAGATCTAAAATCTTTGTCTTGCCATTATAAAATATACGTGGGATTTCCGGTTTCTTCTCGTCTCTTCCATGTATGGCACCGTCTTTTATGATTATTAAACGAAGTGTTCGGTATGATTAAATTATGTTTCGCGCAAAATTTTACCAGACGGCTTACTTTTTCATTCATTTTCACCGGTCGATACTCACCTACTATTTTCTTTCCCTTCCTTTTGCTACTACCGAATTCCAGTCCCACATCACTATAAAGTTTTCCTATCCCTTAACCGTCTGAATAATTTATTTACTTTCTCATCCATTTCATCGATGTTATCATTATCGGCTGAACTAGTTCGCATTTAAATTTGAGTTCCGAATGTGAGACTGCTTTACTTCTGTAATATTTTACACGAGACGATGTCATCATCATATATCCATACAGCAGACCTGCATGCCCTCGAGAAAAGTAACAGCTGTAGTTTCTCCTTGTTTTCAACCATTCGCAGTAGATATATAGCAAACCCATGTTTGCCTATGTTACAAGTCCAGCTAAGTTAATGACCCAGACTGTGGCCTCTTGCGTCTTTACGCAATTTCCTTCACCGCTTTATCACAGCTAAGATTAAAGCGAGGATGACTTTACGCTGTAAGAACCTACGTACTGAGCTAAGTAGGGTTCTGATTTAGAGGATTTACTAGATGTTATCTTATGGTGGAAACGTCCATGTCGGCTTTCATGCACCAGCAACTATCTAGGTTGCAGATATAATCTTTAACCTCTGGTTCCGCAGTTAAAAACACTCTATGCATAGGCTACAGTTTGCGAAAAAAAAAGAAATATTATGTAAAATATCTGGTTCATTAATAAAAATTGTTTTATTCTAACGTTTGGAAATGATCTATGCAGAGTCAGAGATGTAGGAGAATAAGGTTTATTCAGTCAAACTGGAAGTTATGAGATGAATTATTAATCATTATTTGTATAAAATGTTAACCACTGCATTGCCTGCGATACAATAATTGGTAGCACTTTACTCCAACTAAATAATGATAACTTTAAGAAATATAGAAACTATATATTTTCACGAGAACTCAAACATGAAATTGTCGACAGTTCAAATTAGTTTAAGTTTCCCTTACCACTATTTCTGCAGTCTTATTTCTTATGTAAAAACTGGAGTTCACTTGTTTTCGCCAAATTTAGAGTCCCGAGAAGTGAACTTTCGCTGCGTAAATCCTAACACTCGCCCAGATCGAATCACTCATAACAACAAGGAGGGTCCATCTTCTGCCAAGACTATACATGGAGTCCCTTTTTCCGCACACCCTTTCGCTTAAACTCCTCTCTCCCAAACACACACTGCCCACTATTACTGTCCCTTCCCGCTTCCTCATTGGCCAAAAGCCATCCCCTCCAAAATTGTATAAATCTTAACCTGAGATATTTCTTTAAGTAAAAACTGACCATCTGAAACCACTTCCTTACTAATATAACATTATTTAAATACACAAATGTTTTATATTCAGCCCCAGACGACTATTAATTAGTATTACATAAAGTTTGAAATAAACAAACAGACAAACCAGGTTTCATGAGCTTCACCGCTCATGCCACACATTATTTACATAAATTACTGGCTAAATGTACATTACAACAACATACTAAATTAAATATTGAAGAGGCATATCATGTTGCTTCATGTTGAGTGTCCTGTGGAGAATATGATGCTCTGTTTACATGTCCATTATCAATTTATATAATTTGAAATCAGTCATTAAATAAATGTATATATACGTGTGGCACTTGCAAGAGGATAGCTTGAGACAATAAGCTTTTAAACCAGAGATTTTTGAAATTGTCTGAAGCATTCCAAAGTTGGTTATTTTAAGATTAATCTTTATTTATTTCCATATAGTAGTCACAAACATCTGTAATTTTTGAGATATTGAAATTATTTTTAGAATCTTGAGATAAGCGTATTTATTCCAACTTCGTAGATGTCTTTAATGTTTATGGTTAATAATGTGATAGATTATTACACTTTATTATGAATTACTGGACTGTGGAACTCACAGATGTCCTCCAGGCACACCCTTAACAAACACTTGGCTAACCGCCCTCATTAATATCAAGTACAACTCACGGGCCTTTCCGGGATTTCCGCCTGTTTTCACAAAACCCCAACCGGCCGCTTGCTTTAACCCGCTACCTCTCCACCTGGGTTGTCTGGACGTTACTACAACACTCGCCGCGGTCCAATGCCAGCCAGTCCTTTATATTTCCAAACAATACCGTTACATGTACTAGTTCCGCTACTGTACAGACATTACTTCCGTGAAGTCACAACCTCCAATTACTTATTTATGTTTATTGTCTCTTGGTATTTTTATCTTTTTTGAAGAAACACAGGAATAGTGCAATTATATCTTGCAAAAAAGAACAGAATAGTTGACTGGTCGTTTTGTTCTCAGGTACGTACACAATTACTCCTTTAACCAACACCTTGTCTAGTGAATATGATATTCAGCATGTCTCCAAAAATGTCCCTATAATAACGTAAATATAAGATTTTCCTATAAGAACTGAGCAAGTAGGTACTGCTGAAATGTTAGAAAATCATCTCCCTTCACACCAGCATCAGCGAAAAAAGAGGAATCGGAAGGGAATCGGGATTCGGGGGGACTTCGATGGAATAAGAGAGAGCGGAAGTTCTGGTAAGAAAAAGCAGTTGATTTCGCATAAAAAGCCAGTCGGCCAGATGACCACCACTTGTAAGCCTACGTGGGAGGATATCCAAAAACCTACATCGACTACACATTACCGTGTCACTAGGGTCAACCCGGTGCTTACATTGATTAGTAGATATTAAATTGTTAATCAATTTGTACCAAGAGGATGATGTTTCCATAAAGTAAACTATGAGACTGATATTGGTCCATATTTCATTCCAGTGAGTGTCTGGTGACAAGAGTTCAACGGTGTTGGGAGGAAGCATACTGGCCGGCCGCGGTGGCCGAGGAGACTGAGGCGCTCCAGTCACGGTCTGCACGGCCACTACGGTCGGGGGTTCGAATCCCCCCTCGGGCATGGATATTTGTGCCGTCCTTAGTTGTAAGTAGTTCATAAGTAGTTTGTAAGTTTAGGGACTGATGACCCCGTAGTTAAGTCCCATAGACTCTACAAACATTTGAACATTTGGAAGCATACTACCTCTGCGATGAAGCAAAAATTTTTTGCAACTATAATCAGTTTATTTCCATGTACCCTCCACCTTGCACTATACGGTGGCTTGCAGAGGAGGAAAGTTCTGCTGCAAACACACCTGCGTGTTCCATATTGGTCAAATAGTGTCGAAGTCTGTTGTAAGGTAGAAGTAAATTTTAGATTTGTCAGCCGGCCGCGGTGGCCGAGGTGGCTGAGGCGCTCCAGTCACGGTCAGCACGGTCACTACGGGCATGGATATTTGTGCCGTCCTAGTTCGTAAGTAGTTCATAAGTAGTTTGTAAGTTTAGGGACTGATGACCCCGTAGTTAAGTCCCATAAGCTTAACAAACATTTGAACAAACATTTTTTTGAAGATTTGTCACATTCGCAAGGGAAAGAACCCTGTTCCACGCGTCATACGAATTTTTATGCAGACAGCAGTGTTACTCTTGTTTTGAACGTAAAGTGCGCATAATTCCATGAGGATTGGAATAAAACTAGATCTGTGTGCAATAGAAACACCCGGACAGTCAACGTTATATATAAAGATGAAGAGGGAGCAAAAAATGTTCAAATGTTTGTTAAGCTTATGGGACTTAACTACGGGGTCATCAGTCCCTAAACTTACAAACTACTTATGAACTACTTACGAACTAGGACGGCACAAATATCCATGCCCGAGGGGGGATTCGAACTCCCGACCGTAGTGGCCGTGCTGACCGTGACTGGAGCGCCTCGGTCACCTCGGCCACCGCGGCCGGCTGAAGAGGGAGCAGATGGTAATAAACAAGACTAAGAAGAAAGTGTTTCTGTTGTCCTTCTAAATGATTTGCAGTCATCCTTGCGATTGGAATGAAATGAGCAAAATGAAAACATAAATTAATATGAGTCTGAGTTGGGTATCGAGTATGAAATCAGGCTGGCGCGAGCGGGCATAAGCATTCGGCTTCAGACCCAAACGAAATCACTAGGTATCCGGCCATACCCACCACTTGCCGAACTCTAGTCATGGCTTCTCAGCTTGGACGCAAGTACTGGTGAAGGCAGCTTATCTAGTTAGTCTGTGCTGTGCTGCCTGTTATGCATTTTCTGCTCGCTTACTCGATCATGCAAGACTCTAGTAAAAATTTTAAAACTTATGTTTGGCAGATGGATACTGTGCACTCAGAACACAAAAACAGTTCATACATTAATGACACATGTTGTGCCTGCATTACTTGCACACATTTGTAACAGGCTGCTAAGAAAAAATGTTCAAATGTTTATATAACTTATGGGACTTAACTACGGGGTCATCAGTCCCTAAGCTTACAAACTACTTATGAACTAGCTAAGACTACTGACGGCACAAATATCCATGCCCGAGGGGGGATTCGAACCCCCGACCGTAGTGGCCGTGCAGACCGTGACTGGAGCGCCTCAGTCTCCCCGGCCACCGCGGCCGGCGGCTGCTAAGAGTATCCTGGTTTTCATTTATGTCAGGCCTATTAATATAACGGAATGATGGCCAGAGGAATATAACTGTCTTTTATTTGGGATTGTTTTCTCACATAGAAGAATCATGACTCAGACTGAATGTCTTAGCGTCTCCCGCAAGTTAATAACAATTGCTGAGAATACTGCTATATTGTTATTATTAAATAGCAGTCTTCCTGAGCTAGTTGTGTGTGAGATTTCTGGCAATCGATTTATCTTTCTCAGTTGGAAGTCAACAAATTAGTGTAGCTTATGCATGAAAAGTCTCCAAAACGTGTAATATTTCCGTCGTAAAGTGAACAGAAATATATCGCAGACGTCGATTTTTACGTTTCTTTAATGTCTAGGGTGAACATTTCTTTCAGTCTTACTTCTTACTGTAGTCGCGTGATTTCAGACATGCACACTAAGAATGAGAAACCTTTACTGACTGTAGTCATTTGTGATAAATATGTGCTTAACGCGAGTCAAAACACTGTCGCAGAGTTGGTTAACCATTCTATGCTCGGCCGTAATAGTAAGACTCGGTCAAATCGTATACTCGCTCAAGCCTTTTGTGCTCGGCTTCTTTGATACGTGCTGGCAGCATACCTATTAAGATATGACTGACTCATTATGCGTTTCGCACTCGCTTACTCGCTTTAATTGTTAAAAGTTCTGCCTATAATTGAGGACATAGCAAGATGTATTCAGTCACAAGTTAGCCATTTTCTATGACGTGGGAATATCCTTGAATTAAAATATGACGCCTTGACTCCCTCTACACGAAATGGAGCAAAAAGGACACAAGGCCTTTATGTATATAAAAGCTACAAGCAGCGGAGAACCTCACTAAGCAGTTCTACCCTTCATCTCTTGAAAGAAATTGCGCCACATGACCTCCAGCCACAGACTAATAAATTGTACGTCATATACTGATAGCACTGCAACACTTTCGATATTTCCTGGTAGATTAGATTTATATTCACGATAGATTACTTTGAAATAAAAGATCTATCGTCAGAGAAATCTATAAGACCACGATGGAAAATCAATCTAGGTACGTTGTCGAACAAAAAAATTCCTAACAATAATTGGCGTGTAAGATGGGAAAATATTTACAATCCGTACCTACCTTCAAACGTAAGAATTATTTGGTATAACCTTGTTAACAAGAAAATTGGGACAAAATGTACGCGCCATGAAATAACCTACATTTAACGGATTCCCCGTTGTGTATAGCATGTAACCTAGATGACAATGATAGACATACAACTTACACTAACTGATACTGATACACACACTCATGTCTGAGGGAGAACTCGAACCTCAGGCCTTTATGTAGATACTGAAGACTTCCTCGTAGTTGGCTTTATATTTCTTGAACTTTCTTCAGTTTTTGAGACTTTTATATGTATATATTTCATTTTAAATGTTGTTCTAATAATAATGATTCATCAGATTAAAATTATAAAACATTCATTTTACGTCATTCCAGAAAGAAGGGTAGCATTGCAAAACTAATGACTTGGTCGTGAAAAACATCACTTATAATGATCCTGTGCAGTCATATGAAGATAATTAATAGCTTCTGAGAAAAAAGAATTAAACCAACAATAATTCCACTCTATCTGGATTAAGTTAGTTTAATTAGTTTTTTTAAGCTACGGACTAATGACCACGTAGTTGAGTCCGATAGATTTACAAACATGTGAACATTTTCTAAAGGACTAGCTGTAGACCCGGCGTTGCCCGGGTGTTTATTTATCCTACACTTTTGTAGTCCACATCCAATCTCTCCCCCTCTCCCTCTGCATCCACTTCTTTCTCCGTTCTTTTCCTCCTTTCCCTCTCTCGACAAAGTTTTCTGCAAACTTTTATTTACCTAGTGATCTTCCTCTTGGTTTAAAGTTCATGTGTGCAAAAATTCATAAAGATTGGAGAAAAACTATGCAATTTATTAAATTCTGTAAGTACCCTCCACCATGCTTCGCACGAAATTTTATACAGACAGTGACATTCTTCTTGTCCTCTTGAGTGTTCAAAATTTCATCAATATCGGAACAAAACAATAGATTTCTATGCAATAGAAACGCAGGGTCACATTGAAAAACGCACTTTGTTGATCTAGAATATTCCAGTTTTATTTCATTCACCCTTATTCTGAGAATAACAATAAATAAATAAAATAAAAATAAATAAATAAACATCAACTATGATATCGGTCGAGCCGTTCTCAAGTTACGGCGCGACAAAGATTTTTAGGGATTCATTTTTATGTTGCAAAGTACCCTCCCCCATGCACCGTATGAAACTTAAGGTTGACGGTGACCTTCCTCTTCTTTTGAAGGTCAAGCGTGCGAAATTTCGTGAAGATCGGAATGAAAGACTTCAGACAAAAATAAATAGTAACATGCAAATCTATGTGTCGTTCTCTTTTGTTTTTGGGTCGGGAACCTTCGTGAGTGTACGGTGAACAGTTGACCAAAGTTTCATTGGAATCGAATGAATGGTTTATAAACACATAGAGGACATACAGACAATCATTCATTTTTATATAGACATTAAAAAGCAGTGGAGCTAGTACAGATCCTTGGGGAGACCGTTGTTTATTCTTTTTGGCTTCCTAGTTTGTGACCTCAGGTTTACTTTGAAATATCGGACTTCCAGCATTTTTTCCAGCAGGTTTGTTAATTTCAAGCATGGAATCATGTTGGCAAATTTCAGGATGATACCATTTATCCATACCGTATCGTAAGCTGCACTGAGGTCGACAAAGACTACTGATGTTTTCAATCCTTTCTGGAATCCCGATTCTATGTATGATGTGAGGGCTAATACTTGTTCGCAGCAACTTCGATTAGTTCTGAACCCGGCTTGTTCATAAGGCAGGTGTTTGTCTATCGTTGGATATATCCTATTGTAGATCAGCCTCTCAAGCAACTTATAGAAAATGCACAGTAAGGCTATTGGGTGGTAGTTTGCAGGGTTTTCAGCAGATTTCCCTGGTTTCAGGATGGTCACAGTAAGAGATATTCTAAATTCCTCCGGGGGTATCTCCAGACTAGCAGACAAATAACTAAATATTACTTTCTGCGGAAATCGAATTAAACACAACAAATTTCTCAAATATTTAGGCATAACTCTTGACAGGTCACTTACCTTCAAGAAACACCTGGAACTAACTAGCCAGATGAAAACCCGCAATAACATCATCGGAAGATTAGCAGGTACCATATGGGGAGCGGATGCAAATACACTACGTTCTGCAGAAATATCACACGTCTATTCCGTGGCATAGTACTGTGCCCCTGTGTGGAGTAGGAGTGCCCATATAACGAAGATTGACGTCCAACTCAATGAAGCCATCAGGACGATAACAGGGGCATTAAAGTCAACACCTCTAGAATGGCTTCAAGTCCTCTCAAACATTGCTCCGCCTGAAATCCAAAGACAGCAGGCAAAGATTCAGGAATGGCAAAAAATAAATCATCCAGATAAGGAAAGAGTACTACCGGTACACCAAGTACTACATGACCACTGTCGATATCGCCTCAAATCAAGAACGCCAATATGGGATTAAAATTTACATTTATACTGCTTTGGTTCTCGCCATGCAGAAATAAAATTGTAGCTTAGGGAATGTTGGGTGAAGCTGTAGCTGTGGCTGAATAAAGAAATGATGGGAAAATTAACCTCAAGGATATATATTTTTGACGAATTACAGCGTTCAAATGAATGAAATAAATCGCAATTTCAATGTATTAGGTTTAGATGAAATACCAAACTGTGGCGAATGAAAACTTGTGCCCGGCCGGGAATCGAACCCGGGATCTCCTGATTACTAGGCACACGCGTTGACCACTCCGCCACCGAGGACACAGTGATCAGCACGACCGCAGATGACTCTTCCCTGCATGTCTCCCGCCATACACAAATCTCCATTCGCCACGCTGTCTCTTAACCTATACCACAGCCTATTTATTCTATAATGCTCGCAGCCACAATGCTGTATTCCCGCATCAGGGAGAACAGACCATGAGGTATCGAGACATAATTAAGCTGATCACTGAGTCCTCGGTGGCGGAGTGGTCAACGCGTCTGCCCAGTAAGCAGGAGATCCCGGGTTCGAATCCCGGACGGGCACAAGTTTTCATTCGCCACAGTTTGGTATTTCATCTAAACCTAATATAGTGAAGCCATAACATCGCAAATTGCGATTTATTTCATTAACCACAAGGAGTCTCCGACTATCATTGTTCCTTGGCAGGCATCTCACTTACAGATCCTCTGTTGGACTTCGTCTCTTACAGCAGGAGTTTCAGCGCCTGGTAAAACGTTTACAAAAAGGGATACTAAGGGAAGCTACAGAAAAATGAAAGTCGGGATAGCAAGTCGAAATATTTAATAACAGCAAAACACAAAGAGGCGAGGTAGCCCTGTAACAAATTTCCATAAACTCTCACACACTGAATCCTTCCACTGGGCGTGTAATAGACTTGCTGTAGGTCAAGTCGCAAAAGACATGCAAGAGTAAGAATATAAATAAGAACCAGTCCTCAGAGAGAGTTTAAGACGAAAGGTAAGGAACTACCCATGAGTTCGCTCACGATTACAAGAACAGGGGTCGGTCCTAGGCATCGAACATGCTACATACCGAAATAGCAGTTCTCTACTAGACGGAGCAAATGCATAAGTAAGGGGTTCGGGTCCACGGAAGATGCAAAGGCCGGCCGCAGTGGCCGAGCGGTCTGCGGCGTGCCAGTCACAGTCTGCACGGTCACTGCGGTCGGGGATTCGAATCCCCCCCTCGGGTATGGATGTTTGTGCAGTCTTTAGTATAAGCTAGTTCATAAGTAGTTTGTAGGTTTAGGGACAGATGACTCCGTAGTTAAGTACCATAAGCACTACAAACATTTCATTTGAAGATGCGAAGTATGTCGTATCGGTGATCATGTCGAGTCAGGCGCGGAAGTCTAGGACAGGCTGCTTGCTCCCAAGGTAATAGGAAGCAGGTGGCACCAAACGACGGTAACTGCCGCGCTGATCTCCCAGTGTCGATAGCTCCAGGAACTGCAACCGAATGGGTCTCAGGAGCTGCTCTCCAGCCTATTTAAAGATGTGACCATTGCATACATGTGCACCTCCGCGATTGGCGAAAACATCCCTGTAGCCAGCCTAACAGAGGAGGGAGGAGTCACCGTTACCTATGTTGTGGCAGCGGCGGAGTTCCAACCGTCACGTTGGGTGGCCATGAACTGGTGTGGATTCACAGAACACGAAAACTCGGCTCCCTCCGCCACCATGTGCTACTGCGATGGTTTGAAATAAAGGCCGAAAGGAAACAAGATTTCGTAATCTTGGCCATTTCTCTGTGCTAATTAAATATGCAGCGCCAAAATTATGCCAATATTCCGATTTCCACCTTGCAATACTTTATCAAAGGCTTGTGACAGCTTCTGATATCTTCCAACGACCCATTTGAGAAAAAATATTGGTGCTGCAGACAGTTCTTGGAGATGTACGCACAACAGACATCCTTTTTCAGATGAATCTAGAATGAGAAAGAACTATATACACCTGAGCTACAAGTAAACGCCCAACTAAATATGAATTAGTGTTTCTGAGCAGAAACTCTTTGGTGTTCATAAATAAATCTACATCTTAGGGTTGTCATTATGTTTCAATTGTTGTTGCTGTACTGAAAGTCACCAAAATTCGCCGCGAAAGGAAAAGAAATTGTGCGGCTGCAATCTAAATTCAAAATAAAGTTCAGAAACCCATCGTTATGAATACAGTCTAAGAGTTCGTTCGTTATATTATAAATTTCTAATTTACAGGGCATCTCAACCCACAGAAAATCAAGAAACTAGATGAGGTCCTGAGCAACACATTCAAATTTTAAGAGGCTCATTTATTTTAGATAGTTTAGAGATTATTATAAATAAGTCATGCAGATTCCTGAGACAGCTAATCTGCGTATCAAAAAGATCTACACCAGCAAACCTGTCTAAGAATCAGCGTGAATAATTAAAAACAAATATTTTAGTCACAAAAGCTTGACTTTACCTGAGATACATAAATTTTCTTATTTCTTAACACTAGAAATGTCTCATAAGTACTTCTATTTTAAGAACAGATTGTACCCGTAGAAATGTGGTTGCCGGCCGCGGTGGCCGAGGTGACTGAGGCGCTCCAGTCACGGTCAGCACGGCCACTACGGTCGGGGGTTCGAATCCCCCCTCGGGCATGGATATTTGTGCCGTCCTAGTTCGTAAGTAGTTCATAAGTAGTTTGTAAGTTTAGGGACTGATGACCCCGTAGTTAAGTCCCATAAGCTTAACAAACATTTGAACATTTGAGAAATGTGGCCTAACTGTACGCCGCTGCCTTCCGGCTTCCTTGCTAACAGTTCAGGATGTATATATTTACTTGAAAACCCCGAGGTAGGTAATGAATTGATATACCATAAGAAAATTTTTGAGAATATACCAATTTTTTAAAAGATTTGACTAAAATAATTTGGAACATCATCTTCAATGTTGCAAACTAGACAAACAAAGGTTCAAGTTTCCTATATCCCTTTATAAGTAGTTTCAACAATACAAACTCCAAGTAAACAAGAAACAAACGTATTCAGATATTATAATCAATAAAACCTTTCACCATCCAGAAAAGCACAACACAGCACAAAGTTGAACAGAATGCCCAAATTCCCCTCTAAGCAGCTGACTAAACTGATGAATACCGAAAAAGACTAAATCTTTTCTACATAACTGAACAAAGTGATGATCTAACAAGCATCAAGGACAGTGCTGGCAGTGATGACTACAACACAAATGGTCAAATGTTTGTGAAGATTAAGGGACTTAACTGTTAGGTCATCAGTCCCTATACCTACAGACTACTTATGAACTACCTTATAGTAAAGACGACACAAACATCCATGTCCGAGGGCGGATTCGACCCCCCGACGGGGCACGGCCTCGCGCATCGGAGCATAGCGCCTCAATGCGCTTGGGCACTCCGGCGCGGATAACTACAATGTAAAATGAATATATGGAGTAAATAATGAAGCCATTTCCATATCAAGAAGAACAAACGCAAATCACCAGCAATTGTTAATGTATCACAGCTAACAGGATAAAACGTGAGCATTCCTTTTTTAGGAAAACTGTCATGTAAAGTAGCAAAACTTTTTAAATGAACAAATGCGAAAAACAGTTTTAGCATCTGTTAAAAAGTACAAAGGCATCCACAATTTTTAAAATAAAAGCAAACCATACAGTCGATCAGGAGTAACGAACGCTACTGCAGTCGCTGTTCGATGGTGTACAGTGGCCAAACAGGAAGAAATTTCCGTATACAATTCCATAAACACATTGATTGTCTTCATGAACAAAACTAAAGACATCCACTATTGCCCTACATGTAGGTGAAAGGCACAAATAATCAACCTGTCAAACAAAGAAAAGCAAGTGACGTTAATTAAAAAAAACTGAATTTTTTGAAGTGCATCCATAATGACATCTAAAATTGCGAAACAGAGTTACTCAGCGTTTTATTCCATTAGAATTCTATTACTCGCTAACACATCCACATGCAAAATACAGTAATACAATATTAGCCCATCCAATTCAAAAGGCCTATCGCTTGTACATAATATCGTCTGGTGTTGCATGTTATAATTTTGTAAAGTTCGCTCCAACTGTGAGTAACATATAATTCTGAATAACGATGCAGATCACTCAGAACATTCATATAAACGGTTTCATAACTTTATCCTCTTCAGTCGTAAAAGTTGATGTAGTAGCTTCAGAACCTATAAATAAAAGTTTGACCTTATATGTGTTTGATATGTATACGTCAATGTCAGTCAATAATACGACAGATACTGTGCGATTTCGGTGCAAAATGAAAGCGTTTGTGTCTCATCTGTAAAGAGAATTACGTATTAAGAATAAGCAGAGGAGAAAGCATATAAACTTAGCGTGTAATACAACGTTACAATACAACTCTGCCCGTGTATTAACTAAATGAAATTGCCAGTTACAGCATGCAAATTGCTATGGATATTATGAAATTACTGACCGAAGATTTAAAATTGTATCACGCTGACTACACTCGTTCTTATTGCTCGTCGGTCATTTTCAGTTAACTTCTGTTTCACCCACTGTTCCTTTTCGCCAAAGGATGTTTTACCTTGTTTCATGTACGCTGTCATTTCCAAGGATGTCTCCAATGAAACGTTAAACAGTGCAGCTATTTTGTTACAGATGCTCCCACCAACTATGCACATTCGAGTTGGCCTGTTTGGAAGTCTGAGGACTCACACATTACATGAATAAAAGAATAAAAAAAATAAAAGAAAGGAAAACCACCTTGCTTTCGAGGTGTTTGGAGGCCCCCCTAGACCGGAGGCCCAGGGTGGTCAGCGCCTCCTCGCCCGCCCCCCTCCCTCCCCGCTTAGTCCACCACTGCAGGGCGGGATTTTACTCTGTAACGCACTGAATTCCAGAATGTTCAAATATTTGTAGAGCTTATGGGAGCTACGGGGTCATCATTCCCTAAATTTACAAACTACCTATGAACTAACTAATAGTAATCACGGCACAAATATCCATGCCCGAATGGGGATTCGAACCCCCGACCGTAGTGGCCGTACGGAACGTGACTGGCGCGCCGCAGACTGCTCGGCCACCGCGACCGGCACTGAATTCCAGTAACGCTGAAGCCACGTGGCAAAGCCAAAGCCCAAGCCAGTCCCCAGACAAAGGAAGTGCAGTTTTAAAAAGTAATACGTCAAATTTAATTACAATATCTGAATCCTGATGATATCCCGAGTTTATTGATTACACACTAACACTGGTTAATTTGTTAATTAATTATCATTAAAATTTTATCGCACGAATAAATGCCTAAAACTAATTTTTCTAGGCCCACAGACACTACCGATGTATTGTCTGCATAGAGGAGCATCGGTTGGAGGAATAACCTGCTCAAATATTAGTGTGCTTCTGCTATCGTACATTAAGGCGCTATTACACACTAACTTAGGTTGGTTTACAACAGAATATTTGCCCGTAGGTGTTGAATATCTTCTCTCAAAAATTAGATAAAAATTCTGTCCTCCACATAGTGTTGGATCGCTTTACTTTCGGCAAGTTGAACCAGACTAAGATTTTTGTAACTGAAAAGGGTGATATTTATTACAATAGTTATTGCGTCGGGAGCGGCGTTTGTTGGCTTTTAGTGTATCCTGTCGAACCCGCACTATTGCGTCACACGTCAGAGAACTGAATCGTATATTACGCATAAGACTTCTATAGTCCAGATAAATAGAGCTCTGTAGTAACAGTTATGAAGATATAACGCAAAAACCAGTCATGTGAGCAAGATTTCAGGATATTATGCACTTTTGGCAAATATTAGTTGGAATGATGCCTATTAAGGAAAGAGTTTCTCGAAATATGAGCTATTAGGAAAGGTGTAGACTGATGAATTCGCAGTTTTGTCCCTTCAGAATTCTAACAACAGCAATGACGAAAGGTGGTGTAAATATAACCTTATATGCAAAATAAAAATATGTAAATGAAGGAATTATTACATAAATTTAGGAAAAATTCATCTTATAACTGAGGTTGTGTATGTGACTAGCCACTAAAATGCAGACTCATTTCATTTCTAGATTCGGTTGTCAGATGAAAAGAAATCTGTAAAACATTTTGTCTGTTGTCCAGTTTTGGTAATCCATTTTAACTTTTCAATAGAACAGTTTGCAATCATGGAAACATCAGAATGTTTTGCAAGTCTTCCACTTCGTTTTCGGTGTAGTCTTTAAGTATCAACAATGTTTTAAGAAGACTTTTACTGAGAATAATGCCATTCTACCTATGCCGCAGGAGTTTTGCTATGGAGTCCTTATATACCGTTCATAGAGACCGGGTCTCTTTCCATGCGATATAAATATTGTTGAAACCCTCAAGGAAGTCATTCATAGCCGTCGATTTGATTTAGACGAAAAGGTGCACGCCAGAGTAACATCGTTTCATAGACAAGCACAAACTTTTTTTTCATAAGGGCCTGGACCATCTTGTCCTATAATGGGACAAATTTATTAACAGCTAACACAATTGCTTTTGAAGCGTTGTGCACTTACTTCATTTTTCTTCCCGTTTCTTGTTTCTGTTTGACTGAGCCTCATATTTCACTCGAATGACCCTTAGTAGTCTCCTGAAAAGAAGAATGGTACCGAAAGTCTATAAGTGACACACTTGACAAGTTTTCGCCTGACTTTTAGCAATATGATTCTAAAAACTAATTAGTAATAACACTGGACTTGAAGAAAATGAAACACAAAATCATATCGGAAAACGATCGATCACTCTCGATAGCAGGCAGCTTTAAATTAATCTAATACTTTTGCATATATCACGTTCCACCAGCAGCGAAGGTTTGGCAACGGCGTGTAGTTGATACGACTGCAGGCCTCGTGGGATGGTCTGCATGCGCGCTGCAAGTCCTGGCCGAGCCTCAGCCCACTACTTCCGTCGCAGCTGTCACTCGTCATTATGAACAGAGCATAGCAATTAATCAAATACTACCCGAATTACGTCGGTTTATCTGCACATTAATTCGTAGTGTGTGGTGTGAAGACTAAACGCGGCATCTGCGTTTACCAATATCCAGGTTCTGATCACATTAGCTTGTGTAATGTTTAGTGTACTGAGTGCATCAAACTAAACGATGAGCTTTACACACATTTCACTTTCTTTTGAGTTGCTTGATCACCGAACTTTGCAGTACTGTTCCCCAAATACGAAATATCCACCCTAATAACGCAACTCCAACATATGACAAATATCTCTTTCTGGGAATATCAGAAAATTATATTGTCCCTCGTATTGATAACGTCCCTCAATCCCACCTCTTTAATTTTCCATTTCTCTTACAAATTCACTGAGTTTCTTTTTTTATTTACTTTTAACGTAACCTGGCCATTCTATTTCACGTTCTTTCCTAGACAAATAATGTGTATGTGTTTCTACAAGAAGCATCTACCAAACTGCGTTGCTAACTTACAAAGATAAAAGTAGTAAGAAAACAAAGATTTTCTCAACGGAAAGAACTTCAGTAAATTACAAACCAGGATACTTTTCAGTTGCTCATGTGACCACCTGCCTAAGTGGATCGCATTACACCAAGGCCAGTAACATTCTAGTCTAAGGAAATTCTGTAAACACGAAATCCTAATCGGTTACGTCCACGAGTAGAACCGACAAACCACAGGTTATCAAGTGAGAGAAGGTGTAATGCAAAAGATTCTTCACTAAGAAAAAGTAACAGATGTCAAAGTCGCCGAACTTTGGGGGAACTCTTACTTCTATATGGAAAACTGAGAGCGCTGATTGTATCATTCGGTATATTGTGAAATTATGATGTTCTCGGCGGTGTAATACACTCTAACGCAATAAATAAATAAACCAAAAATTTCCCGCCACAAAGAACATTGTACAGACCTTCCCCAGCGTAATCCTGTCCATCTCATCCTCTATCCTCCCTCTCTCTCCCTCTCTCTATGTTCATCCCTCCCTACCCCATTATGTGCCCATCTGCACCTTCCGCTTTCTGTGTCAGACACTTCCTCGTCTCCTTGTAGAATTCCTCCTCCATTTCCTCAGTGTACTGCCTCCTCCTTCTGTGAAAATTTATATAACCGTGTTAACTTTCATGGTGATCTGAGTCTTAAGTTTACTGCAAGGTACCTTCGCCATTCACCATATGAAATCTTTCATAGATGGTGATGTTCCTGATGATATGAAGTATGAGTATACAAAATGTTATAAGCAATGGGAAAAAAACCGAAGATTCAGTCAAACTTGGATACTGGAGTACCCTTCAACATACACCATACAAAATTGTGCTTAGATACTAATTATCCTCTTGGTTTGAAGATCAAGTGTACAAGAGATCGGAATAAAACGGTAGACTTTTTGTATTGTTTGTAGAGCTTATGGGACTTAACTACGGCGTCATCAGTCCCTAAACTTACAAACTACTTATGAACTAGCTAATGCTAAGGACGACACAAATATCCATGCCCGAGGGGGGATTCGAACCCCCGACGGTAGTGGCCGTGCAGACTGTGACTGGCGTACCGCAGAAGGCTCGGCCACCGTGGCCGGCACGGTAGACTTTGCTGAAGTCCGTAGTCAAAGTACCTTTGCAAAATTTCATCAAAATTGAAATGAAACTGCAGATTTTATTGAGGTCCGTTGGTATTGTGCCCTCAGTCACACAACATACACTTCATTTCTCCTGAATTATGCGTTCGTATCCTACAGCAATTGTTACAGCACAGTCAGGAACACGCACACCATATTTGGGTGAAATTAGATCCAATGGTTCAGGAGGAAATGTCCAAAACTTTCGCGTGATGCAACAGTTTTTCGCGCATTTCATTCCTTATGACGGCATACCTCATCGGTTATATGTTGTATTATATTAGAACAAAACTAGAGATTTGTATGCAATACAAACACACAAAATCCTGACGCTTTGCTTTCTATTTAAAGATGCTTTGCATATTTTGTTTATAAGTGTGTCTTTTTAAAGGTTAAAGTAATAGTACTCATTAAATATGCAAGTCTTAACAGAATAAATATCAATTTAATACAAATAAACAATCCCTTAGACGGATTTTCGTCTCAAATATGTCAAAGATATTGTTGATAAATCTGAGGCATTGAATTAAAATTTCTGGTGCGGCCGGGAATCGAACCCCGATCTCCATAATTATTAGGCAGATTTTTTTTTTTAATCTGGTAGATCTATCGTTCGCGGTCGTTTGTTCAGTTCGTTCGTGGTTGTTCGTTGGCTCAGCTTTTTTATTACAGAGGGCGTCTAGCCTCCGGACCGGACGCGCTGAGCCACGGCACCCGGCTCGTTAAACCACCACACCACTAACGATTAAGACGCCTTGGAATAATCTAAGTACGGTATCCCTCCACGTCAATTTAGTGGCAAATATCTTTGGAACACAAAAGCTGAATTAAAGTTTGTGACGTGGAGGGAAATCGTACTTAGACTATTCCAAGGCGCCTTAATTGTTACTGGTGTAGTGGTCTAACGGTTGCTGGGCGCCGTGGCTCAGCGCGCCCGGTCAGAGGGATGAACGTCCTCCGCAATAATAAAAAAAAAGCTGAGGCTACTGATCAACGAACGAACAATGAAAAACGACCGCACATCATAGATCTACCTGAAAAAAAAAAAAAAAAAAAAAAAAAAATAACGGTTAAGACGCGTGCCTAGTAAGCATGGAGGTCCGGGTTCGATTTCCAGCCGCACCACAAATTTTAATTCAATGCTTCAGATTTATCAAGAATAAATGTCATTACTTTTCTCTTGCTGTTTGGCGTTAATTGTGTATTGCAAATACTCCCAGAAACATTGCTATTGTGTTTAAGGAAGGCAAGAATAGGAGAGACAGCAAAGACAACAGAGAGAGAGAAAGAGAAACGGAAAGAGATATAGAGGTGTTGGATTTCTGATGTACAATGAAGCGAGGCGAGATGAGGCGATACAGGGAGTGTCCGGGCATACGTGGTTACTCACGTGTCTCGAGTCAAAACAACAGGCATGTAGCGAGTGCTGGGCCCGGCGGACACGGGAGGTTCGGTGCCCCCTTGATTGAATGAGCTGTAACCGGTGAAACATAGTGTGGTGAACGACTCTAGTATAGGAAGACGCCTAATTTTGAAAACATATTGTTACGCCGCAAACATTGTGACACGGAAATGTGTTAAGATCTTGGTTTGCTCACTTTAGCAAATTCAAATGTTCAAATGTTTGTTAAGCTTATGGGACTTAACTACGGGGTCATCAGTCCCTAAACTTACAAACTACTTATCAACTAGCTTATCCTAAGGACGGCACAAATATCCATGCCCGAGGGGGGATTCGAACCCCCGACCGTAGTGGCCGTGCGGACCGTGACTGAAGCGCCTCAGTCCCCTCGGCCACCGCGGCCGGCGCTCACTTTAGCAAGACGGAATAAGGTCAGCAGTCGGTAGCAGAAAATGCTCACCCGCCTTGGGTGATGACGGCAGCCGCTGCGTCGGCAAGTTGGAAAGCCTACCGTCAGCGAACTGTGTGTGTGTGAAATGGCTGTCAGACAGAGACGCAGCTAGTAAACATTCCATAACTACACGTAACTTTGTCACAAGAGTGAATAAGACCGCGGATGCGTCAGCGGTAAAGACACATCGGGCGAACACTGCATTTTCAAAGGGAACACATTCAAACAGTTTCAGCCAATTATATGTATAAATACTCCCACATTTAGAAGTAGCAGTCACTTGGTCTTCTGGATCGACGATGCCCAGGAGGTAGTCGTCAATTCACTGGTCTAATCGTTGTGCTCAGTCTTTGTCACAAATAGCAGTACATACAAAATGTTCAAATGTCTGTAAATCTATCGGACCAAACTGCGTGGTCATCTGTCCGTAGCTTACAAACTACTTTAACCTAGGTAAACTAACCTACGGACTAACACACACACCCATGCCCCATGGAGGACTCGAACCTCCACGGCGAGCAACCTCGCGCTCCGCAGTACATACGGGTAGCTGCTAGAGGCAGCTAAGAGATGGAGTCTGGTCGAGGCCATACTTCACACTAAACATCATCTGGGAAGATGGTGATCCGCTGTGCTGACGACTTCACACCTCTATGGTGGCTGCCTGAGGCCAGCGCAGTCTTCAGTGGTTGGTTACTAAAGGCCAGTGTTCGTGTAGTCGAGTTAGCACTCTGGTGCTAATCCGGCCAGTCGGTGTCCCGAGTCGGGAACCATCACGACGTCCGACTTCAGAGGGTTCCCTGGGTGGATCCACTGGCCGCTGCATAGCCTGGTGAAGGGATAGAACACTTCACAATAACAGTCTTTGCATCGCTTCCCGGCATAGCAGCGCGGCGCGGGCACTACCATCATACGAAACACCAAGGTTGCAGCTCGAAGGCGACGCCACCTACTGCTCTAGCTCCTGTCGAGCTAGCGCCTTCATCAAACTTATGTATGTTACGGAATAAAATGTGTCAACTATTATTCTGTTTCACTAGCGTCCCTCGGCGCTCCACTAGGTTCCACGCCTCATCCTGACCTAAAGCTGGGAACACACCGCTCGGCCCAGCAATATTTTAAGAATGTTGTATAAGATAATGAAAACCAGTTAACATTAAATATTCTTTATTCAACACTTAAAAATGATAATACACATTCAGATTCTGCAGTTCTTGCATATTAGTATCAGACATATTGCAGAACATATAATGTTCCAAAACTGTCTCTCTCTATTTGGAAAGTCCAGAAGGCCTGTGGGTCAGGACACGGGCGTGTCGGTTCCCCCTTAAACGGGCGAGCCGTAACCAGTCGGACTACCATGCTCTGCAGCACTCTATTTTATACTGTTCTTATTGACTGGAAGAAAGCTTGTGCCAGAGTACAGCAGAATAAAATAATGAACATTATGGAAAATCAGTTGACCGGAGGAACAGAAAGCTGTTTGAAAATCTATACCTACAACAAAAATGCGTGCACAGATTGGGAGTGAGGTTACACAGGAAAGCACAACTAGAAGGTGAGTGAGTCAGAGCTGTTGTCTCTTGTCAATGTGTTCAGCATATCTTTGGGGCACATTATTCAGGAATGTATGAATAACAAATTAGGAGTGCAGGTTGTCTGTAGTGGGATAAAATAGTTTAAATCTGCGGATGGTATGATGTGTGCAGGTCGAAATAACTGTGACTGGAATTTAAAAATTGTTAACTAAGACTTGAGAGGAATTCAGAATGAGAAATAATAAGAAAAACATAAATTGTATGGTCGTAATTTCAAGCAAACTAAGAGCAACTACACGGTTATACACAAAAGAAACAATCAGTTTAGTGAAACTTCCTGGCAGATTAAAATTGTGTGCCGGAACCGGGACTCGAACCTGGGACCTTTGCCTTTCGCGGGCAAGCGCTCTACCGACTGAGCTACCCCGACACGACTCACGATGCCGCCTCACAACTTACTTCCGCCAGTACCTCGCCTCCTACTTTCCAAACTTCACTTCACTTCAACTTCAGTTTAGTGTTTCCATATAAGTGAGAATTATATTTACCGAAGACAAGAGGAGTAGTGAGGAAATAATATCACTATAGCAACTGAAAGCAGGCCTTTCATATGTGGGCTTGAGTAAGAGACTGGCGGATTGTTTATATGGATCGTGGCAGAATATTGAGAAGGGACATGCACACCGAAGAACAGGGACGTATCCAGGACGACCTGCTGGAGGGGGGGGGGGGCAGTGAAAGAATTCTCCGATGAATAAACTGTCATCAATGGCGTCACTAATCGAACGACGGTTAGTGGGTGAAGTGGGGGGGAGAGCGACCTGTGAGTCGTGGCTGGTAATCGTTAATCTGTTTACATGTATATCGTCTTTCATAACGCGCTCACTTTGCAGTAAAGTGCTACGAAAATTGATTAAATTCATTTTGCTGTGACTCCAAAATTCTTAAATAAAGAAGTTGAATGTAAATCGTTACAATTTTCGATGTAAAATTTCATAACTATTTCTATAAACATTTTTGTAGTAAGAAAAAATATATTGGTTAAGCCAAGATTTATCAGAAAATTGCTGCAAAATCTTATTTTTTGAAAGCAATAAGTTTAGAAATCAAACATAGTTAACTATTGAGATAAAACTTCCTGAAGCTTGATTCATTTTCTGAACTTCCGAGAAAAGTTTTTTTTTTCTCCAATATATTTGTAATTAGTCTTTCTTCTATTCATTAATGTCCTTTTAAGGTTGTTAAGCTAATTAAAACTGTAACAAACTAGGGGATAATCTGTGTCCTTTAAACTATACCTCATGAAAATCTTTGATAAAATTAGAATTCAAAAGTTTTTCTTTTAACATTGACGTGTAACAACTAATGCCAAACAAACGCTCTGGGGATAATTCTCTGGACATCTCAAGCAAGTATAAATACATACCTGTCTGCAAACAAGTTTACAGTAATAGCATGTACTCAAAACCTCTTGTAAAAAGCCTTTTGCTGCGGTGGAGTAGCCGAGCGGTCTAAAGCACCTCGCTGCGGAGCGCGCGGTTGCTCGCCGTGGAGGTTCGAGTCCTCCCTGGGGCATGGGTGTGTGTGTTTGTCCTTAAGTTAGTTTACCTAGGTTTAAGTAGTTTGTAAGCTACGGACTAATGACCACGCAGTTTGGTCCGATAGATTTACAAACATTTGAACATTTTTTTGGAAAAAGCCTTTTCGTTAATATGCGCTTAAACAGTCTGCGGAATGCCGTTCTGGAGATCTATGAAGTGGTTAGAAGTGTGGCTGGCCACAGGACAGCAGTTGTACTGGTTATATGTCTCGTATCCCAAATTATAATATGTGTCACATCTTATAAATTGTTGTTGTTGTTGTTGTGGTCTTCAGTCCGCAGAATGATTTGATGCAGCTCTCCACGCTACCCTGTCCTGTGCAAGTCTCTTCATCTGAGAATATGTTCGGCAACCTACATCTTTTTGAATCTGCTTACTATATTCATCCCTCGGTCCCCCTCTATGATTTTTCCCCACACGCTTCCTTGTAATGCTATGTTGGCAATTCCTTGATGTCGCAGAATGTGTCCAACCAATCTGTCCTTTCTCTTAGTTTGGATATACCAGAAACTCCTTTTCTCCCCGATTCGGTTAAGCACCTCCTCATTATTTTAAATGTGTTTATTTCCGTCAACAGTTGCAGTATAATTGCAACTGTTGACGGAAATAAACACATTTAAAATAACATAGTGCAGTTGCGGACACTCTCCAATCGATCATGTCGACTATAATAAAAACCTCCTCATTAGTTAAGTGATCTACCCATCTAATTTTCATCATTCGTCTGTAGCACCACATTTCAAAAGCTTCTAACATCTGTTTATCTGAACTCCTTATCGTCCACGTTTCACTCCCATACAATGAAACATTGTGAAACCTTAAAAGAGCCATTAGAACTGCAGTTTTATGAGTGAAAGACGTTAATCACGAATAAATTGTGACAGGCGATGCCAAGTATTTGGCTAAACGAAGTTATTTATAAGACCCACCGGCAAGCAAAATATAAAAAATTAACAAATAAATAAAAAGGGGAACGAGCCTTCGCCCCTCCCTTAGATCCACCTATGCGGAATAAACAGTAATAGAAACATTTTATATGTTAATTTGGAGTTGCATTCGTTCGCATTTTACCTGTGTAGCTTCATTAGACATTGTCCGGTATGTTAAGTATTACAAAATTTAAAAACTTTCATGTAATGTGAAACGCATGAGCAATTTCTTAAAGTTAAAAGTCTCCGTTCAGTAACGTGACGAACTAGCTGGTGTGGTGGCACCTGATGAATCAATTGACGACCAACAGGTGTGTGGGCTTCAGTTTCTCGCCACCGTGAAGTTGCTCCCTACGTAAACACCTAATTGATCCCGGATATCAACGCGAAGCGCGGACGGCCGAAAATTAAAAATGGGCGTAATTTCTTGTTGGGGAGCGTGTAAAGGAGTGGCGTGTTGAGCACAGCGCGGCGCGGCGCGGCGGACTTGTAATGCAGCGGTGGGCGGATAACAGGCCGGCCTCGTTTAAATTAGTGCCTGGCTGTGTCCGGCGCATTTAGCGGACGCCCTTTTGTCGTGGCTTACAAGGTTATCGAGCGAAACTGCTGATTGGATTCCAGAGCCTATTTTCTTGAACAAAAAGCCCTCCTCTCACATAATTCGTTTCAATCGGCGCGCGGGCGGGCCATTGCGACTGACACGCAACACGAGACAAGTCGGCGATCAATCGCGATCACGCCCCCGCGCTTGGCCACCTGCAAAAACGCCCGCCCTCGCCGCTCCCCCCGACCCCGCGGCAAATATTTGGCCCGGCTCTTCTTACACGCGTGCAGCGCGCCAGTTATAAAAGCAAACACGGAGATTAGGCCGGTGCCGGACACGCCTCGGTTTTCTTCTGCGTTGCACTGTAATGAAGCACCCGCTCTCTGATTTCGTTGCGAGAGACACGCCCTCTAATTTCGCACGCGGCGCTCTTTTTTCGTTTTGTGGGTGTGTGTCTATGGGGGGCCGCACAGGATTATACCGACGCCCGCTTCTTCTGCGAACACAAAAGACCCGCGAGCCGCTCTCGCAGCTACTAGACTCGCCCTTTTTTTTTTATATCCGAATAAGGGCGGAAGGGCTGTTTCCTATATCGCCCCGCTATTGTGCACACTACCTTTGGCGAATAATTGGGCGCCGGACTACGATCAGGCGGCTTTCATTCAGAAATGGCTTTTACGCTCCTTTCACGCGTATCAGATACTCTTATTAAATAGCGCTACCGGTGGAACTCTTCAGATATTCCAGTTCACGTTTAATTATTACTTCGTCTTTATATTACCTGTTTTCCGATTTCTTTATAAACTCGTCGCATTTCGCTCTTTATTACTTCAACACGTTCATCACGAGTCGACCGATGAAACAGCTGCATAATAGAATAATGTGTCCGCAATAAAAGGCAGATCCATAGACTTCCTTCAATCAAAGCCATAGTGCTGTCCTCCTGTAATGGTGAGCTTCGATTAAGAGCAGTAGATTTCTTCACAAACAAACGCATGGTGTCCTCTAGTGAAATAAAAACCTTAACCCAGATGATCCTGATGTCCTTCCAGAAGGAAAGTGTTCCGTTCTTTTAAAAATTTAAAGTAAATTGTTTCCTTTTGGCACAAAACACTTTCTTCAACATCAGACTGTCATTTTAATATCGATCACTGACATTCAAATACTTACAATCATCGTTTTAGCACGTTATTCTATGTTAGTCACCTCTGAAGATAGGGATTCAGAAGCAACGTAGGAGTTAACTCATGATTTTGAATGTGTAAGCCCTTACACATCAATTTTATTTTTATTATTCAGAAACATATGGATGGCCTTATATTTAAAATGTTTATTAACATGTAATATTAGTGTTTCAATTTTACTTCATACCAGAAGGATGGCCTATTATGTCAAGACTAAGGGTGAAATGCGCGTAAAATCAAGATTGCAACATTGTAACGATCTGTTACACATGTATCCACAAAGAAAAAAATTCTGGAATATCTGGATTAAGAAAAAGGCATGCCTTCTTCCTCTCCTGGAGGAACTAACTTTCCTTAATTCAGAACACAATTCAGTGTCCTGTTCAAGTTAGGAAAGTTGTGGAGTTGCTTTTTTTCACAACGGCATAACTCTTATACAAAAATTTAAGGTAGGTTGTGATACTCTCTGTCCAAAAGAAAGGAAACAATTGAAAAAAAAAAGAGCACAGACTGAAGGAAGAGATAACACAGCGAGTAAAGGAAATGGGTCGGTAGGAAAAAGAAAGCAGAAAAAGGCGCGTGGCTTTGACTGCCCCAAGTTCACATCTTCTCCAAAGAAGGAAATGAGAGTTTTCCTGGCCTGCTACATGCTTTGGCAATCAGGAGTCCTGTTTGGAGTCTGCTGCTGCAACCTACGCGCCGGGAAATCCAGGAAAAAAAAACGGATAACCCTCGAGATGAAACACAATGCAATGAGCCCGCCAGCTCTATCTGGAGTCAAAACAAAAACACAGTAGAATGGAACCTGTAAATAAAAACAAAAAATACATACTAATACACTTATTGAATTTCTATCTGTTCGCCTTTTCCGTTGCCTGTTCGACTACGTTAACCGAATGAGTAGCAACGAAGGGGAGCCGTCATTGTTGGGAAGTAGACAGACCTGGCAGACTTTCCGGCTTATTATGCCGTGGGTCAGGCGACCACACCTCGACGCCTTGTGGAGGGGTCGGTGGCCTCTGCCAGTTCACATGATTTTGCTGACCGTTCTTTTCATTACTGGACCCAACCCGTTTTCCGTTTCACCACTCTTTCTTCTTTTGTCCCTGATTCTCTTGCCAGGAACCCTTCTTTTCCTGCCACGCGCTGTCGTATGCACCAGTGCGTTTACCTTGCCCCACAAAACTGTGCGCACTGCCGTTACCGTAGGCGTTATGCGGACGAGACTAGAAATTCGGGCCCTGATAGGCATCCACTTTAACACTGCCACTCGAGTTTGAGCTCGTCTAGCATCGTCTGAAATTGCTCAAGGTCGTCCTTGCACCTCCCTGCAATGATGACATTGAGCAATCTCTTCGGCAGTTTAGTTAGGCAGATGCTTATTAATTCCGATATCGGATAGGGAAAATCGAGGAATTGGTTCTTTGTCAGCATGACCTGCACAAATTCACCAGGGTTCGAGAAGAGGGAGTGGTGGTAGTGCGGAATCATTAAGATACTATGCTTCACCCATTCCCGTTGGTTTTCAAACCAGTAGGATACCAGGAAATGTTGACGGAAACCGCGGTAACCGATCCCATTTCGCAGGAATGCTCGCATTCTTGTGGCGGGCTCCCCTTCAAGGAACCCACACACAACACCTTCCTTATTGCACTCAGGCCAGTTTGGATGGAGGCAATACTCAAATTGGACCAGCCATGTGTGAGGGTGGATTCCGGCAGGCGCGTTGCGGAAGACTTCGAACTTGCGAACGCTCAGGAAGTGGTTGTAGTCGAAAGCCGGAGTTGGCTCTCGACTACGACCAGTTGATCTGCTCGGACGGCTCGCGGGACCTGTATGTGACGTCGCCTCATCGTCCTCAAATGCGGAATCGGCGTCCTGGTCGGACCCTCCATGGCGGTTTCCGTACGCGTCACTGCCCACGTGACTGCAGCACGGAACCAGAATGTGTTCCGCCGCAGATGGACGCTGATCTCGCTCACGCAGCGCTAACCCGTGCCCGTTATGTGCACTCTCCCCGCTGGTTATCTGCATTTGACCTGGTCGGGCGGAGATGCCCCGAGCTGGTTATTTACCTCTTCCACCTCGGACACCAGCTCATCTACACGTCCGCCTACTGAACCAATGGACGAAATCACTTCATCAACGCGGCCGGCCACTACACCAACACGTGTGTTGTAATATTTCTTGATTAAGTCCCCGAGAGGCAGGCACTGGACGCCGATTGACTGTAGTACTGGCGGTCACGTGCCAAAACGCAGTCATATTTTTATTAATACTTAATAAACTAATTATTTATTGCAAATTCAAGTTACGAAACCCTTCAAAGTCAAGCGATGCCCTGAATAGGTAAAACATATCAACTATCGCTAAATTCATAAACAAAACAATTAATATAAGATGGACGATGCATGGCGGCCATGTATAAGCGCTAAATTGTGGAGCGAATGCACCCATGCATCGAGCCGCCGCACTTCAGTCCAGAACACGCACTCGAAGTAGTAACATGTCGCATACGTAGGCGGTCATAAGACATAGTTTATTCATTTTAAAACAATGCATAATACCAATATATTGAACTTTCAGTTGAAACAATGTGTGGTATGTATAAATTATTATGCGGTTTGCTAGTTTTCTGCGTTCTTTAAATAAATCAGCTGGCATCCAAAATGACTTCAGTTTTATTCCGTACTTAGATGAGATCCTGCCAAAAGTGTAATAATTTCAGACTAAATTCAAGATCTCCAACCTGTGCGCTATCATCTGCATGGGGACGACATCTATAGAAGACGTCAGGTTGGTGAACTTCTAGAGTTTCTACTCTTCACACAGTGCAGTGGGGAGCTACTACAACCCTTGCGTACACTGTCATCGCGGTACGAACGCAAACTGTTATGCGTCATACATGGCAACGTGGAGGAGGAAAGAAAATGATATAGCACCGGTATAAACACAGCGCGTATAAACTTTTCCCGTTGTACATGACATCCCTTGCGGGGAATGTACACTTGCAGTACATACATTGAATAAGTGAGGCTTGAAATTAGCGGGAACTGTGAACAGTGAATCAATAAAAGTGTGACCGACATACGCAGATTTTTCGGTGTTGCGTGTGAAGATTGTGTATAGTAAAGAATCGCAGAGAAAGTGATATAAAAAGAGGCAAAGTGTTAATAGTGAGTGCATGTCACATGGGATTACGTCACATCTGTAGGAGATCGGCGCGGCGTAAGCTGTAACCAGACGGTGCGGCGCAACTAACAGCAGCTACGTGCACCACGGCATGGAGTGGATATATGGGGCAGCGTTCGGCGGAGCAGCTACAAATGGCTGAGCAGTGGTAGCCCGAAGCATCAGCTGGCTACCTAGCAACGAGAGGGCGCAGTGCTCAAAACAACAGGCGGGTAGCAGATTCAGCAGCGGTCGTTGACCGGAGGCGACAATGTAGCAGCAGCTGTCTGTGGCGTGGCGTGGATCAGCAGCCAAAACAAGACAACGGCAGAGTGGAGACTGGCACAGCTGCGTCTACGAGACACTAGGGCCGCACACACGCACCAAAAAAGAGGCTAGTGTCAGTCTAACACTGGCATTTTGTACTCTTAGCATAAGTTAAATAATTTCAGCCATAGGGCTCAAAGTAATTAGTATTATTAATAATAATATAAATTATGGCTAGTGAAAGTGACCAAAAATATTATCTGAGAAGCAGAGAAGGAAGTTGTGCTCACAATACCGGAAAAGATCTATTGGATCAGTCACATATGGAGCACACAGAAAATGTTAGCTTAAACTTTGTCAATCAATCTTGCGAGGTAAATAATAATGCAGAAAACATTGCAGGTGAAAATGCAGATTCTGGTTCTGCAAGTGGTTCCAACAATGTAGATATTGTTAACTAACCAAAAAATATCACTAATTACTATACAAAATGTAGATGATGCCGCTCTTAACCACTTTGAAGTGGAAAATCTGAATGCGAACATCAGAGACAATGAATCCAACGCTGGCATTTCAGGTGAGCAGGTAACAGTATTGAGTAAGGTGAGCAACAGAACTGCCTCAGCACATACTTTGCCAGTAGAAAATATTAAAAAAAGAGAGATTAGCCAAGATCAAAATATAATGGACATGTTCCAAATACTATTAGAGATAAAAGAAAACACACACAAACTAGATGAAAACTTAAAAAGATTAGAAATAAAATGGGACTATGGGATAAAACGGATATCAGAAAGGTTAGAAAATAGCCTAAAAGAGACGTCAGAAAGGTTACAGAAATCTGATGTCAATCACGAAGTTGATGTTCAAGTTAAGACAATTAATGAAAGCGGGCACGATCAAGAAATTAGTACTAATGAACATAAAACAGATTCTGATTGTAAAGGCAATACAAACACGCTTCAGAGCAGACTGTGCGAAACTGAGCAAAAAGTAAAAGAACTACTTGAAACGTGCAGTGTTGCTAAAGATTTAAGTTCCACAGAAAATAAATTTACGCAAAAGTTTGAAACAGGTGTAGCACAGAAAAGAAGGAAGGGGACAAAAAATTCTTCGTTTGTGTGGCCATAATGTCCGTAATTGCTTTCATAATTATGAATAGCAGTGATTGTCCGTCTTCGCAACTACAAAAAAATGCTACTTTTTTCTCACCAGACGTCTTTCGTTTTAATGATAGTAAAAAATCTTCAGTGGTCTGTAATAATAGAAATCTACAATTTGTTTTGCTTTTAGATCGAAAACAGTTCGTTAACGAAACATGAAAAGTAGGCCTAACGTTTTGTTACTTACGGAAATTTTGTCTTGTTTTCGCTTCATATATATTGGAATGCCGGTCTGTTTCATGCAGTACCGCCGGTTCTTCATGCTGTGTCGTTTTTTCTACTACATCCACTGTCACTTTTGCACAGCCCATAACTGTTTTCACAGATCAGACGTATTTGTTTTTGTTTTGACCGAGTCTGCAGAGTGTTATTGGAGTTGGCGGAGGTGTATTACCGTCCTTAGCAACTAAATGAAAGGCGTTTTCTTTTTGTTATTTATTTTGTATCATACGCGTTTCGCTTCTTTATTTGTGAAGCATCATCAGTGGCGGTTTTCTGTGAGATGTTTTACTATCATTGAAACGAAACGCGTCTGGAGAGAAAAAGTTGCATTTTTATTGTAGTTGCAACGACGGACAATCACTGCTATTCATAAAAAGGAAGGGAACAGTCAAAGTAAGTGATTCTGTAAATCATGCAAATACTTATAAATTCAATCAATCCTCATGCGAAGCTAATGTACACCCAGATGCTTTTATTCAGCAGTCCAAGGACACTACACATGTACACTTCACAAAGCAGCAAACGAAAACTAGTGTATCTTATCAGAGAGAACATTCCAGTAAAATGAATTTTGGCACCTGGAATGAGGCATCATTACACAAGATGGTAGTGGACAGTATACTAAACAAAGTCAATCCAGTAAAAATGGATGAAACAAAAGCACTAAAGGAACATATTCAGGAGTCCATGGATGTCAAGATATTGATAAACATTAGATTAGATTAGATTAATACTTGTTCCATATATCATGTATATGACATTTCGTAATGATGTGGAACGTGTCAGTCTAGTAAATGTTGCTTGCACTTAACAATCAATATTTTAAGGATTTTTATTACATTTTTTGTTAATTTTTTATCTTTTCTATTTTTTTTTTTTTTTTGTAAGTTTTATCTAAAAATTCATCTACTTTGTAGAAGGAGTTACAATTCAGAAATTCCTTTAATTTCTTTTTAAATACTAGTTGGCTATCTGTTAGTCTTTTAATGCTACTTGGTAAGTGACCAAAGACTTTTGTGGCAGCATAATTCACTCCTTTCTGAGCCAAAGTTAGATTTAACCTTGAATAGTGAATATCATCCTTTCTCCTAGTATTGTAGCTATGCACACTACTATTAGTTTTGAATTGGGTCGGATTGTTAAGAACAAATTTCATGAGTGAATATATGTATTGTGAAGCTACAGGGAAGATCCCAAGATACCTAAATAAATGTCTGCAGGATGCTCTTGGGTGAGCTCCAGCAATTATTATGATTACACGCTTTTGTGCAATGAATACTTTTTTACTCAATGTTGAATTGCCCCAGAATATGATCCCATATGAAAGCAATGAATGAAAATAGACGTAGTAAGCTAATTTACTGAGATGTATATCACCTAATTTTGCAATGACTCTGATAGCATAAGTAGCTGAACTCAAACGTTTCAGGAGATCTTCAGTATGTTTCTTCCAGTTCAGTCCCTCGTCAATTGATTTGACAGCCTTCTAGTGGAATGTTCATTTAGTAAAAAATTGTCATGAATTTTTTTCATTCGTCTGTGAGGGGCGAAAGTATCAATTCAGGTTCTCTGAAAGAGTAGCAATCAATGGAATACACAAGACGGTGGACATCATAAAACGTTATGTACGAAAGAAAATACCTCAGGGGGTGATAACAATATTTACATCGCTATGTAGTTGGCGCCTACCAGGAACTGAGTTAACTTACAGCTTACTTCCTTCTTTTCACGCTGTTAGTCCTTCCATCTTCATCATTCAGAACTATTATCTATCACCTTTCAATTTCTTCTCTATCACACGAATTGGACAACAGAACATAAAGAACCGATAGTGACGTAAATTCAAAAGACAAAATCAACCAAAAGGTAGTACTACTCTGAAAAGTAAACGCAGGCTCAAGCTTAAGACTAGTATACGAGTATAACACCTACACATAGATTAAAAGCCAGTACAGAATAACAACGAACAGACACAAGGTAAAAAGATAAGCAACAAAAGCTATTTAAAACTTTATATAATAAATTATATATTAGTTATATAAGTAGTGAAGTTGAAGGAGACTTTGCAAACAAGGTAAGTGGATATGCAAATGAAGTATGGTTTTAGTAATTGTGGAGGTAGATGGTCTGCTCTTTGTGTGAGATGTTAAGGAACACGGAATAATTAGGTGTAATAGACGATGAGAATGTTTATAAGCGACAGGAAGTCGCCAAATTTATGCAAGACAGGTAGTAGCGGTATTATAGGGAGAGATTTAGGGCGACTATAAGTCGACCAATTATGGGAGGTAGATAGTTGTGGAGTTTTCTGGCGACAAGAAGTCGACCGATTTATATTGATGAAGTGAAGGAGTGGTAGTAGTGATGAAGGTGCTGAGAATCTTTGAGCGACAGAAAGTCGGCAAAATTTACAAGAAATATGGGTTCAGTATTAAGGCGACGTAAGCGTCGACCCTAAATAAGTTATAAAGTGGATCCCCTTCCTTATCACTGGACACTTAGTAGTAGAAATGTTACCTCAAGTATTAAGAACGACAAAGTATAGAAATATTCACAGGTTTAGCAGGGTATTATTTATTTAGCGTATGCCAGTTTGAAACATAAAATGTCACATGTGTTATAGATTACAAATTACAAGTGTTTAGCCTTAGATTATGTAACAATTTTCGACATTATTGATTTATAAGCAAGTGTCCAGATTTTTTATATATTTTGCAGAATTACTAGTCCCAAATAAAAAGTCACTGAATGTTCCACAATATGCGCGTTTTCCGCACTCCTTCACAATATGCTGCATAGTTTGCCTCTCCGCACCACAGTCACATTCTTGGGAGGGGATTTTTCCCCATTTGTGGAGAACGTCTGCACATATTGCATGTCCGGTGCGGACTCGGTTGAGGGTTGTCCACACGGCGCGGGGCTGATGGAACCCTGGTGTCTTGTCCTCGATGCAGGGCAGGCTTCGGCACTGTACAGGGTAGTTTTGTCGCCATTGTTCGAGCTTGCTTTCCGATAGGTACTTGGCTGTGTGGTGCTAAAGAACGATTACTTCGAGGAAAACAGCTAACGCCACGACGTTAAGGCAGCCAGACAATCTCAGCGATCTCCTGGCCAAAAATACTGCTTAGAATGTCACAAAATATGGATACAAAAGGTCCTTCTAAGGGCTCCCTGGACAAGAATCTTGGCCCAATTATCAGGATTTGCCAGATTAGCAGGGTAAAAACGGGGTTACTTGAAGAGCAGAATATAAAGTCTCAATTACACAAAACACACGGACACAAATAAAACATTATATGACGTACAAGTTTTTGAATTACGTTAGGAAACAAGAAACCTGGGTGTCGAATGAAGCAAGTGGCTGTACATTCGCTATATGTACTGGGTACTACTGGCTTTTGATATTAACATAAAAACGTTCGCATTCTCGCAATATGCGATGAAATGTATTTGTTTGCCTATATGAAAATGAGGTTATAGAACCACAACAGTAATGAAAGCTTGATGAGAATTATTGTTGTGTATAGTAGACAGAACGGCAGTACGCCATTATTGCAGTAGGCTGCAGCGCCAGCTGACGCCGTAAACAAATCGAGGAGGAAGGGGTAGGAACAGGTGGTGCCTGCGCAAGCCTGTAGGCAATTAGGTCAAGGCCTGGAGGGCACTGACCCAAACAAAAACACAAAACATAAACAAGGATACACCAACGAACTTTAAAGACTTTTAAACAAGTCAATGTTTATATTCTATTGTATATATACATTGTATTTCTACATATGTCAACATTTAGGATATATTATGACTTTTTGGTATTTTATATATGTGTCAATCCTTATGCTAATACGACATATGATGACTGATTATGTACCCTTGCGTTTTATGTATGTAATAATGTTTTAACTAATTTGACATTCTTTTTCAATTATTGTGTGTTCTCTGCATTTCATGTATGTATGACATGGTATTTTTGTATTTATGTATTATGATAAAATTATGTACACATTTGACTTGCTGTAACATATCTATATTACCATATATAGCACAAGATTTCTTGCACTGTGAAATAGTAGACAGATTTGGACTGTCTAAACTACATGATTAGTGCAACGTCAATGTTTTGTAACGAGTGATCGTGAAACAAATGACAAAGAAAACCAAGTGGTTCATGTGAAAAATAATTCAGTTTAAAAGAAGTGATGTAAGGCATTCTCTAAATTTTGAACGGCCTAGTGCTGTGTATAGTGGTTTAAAGTGTCAGTATGTTGTGGATGGCAAAGTGCCGAGTTTAGTAGTTTATACCAGTGTGGACAGCAAAGCGCTGAATTAAGTGCTATCATATAGGGTAGATAGAAAGTTTTATTGCTGGCCGCGGTGGCCGAGGGGACTGAGGCGCTCCAGTCACGGTCTGCACGGCCACTACGGTCGGGGGTTCGAATCACCCCTTCGGGCATGGATATTTGTGCCGTCCTTAGTGTTAGTTAGTTCATAAGTATCAATTTACTACAAATAAACAATTCCTGAAACGGATTTCCGCTGCATGGAGAGCCTTGGCAGTAGTAGCAATTATCTTTCGAACACAGAAGCTGAATTAAAGTTTGTGATGTGGAGGGAAATCGTACATAGACTATTCCAAGTGGCCTTAATCGTTACTGGTGTGGTAGTCTAACGGTTAAGACGTCTGCCTAGTAAGCATGAAGGTCCGGGTTCGATTCCCGGCCGCACCACAAATTTAGATTCAATGCTTCATATTTATCAATAAGTTCATAAGTAGTTTGCAAGTTTAGGGACTGATGACCCCGTAGTTAAGTCCCATAAGCTATACAAACATTTGAACATTTTTTGAAAGTTTTATTCGGACGATGTATCGTCGAGCAAATGCGTTTGAGAGTCATGTGACTCTGGTGATAAATAATTAACTTAATAATAACACGTAAATATGGCATTCCAGTCAAAAGACAGCAATGTGCTGACAGTTATGTGTGTACATATGTGTATGAATTACGTTTAACCATATATGTTGAAACTTATGTACTATGTATATAGAATATGTTTGTATGTATTAACGTAACAATGAATTATTTCTTTGCAGAATAATAGTTAGTAACGTTGACAACTAAACAGATAGTAATTTTTATAGTATTTTGCAGATTCAAAACAGATTAAATTCACAGGTTAAAAGGACATAATAAGGTACTTGAAAGATTTAAAGGTTTTATAAATTTGAGAACAAAATGTAGATTATTCCAAATTGTCAGTTGTCTTCGAGAACCTCCAATTTTGGAAAATGATGGAAGGAAGGGGATGTGTAATATTTCTGGAATAAAGACATCATATTAAAATCTGAGTATTGCTTCAATGCAGCCTGGTAGAACCAGTAGACGACAGATGGTAAAAGCTGGTGAGAACCACAACGCATGGTACAATAGGTCGGGTTCTCGTGGGAAAGATCACTGGCAAGTCTCCCCGAATTCTAGAGAAGTCCCCGAGCGACATGCACTGGACACCGATTGACTGTAGTACTGGCGGTCACGAGCCAAAATTATTAATACTTAATAAACTAATTATTTGTTATATTGCAAATTCAAGTTACGAAACCCCTCAAAGCCAAACTATGCCCTGAGTAGGTAAAACATATTAACTATCGCTAAATTCATATACAAAACAATTAATATAAGACGTACGATGCACGGCGACCATGTTTACGCGCCAAATTGTGGAGCGAAAGCAGCCTTGCATCGAGCCGCCACACTTCAATCCAGAACACGCACTCGGAGAAGTAACATGTCGCATACGTAGGCGGTCATAAGACATAGTTTACTCGTTTAAAAAAAATCCAAAATACCAATATATTGAACTTTCAGAAAAAACAATGTGTGGCAAGTATAAATTATTATGCGGTTTGCTGGTTTTCTGCGTTCTTTAAATAAATCAGCTGGCATACAAAAGGACTTGTTTTATTCCGTACTTAGACGACTTCCTGCCAAACGTTTAATCATTTCAGCCTAAATTCAAGAACTCTAACCTCTGCGCTATCATCTGCATGGGGACGACATCTATAGAAGACGTCAGGTTGGTGAAGTTCTAGAGTTTCTACTCTTCACACAGTGCAGTGCGGAGTTACTGCAACCCTCGCTTACATTGTCATTGCGGTACAAACGCAAACTGTTGTGCGTCATCCATGGCAACATGGAGGAGGAAATAAAATGATATAGGATCGGTGTAAACACACCGCCTATAAACTTTTCCTGTTGTAGTGTCGTTGACGTCGACGTGGGTGCGCACGTCTCCAACACGTGTTTCCACGTAATCGAAACGTGCACTTACCTCGCCGACACCCTCGATCACGCAGTCGACGCGTACTTCCTCTGTGTCGATTCTCGCATTAACCTTGTTAATTTAGGTCTGGTTCAATTTTATGGCTTCTGAGTTCTGTTCAAGCTGCTCGAGCATCACTTTCGCCATCTTGTCTACGTGACCTACAATTTACTTCTGCCTGCTCACGTGCAATCTCCTCCTGTCTGTCGATATTCCCTTGTATCTGATTTTTGATCCCGCCTATTTCGTCCCGAACTTGTGTTTTGATTCCGCCTCTCTCTTCCCGAAATTGTGTTTCGACTTCTCCTATCTCGTTTAGAATATGTGTTGTGATTCCACACATTTCTTCTTGGAGGCTTCCTATACTCTGTGCCTGCCTAGTGATCTGCCCCTGTATATCTTCAATATGGGCGAGTTAGAGGCCAGCTCGTTACTCACTGGTATAGACGCTGGCCCGGGTGCGGTATTGACCACACACGAACCCGTCCCAGCTTCAGGCCCTACCATATTTGGGCACTGCCTGGCTTCCGGTCAGCGTGGAACAGGTATTTTCCGTGCTCTGCGTCTCGTCAACTACGGGAGCGGTTACCCCATAATTTGGTGGTTTAAAAAAATGTTTGTATAGCTTATGGGACTTAACTACGGGGTCATCAGTCGCTAAACTTACAAACTACTTATGAACTAGCTAATCCTAAGGACGGCACAAATATCCATGCCCGAGGGGGGATACGAACCCCCGACCGTAGTGGTCGTGCAGACCGTGACTGGAGCGCCTCAGTCCCCTCGGCCACCGCGGCCGGTTTGGTGGTTTCAAGTTCCCTACCGACGGGGCTGGCTGATAATCAATTACCGCGTTACTTTCCGATTCCCGCGTTCTATCCCTTTTGCTCTCTTGTTCTTTGATCGCCGCGCGCCTACGCGTTTCAATCGACGAAGACGCGGAACCGTCCATATTGATATCCACAGCGAATACAGAGAGTAAGAAAATGCAACTGCCTAACAATCCACGTAACAGAACACGGGTGCTTCAATAAAAATGTCACAAGCAATTCCCACGTTGTCAAATCGCACGAAAACTACCCTTAACAAAACCACCTTCCCCAAAAATACACAAATTGCGCCTTTCAAACAGAAAATCACACAAATTTCAGCGCTTGCTGCACTACTGTACTCACACACTGACATAATTGCAGAGGTTTGGTGGATAGTTGTAATAATATATAGTAAAAAAATCAGAACACACCAGAAGGACGAATCCTGGCAAGGGTACGCCGAGTGAAAGAGACGTGCAGTTCTCTAAGCAAAATTCAGATAGCCAAGTGAATGAAGCGTTTCTTTACTATTTTTCTTAATGGAACAGCACTAAATTAATTGACGACCCCTATCTATGGATCTTAAATAACATATTAAATGGTGGCAACGGAAACGCGGGATAGTTATCTCTCCTCCAGAAGGGAGCAAGAGACAAGATATGCCTTCTGACTACACAAAATATATAGTGTGGGAGAATTTAAATTAGGGCAAAGGGTTATCGTTTAACAAAACGATTTATTGTCCAAGGCATAAAAAACAAAGTGGGAGAGACCTATTTAAATACAATAAACACACACCTTACAAAAGATTACAAATTCACAAAGATTATATGACCCTAATACTACCACCTGCAAAAGTAGTACTAGCGTAATTAATAAACATTATTTTTAAGAGGGGAGAAGGGAGGAATTGATACACATTCTCGCACAGATACATGGCACCAAGCCATGCAGGTACTCACCAGCACCGAACACAAAAAACAGCAACGCCAGCAGCAGGACGGCGTACGGAACAGTAGGTTCACTCGCGCACCAATAAGAGGAAAACTTTGTTCCATAGTCCATGGTCTTGTGGCTTAGCCTAAGGGTGGCTATCAGCGGGAACAAACGCACGTGATAGAAGACCACGTGGCGTGCGATACAGTCGCGAAGTACGAGTTTCCAGACAAATTCAAGAAATCGATCCAATAGAAAAATTCGCTGTGCAGCGACAAATAACCTCACTTGCTCCAGATTAATAGCGACGTCTATCTGTCAAAGTAAAATCTATCAACCGCCCTCACACAGATACTGAAATCATACAGACACAAAATACGACTATTCCTCTATCTCTTTCTCTGACACACCCAAACACACCCATTCACACACACACACACACACACACACACACGCACACACACACACACACACACACACACAGAGAGAGAGAGAGAGAGAGAGAGAGAGAGAGAGAGAGAGAGAGAGACTATCTTCTGTTTCTCTCTCTCTCTCTCTCTCTCTCTCTCTCTCTCTATATATATATATATATATATATATATATATATATATATATATATCACACACACACACACACACACACTACCTATCTCTCTCTCTCTCTCTCTCGACCGGCGCCAGCATTTCCTGTCGTAACTTTACCATTACTATAACGCTCTTTAGAGTCCTTGAACAAGGGTCCGTTTCTGTCTATTTGTTCTCTGGGATTGCGGTAAGGCTTCATACGGAGGACGTGCACCATGTCTCTTCGTTTTTGTCGTTTGGAGGACGGCTCATAATCCTCAATTTCGTATGGGACGTCTGACAGGCAGCGTATGACACGATAAGGACCAAAGTATCGCTTCAGTAACTTTTTCGGTTGCCTAACTTTCCGTACAGGGATAAAAATCCACACCAGATCTCCTGGGCTGTACAGGTCGGTGCTTGTCATTATACAGCTGGCAGTCCTTCTCCTGGGCGTCCAGTGTCTGTATGCGAGCCAGCTGTCTTGCTTCATCGACCCTGGTGATGAGCTGTTTCACATAGTCAACTTGAGTATCGTCCGGTTGGAACGGAAACAGCGTATCTATTGTCGTGTCAGCCTCAAGACCATAGAGCAGGAAAAACGGTGTTAAGCCTGTGGCGTCTTGCCTTGCTGTATTATAAGCAAATGTCACGACTGGCAGTATTGTATCCCAATCCCTCTGCTCAACATCGACGTACATGGACAGCATATCTGCTAACGTCTTGTTAAAACGTTCTGTAAGACCATTTGTCTGAGGATGGTAGGCAGTTGTTATTCGGTGGACAATGTCGCAACGTGACATCACCTCATCACGTCTGATACTAGTTTTGACATGACTACTTTTTCTCGATCAACTATCATCACACACAGTGCACCATGCTTGAAAATAATGTCTTCTACCAGGAATTTTGCGATCTCTGGGGCTTCTGCAAACGGCACAGGTTTCATAGCAGCGTAGCGGGTGAGGTATCCAGTGCAGACTATTATCCATCGGTTACCGGCTGTCGACTTCAGAAACCTACCTAAAGGTTGATTCCAATCCGATGGAATGGAGCAGCTGCAGGTGGAATTGGTACCAGATGCCCTGGAGGTAATTGCGGCACATGCTTCCGTCGCTGGCACTCCTTACAGTGACTCATATAGCGCTTGACAGATCAGTAGAGAACTTGCCAGCGGTACCTGCCTCTTATTCTGTCTACAGTCTTCACGAATCCCAGGTGACCGGATATCGGAGAATCGTGAAAATACTTGAGAATAGCTGGCTGGAGATGAGCTGTAACAACCAGTAGCCATTTGGGGCCCAGTGGGTCGTAGTTGCTCTTATACAATGTCCCATTTATAAGTTGAAACTCTCCTTTGGTCGTTCCTCCTTTCTCCAAGGCCACTATGGTTTGTAATAATGCTGGATCTTCCCTCTGTTCAGCTGTAATGTCACCTAACTCAGTGAGAGCTGAAATTTCATCCATGCTTTTGTGTTAGGCTAATGGATTCCTCAAAAGGCAGTCGGCGTCCTTGTCTTTGCGTCCGATTTTGAATATCACTGTGACATCGTGCTCTTGAAGTCTTAGTGCCCATCTTGCTAGTCGACCTGATGGATCCTTCAAATTGGTCAACCGACATAAAGAATGGTAATCTGTCACGACGATTAATGGTTTACCGATTAGATACGGCCGGAACTTTTTGATGGGTCAGATAACGGCGAGACACTTCTTCTCGGTTGTAGAGTAGTTCATCTCGGACATCGAGAGAACTCTTGATGCAAAGGCTATTACCTTTTCAGCACCTTCCTGAATTTGTACAAGGACTGCATCAATCCCATAACCACTATTGTCTGTGTGCAGTTCAGTTTCCGCATACTCGTCATATAAGGCTTGAACTGGTGCGGAAGTTAGAGCCTCCTTAAGTATCCGTAAAGCTCATTCTTTCGTCTCATCGCAGTAAAATTTGGCGTCTTCCTGCAGATGTTCTTACAATGGACGCGGCTTGTTACAAAAACCTTCTATGAAACGGCGATAGTATGAGCACAGACCGAGGAAACTTCTCACATCACTGATGTGTTGAGGAGTTGGAAATGTTGTGACCTTACTTTATCTGGATCAGGACGCACACGATCTCCGTTCACTAGGCTCCCCAGGATTTTTATTTCTTTAGCGACAAAGAGACACTTCTTTGGGTTGAGGCCGAGTCCTGGTGTCTGAACACACTTCAACACAATTTGACAGGCGGCTTAGATATTCTGCAAATGTCCTTGAGAAAACGACAATGTCATCTAGATTACAAAGACATGTCGTCCATTTAAGATGTCGAAGCAAGTTGTCCATCTTGCCTCTGAATGTGGCTGGGGCATTTCATAGCCCAAACGGCATGGCATTGAATTCATAAGGACCGTCATGTGTAATAAAAGCAGTTTTCTCCCTGTCAGCTTTGTCAATCTTGATTTGCCAGTATCTTTTCTGCATGTCCATGGTTGAGAAATATGCAGCTCTTTCAAACAGTCTAACGTGTCGTCAATGCGCGGCAATGGGCAGACACATTTATTTGTGATTTTGTTTAGACACCGATAGTCGACACAGAAACTGCACGTGCCTTCCTTCTTCTTCACGAGGACCACTGGAGCGACCAGGGACTCTCTGAAGGTTGAATAATGTCATCGTGCAACATCATCTCCACTGCTTCGGAATTATCAGTCTTTCAGCTGGCGACACTCTGTACGAACGCCGGCTAATTGGTGAATGATCCCCAGTATTGATACGGTGTTTTATTGTGGGCCATTTCAACTGGCTCTTCTCCTACCTGTCTTGGAATACACCTGAAAATTGGTGTAGTATGGTTAACACCTGCTGACGTTGATCTTGCAGCGGACTGGGCTCTATATGCAATGCCGTAATAATTTCCTCTGGTGCGTTGTTGACGGTAACAGCAGAGCATGAGACTTCGTCGATGACATTGAGCTCATCGTCCTGGACTGGTTCTGCTATTCCGGTACACATTCTTTTAGGAATGAGTCGCGTTTGCTCGTGAAAATTAGTGAGCCAAAGTTCTCCTCGACCATCTGTAATGCTTATGATAGCCGTTGGTATGTGTATTTCCTTTGTTATACTGATTAGCTTTTTGCGATAGACAAGCACTTCACCGTCCAACTGGTCGTCTGGGCTGCTGACTGGAACTCTTCCCATCGTTAACGGCAGGATCTCAACATTTCGACAGCAAACAACCTCCCAGGGGTGTACATGTTACGTGTGCTCGTCGGAACGGGTTCCTCAATTTGTAGCTCAGATCTTCCACATTCAATGAAAGCCTGGGATGCTTGAAGGAAGTCCCATTCGAGGATGGTGTCATGGCTACATTCCGTTAAAACGACAAGACGCACCACAGGTCACTAAAATTTTGTTTCTTCTTTGTCACATTTTCATGAGCATATTCTTCGCATGACAAGCCCCAAAAAGCAGACCTCTCCCAATAAATTCCTCCTTTTCGAAATCCACATGAATGAGAGATCCTCTTGCTTAACCTCAGCAACATACAAATAATGAAATGTGGAAGACACATAGGACTGGGACCGCATCGATGTCTGGCCGCACAATGGCAGTCTAATGTAGGCGCTGCACCGTTCTGCTGCATGTAACTATTGTTGCAGCGGCAGTCTGACCACAGGCTGGCCGCATGGCCAAGCGCTGGCCGGGCTTGTGGCTGGCCGCAGTCGGTTCTAGTGCGCGCTGCACCGCGCCCTTCGACGTAAAACTGGCAGCATTCGACTAGCCGCAAGTCTGGCAGTGGCCGCGCTAGTGCGCCATCGCCCTTACGCCGTGTTTAAAAAAAATGTTCAAATGTTTGTACAACTTATGGGACTTAACTACTTATGAACTAGCTAAGACTAAAGACGGCACAAATATCCATGCCCGAGGGGGGATTCGAACCCCCGACCGTAGTGGCCGTGCTGACCGTGACTGGAGCGCCTCAAGTCACCTCGGCCACGAGTTTAAAAGCTCGCGGTTCCTCCGCAGCGGAGCAACCGCTGTGATTTTGCGGATGCACCGCTCCTCATTCACACAGCAGGTGTTACAGCCGCCGTGACCTCGAGCACCCTGTTCCCACCTGATGGCCAGACGTATAGTGCACCGAACAGCCCTATTAGCCGGCGCGTAAGCGGTTTGGAAATGCAGCAGCTGATATTTTGACTCCGCAGCGTTAGGCTGTGTTTATAGGCCGAGTTTCTTCCGCCGCAGAGCAAGCGCGGGCTATAAACACGGCCTTATATGTGCGCTGACAAGTGCTAGTGATCTTACAAAGGGATTGTCATGGGAACGCCCTCTACAGCGCGGTGCGGCAGGGTCAGTGGCGAGGTTTGTGCATAGCGAACTGCTGCCGCGCAACGCGTTCCAGGACTCCAGCCATCACAGAGGGTGCTGAGCGTGACGTAGAAAGTGTCTACAGGGTCTCACAGGAAATACTTGGCCCTGTGGTCACAGCGACTAGCACTGAACGCTTTCTCGGTGAAGAATTTTGCAAACAAGGCGCCAGAGCTTGAAAAACTTATGACACGATTTTAAGAAAACTATTCAGTGAACAAATTTGATTCTCTCTTATGTTAAACCTTGATATATTTACTCGGCAAAGGGCTGTATTTATTCGCCACACTTCCTGTGCTGCACGTAATGAACGTAAAAAGCTTAGAGATTTAAAAGAGTTTGCAGACATAAAAACTCATTGCGTAGACTCTGGTATGGTTTATTTTAGGCCATACAATACTGCGAATGAATTGTAGCCAACATACCTAAATAGTACGTAAAGTTCAGAGCAGAATGAGATCTCTTTTCATTTTCGAGATATTGCTATTTATATCCCATGGGCAGGGTTGATATTCTAAAAGGTTTTATTCGCACTGATACAGAACCAGCGGAATTTTGTTTATTGGTCTCTTCTCTCTATGGAACTATCTACTTTTTTGTTTTTAACAGCTATTAATATATCAAATAATAATGAATTGGAACAGTCTTCATTAAGATTTACGATATTCTCGGTGTGCTAAGGATATTTCATCGTAACCTGTTTGCTGTTGTTTCACAAGATGTAACTGCCTTGCAACTACATTTTTAAATTATTTCAGTTTACAACGAAGCCTCTTACTTATTGTGGCTACATCAGTTTGTTTGTGACATTCCGAACAAAGAGTAGTTTGATGGATTTCTCCACGCTAGTATATCTAGTGCAACCAAGGGTAACTTAGGAAGAAGTGTTGCATATCGCAGTCGCAGCCTACTATTGATATAATATTTCGAATACCCGAACACTGAAGTGCCGGATGAGATAAAGATGGTAATCACGCAAACAGGAACGACAAAAGAGAATCGTTTCGAAATAAATATATACGAAAATGAAGAATATAGTTTTCAGTGGAATTTGCTACAGAAGTAGATCTTCAGAATATTTAAGAATACTGTATCTGTTACTCCCGTGAAGTTAGTGGCCTTCGATGTACTTTTAACAAAAGTCCATCGAGAACCGGTCACTACATGCATGTAACAGTTATTTAATTAGAGAAAATTTTGCCTAAAATAGATGTAAAATTAAAAATATGTTACACCCATGTAGTGACTGGTTGCCGGTCTTCGCGAACGTGTAGAAGTATTTTGGGTTTAACAAATTTCTAATGTATCCTGTTTACGTGATTAGCAACATTACTCTCATATGATACTGGGATGCTCGCGTGTTGGGCATATGTCGATAGTAGGCCGCGACTGCAATATGCAATGCTTCTTCCAAATTACCCAACGAAACTGTAGTGTTGCTTTCGTAATTTTGGTTTGGTTTTGTAAAGATTTGGATTAAATACCACTTATGGAACTGAATTAATATCGGAATACCTGCAGGAATTAAATTTTTAAAGATGATGTCAGACTAGAGCAAAGATAGTATCGGCGTTAAAAAACACCGGTAGTAATTGTTGAAGTTAACACAACACCTGGAAAGCACCACTACAAAAGATAGTCGGCGAATAGTTACTGTTATATGCAGAATGAGGTGTGGTTCATGTGGTGTCGCACAAGTATGAAGTGCGCGCCGCCGTGCACGCACGGCGCGGCGTTCTTACGACGTTCAGCCACGAGCGCCCTCTGCTGCAACTCCGCTCGTGGCCACGACTGCTGCATCTGCCACTTGGGAATCAGATAGGCACCAGTTAAGTCTTGGCTATCGGATAGGCACTAGGAATCATCAGTAGGCAGGCCTCTATCTAAACTATGTATCGACATTCTACTAGTCTGCTGCTCTCCAAGTTAAGTATTGTAATCTTTCTTAAAATATATCTCTTATACTAATCTAGCTTAGTGTTTCTAGCTTCTGCTGTCCCACTGGCTGGTCACCTCCGTAGCTGCATACGCGTGCATCCTATTTCCCTGTGTCGGTCTCTCTCTACACCGCCACCGACACCCACGACAACCGGCGGAAACGAGACACAAAAGTTCAACCGTAGACATTGTTTTGTCCCGGAATTAAACTATCCGCCGTAAATCGATGCTTGGTGATCTAACGCTTCGCGTGAGAAGGTTTGACGATACCGTTAAGTTACTGACACAATTGGGGGATGAAATTACAGAATATCGGACTTCACCGAATAAAACATTAATTGCAGGATCTGAAAATCAAATCAGTATAAATTGAATGTAGGAGAACCAAACTTATGCAATCGCGAAACGAATTGTAATAATGACCAAGCGTCTCATTACGATTGACCGCAACTTTCCGAAAACAATGAATAAAAAATGAGAAGGTGATTTTGATTTAAAATGTTTGAAATCAAACCAGTTTTTTAATTAAAATCAGAATAAATAAAAAGGATGTTGCCACTTACATGAAGAGGCGTCCGATCAGTAGTAGAGTGCAGAGCAGAAACACGAAGAGCACTTCTGCTCTCTCTCCATGCTGGTTGAAAAAATTGATGATCGTAAAACAAAAAGTCAAAGGTGTAGATTGAAGGGAGATCGGATATGCAAGCGACAAGCGTCGCAGATATAATTTTAGTAAAACTAACAATGTAATGCCACATAACAACAGTTCTACTAAAGGAACTGCCTACTCTACACTTGTCCGTCCTGATTTTGAGTATAGCTGCGCAATGTGGGATTCTCACAAGGTGAGAATAACGAAGGATATAGAGAAAGAGAGAAGAACAGCTCGTTTTCTATTTTCACAGTGGAAAGAGTGTCACAGATGCACAAATTGCGATGGAAATCATTAAGAGAAAGGCGTTATTCTTTGCGGCGAGATCTACTTGCGAAATTTCTTTTATAGCTCTACCACTGGCCATTAAAATTGCTACACCAAGAAGAAATGCAGATGATAAACGGGTATTCATTAGAGAAATATATTATACTAGAACTGACATGTGATTACATTTTCACGCAATTTTGGTGAATAGATCCTGAGAAATCAGAACCCAGAACAACCACCTCCGTCCATAATAACGGCCTTCATACGCCTGCGCATTGAGTCAAACAGAGATTGGAATGCGTGTACAGGTACAGATTCCCATGCAGCTTCAACGCGATACCGCAGTTCATCAAGAATGTGGTGGCCAGAGCAGCCGTAGAACAATTTCCGTATCTAGAAAGACCCGCACAGGACCTGCATCATGCGGTCGTGCATTAACATGCTGAAATGTAGGATTTCGCAGGGATCTAATGAGGGGTAGAGCCACGGGTCGTAACACATCTGAAATATAACGGCCACTGTTCAATGTGCAGTCGATGCGAACAAGAGGTGATCGAGACGTGTAACCAATAGCACCCCATACCATACGCCGTGTGATACGCCAGTATGGCGATAACGAATACATGCTTACAATGTGCGTTCACCGCGATGTCGCCAAATACGGATGCGACCATCATGATGCTGTAAATAGAACATGGATTCATCCGAAAAAATGACGTTTTGCCATTCGTGCACCCAGATTCGTCGTTGCATACACCATCGCAGGCGCTCCTATTTGTGATGCAGTGTCAAGGGTAACCGCAGCCATGGTCTCCGAGCTAATAGTCCATGTTGCTGCAAATGTCGAACTGTCCGTGCAGATGGTTGTTGTCTCGAAAACGTCCCCATCTGTTGGATCAGGGATGGAGAAGTGGCTGCACGATCCGTTACAGCCATGTGGATAAGATGCCTGTCATCTCGACTGCTAGTGATACGAGGCCGTTGGGATCCAGCACGTCGTTCCGTATTGCCCTCCTGAATCCACCGATTCCATGTTCTGCTATCAGTCATTGGATCGCGACCAACGCGAGCAGTAATGTCGCGATACGATAAACCGCAATCGGGATAGGCTACAATCCGACCTTTATCAAAATCGGAAACGTTATGATACGCATTTGTCCTTCTTACACGTGGTATCACAACAACGTCACACCAGACAACTCCAGTCAACTGCTGTTTGTGTGTGAGAAATCGGTTGGAAACTTTCCCATTGTCAGCACGTTGTAAGTGTCACTGTGTGAATGCCCTGAAAAGCTAATCATTTGCATACCACAGCATCTTCTTCCTGTCGGCTAAATTTCGCGTTTGTAGCACGTCATCTTCGTGGTGTAGCAATTTAAAGGCTAGGAGTGTACTTTCTCCACTGAATGCAAACATAGTTCGTTTGCACCCAACTCTATAGGGGGACATGATTATTATAATAAAATAAATCAGATCCCACGCACTATTAAAAAATGGAACAGTAGAGAAAAATTATAAAATAGGTCGGATAAGGCCTCTGCTACACACTTATATATGATTTACAGAGTAAATACATAGATGTAGCATCTGTACAGTTAGTGGAGCCCACATCTATTTCGGTTGTTACTATCGTCAGTTGTTGCTACTGGGAAGACTCGAAAGAGAAAGTAAATTGTTCCACAAACTGATTAATAGGGGAAATTGTTTTATAGAACATATTGTAAGACTTATTGCAATAGTTAAAAAATGTTCAAATGTTTGTATATTCTATGGTACTTAACTACGGGGTCATCAGTCCCTAAACTTACAAACTACTTATGAACTAGCTAACACTAAGGACGGCACAAATATCCATGCCCGAGGGGCGATTCGAACCCCCGACCGCAGCGGCCGTGCAGACCGTGACTGGAGCGCCTCAGTCCCCTCGGCCACCGCGGCCGGCGACTCTTTTTTCAGTTCGTCTGTCAGAATGTCCACCAAATCCCCACACGTAATAACGCCTTTGCTATAATGGAGGATTTGCTATGAGTTCGATCTCTATGGCATTTTCTCCCAGGCATTTAGACTTCTGAAGATTCGTTGTTTATCCGGAAGTTAATGTTTCCACCAACAAAGTGACATATAATAAAAGATGACAGGGTTCTCAAAAATGATCAATGTGTGTGGAATCAAAAAGTGTAAGCGGGTAGATTAAATGTAAGTATCTGTGGGATAAATATGTGGCAAAATGGCGTGGGTGCACTTTACCTCAAACGATAGGAATTGTTGACCCTTCAAACCCAATTAATGGAACTCTAAGTCTCAATTACTCTGTTCTAAATCCAGATGTGAAACCCTACCAAAGTTGGTGATAAAGGATTCTATGACTAAGTTGAATAATGTCAAAATTTGAAATTGAAATAGCGTTTACCTACTAATGTGTCATATGAACTTCAAAGTGTAAGGCAAATGTTATATAAAAAATAAAGTTAAATAAGTATCAAGCAGTTAAGGTCTTCACAAAGTTGTATTATTCTTTCCTAACGTAAATGACCGGAAAATAGTTTGCTACTAACGTCATAAAATTATGAAAACAAATTAGATTTATTGACAAACAGGGGTTTAGTTTGGATCAATATTCCGGTACTTGACTCCTAGCTAAATCGTTATCTTAATAATCAGAAAACGCAACAAACCTGTAGCACAGAAAGACGTAGAAACAATACGGTACCAGACACTGTGGTAGAATGAAGATAGACCGTCAACGGCGCCCCACGAAAGCGTGCATTGCCAACAGTAAATAAAGGAAACGATAAAACAACAACTCGGCTTCGTATTCAACTTCTATCAGCCGCTGTGAACTCAGTGGGTCCTTAGTGTCAGTCACCTCACTAGTTCGCCTTTGTCTTGCCATTTTAACCAACGTGTGCTTCTACGTGCGATTGCTAGAATGGCCAGGTGACACTAAACTGCAAGGCTTGTTATTAGCGCCGCCGTGTAACTAATACAAGAGAAGCTGACCTTATTGTCGAGTCGCCAATACTCAGCACAAAGGTACAAGTCCCAAATGAACGCAATAAGCAAGTCTATGAGCAGAAGAGATAGGAATGTTCTTAGAAGCATCCGCTCACTTTCCCAGCTTAAACGAGAGTCTCCAAGTAAAGACACTGCTCTCCTTCCTCCTAATGAGAGCAAGTCGGGCCACGACCTCACTATACTAGAATTTTGAACCTCTACGAGTTAACAAGGTCGGGATGCTGTCAAATACGTATCTCAGAAAGACCCAAACAGCGAAACTTCTGTATTTCTGCAGCCAGAGTGCTGCCTCACATCCAGCATTCTCATAGAAGGCCCGGTTATCCAAGGAAAACGGCGTAAATATGGAGGCCTTGAGTTGTTGTTTTTTATTTTTATTTTTATTTTTTTTAACACACACCATAATTACAACTGCTATTCTTCCACATGTCGCCCGCCATTTCGGCACCGTAGACTCTACAACAGGGGGCCTACTCGCAATATTCTCGGCACGTTTCGCGTGACAAATAACTGTGCGAATATCCTGCAGAGTTCTTATGCAGTTCCTATCATTCCCTCAGCTCAGATGACTGGAACTATGCCAGCGCCACCTTAATGGTCTTAGGCGCCCCGAAACATTGAGCAAGCTCTCCAGATCGAAACTATGCTCACAATGATCCAGAGTCGCTAAAAAATCGAGCTGGGTCATCCCACAACAAACCATCGTCTCCCCTGCATCTCGCAACGTGAACAATGAACTACACAGGCGACGGGCACTATCTGAAGTAGGTATCGAATTCTCATAACTGTGATGACGGAACCTAAATTAATTATGGTTCTTCGCCTTTGTCGGTCGACGGGATGCCAGTGGCGGAGGGCCACCTGCTCTGGCATTATACTGTTTCTCGCGAAGTCCATCCCCTTGGCCACAAGGTACGGCAAGTTTTGTGTCCCAGCTTCGTCGCCGCTCTTGTGTCTCGTTTCCGTCGTAGGTGTCGGTGGCCGAGTGGAATGAGACCGACACAGGAATAAAGATAGCACGCTTGTGCAGGTACGGAAGTGAGCAGCCAGAAACTAGAAACACTAGAGTAAATTAGAACGAGATATATATTGCACAGAATATATACAATACTTAACTTTTAAATAGTACTGCCGAATGCTGATACATAGTTGAACTAGAGGTCTGCCTAGTGCCTGTACGATAGCCAAGTCTTCACTGGTGCCTATCAGATTCCGAAGGTCTTAGCTGGTTCCTATCTCAGTCCCAAGTGAACGATGTCGTTCAGAGGTGGCCACGAGCGGAGTTGTAACAGAGGGCGCTCGTGGCTGTCGTCGTCAGAACGCCGCGCCGTGCGTGCATGGCGGCGCGCGGCGAAAGTAGGTGGCGCGCACTTTGGACTTGTGCGACACCACAGCAAGATAAAACAAAAGAGAATATTATACGTTTATTTTTATGATAAAGATAACGACCTGGCAAACACATGACAAACTAAACTAATTTTTAAAATTCTTTATTCTTATGTGAGTGTACTTCATTTTTATGTAATTACGTTTTGTTATATATTCGAATATAAATAATTGTTATGTCGTTATATTGATGTGCGATTGCCAGATCATTATATTTACTATTCTTATATCAATATATTATGTTGAAATTTCCAAGTCATTATCTACCGTAGAAATGACGATGTATAAAATCATATAGTTACAATAAACGTCGGTAAATAAGTAATCATATAACAAATTATGAGAAATTGTTAAATAGGTGGTTACATGAACGCTATAGCTACCAAATTGGTTTCCCATGAGATTTCACATTTTACAGCGGTAGGAATATGTTTTGAGAGTTGAATTTTTGTCCATGTTACGTTTTTGATGGTATTTCGTTTCTTTTTGTAAGTAGTATTTTATTTTCAAGTTGGGTAAAATTTTTTGTTCATAGCCCTTCCCTGTATATTTTATTTTATCTCTAAGGCTTTGTTTTGAAAAATAATAGTATATCTAGAAAGTCGATTATATTGTTAATCTTCTAGGGTCTCGTCATGTAATGTATTGTAAACTTTGGTGGAGAGCTATAAAAACAATCAACAAGTTAGTTTAGTATTTCGCATCAGTTTGTAAACTTCACAATACACGTAAGTTGCGGGGAAGGTATATTTTCCTGTACAATGTCGCGATACGATAAAGCGCAATCGCGGTAGGCTACAATACGACCTTCATCAAAGACGGAAACGTGATGGTACGCATTTCTCCTCCTTACACGAGGCATCACAACAACGTTTCACCAGGCAACGCCGGTCAAGTGCTGTTTGTGTATGAGAAATCGGTCGGAAACTTTCCTCATGTCAGCACGTTTTAGGTGTCGCCACCGGCGCCAACCTTGTGTGAATGCTCTGAAAAGCTAATCATTTGAATATCACAGAATCTTCTTCCTGTCGGTTAAATTTCGCGTCTGTAGCACGTCATCTTCGTGGTGTACCAATTTTAATGATCAGGAGTGTAATAATGGTTGCAATTCCAGCGTCCCTTTCTTAAATATAGTGTTACTGAAGTGATACCAAGCTCTTCAACACACGTATTATTATCATACCATTTTGATTCTCTATTTTGGGGCTACTTGGTGTAGTAAGCGTTGTGGCAGTAACTGTTTTGCAAACACTTCTAATGTCCGACTTGCGCTAAGGACAGTATCTTCGCTCATTTTTAAAAATAGTATGAACAGTCACTACGTATAGCTCCGCATACAGATCAACACTTTATTCACTTTATTACTTACTGATTTTTTAAAATACCAACGAATAGTTACCAACGAGCCTGAACATTTCGATGTTACAGAAAGACAGTCAACATACACATATCACAGAATGGCCAACATAAAGTGTGCAGTTTATTTGTCGGGAGATTTCATGACAATTCCAACCATTACTACTTTTTAATCTGTTCTGCTCATGTGATTGCTCACTCCAGAGATCACACAGTATTAGTTTTTTCATATCTAAACTTTGTACATTATTCTTGGGTAGTTATCTTCTCATCGAAGTTTAGGCGAAAATTTCATCAGCGTGACGTAACGCTGACGTATGAAAGCATTGTCGACTATCGGCTACAGTGATCGTCGTACCGCAACACCTTTGAAACTTCAAACAAGAAATACTTACGACAAGCTACACGCTAGTAACTATTGCTACTCGTATAAATCGCAGCAATTTAAGCTGTACGATTACCGCTAGGACAATTCCGCGGTTAACTTTAGGTGACGTCATACCTTGTCAAGGACGTCTACTTTTCATGTAGGAACTTGCATATAGATTGTAGAGTAATATCTTTGGTTTTTTTGTTCGTCTATTGTTTTTAGGGGAATAAGGAATATTAGGACCACGCCCTTTGAAATAATCTTACATTCAAAAATAAATAAATAAAATAAATAAATAAAGTTAAATAGTCTACTTTTGAGAGCCAGAGTACAGGCCCAGATTGCGTGATTTGGAATATAGGTTACAGATGTTATTACTGCTGGTTTCACTCAGGACAATTTATGTTGCACTCTTAGGTTCCTGTCCATAAACATGTATTTCTGCGGATCCACACTATTTACGATAATGACGTGAACAATGCGAGGTATGTCCACAAAGTAAGTTCCGTTTGGTTTTATAAAACAAAGGTGTACAGATAAAGAAAAAAAATATTTATCGTAAAAAAATCTACAACTGTTAAACTACTTTTCTACATAGCTTCCGAAATTTTGTATGCCTTCTTCATAGAAGGTGTATTCAACTATGTGGTAACGTGGTTTTCGTTCTTTCGACTCGTAATCGTGAGATATGCGGAACTGGCATAGCAAGAGCACTAAGTGTAAAATTACGGTTGTGATTACTCTTCTCTTCAATTACGTGAACCATTTCATCAGTAACCACAGACGGGCGTCCAATTTGTTCTCCATCGTGCAGTTGATCACGTCCTTCATTGAACAATCTGACCCGTCTCTTAACCATTGAATCACTCATAGCATTTTGTCTGTTAACCTCAGAGATTTGCCGAAGAGTGTCATTTGGTTGAACTTTCTTTGCATTTAGAAAACGAATCACAGTTTTGATTTCACACGCGGCGGCATTTTCAATTACGGTAGACTTTATAAAGAAGCACTGGAAAGCACACGTAGCAGCAGCCATCTGAAAACGGCGTACATGTCTTCTCCTTGAGTCAGAGTAACCGCCGCGCATGCTCGGAACTGCGATCGTAGCGCTGCCGAGGATGGAAATAGAAGCAGACCTTCCTTTGAGGACGACCCTCGTAACAAAGTTCAAATGTTTGTACAGCTTATGGGACTTAACTACGGGGTCATCAGTCCCAAAACTTACAAACTACTTGTCAACTAGCTTATCCTAAGGACGGCACAAATATCCATGCCCGAGGGGGGATTCGAACCCTCGACCGTAGCGGCCGTGCAGACCGTGACTGAAGCGCCTCAGTCCCCTCGGCCACCGCGGCCGGCTCGTAACAAAGTACTTCTGACAAGCTGTAATATGGATGTCACTGGTGCTGGTAGCGTTTGCAGCAGTTTAAGCTATGTGTTACCAATGAAAAATCAATTATCACTTTTCAGATGCAGATGTGTCCAAGTGTGCATCTGTGCCAGTGTATTTTGTTCAGAGATTTTTAGAGCCCCCCCCCTCCCCCCTCGCACGCAGGTATGGACCCTAGGACCTCTTATATGCCAGCCGAGCAGATCAATTTACGTTTTCAAATCATTTGTTGCAATTAATTTATTCTGTGTGTTCTAGAAATTCTTGTTTGTACTTCTATTTCACTTAAACCCGATCGCAGGCGGCCAGTTGGTGGCAATGAGGGCTTATGACAGGTGCTTCGGTGACAACAGATTCATACTTGTAATATTAGTTTTATCAATTTTTTGTAATGGGTTTAATTTAATGAAGTCATTGAATGAATTGTTATATTCTCTACTCGAGGGTGGACTGTTTTTGGGAACTTCAACTTCTGTGTTTGAGCTTAAATATTCTGTGATGCTTTTGATTTATTTTTCAAATGTTCAAATGTTCGTAATTCTACGGGACTTAACTGCGGCGCTTATCAGTCCCTAGGCTTATAAACTATTTAAACTAACTTATGCTAAGGACAACACACACTCCCATGCCCAAGGGAGGACTAGAACCTCCGACAACGAGCAACCACGCAGTACGACGCCTGAGAACCCTCGACCACTCCAGAGCGCCTAATTTATTTTTTACCTCCATTTCAGTATTTTTTTTTCTTCGGGTGATTTTTACTTTCAAACAAGTAATATGAATATAGTCTGTTCATGACAGGTGTTTACTAAAAAGTTAAGTAAAGTGATAGTAGCCCAGTTTCCACTGCTTACGATTCCGTACTTCGATACTGATTGTAGCTCACGATACGTGTTGTTGCAACGTATTTTTGGCCATTGAAGTAGCATTGATTTCGTTTCCAACATGCTTTGTGGTCGTTGCAGTAACATACGTAGTATGTGCCAAGACACTATGCAGATGTAACTAATAAGTAATTTGTAATTATTTCATTAAAATTGTAGGAAATACAGCTATTTCGCAACCTAAGCTTATATTTGTTTCACCAATTAGAAATCATGGTAAGACAACAAGGTAAAGGAAATTCGTTCAGCGAAAGTATGGAAAGGTCTGAAGATACCTAAAAACTTGACACATTTATTGCCATAAGGCAATAAGGAACCTAAAATAGGTTTGTGTCGAACGTCCACTAAACATACTAGAAAAGTGACATATTCTTCCAAATAAACAGAGCCATGCAGATATTAGTATTCACATACAACAACTACTTTCGTTATTTTAACGTAGATATGTAATTCAGTAACAGGATACAAAAGAATTTATTTGTATTGACATGGCAAGGAAATTAAAGCGGTAATAAATTATCGCCGCGGTGGAGTAACCGAGTGGTCTAAGGCGCCTCGCTGCGGAGCGCGCGGTTGCTCGCCGTCAGAGGTTCGAGTCCTCCCTGGGGCATGCATGTGTGTGTTGTCCTTAGGTTAGTGTAACTTAGTTTGAATAGTTTGTAAGCTACAGACTGACGACCACGCAGTTTGGTCCGATAGATTTACAAACATTTGAACATTTGAATAAATTATTTGTATATATCTTTCCTACATTTACCATAGTCGGTGATTTGTGAGTTGAAAGACACTATAGAAATCATATTTTAAGAAATTCGTATGTATCCTAATAACCTAACTTCAATGCTAAATGTTGAAGTTGCACAGATAAAACTACTATAACTACATAGAGAGTACAAGAGATATATCGACTTCCAGGTAAAAATGTATGCTGTTCTCACGTGATAAGTGTTTTTCTCGAGTAGCTTATGCCCACCGGTACCTTCTCGCCATCGCAGGACTGTTAGCGTCATTGCCATCACTAGCGTCGTTAACCATAGGCAATTTGCCTATTGGCCTGTCTGAGCATCACGTCTCTATGACTGTTATCTCTCATTGTCCCATCAAAGTAATGACGTCCACTCGCCTGCAATAAACCAGTTCTAGCAATAACGGCTCCTGACACATCTCAGACAACTTCGGCATGTGGCGCAGAGAATACCGGCGATAACAGACGTTGCACTTCCCCAAGAAATAGAGCATACAGATAACTTACTACTAAGACTGCCGTTTGTTACTTTTCCTTGGTATCTATTACGAGATTACCGCGTTTGTTATGTTCTGTTACCAAGCCCCAGAGCATAATATAGTGATTTAGTTTCTTCCTAATTACAAAGTACAATTTTATACGACATAAATCGGTACATAGCAACGGCATTGCGTATGACTGTAACTTACTGAAATCTGGGATAGTACTACAGAATGAAACCAGGACTCATTAACATTCAAAAACCTGATGTTAATTAAGTAGCTTCCGCGAGATTGTACATATTGCCTCGAATCCCCATAATTTTTCCTCTTGAACGGTGCACTGAATTATTCTTAAAACGTGCCTTATAAAGCTGTTATAGTAAATCTCTCTTATGATCACAAAAGTATATTTCTAAAATTAGTTTTTTGTTTAAATAGCACTTGCAGGAAAAGTGATGAGTGGACTCTGCGTGACTACTACACAGCAGGAAACTCTCAACAATGGTACCCATTGACATCTCGGCACCCTTGCAGTCCACCGAGACAGTCAAGGGTTTTAAAACGTGTAGGAACATCCGTTAGCGGCCGTGGAATCACTGGCACCTCAGTACACCACAGAAACATCAGCAAACACCCGCAGATTGCAAATCACTTTGTGTGTCAGGTCATTTATATAAATGGAAAAAAGTAGCGGACCTTATCACACTTCCCTGGAGCACTCCTGACGACACAGTAGTCTCTGATGATCACTCGCCATCGAGGACAACATACTGGGTTCTATTAACTAACTAATCTTAGTGCCAATCACATACTTGGGTACCTATTCCATAAGCCCGTAGCTTCGTTAGAAGTCTGTAGTGCGGTACCGTGTCAAACACCTTTAGAAAATCAAAAGATATGCAGTCTGCCTTCATCAATAGCAGGCAAGAGGTCGTAAAAAAAAGGGCAAGCACTATTTCGCACGATCGATGCTTCCTAATTCCTTGCACATGCATGGACAGAAACGTTTCCGTTGTTTGTAGTAACGAAACACATGTTGTTCTACATAATGTGTTTATTGTTGTGAGAGGTTTAAGGAGAAACCCACACTTATTTCCTTGTATAATACAATGGCTGTTTGCTTTTATATGGGGGCACGGCCGGACCACCAGTTCTACCACCAGGGTTGTCGATGCCCTGATTTCTAGGCGTAGAATTGTTGCTAAACAAAAGGCCCAGCTGAATTTTGAAAGACGTTGTGTCGAAGTGGAGGAGAATGGAAACCAAAGATGTTATTGATTTCAAAGGAAGAGTTAATGTTCCTGAGGTGGCAGTATATAAGAAGCTGTGGAGATGGGAAGGCAGGAAGTAGGTAGAAGAACTGGATCGGAGCATTGAGAAGAGGCTTGAGCCAAGTAACTTAAAAGAATGTAAGAGTCTAACTGACATTTTTAGGAAACATAAACAAGTCTCTCGAGCGAGCCATGGATAATCAAGACAGCGGAATGTAAACTATAAGTGAGAGGACATGAACCATTTTGTGTACGACTATACCCTATACCGTAATCCCAAAGTCAAGCAGTAGAAGAAGTAGTTTAGATTATAGAGCGATCAATTAGTCAGTACAATAACCTATTGTTTGTTGTAGGAAAACGTAATGGTGATATCAGGGTCGTATTGGATGCACGCCCAGTAAACAAAATAATAATCCTCCAGCAAGACAGGCCAGAAAACTTGGAAGAATTGTAACAGAACTTTCATGGAGCAAGGGTGTTTAGTGAAATTCATCTGAGATTGGGCTACTGGCAGGTTCCACTAAACGAGGAATAGAGGAAATATACACGGTTTCCCATTCTAATCAACTCCAGCCGATATCTCTGGAAAGGCGCAGTTATGCAAAAATGTCTCTAGTGAAACTTGTAAGCTTTGAAGGAGGTCATGGAATGGTTACCTTGAAATGATCCTTCACCCTGTTTTCAAGGACAACCTAGGTCAATACCTTTTTTTTCCAAATGATAACCCCTATTTTTATTCCATATTCGTTTTCTACATTAAAAATACGCCTTTTTTTGTAGGGAACATATATTTCGAAATAGCAATCGTTTGTCGCCAAATAGCACTTCGCTGTAACTTTACCAGGTCACCAGTATCTCGAGAACGAAGTAAGATCGGGAAACATTTTCAATGAAAAACTTGTGTGGTTTCTGAACTCCGTCCATTGGTGAAATTTTCATGAACTTGAAATGACCTCGAAACTTTTCAGTGCGGATTAACCTGAAAGTAAATACCGACGACATTAGTGTAACCTAATGTGCACCACTTGCAGGGTGCCGAATCAGAGAACAGCATTGTGCTTATGCCAACACATTCAGAGAAGGGTGGAGCTTCGAGGCTAACTAACAAGCTTCATTGTCGTGGAATTTGAAATCATGTCTGGGGTTCAAAGAAATTTTTCCTTTGAAGACTTTGAAAATTTCTCAGCTGTGCTCACTTGGAATGATTCTTGACTGGCGTGAGTCATAAATCTTTCTCTTTTGGACATAAAAACGACATGTGGTGTGCCCAGCGGAATTCGCATACCGTTAGCCCTGTAAAGGGCTGATGAACCTGGTTCCCCCTGGAAATTTAGGATCGCAGATGCTTGATAAACTGCCCATTTTGTCTAATGCACATTTTTACTCTCTGGCAGAAACTGGTCTCGACATCATTCAAATTCTGATGAATGATTGCCTAGAATGCCGCCACAGTCCTTTCTTATCTTCTGGCGTTATCATGGGAGTATAGTATACACCTTCTGCTTCACAGTGCGAGGTTATTTATGAGGTTTGTCTGTAGATAATCTTTTATTAAACTAACAAATTCACTGCACTAACTTCTGCTCTGTCTAGGGGATGATACAAATTAGTCCACAGTCTGCACCCGCATATGATTAATTAAAACACAACTAAAATTGAGAAGAGGGTGTATTACATACAAACAACTGTCACGACATATTTTTAAAATTATTAAGTAGACTGTTTATTTACCAGATCCAAACACTGTCACCGGTAAAAGCACTGTACGTTGGTGTATCTAACATAGTTTGTGAGCCCCCAGACCAAATTTACTTTGCCGAAAATATTTTAATTAGACTATCATGCTACTGTTCATTGTATTAAAAAATGAAAAAATGTTCCATTGGTCTGTGCCTGACCGCGAATACTTTGTCCTTATGTTCACAGTTTATTTGACAAAAACAATGTTCAGCAATGAATGAATATTTATGAGAACTCAGTTAACAGTTACTGATAAGGTGCACTTTTACAATAAGTTTCCAACGGAAATGTATTGAAGTCACAGTGCCTAAACTTCACACGCTGCAATCTTCAAAATTTAACGTAGCACTCGGCAACTCAAGAAGAAATGTTGCAAGTTTAACAATATCTCGCCACACTCGATAAATCTTTCTAAGTTCGACCGCACTTACACACTCTGAAAACTTTTAAAGTCTCACTTTTCCGAAGGTCGCGGCACAGACCGGCATAACTTCGCCGTCGCGATGCTAGCCTAACACAGACTGCCCTACGTGGGCCTACCGCCCAGCCTTTATACCTGTCCATCGGAGAAACCCATACGTCACGAACTTCCCCATTGCCACCCCTCGCCAACGTACAACGCTTTGTCAAGTATACCGTAAATTTCATACAAATACGTCTTTAAACACATTAAACACAAATAAACATGAAATTGATCATCACAATTGACATTTCATTTCATTACATTTCATTTCTCCTATGGAGCGATTAAATACAAATTAATTATTTAAATAACTGAAACATGCTTAAATAAATTTGAACAATGTTATTTTATGGTATAATCTTTTTCTAATACGGCACCTGTGAACAAACACTGTCATGCTGGTCATGTGTCTGTCTTGTACTTTATGTTATTAACAAATTTATACAATCGTATTTGTGAATTGGGTTTCCTGTGATCAATATTATTATACGTCGACTGTAAGCATATCAGGTGATGCACCTTGTTGAGACCTTTTATGTGAGCTCTCGCTCACCTGTGTATCTTAAATGGTTTATAATTTATGAATTTTTAACTAAACACTAAATTGCAGTATTTTCATTCTATTAAAACTTTTTATATGTATTTGATAGGAGGGGCGTCTGTGCGTTACTATATGTGTCATACGAAACCCTTTCAGAAACTGTGTCTTAATTGTGTTTCATTTTTAAATTTAATTTTATCATATACAATACACTGTCGCCTTGCTAACTGCGCGGTGGATTCCCTCTGACTTCACGGCCTTTCCAAGCAAGTGCTAAGATCTCTCCCAGGCCGGCCGTTTCCAGCTTACATACACACACACCAGCTCTCCGCTGCCAAAATTAATAAACGAGAAGAGTGTAACAATTTTGTGCATTGACAAGATCAGTATTTGCGGTGCATTTAATCTATATTGATACATTGCTCCAAACATAATGATTGAGTGTTACGCGTTGGACGGTACTGTCACAACAGCTCCCCATAAGAAGAAGTCCAATTATGTTAAGTCTGAGGATCGTGACGGGAATTCACGAACTGTACAGCCGATACCAAACCATCGATTCGGCTAAGTTGCATTAACTTACCTTCTGACAGGTAGGGTCCGGTGTACAGGGGCGCTGTTATGATGATACCAAATACGTGGTCGTATGTTCTGAATGATATTTTCTAGTAATGTAGGCACCTTATTCTCAAAATTATGAAGATAACGAACGCCGTTCAACGTTTCGCCATAAAATACGGGACCTATCACATAATCTCCAACAATGCCCGCCCAGACATTGATTACCCACTATCTCTGTGTTCAGTGATGTCGTTGCCAGCGAGGATTTGCTTCCGCCGAGTAATGTGCGTAATGGAGATTGACTCCTCCCATGTTGTCGAAGTTTGCCTTGTCTGCAAAGAGAGTGTGTGCGAAGGAAAACGGATTACGACGTATTTGCATATTGGCCCATCGACAAAATGCCAGGCATCTCTCAGGATCCCCAGGCTCGGTTGCTTGGGTGATATGTAAGAGATATGGATGGAATTTAAAGTATCTTAAAACACCATATACCATCGATCGAGAAATGCCTTGCATCCGCTGAATCTGATGAGTTGAAAGGTGTGGATCTTCAGCGACGATAGCACGAAATCCCAGTGCAAACACCTCTCTCTGGCTCCCCTTTCGTCTCTGCCTCTTCAAGGTACCTCTTTCAGCTCGTCTTACCAGACACCTAATTGTTTCGTGGGATGCCGGACATCGGGACACCTTTCGACATACAATCTTTGCGCGGCTGCATAATAATCGCGATACTCTCCCAACAATTTTTACCACTCTCACTATTTCAAATGGCATATAATCAGCCATTTCGGACATGCGTATTAGAGTCGAAAATTAAATTGTACTGATCACTTTTATTATTTTTGGTTTTCTTGTTTTCCCTTCAACGTTCCACCCGACAAGTATGTTGCAAGACAACTCAGTTACTACAGTCTACACAACCCATTTGTTTACACATGCTTGCCATAGTTTCTGCCACAACGCGCAGCCAAAACATACAGTATTCAAGTGCACTCTTTTAGAAAATTACTTAGGTGTGTAACGGACGTGTGACGTTCAGAAGGGCACATCTCGACATTGACGTAAATAATAAAACAATGAAATACCCCATGGTAATCCATCCGTTTCAAATACGGAGAGATAGCAGAAACGACAGACGTGCTCGAGATAGTCGATTGCCAGACAAAGTGACTCAGCTGCATTTTATCTTATGTGCTCTAAACATTCTTGTTTAGTAAACTGATGCTTGTACGGATTTGCAGTCCCACGATGTGTAACTGACAGAGTTCGATGAGATGGAAATTTCTAAATCCCTCAGTGCACACTATTTCTATGTCCAAAAGAGAAAAACTTACCACAGTCACGTCAGTCAAGATTTCAAATGAGCATAGCAGAGAAATTTTCAAAGTATCCGAAGGCACAATTTCTCTGAACCCCAGTCCTGATTTCAGATTCTCCGACAATGACTTTTATTAGTTAGCTTCGATGCTCCACCCTTTGCTTCTCCGATTGTGATTGTATAAGCACAATGCTCGTCTCTGATTCAGCACCCTCCAAGTGCTACACATTGGGTTACTCTAATGCCAACGGTATTTACTTTCAGGTAAATCCGTACTGAAGAATTTCAAGGTTATTTGAAGTTCACGATAATTTCACCAGTGGACAGAGTTCAGAAACCACACAAGTTTTCAATTGAAAATGTTTCTTGATCTTGCTTCGTTTTCGAGATAGTGGTGTCCTGGGAAAGTTACAATGAAGTACAATTTGGCGACAAAGATTGGTTTTACGAATAAAATGTTCCCTACCAAAATGCGTATTTTTTCATGTAGTATACGAATATGGAATAAAAAAGTAGGTGTCACCATTTGAAAAAATGGACTTGAATTTGATCTGACCAGGAGATAGGGTTCAATATCATTTTGATGTAACCATTTCATGACCCCCTTCAAACCTTACAAATTTCAGCAGAGACATTTCTTGCAGAACTGTGCCATTCCAGAGGTATTGGCGAGAGTAGATTAAAACGGGACAGCCTGTATAGCATTTCTATATGGAGGGAGAAGCTACCAATACAGCATGCTACCATTTGGGTTGAATATTTCTACATCAGCCTTTGTCACAGCAATGGACACAGAGAAGAACTGCTTCAGAAAGTGACGATATATGTGGACAATATTCTAATTGCGAATTCTGCTTGCGAGGTATCCTTGAAGGTTCTACATGAAGTACTGATGGCGTTTGAAGAGTGGGTGTAACGGCTAACCTGGAGAAGTCAGAATTCGGAAGAAATAATATTAAATTTGTGCAATATATAAATAATATTAAATGCACAAAGGATTCAATCACATGAAGACAGTCTGCAAGCAATGAAGGATTTTCCATTACCTTGGTGCAAGAAACAATTTAGAGGATTCCTTGGCCTATGTGGGTGGTACAGGAAGTTCATTAGTGGGCAGTCGTAAGATAATCCGAATTTCCTACGTCTTTTAAAAAGCAAGGTGGTATGGCATGGGACAGAAGGATGTCAAAAGGCATTTTAAGACATAAAAACAGTTGTGTAATTCGAAATTACTTTCTCTCTAGGATTTTATCTTGCTTATGTCAGCTCAGACTATAGATTAGATGTACGCCTATGCCAAGTGGATTAAAATAAACCTGAAAACATTAAGAGCACCATATTAGCAAGTGGAGCACTTAAAAAGTGGAAACGACAATATAGTATTAGAGAAATAGAGGCACTTGCTTTTTATGGGGTTTGAAAAGTTTATGTACTATTTGGCAGGCAGAGTAACTAAAGTCGTAATAGATCACAAGGAGCTAGCATTTCTACTCGACAGCAAACCGTATCATAGGCCTCTAGCTAGGTAGGCTCTCACTTTGCAAGAATACCTGTTTAGTGTTACTTACTGACCTTGAAACCAAAACATTGTACCTGATGCACTGTCTAGAATGGCACCAGATGTTGAGGATATCAATGTGATTAGTCCAAAAGGGAAAGAGATGTGTATTAATATAATTTACAATTTGAATCATACATGATGAAGTTACTGAAGAACATTTGCAGGGAGTAGAACGAAGACCCAGCACTGAAAAGTGTTAAAATTGATTATGACTGTGCTGGATTGGGAAATCTGAGAAATTATTACTCGATCCATCAGAATGTTCCCTATAGGTATGTAGACTAAATTTCACATGTTTCAAAGTTGTGTATACCTGAACATGCTATTGAAAAGTTAGTGTGGTGCACACACTTCAGTAATGCGCATTTCGGCGCTGGTAAATGCTTGAAAAACACTCAGATGTGAATGTTTATTGTTTGGAATGAGTAGGAAAATTCCTAAGATGCTCCATACTTGTGACATCTGACAGAAGACAAAGACGACGACAGTGGGACACCAAGGGCCTATGCACCATATAATACCTAAGGGTTTCAAGGACATTGTGGCTGTTATTTACTTGATCCCTTATGCAAATACTAATGTCATGTCAGATAAAATGGAGAACTATTACTTTGCTCACATATGCAAACAAAGCAAATTGTGTCAGATAACGGCCCACAATTTGTTGCTAAAGTGTGGAAGGACATTTTGCAGAGGAACAATGTGGAACAAATTCTCATTGCCAAATATCGGCCATTGTTGTACCCCTCGGAAAGGGTTATGAATGAAGTATATTGCATGTGCAGGACCTACTGTCATAAAAAGCATAGTATATTAAAATATTTTATTGATGATTTTGAAAGATTCAAAAATGTTCAAATGTTTGTAGAGTCTATGGGACTTAACTACGGGGTCATCAGTCCCTAAACTTACAAACTACTTATGAACTACTTACAACTAAGGACGGCACAAATATCCATGCCCGAGGGGGGATACGAACCCCCGACCGTAGTGGTCGTGCAGACCGTGACTGGAGCGCCTCAGTCCCCTCGGCCACAGCGGCCGGCTTTGAAAGATTGATTAACAGTATGTCGCATGCATTAATAGGACTTTTCCCATGTGAGATTCTGCTCAACCAGGCACATGAAAGCATATTCTCAGAAGTACGAGATGATTCACCTGCCACGGAATTGAAGTGAGAGAGAAAAATCAAATTTGCTATGGAATGATTGACTGAGGAGGCACAACAGAAGAAAAAGTGTCATGATAAGATTATTAAATTCATCAAATATCAAGTAGAGGACCTTGCATTTATTAAAACTCATACTCAGTCAAGCAAGATACATTTGGAGATTCAGAAAATTAATCATGAGAACAAGGGTCCATACTGTATCGTAGATATTGAACACCTTAAAACTCTTCAGTTGCAAGTAGTGGTAAGCATCATGTGGCAACTTTAAGTCATATCACTGTAAACCAATGTAGGGGCTATTCTAGACTATGTTATGGTTTGAAAAATTTTGGTAACTTATTTGCTACGGAGTCTCTACACAGTGAGCAAAATTTTAACTTCCAACTTTCGGTGTCTTATAACCTTTTATTCCTATCACTTGTCAACCAAGTTGTTGGTTATAGTATGGATAGGTGTGCATGTAACAAGCTTGGAGCATCACTGATGGTAGCCATGATTGTTACATGTGTGGCTTGATATGAGGTGGCCTTCCTACCATGCACATGGGAGTTCTAACAATCGAACCATCAGCTGCCCCTTCTACATAAACTAATGAGCAGTGCTAAATCTACTCATCTTGTTCCAGTAGATCGAAGAAATGAGTTAGAGAAATTGTAGTAGTTGGTGAGAGTTTTGATGATCAGCTTGGTGTTAATGTGAAAGTGCATTTTCTGCTATTATTTGTATAAGTGTAAACATCTGTAAATTGACTATGTCTCATGATGTGTTTTCTATATCAAATTCGATTTTCCGGGACGGAAACAGTATTTAAAACATTGTGTTCTATTTTTTCTTTCTTTTTGAGGAATTTACATGATGATAATTTGATTTGATGTTGTATTCTTGTATTTTTCTCATGAATCCTCATTGTATTGTATTTTATCATGCATTATTATTTTATTTTTTCACATGTTGTTGTGGCTGCACTGTAAGTAGGGCTTCTTTGTTTGTATTTTTCATGTGTTGTAATTTTAATTACGTGTATACCATATATTTCTATTTTTTTATTACTTACCTGTCATGAGACTTTATAGATGACAGGAGACGCCCCACCACACCTCACTCCACACTGTGACACCGGAAAGACTGTGTCAGTCAGAGAGGGTAAGAGTATCCTTATATCTGTGGCAAACTGATCGACTGTCGATCACTCATCCATGCGAGTGTGAGAGTGATTGTGGTGTGCGAAGTAGTTTGTGAGTGTGTATGCGTAGGGGTTGGGGGAGGGGCGAAACAGCCATGAGTAGAGTACACTACTATTTTAGCTAACTGAGTTACTACTGTAATAATCTCAGCAAAAATAAAACTGTCTGTGCAGTAATCTATAATATGTATCGTCATCGTGTGTTTTATCTGGAATTGATATTTGGATTGGAGTCGAGTTCAACAGAGAAGATTCGTTGTGGCAGTTTATTAACTGTTTGGGTTGTTACTATGATTTTCAAACTGGTGCAAGTCTATTTAATACAGATCAATCTTTATCTGTGTATTCATCGTGTGCTTGATCTGGAATTACCAATCGACCTGGAAAAAAATGTTCAAATGTTTGTACAGATTATGGGACTTAATTACGGGGTCATCAGTCCCTAAACTTACAAATTACTTATGAACTAGCTAATACTAAGGACGGCACTAATATCCATGCCCGAGGGAGGATTCGAACCCCCAACCGTAGCAGCCGTGCAGGCTGTGACTGGTACGCCTCAGACCGCTCGGGCCTGGAAAAAGTTGTGGTGTTAAGCGAGGGGTCGTTTACATTGTTGTGTTATCTGACAGGATTGGTACTGTAATAACCTCAATAAGAAGAGCACACCTATTTCTATAGCGACGTGTTTCATATATATTATCGTTGTGTGTCTAGAACTGACAACTGGGTTTTCTGCAACTTGATTGTGAAGTGAAAGTTAGGTGTTGTACTAGTTTTGCTGTGCAAATAACTAATGGCGTGTTACCTTACAGTGCAGCCGAAACTTCCATGCGTTGAATTAATGTAATACTGAAATCTATTGGATCGAACTGTTACTGATCGACGACTTTTTTTTTTTTTACCTTCAGCGCTGAAATTAAAGTTGTGAGAGTGTTTATAAATCTACAGGTTAACCGCTCGAGGAAGTTACTGTACTCCATTAAGCACAAGGGCCATCCAATCAGCACACTATATAATTTTTTCCCGGGCATGTTACAAGTAGAAAAAAGGGTTCACAGTACGGTAGGAAAAATGCTGAGTCATTACTATAATACTCAGCATAAAAACTGGGACACATATCTGCGCGCCGCCGTATGCGAATACAACAACAAGATGCATTAAAGTGCAGGTTTTGACCCATACGAGGTAGTTTGTGGCCTAATTTGACGTCAAATTTAGAATTATGTGTAAAATTTCCAAAAGGCGCCATTTCAACAGTAAAGGATTTTGCGAAACGGATGAAAACGGTTTAGATACATGTAAAGAAAATGACCACGAAAGCTCTAGAGCGCCAAGAGTGATTCCATAATAGTAAAGCAGTATTAGCAAAATATCACGTGGGACAATGGGTAATGATGACCAATCCTATACCAAAAAGTATCCCAGATATACTCAACGTGTTCATATCAAAGGAATTTGGTGGCCAACGAAGGTGTTTTAATTCCGAAGAGTGTTCCTGGAGCCACGATGTATCAATTCCGGACGTGTGGGGTGTCGAACTGTTCTGCTGGAATAGCCCAAGTCCGTCGGAAAGGGCAATGGACGTTCCTCACAACATGGCAGAGCCTCTACCACCTCGAGCAGTCCCTTGCTGACGTGCAGGGTCTATGGATTGACGTGGTTGTCTCCATGTGCGTAACCTCCATCCGCTTGATACAACTGACTCGTCAGTCCAGGTAAGATATGAAAGTCAAATTAGACATTAACTAGTCTGCAACTTCGAAAAGCCTGTGCTACCAGAAGTTTTCGGACTATCAGTAGTTATGATCTTCTAACTCATAAAATAAGCGTATCAAGATATTAATCGTTACTACCATTATTAAAGTACTTCAGTATGTAACAATTTAAGCCCAGCCGCAACTTTATAACTACAGTTGTTTTCTAGATGTGAAACGTCAAACATGGCCTAATTTTTACCAAAATTGAAGATTTTAAGTTTTGCTCTTGTTTCGAGCTGAATATCGCTCTAATGAGACATACTATGAGAAAAGTCATAAGAACTGAAGTTGCAGTAAATTTCATTAGCTTTAATTTAAGCACAAAATGAAGTCTCCAGCCGCGAGGGAATGGCCGCGTGATCTAAGGCATCATGCAGTATGGTCGCACCCCGGCGGAGGTTCGAGTCCTCCATCGTGCATGGGTGTGTGTGTGTGTTTTTTTCCTTAGTATTAGTTAGTTTAATTACTTTGTACGTCTAGGGACTGACTACCAAAGCAGTTTGGTCCAACGGGTTTACAAAAATTTAAAGTCTCCAGGCCCAGTAGGTCTATTGAAATGAGAAAAACGAAATGTCATATAAGTGAATTTCTTAAGAAATGAGACTAAACACAGAAGAATGAAAAATTGTGGGAATTCAACGAAAAGAAAATGTGCCCCATTTTCCTTCAGAAAAAACGTTTATTTAAATGGACTTATGAAAAACAAATACATTTTAATCACTTCAAAATCTTAGACTTTTTGGTTTCTCTAGACTTTAGAGGGTCCTTGTTGTCCACAACCGTGTTACAGAGCATAATGAGGTTTTTCGGGTGCTGCGTCCATTTCGAGCTGCTCGTTCAAAGGCGGAAGAACATCTGTATCCTCTTAGATGAGAGTCGCAGCGCCTTTGTGGGAAGAACAGTGAGTTCACAAAGCTCAGCTCTGACGCCCAGTTCTTCGGTAGGTGTAAGCTCTCGTGCATCTTTTCTTGCACTTACATGAGAGCGATCTAAAAAGTTTTAATGGTACTGGTACAAATAACGTTGTTACTGGTAACAGACAAAGCGAGGTCTTCGACCAACCCCATTGTGTGGCATCCTTGGCCACTACCAATCAGTTTTGTACTTGGTGGTATGTGTGATACGAATTAAAGGAAGCTGCTTCTTTGGTTGTGAACGAACGTACCATGTCCACCTCCGTATTGGATGCTGATCTGACGAACAGGCGGAACCGAAGGCCGTGTAAGGTATCGATGGATGTGCCCTATCAATACATAGCGATCCAATCTGAGGTATAGCTCTATGACTCGCATCCTGAAAAGGAAACAAGACAGATAGGACAATCAGTCACCTGCTTTGTTTTTCTTATTTTTGAAGAACATGGCACAATTTAGTTTCTCCTTGTCAGAAAAGGGCGCATGTGGTGTTGCATCCACTGCATGCATGCAGGAAGAGTTCAAATCCGGCAGGCAACTCTGTTTCTCCACGACCGAAAGAAGAGAGGGACAATTGAGTACTGTTGTTATAGTGTTCTTCAGTCCACAGACTGGTTTGATGCATCTCTCCACGCTACCATGTCCTGTGCAAGCCTCTTATCTGAGAATACGTACGACAACCTACATCCTTTTAAATCTGCATACTGTATTCGTCGCTAGCCCTCCCTCTACGATTTTTAGCCCACGCACTTCCTTTTAATGCCAAGTTGACAATTTCTTGAGGTCTCAGAATTTGTCCCACCAACCTATCCCTTCTCTTGGACAGGATATGCCAGATACTCCTTTTCTTCCAAATTCTGTTCAACACCTCTTCATTAGTTACGTGATGTACCCACATAATCTTCCTCATTCGTCTGTAGCACCCCATTTCGAAAGCTTCTATCATCTTTTTGTCTGAACTCCTTATTGTCAAGTTTCACTCCCATACAATGCTACACACCAGACAAACGCCTTCAGAAAGGATTTCCGAACATTAAAACTAATATTGGATGTCAACCAATTTCGCTTCTGCAGAAACGTTTTTCTTCCCACAGCCATTCTACATTTTATATCTTCTTTACTTCGGCCATCAGAAGTTATCTAGCTACCTAAATAACAAAACTCATCTACTACTTTTGTTGTCTCATTACCTAATTCCTTCAGAATCGCCTGCATCCTTTGCATTTGCTTTACTATTGTTAATGTTTATCTTATACCTTCCTTTCAAGACATTTTCCATTCCGTTTAATGGCTCTTCCAGGTCTTTTGCTGTCTGTGACAGAATTACTATGTCGTCAGCAAATCGTAAGGTTTTTATTCCCTCACCCTGGACTTTAATTCCCTCCCCAAATTTCTACTTGCATTCCTTCACAGTTTGCTCAATAACCAGATGGAACAACATTGGGGAAAGGCTACAAACCTGTCTTACTCAGCCGAGCGGTCTAAAGCGTCTCGCTGCGGAGTCCTCCCTGGGGTATGTGTGTGTGTGTTGTCCTTAGGTTAGTTTACATTAGTTTAAGTAGTTTGTAAGCTACGGACTGATGACCACGCAGTTTGGTCGGATAGAATTAAAATATTTGAACATTTCTGCCTTACTTCCTTCCCAATCACTGCGACTCTTTCATGTCCTTCGACTCTAATAACTGCTGTCTGGTTTTTGTACAGGTTGAATATAACTCTTCGCTCCCTATATTTTACCCCTGCTACCTTCACAATTTGAAAGAGTGTATTCCAGTCGACATTGTCAATGGCTTTCTCCAGGCCCACAAATGCTAAAAACTTAGATTTCCCTTTTCTTAGCCTATCTTCTAAGATAAGTCGTATTGTTAGTAATTCATCGCGTGTTCCTACATTTCTCCTAAATCTAAATTGATCTTCCCCAAGGTCGCATTCTATTAGTTTTTCCAATCTTCTGTAAATAATACTACTTAGTAATTTGCAACCATGACTTATTAAACTGATAGTTTTGTAATTTTCACATTTGTCTGCGCTTGTTTTCTTAGGAATTAGAATCACTATATTCTTCTTGATGTATGTGGGTATATCTCCTGTCTCATACATCTTGCATACCGGATGGAACAATTTGTTCATGACTGTCTCTCCTAACGATAACAGTAGCTCAGATGGGACATCATCTACTCCAGCTGCCTTGTTTCTAGTTTTAGTGCTCTATCAAATTCTTCTCGCAGTATTGTATCTCCTATCTCATCTTCCTCTACTTCGTCTTCCACTTCTAGACTACTGCCTTCAAGTTTAATTCTTTTGTACAGGCCTTCTATATATTCCTTCCATCTTTCACCTTTCCCTTCTTTGCTTAATACTTGTTTTCCATCTGAGTTCTTGATATTCATACCGCTTCTTTTCTTGTCTCCAATTTTCCAGTAAGTTGTATCTATCTTCCCCTTAGTTATACATTCTTCTACGGTTCTGCATTTGTCCTCTAGACACTCCTACTTAGAAAGTCTGCACTTCCTGTCAACCTCAGTTTTCAGACATCTGTACTCCCTTTTGCCTGCTTCAGTAGATGCATTTTTGTATTTTCTCTTCTCATTAGTTAAATTCAGTATACCCTGTGTTATCCAGGGATTTCTATTAAGCCTTGTCCTTTTGCCTACATGATCTCTTGCGGCCTTCACTACTCTATCTCTCAGAGCTATCCATTCTTCTTCTACTTTATTACTTTCCCATATTCCAGCCAATCCTTACCTAATGCTCTCTCTAAAATCTCAACCACTTCTGGTTCCTTCAATTTGTCCAGATTTCATCTTTAATTTTCTACCTTTGTACACTCTCTTAAGTTTTAATCTACAGTTCATAACCAGTAAGTTATGGTCAGAGTCTGTATCGGCCTCTGGTTATATCTTACAGCTTAAAACCTATTTTCTAAACCTCTGCCTTACCATTACAAAGTCAATCTGGTACCTCCAAGTGTCTGTTGGTCTCTTCCACTAATATAGACTTCTTTCGTGATGATTACACCAAGTGTTTGAGATGATTAAATTGTGCTAATTTCTTTTCCACAGTCCCTATTCACCTACTACATATCCTTCTTTTCCTTTTCCTACTACCGAGTTCCAGTCCCCCATCACAATTAAGTTTTCTTCTCCTTTAATGATCCTCTTACAGTTCTTCGATCTCCTCATCATCGGAAGAGCTGGATGGCATATAAACTTATACTATTGTGGTGGGTGTTTGCTTCGTGTCTATCTTTTCTAAAATAATGCGTTTACTATACTGTTCCCGTTACGTACCCGCATTCCTATTTTATTAATCATTATCAGACCTACTCCTGCGTTACGGCCAGCTGATGTTGTATTTATAAGCCTGTACTCACCTGACCAAAAATTCTGTTCATCCTGCCACCGAACTTCCCAACCATATCTAACTTTAACCTATCAATTTCTCTTTTCATATTTTCTAACTTACGTACCCGATTAAGGGTAGGAACACTCCACGCTCCGATCCATAAAATATCTATTTCGTTTTTCTTGATGACGATATCCTCCTGAGTAGTCCCCGCCCGGAGATCCGAATGGGGGACTATTTTACCTCCGGAATATTTTACCCAGGACGATGCCATCATCATATATTCATACAGTTCTCGGTAAAATTAACTACTGTAAATTCCCCTTGCTTTCAGCTGTTCGCAGTAACTGCATGGCACAGCCATGTTAGCTGATGTTACAAGGTTAGCACAATAAATCATCTAGTCTGTTGCCCCTGTAACTACTGAAAAGGCTGTTGCCCCTTTTCAGCACCCACACGTTTGTCTGGCCTCTCCAGAGATACCCTTTCGCTGTGGTTGCACCTACGGTACGGCTGTCTACATCGTTGAGGCACGCAAGCCGCCTTACCTTGCTTCTTCTACATCTACATACATACTCCACAATCCACCGTAAGGTGCGTGGCGGAGGGTACACTGTACCACTACAAGCATTCCCTTTCCTATTGCCGGCCGCGGTGGCCGAGGAGACTGAGGCGCTCCAGTCACGGTCTGCACGGCCACTACGGTCGGGGGTTCGAATCCCCCCTCGGGCATGGATATTTGTGCCGTCCTAGTTCGTAAGTAGTTCATAAGTAGTTTGTAAGTTTAGGGACTGATGACCCCGTAGTTAAGTCCCATAAACTATACAAACATTTTTCCTTTCCTATTCCACTCCCAACTAGAACGAGGAGAAAAATAATGCCTATATGCCTCCGTACGAGCCCTAATTTCTCTTACCACTACGCGAAATGTAAGTAGGCGGCAACAAGATCGTACTACACTCAGCTTCAAATTCCGGCCCTCTAAATTTCCTCAACAGAAATTCACGAAAAGAACGTCGTCTTTTCTCCAGCGATCCCCAAATTGAGTTGCCGGAGCATTGAGCGAACTTACCAGTAAAAAACCTAGCTGCTCGCCTCTGAACTGCTTCTATGTCTTCCTTTAAACTGATCTGCTGCGGGTCCCAAACACTTGAGCAATACTCTAGACGTGGTCGTACAAGCGTTTTATACGCGGTTACCATCTGTAGATGAAGTACATCTTCCCTCCGCCTTACTCACAACTGTCCTTACATGCTCGTTCCATTTCATATCGCTCTGCAATGTTACGCCTAGATATTTGAACGACGCGACAGCATCAAGAAGCTCACTGCTTGATGCTGTATTCGAACATTATGGGATTGGTTTTCTTACTCATGTGCATCACCTTACATTTTTCTACATTGAGAGCTAGCTGCCATTCTTCGCACCAACTAGAAATTTTTTCTAAGTCATCCTGTATGCTATTACAGTCATTTAAAGACGACACCGTCCCATACACGACAGCATCATCAGCAAACAGCCGCAAATTACAAGTTAGTCTGTCCATCAGATCATTTATATAAATAGAAAATAATAGCGGACCTATCACACTCCCCTGGGGCACGCCTGACAATACACTTCTTGAGCTTATTGTTTTCCTGGAAATAAAGATTTCGGACGGTGGAGCCCAAGCACCAAAGGAGAAGGCGTAAGTCCACTTCTTATGCAACCGTTATCACGCTCTCGTAGAATATGCTTTTATCGAGGGCGGTACGGATAATGTCGCAATCTGCATATTTTGTTGCTCTCTTAATTTCAATGACGTCAAGTCCATGGTAAGAGTATAGCTGATCAATGAGGCTTCTTCTATTGAAGTCGTGTGGTAACACTTTTGTCCTGGGGAATTTTGATAATAGTTGAAGAGTCAAATACATCTCGTTGAAAGAAAATGCAGCGCAACGGCGCACTCGTACTGCAGTTTAAGTACTCCTGAGGGCTCCACCCTCGGAGTATTCATTAAACACTATTGACACGTTCCTATCAAAGTTGTTTAAATTGCCGGTATTGTAGAACTCCATGATTACCCTGATCGAGTCGTTTCGGTGCAGGATAGCGTTGTGGAGAATGTATCCTCCAACCACTACAACAAATGTCGTGGACTGAAGAGAAAGTATTTGGGCAAGTGGAGTGAAAACGGCGTACGAAGTTGAGTTCGCTGTCTTAGGCAAACCTACTTCCTTCAACAATGCCAGTGGATAAGGGGCCAGTTAGAACTTGAATGTTCTATAAATTAACTGTCCGACTGCTTCTTGATGCACACCCATTGAACAATGGTGAGTGGATTGACGTAAATAATCTCGTAATGTTCTTTAATAGGGTTGGTCATTGTCGCCAAAGTTAGCACTTTGTCGTATCTTTTGTAAGTTATTTTCAGAAACGATCTGTCAGTTATTTTCTTGACATCTTCAATGACTTTTTCAATGACTATTTCACTACCTCCAACGATTCTACTGCTGATGGACAGTGTTTTGTCTGTAGATGGAAATTGGGGTGAATACCGAATCAGTTATTAAGTTTTACCTTGTCAGTAGTGTCACGTATGATCTGAGTTGTCCTCATGTCGATGTGTTGTTGTGATGTTACACAAGTAATGTCCCTTACCAACTATTCGTAAAGGTTTAACATGTATACCATTCGTCCACTCCACCGCGAAAGCACATTGCTGGATATAAATCCAACTTGTGTTATCATTCCTGGTTCTTCATTAATCTCAGTAGAACCTGTTAGATAAATCTGTCGACAGACCTGGTCAAAAATTATCAGAGCTGCGAATCGTGAAGTCTCCTTTAGTTGAAGCTGTAAATTCTTTTAGGACTATTTGGTGTAGAATGCCCAAAATTTGTCTTTCGATAATGTTTAGGCCCATTTCATCAAAAAGTCGGTTTTTGTACTATTTCAAGAGACCTAATGGGCCTGGAGACTTAGTTTTGTGCCTCAATTAAGGCCAATAATAGTTACTATAGCTTCAGTTTTCATGACTTCTAAAAGAATGAGCCATTATAACGATATTCAGCTCGAAAGAAGAGCAAAACTGAAAATTTAAATTTTTCGTAAGAAATGACCCATGTTTAACGTTCGATATCAAGAAAGCTACTAGACTTACAGTGCTGCATGTAGGCATAAATTGTTACACATTTCTCATACTTTAATGAAGATCACACCAATTAATATCGGAAAAGCGTAGTATATTAGTTATAAGACCATAACTATTAAAAATCCTAAAATTTCACGGTTTTTCACTTATTACTCGGGAAACAAAAGCTTTTCGAAATTGAAAGTTGGATTCACACTATTCCAACTGGTCCAAACAACACATCAAAAATCAGAAGTGTATCACAATGTGCGATTTTAGCCTATTTTTTAGACTAGCCTAACATGTTTTCAGTTGTCTGCAGGTCAAGGTCGGTGTTGACGAGCCCAGGCGGGGCGTAACGCTTTGTATCGTGCAATCAGCAATGTTACACAAGTGGCCTTTAGGCTCCGGAATCCCATATAGATTATGTCTAGTTGACTACTTCGCACTCTGACACTTGTTGATGACCCAGCATTGACATTCGCTGCAATTTTCGGAGAGGTAGCACTTCGGTTACGTTGAACGATTTCTGTCAGTCGTCGTTAGTCGTGTTCTTTCAGGATCTTTCTCCAGGCGTGGCGGTACCGGAGATCTGGTGTTTTACTGGATTTTCGATATTCATGATACACTCATGAAATGGTCGTACGAGAAAATCCCAAACTCATCGCGACCTCGGAGATGCTGTATCCGATCTCTCGTGCGCCGAATATAACACAAGTTAAAAGTCGGCCGCGGTGGCCGAGGGGACTGAGGCGCTCCAGTCACGGTCTGCACGGCCACTACGGTCGGGGGTTCGAATCCCCCTCGGGCATGGATATTTGTGCCGTCCTTAGTCTTAGCTAGTTCATAAGTAGTTTGTAAGCTTAGGGACTGATGACCCCGTAGTTAAGTCCCATAAGTTCTACAAAAATTTGAACATTTGAACAAGTTAAAACTCACAGCGTGATAACCTGCCATTTTAAAACCAGTAACCGATCTAACGCATGCGCCAGACACCAGTTGTCTACTACAGGCTTTGCCGACAACAGCGCCGTTCTCTGAGGGTTTACGTACATCTCTGTTTTTTTTTTTTTTTAATACGTATGCGTATATCAATTTCTTTGGCTCTTCAATAACAATTACCTCTGAAGTGTTTCGAATTAACTGTCAACAACACGAATTTTCGGTTCTCTTATATGTCACAGGAATATTTATGAACAAATATAGCGGTCCGCGGTGGCCGAGAAGACTGAGGCGCTCCAGTCACGGTCTGCACGGCCACTATGGTCGGGGGTTCGAATCCCCCCTCGGGCATGGATATTTGTGCCGTCTTTAGTATAAGGTAGTTGATAAGTAGTTTGTAAGTTTAGGGACTGATGACCCCGTAGTTAAGTCCCATAAGCTTTACAAACATTTTGAACAAATATAGTTAGTTCATAAACACTAAATTTCTCTTATAGCAATTAGGTATCCACTGTAGACGTTTGGCAACTTCTTTCCACGATTGATAAATTAAAAATTGTCACATGATTGACCCGATTTACGTATCACTAAAAGTGGGTTGGCAATTTCACAGCTTGAAATTTAAATACAAATAACGACTTAGCCCTTTATTTCAGACGAAAATTGAAAAAAATTGTGGCGGAGAACATTCATTACAACTTTGCTCTCTCACGTTTTTTTCCATATCTCGTAGCGTTTTAAAGCTATATTTGTAAATGAACGGCGATTTGACACTCTCGGTTGGTCTGTCTGTAACCTCTTCGCAGTTTTAGATAACGCCGTTAAACTGATCAAAAACAAATTAACAGACCTACACCGAGCGAGGTGGCGCAGTGGTAAAACACTGGACTCTCATTCTGGAGGATTGTGGTTCAAATCCATTCCCGGCCACACACATTTAGGTCTTCCGTGCTTTCCGCAAATCACTCCAGCAAATGCCGGGATGGTTCTTTTGAAAGGGCGCGGTTGATTTCCTTTCCCAACCTTACCCAAAAACCTGAGCGTGAGCCCCGTCTCAAACGACAACGCTGTCGACTAGACGTTAAAATTTAAGCCTCCTTCCTTCCTGGCCTACATGTTGGTAGCCAACAACGAGAACCTCAATCTTATGGCATCACCGGACTCCGCTAGAGGGCGGCGCTATGCCCTATTTCAGCTAATATGCGTCTAGGTGAAAAATATTTCAAGTAATAGCTGTTCAGAATTTAATATCGAGTAACTTTTAGTTTGACATATTTCATTTTACTCTGAAAGTTAGTACACGCATCTGTAGCTGTAATTCTATTTATGACTCTACAGTCATATGTTTTGCTGTAAGTCATGTATTGGAGGTTTGAGGAATGGTTCGACGTTGATACATCATGTGGAAAACAATATATTTTTGTATCGATGAAACATCATGCATCATATTAAACAATTAAGAATCTCCTTCTTGTACCACGCCTGATCAACTGTTGGGCTTTGACCTTTGCCCAGTCCTGTCACATCCTCTGCCAGTGTAACTCCATCATCTCTTCTGTCCAAGAGTACCTTTCCTTCGGGGCTTCCCTGAAATCCTCCGACTTTTTTCAAGGTGCGTCTCACAGCCTGACTGTTCAGCAGATCAGTTATTCACAGTTCTTTAATGTCTTTCTCATCTTTCTCTTTATGTATTATTACTGTTTTTCACACCGAACGTCAACAACGGAGTCTCTCGGCAAGTTTGGCGTCCGTTTCTGTTTTAGGCACCTGATTATATACATTTGTTACGTCGATGTGTAACAGTTATGAGTGTACCTCAATCAGGTAGTAAAATATAAAACAATTAACTTTAAAAATTTGCAGCATTCGTCTCTTCATGGTAATCTTCCCTTTTATGCCGCGCTATGTATGACAGTTTCTATTTATTATTATTATTATTATTATTTGGCTTCAGACAGAGCCCATTTAATCAGATACAAATCTTTAACATATAGAAGCTGCAACACATGAACTTCGAAAATAGAAGGGTCTGAAGCAGACTGATGCGGCCTCCCCTTAGAACAAAGTAATGGACTCGCCCGGCGCTTAGGACGACAACGCGCAATGGCCTCCCATATGAAGAAACCGATGTACTCGCTCGGTGCTTAGCACAGCACTGCGCATCGGCCAATGCAACCCGGCCATGGTGAATTCGGCGTTGTTGGAGTTTCTACCTTACGAAGCGATAGTTCGTTATCAGGGTGCTTCGAAGTGCCATTTGATTTTACGGGATTTACTCGATCCATTCTGTTTACTTGGCAGTAGTGTCTTTCAACAATGTCAAAAAGAACATTCTTAAATGGTTCAGAAAAAAGAAAAAACTTCCAAATCAAAAAGAAACCATCAGCAGACTACGTAAACTTACTTCATTTTTTCACTGTTGAAGAAACTAACAGGCAGAGTGATTCATCTACCTCATCATCTCAAGATGCCTCTAAATCGAAAAGCTTAGAAACGGTGCCCATGTTTAACATAGAGGATAACATTTGCGTTTCGAGTTCATCAATTCCAGTTATGAAGACAGCTACACACACACACACATATCAAAACATGCTTCTTCCATCTCAAGCCACTTGGATTCACCAGATAGAAGTATCTTAGAAAACATATCTCACCACCCTGGTAAGTATTGTAATGGAATTTTAACGGAAGAAGTCCCTGATATTTGGATTCACAACGGCCCAGAGTTTCTCCAAACAAAAATAGCGGCTTCTCAGAAACCACCACACATTTTGCTGATGTAAAAAAAAAAAGGACAAAAAATTAACAGCCGGCCGCGGTGGCCGAGGGGACTGAGGCGCTTCAGTCACGGTCTGCACAGCCACTACGGTCGGGGGTTCGAATCCCACCTTGGGCATGGATATTTGTGCTATCCTTAGTTGTAGGTAGTTCATAAGTAGTTTGTAAGTTTAGGGACTGATGACCCCATAGTTAAGTCCCTTAAGCTTAACAGACATTTGAGCATTTGACATTTGAAAATTAACAAGGACTATTTTCACTCGCAAATTGACGAATGGTGAGTGTGTGGAAAGAAAGTGGTTTCTGTATTCGCCATCCATGAAATCTGTGTACTGTTGTTGTTGCTGTCTTTTCAATAACACTGTCGGCAATAATTTGAGTTCTGCCAGGGGGATACAAAGATTGGAAGCAATTTATTAAAGGAGCATGAGAACAGTTATAGCACAGGGAATCAACGATGAATTTTGTTGCAAGAAGCAAAATTGTTGGACGAGTTGATACTGGATTGCTTTCCCAATTTAATGCTGAGGTTAACTTTTGGGGGAGCATGTTGAAAGGATTTGTTGCAGTTCTGAAATTTTCGCGTCAAGGGGACTTGGGTTTAGTGGAGAAAATAATATTTTAGGGTATGAAAACAAAGGGGATTGTTTGGGATGCTTAGAATTAATAAGTGAATTTGACTCTTTTCTTGCTGATCATATACGAAAGTATGGCAATCGTGGCGCAGGAAGCACATGATATTTGTCTGCAGATATTGGCAATGAATTTATTAATATAATGGGACAGAAAGTGTTAACGACGATGGTCAACGAATTAAAAGCAGCCAAGTACTATTCAATTCCTCGCCAATCTCTCCCATGTTGACCAGCTAACTTTCATCGTTCTGTACGTAAAACATGGCCAGCCTGTTGAGAGATGTTTGCAATTTTTGCCTATGGAGGAGACTAGGACTCAAAGTATAGAAAATACTGTTATGAAGTTTTTGGATAGCTTTGACATTTCAATAAAAGATTGCCGCGAACAGAACTATGTTAAAGCAGCAAATATGGATGGAAAGTATTCAGGTCTTCAAGCAAGAATAAGACAAATGTGAATTTGATACTGTTGTACCATGTGCCACACATTCATTAAATTTAGTAGGTGTTCAGGCGGCTACATGTGTTTCTAAAGCAGTAGATACTTCCAGTTTGTCCAAAAATTGTTCACTTTTTTTTCTGCTTCGAACAATCGATGGAAAGTTCTGAAAGAATGTTTAGGATCAAATCAAGTTATAAAGTCCCTCTCTGAAACCGAATGATCTGCTCGTGCTAACGCTCTTAATGCTTTGCATTATAGCTACAATGATATTTTTGAGGCTTTAAAGTCAATTAGTAGCCAGTGGAAACAAGACATGAAGCTTTGCAAGAAAATGAAAGAACTCGAGGCCTAAGTCCAATTTGAAAAACAGCAATCACTAGTATTTTATTTGCGTATTTCTAACCATAACAACTAATAAATTCGCTAAATAAATATACAATATTCTGATGAGTTTATTCAAAGGAAAATTCTGTTTTGTTGTAGGGTCCCCTAATCTGGGTACCAGTTATTTGCATAGAAAGAGACATACTTCAAACATTGTGCATATTGTATTCTGGAAATCTTTAAAGAAATCATTAATTTTAATGAAAGACTAATTTGTGGAACTAGTCATCAGTATTTGGTTTGTAATATTTTAACCAATTAAGTCACTAAATAAATGTACACCAACCTGATGCATTCATTTGGTTTTTAAGGGCCCCTGTATGGCTTAAGACGACCCTGCTGCCGGCCGCGTTGGCCAAGCGGTCTGTGGCGCGTCAGTCACGTTCTGCAAGGCCACTACGGTCGGGGGTTCGAATCCCCCCCTTGGGCATGGATATTTGTGCCGTCCTTAGTATTGGCTAGTTCATAAGTAGTTTGTAAGTGTAGGAACTGATGACCCCGTAGTTAAGTCCCATAAGCTCTACAAACATTTGAACATTTTTTGATGGAGACTTTTACCATTTACCTCACAGGCAATGGGTGTATTCCGATTGAGCTATATCACGTTTCCGAAATCAGTTGCACGCTTCTGCTGTCTGGCTTCAATTTCTGGTGCAGTTTTCATGCAGATACCAAGAAACGGTGTGATTGTATTGCCGTTTCGTCCACAGTGGCTCAAAACTTTTGCTATCGAATATACCTGTTGATTCATTTCGATAACCGTTCTCCTGAGTGGACCTTCATTAGTTGTTCTACCCGTAGTTGTCAATAATCAAATTGTAACGTAAGTCAAATGAGTTTCCGGGGTCCTTTAGGCGCTAGATCAATAACCAGGAGCCCCTCAAGTGAATGGCTGTCGATGAGACTTAATAGGTACAATTTGGAATTGCGCAACACAAAGCATGGATAGCACAGAGGGTTTTGCCAAACTGGGAGTTCTTAGAGGGCACATTGCAGATATATTCATATATGTGTCAGTGATGCACGCTCAGTAATCTTGCCACAAGAGGGTGCGAAACAGGTGAACTGAAAAACCAAAAACCCTCTTTGCTAATTTGGAGTACTTTAAGATTTCGACGAACGGTTTCAGACGGTCTCTAGATAATTCATTCTATCTACCAGACTACAAATTGTAGTTGTCCCACACTCCAAAGTGTTCGCTTAACGTTCACTGTGTCGAAGGCCAACGATATTATTGGAGAAGTGTTGAAACATCCATAGTGTATCACTAGCTTCTACCACTGTCAAGGCCACAGACCGTGGATTTGACCGCGAAATGATAGAGAATAAACGGTGAAAGAGAGAGGGGTGGTTGACGTACTTTGTGCCATCTATTGAGGCCGCTTTGTGTCTGTTCTTAGCGGCAGTGTGTTTGACATGTTCTCCTCACCTCTCCACCAGAAAACTATGTTATATCAACGCTGGGCATCATTCATATGACGTCCATCGTACAGGCGTCAAACGAAGGGCTGAATATGGGTAATGGTTGTTAAGAAGACTTTCTCATCATGTCACAAGACCACAGCACAGTTGTGCAGGATGTTTCATGAACTTCTAGACTCTGACTTTTTATTTGTAAGCCTTTATATTCAGTGAGTGAAACGTCTATCACTGCCATGATTTCGGAACTATACAGAGAAACAAACTATTTTGTAGTTTTGGCAACCAGAGCTTCATTGCTATCATCCAGAAATTTTAAGAGAATTGAAAGTTATTCAAAATAATAATTACAGTGAACGAATGTTGTTACCTGCGAACTAAATTTCTGACTTTTGCATCATAATGAGACACTTTGTTCCAGACAGCTGTGTCAGAATATAACGAATCATCTAGTCTACACCTTGACATAGTGTGGGAAGACATAGTATCATACGGATGTGGGAAGAATGTGCTGTGCCTTGTTTGACGCACTCTTGCAATATGAGTGTTCAGTTATTAAAGCAAATTACTGTAAACGTCAAGAAGAATAGTGACATGCAGTTCCATCCCTTCTCTTAATAAAAGATTTAGGATACAATCTGAGCAACTCTCTTAAACTGTTCGCAAACGATTATATCATTTTACTGTCAGTAAAGCCACCAAAAATTCAAAAGTAAGTAAAAAACTATTTAGATAGTATATCTGTATAGCGAAAAAATTGGTAATTGATCTAAACAATGAAAAGTGTGAAGTCATCCACATGAATTCAGGATAACCCTTAAACTTCATTTACACTTTAAATCAGTGAAATCAACAGGCCGTAAATTCAAATAAATACCTAGGAATTACAATTACGAACAGCTATAATTGGGAAGACAACATAGAAAATATCGTTGGTGATGCGATCCAAACGCTACGTTTCGTTGGCAGAACAGTTAGAGAATGCAACAGCTTTACTAAAGAAACTGCATGCACTACATTTGTCTGTCTTGTTTTGCAGTGTTGTTGCGTAGCATCGGATCCTCATCAGGTGGGACTCTGATGATATGTAAAAAGAGAAGAGGAGCTCGTTTCGTATTATTGCGATTTACGGGAGAGAATATCATTCAAATGATGCACGAGCTGAGGTGGGAATCATTAACTGAAAGATCTATTTTCAGAGATTTCTTTCACCAGCTTTCTCTTCCGAATGCGAACATATGTTGTTAGCTCCCACCTGCAAAGAGACATGATCATTGTAATAAACTAAGATAAACCAGATCAAACATGGAAAGATTTAGGTGTTCCTTTTTCCAGCACGTTATAAGAGAATGGAACGTTGGAGGAAAATTGTGAAAGTGATTCCAGTAACCTTCTGCCATGCACATTACTGCGGTTAGCAGAGTAAACATGTAGATTTTTTTTTTTTTTTTTTTTTTTTTTTTTTTTTTTTTTTGTCTATGGGACTTAACTACGGGATCATCAGTCCCTAAACTTACAAACTACTTACGAACTAGGACGGCACAAATATCCATGCCCGAGGGGGGATTCGAACCCCCGACCGTAGTGGCCGTGCAGACCGTGACTGGAGCGCCTTAGTACCCTCGGCCACAGCGGCCGGCATGTGGATGTTATTCTTCAACGTACGCGTCCAATAGCGCATCCTCTGTGAAAACACGTTATGTGCAGCGTTATGTGGATCAATACATAGTTAATAGTAGTATACCGGCGAAAGCAAATAGAAATCAGACAGCTCTGACGCAGCATGAAATGTGATCGCTCTCAAGCACTTCAGCTGTGTGCTAAAGCCTACTGAGAATCAGCGGTTCCCTCTTTATCTCCTAAGCGTCGTCAGACGATTTAGTGAGCTGCCACAGCGGCTTTTGGCGGCGCCATGCATCTGGTACAATGGCTTCCCTGTCGAGGACGCAGCCGCAGCCGTAGCCTTTGTCACGCCAAAAGGGAACAAAGCCAAAACGGCAACGTTAGTCGCGCATTGCAGTGCACTCTTGTGCAGATCTGGCCCTGCGCCATAGCTCATTGCAACCACCTGATGGGATAGCAAGAAGTCGACTATTATTCTAATGGTTTTGTAGCCATATAAAGATAGCAGATCGGATTGCAGGAGCTAACGTCTCGTAGACACATAAAAGGATAAGACAGTATTATGAGTCAGTCCGTTAGCCAATGATTCATCCGTCATGTATGTCTTCAACCCAGTCACACTAATATCTAAAGACAGTCCGTCACTTGGGACTGGTGTCTGAAATCCAAATAATTCTCATAGATTTGAAGTACCTTCACACTGAAATGAAAACATTGGATTTATTTAATTTCATCTCAATTTGTAGCAAGTTTCGGTCACATAAAGGCCATCTTCAGACAAAGATAGAAGACGATGACTTGTAAACAGAGCAGGCTGTACGAATGCCAACTGCTCTTCTAAGCCGGCCGCGGTGACCGAGGGGACTGAGGCGCTCCAGTCACGGTCTGCACGGACACTACGGTCGGGGGTTCGAATCCCCCCTCGGGCATGGATATTTGTGCCGTCCTAGTTCGTAAGTAGTTCATAAGTAGTTTGTAAGTTTAGGAACTGATGACCCCATAGTTAAGTCCCATAAGCTTAACAAACATTTGAAAATTTTGCCCTTCTAATTTTTATATTACAACAAAAAAATTGTTTGTTAAGCTTATGGGACTTAACTACGGGGTCATCAGTCCTTAAACTTACAAACTGCTTACGAACTACCTTATACTAAGGACGGCACAAATATTCATGCCCGAGGGGGGATTCGAATCCCCGACCGTAGTGGCCGTGCAGACCGTGACTGGAGCGCCTCAGTCCCCGCGGCCACCGCGGCCGGCTATTACAACAACGTCCCTATCTAATCTGCAATGATGATTTCAGTAGTTACTGAATTATCTTCACTTCTCTAAATGCAAATTAGTACCGAAGATTAATTATACCATAGTAAAATGGTTTATCTACGAAAGCTTCCCTATATAGGTGTGTTGGTGTTGTTGGTTTTTGGAAGGGACTAAATAGCGACGTTCCCTATAGTAAGTGACACTAATTGCAATGTAAGTATCCAGCTGATAGTTTATCCTTAATCCGATCTGAATCAACCTAACTCCATTTTTTTTACTTCCACTCATTACATCAAGTTATAAATTTTTAACTGGAAGTCTTACTCTCGTTTTTCTATCACTAATACAAACAAGCAAACTCAGTTGCAATATCAGTTACAGTAGTGAACACAATTTTATTTCTACGCTAACGAATACGTACATTGTGTGGTCGGAATAAGTGAGTGTTCATATTGGCATGGATTTCAAGGGCTATATTAAAAAATGAACTACTATTTTTCTCTTAAATAATTTTTTGAGAGATTTACTTACCGCTACAAACCTTCATTATAATTTTCCTCGTTACATATGAGCTTTGACAAGGCGAGTATGCCATCGACGCGCCGCTTTCTGTTGCTGTCACTTACCGAGCGGGCAGTATCGTGTTATCTTCGGTCTTTTACCGGATCACTCGCAGTGGTTCTTTCAAATTGTCAAAGAGATCGTAATCACAAGAACTTACGAAGAATGAGTACGTTGCATGTTTTAGAATCCCCCACTGCCCAGCTGCACAGGAGATCCTCGACTGGACCAGCGATGTGACATTGTGCATTGTCAAGAAGAACAATGGGGAGTATTTCCATCAAATGTCGTCGGTTTACCCTGTGCGCTAGACACATTTCAGCCGGCCGCGGTGGCCGAGGGGACTGCGGCGCGTCAGTCAAGATCAGTGAGCGATCCGGTACATCATCAGATAATTTGACATTATACATGCCGTATGCCTGTCAGTACAACACGTCTATAGAAACATACGTGTATTTATCATAGGTCTTCTTGACAGTTGGAAATTGGTCATAATTATAAGGGACGATTATACTGAAGGTGTGCAGTTATAAATAACTTGGGCAGTTGAATCATTACAAAGAAACTCAACATCTCTCATTACTTTCTACGTAGCCCTTGTATTATATACTACATGACAAACTAATATCGAAACTAAGCAAAATACTCAAGTAATAAAAAAATTGCGATAACTGCACTGAATCCAAAACCAATAATTTTCACTTGAATTGTCGGATTTATGTTCGAAATGACAGCTTTAGTATTTCGTAGGTTTGTTACGTACGTTGAGACAAGTTCTTCCTCATTTGATAATTCGTAAAAAAGTGACTCCTCTTATGTACGTTTAATATCTTCAATTTCCAATTAACTGAATAAACTACACTCAAAGTTATTCATCTTGGGGTTTGAAAGCTCTTCAATTACCGTGTTTGCTTACAAATAAATTTGCTTTACAGGTTTTGTCCGCCTTGAGCAAACACAAATGTTTTTTTAATTTTTCCCAGACATGTTTCGCTGGTGTTGCAGCATCATCAGTGGGATGTTTATTATCTGTCAGATTAACAGTAGAATGATTATTACTTTTTACAATAACAGTGAAAACTACAGATAATTGTGAGACTGCTATACATAGTTTATTATTTTCATAGGTATGCTAGGCCTACCTTAATACCACATGTTGCTATGTTTGTGGTTTTTCCACTCACAAAATGTCTCTGATGGGTTTTGACAGTTTGTCATCTGCAAACCAAAACGTGTGTATTTAATGAGGTGAATAGTTCAATTGTAAATATCGGAATTTTTACGAAAATACTGGGCGTAGTTTTTTTGTGTTTTGGTTTGATTTTATTGTAGCTACTGCTTCTATAACAAAATGTCTAAGTGTTTATAACAAGTTATTGTCACTTACTTTGGTGGATATCCGCTGTTTTACGTGTTGTGGACAGGCACTGTGTCACTTTCACTTTCACTCAATGTTTATGTTGTGAAAACAAGATGGTGGGCGGTTGAATTCTGGGAGTAGTGTTAGGAACAGCTGACTGTGGTGGGGGCGGGAGTTTTGAATCATGTTGTTTTTGTTTTAGTGTGTGTGTGTGTGTGTGTTTATGAGTTTTCTGTAAGTTCTTTGAGGGCAGAAAATATGGTTCCGTTGCAGAGGGCTGTGTATTCGTTTATTATTTCTTTTCTTTCTATTATGGCTTTCTGTATATGGTAGTTCTCTTCGATTGTTAATTTTTGTGGGAGGCTTTTGCTATATTTCAGTATCTTTAGATCAGTTTTTATGTCAGTTGGTTTGTGGTTCATATTTATGAGGTGTTCTGCAAATGTGGAATGACTATTGCTTTTTAGTGCTCTTCTGTGTTCTGTGTATCTGGTATTGAAATTTCTGCAAGTCTGTCCAATGTAAACTGAGTTACAATCCTGGCATGTCAGCTGGTAGATGCCAGAAGTGTTATGTTTGTCTGTGTTGGTGTTGGTTGTCTTTAGTCTTCTTTGTATTGAGTTGTCTGTTCTGTATGCTACTTTCAAACCTTGTTTTTTGAGGATGTTTCCTATTCTGTGTGTTGCTTTGTTGTCATATGTGAGAGTGTGCCATTTATTTGTTGTTATGTTTGATTTTTGTTCCTGTGTGTGGGTGTTTGAGGTATGAATGTTGAGTGGGTTTATGTTTTGTGTGGTTGTGTTGTGTTTCTGGTCTGTTTGTTTTTGTGTGTTAGTTGTTCCTTTTAACTTAGCTTTAATTTTGTAGTTTAATTTGTCTATGATGTTAGTGTCATACCCATTTTCTGTTGCTATTTGTTTGATTGTTTGTATTTCATTTTTGTACTGTTCATCACTAAGTGGGGTTTTGTGCAGTCTGTGTAGCATGTATTGGAATCCGGCTTGTTTCTGTGTAATTGGATTGTTTGAGTGTTTGTGTATGGCTGTGCTTGTGGTGGTGGGCTTTCTGTATATGGAGAATTTGTGTTGATTTTTGTCTCTGTGTATTGAGAGGTCGAGGAAGTTTAGCTTTTTGTCATTTTCTGTTTCTATAGTGAATTTTATTTTTGGGTGAACACTGTTGATGTCATTATGAAGTTCTTGTATGCGACTAGGTGTTTCATCCAGGAGGCATATGATGTCATCTACATAACGGTGCCAGTAAATTATTTTGTACTGTTTGGGTTTTACTATGGTGTCAAATATTTTGTTTTCGATGTGGTTGAGGAAAATGTTTGCTAGGAGTCCACTGACTGGTGACCCCATGGGAAGTCCATCTTCCTGTGAGTAAAATTGGTTGTCAAATGTGAAATAGTTTTGCTCTGTTATTAGTTTTAGGATGTTTGTTGTTTCTTTTATGTGTGAATTGGGGGTGTCTGTCTGTTGTTGTAATTGTTGTTTGATGATGTTGATGGTTTCTGTGATGGGGATATTGGTGTACATGGATGTGATGTCAAATGATGTGAGGGTGGCTGTTGAGGGTATGATGATGTGTTTGATTTTTTGTATTAGCTCTGAGGTGTTTCGTATGCTCCTGTTGTTAGTGAATACATAGTGTTTTTGTGTGTGTAATATGCACCCACATACTACCTAGCCAGAGAAATACACTCATACACCTGCCACCGTTAATGCAGGTTAATGAAATGAATATCGCACAAGACAAATTTTGGATTTTCTAACGAATTTATATTTCACTTTAAAAATAATTTTGCTTGTAAGGGACAAACCAACACCCTCCGTCCAAACTAGACTTCGCAGAATGACAGTAATGACAGCTAAAGACTAAAAACTAAATTGCAGATATTTTCATAAACATCACAGAAAATACCCCAATGTCCCTTATAAGAGACGCCCATTATAGTACAGGCTACTTTTCTCTCAATTTTGGTTTCAAAATTGTGTGTCTGTTTACAGTTCAGAGGTAGCTACATTGAACGAATAATTTGCACGATGCAGTAAGGCACAATTGGAAGTAGTTCACGTTGGAAACGCTTAAAACTGGGAGAAACACTTAAAATAGTAACTAATTATTTCCTCCTTTGCCGCATTGGTGAAAAAAGTGATGCGCCGGCCGCGGTGGCCGAGGAGGCGCTCCAGTCACGGTCTGCACGGCCACTACGGTCGGGGGTTCGAATCCCCCCTCGGGCATGGATATTTGTGCCTTCCTTAGGATAAGCTAGTTGATATGTAGTTTGTAAGTTTAGGGACTGATGAACCCGTAGTTAAGTCCCATAAGCTCTACAAACATTTGAACATTTGAAAAGTGATGCCACATAATAATTCAAGATACCACACTTTAAAAAAAATAGATCTCTACCTAAATGACTCATAAGTTAACGAAAGTGACATTTACATAATACAAGAAACTTGGATTGTTAGCGAGAAAATATTTTAAAAAAGGGCTACGTGAAGAACAAACGTGGCATGTTCGGAGATAGAGGGCCGCGGTGTCGTGGCGGCCATCGACCGAATACATAAATACAGCGAGTGGCCGCGGGCCGCTATATTTCATCCCGCAACGTCTAAAGCCGCTTTCAGGTTGGGTCGCATCAGCTTCCGAAACATTTACCCTGGCCCGGGATTCCGTGCGTCTTCTTTTATGGGCAACGGACGTCGGATTCCGGTCGCTGCAACAGATTGGCTGTTCAGTATCACCAACGGTCACAAAATGTAATGCACTGCCTCTCCCACACGGCCGATTAACTGTGTGTGTGCGTGGAAAGGACAACTCACTTCTTTCGCAAAAAATAGACTTATACCCGTCACTAGCTACAATACGTGTATTATTTGCCGTATAATGTACGACTTGTATTCACGTCAGCATTTTTTTCCTTCTTTTCGACCACGTTTTCTATTACTGCAAAGCAAAAAGTTTCTCGTAGCGATGCTAGAACAATGACACCCAATACAATAAAATTCTACTTGCCAGTATCCTTCCAGTACATACGACTCTCAGTATCTACTTGTGTACGAAACCGAACGATGTGGCGCAGTGGTAACACACTGAATTCGTCCTCAGAGGGACGGTGGTTCAAACCCACCAACGGTAATCCAGATTTACGTGTTTCGTGATTTCACTAAATTACTCCAGTCAATTGCCGGTATAGTTTCTTTGAAATGACATGGCCGATTTCCTTCCTAATCATTGCCCAATCAATACGGGCGTGAGCTCCGTCTGTAATGACTACACTGTCGACGGGACGTTAAACCGTAATCTTCCTTCCTTCATGTTGAAATCCGAATCAAATGCTGTCATATTTATATATTGAGGTTCACACTTGCCATAAATACCGTTGTTAACGATGTCAACAATATAAGCAATGACAGCAATATCTTGTCAACAAATAACAGTGATTTGCTCAGGTTCCGTATTAACTTAAATTTGGAAATGCAAACGACATGAAGTTTTTGCGTCCATCACGCGGAACTAAAGAAACATCAGTCTATGATGAGCCCTTTCAGGTGATATAGAGGTTTCTCGAGAATTTCAGTATCATTCCGAGCCCGGAGGAACAAAAGTTATTCAGCAGCGCCATGCAAATTAGTCACTGTCGTGACAGCTCCTATTCCTATGAATTGTATCATCTTCATATCTAAAATCGTTTAAAGGAGAGTCACTCATGAAGCAATGAAGAGTTCAAGAAGAGGGCTTCGAGAATTCGACAACGGGCAAAATCCAGTTCTCGACTTGGCTCAATTGCGCGCTCTCTCTCTCTAAGTTAAGCTTGTATTACTGGCTGTGACTGCTTGGAATTTTCCCAACATTTCACCTTTCTTTTCTTCGCCACTGCTAAATGTTTATGTGCAGTGGGTGGAACACTTACATTTGTGGAACTAGATTACCGCTGCAAATGATGATGATGATAATTATAATTTCAAATTTGGTTTCAAAAGAAAACTATCTCTTGCTTTATTTGCAGTTATGCTGCTACAAATGACACTACCCTCGTGCCACTTGCCGATTTCAATCCACACAGAACATGTGTTGGTCGGGGTCAAAATATGAGGCACTTAATTTTTTTTAACTGCCTATACGCTCGTTGTAGGGGTGAGTCCCCCTGAAGAAATGGCCGCTGTTATCTTTCTGAGAATATATCATGGAATCAGTAGGAGATATAACATGTAATTTACATGGTTGTGCTGTTCTTTACAACTGTGCAATTATATATTTAAACATTTTGACATGTTACGAAACCCTCCCCTCATCTCACAATTCTTGAAACGGTAAAATCTTTTACTTTGGTGAATGTAATACTAAATTTAAACAAAAATTCAACAGCATACGTTAAAATTATTGCTTTCCGAAGTCGCAGTAGTCATGTATATGATAGAAGTACCCCTTTATACCGCTAATGCACTCTCTGTCAGTCGTATGACGCTTGTCGTAGATGTCAACAGTGTTTGCAGTTTCACAGTAGAACCATAAAAGAAGGGCTCTTGAAGGATTAAAGTGATTCCTATTTTGTTGTTTCATTGTCTTTCATTGATTTATTTGTTGTTTGGTTTGTTTCGCTCCTCTGCTGTGTTATTTTACAGTAATTCGGTTGTTTTGCATTCTCTTACACAATGTGGGGGCGCCGTACAATCCATAGGAAAAAGAAAAAAAAGTTCAAATGTTTGTAAAGCTTATGGGACTTAACTACGGGGTCATCAGTCCCTAAACTTACAAACTACTTATGAACTACTTACGAACTAGGACGGCACAAATATCCATGCCCGAGGGGGGATTCGAACCCCCGACCGTAGTGGCAGTGCTGACCGTGACTGGAGCGCCTCAGTCACCTCGGCCACCGCGGCCGGCTAGGAAAAAGACTGCTGCATATACATACACATTGTGAATCATCACCCACATCTGATTATTGCAATATTATTGCACAATTTGCAATATTTACCTCAGTTATTAAAGCAATTATGAACAAAAGAGTCACATTAATCAGGTATTTCTGTGGGTTATTGGTTCTTGAACAACGCATACAAAAACATGTCCACAAATTGTGGAGATGAAACCTGATTATGAATTGAAGACTGAATTTTCAGGTTATTATGCCTCAAGTTAATATTTACATATCTTTGCTCAAGGATTACATCAGAGAACTCTTTTAGAAAATTCTCCCACCTTCTGAATGTGCAAACATCGGGTTGCTAGATTATGCCGGATGTTTGTGCATGATTAGTCATAATTTTTACGTTCTGATTACCCTGACCTATGTTGCTGAGTAACTTTTCCATTTGTTCGACGCAGGACTTCAAACACAAAACTTATCGTTCACCAGCAGCAGGTAAGCAAATGTCAGCAAATCATTTAAAACGAGATCTGAAGTTAATTTTCCAGATGTTGATTCAAATGCAACAATATGATTGACTTTGTTCATAGTTTGTTGATCAATGGGACCAAACTACCTACCTGTCCCCTGCATACCTGTGAGTAAAGTTAAATGTAAACTACCACTTGCTTACAGGATTGGCTGTATCTTGTAGTTATGGGTTAACGAAACCCACAATAATACGACATTCAATTCTTTGTATTCATTTAATGGTTACGGTACAACCCGCGTGTGTCTCTAAATTAAATCCAGAATGGTCCAAACTGTAAACATTGTCCTCTTCTAATGTGTAATATTCGATTTTACGTTTAACACAAGGACATTAGCTTGTTCTACTATTTGTTCATTGTTGGTTAATTGGTTAAAAGTAACTAATTTATTAATTCTTCTGGAAATAATTCTATGCCATATTTTAGATGACGATCGTTTTAGGTGTCGGTCATGAACACGTAACGATTTATCACATGCCTTGTGGAATTGTTCCAATACGTATTTTGATAGCTGTCCCATCTTCGTTGACTTGTGTCCCATAAATACACTGGTTTTGTATCCATAACTTTTCTGTTATAATGTAGGAATGCTGGGCTGTTTTTAAACCCTTATTTCTCTTCTTTCTACACCAAAAGGTAAGCGACTTTTTTATATTCCACATCTATCACCATTTTACGCCTCTTACGGACCTCCAGCGTGACCTTCCGTGGATGTATCTCCGGCTTTAACTGATATTTTAAACTTTAATGTAAGTAGTCATATGTATCGACAGAGGATAATATACAAGATTTTAACAGCCATTTGTAACATGCATTGGATTATTACGGTTTGAAAAAGGCTAGAGGTTTGATAATGGGCGGTAGACTCCGAAACTAAGTCACTGACTTCAAAATTGAGCAACTGCGACGGACAAAATAAATTGTTTTACTTAAACTAAGTAAACTAATCAAAGGACAACAGAAACACCCATTCCCGAGGGTGGGTTCGAATCCCCGACGGCGAACGGTTGGGCGCACCATAGCACGGCGCCCCAATGCGCACGGCTAATCCACAGCGGCTCCGACATTCGGTCTGGATATTCTGCGAGCCTATTTATGAGAGCAGTGGTTACCGAATGACAGTACACGCACCTATACGGATGCAGTACAAATTCTTGCATACATCTAATGACCGCGCTGTCGACGGACGTTAATTCCTAAAGCTTTCATCCTTTCTTCTTATCCGACTGTCCGACCGCTCAGCGAATCATAGAATCATCGTCATTGTGTTTACACGTAGTAAATCTATCTCCATGCCAGACCAGCTGCACGACGCGTATTAGTGTAAACACGAGGCGACCACGCGAGCGTGTGCGGTCTTCTTGGGTGGAACTAGGGCGTCGTGCTCTCGCCACCGCCCACCTCCCAGAGTGCACCTTCGCAGTATACGTCACAACATACATATGGCGATAAGAGGTCCATATTAATGCTTCCAGCGTAATCATGGTTAACGCAGGATTTTTGAAATAATTTATAAATTAAAATTTATAAATTTATAAACTGTGTAGTTCGTCGTTTCCCGTAATACTTTCCTCTGCCGATCAATCGCAAATGTAAGGACTTAAGAACTTACAATGTATGACGATTTCTGCTGGAACAACCTGCATAGTCCACCTAATTGATGTTTAAGCATTCAGACCGTGGAAGAATTCTATAAAACAGTTCTCTGATGTAATTCCACTAAATGGATATGAAGTAAATATGAACCTGATGAATAATGTCCTGAAAATTAAATCTTTGAATCAAAATCAGTTTTGATCCGCTCTATTTGAGAATATGTTTAGGTATGCGTGTTTCGAGAACAAATACATCACAGAAATATCTGATAAAAGAGACCCACCTAATAATTATTCCTTTAAAAATTGTGATACATGCTGTATATTGCGTAGTAATATTTCAATAATCAGATTACGCGGTGCAGAATGTGTATGTATACACAGCAGATCTTTGCAATGGAAAACACAATGTCCTCTTATTTTTGCAATGACTAAAAAATGTTCAAATGTTTGTACAACTTATGGGACTTGACTACGGGGCCATCAGTCCCTAAACTTACAAACTACTTATGAACTACTTACGAACTAGGACGTCACAAATATCCATGCCCGAGGGGGGATTCGAACCCCCGACCGTAGTGGCCGTGCAGACCGTGACTGGAGCGCCTCAGTTTCCTCGGCCACCGCGGCCGGCTTTTGCAATGACTATCAAAGATAGTACAAAATAGCCAAAATACTGTAAAATAAAACGCAGTAGATGTCAAACAAAACATCCGAGACCAAATAACCAAAGAGTCGATAAAAATCAAACTTCAAACAAATAAAAAACAAAGACCATGGATAAAATTGGAATAGATTCTCGCCACGCAAACGTTGGTTACCTTACTGTTTCAATTAAGTCCTTCAGGAGCTGGTCTTTTATGGTTGCAATATGATGTGTAAAGAACACTACCCCCACGCGTTTAGCGGTATACAGGGGCTCTTCCAACTTACGTATGACAACTGTGATTTCTGTATGTACCTTTATCACGTGTGGTTCAATTTGTTTTTTGAAAGACTACTAGATTTACTACACATAAGGTTATTACCGCTTCAACAATTAGGAAGGGAGGGAAGGATTTCGAAATATATCAAAATGACTTAAGATGTGACTGCACAGTTATGAAAGACAATACAACCATGGGTAATACGTTGCCATATTTTGGTGATATCTCCTACTGTTTCGACGATTTAAGCGCTTAAAAATAAAAACTGCGTTTTATTCGGAAGGGATTGTACCATTTTAAGGACCATATCATCACGTATAAAAAAAATCTCACACAAACATAAAATGTACTAAAACGTAAGTCTCGCGACGAATACATTCCACCGAAAAAGTAGTGAGATTTCCCGGGACATTAAGTCGGTTACTTTAGTAGGTTTCACGTAAGCACCTATTCCATACCGTGTCATCACTTATTATTTAATTTTTAACTACCAAAATTTATAGCGACTATATGAATATTGAACGTCTGTGTTTCGATAATGAATATAATGACTTGGCAATAGCACCATAGTATAATGACATAAGAATAAATATAACTATCTGGCAGTTGCACATCGACATAATGACACAATAATAATTTATATTCCGTCATGTGACCAAAAGGAATCACATAAGAATGAAGTACGCTCACATATGCCTAAAGTGTTTTGAATATTAATTGATTTTGCATTCGATTGTCAAGTCATTAAATTTATTCTATATATTAAGATCTACGATATTGATACATTCGCTATAAATGTTGTTGTTGTTATGGTCTTCAGTCCGCAGACTGGTTTCATCCAGCTCTCCACGCTACCCTGTCCTGTGCAAGTCTCTTAAACTGAGAATACGTTCGTCAACCTACATCTTTTTGAATCTGTTTACTGTATTCGTCCCTCGGTCTCCCTCTACGATTTTTACCGCACACACTTCCTTCTAATGCTAAGTTGACAATTCCTTGATGTCTAAGAATGTGTCCCACTGAAGGTGCGAGTCCGAACACGGCGACAGCGACCCGCCGCGACTGCCGACGACAGCGCCGCCTCTGCCTGCTGTCGACCCGTTGCGGCAGGCGAGCAGCGTGGTCGCTGGTGAGAGGTGTCTGCCGACTGCCGCGGTAGTTGCGCTGTCGTCGGAGGGGGAAGACGATGACATTGCTTTGTTCCATACTAAGAAAACACGAAAGCTGGTAATGCGTTTATGTAAACGTACAGCTGTCGATGGAAGTTACAGGCCATTGATTTATTTATTTTTTTATTATTTTTTTTTTTTTATTTTTTTATTTTTTTTTAAGGTTTAGTGACAAATTTATTCAGGAGCTATTGTGGTTTAAATAAAAGACAGTTAAACTTCGTACTGAGTTCTATTTCGCATGACATAAAACCACAGTGCTAAGAAATGCAATAACTGAAGAAGAAAAATTACATTTTACACGGAGAAGTACGCAAAAACTCGTGCATTATTTACAATCTGCTCAACAATTAGTACGGAATACTGTACCAGCGGTATGGCTGTTGAAGGTGTGTTATTATCTCTTGATTGCTGATTTGTTTGGAACTGTGGACCCATCATTTTCTAATCAGAAACAATGCGCCTATTATCTTTCTTTCGATTCTCCTTTATATATTGGAAATGAACTTCGAAACTGCACTGATATGTCCAGAAAATAATTCAATATCATCATTTTTGCGTCGCATAAAGGCCTTTAGTAACTTTTGGCTCTTTTCATCCCTTTCCTTTCACACTTTTAATAGTACCATAGTTTTATTCCGTTTTTTTCTGTCTTGGTACATAAAATTAATCGATTGTCACCTCTCGTGTAATATGACATAAATAAACCTGCCCTGACCGCATTTTACACAAAAGGCTTTATTACTGTACATTATCATTTTTAATAACACCATTTATGTAATTACCGATAGTTAACAATTTCTTAATTCTTTTGAACATAAACCACCGTTTGTGTTTAGTTTCAACTTTAATAGTTAAGTATTGAGGAAACTGCACTAAATTGCTATAAAAATGAAGCAAAACGTGTTACAAGTTATTAATGAGTGTAGCTTCCTCTGAGTCTTCAGTGATATGCCATGTCAAAAATTTACAGGCATAAAATGTTCAAATGTTTGTAGAGCTTATGGGACTTAATCAGGTGGTCATCAGTCCCTAAACTTAACAAATTACTCATGAATTAGCTTATACTAAAGACGGCACAAACATCCATGCCCGAGGGGGGATTCGAACCCCCGATGGGGAACGGCCTCGCGCATCGTAGCGTAGCGCCTCAATGTGATCCGCCGCTCCGCCACGGCTTACAGGCATACATCCGTAGTCAGAATTAAATAGTTTATCAGAATTTACAACAAAAATTCCTGACTGATCAAGCAAAGTTCCAAGCCTATTATACATTTATTCGCGGAACTTGACAACTCTTCTTCCCTGTTACATACAACAAATGCAAGTTTCAATCCGATCTGTAGAAGAGACGCGGCACTGATATCTTCTGCTTTTAGTTACATTCAATGCAATTATGTCTCAATAAATTAAAACGAACAAAATCTGAATTTACAATTTCTTGAGGACCTATCCCCAAGTGCTTCAGTGGTTATAAACAACGTTGCTTGTGGTGGCCATTTGAGCAGCAGCTGAATACTATGTATTTTTACTGTAGTGTTTTTTAAAGGAAACACCTTTTCCTACTTCAAGTAGTAAAATGCGTTTTCTTTAAAACACTACAGTGAAAATACATAGTTACAAAAAAAAAATGTTCAAATGTTTGTTAAGCTTATGGGACTTAACTACGGGGTCATCAGTCCCTAAACTTACAAACTACTTATCAACTACCTTATACTAAGGACGGCACAAATATCCATGCCCGAGGGGGGGATTCGAACCTCTGACCGCAGTGGTCGTGCAGACCGTGACTGGAGCGCCTCAGTCCCCTCGGCCACCGCGGCCGGCACATAGTTACAAACAACACACATATGAATCCATTCGTTGATAAATAACAAGTTTCGTGCACTTACTAGTCCTGTTTAACTACTATGCTGTAGCTTTCCAGATATCTTTTACTAAAACATTTGTGTACTCGTTATTTTCTGCGTCAGATTTTACAGGATATGTTGGTACTGTGTTTACGGACTTCTTTTCGTCAGAGTTCAAACGTTCTAATGTTTGTAGATCTTATGAGACTTAACTATGCGGTCACCAGTCCCTAAACTTACAAACTACTTATGAACTAGCTTATAATAACATACATGGGATTCGAACCCCCGTCGGGGAACAGCCTCGCGTATCATAGAATAGCGCCTCAATGCTCTCGGCAACTCCGCCGCGGCTCGTCAGAGTCTGAAGAATTCATTTCCCTTGGGTGTTGTCATAAAACCGGTCTCCGGCGGGGGGTCGGGTCGGCGACAGCGAGACCACTGGTTCGTGTCTACACAGACACCAACACAAACAAAAAACAGCTGATACACTCAGAGATACAAGGAACAGAAACAAGTGACAGATGAAAAGCGACAGTTGGCAACACTAAACATTGTAAACAAACGAGTACACAGTGAAGTGGTGATGCAAGGGTTTTCATCAAGAACGAAAATACCGTATCCAACTGAAGACCTCACAAATATCTCCATGAAGACACACATGGAATAACACAGAAAACCGTAAGTAGGGAAAAAACTGTATAATTAAATTAACTTTGCAGAAGCTAGTGCTACAGAAGCTACAGAAGCCTAGTAGATCTGAACTTTAGAAATTGTAACAAGACTGTTAACTGTCATACTGTGAAAAATACAAATAATATTATGACTGTACTACAATATTATACAAAAACAACATGTATGACAGAACACTGAAGATGCTTCACAAATAAAAAAGCGAAACGCGTATGGCACACAAAAAAACGCCTTTCATTTAGTTGCTAAAGACGGTAATACGCCTCCACCAATTTCACATGCAACTAAGGACGACGGAAATCGAAAAAATGATGCCAAATTACTTCGTTTCCTCTTACACAATACCATTCGATCCTACACATGCTTCATGAGAGCGAACACAGTTTTTGCGCATTCGTTCAACACAAGCTTATTTGCCTTATGACATTGGCACCATTGAAAATCCTCTGCGTAAGTTCGTGCACATTCTTATCTCGCTAAGCATAAACAATTTCCTTCATTCGCGGCAGAAGTAAAAGTCCTGTGGATTTAAATCGTGGCTGCGTTCTAGCCATCGACGTGGACCTGAACGCCCGATCCATCGTCTTGGAAATCGTCTATCCAAATGCTGCGTACTGTGTAACCAATGTGGGATGGATCACCATCGTGGAGGAACCACACGTTATGACGTGTGCCTAACGGGATATGTTCTAACGACCTTAGTAGCAATGTTTCCTCTAGAAACGTTCGGTAATAGTCATGAGTCAAACGTGCAGGAAAAACATAAGGCCCAATAATGTAATCATTGAGCATACCCGTCCACACATTTACGGAAAATCGTCGCTGAAACTGCGTTGCCACTACGTGGCGAGGGTTGTGTACACGCTTCATCTGTGACGAGTATTTTGTTGACAAAATCATTCTGCGAACTGTGTAACAAAAGCCACTCTCTGAGTTCACGTCGTGAAGAAAATTTTTTTCTTCCAATTCTTGTACCCGTTGAATGTGGTAAGGATGCAGACGCTCTTCATTCATAGTGCAGTGAACGACAGTGAGCGATACACCCACTTGGCGAATGATGCCTCTAGTGCTCTAAGTAGCATCCTCGTGGATGCGGACCAGAATTCTTTTCTCAGATTCCACTGTACGAGCGGCGTGTTGTGGCCCTCTGCCTTCCATGCGGAGCAGTAAAGAGCAGATCTCAATCTAAGGATATTGAATACATACTCGTAAGTTATATTCTGCAATGATGTAACAAAAAAGGAAAGCATATCAGAACAGGAGATACGTTTCGCATACAGACAAAAATTTTAAAAGGTACATTTACATCTACATGGGATACTCTGCAAATCACATTTATACTATTTATCTCCCATTTCATTCTCTAATAGCACGGGGGAAGAAAGATTTTCTCGTATTGTATTCTGATGATCATTTCTACGTATGTAATTGGGAGTCAACAATATATTTTCGCATTCGGAGGAGAATGTTTGCGATTGGAGTTTCGTAAGTAGCCCACACCGCAGCGATAAGCACCGTTGTTAGAATGATTCCCATCCCAGATCCTGTATCATTTCCGTAACGCTGTCTCCGCTGTATCGTGACAATACAAAACGAGCTGCCCTTCTTTGGACTCTTTCGATGTCCTCCGTCAAACCCACCTGATAAGGATCCCACACTGGGCAGCAATACTCCAAAAATGGACGGACAACTGTAGTGTATGCAGTTTCTTTTGTAGTTCTGTTGCATCTTTTAAGGGTTCTGCCAATAAAACGCAGTCTCTGGTTCGCCTTTCCCACACCATTATCTAAGTGTTCTTTCCAATTTAAGTCAGAAGTAATTGTAATTCCTAGGTATTTTGTGGAGTTTATGGTCTTCACTTTTGATTGATTTATCATGTAAACAAAGTTTAACGGATTTCTTTTCTTACTCATGTGGACGACTTCACACTTCTCATTATTTAGAGTCAACTGCCAATTTTTACACCATAGTGATATCTTATTCAGATCGTTCTGCAGTTGGTTTTGATCTTCAGATGATTTTACTAGACGGTAAATGACGGCGGCATCTGCAAACAACCTAAGAGAGCTACTTAGATTTTCCCCTAAATCGTTTATGTAAATAAGGAACAGCGGAGGACGAATAACACTACCCTGTGGAACGCCCTCCGCACTGGAGCTACTCTGACAGATGTGATGTGTAGACAGTGGCTGTATGTACACGGCATAAAAGAATACCGTTACAATATCCTGTCACATGACTAGGGCCCCACCCGCTCTACAACGTAGCAGACGGAAAAACCGCGGTGCCGAAATGATTATGCGAAGTTTACGACCTTTAATTTTGATTGATTTATCTTGTAAACAAAGTTTAACGGATTTATTTCCGTACTCATGTGGACGACTTCACACTTCTCATTATTTAGTCAGTTGCCAGTTTTTATACCATAGTGATATCTTATTCAGATCGTTCTGCACTTGGTTTTGATCTTAGATGATTTTACTAGACGGTAAATGACGGTGTCATCTGCTAACAACGTAAGAGAGCTACTTACATTTTCTCCCAAATCGTTTTTGTAAATAAGAAACAGCAGACGACCAATAACACTACCCTGTGGAACGCCCTATGTCACCTCTGCTTTACCATAGATTACTACAAACTGTGTCGTCTCTGACAGGAAATCACCTATACAGTCCCAAATTTGAGGCGATATACCATAACTACGCAGTTTCATTAAAACCCGTTTGTGAGGTACGGTGTCAAAAGCCTTCTGGAAATCAAGGTATACGGAATGCATTTGCGAACCCTTGTCGATAGCACTTATCACTTCGTGTGAGTAACGAGCTAGTTGTGTTTCGTATGAACGACATTTTCTAAATCCGTGTTGATCATTCTGTTCGAGATAATTCATAATATTTGAATACAGGATATGTTTCAACACCCTGCTGCAAATTGACGTCAATGAAATAGGCCTGTAGTTTAGTGGGTTACTCCTACTGCCTTCTTGAATATAGGTGTGACCGGTGCAACTTTCCAATGTTTTGGTACAGATCCTTCTTTGAGAGCCGGCCGCGGTGGCCGAGGGGACTAAGGCGCTCCAGTCACGGTCCGCACGGTCACTACGGTCGGGGGTTCGAATCCCCCCTCGGGCATGGATATTTGTGCCGTCCTTAGTGTTAGCTAGTTCATAAGTAGTTTGTAAGTTTAGGGACTGATGACCCCGTAGTTAAGTCCCATAAGCTGTACAAACATTTGAACATTTGAACCTTCTTTGAGAGAGCGGTTGTATATGGCTGTTAAGTAAGGAGCTCTCGCTTCAGCATAATAAGTTATAAATCTAATGGGTATACAGTCCGGCCCAGAAGACTTGTTCTTGTTAAGTGATTTTAGTTGCTACACTACTCCGATGATATCTACTTCTACGTTACTCATTCTGGCCTGTGTTTGTAATTCGAAACTGGAATATTGGTTTCGTCTTCTTTGGTGAATGAGTTTCTAAAAGCTACGTTTATTAGCTCTCCTTTAGTGGCGCTATCATCGGCAGGATTGCTATTACTATCACGTAGTGAGGGTATTGTTTGTGTTTTGCCTATAGTATATTTAACATATGACCAAAATCTGTTTGGGTTTCAGTCAAATTTCGAGAAAGAGTTTCAATGTGATAAGTATTGTAGGGTATTCATCATTTTCTCGAATTGCATCTTTTGTTCTTGCCGTGTTTGCAGTAAACATTTTCTGGGTATGAGGTCCGCCTGATACGCAGAACACTGATTTATTACACACCCAAACTAGTTTCAGCACCTCTGTGCCATCATCAGTGGGTTTTCCATTTATTTAATGCTGTGAAAACTAAGATACTGATTTTACTATTGTACTAGCGTAAATGTAGGCCTAAAAAGTCGTCAGTCTTATTTTGGTTTTCACCTTATTTTACATTCTGTGGTATTGTGGGGCCCTTTCTACATATTTATGTAGTGGTAGCGTTGTCATCTGCAAGCAAAATTATTTCTTTGAAACTTGTGAGGATTTAAAAAAGAAAAGAAAAAGAAACAACGCTATTTATAGTGTTAAAACGTAAAATTGTGATCGCCTGACTACTGTCTATTACGTACAGTTTCTTTTAGCGAGTATTTTCTCCTCGTGCATATGAAAACGCTACCACTACATAAATATGTGGAAAGGGTCCCACATGACCACAGAATGTAAAATAAGGTAAGCTAGTTCACAACAAAAATAAATATTATTGTGGAACAAATACATTACGTATAGTTATGTAATGTGTCTATGTTCCATCAAGAATCGACGGAAGAGTCCATAAAATAAAATAAAAATAAAATAAACAATAAAAGAAATTTTAAAAACTTTAAAAATGTGCTATAGCTAGGACACAACACGCTAATGGGCTAAGTTCAGTAGTTCCCTCAGAAACAGTTAAAAACACCACATGAGTATATTTGACGCTTTTTGTTCTCAGTCACAAATGCTGTCACGCACCAGTACTCCTTGACTCAAAAAAGAAGTCATAATTACCGGCCGCGGTGGCCGAGGGGACTGAGGCGCTCCAGTCATGGTCTGCACGTCCACTACGGTCTGGGGTTCGAATCCCCTCTCGGGCATGGATATTTGTGCCGTCCTTAGTCTTAGTTAGTTCATAAGTTTAAGTAGTTAAGTCCCATAAGCTCCACAAACATTTGAACATTTTTTGAAGTCATAATTAACTAAATTTAAGTAAATCTTTAATACATGACATTCTGAAAAAGATTTCTCCAAGACTCATGCAGATTCCTAGTATTCTACCTTCTTTTCTTAAAATTTGTCACCGCGAATTTCATTCTACTATCTATGTAAATACTTGTAAAGTTTGAAATGAGAAATGTGGGGACATATAATACATAATAGTGGGGGTGAAGTATTCGAGCATTAGTTTAACAGTAGTGCACTATCAAGCAGATGCACTTTTCATACATGAATAATTAATTAATTATTGTATGTTGTCCGTGGTTTTCGTTGTAAGTCTTACACAAGTTTTCATAGCTATTCAGATTGACAATCACCATTTCTGAATGTGGTTAGAAAGCTGTACGTCGTTAGGATAATTTATACGATTTCAAACGTGATACCGGTATATAAAATTATTTTAATTTCATAATTCCTTTCTTGTTAGCATGAAACACTTCAATGGTTTTTAAACATACATATAACATCATTAGAGACAGGGATGTTACTGACAATTTGTTTTGACTGGTGGAATACTGAAACTCATACTAATTATGATATTGACGTTAATCAGATCATGCAAGCACTACAAAGGTACAATTTTTGAACAGTCATCTTTGTTCGCCGGTAAGCCACCTACACAATGGATTTAGTGTTCATTGTCAGTGACGTTTCCATTAGATTTTGTTCGTACCTCCCAGTATTCTAAACATCAGAACTACATTTCAGTTAAATGTTCAAGGGCTTCAAAATTCTTTTCAGACAGAATTTCTTCTGAATCTTCAAAAGTAGTAATATGACTGTCGCGTTAAATTTACTTCGTATTGCATTTTATTAAGGTTTTGTCGGAACTTTCGAAACGTATTCATACTATGTGTTGTAAAAGTGCGTACGTAATTAACCAAATAGCCATTAGTTAATTCATGCTTTGAGACGACATTTTCAAAACTCTCCAGAAAGGCTTTCTCCACCAATGATTTTTATGAGCTGCACATCATTATTCCAAGCACTCTATCGTAGGACTGATCTGCTTATCGACGTTATGGTTCAGTAATAACCGGCCGCGGTGGCCGAGGGGACTGAGGCGCTCCAGTCACGGCCTGCCCGGCCACTACGGTCGGGGGTTCGAATCCCCCCTCGGGCATAGATATTCGTGCCGTCCTAGTTTCTAAGTAGTTCTTAAGTAGTTTGTAAGTTTAAGGACTGATGACCCCGTAGTTAAGTCCCATAAGCTTAACAAACATTTGAATTTTTTTTTTTTTTTTTTTTTGGTACAGTAACATAGACAAAATTGTTCTGTTCTGAGTGTGCAGAACAGTGGATGTTCCTCACATATTAAGTAGTTTGTTACGACATTGCCCAAAAAAGTTTCAACACTTGGGAAAATAGTTTTACTTATTGCGTATATATAGTAGAATCGGAAGGACACACGATTGACTTTGAGGTCATTTGTGGATATACATGGTATGAAGTTTAATATGCAGGCTTTCCAAGTGCAATGGCAACAATTGATCTCCCTCTCTGGGCAAGGATTAAAAAAGAGCTTGGATGACAGTTGCTTTAGCTGAATGCCATTGTTATTGCCTGGAGGGTGGTGCCCTACCAATATGTTTCCGCCATTGTGCTGAAATATTACCCATTTGCATATCCTGCCATTGTGACGTTTGTTTTATACCACATCGTGGGTTTACAGATTTAAAGACTTTGAGTCTAGTTGACAGGTGACGCACATCTCACACTCTTCGTATCAATTGGTATTAATTGGTGGACACTAACAGACTGAAAACTGTAGAACTCACAGCACACTGCCTACGAAATTATGTTGTTTCTTCTTTGAACAATGACTATGAAACTCCAGCGAGAGTGAATGGATGGTTCACTTTGTTCCGTACCACGGATATAAAAAAGAACGTGTCCAAAATATTGAACAAGACATCCTTTCTTACCACAAAGAAAGGGTAACTGATATGATGTTTTAGTCCCACAGAAAATATCTTGAAAATGAAGTGCTAAAGGACAGTCTTGCGGTTAACTGACGGAACTAGCACGTTGAGCCGATGGACGAATATAAAATGCTATGACTGGCGGGGTGGAATACACTGTTTGGATTGGAATAACAGAAAAAAATGATAAATACTTCTGTTCGCATATCGAATGTTATTCATGCGTAGTGCGTATAAAGAGCTTGTTTCCTGTTTCTTAAAATGAGTTCCCAAGCAAAGGAAGCATAGTGTAAAAATCATTTAATTTGGAATCAGACTGTTATTACATGAACAGAAACAGCTCCATTACTCTTTGTCGTCCAGAAAGACTGTGGATATAATCGCCGAAATAGCTTCTGTATTTCCTGAATTAGCTCCTGTGATTTTACTAGCGGAATAAATTCATTTCTATAAAATCAATTCTACGGTCAGTTGCATCCAGTGTTTTTCTCAATTACGTTTCCCTGTAAGTACAAAAGGAGAGCTGAATGAGATTGCAGTAAGTAACTTGCAGAGAATCAGTGAGAAAAGCAGAGAACTCCATACATATATTCGACACGTTGTGTGATTGGAACAAAATTAAATTCAGTTTCATCAGCGACAGAATGAATACTGTCACAATATTGGCCAAATTACTCGAACGATTCGGCATTCTAAATTAGTTAGTGCCTCTATTTACTGTCAATTTATATTCTGATTGTACTTCGACTGATAACTTACGTAAACGTGAGTTGGGCTTTTAAAAATATTGACCAGAACATTTTTTGCTCGTAAAAATTACCATTCTCGGGTAACATTAGTTTGAAAAACAAAATATATGAATGTCTTCCATGATCTCCAATGTGCTATGAAGTCTGTAAATTGTTGTGGAATATACTATTGGGAAAATATGCAAATTTGCATCATAAAGCCAAAAATTATATATATTTTCCACTTTTATCTTTCTTATTTTTCTATTCCGGGACGATGCATTTTTCAAATAAAGAAGAGGTTCAGTTTCGAGGGAACGACTAGCGGAGCACGATAAATGAATTTTGTTTTCTTGTGTCATGAGGAAGTTCTGATTAATACCCTTTACCATGTTTCTTGTGTAGGAGTTCTCACAGAAGTACTTCGACGAGGAATAAATCGGTCCTATCACGTCAAATTCTCTGTTCGTTGTTACTTGTTCTAGTTCGTTTAGTCTAAACGTAACTTTTATTGCTCAGTAGCTGAAAATCTGGAGATGCCCGGGTACTTATTTATTCTATCAATTTATATCTTCCTCTGCCATCGCTGTGTTTCGTTTCCACCTTCCCTCTAAAGACCCACTTCTTCCTCTCTCGTACTTCCCCCCCCCCCCCCCCCCCCTCAGTTCATTACACACTTCTACTAAGGAAAACTCATACAAATTTGTCGATTTTCTTGGTAATCAGAAGAAAACAGTTTCTTTCTATGTAGCTTTTGTCGTGCAACATACATTATATTATAGGATTATAAAAACCCTCTACAAGAAAATATAGGATATACGGCTAACATTCATGGCAATTTCTAAAACGAGGATAAAATCTTTTGTAAGGTACTCTCTGCCATGCACCACATGAAACTTGATGTAGACATATTTTGCCCCATATTAAGTCATTTGGAAGCATTTGTACTGTTGGATATTTGTAAGATAATGTGTGAAATCCGTACCTGTCCCTGAACTCAATGACTGCAATGGCCCTGGTGGAGGAACCATGACACTGATTTCACTATTCCGTTTGCGCAACACAATCCAGAGTGTTACATTTGTATTTGATTTACTTAGAATAAGGGGAAATTGAGTTCGTAGATCCTACAGCAAGGTAATGATATTAGCAAAATTACCGAATTTTGTCAAAGTCCGTAACTTAATTACGCTCCGCCATCCATCAAACAACAGTTTATATAGACAGTTTTCTCGTTTTGAGGGTCAATTCTACTAAATATCATCAATATCGGCGCAAAACTGTAGTTTTTTTCGAAATCCATGTGTAAAACATATTCCGCTATGCACCGAACGAAATTTTATGTAGACGGTGTCTTCCTGTTGTTTTGAAGGTCAAGTGTGTCAGGTTTCGTCAAGCTCGAAACGTAGTTGTAGTTTTGTAGCCAATAGAAATACACCGGAAAACGTACTTACACTATTCTGAAATTTTCCAATATTACGATAGACTTCCCAAAACTTTTATTGTTCGTAGTCTTACGAATGCAACATAAAATTATCAGCCAAATTCCTGGAGCCCTTTTCAAGTTACGGTATAACCGAGGGAAGTAGGGGAGATTTTTATACGTAGAGATTGTAACCTTACTTAGTCTTGCCACGCGTATCCGTATGTAACCTGGCTTGTTTCTGTCACCAGATAGCCATATTTATCCTTACCGCATACAATAATATCAATCATCCTAAACACTGCACACGCCTATTACACGACGAACCAGGAGCAGAAGTGAATGTGAGGTCACCACCCGTGGTGGGATTTTTTTAATTTAACCGTTAGTGTACCTAAGGATAAGATATCTCTCACAGGCAAGTAACTTTGAACGAATGAACTAATGAGGAGGGCAAGTATAACGTACAAGAATTTATTAGTTCAGTAAATGATGTTCCTACGGTCGCCAGCCTATTTAGGCATTAGAGTGTTCATGCTGTTACCCATAATTTGATTGAAGCCTTCTGTCACTGATACTTTAAAACAACTATCTACAGACAAGCAGAAAACGTTATGTTTATAGTAATATAAGAAATCTGGCATAGGTGTAGAAAGCAGTATTAATGACAAGGCAGACAAAACTACTTTGTTTACTGATCAGTTATAATACTGAATAGGAAGGAAGTTTTTAGTAATAGTCATCAAACGGGAAAGAAATTTTGAGCATAAGTCCCCTAAGTGAGTCACTTTTCATATTCCACTTTTTTTATTCCAAAAAATTTTAACAACAATTAATATTAAGCCACTTTTCGAATAAATATACTATGAATCATTTTAGGGATGGGTTCTCTCTAAATACAATACAGATCCTAAATAGGTACAACACACAGCTCTCATTTTTCATTAACCTTCATGCTCTCACACGGGCGGTGAGGTGGCCGCCTTCTTGCAATTTCTCGCCCACTAACTCCATAAGGGGAAGCAGGCGGTGGGATGATCATATATCTACATCTACATTTACATGGGATACTCTGCAAATCACATTTAAGTGCCTGGAAGAGGGTTCATCGAACCACGATTATACTATCTATCTCCCATTCCATTCTCGAATAGCGCGCGGGAAGAAAGATCACCTGAATCTCTCTGTTCGAGCTCTGATTTCTCGTATTTTATTCTGATGATCATTTCTACCTATGTAAGTGGGAGTCAACAATATAGTTTCGCATTCGGAAGAGAATATTGGCGATTTGAGTTTCGTAAGTAGCCCACGCCGCAGCGATAAGCGCCGTGGTTGTAATGATTCCCATCCCAGATCCTGTATCATTTTCGTAACGCTGTCTCCCCTGTAGCGTAACAATACGAAACGAGCTGCCCTTCTTTGGACTCTTTCGATGTCCTCCGTCCAACCCATCTGATAAGGATCCCACACTGGGCAGCAACACTCCAAAAATGGACGGACAAGCGTAGTGTATGCAGTTTCTTTTGTAGTTCTGTTGCATCTTTTAAGGGTTCTGCCAATAAAACGCAGTCTCTGGTTCGCCTTTCCCACGACATTATCTACGTGTTCTTTCCTATTTAAGTCTGAAGTAATAGTAATTACTAGGTATTTTGTGGAGTTTACGGCCTTCACTTTTGATTGCTTTATGTTGTAAACAAATTTTAACCGATTTGTTTTCGTACTCATGTGGACGACTTCCCACTTCTCATTATTTAGAGTCAATTGCTAATTTTTACACCATAGTGATATTTATATTGTTCTGCAGGTGGTTTTGATCTTCAGATGATTTTACTAGACGGTAAATGACGGCTTCATCTGCAAACAACCTAAGAGAGCTGCTTGGATTTTCTCCCAAATCGTTTTTTTAAATAAGGAATAGCAGAGGACCAATAACACTACCCTGTGGAACGTCCGATATCACCTCTGTTTTAGTCGATGCCGTACTATCAATTACTACGAACTGTGTCCTGTCTGACAGGAAATCCCCTATCCAGTCGAAAATTTGGGGCGATATACCATACCCACGCAATTTGATTAAAAGCCGTTTGTGAGGTACGGTATCAAAACCCTTCTGGAAATCAAGAAATACGGAATTGATTTGCGAACCCTTGTCGATAGCACCCATCACTTCGTGGGTGTAAAGAGCTATATATGATCTAGTTGTACCAACTACATAATATATGAACATCCCACCACCTTATCCGTTTGTGGAGTTAGTGCGGTGAGAAATTGTAAGAAGGCCGTCACCTAACCGTCCGCGCGCGAGCGCATGAAGGTTATACTAAGCAATATCAATTACTAATCCAAATACTTTTGCCTTTGGCTTTGGCATTTTTATTATTTTAGTGATAATTGCTGTTGTTAATTGCATCTAAGAAAAAGTGGCAGAAAACTATGCTGTACTACTGAACTTCAGCAATTCGTAAAACTTTATAAATGCAAACATTTTCTTAGTTATTAATTAATTTCTTTTTAAATTATTTTATCATTTCATTATTTAACTCTGAAATTTTTGTGAAACATTTTGTGCTAACACTGGAGCCAAAAAGCAAAAGTCATTCAGTAGTTTCAGTTTTACTTCAAAAATCTAACAATACAGGTCACCTTATTAATTTCATCTAACAAGTATTATTGTCCATCATTTACTTATTATATAGGATACTTGGATATTTGTGCACTAGTCTAGGACCCTATCAAGGTAAGTGGGTTGGATGAATTACGGTGAAAACAAATTTTAGTTCAAGTGATGATGATGATCGTGTGGCATTTATGACCGTTAGACCCCAACTGGGGTCGTGTTCAGCCTGCCTGGTGCAAGTCTCTTTATCTGACGCCACTTCGGTGACTTGCATGTCAATGATGATGAGGACGACACAACACCCAGTCCCCGAGGGGAGAAAATCTCCTACCCGACCGGGAATCGAACCCGGGCCCCCTGCGTGGCAACCAACCACGCTGTCCACTGGACTACGGAGGCGGACTTAGTTCAAGTTAATCATTATTTCAAACAAATTCAGTATTTTCTGACTAGTCCATCTGCATTACAAATCTAAAAGTACGTTGCCTTGTTAAGTATCACGTGATTTGAAAGAGCAGCTGCGTAATTGCACAACTTGAGGCATAATCATCGTCTGGCGTTGCTCTGGGTGTATGGCACAATATTTTCTTCTTAACGTCGTCAGCTATTTACTCTGTGCCCAATATTCAACGCCAAGATGGGATGGACATTATTTCAGCTTCCAGAGGCTAATTTAATCACTCTTACAGCAGACAAAAGCCTCCACTTTCCCGTGAGAAGCTACCTTGCTCCCGCCTTGTCACAGACACACTCACTGACTAACTGCTTCTCAGCCTGCTGCATGCACCAGTGCCTCTACATGCGCGCCAAAACTGGGCGCCTTCCACGTCGGCAACAGGAAAGTACATATGGTTCTACATTTCATATATCTTAATATATACCCTACGTTGGGAGCAGATTACAGTTTCTTACATTCATAACAATAAACGTTACCACAAAACTGATGTACAACAAAGGTACATAAAATAATTTGTGTAATTAATGAAATAATCCCTTACATCTGAGGAATTGTCAGATGCGGCTACTGGCTATAATTCGTAAATGAAATATAAAACACCACCTAATAAAAAGTCAGTGAAGCACTTAAGGACTCTAAATATCAAACACCTGCCGATGACACTTATCACCGAAATATATCTTGTAATATATAAATAAAATAATTAATTACAGTGTTTTGGACTAACCTTTCACAATATGTCAATATACGACAGTTCTAACACTGTGGACCCAAGACATAATAAGTTAACGCCGTACAGTTACAAAACTAATATACACATTACAGTTCACAAGAATAATTCACAATCGATTGCTCAAAGTTTTTATATATCGATTAAATCAAAAAATTAAGCATGAAATAATTCGAAATCAGGTAGTATATCTGTACATTAATGTTACAACATATTCCTTTAGTTCATGTACTTGTCCTTCCTCTCTCTGTCAATCTCCTGCCACCAATTTTCATAGTAAATAGTGATATTCGTCGAATTGAATGGTGACGGTGACAAGGTGACAAAGTCTGTAGTAAATCTTATGTAGGCAGAGTCCTGTCTCTTGTTTTGTAGGTCAGGTATGTACATTTTCATCAGCAGTGAAAGAAAACATTATTTTTAGTTGACTTGCGTACTTTCTACATCTACATCTACATCCATACTCCGCAAGCCAACCAATGGTGTGTGGCGGAGGGTACCTTGAGTACCACTATCGCTTCTCCCTCCTATTCCAGTCACGTATTCTCCTCGGAAAGAAAGACTGTCGGTATGCCTCTGTTTGGGATGTAATCTCTCTGATTTTATCTTCATGATCTCTTCGCGAGATATACGTAGGAGGCAGAAATATCCTGCTACACTCATAGGTAAAGGTATGTTCTCGAAACTTCGACAAAAGCCCGTACCGAGCGGAAGAGCGTCTCTCCTGCAGAGTCATCCACTGGAGTTTATCGACCATCTCCGTAACTCTTTCTCGATTACCAACTGATCCTGCAACGAAGCGCGCTGCTCTCCGTTGGATCTTCTGTACTTCCTCTATCAACCCCACCCGGTACGGATCCCACACCGGTGAGCAGTATTCAAGCTGTGGGCGAACAAGTGTACTGTAACCTACTTCCCTTGTTTTCGGACTGCATTTCCTTACGATTATTCCAATGAATCTAACTCTAGCATCTGCTTTATCGACGATTGATTTTATATAGTCGTTCCATTTTAAATCGCTCCTAAGGCCTACTCCCAGATAATTTATGGAATTAATTGCTCCCAGTTGCTAACTTTCTATAGTGTATCTAAATGATACAGGATCTTTCTTTCTATGTATTCGCAGCACATTACACTTGTCTACATAGGGATTCAATTGCCATTCCTTGCACCATGCGTCAATTCGATGCAGATCCTCCTGTATTTCCATACAATTTTCCATTATTACAACCTCACTATATACTACAGCATCATACGCAAAAGCCTAAGTGAACTTCCGATGTTATCCGCAAGGTCATTTGTGTATATCGTGAACAGCAACAGACCCACGACACTCCCCTGTGGCACAACTGACATCAGTCTTACTACGGAAGACTTCTCTCCATTGAGAATGACATGCTGCATTCTGTTATCTAGGAACTCCTCACTCCAATCCCACAATTGGTCTGATAGACCATATGCTCTTACTTTGTTCCCTAAACGTCTGTGGGGAACTATATCAATCGCCTTGCGGAAATCAAGAAACACAGAATATACCTGAGAACCCTTGTCTGTGGCCCTCTGACTCTCGTGGACGAATAGCGCCAGTTGGTTTTCACACGATCGCCTTTTTCGAAACCCATGCTGATTCCTACAGAGCAGATTACTAGTCTTCAAAAATGTCATTATACTCGAACATAATACATGTTCCACAATTCTACAACTGACCGACGTTAGAGAAATAGGCCTATAGTTCTCCACATCTGTTCGACGTTCCTTCTTAAAAACTGGGATGACCTGCGCCATTTTTCAATCTCTCGGAATGCCACGGTATTCTAGAGACCTGCGGTACACCACTGCAAGAAGGGGAGCAAGTACTCTGTGTAAAAACGAACTGGTATCCCATCTGGTCCTGCGGCCTTTCCTCTTTTGAGCGATTTTAATTTTTTTCTATCCATCTGTCAATTATTTCTATATCTGCCATTTTGTAAACTGTGCGGCAATCTATATAAGTAACTACAGTGCAATCTTCCTGTGTGAAACAGCTTTGGGAAAAATCAGTTAGTAATTAAGCCTTTAGAGTGTCATCCTCTGTTTCAATGCCATTTTCGTCACAGAGTGTCTGGACAATTTGTTTTGATCCACCTACCGCTTTGACATAAGACAAAAATTTCTTAGGATTTTCAGCCAAGTCAATACATAGAACTTTAGTTTCGAATTCGTCGAACGCCTCTCTCGTAGCCCTCCTCACGCTACATTTCGCTTCGTTTAATTTTTGTTTATCTGCAAGGCTTTGGCTATGTTTATGTTTGCAGTGAAGTTCCCTTTGCTTCCGTAGCAGTTTTCTAATTCGGTTGTTGTACCATAGTGGCTTCTTTCCATCCCTTACGATCTTGCTTGGTACATACTCATCTAATACATATTGTACGGTGGCTTTGAACTTCGACCACTGTTCCTCAACATTGTCTGTACTCTGAAATCCGCTTTCTGTCACTTTTTCCGAACGGAAATAATCTTCCAAATTTTTTTTAATATTTATATTTATGGCTGAAATTATCGATGCTGTAACCGCCTTATGATCGCTGATTCCCTGTTCTGCGATAAGGATCTGTTTATCACCAGAAGATCTAATATGTTGTCGCCACGAGGCGATTGTGTGTTTAACTGCTCAAGGTAATTTTCAGATAATGCACTCAAAACAATTTCAATGAATTCTTTGTCACTGCCACCCGTCATCAGCGTTTGGGTCTCCCAGTCTGTATCCGGTAAATTAAAGTCTCCTCCCAAAACTATAACATGATCGGGAAATCTACTCGAAACATTTTCCAGATTTTCCTTCAGGTGTTCTGCCACAACAGCTGCTGCCCCAGGAGCCCTATAGAAACATCCAATTATAATGTCGAGCCTGCTTTAACCGTGACCTTCACCCAAATTATTTCACACTTCGGATCTCCATCTATTTCATTTGATATTAGTGCACTTTTTATCGCTATAAACACGCCTCCCTCTTCAGTGTGCAGCCTATCTCTGCGATATACATTCCAGTCTGAGTTTAGAATGTCATTACTGTTTACATCTGTGTTCAGCCAACTTTCTGTCCCTAGTACTATGTGGGCATTGTGACCGTTTATTAATGAGAGCAGTTCTGGGAACTTTCTATAGACGCTACTGCAGTTAACGACTACTAAATTGATCTTTTAATTCCCTGTTGTGCTCTGCCTACTGCTACCTTGTTGCGATTCGGGCCTAGGGAGGGAATTCTCTAACCTAAAAAACCCCTATGTGTACTCCACACGTACTCCGCTACCCGCTTCCAGCGTGTACTGCACACCTGACCTATTCAGAGGAACCCTACATTTCTCCACCCGATAGCGGAGGTCGAGAAATTTGCACCCTACATCTCCGCAGAATCGTCTAGCCTCTGGTTTAAGCCTTTACTCGGCTCCAAACCAGAGGACCGCGATCGGTTCTGGGAACGACACTACAAATAGTTAGCTCAGATTCCACCCACGAACGAGGCTTTCACCTTTCACCAACTCCGCCAACCGCCTGTATGAACTGATGATGACCTCTGAACCCATCCGGCAGAAGTCATTGGTGCCGACATGTGCAACAATTTGCAGTCGGATACACCCAGTGCTCTCTATCGCCGCCGGAAGGGCCCCCTCCACATCTCGAATGAGACCCCCCGGCAAGCAAACAGAGTGCACACTGGCCTTCTTTCCCGACCTTTCCGCTATTTCCCTAAGGGGCTCCATCACCAGCCTAACATTGGAGCTCCCAATCACTAATATACCCCTCCCCTGTGTGCCTGCTTGGACGCTGCTGAAGGAGTGGCCACATGTCCACTCACAGGCAGAGCGGGCGACGCCGCACGGCCAGCCTCCACATTGACCTTTTGCCCCGAGAGACGCGAACGCCGTTGAACCCGCCACACTCCTTGAGGAGAGGGTGGCTCATCCGCGTCCGGCACGCGCGAAGATGTCCCGACAGCAGGGACCGTGGGTGAAGCTTGTAACACCCGTGGTGTCCCATGCGACGCACCAGAGCCCCCACTGCCGCAACACTCCGAGGCTGACGGCGGCCAACAACACGCTCAGCTGTTCGGGAACAGCGGCCACCTCCTCCTGGCAGTACGCAGCAGTCACACATCCTATCCATCCTATCAAACCAACAATTGCCTGTAGAGAGTTAAGTATCTTGTTACTAGCGCGAGTTTATAGAAATTGACACTGTCCCCGAAACCGTCATTTAGAAATCTGATTGAAGTATGCTTTCCACTGAAGCATATTTTTAAAATTTTTAAAAGAAACTTTTCACCGGTACTTTAAATTACTTACATAAGAATCACACGGCGTGAACAATATTTATGTTTTAAATATTTATTTGATGATTATCACCCTGAAAAATGTAACGTTACTTCCGGAGAGAGCTGCTAGAATTTTCTGAAATTTTATTTCATTTGAAACTTCGCCTAAATCTGAAAATTAACTGTTTAGTCACGTTAATTAATTGAAAATATTGTAGATAATCTCAATATATTAATACTGCAGTGATAAACTGAATTGTTCAATTATATTTAAAAATTCCATCAGGATCGGAATACAACTGTCGAATCTGACGAAGTCCATATGTCAAGTATCCTCCGTCATGCACCATCCAAACATTTATGTGACCTTCCTCAAGTGTCCAAATGTTATGAAGATTTTAGGATGAATAAAGTGTCTTTGTTCACATGTCGCTTGATGCCACAGTTTCAACCATATAATTGTTTATGACGTCATATCTGCTGAACTATATGCCGTAAGTAGTTCTTACCCCTATGCCAATTGTTACCTCATGGAAGGAATACGTGTACCAAATTTGGTTGAAGTCGGTACAGTGGTTTAGAGGCTCAAATGTTCAAATGTTTGTACAGCTTATGGGACTTAACTACGGGGTCATCAGTCCCTAAACTTACAAACTACTTATCAACTACCTTATACTAAGGACGGCACAAATATCCATGCCCGAGGGGGGATTCGAACCCCCGACCGTAGTGGCCGTGCTGACCGTGACTGAAGCGCCTCAGTCACCTCGGCCACCGCGGCCGGCCCGCTGAAAAAGCACGGAATATAAAACCAGTTAAATATCACGTGACTTGCGCAAGCCCTGTTAAATGTGCTGTCCACCATATTCCGCCGGCCGCGGTGGCCGAGGGGACTGAGGCGCTTCAGTCACGGTCTGCACGGCCACTACGGTCGGGGGTTCGAATCCCCCCTCGGGCATGGATATTTGTGCCGTCCTAGTTCGTAAGTAGTTCATAAGTAGTTTGAAAGTTTAGGGACTGATGACCCCGTAGTTAAGTCTCATAGACTTTACAAACATTTGAACACCATATTCCGCTAGAAGTTGAAACTGATAAACATTATATTCCACAGCACACCATAGTGTGTCAGGGGTCACATTTGAATATTTACGTGTCTTTCATTCAGGCAAATTCGCTGTGTTGCTACTGTACCCAACACTTCACAAATAACCCCACAGCCTTTAAGTCACACGGACTGATGTTTGGTGATCTCGACGGCCAGGCTATTGGAAAATGACGACTGAGAGTTTTGTCATTTGGGAAATGGCTCTTGAGGAATTGCTTTCCTGGATTTGCAATGGTCGGTGGCACGCTATAGTGCATGAAGACGATACTATCAAGGCATCCACGCTGTTGCAGGTTTGGAATAACGTGTTGGCACAGACAATTTTTATATATGTTATCAGTGTCGGTACAGGTAACGGGACTTGCAGGAGTCATCTCTTCGGAAAAAAAGGCCTCTATGATGACAGATGCTGTGGGCCCGAACCACAAATTTACTTTGCAGAATGAAGGGAGACTGCGTTGCCCATATCTTGTAAATTTGTACTACTGAAATACCGTTTAAGGTGCCAGTTCGCTTCATTTGTCCACAAAATGATCGGTGACCATTAGTTATCCACGTCCATAGGCTCAAGAAATTCTAGAGCGAACATGTGTCTCCCTGACAGGTCAGTAGGAACAAACCGCTGGAGATGCGTAATATGTACAGATAGCATTGCATATATAACTGTAACAGAATAGTAGTAATAAATAAAATGACACGTATAGGACTCTTATGCACACAAGCAAATGAAATCAACAATGTAACCCAGAAAGTACATTAATCTTTCAGTATTTATAGGAGTTCCTCGAGAGATCGTAAATAGTGAGACAAAGGAAACTCTTCAATTTAGACTTGAAAGATCGTGGATTACTATTAAGATTTTTGAATACCTGTGGCAGCTTATTGAAAATGGATACATCAGAATATTGCATGCCTTTCTGCACTAGAGTGAAGGAGGTATCATTCAAATTCGATTGCTGCCTTTTATTAACTGCGTGAAAGCTGCAAGCTCTTGGGAAAACCTGATGTTGCTATATGTATACTGACCGGACTTTCTTGAAACCTGCAACAGCAAACGTGTCGTTCTTGTAAAAAAGCTTCACAATCAGAGCTCTATCCTGCATTGAGAAGCTGTTGACAATATGCAGCAGGAGGCGAGCGACACGAAACTATTGAGTTTATGCCGAATGCAAGGTATCTTGCGCATGTCCCGTGATTTGCATCGTATGCCGCTTTCAGCTCCATCTCTTCGTACAGTTAGGAACTATATATTTTTGTAAGTTTTGTGTATGCCATTGAGTTTCCACCTTCGTCAAGTATGTTAAGCTCAAATTTGCGCCGTGGTTCTTTTTGTACCGTGAGCAGGGCCGGCGCAAGCTCAATTTTTTTTTTTTTTTTTTCTGCAGGAGATGTCTGCAGTCAAACGCAATTTTTGTCTTTACTTTTCAGATCTACCTACGCTTCGGCCACTGAGTGACCAGTCTCAAAACTTTTAATATGTGCTAACATCTAAACCGTCATGTTGACAGTTACGTTCAGCATGACGGTATAGATGTAAACGTAACTCAAAGCACTGAGAATAGCCACACATTGCCCGAAATCTATCTAAATGTGGAAAAAAAAATTGCGACTGATTGGTGACATTCTGTGCAGATTTGTACAAAACAGTCTCTGGGCAGCAGCTCAAAAATGTAGTCAAACCTTATTGAAAAAATCTAGCTAATTTTAATGAGCCTTGTTCAAATGTGTGTGAAATCTTATGGTACTTAACTGCTAAGGTCATCAGACCCTAAGCTTACTCACTACTCAACCTAAATTATCCTAAGGACAAACACACACACTCATGCCCGTGGGAGGAATCGAACCTCCGCCGAGACCAGCCGCACAGTCCACGACTGCAGCCCCTTAGACCGCTTGGCTAATCCCGCGCGGCATGAACTTACAGTTAACGTAATTTTTCAATGGTTGTGAACAGATAATGTATTCAACGGAAAACAGTAAATAATATTTGACAAAGTGATAGTGTGCGAGTAGTATTGTCAAACAAAAGTGCCGGTCAGACTTTAATTGTTGTTGAGACAGGTGTCTCAAAAACCAAAACGTTAGACTATCACTCAGAAACGGATAGAAAAAAAAATGAAAAATTAGTCGTAACACAACTTATGCCAGGCTTACTATCAATGTCTTTATCACTCGTAATTACTAGCAGCGTATTTACCCATTCGGAATATTTCTAGCCATTGTAGGTGTTGGACATGTTTGACTGTAGTAATGTTCAACGACTTTTTTCCACAAAGCGGGAAGAATAAAACTCTCGGAAACTGCCATTGAAGGGCTTAGCAAAATTGTTTCAGGCTTGACACAAAATCACAGTATCTAACATTGCATTTGAATTTCCTAATTAGATTTCGTCTTCTGCAAAATTAGGTGAGAGTAAACGCACGGCGCGTAACAGGCTGGCAGCGCTCCACTCATAAGAATACTGGCGTGTACGCCAGGCTGCTTCCCCCTCTGTGTTCCTACGGCGTAAACACGACGGTGCTGCCACATTGGCGAGAAATTAGTCCTCTTCCCTCCCCGTGTTCAACAGGGGCGGCTGGTTGGTAGTCGAGGCGCCATGTCACTGTTCCAAAAGCCGCTCCCTCCGAGGTTTGGTTTCGAATCCCGTCTCGATCAGGAATGCTGAGTTTGTGCTAAAAAAGTAAAAAAGTGGGGAGGGCAGATTTGTCGCCCCTCGGAAAGTGCCGCCCTGTGCAGCTGCACGTTTCGCACGTGCCTTGCGCCGCCCCTGACGGTGAGTGGGATCTCAGTTATGGACACCCTATATTTATTGTTGTTTTTATCCCTGTACGTTTGTAGCGTATCACGGAAACACCATGTAGAGTCTATCCGAAACTTACCGGTGACTCCAGGTATCTTTGATGCATACAGACTTCTACTGTTCAGTTAAACTGTTCCTCTAAAATACAATGCTGCACGAAGGACTGGAGGTGTGGTGTCGCACAAGTCCAAAGTGCGCGCCACCTACTTTCGCCACGCGCCGCCATGCACGCACGGCGCGGCGTTCTTACGACGACAGCCACGAGCGCCCTCTGCTGCAACTTCGCTCGTGGCCACCACTGAACGACATCGTTCACTTGGGACTGAGATAGGAACCAGTTAACACTTCGGAATCAGATAGGCACCAGTGAAGACTTGGCTATCGGATAGGCACTAGACAGGACTCTAGCTCAACTATGTATCAGCATTCTGCAGTACAGAACTATGTGAAAGTTAAGTATTGTATAAATTCTGTGCAATATATATCTCGTTCTAATTTACTCTAGTGTTTCTAGTTTCTGCTGTCCCACTGGCTGCTCACCTCCGTACCTGCACAAGCGTGCATCCTTTATTCTTGTGTCGGTCTCTTTTTACTCGGCCACCGACACCTACGACGGAAACTAGACACAAAAGCGGGGACGAGGCTGGGACACAAAAGTGGCGACGAGGAGTGATAGACGAACCTTGGACCAGCAGCCAGACAGCAGCAGTCGGAGCACACAGAAATTGCTCCCGCCCACCCAACTTATTATAAGATTTTTTGGGGGAACATATTCAGTTACGTGTTTTGTGGACTTTTTTTCTTGCAGTGCGTCCTCATTTCATATTGAATTAGTGTTTTGTACTAACTTTCTTGTATGAGCAGCGCCTAATCGGTCAGCATGGCCACTACCCCGAACCCAAACTTAATGGAAATTATTCAGTTACAGACGGCGCAAATCACGCAACTACTCCAGGCGGTGGCGCAGTTGACGGCAGTTAACCAACAACAGCCATCGCTTCAGCCACCTACATCTACCACCACACCGCTTCCTACCTTTCGCCAGTACAATGAACGTGAGGAAGAATGGACTGATTATTTGGCCCAATTTCGAGAACTCGTCGTGGCTCATCAAATTACAGGTCAGACGGTTAAGCATTTGTTATTAGCAGTGGTGGGCACTCACACCTTAGTGTTACTGCAGAAACTTTTCCCCCACGCATCTCCTCGAGATCTAGAACTTGATGCAATAGTAGATGCACTAAATGCTCTTTATGAGAGAAAAGTTCTTGTAGCCGATGCACGGTATCGATTTTTCAGACTAAAAATATTACTGCAGCAGTCACACCAGGAATGGATCACTGAGTTGAAGGGCTTAACCCGCAAATGTAAATTTACTTGCTCTTGTGGACTCTCTTATAGTGACATTATGTTGAGAGATGCGATTACGCAGAACATTCAGGACCCCAGAATTAGAGCAGCAATTCTGAAACAGTCTGACCCCTCATTAGACAGTATACTGCAGCTTATTGCAGCGCATGATACCTTTGACATAGCATATGTAGAAATGCAAAGCCACAGTGTTAATGTAGTGCGCCATATCGGACGCTTTCCTAGATGTAGTTTTCAGTGTAGCCCTAGTGATTCTTATAATTCTACCTGCCGTGCTGCACAGACAGTGAATAGTAGCAATTGTAAAAGTGCGACACAAAGGTCGCCCCGTCGTGTTAGAAACAGTAATTTGTATAACGGGCACCAACGTTCATTTCAGAAAAATGTACATAAATCTTGCCCCCAGTGTGTATCTCGCCACAAGCGTGCGCATTGCCCTAGTCGCAACGCAACCTGTTATCAATGTGGCAAATCGGGACATGTACAGTCTGTGTGTATGCAAATTAAAAACTCAAAGAACAGTACCGTTAGAAACAGTGCTTTGCCGAGTGCACGAATAGATCATGCTATCAATGTCATAGATGCTGTGGAATTGAACAGTGCTTTACTTGGTTCTCAATTGCAAGAAAGTTCTTCTGTGCCTACTGCACAACTATGTAGTGAGCCACGTTGCAAGCGCCGACGAGCGCGTAAAACAGTGCAACGGACATGGGTTCGGGACAAGCAAAATGACTATGTACAGTGCAATCCTTTAGTGAAACTAGTGCCTTCTGCAACTTCTCCTTGTAATAGTGCCCAGTTCCGTGTAGCTAGTGACAGTAGACTTGATGTAGCTACTCAAAAGTTTAGTGCAGTAGTTAGTGAATCTGTAGTAGCCTCGCAATGCGTGGACGCCAATCCGGCGGTAGTGCCATCTAGTGACAGTGTAGTTAATCCGCTGCGTGCCGAGTCTGCGCCGCTTACTTCACTACGTGGCCCGCGGCCCGCGCATGCGCAAGTCCAGCAAACAACCAGTGTCAGATGTTGCCCACATTCGCGCACCTGTCGAGCACCACAAGCAAAAGCTTTTTGTGACTCTTTGCATAGAAAATAAGACTGTGAAATTTCAGCTTGATACTGGTTCCGCTGTCACATTAATTAATAAAGACACTTATGAACTTCTGGGTTCGCCAAAATTGTCGCCGTCACAGCAAGTGTTAACAGTGTACACAGGACAAAATATTCCCGTGCTAGGATCGTGTAGCCTGCCTGCCTCTTTTCAAGGTGTAACAAAAACAGTTGCTTTTGTAGTTCTTCAGGCCAAATCTACACACAACATTTTTGGACTAGATGCATTTGACTTGTTTGGTTTATCAATTCAAAGAGATGTGCTTCAAATTTCGTCAGTAGTGCCTCAGGACAAAATCAATGGATTGTGTGAAAAATATAGTGACTTGTTTTCGCCGGAACTAGGTTGTGCAAAAGAATTTGTGGCACATGTAACTTTAAAAGATTCTGCTGTACCAAAATTTCGTAAAGCTAGACCAGTGCCCATCGCCTTGCGTGATACAGTTGCCGAAGAACTTAAACGTTGGCAAGATAGTGGGGTGATTTCTCCTGTTTCTGCGAGTCAGTGGGCCTCGCCTATAGTAATTATACCCAATCCGTCAGGAATACTTCTTCTCTGTGCGGACTTCAAATCAACAGTGAACAGCCAAACATTTGTAGACACTTATCCCCTGCCCAGGCCTGACGAACTAATGGACAAATTAGGACAGTCTCGCTTCTTTTCCAAGATTGATTTAGCAGAGGCATACTTAGAGATTTCACTTGATGACGAGTCAAAAAAGTTTTTCGTCATTAATACTCACATGGGCCTTTTTCAATTTCAACGCCTACCCTTTGGCAGTTCTTCAGCCCCCTCTATTTTTCAGCGCTTTTTGGAACAGCTGACAGTTTCTGGACCGTGCTGTTCGAACTATTGAGATGATATTGTGGTCTCAGGACGCACAGTTGAAGAACATTTATCAAACCTGGAGTGCCTTTTCAAAGTGTTGACTGCAGCAGGTCTACGTTGTAATAAAGCAAAGTGTTCGTTTTTTCAAACTGAAAGAGAGTACCTAGGCCATGTGATTAATGCCCAAGGAATTCATCCCTTACAGTCACATCTTAGAGCAATCAAACACTTCCCTCCTCCTAAGAATGTGCACGAACTGCAAGCAGTAATGGGAAAGCTTAACTATTATTTCAGATTTATTCCCAATGCCACTCAGATTGCAGCTCCACTGCATCACTTACGTAGGAAGAATGTTCCTTTTGTATGGTCTAAAGATTGGCAGGTTGCCTTTGACAAATTAAAGTCTGCACTACTCAGTGATGCATGTTTGATTCCTTTTCTACCCACAGAAGCCTGTAGTGTTAGTAGTTGATGCCTCGTCGTACGGTCTGAGTGCAATATTGTCACATCGCATTGGATCTCACGATCGACCTATCGCCTTTGCATCCAAGCTACTGACGCCAACGCAACAGAATTACAGTCAGATAGAAAAGGAGGCCTTAGCAATCATTTACGGCGTCACAAAGTTTCATCATTATCTCTATGGCAGAAAATTCTATTTGTTGACAGACCACAAGCCTCTCACGTCGTTGTTCTCACCCACAAAGCCAATTCCGCCACGAACGGCTCAAAAGCTTCAGAGATGGTCCTTAATACTGTCTAATTATCAGTATGAGATTTTGTACCGACCTACCACTAAACACGCCAACGTTGACACACTTTCCCGACTTCCGGTTGGCCAGGATGTGTCGTTTGATTCTTCAGAAATGGCATGTTGTCAGATAGACTCCAAAGATGCTTCTGACTTCCCTTTGAACTGTCGTCGGGTTGCACAGGAAACAGCTGCGGATGCAGACCTAAGTGTGGTAGCACGTTTTGTTCGCTCTGGGTGGCCTGCCAGAGCCAAAGACATTCAACGGACTCTGGTTCGACGTTATTTTGCACAACGTCATGCATTATCTTTAAGTCAGGGTGTTCTGTTGTTACATACCGACAACGAGCAAACAAGAGTGATTGTTCCTCGTTCCCTGCAACGACAAGTGTTACGCCTCCTGCATCAAGGACATTGGGGTATTGTTAGGACAAAGCAACTGGCCAGACGTCATTGTACCTGGGTTGGTATGGACGCTCAGATAGAGAGCATGACGTCACAGTGTACTGTTTTGTGCGGAGCATCAGGCGGCTCCTCCGCAACGTTTCTCAGACTGGCCACGCCCCAAGGGACCATGGCAACGTTTACACATTGATTTTGCTGGACCTTTCTGGAATACGCGCTGGTTAATCGTTGTAGACGCTTTCAGCAAGTTTCCTTTCGTGATTGCCATGAACTCAACGACGGCGTCTAGTATAATTAGTGCTCTTACATCAGTGTTTTGCATCGATGGTTTGCCTGAAACTATTGTCAGTGACAATGGACCTCAGTTTGTTAGTGCGGAATTTCAACAGTTTTGTCGTATGAATGGCACTCAACATATCAACACCGCACCTTTTCACCCTCAGTCCAATGGTGAAGCAGAACGTTTCGTTCGAACATTCAATCCTCACAGGGAAAAGATGAAAGGTCAGCACTCCAGGCAGCATGCTCTTCAAATTTTCCTGTCTACGTATCGGTGCATGCCACGTGACGGCCCGTCTCCTGCCGAGCTGCTACACGGCCGCCGTCACCGCACTCTCCTTCACCTCCTGCAGCCTCCCACACACCGAGTCCGTTCGTATGGCGCTTCGCATTTTCAGGTTTCTACGCCGGTGCTGTACAGGGTGTTTGCTGGCAACAAGACAAGATGGACGCCGGGCACCATTCAACTCGTCCTCGATCGCAATATGTATGTTGTACGTTCTTCCACAGGGTCGGAGCTGCGGCGCCACGCAAATCAATTGCGCCTGCACATGCCGCGCGATCCTGTCTCTGGTTTCCTGATTCCAGACCCAGTTCGCCGCCAGGGAGTACAGACACATCGTTCTCCGACGGGTCCAGCGTCCCCGGACTACGAGATCGTACCCATGGAGGTGGACGCGCCTCCTATGCAGTCTGTCTCTCCGCCTCCGTCGCAGATGACAGCGTCACCGAGAGGGACTCCGGGACCGTGCGTGCCCCCGCCGCCTGGGCCACGCACCTCAGAAGAAGATGACCTGCTCCATCTGGGCGGAGGGGTGCGCCCTTCCCCTGGTTTTGGTGGGTTTCCCGGGGGATCGCAAGTTGTATACCGGGGCGCGGACGGCGTCTCGATCCCAGCCTCAGCTACGACGCCCGTCCCTCCAGTAACGCCCCCGCCCAGGCCCTCCTCCCAGTGCCGTCGCCGTGGCCCTCAGCCCTACGCCACGACGGCGCGGCTGTTTGGGGGGGAGGCGTGTGGTGTCGCACAAGTCCAAAGTGCGCGCCACCTACTTTCGCCGCGCGCCGCCATGCACGCACGGCGCGGCGTTCTCACGACGACAGCCACGAGCGCCCTCTGCTGCAACTCCGCTCGTGGCCACCACTGAACGACATCGTTCACTTGGGACTGAGATAGGAACCAGTTAACACTTCGGAATCAGATAGGCACCAGTCAAGACTTGGCACTAGGCAGGCCTCGGCTCAACTATGTATCAGCATTCTGCAGTACAGAACTATGTGAATGTTAAGTAGTGTATAAATGCTGTGCAATATATATCTCGTTCTAATTTACTCTAGTGTTTCTAGTTTCTGCTGTCCTATTGGCTGCTCACCTCCGTACCTGCACAAGCGTGCATCCTTTATTCTTGTGTCGGTCTCTTTTTACTCGGCTACCGACACCTACGACGGAACTGGACACAAAAGCGGCGACGAGGCTGGGACACAAAAGGAGGTATTACAGCCCAATGCATTCAGGAGACAAGAGGTTGAACATAGATCACATGAATGAAGATATGTTCCCAAGTAAAGTTAAGAAGATAATGAATCTAGTATTTTGTGTTGCCGCCATTGCTGGCTATAACGACTGCCACACGCTTCGGCATTCACTCAAAGAGGCATTGGATGTATTGTTGGGGTAGAGCAGAATATGTTGTTTTACATATTGTCAAAGCTAATCTGCTTAGCAGCAGTTGCTGTACCTCAGGCCAGTCTTTCTGCAATAATCGAAGAGACGTTTTCTATAAGAAAGAAATCGGGAGAACAGGGAAACCATATCCAGCGACCACGAAGCAGCTGTGTGAGATTTTACTGAGCGCTATCCTGGCCACAAGCGAAGAAGAAACCAAGTCAATCGTATTCACAGCACATAAATCAACGTACTAGAAATGGTAATTCCTTTAAGATAGTCTATTGCACTTAGGAAAACAATGTGTTGTTATTAGCATAAGTTAGTTTGGGTAGTTTACAGGTTTAGGGACCGATGACCACTGTAGTTAGATCCAATAGCTTAATAAACTTTTGAACATTTTGATTCTCAGTGGACCAAGCAAGCACCTCCTCACATTTAGCTTTTCAGTAATCGTAACGTAAATGTATTGCTAAAGAGAATTCCTTGAAGAAATTCAAAATCGCGTGAGAAATGTGTGACAACTGGATAGGAAGTTTTATTTCCCGGAGGGAAATCGTCTTGTGAATTGAATTGTTGACAGAAAATGATAACACTTGGCTCATGTATTCCACAGGCTATTGCCATTTATCTGGAGGTAACATGTAAATATATGAACAATGATTCATTTGTGCGTAAACCGATTTCTCCTGATATCTTTTTAAGTTAGAAGCTGTGATATGTCTTTGTTTGTGAAAGACATCATTAAAAATAAATAAATAAATAAAAAATAAAAAACTATTAAGCACGTGACGCAGTTGAGCTGCACAGAGAGGATAAGAGCTATATTTCCTCTCATCTTCTTTCACATCTTTATCATGGCGGTAGCCTAATTATACGCTGTGACGTGTTTCCTTATTTGTGAATAAAATCGAGACCATATAAATAAATACTAAGTCCCATATATTTTAATTACTTATAAAAGAGTGATAGAATTGAGTGGAACAACGTTCTAACCATTTCATAACTGAAAAACTATAATTTAAAGACTTTCATTTGGCACCTTCATTTCCTCATTTATACAAAAACAAAAACTTTTTATAACTATCGGGGTGGCAAAATTTTTAATTAAATATTAAATCTGTATTTTTTGTTTTTCGGTAATATCAAACCCATGTCTCCCTGCTACTTTAATTATCTTTATAGCCAGGAAATTTAAAGTATTATCATTTTCTAGTTCCAGTGTAAATTGTATTTTTTTTCCTCATTTTGTTCATGTTATGTGTAAAATCTATCATGTCCTAATCTGAGCCTCTACACAGTATGATAATACCATATACATACCAGTGGTAATAAATTATTTTCTCAACACTTGCTCTGTTTCCATTAAGGAATTTATCTTAAATGTGGTTAATAATTTTAACATAGCTGCCTTTGTCAGCGATCGTTACAACGCCAAAGGATAAAAAACGCAGCCCTCGGTCGCAAAATTAAAATTATTTAACATGGTTTAGCGCAATAACTATGATTGCCCTCATCAGAAATTATAAATTAAAACAAGTCACATAATAAAATTTACAACTCAGCTGTGAAGCTTACGTCACAAAATTTAAAATATTTTTTTATAGAGAGCTAGGCATCAGACGTCAGTGCCTCCATGCAGGCGTGCAGCCCATAGTGGTTAGCCCTCTCTAAAAAATTGTTTTAAATTTTGTGACGTAAGCTTCACAGCTGAGTTGTAACTTTTATTATGTCACTTGTTTTAATTTATAATTTCTGATGAAGGCAGTCGTACTTATTGCCGAAGCCAGGTTAAATAATTTTAATTTTGCGACCGAGGGCTGCATTCTTATCCTTTGTGGTAAATAAAATCGTCATCCATTGTACCTGCTAAACTATTACCCATAGCTAAGCCTTCAGCCTAATACTTTTCCATTAAACTCAAAGTAATTTAACTGTAGTGAGGTTTCCAAAAGCTCTACTAATTCTATAATTTCCCCTGATGACATCTTCTAATGTTTAAGCCGATTGTCGTTAATGACATTTGTATATTCTGTTATGGGGACATTGGTGTATAAGTTAGTGATTATCAAGTGAAGCAATATAAGATTGACTATGAATCTCTGTATCTCTTAATATAGCCGCGGTGGAGTAGCCGAGCGGTCTAAAGCACCTCGCTGCGGAGCGCGCGGTTGCTCGCATGGAGGTTCGACTCCTCCCTGGGGCATGGGTGTGTCTGTTTGTCCGTAGGTTAGTTTACCTAGGTTTCAAATGTTCAAATGTTTGTAAATCTATCGGACCAAACTGCGTCGTCATCAGTCCGTAGCTTACAAACTACTTAAACATAGGTAAACTAACCTACGGACAAACACACACACACCCATGCCCCAGGGAGGACTCGAACCTCCACGGCGAGCAACCGCGCGCTCCGCAACGAGACGCTTTAGACCGCTCGGCTACTCCACCGCGGCTTACCTAGGTTTAAGTAGTTTGTAACCTACGGACTGATGACCACGCAGTTTGGCCCGATAGATTTACAGACATTTGAACATTTTTGATTCCTTAATATATTGGTCTAATTTTACAATCTTTAACAATTATCAAAACCAAAGTATAAGAACATGCAAACATCAAGAGGTTGGGCAGCCAAGCAGTATTACATTTGTCATTCGTCATGGAGCTAGGTAAACGCGTAAAATAAGACATTCGCCGAATTGTGGTGGAAGTAATTTCAGCTTTGAACGCTGGGCAGGGTACAAGTGTGTCCGAATACACTGTACACTGGATATTTCCTAACTATGGGCCTCCGCAGCCGATGACACATTCATTTGCCAATGGTAACACCAAACATTGGAAATTGGAACAGTAGCGGAACGTTAAATGGCCTTATGAATCACGATACCTTCTCTATAATTCGATGGGATGGTGTGAATACGTAGTCTTGCACGGGAACAGCTCCTTGAAATTTATTTTGCGGAACGGAGACAAGCTGGCGGCGGCTAAGTTACGCTCTGGGTAACATTCATGTGGGCATCCGTGAGTCCAGTGGAACTCGTGCAAGGCACAATGACGGCTAACAAATATCGCGCATTCGTTACAGACTACGTTCATATCTACATCAAGATTATGTATCCCAACGACAGTGGCATAATTCAACAAGATATACGACATGTCACATGGATAAAAGTGTGATAGAGAGGTTCGATAAACGCCGTGGTAAGTTGCAATTTGATATGCTGTACCAACTGAGTAGAATGTCTCCGTGGTCATGGAACGAGATAGCAAATGAAACTGTAACAGAATGGTAGTAAGAAATAAAATTAAACGTTTATCAGTCTTATGCACACCAGCAAATGACAATCAACATTGTAACCAGGTAATTACCTTAATTTTCCAATATTTCCTCGATAGATTACAAAGTGTGAGTCATGGGAAAACTCTTCAATTTATACTTGAAAGAGCGTGGATTACTATTAAGAATTTTTAATTCGTGTGGCAGCTTTTTGAAATTGGATGCAGTAGAATATTGCATGCCTTTCTGCACAAGAGTGAAAGAGGTATGATGCTAATTCGATTTCTGCCCTGTATTAACTGTGTTAAAGCTGCAAGCTCTTGGAAAAAGCTAATGTTGTTAGCAACAAACAACATTAAAAGAAATATTAATGGTCTAATGTCACATTTCTACATCTATATACATACTCCGCAGTCCACCGTAAGGTGCGTGGCGGAGGATACACTGTACCACTACTAGGCATTTCCTTACCTATTCTACTCCCAAATAGAACGAAGAAAAAAAGAATGCCTATATGCCTCCGTGCGAGCTCTAATTTATCTTATCTTGTCTTTGTGATCACTACGCGAAATGTAAGTAGGCGGCAGCAAGATCGTACTACACTCAGCTTCAAATTGCGGCCCACTAAATTTCCTTAACAGAAATTCACGAAAAGAGCGTCGTCTTTCCTCCAGCGAATCCCAATTGAGTCGCCGGAGCATTTCAGTGACACTGGCGCATTGCTCGAACCTACCAGTAACAAATCTAGCTGCTCGCCTCTGAACTGCTTCTATGTCTTCCTTTAAACTGATCTACTGCGGGTCCCAAGGCACTTGAGCAATACTCAAGACGTGGTCGTACAAGCGTTTTATAAGCGGTCTCCTTTACAGATGAAGTATATCTTCCCAAAATTCTCCCAATAAAAGTAAGTCGGCTACCCGCCTTACTCACAACTGTCCTTACATGTTTGTTCCATTTCATATCGCTCTGCAATGTTACGCCTAGATATTTGAACGACAGGACAGCATCAAGAAGCTCACTACTAATGCTGTATTCGAACATTATGGGATTGTTTGACCTACTCATGCGCATCACCTTACATTTTTCTACATCGAGAGCTAGCTGCCATTCTTCGCGCCAACTAGAAATTTCGTCTAAGTCATCCTGTATGCTATTACAGTCAGTTAAAGACGAGACCGTCCCACACCGCACAGCACAATCAGCAAACAGCCGCAAATTACAACTTACTCTGTCCATCAGATCATTTTCATAGGCTACTGAATAGGGGTCGACAAGAGGTTCGCAATCTTACGGCGCAGATTGCTCAAACAAACCGTCTCTGCGCATTAATTACTTTTCTTAATTCAGAACAGTTACGCCAAAACATTACATCACATATCAACAGCGAATGAACCTGATCGAACACATCTGCGATATGATTTAATGTGGTTTCTGAGCTCATCACCCTCTGTCTGGAATTTACGGGAGTTAAGGCTAGTCTACACGACGACACTAGGTTGCGACACCCGTTTCACGAAATGAGTTGCGCGCAACTGGTTTCGTGTGTGTCTGTTGACACGGCGCCAATACTATACACTTCAGTTTCGTTGTTTTGTAAGTGCCGTAGTCGCCGTAGAATGAAAGTTTTAGTAGCTGTAAAAGTTGTGGCGGAGCTATTGCTTTACAAAAGAATAAGGAACGTGTTTTGGTTCGTGACTGGATTAAAAAAAAAGACGTCAGATCGGTTGCTTATCGACCTTGCTCAAAGAAATTGTGACCGAAGACCCCTATAAGTTATTTTAATTAACTCAGAATGTCACCAGAGCAGTTAACGTTCCTTTTAAACAGAGTTAGTAATGCAATAAACAAACAATATACTGTTATGCTTGAAGCATTGTTACCAGAAATGAAATTACAAACTGCATTACTTTCCTTGTCAAATACGGTAGATATTCGTTCCTACAGTACCTGTACCGTCTTCCCAAATCCACAATTGCCATAGTTCGTTTGTATATGTATTTGGAATTGAATGTACTTAAGTCTGCAATTCACTAATCGTCAATCCATCAATATTTAAAATTCACGAATAATTGCTTCAAGAGCACTAACACGCCGCTGCTTATTCCTGAAATTTTCATCGTTAAAATGGCACAAACACCTATGCATCGCATATATATTCAAAAACCGAATTATTTCTTCCTTTCCCCCCTTTTTCTTGTGTTTTGGTCTGTATTGGTTGTCACGTAACCTAAAAACACGCGCAGTCAGTTTCGCCAAAGTTGGAAGGTGCCGAAACTGTTTAGTTTCGCCAACGAGCGTCGCGTACGCCTCTCGCGCATGCGCACTGGCCAGTAGCGCAGTTTCATGAAACCTAGTGTCGTGTAGCCTAGCCTTTAGAATACTTCTGTATGCGTATATGAAACCAACTCCCTCTATCGACTACTGCGGCCTCAATGTTTTCATTCCCTGGCGTGTGGCAGCTGATTTCCATGCCAATGGTGGACATCCCTGCTATGAGGTAGGTGGACATAATGTTCTGGTTGATCAGCGTAATAAAACTAAATAAATAAATAACTTTTTTATTTGAGTCTGCGTTCTTTGATGTTGGTGTAACTCTGCATATGTAAATACGCAGCCGGGGCAATACTTTGCGCGCGCGCTGCGGCAGACTGCACAGCGGGTTGTCGGCGGCAAGGAGGGAATACTGCATGAGGCCGCGCGCCATCCCTAAGGTCGCAACAGCCATTAAAAATAATTTTCGGCTGTAGAAACTGCGTTCAATTTGCTTTAATGAGGGCGGGCCGGATGCTGGGCAGCGCGACGTAATGTGCACGCCCCTTCAAACGCCGCCGCTTCCTGTTTGCGCCCCAGAGCAGGGGCAAATGCGCGCCACATAATGAAAAACACCACCAACTGGACTGCACGCCACTTTCGCTCGCTTCCGTTTTGAAGGTTCCTTCTGTGTCGGAAAACATACCGTTAACCAAATGGACTGACTGCGGATGGCCGTTTCCAAGTGGATTTGACATAGTAATGCTATACGTCCACCATCCTTGTTTCACTGTTTTGGCGCTGCAGGATGAGGTATTTATACCTCAACCATTTTTACGAACTGAAGTGTTTCGGTCGGTCAGACCACGAGAGTTTATATATACGTGAGATGTATTTGCAGAAAACTATTTTAAATTTTAAAGTCAAAAGTAATTTTCATAAAATAAAGTGTTTTGAGAAAAAAACGGGCATTTTGAATTTTAGTTTGATGTCAGTGACTGTCTCAGTAAAATCTCGCTTACTGTTTCGTTTCTGAACACATTCCACATTTTTCGTGAACATTCAAGGGGTATCGCACGTCCTAACAGTTGTTAGGACTACTTAGCCTTCCGTTCCACATTTTTTTTTTTTTTTTTTTTTTTTTCTCTCAAAAGTCTCCTGAAGAGCCTCAAGCCGTAGATGAGCTTCATCTGGTATCTGCAGTAGACAATATTTAACTCTTGCTCAGAATATGAGCACTGAAGGTATTCCATTTGAAAAGTTTCTGCCACGTCACTATTATCGTCCATCAACTCGGAAAGATAAGCCTCAAGACTAACGTTAATATTAGAATATTCCCAATGTAAATGTTGTAACTGTTACCATTTTTATAACGAATAAGTCTACGACTGTGTTTCCATATTACATCATATTTGAAGGTAAAGAAATAAAAATAGGTTTAAATATAGCCGGCCGCGGTGGCCGAGGTGACTGAGGCGCTCCAGTCACGGTCAGCACGGCCACTACGGTCGGGGGTTCGAATCCCCCCTCGGGCATGGATATTTGTGCCGTCTTTAGTCTTAGCTAGTTCATAAGTAGTTTGTAAGCTTAGGGACTGATGACCCCGTAGTTAAGTCCCATAAGTTGTACAAACATTTAAACATTTGAAATATGTAGATAACCAGTTTCCTGAGAAAATTTACGTAACTGCCATGCCGCAGATTTAAAAGGTAGGTAGAGGGTAGAAGTTGTAGCTCCAATATTTAAACAAAAGAAAGGAATGAGAAAATGGTTCCAGCCGACAAACGTTAAGTGTTATGAAGACACATAGGACCGACCATTCGGTTTAAATCATGACACGTTTCTCAAAAAAAAATATAGAAGGAGTTAATGTGGAATGAAATGCAAATGCCGGAAGGAGATTTTGGACAATTTACAATCTGGAAAGCCGCGGCGGAGTGGCCGAGCGCAATGAAGCGTTATGCTCCGATGCCCGAGGCCGTTCCCCGTCGGGGGTTCGAATCCCCCTTCGGAAATGAATGTTTGTGCTGTCTTAAATCCATGTATACTAACTTATACTAAAGACAGCAAAAACATCCATTTCCAAGGGGGGATTCGAACTCCCGACGGGGACCGGCCTCGCGCATCGGAGCATAACGCTTCATTGCGCTCGGCCACTCCGCCGCGGCTTTCCAGATTGTAAATTGTCCAAAATCTCCTTCCGGCATTTACATTTCATTCCACATTAACTCCTTCCATATTTCTTTTGAGAAACGTGTCATGATTTAAACCGAATGGTCGGTCCTATGTGTCTTCATAACACTTAACTTTTGTCGGCTGGAACCATTTTCTCATTCCTTTCTTTTGTTTAAATATTGGAGCTACAACTTCTACTCTCTACCTACCTTTTAAATCTGCGGCATGGCAGTTACGTAAATTTTCTCAGGAAACTGGTTATCTACATATTTCAATTGTTCAAATGTTTGTACAACTTATGGGACTTAACTACGGGGTCATCAGTCCCTAAGCTTACAAACTACTTATGAACTAGCTAAGACTAAAGACGGCACAAATATCCATGCCCGAGGGGGGATTCGAACCCCCGACCGTAGTGGCCGTGCTGACCGTGACTGGAGCGCCTCAGTCACCTCGGCCACCGCGGCCGGCTGAGCTCTAGTTCTAACCATTCTTAGCACGAACCTACATTCTGAAAATTTTCTCATTGATCCAATGAATAAAGTAATGAAATGCACAGCATTGTGTTACACTTCAAACAAAACAAAATTAATACTACTAAGAAAACACTGCAAGCATTTGTTAATCTCAATTAAAAGAATTACTTCAGGCTTCATTTCACGATTAATTATTATTCTGATGATGAAAGCATCCGGGTGGCCAAAAATTATAAGTTTAACACTCACGGTCGACGTCTTCAAGATGCGTGTCGCGACGACCGCGTCGAAATACAGCCGGCAGGCGGTGCGTAGTAGACATGGAACAGGAGCAGGAGCCGAACCCGCGGCCTGACGAAAGGCAAGCAGGGAAGCAACCAACTGTCCAGGCGGAGACGTAACCGCACCCGCAAGGCGCGCGCACCCGCTGTGCCTCGTGCGTTGTGTCGTACCCGGCCAATTTGACCGGCAGCCGCGCATTAACACGCCGCAAGGAATCCAGACGCACGGAAACCAGAGCTGCTTCGTTGCAGCGCGCACACCGGCGCGCCTGACGTAGCGTAATAAGACACCGGTAGCATAGCGAACAGCTGTCCAACACTCTCATACGCCGAAGCCGCGTATCCACTTTCCGCGCCAGTCGCATCGAACAGTTCGTGCGCGGCACATGTGTGCATGTTTGGACGCGGCAGCCGCGCTCAGTCGATACGATGCTCTAGCTCCGCGGCAGGTGTTCGCAGATGGTCGCTGGCAGTGGGTCACTCCACAACAGGTGTCGCTTGTGGTTGGTGTTTGTTACCTACAGTGCAATGAATACGGCTCGTGCAGCGGCTGCCTTCATCTGATGTATAACATGGAAAACCATAGAAAGCAGAAACGAAAAGTGCGTTGGTGGATGAGGGAATTGTATCGCCAAAAGAATGCAGTATGAAAACCGACTATTGCAAGATATGGCTTTAGACGTCCTGGAAGATGCAATAAAAAAATTATTCCATTGTCGTTAGACGATTTCGAACTCTTAAATGCGATGATCGAACCAAATATAAGTAAACTTAACACCCACTTTCGAGAGGCTATTACTGCAAGAGAACGTCCTGCAATTACTTTGAGGTTCTTAGTCACAGGAGTTACCTACGCAAGCTTGCAATACGTTTTCCGTGTCTCCAAACAATGAATATCAAGAATAGTGACGGAAGTTTTTGACGCCATCGTCGAGGCCCTCAAAGAAAGAGTTCTTACTTCTGTAGGATGCCAATAAAGATCATCCTCTTTTTCAGTTCCTGACTTGGAATCTTGCGCCGGCCGCGGTGGCCGAGCGTACTGCGGCGCGCCAGTCACAGTCTGCACGGCCACTACGGTCGGGGGTTCGAATCCCCGAATCCCTCCCCCCCCGGGCATGGATATTTGTGCTGTCCTTAGTATTAGCTAGTTCATAAGTAGTTTGTAAGTTTAGGGACTGATGACCCCGTAGATAAGTCCCATAAGCTTTGATTTTGAATCTTGCCCCGCGTGAGTAACCGATCGGTCTGGAGCCCCAAGTTACGGATCGCGCGGCCTCCCGCGTCGGGGGTTCGAATCCCCCTCAGGCATGGATGTGTGTGTTGTCCTTAGGTTAATTTAACTTATTTGTAAGTCTAGGGAGTTATGAACAAAGTAGTTTGGTCCCATAATAATTACAATTGTTTGTTCTTGGAATCTTCAGTATACTGCTTATATGTTTCCGTGCGTCCTCGCGTGTATTTTTCTTGTAGTAGACCTTGTTTACTGGATTCCACAACACCTATTTTGCTTTGTACAGTTATATCAGGGCAAGACACGTCTCGTTGTGCATTGAATGTCTGGATGGTAAATTAAAGCTATGATTGACACTGAAATGATTTATTTAGGAAAAGGAATACATGATCCTACATAGGGGAGGTTTGCGGCATTCTTGCGTCTCATAAAGACCTATCTGACGCGTGCCGTAGGTAGGCTCGTGGCTCCACTGCCGGTATAAAAGATCCGAAAAAAGCGTATTTTTCGTCTGGGTCGCGCCGCAACATCAGCGCAGTGTCAGCACTGACGGTACGGCATGTGCTCCCTCGCCTCATGGCTCTGGCCGTGAAAAACGGCTCGAAATTATCACATCCGTTACAGAATTAGTAACAATAAATTCTTACCGTACATCCTTTACGTTGGGTCTCTAAAGAGAAAACATCTTAGAACTATGCTCAGATGATTGCAGATATTGAACTTGAGGCTGTTTCAGTTAAACGCTTGCTTGAACAAATGTGCACAGTTAGAAATCAAATGTTCAAATGTTTGTAGAACTTAAGGGACTTAACTAAGGGGTCACCAGCTTACAAACTACTTATGAACTAGCTAAGACTAAGGACGGCACAAATACCCATGCCCGAGGGGGGATTCGGACCCCCGACCGTAGTGGCCATGCAGACCGTGACTGGAACGCCTCAGTCCCCTCGGCTACCGGGGCCGGCGCACTGTTAGATGGAATTGGTGTACATACTGATCTTTCCTAGTATACTATTCCGTGTTTATGTGTCGTACATTTTACGTAGTAGTGGTGTTGTTGTTTTCTTTTATAAGGTGTAGCGAATGACGTTGCGATGAATGCACGATGTCTTGAATCGTTGCCATTGGAAGGTTTGCTCATGTTGTAAAATACTTAAGCCTGCTGTGTTCTTTAAAAAAGCGATACAAATATGGTCTTTTGTGTCATATTGGCCCGATGTGGTATTTGAAAGGTATAATGAAAATGAATTATTATGATTTTGAAAGTCGGTTTATTTGTTACAATATTTATAAATTTTAAAGTATTAGTTGCCATTAATATCAACAATAAAGTATGTTCTCGCCCTCAGTAAACCGTTACACAACAGTTTTACGCAGTGTATAAGCTATTAATCGCAAGAAAAAAAATTAAAACATAGTGTTACTTTTCACAATTTGTGCAGTGGTATGTATCTAACGTCTGTTTTACAAACATATTTCGTACAATTTGAGCACTTCATTAGGGTCTTGCTGTCGCAACTAAATCGACAGAATTTGCATCTGGAATGTTTGAAATTTCAGCTGCCACCGCTGGAACTTGTTGTTGGTGAACATCCGGTTTGTACGAGGGTGAGTCAATAAATAAGTGACAAACTGATGTAGACACGCGAGTACGGCGCGCTGTGTAGGGGTATTTCTCTACCACTACGTTACATCCGTCTTGTGGGTTGCAGCAGCTTAAGGAAGCAAAGTTACACTTCACAATCGTCGCTTATAGGAAGCAAACGCTGCCACAAGAATTCCATGCTCCAGACTTTCAAAACCTTCTCGAACGATAGTACAAATATTTTAATTTACAGGTGGAATTAATTGAAAAGTACAGCAATTTTCAGGCTTACAAACGCAGTATAGGCGTGTCTATTTTAGTTAGCGACATATTTTCCTAACAACTATCGCAGAATGTTCATTTTGTGGCAGCATTTTTCTAGATTAAATGTCAGGAGAAACTATGAGTCTTCCCAATTCGTGAAGAGATATTCTTCTTTTGTAAAGAAAATTTCTTTCCATCCTGGATTTAATTTCTCTCTGCAGAACAAAAGCATTACAGGCAGGAGTATCAATAACGTCCTAGAATATGTACATTGGGCATCGGTTGGTTTTCCTGTTGCATGTATTGATGCCAGTAAGCTGAGCCAATGTATCAACTGCTCCCTTACTTACATTGTAGTCAAATGTCTTTTTTTGTTTCTTGTCTTCTCTGTTGCTTATTTCCTCGCGGTTGTGTATTGTGCTCCTCAAGACAACATATTTGTTCTTGATTGGAACGCAAGACACGATGATGGTGTCCTTAGTAAAAAAGAACATAAAAGTGTGAACATCTTCATTGTTTGATATATTATTAGGAAATTCAGGCTTGTTTTTGTCAGTGCATATGACGTCAAGAAATTATCAGATGTGACAATTTCTCCGATTAGCTCATAAGCCTGATCCATGAAAACCCTCATACCTTCATTTTTCTCATGTGGTTATCCAGGTAATTTTCCTGTATAGATTTGTGTCATCAACACGTAAAAAGTGGCACTATCACACAATGTTCATATTTTTACCCCATATTACGTTTTGCTCGGGATCTATTGTTTGAATGGACTACGTCCTCGGAAAGCCGCAAGTTGACCAGCCACAGTTACATTTGTGACAGGATTATATAGTTATAAAACCATTGCCACCCACTTATCCCATAGAACTCTTATAGATGCCAACTTGTCCTTTACTCTTTGTACTTTTCGATCGAACGTGTAATCGGAACTAAAGTCACGTGAAATTCAACACAACCTTTCCAGCGATATTACGGCAGGAAAGGTGGGTCTTTACATTTCTGGATACCACAGACTCTTTACTTATTCACCAAATGAGCCGCGGCGGAGCGGCCGAGCGCATTGAGGCGCTATGCTACGATGCGCGAGGCCGTTCTTCGTCGGGGGTTTAAATCCCCCCTCGGGCATGGATGTTTGTGCCTTCTTTAGTATAAGCTAGTTCATAATTAGTTGGTAGGTTTAGAGACTGATGACCCCGTAGTTAAGTCCCATAAGCTCTACAAACATTTGAACATTTCACCAAACGATTTGTACACACCAGCCAGTATTAACAGGCCAATATAGGCCTAAAGTGTAATTTCATCTAATGATTAATAGCCATCACCATAAACTCTTCGGACGTCATCATTAGTCATTTTCACCACAGTACCCTGAATATTATCATTCATAGTAACAAGAAAAGATTATTTTATGTCACTTACTCAGGCAAGGCGTATCCTGACGAACCAGGAGTGAGCTTAATAATGTTTGCGCTAGATGCTCTTGCAATTTGCGGAAAAGGTTCTGAGGTCGATGTGATGTTCAAATGTTTGTAAAGTTATGGGACCTAACTACAGTGGTCATCGGTCCCTAAACTTTACTTACACTAACTTATCCTAAGAACAACACACACACCTATGCCCGAGAGAAGACTCGAACCTCCGACAGCGAATGACAACGCGCACCTCGGCAAGGCGCCTTATTCCGCACGGCTATTCCGCAACAGCAGGTCGATGTGATCTTTAGGTATTCAGACTGAATAAATTGAACACCGCGGACATTGTCATTTGATGCGTCGGTATCTGAAATATCTTCTGATTCAGATGAAGGATGAACGTTGACATTACTGGTGTGATATTCTACTTCATAAATAGTCTCATAACTACCAGATGCATTTACTAAAGCTTCCAACTGATCATCGTAAAGAACTCGTTTTGTCATAATAGCTAGACAAACGTCACTACGATAGATATACGAGCAGCGTCGGCACAGAACAGATGACAAAATGTGACTCTGGGCTATAATGTGTTACAGTAATTTGAACCCAGTCAGCGGCTTCTGTTGGTACGTAGGCTTCACACATTTCTGTAATAAAGAAAACCCGTTATGTGTATACTTCAAGCATGCAGAAATAATTTATTACTCTGTTAACTTTTAATTGGCCTGTTCATATTGACACGAGGAACACAGGTGTAAAAAATTAAGTTTTACGAAGGGAGAGAAAAGTTTTGTTTTTAATTTGAAATTTGAAGTATTTATAATGTCTCGAAATACAAAGTCATCAAGTTTATAGAAATAATATTTCAATACTAAAAAGCTATGAAAGAACAAATTTCTTTTCAAGTCGTAATGACCCGAATTGTCCACGTGGATTTTAGTAAATGGATAGAGAAAATAACCCTACTCAGCAGGATAAATCAGCTCTGTTGGTGAACTTTGCATGGTCTAAGTTAGCAGATCTTTCGAAGTGGTATTAATATTCTCTTTAAAGGGCTCTGTTACTTCGGTGTAGATAGTGATTATGATATAGCTCATGTTCCACAAAACCTTAAATGATGGAAAGAGCTTTCGAGTGTGACATGTCTTTATCGAAAGTAACTACGTGGGTGTCTAGGATGGAAAAAAAATTGGTCGGTTGTTATTAACTGATGTAGATGTTACCAGTTTGGATTGAATGTTCAGAGCTACTGATAAATAGTTTATTAAATGCGTCTATAAAGAATCACTCTAAGCGTTGTCAGAATGGGAGGTTTGCTGTTATCAATGGCGACGAAATGGAAGGTATACACCCCAATGAACCACAGACATTGACGAGATGGGGTGGCTTGCGTGCCTCAATTATAAAAATAGCTGTACAGTAGGTGCAACCACAACGGAGGGGTATCATGGAGAGGCCAGACAAACGTGTGATTCCTGAAGAGGGGCAGCAGTCTTTTTAGTATTTACAAGGGCAGAAGTCTGGATGATTGACTGAGCTGGCTTTGTAACATCAGCTAATGTGGCTTTGCCACACAGTTACTGCGAACGGCTGAAAGTAAGGGGAAACTAAAGCCGTTACTTTTTCCGAGGACATGCAGCTCTACTGTATGAATATATGATGATGGCATCCTCTCGGGTAAAATATTCCGAAGGTGAAAAACTTCCCCATTCGGATCTCCGGGCGGGGACTACTCAGGAGGATGTGATAATCAGGAAAGGCAACACTGGCATTCTACGGCTCGGAGCGTAGAATATGCTAACTCTTAACCGCATAGGTAAGTTAGAAAATTTGAAAGAGAAAAGGATAGGTTGAAGTTAGATATAGTGGGGATTCGTGAAGTTTGGTGGAAAGAGGAACAGGATTTCTGGTCAGGTGAGTACAGGAATATAAATACAAAATCCGTTGGGGGTATTACAGGAGTAAGTCTGATAATGAATAAGAAAATAGGAATGCGGATAAACTAGTATGAGCAACACAGTGACCCCTTTACCGTAGTCTAAATAGATACGAAGCAAACACCGACCACAATAGTACAGGTTTATATGCCAACTAGCTCTGCCGACGATGAGGACATCGAAGAAATGTATGAGGACGCAAAGGAAATTATTCAGACAATAAAGGGAGTGGAAAACTTAATTGTGGTGGGAGAGTGGAATTCGGTAGTAGGGAAAGGAAGGGAAGGAAAAACAGTAGGTGATTATGGATTGGGAAAAAGGAATAAAAGGGGAAGAATTTTGCATGGAACATAATTTAATCATAACAAACACCTGGTTTAAGAACCACGAAAGATGATTTTATACGCGGAAGAGACCAGGAGACACCGGAAGGTACCAGATAGATTTTGTAACGGAAAGACATAGATTTCGGAAGCAGATTTTAAACTGTAAAACATACCCAGGGACAAATATAGGTTCTGACGATAACTAATTGATCGTGAACTATAGGTTGAAACTGAAAAAAAAAAAACTGCAGAAACGTAGAAATATAAGGAGATTGGACTTGGATAAATTGAAGGAATCTTTAGTTCTTAAGAATTTCAGAGGGAGCTTTAGGCAACAATTGACAGAAACGGGGGGAAATAAAACAGAAAAGGAATGGGTAGCACTGAGAGATGACATAGTGAAGGCAGCAGAGGACAAAATAGGTAGAGGCAAGACCTCCAAAAATCCTAAATTTAATTGATAAAAGGAGAAAATATAATATGCAGTAAATGAAACTGGCAAAATAGAGTACAGACGACTAAGAAATAAGATCGACAGTAAGTGCAAAATAGCTAAGCAGGAGTGGCTAGACTGTAGAAGAATGTATGAATAGGGGAAAAATAGATACCGCCTACAGGAAAATAAAAGAGAAGTTTGGGGACAAGAAAAGCAGCTGTGTGAATATAAAGAACTTAGAGGGATAACCAGTTCTCAGCAAAGAAGGGAAAGCTGAAAGATGGAAAGAGTATATAGAGGGGCTCTACAAAGGAAATGAACTGACAGACAATATTGTAGTAAGGGAAAAGGAAATAGATGAAGATGAAATAGTAGATACTATACTGAGAGAAGAATTTGACAGAGACCTGAAACAAACAAGGCACCTGGCGTAGATAACATCCCTTCAGAACTACTAAAGTCTCTGCGAGAATCAGCCATGACAAAACTATTTCACCTGGTGCGTAAGATGTACGAGACAGGCAACATACCCTCGGACTTCAAGAAAAATGTAATCATCCCCATTCCAGAGAAATCAAGTGCAGACAGGTGTGAAAATTACAGAACCATCAGTTTAATATGTCATGGTTGCAAAATTTTAACAGGAATTATTTACAGATGGAAATTGTGGTAGGAGCTGACCTCGGGGAAGATCAGTTTGGAATCAGGAAAAATGTAGGAACACGGGAGGCAATACTCACTTTACGGCTTATCTTAGAAGATACATTAAGGAAATGGAAACCTACATTTCTAGCTCTTGTAGATTTGCAGAAAGCTTTTGACAATGTTGATTGGAATACACACTTTCAAATTTGCAATCAGCAGAAATAAAATATAGAGAACAGAAGGTTATTTATAACTTGTACAAAAACCAGACAGCAGTTATCAGAGTTGAAGGGCATGATAAGGATGCAGAGGTTGGGAAGGGAGTAAGAGAATGCTATTCAATTTGTACATTGAGCAAGCTATAAAAGAAAGCAACGAGAAATTTGGAGAAGGATTAAAGTTCAGAGTGAAGAAATAAAAACATTGCGTTTTGCGATGGTCGCAGAACAGAGGATATAAAATGCAGAATGGCAATGGGAAGAAAAGTGATATTGAAAAAGAGAAATTTGTTAACGTCGAATATTAACATAAGTGTAAGGAAGTCCTTTCTGAAGGCATTTGTGTGGAGTATTGCCTTGTATGGGAGTGAAACATGGACGATAAACAGTGTGGACAGGAAGAGGATAGAAGCTTTTGAAATGTGGTGCTATAAAAGAATGCAGAAGATTAGGTGGGAGGATCGCGTAACTAATGAGGAGGTACTGAACCGAATTGGGGAGAAAAGAAATTTCTGGCATACCTTGACTAAAAGAAGGGATAGATTGGTAGGACACATTCTTAGACATCAAGGAATTGTGAATTTAGCGTTGGAGGGAAGTGTGTGGGGTAAAAATCGCAGAGGGAGACCAAGAGACGCGTATAGTAAGCAGATTCAAGTGGATGTGGGTTGTCGTTCTTATGAGGAGATGGACAGGCTTGCTCAGGATAGAGTAGGGTGGAGAGCTGCATCAAACCATTCTCCGGACTGAAGACCACAACAAAAACACCTAGAATGTCTCATAGCGCTGATCGATCGAGAAGGCGGTTTTTGCATGGTGTACTGCAAGAAGTATAGCCCTTTCTCAGATGATTGATTGTTATCGTGTTTGTACTTTTGATCAATGGGTACCATTGTTTTTCATGTTTGTTTAAGGCAGAGGAGTCTAAAGTAGTGGATGTTTCTCTCAGTAATTCACGTTGGAGTACATTAGATTCGTTTTCGATCGCTGCGTTGTACTTAAGTACCTGTCTGTGGTAGGTGCGAAGTACTCGCATTGTAATAAAAAAATGTTCGTTTAAGCAGATGGGTACGTTGACTTGTGTTTGAGGACGGTCAAATTGTCAGATTTTTGTCCCTGGAAACTAATAATTTCCAAATGTGTAGAGTTTTATGTTAATCGTTAATATGTGAGTGCAAACATTTTTTGTGTAAGGCTGTACCAATTTGTGTGTGGTGAATGGTCTCACTGAAGAGTGTCTGCTCACTGGAGTATCAAATTGCATAGTGTTTGGTTTTGAAGAACTAGGTTTGAAGAGTACAGTGAGAGGGTTTCGTTCAGTAGTGTAACAACTGGACTTCCGTCATGCGGAAGAGGAGTTATTTAATTTAGAACAGTTGTGAAATAGGAGAGAATGGTTCACAAGATAATAATGGATGATTATAATCGTGTTTTGTCGCAGTTCAAAAATTCGTCTAAGTTTCTGCACACAGATATGTTGGAGACTCTTGTCAGACACGTTACGACACACACACAATTCTCCATTTAAAAAGAAAAAACGAAATTACGATGTATATATGCAGGATATTATTCTCGTATAGACACCGTATTTTACGAAGGGTTAGATAATTCTCTAACATTTGAATCACTAGCTGAAAACCCGGCGTTGCCCGAGTATTTATTTATTTGCCTTGAGTTAGTACTCCTCCTATCAATTCTCTCCCTCTGTCCATCTCCTTTTTTTCTAAAATCATGTTTTATTTATCGGAGAATATATAAGAAATAATGTTGTCTTGCATAATGTACAAAATTATAAGTGCAGTCTCCAAAGAAAGAAAGATAGTAGTCAAAATACAAATGACATAAAATTCTTACGATATTATATTTATTGATTTATATATTTTACAGCTGTATAATTTACCAGTTACGTATTCATTTGTATAAGTGCCGTATGTCTGTAAAATCTCTTGGTAATACAATTAGTAATAAAGGAGTAATAGCTTAAAACTTGGTGCGTGATGGGGCGGCTTTCCATGAACGTTAATGTTTATCTGCTCATATCTCATGAAATACGTGTCGTACTGTGATAAAATGTAGAAGGTACATTCAACTATATTTGTGTACACTGTCTGTAAAGTTTCCTGCGGCTACAATTTGTAGCGTAGAAATTATAAATTGTAACGTCATACCGAGAGCCGTAGTTTTACTCCATAAACAGTGGAAAAGTAGTAAGCAAGACTTTTTTTCCTTTCATCATTTTACTATGGTTGCTAGCGAGAAAAGTTTAATAAAGGTTTGAAATTATGTTTAAAGTTTATTGCAAGTCGCTAAGTACTGTCATTCTCATACAGTGTATTTCGAAAGTCTCGCCGCATTATATAGCATTTTTTGCGATTTCTATTGGTTATGACGTAATATCTTTTGAACCATGTGCCGTATGTGATTCTTAACCGTGCAGCAATTGCTACCTCACGGTAAGGAAAGTGTGTACCAAATTTGGTTGAAATCGGTCCAATGGTTTAGGAGAAAATGAGCAGCATTGTCGCAAAATGCAGCAGTTTTTCGCGCATCTCATTGTTTATGACGTCATATGTCGTGAACTATATATCGTATGTGATTCTTACACTTACGGCGACCGGCCTCATGGGGTGAAGCTTACGTGTACACAATTTCATAAAGATTGGAACAAAACTGTAGATTTGTATGTAACACGTACAAACATACGGACACTCTGCTTTATATATTAGATAACTACTATGTCGAATAGGTTTAGAGACGTTGATCCACTAACTCATAATTAAGCTGTGTGCATAAATCTCAAAAGTGAGACCGCGTAGGGGGCTCGTTGATGGATGTACCCATACTCTGCCTCCGTATTTGATGCATGGGGCCGGCTCTAGGCGTAGCACGCTGCTTATCCAGGGTCGCGGTATGGAAGATAGGAGGCGGTCACATCGCAAGCGCTACCTGTGACGTGGCAGCATGACGACAGTCCAATCCGGGCGGCGAGAATGGAGGGCGCGGGTTCGAGCAACACCAACTAGAGACAAGGCCTTACAACAGGCCGTGCTACGTCACACTGACTATGACGCGGCCGCCAGCTGAATGGCTGTCCGCTGGGGCACGCCCACTGCCTCGTAGCGGCCAGCCAGTAAGCTGGCGGCCGCGGCCTGGTCAGTGTGACGTAGCTCGGCTTGTTGTAAGGCCTTGTCTCTAGGTGGTGTTGGTTCGAGCGACACCACCCAAAGAGAAGGCCGCAGCCACCTTGTCCCACGTTACGCAAAGCAGTTCGCTATCGCGTAGATGAATGGCTGGCCACTAGGGCCTAGTGGGTTGTACCCCACCAGCCGGCCACTGAGCTATGCGATAGCGTCCTGCTTTGCGTGACGTGGCACAACGCGCCGCGGTCTACTCATCCGGTGGTGTTGGTTCGAGTCCTGGGTTGTACACCACACGCCAGTCACCTCCGGGACAAGCAGCAGGCTGGCCGCTGCAATGGAGACACGTGGCTGAGCAATGCGGGTGAGACCGTCCTCCGCCAGGTTCTGCGCCCTCAGACGAGCACTGTCTCTTTTAAACCACAGTAGTCGACGCGGCAGCACACGCGATGGGCAGCGAGCCACTGGAGCGTCAGCAAGCGGGTATCCTCGGCGCCGGTTCCCACTAGAGCGCAGCAGTAGTAGTCGTGCAGCAGCGGCAATGGCAGGCTTTTTCCGCGTGGACGCGAAGGCTAGCGGTAACGGCAGACGCTGACGGTAGTTCAAAATGTTCAAATGTTTGTATAGCTTACGGAACTTAACTACGGGGTCATGAGTCCCTAAACTTCTAAACTACTTATGAACTAGCTAACACTAAGGACGGTAACCACAAAGCTTAGGTACGGATGTGGACACAATCAAACGCACTTAAAGACTCTCATCTCGGGCACAGGTTTAATGTAAGTAATAAATTCGTACATTTAAGTTAGTGACAGTAGCAAATTGGGCAGTTATGAAGCTATTCGAAAGACGTAGCAGGTTGTGTGAGACACATTTCACTTGTTTCATTACTTACGCTTTCATATTGTTATAAGGAAAATTAGATGACACGAAAGTATTCCTATGGGGTATAATCTTGAACGTAAGTGAATCGCGAACGATAAGCAGATTAGTCAAGAAGAGGTTGGAAGCTTTCAAAATATGGTCCAAATACAGTGATTAGCGGAAAGTCGGGTAAGATGGCGGCATTAACGTTTATTAAATTCCTTCTGGCTCTTACGTTGAAATCAGATATTTTATTTATGAAAAACGATTGCTTAATGTATCTCCTTTGTAATAAAGCTCTTAACCGTTTCCTAAGACTGAAGTTTTTTAGCTAGACCTGTTTTTGTTAAGGCTAGTCTACACGACGACACTAGGTTGCGAAACTCGTTGCATGAAATGAATTGCGCGCAACTAGTTTCGTGTATGTCTGTAGACACGGCGCCAATATCATACACTTCAGTTTCGTTGTTTTGTGAGTGCCGTAGTCGCCGTAGAATGAAATTTTTGGTAGCTGTAAGAGTTGTGGCGAATCTATTGCTTATCTGTGTGAAGTCGCTGCATAAGACTAAACAGAAAAAGAATAAGAAACATGTTTGGGTCCGTGAATGGATTAAAAAAAAGACGTCAGCTCTGTTGCTCAGCGACCTTGCTGAAAGAAATTGTGATCGAAGACCCTAGAAGTTATTTTAATCAACTAAGAGTGTCACCAGAGCAGTTAACGCTCCTCTTAAACAGAGTTAGTAATTTAATAAAGAAACAAGATACCGTTATGCGTGAAGCATTGTTACCAGAACTAAAATTACAAATTGCATTACGTTTCTTGTCAAGTAGATATTCGTCTCTGGAGTACTTGTACCGTGTTCCGAAATCCACAATTGCCATACTTCGTTTGTATAGGTATTTCGAATTGGATGTCTTTTAGTCTGCGATTCACTAATCGTCAACCCATCAATATTTAATTTCACCAATAATTGCCAGAAGAGCACTAACATGCCGTTAAAACCGCACAAACACCTACGCAACGCATATATGTTCAAAAACCGAGTTATTTCTCACGTTTCCCCCTTTATGTTGTATTTTGTTCTGCATTGGTCATAACCTAACCTAAAAACACGCGCAATCAGTTTCGCCAAAGGTGGAACGTGCCGAAACTATTTAGTTTCGTCAACGAGTTGCGCGAACGCCTGTTGCGCATGCGCTTTGGCCAGTAGCGCAATTTCATAAAACGTATTGTCGTCGTGTAAACTAGCCTTTAGAGTACCATTCGTCGACTTGCCCTACAGGTAGGGTAAGATGACGAAATGAACGTTTTATTTAGAAAAAAAAAGACTTTTATTGATGCTTATCTACTTATCAAATGAGACAGAGACATAACATTTCTCCTTTGCATCCCTGTAATTTTAGCCCGTACACTGAGCAGAGACTACTTCATCAACATGATTTTTACATAGTGATCTAAAGTAGTTTCAGGGAAGTTGAATTTCCTAGCGGTGCCTTTAACAAGCTTACCATTTTTTACACGCTGCATTGCCTCTTTCAATGATTCCTTGCCGGCCGCGGTGGCCGAGGGGCCTGAGGCGCTCCAGTCACGGTCTGCACGGCCACTACGGTCGGGGGTTCGAATCCCCCCTCGGGCATGGATATTTGTGCCGTCCTAGTTCGTAAGTAGTTCATAAGTAGTTTGTAAGTTTAGGGTCTGATGACCCCGTAGTTAAGTCTCATAGACTATACAAACATTTCAACATTTTTTTTTTTTTGAATGATTCCTTGCTCCATTTCTGTCACCCTGTCTTCCTAATGAACTGCATAATTCGTCATCTTAACCGCAATCAACTTTTTGGATTCATACTTGCATATGCACACAGCCTTACACAATAAATTCATTAAACCGTTATTAAAGCATCAGTAAATCCACAAGGTTTAATGTGAATCAACTGATATTCACTGGTACAAAAATATTACTTGCATGAAACTTATTTAAACCACAGGAAAAATTGTAACAAAAGCAGCATCCACTTCCTAGCCTCTGTTTTCAACAAACCAAAATGATCGAGCACTTCTATTTCAGGAGACACGACTGCAGAGCGCCCTAAGGAAGCGGTACCATAGTGCACGTTAAACAGTCTGTTGATTTATCGGAGAAATTCAAAATTTGTCATCTTAGTCTCCTCGTCAACTTTTCCGACCTTCCCCTATATGGGATGATCGTAAAACTATTTCAGAGCAACTGGATCGATTCGAGAGATAAAGTAAATAGTTCCACAACCTCATAAAAAGAGGAGATTGTTTCTATAGGACATGTTGTAAGACATCTTGCAATAGTAAATTTGGTAATGGTAGCAAGAATCAGTTTAAAGATAGTAGACGAAGGCCAACCAGTGACGATAGTAACAGACTGAAACAGATGAAGAAGCTACAGCTACATCTATATATTTATTCTGCAAATCACATTTAAGTGTACGGCAGAGGGTTTTTCGAACCGGTTTCACAATATTTCCCTACCTTTTCATTTTCTTATAGCCCGCGGAAAAGGGACATTTAAATCTTTAACGTCTTTCTTTTAATGATTTAAGCCAAACTAGTGCATCATTTCCGTCGCACTGTCTCCCCTGTGATAATACAAAACGAGCTTCTCTTATCTGAACTTTCCATATATCCTCTGTCCGTCCCAGCTGATGAGGATCCCACAATGCTCAACTACTCTCCAAAATAGTATGAACGAGCGTAGAGGAGGCAGTTTCCTTAGTACAACTGATGGTTGATTGTAGTAGATACACTAATGTGGCGAAATCCATCAAACTACTCTTGTTCGGAATCTCACAAATAAACAGGGGCCCCGGCGGCGTGGCTGAGCGCATTGAGGCGCTTTGCTACGATGCGCGAGGCCATTCCGCGTGGGGGATTCGAATCCCCCTAGGACATGGATATTTGTGTCGTCTTTAGTATAAGCTAGTTCAGAAGTAATTTGTAACTTTAGGGACTGATGACCCGGAATTTAAGTCTCATAAGCTTTACAAACATTTCAACATTTTTTGAATAAACAGGGTTATAGCCACAATAAATAAACCGCTTCATCGTAAAATGAAATAGTTGAAAATGTAGTTACAAAGCAATTACATCTTCTGAAAAACAATGGCAAACAGATTACGATTAAATACCCTTACGATACATAGAATATCGTAAACCCTAACGTTAAATATTCCACTGCATTCTTCCCTAATAATTGTATAATAATTAATGTTTGTTTGTTTGTATTTTTGTTCGTATTTTATGCACTGGCTTACCGTATATCCGATTGCGATAAAACTATGTCAACTCATTGCTTACACTCGCGCAAAGGCTATAGGCCTACTAAAATTAACATCATATGGTGAATGGCGGAAAGTGTTTTAGTTAATTCGTTTCTTACGCCTTCACGCTGAAATGGATGGACGGATAGGAATGAAATTTATAACAGAGATAGCTTATACCCTGCAGTAATACATGGGCTACCTTTCGCTAACCGCCGTTGGTGCATGGCAGAGGATACGTTACAACAAACTTCCAAATTGTTTGACTGGTCACCATGAAAGTCAGCACATAAATATATGTTTTCATGAAGGATATTTTTATAATCTGCAGTCCAGTAAATTTAGTATGACGGAGGGTATCTTGCGACTTTGACACCGTTTGACCAGTCTCCATGACACTTGGCGCCGATATGAATGTTTTCATATACAGGGCGAATCACCTAACACTTTCACCGGAAATATTTTGGAAACGGAAAGTGTGATAGATGTGCGGTTTTCACAGATTGGATTGGTAGTCAGGGCCTCGTATTTTTAGCCAACAAACAGATTGTAATATTTCTAAGATAGTGTATCTTTTATGCAAACATACAGTTTTTTAAATGGAACAATGGTTGTTTCTACCATGCACTGGAATGTTTGACACCAGCTGTGTACAAAGAATTTTGAATTACAGTTTTAACACGTTTAATTTGGCAGCTACAACCATTCAAAGTTTTGGGGGCGGAGGCTACGACAGCGTAGCTCACTGGCTGGTGGTCATGAGACAATGGGCCGTGCCCCAGGGGCTAGCCACTTTCCTTATACAGAGCTTTATGTACAGGGGGCCAAGTAATTCTTTCTCGTGGGCCGCGGTGGAGTAGCCGAGCGGTTTAAGGCGCCTCGCAGCGGAGCGCGCAGTTGTTCGCCGTCGGAGGTTCGAGTCCTCCCTGGGGCATGGGTGTGTGTGTTGTCCTTAGGTTAGTTTACCTTAGTTTAAGTAGTTTATAAGCTACAGACTGATGACCACGCAGTTTGGTCCCATAGATTTGCAAACATTTGAACATTTCTCGTGGGCCCCTGTGGACACTGCCTACGTCACAGTCAGCACTTTTTGTTATTGGCTCGAGACCTGCAGCGTGTCGCGGTTCAACATGCACAAACCGCGCCGTTGAGCCTACCTCAGCCAACACCACCTAGAAGACAAGGCCTCACAGGTGCCCGTGCCTACGTCGCACGCAAAGGCCGCGGTGGGCGTGCCCCAGCGGACAGCCAGTGAGGTGGCGGACGCGGACTCTAAGTGTGACGTAGGCACGGGCCGCTGTGAGGCCTCGTCTTCTAGGTGGTATTGCCTCAGCGCACCGTAGATTGCGTTCCCATGACAACACTGCCGCTGCCGAACCATTTACCGCGCGGCAGTCACTAGTGGGAACATGACCGCGCTTGACGCGCTTGCCGCGGCAGCCCCTAGTAGGGATGGCCTATGAGCGCGCTCGAGAAACGAGCGTCATTACGGCAAATTCTCGATAAATTCTCGAGTACTGTCAAGAAATTGTCGACAGTGCTGCGCTCTCTGGAGACTCAGCGAAACTGCTCTAGAAGGAAGCATTACGACAGAGCAGTCGTAATCGTTATCTTCCTTATATGTAGGGAAGAAACTAAATTAGTAATAATAGTAGAATGTTTCGCACAAGACAAAAATCATAGAACTATTATCAATTAAAACATGTATCTCACACGAAACAAAAACATTATTACGAAAGGAAGTAGTTGCAGAATGTGTCTCAGACCTCGAGGAGAAGGGGATTGAGATTGTCGACAAATAATAAAGTCTCCTCTCTTCTTTTATGATGTACATGGTTGTCAGAAATTAATGTTAACCCTTTGCTGAACAGCAGCCTGTACACTGCAGCCAGCCCACTCCCCACTAGGGGAAACTGAAAATATCAGTAAAGGATAAAGAAATCTAAATAAAAAGCACGTATCTCACTCCAAACAAAACAATGTTCTTTTTTTTTTTAAAGAAGATAGAGAATGATTCTCATAGGACTATTATTAAAAGGTATGTTACATGAAACAAGATCTTTATTGTTACCAAAAACGAATAGGCATTCCGCGTGTATTTATACTTAAATGTGAGAAGAATGCTACAACATGTTACACCCAAAAACTCCTTACATACATTTACTAATTGTAGAAAAAATTGGGCACAGCTGACAGTATTAGTCAGCGTTAAGTACTTACAAGGATTTCAGTTCCCGTCCTTATGATTTCACCTTAAAGCTCTGATTCTTTTCCAACACAACCACCACAATTTACAACTACAAAATTGCCTATTGGTTGTTTATCTTAATTCTGTTGCGAAGTTTGGATAGTGTTAATTTTCATACATGTTATCGGAGGGAAATTAAAAATTAAAGTTATCCGATACTGGCGGACTCTTTCCGCCGCTATCCTATATTCTAACCCAATTTGCTTTTAATGTAGTCTCAATGTGTAACACATATATGTAGTTGGGTATTTTGTCTGACTTGCATTAATAGAAAAACGAACTTCTGTATCAGTGAACGAATCTGATCGCTGGATATATTGTGTAATTTTAAATATCTTATCATGCCTTTGTAATTTTTGCTACACTACAGATCTTTTTAAGACAGTGTTGCAACAGACGCTGTCTCTATAGTTCGTAAAGTACTGCCAGCTCAGTGACTTGGTTTTTCGTGTGATCGATGTCGGTATTTAAATGGCACTTAAAGCAAGCCGTAAGGGCTGCAACCTACCGCAGCGCGTCGCGTGCCGTGCTGCCCCAGTCAACCGCCGTTTCTCGAAGCTTCTCGAGAATCGCTGTAGCGCCGGCAGCTCGAGAAATTCTCGGTGCGTTCCAGTCGCCGCGCCTCACAGTCCCGCAATTAAGTCCCTTCAGTTTAACAAACATTTGAACATATGAAACTGACGGTGTGTGGTGGAGGATACCTTGAGTACCGCTATCGGTTCTCCCTCCTATTCCAGCTACAGTAGCGGAGAGTCCCTCTTGACACAAAATAACAATGTAGACACGATCAAACTTTGAAACTACCTTCCAGGCATAGCAAAACTAAAGTCCACACAAGCAGTGTATTTCGTTACTGATGTTATGACTGGAAATGAGGGGTCACATTACTAACTTAGGTGCATTGGTATTGCTCAAATGTCGTTGTTTATATATTTGCGCCGGTGATGTAATGGCTGGCCGCGGTGGCCGAGGGGACTGAGACGCTCCTGTCACGGTCTGCATGGCCACTACGGTCGGGGTTCGAATCCCCCTCGGGCACGGATATTTGTGACGTCCTTAGTGTTCTGCGCTGCTTACTTCACTACGTGGCCCGCGCATGTGCAAGCGCAGCAAACAAGCTTATCAGACGTTGCCCACATTCGCGCACCTGTCGAGCGCCACAAGCAAAAACTTTTTGTGATTCTTTGCATAGAAAATAAGACTGTGAAATTACAGCTTGATACTGGTTTCGCTGTCACATTAATAAATAAAGATACTTATGAACTTCTGGGTTCGCCAAAATTGTCGCCGTCTCAACAAGTGCTAACAGCATATACAGGTCAAAATATTCCCGTGCTAGGAACGTGTAGCCTGCCCGCCTCTTTTCAAGGTGTAACAAAAACAGTTTCTTTTGTAGTTCTTCAGGCCAAATCTACCCAGAACATTTTTGGACTAGATGCATTCGGTTTGTTTGGCTTATCAATTCAAAGAGAGGTGCTTCAAATTTCGTCAGTAGTTCCTCAGAACAAAATCAGTGCATTGTGTGAAAAATATAGTGACTTGTTCTCGCCGGAACTAGGTTGTGCAAAAGGCTTCGTGGCACATGTAACTTTAAAAGAATCTGCAGTACCAAAATTTCGTAAAGCTAGACCAGTGCCTATCGCAATTCGTGATAATGGTGCTGCGGAACTTAAACGTTGGCAGGATAGTAGTGTGATTTCTCCTGTTTCTGCGAGTCGGTGTGCCTCGCCTATAGTAATTATACCCAAGCCGTCAGGAAAACTTCGTCTGTGTGCGGACTTCAAATCAACAGTGAACAGTCAAACTATTGGAGACACTTACCCCCTGCCCAGACCTGAGGAACTTATGGACAAATTAGGACAGGCTAGCTTCTTTTGATTGATTTAGCAGAGGCATACTTACAGATTCCGCTTGATGACGAGTCAAAACAATTTTTCGTCATTAATACACACATGGGCCTTTTTTAATTTCAAGCCTACCCTTTGGAAGTTCTTCCGCCCCCACTATTTTTCAGCGCTTTTTGGAACAGCTGACAGTTGCTGTGCCGTGCTGCTCGAACTATTTAGATGATATTGTGGTCTCAGGGCGCACGGTTGAAGAACATTTATCAAACCTGGAGTGCCTTTTCAAAGTGTTGACTGCAGCAGGTCTACGTTGCAATAAAGCAAAGTGTTCGTTTTTTCAAACTGAAATAGAGTACCTAGGCCATGTGATTAATGCCCAAGGAATCCATCCCTTACAGCCACATCTTCGAGCAATCAAAGACTTGCCTCCTCCTAAGAATGTGCATGAATTGCAAGCAGTAATGCGAAAGCTTAACTATTATTTCAGGTTTATTCCCAATGCCTCTCAGATTGCAGCTCCACTGCATCGCTTACTTAGGAAGAATGTTCCTTGCGTATGGTCCGAAGATTGCCAAGTCGCCTTTGACAAATTAAAGTCTGCACTACTCAGTGATGCATGTTTGATTCCCTTTGACCCCCAGAAGCCTGCAGTGGACGCCTCGTCGAACGGTCTGGGTGCAATATTGTCACATCGTATTGGTTCTCACGATCGTCCTATTGACTTTGCATCCAAGCTACTGACGCCAACGCAACAGAATTACAGTCAGATAGAAAAGGAGGCCTTAGCAATCATTTACGGCGTCACAAAGATTCATCATTATCTCTATGGCAGAAAATTCTATTTGTTGTCTGACCACAAGCCTCTCACGTCGTTGTTCTCACCGACAAAACCAATTCCGCCACGAACGGCACAAAAGCTTCAGAGATGGTCCTTAATACTGTCTAATTATCAGTATGAGATTTTGTACCGACCTACCACTAAACAAGCCAACGCGGACACACTTTCCCGACTTCCGGGTGGCCAGGATGTGTCATTTGATTCTTCGGAAATGGCATGTTGTCAGATAGACTCCAGAGATGCTTCCGCTATCGCAGACTTTCCTTTGAACTCTCGTCGGGTTGCACAGGAAATATCGGCGGATGCAGACATAAGTGTGGTAGCACGTTTTGTTCGCTTTGGTTGGCCTGCCAGAGCCAAAGACATTGAGCTGCCTCTGGTTCGACGTTATTTTGCACAACGTCATGCATTGTCTTTAAGTCATGGTGTTCTGTTGTTACATACGGACAACGACCAAACAAGAGTGATTGTTCCTCGCTCCCTGCAACGAGAAGTGTTACGCCTCCTGCATCAAGGACATTGGGGTATTGTTAGGACAAAGCAATTGGCCAGACGTCATTGTACCTGGGTTGGTATGGACGCCCAGATAGAGAGCATGACGTCAGAGTGTACAGTTTGTGCGGAGCATCAGGAGGCTCCTCCGCAACGTTTCTCAGACTGGCCACGCCCCAAGGGACCATGGTAAAGTTTACACATTGACTTTGCTGGACCTTTCTGGAATACGCGCTGGTTAATTGTTGTAGACGCTTTCAGCAAGTTTCCTTTCGTGATTGCCATGAACTCAACGACAGCGTCTAGTACAATCAGTGTCTTAACATCAGTGTTTTGCATCGAAGGTTTGCCTGAAACTATCGTCAGTGACAATGGACCTCGGTTTGTTAGTGCGGAATTTCAACAGTTTTGTCGTGTGAATGGCATTCAGCATATCAGTCCAATGGTGAAGCAGAACGTTTCGTTCGAACATTCAGGTCTCACATGGAAAAGATGAAATTTCAGCACTCCAGGCAGCAAGCACTTCAAATTTTCCTGTCTACGTATCGGTGCATGCTACGTGACGGCCCGTCTCCTGCCGAGCAGCTACACGGCCGCCGTCACCGCACTCTCCTTCACCTGCTGCAGCCTCCCACGTACCGAGTCGGTTCGTATGGCGCTTCGCGTTTTCAGGTTTCGACGCCGGTGCTGTACAAGGTGTTTGCTGGCCACAACAGATGGATGCCGGGCACCATTCAGCGCGTGCTCGGTCGCAATATGTATGTTGTACGTTCTTCCACAGAGTCGGAGCTGCGGTGCCACGCAATGCAATTGCGCCTGCACAGGACGCGCGATCCTGTCTCTGGTTCCTTGATTCCAGACCCAGTTCATCGCCAGGGAGCACAGCCACATCGCTCGAAGACGGGTCCAGCGTCCCCTGACTACGAGATACCCCTCAGGGGCTCAGCATTAGTTTGCTGAGTACGGGCTTGGCGAACCCGGGGTCCTGAGCCGTGGGCTGTGTCGCGCCAACAGTCCGCTACACCGTAAGCTCTGTGCTTTCCTCAACGACCATCGTTCGGCGCGACGATGGAACGTTGTACGTTTCAGAGCCCGGGGATCTTGGCTTAATCGCCCGGGTCGCGAGGACGGTACAAACCTCTATAAAAAAAACCTCAATCTCAAGGTGTGCTACGTGCCGAGGAGATGCATGGCTGTTGAGGTTGAACAGCCGCTAGCGAGCAACCTCTGAGGAACCTGCCGCACCTCAGTTGTACAAGGCTTACCCAGGCAAGCGGGGCTCTGCCTGGGTGGACCTCTTTTCCCTAGCTGCTCGTGGGACGAAAATGAAACGAGCGAATAAAAGCGTGGCCGGTCGCGAAAACGGCGTCTCTAAGCGTGGAAGAGGAGATTGTAATGCTGCTGGATATGACCCCCGTTCGTTCCCTTCCCTGGCTACGCCATGGGAAGAACGCAGGGCCAGAAGTCAAGGTGAGTCGTATGCCCCCCGATACCTAGTTTGCTCACGCACTGATGGGGAATCATTTGCGTCGACTAAGCCAATGTTTTTTGTTGAGCATCTGGAAGAAAAGTACGGCGAGGTGGAGGGTATGTCCAAGATGCGATCTGGGTCAGTCTTGATAACGACGTCATCCCCAGCACAGTCGCGGGCGTTGCTCGCCTGTGAGAAGCTGGGTGATGTTCCCGTTACCATAACGCCTCATAAGAGCCTTAATATGGTCCAGGGTATTGTCTACCATCGAGATCTGTTGTTGCAATCTGATGATGAGCTACGGTCACACCTAGAGCGGCGCGGTGTCCACATCATCCGACGCATTTATAGGGGTCCGAAGGACAACAGGGTCGCCACCGGTGCTTTCATCTTGGCTTTTGAGGGTGACACATTACCTGAAAAGGTCAAGGTGATGGTTTACCGGTGTGACGTAAAGCCCTACGTCCCTCCCCCTATGCGCTGCTTTAAGTGCTGGAGGTTTGGGCACATGTCTTCCCGGTGTGAGGCCAATCCCACATGTCGGGAGTGTGGACGTCCATCACACCCAGACGTCCCTTGTGTCCCACCTCCAGTCTGTGTTAACTGTGGACAACATCATTCACCCTGCTCACCAGATTGCACAGTCCTCCATAAAGAAAGGAAAATAATGGAGTATAAAACCCTGGACAGACTGACCTATTCAGAGGCACGGCGCAAATATACTAAGCTGCACCCCGTGACCATGGGTAAAAGTTTTGCGACAGCAGTTAAAACTGTTCCAACTCTGCCATCTCTGACCCCATCTGTTCAGCAAATCTCGGTGGGCCCACAGGCCCAATCATCCACTCTCCCCCCCTTGACAGCTGGGGGTGGATCTCCTTGTATTGCTCCCAAACCCTCTACCTCGGGAGCAATACCATCCCAACCAATGGGGACACTGGTCCCCACCCCAGAGCCAGAGAAGCAACAGCCTTCTCTGGCTCCTCTCGCGAGGAAGGGTTCGGTTGAGTCCCACCCCTCCTCGGCTTCTTCCTCTGGGACGACAGCTACCGGCCAGTGGCAAACCGTGGCCAAGAAGGCTGGTCGTCGGGCCGCAAGGTCTTCCTCAGTCTCGGAGACTGAGTCCCCGACGCCCTCCAGACGTGAGAAGCCAAAATAAAAGCGAGAGGCTTCCAAGAAGAAGCAAACACACGGGAAGAACAAAGAGACACCGGTGGTTCCCCCACTTCTGCCCCCGCCCTCATCCTCAGAGGACGAGGACGAGGTGAAGATACTAGCGTCTCCTGAAGACCTAGATCTCGAAGGACCATCGAAACCGATGGAAGTAGATTCTACAGCTTCGCGAGCAGTGTCAGCGAGTGATCATGAGGTATAATAAGTAGTTCATATTGCCTCATGTCATCCCAGTTATCAGACAGCGTTATTCTCCAGTGGAACTGCGGCGGTTTTTTCACCCGCCTGGCTGAGCTGCGACACCTTTTGAGCATAACACCCGCTTTCTGCATTGCCCTCCAGGAAACATGGTTTCCGGCAATGCGGACCCCTGCCCTCCGGGGCTACAGGGGATATTATTGTAATCGCAGCCAGTATGACAGGGTATCAGGTGGTGTGTGTGTGTATGTCCTTACCTCTGTATATAGCGAGTCTGTGCCCCTTCAGACGCCGTTGGAAGCGGTGGCTGTTAGGGTAAGGACAACGCAAGAGTTCACCGTTTGCAGTCTTTACCTCCCTCCTGATGGTGACGTCTCTCAGACTGTTTTGGCTGCACTACTTTGTCAACTCCCTCCACCTTTCTTACTACTGGGTGACTTTAATGCCCATAACACCTTGTGGGGTGGTTCCACGATTTCTGGCCGAGGCAGAGTAGTCGAGGACTTACTATCTCGTCTTGACCTCTGCCTCTTGAACACGGGTGCCCCCACACATTTTAGTGTGGCGCATGGCACGTTCTCGGCCATTGATCTGTCAATTTGCAGCCATGGCCTTTCATCATCTGTCCACTGGAGAGCCCACGATGACTTGTGTGGCAGTGACCATTTTCCCATTTTCCTGTCACTCCCACAACGTCAATCCCCAGGGCGCCTGCCCAGGTGGGCCCTACACAAGGTTAACTGGGACGACTTTACCTCTGCTGCCACTGTTGATCCTCCCCCACTCGACAACGTCGATGTGGCGGTCGAGGGCACCACGCGCACCATTATTACAGCTGCAGAAGCTACCGTTCCCCGTTCGTCGGGGTCCCCGCGGCGTAAGACGGTACCATGGTGGTCGCCAGAGGTCGCAGCGGCTATTAAAGATCGCCGACGGGCTTTACAACGGTACAAGCGGCACCCGTCTCTGGAGCACCTCGTAGCTTTCAAGCGGCTCCGTGCACGTGCATGTTATCTCATTAAGAGACGAAAGCAAGAGTGTTGGGAGAGGTACGTCTCCACTATTGGCGCAGGTACCTCCACCACCCAGGTCTGGAACAAGATAAGGCGTTTAAGGGGACACCCAACACCAGCAGGAATCCCTGGGATCTCTGTGAATGGCATAGTATGCACGGACCCGGCCACGCTTGCAGAGCTGTTTGCCGGGCATTATGCTCATGCCTTCTCCTCTCAGAATTACCTCCCAGCTTTCCGTACATTAAAGGAGCAGGTGGAACGCCAGCCCCTCTCCTTTACCACCCGCCGTACGGAGGCATATAACATGCCGTTCACAGTGTGGGAATTCCTAAGCGCTCTTAAAAAGTGTCCGGACACGGCTCCAGGACCCGATAGCATCCACAGCCAGATGTTGAAACATCTTTCAGCGGAGAGCCAGCGTAATCTCCTTGCGCTCTTCAACCACATCTGGTGCGACGGGGTATTCCCTTCGCAGTGGCGGGAGGGTATCATCATACGGGTGATGAAAACAGACAAAAACCCTGCTCATTTGGATAGCTATCGGCCCATTATGCTGACCAATGTCCTCTGTAAGCTGTTGGAGCGCATGGTCAGTAGGCGGTTGTGCTGGATCCTCGAGACTCGGGGCTTACTGGCACCATGCCAGGGCGGGTTCCGCCAGGGTCGCTCCACCACCGACAACTTGGTGTACCTCGAGTCCGCGATCCGCACAGCCTTTGCCAGGCGCCAACACCTGATAGCCGTCTTTTTTGATATGCAAAAAGCGTATGATACGACCTGGCGACACCACATACTTCTCACGTTACATGGTTGGGGTCTTCGGGGCTCACTCCCGATTTTTATTAAAAACTTTTTAGCTGTCCGTACTTTTTGTGTTCAAGTAGGTGCGTCTCGTAGTACCTCTCATGTGCAGGAAAATGGGGTTCCTCAGGGCTCTGTTTTGAGTGTCCCCTTGTTTTTAGTAGCCATAAACGGCTTAGCGACAGCAGTTGGGTCGTCAGTATCCCCCTCTCTCTATGCTGACGACTTCTGCATTTCTTTTAGCTCTTCCAGCACCCAAGTTGCTGAACGTAGGTTACAAGGAGCCATTCAGAAGGCACAGTCCTGGGCTCTGGCCCATGGCTTCCAGTTCTCTCCTGCAAAGACCAGAGTTATGCACTTCTGTCGGCTTCGGACGGTTCATCCACAGCCCGAACTTTATCTTGACAACCACCTCTTAGAGGTTGCTGAAACCCACAGGTTTTTAGGGCTCGTATTTGATTCTCGGCTGACATGGCTCCCTCACATTCGACAGCTGAAACAGAAGTGCTGGCGCCAGCTAAATGTTCTCCGCCATCTGGGCCATACCAACTGGGGTGCCGATCGGTCCACACTGTTGCGGATATACCGCGCTTTGGTGCAGTCCCGTCTGGACTTTGGATGCCTTGCCTATGGCTCCGCATCCCCCTCGGCATTGCGTTTGCTGGACCCCATTCACCACTGTGGGGTTCGCATCGCGACGGGTGCTTTCCGCACCAGTCCCGTGGACAGTTTACTTGCAGAGGCCGGGGTCCCACCTCTGCGGATCCGCCGCCAGCAACTGCTCGCGGCCTATGCTGCTCATGTTCATAGCACGCCAGGCCACCCAAACCAACGTTTGCTTTTCTCCCGCACGGTCGTCCGTCCTCAACAACGGCGACCCCGTTCCGGTCACACGATCTCCTTCCGTGTCCAGTCCCTTCTGTTGGAACTAGATTCTTTCCCTGTCCCATCTCCGCATCGGGCCCGTACGCGTACGCCCCCATGGCGTGTACCGAGGCCATGCTCTAGGCTGGACTTGGCCGATAGACCTAAAGACTCTGTTCCTCCAGAGGCATTCCGCCGTCAGTTCTTTGCTGTTGTTGCAGAGTACACTGGACACGACATCGTCTATACGGACGGTTCGTTGGTTCGTGGCCGTGTTGGCTTTGCCTATGTTCATGGCGATCACGCTGAGCAGCGGTCTCTGCCGGATGGCTGCAGTGTGTACACTGCCGAGTTGGTGGCCATTCTCCGTGCTCTTGAGCATATGCGCTCCTGCTCAGGTGGGTCTTTTCTGCTCTGCAGTGACTCCCTGAGCAGTCTTCGCGCGCTCGATCAATGCTACTCACGTCCCTCCTTGGTGCTGGCTATCCATGAGACACTTTTTGCTCTCGACCAGTCAGGACGCTCTGTGGTCTTCATTTGGTCTCCTGGTCACATCGGCATCCCGAACAATGAACGAGCCGATGAGCTAGCCAAACAGGCTGTCCATGCTTCCGTGTTAGACATTGGCCTCCCAGCCTCAGATTACCAGTCTATGTTGCGCCATAGAGTACGTGAGCTTTGGGCCGCAGAGTGGCGTAGCCTGAGCCACCCCAACAAACTCAGGGCAATAAAGGAGACCACAGCTGTGTGGCACTCGTCCATGCGGGCCTCTCGCCGGGACTCGGTAGTCCTGTGCCGGCTCCGCATCGGCCATACTTGGCTGACCCATGGCCATCTCCTCCGCGGTGAGGACCCGCCTCGTTGCCGTTGTGGCTGTCCCTTGACGGTGGCCCACATTTTGATGGACTGCCATCTTTTAGCCGCTCTGCGGCGGGATTTTAATTTTCCTGTAATTTTATCTGAAGTTTTACGTAACGATGCCAATATGGCTGATTCTGTTTTAGGTTTTATTCATGACAGCGGTTTTTACAACTGTATATGAAGCTTGTGTTGCCCCGTGGCTGACCCTTCCTATTTTATTTTCATGGTCGGTCAACCACGAACTTTGTCTTTGTCATTTTATTTCCACATTTGTTTGCTGTTTCCGTGTGATTGTGTCCTTTCGTGTTGTCTCTTGACTTTTTGTTCTTTGTCGAATTTGTTTACATTTTATTGATTGAGTGGGGTTTTCCTCCCGTAGCAATTTTAACTCTGGGCGACCTTTTCAGTGTTTCCACACTTCTCTAGCTCTTTGATGGAATGGGGGACTGATGACCTCCGCAGTTTTGTCCCCCTAAAACATCAAACCAACCAACCAACTACGAGATAGTACCCATGGAGGTAGATGCACCTTCATTGCAGTCGCCGCCGCAGTCGCCGCCTCAGCTGCCAGCGTCAACGAGAGGGACTCCGGGACCGTGCGTGCTCCCGCCGCCTGGGCCACGCACCTCAGAAGAAGATGACCTGCTCCCTCTGGGCGGAGGCGTGCGCCCTTCCCCTGGTTTTCGTGGGTTTCCCGGGGAATCGCTAGGTGTATACCGGGGCACGGACGGCGTCTCGATCCCAGCCTCAGCTACGACGCCCGTCCCACCAGTAACGCCCCCGCCCAGGCCCTCCTCTCAGTGCCGTCGCCGTGAGCCTCAGCCCTGCGCCACGACGACGCGGCGGTTTGTGGGGGAGGGATGTGGTGTTGCACAAGTCTAAAGTGCGCGCCACCTACTTTCGCCGCGCGCCGCCATGCACGCACGGCGCGGCATTCTTACGACGTCAGCCACGAGCGCCCTCTGCTACAACTCCGCTCGTGGCCACCACTGAACGACATCGTTCACTTGGGACTGAGATAGGAACCAGTTAACACTTCGGACTCAGATAGGCACCAGTTAAGACTTGGCTATCGAATAGGCACTTGGAATCATCAGTAGGCAGGCCTCAACTATGTATCAGCATTCTGCAGTCAAGAACTATGTAAAAGTTGATTATTACTAAGTCTCTATGAAATATATATCTCGTTCTAATTTACCCTAGTGTTTCTAGTTACTGCGGTCCCACTGGTTGCTCACCTCGTTGCCTGCACAAGCGTGCATCCTTTATTCCGGTGTCGGTCTCTTTCTACTCGGCCACCGACACCTACCAAAACCGGCGGAAACGAGACACAAAAGCGACGACGAGGCTGGGACACAAAACGTAGCATTAGTTAGTTCATAAGTAGTTGTAAGTTTAGGGACTGATGACCCCGTAGTTAAGTCCCATAAGCTATACAAACATTTTTATTAAAAAAAAAAAGAAAAAGAAAAAAGAAAGATGTGTTGAACTGTGTTTTTGGTGCATTATACACATTCAACAAAATGTTCAACTGTTTGTTAAGCTTATGGGACGTAACTGCGGGTCATCAGTCCCTAAACACACCAACTACTTAGAAACTAGCTTATACTACAGACACACAAACATCCGAGGGAGGATTCGAACCCCCGACGGGCAGCGGCCTCGCGCATCGGAGCATAGCGCCTCAATGCGCTCGGCCATTCCTCCGCGGCTCACATTCAACATCCATGTTCTGGAAACCTTGGAACCAAGACAGCGCAAAACGATTTTGATGTGTGTCTATTAGTTATGAACTGACGATTGAAACTGAAGAACTTGCGAAATTCTGGTAAGTGAAGAGTTTTGTGTAGCATTAGTTAAAAGGTGCAGGGATTTGTTAATGAGCATTAGGCGACAGTCGACTGGAACTGGATGTACGAATAGAGCTGAACAATATCGACAGTTCTGTGAGATGGTGTAATAAAGGATCGGAGAATGAAATAGACAAATAGAAATTATCTGATGAAAGGAGAAGATATAGAAACAAAGCAAATACATCAGATGAAATATAGTACAATTAAAAAAAAATTAAATAGCCAGGGAGTAAAATATGACAGTGGAGGGGTGGTGGTCAAAACATGGATACCGCATACAAGGAAGAAGAAAGAAGAATATCACGTCGGCGTCTTGTTCATTAGATACGTAGCAAACGCTTGGATACATTTTGTCAGGGATGCGGAAGGAAATCGGTAATGCCCATAGAAAGGAAGTGTTTGCCGAAATGATCTAGGGAAATCACGGAAAAACTAAATCAGGATGGCCTGAGGCGGATTTTAATTGCCATGCACCCAAATGTGAGTCCTGTGTGTTACCAATGTGTGCATACAAAGAAAATTAATGAGGCGTTTGGAGAAACTACATACAGGAGTATCGTATGACTAGCCAGTGTTCAGATGCAATACTAGTACTAAACAAAGAAGCAAATGCTGAAAGTTTTAGGAAGTATATTCAGGATAATCAGTGTAAACAGTAAAATTAAGTTAGTTACATTAATTTAATGAAAGTATTTATGTTAAAGGAAACAACATTTTTAAAGAAATCCATATGGAAAATTGGCTTAACTAGGGCTGTTTATCATCTTCTGTTTGCTTGTATCTTTGTAAAGGTAGAGCTATAGCTGAAATACGAGAATCAGGGTGCAATATTGTTAATTCACTTACTGTCTAATTAGGCATGTGACCTTTAAGCTAACTGAAAAACTTACAGATAAATTCTGAATTATTATTACCTGGGGTCCGTTAATTAGCTCTGCTATAACTGCACTAAATATAAAGGTAACATCTTAAATTGCCACTGTAAGGAAAGACGCCGTATCAGTAGGAAAATAGCAACACTGTCAAATTTTTTAAAATCACATCACTGGTGGTAATCCTACGAATTACTTTTTTAATTAATAGAAAGTCATTTTGCTCATATCTCATTACATCCCGAATTAAATAAATGAAGACGTAAGTCAATACAATGAAATGTAAAGAACCAAAAACCAAATTGATTTTTCTGTTTTTCCAAGATTATATTGCTTTAACCTAACGCGGAATTGCCATTGCGTACCGGGCTGGGCAAGTAATTTGTTTATCCTATACTGAGGATAATTCGGACGATTAAGTTTACACTGTCTCCCAACTGTACTAATAATGTTCAAATGTTTGTAAATATATCGCACCAAACAGCGTGGTCATCAATCCGTAGCTTACAAACTACTTAAACTAAAGTAAACTAACCTAAGGACAAACACACACACACACACACATGCCCTAGCGTGGACTCGAACCTCCGACGGCGAACAACCGCGCGCTCCGCACCGAGGCGCCTTAGACCGCTCGGCTACTCCACCACGGCTCCCATCTATATACTGTGAATGAATGGGTTGCTTATCATGAGAAGAGTATTGCTGACAAACACCGCCATATTCCACTACTGCAGTGACCCCATACCCATTGCCAAAGTGGTTCATGTGTTTTTTGTCGAGCATCAGAATACCGTAAAACATCCTCCCTGTCCAACACAATCGCCAGACCTCAATATCATTTAACAATTAAGGGGAATTTTAGAGCAGAGAGTGGGAAAAGATTTCGATCTACAACATCCTAGAATCAAATTTCGGATGTATTTTTGTTACCAGAGTATGACAAAATTCCGCTGGAATCGTTTCAGACACTCTGAAGAAACGCAGCTGCTCTCAAGGCGAATAGAGAGCCAACTCCTTATTAAAAATAAGTATCATCTCTTGATAGGTTTTTATGTACGTTGTCTAACTACTGTACGTACATCAATCTTGCAACTGAAAACCACAACAATATCAATCGTTTGTTCAAAGCAAATAAAGAAAATATAATTTTATCAGATGATATAAAGCGATTTAAAGTGCTCTTCTTTAACTGCTTTGCTCTATGGATAATCTCGTACTACCGAATTCAAGTCATCTTTCAATGAGTCAGATATAAATTATGGTAGAAGTGACTGATTATTAATTCAGTTTACAAACCATAGTTAACTTTCTTATAACTAATTTCGGGATTAGCCTAATAAACATGCTTGTTGCTAGAAACGCTGTAGGCCTATCTCTTGTGCAGTCTTAGCTACCTGCCCGTTCTATCTTACGTTTCACTAATTCAGTTTCGATAGTTTCTGAGGTCATCGGTCCCAAGACTTACAAACTACTAACTTCAACTAAATTATGCTAAGGACAGCACGCACACACACACATATGCTCGAGGCAGAAGTCGAACCTCCGACGGGGCAGCCGCCTAAGACCGCGCGGCTGTTCCCGGGCGGCTTCGATAGTTTCTTTAATGACCATCTTAGACTCAAAAATACTTCCGGTGACATCTTCATATGGAATGTGTTGTTTAGTTAGACTTGACCGAGGTATGTAAATCTGATATTCAACAGAAAGTTGTTGTTTCCACAAGTACGCTTGAGTATTCAATAGTAGTGTATTTCACATATGTCTAGCGAGACAACTGAACGGCTTGTTCGTTCAAATAGCTTATGGGACTTAACTACGGGGTCATCAGTCCCTAAACTTACAACTTAGCTAATACTAAGGACGGCACAAATATCCATGCCCGAGGGGGGATTCGAACCCCCGACCGTAGTGGCCGTGCAGACCGTGACTGGAACGCCTCAGTCCCCTCAGCCACTGCGGCCGTTATGAACTGCTTGTACGGCTGACTAGAAAAACTACAGTCCTTAGTGACTGATGAAACGAGATGTGAAAATTGAGATATATACTCTCATAGAATAGTCATGTCTTTGAAACGCGAGGTGTGGATGGTGAGAGGAGAGCGTTACTGGCGATTCAGATAAAGTAGCATGGATGATGCACAGGGAGCGCGGAAACCGCAACTGCACGGAGACAAAGGCCAGCCGAGGACGCGTGCAGCGCGGCTGTCGATACGACAAGCCACGCCTTCCGTGTGCAAACGCCGCCACACACGCCCGCCTCCAGCCCACCACTCTTCCAGGCCCGTTTCCTCTCCAGTTGTTCCATACATATTCTTCCATTGACGTAAAGCGTCTCATGTATACACATGTATCGTCATTAATATGTCTGTTGCTGAGGTATTTCTGATAGAAAGTCGAACAATTACGTGAAAACTGCTATCAGCGACCATGAATATTGTACCAATGCACCTAATTTCAGATTATAATAACATTTTTCAACAACTCATTTTCATTACACCCTTCAAATACCACACCGGGCCATTATGGCCCAAAAGAAAGTATGTGTCACAGCAGGGTTAAGTATGTTACAAAATGAGCAAACCTTGTAATGAGGACGATTCAAGACATCGTGCATTCATCGTAACGCCATTCGTTACACCTTATAAAAGAACGCAACATCACCGATACTACGTAAAATGAACGACACATGCACATGGAATAGATTACTGGGAAAGATCAGTATGTACACCAACTCCATCTCACTGTGCACATTTGTTTAAGCAAGCGTTTAACTTACACAACCTCAAGTCCAATAACTGCAATTACCTGACCATTTTTCTAAGACGTTTACTGTTTAGAGAACGAAGGTAAAGGATTATCATCCAAGACAGTGCAAAGACAATACTTCGATGTAGTAGAATAATAATTCTAACCATTTTAACAACCACATGCCCATTCTTCTAAGTTGATTTCTTTGGAGCCCTACCGTAGCAATGCAACATCCACAACTGGGCACACTACTTTGTTTGCATTAAACGAATATTATGCTCCTTATTAGAGAATATTAAAATCCAAGCGAATGTTTCTACAACTTAGAGAATGACAAGCCCAATATCCGCAGACACTTGGCTATTCTCTTAAGCTGTTTCCTTTGGAGCCCCAACATAAAAGAGCAACACCCAATACAGCAAACAGACGATCCTCCTTTTTAGTAGAATGAAAATTCTAATCGTTTTTACAACCACATAACCATACTTAAAAGTTGTTAGTTTTCGACACTGTAGTTGACATTTATAATACCAGCCGCCAGGAATTTGTCGAAAATTATCTGTGAATGCAATATCCCAGAAGAACACAGTAATCCCGTTATGGCACTGAACAGCGCGGAAATCGATCTAACGCTATTTTTTCTCTCTGGCTTTTTTATTATGCTCCTGACAAAACATACATTTAACCATTTAAGACGACTTCCTAAAAATAGTCACATACTAAATACTACGCATTTATGACACGATCATTGTTCAAAAGGATAATTACCTACATACTTTTTCCAGTAAATAGGAAGGCTTCACTCCTGTAGCAGTAGTGTCACCTAGTACACTACTGCTGGATGCATTCTACGCATGGCCTTTGTAGAATCGATTTAGTGTCCCATCAACTGCATACGCCTTTCCTATTGAAAGGCGTCCGTATATTTGGGCGTACCTTTCGTACGAGTATTTACTGTTGATCGCCTACAATTCTGTACAATTAGATTTCAAATGATTCTCTTAACAGACTACCACCGACACTTGGAGGTTATCTGTAGGTGAATGTGTTATTTTTCGTCGTTTTCATTTAAAGCTGATCAGCGACATTTTTTCCAAGCAATAGGCAACATTTCTTGTTATTGTTCGTGTATTGCAGAACATGACAAGTTGTCTTTAAGTGAAGGTGAGATATCAGTCTCACCGTGTTACATCAGTACGTAGAGCAGAGTCGTTATTCTTCACTACACAAAGAAAGATGAGTTGAACGAAGCAAGAAACGCGAGCTTTGTCTTAGTTAAACCAGTCAGGTCCAGTGAGGAGATCTTTCCCACCAGTCCGGTAAGCTAGTATATTTACGTTGCTGATTATAAGTTTTCAGTGGAAAACTCTCAAATATTTTGATAACTTGAGTCATTGGGAAAAGGCGTTCAGAGCATCTTTTGGGCGCCATTTCTAATGTTTCCAATTGGACGAAGGTTAAAATATCATTACATTGTATGTACAGAAAAATGACTATAATTTAGGTCTTGAGTAATACTGTAACAAAAGAAAATCACAGGGGAAAATGTGGAATACCCACTAGAGCTTCTTCCACTAGGACAATATCTAAAGAAGCGACTGCTCCCGTTAGTTCTGAGAAGCAACTTCGACAGTCTACATCTATAAGGGTACTCTGCAGTTGGCACTGAAGAAAACCGCTTAACACTATTTTTATAGCGTTCTATTCTAGAATAGTGCATGGGAATTAAGAATTGCTAAATGTCTTAGTTAAAGTTGTTATTTCTCTTATTTTACTGTGACAGTCATTTCTCTATATGTAGGTTGGAATGAAAAGTATATATTCCAAAAAGAAAAGTAAGTTTTTAATCTTAATATCGTCAGCAGATCTTCAAGCAATTAAGAACCTTGTTGTTTTTATGACTCCTACCCAAACTCGTGTACCATTTATGTTACACCATCTCCCCTGTAACGCGATTGTGTATATTTCGCCTCCCTGCTTTACAGTTCTTCGCTGTCCTCCGTCAATCCTAGCTGATAAGGATCCCATAAAGTACAGTAACACTCCAAAATAGGACTAACAAACGTAGTACAGGCAGGCTCTCTAGTAGTTAAATTGCATATTATAAGTGTTCTGCTTTCTCCACAATATTTTCCATGTGTTTTTTCCAATTTAGTGGAGTGTAAATGTAATTTATAGACATTTATTTGAATTTACAGCCTTTACTGTAGACTGACTTCTTTTGTAATTCAGGTTTAAGAGATTTCTTTTAGTACTCAAATAGATGTAATTTCACTTGTCATCATTTAGGATCATTCTCCAATTTATGGACCCCTACACATACCTAATCTAAATAGTTCTACAATTGATTTTGATCGTGTCATGACTTTACTGAACGATAAATGTCAGCAATCATCTGCAATCAACCTAAGAAGGTTGCTGCTATTTTCTCAAAAATCGTCCATAGAGATAATGAACAGCAACCTTAGGTTTCCACTGCTTTAGTCGATGGCATTATGTCAATTACCACAAAATGTTATCTCTCCGACTGAAAATCATCTATCCAGTCTAATATATAAGACTAAATTCCACAAGTATACAATCTGATTAAAATACTTTTGTGAGATACAGTGACGATATGATTCTGGAAACCAGATACACGGAATCCTAGTTCTGTTTCATTATAACTATAATTTGTACATTCATGTGGACTGTGGATCAATGTTTAAATGAAAATTTTGATTTTCTTCGTTGGTCTCTGTTGTTATTTTTCTAGTTAGCGCTTTTGTATTTTTTCTTGGGAAAAAATCCATGTGAGGGAGCACCTAAGTGACTGGTGTTTTGGGGGGCGGGTATGAAGGCACTGTGGCCTTGCGTCCAGTTTCGTTCCCTACCTGCCTACTCTCCATCAGGCTGAATCTGAGTGTGGCCATTACGACTGTTGAACTAAAATACATTAACGGTTTTGCACACGTATTCAGATACTTCTGGTATAGCAAAAGTATTGTTTTTACATTGATTGTATAAAAATATTTCACAGACTTACTTTGAGAGAAGTGGAAAATGCAGATCGTAACGTAAAATTCTAACATTTGTTATTTTGTCGCATTTGTAATTTACTCAACTTGGCTTCTAAATACCGTATTCAGTACGATTATCACTATGAACACCCTATTTGTTATGTTTGTTATATTTTTACATTAATTGTATCTAATATATAAAGCAGAGTGTCCGTATATTTGTACGTGTTGCAAACAAATCTGCAGTTTTATTCCAATCTTCATGAAATTTTGTACACATAAGCTTCAATCCATGAGGACGGTCGCCGTAAGTGTAAGAATAACATACGATATATAGTTCACGAGATATGACGTAACAAACAATGAGATGCGCGAAAAACTGCTGCATTTTACGACAATGCAGCTCATTTTCTCCTAAACCATTGGACCGATTTCAACCAAATTTGGTACACACATTCCTTACCGTCTGAATCACATACGGCTCATGGTTCAAAAGATATTAAATCATAACCAATAGAAATCGCAAAAAATGCCATATAATGCGGCGAGACTATCGAAATACACTGTATGAGAATGAGAGTACTTAGAGACTTGCAACGAACATGAAACATACTTTCAAACCTTTATTAAACTTTTTCTCGCTGGCAACCACAGTAAAATGATAAAAGGAAAAAAGTTTCTCGCTTACTACTTTTCCGCTGTTTATGGAGTAAAACTACGGCTCTTGGTATAACGTTACAATTTGTAATTTGAACACTAAAAACTGTAGGGACAGGAAATTTTACAGACAGTATACACATATATAGTTTAATGTAGCTTCTAAATTGCATCACAGTACGACAGGTAGTTTATGAGATATGAGCACACAAACAGTAACGTTCGTGGAAAACCGCCCCTTCCTGCACCAAGTTTTAATCTATTACTTCTTTACTATCTAACTGTATTCCCAAGAGATTTTACAGACAAAAAATGAATATATACCTTGAAAATGGAAGGAATTAATAAATAAATAACCGGACAACGCCGGGTTTTCAGCTAGTTTGTTATAAATTGAAGATAATTTTTTTTATAGTTACATGAATTCAATATCTAACACCACAACATAATAGTCTATGTTTTGAAAATTAACGCAAATATTGTTATTTGTGTTTCAACACTTATAAACACTGTGCCGTTTGGTGTATTTTGCTTTATGCTTTATTATGTAAACCGTGATTCTGATTTTGTTACATACTTTTAAATGACGCATCAAAGCTGTTAAAATGCTAATAGCGACCGATTGCGAAGGCGGAATATCTGTGTTTGGAGACCTGTTCGACACAACTTTTATAAGTCATCAGTAAACTGTATAGCTAATGCTTACTCATAAACGCAATACCGAATAGATTTGATGTGTGCTGTTGTCACGACAGTGTATGTATCCTTCTGGCATGCATGCATTGGTGAAATCACGTAACACTGACACTGCACATTGCTTGAAAACTGGATGGAATAACTGAGCAGCCTCTCTCGCTACATTCTGCCCAAAATATGAATAATTATAAAATTCTTCCCAGTATAATCGATTTTGTCATAAAATGCTAATGTTTAAAACAATTATTTTGCTTATTAATTGCAATCGTAGAGCATGCTAAAGACAATAAACAGCAAGTTATCACTACAGGCGAACAAATGGAAGTGCTACACAGGGCACCGAAAAGCTTTAATTTAAATGTACTTGAAGAGCTTGAAGTATATGCACACAAGGATAAAGACCCGAGCAAACTTCTAAATGAGCGGACAGATTTCATGCATAAAAACTTTTTTGAAATATTTAAAGACATTTTGTAGCCTGCCGGCTGCAGTGACCGAGCGGTCTGCGGCGCGCCAGTTACAGTCTGCACGGGCGCTACGGTCAGGGGTTCGAATCCTTCCTCGGGAGTGGATGTTTGTGTCGTCTTTAGTATAAGGTAGTTCATAAGTAGTTTCTAAGTTTAGGGACTGATGACTCCGCAGTTAAGTCCCTTAAGCTTAACAAACATTTGAACATTTTTTTGCAGCCTTGCCTGGAATGGAACGCGCTGCCAAACACCAGCTACGGCGGCCCTCATCACACTGGCGGCGGTGAATGGGACACGGGAAAGGAAACCTCGGCGACGCTGCTGCTGCCTGAGACAATGAAGCATCATCCACAGACGGCAAAGAAGACAATGTCCACAATATTTTTAAAAAGCCTATTTGAGGATATTATTCAGCGAACACGTCGATACCAGAGCATAACTTCACGAATTTCAGTCTGTGTACTCACTGAGATGGAAAGTAACCATGCCTCGCAGAGAGACGCAACAACAGCATATGCAGATGGCAGGCATTTAAGAGACGACGCGCACGTGGGCTCAAAAGATCCGCCTCGATAGATCCACGAAACGCTCTACATTTGAATAAGTGAATTACTATTATTTGATGACGATGGGAGAACGGACAAACAGAGGCGAACAAGCTGCAAGAAGATATAAAAGAGATAAAAGGCACACAGTGCTCTGGATTCATCATTATCTTCGATCCTAAGTGCAAATGCCACTTTAGTGAGCACAAAACAATATTCAAAAATCAAATGTTTGTTAAGTTTATGGGACTTAACTACGGGGTCATCAGTCCCTAAACTTACAACTACTTATGAACTAGCTAATACTAAAGACGGCACAAATATCCATGCCCGAGGGGGGATTCGAACCCCTGACCGTAGTGGCCGTGCAGACCGTGACTGGAGCGCCTCAGTCCCCTCGGCCACCGCGGCCGGCACACTATTCAAATTTAGCTAACAGAAAGGGGGCTCAACTCACGACACCTCTAAATTGCCTATCATTGACATTTACACCATTAAGACCGTTTCAGTTGCGTCGGACATATTGCCCTGGTATCACAGCGAATGGACATAACTGTCTTCAGTGACGAGTTACGATGAAATCCGAGCCCGGTCAAAACATGTCAGGAGACGTCAATGGAAGCGACTGAATATAAACATGGCTGTCGTCTTTGAATCTGGGATGTTATTTCATTTCATAGTAAGAGCTCTTTGGATGTCATCCGTGGCACCCTTACAGCACAGCGACCGTTATTTGTTTGTCTCCGTGGCAAGCCATCCTCAGCTTACATTTCAGTAAGGTAATGCCCTACTGTCTGTCTTTGTCCTTGCTAAACCTGATTTGGCCAGCAAGAACGCCGCATATGCGAGGCACGTCCAGAAAGTAAGTTCCGTTTCAATTTATCTTGGCTGCAGCGCTGCGATTGCAGTTCCGCACATGCGCTGTAGACGATGTGTATCAAGGAGAAGAACGTGCGCCATTTGGAGATCGCTGTCAGTTTCGTGCGCTTTGTTGTGCTTGTTTGAAATGTCGGCGTTGATTGAAAATCCCGCCGCCTGTGAAATCAGGTAAGAGATTCGGTTTCTGAATGCGAGGAAAGTGAAACCAAGTGAAATTTATAGGCAAATTTGCGGTGTTTACGTACCAAATGCGATGAGTGATTCGATGATGAGAAGATGTGTCCGACAGTTCAATGGCGGGCGTAGTGATGTGCACGATGAAGAAAGAAGTGGCCGTCCACCTTTGGTTACAGAAGAACTGGTTCACGCGATTGATGACAAGATCCAGGAAAACCGTAGGTTTACAATTAGTGCTCTTGCTATGGACTTCCCCCAAATTTCACGATCACTGAACTGGTTGAAGACACAGGCGGCACATTTCTATGAAGAAGGTATACAAAACCTGATGCACCGCTATGACAAATGCCTGCAAAATTTCGGAAGTTATGTGGAAAAGTAGTTTAATAGTTTTAGAATTTTGTGCAATAAAAATTTCTTCTGTATCTGTGTACAATTGCATTTTATTACCAAACGGAACTTACTTTCTGGACGCGCCTCGTATCACCAATTTGTTGTATCATAGGCAGTTATCTCTAATAATATAAGGATTTTTACACGGGCATCGGAAAGGCCGACCAGTAGTTAGCCTGGGATCTGTGGAACACTTGGTCCATCGGAGAAATATAATTTCTTAGTAAGGTGTAGCCATGACTGAGTTGGTAAGTACCCACGCGGTTAGAAGCGCCTTTTAAGTGTCGGCCAAGGTTCGAATTTGCCCAGCCGAGTAACGGCGTCATTCGGTGTGCTTGCCTACCTGAGTGCAGTTTGACGCTGCTTTCGAAAGTCCTCGGTGAATACTGACTAATTTGCTGTTCCGCCTCAGTTACACCATGTCGGCAATTGCTGCACAAAGAAAATCGGCATGTTCACATGCTCCACGATATACGTAGCACGCAAATATTTTGGGTACACGTCGCTGATTGTCTCGACTGGCGGACGGTGGAGGACGTGGGCGTGGGGGGGGGGGCGGGTTGACCGCGGCACAAGCCGCACGCACAATAGCAGCAGTGCGGCGGAAGACCGCTGTGGGCTGTAGTAGGGCTCTTGACCATTGCATGGCCCGGGGACAATGTTCCGCTGCTGTTTCGGGTTCCCTGATTACAATTAATTGAATTTCAGGTGGAAAACAGAATTAAGAGGAGTTCTACATCTACATAGATATTCTGCAAATCACATTCAAGTGCCTGGCAGAGGGTTCATTAACCACTTTCATAACTTTTCTCTACCGTTCCATTCTCTAATAGCGCGCGGGAAGAAAGAACACCGTTTTCGATCTGATTTCTCTTATTTTATTGGGATGGTCATGTCTCCCTAAGTAGGTGGGTGCTAGCAAAATATTTTCATATTCAGAACTAAAAGTCGGTGATTGAAACTTCGCAAACAGATCACGCCGCAATGAGTAACGTCTTTCTTTTAATGATTTCCACCCCAATTCGTGCAACATTTCCGTGACGCTCCCCCCTCCCCCCCCCCCCCCGTAACGTGATAGAACAAAACGAGCTGCCCTTCTCTGAGCCTTCTCAATGTCTCCCACCTGGTGAGGGTCCCACAAGGGGCAACAGTAGTCCAGGAGAGGACGCGCAAGTGTGATGTAGCCAGTTTTTTTTTTTGTGGAGCTGGTGCATCTTCGAAGCGTTCTACCGATGAAACGTAACCTTTGGTTCACCTTCCTCACAATATTTTCTATGTGTTCTCTCCAGTCCAAGTTGTTCGTAATTGTAACTCCTAGGTATTTGGTAGAATCTACGACCTTAAGGTTTGACTGATTTATCGCGTAAATGAAGTTCAGCGGATTTCTTCTAGTGGTCATGTGTATTACTTCACACTTTTCTTTATTTAGTGTCAATTGCCAATTTTCGCACCATGCAGAAATTTTGTCTAAATCGCCTTGCAGTTGCTTTTGATCCTCTGTTGACTTCACTAACCGATAAACGACAGCATCATCCGCGAACAATCTAAGGGAGCTATTCAGATTGTCTCCTAAATCGTTTATAAACACGAGGAAGAGTAGGGGACCTATAACGCTTCCCTGTGGAACGCCAGATATCACTTCTGTTTTACTCGATGACTTACCGTCAATTACATTCAATCATATAAAAACCGTAGACCCTTTCTGTGACGTCTTCAGGTCTCAAAATTAAGCAGAATCTTTTATTTCCAAATGTTGCTTCACAAATACTGTAACATATCTAATAATACAAACCCTCCAAGTACCAACGAATGATTTATCACGGCTGAAGTTTTTAATTTCGACAATACAATAAACGGAACTGTACGAAACAAAGACTTCAGAAAGGTGAGTGACATTATGACAGCACTAGCGAAGAAACAGTATTTACTGAACCCAAGTGGTTTGGACGTACGTCAAGAAACGAACCAACGACAATAGCTGGAATGCATATGGACAGAGACGTACAAGACTAAGAACATGTTTTAAGGGTGATATGAGCAATACTTGCAAATGCAGAAGTTTGACAATCCTATAGAGACTAAAGCCGACAGATACGCTGCTGATGAATCGTTATCTTTAATGGCATATTAGGATTTTGAAAAGTGTGTAACTAAAGTCTGACATCTAGTATAGTTTTATGAATTGTTTGAGACGCGGAAATATACAGGTTAGTTTGCTTATTTTCGATGCTCAGTAGTGAAGAGAAATGATAAGGTAACTTTTATTGCATAATGATTTAAATGTTGATCATTTCGTCTACCGTTTACTAGTATATAATCCTAATGTTTCATATTTCCATCCTCTGTACTTCCATGTGTAATATATTATGTGCTTGTTGAAAATGAATTTGACTTCCTTTACACTTAAGAGAATAAATCTATTTCGTTAAATTCGTCAAATCTAAATCACTTAATTTTTCACAAAGAGATGCGTTACAAAATAATATATCAAAATACTAAAGTATTCAAAATTTCGAAATACGTTTAGGAAATATTTTCTAGGAAATTCATATATATATGTTTGTCTCCTTTTCATATTTATGCGCTGCCATAGCGATTATCCGATTAATATGAAATTTTGCACACTTGACGTTCAAAACAACTGACCCCACTTTACAAAAGAATTCATATGGCGCATGGAGGAAGGTATCTTAAAACAGACTTCCACCCTTCTGACTAATCACAATGAAAGTTGTCACACGTATGTATGTTATCGTGGTGAATGAATTTCTACTCCGCAAGCCGCCCAATAGGGTGGAGAGTAGGCTGCATCAAACTTCAAAACCTTTTACCAGATCACTATAAAAGTCGTCATATATTTGTAATTGTTCACACACATTGCGAGGAGGTGATGGAGTGATGGAATCGGAACAGGAGATTGAAAAAGAGGGGGGAGGAGTTGAACTGAAAAAGTTGGAAGCAGGTACGGGCTATTCGAAGAATTTAATAACTAATTTAGGAGAATATTTTTGTGAATTGCTTGTAGTACTATAAATGAACGAGCGGAGGAGTAGGTGATGGATTGAGAGAGAGGAATGAATTGGAGGAGCAGAGAGAGAGAGAGAGAGAGAGAGAGAAGAGTGCAGGAGGAGGAGACGGACAGACGGAGTGGCAGAAGGACAACTTGGACTGACAGAAGAGATAGGGCGAACTGACGAAATGGACACATAAGAGGGGGAAGAAACTACACGTCGGATCAAATACGTGTACAATACTAATCTGTACCGGAGGGGGACATCCAGCGATTCTACAATCGCCCCCACACGGAACCCCGTGCGTGTGTGGCAGGGGGAAACTTTTAAATCTTCAATGGGAACCCCGGTTGTTATCGCATATTAAGATTGTACGGGAAGAAATGAATCGACATCTTTAAATTACTACATCCAGGACAATGTCCATTTAATATTCAATGTTATGGGGAATCTAATCTCGAAGTATCGACGTTAGGAAAGGCCAGTACTTCATGGCTTTCAATTTTACACTCCACCACAACGTTGTGGTGAAACCATATAAGTTGTCGAACATCCATGGCAACATAGTGGAACAAATACGTTCTATATTAGCGTCTATCCAACGTTTCAACAAGAAAATATGAGCAAATGTGTTTGTTCCCCATGATGGCACACCATACGTTAAACGACCAAGGGAGTTGAAGGTCAAATTGTCGTAAACAGTGATCGTCTACACTCCAGTAAATTATGATACGCCGATTAACACTAGTATGATTTGTCAAGGTAAACTCATCGGGAAACAATACCTAGGCAAAGAACGAGGGGGTCTTTCGCATTTTTCGAAGTGCCCACTAAGAATCCACTATTCGATTATAAAAATCGTCTCCATGCAGCCCTTAATGTAGTGACACGTGCTATGCATGGTTCCTATGACGACGAAATATGCTGCAAATTCTACTGCTGGATACACAAGAATCGTGGTTTAATTGCTCAACGCTATTCTGCTGATCGTGGTTTACTGCTGTTACATTAGCTTTCCTCTAACTGGTTTACTTCGTATCCTCTTGACAATCTGTACACATTAACCAGACATAAATGTTGTTACAACGTTGTTATAGAACGAACGAGATCGAAAACGCGCGGCATATATGGTAAATGCAGCTTCAACATTTCTCTTACATTCGCGTAAACCAGGATCATTTAAATTTTTCTTCTGTCGTTGTACCGTGCACCGTCTGTTCAACGTCTTGTCTACGAATGTTAGATAAGTGTTCAGGAAGTAAGCACTGTACACGTAATGTAGTATCATTATATGCCCTCCTCAGATACAAATAAATTAGTTACATATACATGTGGCGTCTGTTCCGAAAGAACAGACATCACTTTTGATCCAGCAGTTGTTATTCTTTCATAATCATAGAATATATGACATCAACTGCGAATCGGCAAAGCTGAAAATGTGCACTCAGCCGGGATTCGAACGCGGGTTTCCCGCTTTCTAGGCAGTTGCGCTGACCACTAATGACTTCAGCCAACAATTCTGACAGTCGTAAACGTTGTGTAAATCTAAGGGACTTAACTATGTTGGTCATCAGTCCCTACGATTAGAAACTACTCAAACTAACTCAAAATAAGGATGACACAAACACATGTACGGAGGGTGGACTCGAACCTCCTACGGCGAGCAACCGCGCCCTCCGCAATATGTTACACTGATCTGAAGTTTGGTAGGGTGTACTGGTAGCTGCTCCATCCTGCCGAAAGTGCCGGTAGGTCTTTTCAGCTTCCGTTATGCAGCCATATTTACATCTTATCGCATCCATTAGTCTGAGCCACTTGAAGCTCAGCATGCGATTCCTCATCCAGAGTCAGGACAAATGTTTATCTATCAGAATCACATCGGGTGCCTATTGGAAATATATGTATATTTATATGAGTAATTCAGCGCAAATGTATGATCGCCTTCTGTAATATGCATAAAGTAAACCTGAGAAAAGACGTCATCGGTAAACGCTGATGATGATGACCCTTCGACCGAAAATATTTATCATCTATCTGCTTTATAATATGACGACAATGGAGTTTTGTTCTGAAGACTCGTCAGGTTTCTCTTTTATATTCATATTCGTCTTTTCTTGGACACTGTTGCCAACTTTCTGCTTGCACACATCCATTTTAAAAATCCACCTTATCTGGGTTTGCTTGATATATTTCTGTTTTGAATGTGGATGAGAAATCCACAGGATGACTTAGACAAAATTTCTAGTTGGTGAGAGGAATGGCAGCTAGCTCTCAATGTAGAAAAATATAAGGTGATGCGCATTAGTAGGAAAAACAATCCCATAATGTTCGAATACAGCATTAGTAGTGAGCTTCTTGATGCTGTCACGTCTTCAAATATCTAGGCGTAATATTGCAGCGCGATATGAAATGGAACGAACATGTAAGGACAGTTGTGAATAAGGCGGACAGCCGACTTCGGTTTATTGGGAGAATTTTGGGAAGATACACTTCATCTTTAAAGTAAACCACGTATGAAACGCTTGTACGACCACGTCTTGAGTATTGCTCACGTGTTTGGGACCCGCAGCAGATCAATTTAAAGGAAGTCATAGAAGAGGCGAGCAGCTATGTTTGTTACTGGTAGGTTCGACCATTGCGCGAGTGTCACGTAAATGCTCCGGCAACTCAATTGTGGATCACTGGAGGAAAGACGACGTTCTTTTCGTGAATTTCTGTTGAGGAAATTTAGAGGGCCGGAATTTGAAGCTGAGTGTAGTACGATCTTGCTGCCTCCTACTTACATTTCGCGCAGTGATCACAAAGACAAGATAAGAGAAATTAGGGCTCGTACGGATGCATATAGGCATTCTTTTTTTCCTCGTTCTATTTGGGAGTGGGATAGGAAAGGAAATGCATAGTACTGGTACAGTGTACCCTCCGCCACGCACCTTACGGTGGATTGAGGAGTATGTATGGTAGAAGTAGATGTAGAATTTAGTGGGCCATTCCCGGCTTTTCAGAGGTACCCGGACCTGGATAAACCCATCGCTTGCCGACGTCGATGAACAATAGGCACGGCCGGCCTCAGCATGTACAAAGATGGCGGTCAATATGGCAAATGGAACTGACTTAAAAGATGGTTATACTGGCAAATAAACATTTAAATAATAACTCAGCCTATCGATCTAAACCAAATCCAAAAACACAAAAATCCCATGCCGACCTTCAAATACCGCATTTCTTTCTGTACCCTGAAAAAGAAACGCATTAAATACTTCTAATTATTGCATTCCTCTGTTCAAAATGTGGCATCTAGTGGAATGCAGCAAGCATAGTTGATGGCGGGCAGTGCCTTTGAAGGTGAACAGCGCAAGATTCTGGAGAAGAAGAAACCGAAGTAGCGGGTCGACATAAACAATAATGAAATGTCATTGTAAGAGCGATTGTGATAACTGGTAGTCTTGTCTGCCCATAAAATATATCTTCTTGGCTTTGCGCCTTCATTAATTAGTAAAGAAGGGTTTAATGTTTAGAAGGTTAATGCTTCACAAATGATCATTGTACTGTTTGTAAAACTGACTTGGTATTCGCTAGGGGATCCTGCAGATTGTGACAAATGAAAGATGTGTAGTAAGTGAAAATAGTGCTGGATCCTTCCTACACCACACTTTTGATTGGTGCTGTCATTTGGTAGAGTATTACTACGATAGTTTTAATACCCTTTCAGGTTTTATGAATAACTGAGAACGGGGCTCGAAAAATAGTTGGTAGAAAAACAATTGAATAAGAAGTAAAGCGCATTTACAAAATATTTAGTACTTTGTAAAACTACTTGAAGTATACTTCATGCAGGCCGCAGTGGCCGAGCGGTCTGCGGCGCGCCAGTCACAGTCTGCACGGAGCGTTCCGTTTGGGGGTTCGAATCCCTCTCGGGCATGGATGTTTGTGTCGTCTTTAGTATAAGGTAGTTCATAAGTAGTTTGAAAGTTTAGGGACTGATGACCCCGCAGTTACGTACCTTAAGCTTAACAAACATTTGAGTACACTTCATCTAACGACCAATGAAAAGAAAGGAGACAGAATGGAAGAGTCGATGATCAGCTACCTGAAGTAGTAGTCGCATTTACAAGTGCATATCAATGTCAGTAGCCAGTTAAATCCAAAAAGATAGTCGGTGTATGCCCGAATGGGAAGAAGACCAACAAAATTAAAGGGAAAGATTCAGATGCCAACTGAGTTTCTAGTTTCGATTCTGTTGTGCCTTTAAATGCTTTTTAAGACGAAGCGATCGAATGGAAATGTTGATTCAGGCTAAATATGCAGACGTTGCACCTAAAGTGAAAAATGATTGCTTTGTCGCCGTTTATCCACATACACTTACAATTGCAAATTATGCTCTCCACAGTATCTGCCTTTGGAAGGTACAGAGTGTTGGAGACGTTTCTTCCACTTCTCATAGCAATGGTGGAAGGCGGATATGAGAATCGCCTTCAAAATGTTCAAATGTTTGTAAAGCTTAAGGGACGTAACTGCGGGGTCATCAGTCCCTAAACTTACAAACTACTTATGAACTACCTTATACTAAAGACGACATAAACATCTATGCCCGAGGGGGGATTCGAACCCCCGAACGTCCTCGTGCATCGGAACATAGGGCCTCAATGCGCTCGGCCGCTCTGCCGCGGCTAATCGTCTTCAGCTGGCCGGTTACAGCCTTCTGAAAGTCGTCCAATGACTCAAAACGATGCCTCTGTAGGTTCTCCTTCAAACTAGGGTAGAAGAAAAGGTCACAAAGACTGAAGTCGAACAAATGGGGAAGATGTGTAGCAACAGGAATGTCCCTACCGGGCAAGAAACGGTTTAATGAAATTGATGTGTGACCAAGCGCATTGTCATGATGCAACACGGAGTTGTTTCTAATATTTGATTGCAAACGCATGGCGCTTTTGCGAAATCTTTCAAGAAACTGTCGGCGAACGTGTTGATTAATCGTTAGGCTGGGAGGCACAAACTGTTTGTGCACGATGCCCTGACTATCGAAAAAGAAATTTCATCTTGGACTTGCTTATTCGTTCTCTTTCCGGCCTTGGCGATGTGCCTATGTGTCATTCCATACTCTGCCGCTTGGTTTCCGGATCACACTGAAACACCTACAGCTCATCACATACACCTTTCAGAGCCAAGGTTGTAGGTGATGTGACAATAATATAAGAGGGACGTTTAAGATACGAAATACATAGGTATTTCATTACAAAAAAAGAAAGTAAATTGATTTTCAAAACTTTTGTAGCCACATAATTGTATGTTCACTACAAATTTTTATGATCTGTACCACCTTACAGTAACATGCATTTGAAAGAAATGACATAATATCACAGGATCATATAAAATCAACAGGCTGTCAGATATAAGAGCTTCACATGTCAAAACAAGGATATCAGCACCTTGTCAACAAGTCTTTCTTGCCGGCATACTGGAAGTTTGCCGACGTAGCCGGCTGCTAATGTAGAAACATGGAACTAAAACAAGTTGAGCACGTTACCACAGTCCATCCACGCTTGTGTGTCGCAGGCCTGAGCTTCCTAGCGTGAATCACAAAGAAATAAAGCGAGCAAAACCAGAACCAGGGCCTGAAAGAGCTATGGTGACATTTTGCAGGAAATGGTAAACCTCTTCAGTTGCGTGGAAAATGACAATGAATCTTGCCATACTGATGTTCTTTTGGTCCTGGGAATAGTTTTGCGGAACAAATTTGGCACTGACTTTTCGCATCCGCTGTTCATTGGTTAACAGCTGATGAACGGTGGTGTGATCCAGCAACTCGTCCTCAGTCATTCCGACAGGAGACGATCCAAACCCACAATATCCCGGGCCCTGAGGACATTTTCATCGGTTCTTGCAACTGCAGGCCTTCCGCTGCTTGGTTCACCGTCTGTCGAATCCTGTCCTTAAACACCTGGGCCCTTGGCAAAACACTGTCTCCATAGGCTTGCTGCAGCTTTGGTAGTGATTCCGTTGAAGAAGTATGAAGCGAAACTGGATGGTACACCGTTGCTTAACTTGTTAGCACTCATTGCAGAACTTACACGAAAAACCCTGTTCCACGAAACAACGCACAACGGACAAACTCAGTGCCTCAGAACGTTGTAAGACATACTGACAACGCATCACACGTCCATTTACCTCCCATCCATAGCCCACTGTCCCAGTACAGCCCGATCGAACGTTAAATGGCCAATATCATTAGTTTATTTACTCACATCGCATGAAATGCCGAAAGATTACCGCCTTGAGTAATGAATACTATAACGGTGCGAATGGTCGCAAGCAGTTCCATTGTGGGCGCTGCACGTGTTTATACGATAACAGGAATATTTCACAAAGGTTAATTTGTGTTACTGTCACAATATTATTATATAATTAGGCCTAATCAGCATGAAATAGAAGCCAACATTGTTTTTAGGTAAACATCCATGTAATTTAATTGTATATTTGCCCATAATTAACATGATGCAAATAGCCCGGATCAATATCCGAGTAGCCGTACTCAAATCCATTTTTTCCTAGCAGAAGGGGTAAATCTAATAAAAGCGGAAGATAAATATTTTTACACAACCACCTTTCATAGGCACTGTTGGTATTCCCATAGAAGTATATCCACAATATTAGGCCTACTTCATGTCTAAAACGAAATTTAGCTACAGTTCTCCAGGAGTACTGTATGATGGTTGAAATTAAACTTACAACATCGCTGTACCTTATACATTGTATATCAGTATTAAAACACACAACTAAATTACAGTTAACGTCAGCAATTAAACTTTACTTTGCAACAATATAACAATATATTACGTCGAAATGTATCCATTTGATGTAATATGTGCATCGTCCAGTGATGATAACATTGATAGGATGGGATTTCCATCGATGCATTTATAGTAGATTTCATTTAGTCAAATTCTCAAAATATTACACGATTTTCGAAGAAGTATGTATAACGTGCGTATAGGAAAGTTTCCCGAATCATCATTTTAATTCCACCGCTTCTTCTTAGGAAACATTTAAGGGCATAACGTGGTCGAAACTGCCAACTCATTTGGTGTCTGAATCTTTTCTTTCAATCTTTGTAGCCATCTTGTTGAATAGGCCTACATTGGCTCTCCTGAATTTTCATCTGACTCTGATGAACATTTCACTGCTGCTTTAACTGCCTCATTCGTCGATTGCTACATTATTGCCTCTATTCTTTTCATAGGTTCTTACAAAAAGTATAATTAAAGTAGTATTACAAAATATCAAATTTTTGTATATGCACTTTACCTCTTCTTCAAAAAGATTTCTACTAAGTATTCCTAAAACCCCGTTTTCAGTTATGCAGAAAAATCCAAAAGACGTTAGACGCTATCGTAGTGTAGTTCCCCAGTACACTAACAAATGACAGGTCCGTTTTACAAACCGTATGATGATATGCGATGCATTTACCTTCTACACTTTAAACCCATCTATTTTAATTTGTCAAGTCAAAGAATGTTTGTATAACTTATGGGACTTAACTATGGGGTCATCAGTCCCTAAACTTACAATCTTCTTATCAGCTAGCTTCTCCTCAGGACGGCACAAATATCCATGCCCGACGGGGGATTCGAACCCCCGACCGTAGTGTCCGTGCAGACCGTGATTGGAGTGCCTCAGTCCCCTCGGCCACCGCGGCCGGCAATTTGTCAAGTCACATAGCCTGTGAAGACAAGACTTCCAGTTATCACAGTCTCTCACATAATGACGTTTAACCACTGTTGATGTCATGGCAGAAGCATATAAGCTTACATATTTGTTTGTTACCTCGACTGGATTTGATTCTGTATGGTTAACTGTCTTTGGAACGTCGAAAGCGTACCTCACCTGTATTTATATGCTTGAAAATAGAGTAAGTCCTACATTCTCTGATATTACGAAAAAGACGCAATTACTGGAACGGAATCTTTTAAAAAAGCTTTGTTTTCGTACTAGATAGGTACCGTGTCGCTGTTGATCTGTGTACGGTACTGAACTCCGGATATCGGGGGCCGTGGGGAGCGAGGCGGCCTCACGGAGCGCGTACACACACTGTTTACTCTTGATCTGCATTAAATAAACAGCGTCCTTAGTTGATCGTTACAGGGCCATTACTGTCATCAAGTCTCCGTAGCCACAAGAGCACTGCGTAAATCTAGCTGATGAATGGCCCGTGTCCCAGACCGTATAATTTCGTAGCTGGCCGTGCTGACGTAATGGACCGGCGCTGGAATTCGGCAGCCACGATGAGGTTCGCAGCCGCTTTTCAAAGTGTCACGCGCGAGCGCCACTTATCGGATGTCACAGTCGCTACGCTTCGAGTGTTTCTGCGGGTGTCACAAGCAGCCAGCAGTGAGCTATTCTCCGAAATTGAAATGAATCACAGATACCACGCGCCTGAAACTTGAGAGAGCGTATCATACACAATTTTGTTCCTTCTTTTCCACCGTGGGTCAGATTTTCCTGACGTTTGTAGATGTCCGAAACGAACTTCTGTGGGCAACTGTTCTAAAATAGAACTTTATCTGCCGCGGTGGAGTAGCCGAGCGGTCTAAAGCACCTCGCTGCGGAGCGCGCGGTTGCTCGCCGTGGAGGTTCGAGTCCTCCCTGGGGCATGGGTGTGTGTGTGTTGTCCTTAGGTTAGTTTACCTAGGTTTAAGTAGTTTGTAAGCTACGGACTGATGACCACGCAGTTTGGTCCGATAGATTTACAAACATTTGAACATTTTGAACTTTATCTGACTATGACGTCTACAAATCACAACTATCACTTTTATATCAATTGTAATATTTCGTCTCATAATGTGCCGTCTTCGGTGTGTGTTTGTCTGCCATACACCTTACGATGCAGCGACTCTACATGAAAGTGCTGTATCCTAACAGATACTTGAGAATTAGAATTGAGAAACTCACCAGTGTGACGCTGTTTACAATGTGCTCTGCATTAAACGTAATTGGTACAGGAAAACAATGTAGGAAATGATCCAGATTAAAATCAAAATCAGTTCAGAAGGTAGAACTTTAACCCATAAAAGATTCCGATTGCCGATCTAGGTGTCTGATCTTCATTTACAAGAAGAGTTGGCATTATTTTGGGATAAACCTGTATGTCTTACGGTACACTGTTCTAAAACCGCCTTGATTCAGCTCTTCACGATACTACCTTCTGCAAGCCACTTAAAATCTGATTAACTACTGAAAACTACATACTCTTTGAAACTGCTTACTGCACTCATCTCATTGGCTCGGCCAAAGGTTTTAGTATTCACACTTCCCAAACATTTTGACTGGCGATCCCATGATGTCTCAGAATGTGTCCTATTAATCAATGCCTTCTTTAAGTGCATTTATGCAATTATTCCTTATCTGTCCAATCTGCAGCACATTGGTTACGAAATTTACTCATCCATTCTTCGGCATTTTGCTGTAGCACCACGTTTTTAAAGCTTCAGCTGTCTTCTTTTCTTACCGGGCCACATAGCGTATTGGTATCACGCAGGACTCGCTTTCTGGGGACGGTGGGTCAAATCCAGATTAAGGTTTTCCATAATTTCCCTAAATGACTCCAGACAAATTCCTCGATGGTGAACGACTGATTTACTTCACCATCCCTACTCAAAAATCCGAGTGTGACTACTTCTCCTGTTACTACGCTGTCGACGAGATGTTAAAACCAATCTTCGATCGTTCCTTTCTTCTCATTTTGTCTGAACTGTTTATCTTCTATGTTTCACTCCCGCACATATATCTTATAAGGAACTTTATAATTATTCAATCCACTTGCAAATTCAATAAATTTTCTAATCTGACTATACCATCCGCGGCGCCTGATTAAATCTGAAAAAAAAAAATCCTTTACCTTTGTTTTTCTATTGTTATTGTCCATCTTACATCCATCTCTCAAGACACGGTCTATTGCTCTTGCATATTCTTTGTCTGTTCCTCCAGAATCACAGTGTCATCGCCAAACCTCAAAGTATTTATTCGTTCTTCCTAAACATTGATTCCTATTGCAAATATCTCTTTGTTTTTCTGCACAACTTGCTCATTTGGTAGATATAAAAATATGGGGATCAGCTACAAAGTTATCCCCATGAGCCACACACATTGCCGACGTGGGGTAGCTTGCGTGCTTAAACGATGCAGATAGCTGAATCGTAGGTGCAACCACAGCGGAGAGGTATCTCTATAAACGCCAGAAAAAACGTGTGGTTCCTGAAAAGAGGCAGCAGCTTTTTCAGTACTTGCAAGGATAACAGTCTGGATGATTGATTGAGCTGCCCTTGTAACATCAGATAACGTGGCTTCCTATACTGTTATTGCGAACGGCTGAAAGAAAGGGGAAACTACAGCCGTTAGTTTTCTTGTGGATATGCACCTGTACCGTATGGCATCCTCTTAGGTAAAGTAGACCTCATTCGGACATGCGGGTGGGGACTACTCAGGTGGATGTTGTCATCAGGAAATACAACTCTGTCATTCTTCGGAACTAATCGTCGAAAGCTGGTCTGGTGTGGTCTGGTTTGATACTAACGAAAGACGTTTGTATAAGTGGAAGTGACCAGAAGACAACGAAAGGTAAGAGATAGATTTTATAATGTGAGACATACATTTTGCAACCAGGTTACAAACTGGAAGACATATCCAGCGGCAGATGTAGACTCTGACGATATTTTATAGGTTCTGAACCACTGACTAAAACTGAAGAAACTGCAAATAGGTAGTAAAATAAGGAGGTAAGACCTGGATAAACCGAAGAAACTTGAGTTACTTAGACGTTTTCGAAATATATTTAAGCAACAATTGAAATAAACGGGGGGAAATAACACAATTAAAGATGAAAGGTAAGCTTTGAGAGATGAAATAGTGAAGGCAGCGGAGGACCAAGTACGAGAAAGACAAGACCTACAAAAAGTCCTTGGATATCAAATAAAATACTGAATTTAAGTTAGAAATTATAAAAAAATGCAGTAAATAAAGCAGGTCAAATAAAGTACTAATGACCAAAGAATGAGATTGACAGGAAGTGTAAAATGTCTTTGGAGGAGTGAAAAGAGGGCAAATGCAAATATGTAGGAGAATGGATATAGGGGAAAGATAGATACTGTCTATAGAAACATAAAAGAGACAGTTGGAGACAAGAAAATAATCTGTATTAATATCAATAGCTCAGATGAGAAAGCCAGTTTTGAGCAAGGAGGCGAGAGAGGGAAGAGGAAGCAGATGATGATGAGGTAGGAGAGACTATACTGAGATACTAATTTTACAGAGCAATGAAAAACCTAAGCCAAAACAAAGCCCCTTGAGTAGACGTCTTTCCGTCAGAATAAGCCATGAGAAAAATATTTCACCTGATTGTGAGAAGTATTAGACAGGCAAGATACCCTCGGATTTCAAGAAATGTATAATAATCACTATTGCAAAGAAAGCAGGCGCAGACAGGTGTAAAAATTACATACCATCGGTTTAACTCACGATGCTTCCAAAATTTTAACACGAATTACTTACAGAAGAATGGAAGAGCTGATAGAAGCCGACATCTGGGAAGATCAATTTGGATTTAGTAGAAATACAAGAAAACGTGAGGCGATACTCACCTTACAACTTACCTTAGTAGATAGATTAAGGAAAGCCAAACCTAAATTTCTGGCTTTTGTAGATTTGGAGAAAGTTTTTGACAATGTAGAATGGAATACACTCTTTCAAATTCTAAAGTTATCAGGTGTAAATTATAGGGAACGCACGATTATTTACTATTTATACAAAGTCAGAAACTAGTTATTACAGTCTAAGGGCATGAAAGGGAACCTTTCGTTGGGAAGAGAGTAAGAAAAGGATGTAGCCTCTCCCCACTGTTATTCAATCTGTACATTGAGAAAAGTATGAATGAAAGAAAGGAAACATATGCAAAAGTTATTAAATTTCAAGGTGAAGAAATAAAAACTTAGCTGTTTGTCGATGACACTGTAAAGCAATCAGAGACCACAAAGGACGTGGAAGAGCTATTGGAAGGACAGGAGTGTATATTATGTACATTAACAATAGCGAAACAAGGTAATGGAATGTAGTTTCAGAAAATCATGCGATACTGAAAGAATTAGATTAGGTAACGCAACAATGAGGGTGGTCTTATTACGTGGGCAATAAAATACCATACGATGGTCCCAGTCCAGAGCATATAAAACGCAGAATTGCAATGGGAGGTAAAGCGTTTCTGAAAACGAGAGCTCTGTCAACGTCGAATATTAATTTATATGCTAGGAAGTCTTCTCTGGAGGCATTTGTGTAGAGTATTGCTTTGTACTGTAGTGTAATATGAACCATATATAGTTCAGACAGCAACAGGGTATAAGGTTTTGAAAAGTCATGTGAAAGTAGAATGCTGAATATTAAAAGGGTAGTTCTCGTAACTAATGAGGAAGTACAGAACACCATTGGGGAGAACAGAAATTTCTGGCATACTTTGAAAGAATTTTGGTACGACACATTGTTAGACATAAAGCAATCATGAATTTAGCATTTGAGGTAGGTGTGTGGTGTCAAAATAGCAGGGGAGATCAAGAGACGAGTATAGTAAGTAGATGAAAATAGATGTGTATTTATAAATAGATCAATACGCGCCTTGATCCGTTTATGTTGTAAATCTCTTGTATGTTAACTAGTTTCGGTAGCTCATTGCTACTATCAGATATAACAACGTATTTGTACAAAACAGAATATTAAATCACATACACAATGTACGTGGTGGTTATAGTGAATTGACACAAATGTCAGCTTATATTCGTTGGTATAATAAAATTGGGTATTGATAGGATGGTGACTGCAAACAAGTACATATCCAATGTCATCTAATATTAAGAAATAATGTGAAGGCTCTATCTCATATGTTGTAGTTCCTCAATAAATTAGATATTATTAAAAAGAAACAAAATGAACGTTAACATAATGTCATTAGGGTACTCATGTGTCATGTATATAATATAATCAAAGTGGGGCTATGTATCACACCAAACCGAACTTCCACTATGTAGATCTGTTAACTGATGCCATTCTTAAGGTAACTTGCCAGTGAACGGGTGGAAAAACAGTAAGAATTTTCATAAAGTTTGTAAGGCTCTAGCTACATAATGTGAACTCCAATTACAAAGAAATTGTAGGATAATGAACGTCCTTTAAGGCTGATGATTTTGGTATAAGACTAATAAGAATAGCTTTGATATACACCTCATTTTATAAACATTTATATCGGTCAGTAATTAAAATTTTTTTCTGCGGGTCTATGTTTGAAGTCTATAGACTTATTAACTACTTTTCTTAGATGCTTGAAACTTTGTGCACACACTGATGACCTTACTATCTAAAAAGTAGACTACAATCAGATGATTTCAATCAATAGTTTTTATTCTAGAAATACATATATTAAACAGTCAAAATTAAGGTATTTTTTTAATTAATAAGGCTGTATTATTCCTCCTGGTGATAGTATGCTGCTGTCTGTAGTCTACATTTCTCCAAATGGGAGCCTGAAACATCACAAAAAATTTCAGACCTGTAACTCAAATAGTTATTTTTTGCATAAAATTAACATGTCAGAAAATGTGATTCTCGGGAAATTCAATTTAAAGTTACATTTCAACTGTTACACACCTCTGTTGTTCTTAGAACCCTCCAGCTGCATAATATTCTTGATTTGTGTGTTCTTCATCTTCTCTCTTCCTTTTCTTGCTCCTCTTTGCTATTCTGGCCTCTTTAGTTGCCTGAAGAACCCATTTGTCGCCTTCAGCCACTCTCAAGGAATCAATTGCAGTTAGTGCTTGTCTCATATTGAAGCCAGGAGTTACTCCCAACAACTCCAAAACTTCACACCGGCTAACTGCCCCATCGTTAAAGCAAATAACAGCATCTAATACACCTAATCTCATAGTTTTGAAACCAACAAACACAGTTTTAGGCAACCGTTCCCATATCACATGGTTGAAACATTCATTAACATTTTGTGTCTTTCCATGTAAGCACCGTGACAATAGTTTATTGTCACTTAGGTCCCTGTATATTGGTTTAATTGCTTCCAGTACATCAAATGGCAGGGAGTGATGGTGTGTGTAAATCTCACCATTTTCAATAGCTTTTTTGTATCCGCACCATGTGTCTACACCACTGTTGCAGAGAGCATGCTGTGGATGGTCATCAGTAGAAGCTTTATGGAAGAAGGTAGCCCATACCGCTTTCTTCATGGCCTCAAGGTCACCTTGATTCCTTCTTATGGCTAAACCATAATAAAGCTGCAGTTTGTCCACCTCTTCCTTAGTAAGTCGACCCCGACCACCAATTGGTTTGCCATCACTAAGCTTTTTCCCCTTCATGTCTTTTATTAGCTTACGTAAACGTGTGCCCATCCTCTTTTGGACATGACCAACACACTCTAACTTTTCAATTTTCACAGTTCTTCCATAAGGCATATTTTCCAACACATTTCCAAATCCTTTGGAGTCTCCATCTCCAAGGTACTTCACATACCGTACACCATAATTCTCTTCCGACCTTTGAAAGATTCTGAGAACACCCTCTGATTCCATTCCACCACTGTACCCAGAAAAATTCTGAACACATACATGATCCTGTTCATTTACCTTGCAACCATGGCAGTACTTTGTCATACATTCTATATCTATCACCTTTCCATTTTCAAGGGATGTTGCGGTGACAACACCATTCAGTGATAGGTGACCACGCTTCTGCCATGTCCCATCAAAGGCTGCAGCTATATCAGTGTCACCTTCATTGTATAACACAGTTTCTTCTACTGCTTTCTTCATAGACACAGCACTCACTTGACCAAGACTTTCAAGAAGTAACTGTGTGTACTTCTCAAATCTTGTAGGTGGGGGCAAATTCATAATAGCACAAAATGTTTGAGCTGCCTTTCTACCCTTCCCAATACACCTCATTCCATATGCAAGTCTGATATTTGTGTTATAAGCCCTTCCTTTGCACAATCCAGAAGAATAACCGGTTTTAGTTACCCCACAGAAATCACAAACCACTTGTAACTTACTTGCGACACCTCTCCTGCCTTCAAAATCTTCTTCAATTTTAATACCACCTTTTCCACAAAGCGCACACACAACAGCATTCTTTAGAAGTGAACATAAAGCACTCAATTCAGCAATAATGGAAACACAATCCGTTAAAGTATTTTGATCGTCGTTTGTAGAAACGTCACTCAAATATTTGAGCTTCTGTCTTGAGGCACTTGGCGGAGTCGACATAACATCCTGTTGGTTTGTGGATGTAATTACACAGTCTCTACTTCCTAACGAAGTAAACCGATTACCATAAAACTTACGTTTTCCCCTTCCAAAACACTTTTTTGGAGGCATAACTTTTACCGAGAATGACACAACAACAACAACTAAACCACATACACACGTTTGAATGCAAATAACTCTCGAAAACCAAAGATATACAAAGGGAAACAAAGGAGCATCGGAATGTGTGTGTTAACAGGGTTGCCAACTCAGAAAACGATCACGCAGTGTATCTTTTCTAATTGGCAGATAATGACACCATTTGACAGCCGAGAGCAGCGGAAACAGTCGTTGCCGCATACCGACATATTTAAATATGTTTTTAAACATGTTTCCGATGTCCGAATCGATTCATTTAACTACCATTTTGTTCACAAAACTCTAAATATTGATTTGAGATTTAAAAAAAAAAATTCGAATTTTTGAAGCTGACTCACTGGCAAGTGACCTTAATGTAACGTACCGGAAAAGCCTTCCTGTATGTCAAGTTTCAACAGTTTATGTTTACTTCTCGTGCTTAATCGTGGTGCAATTGATGACATGAAGTATCTACCTGTTATAAACAAAATTTCACGTAAAAATTAACAGCCTATACATCGAACTACCGTATATTATTGGCAACATTGTATTACGATTTAGTGCACGTAAATAATCTGGTGGAAACCCACAAAAATGTATAAATAACACCTACCTGTCAAACGAAATATCAACAAACGACAGTCATCTGATTGTGCACCTCAGTGTGACAAATATATTGTTATTGTGGTAGCAAAGATATATATCAGTATCGATAGTGAGGTGATGCACGTGTATAGGTAACTTTCGCAATCAATTAGTACGCCAAACACAGAGCGTGATAAATATTAAGAGAGGAATGTAGATATTTTAACACAAAAAAAGGAAGCTTACTCTGAGTGGTCAAACGTGTTATGTAATAAACAACGATAAGAAAGTGTATAATGATGGACAACGTAAAATATCATAAAATGAAAAACCAAAGAATAAAAGAAGAGTACATATAAAGAGTTGAATTTAAGATACATGTCCTTCACGTTCGAAGTGCATATAAAATTACGGAAGCAATCAAAAAACTGCCTGAGGATTCACAGTGCGCTTAAAGCACACAAATTTCTGAGATTGACAGACGTTTGACAGTCACTAAAGGAGAAGTCCACTGGCTTGCTGAAATTGACGCAATAGCTACTTGATAAAATGTTTGTAAATCTATCGGACCAAACTGCGTGCTCATCAGTCCGTAGCTTACAAACTACTTAAACCTAGGTAAACTAATCTAAGGACAAACACACACACCCATGCCCCAGGGAGGACTCGAACCTCCACGGCGAGCAACCGCGCGATCCGCAGCGAGACGCTTCAGACCGCTCGGCTACTCCACCGCGGCAAATACTTGATATTTCCACTCTGTGAGCACATGTGTGACTTGATCGCATACTGCAATAATAACAGGGCGTGCCCTACAAAACGTGCATAATCTTTTAATGTCACATGTACGGAAAAATTAGTTGCCTGTCCAGGTCCGTCGGAAAAGAGTTCAGGAAACTCGGCTCATAAATTAGATATACGTTCCCTCGGGTCGAATAACGTCATTGACAGAACATTCGCAGTGATGCTAAGACCAAACGTATCGAACAGATCCAAACCAAAAATATTTGCAATGTCATAGGTTAAAAGAATCAAAAGAGACACTGTCTTGCATATATATCCAAACACTGCATTAAAGCTGAAAGTACCTAGCACTGATATATCTTGTCCTGTATATGCCATAAGCGAAGTGTGCACCGTTCGCAATTGTGGTGTGCCTAGCATTTCATATGTGACACGATTTATTAACGACACTGTGGCACCTGTAACACGAAAAATTTCAGTGTTCTTCCAGCAATTTACAAATGTGCAAACAATTTATTTGCATGGCGTTCCAAAGACGTATCAAAACTTCTAGTCACCAGAACACTATATATTTTCTGTCTTACAATTAGAGTACGCGTACTCGTTATCGCCGAATTCGCCCAAATTTACGGTACTTGTAGAGCGTGGTGAAACATGAAAGTGCCTCATGTGGGAATTCTAGATGGCCAAGCGTTTAGGAAATAAAAGGAATTTTATCTCAGATAGACTTATGAGTCTCGAGGGAGTTTCCGCGATGGTCATATAAATAAAATTCTTGAGTATCAGTCTCCAGATAGCTTTTAGTAACATGTCGCGTGATGAACGAATTTTTACAGTCGTTACTAAAATATGGTACCCTCCTGAGGCTTTATATAATGTGCTTTCATTCATCTGATTGGTGGTTACATTATCTTTACAATTATTCTCAATAAGTAATTATTGACTAAAATATAAAAGCAATTCTAAAGTCAAGGTGTAAATTAGCAGCCCAAGTATAAAATAACTGCTATTTTATACCTTGACTGATACGCTAAAGGTCATTAAAATTGCTTTACCAAGAAGAAATGCACATTTAAAACGGGTATTCATTGGACAAATATATTATACTAGAACTGACATGTGATTACATTTTCACGCAATTTGGGTGCATTGATCCTGAGAAATCAGTTCAAAATGTACAAATGTTTGTAAATCTATCGGACCAAACTACGTGGTATTCAGTCCGCAGCTTACACACTACTTAAACTAAACTAACCTATGGACAAACACACACACCCATGCTCCAGGGAGGACTCGAAATTCCGACGGCGAGCAACCGCGCGATCCGCAGCGAGGCACCTTAGACCGCTCGGCTACTCCACCGCGGCTGAGAAATCAGTACCCAGAACAACCACCTTTGGCCGTAATAACGGACTTGATACGCCTGGACATTGAATCAAACAGAGCTTGGATGGGTTGTACAGGTAGAAATGCCCATGCAGCTTCAACACGGTACCACAGTTAATCAAGAGTAACTGGCGTATTGTGACGAGCCAATTGCTCGTTTTCAATTTGTGAGAGATCTAGCGAATATGCTGGTCAGGGCAGCAGTCGAATATTTTCCGTATCCAGAAAGGCCCGTACATGACCTGCAACATGCAGTCGTGCATTATCCTGCTGAAATGTAGGGTTTCTCAGGGATCGAATGACGGGTAGAGCCACGGGTCGTAACACATCTGAAATGTAACGGCCACTGTTGAAAGTTCCGTCGATGCGAACAACAGCTGACCGAGACGTGTAACCAATGGCACCCCATACCATCACGCCGGGTGATACACCAGTATGCGGATGGCGAATACACGCTTACAGTGTGCATTCACCGCGATGTTCGCAAAACACGGATGCGACCATCATGATGCTGTAAACAGAACCTGGATTCTTCCGAAAATATAACGTTTTGCCATTCGTGCACCCAGGTTCGTCGTTGCGTACACCATCTCAGGCGCACCTGTCTGTGATGCAGTGTTAAGGGTTACCGCAGCCTTGGTCTCCCAGCTGATAGTCCATGTTGTTACAAACATCGTCGAACTGTTCGTGCAGATGGCTGTTGTCTTTCAAACGTCTACATCTGTTGACTCAGGGATCGAGACCTGGCTGCACGATCCGTTACAGCCATGCGGATAAGATGCCTGTTAGTGCTGCGAGGCCGTTGGGATCCAGCACGGCGTTCCGTAATGCCCTCCTGAACCCACCGATTCCAGTCTGTCACCATATGTACCGTATTAATCGTCACTGTGAGAGAGTGTTTAGGAAGCGGTAAGAGTTCGGATCTTTATTGAAGGATCGCGGGCTGGACTCCGCTTGGCGGTAAATATTTTGTGCTCCTTGGTAATGCGTACACTACTGACGTCGCAATTACCGCAACATGGTATAAATTATTTGTATTTATGTAAGCTCAATATCAGCATGGGACGTCCTTATTTAAAACAAGCGCATTATCTTGCAAAAATATTTGCTGCCCGACGGAGTCAAACCCTCCGGCCGCGGTGGCCAAGCGGTCTGCGGCGCGCCAGTCACGGCCTGCACTGCCACTACCGTCGGAGGTTCGAATCCCCCCCTTGGGCATGGATATTGATGCCGTCCTTAGTATAGCTACTTCATAAGTAGTTTGTAAGTTTAGGGACTGGTGACCCCGTAGTTAAAGTCCCGTAAGCTCTACAAACATCTGAACATCTGGCCCGCGACCCTTTCAATGCAAATCCGATCGCTTACCGCTGAGCCAAACGCCGTTTCCTAAACAAACTCACAGGGTCAGTTGTTTAGGTGCCAAATCGTGACAGATCCGTATGAAAATGACTTTTATTTCCTAAGCGCTCGGCCATCTGGAGTGCCCACTCGGGGCACATGGATGTCTCACCACGGCCTATATGTACCGTACTGTCTGTCTCTTTGGCCCTTTTCCCGCATGCATGCAGAGTCGGCAATGAGTTAAACGCGGATTTGGCATGTGTTGATAGTTACAGGGTGACCGGATGCCCTTCCTGCCGCTACTCCATGCCCCCCAGTAGGAAATGTGTACCCCAAATGTCTGCGTACACTGTTATATGTGTGTGAAAGTGTAAAGTGTTACGAAATGTTTGAGAATCGTGTAACTGAGGCTGGACTTGGGGACCAGCTGCCTAAAAACCACATCCGGCTGGCGTGCACTCCGACCACTTTCGTTCGAACCGGGGCCAGTTCGCCTCCCCGTCTCGGAAAGCGGTGCGTTAGACCATACGGCTAACCGAGCGGGTGGTCTACTGCTACATTCAATGTTTCTTCATAATGGATAATAATCGGCTGAACTAATTCCTCAAATGGCACTTATTCCGGGCGAGTTGTGGGGAAATGTTTGATAAAGAGCTGATAAATGTCAATTCCCACTTGAGACAAGAAATACGGAATCAACGCAGAACCATGTATTTGATGCTCCACTACATGGCTCTGGAATTGCGCTAAGCATTCCGCCCATTTCCCTATTTTTTCATCAAATTGTCGAAATGACGGCAAGAGTGTAGTTTGTGTGGCAGGATATTGCGCCGCGGTTGATTGTTGATATGCGCCGGTCTCTCCTGCAGCTTTTCTTTGGCCTTAGATGAAAGCCTTCATCAAGTTGGTCAATTGATGAATAGACTGCACCTTAAACAAAATAATTTGTGTAAGATCATTAGCTGCAGCAGTGTGAGCGGCAATAGGGTTACTTATAGGGGTGGCGCAGCCATAATTCATGCACAAGCAAGAGCATATAAAATAAATATAACAGCTAAGGTAGACGCCACCTGCAACACAAATGTTCACAAGCACACTAACAGCAAAATTCTCGCAAACTTGGGCCTGAAAGGGAAGCCATTAATATGCAAATGTCAAAAATTCTCGTCGCCAGTTGATGCGTCTTCCTGATAATAGTGCGGGTAGAAGGTGGCAATGACTAACAAGGATGTGGACATAGGTCTGTAACTAAAAGCAGTGATTAGTCCATAAGTACTTTTATTACAATGAACTGAATACTTAACTTTGATGTGCTTGTGATGGTACAATTCATCCTATCTATTACACAGTTCTGCAAGGTTGTTGTTGTTGTGGTCTCCAGTCCGCACACTGGTTTGATGCAGCTCTCCACGCCACCCTGTCCTGTGCAAGTCTCTTCATCTGAAAATACGTTCGGCAACCTACACCCTTTTTAATCTGCTTACTATATTCGTCCCTCGGTCTCCCTCTACGATTTCTACCCCACACGCTTCCTTCTAATGCTAAGTTGACAATTCCTTGATGTCCCAAAATGTGTCGAACCAATCCCTCCCTTCTCTTAGTCAGTATATGTCAGAAACTCCTTTTCTCCCCGATTCGGTTAAGCACCTCCTCATTAGTTACGTGATCTACCCATCTAATTTTCATCGTTTGTCTGTAGCACCCCATTTCAAAAGCTTCTATCATCTTTTTATCTGAACTCCTTATCGTTCACGTTTCACTGCCACTGCCATACAATGCTACACTCCAGACAAATGCTGTCAGAAAGGAGTTCGTAACATTTAAATTAATATTGGATGTTAACAAGTTTCGCTTCTTTAGAAACGCTTTTCTTCCCCATAGCCATTCTGCATTTCATATCTTCTTTACTTCGGCCATCAGAAGTTATCTTGCTACCGAAATAACAAAATTCATATACTACTTTTATTGTCTCATTACCTAATCTAATTCCTTCAGCATCGCCTGATTTTCTGACATTGCATTCCATTACCTTCGTTTTACTCTTGTTAATGTCCATCTTATATCTTCCTTTCAAGACACTGTCCATCCCATTCAATTGATCTTCCAGATCTTTTGCGGTCTCTGACAGAATTACTATGTCATCGGCAAACTGCAATGTTTTTATTTCTTCTCCCTGCACTTTAATGCTCTTTCCAAATTTCTCCTTCCATTCCTTCATTGCCTGCTCAATGGACAGGGAAAGGCTACAACCCTGTCTTACTCCCTTCCCAACCTCTGCGACCCTTTCTTGTCCTTCGACTCTAATAACCGCCGTCTGGTTTTTGTGTAGGTTGAATATAACTCTTCACTCCCTATATTTTACCCCTGATACCTTCAGAATTTGGAAGGGTGTATTCCAGTCGACATTGTCAAAAGATTTCTCCAAATCGACAACCGCTAAAAACGTAGGTTTTCCTTTCCTTAGCCTATCTTCTAAGATAAGTCGTAATGTGAGTATTGCCTCTCGTGTTCCTTCCTTTTTTTTTTTTTTTGTTTTTTTTTTTTTTTTTTGTAAATCCAAACAGATCTTTCCCGAGGTTGGATTCCACAAGTTTTTCCATTCGTCTGTAAATAATTCCTGTTAGTATTTTGCACCCATGACTTATTAAACTGATAGTTCTGTAATTTTCACACTTGTCTGCATTACAATTCTTGGCAATACAGTTCTGGCTTGTGCAATGTAGACGGCTGTCTCTCCTCTGTTGAACTTCTTGCTCTGTAGTACTCCTGGGGCTGCCCTGTGCTGACTGGAACTCCCGTCCTGTGTGTCGTCGCTGTGGTGCGCCGCGTATCTAGGCGAGTCCCCTTCTTCCTGCTGGCCTGCGCGCCAAGCAGGTAGAGCTACCAAGACTGCGGGCGTCCCCAGCGGCCGAAGTACTATGGAGTGACTTATCGCTTCTTCTTACTTGCGTCGCGATTTGTGTAGCTTGCCGACGTTGTGGCGAATAATGATGCCACAACAAATAAAGTACTTATTACCTAAACACAGTATGCACAATATAGAGGACAAGGGTTGTCAATCACACTCAGCACTGCGGAAATGGAAAGGCGTCACTAAAAGCCAACTAGGGACTGGTGACTTAAACGTACAATTAGGGAAATAATGGTGGTGTCGTATTCACTAGGCCGAATACCTGGACGTGCCAATGAGCGAAATGGACATTGTTATGTAAAGAAAATTAAAAAAATTTCACATATGTATGTGTAGAAATCGTTATATATATATATATATATATATAAAGAACAAAACTTTTCTAGCCTGAAGGGGCAAAACAGATGGCGCTATGGTTGGCCCGCTAGATAGCGCTGCCATACGTTAACGGGATATCAACTGCCGCGGTGGCCGAGCGCTCTGCGGCGCGCCAGTCACGGTCTGCACGGCCACTACGGTCGGGGGTTCGAATCCCCCTCGGGCATGGAAATTTGTGCCGTCCTTAGTATTAGCTAGGTCATAAGTAGTTTGTTAGTTTAGGGACTGATGACCTCGTAGTTAAGTTCCATAACCTCTACAAACATTTGAACATTCTTTTGCATGTATTTTAAATTATAACCTTGTGATACTGTGTGAAAGAAGACGTTTTAAACCACTATGCTACTAGCTTCTTTTTAATAGAATTTTTTTCGTAAGTAACATGCTTATATTTAGCAAGGAATGAAGAAAATCTTATCATGTTAGGTCTTTCTAAGTCGTATAAATACGTATCACACTATTGTATCCAGTTATGTTTTACCTTTGTTAATAAACATTACGAGATCAATAGGTAGGAAGCAGTCTCCTTTAACCTCAAACCGTAGTAAAGATGAACTATATATAGTTAAGTGTATAATCGTAGAAGAAATAGTTCCATCTCACTTCACCTTCTTAGAATAATTACCCGGTATTGTTTTCGGTGAGAGTTAGCAAATCAAATTCATTATTTTGTTTGCTTTCCTTTGTGCATGAACGTTTTAACCTTTGTCAGATTCAGTATCCATCATTAGTCAGACGTTGTGCAATAGTGTAACTTAGATTACCTTCTATGATTAGTATTATTATGATATGATTTAATTTTCAAGAAAAGTGAGATGCTCTTTCTCCGTTATCAAAAACATGTTCGTAGTCTTAAATCAATTTAGTCCATGCACACTTGTGTCCATCACAAAAAGGAGGTTTATTTACGATTTGAGAATTTAGAGGACACCCGGTTACCTAAGTTGTAAATATTTGCATCGCATTATATGCTCGATAATATTGCTTCTTCGCCTTGAGAGAGCACGCGAGTTACAAAAACGCGAATGTGTTTCTCAGTAACAGCAGATTTTGAATAGAAAGCCGGTGTAGTAGATACCGTATGATAACGTCTGAAAAAAAGTAGTTAACCTCTGTAAATACGTGAAGCTCAACTGTGTGCAGAATCGTCTGTGATATGAGGAGAATGTAAACAAATGTGTACATAGATACATGTCATTTCACGGTTCGCTGCACGGTAGTAGCCGATCGGTGTAGAAGCCTTGCTGCGGAGGGCACGCCTGCTCTTCGTCGGAGGTTCGAGACCTCCCTGGGACATGGACATAGCATAAGTCAGTTGAAGTAGTTTTATGTCTAGGGACTGATGAGAACTGCAGTTTGGTCCCATAGCTTTGGGAACATTTGATTTTCACTGTTTCGCTTAGCAAGTGAGAATATCCATGAATCATGTTATTTATTTTAACATTCCAAAATCGTTAAGGCAATAGAATAGTACTGCGAGTTTGTAAAGTTTCATCGTCACTGTAGACTCGTAGTAATTGACACAATGCACAACAGTGGATTATGTCCTTTGAATGGGCATTACCGATCTTCTTTCTATCTTTCTTTCCTATCCTTGCTTAAAATCTTCTTCTTCCGTGTCCGGTTAAACCAATTATATTCTCCCTTTCCAGTAATCAGCAACATAGATTGCTTTGTCGTTCACTTTAAAAATATCGTCCATAGTACATGTTATTGACATGTTTGGACAAGTCAGTAGATGGTTAAAATCCTGTACTGCTTCGCATTCACAACTGTTATCATCACTATATCGCCATTTCAGTAGGTCTGCTTTGCTTCTAGTTACTTCTGTGCGCAGCCGGTTTAATGTCTTCCAAGTTGGAAATGGAAATTCAAACCCTGGAGATCCCCCCTCACGGAGGTCCATCACGGATTGTGGCGCCGTTTCTTTCCACAAAGGTATACTCCTTATGCTTGGCTTAGTGAAGAGCGCTTCAGTTGTGTCAATGAAATTCTTGCGGGACTTCAACCGGATCCCTTGTTTGCGGTGCAAATTCATCGGGTGTCGAGAGTCGTTCTTTAGTTTTGACATTTCTGTCTCGGCAGAGACCTCTCTTCGAACAGCGGATGGTGCTATGTCTATGATAGGATAAATTTTGGCTGTTGGAGTTGGCTTGAGGCATCCTGTGACGATACGTACTGTTTCATTCACAGCGATGTCACCTTGTTTAGCGTGCGCCGAGTTCCTCCACACTGGCGCCGCATATTCCGCTGCTGAGATACTGAGCGCTAGTCCGGTGGTGCGCAGAACATGTGGCTGAGCTCCCCATGACGAACCTGTCAGTTTCCGCAGTATGTTGTTCCTGGCACTGACCTTTTTCTTCGTGTTGTGACAGTGTTGCTTGAAAGTAAGGGCTCTGTCCAATGTCACTCCCAGGTACTTCGGACTATTTGTGTGCTCCAGCTATTCCCCTTTCCAAATGATATGGAGTTTCTGATCAGCTTGTTTGTTCCTGAGATGGAAAGCGGAGACTTGCGTCTTACTGGGGTTTGGTTTTAGGTTGTTATCTTAATAGTTGGTTCCTAATTCTGTTAAGGCTCCGGTAATATTCTCCTCCACTTGTTCAGAGGTCTTATACTGTGGGACCACAGCTGCATCATCAGCATAAATGAACATTAATTGTCTGTTGGTTGATAGGAAGATTGTATAGATGTTAAAATGTATTGGAGCCAGAACACTGCCTTGTGCAAGTCCAGTTTTTTGTTTCCTCCACCGGCTGTTTTTGGTTTGCAAGCTTACATAGAAGAATCTGTTCCGTAACATGCATTGCACGAACATAGATAGGGTGTAGTCCTTTGTGACATTATATACTTTCTGGGTAAGCAGCTTAGGGTTGATTGTTTCATATGCGGCGCTGAGATTCAGGAATGCAACCCCAATTACTTCTCATATCTTGCTTAAAATGAGCTACTGCTTCATCCCTAATGACCTCGCAGTCAAAGAAAAGTTAATCGCAAATTTTCCTAACTTCCTTCTTGCCTCCCATCCTTAAGACGACAAGTTGTGGACTGCTGACAGGCCTTTCCTAATTATGTGAGCTCGGGACAGCGGTAAACTGGAGGCATGTGAACGGCGAACAGTCCATTAATTAGCCAGCGTTATCCAGGTGACTTCACAGACAGATTAGCTGATTGTATCCTACATTCGCCATCGAAATGATGATTCTACAGCATTAACATCAATCAACAAACAAATCACTGACAAACGTAAAATCGACAGAAATAAGTTAACTGCGTCCTTGTCGACACCACCCAATACTTTGTGTCTTCTTTATTGATGGAGCAATTACTTAAGGCTAACTTATTTAACAAAAGCGATCATGTCGATGACTCCTTTCCTCAAGCCTTCTATCCGATTCGTCTTTTTTCCCCTGTTTTGTGTCGCTTTGTGACGTTAGTATTCATGATCTTCACGTTTCTGTGTCTTTACACCTAAAGTACAATCTCTTTACGACAGTAGATAGAAGGATGTGCAGAACAACACTAATCGTTCAGTTTGTAATACGAATTTTTTACAATTGCTGGTGATACGGTTGTAATTGGGCGATGGTTTGGCTTCGAATGTAGGCCTAAATTGTTGTAATCTTTTTATATATTATTACTTAGATGTAGGTATCAATGGTAGCAGTAGTATTTGTATTTGCACTTGACTGCTATATGAAACCTAAATCCAGCTTTAAATAAAAATAAGTAGTTGATGAGCAGAAAGCTGTGTTCACGAATTTGGGTAAAGGACTGTCCTCACTTAATTAGTGCCTACAGCGAAAATCGTAGGGATAATTACTGCATTAGTCGATGCGCTTATAATCCGGCACGATCTGTATTTCATATGTCAACTTAATGAGGTGGAACCAGCTGAATAAATTTCACGGGCAACTATTCAGTGAACAGTAGGGACACAGCTGATGAACATTAAAATCGTTAATAATGCCCTGCCGCCACAGAATAGCCGTGCGCACTAACGCGCCCAGTGTGGTATGCGCGGTTATTCGCTATCGGGGGTTCGAGTCCTCCCTCGGGCATGTGTGTTTGTGCTGTCCTTAGCATAAGTTACTTTAAGTTAGTATAAGTAGTTTGTAAGCGTAGGGACTAATGACCAACGTAGGTAAGTTCCTTATTTTTACAAACATTTGAATAATGCCCTGGTGCACTTATACTTATTCCTTTCCTTCCTCACAATTCGTCCTTCCTCTCCTTAATAAAGACTCTGCAATCTTAATATGGCTATGAATACAACGTTGTGTCTGTTATTTCGGACATGCCTGAAAGAGCAGACACCACAATTCAAGCGGAATGGAGTGCAATTGGTCGTGTTATCAGGCAAACCTCGTTACTGAAATCCCGCCGTCTGCGGTGGCCGAGGGGTCTGAGGCGCTCCAGTCACGGTCTGCACGGCCACTACGGTCGGGGGTTCGAGTCCCCCCTCGGGCATCGATATTTGTGCCGTCCTAGTTCATAAGTAGTTTGTAAGTTTAGGGACTGATGACCCTGTAGTTAAGTCCCATAAGCTACACAAACATTTGAACATTTTGAACTGAAATCGCTGGCGGATTCAATTATGGAAACTACTCTAGATACTGTAAACGAAATATAAATAATTATCTTAGTATTTAGATAATACGCTGAAGATCCAAAGAAACATATAGTCCTGCATATGCAAACACAGAGATATGTAAACACAAAGAGGACAGCGCTATGGTCGGCTACTCCTGTATAAGACAACAGATTTCTGGCGCAAGAGTTAAATCGGTTAAAGTTCCTACAATGGCTGGTTATCCCGATTTGGGAGATTATGAATGTGGTGTTATAGTTAGCGCATCGTGCGGTGTGAACATCAGGAATCCATTAAAACATCAAATCTCCGATATCGACAGAGAAAGATCGTCCAAAAACATGACTAACATGGACTAAATAGAATCATTCAGCGTGACAGATGTGCAACCCTTCGGAAAATTGCTGTGTATTTCAATGCTGGGTCATCAACATGTGTCAGTGTGTGAACCATTTAACGAAACATCATGGATGATGGGTTTTGGAGTCGAAGGCCGTCACATGAACCCTTTCTGACTGCACGACACAAAGCTTTACCTCCCGCTTGGACCCGTCAACACCGACATTGGACTGTTGATGACTGGAAACTTGTTAGCTGGTCTGCCGAGTCTCGTTTGAAACTGTATCGATCGGATGGTCGTGTGCAGGTATGGAGAATATCTAATGAATCTATGGTCTATGCATGTCAACAGGGGACTGTACCATTTGATGGAGGCTCCGCTATGCCGCGGTGGAGTAGCCGAGCGGTCTAAGGCGTCTCGCTGCGGAGCGCGCGGTTGCTCGCGTGGAGGTTCGAGTCCTCCCTGGGGTATGGGTGTGTGTGTTTGTCCTTAGGTTAGTTTACCTAGGTTTAAGTAGTTTGTAAGCTACGGACTGATGATCACGCAGTTTGGTCTGATAGATTTACAAACATTTGAACATTTGCTCCGTTATGGCGTGGGGCGTGTGTGGTTGGAATGCTAAGAGGCCCCTGATACGTGCAGATATGAATCTGACAGATGACACCTACTTACGCATCCTGGCTGATAACCTGAACTCATTCATACCCGTTATGTATGCCGACGGACTTGGGTCAATTCCAGCAGTAGAATGCGACACCTCACGCGACCACAATTGCCACAAAGTGGCTCCAGCACACTTTGCCGAGTTTAAACATCTCGGATGGCCACCAAACTCCCCAGACATGCAAATTATTCAGCATATTATGTACGACATGGAAGATGCTGCTCAAAAGAGAACTCCACCCCCTGTTACACTTACGGATTTATGGACAGGATGTATGGTGTCAGTTCCTTGCAGCAACACTTCAGTCCATACCACGTTGTGTTGTCGTACTTCTGCATGCTGCCGGGGACCCTACAAGATTTTAACCAGGTGTAAGCAGTTTCTTCGCCTCTTCGGTGTGTATATAGCAGTTTTACTTTTAACTTCCATTACAAACCTATCCCGACACATATGTTTTGGTCACGATATTTTCTATTTTCTCTGAACTCAAAGCACGACTAATAAGTGCTAAGTAGAACTTTATCTGTGAACTGGTAAGTTACTATTACTGACTAGTTCTGTTATCGTTCTAATACTGATATCAAATAATTCATGGATAAATGACGAGTATCAGTGAACAACGAGAACATATTTCGGCAAACGACGACGTTGCCATCACCAGGTTTGCCTGTGAACTGAATAATGGGTAGCCGGCGTCACGCTTGTCTCTCCTCCCACCCAGTCGGCCAGACGTCCCAGTATCCCTGCCTTCTCACCTTTCGCCGATCGTGTGTTCTGTTTGTGGTTCGCGCCAAGGTGGGCGTGCTGGCGCAAATCCCTCACCTATCCCTGAATTCGTCTGATATCTCATACCTAGACAGATCAAACAGTTGGGGCCCATGCCATACTATGTGTATAGCGCTATCATGATATTCGTTACTGTTATGTAATCGTCAATCTAAGTGCTGCGTGGCAAGTTTATGAATTGGAAATATTGCTATCACAGTGGTAGAATGCCCGCTTATGACTCTAAAAAACTGGGTTCGATGCCCGCTCAATCCCTGGAAATTTATCCCTCACTTTTCACCTCTGGCAATGTCGTCAATGTGAAAAATGCAGAGTTGCACCATGGTTCGTAATCTACATTAAACTGTAGGTGCCAATTTAACCGGCTGGGCAAGTCACTTCGAAGGTCGGAGGAAGGCGACTTACCGCCTCCAATCAGGACCATGCCTTGTAAATCACTATGGTATTCAAACCAATCTTTGGACTGTTGTATGCATTTTTAAATCTTTTAACTTCATTGAATGGCTTTTTAATAAACATCTAAACTTGTTCTATTACTGAAGAAAGAATATTACAACGCCATTGGAACTTCAGTTATGATTACTGAATATCTATTAAAATAATGTTATAATTGTACATTAACGATTGAATTACTGTCAGTGAGTAATAATTAAGCAATATCTCTACACTACAGTTTATTTTTTATATAAATATAAGCAATTATAATCAAGTGTAGTGCGTCGTTTCATTGTTAGTTCAATGTTACATAGTAAATATGGTTCTTACTTAAATGAAAAAAAAAAAAAAATGCTTGTATACCTGAGGGACCGAACTTTCTAAGATCATCGGAACCAAGACTCAGAAACCACTTACACTAACTTTCGCTATAGGCAACACACACATCGATGCCTGAGGGTAGACGCGAACCTCAGACGGAGAACGGCCGAGCAATCCAATGCATGACGCCTTACACCGCACATCCATCCCGTGCGGCTCATATCTCTGCAGAATATAAATTCACATAATAATTGTGAATAGTAAGTTGAACACATACACAAAAGCCAAAAAAGTAGAAAGATCTTTCTTAACATTGTGCCTAATGCCGTGTGCGCAAAATAAAGACTCCATTATTCTGTTGCGTAAGTAACTTTGATTGTGCCATGTGAGACCAATATATATCGGAATCTAATGTAGTAACCGTAATAGAACGTATTAACTGCTCTGGTTTACCAGCGTATAAATTAATTTGGAGTGGAAGTCAATTAGTTTCTCTAGCAGTTGCATTCTAAATAATAAAATTATTTAATTTTGTTAGAAATAAAAATTAACAAATTGTTTCTTCATAGTTGGTAACGTATTCCAACCAGCATACCCACTGTAAGGTAATAGAAATACGGCTAATCTTTATTCTGCGCTAAAGACATATGAAGAACGTTGCTTGTCAGCAAGCAGGCAGAAAGTAGGTGGCAGCATGAAATGAGTGGGCCTTTTCCGGCTTTTCAGAGATACCCGGACCTGGATAAACCCATCGCTTGCCGACTACGATGAACAATGGGCATGGCCGGCTTTAACATGTACAAAGGTGGCGGTTAATATGGCGAATGGAAGTGACGTAAAAGATCTAAACCAAATACAAAAACACTATTGAACTGAAAAAAATTAGGCACTGTCATGAAAAACTATATTCTTAATATCATCAAAAATGCAAATGGTAACGTTCTCAGTATCTAAATACAGCAAAATTAAACACAAATTTACCAACTTATGAACGCATCTTGCAATTTCCACAAACTATATCTTAAATGATAGTTTATTACCTCAAGCTACCAGTTCAATTACAACTCGCTTTTGTACATTCATTTATTAGAATTGCTATAATAATTTATTATGAAATATAGTCACATCATCCTATTCTCCACAGTCACTCAGCAATTACAAGTAGTATGATATACACCTCGTATCCTCATATTTGTGTAACTATTTAAAGAATATTTGTCTATTTAGCCAACAATTTATGAAAATATTCTGTAGTGTGTGGGGTCGAGGTCATGAAGGCTAGTTCCTTTATTTATTTCAGACATTATATGTACTGCTGATAAATAGTTATATGGTGACGAAATGTTTATAACATTTCTAATTAATATTGTAAAGTTATAAGTCAGTAAAGGAGTCGTCAAAGGTAAAACAATTTTTCTTTTAAGAAATCTGCTACTTTTGGAGGGGATGTCGATTCGATAATGAGAGAGTGGGGAGGGCAGAAGACTGCTGTGGTTAAGTAAAGTAATTGGATGGTTCGTTTGGAGAGTTCCTTGGGGACTGAAAGAACACGTAAAGTTTCGTCCTGAAAGAAGGAGGACCTGCGTGGTTAGCTGGAGTTCTTCTTTTGCTACACTATTAGAATCTGCGTGGCAAATGGCTCATTTGTCGGAACTTTAACGTTAGCAATTGTTAATGAGTGCCAGTCTAATAACTCTAACTTTTTCCGATTCCATTTCGTATTTGTAACAGAACACTGTATGTGATTATACATGAAATGTTACGAACGTTAGTATGTTATTCGTGGGACTATTTAGAGTTGACGATTATTTCGTGTTGTGTGACTGCGAAATGTGCTTAGTATCTGAGCATCGTCGATGTTTACTTAAATATTTTGCTACCATTTTCATAACACAGTTAATGCACCTGTTCTGATAATTATATAAGGCTTATTTCTAATTTATTACTTTTCTTGTGTAGGACCTCTTCCAATAGATTTACACATGACTTTGAATAAACATTATTCAGCTGAGTTATCTGGCACTGCTTACATCATTTGCCAACGATATTATAATACCGCTTTTATTAAGTAATCTTGTATCTGTATTGTATAGATCATTATTATTTTGTATGTGCTAGCCTATGCATGGAGTGTTTGAGTGTAGGATCAGTGGTAAAGGATACTATTTGCAGCTATTTTAGTTGCTGGGCGTGAAAGCAGACATGTAAGGTTCAGCCCTTAGACTACTTCGAGTCATATTTCTTTTACAGAGCCGTATATACTACAATACGTGTGTGTTATGTTTGGCCAATATAGCTTAGTTTGATGAACACGAGAAGGCACCTAGACTCGCAATTACCGTTTTCTCGTCCATGATTTGAATCTAGTTTCTCCAGAATTTCAATTGTAATTGTAACACGTTACAGTTATTTGTGATCCAGGTCCCAAATCTATTTCATAATAAGGGGTTTATGTGGGGGCTCTGAGTATAGGAGTCCTGTTGCAGCTGAGGCAGCTCAGAACGGCCGAAAAGTAGGTGGTGTAAATAAGTCTGTATCAGGGGGTTAGCCAAAAATATAGTACATGTGGGTCTGAGGACGCAATTGGACCAGTTAGCTATGAATCTGAAATGGCTTGTATAAATGGTGGAACTGTTAGTGGCACTGCTAGTCCAAGACAAATGGAGATAATTTTGGAATGAAGGATGCAAAGGGTATTATCAAGACAGATATGGGCAATATGAATACAAAATTTTATTAGTTTGAAGCAGGTGTGGCAAATGTGAAAACAAATGTGGGTAACATTAAAACAGATATGGGTACTATGAGGTCATATATGGGTAACGTTAATAAAATATTGATTGTCTTAAAGCATATACACGTAATGTAAGTTGGAAGATTGCTGTGGAATGGCCAAGCGCTCTAAGGCGTCTTGCTGAGAAGCGCGCGTTTGCTCCCCATCGTAGGTTCGAGTCCTTCTTTGGGCATTGGTGTGTGTTGTCCATAGATTAGTTTAATGTAGTTCAAATAGTTTGTAAGCCTAGGAACTGATAACCTCAGTAGTTACGTCTCATAGTTTTACAAACATTTGAACCTTTTGACAATGTTCAGACAGATTTTTGTAATGTAAAGTTAAGATCAATAATATTCAAACAGATATGGGTAATATGAAATTTGAATTAAGCGCCGTTATCGAGATTGTGAAGTAAAAGGTGGAAAAAATTAGATCTGAAATATAGGTAACCGCATATAGAAAATTAGAAGGCATTAGGTCAGATGTGGAAAATTCAAAGGTGGTTAGCTAAGTGAATGACAGAGTCAGTTATTTAGAATATATTTCGGGGAACAAGAGGGAAAAATAGACACTGAATCTGGCAGCAGTGTCGATAAATGTGTTCACAGGGAAAATGCTCTTGAAACAGTGACCACTAGCAGCGCAAGGGAGAATCCGAGCGGTCTAGGGCGCCGCGTTGAGGATCGCGCAGCCTCTCGCGTCGGAGGTCGAATCATCCCTCGGGCATGGATGCTTGTGTTGTCTTTGGTATAAGTTAGTTCATACGTAGTTTGTAAGTTCATGGACTGATGACGCCGCAGTTAAATCCCATAAGCTTTACAAACATTTGAACATTTGTGTAACCACTAATTCAGTAAGCAATTTGACTACTAGGGTTGTGGATTGCGAAAAACAAATAGCACAAAATAAGGAACAGGTAAATATGGAAATAGAAAATGAAAGTGTACAACTATAGCAGCAGATCAAATATTATGATCAGAGCTTGTTAAACAATGAAAAAGAATTAAAGTATTGCAACAAAATACAAATAATGTCGTAGCAAAAGCACAGAACAGTGACAAGACAGACAACAATGCTATCAACACCAGCTAATAGAACGCTACACATTCTGCAATCAACATCTTCAAATCAGTAGGGAACAAAGTCTCAGACTGCTGTTGGTCAGGATTTGGGACTCCACATGCCAAGTTGTAATTTATAAACAGGACTGATTTGAACCCCACAATCAACGCCAGGCATGGCGAAACATCCCCGCGCGGGCGCGGGCGCCCTCGCCGTGTCCACGCCGCCGCCCACGGGCGGCCTTTGCCGCGCCCCTGCCCGCGCATTGTGCGCAGCGGCGTGTGTACTGGGGCAGTAGCGACACACGGTCGCTGCCGGGACGGTCAGCGACAGTGTACTCCGCTCGAGAGGCTCGGGCGCGCCCGCCGGGCAAAAATCTTGGCCATGCCTGATCTACGCCTAAGGGCGAGCAACATGCAGGCCACGGGCTGGATATGGCAGCCCCCGATTGGTTTCTACATCTACATACATATTCCGCAATTCACCGTAAGGTGCGTGGCGGAGAGTACACTGTACCACTACTACGCATTTCCTTTCATATTCCACTCCCAAATAGAACGAGGAAAAAAAGAATGCCTATATGCCTCCGTACGAGCCATAATTTCTCTTATCTTGTCTTTGTAATCACTAAGCGAAATGTAAGTAGGCGGCAGCAAGATCGTACTACACTCAGCTTCAAATTGCGGCCCTCTAAATTTCCTCAACAGAAATTCACGAAAAGAATGTCGTCTTTCCTCCAGCGATCCCCAATTGAGTTGCGGGAGCGTTTCTGTGAGAGTCACGCATTGGTCGAACCTACCGGTAACAAACCTAGCTGCTCGTCTCTGAACTGCCTCTATGTCTTCCTTTAAACTGATCTGCTGCGGCACCCAAACACTTGAGCAATACTCAAGACGTGGTCGTACAAGTGTTTTATACGCGGTCTCCTTTACAGATGAAGTACATCTTCCTAAAATTCTGTCCGCCTTACTCACAACTGTCCTTACATGTTCGTTCCATTTCATATCGCTCTGCAATGTTACGCCTAGATATTTGAACGACGCGACAGCATCAAGAAGCTCACTACTAATGCTGTATTCGAACATTATGGGATTGTTCTTCCTACTCATGCGCATCACCTTACATTTTTCTACATTGATAGCTAGCTGCCATTCTTCGCACCAACTAGAAATTTTGTCTAAGTCATCTTGTATGCTATTACAGTCAGTTAAAGACGACACCCTCCAATACACCACAGCATCATCAGCAAACAGCCCCAAATTACTACTTATTCTGTCCATCAGATCATTTATATAGATAGAAAATAATAGCGGTACTATCACACTCCTCTGGGGCACGCCTGACGATACACTCGTCTCTGATGAACACTCGCCGTGAGAACAACGTACTGCGTTCTATTACTTAGGAAGTGTTCCAGCCAGTCACAACTCTGTGAACCTATTCCATAAGCTCGTATCTTCGTTAACAGTCTGCAGTGTGGCACCGCGTCGAACGCCTTTTTGAAGTCGAGAAAAACACAATCCGCCTGTTGCCCTTCACCCATGGCTCGCAAGATGTCATGTGAGAAAATGGCAAGCTGCGTTTCACATGAGCGATGTTTCCTAAACCCGTGCTGATTCATAGAAAGAAGCTTTTTCGTTTCAAGGAAATGTACTATATTCGAAATGAGAATATGCTCCAAAATCCTACATGAAACTGATGTCAGCGATATTGGCCTGTAATTGTGCGGGTCAGTTCTCGTTCCTTTCTTATAAACGGGAGTCACCTGCGCTTTTTTCCAATCACTGGGAACTTTGCACTGAATTAAAGATTCGCGAATTCAAGATTCAATCCAGCCTTCGGATAGGGGGGGGGGGAAGTCGTGGGAGAGTGAGACGGATATTATAAAACACCATAAGTAAAAGCTCAGATAAATAATATTTTAAATGAACCATGTATTCCTGCAGGAATCACTAGATATTTGCAAACGATGTAAAATATCACGGTGCTGATTTTATGGCTGCGTGTTAGAGATGCAGTTTTGGGAGGACGCTTAAAATTTGAAGCACGTTCATAGGCTAACTCAAACAGTGAAGTTGTTCAAAATGTTCAGATGTTTGTAAGCTTAAGGGACTTACTTAAATGCGGGGTCATCAGTCCCTAAACTTACAAACTACTTATGAACTACCTTATACTAAAGATGACACAGACATACATGCCTGAGGGGGATACGAACCGCCGACGGGGAACGGCCTCGCGCATCGTAGCATAGCGCTTCAATGCGCTCGGCCGCTCCGCCGCGGCACAGTGAAGTTGTGTCCTGAACAAATTCTGGATTGAAGCGAAGTAAACTGAACTGCATAATGTGTATTTCAACGAGGCAAGTTACAAACAAAACAATGGTTCAATGTGGGAGTTATGTATACAACAACTGCTTAAGTTGATCTGCATGAAACGTCCATTGGGAACGTCGACTGAAATTACTACGCTCAACAGACGGTTATCATATTGTATAGAAAGATGTCTAGTCCATATACCAACCAGTTCTATTGATAAATTCTTCAATTTATAGGAATTTTGAACCAATCAGTGATCTTTAAGCCACATTATACACATCGAAACTTCACAGACGGAACAATAGTTTTCTAAATGCAAAATGCAATTTTTCCAGTGGGAACAATAATTATCATAAAGGAAGTGGAAATGACTACTATCACAATGGGAAAACAATTTTCAGAAAGGAAATGGCAACGGGAATTTTCATAATAGGGATCGTGATGAAGAAAATAAATTTGGGATAGAAGAGAATCGCGGAAATAAAAACCAGGATAAGTACTTGGGAAACTAAATTTGGCCGCGTCTCAGGTCCAGAGATGGCAGAATAAATCGTCGTTTAAATTGTCACGATGTAATGTACGTTGTAGGACAGTAGAATATGCAGCAAATCGTGCACATATGATGCAAACGTCTAGTAACAAGAAAATGAATGAGGAAATGGATATGTGTAAGTCCAAGAAAGAGGCTGAAGTTAGTCCATATTTGGTGGAAGAAAAGTGTGTAGCTAATCCGACGTAGGTATTAGTCAACAGCGACAATTACTGTAACGTAAAGGCAAATTCATGAGAATTTGTAGCAGCGACCCCCATCTCAATCTTCGACGTCCATTTACTGCCAGAAATATGCGCAGGACGAAATCTTGTGAAATATTTTTTTTATTGCTAGCATGTGAGGAATGGCGCAACGAAGCCCGAGTGAGGGAATTTAGATTCGTCCTGTATAGTAACACCTGTTCCGTCCACTTCTAAGTCCGTAATGGAAGCGACAAAATTTAAAACTCTGATTTGGAACACATTATTTTATTGTTCCACAACGTTAAAGTCCCATGAAATGATGAAGTCCCTTCAAGTTACATTACTGAAGCGACCATGCATAGTCCAGAAACTCTATCACTCTCGCAAATGAATATCGCCAGTTACCATTGGCAACTCTGCCTTCTACTACAACTGGACATAAAGTAATACATCACTCCTGAAAGCTCACCAAGTGAACTCTTCCGCCACTGTCTACTTCTTACTGCCTGAACACCATCTCTACCTAAAGCAATACATTTGTTACATTCTATATACGTGATCTGACTCAAGTTTTAACAATTAAAAGTTTCTTGGGATCTTCATTGGAAATCATTTATAATATTGAAATTTTATAATATTGTATATAATTTCATACAATTTTCATAAATAAATAACAATTATTTCTTGTGCTAGGGTGTTCACAGAAAGACATATAATGTGGAGTTAAAAGAACTGTTGAAACAGTAATGCCGGCCGCGGTGGCCGAGGGGACTGAGGCGCTCCAGTCACGGTCTACACGGCCAGTACGGTCGGGGGTTCGAATCCCCCCTCGGGCATGGATATTTGTGCCGTCCTAGTTCGTGAGTAGTTCATAAGTAGTTTGTAAGTTTAGGGACTGATGACCCCGTAGTTAAGTCCCATAAGCTTAGCAAACATTTGAACATTTTTTTAAACAGTAATATACTCAGTAAATAATTACACACATATGGCAGCTTATAAAACATGACGTTCTGCACTCTTTTTTGTTTTAGTGGGGGAATTACATCTTCTGAAAAATATGTATCGAAATAAATTTATATCCAGTTTTCAAGATGACATATTGTAGTGTAGTGCTGCCAACCGACATGTTAAAATCGCTTGATGCGTTTGGTTGTGGGAAATTTCAAGTGTCAGAGTAAAAGTATTGAGTCCTTGGAAATATTAACATTTTATGTTTTGAATATATTGAAATTATTATTGGTGCAATGACTATACAATATCTTTGTGCAACTGCAGAAGTTTTCATAATAATTATTATTGATAATGGACTTGTGATTTATTACTGAATTTGTAAGTATCGTAAGTCGCCTTATTTTAATAGCAGTCACATGTGGAACATCATGTCGTCACTAGCTCTGCGAACAACTGCCACTCAAAATCCTCTCTTGCGCTCCGGCAACACCCAATTTCCGGCACCTCTCTGTCAGATACCTGTATCCATCCCGGGCACGCTTCGTCTGCATAGCCCTGTCACACTACAGAATATTTCAAAAGTTCTTTTAAGTTTTCAATACGTTGCGTTTCGCAGCCCTTAAATATTGTAGAAGAGACATTTGTATATATTACACCCAAATGCTGTTTATTCAAAAATGTTCAAATGTTTGTAAAGTCTATGGGACTTAACTACGGGGTCATCAGTCCCTAAACTTACAAACTACTTATGAACTAACTAAGACTAAGGACGGCACAAATATCCATGCCCGAGGGGGGATTCGACCCCCCGACCGTAGTGGCCGTGGAGACCGTGACTGAAGCGCCTCAGTCCCCTCGGCCACCGCGGCCGGCTGCTGTTTATTGATATGCTGCGTAGTTTCGGATTTTTCCCATTTTCTTAAGCCACATTCGTTTATTTGTGAACACTGTATAGGTAACTGTTTATTTCGTAGTATTTGAAATAAACCAAACTATAGACGGGCATACGGTCGAGATATATTCGTTATGTTATGATTACCACCTAATCGGATATTGTTATTACGAAGGCATATGATACTAATACAGCAAGTTACCTTATGAGTGGGGATGAAGGTTTCAATTGAAACTCTTCTTGCTATTGTGCTGTGGCCCATTTGTCAAAAAACAGAAGGACAGATGTATTGCTTTTGCACACGTTGTTTATTACTGTACACTATCAGCTACTTCTGACATCGTTCATCCTTGGTTGTACGATGACACTACTGTTTACTGTGTGTGTGTGTGTGTGTGTGTGTGTGTGTGTGCTTGTGTGTGCGCGCGCTATTATTACTGAATTGATATGCAAACCGAAGTGTTACGTTGTCCTGCACAGCGTCCTGTTGTTGTATGTCTGTCTTTAAAATGACAAGGCGTTCATTTGTCAAAATGTCACTTGTAGATGTTACCCCATTGCATTCCAGTACGTCACGTGGAGATTGTAGGCCTAATTCTCGGACAAATGCACTGTTCTGTATCTATCAGCGGCACATGACTTAAAGTGAGACCGTAGCTTCTTTTTTCTTTCAACAGTCGAGCATAGTGGGTCGTTGTCGGTTGCTGGCAACCGGGCACTGGTATTGTAATTCCATGGAGGATAGATACATACCGTCTTCAGCATCAGAATTCTCATAAGCTTCCTGGGGATAAAGGAATTTTTCAAAGTGAATATATGTGTGTACAAATAATAAAGAAGTGTACTATGACGAACATTTCATACGTCATGCAGAGGATGGTAGTACGGTGGATTGTTCCATGCAACAACAACTAAAACTACATCAAATGTAGTTGAGAACTTGAGGAAGAAGCACATTGTTCTTTTTCCGTTGTGTACTCCAATATAAAATTGGCTAGAGGTTAAAATAGACACTACAAGAGTCTCGGGATCTGTTGTGTTGTGGTCTTCAGTCCAGAGACTGGTTTGATGCAGCTCTCCACCCTACTCTATCCTGAGCAAGCCTTTTCATCTCCTCATAAGAACGACAACCCACATCCACTTGAATCTGCTTACTATACGCGTCTCTTGGTCTCCCTCTGCGATTTTTACGCCACACACTTCCCTCCAACGCTAAATTCACAATTCCTTGATGTCTAAGAATGTGTCCTACCAATCTATCCCTTCTTTTAGTCAAGGTATGCCAGAAATTTCTTTTCTCCCCAATTCGGTTCAGTACCTCCTCATTAGTTACGCGATCCACCCACCTAATCTTCAGCATTCTTCTGTAGCACCACATTTCAAAAGCCTCTATCCTCTTTCTGTCCACACTGCTTATCGTCCATGTTTCACTCCCATACAAGGCAACACTCCATACAAATGCCTTCAGAAAGGACTTTCTTAGGCTTAAATCAATATTCGATGTTAACAGATTTCTCTTTTTCAAAAACGCCTTTCTACCCATTGCCATTCTGCATTTTATATCATCTGTACTGCGACCATCATTTTTTTATTTTACTGCCCAAGTAACAAAACTCATCTACCTCCTTTATTGTTTCGTTACCTAATCTAATTCCTTCAGCATCACCTGATTTTCTTACACTGCATTCCATTACCCTTGTTTTACTCTTGTTAATGTTCATCTTATATGCACCTTTCAGCACACTGTCCATTCCGTTCAACTGCTCTTCCAGGTCCTTTGCTGAATCTGACAGAATTACTATGTCGTCGGCAAAACGCAATGTTTTTAATTCTTCACCCTGAACTTTAATTCCTTCTCCAAATTTCTCCTTGCTTTCCTTTATAGCTTGCTCAATGTACAAATTGAACAACATTGGGGAAAGGCTACAACCCTGTCTTACTCCCTTTCCGACCACTGCATCCCTTTCATGCCCTTCAACTCTGACAACCGCTGTCTGGTTTTTGTACAAGTTGTAAATAACCTTACGCTCCCTATATCTTACTCCTGCTTGCTTCAGAACTTGAAAGAGTTTATTCCAATCAACATTGTCAAAAGCCTTCTCCAAATATACAAAAGCTAGAAATGTAGGTTTGCCTTTCCTTAATCTATCTTCTAGGATAAGCCGTAAAGTGAGTATTGCCTCCCGTGTTCCTACATTTCTCCTGAACCCAAACTGATCTTCCCCGAGGTCGGCTTCTACCAGGTTTTCCATCCTCCGGTATATAATTCGTGTTAATATTTTGCAACCATGACTTATTAAACTGATGGTTCTGTAGTTTTCACACCTGTCTGCACCTGCTTTCTTTGGAACGGGGATTATAACATTTTTCTTAAAGTGTGAGGGTATTTCACCTGTCTCATACATCTTACACGCAATGTGAAACAATTTTGTCATGGCTGGTTCTCCCAGAGACTTCAGTAGCTCTGACGGGATATCATCTACTCCAGGGGCCTTGTTTCGACTTAGATCTTTCAGTGCTCTGTCAAATTCTTCTCTCAGTACAGTATCTCCTATTTCATCATCATCTACATCCTCTTCCCTTCCTACAATAGTGTCTCTAAGTTCATTTCCTTTGTAGAGCCCCTCTATATACTCTTTCCACTTTTCAGCTTTCCCTTCTTTGCTGAGAACTGGTTTTCCATCAGTGTCCTTGATATTCATAGAGCTGTTTTTCTTATCGCCAAATGTTTCTTTTATTTTCCGGTAGGCTGTATCTATTTTCCCCCTATTTATACATTCCTCTACATCCTTGCATTTGCCTCCTAGCCACTCCTGCTTAGCCATTTTGCACTTCCTGTCAATCTAATTTTTTAGTCGTCTGTACTCCATTTTGCCTGTTTGATTTACTGCATTTTTATACTTTCTCCTTTCATCGATTAAATTTAGTATCTCCTGTGACATCCAAGGATTCTTTGTAGGTCTTGCCTTCCTACCTATTTTGTCCTCTGCTAACTTCACTATTTCATCTCTCAATTTTACCCATTCCTCCTCAACTATCTTATTTTCCCCTGTTTCTGTCAATTGTTGCATAAAGCTCCCTCTGAAATTCTTAAGAACTTCAGGTTCCTTCAATTTATCTAGGTCCCATCTCCTTATTTTCCTACCTTTCTGTAGTTTCTTCAGTTTCAGCCCACAGTTCATAACCAACAAGTTATGGTCAGAGTCTATATCTGCCCCTGGGTATGTCTTACATTGTAAAACCTGGTTCCGAAATCTATGTCTTACCATTTTAAAATCTATCTGGTATCTCCCAGTGTCTCCTGGTCTCTTCCACGTATACAACCTTCTTTTGTGATTCTTAAACCAGGTGTTTGTTATAACTAAATTATGTTCCGTGCAAAATTCTACCAGGCGGCTTCCTCTTTCATTCCTTTTGCCCAGACCATATTCACCCACTATCTTCCCTTCCCTTCCTTGTCCTACTACCGAATTCCAGTCTCCCATAACAATTAAGTTTTCCTCTCCCTTAATTGTCTGATTAATTTCCTTTAGCTCCTCATATATTTCTTAGATCTCCTCATCATCGGCAGAGCTAGTTGGCATATAAACCTGTACTACTGTTGTCGGTGTTGGCTTCGTATCTATCTTGACAATGATAATGCGATCGCTGTGCTGGTCATAGTAGTTTACCCGCATTCCTATTTTCTTATTCATTATCAATCCTACTCCTGAGATACCCTCAACTGATTTTGTATTTATAATCCTGTACTCACCTGACCAGAAATCCTGTTCATCCTGCCACCGAACTTCACTAATCCCCACTATATCTAACTTCAACCTATCCATTTCCCTTTTTAAATTTTCTAATTTTCCTACTCCATTAAGTGATCTAACATTCCACGCTCCGACCCGTAGAATGCCAGTATTGTCTTTCCTGATGATCACATCCTCCTGAGTAGTCCCCACCCGGAGATCCGAATGGGGGACTATTTTACCTCCGGAATATTTTACCCGAGAGGATGCCATCATCATATGTTCATACAGTAGAGCTGCATGTCCTCGGGAAAAATAGCTGCTGTAGTTTCCCCTTGCTTTCAGCCGTTCGCAGTAGCTGTGTGGCAAAGCCACTTTAGCTGATGTTACAAGGCCAGCTCAGTCAATCATCCAGACTGTTGCCCCTGTAACTACTGAAAAGGCTGCTGCCCCTTTTCAGGAACCACACGTTTGTCTGGCCTCTCCACAGATACCCCTCCGCTGTGGTTGCACCTACGGTACGGCTATCTGTATCGTTGAGGCACGCAAGCCACCCCACCTCGGCAATGTCTGTGGTTCATGGGAGTGGTCTCGGGATCTATGAATGTTGAAGACGATAAGCCCGGCCGTGGTGGCCGAGGGGACTAAGGTGCACCAGTCACGGTCTGCACGGCCACTACGGTCGGGGGTTCGAATCCCCCGTCGGGCATGGATATTTGTGCCGTCCTAGTTCGTAAGTAGTTCATAAGTAGTTTGTAAGTTTAGGAACTGATGACCCCGTAGTTAAGTCTCATAGACTATACAAACATTTGAACATTTTTGAATTTGAAGACAATAGGTCGTACATAAGGATCTTAACGCGGCAAAAATCCAACATGACTCCACATTGAATTATGCGAAAACTGTTGTGGCTTAAAGTAGACCGTATTTCACTTACACGTTGGGTTATTCGTAAGAGCATAGACGACATCCAAGACCCAGAAGGTCAAAAACTTTATCAGATTATCTAATGTGGAACTCGTGGCACATACTCTCGATAAAGATCTCATTTTGAGTTGTGAGGAACACTGTGGAGCCACAGGAATTCCCCCAACATTAGTATTCAGTATTCTGATAAATGATTTGTAGAAGATAAACGCTTATGCGAGATGTGTGATTGCTGATGGGAAGCAAAAACGCATGGTCATTGTAACCTTGCTCAAATAACGATTTGACCGCTAAAGTCAAGGATTCTTTAGTCGAATAGTCGCTATTGGTGAAAGGTTGATTAGACACTGTTAATGGCAGATGAAATTGCTCTGGAGTGAGTGGACGAATTCAGATTCTCCATTTTCACAACAAAAATGATTTTTCACATTTTCTTACCAAGGAATCGTCTTGAAGGTTCCGTATAGACCAACTGTCACAGTATTGTATTATCGAAAATTCTACACAGAAAAATTACAAAAAAAAAAAAAAAAAAAAAAAAAAAAAAAAAAAAAAAAAAAATACATCAGTTGATCGAGACTTGGCCACTCATTCTCCACGATTATGATCGACAGTCTATCGGCAATGTTGCAGCCCGCAAACTGTATAAATACGTATGATACATGTTGTCGCAACCTCCCCAGAGCCAGGAAGTGAGTAAACCAGACCTCTACTGGTTTCCAGCATTGAAAAAACCTATACGTGAACGTCATTATATTCTTCTGAGAGAGCCTTCTACCACCGTTACCTAAGCCATTCGGCAGATGAATGAAATGGTGTCGTTTATGGAGTAATAGAACCACTGAGACGGTGAGAATCAGTCACAGAGAATGAGGAACCCTATACTGAAAGAATGTAAAGAGATACTGTTAAAAACATATAAGGAAAAATCAAATTGTGTGTATTACACGGAGTGTTTCGGAAGAATAGTAAATAATGTTTTACCAAGAACCAACGGAAAAATCAGTGAAAGGTCCTCATTTGCCTTTGCTTTAAATTTGTTTGGATTACATATTAACAGTCATCTCTGTACTCAATGAAAATTAGACACATGTCGTATGTCATTGTTATTGCAATTTGTCTATTATACCACCTCGGAAAATATTTACTTTCCATCATGAGACATCCTTCCAGCGTGAGTGATGAAGATTTCGATGCCAGAAATTTACCACGTATTGTTCAACGAAGAAACAAACATTTACGAGTGTAAGTCAATTATTATCCGAAATTTAGTTATATTTTTGTTTATGTTGGTAGTACTGTCGTTTTACCTTGGTGACGCATGCTTTGTTTATTTGTTGTTATATCTTTGCAATTTTCAAGCTGCTACGTTAGTTTTGTCGTCGCTGCCGTGCTGTTAATCATGGCTGCTCCGCTGTCTATTTGCACCAAAGGAGAGCAACGTTCAGTGATACGTTTTTTGTGGACGGAAGATGTATCAGGAGCCGAAATTCATAGGACTTTCAGTACAGTACAGGAGCAGTGTTTTGCCTCAACGAAGTGTGTACGAGTGGATTGAAAAATTCCGAAATGGTCGCACGAGTGTTAAGCACGATGAAGGATCCGTACGACCGTTTACCGCCACACATGAAGAAACCATTCAGCGATCACGTGAAATGATTCTCTTAGACAGACGATTAACTATTGATGAAGAGGCTCATCGTCTTCAAATTAGTCATGGTTCTGCCTACAAAATTATTCACAACAGACTTGGGTTTCGTAAAGTTTGTGCAAGATGGGTCCGAAAACAACTCACACAGTTGCATAAGCAAAAGCGCCTCGACATATGCAAAAACATTTGGATCGCTATGGTAACGAAGGGGAAAACTTCTTAGACAGAATCATTACTGGTGACGAAACATGGATCCATCCTTACGAGCCGGAGCGTAAACGACAGAATATAGAATGGAAACACCCAAATCCGCCGTGCAAGAAAAGTTCAAGACCCAACCGTCCGCAGGAAAACTGATGCTTACGGTTTTTTAGGATGCACGAGGTCCTGTACTGGAACATTATGGTGAAAGGGGCACAACAGCCGGCCGCGGAGGCCGAGGGGACTGAGGCGCTTCAGTCACGGTCTGCACGGCCACTATGGTCGGGGGTTCGAATCCCCCCTCGGGCATGGATATTTGTGCCGTCCTAGTTCGTAAGTAGGTCATAAGTTGTTTGTATAGTCTATGGGACTTAACTACGGGGTCATCAGTCCCTAAACTTACAAACTACTTATGAACTACTTACGAACTAGGACGGCACAAATATCCATGCCCGACGGGGGATTCGAACCCCCGACCGTAGTGGCCGTGCAGACCGTGACTGGAACGCCTTAGTCCCCTCGGCCACCGCGGCCGGCTGTTAATAAGTAGTTTGCAAGTTTAGGGACTGATGACCCCGTAGTTAAGTCCCATAACTGTACAAACAATTGAACATCTTGATTTTTGGCACAACAATAGTGTACGTTACAGTGAGATGCTTACTGACAGGCTAAAGCCTGCAATTCGAAGCAAACGCCGAGGATTGCTGTCAGAAGGTGTTGTGTTGTTCCACGACAATGCCCGTCCGCATACTGCTGTCCACACTGCTGAAACGCTCCAGAAACTCAAATGCGAAGTACTGGATCATCCTCCATATAGTTACGATCTTGCCCCTTCTGACTATCACTTGTTTGGTCCACTCAAACAGGCATTAAGGGGCCGTCGATTTGACTCGGACGAAGCAGTGAAGGAAACGGTGCATTTCTGGCTCGCAGCTCAACCGAAAAGCTACTTTTATGAATGCATAAGGAAGCTTGTAGAGCGATGGACGAAGTGCATTGAAAAGCAAGGAGACTATGTCGAAAAATGATGTTATTGTAAGTTTCATATTTTATTACAATAAAATTTTATAACTACTTTGCAGATAATAATTGACCTACTTCAGCTAGTAGTAATGATGTGAAGCAAACCTTGATAAAGGCTAAAATAGTCTTTCAAATATCTCCCATCAAATCACTGCCATCAGGGCATGTGTGGAGGAGAATTTGCGTAGGTGCTACAAAGATCGTAGCATCTATATCTATTCAGACAGCCAGGCAGCCCTGAGATCACTGGCAGCTCCTGCAAGAAAGTCTAAAATTGTTGCAGAATGTCACAGGGGTCTGGTGGAGCTAGGGGAAAGCAATAGAGTAAACCTATTGTGGGTCCCTGGCCACTCGGGGATCAGTGGCAACGAAAATGCCGACAGATTAGCCAGGATGGGGGCAGAGACTCCATTTATTGGACCGGAACCTGTCCTGACAATCACCAAGGCAATGATCAAATTGGAGCTTCGTAACTGGCTCAGAAGACAGCACGTAGAATATTGGACCAAAGTCCATCAACAAAAACATGGCAAGGTAATGATGCCAAAGCCATGTTTTAAAAGAAGCTCTGCAATCCTGGGCCTGAACAGGAGAGAGATTAGACTCATGGTTGGATTGCTGACAGGCCATGGAAAGTTCAAAAAAATGTTCAAATGTTTGTTAAGCTTATGGGACTTAACTACGGGGTCATCAGTCCCTAAACTTACAAACTGCTTATGAACTACTTACAAACTAGGACGGCACAAATATCCATGCCCGAGGGGGGATTCGAACCCCCGACCGTAGTGGCCGTGCTGACCGTGACTGGAGCGCCTCAGTCACCTCGGCCACCGCGGCCGGCTGGAAATTTCAAGAAACACCTACATACAATGGGAATAACAGAGGAGGACCCTAAATGTAGGATCTGTGATGACGGTGATGAAACTGTATCACATCTAATCTTCGAATGCATTACATTGGAGAGTAAAAGGCACAGAACATTTGGGACAAGCAGACCCGAAGTAATTGTGTCTAACAAAGAACTGGTAAAGGGACTCCTTGCACTGTTCAAGGGCAATGGTTGGCTTTACTAGATATACAGGGAGCGAAACCGCTCAATGAACTTAGTTTCGGTGCGTGCAGTGGCGGGTTGGATCAAGACTGTTTTGGCTTCCCTGAAAAAATGATAACAAATCAAATCAATCTCCCACCAAAAGGGACGAAACATGAGGTTTCTCCAAGAAATTCACTCGATCACATCATAGGAGGCAGTATAGCATTCATTTTTGTTACATTACTGGCTGTGAAGCGTTAGACTTTGCCTGTAAATAATGACAGAACGGCGAGATTTGCATCACTCACTTCTCAATTATGACTGCGGTGTTTGAAGCACGCCGGCCGCAGTGGCCGAGGGGACTGAGGCGCTCCAGTCACGGTCTGCACGGCCACTACGGTCGGGAGCTCGAATCCCCCCTCGGGCATGGATATTAGTGCCGTCCTTAGTATAAGGTAGTTGATAAGTAGTTTGTAAGTTTAGGGACTGATGACCCCGTAGTTAACTCCCATAGACTCTACAAACATTTGAACATTTTGTTTGAAGCACTTTCTGGTAGAAAGCTTTGGTGGTGCCTCTCGAGAAGGCGGAAGTGGTAGCGGTAGACAGTAAGTGGACGCGGGAGAGAAGCTTAATCCAGAGCGGGCGGTGGGAGCGGGAGCGCGCCTATCGCCTATCTGAGGCCGGCCGGCCGCAGCCAAACTGCAGACGTCGTTAGCGGCCAGTCGGCTCGGTTTACTGCCCAAAGACGGCCGCCCCGCCGCCCGCCCCCGCACTCCGCGTTTACTGACAAAGGCTGAACCGCCTTATCGGCCACGATACGCCCCAGCGATTCGAGCCCGCTCGCCAGCGCGCTGGGGGTTCTGACGTACTCTTCGCTTCCAACACTGACGAATACTTTTTCCTTATATCGTGATTCTGCAAATCGCAAGAAAGTGTGTGCTGGAATGTACGGCCTACGGCTGTCGGAGGCCCGGGACGACAAGAAAACAAAATGAGGCCCTCCGTCCACTTGTATATGCATATCTATATCTATAAATGTGAATGTCTGTTCGGTGTACGTTTATCACGTCTGAACCCTAAGACATAAAGAGCTAAAAATATGTACAGTTACTAATGTCTACCCGGGGAAGGCTTTAGGCACGGTTTTATGGCGATCGGATTGCTATTTATCTATATATATTAATGTGAATGTCTGTCCGGTGTACGTTTATCACGTCTGAACCCTAAGACAGAAAGAGGTAACAAATTTTATAGTTACTAATGTCTACCCGGGTATGGCTTTAGGCACGGTTTTATGGCGATCGGATTGCTATTTATCTATGTATATTAATGTGAATGTCTGATCGGTGTACGTTTATCACGTCTGAACCCTAAGACATAAAGAGCTAAAAACTTTTATAGTTACTAATGTCTACCCGGGGAAGACTTTAGGCACGGTTTTATGGCGATCGGATTGCTATTTATCTATATATATATTAATGTGAATGTCTGATCGGTGTACGTTTATCACGTCTGAACCCTAAGACATAAAGAGCTAAAAATTTGTATAGTTACTAATGTCTACCCAGGGAAGACATTAGGCACGGTTTTATGGCATCGGATTGCTATTTATCTATGTATATTAATGTGAATGTCTGATCGGTGTACGTTTATCACGTCTGAACCCTAAGACATAAAGAGCTAAAAACTTTTATAGTTACTAATGTCTACCCGGGGAAGACTTTAGGCGCGGTTTTATGGCGATCGGATTGCTATATATATATATATATATATATATATATATATATATATATATATATATATATTAATGTGAATGTCTGATCGGTGTACGTTTATCACGTCTGAACCCTAAGACATAAAGAGCTAAAAATTTGTATAGTTACTAATGTCTACCCGGGGAAGACATTAGGCACGGTTTTATGGCGATCGGATTGCTATTTATCTATATATATTAACGTGAATGTCTGTTCAGTGTACGCTTATCACGTCCGAACGACAAGACGCAGAGACAGTTACCAATTTATACCTGCGGAAAGTTTTAGGCATGGTTTTAGAGCGATCTGATAGATATTTAGTAATTTGAAGAATAAAACGCGAAATGCGGAACACTAATTACTCTTTGAAAATTATATTTACTCTTTGAAAATTGTTTTATTGGTTGCATTGTTGGTTGAGGGTTGATAATGATAAAAGGGTGGAATACATTGGGATAGAAAGTTTTCGGTGTATATAAAATTCTACGTGTGTGTGTGTGTGTGTGTGTGTGTTAATATTTCGCTCTGCAGCGAAACCTACAGAACGCAAACGAATGGTCTGTGTGTAATTGTTGACCGAAGTCTGCCGTTGTACACCATAGCAGTTCCATGCCGATAGCTATACGAGGGTGGAAGATATGGTGGTTGAAATTCGTCATATTATAAAAAAATTCGGATTGAAGGCCAGCGACGACGTTTGCGACTCTATATGAGGTTACATACAGCGAAAAGTGATGCCACAGACCCTATCTTTGCTCTATGCGTTCTACAATGTCTTCAGCTCTTTCTCTGTAAGGATAAGCATACGAATAAGGAAATACAAGAATAAATAAATAAACAGTAAAAAAGAAATTTCTTTTAAAACTTCTCTTTAAAAAAATCGATTTGACGTTTCGCGCATTACATCAAGTGATCAATCTGTGATATTATTACAATCATTTTTATTTGAATGTTGATTAAAAATGTTTGTCTCTAAAGAAGGTATTGTATTTCATTTCATCCTTCAAAACCAGTCTCATTGCACACTACTGAAAGATAGCTTATCTACCATAATCAACCAACATGCGAGTGGAGCCGCGGGTTTAAGCTAGTATTACTATAAAACAGTAGTTTTTGGGATTTTGGAGGCCCTCCCAGGACGAGAGGTACGGGGCCAGTCTACAAAAAATAGCTTTCCAGATTCGGAGGCCCCGGAACGAGAGGCGAATGTAGCTCCAACTAAAAAAAAAAAAAAAAAAAAAAAAAAAAAGAAAAGAAAGAAATAAAGGAAAGTCGTTCTTTCGGGGTATTTGGAGGCCCTAGACGGACCGCACCCTCGAACACCCCCCCCCCTCTCTAGTCCGCCACTGTGTAAGGCAAGCAGTTTCTGTAATACAGTAGTCTGTGGACACACCGTCGTACACATAGCGACGCGCGCAGGTCAAAAGAACTACATACAGTGATACAAATAACTGGCAAGGCTCGAACCGTTTTTTTGACAGACACCAATATTTATGGACCAGTGGTCGTGTCTCTGTATCTCATAAGCGACCAATATGAAGAATAATCAAAATATCCGCGGTTGTACTGCCGGACTGAGCTCCTGGAAACGCACCGGCACGGAGACCCGCACGCTACGGCGGCTTCAAGGGAGCCCGTTGGACACTATAGACCGGCAGTACACCCGTGGATGTTTTGATTATCAAATACGCCGGGAGAAACTAAAGAATCACAATATGAAGAATATTTTATGTGTTCAGAGATAGCATGATGACGCTATCAAGAGTTCACGGGGCTAGTTCTTCTCAACGAAGCATTTATGGGTAAATAAACTAGAAGCTTTATTAGTGATCAAAACAATGGAATCTCCATACGAACGTCCGAACTTGGTAAGGAAATTTTTCACATTTTAATTGTTAACCATGGATGTCTTCGCAACTACTGTTATAACCGCTACATACGGTTTATGAATGTTGTTCGTATAAATCAGAATTCGGTGTATTTATGGACTCATATTTCAGTCATACATAAAATGTGAACTTGGAATTTTTGTTTACATCCATACTCATCGCGTTTTGTGGTGAATTGTACTTTGCGAACCATTGTTACTTCCTCCTGTACCATTCGCGTATGGTTCGCGGGAAAAATGATTGCCTGTGTGCCTCCATGTGGTTCCCTTATCTATATCTATATAAATCTTCTCCAAATCACGTTGAAAATGTTCAAATGTTTGTATAGTCTATGGGACTTAACTACGGGGTCATCAGTCCCTAAACTTACAAAATACTTATGAACTACTTACGAACTAGGACGGCACAAATATCCATGCCCGAGGGGGGATTCGAACCCCCGACCGTAGTGGCCGTGCAGACCGTGACTGGAGCGCCTCAGTCCCCGCGGCCACCGCGGGCGGCAATCACGTTGAAGTGCATCATACATCATAGAGGGTTTATCGAGTCGCTTGTATGACTTTTAATTACAGTTCCATTCTCTATTATCGCTCGTGATAAAGGAACACCTAAATCTATCTTGTGTCGATCTGATTTCTTTTATTTTATTAAGATAATCATGTTTTGCTATATAGATGTGTGCTAATAAAATATGTTCGCATTCGGAAGTGAAAGTTGGGGAAAGAAATTTCGCAAATAAACCTCGCCACAAAGAATAACGCTTTTTCTTTTAATGATACTTGTTGTCGTTTCGCGGGAGTTAGGTAGGAGGAGGCAATATATTGTTTGATCCTTCATTAAACGTACGCTCTCGGAACTTTGACAAAAGCCCGTACCGCAGTACTGAACTTCTGACACTGGAGTTTCTTAATCATCTCCGTGACTGTTTCAGGATTACTAAATAAGTACGTAACGGAGAGTGCTGCTCTCCGTTGAATCTTCTCTGTATCTTCTGCTAGCCGCGGCGGAGCGGCAGAGCGCATTGATGCGCTATGCTCCGATGCGTGAGGCCGTTCCCCGTCGGGGGTTGGAATCCCCCCTCGGGCATGGATGTTTGTGCCGTCTTTAGTATAAGGTAGATCATAAGTAGTATGTAAGTTTAGGGACTGGTGACCGCATAGTTAAGTCCCTTAAGCTTAGCAAACATTTGCACATTTCATCTTCTGCTAATCCTACCAGGTACGGATCCCATAGTGGTAACTAATACTCATGCGCTGGCGGAACCAGAGTTTTGTAACCTACTTCCATTGTTGACAGACTACACTTACTGAGGATTGTTCGAATGAATCTGTCTTCCTTATGTCTTACACACAATTCATTCTATTTCAAATCACCCCTTACGTCTACTTCCAGATATTTTACGGAAGTAACAAGGATCTTTCTTTCTATGTAAACGAGACAGTTGTTTGTAGTGAAGGCCAACTGGCATTCTATGCGCCATGCGTCAATACGCTCCACATCCTCCTTCATTTAGTTTTCATCTTCAAGTGTTGTAACTTTTCAGAAAACTACAGCATCATCAGAAAACAGCCTCTTTATCTATAAACGCCTCAGTTCAGTCACACACTTGGTCAGATGTTCCACATACTCGCACTTCGTTCATCAGGCGACGGTGTGGAATGGTATACAACGCTCTGCGGAAGTTAGGAGACACCGCGTCTTCCGAGAATTCTGGCTCTACTGCCCTCTTCCCTCTGGATCTTTTGGATGAATAGCGCGAGTTGTGTAACACTTTATCGTTGCTTTCGGAAACCATGTTGATTCCTACAAAGCAGACATCTGGTCTACAAAAATTACATAGTGTAATATTCGAACATTAAAAGTGACCCAAAATTCTGCAACTGACCGATATCAAAGATAAAAGCCAATAGTTGTGCGCATCTGATCGACGAACTTTCTTGTTAATTGGCATGACCTACGCATCGCTTCGCTCCTCCAGAGTCCTTCGGTACACTGATTCTAGAAGGGAGGTGGGGGTAGGTTACTTGGCACAGTCCGTGTAAAATAGAATTGGTATCCAATCAGGACCAACGACCTTGTTCCTTTGAGCGATTTCAGTTCCTTTTCTATCCTTCTGAAACTTATTTCAACATCTGCCATTATCGTTAGTGTGATGGTTTAGAGGAAGAACTGTAGTGCAATCTTCCTCTGTGGAACAGCTTTGGAAAAAGACATTTAGTATTTCGGTCTTTGTGTTATCCTCTGTTTAAAATCCATTATGTTCAAAGAGCGTTTCAATATCTGGTTACGAACCATTTGCCGACTTCACAGATAAATAGAATTTCCTATGATTTTCTGCCAGGTCGGTACAGAAAACATTGCTCTCAAAGTCGCTGTACGCCTCTCGCATGGCAGCCCTTACGTTAATTGAAGCATCATTTAAATTTTGCTTCTCTGCTAGAGTTTATCTACGCTTATATTTGCAGTAAAGTTCACTTTTTTTCGTAACAATTTCCAAACCCGGTTGTTGAACAACTGTGGATCATTCCAATCTCTCATAATTTTACTTGGAACGTACTTATCTAACGTGTATTGTACGGTGCACTTGAATTTCGTACACAGACTCTCAACACTGTCTGTGTTATAGGGTAGGTATCCTGATATATGACCCTTTTCGCTTTTGTTAAATAAGAGGATCGTCCTACCTTTTGTGATAATTCTCTTTACAGCTGTATTCACTGATGCTCTAATGGTTTATGATCGCTGATTCTCTGATCTACGCCAATTGAATCGAAAATTACGGGTCCATTTGTCATCAGCAGATCTAACCCGTTATCTCCACTAATAGGCACTCTATTAATTGTTCGAGGTAATATTCGGATGTAGCACTTAGAACAATATTGCTCGATTGTCTGTCGCTGCCAGCCGTCATAAACACATCTGTTTCTCAGTCTTTGTCCGGTAAGTTAAAATCGCCATCTAAAACCTACCATGACTAGAAAATGTACGGAAAATACGTTCCATGTTTTCCTTCAGATATTCCGCCACTACTGCTGCTGAGCCAGTTGGTCTATAAAAACTTCCAATGGACAAGGTTGAGCCACTGTTCACGCTGTGATTCACGCAAATTATTTCACATTTTGAATCGGTAAAAATATCAGTCGAAACATCAGTATTCTTTATTGCTATAAAACGACTCCCCCTTCAGTTTTCAGCCTATCTCTGCAATAAACCCTCCAGTTTTAGTTTGGGATTTCATTACTGGCGTGAACACGCTTTTCGTCCGTAGTGCAATATGTACACTGTGACTAAGAGTGAGATCAGTTCCGGGATCTTTCCATAGACATGCCTGTAGTTAAGTATTACTGTTGTTATCCTTTACTTACTAATCCCTCCCCCTTCCTCTCCTCTCCTTAGTAAATAGTTCGCACTACAACTGCTTCATGGAGGTCACTGGAGTATCGTCTGAAAGAAGTAACTCGTATGACGCCTGTCGCTTCGGCCGCATATATCAGTTTTTTTTTTTTTTTTTTTTCCTTTTGAGGGGCTTGGTCACTGCGGTATCATTGAGTATAGATACCGCACAGGAGAAGGTAAGTAAAATGTCGCACATTGGCAGTAACTAACTGTATATGCTGAGCAAGAGGACGTTAGCCACAGTCACGACCATGTGTCAACGGCAAGCCACTTCCTGAACAAGCCTCATGGCTCGGCGCTGGCAGCACGCAGTTCACAGACAACGTCATAGTGTGCTTGCAGTCCAGACTGTCACAAAGAAAATTTTACTAATGACTTCGTGTGTAACAGCTAACAACTGGATTGTGTAAGTTCCGTATCCGTAGGGCCCAGACAAAAAGTCAGTGCCCAGTATAATGGAATCAATCTGAAGTGTTCTTTGTATAACCTCCATTCATATTACATAATTTAAACACATTGGAAAGATATTAAATATGCTAATTATGCAGTAATAAATATAATACACGAAACACTGTAGCTACTAAAAATTTAAACAAATGTGCAATAAACATTTTTATTTTATTACTATTATTTTGGGGGAGGGTTTATGTGTATGTAATATTGTAGTTAGTCTGGTCCACCAGCTCCGCTGGTTTTCCGTGTACATGTGTGGGTGTCTGGGTTTATGCTGTGGTGACACAAGTTATTGAAGAAATTAGGGGCTTGGAGGAGTTTCGATTCGAACCAAAGTTCTCCAGCTCTTTTCATGAAGAAGTCGTACTTATTGTAGTTGCGCTTCTGTGTACTGATTGTGATGTCAAAATCAAAATGAACTGTGGGAGGATGTATGTGACTTCTTCCCCATTGGGAATGCACCAGAGAAACAACAGGGACCCTCCTGGCTGTTGCCTTACGGCCGAGGTAAAAACTATGGGAAAAACCTTGGCTAGGAGCAGTTTTATGTGTATTTTACCTAACTATTACGTCAACCAATGAGGTCTGTTTTCTGACAGGTTATTTATAAAATAATTGTGCAAGTCTGTTCTTCTGACTGCAAACTTGTCAATTATTCTGTTGTTGAAGTTTGGAATATTACTGATTTCCTCCTTCTGAATGGAACAAACAGCCAGTGAGTTCAGCCTTTACTGATTCATACTGTTCCTAAGGAAGGTTTTAATTCTTTTTAAGGTGCTGAAACTACACTCCGCTTCTGCTGTTGAAATTGCAATTTTTTGTGCACTTCAGTTAACGATTCTTCAAAGAAATGTTTCACAAAGAAAGTAAACAGCTCACAAACCAATGTAATGTCTCTAAATGTATCATTGCGAAAAATCACTGACAGTTCATTTTTCAATTTAACACAAACTAAATACATGAGAGTTTTGAAATCTTCCTTTCCGTTGGTTGGTCATAGTAACACACACTTCTTCGGCACCTGCTGGAACGTTTTCTTGGAGGAACAATACACTAATCATCATAAACGCGATACCGTTGAATGTCCTCTCGTATTTCAGACACAGCACACTCAAAATGATGTCACGCATTTGATATGGTAACGGAATTTGTACTATTTATCTGAACTGTGTTATTGGAAATATCAGTGTGTTTCATGGTATTAAAAATTAGGAGGAACAAAAAGTGTGGATTGTGAAGTAAATTTCTTAAGGCACATGCTTCTATTATTGCAATATCATCCCAGAAATCCTCTTCTTCAATCTTTTCAAAACATTCAATTAAGTGCAATTTGTTTTCTTTGTCAGTATTTACAAGAGACTTCTTGCAGACTATCTGTAACAAATCACTTCGCTTGGGAGATGAAGAGAAAAACGTAAAACGAGCAATATTTGCGAAGTACAACCTTATCGACTTTATGATTTTACTGCAAGCAATATGAAGAAACAAATTAATTTGGTGCGCATAGCAGTGAACGTACTTGGCATGTGGGAAAGTGGTCTGCATCAGTGTTTGCACACCACTGTGACTGTCACTCATTCCTGGGGCGCGATCGTATGCCTGAGCAATGAGCTCTTCCTGAACACTGAAAGGTTCCACACGTGTGTTTGAAACCTCACTAAGTCCTTATGCTGGCTTATCGTTAACGTTTTCAAAGGAAAGAAATCTTTCAACAGGTTTCTTCCCATTAATATATCGCAGTATAGTGATAAATTGACTTCTGTACTTAATACCTGTTGTTTCGTCAGGCTGCACAGAAACGAAATTGGCAAAGTTAATCTCTTTAATCAGTTCCTCTATGTAAACTTGACACACACAGCCCAGAAGCTCATTTTGTATTAAGTGTGACGTATATTTACTCACGGAATTACTAGAGCTGCTTAAGAAATCAGCTAATACACTGTCAAGATTTCCCAAAAGAGATAAGAAGTCTAAAAAATTGCCACGGTTTGCTGACTTTTGTTTTTCATTGTGAGCTCTTAGTACTAACTCATGAGTTCCACCAAACAGTAAGCATTCTCAAAAAATGTTCAAATGTTTGTAGAACTTATGGGACTTAACTACGGGGTCATCAGTCCCTAAGCTTACAAACTACTTACGAACTAGCTAAGACTAAGGACGGCGCAGATATCCATGCTCGAGGTGTGATTCGAACCCTCGACCGTAGTGGCTGTGCAGACCGTGAATGGAGCTCCTCAGTCCCCTCGGCCACCGCGGCCGGCAGTACACATTCTACTATTCTGTTTAATGTGTGTCTGTTCTTCGTAACTAATTCATTATGTTTCAGAATTGACATTTATACCCCGAATCAATCTCAGCAGCAATGTTAATTATGCCAAACATTTTATACTTACAAGCATTTTCTAAATAAAGTCCACTTTTCTCGTGTTTCTTAATTCGTTCACTTAAATGCTTTAGATCCTTGCAGCCGACTGTTGTCCACAATTCTTCACCACCAAACAACTCTCAGTTAGCCAATACTTTTTGCAGAACCATGTATAGCAGAAAGTTCTCTTCTTCTTTCCGAGCCGCGGTGGAGTAGCCGAGCGGTCTAAAGCGTCTCGCTGCGGAGCACGCGGTTGCTCGCCGTGGAGGTTCGAGTCCTCCCCGGGGCATGGGTGTGTGTGTTGTCCTTAGGTTAGTTTACCTAGGTTTAAGTAGTTTGGAAGCTACGGACTGATGACCACGCAGTTTGGTCCGATAAATTTACAAACATTAAAAAAAAAAAAAAAAAAAAAAAAATCTTCTTTCCGATTTGGTTAATGTCGCCTAACTGCTTGATTTCTAGCTTCTCTTCCATAAATAAATGAAGAGTCTACTTTATCCATTTTATACTCAGTTTACGAACGACGCAGCTCCGTAATACGTCGTGACGTACGTGCTAAGGGCCCAGGGCCACCGGCTCCAGACTGCGCACCTGCGGACAGGTGGGGGAGAGAGCGCGACAGCTAGGTTACAGCCCACTTCACCGCGGCCCGCTCCGCCGGCCCCAAGCAGTACTAAAGCGAGGGGTGATGGAGGGAAAGGAAAACAGCTCCGTGACGTCACTGCGACTGCAGGGGCAGTTAAGGGCTAGCCGCCCTCTGTTGTCGGCACGGCTGCGTAACGAACAGAGGGGATCCACCGGCCACATGCTGCGGCGGGAGGCAAACGAAACCATTTAATCGCGTAACTGTAAACTCATATTAAGGGAATCATGTCACACTTCAACTGTTTGATACAATACTGCAGAAGTATATCATAAATTTTCTGGTTGGGCTGGGCCCCTGTGGCCCTATAGAACGAGCCGCCTCTGACAGGTTCACATATTTGTGACTGGCTGGAAGACTTCCTAAGTAACAGAACGCAGTACGTTTTTCTCGACGGCGAGTGTTCATCAGAGACGAGTGTATCGTCAGGCGTGCCCCAGGGGAGTGTGATAGGACCACTATTATTTTCTGTCTATATAAGTGATCTGATGGGCAGAGTAATTTGTAATTTGCGGCTGTTTGCTGATGATGATGTGGTATATGGGAGGGTATCGTCTTTAACTGAATGTAAGAGCATACAAGATGATTAAGACAAAAATTTTTAGATGGTGCGAAGAATGGCAGCTAGCTCTCAATGTAGAAAAATGTAAGGTGATGCGCATGAGTAGGAAAAACAATCCCATAATGTTCGAATACAGCATTAGTGAGCTTTTTGATGTTGTCGCGTCGTTCAAATATCTAGGCGTAAAATTGCAGAGCGATATGAAATGGAAGGAACATGTAAGGACAGTTGTGAGTAAGGCGGACAGCCGACTTCGGTTTGTTGGGAGAATTTTGGGAAGATGTACTTCATCTGTAAAGGAGACCACGTATAAAACGCTTGTACGACCACGTCTTGAGTGTTGCTCAAGTGTTTGGGAGCCGCAGCGGATCACTTTAAAGGAACACATAGAAGCAGTTCAGAGGCGAGCATGTAGGTTCGACCAATGCGCGAGTGTCACGGAAATGCTACGGCGACTCATTGGGGGTCGTTGGAGGAAAGACAACGTTCTTTTCGTGAAATTTAGAGGGCCGAAATTTGAAGCTGAGTGTAGTACGATCTTGCTGCCGCCTACTTACGTTTCGCATAGTGATCACAAAGACAAGATAAGAGAAATTAGGGCTCGTACGGAGGCATATAGGCAATCTTTTTTGCTCGTTCTATTTGGGAGTGGAATAGGGGTTAACGTAGATTTCTGTTCAGGGACATTCTATCAGCGGGTTAAATTAATCGCTGTGCATATAAATTTATTGGCGTTGTTCTCTGAAAGTCGCGTACGGGTTATCATGTCAATTTTGTTTACTGTTCACATATTTTTAATAAGTTGAAATCTGAAATATTTCGAGATATACCAAGAAGCGCGTGGTCTTGATCACTCTTGCTAACCTCGCCTCGCAAACCCTGTTCTCCCTGGTATGGTATAAGAGACTACCAACTCATAATGACTATACCGTTTTGAAATAATAATATGAACATCAGAAAGAGATTTTTTAACAACGAATGTGTGTCAAACGGCTTCCAGCTACCTGACATACATATTGTTACTAGGAAAAGATAGTGATATTCAAATCAAATGTTTGTAAAGCTTATGGGACTTAACTGCGGGGTCGTCAGTCCCTAAACTTACAAACTACTTATGAACTAGCTTATATTAAAGACGGCACAAACATCCATGCCCAAGGGGGGATTCGCACCCCCGACGGGGAACGGGCTCGCGCATGGTAGCATTGCACCTTAATGCACTCGGCCACTCCGCCGCGACGATGGTGATAGTGCCATGCAGTTTTTAAGTTGTCGTCGCAATATAATAAATAAAGGAGCGGTCGCGCATAGTTGCCATCTGCCTCGAGGCGCTAAATGCCACTGTTTGTCATCGTAACTACCTTTGCGGTGACATTCTCATTTTGCTCCCTATGTAGAAAAAAGTATGTAGCTTCATACAGCTAGTGAATCTCCGTGACGGAAGAGAAGCCGGTTTAGATGTGACTAAGTAATGAGTTTATCCTTGTGTTCTGCCCAGAGAGGTAATTATACGGCAATTTGATTACAAAGTAAGACGTCTCTGTAATAGTAAAAATACATTTACGAACTTTCTTGTAATGTAAGGCAAAGAAATATTTAGTACATTAATAGGCCATAACTCGAAATTTGTGACGTCAGAAGCTTATGTTGCTTCAATGTGGAAATCGTACTCTAATATCCCGTACGATACTGCCTGATATACAGTTCACCTCCAGTGCGAATAATTATAAGTATTCCGATTTACTTCCATTTCTATCCAAAGTATTTTCAACATTGCTACTATAATTTAACATTAGCCACCCTTGCTGCACCAGACCGATCAATCCATGTAGCCGGTCGCGGTGGCCAAGCGGTCTGCGGCACGCGAGTCATTCTCTGCTCGGCGACTACGGTCGGGGGTTCGAATCCCTCCTCGGGCAAGGATATTTGCGCCGTCCTTAGTATTAGCTAGTTAATAAGTAGTTTGTAAGTTTAGGGACTGATGACGCCGTAGTAAGTGACATAAGCTCCACAAACATTCGAACCTTTTACAACAATCCATCTATGACTGTGGAAACCTAGCCTAGAAAAACGATAATGGTGCAAGACAGATTACTGTAAATAATATATCAATCAATATGGTGCTAGATAGCTAGACTATTGTCCTAGCAAGGGAATCATTGCGCAGAACATCTTGCACACATCCTACCTCTTTAGTAGAGACTGTTATTCGAACGACATCGGAGTCTCAGTTCGAATACACACACACACACACACACACATATATATATATATATATATATATATATATATATATATATATATATATATATATATATGTTTGTGTGTGTGTGTGTGTGTGTGTGTCTAGACTTCATTCAGTCCTTCTTTACAAAATTAGTCAATCCCAAATCGTCACAACCGAAACTAGTTTTTTTTCTGTCACTGATTCGGTACGACCATGAGCCCTTAAATGGACTTAACTCATTCCATTTTTTCTTGGTTATATTGTCGCGAGAGACCACGCACACCGACTGCCGGCGTGGTGCGGGGGCTAGCGTTACGGACTGCGGTGCTAAAGTTCGCCGGTTCAATCCCACCCGCCGGCCAAAATTTATTTTTTTGTAATTAACAATTCCAGAATGTTCTACATATTTCTTATGTTCACTTGTAAATTCTACTTGTTTCTTATGTTAACTGTTCTTCTAATTTCTGGTAAATTCTGTCTGTGTATAAATAGCAGAGAACTCTGCCCGAGAGGCAGTCAGTGCTGCGTGTATGTTAAGTTCGTAATAAACGTGCTTTCAGTATAAGTACTGCGTTCAGTTGCTTTCGAAGGCATTTCAACGCGACATTGTTTGGTGGAGGCGCCGGATATCCTGTGCAACAGCTGCATCACCGTGGCTCTGATTAGGCAACGTAAGAGCCGTCGCTTACACGGACTGGAACCGGAATACAAGGGATATACCGAGTACGTCCTTCCGAAAGTCCGTATTATCAGAAGAACCATGGATACAAAACCAGCGGTAAGCCAGCTTCACATCAGACACCCGTCGGTGTTCTCTGGAGACGCTGGGCAGGACCCCAACAAATGGCTAAAAGGGTTCGACCGAGTCGCCAAGTACAACAGGTGGGATCATACGATGTGCTTGGCCAACGTTTACTTCTACCTGGACGGAACAGCCCAACAATGGTTTGAAAACAATGAAGACAAGTTGAATGATTGGGAGACGTTCCAGGAGGAACCGCCAGCGACAAATCCGCTCGGCGGAAGAACAACTGAAGAACCGGGCCCAACGACATGGTGAGCCGGCACGGTCGTACATACAGAATGTTTTGGCCCTGTGTAACATAGTCAATCCGAACATGACTGAGGCGGACAATCACGCACCTGATGAAGGGTATTGCAGAAGACATGTACCAAGCTCTTCTGATAAAAGACGTCGCTACGACGGAAGAGTTCATTAAGTGGTGCCAGCGTATTGAAGAGATGAAGCAAAGGAGTGTTGGACGCAAGAAGTATGACAGACTCCCCAATGTAGTCCTTATGGCCGTCGTGGAGACCAGCATGACTTCGCTTCTCTCATACTACAAATTGTCAGCGAAGAATTACAACAATTTATGGCAACCGGGACGGTTATACCGAGCGAGCATCACATTATGGCCATGGATGTAAGCCCTGTAAGTCACGAGGGAGCGGACGTCACTGAGGAAGAGGTATTTCAAACATTAGTTCCTGTCTGCCCCGTCAATCGCACCCAACATGAAGAATGGCGTCGCCCTGCTATGACTTACGCTGCAGCCGCCAAACGGCAGCCCATGAACCGACCGACGCGACCACAGCCAACTCCCCCGGTAACTATGACGCCCCGCAGAAGAACAGACGTCTGGAGGACAGAAGACAACACACCACTGTGTTTCCACTGTGGGCACCCTGGACATGTCGTGCGCTATTGCAGAGAGAGGAGGCGAGTATTCGGCGATTATTTTGCCGCAAGACGTCAGCCGTCGGAGCAGTTCTATCCCAGGCAGTCACCTGCTGATGAGTTCAGTCGACCTATGGGAAGAAGCCCATCGCCGTACCCTAGACGAGGTCGCTCCCCGACGCGCCGCAGCCGTTCACCGTCGCCGTACAGAGGTACCAGCCGCTCCCCTAGCCGCCGCGCCCAGGAAAACTAAGCGAGGCGACCATCTACGGAGGTGAGGCCGCCGCAGATGAAAATCCTCCGTGGACGACAGTCGCTAAGATGTCGGGCAAATCTCATCGACGTCATAATCGACGGATAGTCTGTCCCGGCACTGGTGGATTCAGGAGCTTCTTTCTCTGTATTGTCGAATAATTACCGCCGCACGCTAAAGAAGGCAATGTTCTGTGATACGGGGGCAACTGTGCTGTAGGTCGCGAATGAAAAGTACGTCCAGCCAGCAGGAACTTGTGTCGCAAGAATAACCATCAACAACAGGACCCAGGCCTTTGAATTTGTCGTGTTAATGTAGTCACAATGTCATCCTCGGATGGGACTTCCTTCAGGCATCCCAAGCAATTATTGACTGTGGAAGATCTGAGCTGCAAATTGAAGAAGTTGTTCCGACGGATACACGTAATACAGAATTTTCTGGGAAGTTATATGTTGTTGACACTGTGACGATACCGCCGTTGGCAATGAGAAGTGTTGCAGTCACAAACACAGATGACCGGTTAAACTGTGATGTTCTTGTTGACAGTAAAAAGTTTATCAGGCTCACAAAAGAAATTTACATACCAGCGGCTATCATAAGCATTACCGGTGATCGAGGAGAGATTTGGATCACAAATTGTCACGAGCAGTCACAACTCATCCCCAAGGGAATGTGTATTGGGGCAGCTGAACCAATCCAGGACGGTGAGCTCAACGTCATCAAAGAAGACCAATGCCCTGCTGTTAGTACATACAACACGCTGGAGGAAACAAACATGGAACTGCCAATAGGGCCTGGACTGACCAAGGAACAACGCCAGCGGGTGTTAGGTATACTACGCCAATTTTCGGGTGCGTTCACACCTCAGCAGGGGAAAAGTCAGACGAAACGGCCCACGATAAACCACCGTATCAATACTGGGGATCATCCGCCAATTAGCCAGCGTTCTTATAGAGTGTCGCCAGCTGAAAGACGGATAATCCGGGAGGAAGTGGAGAAGATGTTGCGAGATGACATTATTCAACCTTCGGAGAGTCCTTGGTCGTCTCCGGTAGTCCTCGTAAAGAAGAAGGATGGCACGTGGCTATTCTGTGTCGACTATCGGTGGCTGAACAGAATCACAAAGAAAGATATCTACCTATTGCCGCGCATTGACGACACCTTGGACTGCTTGAAAGGAGCTACATACTTCTCAACTATGGACATGCAGACAGGTTACTGGCAAATCGAGGTTGACGAAGCTGACAGGGAGAAGACAGATTTTATAACACCTGACAGCCTCTATGAATTCAAAGTAATGCCATTTGGATTATGTAATGCTCCGGCCACATTCGAACGCATGATGGACAACTTGCTTCGACACCTTAAGTGGACGACGTGTCTTCGCTATTTAGATGACATTGTAGTTTTCTCGAAAACATTTTAAGAACATCTGAGTCGTCTGTCAACTGTGTTGGAGTGTGTTCTGGCTGCAGGACTCCGCCTCAATCCAAAGAAGTGCCTCTTCGTCGCCAAGGAGATAAATATCCTGGGGCACCTAGTCAACGGAGATGGTGTCCGTCCTGATCCAGATAAAGTAAGGGCAGTCACAGAATTTCCATCTCCTCAGCACATTCGTGATGTGAGAAGGTTTCTCGGGCTGTGCTCATACTACCGACGTTTCATAAAAGGATTTTGTAACAAGGCACGTCCGTTACAAGAACTTCTGCAGGGAGACGCCAAGTTTTACTGGGATGAGACAAAAGAAAGAGCTTTCCGGGACTTAAGGAGGCTCTAACTTCCACACCAGTGCTAGCCTTGTACGACGAGAGTGCGGAAACGGAACATCACACAGACGCCAGTAGTTATGGGATTGGTGCAGTGCTTGTACAAGTTCAAGAAGGTGCTGAAAAAGTGATAGCCTATGCATCAAGAGTACTCTCAAAGTCCTAGATAAACTACTCTACAACTGAAAAAGAATGTCTCGCAATTATCTGGGCTATCAACAAGTTCCGGCCGTATTTATTCGGCAAACCATTCACCGTCGTAACAGACCACCATTCTTTGTGTTGGCTGACTAGCTTGAAGGATCCATCAGGTCGACTAGCAAGATGGCACTCAGACTCCAAGAGTACGATGTCACAGTGGTATTCAAGAACGGGCGCAAACACAAGGATGCCTACTGTCTTTCTAGGAATCCATTAGTGGAACACAACAGCATGAATGAAATTTCAGCCCTCACTGAATTAGATGACGTTAAAGCTGAACAGAGGGAAGATGCAGCACTATTAAAAACGATAGATGCCTTGGAGAAAGGAGAACCGACCAATGGAGAGTTCCAACTTATAAACGGAACATTGTATAAGAGCAACTACGATACACTGGGCCCCAAATGGCTACTAGTCGTTGCAGCTCATCTCAAGTCAGCTTTTCTCAAATATTTCCACGATGCTCCAATATCCTGTCATCTGGGATTCGTGAAGATCCTAGAAAGAATCAGACGCAGGTATTACAGGAAAGGTCTCTACCGATCTGTCAAGCACTATGTGAGTCACTGAAAAGAGTGCCAGCGACGGAAGCATGTGCCGCAATTACCTCCAGGGCATCTCGTACCGATTCCGCCGGCAGCAGCTCCATTCCACCGAGTTGGGATCGATCTTTTAGGGAGGTTCCCGAAGTCGACAACCGGTAACCGATGGATAATAATCTGCACTGACTACCTCACACGCTACGCTGTCACCAAACCTGTGCCGACTGCAGAAACTCCCGAGATCGCAAAATTCCTTGTAGAAGACATTATTTTGAATCATGGAGCAGCACGTGTCCTGATATGTGGAAAAGTATTCCAGTCAAAACTAGTATCAGAGGTAATGTCACGGTGCGACATTGTCCACAGAATGACAACTGCATACCATCCTCAGACAAATGGTCTTACGGAACGTTTTAACAAGACGTTATCCAATATGTTGATGTACGTCGATGTTGAGCAGAAAGATTGGGATACAATTCTGCCAGTCGTGACATTTGCTTACAATACCGCAAAACAAGACACCACAGGCTTCACGCCGTGAAGCTGAGATGACAATGAATACGCTGTTCCCAACCGGACGACACTCAAGATGACTATGTTAAACAGCTCATCACCAGGGTCGAAGAAGCAAGACAACTAGCTCGCATACGGGCACTGGACGCCCAGGAGAAGGACCGTCAGCGGTATAATGACAAACACCGACCTGTTGTGTACAGCCCAGGAGATCTCGTACGGATTTTTACCCCTGTACGGAAGGTTGGACTGTCAGAAAAGTTATTGAAGCGATATTTTGGTCCGTATCGTGTCATACGCCGCCTGTCAGGCGTCACATACGAAGTTGAGGATTATGAGCCGTCGTCGAAACGACAAAAAAGAAGAGACATTGTTCAAGTTCTGCGCATGAAGCCTTACTACGATCCTGAAGAGCAGGAAGGCAACAATGGCTTTTTGTTCAAGTACTCTAAGGATGGTAATGTCACTGATGAAGTCACGATAGGAACGTCTGTCATCGATAATCGTGGAGAAGGGAAGGATTTCCTTGAACTGCCATACAGTGGACCCAGGACAAGGTCAAGAACCAGGACATTACAGCTGGCTCCACAGGGAACAAAACAGCGGGTAGCTGTCTTTCCAAGACCGGGAGCAATGTCGCGAGATACCACGTACACCGACTGCCGGCGTGGCGCAGTGGACAGCGTCACCGATTGTCGGGCGCCGTGGCTCAGTGCGCCCGGTCAGAGAGCGTAATGCCCTCTGTAATAAAAAAGCTGAGCCAAATACTAAACGAACACTACGAACGAACACAAATAAACGACCGCAAACCATCGATCAATCAGAATTTAAAAAAAATAAATAAATAAAAATGCGGTGCTGAAGGTCGCCGGTTCAATCCCGCTCACCGGCAAAAATTTATTTCTTTGTAATTAACAATTCCAGATTGTCTACATATTTCTTATGTTCACTTGTAAATTCTACTTGTTTCTTATGTTAACTGTTCTTCTAATTTCTGGTAAATTCTGTCTGTGTATAAATAGCAGAGCACTCTGCCCGAGAGGCAGTCAGTGCTGCGTGTATGTTAAGCTCGTAATAAACGTGCTTTCAGTATAAGTGCTGTGTTCAGTTGCTTTCGAAGTCAAGCCTGCTTCCATTTCAACGCGACAAAATTAACCTGCTTAGGTGTCTTCTATATATTTACAGTCTTTTTCAGGCATTTTTTCAGTCAGTGTCCTGATCAGTATTTTTTCTTCCTTTTCTCACCACCACCTGTCACCAACGAATCGGTTTCACGTTACCCAATTTTCTTCGCATGTATGATTCTTTTATATGTTGTGACTGTAGTGCTTAGTCTGAAGACTGATTTGATGCAACTGTCCACCCAAGTCCATCGTGTAGCAGCCTCTACATCTCTAAATAATAACTGAAGCTGCATCCAGTTAAACCTGTTATGCCTTTCTTTCTCTATATAATTTTTAGAGCTGTCCATCTCACTCAATCCTAAATTACGATTACTTGATGCAAATGTTTAAGTCATATTTGCCACTCACTTACGTTACTCAAATTTTCCATAATTTTCCCCATTTATATTCAGTACCTTTATGTTAGTTACTAAGCTACCCATGTAATTTTCATCGTTTCACTGTAGCACCACTCTCCTCTATCCTCTTCTGTGTCCTTCTTATAAGAGGAACGAAGTGTAGCGATTAACTTTCCGTCGATACTGTGGTCGTTGGAGACGGACCTACTTATGATCCACTTTACACTTTTATAATAGGCTATATTTCAGAGAAATAACTTCAGGAACTCCTTCCGAAAACTGAATTTTTTATTATATTAGATATTAATTTACTTCTCCTTTTGAAAAGTGCTTGACGTTTTATATCCTTTTCAATTTTATATCCACTCTACGTCGACCGTCGTCATTGTCCTGGAAAAAAAATCTATTTATTGCCTTATTCCTGGTGTATTGTTCTCAGCATCGACTGATAGACTGGTATTTTACTGTATTTAATCGTTCAACTTCATTTCTGAACGCAATAAAATCAGTTCAACAACTCATCCAAGTCATTTATCGTTTCTGCTAGAATGTCTATATCGTCGACAAACCTTAACGCTCCTTCCTAACTTTCGGTATCCCTTCTGTTTCCCTCTTACTAATTGTTTAAAACTGTGTATGTACAACGGGAGGAGCGGGAGAAGGGGTATCGGCTTTTCCTTCCGGAATCTGTGATTTAAAGAGCGTGTAATATGTCATCGATCGATTTCTACCAAGTGCATTATGTACTGCTTTGACATCTATATTTATGTGTGTATTTTTTATTTCTGGATCAGGTTGATGCATGATTCTTAACAATAACTGTCTCATTAAATTCAAGAATACAGAAAGTGACTGAACATTGTAATGCAAAAATTTCCTGTACATAACATGTGTTAAGACGTATTGAGATGACAGAAAAATTTCACCTAAGCGCTGTCGTGTATATCGGTTAACGATTACCATGAATATATTCAATAATGTAGCTGGTAGTGTTATTTCATGTACCGAGTGGCAACTTGGCAAAACCTCCACCGTCTGGTTCTGTTTGACAGTTTTGTTAAATTTCTCCCACTCAGCTGTCCAGGCTACCGAATCTTTCGCTGTTACTTTTAGGCCATTAAGAGGCCCAATTTGAACTACCGCCAAAAGAAGAAAGTCTCATGGTAACCTTGACTCCCAGTCTTTATACACGACTTTTAAAAATACAACCGTGTAAGTCGAAAAGGCCTGGACAGCGGCTGACGTGTAGTTACTTCTCACTATTTAGCATGGACTCTCCAGCGCATTTCAGCGAGACGTGAAACACTAATGTTCCTTCTTCTTCCTGCGCTTTTCATGGTCATATCTCTCGTGGAAACTTCCAGGAATTGCTTAATGAATTGATCTGCATTTCTGACTATACAAGAATGCAACAAAAGAGAACCGATCGTTGTATCATGAATACTAGTGCTTTGATCTGACGTCCCCAGGGTATTCTGAGCACGCAAGTGAGCCATTGATGTCCTGACACAAACAGAGGAACACTTTTACGACTAAGTCAACACTTTAGTTAAATTGTACTTGTCAGGCCTTTGCAAGAGTCTCCCATTTATGTGGTGTCTTTCCTGTATTGTTGTGAACGCCAGTCAGTGAAGTATTACAGGATCTGTTAAATAACAGTCCACAGCGTCCCGTAGTTTATTCAACATTTTCAGAGGAATTGTTGAAGTTGACGTAGAGAACTTGCTTTAAGAATATGCCCTTTATCTGCCTCCGCATGCCCGCATGTACTCTGTGACATGGTGACAACCATCTGCATAAAACCTAAATTTAGGAGTATCTCTAAGATATTGTTCATCTTTTATTAATTAGGTCTTTATCATCATGACACGCAGGTAACATCCCATTTAGTTCTGTCCACGATTACTTACTCTGTAATCAACAAAATTTAAAAAGGGAAATGAATCGGTTGAAGTTAGATATAGTGGGGATTAGTGAAGTTCGGTGGCAGGATGAACAGGATTTCTGGTCAGGTGAGTACAGGATTATAAATACAAAATCAGTTGGGGGTATCACAGGAGTAGGACTGATAATGAATAAGAAAATAGGAATGCGGGTAAACTACTATGAGCAGCACAGTGATCGCATTATCATTGTCAAGATAGATACGAAGCCAACACCGACAACGGTAGTACAGGTTTATATGCCAACTAGCTCTGCCGATGATGAGGAGATCGAAGAAATATATGAGGAGCTGAAGGAAATTATTCAGACAATTAAAGGAAAGGAAAACTTAATTGTTATGGGAGACTGGAATTCGGTAGTAGGAAAAGGAAGAGAAGGAAAAATAGTCGGTGAATATGGACTGGGCAGGAGGAATGAAAGAGGAAGTCGCCTGGTAGAATTTTGCACGGAACATGATTTAATCGTAACAAACACGTGGTTTAAGAATCACAAAAGAAGGTTGTATACATGGAAGAGACCAGGAGACACCGGAAGGTATCAGATAGATTTTATAATGGTAAGACATAGGTACCGGAACCAGGTTATAAACTGCAGGACATACCCAGGGGCAGATATAGACTCTGACCATAACTTGTTAGTCATGAACTGTAGGCTGAAGCTGAAAAAACTGCAGAAAGGTAGGAAAATAAGAAGATGGGACTTAGATAAATTGAAGGAAAGTGAAGTTCTGGAGAATTTCAGAGGGATATTTAGGCAACAATTGACAGAAACAGGGGGAAATAAAACAGTAGAAGAGGAATGGGTAGCATTGAGAGATGAAATAGTGAAGGCAGCGGAGGACAAAATAGGTAGAAAGGCAAGACCTACAAAAAATCCATGGATGTCACAGGAAATACTACAGTTAATTGATGAAAGGAGAAAATATAAAAATGCAGTAAATGAAACAGGCAAAATGGAGTACAGACGACTAAAAAATGAGATTGACAGGAAGTGCAAAATGGCTAAACAGGAGTGGCTAGAAGCCAAATGCAAATCTGTAGAAGAATGTATAGCAAGGGGAAAAGTAGATACCGCCTACAGGAAAATAAAAGAGACATTTGGGGACAAGAAAAGCAACTCTACGAATATCAAGAACTCAGATGGGAAACCAGTTCTCAGCAAAGAAGGGAAAGCTGAAAGGTGGAAAGAATACATAGAACAGCTCTACAAAGGAAATGAACTTAGAAACGATGTTGTAGGAAGGGAAGAGGAAGTAGATCAAGATGAAATAGGAGATACTATACTGAGAGATGAATTTGACAGAGCCTTGAAAGACCTAGGTCGGAACAAGGCCCCGGGAGTAGATGATATTCCCTCAGAGCTACTAAAGTCTCTGGGAGAGCCAGCCATGACAAGATTATTTGAACTGGTGTGTAGGATGTATGAGACAGGCGAAATGCCCTCAGACTTTAAGAAAAATGTAATAATCCCCATTCCAAAGAAATCAGGCGCAGACAGGTGTGAAAATTACAGAACCATCAGTTTGATAAGTCATGGTTGCAAAATTTTAACACGAATTATCTACAGGAGAATGGAAAAGCTGGTAGAAGCTGACCTCGGGGAAGATCAGTTTGGATTCAGGAGGAAAGTAGGAACCCGGGAGGCAATACTCACTTTACGTCTTATCTTAGAAGATAGATTAAGGAAAGGCAAACCTACATTTTTAGCTTTTGTAGATTTGGAGAAAGCGTTTGACAATGTTGACTGGAATACACTCTTTCAAATTCTGAAGTCAGCAGGAGTAAAACACAGGGAAAGGAGAGTTATTTACAACTTGTACAAAAGCCAGACCGCAGTTATTAGACTCGAAGGGCATGAAAGGGAAGCATCAGTTGGGAAGGGAGTAAGACAGGGTTGTAGCCTTTCTCCAATGCTATTCAATTTGTACATCGAGCAGGCGGTGAAGGAAAGCAAGGAAAAATTTGGAATAGGGATTAAAGTTCAGGGGGAAGAAATAAAAACATTGCGTTTTGCCGATGACATTGTAATTCTGTCAGAGACAGCAAAGGACCTGGAAGAGCAGTTGAATGGAATGGACAGCGTGTTGAAGAGTGCATATAAAATGAACATTAACAAGAGCAAAACAAAAATAATGGAATGCGGTCTTAGAAAATCAGGCGATGCTGAAGGAATTAGATTAGGTGACGAAACATTGAAGGTGGTAGATGAGTTTTGTTACTTGGGTAGTAAAATAACATGCGATGGTCGCAGTACAGAGGATATAAAATGCAGAATGGCAATGGGCAGAAAAGCATTTTTGAAGAAGAGAAATTTGCTAACATCGAATATTAACTTAAGGGTAAGGAAGTCTTTTCTGAAGGCATTTGTGTGGAGTGTTGCCTTGTACGGGAGTGAAACATGGACGATAAGCAGTGCGGACAGGAAGAGAATAGAGGCTTTTGAAATGTGGTGTTACAGAAGAATGCTGAAGATTAGGTGGGTAGATCGCATAACTAATGAAGAGGTACTGAACAGAATTGGTGAGAAAAGGAATTTTTGGCATACCTTGACTAAAAGAAGGGATCGCTTGGTAGGACACATTCTTAGACATCGGGGAATCGTAAATTTAGCATTGGAGGGAAGTGTGTGGGGTAAAAATCGCAGAGGGAGACCAAGAGATGCGTATAATAAGCAGATTCAAGTGGATGTGGGTTGTCGTTCTTATAAGGAGATGAAAAGGCTTGCTCAGGATAGAGTAGGGTGGAGAGCTGCATCAAACCAGTCTCCGGACTGAAGACCATAACAACAACACAATCAACCCCTTAGTTTGGCCTATTCGCACGACCACCCAAAACTGTTAGTCACAGCAACTTTTAGAAATATTATCACTGTTGTAACTAGAACTTCGGTAACTAGTAATATTAGGGTAGAAATTAGCTAGTGCATGGTCAGGCTCTCTGGAATTTCATTCAGGATAACCTTATTTAGTTTAGTGAAAATCCATTAATTCACATAATGGTGTCACCGAAGGGTGTATCCATTTACATATTCACACCGGAGAAATTTCAAACTGATATTCTAAAAAGATATAAAGCAGCAACTTTTACGAGTCTGAGGAAAGGAAGATAAAGAGAGAGTTTCCGGATTGCATCGGTCAGACTCGGCTTAATTCGTCTTAACTCGGCTTACAAGGTGAAAGCACCGTGATGCTCTGAAGACTGAATTCATGAACGGCTTACTGAATGCTCAGATATACACATATAAAAGTGTTTCATCACTACGATTGCAGCGATTCATGAGCCTTTATGCAAAAACGAAATAGAGATATACAAAAACAAACATACCAATTCTCCTTATCGCTCAAGAAAGCAGAATTGTCAAGTTGCACGACAATAACCTAGACAATCTGAAATTGTCATCTAGATAGCACTATACACCAGTAACCGCAGTACTCGGTAGCACGTTCTCTTGCACTGACGCCTTTCTGTATTTGTCGTGGCATGCTTTCCACTGGCTCATCTTTGGTCCACAGTGTCCCACTCGTCAAATGTTATTCGCCGTAGATCCCTCACTTTGGTTGGTGGGTCGTCTTGCACAGAGCAGCTTTTTCCATTGTAGCCCAGGCTGGTTAGATAGGGTTTATGTCTGGAGAATATGCTGGCCATTCTACTCTTGCGATGTCGTTATCATGAAGGAGCGCATTTACAAGATTTGCATAATGGTTGCACTATGCGTCGGAGAATTTCATTCCTGTACCGTATAGCTGTTTGAATGATCTCTACGCGGAGTGCTGGCCCCACATTGTATCAGCGCAAATACATCCGGCAAACAGCGTCTGGCTACACTCGTTGGACGGCTTGTCTAAGACGATCATGTTGACAAGGCTGCTTCCGAAATCGCCTTCGACGATTGTTTGGTTGAAGGCAGATCCGTATTTCATCTGTTTAAATCAGTTGATGGGAATTCTGATGAGTCCATTTAGTATGTTGTTGGACGCATTTGTACAGTGCTGCATGGCATGTAGATGTCAAGCCGGGACATCGCCATGGACGTCGCGAGTTCACTTGCATGCCATGCAGCCTATTACGTACAGTTTCAGTCCAAGCACGGCGTTACGTGGCTGCGTGAAGATCATTATTCAATATTAAGCGTTCCTCTCAGGATCTCTCCCTGTTGAAATCCATAAGTAGTGGTCATCTGATGCTGTGGTAGACTTGGGGCGACTACAGCGAGGCAAGTCGTCCACAGTTCTTCTACCTCTGTACATCCTCCATGTCCGAACAATATTGCTTTGGTTCACTCCGAGAGGTCTGTTTACTTCCGTATATAAAAGTTTCTTCTAACAAAAAGTAACGAGCACTGCTTGCGTTGACTAGTTCTGCCATGGCTAGAAGGTCAAAATATTCAAATGTTTGTAGCACTTATGGGACTTAACTACGGGGTCATCAGTCCCTAAGCTTACAAACTACTTATGAACTAGCTAAGACTAAGGACGGCACAAATATCCATGCCCGAGGGGGAGCGTGCAGACCGTGACTGGAGCGCCTCAGTCTCCTCGGCCACCGCGGCCGGCGCTAGAAGGTCATTTCCGAAGTTTAATCGTATGGTGTTATAACTATAACTGACCGGTCGTCTTACCCACTCCTTCGCATTGGCACTGCATATGCATGGTTGTTTAGATCATTGGGCGGTTCGAGTAACAATTATGGCGAATCTAAATAAAAATGCATTCTTGATGCAATATGCACATTCGACGTCGATGTTCTGGACATCTTGGATTTAAAGTGATGCAACACAATCTTTGATGTGATTACGTAAACACAGGAAAGTTATTAGAATAATGGAGGTATCTGCTCCGAAGACAGCACAGTTTACAGAAAGCAATTAAACGAGAGTGAGAAATTTAATTTTTTTTCTGTTATTAGTGACTTTAGGTGCTGATAAACGACTCTCAGAGCAATTTACAAAATTGATATGCCGCGGTGGAGTAGCCGAGCGGTCTAAAGCATCTCGCTGCGGAGCGCGCGGTTGCTCGCTGTGGAGGTTCGACTCCTCCCTGGGGCATTGGTGTGTGTGTTTGTCCGTAGGTTAGTTTACCTCGGTTTAAGTAGTTTGTAAGCTACGGACTGATGACCACGCAGTTTGGTCCGATAGAATTACAAACATTTGAACATTTTTGAAAATTGATATGTGTTTAGAAAGAGCTGGGAACACATTTATAGAGGGCCAATAATAAATCATCATATTTTCTCAGACTTCGTAGTATGAAATATCTCGGTGAATCAGCCACATTGTTCAATTGGTAGCCAAAATTGAACATCTCCTAGGATACTTCGTCGTACATGACGAGAACACGAATATTATCAATATGGTAAGTAAGTCACTATTTTGCGCCGCGTAAACGACGACCTGCATTTAACAGAGGAACTTCTTGAAATGATTTGGATGAACGACCCTGATACAGGCGTGGCGGTCGAAATGGCAGCTGAAGAAATATGACACACTTTGGAGCAGTGGTATTTCGTAGAAAACAAACGGAGCCCAAGAATGTACGGTAAAATAAACTGGTTTATTCGCCAACTGTGAATAATGCTTAACAAGCTTGATTTACCTCCTTGTCATTGGTTTGCACTCAAAGCGGCTGTTTTTACAAAACTTACTGGTCTTCAAGATTTAATGAACGTAGTAGTTCGTATCGCAAACCATATTCGTTCTCATTTGCCCATTAACCTTCGGTCCAAACAATTTTCTTTTCATTTCAAGAGAAGTTTCCCAATACCCCACGCATCGACTGTGGAAACGAAAAGTGATTTACTGAATGTTTTGACTACGCTACGTCGCGGCTTAGTTTTATGAGGACAAAGAATGAAGGGAAAAACTTTCGAATGACCCTAAATTGCGAGCTAATTTAGGACTTTTACCGGACATTATGGCCCTCCTAAAATATTGAAGTCATAAGCTCCTAAACGGATTAATCTCATTAACGATATGTGCGGCAATATAAAAGCTCTCCATCGTAAACGCCTTTCAGGGAATGGCATGGAACCCTTTCATAAACTTTGTGTCATGTATAAATATTCTCATTGATAAGGCTCCCATATTTTTAAAAGTAGGTTTGTCAGCATCTGTGCGAAAAGGAGCACGCTTAGAAAAATACGTAGAATTGCTACAATCCCGTGAAATTTAGGATAACGACCGATTCCATGTAATGGACAGGTATATCAACAAAAGTAAAATAATGGCGATTTTGTTAAATACACGTGTATATCATTACATTAAAAAACCTATATCTGTTTATTAAAACATTTCGCCATTTAAGACTTCAAAGGAATTATAGGAAGGAAATTAATTATACATTACTTTCATTTATTGTAATTTGTTTGAAATTATGTACAAGGAATATAATAACTCGCAGACAATACTTGCTGATGAGTTTATAAATAGATTTCTAAAATTACTGGAAATTGTTTATCCCGATTTACTTATCGAACTAATAAGGTTGTAAACCCTTAATCTATGAAAATATTTAGCTTACTGTACCTAGGGTTTGCTTAAATTCTACCAGAATTTTTTGAATTAAGAGTTTCCCAAACTGCACATACAAGTGAAGCACTGAGGATTATTCCTATGTCATTACTGAAACTCAAATCGGGTAATTTTATACTCTTCAGCCCTGTAACCAAATAGCGTCAATACAGTACTTCAGAAACCTTTTTTTTTTTTTTTTTTTTTTTTTTTTTTAACTCTCTCTTTCCGTTGCACCATTTGTAGCAGGCCCATGTCCATTCATCTCTTCTGCATTAAAATTCTTGAAAATTCCCTAAGACAAATAACTGTTCAAGTGTTTGTCAGTCTGTGTGACCCAACTAAAGTGGTCATCAGTCCTTAGCCCTACGAACTACTCAAAGTAACCTAAGGGTATCACACATCCCCTGCCAGAGGAAGAGCTCGAACTTCTACTGCTCGCCCATTCCTACAGTTTCCAGCTGAATATGCTTCGCAGCTATAAATTGTAGCTTCATTTACCGCCTCTCAGATGCTTTATCCAGTGGTGTCCCAGTGGTAACACACTCGACTATAACTCCGAAAGTTGGCTGTTCGTACTCGCCTCCTGCCATCCAGATTTATGCTTTCAGCTATTTCCTTACATCGCTTTACGTAAAATCCGGGATGCTTCATTTGAAAGGGTACGACCTATTTCGTCCCCGTCTTTAAACAAAACCAGTAGAAGCTTCTGCTCAATTTTAATCACCACGATGTCGATAGGACGTTCACCTATAATCTATCCTCCTTTCTAAAAATCATTGTGTTTTTTATTTTGTTTTCAAGCTATAAACAAACTAGTCTGCGGCCTAATGCATGGATGTCAATTTATTAGTTCCGTATCCATATCAGGACTATCAGTCCCAAGATGCATCTTCTCTTTATAGAATAGAATTTAGGTATATCACCCAACAACACGCGCAATAAAACTGTATACACTACCTCTTTACCCTCTCCAACAAATTAGTTCGGAAGAGCGCTCCCACAGGCGAACTACGCGAACTAGTTCGCAGATCCTTCGCCTCTTAGTTCGTCAGCTCCTTTTCCGAAGACTGACGGGTAACAGCAAGAGGACGCGAGAGCGCGCAGGATCGCGTGATTTCCTCTTGCCGGTTGCCGTCATTTCCAGCTGCGATGCAGCTCAGCTGTAGTTTTAGTAGCGGTAGCAAAAGCCAAAACGAGCGGACGACCTAAAAAGAGCGACCTACTTCGAGGCCGAGCTGCGAACTAAAAGGAGAGCAACCGGCCGCGAACTAAAATATGCGCAATAGGTCGCGAACAGAATTAAAAATCACGTGTTTGCCTTCTGCTGATGAGAGCCATTTCGAGGTTAGCGTATGCCTACTAGATTACATAGTTCAGTGCTACAAAATTTCTGCTTTGAAGTATTCTGCACTCTGCAATATCTGACTAATAAATTCCATAATTCCAAGATATAGAGATAACTCTAAACTTAAACGCGAGAAATTATCCACAAACTGTTTCTTTTGGTTTGCCTGGTATCGTTAGCGGCGCAAGCAGCAAGCGCATGAAGCAGTTAGGTGGGGGAACTTCTCCCTCCACCTGCATGCGCAGACCACGCCGCTCAGCCGTCACTGGGAGCGGACGAACTAGAAGAACGAACTAGTTCGCGGCAGAGCCGCGAAATAAAGTGAGCGATCCCGATCGCGAACGATTATGCGCAAGTCTACAACAAATTGACACCTCATCATTTAGCAGCAGACTACCACCTTTGCAAATTGCTGGGTAAAGATTGAGCAACGATCAGACCAGTGATAGAATGCCACAAAAAAAAAGGGGCTTTGATATATCTAGAAGGTTTACTAACCTCTGTCCATAGATAATAAGTTGTGCCTAGTAGTCATATTTCTGTTAGCGACGTCACGGTTCTCCTCCTTAACTTTGTGGCTAAAGATGTGAGGACACGCTGGCCGCTGCCAAGCTCACGTCCGACGCCTGCTTCTGTTGGTTCTCTGTCATCCCACACCATTGGCAGCCGATTTCCTTTTGAAGCTTCGTTCCATTGTAAACACGATTTTAATACATTATACAACTTGGTCCTCTAGCTCCCTTGGTAAAGTGCCGTGGGAATCATTTGTTCATTTCGAAGTCGGTAAACATATATTTTTCTCAGTTAAGCCATTAGAGTGTCATTTCATTTTTGACAGCTATAACGACGTTCAAATGTTTGTTAAGCTTATGGGACCCAACTACGGGGTCATCAGTCCCTAAACTTACAAACTACTTATGAACTAGCTACGAACTAGGACGGCACAGATATCCATGCCCGAGGGGGGATTCGAACCCCCGACCGTAGTGGCCGTGCTGACCGTGACTGGAGCGCCTCAGTCACCTCGCGCCTCCATGCCCCCTCGGGGCATGGATATTTGTGCCGTCCTTAGTATAAGGTAGTTGATAAGTAGTTTGTAAGTTTAGGGACTGATGACCCCGTAGTTAAGTCCCATAAGCTTAACAAACATTTGAACATTTGAAGATGAAAGCAGAGCTCACCATCTGCAGAATAGTTGACAGGACCGACTGTGGACCTCTGGTACAGAACCGAGTGGAGGGTCTGAATCAGAGGCTCAGACGATTCTGCGACAATGTAAGCTGCAGATTCCTTGACTTGCGCCATCGGGTGGTGGGTTTCTGGGTTCCGCTGAATAGGTCAGAAGTCCACTATACGCAGGAAGCGGCTAAACGGTGGAGGGGCCTGTGTGTGGCATGGGCTGGGTGGTTTTTTAGGATATAGGGCTTCGTGGAAAAACAAAATGGGCATTCTCAAAGGGAGCAGGTGGATCACAGGAGAAATGTAGATCTAGGAACGATTGCTACAACAGTTGTAAATTGTCGTAGCTGTGTCGGGAAGGTACCATAATTCCAAGCGTTAATAGAAAGCACCAAAACACACATCATTGTAGGCAGTGAAAGTTGGCTCAAGCCGGAAATAAGTATTCGCAAAAGATCTGTGTCCAGAAAGGATAGATTAAACAAAATATGTGGAAGAGTGTTTGTCAAAAGTAGTATTTCGTGTAGCGAAGTTGAAGTTGATAGTTCCTGTGAGTTATTACGACCATAATTGCTGAATATCTGCATTCAATTACACGTAAAACTGGATCACAGAGCTTAACCCGCAAATGTAACTTTACTTGCTCTTATGGACTTTCTTATAGTGACGTGATGTTGAGAGATGCGAGCACACAGAACATTCAGACCCCAGAATTAGGGCAACAATTCTAAAACACTCTGATCCTTCATTAGACAGTGTACTGCAGCTTATTGAAGCGCATGATACTTTTGACTTAGCAGATGTAGAAATGCAAAGCCACAGAGTTAATTCAGTGCGCCGCAACGGACGCTTTCCTAGCCGCAGTTCTCATTTTAGCCCTAGTGATTCTTTCAATTCTACCGGCCGTGCTGAACAGACAGTGAACAGAAGCCAGTTTAAAGTGCGACACAAAGGTCGCTCCGTCGTGTTAGACAACATAATGTGAATAACGGGCGCCAACGCACATACGCACATTTCAGAATAATGTTCGTAAGTCTTGCCCCCAGTGTGTATCTCGCGACAAGCGTGCGCAATGCCCTAGCCGCAATGCAGAATGTTACCAATGTGGCAAATCAGGACATGCCCAGTGTGTATGCAAAACAAAATTTCAAAGAACAGTGCCATTAGGAATAGTGCTTCGCAGAATGCGAGAACAATTAATACTGTAAATGTCATACACGCTGTGGACTTACACTGTGTTTCTCTTGATTCTAGAGTGCAAGGTAGTTCTCCTGTTGATTTTTTTTTTTATGGCGCTCTTCGGCCTACAGAAATAAAAAAATGACAGCGGAGAACATAAAAAAACAAAGGAGATAAAATTTTGGAGATAATACAGACATAAAACGGAGATTTAAAATGGTGATAAAACAAAGTACATAAAACGGAGGAAAACAGTGGTGACATAAAACACTTGGAACGACGAAAGTGGTGAATAAAAACAGTTGCTCGAATGTCAGTGGCACACACACAATTAAAATGAGCATAGGGCGGCGGCCATGGTGAGACCGTCCGCTATTTGGAGTTAAAACAAAAAAACACAACACACACTCGGAAAGATACACAAGTTAAAACTGACGGTGTCGGCTGCGGGTTGGCCGTCCAATGTTGTAAAATAAAACAATGTAACTAAAACACACCACACTTGTCGAAGCACAAAGGAGGTGGGGCACTGAGAGCATTTAAGATGTGGTGTGGGGGGAAAAGGGATGAAAGGATAGGGAGAGGGTGGGGAGGAGCCACAGAGCCGGTAGGGAAGGGACGGGGGGGATGATGTCCCAGGAAGCCACGGGGAAGAAGGATAGGGGAGGGCAGTAAGAGGAGGATCCGGAGGGATGGAGGAGGGGAGAAGGGACAGGACGGGAGGGATAGTCGGGGCCCTCAGGGAGAGAAGGGGTGAGAGGGAGCAAGGAGAAGGATCACAGCTGGTATGAAGGGTAGATGTCAGGTCGGAGGGCATCATCCGGGAGGGGGAGGGTATGGAAGTTGCCACGAGAAAGGATCCGGAGGGTGGGAGGGTGGACAAGTGGAGAGCAGGGGGAATACAGTGGTGGAGGCGTGGCAATGTACCATGTGCAGAGAGGAGGGGATGGACTAGAGGATTAGGCGGATCTGATTTGCGGGATATGTAACGGAGGCGGAGATTTTCAATAAAGAGAACGAGTCTGGGGAAAGTAATGAGATCATAGAGGACCCGCGTGGGGGAAGGGGGATAAAGTGGGATACGGAAGGTGAGGCGGAGGGCATGGCGTTCCAGTATCTCCAGAGATTTGTAGAAGGATGGGGGAGCGGAGATCCAGGCGGGATGGGCGACACAGAGGACTGGGGGGATGAGGGATTTGTATGTATAGAGGATGGTAGAAGGGTTGAGGCCCCATGTTCGGTCAACAAGGAGTTTGAGGAGGCGGAGGCGGGAGCGGGCTTTTTCTTGGATAGCGCATAGATAGGGAGTCCAGGAGAGGGTGCGATCAATAGTGAGGCCCAGGTACTTTAGGGTAGGGGTGAGACGAATGGGACGGTTATGGAGGGTCAGATAAAAATCTCGGGGATGCAAGGAAGGGGTTGTACGACCTACGATGATCGCCTGGGTTTTGGTAAGATTTATAGACAGGAGCCACTGGTTGCACCAAGCGGCAAAGAGGTCAATGTGTTCTTGGAGCAGGCGGTTGGAACGGGCAAGGCTGGGAGCTAAGGCAAGGAAAGCGGTGTCGTCAGCATATTGGAAAAGGTGTACGGGAGGGGCAGGCTTAGGCATATCCGAGGTATACAGGAGGTACAGGAGGGGAGAAAGGACAGAGCCTTGGGGCACACCAGCAGAGGGATAAAAAAGACGGGAGTCGGTGTTGTGGACAGTAACATAGGTGGGGCGGTCGGAGAGGAAGGAGGCAATGACCCGGACGAGGTTGATGGGAAGAGCATAGGTTTGGAGTTTGAAGAGCAGGCCAGAGTGCCAGACCCGATCGTAGGCCCGTTCGAGGTCTAAGGACACAAAGATGGCGGCACGACGGGAATTTAGCTGGAGGGAAAGGAGTTGCGTAAGTCGAAGGAGTTGGTCGTCAGTGGAGAAGGAAGGACGAAAGCCACATTGGGTGTCTGGGAGAAGGCGGTGGAGGTGGAGGTGGTGCTGGATGCGACGGGACAGTATGGATTCGAAGACCTTGCTGAACACTGGGGTGAGGCAAATCGGGTGGTAGGAGGAGGCATCAGAGGGGGGTTTGTTGGGTTTTAGGAACATGAGGACTCGGGAGATTTTCCACAGGCGGGGGTAGCAGCCAGTGTAGAGGATGGTGGTATAGAGGGAAGCAAGAGTGGTGAGGAAAGGGAGGGGACATTCTTTGAGGTGGCGGTATGTGATGCGATCGTGGCCGGGAGCTGTGTTGCGTTTGGTGCGCAGTATCAATTGTATGTCGTGTGCAGTGATGGGGGTGTTAATGTCCGATGGGGGGATGAGGTCCAGGTAATGGAAGCCAGGAGCTAGGGGTGGGATGGAAACATCGGTTTTTTCATGGACATCTGGGAACAAGGAATAATCAAAGTTAGGATTTTCAGGGATGGAGAATACATCAGAGAGGAAAGAGGCAAAATGGTTAGCCTTACTGCCATTATCAGGAAGGGGCTGGTCAAGGTGGAGGAGAGGGTATGTGGGCATAGGTTTCGATCCAGTGAGGCGGTGGAAGGCGTTCCAATACCGAGACGAGTTGATTGGGAGGTGGGCATTAAGCCTTGTCACTGTCTGATGCCAGTCCCGGCGTTTTTTGGCAGTCAGGAGGCTGCGCACGTGTCGCTGGAGTTGCCGATGGCGGAGGTGTGTATCCCGGTCACGGGTTCGCAGGAAGGAGCAGTACAGGCGGCGGGATTCCCACAGAAGAAGGACAGCCTGTGGAGGGAGTGTGGGACGGTGCGGCTGGACAGCTTTGGTAGGGATGTGCGAATGGATAGCATCAGACAAGGTCTGCTGAAGGAAGGAGGCAGCTTGGTCGATATCATCGGGAGAGTGTAGAGGGAGATGGTGGCTTTCGACCTGATGGGTGATGGAGAGGGGAAAGGCATCCCAGTCTGCTCGGGAGTAGTCATGGACGAGTTTAGGAGGTGGAGGTGGGCGAGGATTCTGTGGGCGATGGACATTGTATGTGAGGGTAAGGAGAACAGGGTCGTGATCACTGACTATGGGGTCAAGAACGTCGGCGGTGATGCGCCCAAGGATATTGGGAGAGACAATGACGACATCAGGGGTGGTGTTGCTACAGGGTCGGGTGTGGTGTGGGAGTGGGACAATGTCACCATTGATGGTAGGAATGAACTGATGCCACCGACGGAGTTCGGCAGGAGTGCGGGAGTGGATATTGCGGCGACCACGTAGGTTGTGAAGGTGCTATCAATGTGAGCAAGGAAGTCATAAGGGATGGGAACATGGGAGCGGATATAAATAGTAGCACAGGTGACATTGAGGGAAGGGAGGAAGACGGTGTGTATGAGATGTTCATAAGGGATGTTGAGGAGGGGATGTGGCCGAACTGGGTGGTGTCGGAGATGGCCGAAAGCACTCCACCTCGTGCAGGGGGATGGGGAGAATCGTAACGGTGTAGGATATAGGGTGTGGTACTGACATGTATGTGAGGGAGGAGGAAGGTTTCATTGAGGAGAAAGGCATCCACGCGGTGTTGGTTTAAGGTGTTCATCAGGAGGAGCTTATTGGTGGGAAGGGAGCGAATATTGGAGTACAGGATGTTAAATCGTTGCTGCGCCATAATTAGGTTGAAAGAAGGAGAGGAAAAGGGAGCGGGTGTGGGGACTAAACTAGGGTGTTAGGACGGTCGGTTCGGGATAAGGTGAAGTGGATGTGATTTTGGGAGGTTGTAGCCTTAAAACCAAGGTTGAAGAGGGAGCGAGCAGCCAGGGAGACTTGGTGGAGGGTGTGAGGGCGCTGGAAAGGGTGGATATTTTGGAGGACAATAGTCAGGAACCGGATGATGTCCTCTGCTGTGGGGGGAGGGCATAAGGAGTTATTAGCGGGGATTGGGGGATCAGTGGGACGGACAGGGACGGTGAATTCTTCTTTGGTGAGAGGGGGGCGGGACTTACATTTGTAAGAGTAGGTGGGGTGTGCCCCACCGCAGGTGTTACAGGAGGGGGTGGCGGCGAGGTTAGGGCAGGAGGTTTGGAAGTGTTGACCTTTGCAGTGGGGGCATACAGGAGGGAGACGGCAATTTTCGGTCAGGTGATCATTATATGTGAGGCATCGGGAGCAGCGGTACGACTGGGGAGGTCCTCGGGAAGGTTCCACCTGGTGCAGGCGGTTGTAAACGAGAGCCCCATTGCGGAGGAGGTGGTTGATGGATGGCGCGTCTTCTGTGAAGACGCGCATGAGGTAGGTGGGGCCCGTCGCATTGTTAATGCGACGAGCTGAGCGGACGGATAGGCTGGGATCCCGCCGGAGTTCCTCCAGCACCTCTTCCTCTGTGATCCCCGGGTTCAATTTGGTGATCACAGCAGTGAGCGTGGGAGGACGACGGGGAGGAGGGGATTGGCGATTGGAGGCTGGAGGGGGGAGGGGGACAAGGGTGGCACGGGGTCCAAAGTGGATGCGGGGGATCTTGTGGAGGAGCTGTGTGTGGAGGTCGGGGGTCAGGTGATTTGAGGAGGACAGAGTCCCTCCGTGGGACGATTTGGGAGATGGGGGCAGAAGGAGCATACTGTCGAAAGAGGAGAGTGAGGGCACGGCAGTCTAGGAGTTGGGGGTCAGGGTTATTGAGGACGAAAGTGTGGAGAGCAGATGGTTGAGAGGGGAGGAGGGGTGGTGGGGGAGGTGGTGCAGGCTGGGTAGGGGGGAGAGGGGCGGCTTACATCGGGACCGGTGGGCCAGTGGCGAGAGGGTCGGCGGGCTTTTTCGTCACCGAGGAGGTGGCATCTGTGGATGCTCGTTTTGTCTTCTTTGGTTTTAAGAGGGCTTGGGAGGCAGGAGTGGGGACAGAGGAGACCGGAAGGTGGCGCGGAGCCGGCCCTGCGGCTGCGTCGTCGGGTGGGAGAGGACGGGAGTCGACTGCGGTCTGCCGGGTGCGAACCGTGGCACGGTCACCGCGGGAGTCGGGGAGGGGAGGGAAGGAATCGAGCGGGGGAACGGAGGAAGGGGCAGGAGAGTGTGGGACGAGGGCAGCAGCTTGTGTGGGGGCAGAGGAGAAGGCGACGGTGGAGGGAGTGGTGAGGGTGAGGAGGGAGGGAATTGTGGCAGGAAGAAGAGGGGAGGATGTGCTCCAGGAAATGGTGGTGAGGGCATGGGAGGGCGAAGTAAAAATGATGGTCGAGGACACAGTAGTAGGGGGCAAGGTCGACATGGCAGAGTCGTACAGTCACCTTAGCTGTAGGACACTGCTCCGGGATCAACGGCGGCGGCGGACGTCCCTCCCGGCGGCCCAGGTGGGGGCGGGAGCGGCGGCGGTGGGACGCCCTCCGACGGGCTGCCGGCCGGGCAGAGCGCGCTGGGCGGCGACGAACCTGGCGTGGGCCGGAGGAGCACCTTCCGGGGCGGCGGCGGCGGCGGCGGCGGCGGCGGCGGCGGCGAAAACACTGGAGGCGTCGGACGCCGACGAGGCGGCGACACGACGAATACTGCAGTCCGGAGCGGCCGGGCGGTGGGGCCCTGATCGGCAGTCGGCGACAGCGGCCCTTAACGGCGACAGCGGCACGTCGCGGCGGCAGACAACAGCCGAAGACGATAGCACACAAATGTAAGAAATAAGAACTGCGAAACACGAAACAAATACCGCACTAGCAACGTAGTAAGAACGATGGTAATTCTTCTATGTCTACGGCAAAACTATGTAGTGAGCCACGTCGCAAGCGCCGACGAGCGCGTAAATCAGTGCAACAGAAAAGTGTTCGGGACAAGCAAAATGACTATGTACAGTGCAATCCTGTAGTGAACCTAGTGCCTTCTACAACTTCTCCTTGTAAAAGTGCCCAGTACTGTGTAGCTAGTGACAGTAGACTTGATGTAGATACTCAAAGTAATTTTAGTGCAGTAGCCTCGCAGTGCACGGACGCCGATCCGGCGGTAGTGCCATCTAGTGACAGTGATATTAATCCGCTGTGTGCCGATTCTGCGCCGCTTCCTTCACTAAGCGGCCCGCGCATGCGCCAGCGCAGCAAAAAGCTGTATTAGACATTGTCCACCACATTCGCGCACCTGTCGAGCGCCACAAGGAAAAACTTTTTATGACTCTTTCCATTGAAAATAAGACTGTGCAATTTCAGATCGACACTGGTTCCGCTGTCACATTAATAAATAAAGATACTTATGAGCTTCTGGGTTCGCCAAAATTGTCGCCGGCTCAGCAAGTGCTCACGGCGTATACAGGTCAAAATGTTCCCGTGATAGGAACGTGTACCCTGTCCGCATCTTTTCAAGGTGTAACAAAAACAGTTGCTTTTGTAGTTCTTCGGGCCAAATCTACACAGAACATTTTTGGACTAGATGCATTTGACTTGTTTGGTTTATCAATTCAAAGAGATGTGCTGCAAATTTCGTCAGTAGTGCCTCAGGACAAAATCAATGCATTGTGTGACAAATATAGTGCCTTGTTTTCGCCGGAACTAGGTTGTGCAAAAGACTTCGTGGCACATGTAACTTTAAAAGAATCTGCTGTACCAAAATTTCCTAAAGCTAGACCAGTGGCTATCGCAATTCGTGATAAAGTTGCGGAAGAACTTAAACGTTGGCAGGCTAGTGGGGTGATTTCTCCTGTTTCTGCGTGTCAGTGGGCCTCGCCTTTAGTGATTTTAGTAAAGCCAACAGGAAAACTTCGTCTCTGTGCGGGCTTCAAATCAACAATGAACAGTCACAAAATTGTAGGCACTTACCCCCTGCCCAGACCTGAGGAACTAATGGATAAATTAGGACAGACTAGTTTCCTTTCTAAGATTGATTTAGCAGAGGCATACTTACAAATTCCGCTTGATGACGATTAGAGATAGGTTTTCGTCATTAATACTCACATGGGCCTTTTTCAATTTCAACGCCTACCCTTTGGCAGTTCTTCCGCCCCCGTTATTTTTCAGCGTTTTTTTGGAACAGCTGACAGTTTCTGTACTGTACTGCTCGAACTATTTAGATGATATTGTCGTCTCAGGACGAACAGTTGAAGAACATTTATCAAACCTGGAGTGCCTTTTCAAAGTGTTGACTGCAGCTGGTCTATGTTGCAATAAAGCAAAGTCTTCGTTTTTCCAGACTGAAGTAGAGTACTTAGGCTATGTGATTAATGCCCAGGGAATCCATCCCTTACAGTCACATCTTAGAGCAATCAAAGAATTGCCTCCTCCTAAGAATGTGCAAGAATTGCAAGCAGTAATGGGAAAGCTTAACTATTACTTCAGATTTATTCCGAATGCGTCTCAATTGCAGCTCCACTGCATCGCTTAAGTAGGAAGAATGTTCCTTTTGCATGGTCCAAAGATTGCCAGGTTGTCTTTGGCAAATTAAAGTCTGCACTACTCAGTGATGCATGTTTGATTCCCTTTGACCCACAGAAGCCTGTAGTGCTAGCAGTGGATGCCTCGTCGTACGGTCTGGGTGCAGTAATGTCACATCGTATTGGATCTCACGATCGTCCTATTGCCTTTGCATCCAAGCTCCTAACGCCAACGCAACAGAATTACAGTCAGATAGAAAAGGAGGCCTTAGCAATCATTTACGGCGTCACAAAGTTTCATCATTATCTTTATGGCAGAAAATTATATTTGTTGACAGGCCACAAGCCTCTCACGTCGTTGTTCTCACCCACAAAGCCAATTCCGCCACGAACAGCACAAAAGCTTCAGAGATAGTCCTTGATATTGTCAAATTATCAGTATTAGATTTTGTACCGACCTACCACTCAATATGCCAACGCGGACACATTTTCCCGACTTCCGGTTGGCCAGGATGTGTCGTTTGATTCTTCAGAAATGGCATGTTGTCAGATAGACTCCAGAGATGCTTCCGCTATTGCAGATTTCCCTTTGAACTCTCGTCGGGTTGCACATGAAACAGCTACGGATGCAGACCTAAGTGTGGTAGCACGTTTTGTTCGCTCAGGGTGGCCTACCAGAGCCAAAGACATTGATCGGCCTCTGGTTCGACGTTATTTTGCACAACGTCATGCATTATCTTTAAGTCAGGGTGTTCTTTTGTTGCATACCGACAACGACCAAACGAGAGTGATTGTCCCCGTTCCCTACAACGAGAAGTCTTGCGCCTCCTGCATCAAGGGCATTGGGGTATTGTTAGGACAAAGCAACTGGCCAGACGTCATTGTAGCTGGGTTGGTATGGACGCCCAGATAGCATGACGTCGCAGTGTACTGTTTGTGCGGAGCAGCAGGCGGCTCCTCCGCAACGTTTCTCAGACTGGCCACGCCCCAAAGGACCATGGCAACGTTTACACATTGACTTTGCCGGACCTTTCTGGAATACGCGCTGGTTAATCGTGGTAGACGCTTTCAGCAAGTTTCCTTTCGTGATTGCCAAGAACTCAACGACGGCGTCTAGTACAATCAGTGCCTTAACATCAGTGTTTTTCATCGAAGGTTTGCCTGAAACTATCGTCAGTGACAATGGACCTCAGTTTTTTAGTGCGGAATTTCAACAGTTTTGTCGTGTGAATGGCATTCAGCATATCACCACCGCACCTTTTCACCCTCAGTCCAATGATGAAGCAGAACGTTTCGTTAGAACATTCAAGTCTGACATGGAAAAGATGAAAGGTCAGCACTCCAGGCAGCAAGCTCTTCAAATTTTCCTGTCTACGTATCGGGGCATGCCACGTGACGGCCCGTCTCCTGCTGATCTGCTACACGGCCGCCGTCACCGCACTCTCCTTCACCTGCTGCAGCCTCCCACGCACCGAGTCGGTTCGTATGGCGCTTCGCGTTTTCAGGCTTCGACGTCGGTGCTGTACAGGGTGTTTGCTGGAAACCAGAAAATATGGATGCCGGGCAACATTCTTCACGTGCTCGGTCGCAATATGTATGTTGTACGTCCTTCCACAGGGTCGGAGCTGCGGCGCCACGCAAACCAATTCCGCTTGCACAGGCCGCGCTAGCCTGTCTCTGGTTTCTTGATTCCAGACCCAGTTCACCGCCAGGGAGCACAGCCACATCGCTCGCCAACGGTTCCAGAGTCCCCGGACTACGAAATCGTCCCCATGGACGTAGACGCGCCTTCGTCGCCGCCGCGGCTGACAGCGTCACCGAGAGGAACTCCGGGACCGTGCGTGTCCCCGCGGCCTGGGCCACGCACCTCAGCTGATGACCTGCTCCCTCTGGGTGGAGGCGTGCGCCCGTCCCCTAGTTTTGGTGGGTTTCCCCCTGAGGGATCGCAATGTGGATACCGGGGCGCGGACGGCGTCTCGATCCCAGTCTCAGCTACGACGCCCGTCCCACCAGTAACGCCCCCGCCCAGGCCCTCCTCCCAGTGCCGTCGCCGTGGCCGTCAGCCCTACGGCACGACGGTGAGGCGGTTTGGGGGAGAGGGTGTGGTGTCGCACAAGTATGAAGTGCGCGCCACGTACTTTCGCCGCGCGCCGCCATGCACGCACGGCGCGGCGTTCTGACGTCAGCCACGAGCGCCCTCTGCTGCAACTCCGCTCGTGGCCACGACTGCTGCATCGCTCACTTGGGAATCAGATAGGCACCAGTTAAGACTTGGCTAAGGGATAGGCACTAGGAATCATCAGTAGGCAGGCCTTTATGTAAACTATGTATCAGCATTCTGCAGTCAAGAACTATGAAAAAGTTTAGTATTACCAAGACTCCAGGAAATATATATTTGTTCTAATTTAGCCTAGTGTTCTAGTTCCTGCTGTCCCACTGGCTGGTCACCTCCGTACCTGCACACGCGTGCATCCTATTTTCCAGTGTCGGTCTCTCTCCACTCGGCTACCGACACCTAAGACAACCAGCGGAAGCGAGACACAAAAAAAAAAAAAAAAAAAAAAAAAAAAAAAAAAAAAAAAAAAAAAAATTGGTAAAAGTATTCGAAAATAAATGTCAACGTATTGAACTATGCCTTCAACAAAGAGGAAATCATCTCCAGCACATAATATGATAATGGCGTTAGAAATGTTCAATTGTCTGTTAAGCTTATGGGACTTTACTGTGGGTTCATCAGTCCCTAAAAGTACAAATTACTTATAAACTAAATTATACTAAAGACAACACAAACACCCAAGCGCGAGGGAGGATTCGAGCCTCCGCGGGGAACGGCGTCTCGCATCGGAGCATAATGCCTCAATGCGCTCGGCCACTCCGCCGCGGCTGTGATAATGGTGAGTATAGTGTATTTTCTCGTAATTAATGCAACTAATTAATTTCAGTGATTTAATTGTAATAATGTTTAGTCCCATCTCGCAACATAACTGCAGCCAGTTACAGTGACACCCGGCCGCTAGCTTATACGACATAACTGTGCTGCCACCCTTAAGCCGTCAGCACACGGAGCGTGCGTCTGAACGAGTGCGGTCGACGTGCCGATTCCAACCTGTGGATCAGCGCTCGAAGACGGTGCCACTTGTGCACACGAGACGTATGCCTCAACGAGCTACACGCAACCGCAGCGCGCTCCAGCGACAGTTGTCGGCGGCATCAGGTTCTGGAATCACACTTTACGAAATAAAAAAATGGAATTCCTGCTTTACCTTTATTAAATCGGTTATTTCCACGCTTGTGCATATGTTCGTTATGTTCTTTGGTATAGCCTACATAAGTAACAACAAAATTTCTATAAACATAACTTATAAAAGTTTCATGTTATGTCAATGACTGCAGCGGATTATAAAGTTTCATGACTGTGCGATATAAAATTAGAAAAGGCCTTCACCTGAGGCAAACAATGCAACAGTCTCGCTTTTTAGTAAAATTTAGAAAGGTCATTATTCCACGGTCAATGTTACTATTCAGTAGAAGCATGTTGAGAACGTGTAAAATGCAAGACGTGAAACAATAAAGTAGGTATTTCACTCTAAGTAAGGTGCAAACTGTCCTGTTCATAATACGTATCCAGCCACCTCACTCCTCAGAGGATGCGCACTTATGTTTATATAGCATAGAATATTATGCAGTATACTTCTCTGAAATTTATAAGTAAGTCTTTACGTCTATAAGTAAACTCGAATAAAAGAAGAAGGAATGTTTGCCTTCGAGGAGCCTTGACCCACGGCCGCAGGATGCCTCATTTCACAATCCTTGACTTTGCTGCCTGCGCTACGGCCACTAACGTATGTGGGTACCATCTACAAAGGTATTAGACGTCTTGTATACAATACTGGTATATATGTCGTTTGCTGACATGTAATTAGAACAAATGATGTAAAGAACAATTCCTGTTAATAGATTTTCAGCCGGCCGCGGTGGCCGAGGAGACTGAGGCGCTCCAGTCACGGTCTGCACGGCCACTACGGTCGGGGGTTCGAATCCCCCCTCGGGCATGGATATTTATGTCGTCCTTAGTCTTAGCTAGTTCATAATTAGTTTGTAAGCTTAGGGACTGATAACCCCATAGTTAAGTCCAATAAGTTCTACAAACATTTGACATTTTTTTTATTTTTTATTTATTTATTTTTTTTTTTTTTTAGATTTTCAGTGCGCCTTGCCTTGAAACGGCATATTACTGTAATACGGGAATTTTTTACCACATATAAGACGTTTCCAGTCATTTATTCCAACAAATAGTACCTCTAATGCCAGCTTTTCGAAAGATTCGCAATTTACTCAGTTATTTTTACTTTCTTTGAAATATCATACACTCATAAGACCTAAGTTATATACATAAAACCCATGAAAGACGATGTCCAATAAGGCGTCTTCATCTCTCTACCGAAAAGAGCTGCCCCCACCCCACATAGCCATGTGGTGTAACGTCGGCGGCGTTCTCCCACCTTATTGGTGATAGTTCAGACGCACGTTGAAAATATCTGGCATGCTTGATACTGCCCGACACGCTGGGAAAGCCTCGCCAACGTGCGCTTCGCAAGTTCTGACGTCAGCAACTCGCCACGTTGGCCACACTCGTTCAGATACACACTCCGTGTGCTGACGGCTTCGCGCCCCTCGCAAGGCGAGACAGGCGGCGCTCGCCGCTGCGGAGAGACTTTGCGGACACACTGTATTTAGTAAACTGTATATACTTCTTACTTTCATCGATATTTTTAAAGCTTCTGTTCACTGTTAACAAGATTTTAGTCCAGTGAAACACGGATCTCTAGCTCCCTTGGGAAAGCTCTACGCGATGAATCATGGCCTGAAGTAAGTGATTATCTGTTTATACTTGAAACTCAACAACAAGCTGTCCAGTCTTTTGTTACACAGTTCGTCGCACTAATATGTATTTTCTTCTTTTTAGCGATATATGAACCCATTTCGCAACCTACTTCTCGATACCTTCTGTCAATGTCATATCATGTCATCTATTCTGCCTTGAGTACAGATATAAACAAAAGTTGAATATTTTGTATACCTTAGTAAATAAAACTTGTATTACTAATCTGTGTAGCTGTTTCCAGGCGTCCTGAGCAGATTCTTTCCTGAAAGATAGGCTGAGGAGGACTAAAAATCATGGCGACGAGACGTTAAACTTCAGTGGACGCCGAAATCTCTGACACCACTCTGCGACATTATTTTCTTGTCAATTTCTTACAGGTCTCTTAGATTGCAGTATATAATGTTTGCATTTCTCTTGCTGGAATAAGCTTCAGTTTCTATATTTTGCATTGTTTCTCATGTTGTTTTTGCAAAATGTCAACCCCCACTAACACTGCGCTCGATGCACAGCAATTGGTGCAGATGTTTCACTTTCAGAGTCAACAAATCTCCTCCTTGCTGTCTACAGTACAACAACATCTGGCCGCATCCGTGCCACAAAATACGCAAGTACCACTGCAGCAGCTACCACCTCCAGTAATTCCACCATTTCGCCAGTATGACGAAGCACAAGAGGAAAGAGCACAGATAGATGCAAAGAAAGATAGTTTGTTGCTATTCTTCTCGTTAGACAATTGGAAAATTGCTCGGGCCACGGAAATAGATCCCGATTTACAAATTTTGCTGTACTACATTCGCACAGATTGCCCTCGCTCAGAACGTGACATTCAAAATTCACGGATGCGTCGCTATTTTGCTAGAAGAAATGAACTTTCAGTCCATAGAGGTGTCATTCTAGTTTGAAATGACGGTGTACAAGAGCGTGTGTTGATCCCGCGACGTTTACAGAAAGTAGTATTGACCTTACTTTACCAAGATCATTGGAGTATTGTTTGCACTAAGCCATTGGCACGGCGACACTGTACGTGGCAGGGTATGGATGCCCATATAGAACAGATGACGTCACATTGTTCAGTATTCGTTACCAACCAGTCCTCCCCAACTCAGAAATTATATGCGTGGCCCAAACCAGATTCACCATGGCAAAGAGTACGAATTGATTATTCTGATCCCTTATGGAACACTAAGTGGCTTATTGTGGTTGATGCTTTTTGTGGTTACCCATTTGCAGTGCCAATGTGTTCTACGACTTCTAGTAGCACTATTAGGGCGTTATTTTCAATTTTTTGTCTGGAAGGTCTCCCTGAACAGATAGTATCTGACAACGGCCCTCAGTTCACATCGCACGAATTTCGCTCCTTTTGTGCACGCAGTTTAATTAAGTATCTCACCACTGCACCGTTTTACCCGCAGTCACACGGCGCTGCGGAGCTCTTTGTCCGGACATTTAAGTAACAGATGACCAAACTCCATTTCAAGCACTCGAGGGAGGCAGCTTTGCAACCGTTCTTCGCTTGCTACGGCTCGCATCCACGAGAAGGGTCATCGCCGGCCGAGCTTCTGCACGGCCGCCGCCACCGCCCCTGCTTCATTTGCTCCACCCATCGCACCGCCCGGAGCAGCAGCCGACAACACGCAAGTATCGCTTCGCTCTGCGTAACCCAGTTTTTACTGCGATTTTAGAAGTCGTAGACGATGGAAGCGGGGTGAGATCGTCAAATATTTCGTTCCTTCCATGTTTGAAATTTCAGGATCTGACGGAGTTGTACGCAGGCAACACAACCAAATTCGCTCTTGTTGTGTACCACATGATCCTTCTGCGTTTCTCTCGGCAGATTCGCGCAATACACAGATCTGCGCTTCCTCCACGGCCCGCGCGACTTCGGAAGGCGGCCCCACAGCAAATCTCCACGGCACCACGGCCCGACTCATGCAGACAGAGCCCTAGCCGCTTCCGCCTCCCCTCGACGTCCCCATGGACGTGGACCAGCACGCCATGCAGTATCCGACGCCGACCTCGACACGTCATCATTTGGGCCCCAGGACGTGGACGTGGGCCCTTCGGAGGTTTTCTCGAGCTCAGGCCGGATGTGAGGGTCCGGCCGGTATTCTGCCGTCCTCCGCAGCTATAGACTCCGGTCCATCACTACGCCCACGAGCCTGCCTCCTCCCCCGTTGTCTAGCTCCTTACACGACAACGGTCCGGCGCTTTGGGGGAGAGGGATGTGACCTTCTGTCATATTAAGTCATCTATTCTGTTGTGGCGTGAAGTCAGCGCCACACGCCGGACGCACAAAATCGATCGTGAAGAAGGCAGCGGATGACCGGCAGCCAATCACACGATGTCACCGCGCCTCCTGGAGGGAGCAGCCGAGAAGCGCGCCCTCTGCAAGCAGCTTTATCTAGGCCGACATGCGACTGGAAGGACACTTCGAACTCGACCTCGAACTAGGCAGTAACCATGATTTAGCGCAGCTAGTATCGTGCAAGAAGACGCCGTCGCGAGAACAGATATAAACCAAAGTTGAGTATTTTGTATGCCTTAGTAAATAAAACTTGTATTACTAATCTGAATAGCTGTTTTAGCTGTCCATGCATCCCACACGTGAGGAGGATAAAACATATTTTTACATTGTCATTTATGTAGTCATAACATTTATGATCTCCATATCTACACATGTCCAGTATCGTAAATTTAACTATTGAAGATAGAGCCGGCCGCGGTGGCCGAGGAGACTGCGGCGCGCCAGTCACGGTCTGCACGGCCACTACGGTCGGGGGTTCTAATACCCCCTCGGACATGGAATTTGTGCCGTCCTTAGTATTACCTAGTTCATAAGTAGTTTGTAAGTTTAGGGACTTATGACCCCGTAGTTAAGTCCCATAAGCTCTACAGACATTTGAACGTTTTTTGAAGATAGACGTGGACGAGCGCTCTAAGGCACCTTGTTGCTAAGCACGCGGTTGCTCGCCGTCTGTGGTTAGAGTCCTCCCCCGGGCATGAGTGTGTGTGTGGTTTCTTCTTAGGCTAGTTTAAGTAATTTGTAGACTTAGGGACTATAACCGCAGTAGTTAACTCCCAAGATTTGCGTTGCTAAAAAGGAAGGAAGATTATGGTTTAACATTCCGCCGTCGACATCGTGGTCTCTAGAGACGAAGCACACACTCCGTCGATTTTTCTCGGGAATGTGGAATGATATCGGTCGACTCATTTGGAAGTAACGATCCCGACATTTGCCAGGTGTTATTTAGGGATATCACCAGCTACTTAAATGAATATGACTGAAGACGGGTTTGATCTGCAGTCGCCGGCCGCGGTGTCCGAGGAGACTAAGGCGCTCCAGCCACGGTCTTCACGGACACTACGGTCGGGGGTTCGAATCCCCCCTCGGGCATGGATATTTGTGCCGTCCTAGTTTGTAAGTAGTTCATAAGTAGTTTGTAAGTTTAGGGACTGATAACCCCGAAGTTAAGTCCCATAGACTATACAAACATTTGAACATTTTGATCTGCAGTCCACTAGAATTCTAGTCCAGTGTTTTACCATTCGACCATTTAACTTGGTTTAACTGTTGAAGAAGCACACACTAGATACGTCTCTCGAATAGGACACTTTTTCAGACAACTGTAACAAAGTTCTCGTGTGTGCCTTCGATTAACAAGTAAAAATTATCTCAAAACGAGTAAATATACAATTAATATTAAAATTGTGTGCCGAAGTTTCATATCAGTGCACTCTCGGCTGCAGAGTGAAAGATTAATTCTGGAAACAACCCTTAGGCTGTAGCTAAGCCATGTCTCCACCATATCCTTTCTTCCAGGAGTGCTAGTCCTGCATGTTTCGCAGGAGAGCTTCTGTGTAGTATGGAAAGTGGGAGGCGAAGTACTTGCAGAAGAAAAGTTGTGGGGCGGCATCGTGAGTCGTGTCGGGATAGCTCAGTAGGTAGAGCGCTTGGCCGCGAAAGGCAAAGGTTCCAGGTCCGAGTCCCGGTTCCGACACACAATTTTAATCTGCCAGGAAGTTTCATATCAGCGCACACTCCGCTGCAGAGTGAAAAATGTTCAAATGTTTGTAAAGTCTATGGGACTTAACTACGGGGTCATCAGTCCCTAAACTTACAAACTACTTATGAACTACTTACGAACTAGGACGGCACAAATATCCATGCCCGAGGGGGGATTCGAACCCCCGACCGTAGTGGCCGTCTGGACCGTGACTGGAGCGCCTTAGCCTCCTCGGCCACCGCGGCCGGCTGCAGAGTGAAATATTCATTCTGGATACAAAGAATAGTTTGACGATGTACACTTTCAACTTAAAAACAGAGGTGATACCTAGCTAATGAGGAAATTGATTCGTGAATACTGAAATCGTAATATCTAAATCCAAATTACAAATCAAATGTTCAAATGTTTGTAAATCAATCGGACGAAACTCCGTGGTCATCTGTCCGTAGCTTACAAACTACTTAAACCTAGGTAAACTAAGCACAACACACACACCCATGCCTCAGGGAGGACTCTAACCTCCACAGCGAGACGCTTTAGACCGCTCGACTACTCCAGCGCGGCATCCAAATTACATACTGTACATTGAAAGCATATGTAATTTCATTATTTTTTATTTTTTAGTCACATAATGGAAAATCTGGTTAACTAATCGTAAGAAAAGAAATTTAATGTGCCGCCTACAAAATTAATTTCGTACTATGAGATACCTGACGGTAATTTGCAATGTTAGGAGGAGACTTACGTGGAAAACTAATCGTCACGAGAATGCTGCCCAGGGAAAACGTGGAGAAATACGTTTGGTAGCGAGCTTGTTCCCACAGCAAAACAGTGGCGCACTGCGTTCGAACAGGTCAAAGCCCCTAAACTGGAGAGCGGCCTCTTTGGGTTTTATTTGGACTTGTCATCAGCAGCCCGCAGGTTGGGTGCAGCAGCGTGTAAGCCGGCCCGCGGAATGCAGTTAGTGGCGCTCGAAATTAGGCCCGGCTGGCCGTCACTTTGCGCGGACTTCAAATTGGAATTTGTCGGCGACCTCCATCTGTTTCTCGCGCGCACAATGCTGCCATCCGAGCACGCCCGGAATTAACCGCCGCTTGTAACGCGTCGGTTTAATAGCCGCGCCTATGCCGAAATTGATTTAGCTGCCATTTACACAGCACCACCGCTGCATAATCATTTCGGCACCGCGGTTTTTCCGTCTGCTACGTTGTAGAGCGGGTGGGGCCCTAGTCATGTGACAGGATATTGTAACGGTATTCTTTTATGCCGTAGACATACAGCCACTGACTACACATCGCATCTGTCAGAGTAGCTCCAGTGAGGAGAGCGTTCCACAGGGTAGTATTATTGGTCCTCTGCTCTTCCTTATTTAAAAAATGTTCAAATGTTTGTTAAGCTTATGGGACTTAACTGCGGGGTCATCAGTCCCTAAACTTACAAACTACTTATCAACTACATTATACTAAGGACGGCACAAATATCCATGCCCGATGGGGGATTCAAACCCCCGACCGTAGTGGCCGTGCAGTCCTTATTTACATAAACGATTTAGGGGAAAATCTAAGTAGCTCTCTTAGGTTGTTTGCAGATGACGCCGTCATTTACCTTCTAGTAAAATCATCTGAAGATCAAAACCAACTGCAGAACGATCTGAATAAGATATCAGTATGGTGTAAAAATTGACAGTTGACTCTAAATAATAGAAGTGTGAAGTCGTCCACATGTGTACGAAAATAAATCTGTTAAAGTTTGTTTACATGATAAATCAAGCAATTGTGAAGGCCGTAAACTCCACAAAATACCTAGGAATTACAATTACTTCAAACTTAAATTGGAAAGAACCCGTAGATAATGTCGTGGGAAAAGCGAATCAGAGACTACGTTTTATTGGCAGAACTCTTAAAAGATTTGCAAATGTTCAAATGTTTGTATAGCTTATGGGACTTAACCCCCGACCGTAGTGGCCATGGAGACCGTGACTGGAGCGCCTCAGTCCCCTCGGCCACCGCGGCCGGCCTTAAAAGATGCAACAGAACTACTAAAGAAATTGCATACACTACGCTTTTCGGTCCTTTTATGGAGTATTGCTGCCCAGTGTGGGATCCTTATCAGGTGGGTTTGACGGAGGACATCGAAAGAGTCCAAAGAAGGGCAGCTCGTTTCGTATTGTCACGATACAGGGGAGACAGCGTTGCGGAAATGATACAGGATTTGGGATGGGAATCGTTACAACAACGGCGCTTATCGCTGCGGCGTGGGCTACTTACGAAACAACAATCGCCAAAATTCTCCTCCTAATGCGAAAATATATTGTTGACTCCCACTTACATAGGTAGAAATGATCATCAGAATAAAATACGAGAAATCAGAGCCCGAACGGAGAGATTCAGGTGTTCATTATTCCCGCACGCTATTCGAGAGTGGAATGGGAGATAAAATAGTATGACGGTGGTTCGATGAACCCTCTGCCAGGCACTTAAATGTGATTTGCAGAGCATCCCATGTAGATAGACTCATACGATTTAGATTCACAGTTTTAGTAACACAAGTTTCCTTGGAATCACAGTTCCCCTTTAACTTATTATATTGTCCGAAAGAACAGACACGATACCGGCTTTGCAGCCATATTGCATTTTCAAATTATTGATGAAGGATGGGAAGGAAGAAGGATTAGGAAGGGAAGGATTGACAGTGGCTGCCATAGGGCATTGAAATTAAACAATGGTGACAAGTGGAAATGTGAGTCGGTTCGGAAATCTCCCACTTCGATCCAGCGGTCACCTTAACCTCTTGGCTATCCGTGCTCGCCTCCCGTCCGTCTCAAACTTCCGCAAGTCGTACACAATTAATAAACTTAAATTTCATAGAGTGGCTGACACACGAGTAACAGTGCTCTTCGCGGCACCCTGTGTATATTTTTGGTGGTAGGTACACTTCAGAAGAGTCTGTCAATCGTATATTGTTTTTGAGTTTGAAGTGTTGTATTTAGTATATATTGTAATTAATGTGTATTGCCTGTACAATTTTGCTGCTGAAATATGCCTAAAGTGTGTTCAGAATTTAAATGCACAAATTGAAGTGATAAAACAGCAACTAGTGGGTGTAAGAACACCATATGTTTTGCCTTGTTTGATCTGTCTTTCTATACTCAAACAAAATTCCTGACTAGTGACACTCAGCTGCCCCAAGAGTGAAGCTTCAGGCAACATATCCTGAAATTCACTTGAAGTACACACCATAAAAAATGCTCAGTTATCTACCTGGTGTTAGTGTGTTTCTGAGATATTTCTTCTTCTGCCGCTCCTGTGGTTGATGAAACTACACTTTTGAGTGTCTACACCTGCTTTAAAAATATTTTCATTTTTTGTTGGTAATACTTGATCGAGCATAGTAGACATGCAACCAGTGCAAAGTGTAGAAGCAGTACTGAGAGCCAGAATTTTTTCACTTGTATATATTTGTGTTCTTTGCAACAAATCTGTGCTTATTTCAGCGTGACAACAATGAAAGCTATTAATGATACGTTATTTCGACATGGTATGCTTTTGTGGCAACTGCCTAGTCGCATTTTTAACTGCAGTATACCACTGTCACTTTCGTCTTTCTACTCAAATTTCGTCCACCAAAGTTTTCAGCCAAACCCTTTAATAGCAACTTTACAAGTTTGTAGACTTAATAGGTTTCGTAAACACAAGATAAGTGTATTCTAGACTTTATGAAAGCAGTTGTTACAACACATTAACAGCAGATGCAAATCCATGGTCAATATTGTTCGTCATAACAATTACTGTTCACTGTATGTTTCGCAGCTCGTTCAGATCTCGTATTTGCATTATAAACAACAAAATATTTTCATAGAGGTACTTTCGTTGTTATTGTAAACCTCGTGTCCCAGCAGGCGGAAATGTATACTTTGAACTGGAGCAGTATTACTGATATGTTGGTGAAATGGCATTTTAGGACATTTACTACCAGGCTCGTCAATTCGCAGCTTCGAAAAAGTCTGACAGAACTTGATCCATATCCGTATACAATAATCAATACTTATTAAAAAACGTTGACCTGTAAATTGGTAAAATTCTCTAGTCGGTGTAACATACCAGCTGTTAGCCTATACTCCAAATAACATGACGGACGCCAGCTCAATTTGCCTAAAACACTCTATGAAATTTAAGCTCGTTGGACGCTTCGACTGTAGTGCCCCTATCGTCCATGCCCTCTTACACTCGCCGTTACGGATTCCCGTGCGTGGTCGAACGTATGATCGCATCTGCGGTGAAATAAGTGAAGCTAACGCAGTTATATTATTATATTGATGTGGTGTCTGTTCTTTCGGTGGCCGAGCGGTCTGTGCCGCGCCAGTCACGTTCTGCACTGCCACTACGGTCGGGGTTCGAATCCCCGCTCGGGAATGGATATTTGTACCATCTTTAGTCTTACCTAGTTCATAAGGAGTTTGTAAGTTTAGGGACTGATGGCCCCGTAGTTAAATCCCATAAGCTTTACAAACATTTGAACATTTTCTGTTCTTTCGAACATACACGATTGGGCTGTGGATATGATTGGAATAACGTCGGATCAAGTGCACACAGCATATTACAACACGGAGGAATAGTGTTTCTTTTTTTGTCAACCTCCTGAACGCAGTTCTACTCGACAAGATTATGCTGAAGCACGGTGAAAAAGCAGATTCCGGCACCGGAATAACACTTTGAGTACAGTATTAATTCCAAATTCTGACCTCGAATATACTAATGTATACTAATGTGCGAGTATTTACCCTGCCCCGGAAGTTGACAACTGTTACTTGCGGGTCGTGGCCAAGCGCATTGAGGCGCTATGCTACGATGCGCGAGGCCGCTCCCCGTCGGGGTTCTAATCCCCCCCTCGGGCATGGATGTTTGTACCCTCTTTAGTATAAGGTAGTTCATAAGTAATTTTTAAGTTTAGGAACTGATTACCCCGCAGTTAAGTCCCTTAAGCTTGAAAAACATTTGATTTTGTAACTTGCGGAAGGTTTTGGCTAAATATAGGGACATCAGACAGATTAGAAACGAACGGTGGTCGAGTCAACATAGGCTACAGACCTACAGTGGCGTGAGATCGATAGATATACATATCAAGCAAAACATGTCACGTACAATGGACAGATTGCCACTTGCCACATATGTAAAGAGAGCGGCTACTTGGGGCATGACTGCCCAAGGCGTATGTTTGTACTAAAACACTTTCCAACAACGTAAAAGTTTAACCTTGACATATGTTACTAACAATCCTGTAATAGGAAACGAAATTCCCAATAGTGTCACAAATATGGAAGAAGGGCAAGTAGTTAATGAAGAAGAATTTCCTGTTCTGGTTAGCAGAGAGTCGGAAATACTGAAACCTGCAAAACTGAAGCCACAACCAATAATAGGCGCAGAACTTGCGATGGAAATAGCTCTGATGGCGATTCACCTGGAGGTGTGACAACTTAAAAGGATGCCCGGGAAGTAGGATTGGAGGCAAAATTTTATAAACCTGCGGTTGAAACCTCTTCTTCTAAAAGGTGACAACCGTCGAATCTATAGAAATTGTTCCGCAGCAGCAGATAGAGGGCTCACTTCCAGTGATTCGTCCACTCCAAGTCCAGGAAGGAAAACAAACAGACGCGACTCAATGTACTGAAGAAAGGAAACTCAGTAGGAAACACCTGAAGATACACGGACCATGCCTTGGGCTCCGAATGTCAACAACAGGCGAGAACAAGAAACACTGAGCAAACACAACAGTGTGACAACGGTGATTGTATACAGACCACGCCTTCCTGCGAGATTGGTAAACATCTCGCTCTGACTGACCACGTGGAGTAAGCACCGCACCAGGAACGTCAGCACAACATGGAACCGCCACCAACACCGATGTCCGAGACTGATGCAAACAACACCCGTCTATGCTATGAGTGAAAACATACAAATCTAATATATAAAGCAGTGTGTCCGTATATTTGTACGTGTTGCATACAAATCTTCAGTTTGGTTCCAATCCTTAGGAAATTTCGTACACATAAGCTTCAATCCATGAGGACGGTCGCCGTAAGTGTAAGAATCACATACGATGTATAGTTCACGAGATATGACGTCATAAACAATTAGATGCGCGGAAAACTGCTGCCATAAGGGACAATGCTGCTCATTTTCTCCTAAACCACTGGACCGATTTCCACCAAATTTGGTGCACATATTCCTTACGTGAGGTAACATCTTCTGTAGGAGTACGAACCACATACGACTCATGGTTCAACAGATGTAACTCCATAAACGATAGGCGTTGCAAGAAACTGCCATAATGCGATGAGACTTTACAAATACACTATATGAGAATGAGAGTACTTAGCGACTTGCAACAAACTTTAAACATAATTTCAAACCTTTATTAAACTTTTTATCGCTGGCAACCCTAGTAAAATGATGAAAGTAAAAAAGTTTCTCGCTTACTACTTTTCCGCTGTTTATGGAGTAATACTACAGCCTTCGGTATGACGTTACAATTTATAACTTCTACACTACAAATGAAATTTTATAAGCAATGTACACACATATCGTTGAATGTGTCTCCGAAATTGTAGCACAGTGCGACCCGTTGTTCATGAGGAATGAGCACATAAAACAGTAACGTTCATAGAAAACCGCCCTGTCACGCACCAAGTAGTAATCTATTACTTCTTTAACACCAATTGTATTCCCAAAAAATTTTACAGACATGCAGCAAATTATACAATTGTACCACATATAACTGAATAAACATGAGATCCTGCGGATTTTATATGTCATTTGTGTTTCGAATTCTATCTTTCTTTGTTTGAATAATTTGCTTATAATTTTGTACATTATCCAAGACAGCGTTATTTCTTATATGCTCTCCGATAAAGATAACATATTTTTAGAAAAAAGAAGATGGACAGAGAGAGAAGGGTAGGAGAAGTACTAACTCCAGGCAGGAATAAATAAATAAATACGCGGGCAACGCCGGGTTTTCAGCTAGTAGTCACTGTTAGTGACAGTTCCGCCGGTTTTCCGCCTACTGGGACGACGCAACCGGATTCAGCACACGGCGTACAAGAAAGGATGCAGCTTGACGTCTCCAAGGACCCGCCCACGCCACCTTCTGCAGATGTGTTCGCTGGTGGGCGCAGGATAAATAAAACACAGTCCAACGTCAATGCTGTTCACAAAACAACAAAGAACAAAGGCACCAAACGAAGACCAAAAGATGGCTTACAAGGACGCAACAAAAATGACATGGCATGAAGGTAAAAAACACTGATCACTTCCCATCCCAAAAACCTTGTTAATGTCACAGGCGTATACCATCAACACCACAAATATAAATACAAATAGTTCTGAAGTTAACCTTAGTGCCTTAAAACAATTTCTTTCCGAATCGGGAACTGACATAGCCCTTCTGCAAGAGGTGGCACTGTTTTTTTTACAAAAATTACAAATGTTTGTAAATCTATCGGACCAATCTGCGTGATCATCAGTCCGTAGCTTACAAACTACTTAAACTAAGGAAAACTAAGCTAAGGACAACACATACACCCATGCCCCAGGGAGGACTCGAACCTCCGACGGTGAGCAACCACGTGCTCTGCAGCGAGGCGCCTTAGACCGCTAGGCTACTCCACCGCGGCCCTGGTTTTTTCGCAATATTAAACATTTCCCTCGAAACGAATGTGGGGACTGTCGTTTTACTTAGGGAAGGGATTCCAGCCTCAAACATTGAAAAGTTAGATTCCGGTAGAGGGTTAGGTGTCAATATCTATGGTATAACAATCATCAATTTATACGCTCCATCAGGAAATTCTCATAGAGCTGTGAGAGCACGCTTTTATTTATTTATTTATTTTTAGAGAAGATGTCATTTATTTATTACAAGGAAATCCTTATCAGCGTGGTTTTAATTGTGTCTTGTCCCGAAAGTATTATGTTCCAAATTTTAATTATTTAGAAGAGTTACATCGTCTTGTCTCTGACCTCATGCTACAAGACTCTTCGGAAGTGAAGTATCCAACACTATTTATATTCACTTATATAACCGGGATTTATTGCAGCTGGATTGACAGGCTCTATTTATCTGACAATTTGCAAAACAAGCTAATAAAAGTAGAAACAGTTCGTACCATATTCTCAGATCATAGCAGTGTAATAGCGTGTGTAAACTTGCAGCAACAACCGACAAGCTGATTTACGGTCAATGGAACCTAAATATTTCACTTTTAACTAAAACAGACTTAGAGGAGGCCGTGAGTCGTGCTTGGGAGTAGAGCCTACGCACCACTGTTAAATTTCACCGCGTCATCGATTGGTGGATATACCATGCAAAACTTAATCTGCGGAAAGTTCTCATTCCGTTTGGTTTCCAGAGAGCTCAAGAAATCAGAATGACAATGGAATTTTATTATAGCATTTTAATAGAACTATGTGACCGGTCAGACACCACCACTACAAGAATATCAGACATAAGAAAGATTAAAGCCAAACTAATTAGAATAAGACAACAACAGTTAGATGGGCTCAAGATAAGATCCAAAACTACACCAATCAATGACGATCAAACAGCGGCACTGTGTCAGCTTCTCAAACATGGAAGGAACAGAAAACGGACGGTTTTGGACGAACTATCACTTGAAAACAGAAGGACGGATATAATCAGAGAGATATAGTTGAAGAAGTATTAAAGTATTATGAAAACATTTACACGATTACCGAAACACACGACGATAATTATGATGATACCAATCATCACCCCCAGCATAACGAGAGAAGAAAATGAAAACATTTCTTCAGCCGTAAGTAATGACGACATCTTTCAAATGCAATGCAGTTCCCCACTTAAAATGTTCCCTGGCCCAGACGGTATTCCAGTCGAATTCCATAAAAAGTACTGGAACATAATTGGGGAGAAGAGCATAGAAATAGTAAATGAAGTTCCTCATGGGAAGCCCATTCCTCAAGATTTTAAGGCATGTAAAATAATTGTGATTCCCAAAAGCAGAGGAAGCATTATTAAACTCTGATTATAAGATTGTTGCTCATGCAGTGAAACTGAAAGTAGTGCCACACAGTGCAAAAATACTCAGTAAACAACAGACTTATGCCTTCAGGAGATCCATCTTATAGATGGCTGCACTTTATCGAGATGTCATTGCGCTGGTAGACGCCATCAATATAAAGTGTGTTTTGATGTTTCTTGATTTTTTGAAGCCTTCGATCTCGTTAATCACAAGTACCTCTTAGAAACGGTGAGACGAATGGCTTTCCGGCAGAATGTGATCCATGTAATCAAAAATATGGCCTTGGGAATCAATGATTCGATTTCTGTTAACACGCAACAAACCAAACAAATACAAATTAAAAGAGGTGTTCCACAGGGAAATCCATTGTCCGTGTTTCTGTACGTCATTTCGTTAGAACCACTGTTAGCACGACTACAAGCAAAGCTTGGAGGAATAACCTTAGCAGGCGTGAAGACAGTCACGCCGGCCGCGGTGGCCGAGGGGTCTGAGGCGCTCCAGTCACGGTCTGCACGGCCACTACGGTCGGGGGTTCGAATCCCCCCTCGGGCATGGATATTTGTGTCGTCCTTAGTCTTAGCTAGTTCATAAGTAGTTTGTAAGCTTAGGGACTGATGACCCCGTAGTTAAGTCCCATAAATTCTACAAACATTTGAACATTTTTTTGAAGACAGTCACAGGAGCTTAGGCTGATGATGTGGGAGTAGTAGTCAGGGATATGGATGATGTCAGTGCGCTTGAGGCGCTTCTGGAGCGCAAATAAATGAAACAAAAAGTAAATTTGTAAATCTAAGAGTACATGGTCGTGTTCAAACTACTTGCGCTACAGAAGTTGAAGAACATAAAGCACTTGGTGTAGTCTTCAAAGCGGCAACCTTGGAGATGAGAGCAGCAAACTGGCGGGAGGTGGCCCGAAAAATCAACGGTGCGCTAATAGACAACTACCCTCGACGCCTGAACCAATTGGAGAGGATTAAATTGATTAACACCTACGTGTAATCTAAAACATACTACATGGCGCAAGTTCTTCCAATTCTAGCAACAATTGCTAAAAATATCATGTCACATGTGACTAATTTCATATGGAAGGGGGAGATATTTCGGGCGGCTGTAACAACTGGTATATTAAACCCCACAAATGGACGGATGGGGTTAGTTGACCTAAAAATCAAACTCATGTCTCTTTACGTGAAACTAACGGCGACAATAATAAATAAATAACTTACTGCAATGCCGCTCAGTTATTTAATGCAGTTCAGCCAAGCACCTAGAGCCCCTGCTGAATGCAGACAATTAACTACCGGTTAAGACATATTAGAGTGTAGTATCTTGAACGCAGCTGCATCAGCAAAGACTTAATCCAATATCAGCATTTAACAGCGAAAACAATTCTAGAAGAAAAGAAAAGAACTGAAGGGAAGAATCCAATTGTTCACAAATACAGTGGAATAGAATGGGAAGCAGTGGCAAAATATATCCTGTAACGTACTTTGTTCTGATGCTAGATCTTCGTGGTACAAAGCCGTAAATGATATAATAAGTACTAACGACAGATTACAGAAAATAGGAGTTCGTGATACGAATACTTGCAATCACTGCAAATTAGTGGATACATTTATACATAGGTATACGTGTGGGGGAAGTATCCATAATCGGTATTGGATAAGATAAAAATAGCCCGCATCACTAGACATACACCTAATAACGTTTCCTTGACACTCCTGTACCGACCCGATATTAAGTTTTATCCACAGACAAAAAATAATGTAGTCATGTGGTTACTGGGAAATTATTACAGTTACGTAGTAAATAAGATTGGTGGTGATAATCATTTGGAATTCAGGGTGTACATGGACATCGAATTCGCCAAATTATGCAGATAAATGAACCATGGAAAGTTATTCGGCATATGCTGAAAATTGTTTTTGATAGACCGGGCGTTGATTAGAGGCGAGCGTGTGTTTGGAAGCGGGGGTGGGCTGCGTCGCACAACACCACAAGTGCCGCGGCTCCTGTGTCCTGTTCTGGCCAACTTTCACCAAGGTTTGTGAACTGCCAGGTTGCCAACAGGATACAGTTACAAACAGGTAACAAGAGAAAAAATTTTAATTTCAAGAATCGCTAACAGAAGATGTTTATGGAACTAGAAGTAGAATGAGTTACCCGTGATTATGTATTCTATTACTTTTTGAAAAAAAAAAAAAACTTATTTTCGTACAAAAAGGATTATATTTTTAAGAAGATAGAAGTTTTATTTCTTTGATTTGGTTTTTCAAGGCGAACGAAGATGCGTCCTTGAGTTTATTATATTTCTTTAAATGAAGAGAAAATTAATTTAATTTTATATATGTTCATATGTGTGATATTTGAAAAAGGAAACTGTAGATTAGTTTTACATTTTCGAATTAATTCCGAAGAATAATAATTCGTAAATAATAGCCAATGAAGCTCGCCGAGGAAGGCAAAATTCGAGAGTGAAATGCTGGACTATAAGGGGAGATGGGAGGTCCAAAAGTAAAAATAACAAAACAATACAAAAAAGTGGTTAAGGCGACCGCTGGCCCGAAGCGCGAACACAGGTTCGATTCCCGACCCGGCTCACTTTTTCACTTGTCGCCATTGTTTAATTTCAATGTCCTAATGCACCCATTGTCAATCCTTTCCTTCCTAATCCTTCTTCCTTCCCCTCCTTCATCAATAATTAGCAAGTTCACCTTTTTATTCCTAAAGCAATAATCTAAATGACCTTCTGCTTCGTCTCTGATGGCACCTGCATAAGTAAGGAGATTCAGGCTAGTCATACATACTTACTTCCTCCTAGAGCTGGAAATAAATGCCTTTCTTGAAGTTCTCAGCCATGATATAAAATTTTTAAAGAAACTTCGGAAAACAACAATCTTTTTAATAATCGAGCAAGATGATGTTTTGGTGAGGCAATGAAATTAAAATCGTGAGTTCTGCTGTTAAAATTAACGTTAATACATTCTGATTTAGATGTCTTGCACTTTCTGCGTCACTTGACGCAGATGCGGTAACGTTTAATTCTCCAACCCTAGCTAGTTCTTCGGAACTGCGCGATAATGCCTCGTTATCTAAAGCGTATTGTCATGGATTGCACGGCCGCTCCTACATGACTTTAGGTCTTCCATAGGACATAGGTGTGTGTGTTGTCCTTACCGCAGTTAAGTTTAAGTAATTTGTAAGTCCACGGTCCCGCAACCTAAGCAGTTTGATCCCTTAGGCTTGCATATATTTGAATATTTTCTTTTATTCTCCGTCTATAACAGGCATGGCCAACATTTCCACCCGGACGAGGTACACTGTAGTTGACGACCCCGGCCGCGACCGTGTGTCGCTAGTGCCCCCACACGCCGCTGCGCACAGTGTGCGGGGCTGGGGCGCGGCATGCGGCCATGCCAAAGTTGATGGGGAATTAAACCTGATCTTTCTGATTCGTAAAGACTAAGTGACTCGTAATTAGAGAGCTTATACTGGATAAAGAGATATTAGCAAACTAGACGCAAGTAATTGCAACATATTTATTGAAACTTGGGCGCATGGAAAAGTAAAACACAATAGTTATGAAAGTTTAATATTTCTGCAAAGATTAATGAAAAGGTAGTGTCTAGTATTGACTTCTTGCTAATAAGAGTCGTAACTATTGTTAAGTTCGTGAAACTTGTTGACAGAACTCGTGTGTAGCAGTGGAACATTAATTATTTAAACTTTTGTCTGATAAAACAGTTAGGAATGCATTTTTGTATCCTGACGATGTTCGTACCGCAAAAAAATAAAAAATAAAAAAATAAAAATAAAAAAAATGTGCCGAAAACGAGAGAATCAACCTTTCTTGAACTCACAATTACATATAAACTAACGATTCGCTTTCACAGATACCTAGACCCAGGTAATACCCATGTATTAGGTCACGATGCTGGAAAATGGACAGGACAGTTCTCCGAGTTTTCAAAGATGGCGCTCAATATGGAGAATGCAACCGAGTTGAAAGCATATTTGCAAATACAAAATAGTAATTCATGATACTGAAGTATAGCAAATCCAAATATACTAATTACATACAGAAATATTAGCCGTATCTCACGAACCAAAATCACTTTTAATATCTTGAAAACTACAAAAGTTAATTTTCGCAGTACATGAATAGAGCAAAATTAAACTTACAATTACCAACTTTTTAACTTGACATGCGATTTCCACAAACTGTGTTTTAGATGATAGCTTATTACTTCAAGGATTTATTACACTTGTTATTACACTTGTTATAATAGTTTATTATAAAATACAGACAGATCATTGTATTCCCCACCGGAATTCAAAAATTGTGATTCCTTAGCTTCTCCCAGCTTTATTCTTAGTGTGAAAGTAGCCTGTTATTAAAATAAGCAAGATCTCAGGCAGTTCAGATCTGCAAATGTATGTTAAAACGTTCAATGCTGCTCTAAATTACATTATGAGTGGCCACAGTACACGCGCAACGAAAATTTAACTAACTGCTCATTCCGTAAGGGAGCAGCCAACGTTTTAACAAACAAAACATCAAAGTTAAAAAAATAAATGAATAGATAATTAAAAATGGGATGAAAGCAGAGGTTTGATAGTTTAAAATCATAATCTATTCAGTAAAATGAACAAGCAACTAAATATGGGGAGACCAAATTAAGCACACACCTCGTACAAAAGTGAATTAAATCATATAATTACTGCCCGTATTAAAATTGTTTCTGACCTTTCTGAATTGGAGGTAACGTGGGAGGAAGTTTTCAAATATACAATGGGTAGCTGAAAGCACATACATTCACAGACACAAGCATAATGCTTGGCAGTACATTAAAATAATGGAACACATGAAAGCAGCGGCGAAACTAAGCGTCGGCGGCGTCTTCACGAGGTGGTAGGTGTCTTGATTACAAATTTTTAAATATACTGTGCACTAAGCGAAACTCATGTTCGGGGAGGCAGCGGCTCACTACTCTTAAGCACCATGTGGTGTGTGAGCACACAGAATTTCATAGCATTTATAAACAGAAATTATTTTAGAATAAACAAGTAAAGCATACACGAGAATTCATATAGAAGAAAGCTAGTATAAATAAAGCATGGCTGAAGGCCAAAGTAGCGATGGTTACGAAAGCATACAAGAGAGGAAAGATAGAATCAAATCAGAAAATCTGAGAAATATTTAGCATATTTGCGGATACAGACACAACATGAAAACGTTAGTTAAACACAGCAAGGAAATTCAAGCACACTGAATTTACACAAAGGCTGAAGGCCACACACGTGTATTCTAACTTGAGCAAAACCAGACACACAATCATCACTGGAATGAAAATGCAAATAATAAATTTACACCGAATTTACTCGAGTTCTGTAAATTAAGAAACACTTCACCTCACATAGCAAAAGCCTATCACTGAAAAACCAAGACTGCCTGATCACAATTAAATCAAAGTCCTAACAGCATGCCTTCCCCTCAGCATGATTCGGCAGAGTACTTATATCCACATTCATCGGAGCCAGAATGAAGAGTGAAGACTGAAGCTCTGAGGCATCGGAAAAACCTCCCCTCGGCATACACCAGATGTAGAACGCGCTAAAAGCGACGCAGAGTGCGTTCAGAGACTTGTGTTTACCAACCATTGCTACCTGGCCAAGACAATTCCTTCTTCAACCGCTCCCAGAGAGTTCTCATGTCATCTCTTTCTTCCAAGATTACCAAGATTAGGTTGGTACGACACTAAGAACATAGACTCCTCGTCATCGTGCCAAGTAAGCTTGTCTCTGGCCATCCAGCAGACGCTAGCACAGACGACAAACGAACTAACTACAGAAACACGAGGCCTAAAGCGGGAGGCGGCGACTGTAAGCCATTGCGTGGCAGTTAGTCAATATTAAGAGCACACATTCACATTCACATGAACACACAGGTTCAATCACACGGGTGGAAACATATATAAATGGTGGGGGGGGGGGGGGGGGACATATATAAACATGGGGTATTGATTATTAATAAAAGGAATAAAATAATTTACACCCAAATAGATAGCATTAATCTTGCAGAAACACTTTAGGTTAATGAATCAATCAAAATGGAACACGACCACACAATCAGTGGACGTGTTTCAAGTGGCGGACTAAGGGAGGGGGGAGGGCGGAGGGGGTGGACCTCCCCAGGCCTCTTGTCTTGGGGGGCCTCCAAGCAACTACGTTTTTCCTTTTTTTTGCTTATGGAGCGCCTGTAGCCTCTCGTACTGGGGCCACCAAATCTTGGAAGCTATTTTTGTTCGATTGTCCCGTTTCTCTCGTCCTGGGAGCCTCCAAATCTCAAAAGTTACTTTTTTATGGTAATACATGTATTGGCAAGTGTACAGGGGGCTTCATTTTGTTCTGCCGCCGCCCAGGGCCTCCGACAGCCTTAGTCCGCCACTGGTTATTCTAGACGAAAATGTTCACGGTGTGCGGCCCAATCCCTGTGTCAAATTGGCAGTTTGATCCGACCACACACCCGTGAATTATTTCATCAACTCAGCAATGGCAAGCAGCATGATATGCACCTCTTATCTTCAGTTTCATGTATCTATTTAGTAATTAATTATCTAGTTTGTCAGTGAATTTACGTAAATACTGTATTGTATGAGCGGTCAAGCTGATGAAGACCGGCTTGTTTATTTATTTCATACATTATTTCTACTGCTGATAAATAGTCACAAGGTGACTGAATGTTTGTAACTTTTATATTTAATATTGTAAAATGCTAAGTTAGTATGGAATATGTCAAAGTTACGTAAAACCAAAACTTTTTTCCCCTAAGAACTGTGCTATTTTTGGAGGGGATGGCTATATACTAATGAGAGATTGATTAGGACAGGAACGCTGCAGAGGTCAAGAAAAATACTTTGATGGTGCTGGTGGAGAGCTCCTTGAGGGCTGGAAGAACACTTTATGTCTGGCCTTGGAGGAAGGAGGATCTGGTTCGCCTGCCAAACAGACACTTTGTATGAACTTTTAAGACATGCCGGGAATCTATATACTACATCGAGCAACATTTCATTTACTGAGTGGAGGGCAGCCCAAAATGTGTATGTTGTGTTTGGCCGAAACAACTTTTTGTGGTCAACAAGAGAAGGCACGTAAAGTCGCTTTGTCCGAAATATCATATGCAGTGATCAAAACTGACTTGCATCATCGCTTGACTGACAGACAGGAGTGAAAGTAAATTATAACTTGTGAAGAGACTATTATTAATAATATCATAATAATAGAAAATTCGCAATGACCATTCCTTTTTAGCACGTAAATGTATCGAATGCTTAAATACATACTATAAAATACTCCAAAACCGAGCAATAAAACGTTACTACTGTATTATTTGTCACATAATGAGTAGCATAATTAAAAATAACTTTTTAATAATAATAAACTCACCTATCAACGGAATTAGTCAGTTGCAATATAAGTGACAACACAAACTCATGAAACGGGCGGAGCATACTGAACAAAATCATTCCTGTGTTTTTAAAGCTTATTTTAGACTGAAATACTTGATAGAGGTATGCAACTTTCATTATAAAATTGTAATAATGATTTTAAAACTGCTGGAGATTGCTTGAATAATCAAAAGATGTCATCAGAAGATTATTTATTTTCAGTTCACAATATGTTTCGGGCGTAGCCCATCATCTGGTGATCGATATTATATAAATTTAGATTTGATGTTTTCAGATTTGTCATGTAAAATACTGTTGTTACGTATTGACAAACATCAAACCTAAATTTATATAATATCGATCACCAGATGATGGGCTACGTCCGAAACATATTGTGAACTGAAAATAAATAATCTACTGATAACATCTTTTGATTATTCAAGCAATCTCCAGCATTTTTAAAATCATTATTACAATTTCACTGCTATATTGAACTGGGACGGACAGCAGCCAACCTCTCGGGCCTGCGTCAGTTTCTCACTGATGAAGATTTCACTGGCGGTGGCAGTGGCGGTGTGCACCTGCTGTTGAATCTAACTACTATAAGACAACTACAGTAGATTCCGTCTTCCTTCCACTCCACCAATGGGCTTACAGTCGCTTGTGACCAGTTCGGTTGCTTGGATACAATCTGTGTGTTCCGAGGATGCGTGTCCGACTTGCACTCGGATTTACATCCATCACTAGTGCAACTGAAGTGGATCAGAGACCTCGCTTACAATCGGAACTACCCATATGTAATAGCGATGAGGTCTTGGGGAACTGTCGTCTGAGCAGCGACTGCACTTCACTCAGTTTTCCGATGGTTCAATAAATTCTGTAGCTCTGCGCTGGGCCGTTCTGATAACGACTTCGTTCGACTTCGGACTAGCTAACTCACATCACGCGTTCATATTTTTAGGTAAGCATATTCGCAGCACCGAAATTCAATCCAGCTCTATTGAATACACAGTGTTTCAGTTAAATTCGAAGTAGGGAAGATAGGTAAATTTTGCTTATGTGCGAACAATCAACATCTGGATAGTCTGACTGACGTTCGAGCGACATTTTCAGATCATTGCCGGAAGTCAAAGTACGATTTCACTTTCCATTCCTCAGTTTTACTTGATTTAATTTACTGTTTAAGGGTAAGATTCATGTGAATTCCCAGTTATTGTAATAACTCATACGTTAATTTTTTAATGCGAATCTTATATGAACAATTAGTGTTCCCTTTCATCATCCTATTTTGATTTAAATTCTTTCGTTTTGATTATTCCATATCATTTGACTATTAATCTGGGACATGGAAGTCGCCAAAGTGGCGTCCAATTTAAAGACTTGCACCAGGCCAATGAGCTGCACGAAATGATTGTTATTAAGTATTATTTTCGCAAACCCCCACATTACAATACAGGCCTCAACTAAGAATAGTACATTTCCATTGTATTTAATTCAGCAGCATTGATCTGTGTCGGGAGGGGGAGTATGTGTGTGTGTGTGGGGGGGGGGGGGGGGGGTAGGTGGGTGTGTGTGTGTGTGTGTGTGGGTGGGTGGGTGTCCACACTCGCTCTTCCAGTATTTAGCATTTCCACATCTCACACACAACGGGTTTGTTATAAATGTAGCGAATCCTGCTTGAAATAGATCTTTGTGAGTCTATGTATGAAGTCGACATTTTTCTTTTAATTTTTTCTTTTCACTTTTTATTATTTACCGATTTTTTATAATTTTATTTATTTATTCATTTAGTAAATTGTGTTGTTGTTGTTGTGGTCTTCAGTCCGGAGACTGGTTTGATGCAGCTCTCCACAATAACCTATCCTGAGCAAGCCTCTTCATCTCCACATAAGAACGGCAACCTACATCTGTCTGAATCTGCTTACTGTATCCATCTCTTGGTCTTCCTCTGCGATTTTTACCCCACACACTTCCCTCTAATGCTAAATTCACAATTCCTTGATGTCTAAGAATGTGTCCTACTGCGAGGAGTGAAGGTCGGGGTGAGAGTTTAAAATAGAGAAAGTTTAATTTTTAAAACTCACAACCACCAGCTGTGAACCAATTTCCTAAACATGCAAAAACACTGGAACTGTGATTGCGACTCGTTTTCTAGGGGATGATATCACACGTTCGCAGCTTTCCTTCCCTGCATATGATTAACAAAACAAATTCATAATAAAATCAAGTTCATGAGAAAAAAGCGTGTACTAACTACTATTTTTGAAAACACGTGAAAGTTCACTTTATGTTGTTTATTTCACAATATTTGAACCCTGTGGCTGATACGTCTGTACGTCGGCACATTTATCAAAAAAAGTTATAGCTCGAGAGCCCCCAGACAAAATGAATATTTGTCGCGAATTGTTTTCACACCACATGGCTGTCTCAAACATCGTTTCTGTTCATGCCTATGCGACGACACGTGTTACATTAGCAAATCACAGTCATTGTAATTCAATGCAATGCACACCTTGTTCCACTGGCTAAATATTCACAAACACACAGTAGCACTCGATTTAACTTGGTGCAGTCTACGACGAGCAACCACACGTGGCGATTGCCACAGACAAATCTCAAGTCACTACCTTGAGATCCACATGCCGACTGATGCAGAGCGACGCCGCCCGGCCAGCCACACCACGTGCTCTGGAGTCCTCACTTCCTGCCCTCGCGCGCGCGCGTGCCAAAAGCTCAACTGCCGGAGTTTTTTCCCCTACATCATCAACTTCCGCATGTGAACTGTTCTAACCGATTTGCCAACGTACAGCGCTCAGCCAATATATTTCTAAAACTTTACTTAAAATCAAAATAATTACACTACACATTAACAAATATTTTCTTACGTTTCTATATTAGTATAAACATCCTTTGTACTATTTATTATAATCGTGCAATTTCTTATATCACAGATAAGTGATTTATCTGAATATTTCAAGGTAAAACACACAAGATTAAATGAAAATAAAATAAGAAATAGTTAATATATTATTTTTATAAACAAACATTGCCATGCTAGTTGTGTAACTGTCTTGTATTTATTGGTAATTTATTACTTTTCATTGTCAATTAAACATATTACGTCAGATTCGACTTATCAGCTAATGTATTGTTTATTTGTCAATAGGCTATTTTGTAATGAGGGCCTTAAAGGTTCCTAACTGCATCGTATTACTTCAAATACCAGTAGTATTACAATATTTGTGCATTGCACTGTGCCTGGCACTCGCCATTGTCCCTCTCTCCCCTCACCGGAAATGAACTGGAAAATCCTAAGTTGGAACAAGCCACCAACGTCGGCCTGCTCGCTGGCCTCCAGTCAGCTACAAGCACACAGCAAATCTCAACGTGGAGAATTTCTACCTATGGCCTAACTATAAATGTTGTCACCCAACTGTGTACATACATTGCTACCATAATTAATAAGATTAAAATTGTGTGACATTTAGTGCATTGGCATGGTCAATGTTTGCAGTGAACTTCATACTGTTTAATTATCAAATGCTATTAATTACCAATATTTCTATTGGGCGGTAATCTCACACTACCAATCTATCCCTTCTTTTAGTCAAGGTATGCCAGAAATTTCTTTTCTCCCCAATTCTGTTCATTACCTCCTCATTAGTTACGCGATCCACCCACCTAATCTTCAGCATTCTTCTGTAGCACCATATTTCAAAAGCCTCTATCCTCTTCCTGTCTGCACTGTTTATCGTCCATGTCTCACTACCACACAAGGCAACACTCCATACAAATGCCTTCAGAAAGAATTTCCTTAGGCTTAAATCAATATTTGATGTTAACAAATTTCTCTTTTTCAAAAACGCTTTTCTACCCATTGCCATTCTGCATTTTATATCCTCTATACTGCGACCATCATTTGTTATTTTACTGCCCAAGTAACAAAACTCATCTACCTCCTTTATTGCTTCGTTTCCCAATCTAATCCCTTCAGCATCACCTGATTTTCTTACACTGCACTCTATTACCCTAGTTTTGCTCTTGTTAATGTTCATCTTATATGCACCTTTCAGCACACTGTCCATTCCGTTCAATTGCTCTTCCAGGTCCTTTGCTGTATCTGCCAGAATTACTATGTCATCAGCAAAACGCAATGTTTTTAATTCTTCACCCTGAACTTTAATTCCTTCTCCAAATTTCTCCTTGCTTTCCTTTATAGCTTGCTCAATGTACAAATTGAATAACATCGGAGAAAGACTACAAACCTGTCTTACTCCCTTTCCAACCACTGCATCCCTTTCATGCCCTTCCACTCTGACAACTGCTGTCTGGTTCTTGTACAAGTTGTAGATAACCTTAAAAAAAAGGGTAAAGCAGTCAACAATCCGAAGATTGGTTTAAGCACCACAGTGCTTTACTAGGCATGGTCCTGTTTGGAGGTGGTATGCCGTTGCCTTCCTCCGACCTTCGAACTGACTTACCCAGCCAGTTGTAGATAACCTTACGCTCCCTATATTTTACTCCTGCTTGCTTCAGAACTTGAAAGAGTTTATTCCAATCAACATTGTCAAAAGCCTTCTCCAAATCTACAAAAGCTAGAAATGTAGGTTTGCCTTTCCTTAATCTATCTTCTAGGATAAGCCGTAAAGTGAGTATTGCCTCCCGAGTTCCTACATTTTTCCTGAACCCAAACTGATCTTCCCCGAGGTCGGCTTCTACCAGTTTTTCCATCCTTCTGTATATAATTCGTGTTAATATTTTGCAACCATGACTTATTAAACTAATGGTTCTGTAGTTTTCACACCTGTCTACTCCTGCTTTCTTTGGAATGGGGATTATTACATTTTTCTTAAAGTCTGAGGGTACTTCGCCTGTCTCATACATCTAACACACCAGGTGAAACAGGTTTGTCATGGCTGGTTCTCCCAGAGACTTCAGTAGCTCTGAGGGAATATCATCTACTCCAGGGGCCTTGTTTCGTCTTAGGTCTTTCAGGGCTCTGTCAAATTCTTCTCTCAGTACAGTATCTCCTATTTCATCTTCATCTACATCCTCTTCCCTTCCAACAATATTGTCTCGAAGTTCATTTCCTTTGTAGAGCCCCTCTATATACTCTTTCCACCTTTCAGCTTTCCCTTCTTTGCTGTGAACTGGTTTTCTATCAGTGTCCTTGATATTCATAGAGCTGTTTTTCTTATCTCCAAATGTTTCTTTTATTTTCCTGTAGGCTGTATCTATTTTTCCCCTATTTATACATTCTTCTACATCCTTGCATTTGCCTCCTAGCCACTCCTGCTTAGCCATTTTGCACTTCCTGTCAATCTCATTTCTTAGTCGTCTGTACTCCATTTTGCCTCTTTCATTTACTGCATTTTTATATTTTCTCCTTTCATCGATTAAATTTAGTATCTCCTGTGATATCCAACGATTTTTTGTAGGTCTTGCCTTACTACCTATTTTGTCCTCTGCTACCTTCACTATTTCATCTCTCAATTTTACCCATTCCTCCTCTACTGCTTTATTTTCCCCTGTTTCTGTCAATTGTTGCCTAAAGCTCCCTCTGAAATTCTTAACAACCTCAGGTTCCTTGAATTTATCCAGGTCCCATCTCCTTATTTTCCTACCTTTTTGTAGTTTCTTCAGTTTCAGCCTACAGTTCATAACCAACCAGTTATGGTCGGAGTCTATATCTGCCCCTGGGTACGTCTTACACTGTAAAACCTGGTTCCGAAATCTATGTCTTACCATTATAAAATCTATTTGGTATCTCCCGGTGTCTCCTGGTCTCTTCCACGTATACAACCTTCTTTTGTGATTCTTGAACCAGGTGTTTGTTATAACTAAATTATGTTCCGTGCAAAATTCTACCAGGCGGCTTCCTCTTTCATTCCTTTTGCCCAGACCATATTCACCCACTATCTTCCCTTCCCTTCCTTGTCCTACAACCGAATTCCAGTCTCCCATAACAATTAAGTTTTCCTCTCCATTAACTGTCTGAAAAATTTCCTTCAGCTCCTTCATATATTTCTTCGATTTCCTCATCATCAGCAGAGCTAGTTGGCATATAAACCTGTACTACTGTTGTCGGTGTTGGCCTCGTATCTATCTTGACAATGATAATGCGATCGCTGTGCTGGTCATAGTAGTTTACCCGCATTCCTATTTTCTTATTCATTATCAATCCTACTCCTGAGATACCCCCAACTGATTTTGTATTTATAATCCTGTACTCACCTGACCAGAAATCCTGTTCATCCTGCCACCGAACTTCACTAATCCCCACTATATCTAGCTTCAACCTATCCATTTCCCTTTTTAAATTTTCTAATTTTCCTACTCTATTAAGGGATCTAACATTCCACGCTCCGACCCGTAGAATGCCAGTATTGTCTTTCCTGATGATCACATCCTCCTGAGTAGTCCCCGCCCGGAGATCCGAATGGGGGACTATTTTACCTCCGGAATATTTTACCCGAGAGGATGCCATCATCATATGTTCATACAGTAGAGCTGCATGTCCTCGGGAAAGGTAACGGCTGTAGTTTCCACTTGCTTTCAGCCGTTCGCAGTAGCTGTGTGACAAAGCCACATTAGCTGATGTTACAAGGCCAGCTCAGTCAATCATCCAGACTGTTACCCCTGTAACTACTGAAAAGGCTGCTGCCCCTCTTCAGGAACCACACGTTTGTCTGGCCTCTCCACAGATACCCCTCCGCTGTGGTTGCACCTACGGTACGGCTATCTGTATCGTTGAGGCACGCAAGCCACCCCACCTCGGCAATGTCTGTGGTTCATGGGAGTGGTAGTAAATTGTACAAAACAGAATTTTTCCTAAGGCAGAAGTTACAATTTTGCGTTGTGATATCGAGTTGTGTCAATAATTATTAAGGAAACTATAACAAACTTTTAGATTCACATTTGTTGTGCCGGCCGCGGTGGCCGAGGAGACTGTGGCGCTCCAGTCACGGTCTCCACGGCCGCTACGGTCGGGGGTTCTAATCCCCCCTCGGGCATGGATATTTGTGCCGTCCTAGTTCGTAAGTAGTTCATAAGTAGTTTGTAAGTTTAGGGACTGATAACCCCGCAGTTAAGTCCCTTAAGCTTAACAAACATTTATTTAAAAAGAAAACATTTGTTGTAGCTTGCTGGCGCTAATGTTAAACTTACCTATGCATTTATTTTAGCTTTTGATTTTGATATATTGGGTTTTGATTGATTTAACATAATCTCTGCCATAATAAACTAATGTAGAGAATTTACCTGCGTTTTAGTTGGTGTATTGTGCCTACATAGTACTAGGAAACACTTGTGTTTTATCTTACCGTTGTTCTGAGTATTTGATAGTGTTCCGTATTTCAGAAAATAGTTTTACGAGCGAGTTAGTAGTAAAGTAATTGTAAAATGGACTGGAATCTGCAGGAAAGAAACGAAACCTATGCAGAAATGAGGGTTCATAGTAAAGTGACGGACAGGGGCCTTCGCGGAATACGGTATTTTGTTTGATTACCCTCTTCTTACTAGTTAAGCATTGACGACAGTTATCTCCAACCGTTACAAACATGTCCATTTTCACAGTAGATTATGGAACATGTGTATAGCCGGTGCTGAGAAGTCAAGAATGGTGAAGATGTCATCAGCAGAAAAAGAGACTCACGGTCGAGTCGGGTGTGAGCTATGAATATATTTTTGTTGTTGTTAATTTCTTCATATGTTTTTAGCTGAGCTTCAAATCAAGTACTTTTGTTGAAGGTTAGCAGTTTTGTTTCTTTGTACTAGTAACGTAAGTTTAATTTCAGACAACGAACAGTGTGGGTATGCAAGCAAGGAAACAGACGAAGGGTGGGGGTTGGGGTCTCGCCGGCCGCAGAGTAGCAGAGTCAACTCCAGGAGGAGGGCCCTCACTGACTTCACAGTCCACGGCCGCTGACGAACACGAATGACGGTAGGGTCGGGCTTCAGTGTAATGCTGTCTGCTAACTGCGGAATGGTTGCGTCTTCACCGTGTCATGCGGTGGACGATCGTCATGGCAATATTTGATAAGCTGTTGGTGTCTTCACAAAGGCGGCCAGGCGGCAGTGCAGTTGCGGTTAATGTAGCGGGCTGCCTGGCCGCGGGGCCAGACGTGGCGGTAAGAAGCCTAGGAGTGTCCATTAACCCTGCCGACCACACCATAGGCCTCTGAGGCCCAGATGCTCACTCAGACCTGTCTAACGCCGCTCTAACACAGCTGGAGGGGCCGTGACTCGCATGTAAGCCTCCCCTAGTTAGTTGTCTCTGAGCCAGTGTACAGTGCACAACACTTCCGCCCCTGTCGACACGTTCAGGCAAACAACTAGGCTTCCGAGACCTCAGTATCTTTACAAAAATCAAGGGAAACGGAGACACAACTGTCAAACAAAACCATTGTTCCGATTTGAGTTTATGTTGACGCTTTCTTAACACCTTACAGAACCTTGGATGAAGGCTACGCTTGACAAACCAACTCCCCGTCACCTACGGAACAGTATTTATGGATGCCTAAACATGACTCCACCTGCAGAGGTAGCTCGTGAAGAAATTGAACAAGGAGCTATTCCCAAAAGAACCTCCTGTAAATTTGTAACTACAAAAAAACAAACGAATTCAAAAATCCTGTGATTTCTGTAAGTTGCCAGTGTTCCGCTTAATTTTGTGATACCGATTTCAGTTTGAAACATTATTAATTGTACGTGGTTTTCGAATATGATGGACTTTTTTTGCGTTATATGAAGTTTAAACTATTATTGTTTAATTTATGAGATTTTGGTTATTTTGTTTTGTGGTTTTTGAGGAAATATATATTTCTTTTATGTTATTCAAGGTTATTTAATGTATTATACCCTCATCCATATCACGACATTGAATTTCTTAAAGAGTTTTCCATTATTATATATCGTGTGGGCCTCTGAGGCCTATGGCGTGGCCCAGACGTAGGAGTCTGGTGGTGTGGTTACAGGGTTAATTACGTGAGGCTATTTTGGAGTATTTTCGATCATCTCCCCCTCCCCCCCCCCTCCCGGAGATATGTCGTGAGGTTTTGCAAGACCGATCGCCCTTCCACTAACCTCATGTGAGGCCTTTCAAAATGCGCATTTTACTGTAAATACGTTAATCTGTTCTTGATTATGTTGGATTTATTTATTTACTTATTTTTATGTTTTCAGACTAATTAAGACTTGTATTTAACAACGACCGTATAGAATCACAGATAGAATCGTGCGTGTTGTGTCCGAATTCCGACAGAAACGAGAAGGTCGTGTACCCTTAGAGGAACAATTGATGGACCACTGTGCTACTATATGGATGTTTACAAAATGCTTAGAAAACGAAATATTACGCAACAGAAGTCTTACGTCATTTTCAATCGAAAAACGAAATACAGCAAAATACAAAGCTCCACATATTAAAATGTGTTGCATTACAGTGTTGATATTCTAGAGTGTACTAATAAAAAGTGAAAAAAAATCAACAGAGAGTGGGAGGATATAATATTTAATAAGAAAATAACTATGAGAATTGTACTTGAATGGACAAGTGAATAGCAGACAGACAGTGGGTTAGCAGCAGCAGCAGCGGTTACGAAAAACAGTCGTAAACAGTGGTGACCGGAGTGTTATTCGTCTGAGGCACGTGCGCGCCCGAAAGGGGAACACAGGCTACGTGTAGAGCGTGACTTTGTCATCTTACTAAAGTGTCTTACGCTAACGTAAGCAGATCACCGGAACAACCAGAACGCTCTAGTAGCAACTTATCGTCTATAAATGGACCCTACGGTCGGGGGTTCGAATCCCCCTCGGGCATGGATATTTGTGCCGTCCTAGTTCGTAAGTAGTTCATAGGTAGTTTGTAAGTTTAGGGACTGATGACCCCGTAGTTAAGTCCCATAAGCTGTACAAACATTTGAACATTTTTATAAATGGACCCCTCTAAGCACAGGTCGACAGAATCATCGGACGACGGACAAGAGTTCGGACCAAACCGTCGGAAGCGCCGGGGCGCCGCAGCCGTCATCGGAGGGTCGCGTCTTCGACACCATAAGACCAGGAGCCGACGGGAGCCAGTCAGCTCCTATGCAACGCCGGACTTAGCGCCGCGGAGGAGGGAAGCGTAGCAGCGGCGACAATGGCAGCTTACCTGGGACCCAGTCAGTGAGCGCTACCTTCATCTCCTGGGTGGGGCGCAGCCTCCTGTCATCGCCCGGCGGAGAACGCGACTTCGCCGCCTGTAGCCGTCACACGCCATCCCGGGCAGACCGGCACGGTCCTGCCTCCACGGTGCCCTGAGGCCTACTGTCTGCACTAGAGTTGGCTACGGTTTCATGGTTTCGAAACCAGGTTTCGATACACACAACAGTTTCAGTGTTTCAAAACCGGCATCTTTCACGGTTTCGAAACCATGCGGTTTCATTCCGTTCTGTTTCGGATCACATTCACGGTCGATTGTCGATACACTGAAACCGTTTCTTCCTGTCGGTTTCACGGTATCGTGTCGGTTTCACGGTTTCGTGTCGGTTTCAAACCACTAATGCAGAAACGCGGAACAGACTAATGGTATCGACATGTGGTGTTTCATTTTACTGAAGCTCCACACAGGTACACATATAACTTACTAGTATATAAACCATTTAGACAGTGTCAAGTAGTAGTTGACACTCTTGAGTCTGCAGCTTATGATTACTGATATCAAGATTCGTTTGCAAGAGACTGCTGTATTCGGAAATGACATAATGTCTGCTTTATAAATGTAAAAGAACAATAAAACAACGTTCGCTATTTGCATTGAAAAACCAGTTAAATTCTAGGTTTATCTACCATATTAAAGACACACGAGTGAAACTACAATCTTTAAAATAAGATACAACATGAAGCCTGAAATGACATTTTTTATACTAACAACGGTAGATCGCATATTTAATCTCGTGTTAAAGAGTTGGTTTCTTATGAGCGAAAACGAAGTTACCTACTATCGTTATAATTTTTCGACACTCATGTTAAAAGAATTGCGGCTGTGGTGTAACGGTCAAGACGTACAAGTGGTGAACTTGCCTCTTACTTTATTATTTTTGTAATTCCATAGCATAATTTATTTAGTATGTATAGAAAGTAGCATTTATGATCCATCACTGTAATATGCGTACCGTACTGCAGTTTGCGAGTTCCTAACGGGGTAAACTTTTACTTATCATACCGGCGGCCTCGTGTGACTATGTTGGCAACATCAACAACACGGAAGAAAATCTTTATCAACATGTTCCGTACAGACCAAGAAGTAAATATATACTCTATGGTTGACAGGTTCTTGTATGTACCCTTGTCCACACAGTGAAAAATATTGCCCTCCTAGAACGAAGATTTCATGACAAAACATACATAGCTTCACGGTTTCATGGTTTCGAAACCACAGATGGTACGGTTTCATTCGTTTCGAAACCGTCAGATGTTTCACTTTCCCCATCTCTAGTCTGCACAGCGATCGGCGAGCCGCACTTGCGCGCAGTCAGCCAACGCCGGCTTCCGCTGCACTAGCATCTCCACTTAGCGCTTACTGCAGCCGAGGCTCGCACGCAACGGTGTCCAACAGTACGTCATTCATTCTCTCAATGTAAATGTTCTTTCGAGACAGCCACACTGTTTCGTTCACGTACAGAGTTCTGTTTAGCATGTCACTAGTGTAACTGCGAGAATAAGGGGTTTCAAGTCCTCAGAATTGTTGTAAAACTTATGTTAAATAAATGTCTAAACTTGGAGTGTTGTGTTATTCCGCAACCCTCTCCCTATGAGTCGAGTGAGCCCATGTTCCACAAGAGAATGCCATCTTTGACAATTATGGTGTCAGTCACATCTCAGTAAAACACGCTACAATATGTAATTACACGCATTACCTTCCATTTACCATAATTCATATACAAGAAAAGTTTCGATACAGTTAACTACAAATATTTTATATACATCGCATTAAAATAGACATTTCTGCAAGGTAATATAATCTTGAAATTCATACTTTTATTGCCTATAATATACCTTATTCATACGTACGTATTTCCTAAAATGGATGAAATATTTGTATAACCAGTTTTTATTGTAAATTTCCAAATTTAGCCCACAAATACACGGAGTTTAAGGAATAGTTTCTTGTAAGTCAGCCCCCATAAATCTCAATATAGTAGCAGAAATTAAAACAAAAATGAATGTATCATCCAATCATCTACTGAATACAAATGTACTTGATTTGAACAGGTCAAATAAATAAAACGAACTGACAGATTTCAAGTGAAAACTACACATAGAACGAGGCCAACTCCAAATTTGGCGAATATATGTTGTTGGTATCATTACATATTTCATCAAATACGCTTTCAGTTCGGTTAATTTAGTTGAATGTAATAGGTTCAGACTCAGAGTTATAACCAGAAAAAATATGGAATATACACTGAGAAAATTGGTCAACTCCACAAAAACCACGGACAGAATGAGTGAAGTCTAAATGTGGATCCCTAAGCTTCATCGATTTCTTAGTCTGGTTTCATGAAAGTTTAGGTATTAACAGTTTATTTAATTTTTGAATTTCTTTTAATATCGTCATTTTTGCTAAAACAGTGAAATTTTATTATTCGGTTCTTTGTTTTATGGGGGTGTTGGGACTGAATTATATGTGATATTCAATTGTCGTCCAGTTTTTAATTGGTAGTGTAATATCCCGTTTATTGCAACAGTGATATGTGTAAAATATCATAGTTAAGGCAGATGATTTGAAAAAAAAAATGACACCAGAACAGTGTCACACAAAATTGGAGGGCTGTGCAATCGCAAGAAAAATTATAATGATATCATAAATGATATAAAAACATATAAACTCAAATATAATTTTAGTCCTAAGAAGGACGGTGATGATCAAATCTGTCACGTAAATGGACAGAATTAAACTAATAGTAATCAAGCTCGGAAGTCTAAATGTTCAAATATTTGTAAATCTAAGGACTTAAGTGCATTGGTTATTAGTCCCTAGGCTTACAAACTACTTACACTAACTTAAAGCAACTTATGCTAAGGACAACACCCATTCCCGAAGGAGGACTCGAACCCCCGATGGCGAACGACAGCGCTCACTGCAGCTATTCTGCCGCGGCTCGAACGTTTAGCAGAAATGAGATAACTACCAATTTGCTTTTTCACACAACGTACAACACCCAACCGCAGCACCAAGAAGGAAGGAAGAAACTGAGAAATAACAGGTTAAACAAAGATCACGTGGTTGAAACTATAGGACCAAGTGAAATGAGGAAGATTACGAAATTTTGTGTTGCCGCCCTTGGTGGCTATAGCCACTGATAGACTCCTCGATGTTGATTCAAAGTGACACTGTATGTGTTTATGGGGTGTAGAAGTCCATGCTACTTCCACATATCATAGAGGTTGATCTGGCGTAACAGCAGATGGTGTACCATGCGTCAGCCGTTCGGCAATCAATGAACAGGTGATATGGAGAAGAGGCGTGTTGGAATAACCTGCGGGCCAATGTAGCACTGCATGCGGTGTGCGACGAAGCAGTCTAGAACATCGCGTACCGCGTGTTGTTGTACATTATCCTTCGTAATCCCCCACACTTAATAGATATAACACTGAATCCAGTACCACCGCAGACCACACTACTGGGCGCAGGAGCAGTTTGTCTATGGATAAAGCAATTCACGGCTCCCCAGGCGAATCCCACCGTCACGGTGCTACAGGCAGATTCAGTATTGAAACGAAATTGTTTTTTACCGACGAATCCCGAGGAGGCCACGAGGACATAATTAGACAGATTAAAGCCGACACGGCGGCAACCCGGCAATCCCGTTTTACGCGAAACATACGTGCCTGGAATAAGAGGTGGAACTGACAGTGATGCACAAAGTACCCTCCGCCACACCGTCAGGTAGCTTGCGGGGTATAGATGTAGATGTATGTGTTATGAGAATGGCGTGAATAAATTTTTAGTGGATATTCTGAAAAATCAATAAACTGGGAGTAAACATTAGAAAAAATAGCAGTGACTGATTAACCGTTCACGCAAGGAAAGACAAACATTAAGATGGGAAATAAAATTCAAATCCATGTAAATGATATTTGCATCTTTAGATGTACAGTATCAAATGCCAATAGAATTATACAGAATGCTGAAAGAAGAAATGCAATAACTAAACACGCATTAAAAAACAGAAATTTGCGAACGATCAACGTGAAGCACAAATATGAAAGAAATTCGTCATGACATTTGTAGCATTATAAATAATAGTTCTGCAGGGTAGATTATAAGGTATAAAGGAAATAAATTTAATGATGAATAAAGATTTTAATGACATTCATAAGATGTAAAAACAAATAAACAATCCCTGAGACGGATTTTCGCCTCGAATATGTCAAAGACATTAATGATAAAACTGAAACATTCAATTAAAATTTGTGATATGACCGGAAATCGAACCCGTGCCTCTATGCTTATTAGGCAGACGTCTTCCCGCTAGACCACCATGTTTTTTTTCATCTTCTTTTTTTTCGGGTCTCCTTCCTCCCCTTCAACCCGTCCTTCCGCTCACCAAATTCGCCTTCATCGGCGTCGGCTTCATTGGCCTTTGGTAAAACAATTTTCCTTTCTTCTGCAGGTAAAAATTGATGGATCTCTTCCACGATGAAAATCAAATTCTTCTTCCATAAAAAGACTAAAATAAAACTTCGTTTCTCCATCGAAGCCATTTTCTTTCCTAGCTCTCTAAACGATTCCGAGTTCGTCTTCTCGAAAATTGTTACCGTTTAGTTTCCATCGTTTTACAATTAAATGAAATTCTTTGTCTCTTCTCTTTATTTATCTGCTCTTAACTCGCGAACCGTGAGCTGCCAGGTGTTGTATTTTTATTATTACACATGTTAACACATAAGGGAATGCTGAGTACATAATTAAAAGAAAGGCGTCTTCTCGCCGTTTAAATGTGGAACTTATGGAATAAAAATATTGGAAATAATAGAAAAATAAATGGATTAAATTTGCTCTTATTCCAAAGATATCAAACTACATTCAATCTTCGTGTTCCCTGTTTTTAAATGTCTGGGGTGCTCAGTAGTTTCTAAATTCTTCTCTGAAAACTGCTTCTAGAAAGTTTGCTTAGTTTCGCTTGTAATGTTTTTTTCTTGATAACTTGTGAAGTTCCTGAACTATATACATGGAGAAATCCTCTTTGCTTTTAGCTGTACTGGACATTAAATAGTGAACGAAGTGTCCTTTCAGCCAGTTAACAGAGTTCCGCTTGGTTTTAGGGTACGGAACAGTATCTGGGTGCAAGAAATCATCAGGTGTAATATGAAGAGCCGATGTTCTTGTCATGATTGCAAGCTTCTTCCGAATAAAGTTCCATACGTCCTGGACCTTGGAGCACACAAAAAGATGTTCGTCGCTGTACAATAAGTTGCACGTTGCGCACAATGGTGAGTCCGCCAAGTGTATGGAATGTAGCCTGGAGTTGGTGTGGACTTTCCGGTTCACTAAGCGATACCAGGAGGCTCTGACCGCAGTTGTCAAATCACGGCAGTGGATGTTCTTCCAGATGATTGGCCATCTGTGATTAGGATATTTTTGTTCAATAATGTTCCGGTTCTTGGTTTCCATTAGCTTCTTATAAACTTTATGCACCGTCATAAGCTCATCATCTTGCATGTTTATCTGCAGGTAGCTCAACTCAATTATAAAGGTTTGGAAATGGGACATAGCGCTCGGAATATGTTGGACGTTAATTGGAGGCTGCAGACTGGTAGGCGTTATCTCGTTTACCAGGTGGGCTGTTAAACTGTTAGGTATGTTCTTCCATATCTTATATGTATTATACACGTACAGCGTCCGTGTCTTAGTTTCAACATGTGTAAGGTTTAATCCGCCGTCCCAAACAGCCAAAGTGAGCGTGTCGTATTTCACTTTAAATATGTACCCTCGAGTGACGAAGTGACCCAGGGCGGACATAATTCGTTGCATTGTCCCGTGTGGCATCGGTAATACTTGTGCAACATAGTTCATCTGCGATGTTACGTAAACATTAGCGAGGGTAACCCTTTGTAAGTCATCGAGCTTCCTGATGTAATGGCTGTGTATGCATGCACGCATACGTGCGAGAAGATTGCGGCAATTGACAGCGATCGTGTGCCTTATGTCACTCCGGTATACGATGCCTAAGCATGTCAGTTTGGAGACTGGAGTTACGTGTTCATGGTGCTGCACTGCAATCCCACTTCCTATGTTCATTAAACCCCACTTTCGTTCATTTAACTTCGCCCCGGAGGCAAGTTCGTATTGCTTAACGATGAGGAGTGCTGATCCTAACTCCTGTTCGTCCATGACTAAGAAACCCACGTCATCCGCGTAGGCATTGCAGGCAATCTTGAGTCCACTGATTGTCAATCCTCGTAGACGTTGGTTCAGTGTAGCAAGCAGGGGTTCTATGGCGATAGCAAAAAGCACCATTGTCAAAGGGCAGCCCTGTCTCACCGAACTCTTTAATTTAATTTCTTTTGTGAGCTGTCCATTCACTAATGCTCTTGTAACGCCTTTACTGAGGATTTCACTGATGAAGTTCGTGAAGCGCTGCGGGAAGCCCATAGCACGCATGGTGCTCAATAGGTACTGGTGGTTCACTTTATCAAATGCCTTCGCAAAATCAAGTGATACTAGGGCACACTGAATTTTGCAAGCCTCTGCTGTAGCGATCACGTCTCTGTATTCGCATAAATTTTGTTGGATTTTCCTGTCAAGACCCACGCACGTCTGGTATCTGCCTATTACTGAATTCAGCATAAGTTTCAATCTATGGGCAATTACTCGTGCCACGATTTTGTAGTCACAATTTAGTAGCGTCAGAGGTCTAAAATCGTCAATAAGTCTGCTTCCCGGATGTTTAGGGACGAAAACTGCTATTCCTTCTACCAGCCCTTTAGGCAGATTAAAATGTGGCTGGAACAATTCATTACACATAGCTAGTAATTTTGGCTGCAGTTGTTCACGAAAAATATGATAAAATTCCGCGGTGAAACCGTCAGGGCCCGGTGACTTGTTTTTGGGGCTTAGTTGGATGGCATATTCTAGTTCCTCCTCATCAATTTCTGTAAGGAGATTCTCAGCTTGTGCGTCACTTAATGTCCCTTGAAGGTTGTGTAACAACTCCTGTTGCATTATTGCATCGTTGCTTCCCGTTGCCAGCAGCTCTTCCAGGTGAGTATGGATTGCATTTTTTATTTCGTGTTGCTGCATCAGGGTGGTCCCATCACGTAACCGGAGTTGTGTGATAATTTTTCTTTTTCCTCTCTTATTCTCTCGAAGGACATGGAACATAGAAGGTTCTTCCTGCTCTATCAGGTTATCAGACCTAGACCGGACTTTGTACCCATCACACTGTTGCCGTTTAAGTTTTAGAAGTTTTGCTTTAATTCGCTTTATTTGTATATAATTGTCGATTATCGTCGCGTCCGATTTATGTAACTCTCTTAGGCAGGAGAAATAAAATTCTGTAGTCTTCTTTTGCCAGTAATACTTTTCTCTTGAATAAGTTTGTAACATTCTCCGTATCCTTGGTTTGGCATGTTTGAGCCACCATTCCGTCACTGAGTTGTACTGTGGTGCTTTACGTTCACATTCCCTCCATGTTTCATTAAATGCACGCTGGCATTCTGCATCATGGAGAATGGAGTTGTTCAGTTTCCACGTGCCTCTGGCACGGTATGTGCCCTGTTTGCGCATCTTAACAGTACATATATATGCAGCATGGTCTGATAAAATTGTCGGCCAAATATCGGAATGTAGGACGGAAGAAGTGAGTTGTTCGGTGACATATATTCTGTCCAGCCGACTTGCAGAATGGCTCGTGACATACGTGAAACCTTGTAACATGCTGTGCAGGTGTTCCCAAGTGTCAATTAAACGTAGTTCATTAAAGGTACGTTTCAGCTCCATCGATGTATTGAAATTGGGCGTCTGGTCTTTGCAGTGCAGCACACAATTAAAGTCACCTGCAAGTATTAGATGACCACAATTCCGACCAAATAGCGGCACTATTTCACTAGTAAAGAATTCTGCTCTGCGTCGCCGATTGCTACTGCCGGATGGCACATACACGTTAATTATGCGAGTGACTGCAATTCCCCTGCTATTCGGTAATTTTTCGACATCTGTCATTATGATGCCTTCTTTTGCCAAAACAGCTGTCCCGAGATCTTCTCCACTTCCCGGATTGGTGATAGCAGTATATCCGGCAATGTGTTCGAGTTCTATGGCGGCTACTTCCTGTAGCAATATGATTGTCAATATCGGCAGCACGTAACAGATCCTGTAACATGTACAGCCGCAAACCTGACCGGATCTTATTAATGTTGAGGGTGGCTATTTTATATGCTTGCGACTGATCCATGGCTTTAGGGTTTCTATTAGTTAGTTTGTCCTCTTAGGATGACTGGGAATTGAGGCCTCATGTTCCTGAATCGGGGCTACCATAGTGGCATCTTTTGTAGTTGTGAACTGCTCCTTCAAGGTGGTTGAGGATTCCGTCCCCAATTCCTGGACCGCGGCCGTGTCAGTATCCTCCTCTGCTTCTTCCATTTCCTCTGCCCATGATTTTGGACATGTGGACTGGTGCAAATCCTCTGTTGTACCTCTGCAGAAGAATCCAGTGCTAGCAGTGTAGACGGGATAGAGGTTGTGTCATCACTGGACTCTTGGTGCGAAATCGATCCGGAAGAGGCAGACATCTCGACATCCATTTCTCCCGAGACCGGCTTATTCACATCAGCAGTCACAGAATTTTCATTACGTATCTTGTTAATAATCTTCTTTGCTTTCTCCCTCAGTAAAGGGGCGACTTGATTAGCGCCTCGGTGGGCTCGTCTCCTTTTCTTTGTCTTCTTTGTCGAAGACGACTCCTTTGATGATTCCGAACCATCAGTATCAGAGGTTCGTTTTTCCGTCGAGTGGTTCTCGTCAATAGATCCAAGATCCATCAACTCCTGTATTTCATTAGGTCCAGGTGTAGGGACGGGTTTACCCAAATCTGTTAGTTCACGGTCTGGTTCACTCGGCGCTGCTTCATCACTCATTTCCATGTGTGTCTGAGTGAGTCTCCGCAGTCGAAAATACATCAAAGTTTGAGCTAGCAGGTACGCTTGTTGTGACTGTCGGCGCAACAGCACGTCTATCATTGCGCTCTGGTGGAGGGACATCTAAAGGTGGAGTCGCGGTTTGCACTGCAGCCAGCGCCGACGAGTAAGTTAGGGGCAGCGCTGTTGTCACGGAAGGAAGTGCGGCCTCCCCGGCTGGTATCTGCGCCACGCCGCGTTGTAAACACTGCGCTCTGACGTGGCCTGTCGCGCCGCAAAAAGGGCAAGTCTTTGGCTGCCCTTCATATATTACAATTCCACGGTGTCCGCCTACAGTGATGTAAGTGGGGATGTGTTTTCTTAAATCTATCTTAACCTGTCGCACCCCGCTTAACACAGGGAATTTGTGACTCTGAGAAAACTTTTCTGCAAAATTGTTTAACACCCTGCCATACGACGCTAGGACCGCATTAATTTGTTCCGCTGTTGTTTCAAAGGGCAGTTCAAATATCCGCACTGTTCGGATACCAAGTCCCGCGTGCGTGACTGTCACATCTCCGACAGCACCGTCCCTGTATTTAAATTTCAAGGCCCCTCCACTGCTTGCTACTACTCTGTCACATACGTCTGAATTTATCACTTTAAGAAAGACCATACTCGTCACGATAGAGAAATTAATTCCAATGACTTCATCGGCAGATATCTTAGCGGTTTCTTCTAACCAGTTTTCTACTTCAAAAGAGCTCGGTCTAGGGAGAGTCGTGTCAAAGGTGAACTTCAGTGTATCTATTCTTTTAGTTTGATTCATGGTTCCGTGGTATTCTACACTGCTAAGACTACGCTGTATGCACGCGACTCACCGCGCAGAAGTAAACAAACTCGCAACGGCGCGCTGCTCCGCCGGAGGTCCGCACACCGCCGTAGCCGCGACGAGACTAACATGGAGAGCTGTGACAGTAGCGGCAATGTTCTATGGAACACAGAAGCTGAATTAACGTTTGTGACGTGAAGGAAATCGTGCTTAGACTATTCCGAGGCGCCTTAATCCCTAGTGATGCGGTGGTCAAGCGGTAAGACGTCTGCCTATTAAGTATTGAGGTCCAGTTTCGGTTCCCAGCCGCATCACAAATTTCAATTCAATGCTTCAGATTTATTATTAATGTCTTTGACATTCACAATAACTTCTTACACTGACTGAATATCCACTGTAGAGATAAATACTAAATTCACCATTCCCTAATGTCTAAGAATGATTTTTGCTAATCGATTGCTTCTTTTAGACAGGATATGCCAGAAATTCCCTTTCTTCCCAATTCTGTTCAGTACCTTCTGATTAGTAACGCGATCTACTCACCTAATATTCAGCATTATTCTGCAGCACAACATTTTAAGTCTCTATCCTCTTCCTGTCTGAACTACTTATCGTCCATGTTTCCCTCCCACACAAAGCTACATTCCACAGAAACGCCTCAATTAAAAAAAAAAAAAGTCCTCTATATTGCGACAATCGTAAATTCTTTTACTGACCAAGTAACATAATTCATCTACCACTTATATTATTGCATTACATAATCCAATTCCTTCATTATAACCTGATTTTCTTAGACTGTATTCCATTACCCTTGTCTTGCTCTTGTTAATGTTCATCTTATACGCTCCTTTCAACACACAGTCCATTCTATTCAACTGCGCTTCCAGGTCCTTTGCTGTCTGTGACAGAAATTATAATGTAATCAGCAAAAACGCAACGTTCTTATTTAATCACCCTGAACTTAAATTCGTTCTCCAAATTTCACCTTGCTTTCCACAACAGCATTCTCAATGCAAGAATAGAATAAAATTGGAGAAAAAGGTTACTACCCTGTCTTACTCCCTTCCCAACCAATGCTGCTCTTACATGCCCTTCGACTCTAATAACTGATATCTGGTATTTGTACAAGTTGTAAATAACCTTCCGTTTTCTATATCTTATCCATGCAGGCTTCATAAATTGAAAGATTGCATTCCAATCCACACTGACAAAAGCTTTCTTAATACATCTTCTAAGGTAAGTCGTAAGGTGAGTGTTGCCTCGCGTGTTCCTACATTTCCCCTGAATCCAAACTGATCTTCCCTGAGGACAGCTTCTGCAGATATTCCATTCTTCCCTAAGTAACTCTTGTTTAAATTTTGTAACTATGTCGTATTAAACTGATGTAAATTTCACGCATGTCTGCGTCATGCATTTTACACGCAAGATGGAGTAGTTTTGTCATGGCTGCCTCTCTCAGAGACTTCAGTAGCTCTGAGGGAATGTCGTCCCTCCAGAGGCCTTGTTTCGACTTAGGTTCAAATGTTTGTATAGCTTATGGAACTTAACTTAGCTAACACTAAGGACGGAGGGGGGATTCGAACCTCCGACCGTAGTGGCCGTGCAGACCGTGACTGGAGCGCCGAGCGCCTCAGTCTCCTCGGCAACCGCGGCCGGCGTAGTTAAGTCCCATACGCTTTTATGCTTTAAAAAAAAACAAAAAAAACAAAAAACAAACAAACGAAAAACCGTCTCAGGGTTACTGAATTTATATTTAAATAGAATAAGTATTTACACGACACGCGGCGACGGCTTTGGTTTCAATTACTTCACTGCAGATGCAGTCATACGTTCGATCTCGCATGGGAATCCGTAATGGGGAGTGTAAGAGGGCATGAACGATAGGGGCGCTACAGCCATAGCGCGCGACTTGTGGGAATTTGAGACGGACGGGAGGCGAGCACGGGTCCACACCTGGGTACGGCGCGTAGCTTGTTTACGTGCAAGTATTTACGTCGCTGAGGGCTTCGCGGCGGCGTGCTGTTCTCGCTTTCAAACTTTCTAGTTTCTGTTTCAAGTTCGTACTATGGCATACGATTACAGTGAAGAACGTGAAATTAATGTTCAAATCGCGTTTTTACGTGGTGTTGAAAAACCGTCGGCATACGAGATTCACCGCTTCATTGCCGAAGATTTACTGCTAACTACGACGGAAGTATTGTGTGTACAATACGATACCTTCATTAATGCCGTTTATTTGAAACTGTGTTCCTCCGATTAGTGAGAACGGCTCGTGTCCTTGAACGATGGCAAGCGTCAATTTAGTTCAGTGCAGATTACGCACACTGGCTTTGGTTTTCGTACCGTCCTAGTTTTTAATCTGTCAATTGAAATTCGTGACGACATGATTAAACGATATTTAACTCCGTACGGTGAGGTTTCGCAAGTGATTAAAGAAAGATGGTCAAGTGTATAACGGTGTTCGTGCTGTCGAAATGGTTGTTCGTGGGCATGATCCATCTTTTATTACAATAAACGGGCACCGTTGGTTCGTGACGTATAGCGGACAACCACATACATGCAGTTTGTGTCACGGAATCGGTCACTACCGCTTGCAATGCCCGAAGTGAAGTGAAACCGGCCACCGGAACTGCCGCGTGATGAGAGCAGTTACGCTGCCGTGGCCGTCACCGCCCCCCCGCCTGCCACCCCCCCCCCCCGCCCCCCCCCCCCCCACCGCCGGAGGAGGAAGCCGTAACTGCAGTGACGGATACCGCGGTGATGGACGTGACGCCTGCTGTCCCCGAAATTGTGCCTGCAACTTCCGAAAGTGACGTACTTCACCCTACTGTGACCGCCACCGTTGCATCTACTGATTCTGAGACTGTGTCAGCGCAAGTGCATGAGTGTGGCCGGAACCTGTTTCTGACGCAAAGCCTGCGTCGGCGCCGGACACCTCCGCCGTGCCCGTGTCAGGAAGTTCACCCTCCGCCTCCACGGCCCCTTCTTCTACGCCTGTGAGTGATGGGTCGCTCCAGGCCTATGATTCAATCGATCTTCCGCCGCCGAAGCCGCAGCGGACGTCATCTCGTTCCTTACGACGCAGATCGTCCCGAGAGATCTCTGGTCGTGACCGCAGCTGGTCGCCAGCCTCCCGTGCATCCGGCCACCGCCAGCACGTGGCGCGCCGCGAATCTTCGCGCCGCCACCTAGACCTTGAGCAACGCTCCACTTCGCTGCGTCACTGACTAGGGGAACACCAGTATGGTACCAACGGATTTTGATGGGTAGCAGGTATGTCGTGAGGGAATTCCTCCAGACCATCAACCTGTTGTTGTTGTTATGGTCTTCAGTCCGGAGACTGGTTTGATGCAGCTCTCCACCCTACTCTATCCTGAGCAAGCCTTTTCATCTCCTCATAAGAACGTCAACCCACATCCACTTGAATCTGCTTACTATACGCGTCTCTTGGTCTCCCTCTGCGATTTTTACCCCACACACTTCCCTCCAATGCTAAATTTACAATTCCCCGATGTCTAAGAATGTGTCCTGCCAAGCGATCCCTTCTTTTAGTAAGGGTATGCCAAAAATTCCTTTTCTCACCAATTATGTTCAGTACCTCTTCATTAGTTATGCGATCTACCCACCTAATCGTCAGCATTCTTCTGTAGCACCATCTTTCAAAAGCCTTTATTGTCTTTCTGTCTGCACTGCTTATCGTCCATGTTTCACTCCCGTACAAGGCAACACTCCACACAAATGCCTTCAGAAAAGACTTCCTTACACTTAAATTAATATTCGAACCATCAACCTAAAAGAATTTATTCCAATGGGCCTTGATTTCTAATAAAATCGAGATCAAATTCGCATCGCAGCAAATTACCACGCGTAACATGTCTACTGATACATGGCGGTTGCCGCTCAGCGAGACAGCGTCGTGTAATCGGCAAGGTACTAGGCTTCCATGTAGGAGACCCGGGTTCGATACCTAGCCGAAGAACAATTTTTGAAAATTGTAATTGCTACTTTTTATATCATCAATCATCATCATCAGAGACTGATTATGCCTTTCAGCGTTCAGTCTGGAGCATAGTACCTCTAATAAAATTCCTCCATGATCCCCTATTCAATGCTAACATTGATGCCTCGTCTGATGTTATGCCTTTCACTTCAAAATCATTCTGCACCGAATCTAAGTACTTTCTTCTTGGTCTACCTCGACTCCTCTTATCCTCCACTGACGAGCTCATGAGTCTCTTAGGTAGCCTTGCTTCTCCCATGCGTGTAACATGACCCACCATCTCAGTCTGTTCGCTGTAACTGCTTCATAACCTACTTGTCTGTCTGCCAACATGTGAAGCAGATTCCAACTGAGAAGCAAACATTCGTCGTATTTTAAGGCGTTAGTGAGTTCACCTATTAAATGCTCATCACACACATCCATTTCCGAAGAGGTTTAGTGTGATGGGCCTGCTTCTATCATAGCGCATTTGTTCTCCACATTGCACTACTTGCCGCACGCATGAACGACCTGCTACTAATGACTAACCGACTGGCTTTAGCATAATAGTCCACTGGGACGCGTCACGTGGGTACAAACGTCATAGGAAGAGATAAAAACAGCACGGTCAGCAACTGTAAACATAGGTATTAAATGTTGCCCAAATATTATAGGTATGAACAAAACTGATTTCGAAATATGCTTCAATCACCTTAAAAGTATGCTTCCTAAAAACAAAATGAATAAAATAATCGTCGCGCAATACGTAACATATTGAGCGAATGTTACATGTTTTTATCCTGACCATTTACTGCAAACGTTTACATAAGAATGGTTATAAAAATACATAATTATGCACAATCATCGGACAGGTGTGAAAAATAATTGACCCATGTCGGAGCCGGCCGCGGTGGCCGAGGGGACTGAGGCGCTCCAGTCACGGTCTGCACGGCCACTACGGTCGGGGGTTCAAATCCCCTCTCGGGCATGGATATTTGTGCCGTCCTTAGTATTAGTTATTTCATAGTAGTTTGTAAGTTTAGGGACTGATGACCCCGTAGTTAAGTCCCCTAAGCTATACAAACATTTGAACATTTGAAACCCATGTCGGACTTCAACCCAGGTCGCCTGCATGGTAGCCTCGCATCTTGCCGATTACACGACGCTGTCTCGCTGAGCGGCAACCGCCACGTATAAATAGACACGCTACGCGTGGTAATTTGCTGCGAATTTGATTTCGATTTTCATAGAAATCAAGGCCCATTGGAACAAATCCTTTTAGGTTGATGGTCTGGAGGAATTCTCTCACAACATACCCACGATCCATCCAATTCCGTTGGTACCATACTTGGTGTTCCCCTTGTGAGACCTCGGCCGCCGCCGTCCCTCCGCGCCCGGCCCTGGCCGGTGGCGCAGGTCTTCCCAACACCTTCGGCGCCTCGAAGCGGACACCCGTGGGGTCGCGGTTCAACGACTCAAGACAGTGCTGTCGGAGAAGTTAGACACGACAGACGCCGACCTGGCCATGGTGGCAGATACTCTTCCGGCTTCGTCAGTGAAACGGAAGGCAGAGGACGACGACGTTCACCGCCCTCCAGCTCACCATTCCGTCGCCACTTCTGTGAGCGACGTCGAGATGTCAGCCACGGATTCTACTGACACAGAGACATTGATATCGCCGCCCCCGCTCCTCCTTCCCGGCGAGCTCGTGGATTGGTCCTCGCTTCCTCCGGAGAATGAAGGTGGGACGTCAACAGTTCTCATTTTGACGTGTGACCGCCCCGTTTTTTCAGTTTTAACAGTTTTAAAAGTTTTAGCCGATTTTTTTCTGTCCTTTCATAGATTTTAGTGTGTTGCTTAGATTTTATATTTTCCACAGCGTTTTACCTGGTTCTTACGATTTTAACTGTTTGTGCTTTGCCTCCTCATGCATTTCTTCGAACTATTCACCGAAGAACTAGTTGGCATATAAGCTTGTACTACTGCGGTCGGTGTTGGCTTCATATCTATCACGTTTACTACAGTAGTTTACCAGCATTACTATTTTCTTATTCATTATTAGACTTACTCCTGGAATACCACAAATGGATTTTGTATTCATAACACTATACTCACATGACCAAAAATACTATTCATATTTCCACCGAACTTCACTACTACCCACTATATCTATCTTCAATCTATCCAATTCCTTTTTCAATTTTCTATCATCCCTAAACGATTAAGGGATCCAACATTCAAAACTCCGATCCGTAGAATGCAAATGTTGTCTTACCTGATGACGACATTCTATTGAGTAGTCCCAACGCGGAGATCTGAGTGAGTGACTATTTTACCTCCGGAATATTTTTCTCAAGAAGATGCCATCATCATTTATTCATACAGTAGAGCTGCATGACCTCCGGAAAAATAATGGCTGTAGTTTCCCCTTACTTCCAGCCATTCGTAATAACTGCATGGCAAAGCCACATTAGCTGATGTTACAAGGCCAACTTAGTCAATCAAATAAAATGTACAAATGTTTGTGAAGTTTATGGAACTTAACTGCGGGGTCATCAGTCCCTGAAGTTACAAAGTACCTATGAACTACCTTATACTAAAGACGGCACAAACATCCATGTCTGAGGGGGAATTGGAACCCCCGATGCGGAAAGGCTAGCGATCCGCAACGTGGCGCTCCAGACCGCTCCGCTAGTCCCGCGCGGTCCTCACTCAATCATCGAGGCTCTCGCCCCTGTAACTACTGCACAGTCTGCTGCCCCACAGGAACCACACATTTGTCTGGCCTCTCCACTGATACCCTTCCGCTATGGTTACACCTACAGTACGTCAATTTGTATCGTTGAGGCCTGCAAGGCACCCCACCTCAGCAGTGTTTGTGGTTCATACTTGTAGTTTTTTGCTACATTGTCTTATTTAATCGGTTAAGACACCTTACTAAATTTTGTATAATAAATATTTTGTATTAGTTGAAATACCTTTCCTCCCTGATCTATTTAATCCGAGAGAGAATGGGAAACAGCACACACGCACGCACGCACGCAGACACACACACACACACACACACACACACACACACACACACACACACAGCCGGCCGCGGTGGCCGAAGGGACTGCGGCGCGCCAGTCACGGTCTGCACGGCCACTATGGTCGGGGGTTCGATTCCCCCCTCGGGCATGGATATTTGTGCCGTCCTTAGTGTTAGCTAGTTCATAAGGAGTTTGTAAGTTTAGGGACTGATGACCCCGTAGTTAAGTCCCATAAGCTATACAAACATTTGAACATTTGAATACACACACACATACACACGCGCACACACACACACACACACACACACACACACACACAGAGAGAGAGAGAGAGACAGAGAGTGAGGGAGAGAGAGGGGTGGCGGAAGAGAGGGGGACCTAGGAGTGGACACCACTTAGTAATTGACTGCGGTAAACAGGGCGGATGACAGACACATCTTGTCGCTACGAGCTACCATACAAGCAATGAAGTGTTTACGCCGTCGACATTCAAGTGGAACATCCCACAAGTGCTGTGCGGTGAAACGGCCCGTCTAATGAGCGGTTTTACAGACTTGATTAGCAAAATTTTACCTCATTTTAATCCTTTGCGTGGAAGTATTTACGTTACGTCGACCTTATTCACTATTATGTGTATCCTACAGTAAAGATGAGACATTTCTGAGAGCAGGAACAAGGTGCCATGAGCCGCCTGGCCCACCCATTTGCGCGAAGAGAGATGGTTTATAAGAAATATATATTAAAATTCTGTCAACGGATTCATACCATGCGTGAAATTGCAAATTTATTTAATCTGAGAGAGAACGGGAAACAACATCTCAAAGATTGGTGCAATAAATATTTATAAGGGTGGTGTAATTAATCGTCCATTAAAATATAATTCCCCGGCAATCTGGTGGTAGCGTATGTTTGCCTGACCAGAATACCACCATCTCACTGCGGCGATATAATGTTACGGGGCATACATCAATTAAAGTATTATGTGACAAAGAATAGCGTGTCACCACAAAGACGGTCTTGGCCGCTGAATTTTAACAGTTAACTGGCGTTCTTCCTCGCGGAAAAACTCGCCTCCTTCTGCTTCTGTGAAGAAGCCGCCATCTGCGCAGAACACCCAACTGACAGAACATGAAACCGACCCTAGTCCGGCCGGAACTAACTCTCTCCAGTCCACAATCAGATTGGCAATGCGAAAATAGATTATTCTACGGAAGCACTCGGCAGTGCGACACTAGCGGTAACAAAACAGCCGCGAGCGTCCTCCTCCGGCTCAGTTGCTTGCAGTTCTCCAAGGAGTCAGGCCGCGTGCTTCACATGTGCAGAAGTAGCCGCCATATTAGAACCTTGTGTTGCTAACAGCGATGAACGTAAAGGTTCTTTCAGTTATACTTTACGTGTCTAGTAAAGCAGTCTTAATCTGTCGCGAGCTACTAATATGCAGCTGTTTGCATATCGCGAGTTAGGCGCGAACGAGATCGATATGCTCTCACTATAGCGATTTGCAGCCCCTGGTTGCGCTTAGTCTTTGTACTCTTGGTTCACGTACATCATTTTAAACACTCCACACTCACTCGATCTTAAAAGATTAGAATTTAGCTGCTTCCATGTTGTTTTAATTGTCTTGTCCTGCGGCGAAACGTTGTAACTGGATGAGAGGAATTTTCATGATAGCTAATTATGAAATGTGTCCACTGTAACAGTCTACCTCGTATTTATGTGTGATTATTTCAAATACAGTCATTATTTAACTAAACTGTCCAATTTCCGGTCTGTATTTTTCCCCTGTTGCTATCCCATTTTAATACATCTAATAATATAAGATGCCCCTGCTAGATGAAAAGAGGTCCGGTATCAGCAACTGTCGTAGCAGTAGAAGATTCTCAGGTAAGCCTATCTGTTAATTTGAGAGCAGAGGTCAGGCAGATAATTAATTTTTCATCGTAAATCTCATTCGTTATCACGCCAGCTACAGACGTGCCGACCATGACAGAATCGGAGTAGGCTTCTATAATTGCGAAATTCATGAATGGCATTGTACGCGAATTTTGTTTGTTTGCAAAATTGTTTCAGTAGTCACAATCCTTGAGTCCCGCTTCAGAGCACAGCAGGTGGCGACCGTAGTTCTCTATGAACACGATGAGAGAGTGTTTGTCACTACTAGTAGTAGTCAGTTCCTAGCGATGAAAACTGGACTGAAAAGCCAGGCAAGTTGTATAGGGCAGAGCGAATCGATCGGCAGCAAGAACAGGAAGTCAGCTAATGCGTCCCGCCGTGCAGGAGGAACCCCGTGGTCTAAGGTATCACGCTACAGACTGGGCGGCCGCTCCCGCCGGAGGTTCGAGTCTACCCTCAGGCATGGGTGTGTGTTGTGCTTTGTGTGTATCAGTTTAAGTAGTTTGTAAGACTAGGGACAAATGACCATAGCAGTTTGGTCCAAAACAGAGATCCAGATGCTATTGTGAACGCACGTCCCGTACAGGACACAAAAGGGACGGGGAGGGCGCCTCTTGCTGCTCCCAGAGCCGGGTGCCAGCCGAACTCAAAAGGAGAGGACGCCTACTCGTCTTCACCAAATTCGTCCAAATAAGGTGCATATGGTGATAGATGCGTATCAAAATGCCTTTTATTTCCTAAACGCTTAGCCATCTGGAGTTCCCACTTGATGAACTTTTATATCTCACCGCGCCCTGCCTAAACGCTTGGCCATCCGGAGTTCCCACTTGGGGCACTTTCGTGTCTCAGCACGCCCTACATGTACCATAAATTTGGACGAATTCGGCGATGACGAGTAGGCGTTCTCTCCTTGTCAGAGGAAACAAAACAAATGCGGACCAACGGCGACGACGAGACTGCCCCCGCGGCTGATGTCCCCGCGAGCGCTGTCTGCTGCGAAGCTGCCGGCGCCGGCCCTACCACTTTGACGCTGCTGTCGACTCGGCCGCCGTCGCGGTTGACGCTGCAGTTGACGCTGTCTTCTCTGCGGGCGCCGTTGTTGCTGCAGTCGTCTAGTCTTGTGTAGTTCCCGAACGAACTAGTTCGAAAGAGCGCTCCCACAGGCGAACTACGCGAACTAGTTCGCAGATCCATCGGCTCTTAGTTCGTCCGCTCCTTTTCCGAAGACTGCCGGGGAACAGCGAGAGGACGCGAAAGCGAGCAGAATCGCGTGATTCCCTTCTGCCAGTTACCTTCATTTCGAGCTGAGATGCAGCTCAGCTGTACTTTCATAGTTCAATGCCACAAGAAAACTATTTTAAAAATAAAGTACTACGAATACTCTGTATGCAAAGTAGTTGAATACCATTGTATCACCCATTCGTGTTAGATAACTGGTTTATTTGCGTAAGTATTTTATGTCAAATTGCCCAAAAATACGAGTAACAGCACACGCTTCGTCAACACTGATTCATTGTATAAAACAGCTGTCATAAAAAAGAGCTTTTTTAGTATGCGGTAGCAAAAGCCAAAAAGAGCGGACGAACTAGAAGGAGCGGACGAACTAGGAGCAGCGGGCGAACTAGGAGCAGCGGACGAACTAGGAGCAGCGGACGATTATGCCAAACGTATCTCGCTTCATAATTCGTTGGATTCTTTTCCGAAGACCGACGGAAAAGAGCGGGAGGGCGCGTAGCAGAATTAAAAATCACGTGTTTGCTTTCTGCTGATAAGTCATTTCGATGTGAGCGTCTGCCTGCTAGATTACATAGTTCAGTGTTACAAAATTTCTGTTTTGATGTGTTCAGCACTCTGCAATATCTGACTAATAAATTCCATAATGCCAAGATATAGAGATAACTCTAAACTTAAACGCGAGAAATTATCCACTGTAAGAGTACACCTGTTGGTGTATCTTACAGTTTGATTTAAAGTAATGTATGTATTGTCTTAAATTTGTTTAGTTCATGTATTTTTCATTTCTTGTGTGCTAGAGATATTTGTTATGTAACGTCACTTTCAATATTGAATCATCTAGTGTAAACATGTACTGTATGTGTAAACCCACATGAATGCACGGACATTCTTTGTAAGTTAGCAATGCGCCAGAGACAATGTTGAACCTGTGGTAAAGACTGTCTTTGCCACAGAAGTAGTAGCTGTGAGTGTCGCGCTGCTGAAGCAGTCGCGGTGCGGACTCGCCAAAGTAAAGACATAAATGCAGTCGCGGAGCGGACTCGCTATAGTAAACACGTAGATGTTTAGTTGAAGGTGCAGAGGCACGGTACGCGCAGTGTGGCGCGAGTTTTATGCAATTGCAATAAGCCTGAGAGGCGTACTGTTTAATGTATTGAACGAAGTGCGAAATAAGTTTATTTATACTCGATCAGTGTAATCCTTTTCCATGTGTGCAAGAAAAGTAATTGTTTGGTATCAAGTCTATTGTCACCGAGTGTGATCGTTGTGTAGTAAGAGTACCTATTGTAATCATATCTGTCTTGTTTGGACTTCACGACGAAGACGACGAAAGCAGATGAGTACTTTTGTAACATTTTATTTTGTATGCATGTAAATGTAGTGTCAACCCAATCAGAACTTTGGTTCATTTATACATGACTTATTTTGAAACCAGTCTTAATTTTGTAAGTAGTTGTAGTCACCCCATTATCACCATTATTAGATTATGTTGATTATGCAAGCCTGTACATTGACTAACAAGTTCAATCATTTTCAAAGAAATTACGATCAGTCCTAAAGAAATTTTTAGACGATTTAAAGAATTGCTAAACGTGTTATAACCACAGAGACTAGTAATTAAAGTGCAAGAGAGTTTGCAAGTAAAGTAAATTTGGTTTCATTTATGTAGAAAGTAACCAGACTTGACTGAAGTAATTTTTTTTATGAAATACTTTAAATGCCAAACTCTGCTCAGCCAGTTACATGCGTACGCTACCCAGGCCCTGGAACCAATTAAAAAAAATAGTTTACGTAAAGTTTTATAAGGAAGGTGAATGCTTTAAACTATATTATTAAAATATTTGGGAACTTTAACTGTAGTATTTGTGAAGCTCATTGCACCACGTAGTTTCACAGTACTCAGCTATTATCATCGCAATCAGAGTCTATCAGCTATTACGATTTTGATTATAACACGAATACGCCATCACCACTACATGAATTCTGACACATTTATTAGTGAAGTTGTGCTGTTCGTGAATCGTAAGAGGTGCTAGTTGGAGGCTATAGTCAATGCTAAGTCAGATAGGGCCAAGCTTAATTAATTACTACAGTGACTGTTTTAAGTTAATTAATATCAATTTTTTTATTTATTCAAAATTCTAACTTACAGTGCGAAAGTGTTGTTGCGACCCATTAGTTGTGATTTGCTACAACATTCAGTAACAAAATTATTATTACTAGAGCATACTATTACGCATTCTAAATTTTGAGATTATTTGACGACCTCCAACAGGCAATATTCTTACAATTGGCGACACTACTGCCAGGATAGTTTGGGCGCCTACGTTGTAACTGGTTTGGCAAGAAATTTGTTAATAAAGTAATAGTAATTAAGTTATCATTAAATTTTGATTTATTATTTTGTTCTGTATATTGATTGACTGTTTATTGGATTTGAAATTTGTATATCGTTTGTTGATTTTGAAACATTGTTGAAAAGTTTAAACATGGCACCAGTAGGGCAGCGTCATCGTGACGCAACAATAGAGAAAAGTAGGGTCCTTACTGTGAACGCGATAATGCGTAGAAGCCAGGCATCAACAATGGATTCAAGATTAGTAAAGGTAACCGAAATGGAAAACGTACCGGAAATGGAAAATGCAAATTTGAACGTAGATCGACAAGAAATTACGCGTGATCAAAATGAGGTTCGAAGAAGTAGTACAGATTTGAGACACTCAAACGATCGCAGGTTAGCGATAAACGTGGGTCACGTAATTAATGGAGAGAAAACTAATCTGGATGAGGTCGCGGACAATGTTAGTGAGCAGCAAAAGGTAATTGACGAACATCAGAACGAATCGGAGGCTAAATGTTCATCAGATGATCTGTCATCAAGTAGTGAGGAGGAACGGAAAATCGACAGAAATAAAAAGGTTAAGCGAAGGACAAAAATGAGGGATGCTGTGCCTCAAGGAAATGCAGACATAAGTGCGTTAATGCAATTCATGCAAAATATGAGCCAGAATTTGAGCCGGGATCTTGGTCGAAAAATCGAAAAATCACAATTAGAACTAAGACAGGAACTTGGACAGGACATAAAGAAAATAGATAAAGAAATCGAAGAAATAAAAAGGAAAATGAACACGTCAGGAAGCAAATAAGTAAACAGGACAAAAGGATAGATGATTTAGCCACGCAAACGGAACAACAGATTACGCATGCGCAAAAAAATTGTGAGGAGCGTCACACCGAGTGCAGTAACGAAGTCACTTTGGTTAAAAAAATCATTAAACAGAACCAAAGACAAAGTCGCGGGACTCGAACAGGGATTAAAACAGCATGAGGAAAGAATTGTTCAGATACAAAGAGAAATGCAGCGTGTCGTGGAACATGGAAGCAATACGTGGACCCCGCCTAGTACAGAAGCGCAAGTTGGCAGTCACAATGAGGACGCAACAGATAATTGTTATCGTCTCATGAGGCAGCCAGCTGCAGAAAACGTCAGCTTTGAAACGACAAAATCTGTCACCGAAATCAGTAACGGGAATTCGCATTACGAAATAAATTTGAACGGAACTGTACCGGAGCAAAGAAATGTTGCGCCATTGCCTTGTGTTGACAACAATGAGGAGACAAGGCGAACCGAAAATGATAGACGAATGGAAAAGTATTTGCGTAGTATCAGACCGCCACAATTCAAACCAGATGGCGACATCAACATAATGAAATTTTTGAATCACATCGAACAAACTTTACCGTGAGATTGGTCGGATCGCATGTGTATAAATTATATTCTGTCCAACGTGCATGAAAGTATTCATAATGACGTTATGGACATGAGTAGCGAGAGCAGAAGCTACCGCGAATTTAAGGATCAATTAATACGCAAATATTGGTCATCAGCAAAGCAGGATGAAGTTTATGAAGATATTCACACAGCACCGATCTTTAACGCAAATAAATTCAGTACGATGGAGAAATATGGGAAACATTACTGGAATAAGAATAGATATCTTAGCTATCCAATACCGGAGCGAGCTTTCATTTCAGTAATGTTAGCAAAATTGCCCAGACGTGTGCGAGATCTTTTCATTGTACAACCAGTTTTATCTATAGAAAAATTCATGGAAGTCTTGGAAAGATGTGATCGAAGCTGGGAAAATGGAGACCGTCCCAACCGACAGGACAGAGGGAATAGGAATGGAACAGATGATCGACATTATCGGAGGGACGAAAGTACTCGCCGTGAAGATAACGGATACGGGGACCGACAAGCGGATACACGGGAAGACAGGTCACGAGGAGGTGATACCAATAACGGCCGACAAGATGATCGACGGCAACGTCATCAGAGAGAAGATGAACCGAGACAAGACCGACAGGAAAATCGTAATAGAGAGAGGAATAATAGAAATGATTGGCAAAACACCGGAGCTAGGCCCAAAGAATACAATCAGTCACGTAATGTAGACAGAAGTAGAGGAGACGGAAGAACAGTTTACGAGAAACCGGGACCTCGCGACATACAGGTTTATGCGTTAGAAGCACGCACAGTAGATAATGGAGACACCAACCACGAAATACGTAATCAAAGTACGAACAATCATGAAGAAAACGCACGTTGTTTAAACTAATTGAGCGGCCTGCTTTGCCCCGCGGCGAGGCCGCAAAGCCTTTGAAGGGGAATGAAGGACCGACGAGCTCAGACGAAAATGCAAAGAAAGAAGACTCCGATAATGAATGGATAACGACAGATGATGAAGACGAAACTGACGTTATATACAAGACTACGAACGTAATTGAACGTGGCAAGAATGAACAAACAACAACTGTAGAAGCAAAGAAGCTTGAGGGCGCGCAAGTAAACAAAGTTATTGACGCATCAGCGCAAATAAATAAAGCAACAGTTGGGCCAGAAACGGAACAAGAATACCATGAAAGAATGTTCGTTGAAGCAATAGATGCGTTACTGGACAACAATGATCAAGATAAGAAAACTTGTGTTCAACTGGAAGAAGATACTGACGTGGAAGAGACAGAAGACGGTTAACGAATCGGATACGACAGAAGATGAGCAGGGAGAACCAGACAACAAAGCGGCAGATACCGTAACAACCTGTACGGAAGAAGTAGCAGAAAATTATGATTCATTGCAGAATGAGTTCCCTGACATCATCGAGCATATCGAAATTTGGAGCCACCACGACGTTGCAACAACAGCACCGCAGATGAGACAATGCAATGCCATCCGAAAGTCGGATGAACAACAAAGGTTATCAACGGAAGAAGAAGAAGTGCTTAGAACTGAAATACGAGTATTGAGAGACGCCAAACAGAGCGAAAGCAATACATGTCCGAAACTAAAACTGGTAATCGGAAGCAAGGATTATGAAGCATTGATTGATACTGGGTCGATGATTTCAATTTTGACACGATCGATTTATGAGGATGTTAAGAAAAGCTTACATAGAATAGAAGAACTTCCAGCAACTAGATTGAAAATATATGGAGCTTTCAATTCTAAATTTGTGGAATCAAAGATGAAGATTTTCTTGCCGTTTAAAATGAATCAGCTTAACCAACTATTTTACCATGAGTTTGTAGTAGTGGAAGAAATAAATATTCCGTTGATAATTGGAGCTGATTGGCTACAGAAAGTTAGAGCGGTCGTGGACCTGAAAATAAATATTTGACTGTTGTAGACGAAGAAAACCAGTACACCACCGAATTATTACCGCAAGTGGAACATCCAGTAAAGACATTTAGTATCAGATGCAGCCAGGAAGACATAAAAACAAGTCATGACAAACAAAGGCAAAGAGAAAGGTTAAAAGAGAAGGCCGAACAATTTGAAGATCTTAACGGTATATGCAACGTGCCGACAACAATGAGGCGTGACGCGCCGCGAGCCGGCACAGAGTACTGGAGAAGACGACGCGTGAAAATGAAACACTCAACTGTAAATGAACCGTCTGATTGTAGTTATGTGAATCAAGAGCATTGCAGCGGACGAAGAAGTGGGGTACAGCAAAATGAAACCTTATTTGGATTGACACACAAAGAAAGGACACATTTTTTACTCGAAGAAGACGACACCCAAGAGGACACCGAAATGAACTTGATAATTACCGGATTTGTAGGAGAACGGATTGTTACTGTGACACCGGACACCGGAAGCCAGTACAATGCAATCGAAGAGGATTTGTACTTAATTAGCAGCAAGCAGAAGCTAATTATCAAAGAAGACTCTTGCAATATAAACACATCATCTATTATACCAAAGCAAAGCGTGCAAGTACGGAAACGAGTAATGCTAGAGATTATTGTATGTGAACAGGCGATAGTGGCAGAATTTTTAGTTGTCAGAGGATCAAAGACCGACGTCGTGATTGGAGCGGGCACGATGCGGAAGTTAGAAATGAAGATTAATTATTATGAAAAATATATAGAATGGAATGTGGGTGGAATCAAGACGAAATGGAACTTATTTGAAAAGAAAGAAAAAACAGACGCAGAGACGCAACACTACGTTGACTCTGTGTACCTTAACCTGTATGTGAACAGGCGATAGTGACAGAATCAAGACGAAATGGAACTTATTTGAAAAGAAAGAAAAAAACAGACGCAGAGACGCAACACTACGTTGACTCTGTGTACCTTAACGAAGAAGAGGAGACTAATTATCATGACGTGAATCATTCTACTGTTGAAGAGGAAGAGATAAGACAAAGGAGTCGTCAGAAAGTGGTTAATATTGAAAACATTCCTGAGGAGAGGCTAGTCGAGCTAGAGCAGCTTAGAAGAATACGATCTTTAGCTGTGCAGAATTTAAAGGAAAGTGTTGAAGCCAGGAACAGAACCCATAATAATAGATATCCAGAAAGAAAATTTGAAGAAGGAGACCTTGAATTACTACGAATCAAAAAGCTGGGTGAACCACATGATAACGGATGCAAGAAGTTTTACCGGTGGTATTTGGGACCCAACCGTGTAAACAAAGTCAAACATACTAATGCTATGGAACTGGTGTCCATAAAGAACAATAAAAATGTAGGACTCAGACACATTTGTGACATTAAAAAATTTTATCACTAGTATGTAAGTTATAATCATAATATTGTAAGGGGAACTACACTACAACTGAAAGACTGATGTGATAAACATGACTTGAAGATATTAATGTATTGTATAACTTATCATTTATTTTAATTACTGAGTATGTGAATGTGAGATGAAAGACTGAAGCAAAGCTCCGTTTGCAGGTTAGCACACAGTAAACAAAACAAGTGCATAAGACCTTGGTATGCGGGCCTGCGGAGCGGCGACAATGCGCTCTTGAACATTAGACGAGCCGCCAGCGGCAGCCGCTACCAGAGGCAACAATTGCGTCGCTCGGTCAGCCGCCTGCGCGAGCGACTTGAAAGCAGCCGACAGCCATGGCGGTAGCGACTTCAAAGGAACACACACCGATTCATCCAACGGGACTATGAAATGTAGCTTGGGAAGTGATGTGCAATAAAGTGGAGCTATCAAGCTCGGCCATGAAGGTCAAATCAATGCAGTGCTATTTTTTGCAGGTTTATACTCCGATAAGGTCACACACCGACGCATCCCAACATATCAAATTTTGTAAACAATGTAATGCAACTTCCTACCTTTGTATCTTATGTAATGCCATGTAACCAATATTATGTATCTATATTTTATGTCATGTAATTTTTCTTATATGAAATATGTGTTTTAAGGTTAACAAAAAAAAAATTTTTTTCTTTGTTTCTCAACCCGTGCAGGATGTAAGAGTACACCTGTTGGTGTATCTTACAGTTTGATTTAAAGTAATGTATGTATTGTCTTAAATTTGTTTAGTTCATGTATTTTTCATTTCTTGTGTGCTAGAGATATTTGTTATGTAACGTCACTTTCAATATTGAATCATCTAGTGTAAACATGTACTGTATGTGTAAACCCACATGAATGCACGGACATTCTTTGTAAGTTAGCAATGCGCCAGAGACAATGTTGAACCTGTGGTAAAGACTGTCTTTGCCACAGAAGTAGTAGCTGTGAGTGTCGCGCTGCTGAAGCAGTCGCGGTGCGGACTCGCCAAAGTAAAGACATAAATGCAGTCGCGGAGCGGACTCGCTATAGTAAACACGTAGATGTTTAGTTGAAGGTGCAGAGGCACGGTACGCGCAGTGTGGCGCGAGTTTTATGCAATTGCAATAAGCCTGAGAGGCGTACTGTTTAATGTATTGAACGAAGTGCGAAATAAGTTTATTTATACTCGATCAGTGTAATCCTTTTCCATGTGTGCAAGAAAAGTAATTGTTTGGTATCAAGTTTATTGTCACCGAGTGTGATCGTTGTGTAGTAAGAGTACCTATTGTAATCATATCTGTCTTATTTGGACTTCACGACGAAGACGACGAAAGCAGATGAGTACTTTTGTAACATTTTATTTTGTATGCATGTAAATGTAGTGTCAACCCAATCAGAACTTTGGTTCATTTATACATGAGTTATTTTGAAACCAGTCTTAAATTTGTAAGTAGTTGTAGTCACCCCATTATCACCATTATTAGATTATGTTGATTATGCAAGCCTGTACATTGACTAACAAGTTCAATCATTTTCAAAGAAATTACGATCAGTCCTAAAGAAATTTTTAGACGATTTAAAGAATTGCTAAACGTGTTATAACCACAGAGACTAGTAATTAAAGTGCAAGAGAGTTTGCAAGTAAAGTAAATTTGGTTTCATTTATGTAGAAAGTAACCAGACTTGACTGAAGTAATTTTTTTTATGAAATACTTTAAATGCCAAACTCTGCTCAGCCAGTTACATGCGTACGCTACCCAGGCCCTGGAACCAATTAAAAAAAAAAATAGTTTACGTAAAGTTTTATAAGGAAGGTGAATGCTTTAAACTATATTATTAAAATATTTGGGAACTTTAACTGTAGTATTTGTGAAGCTCATTGCACCACGTAGTTTCACAGTACTCAGCTATTATCATCGCAATCAGAGTCTATCAGCTATTACGAGTTTGATTATAACACGAATACGCCATCACCACTACATGAATTCTGACACATTTATTAGTGAAGTTGTGCTGTTCGTGAATCGTAAGAGGTGCTAGTTGGAGGCTATAGTCAATGCTAAGTCAGATAGGGCCAAGCTTAATTAATTACTACAGTGACTGTTTTAAGTTAATTAATATCAATTTTTTTATTTATTCAAAATTCTAACTTACAATGCGAAAGTGTTGTTGCGACCCATTAGTTGTGATTTGCTACAACATTCAATAACAAAATTATTATTACTAGAGCATACTATTACGCATTCTAAATTTTGAGATTATTTGACGACCTCCAACAGGCAATATTCTTACACCACAAACTGTTTCTTTCGGTTTGCGTGATATCGTTAGCGGCACAAGCAGCAAGCGCATGAAGCAGCTAGGTTGGGGAACTCCCCCCTTCACCTGCACGCGCAGACCACGCCGCTCAGCTGTTACTCGGAGCGGACGAACTAAAAGAGCGAACTAGTTCGCGTGAACTAAAGTGAGCGCTCCCGATCGCGAACTATTATGCGCAAGTCGACTGCCGTCGCCGCATCCACGTCCGACGCAGACGAGGGCGTCGTTGGATTCTACGCACGGTCGTCGACACCGCCGGACGCAAAGATACACTCAAAGGCGTGTACCGCTCCTCAAGCAGTTGCTGTTAATATTGTTTTCACGGCTAAGTTCTGTCAGCCGATACATTCACAATTAACCGCGCAGATTAGAAGCAAAGTCTGAGGCAAACTTCACAGCTCACAATAATAGTCTGAACGCAGCTTTAATTGAGCTCAAAGCAGAAACAAAACAGATATATGGGAAATGAACTTCCAGCAGTCCAAGGATTTGCTGAGCAATGGATACTCCAACTGCTGCAACTTTGCTCTCTACTTTTTCCAGTGACCCCTTGCTCTCCCTGAAGACTTTGTCAGTCAGTTACACATGTGCCTTGCCGGCCGCGGTTGCCGAGGGGACTGAGGCGCTTCAGTTACGGTCTGCACGGCCACTACGGTCGGGGGTTCGAATCCCCCCTCGGGCATGGATATTTGTGCCGTCCTAGTTTGTAAGTAGTTCATAAGTAGTTTGTAAGTTTAGGGACTGATGACCCCGTAGTTAAGTCCCATAAGCTTAACAAACATTTGAACATTTTTGAACTTGTGCCTTAGGTCATAGGGCCTGTGAGTTTTTACTCTTTTAAGGTAGCTTTCCAAAGTCGAGCCATCTGGAATATAAGCTCGCCCATATTATCAGGGAAGGCAGATGCTTAACGCCGTAGCAACAAATAATCTTTTACAATACATTACTTCTGTATGCCGGAGTTTTTCAAAACAAGCCATGGAAACTATTTGATTGTAACTGTAATCGGAAAATAAAGGACGGAGAAGAACTGTATTCCCGTCCGTGCCAGACACTTCTATCGAAACTCAAAGCAGTGGCGTCAGAGATAGAGAGGATGTACATTGCGGAGGAGGGTGGGGAATTACAAAGTGGAACAGTACTTGTAATAATGCGGGCTTGGCCGTCGGTAAACAAGGAGGGTGGAATTCGTCGAGTATTGGACGCACGACGCCTAATTGAATTTTAACGAGACCAACCGTAAGTTGTGGAAGATCTTCTGGCACGGTTTCAAGGAGCTCAATTTTTCATAACCCTTGATATGACCGCATCATACTGACAGATTCCCTTAAGAGTCGCTGAAGTACACAGTGCTTTTGGTCAACGGTAAGAGTTATGAGTAAAAACTATTAATTATTATTTATTTTTCCGTCCGATTTCAAATGTATTAGCCTGTATAGAAATCCCTATATACCGATCTGGCCATGCGGACAAACAGTTACGTAGCAAATAAAACACAGAGACTAAATGCACTGTGTTCAGACGTGGGTACACTTGTTTCATCCTTTATAGGTGAAAAAATTAGTTATATAAAATAAAGTCAGAACTGTCGATCGAGGAACACAGGCGAATCACAAAGATGCAACTGCGTAGTGGCCGGCGTTCACAATCTGCCCCCACCGTAATACAGTCGAGCATCGTGTGTGTTCTGTGTTTCTTTTCTTTTTCGGGTTGTTCGATCCGTTGTGGGCGTTAGTTTATCTTCGTGGTCCATATTTCAGTTCTTGGCTAGTTTTTTATTAGAGAAAGCGTACAGCCCTCTCACCAAACGCGCTGAGCCACCGCGCCGGCAGGATTAGACCTGTTGGGCTATGTGCTCATTAATGCACTGGTTCTGACATAATAACAGGACAATATCGACAAAAATGATCAATTTAAAGCTTTATTTTAAGCTTGGGAAGACACCTTAGGTAATGCATGTCATGCCGCTACGTGTTTATGGGAAGCACTGTCCATGAAGTGTGTGTACGAGTGGTTCACCCGTTTTCTAGGAACTATAACAATGCTCACAAACACACAGCAAAGATCGTAAAACAGCTCCTGCCAAAATAAAGAGGGTGCTGCAACTTGAACATCCACCATAATCGCTGGATCTTAATCCTTCAGACTTCCCCCTGTTTCCTCGACTCAAACTCGCTTTGAAACCAATGACGTTTGACAATGTTCCTGATATCCAACGTAACGTGATGAAGTTTTTGAACAGCACACCAAAGGAAGACTTTTTACAAAGTCTCCAGGGCAGATATCACAGAGCTCAGCGGTGCATAGTTATAGTAGGCTAATATTTCGAAGGACAATAAGGTAACTGTAGTTCATAATTCATTTATGTTAATGTTACAGGACTATTCACGTAACTTTATGGTCAGAGATTGTCTATTAAAAAGATTTATCCGACTGTGACCTTGGAACGTATTGTGTGTGTGTCCCATATCACTTGACTTTCAGGTTTCCTTGATTGTTAGTGATAATTTCAAAGTCTGAATTCGTGAATTCATTGTATGAAGGTGCGATCCCTTCTGCGAAGTGTAGCGCTGTGTCCTGATATGACACGATGTCATAACACAGTGCGCAGTCATAAAGAACATATGTTCCAAATATTTAATTACGCTTCTACCAGCCAGGCTGCACTCACTATATAGTGTTCATTATGCATGCCATCTGTCAGGAATAAGCTGAACAAGGACTACGAACTGTCAGTGTTCCCATGGCCTTATCGATAGTTGTATAGTTGTCCTTGGTTGCCTCACTATACGGAAAGCTACAGTCATCCCTTATATAAATCTAGATACATTATCAGCTAATCACATTGAAGTACATTACAGCTGTTCATAGAAACGCTTCTGTGATATCTCTCTACCATTCCGGTCTCTAACAACATGCAGAAAAAAGGAACACCAAAATCTTCTCGTTTTCGATCTGATTTTTCTTTTTTTTATTTTATTATGATGATCATGTCTCCCTATGTAGGAGGGTGCTAAAATAAATATGTTCGTATTCGGAGCAGAGAGTTGGTGAAAGAAATTTCGCAAATAAATATCGCCGCAACGATAAACACCTTTCTTTTAATGATTTCCACCTTTCTTAAAATAATTTCTATGCCTTCTTTCCAAGTTGTACGTATGAATTTACAGCTTGTAGATTTGACCAAATTATCTTGTAAATGAAGTTTAACCGATTTTTCTTAGTGCTCATATGGATAACTTCACACTTATCATTATTATGGGTGAAAAAAGTTCAAATGTTTTTAAATCTATGTGATTTGATACTGTGGTTATCAGTCTCTAGGTTTCCAAACTACTTAAACTAACTTAAACTAGCCTTAGGACGACACACACATCAATGCCCGAGTGAGGATTCGACAGCAGCAACCGCACACTCTGTAGCAATGTACCTTATAATGGTCAGCCATTCTACTGCTATTATGGGTCAATTGTCAATTTCTGAACCATATAAATATCTTTCCTAAATCATTTTTAACTGATAAATGACAGCATCATCTGTGAACAAGCTAAGAGAGCTGCTAACATTGTCTGCTATATCACTTATAAAGATAAGGAACAGTAGGGGCCCTATAGCACTAAGTAGGTGAGCAAAGTCGGTTTCACCCCACAAATTTGGGGCTTCTGCCCAACCTTGACCTTTCTACCTTGACGACTTCCTGACCTTGACCTTGACCTATCGATCAATCGATCATTAATCAATCGACCTATCGATCATATCGATATATGACCATCGCACCAATATGGGGGACATGAACAACAACAAGATGGCGGTCACGAACAACAAGATGGCGGTCATGAACAATAACAACAAGATGGCGGACATTGACAAGTGCTGCACATCAATAATTTTTGACCAAAATTGTCAAGTTGTTCGTGTTCATTGTCCACAGAATCGCTACTGAGGGCCAAAATAGACTTTATGATATATCAAAAGAAGTGTCCTTCTATGGTCTATCGATTTCTTGAGGTCTCTAGTCTATGCGACTCTATCTGTTGTCTCGATAGACGCGATAGAGCCGGCCGCGGTGGCCGAGGAGACTGAGGCGCTCCAGTCACGGTCTGCACGGCCACTACGGTCGGGGGTTCGAATCCCCCCTCGGGCATGGATATTTGTGCCGTCTTTAGTATAAGGTAGCTGATAAGTAGTTTTTAAGTTTAGAGACTGATGTCCCCGTAGTTAAGTCCCATAAGCTTAACAAACATTTGATTTTTGAGACGCGATAGAACACACCTATGTACACTGTGCAAAACACAGTGTTCAAGTTCAATGTCCACAGAATCGCTACCGGAGGGCCAAAATAGACTTACTATATACCAAACGAAGCGTCATTCTATGCTCTATCGATTGCTTCAAGTCAATGTCGCGAGTCTATGGGGCTAACCCTTCTCTCACCAGACGCGATAGAACACAGCGTCTAACGCGTCTAACGTTCTCGACGCAGTGTTCCATCTTGTCTTCTAGAGCCAAAGTTATTGCTACTGGAGGGACAAAATAGACATTTTCCAGATCCCAGGATCTGGTGAGAATCGTACCTGCGACATTTAGAAACAGTGCATGTCACTTTACCACTGTGCTACCGTGCGACTGTACCCATTCAAAACTCGAACATATTTACAAACTCATTCGTTGTCACTGCTGTTCGTGTCTGGAACACTGTGCCCTGCTCTCATCGTACAAATCAGTCTTCTGTTACGTCTTAGAAAAATTTGAAACAGTTCCTTCTCTCATACTATTAAAAATCTACCCAAAACTCAGGTTTGCAGTCCACCTTCTCTCTGTCTGGTAGTAAATCCAATGCTCCTCTTTCCGTTTTTCTCATCCTCTTCTTTCTTTCACCATTAGTCACGTCACCTCCTCTTCCGTTATATTTTCTTTTTCTCTCCCTCTCCGCTCCTTCTTTTATGTCCAATGCTGCTAGCAGCCATAATTTAAACCCTTCCGTTTTCTGGTATCAGACGTAAGTTATTATTTTTCAAACACAAACAAAAGCGTGTGTGTCTTTTTGTTACTTGTTCTGCTCTAAACTTTTATTTTCAATATGTGGTATAATTACTGTAATATTGCACATGTAAAATATGTATGACGCCTGATCAGGTGTAAGAGAGGTTCTGAAGGCCCTAATCTTGTCACAATAAATAAATAAGTACATACGATAAATGTGACACGTTCAAGGTTCCTGCCAGCATTGATTATTTTGTCGAAGCTCAAAATAATTATACACTGACACAAAAATGAAAACACGTAATCGTAAAGGTCAAAGGAATTGAGCTACAGAAGAAGTAGTTACAAGAATCAATTTTTATTTAACAACTAATCCTCTCTTTTTATTACAACTAAAAGCACACACAGACATTGATTATTATTATTTCTTATTTACAACAGAGTACTCGTGATTTTCATTTACAACATATTTCCATATTACATCTTTAATAGGTCACAACATAGGGTTCTGTTATTATACCTCTATGATGTCTGATGTTCCGTATTTTACCTATGGCCACTGTGGCTGTCTCTTGCGGTGGTTCCGCCTCGTGGAGCTCCGTCTTCAGTGCGTGCCCATGAGGCGTGATACTCGATGTGGTGGGTGGTTCTTCTTCCGTCCGCCCTCGCTGTGGCTGTCTCATCATGTTCCGCATTAGGTCTGCGCCCGACGTGCGCGTTCCTAGTACTCTCATAACGCTTCAGCCGTTCCTTACGGTGTTCACAGCTGCTGCGGCATTCTTCCGTGGCCATCTCATACCCCTTGCGCTCTAAATTCCGTACTTGCCTCCGAGGCACGCTACCTACCACATCAAGCCGGTGATGGAGTTGCATAACGTTTGCAGCAATATCTAGCGACGCTAGCCGCAGTTTGGCGCAGCGATTAATATATCTGCTCAGGATGCATGACGGGTAATCTATGTTGTGCCCTGACTTGTCCGTGATCGCTTATGTTGTCTCCTGTGACGGTAGTTTCCGGCTCGTGCTCACTTTGACGTATGATCCTGATAATTACGCCTCCAGTCGTTTCAAGTTAAATCTTCAATGAATATTTTCATGTGCTTCAGCAGTACTCGTAGTTTCAAAGCGGACTCCAAGCCGTACTGAGCTGATATCCTCGTCCCTCGCTGACATCTTGATTTCAAAAGATCTGTAGAGATAACGTCATTCCAGAATATGGCGATTTGGTCCAAGATCGTGGCTTTTTCTAAATTGTATACAAATTTAAGGCATTGTTCACCTGTTGCTGATTTAGTGGCCTGTCCCAGACTTCTATGTGATTTAGTGTTCCTTACATCTTTTGTCCACAGTTTTGGTCATTAAAGGTGCGCACCGAAGACAAAGAGTCAGGAGATGAACTCCTGCTCAAGAACCAGCCACAGAGGGCGCGGATGGATTAGTGAACCCCAGGCGCCGCTGAGGCAAAATGATTGGATTCGGTCAGTAAAGCTGACATCTGATGAAGACGCATACCCATGACTTTCGAATATCGTGTTGGGAAGCCGCGTAACACCAACAGAACACACAATTCTAGGAAGTGACAAGAAGTCATTATTTTGCTAGGCACTCATAAGTGATTTGCTGAGTCCATATGTAGGTATAGATTGCAGAAGAACAGGCCAGACAATTTCAGTCAGTACACTACTGAAGTAACGATGTAGAACATAGAATATTAAGTTTAAGACAAAAAGAGCAATTACAAATATTAATATACGATCGTAAACTTTAAAAGTGTGTAATAGTCTGAATAATGTGAGATAAAAATATAAATCAGGTCGAAGTATCGAGTATCGGTTGATGGCGGAAGCACAGCCGCCGGCCGCGGTGGCCGAGCGTTCTGCGGCGCGCCAGTCACAGTCTGCACGGCCACTACGGTCGGGGGTTCGAATTCCCTCTCGGGCATGGATATTTGTGCCGTCCTTAGTAATAGCTAGTTCATAAGTTTAGGGACTGATGACCTCGTAGTTAAGTCCCATAAGCTCTACAAACATTTGATTTGCGGAAGCACAACGAGATATGAAGACGGAAGCCATATGCAAGAAATCCATAGACTGTTATGATGATGAAGTACAAAACTGAGGATCTCTTGTGGGGTTGACACTAAATGAGGCTGACATACTTCATTCCTAAATCGGCAACGTGGGCCTACACCTAATCTTCTAAATTTGTCGACTGTAAGACTTTAGGCAGTATGGGAGTTCCTAACCAAGAAAAATAAGAGGAAATGGTTCGGTACATTTAATCTGTGCAGGGAAGAGTCTCATCCGTAAAATTTAATAGCTTCTATATTTGGAAAAGAAAAATAAGTACAAAGACTTACTGGGACATCATCTAATAACAACGTTGACCATGTATCGCTGTTGTTCAGAACTGTTTTCTACTACTTACATGAAACATATTTCTCTCGACAGCTACATGGTTATGATCTGTTCTCGATGATTTATGGGAAGCGTAATTTTCATAATTTGATTTACAGAATACTGGAGCTTATATGTCTATATCTATCATGTTCCACAGGACCACATCGAGTAGCAAGTCTCCATGGTCATGGAACGAGTCAGTACATTAGAGTGTAACAGAGGAGTGCTAATTGATGAAATGAAATGTAGAGTAATCTTAAGCATACGACAGGTTAAGCATAAATGAAAAGTAGCAATAACACTACACAGATATATTTTTTTTTTTATTCTTCCTGGAATTCTACGATAGTATAGTAAGAGAGAGCCATCAGAAACTGTTTTTGTTAATAAAATTTTTCTTGGCATTGAACTACATCGACAGTATATAAAATTTCACCGACGTTTCGGCCACTATTGCAAGAGGGCTTCTTCTTCGTGTTTAACGTTGAAAGTTGTAACACTATAGGTCATCTTCCCTATTTATTTCGTTGCACTTGCAATTTTCAGCTTTGATATATTATTTATCAATTCTAGGATTACGAATTATAGAAAATGGAATGTCTGTACTATGATCTTTGATGTGTATTCAATGTACTGATTTTTTCGTATGGAATAATTTTGTAAAATTTATAAAATGTATTTATGAGGATATTTATTGTTATATTTGTAGCAATTTTGAAACTTGTTTTTGTAAATACTTTGCTGTAAAAAGCTGGTTCAGCATAGGGCTTGCTAAAAGTTTGAATGTAAAAGGTGTAAGAAAAACGGAAGTCCGTGGGTGGCAGGTAAAAGGTGGTGTTTTGGCGGGAGAACAATCCAGAAACGGTGGCAAGTACGAGGGACAAGGGAGTTCGTTACGAGACGTCATGATGGCAACTTAATTGCAGGAGAGTGGTATTTTTTTAGCCACGGTGTTATCCGCAATGTGGAAGAGTGGCCACAAGTATGGAACAATGTGCTTGGTTGTCCTAATAATTGGTGCATCAGTAAAGTTGCCTTGGATGGAGCATCAATTTTGTTTGTTGTAATGGCAACTGGTTATGGAGCTCTAGCTGTTAAAAATTCCGACGCCAAGAAGAACTTTCTAGAGCTCATGGTGCTAAAGGACCAAGCCAATAATATCGTCAACTGGTAATGCCACTGGAAATTTCCGCTGCCACCGCCACCGGGCTTTCAAGTAACCATTTTTATTTTTGTATAATTGCTTGAACCAGCAGTGTGTAATTTAAACTGTGAAATATCATATACTGAAAAAATCTGTGTTTGACACACTGCTTTATCCTAAGTCATTATACCTAGACAGGGTTCCTTCCTCAGTGAAAGATCATTCCGAGTATCCTGTTGTTTATCTGTTTTGTAACGTAAAGAAAGATTGCTATGTTATCTGTTTATTCAAAACAGTGAACAAGTATCTTTTTGAATATTTTTTCTATTTTGCAAAATAGGAGTAGTTTAGCTTACAGTTAGGCTTTCTGACAGTAAAAGTCTAGAACAAAGCAATCATAGTTAAACATAATGAACATCAATGAATACATTTTATATTAAAATCAGTACTGTTTATTCTTCAACAAATTTATTGCATTTTGTATAAGTGCTACTGGTAGCTGCCTATGTGTAGAATTTAACATAGGTGAAGTTAAAGTATTTTTCAATTCAGAAACCACTAAGCTGCAACCCAAACCTTTTTTCATAACAAAGGCTAACTGTGCTCCTAAAGCAATTACAATATATGCAGTAGTCAAATTCTGGTGTAACTATTTTCAGACAGGATATATTTAAAGTGATTAAAAGTAATGTAAAATTATAGTGCAATAGAACAGTCATTTGCAGTGCAGCTTACAGTTTGAGTATTCTATTTTTTTAAATGAACTTTGTCTTTATGCAAAAGATCTATATTGCCATTCCAGCAAGTAGGCCTAACAATATAATAAGACAAGAGTATATCTTTTATTATATCACATTAGAGCAGAACAGTGTATAATATTTACTTTTACAGAATTAGACGAAAGGTAGTGCATTTATGCAGTGGTGTTACATCCTGACAGATTGTAGGCCTATCTATAGTTGAGGTAATCATACATTTTCCTGCATTTATCCCTGTGCTTGTTGTTCAATGTAGTAATTCCATAAATATTAAGCTAATTCCATACCACAGTTCAAAATATAGTGCATGTTTAGTTGCAGTAACTTCCAGACCAAATGTAGGCCTAAAACAGATACTGCATTATTGCAGTTTTGCCTTTGTAGGCTGGCGACCGATTTCACATATTGATTACAGGTTAGTTTTCGACTGCATTATTGTAGTTTTAACACTATTCTGCTTTCATTTACTCTGTCTTGTAACTAAATCTGAGAATTCGTAGTTAAAAAACGATACCCTATTCGTTAGGATTCACACACGGTCAAAATCCTCTCAGAGGGTAACATTCCGACTTCATTGTTTATCGAAACGAATAGATATTGTATTAGAACTTTAGCTAATTGTAGGTAAACAATAGAAGCTGAGTGTGTTGTAAAGTGTGTGGGTTATTACTAACAAGGGAACCCCATCGCAGCCCCCTCAGATTTAGTTATAAGTTGGCACAGTGGTTAGGCCGTGAAAAGCTGAACACGGATCACTGGAGAAAAGTGGAAGAAGTTGTTTGGACCCAGTGGCGTATGCTGGGTTTGTAACTTGGGTTATCACTACCGTCCCACTTTTTAAGGTTGTACCGAGAAAGAAAAGCTAAGAAAGAAATCGATATCTTGCGCTGTTTCCGATATATTGATAGTGATCGTGTCAATTCTCAAGAAATTAGCAGCAAACGAAATAAACGGTTACCGGCAAATGTTAAAGCTTCCCCCCAACCCCTACCGAAACCCGTGATGGGTAGTGGGAGGCAACTTTGAAATCTTTTATATGAACGCCTACTTTTTATTGATGATTTGGATTCTTCGTGAAAAAAAAATCGCACTGACGTGTATTACGGCCCACTTTAGATTTGTAGTTTTATAAGTTTTTGGAAACATTTTGCACCAAAATAGTAATCTAAATAATAAAAAATTAAGTAATAAGGGTGTCTGAAACCTTTTCAGGGAAAAAAAATTTAGGTAGTGGTGGGATCCGAACCACTACTGACCTTCAGCATCACCGTGTAACTCGTTGCCCACTTTTTTTTTTTTTTTTCGCTACGGCTAAAAGCTACAACCTGCGTTCATTAATCTCGTACTATTGACGACCGTCGTTAGCTGATGCTAATATGCCATTTGTAGACATTAGATTATTATTTATCGTACGAAGAACGACGTGTTTTTGTTAATTATTCAGTGCACCATTGCTTTGAAATGACAACGTGTAAGTTACAATAAGAAACTCATCAAATACGTAACGCAAAATGGCGTATGCCAGAGAGAGTTCTGAGCGAGGAATATCACGTGACATCAGCGAACGGCTGCTTTTCGTTAATTCAATGGAGAATGTCGAAACTCCGTTATTTTTCCAAATACCTCTCAAACGATACGAGATATGAAAAAAACATAAGGGAACAACGTTGTAGAGAATTTTCTCCTCTACAAATTCGGTTATTCAATTTTTGTGTCAGATGAATGGTTAAGCCGTTATTTTCATGTAAATTTCCAGCTACCGTAATCTAAAGTGGGCCAAAATGTGTAACTTTCGTATGAAACATTTTTTTTTCGTTTCATGATAAATGGCACTGTAAACGGCAAAAATGAAAGTGTAACATACCTGTGACGAGCTTCTTCAGCATTTCTGTGGGCCTCATATACCAGTAAATAATATCTACTCTCTCTCTCTCTCTGCAATCGTTAACATCGGGGAACAATTGCATAGAGGTGGGTACAGTCCGAATAATTGAAATACAACAAACTGTCTGCCAGCGGACTGATAGCATGATCATAGTTTGTGTTTCATTCGATTGTGGGATACGTCACGAGATATCATTAACAGAAACATGAAAAACTGTACTCTGATTTTCCTGATCTGATGAGTATTTGTTTGAGATATTACCGATTTTAAACAATTTTACACATTTTTAGTTTTGTCTATTACATCGCCATCTATCGTAAAACGAAAAAAATGTTTTATACAAAAGTTACATATTTATGCAAGGAGAATCCAAAAATGCAGTAGAAATAGGGGTTCCCACTGAAGATTTGAAAGTTGGCCCCGCCACTCATGCACGGGGATGTGTGTGTGTTTGTGTGTGTATGGGGGGGGGGTTGTAGTATGATTGGATGCCCCCCTCGACACTCTAACACTTGCCGGTAACAATTTTTTTTCGTTTGATGCTAAATTTCTGGAGATATTTGGCCTGGTCACTATCAGTGAACCAACCTATATATAAATGCAGCGTCATTCACGATGATATACAAATATTTTCATATGTTATTCTAAAAGTAAAAATAAAGAGAGAAGTTCATATAAATATAGGTCCGTAAATGTTTGCTTACGGAGTTACGGCTAATAAAAGATTCTTCTTGAAATTTAGCAACCTCGCTAATATAAAGACATCGCAAAACTATACGAGGTTATAGTAAAACACGATTTACATTTTCTTTGTTGTTATTGATGTGCTGAATCCAACATAATCTATGGCCTTTTTTACTTGTTCAAATTAACCATGGGCTCTTCGGTCAGAGCTTACATCAGTAAAATCAAGAAATCGTTCTTTACAATTTCCTTCAATGTCTACAAAGTGTAGAATAGTTGACATTTGACTTTTATTGGCGACATCAGTTGTTTCATCGAGCATGAGCCCAGTAAAAGTAGTCTTATCAATATCTGATTTAATCTGATCTCTAACAACATTGGCTACAGCATCGGTTAGGTCATTCTATATAATGGCTAAGGTGCCTTTAAAAACGGTAGCCGTCTTTAAATGCAGAGACAGTGCCACATCATAATGATTTATAAACTGTAGCAGTTCTTATGTAACTGCCTTTATTTAATGAGTCCTCACTTTCATCGTGTCCTCTAAAGGAATTCTCTTTGTTTGCACGAAGTACCACTGCATCAATTAATCTTTTTAATATAATTCTATTTTATTTAACCTTCTCATTGCGCAAGCTGTCAGCAATTTGCAAAACCGGTGATATTCCATGGCGTTTTCCCAGTTGCATACAATAAGCATGGCCACGAATAAAGGTTGTCTAGTTCACATGAAAACTGACAGCCACACGTACTTATCATAATTATTAACGTTAAAGGGCCTTTTGTAAGGGTTCTTGTTTTTTTCTTCTGCTCACACTAAGTGCGGAAGAGCGGGAGTAGGTATTATTAGCCTGCTGTTGGCTGCATTACCCTCCCCCCTGCCCCCCTCTCCTATCCACTCACCATATCGAAGGCTGCGGCAGTGAGCGTCCGAAGCTCTGTTCTCCCACTGTTGGAATGAAGCGAACGAGATACATTCCATTCTACACGCTAATTCTTCATGACGGAAACTGGCGTCTGTTGCCATTTTTATTAATATTCGTTCTTAATTTCTGGTTTGCTTTAGATATGGCCTTCGGTGATAGCTTTGATAGCCCACAATATACGCCACTGTGTGGAACTATGAAACAAGAAACAAAATATAAAAACTAAACGGTCTATGTGAAAGATAGGCAACAGCGAGCAGATTGGGCGGGTTTAGGAGAGCCCTGGTGCTTTGGCTTGCGTGAGAAACTGTGGAACGAGAGATCTTTGGTACAAGCCTTCCGTCGAACGAAATTTTTTTATTTTTTTATTTTTTTTTATTTTCGCAAAATGATTTTCTTTCCGTCCGTTCATTGACGTCTTTGTTCATTGTAATCAGTTTAGTGTCTGTGTTTTGCGACCACACCGCAAAACCGTGCGATTAGCAGGAAGTACCTCCCTTGATCGCAAGGTGATAGGTCAACCGATTCCTCGACAGGAAAACACGTCTGATGTATTCTATACGACACTGGTGACGGTATGTGCGTCATATGACAGAATCTCTTGTCGACCCACCTAACTTGTACACTTGGTGAATAGGTAAAGAGATACTACCTTGCCCGATTTTTCTTGTGGATGTGATAATCACTACCAAAAAATGATGAAAACATAAGAGTTTGTCACATAAACTTCAACAAATGAATGCAATAGTTGCACAGTTGTACAGTTTTCCCTATGCTATGTCAAAACATATGTTTTTAACGTTTGTCAAATCCTGCATATATCCAAGCAAATCTGAAAATGTCCTAGAATTTCGGAGAAGGAAGTTGATTATGTGTGAGAGCGTCAACTTTGATAATAGACACGCGATCACATAAACAATACTGTTCTGTGTACCTGTGGAGCTTTGCAAAATCATAGAATCTTTTCACAGACTATGTCACTTTCCAAAAACCAAACACATGTAACGGTTGCACAAGGTGTACAACCTGGAGGAATAGTAATCACGTCTATTCCCACACTAAAATGATACAGTGCCTGGTCCTTCTGTCTTGTATAACTGTCAAGGAGTAAGGCAAAATCTTTGTCCGCCTAAGGAGCAATCATATGTTCAGTAAAGTATTTCACTGGTCTTTTCTCCATTTTTCCGGACGCACTACAATTCACATTGATATTAGACCAACCCCCCCCCCACACACACACACACACACACGATATTAGGTTCTGGATTCGGAAGATAAATTTATTTTGAATATAAACATTTGTTTATTGTTTTTTATTTCACGTTTTGTAAATGGTATTAGAAAGCACCCCCCCCCGCTCAGGCCGGCCAAAAGTACTAATTTTTCAACCGCCCCTCCCCCTTCCAGAAATTTCAATGACGCAGTTTGCGTCATGACCCCCTCCCCTGTGGGCACTTCTGGGTCCAAATACACAATTTTTTCCTGCAACATAAATAAAATGTAGGTAAAAGAAATCCTGCTTTGTTCAGAGCATATTGTATGGTGGCGTGCAGCTGGTCTACAGTACATTTCGTGTCGCCTTCTCCAGCTAACGATAACATGCGGGTCGATTTCATTTTATGGTTAAAATTGGACTGATCTATGTTGATCATATATTCGTCTGTTGGAATATGACATTAGTTTCTGTAACAAACTTCTTGGAACGCTCTTAAAGTTATTCCAGTTTATTAGCGTAGTTCTTGCTTACATATTTCGTAATCTATCTGCTCGCAAATTTGTATTTTCTTTTGTACGTGACAGGCCAATGAGATGAAGCCGTAAAGTCAAGACAGATTTGTTTAGCGTAATGCAATCCCAAATCTGTAAGTCTGTATCATACACCGCACTTAATTTGTTTCTGGCTTTAATAAATTGTTGATATGCATGGTTTTCTAGTGCACTGAACTTCTCTCTTCGGATTCCACCTCGTTCCACTTCTATGCAATATTTAACTGTGCTTTTTTCCTCCATCCCTTTAAATTTCTTAAATTTATTTTTCACTTCATTCCATATTCTATATTTGCGTCTTTTAATTGGTTTGGACAGTAATCTATATTGAAGCATTTCCTTCAAGTAACCCAAAGAAATACCATCAAATTAAAGTCGCAGTATCTCCTCTTCGGGTTATTCGTACGGTTCGTCAACAATCTCATCATATTACACACACAGCACCGCAGCAATCAGCAAGGTATCTTCATCATTACACTTACTATTTATCAACAAATGTAACAAATATTCATAAAAATGTCCGACAATCGTTAGATCCCTTAAAGTTGGGAAAACATTCATTGACTTTGTTATTGAAGTCGCGAGCTATATTTGCTTAATTCATGAGGCCCACGGAATACAACTCACGTATTTAATACACTCTCGTCCAAAGTAACGAACAGTCATTTACGAGCCAGGGAGCCTCGTCAACAGGAATCCTCTCTCCACCGTGTACTGTCGTCGCGTATTTAGACGTTTGTTTAGGCGTAGCGTCCCCGTACTACGGAGCAGTTACCTCGCATCGGGCGGACGGACGGACAGATAATAATTTTCTTGAAATGAAAAGATGAAAATTTTCGCTTGTGGAAAGATTCATACCAAGAACCTCTCGCTCCACAACTTCTCACGCTATCCATTTTTTTTCTTCTTTTCCAACCAATGTTCGCCTACTTCAGCGTCGGCTTAAAATGCAATAAACAAAACATTCCTCTGCTTTAGGTACCAGTACTGTGTTGCAAATCAAAGCTATTGTGTCTTCCCTGCAAAATCATAATACAAAACTAAAATTATGCGTTGTGGAAATAATAGGAACTACCCACTCTTCGTGTAGCAATAAGAAAAAAAAAGAAGCTTGAAATTCAAACAAATGAAATTGATATTCAAAACGTAAGTGTAACCTTTAAAAAGTTTTGGAACAAATTCTTGTATTTGAAACGCTTTTGTAGAACTTAATGCTGGTCCTTAATATAGAGCAGGAAATCTTGTAAGGTAGTAGCTTTCCGGTTAATCGCATAATAAAGTAACTGTCCATAAGGCAAGTGTAACTAATATTTCCAATCAGGGCGCAATATGACGTGTACAGTAATGTTCAGTGCGGTGGTGCGAGTCATAAGAGGTAGTTTTCTTCTTGTCCACGTCCAGATTTCAGTCTGATCTCGACAGACAAATGCGTGCGCTAACATGTCCAGCAGCTGGCACCGAGTGCAGTGCGCGTGGGTCTTAATTTTACATTGTACATCTTTTCGCCAGTAGGAATGACTTACTTTACAGCGTTATACCAGGTCGATCTAACTACGTATTAGATTATTGATATTTTTCCATGTATCAGTTTAATTATAAAGCGGATATTTCACCTCTATTACATTCTGTGGCACTATGACCGTGAATGTGCGATATAGTGATGCTGTATCGTAAGTCCATTGATGTGCTCGTTTATAGCCAACTTCTAAGTAAAATTTTCTGACGTGTTACAGTTCCGGATTGATACGGTGAGGTTGACTGGAACAGCCTTGTCTGCAGGTTCTAAGCGGACAAACAAATATTTGGTGATTGTATTGTAATCGGCTTGCAAAATTTAGATGGTTCTGCTGACAAACAGTGCCGTACACTGCGCTTCCAAATTTTTGAGCCCGAGGCTTCCCTTACTCCAGCTAAATGACCCTGTATGAAAAGCAACTTTAAAGATGTTTCTTCTCCACAAGTACCAACATGCACTGGTCGTTATTTTCCGAGCTGCGGTGTTGGGGATAGGTACAGTTGCAGCTACGGGGTAAATTTTACTGTAGACATAACCATTGATGAATAAGGCTTTCTGAACGCGGTCTAAACTTCTTGTAGAACTATTCCGTAGAGTCACACGTATGATGTTAAGTTTTTCTTGCCAGTTTAGCTGTACTTAGTCCTTTGATATCTTCTCTCTAACAGGACAGATAAAAAGGGGGATGAACACATTAATGACGCAGTCATCTTCATTGGTATTGAGCTCAGCTAAGTGATTCAGAACCCCGTACTGACATCCCATGTTCTTTTTTTGTAACTGCCGCACCCGATTAGTCTTCCTTATACCGCAGTCAGAGAGCTAAAATGGCCAGTGTTTGTAGTTCTATGGGATCAAACTACTTTGGTCATAAGTCCCTAGACTTTCAAACTACTTAAGTAGGTTAAAATAACCTAATGACAACACACACATCGAACCCGAGGGAGGATTCGACCCTCCGACGCGGGAGGCCTCACGATCCGTAACGTGGCGCTCCAGACAACTCGATTACCCCCGCGCGACAGCTGGACGATTCGTTTTGTGTTAACAACACTCTTTAACTGAGCCATTTAAATGGATTTCTGTGATAAAGGAGGATGATAAACTAAACTAGCTTGTATAATTTAGGCAGACGTTACAGATTGAAAAACATCCCGTTGGTCAGAGTGAAATTAGTATTCGGACCGGAACACCGTGGTCTGATGAAAGAGAGAGGCTCCATCCTGAAAGGATGAAACAAATGGTGGTAGAAATGAAAGCCAAACGTCAAAAGCAACATTAGTTTACTGTACTTCGCGTAATCGTATTGTACCCCTAGGTGAATAAAAATAAACAACTGTTTAGAATTATATAATGAAGGAAATATTTTGAATATGCTGCATGACTCATTCTGGACAATATTCACAGAATTTTTGCGCTCCGGGCATTCTAGATGTACAGCTCAATGCAAATCCTGCAGTCACGTGTATAATTAGTTCTCTAGCAAAAGTGTCAGCACACACCCAACCCTCTTAAAAACTGAATTATACCCAAGGTGCCTGATTATTTCATCATTTTTTCGTTATCTTAGAAAAGATATTCGGAAGAAATGAAACTCCTTAATTTATCAGACTATTAAAGAAATAACTAGTTTGCAGAAATTTTAGATGTAGGAAGAAAATATTTATGTCACTATGTATATTTATTTATATAGATGTAAAATTGGTTGGTTGGTTACTGATTCGTATTATTTGTCATAAATACTTAAGACATACACTTAAATAAGTGTCTCATTTACTGAAAAGACACTACGGTTGATCTTGAGACGGGGACAACAGTATATGTGCGCTAATAAAAACACAAATACTAGGTGCGATCACAATATCTCACAATATTTGTTATGACATTCAAGATTTACCTAAGAGATGAAGCTACCATAAAGTCACTAATGTGGGGTAGAAGGACACTGACATATCTTTATTTATCCCATAGACGCCTGCAATGTAATAAAATGACATGTAGTATCAAAACCTTCATATAACTAATGACGTACTGTCGTTTTTCCAGTTTTCATTAGTAGTTTGTAGATATTTGTGTATAAACATCGCTGATTATAGAATACACAGCTTCTGAGTTAGGAAAACACTCAAATGCCCTTCTTTCTATTCACTTGAGTGTGAAGTTTGTGTCGCCTTCTCGGCGAGATCCGGCGCCAGAATTAAGTTAATCGGATCGTCGTCTCGTAGGGCGGACTGCGAGTTTTCCGGACGTGCCGTCACCGAAGCACCTGTTACGGCTTGGAACAAATAGACGCCAGCTCCGCCGCAGCCGGCGATCAAGTATTCATGTAGTTAACACTCCGGCTGAAACTTGTTAGGGGAAGTTAAGCGCAGCCGGCCGGAATGCAGTATCCACTCGCGATAACTCAATTGTAATTCCGCCTCGGCTAGGGTCGGGCAAACAGGAGCAATACATATTGCATGCACTGTAGTTCCATCGATACGGCTTAGGAGTGCAAAAGAGGTTAAGCTGAAGATTGCTGGCGAGCGGCTGCTCCCGATTTCCATACATGAGGACTGGCCGCTTGCCATTTTGCCTCTTGGGTTATTCATCGCCAGAAACATCTTTACTTGTTGCCTACCACAGGTTAAAATTATTATTTTAATGCCAGGCATAAAGTAACACACAGTTTCCAGCTGATGCATAGTACATTATAAGTAAAATCCTTTGTTGCTATGCGTTACGTGTCTTTCATCATATGTTAGAATAGCGTTTGTTTTTCTTTTCTAAATATCGAGTGAGAAACAAAAAATCACAAATGTTCTGGGGTCTTTCATCTTCATAAAAATTCTCGATGAAGAATTAACGCATATTTTGCCTTCTACATGAAATCAATGTAGCTTGGAGTAATGGTTAGAGAGCGGATGGTCAATTGACAGGCTGAAGTGTGTGGGATTTGTGAGGAGTATGACATGGGGTTGGGGAAGAGGGCTAGAAGGAGAAGACGGTCTAATTAACTATGTACAAATATTGGGGTTACTTGTTTCAAACTCCGTAACTGTCTCTCAGAGTGACGCAGAAGTTTGAAATTTGGCTCAAAAGTGCCTAGAACCTTACTCTATGTTGCTGCCCAAGAATCGCACCCTGCGATGTCACTCTATGTACCATCAAACAGCAAGGACGATAGCTTAGAAATTAATGTGAGGTGTAATGTGTGTTGATGATATCACGTTACTATCAAATTTCACATGAATTCTGCCTGTCGACATCCTCGACAAGTCACGGCATCAGAAGGTCGTAACACCCCCTCTTACTCACATTTTATATATTCTCTTGACACCTTCGTAAACCGTAAGTATCAGCCATCGTCTATTGTGTTAAGTTTTAGGCTGCCAGTGATTGACAGTTCCTGTATCTCTGTACTCCTCCACGTCCGAACAACATCGTTTTGGCTCACTCCCAGACGTCTGGAAACTTCTATTGATGAGAGGTCCTCCTGACACAAAGTATCAATGCGAATACGATTAAACGTCTGAACTGACCTTCTAGTCATGCCAGAATTACAGTCAACACAAGCACTGTACTTTCTTTCTGATGTTACGGTTAGAACTGATCGGCCGTCTTACTGCTGTAGAAGGCAACAGTTGCAATGGAATGCATCTCAGCGGGTCTAGGATGAACTGCAGGAGGAGCATAGCTTGTAGGTAAAACCTTTGACTGTATTTCTACCTAAAGCAGGTACAATGAATGTAAGAAACCATTCCCGCAAGCCCTAGGTGGCGGTCCTCCGCCCGTCTGACGCTGTGAGTTCTTAGATCAGACACCAGGGATGGTAGTGCGAGATTGCTCAGTCCACCACGCCTGTCCTTAGATTCTTTATTGGCGTGTGGTCTGGAAGTAGGCTGTTCGCCCAGGCACTGTTGAGTAGCCTGCAAGTTGCGTGTTATATGGACACCTGAACTGCGAGTGGGGGTTATGCCCATGGCGTGATAGTAGACCTTTGTTGTGTAGCCGGCTGCCTGGGCTGCCCTCTGGTTGTTCTTACTGTGGACGACCTTGAGAACAGCCCCATTGACTCGATGTTACAGATTTGAACCTAGTCCATGTGCAAATTACCCATCATCTGCTTTTGGAGTTGGTGTGAGTCCCAACGATGTTCACAGCACGGCAGACACTACATTCGGCTGCATTGTAGAAGTTCCAGCTGAACAGACTAAAGAGACTATCAATCTCTGCTAGTCGGAAATCGACTCTGCATCATGTGGAACCTAACCACTCGTAGTGCTCCACCCCGGAAAATTTCTTTCGCTGGTACCAATTTTGCTGTTATTGTTGGTCTTGTTACATTAAACATTACTTTTTTCGTTTCACCTCGTCATCGGTCTTGGCTAACACCGCGTCTGCACGCTCGTTATACATCTCTCTCGACGTTAGGCTTTGGCCAGCGCACTGTTGTCATCCGTACGTGCCGTCAGTTACGTGATACCGCTGACCACACAGTGGCCGACCTTGTTGCCTCGACTCTGTTCGCTAACAGCTGCTGATGAAACGCACTGATTGAAATGTTTACAGCCTCTCACATTGCCCCATGCGTCTGCGTTTCGCTGTGCCTCTACACAACTCCGCCGTATTGGCACTGTTCATGCTTTGCTTTTTACGCTTCTTTTACGGTTGACATCCATGGGCAATCAAAGGAAATGTGTTCTTTATATAACATACAGATTTATTGTCGTTCGGGAGACATCAGAAGCAAGGTGATGTCATTGTTGTGTAATGAAGACTCATTAACCAGGAACATTTTATCATAAATCTTAGGATTTGTACATATATTTTAATTATACCTTTAACTCAATTTGATTGAATTCATTATGTGGTTTGTTTGGTGTATGTGATGAGAGAATTATTTGTCATGTTCTTAAGGCCATGCGGTCCTGAGCGTTAGATTTGTGCTAAATTCAAGCACTTGTTTGATTAATGTTGGGTCATATTTTCTATACACAGATTTATGTCGGTGCATCCATTGGTCTTATGGAGAACGATACTTAAAGCACTGTAGGAGACATTATTATAGCCAAATTGAGGGACAATAAGGCACAGGCAGATGAAATTTATTGAATTCCTTAATTCACCCACAAGTTCAAATTATCATTCGCATGCCACATCACCACAGAAAAATACAAGCACCATGCATTGTGACTTCAGTGTGTACGCACCAGTCACGAAAGGCCAGATATAAAAGGCTGATGGTTTGTAGGCGCGGAGCTGGCATGCCATACTAATCCAGGTGTTCCACTAGGCTCAGCCGGCCGTGGTAGCCGAGGGGACATACCCCTGGGTATGTTTTACAGCTTATCACCTGGTTCCGGAATCTATGTCTTACCATTATAAAATCTATCTGATACCTTCCGGTGTCTCCTGGTCTCTTCCACGTATACAACCTTCTTTTGTGATTCTTAAACCACGTGTTTGTTACGATTAAATCATGTTCCGTGCAAAATTCTACCAGGCGGCTTCCTCTTTCATTCCTTCTGCCCAGTCCATATTCACCTACTATTTATCCTTCTCTTCCTTTTCTTCTACCGAATTCCAGTCTCCCATCACAATTAAGTTTTCCTCTCCCTTAACTGTCTGAATAATTTCCTTTAGCTCCTCATATATTTCTTCGATCTCCTCATCATCGGCAGAGCTAGTTGGCAAATAAACCTGTACTACTGTCGTCGGTGTTGGCTTCGTATCTATCTTGACAATGATAATGCGATCACTGTGTTGCTCATAGTACTTTACCCGCATTCCTATTTTCTTATTCATTATCAGTCCTACTCCTGTGATACCCCCAACTGATTTTGTATTTATAATCCTGTAGTCACCTGACCAGAAATCCTGTTCATCCTGCCACCGAACTTCACTAATCCCCACTATATCCAACTTCAACCTATCCATTTCCCTTTTTAAATTTTCTAATTTTCCTACTCGATTAAGGGATCTAACATTCCACGCTCCGACCCGTAGAATGCCAGTATTGTCTTTCCTGATAACAACATCCTCCTGAGTAGGCCCCGCCCGGAGATCCGAATGGGGGACTATTTTACCTCCGGAATATTTTACCCGGGAGGATGCCATCATCATATGTTAATACAGTAGAGCTAGATGTCCTCGGGAAAAGTAACGGCTGTAGTTTCCCCTTGCTTTCAGCCGTTCGCAGTAACTGTGTGGCAAAGCCACATTAGCTGATGTTACAAGGCCAGCTCAGTGAATCATCCAGACTGTTGCCCCTGTAACTACTGAAAAGGCTGCTGCCCCTCTTCAGGGACCACACGATTGTCTGGCCTCTCCACAGATACCCCTCCGTTGTGGTTGCACCTACGGTACGGCTATCTGCATCAAATGTTCAAATGTTTGTTAAGCTTATGGGACTTAACTACGGGGTCATCAGTCCCTAAACTTACAAACTACTTATGAACTACTTACGAACTAGGACGGCACAAATATCCAAGCCCGAGGGGTGATTCGAACCCCCGACCGTAGTGGCCGTGCTGCCCGTGACTGGAGCGCCTCAGTCACCTCGGCCACCGCGGCCGGCTATCTGCATCGTTGAGGCACGCAAGCCACCCCACCTCGGCAACGTCTGTGGTTCGTGGGGGTGGAACATGTATCTAAGAAAATCATTCTACACGTATAAAAAATGTGTTGCGTCACCCTATACATAAAAAAGGAATAGATAAAATAAAACCAACAATGCAGTTCTCTTTACTGCTAGAGAAAACAGAAATTGGGAAGTTGTACAACAATAGCCTAGAGATACTGAATTTATTCAAAATTGCAGAATACAACAGTACCTACAATACCCATTAACAAGTCCTCTACCACAGATGCATGCTTGTAAGCGTCGTGGCATACCGTCCACCAACGGACTGTTGCTCGAGATTGTCCCGGTCCTCAACGACGATTCGGCGTCGATCTCTCAGATTGGTTGTTGGGCCGTTTAGTCCAAAAAAAAAAAAAAAAAAAAAAAAAAAAAAAAAAAAAAAAAAAAAAAAAAAAAAAAAAACTATTTTAATGTATTTCAGACATCTTCGATAGGGTTCATGTCTAAATAACATGCTGAGCATTCTAATCTTCCAATGTCGTTATCATGAATGAAAGTATACCAAAGATGCGTATGTTGAATGAGAGACTTTTCGTCCATTGAGACGAATCACTCGCCAAAATACTGGTGATATGGTTGCGCTATATCTCGGAGAATGTCAGCCCTCTATCGTATAGCCGTTTGGTTACCTTCTAAGACAAACAGCGACTTCCCGTGCCCCCTAGTACTGCCACCCGAAAACATCAGGGAAACACCACCTTGCTGCTCTTGTTGGACAGTCTTTATAAGACTTTCAGGCGGAGGCAAGTTTCATCCATGAAAGCAGACGCGATTCTCATCCGTGAATAACACTTGATACCTATTCTGAAGAGTCCCTTCACTATGCTGGTGTGCCAAACCGTACCATGTTGTATGATATGTGGGTGTCGAAGTAAAGCCTCGCTGTGGACGTCGAGAGTGAGGTTTCATGCCATGCAGTCTGTTACGTACAGCTTGAGTCGAAATACGACTTCCTGGTGTTGCACGAAAATCATTATTAAGCATTCTGGCGTTCCTCTCAGATTTCCTCCGAGCCGAAATCCGTAACTATCAACCATCATCTATTGTGTTAAGTTTTAGGCTGCCAGTGATTGACAGTTCCTGTATCTCTGTTCTCCTCCGCGTACGAACAACTCCGTTTTGGCTCACTCCCAGACGTCTGGAAACTTCTATTGATGACAGGTCCTCCTGACACAAAGTAGCAATGCGGATACGATTAAACTTCGGAAGTGACCTAGTCATGCCAGAATTACATTCAACACAAGCATTGTACTTTCTTCCTGATTTTACGGCTAGAACTGATCGTCCGTCACCGCTGTAGTAAGCAACAGTTGCAATGGGATTCGGGTCTAGGATGAACTGCAGGAAGAGCATAGCTTGTAGGTAAAACCTTTGCTGTATTTCTACCTAAAGCAGATACAATGAATGTAAGAAACCATTCCCGGAAGCCATGGATGGCGGTCCTCCACCCGTCTGAAGCTATGAGTTCTTAGATCAGACACGAGGGATGGTAGTGCGAGATTGCTAAGTCCACTACGCCTGTCCTTAGATTCTTTATTGGCGTGCGGTCTAGAACTAGGCTGTTCGCCCAGGCACTGTTGAGCAGCCTGGAAGTTGCGTGTTGTATGGACACCATAAACACGATGCTCAAAGTTAAAATCACGTGGTTTAGTTTTGAGCATCGGAGCGAAATATTTCAACCAAACCACTGCTCACAATTGATACGAAAAGGCCTTGGTGGTTGGCGAATATGCCACGACGAATCCATCCGTTTCTTCAGACGTTGATCCCCGCACATTGCGCGGTCGAAAATGATATAATTCACAGTTCAGGCAGCAACAGGACGAGTTAATCGACAACGTTAGACTTTGCTGATGGCCACCTAAACAATTCAACACGTATCTTGGATATCTTGGACATTCGGAGGTGGAGGGGGTGGGGGAGGGCTGTCTCTGTGCATTCCACAATGTCGCAATTTTTCCTCTATTGTGCAGGGTGTAGCCCCAGGGAACCGTTGAAATGTATTCGATTAAATTTTTTGAACTTTATTTGAAGCAGAAGAGGAGGTCTTATGCATTTAAGTCCTTCTTTCTCGCATCGTTTTGTTTCTTGATCATAGGGGGGAAGAACAACTAGTGTTTGCTGAAAATTTAAAATACGTAATGACGCAGAGACTTCGACACCTAGTCAGTTGCTTGGCTGACCGGTGATGCCTACCTTCTGAGGGTAGGCATCCCTTTAGGTTATTTATGCCTATGCAGGTATCACAAAGACAGACCTTTTAGGGGTTTAAAAGATGGCATTTTTCAGCTGTGTTGTGAAGTATACCCGAGATCACAAACTAAAGACCACGCGGTTGTCGACCGTCCAACCTCTCATCCAAAGCGAATTAGTCACCATCGGGTCGGATATAATCGGACCGTTTTGTACGAGCTTGTGGTCTCCACACTGGTTTCACCAGCATTGTGGACCTTCATACCTTGGAGTTGAAATGTTCAAATGTTTGTAAATCTATCGGACCCAACTGCGTGGTCATCAGTCCGTAGCTTACAAACTACTTAAACCTAGGTAAACTAACCTAAGGACAAACACATACACCCCTGCCCCAGGGAGGACTCGAACCTCCACGGCGAGGAACCCCGCGCTCCGCAGCGAGACGCTTTAGACCGCTCGGCTACTCCACCGCGGCTATACCTTGGAGTCGCCACCTATCAGTCAGATAGGTCCTTAGTTGTCATTACAATGCTGTACTGCGGTCACGTCCTTACAGTACCGAAAATTGAAATCTTGTGCTCCTCATTTAGGTTTGCCATGTTCACCATTCGGCTACCCAGGCAGAATACTTATAATGTAGTAATGACTGAAATTTTATGATCAGTGCCCACCACGAGGACTGGTATGTAGTGCGGTACGTAGAAATGCAGATATCGGAAACGTGTGACTTCGTCGTCAGTTAGCATGCTTTAGGCGTAGGTGTCGATGGAAAGTTTTGGGCGTACGATGATCATGAGCAGCAAGGGGCTGGATACTCACGTCTCATCACAGAAGGTGGACATCGGAGATGTGCGCGCTCAGTATACTCTCATAGGTAGTGATCCGTGGTTGATCTGATAATGGAGTGCAAGCCTGGTACAGGTGCACATCTTACTTTGTACATTTTTGAACATGGCAGCTGAAGAACTCAATTTCTTCTCATCTTGGCACAAAAATATCGACAGTTAAATTTTGCCAAGAGAACGGAATTTTCGGGATTTGATCTTCAATCTACTGAAACATGACACCTATTCTCACATATATTTCTTGTTATACAACCACGATTGCCGCGTCCAGAAACGATGTCACCAAAGCAATTGTTACGTCCAGAAACGTGCAACCTTACTGTCCCAAGCCGGTTGGAGGCTGCATGATGTTGTGCACACATTCAACTGATTTCCATTGGATCTGTGGTCATAATTAAGGTCACCGTGACAGCTGTCGTCTTTGTGAACAATACTGTGCTCCACCTCCACATCTCATTGCTTTATCTCCGATTCCGATGGCAAAACAGAGGTCAAAATGCCGTCCCACTGCTTAAACGAGCACAACAGTAACTCGAGTTAATGTCTTAGTCACCACATGTTTAAATTAAATGTTTGTATAGTCTATGGGACTTAACTGTGGGGTCATCAGTTCCTAAACTTACAAACTACTTATGAACTACTTACGAACTAGGACGGCACAAATATCCATGCCCGAGGGGGGATTCGAACCCCCGACCGTAGTGGCCGTGCTGACCGTGACTGGAGCGCCTCAGTCACCTCGGCCACCGCGGCCGGCTCCAATTTGCACCAGACTTTTGTATCCCATCCTCGTCGCCACTTTTGTGTCCCGTTTCCGCCGGTTGTCGTAGGTATCGGCGGCCGAGTAGAGAGAGATCGACAGAGGAATAAAGGATGCACGCTTGTGCAGGTACGGAGGTGATCGGCCAGTGGGACAGCAGAAACTGGAAACACTAGAGTAAATAAGAACGAGATATATATTTCATAGAGACTTTGTAATACTTAACTTTTACATAGTTCTTGACTGCAGTTTAAATAGAGGCCTGCCTACTGATGATGCCTAGTGCCTATTCGACAGCCAAATCTTAAATGGGGCCTATCTGATTCCCAAGTGGCCGATGCAGCAGTCGTGGCCACGAGCGGAGCTGCAGCAGAGGGCGCTCATGGCTGACTTCGTAAGAGCGCCGCGCCGTGCGTGCTTGGCGGCGCGCGGCGAAAATACGTGGCGCGCACTTCATACTAGTGCGACACCACACAGACAATGTCAATAAAAATATAGGGTGTTAGAAAAAGGTACGGGCAAACTTTCAGGAAACATTCCTCACACACAAAGAAATAAAAGATGTTATGTGGACATGTGTCCGGAAACGCTTAATTGCCATGTTAGAGCTCATTTTAGTATGTCTTGATTGGGCCTCATGTTCTTCCACCTACGCTCAATGGAGCACGTTATCATGATTTCATACGGGATACTCTACCTATTCTGCTAGAACATGTGTCTTTACAAGTACGACACAACATGTTGTTCATGCACGATGGAGCTCCTGCACATTTCAGTCGACATGTTCGTACGCTTCTCAACAACAAATTCGGTGACCGATGGACTGGTAGAGGCGGACCAATTCCATGGCCTCCGCGCTCTCCTGACCTCAACTCTCTTGACTTTCACTTATGGAGGCATTTGAAAGCTCTTGTCTACGCAACCCCGGTACCAAATGAAGAGACTCTTCGTGCTCGTATTGTGGACGGTTGTGATACAATACGCCATTCTCCAGAGCTGCATCAGAGCATCATGGATTCCATGCGACGGAGGGTGGATGCAAGTATCCTCGCTAACGGAGGACATTTTGAACATTTCCTGTAACAAATTGTTTGAAGTAATGCTGGTACGTTCTGTTGCTGTGTGTTTCCATTCTATGATTAATGTGATTTTAAGAGAAGTAATGAAATGAGCTCTGACATGGAAATTAAGCGTTTCCGGACACATGTCCACATAACATATTTTCTTTCTTTGAGTGTGAGGTATGTTTCCTGAAAGTTTTGCCGTACCTTTTTGTAGCACCCTGTACAGTTGTGGTAAGCTAATACCTAGAATGACGAAATGTACCAAGTTGAACATACTACCTACGACAAGATCATTAGAGATTGAACACGAACTCGGATTTGGGCCAGTTTAGGTGTTAACTCTTGGTGACCTATAAAAAGATAATTATAACGCCAAAAAAGGACAGTGGAAGAAACTTATCGTGTCCAAACAAGAATAAAGTTAACGCTACCTGGGAGGCAAATAAGAGTGAATAGTGTTTTGTTAATGTGACACCAATCCAACATCAAATTCACTTCTCTTGAGGAATTTAAATAAATCACATGAAATCTAAATCCAGAGTGCATTCCTCACAAACGAGAGTGCACTGTATGACGTGCCTTGCTAGTACAGATCATGTGAGAGAGGATAACCGCATCAAATAACTCCAAGCAAACAGCGATAAGAGGGAATTAAGTAGTATTAGATTGAAACTCTTATTAAAGGGAAAGAGTTTCCAACCGAATCTTTAGAGACGTTCAGCATCAGTCAATCACTGGCTTCCTCTTCGCCGGCCGCGGTGGCCGAGGGGACTGAGGACTGCACGGACACTACGGTCGGAGTTTCGAATCCTCCCTCGGGCATGGATATTTGTGCCGTCCTTAGTGTTAGGTAGTTCATAAGTAGTTTGTAAGTTTAGGGACGGATGACCCCGTAGTTAAGTCCCATAAGCTATACAAACATTTGATTTGCTTCCTCTTCTTTATCTCGAATTGAGCCACATACTGTAATAAGTAAAAACGTTATGACCGCTTTCTGAATAGCATATTCATCCACTTTTGATGCGCAATACAGCGATGAGCGTTTATGATACTGATTCGAACATTCATGGGTAAACTACCGGAAAATGTTGAAAGACATACGATGATTTGAGTACATCATTGGTTAGTTGGATTTCACATAATTCTCTTAACTAACTTGCACCGGCGTTTACTGCAGGTTATCACTTGAAGTGTGTGATTTATTTGAGGCTTTCCTTTCCTAATTGATAAGCGGTCTCTATTATCTGAAGCACAGTTTTTCTCATACGCTACACATCATGTTAGGATGTCTTTAAGGTGAGATTTTCCGCTATGTGTGTTAAGCGAGTGTGTATAACACAGTCGTTGATCTTCGCTACACAAAGACAGGAGCTCAGATGAAAGAAAAGTCGTTGCAGAAATCCGCACATTGACTAACATGAATGACATGGTTAGTATTGCCCAGATACAGCGTTATTTCCCGCCAGTAAGGGAGTCTAGTATTCTCGTGACGCTGATTCATAGTTTTTTGTAGATACTTCACGAAGCATCTGGAACCTTTAGGCGTTGAGAATAGTCGGTCGTAATGTCTTCTGGGCGCGGTTTTATAGGACTTCCTGTGCGACGGTCTTACTGTGCCATGAGGTGAGGTCTATGACTGGTGGCAGACCAAAATTATGCTCTTTCGTGATGATCTAGGCAGTTGCAGAAAGGCTAAGTCGGTATCAGGACGTGTTGTGGTGGACGGTGCCTTCATGCCGATATACATCTCCACGTGGCGATCAATGGTAAGGCTCACTGCTGTTGCGCAGACGCGCATCACGACTCAGGAGGTTGTGAGTAATTAGTTATTGCTGGCTTTTATTAGAAAATGTGTGCTCGTTTACAAAGCCCTCCACGTAAACAGGGATCCGCACTTCTGCTAATAGCCATGCATCCAGTAGCTAAGGTAGTCTACTCGTTTCTCATGAGCTGAGGCAATGATAATTCTTGTGTCTCCACTCTGCATTTGTGTAGAGAAGTTTAAAGCATAGTGTTTTTTTTTTTTTTTTTTTTTTTTTTTTTTTCTTCGGCATTAATATGTGAGATGTATTCTGCCTTTGACCGTTACCTCGAACGGAGTATGTCGGTGTGCAAAGATTAGTAATCAGTTGTTAAATAGGGTCTATTACCCATTCAGTAATAAAGTTCTCTGCCGTCTCTCAGGGGGCATGCTTCCGTAAATCACTCTGTGAAATATATGTATTTTTATCGTATATACTCAAGTTGTAAGGAAACATGTATCTGTTGTTGTTATCGTCTTCAGTCCGGAGACTGGTTTGATGCAGCTCTCCACCCTACTCTATCCTGAGCAAGCCTTTTCATCTCCTCATAAGAACGACAACCCACATCCACTTGAATCTGCTTACTATACGCGTCTCTTGGTCTCCCTCTGCGGTTTTTACCCCACACACTTCCCTCCAATGCTAAATTTACGATTCCTCGATGTCTAAGAATGTGTCCTACCAAGCGATCCCTTCTTTTAGTCAGGGTATGCCAAAAATTCCTTTTCTCACCAATTCTGTTCAGTACCTCTTCATTAGTTATGCGATCTACCCACCTAATCTTCAGCATTCTCCTGTACCACCACATTTCGAAAGCCTCTATCCTCTTCCTGTCTACACTGCTTATCGTCCATGTTTCACTCCCACACAAGACAACACTCCACACAAATGCCTTCAGAAAAGACTTCCTTACACTTAAATTAATATTCGATGTTAGCAAATTTCTCTTTTTCAAAAATGCTTTTCTTCCCATTGCCATTCTGCACTTTATATCATCTGTACTGCGACCATCGCATGTTATTTTACTACCCAAGTAACAAAACTCATCTACCACCTTCAGTGTTTCGTTACCTAATCTAATTCGTTCAGCATCGCCTGATTTTCTAAGACCGCATTCCATTATTTTTGTTTTGCTCTTGTTAATGTTCATTTTATACGCTCTCTTCAACAGACTGTCCATTCCCTTCAACTGCTCTTCTAGGTCCTTTGCTGTCTCTGACAGAATTACAATGTCATCAGCAAAACGCAATGTTTTTATTTCTTCCCCCTGAACTTTAATTCCTATTCCAAATTTTTCCTTGCTTTCCTTCACCGCCTGCTCGATGTACAAATTGAATAGCATCGGAGAAAGGCAACAACCCTGTCTTAATCCCTTCCCAACTGATGCTTCCCTTTCATGCCCTTCGAGTCTAATAACTGCGGTCTGGCTTTTGTACAAGTTGTAAATAACTCTCCCTTCCCTGTATTTTACCCCTGCTGACATCAGAATTTGAAAGAGTGTATTCCAGTCAACATTGTCAAACGCTTTCTCCAAATCTACAAAAACTAATAATGTAGGTTTGCCTTTCCTTAATCTATCTTCTAAGATAAGACGTAAAGTGAGTATTGCCTCCCGGGTTCCTACGTTCCTCCTGAATCCAAACTGATCTTCCCCGAGGCCAGCTTCTACCAGCTTTTCCATTCTCCTATAGATAATTCGTGTTAAAATTTTGCAGCCATGACTTATCAAACTGATGGTTCTGTAATTTTCACACCTGTCTGTGCCTGATTTCTTTGGAATGGGGATTATTACATTTTTCTTAAAGTCTGAGGGTATTTCGCCTGTCTCATACATCCTACACACCAGTTCAAATAGTTTTGTCATGGCTGGCTCTCCCAGAGACTTTAGTAGATCTGAGGGTATGTCATTTACTCCTGGGCCCTTGTTCCGACCTAGGTCTTTCAGGGCTCTGTCAAATTCATCTCTCAGTATAGTATCTCCTACTTCATCTTGATCTACTTCCTCTTTCCTTCCTACAACATCGTCTCTAAGTTCATTTCCTTTGTAGAGCTGCTCTATGTACTCTTTCCACCTTTCAGCTTTCCCTTCTTTGCTGAGAACTGGTTTTCCATCTGAGTCCTTGATATTCATAAAGCCGTTTTCCTTATCTCCAAATGTTTCTTTTATTTTCCTGTAGGCTGTATCTATTTTTCCCCTATTTATACATTCTTCTACAGATTTGCATTTGGCTTCTAGCCACTCCAGCTTAGCCATTTTGCAGTTCCTGTCAATCTCATTTCTTAGTCGTCTGTACTCCATTTTGCCTGTTTCATTTACTGAATTTTTATATTTTCTCCTTTCATAAATTAAATTTAGTATTTCCTGTGTTATCCAAGGATCTTTTGTAGGTCTTGCCTTTCTACCTATGTTGTCCTCTGCTGCCTTCACTATTTCATCTCTCAATGCTACCCATTCCTCTTCTACTGTTTTATTTCCCCCTGTTTCTGCCAATTGATGCCTAAATCTCCCTCTGAATTTCTCCAGAACTTCACTTTCCTTCAATTTATCTAAGTCCCATCTCCTTATTTTCCTACCTTTCTGCAGTTTTTTTCAGTTTCAGCCTACAGTTCATGACTAACAAGTTATGGTCTGATGACCCCGTAGTTAAGTCCCATAAGCTTTACAAACATTTGAACATTTGCAAATTGGATTTATTAATTCATATTTATTCCCGTTTACATACCGTATACTGTAATGAGTGCCTCAGTTAATGTTATCTTTTAATTAGCTGCTCTAACGGTTTTCCCTTGTTGAGTGTTGCTGTATAGCAAATCGTTTATTAAGTTTATGGAAGGAATCTCTCTTTAAAATGTACATCTTATCGTAAAGAAATGAATGTTTCGACATACTCGCAGAAGCATTACTACTGAGCATCACATGCATCCAGCATTGTGCATTAGGGAAAAGCAAACTGGAACCTGCAGCCAGTGAAGGTGCTGCGGCTCCATCAGGCGCAGTGAGGGAGCCGTTAAGTGTACAGCGCTTCACTCTCAGGGCCCACATCTCCTGATTAGTGGCGCTGCCAGCGCATCCTCGTCTCTGCCTCCATCCTAGTGGCTGCCTCGCTGCACTCGTTTACCGTCTCTCACTGTGCGTCGTCAGAAATTTTCGGAAACTTGCTCTTTACATCTTCATCGAAGAGAATGACTTGCTGAGGTAACAGACAACCATTTGGGGCAGTGCTATAACTATGGGGGGGGGGGGCGATGAGGGGGATATAACCTCCCCCTCCCCAGAACCCGAAAAAAAAGAAAAAAAAAACAAGAAAGAAAGAAAGAAAGAAAGAAAAGAAAATGAAATCGTATAACAGCAATCTATTTTTGGTAAGGATTGGAAACTTGGGGTATTTTACCATAAGCTTTCAAATGTTCAAATGTTTGTTAAGCTTAGGGGACTTAACTACGGGGTCATCAGTCCCTAAAATTACAAACTACTTATGAACTACTTACGAACTAGGACGGCACAAATATCCATGCCCGAGGGGGGATTCCAACCCCCGACCGTAGTAGTCGTGCAGACCGTGACTGGAGCGCCTCAGTCCCCTCGGCCACCGCGGCCGGCCCATAAGCTTTCATTGGATGGGAGTGAATTAGTTTCTTCAGCAGAAGTGGTAGATGGTAGTCTGTCTGGAAACTGATTAAAATTTTCCTCGTCAAGCAGATCTATCCCCCTCCCCCCCCCCCTTCCCCAAAGCCAAGTCCTAGTTACGCCACTGATTTGGGGTAGAATAGATGCGGCGCGTTTTTGAGCATAGAGACGAGACCTGCATTGCAGTGATCTAATATATAAAGCAGCGTGACCGTATGTTCGTACGTGTTGCATACAAATCTACATTTTTGTTCCAATCTTTATGAAATTTTGTACACGTAAGCTTCAATTCATGCGGACGGTCGCCATAAGTGTAAGAATCACATGCGATATATAGTTCACGAGATATGACGTCATAAACAATGAGATGCGCTGAAAAACTGCTTCATTTTGCGACAATGCTGCTCATTTTCTCCTAAACCACTGGACCGATTGCAACCAAATTTAGTACACACATTCCTTACCGTGAGGTAACAATTGCTGCACGGTTAAGAATCACATACGGCACATGGTTCAAACGATATTACGTCATAACCAATAGAAATCGCAAAAAAGCCACATAATGCGGCGAGACTTTCGAAATACACTGTATGAGAATGACAGTACTTAGCGACTTGCAACAAACTTTAAATATAATTTCAAACCTTTATTAAACTTTTTCTCGCTGGCAACCACAGTAAAATGATCAAAGGAAAACAGTTTCTCGCTTATTACTTTTCCGCTGTTTATGGAGTAAAACTAGTGCTCTCGGTATGACGTTACAATTTATAATTTGTACACTACAAATTGTAGCCACAAGAAATTTTACATACAGTATACATGCATATAGTACCTTCTAAATTGTATTACAGTACCACATTCTTTACTACTAATTGTATTCCCAAGAGATTTTACATACAGCCCTTATACATATAAATATATACCTGAAAAATGGCAGGAATAAATAAATAAATACCCGGGCAACGCCGGGTTTTCAGCTAGTGTTTATTAAATCAGGACCAGATGCACGTCAGCAAACAGTCTTTCTCTGGAGAAGAACTTCGCCAGTACCATACATTCAAAATTTTCTGGTAGTTTAAAACTGTGTAATGGACCTGTTATCGAACCTGGCCAAGCGCTCTACCGACTGAGCTATCCTGGAACGTTTTATGGCTTGTCCTCACAATCTTACATCCGCCAGTATCTCACCTCCTACCTTCCAAACTTTACAGAAGTCCTCCTTCGAATCTTGCAGAGCTACTCATTCATTCATAGTTATGCATAATTTGTGTGAACGTGCGTGTGTGAGAACGATTATGTTGTGTGGTAATATTTGAAAGCAATCTAACAAACTTAAAATTCACCATTCCAGCGAAATAATGGTAAGTTTTTTCCCCTATGGCAACTTTTGTTAGACACTGCCAAGGCTTAAAAATTGAAATCTCACAATGAATATGTTGAAGTTCAGAGTATATCTTGATCGGTTTGTAAACATAACATCGTTAGTTTCTCATCAAGTATAAATGTTAATTAACAAATTTGAAATAATTTTTAATTATCACATTTTCATTTTTAATTAGTGGTTGTATTGGAATAAATTAAATTTGATACATGCAGTTGTTAAATGAAAAAAGAAAAGGATGGAGCAATATCGCAATGAAATTTATAGATACAGAGAGTGGATATTATTTTATTCGTATCATATGTGGAAATAAAGCTTTACCGCGTATTCTTATAATTTTTGTAGACAATAATTAAAAGCGGAGTAAAGTTATGTTCATAAAAAAGTTTTCTGTATTTGTTAGTTAATGTTTCGATTTTGTACTAAATTAATGAATGCAGACGCACTTCCAGTGAGGTTCAAACCAACGTAATCCTGATCAGAAACCGTTTACACTGTATGCAGACGTGCCAACTTCCTTCTTTATAGAATTACGTCCAGCCACCTTTACGCATTTCAGTTACTTCTTCTCTGGTCAGCCTCGCCAAATTTTCCAAAAATAGCAAAAGGTAATAATATAAACTCGTAATGTACTCTTAGAACTGATCATTTCATTTCTCTATAGAAATGCGATTCAAAACTTATCCGTCAAGTAAATTTAATGAAACACATCAAGATAAATTAAAAATGCGTGTTCTCCTTTAACTGACAACTTTGACTAGTAGTAAATTAAAATTTTACTTCGTTATAGCGAATTTAATGTTATTTCTCTCTTTTTAAGGCACCAAATTTCTTCTGAATCAGAACATATTTAAAAGGAAAGGAAGTTCAGAGTTATCATCCTCTTGAGGAATGGGATTTTACATTTTATGTTTTTGTTAGAAATTTTGTGTAACTGACGAATAAACTTGAAGAACGTAGTGTAATACTAACTAGGTCTTTCGCAGAGGAAGTTTGCACAGTTTTGTGTACTCAAATCTTCATCTGCCAGCCAGATCTGGATTTGACTTGATTTCTCTAGATCAATTGAGGCTACTGCTGGTAAGGTTAATTCTACACGACACCGTCAGTCTCTTCACCATTCCTATCGTTTGTCTACTTTAACATCGCTGTCGATAGGATGTTAATTTCTAATGTTGCTGCTATCCTTCAAATCTTCCAGTGTATTTCTTATTTAGCACATATGCCAGTGTCTCTCTTATTTAGCACATATGCCATACGATCGGTCAAATGTCCAAATGTTTGTAAATATAACGGACTTAACTTCTTTGGTTATTAGTCCCTACGCTAACAAACTACTTAAACTAAGTTAAACTAACCTAAATACAACATACACATCATGACCAATGGAGGACTCGAACCTCTGACGCCGAGCAAACGCACGCTTCGCTGCAAGACGCCTTAGAGCGCTCGGCCACTGCACCGTGGTATTATGATCATTACCCAAAATTTCATTTTAATCTACTAAAGGTGAAGTTCTCGCATTTACAAGTCATTTGGAGGAAGACTGTTTAAGAATTTTAGTATTTCCATCTATGTTTTTGGTACTTATTCGTTTTATAAGACTACTATATAATTGGTGTTGTACACAATTACGGAATTTTCAGAATATTTCATGCGCGTTTTCAGATAGTAATGGAAATTATTGTATTTCGTACATTACGTTTAGCGCTTGTTTTCGTTGCTCATACTTTTATTTCATCTATACAAATAGGCATGTAATACACAATTCTACTTACTGCACAGTCGCAGTGAGGCTTTAGTCGGAGCGACCAGGAAACGACGCTTTCCTGCCTAGTTTTTCTTTCCCTTCATTCCAGTTGGACTTTTTGACATTTATGGCGGCATTGTATATTTTTCTCAGATTCTTCGCTATTTGTCATAACTATTTCGAGCAAATGGCCTGCTGTATTTTGTTCTTTCACAACGAATGTTTTCAAAACTATCGCAGTATATGAAAGTTTTTGCTATTTCATACATTTCTTAAACACATTTATATCATAGTGTATTTATGCTTGATGTATTACTTGTCGCACTTCTTTCGGCTTATTTGGAATGGCTATTTACACTGAGTTTTTTATCACTATTGCTTCGTTCTCTATTTTATCCAAATTGTCTTCAGCAGCCATAAGCACATGATAATGTTCCTCAGAGTATTTGTTTTCTGAAAGCATCCTCGTAAATTGATTTACTTTTATTGACAGAATTTGGATTATATAAATATAACAATATTCTGAATCTTTTACGATTCTTTACCTCTTTTGGAATCCCATTTCGTTTCGTTACCCTTTACTGATATGTTATGAATCTTCGTCAGTGCCATTTTCCCCAACTCCAGGCCCAGATATATCCATAGTGAGATAAGTGAACAGGACAGTGTAATATCTGTGTACTGCTGCTCAACTTTACCCAATAAACATTCGTCCAGGGTTCCTATGTCACAATTTGCTTTCGGTTTCTCACCTGATCTGTTTATGGAGTTTGTCCGACGTTGGTTTTCATTGACAACTTACGCCTTATGATTGCTTACGATCACATTCCAATGTACTTGCTGACGTTATTCTTCTACAGCTCGTCTATTTTAGCTGAACTTGCCATGTCAAAAATTATTACTCCTTACTTATGTCAGAGAGAGTTCTGGACGTGGACTGTCACGTGACATCATCGAACGGCTGGTTTCCGTAAAATCAGTGGACGGTGTCAAATCACCGTTATTTTTGCAAATATCTCATAAACGATGCGAGATACGAAAAAATATAACGGAGCAAATTTGTAGGAAATTTTCTCCTCTACAAATTCAATTAATCAATTTTCGTGTATGTTGAACGGTTTATTTGCAACTAAAATTACATTACAAACGGCTTTTCTGGGTGTTACTAACGTAGTTTTTGTCCGAAATATTTGAAAACGCCAGCTTCTGGTCACTGGTGGGCAACAATTTTATCTGTAAAATTTGGTGCTGATCGGTTAAACAGTTCGACTGTGGGAACAGGTTGCGGACAGACAGACAGACATTCCTAAATCGCCGTAATTTTTGCAAATATCTGTGAAACTATACGAGATATGAAAAAAAATATAAGAGAGCAAAGTTGTAGACAAATTTCTCCTCTACAAGTCCGTGTATTCAGTTTACGTGTCAGATGATCGGTTAAGGCGTTATTTTTATTTAAATTTCGAACTGTCAAAAGACGATCGCAAAGGCCCACTTTCAGTGTTAGTACCGTATCCTAAAGTGGACCAAAAGGAATGCGGGTAAATAATTATGAGCAGCGCAGTGATCGCATTATCGTAGTCAAGATAGATACGAAGCCAACACCGGTTACATTAGTACAGGTTTATATGCCAACTAGCTCTGCAGATGATGAGAAGATCGAAGAAATGTATGAGGAGGTAAATGAAATTATTCAGACAATTAAGGAAGAGGAAAACTTAATCGTTATGGGAGACTGGAATTCGGTAGTAGAAAAGGAAGGGCAGGGAAGATACTAGGTGAATATGGGCTGGGCGAAAGAAATGCAAGAGGAAGCCGCCTGATAGAATTTTGCACGGAACATAATTTAGTTATAACAAACACCTGGTTTAAGATTCACGAAAGAAGGTTGTATACGTGGAAGAGACCAGGAGACACCGGGAGGTACCAGATAGGTTTTATAAAGGTAAAACATAGATTTTGGAATCAAGTTTTAAACTGTAAGACTTACTCAGGGGCAGATATAGACTCTGACCATATCTTATTGGTCATGAATTGTAGGCTGAAACTGAAAAATTGGAGAAAGGTAGGAAAATAAGGAGATGGGACCTGGATAAATGAAGGAACCTGAAGTTCTAGAGAATTTCAGAGGCAGGATAATAAAAGAGACATTTGGAGACAAGAAAAACAGGTCCATGACTATCGAGAATTCAGATGGAAAACCAGTTCTCAGCAAAGAAGAGAAAGCTGAAATGTGAAAATAATTTAGAGGGTCTCTATAAAGAAAATGAACTTGGAGACAATATTGTAGAAAGGGAAGAAGAAGTAGATGAGGATGAAATTGAAGATACTATACTAAGAGATGAATTTGACAGACCACTGAAAGACCTAAGTCCAAACAAGGCCCCTGGAGTTGATGACATTACCTCAGAGCTACCGAAATCTCTGGAAGAACCAGCCATGACAAAACTATTTCACCTGGTGTGTAAGATGTATGAGATCGGCGAAATACCCTCACACTTTAAGAAAAATGTAATAATCCCCATTCCAAAGAAATCAGACGCAGACAGGTGTGAACATTACAGAACCATCAGTTTAATAAATAATGGTTGCAAAATACTAAGAATTATTTACTGAAGAATGGAAAATCTGGTAGAAGCCGACGTCTGGGTAGATCAGTTCGGATTCAGAAAAAATTGTAGGAAGACGGGAAGCAATACTCCCTTTAAGACTTATCTTAGAAGCTACATTTCTAGCTTTTGTAGATTTGGAGAAAGCTTTTGACATTGTTGACTGGAATACACTCTTTCAAATTCTGAAGTAAGCAGGAGTAAAATACAGGGAACGGAAGGTTATTTACAACTTTTACAAAAACCAAATGGCGATTGTTAGAGTTAAGGGCATGAAAGGGGAGCAGTTAATGGGAAGGGAGTAAGACAGGGTTGTAGCCTTTCTCTAATGTTATTCAATTTGTACATTCTGCAAGCTATAAAGGAAAGCACGGAGAAATTTGGAGAAGGATTAAAGTTCCGGGTGAAGAAATAAAAACACTGCGTTTTGCCGATGACATTGTAATTCTGTCAGAGACAGCAAAGGACCTGGAAGAGCAGCTGAACGGAATGGACAGTGTGTTGAAAGGTGCGTATACGATGAACATTAACAAGAGCAAAACAAGGGTAATGGAGTGCAGTCTAAGAAAATCAGGCGATGCTGGAGCAATTATATTAAGTAATGAAACAATAAAGGTGGTAGATGAGTTTTGTTACTTGGGCAGTAAAATAATACATGATGGTCGGAGTACAGAGGATATAAAATGCAGAAAGGCAATGGGAAGAAAAGCATTTTTGTAAAAGAGAAATTTGTTAACATCTAATATTAATTTACACACAATGAAGTTCTTTCTGAAGGCATTTGTGTGGAGTGTTTCCTTGTATGGGAGTGAAACTTGGACGATAAACAGTACGGACAGGATTGAGGCTTTTGAAATGTGGTGTTACAGAAGAGTGCTGAAGATTAGGTGGGATGGATCGTGTAACTAATGAGGAGGTACTGAAGAGAATTGAGGAGAAATGGAATTTCTGGTATACCTTGACTAAAAGAAGGGATAGATTGGTATGATATAGTCTTAGACATCAAGGAATCGTGAATTTACCATTGGAGCGAAGTGTTTGGGGTAAAAACCGCAGAGAGAGACCAAGAGATGAATACAGTAAGCAGATTCAAACGGATGTAGGTTGCCGTTCTTATGAGGAGATGAAGAAGCTTGCTCAGGATATAGTAGGGTGGAGAGCTGCACAATCCAATCTCCGGACTGAAGACCACAACAACTACAGGGAAGGTGATCCGGTTAAACGTCAATACCGCCTGGACAGCGGACGCGTTGTGTTTAATAGAGCTACTTGAGTCGAATGTTGAATGAGGTATGGTACATCGTTTTGTGCGTAGAAGCATGATGCGAGTGAAAATAATTGAATGGAATAAAGAGTATACCGGTGCTCGTAGATAGTTTATGGACAGAGGATATAGACTTAAGGAAAGGGTTATTGCTCGCAATAGTTAGTGCTTTTCAAGAGGAGTATTTTGACTGGTATGATGGGGGAGGTGAGGATGGGCCAGTTACCTACAAACAGTCATGCGTCAAAAATTTCACACTTAAGGGAGGTGATTGGGATGAAATTCAATCTGTGCTGCACGAGTTTCAGGATTTGTTTAACGCATAAGGGCCACCACCGGTGACGAAGAATAAGCAGCAAAGAATTCTAATGGACAACAAACCTCTGGTATATTAAAAACAATAAAATAAAAACCGCCGCGGCGGTCTGGCCGAGCGCATTGAAGCCCCTACCAGGTTGTGGAAATAACGTAACCGGTAAACGTGAAATTACAGTTACCGACGCGGACAACAATAGTGCATGCCAACAGAGTGAAACCTTTCAAAGCGGTAGTTGAACTGCTACCCCCCGATGGTACCCGTTAGGTCGAGGGATGAGGGTCGAGAGAGAGCAAAACACATCGCGTCACCACGAAAGGTACGTGTGGTTGCGAAAAATTTGAGGCAGCAAATATAGATAAGGTGACGCTACGATAAGGAAAGGTTGTTAGGAATTTTTGGATGGCGTAAATTTTATAAGGGTGTTTTTTTTTCTTGCCTCTTTTCTTTGCTATTCTTAAGGGGTAGGTACGTAACGTTGTTGTTTATTTTTTTCAGATAGTGCTGTCCAACACAATAGGTCGTCACGATGTGTTGGTGCTAATTAGTTTAGCGGTATGTTTAGTTAATCTGAGCAACGGACTAAGAGTGAACAGGTTGCAGAGTGGAGTTGTCATCAGTTTTAAAGCAGAGATCGGTAGTTACGACTAACCATAAGTAGACTGTGACCCTGGAATACAGTTTGTGAGCACTAAGATACCAACTTTGAAGTTTGGAAGTAGAATTTGATAGAATGCAGGAAATAATGGGTAAGTGAGAGATATTTCAAGATGTAGCAAGTGAGGACGTTACAGTATTACGGCATATGCAGGAAATGGTTCCGCAAACCCTTAAAAGTACCAAACGGGATTGGATAGACGCTGGAGGCAAACTCTTGAAGACGATTTTCGCCACATCGGACACCGAAGACATTAAGGAAGGAAGGAAGCTTAGGGGTTTAACGTCCCGTCGACAGCTTGGTCATTAGAGACAGAGCTAACGCTCGGAGTTTAGGGTAAGGATGGGGAAGGAAATCGGCCGTGGCCTTTTGAAAGGAACCATCCCGGCATTTGCCTGGAGTGATTTAGGGAAATCACGGAAAACCTAAATCTGGATGGCCGGAGGTGGATTTGAACCACCACCCTCTCGATTGCGCGTCCAGTGCGTTACCACTGCGCCACCTCGCTCGGTCGGATACTGAAGACATTGTGTAGCTGAACGCCATTTTAGAGGATATGGGGAATACGGTGGAGCCGGCTAAGGCAACGGTGTCAAGACATACTACACAAATAGGGGGCTAGAGCAGGCAATGCTGAATAACACTAGGGACATCAGGACGATTACACATGAGTTATGTAAGTACTTACTTTCGGCCACCAATATATTAAACGTAGATTTAAGAATGGTGCAGACGCATCTCGACACAGTAGATGCAAAGTTAACATTGGGGAGGGCTCTGCGATTGCTTACAGACCAAGTGGTTGATGCAAGGTTAACAGCAGTAGAATTGCAGGGGGCTGTCCACCTAGCTATACAGGGGAACGTATCGACTGCATTTTGGCAGCCGGACATTTGCAGCTCAATATTGCGCAGGGTTGACAAGCAGCTTCAGCAAACAGTAAAATTAATTTTTCCGTTGGATAGAGTACATTTATCACGACATAATCATATGGCCACAGTAAGCGTAAGCCCTTATAATGCTGTATTGTAAATCCATGTTTCCTTTCCACTGCCAGATAAAATGAGCGTTTATGACGCATAAATGGTACATGCATGTCCGATAATGTGGGACAAGCTGGGTAAGTTTGTGCATTTAAATCATAGCAAATATTGTTAATCTCCCCCACGACAAATGGCAGCGCGGTAATGACAGCAGCAGAGTTGTGTGAATGTTTGTTTGATAAAGTAATTATATGCCCATTCCGGATGATTAGATTGAATATCGAGGAACGTGTGTCTCAGCTAGTTTTTGGGAGCCCGAATACGTCAGCTAGCCAGCAGGAAATTCTACCCTCGACGATTTACTTTTTCTAGCAGTTTGGGAGTCATTGGATATACGCAGTCCAACAGCCTACCAATATTTTTTTCCAGTTTTTTAGTGATAAATAACAGCCGCCATTCAGCATCCGAAACTACGTGGTAGTGGTTTGATGCTTAACGATACATTATGTTCTATTAGTGGGGCTAGTCTTCATTCACCCGCGACCATCATTGGCTTTAGTAAAATGAATTTATCGTATCCTCTTGTATATTGGCCGGATATTTTCATGCTGATATTGTCAGAACAGAATCTATCCTACTTCAATGATTCACTAGATCCTGCATTCCTTATATCCCTGAATCATTTTATCGACACCCAGCAATGAAAAATTGACAACAACCCTTAAGACAGCATGTGTTGCAAATTAAGCAAGAGCAAAGGACAAGAACTATAGTCATAAGTTTTGTGTTCCAGCCTCGTCGCCGCTTTTGTGTCCCAGCCTCATCGCCGCTTTTGTGTCTCGTTTCCGTCGTAGATGTCGGTGGCCGAGTAGAAAGACCGACACAGGAATAAAGGATGCACGCTTGTGCAGGTAGTAGGTGACCAACCAGTGGGACAGCAGAAACTAGAAACACTAGAGTAAATTAGAACGAGATATATATTTCTTAGAGAATTAGTTATACTTAACTTTTACATAGATCAGTACTGCAGAATGCTGATACATAGTTGAGCTAGAGACCTGCCTAGTGCCTATCCGATAGCCAAGTCTTCACTGGTGCCTATCTGATTCCGAAGTGTTAACTGGTTCCTATCTCAGTCCCAAGTGAACGATGTCGTTCAGTGGTGGCCACGAGCGGAGTTGTGTCAGAGAGCGCCCGTGGCTGACGTCGTAAGAACGCCGCGCCGTGCGTGCATGGCGGCACAAGGCGAAAGTAGGTGGCGCGCACTTTAGACTTGTGCGACACCAAACCCCTCCCCCTCTCCCCCAAACCGCCGCGTCGTCGTGGCGTAGGACTGAGGGCCACGGCGACGGCACTGGGAGGAGGGCCTGGGCGGAGGCGTTACTGGTGGGACGGGCGTCGTAGCTGAGGCTGGGATCGAGACAACGGCCGCGATCCCGGTATACACCTGGCGATCCCCCGGGAAACCCACCAAAACGAGGGGAAGGGCGAACACCTCCGCCCAAAGGGAGCAGGTCTTCTTGTTCTGAGGTGCGTGGCCCAGGCGGCGGGGGCACGCACAGTCCCGGAGTCCCTCTCGGCGACGCTGGCAGCTGCGGCGGCGACAGAGGCGGAGAGGCAGACTGCATAGGAGGCGCGTCCACCTCCATGGGTACGATCTTGTAGTCCGGGGACGCTGGACCCGTTGGCGAGCGATGTGGCTGTGCTCCCTGGCGGTGAACTGGGTCTGGAATCAAGAAACCAGAGACAGGATCGCGCGGTCTGTGCAGACGCAATTGATTTGCGTCGCGCCGCAGCTCTGACCCTGTGGAAGAACGTACAACATACATATTGCGACCGAGCAAGCGCTGAATGGTGCCCGGCAACCAACGGTTCTTCCCTGCAAACACCTTGTACAGCACCGGCGTAGAAACCTGAAAACGCGTAGCGCCATACGAACCGACTCGGTGCGTGGGAGGCTGCAGCAGGTGAAGGAGAGTGCGGTGACGGCGGCCGTGTAGCATCTCCAGGAGACGGGCCGTCACGTGGCATGCACCGATACGTAGACAGGAAAATGTGAAGAGCTTGCTGCCTGGAGTGCTGACCTTTCATCTTTTCCATGTGAGACTCGAATGTTCGAACGAAACGTTCTGCTTCACCATTGGACTGAGGGTGAAAAGGTGCGGTGGTGATATGCTGAATGCCATTCACACGACAAAACTGTTGAAATTCCGCACTAACAAACTGAGGTCCATTGTCAATGACGATAGTTTTAGGCAAACCTTCGATGCAAAACACTGATGTTAAGGCACTGATTGTACTAGACGCTGTCGTTGAGTTCATGGCAGTCACGAAAGGAAACTTGCTGAAAGCATCTACAACAATTAACCAGCGCGTATTCCAGAAAGGTCCGGCAAAGTCAATGTGTAAACGTTGCCATGGTCCCTTGGGACGTGGCCAGTCTGAGAAACGTTGCGGAGGAGCCACCTGATGGTCCGCACAAACCGTGCACTGTGACGTCATACTCTCTATCTGGGCGTCCATATCAACCCAGGTACAATGACGTCTGGCCAGTTGCTTTGTCCTAACAATACCCCAATGTCCTTGATGCAGGAGGCGTAACACTTCTCGTTGCAGGGAACGAGGAACAATCACTCTTGCTTGGTCGTTGTCGGTATGCAACAACAGTACACCCTGACTTAAAGACAATGCCAGACGTTGTGCAAAATAACGTCGAACCAGAGGCCGCTCAATGTCTTTGGCTCTGGCAGGCCAACCAAAGCGAACAAAACGTGCTACCATTCTTAGGTCTGCATCCGCCACTGTTTCATGTGCAACCCGACGAGAGTTCAAAGGGAAATCTGCGACAGCGGAAGCATCTCTGGAATCTATCTGACAACATGTCATTTCCGAAGGATCAAATGACAAATCCTGGCCAACCGGAAGTCGGGAAAGTGTGTCCGCGTTGGCGTGTTATGTGGTAGGTCGGTACAAAATCTCATACTGATAATTAAACAGTATTAAGGACCATCTCTGAAGCTTTTGTGCCGTTTGTGGCGGAATTGGCTTTGTGGGTGAGAACAACGACGTGAGAGGCTTGTGGTCAGTCAACAAATAGAATTTTCTGCCATAGAGATAATGATGAAACTTTGTGACGCCGTAAATGACTGATAAGGCCTCATTTTCTATCTGACAGTAATTCTGTTGCGTTGACGTCAGTAGCTTGGATGCAAAGGCGATAGGACGATCGTGAGAACCAATACGATGTGACAATATTGCACACAGACCGTACGACGAGGCATCCACTGCTAGCACTACAGGCTTCTGGAGGTCAAAGGGAATCAAACATGAATCACTGAGTAGTGCAGACTTTAATTTGTCAAAGGCAACTTGGCAATCTTTAGACCATACAAAAGGAACATTATTCCTACTTAAGTGATGCAGTGGAGCTGCAATCTGAGAGGCATTGGGAATAAATCTGAAATAATAGTTAAGCTTTCCCATTACTGCTTGCAATTCCTGCACCTTCTTAGGACGAGGCAAATCTTTGATCGCTTGAAGATGTGACTGTAAGGGATGGATTCCTTGGGCATTAATCACATGGCCTAGGTACTCTATTTCAGTTTGAAAAAACGAACACTTTCCTTTATTGCAACATATACCTGCTGCAATCAACACTTTGAAAAGGCACTCCAGGTTTGCTAAATGTTCTTCAACTGTGCGCCCTGGTACCACAATATCATCATAATAGTTCGAGCAACACGGTACAGAAACTGTCAGCTGTTCCAAGAAACGCTGAAAAATAGCGGGGGCGGAAGAACTGCCAAAGGGTAGGTCTTGAAATTGAAAAAGGCCCATGTGAGTATTAATGACGAAAAACTTTGTTGACTCGTCATCTAGCGGAATTTGTAAGTTTGCCTCTGCTAAATCAATCTTAGAAAAGAAGCGAGACTGTTCTAATTTGTCCATCAGTTCGTCAGATCTGGGCAGGGGGTAAGTGTCTACAATTGTTTGACTGTTCACTGTTGATTTGAAGTCCGCACAGAGGCGAAGTTTTCCTGACTGCTTGGTTATAATTACTAAAGGCGAGGCCCACTGAGTCGCATAAACAGGAGAAATCGCCCCACTATCTTGCCAACGTTTAAGTTCTTCGGCAACTGTATCACGCATTGCGATAGGCACTGGTCTACCTTTACGAAATTTTGGAACTGCAGATTCTTTTAAAGTTACATGTGCCACGACGTCTTTTGCACAACCTAGTTCCGGCGAAAACAAGTCACTGTATTTTTCACACAATGCATTAATTTTGCCCTGAGGCACTACTGACGAAATTTGAAGCACATCTCTTTGAATTGCTAAGCCAAACAAGTCAAATGCATATAGTCCAAAAATGTTCTGTGTAGATTTGTCCTGAAGAACTACAAAAGCAACTGTTTTTGTTACACCTTGAAAAGAGGCGGGCAGGCTACACGTTCCTAGCACGGGAATATTTTGACCTGTATACGCTGTTAACAATTGCTGAGACGGCGAAAATTTTGGCGAACCCAGAAGTTCATAAGTATCTTTATTTATTAATGTGACAGCGGAACCAGTATCAAACTGAAATTTCACAGTCGTATTTTCTATGCAAAGAGTCACAAAAAGTTTTTGCTTGTGGCGCTCGACAGGTGCGCGAATGTGGGCAACGTCTGATACAGCTTGTTTGCTGCGCTTGCGCGATGCGCGGGCCGCGTAGTGAAGTAAGCGGCGTAGAATCGGCACACAGTGGATTAACAACACTGTCACTAGATGGCACTACCGCCGGATCAGCGTCCACGCAATGCGAGGCTGCTGCACTAAAATTTATTTGAGTAGCTACATCAAGTCTACTGTCACTAGCTACACAGTACTGGGCACTTTTACAAGGATAAGTTGTAGAAGGCACTAGGTCCACTACAGGATTGCACTGTACATAGTCATTTTGCTTGACCCAAACCCTTTTCCGTTGCACAGTTTTACGCGCTCGACAGCGCTTGTTTCGTGGCTCACAACATAGTTTTGCAATAGGTGTAGAAGAAAATTCTTGCATTTGAGTACCAACAAAAGCACCGTTCAAATCCACAGCGTGTATAACATTTACTGTATGAACTGTTCGTGCACTGTGCGAAGTACTTTTTCTAATGGCACCGTTCTTTGAGTTGACATTCTGCATACACACTGTCTGTACATGTCCTGTTTTGCCACATTGATAACAGGTTGCGTTGCGACTAGGGCAATGCGCATGTTTGTGGCGAGATACACACTGAGGGCAAGACTTACGAACATTTTTCTGAAACGAGTGTTGGCGCCCGTTATTCAAATTACTGTTTCTACCACGACGGGGCGACCTTTGTGTCGCACTTTTACACTGGCTACTGTTCACAGTTTGTTCAGCACGGCCGGTAGAAAAATAAGAATCACTAGGGCCTGACTCAGAACTACGGCTAGGAAAGCGTCTGTTGCGGCGCACTGAATTAACACTGTGGCTTTGCATTTCTACATCTGCTAAGTCAAAAGTAACATGCGCTTCAATAAGTTGCAGTACACTGTCTAATGACCGGTCAGATTGTTTTAGAATTGCTGCCCTAATTCTGGGGTCCGGAATGTTTTGCAAGTAAATTTACATTTGCGGGTTAAGCCCTTCAACTCAGTGATCCATTCCTGGTGTGACTGCTGTGGTAATTTTTTAAGTCTGAAAAATCGGTACCGCGCTCTGGCTACGAGAACTTTTCTCTCATAATGAGCATTCAGTGCTTCTGCAATTTGATCGAATTCTAGATCACGAGGAGATGCGTGGGGGAAAAGTTTCTGCAGTAATACGAAGGTTTTGGTTCCCACCACAGAGAGGAACAAATGTTTAACGGTCTGACCTGTAATTTGATGAGCCGCGACGAGTTCTTGAAATTGTGCGAAGTAGTCGCTCCATTCTTCATCACGTTCGTTGTACTGGCGAAAGGTAGGAAGCGGTGTGGCGGTAGGTGTGGGCTGCTGAAGCGACGGCTGGTTTTGTTGTTGGTGAGCCTGTGCCATCAACTGCGACACTGCTTGAAGTAGTTGTGTGATTTGCGCCGTCTGTAACTGAATAATTTCCATTAAGTTTGGGTTTGGGGTAGTGGCCATGCTGACCGATTAGGCGCCGCGCATACAAGTAAATGATAAAACACAAATGCAATGTAAATGAGGACGCACTGCAACAAAAAAGTCCACAAAACAAGTAACAGAATATGTTCCCCCAAAAATCTTATAATAAGGGTGGGAGGGCGGGGGCAATTTCTGCATGCTCCAACTGCTGCTGTCTGGCTGCTGCAAGCGGGCTGGTCCACGGTTCTTCTATCACTCCTCGTCGCCACTTTTGTGTCCCAGCCTCGTCGCCGCTTTTGTGTCCCAGCCTCGTCGCCGCTTTTGTGTCTTGTTTCCGGCGTAAGTGTGGCCGAGTAGAAAGACCGACACAGGAATAAAGGATGCACGCTTGTGCAGGTAGGAGGTGACCAGCCAGTGGGACAGCAGAAACTAGAAACACTAGAGTAAATTAGAACGAGATATATATTTCTTAGAGACTTAGTAATACTTAACTTTTACATAGCTCAGTACTGCAGAATGCTGATACATAGTTGAGCTAGAGGCCTGCCTAGTGCCTATCCGATAGCCAAGTCTTCACTGGTGCCTATCTGATTCCGAAGTGTGAGCTGGTTCCTATCTCAGTCCCAAGTGTTAACTGCTTCCTATCTCAGTCCCAAGTGAACGTTGTCGTTCAGTGGTGGCCACGAGCGGAGTTGCACCAGAGGGCGCTCGTGGCTGACGTCGTAAGAACGCCGCGCCGTGCATGCATGGCGGCGCACGGCGAAAGTAGGTGGCACGCACTTTAGACTTGTGTGACACCACAATAAGCACTTGCATTTCAGAAACCTTCTTGCCAGTACTTCTGCTTTCCACAGGTTTTCTTCTCTGTAATCAGAAAACGACAGAGGATAACAGTGTCCCGGTACATCGGATCCTTGTAGACTGGATACGGTAGATTTAAGTGTCACTGTATTGGACCTAGAGCTGTTATTGTGCATTCTGTTGTGGCAATTATTGTGTAAAGACAAGAGCTGAAGCCCGCAGTAGAAGAGAGCAATTCCACCACACTGACAGTCACGGAGTTGGGTGAGGTACCAGAAGGGTTACTAAGGGCACAAGTTCCCACCCCCTCCACCAAAACACTCTACAAATACAATGACTTAAGGAAAGACGAAATACACAGTGAATCTTAAAGTTTTGACGGTTTATTTCTTGATTTATAAAATTGCGAGAATCCAACAGATTCTCCTGCTAATATTTCTGTCAAAAATCATTCAGCAATCATAGCAGCGAGTTTAAAGCCTGCTTAAGGAATAAGACCGGCAGGGAGTTTATTGCCCTGATAATACAGACGGTAATTGTAAAGCTTTCCTTATCACATTTCTCATTATTTTCATCAAGCTGATTTCCGTTATAACTTTCAAAACGAGGCACTACCGTTACCAGGTAGCCTGGGTGTAGAACAAAGCGGGGATTGCACAAGAATGTTGGACGTAGTCAGAATGAAGCTGCAGTACCCTATTACAAACAGTACTGTAAGGTTCTAAAAAGTATCATTAAGAAGGTAAAATACGAAGCGCGTCCAGAAAGTAAGTTCCGTTTGGTAATAAAATGAAATTGTACACAGATACAGAAGAAATTTTTATTGGACAAAATTGTACAACTCTTAAACTACTTTTCCACATAACTGCCGAAATTTTGCAGGAGTTTTTCACAGAAATCTGCCGCCTGTGTCTTCAACCAGTAGGAAACAGTTTCTTTCAGCTCGTCGTCCATAGCGAGAGCACTAATTGTAAACCTACGGTTTTCCTGGATACTGTCATCAATCGCGTGAACCAGTTCTTCTGTAACGAAAGGTGGACGCCCACTTCTTTCTTCATCGTGCACATCACTACGCCCACCATTGAACTGTCGGACCCATCTTCTCACCATCAAATCACTCATCGCATTTGGTCCGTAAACATCTCAAATTTGCCGATAAATTTAGCTTGGCTCCACGTTCCTCGCATTCGGAAACCGAATCATCGACCTGATTTCACAGGCGGCGGGATTTTCAATCAACGCCGACATTTCAAACAAGCACAACAAAGCGTACGTAACTGACAGCGATCTCCAAATGGCGCACGTTCTTCTCCTTGATACACATCGTCTACAGCGCATGTGCGGAACTGTAATCGCAGAGCTGTAGCGGAGATAAATTTAAACGGAACTTACTTTATGGACGCGCCTCGTATTTCTGTCAAAAATCATTCAGCAATCATAGCAGCGAGTTTAATGCTTGATTGAGGAAAAAGAGCGGCAGGGAGTTTATTGTCCTGATAATACAGACGGTAACTGTAACGCTTTTCTTATCACGTTTCTCATTATGTTTATCAAGCTACTTTCCGTTGTAACTCTCAAAACGAGGCGCTACCGTTACCTGGCAGCCTGGGTGTAGAACAAAGCGGGAATTACATAAGAATGTTAGACGTAGTCAGAATGAAGCTGCAATAGCCTATTACAAACAGTTTTGTAAGGTTCTGAAAAGTATCATTAAGAAGGTAAAATATACGTGGTGTGCCAGAAGAATCGCTAATTCTCAGGATAAAATTAACACCAAATGTTTCAAATGTTTGTATAGCTTATGGAACTTAACTACGGGGTCATCAGTCCGTAAACTTACAAACTACTTATGAACTAGCTAATACTAAGAACGGCACAAATACCATGCCCGAGGGGGGATTCAAACCCCCGACAGTAGTGGCCGTGCAGACCGTGACTGGAGCGCCTCAGTCCCCTCGGCCACGGCAAATTAACACCATTTGGTAAGTCATGATGGAAGTATCTTCCCAGCTACACAGAGTTGAGGGGATCACACAAGAGCTATATAACCGATATACCCCATATATTTCGGAGTATAGCAGGTGAATTAAACTGAGCCTTAGCTCCAACGGGAAATCATATAACGCTCTTAGAAAGTAGCATTTCGAGAGTGTTACCTGAAGAAGTCCTCCGTGATACTGACAGGAGAGAGATTGCGTCAACAAGTAAACTTTTAAAGGTAAGGATTCTTATGGATAATCTGTGGTGTCTAGAAAAATACTTAAGTATTTTTCCGCCTTTGTTAGCCCAATGCTTAGCCTTATTTGTAGCCGGCCGCGGTGGCTGAGGTGACTGAGGCGCTCCAGTCACGGTCAGCACGGCCACTACGGTCGGGGGTTCGAATCCCCCCTCGGGCATGGATATTTGTGCCGTCCTAGTTTGTAAGTAGTTCATAAGTAGTTTGTAAGTTTAGGGACTGATAACCCCGTAGTTAAGTCCCATAAGCTTAACAAACATTTGAACATTTGAACCTTATTTGTAATTTTGCCTTTCAGAATGGTCAGTGTCCTGACAGATTGAAGTACTCAGTAGTCAATGCACATTATAAAAAGGGGATAATGTAGACATCTCTAGACATAATTCCGTGCCATCAGGTTTGCTAAAGTTATTCAAAAGGCTGTACATTACGGATTAATTGATTATTTAAATACCCATAATTTCCTGTCAAATGTACAATTTGGTTTCAAAAATGATTTAATAATCGCAAATACTATATTCTCTTTTTCCTCTCATCCACTTGATGGATTAAATACAATACTGCAAACGCTAGGCATATTCTTTGATTTAACAAAAGCTTTTAATTGTGTTGATTAGAAGACATTATTGCAGAAGTCGGAACATTATGGAGTAAGGTGGGTAGCTCACAAATGGTTCACCTCTAATATTAATATCAGACAGCGAGAGGTGATTCTCTACAATGTTGAAAATGGCACTGATATGTTCTCACAATGGCACACAGTTACTAGCAGGATTCCCAAGGATCCTGTCCTGCGGCCCACTGCCGTTTCCCTTTTATATGAATTATTAGTTGAGGACCCGGCGATGCCCAGGTATTTATTTATTCATGCCTTGAGTTAGTACTTTTCCTATCCCTTTTCTCTCTGTCCATCTACTCTTTTTTTCCAAAACGTGATATATTTATTGGAGAATATATAAGAAATAAGACTGTCTTGCATAATGTACAAAATTGTAAGTGCAGTATCCAAACAAGGAAGGATAATAATCAAAATACGAATGACATAAAATTCTTACGATCTCATATTTATTGAGTTACATGTTGTACAGTTGTATAATTATCAGGTATATATTCATTTATATTAGTGCTGTATGTTTATCAAATCTGCTGCGAATGCAATTAATGGTAATGAAGCAATAGCATAATACTTGGTTCGTGATAGGGCGGTTTTCTATGAACGTTACTGTTTATGTGCTCATATAAATGTTCAAATGTCTGTGAAGCTTATGGGACTTAACTGCGTGGTCATCAGTCCTTAACTTACAAACTACTTATAAAAGAAGCTTATACTAAAGACAGCACAAACATCCATGCCCGAGGGGGGATTCGAACGCCCGCCGCGGCGGAGCGGCCGAGCGCATTGAGTCGCTATGCAACGATGCGCGAGGCCGTTCCCCGTCGGGGGTTCGAATCCCCCCTCGGGCATGGATGTTTGTGGCGTCTTTAGTATAAGCTAGTTCATAAGTAGTTTGTAAGTTTAGGCACTGATGACCCCGTAGTTAAGTCCCATTAGCTCTACAAACATTTGAAAAATTTGAATCCCCGACGGGGAATGGCCTTGCGCATCGGAGCATACCGCCTCAATGTGCAAGGCCACGCCGCCGCGGCTATGTACTTATATCTTATGAACTACGTGTCGTATTGTGATACAATTTCGAAGGTACGTTTATATAAATATATGTATACTGTCTGTAAAATATCCTGCGGCTACAATTTGTAGAGTAGAAATTATATAGCTGCGGCGGACAGGCCGAGCGCTTTGAGGCGTTATGCTGCGATGCACGAGGCCGTTCCCCGTCGGGGGTTCGAATACCCCCTCGCGCATGGATGTTTGTGTCGTCTTTAGTATAAGGTAGTTCATAAATAGTTTGTAAGGTTAGGGACTGATGACCCCGCAGTTAAGTCCCTTAAACTTTACAAGCAATGGATTTTTTTAGAAATTATAAATTGTAACGTCATTCCGATTACCGTAGTTTTGCTCCATAAACAGCTTTCACTATTTTGGTATGGTTTCCAGCGTGAAAAATTTTAATAAAGGTTTGACATTATGTTTAAGTTTGTTGCAAGTCGCTAAGAACTGTCATTCTCACATAGTGTATGTATAAAGTCTCGTCGCATTATGTGGCAGTTTCTTGCAGCTCCTATTGTTTATGACGTTATATTTCTTGAACCATGTGTCGTATGTAGTTCTTAGTCTTACAGCATTTGTTATCTGACGTAAGGAATATGTGTACCAAATTTGGTTGAAATCGGTCCAGTCGTTCAGGAGAAATTGAGCAGCATTGTCACTTAATGCAGCTGTTTCTCGCATATCTCAGTGTTTATGACGTCACATCTCGTGAACTATGTGTTGTACCTGATTCTTACACTACCGGTGACCGTCCTCATGGATTGAAGCTTACGTGTAGAAAATTTCATAAATATTGGAACAAAACTGTAGATTTGTATGTAATGCATACACACAAATACACGGACACCCTGCTTTATATATAAAGATTAGCATTTTGAAGTAACAGGAAAATCAAATAAATTTCTGATTGCTGATGATGCAGGCTTTGTAGTGAAGGAAGTTGTTAGCAGTATTGATGCAGTATCTGATAATGCATGAAAGAAAGAAATTCATAGATTGTAGAAAACAGATTATAAATTACGGCCGCGGTGGATTGGTAGAGCCTTCCAAGTCGTAACTACTGTTAATAAATGCAAAATATTTTTTTGCGATGCTGCTACATTCATTAAAACATCAAGCAATAAAATTATTTATTTCCTTTTTGTTCATCTGACGTAGTGCAGGCCTGTTGCAAGGTGAAATTACTTATTCATTCGTACAACGCAAGATTTTCCTTTAAGGCAATACTTCCTCAAATACTATGCAAATGTCAGAGTTCATTGTAAGTTTTCGATGCAGTACTTGTGTGACAGAGCAAAGAATACTTCTGACATGACTACAAACTCAGGTGTCAGCGATCGTATATTATCGGCAGTCTTCGGCGCTGTTCGCGAGTAAGAAATGGGAAGCTGCGCTCGCGTAGTGCCCGCATGGCGGCGAAAGTGCCTGCAGTGTCTGCGGACACCCTCACGGGCAGACTACGCGTCAGCCGCTGCAGTAGAGCGAGCCAGAGCGCGCGCTTATCGGGGAGTAATGGCCGCAGACGTACAACACCGACAGCAGACATGAATGAATGTAGTGGCCTCTATGGAGAGTATATATAAACACATTCTGATATTAACAGTGACGGCATAGAAATATTACGCCGTAATGCATTCTGTGTAGAGGACATATAATCAAACTCTGTGACTTTGTTTCCGATGGTGAGTGCCACATTCCAAATTTTGTCAATATTAAAACCTACATCCCGAATATCTAAATTATGCCCGAGCCGAAATTCAGTGACTTCTCTAAAAATCGTATTCCAGAAGGATGATATAGACGATAATATCTGAACGTTATCGTCATCCATATTGCCACCTGTTTGAAAACAGTGCCGAATTACAGCTGATTTATCGATCTGTAACTGGCGGGTGTACAGTCGATGCTCCACACATCGCTCGTGAACTGGGCGCGAAATGTGTGTGATATACGGAAGTCCACACTGACATGTAATTTCATAAACACCCGTCTTTCAAAAAACTTAATCATCCTTCAGAGAGCCGAGACCACAGTTATCTTTCGTCCTACCAGATTAAAAACTGTGACTTTGATTTTGCAGGGTATTCAGCCAATTCTCGAGGTTAAATTACCTTTCAGTGGTAGGAAAACCATGAAGTATATCTTTTCATCTTCATGTTCTTCCGTTGAAACTCCTATTCTACGTTTGAATTTCAAAGCTTTGCGAATAAATCACATAGGACAGCCATTTTCTTCGGATACTTTATCCAGGTATTCAAGTTTCTCTTTTAGATTGTTCTTGCCAGAAATCATATGTGCCCTGTTTACCGGTGAATTTAGGACACATTTAGTTTTGTAGGATGATGACAGCTGTCTCCTTCCAGATACAGATCCGTATGTGTCGGCTTACGATAGACACTTTGTCCCAGCGTACCGTAAATTTTAAATTGCACCTAGACATCGGAGAAATGGAGGTATCTCCATAGCAGTTTGAATGTTCCTATGAATCGAATTTAGATGGTCCAAAACTGGTTAAGTTTTTCTTCACCATGGGGCGTTACTACAAATGCATAAACCAAAATTCTAAAAAAATTGCAGAACTTCATTCCTTGTCCTAAGATCCCTCCATTACAAAGCTGGCTACCGAGGATACCCCTCATTGGAGCTGTTTCGCTGCCTTCACCCCCTGGGAGCTGCTGTCATTACATCGCTGCTGCCGTCCCCACCAACCGTCCCATTGTAACTACTGCTGCCTTCGCCAGAGCCTCTGCAATCTTCACCCATCCCCTGTACAATGCCCCCTATCCAGCCAAACCGAACTTCCCTACGCCCTTACACTCTCACCATTGCGATCACCAAGCTCAGCCTGGGGATCACAGAGGGTGAGGTGTTGGAGCAACTAAATGGCCAGCCTGACCTAGATATCCAATCAGCGATCCATCAAGTGTTTCCACAACTTCACTGCCCCACATACTTAACGCCTCTCTTCAGAGCCTGCCCATTCCATCGGAATGGCAGTCTTCTCACAGGGAGGTCTCTAACCTATAATTTCAGGTACACGATGGATCCCTCTCGTTCCGCCCACCAAATCCTACTTCTGCCAGCACTGTCTCCTATACTATGAGAACCTCACTGACAACTGTCGCAAACCCCTCCTACATTTCCCCACTATAAAAATTCCCACTTCATTAAAATCACCCCGACTTCAACAGTGCCCCCACCTGCAACACTTGTGGTGAATCCCACCCCACCTGTTCTTACAAGTGGAATACACAATTTAGAAGTAGATATCTCTGGAATATTAAAGGGACCTGGACGTGAACGGCCTGCATTTTCATACCTTGCTTTCGGTGCACATTACTGTTCTGCAATGCGGAGGAAGTTGCGACTCGATGACTATTTTGTCTAAAAATTACTGTTAAAATTATATACAGAATGACAAACATACATCATTTATGCAATTTATTGGGCATAATACCTATATACTGTTTCCTTCTTCAATTGGGAGAAATTTGGGGAACATAGGTAAAACTACTATGAAGAAATTTGTACCAAATTTCTGAAAATGTAGTTTTGAGAAAATGAGAAAAGAATGTTGACAGTTTTTTTCACTCACCGTATGCCGCTTTCAGTACATATAAGTGGCATAATCTTGCTGGCCAGCTGCTTATTTATCCTCTGCATACTCTTTCAGGATTCTTTTCCTTACTCTGGCGTCTTAGTGGTGGCTTCCGCAGCCCTTTCAGCTTCAACTAGCCGTTGGCGATCTATGGCAGTCAGACCAGCTCTCATATTATTTCCTGGCGGGATGCCTAATTTGTAGATTATTTTTGTCCTGCTAATTTCAGCTTCATTGATGCAGATAATAGCATCCATCACATCTATTTTGAATGCTGTCTATCCAATCGTTGCCACACGAAGCTGTTGAAACTCTCATTAGGATTTTGTGTAGGGCCATGTAGATTTCTGCTAAGTAATTTTTTATCTGCAAGGGCCCTATATATTGTTTCCATGACTGTGGCAGGCATGGAATGTTTATGATGATATTCCTTGCATGAAGCATCAGCGTCGCCAGTGTGCACAGAGCTCAAAGAGCTTTTAAGACTATAATAACTATTTTAAAATAAATAAACCATGCAGATTTGGAAGCAAGAGGAGTTTGTTTTTCGGATGGTGCAAAAATAATTTTCGATTTTTCAGTTATTTTCACGTCCAGATTCCCTTAAGGGGAGTCAAATCACGTAACAAAAGCAAGTCTCTCGGTCCAGATTCAATTTAAAAAAAATGTTCAAATGTTTGTTAAGCTTAAGGGACTTCACTGCGGGCTCCTCAGTCCCTAAACTTACAAACTAATTATGAACTACCTTATACTAAAAACGACACAAACATCCATGCCCGAGGGGTATTCGAACTCCCGATGAGGAACCGGCCTTGCGCATCGGAGCATAGCGCTTCAATGCGCTTGGCCACTCCCTCGCGGCATTTTATATCAATTAGGTTCCCTTCAGCGTATTTTGATGTGTAGCGTTCAAATGGAAGCAGGCTTGACTTCGAAGGCAGGGTTGTCAACTGAACACAACACTTATATACAGCAATATTTGGGATATCTTACGACACAGTCAACAACAGAATTGAGACACTTGACGTATTGTGGGATCAACTTTTGTATTGCTACGTTGTGGAAATCTGTCACCGTTGAGTGAAAAAGCGTGTGACACTCGTATTCATCTCTTACCGTGAAACACTCAGAAAACTGTAACGTATCATTCAGAACAATAGACGGGGGTTGCTTACTGTAGGTATTGTGCTGCTCCCTGGCAACTTACGGCTCGACGCACAGCAACTGATTTGCAGAAATTAAGTTGGGAACTGTATGATAATTCAGAACACAGTCTTATATCTGTGCCAGCGATTTACATCTTTTCTTGCACCAAGAAATTCCTGTCCTCGTGCCAGCGTTTTAACAACGGTGAAGAGTTGTAGAAACTATTATGCCCAACTCTTTATTTTACGGCTTTTAAATTTACACGTCTGTAAATATTCTGCTTTACAATATATGAAGCCTTACATTAGCTACGTGAATCTTCCTCTACTATTTCAACACCGTTAAGGTCACAGAATGTTTGTTTATCTGGTTTCGGCTGGTTTACCGATTTGAAGTAGTACCAGAATTTCGTAGGATTTTCTGCCTAGTCGGCACACAAAACATCGCTCACAAAACGCTCGACTGGAGAGTCGACAGTTGTCTGACACTGATTGGCGAACTATGCATGTGTCACGAAACTGGAGGCAAAAGGCGAAAGTGGGAATTGGCCGGAAGGTTGTACCTTTTAAGCTTTAGAAATGGGTTTGAGGAGTTGTCCGCTACTGATAATACCTCTGAGCGAGCACGGGCTGCCTCGCCTGTTGAGGCGGTGGTCAACCCTTCTGAGAGGTACGGGAAAACGCAGGGAGTGGAGTTCTTAGTCATTGGGAGCTACGAAGTTAGGCGGGTGATGGGCCCCCTAGGAAAATAGCGGGAAGGTGGGAAAGAATGCCAATGTGCATTCCATTTGCTTGGCGGGGGTTCTGATCCGAGATATGGAGCAGACTCTGCCGGCAGTGATAGAGAGAACTGGATGCACCCGGCTCCATGTCGGCACCAATGACTCCTGCCGCTGGGGTTCAGAGGTCATCCTCGATTCCTTCAGGCGGCTGGCGCTGGTGACGTCAGACAGCCTCACTCGCGGGGTGGAAGGGGAGCTTTTGATTTGCAGCATCGTTCACAGTACCAATCACTGTCATTTGGTTAGAAGCCGAATCAGCGTTTACGCCAGAGGCTCAGACTTTTCTGCGATGACCTTTGGCGGTCTGGTAGAGAAATGTACGATCGCCATGAGCAGGTCAGTGAGCTCTACATGCAGGAAACGGAAAACGTGTGAACACTTATGGGCCTTTTAGGTTAGAGAAATACCTCCAAAGGCTCGTTAACACGATTTTGATTCCGGTCGAGGCAGCTCTCGGTGCAATGGAACAGAGAAAAAAATGATTAATATAATAACAGTTAAATGTAGGAGCGTCGATGCATAGAGCCCAGAACTGCCCACACAGTACTGGGGACGGAAAGCTCGCTCATACCAAATGTCAATAGAAATCCAATCTTAAGCACAGACTAGAACTTATACCGCAAAGATAGGCTTAACATTGAAGAGGAAGGCGTGATTGTAGCGATAAAAATGCATTTGTATATAATGAAATTAGTAGAGATTCAGAATGTGAAATACGTCGGACGAACGGCAGAGTAAAAGTGGCTCAAATATGGTCATTTGAAGTTTTTGTATACCACCTGGCTCAACAGCAGCAGTACTAGTAGAACACCTGACGGAAAACTTAGGAAATATTTCCCGTAGGTTTCCTAGTCGCCGGCCGCGGTGGCCGAGGAGACTAAGGCGCTTCAGTCACGGTCTGCACGGCCACTACGGTCGGGGGTTCGAATCCCCCCTCGGGCATGGATATTTTGCCGTCCTAGTTCGTAAGTAGTTCATAAGTAGTTTGTAAGTTTAGGGACTGATGACCTCGTAGTTAAGTCCCATAGACTTTACAAACATTTGAACATTTTGTTTCCTAGTCATGTTATAGAGCTCAGAACTAGTCTCACAATAAACAAGCAGGAAGTCAACTGGACAGAAACTACCAAATAAGTCGACGTCACAATGTACAAAAACCCACAGTACACCTCGCACATCATAGCCAAGAGAGATAAAACCGTGAAGGCAATTGATGGACTATACCCGCTTCTACATACATCTACATACATGCTCTTCAATCCAACGTAAGGTGCGTGGCGGAGGGTATACTGTACCACTACTAGGCATTTGTTTTCCTATTCCACTTCCAAATAGAACGAGGAAAAAAGAATGCCTATATGCCTCCTTACGAGCCCTAATTTCTCCAATCTTGTCTTTGTGATCATTTCGCGAAATGTAAGTAGGCGGCAGGAATATCGTTCTAAGCTCAGCTTCAGATTCCGGCCTTCTAAATTTCCTCAACAGAATTACTAGAAAAGAACGTCGTCTTTCCCCCAGCGGTCCCCATTTGAGTTCCCGGAGCATTTCCGTGGCACTCGCGCATTGGTCGAACCTACCTGTAACGAATCTAGCGTCGCCTCTGAACTGCGGGTCCCAAACACTTCCGCAATACTGAAGACGTGGTCGTACATAGGCAAAAGATGAACGCCAGAACTAAATTGAGACTTAACTTCTCTATTACATTCTCCATTATGCTCTACTAGCTGAAAACCCGGCGTTGCCCGGGTATTTATTTATTTATTCCTGTCAGTTTTCAGCTATATATTCATTTGTATAAGTGCTGTATGTCTCTAAAATCTGTTGTGAATACAATTAGTAGTAAAGAAGTAATAGATTAAAACTTGGTGCGTATGTGGCGGTTTTCCATGAATATTACTGTTTACGCGCTCATATCTCATTAACTACGTGTCGTACTGTGATAAACGTACACACACCTATATGAGTGTATATTGTATGTAAAATTTCATGCGGCTACAATGTGTATTGTAGAAATTAGAAATTGTAACGTTATACCGAATGCCGTAGTTTTAGTCCATGAACAGCGGAACGTTACCGCTTATGTGCTCATATCTCATGAACTACGTGTCGTACTGATATATAATTTAGAAGCTACATTCCACTAAATATGTGTATACTGTCTGTAAAACTTCCTGTCGCTACAATTTGTAGTGTTCAAATTATAAATTGTAACGTCGTACCGAGAGCCGTAGTTTTACTCCATAAACAGCGGAAAAGTAGTAAGCGAGAAACTTTTTTCCTTTCATCATTTTACTGTGGTTTCCAGCGAGATAAAGTTTAATAAAGGTTTGAAATTATGTTTAAAGTTTGTTGCAAGTCGCAAAGTACTGTCATTCTCATACAGAGTATTCCGAAAATCTCGCCGCATTATATGGCATTTTTTGCGATTTCTTTTGTTTATGACGTAATATCTTTTGAACCATGTGCCGGAAGTGGTTCTTAACCATGCAGCAACTGTTAAATCACGGTGAGGGATGTGTGTACCAAATTTGGTTGCAATCGGTCCAGTGGTTTATGAGAAAATGAGCAGCATTGTCGCTGAATGCAGCAGTTTTTCGCGCAGCTTATTGTTTATGATGGCATATCCCATGAAATGTATATCGTGTGTGATTATTACACTTAAGGCGACCGTCCTCGTGGATTGAAGCTTACGTGTACAAAATTTCATAAAGATTGGAACAAAACTGTAGATTTGTATGCAACACGTACAAATATACGGGCACTCTGCTTTATATATTAGATGGATGCCCAGCTTGGGCATGTAAAACCAACCTACAGAAGTTACAGTTGTTACAAAACAGATGCGTCAAGATATTCTTGCGAGCACCCTGGTGGTCCAGAACGCACTGGATTCACAATGAACTCAAGATACCAACAGTAGTAGAACAAATAAAGGACAGGACTACAAAGCTGTTAACGAAGATAGACACACTAAGACAGGACTGCAGACAAGTGCCAAACATAGGAACCATACAACCCAAACCCTGGCATAAAGTTCCCAGAGCTATATTGAAGCAATGAGACATGTGTACTAGGAATGTAAGTCAAGAAGGGCCCTCGAGAGCCCAAATACCTACCTATGATTACAAATAAATATTAAACATTTTATACCATGCACCCCGGACGTCAGGCCGCCAAAGGCGGTAGTACTCCTGCATCCCACAACCAAATTATATGAACTGTTGATTCGCAGGGATGTCGGATACTGTAACCACAATGACATCCGCTACCGAGACCCCACATTAGGCACCAGAGGTACCGCAGCAATCGTCCCTGATGCACAGCCAAAGCAGCAGCCTGAAGACGGTTGACCGTAGACAACACAGCCTTCAGCTGCTTTCGAACAGTGGACATCTCCTCCTGAATCCGCACACAACAGGCACAGTCCTTGGCCACCTTTGAAAAATTACTTAAAATTACCGTATGTACCAAAACTCGCCAGACTATAGCCATCGAAAACGGAAAATTTAATGAAAATTTACCAAATACGTGGTAATAAAACTCTCAAAAACAGAAGCAGTAACGTAAGTTAAGAAAAATACTAGTAATGAAAATGAGGAAAATATAAATTACGCAACTACTGCTCTGCAAGTGGTGCACTAGCGGCAGCTGACACTAGACTGGCTACTAACTAGCTGAAGCAACGGTTTCTCACTTGTTATGAAAACAGAAATGCAGAGGCGAAAACTTTACACAATACTGTATACCAAATACTCAAGAATAAAACTCTCAAAAAAAGAAACACTACCGTAATTTAAGAAAAACGCTAGTAATGATAATACACAAAAATTAAATTACGTAACTACTGCCATGTAGGAGCTTTACTAACGGCAGCTGAGACTAGACTGTTAGGACGCTACAGGACGATGTAATAAATAGTGTTCCTCCACTCGTAGCGTTCTTCACGGTCTGTACGACTTAAAACGCGACATTAGTAATTCTGCCATAGAGTCCATTCCATTTGTATAAAATTGTCATTACTTATTAGGTTACAACGAAAGGAACGTTCATAGCTCAAAGTTTGATGTTAACGTATAATATTGTTCAGGTAAATGCAAGGTATTGCTTAACGTTAAATGCGGCAATGTTTCTCGAGTTGTCACAGGTATGTAATGTACGTAAAATGAGAAAATTGGAGGAAACCGGTAGAATGTCTTCCTACATCCCCATTCACGTCCGCGATATGTAATAATATAGCTCTCAGCAAGACTCGAAGTTGGAGTTGAAGTAACAATAGTGCAAATGAGAACATTGATGCTCATTGGATTTGAGATTGTGTAAATAGTCGAACAGACCTGTTGCCTCTGTGTGTGTGTTTGTGAAACTTATCGGACTTAACTGCGGGGTCATCAGTCCCTAAACTTACAAACTACTTATGAAATACCTTATACTAAAGACGGCACAAACATTGATGCCCAAGGGGGTATTCGAACCCCCGACGGGGAACGATCTCGCGCATTGTATCATAGCGCCTCAATGCGCTCGGCAGCTCCGTCGTGGTTTGCCTCTGTGGTTGCAATATAAGAATATCAAAGTATAAGCACTAAATCGAATTATTGCTTATATTAAAAATAGTGCACTAAAAATCGGAGGATGTAGTGAAGGAGAAATAAAGGCTTGGTACTCTGGCAAACCCTAGAGACATTACTAGGGCGCATAGCGCCAAGTGCCACGGCCAGTGCACGAATGTATTATTTCATACAGAAACAAAGATGATCATGTACCTGTTAGTGTATTGTCAGGTAACCAGTACCATTGGCCCGAGAGGTCAGCAGTCTTTTGTAGGTCGACGCACTGCTTTATGATAACAGATGGGTCAGCGACTTAGTTCCAGACCTTTCGAGTGCACAGAAATCTAGTACCACTAACGAAGTTACAGCTAGGCAATCGTGTGTAAACTGTTCCACGACCAGCGAATGATGCCCAACTTTCCGGCAGTTGGCAGCTCTGGGCTCTGCGAGGCTCCACTGCTGGCTTCAGGCTGCAGAGACTCGCAGCACTACTACCAGCACAGCCATCTGGCAGGTTGCAGCCCTCTGTTCTGTCCCCCTCGCGAACTGCCGCACAGCCTGTTTTGCCGCCTGCTGCACGGGACGCAGAGAGCCACTTGCGGGGATTCGGAAACCGCTGTCAACCCTGAGCCCTTCGTGCCGCCTACGCCAGCCACCGCTACACATTTAGCAGCGCATGCACATTGTACGCTGCATCTACCTCATTGGCTCTGCAAATAGGCAAAGAGAAATCGCGCCACAGGCGTTTGTACACTCGAATGACTTTCCAGGTTCAATGAATTAATGCAGAATTGTTTGTATTCACCATCGGTTCCTTTACACATAATTACATTATTTTAGTATTTAGAGCCCTCTACGAATACATAAGATATGGAGGGGTGAGGGGGCTTGGGACCCATCGTCTTTCTGAGCTCAAGAAGAATAGGTCTTCCCATACAAGACTGTACATCTCACTGTCCTGCTGCACCCATAACTTACAAATTGCGTAGCACTTAACAACGAATTCTTACTTCGATCTCTGTAACCCACTCAGTGTAAAGCAAAATTGAATACCTAAAGTAAATATTTCTAAATTCAGACTATCTGTGTTGTTTATCAAATACCAACACACAGTTGTTAATTTCGCATCTAAATTTTATTACGGATGATATGGCTAGACGTATTATATATGTCACAGAATAATATGACATTTTATATGATATATTAATTCCACTTCAGTTGAGGACTATGCCATTGTCTTTTTTTGCCTTCAACGGTACTGAGTAGTTACCTATCATTGTCTTTTTAGTATTGTCAAGTGTGTTATGTTGCATTTCTTTCTGTTATCTTTATGAGTTTGTGTTGTGTACTTCTTTTTCTGATAAGGTAGAAATTTTCACCGTATGTTCATTTACCTTTTCGGTGTTAGCTTTGTCGTATTAATGTTTTCCTAGATGCAGTAATCTAAATAAGAGATTTACTTTGTACATTAGGTGGAATATTGTATTTAAAACCATTGTACAATCATTTCTTGTCTTTGATTGTGAAAACTATGTTAGTAAGATTTTCTTTACTTGTATAGAACTGAAATGGTGTGCGTTCTTCTTGTATATATTTGTTTCTTGTGCACATATTAGACTGTAATTTTTTTCGCGTAACTATCAGCTTATAGTCATATATTGGATGTGTAACACAGTTACTTAGACACAGAAGTACCAAATACAATTTTTCGGTAATATCTTCGTTAAATCGAAGGTAGCTTATGATTGCTTCTTCCTTTCGTAATTTTTTCTGCGCTTCTTAACTCTTGTCATATTTTTTGATTCTGCTTTTAGCTCGATTAGTACATTAGCTGGAATTAGGTACTTTCTGAAAGAATGTATGTTCTGCTGATTACATTCAATAGCTTTTATCATTTTCACTTTCAGCCGAATAAATACCAGTACATTCTCCTTGATTTCATCATTCACTAATGTTAATAAAATACGTATTATACGGCGTACAACACAGCATCTGTCACAGTTTAACATTATATATAAAATATTAATCCCAGTTACACTCTTTTATGTCTAGTTTACTTCGTATTATCGGCCTATGTCGACTTTAGTGCAAAAAAGTAGTAGAGCTTGCAAGTAACAAAGAATGATTAGGTACTGCAATCGTTTGGTTGGTACTGTACTTAAGAGTAGATTTAAGTACCATATGTACATGTTATATCATTGTGTCTCATGTACTATGAGACTTTTACTAATTTTCTACGTAGTTGGATTAAAACTGACATATCTCAAGATGTATGTTTTCATTTAGTTATGTTAATCACAGGTGATGTTTAAGTTGCAGTGTAAATCCATTGCCGCGGTGGAGTTCCTGAGCGGTCTAAGGCGCCTTCTAGCGGACCGCGCCGCTGCTCACCGCCGGACGTTCGAGTCCTCCCTCTAACATTTGTGTGTGTGTGTGTGTGTGTGTGTGTGTGTGTGTGTGTGTGTGTGTGTGTGTGTGTGTGAGTGAGTGTCGTCCTTAGCGTAAGTTAGTTTAAGTAGTCAGTAAGCTTAGAGATTGATGAACAATGTAGTTAGGCCCTTTATATTTACGAGCATTTAAACATTTGAATTTTCCATATCCTTTCTGTGTGCTATTGGTATACTACCACAACAGCTTGACCAATCATGAGATCAATAAAATTTTCTAGAAGGTTCTTGTTTATTTAAGACTATTTATTGTTATGATACTTACAAATAATTCTGCAATATGTATATAAATTTGAATTTTCTCCAAAAAGCTATGGCGATTCCATATAGAATGTTGTACAATATTTACAGTAGAGTTTCTGAGCATTCTGATTTACGATTTTCTGGTTTTAATAGTAAGAGGAAGTGAGATACGCTGCGTTCTAAATTTTCGTCTGCTTTCCAAATCTACATCTACATAGATACTCTGCAAAACACATGTAAGTGCCTGGCAGAGGGTTCATTAACCACTTTTATAAATTTTCTCTACGTTCCATTCTCTAATAGCGCGCGGGAAGAACGAACACCTACATCGTTCCGTTTTCGATCTGATTTCTCTTATTTTATTGGGATGGTCATGTCTCCCTAAGTAGGTGGGTGCTAGCAAAATATTTTCACACTCAGAAGTAAAAATCGGTGATTGAAACTTCGCAAATAGATCACGCCGCAATGAATAACGTCTTTCTTTTAATGATTTCCACCCCAATTCGTGCAACATTTCCGTGACGCTTCCCCTCCCCCCCCGTAACGTGATAAAACAAAACGAGCTGCCCTTCTCTGAACCTTCTCAATGTCTTCCGTTAGTCCCACCAGGTGAGGGTCCCACAAGGGGCAACAGTACTCCAGGAGAGGACGCACAAGTGTGATGTAGGCAGTCTCTTTGGTGGAATTGGTGCATCTTCGAAGCGTTCTGCCAATCAAACGTAACCTTTGGTTCGCCTTCCCCACAATATATTCTATGTGGTCTCTCCAGTCAAATCTGTTCGTAATTGTAACTCCTAGGTATTTCGTAGAATTTACGACCTTAAGGTTTGACTGATTTATCGCGTAATTGAAGTTCAGAGAAATGTGATACTAAAATTTCTCTCAGTTTGTTCTACTTAAAATTTATCACAGTGGTCATTGATAATGGTCTATATTGATGCATATGAGTAAACTGGTAGGTTGGTGTTCCTGCAGTGGTTTTTTCCATCAAAGTATTTACTCCTTGGAATGATAATTTAAAATATGTATTTCTTGATGTGTAGTTTATTTGATTGAAATTTTACCCATGAAGAGTATGTCTCTGGTTTGCTGTTATAGTGGTATTACCAATATATGTATTATTGTTTTGTTCAATTATCTTGTTTAGGCTCTGTGTCTTCGTTGTAATGTTGTTGCAATATGTTTGGGTTGAAGTTATTTTTATATATTACTAGATATACCCGGATACGCTTTGATGCCACTTACAAAGGGAAGACCTCACACACGGTCAACCGATTAGGCTGAAATTCGGCAGGACACTTGTGTACAACCTAACGCGAAGGTTTCTAAGATATTTTGGCTCAACACCCCCTCCCATTTCTGAGGTAATCACCCCTAAATGTCATGATGAGTAATGGACTACAATATGACGGGATCCATAGGTAACTGTCAATGGAGCAATTTTCATTCTCGTGTTTTGGGTCCGCAAACGCATACTTTTCTAGACATCGAGGACAGGCATTTTTACAACTGTCTCTTATGTATTCACATGGCAAACGCTTTTCTCCGAGAGCGCCGATATTGCATCGGCCAAAGTAACTGACTGGGAACCGTGGAAACTGATTACTAATCACTAATAAACTGTACAATTATTATTTCTATAAATTTTAGTTTTTCGTATGAGAATTCGTAGGGATAGGAGGTAAGCAACTCAATACGGAAAAAAATAAAGTAGCTCAAAAAATTTACCAATCGACGTGAATCAGTAAAAACTTAAACTTTTAAGCCTTTTAAAATTAAAACAGTTCCGAAAAAGAAAGCTGCGAGTTCTTCACGAGCGACCACAGATAGCCAACCTGACGATGCTTCCTTACAGCGAGGCATGTTGCATGTGGATGGTTTCCCGATAGGCCGTTCGTCATATCATAGTTGTGAATCTGGATGAGCACCAACATTATAGAAGTCAACCTGAAGGAGTTGTTTCCGTCAGTAGGCTGTCGCTAATCTCGAGGGTACATGTACTGATTTTGCATCGATAAACCACAGAATAAAATAAGTTATTGAAAGCATACACTGATCTTCCGTACACAACATGTGACTCGTGCTGTATATAATAATTAACCTTCTGTACATGGCGTAGTATCTGGTTATTTTTTGCTGAGTAATATCTTCCAGCTGCATAAACTGAATAATGGATGGTATACATGCTTCGGCCTGCGCTGAAGTATATAGTCAAGAGTCTGTCACAGCCGATGGCAAGCAGGAAGTTGCAAGTAAGATGTATTACCAATCTACTACTAGAAGAAGGCAGTTCCATTTCTCGGCGTTCCATATCGATAGGAGCGGCTGTTGTTGAGCGAGTTTCGGAGCTGAGAAACGAAATTATTCTTGAATGTAACTTTCACTCTTCAGCGGAATGTGCGCTGATATGAAACTTCCTGGCACATTAAAATTGCGTGCAGGAACCAGGATTCGAACCTGGGACCTTTGCCTTTCGCGGGCAAGCGCTCTATCGACTGAGCTATCCCGACATGACTCACGATGCCGCCTCACAACTTTACTTCCACCAGTACCTCGCCTCCTACTTCCGGCACGCAATTTTAATCTCCCAGGAAGTTTCATAGAAGCGCACACTCCGCTGCAGAGTGAAGGTTTCATTCTGGAAACATCCCTTAGACTGTGGCTAAGCCATGTCTCCACCATATCCTTTCTTCCAGGAGTGCTAGTCTTGCAAGTTTCGCAGGAGAACTTCTGTGAAGTTTGGAAAGTAGGAGGCGAGGAACTGGCGGAAGTAAAATTGTGAGGCGGCATCGTGAGTCGTGTCGGGATAGCTCAGTCGGTAGAGCGCTTGCCCGCGAAAGGCAAAGGTCCCTGGTTCGAGTCCCGGTTCCGGCACGCAATTTCAATCTGCCAGGAAGTTTCGAAATTACTCTTGTTGATATGGAAGAACTATACCGGGAAGTTAAAGCAGTGGCAAATATCACGACTAGTGAAACGCTAAACGACCATAAAACTCTAAAAATGTCCACACTACAGCTAACCTGTGCTTCATCTGTTCCAGACGAGTATTGCGAACCGATTACTGAAGGACTGAACTACGGTATATATCCCTTGAATTGAAAGTAAAGGCCAGGAAACATCCAAATTGGAACTTACAAACATGGGAAAAGAGGGAAGCGACAACTTCCCTGAAACGGAAGGAGGACTGACAATTGAGGGAAAGTTATATAGTTAAAGGAGGGACAAGATACAACAAATACTAGGCGATAAATAAGGCAATTTTCGCAACGAGAATGTACCGACGGAAATAATCCTGCAGTTGGCTCCAGGTCCAATGTTTCAGTATACAACCGAAAAGTATATTGCGTAAGAAGTTTGAAAATGAGAAGTTATACGGAAAGTGGCGCCTTTTTTCAGCAGGCAGACGGCACCACTTACGTCCAGTTTTAATCGTGATTACGTCATTAACACCAAACAGGATGTGAGTATCGGATGAACGTTCGACGCACGTTATTTCATAAGTAAGAAAAACGAACCCTCGTCGCAGCTGGTAGTAAACAAAAAATAAAAAAATAAAATAAAAAAAATTGCGCTCTTGAAAAAGTGATGCCTAAGGTTTTCCTGTGTTTAAAACAACGAATGATAAATTTTGTCGGGTTACAGAAGAGGTCAATCGTTTAAACGAATCGTTGAAAAATATTTACATTACTTGCTCTAAACCCGGGAAATTGACATATGCAATTTACAGAATATTTTTGAGACTGTTTTAAAACCATACGTTGCTGATTGGAAGTTTTGTCTAGTACCGGATTCCTAAATGGATAGACTAATACACTGTGTGACACCATGTTTATAAATGACGAGAGTCAATATAAGTCTACGGTTGCCTGTGTCTGAGTCCTTCCTCTTGTAAGTCTGATATGAAAAGAATGGGAAAATAACTAAAACTATTTTTGAGAGCATTGACTCACTGAGTAAACACATCAACCTTCCTCTAAATGCACTAAATGAAAAGAAAGGAAGAAAAGTTATTATTTTCACAAACGTTTTTCTTTCTTCTTTTCTTGTTTTGTTTTGTAAAACCTGTGGAGTGAACACATTTACTATTCAGATGATTGTAAACCTATTGGACATAACTACTACGGTCAGCGGTCCCTAGACTTACAAACTACTGATACTAATCAAAGGACTACACACACACACACACACACACACACACACATCCATGTCCCAGGGAGGACTCGAACCTCCGACGGCGATCAACCGCACGCTCTGCTGTAAGGTGCCTTAGTGGGCTCGGCCATCACCGCGGTTATTTCCTGTAAAGTAATGATCTATCGCATTCTGTCCATTTCTTCCTCTCCTCACTCTATCAACATCTTCCTCCTCTTTTTCCTCTTTGAACCATCCCTTATCCCTGCCATCCTCCGTCTCTTCCATTTGTCATCCACGTCCTCCTCTTACTGCTTTCCTCTTTCCCCTCTGTTAGTTCATCTGGGGCAACCGCTCTGTTCTCCTTGTCCTGTCTCCTTTACCTTCTACTCCCAGTTCCTTTGTCCGTCTGCTAACCAAGGCCCTCTTCCGTCTCTTTAAGTATCGTGTGTATCAACTTTGGTAGAAGTCGATCCAGGGGTTTATAAGGATATGCCCGAAAATACATGTATCTTACACGAATTGCTCACATACACTAAAGAGCCATATAAACTGTTATATATGCCTAATATTGTGTAGGTCCCTCGGGAGCACGCAGAAATGTCGCAACATGGCGTGGAATGGGCTCGACTAATGTCTGAAGTAGTGCTAGAGTAGCTGATATCATGCATCCTGCAGAGCTGTCCATAAATCCGTAAGAGTTCGAAGGGGTGGACACATCTTCTGAACAGCACGTTGCAAGGCATTCCAGATATGCTCAATAGTCTTCATGTCTGCGGAGATTGAGGGCCGCCATAGGGGTTTAAACTCAGAACCGTGATCCTCGAGCCACTTTGTGGTAATTCTTGACCTGTGCCTTGTCGCACGGTCCTGTTCAGATATCCCCAGTCCGTCGCTTTGCACAATGGACATGAATGGATGCAGGTGATCGGTCAGGACGCGTACCTATATTTCAACTGCCAGAACCGGATCTAGACACATCAGGCGTCCCATATCACTCAAATTGCACAAGTTCCACACCCTTACAGAGCCCCACCAGCTTGAACAGTCTCATGACAACATGCAGGATCCATGGATTCATTAGTTTTTCTCCATACCTGTAGATGTCCACCCACTCGATATGACTAGAAGCGAGACTCGTCAGACGATGCAAAATGTTTCTGGCCACCAGCAATGCAAAGTCGATGTTGACGGGCCCAGGCGAGGCTCAAAGCTTTGAGTCGTGCATTCAGCAACCGTACACGAGTTGACGTTCGGTTCCGAAAGACCATATTGTTAATGTTTCGTTGAATAGTTTGCGCGCTGATAATTCTTGATGACCTATCACTGAAATCCGCAGCAGTCCTCGGAAATGTTACATTTCTGTTATGTTGAACGATTCCCTCCAGTAGTCAAAGGTCTCGTTCTTGCACGATCTTTCTCCGGCTGCAGCGATGTAGGAATTTGATGTGTCACCAGATTCCCGATATTAACGAGCCCTCGTGAAATAGTCGTACGGTAAAATGTCAACCTCATTGCTACCTCGGAGATGCTGTATCCCATCTCTCGTCCGTCGACTATAGCACCACGTACATACCCACTTAAATCTTGTTAATCTGCCATTGAAAGAGCAGTAAACGATTTAACGCCTGCGAGTTACACCCGTTGTCTTTTACAGGCGTTTCCGACCGCAGTGCTGTCCTCTTACTGTTTAAATGTATTTGTATTTGCATAAGCATGCCTATATCAGTTTCTTTGGCTCTTCAGTGTATATGTCTAATTATCTGGTGGTATACATCGTACGCCTCCACAGTACATGTAAAGGTTTGCCTTTAGTATAATGCCCTTTGTGTTGGTAGCGAATTTCACCGTGACCTTTGATTTCCAAGCAGTTCACTTTTTATGGCGTCGTATCTTCTGAAGTATAAATTCCACAGTGACACTGCAGTAAACGGCTTAACTTAAAATATTTCCGTATGCAAAAAGTGTCTCAAAAATATGTCAGCAAAACAAACACACACGATATCCATACCATATGTAATGTGTCTCGGTATTAATACTACGTCTGATTTAACACATGAAACTTGTATGTGTAACCTCGAATTAAGAGCTGCAGTTCTATATCCATTAACAAATCGTCTCTGATTCTTGTCAAAAATGTGAATATAATGGTGTTCCGATCTTAAGGCTACTTGAGGCTATATCATTGTATATTCAAAGACAGAAATTTAATCACATGTCATTTTAACGGTTCTTCAGTAATGCTTCACCTGATAAAGGGCAACTTGAGCGAGAAAGAAGACAATGAATCACTTTCTAAATTTTAAGTACAAATTATCGGTTATTTTCTCCCTTATTTCTGTAATATTGTTTCTTTCCATCATAGCCTACTGAGACTATGTTGCATTCGCGGTACAAAACTTTCTGCAGATCATCTAGCGAGAATAGTGTAGCATCTACCCGTGCGATTATTTTCATAGTTCCTTTCCAACCAAGCATAAAAAGGAATCACCATTAACATAATGGACAGAGAGTAAACATCAATAATACACGAAACTGGTCGACTCAGAAAATGATTTACCTATGGGCTCTGACCTTAGCTCCCACTAGAAAAGACATTCTTGCTGTTTGAATGCTACGAGTATTACAAGCACTATGATCAAGCAAGGTCACCTTCAGTGACGAAGGCATTGAACATATTGTGGAAAAACGTATAGTCTCAAGGCATTTACAATGATTAAAAAGTTCTCGAGTTTCCATCCGCGTCAAGTGGTTAAAACTCCATGACCTTTTGGCCAAGCACTCCTTGAACATTGTCTAGTGGTATGACTGCCTAGTGACTACTAGTAAGGGCTTCTGAACACTAGCTGACGGCAACGGTGCCCCGCGACATCGCCATATATGGGCAGGCGTTGATTAGGTGTTCGATGAGTCCTGTTTGTGGTGTCGCACAAGTCTAAAGTGCGCGGCACCTACTTTCGCCGCGCGCCGCCATGCACGCACGGCGCGGCGTTCTTACGACGTCAGCCACGAGCGCCCTCTGCTGCTATCCCGCTTGTGGCCACCACTGAACGACATCGTTCACTTGGGACTGAGATAGGAACCAGTTAACACTTCGGAATCAGATAGGCACCAGTGAAGACTTGGCAATCGGATAGGCACTAGGTAGGCCTCTAGCTCAGCTATGTATCAGCATTCTGCAGTACTGAGCTATGTAAAAGTTAAGTATTACTAAGTCTCTAAGAAATATATGTCTCGTTCTAATTTACTCTAGTGTTTCTAGTTTCTGCTGTCCCTCTGGCTGGTCACCTCCTACCTGCACAAGCGTGCATCCTTTATTCCTGTGTCGGTCTTTCTACTCGGCCACCGACACCTTCTGGACGAGACACAAAAGCGGCGACGAGGCTGGGACACAAAAGTGGCGACGAGGATGGGATAGAAGAACCTTCGACCAGCCCGCTTGCAGCAGCCAGACAGCAGCAGTCGGAGCACGCAGAAATTGCTCCCGCCCACCCACCCTTATTATAAGAATTTTGGGGGAAGATATTCTGTTACGTGTTTTGTGGACTTCTTTGTTGCAGAGCGTCCTCTTTCACATTTTATTTGTGTTTTGTTATAAGTTACTTGTATGCGCGGCGCCTAATCGGTCAGCATGGCCACTACCCCAAACCCAAACTTAATGGAAATTATTCAATTAATACAATTAAAAAATCCCTGAGACGGATTTACGTCTCTAATATGTCAAAGACATTATTGATAGATCTGAAGCATTGAATTAAAATTTGTGGTGCGGCCGGGAATCGAACCCGGACCTCCATGCTTACTAGGCAGACGTCTTAACCGTTAGACTTTTTTTTTTTTTTTTTTTTTTTTTTTTTTTTTTTTTTTTTTTTAAACAAAAACTTTATTTACTAAATGTGTTTACAAATAGTTATAATTTTGTGAAACAAGTTGTTTTCTTACAAAAAGTGAATGAACGGTGCAAATTTTTCTCTTTTCCATGGATCGTTGAGGATTTCTCTTCTTGCACGGAGGATGTATTGTCGAAAGTCGCTCACAGATCCACCTCCCGCTAGGGCGTAGTTGATGAACGAATATATGAACCAAGTTAGAGTTCTGGTCTTGGACACTGGGAAAGCCTTTACATCCATGTACACCAGTTTCTTCGTGTTGATGTCGTTGACACTCAGAGACAGCAATCCTGCCGATTTAAACTTGATCCATTTCCACAGATCCGCTATTTTGGAGCAGCCTACTACACGGTGGATGGCAGTATCGACCAATCCGCAGTGCTGGCAATACGGGTGACCGGTGAGCTTTATTCTGTGGCGACGGCCAGCAGTCGGGATTAAATCATTTATAAACATGTAAGCTGATGAGCGCAACGTTGAACATATCGATTTATCTGCAAAATTGGACCAGACATGTTTCCAATTTAAGTCTTTGTGTTTCTTTTGGATTGCTGGAGGATATGGAGCTTTTACACCAATGGTCTCGAGTATTTTCTTTGTCGTATAGAACGTTACGTTTGGAGATTTCTCTAAAACACATGTTGCTGTCTGCAATGTACGCAGTAGATTTGCCGGTAGCCTTCTGTCACCTGTATTGCCTGTTACGATACCCCACCCAGCCTTTAGCAAATCTGACTGACTAGCCGGTAATTTTAGGGTATGTATGAGATTTTTCACAATCAGGGCTGAACATTTTGCCTCACAATCAGTTAAAGATAAGCCTCCTTCAGCAAATGGTTGTGTCAACTGATCCCTGGCCACCCGGAATAGTTTACCTTTCCACACAAACCAACCTATGTACTTCTTTATTTGTGCAATACATTGTCTGTCGATAGGGATGACTTGTGCAACATACCACATTTTAGAGAGAGCCAGTGTATTTACACATTCGATCCTCTGTATGATGTTCAGTTGCCTCGTACTATTTGCAATAAGAGCTCCCCGTACTTTGTCCACTATGCTTTTAGAATTATTGGAAAGGAGCTCATTTACATCCTTTCGGAGTTTTAGTCCTAGCACTTCCATTTCAACAGATTCAGTGAAAGTATGTGCGAAGGGTTGGGCACCTTCATTGAGCCACAGGAGATGTGTTTTCCTGTGGTTAATGGTTGCCCCTGCTGCATTTTTATAGTCGTTTAGTATTGCTGCCACTTTTACAGTATCTTGGGGTTCTGTAATTATAATGGTAACATCATCAGCATAGGCATTCAAGGTAAACCGTTGGGCACCAACCTGCAACCCTGATAGGGAGGTGCTAACTGTGCGGATTAGTGGCTCCAAGGATATGACGAACAAAATCATAGCCAAAGGGCAACCCTGTCTAACAGAACGTTGGATTGGGAACTTTTCCGTAAAGTTCCCGTTGATTTGAACTTTGGCAAACATTTGGTATCTTGTCGGTAACAGTAAGTCTATCGTTGCCTGCGGAAATTGGAAATGCCGTAGAACTGTCCTTAGGTATTGGTGACTGACGTTATCAAAGGCTCTCTCGAAATCGATGTTCAGAAGCCCAACCGTTTGTTGCTGATTCTTCCATGCGTAGAATGTTGTATCCCTTAACAGACAAAGTCCATCTATAATCCTTTTCTTAGGTACGCTACACGTCTGTTCCGGTCCTATGATCTCTGGAAGTGTGCGCTTTAGGCTGCCATGACACGAGAGATGATTTTCGAGTCGGCGCATAACAAAGTTATTGGTCGAAAATCCGTAATTCTATGTGACACCGTTTTCTTTGGAACGAGTACAATAATTCCAGGTTCAGTTTCGGAATAGAGACGTCCATACCTTTGTTTCTCTCTCGTCACCTCCATAAACTCTTCCTTGATAACCGACCAGAAGGATTTATAAAATTCATAGGGGATACCGTCTACTCCTGGACTTTTACGTTTCGGCAACCTTTTGATAACATCCTCAATTTCTTCCTCAGATATCGGATCCAACAGCATAGTGACACTTTCGTTGGTTAATTGCGACGCACAGTTTTGCAGCAGTGTGGCTGTTGTAAGAGCATCAGATGGTTGTGATCGGTACAAACTTTCGAAGTGTTCTTTAATGCCTTCCCGGTTAATATATTCAGAGCCATCTGCAGACAGTATGGAACTTACATATATCTGTTGGTACCTTCTCCTTTCTCTTGCGAGATGATAATACTCCACTTCTCGTCTGGCAAATGCCCGTGGTCTTTGCAAGTGATGATTTTCCCATCCAGTTCTCTTTCCTGCAGTTCTAAAATATTATTTTTTATTTTTTTCAAATCACTTGCTCGATCTTCCCCATTGTCGATTTTAGTTTGCAGTTCACGGGCAATAAGATAATAGTACTCCATGTTTTTCCTCCTGGTTACGTTTATCCTGTAGGCAGCATTGGTAAATAGTTTCCGAATACCGGGTTTTACAAGATTCTCCCACCACTCAATGGAATTCCGGAAGAAGCGTTTACGGCGAACCCACGATGTGTAACGGGCGTTGAACTCCATCTTTACCCATGGTTCGTGGAGCAGGTTGCAATTTAACTTCCAGTATCCCCTGCCAAATATTTTAGGACGAGGGAAACCCTTTATTCGGAGAATCACGCCGTGATGATCGGAAAAGGTCACAGGGATAACGTCGTAATCTTGCACGGCCATACCCGTTGTAATGTAGATTCTGTCAATCCGGGACGATGCGACAGTCGAAACATATGTGTAGTGTGGACGAGTGATGCCAAGTCGCTCAACCACATCTTTCAAGTTCAGTGCGTCAATCAGGTTTTGCAGAGGACCACAAAACGGTCTTGCTCCTGTAGAGTCTACCGCCCTTAATATGCAATTGAAGTCTCCTGCCATGATGAAGTTATCTTTCGCTTGCCGAAGAAAATATGGCACATCTTCGGTAAAAAACGTTGCCCTTGCAGCCCTATTATGCGTTCCGGAGGGAGCGTAAAGATTTAAAACAGTCACCCCATTCAGAACACCTTTGACTATACGTCCTCCAGGTTCTTTTTCTACGTCCTGCAACTCCAGTCCGTGCCTGGTTAAAATACAGCAACCCCTCCCTGCCGAGCCAACATTGTTGTACGCGTTGTATGATGAAAAGGAACCCACCTCTTCACATACCACTTCTTGTAAAAAAGCAATATCAATATCATTAGTTCTAAGAAATTTCTCTAAAATTTTAATCTTTTTAGCATTACTTATCCCACAAATATTTAGAGTCAAAAACGTGAGTACCCTTCTATTGTCCATGTGGCGGGTAATTTATTGAGATCACCTAGTCACGAGGTTTGTGCTTTGGTCCAGGATCATGTTCTGTTGTCTCAGTTTGTGGGTCGTGCGTTCTGTTGTCTACGTGCTGATCTTTTACGCCTTCACTCCTCATTTTATTGCGTGCCACATTCATGTTTGGTTTTGGTTTCACGCGTGTAGATTTTGTGGTACTTTGTGGTTTAAGAGATTTCTGACTGCCGGTAATTTTTTCGGGGTCCCGAACGCTGCCCTCGGCTGGGAGGTCAGCGAGAGCAACACGTGATGCCGAGGCGTGTTGCACTCCGCCTCCTGGTGTGAGCTCTGCATCGGCTACTGGGGCCGCGCGCTGTTGACGCTGCGCCGTGGCCCGCTGTGCCTCTGCCTCCGTAGCCGGCTGTTTACTTGCACTAGTGACGTCACTCAGGGGGACAGGTACATCTGCTGCCGGCGTCTGATATACCGTAGCTTCTTCCATGGGCACATCTGGGGGCGGTTCCACATTAAGTGTGACAGGCATCACGGGCAATACCGTTTCCGGTTTCTGTTTCCTCGGTGTTTGAATTGAATTACCACCGTAGTCGCCTTCTTCCGAGTCCACGGTTTCCGGTTCCAGGGGTCGTTTTTTGGTTTTCTGAGGCTCACTGGTAGGCAGATGAACATCCACGCTCATTTCAGCGACGGATTCTTCTCGAAGAAGTGCAGTGTCATTTAATTTTATGCCGGTTTCTTGCAATAAACTTACGGGGTTAGCGTTGGTACGACTCGCACCGTTCTCGCCACCTGTCTTCGGAGCGAGTGATGCATTTATTTTTCCTGTCTGCAACGGAGGGAAGTCATCAAAGGTTATAAGAGGTGGTTCGGTATCTTCCTTTGCGGCAACAGTAACGGGTCCGCGTAAAGTGGCTGTGGGTGTTAAATCCTGTAACTGTAATCTGGAACGTTTTTGCAGGGTGTTCTTCAGAACAAATGTCCGCTGCGGACAATTTTCACGGAGATGTCCCGGCTCGTTACAAACATGACATGTTGCTTGCTGCCCAGAGTAGATAACATGAGCCTTGTATCCCGAAACCATAATGTGGGAGGGGATGTCAGATTTTACACACATCTGTACGGACCGTATGCCATTATAGCACTGTATTTTATATCTGCTGGACCATTTTTCAAACTCGATGCGTTTCACCTGGCCATACTTCGAAAGAACCTGTTCTAAGTCAGTATTCTCAAGTTCCGGGGGAAGATTCAGAATTCTAACAGTCTTCAGTTCACAGTTGGCATTGCTAACATCAACCAAACTAACAGAATCATTGCGGTGGAGAAACTGAACCTGTCCCTTAGTTTGCAGTAAAATCTTGTCACACAAAACCGAATTATAGAACTTGACAAAAACACAGTACTTTTCACTGTCAAGCTGAGTAAATTCAGCATTATCTCCTGAAATACCAAATGTTTCGTACAACCAGTCATGTATTTCTAAAGCAGTAGGCTGAACATGACGAGTATTCTTGTCAAACGAGAATCTTAACGTGTTTTTCCTGAGAGAATCCGACATGGTGAACAAGCGGAAAGCGGATGCACCGCCTCGCCACAAAAATCAACAATAAGCGGTACTTACAAGCCCCGGCGACGTAAACGACACTGAGACCGCCTGTTGCCGGTGCTTTCAAGGTCTTCAAAACAACACAAACACTGGTTAACTGCGACCGCACGTCCGTACCGTTCGCCCGCCGAAAGCGGAATGCAACTACCACACCACTAACGATTAAGGCGCCTCGGAATAGTCTATGTACGATTTCCCTCCACAACACAAACTTTAATTCAGCTTCTTTGTTCCAAAGATAATTGCCACTACTGCCAAGGCTCTCCATGCAGCCGAATAGCACCTCAGCAATGGACATGTGGAACAATCCTGTTATGGTGATATAAATATCAATTAATACAATTAAAGAATCCCTGAGACGGATTTACGTCTCTAATATGTCAAAGAAATTATTGATAGATGCTTCAGATCTATCAATAATGTCTTTGACATATGTTGTGTTCCACTAATGGATTCCTCGAATGGCGGTCGGCATTCTTGTGTTTGCGCCCGTTCTTGAATACCACTGTGACATCGTACTCTTGGAGTCTTAGTGCCCATCTTGCTAGTCGACCTGATGGATCCTTCAAGCTAGTCAGCCAACACAAAGAATGGTGGTCTGTCACGACGGTGAATGGTTTGCCGAATAAATACGGCCGGATCTTGTTGATAGCCCAGATAACCGCGAGAAATTCTTTTTCAGTTGTAGATTAGTTTATCTCGGACTTTGAGAGTACTCTTGACGCATAGGCTATCACTTTTTCGGCACCTTTCTGAACTTGTACAAGCACTGCACCAATCCCATAGCCACTGGCGTCCGTGTGAAGTTCCGTTTCTGCAATCTCGTCGTACAAGGCTAGCACTGGTGCGGAAGTTAGAGCCTCCTTAAGTGCTCGGAAAGCTCTTTCTTTTGTCTCATCCCAGTAAAATTTGGCGTCTCCCTGCAGAAGGTCTTGTAATGGACGTGCCTTGTTACAAAATCCGTTTATGAAACGTCGGTAGTATGAGCACAGCCCGAGAAAACTTCTCACATCACGAATGTGCTGAGGAGTTGGAAATTCTGTGACTGCCCTTACTTCATCTGGATCAGGACGGACATCATCTCCGTTGACTAGGTGTCCCAGGATTTTTATCTCTTTGGCGACGAAGAGGCAATTCTTTGGATTGAGGCGGAGACCTGCAGCCTGAACACTCTTCAACACAGTTGACAAGCGACTCAGATGTTCTTCAACTGTTTTCGAGAAAACGACAATGTCATCTAAATAGCAGAGACACGTCGTCCACTTAAGGTGTCGAAGCAAGTTGTCCATCATGCGTTCGAATGTGGCTGGAGCATTACATAATCCAAATGGCATTACTTTAAATTCATAGAGACCGTCAGGTGTAATAAAAGCCGTCTTCTCCCTGTCAGCTTCGTCAACCTCGATTTGCCAGTAACCTGTCTGCATGTCCATAGTTGAGAAATATGTAGCTCCTGTCAAGCAGTCTAAGGTGTCATCAATACGCGGAAATGGGTAGACATCTTTCTTTGTGATACTGTTCAGCCGCCGATAGTCGACACAGAATCGCCACGTGCCATCCTTCTTCTTTACGAGGACCACCGGAGACGACCAAGGACTCTCCGAAAGTTGAATAATGTCATCTCGCAACATCTTCTCCACTTTCTCTCGAATTATCCGTCTTTCAGCTGGCGACACTCTATAAGAACGCTGGCTAATTGGCGGATGGTCCCCAGTATTGATACGGTGCTTTATCGTGGGCCGTTTCGTCTGACTTTTCCCCTGATGAGGTGTGAATGCACCCGAAAATTGGCGTAGTATACCTAACACCCGCTGGCGTTGTTCCTTGGTCAGTCCAGGCCCTATTGGCAGTTCCCCGTTTGTTTCCTCCAGCGTGTTGTCTGTACTAATAGCAGGGCATGGGTCTTCATTGATGACGTTGAGCTCACCGTCCTGGATTGGTTCAGCTGTCCCGATACACATTCACTTGGGGATAAGTTGTGACTGCTCGTGACAATTTGTGATCCAAATCTCTCCTTGACCACCGGTAATGCTTATGATAGCCGTGGTATGTAAATTTCTTTTGTGAGCCTGATAAACTTTTTACTATGAACAAGAACTTCACAGTTTAACCAGTCATCTATGTTTGTGACTGCAACTCTTCTCATTGTCAACGGCGGTATCGTCACATTGTCGACGACGAATAACTTCCCAGAAAATTCTGTATTACGTGTATCCGGCGGGACAACTTCTTCAATTTGCAGCTCAGATCTTCCACAGTCAATGATAGCTTGGGATGCCTGAAGGAAGTCCCATCCGAGGATGACATTATGACTACATTCTGTTAACACGACAAATTCAAACGGCTGCGTTCTGTTGCTGATAGTTATTCTTGCGACACAAGTTCCTGCTGGATGGACGTACTTTCCATTCGCGACCTTCAGCACAGTTGCTCCCGTATCACAGAACATCGTCTTCTTTAGTGTGCGGCGGTAATTATCCGATAATACAGAAAAAGAGGCTCCTGAATCAACAAGTGCCCGGACAGGTTGGCCGTCGATTATGACGTCGATGAGATTTCCTGACAACTTGGCGACTGTTGTCCATGGAGGATTTTCATCTGCGGCGGCCTCACCTCCGTAGATGGTCGCCTCGCTTAGTTTTCCTGGGCGCGGCGGCTAGGAGAGCGGCTGGTACCTCTGTACGGCGACGGTGAACGGCTGCGGCGCGTCGGGGAGCGACCTCGTCTAGGGTACAGCGATGGGCTTCTTCCGATAGGTCGACTGAACTCATCAGCAGGTGACTGCCTTGGATTGAACTGCTCCCGTGCAGACTGTGACTGGCGCGCAGCAGACCGCTCGGCCGCTGCGGCCGGCTTTAGTTTACAGATCTACCTGATAGGTTCATTCAGATGATATTTCACCGTCAGTGGCGAGCTCATAGCGACAGCTACAGCTGTTGTGCATATAATCATATCATGCTATCACGTTGTTTGATTCACAATCATTGATAGTTTCTATAAAAATTAAATTATCTGTTGTTATCCGTGATTTACAAGGAGACCACATGGGTTTCGGATTTTAGAATTTATTCATATTTAACTTCAGAACTGAAATAACAATCAGCCAAAGGCATTCGACGCAATCCTCAAAAACTTTCGAGACAATCGACTTTCAAGTTTTGCAACTACACGTAAATAGGAATAACTAAATCAGTTGCAGTATCTGTAAGTGTAGCTCAGGTGGTTCGAATAACGCTGTGACAGAATTGGTTTTCCTTCTCAAAATAGTTATATAAAACATTTTGGGATCTCAAATTACACGTGTTCTATCAGTTTTTGTTTATGTGTTTTTAGACGAGCTGAACACCTTGTTGTCGCCTGAAACGACGGCTGAGTAGGTTAGCTGCTTGGAAAGCCATTAGTAACTATGGAGATGACTTTCCAAAAAATAGTGTCGTTGCTCTTCACAAAATGAAGAATCAAAGACTACCGTTGTCAACTAATAATGGAGCCAATACAGTAAAAAAATGTAACTTATGTTTTTTGATTGAAGCTATCATTATTAACGAGCTTTCATAAAATATAGGAAATTACTAATAACCAAAAATATGCATTTTTCGTAAAAATAACCATTAGATATAAAAATTGTGTAAGTTTTCGAACCCAAAAAAAAAAAAAAAAAAAAAAAAAAAAAAAAAAAAAAAAAAAAAAAAAAGCTTGTCACAGCAGGATTCGAACTAACTACCGGATAGCTACAAGACCAGAGCGCTCCCACCTGAGCTACACCTACAAATGCTGCAACGCTTTATTTATTTTTAATTACGTGTACCTGCAAAATTACAAAGTCGATTTTATTGTTATTTTTGTTATTTTGAGGGGACTAAACAAAAGCCAATTTCCTCAAGAATTTTTGAGAGTAGCGACGAATGGATTTGGCTCACTGTTATCTAAGTTCTGAACTTCACGTACCATAAATACAGAAAAGTTCTAAATCCGATACCCATGTGGTCTCCTTGTTAGTGTTTCACCTTTAGCCACTTTTTAAAATCAGACGTGTTCATACGCTTTTCTTATTAATGTGGCACTGTATAGGATGACCAGCCAGTCTAAAATAGTTTAGGGAAATAATGTAAGAATTTTATTTCAAAACTTCCCCTAGGTTTTCCAAGTTTTCTGCAACTGCAGCATCCACTGTGATAATGTGACCAAGCCTGTCTACCTTGCAGGACAGAGCCGGCCAGAATCAGTATTCACTGTTGATCCTAAAATCACATCACGCCACCCTTCTGGCGTCCATACTGAAACTACTGACGTTTCCATGCTACCGTGGAGCCAATAGCAGACACTGACAATTGATGGCGTGCGATACTGCTGAAGGGCTAGTTCTCATTCTAGTTCTCGTACAGAACAGACGCACTCCAGATGCCCAGCCTCTGTACGGGACGAACGGCCGCATGCTGTCCGCTCCCGCCTAGCGGTTGTTTGGTATCAGCCACCATCTGAGTGAACCGTAAGCGTTACCTTTTCCGTTTTCTAATCCGCTAACTTATACTGTCACTCACTAATTTCATCCGTCCTCCGGGCGAGTCCCTCTGTGTATCCCGTACTTTCAAAATATAATCACTACTAACTTGTATTCTATCTTTTATTTATCAATCATCAACCGCTTCCTAGGGCGCACACAAGCCTTTACCGCTTTGCCTTCCGCCCTGGCAATCCCTCCAACCTGTCTCAGTTGTACAACAGTTGCACAATTTTGTTATCATCCGCGGGATGAAGATGAAGTGCTGTACAATTTTGACGCAAGAACTGCTATCGATAACCCACCTTTCGGCCCTTAAGGTGGCCGCGAAATTTAGGTTCACATTAGGTTCTGTGGCTGGTCGACAGGCGACCTTCCGTCGAGCCACAGCACCCCCGCCGTGTCGTCCAGCCCCTGCATCTGCACATTCCGTGCTAAAAAGTCCAATGCCGCACGCCTGCCCAGCCGCAGCGCACGTGTGCCATATGCATGTGACGCTTGACCTGCCGCAGTTGAGCGCCAACTTCGCCGTGCGCTACTCCACGTGCGCAGCTCACTTACGTGCATGAGGCGTGAAAAATTACGCGCCGTGTTGGTGCTGCTGTTTAGGCCCACCGGTTGCTTGAAAGTGCGGTACCCCGGTTGGCGCGGCCCACTTGCCGGTGCCGTCGTCCACATACATCGCCTACCGGCCCAGCCCGTCTGTAAGTGCTGTTCGGATGAGGCGCTGCCCCACGTCTGCTGTCGGTCGTACTAAACAGCCGGAATATGGCTCCTTACCGAGGCCGAATCACTCGCTGCAACCCGCAGCAGAGCGGCGCACTCGCTGCCTCGCCGCCCACGCCGAACAGACGCGCGCGCCTTGTGCGTGCGACCGCACATACCCTGCCGCTCAGCTGCCGCCCCCGCCTGCGCCGTGCTTCAACGTGCCACACCACGTACAGACGGATAAGTTATTATTGTTATTATAGGACAGACTGGTACGGTATGATTTGTTATTTCCTTCTCTCCCGAGGTGTTCAAATGTTTGATAAGCTTATGGGACTTAGCTACGGGGTCATCAGTCCCTAAACTTACAAACTACTTATGAACTACCTTATACTAAAGACGGCACAAATATCCATACCCGAGGGCGGATTCGAATCCCCGACCGTAGTGGCCGTGCAGACCGTGACTGAAACGCCTCAGTCTCCTCGGCCACCGCGGCCGGCTCTTCCGAGGTGTTTCGAACTAATACAGTAATTGAAATATTAACTTTCAGTAGGCTCAGTAAGGCATAATGTTGTTTCTTGTCACGAATGACTGGCTTAGTTAATGTTTGTTTCTTGCTGCCCATTTCGCTTTTACATTAGATAATGCTCTTTTCCTTACATTATCTACGTTTGAGCATTGCCGGAGTGTGGAAGTTCAATTTTGGCCCACTTTAGGTTACGTTAGTAACACTAAAAGTGTGCCTTTGCGATTGTCTTTCGACAGCTCGAAATTTAAATGAAAATAACGGCTTAACCATTCATCTGACACGAAAATGGAATAACCGAATTTGTAGAGGAGAAAATTCTGTACAACTTTGTTCCTTTACGTTTTTTCTTCTTCATATCCCCTATTGTTTGAGAGATATTTACCAAAATAACGTAGTTTTGACACCCTCCATTTAATTAACGAAAACCAGCCGATCGCAGATTTCACGTGACATTCCTCGCCCAGAACTCGTTGGCATACGCCATCTTGCGTTGCGTATTTGATGATTTTCGTATTGTAACTTACACGTTGTCACTTCAAATCAATGGCGCACTGAAGAATTAACAAAAACACGTCCTTCTTCGTCCGATAAATGATAATCCAATGTCTAAAAATGACATATTAGTATCAGTTAACAACAGCTATCAATAGTGTGAGATTAAAGAACGTGATTTCCGATTGTTAGTTGTAGCGTAGTGGGCAATGCGTTGGACTGTGACGCTGAGGGTCAGTGGTTTGGAACCTGCCACTACATTTTTTTTTCTTAGGAGGGTTTCAGACACTCTTATTAATTGATTTTTTATTATTTAGATTATTATTTTGATCCAAAATGTTTGCAAAAACTTATGAAACTACAAATCTAAAGTGGGCCTAAAACACGTCAGTGCGATTTTTTAAAATTAAATTGTAGCATGTGTATACACAGCTTAATGATTTTTTGACAAAGTTTTTGCATTAACCCTAGTGAGATGTGGCCTGCCGGCCACAGTGTACGAGATGCTGTGATATTTCTTCCATTTCAGTTTGTGTCACGATCTCTCTTTCCTTGATCTTTCCTTTCATTATTGTCCGTGCCGTAAAAGAAAGTAAATTTCCGCCCTCCACAGACGTGATGGGTTAGAGCAGGCCCCTCCAACTCGAGCACTCGGTGCTTGCGCGCCGTGCGGCCCCGGTGCTTTCCCCCACCACTGTCTCCTCGCCGTGTCGCAGCACGCGTGTGACAGACAGCGCTCACTCTTTCGTTTTCTTGGATGCGCTGAATATCCATTCTGAATCTTATCAAATAGGACACTATTGATGTATCTTGCGAACGTTTACCATGTGCACTAAAGGTTCGGATATATGTGTGCCTTTTTTATACGAAAATATACCTTCCTTTTTTAAATTTTTTTTTAAATTTAATTTTTGCCCCTGGAGTCGAAGGTTAGAGTCCTCCGTTGGGCTTGCGTGTATGTGTGTATTGTCCTTAGTATACGTTAGCTTGAGGTCTTTGTACATCTACGGGCCGATGACGACAGAAGATTTGTCCCGTAGAATTACAAATATTTGAACATTTGGATCGCTGACCTCGCTTTCAAGAAAGACATCGCAGGTTATTTACATGACTTAAATAAATCTTTGCAGAGTAAAAATAAATTAATGGCTACTACGTGTGATGGTACTGGAAGTTCCAAATTGCAGGTTTTGCTTTCTAAAAGGCCGAGAAGAATATTTCGAAAATTTTCCCTCTCAGAATCCTTTAAATTAAGTGCTCAAGTCCACATTAGGGAGTACACCAAAGCGTTATATTCATTTCATAAAAAGTATTAAGACTGGTTTGAAGAAAATAAAATAACTAAACTTACATTAAAAAGTTTTTATGATGCCTGTTTTGGCACACCCAGAGGGTGTCCCATCATGTCACCTAATTGAACTGATAAAACTACAGTACATTTCAATTTTGACAGACCGCTCAAAAATGTTCAAATGTTTGTATAGTTTATGGGACTTAACTACGGGGTCATCAGTCCCTAAACTTACAAACTATTTATGAACTACTTACGAACTAGGACGGCACAAATATCCATGCCCGAGGGGGGATTCGAACCCCCGACCGTAGTGGCCGTGCAGACCGTCACTGGAGCGCCTCAGTCTCCTCGGCCACCGGACAGACCGCTACCACAATTACAATAGTGATGTTAATTCATTTTAAAGGCGTTGATCTACATCTACAACCATACTCCGCATTTACCCGACGGTGCGCATTCACCCGACTGTGTGTGGCGGAGGGTACCTTGAGTACCACTATCGATTTTCCCTCCTATTCCAGTCACGTATTGTCCGCGGAAAGAAGGATTGTCGGTACGCCTCTGTGTGGGTTCTAATCTCTCTGATTTTATCCTCACGATCTCTTCGCGAGATATACGTAAGAGGGAGCAATGTACTGCTAGACTCCTCAGAAAAAGGTAAGTTCTCGAAACTTCGACAAAAGCCCGTACCGAGCGACAGGTCTTTCACTGGAGTTTATCGATCATCTCCGTAACGCTTTCACGATTACCAAATGATCCTGTAACGAAGCGCACTGCTCTCCGTTGGATCTTTTCCACTTCCTCTATCAATCCCACCTGGTACGGATCCCACACCGGTGAGCAGAATTCAAGCAGTGGGCGAACAAGTGTACTGTAACCTACTTCCTTTGTTTTCGGACTGTATTTCCTTAGAATTCTCCCAATGAATCTAAGCCTGGCATCTGCTTTACCGACGATTGATTTTATATGGTCGTTCCAATTTAAATCCCTTCTAATGACTACTCCCAGATAATTTATGGAATTAACTGCTTCCAGTTGCTGACCTGCTATAGTGTAGCTAAATGATAAAGGATCTTTCTTTCTGTGTATTCACAGCACATTACGCTTGTCTACATTGAGCTTTAATTGCCATTCCCTGCACCATGCGTCAATTCGATGCAGATCCTCCTGCATCTCAATACAAATTTCCATTCTTATAACCTCTCTATATACTACCGCATCATCCGCAAAAAGCCTCAGTGAACTTCTGATGTTATCCGCAAGGTCATTTATATATATCGTGAACAGCAACGGACCCACGACACTCCGCTGTGGTACGCCTGACATAACTCCTACTTCGGAAGACTTCTCTCCATTGAGAATGACCTGCTGCTTTCAGTTATCTAGGAATCCCTCAATCCAATCACACAATTGGTCTGATAGACCATATGCTCTTACTTTGTTCATTAAACGTTTGTGAGGAACTGTATCAAACGCCTTGCGGAAGTCGAGAAACACAGCATCTACCTGAGAACTCGTGTGTATGGCCCTCTGAGTCTCGTGGACGAATAGCGCGAGCTGGGTTTCACACGAACGCCTTTTTCGAAACCCATGCTAATTCCTACAGAGCAGTTTACTAGTCTCGAGAAATGTCATTATATTCGAACATAATACGAGAACCCTACTGGAAAACGGGGATGACCTGCGCCATTTTCCAATCTTTCGGAACGCTATGCTCTTCTAGAGAACTACGATACACCACTGCGAGAAGGGGGCCAGTTCCTTCGCGTATTCTGTGTAAAAACGAACTGGTATCCCATCAGGTCCTGCGGCCTTTCCTCTTTTGAGCGATTTTAATTGTTTTTCTATCCCTCTGTCAATTATTTCGATATCTGCCATTTTGTAATCTGTGCGGCAATCTAGGGAAGGAATTACAATGAAATCTTTCTCTGTGATCAAGAAGAATTCGCGAGGATTCATGCCCTTATCCTAAAATGCGTTGCAATGTTCTGAACGACATTCAAACAAATGTTTTCAGTTACGAATATTAACAAACCAAAACAAGCTCAAGTTTATTGCATCATTGCAAGCGGTATTTCGAATTGCAACTGCCAATACGATTGTGCCTAATATGAGAAAATTAGTGTTGAATATTCGTGCAAAATAAGGAGCGAAATGAAACTGCTCTTTTTCTCCGCGCACAAAAGTTGGCATTATTATTATTCTTATTATTCGTTTCAATAATTCACGAACAACCACATGACTCTCGGCTCGCTATGCGCTACGACAACACGTCCCCCTGTTACCACTGCCATGGCAGCGCTGTGCCTGCCTCGGCCACGTCACGTGCCCCATACCACCGGCGCTGCAGCAGAGCACTGAGGTTCGTTCCTGCAGCTGCCAGACTGCTTGACGCGCATGCGCAACGCTGAAATTGTGTTCCAGAAGCGCCTTCTCCTGCTTCTGGCTACTTGGAGTGTGGCTGTTTGGTGTTCCAGCAGTTGCCACAAGCAGCCAGAAGCTACCCGGAAAATTATTTCAGGCGCGGTCAAGCTGTCAATTTGCGCATGCGCAGAAAGGTCTGAGCTAGAGAGGAGGTAGCCATCACGTGACACGTGTGTGTTTTAGCGTGTTTTTTGATTATTTCGAAGTCACTGCAATCCCGCTAGAGATGAGATATTTCTCGTTTACACTTCTTCGTTATTAGGAAGGAAAGTATTTTAATTATTTCTTTAAACTCACCTTCGCCTGCAGCCAGAAACAGTGCCAAATGCGTTCCAGCAGTGCAAGTATCAAACAAGGGTTTTTACGTCACAGTAGCTGCGCATGCGCAATAATATCTGTTTCTTAGCGCTTGAAATTAGCCGTCTGGCAGCTGCTGGAACGAACCTCTGGCGCTTTTCGCGGTGCCGGCCAGTGCTTGCGAAGCACCTGAGTTGGAGATGCCTGGGTTACAGCAAGGCATTACCCCTTCAAGCTGCGTCTGGCAAAAATTGAACAATCATCGGTACTGGGCAGAAGTATGAACTTCTCAATCTTGAAGAAAGTGTACTTTTGTTTTAAGATCAAACTCCGACGCAATATTAGCGTTGAAGTACTAAAAGAAAAAAAACACGAACTAAAAGTTTTCAATCATGGCTGAATCAACCAGATTTGCTGACGAGTTTAAACGGTTTGAGGTCCGCGGCCACACAAACAGTCGTACACACAACTAGCGTCTACAACCGTTAGAGCGCTGTGTTGATTCACCACACTGTAAACACAATGATTAAACTTGAGCCACTGCCTCCTCTCCGCTCCACATATTTCTCTCTCCCCCTGCTTATTTCTTTCTATTCTGACCTTTTTCTTCCGTATAAGTGGTAGTTTTGTCAAGACAGTTGCCAAAGCACGTGACATTAGTCATCCAGGGCACAAAGTGAATCTTGTTGAGTCCAAAATGTTTTACCGGAGGGAATCGTGATTAAGATATGATAAAGATAGCATTTGAGGATACCTAAATCCCTACTGCACCTTAAATGATGTGCAAGTAAAACCCTTTTAAGCTGTTACCCCCAGAAGGGCAGCTAACGTTCAGTAACGTTTAATGAGAAGTTTAATGATATGTGTTGTACATAGCGAGTAACTAGAAAATCACCACTTTGTCATTATTTCTATTGCTGCCATTCTGCTTCTACATACCTCGTGATTTATGTCATAGACGCCTTTTCTTTGTCCGAATCCGAAACTTCCGTAATAGGGTCCATTATGTTTCCTGTGTCAGTACCTTCGCAATAAATGCACATGGAAAAGAACGAAAATCAAAATTGTGAGACGTTATTTCCAGTTGTTACCGCCGGTAACAGCCTAAGTTGATGTGTAAATAATTATGAATCCCGATATAAAAGTAAGATGAAGTTTTATTCCGGTACCCCAAGAGAGGTACTTACGACGTGCTATGATGTGTGAACAGTAATGATATGTTGTCTTTAGTCCATGTAGCGAATTCCAGTGCTACTTTTCAATGATTTAGTCGTAATCTTTAAATGTAGTGTAAGAAATTTATACAATAGTAACCCAGACGTTAGTAAATCCTGTTCTCTTTTAAAGGACCACATTATTAAGCATTAAGTATCAATTAAAATGTGCTCCAGTCACTCATAATATAGATTCATAAGTTTCATTACTTTGTAAGAAGACTTATCCAGATGTATGTTTACTTAGTTAACACAGTTTTAGATTATCGTAAGTATCCTTGAGAATTTTGTGTATGCGAGTTAGCCTTGTTACGTACATTTTTCTACCATTTACGATTTATCCCTTTTTATTTGCCATTGTGAAGTACCATGTTTTGTTACCAAATCCACAATTTGCAACTTTGTATATAAAGTTTATGCTCTTTGATTCTGTCATCAGCAGACCATTATTTACCATTTACATTTCTAAACGTTAGAGTAATTCAGTTGTGGTCTGTCTTTCCTTTGCTACCTTCATTTTGTTTTATTTCTTTTAGTGCCTGTCAATTCAAGTTTTAAGTTCGTCGGCCGAGTGCACTGAGGCGCTATGCTACGACGCTCGGTGCCGTTCCCCGTCGGGGGTTCGAATCCCCCCTGGGGCATGGGTGTTTGTGTCGTCTTTAGTATAAGGGAGTTCATAAGTAGTTTGTAAGTTTAGGGACTGATGACCCCGCAGTTAAGTCCCTTAAGCTTAACAAACATTTGAACATTTTAAATGTTAGTGATTATAAGGATTTTAGAAAATGCGTGATTCTTAATTCTTAAAATACACCGACCCGCATTGTTCCCTCCAGTCTTTCTTTATAAAATTTTAACCCGCATCCTGTTTTCTGGCTTTAAAAAGTGTCAATTCAACCGAAATTTAGAGACTGTATCTACAATTTCGTCATCCTAGAGGTACTATGTTACGATATTTATGAGGATGACAGATTTTCAAAACCAATGGCCAACGTTTTCGAACCTTGCGCCTGCTAAAATTCAACGCACGGAAGCCTTGAGATATCATTAAAATTTTAAATTGTGTACCGTTAATTGCTTGATCTTCGTCAATTACGTGTCAACCTGATGTTAACCTTTGTTCCACTGATTTGAATGAAGTTCATTCCCAAATCTCTGATACGTTATTTATTTTATCCACTGTTTGTAGCCGCTGTTATTGTGCTGCCGTGTTCTTATTTTAAGTGTACCTGTGCAAATTGTCGCCCAAATTCTACTTCCTTGTGTTGTTAATGTGAGTGCTAACATGCTTGACGTTAGACCACCTGTCTCCTTCATGGCTCTTGCAGTCAGCTGCATCTCCACCACCGCACTGCCCTCTTCCTCCCGCCACCTACCCATCTCGTGTGCCTCGCTTCTCTCCCCTCCGGCCGTGCGTGTAGCCGAGACTTGCCTCCTATCTTCCCCCACCGCCCGCATGCAGCCATTATACTTTTTTGATTATCACTTCTACCGGGCTAGGCACCACGTACGAGTTCTACAGTTGTGTTTGTTTACAAACAATTCCCGTATCGCGCAAGTTACATTACGCGCCAAGAATCTTACCACTGGTGATTCATGAAGTAAATTTTCCAGTATAATACCGGTTAAGGCTCCCAAGTGATACGCCTTACGTAGGTTCTACAATAATTCGTAAATTTTGTGATTAGCACTGTTAAGTCTATCACTGCTTAATGAATGTACACTACTGGCCATTCGAATAAATGCAGATGATAAACAGGTATTCATTGGACAAATATATTATACTAGAACTGACATGTGATTACATTTTCACGCAATTTGGGTGCATAGATCCTGAGAAATCAGTACCCAGAACAACAACCTCTGGCCGTAATAATGGCCTTGATACGCCTGGGCATTGAGTCAAACAGAGCTTGGATGGCGTGTACAGATACAGCTTCAACAAGATACCATAGTTCATCAAGAGTAGTGACTGGCGTACTGTGACGAGCCAGTTGCTCGGCCACCATTGACCAGACGTTTTCAAGTGGTGATAGATATGGAGAATGTGGTGGACAGGGCAGCAGTCGAACATTTTCCGTATCCAGAAAGGCCCGTACAGCACCTGCTACATGCGGTCGTCATTATCCTGCTGAAATGTACGGTTTCGCAGGGATCGAGCAGGGTAGAGCCACGTGTCGTAACACATCTGAAATGTAACGGCCACAGTTCAAAGTGCCGTCGATGCGAACAAGAGGTGACCGAGACGTGTAACCAATGGCCCGCCGTACCAGCACGCCGAGTGATTCGCCAGTATGGCGATGCCGAATACACGATTCCAATGTGCGTTCACCGCGATGTCGCCAAACACGGATGCGACCATCATGTTGCTGTAAACAGACCCTGAATTCATCCAAAAATATGATGATTTGCCATTCGTGCACACAGGTTCGTCGTTGCGTACACCATCACAGGCGCTCCTGTCTCTGATGCGGCGTTAAGGGTAACCGCAGCCATGGTCTCCGAGCTGATAGTCCATGCTGCTGCAAACGTCCTCAAACTGTTCGTGCAGATAGTTGTTGTCTTTCAAACGTCCCCATCTGTTGCCTCAGGGATCGAGACGTGGCTGCACGATCCGTTACAGCCATGCGTATAAGAAGCCTGTCATCTCGACTGCAAGTGATACGAGGCCGTTGGGATCCAGTACGGCGTTCCGTGTTGCTCTCCTGAACCCACCGATTCCATATTCTGCTAACAGTCATTGGATCGCGACCAACGCAAGCAGCCGTGTCGCGATACGGTAAACCGCAATCGCGATAGGCTACAATCCGGTCTTTATGAAAGTAGGAAACGTGATGGTACGCATTTCTCCTCCTTACACGAAGCATCACTACAACGTTTCACCAGGCAACGCCGGTCAACTGCTATTTGTGTCTGAGAAATAAGTTGGGAACTTTCCTCATACCAGCGCGTTGTTTTCTATCCCAGCTTCGTCGCCACTTTTGTATCTCGTTTCCGCCGGTTGTCGTAGTAGTCGGTGGCCGAGTAGAAAGAGACCGACACAGGAATAAAGGATGCACGCGTGTGCAGGTACGGAGGTGACCAGCCAGTGGGACAGTAGAAAATAGAAACTCTAGACTAAATTAGAACAAGTTGTATATTTCGTAGAAATAAGATAATACTTATATTTTACAAAGTTCAAGACTGCAGAATGCTGATACATAGTTAAACTAGAGAGAGGCCTGCCTACTGATGAGTCCTAGTGCCTATCCGATAGCCAAGTCTTAACTGGTGCCTATCTGATTCCCAAGTGAACGATGCAGCAGTCGTGGCCACGAGCGGAGTTGCAGCAGAGGGCGCTCGTGACTGACGTCGTAAGAACGCCGCGCCGTGCGTGCATGGCGGCGCGCGGCGTGTATGACATTGACAGAATGAATTGTTTTCGCACTCTGCAAAGCACTATTCCTAACGGCACCGTTCTTTGAATTTACATTCTGCATACACACTGACTGAACATGTCCCGATTTGCCACATTGATAACAGGTTGCGTTGCGACTAGGGCAATGCGCACGTTTGTGGCGAAATACACACTGGGGGCAAGACTTACGAACATTTTTCTGCAATGAACATCGGCGCCCGTTTGTCAAATTACTTTGTCTAACACGACGGGGCGACCTTTGTGTCGCACTTTTACACTGGCTACTGTTCACTGACTGTTCAGCAGGGCCGGTAGTACGAAAGTACGTGGCGCGCACTTCATACTTGTGCGACACCACAGGTTGTAGGTGTCGCCACCGGCGCCAACCTTGTGTGAATGCTCTGAAAAGCTAATCATTTGCATGCCACAGCATCTTCTTCCTGTCGGTTAAATTTCGCGTCTGTAGCACGTCATCTTCGTGGTTTAGCAATTTTAATGGCCAGGAGTGTATTGTATTTACTAATTAATAGCTCAAGCGGTGCTGAAGTACCAGATGTCTATCCATGCTGTAACAAGCAAACTGTGCTGGCCAGTGAAGTTTCTACATGTCTTACAGCGCACGTTGGAATGGTAATATAACGGGTCTTACAACATTCTAAACGTACCGAGCGGTGGTCATCGTTCCCCTCACGAAGATAGAAGGTGAACGACAGTCGTAGCTTATCGATCACCTGAACACAGGCCTGTGGTGTGGCCAGGGTGATTGGGAAGAATGGATTCTACGAGTCAGAACTCACCAGGTATACGTCGTACGCCAACATGACAACCCCTGGCGAGCAAGCTGAATCTCTCATCGCTCATGACCACGGCCCGCCATTGAATTTTCCAAGTGTTCCTTTGAAGGCACCAATCCAAACATGCACGTCGATGATGGAGAGTGAATGAAAGACTGGCTAGAGGTATCCGTGCCCGTAGTCCCACTTTCACAAACTGGGTGACAGTATTTCATTTTGACACTCCTGGGATCACAGACCTTTTTATCTGTGCAGTGGAAAATGTACGATCAGCCACTGGTGCCATTACAATACAATGATATTGGCAGACATCGTTAAATTTCTCCGAAAGGACCAACTCGAACTTGGAAGGCCACAATTTGATCCTTTTCAAACTTTCTCAGAAAACTGTAGGAAGCACGAATACGTATCCGTGGCAAGGAACCTGTTTGCCTTACACGTTGAGGACGTATTGAGCCTTATGACAGTAAATATTTCTATTCAGCTGTACACACATATGGCGTCCTGCTAGTTATATCACTACGCTATGTGTTGGTGGACGGCGTTGAAGCCATTATCGCTACATCTACTATTCCCTAGATGTTAACATCCGTTGAAGGATCAGTATCTACATCACATTCCAGCAGTGTACAAAATGTACCTGTCACAATGGCCAAAATCTGAAATACCAACCATGTTAGCTGATTTTGTAATTCTTTGTTGTTTACTTGTGTATAAACTAGGAGGAGCATTAATATTTCCTAAGTTTGCTTAGTTTGTAAGTCGTATGAGGTATAAGTAGGCGTGTAAAACGAGGCAATTTTCGTGACTTTTTATTTCTATATGCAGAAGGTAACATTCTCAAATATAACGAATGATCTTTATGTAAATTGATGGATATGTAGAGTGGTACGAAAATACATATTTCTTATGTCTACTTTTAAGTGTTTAAAACACGCCGAAGTGGAATTTGACGTATTTGCTATAGAGGGAGTATCTTTAAAAGCGTTTTTTATTTCACACAAAAGTTGATAGTAATTAAAGTTCTTGTAAACTGCACAACAAACCTTTACAAAAATTTTAAATTTTGGAAACTGTTCCACTTCCATTAACAAATATTAGTAAAATAAATCGTCAACAGCAAGTATTCGAATCATATGTTACATCTCCATTTTCTGAACTCCCATGTTTTAATGAACAAGTTTTTTCTTTATATCTACATTCCGCACGCCTAATCGTGGTGCGTGGCGGCTTTTATTTTATGTACCACCATCACTTCCCCCCTCTCATATTCCAGTCTGGTTTGGTTCGAGGAAAGTACGATTGCCTGTGTGCCACCGAGTGGGCTCTAACCTCTCTAATTTAATTGTGGACTTCCGCGAGATAAACGTAGTATGAAGCTATAAAAATGTTCAAATGTCTGTAAATCTATCGGATCAAACTGCTTGGTCATCAGTCCGTAGCTTACAAACTACTTAAACCTAGGTAAACTAACCTACGGACAAACGCACACACCCATGCCCCTGGGAGGACTCGAACCTCCACGGCGAGCAACCGCGCGCTTCGCAGCGAGACGCTTTAGACCGCTCGGCTACCTCCACCGCGGCTGAAGCTATATATTGCTTGACTCTTCAAGAATCGTATGTTCTCACAGCTTGGACAGAAGCGCATACTACGGTGCAGGACGTCTGTCTTGTTGCATCTGCCACTGGAGTTTGCGTGTAATCCCTGTGAAGCCACCGCACATACTAAATTATACTGTAAAGAAGGACGCTGCTCCACGACAGATCTGCCATATCTCTTCTATCAATGCTATCAATACCACACTGATAATCAATAATCAAGTCTTGATCTAATGTATGTTTATGGACTACATATGGACTAAACTTCCTGAGGATACTATCAATGAAACGCAGTCTGGTGCCTTCCTTACCACAATTAGCTTTATCTGGTCGTTTCACTCCTATTGGCTACTTCCAGATATTTTATGGATATAACTCTTTACAGTGATTGTCCTGCTCTTACGTAATTAAGCAGTTATAGTTACTGTTTATTTATCCGCCTGGTTGAGGTGAAAAGATAATAACCTGAACAACATTTGATGACTCGAAGGATTTAACAATAATGCAGGTTCCTCTCTGACAGGAGAACCCATCATATTCAGTGCTAGTTGAATACATATATCTGCATAGCATGTGTTTACAAAATGACGCCAGCCGCGGTGGCCGAGGGGACTGGGGCGCTCCAGTCACGGTCTTTACGGCCACTACGGTCGTGGGTTCGAATCCCCCCTCGGGCAAGGGTATTTGTGGCGTCCTTAGGATTAGCTAGTTCATAAGTAGTTTGTAAGTTTAGGGACTGATGACCCCGTAGTGAAGTCCCATAAGCTATACAAACATTTGAACATTTGAACAAAATGACTCTCATTTCAAGCCATGAGGGCTGTAGCCATTTTAGCGGTCTTAGGATTCTTTGTGAGGCCCGATCTCTCCGATTACATCTTTTATACAAAATTTTAATACATTTCCAGGATGATTATTCCGGCAATTATTTCCCCACTGATCAGTCAGGCATATTTCCCTATTTTATTCTGCGTACTTTAATTACAAACTGCCTTGAGTGATTAATGTTTTTGCGTTCTGTGTGAAACTTTGAGTGGGTGTGAGAGAGCGCCTCCAGGCTGAACATTGCATATTATATTTTAGTTTTTGAAGTATACTTTACGCAAATCTAAAGCACATTCCTTTCTAATTATCTGAGTAAGGGAGCTGGTGTACTCGACGTTCAGAACCACATACATACCACTTTCTAATTAACTGCACTAGGTAATTATAGTACAAGACATTAACATCAGTTTTGCATTAATCCTGTCCCAACCACTCGTGTTATCTCTTCAGCATATCTCTCTACAGCCGTAATGTCAAAATCTCTATTGAAAACCTCAAGCCTAATATAACCAGGATATTTCCGTAGAAAGTTGTCCAACATTCCCATCAAATTTTCGTCCAGAAGTGGTCCTTAATTGGGGTTCTATGAAAGCTTCCCATGGTTATTATTAATCTACCTGTAATACATATCTTCACGCAGATTACATCATATTTCGAAGTTGTAGTAATCTCGTTACTTGATAAGATTTTTTAAACCTATTATACTGCCTCTATACATAAATTCATTGCTACTAACATTTAGTTCCAATCAGCTTTCTGTCTCTAGCACAATACGATCACAGTTGCAGTTTATAAGCTACTAGCTGAAAACCCGGCGTTGCCCGGGTATTTTTTATTTATTCGAACCTTAACTTAGTACTTTTCCTATCCACTCTCTCTCTCTCTCTCTCTCTCTGTCCATCTCCCTTTTTCTAAAAACATGTTACATTTATCAGAGGATATTTAAGGAATAAAAAATTCACACATAAAATGCACTCGTTTCGAAGAATCCAATCACGAAATTCAACAATAATGATTGTAATAATATCACAGATCGATCACTTGATGTAATGCGCGAAACGTCAGAGCGATTTTTTTAAAGAGATGTATCTTTTTTACTGCTTTATTTATTTATTCATTCGTATGCTCAACCTTACAGAGAAAGAGCTGAAGACATTGTAGCACGCATAGACCAAAGATATGATCTGTGGCATCACGTTTCGCTGTATGTAACCTCCTTGCTATAGAGTCGCAAACGTCATCGCTGGCCGTCAGTCCGATTTTTTTAATAATTTGACGACTTTCAACCACCATATCTTCCACCCACTTATAGCTATCGGCATGGAACTGCTATGGTGTACAACGGGAGACTTCGGACAACAATTACACACAGATCATTCGTTTGCGTTCTCTAGTTTTCGTTGCAGAGCGAAATATTAACACACACACGCGCGCGCGCGCGCGCGCGCGCACACACACACACACACACACACACACACACACACACACACGTAGAATTGTATATACACCGGTAACTTTCCATCCCAATATACTCCAACCTCCAACCCTCAAGCAACAATGCAACCGATAAAAACCATTTTCAAAGAGTAATTATTGTTCCGCATTTCGCGTTATATTCTTCAAATTGTTAAATATCTATCAGATCACTATAAAAACGTACCTAAAATCTTCCTCAGGTATAAATTAGTAACTGTACAAATATTGTAAGTCTCTGCGTCTTGTCGTTCGGACGTGATAAGCGTACACCGAACAGACATTCATATTAATATATATAGATAAATAGCTATCCGATCGCCATAAAACCGTGCCTAAAGCCTTCCCCGGGTAGGCATTAGTAACTGTACAAATTTTTAGCTCTCTATGTCTTTGGTTCAGACGTGATAAACGTACACCGAACAGACATTCACATTTATAGATATAGATATTAATTCCTAGACCTTCCGATACACACACCTAGATCAAATTAATAGTTTATATTACACTTCATTCTCCCATCTACCATGGCAGGTACTAACGACAGTTAGGAAAATGTTTTTCAGTATCTAAAATAATACTGTCTTAGTGGTCATGGGAAGATATTTCTTTGTCCTGAAAACTCCACATGTGGACAGCACACGTACTTCTTGCTTTGCTTCGTAAAGTGCACTTCTGACCTAACGTAAGTCCTACAATATGACTTACGGCGTTTCTCGAGAAAATGGTGGAATTTGATAAATCTGCATCCACGTTTTCCACAGATTAGCCAGAGTCTTTCCTTTTACCTTCCTTTCATACGCCTGCAAATAACAGGCCCGTGATATGTTCCGAGAACAGTACAGCACTAGGCTATTATCCTGCGAACAAAGCCAGCTGTCAATACGAAAAATGTCATGTCACTGCAGGCACCAAGTTTGTACTCGGGACTCAGGCGTAACACGAATTTCGTGCTGACGTGAAACGATTACCATGCGAATACATTCTAATTTCTTTGTGTATTTTAATGTAGTAGCTTTTTCCGTGTATAAATGTAGCTACACTATATGCAGTGTCTGTCATACAGCTGATGCTGAGTCATATGCGCAATTACGAATATATTTCCTGTAAGAAAAATAGTTGAAAAAGATCACATAACTTCGAAAAGGCAATTTTGGTTCTCTTTTAAGCTCTCGTATGTATTGTGTGCACGATCTCGCATGTCCTACGTTGTCCAATAACGACCTAGAAAGCCAGTAGCCGTGTTAAGAAGTACTATTAAATAAATATTATTTTATAATATTAGTACTGTATATTTTGGTTTTTAATTAGCATTCTTTAGAGCTATACGAGGAGCTTATATGAGGTACGAGTGACCGCATGCTGGTAGTCCAGTACTAAAAGAGGTTGGATATACACAAGTCTATATTCATATACGAAACCATCCAAAATGTCTAGAATGAACGCACTGTCTAAACACCAAAATCATTTAAAAATTATTGAACTTTTCGAAGATAAACAAGCTTAGGCTGCATATAACTAAAATCCAGAGATTACAAAACCAACACCTAACTGAACTTCTATGCTTATGCATTCTCTGGAAACATAACAGCAACTTATGAAAATCGAATGTGAAAATTAAAGGAAAGGAAAAAGAATAAAAATTACAAAATATTTGTGACATTGCAGATACAGGGGGAAGATGATTGTTTCCATGTGAAAGGCGGATTTTGTCAGGCTGTTGGGATCCCCAGCCGGACGGCTAACATTTTGGACCCAGTTAATGCCATACAGGTCGTTAAGAAAACCCTAATCTGCTCGGAAATAGGAAACGGTGGTCTTGGATGAGCGAGGGCGGCTATTCCAGATTGTAACTGAAATACAATATAGCCACACACACTATAATAAAAATCCATATAAAATCAGGGAATGATCATACGGCAAATATAATTATATGAATGGATTCAGGAGACTTGGGAGACTCAAACGCCGTAATTTCAGTTTCAATATCCCTTACAGATATAAAGTCGATAAATTTCAGTACTATAATAATAATAATAATAATAATAATAAGACTTATATTTACAATTATTGATACGTATATTTTATCAGTAACAGTTTAAGAAGCAAATGGGCAGCATTGTACCACGCTACCTATCTTATAAGACGCATCATTTCCGTATTCTTTCAATAAACTTTGTTTTACTGTATTGTTCTACTTTTCATTGAGGTAGTAATATTCTTGTGTCAAAACATAAATTCCACTACAGAATAGAAATGCAGCAGATAATTTATACATAAACAATTATATGTATTTGTAGACAAGAGCTGAATATATTTGCTTAAAAAGCCATGATAAATTAAATATTAAATGTGTATCTATATTTAGACGGGGCAGTATATTTGAACAGTGAGACGCCACGCTTAATAACTACCTGAGCAAAGAGCTTCAGTCTCAACCGATTTTAGTATTGTGAAACATGTATTTGTTTGTTAAATGTAAACAACATTAGTAGGGAGGTGTTCAAAGCATGTAATTCTGTGATATTCAAATGTATAATATTTTGGAAGGGAAATTGTATTTTAAAGATGATGCGTTAGAATGCGCGGAAGGATACAGTTTGGGAGCAGGTAGAGCACGCTTTCGAACGCTTGGGATTTCAAGAGACAGGCATTTGTTTGTTAAATGTAAACAACATTTGTAGGGAGGTGGTCAAAGCTTTTAATTCTGTGATATTCAAATGTGCAAATGTTTGTAGATCTATCGGACCAAACTGCGTGGTCATCAGTCCGTAGCTTACAAACTACTTAAACCTAGGTAAACTAACCTAAGGACAAACACACACACCCATGCCCCAGGGAGGACTCGAACCTCCACGGCGAGCAATCGCGCGCTCCGCTGCAAGACACTTTAGACCGCTCGGCTACTCCACCGCGGCTGTGATATTCAAATGTATATTGTTGAAGGGTAATTGTATTTAAAAGATGATTCGTTAAAATTCGCGGAAGGATACAATTTGGGAGCAGGTAGAGCATGCTTTCGAACGCTTGGGAAGGGACTCGTAACTTGACGCGTTGGTGAGAGGTTGTGACTCTGGGTGGTCTGAAGCCGCGTTACGAACTTGTGATTTGAAGAGACAGGCATTTGTTTGTTAAATGTAAAAAATATTTGTAGGGCTGTGATATTCAAATGTATAATATTTTGGAAGGGAAATTGTATTTAAAAGATGATTCGTTAGAATCCGCAGAAGGATACAATTTGGGAGCAGGTAGAGGGCACGCTTTGGTGAGAGGTTGTGACTCTGGGTGGTCTGAAGCCGCGTTACGAACTTGTGATTTGAAGAGACAGGCATTTGTTTGTTAAATGTAAAAAATATTTGTAGGGCTGTGATATTCAAATGTATAATATTTTGGAAGGGAAATTGTATTTAAAAGATGATTCGTTAGAATCCGCAGAAGGATACAATTTGGGAGCAGGTAGAGGGCACGCTTTGGTGAGAGGTTGTGACTCTGGGTGGTCTGAAGCCGCGTTACGAACTTGTGATTTGAAGAGACAGGCATTTGTTTGTTAAATGTAAAAAATATTTGTAGGGCTGTGATATTCAAATGTATAATATTTTGGAAGGGAAATTGTATTTAAAAGATGATTCGTTAGAATCCGCAGAAGGATACAATTTGGGAGCAGGTAGAGGGCACGCTTTGGTGAGAGGTTGTGACTCTGGGTGGTCTGAAGCCGCGTTACGAACTTGTGATTTGAAGAGACAGGCATTTGTTTGTTAAATGTAAGAAATATTTGTAGGGCTGTGATATTCAAATGTATAATATTTTGGAAGGGAAATTGTATTTAAAAGATGATTCGTTAGAATCCGCAGAAGGATACAATTTGGGAGCAGGTAGAGGGCACGCTTTGGTGAGAGGTTGTGACTCTGGGTGGTCTGAAGCCGCGTTACGAACTTGTGATTTGAAGAGACAGGCATTTGTTTGTTAAATGTAAAAAATATTTGTAGGGCTGTGATATTCAAATGTATAATATTTTGGAAGGGAAATTGTATTTAAAAGATGATTCGTTAGAATCCGCAGAAGGATACAATTTGGGAGCAGGTAGAGGGCACGCTTTGGTGAGAGGTTGTGACTCTGGGTGGTCTGAAGCCGCGTTACGAACTTGTGATTTGAAGAGACAGGCATTTGTTTGTTAAATGTAAAAAATATTTGTAGGGCTGTGATATTCAAATGTATAATATTTTGGAAGGGAAATTGTATTTAAAAGATGATTCGTTAGAATCCGCAGAAGGATACAATTTGGGAGCAGGTAGAGGGCACGCTTTGGTGAGAGGTTGTGACTCTGGGTGGTCTGAAGCCGCGTTACGAACTTGTGATTTGAAGAGACAGGCATATGTGAACTTTGAAAATTTACGGGATCTGTGACTGCAGAACTTAAGATTCTGGCCGGCCGCGGTGGCCGAGGGGACTGCGGCGCGCCAGTCACGGTCTACACGGCCACTACGGTCAGGGGTTCGAATCCCCCTCGGGCATGGATATTTGTGCCGTCCTTAGTCGTAGCTAGTTCATAAGTAGTTTGTAAGTTTAGGGACTGATGACCCGTAGTTAAGTCCCATAAGCTATACAAACATTTGAACATTTTTTAAGTTTCTGGTTCAAAAGTAGTAAACTATGGACGGCAGTAGGGCTGTGGAACTGTGATAATTCAGCAGTCGTATACTCATGTGATGACAAACTGTGTTTTATAATACATACTGTAATTAATCGCGGATTAATTATGAACGGCAATGTTCCATTTACTTCATTAATTTACGAGTGATAATTTGGAAATTTAACTCTCAAGTGAGTGTGATACTTACTGTGGCTGTCAAGGACAATAATTGGGGAAATATTCAGTTTTTTATCGATGTATAAAGTAGGACCACCTGAGCATTTTTATGGCCAAAAAGAGAAATAAACTCCATTTATAAAAATTACTTGCCGGCCGTAGTAGCCGAGCGGTTTGCGGCGCGCCAGTCACAGTCTGCACGGCCGCTACGGCCGGGGGTTCGAATCCCCCCTCGGGCATGGATATTTGTGCCTTCCTTAGTTGTAGGTAGTTCATAAGTAGGTTGTTAGTTTGGGGACTGATGACCCCGTAGTTAAGTCCCTTAAGCTTAACAGACATTTGAACATTTTGAACATTTAATTTATGTTTGTTTAAATTTATTTTTCGCGTCATCATCTGCATATTGACAGACTGGCTAAACTACACGTTAATTAATGATCTTATTTAAACAGTTTGGGTAGCTTTTTAAGGCACCACTATGAACAGAGGCAACTAACCATAAACTTTTTACAACCCTGAGTTATGTATTGCCCAGTTATTATTTGTGAGTACCGATAGGAAGGTCGCAATGTGTAGCAAATAAAACAACAGAAACGTGTTCATGTTTTTTAGCAAATATAAATTCTTAGAACACACGTAAATTTTTTCAAAGATTATACAGATCCTAATAACATAAAGAAATATCTCATGTTAAGATGTATACGATTTTGGAAGGGATGGCTATCGGCCAATGAGGAAGCGGCCAATAGACAGAACTGGTGAGGAGTGTGTGTCGGAGACAGAGATGAGCGTAGGGTCAGCGGAAAAGGATCTCCATGTCTAGTATTGGCAGAAAAAGAATCCTCCTACGTCATCAACTTCCCCATGTGAACTGTTCTAACCGATTTGCCAACGTACAGCGCTCAGCCAATACATTTCTAAAACTTTACTTAAAATCAAAATAATTACACTACACATTAAACAAATATCTTCTTACGTTTTTATATTAGTATAAACATCCTTTGTACTATTTATCATAATCGTGCAATTTCTTAGATCACAGATACGTGATTTAACTGAATACTTCAAGATAAAGTACACAAGATTAATTGAAAATAAAATGAGAAATAGTTAATATATTATTTTTATAAACAAACATTGCCATGCTAGTTGTGTAACTGTCTTGTATTCATTGGTAATTTATTACTTTTCATTGTCAATTAAACATATTACGCCAGATGTGACTATATCAGCTAATGTATTGTTTATTTATCAACAGGCTATTTTGCAATGAGGGCCTTAAAGGTTCCTAACTGCATCGTATTACTTCAAATGCCAGTAGTATTAGAATATTTTATTTCACGCTGTGCACTGCACTGTGCCTGGCACTCGCCATTGTCCCTCTCTCCCCTCACCGGAAACGAACTGGAAAATCCTAAGCTGGAACAAGCCACCAACGTCGACCTGCTCGCTGGCCTCCCGTCAGCTACAAGCACACAGAAAATCTCAACGTGGAGAATTTCTACCTATGGCCTAACTATAAATGTTGTCACCCAACTGTGTACATACATTGCTACCATAATTAATAAGATTAAAATTGTGTAACATTTAGTGCATTGGCATGGTCAATGTTTGCAGTGAACTTCATACTGTTTAATTATCAAATGCTATTAATTACCAATATTTCTATTGGGCGGTAATCTTACAATCTGTAAAGGTGACCTCATGTAGAACACTAGTGTGACAAGTCAGAAGAGAACCCCTAGAGGAACGACGACGTTTTTTCAGAGGAAAAAACTATTAAGAAAATGTAAATGGCAGGAATCTGAGGATGAATGCAGAGTGATTCTACTGACGCCAACTGATTTCTCGTAACGAACTCAAAGGTTAGCGAAATTAGGGTTCATCCTGACGCTGAACAGACAAAACAAGAATATCAAAAACCAATGTATTACCCGTTCACTTTACAATTGCAGACGGCAGAACGCGGAATAAAGCTTCGTTTACGCTCAGATATGACGGAAGGCGGCAGACAATACTCGACAGTACACGATCGACGCACGTGTCGTGCGAATTGTACAGTCACGTTATTGTCGTAGCGCGACAGTATTCTTAGCGGCTGGTGAAATGGACAGGCATCGCGAAAATACACGCTATCAAAGAGTACGTTTCGATGGAAAAGTGCTAATAAATAATGTTGTTCATTTCTGTAAAGAAGAAAAACGAAAGGCTTGCTCATACCGTTGTACAGAGCTATGGCGAGAGCAGCACCAGCGGTAGGAAAAAGTGTACCAGACAGAGTGGTCAGAAAATTGTAACACAGAGGAAGAAGGGACTAAGGAAGAAGACCAAGTGTCTTGAAGAATATGAAAAGTGCTTACTCAAAAGAAAGTTTTTAGAGTATTACGACATTAAAAGAGAGACACCCACCCTTCGAAAACTTTATAATTGGGTGAAGGAGGAACCAGATATTAATTTCACTGGAAAGCGGGCCAATTTCTGGAGAATTTTGAAGGATGTGGGTTTCGTTTAGAAAAAGTAAAAACAGACTAACGTTTCTGGTTGAGAGGGAGGACATTGTAGCATGTCGTGCACATTTTTTAGATCACTGAGGGAAAATGAATAAGGTGTGAAATGCCACTCGTTAATACTGACGAAACATGGGTGCATACACACTATACTGTCAGTAAATGTTGGCAACATAGTGACCTACCCGATGTGAGAAAAACTGAAGTTTTTGGGCAAATAGCGATAGTGGTTCATGCGGGAGGAGAAATGGGGTTTATTGAGGGTTCAGAGCTCATCTATGATTACAGATCAAACGGGGGGCGGGGGGGGGGGAGCGTCACGGAAATGTTGCACGAATTGGGGTGGAAATCATTAAAAGAAAGACGTTATTCATTACGGCGTGATCTGTTTGCGAAGTTTCAATCACCGACTTTTACTTCTGAATGTGAAAATATTTTGCTAGCATAAGAGAAATCAGATCGAAAACGGAACGATTTAGGTGTTCTTTCTTCCCGCGCGCTATTAGAGAATGGAACGGTAGGGAAAAGTTATGAAAGTGGTTAATGAACCCTCTGCCAGGCATTTAAATGTGATTTGCAGAGTGTAAATGTAGATGTAGAGGAAGAAAAAAATGTTCAAATGTTTGTTAAACTTAAGGGACTTAACTGCAGGGTCATCAGTCCCTAAACTAACAAACTACTTATGAACTACCTTAAACTAAAGGCGACACAAACATCCATGCCCGAGAGGGGATTCGAACCCCCGACGGGGAGCGGTCTGGCGCATCGTAGCATAGCGCCTCAATGCGCTTGGCCACTCCACCGCGGCAACATAGGAAGATTTTCACAACGAAATGAACAGTGAAAATTACACAAAATGGTTAAAAATGTGCCCAATACCAAACATTCCAAGTGGAAATATTGTGGTACTAGACAATGCTCCTTATCATTATGTTCACGAAAGTAAACCGCCTTACACATCTTCACGTGAAATGGTTATACAATATTGGCTTACTAAACATGAAATTTCGTTCGGTGCAGATTTAACACGCAACGAGTTCTTGGAAATTGTAAAACGTTTCAAGCCCGAGCCAGAATATACAGTAGATAGAGTACTGAAGGAATCCGGTAAAGACCTTACAATGTTACGTCTTCAAAAATGTTCAAATGTTTGTAGAGCTTATGGGACTTATGGGATCATCAGTCCCTAAACTTACAAAGTACTTATGAACTAACTAATTCTAAGAACGGCACAAATATCCATGCCCGAGGGAGGATTCGAATTCCCTACCGTAGTGGCCGTGCAAACTATGACTGGCGCGCCGCAGAGCGCTCGGCCACCGCGGCCGGCCGTTACGCCTGTACCCTACCATTGTGATCTGAACTCCATCGAACTTATCTGGAATTTAATGAAACAGAAAGTTGCAACGAACAACGTCAGCAGTGTTCCCCTATCTCAAATTAAGGAAATGCCTTCGGCTGCAAAAAAAAAAAAAAAAAAAAAAAAAAAAAAAAAAAAAAAAAAAAAAAAAAAAAACCATTACGAAAGATGACTACAAAAAGGCGTGTGATAAAGTGAAAACTATTAGGGACGATTACTGGCATAGAGATGCACTGATGGACGAAGCCGTTGACAGTGACAGTGACAGTGACAGTGACAGTGAAATTTCGTCTTGTGGTCTGAGGTCATATCTGACGAGGCAGATTCAGAGTCGGCAGAGTCAGCTGCTTCGGACATCAGCAACAGTTCCACCGAGTCAGCAGATGAGACAGAATTGTGTGCTGAAGAGCCAGGTGTTTAGCCCTTATATGTGGATTAAAGTTATGTGCCTTTTGTTATGCTGCATCTCGCCACGTAATGCCTTACAAGTTAACTATGGGATTATAAAACACGTTTTATTTCCCAACACAGGCTTCCCTGGTGTAATGGTGTGTTAATACAAAATGCAGTTTTGGCTTGTTTGGTCATATTATAATCTGCATTTTGAAACCACACATTTGGTGGTTGACCATCCACTTGAGTAGGACTTCGCGAGTAATTTATGAAAAAAGATACAGTTTTTGGCAATTTTCTGGATTTTTACAACAGAACGTCTGTTTTACTAGCTAGCAGAGTGCAGTGAATATCTCATCTGCCTAATGTGCAAGAGGTGCAGAACTTATTACGTGCTTCAATGTCCTTTTATTTTCATATCTTCATCGAAATTTACTTGATTATACTTTTCATTGATTGATTGCTTTAAATATTATCTTTTATTTATGTTCATTTTTTGTCATTGTTGAAAATCCTTTTTTGGTAAAATTTTAGAATTACTCACACATTATAAAACGAAATAATTCTGAGGTAGGTTGAGGAATTAGAACCCGCACATGTTAGGTAGAGAAGCAGACACGATATTCACTCCGCTACAGTGGCTTCCGTGACATATTCTCTATAATGGATTATTCGCAAAAAAGCACTTCACCAGCTATCTGAATTTCTTTTCTATTTTAATGTTCTCGAGGTTTTTGCAAAATTTCGAATGTTTTTTCGTCGCTAACTCATAAAGGAGGGCTCACCAGTGTGAATGATCAAACTCCACTGGCGAATAACAGTGGTTTAAAATCGTCGATCCTCCCAATAGGGACTTCTTCTTCCTAGTTTTTAGATCATGCACAGAAAATTATTTAATTTTAAGTTACTAAGCTTTGCTGTAAAATAAGGTATTAACAGCAAATGTGTTTTATCAGCCACACGACCGACTCTGTTTCATCGTAAAACAACAGTTTTAATTTCGTGCTATTTTTTTTAGGAGAATGTATTAAAAGCAAATTTATTACGCATCGCTTCAGTTGTTCAATAGTAACAATACAGTTTTTTTTTTACATTTTATACGCTTTCTTGCAGAAGAACACATTAAAAGCGAATGTAACGTCGCTTTGTAAAAAGAACTGCTGTTTTGTCTAACCGTTAAAAAAGCACAATTTTATGTTCCTATTTTTCGTTTGGATTGTTTATCTGAACAAGAATGTGTTAAAAGAATGTACATTTGTTTTATCTGATTCAGCTGAGGAATGACGTTACCCGTACATTGTAATTGAGCGCAGCTATGCCACTCGCGTTTCATTCGAACAACCGTTAGCAGGACACGTCAACAGTTTGCACCGCCCTCAGCTCAAATCGGCCCTTGTAAGATGAACGGGTAATACCTACCAACAAGAAACCTCTACAACACAATTCATAAAATAATTAGACACACCAAGATCACGTCTGATTATGATCAGAATACAAAATCTTAAAAAAGTAAAATTAAAAAAATATATATCTCGACGCTTCTCTACATGATAACTCTATTATAAATTTTTACGTGACATATACAACGCTAGTGCTACAGCACTAACAGCTAGTGACATAAGCATTAGTTATAAAATGCACAACAGAGAGAGTAAAAGAAACCAATCGACTTTCTTTCAAGACGTACGAAAGGAAAACCATGAGCCGTGGCGGAATAGCCGTGCGTACTAACGCACCTTGGCGCGGTTCGCGCGGCCGTTCGCCGTCAGAGGTTCAAGTGCTCCCTCGGGCATGGGTGTGTGTGTTGTTCTTAGGTCAAGTTACATGAAGTAGTTTGTAAGTTTAGGGACCTATGACCACTGTATCAGCCGCGCGGGAGTAGCCACGTGGTCTGGAGCGCCACGTTACGGATCGCGCGGCCTCGCGTCGGAGATTCGAGTCCTCCCTTGGGCATGGGTGTGTGTGGTTTGTCCTTAGGTTAGTTTAACTTAGTTTAAGTAGCTTGTAAGCCTAAGGGACTGATGACCCAGTAGTTTGTATTTGCACCATTTTGGATAATTCTCACTTATTAAAATGTCTCATTACGACATATCTTACAACGAGGAAAAATGGAAATATGTTCACAGCTATACATACATCTTCGAAATTTGTCAACAAACAAATCAATCAGAAAGATATACACTGAAAATGAAATACATATTGAAAATAAAGAAAACGAATGAAATAAATTAACCGGAGAAACAACATAACCAGTAACCGTAACAATTACATTAAGTTAAGCTTATGGGAATTAACTGCGGGATCATCAGTCCATAAACTTACAAACTACTTATAAACTAGCTTGTGCTAAAGACAGCACAAACATCCATTCCCGAGGGAGGGTTCGAACCCCCGACGGGGAAGTGCCTCGCGCATCGGAGCATAGCTCCTCAATGCGATCGGCCACTCCGCCTCGGCCCATAATTTACCCCTGCTGGGTTTCGCAGTGATCGCAATGTACACACAAGTGCGTTATCGATTATTTTCGTTATAGCCATAAGTTATATGACGATACAGATACCCTATACAGAAAGGGCTTGAAGGTAGTGTCATGGCCCACTGAAACTGGTAGGAAATAAAAATAAATAATGACATCAGTGCTTATGGTGACAATAAAACGCTACTTAATCTTTATACATAGCTCACTATCAGTGGTAATAATGTAAACATGTCATACATCTAATACACTCAAATGTTCAAATGTTTGTAAATCTATCGGACCAAACTGCGTGGTCATCAGTCCGTAGCTTACAAACTACTTAAACCTAGGTAAACTAACCTAAGGACAAACATACATACCCATGCCCCAGGGAGGACTCGAACCTCGCTCCGCAGCGAGACGCTTTAGACCGCTCGGCTACTCCACCGCGGCAGCTAATACACTGTCATCAAAGATGTCCAGAGCAGCATGTACAAAACCTGACTAGAGAAATGTAAAAGGATATACAACTTTACACATACAGCGAGGACTTAGATCCAGTAAGAGCTGCACTTGATAACAACGATATAGAGTAATATAAGATTATATACTAAAAAGGTAGGACGCTTAGGATTTAACGTCCCGTCGAGATTATAAATTAGCTTTTCTAATCACAGTTACAGTTTATATATTGATACTATCACTATTTACGGAATGCCTGTCGAAGGCTACATACCGAAATGAGTTCATTGTTGTTATTAGATAATATTATATGTATAATCATTAAATCAATGTTACTATAATCAGTTAGTTCGCAATCTTTACTAGGGCGATTATGTAGTCCATGACAACTCTCATGAACCGTACCAGAGGAAATGCCTCTGGACCTAATGGGAAACCAATTAGATTTTACATGGAATACACGAAGGGAACTGATCCCCTTCTAGTAGTGGTGCAATATGGGACACTAGAGGAGAGACGCGTTTGTAATGATTGTAAAGAAATGCTGGTCATACCGGCTTTTAAGATACGTTCTCGAACAATGGGAAAGACTGTTGGCCTATATCTCTGACGTGTGTTTAACGCATACTTTGAAACATGTTTTACGGTGATGTACTATGAAACTTCTGGAAGTTCTGTTTCCTCAGAAGGCGTTCGAGACGGTTCCAAAATTATGCCTGATTATTGAATACTAGCGCACGGAGTATCATCCCAGATGGACTGAAATTTTTTTTAGCAGAAAGATCTCAGCACATCATTCTCAACGAAGGGAGTTCCTACGGGGAGTTACGGGAGTTATAAGACCTTTACTTTTTACAATATATATGATCAAGATGATAACATATTCAGTGAATCTTTTCACAGATGTCTTCGTAGTATATTGAGAAAAGTCAAAACACTGAAAAATTATAGCGAAATACTCCTTTATCTTCTTCGTACTGACGAGTTTCTTCAGAGGTTGCCATTTCACACTAAAGATATGTGAACATTGTGACACATTTCGAAAATATGGAAATAAAAAACCTTTACTGTACCACTAACAATGCAAAGAGATCACTGAAAGCAGTTACAGCCAAAAAACGGCAGGGAGTATGCATAAAAGCAATCTGATGCGAAACAACCACATTGAATTAATCGTGGGGAAGTCGGATGCCAGATTGTGATCCACTGGAAGTGTCCTCAAGAAGTGTAGGCAGTCAATGAAGGAAGTAAGAAAACATTTGTTTGACTACTAATTAAATTTTGCATTTGTCTTTCGGATCCGTACCAGATAGGATAGATATGATCCAGAGGAAAGTAGCACGTTAGAGGATCGTTTATTGAGAATGAAAAATTCACGGAAATGAACTGAAAACTCGAATCACAGACGCCGCAAGAGAGGCACCCATCATCATGGTTTGGGCTATTGTCAAAGGGCCGAGAGCGTTGAAATTTTACAAAACGCAACCGTTATTTTCCTTCCTCACACACGAAAACAGGGAAGTTGAATTAGAGAGGTTAGAGACAGATAACATTTGACACTACATCCTCGCCTACCTGCTATGCTCTCACGTATGCTTTCAATCACTGAAACCAACGTTGTTACAGGATTTTATGTCCACTACATGTACTATACCTGTTTCGCCGCAATTTGACTACATAATTACTTGACTTTCTTTGTTTCTTGTCCTCTCAGTGATCACTTTCTTCAGATTATTCTCAGTCTCTTAAATCAAGCAGTAAATTAGCCGAAATATATCTTGTCAATTGATACTTAATTAAATGGGTTTGAGGCACTATTAGACTTCATTTACAGAAATACACACATTATTTCAGAAAAATGTGCCGTCTGTATCAATCAAGTTACGACCAGGACTCAAATTTATGTTAGGTAAAAGAACTTCGTCGCCGTGGAGTGGTCGAACACTCTAAGGCGTCTTGCTGCGGAGCGAGCGGTTGCTCCCCGTCGAGGTTCGAATCCTCCCTGGTGCATGGGTCTGTGTCTTTTTCTTATGTTCATTTAACTTACTTTAAGAAGTTTGCAAGCCCATCCCATAGATTTACAAACGTTTGGATTTTTTAAGAGAATTTTTAAGTATTTAGTTTATAGGAAAAATTGTTTTCAATGGGTGCATGTCTTACTTTGATGCATATTTATATGTGGTGTACTTTTCTAATTCCTTTTAGGCTCAAAGTATTCCATAATCTTGAACAACTTTACTTTTTCCCTCACTGGATAAATATTGTGTGTGTTTATGTGCGTATATGTGTTTATTTGTGCCTTTGTGTGTGTGTGTGTGTGTGTGTGTGTGTGTGTGTGTGTGTGTGTGTGTGTGGTGTGTGTTTGTGTGTGTGTGTGTATGTTGTGGCTGGAGGCGCGTGAAAGCAACGCAGTTCACTAGTTACTATTGTTGAAAGGAGAGGCACGTAGTAGGAGGCTTACACAGAAAAACCGTGACTCAATGTGAATTCATATGAATCTTAGAGCCATATCATGACTGAGGGGACAGATTTTTCGGGAATACTCTTATGTGTGCGTGTCAGAACTGTGCGGTTCTGTAATACAGAAAGTAATTTTTCGCCTTGTTCTCACGATTTGGTACGTCAATCCTGCAACTGATGTTTCTGTAAGAAGAAAATACATATTCCTCTGTCGGGATACGGCGCAAAACACGTGAAGCTTGCAGAATTCCTCTCTGCGGTAAGGAGGGGAGGAGTCAGCAATTATGTCAATATATCTCACCTTTTGTTTGAGCAATCTCTGTTACTTGTAGTCACTAGAATCTTATTAATAAAATACGTGCACCCTTTATGATATCTGTACTATGCTTCAGTTGAGACTCATAATTGCTCCACATTCTCATATATATTAGGAATTATAAAGGGTTAGGAACATGGGTCGGACATAATTTGAACTGTAACCGAAGGTGTTGTTGGTTCGTACTAGTGACTATGTTCTACCCTATCAATTCAGGTTCAAGCGTCGAGCAGAAAGTCCAGAAGGAGTGACTGCAAGTTAGGAAATTTTGTGCGCGCCGAGGTAAGTGGCGGCTTTGATCGGCTTGTAAGAAGTAGCCGGCGACTCTCAAAGGGCGTCAGTTGCAGCCGACGAGCTCGGCACGTTCTTTCAGCCGGACACCCAGGTTAACTCTCTCTTTAGTTTCGCCTCGGACAAGCACTTCCTTTTCCATAATTACCTGGGACGCTGGGCGGAGTAAATATGTATTAGGTTATTTCCTGTAATCCGAGAGAGCTGCTCGCCGTATAACGCCACCGCTTTACAAAGTCCGTGGCAATGAATATGACATCATTCATAATTAAAAATTCTATGGTAGCTATTACAAGCTTTGCTTACAACTGCAGCTTATAGCATCACGAATGTCAATTTCCTCCATAAAGAAATAGAGTTATTAACACAAAATTAGTTATTACGGGAACTGCGTTCCTTCCAGTGAGTGCATCTCATAGCACAGTAATTGGTACATTAGTTTCAAAACGTTTTGAGCCCTCTGAACATTAATTTTTCTAGATGTGAAACTGTATTCACGATAAATTTGTTTCCTTGTTCCTAGGAGATTATTCACTCACCCCTCACGCACACTAGTAACAGGAAGACGTTATCAGCCCAATTATTCTTACGGAAGTAACCATACTGGCCGTTTCGTTGTTGTTTTAATACTTGATACTTAACATTTCAAACAAACAGTTTTCCAGTTTTCGTTCTGACTGTAGGATTTTTTGGAAATAATTTGTGGAGATGCTTAATTGTACGCTACGTGTCATCAGTTAGAAGTGAATCGAAGCGCATCGTTGACTGGTAATCCCCACCACGAACCTACGAACCTGCACTATCATTTTAAAACGTTATTAATTCAATGTGCACTACCACATCAATAACGTAATGTCTTACTTTGTAATAGATGTTTCATTCCTTATCTATATCTGTTAATATAGGCTCAATCTATTATCATTTTCAGCATACAATTTCTGTTTTATCAACAAAAAGGTGAGAAACCGACGTAGTCTTTTTTTTTTATTAATCCCATCTTCTCTTAGCCAACCACTCCTTGTCTCTCTCTATTCACTACTTCCTGTCTTTTCCTCGCCTGCTGCCCCTGTCACTGTTCCTCTTCTCCTCCCTCTCGGGCCATATGCTCTCACCCTCTCTGTCGTCGTCCTCCTCCTCTTCCTGTCCATCGCATCTTCCGCCTCTTGATTCCATTGCCCCATCCCCCAGTCTATGAAAAATTACATATATCCCCCAACATTCGTGGTAATTGGTGAAAGGTTGTGGAAGTTTGTTGAAACGTACCCTTTGTCAAGCATCTTCAGATTGGTGGCAGAGTATAATAACCTTTTCCGTTATACATTCATACTTTTGCTAAATTCCAAGTTCAGCAATCAAACTGTGTCGAAATGTGTTGTACGTTACCGTCTATCACACACTGTACGAAGTATACGGTAGATAGTAATCGTCCTCTTGTATGGAATAACAAATTTGTAAAATCTCTTCAAAAGCGGAACAAACCTCTGTACTGCCGTCATTGTTTGTTGTAATGTACATTCCGCCAAGAACCATATGAAATCTTATGTAGACAATAACCTTTATCTTGTTAAGAAGTTCAAATGTGGAAATTTAACTGAGGGAAAATGAAGGTGTAGATTTGTATGAATTACAGCCAAACGAACAAACAAAAAGACATTCTTTATATTTATTAGAAAATAACAGTCACTTTATTCGCATGTTCATCTACATCTATACTCTGCCACCTCACGGTGTGTGGAGGAGGGTTCTTTGGGTACCACTGTCATTTCCTCCTATTAGTCACGTATCATTTATGGGAAAAATGATTGCCTCCGTGTGGGCCCTAATATCTCTGATCTTATCCTTGTGGTCACTTCGTGAGAGCTACGTAGAAAAAAGCTATATATTGGCTGACACTTCACGAAACGTACGCTCTCGAAACTTTGACGGAAGCCCCTACCGTATGTCCCTTTTCCAGCGTCTTCCAACCAATTTCAGTGTGTCATCTGCCTTACCTAGGCTTGATTTTATTTGGTCGTTCCATGTCAAGTCGTCTCGTATGTCTACTCCAAAATATTTTATGAGAGTAACTGTTTTTAAGTGTTTGCCCTGCTATTGCGTAACTATATAGAAAAAGGATCTATGTTTCTATGTAAACGCAGAACATTACACCTGTTTATGTTGAGGCTCAATTGCCACCCCTGCACAACGCGTCAATACGCTGCATATCGTCCTGCATTTCGCTACCCTCTTCCAGCGTTGGCACTTCTCGGTAAACTACAGCATCATCCGCAAAAAGCCTCATTTAACATCCTGTGATATCTACGAGGTCATTTATAAATTTTGTGAAAAGCAGAGGTCCTATAACACTCCCCTGGGGCAGGCCTGAGATCACTTGAACGTGTGAATACTTCTCTCGTTTGAGGATGATATGCTGAGTTCTGTTAGCCAGAATGCCTCATTCCGGTCACAAAGTTGGTCTGATATTTCATATGCTCACACTTTTTTCATCAGGTGATATTGTGGAAAGTTATCGACTACCTGCGATTCTGTATCTACTGTTCTCTGGATCTAGTGTGTGAATACGGCGAGTGGCGTTCCACATGATCGTTGTTTTCGGAAAACACATTGATTTCCACAAAGGAGATTTCCGTTATCAAGATGTGACATAATATTCGAACGTAAAACGTTTTCCGCAACTCCGGAATTGTCCGATGTTTTGTACAGCAGATGGACGACCCTTCCTGTAAACGGGAATTACCTGTCTTTTTCCAATCCTTACCAACACTTCCATGCTCTATAGACCTTCAATCTGCTTCTGATTGACGGAGGACAAGTTACTTCACATTCTCAGTGTAAAATCCAGTTGGTGCCCAATCAGGTCCAATCTTCCTCTGTAAAACAGCTTTGGAAAATGACGTTTAACATTTTGGCCTTTTTGTGTCATCCTCAGTTTTACTTCCACCTGGACATCCGGTTCCGACTTGTTCACATCTTTGACGCAGGACCAAAATTTTCTGCCAACTCGCTACGCAAAATATTGCTCTCAAAGTCAATGAACGCCTCTCACATGGCTGTCGTTACGCAAATTTATGCATGATTCAAATTAAGCCTTCTCTGATAGCCTCAGGATACGTTCATATTTCCAATAAAGTTCTCTTTGTTTTCGTACCAGTTTCCTAAATCATTTGTTGAACCATGGGTCTTTCTCATCTCTTATAATTTCAGTTGGTACATACTTATCTAGCGCGTATTGTACAGTAAACTTTAACTTCGTCCACAGTTGATCAACACTGTCAATGATAGAGACGAAACTATTACGTTGAACAGTTGGTACTCTGAAATCTGACCTCCTTCGCTTTTGCTAAATCAGAAGATTTTCGAACCTGTCTTGATAATTCTATTTACAGTTGTATTCATTGATGCTTTAATGGCCTTATGGTCGCTGATTCCTTGATTAACGCTAAATGAATCTAAAAGTTCGAGTCCATTAGTCAGCAGCAGGTGTAATACGTTATCTCCACGAGTCGGCTCTATATTCAAAATTAAACATATAAACTGAACTACATGATGAACTAGAGTTATGATAACTTTATAGGCGAAAGTCCATATCCAATCAATAAGCTCACAAAGGACATTTCGACCTGTCTGGCTGTCACTGTATCCATGACTGGTTTATTCTAAAACAGGTAAAAGTGCCCTCTGCAAGTTTTGTATTTCTGTCCACGCATAACGCATGGCACTCATGGCGCATTCATAAGCCGCCCATACACAAACTTCAAAGAGTTTCACGAATACTCGAAAAATGCATCTGAATTCCGAATGGCATACAGAGGCAATCAACAAGTCAAATGGTTTTATTAGTATTGTGACAAACAAAACTAGAAGTGTGCAAGAACTCGTCAAAGAGAATCTTGCGCAATTAGTTCAGACTAATCGCAGGAAGTTGAAACCAATTGTTTCTTATGTATTGATTTGTGTATTACATGACTTGCTTTTAAGAGGGAAGACAAATTCAAATCCCATATTTGATGATTTATAGTAATTTAGAGTACAGTTCTGTGACGAAACATTGCAGCAACAGTTTGAGAGTGCTTCTAAAAATGCTATCTATATGTACCATAGGACCCTAAATTATTTCATTGAAACATGCGCTGGAGTACTAAAAATGAATTGATTGAAACCATCAATAACAGCGAATCATTTTCAGTTTTGGCAGACGGACAATTGATGTTGCAGGCATAGAACAACTTTTACTTGCTACACGTTATTTTAACCTTGCAACTAATTTCAGAGAAGACTTGCTTGAATTTACACCATTAACAAGGCTGGATGCAAAACATATTTCTGACACAGTAATATCTGCTTCGGGTTTAAATCTAAATAAAATGGCAGGACAGGGTAATGATGGGTGCAGTACGATGGCCGGTAAAATTGTCAGAGTACAAAAAATAATTGCTGAGAAACATCCCAAGGCTGCAGCTGTAATAGCCATAGGCATAATGATTTGAACTTCCTACTACAGGTTATAAATGCATTGGTACTAACGAAGAAGCTATTTCCTTCTTCCGGGAGGGCGTGAAGAATAACTGCCTAGTTTGGAACCTTCAAAAATTTTGCGAGGCCGCTGGTTTAAGAAGAATAATTCTATAATGAAATTTAACAAAAGTTTTTAGAAATTGTGGAAGCATTAGCAATTTTACATAATGAAGGAGATTGTGTAACTAGGCAGAAAGCCTGGGAACTTCACTGCACGCTTACTTCTGCAACATTTATTGTTACGCTGAAATTGATAGCTAAATATTCAAACTAGAACCTGTCACCAATATCCTGCAATCAGTGAAGAAGTTACAGAACATATTCAAGAAATTTTCAAAATGTTAATGGATGACAGAGAAAATGCTGAAACGATATTTGAAATGATCATGAAAAGTGACGAAAGCAACTGTAGCGTACTTCGAAAAGATGTCACTGGCATTCGACAGCCGTGAGTTGGTACGACAAATTCATCGTTCGAATCATCTAAAACCGATGTCTCAAATGGTTAGGGGTCACAAGGGCCACATGTGTTTCGTTTGCGTAATATATCCCGGACGTGTTGGACAGGAATGATAAAAGCTGACTGTCACGGTTTTCCCGGCGTGGGCAGACTGAACGTGGCCTGCCTGTGAGGAGTGCCACAGTGACTGTAGCTGCCATGGACGAAACCTCGCCACGCAACAGCGTGCTCGTGTAGCTGCGTGTGCTGCCAAATGTCTGCTGCCGGGTGTGCCAGCAAGTGCAACAGCCACTCTGGGCAGCTGGGGATGCGTCGGCCGGTGCGCTGTATACAGTATGCAACAAACAGCGTAGCTACCGCCTGGACGTTGCTCTTGAAGGCCAGAGGCGGACCACTTTTTTTCTGGCGAGCCCCTTAACCCTGAACAGCGAATAAAATTAGGAACATAAATCTCACCAACAATGGAAACAATTTTTCTCAATGCTTAATTCGAGGACCAGCATTCATAATTTAGTGATGTCCAAAATACTGGTTACCATCACTAGCGTATATAAGAAGGGGAGGGCAGGGGACCTGCCAAGAGGGGCTGCCCCCCCCCCCACCAGAAAAATATTGAATGTATAAAAAAATAATAAATAAGTACGGTATCTGAAATATTTTAATGCTGTTTCATTAAATTAAAAGGGATTTAAGCACAAATGATCCTCTGAATAAGAGAATCAAAACTGATATATTTATCATGGGTGTCCACTTAAAATTACTTGATTTATCTTTACGTTAATCTTGCCCCCTCCCCTCCCCTCAAAGGAAATATATGGTTACCATCCCCCTAACCTGTTTAGTATCTAAGGTAATCAGTACTTGCTTTGGATGTTTTACTATTTTAAATAAAAAAAGTATAATCGCTGTGAGAAAGTGTCCACTTTGCATTTTATATCACTGAAAATTTGTCATAAGCGTCACTGGAAAGTCTGTCAGAAAGTGCAAGTCATAACATATTATGCCATGTAACACATAAAACTTCTTTCCAGCAATTATAGTTCTTTCCTTTCGAAAAAATTACACATCTGTACTTATTATCAACTGCGTTCATTGCATGAGCAGTATAAGTAAATAGTAATATAAAATTTCTTTTTAACGCTTACATTATTAATGGTAAACAATTTGTTGACAGAATATGTGGTGTCGCACAAGTACAAAGTGCGCGCCACCTACTTTCGCCGCGCGCCGCCATGCATGCACGGCGCGGCGTTCTTCCGACGACAGCCGCGAGCGCCCTCTGCTGGAACCCCGCTCGTGGCCACCACGGAAAGACATAGCACTTGGGACTGAGTTAGCAACCAGTTAGGACCTTCGTAATCAGATAGGCACCAGTGAAGACTTTGCTATCGTACAGGCACTAGGCAGGCCTCTAACAACTATGTATCAACATTCTGCAGTACTATGTAAAAGTTAAGTATTGTTACATTCTGTGCAATATATATCTCTTTCTAATTTACTCGAGTGTTTATAGTTTCTGGCTGCTCCCCTCCGTACCTTCACCAGCGTGCTGTCTTTGTTCCTGTGTCGGTCTCGTTCCACTCGGCCACCGACACCTACGACGAGGCTGGGACACAAAAGCGGCGACGAAGTTGGGACACAAAAGAATATGGATCAGAAAGGGAGATACATACATACATACATACACACACAGATATGTATATCGTGTGGCCGGCCGCAGTGGCCGAGCGGTCTGCGGCGTGCTAGTCACGGTCTGCACGGCCGCACGGCGCAGTCCCTTTCCATCCCCTCTCGGGCATGGATGTTTGTGCCGTCTTTCGTATAAGCTAGTTCATAAGTAGTTTGTAAGTTTAGGGACTGATGACCCCGCAGTAAAGTCCCTTAAGCTTAATAAACATTTGAACATGTGAAAAAATGAGCACTAACGTGAATTTTATGGTCAAAGTAACGTCTAACAATATCATAACACGACTTGGAGTATGTATATATGATCAACCATACAGGTGAAAAGTTTTTCCCCCACTGAGAAATGCATTGGCATCCTTGCTCATTGCGTCTGTCGGACCTCTCAGATGGATTGGCCACTGCCGCAGCATGCAAAGCAGTCCGTGCTTGCTTGAGATTATCAGCGGCGGACAACAGCTCAAACTTATTGCTGAGGCGTAAGGGAACATCTTTACGGCTGGTTTCCTGTTTCGCCTTCTACCCAGAGTTTCGTGATTCCTGTACAGTATGCCAATCAGCGTTAGGCAACTGTCGACTGGCAGGGACGCCTGAAATTGTTACCACAGTGGCATTAGGTATCAAAGATGCTGTAGTAGGCACCAGAAGTACCCCAGCGACGCTCTGGTGACACTGCAACCCAGGACAGCAGCATAAAGACCGTTGACCGTGGACAACACAGCCTCTAACTGCTTACGGGCAGTGACAATCTTCTCTTGAATCCGTACACAACAGGCACAGTCCCTTTCCATCTCCGATATGTTACTTAAAATTACCGTATGTAGCAAAGCGCTCAAGAATAAAGCACTTGAAAACAGTAACATTAACAGAATTTAAGAAATTTGAATAGTAATGAAAATTCAGGAAACTTTAATTATGCTACTTAGAGCATCTAAAGTGTGACAGTGGCAGCAGCTGGTACTAGGCTGACTCGCTAACTAGCTGAAGCAACGGTGTGACTTGTTATGAAATATGTAAATCACTGACGAATACTCCACACAACTCTATTTACAAAACACGCGAGAATAAATCTCTTAAAAAAAAGAAACACTAAAGAAATTTAAGAAACAGAAGTAATGAAAAATGCTGTAAAGTTAAATTTTGCTACTTAAACTTTTGTGTCCCAACTACGTCGCCGCTTTTGTGTCCCAGCCTCGTCGTCGGTGTCGGTGGCCGAGTGGAATGAGACCGACACAGGAATATAGACAGCACGCTGGTGCAGGTACGGAGGGGAGCAGCCAGAAACTATAAACACTAGAGTAAATTAGAAAGAGATATATATTGCACAGAATGTAACAATACTTAACTTTTACATAGTACTGCAGAATGTTGATACATGGTTGTTAGAGGCCTGCCTAGTGCCTGTACGATAGCAAAGTCTTCACTGGTGCCTATCTGTTTACAAAGATCCTAACTGGTTGCTAACTCAGTCCCAAGTGACTGGTCGTTCAGTGGTGGCCACGAGCGGTGTTGTCGCAGAGGGCGCTCGTGGCTGTCGTCGTAAGACCGCCGCGCCGTGCGTGCATGGCGGCGCGCGGCGAAAGTAGGTGGCGCGCACTTTGTACTTGTGCGACACCACACCCCTCCCCCACAAACCGCCGCGCCGTCGTGGCGTAGGGCTGAGGGCCACGGCGACGGCACTGGGAGGAGGGCCTGGGCGGGGGCGTTACTGGTGGGACGGGCGTCGTAGATGAGGCTGGGATCGAGACGCCGTCCGCGCCCCGGCATCCGCCTTGCGATCCTCCAGGGAACCCACCGAAACCTGGGGAAGGGCGCACCCCCCCCCCCCGCCCAGAGGGAGCAGGTCAACTTCTTCTGAGGTGCGTGGCCCAGGCGGCGGCGGCACGCACGGTCCCGGAGTCTCTCTCGGCGACGCTGTCATCTGCGGCGGCGACAGCGGCGGCGTCGCGTCGATCTCCATCGGGACGATCTCGTAGTCCGGGGACGAACGATGTGGTTGTGCTCCCTGGCGGTGAACTGGGTCTGGAATCAAGAAACCGGAGACAGGATCGCGCGGCCTGTGCAAGCGCAATTGGTTTGCGTGGCGCCGCAGCTCCGACCCTGTGGAAGAACGTACAACATACATATTGCGACCGAGTACGCGCTGAATGATGCCCGGCAACCATGTCTTCTTGTTTCCAGCAAACACCCTGTACAGCACCGGCGTAGAAACCTGAAAACGCGTAGCGCCATACGAACCGACTCGGTGCGTGGGAGGCTGCAGCAGGTGAAGGAGAGTGCGGTGACGGCGGCCGTGTAGCAGCTCGGCAGGAGACGGGCCGTCACGTGGCATGCACCGATACGTAGACAGGAAAATTTGAAGAGCTTGCTGCCTGGAGTGCTGACCTTTCATCTTCTCCATGTGAGACTTGAACGTTCGAACGAAACGTTCTGCTTCACCATTGGACTGAGGGTGAAAAGGTGCGGTGGTGATATGCTGAATGCCATTCACACGACAAAACTGTTGAAATTCCGCACTAACAAACTGAGGTCCATTGTCACTGATGATAGTTTCCGGCAAACCTTCGATGCAAAACACTGATGTTAAGGCACTGATTGTACTAGACGCTGTCGTTGAGTTCATGGCAATCACGAAAGGAAACTTGCTGAAAGCGTCTACAATAATTAACCAGCGCGTATTCCAGAAAGGTCCGGCAAAGTCAATGTGTAAACGTTGCCATGGTCCCTTGGGGCGTGGCCAGTCTGAAAAACGTTGCGGAGGAGCCGCCTGATGCTCCGCACAAACTGTACACTGTGACGTCATGTGCTCTATTGAGCGTCCATACCAACCCAGGTACAATGACGTCTGGCCAATTGCTTTGTCCTAACAATACCCCAATGTCCTTGATGCAGGAGGCGTAACACTTCTCGTTGCAGGGAACGAGGAACAATCACTCTTGCTTGGTCGTTGTCGGTATGCAACAACAGTACACCCTGACTTAAAGATAATGCATGACGTTGTGCAAAATAACGTCGAACCAGAGGCCGATCAATGTCTTTGGCTCTGGCAGGCCACCCTGAGCGAACAAAACGTGCTACCACACTTAAGTCTACATCCGCAGCTGTTTCCTGTGCAGCCCGACGAGAGTTCAAAGGGAAATCTGCGACAGCGGAAGCATCTCTGGAGTCTATCTGACAACATGCCATTTCTGAAGAATCAAACGACACATCCTGGCCAACCGGAAGTCGGGAAAGTGTGTCCGCGTTAGCATGTTTAGTGGTAGGTCGGTACAAAATCTCATACTGATAATTAGACAATATCAAGGATCATCTCTGAAGCTTTTGTGCCGTACGTGGCGGAATCGGCTTTGTGGGTGAGAACAACGACGTGAGAGGCTTGTGGTCTGTCAACAAATAGAATTTTCTGCCATACAGATAATGATGAAACTTTGTGACGCCGTAAATGATTGCTAAGGCCTCCTTTTCTATCTGACTGTAATTCTGTTGCGTCGGCGTCAGTAGCTTGGATGCAAAGGCAATAGGACGATCGTGACATCCAATACGATGTGAGATTACAGCGCCTAGACCGTACGACGAGGCGTCAACTGCTAACACTACAGGCTTCTGTGGGTCAAAGAGAATCAAACTTGCATCACTGAGTAGTGCAGACTTTAGTTTGTCAAAGGCAACCTGACAATCTTTAGACCATACAAAAGGAACATTCTTCCTACGTAAGTGATGCAGTGGAGCTGCAATCTGAGAGGCATTGGGAATAAACCTGAAATAATAGTTAAGCTTTCCCATCACTGCTTGCAATTCATGCACATTCTTAGGAGGAGGCAAGTCTTTGATTGCTCTAAGATGTGACTGTAAGGGATGAATTCCTTGGGCATTAATCACATGGCCTAGGTACTCTATTTCAGTTTGAAAAAACGAACACTTTGCTTTATTGCAACGTAGACCTGCTGCAGTCAAAACTTTGAAAAGGCACTCCAGGTTTGCTAAATGTTCTTCAACTGTACGTCCGGATACCACAATGTCATCTAAATAGTTCGAACAACACGGTACAGAAACTGTCAGCTGTTCCAAAAAACGCTGAAAAATAGCGGGAGCGGAAGAACTGCCAAAGGGTAGGCGTTGAAATTGAAAAAGGCCCATGTGAGTATTAATGACGAAAAACTTTTTTGACTCGTCATCAAGTGGAATCTGTAAGTATGCCTCTGCTAAATCAATATTGGAAAAGAAGCGAGACTGTCCTAATTTGTCCATCAGTTCCTCAGGTCTGGGCAGAGGGTAAGTGTCTACAATTGTTTGACTGTTCACTGTTGATTTGAAGTCCGCACAGAGACGAAGTTTTCCTGACGGCTTGGGTATAATTACTATAGGCGAGGCCCACTGACTCGCAGAAACAGGAGAAATCACCCCACTATCTTGCCAACGTTTAAGTTCTTCGGCAACTGTATCACGCAAGGCGATAGGCACTGGTCTAGCTTTACGAAATTTTGGAACTGCAGATTCTTTTAAAGTTACATGTGCCACGAAGTCTTTTGCACAACCTAGGTCCGGCGAAAACAAGTCACTGTATTTGTCACACAATGCATTGATTTTATCCTGAGGCACTATTGACGAAATTTGAAGCACATCTCTTTGAATCGATAAACCAAACAAGTCAAAAGCATCTAGTCCAAAAATGTTCTGTGTAGATTTGGCCTGAAGAACTACAAAAGCAACTGTTTTTGTTACACCTTGAAAAGAGGCGGGCAGGCTACATGTTCCTAGCAGGGGAATATTTTCACCTGTATAAGCTGTGAACACTTGCTGTGACGGCGACAATTTTGGCGAACCCAGAAGTTCATAAGTATCTTTATTACTTAATGTAACAGCGGAACCAGTATCAAGCTGAAATTGCACAGTCTTATTTTCTATGGAGAGATTTACAAAAAGTTTGTGCTTCTGGCGCACGACAGGTGCGCGAATGTGGGCAACGTCTGCTACGGTTTGTGTGCTGCGTATGCGCGGGCCGCGTAGTGAAGGAAGCGGCTCAGACTCGGCACGCAGGGGATTAACAACACTGTCACTAGATGGCAATGCGAGGCTACTGCACTAAAATTACTTTCAGTATCTACAACAAGTCTACTGTCACTAGCTACACAGTACTGGGCACTATTACAAGGAGCAGTTGCAGAAGGCACTATTTTCACTACAGGAATGCACTGTTCATAGTCATTTTGCTTGTCCCGAACCCGTTTCCGTTGCACTGTTTTACGCGCTCGTCGGCGCTTACTACGTGGTGCACTATATAGTTTTGCCATAGGCGCAGAACTACTTTCTTGCAATTGAGATCCAAGGAAAGCACTGTTCAATTCCACAGCCCGTACAACCTTTACAGAATGAACCGTTTTTGCATTTTGCGAAGCACTGTACTTAACGGCACCGTTCTTAGAATTTTTGTTTTGCATACACACAGAATGTACATGTCCTGATTTGCCACATTCATAACAGGTTGCGTTGCGACTAGGGCATTGTGCACGCTTGTGGCGAGACACACACTGGGGGCCCACGATTTACGAACATTTTTCTGAAATGAGCGTTGGCACCCTTTATTCAAATCACTGTTTCTAATACGACGGGGCGACCTTTGTGTCGCACTTTTACACTGGCTACTGTTCACTGTCTGTTCAGCACGGCCGGTAGAAAAATAAGAATCACTAGTGCTATACTGAGAACTACGGCTAGGAAAGCGTCCGTTGCGGCACACTGAATTAACACTGTGGCTTTGCATTTCTACATCTGCTAAGTCAAAAGTATCATGCGCTTCAATAAGCTGCAGTACACTGTCTAATGAGGGGTCAGACTGTTTTAGAATTGCTGCCCTATTTCTGGGGTCCTGAATGTTCTGCGTAATCGCATCCCTCAACATCACGTCACTATACGAAAGTCCACAAGAGCAAGTAAATTTACATTGGCGGGTTAAGCCCTTCAATTCCGTAATCCACTCTTGGTGTGACTGCTGCGGTAATTTTTTAAGTCTGAAAAATCGGTATCGTGCAGCGGCTACAAGAACTTTCCTCTCGTAATGAGCATTCAGTGCATCTACAATTTGTTCAAAGTCTACATCACGAGGAGAGGCGTGAGGGAAAAGTTTTTGCAATAATACGAAGGTCTGGGGGCCCACAATCGATAAGAAAAGGTTCTTCACTCTCTGACCTGTAATTTGATGAGCCGCGACGAGTTCTTGAAACTGTGCGAAGTAGTCGCTCCATTCTTCCTCACGTTCGTTGTACTGGCAGAACGTAGGGAGCGGTACGGCGGCAGGTGTGGGCTGCTGATGCGACGGCTGGTGTTGAGTTGTCAACTGCGCCACCGCCTGGAGAAGTTGTGTTATTTGCGCCGTCTGTAACTGAATAATTTCCATTAAGTTTGGGTTCGGTGTAGTGGCCATGCTGACCGATTAGGCGCCGCGTATACAAGTAACTTATAACAAAACACAAATGCAATATGAAAGAGGACTCGCTCTGCAACAAAAAAGTCCACAAAATACGTAACAGAATATGTTCCCCCAAAAATCTTATAATAAGGGTGGGTGGGCGGGAGCAATTTCTGCGTGCTCCGACTGCTGCTGTCTGGCTGCTGCAAGCGGGCTGGTCCAAGGTTCGTCTATCACTCCTCGTCGCCACTTTTGTGTCCCAACTTCGTCGCCGCTTTTGTGTCCCAGCCTCGTCGTCGGTGTCGGTGGCCGAGTGGAATGAGACCGACACAGGAATATAGACTGCACGCTGGTGCAGGTACGGAGGGGAGCAGCCAGAAACTATAAACACTAGAGTAAATTAGAAAGAGATATATATTGCACAGAATGTAACAATACTTAACTTTTACATAGTACTGCAGAATGTTGATACATAGTTGTTAGAGACCTGCCTAGTGCCTGTACGATAGCAAAGTCTTCACTGTTGCCTATCTGTTTACGAAGATCCTAACTCAGTCCCAAGTGATTGGTCGTTCAGTGGTGGCCACGAGCGGTGTTGTCGCAGAGGGCGCTCGTGGCTGTCGTCGTAAGACCGCCGCGCCGTGCGTGCATGGCGGCGCGCGGCGAAAGTAGGTGGCGCGCACTTTGTACTTGTGCGACACCACATAAACCTCCTAAGGTGTGACAAATATCTCAAATGGCGCTGCAATGACTCATAACTAGTTGTAGCAGCGATCTCTGACCTGTTATGAAATACGTAAGTCACAGAAGAAAACTCTACAAAACACTATTAACCAAATACACGAGAATGAAACTCTTAAAGAAAAGGGACTGTGACGGGCTATTCAAGTCAATGAAGATTTTCCATGGCGGTATTCCATAAAGCAATTACATTAAAATACTTTTTAAAAATTCCCTGAATAGATTCTATTTGCTACTTTACGTATTGACCAAAGAAAAATATTATAGCACATTATGATCATATTCCAATAACATATTACATAGTCCTTAATATTTACGTTGTGCAATTAAAATAATTATTGTGATAAAAAATGAGCGCCGGCCACAGTGGCCGAGCGGTCTGCGGCGCGCCAGTCACAGTCTGCACGGCCGCTACTGTCGGGGGTTCGAGTCCCCCCTCGGGCATGAATGTTTCTGTCGTCTTTAGTATAAGGTAGTTCATAAGTAGTTATTAAGTTTAGGGACTGTTGACCCCGCAGTTAAGTCCCTTAAGTTTAACAAACATTTGAACATTTGGAAAAATGAGCACTAACGTGAATTTTATGGTCAAAGTAACGTCTAGCAATATCATAACACGACTTGTAGTATGTATATATGATCAACCTTACAGGTGAATCATAAACAATCATCATATATGGTTCTGGGCTCTACTGCCTAGGAATTAGTTATTGTATACCTATGATTTAAAATTTTGATACAAATATTGAAATTCCATCGGCGAGACTTCCCTTAAATCCTCATTTTCGGAAACTCAGCGTCATTGAGATATTGACTTGAGTCGCTGGAGAAGGTGGAAACAACTCATGGTATATGAGGACTAGGCAGAAAGTGGAAGCAATGGCGGTCGAAGTGATGATTTATTGTCGTGTTGTGGGCGCCCACTAATGTGACTCTGGGAGCATCCAAGCCACGTCGTATATTGTGGGCTGCCGACCGTACTTCCTGCACTACATCGTAATTCATTTTCTATTATGTTAGCATCGTCAGCCCCAACGCACTCTCCCGGTTTCATACCTCAGTGTGTCACGGACGTTGCACGCCAAATATGTGGAGATGCAACGCTTGAGTCGTCGTCATAATATGTATATTCTCTCTATTCTCCTCGTTGAACATTTCCACCAATTCTCTTTCCTTGTCCACTGATTTTATTGACCTAGGAAAAAGACATAAGAAACAGTGACCTAAACACAGTTTTATTTAGTAACAGCAGACGTCATTAAACATCGAGAAAACGTATATGTCTACAGACTCTAGACGTGGAAGTGCAGGCAAGGCGTTTGATACGGTACCGCACTACAGACTGCTGAGAAAGTTACGTTCATACGGAATAGGTAACGAAATATATGAGTGATTTGAAGTCTACTTATGTAGTAGAACCTAGTACGTTGTCCTCGATGGTGAGCGTTCATTAGAGACTAGGGTATCTTAAGGAGAGCCCGAGGAAAGTGTAACAGGACAGATATTATTTTCAATCTATATAATTGATTTGACGGACAGAGTTCCAATCTGTGGCTGCTTGCTGATGATGTTGTGGTGAACAGGAGGGTGTCGTCATTGAATGACTGTAGTAGGACGCAGGACGTCTTTGACTAAATTTCTAGGTGGTGTAAAGAATGGCAACTAGCGCTAAATGTAGAAAAATGTAAGTTCATGCGGATGAGCAGGAGAAACAATGCTATATTTTTCGAATACCGCATTGGTAGCGTGCTGCTTGACAGAGTCGAGTTGCTTGAATATTTTGGCGTAACGCTGCACAGCGATATGATATGGAACGAGCATACAAGAAAAATCGTCGGGAAGCCGAATGGTCGACTTCGTTTTATTGGGAGCATTTTTTGGTAGGTGTGATTCGTCTGTAAAGAAAACCACATAGAAAACTCTTGTACATCACCGGCCGCGGTGGCCAAGCGCTCTGCGGCGCGCCAGTCACATTCTGCACGGTCACTACGGTCGGGGGGTTCGAATCGTTGTAAGTTTAGGGACTGATGACCCCGTAGTTAAGTCCCATATGCTCAACAAACATTTGAACAGTTTTGCTTGTACGTCCCCGTATTGCTCAAGTGCCTGGGATCCCCTCCAGATCGGTTTACAAAGGGACTTAGAGGCAGTTCAGAGGCAGGCGGCTAGGTTTGTAGATTTCAATCAATGCGCGAGAATCCTGGAATGCTTCGGGAACTCAAATGGGAGTTGCTGATGGGAAGGCGATATTCTTTTCGAGAAAAACTGTTGAAGAAACTTAGAGGGCCGAAATTTGGGGTGGACTGTAGAACGATTCGACTGCCGCCAACATACGTTTCGCGTAAAGACCACAAAGACAAGATCGGAGAGAACAGGGTTGGTATGAATGCATACAAGCATTCATTTTCCCCTTGTTCTATATGGGAGTGGAACAGGACAGTAAGTAACTACCCTTCGCCGCGCACTTTGGGTGGATTGCGGAGTATGTATGTAGATGTACGGTTCAGTTCCGCCCAAAAAGCTTAATAGCTTACAAAATTCTGGGTGGTTTCTACATAGTTCTATTTAGCGTCTGCATATCACTAATATTATTCGTGGATTTTTTCGAAGACAATGGAAGAAGAATAATTGATGCAAAACAGGAATTGATTTTCATACAAAATGCCAGCGTTAATAATTCCTACATAAAAATTGGTGAAGAACAAAGCAAGATTGTTCTGCATAAATTAGCATAGAACGTTGCTCATGTATGTGTATCCGATGATGAACGTCTGAAATCATTCCCAGTGTTGAACTCATCTTTAAAATAATCATTATGTTTCTCTCATGAAAAAGGCATGAGTTCCCACTCCTTCCACCGTCGTCACATCATAGCTTGTCAATTTGGACCTCCCTACAGATAGAAACGCTAAGATTCATTATCGTGGCTGTACATACAATTCTAAATTGAAATATGTAGAAAAATTCCAGCGTATTTGATCACTGTAACCTAATCAGTGAGAAAGTATTCTTATTTTCTGAACATTATCCGTACGACAACTTACAACAAGATCGGAATAGTAACAATACAAGACTTCGGTACTAATGTGTACCTGTTTTCGTTCAGCTTATTACGGCATCTATGGACTGTATGTTGAGCCCGATAAAGTTTTTTGGTCTTCATCCCATCGCTGTCAAAAACTTTGCCCACCAGAATGAACGTGTGAAAACGGGTCGTTATAGAAATCCAATCTGAATCTGAAACCACTGGAAATGTACCAGATTTCACAGCGGCCTACATCTTGGTACTACATCATCAACTTGTAAACTAATCTCCACTTACGGGAAATGTGCACCGTGTGATACGACTGTTATATATATAAAAAATTGTAATAAAATTATTTTACGTATTGAAAAAATTTATTTCAATCATTATTATTCTCATCCAAAACTCTACAGACAGTTTGGTGTTAATTGTTGTATTTTCAATCACCAACGAGAGACTATAAGTAAATAATAAGAACCGGATCGATGACTTTAGATATTTCAACCGCGCGGGAGTAACCGGAGCGGTCTGCTTGGACTTTAACGTACCGTCGACAGCGTGGTCATTAGAGGCGGAGCTTACGCTCTGAGTGTTTCGGTAAGGAAGTGGAAGGAAATCGGCCGTGCCTATTCAAAGGAACCATCCCGGCATTTGCCTGGAGTGATTTAAGGAAATCACGGAAAACCTAAATCTGGATGGCCGGAGATGGATTTGAACTACCATTCTTCCGAATGCGAGTCTAGTGTGTTACCACTGGCCCACCTCGCTCGGTCCGAGCGGTCTGGAGCGACACGTTGCAGATTGCTCGGTCTCCCGCGTCGGGAGTTCGAATCCTCCCTCGGGAATGGATGTGTCTTGTTCTCAGGTTAATTTAACTTGGTTAAAGTAGTTTGTAAGCTCCGGACTAATAACCACGCTCCGTGCGGCAATAGCCGAGCGGTCTGGAGCGCTGCGTTACGTATCGCGCGGCCTCCTGCATTGGGGGCTTTAATCCTCCCGCGGACATGGATGTGTGTGTTGCTCTTAGGTTAGTTTATCATAATCATAATAATGTCGTGTGGCTCATTGTCCTGGTGCAAGTCTTTCAATTGGACGCCACTTCGGCGATTTGCGTGTCCCTAACCTACCCCCGTTATCCAACCGAGGAAAGGGGACCTACAGCTTAACGTGGAATTCGAACCACGTGTCGTTTCTGGCGACGCCTCACATCGTTGAGAGGTGAAGGATGGGCTAAAGTGCAGACTGAAAAAATCCGAGGTCCGACCGGGTTTCGAAACCGCAACCCTTCCGTTTCCAGTCGAGCATTTTACTCCAAAACCACCTGGCCCGACAGTTTACCATAGTTAAAGTAGTTTGTAAGCTACGGACTAATAACCTAGTAGTTGAGTCCGATAGAATTAAAAACATTTGAACGTTTTGAATAACCACGCAGTTGAGTCCAATAGATTTACAAACATTTGAACATTTTAGATATTTCAGCAATTCGGTCTTTACAACGCACTCAGCCTTTCTCCATATCAAACCAAAGCGTGAATTTCTATGACAAACATATGTTCTAGAAACAAAACCTACGTGATTTATTTTTCATTTTTTACAAATTGAATTGAAATATTTTTTCTAGCTACCTGGAAATCAGTACGTGATTTTTTTTATATATAAATCTTACATTGTTAAGTTTTTGATGACCATGTTTCATCTTTATCGTCCCTTTAATCGGGTTGATATAAGATGCCTAGTTGAATACTTCACACGCAGTGCGGTTACACTGGCTGCATTTCGCCATGGTTTACGCATTGATAGCCAATGTTCGAAATTAAACCCGCTGTTCTGGAGGACCTTATGATACGAATAAGACTGGTTTTAAAGCTTCAGTAGAAAACGGTGTTTGTAAAAGACGTATCGAATATACATACACCTTTTCACAAATTTGAATTGTCAATTTGAAAAACTACTCAAGTCCTCATTATGGGCCCAGCAATGTTCCAATACCCAACACGCATCACTTAATACCAAAAAGACATTAGCCCCTAACTTCTGTATATTATTTCCAGTAACAAACCATTCGTATTACCGGTAAAACAGCCTTAGTCCAGGACTTCAGTTGTTTTGCTTGTCAGGTAATGATAATTGTTAACAGATTCATTTATAGCTTTAAGTTGGTAAAACGTCTATATTAATTTGGTTTGTGTGGTAGATTTGCGATACTTTAGTTGAAAACGAAAATGACGTCTAACAGTAGTTTTTTGTGTATTTGTGTTGTTGAAAATGAGAAAAATAATGACAAAAAAAAAAAAAAAAAAAAAAAAAAAAAAAAAAAAAAGAGCGGAATAAAAAGGGCTGCAGAATACAACAGAACTTCAATAAAGCGTGCTAGAGTTAAAGGTTTGGCGCACGTAAATCATGTGGAGAAGTTAGTTTCAGCTAGGCAAACAGGACCAGCTTGCGGGTAAGCAATTTTGATTTAATGTGGTTTCACAATATTGTTGTAAACAATATTCTTCAACACATCATTGTAGCTTATTGAGACTGGTAATTTCTAGTAATGCAGACTCTTGTTTATAAAAAATTGTCATAAATTTCAGATGCAGGAAACAATGTCTCAACTTCATTTCTGGAAATGCATTGTTAGAAACAGTTAATTAGGTGAACGAATTTGACCCTAATAACGCACAAGATGTGTTCTTACAAGGACAAATTGAAAGTATTACCATAAAAAGACGAAGACGAAGGAAAGACGAGCCTGGTACTAGGGCAGCTATTTTCAAGTATTATGTTAGAGATTCAGACAAGCAGATAAATGTATGTAAGAAACCCATCCCCAGTGGTTACTGTGTTACCGAATCCAGGATGAAAAGATTGTGTAACCTGATTCTTTGTGGCAAGTCTCCTAAGGACCAAAGTGGCAAACACAAACCAGGGAACGCAAAAGAGGCTAATATACTTGCTTCTATTCATGCCCATATCACGTCGTATCAAAGTAGTCAAACCAATTATGGAAACACAGATATTTGCTACTTAATCAATTGAACCAACTGTGAAAACTATACATGAAATATTTGTCAAATATCTTGATTGCAATGCGTATTACCACTATTATCACAGATGTTACAATAACAATTTGTGTTTGAGATTTGGTAGGCCCAGTGTAGAGACATGCATCACGTGAGAATAAATGAATGTTAAAGTGAAAAACGGTGCATTTAATGATTGTGCTAAACGTATAGTTGCAACAGAACTCCATGCTGTGAGTTTCTCGCCTTACATTGATCGAAAATATCTACCGTTTTAATACCACTTTAGATTAATTGAATTTCCTATCGGTGCTTGACAGAACACGATAATATTATCTAGGAGGAAATATTCCTCACGTTCTGCAAAATTATATATTGAGTTACTATCTGATTGTGGCCTAAGAAGCCGAAAGCTGGTTAGTAACTCAATAAATAATGTTGCAGAAGATTAGGAATGTTTCCTATGTGATAGCCACTTTAGATAATAAAATACACTTCCTTTTGCAATTAAACTAATGGCTTCCTAGTGAACCCAATTTGAAAATTTTTCTGTAACACAGTTTTTTGAAAAATCATTTCGAAAATGCCGCATTTTTTACTTAAAAAGAACTTCATTTTAACGCTTAATTTACTCAGTATATAAAAGTCATGCGTCAATGAGACTGTATATATGAGAATCTTGCATTCTTAGATTACGACATAATATGTTATACGGTCGTCATACATTTAGTCCTTGACATATATGACGTGAAAATTTGAAATTTTTTCGTGCACCGATATTTTCTGGGGAATTCGCCAAAACTTTTGTAGGTAAATGTGGCTCGTAAAATTATTTTCATTGTTTTATTCTTCAGAGAATGTAAGTAGCTGTAAAAGATGGCCAAATTTCATTACTTTCGACAACATATTCTCCGAGATATAACAGATCAAATTCGTCAGAAAACACGCTCGCAATGTGAAAGATAGCATATGAAGTTAAACAAGTGAATATATCTCGGCTAGTATTCCTTCAAAGGCCCTTAATCTTACTAAATATTCATAGAGTGTGTGTGTCAATGTTGACATCAAATTTTATCGAAATCCATAGTGGTCAAACATGGTGCCCTTGGTTTGATGCACACACTAATTTAATGAATATGGAAAAAATAAAAATTCAGACTATAAAAAAAAAAAAATACGGATTACGTTCATGTGGCGATGTTACCCCTCCCAGTACATCGTCCAATGAATGGGAATCTCCGGGAGGGGGGGGGGGGCAGGTGACAATGACACATACACTCACTCACTCACCTTTGATTCATACCTTAAGCACTTACAGATAACAGCTACTGTCACCTCACTTGTTTTATTGACAACACTCCACCAATCATATTGTGGTAGTAGAACTTAACGTACAATGCAGGTCTCCGGGCATATATGGATTTAGCTGGCGCCAAGCATTTAGGGTAACACTGCCTATCCAACACAGAGTATCACGCTGTGAGTAAACATTCGTGGTATGTCAAAATGATGTGCAGCTGTGTACATGCGCAGTTTGAGAGTCTTGATGTCATTTTAGTTTGGAGGATCTGTTTCAGATTCTGCTGCAGGTCCTGCTCCGAAAACGAACTGCGTATTCAACTTGAGTTTTATTTAGGAACAGGGTAGAAGAAGCCTGCATTGATATAATTGATTTGAATTTGCATTATTGTCGAACTCAGCTCTTCAATATCTGTGTAGACCCACGACCGAAAAAAACACTGTGTGTTCCAATTACGTCTTTTTTTACCAACAGAGTAGCAGGTGGTTGCAATGACACCGTTGATTGTCGTATGCATTACCGCCAAACTCAGCGCTGACTTGTTAAGAGAGAGATGCTCTTCAATTTTCGTTGTAGGCGCCGTTCCGAAAAAGTAGAGAGTATGTGGTATCGTGGAGGGGTCAGCATCGACGTCGGTAAATGCGCCGCAGTAGCAGAACGTAGCATGCGTGGCTGCTCAAATGACAACACGATGCCCAGCTGCCGCACGCCATCTGCATCAGACAATTTACATTGTGGGGAATGGTACCGAGCACAGAAATTAAGACTATGGGTTAACAGTGCAACGGTACACCGCAGGCTTCTTCTACCCTGTTCCTAAATAAAACTCAAGTTGAATACGCAGTTCGTTTTCGGAGCAGGACCTGCAGCAGAATCTGAAACAGATCCTCCAAACTAAAATGACTACCTGCTACTCTGTTGGTAAAAAAAGACGTAATTGGAACACACAGTGTTTTTTTTCGGTCGTGGGTCTACACAGATATTGAAGAGCTGAGTTCGACAATAATGCAAATTCAAATCAATGATATCAATGCAGGCTTCTTCTACCCTGTTCCTAAATAAAACTCAAGTTGAATACGCAGTTCGTTTTCGGAGCAGGACCTGCAGCAGAATCTGAAACAGATCCTCCAAACTAAAATGACATCAAACGGTACAACGTCTGTGTTGAACTACGAATAGCTGAATTATCTAAAACTATCAATCGTGTTCTTAATTAGCTGTATAGGCTTTATGTATTTAATACTTACCTGCATTTTGTCAGTGTGGGTTAAATCCTGTTAAAAGCACTAAGTAGAATTTAGGATGGGAATAATAATGACTGAAATACATTTTTCAGCAGGAAAACATTTTTATTCAAATATTTAAATATATTACGACATTTATATCACTCGGTGCACAATTCCCGCAAGTAGAGGCTAGTTTACAAGTCGATCTTGTAGTAGCAACAGTTAGGCCGCTGCGAAATCTAGTATAATTTCAGATTTTTTTAATCCAATTCGGATGTGTACAGGACCTGTGTTCACACGTTAATGCTGGTGAGCATAGTTTATCACTTCGATGGGAGCAAGATCAATTAACTTTTATGGTATCCACATACAGTCCGGTTCATCACCATCGTTGTAATAAGATGAACGAAAACAGTCATAAATATCGTATCGAAGTCTTGTGTTGTTACTCTTCCTATTCAGTCGTAAGTTTTCCTATGGATAATATTCAGAATTTATGAACACTTTCTCACTGATTAGGTTACAACGATCAAATAGGGTGAAATAATTCTGCAGATTTCATCTTCGATTTGCCTGCAGAACCAAGTTAATGAATGTAAGCATCCCTATCTTTAGGGAGGTTTTAATTGGCAAGTAATGATGTGACGACGCTGGGAGGAGTGGGAACTCATGCAATCTCCGTGAGTGGAAACTTAATGGTAAGGTTATGGATAAGTTTAACTCTCGTAATAACTTCAGACGATCGGCATTAGATACACTTACATGAGGAAATTTCCACACCACTCCATGAAGCTCAACCCTACTTTGTTCTTAGTGTTAGAATTAATTCCTGTTTTGGATTCCTTACTATTCTTCTATTATATACCAAAAGACCCAAAATCAGTTATGGTGGTATGCACCGGTAAATGTAAAGGTTGTTGAACCATCTAGGAACTACGCGTTTTATGCGAAACGAGTATTTTATGGTTTATTCTGCACGTAATGGTGAGTGCACGGGGACCTGTCTGCTGCCGGGTCAACTGTGTGTGCGCTAAGCACCGTAGTGAGGATATTCCCTAATTGTGTGTTTGTGTGTGTTGGCCACGCTCAAAGTTGCATTTAATAGGCCGTTCTATTCGCTTCCAATTCCTCATAATCTCCACATTAAACATAAAACTCAGGTGTCTGCAGATATATGTGGTGAAATCCGGGAAGCGATTAAAATTTAAATACGCTTTTGTAATTCCTCAGGTAGCGTGAGACCACAAAAACAATCGAAGTCTAGTAGAATAGTATTTTTTTCACGTAGGCTGTCCAATGTGCAACCATGTCATGTCGATACATCTAAATTAACGATCCCACACACTCCGCCTGACCACATTTTACAAGGTAACGTACCTCTCATGAATACTCCTCGGAAACTCGGAATTTTCAGTTTCCGATCGAGTTGAAGCATATCTATAATCGTCAGTAGTCTGTTAGGCAATATTGCTACGGTTTTCATCCTCCATGATTAATCCAAATCCATTTTTGTATTGTCTAAGATACTTTCCTTTTCGAATAGTAATAGCCTCCATTGTATTGTGCCTTCGAGATTCCCGAAACAGTCCCTCGGTAATTATTTTTGCGTTTTTCATGGATTGCTTTATCGCTGCTGCTCTTCCTGCCAGCCGGTCGCAGTGACCGTGCGGTCTGTGGCGCGCCAGTCACAGTCTGCGCGGCCGCTACGGTCGGCGGTTCGAATCCCCCCTCGGGCATGAATGTTTTTAGCGTCTTTAGTATAAGGTAGCTCATAAGTAGTTTGTAAGTTTAGGGACTGATGACCCCGCAGTTAAGTCCCTTAAGCTTAACAAACATTTGAACATTTGAACATCTTCCTGCCAATCAGCCGCCAGCTGATAGTCTTGCAAACAACTAAATTAGAAAGGGGAGCATACCATTAGAAACATTAGGTATTTTCACAAATTTGGGAGCTTAAATGCAGCTTTCCCCCCTACATCTACAGCCATACTCCGGAAGTCACCCGATTGTGTGTGGCGGAGGGTACCTTGGGTACCACTATCGGTTCTCCCTCGTATTCCAGTCACGTATTGTTCGCGGAAAGAAAGATTGTCGGTATGCCTCTATGTGGGCTCTAATCTCTCTGATTTTATCCTCATGATCTCTTCGCGAGATATACGTGGGAGAGAGCAATATACTGCTACACTCATCGGTAAAGGTATGTCCTCGAAACTTCGACAACAGCCCGTACCGAGCGACTGAGCGTCTCTCCTGCAAAGTCTTCCACTGGCATTTATCGATCATCTCCGTAACGCTTTCAAGATTACCAAACGATTCTGTAACGAAGCGCGCTGCTCTCCGTTGGATCTTCTATCAACACCACCTGGTACGGATCCCACACCGGTGAGCAATATTCAAGCAGAGGGCGAACAAGTGTACTGTAACCTACTTCCTTTGTTTTCGGACTGCAGTTCCTTAGGATTCTTCCAATGAATCTAAGTCTCCATGTACTTTACTGACTATTTAATTTATATGGTCGTTCCATTTTAAATCACTCCTAATGCCTACTCCCAGATAATTTATGGAATTAACTGCTTCCAGTTGCTGACCTGCTATTGTGTAGGTAAACGATAATGGATCTTTCTTTCTATGCATTCGCAGCAATTATACTTGTCTACATTGAGATTTATTTGCCATTCCCTGCACCATGCGTCACTTCCATGCAGATCCTCATGCATTTCAATACAATTTTCCATTGTTACAACCTCTCTATATACTACAGCATCATCCACAAAAAGCCTAAGTGAACTTCCGATGTTATCCGCAAGGTCATTTATATATATCGTGAACAGTAACGGACCCACCACACTCCCCTGTGGCACACTTGACATCACTCTTACTTCGGAAGACTTCTCGCCATTGAGAATGACATGCTGCGTTCTGTTACCTAGGAACTCCTCAATCCAATCACACAATTGGTCTGATAGACCATATGGTCTTACTTTGTTCTTTAAACGTCTGTGGGGAACTGTATCAAACGCCTTGCGGAAGTCAATAAACACAGCATCTACCTGAGAACCCGTGCCTATGGCCCTCTGAGTATCGTGGACGAATAGCGCTAGCTGGGTTTCATACGATCGCCTTTTTCGAAACCCATGCTGATTTCTACAGAGCAGATTTCTAGTCTCCAGAAATGTCATTATACTCGAACATAATACATGTTCTAAAATTCTACAACTGACCGACGTTTGAGATATAGGCCTATAGTTCTGCAGATCTGATCGACGTCCCGTCTTGAAAACGAGGATTACCTGCTTCAGTTTCTAATCTTCTAGAGACTTAGGGTACACCACTGCAAGAACGGGGCAAGTTCCTTCGCTTACTCTCTGTAAAAACGAACTGGTATCCCATCAGGTCCTGTCGCCATTCCTTCTTTGAGTGATTTTAATTGTTTTTTATCCCCCTGTCAATTATTTCGATATCTACCCTTTAGTCAACTGTGCTACTATCTAGAGAATGAACTACAGTGCAATCTTCCTCTGTGAAACAGCTTTGGAAAAAGACATTTAGTAATTCAGCCTTTAGAGTCATCCTCTGTTTCAGTGCCATTTTCGTCACAGAGTGTCTGGACATTTTGTTTTGATCCACCTACCGCTTTGAATAACTTTGAATAACTCCTTTAGCAGCAGCTACTACTGCAGTAATGCGATGATTCCTTATATTTCTCATTGCTTAGATTGCTCTTCGTAACGTGTTTGAAGGATGCCCTGCTCCGAGCTTAAGTTTTCCACACATTATCTTGTCAACAAGGAGCACCGCGATTCGGTGTCTAATTTCCCTCCCTGTTCCTCCTTTGCTGATGTGTTTCGTAACAGGTAGAGCAATCTACTACTTTTTTGTGACTATCATGCTCTATTATATAAAAGTTCATCCGCACACATCCATCTGTTGTGCCTCGATGAGAAGTATACCATTTCACAAACGTATGGTTACCTATGCATTTCACAATTTTTTTAACGAGAAACACACTCGTTTCAGAAGTTTGTTACAATTTTTCCATATAGCAAGCCCCATGCAATGTCTTTTCCATCACTGTTTTTTAAATTATGGTTTTCAAAATTCGTTTACTGAAATATGGTTATTGTGAATATCTGCATTAACTTGTGAGGTAAATACGATTTCTGAAACACAGTTTTAAATTTCGAAATTAGTACAAAATCAGCATCTTTGAATTACTGTTTGCGTGGATAAGTTATGATTATTTGTTGCAAACCGTATTTAGAATGCCCACTCCCATGAATCACAGACATTGCCGAGGTGGGGTGGCTTGCGTGCCTCAACGATGTAGATAGCCGTACCGTAGGTGTAACCACAGCGGAGGGGTATCTGTGGAGAGGGCAGACAAACGAATGATTCCTGAAGAGGGCCGGCAGTCTTTTCAATAGGTACAAGTGCAACAGTCTGGATGATTGACTGAGCTGGCCGTGTAACATCAGCTAACATGGCGTTGCCATACAGTTACTGCGAACGCCTAAAAGCAAAGGGAAACTACAGTCGTTACTTTTCGCGAGGACATGCAGCTCTACTGTATGAATATATGATGGCGTCTTCTTGGTAAAATATTCCAGAGGTCAAATATTCCCCCATTCGGATCTCCGGGCGGGGACTACTCAGGATGATGTCGTCAAAAGAAAATCAAAACAGGCATTCTACGGATCGGAGCGTGGAATGTTCTAACCATTAAACGCGTAGGTAAGTTAGAAAATTTGAAAAGAGAAATAAATATCGGTTAAAGTTAGATATGGTAGGGATTAGTGAAGTTCGGTGGAAGGATGAACAGGATTTCTGGTCATGTGAGAACAGGGTTATAAATACAAAATCAGTTGGTGGTAACACAGGAGTAGGTCTGATAGTGAATAAAAAACTAGGAATGCGGGTAAGTTACTATGAACAACATAGTGAACGCATTATCGTAGCAAAGATAGACACAAAACCAACACCGACCACAGTAGTGCAAGTTTATGTGCCAACTATCTCGGCCAATGATGAGGATATCGAAGAAATGTATGAGGAGATACAAGAAATCATTCAGAAAGTTAAAGGATTGTAATGGGGGACAGGAACTCGGTAGTAGGAAAGGGAAGTGAAGAAAATGTAATAGGGGAATATGGACTGGGAAAAAGGAATGAAAAAGGAGATCGCTTGGTAGAAATTTCCGCAGAGCACAATTTAATGATCACCAACTTTTCGTTTAAACATCATAAAAGAAGGCTGTATACGTGGAAGAGAGCAGGAGACACTGGAAGGTACCAGATTGACTTTATAATGGTAAGGAATAGATTTAGAAACCAGGTTTTAAACTGTAAGACATATCTAGGGGCAGATATAGACTTTGACCATAGATTATTGGTTATGAACTGCAGATTAAAAATTCAAAATGTTCAAATGTTTGTTAAGCTTATGGGACTTAACTACGTGGTCATCAGTCCCTAAACTTACAAACTACCTATCAACTACCTTATACTAAGGACGGCGCAAATATCCATGCCCGAGGGGGGATTCGGACCCCCGACCGTAGTGGCCGTGCAGACCGTGACTGGAGCGCCTCAGTCCCCTCGGCCACCGCGGCCGGCCCAGATTAGAACTTAACAGACTGCAGAAAAGTAGAAAAGTTAGGAGATCGGACCTGGACAAATTGAAGGAACCTGAGGTGGTTGAGAGTTTAAGAGGGAGTGTTACGCAAGGACTGGCTAAAACGGAGGAAAGTAATACAGTAGAAGAAGACTAGGTATCTCTGAGAGATAGGGTAGTGAAGACTGTAGAGGATCATATAGGCAGAAGGATAAGGCCTTATAGATATAGCTGGATAACACAGCCGCGGCAGATTAGCTGTGCGTACTGGAGCGCCGTGCTGCGGTGCGCGCGGCCGATCACTGTCGGAGGTTCAAGTCCCCCCTCGGGCATGGGTGTTTGTGTTGTCCTAAGGTTAGTTTACCTTAGTTTAAGTAGTCTGCAAGCTACGGACTGATGACCACGCAGTTGAGTCCGATAGATTTACAAACAAACTTAATAAAACTGGATAACACAGGATATACTGAACTTAAATGATGAGAGGAGAATATATAAAAAAATTCAGCAGATGAAGCAGCAAAAAGGGAGTACAAACGTCTGAAAAATGAGATTGACAGAAAGTGCAGACTGGCTAAACAGGAGTGGCTAGAGGACAAATGCAGAACCATAGAAGATTGTATAACTAGGGGAAAGAGAGATACCGCCTACAAAAAAATAAAAGAGGTATTTGGAGACATGAAAAGCAGCTGTATGATTTTATGGTGTTGTTATTCCTGTGTGCATTTGTTATTCATAACATTTCAGCAGATGTCAAGAAAATGTTCCTGAACCGGATGTTGTCGCTCATCCTGAGGTCACTACACAGCCTGCAAGATCCTGGCTTTCACAGAGGTACGGTTCGCTCGTAGTTGCGAGCTCCAAAGTCAGACGGGTAATGGATCCCCTTAAGGAGATGGCTGACAAAGAGTTGAAGAAGGCCAGCATGCACTCCGTGTGCGTACCGGGTGTAGAACGGGTCCTTCCGGTTGCCATGAAGGGTACGGAATGCAGCCACCTGCAGGTGGTGGCTCACGTCGCTTACTGATTATGTGTGTCGCTTTGGAAATGAAGAGATTCTATTAGGTTTTAAGCGGCTATCTGAAGTGCTAAAGACTGCCAGTCTTGCTTGCAAGATGAAAGCATAGCACACCGTCAGCAGTATAGTTGACAGGATCGACTTTGGACCAGTAGTAGAGAGCCGAGCGGAGGGTCTGAATCAGAGACTCAGACGGATCTGCGACCGTGTAGGCTGAAGATTCCTCCATTTGCGCCATAAGGTCGTGGGGTTCAGGTTTCCGCTGAATAGGTCAGGAGTTCCCTACATGAAAGTCCAGTCAATGAGTGCATGGCCACTCCCATGAACCACAGACATTGCCGAGGTGGGGTGGCTAGCGTGCCTCAACGATACAGATAGCCGTACCGTAGGTGCAACCACAGCGGAGGGGTATTTGTGGAGAGGCCAGACAAACGTGTGGTTCCTGAAGAAGGGCAGCAGCCTTTTCAGTAGTTACAGGGGCAACAGTCTGGATGATTCACTGAGCTGGCCTTGTAACATCAGCTAATGTGGCTTTGCCACACAGTTACTGCGAACGGCTGAAAGCAAGGGGAAACTACAGCCGTTACTTTTCCCGAGGACATCTAGCTCTACTGTATGAACATATGATGATGGCATCCTCCCGGGTAAAATATTCCGGAGGTAAAATAGTCCCCCATTCGGATCTCCGGGCGGGGACTACTCAGGAGGATGTTGTCATCAGGAAAGACAATACTGGCATTCTACGGATCGGAGCGTGGAATGTTAGATCCCTTAATCGGGTAGGAAAATTAGAAAATTTAAAAAGGGAAATGGATAGGTTGAAGTTAGATATAGTGGGGATTAGTGAAGTTCGGTGGCAGGATGAACAGGATTTCTGGTCAGGTGAGTACAGGATTATAAATACAAAATGAGTTGGGGGTATCACAGGAGTAGGATTGATAATGAATAAGAAAATAGGAATGCGGGTAAACTACTATGACCAGCACAGTGATCGCACTATCATTGTCAAGATAGATACGAAGCCAACACCGGCAACAGTAATACAGGTTTATATGCCAACTAGCTCTGCCGATGATGAGGAAATCGAAGAAATATATGAGGAGCTAAAGGAAATTATTCAGACAATGAAGGGAGAGGAAAACCTAATTGTTATGGGAGACTGGAATTCGGTAGTAGGACAAGGGAGGGAAGGGAAGATAGTAGGTGAATATGGTCTGGGCAAAATGAATGAAAGAGGAAGCCGCCTGGTAGAATTTTGCACAGAACATAATTTAGTTATAACAAACATGTGGTTTAAGAATCACAAAAAACGGTTGTATACGTGGAACAGACCAGGAGACACCGCGAGATACCAGATATATTTTATAATGGTAAGACATAGATTTCGGAACCAGGTTTTAAACTGTAAGACATACCCAGGGGCAGATATAGACTCTGACCATAACTTGTTGGTTATGAACTGTAGGTTGAAACTGAAGAAACTACAAAAAGGTAGGAAAATAAGGAGATGGGGCCTGGATAAATTGAAGGAACCTGAAGTTCTTAAGAAATTCAGAGGGAGCTTTAGACAACAATTGACAGAAATGGGGGAAAATAAAATAGTAGAGGAGGAATGGGCAGCATTGAGAGATGAAATAGTGAAGGTAGCAGAGGACAAAATAGGTAGGAAGGCAAACCTACAAAAAATCCGTGGATATCACAGGAGATACTAAATTTAATCGACGAAAGGAGAAAATATAAAAGCGCAGTAAATGAAACAGGCAAAATGGAGTACAGACGACTAAGAAATGAGATTGACAGGAAGTGCAAAATGGCTAAGCAGGAGTGGCTAGAAGGCAAATGCAAGGATGTAAATAGGGGAAAAAGAGATACAGCCTGAAGGAAAATAAAAGAAACATTTGGAGATAAGAAAAACAGGTCTATGAATATCACGCACACTGGTGGAAAACCAGTTCTCAGCAAAGAAGGGAAAGCTTAATGGTGGAAAGAGTATATAGAGAGGCTCTATAAAATGGAGGATGGCAATGGGTAGAAAGGCATTCTTGAAAAAGAGAAATTTGTTAACATCAAATATTGATTTAAGCCTAAGGAATTCCTTTCCGAAGGCATTTGTGTGGAGTGTTGCCTTGTATGGGAGTGAAACATGGACGGTAAACAGTGCGGACAGGAAATGTTCAAATGTTTGTACAGCTTATGGGACTTAACTACGGGGTCATCAGTCCCTAAACTTACAAACTACTTATCAACTAGCTAACACTAAGGACGGCACAAATATCCATGCCCGAAATGTTCAAATGTTGGTATAGTCTATGGGACTTAACTACGGGGTCATCAGTCCCTAAACTTACAAACTACTTATGAACTACTTACAAACTAGGACGGCACAAATATCCATGCCCGAGGGGGGATTCGAACCCCCGACCGTAGTTCCATGCCCGAGGGGGGATTCGGATCCCCGACCGTAGTGGCCGTGCAGACCGTGACTGAAGCGCCTCAGACCCCTCGGCAATCGCGGCCGGCACAGGAAGAGGATAGAGGCTTTTGAAATATGGTGCTACAGAAGAATGCTGAAGATTAGGTGGGTGGATCGCGTAACTAATGAGGAGGTACTGTACAGAATTGGGGAGAAAAGGAATTTTTGGCATACCCTGATTAAAAGAAGGGATCGATTGGTATGACACATTCTTAGACACCAAGGAATTGTGAATTTAACTTTGGAAGGAAGTGTGTGGGGTAAAAACCGCAGAGGAAGACCAAGAGATGGATACAGTAAGCAGATTCAAACAGATGTAGGGTGTCGTTCTTATGTGGAGTTGAAGAGGCTTGCTCTGGATAAGGTATTATGGAGAGCTGCATCAAACCAGTCTCCGGACTGAAGACCACAACAACAACAACAGAGACATCAAAGGACCTGGAAGCGCAAATGAATGGAATGGACAGTGTCTTGAATGGAGCGTATAACATAAGCTTGAACCAGAGCAAAACAAGGGTAATGGTATGTAGTCAAGAAAAATGAGGCAATGCTAAAGGAATTACATTAGTAAATAAAGAATAAAGGTGGTTGGTTAGTTTAATTAGTTGAGCAGTAAAATAACATGTGATGGTAGCAGTACAGAGGATATAAAATGCAAAATGGCAAATGGAAGAATAGCATTTCTGAAAAAGTTAAACGAAAACTATTTTAAATGTTAGGGATTCTTTCTGAAGGCATTTTTGCGGAACGTTGCTTTGTACGGTAGTGAAACGATTCATAGTTCAGACAGGAAGAGGATAGAAGATTTCGAATTGTGGTGCTTCAGAAGAATGCTGAAGGTTAGGTGAGTAAATCCCGTACTAATGAGGAGGTACTGAGCTGGTTAGGAGAGAAGAGGAATTTCTTGCCTACCTTGACTGAAGGAAGAGATCGATTTGTAGCACAAATTCTTAGACATCCAAGAAGCACATTGTAGCACTGCAGAGAAGTGTGTGGGTTAGAAATCGTAGAGGGAGACCAAGAGACGAAAATAGTAAGCCCCAAGGGTATGCACTGGATATTCACCACAGTGATTAGACCCAGGATCACCTATGGGGCGGTCGTGTGGTGGAAGAAGGTAGAACAGCAGGTTGCTGCTAAGGAGCTTGGTAAGGTGCAGAGATTAGCCTGCTTAGCCACAAAAGGCGGAATTAGCAGCACACCAACTGCTGGGATGGAAACCATGCTGTATATGCCCCCATTACACCTTTGGGTCAAGATGGAGGCAGCGGCTGGTGCATACAGACTCAAATCTGACAACAACTGGAACTCTTCGGTATATCCAGAATCACACACTAAAATAGTGAGTGAGGTAAATATAGGAAAGGTTGGGGAAATGCCAGCCGACTATATTATAACCCCATACTGCTTCAACAAGCCTTTCAATATAACAATTGGAAGCAGGGAGCAGTGGGAGAAAATAGTTCGACACTGTATGGGGGATATTGTCTGGTTCACTGACGGGTCAAAATCAGACCAAGGTGTTGGGGCTGGGGTATATGAGGTGCAGACATGACTGGAGGGCGTCATCTCTCTAGGAAAACTGGCCTCAATATTCCAGGCGGAAATCACTGCCATCAGGGCGTGTGTGGAGGAGAATTTGCGTAGGTGCTACAAAGATTGTAGCATCTATATCTATTCAGACAGCCAGGCAGCCCTGAGATCACTTGCAGCTCCTGCAACAAGGTCTAAAATTGTTGCAGAATGCCACAGGGTTCTAGTGGAGCTAGGGGAAAGCAAAAGAGTAAACCTATTGTGGGTCCCTGGCCACTCGGGGATCAGTGGCAACGAACATGCCGACAGATTAGCCAGGATGGGGGCAGAGACTCCTTTTATTGGACCGGAACCTGTCCTGACAATCACCAAGGCAATGATCAAATTGGAGCTACGTAACTGGCTCAGAAGACAGCACGTAGAATATTGGACCAAAGTCCATAATTAAAAACATGGCAAGGTAATGATGCCAAAGCCATGTTTTAAAAGAAGCTCTGCAATCCTGGGTATGAACAGGAGAGAGATTAGACTCCTGGTTGGATTGCTGACAGGCCATAGGAATTTCAAAAAACACCTCCATACAATGGGAATAACAGAAGAGGACCCTAAATGTAGGATCTGTGGTGACAGTGATGAAACTGCATCACATCTAATCTTCGAATGCATTGCATTGGAGAGTAAAAGGCACAGAACATTTGGGACAAGCAGACCCGAAGAAATTGTGTCTAATAAAGAACTGGTAAAGGGACTCCTTGCACTGTTCAAGGGCATTGGTTGGCTTTACTAGACATACAGGGAGCGATACCGCACAATAAACTTAGTTTCGGTGCGGGCAGTGGCGGGTTGGACCAACACTGTTTTGTCTTCCCTGAAAAACTCAAATCAAATCAAAAGGTCTGCTTACCGGGTGTGAGTCAGTTAAATCTTTTACCACAGCACTTGTTGGCTGCGTCATTTACTCTAAAAATAACGGCCTTTTGACAAGAAATTTGGAAGAGCTAAGAAGAAACCCTTGCACCCTCATGTAGTCATTCAGCAGGGCATGGAGAAAATTTGGTGGAATTTTTGACAGCTCCGATTTTCAAGGGTAAGTGTCTATGTATTAATTTGAGCATTACATTATCACTTATTTTACGGCATTCTTGGCGTTGCAGACAGGAAATTGATTATTTGACCAATTTTATGTAATTGACAGTTGAAGTTCCAAAGAAGTATTTTTATTTCTTTTTTATTTCTAAGAACCGGTTTAGGCATTTTGTCCATTTTCAAATCAAGTTCTACAACACACCCGTTGACCTAATAATCTTTTTTTAATGGGTAAACAGTAGATCTTTCGCGAGTATCTATGTGTTAGGCTCTAGAGCTAATAGCTGGAGGCTTTTTGAGAGGACAGGCTTGTCTTTTGCTAGAGCAAAGAGGTATAGTAGTACCGACGAAATACCCTTGTCTAGCGAATTAAGGCCATCCTCAAGTATTCTTAGAACCACAAATTAAAACTGAATTAACGTCTCCTTTACCGATATGGGTATAGGAAATATTACTTTGCGTAAATAAGTATGACGTGTCTCAATTCACATGGAGCATACTGACGCCCTCGCTGATGTAGCAAAGACAAGGAAAGAAGCGTAACAGCTTCACTACGATCTGTTCCTGGATGGTGACAAATTTCAGTAGTCGAAATAATTTACATCGGAAGTTTACTCGCAATAGCGAGTTCCTCCCAGCCTCATTGTATTAGGAATAGATGTACTACCCAATTGACACATACGAAAATTGGTGCAGAACCGGGATTTGAACCACGATTCCCGCTTTTCGAGAGTAGTCACCTTACCTTCCACTGGACCGACCGAAATTTCCGTATGCCAAAATGTCCATATATACGTTCATCTCTACGTCCTGGATTCATTCGTCTGTAATGTCCTAGGTATCATGTCAAACAGAGAAAAACTAAATCATATAAACTTGCAATATTAACATAAATTTTAAGAACGTTTGGTGTATAAGTATGTAGCAGGATTGATGATTCTTAACTTTCATTTGTTTTATAGATACAATTTGTTAGGGCCGATATTGCCTCATATCTACAAACACTCTCCATCATAATACACACGAGAGATTTAGAAAGCAATTGCTACTATTATTCACAACAACTCAGTGTCACGACGTTCTGGCATGAAATGCTATGTTTAGAAACAGTTAGTCTGTCTTTTTTTTTTAATCTTGTTCACAACTCCTTCCATATGAAAATATTTTGGTTGTGTGTAGCATTTAATTCCTAATGATTCACTTAATTCCTGTTTGTCGACTTTGGGACTGAGTTGCCACCATGTATTAAGCCCGTCGGTGCAATAAAATTTCGATGGATACGGTGAATTTGGATTCTTAGACGACAACAGGAGCAAAATCAGTGATGCGTTAGAAGGACAATAGCCGATCAAATTAGGTAAGAATTCTTTGCCATTTGACAATGTGCACGGAAACCATTCTCGCGTTAGCCGCCCCCTGTCAATACTTTCGGTATCATAGGAATAATTGAACCGTAAGTGTTAATATTGCCTCTTCAGCGAAGTCTCAATTTATGTGCTGAATGACTTCGGGACTTAGTCGTACGTAACAAATGGTATCAGAGAAGGCGACTGTAAAAAAAAAAAAAAAAAAAAAAAAAAAAAAAAAAAAAAAAAAAAAAAAAAAAAAATTCTCTACAAGTTTTGCAGGTTTTATTTTCTAAACTGTCTTCTACAGAAGCAAATATTCTTCAAAAGTTGACCATTTACAGGCTCTTTGGATTGGCTCTCTGTTTGGAAATTACTAGACAGGTCTTTTACATAGTTTTACTAATGCATTTCTTTTACAGGACACTTCATCCCACATTAATGTCGCATGATTAATTCAAGGATATTTGAATTTAAATCACACGATAAAAATTGCACTGACCTGTTTTACGGCCCACTTTAGATTTGTAGTTTTATAAGGTTTTTGTAAACATTTCGGATAAAAATAATAATCTTAACAATAAAAAATTATGGTGAAATGATTACGACTCTAGTATTGTGATGAAAACTATGCACCGAACACGTAATATTCTTTCTGGCCGTATTTTAACAAGCAGCCAAAATTATTTGATATTTGAGTATTTCTTTGACAAACATACTCTTTTTTTAACTTTTACCTCCTCGAACTACCATTTTAATATCTCTCCCGCTGGCTGCAGTGGCCAACGGTCTGCGGCGTGCCAGTCACGATATGCACGGCCGCTGCGGTCGGGGTTTCGAATCCCCCCTCGGGCATGGATGTGTGTGCCGTCTGTAGAATAAGCTAGTTAATAAGTAGTTTGTAAGTTTAGAGACTGATGACCCCGTAGTTAAGTCCCATAATCTCTACAAACATTTGAGCATTCGAATATCTCCCACATTTTCATTATATTTTTCCGTTGAAATATTATCACCTGTCTTGCCATGGTAGTTCAAAGTTTATTTTCTTTGCCTGTACTGGTTACGAATGACTATACCCTGGAACGAACGTAGCGCACTGGCTAGCGGCTGTGAGACGGTGGGCTGTGCCCCATCAGCCAGTCAGTGAGCCAGTGAGCCACTCGATCGCGACCTACTCTGCATGACGTGACGTGGCATGGCAGTGCACAGGCGTTCTCTTTAGACGCCATTTGTAATACAAAAGTGAGTAAATTTCTCAAAGAACAACCCAGAACGAATATGAACAAACGACCGCATATACCCTCTTGCTTCCTAAAAGGTTTTCACACAATCTTGTTAACTGAACACAACTACATTCTGCAATATTCAGAGTTGTTCAAAGGTAACAGCGATTTCTCTGAAAAGTGCATTTGTTCTGTTTCGAGAAAATGCCATGAAATACATAACAACGAATAGTAAACATAGACTTCTTTATCACATGTACACTCTTTGACAAAAATCCTGGCCGCCGGTCGGCCGCCGCTGAGCCTAAGTCCGAGCCGATCGCGACATGGGACAATAAACGTGGCCGTGCCGATTCGCTCTAAGTCCAGCTATCTGCACAATCTGGCAACACTGCAGACTGCGGGAGTTCATACAGTACTACTTGTGTGCAGTTAGAAGGCAACAGGGTCAGCTGCATCCGTGGTCTTGCGGTAAAGTGCGGGATTTACATGTTCACTATTAACGATCGAAACCGACGGTTGACAAAAGTTATTAATTCACGTCACTCGTGCATGCTGATGCCACACATGTAAGGGGAGCATATGCGGGACATAATTCATTTTTGATACACTACTAATAACATTTCGGCCCAATAAAATCGCTTCCTCTGGCCGCAGCACTTGGCAGAGCTCTCCGCGGCCCACTCGCCGGCAGCAGCGGTGGCGGCGCTACACAGCGCTGCCTCGCCCTCTGCCCACAGCGCCTGCCGCCGCTCGTCGCCCTGGATACGTAAAATGCTGTAGTGTTGCTGAGTGGTGATCCACAAAAAAGGTTGCGATTCGTGTTTCACACAGGATATAACGAAGCAGACTTTGAACGATGAGCATATAATACATTAGAGTGGCAAGAATTTGTCATTGTCCAATCCAATGGCACTCTACGATGGTTAACACTTATTTGTAGTTTAAATCTTGATCCTTTTCCTTTCATAAAAGCCTTTCATGTAATTTGTTTTGTCATCAGTTCATATGTTTTCACCAAGACACCATATGTAACTCACTAAAATGTTTTAGTGTCGTTGTTTCATTGCTTACGGTAAACGTATGAGCTAAATTATGTAAATACGTTTCAGTGCACGTTCTAAAGCAACACAGGCTCACTGCAAGGTTCGTGTCTTCATGTTTCATTTCTACATGAGATATTTCGCATCAATGGAGGTGAATTCGAATTTCTTCGAAGGCGTTTGTATGGTGAAGCAAAGAAGACATTTAATACCATTTCCATAATTTGAAGTCGACCTTTCTGAAAGACTTATTGTATAAAGCTTTTCTTATGATTCCGTTAAAGAGTTTCTTCTTGCAATCTGCAGCGTATAAAGTAAAATAAAACAAAATAAAATTGCACTCCCAAACGCAATTTCTCCAAACAGGATTAGAACTGCCGCCTCACACCAGGCTTGCATCATAAGACACAAGCAGAACCACACAGCCAACCACACCCTGTGGCAACGTGCCCTCAGTCTCTCACATATTCAATGCTGAGCCTCTAACGCATCACGAAAGATAACCTGAAAGTCACCTACACGAATAACTGCATTCCTTGAGTGCAAAAGTTAAATTTCTGTCTCTCATTTCACGTGGGCATTACACATCATGAGTCATGAAAGTAGAAGAGGAATGTCAAGTGAACTTAGCGAGACAATTCAGTACCACTAGCGGAGGTAACTGCACTATCACAATGTTGCCAAATATCAGCAACGATGTTGCCAGTTCTTAGCTGTACTAGGAAGACCTGTGTAGCGATAAGCGACGCGAAATCACGCTCGTCTCATACGGGCTTCTAGAGGGGAGTCGCGCATTTCGGTTAATATGCGGCGCTCTCTCCTGATAGATTCCATCGTCACATTGAGGATGCAGATATTTAATTCGTCCAATGAGGCCGGAACAAGCGTTTAAATTTTATTGAAGCTTTACTGCATTATGATATATTTTCAGCAAATGACTAGAGCTGTTAAAAATACTGATATTGTGCTTGCAACATACGGCAGGTCAAAGACTGAGATACGTAAACTTCCAATACGAATACAGTTTCACCCCCCTCCCTCCCCCTCCCACCCAAAAAAAGACTAAAACAATTTCTTTGTTAGATATCTACAAAAGCTTATTTTTTATGAGATACTGGAAATGAACGTTGCATCATCCGTCACTAAACAGTAAGGTATCAAACACTTCGTTTCTTGGAAGCGACAGCTCACAACATTCTCTATCCTACTAGCATCTGGCCTCAACTGGCTTTTAGCCATGCATTGAGAAGAAATGCTAAGGAATTGATACCCTCATCAACTTTCAGTGGGAGATTTTTGTAACAAAACGAAAAAGTAATGTGAACCATCATTTTCTCCAATGATACTAGGCACTGTTGTCCTAAGATGGACTGTATCTACGTTGAGTCTTGTCAAACGCGTCTCACATTCAAGGAATATTACCTAATGAGCAGCTATTGTGGAAATATACCCAAAGCATCGATGCAGCTGAGTATTATAAGCAAATCATTTTTTCACATGCATGTTTTGAATTTAGTCCTCATGAAGCTGTAACAAAACAGAGAATCTGGGTGGTTGTGCATATTCGTAAGTTTTTTACCAGTTACCCAGATGAAGGCCACCGTAACGTTGGCCGAAACGTTGGTTAAATAAGTAATAGCCTACATCATGACGCGGTACCATACCCAGAAAACTTTTATGTCATCTGACTCTGGCCGCGGAAGCCTACGTAAATTGACAAATTTATTTAAGAAAATGTTATTTCGTTTTGTTTCTGATGTTACTTGATATTCTTGAAGTAGGTAGCTACGGTATCTGCTATGAGATTGCCAGGAGACAATTGGCACGGATGATTTTGATTGACAGTAAGCGTATAAATTAAAGACGTAACGAGACGAAATGATGAGATCCAGCTTTTGCAACAAAACGGACCCGATTTCTAAATTGGCTAGGTTTTCAGAAAGTGACTATTATACAGCTAAGCATTACTGCTATAAACCCTACCTCATTGATTTACTCACAGCTGAGGCAGATTGCTCGCAACGTAAAAGAAAGTAGGAGTAGTTAATGTACGAAACGACCTTATTGAACACAAATTCAGTTAACTACTACAATGAGCATATTATGATGTTAATTTTTCAAAATATTTAATGTAGGTGGCAAGAATAAGTCAACTGACTGAAGAATTACGTATCAGACTCACATCTACATGATGCCGAAGTTGCGAAACAATAGGCCCTACTACGACGTTGGAAAATCTTGATTACATTGGTGGCCTGATGAACGAGTTTTTGTAGCTGGCGTCCTGCATGTTAGGATCCGGATCCGTAATTCCACTCAGGCTCGAGATACACGTGGCCAGCTATTAAAAAAAAAATCAATGAATACCTCATTGAGCGTATTACCAGTTTTGTTTCTCGGTTTATGGTTGATTCATATGCAGGACATATCGTTATGTTTACTGTACTCCATTAACTAACAATAAGACTCACAATTTGTCGCAGAAAAGTCTTCCTAAATACTCAGATTTTGGCCAGTTTCCTTCGAGTTTGCTTCCTGATAAAATAAAATGTCCGCAGGTCAATATGGAAATTACAAGTGACCTGTTATTGACAGAACATCTTGCTACGTTAAATAGCGTTCCATTTGAATTTTTTGAGCACGTTCCTTGATGAGGTGATCAATAGATTCCGGACGTGTCTTTGTGGCCTACCTCGTTGATTTCATAAAATGTTACGTAGACTCATGGCCGGATGCGATGCAGACATAGTTTTAATTGCAGTGTGTTCATTACAGCGCGGTGATAGGTTTCAAAGTACAAACTTAATGGCGGCTTTTAGGTGCCAGGTATCTCACGTCGATAGTTTATCATTCGATCGATGTCGTCGCAGATAGCGGACGACATTAATTTACTAACCATTGCAATGTTCAATTCAGATCGTGAATTTCGTTTATTTCTTATGTTACAGTCAAAACGCTTAAGTTCGGGGAGGTCTACCCAACATCTGTTAGACTCTGTTTGATGGCTTGGTCTATTCAGAGCGACAACTATCCTTTCCCTCCAGCAGGTGCGCTCCGCCTTCTCCGTTTCCAGACGCGCGCGCCTTCGCTCGCTCGTTGTGCCGCATTTACCGAAACGACCGTGGCTGCCGCCACCGCGTCATACCTCTTATCGACTTCAGAAAGTTAATGAAATAAATTACCCTTCAAGTTGGTGGCCACTAAATATTACTGTTAACATTACTCGTGATGAAAGAACATTATGTTCCAGTGTTACTATGATGTCTGACATAGCTATTAAAAATTCGAAAATTTTTTGGAACTATCTTTAACGCGGTAGCAATTATCGAGTGGACAAAAGTTACTTTATCCGTCATAGTCTATTTTAAAACCACGTTTATATGCATTTTCCATTTGAATAATTATTTTACACTATTCAAATTTTGTATGTGTGAAATTTTTCATTCAATTTCAAACGGTTTTATGTGAATACAACAGAGATATTCGATACATTTGTTTTATTTCTATTTCATCTGACCCCTCTTACGTATTAGTCACGAAAAGATCGCGAAGGTAAAAGATAGGGCGATATGAACTCACACTAAGTCTTACCAGAAATAGTTTTAACGCCGAACCATTCACGAGTGGAAAAGAAACAGGCGGAAACAGCAGTTGTATAAAAAGTGCCCTCCACCTCACACCAATTAAGAAATGGCGTTAATGAAGCAGTGTCATCCAGTTCTAAGTTAAGTTGAAAGTTCAAGGTATCTTGTTCAGAGGGATGTTGGTTTGAAATGAACTGCAAAATTTGTACCAACACACGGAAACACAAACAAAGTAAGCTCTATTGCACACGAGACACGAAAGAAGGAAGGTTACGATTTAACGTCCCCTCGACAAGGGGGTCATTAGAGCGAAGCAGAAGCAGAAGTTCGGATTGTCATGATAAGGATGTGGAAGGAAATCGTCTGTGCCCTGCTGCAAGGACCATTCCGTCATTTGCCTAGACTGATTTAGGAAAATCATGGAAAACTCAAATCCAAATGGCCGAAGGCGTTTGATGCGCCGTGCAGCCGAATATGAGTCCCGTGTGTTACCACTGCACCAACTCGCTCCGTAGCGAAACCGAATGCGAGTAAATATTGCATTGTCACGCGGTTCTGAGTTACGTTAATTAAGTTTCCGGCCTATCGTTACTATAAAATCAATTGTAAAATTAAACACACAATAGACAATAAAGCAACCTAATAAACACGTGTTACAATGATTAAAATTGATCGATGGATTGTGCCATGGTTATTAGGGAAAGCAAATGCACTGTTGCTTGTTAAAAGATAGTAAATAAAAGTATTGACGTATCTCTTATTCATTGACTTTGAACAGATGCCGTAGAATGCGCAAGGCATTTTACCGCTATTATAAAAATTATATGGACTGAGTACAAAATTTGTAAATAAATTTGATCCAAATTATCATTATGAATGAAGTTAATAAATGAGCAATCCGTGAATGCCCTCTGCCTACGTATCCGTTTCAAATTAAGGGTGTTAAAAGAAGTGTTCCAGATTTTCAGAGGAACTTTTACGGATGAAACAAGACAAAAATGACCGTTATACATTAGCTCTAACTCGCTTATGTTAATGGATATGAGAACTTGTTGATCTTCAATATTGTTAAACATATTGAACAAACAACTGTAGCGGTAATACAAAATACAAATTCAGAGATCAACTTGAAATAAAAACTAATGGTACTAACAATAATAAAGCACAGCAGTTCAACCACTTCACGAGGAGATTTATAGGAAAAATATGTGTTTAACAATATTAAGGAGATGAACGGCAAGAGCAAACTGTTTACGGTTACGAACAATATTCGTACAAGTAAATATACCAACGGTGGAAATACGACCGCCTACTGCGAAATGAATGATGTGGAGCACATGCTTTCTTTCGACGTGAAATCTGGGACCGGCAGGGACAAAGTATTATCCATCTAGAGACAACGGAAAATGTAATGTGGTCGGAAACGACCAAAGGTAGCTTCTAGCAGAGAAAAATATATCTCATTATTTTGTGAGAAGTAAAGGCGAATATAAACTGAAAGAATGTAAATACATGAGAAAAATAAAATTAATATGCAAGTTTCTTAGATATGACTTCTTTCTTCAACATATAATTCCATCTCTTCTGCAGAGAGGACTGGCTACGTGAGCCTAACTACTATGACAGGCTTCTCTGCCTTTCGTGGAGATATTTCAGATGAATGCGTTCTGCCCATGGACGATAGACATAAAACAACCAAACGGTTTGGTTTATAGGACAATTTCACTTTTGGCCGTTGCAATTACTTTACAAATAATAAATCAAAATATTGGAGTAATTTGAAGGGAAACTAATTTTTACAAATACTTTGAATCACCTGCAAAGATAAAAATATTTAAGACAAAAAGTACTTCTGAAGCAACATTAAACACATTATAATTCACCTAAACAGGGGCATCACAATACGAAGAAAACAGTTTCTTATTGGGAAAGGTTATGCGGATGTAATAGAAGTCACTATATTCAGCAGCAAAAGCCGTCTGGTCAATTTTATGATTATCGGTAAAAACTTGCGTAATAGCTGCTCTAGGACGGTAGCCGCCAGATGCTCATTTTGGTGATGTTCCTGGAATGTGAGCCGCGTATGACAAGACTGAACGTATATACGTCCAATTTGGGACAAAAGTTCGTAGGAACTTTGGAGAAAGTAGTCATTTCACACTTTCTCCGTTTCGTTAAAAGAAACTCTCCCCGGAAGTTGATGAAGGTAAGTCATCTATTCATCAGCATTTTTCAATGATGTTGTCTGCTTTCGGACTGAAGTCTTACTTAGAATGGGCTTTGGCAGCGCAGCATGGATAAAAGCCAGTTGAAGCATGCTGATTGTAGGAATGAGGATACTGTGGGATGGCCAAGAAATTCTTCCTATAGCTTAGCAGTATTGCTTACGATGCTAGGCAACTCTGATCGTTCCCTTAGTTCCAGAATTCGAGGTATTTTCCAATATTCATGAGGATATGAGATTAGTCATTGCATTTAAATGACTATTATCCTGAATTAAATTTTCTATCGCAGAAAGGTCCACCCCTGCTTAAATTGCAAACAATTTTATGTTTTATGTCGGGACTGTCTGAATTTACTGCCAACAAATGTCAGATAACTGAAATCTCATTTTAGCTCGGTGGCGCCATTCTCGTTTTCTGATCTACGGCAAGCGTAGTTGATTAGTCAGGTATCGTTGTACTAGTGATGTGAGTGGCTTCAGGGCTATTTTTCTCCTCTGAAAAATGTCCTAAATGGTATTCAGCAACGAAATACCAAAACTCATTGCAGTGTGTCAACCAACAGATCGGCATTTTCTATTGTTATTGTAATCTTTATCATTCTGCTGTAATGCGGTAATCGTCATTGATTGCTATCATTATTACCATCATTATTATAATTAATTCAGTTGCAAAAGCGTTCTTTCCCATGCGGCCAAGAGACCAGAAAGAATGTGTGGTTTAACGAAAAATAGGACAATAGGAGAAAGTTTGTAACAATTTCTGTTGATTTAACATCGTGATGACAGATACTAAGCAACAACATATGCAAGTCATAGGTTGCAACGTTCGAAGAATCCATCAGACACAGGGGTTCGGATTCTCATAATCATTTGTTGGCCCAACAAGGCTGTAACACTACGAAATCAATAAGCTGCTTAGTAGTCTATAGATTATATGTATATATTTGCAGAGGAAAAACCTCAGAATTACACATTTCCCACATATACAGTTTAGTTTCTGTGCTAATGGGCGTAATTTTAAATAACCAGTCTTCTGGATACTCAAGTGAAATAATTACAGTGTTGCACAAATAATCAGTTGACTATGTTTCTTCTGGCTTTCAAGCAAACCAACACATTTATGTATTCACATAGAAGACATGAAATATTACTTGTACAGTCGTAAGGCTGCATTTTGAAACGCAGTCGCTTTCAAGTTGCGAAGTTATTCGTGATGTATGGGGCATCATTGATTTCCAGTAACTTTTCATAAAAAAAAAAAAAAAAAAAAAAAAAAAAAAAAAAAAAAAAAAAAAAAAAAAAGAGAGAGAGAGAGAGATTAGCTTTTGTCGAAATGTAACAAATCAATTGTTTTAGTCTTTTTTTGGGGGGGGGGGATGAAACTGTAATCGTGATGCATATTTACTTATTTCAGTCTTTGACCTGCCGTATGTTGCAAGTGCTGAAAATATATCATAATGCAGTAAAGCTTCAATAAAATTTAAACGCTTGTTTCGGCCTCATTGGACGAATTAAATATCTACATCCTAAATGTGACGATGGAATCTATCAGGAGAGAGCGCCGCATATTAACCGAAATGCGCGACTCCCCTCTAGAAGCCCGTATGAGACGAGCGCGATTTCACGTCGCTTATCGCTACACAGGTCTTCCTAGTACAACTAAGAACTGGCAACATCGTTGCTGATATTTGGCAACACTGTGATAGTGCAGTTACTTCCGCAAGTGGTACTGAATTGTCTCGCTAAGTTCACTTGACATTCCTCTTCTACTTTCATGACTCATGATGTGTATTGCCCACGTGAAATGAGATACAGAAATTTAACTTTTGCACCCAAGGAATGCAGTTATTCGTGTAGGTGACTTTCAGGTTATCTTTCGCGATGCGTTAGAGGCTCAGCATTGAATATGTGAGAGACTGAGGGCAAACTGCGGCAGTGTGTGGTTGGCTGTGTGGTTCTGCTTGTGTCTTATGATGCAAGCCTGGTGTGAGGCGGCAGTTCTAATCCTGTTTGGAGAAATTGCGTTCGGGAGTGCAATTTTATTTTGTTTTATTTTACTTTATACGCTGCAGATTGCAAGAAGAAACTCTTTAACGGAATCATAAGAAAAGCTTTATACAATAAGTCTTTCAGAAAGGTCGACTTCAAATTATGGAAATGGTATTAAATGTCTTCTTTGCTTCACCATACAAACGCCTTCGAAGAAATTCGAATTCACCTCCATTGATGCGAAATATCTCATGTAGAAATGAAACATGAAGACACGAATCTTGCAGTGTGCCTGTGTTGCTTTAGAACGTGCACTGAAACGTATTCACATAATTTAGCTCATACGTTTACCGTAAGCAGTGAAACAACGACACTAAAACATTTTAGTGAGTTACATATGGTGTCTTGGTGAAAACATATGAACTGATGACAAAACAAATTACATGAAAGGCTTTTATGAAAGGAAAAGGATCAAGATTTAAACTACAAATAAGTGTTAACCATCGTAGAGTGCCATTGGATTGGACAATGACAAATTCTTGCCACTCTAATGTATTATATGCTCATCGTTCAAAGTCTGCTTCGTTATATCCTGTGTGAAATACGAATCGCAACCTTTTTTGTGGATCACCACTCAGCAACACTACAGCATTTTACGTATCCAGGGCGATGAGCGGCGGCAGGCGCTGTGGGCAGAGGGCGAGGCAGCGCTGTGTAGCGCCGCCACCGCTGCTGCCGGCGAGTGGGCCGCGGAGAGCTCTGCCAAGTGCTGCGGCCAGAGGCAGCGATGTTATTGGGCCGAAATGTTATTAGTAGTGTATCAAAAAATGAAATACGTTACGCATATGCTCCCCTTACATGTGTGGCATCAGCTTGCACGAGTGACGTGAATTAAAAATGTTTGCCAACCGTCTGTTTCGATCGCTAATAGTGAACACGTAAGTCCCGCACTTTACCGCAAGACCACGGATGTAGCTGACCCTGTTCCCTTCTAACTGCACACAAGTAGTACTGTATGAACTCCCGCAGTCTGCAGTGTTGCCAGATTGTGCAGATAGCTGGACTTAGAGCGAATCGGCGCGGCCACGTTTATTGTCCCATGTCGCGATCGGCTCGGACTTAGGCTCAGCGGCGGCCGGCCGGCGGCCAGGTTTTTTGTCAAAGAGTGTACATAAACTGGGGAGATACTGTTAAAATGACTGTTGTAAATATAACAAATAACTTTGTATATATGTTAAGTACCGGGGTAATGTGGAATTCAATATTACCACACTTATTCCGTTTGTGATTTTAGCTGTAAAAGAAAATGTAATCACGGTTTGAAATAGAATATTTGCTATGTATTTTACAGAGTAACATGAACGAAGTCATATCTGAACTACAGGAAAGGTAATGACATCTACGTTAAAACCGTACATAGCAACCATGTCAAACATTTTAGTAGATGCAATAATTCTAATTAATGACTTTCAATATATTCCATAAATAGTGAATGAACGCTTAGGAAAAAAGAAAGAAGGTAATTTGTTGCAAAATATACACTTCCCTTTTGTTTCATTAAGGAACTACACTTGCCACAGAATTCTAGAACTTCCTTTGTATATACGAAACTACCTGTATCAGCACGTTGTTCAGAATGTTCATTATTAGAGTATTCCCACAGTTTACGTGCATATGCTTCGAAAGACCATTTTTCAATTCTTTGTTACGTATTTCACGGCATGTTCACCAAATAGCAGGAACACGCAATTTAGAGGGAGCATTTTTAGATATGCACAACTCTAAACATTGAAGAACGTAGCTCTATTTAATTAATAAGGATGCCCGAAATCCTATTAGGAAAAAAAGGAGGAAAATTTTTGAGTTTTGAACCGCTGACCATGAGTATTATAGTCCAACACGCTATCCACTACACCAAGGGTAACATCTGGAATATACGCCCATCATTCTTGTATGGCAGTTAACTGATACTTATATGGCATTTTTAGACCCTAGATTATCATTTATCGCACGAAGAACGACACGTTTCGTTAACTCTTCAGTGCACCATTCTTTAGAAATGACAACGTACGAGTAACAATAAGAAAATCATCAAATACGCAACGCAAGATGGCGTATGCCAGAGAATTCCGAGCGAGGAATGTCACGTGACATCTGCGAACGGCTGGTTTTCGTTAATTCAATGGAGGGTGTCAAAACTCCGTTATTCTTGAAAATATCTCTCAAACGATACGAGATATGAAAAAAACATAAGGGAACAGAGCTGTAGAGAATCTTCTCCTCTACAAATTAGGTTATTCAATTTTAGCGTCAGATGAACGATTTATTTGCAATTAAAATTACATTACAAACGGCTTTTTTTGGTGTTACTAATGTATTTTTTGTCCGTAATATTTGAAAAAGCGAGGTTCTGATCTCTGGTGACCAACAATTATGTCTGCAAAATTTGGTGTCGATCGGTTGAACGGTTCGACCAAAAAAGTAGGAACACGTTACAGACAGACAGACATCCCAAAATCGCCGATATTTTTGCAAATATCTCTGAAACGAAACGAGATATGAAAAAAACATAACAGAGTAAAGTTGTAGAGAATTTTCTCCTCTACAAATTATGTTATTCAATTTGCGTGGCAAATGAACGGTTTAGCCGTTTTTTTCATTTAAACTTCGAGCTGTCAAAAGACGATCACAAAGGCCCACTTTTAGTGTTACTACCGTAACCTAAAGTGGGCCAGAAATCACCAACAATCATTTCCTCTGGTCGTGCATGGATAGAATAAAAGCTTCCGAGTAATAACAGGTAAAATAACTTTTAACTCTAAAATACGAGCCAGAACATAGCCTCTAGTGAGCAATACATGAAGGAATAAACTGTCCGCACTGAAGACAGTGTAGCTAGCCATCGAGAAACCCGAATGATAAATCTGTCATTATTAATGTTGCTTTTGACAACTGGCCTTATAAGGGACATAATAATTTTCAGAGCTCAAGCCACCGTATTTCATGGTCTATTTTTTAGGACAAATGTTACATCTTTATTTACAGCAACTTGTCCAGTTGTTTCGATATTTTGTAAAAGCACTTTTCCAGTAACGATGACAACAGAGTTACGTGGTCTGACCGTCGCCTGATAATGCAGCTGGAAGGCTGACAGACGGACCGCAGCCTGTGACCTTAAGCCGTGGCGACCGGGACGCGTATGCATGGTGTTCGCTACCTAGCTGCGTCGTGCAGGTCGCACAGAGAGCAAGCAGTGTCAAGTTGTTTCAGGTTGGTGGCCGTGCATACCCGCTGTCCCATTTGACTGCTGGTCCTCACACTGGATGTTGAGGCAGCAGTGTGAATGGGAGGGAGGGGGGGTAGAGGGGAGGCACAGCGGCGGCTTCTCTCTAGTGTCGCGTTGCCACAGCGAGACATCTGAACCAGCCACAGCAGACCTAGCGTGTGTGGCGTCCGTCACAGCTGATCGCCTGCGGCCTCTAGGCCTCTCTACGCAGATCCGCCGCTTCCTACCGCCTACCCAATTGTGCCGCCAGGGCCACGGACCCCGGCAACTCTCCACGCTACGCCACTGCTACCACACGATTCACAGTGGAGTGTGCATGTCTTTTTCCAGGTTAAAATGGAATTCAAATCAAATGTTTGTAAAGCTTATGGGGATAAACTGCGGGGTCATCAGTTCCTGAACTCACAAATTACTTAAAACTAGCTTCTACTAAAGACGGCACAAACATCCATGCCCGTGGGGAGATTCGAGCCCCCGACGGGAAACGGCCTCGCGCATCGTAGCATTGCGCCTCAATGAGCTCCGCCGCGGCTAAAATGGAGTTCTTAGTAGCTTAAAGTTGATTAAAATTCTAACCTGACTAAAGCGGCGCACATTGTCTTCTCGGAATGCACTGAAATGGTTTTGCCTCGTCTATGATCGTGCACTGAAAACGTGATATTTCGATCATCCATTATGAAGTTCAGTTCTATGTCGGTGGCAATGAGGACCCTGTTCCTTCATAATACAAGTTTTTATTTAGAATTATTTTGTGATTAACTCTCGTCCAAGTGAGGTCGTTTCTTTGTTACCTTTCCCTCACATTCTGCCACGTTGCATGGTCGCCGTATTGTTGTAACCATTTGATTCGATTCTCGGCTCATGATAATTGGGACTGAACTGCACGCAAAAAATAGGAATGATTAGTTATGCCCTCAGGCTATAGATGCAATTTTGTTTCGATTTATCGCGTTTTCTAAATGTGTTTTCTAGTGACATTGCTGAAATGTCCATGGAACTTATTACTTATTTTATTTCTTTATGTGGCAAATTTGAAGGGGCAATCACTTCTTTGTGTTGAATGTCAATGAATACAAGGCAGAGAAGTAATCCTCATTTGCATTAATGGATGTTAAAAGTAGAAGTTACACTTGCGCAGAAGGCAAAACATTTTTATATTCTTTAATTATCAACTGATGAATAAATTACTAATCATTAGTCAATATTCAGACTGTAGCCGTGCGAAGACTATTTTCAATCGTTGTAGATTATGTACGTGTATATGTACGTTTATGTGTGATTGTGTGTGTTAGTGAACATTTACATTAAATATTATGGGTTATATATTGTTTCCAAATTCAATGAGACAATAAGTATTTATTGCATTGCCTAAATGTTCACATTTAACTGCTACTACTTATTGTACTAATTCACATCTTTTCACACAAGACACATAAGCATCATATATCTGTCCACGGAAACACAACGTGTATCTAGATAAGTTAGCAGAACACAGGCAACATGGCGAATAGCAAAATGTTGTACAAAATAAAGGGTAAGACTATGTAGGATGATATAAGACACATAAGTCGTTCTTAAGGCGTGATAAATACGACTGCTGCACCTGTTAACAGCTTTTTGCAACACACTATCATGCCCGGTGCTAAATTTGTACGATGATGGTGAATTCCATCTACATCCATTGTTCTATTCGGCACCAGAATATATCCATCGTCAAGTTTAATTTCTATTTACAACATCCATCATTGCAAATGAGGATGACTAGAGTGTGTGCGTGCTGTGTTTGGACGATGTTCGCGAAAAGGTGAACGAGCGAAATCGGGTGGGGAATTATAGGGATCCGTTTAATAGATCATGGGTAGACGCAGATACGCGGGTAACAGAGTACTTCTGAAGAGCACAAGGCGGTTTTTAGGCTAGGAGATAGCTCTGCCTATATGCAGACAGTCGCACTAGGGAGAACCCTTCGACTGTCAGTTCAGTAGCAGTAACATTTCAAAGTATTAGAAATAAAGTTTCCGGATTTACTGCACTGCATGAAATTTTTTGCGTTCAAATAATTTTCAGGACTAAGTGCTGGCTGAATCCCGACGTAGGAAGCTCCGAAATATTTAGCGAAGAGTGGAATGTATATCTCAAAGATAGATCAGGTACAAATGAACGGTGTGTGTGTCCATTGCAGTCGACAAACATATTCTTTCTAATGAGTTCAAAGTCGAGAGTGACTGTGAGATTATGTGGACGCTAATAACAGGCATAAGCGAAATCAATTGTTGGGTGTTTTTAGTGGCCCCTGGATTTCGCAGGAGTCATTCAAAGAAAGTGTACGCTCAGTAGCACGAAGGTACCCGAACCATGCATTATACATTTTGGGCGACTTCAAACTGCCGAGTATGGTCTCGAATGTCTATGGTTTCACTACATGGGTACAGACTACTGTTGAAACTTTTCCGACCACTGCTTTGAGCATCTAAATCGTAAAACCACACGTAATGGCTATGTTTTAGACATTATACCTACAAACACACCAGTGTCAATTGTCACTGTAGAGATAGGGATTAGTGATCATGATGTAATAGCGACAATGGTCACCGAGAAGCCTAGGAGAGTTTTTCTGCTAGAAAGAGCAGATAAGCAACTGTTAACGTCCCACTTAAGGGATCAATTTACATTCTTTAGTTCCGGTACGGTGGATGCAGAGGAATTATGGGAAAATTTTACATGCATACTAAATAAAGTGCTAGAGAAATATATACTAACGGAGTGGGTTATGGATGGGATAGACCCATCGTGATTCAACAATAATATTCGAAAAATACTGAGAAAGCACAGGCAGTTGTACTCTAGTTTTAAAAAACGTCAAGCAAATCGAATCAGACAAAAATTAGTTGATATTCGCGCTTTTATAAAGAGATCAATGCGCGAAAGATACATTACCTACTACCATCGTACGTTAGCAAAAGATCTTGCCGAGAACCCATAGAAATTCTACTCCTATGTAAAATCGGTAAGCAGATCAAAGTTCACTATCCAGTCTGACGTTCATCATTCTGGGGTGGTGAAAGAAGATAGCGAAATTAAGCCCGGAGTTTTGAATATAACATTAAAGAAATCATTCATGCAGGATGGCCATGCAAAGATATTTTCATTTGCCCTTGTAGAGAAGCAGCTGAGAGAATTGAAAACAAACAAGCTGCCATGGCCACATGGTGTAACAATCCCGTGGCATTGGCGCCTCACGTAACTTACATTTATCGCGAATCTTTAATCCAGCGCAAAGTTCCAAGCGGCTGGAAAAAGGTGCAGGTGACTACCATTTATAAGAGAGGCAAAAGAATGGACCCACATAATTATCCTAAACATCACTTTGTTGTAGAAGTCTTGAACATACTTTCAGTTTTAATATAGTAAATTTTTTTGAGACGGAAAAGCTTAAGTCCATGCATCAGCGCGGATTTAGGAAGCATCGATCGTCAGAAACTCTGCTTGCACTTTTCTCTCATGACATCTTGTGTACTATGGATAAAGAGCAACAGGCAGACTGCATATTTCTTAATTTTCGAAAGGCGTTAAACTACTTATGAACTACTTAACACTAAGGACGACACAAATATCCATGCCCGAGGGGGGATTCGAACCCCTGACCGTAGTGGCTGTGCAGATCGTGACTGGAGCGCCTCAGTCCCCCCCCCTTTTTTTCTTTTTGTTAAAAACAACTGTTAAAAAACACTAGGAATAAACAGCAAGATCCATTGCAAAACAGAAAACAAAACCTTCTTGTTTAAAACGAAACCAACGCCTGGCAGCGTTTAAAGCAGTACTTCATTTGAACAAAACAAAAGCAAACTTGTAGAGAGGAGGGAGCTGCGCGGTGCCACCCCACAACCCACCGTTACTACATGCAGTAGACTGTTTTTTTTTCTTTTTGTTATAAACAACTGTTAAAAAACTAGGAATAAACAGCAAGATCCATTACAAAACAGAAAACAAAACCTTCTTGTTTAAAATGTAAGTAAAACTGTTGCTTCTTTAAATGGTGAATGTAGCAGTTATTGCAGTTCGAGGACAAGAAAGTATTTTTTAACCATTTCCAACCTTTTCAAATGCTACATTAAGCATGTTGCTAAACCGTTTTTGCTCATCAATGCTGCGTATGATTCTCCATCTCGCAATGTTCATGTACAATTCAAAGCTTATTAAGTTGTCTTCTGCAGGTCCATGGAAAATATAGTTTACATAATTACCGAGAAGCCACATAATTGTGTTGTTCTTCGTTTTCGGGTAAAAACTTATTTCCGGCCACATTATAATGTTTGAAGTGTAACTGGTTTCGGAGGTTCTTGACAGTAATGCTATTCTTTTCCTCGCCCACTTCCAGTTATCAATATTTTCTGCACTTGTCTGTATCACTTTTTCTGAACCCCTCGGCCACCGCGGCCGGCGCGTTAGACGTGATGCCGCATTGCAGACTGCTAACGAAAGTACGAGATATTGAATAGGTACATAAGTATGTGAGGGGCTCGAAGACTACTTAAGAAATAGAACCCAGTATGTTGTCCTCGATGGCGACTGTTCATCAGACACCATGGATTCATCAGGAGTGTCCCAGGAAACTGTGATAAGACAGCTATTATTTTCTATCTATATAAATGATCTGACGGACAGACTGGTGCCGCGGCGGAGTGGCCGAGCGCATTGAGGCGCTATGCTCCTATGCGCGAGGCCGTTCCCCGTCGGGGGTTCTAATGCCCCCTCGGACATGGATGTTTGTGCTGTCTTTAGTATAAGTTAGTTTATAAGTAGGTTGTAAGTTTAGGGACTGATGACCCCGTAGTTAAATCCCATAAGCTTAACAAACATTTTGTAACATTTTGAGAGACTGGTTGCAATCTGCAGGTGTTAGCTGATGATTCTGTGGTGACAGGAGGGTGTCGCCATTGAATGACAGTAATGAGAGTATTAGGATGGGGGATGACTTGAACCAAATTTCTAGGTGGTTTGAGGGATGGAAACTAGCTGATGCAAATGAGTAGTAAAACAATCTTGTAATTTTTGAATACGACATTAGTAGTATGCTGCTTTACCGATTCGGGTCGATTAAATATCTAGGCGTAACACTGTACTACGATATGAAGCGGAACGACCATGTAAGGACAATCGTGGAGAAGGATGGTGGACTTCCGCACGGTGCTAAGTGTAGGCATCCTCTTACCTGTGATCAGTATGGATTGTTATTAATTTCCTGTATCAGTAAAAGAAATAGTGATTTTTTTTTACATGTTCAGATTTGCGTTCTGGTATTTGAGGTTATAAATCCAATATGTCACACTTCTTTATGCCTAATCAGCTATGATAATCTTTGTCATGATTCGTATCAATAAGACACGAATGCCCTGCTTCCATAGCATTGGGTATAGGTAATTGGTTTGATTCCAGAAAGATAGTTCGTCATATCATTCCAAGTTAAAATATGTGTACAAACTTTTGTTCAGGTATGAATACAAATTGATGGTGATATGTATTTAATATTGAAGTTGCCATAGGGCGCTTTATTAATCGAGGTTTTTATTACTGGTTAGTTCAACAATCAGTTGAAATATGCTCGCCAACGGGACGGTGATTCGCAGTTGTGAGAAAACGATTCAGGCTGCTACAGTACATCGAATATCTATAGAACTTTAAAAATTCCGATACTACCTTAAAATCTGCTGTTCATAACAATATTAAATGTTTTTAACGATTACTGAATATTTTATGTGACGAATGGGCGTAGATACAGGTGGGGACGAGGACCTTCAAACCTCCCCCCTCCCCCCAGAACGTTTATTTATTTTTTGTCACTTGCGCTGAAATAATAATAATAAAAAAAGACAATTATTTCTGTAATGAATATGAGAGTTAGACTGAAAACAACAATAGGGTTACCAGGGTGTCTGTAAGTTGTAATCGATGCCTAGTTGAGTTTTGGCTTCTTATTTCTTGACGGGACACTTTGTATCGAATGTCTTATGGAAGGCCTTCGTGAGGCCAAGGCAAGCCTCGCGCACAACTTTCACCACGGAAATTTGCCAATAAAAGTAAAAAATAAAAACGAAAAAATATAGTTGTTCAGGTAACCACCACTTATCCTTCAGTAACAATGAACAAGTATTGTTAAATTCCAGCCAGAAAGACGCTCCACAAACTGTTTAAAGTATCGCGCGAAGGTTGCCTATCGTGTAACGAAGGCCACTGTGTCTTATGTTTCCTACTGCTACCCTACTGTATTACTACAGTAGAGCGCGAACTTGTACGTGACACAGATAAATATATTTTTGAACGAGTCATGTTCTAATTCTCTGCTCTCTGTTTGCAAGAAGCACCCTTACCTTCGTCCCACTACTGTAAATGAACACTATATCACGTTGTAATCTCTACAGTGTCATTTCGCTAAAGTAGTATTATAAAGAGCGACGGATGTCTATCATAAGAGGCGACAGTGGACTATGTTAATAACTGTCGCCTGTCAGCTCGCTCATATTCGTCAGCACTGCAACTTCATTACGGTAATTTGGGTTTCCAAAGGCCGATGTGCAAGTGCTGAAACGTAGGGGAGAACAGGGTGACGGCGCCACCCTGGGTAATCGCGCCACCCCAGTTTTATGACGAACGGTTGGCAGTACGAGTATGCTTGCCAGTGTTCTATCTCCGTTACTTACCGCGGAATTAATTCCTGTAGTCGCAGTCCGTAATTGTTGACAGCTATTCATCGTGTGAAAGTAATTGTAAGTTTCGACGTTTTGGATCTAATTTTCGAGCCTGTATTTTATTGAAATAAGTACCTCTAAAGGCTGTCGGTGCTTGTTAATACTCGTATTAACGTGATCTGTAGATATTTTCCTTCGATTTCGAGTTTCTAACCAAACTGTTTCGCAAAAATTAGGCTTTAAATTGACGTTCTCAGCCATATTTTGCAACTGGGGCTTCCGATGCGAGAGGCCGTTGCCGGTCGGGAGTTATAATGTCCCCTCGGGCATGGATGTTTGTCTCGTCTTTAGTATGAGGTAGTTCATACGTAGTTTGTAAGTTTAGGGACTGATGACCACGCAGTTAACATTTGAAACTGGGGCAATGACGCCGTGGTGGAGAATTTAGGCAAAATGAAATATAATTCAGAGGCATACATTTTGTGAAATGGGCACTTGCATATTGTAGAGAGTGTATTAGTTTCGAAGTGCCAAAAACTATAGTTCTAAATTTTGCGGTGTCTTAATCAAGCCTAAATTATGAAATGTATTTTTTATTTCAATTTTACATCGACAAGTACTTGAAGCCTTCTAAATGTCTAATACAGAAGAGTGGTTAGTATAAATTACAAAAGTTGTGACACTTATTTACTACTAATCATTCATCGTGTAGGTTTATCCTTGATTTTCAAATGTATGGCGTCTTTTCAAATGAACCCAGGGCAATGGCGCCATTGCGTATACTTTCACAATTAATTTTTAACAATAAAACTTAACAGTATACATGGCTGAATTAAATTATAATAAAAAAATATCAGCTGGCGAAACTGTAGTATTATTCTGTACGAAAAAGACACCCTTTCAATAAGGTAAGAAAATTGGTTTCCTTTCAAGTGGCGCCATTCCCCTGGTTTCCCCTACATGTTATTTGTCTGATTTTTCACGATTGCGGACAACTGAACACTTGATGCAGATGTGGTGGTTGTGTGGAAGGTATTTCTAACTTACTGATACCTTTAGCGATAACTTTTGCTCTGAAAATTGGGCTTATTCTGTATGTAACGTTTGGGCAACGTCTTCGACAGCAGCCAGTATTTCGGCAGGTGAACACCCGTCATTTTCAAGCTGTATCACTATACCATTCGCGTCTACAATCTTTTTCAATAACGCTTCATTCTTTTATCAACTATTCACAGAATTTTCCAAATCCATAGAAAAAATCATAAGCTTGTTTTAGGTGGTGTAGGGGGGGGGGGGGGGGGTAGCGCGGCGTCAGAGCTTTGTCCCCTTGTCTTGGTGGTTATTTACATCTGGAATGACTGCCATAAAGGACACTTTTCTCTAGTGGATTCATTTTGAGCCGCGGTAGAGTGGCCGAGCGCTCTAAGGCGCCCTTCTGCAGAGCGCGGTTGTTCGCCGACGGCCAGTCCTTTCTCGGCCATTGGTGTGTGTTTTGTCCTTATCATAAGTTAGTCTAAGTAATTTGTCAGCCTAGGGACTGATAACTGCAGCAGTTAAGTCCTTTTGATTTGCCAACGTTTACACAAGAGTTTGGATTCATTTTGAACAGTCGAACGACTGTACTTGAAGGGATTAGAGTACCCGCATGACAGGTACGTTCGGATGTTTTTACGCGTTATATTACATTTATGTTATAAAAGTATAATGTGGGAGGACCTCCGTGACTACTTTTGATTCACGATCCACTGATATGATGGAAGACAGCTTGTTATGTGAAGCTGATTTGTAACTGGGCGAAAGAAACTTTAGTTATGAACTTATTTGTATTAAAAAACCTTAATGTACAACTTCATTACACTTTTCAAAACAATGAAACATTTTTCATGTCGTGGCCCGACCTTTTGAATCCAAGCATCACAGATGTCTCCTACCTCTCGTCAAATTTTTTGTAGTGTAGTTTGTCAGTTAGAATGTAATAAACCACTGATCGCCGGCCGCGGTGGCCGAGGGGACTAAGGCACTCCAGTCACGATCTGCACGGCCACTACCGTTGGGGGTTCGAATCCCCCCTCGGGCATTGATATTTGTGCCGTCCTTAGTATTAGCTAGTTCATAAGTAGTTTGTACGTTTTAGGGACTGATGACACCGTAGTTAAGTTCCATAAGCTATACAAACATTTGATTTGAAACCACTGATCTTAAAACTTAAGAAAAGAAGCGTTTAATTCGATCACGTCGCCTGCTGCAGTGGCGGATCATGGACCTAAATTTTTGGCTGCTAGGAACCATAATTGAAAAATCCTGTTTCCATCGATTTAATGCAAGCTGTTACTACTCCTGCTGCTGCTGTTACCAAAAATACTGTTAATAATGATAATAATAATTATTATAAATATAATTATAACTAATAAATGAGACGTTTTCGCGCTGTTACTTCTAAAATTATTTAACTCGACGAATTTTTTTTTTTAATTTTTTTTGTCTCGTTTCCACCGGTTGTCGGGGGTATCGGTGGCCGAGTAGAAAGATACCGACACAGGAATAAAGGATGCACGCTTGTGCAGGTACGATAGGTGGCCAGCCAGTGGGACAGCAGAAACTAGAACACTAGGCTAAATTAGAACAAGATATATATTTCGTGGAGTCTTGTTAACACTAACTCATACATACTTAACTTTTACATAGTTCTTGACTGCAGAATGCTGATACATAGTTTAGATAGAGGCCTGCCTACTGATGATTCCTAGTGCCTATCCGATAGCCAAGTCTTAACTGGTGCCTATCTGATTCCCAAGTGTCCGATGCAGCAGTCGTGGCCACGAGCGGAGTTGCAGCAGAGGGCGCTCGTGGCTGACGTCGTAAGAACGCCGCGCCGTGCGTTCATGACGGCGCGCGGCGAAAGTAGGTGGCGCGCACTTCATACTTGTGCGACACCACACCCCTCCCCCCCCCCCCCCCCAAAGCGCCGCGCCGTCGTGGCGTAGGGCTGAGGGCCACGGTGGCGGTACTGGGAGGAGGGCCTGGGCGGGGGCGTTACTGGTGGGACGGGCGTCGTACCTGAGGCTGGGATCGAGATGCCGTCCGCGGCCCGGTATCCACCTCGCGATCCCCCGGGAAACACACCAAAACGAGGGGAAGGGCGAACACCTCCGCCCAGAGGGAGCAGGTCATCTTCTTCTGAGGTGCGTGGCCCAGGCGGTCGGGGCACGCACGGTCCTGGAGTCCCTCTCGGCGATGCTGGCACTGCGGCGGCGACGTAGGTGGGGTCGATCGCATCGGAGGCGCGAAGACGTCCATTGGGGTGACCTCGTAGTCCGGGGACGCTGGACCCGGCGGTGAACGATGTGGCTGTGCTCCCTGGCGGTGAACTGGGTCTGGAATCAAGAAACCAGAGACAGGATCGCGCGGCCTGTGCAGGCGCAATTGGTTTGCGTGGCGCAGCAGCTCCGACCCTGTGGAAGAACGTACAACATACATATTGCGACCGATCACGCGTTGAATAGTGCCCGGTAACAATCTCTTCTTTTGTCCAGCAAACACCCTGTACAGCACAGGCGGAGCAACCTGAAAACGCGAAGCGCCATACGAACCGACTCGTTGCATGGGAGGCTGCAGCAGCTGAAGGAGAGTGCGGTGACAGCGGCCGTGTAGCAGCTCGGCAGGAGACGGGCCGTCACGTGGCATGCACCGATACGTAGACAGGAAAATTTGAAGAGTTTGCTGCCTGGAGTGTTGACCTTTCATCTTTTCCATGTGAGACTTGAATGTTCGAACGAAACGTTCTGCTTCATCATTGGACTGAGGGTGAAAAGGTGCAGTAGTGATATGCTGAATGCCATTCACACGACAAAACTGTTGAAATTCCGCACTAACAAACTGAGGTCCATTGTCACTGACAATAGTTTCAGGCAAACCTTCGATGCAAAACACTGATGTTAAGGCACTGATTGTACTAGACGCTGTTGTTGAATTCATGGCAATCACGAAAGGAAACTTGCTGAAAGCGTCTACCACGATTAACCAGCGGGTATTCCAGAAAGGTCCGGCAAAGGCAATCTGTAAAGGTTGCCATGGTCCCTTGGGGCGTGGCGAGTCTGAGAAACGTTGCGGAGGAGCCGCCTGATGCTCCACACAAACAGTACACTGTGACGTCATGCTCTCTATCTGAGCGTACATACCAACCCAGGTACAATGACGTCTGGCCAGTTGCTTTGTCCTAACAATACCCCAATGTCCTTGATGCAGGAGGCGTAACACTTCTCGTTGCAGGGAACGAGGAACAATCACTCTTGCATGGTCGTTGTCGATATGTAACAACAGAACACCCTGACTTAAAGACATTGCATGACGTTGTGCAAAATAAAGTCGAACCAGGGGTCACTCAATGTCTTTGGCTCTGGCAGGCCACCCATAGCGAACAAAACGTGCTACTACGCTTAGGTCTGCATCCGCAACTGTTTCCTGTGTAACCCGACGAGAGTTTAAAGGAAAGTCTGCGACAGCGGAAGCATCTCTGGAGTCTATCTGACAACACGCCATTTCTGAAGAATCAAACGACACATCCTGGCCAACCGGAAGTCGGGAAAGTGTGTCCGCGTTGGCATGTTTAGTGGTAGGTCGGTACAACATCTCATACTGATAATTAGACAATATCAAGGACCATCTCTGAAGCTTTTGTGCCGTTCATAGCTGATTTGGCTTTGTGGGTGAGAACCACGATGTGAGAGGCTTGTGGTCTGTCAACAAATAGAATTTTCTACCATAGAGATAATGATGAAACTTTGTGACGCCGTAAATGATTGCTAAGGCCTCCTTTTCTATCTGTCTGTAATTATGTTGCGTTGGCGTCAGTAGCTTGGACGCAAAGACAATAGGACGATCGTGAGATCCAATACGATGGGACATTACTGCGCCCAGACCGTATGACGAGGCATCCACTGCTAACACTACAGGCTTCTGTGGGTCAAAGGGAATCAAACATGCATCGCTGAGTAGTGCAGACTTTAATTTGTCAAAGGCAACCTGGCAATCTTTGCACCATACAAAAGGAACATTCGTCCTACGTTAACGACGCAGTGGAGCTGCAATCTGAGAGGCATTGGGACTAAACCTGAAATAATAGTTAAGCTTTCCCATTACTGCTTGCAATTCATGCACATTCTTAGGAGGAGGCAAGTCTTTGATTGCTCGAAGGTGTGACTGTAAGGGATGGATTCCTTGGGCATTAATCACATAGCTTAGATACTCTATTTCAGTTTGAAAAAACGAACACTTTGCGTTATTACAATGTAGACCTGCTGCAGTCAACACTTTGAAAGGACACTCCAGGTTTGATAAATGTTCTTCAACTGTGCGTCCTGAGACCACAATATCATCTAAATAGTTCGAGCAACACGGTACAGACACTGTCAGCTGTTGCAAAAAACGCTGAAAAATAGCAGGGGCGGAAGAACTGCCAAAGGGTAAGCGTTGAAATTGAAAAAGGCCCATGTGAGTATTAATGACAAAAAACTTTTTTGACTCGTCATCAAGCGGAATCTGTTAGTATGCTTCTGCTAAATCATTCTTAGAAAAGAAGCGAGACTGTCCTAATTTGTTCAGAAGTTCGTCAGGTCTGGGCAGGGGATAAGTATCTAGAATTGTTTGACTGTTCACTGTTGATTTGAAGTCCGCACAGAGACGAAGTTTTCCTGATGGCTTGGTTATAATAACTAAAGGCGAGGCTCACTGACTCGCAGAAACAGGAGAAATCATCCCACTATCCTGCCAACGTTTAAATTCCTCAGCAACTTTATCACGAAGGGCAATAGGCACTGGTCTAGCTTTACGAAATTTCGGTACTGCAGATTCTTTTAAAGTTACATGTGCCACGAAGTCCTATGCACAACCTAGTTCCGGCGAAAACAAGTCACTGTATTTTTCACACAATGCATTGCTTTTGTCCTGAGGCCCTACTGACGAAATTTGAAGCACATCTCTCTGAATTGATAAGCCAAACAAGTCGAACGCATCTAACCCAAAAATGTTCTGTGTAGATTTGGCCTAAAGAACAACAAAAGCAACTGTTTTTATTACACCTTGAAAAGAGGCGGGCAGGCTACACGATCCTAACACGGAAATATTTTGACCTGTATATGCTGTTAGCACTTGTTGTGACGGCAACAATTTTGGCGCATCGAGAAGTTCATATGTGTCGTTACTAATTAAAGTGACAGCGGAACCAGTGTCAAGCTGAAATTGCACAGGCTTATTTTCTATTGAAAGAGTCACAAAAAGTTTATGCTTCTGGCGCACGACAGGTGCGCGAATGTGGGCAACGTCTAGTACAGTTTGTTTGCTGCGCTTGCGCATGTGCGGGCTGCGTGCGGTAGGAAGCGGCGCAGAATCGGCACATAGATGTATAACACTGTCCCTAGATGGCACTAGATGGCGTCCGCGCAATGCGAGGCTACTGCACTACAATTACTTTGAGTAGCTACATCAAGTCTACTGTCACTAGCTACACAGTACTGGGCACTTTTACAAGGAGAAGTTGCAGAAGGCACTAGGTTCACTACAGGATTGCACTGTACATAGTTATTTTGCTTGTACTGAACCCTTTTCCGTTGCACAGTTTTACACGCTCGACGGTGATTGTGACGTGGCTTACTACATAGTTTTGCAATCGGTGCAGAAAAACTTTCTTGCATTTGAGAATCAAAAGAAACACTGTCCAAATCCACGGCGTGTATGACATTGACAGAATGAATTGTTTTCGCACTCTGCAAAGCACTATTCCTAACGGCACCGTTCTTTGAATTTACATTCTGCATACAAACTGACTGTACATGTCCCGATTTGCCACATTGATAACAGCTTGCATTGTGACTAGGGCACTGCGCAAGCTTGGGGACAAGATTTATGAACATTTTTCTGATAAGAATGTCGGTGCCCGTTTGTCAAATTACTTTGTCTAATACGACGGGGCGACCTTTGTGTCGCACTTGTACACTGGCTGCTGTTCACTGACTGTTCAGCACGGCCGGCCGTGGTGGCTGAGGAGACTGAGGCGTTTCAGTCACGGTCTGCACGGCCACTGCGGTTGGGGGTTCGAATCCCCCCTGGGGCATGGATATTTGTGCCATCTTTAGTATAAGGTAGTTAATAAGTAGTTTGTAAGTTTAGGGACTGAAGACCCCGTAGTTAAGTCCCATAAGCTTAACAAACATTTGAACATTTTGTTCAGCACAGCCGGTAGAAAAATAAGAATCACTAGGGCTAGACTGAGAACTGCAGCTAGGAAAGAGTCAGTTATGGCACACTGAATTAACACTGTGGCTTTGCATTTCTACATCTGCTAAGTCAAAGGTATCATGCGCTTCTATAAGCTGCAGTACACTGTCTAATGAGGGGTCAGACTGCTTTAGAATTGCTGCCCTAATTCTGGGGTACTGAATGTTCTGCGTAAACACATCTCTCAACATCACGTCACTATTTGAAAGTCCAAAAGAGCAAGTAAATTTACATTTGCGGGTTAAGCCCTTTAATTCCGTAATCCATTGCCTGTGGGTTTGGTCCGGTGATTTTTTTAGTCTGAAAAATCGGTACCACGCCGCAGACACGAGAACTTTTTTCTCATAATGAGCATTCAGTGCTTCTACAATTTAATCGAATTCTAGATCACGAGGAGATGCGTGGGGGAAAAGTTTCTGCAGTAACACGAAGTTGTTGGTGCCCACAACGGATAATACCAGCTGCTTCACTCTCTGACCTGTAAGTTGATGAGCCGCGACGAGTTCTTCAAACTGCGCGAAGTAATCACTCCATTCTTCCTCACGTTCGTTGTACTGGCGGAATGTGGGAAGCGGTGTGGCTGCAGATGTGGGCGGCTGAAGCGACGGTTGGTTTTGTTGTTGGTGAGCCTGTGCCGTCAACTGCAACACCTCTTGGAGTAGTTGCGTAATTTGCGCCGTCTGTAACTGAATAATTTCCATTAAGTTTGGGTTCGGGGTAGTAGCCATTCAGACGGATTAGGCGCCGCCCATACAAGTAAATTGGAACAACACACAAATGCAATGTGAAATGAGGATGCACTGCAACAAAAAAATTCCACAAAACACACAACAAAATACATTCCCCCAAAAATCCTATAATAAGGGTGGGTGGGCGGGAGCAATTTATGCCTGCTCCGACTGCTGCTGTCTTGCTGCTGCAAGCAGGCTGGTCCATGGTTCTTCTATCCCATCCTCGTCGACACTTTTGTTTCCACCGGTTGTCGTGGGTGTCGGTGACCGAGTAGAAAGAGACCGACACAGGAATAAAGGATGCACGCTTGTGCAGGTATGGAGGTAACCAGCCAGTGGGACAGCAGAAACTAGAACACTAGGCGAAATTAGAACAAGATATATATTTCGTGGTGTCTTGGTAATACATTTTACTTTTACATAGTTCTTGACTGCAGAAAGCTGATACATAGTTTAGATAGAGGCCAGCCTACTGAAGGTTCCTAGTGCCTATCCAATAGCCAAGTCTTAACTGGTGCCTATCTGATTCCCAAGTGTCCGATGCAGCAGTCGTGGCCACTAGCGGAGTTGCAGCAGAGGGCGCTCGTGGCTGACGTCGTAAGAACGACGCGCCGTGCGTGCATGATGGCGCGCGGCGAAAGTAGGTGGCGCGCACTTTATACTTGTGCGACAGCACAGTTTTTACCGAATTTTGCTATGACACAGTCATGCTTTGTGCTTCGGTTTCAAGCTTTCGAAAAACTGATTTTTCGATTTAGATAGGCCTACAGGGAAGAACTGATGAGCGGTACTGCCACATCCTTTTTTTCCAATAAGTTTGTACCCTTAAACAAGAGAAATTCCTTTCAACTGAAATGCTAACTTGTTGCAGAAATGATACTAATTAAACAAAATATTTTTAAAGCTTCTGGAAGAGTCTGGTTCCTTTCATTCTCATTATTTTATTTATTTCAAACTGACACACGAAAATGTTTCTTACTGTTTTTAGTTCTACACTCAAATGCTAACGACTGAAGTATGCACCGGGTTGTAGTAATGAATCTACGCCATGTACCAGCAAACTCTGAGCGTAGCTGCCGAACTGATTAATATCACCTATTTTAAGAAAGAGTGATTTATCACAATTGGAATATATTGTTTCCCTCTGAGTTACAATGTTATCCAATACCTCGAAGTATACCTGTTCGTATCTTGTCATAAATGTAGCCAATGTATTCATCCATAATTTAAGCTCCACTTACGGATGTAAGGTCCCTACTCTTCTGTTAGATGTGGAGGAATTTGAATCCCATGCCGCCACGTTGGTCTGTAAAGTGTATGAGCCTTTTTAACATGTAACTATTTCTCGGTATAATGATTTTATATTGGTCAGTAATTCTCTTGTGCGAGTAGCAATTACTAGGCACTAGAATGTTTTACTTTTTTCGAAGTGTTGTTTTATTGATTTTAGTTTTTGATTGTTGGTTTCATGAATCTCTGTCATTCTGCATCTATGGACCATATTGGGTTTCATTTTACGAACACTTTTGTATTCCTCCTACTTTCTCTGAAAAATGAGATTTATTTCCAATTATTGCTGTGCTACGCTACTGATTTGAGATTATTGAGTGCAATGTGTTCTATGTCTGTTCGGTGAACGCTTATCACGTCCGCTAGACAAGACGCAGAGACTTAAATATTTGTACAGTTACTAATTTATACCTGAGGAAGGTTTTTGGCACGGTTTTATAGCGAGCTGATAGATATTTACTAATTTGAAGAATATAACGCGAAATACGGCACAATAATTACTCTTTGAAAATTATATTTACCGTTTGAGAATGGTTTTATTGGTTGCAGTGTTGCTTGAGGGTTGATAATTATAAAAGGGTGGAGTATATTGGGATGGAAAGTTATCGGTATATATAAAATTCTACGTGTGTGTGTTAATTTTTCGCTCTGCAGCGAAAACTTCAGAACGCAAACAAATTGTTGTCCGAAGTCTCCCGTTGTACACCATATCAGTTCCATACCCATAGCTATAAGGGGGTGGAAGGTATGGTGGTTGAAAGTCACCGAAAAAGAAATCCAACTGAAGGCCAGCGATGACGTTTGCGACTTATAGCAAGGAGGTTACATACAGCGAAACGTGATACCACAGACCATATCTTTGGTCTATGCGTACTACAATGTCTTCAGCTCTGTCTCTGTAAGGTTAAGCATACGAATAAGGAAATGTAAGAATAAATAAATAAAGCATTAAACAAGAAATTTCTTTTAATACAGACAATCAGCACTTATACAAATGAATACATACCTGCAAAATTATACAATTGTACAACATATAACTCCATAAATATGAATCGTGGGCAGTTTATATATTTGTGTTTTGATTACTATCTTTCTTTGTTTGCATACTTATAATTTTGTACATTATGCGAGACAGCCCTATTTCTTATTTATTCTCCGATAAATATTGCATGTTTTTTAGAGAAACCGGAGATGGACAGAGAGAGAAAGGATAGGAGAAGTACTAATTCAAAGGAATAAATAATTAAATACCCGGGCAAAGCCGGGTTTTCAGCTAGAGTGCCACGGTTTCGCTGTTCTGGGCAGCTTGCTGTTCTAGCGATACTTTCAAAATGTATTTTATACGTCCTTAGCTTGTCATATCTGTTGAAACACTATTAAATACGTTTTAAATTTTCTTTCTGTTTTGTCGTCAATGTGCCGCCAGGTACTGTGGGACTGCTTAGCACTCGGGCGGTTCGGCTAGGGGGCGGCACGAAGTCCACCAGACCGCGCAGGTGTGACATGTGCACAGCTGCGTCCGCCGTAGCCCTGGCAGCGTGTACAGGGGAAACAGTGCGCAGCCAACCACGCCAGGCCAGGCCGCCACGTGCCTCACCACGCCCTGAGGACGCTGTGCCAACCAGTGTGGTCCTGCGCTCCCTGCGCAGCAGCATAGAACGCACGCCACACCGAAAAGAGCAGTCTGTTCCTGAGCGGAGTCACCGTCGTGCTAGCCAGCTCAAACACTATTCATAGAACAAATATGCCGCCATTATTTTGTTTATTTACGATGGTCATTCAATAAGTAATGCCTCGCAGTTTCAAAGCCATTAATATACATACACAAACGTCATTGTCGGTGCTTCGCATTTGACGTTTGTTCTTTCTGCCGGTAACGTTTCGAATCTTTTCGGAAGATAGCAGAGCTATAGTACGGAAGAGCATAAAAAATGTTCAAATGTCTGAAAATGTACGAGACTCAACTAATGTGGTTATCAGTGCCTAGGCTTACAAACTATTACACTAACGCAAACTAACCTAAGGATACACACACACACACACACACACACACACACACACACACACACCCATACCTTAGGGAGGACTCGGACCTCCGACGGAAAGCAACCTCGCGCTCCGCAGCAAAGCGCCTTAGAGCGCATGTCCATTCTGCCGCAGGGTAATCATACCGCTGTGTGACGTCATTATGGCGTGTAAAACCCATTTTCGACTTTCGATTATGTATATCGTCTGAGCGATGTTTTGTTTGGATGCGACTTCTCCCTGCAGGGACGTGATCTTCCCATTCGTATTTTCATTTTTTTTGCTCTTATAACTCACATGTTGCTATTTCAAATTAATGGCACAATGAAGACGTATTAAAACCACGTCTTTCAGTATAATTAATGGTAAACTGAAGTCAACAAATCCATATTGGTGGGTAATTCTGATCTTACAACGAAAGTACGTAGGCTCGAACAAACATATCTGTATGAACGTTTGGTTTCAGGATCTTTACGTACACCTCAATGTGCTGGTGGGTGTCGTTTCTCTGCAAAGCTCTGTAACCATGCTCTAGATATCACTGTAGATGTAATTGTAGACGCCATACGTAATGCAGATATTTTAACTATAACTTATGTAATAATCATCGCACATGTTTTTTAGCGAATTGCCGCGGTGGAGTAGCCGAGCGGTCTAAAGCGTCTCGCTGCGGAGCGCGCGGTTGCTCGCCGTGGAGGTTCGAGTCCTCCCTGGGGCATGTGTGTGTGTGTGTGTGTGTGTGTGTGTTGTCCTCAGGTTAGTTTACTTAAGTTTAAGTAGTTTGTAAGCTACGGACTGATGACCACGCAGTTTGGTCGGATAGAATTACAAACATTTGAACATTTCTAGCGAATTGTCATCAAAAACCGTGATGATAGTTGCAACTTTAACATTCTTCCCGAAAGACTGTTGGTTTTACTGCCACTGCTTCCATCGCCTCTTCCCGCACTTACCGTAACACTACCGCTTGCAATGAGTTGTTCGTCATTATCATCCCTATTATCATTATTATGAGTTTGTAACAACAGTATCTAACTTATGCTCATATTTCTGTACCATAACAGATACGAAAAAGCATGCAAATGATTCATCTTCTACACTAATACCATCTTCACGAAAAAGGGTTGTTCGTAACTTCATCTAAACTAATCGCAATACATTAGCAGGATTGATTAGCAATCGCCGCCCCATCTGACGCTTCACCACACAAATAACATCACAAAACGCAACTTCGGAGGCACACTGCACTGTCCCAACTGGCGAACCGACAGGTCAAAGTGCAATGCGGCATGGCACACGCAGAGGCCTCTAACGGAGGACTGCAGAGTTTTGCAGATGCGGGAGTATCACTAGTGCAATAAGGGATCTTTACATTATCTGTCATACGATTTTGGTGTATATGTGTTTGTTCGAGCCCAAGTACTTTCATTGTCAGTGGTAAAGAGAAACAGAAATACGTCATACAGGTGCTCGCCGTAGCCCTGTGGACAAAGGCCTGATGATGTGTACGTGGGCGGTGGTTCACCTCCTGATACAGACTACAGTTTTTTTTTACCTTGCCTCCAAAAAATTATCTGACACTACATTATTAAAAATAAATAAATGGAATTTACGTTCTGCGATATCTCGACTTATTTACATGTACGAGCGTTTTCTCTTAAAGAGCGTTTGTTCTATTTAGTGAAGATACCTTGAATTATGGGCCAACGGACTGTAAAAATAGTCTCCTGAACTACCTGCACCTAAACTGCGTACAGTCTGTAACAATGGATGTTGTAAATTTTATGCTCATACAATTAATTTTATACATAAATTACGTACTAAAGTTCTGTGGCAACTTTCGTTCCTTAATGACACTGAAGTGCCTGTTTCTTTTAGTACACACGTTCTTGCGTTCTCTAAGCACTATTTATGGTAAAAGTGTGCTAATACTGTATTTCACAAAACTCAGGATCTTTATACATATTCCCTAGTCATTGAATGATACTACTTGTATCAACATGACATTTACAATATTAATTATTAGTGTCTCCGCAGTGAATGTGCAGGTAGTTCAGAAGAGAATGTTTATAATTCGTTGCTCCATATTCCACTGCATGTTCACTAAAGGGAACAAATTCACTTTTAACAGAAAACGCTCGAAATGTTTAATAAGCGGACGCATCGTAGAACGTAAATTCTATTTAATTAAAAATATTGCCAGAAAACTTTTAGGAGTCCAAATAAATAAAAAAAGAAAATATAACTTTGCAGGAGACGAACCACTGCTGCAGCACACGGCGAGCACCTATCTCACATTTCTCTGTTTCTCTTTATCACTAATATCAGCAGTTACCCGCCAATACTGCATTTTACATTAGTTTTTAATTAATCGTACTAAGAACGACGTGTATTTGGTACCTCTTTAGTGTTCCATTACTTTGAAATAGAAAATCATGAAAAAACGAAAGAGAAGATAGCGTCTCTGCAGGAGAGAGCTTACATCCGAACAAACCTCAGAATGTTTGACAGCAACTGTCGGCTACGTTATTTTGACGTCACTTCCCTGGCTCGTTGGAGTAGCCTCAAGGCGCTCATTCGATATACACCATTGAAGGTCGAAACTGGACACTTATACTTCATAATGGCGTCATGCGTTACGATGATTGTGGTGAACCTATGCTCTGCCCCATAGTACATACGACGCACATTATAAGCAGTGACCGCGGTGGAGTAGCCGAGCGGTCTAAGGCGCCTCGCTGTGGAGCGCGCGGTTGCTCGCCGTCGGAGGTTCGAGTCCTCACTGGGGCATGGGGGTGTGTGTTTGTCCTTAGGTTAGTTTAACTTAGTTTAAGTAGTTTGTAAGCTACGGACTGATGACCACGCAGTTAGGTCCGATAGATTTACAAACATTTGAACATTTGATTTATAAGCAGTGTGCTGTTATTGAATTCATGAGTACAGAAAAAGAAACAGTAATTTAGTGTGTAGTGTATGGCGATGCTGTAGTTGATAGGAGTACAGTTGGGAGTTGGGTAAAGAAAGTTACAGCCTCAGGAAGTGCAGAAACAGAGCTCCATGATCAGCCACGCTCGGGATGTCTTGTGACATCCACTCTTCCAAACATGCAGAGTCGTGCGAGTGCCATTATTCATTTCGACCGGCGCATAACAATTCGAAAAATCGCTCTACACATAAATCTTGCTCCAACACAATAATGCAAGCCCTCACACAAGTCTGAGAATCCGGGAACACATTGCCCAATTGGGTTGGACATCAATTCCTCAGCCACCCTACAGTCTAGAACTGGCGTCCTCCGACTTCCATCTCTTAGGGCCGGTTGAAGATTCTCTTCAGTGAACACACTTTGAAGATGGCGAGAATGTCAGTCATGCAGTGAAAACATGGCTACGCCTGGAAGACAAGAACTTTTTCCGGCAGGGAAAACTTACTATGTACAACGTACGGCCATTGAACCTGATGGAGACAAGACACAATAATGTATATTGTCGTTAAATTCTGACTCTTAACAATAGATATATTCTGAGAAAAAAAATCTGGGGCATTACTTACTGAACCACTATGATAAATAAATTATGTGCCTTAAACGACTAAAGTTGGACACGAAAATATTTGTTACTGAATAATTACTAAACAGTTAACGTTACAGCACTTTTGAGATTATAGTAAGATAGAGCTCTGCGAGATCTATCCATTGCCGCTTCATACATTAAAATTGGATCACTGGTTCTCTAGTTATATTTTTTAAAAGTTAAGGTCATTACATAATTGTCTATTATGAAATAGTTCAAAAACTAAAGATGAGACCATAGGTGTATTTAGACCAATTCGTCTCAATATTGTCTTTTATATGAGGATAATGGCTTTTCTGTAGCGTGCTTGGTTTGCGAGTAATTAATTAATTTTTGTTTTTATTTTATTTGATAGAGTTCTGGCTACTCGCCATAGCAGTCCAGCTAGAGGCATGGTTCGTACCGAAAGTTACCGGACAGTTTTACCAGTCAAGTGACATCCGTTCGCGCACTTACGCTGGTCTGGTGCCTGCAACCACACGAGCGCTCAGCAACCGAGAACGCTGTCGAGCGTGGCTTGCAGCCATGGCACTCAGCACCTATGTTTATAAAGTTAAATGCTTATCATGAGGCTGTACTGTCACAGACTTCATCCTTCGACTCATGATACCTCAACACAATAGTGTCATAGTATCGAAACTTGCCCCCCCCCTTTCCAAAAGATACGTATTTCAGAATATCTTGTAATGTGCAAGTGGCTTGATGATGTCCTATGGGCACCAAAATTCTAAGTAATGCTACAGTGGACGTGTCACTAAATGAAAGGAAAGGCATTAAACTTCCTCTTAGACACATTATATCACTTCGAATGCCGTCTCTGGTATAGGGGTCACATTGGCGATAGCCCGAGTTGAAATCAAGGGTGTCTGAGGAAAACATTTCAGAGACATCACCACTCAGAACTGAAAGAGGTGAAATAGATCCCTTCTCGGAAGGTATAAATTCTCACAAATTTCTCAGCTGAAAACTATAGTTCACAGGTAAATTTATTGACAGCTTTCGACATTGATGACATCCTCAGAAAATTCAAATCTTTTCTGATTACAATATTACAACCCCACTGAACGTAATATGACCTTCTATAGTGTAGTGCAACAGCTACTTTTACTCTGGCATATAGGGTGTTTTGACAGCTCGAAATTTAAAAATAACGGCTTAACTATTCAACTGACACAAAAATTTAATAACGGAATTTATAGAGGAGAAAATTCTCTACACCTTTGGTCTCTTATGTCTTTTTCATATCTCGTATCGTTTCAGAGATATTTGAAAAAATAACGACGATTTTGGCATGTATGTCTGTCTGTCCGTCTGTCCGTAACGTGTTTCCAGTTTTTAAGACCAATCGTTCAACCTATCAAGACCAAATTTTACAGACATGATTTTAGGCCGACAGAGACCAGAACCTCCCTTTTTCAAATTTTTCGGACAAAAAATACGGTAGTAATGCCAAAAAAAGCCGTTTGTAATATAATTGTAATTGCAAACGAACGGTTCATGTGACACGAAAATTGAATAACCTAATTGGTATAGAAGAAAATGCTCTACAACTTCGCTCAATTATGTTTTTTTCATATCTTGCAGTGTGTCAGAAAAAAATAACGGCGATTTGACGATGTCTGTCTGGTTGTAACTTGTTCCCACTTTTTAGGTCGAACCGTTCAACCGATTGACACCAAATTTTACAGACATAAATGTTGTCTACCAGAGACCAGAACCTCGTTTTTTCAAATATTTCCGAGAAGAAATACGTTAGTAATATCAAAGAAAGTTCGTTCGTAATGTAATTTTAATTGCATATAAACCGTTCATCTGATGCTAAAATTGAATAACCTAATTTGTAGAGGAGAAGATTCTCTACAGCTTTGTTCCCTTATGTTTTTTTCCATATCTCGTATCGTTTGAGAGATATTTGCCAAAATAACAGAGTTTTGATGTCCTCCACTGAATTAACGAAAACCAGCAGTTTGCAGATGTCACGTGACATTCCTCGCCCAGAACTCTCTCTGACATAAGACATCTTGCTTTGCGTATTTGATGATTTTCTTATTTTAACTTACGCGTTTTCATTCCAAAGCAATGGCGCACTGAAGAATTAACAAAAGCACGTCGTTCTTCGTACGATAAATGATAATCTAGTGTCTACAAATGCCATTATAGCATCAGTTAATAACAGCCATCAATAGTAATAGATTTAAATGTTGGACGTAGCGTAGTGAGCAATGCGTTGGACTGTGACGCTGAAGGTCGGTGGTTCGAAACCCGACGCTACCTAACAAAATTTGGTTTCCGAAAAGGGTTTCAGACATTCTAATTAATTAATTTTTTGTTGTTTACATTATTATTTTGGTCCAAAATGTTTGCTAAAACGTATAAAACTACAAATGTAAAGTGGGCCGTAAAACACGTCAGTGTGATTTTTTTATACGCAGTAGCTTATCTGTGCAGCTTGCCGTGCGAGGTACGTAAATAATACTGTCACACGAGGAGCTGTCTGGAATACGCTTCATAGAAGGTCGATATTTCGGGTAGCACATGCGTACATCAAGGAGGTGTGATATGTGTCTGGTGAGTTACGGCGCGAGGTAATCTAGGCCATCTGCATTACGTGGATTATGCTGATTATCTGTCCCGCGTACGCCTGGGGAGAGAGAGCTGCTAAGAGGTAACGCACGCTGTCGCCTTCCGCGGGAGAGCAACATGCCACCCACAAACACATCAACACACACGTGCTGCTAAGTAAGGCTACGTGGCATGCAGTACTCCGCTTTGCGCAGCCCAATCAGGGACAACACCTTACTATAAAAACACTGCAGTATCATATACGAGCAAGTTTATGTCACATACTTGCCTATAATACGTGCACTTTTGCAAGTCTCTACAGAAGTTACACAGATAGAAAGAGGATCTATTTAGTCGTAAGTCTATTTACTTTAGTACAATGATTAAAAGAGATGAATGGAAAAAGGAATTTCACAAATGACCGGGTTATGATTTGCATAAAAGGAAACTATCATGTCTGGGTAGGAAAATATAACCCAAATACTTGTCACTTGCGTGGTCAGGCTATTGCATTCGCTTAATGAAAATTACAGCGTAACATAGGGTGACCAGACGTCCCGTTCTTGACGGGACTGTCCTTTTTTTCGTTCTGTGTCCCGTTGTCCCGAAAATAGTTAACGGGATGCCATATGTCCCGTTTTTTTCGCAGTCAGCGGAACCTTATCTTTTGTGTGTTTTTTTTATTTATTCTCACGTCAATTTAGATTCATAACATGGTTTATCTAACTTTCTCCTGGGTCTTGCTTTGTCTTACAAGCAAAGTTAGAATAAAGAAGTATTATTTTGGTCACCGAATGAGGTGATGTGTGGACAAATTTTTCATTATCGTGCTCTGTGTCAGTAAATTATGCGTGAGGTAGGCGATTCATATCGATTATTTGCTACTGCAGTAATTTCAGACAAAACTAACAAGTTTTCGTTGAAGAACTTTGTAGGGCTATCAACGCTCCACTGTATTTGTAGTTACGAATGACTATCCACTGTTAGATCACATAAATTTGAAGATCCAACTGACATTATCTCTTTGGACTGTTAAGGACAACAATGAGAAGTAGGCGGCTGTTTGAACACTGTGTTCGGCCAGTTTGCTTTATTGCGCTCGATTGTCTGTCGTTGCTGTGTGTGACAAAACCTGGTGCCCTTAGAATGGGGAAAAGAAAGTGTTCTTTCTCGAAAACCAAGGAAGACGAGTTCCCATTCTTGAAGGAAATCACGAGTACGAAGGTAGAATGTTCATTTTGGTGTTCAGTTTTTCCCACTGAACATGGAGGATCTGCCGATATAATGCAGCGTATAAAGAAAAAGAAGCACTTGTTGGCAGTTTCTGCGAGAACTTCTAGCAGCATAACTTCTTTTGTAAGTACGAATAAACTACAAACAGAAGAAGATAAACGTATCGCAGCAGAAGAAGGTCTGTTTGCGTTCCATACTGAAAAACACAATCATTCTTTCCGTTCAATGGACTGCACGGCTCTTTTCATCAGAGACCTATTTGAGAAGAAATTCACGTGTTCTAGGACAAAGTGTGAGTCGATTTTAGTGAACGTTTTATCGACGTACGCAATGCATGAAGTTCAGTCAGAACGTAAAGATGCTAATTATGTGTCTGAGATGGTTGATGAATCAAATCCAAAAGCTTAAAGCTAGTGCCAATTCTAGCTACGTATTTCATTCCTACAAAAGGTGTTCAGTGCAAAGTAATCTGTCTTCAGAACATTGGTGGAGAAACGGCAGAATTATTAACTAGCTATATTCTCGCTACTTTATAAAAGCAAAATATAGTTGACAAGATTGTCGCATTTTGTGCACATAGCTGTAATACCAATTTTGGTGGGTGCAAGAGGGCAGGAACAAACAATGTTTATTCCAAACTGAACTGTGTTCTTAAGATGAAAGTTCAAGGCATCGGTTGTGCAGCCCATGTCGTACGCAATGGAGTTCAGACAAGTGCAGATATTCTTCCCATTGACATCGAAACGATAGTGAATAAAATTTTTCAGTATTTTCACATTTACACTGTGCGTGTGGAGGAACTGAAATCATTTTGTGATTTTGTTGGTACTGACTACAAACAAGTTCTAGGTAGTATTAAAACCAGATGGTTGTCATTTTTGCCAGGAGTTAAAAGAGTTATTGATATGTATGATCCTCTGAAATTATATTTTCTGTCTCAGGATAGGTGTCCTACATTGCTGAAACAGTTTTTTGAGAATCCACAGTAACTCCTTTGGCTTCATTTCATACAAAGCCAATTGAAATTTTTTTTCCATTTCAATTCAAATGTTGGAAAGATACAATATTTCAGCTACAGAAACAGCTGAGGAGCTGGAGCTGCTTAAAGAAAAAATCAGTAACAGGAAATTGAGTAAATTTCAAACATCAGTTATTTCTTTAATTTTAATTAACTTGGAAAAGGAAGGTGTATTTACTCTGTAAAAATACGAGACAATTACCAATTTATTTTATTACACTTATTTAGAAAAGTGGACTTCTCCATTTCAACCTCTGAAATCATTTCTTGCATATCTCTGAAAGATCCAATTTGTTGGACTGAGGGTTTAAATTGTCTAAAATTGTTGAAACAGTAGATTCAGGTGCAACATTTCAGATGGATGAAGATGTATTGTTTGATGAGATAGGATTCGTGAACAACATTGTATGCAAGAAACATGAGGAATGGGAAAAAGCTAATTTGGAAACCGATAAGAGATGGTGTGATGTATTCCATACACTTAGAAGTACAGATACTTCATGTAAAAATATAGACACACTTGTGAGTTTTGCTCTTGCTGTACCAGGCACAAATGCTGTTGTGGAAAGGGTATTTTCCATTGTAAATGCTCTTTGGACAGATGAGAAAAACCGTTTTACCACTGAAACTATTGAAACAATTGTAATAGTTATGACTAATTACGAAGACCTTACCTGCAAGTAGTTCTACAACTTGTTATTAACCAAGTCAAAGCTTTTGAAAGATATTAGGTCTTCTGATAGGTACAAACTTAGTGCCGGTAGTAGTGTTCATGATACAGGACCTCAACAGTCTACAGATTAGTGTTCATTTGTTAGAAATCTTTCTATCAGTTACTCGATATTCTGAATTATAATGAGTTCCTGGAAAAACAATTATCACATTATGCAGTGCCATTACAAGCATGTTTTGAAGTGTTTTGCTAAAATATATGCCTTTTTATGAGTATAAACTTTAGTTTTTATTTATTTTAGTAAAGTGATGCAGTCATAAGTGCACAATTTCTTATTTTTGTTTAGAGTCCTATTTTGTCCCGTTTTTTATACAAAATTTTCGCAAATGTCCCGATTTTCCACGTGGAAAATCTGCTCACCCTGCCGTAATATCGAAAAAGTAGGCCTACAAATCAAACCATTAGACTCATACTGAAGGTAGTTGGGATTAAAGAACCTATTCTTTCTGTACTTAGTTAAGGACCTGCCGCGTGGGAGTGGCCGTACGTTCTAAGGCGCCTTGCTGCAGAGTGCGTTTCTATTCCCCGTCAGAGATTCGAGTCCTCTTTCGGGCATGTGTGCGGTGTGTGTGTGTGTGTGTGTGTGTGTGTGTGTGTGTGTGTGTGTGTGTGTGTGTGTGTGTGTGTGTATGTGTCTGTTGTCCTTAGTGTAAGTTAGTTTAAGTTGTTTATAAGTCTAGGAACTCATGACAACTGCAGTTTGGTCCTATACCTATACCAGCATTTCAAAATTTTATTTACTTAATTTTTTTTAAAAAAAGGTTCTAAATTTTACACTTTACACTACGTAGTAATGTAACTGTTTTCACATTGAATACAGACATTATTTTCAACAATATAAGTATGTAAAATAACGCATAAAAAGAATGTTATTCAAAATAGAAACAGTAAAACAGCTGAAGATAGGGCAAAGTGCTATGTAAACATATAATTTGAAACAGAGTAAAAGGAACACAGGTAAGTTCGTTTCCAGGGAGGGAAAACCTCCGAACTGGGTCGAGTCATTTGCTTTCGATTTCCCATTACGAGTATGCATAGTGTTTCTGTAAAGCAGATTGGTTTCTTAATCAGTTTCAGTTTTTGTACACTTTGGTGGGAACAGCTAGTCAGTGTTTGCAGACTATTAGGAAATGAAGTTCATATACAATTACTACAGCGTACATATAGTTACACTATTAATATAGTATTTACTCCTGCCAATACTTCATAAGGACTGTCAGTATGTAGATCTCGGAAAGGGATTAACGAGTTACGTATTTATGAGCAACAACTTATTTATCTGTAGCTTTTAATGCAGCTGTGTGTACATATGTCTCTAATTCGAATATTATTCTATGGAGTTATGTAATTCTATTGCCTCGTTTGTGTTACGTGTTGCCTTGAGTTACTGTGTGTCTCACTGATCCTCTATTCCTGTATTATTAGCTGATGATTCATAACCTGTGTCATAATTACTGTGGTTTAGAGTTCTGGCTACGTTTGTACGAGGTCACGGTTTGAGCGGCCTTTGTCCTACGTACTCTTTTCGTAAAACTCTTGGAAATATTGTCCGCTGCTACGTCTCACCATTGTGTATCAAATGTTAACAATTTAGGTTTAGGAAATAAACTGCGCAAAATAATTACGCAATCGTGTGAGATATCATAGATAATATTGAGACGTCGCAGACCACTTATGGAAACACCTAAAGACTGTACATTTGGATATAGGCAACACACTAATACAATATGTAACTCTTATAAGAAAATCCCTGTGTATTAGTCTTTTGCTGAAGTACAGATATCAGATAACTTTGGTTTAAGAATATTAACAGATTGTAAAACAACTGCAAAAACTAAAGCTACTCGGTTAATGTTCATCCATTTGGTAGGAAGCAAAGTTGTTGCAAATTAATGCTGTATTCCAGAATATAAAGTGAGTAATAGGTTGTGAAAGAAAACATATAAAATTGTATTAGATTTACATCAAACTCAGTACATGGACTTAAAATGCCACCTGATGAATTAATGTAATACTGTCAATAATTTATTATATGAATTCAGAAGACTTAATCGGAAATCTACATGAACACATGGTCAGCATTTAAGCACTCCTTGAAAACTATAATATCCAAAGAACTGGACAGACTCTCAAGAATTAAAGCTTGCTAAAATATAGCTCCGTACATCTTAGGAATTGTATTCATAACATAATTCTGACGTTATTAAGTTCTTTATGAATTCCATTGTTCATATACATATGATACCATATATTTCTTAATTATAGCAATTATTCTCAAAGTGATCGTGTTTAAAAGAACAAACATTTTATGCTCTACTTAGGAATATGAAGTATATCTTGATAAATGTACAACTTCCTGTTTCTAACAATAGTTTGTATTGTTGTCTACATGTCGAAATAGTATATAAGAACCCGAGAAGAGAGAGACTCGGGGCGTCATTATTAAGGCTGACTTTGGGCAGTCACTATCTCGGTATGGGGTTTAATACCAACAATGTAATCTTTTGTTGAATACAGTTTTATGAAAAGTGAAACTTGTGTTTTGAGTTCACATCAAGTGATGTAGATCTTTAAGATATCACCCAGCACGCAACCTTAACCAGAATTTCAGGCATTTGAAGAAATTTACAAGCATAGCAAATTCTACAAGATACAACTAACCTACGACACTCTGGTAATGTGCTCAACTTAATAATTTTGTAATTGTAACGTTGCTACGTGAAAGTGACATTCATTTATCTTCAGCTGAATGGAAGTTTTCAGTTAGTAGCAGGTACGTAACAAAGTGGTGAAGGAGAGATTGGATGGTGTAAGACGTGTCTGAAGTCTTACATCACATTATTGAAACTAGAAACGTCGTACTCATAAACCTGGACAAAATGCTGTTTGTCAATGCTGTTTATCAATACCGTAACTCGCGGTGTTGTTATTTGGAAGCAAAGATGGTGAGCCGTTGCTGAAGATGATATAACTCAACGAAAAAGTCCGCCCCGTAAAGAAAAAAAAAACGTATGAAAAATTTTCGCCGGAGAAGAAGCAGACAAATACAATAAAGGTACTGAGGTGATATAACTCAACGCAGAAGTCCTTTCGGAAAAGAAAAAAAAAAGGAAAAAAAAGGAAAAAAATGTGTAAAAGATTTTCGCCGGTGAAGAAGCAGACAACTACAATAACAGTACTGTCTACTCCATTATTATTTTTCGAGTGAGAGTTCGACGCACTAGGCAAGTGTAAATTTTTTGTTTGCTGAGGAAAAGCACAATAGGAAAATTGTTATATTTTCGTCAAGTTAAAGTCTTTGTTAGGTCACCAAAATGAGTGTTAATGGATAAAATAGAGGTGAATTAGGTCAACAAAATCGAGTGTCCGAAAATGCAGAAAACAGTGACAGTCTAAAACAAAACGTAGATGAAAATGTGGATGTTGATACAATCTCGGTATTAGGTCACAATGATGCATCACAACCGTGTTCGCCGTTTCTCGGATTTCCCGAATCCAAATCGACGAATAACGTAACCTTTTTGCTTAGCCAGTTTATGTCAAAAGTAGATTTAAAGAATGCTAAATTAGAGAAGAAATTAGATTCACACAATTCTAAACTGAATGTAATACAAGTCACAACAAACAGGCTTAGTTCCGATTTGCAACGGTATATAATCGAACTTCATGAATTAAAAACCAAAACAAAAACTGTAGTGGCAGCTGTGGGTGTCTTAGAATCAGATTATCACGTATTCAAAAATATAGTTAACAAATTGCAAGCCGAGGTTCAGGAACGGGTCAATATTATTGATAACAACGTTAAAAAAGTTGAAGAAAACTTAGTTAACTTCATAAAACACCTGAGAGAGTCACCAAGTTATTGATCAAAACTTTTCCCATGTTAAGCAGGATGTTGACTCAAGTAACAAAAATATTATAAAAGTAAGTAACAGAGTGTTGGATGTTGACCAGTTGTTGCCAACTCTAGATTTAATGTTACTAGTGGTTGTAGTTCAACGCATGCGAACATTAAGAGTTTTCTCGGTGACAATAAGATACACCCTGTAGATTTTACGTTTCAATGTAAAGATCATTTTAGTAGGGGGATGACAGAGGCCCTCAAGGTAAAGTTTGTCAGAAGATTTGTCGAGGGAGAAGCTCTGTCTTGGGCAAACCTTAATGTTCATGCTGAGACAACATTTTTAGAATTTGAAAGTAGTTTTATGAAAAGATTCTGGTCGGAAACAAAGCAAGCCAGAATTATTACAAAGTTTTTGAATGGTCGTCGCTATAGAGAGGGGAACAAAAGTAAGAAAGAATTCTGTGAGGATCAGTTGAAAAAATTGGTTCATATTGATAAATCTTTATAAGGCCTGATCAAAATTGATGTTCTTAAAAACAGATCATCGATTAAGTGGTACTGGAGTGTTGTTTACGGCCCAGATGATACCATAGATAATTTCTTGAATTATGTTGCGAAATTAGACGTGCCTCAGGACAGAAATGAAAGAGGTGGTGATAGACCAAGAGATCAAAATTCTCAGGAAAGTAGAAGATGGGGTAGTAACAATGGCAACAGTGATAACTCTGGTGACAGGAATAGGGGGAGTATAATGCTAACCAGTTTCGCAATGGTTCACAAAGGGAAGAATAGGCGGGAAACAGGCAACATAATACTGGATATTATTGGCATAATAATAATTCAGGTAGAGGGGGTAATTCTTATCAACAACAAGATAACCATATTGAACAATGTGGTGATCAGAGAAGACACACTGAAAATACAAATAAAAGTATGCCGGGGAACTATAAGGCGACTCATGGAAAGCCTGTCGGTATGAGGCAAATGGACACAAGGAGAGGAACCAGGCTAATTTTAACAGAAGAGGTAGAGGGAATAATATGATAAATAATCACAATAGGCTACACAGTGACACGCAGAGAGTAAATATGATTGACTTTACAAAAGAATTCTGGGAAGAAGTGAACAGAAATTCTAAAAATTGCGTTAGTAAATCTAAAGATCAGGATTTTGGAGTATGAGATGGGGTGCTGCCTGAACTATTAAATAATGTGGATAAATGTAATAATGTGACTGAAAACACTGAAGTAAATGTTCGGGATAAAGATTTGGGTTTGAGTAGATTGTTTGAGGAGGTGCCTTTAGATTGTTTGATGAGGTGCCTTTAACACAGAAAACTGACACTGAGGTTGATAAAGTAGACGCAGAGAAACATGTCCAGAAAGATGAAGTTTTGGGTGAAGATGTCTTTAAGGGTAGTATGAAGAGAGATGTTGACGAGAACAATGAATATGTGAAGGAAGAGGAATTGGAGAATGTTTTGTTCAGTAAATTGGACGGATTTATTTATGTGTAAAGGAAAGCTGGGGTAGTACTACAGGAAGACAATCATTTAGACTGGAATGTGAATTTACATGATAATTTGCCTGCACCTATTGATGTTAGTGAGATGAGTTCTAGGATTAAAGACAGTAATGAATGTGGGGAGTTAATCAGTAAAAAAGTGTTGGAAGTCACATGTAATTATGTTAAAGAATGCCATAGTAAGTGTAATTTGAGCGAAGCTTTTAAAACTGTATATCAGATATCAGCAAGGCGTTTTATTGGAAGAGCCCTTAAAAGATGCATCAGAACTACAAAAGAATCTGCATAAACTAGGCTTGTCCGACCTTCTTTGGAGTATTGCTGCCGAGTGTGGGATCCTTATCAGGTGGGTTTGATGGAGAACATCGAAAGAGTTCAAAGAAGGGCAGCTCGTTTTGTACTGTCACGATACAGGGGAGACAGCGTTACGGAAATGATACAGGATCTGGGATGGAAATCATTACAACAACGGCGCTTATCGCTGCGGTGTGGGCTACTAACGAAACTCCAATCGCCAACATTCTACTCCGAATGCGAAAATATATTGTTGACTGCCACTTACATAGGTAGAAATGATTATCAGAATAAAATACGAGAAATCAGAGCTCGAACGAAGAGATTCAGGTGTTCTTTCTTCCCGCACGCTATTCGAGAGTGGAATGGGAGATAAATAGTATAACGGTGCCAGAATGAAACTTTCACTCTGCAGCGGAGTGTGCGCTGATATTAAACTTCCTGGCAGATTAAAATTGTGTGCCGGAACCGGGACTCGAACCTGGGACCTGTACTGGATGAAGTAAAGTTGTGAGGCGGCATCGTGAGTCGTGTCGGGATAGAACAGTCGGTAGTGCGCTTGCCCGCGAAAGGTAAAGGTAATCTGCCAGGAAGTTTTAGTATAACGGTGGTTCGATGAACCCTCTGCAAGGCACTTAAATGTGATTTGCAGAGTATTCCATGTAGATGTAGATGTAAACTACACTGCGATACATCTTATAGAAGGAATTAAAACAAGCCGATACCAGTTATTACGAAAATTAGATCGAAAATCTAACGAGCATCATATGAGCAGCACTGTTATTTAGCTTTCCTTACCATCGTGTACGGTCAGTAAATTCTGATGAGTATTTCATTGTGTCAGGTGGCTGGTTTCGACAGACGCAGCTCTTACGTTGGCGGTGTGTGCAGAGCCGCGCAGCTCGCAGAATTGCGCCGCTGGTGTCACACGTAATGCGGGCGCAGTTTATGCGGCTGGCCGGTAATATCGCAGCGGCGACGGCGGTCGTTTGCGTTGCCGGATGAGCTGCCTAATAAATATACGCCGCAACTTGCAAGCGGGAATAGCGCTGTCTAGTTGGAACAAGTTCTTTAATAAAAATTCGACCACATCCCAAAGATTTGTGGCAGCATCCACGCAGGCATCTACCGCACCGTCGCTACAAATCGAGAATTTTTGTGAGAAGTGTGTAAACAATAGTCTCACCTCAATGGGAGCCGAGTTTTATTTCGCAGCACTATACATACAGGCAGAGGAATCAAAGTGAGCGCAACATCTTATTATAAATAGACAAATGATTGCACAGTTTCTCTTCGTTTTTCCTTTGACGGTATCTTTCGAGGATGAAAAACAGCAGAGGTATGCGTGTACAGGCGATATAAAAATATGCAACTGTAGAAATGTTGCAGCTTATGAAATGTACATGGAAATTTATCGTGAGCTTAAACGCAACAGAAATAAGCAAAGTTGCAGTGTCTGTCATATACAGGTATGCTCAACTCTGTAGATGTGATATAAACAGGGTGTTTCACTAAGTGTGTTTGCCTCTGAAACTTATAAAATAATAGGTGACGGGAGATTTTAATGCGGTAGGTCAACACAAGAAATGTTACCTTTCTGCGGAGCTATGAACATCGTTTATTCTATCATTATCGAAAGAGTTACACCACAGAGATATAATTTTTTAAATGGAGCAATAGTTTTTCTATCTTGTATTGGATTCGTTTAAACCAGCTGCGTCCAGATCAATTTAAACTACATTCCTATCACTGTTAGTTTGGGAGCTACAACCCTTCAAAGTTCCTGGGGCGGAGGCTGTGATAGCGTAGCTGACTGGCCGAGTGGCTATCCCCTGGGGCACGGCCCACTGTCTCATGACCACCAGCCAGTCAGCTACGCTGTCGTAGCCTCCGCCCCCTAAACTTTGAAGGGTAACAGTGACAGGAATGTAGTTTAAGTTGATTTGGACGCAGATGGTTTCAACGAATCAAATGCACGATAGAAAAAACTATTGTTCCATTTAAAAATTATATCTTTATGCTGTACCTCTTTAAAAAATGATAAAAAATGATACAATAAATTTTGTTCATAGCTCCGCAGAAACTGTAATATTTCTTGTGTTCACCTGCCGCATTAAAATTTCCGGTCACCTATTATTTTATAAGTTAAAGAGGCAAACGGACTTAGTGAAACACCCTGTATGTAGGAAAATCAATGTTGGTTGTTATGTAAGTTCAACATAGTTCAGTCCGTCACTTCTGAGCATCTCGTCTCACATTTTTCTGTTATTAAAAGTGTGTTACTGTGCAGGGCGTTTCTCTAGAGGTAGATACCTCACATTTAGTTATAGTTCCCTTCATGCGACAGTAGGATAATGTTTTCATTCACGTTTTAAAAGCCACTATTCCGTAGAGACGGCAACAATACTTTATTCTACAATGAACCACACGTGTATATTTCACGTTCCATGTAATATCGATTAACAGAAGAAGAACGTAGGTGAATGATTGCTATTCCGAACACACATCCAAATCAGATAACCCATATGAGCCGAACTTCCAACTCATCCATGGAAGTATAACTCACTCTGTCGTATCTTATGTTGCAATGTTTGTTAAGCTTATGGGACTTAACTACGGGGTCATCAGTCCCTAAACTTACAAACTACTTATCAACTACCTTATACTAAGGACGGCACAAATATCCATGCCCGAGGGGGGATTCGAACCCCCGACTGTAGTGGCCGTGCAGACCGTGACTGGAGCGCCTCAGTCCCCTAGGCCACCGCGGCCGGCTGTCGTATCTTATTTGAAAATAATTGAACAAGGGAATCTTCTCCGGAGTCCATTGTTCATCAAAATTGTTCTACTGAAACACAAGACAGGAGCAACATCAAAAAGTTACGACAAATGTCTGATACAAGTATATACAGTAGTTCAGTCAAGCACATAATAACCCGAACAATCAGAATTGTGTTCGGCCTGATGTGCATGATTCCCAAATAACGTACCTGTCTTGCGCGTCTTCTATTACCTTCGCAGTACAGTCGTACGACTTTTCAAAATGGATACACTAGAGAAACTTCCTATTTGTGGCAATCATTCCGGATGTAAATATAACGAAGCACTTTATTTAGTTCTTAACGTTTGTAAACTCTACTTTATCACAATATACGACGTATAAAAAGTATTGCCACAATCACTGCAGCCTGATGTAACAAACTCTGACACATTAAACATTCAGTAATCTTTAGACAACATTTAATATTGTTATAAACAACAGATTTTACAACAAAATTGAAATTCCTAAAGTTCTGTAGCAATTCGAAGCCCGTTATGCTTTGTGGTTTGTATTCTCACAACTGCTAACCTTCTATTTACAGGTTGTTGAAGTAACCGATAATAAAAACTCGAGTAGCAGCAGAAAACGCTCTATGGAATTTTCAATATTTACTGCGTATCATATACAACTTTTCGGTACTAATGACTGAACAAATAACTGTATACATTTTTGAACTTGCAATGATAAGACTTACTATTTTGTTATGGTTCGATTACCAAACCCATCACTTGCAGCTATTTCTAACCACGCAAATCAGTCGTATCTTTGCGAAAATCACGACAAAGATCGTCATAGCTGACTAGGCATAAATATGTGCGAATTATCCAAGTTTTCACCACTCATCTGTGGGTGTTACGAACCCAGTACCTAATTGGATGATAACTATGTAAATTCAAATGCCAGTAGTCGACTTTATACACCAACAGGGAAATATTTTGATCGGTAATGACGATATTATTACGGTATTCCTGTCCGGAAACAACGGACGTCTTTTACATGCAAGAAAAGGAATAGGGAAGAAGACAACCCACAAGAAACAGAACAGATAACAACAAAAAAGTAGAATGTACAAATTGCTAGTCTCGTAAAGTATTCTTTTCACAGCAAAAAGTGGGAGAGCTCATGTAATTCCAAGCCGGTAATTTCAGTTAGTATTTATAGATACTCCTATTCTACAGTTTTGTCATAAATTGTAATCTAATTATTTACCAGAATATACCTTTATAGCAATGGACGCAAACTCAACTGTTTAAAATAGGATACGTTCTGTTTGTGTGAGTATACTTGTGGTGTCACACAAGCACAAAGTGCGCGCCACCTACTTTCGCCGCGCGCCGCCATGCACGCACGGCGCGGCGTTCTTACGACGACAGCCACGAGCGCCCTCTGCTGCAACTCCGCTCGTGGCCACCACTGAACGACATCGTTCACTTGGGACTGAGATAGCAACCAGTTAGGACCTTCGTAATCAGATAGGCACCTGTGAAGACTTGGCTATCAGTTAGGCACTAGGCAGGACTCTAGCTCCACTATGTATCGACATTCTGCAGTACTATGTAAAAGTTAAGTATTGTATACATTCTGTGCAATATATATCTCTTTCTAATTTGCTCTAGTGTTTATAGTTTCTGGCTGCTCCCCTCCGTACCTGCACCAGCGTGCTATCTTTATTCCTGTGTCGGTCTCATTCCACTCGGCCACCGACACCTACGACGAGGCTGGGACACAAAAGCGGCGACGAAGTTGGGACACAAAAGTGGCGACGAGGAGTGATAGAACCTTGGACCAGCCCTCTTGCAGCTGCCAGACAGCAGCAGTCGGAGCACGCAGAAATTGCTCCCGCCCGCCCACCCTTATTATAAGAATTTTGGGGGACAATATCAGTTACGTGTTTTGTGGACTTTTTTTTGTTGCAGAGCGAGCCCTCCTTTCATATTGCATTTGTGTTTTGTTATAATTTACTTGTATGCGCGGCGCCTAATCGGTCAGCATGGCCACTACCCCGAACCCAAACTTAATGGAAATTATTCAGTTACAGACGGCGCAAATAACACAACTCCTGCAGGCTGTGGCCCAGCTCACAGCGCAAGCAGCTAACCAACAACAACAGCCGCCGCTTCAGCAGCCCACACCTGCCGCCGCAACGCTTCCTACGTTTCGCCAGTACAACGAACGTGAGGAAGAATGGAGCGACTACTTCGCACAGTTTCAAGAACTCGTCGCGGCTCATCAAATTACAGGTCAGAAAGTGAAGCATCTGCTATTATCTGTGGTGGGCACCAACACCTTCGTGTTACTGAAAAAACTTTTTCCCGACGTATCTCCTCGTGATGTAGACTTTGAACAAATAGTAGAGGCACTAAATGCTCATTATGAGAGAAACGTTCTCGTAGCTGCGGCACGGTACCGATTTTTCAGACTTAAAAAATTACCGCAGCAGTCACACCAAGAGTGGATTACGGAATTGAAGGGCTTAACCCGCAAATGTAAATTTACTTGCTCTTGTGGACTTTCGTATAGTGACGTGATGTTGAGGGATGCGATTACGCAGAATATTCAGGACCCCAGAATTAGAGCAGCAATTCTGACCCCTCATTAGACAGTGTACTGCAGCTTATAGATGCGCATGATACTTTTGACTTAGCAGATGTAGAAATGCAAAGCCACAGTGTTAATTCAGTGCGCCGCAACGGTCGCTTTCCTAGCCGTAGTTCTCAGTGTAGCACTAGTGATTCTTACAATAGTACAGGCCGTGCTGAACAGACAGTGAACAGTAGCCAGAGTAAAAGTGCGACGCAAAGGTCGCCCCGTAGTGTTAGACACTGTAATTTGCATAACGGGCGCCAACGCTCATTTCAGAAAAATGTACGTAAATCTTGCCCCCAGTGTGTGTCTCGCCACAAGCGTGCTCATTGCCCTAGTCGCAACGCAACCTGTTATCAATGTGGCAAATCGGGACATGTGCAGTCTGTGTGTATGCAAATTAAAAACTCAAAGAACAGTAACGTTAGAAACGGTGCTTCGCAAAGTGCGAGAGCAGTGCATACAGTCAATGTCATCGACGCTGTGGAATTGAACAGTGCTTTACTTGGTTCTCAATTGCAAAGAAATTCTTCTGCACCTATTGCAAAACTATGTATTGAGCCACGCCGCAAGCGCCGCCGAGCGCGTAATTCAGTGCAACGGAAAAGGGTTCGGGACAAGCAAAATGACTATGAACAGTGCATTCCTGTAGTGAAAATAGTGCCTTCTGCAACTGCTCCTTGTAATAGTGCCCAGTACTGTGTAGCTAGTGACAGTAGACATCAAGTAGCTACTCAAAAGTGTAGTGCAGTAGTTAGTGACTCTGTAGTAGCCTCGCATTGCGCGGACGCCGATCCGGCGGTAGTGCCATCTAGTGACAGTGTTGTTAATCCGCTGCGTGCCGAGTCTGCGCCGCTTACTTCACTACGCGGCCCGCGCAAGAGTAGTAAACAAACCGTAGTAGACGTTGCCCACTTTCGCGCACCTGTCGAGCGCCGCAAGCAAAAACTGTTTGTGACTCTCTTCATAGAAAATAAGACGGTGCAATTTCAGCTTGAAACTGGTTCCGCTGTCACATTAATAAATAACGATACTTATGAACTTTTGGGTTCGCCAAAATTGTCGCCGTCACAGCAAGTGTTAACAGCTTATACAGGTCAAAATATTCCCGTGCTAGGAACGTGTAGCCTGCCCGCCTCTTTTCAAGGTGTAACAAAAACAGTTGCTTTTGTAGTTCTTCAGGCCAAATCGACACAGAACATTTTTGGACTAGATAATTTTGACTTGTTTGGTTTATCAATTCAAAGAGATGTGCTTCAAATTTCGTCAATAGTGCCTCAGGATAAAATCAATGCATTGTGTGACAAATATAGTGACTTGTTTTCGCCGGAACTAGGTTGTGCAAAAGACTTCGTGGCACATGTAACTTTAAAAGAATCTGCAGTTCCAAAATTTCGTAAAGCTAGACCGGTGCCTATCGCAATGCGTGATACAGTTGCCGAAGAACTTAAACGTTGGCAAGATAGTGGGGTGATTTCTCCTGTTTATGCGACTCAGTGGGCCTCGCCTATAGTAATTATACCCAAGCCGTCAGGAAAACTTCGTCTCTGTGCGGACTTCAAATCAACAGTGAACAGTCAAACAATTGTCGACACTTATCCCCTGCCCAGACCTGAGGAACTGATGGACAAATTAGGACAGTCTCGCTTCTTTTCCAAGATTGATTTAGCAGAGGCATACTTACAGATTCCACTTGATGACGAGTCAAAAAAGTTTTTCGTCATTAATGCTCACATGGGACTTTTTCAATTTCAGCGCCTACCCTTTGGCAGTTCTTCCGCCCCCGCTATTTTTCAGCGTTTCTTGGAACAGCTGACAGTTTCTGTACCGTGTTGCTCGAACTACTTAGATGATATTGTGGTATCCGGACGTACAGTTGAAGAACATTTATCAAACCTGGAGTGCCTTTTCAAAGTGTTGACTGCAGCAGGTCTACGTTGCAATAAAGCAAAGTGTTCGTTTTTTCAAACTGAAATAGAGTACCTAGGCCATGTGATTAATGCCCAAGGAATTCATCCCTTACAGTCACATCTTAGAGCAATCAAAGACTTGCCTCCTCCTAAGAATGTGCACGAATTGCTTGCAGTAATGGGAAAACTTAACTATTATTTCAGGTTTATTCCCAATGCCTCTCAGATTGCAGCTCCACTGCATCACTTACGTAGGAAGAATGTTCCTTTTGTTTGGTCCAAAGATTGCCAGGTTGCCTTTGACAACTTAAAGTCTGCACTACTCAGTGATGCATGTTTGATTCCCTTTGACCCACAGAAGCCTGTAGTGCTAGCAGTTGATGCCTCGTCATACGGTGTGGGTGCAGCTTTGTCGCATCGTATTGGATGTCACGATCGTCCTATTGCCTTTGCATCCAAGCTACTGACGCCAACGCAACAGAATTACAGTCAGATAGAAAAGGAGACCTTAGCAATCATTTACGGCGTCACAAAGTTTCATCATTATCTCTATGGCAGAAAATTCTATTTGTTGACTGACCACAAGCCTCTCACGTCGTTGTTCTCACCCACAAAGCCAATTCCGCCACGAACGGCACAAAAGCTTCAGAGATGGTCCTTGATATTGTCTAATTATCAGTATGAGATTATGTACCGACCTACCACTAAACATGCCAACGCGGACACACTTTCCCGACTTCCGGTGGGCCAGGATGTGTCATTTGATTCTTCAGAAATGGCATGTTGTCAGATAGACTCCAGAGATGCTTCCGCTGTCGCAGACTTTCCTTTGAACTCTCGTCGGGTTGCACAGGAAACACCTGCGGATGCAGACCTAAGTGTGGTAGCACGTTTTGTTCGCTCAGGGTGGCCTGCCAGAGCCAAAGACATTGATCGGCCTCTGGTTCGACGTTATTTTGCACAACGTCATGCATTATCTTTAAGTCAGGGTGTACTGTTGTTGCATACCGACAACGACCAAACAAGAGTGATTGTTCCTCGTTCCCTGCAACGTGAAGTGTTACGCCTCCTGCATCAAGGACATTGGGGCATTGTTAGGACAAAGCAACTTGCCAGACGTCATTGTACCTGGGTTGGTATGGACGCTCAGATAGAGAGCATGACATCACAGTGTACAGTTTGTGCGAAGCATCAGGCGGCTCCTCCACAGCGTTTCTCAGACTGGCCACGCCCCAAGGGACCATGGCAACGTTTACATATTGACTTTGCCGGACCTTTCTGGAATACGCGCTGGTTAATTGTTGTAGACGCTTTCAGCAAGTTTCCTTTTGTGATTGCCATGAACTCAACGACAGCTTCTAGTACAATCAGTGCCTTAACATCAGTGTTTTGCATCGAAGGCTTGCCTGAAACTATCGTCAGTGACAATGGACCTCAGTTTGTTAGTGCGGAATTTCAACAGTTTTGTCCTGTGAATGGCATTCAGCATATCACCACTGCACCTTTTCACCCTCAGTCCAATGGTGAAGCAGAACGTTTCGTTCGAACATTCAAGTCTCACATGGAGAAGATGAAAGGTCAGCACTCCAGGCAGCAAGCTCTTCAAATTTTCCTGTCTACGTATCGATGCATGCCACGTGACGGTCCGTCTCCTGCCGAGCTGCTACACGGCCGCCGTCACCGCACTCTCCTTCACCTGCTGCAGCCTCCCACGCACCGAGTCGGTTCGTATGGCGCTACGCGTTTTCAGGTTTCTACGCCGGTGCTGTACAGGGTGTTTGCTGGTATGAAGAAGACATGGTTGCCAGGCACCATTTAGCGCGTGCTCGGTCGCAATATGTATGTTGTACGTTCTTCCACAGGGTCGGAGCTGCGGCGCCACGCAAACCAATTGCGCTTGCACAGGCCGCGCGATCCTGTCTCCGGTTTCTTGATTCCAGACCCAGTTCACCGCCAGGGAGCACAGCCACATCGCTCGCCGCCGGGCCCAGCTTCCCCGGGCTACGAGCTCCCGATGGATGTCGACGCGCCTCCTACGCAGTCGGCCCCTCCGCCTCCGTCGCCGCCGCAGATGACAGCGTCACCGAGAGCGACTCCGGGACCGTGCGGCCCCCCCCGCCCCCCCCCCCCCCCCCAGCTTGGGCCACGCACCTCAGAAGAAGATGACCTGCTCCCTCTGGGCGGGGGCGGGCGCCCTTCCGCTGGTTTTCGCGGGTTTTCCGGCGGATCGCAAGGTGTATACCGGGGCGCGGACGGCGTCTCGATCCCAGCCTCAGCTACGACGCCCGTCCCACCAGTAACGCCCCCGCCCAGGCCCTCCTCCCAGTGCTGTCGCCGTGGCCCTCAGCCCTACGCCACGACGGCGCGGCGGTTTGGCGGGGAGGGGTGTGGTGTCGCACAAGTACAAAGTGCGCGCCACCTACTTTCGCCGCGCGCCGCCATGCACGCACGGCGCGGCGTTCTTACGACGACAGCCACGAGCGCCCTCTGCTGCAATTCCGCTCGTGGCCACCACTGAACGACATCGTTCACTTGGGACTGAGATAGCAACCAGCTAGGACCTTCGTAATCAGATAGGCACCTGTGAAGACTTGGCTATCAGTTAGGCACTAGGCAGGACTCTAGCTCAACTATGTAGCAACATTCTGCAGTACTATGTAAAAGTTAAGTATTGTATACATTCTGTGCAATATATATCTCTTTCTAATTTACTCTAGTGTTTATAGTTTCTGGCTGCTCCCCTCCGTACCTGCACCAGCGGGCTATCTTTATTCCTGTGTCGGTCTCATTCCACTCGGCCACCGACACCTACGACGAGGCTGGGACACAAAAGCGGCGACGAAGTTGGGACACAAAAATACTATATATTAATGTGATTACGTTTAGCTCAAATCAAATGTTTTTAAACCAAAAGGACCAAATTGCTAGGGTCATAGATACCTAGAGTTGTAAATTACCTAAGTAACATAACCTTACTTATGCTAAGGAAAACACACATACAGCCAAACCAAATGGGAACCGACGATGGAAGTAGCCACGCAATCCGTAAGATGGCGCCTTAGACCGCGCGTCCATTCTCTCCTGGCATTTTGATATCAATAACCTAATTTATATTATTCTAATGTCATTACGTTGCTGTGAATTTCCAAGTAGTTATTGTATGTATTCCTATCTCATTATGTCCCGATGCAGCTGCCTTGTCATTATATATTTATTAGAGAAATCAAGATCTCTACAATTGATATGGTCGCTATAAATAGTTCGGTAACTAATTCTATAAAAATTTCTGAAATTTTTTTTGAATAGGTGTATCCACTGGTACTAAGTAAAATAACCAACATTACATGAGATCTAACCAAATTTTGCTGTGGATGGCATGAGTTCCGAGACTTCCATATTTTTACGCATTTTATTTGTTTGGTGGCATTTAATATTCACACGTTAGATCTAGATTGACTGCTGTTAGAGAACATCAAAATGATACAATGTTTAAGCGTGAGTCTCCTGAAAGATGAACTTCTTGGTGTGGAAAATTTGCAGGAGTTTTTGCTTCGAATTTCCCGAGAACGATGTTAATTGGTGCTTCACGTATACAGATCGACAAATTGTCAAATAACTTTGGCTTTCTTATCCACTGGAAAAATCGCTTGATGTACGAAGTGAAGTACATCTTATAAAAAAGGGATCTGCATTAGTAGTAAACATACAGCTACGGACGTTTGGTAGGCTGCCGACGAAGGAGTATTTAATGCTCTTGTTTTCGAAGCTTAGTGAGCTTACTTTCCAAGTCATGGGGCTCTAAATAACTACTCAATTGCACGTTTCCGAAGGTTAAGGTGTTTTTCGAGAAAGACTTTACCAAATTGGTTTATGAAGAAACTTCCAGCACTAGCGTCTGTAGTGGTGGTACGGACCTTTTGGATATTGATCTACCGTCTGGACTACCTATTCCGTTACGAATACATTGGCACCCCATTAAATAGTCGACCACATAGCCAGTCCAATCTGTATAGCCCTTATTTGGTTTCAAGGCGATGAAAGTCTAAATATATTACACAGCCAAAAGTTTCACATGAGATTTGAGGAATACCCTTGTCATATCTGCAAACATCAACCAAACAGAAGGAGATATTTCTTTTGCGAATGTCTTTTTTGTAGCGAAGATCTCATGAATCCGAGAGGAATTTTAATTATTCACTCAGTATCTGCATCCAACAACTTAATTTGTAAAGGACGTTCAGGTTATCGTTCGTTGATAGTGTTCGTCACACTTCCGCACACAGTTCTATTCTCTCGATTAGCCACTCACCTAACATTTACTAAAAATTATCATTTGGTTTTTGTTGTTTTGGTAGGTATTGACAATAAAGCTGAAGCTGAATTAATACTTTTTGTGCTTTCGTAAGGCATGCCCGCTAATATGATCTTTTTTCTCCTTCTTTCAGTTTCACATAAATGTGGAATCCAATGAACGTATTCAGATTAACAAAGATGAAATATGAAGAACGTGGTTTTAGTCGAAATTACGTACTTCTCCTGAGAGACTACATAGGTGTCATTTGTTGATTGATTTCTTTGACATTCATTCGAATGATACCGACATTTCGTTTTAAATTGTGGAAACGCCAGAAGAACTATGAAATAACTGTGACGATTCCACGAATTGTAGTTCGACGGGGTCAGTTGCGCCAGTAACAGTTCTGAAGAAGAATACCTTCCAAGCCTAAAAAGAAACACGTACTACATCAGCTTTCAGCGACAAAGAAAAGGCAGTGAAATATTGGTCAAACGAAAGAGGGAAAAACGCTTGAAGTTAAGCAGTGTTCAAAGGAATTTTCGTTTCGTACAATCTGAGCGTAAACTTTACAAATGGATGAAAGAATTACATGAAATAAGAAATATGCGCCAAACGGAAGGTCGACAACATCGTAAAGGAGAACTGTTCGAAAGATTTAGAACTGCTCGAGGCAATACACCGTTACCGATGTAGATGTGCGAACTTCATCTGGCATGATGACTGCTAATTTCTAGGCATCGGCAGCCTGACTACGCAGGTTCAAGAAAACGTATAGAATAGCAAGTGACAAAATTAGCAAGTTTAAGTCACGTAAACTTTTAGATCAGCTACCAAGGTTGGACAGTGGTATACAAAAATTCATAGCTGACATAAAGACGAAACTTGCTGTTATCCCCGCAGCTGCTGTTCATAACGCTGATAATTTCGGGGTGAAAAACTGACGGAGTCGATTGCCGAATCAATGAATCTAATGATTCATTCATATTCGATAATGCCAGTGATAAGTTATCAGTGGTTTACTGTTTCCACAGCTCTATATCTATCTTGAATAACCTCAAAGCAAATTAGGACCAAAAATAAAATAAAAGAGGACTGTTTGGTTGCAAAGATCGTGTAGTCCACGTATCAAAAAAGATGGAAAAATGAAAAAGAATAATTTTCAAGATTTCGTTCGAAACGTATTCCTACCTGTTGCAGAAACTAATCCATTGCTTTTGTAGGATTCATAATCGGGACATAACGACGCCTTTGTTTTTGTCGAGTACGGCGAACAATCTGTAAATTTAATTTTGATTCCGCCTGAAACTACTATACCTGGCGTCATATAAGAAGGCTCTTTTGCGCATAAAGATCGAGCGATATGGGTAGCGTGGAGGGGAGGAGCTACGGCCGAACTCCAACAGTTGCGTCTGCGGGAGAAACATTGCGTAACTCGCGGCCAGCCACGCGCCTACAGAATGAACATTATTGGCTGTCATTGCGGTAAAGGGAGGGGATGCGCAGAACGGCTGAAAACTGGGCCGCCTACGTTGGTGACGCCGACTATAGTGTGACTCTACATCTCCATAAAGAACGTTTTCGACGGTGGAAAGCATTTTTGAGAAACTTATGAAACATAATTTCCGATACCTCTCCCTCATTTCAGGTTTATCAGCGGACAGTTTTCTTAAGCTCTAGACATTTGTGCATTTTGTTCGCGACCTTTTAAGAATTTGATAAAATGTGCCTGGTATGCAGTGCTATATGCACAACAACTACAGGGTCCATTTCTGAATCCATCCCAGTTCTGTCTAAATAAAACTAGTGGCTACTGCGAAGTTCCCAAGTGCATCAATTTGTCCTTTGTATGGTGTACCTGCTGCAAGAAAAATGTTTTTGTCATTCAATAGACACTTCGCATTTTTGACGAATACATGGAATAAACAAAAAACTGTTTCACTAATAGTTAAATGTACAACATTCAAAAATTATTTTATGGAATGGCCGATAGGAATTGTTACAAAATGAGGTGCTCATTGACGGAAATCCTTATTCGCTTCCATTCACTCCTTTGTAAAACAGGATGTAGGTGTTTAAAATTGGTGTCTGAATTCTCGATGATTCCGCTACGTGGAGCTGCGTGAGCGATTCGCTGAGTAGCGCGATAGACGGGTAGGGCTGTACAAACTGCTGTTATAAGCTGTTTTTTGCGTGATAAAAATGCGTAACTTCAACATTCCTTTGTTAGGGCTTTCGCGCCCCAGTGCGACGCCACCTAGAAACAAAGCCTCACAGCGCACGTCTCACAAGGCTGTGACGTCACGCGCAGGGTCATAACAAACCGAGCTCTTTGACTCTTTCGCTACTACCACGTGGTGTATACTGTATTGTCCTTCGGACTTGAGTGAATATATTGGATTGTGCAAAATTTGTTTGAAGTGCTGAGCAGAATGCCCCGAAGGTGTTGTATGCCTAATTGCAGAGGCAATTATGACAATGACAGTAAAGTTTCTGTTTTATTTTCCGTCGGATGAAGCTCTTAAGACGTAAGCCAAGGGTACATGATTCCCTAAATTCCTTAACAACCACACCACTCTAGACAATATTGCACTAAAATATTTAATGTGTGGCTCCCAGGACAATTTACAATACCTAATAACACTACCTAGTATTCTGTTGGCAAATCTCTTTAACTAGCGTGAAGAAGGTTCACTGTAGTTTGCACTAGTTTCTGTGCGGTAATGTTTTATAGGTGTAAAACTGCAGGTGACTGCCAAATGAAGTATCTGTCATACAAAAGTAAAATTTGAAATAGATAACAGGCTGAGAGCACTTCGATTTATTGTCAGTTTTTCCGATTACGGTACCCCATTTACAATTAAATTATGCAAGGCGACTTACACGGTGAAAATAGTGCTGTCGGAGTTATGGGATTAGAAATTCACATTTTCAAAACGTGAGTGTCGGAAATTACGAAAAAGTTTTTCACCTTCGGAGGTACAGTTTACGACATTTGAACAATTTAATTCTGAAATGAGGTATAATGTTTGTGTAAATATTTACGTACAAAAACACAACGCATAATTTACCAGGAAAGTGTTGAATGTTTTTACGTACGTGACACTGATGAATATAGAAATTCGCGGTTGCAAAACGCGTGCGTGACGGGAATTACGAAAAAGTATTTTCACTTTCATAGCTTAGATTACGAAATTTGAACAATTTAATTCTCCAGTGAGCAGTTCTACCGTTTGTTTACAGATTTATTTGTAAAACACTATGAGTAGTCACCCAAGGAAGTGTTGAATGTTTTCATATACGCGGCGCAGAGCCTAACAAGCCGCCCGGCCACGTCTGACCCCTAGTCGTGACGTCACGAGGCCTTGTTTCTAGGTGGCGTTGCCTAGTGCCCCACGGTTGCTTTCCCCCACCACTCTTCCTTTGCTGCACGTGTGTGACCGACAGCTCTCGCTCTCGCGTCTTCTTAGTTTACCTAAAATATCCGTCCTGAATCTAGTCAAATGGGACACTTTTAATCCATCTTGCGAATGTTCAGTATGAGCAGAAAAGAGCCATTTTTATTGCTCAGTGGGATGGTTCATTTTTTTCTTTATGCCTGTTAGGAGACCACTGTGATTAATTCACCAATCACCTTAAATATCAAAGCATCGACAGAGTGCCATCACTACGGAAGATACATTCAGTAATACACGAGGGTTTGTTGAACCAGACGAAAGCAAGGTATTGGTACGGAATTAAAGGAGCAGTTGCTGAATAAATGTAGTAAGTTCGTACTCAAATTATTGCCCGTGATGAGAGCACTTGCAGCATAGCTCAACTTGCAATTTACGTAAGTGCCGGGCAAGCAGTTTCTCTGTTACCGCGGAACTTTGAAAAGTACCACAACCGGAAAAAAAATATTTTAATGGCTGTTAAGGAAATTTAGATCGATATGCAATTCATACTCGAGCGCTGAACAGAACTGCAACTGATGACACCCCTGCAATGTGCAATGTTGTCAGAATGGGTACGTTATGTAGGGCACATGGAAAAAAAGTGCACGAAACTGCGCGTTCCTCAATTTTGACTATAAACTGCCATTTACATCAAGAACAACTGGGTGTAAACGTTTACCACTAGTTTCAAAAAATGTTCAAATGTTTGTAGAGTCTATGGGACTTAACTACGGAATCATCAGTCCCTAAACTTACAAACTACTTATGAACTAGCTAATCCTAAGGACGGCACAAATATCCATACCCGAGGGGGGATTCGAACCCCCGACCGTAGTGGCCGTGCAGACCGTGACTGGAGCGCCTCAGTCCCCTCGGCCACCGCGGCCGGCATTACCACTAGTTTACCTCAATCATGGATAACATTGCAAAAATTGTAAGTTGCTAAAAATTGCTCTCAAACTTTTGTGATTTTAGACAAGAAATAGCTCTGTTTCCTTATATTAAATGTTGTCCACCGTCAGACTTCGAAGATGAGTAATAGATCGTTGACCTCGCTTTCGTGAAATACATCATGGGGTATGTACATGATTTAAATAAAACTTTGCAACGTAGAAATAAATTAATCGCTATCATGTGTGACTGTAATGAACGTTTCCATTTGCACCTTTTGCTTTTTAAAAGTCAGGTTCAAGAAGGAAATTTGGACAATTTTCCCTCTCTAAAATCCTTGCATTAAAGTAGTTATGACCGCATCTTCAAGTTCACAAAAGTGTTGCAGTCATTGCATGAAGAACTTGAAGAGAGGTTTGAAGAAATAAAATAACTAAACATACACTCATTTTTATGGCGGCTTTTCCGGTGCGCTCAGAGGATGTCCCCATCAAGTTTCCAAATAGGGCTAATAAAACGACAGACCGCTATTACCATTAAATGGTGAATTCACTTCATTTTATAAAGACGTTGATCAACAATAATTCCCGAGAATTCATGTCCTTGCTCTGAAATGTGTTGCAATGCTCTGAACAACGTTCGTTTGCGAGTACATGTTTCCAGTTATGAATATTAACAAAACAGAATCAAGGGCAAGTCTGATGCTTCGTTGCAAGCTGTATTTCGTAATGCAACTGTCAAACCGATTGTGCGGAATATGAGAAAATTAGTGCCAAAGATCAACAAAGAATGTTGAAATATCCTGACTAAGAGAAGGGATAGGTTGTTGGGACACATTCTGAGACATCAAGGAATCGTCAGCTCAGCATTAGAAGGAAGTAGATGGTGTAAATATCGTAGAGGGAGACCGAGGGACGAATACAGTAAGGAGATTCAAAAGGATGTAGGATGCCGTTCGTATTCTCACATGTGAAAAGAAAAAGAAAATGGAATTCAAAACAGCGGAAAAAGCTTCCATGTCAGGATCAGTTTTACGAACTCATGCTCTTGTGGTGAAAAGTTTGATAGTTCAGAAAACTTTATGTCTAGTGAATGGGACTACCTTTGTCGTGATTACAGGTACGGTACGAAAGCTTTGAGTGGTTAGGATTGGCTTCTGGTGATTGGTTTGAGTTCAGAAGAACAACATAGTATGTCATATCAGTTCATGTCCAAAAATGAGTAGAAATATGTCATAAATCTTGAGTACAGAGGCTTGCATAGGACAGAGAAGCGTGAAGAACTGCATCAAACCAGTTTGCGGGCTGAAGACCACAACAACGGTGGAAAATAGTTGTAGTCACTAATCTATCTGTCTATACACAAAAATTTGCGTTATTACTATAATTGTCTTTCGTTTTAATAGTTTACTAACAACAAAACGACTCTGATCTCGCTAAGCCCCGTGACAACACGTTCCCCTCCTAGCATTGCTGTGGCACTGGTTTTTCCGCCTCTCTCACTGTTACTGTTACGAAAAACAGATTTTAGGACAGTATCGGAACTCCTAAAATTCTGTAGCAATTCGAATTAATTTTGCAATCTCATTTTTCTTCTCAAAACTACTAACCTTCGTTGCAGTGACGAGCGGATTTTTATCAACCGGTCGTTCAACTAAACTGGTAATAAAAACTCAATTAACAACACCAAACGCTCTGTTGAAACGTCAGTATTAAGTGCATATCACCAACAATTTCTCTGTACTGAAGAGTTATGACATATTTCTACTCATTTTTGGACAAGAACTGATATGACATACTATCTTGTTCTTTTGAAATCAAACCAATCACCAGAAGCCATTCCTAATCACTTAAATCTTTCGTACCATATCTGTAATCACGACAAAGGTAGTCCCATTCACTAGACATAAAGTTTTGTGAACTACGAAACTTTTCACCACAATAGCATGAGTTCGCAAAACTGATCAAATGTTCAAATGTTTGTAAAGCTTATGGGACTTAACCTGCGGGGTCATCAGTCCCTAAACTTACAAACTACTTATGAACTACCTTATACTAAAGACGATACAAACATCCATGCCCGAGGGGGATTCGAACCCCCGACGGGGAACAGACTCGCTTATCGTAGCATAGCGCCTCAATGCGCTCTACCGCTTCGCCGCGGCGCAAAACTAATCCTGATATGAAAGTGTCTTCCGCTGTTTTAAATTCTATTTTCTTTTTCTTTTCACAAATCCAGGGAAATAATAAACACTTATATCCCTAGTAACAGCTAAAAAGTGCTCTGACGTAAAATACTGTGGAGACGTTACGAACCCAGTACCTAATTCTATGACAACTATGTAAAGTCATATATCCGTAGTTGAATTTATCCACCAGCAGTGACATATGGATCTGTAATGAAAATTTAATGACGTCATGCTTAACCTACCGACGTCCTTTATATGCACGAAAACGCGTTAAATCTCAAAGGTGAACTCAAAAGGAATGAGGAAGTACGCGTGTCTGACTGGAAACATCGGCACTTATCATTGTTTTTAATAACGCATGAAGAGACATTGAAAATTATTCTTCACTAGTAGTACAAAAAAATGTTCAAATGTTTGTTAAGCTTATGGGACTTAACTACGGGGTCATCAGTCCCTATACTTACAAACTACTTATGAACTACTTACGAACTAGGACGGCACAAATATCCATGCCCGAGGGGGGATTCGAACCCCCGACCGTAGTGGCCGTGCTGACCGTGACTGGAGCGCCTCAATCGCCTCGGCCACCGCGGCCGGCCACTAGTAGTACAGTGTACTTTGTCCAGGTCTTCAAATGATATTGAGTTGCGACGCAGCTCTCTTCGAGGTATCGATTATCTTGCGCCGTGCATCAGAGATTGGTACCTGGGTATGATACGAGCGTTCTCTGCTGGCGTTGCCGAGGAGGAAAGTGACTAACACCGACGAGGAGGTAGGTGGTGGCACTCAAGCGGGCAGGGGTCCGGGCTTAACGTACAAACAGCAAGCTAGTGTACAGCAGAGACCAGCAGGCGTCAGCGCGGACGTTCCTAGGCGAGCCGCACCGAACTGTGACTAAACACCGGAGGTTTGGATGGCCGGCGAGAAAGACAGTCCTCAGCGCACACATCATGCCACGTAAGCAAGGTAGTTCCGAGCCGGCGCGATCGCTAGCCGATTGGCCGGCCGCTGGGGCACACCCCACTGCCTCATAGCGGGCAGCCACTAAGCTAGCGATCGCTCCGGCTCGGAACTACCTTGCTTACGTGGCATGACGTCTGCGCTGAGGCCTGTATTTCCCGTTGGCCGCGGGAGGTTTGGCGCGGGCTGCGGCAGCAGGCCTTTGCGACGTAGCCGGTGCGTTGAGAGCCGTGTGACGCTACGAGGCGTGTTGCTTGGTATGCCGTCTGTTTTCTCCATCTGTGTTGTGAACGACCGTGGCTGACGACATCCGCGTTGGAGCGCGATGTGTTGTTGTAAAAAATGTGAGGTCCTAAATCTTTCTACTGGGAAGTTATCACTTGCGTTGCAAATTGCAGCCGGCCGCGGTGGCCGAGGGGACTGAGGTCCTTCAGTCACGGTCTGCACGGCCACTACGGCCGGGGGTTCGAATCCCCCCTCAGGCATGGGTATTTGTGCCGTCCTAGATCGTAAGTAGTTGATAAGTAGTTTGTAAGTTTAGGGACTGATGACCCCGTAGTTAAGTCCCATGAGCTTTACAAAGATTTGAACATTTGAATTTGCAAATTGCAGTATGTGGTGTACCAGTGCATCACTACCTTGTTATTCAAAGACCGGCTCTACAGTGTGTGTGTACTTTGGTTTTAAGCTTCTTGTTGGTTGTCATATCAGGGTTTTTGTGTTTTGCCATGCTGGAACGTTTCAGAGGTGTATCTGATGTGCATTTAAATTTATTGTGTTCCTAAAGCCCCGTTTACACCGAAGCGAACACAAGCGAACGAGCAGTAGCGAACGAGAATTCGCTCTGGTGTAAACACTATGCGCGCGCTGTACGGTCACGTTCGACTCGCATTCGCAGCTGTTCGCTTGTGTTCTGCTGTGTGTCGGTTTCAGGGCGAACCATCAAAGGAAGTTCGCGTCCTCTCCGCTTCAGCGCTAGCGTATGCGACAAACTGTGTATGCTCGCCTTGCGGCAGTGTGCTGGTTTCTCTTCCGTTCGCCACGGTCTGAACGCTTTATTCGCAAGTACAAGCCAATGAGTGCGCGCACAGGCGAATTCCTGGCGAATGCGCATTCGCCTGTGTTCGCTCGTGTTCGCTTTGGTGTAAACGGGGCTTAAGGAAGACCTGACTAAAGATGCTATTCACGAGATGTTTAATGTAGTGCTCAACGTGCGAGTTCCTTGATATTGGAGTAATGGTGTTTAAAATGTTATTGGCGTGTCTCGTTTTATTGCTCAACATTAAGGCTAGTAAAAGGGGGAGCTTATTACTGCATTTATTTCCTTGTCTTTTAAATAAATGTATCCTGATGTATGCAATAGTTGTCATTAAATGAGAGGGAAAACTTGCTTGCTTGTTAGTAGGCACAGGCGGTGTTTATTGCAGGCGACTGTGAGCATGCTTGTTAAGGTTTCGCGGTTTCCAGATTGTGCTGGTGTCCATTTCTAGTTGTTGTCGCGCCACATAATGCTTCCGTGTTCTCGCTTGGCGTGTTTGTCTTGCGGCTGTGCCTGATTCTGCTTCAAGGATTTCCTTGTTCTTTTACGGTCCGTTCTTGCTATATTAGGCAGATGAATTGAGAGATTTATTGTACTATTTTCTGTCACAGACTTTTTTTTAAAGATAGATTAGAGGCGTCTGAGCTGTTGGCACCGCAGATGATGTTGACGTGCGTCATTATTCTCTTTCTGTGAATGTGTGGGCCTGTCCCTTTAGCCGTCTAACGCTGCGCCGATTGAGTTGTTCCAATGGGCCGTTCAAATGTTCAAATGTTGGTAAAGCTTATGGGGCTTAACTGCAGGGTCTTCAGTCTCTAAACTTAAAAACTACTTATGAACTAGCTTATACTAAAGATGGCACAAACATCCATGCCCGAGGGTGGATTCGAACCCCCGACGGGGAACGGCCTCGCGCATCGTAGCACAGTACCTGAACGTGCTCGGTCGTTCCGCCGCAGCCAATTCGCTGTCACTGTCACCACTGCAATAGGTGATGTGACGTGTGTTTATGTTAGCTCATACAAATTCCCGAGGCCTACTTTTGTAATATGAGTCCCCAGAGTCCAGCTGATGAAAACTGAAGCTAGAATTTGATGCTGTGCCCCTGTACGTGCCTATAATAATGCATATGAATGTGAACTACCTTATGTCTTTATGTTTATGAAAATGTGGTGTAAAGGTTTGACTTCTCGCTGTCGTGTCACGAATATATACGTATACATATTCTCAAGTTTAACTTACTTTCTTTCCTCAACTTATGAAAGTAGCTTATTGCTAAATTGCGTGTTGTATGTTATGCCCTAACGCAAATCGTGGCTCCGCTGAAAAAGTAGATTTTGCTTTCTTTGGAATGACATCTAACGAATACATTTATCAATGTCAAATTCTTTCTTGCTTAATTAATGGAAGGGGCTTTTTGGTAAATTGTTTATTGTATTTAACATGCTTAAATTGAAGCCGTTGCCCTCCTTACGTTAACACATTTCCATTCCTTAGATTAACTCTTAACTATGGTATTTCTCAAGTTAGTTTTTTGGTCTTCGCTTACAGGTGCATATTGATAAATTGTTTATTGAATACTGATATCTAATGCAAGTCACTGCCCCGTTGAAGTAAATACATGTCCCTGAAAACAATAAAAATTATATGCTGTAACCCTGAATACTGCTGCCAGTTGTATTTTTTTGGTCATGCCCTTCCACTCCATAGCCTCCTGCACTGCACCATACCTTTGTACTGGCATTTCAGATATCATAAATTTTTTGTGCTGGACCAGGATTCTAATATATATACAAGCCTATCGAAGCGATCTAAAGGAGTTGGCAGTCTCAGAGAAAGCAACGAAGTAATGCAACTATATGGTTCTGAGAAGGTCGAATAACGTAAAAGAGGACGTCTGAATTAAAATTCCATCCCAGCACCATAATTTACAACGTCTCAGGTTCAAATACAATAAGATTCATGTGACCTTCGAGCAGGAAAAAGGTAAAAAACCTTTGGCGGAGTAGTATTGTTAAGAACTTCCTATTGATATTCAATTACGATACTTGTACCTCTATCAGTAAACAAATAAAAATTTTTGTGTCAACGAGACTGGTTTCACTACTCAAGCGCACCCTCGCTTCATATACGAATACACTCCCATAGGATTTGGTTATTCCTTACTACCCCAATAATTGGTAGACCAGCTACATCGTAACATAAAGAAGAAATTGATTGGAAATTTCGCTTTAAACAACTTTCCCGGACACAGAAACAATAATTAATATCTTGATGTTACACCTTTAGTGAGAATCAGTCAGATTATTGAAAGGAAATGACATGAAAAAATCGCACTGACTTGTTTTATGGCCCACTTTAGATTTACTTGTAGTTTTATGATATTGCAAACATTTCGAAAAGAATAATGAAATGTAAATAATAAAAAATTATGGGCGATACGATTACGACTCTACTATTGTGATAATATCTATACACCCAACACGTTATTTGATGTTTGAGTTCAGCTTTGACAATCATACTCTTTTTTTTAACATTTACGTCTTTAAACTATTATTTTAATATCTCTCTCAAATTTTTACAATATTTTTCCGTTAAAATATCATCACCTGTCTTGCCTTGGTAGTTTGTTCAAAGTTTATTTTCTTTGCCATTTACTGGTTACGAATGACTATAGCCTGGAAGGAACGTAGCCTACATTTCGCATTCGGACACGTGACTCTCTTCTCCATACACCATCATTCTTTCTGTATTGGATGATTTTCTTATTATAACCCAAGCGTTGTCATTTCAAAGCAATGGCGCACTGAAAATGACCACAACACTTCGTTCTTACGACAATAAATTATAATCTAATGCAACAATCAAATTAGCAAAAAACAAAGTAACGTCCACAAAGTATCGATTAAACCGAAGAACCAATGAAAGGAGAGAAATAGAAAGAGGGTTCAACGCCATCTGTAATAAGAATAAATAAATAAATAAAAACTGGGTCAAAATTCTCCACGAAACCCAGAACGAACTTGAACAAACGACCGCAAAGCATCGATCTCCCTTAAACAAAAAGAAATAAAAATATAACCACCACTGACAATTTTTTTCCTCTTGCTTCATAAAAGGTTTTCGCACAATCTTATTAATTGACACGACAATATTCTGCAAGATTCTGATTTGTTCAAAGGTAAAAGCGCTTTCTCTGAAAAATGCATTTGTTGTCTTTTGTGAACATAGGCTTCTGTATCACATGTACACAAACTGGGGAGATACTTTTACAGTGACTGTTGTAAACGACGTAATGATAGTAGTTAGTAACTTTGTATATAGATAAGTACTAGAGCTTTGCGGAATTCGGTATTAGCACACTTATTCCGTTTGTTATTTTAGCTGTAAAAGAAAATGTACTAATACTTTGAAACAGAATATTTGCTCTTTATTTTAGCGCACAACAAAGTAACATGAAAAGTCATATTTAAACTACAGAAAAGGTAATACAATCTACGTTAAAAGCGTCCGTAGCAACCATGCCAATGACAAACATTTTAGTACACGGATTGATTCTAATTAATGACTTTCAACGCATTCCATTAATAGTGAATAATTGTTTTAAAAACAGGTAATTTATTGCAATGTATACACTTCCCTTCCATTTCATTAATGAACGACAATTGCCACAGAAATATAGGATTCCATTTATATATGAAACTACCAGTATCTGCACGTTGTTTAGAATATTTATTATCACAGTATCATCCCAGTTGTGCAGATGTTGAAGAAGGCCAGTGTTCAGTTCATTGTTGCATATTTTACGGCATGTTCACGAAATTGAACAAACGCACATTTTAGAGGGAGCACTCTTACATCTGCACAACTCTAAACAGTGTGAAAGAGAGCTCAATTTAATTCATAAGAGTGCAGGAAACCCTTTTAGGAGCCAAGGAGAAAAAAAAATCATATCAACAGGTTTCGAACTACTGACCACATGCATCACAACGTAACGTACTACCCACTACACCACAGTGAATAACTACGATAGCGTCTATTAATTTTCGTACTATTCCTGGCAGTTGCTAACATTTAAAATGACATTTTTAGACACTGGATTATAATTTATCGTACTATGAACGACGTGCTTTTATTAATTCTTCATTGTGCCTCCGTTTTGTAATGACAACGCGCAACTTATAATACGAAAATCATTAAATACAGGAAGTAAGATGGTATATGCTTGAGAAAGTTCTGGGCGAGAAATGTCACGTGACACTTCATAGCGCCTAGTTTACGTGAAATCAAGGGACGGCGTCAAGTCGTCCTTATTTTTGCAAATATCTATGTAACGGTGCGAGTTACGAAAAAAAAAGGAAAAAAAAAACATGAGAGAGGAAAGTTGTAGAGAATTTTCTCCTCTACAAATTCGGTTATTCAATTTTTGTGTCTTATGAAGGGTTTGTATTGAAATTACATTTACATTACAAACGGCTTTTTTTAGTGTTACTAACGTCTTTTTGGCCGAAAAATTTGAAAGGGGAGGTTATGGTCTCTGGTGGCCAACAATTATGTCTGTAAAATTTGGTGCCGATTGGGTGAACGGTTCGTCCTAAAAAGTGGGAACACGTTACGGACAGACAGACAGACAGACATAGTCAAATCGCCGTTATTTTTGCATATATCTTTGAGACGATGTAAGATATGAAAAAAAACATAAGGGAGCAAAGTTTTAGATAATTTTCTCCTCTACAGATATGTCTATTCAATTTTTGTGTCAGATGTACGGTTAAGCAGTTATTTTCATTTAAATTTCAAGCTTTCAAAAGACGATCGCAAAGGCCCACTTCTAGTGTTACTACCGTAACCTGATTTATCATGTTATTTTTCTGCTAATCAGGAAGTAATTCGATGCTCACACAGATGCCAAACGTAGTATACAATGTTGCCAATTCTTCATTCGACTAGTTGACATGCAGAATATATTTGCTCTGTGTTCCTCATGCTAATTAGTGCTTACGGAGTCAATTAATTCTGATAATTGTGTTGGCATATGTCTTTTAGTAATGTTATCGTAAGAAAAAAAACTACAGAACGATTTAGATATCTTTGTGGTGCAAAAATTAGCTATTGCTCCTAAATTATCAAGCGTGTCAAGTCGAACACATGACTACTGCAAGGAATCCGATAAACTTCGCTTACAAGATCTATTATTCAAATTTGAACAGCGTAAATTCAGTTAAATACCTGGGAATGACTACTACAAAAGACTTAGATTATAAAGAACATCTGCCGCAGCATCCTAAGTAAGTAGCTATGGACAGAAAGTGGTAGATTGTTATTCATCATGTACAGATAAAACATTAAACGTAGGAGGAAGATTTACTACTTATGCCTAGTGTTATCTCACTAACATTCTTACGTTTTCTACCATTACTGATAACCTACTCTCACTTTTTTCCCCTTTCGTTACTAGTTCGATGGTATGTGGTGTTATGATACTTTGATTCAACTTACATAAGCTCTAACCTCTGACTTTCTTGTCCGGTTCTACAGCAACCTTTCTCGAAGCTTATCTTAGCAGAATATGTGTCCCTCCAAGTTTACCTGCAAACAATATTCGCTATGAGATCAAAGGATGAGGAATTGAGTCTGACGACTTGGAAGTCGGAGCGGCCAGTAATTGAATCAACTTTTATCCTCCTCAGAATTACAATTGCAAAGACAGTTTAGTGCGCTTAAGATCAAAGGAAAGAACTTTGTTGCAAAACGTATAAAGCGACAAAGTAATCACTGTATAAATATACTCGCATTATGACTTTCCAGTTCAGGAAATGAGAGATACATAGCTGAAAGAGTCCGGTCATAATGGAATAAAAGTTCACGAGGCGTTGCAGCTAGACGCTACCTTTTAATTTAGCGATCAACCCGCACGTGACTGATATGCATTCATGATTACGACTGTTAATGACAAGTACTGATATCCATAAACTGTATATACTTCCAGAAGAACATCAAATGTGAAGATCTGATTTATTCAAGTCTGCATGCAAGGAAAATATAAATTACTTCTCTTTTCGGTTACTTTCTAAGAGATGTGTTTGAACTTAAAAAGTAACAAGCATTATTACGTCAGAGAACTCTATCGTTACCTTCGTGTTACCTGATCAAGTTATATTCAGACAAGAAACAGCATGTGTGTGTGTGTGTTATTTGTAATATTAACAGCAATTCATTGCCGTTAAAAGTCAGTTGTTAGCTGGCTGACAAAGGGGATAAGAGTATCATGTAGAACTAAGCGGGAGTTGTATCAAAATGTTAGAAGCAGTCAGAATGAAGATGCAGTAGCTCATTACAAACAGTACTGTAAGGTTCTGAAAAATGTCATTAAAAATGCAAAAAGTATGTGGTACGCAAAAAGAATAGCAAACTCTCGGGATAAAATTAAAACTATCTGGTCAATCGTGAAGGAAGTGTCTGGTCAGCAGCAGCAGGTAGAATATATAACGTCAGTGCGTAGTAGGAATGTTTCTGTTACTGACAAGTTAGATATATGTGCAATATTCAATAATCACTTTCTGAATATAATAGGGGAACTAAACAAAACTCTAGTTTCTACAGGTAATCATATAACGTTTTCAGAAAATGCCTTTCCGAGGCTGTTACCTGAAATGGTCCTTCATGATACTTCCATAGGTGATATTGAGTCAATAATTAAATCACTAAAGACTAAGGACTCTTGTGGATATGATGGGGTACCTAGCGGAATTCTAAAGTACTTTTCTCCATATGTTAGCCCAGTACTAAGCCATATTTGTAATTTTTCCTTTCAGAATGGTCAGTTTCCTAACAGATTAAAGTACTCAGTAGTGAAACCGCTTTATAAAAAAGGAGAAAGGGATAATGTAGACAACTATAGACCTATTTCCATGCCATCGGTTTTTTCCAAGGTTATTGAAAAGGCTGTATATTCAAGATTAATTGATCATTTCAGTTCACATAATTTCCTGTCAAACGTACAGTTTGGTTTTAGAAGTGGTTTAACGACTGAAAATGCTATATTTTCGTTTCTCTGTGAGGCACTTGATGGGTTAAATAAGAGGCTACGGACATTAGGCGTCTTCTTTGATTTAACAAAAGCGTTTGTTTGTGTTGATCACAAAATATTGTTGCAGAAGTTGGAACATTATGGAATACGGGGAGTAGCCCACAACTGATCCACCTCTTACTTAAATAATAGACAACAGAAGGTAATTCTCCGTAGTGTAGAAAATGGCTATGACGTGCAATCCCAATGGGGCACAATTAAGTATGGGGTGCCCCAGGGGTCTGTTTTGGGACCAATGCTGTTTCTTATTTATATAAATGATATGCCTTCGAGTATAACAGGTGATTGTAAAATATTTTTGTTTGCTGATGATACCAGTTTGGTAGTGAAGGATGTTCCTCGTAATATTGACACAGTATCAAATAATGCAGTTCAAGAGATAAGTTCATGGCTAATAGAAAATAAGTTGATGTTAAATCACAGTAAAACTCAGTTTTTACAATTTCTAACACATAATTTGACGAAATCTGACATTATGATTACACATAATGGGCATGTGATAAGTGAGAATGAACAGTTCAAATCTCTAGGTGTTCATATAGACAGTAAGCTGTCATGGAAAGCCCATGTTCAGGATCTTGTTCCAAAACTAAATTCCGCTATATTTACCATTAGAACAATATCTGAGATAAGTGATGTTTCAACACGAAAAGTAGTCTATTACGCTTACTTTCACTCACTTATGACGTACGGAATTGTTTTTTGGGGTAACTCGCCTGATGCAAAAAGGATATTTCTGGCTCAAAAACGGGCGGTTCGAGCAATATGTGGTGTAAGTTCGCGAACGTCATGTCGACCCCTTTTCAGTAGTCTGGGAATTTTGACTCTGGCGTTACAATACGTTTTTTCCTTAATGTCGTTTGTTGTTAATAATATTAGCTTATTCCTACGAGTTAGTAGCTTTCACTCGGTGAATACCAGACATAAGTCTAATCTAAATTTGCATCACACCACCTTAACACTTGTGCAGAAAGGAGTACAGTATTCTGCGGCATCCATTTTCAATAAGCTGCCACAAGAACTAAAGAATCTTAGCACTAATCCACACGCTTTCAAATCTAATTTTTTCTATTACCATTCTTGTGTAACAATTAATGTATTGACTTGTTCCATGACCATGGAGTCTCACTCCTCAATTGGGTCCTATGGAACAGAAAAAACGAATAAAAAAAAGTATTGTGTACTTAGTGTCCAGGTATACAAATAGTGCCTGCATGAAATACCTGTTACACTGACGTCATTACACACCCTTTGAAATAATCTACTCATTTATATTTCTGCATACACAGAGTAAGTCAGGAGGAATGGTACATGCTGTGAGGGGTGATACTACTAGTAATTCTGAACAAACAAAAATCGCACTGACATGTTTTACGGCCAACTTTAGATTTTCTTGTAGTTTTATGATTTTTTGTAAACATTTCGACCAAAAATAATAAAAATGTAAATAAAAAAATTATTGGCGGTACGATCACGACTCTACTATTGTGATAATATCTATGCTCCCAACATGTCATATTCTTTCTGGCAGTATTTTAACAAACAGCCAAAATTATTTTATGTGTGTCTTTAACTTTGACAAACATACTCTTTTTTTAACTTTCTCCTGTTTAAACTATTATCTTAATATCTCTCCCACATTTTCATTATATTTTCCGTTAAAATATTATCACCTGTCTTGCCTTGGTAGTTTGATCAAAGTTTATTTTCATTGCCTGTAAGGATTACGAATGACTATAGCCTGGAAGGATCGTAGCGTACATTTGGCGTTCCGATATTAGCCACGTGACATCCCTCACCCAAACTCTCTTCAGCATACGCCATCTTTGTTTCTGTATTTGATGATTTTCTTATTATACGTCAAGAGCTGACATTTCAAAGCAATCCAGACAAAAGTCACTATGATCTTCATTACTTGTCGAAAGAAGTTTTTCTATTTCCTCATCTGTTAGATCCATACCACGTCTACGAGACGTGAAGAGCAAATTATGTAGTAGAAACAGTAGAATAATACTCATTTTCGTATTGTATAAACAATTTATCGAGAGTTAAACTCCTATTTACGAAATAAATTCAAATTTTTGAGTATTCTAATATGTAGGGTAAAATTTACACAATAAATATTTCCTAAAAAGCGGCACGAAACCATTTACAAGGAAAACTAGACGTAACACAATACAATTCAAATGTACTTACATGATAGGCAGCACGGTGCAAATCTGCTACCAGTGATGCACTCCACAACAAAACTTTTGCACGAGAAACTCAGAGCCTTCACTGACATCACTGTTGAGTTTTAAATGAGGAATAGCCAAAGCGTAAATACGGCATCTCCATTATTGCGACCATAATGAGTATTTAAAGAAACGTGGTAGCATATTTGCACCAGCGCTGCCGCTCGAGGGTTAGAAGGGTTATCTACGTAACTGGACCGATGAGTTGGTCATTATAAATACTGCACCACACCCTGATCGAGAAGCATTATTAAACAGTCGTTTCCACACTAGCGCGTACATTTTCATCGGCCACTACACTATGTGAAAATTGCGCATGTTGATTCCGTTGCCGGCAAATCTTGACTCATCACTGAAAAGAGTACGTGGACTTGGTCGATCATTGTCAATGATCCTCTGACAGAATTCTTGGCGGGTGGCAGCATCTCCTCCGTTTAGATCAAACGTTTATTAAGCTTAAGGGACTTAACTGCGGCGTCATCAGTCCCTAAACTTACAAACTACTTATGAACTAACTTTTACTACAGACGACACAAACATCCCTGCCCGAGGAGGGGGGGGATTCGAATCCCCGACCGTAGCGGCCGTGCAGACTGTGACTGGCGCGACGCAGACCGCTCGGCCAGTGCGTCCGGCTCCCTTCGTGTAGATGTTGTACACACTTGCCGACGAAATGGAAACAGACCTTGCTCGTGTACTGTGCGCATCACTCGTGTTTGTGGAAAGTTGGGCAGTAATTCTTCCAAAGCTAGTAGTTGGGCTGCGTTCCTTACTTGAAAAATCTTCTCAACTTAATTAAGAGTTTGTTGAAACGAACGTTCAAGACAACATTTACGATGGAAAGCGCACCATGCTCACGCAATCCGTGAAACAATCAGCAATCTAGCACTCTGAGATTCGGAAATCGTTGTTGGCTCTCGAATTCCCATTAGACAAACAATAGACAAACACCATGTCAGCTTATTCTGCAGGTGTGAAGAGCCGTGGCATTTTCACGACACTAAGTTGTATTCTGTGTTTACGTAACGACGTTGTAGTATCCTGCACTACGACAAGCACTGTCGGACTGAGACTTGATGTAAAAAAGCTGCACCATGCACAAGTGAACTGCGTACTGATACGTTTGGTAAAGAGGGATCTACACGTTTCCTGTCCCTAGTGGTCTTCATTTGTTTACCTGGAAACGATTAAAGAAAGAGCATATGTTTGTTAGAAGTTTTTGTTCAGAATCTCCAGTAGTATCACCCCTCGAAGCAAGTTCCTTTCCTCATGACTCAACCTGTGTGAGCAGAGAGATTTCTTATTTGACTATAAAATCTCGTCATTGATATATTCATTGTCAATTATTAACCTAAGTAATTATTAAAGCCAATCCCGAATGACATTTTTTTCGAAATCTTGTGTGTTGTTCACAAATTATAATTAAGAATACCACACTAATAAAATTAGAAGATTTAAAAATATTTTACACACCTAAAATGAACCACATCTTGTTATAAATGAACAAACAGATCTCAAACTTAAAAGTTTTCTAGAAACATTTATTGAAATATTAATAGCGGAACCAGGTTAACAACAACCAACCGGTAATAAAATTTTAATGCAGATTACACAAAAGAGTACCTTCCAAATTGTTTTCGTAAATAAACCGTTGGAGGTATACAATATCGTTGCCTATCACAATCACAAATTTGTAATACACACTGTACTGAAGATATACCCTTTCGAATGATCAATATATCGTTGATATAGATATAAACAAACTGTTGTAACCGTAAAATATCGTTGACAAACACCGGTAAACATCACTAATAGCAATAAATTATAGTATATACGAACTGTACAAGGCCTGGTGGCGTAACAACGATATTATATGGAAAATGCACGTTACAAGGGGTATGTAAAATCTAATTTTATATAAATATTATTGTATCCTATCACTTTTATGTTATAAAGCCTCACGAAATTTGTATTATACAATTGCCGCTGACCTTAAAATGGCTTTGTAGTCGCAATAGCTATTGTTTAAAAATATATAAAAATTAAATCAGTGATTTCATATTATGTCGTTAAGTGACATTTACAACGCTGCAGGACAAAAACATTACAACTTACCTCACTTATTAAAAGGAAGTCTCCCGGTTCTGATTGTGTACCAATTATGCTCCTTTCACAGTCTGCTGATGCTAAGTCTCATACACAAATGCTCACCCAGCGATGTATCCCTAACCGAAGACTGGATAATTGCACAGATCACTCTGATATTCAAGAAAGGCAACACGAATGATCCGCAAAATTACAAGCTGATATCACTGACGTAGGTTAGCAGCAGGATTATAGAACATATAATTTCTTCAAATAATACGAGCTACTTAGAAGAGAACGATCTATTGACCTAAAGTCAACACAGATTCAGAAATTATCATTCTTGTGAAACACAGCTAGCTCTTTACTCACATTATGTGGTGAGTGGTATCGACAAGAGACCTCAAATCGATTTCGTATTTCAGATTCTCGGAAGGCATTTGACACTGTAACTCACAAGCAACTTCTAATCAAATTGAGGGCTTATATAATACCGACACAGCTGTGCGATTGAATTAGAAATTTCCTCTCAGAAAGGTCACAGTACCTTGTAATTGCCGGAAAACAGAAGTGATATCTAGCGATCCCCAGGGAAGTGTTATCCAGATAGGACTCCTACTGTTGCTTATCTATGTGAACGAATTAGGAGAGAATGTGAGCAGCTCTCTTAGACTATTCGCGTATGATGCTGTCATTTATCGGTTAGTAAATTCATCAAGAAGATAAAGAGCAACTACAAAATAATTTTGGTAAGATATCTGCATGGCAAAAATTGGAAATCGACCCTAAATAATGGTAAGTATGAAGTCACTCTGAGCAATAAAATAAATCACTTAAACTTCATTTACACAATAAATCAGTCATATCTACAGGCTGTCAATTCAACTAAATACCTAGGTATGACGATTACTTAAGTAGGAAAGAACACAAATATTGTAGGGAACCAAAAGCTATGTTTCATTGGCAGAACACTTCGGTTCTCCTAAAGAAACTACCTACGCGTGGAGAAGACAGTTCAGTTTTGAAGTATCGTTGCGCATTGTGCGTTCTCCACCAAGTAGGACTGACGGAGGTTATGCATAAATTTTAGAGAAAGGCAGCTCGTTTTATATTGTCACGGTGTAGGGGAGAGAGTGTCACGGGTATGATGTACGAGTCTGGCGTGGGAATCACTGAAAGAAACGCGTTATTTGTTGCAGCGAGATTTACTTGCGAAATTTCTTTCACCAACTTTTTCTTTCAAATACGAACATATTTATCACCCACCTATACAAGATGCAGGTGTTTATTTTCCCCGCTATTGGCGAATGGAATGGTACAAAAATGATAGAATCAGTTCGATTGAAACCTCTACCATTCACTTCAGTGTGATTTGATGTGTATTCATGTAAATGTAGCATAAAAAGTTCCTTCATATGGGCAAAAAGTAAACATCTTCGACTTCTGTGTGGGATGGAGCATCATCGTAGAGTAACCAGATTTTATGATGTGTGGTTAACGGTTTCTCTTCCAATAAAGTTGGTAACAATGTTACATACCAATAGTGCAGGTAATACGTAAGGCTCAATAATGTATCATCGATTGCACCCCGCGCCAAAAGGTCGAATGGCCTAAGGCTTCATGCTACAGACTGGGCAGCCGTTTTCACCGGAGGTGCATTGTTCTTATTGTGGTATAGTTAAGTTTAAGCAGTAAGTCTAGGGACTGATTACCATAGCAATTACGTTCAATAGACTTAATCCTGTGTACCACAGACATTGCCGAGGTGGGGTGGCGTGCGTGCCTCAACGATACAAATAGCCATACTGTAGGTGCAACCACAGCAGAAGGGTATCTGTAGAGAGGCCAGACAAACATGTGGTTCCTGAAGAGGGGCAGCAGCCTTTTCAGTAGTTACAGGGGCAACAGTCTGGATGATTGACTGAGCTGGCTGGCCTTGTAACATCAGCTAATGTGGCTTTGCCAAACAGTTACTGCGAACGGATCAAAGCAAGGGGAAACTATAGCCATTGCTTTTCCCAAAGACATGCAGCTCTACTGTATGAATATATGATGACGGCATCCTCTCGGGTAAAATATTCCGGAGTTAAAGTACGTCCCCATTCGGATCTCCGGGCGTGGACTACTCAGGAGGATGTGATCATAAGGAACGACAACACTGGCATTCTACGGATCGGAGCGTGGAATGTTAGATCCCTTAATCGGGTAGGGAAGTTAGAAAATTAAAAAAGATAAATGGATAGGTTGAAGTTAGATATAGTGGGGATTAGTGAAGTTCGGTGGAAAGAGGAACAGGATTTCTGGTCAGGTGAGTACAGAATTATAAATAAAAAATCTGTTGGGGGTATTACAGGAGTAGGTCTGATAATGAATAAGAAAATAGGAATTCTGGCAAACTATTATGATGAACACAATGATCGTATTATCGTAGGAAAGATAGATACGAAGCCAACCACAATAGTACAGGTTTATATGCCATCTAGCTCTGCCGATGATGAGGAAATCGAGGAAATGTATGAGGAGGTAAAGGAAATTATTCTGACAATTAAGGGAGTGGAAAACTTAATTTTGATGGGAGACTGGAATTCGGTAGTAGGAAAAGGAAGGGAAGGAAAAATAGTAGATGGACTGGGCAAAAGAAATGAAAGAGGAAGCCGCCTGGTAGAATTTTGCACGGAACGTAATTTAACCATAAAAAACACTTGCTTTAAGAATCACGAAATAAGGTTGTATATGCGGGAGAGACCAGGAGACGACGGAAGGTACCAGATAGATTTTATAATGCTAATAAATAGATTCCGGGACCAGGTTTTAAACTTTAAGACATACCCAGTGGCAGATATATACTCTGACCATAACTTATTGGTCATTAACTGTTGGTTAAAAAAAACCTGTAGAATGGTAGGAAAATAAGGAGAGGGGACTTGGTCAAATTGAGGTACCCCCTAAGTTCTTAAGAATTTCAGAGGGAGCTTTGGGTAACAATTGACAAAAACGGGGGGATATAAAACAGTAGAAAAATGAATGGGTAGCATTGAGAGATGAAAAAATGAAGGCAGAAGAGAACAAAATAGGTAGAAAGGGAAGACGTACAAAAAATCCTGGGATACCATAGAAAATACTAAATTTAATTAATGAAAGGAGAAAATATAGTAATGCAGTAAATGAATCAGGCAAAATGGAGTACAGGCGACTAAGAAATGAGATTGCCAGGAAGTGCAAAATAGCTTAGCAAGACATTTGGAGACAAGAAAAGAAGCAGTATGAATATAAAGAACTTAGATGGAAAACCAGTTCTCAGTAGAGAAGGGAAAGCTGAGGGGCTCTAAAAAGGAAATGAAAGTATAGACAATATTGTAGGAAGGAAAGAGGAAATAGATGAAGATGAAGTAGGAGATACTATACTGAGAGACGAATTTGACAGAGCCCTGAAAGACCTAAGTCGAAACAAGGCCCCTGGAGTAAATGACATTCCCTCAGAACTACTAAAGTCTCTGGGAGAACCAGCCATGACAAATCTATTTCACCTGGTGCGTAAGATCTACGAGACAGGCGACATACCCTCGGAGTTTCAGAAATGTAATAATCCCCATTCCAAAGTAAGCAGGTGCAGTCAGGTGTGAAAATTACAGAACCATCAGTTTAATAAGTCGTGGTTGCAAAATTTTAACACGAATTATTTACAGAAGGATGGAAAAGCTGGAAGAAGCTGACCTCGGGGAATATTAGTTTGGATCCAGGAGAAATGTAGGAACAGGGGAGGCAATAATCACTTTACGGCTTATCTTACAAGATAGATTAAGAAAAGGGGAACCTACATTTCTAGCTTTTGTAGATTTGGAGACAGCTTTTGACAGTTTTGACTGGAATACACTCTTTCAAATTTTGAAATCAGCAGGAGTAAAATAAAGGGAACGGAAGGTTATTTACAACTTGAACAAAAAACGGACAGCAGTTGTTAGACTTGAAGGGCATGAAAGGGATGCAGAGGTTGGGAAGGGAGTAAGACAGGGTTGTAGCTCTTCTCCAATGCTATTCAATTTTCACATTGAGCAAGCTATAAAGGATAGCAAGGAAATATTTGGAAAAGGAGTTAAAGTTCAGGGTGAAGAAATAAAAACATTGCGTTTTGCGAATGATATTGTAATTCTGTCAGAGACAGCAAAGGACGTGGAGGAGCAATAGAACGGAATGGACAGTGTGCTGAAAGGTGCATATAAGATGACCATTAACAAGAGCAAAACAAGGGTAATGGAATGCAGTCTAAGAAAATCGGGTGACATTGAAGGAGTTAGATTAGGTATCGAAACAATAAAGGTGGTAGATGAGTTTTGTTACTTGGGCCGTAAAACTGCCGCAGTGGCCGAGGGAACTGAGGCGCTTCAGTCACGGTCTGCACGGCCACTACGGTCGGGGGTTCGAATCCCCCCTCGGGCATGGATATTTGTGCCGTCCTTAGTTGTAGCTAGTTCATAAGTAGTTTGTAAGTTTAGGGACTGATGACCCCGCAGTCAAGTCCCATAAGCTCTACAAACATTTGAACATTTTGGGCAGTAAAATAACATGCGATGGTCGCAGTACAGAGGACATAAAATGCAGAACGACAATGGGAAGAAAAGCGTTTTTGAAAAAGAGAAATATGTTAACATCGAATATTAATTTAAGTGTAAGGAAGTCCTTTCTGAAGGCAATTGTGTGAAGTGTTGCCTTGTATGGGAGTAAAACAAGGACGATAAACCATTTGGACAGGAAGAGGATAGAGGCTTTTGTAATGTGGTGCTACAGAAGAATGCTAAAGATTAGGTGGGTGAATCGCGTAACTAATGAATAGATACTGATCAGAAATAGGGAGAAAGGAATTTCTAGCATACCTTGACTAAAAGAAGGGATCGACTGAAAAGACACATTCTTAGACATCAAGGAATCGTGAATTTAGCGATGGAGGGAAGTGTGTGGGATAAAAATCGCACAGGGAGACCAAGAGATGAATACAGTAAGCAGATTCAAATGGATGTAGGTTGCAGTTCTTATGAGTAGATGAAGAGACTTGCTCCGGATAAAGTAGGGTGGAGGGCTGCATCAAACCAGTCACCGGACCACAACAACAACAGAATTACAAACATTTGAACATTTAACGATGACACCCGCACACTCATTTATGAAAAAGCGTTGCTGAAAATGTGTTGCTAATATGTGGTGTGTTTTGAATATCGTGGAGATTTGTTATTCCGTCGCGAGTGAAGCACAGTTCACCTGTGACGAGTATTTTGTTTAAAAAATCACGCTGCGCAAATTGTAACAAAAACCACTCTGAAAATTCTCGTCGTAGATGGAAATCTTGCTCTTTCAATTCTTTTACGCGTTGAATGTGGCTTCCCCGCAGACGCTCTTCTTTCAAAGTGCGATGAAGACAGAGTGCGATACACTCACTCAGCGTGCGCTGCTTGTAGTATATCTGATGGAAGAACCAGTCCAGAATTTGTTTCTCAGCTTACATTGTACGATCGTCGCCTTGTGGGCTTCTATCTCCCGCGCCTGGCAGCAAAGAGCCAGTATCTCTCAGTCTAATAAAATTAAATACGTACCCAAAAGTTTTATTCTCTCACCATTTATTTAACAGAAATGGAAAGCATATCAGAACAGAAAATGCGTTCTAGTAAAAAGGTAATGGTAACTACTGCACTTTGTTCACAACGAATTGCAAAATAATAGCAGTAAAAGTAGATAATCAAGATGACACATGCTTTTGGTAAACAGCATCAAATGTCGATGCTGGAAATCTTTGTTGTGGGAAGCGTTCTAGATAAATACCCTCGCAACGCCGTAAATTAAATCAATTTCGCATAGTTAAGCGATTTTCTTCTATTGCAGTGCGTAACAAATTTGCAATAACGTCTGCACGTGTTATGCGAATACTTCGTCTATCGGCGCATTTCAGTAATTCAACCTCGCAGACAGTAGTTTCCTATCTCTTTACGAATCACGGTCGCGATATCAATACACGTAGCGGTACTAAATATGAACAGATTGCTTACGTAAGTGCACTACCAAAGTGTATACTTTTCCAAAAACATTATCGCGAGACAAACATTTTTTCTGTCCTTTTTTTTTTTTTTTTTTTTTTTTTCTTTTTGTGGTAACCGTAGGAATAGGGCAAACATGATACTAAACTTTTTGACAAGCATATAGATACGTGCCGTCTGTAAAATGTTGTCAGCTGATACATTTAAAACACTGTATATATATATAGTTATCTTACCGCTGCTTTAGATATTACATTAATTCATTAACAAGCCGTAACGCAATCCTTTGTTTTGGCAGAGTGATAGCGACTGATATTCAAATAGTACTTAAGCCGGCCGCGATGGCCGAGGAGACTGAGGCGCTTCAGTCACGGTCTGCACGGCCACTACGGTCGAGGGTTCGAATCCCCCCACGGGCATGGATATTTGTGCCGTCTGTAGTCTTAGCTAGTTCATAAGTAGTTTGTAAGTTTAGGGACTGATGGCCCCGTAGTCAAGTCCCATAAGCTCTACAAACATTTGAACATCAAGTAGTACTTAAATGGTAAGTGACACAGTATATCAGCTAACTATTGCTGTTCATCATTCAATTGCAAAGGAATATAATAAATATTACTTCCAGGTTCTTACCCAGTCTCATATTACAAACTCCTTCAATTAAATAAGGTGGCATTGTAAACTATTCCCAGCCTAAATGTTCAAATGTTTGTAAAGCTTATGAGACTTAACTGCGGGGTCATCAGTCCCTAAACTTACAGACTTCTTATGAACTAACTTATACTAAAGACAACACAAACATCCACGCCCATGGGAGGATTCGAACCTCCGACGCGGGAGGTCTGCGATTCGCAACGTGGCGCTCCAGACCGCTCGGCTTCTCCGCACGACTTTCACAGCCTAACACAAAGGTGCCGGTACTCCACAATAACCAGTCTTTATGACAAAGAGAGTGTGCGTTAATAAAGTAGTTATTATGTTCCTGTCTATGGTTTGAAACAGTACGCAAAATTACAGCTCGATTGATATGTCACGAGGTACAGCCTTATTGAAATGGTGAAAGTCAACAGAATTAATCGACAAGTAAACCAAATACAACTAACTTTCAGCGGTGCTCTAATGTCACAGAATTCTCGCCTAACCTGACGACCGCCGTCTCATGGGGACGGAGTATTTTAAGGGTCCCAAATTAATTACTATTATAAACTCGCAAAACGGCGAACAGCCGATTCCTCTGTATAGAAAGGCTAGAAATTCATAATTCTGCCACCGGACGAATGCTGCGGTTCGACGTATTAGGTAACAAAATCAACGGGAGAACATTATCGTACTCAGGTGTTTGCTAGTCTTGAAAGGTATTGATTGAGGAAGTACTGTTGTCATTGTAGTAGTTCATTGTAGTAGTTCTTGGTACTGACTTTACTGCAGCAGCCGTGAACTTCGCCGTCTCGGTGCATATCTGGTTGTTTAACTGCATTATCAAGTGTAACAGTCCACCTCATATATATGCTGCTGACAGCAGCAGCATATAATGTCCATATAATTTACCTGAACTGTCCGACTTCTGGTCTGTACTCTTCCCCTGTTGCTGTTATTTTTCTCCATTGATTCTCAAACAGAAACCTCTGCTTGCCTAATCAGAGTACTGCCCTCTTGTAGGGGCGGAATATTTTTCCGTGTCCTAAAATAATTCAAAACGTTCAGATGTTTGTAAATCTATCGGACTCAACTGCATGGTTATTAGTCCGTAGCTTACAAACTACTTACACTAAGGTAAACTAACCTAAGGACAACACAAACACCGCCGGCCGCGGTGGCCGAGGACACTGAGGCGCTCCAGTCACGGTCTGCACGGCCACTACGGGGGTTAGAATCCCCCCTCGGGCATGGATATTTGTGCCGTCCTAGTTCGTAAGTAGTTCATAAGTAGTTTGTAAGTTTAGGGACTGATGACCCCGTAGTCAAGTCCCATAAACAATACCAACATTTGAACACAAACACCCTGCCCGAGAGAGAGGGGTGGGACTCGAGCCCCCCACGCGAGCAGCCGCCCGATCCACGACATGACGCCTTAGACCGCGCAGCTACTCTGCGCGGCCTAAATTAATTACTATTATAAATTCGCAATAGGGTGAACAGCCGCAAGAGCTCTAATTTGGAATGATTGAACGCGGCTTCTTTGCGGCGGAGGCACTCCATTTGACCGCCCTTATGTTGACCCTTTTCTGCCTCTGCAGAGCAGCAATCAAAGAAGCCTGAAACCAGATCGCACAGGCCGGAACCAATGTTAGTGGTTCCTCTGGAGAGGTTGCCCACAACTTCCTAATTTTCCTGCCAGCGTACAATGTAACAAAACCAACGAGAGAAATCTTCCCATCCTTAGTTGCTTGCTATTTTTGAAACATATACGTTGACGAACTACTGTTGTTTGTAAGTTGTCGCCATTGTAGTCGTTCTTGGTGAAGACTAATTGCAGCATCTATGAACTTCGCCGTCTCGGTGCATGCTTCTTCGCAATTCCACGCCAGTTTATAGAAATGCAACTGTTTCCATATGGAACAGTAGGTGCAGTGAGTTTATACATGTTCTCACTGTAGCAATAGTTCTGCCGCTGGCTGGACTCAGTTCTTCATTCTCTTTGCTAAAAGTTGACTATTCTATTCTCTCTAAGTACACCATCTCTAACAGAGACAAGTTAACAGTGCCGTGATTTACTTAAATTTGTGTATTCACTTTTATCTTCCCGTGAGGCAATACATACTCTGTGTCAGGTTGTGTTTTACATCTGGTTCTTTAACTTCATTATCATGTGCCATGGGTTACCTCACGTTTCAATATGACTACTGCAAAATATGATAATTTAACTTAACTGTCCGACTTCTGGTCTCTAGTCTTGCCCTGTTGCTATCGATTTTATCCAGTAGATGACTTTCAAAAATCACTATTGGAAGAGACGAGGTTCAATGCTGGCAACAGTCATGACAGCAGAAGGTTCTTAGGTAAGTCTGCCTGTTAATTGAAGCGCAGGAGTTGGTTAGGGTTTTCTATTTTTAACAATTTGATAAGTCGACAAGTAACAGCAGTCACAATAACTACAGGCTTGCCTACTGCACCACGACATGAAGTGAACTTCTGTAATTACAGAATCGTCGGATTTCGACCGACCCCAGTGGCTGAGCGGTCTGCGGCTTCAATCACGGTCTGCACGGCCGCTGCGGTCGGGGGTTAGAATTCCCCCTCAGACATCGATGTTTGTGCCGTCTTTAGTATAAGCTAGTTCATAAATAGTTTCTAAGTTTAGGGACTGATGACCCCGTAGTTAAGTCCCATAAGCTCTACAAACATTTGAACATTTGACGAATTTCGTGAGTATTGATAGTAAAAATTTGTCTAATTCGACGCCTGAACTAATAGTGCCAGTGACAGGATCCATTCTGTTACCTGGTTCCTCGGTGGAGTGGCCGAGCGGTCTAAGGCGACTTGCTGTGAAGCGCGAGGTTGCTCGCCGTCCATCGGGCTTGGGTGTGTGTGCATGTGCTGTTCTTAGGTTATTTTAACTTCGTTTAAGTAGTTTGCAAGCCTAGGGACTAATAACAAAAGTCCCACAGATAAAAAAAAAATGTTTTCTGGTAGACAATACTGTATGCACCGATTGTAGTTCAATTAATATACTGTGTGCGAGGGAGAGAGGTTTTTTTTTTCTAGTAGAAAACACATGTTAGTCATTTGACCTAGACGTATATGCCAGACGGTGATCAACGAAGGACACGTACAGCCAGCCGGCTGAGGTGAAGGTTCAGATGTTCAAATATTTGTAAATCTATCGGATCAAACTGTGTGGTCATCAGTCCGTAGCTTACAAACTACTTAAACTAAGGTAAACTAACCTAAGGACAACACAGACACACACCCATGCCCCAGGAAGGACTCGAACCTCTGACGGCGAGCAACCGCGCGCTCCGCAGCGAGGTGAAGGTTCTATGGGTCCCACAGGACTGGCAGAGGGAGGTCCCTTGTGACAGCTGCTGCGTTTACCAGAACGGTTGAAGGCAAGCACGTTTTTTGGTCTGCGCTGATCTCCAAAGGCGCGCTCGACACCAAATGGTCGAGCAAAAGTAACAGTCAGAACCGAGGAGGGACGGGCAGCCCTGCCACCGCTACCGCCACTGCTGTCGACGACACCAACAACACCGCGCCCACCATTACCAGAGTCGGCGCTGGGCCCGCTAGCACCGACGCTGCCTCTGTCGTCGCTGAAATTGCCCACGCCGTCACTGTACTCCAAGCTGCCGCCATGTCCACAACACATCACCAATAAGTGAGCATGACAGGCCGCCGTCGAACCCGACACCCGGGCATCAACACCACAAGTCGCAGATTCACATAAAACGCCTAGTACCGACCCTCAAGCACTTGTCGTCAGCAATGGTTTACTAACAATACTGGGTCAGCTATTAGATGCAAAATTCTCTTCCCAAAGATCGGACAAGCACAAGTAGTACGAAAATTTTAATTTGTGGTTAGATTAACATTTCAAAGACATGGAATGTTACTAAAAGTGTCTGCAGAAGCCCTTCAGGGTCACCGAGTGGAAGTTTTGAAGCAACTAGAATCTCAAACTATAGGATTGAAGGCATATGTTGAGCTTTTTTTATCTATTTCTCAGGGAAAGCATTCAGTAAAGTTGGGAACTAAGTTCTGGGAGTAGAACAAGTAGTTTCGACTGCACAACAAATAGGCAAGCAACAAAGAATGTAGAGTCACTAACTGAGAGGGTGATGGAGACTGGCATTGTGGTGTTGGGTCACACTGAAATGCTTTGTGAAATTGAGACTGAGAGTCTCAACAGTGAAAGTAATCTTGCAGAAATAAATAATGAAATTTCTGAAAAGTAGCAGCACAATACGAAGTTTTCGAAAATGTCTAAGTTCATATGTTAGAAGATACGTTAGTGAATAAGAAGTTGAACACAACTTTGTACCAGCATATTTTTGTATTTGGTGTGACTAGATATGCGGAGACTTGTCGGCGAGGCTGTTGTCCATGGTCAAGACGACTTTTAGTCCAGCACAACAGCGGGATAAGTTGACCTCTTCCTAGCCCTAGGCTCAATTCAATGACAACAGGGCTGTCCCGAACAGTTCAGAACTTTTCCGCCGGCCGCATTGGCCGAGGAGACTAAGGCGCTCCAGTCACGATCTGCACGGCCACTACGGTCGGGGGTTCGAATCCCCCCTCGGGAATGGATATTTGTGCCGTCATAATTCGTAAGTAGTTCATAAGTAGTTTGTAAGCTTAGGGACTGAAGACCCCGTAGTTAAGTCCCATAGACTATACAAACATTTTAGAACTTTTCCCTTTAGACCTGTAAATGGGGCGTCCTTGCTGGCGAACTTATTCATACAGACACCAAGGGCATTTACACACAATTTTCAGAGTCGCAACCTCACCTATCGGTACGCGGAGACGTTCCACCCATTATGGGCAGTAATCAGTTTCTTTCGTGGGGCCCTCCAACACAATTAATTCCGCCTAAATGTGAGGAAATGTAGTGGAATGAAATCCCGTATCCACACAGTTTCCGTCCTAACATATTTCCACGACTAGTTTGACCATATGCACATTAGTCACAAACAACTAACGAGTTCTTTCGGTCTGCATTTGACGTCCGAAGCGAGCGTGAGCTGGCAAATTAAGCGTAGATGCTATTCTGACTTCACACACACAATTACGCCGTGACTTCTGTTCGCAGTAATGGGTTCACACCCACCAACAGAGGGTGAGCCGCTCTCTGACGATACGGCCCTGTTACAGCCCTAATGGAGGAACCTGACGGTAATTTTTATTGTGTGAGGTGTCAAGCCGGCCACGGTGGCCGAGGGGACTGAGGCGCTGCAGTCACGGTCTGCACGGCCACTACGGTCGGGGGGTTCGAATCCCCCCTCGGGCATGGATATTTGTGCCGTTATTAGTATAAGGTAGTAAATAAGTAGTTTGTAAGTTTACGGACTGATGACCCCGTAGTTAAGTCCCATAAGCTTAACAAACATTTGAACATTTTGAAAGGAATCGCCATCACGCCATCAGCGGGAGTGACAATAGCGGTGGGCGTAGGTCGCAACGCTCCGAAAACAATGGTGATAGTCCCGAGCGGGTACGAAATCCGCCACTAAATTGAAGTCACTACCAGCAGGATACATCCGTACAGATACATCCAGGTTGCAGGCACAAGTGGTAGGAAGAACAAGTCAAGCTGTTGGTGGCGCAATAAGCAAACTCCTTTCAGAGAAGGCACTTCTGACGCGCCAACGGTTATTATTGCAGAGAAGAGTACGGAAAACTAGTTCGCATAACCAAGTTACTCCCGTTATGTTTGTGCGAGGGTGCAAAGAAGGAGGTGAGCTGTCTCCAAAATCCACTCCAGCACTTAATAACAGACGAATACTTGTTTCCAGGATAGGCAGTCACTCAGATGCCATGACTGACATTCGGAGAAGTGGTTGTCAATACGGGTAGCTGCCAGGTGTCTGTGTCACGTTGCGAGCCGCCGTCGATATACGCGAGAGACGAACGGGCCATGCGAGCAGTTAACAATTTCGCTGCCCAGGGGAGAGAGAGAGGCAGTTGTTGGCCAGTGGGGAGGCGGGCGGCACGCCACTCAAGGGCGCTGTTCGTCGTCCCAAGCCGACCGGAGGTAGAACCAGCCAGCATAATTAGGAAAGACAATTACTTGATTCCCGTGCAGCAGAAAAATTTATCTAATGAACTATCTCCAAATTGAGTAGTAAATAAGAACAAGTCTGGGACACAGTCAGACTGTATTTGCAACCTGTAAGTAATAGGAGGAGAGTTCTTTTATTCCCATCCGTACCAAACACAATTACCAAAACGCAAAGCCCGTGATAACGAATAAAAGCAGAAGTTGCAGTAGGTAGTAATTCGGGGTTCAAACAGTAACCCTAATGTACTGCATTAGTTGTAAACAAACCAGGAAAAGTTTGCCACTGCACTAAGGAGAAGCCGCGGTGGAGTAGCCGAGCAGTCTAAAGCGCCTCGCTGCGGAGCCCGCGGTTGCTCGCCGTGGAGGTTCGAGTCCTCCCTGGGGCATGGGTGTGTGTGTGTTGTCCTCAGGTTACTTTACCTAGGTATAAGTAGTTTCTAAGCTACGAACTGATGATCAAGCAGTTTGGTCCGATAGATTTACAGACAATTGAACTAAGGAGAACAGAGAGAAAAGAAGTTTTAAGAAAGGAACTACACGAACAAACTGTTAAGACGCCATCAACCATGGAATGCGATTTAGTATTGATTCAGAACCACCAATGATCTGACCTATTGGAGAAAAATATATCCAAGTTCTATATGCTGTATGACGGTCCTTTCCGAGTGAAAAAAGTCCTGGAAAACCACTCTTATGTAGTGATCGCTCCTGTAAGTAACGTGGAGAAGGGACTCCATATAATCGCCCATATGAAGCCTTTCGTCCATGAAGGACCCCCACCCTTTATTTGAGTGAATTGTTTAAGGAGAAAATTAAACAGTTTAAGTTGTTGTTGAGCGACTCATCGAAATATCTGACACTCCTCAAGGTGGAAAGAAGTGGTTGTTGAGTTTTGCAGAATAAAATGCCATCTGTGTTACTTGTAGAGTGTAATTATGTCTTTGCTTACACGGTTACGATTAGTCATAAATATTTCGATCTTGTACTTTCGCTCTGGGAAGCTGAGAAGAAAAGGGACACACGAGAAAAGCTCGCCCCCACTCGTTAGTTTAAATGGAAAGTGAAAGGCTGTCTAACAGGGTGTGTGTCGTCGGTAGTGCAGGCGTCAGAGAGAATTAAAGTGAGTGGGAACAGTGTACGATATGTACCTCCTGCGACAGGGTGCACTCTGGGATTGACTGCCTAGAAAATCTGTCCTCCACTAGTATGTACTGAAGGCGTGTCGGATAGAAAAATTAGCCCGTAACTTTGCAAATCATTCCACAAAAATTGACAAGTTTCAAGTTGATTCCAAGATCATACTGACTACCAAAACTCGCATACACAGCCATTCCGCTACACGGTAATTTACCCTCTTAATGTAACCACTACATTCGGGAGATTTACCTCCAACACATTACTCGAAACATGGACAACTCGGGAAGGTAAGGTTGTAAAATGTATGAGCATTGGCATAAGGTCGTAGTAGACTGACAGTTCCAAGAAGTGTAATAAATACAGTAACACCTCTATAAAAGTGTCATTATCGACAGTATCCGTCTCCTATTCGTGTTTGTTAGAGATTATAAATGTGACGTACGGGAGAACGATAAGGGATGACAAGGGAAAGGCTACTTGTTAGTCCTAAGACTTATTCGTTTGCGTAACAACGGATCATCTGGAAAATAGTGATGAGACTCCAAAAACAAATGTTCAAATGTTTGTAACTTTATCGGACCAAACTGCGTGGTCATCAGTCCGTAGCTTACAAACTCCTTAATCTAAGGTAAACTAACCTAAGGACAACACACACACACCCATGCCCCATGGAGGACTCGAACCTCCGACGGCGAGCAACCACGCGCTCTGCAGCGAGGCGCCTTAGACCGCACGGCTACTCTACCGCGGCAGTGAGACTCCCCGTTATAAATAAAAGGAAAGGAGAAACGTATGGTCACGTTCAAAAGTAAATTGAACTTTATTGTGTTGTACTGTGTAGTTCTATTGTGTTGTTTGAGAATAGATTGGTGACAATAAGAGACTGAATTTGCACAAAATAAAAAAAAGTGCTATGCGCTTGCGCCGAGACTGAATGATGCCAACAGTACAGAGATGCGTCCACCAGAAAATAATGAGAAGTAGCATTTAATTTATTGTGTTATTTTTAGTATTACACCAAAGAGTTCAGTTGTGTGTTTGTAAATAGGTTAGTGTGAACAATGCGAATGAAATCTGGGGCTCTGTAAGAAGTACCATCATACCTGAGCCAACATAGTTATTCGCCGCCGGCTATTCAATGTAGCGAGCCTCAACAGCTGGTTGCTAAGCGGTAATCTCTCTCTGTACTTCCAGGCTGAGGCCGAACAGTATCTGGGCCACAGGAAACTTACTCCAGTTAAGCCGCTGAACCGCTTGCACAGGTAGATGGAGTTACTCATCCTGGCAAGCTCGATCTACCACAGCACAACGCCCTCTGCCGGATACAAATCCTTGTCTTTTCGCCGGTGAATGAAAGCGCCAGAATTAACCGTTTAATGCATGACTCTTTATTTGAAGCTATAAAAACTGCCACGATTAATGTATAGTGGGTATAGACTGAGAAAAATATTGAAAAAAAATCCTTAAAATTATTACTACACTATAATCAACAAAACGTTCGTATACGGTAAGCTATACAGCGCTTCCATGATGTACCCGAAGCAATAAATGTCACTATTATTTCTCTAATCCTTCCACAAAGTAAATCATGATGCAACAGTAGTGTGTGATTGACCACTTTTACACGGCAAAGGAGGAATACTAAGGTAAACAAACGCACATGTTAGGCGTAACCCAATGCAGCTAACTGTCTGATTCAGTAGCACTCTGAAATTTATAATTTCTAGGACGAGCTACATGCATGTGTAACACTATGTATAAAGGGTGCTGCAAAAAGGTACGACCAAACTTTCACGAAACATTCCTCAGACACAAAGAAAGAAAATATGTTATGTGGACATGTGTCCGGAAACGCTTAAGCCGCCCGCGGTGGCCGAGGGGACTGAGGCGCTTCAGTCACGGTCTGCACGGCCACTACGGTCGGGGGTTCGAATCCCCCCTCGGGCAAGGATATTTGTGCCGTCCTTAGTTGTAGGTAGTTCATAAGTAGTTTGTAAGTTTAGGGACTGATGACCCCGTAGTTAAGTCCCATAAGCTATGCAAACATTTGAACATTTTTTGGACGACGAGCAACCTTGCGCTTCACAGTAAGGCGCCTTAGAGCGCTGGGCCTTAAGCTTAACAAACATTTGAACAATTTGAAACGCTTAATTTCCATGTTAGAGCTCATTTTATTACTTCTCTTCAAATCACATTAATCATGGAACGGAAACACACAGCAACAGAACGTACCAGCGTGACTTCAAACACTTTGTTACAGGAAATGTTCAAAATGTCCTCCGTTAGCGAGGATACATGCATCCGCCCTCCGTCGCATGGAATCCCTGATGCACTGATGCAACCTTGGAGAATGGCGTATTGTATCACAGCCGTCCACAATACGAGCACGAAGAGTCTCTACATTTGGTACCGGGGTTGCGTAGACAAGAGCTTTCAAATGCCCCCATAAATGAAAGTCGAGAGGGTTGAGGTCAGGAGAGCGTGGAGTCCATGGAATTGGTCCGTCTCTACCAATTCATCGGTCACCGAATCTGTTGTTGAAAAGCTTACGTAAACGTCGACTGAAATGTGCAGGAGCTCCATCGTACATGAACCAAATGTGTCGTACTTGTAAAGGCACATGTTCTAGAAGCACAGGTAGAGTATCCCGTGAGCGTAGGTGGAAGATGAGCTCTAAGGCCTGCCACACACGTTCCGGTATACCTGTCAGGTAAACCTGTACAGGTCACCTTTTTAGGTAAACCGGAGCGTGTGTGGCAGTCGCTTCAGGCCAAACTGTACAGGCATAGGGACCTCCGCAGGCGACCGCAGAAGAATCAGAATTCAATTCTGTCTACCTGCGCAGGCGTGTACACTTGAGCGTGTGTGTGAGTCATTCTGGCACGCCTGTACAGGTTTTTGGTTAGCTGGGGCTAGCTCCTTGAGTAGAGCGCCCCCGTTGCCTTTGTATTTACGAGCACAACAATGTTATCTGGTGACTACACGCATGGTACTGCTCAACCCTTCTACTCTGCATGCCAAATCGGAAACGGAACCAAGTGATAGAAGAAAATGTTTCAAATGTTTGTATAGCTTATGGGACTTAACTACGGGGTCATCAGTCCCTAAACTTACAAACTACTTATGAACTATCTAATCTTAAGGACGGCACAAATATCCATGCCCGAGGGGGGATTCGAACCCCTGACCGTAGTGGCCGTGCAGACCGTGACTGGAGCGCCTCAGTCCTCTCGGCCACCGCGGCCGGCAGTGAGTGAAGAGTTTATCGAAATGTATCTGTTGGAACCTTGTCTGTGGCAGGTGAAAAGTAATGTGTACCATGACTGTGAAAAGAGAGATGTAGCCTATAAAAGACTTGTTATTAAATTGGAGTTAGAACCCGACGCTTCAAAGCAATCTGTAGTGAAAAAAAAATAGTTTAAGAAGTAATGTACGTAAAGAAAAGAAGAAACGCTAAATGCCAATGAAATCTGGAGCTTCAACATACAACATCTACATGTCAAAATTGTGGTACTTAGATTTGTTCGATTTTCTTGGCGATCAAGATACTCTGTGTCCAACCTGGATGACGAAGATGGATGTGAGATCGATGAAGTATTATTTATAATACTCATACAATTTAATTTAATTAAACTACATTTTTTATTTAAAAATGGAAAGTTTATATTTAGAGACCCCTTTTTTATTAATATTAATGCAAAATGTTTTAACTGTATCAACTATTAACATACTGAGGCCAAGCTGCTTCTTTTAGTCTATTTTTTGTTTCGAAGAACCCTATTGTCTTGCCATGGAACTTTGCCTTCATTCGTGAAGTATGAAGTAAACCCATTTCTAAGGTGTTTAGCAGTAGACGTAATGTTACCATGGTTCAGACGTTTCAGTGCGATCATATTTGATTCCGAGGTATCCAAACCTGAAATGGCAGTAGTTCCATCGTACGTCTCCTGATAGGTGCTGTTTGGAGGAGCGTAAAAGTCTGGATGTTGTTCCATCAAAAAAATTATGCCTTGCACATGTTGCCTTCACCACTTTTATTTTGTTCTCTGGTTCCAAATTGATTTGAGTATGGAATATACGAAATCTGGATGCAAGTATACCAAACCAATTTTCGACTCTTTCGGGTCTTTAAATGCGGTAGTTCTAAATGTCTTCACTAGCTGAATCTAGTTGCGCTTTTCGAAATGGCTTCGTAATATTAAGTGTAAGAGGAAAGGCGCCATCAGACAAAAAAACATAAGGGATAGTTTCGAAATTTTCTGCAACATTACATGGCTCTGGAAGTTTGAGCTACCCAATTTTTAACGTCTCTCCACGCTGATGTCGTCTTTCTCCAGGAAATGGTTACAGAGTTGGTGCTATCTATTCCCGGCTATCAGGTTTTAATGAATTTTGACCCGGAAACTAATGGTGGAACTGTCATTTTAATTCGAGCGGAACATGTTTTTAGTGACGTTGCGACTGCACCGAACGGACATGGGGTGGCGTGCACGATCAACAACGTGCGATACGCAACGTCTACGCCCCTTCTGGAGCTGACAGGAAACTGTTGCGCAGTGACTTTTTTAGCAACGACATTTGTTACCTGTTACGAGGTCCACGCCTACCACTAGTGATGATCGGCGATTTTAACTGTGTGTTAGAGGACAGGGACCATGAGACACTCGCGTATAAGTGCTTAGAATTGCAAACACTGGTCCGGAATTGCACTTGTTCGACACGTGGCATGTTTTACACCCGCATGACCGGGGATTTACCTCTTACTACTCGACAGGCAGAAGCCGTCTTGACAGATTTTACGTTTCCGCCCAGAAGGAAGATTGTCCCATCGAGTCTACCGTCCTCCTGGTGATTTTTAGCGACCACTGTGCGTACGTTTGTAGGTTTCACTCTCTGATGGAACGCCTACCGCGTCTCCGTTCTTTGTGGAAGTTAAACGTGCGTCACCTTTCACACCCCAAGTTTCCGTCAACCATTCTACGCCTGTGGTGAGATGCCGCTAACTACCGCACCCTCTACCTTTCCACTTTATCCTGGTGGGTGGAGTATGTGAAACCGGCGCTCCGAAGTACCATTAGGACCTTTAGTCAAGAGGTGGCTCAATGGGAACGGAGTACTTTGGATTTTTACGAGACGTGTCTGAATGACGCTATCCGCCTCCAGGGTGATGACCCTGCCCTTCGGATAGCCAAGATCCGCCAAATCGAGACCTGCCTGCTGGCCCTGAAATGCGAGTCGCTGCGAGGGTCGGTGGCGCGCAGCCAGGCTCGCAGAGCGGCCGTCGCTGTTCCACCAGCTGCGGGAGCGCAGGCGCGCCGCTACGTCACGCGGCTACACACGGAGGACGGCGCGCCGCTGCGCACGCAGGCCGGCATAGTGGCGGAGGCGCGCCGCCCCTTCGCTCAATTGTCCAGCGCCAAACTCGCCGACAAGGCTGCCATCGCCGGCCTCCTCCGCGACGTCCCGCGAGTTTCAACTGCGAGGACGTCCGTGAAATTTTAAAACAGTGTTCCCCGAACAAATCTCCCGGGCCGGTTTTAACGGAAATATTTAATGAACTCTTAAACGGTGTGGCCGCTCCTGCTCCTTTTGTGGAAGGTGTCATCACCCTGACGCCTAAAACCATCATAAATACCACACTTGGCAATCTCCGCCCCATCGGACTTCTCAATGGGGACTTCAAGTTGTTTACAAAGTGTAACGCGTCCAGGTTGGAGCTCATCATGTCTCAACTCATTTGCGAAAGTCAATCCTGTGCAGTTCTGCGACGGACTATTTTTGACGCCTTCTTCGCTTACCGCGATGTCATCGCTTATACTACGACCAACAAGATTCCGTTCGGCATCTTATCTATCGATTTCGCTAAGGCGTTTGATCGGGTCAGCCATCTTTATCTTCGACGACTGATGCAAAAATTTGGTTTTGGCTCAAAAATTTTAAGATGCTTTTTAACTTATTTGGATCCTCTTCCTCCAGTGTCACCATCAACTGGACGTTTTCAAAGCCAATTTCCATCGACTGCTCCGTGAAACAAGGGTGTCCTTTGAGCATGGCCTTATTCGCGCTTTCTCTGGATTCCCTGCTGCGTCGTATCAACAACGTCTGTGTTGGCATTATCATTGGCGGGCAGAACCTCGTATGTCTTGCTTTCGCCGACGACCTAGGCCTTATCGTGTCCTCGGCCGACGATGTGGACCAGATTCTTGCGGTTCTCGACGGGTACGAGCTTGCCTCGGGTGCAGCAATAAACACCCGTAAGATCGTCTTTCTCCCAATCTACGCGGCCAAACGTGGATTTGAGCGGCCTTGGTTCACTGTCAAGGACGAACTGAAGATCCTCGGCGTCCGGTTCCAAGCCAACTTGCTCAAAGCGGCGACCCTCAACTGCCGCCTCGTTCTGTACTGTATGAGCGCCGTGGCCCACCTGAACGCGTCCAGAACCCTCGCGCTGCCCGAGCGGGTGCAGCTCATAAACTGCTGTCTCTTCAGCAAGGCGTGGTACCTCGCCCACGCGTTCCAGGTCCCCGAGGAACTCGGGCGCGCCATAACGCAGGCGACATTTTCAAGGTGGCCTACGAGACGTGCACTCTGCCGCGAGACCGCGGCGGCCCCGGCCTCACCCACTTCGCCACGAAAGCGACCGCAATGCTCGTCCACCGCACCCTCGCCACCCTCGAGAAGGACCCGTCCGGCCCCACGATTCAGTTGCATTGTTTTGGTGCGAATATGGTGAGGAAGGAATCGAAAGCGCCATTTCTCTTTGTTTTCACTTTTTCACTCTTCTTTCCTTGAGGCACTTTTATTTTAGGAGAAATACTGATTATTAATTACTTTGGTCTGCCGTGTTCGGGGTCGCCGATGAAGGCATAATTGGTAGAAGGGAGGAGAGGCGTAGTGACTACCGACGTTTTATCTACTTATAATTTAAAAAAGTGTATGCTTGTGATAGCAATAAACGTGTTCTAAGAGTAAAGTGTTGTGCTCTACTAACGAGCAGCCTACGAATTCCGGACCACCTGCAGTTTGAAACATGACAATATTCTTTCTGACCGCATTTTAACAAACAGCCAAAATTATTTGATATTGGAGTTTAGCTTTGACAATCATACTCTCTTTTGAACTTTTACCTCTTTAACTATTATTTTAATACTTCTCCCACATTTTTCCGTTAAAATATTATCACCTGTCTTGATTTGGTAATTTGCTCTGAGTTTATTTTCTTTGACTGTACTGGTTACGAATGACTATAGCCTGAAATTAACGTAGCGTACATTTGGCGTTCGGAAACCAATCACGTAATATCCCTCGCCCGAAACCTTCCACGAAAATCTCTTTTGCATACGCTATATTGGATGTGTATTTGGTGATTTTCTTATTATAACTCAAGCGTTGTCATTTCAAACCAATGGCGCACTGAAAATTATCAAAAACACGTCATTCTTAAGACAATGAATTAGTATCTAATGTCTAAAAACACCATTTTAGCAGTTAACACCTGCCATTGATGATACGAGAATTAGGGATTACTATCCCAGCTGTTCGGCGTAGAGTCATGGGCAGCGAATTAGTTTGTGATGCACGAACATCTTAGATGGTGGTTTGAAACTTGCCAGGCGCGGTGACTCAGAGCGCTCGGTCAGAGGGTTGCCGGCGTGGTAGCTCAGCGTCCGTGGTCACAGTGCTTGACGCCCTATGTCACGGAAAAACTGAGTCGACGACGAAACGACCAAAATTAAACAAAATAAATTAACGACCACAAAGGACTGATCAAAACAAATAACCAATGAAAAGAGAGAGTAAGAAAGATGGATCGACGCCAACTATAATAAGAAAAACTGAGCAAACGTCTCAACGAAAAACCCAGAACGAACATGAACAAACGACCGCAAAACATCGATATGTTTGGAGATAAAAAAATATTAAAAAAATTTTTTTTTTTCATTTTGTTTCTTAAGAGGTTTTCGCACACTCTTGTTAATTGAACACAACTATATACTGCAAGATTCTGTGTTGTTCAAAGGTAACTGCACTTTCTCTGAGATGTACATGTCGTTCTGTTTTGTGAACATATCATGAAATACATTAACTAATAGCAAACATACACTTCTTTATCACATGTACACAATCTGGGGAGATACTATTACAATGACTGTTGTAAATGACGTAATGATAAGGGTAACTTTATATACAGATAAAGTACTAGATCTTTGTGGAATTCGGTATTATCACACTTATTCCATTTGTTATTTTAGCTGTAAAAGGAAACATAGTCACGGTTTGAAACGGAATATTTGCTCTTTATTTTAGTGCACAACAAAGTAACACGAACAAAGTCGTATCTGAACTACAGAAAAGGTAATACAATCTAGGTAAAAAAGCGTCCCTAGCAGCTATGCCAAAGACAAACATTTTAGTAGACGTATCGATTCTAATTAATTCCATTAATAGTGAATAATTACTTAGGAAAACAACAGGTAATTTGTTGCAATGTATACACTTATGTTACGTTTCATCAAAGAACGACAGTTGACACAGAAATCTAGGACTCCATTTATATATGAAACTACCAGTATTTTCTCGTTCTTTAGAACATTCATTATCACAGTATCCTCCCAGTTACTGTGCAAATGTTTCAAAAGACCAATTCGTTGTTACGTATTTCACGTAATGTTCACGACAGAACAAACGCGCATTTTAGAGGGAGCACCCTTACATCAGCATAACTCTAAACTTTCAGAAGATAGCTCTATTTAATTAATAAGAGTGCCAGAAACCCTGTTAGGATCCAAGGCGAAAAAAGAAATTGTATCGACGAACAACTACAGCATTTTCCATTAAATCTCGTACTATTGCTGGAAATTGATAACAGCTAAAATGGCATTTTGAGACACTAGATTATAATTTATCATACTATGAACGAGGTGCTTTTGTTAATTTTTCAGTGCACCACTGCTTTGAAATGGAAAGGCGTGAGTAATAATAAGAAAGTCATCAAATACATAAAGCAAGATGGCATATACCAGAGAGAGTTCTGGGCGAGGAATGGCACGTGACATTTCCTAACGCATGGTATATGTAAAATTAAGAGGCGGTGTGAAATCGGATTTTTTTTTTTTTTTCAAATATCTCTGTAACTGTGCGAGTTACGAAAAAAAAAAAAAAAAAAAAAACCAGAGGAAAGTTGTAGAGAATCTTCTCCTCTATTCACTTTTCGTTTCAGATGAACGGTTTGTTTGCAATTATAATTACATTACGAACGGGTTTTTTACTGTTACTGACTACTGCGGTTCACAGAGATGTCCAGAGGTGCCTCACACAGACTGCATCCCAGGGTGCCCCTGAGAGCTACAACACCAACAAGAATCGCTTCTCGGCTTTTGGCACGATCAATTTTTTTAACATAAGGAAAAAAGGTAATGACAAACGTTATTTAATTGTGATAATACGACAAAACATCACCCTGAACATTAAATTTTTCTTCAAATGGACCAGACACTTTGATCCAAACATATACTCCTTCGTCGCCTGAAACTCGACGCCTATTCCTTGTCCTCAAACAGAACGGTTTATCTCCAACAATATACGAAGTACCAGATTTACTAGGTACCTCAGCAACGCTCCACGTGCGGAAAGCAACAATGTCCCGCTCTGGAAAAGATTTAAAAAATTAAATGTTTGTATAGTCTATGGGACTTAACTACGGGGTCATCAGTCCCTAAACTTACAAACTACTTATGAACTACTTACGAACTAGGACGGCACAAATATCCATGCCCGAGGAGGGATTCGAACCCCCGACCGTAGTGGCCGTGCAGACCGTGACTGGAGCGCCTTAATCTCCTCGGCCACCGCGGCCGGCTGGAAAAGATTCAGGGACACCTTTTTTTAGCGTCAAAAGGAAGATTTTGGGCTCTGGCGGCCAACTATTAGACCTGTAAAAATTGGTGCCGATCGGTTGAACGGTTCTACCTAAAAAGTGAGAACACCTTACAGACAGACAGACATAATGAAATCGCCATTATTTTTGCAAATATCTATGAAACAATGCAAAATATGAAAAAAACGTAAGTGATCAAAGTTGTAGAGAATTTTCTCCTGTACAAATCGGTTTATTCAATTTTCGAGTCAGATGTACGGTTAAGCCGTTATTTTCTTTTAAATTTCGACCTGTCAGAAGGCGATCGCAAAGGCCCACTTTTAGTGTTACTACCGTAACCTATAGTGGGCCAAAAAGGACGGAATGAAGGGTACCAAGTGTAGGAATAGGTCAGGAGTCCACTACACGCAGAAAGCGGCTACACGGGTAAAGGGGGCTGTGTGGCGTGGACCGGGAGGATTTTTAGGGTAGCGGGCTTTGCGGAAAAAAAAATGGGCTGTCTCAAAGGGTGCAGATTGATCACAGGAGAAATATAAATCTAGGAACTATCGGTATAACAGTTGTAATTTTTTGTAGCTGTGTCGGAAAACTACCAAACCTCCAAGCGTTAATAGAAAGCACCGAAACACATATCATTATAGGTAGCGAAAGATGGCTTAAGCCGGAAATAAGTTAAGCAGAAGTTTTTGTAAAAGATTTAAATGTGTTCAGAAAGGATATATTAAACAAAATAGGTGGAGGCAAGTTTTTCCCCGTCAAAAGTATAGACAGCAATTGACAGTTTTATACCAAATAAATTAATAAAAGAAGCTGGTGATCCCCCTTGGTACACAGAACAGGCTTGCTAAATTTAAAGCAATACAAAAGCCCCAGGATTGACGATCCTACACAGAATCTCGAAATTTAGCGAGGACTTCAATGCGAGATGCCTACAATACTTTTCACAATGACTCTCTTTCTCGAAATTTGACTGAAAACCCAAAGAGATTTTGGTCATATGTTAAATATACTAGGAGCAAAACACAAACAACACCCTCGCTACGTGATAATAATAGCGATCCTGCCGATGATAGTGCTACTAGAGGAGAGTTACTAAACATAGCTTTTAGTTACAATTTTACCAAAGAAGACGGAACCAATATTCCAGATTTAGAATTACAATCAGAGGCCAGAATGAGTAACGTTGAAGTAGATATACTCGGAGTAGTGTAGCAACTTAAATCACCTAACAAGAACAAGTCTTCTATCTGATTATGCTGTAGCGATAGCTCCTTACTTAACGGCCATATACAACCGCTCTATCAAAGAAGGATCTGTACCAAAAGATTGGAAAGTTGCACAGGTCTCACCTATATTCAAGAAAGGCAGTAGTAGTAACCCACTAAACTACAGGCCTACTTCATTAACGTCAATTTGCAGCAGGGTTTTCGAACATATCCTGTATTCAAATATTATGAATTACCTCGAACAGAATGGTCTATAGACCCAAGGTCAACACGGATTTAGAAAATATCGTTCATGCGAAACACAACTAGCCCTTTACTCACACGAAGTGATGAGTGCAATCGACAAGGGTTCGCAAATCGATTCCGTATTTCTTGATTTCCAGAAGGCTTTTGACACAGTACCTAACAAACGGCTTTTAATGAAATTGCGTGGTTATGGTATGTTGTTGTGCTCTTCAGTCCGGAGACTGGTTTGATGCAGCTCTCCACAATACCGTATCCTGAGCAAGCCTCTTCATCCCCACATAAGAGCGACAACTTACATCTGTCTGAATCTGCTTACTGTATCCATCTCTTGGTCTTCCCCTGCGATTTTTCCCCATACACTTCCCTCCAACGCTAAATTCACAATTCCTTGATGTCTAAGAATGTGTCCTACCAATCTATCCCTTCTTTTAGTCAAGGTATGCCAGAAATTCCTTTTCTCCCCAATTCTGTTTAGTACCTCCTCATTAGTTACGCGATCCACCCACCTAATCTTCAGCATTTTTCTGTAGCACCATATTTCAAAAGCCTCAATCCTCTTCCTGTCCCCACTGTTTATCGTCCATGTCTCACTTCCATACAAGGCAACACTCCATACAAATGCCTTCAGAGAGGACTTCCTTAGGTTTAAATCAATATTCGATGTTAAAAAATTTCTCTTTTTCAAGAACGCTTTTCTACCCATTGCCATTCTGCATTTTATATCCTCTGTACTGCGACCATAATTTGTTATATCGCCCCAAATTTGCGACTGGATATGGAAATCCTATCAGAAAGGACACAGTTTGTTTTAATCGATGGTAAGGCATAGACTAAAACAGAGGTGAAATCCGGCGTTATACAAGGTAGTGTTATTGGTCCTCTGCTGTTCCTTATTTACATAAACGATTTGGAAAAAAATCTAAGCATCTCTCTTAGGTTGTTTGCTGACGACGCTGTCATTTACCGTCTTGTAAAATCATCTGAAGATCAAAACCAACTGCAGAACGATCTAAATAAGATATCACTATGGTGTAAAAATTGGCAATTGACTCTAAATAATGAGAAGTGTGAAGTCGTCCACATGAGTACGAAAAGAAATCCGTTAAACTTTGTTTACAAAATAAATCAGTCAAAATTGAATGCCGTAAACACCACAAAAAATAGAAATTACTATTACGTGAGACTTAAACTGAAAAGAACACGTTGATAATGTCGTGGGAAAGGCGAACCAGAATCTGCGTTTTATTGGCAGAACCCTTAAAAGATGCAACATAACTATTAAAGAGACTGCATACACTACGCTCGTCCGTCCATTTTTGGAGTATTGCTGCCCAATGTGGTATTCTTAGCAGGTGGGTTTGACAGAGGACATCGAAAGAGTCCAAAGAAGGGGAGCTCGGTTTGTATTGTCACGATACAGTGGAGACACCTTTAGGGAAATTATACAGGATCTGGAATGGGAATCATTACAACAACGGCGCTTATCGCTGCGGTGTGGGCTACTTACGAAACCCGAATTTGACAACATTCTCCTTCGAATGCAAAGACATATTGTTGACTCCTACCTACATAGGTAGAAAAAATCATCAGAATAAAATACGAGAAATCAGAGCTCGAACGGAGAGATTAAGGTGTTCTTTCTTCCCGCGCGTTATTCGAGAATGGAATGGGAGATAAATAGTATAAAGGTGGTTCGATGATCCCTCGCCAGGCACTTAAATGTGATTTGCAGAGTATCCCATGTAGATGTAGATGTAGGAAAAGTCTAATAATATTACATTTGGTATCCAAAATATCTAGGTGTCATTCTGGACCGAACACTGACCTGCCAGCTACATCTCGTAACAATATACTGCATATATTATGTGGAACTACCTGGGGATTTTCAGCAACCACCTTGCGCTGTTCAGCCTTTGGTTTGGTGTCTTTAAGTACTGAGTATCGTGCACCTTCGTGGATGAACAGCCACCATACAAAACTTGTTGACACCTAACTGAATGCTGCCGTGCGCATAATATCTGGCGCAATCAGATGTACTACGGTTTACTGGTTTCCGCTGCTAACAGTTATATCACTTGATTTCGTCAGATCTGTGGCTGTTATGAGGGAGCTCCAAAGAATCTCCAAGAAACCTAATCTACGTGACCTACCATCTCTAAATGTTACCAGTCTACGCTCACGTTATCCAACTCTCATGGTGCTGCCAATATGGTTACTAGAGATTTTAAACATCTCGAAGAATGGAAGTGTCGGTGGCAAGCGGCAACAGATGAGCACCTGCATAACAGCTTCTCAGGCGCTAAACTACCAACTGGATCTCAATTATCACGCAAGACCTGGACAGCATTCAACAGAATCAGAACAGGCCATGGCAGGTGTAACGATGCACTTCACAAATGGAAAAAACTGTCTAGTCCCGATTGTGACTGCGGAGCTCCACGTCAGAGGTTACATTACATCGTCAGAGACTGTATGTTTCACGCCTATGGTGGAAGAGAAGAAGATTTCCTGCTGGGAACTCCAGAAGCTATGTGTTGGAGTCAAGAACTGAACATCGAGTTATAAAACTTATTTTACCTTTCAAAGTTCATTGTTTCCTTTATGTATATATGTATATATTTGTTCAAATGTTCAAATGTTTGTATAGCTTATGGGATTTAACTACGGGGTCATCAGTCCCTAAACTTACAAACTAGTTATGAACTAACTAATACTAAGAACGGCACAAATATCCATGCCCGAGGGGGGATTCGAACCCCCTACCGTAAGGGCCGTGCAGACCGTGACTGGAGCGCCTCAGTCCCCTCGGCCACCGCGGCCGCCTATATATTTGTATTTTGTTTATCAGTAATACGCTAAATAAAAAGAATAACCTGTGGTTTAAAATCAGATGTTTTCATATAGTATATTATCATACATACAATTAATCATTTGTAGTGCCACTGAAGTATTCTGTGTGAAATTTAGATATGAAGTGCAATATTTACAGTAAGCTTGGAACAGTTTAACGAATTGCAGAGCCGATGCCAGCTATTAGTCCAAGAGGATATTACAATTACGAAATAAACGTTGTATACTGACTACGTGTCCACCTCGACATAACTGTACAGTCCCACTAAGTCAACGATTGCAGAGGTTGCCTACAATACGTAACGACGGAGGTCACTCCAATGGTAGTGTTACCAAGTTGTTGCCTGGAGCGTGATTTTAAGCGCTACTTTGCGACAAAAACGTAATCTAAGAACGCAAATATCAGTCGCCTGTTTTAGAGAAGCAACAGTTCGGTTGTTCGGGACCTCGATAAACGGTAGCTGCAGAGCTCGAGAGCCAGAGAGTCGGTCATTGTGTCGCAGTTGAAGGTTGTCACCGTCTCCAATTCGGCAGAGAGCCGAGGCAACCTCACAGCAATATGAGGTCAAAATTCCGCTCTATGGATCTAGCCTTGCTCTGAGTCCATTGCCCGGACTCCGCGCCACCACACCGCGGGCCTGCACGATTCCAATACTGCCTGCATTCTCGCTTTTAGCAGCCGTCATCACATCCCGAGTCGACTCAGCTGCATGCAGCATTATTGTACGCAGCATAATAAGCCCACTTTCAGCACGCTACTACCATCTACATCTACATCTACATAGATACTCTGCAAATCACATTTAAGTGCCTGGCAGAGGGTTCATTAACCACCTTCATAACTTTTCTCTACCGTTCCATTCTCTAATAGCGCGCGGGAAGAAAGAACACCTAAATCGTTCCGTTTTCGATCTGATTTCTCTTATTTTATTGGGATGGTCATGTCTCCCTAAGTAGGTAGGTGCTAGCAAAATATTTTCACATTCAGAACTAAAAGTCGGTGATTGAAACTTCGCAAACAGATCACGCCGCAATGAATAACGTCTTTCTTTTAATGATTTCCACCCCAATTCGTGCAACATTTCCGTGACGCTTTCCCCCCCGTAACGTGATAAAACAAAACGAGCTGCCCTTCTCTGAACCTTCTCAATATCTTCCGTCAGTCCCACCTGGTGAGGGTCCCACAAGGGGCAACAGTACTCCAAGAGAGGACGCACAAGTGTGATGTAGGCAGTCTCTTTGGTGGACCTGGTGCATCGTCTAAGCGTTCTGCCAATGAAACGTAACCTTTGGTTCGCCTTCCCCACAATATTTTCTATGTGTTCTCTCCAGTCAAAGTTGTTCGTAATTGTAACTCCTAGGTATTTGGTAGAATTTACGACCTTAAGGTTTGACTGATTTATCGCGTAATTGAAGTTCAGCGGATTTCTTTTAGTGGTCATGTGTATTACTTCACACTTTTCTTTATTTAGTGTTAATTGCCAATTTTCGCACCAAGTAGAAATTTTGTCTAAATCGCTTTGCAATTGCTTTTGATCCTCTGTTGACTTCACTAACCGATAAACGACAGCATCATCCGCGAACAGTCTAAGGGAGCTATTCAGATTATCTCCTAAATCGTTTATAAACACGAGGAAGAGTAGGGGACCAATAACGCTTCCCTGTGGAACGCCAGATATCACTTCTGTTTTACTCGATGACTTACCGTCAATTACAACTAACTGTGTCCTTTCTGATAGGAAATCGTGAATCCAATCATAAAGCAAAGTCAATGTAGATTCTGCTGGTTTTACAGATTTTGTAAAAAATCTGATGAGTGGAGAGATATTTCCTTATCTTGTAAATGTGCACACGGGAAAAATTCCAACAAGTCCATGCAAAACGGAGGAATTTCCTGATAAGTGCATTGAATGCAATTTCAAAATTTTACACTACTGGCCATTAAAGTTTGCTACACCAAGAAGAAATGCAGACGATAAACGGGTATTCATTGGACAAATATATTATACTAGAACTGATATGTGATAACATTTTCCCCCAATTTGGATGCATAGATCCTGAGATATCAGTACTCAGAACAACCACCTTTGGTCGTAATAATGGCCGTCATACGTCTGGGCATTTAGTCAAACAGAGCTTGGATGGCGTGTACAGGTACAGATACCCATGCAGCTTCAACAGGATACCACAGTTTTAAGAGTAGTGACTGGCGTATTGTGACGAGCCAGTTGCTCGGCCACCATTCACCAGAGGCTTTCAGTTGGTGAGAGATCTGGAGAATGTGCTGGCCAGGGCAGCAGTCGAACATTTTCCATATCCAGAAAGGCCCGTACAGGACCTGTAACATGCGGTCGTGCATTATCCTGCTGAAATGTAGGGTTTTGCAGGGATCGAAATAAGGCTAGAGCCACGGGTCGTAACACATCTGAAATGTAACGGCCACAGTTCAAAGTACCGTCGATGCGAACAAGAAGTGACCGAGACGTGTAACCAATGGCTCCCTATACCATCACGACGGGTGATACGCCAGTATGGCGATGACGAACACATGCTTCCAAAGTGCGTTCACCGCGATGTCGCCAAACACGGATGCGACCATCATGATGCTGTAAACAGAACGCGGATTAATCCGAAAAAATGACGTTTTGCCATTCGTGCACCAAGGCTTGTCGTTGCGTACACCATCGCAGGCGCTCCTGTCTGTGATGCAGCCATGGTCCCCGAGCTGATAGTCCATGCTGCTGCAAACGTCATCGAACTGTTGGTGCAGATGGTTGTTGTTTTGCAAACGTCCCCATCTATTGACTCAGGGATCGAGACGTGGCTGCACGATCCGTTACAGCCACGCGAATAACATGCCTGTCATCTCGACTGCTACTGATACGAGGCCGTTGGGATCCAGCACGGCGTTCCGTATTGCCCTCCTGAACTCACCGATTCCATATTCTGCTAACAGTTATTGGATCGCGACATACGCGAGCAGCAATGTCGCGATACGATAAACCGCAACTACGATAGGCTACAATCCGATCTTTATGAAAGTCGGAAAGGTGATGGTACGCATTTCTCCTCCTTACACGAGGCATAACAACAACGTTTCACCAGGCAACGCCGGTCAACTGCTATTTGTGTATGAGAAATCGGTTGGAAACTTTCCTCATGCCAGCAAGTTGTAGGTGTCGCCACCGGTGCCAAACTTGTGTGAATGCTCTGAAATGCTAATAATATGCATATCACAGCATCTTCTTCCTGTTGGGTAAATTTCGCCATTTAAGCACGTCATCTTCGGTCGTGTAGCAATTTGAATGGCCGGGAGTGTATTATGTAGTGATTTCAGACCTGTGCAGGTCTGCTAGTATTAATGTTATCATTGTTGCCACAGTCATTGGTATATACGTATTAGACTGCATTTTTAATCAGCTTTGTAGAGTTCGTGATGGAGGTTCCAGCCAATACTGTGTTCATCAGTGTAATATGTATAAAGAAAAAGAAATGACTCATCAATTGTTGAAGAAAAATGTAGAATGACATCGGAGAAGACGACGAAGAAAAGGAAGAAGTGGGACTGCAGGCAAATGAAACAGGAGAAATATGTTAATGCAAAAAATATTTATTTTATATTGTCAGCGATGAAAGTAAAATGAATGTTAGTAATAATATGAACCGATTTGAAAGTCATGATGAAATAATCTGTTTTAAGTGGTTTAATCTCATTGGTCTCTGCACAACACAGGCCTCCTACAAGAGGAGGCCCGCTCACAGTATTATTTTCCGGAGGGGAGAGGGTGGGAGCAAATTGAAAAGATAATTTAACTATTGTTCAAAATGTTCAAATGTTTGTAAATCTATCGGACCAAACTGCGTGGTCATCAGTCCGTAGCTTACAAACTACTTAAACCTAGGTAAACTAACCTAAGGACAAACACGCACATCCATGTCCCAGGGAGGACTCGAACCTCCACGGCGAGCAACCGCGCGCTCCGCAGCGAGACGCTTTAGACCGTTCGGCTACTCCACCGCGGCTTTAACTATTGTCTCAATTACAAACTTATCAATGTAAACACAGCCAATTCTGTCAAGCTGTTCTCAACTTATGCTATTTAATACATGCAGGAATTGATTTTTAATTACATGTGTTTTCGTGTTGTTCCTAGGTTAGTTTAAGTAATTTTTAAGCTAAGGACTAATGACCAAGCAGCTGAGTCCGATAGATTTGCAAACATTTGAATTTTTGTTTTTCTTTTTTTATTGGCGGATATTTCCTCGCTACATTTACCATTACCTGTGGATAGTTCTGAAATATTACCAGATATTTTCTCATTATCTACGGATATTTTCTCTAAGTTCATGGATAATTAGTCCTTAGAGTCTACAACTTTACTTTCTAAGTAAGCTGATATGTTTTATTAGCTTGAGAGAGGGCAAGCATGAGGTCGTCTAACTGAACTGAGTACTAGGTCCCATGTTCAATGCAGGCTCGACTAGGACCTCCTTCCTACCACGTTCATACTGTGTTACGCACATTTGTTGTACGTAAGTGATTTGTGAAACCAACCCATACCTTACTGCATTCAGTATGGGCGCAACGATACTAAAATCAGTTGCGACAAATGGTTTACTCTGTTTTAGATGAATTCTTAGCCGGAAAGCCGACGGCTCGCCAATAACACAAAATTGACAAAATTATCAGCAAATAATGCTTATTTTGCAGAGAAGTGTCTAACTAGCTAGACTAGGGCTAGCCGAACAAATTCGTAATTGGCGGAAAATTTAGAGAAAGATGCCAGCGTCATCTCGCTGACCTATTGTTGTCCGCGGTCGAGCGGCTAGCAGCTCTGTGTTCAGAGTCCATTAGCGCCCAGGTAGTGAACAATACTCGGGGAAAAACATGTGCTGTGACAGAAAATGGAGCGGGTAAAACTAGCCGCTGCCGCTGAGTCTCGGCAGCTTAAATACGATGTCGCTAAGCTCGCTGAGGCACTAGTAAATTTTTATGTCTCCGTAGCGAGTGACGAAACTATTCCTGTCGTACGATCTTGGTTGAAACCTCAGAAGGGGCAATGTGATGGAAATAGGAGACAGCGGGAAGTAGCGAATGACCTACAAGAATGTGTAGCACACCTCGAGGAAACCTTCGGATTTAACGCAGAAGCATGCGCTAGTGCGAGAAGAAGTAAGTGGGATATCAAGGACAGAGATTCCGGTCACGGCGCTGATTATAATGATGATAGGGAAGCGGGTGCTATCGGGGCGAGAGCAGAATATGAATTTTTACGAACTCTCTCCTCGCGAAGAAATGCAGGGATTTGATTACAAGCATTTCCTCTAGGTGAGAAACTTTGAACAGGGTACAGTCACGCGCATGGATTGACCAGTTTCAGTTTTCTCTCCTTCCTGCTTCGCCGAGTGCAAATAAGAAAGTGTACAAGTGTGGCTACTTGCAGCGTAAACCTGCCGTACGTATGAGATCCACGGCAAGATACTGTAATTCCGAGAGGAAATTTCAGAAGGGTTTTCTGTCGGCGTATTAGTCATAGGTGGCATAATACAATGTAAAAACAATATTATGAATTATGATTATGCCAAACCCCAGTCAGTCTGGTTTCTCCAGTCACCCACAGTTATTTGAACATCTGATTAACCTTAATCACTATTTGCATGATCCTTACAGCGCAGCGGAACTGATCCGTATTTGCATCACTAAGTTTCCCAGGGATTTACTCCACGCCATTGTTGCTGGAAGATGTAAGGACGAAGTGGAATCATTTAGGACGCTATTGTATGAGCTAGATTTCGGTGCGGGCGAGTGCACTACGGGCTACGTGATAACAGTCGCTGACGCAGTAGGAACCGAAGGCGCCACCATACTCGGTAGCATGAAGAGAGAAATCACGACAATACGACATTAACGCTATAAGAACTACTGGGTTATTGTAACAGGGAAAGACAGACTCACTTTGGGAATGGAGCAGGTCGTTGGGGTGGCCGTAGGTATCGTTGGAGCAGGAGCCGTAATAACAATTATGGAAACAGTAAGTGATCCCGCGTACGGGAACAAAACAGCAATGCATTAGTGTTTCCACATCAAGACGTTGAAATTAGGCCGTCTAATCCCCGAAATAACCGTCGAGGTAATCATGAAGGGCCTTCGCAATGACATTTGGCTAGCGCAGAAGGCGCTGTATGGGACGGACTTTGGCAAGAGAAACCTGCAATGTATGGCTAATCAACAGGGAAGACATCAGGGAAGAGACGTTGCAAGAGGTTTCAAGCGGCAAAAATTCCAGGTGTGAAACCTGTTGTTACAATGTGTATTAGGGTGGTATGTCTCGCCGCGGCGGAGCGGCCGAGCGCATTGAGGCGCTAAGCTAAGATGCGCGATGCCGTTCCTCAAATGTTAAAATATTTGTAAATCTATCGGACCAAACTGCGTGGTCATCAGTACGTAGCTTAAAAACTACTTAAACTAAGGTAAACTAACCTAAGGACAACACACATGGCCGGCCGCGGTGGCCGAGGGGACTGAGGCGCTCCAGTCACGGTCTGCACGGCCACTACGGTCGGGGGTTCGAATCCCCCCTCGGGCATGGATATTTGTGCCGTCCTTAGTCTTAGCTAGATCATAAGTAGTTTGTAAGTTTAGGGACTGATGACCCCGCAGTTAAGATTCATAAGTTTAACAAACATTTGAACATTCGGTATGTCTCGGGTGTATCCTCGATACCAGTAGCCCCTTCTCAGTTATTAGTGAGGCAGCGTTTAGGAAGCGGGAAGAGGCTGGGGCTTGGCCCAACTTTCACATGTGAGGAACGAGAGTGAGGAGAGCGATATACGTAAATATCGTGGAATTAAAAAGGCAGTCTCTAATTAATTTTATACTCCGGGAAAGGGTATTTGAATTCAACTTTTCATTGTGCACCTGTTAAATGTATCTGCGATTTTGGAGATCGATGTTATGAGTACCCACCACACAGTGATTGCCATAGGTGGAGGAATATTGACGCCTCAGATTGAAAGTTGCATCATAACCTTAGTTTTTAATGAGTGCGTATTACGCAATTAATCTGTAGTGAGCTGCCTGAGTATTTACATTCAATATGAATCGCAAACCAATATGAAGGTCCTCATCAACCGTATTAGTGGATTATGTTCCCCGGCTGACGATTATGAAAGAGATGCTGTTTTTGCTAACATTGCAGGTCAGAGTGTTGCCGGTGTCGCCATTATTTATCTATTTTTATTTATTTATTTATTTGGAGACCGACCAAAAAAATTTATGTTACATTCTGCAGGATCACGTGCGGGTGTTTTCTGAATCACGCGTTGTAATTAACCCTCCGGCGGCAGCGCCAATTATTATGACTTCAGCAGCAGCGCGGTGCAGATTTGCTACCACCGTGTATTCCGAGTTACAAACCTAGTATACAGCTACTAAGTGATCGTAACGACTAAAATAGTTTAATGTACGAGGGGAATGAGGCTCTCCAGTCACGGTCTGCACGGTCACTACGGTCGGGGGTTAGAATCCCTCCTCGGGCATGGATATTTGTGCCGTCCTAGTTCGTAAGTAGTTCATAAGTAGTTTCTAAGTTTAGGGACTGATGACCCCGTAGTTAAGTCCCATAAGCTTAACAAACATTTGAACATTTGAAGTTTAATGTACAGGTAGAAATATCACATTTGTTAATATCTGAATTAGTATATCAATTACCTTCGGTGTATAAATATAGCAAATGTAAAGTTATTCCGAAAGTAGACAATAACCATTTATAATAGACTCAGCATTACTATCATTTGCTCTTTCGTTACTTCACTGTAGAGCCTGTCTCTTGAGTAATTAGTGTCAGCTTTTTTCTCTGTTATGTCGGTCTTAGTACACATAATTACCTCTATCAATCATATTATCATCTATCATAAACGAGAGAGCTAGGGTCTCTGACCTCACGTCCCTTTCGTTCCCTTTTGAACCAGGGACGATTTTTATGATATTATTTTTCAGTGTTTTGGAGTGGTTCTTGCATGGAGTTTTACTCCACCGAGTAGTACCGCCTTCAATATCAGACTAATTGCATCTGAAATCTTGTCCGGTATCGGATCTAGGATTTACATTTGAATGATAGTACCCTGTTCATGATCTGATGAGGAATCTAGACAAAAATCACTAATATCTTCGTTACTTGTCGAAAGAACTCTATTTTCCTCATCTGTTAGACCCATACCATGTTTACGAGACCTGAAGATTAAATTGTGAGGTGGAGTAACAACCATTTTTGCATTGTGTAAGGCTTAAAAAAGGGTTAAAAATGAGATTGACGGAAACTGCAGAATGGCTAAACAGGAGAAACTAGAGGACAATTTATCGAAAGTTAAACTTCTATTTACGAAATAAATTTAAATTTTTGAGCATTCTAATATGTAGGGTAAAATTTATACAATAAATATTTACCAGAAACTGCAACAAATGCATTTGCAAGGTTTTCTAGACGTAAAACAAAACAATTCAAGTCTACTTACATGACAGGCAGCGCGGTGCAAATGTGCTACCAGTGATGAGCTCCCTAAGAAAGCTTTTTTTTTTTTTTTTTTTTTTTTTTTTTTTGCGTGGACACAGCCGTGCACTAGAAACTCATAACATTCACGAACATCATTGTTAAGGATTAAATGCGGAATAGTTAAAGCAAAAATACGGCATCTCCATTATTGCGAGAACAGTGAGCATTTAAAGAAAAGAGATAGCATATTTGCACCAGAGCTGCCGCTCGGGGTTTAAGGGCCTTATGTTTAAATTCGGAGTGCGGGAACATAACAAATTTTGTGAAACCATACCCTGTTCTATTACCGCAAAAAATAAAGGTAGAGGAGGAAGTGGACAAAATGCTGGAGCAGGGAGTGATTGAGTGGACTGTAAGCAAATATAAATCGCCTATACTCGTAGTTCGAAAAAGCGATAATTCAAAAATGTTCAAATGTTTGTAGAGCCTATGGGACTTAACTACGGGGTCATCTGTCCCTAAACTTACAAACTACTTATGAACTAGCTAACACTAACGACGGCACAAATATCCATGCCCGAGGGGGGATACAAACCCCCGACCGTAGCGGCCGTGCAGACCGTGACTGGCGCGCCTCAGTCCCCTCGGCCACCGCGGCCGGCGCTATACTTTGGTACGCATGGTTTTGGTTTCAAGGCAAATCAAGACTTATTATCCCCGAAACAAATAGGCCGGAGCGCCTCGGCCAACCACTGCAACGCTTCCATAGGGTCAAAGTATTGTCGTAAATCGATCTTCGCGCATGTTACAGGGAGATGTGTAACACCCGACCTGTAGACCATACACGGCATTCCTCTGCTACAGAAACTGTTTGCAATTTCTTCGCCCTCGTCTGGGCTGAATGTCTCTTCAGCTATCTTTATTAGATATTAAAATAGCATATCACCCGACGATTTGAGAGTGCAGGTAACGCTTTACGTCGATGACATCCTCATCGCAGAAGAGTCGTGGGCAGAACATAAAGTCCTAAACAGGCTGTAGGATGTCTTCGAAAAGGCAGGCGTAACGGTAAACTTGGGGAAGTCCCAATGTGGCCACAAAAGTATAAAGGTCTTAGATCACATTGTGTCAGCGGACGGGATCCTACCCGATCCGGACAAAATGCAGGCGATAGCGAAGTGAGCTACGCCGACTAGCAAGTGACAATTAAAGGCGAACTTAGGTTTACGTAATTTCTATAAGAGATTCGTAAACCTGTCAGTACTTGCCACTCCTCGTCTCTGTACTCTGAGTGGAGAAAAACACAGTGTGGGTCTGGGACCAATAGGCACAAGACGATTATAACAAATTGTTGAATGCAGGACTTCTGACTGATGACGGACAGCTGACTGACGGGACAGGGTGCGGTCTTGTTTCCAGACGGAGGAAATGGTCCCTCCTAGTGGGAAACAATTTTCTTCACTAGGCAAGTACTCTCTCGCAGCGAAAAAATGCCTCAGTTACGATGCTGGATGCTCTTGAAATTGTATGGGCATTTAAGAAGTAACGTTACTTTCAATTTTGAAAGTCGGCCAAAGTATACGCAGATCACCGGGCACTAAAATTTCTGATGAGTTCTAAGTTGACTCACGGAAAATTACTATGCTGGGTCATGTTTCTCCAAGAATTCAATTTCACGTTAGAATTCATTCCAGGTCACAAGAACGTGATCTCCGACATTATGTCACGTTTGGCAGTGGGTCTTGTTCATGACGAAGGTGATAAGCTTGTCGAACCCAACAGCAGCATCTTGCAACTAAAGAACGTTTCTCACAAAAACGAGATCACTACTTCGCTAAGTGATATCGGGCGTTAGCAAGATACGGATGACGCCGTAAAGGATATTAAGGAGAGATAATTTGACAGAAACAATAGGGAAATACTCCAGTACTGCCTGGTGCGTAATGGGGTATTGTTTGAGAGACGAGCTCTGGAAGAATCCAGGTGGCTGTTAACGATTCCGGAGGGACTCGTGGACAAGTTGATATCGTATGTGCACCTGAGATACGGGTATTTTGGCGCGCAGAAATGCTTTCAAAAGCTGCAGGAGACGTTGTGCTTTATCGACATGCGTCGACGCACTGCCGGCCGCAGTGGCCGAGCGCTCTGCGGCGCGCCAGTCACAGTCTGCACGGCCACTACGGTCGAGGGTTCGAATCCCCCCTCGGGCATGGATATTTGTGCCGTCCTTAGTATTAGCTAGTTCATACGTAGTTTGTAAGCTTAGGGACTGATGACCCCGTAATTAAGTCCCATAAGCTCTACAAACATTTGAACATTTCGTCGACGCATTCGTCGCATGGTTAGAGTGTACGGGCCCATTGAATCCTATTGTATCAAACAAGCTCCGTGACCTCGCCGCCTTGTATTTGTTTGGATCTTTAGTACGCTCTAGGTCAGGGTTTTCCTATGTTTTCATGGCGTTAAAATTAACATACAAATTTGTATGTTTAACCCCGTTGCGTAGAGCCACTGGAATGGCAGTAACAGAAGCCTTCACCTAGCATTTGTTGCATTAAGTTGGTACAGCGAAATGCATCATCTCTGATAACGGGCCACAATTTCGGTAGCGAAATTGGCAAAGGATGCTCGCAAGAAGGAAGCAAATATTTATTCTCTTGTTCCATTTCGCCTCAAATCCCAGAGAGCGCATCCATCACGAAAGAGCTCGAGAGAATGTGCCGCCTGTATTGTAATAGAGACCAGCGGACTTGGGACACGTATTTAAGTTCGTTTCAGGACATACTGAACGCACTGCCGAATGCGTCGACAATGGTCCTGCCAACGTTAATTCTGAAAAACAAGAAGCAAGATTAAGGTTTCGTGGCCGTCGGAATCGAGGCTACGGCATGCCGCGATTTAATTCATGCGCTATAAGCAGTATGAAAAGCGCCACAGAGGCGAAAGCAAGAGCTAATAAAAGGAGAGTAAGGAAAACAAAATTCCACCTTATACAGAAAGTAGTAACATAGACGCATAAAGCTTCAAACAAAGGCTCTGGTTTGTGTAAAAAGTTTTTAAATCTCTTTTATGTAAACCCTTCTTTGTGAGACGTATTCCTCATCCAAATACTATCAACGTAGAGACACTCTGATCACGGTTATCAAAGGGCCTGCACCACGTCTCCAATGTCAAACAGTTCACTGAGTGAGCAGAATCTCGAAGGACAACGAGAGCGTGGAGGATGTCGTTTTTGGGTAGGCGTACTCTGTGGGCTGACGTTTTGGTACTCTGAAGAAGATTTAACGTTTATTTCTTACGGTTTTGTGTCATTTCATCTTGCAGTTTATGCGATATGTGCACATTATAGCTTAATTCATTTACAGTTATTTATTATGTAGTAATATTAGTCTTGTATAGGTATTTTCCTGCTTTTTCAGCGTTTGTTTCAACAGATGGCGCTATGGTTGACCCGTTAGATGGCGCTGCCATAGGTCAAACGGATATCAGTTGCATTTTTTTAAAATAGATACCCTCATTTTATTACATATTCGTCTAGTGCGTAAATAAATATGAATGTTTTATTTGGAACACTTTTTTTCGCTTTGTGATATATGGCGCTGTGATAGTCACAAACGTATAAGTACGTGGTATCACGTAACATTTCGCCAGTGCGGACGGTATTTGCTTCGTCATACATTACTCGTGTTAAAATGGACCGTTTACCAATTTCAAGAAAGGTCGATATGAATATTATGTATGACTATTGTGATCATAATGCCCAACGGGCCTGTGGTATGTATGTTGATTGTTATCCTGGAAGACGTCATCCAAGTGTCCGGACCTTTCGTCGGATAGTTTCGTTATTTAAAGAGACAGAAAGTAATCAGCGACAAGTGAAACGTCAACCAAGGCCTGCAACAAATGATGATGCACAAGTAAGTGTTTTAGGGAAACACCTACAACACATGAAAACATGCGTCAGCGCATTATCAATGCATGTGAGAACATTACTGAAGGGAAACTACTCGCTGTTGAGAGGAATTTCGTTACGCGTATTTTAAATGCATTGAAGTTGAAGGACATCATTTTGAGCATTTATTGAAGTCATGAGGTAATTACAGGTAATTACGCAGTAACAGCATGCGTTCTCACAATGTATGATAATTTCACAAAAGTACATGTATCATATTGGAACAACTGAAATAAAGTTCAAACGTACCTACGTTTTGTGTTTCAATTTTTAAAAGACTACCTGTTACCCACTGTTCGTCTAAAATTGTGAGCAATATGTTTGTGAATATTACAGCGCCATCTATCACAAAGCGACAAAAGTGTTCCAAATAAAACATTCATATTTATTTACTAGACGAATATATCATATAAATGGGGGTACCTACTTTTAAAAAATGCAGTTGATATCCGTTTGGCCGCGCGGGAGTAGCCAGGCGGTCTGGAGCGCCACGTTGCGGATCGCGCGTCCTCCCGCGTCGGAGGTTCGAATCTTCCCTCCGGCATGGATGTTTGTGCTGTCTTTAGTTTAATTTAGATTATAAGTAGCTTGTAAGTTTAGGGAGTGATGACCCCGAAGTTAAGTCCCATAAGCTTAAAAGACATTTGAACATTTTTGATATACGTTTGACCTAAGGCAGAGCCATGTAGCGGGCCAAACATAGCGCCATCTGTTTACCCCATTCGAGCTAGAAAAGTTGTGTTCTTTGTTTGATGCTTATTTCGTGAGATATTTGGCCCCATCACTATCAATGGACCATCCTGTGTATTTAGGTTACGATTAGGTTTGATCTTTAATATTGCTAAGGATTTTTGTGTCTGATCAATGAATGTTTTCAAATATTTGTAAATCTATCGGACCAAACTGCGTGGTCATCAGTCCGTATCTGATCAATGATAAAATGTGTATATCATTATTATGAAATTCTATGAGTACAGAAAAAATCGAGAAGTTAAGTCCCTAGCCACTGCGGCTAAGACATGGGATTAAGTGGTAAGCGCGCCGGCCAAGGAAGCACACCACCCGCTTTCTACCAGCTGCTCGGCCAGGAAAAAGCCCAACACGCAATCCGCACACCCATGCCGGCGCAGTCAGCAAAAATGTTCAATTGTTTGTTAAGCTTATGGGACTGAACTATGAGGTCATCAGTGCCTAAACTTACAAACTACTTACGAACTAGGACGGCACAAATATCCATGCCCGAGGGGGGATTCGAACCCCCGACCGTAGTAGCCGTGCAGACCGTGACTGAAGCGCCTCAGTCCCCGCGGCCACCGCGGCCGGCACGCAGTCAGCACCTGCCCACTGAGCGGTCTTGCCGCAGCCATGTTCTGCCACGGAGTAACATATAGTGCTATTGATACCGGGCGGCGAGCTGTCAGCACAACACGCCCACTTCGGGGCGGCGATCCCGGGGTAGGCCAGAGTGTTGAGAGCGACACCTGTCGTCCTAGAACCCCTGTCAGGTGGCGCGTTGGTGGTCTAATCCGGGAAGTGCAAAAGCACGACCTTGGCCCAAGTGACAGACACTTGGATACATGGCCGCCACAAGGGTGGGGCTGGGTGGACCCATCGGTCCAGGGCCCGGTGCTGAAGAGGGCCCGAAAAAAAAAAAAGTTCAAATGTTTGTACAACTTATGGGACTTGACTACGGGGTCATCACTCCCTAAGCTTACAAACTACTTATGAACTACTTACGACTAAAGACGGCACAAATATCCATGCCCGAGGGGGGATTCGAACCCCCGACCGTAGTGGCCGTGCTGACCGTGACTGAAGCGCCTCAGTCACCTCGGCCACCGCGGCCGGCAGAGGGCCCGAGCCCAGCCCTGAAAAATTCCATTGTTTGGTTACTAGAGAAAAAAATTAGAAGATTCTACAGGCAATTGTAGTAGATAATTATTATAAACCGATTATCTTAAATTATTACTTCGATTGATGTTCTTAGTTATTGGCATTGTTTGTTGAAATGTTTGTAAATGTATCGGACCAAACTGCGTGGTCATCAGTCCGTAGTTTACAAACTACTTAAACCTAGGTAAACTAACCTAAGGACAAATACACACACCCATGCCCCAGGGAGGACACGAACCTCCACGGCAAGCAACCGCGCGCTCCGCAGCGAGGTGCTTTAGACCGCTCGGCTACTCCACCGTGGCTATTGGCATTGTTTGGTAATTTATGTGTGTATTAAATAAGGTGATCAAAGTATTGTGCACCCTTTTTGGAGTGTTCTACTTTAAATAGATTCCTAACTATTACGACTACTACCTAGAAGGACCGCAGGGCCAATTTGGCCCCTCACAGCGTTTCTCTGTATTTTCGACATCTTTCCTTGTCTCATTGTCTCCTTGTTCTTTCGATATGCGACAACAATGCCATACATTTCAGCACTAATTGCGATAGGGCAGCTAGGTATGGTGGTCATTTATGGATGAGTTATGCCTGCGTGATTGATTGTGTGAGTGAGTGTGATCTTTTCTGACGAAGGTCATGGCCGAAAATTTACAAGTTGTATTAATGTGAATATGAGTTTGGTGATAGCTCAGCGATCATCTTTATGGTGCGTTGCTAGCTGTCCTCATATTATCAACATTCCAATCTGGATCTTTCATTGTTAAAATCAATAAAAGTACTTATTATGGTTACACTGAATTATATTACATAATCTGGCCGTATAAGCAATAAAACTGCATGGGGCCAATTTGGCCCCAGAGGTTCTTATACGTAGTAGCTTGCATGCGATCCTTCGAGTACTAATGCCAATTGTACTAGATAGCAGCTATAAAAACGTGAATCATGATGTAATTAGTTCTTGGCCTATTTTACTCTGGTTGTCATACCGCTTAGGGATTCTTTGTCATGTCATGCCGTTGGGGCAGCACTTTGACGTTACTTCTGGTGTGTCTTGAAAAGGAATTGATGGATCAGTTTTCGGTGTAACGTAGTGATACATTTCTTTTTGCCACTTCCTGTGAAGATGAGATTTTCATGTGTGTGCAGCAATTCCGCATTACCTGGCGCAGCGTCTGCCACAAGTACGAACAAGTGTTCTGTTAAGCTAGACTAGGAACTACTGTGACCCATGGCAATAGCCTCACTATTCAGCTGATAAAGTAATTCAAAAGTATGCTGAAGCTGCTCCTTCGAGATTTGTATTGAATAAAATTTGATATTGTCTCTATTAAAATACATCTGCGTCTTTAATTCAACTTATGTTGTGAAGCTTCAGAAGTTAGAATATATGTCATAAAGCCCCCCGCCCCCCCTCCCCCAGAAACCAAATTCTGACTACGGGCCTGCTGTGGGTATTGTAGTTAAAGTCTCAATTGCAAGTAAAATAATTTTGTAAATGAAGCTTACAATATCAAATTTCTACCTTCTTATACCAATTTAAAGTACATTCTAAAAAGATCACGATTAAGATATACATTTGCAATTACCAACTATTGCACAAACAACAAAAACAAAACAAAACAAAAAACAAAACAAAAACAAAAAAGACAGGGGAGGGCCCGTCTCTGATTCTGGATCCAGGGCCCGCAATCAAATGTGGGGGCCATGCTTGGATAGCTGACCAATGAGCTGTATGGGCGAGACACACATCAGTGATAACATCCGAAGAGTCTGGCACTTCAAGGAGGCGTGTCGTGCCACAAAAGGTGTTACTGGAACCAGAGTCAACACGAGACATCACAATATCGTGGGAGCAAGTATGTGCATCTGACAAACTGTCAGGTGACAGTGATGGCTTTTCTGTGTGCCTCCCTTGCGGAGGAACGTCCGAACTTTAGTATTTTACCAGATAACGAGAACGACGAGTGGAAACTCGCAACTATGACGACACTACAATGAGATGCTTCAGACGACATATACCACGTCAAGCCAAAGCCTGCAAGGACGATGGAGGAAACGCAAAACGCTTTATTCAGATAAAAATTACAATCCTACTAACAGCTACAACGATGAGACCCTTCCCCTTATGCCTTAAGGCAGTGAAACTGCTGCTGTGTCAAAGTAATATGTCCAAGTGTTTGTGCTAGTGCGACGTACAACTTCCGCGTGTTTCATACAACGAGACTGAAAATTTAATTGTTGCTTATTAATTAATGTGCTCAATTTTAACGGTTGTGTATGTTTGGACTATTCGATCAGTACAGAGGAAGTACAAACTTACTACTATTTTTTGTTACATATGGTCACTAGTGCCCTAGGAACGTAGATAATTTCGATCCATTTTTTTTGATGACATATGTCCTGTTATATAAACTTGTACCATTTCATAACTGTTTAATTAATGCTCTTATGTATTTGCTTTTTATTATGTGCTTTTCACTTAATAAGATCTATATGTTACAATATTTATGATTTATAATGATTTTTTCTTAATTATTGTGGTGTGACACTTCGGCTTTTCCAATAATATGATTGCTCAGTTAAAACTTGATTGACCTGTGTTGGATAGGCTCTTGCGTTTGGCAAATCGGGGAAACCCATAAGGGTAACAAACTTTTTCTGAGACTGTTTATTTAAATGACACTAACTGAACTAACTGAAGTGTAGAATCCTTAAATGATATGTTGTAGAACCTACTTACCTGTTTTTTGTTTGCTTTAATTCTTATGTGTTTTGTGTATTCATCATTGTACTCTATTCTTCATTAATTGTATTGGCTGATATTCTAGATTATCCCTATATCTTTTTTTTTTTGGCACTTTGCCTTATAAATAGTATGATTGTTATCAGTAAAATGTCATTGAACTGGAATAACATATCTTTGCAGACCGAATGAGGTCTATATAAACTTCATAAAATCAATGCCACAATGTTAGTTTAAATTCCATGTTATTGTACTAGTCTAATTATAATTTTTTCCTCTTTTGAATTAATGCTGCTTGCCTCTTGAATGTTTGCTGTATTTTGTCTATGAGGCGTACTTGCTTTTTAATTAAAGCATGTTTTGAAATGTCCCAGAATGTCAAGAACATTCCCTGCATAGTCTTTTCCCTTGGTTCAGAGCGTTATGATATGTCTTGCCGTGAGCCGTTTCATGGTAGTACTGGCTCGTTCCTTGGCTACTAGTATAAACATTGGCACCGCTGACATTCGGTACAGTTTTGAAACTGTACCTGGGATGAGACTGAGCATAAACATGTTTATCTTTCACATATGTTTCTTTATTTTGTTGTTCAAATGTTTGTATAGCTTATGGGACTTAACTACGAGGTCATCAGTCCCTAAACTTACAAACTACTTATGAACTAGCTAACACTAAGGACGGCACAAATATCCATGCCCGAGGGGGGATTCGAACCCCCGACCGTACTGGACGTGCAGACCGTGACTGACGCGCCTCAGTCTCCTCGGCCAGCGCGGCCGGCTATTTTATTCTACACCTTTATTCTATAATATGTCAAACTTATATCCCTGTGTTCATTCCTATCACATCACAACTGGCCTGGTAGAAATTTATTTTCATCAAGAGGGGAGAAAATAGTCACTGGTCGAGAGCAAGTCTTCATACAAGATGTTAACACTGTCTAGTTGGAAAGTTCCTAACAGTCTCTCAGCACAATCTTCCACCATCTTATAAATTTCCCATGCTTTACCCTAACTCCTATTACTATGTATGTATTCACTTATGGTCCTATTTGCACTAGGTAACGCATATTGCATGAGGGGCCGTAGGTTTCACCAATTCTTTAGACTGATGAAACAAAAATCTTTTGTTTATTTATGACCTTAGATCTCGAAGTAGATAATGTCCCTTGCAGTTTCAGCACACAGGTCGCTAATTCTTGATGTCTGAAGCTAATATGCTGTGAAAATGATTTAAGGGCTCCAACTGCGATTTTCTTCATAAAACACAGGATGCCAGTGGATTTTAAATTTATTCTTCCAACGTTTACACACGCTCAGCGAAGTCCGCAACTCTAAGCGGTACATTGAACGATATTCACTTTACAATAAATACTAGTGCCACGATGATAAATGTACAAATTTTGTAATGCTGCGAGATGAGACAAGGTGCTACATGTTAACAGTTCGAAGGTCGGCACTGGACTATTCTCAGCCAGGCGTGGCTGCTAGTTGCTGCCTCTGTCGTTTTGGCGCCAAACGAACCTTCTAGATTCGTCGCTCGTATTTTTTTATATAAGTTACGGTGAACAAAGTACCAAATGGGTTCAAATGAAAGCTTATTAACAGAAAGGTGGTACATTGAAATTACGTTATTATCTTACTTTCTTAAATATTAATAAATGAAATTTAGGAATGGTAGCATCGGGAGGGGGCCGGCCACAGTGGTAGAGCGGTCTGCGGCGCTCCAGTCACAGGCTGCACGGCCGCTACGGCCGGGGGTTCGAATCCTCCCTCGGGCATGAATGTTTGTGTCGTCTTTAGTTTGGATGTTTTAAGGGGACAAAAGTCGTCTGTACTATAAGGTAGTTCATAAATAGTTTGTAAGTTTAGGGACTGATGACCCCGCAGTTAAGTCCCTTAAGCTTACGAAACATTTTATTTGCATCGGGAGGGGAGGCGGCAGCCAATCAGATCACGTCTATGCTACACTGTCGTGCTTTCTCACGGTCCATACATGAATTCTGTCATCTGTTATGCTTTTACCACCCCTTCCATCAATTGCATCATGCTACTTTGTCTACTGTTATTCAGTCCAAATTAAGATACGAAAACTATAAATACTATTATTAAAGTAATAAAAGTTATAAAATCAGATCTGTCACAACATCCGTTCTGCATGAAAGTGTGAGTGATTGTGTCTGTCTGCTTCGGATTTGCAATATGGCTGGTAGTATAGTGCTTCCGTCTGCTGTAGCTACAGTTTAACCAATGTTGAGTAACTTAACGAAGGATGAGAGGCTTTTGTCTCTCGCAGGTCGTTCAATTGGTGTTGGAAGCGACCCTCTCGTCACTTCCGTCAGCGATAGGTGGTTGTCTGGCTTGAGTCCAGGAGGCGACACTCGGCCGCTGATCACTGGTAAGGTAGTATCGTTTTGCAGGTGCGATCTGTTTCACTTACATAAGGACTGAAATTGTGTAAGGCTTCAGGCTATCTGAAGTTCTCTAATAGTTTCTTTTCCAGCACCAGCGAAATCGTGATCCATGAATTAATTAGTACAGGAACTGATATCATTTTCCGATTTTGCTGTTTTTAGATGGGAACTTTCTTTGTTCCCATGAAACTTGTGAGGTGGGAGGATAACCAACTACAAGATGGTTTGAGTATTCAGTTTATAGTTTGAATGTGCGTATGATTGTGACTTCGTGTGCAGTACCATAAATTTGTCTCAGGGTTCTTTGTAATATGAGTGTCCTGTCTACGTTGCACCCACGTGTTCAAGATTCGGTACTTCCGGATTGCATTTAGCAACATTTAACTTTTCCGAATATTTCATTTTTCAATATCTTTGCTGATCCGAGTAAGTTATTTGTTTCCAGTGCAACACGTGTTACTTTGATTTCATTTCACGTGTGACCTTGTCATGCACGAGTTAAATTCATTAGTAGTGATTTCTTTGCCTTGCATGTACATTGCAGGGTGTTGGGTTTATTTTTTTTTTCTGTTCATCAAGCTTGAATGTGTGAATGTGTTTCGCTTGTAATCCTCGCTCTTACTCTCACATTTTGTATTTAAATGATACACCTACCCTAAACAGGCACCAGCAATTCATGTTAGTATGCTTTCATGTTTGATTCAGAACTCGATGATAAATAATTGTTCTATTTAAATTTTAATCTTCATTTACTTCATAATTTATCCCCACTTTCACCGATGTATCTGATGTTTCATTCCTTTGTGTTTCCACCGTGCATTTCAGTCAGGGCTCTAGTATAATTTATTATGTTGAAACATTAAGCTCTCAGCCGCGCGGGAGTAACCGAGCGGTCTGGAGCGCCACGTTACAGTTCGCGTGGCCTCCCTCGTCAGAGGTTCGAATCCTCCCTCAGTCATGGATGTGTGTGTGTTGTCCTTAGGTTAGTTTACCTTAGTTTAAGTAGTTTGTAAGTCTAGGGACTGATGTCCAACGTAGTTTGGTCCCATAGAATTACGAACATTTGAACATTTTTGAACCAAGTTCTCATTCTCGTCAGAGATACATCGGTGTTGTACCGAGAGTTATCCTCAGACTTGCTATCTGGCATTTTCTTAAAGAAACAGTGTAGGGTTATCAGTACTGTAAGTCAGGCTAGGAAACTTCGGCTGTAAGCCCAATGTGCTCATGCCAGCAACGTAGTTCAAACCCGCTAGAAGGTTTAATTATTATTAAGAGTATTATTAATAAATCACATTAACAGAAGAAAAATTCCACTGCACCTTTCGTAAGTCGTGACATTTGGATGGGGGCACGGGCCTCGTGCCCGCCTCCCTGGATGCGGGCCTCGCCATGAGGCCGAGTTTCATAATTCGTTCTTTGTATTACCAATAATAGCAGTGTCGAAGAAATACATGCGTGCAAGTAAGCATTTATGTCATTATATGGAATAGGAAAGAGTAAGGTAGATATGTACGGAATACGGAATACATGATTTAATATATTATTGACTGGTCATATTTTTCCTCTGTTCGGACTGCCTTCGCGAAAAAAGAATTCGTTATACAGATGTAAACCTTAGCCCAGGGCCGCTGAGAGCTGGCACTGGGCCCGGGCCTAGATGTGCGATTGGGCCCCAACTCCAATCATACAGGGTGTTATAAAAAGGTACGGCCAAACTTTCAGGAAACATTCCTCTCACACAAACAAAATATTTTATGTGGACATGTGTCCGGAAACGCTTAATTTCCATGTTAGAGTCATTTTAGTATTTCTCTTTAAATGTAAGTTGAAATAATTCGTGCAGACAATTGTCAAAATACCCAATTGTTTCGTTAGTATGTATTGTACTTCCTCGATTCACCGCCAGTTGGCCCAATTGAAGGAAGGTAATGTTGACTTCAGTGCTTATGTTGACATGCGACTCATTGCTCTACAGTACTAGCATCAAACATATCAGTACGTAGCATTAAGTGATTAGTGTTCATCACAAACGTGGTTTTGCAGTCAGTGCAATGTTTACAAATGCGGAGTTGGCAGATGCCCATTTGATGTTTGGGCAGGAATTGTTGGTGATGTCTTGATTGGGCCTCATGTTCTTCCACCTACGCTAACAGGAGCACGTTATCATGATTTCATACGGTATACTCTACCTGTGCTGCTAGAACATGTGCCTTTACAAGTACGACACAACATGTGGTTCATGCACGATGGAGCTCCTGCACATTTCAGTCGACGTGTTCGTAGGCTTTTCAACAACAGATTCGGTGACCGATGGATTGGTAGAGGCGGACCAATTCCATGGTCTCCACGCTCTCCTGACCTCAACCCTCTTGACTTTCATTTATGGGGGCATTTGAAAGCTCATGTCTACGCAACCCCGGTATCAAATGTAGAGGCTCTTCGTGCTCATATTATGGATGGCTGTGATACAATACGCCATTCTCCAGGGCTGCATCAGCGCATCAGGGATTCCATGCGGCGGAGGGTGGATGCATGTATCCTCGCTAACGGAGGACATTTTGAACATTTCCTGTAACAAAGTGTTTTATGTCACGCTGGCACGTTCTGTTGCTGTGTGTTTCCATTCCATGATTAATGTGATTTGAAGAGAAGTAATAAAATGAGCTCTAACATGGAAATTAAGTTTTCCGGACACATGTCCACGTAACATATTTTGTTTCTTTGTGTGTGAGAATGTTTCCTGACAGTTTGTCCGTACCTTTTTGTAACACCCTGTATAAATTCAAATTTACTGTTATTTTGGAAATAGACTGATGTTATAAACGTCACGTAATTCGGTAAATACTGGAAGTACACAAAAATACTCACTGGTTTGTGAATGGTGTAAAATACAATTTCTTTTTTAACAGAAACGATATCTTCACAAATGCAATTTGTACTATGGTTATATAATGTTTCACGGGATATTGCCTGCAGAAATCGAACAAGCCAATGGTTGTTTACGGCGCAGTTCATTGAATACTCGGTCAGGTAGTATGCAGATGTGTGTTGTCCATTCACTGCCAGTAACATCTACTGGATGTTGGTTGCAGTGTTAGTCTGTATTACAGAGCATGTAAACATTTTAGGAAGTTATGCAGTGTGTGACGTGACAGATTAATATTTAAAATGCAGAAGTCGCCGAAGAAATCGCGCATTATTTCGACTCAGAATACTTATATCATATGGAGATGTATCAGAATAACTGTTCCTAATTTTCTATTGTCATGGAGACACGAATATAAACATTACGTGACAATGATAGTGTATCTGCAAGTGCTTGAATTTGTATAGAAACAATGAACAACCGAAGATGGTTTGCTATTATGATTAACATATCTTCTGTAAATTTTGTCCAAGTGATAAAATACCTTATATCGTTTTTCTACAAGAATTAGTAAGATTGACTTACTAATTGCAGAAATTGTATGGCACGTTAAATTTCTTGTTTGCATTAGGGGTCGATGTATTTTTTACAAGCATATTTTCAGCGTTCACTTATCTAATTTTCACAGACATTTGTACTTAGAATTACAACAGACAGATTTAGATACATATGTTTGCAATTTTCAACGTATTTAAGTATAATTATATAGTAGAAAGACAACAGTTTGCAGCACACTTGCAAATGTCCCATGCTAACTAAGATCATGCACTAAATTTCGTACTTGTTTTACAATGAACTATTTTGAGTACTCTTTCTTTTACACTGTAGAGCTTCCTTCATATCATTATAAATTCAAAATGATGCATGTCTTGAAGTTGCTTTATTAAGAAAAAAAGTAGTATCTGTTTCCATGGAGCCGCGGCGGGGCGGCCGAGCGCATTGAGGCGCTATGTTCTGATGCCCGAGGCCGTTCCCCGTCGGAGGTCGAATCCCCCCCTCCCCCCTCGGGCATGGATGTTTGTGATGTCTTTAGTATAAGCTAATTCATAAGTAATTTGTAAGTTTAGGGACTGATGACCCCGCAGTTAAGTCCCTTATGCTTAACAAACATTTGATTTGTTTCCATAGAAACTTCATTTTCTATCTGCTTCTGGATTTTTTGAAATACAGTACCAGAGCGTTTTAACTGAATCTCAAGATCTCGTCATTTCAAGTAACATTTTTTATGAAGATTGCTAGATTGATTTTCTGGGATCCTGTCGTATATTTTTTAAAGTTTAATTGAGTGGAATATTTTGATTTTGAAGAGATGAACGAACCACCTACCTCCACCTGAGTTGCAAACAAACAACAAGGAAAACAAAATAAAGCTTGTTGACTTTCACTCCAAATTAACAAGACACGGAGCACACATTCATTCAAAAATGTTCAAATGTTTGTTAAGCTTAAGGGACTTAACTACGGCGCCATCAGTCCCTAAACTTACAAACTACTTATGAACTACCTACAACGAAGGACGGCACAAATATCCATGCGCGAGGGGGGAATCGACCCCCGACCGTAGTGGCCGTGCACACCCTGATTGAAGCGCCTCAGTCTCCTCGGCCACCGCCGCCGGCACACATTCATTCTTCTGAAGTTTACACTGAAGTAGTGATGCACGAAATGCAAAGGAATGAACATTAGCCGGAAATTTGTTTGATCATTAGGTGGGACACATTTTAATGTCTTGTCTATTTCCTTAGCTGTAGCTTTTAATCGGTTTAAAGTTGCAACATCAAAACCATCATGTGAACTGGTCGAGTGTTCGTTTGCAAAATAAAAATTGTTCTCTTTTAATTCTCATTAAACGTTTAACTCGAATACAAATATTGATGTCGTAACATAGTTTATTTTTAATTTAATTCGCTAATTGCAACTCTAGTAAATGACCTAAGAATCTGAAAATCGAAACCGCAAACAATAAGGGCTTATAACCTGTATGTAATGATTCACCTTTTCTTGAGTTTGATTGTAACACCATTCTCGAGTTACGGAAAGAGAAGGATCATCAGATATTAAACGTAAAGATTATGTATCTCAAAAAGCTGCGTTCAGGATCAGGCAACATGCTCACAGAGCACATAAAGTGAATCAAATCAAATGTTTGTAAGCCTAGTCATCAGTCCCTAGACTTACAAACTTCTTAAACTAGTTTTCACTAAGGGCAACACGCACACCCATGCCCTACGGAGGACTCAAACCTCAGGCGGCAACGGCCACACCGTGACAATTAGACCACGCGGCCATTTTGCGGGGCCACATAACCTGAGATTGATGCCGGCCGCGGTGGCCGAGGGGACTGAGGCGCTCCAGTCACGGTCTGCACGGCCACTACGGTCGGGGGTTCGAATCCCCCCTCGGGGCTTGGATATTTGTGTCGTCCTTAGTCTTAGCTAGTTCATAAGTAGTTTGTAAGCTTAGGGACTGATGACCCCGTAGTTAAGTCCCATAGACTATACAAACATTTGAACAATTTGTTTACAGAAAAGCCCTTTAGTAAATAAAATTGTATGAAATGAAAAATTAATAAATAATTTATCCTTACTGTTTTCGATTTCTATAGCATGAACATCAGAATAAATTATTTTTGTCGTCTTCTTTATGACTTCCACAATGAGCTACGAAAAAATCCAAGGCTCAAATATCTTGTATAACCAGTTTGCCTTTCTTCATCTTTCTTCTTCTTTCTCTTCCATCACTTAAATCAAGCTAGCATACAAAACTGTCGCAACTGTCAAAAGTCTGTAAATCAAATCACAGTGTCGCTAACTGAAATTTCTTGAGACGAGGTGGAGGTGCACTGCCGTTTACTACTGGTATCTTTATTTTATGTACGAACCTGAGTCGTTAGAAAGTTATTTGTTCTTACTGTCTGCTAGTTCCCACGTTCTGGGGTACAGCTGACGAGTAACAGGTGTGCGCTACGACGATCATCAGTAGAGGAATAACAAGGGAGTTTCCGGAGCTCGCGTAACTACAATTCTTTACTTCAGCTATGGCGTATTAAATCCCTTCAGCGATGGCGTATAAAATCCGTTACTTTACTGTCGCAATGAAAACTGAGGAACAGCAATGATCACATCCTACCTGTATTGTACTGTTACTAACTACTTGTTCGTGAACGATTTCACTTTTAACCGCTTTTATAAGAAAAAACCGGAAACTAATAAATCGGGAAAGAAAACTGCCAAAACCTCAAGTTTCATCACCAGTGGTGTTGAAATTTTGCAGTTCTAAAGAATAACGTTTTCTTGATGAAATTTTGATTTCTTTCAAGTATCCGGTTATTAAAAACACAATAAAGCAAGAAGCAATCGTTTAATAACGATCCCAAGCTACATTTACATGACATTAGAAACAGAGCAGAGTCCGCCACTAACCTCTTCGCATAGTTGATAGTCATATTTACATTTTGAGTCTCTAGCTGTACAGAGCATATAAGCGCAATGGGAGGTTTCTGTGGCGAATAAATAAACAAAGTTAACAACACAGGCTGATTGGACTTCATCTGTGGAATTTCCTGGGGAAATATTGAGAGAAAGATTCCAACTTAGCCGACTCTAGTTATAAAAGATTCAAGCACTTTACGAAGGATGAGGAAAATCACTTGACATATGGGAGCCAATACCTAATAAAGAAAAATTAGCAATTTATTTAAAGTTGCTGTACACATTGCCGTAATCCTGGTGTCGCCGAACTATGGCCCGCGGCACAGATGCGGCAGATGTCGAGCCGTGGCAAGACATTAGGGCGCGGTGCTGGCACTGATAATCACAGCCTGTCCACTTCGTGTCACCAGTGCCGTGACTAGGACTTGGCTTTTGGGGGGGGGGGGGGAATAGATCTGCTTGATGAGCAAAATTTTAGTCAAATTGAAACAAATTTTTAATACAGTTGTTTTAGAAAATTATGTTACTCGAAAGAATATTGACTGTTTTTTAGAATAAAACAAACGTAGTAGATTAATAGACTCTGCCCTTTTAATAATTAAGGTAAAATAATAAACAATAATAATACTCGAAATTTTGCTTTGTAACATGAATGTACTTTAGAAAGTTACAAGACTTCTATTTGTTTGTATGAAAATGAAGGCGATGTACCATAACAAGTTACAGGACAAACTTAAGTTTTCTTGGTATTTTGGCCATGTTAGGGTTCTGGGGGAGGGTGGTTCTATCCCCCTCACCCCCCATCCCCATAGTTACGCCACTGCGTTTCACATATGACTGCTGCCACATTGTTACAGTAGGTCGTCACTGGGCTGCAGAGAGTGCTTTACAAACGCCGGTGCCCCTCTCCTCTGGATCTGCCACACGCACATGATACAAAATTCTTTTAAATAGCAGCCTGATACTTTATATTTACATTTACTGAGCACCTCAGTGGGCCCGAACCCTTGACTGACTTGGGGCCCACATGAGGCTTGGACCTCGGGGACTTCGCCCACCGCTCCTGCCCCCCCCCCCCCTTTCTCCTCAAGGCTGCCTTAGCGAAATATGTATAATTTCAGTAATTCCCCTTTTGTGAGAGATATATTACCGCCTAAACAAACACGTAGAATTTTATTTGGAAAACCAAACTCTTATGAGTCTTAAGGCTTTAAAATACGTCTCCTTTAGAAAGTAAGAATTGTGACTTATCAGGTTTTTTCCCTGGACTATTCAAATATTCATATTAAATGAATGTATGTATTAAAATATGAAGAAATGTTCTTACTTGTCCATGAATGTATTCGTAGGCCATTGAGTGGGTCGCATGTTAAGGCAGAAACTAATCATTGCTTTTTCCCCACTCAGAGAAACTCCTTAACTCCTCGTTACGCAAGATGCTGCGTTGAACGGGCCTGGGTTTCAATTGCTCAGTTTGGCAAATCTAGCGGCTACGGTGGCCGAGTGGTCTGCGGCGTGCCAGTCACGGTCTGCACGGCCGCTGTGGTTGGGGGTTCGAATCCGCCTCGGGCATGGATGTTTGTGCCGTCTTTAGTATAAGCTAGTTCATAAGTAGTTTGTAAGTTTAGGGACTGATGACCCCGTAGTTTAGGTCCCATAAGCTCTACAAACATTTGAACTTTTTTTGGGGGGGGGGGGGGGAATCTAAAGTCTTTCTTTATGCGTAATGACGTCACTGATCAAGTATCAAAAATAATTCTCTCCAAGTATTCATTGAATATATAGATGAATCCACTCACGTAGTTATCGCACATAGAACACCTAAACTGTCAGATATTAATTCATAGACTTCAGACATTTTCTGTAGGGCTATCATGGAGTTAATTTCTGAGATGGTAATATTCAGTGTGTACCTGAGTGTCCAAATAAAGTACTTAAGCTTCCGCGTCAACTATACCCTCGAGAGACTACTGGTAAGATGACGCTATGGATTGTCAGTGCACGTGAAAGTTTGCATTGTTTGAAAGAGACAAGGTCATAATGGACAATACAACACGAATGTAATATGCATCATATGTTTATATGTAGCATGTGCCGTGGGACCGGATGGAGAAGCAAGATTTCATAGTCATGAAAGAGTGACTGCATGAAATTGTGACAGATGAGTTGCAACAGATAAGATTAAAAGTAAAGCAATCCTATCGAGATGACACACCTTAAGCCTATGTAAACACAATTACCGGGGCGGCACAGGGGCACGTGCGCTCCCCCCCAGACGGTCCGACGAAAAATGAGAGAGAGAGGGGAGAGAGAGATAAGGGGAGAGAGAGAAAGAGAGAGAGAGAGAGAGAGAGAGAGAGAGAGAGAGAGAGAGAGAGAGAGAGAGAAAGAGAGATGGCGAAGAAGGGAAAGAATCTTAGCATTAGAATAATTAACTTTTACTTATGGGCAGCACGTAATTGTGAGTTTAATAATGCAAAACCCCTGTAATTAGCATAACGTAACTTGACTTGTTGTGTTATGCTTACACTTAATTGCTTCTTGCTCTTTATTGTCAGTAATTTACGATAAAAATAAATAAAAGTTGTTTATTGTTTCGTTCAAATGTTCAATTGTTTGTACAGCGTATGGGACTTGACTACGGAGTCATACGTCCCCTAAACTTACAAACTACTTATGAACTAGCTAATCCTAAGGACGGCACAAATATCCATGCCCGAGGGGGGATTCGAACCCCCGACCGTAGTGGCCCGTGCAGACCGTGGCTGGAGCGCCTCACTCCCCTAGGCCACCGTGGCCGGCTATTGTTTCGTGATTGCTTTGGAGATAAATGAAGCTATTGTGTATGTTTTATTCATAGGTAATAAAGTTAAAGGGTTAACTATGTAAAATAAATAATAAATAAAAACTGTATTTAAAGGTCTGCGTTCAGGCTGGCGCATTCAAATGTTTTTGGTAAACGGTTTTTCTGATTCTTTTCCTAGGCACTAAGAAATGGTACTGCCACCCATTATAAACAGTTTTATTTGAAGCTACACGTTTCGATTTTCCAGTATTGGAGAAAATTAGACATTTTTCCACACATCAGATTCAAATGAGTTTCATGGTAGTAGAAATTCTTCTTGAAACACAGTCAAGTGTAATTTTCACAATCAAATTTTCATTCTGCAGCGGAGTGTGCGCTGACATGTAACTTCCTGGCAGGATAAAATTGTGTGCTGTACCCGGGATTCGGATCTGCGACCTTTGACTTTCGCGGGCAAGCTCTCTATCGTCTGAACTATCCCGACACGCTTCACAACTTGCTCACAACTTTACCTCTGCCTGTTCTTCACCTCCTACTTTCCGAACTTCACAGAAGTCCTCCTGCGAACCTTGCAGGACTAGCACTTGGAAGAAAGGATGTGGTGGAGACATGCCTTAGTCACAGGCTAAGGGATGTTTCCAGAATGAGAAGTGCTAGTCCTGAAAGATTCACAGGAGAACTTGTGTGAAGTTTGGAAAGTAGGAGTTTTGTGGATGGACCATGAAGCGTGCCAGGAGAGCTCAGATGGTAGAGCGCTTTTCTGGCCCACCATTTTAATGTGCTAGAAAGTTTCAAGTGTAATTTTGTCGATCGCGAAAGCTTTCTTGAGAACGTATCTCATTTTGCATAGCAACTTTACAAAGAATGAAGAAGAAACTGATTGCCGGCCGCGGTGGCCGAGAGGACTGAGGCGCTCCAGTCACGGTCTGCTCGGCCGCTACGGTCGGGGGTTGGAATCCCACCTCGGGCATGGATATTTGTGCCGTCCTTAGTGTTAGCTAGTTCATAAGTAGTTTGTAAGCTTAGGGACTGATGACCCCGTAGGTAAGTCACATAAGTTCTACAAACATTTGAACATTTTGAAGAAACTGATTCACTACAACGCAAACACAGGAAATCTGATTTTAGGTTTTCAGGGAATATCAAACTTAGCGCGAAATACTCGTATTCAGTAGCTGCTTATTTCTGATTCTTTTAGGATACGCTGTTTTTCCAATTTCTGCATTGTTTGGTAACGACACAGCTACTCCGATTTCTGTAATGTTCATCCACGGTATGCTGACAATTCGTGCGCTGGCTATTGGCAGCGGCAAGAGGCGTGTTGGAAACGTTATCCGTAACAATGTGTGCAGTAATATTTCGCCTCTAGGGGCAGTGTAGCGTTGGCAGCAATCCGAAATAAATGGATGTCCTTCAAATAGTGCAGATGTTTCGTTCTGCTGGCATCACCAGGTAAAATCGTCTTCACTTGTCAAATTAATTTACTTCCAACTAATTACCAATGCACTACTAGATTCTACGCACTATGGCGTCATTCTCAAGTTGCTATGATTTAAAAAAATACATTGATTCAACCACATTAAACAGTGAAAAGTTTAATAATTTATCAAACCATGTGCGCCGCACGGGAATGGCCGTGTGATCTGGGACGCAACCTAGTGGAGTACGCGGCCACTCCCACCAGACGTTCAGTCCGCCTTCGGTCATGTGTGTGTGTTTGTGTTTGTGTGTGTGTGTGTGTGTGTGTGTGTGTGTGTGTTCTTAGATTGTAAGAGTACGGACCGATTTCCTTAGCAGTTTGGTCCCTTCGGATTGCAAACATTTGAGCTTTTTTTGAAAGAATATGCTCTACCTTTTTGTACAGTCACCATTAAGTAATTTGGCTCATTTAATATGCATATAACTTTTACGACCATATTGTACAATTGTTTGAATTTTCAAGTGGCCAGTCTACATCTACATCTACATCTACATGGGATACTCTGCAAATCACATTTAAGTGCCTGGCAGAGGGTTCATCGAACCACAATTATACTATTTATCTCCCATTCCATTCTCGAATAGCGCGCGGGAAGAAAGAACACCTGAATCTCTCTGTTCGAGCTCTGATTTCTCTTATTTTATTCTGATGATCATTTCTACCTATGTAAGTGGGAGTCAACAATATATTTTCGCATTCGGAGGAGAATGTTGGCGATTGGAGTTTCGCAAGTAACCCACGCCGCAGCGATAAGCGCCGTTGTTGTAATGATTCCCATCCCAGATCCTGTATCATTTCCGTAACGCTGTCTCCCCTGTATCGCGACAATACGAAACGAGCTGCCCTTCTTTGGACTCTTTCGATGTCCTCCGTCAAACCCACCTGATAAGGATCCCACACTGGGCTGCAATACTCCAAAAATGGACGGACAAGCGCAGTGTATGCAGTTTCTTTAGTAGTTCTGTTGCATCTTTTAAGGGTTCTGCCAATAAAACGCAGTCTCTGGTTCGCCTTTCCCACGATATTATCTACGTGTTCTTTCCAGTTTAAGTCTGCAGTAATAGTGATTCCTAGGTATTTTGTGGAGTTTACGGCCTTCACATTTGATTGATTTATGTTGTAAACAAAGTTTAACGGATTTCTTTACGTACTCATGTGGACGACTTCACACTTCTCATTATTTAGAGTCAATTGCCAATATTTACACCATACTGATATCTTATTCAGATCGTTCTGCAGTTGGTTTTGATCTTCAGATGATTTTACTAGACGGTAAATGACGGCGTCATCTGCAAACAACCTAAGAGAGCTACTTAGATTTTCCCCTAAATCGTTTATGTAAATAAGGAATAGCAGAGGACCAATAACACTACCCTGTGGAACGCCCGATATTACCTCCGTTTTAGTCGATGCCTTACCATCGATTACTACGAACTGTGTCCTCTCTGACAAGAAATCCCCTATCCAATTGCAAATTTGGGGCGATATACCATAACCACGCAATTTGATTAAAAGCCGTTTGTGAGATACGGTGTCAAAAGCTTTCTGGAAATCAAGAAATACGGAATCGATTTGCGAACCTTTGTCGATAGCACCCATCACTTCGTGTGAATATAGAGCTAGTTGTGTTTCGCATGAACGATATTTTCTAAATCCGTGTTGACCTTGGGTCAATAGATCGTTCTGTTCGAGAGTCTTATTCAGTCTTGTAGTCTAGTTATTCCAAACTTGTAAATATGTAGAGAAACCTATGCCAATTTCGCATGCCTTCCTCTGTTTAGGCATTCGCATATACTCACCTGGCGAAGCTCATAATCAGTTACATATTGAATTAAATTCAGAGCCTGAATGCCCAGTTTTCAGCTGTTGGCAAGTGTTTCATCCTTTATGATGATGAAGGATACAACAAGTATGCCCACAGATGAACACAGGGCATTCATGCTGTAAATGCTCTGTTGCTATCTTTTTTTTTTCTGTGGTAACTTTAGAAAATTTACACTGTTTAATGTGATTGAATCATTGTAATATTTTTGTGATCATAGGCATTTGAAAATGACGCCATTGAGTTTGTTTGTGCCGTCCGCGGTGGCCGAGGGGACTGAGGCGCTCCAGTCACGGTCTGCACGGCCACTACGGTCGGGGGTTCGAATCCCCCCTCGGGCATGGATATTTGTGCCGTCCTTGGTTGTAGGTAGTTCATAAGTAGTTTGTAAGTTTAGGGACTGATGACCCCGTAGTTAAGTCCCATAAGCTTAACAAACATTTGAACATTAGCTTAACAAACATTTGAACATTTTTAGTTTGTTTGTAAATCTATCGGACCAAACTGCGTGGTCATCAGTCCGTAGCTTACAAACTACTTAAATCTAGGTAAACTAACCTAAGGACAACACACACACCCATGCCCCAGGGGGGACTCGTACCTCCACGGCGACCAACCGCGCGCTCCGCAGCGAGACGCGTTAGACCGCTCGGCTACTCCACCGCTACAACGCCATGGAGCGCAGAAACTAATAGTGCATTGGAGTTTAGATGGAAGTAAATTAAAAAGTTGTTTTCTAAGAAGCGACTGTGGCTTTGGAACATATTTTGTGTGTTTCCTATTTCATTTACATATATTTGTTGTTGTTGTAGTAGTTTAGAGGGGACTAGACTGCTCGGTCATCGGTCCCTATCCTCCTCCGCCCCCCCCCCCCCCCGCAAAAAAAAAAAAAAAAAAAAAAAAAAAAACCTGTATCAGCCACTGAACACAATGAACGACGTAACGCCGAAATTAGCTGGATTTTTAATTTTTACAAGAGTTTTGTCAAAATAGAGAGAGTGATCCATGTGGAAAACTTAAACTTGGACTTGATAGTGGTTGGGTTACTCCAAAGACATTTGATTATTTGTGGGGGCTTACTGAAATTGGATGCAGCAAAATGCTACACGCCTTTCTTCACAGGAGTCGAGGATGTGTGATCAAATACAAATTGAAATTCTATCTGCTATAAAATTTGTGGAAGCTGCTATCGCTGGGGAATAAGATGATAGTGATAATGGAAAAGACATACAGGAATACATCTACTGAGAAGTCGATGTCGGATGTCAGAAACTAATGCACATGGGCCAACAATAGGGTTGCGAGTTTACACCATGCATTGTCCGAACCAAACAGCACATGTCATAAGCGAAAGAAAATATTCGAACTCGACTACTTTTCGTTTTGAACTACCATACATCAGATATTGTTCTACTGGTGAATAAAGTAGCATTTATATTTTCAGGAAGATCATGAACACGGGCTTTTACAATATCTTAGTCTGTAAGGACACGTAGGGAATTGAACTGTTCAGTTTCAGTAATCACATGTTATTCTGTGTAATCATAATATCGCTTTCTGCTGTGATTGTGTGTTACAATCTATAAAAAGTGAGTCTGAGTGTGATCTAGGATTAAATTGTTTTCTACAAGCCATGAACGTTTGTACTCAACAGCTTTATCTGATGTTACACTAGAAGGAAAATCATATATACAAGTGATAAACAGTACTAATCGCTAGGGTATTCTTCACTTGATTGTCGTACCCATTCTTAATGCTGCAGATCATGCCTTCTGCTATCTGCAGAATCTTAATAAATATAAAAATTGAGTTGTTTGTGCCTATATTTCACTCTGCAGTCAAAACCACACATCGCAAATGAGAAGTGTTTGTATGTGGTAAAAGGTATTAGTCTCCTAGTGTGCACTTTGGTGATAGAAGGTTGATAAAGATAAGAGGGCGGAAGAGATCAGAGATGATAGTTACAGACTTATATAAAATTCGACGAGTGGGTGTCAATAATTTGCTCTTCAGCAAAAACTATACATTGGAGGCGAACGATCTCTCTGTTTTGTTGTAGTAAAAAGTCTCCTATTGCACAGCATAGCAGTTCCATGTCGATAGCTATAAGAGGGTGGCAGATATAGTGGTTGAAAGTCGTCAGCTTATATAAAATTCGGACTAAAGACCAGCGATGATTTTTGACACTATAATAGCAAAAAGGTTTTATACAGCGAAACGTAATGCAAATTCTTCAGCTGTTTTTCTGCAACAAGCGTACGAATAAAGAAAAATAAGAGCGTATTGAAGTTTGAACAGTAAAACTACCAAGAAAGGTGCCAAAGCGCAAGAAAGAAATTTCGCATTCACGGTCCGTTTCTAAAAGACAGAAAACGGCGCTGGAAAGTGAATCTACAGACGATAGAAACTTGGAATTTGTAGACGTCGTAGGCATCAGCGACTATCCGATATTCCCATCCCTAAGGGGGTGAAATATGGGATGAACGGTTTTTTGAAAATTCGTTGCTATTAAGGCAATTTTGAGGCAAGAAATACAAAACTTCGGATTTAGATTTTTATTGGAACTTTAAAAACACGTGTTTCCATAATTTTGGAAATTCAATCTTAAGCGGGTGAAAAAGGGAAAATCTTTTAAGGCTGCTACTAAGATTATTTTGATGCTAGAAATGCAAAAATTTGGATTTCGACCAATGGTTAGAATTATTTAAAAAAATGTAATATGAAACCGAATCCGTTGTCCTGTAGCAAAATTACTCGCGAATTTGATGTGAATGATAAGCGTTCAAACGTTTGTGATGCTTAAGCGACTTAACTGCGGGGTCATCAGTCCCTTAACTTACAAACTACTTATGAACTAAATTATACTAAAGACGACACAAGCATCCATGTCCAAGGGGAGGTTCGAATCCCCGACAGGGAACAGCCTCGCGCATCTTTGCATAGCGCTCCAATGCGCTTGGCCACTCCGCCAGGGCTGTGAAGGATATAACCTAATTCGTGCTTACAAACGAACCACCTGATTGTATGAAGGCAATTAAGCTCTTGTCTTTAACTTCTCACTGAATCTATTTACCGATAGCTATTTCGACGTTAAATGCGAGATCCTCAACTGTCGGAATCCGTTTTAGCGCGGAACGCAGTCCACCGCTGGCACTCAACCTGGCGCGCAGTATCGGCTAATAGCTGCAGGTGACGGCACGAGGGACAGGACAAAAAAGCCACGCGCTGCGCCTCGCAGCACACAGTACCTCTGCTCGCAGCCAGACCCCCGGTCGCCACTCTCGTAAAGCTCGCCCCGTGTAACATCGAAAATTATACTAGTAACAATGATGGTATATACCACTAGCTTTAATGAAATACACTTCGCTTTAACTATATTTTATTACTGCCCCGTGGGCCTTACTGAATTTAATAGGTATTTTTAATGAAATAGGCGAGATATCAAAATCGGAACTCTCTACGCAATGTACGAAATCGATTGAAGTGCTTGATCCTAAACAAAGCTCTGCAGACATATACATTTCACTGTCTACCTGCTTCCTGATTCCACTGGGTGTCGTAGGAGACACACAGGATGGAGATAATAGGTTATTCACCTTTGATTATCCTCCTGTAAATGGCCTTACTTGAATAGAATACTTGGTTCCCAGATCTGAAGGAGCAGGTTAATACTTTAACATTTGATTCTTAAACTAATATTGGCCCACTTTATGTTACGTTAGTAACACTAAAAGTGGGCCTTTGCGATCGTGTTTGACAGCTCGAAATTTAACTGAAAATAACGGCTTAACTATTCCTCTGACACGGAAAATGAATAACCGAATTTGTAGAGGAGAAAATTATCTACAACCTTGCTCTCTTATGTTTATTTCATATCTCGTATCGTTTCAGAGATATTTGCAAAAATAACGGCGATTTTGAGATGTCTGTCTGTCTCTCCGTCTGTCCGTAAAGTGTTCTCTGTTTTCAAGACGAACCGTTCAACCGATCAGCACCAAATTTTACAGACATAGTTGTAGGCCGCGAGACCAGAACCTCCCTTTTTCAAATATTTCTGACAAAAACTACGGTACTAAAACAAAAACAAAAATCCGTTTTTAATATAATTGTAACTGCAAACGAACCGTTCATCTGCCACGAAAATTGAATAACCTAATTGGTAGAGGGGAAAATTCTCTACAACTTCGCTCTTATATGTTTTTTTTTTTTCATATCTTGCATCTTTGCAGAGATATTTGCAAAAATAACGGCGATTTGACGATATATGTCTGGCTGTAACGTGTTCCCACTTTTTAGGTCGAACCGTTCAACCGATCGGCAGCAAATTTTACAGACATAATTGTTGGCTACCAGAGACCAGAACCTCGCTTTTTCAAATATTTCGGACAAAAAAAACGTTAGTAATACCAAAAAAGCCGTTTGTAATGTAATTTTCATTGCAAATAAACCGTTCATCTGACGCGAAAATTGAATAACCGAATTTGTAGAGGAGGACATTCTCTACAACTTTGTTCCCTTATGCTTTTTCATGTCTCTTATCTTTTGAGAGATATTTTCAAAAATATCGGATATTTGAGACCCTCCATCGAATTAACGAAAAGCAGCCGTTCGGAGATCTCACAACATTCCTCTCCCAGAACTCTCTCTGGCATACGCCATCTTGCGTTGGGTATTTGATGATTTTCTTATTGTAACTTACACGTTATCATTTCAAAGCAATGACACACTGAAGGATTAACAAAAATTCATCGTTCTTCGTACGATAAATTATAATCTTATGTCTACAAATACGATATTAGCGTCAGTTAACAACGGCCATCAACAGTACGAGATTAAAGGACACAGCTTCTAATTGATAGCTGTAGCGTAGTGGGGAAGGCGCTGGACTGTGATACTGAAGGTCAGTGGTTCGGAACCCGCCACTACAATTTTTTTTCCTAAATGAGTTTCAGACACACTTATTAATTAATTTTTTATTATTTAGATTATTATTTTGGTCCAAAATGTTTGCAGAAACTTATAAAACTACAAATCTAAAGTGGGCCGTAAAACACGCCAGTGAGATTTTTTTTTGCTGACTTGTTCAAGATCATTAGAAAAATAAAATAAACTTTCGACTTAAGACATTTTCTCTGCTTTAAACTGAACTTATAAACAGATGAATTTACATATTTTTAATAATTGCAAAAATAGTATATGTAGCCATGTGCTACATAATTGTTTTTAGATCTTGTGAATAGTAGTTTCTTTAATGTTTACGATAAACACAATTAAGTTATATATATATATATATATATATATATATATATATATATATGTCCAGACGCCACTTTTGATCGTGCAGCTATTATCTATTCATATTCACGGAATGTATGATATCAAGTGCGAAAGGGTCAAGTTGAAAATGTGTGCCCGGCAGAGACTCGGACCCAGGTCTCCTGCTTTCTAGTCAGTTGCGCTGACCTCTACACTTCTGGGGACACAGCGATCGCCACACCAGCACGGAATTACTTAAGTACGCCTCCCGTCATATATAAATTCTCAACTTCACCCTGTCCATTAGAACTGAAACTCCTAATTATTGTAAAATAATTCCCGTGAGAGTAAGGGCCTAGGAGTGCCACTGCACTGAAGAAAGGATCATTGCCCGTCATCGGTATGTTATACATTCCGTGAATATGAAACACAAATTTGAAATTAGTTTGACTTTTCGTCACAGTGATATAAATTTGGAAAACCAGCAAAGGCTACCGAAGGCGACCATTTTACTTCTCTTAACGCACATTTTCCTTTATTTTTTATTCAAATATAGCAGCTAGAGAGATATGCCATTTTGTGTGACACTTTGGCGTGAGGTACCATCTTTGTTATTTCAACATTAATTTCGTCAAAAACCCAATACTATGCGCACAATGAACTTACCGATATCTTACACTTCATATAAAAATGACAAGTGACATGGAGAGAGGATTTGATATGAGTCTTCGGGAAAATGAGCAGTCTCAAATTTAAACTTTCAACTTTGTCTCTATTGGAATCAGCACACAAAGAATTAGACAGCAGGTTCTGTTACATGCTAATGGAATTTGTTCTTACCTTGTGTGTTGTGCTTGCGAGTAGTAGCCAATGGTTTGTGGTAAGTGCTGATGGAATCTTCACGTCTCCAGCCCAGTGGAACTTTACACAACCAGCCTTATTGGTGGCCGCTAGCACTCCCTAGTTCGTCCAACAATTCCGCACTAGCTCGCGAGACGACTTACAATAACCATCCGAAACGTCACACAACACGTAGAACTATTTCAAAATTTTTAGCTCAGCAAATTACTATTGCACAACGCCTAGCTGACCGCCCAACGATATAAGCGTTGTCCCTCTCTCAGGTGAACTCAAAGTGTCTTCCTTTCATGTCATCCCCACAATCGCCCCCGTGATCTGTCCACACAACCGGTAGCTCCAAGTTGTGGAGGTTTGTACTCCCGTACTCTTCTTTTAATCTCTGCTGTTAACTAAAAGTTGGAAACTTGCAGTCGTTATTGATTTATAAAACATTCTTTTACAAACTCTTAACTTATTAATATTTACATTCTTTTAAATATTCACAACCTGAGACTAATACTACAATATCACATCCAGTATCGAACTTTAGTTCTATATTGCAACGTACTATAGCAAACCAAAACTTAAAAATAAATTACAAGTGCTGTAGTATTTTGGCGAATACCCCATCATATCCATGAGAGATTTTACTCTTTAATTTTATAATTATTGACTCAAACTCCCCTTTGATAGTAGCATGGGGGGCTACTTCAAAAGTAGTCTCACAAAGCTAATTTCCAGGAGAGTTATACGATTCCTTGCAGGAATTAATGTTCTACTTAGTTCACCGGCTATATTCAGAAATAGATTATTAAATGATGTAAATATATACGACCAGACAGTAATCAGTAGGCACTGACTTTATATTCTCAACCTGGTGCTGCTGACCAGACACTTCCTTCAATACTGACCAAATAGTTTTAATTTTATCCAGATAGTTGGCTATTTATTTTCATTAATCAAACTTTTTGTCATCCTAACGATATTTTTGGCTACCTCACTAAGCCGTTTTTAATTGGCTCCTGCAGCTCGATTGTGCCTGTTTATAATATTTTTATATAATCGCCCTTTTGTTCTAGATGTTATTCTTATCATCCTTGTTAGACACTCTAGTGGTAGTACTCTATTTCTAACGTTGTAGCATTCAAAGAACAAGAGAAATATGTTTAGCAAAGCGTTACATTTGTCGTCTATGTTATCAGCATTATATACATCCTGCAAAGCGTATTCTTCAGTGAGGTATAATAAGCCTTCTATTGCAACTGGATTAGCTTTTCACAATTGACTGTAATTATATTTAACAGTGGTTTGAGAACTAAAACATTAAAAAAAAATTCGTAATGGAATGAAAGACCAATAACATTTTTGGTAAGGTAATTCCCATTTGGCAACAAAGAATGACTAAGAATGTTGTCTGTAATTGCACTACTGTTCCTCAGCAATGTCGTCAGAATTAGTACTGTTTGCATCGGATGATAAAAATTAAGAGATCTACCGGCATCCTCTTTCTAGCAGAATCATATCACAGTTAATATTGAAACTACCACATAGAATTACTTTTTTGGGAACGCTCTGTAGCTTCAACTGAAATCTTTTGAAATCAATGTCACGCGACCCATAAATAACAGTAATTTGAAGTTCTAGTCAACTACGTTCAACCAAACCTGCCGAACATTCAGTTATCTTTTCTGTGCAGTGTTTTGAAACATCGAGGGACTCATGAAATGCAGCTTTTCACGTACATGGCAACTCCCCCAAACTTCAAAGAAATCCTACTAACCTGTATACTGGGAAACGAAGCGCCTGGATTAGCGCATTCTTTAAAAAGTACTCGATATAGCCAAACATCTGAATCAACATATATAAGCCGTTCACAAACTGTGTCTCTAATAACTTGTACACCTTAATGTTACTCGCTTATTACTTGAATTCCTGGCCGTTGTCGAAAGTGGTCCTTTGTTAGAGAGACTCCCTTTAAGCATGATTACCTATCGTTCGACTTCAGTGTAGAAAGATGGAGGTCTGTAACACCAACTACAACGGATATTCTTTATTGGTGATACCTCCACCTCCCACTGTGCTGTCGTCCATTAAATTTACCAAACTTCAATTGAAATACCTACTGAGGTGCAGGCAGTGCCAAGTAAAACCCAATCTCTTGATAGACTCAGGTGGCACCACTGCAGTGCGAGACATGCCCTCTGCGAACTGTGCCTCCTCAAGCCTCATGTTAATACGTTTGAAAGCTGAATCAGAATCAACATGTGGCCAATCACGACGCTGAAACAGTTGCACCTAATACGCATTTGTCTCACCATTTTGATTACCTACATTCTCCACGTCATCACTTATGCCATACGTCTCATGGCTATTAGGACTGTTCCCAACACCACTCACTATCTCTACGTGATATGCCTTTGACAAATATTTACGTAAGCCCCTGTGTTAACAGTCATTTGAATCAATGCTGACCGAGCGAGATGTCTCAGTTGTAACACTCTGGACTCGCATTCGGGGAGATGGTAGTTCAAATCCACATCCGGCCATTCTGATTTATGTTTTTCGTGATTTCACTAAATCACTCCAGGCAAATGCCGGGATGGCTCCTTTCAACAGTCCATGGCCGATTTCCTTCCCCATCCTTACCCAAAACACCGAGCGTTAGCTACGTCTCTAATGACTAAGCTGTCTACGGGAAGTTAAACCCTAAGCTTCATTCATTCATTCATTCAATGCTGCAGTAGGCTTCACAATGCCGCTAACCCAGTACTCAGTCCCCAAAACGTCCTGCAACTGCTGGCCTACACCGCTGCCCGAGAGAACTATCTAACAACGCAACCTTCCTCTTTTTATTAGACTTTTCAATTTGTTTCGGCTTCTAAACACCTGAGGTCTGCTGCATGATTACTACACTTATACGAGGTTTCTCCCACTTAATTTTCACATTTGGTAAAATCTATTTGTAGCATGCAGAGTGCAATTATATAAATTTCTCCTTCTTCCAGCTATCTTATTGTCAACTTCCTTTTCCCGTTTACCTGGCCTTTGTCCCTGTTCAGCGTATCTATTGGCACCTCTAAGTTTAGTAATTGTACCTGAAGGACACACACCGGGCGAGGTGGCGCAGTGGTAATACACTGGACTCGCCTATGGGAGGACGGTAGTTCAAATTCACCTCCGGCCATCAAGATTTAGGTTTTCGGTGATTTCCCTAAATCACTCCAGGCAAATGCCGGGATGGTCCCTTTCAAAGGGCGCAGCCGATTTCCTTCCCCATCCTTCCCCCAGCAATACGAGCATAAGCTCCGTCTCTAATCACCACGCCGTTGACAGGACGTTAAACACGAATCTTCCTTCCTTATTCCTTCTGAAGGGGGCGTATCGTCTACTACTGTTCCTGTATAAACTTATTTTTTCTGTACTTCCTAAAATTCAAAGAGAGGCTCTCACTAAATTGCCCCATTGCATCCCTACTGCATTCTACCAATGACACTAGTTTGTACCAATATAACAGTGTAATCTACCACTGAAAAACTTATTTGATGACCCACAGTTCTCATTCGTTGTAAAAACTTGACAATTATTGATAACAAACTAACTCGAATGTTTTCTAAGCTACATTAGTACGATTTGACGATTTTATGACCTCGCCACAATATTCACAGTTTTAATGACCAGATTCTGTATGACTTTGACAACTAAAGACGTGAAGTGTATGCCAACTGCGAAAAATTTCACTTTCATATTTACTGCTCCTAATTTCCATCGAATGTCTTGCAGAAAACTGAAGTAATGAGAGTAATCAGGCCCGTCACTTGACCGGCCAAACACCATCAGTAATGTTGATGCTGATAATGAGTTACGTGACTAGAAACATTACTTCCATCAAGTGGCATGATGAAATTAGGATGCAGCTGGGCTCGTTACATTATACCTACAGACATTAGTACAAGGTGGAAATTTTCTGATGGTCCAGTAACCAGTAACTCAACAGCAGAAATAACAGAAGGAGAGGTTCTTAAGGACAATCATCTAGCTCAGTGGTGTCGAGAGCAGATCCATTATTGTCGCAACTGGAATGTTACAAGAGAAAATGGTCACTACCTTATGTTGTATTGAATTAAAGTGCATAAAATCGATTTGTACCATCCCCAGTAACTGCCAAACGTCTTCCACCATATTCGTCACAGTATCCATACTCCCCATTACACAAATCGATAATCCATTGTTCGTTATGCTCGTTTCGGGACAAGTGCTGGCAGAGATGAAGAAAATGAAATACCGCAGCATTATGGCTTATGGTATGAATCGACAGGAGAACGAGTAACTGCTTACTTCTTTACACATTTCATTTTGTGATTTTTAGGGGTAGTTCTTGTTCTTCCTTCCCATCTTTCTTTTATTTTGTGGTATACTTTTGTTTCGCGTGGTTAGTCCGTAGTCATAATTATGTGTAAAATCTTGTGTAAGGAAACGACTGAGGAACTGATAGACCAGGCGAGTTAAATGCAGACATAAATGGAAGTTCTTATGGTGGAGAAGAAGGGAGAATCGCCCTCTGACTTTCCGTTAATCGAGATATCGCTATGCCTTTGAGCGCCCCTTTTGGAAAGCAGGGATGATGATTTTGGCCTCGACTCATGTCACGAAATGCACGGCCGCTTCCTTCGGAGGTTCGTGTCCTCTTTCGGACATGGTTGTGTGTTTATTCCTTTGCATAAGTACGTTTGAGTAGTCTGTAACAGCGGGGACCATTCACCTCAGCAGTTTGATCCCTTGGGTTTACAAACATTTGAAGAATATTTATGTTTGCTTTAACAATCTTAAATCATCTGTTAAGAAAGGAAAATTGTCCTAAGAACAGTTATTAAGTCTGGCGAATCTTATGTTGATGAAATATGTTAAGCCATGAGCTATGAGCAACCAAAATATAGGGGAAGAAAGGTCATTAGAAGACTTTCAGGAGGAACTGATACAGAGGTTTCAGAAAAGCAGTCGGCCGCGGTGGCCGAGGAGACTGCGGCGCGTCAGTCATGGTCTGCACGGCCACTGCGGTCGGGGCTTCGAATCCCCCCTCGGGCATGGATATTTGTGCCGTCCTTAGTGTTAGCTAGGTCATAAGTAGTTTGTACGTTTAGGGACTGATGGCGCCGTAGTTAAGTTCCATAAGCTATACAAACATTTGAACATTTGATTTGAACAAAATTTGTAGACGTTTAGAACGAAATGGCAGTAGTAGGCAATGGCAGAGTTAAGGGGGTAGTTTCCACTCGTAGATGTAAAGGGTAGAGACAACGGGGTGCGCACAGTGCAACGCTCCTAGTATGAATCAGGAATGTGAAAATTGAAGAAGTTGCTTCTTGCCAAGGCTATACGTTTGTCTACAATTGGACGAAGATGTAGAATGATTTAAAGCTATTTAAAATACACTCCTGGCTAATAAAATTGCTACACCACGAAGATGACGTGCTACAGACGCGTAATTTAACCGACAAAAAGAAGATGCTGTGATATGCAAATCATTAGATTCTCAAAGTATTCACAAAAGGGTGGCGCCGGTGGCGACACCTACAACGTGCTGACATGAGGAAAGTTTCCAAACGATTTCTCATACGCAAACAGCACTTGACCGGCGTTGCCTGGTGAAATGTTGTGATGCCTCGTATAAGGAGGAGCAATGCGTACCATCACGTTTCCGACTTGTTGAAAGTCGGATTGTAGCCTATTGCGATTGCGATTTATCGTATCGCGACAGTGCTGCTCGCATTAGCCGCGATCCAATGACTGTTAGCCGAATATGAAATAGGTGGGTTCAGGAGAGCAATACGGAACGCCGTGCTGGATCCCAACGGCCTCGTATCAGTAGCAGTCGAGATGACAGGCAACTTATCTGCTTAGCTGTTACGGATCGTGCAGCTACGTCTCGATCCCTGAGTCAACAGATGGGGACGTTTGTGAGACAACAACCGTCTGCACGAACAGTTCCACGACGTTTGCAGCAGCATGTAACGAGGCGAAATGCGTATCATCACGTTTCCGACTTTAATAAAGGTCGGATTGTAGCCTATCGTGATTGCGGTTTATCGTATCGCGACATTATTGCTCGGGTTGGTCGCGATCCATGACTGTTAGCAGAATATGGAATTGATGGGTTCAGGAGAGCAATAGGGAACGCCGTGCTGGATCCCAACGGCCTCGTATCATTAGCAGTCGAGATGACAGGCATCTTGTCCGAATGGCTGTAACAGATCCTGCAGCCACGTCAGGATTCCTGAATCAACAGATGGGGACGTTTGCAAGGCAGCAACCATCTGCACGACACTTCGACGACGTTTGCAGCAGCACGGACTATCAGCTCGGAGACCATGGCTGCGGTTACCCTTGACGCTGCATCACAGACAGGACGCCTGCGATGCTGTACGTAACGACGAACCTGGGTGCATGAATGGCAAAAAGTCATTTTTTCGGATGAATCCACGTTCTGTTTACAGCATCATGATGGTCGCATCCGTGTTTGGTGACATCGCGGTGAACGCACGTTGGAAACGTGTATTCGCCATCGCCATACTGGCGTATGGGGTGCCATTGGTTACACTTCTCGGTCACCTCTTGTTCGCATCGGCGGCACTTTGAAAAGTGGCCGTTATATTTCAGATGTGTTACGACCCGTGGCTCTACCCTTTATTGAGTTTATTCGATCCCTGCCAAAACCTACATTTCAGCAGGATAATGTACGACCGCATGTTGGAGGTCCTGTAAATGCTTGCTGCTCTGGCCAGCACATTGTCCAGATCACTCACCAATTCAAAACGTCTGGTCAATGGTGGCTGAGCAACTGACTCGTCACAATACGCCAGTCACTACGCTTGATGAACTATGGTATCGTGTTGAAGTGCATAGGCATATGTATCTGTACACGCTATCCAAGCTCTGTTTGATTCAATGCACAGGTGTAACAAGGCCGTTATTACGGCCAGAGGTGGTTGTTCTGGGTACTGATTTCTCAGGATCTATGCACCCAAATCGCGTGAAAATGTAATGACATGTCAGTTCCAGTATAATATATTTATGCAATGAATACCCATTTATCATCTGCATTTCTTCTTAGTGTAGCAATTTTAATGGCCAGTAGTGTGAGACCCCACCCCTAATGAACCACAGACATTGCCGAGGTGGGGTGGCTTGCGTGCCTCAACGATGCAGATAGCCGTACCGTAGGTGCAACCACAGCGTAGGGGTATCTGTGGAAAGGCCAGACAAACGTGTGGTTCCTGAAGAGGGGCCGCAGCCTTTTCAGCAGTTACAGGGGCAACAGTGTGGATAATTGACTGAGCCGGCCTTGTAACATCAGCTAATGTGGCTTTGCCACACACCTACTGCGAACGGCTGAAAGCAAGGGGAAACTACAGCCGTTACTTTTCCCGAGGACATACAGCTCTTCTGTATGGAAATATGATGATGGCATCCTCTCGGGTAAAATATTCCGGAGGAAAAATTTTCCCCCATTCGGATCTCCGGGCGGGGACTACTCAGGACGATGTTGTCATCAGGAAAGACAATACTGGCATTCTACGGGTCGGAGCGTGGAATGTTAGATCCCTTAATCGGGTAGGAAAATTAGAAAATATAAAAAGGGAAATGGATAGGTTGAAGTTAGATATAGTGGGGATTAGTGAAGTTCGGTGGCAGGATGAACAGGATTTCTGGTCAGGTGAGTACAGGATTATAAATACAAAATCAGTTGGGGGTATCACAGGAGTAGGACTGATAATGAATAAGAAAATAGGAATGCGGGTAAACTACTATGAGCAACACAGTGATCGCATTATCATTGTCAAGATGGATACAAAGCCAACACCGACAACAGTAGTACAGGTTTATATGCCAACTAGCTCTGCCGATGATGAGGAGATTGAAGAAATATATGAGGAGCTAAAGGAAATTATTCAGACAGTTAAGGAAAAGGTAAACTTAATTGTGATGGGAGTAGGAAAAGGAAGAGAAGGAAAAATAGTAGGTGAATATGGACTGGGCAGGAGGAATGAAAGAGGAAGTCGCCTGGTAGAATTTTGCACGGAACATGATTTAATCGTAACAAACACGTGGTTTAAGAATCACAAAAGAAGGTTGTATACGTGGAAGAGACCAGGAGACACCGGAAGATACCAGATAGATTTTATAATGGTAAGACATAGATTCCGGAATCAGTTGATAAACTGTAAAACATACCCAGGGGCAGATATAGACTCTGACCATAACTTGTTAGTCATGAACTGTAGGCTGAATCTGAAAAAAACTGCAGAAAGGTAGGAAAATAAGGAGATGGGACTTAGATAAATTGAAGGAAAGTAAAGTTCTGGAGAATTTCAGAGGGAGATTTAGGCAACAATTGACAGAAACAGGGGGAAATAAAACAGTAGAAGAGGAATGTGTAGCATTGAGAGATGAAATAGTGAAAGCAGCAGAGGACAAAATAGGTAGAAAGGCAAGACCTACGAAAAATCCTTGGATATCACAGGAAATACTAAATTTAATTGATGAAAGGAGAAAATATAAAAATGCAGGAAATGAAACAGGCAAAATGGAGTACAGACGACTAAAAAATGAGATTGACAAGAAGTGCAAAATGGTTAAGCAGGAGTGGCTAGAAGCCAAATGCAAATCTGTAGAAGAATGTATAAGAAGAGGAAAAGTAGACACCGCCTACAGGAAAGTAAGAGAGACATTTGGGGACAAGAAAAGCAACTCTACGAATAACAAGAACTCGGATGGGAAACCAGTTCTCAGCAAAGAAGGGAAAGCTGAAAGGTGGAAAGTGTACATAGAGCAGCTTTACAAAGAAAATGAACTTAGAGACGATGTTGTAGGAAAGGAAGAGGAAGTAGATCAAGATGAAAAAGGAGATATTATATTGAGAGATGAATTTGACAGAGCCTTGAAAGACTTAGGTCGGAACAAGGTCACAGGAGTAGATGACATACCTTCAGGGCTACTAAAGTCTCTGGGAGAGCCAGCCATGACAAGACTATTTGAACTGGTGTGTAGGATGTATGAAACAGGCGAAATACCCTCAGACTTTAAGAAAAATGTAATAATCCCCATTCCAAAGAAATCGGGCGCAGACAGGTGTGAAAATTACAGAACCATCAGTTTGATAAGTCATCGTTGCAAAATTTTAACACGAATTATCTGCAGGAGAATGGAAAAGCTGATAGATGCTGACCTCGGGGAAGATCAGTTTGGATTCAGGAGGAACATAGGAACCCGGGAGGCAATACTCACTTTACGTCTTATCTTAGAAGATAGATTAAGGAAAGGCAAACCTACATTTTTAGCTTTTGTAGATTTGGAGAAAGCATTTGACAATGTTGACTGGAATACACTCTTTCAAATTCTGAAGTCATCAGGGGTAAAATATAGGGAAAGGAGAGTTATTTACATTTTGTACAAAATCCAGACCGCAGTTATTAGACTCGAAGGGCATGAAAGGGAAGCATCAGTTGGGAAGGGAGAAAGACAGGGTTGTAGCCTTCTCCGATGTTATTCAATTTGTACATCGAGCAGGCTGTGAAGGAAAGCAAGGAAAAATTTGGAATAGGGATTAAAGTTCAGGGGGAAGAAATAAAAACATTGCGTTTTGCTGATGATATTGTAATTCTGTCAGAGACAGCAAAGGACCTGGAAGAGCAGTTAAATGGAATGAGCAGTGTGTTGAAGAGAGCGTATAAAATGAATATTAACAAGAGCAAAACAAAAATAATGGAATGCGGTCTTAGAAAATCAGGCGATGCTGAAGGAATTAGATTAGGTAACGAAACAATGAAGGTGGTAGATGAGTTTTATTACTTGGGTAGTAAAATAACATGCGATGGTCGCAGTACAGAGGATATAAAAAGCAGAATGGCAATGGGAAGAAAAGCATTTTTGAAAAAGAGAAATTTGCTAACATCGAATATTAATTTAAGTGTAAGGAAGTCTTTTCTGAAGGCATTTGTGTGGAGTGTTGCCTTGTACGGGAGTGAAACATGGACGATAAGCAATGCGGACAGGAAGAGAATAGAGGCTTTTGAAATGTGGTGCTACAGAAGGATGCTGAAGATTAGGTGGGTAGATCGCATAACTAATGAAGAGGTACTTAACAGAATTGATGAGAAAAGGAATTTTTGGCATACCCTGACTAAAAGAAGGGATCGCTTGGTAGGACATCGGGAAATGTAAGTTTAGCATTGGAGGGAAGTTCGTGGGGTAAAAATCGCAGAGGGAGACCAAGAGACGCGTATAGTAAGCAGATTCAAGTGGATGTGGGTCGTCATTCTTATGAGGAGATGAAAAGGCTTGCTCAGGATAGAGTAGGGTGGAGAGCTGCATCAAACCAGTCTCCGGACTGAAGACCATAACATACAACAGTGTGAGACCATGCCTGGTTGATTACAGGAATGAAAAGGATGATCCAGCCTGTCTGTAACTACTAGAATCTTCAGCTTAAAATTTTAGGCAACAGACAAGGCACAATATACTATTTTAAAAACAATGAGTGCACCAAGATTCACTTCCACCCTCACAGCACTCCGTTGAAATGTGACTAATATTATTTGCACGCCGCAGACATCACAACAGGGAACCCTGTCGTTGGAGTAAGAAGCCATAGGCGGCCGCGGTGGCCGAGCGGTCTGCGGCGCGCCAGTCACCTTCTGCACGACCACTACGGTCGGGGGTTCGAATTCCCCCTCAAGCATGGATATTTGTGCCGTCCTTAGTATTAGCTAGTTCATAAGTAGTTTGTAAGTTTAGGGACTGATGACCCCGTAGTTAAGTCCCACAAGCTCTACAAACATTTGAAAATTTAAGAAGCCATGTTTAAGTGAACAGTGCCCAAAGCGGAGGCGTGTAAGGGTCACCTTATCCCAACCGAAAGGCCAGCAGGACCAATTGCGGATTAGCATCCGCCACTGCCAGCCAACATGTGCCTCTGTCGAAACAAAGAGATGACGTCCTGCAGGTGGGTGGTGAAAATGCTTCACATCAAGTTATCTGCATGTGTTCTTGGCACCGCGATCCGCTCGTTCTTTTCCCACATCCCCACTCGAGCTGGCAGGTAGCATAATGGCACCTGTTTCTTCCCCCTCCGTAGGAGGAAGTATGGTTGGTCGTTTTAGTGCGCTATCGGGATAGGAGTAGATGATAAAACAAAAAATGTTCAAATGTTTGTAAATCTATCGGACCAAACTGCGTGGTCATCAGTCCGTAGCTTACAAACTACTTAAACCTAGGTAAACTAACCTATGGACAACACACACACTCATGCACCAGGGAGGACTCGAACCTCCAACGACGAGCAACCGCGCACTCCGCAGCGAGGCGCCTTAGACCTCTCGGCTACTCCACCGCGGCATGATAAAACAGTTTGGTCAGACACACCACATCCATTGCAGGCATTTCAGAATCGCATGAAGCTCTGCTGATAAGAAAAAGAAGTTATAATGATTTGGAAGGCGATTCCTGGTGACTCGGTCGGAAAACACAAGTGGACAGTCGACGAAATCCCCTTGTTTTGAGCCATTAGTATACATAACCAAAAATCATTATGTCTATCTAAAGTGATGAGAAAGACAGACTGAAATGTAAAATCTTTCTAAAATTTCTTAAAGTATTGAAATGTTATAACCACATTTAAAGGCACGGTCATTTATAAAATATTAAACGTATCACATAAAGCATAATTACCAGCGTTGTCAAAACAGAGCTGACCTGGACATTGTGTTCAAGCATCGCCTTATTCTTTACATATAACGCACAGTGTCAGTGTGTTTGCGAGTTTGTTTGCGCGTACGTATTGCATACAAATCTACAGTTTTGTTACAATGTTAATTAAATTTTGCTCATATCATCTCCAAACCAAGAGGACAGTCGCCGTAAGTGTAAGAATTACGTACAACACATAGTGCACGGCGCGGCCAACGGGAAATACAGGCCTGAGCGCGCACATCATGCGACGTAAGCAAGGTAGTTCCGAGCCGGCGCGATCGCTAGCCCAGTGGCTGCCCGCTATGACGCAGTGGGCAGTGCCCCAGCGGCCGGCCAATGGGCTAGCGCTCGCGCCGGCTCGGAACTATCTTGCTTACGTCGGATGAATTGCGCGCTCAGGCCTGTATTTCGCGCCGGCCACGGTGCACGGCATATGGCATCATAAACAATGAGATACGTTAAAAACTGCTGTATCACGTGACCGTGTTGCACATTTCCTCCTAAACCACTGGAGCGATTTCAACCACATTTAGTACACGTTACCCTTACCGTGAAGTAAGAAGAAGAACCACATACCACACATGGTTTAGGAGATATAACGTCATAAACAATAGGAGACGTAAAAACTGCCACATGGTAAAGAAAATTTTTTTCATACATTGTATGAGAATGAGAGTACTTAGCGACTTGCAACAAACTTTAAATGTAATTTCAAACAAACAAATATGTTCAAATTTTTATGTAGCTTATGGGAATTAACTACGGGGTCATCAGTGCCTAAACTTACAAATTACTTACGAACTAGCTACACTAAGGATGGCACAAATATCCATGCCCGAGGGGGGATTCGAACCCCCGACCATAGCTGCCGTGCAGACTGTAACTGCCGCGCCACAGTCCCCTCGGCCACCGCGACCAGCAATTTGAAACCTTTATTATACTCTTTCTCGCTGACAAACACATAAAATGATGAAAGGAAAAAAGTTTCTTGCTTATTAATTTTCCGCTGTTCTTGGAGTAAATCTTCTGAATTCGGTATGACGTCCAAATTATACACTACAAATAGTACTGGCAGGAAACTTTACTGCTGTATACACACACGCAACTGAATGTACTTTCGAGAATGTATCACAGTACGACACATAGTTCATGAGGTATGAGTATATAAACAGTAGCGTTTATTGGAAATCGTCCCGCCACGCATTTGGTTTTAGTTTATTAATTATTTACTACTAACTGTATTCCCAACAGGTTTTATAGACATACTGTACTTATGCAAATTAAAAAAAATACCTGTAAAATGATACAATTGCATAACACATAATTCATTAAATACGATATCATATATATTGCGGAGAGGAAAAACCTCATGCACCGTTTCAATCCATTTCTTATTGACCAATAAGACACACCTGTATTCCATTTATCTTAAGGAAATTCCTGAAGGTGACTGTGCTCTTGACAGCTTCTAACTGTGAAGCGCACATGGCTGCAAGCGAAAGCAATAGACCACCATAGAGTTACAGGGAAAGGAAGAGAGTGAAACAGTGTACATCCTACGAATACCCATTATTTCCAAGAAATATGCTGTCTATCTTCAAGAATCCGCAGATTCCATCGTGACTTGCATTTTCTATTACGATTAATAAATCACAGAGAAATGTATTAAATACTGCGGAGTATATTTGACATTCCCCAGTATCTTACTCGGACAACTTGGTCAGGGGTGGGCTCACCAAAGATTTTGTTCGTATCAGATCCTGGACAAGTAAAAGCAGTATTGTTTATGGTCAGGTTTTGAATTAAATGAATTTATGCATGTTACATATTATTTGTATTTTGAGAACTACTTTTCTTTGTTTGGATACTGCACTCAGAATTGTGTATGTACATGATGCAGGACAGGCTTATTTCTCAAATATTCTCCGAAAAATACGAGTATATCGTGTTATTAGAACAAAAAGGAGATGGGAAGAGAGAGAAGGCATAGGAGTAGTACTAACTCAAAGCTTAAATAAATAAATACCCGGACAACACAGGGTTTTCAGCTACGTTATTTGTACAAACATTTGTGATTGCCGGAGTATAGAAGTTTATAAAGTACCACATGGCGCTGAGGAAAAATCTAATCTGAGGAAGAGAAATTTGTTATTATCAAATATTAATTAAGCTGTAGGAAATCTTTTTTGAGTCCTTTGTCTGGATTGTAACCTTGTACGGGAGTGAAATGTGAACGACAAGAAGTTGAAATGAAACAAGGTTAGAAGCCTTAGATGGTGATTGATTTTGTGTGGCACTTTTGGCCGTTAAACCCCAGCTGGGCTCGTGTTCGGCCTGCCTGGTGTTAGTTTCCAGGTGACGTCACATGGGCCACTTGAGCGTCGACGATGAAATGATGATGAGAATGACACAACACCCAGTCCCCGAGAGGAGAAAATCTCCAATCCCCTGCATGGCCACCTACCACGCTATCCACTAAAATACGGAGGCCGACAGAAGGCTTTGAAATGTACTACAGAAGGAGTTGAAGATTATATGGGTGGATAACGTAAATAATGAGAGGGTACTGAAAAAAAATGGAAGAAAGACAATTCCTGCTATAACTTGACTAAAAGAATGGATTTATTGATAGGAGACTCACGGAGATAAGAAAGAGTCTATATTTTATATGGGAAGTGCAGGGATTACATATTGCAGGGAGAGACCACGAGACGAGTACAGTAACTAGACTAGTGTTGCCGTTTTTATTCGGAGATGAGAGCTTGAATAGGATGGAGCCGCGTGGATAGATCTATCAAACCAATCTTCGGACTGAAGTCCACATCAACAATGAGTATTCCACAACTCTATAAGAACTTCGGGTATTCGAAAGTGTAAAAACATTAAAAACTTTCCATAAATTCCATATACTACATTGGAAGAAAAAAAAACAGTTGTTGGCCTTTGCCTTTGAGCTGGAAATAGACAGCGCTTCACCTTACGACACTAAACATAACGCCACACTGCATTCTTTAAAAAAAAAAAAGTTCAAATGTTTGTATGGTCTATGGGACTTAACTACGGGGTCATCAGTCCCTAAGCTTACAAACTACTTATGAACTACTTACGAACTAGGACGGCACAAATATCCATGCCCGAGGGGGGATTCGAACCCCCGATCGTAGTGGCCGTGCACACCGTGATTGGAGCGCCTTAGTCTCCCCGGCCACCGCGGCCGGCGCATTCTTAAGTATAGAGCATAACGAAATTAAAGTGCCACTTCTTTGAAATCAAATAATTGTATCCCATCATGGCGCACATATTTTAATTACAATTCAGTGGTGCCTAAAAAATTTGTCTTCATTGGTGTTAAAACGTGGTGCCCTGCAAAGTCGCCCTAGGGCACGGTGACGACACAGACTTAAAACGTAAGAAGAAAGGCAACGGCATAGAATTTCAGTAACGTCAACATGAATGTGTCACACGATGGAAATGTCGTCACAGTCGAAAATGTTTAAATGTTTGTAAATCTGTCGTACTCAACTGCTGGGTTATTTGTCCGTAGCTTACAAAGTACTTAAACTAAGGTAAACTAACCTACGGAAAAACACAAGCACTCAAGCCCGAGGGGGGGGGGGGGGGGGGGACTCGAACCCTCGACGGCGACCGGACGCGCGCACCGCAGCATGGCGCCCCAAAGTGCGCGACTAATCCACCGCGGCCATCACACTCGTCTACTTATATTTTACCCCGTCTTTAGGCTATGTTTTCTTATCTTTTCGTAATGTGTCACTGTACGCAAAATAGTGGAAACACTGATATCTAATGGACGCGAGCTGGTCGATAGACGTTTTGCCACCATTTAACCCCTTAGGAAGTTTAGCATTCATTTGCTATGTATGGACTTAGCAAACCTGATAACCCCGAACTGGGTACTGATAACTGCCGCTAGTCTCTTGTGCGGCGCCGAAGTGGAATTTCGTATGTCATACGGCACAGGGATCTTGTCTTGACAGCGTGGGTCACGATGGCGGTACAAACCTCTATATAAAAAATTAAAAAGGAAGGCAAACGAAATCAAACCAGTTTAAAGGTGTGATGCGCGCTGATGAGATGTATCATGATGTGGCAAGTTCAAAAATATTTAGCGAGGCGTGGAATGTCTATCAGAAAGATAGATCGGACACAACTGGGGGGGGGGGGGGGGGGGAGTGTCCATCTCTGTGTACAAAGATATTGTTTCTACTGATATCGAAGTTGAAAGTAACTGTGAAGTCATCTGGGCACGTATAACAGGTCTAAAAGAAGTAAAGTTAATAGTTGTGTGTTTTTACAGTGCTGCTGTAACTGTTTTAGAGTCATTCAAAGTAAGTCTACACCAGGTAGTGCGTAGTGCGTAGACTTCAACCTTAAGAGTATAGATTGGAACCTCTCTAGTTACATTTCGGGCGGTACAGACAAGCAGTCTTGCGAGCTACTTTTGGACACATTCTCCGAAAACTGCCTTGAGCAGTTAAACCGGCAACCCACGCGCAGTGGGAATATTTTAGACATAGCTACGACAAGGCCTGACCTTATTAACGATGTCTGTGTAGAGACAGGAATTAGTGATCATGATATCGTCATAGCGTCGATGGTGGCCAAAGTTCATAAACCAATCAAGAAGGCTAGGAGCGTGTTTTTGTTGAGAAAATGTTAGGATCGCACTTAGAAAATGAATGGGCATCGTTTAGTTCCGGTACTATGGATGTAGAGGAATTGTGGATTAATTTTAAATGAATTGTACATAATGGGTTGGAGAAATATGTGCCTGTAAAGTCGATTAAGGCTGGAAAAGATTCACCGTGGTGTAATAATAATGTTAGAAAGCTACTGAGAAAGCAAAGACTGTTGCACTCTCGGTTCAAAAAAGAACACACAAATGATGACAAGCAAAAGTTAGTAGAGAATCGTACGTCTTTAAAAAGATCGATGCGCGAAGTATACAATAATTACCACTGCCATACCTTAGCAAAAGATCTTTCCAAGAAACCGAAAAAATTCTGCTGCTATGTAAAATCGATAAGCGGGTCAAAGCCCACTATCCAGCCACTCGTTGATCATTCGGGGACAGTAATAGAAGAGAGCAAACGGAAAGCGGCAGTTCTAAATCAGAGGAAGACAACTTCAGGCGGTGTGACGTGTGAGCAGGAAGGGCAAGCCTGTCAATTCGTGTGACGTCAGGCGAGATGTCTGTTCTCAGTGTTTACAAGGTAAACGGGGCTGTGTGTACGGAGCGGGAGGGCCCAGTCAACAAAAGCGCTCTTTACGACAATAACACGGTGAGTACAAGTGAAACGGAACAATCGGTTTTTCTTTCTGTGTGGAAAAATCTGTCCTTTTTTTTGCAATGCGGTGAAGGTGCAAAAGTATTTGGTGTGTGACAGAGAAGTACGAAGTAAAGAAAAATAGTAATTTACAGCGTCATTATGCCCTGTGCCACGCACATGAGGCGATATTTGGTAGAATACTTAGAAAAAAGTGAGTTTGTCTCCGAAAACTGTTACGTGACGTATTCAGGACATGGCTGCAGATATGCAAAAGGAAGTGGGTGTTACGGCATGTAAGTTTATACAATATTCTTTAGCTGTCGATGAGAGTACTGACGTATCGGCTATTTTCACTCGGTGCGTCGATGATAAGCAGAATGTAAAATAGAAATTTTTAGATTTGATCCCCGTCAAGATCACTACCGCTGGGTTGGACGTTTTCGAAGGTTTGAAAAAGTTGTTGAAAACGTTCGCCTGAGATGGCATACGCTTGTTTCTGCCACAACAGATGGCGCTCCGTCTATGGTAGGTGTTAATGTGGAATTAATAGCACGGGTTAATGAACGTATGAAACATGTTTGTGATGCAACTAAAGAACTCACTGCCGTCCACCGTATACATTATACGGGATACATTGTTAGATCGATTCTTTAAGTTAAGAAATGAAATAGAATTATTCATGACTTATCAAAATCAGGCTGTTCCTCAGTTGTAAGAATAAACCTGGATTTGTGACTTAGTATTCCTTGCTGATATAACATGCCACATAAACGATTTAAATACCTCACTCCAAGGAAAAGGCCTTCTCATAACAGATATGTACTACAGAATTAACGCCTTCAAAATAGCACTGAAGCTGTGGATGAATCAACTGCAGCCCGGAAACACTGCACATTTTCCGAAGCTATCGTCGTGCGTACTCATGGTCTTACTCTCTCTGAAGAATATGCGCAAATTCTGGAAGCTCTTCGTAACCAGTTTGAGTCCAGGTTTGAAACTGTGGATATACAGTCTGCTCTTTGCAACACCGTTATCAGTGGATGTTGACAATGTTCCTGCCAGGTTTCAAATGAAAGTGTTTATTTTACAGTGTGACGATTTATTGAAGGACATATATAAAAACAATGAAGGCTTGGCAGATGTTTATATGAATGTTCCTCAAAACAGATTTCCGAGGTTGTATGCCTTTACTTCACTGACATTGTATATGTTCGGTTCGACGTATGTGCGTGAACAATAATTTTTGTTATGAAATTAGCAAAGTCCCAATAGTGAAACACCTTGTCATATAACAGTCTAACATGTTGTCTTCGATTAAAAATATCTCAAATATTGCATCCTAAGATTGAAAAACCTACTAAAGGAAAGCGAAATGGAGAATGTCGGAAATGTCTATTTCATTCTAACTTATAGCTTTGCTCTAAATTGTAGAGAAAATTACCGGCAGCGGTGGCCGAGGGGACTGAGGCGCTTCAGTCACGGTCTGCACGGCCACTACGGTCGGGGGTTCGAATCCCCCCTCGGGCATGGATATTTGTGCCGTCCTTAGTTGTAGGTAGTTCATAATTAGTTTGTAAGTTTAGGGACTGATGACCCCGTAGTTAAGTCCCTTAAGCTTAACAAACACTTGAACACACACACTTGTAGAGAAAATTATATTGTGTTCCAAAATGTTCGTGTAGTCTATGGGACTTAACTACGGGGTCATCAGTCCCTAAACCTACAAACTATTTATGAAATACTTACGAACTAGGACGGCACAAATATCCATGCCCCAGGGGGGATTCGAACCCCCGACCGTAGGAGCCGTGCATACCGTGACTGGAGCGCCTCAGTCTCCTCGGCCACCGCGGCCGGCATTTTGTGTTCCACTTTCTTTACTTCATAACATTTCTATCCTCACACTGAAATGCACCTAGATTATGATGTTCTCATGGTATAGAAACGATATAAGACTGCAATATTCTGTAATCTGTTGTTCCTATTTTTTTTAAAACAGGATGTTTTAAACTTAAGATATAGTAGACCTCACTGTATTCTCCATACCAGATCTGTTCGGTGTCTTTCCTGAATTGCTGCACTCCACACGCTGCATTGTATTACTTGGCGCCAGCAGTACAGACCGCGTGACGTCACATGGTCAACTCTCATTCCTTGCGAGCAGCAGAGCGACGTCACACCGGCGCTGCCTGTCCTCCCCTGATTCTAAATTTAACCTTTAAGAAATCTTTCACGCAGGAGGACCACACAAATGTGCCCTCATTTGATCAACGTACTAAGTTCGAAATGGAGGAGATAGTAATTGCTATTTCCGGTGTAGAGAAGCAGCTGAGAGAGCTAAATGCGAAAAAGTCTTCTGGTCCGGGTGGAATACCAGTTCGGTTTTACAAAGACTATTCTGCGGCATTGCCCCTTACTTACCTTGCATTTATCGCGAATCTTTAATTCAGCGCAAAGTTCCTAGTGATTGGAAAAAAGCGCTGGTGACTCCCGTTTATAAGAAAGGAAAGAGAACTGATCCACATAATTACAGGCCAATATCGTTGACATCAGTTTCATGTAGAATTTTGGAGCATATTCTCAGTTCTAATATAGTAAATTTCCTTGGGACGGAAAAACTTATCTCTATGAATCAGCACGGATTTAGGAAACAAAGTTCATGTGAAAATCCGCTTGCCCTTTTCTCACATGACATCTTGCGAGTCATGGATGAAGGGCAACAGGCGGATTGTGTTTTTCTCGACTTCAAAACTGCGTTTGACGCGGTGCCACACTGCAAACTGCTAACGAAGATACGAGCTTATGGAATAGGTTCACAGATTTGTGACTGGCTGGAAGACTTCCTAAGCAATAGAACGCAGTACGTTGTTCGCGACGGCGAGTGTTCATCAGAGACGAGTGTATCGTCAGGCGTGCTCTAGGGGAGTGTGATAGGACCGCTATATTTTCTATCAATATAAATGATCTGATGGACAGAGTAAGTTGTAATTTGCGTCTGTTTGCTGATGATGCTGTGGTGTATTGAAGGCTGTCGTCTTTAACTGACTGTAATAGCATACGGGATAACATAGACAAAATTTCTAGTTGGTGCGAAGAATGGCAGCTAGCTCTCAATGCCGAAAAATTTAAGGTGAAGCGCATGAGTAGGAAAAAGAATCCCATAATATTCGAATACAGCATTAGTAGTGAACTTCTTGATGCAGTCGTGTCGTTAAAATATCTAGGCGTAACATTGCAGAGCGATATGAAATGGAACGAACATGTAAGAACAGTTGTGAGTAAGGCGGACTGCTGTTCGTAGCCAAACAAAAATTAGTAGAAAAAAAAACAGATTCTTTGTTTACAACCCAAAATATGGAATTTTTCTACGAAGACCTGACGGAGGAATCCATTTACAAGTATAAACCTTTCGCTAAATTGTTTACATTTGAGAACTAGGTTGAATATTTTAGGACTACATTTATATGTGGCTATTTATCACTGTACTTCTTTTAGTGCTATATCCTTTTCTGTGTTTTGTGCATCGTGTCATCACGTTTTTTGGAATTATTTTTTTTAAATTTTTTCAGTTTATGCACTATTTGTTAGCGATTCACGCTATTTATGTCATCATTTTCCGTTTTGTGGTGGCTCTATAGTATTTATTTGTTTGCGTTGCGTGTCAGTGATGTAGCGCATGATTTTGAATGATTTTGACACGTGTGATGTTTTATGTGTGTGTGTATGTGTGTGCGCGCGTGCGTGCGTGTGTGTGTGTGTGCGCGCGCGCGCGCGTGTGTGCATGTGTTTGTGTGGTATATTTATTTTATGGTGTGAAAGAGAACATTGCTCCGCAACGATATATTTTCGTTCAGTATTTTCTTTCCTTTGGTTATTTCTTTATAGATGTCATAGGTTTAATCTATTGTTAATTTTTGGATTAAGTTTTTACTGGTATTGAGAATTTGTAGGTCATTTTATGTGTTTCTACATGTATATCCATACTCCGCAAGCTACCCGACTATGTGTGGTGGGGGGTACTTTGAGTACCACTATCGATTCTCCCTCCCATTCCAGTCACGCATTGTTCGCGGAAAGAAAGATTGTCGGTATGCCTCTGTGTGGGCTCTAATCTCTCTAATTTTATCCTCATGATCTCTTCGCAATATATACGTATGAGGGAGCAATATACTGCTAGACTCCTCGGTAAAGGTATGTTCTCAAAACTTCGACAAAAGCCCGTACCGAGCGACAGAGCGTCTCTCCTGCAGAGTCTTCCACTGGAGTTTATCGATCATCTCCATAACGCTTTTACAATTAGAAAATGATCCTATAACGAAGCGCGCTGCTCTCCGTTGGATCCTCTGTACTTCCTCTTGTCAACCCCACCTGGTTTGGATCCCACGCCGGTGAGCAGTATTCAAGCAGTGGGCGATCAAGTATGCTGTAACCTACTTCCTTTGTGTTTGCACTGCATTTCCTTAGGATTCTTCCACTGAATCTAAGTCTAGCATTGCTTTACCGGCGATTGTTTTTATATGGTCGTTCCATTTTAAATCACTCCTAATGCCTACTCCCAGATAGTTTATGGAATTAACTGCTTCCAGTTGGTGGCCTGCTATAGTGTAGCTAAATCATAAAAGATCTTTCTTTCTATGTATTCGTAGCACATTACACTTTTCTACATTGAGATTCAATTACCATTCCCTGCACCATGCGTCAATTCGATGCAGATCCTTCTGCATTTCAGTACAATTTTCCTTTGTCACAACCTTTCTATATACTAAAGCATCATCCGCAAAAAGCCCCAGTGAACTTCCTGTGTTATCCACAAGGTCATTTATAAATATTGTGGACAGCAACGGGCCTACGACACTCCTCTGTGGCACACCTGACATCACTACTACTTTGGAAGACTTCTCTCCATTGAGAATGATATGCTGTATTCTGTTATCTAGGATCTCCTCAATCTAATCACACAATTGGTCTGATAGACTTATGCTCTTTCTTTGTTCATTAAACGACTGCGGGGAATTGTATCAAACACCTTGCGGAAGTGAAGAAACACGTCATCTACCTGAGAACCCGTGTCAATGGCCCTCTGAGTCTCGTGGAAGAATAGCGCGAGCTGGGTTTCACACGATCGCCGTTTTTGAAACCACGGTACACCACTGCAAAAAGAGGGGCAAGATCCTTCGCGTACTCTGTGTAAAATCGAACTGGTATCCCATCAGGTCCTGCGGCATTTCCTCTTTTGTGCGATTTTAACTGTTTTTTTTTTTTATCCCTCTGTCATTTATTTCGATATTTGCCGTTTTGTCATCTATGCGACAATCTAGAGAAGGAACTACAGTCCAGCATTCCTCTGTGAAACAGCTTTGGAAAAAGACATTTAGTAATTCAGCCTTTAGAGTGTCATCCTCTGTTTCAATACCATTTTCGTCACAGAGTATCTGGACATTTTGTTTTGATCCGTCTACCGCTTTGACATAAGACCAAAATTTCTCAGGATTTTCAGCCAAGTCAGTACATAAAACTTTACTTTCGAATTCGTTTCTCGCATAGCCCTCCTCACGCTACATTTCGCTTTATGTAATTTTTGTTTGTATACAAGGCTTTGGATATGTTTATGTTTCCAGTAAAGTTCCCTTTGCTTACGTAGCAGTTTTCTAATTCGGTTGTTGCACCACGGTGGCTCCTTTCCATCTCTTACGATCTTGCTTGGTACATACTCATCTATTGCAAATTGTACGATGGTTTTTGAACTTTGTCCACTGTTCCTCAACACCATCTGTATTTGAGATGAAGTCAAGTACTCTGAAATCTGCTTTTTGTCACTTTTTCCGAACAGAAAAATCGCCGGCCGCGGTGGCCGAGGTGACTGAGGCGCTCCAGTCACGGTCAGTACGGCCACTACGGTCGGGGGTTCGAATCCCCCCTCGGGCATGGATATTTGTGCCGTCCTAGTTAGTAAGTAGTTCATAAGTAGTTTGTAAGTTTAGGGACTGATGACCCCGTAGTTAAGTCCCATAAGCTTAACAAACATTTGAACAGAAAAATCTTGCTACATTTTAAATATTTGTATTTACGGCTGAAATTATCGGTGCTGTAAACCGCTTTATGAACGCTGATTCCCTGTTTTGCGTTAACTGTTTCAAATAGTTCGGGTCTGTTTGTCACCAGAAGGTCTAATATGTTGTCGCCACGAGTCGGTTTTCTGTTTAAACTGCTCAAGGTAGTTTTCAGATAATGCACTTAAAACAATTTCATTGGATTATTTGTCCCTGCCACTCGTCATAAACGATTGTCTCCCAGTCTATATCCGGTAAATTAAAATCTCCTCCCAAAACAATAACATGATCGTGGAAACTACTCGAAATATTTGCCAGATGTTCCTTCAGGTGTTCTGCCACAACAGCTGCTGAGCCAGGAGGCCTACAGAAACATCAAACATGTTCGAGCCTGCTTTAACCGTGAACCTCACCCGAATTATTTCACATTTCGGATATCTGTCAATTTCCTTCGATACTAGTGCACTTTTTACCGCTATAAACACGCCTTCCCCTTCACTGTCCAGCATATCTGTGCAGTATACATTCCAATCTGAGTTTATAATCTCATTACTGTTTTCCGCGGCGGAGCGGCCGAGCGCATTGAAGCGCTATGCCACGATGCGCGAGGCCGTTCCCCGTCGGGGGTTCGTAGTCCCCCTCAGGGAATGCGCTAGTAGTATACGCTAGTTCATAAGTAGTTTGTAAATTTAGTGACTGATGACCCCATAGTTAAGCCCTATAAGCTCTACAAACATCTGAACATTTTCTCATTACTGTTTACATCTGGTGTCAGCTAACTTTCTGTCCCTAGTACTATGTGGGCATTGTGACCGTTTATTAATAAGAGCAGTTCTGGGACCTTGCTATAGACGCTCCTGCAGTTAACTAATACTACAATGATCTTTTCACTCTCTATTGTGTTCTGCCTACTGCTACCTTGTTTGTTGAGTTATGACTCTGTTTTATTAAATTTTCAGCAAATGCGGAATGATATATATATATATATATATATATATATATATATATATATATATATATATATATATATATATATATATATATATTTGCAGCTGTGGCAAGTTATTGATGAATTCCGATTTCTGCTTTTCTATATTTGTCAATATCGGTGAAATGCCTCCTTAGTATAATCTGTATTGTGTTGTTGGTTTTGTATGCTATATTCAGTCCGTGTTTCTTAAGTATGTTGCCCCCCTAATGTGTTATTTTGTTATTGTAAGTAATTTTGTGCCATTTGTTGCTTTCTGTCTCTTTGTCGTGGGCGGTGTTTTTTCTTTGTGTACGAATTTTTCTTGACTGTGACTTGTCTGTTTTTGTAAGTTGCTGTACATTCTGCCTACTGATTTTTTTCGTGCCCGTTTTTGGGCAATTTAATGTATTGTGTTGGTCATCGGTGTTCTGTTTATTCGGTGTAGTAGAAATCTGACCCTCGCGTCCCTATGGATTATGAGGGGGATTGGAGAGAACAACACCACACCACAAAAGTAAGCGCTCTAAATCGCCACATATACTTCATCGTAATAGCTAGGCGAAAGAACAATGAACTTATTTTGGAAGAAAGCACGTTGATGTTGCAGACGACAGGCTGTAAGACATGTTATTGCTTATCGAAGGGAACATGTAAACCCTGCCGATAACTTCACGAAGGTACACGTAAATAAATGTAGCACGAAATTATTCAGCGTAATTCTCAGCTGTAAAAAACGTAGACAAATGTTGAAACAATCCAAAAACACTAAAAAAATTCAAAACCATTTAAGAAATTAATGGCAAAACCCCATGGAAGATGGTACAATATGTACCGAAACATGTTTTGGTGATAAAGCAAAAATGGTGTATTGCGTAAGGCAGAATTCCTCTCCATTAAAAAAAAAAATCTTTATTTAATCTTTTACTATACAGCCCAATATCTTGAAACACGTCCACTGTATGCGTTATTCATTTATCTAAAGTGTTTCTCCAGCGTTAATACTGTTTATTTGTATATCGATTATTTTATTCCTTTATTAATGATGAGTGCTCCATGTTTATATGTGTTTCCACTCGAGTGATTGAACTTGTGTGTTCGTGTTGCTTTTAATATTGACTGACTGTGGCGCAATGTTTTACAGTCGCCGCTTCGCGCTTTATGCCTCGTTTACTTTAGTTAAGAACGCATGGCTTCGTATGTTGTCTGCACTGCCGTCTATTGAGGAGCCAGAGACACCCTTACTTGGCAAGATGGCAAGGTGCGCTGTTTTCGGTGTAGTACCAACATAATCATGGTCGAAAGAGGTGACGAAAGAGACCTCTCTGTAGCTGTAGTAGAGGGTATTATCTCCCTCAGGTAGCGAGGGTTGGTAGACAGTAGGCTTTGAATGCTCCATACATCCGGTGCGGAGAGGGAAGGCTCAGCTGGCGGCCTGAGGCAGTACTCTTGCCGCGATGCCAAAGTGAGTATTTCGTGCAATCATGTTGAGGGGTAATGTTTAATGTTTGTTAAGCTTATGGGACTTAACTACGGGGTCATCAGTCCCTAAACTTACAAACTACTTACGAACTACCTTATACTGAGGACGGCACAAATATCCATGCCCGAGGGGGGATTCGAACCCCCGACCGTAGTGGCTGTGCAAACCGTGACTGGAGCGCCTCAGTCCCCGCGGCCACCGCGGCCGGCATGTTAGGGGATGGAATGGAATGCTGTTAGAACTTTACTTTATTTGTGACCAGGCAGTCATGGTATATCAATGATAGTTTTTCTTTAGTTATTCTTTCGCTATGCGAGGCGAAGTGTTTCTCACTTTCCATTACTCGAGTTTACGCAGCCTTTGCATAAACTTAGCATGTTTGAATTCCTTGCTGTTTTAACTAACATTTTCGTGTGGTGTCTGTTTCTGTGAGCATGCTCAATTCTCTCTGGGAATCTCTCTACTGATTCCGTCCTTACTACCTTGGTACGACCGATTGCACAACGTGCTTTTATAACGATCATTACTTTGGCCTTCAGCCATGGTCTTCACTGATACTTAGTTCTATTGAATTCTCGTGTGTGTTTTACTTGCTTATTCTAAATTAATTAATTTTTTTTGTAAATTCTTTTTCACCGTGGTCTTATACCATGTGGTACTTAACAATAGTATGCCGCTGCCTCCCCACACGTGAGTTCGTTTGTGCATAGTATAATTTTAAATTGTGTTGAAAGACACCCGCCATCTCGTCAAAACGCCATCGACGCTTCGTTTTGCCGCTGCTACGAATTGTTCCCGGTTGAGTTAAGTGTCGCAAGCTTTATGCGCGTGTGTGTCAGTGAATGAGTGTGCTTTCCTTATCCACTGCGTATTTTCAAACATCCTCCCATGTTACCTCCATATTCAAAAAAGGCAGAAACTATTTTATTACGGGCAGTAACTTTATAATTTAATTCAATGTTGTACAAGGTGTGTTCTTCATTGTTCTTGTTCATTTTATTGAATAATTTGAAGTATCAAACCTCTGCTTTATAATTTCATGCTCCCCGCCCGTCCCATGTTTGATTATCTATTACTTCGTATATATATATATATATATATATATATATATATATATATATATATATTGTTAAGACTTTGGCTGCTCCCTTAAAGAGTGAGCAGTTAGATAAATTTACGTTGCGCTTGTACTGTGTCCAGTCTCAAAGTAATTTAGAGCAGCAGTGAGCGTTTTAACTTGCCTTTGCAGATCTCTACTGCCCGAGATATATCATAGAAAAGTTAACAAGCTTCTTTCAATCTAAATATTACAAAGGGTCTTTTTATGCTACTTTAAGAAATTAGCTTATTGCAATGCAAATTCTTTTATTTAACCCACTAGTCATTACATTATACTTACAAAATTTGTAACATTTCCTCTCCAGTTGATATCTTGTTTTGTTAATAACATAAGTTTGCAATCATTGTTTTTCCGAATGTAAATGTATTCGAAATGAGTAATTGTAATAAATCGTGGTCAAACTAAATCAATATTTTTTTTTCATTTAATAGTACGATGAACCCCATTCTTTTATTAAATTCTTAATGCTTTTTGTTTGACTCAAGTGCTGTTTTTTTCGTTACTTTGATAAAAATAATATTTCTGTGTATTCTTCCAACGACAATGGGATTGCAGTATGCGGAAATGGAAATTTTTCACCAGGGAACACTTCCAATACTAAATGTCTTCATAGTTTTAAAGGCTGAAAATGTGTTTTTAAATAATAACAAGACGAATCACTAGACATGTTTCTTATTGATACCATTTCTCTAAGAATGCCAGATTTCATTTACATTTATGCAAATAATTACACTTACTTTGTACATATACTACAAAGAACCATTGCTTTTACTCGTTAACTTGAGACTTAATTACTGTTGACAGTAAGCTTATTACGATTCCAATTTCTTAAACGGATAAACAAACACGATATTGCTTCGTCGTTAAATCTCGTAAATACATACGCTCCTTTCCGCGAATAAACGGAATACTCATTTACTTTTGCTCCTTGTTGCGACGTCGATGTCTTTGACACTGAATAAATAATTTTAAGAAAATTCTTCACAGTCTTTTACTGAGATACGGCTTAACGCTACTGCTTCGAGTCAGCTTCCTCCGCACGCTCCTTTGCGGGTAACTAATCCCGCTTGGGCATTGTGGACCAACGAGCGAGGTGGCTGGACTCGAATTGGTATATAGGGAGGTTCATATCCATCTCCGACCATTCTGATTTAGATATTCATCGATTTCCTTAGTTCACTCCACGGAAATTCCGGGATGGTTCTTTTCGAAGTACGCAGCTGACTTTCTTCCTCATCCTTACCCAATAATCCTAAAGTGTGTTCCGTCCCTTATCATCACACAGTCGACGGACATTTGAAACCTAAGCTTCCTTCCTCTTGCCTAATGTGGTCCTCGTCGAGAAAGACGAGGCTCCCTCCAATGAATATTGTTTTCGCCTTTGCAAAATTACAAGATGCAACGACAGATCATGAGTGTGTTATTGCTAACTTATACCTTCAAAAATAATAGCACTCCGCACAAATAGATTCACAAGGGGCGTTCTATTCACACTGTTCAATGAATTATTCGAATTCCCGTGGTGATATCAGTCATTTGGTCGGCCAAATCAGTGCATATCATTATAGCTTGTTAGGCATGGTATTTTGGTTGATGTCTCGAAATTTGCAGGTAATTTTACTCAAGTTGGGTGATCTGATGTCCTCTGTTTAATTAAAACAAAAAGGTACTATACTTGCAGTACATCAAGAGTTGTAGAAAGACTCTCTTAACTCTTTATGACCTGAATTTTGATCTTTTCAATTTGATATTTTGGAACTTGTTCAAATGTTTGTATAGTCTATGGGACTTAACTACGGGGTCATCAGTCACTAAACTTACAAACTACTTATGAACTACTTACGAACTAGGACGGCACAAATATCCATGCCCGAGGGGGGATTCGAACCCCCGACCGTAGTGGCCGTGCAGACCGTGACTGGAGCGCCTTAGTCTCCTCGGCCACCGCGGCCGGCTATTTCGGAACTCTTCTGTGGTATTTTACTTGTTAGGAAATATGTTTAGTGTAAAGAAAAACCAAATGAAATGATATTACATCGCTTGAAGCGACGTACAAGTATCAAATTATATTTACAAATTTATTCTGAGAATTTATAATATATTCCGCTCCTAACCAATAATTATCACAAATTGTATTACCGATTAACAGGAAAAAAATAATGAAGATCGCTTTCCCACAGGAAATGCACAGAATACAAACTGAACAATCACCCGCATAGAACAAAATACCCGAAGGTCTGCCTGCTGAAATTCAAATTGATTTGGCGTCACAGATATCACATCAATGAAATAACTGTGATGCATTAACGATGTACCAAAGCACGATTAGGTGGCACGCAACATTTTCGCGCCGCGCGGGAGTAGCCGAGTGGTCTGGAGCGCCACGTTACAGATCGCGTGGCCTCCCACGTCGGGAGTTGGAATCGTCCCTCAGGAATGAATGTGTGTGTTGTCCTTAGGTTCATTTAACTTAGTTTAAGTAAATACAAGAAATTTATTCGTAATTGCGAATATTAATCAGCATTAGCTGTATGGTGTAATGGTGACACATGCATTTGCTTAGTTCTATCAATAAACAGGGACACTGCACATCGTATTTAGTTTAAGTAGTTTGTACGTTTAGGTAGTTACGACCAAAGTAGTTTGGTCACATAGAATTACAAACATCTGAACATTTCCGCGGCAATTCAAATGACGAAGAATATTTTACACTCATTTTTATGAAGTGGGACTATGACGTCCCCTCAGATCATAAAGGGTTAAAAAGACAAAGGAAAATGAAAATGAACAGTTTCTCTTACTTAAACTAGCTCACAATGCACAAAGAATTCCTCAAAGCTGTTCCTGAAAAATATAAGGCCTGTTCTTCATTCCATCACTTTTGTTTTGCCATTCTCCTTTTACCCAAAATGTAGCTCCCAGGACACAAATTGTCTGTTTTTACAACAATCTGCATGTGATACTTTCGTGAACAAATTCTGTACAACTTGATATTGAACTTTTCCCTACTTACTGCCCGTTTCCCAACTTTGACATGTTTAGTGGAAAGGGCTGGGGGTTTTTATTTTTACGAGGCGCGTCCAGAAAGTAAGTTCCATTTCAATTTATCTCCGCTGCAGCGCTGCGATTGCAGTTCCACACATGCGCTGTAGATTATGTGTCTCAAGGAGAAGAATGTGCGCCATTTGGAGATCGCTGTCGTTACGTACGTTTTGTTGTGCTTGTTTGAAATGTCGGCGTTGATTGAAAATTCCGCCGCCTGTGAAATCAGGTCTGTGATTCGGTTGCTGAATGCGAGGGAAGTGAAACCAAGTGAAATTTATCGGCAAATTTGCGATGTTTACGGACCAAATGCGATGAGTGATTCGATGGTGAGAAGATGGGTCCGACAGTTCAATGGCGGGCGTAGTGATGTGCACGATGACGAACGAAGTGGGCGTCCACCTTTGGTTACAGAAGAACTGGTTTACGCTCCTGGCGACTTTCATCTGTTCTTACATCTCAAGTCTTTCCTTGGCGGTCATCACTTCACCAATGACGACGAGCTGAAAGAAACTGTTTCCAACTGGTTGAAGACACAGGCGGCAGATTTCTATGAAGGTCTACAAAACTTGGTGCCACGCTATAACAAATGCCTGCAAAATTTCGGCAGTTATGTGGAAAAGTAGTTTAAGAATTGTAGAATTTTGTGCAATATAAATTTCTTCTGTATCTGTGCACAATTTCATTTTATTACCAAACGGAACTTACTTTCTGGACGCCCCTCGTATGAGGCCCCTTCATTCCATCACTTTTGTTCTGCCATTCTCCTTTTACCCAAAATGTAGCTCCCTGGACACAAATTATCTGTTGTTTCAACAATCTGGATGTGATATTTTCGTGAACAAATGGAGTAACAACTGCATATTGGACTTTTCCCTACTTACTGCCCGTTTCTCAACTTTGTCATGTTTGGTGGAAAGGGCTGGGGTTTTTATCTTTATTTTGTGTAACTCCGTTCGATTTCTAAGCCTTGGGATTACAACCGAGGATTTTCATACTTGTAGACATTTCTGGGGTTGAGAGGGCATTGCCGCACGCTGGGTGGGGCCGGCGGTGGGCGCCTGGAGGAGCACGTGCGCTGCGGAGAAGAGGCGGAGGTATGCGCGGCTGGCGGCCGGCGCGGCGGTCAGGGTTAAGCAGAGTGTTAAGCTGAGGGATCGTGCCCGGAAAGCCGAAGGGGCGTGCCCCACGGCGCGGCATCGATCTGCCGCAAGAAGCGTCGCTTTATAAAAATTCCACGTCCCTGATGGGAGCACGCCTGTGCCGCTTGCCCGCCGCCAGCTGCGCCACTGCAGTGGTTAGTGCAGCGCCACGCCTCCACACTCCGTATATTTCAATAAAACCCCGCCGTCGTCACCTAGCCCCTAACATCCTCAAGACACCGACTGCGTCTTGTGCTACATAAGCCAACGTCGTAACTTACGATGTTTGGATGTCCTCTCCACCCACTTATCTACATCTGGTATATTGTTCCCATAGCCTATAGTCTGGTGAAGGAATTCTGCGGTGGAAGTTGTGCAGTTCGACCGGCCATGATTTGAACACCCGACTTTATCCAAACCAAGTTCCTGTTTATCAGCAGGATATTCTAGCAAAGTCACCGTCATTACAGTGACCCACGACGTCATGGTCAGTGATAATTAATCGTGACACTAAACATACCCACGCTAAATTGCCGAGCGGCCGAACGCATTGAGCCGCTCTGCAACGATGCGCGAGGCCGTTCCCCGTCGGGGGTTCGAATCCCCCCTCGGGCATGGATGTTTGTGCCGTCTTTAGTATAAGCTAATTCATAAGTGGTTTGTAAGTTTAGGGACTGATGACCCCGTAGTAAAGTCCCTTAAGCTCTACAAACATTTGAACATTTTGAAATTTCGATTCGAAACGATTTCCAGTGTATGAGGATTAATTTTGTAAACGAACAAACCTAACCTTCAAAATTGAGAGGTTAGTTTGTATGGCCCGAGATCGTCTAGTTGCTCGCCGTCGGAGGTTCGAGTCCTCCCTACTGCATGTGTGTGTTTCTGTGTGTGTTAGTGTGTGTGTGTGTGTGTGTGTGTGTGTGTGTGTGTGTGTTGTCCTTAGGTTAGGTAGCCGGCCGCAGTGGTCGAGCGGTCTGCGGCGCGTTAGTCACAGTCTACTCGGCCGCTACGGTCCGGGGTTCAGATCCCCCCTCGGGTATGGATGTTTGTGTCTTTAGTATAAGATAGTTCATAATTAGTTTGTAAGTTTAGGGACTGATGACCCCGCAGTTAAGTCCCTTAAGCTTAACAAACATTTAAACATTTGAACCTTAGGTTAGTTTACCTTAGTTTAAGTAGTTTGTAAGCTACGGACTGATGACCACGCAGTTTGGTCCGATAGATTTGAACGTTTGAGTTCGTCTAGTAAAGGATGACATTGATTGTAATCAGTATCATAGCGGCATCAACATTCCGTGTACGTGGTTGACAGGGATATTTGAATCCTAGTTCACATGAACGTGTCATAATTTCTCAAACTAGTTTGAATATTTCGCTGATGCACTACAGACTTGTTTCAGGGTGTTATGTACTCCAACATCGTAACGTTGAAGTCGCACTTCTGCTTCTACAGCCTAAGAAACACTTTAAGTGTTTGCCATAGGTTAAATTGTACTCTACAGTATATTAGTTTTCCATTTGATACATTCAAAAACTATGGGACTGGAAGTATGTCCATGTACAAGACGTTATATTCACCACCTCCAACTCAACGTCTTGCCAAAATTTCAACAAATTATGCCGCAATTCCTTTCTTGTTCGATATGAATGTCTTTGTATGTGACAGTAACCCTTCATATGAGTACACCGTAAATAGTGGCGCTAATGAATTCGTAATAATTGGCCTTCTGCTCATACATCAAAATAATCATGGAACGCCACGTGGAATCGGCGCCATGTCACGGATGGCGTGCCTACTCCCATCAGAGTTTGGAGTCTTTCCTCGGGCAATGGTATGTGTGGTGTTCTTAGCATACATTAGTTCAAGTAGTTTGTTGGTCTAGGGACCGATGACCTGAGGACAATCGTCCCCTAGGTTTACAACATTTGTTCGTAGAACTGTCTATTCCGTCTATGTAAGTTCGAGAAAATATAGTGTGTCTAGTTGCCTTACGTATTTCGCTTCTTTTATTTGGGAGATATCATCAGTGGCTACTTTCTGGTAGTGTTAATCCTAAAGTAACGTCCTGCAGTTGTATGTACAAGCTTTAGACGTTAGAGTTATGTTATCGCCAGGCGACCACATTTGTTTGGACACCTCCATGCCTTGTGAAAAGTTCCAAGGCGTGTAGTACCGGCTATAGACACCACTGGCGACAGCAGTCAGTACTGATTCCATCTTCCTCTTTAGATATAAAAAAATGTTCAGATGTTTGTAATTCTATGGGACTTAACTGTTTGGTTATTAGCTTAAAAATTACTTAAACTAAGTTAATCTAACTTAAGGACAACACAGACACCCATGCGCGACGCGGGACTCGAACCCCGACGGCGAACGGTCGCGCGCACCGCAGCACGGCGCCCCATTGTGCTCTATATCTACATACATGTTCTTAAATACTGGTAGCACTACCAGTTATTACCTTCCCTGTTTCATTAACAGATGGAGAGCAGGACGAATGCTTGTTTGCGTCCGTGTGATCCCTAATTTCTCTTATCATTGTGGTCTTCACGTGACTTGTAAGTTGGAGGCAGTTGACGCATTCTGCAGTTATTTTCAAATTACGTCGCTCTTAATTCCGTCAGTTACATTCTCCGAAAAGAATGTCGTCTCCCTAAAGCGATTCGCATATGAGTCCCCGAAGCATATGTGTAACAATCGCGCATTTATCGAAGCTACCAGAAACAAACCTAGCAGACCGCAATATATTTGATTTTATGTCTTCGTTTAAACCGATTTAGTGGGGATACTTGAAACAATACTCAATAATGGATGACGCTAGTGTTCTTCAGGCGGTCTCCTCCACAGATGTACGAAATGTTCCCAAAACTTTTCCCAATATACTGAGGTCTACCATGCCAATTCTCCACAACTGTCCTTACACGTCCTTCCATTATCATATCGCTGTGAGAAATTAGGCGTAGCAATTTAATCGACTCAGCTAACTAGTCATACCATCTGCGAAAAATATGGAGTAGCTTTTGCTACTTATTTGCGTCACGTTCTGTTTTTCTACATTTAGAGTTAGCAACTATTGCTCGCACAAAGTAGACATCTTGCATTCTACTACAGCTATTCAGTGGAGACAACATCCCGCATCCCACACCATCATCTGAAAATAGCTGAAGCTTCCTAATCACCGTGTCCCTAACTTAATTTATGCAGTTGGTATGCTGTCCTTCACACACGGCTCGCAAGATAGCATTTGAGGAAATGGCAAGCTGTGTTTACACAAGTAATGCTTTCTACGGCCTTACTTGATTCCGTCTCAAGGACATTTAGAATATGTTCTAGAACTCTGCGGTCAACATGTTAATGATATTAGTCTGTAATTATGTGGGTCCGTTCTTTTACCTTTCTAATGAACAAGAGCCACCTGGATTCTTTTCCAGCCCCTTGGGACTTCGCTCTGGAGCAAAGACTGGCAATAATTTCGAGTTAAGTATGGAGCTAATGCTGCAGAGTATCTTTTCCTGAATAGAACTGAAGATCCATCATGACCTCTAGACCCTTTTTGTTTCAAATTTCTTAGTTGCTTCGCTACACCTCGGATGTATATTATTGTCCTCTTTTCGGGAATTTGTACGATACTTAACCTACGTTAATATAAGGTGATTATAATTAAAGTTTCAAAAAGATGTAAAAATAACACCACTTGTGAGAATAACGTCAAATTGCAACGGAATATTATCGGAGAAGGGAGGAAACGTATGGCAGAAGAAAACTAAATAATCTGAAAACTGATCAATAGAAGGTGGCTGTCAGCATAATAATTTCACAGTGGTCGACTCCAAATGGGAAGTAACTCATACAACAATGGCTATGGTTAAGAGAGACGTTAAACAAGTTGTACTACTCAGGGTGCATGTATGTACAGGTGTGATACTGTTACTTACGTAAGTCCATCCACGACGGCACCATTATATCACATCGAATGGGGAAAGTTGGTTTCTAATTTTCCTTAGGCCAAAAACCGCATAGAAAGAATCAATCCCATCGGATTTAATTGTCCTGGGACAATAAAAACGCATAAAAAGAATCGATCAAAATCGAGTCGAATTTTTAATTTCCGTTTGACTATCGCAAAACATGATGATTATGCTGTCCACCGTTTTGTGAAACAAGTTGAATTCGAGGAACAGCAAGTTACAAAACTGTTCGAAGTGTTTCTAGGATCACGTTCAGAATGTGTCACACGAATTAAGATCAGGTGGTCGGTACAATCAGCCTGTAAGGAAGTGGCGGCTGATAACGCTAGCATTTCCGATATTGAGCTTCAGCAGCTGCCACCTCGCATAAAAATGATACCATCACATCCACGCTACAGGAGAACTGAAATGACGTGGTTGCGAAAAGACACTCATGGTCTCACCAATGACGGTACATGTAATAGGACCGGAGGCACCCGTCTCTTCGAAAAATTATGGTTGTGCGATAAATGATGCCGTAATCTCGCACCATGTACTGACCCTTTCCCGATGAAGCGGGACGACCAAGCGAGGTGGGGCAGTGGTAACACACTGGACTCGCATTTGGTGGGATGGTGGTTCAAATCCTCCTCCGGCCATCCAGATTTAGGTTTTCCGTGATTTCGCTAAATCACTTCAGGCAAATGCCGGGATGGTTCCTTTCAAGGGAAACGGCCGATTTCCTCCCACTTCCTTCCCCGAAAATCCGAGCGTAAGCTCCGTTTCTAATGACCAGGCTATCGACAGGACGTTAAACCCTAAGTTTCCTTCCTCCTCCGATTTGCGCGTTGATTTTCTGTTCCCTTGTTCAAAAATTCTGTGTACTGACATTCCTGTCAGTTGGAAGTTGGCTTAGTCTGTCTACAAAATCTACAAAATTTTCAAATGTTTGTAGAGTCTATGGGACTTAACTACGGGGTCATCAGTCCCTAAACTTACAAACTACTAATGGACTACTTACAACTAAGGACGGCACAAATATCCATGCCCGAGGGGGGATTCAAACCCCCGACCGTAGTGGCCGTGCAGAGCGTGACTGGAGCGCCTCAGTCCCCTCGGCCACAGCGGCCGGCACAAAATCTTCTACGGCCATTTATTGTCCATTTTCAAGCGAGCAAAAAACTCTAAAGAAAACGTTTCCTGCTGTCAGGTCAACAGGTAGCAGTTGGAATGCCACGGCGGAACAGCCGTGCGCACTGAGGCACCGTGCTGCGGTGCGCGCGGCCATTCGCCGTCGGAGGTTCGAGTCCTCCCTCGAGCATGGGTGTATGTGTTGTCCTTAGGTTAGTTTAAGTAGTTTGTAAGCTATTGACTAATAACCAAGCAGTTACGTCCCATAGATTTACAAACATTTGAACAATTGATTTGCAACTAGAATGGATACGAAGGGGTATGTTTCGTAATATTTATAAAACTATTCTCACAGGTTTGTCTGATGTTCGGCCAATGCTCCGTATACTATACGTCTGCGTACCACCATTCGAGTTCTCCTGCATTGCTATGGCTACTTTTTCCATTGACGTCGAATCAATTCGTTTCCTCTTTCTACTGGGCAGAGCCGTGCAGCGCGCCACTTTTACCCGCCCGAGCTCGCCTGCGCCCGGCCGCTGCGCTCTGCTGCCCGCACCGCGGGTAGTCGAGCTCCACTGCACCGCTATACACAGCGAGCGAGCTGCGATGCGCCGTCGAGTCCCGACACTTGCCGGGCGAGCGGGTACCCGCCGGGCCCGTGCAACAGCGCTACACAAGGCGCTGCGAGCGGGGGAATGCAGTCAGTTCTGAGCAAGACGTTGTAATACAGCGTAGGCTTCACGCTCCTTTTGTGTTACCTGCATAGCAATTTATAAGTTATCGATCGTTATGTCTGAAATAAATAGCGAACAGGACAGATCGTACCAACGTGCAAGAAGTAGACGATCCGAGAAAGAAAAAAAAAAAAAAGACCTTTCCAGGAAACTCGCGTTTAAAGATATCTGGAGACAGCATTGTATGGGAGTATTTTATGTTGATTCTAGGTAATGAAAATAAAACTGTGGGTTTTGCAGAGTGTAATGGCTGCCGTAAATTATTGTCGTTCCGTGATGGCAGTACCACTACGCTGTTATGGCACCTGAATAGCTGCAAAGCTTATCTGAGTACTGATTTGAACGGTTGTAGCAATAATCCAGGGTCAGCAAAATCTTTTGTGCTGGAGAAATAAGTAAGAATGTGTGCAATAGATTTGCGGTCCTTCAGCACAGTTGCGGGAGAAGGATTTCGAGACCTCGCACAGACTTTGATGGAGATAGAAGCACAGTGCCCCACTGCAAGTGCCAAAGACGTTCGTCCTCATCCTCCAACAGTTTCTAGGAACGTAAAAAGAATAGCAGACGAATACAATTCGCAGACTACTGGCTTTTTAAAAGATTTCCTGTTTACCTTGGCAGAATTTTAGCTAGATTATTAGTTGGACAACCTTGAACAAAATTAAATATCACATCATCGTAGGGCATATAATTTTTTGTCACATACATGAAATACGTAGATTTACTAGCAACAAGGGACTGAAGAGATTTAAGGAATAATCTTGTTCTTTATGTTAGAGCCATCACTTAGTTTAACATGAAGTGAAAGTGAAACACAGTGTAAGTAAATACTGAGCAAAGTATAAAACTACCTACAAATTTGCTGGAGCCGGCTAACGCGAAGCCAACGACTTTCAACATGTTTAGTATTTCAGGCGCGAGCCGATTCGGCTACCGTTTTGCTTCTGCACCACAAAATTGGACGTTCTGCTCTTACCAGGTGCATTAATGCGCACGTCTACTTTTTTTTCTCGCAACTGATAGTACACTGACAATTAAGTCAGTGAGGAAAAATCCCAAGTGTTTACAAGATATACGAGAGACTGTCCAGCGATACAAAACTGATAACTGCGACCTTGAATGTCACCTCTCGAATAGTGGTCACTCCCTTGGCGCTGCAGCTACAAAATGTTCAAATGTTTGTAAATCTATCGGACCAACCTGCGTGGTCATCAGTCCGTAGCTTACAAACTACTTAAACCTAGGTAAACTAATATAAGGACAACACACACACACACACACACACACACACACACACACACACACACACACGCCCCAGGGAGGACTCGAACCTCCACAACGAGCAACCGCGCGCTCCGCAACGAGACGCTTTAGACCGCTCGGCTACTCCACCACGGCTGTGTTTCAGCTACCCCCAGCCAAAGGGAAAAGGGGGAAATATAAAATAAAGTAAAACGACAACAATGGTCCACACGCCTGATCGTGGAACAGTAATTATTTTACTTTCCTTGGAGTGGTTAAGCGTAAGCTGTATCTTCTAACATTCTACCAGTTAATCGTTTCTAATGACCTCGATTGCAACTGATCGTTTGTTCTTACTTTTATTTATTTACTTATTTTTTTCTTAGCAGCAAGGAAACATCAAGTAATTTTGCGAAATGTCCACAGAAACGCTGTTCGAACACGCGCTGAATGCGTATACTTGCTAACGTAGCACTGATGCTGCTCATTAACTAGCAATTACTCAGGATTTGAGACAGCTCTATTGCACTCGCGTTAATGTGTGTTCTAAAATGCATCGGTCAGTAAGCTGCCCAATATCTAACTTTTTCAATACATGATTTGTAAATGAAAAGTTTAATGCTTTGTTAGAAAGCTAAGTTGCTGTACTATCAGATGTCCTAAAATCAGATTTTTTAACCCTATAGTTTCTTCAGAATCGAGTGAAAAGCATTATGAAACTAAAAACTCACGCGGAATGAAACGCAGACATGTTACTTTTTCCAAGGAAAGTAAAGTTTGTAAGGAAAAACTAAGTTGATAAGCCGATGTGGGATGTTCGTTTGTAACGTCAACAGTTATTACAGTGTGAAAATCGGAACAGTGTATTTCCCGCTAAGAGCGTAGCGGCTGGCGGGCGCGTGCCCCGGCTAGCAGCAGAGCGGCACGGGCGGCCGGGCGGACCGGCACTCTTCGGGTAGTCCGGGTACCCGCGCTGCCCGACACCGTCCGGAGGAGCTCGTGCCGGCAGGGCGGGCAGCGCGTGGCCAGTCCCGCCCGGGGGGCGTGGCTACGAGCCCGGGCGAGCAGCGCAGGCTCGCTGCATGCCTCTGCTACTGGGTTGCACATCAAAGGAACTTTGAATTTCCAAATGATTTTCTCATGAAACACGACAATCAACGACTATCACCTATTTTCAAACCCTTCATATTTTCAAACCCTTCGACAGTGGTCGACTCCAAATGGGAAGTAACGCATACAACAATGGCTATGGTTAAGAGAGACGTTAAACAAGTTGTACTACTCAGGGTGCATGTATGTACAGGTGTGATACTGTTACTTACGTAAGTCCATCCACGACGGCACCATTATATCACATCGAATGGGGAAAGTTGGTTTCTAATTTTCCTTAGGCCAAAAACCGCATAGAAAGAATCAATCCCATCGGATTTAATTGTCCTGGGACAATAAAAACGCATAAAAAGAATCGATCAAAATCGAGTCGAATTTTTAATTTCCGTTTGACTATCGCAAAACATGATGATTATGCTGTCCACCGTTTTGTGAAACAAGTTGAATTCGAGGAACAGCAAGTTACAAAACTGTTCGAAGTGTTTCTAGGATCACGTTCAGAATGTGTCACACGAATTAAGATCAGGTGGTCGGTACAATCAGCCTGTAAGGAAGTGGCGGCTGATAACGCTAGCATTTCCGATATTGAGCTTCAGCAGCTGCCACCTCGCATAAAAATGATACCATCACATCCACGCTACAGGAGAACTGAAATGACGTGGTTGCGAAAAGACACTCATGGTCTCACCAATGACGGTACATGTAATAGGACCGGAGGCACCCGTCTCTTCGAAAAATTATGGTTGTGCGATAAATGATGCCGTAATCTCGCACCATGTACTGACCCTTTCCCGATGAAGCGGGACGACCAAGCGAGGTGGGGCAGTGGTAACACACTGGACTCGCATTTGGTGGGATGGTGGTTCAAATCCTCCTCCGGCCATCCAGATTTAGGTTTTCCGTGATTTCGCTAAATCACTTCAGGCAAATGCCGGGATGGTTCCTTTCAAGGGAAACGGCCGATTTCCTCCCACTTCCTTCCCCGAAAATCCGAGCGTAAGCTCCGTTTCTAATGACCAGGCTATCGACAGGACGTTAAACCCTAAGTTTCCTTCCTCCTCCGATTTGCGCGTTGATTTTCTGTTCCCTTGTTCAAAAATTCTGTGTACTGACATTCCTGTCAGTTGGAAGTTGGCTTAGTCTGTCTACAAAATCTACAAAATTTTCAAATGTTTGTAGAGTCTATGGGACTTAACTACGGGGTCATCAGTCCCTAAACTTACAAACTACTAATGGACTACTTACAACTAAGGACGGCACAAATATCCATGCCCGAGGGGGGATTCAAACCCCCGACCGTAGTGGCCGTGCAGAGCGTGACTGGAGCGCCTCAGTCCCCTCGGCCACAGCGGCCGGCACAAAATCTTCTACGGCCATTTATTGTCCATTTTCAAGCGAGCAAAAAACTCTAAAGAAAACGTTTCCTGCTGTCAGGTCAACAGGTAGCAGTTGGAATGCCACGGCGGAACAGCCGTGCGCACTGAGGCACCGTGCTGCGGTGCGCGCGGCCATTCGCCGTCGGAGGTTCGAGTCCTCCCTCGAGCATGGGTGTATGTGTTGTCCTTAGGTTAGTTTAAGTAGTTTGTAAGCTATTGACTAATAACCAAGCAGTTACGTCCCATAGATTTACAAACATTTGAACAATTGATTTGCAACTAGAATGGATACGAAGGGGTATGTTTCGTAATATTTATAAAACTATTCTCACAGGTTTGTCTGATGTTCGGCCAATGCTCCGTATACTATACGTCTGCGTACCACCATTCGAGTTCTCCTGCATTGCTATGGCTACTTTTTCCATTGACGTCGAATCAATTCGTTTCCTCTTTCTACTGGGCAGAGCCGTGCAGCGCGCCACTTTTACCCGCCCGAGCTCGCCTGCGCCCGGCCGCTGCGCTCTGCTGCCCGCACCGCGGGTAGTCGAGCTCCACTGCACCGCTATACACAGCGAGCGAGCTGCGATGCGCCGTCGAGTCCCGACACTTGCCGGGCGAGCGGGTACCCGCCGGGCCCGTGCAACAGCGCTACACAAGGCGCTGCGAGCGGGGGAATGCAGTCAGTTCTGAGCAAGACGTTGTAATACAGCGTAGGCTTCACGCTCCTTTTGTGTTACCTGCATAGCAATTTATAAGTTATCGATCGTTATGTCTGAAATAAATAGCGAACAGGACAGATCGTACCAACGTGCAAGAAGTAGACGATCCGAGAAAGAAAAAAAAAAAAAGACCTTTCCAGGAAACTCGCGTTTAAAGATATCTGGAGACAGCATTGTATGGGAGTATTTTATGTTGATTCTAGGTAATGAAAATAAAACTGTGGGTTTTGCAGAGTGTAATGGCTGCCGTAAATTATTGTCGTTCCGTGATGGCAGTACCACTACGCTGTTATGGCACCTGAATAGCTGCAAAGCTTATCTGAGTACTGATTTGAACGGTTGTAGCAATAATCCAGGGTCAGCAAAATCTTTTGTGCTGGAGAAATAAGTAAGAATGTGTGCAATAGATTTGCGGTCCTTCAGCACAGTTGCGGGAGAAGGATTTCGAGACCTCGCACAGACTTTGATGGAGATAGAAGCACAGTGCCCCACTGCAAGTGCCAAAGACGTTCGTCCTCATCCTCCAACAGTTTCTAGGAACGTAAAAAGAATAGCAGACGAATACAATTCGCAGACTACTGGCTTTTTAAAAGATTTCCTGTTTACCTTGGCAGAATTTTAGCTAGATTATTAGTTGGACAACCTTGAACAAAATTAAATATCACATCATCGTAGGGCATATAATTTTTTGTCACATACATGAAATACGTAGATTTACTAGCAACAAGGGACTGAAGAGATTTAAGGAATAATCTTGTTCTTTATGTTAGAGCCATCACTTAGTTTAACATGAAGTGAAAGTGAAACACAGTGTAAGTAAATACTGAGCAAAGTATAAAACTACCTACAAATTTGCTGGAGCCGGCTAACGCGAAGCCAACGACTTTCAACATGTTTAGTATTTCAGGCGCGAGCCGATTCGGCTACCGTTTTGCTTCTGCACCACAAAATTGGACGTTCTGCTCTTACCAGGTGCATTAATGCGCACGTCTACTTTTTTTTCTCGCAACTGATAGTACACTGACAATTAAGTCAGTGAGGAAAAATCCCAAGTGTTTACAAGATATACGAGAGACTGTCCAGCGATACAAAACTGATAACTGCGACCTTGAATGTCACCTCTCGAATAGTGGTCACTCCCTTGGCGCTGCAGCTACAAAATGTTCAAATGTTTGTAAATCTATCGGACCAACCTGCGTGGTCATCAGTCCGTAGCTTACAAACTACTTAAACCTAGGTAAACTAATATAAGGACAACACACACACACACACACACACACACACACACACACACACGCCCCAGGGAGGACTCGAACCTCCACAACGAGCAACCGCGCGCTCCGCAACGAGACGCTTTAGACCGCTCGGCTACTCCACCACGGCTGTGTTTCAGCTACCCCCAGCCAAAGGGAAAAGGGGGAAATATAAAATAAAGTAAAACGACAACAATGGTCCACACGCCTGATCGTGGAACAGTAATTATTTTACTTTCCTTGGAGTGGTTAAGCGTAAGCTGTATCTTCTAACATTCTACCAGTTAATCGTTTCTAATGACCTCGATTGCAACTGATCGTTTGTTCTTACTTTTATTTATTTACTTATTTTTTTCTTAGCAGCAAGGAAACATCAAGTAATTTTGCGAAATGTCCACAGAAACGCTGTTCGAACACGCGCTGAATGCGTATACTTGCTAACGTAGCACTGATGCTGCTCATTAACTAGCAATTACTCAGGATTTGAGACAGCTCTATTGCACTCGCGTTAATGTGTGTTCTAAAATGCATCGGTCAGTAAGCTGCCCAATATCTAACTTTTTCAATACATGATTTGTAAATGAAAAGTTTAATGCTTTGTTAGAAAGCTAAGTTGCTGTACTATCAGATGTCCTAAAATCAGACTTTTTAACCCTATAGTTTCTTCAGAATCGAGTGAAAAGCATTATGAAACTAAAAACTCACGCGGAATGAAACGCAGACATGTTACTTTTTCCAAGGAAAGTATAGTTTGTAAGGAAAAACTAAGTTGATAAGCCGATGTGGGATGTTCGTTTGTAACGTCAACAGTTTTTACAGTGTGAAAATCGGAACAGTGTATTTCCCGCTAAGAGCGTAGCGGCTGGCGGGCGCGTGCCCCGGCTAGCAGCAGAGCGGCACGGGCGGCCGGGCGGACCGGCACTCTTCGGGTAGTCCGGGTACCCGCGCTGCCCGACACCGTCCGGAGGAGCTCGTGCCGGCAGGGCGGGCAGCGCGTGGCCAGGCCCGCCCGGGGGGCGTGGCTACGAGCCCGGGCGAGCAGCGCAGGCTCGCTGCACGCCTCTGCTACTGGGTTGCACATCAAAGGAACTTTGAATTTCCAAATGATTTTCTCATGAAACACGACAATCAACGACTATCACCTATTTTCAAACCCTTCATAATTCGGAACGTATGCAGAGCGACTTGAGCACAGTCATCGTTCTTGAAAACAGCTTTCAAGCAGAGCACGATCCTGCATTGAGACCGTCATGGCGAACGTCTCAGACGCGAAATGAGGAAAAGCCGTATACCCGTAGTGTTTATACCAACTTCACTGGGGCGTGCGCATGACAGGTGTTCTCACTTACATATTGTGACAGATACAGTCCAGTATTATGCTCAGTGTTCCCACTATTTATTTATATTCTAATGTTCAAATGTTTGTAGATCTAAGGGACCTAACTGCTGCGGTTACCAGTCCCTAGGCTTACAAGCTACTTAAACTAACTTTTGCTAAGTACAACACACGCACACCCATACCCAAGGGAGGACTCGAACCTCCGACGGCAGCAGCCGCGCGCTCCGCAACATTGCTTGTCTGTACAACCTACAGTGAAGCTCTATGAATGTTAAAGACGCTCCAAAGTAAAATTGCGCCTTTGTTAGCCGTCGGAGGTTCGACTCCTCCCTTTGGCATTGTTTTGTGTGTGTTGTCCTTAGGTTAGTGTAAGTTTGTCTAAGTAGATTCTAAGCCTCGGGACTGACAATCCCATGGATATACAGACATTTGAACATAATTGTGACGGTGGAACAAACACATAACTATTCAGCTAATTTTCTCTAGCCCATAATACGCTTCGAGACAACTTCAGAATCACTTCGACTTCAACCTCTGTCGAGACAGCATTTTTGTAGACTTCAGTGAACCCCTATCCCACTGCAACTGTGCCTGATCTATTTCTCCAATATACATGCGACGCATAGCAAAGTATTTCACGGCTTGCCGTGTTGATATTAAGACAGTTATTCATTCCAAAAATCATAAGATGAAAGCAAATTTGACGCACTACAGCAAAACCGGGAACATTTTCCCGAATACTTAGAATACTTTCTGCTAAGATTTTGACATTCATAGTGTCTTTTGTGTGAAGGGACAGATCAAAATGAGATTGATAGATTTTACAATGCGCTCAGTGATATAGTTATTAGTGTAAAGGACAAGGACAGGGTTTTGCTCATGGCAGTTTCATCTTCAGGATAGTAAATCGAACAGAAGGGTTTGAAAAGGTTACTGGTAAGTTTGGGGACGATATGTAGGCCAACAGGAATGGAAAACAGCTCTTGGATCTCCTTGCCATTATGGACTTTGTTATCACAAACTCCTTTTTCAAGCATTAGAACGTTCACCGGTATACTTGGAAAGGTAGGTGGACCAGATTTGTCGTTGGCTATATAATAACAGACCAGGAATTCAGGAAGGCAGTCAGGGACACGCGTGTGTTCTTTTATGACACTGATCATTATTTAATCTACAGTCAAATTAGTTTTGTAAGGCCAAAAGTAAAGAAAGTGAAGTCTATATGTAGAAGGATAACAGTGATGAAGCCTCAGGACGAGGAAATCAGGCACAAATACATAACAATGATCTCAAAAAGGTACCGGTTAGTTGATTGTAGTCGTTTACAGTCTTTGGTAGGGAAATGGATAACGTACAGGAATACACTACTAGAAGTGGCTAGAGAATGTCTTGGAACAGTAGTGTGTAAAGAAAGGAAGAATCAGACAGGTTGGTGGAGTGACACAGTCAAGGCAGCCTCTAAAAGGAAAATAAAGGCGTTTCAGATATGGCTCCATACTAAACTTAGTCAGAAAGAGAGAGTTATGTTGAAAAAAGATACAAACCCAAACAAATATTTGCAGACTCCAAGCAGAAATCATGGGAAGACTTTGGAAATAATTTAAAACTTTAGGTCGAACCGCGGGAAAACCATTCTAGAGCGTAATTAGTCTTTGAAAGGGAGGGAAGAAGGAATTAAAAAGTGTTTTTGTCTGGTCAGGAAAGTTGCTAGTGAAATCTGTTGATGCATTGGACAAATGGAGGGAATACTTCGAAGAGTTGCTCAATATAGGTGAACCATATTTTGTGGTACAAGGGGATAGGAATGATGATGAAACAGGATCACATTTAAAGAATGTGGAGAGAATGGTCGATAGATCGCTGTGCAATAAAGCGGCTAGGGTATCTACAATTAAGTCAGATCTCATCAAACTCAGTGCATTATCAGGTCTCAAATGATTACACAGGATAATTGAAATGTATGAATCGGGACAGATTCCGTCTGACTGAACGAATGAAGTAATCACACTAATTTTCAAACATGGAAACACCTAAGATTGTAACAACTACAAGGGGATCTCTTTAATTCGCAGGTATTGTTGAAAGGAGAGTGCGAGTGTTAGTAGAAGACAAGTTGGATGAATATCAGTGGTGGTATAGGCCTCTGAGAGACTGTCAGGACCAGATCTGTAGCTTACGGCAGATAATGGAGAAATGCTGTGAGTGAACTGGGAATTGTATGTATGAATTCGATAGATTGAAACCTTTCAACCATTTTGGGGCATCGAAATAAATTCAGCGGCTAAGTTGAAAATTTGTGCTGGACAGGGATTCGAAACCGGATTTTCCGCTTTGGGCCATCGGTCAGCTTAACCAATTAGGCTATCCAGGCACGCTTCCCTTCCAACCCAAATTCTCAACTTCTAGCCCCCTGTCCATTGATTCCTCTTGCTCGCAGCGTAAACTGGATTCCCAAAGGGATCTAGCGTTTTAATGCGTGCGCATTGAAATTGTTATTTACCTATTGGTGGCTTATTTTACAATTATTGGTATGATGTCTTGTTTTGTCGGACAGAGCTAGGTCAGAGTTGTAATGGTTATGGTATAAATATCAGCATCTCCAAAACGAAAATATTGCCAAATAGGAGAAACCAAGTTAGAACAGATGGATCGTTTCAAGTACATAGCTTGTATTTTCTCACAGGCTGGCAACATAGTGAAAGAACTGGAATCAAGGTGCAGCAAAGCTACTGCAGTGAGTACTCAAATACGATCTAATTTCTTCTGCAAGAAGGAAGCTAGTACTAACAAGGAAAGACCTTAGTCTCTAACAAACAGAAATACACCAAAATCGTATGATAGATAATGTAAAGGTCCCTCATTGCACTATTAATCTCCCGCATCTACAAAACTCTGCAGTCGCCCATTAGAGGCCTCTGCGTGTGCCATGCCGCTTTGCACTTTGACCTGCCGGTACGCCAGTAGTGACGGTGCAGTGTGCCTCTGAAGTTGCGCTTTGTGATGTTATTTGTGAAGTGAAGCGTCAGATGGGTCGGCGATTGGTAATCAATTCTGCTAATGAATTGCAATTGGTTGAGAAGAAATTCCGAACAGCCCTTCTTCGTAAATACGGTCTTGGTGTAGAAGAAGAATCATTCACATGTTTTCTGGTATCTATTAGAGTGCATAAATATGAGCATAGATTAGAAACACTATAATAGATAATAGGTAACATGCGAATGATTCATCTTCTACACCAATACCATCTACACGAAGAAGGTTTCTTCGTAACTTCACCTCAACCAGTCACACTATATTAGCAGGATTGATTACCAATCGCCGAACCATCCGACACTTCACCACACAAATAACGTCACAAAATGCAAATTCAGAGGCACACTGCACCGTCACTACTGGCGTACCGGCAGATCAAAGTGCAATGCGGCATGGCACACGCAGAAGCCTCTAATGGGCGACTGCAGAGTTTTGCAGACGTGGGAGTATCACCAGTGCAATAAGATACCTTTACATTATCTATCATACGATTTTGGTGTATTTCTGTTTGTTCGAGCCTAAGTACTTTCCTTGTAAGACTGAATTAGCAGTGCTCCACTCTATCTTTCGACCAACTTTGTTGTATGAGAGCGAAATCTAGGTGGATACAGGTTACCTTATTAATAACGTTATGGTTACACATATGAAAGTAGCAAAGCTGCATGCAGGTACTAATATATGAGAAGAATGACAGGAGGGTATCCATAATGAGGAAATCAAGAAAAAATGGGAATGAACACCATAGATAAAGCAGTTAGAGTTGGTGGAACTATGTTACTCGTATGAGAGGAACAAGGTTATCTACTACTCATGAATTCAGTAGTAGAGGGTAACAGAAGTCTAGGTAGACCGAGGAGAAATGATTTGAATTCGGTCAAAAATGATTTTGTAGTAGCAGGCTTAACATCAGAAGAGAGATCAGTGTTAGCATGGAAGAGAGGATCATGGAGAAATTTTATTAGCGGGACTATGCTCCAGACTGAACGCTGAAAGGCATAATCAGTCGCTAATGATGATGAGTATCTTTTGTCTGACTGAGGGTTGATTTCGCTATGTAAGTCTCGGGTGGAAGATGTTCAACAGAAAACTATAAATTACAGCTTGTCCTGGACGAAATAATTAAAAAAAATCTTCAGAATTACTCTGCCACCCAAGTAGCTACTTTCTTTGATTAGTGCAGCCATGAACTATCAAGGGGTCAAGGGGAGTTCTATCATTCTCCACCTAATTACGCAGATCCAGAAATGTGCAGCCAAAAGTCGAAAAAAAGTCGAAAAAACCTCTGGTTGTGACCTTACATTTGACTGCATACAAACGGACTCCGATAAACTCTGGGAACAAGGCTCGAATTTACGAGCCTTACTTGCGCCCAACGTGCAGGGCGAGCACTCTTCTCCGCATGCGCCATCTTCCACTGTCAACTAATGATGGCCTCACAAGTAAATGGATTGGCGTCTTGTCCCACAATCTGCAGACGGCCGTACGCCGTATACTTCATAGCCACTGGAAGGCTGCCTACGTATCTCAGATAATAACCCCCGACACATATACTGAGTGCTCATTAGAGTTCCTTCCGGCCCTATACGTTATCTCCATAGGGGTTTCCATAATGCGTATAATGCTGGAGATTCCAATAACCAACAGACGTCTCCCCCAGTGTGCTGCTCAGACTCAGCTGAAGGACGAATGTACGAGGCCATCTTCCACAATGGCTCTCAACTCAAGCGACGCGCACGCGAAACATTTAGACAGTCGCTCTGCGGTGAATGTGGAGGCACCGCATCCTGCGCACTTAAGTTACGGTGGCAGCAGACACCGTGGGCGAAGCAAGCGACACCTTAGGTGGGCCATGTGAATCACCAGGTTCTCCGATGCTGCTACACCCCGTGACAGCAGCCTGAATACCCCTGATCGTAGCTAGCAGCGCCTTCATCTGGTCACGAATCGCTTTCAACTCCGATTGCGTACTCACACAAGAAGCACATACTGTATCCATTCTGTAACTACCATAAGCAATAACATACTATTAAAACAAATATACAGGCTAAATATCCAACAGGCTACTACACTGGTGAGCCACTAAAGGCAACTTACAGCTGACTGAACTGCAGTCAATGCTAACTTGCTATTCAAAGCAGCGAACAAATCTGCTCGTCGATGTTACCGTAAAAAAACACACTGCTCCTCTCAAATACAAAAGTACCTAAGCCTTAAACGAATTAACGAATGCATAGCACAAAACACTCAATGGTTTTAAGAATTAAACTATTACGATAACTAAAAGGTTCCCGCTAATTCACTGTACTCTCCACCTGTTGCCTGCTACAGCAATGTGAACTAGCTAGCTTACTGACAAACAGCTGTGTACATCGGTCCCAAACTACACTACTACAAACAAATGAATAACGACTCAGCAAATTCCAAAGACAACACACGATACTTTCACTGTCCAACACGAAGATATGCTAGTACTTTGAGATACTCAACAAACACACAACTAATTTGAGAATTCAGTTACTAAAAGATATATAACAATAAATCTACAAGTTACTGTTGCACTGTAAAGTAAATACTTTACTGTCATGGGGCTGTATTTGGAGTAATATGTTTTTTGTACAACGTCTTATATTCCATATAAATTTGACTGTAATGTCTCCAGTTCTTCGTAATGTTGGGTTTAGGGTGGCCAGTAGCGAATTTCACCTGCAATAAATGGGAAATGAGTAATTGCCTGTGCAGTTGGCATATATAGAGAGAGCTTTAGCATTGGGTTGCCCCGTCAGAAATGTCGCAGTAGCAGAATCGTGGTCTACAGAGAATGACGTTTTGTGATCCACAGTACTGCTGTTGGAGCTGGTCGGGACCCAAGGACTGTCAGTTAGTAATGGATCAATCGGTACAAGAGAGCCATGGAGAATGCCTAGACAAGATACATGTCGTCTGGTCTTGCAAGATCACATAGCCGAGTATCTTGATTCATGAAGTCTGTTGTTAACAGTAAGATCTTTCTTCACGTCTTTAACAGTCCTGAATACAGCATTTCAATAAATTACATCGTGTGTTGAGGCGACGCAGAGAACAAACCTTGTGATATTCCATTCGTCTAGTTCTATCAGCTTAGAATGCTACGTACGTAGTGACAATGAGTGCACAATACGACTACCATCTCTTCACATATATATAATCTGGACAGTGATCATTGTCTTCGTAATGTATCAGTGCCAGTAGTTGAGTAGTGCCTTCGAGGTCCCCACAACTTTATCCTTCAGTAATGGCCTAATACGTGAGACTGAATGCTGCCTCTGCTAACATGACTAAGAACGAATAGTGTTCCACTGTTACCGTGGCTAGCCAGTTATCCTCTCTCACCCAATCAGATGATTCTTACTACGAGTTATGTACACTATCATATAGTAGAATCTCTATGGTATGTATATTGTAGCACTACCTTCATTCTCAATTTAATAAGTGTTTCATTTAATAGAGCCCCGTGTCACCTAGAATAACTATTGTGTATTCATTTTACTATACTTTATATGGTCAGTATGTTAAATTTAAATAATCTCTATCCTTATTGGTCCTTTAGTCTTTATGAATAGCTGTGTACTTACCTTATGTTTTGCTGTGTGATATGTGATAAAATGAAGTAGGTGTGAACGATAAACCTCTATGCAGACTGACAGGACAAGTGTAATAAATGGCTATGAACTCCAGGAAAAGCTGATAATGAAAATAGCACTTTAAGTTCACAGGATTAAAAACTAAACTTAGGTTGTTGTCCAACGTAAATCATTTACGACTGTTTGCAGGACTCAGTCCGAAAGTCTTACTACTTACAAATATACTAAAGAATTTCACTTGAGAATAAGTGACACTTTTATATTTTCGTCCCATAGCTTTTGTTCCTGAAAAGTAACTGTTCTGTTTAACTCCATAGCTGAAGAGAGAAAGACCGTTTCTTGTTCATCAGAAATTAACTGCGTAGTTGGGTTCAGATGTAAAGAGCCTTTATATTCTGCGGAAACATATTGAGTTTGTAGACCACACCTTTTATTAGACAAGTATGTTCTTGCCAGACTGATTAGGCATTTGCAAACCTGCACTACCACCAAACGAGTCATATGTCTCACGTCTCGTGTTGGCAATCATTTCTCATGAGTAGAGCAATCACCATTTGCGTCCATCTATCGAATGGTATGTTATCATTATCTCTGGACCAGAATGAAACCAGGCTTTTTGTTTCTTATTAATTTATGTGACATATGGTAGGTGTTTAATTTAACTCAAAAGTAAATAAACATGTTAAATGCCAATTTGTTTTCTAAGTCTGACTCAAAATGTAACCAGGATTTAAATCACTACATTATTTTGGCAAATAATGGTGCAATTGTAGCTACCACCACACTAGTAGAATAACTGAACATTATATCACGTAATAGTCGTCCTGTTTCTGGTAATGAGCAAATTTTTCCAACCCATGATGAACTTTTTATTGATGAGACTTCAATATAAACTACTTACCTTTTAAAAATTACGTTACCTTTGGTATGTTGACACCAGGAGCATAATCTCTGGAGTGTTCTTTCAGCTTTCTTCCTTTGATGTCTATGTTTAAACAACTATTATTTTAATATATATAATGTAGAATGCAGCTCAATTATTCAGGTAACTCGGATTCAACGTCGAATCATTTGAGTTAGCTTAAAAATTGTATGACTCATTAATGCAATTTTTTTGTTTTTTATTAATTATGATGTGCAAATTAGACGCATGTAATTTAATACAGGGCAAATTTCACATAGTTACAAGACGTTAATACAGAAATTGTTAATGGTGGCTTCAAAATGTGTAATATAATGTAATTATTTTCTTTAACTCATCAATTAAACAGAAAAGAAATAAAAATATAAAACATTAAATAGAAATAATAAAATGGACACAAGTAATCTAATTACGGCAAATTTCACACTGTTACATGAAGTTAATACAGAAGTTGTTAATGTTGGCTTCAAAGTCTGTATTGTAAACCAAACATTTTTAAAAACTCATACATTTAAATATAAAGGAATCAAAAACATAAAACATTAAATGCAAATTAAAAATCTAAATCCTGAAATCATGACAGTACACTTGTTAATAATCTATACTATTTTCATAACAGATTGCTGTATCACAGTTCCTAATCCACAGTACAGGACTCATTTGGCTGAATGACGATACATTATTTGTGAAGATTTAACATATACTCAACACATAATGTGTTTGTACACTTAATATATAGTGATGTTGTTGATACCAATATTTTATTCAATTACACAACAAAAGACTCAAGTAATTTCTGAATGTAGGTGAACATTAATCCAAAAACATTTTAACACCTCAAGTATCAATCAGTGTTATAGTAAAAATCTCACATTTTAGTTATTACTTAAGATTACTGTCAATTACTAAGTACTCATTTACATACATCAAGATAAAATCATATAATAGTTGCTATGTTCTCCAAAAGAGTATACTCTATTGTTGTCTAAGAGAAGACATGTGTCTTTTGTAAACGGTTCTAATTATTGCAATCATTCAGTTATGGCTATTTGTTTTAATCTGCATTTCGATTTATAAAACCTTTTTGTCTAGCCCTTTAAACCTTATTTGATGAGGGAAGGTTACACCATCTGTTATGATGTATTTTGAAGTAACTTGTATGTTTACCAGGTGTGTTTACCGGAATCCTGTGTATAACAGTAAGTAGTGACGAACTGTTGTTGGATAACTGGTTACTAGTCACAATCTTCAAGAACATTAAATTATGTCTGTGATTACTTATTTTGGAAGTTTGACCTTGTTTATGCTTCTTTGTTTGGGTAATGATACAATGTGAAATTCCAAACTGTAAAGTATGATAATATTTTGTGTTACACACGTATGAAAGAAGCACAACATATTAATAACAATGACATAAAATGGAATATACTTACCAATGTATTTACTGTTCAAGTCACTGAAGAAAATATTCTTACTGGTTGTTTATAAACGAAGTACACTAAACATTTTGTTTATACTTTGTTGACTAGACCTCAGATGTGATTTTTGCATTCAGAAGTGAAATAAAGGCCTCCACTTAGAAAAAATTTATTTAGGTATCGTTCATTCTTGTCCTTAGTTTCCATCTGGAGAAGTATATAGCATAACGATTTTCTATAATATGCTTCTAATATATCCTCACTGTCTTTATAGTGCAGAAACACAGAATTTTGCAGTGCATATAAATTTGTTTAAGACCTTCACTTGGAAGCCTAACACACTGACACTCTGCTGTGTGACGTAATTTAAAGGTATTTAGTTAGAATTTGCTGTTATTCTTCCGTTGTTGGTTCATAGGTAAATTTTATCTTGTCACTGACATTAAACACTGTTAAAATTATTATTAATAGTTCACCAAGTAGTGTGTACCGACAGTAGACTGATGTACTATGTGCATTCGTTGGTTTTTGCATAAGTAGTCCTGAACTCTGACCTATCACCTAAGCTACGTGTTGAAACGTTGCTGTTAGGTGCTCGTAATGTCGCTCCTAATGTATCACCGAGGTAAACTGTAGCAGAGTATTTAAGATTCGTAAGCATTATAAGCTGCCGAGTGAACTGTAGACAACTGAACATGATATTGTTAGTGATCATGAACAAGTCGACTAGGATGCGAAGTCAGCGAGGCGACAACCAGCAGTTGGCGTATAAAAAACATTTCTGTCCCAGCATTGTGTCTAGAATACGTAACCATCCCAGCGTAACTTCATGGTCCCTCTAGTACAGCGATTGCAGTTCACAAGTATAAAACATAACTACAAAGGTCACTCAAGTTGTATTTTTATTATTTTGTCTTTTTTTGCGTGGCTCGAAGCAATTTCTTCAGGTCAAATGTACGCTAAGAGTGAAATAAATAGTCGTCTGTTCCAGAGCAGTGACACTCGCAGATTGAGCCAGTCAGTCATTGAATCAGTTATCAAGTCAGATGTCAAGTATTCTATGAATGATCCGGCCATACTGGCAGATGACTGGGAGCGAAGGCTGTGTCAGGCTAATGCCACAGTCTTGGTGGCAGCCCTTCCAATGGATCATTACTGGGGTCTGAATCTACACAATGGACGCAGCGTTGCCTCTGAGTTGCTTTGCTCATTCCAGAAGTGAGCCTAAGGCGCAAGTGGCGTGAGACTCATACCCATGCTGTGTACTGCAGTGTCGGACAGTCACCAGTACGAATATGTCCTGGCTTACACAATCCGCTCAAATCAGCTGTAATGTCTAGGGGACCCATTCGCCACTCCATGATTTTCATTTTTGTGAGGTGCACTATTGTAGCATTCAGATAAACAGAGAGATAACAGTCTGCTTTCACCAGACCTGTGGATGTCAACAGACGTACAGCACGACAACGGCCATTCCCGACATTTTTCTGAGAGGATGGCGAAAACATTTTATACCAGTCCCAGTATTTCAATTTACCACTCACCAGTCACTACACTCCAGTTGGTAAAAGACATTGAAACCTCTCTGAACTTGGTGACACCGATCTTCACACCTACTACTTTACTAGGAGCTTCACTCTTCTTTTCCGATTTTGTGAGTATAATACTGATTTTGTTTGTATAATCTTCAATTTCAACTACTATGTTAGTGGCAGAGCATAAAAATAGTTAGAATTTGTAGTATTAGAGGAACATATAATATGCCCGTCGGTCTTCGGAAAGGAATCCAACGAGCTAAGAAGCGAGATACGTTTGGCATAATAATTCGCGACCAGAAACACATGTTTTAGTTCGCGACCGATTGCACATATTTTAGTTCGCGACCGATCGCGCATATTTTAGTTCGCGACCGATCGCGCATATTTTAGTTCGCGACCGGTAGCTCTTTTTGGCTTTTACTACCGCTACTAAAAGAGCTCTTTCTTTTGTTATGACAGATTTTTTATATAATGATCAGTGTTACCCAAGCTTGTGCTATTACCCGTATGTTTGGACAATTTCTATGAAACTACAGCTGAGCTGCATCTCAGCTCTAACTGACGGTAACTGGCAGAAGGGAATCACGCGATTCTGCGCGCTCTCGCGTCCTCTCGCTGTTCCCCATCTGTCTTCGAAAAAGGAGCGGACGATCTAAGATGCGAGGAATCTGCGAACTAGTTCGCCTGTGGAAGCGCTCTTCCGAATTAGTTCGTTCGCGAACTACACAAGACTAACCTGCTATTGTTTTCGGAAGAGCCGTCGCCACCCCACGCGCCAAGACTGCGACGTGCCGTACTGCAACGCGTAGTATAATTGAGACCTCCCCACCCACTGTCCGTACTCCACCAGGTGTCAACAGATGTGCCGCAATACCCACAGGAGTTCCTGATACGTTTCTTTGCCAAGATATAAAGATTAAAATTAAAACATTCCGAATTGCAGAATTTTTGGTTTATTTATTACTGGCTTTGCTCTATAAAGATCATCTTCAGACGAATACCACTGTTATGGCAGGCAGTTGGTTACAGCTGAAGTTAGCACGGCCTGCTCCTTCCACCGCCACTGCCTGCCAACATTATGGTATTCATCGTTTGTCTGAATATTGTTTTTATAGCCCTAAACCGTTATGGACTATTACTCTCCAATTTGCTTTCAAAATTTAATAATTACAGACATTTAAACCACGCTGGTCAGGCATTGCCACCACTCACCAGTCACCGTACTTCAGTCTCCTTCAACAAGAAAAATGCACAGGGAGTTGAATGAAAACATCTCAAATTAGTTCGACTCCACAGGTACTTCAATCAAATACGTCAGACATCAGTCAACTGAAGATATGTAATATTAAATAAGTTAAGTTCGTTGGAAAACTATAAAGAAAATTCACTTACAAATGAAATATATTGTTTCTAAGATAAATAGTAAGCAAGAAATTAGCAAAAACACACACATATATATCCTTCTCATGTTATGTGGGGTGACATTTTGCATATTCCCAAGCACTAAATTAGGCCGCTTCTGTGATAGACAGAGACAGACGGGGAGAGAGAGAGAGAGAGAGAGAGAGAGAGAGAGAGAGAGAGAGAGAGAGAGAGAGAGATTGTATCTCTATTCAAGGAAATCCACATTCACAGGAATAACTGCCACGGGCAGGATTGCATTAACGGTACTGTTTGCCGTCCACTATTGCGGATTCCAAATCTGTAAACACGAAACAGAGCTCTTCAAATCACTCGATAATCCTGTTCTGGACCATAACAGCTCCAATAAACTTTGCCATTCTTGTTACTGAGCAGGGGCACCTTCGCCACTCGCTTCGCACCACTGTGAGATCAGAGATGAGAAATGTGTCTCATTTCCGTAACAATTATGACGCTGGAAGTCTTGTGAAGTAGATAGTGAACAATTCACAACATTTCTAAACCTGTGTCAATTCGTAAAACGATTTTCTGTCGTTAAAAAAGGCGCTGTGGAATGGTCGAGCACTCCAAGGCGCCTTCCTGCGGAACTCACGATTGCTCTCCGGCGGAGGTTCGAGTCCTCCCTTGGGCATGTGTTATTTTGTTTATGTGTGTGTGTGTGTGTGTGTGTGTGTGTGTGTGTGTGTTACCCTTAGATTAGTATAAGTTAGTTAAAGCATTTTGTAAGCCTAGGGTCGGGGTGGAGTAGCTGAGCGGTCTAAGGCGCCTCGCTGCGGAGCGCGCGGTTGCTCGCCGTCGGAGGTTCGAGTCCTCCCTTGGGCATGTGTGTGTGTGTGTGTGTGTGTGTGTGTTTGTCCTTAGGTTGGTTTACCTTAGTTTAAGTAGTTTGTAAGCTACGGACTGATGACCACGCAGCTTGGTCCGATAGATTTACAAACATTTGAACATTTTTTTGTAAGCCTAGGGATTGATAAATGCAGTAGTTTTACAAACATTTGTACATTTTGTAGTTGAAAATAGATGATCTAAGGAGAGGTTTGAGCTAGCTAGGTTAGTGTCCACATCTACATATTAACACTTCAAATCACACTTATGTAACTGTCAGAGGGTTTACTGAACCGTTTTCATAATATATCTTTACTGTTCGCGTCTCTACAACTGACGAGACAAAGAAACACCTACACCTTTTTGTTTTCGATCTGTCATATTTAACCATAAAATGAAAGATTTTGGTGAAATAGGTTGGATCTGGGATATTTTGTAACAGAAAAATATCATTGTTAATGACTTTATTCAAATAATTATGGAAATAAATAGATGCCTTTCATATAGAAAGAAAAATACATCGAATGATATTAGCTGGATAGGGTACATGGAGGGGAGCCGGAAATTGAGGGAGGGCCCTAGATTGATCGCTGGCAATTGTCTCTATCTAAAGAACAGCCTGGTTCCTTACTAAACGAAAGAATCTTCAAATGTTAAAAAGCAGCCATCTCATTAGTGCTTCTATTGAGAGAATCATAATTGTTGAATGGATGTTTTCTTACACCAGACAGCTATAACGAATACTGCCTTACATCGCTCCCGCTCCAATGCTATGAAGCCACTGAAGGTAGAGTCATACTGCAGATGGCCTGCCTGGAGCTTCAGAGCAGACAGTTGCTGTAGTGTCCATCAGATGGCACAAACGTACACACATTTAAAGTGCGGTAAACTCAAACTTAGGTTTAAGTTTAATGAGACATCATTTTTTATAAACCTTATGTATATTATTAGTTTTAATTGATTTTATATGTATTAATTACTACTGCGAATGGGGTCTGAATGTGTAGTTAAAAGTTTAGAAGGAACCGGCACTGTTGATTCAATATGTTAATTGTTCTTGAAAGATCAATTTATTTTGATTAGCTGTTGGTGAAACACGGGAGAGGGTGGGTTTTCTATGTAACTTGATTTGTGACGGGTTTGATCTCATCCCATAAGAAGTAAAATAATTCAAATGAAATGTTTGTAAATCAGATGGATCAAAATGCTGTGGTCATCAGTCCCTAGACTTACAAACTACTTAAACTAACGTACACTAAGGACAATCCATACACCCATGACCGTATGAGGGGAGCGGCCACCCAGTCCAAGGCATGATGCCTTAGACCACGAGGCTACTACTGCGCGGCGAAAATTAATTCACATTATTTTGTAGCAGGCATTAAGTTCGTTTATTCTAGAGAGGTGTCGGAGCTCAGCTATGAACACGAGCAGTTATGCGAATATGAGTGCTGAGAGGTACTTGTAATTTCGCGGTATCGTGCGGCTATCGCGGTGCATTCGAAAGTATTGTGTATTGTTTATTGAGTGCGAAAGTGTGAAAACTCAGACTTTTACGTGTGACGTATGGCGCAATCTGTTGCCGCGAACTAAACCTTTCTGAAATAACAGTAGTGCATGATATTTGAGCGAGCAATTTTCTAACGCAGACAATCTATGTGTTTATTTGGTGAAGTTCTATTTATAATAATCAGGCTACATGAGTGACTGTATGTGTGTCTTCTGAAAAGTGTTTTAGTATAGGCTTGGCAGTATTTCATGTAATGTGCCCCTTAAATCAATAATAAGTTATTTATTTGATAAAAATTCCTTCATACATTCGTAAATTGGGAAAGACATGTAACAAAATGATCTATCCAACGTAATCTGTGGATATGTGCATTGTGTCTATTTTTCCATTAAGTTTTACTCCGGCCGAAAACATTTTCACCAGTGAGAGCAATAACGTGACTGCCGTCCGTGGAGGACTTTCATCTGCGGCGGCGGCGCCTCCATAGATGGTCGCCTTGCCTAGTTTTCCTGAACACGGCGGCTAGACGAGTGGCTGGTAAATCTGTAAGGCGACGGTGAACGGCGGCGGCGTGTTGAAGACCGACCACGTCCAGGATACGGCGACGGACTTCACCCCATAGATGACAGTAGTCATTTGCAGTTGACTGCCGTTGAAAGGACTGCTCCTATGGTTACCGTCTTGCGGCATATTAATTGTCAAATACGCCTCTTCTCTCCCTACAGTATCGTACAACATGCCCAGGACTCCCATAATGAAAACACAATGGCATTTTATCTTCTGTTCTCCAGATATCTGTCCTCTGGAAAGGCCTCATAGTTGCCGGGGAGTTGGTTGTGACATCGTCGGTCGATTCCTAGGCTGCCGATTGGCGACTGGAGCGTAAGAACTGGGCGAGGCCGTCTTCACGCGGGCGCGACTGGCGGGGCAGACAGGCGCTAATGTTTGAAATACCTCTTTCTCAGCAGCGTCGGCTCCCTTATGATGTACAGGACTGACATCCATGGCCATAACCTGGTGCTCGCTTGGTCGATCAGTGCGGGCTGTCATAAACTGTTGTAATCGTTCCCTCACAATTTGTCGTATGAGGGAAGCAAAATCATGCATTTCTTCCCCAACGGCCATAGGGACCATTTTGGATTCTGTCATACTACCTTTGTTCAATCCTCATTTCTTGCATCTCTTCAATTTTCTGGTGCCAATGGATAAACTATTGTGTTCTTGAAACTTCTTTTAAAAGAAGAGCTCAATACATCTCTTCTGCAGACGCGGTGGAGTACCCGAGCGGTCTAAGGCGCCTCGCTCCCTAGGGCATGGGTGTGTGTGTGTGTGTGTGTGTGTGTGTGTGTGTGTGTGTGTGTGTGTGTTTGTTGTCCTTAGGTTAGTTTACCTTAGTTTAAGTAGATTGTAAGCTACGGACTGATGACCACGCAGTTTGATCCGATAGATTTACAAACATCTTGCATCTCTTCTGCAATGCCCTTCATCAGGTGTGATATGTTATCAGCCGCAGTCATATACGGATTAACTGCGCGACATAGGGCCACAGCATTCTGTTTATACGACTGCGTTGACTTACCATGTCGTTGGGGCCTGTTCTTCAATTGCTCTTCCTATAACCGGACTTCTTGCTGGTAGTCTCCCAACATCTTCTTAAGTCCTGTCTGTAATTTTTCCCAGCTATCTAGCTTTTCCTTGTTATTTTCAAACCACTGCTGGGTCGTTCCATCCAGGTAGATGTATACGTTTGCCAAGCACAGAATGTGATCCCATCTATTAAACATGGCGACTCGGTCGAATTCTTTCAGCCAACTTTTGGGTCCTGTCCAACGTTTCCCGAGAACACCGATTGGTGTATGATGTGCAGCTGGCTGGCCGCTGTTTTGGTATCCATGGGTCTTTTGATGACACGGAACGTTGTAAGGAGGTAGTGAGTATACACTTTGTATTCCGATTCTTGTCCATGTAGCCGACGGCTCAAATGTTCAAATGTTTGTTAAGCTTAAGGAGTTAACTGCGGGGTCATCAGTCCATAAAGTTACAAACTACCTACTAACTACCTTATACTAAAGACAGCACAAACACCAATTCCCGAGGGGAGATTCAAACCCCCGACCGTAGCGGCCGTGCAGACTGTGACTGGCGCGCCGCGGACCGCTCGGACACTGCGGCCGGCTTAGGCGACGGTTCCTACGCTGCCAGATAGGAGCAACGACTATGTTGATGTGTCGCACGATACCCGGCGCCTCCACCAAAAAGTGTCACGTTGGTCCGTAATTCGAAGTCTGGTCGTTAATAGAGCACAACACTTTACTCGTAGAACAGGTTTTATTGATAACACAAGCATAAACTCAGAACAGAGTGATTCTTGATTGGAGTGCTCCGCTATTTATACATAGAGAGGATTTTCTGGAACTTACAAGTACATCAAACATCAGAAACATGTAAAACATACTAGAAATAAAAATACAAAGACATAAATTTTGCTCTTCTACTGGTGAGATTTGAACCGGGGACCACTAGCACAAAAATCTGCGACGCTAACCACTGCCCCACGCGGTCCGTCGGTAGATTTGGTGTAAATTATGAACGAAGGGGGAAAGGTGTGGTAGGAGAAAAATAAATTGTGTGAAAATTAATCAACAGACAGCGCTGTGTGTGTCAGAATATGAAAATGAAAACACCTTTCATGCGCACAACCCACTGAATTTGGATTTTCCTCATTTTGCGTCTGAGACTTTCGCCGCCGGCCGCGGTGGCCGAGGGGACTGAGGCGCTTCAGTCACGGTCTGCACGGCCACTACGGTCGGGGGTTCGAATCCCCCCCTCGGGCATGGATATTTGTACCGTCCTAGTTCGTAAGTAGTTAATAAGTAGTTTGTAAGTTAAGGGACTGATGACCCCGTAGTTAAGTCCCATAAGCTGTACAAACATTTGAACATTTTAGACTTTCGCCATGACTGTCTCAATGCAGTACCGTACTCTGCTTGCGTTTTACAAGAATTGTGACTGTGCACTAGTCGCCCTGCAGAAGTTCCGAACAGTGAAGACTTGGAGCAATACATCGGTCCGATGACTGCCATGGGTTTGCAGAAAATGGATTGGAATTTCGGAATGACGAGTTCTATTGGTGTGCAACCTGGTAGAGGGAGAGAACTAATTGATTCGACGTGAGTGGGAGAAGTGGCCACATCGATGTGGGAGTAGTCAGTTGGTGGTGTGCAAACGTGTACTGCACGGAGAATTGCCCGAACATCGGACAAATTTCAAAGCACAGTGAATAAAATCGTACGAAACATCCTTCTTTGCTATCCATTCAAAATTACTCATGTGTACGAGCTGCTTCCTGTTGACCTGACAGCAAGACAGACTTTTGATTTAGACTTTCTCGCTCGCTTGGAATGGACGTGGAAGATTTTTTGGACAGATGACGTCCACTCTCATGTAACAGGATATGTTAATACACCGAATTGTTGAATATGGGAACAGAAAATCCACACGCAAATCAGCCTGAAAAAGCCACTGTATGGTGCAGGATTACGGTATCATTTATAATAGGACCACAGTTTTTCGAAGAGACAGGTGGTCCCGGCCATGTTACCTGTACCGTCACTTGTAATAGCTATTAGGGTCTTTTGCGCAACCATGTCATTCCAATTCTGCACTAACGTAGATGTGGGGATAGGATCAGTTTTATACAAATTCATTTGAGCAGGCTGCTGGAGTAGCATTTCAGAAACGCTCGGAATATCAGCCTCCATTTCCGTACAGCCTGGCTATCCTGATCACCTGATCTTCATCCGTGTGACTTATCGCTGTGGGGCTATCTGAAAGATGTTGTGTTCAGTATTATGATAGCAAACTTAGCACCATTGAAGGCAAAAATTACTCAACAATTTCTGAACGTGTCCCTGAAAAACTTCGATCAGTTGGGGAACATACTGTTTTTTTCTATTTCAAGTTGTTGCCGAAAAAGATGGACAGTATACTGTACATGGTTTGCGCCAGTCCCACGGAATTTAAAAATTCGATTTGATTTTGATCGTTGTTTTTATACTGTTTTGACATCAGGACAAAACTGTGAGATTCCACCATGTAAAAATGTGGCAAGCACGGCTTTACAATACATGAGGTTGGTTTGAAGCTCTCCAGAGACGGTATGACATGAGTATTGAAATAAGGGCACCAGAGTGACAGTAGCTGTAACGTAACAGACACAGATCTCCGATAATGAGTAATTTTTCGGAAATCCAATACAGGACTATACTCGAAAGATCATTCTCTGAAGGGAGTGATGACCGTTACAGTTTACTACTCCCTTTCAAAACTGAACCATCCTCTGACTTTACTTTTGAAACTACTTAATAACATATTTATGGACTGTTCCCAAGATGTCTCAGTAAAGGCACGATAACTTATTGCGAGGATTTTAAAGAAGTAAGTTAATTGTTTAGACACACAAATATTCCTCTTTCCACTGCTCAAATATTATCACTGGCATCAAAGTTTTTCCTGTCAAGCTGTAAGTGAAGAAGGAACTACATAGAATGTCAATTTGTGGATCAAAATTACTGTAACTGAAACTGCGAGAATTTTTTATTATACCATTGCTATATAAAATATCATGAGATAAAATACCTTTTTAAGCATCGCTCTCCACTCCCCTCTTATAAAACTTCATTTATATCTCACTGATTCTCATTATTAATAAAAAAAAATTACTTTATAGTTGCTTTAGAGGTATATAATGTGATTTTTAATCGTGAAATACATTGTTAAAAGCAATGAAGCAATAAGAATCTGTCACTGAGGTGCCTTACCCTCATTTCAACTTCTTAGCTCACACATTATTGTTTACCATATTACTTGCCATTTTGGAAGCCTGTAACTCATTTCGAAAATTTTATCTCATGTTATTAGTGCCAAGAAAATGTGACACTTCACAGAATGCACACGATTACAATCTTTGTACACTTTTATCATCAGTTCTGTATTATGTTAGATTCTCAAATACACCAGGCTCAATCATTCAGACACAGGATGTCTGCATTTGAACGCCGGTGAACTCTGTGATCATCAAGGGTAAATATTGCCAGTGATGAAACATTTCATTCGTATTACAATAGTTTCACTGGGAGATACCAGATAGATTTTATAATGGTAAGACATAGATTTCGGAACCAGGTTTTACAGTGTAAGACATACCCAGGGGCAGATATAGACTCTGACCATAACTTGTTGGTTATGAACTGTAGGCTGAAACTGAAGAAACTACAAATAGGTAGGAAAATAAGGAGATGGGACCTGGATAAATTGAAGGAACCTGAGGTTCTTAAGAATTTCAGAGGGAGCTTTAGGCAACAATTGACAGAAAAAAGGGAAAATAAAACAGTAGAGGAGGAATGGGTAAAATTGAGAGATGAAATAGTGAAAGTAGCAGAGGACAAAATAAGTAGGAAGACAAGACCTACAAAAAATCCTTGGATATCACAGGAGATACTAAATTTAATCGATGAAAGGAGAAAATATAAAAATGCAGTAAATGAAACAGGCCAAATGGAGTACAGACGTAGGGACTGATGACCCCGTAGTTAAGTCCCATAAGCTTAACAAACATTTGAACATTTGAGTACAGACGACTAAGAAATGAGATTGACAGGAAGTGCAAAATGGCTAAGCAGGAGTGGCTAGAAGGCAAATGCAAGGATGTAGAAGAATGTATAAATAGGGGAAAAATAGATACAGCCTACAGGAAAATAAAAGAAACATTTGGAGATAAGAAAAACAGCTCTATGAATATCAAGGACACGGATGGAAAACCAGTTCTCAGCAAAGAAGGAAAAGCTGAAAGGTGGAAAGAGTATATAGAGGGGCTCTACAAAGGAAATGAACTTCGAGACAATATTGTAGGAAGGGAAGAGGATGTAGATGAAGATGCAATAGGAGATACTGTACTGAGAGACGAATTTGACAGAGCCCTGAAAGACCTAAGTCGAAACAAGGCCCCTGGAGTAGATGATATTCCCTCAGAGCTACTGAAGTCTCTGGGAGAACCAGCCATGACAAACCTGTTTCACCTGGTGTGTAAGATGTATGAGACAGGTGAAGTACCCTCAGACTTTAAGAAAAATATTATAATCCCCATTCCAAAGAAAGCAGGTGCAGACAGGTGTGAAAACTACAGAACCATCAGTTTAATAAGTCATGGTTGCAAAATATTAACACGAATTATATACAGAAGGATGGAAAAGCTGGTAGAAGCCGACCTCGGGGAAGATCAGTTTGGGTTCAGGAGAAATGTAGGAACACGGGAGGCAATACTCACTTTACGGCTTATCCTAGAAGATAGATTAAGAAAAGGCAAACCCACATTTCTAGCTTTTGTAGATTTGGAGAAGGCTTTTGACAATGTTGATTGGAATAAACTCTTTCAAGTTCTGAAGCAAGCAGGAGTAAAATATAGGGAACGTAAGGTTATTTATAACTTGTACAAAAACCAGACAGCGGTTATCAGAGTTGAAGGGCATGAAAGGGATGCAGTGGTCGGAAAGGGAGTAAGACAGGGTTGTAGTCTTTCTCGATTGTTATTCAATTTGTACATTGAACAGGCTGTGAAGGAAAGCAAGGAGAAATTTGGTGAAGGAATAAAAGTTCAGGGGGAGGAATTAAAAACATTGCGTTTTGCCGACGACATAGTAATTCTGTCAGATACAGCAAAGGACATGGAAGAGCAATTGAACGGAATGGACAGTGTGCTGAAAGGTGCATATAAGATGAACATTAACAAGAGCAAAACTAGGGTAATGGAGTGCAGCTTAAGAAAATCAGGTGATGCTGAAGGAATTAGATTGGGAAACGAAGCAGTAAAGGAGGTAGATGAGTTTTGTTACTTGGGCAGTAAAATAACAAATGATGGTCGCTGTACAGAGGATATAAAATGCAGAATGGCAATGGGTAGAAAAGCATTTTTGAAAAAGAGAAATTTGTTAACATCGAATATTGATTTAAGCCTAAGGAAGTCCTTTCTGAAGGCATTCGTGTGGAGTGTTGCCTTGTATGGGAGTGAGACATGGACGATAAACAGTGCGGACAAGAAGAGGATTGAGGCTTTTGAAATATGGTGCTACAGAAGAATGCTGAAGATTAGGTGGGTGGATCGCGTAACTAATGAGGAGGTACTGAACAGAATTGGGGAGAAAAGAAATTTCTGGCATACCTTGACTAAAAGAAGGGACAGATTGGTGGGACACATTCTTAGACATCAAGGAATTGTGAATTTAGCATTAGAGGGAAGTGTGTGGGGTAAAAATCGCAGAGGAAGACCAAGAGATGGATACAGTAAGCAGATTCAGACAGATGTAGGTTGCCGTTCTTATGTGGATATGAAGAGGCTTGCTCAGGATAGGGTATTGTGGAGAGCTGCATCAAACCAGTCTCCGGACTGAAGACCACAACAACAACACATGAAAAAATATGTGTAACGTGTTTATTAAGAGTACTAGTCTAAAAATCACAGCACATACTTGTTACAGATCTAATTACATGGTTACAAGATTTCAAAACTTAACAGTAGTTGATGAATATGTTGTGGAGGGAATTTGAAAAATAAATCTTGTTACGATGTATGATGAGACACATTGATCAGAGTGATGATGCAGACAGAGCTTCAAATTGTGTAGTGTAACTCTAAATATGTGTTCATTCAAACATCATAAAATGTTAAAACAGAACAGACTGGGAATTACACATTTTTATGTGAAAAGTATGAAGTACATTTCCAGGAACTGAAACATCTGACACATGAAAATATCGTAATCCTTAACAGTAATCTTGTATGTGTCGTTGAATATGTTTTCTATAACACTGTACTTAAAATTGAAAGTTTACAGGTAAATAATAACAGATATTCCGACATCAAATGTGGATAAATACTAATAACACATCTTTCGGGGTAATTCATTAACGATACAAAGACCAAGATAAAGGTCCTCAGTCTTTAAAGACACTACGAATAGTTATTTGTTATGATATAACACCAAGAGAGTTTTATTAATTTTATAGGTACAGAATTTAGTTATGTTAAGTAATTTTGAACATAACTCACAAGTCAGTCATCTAGAACCTTCATATACAATTGTAAACAGCTATAAAATAAACAAAACGAATTTACAGTATGCGTTTACCCATTATAAAAGGAAAACAGCAGCAAACGTAATTTTGAATACCTTAAGTTCATTATCCAGATATAAAGAATTAAAGAAAATGAAACATCAATTCGGAACCATACTGTTGTTCACGTCTTCTTGTTGTGGTCTTCATTCCGAAGTCTTGATTCAGGACTGCATGCTACTTTATCGTTAATATTGCAGCCGATTTCTACCAACAAATCCCATCATTTATCATGTTATACCACATTTCTTTTCTCCCAGTTCTCTTCAGTACCTTCTCATTAGATACGTGATCTACCCTTCCAATCTGCAGAGCTTTTCTGTAGCAACACATATTGGAAGCTTCTAGTTTCTTCTTTAGGCGGCTTCAAGTTTACGTTTTAATCCCTACTACTATTTTAATGAATTTATGTTCTTAAGAAACGAATTTCTTGCTACTGCAGTTCTTTATTTTATATTGTCTAATACACCAAACAAAAGGTACTTTGCTGCCAAATAAAAAAAAACTCTTCCGTGTTTGCAATTGTTTTATTTCCCTCTATAATTCCAAAATACCGCCTGATTTTATTCAACTATACTCTGTTCTTATTTTCTTATGTTCATCTTGTATCTTCCTTTTAAAACCGCTACCTTTTATTTGTTATCGTTGAACCTTAATATAACTTGCAAATTTATCCTGACTTCCTTTTACAGATTGTACGATGTATACACAGGTCAAAGTAATTATGTAGCAGTGTCCCAGATCTCGCATACTTAGGACGTTTTAAAAATCCTTCTGTAAATATAACCTGTTCCTCAATATGAGAAATTAATAGAAATAAATTAGTCCATTATTTTTCCTGATTAAAGGCCAAACGAGAAAATTGAAAACTCTAGATGTCACGTCATAGGTGCCACAAATTATTCACATTCCCAAATCACTGAGAGGCTGTGTGATACACACTTAGGAGAAGAAAATGTAGGCGTCAAGTGACAAAAAGTTACAAACAGTAACTAACGGATTAGATAGGAAATGCTTGAGGATTACAATAAATTGTGGATTGTAATTAGACTCTACTGACGCATGTCACTAGTATTTTTATGGAGTGCAAGATGACCTCCACATTTATTATTTCTTATCTAGACGTGATGGACGAAATTAAAAAATTCAGGCTATTAGGACAAAGGTTACGTTACAAAAGAAACAGAAACTTTCATTTACGACGCTCATATTAAAATACAGGCCCAAAATGCTGGAAATGTACATACAAAGATTGTTTACAACAGTAATAACCAGACGATTATTAAGTAAATTGGGCGGCGTTGAAACGCCATGCAGTGAGTTGCACAAAGAAGTAAACGAAATCTGGCTGAAAATTCGAGAATGTGAATATAGACTGAGTGATGAAAAGATAAGTAAATATAGGATGGAGATCATAACATTATTAACGAGCCTCACGTGATTCTAGACGAAGTGATAACTATACGAACTTTACTAAAATATGTGCCCAATCCGCTTGTCCACTTCTTTTAAATATATAATTAAGTATGAAGTATATTTATATTGGAAGATTGCATTATGTAGATATGGCACTAATGGGTGTGAGTAAAGTTTATACATTTTATAATTATAGCCTATCTGAAATCGACTCTTTAGTGTATTACATGAATATTCCCGAGTTTCCCCATATTCCTGTGTTAGTTTACTTGTACACTCAGTGACAGATTTCGCGAGACCCCTCGCCTATTCCTCATGCTCGACCGTGAAGCTATGTTCTCATCCGCCCGGTATAAACAGCTAGGAGATACGATCATATATAGTGTCGATTACACGTGTACCTAGTATATTTGACACTGAAGCTGAGAGGAAAACAGTTATCTTCGAATATCGCTGCCTGGTGTAACAACAAGAGCGTTTTTCTGTGTAATATGAAACGGACTTCGCAAACGGTTTCCTCCACAAACTTTAACGCTGTTCACGGCCGCCAGGTTCTCTATCTTAGTGTCTGTGAACGAAGAGAGCAATAAAACGTGAAATGCCGCCCACCTTCTCTGTCGCGAGAGAAAGACGACAACCTTTCGGCGTGCCTGATGGCTGGTGATAATATCGAAACTGAAGTTAAAATTCTAATTTTGATCTCTAGCGTTTACAACACTTTCGGTTGCCGTTAAAGCTAAAATGTTAGTATAAATTAAAAACTATATCTATCTATCCGTGTCACGCCCCGGCCGAGTGGCCGAGCGCATTGAGGCGCTACGCTCCGAAGCGCGAGGCCGCTCCCCATCGGGGGGTCGAATCCTCCCTCGGGCATGGGCGTGTGTGTCGTTCTTAGAATAATTTTACAAACATTTACTCTCTTATTAAAACGTTTAATGTTAGGCATACTACGTTCTAAATAAAGGTAAAGTAGTAAAAAATCCGAAGAGTAGTGTGAAAACCATGGTGCTTTACTAGGCATCATCTTGTTGGGCGTGGCACGTTGTTGCCTTCCTCCAGTCTTTTTACTGACCTATACAGCCAGATATAAATGCACCTAAATTTTAACATGGCTGTTGGAGCACGGTGCAAATGAGTATTTGATACAATAACAGCGTTGCAGAGAGGAAATATTGGAAAAGTGACAAATAAAAATCCTAAGACTTAAAAAGGATCTAATGTGCGACCTTTCGAATCACAGTCTGGAGCTATGCAAGTGCCTGACAATTCAACGCACTTGTCTCTTTTACTAACATAAATATTTTTTCAAAAGAACTTTTGTCAGTGGTGAATATCGAATCCCAGACTTTTCTCTACTAATCAACCCACCATATCTCTCTCAACTAAAAATTCATTACGAAGACTTCCGACCAATCGTGTTAGCCTAAAGTCGGACATGTTTTCCAAGAAGAAGGCACTAATTTAATATTGCGAATAGGGAAAACAAGAATTGTGAACAACTTGTAGTATGGAAAATCTCGTTCCAAAATTCGACGTTTGGTATTTTCTTTCATAGCCAAAGTCGAACTGTGTAAAACTATGGAGAAAAATAAAGAAGCCGACAATTATGCTGCTATGACGCTGATATAGTATAACAGCATTACAGTCTGGTGGGTCTTTGTTAGTATGTAGAATTCGAGACAGCTGACTGAGGTCAGCTTGGGTAAGTTGCGTGATTTCCATATTAAGTATGACACTTCTGAATAGGTAGTATGTTCCTGCAGATGTTCCAAAAATGACTATAATATCTGCTTTTCTTCTTGCAGACTAAAGTTTCCTCATCCCCTTGACCGTAAGCCCTGTTCACCATTTAAATGTATAACAGCCAGCAGCACCACATTCCATTTTAGACTAATCTCGAGAATATCGCATTCAACTTTTATCGACGTTGTTCGTCATAAATAATATATTCATTGTATATTATAGTGTTGGTGGTGCAGGTGTAGACAGGCAGTTAAGTAAAGGGTGGTCCTAGGACAGAGCACACATCAGTGACTTTAGTTTTTAACATGATAAACTAAGTAACAATCCGTAAATTTTACATTGAAAATAACGTACAGTATTAGCCAAAATAATTCATCGCTGGCCTTCGAATCGTCCACTTATTGTGGTATATAAAGTCGATTGCTCCTGAGGATTCCGGTAGTTTGCTCGATCTGGCAACACTGTAAGATACGAAAGTGCAGAAAGTGTTGTCTCCATCGCGAGGACCGAGAAACGTCGTGCAGTCTGAATGTATCGTCGCAGTTAAATCCCACAGATTTACAAACATTTGAACATTTTCAGAGCGCCGCGCGCTGTCACCTCTTCGGTAGGTGCCTGAGGTGTGGCGGCCGTTCCAATGTGTCCACAGCGAGTAGCAACTGGCTGCTGTCGGCAAGGTGACTCCTGAGGGTCAACATTTATGATCTTGAAGTAGCCACGAGCTCTTTTGTGGACCTCTTTAAGATAGTTGTCGTTGTTACTGATGTGTTACTAAGTCTTAGAGGTTTCCACAGACTGGTAACAAAAACAGTGAGCGATTTGCTGTTACATTTTTTGGGGGAAACAAGTGAATTCGAACTCATTACGGTACACTTAAACTGTGCGGCGCTAACTACAACACGTCAAGCTCGTACAGCTTGCTATGTGCTTTGAGGAGACAACACTTCCTCAACACACTTTTGCATCATATAGATCATGCATACCGCCGGAATTAGTAGTGGCGATCGACTATGTTGTAATCCATAAGTGATCGACACGGTGGCAGGCGATTTTTTTTTTTTTTTTTTGTCTAAGGCTGTATGTTATTTTTATTGTAAAATGTTCGGATTGCTATTTCACTTCTCATGCAGTTGGCTGCATGTTAAAAATTAAAAACTAAACTTTCTGAGGATATGGGCTCTATCCAAGGACCATGTTTAACTTACCTGCGTGTTTAAATCTGTGCCACCAATACCAAAATATTTTATCAACATAATATATATTACGAACAACGTCGATAAAATTTTAATGCGATTTTCTCGAAATGAGTTTAAAATGGCATTTTGCACGTCTGGTTGTTGGAAATCTAGCTCATGAACGGGACTTATGGTCAAGGGGGTAAGGGAACTTTGGTCTCTACGCCTGCAAAAAGAAAATCAAATAGCACAGTCGATTTTTCGAACTTCTGCAGGGACATACTAATAAATCAGAAGAGGCAGACCCTATATGGAAATCACGAACGCTGTCCACGCTGACCTCAAAGAGGGTTTAGACTTCTACGCATTAACCAAGAGTCAACAGAGTATAATGCTCTCCCACTAAATCAGCGTTCGTAGCAGCAAATATGTCGCCTTATAAATCCAAGAGATCAGGGTTCGAATCTTTCTACCCCTTTAATGTTTCTTCATTTGCCTCATTATTTTTACAACATTACGAGTTACACATTCAAGAATATATTGGCAATGTCAGATTAATGTCTTCTTCTTGGAAAACATGTCCGACTTCAGGCTAACATGATTGATCAAAAGAGTCCGCCCTGCATGATGTATTATTAGGTATGAGACTTTTGGCATGTTGATTAGTAGTGAAACCTCTCGGATTCGATACAAACCAATGACAAAAATACTTTTCAAATAATGTTTGTGTTAGTGTGATGGACTAATACGTTGCATCGTCTCGCTCACTGGCTGAGTTCCAGACTGTCATTCGAAAACTCACATATTAGACCCCCGTACTGGCTTAAGATTTTTATTTGTCTATGGCTACATACATACTCCGCAGTCCACCGTAAGGTGCGTGGCGGAGGGTACACTGTACCACTACTATGCATTTCTTATCCTATTCCACTAATTGTAAACCTACGGTTTTCCTGGATCTTGTCATCAATCGCGTGAACCAGTTCTTCTGTAACCAAAGGTGGACGCCCACTTCGTCCTTCATCGTGCACATCACTACGCCCGCCATTGAACTGTCGGACCCATCTTCTCACCAACAAATCACTCATCGCATTTGGTCCGTAAACATCGCAAATTTGCCGATAAATTACACTTTGTTTCACTTTCCTCGCATTCAGAAAAAATCACCCACCTGATTTCACAGGCGGCGGGATTTTCAATCAACGGCGACATTTCAAACAAGCTCAACAAAGCGTACGAACTGACAGCGATCTCCAAATGGCGCACGTTATTATCCTTGATACACATCGTCTACAGCGCATGTGCAGAACTGCAATCGCAGCGCTGCAGCGGAGATAAATTGAAACGGAACTTACTTTCTGGACGCGCCTCGTATACTCTTAAGGTTGAAGCCTCCCCCGACTAATATTACATGGCCAGGTTATCTACGCACTACCTGGTGTAGACTTTCTTTGAATGACTCTAAAACTGCTAAATCAGCACTGGTTGGATGGTAAAAACACCCATCTATTAACTTTACTTCCTTTAGACCTGTTATATGTGCCCACATAACTTCTCAGTTACTTTCAACCTCGATCTCAGTAACAATATCTTTGTCCACAGCGATTAACACTCCTCCTCCATTTGTTTTTGATCTATTTTTCCAATATACATTCCATGCCTCGCTAAATATTTCTGAACTTGTCATATTATGATGTAGCCAGTTCTCGGTGCCTAAAACTATCTGAGCACAATAACTTCCATGCAGTGTGGCAAATTCGGGAACTTTGTTTTGAATACTTTGTAAGTTCTCGGCTAATATTCTGATAGTCGAATTTTTGAGCCGAACGCGGCCTGAATCCTCTGTGTGAATGTTGACAAGCGAGTGCTCATCAGAGTTAGCGCCTAGCCTAAAAAAAAAAAAAAAAAAAATCCATGGGCACTCCACAAGTACTCTGCTACCCGAGTAGCCGCTTTCTTAGTGTAGTGCACCCCTGATCTATCTAGGGGCGTCCCACAATTCCGCACCCGATAACGCAGAAATCTGCAGCCATGACTGTCACAGAGTTGGTGAAGCCTGTGGTTCAGACCCTCCACTCGGCTCCAAACCAAAGAATCCCGATCAACCCTTGGAACAATGCTACAAATCGACAGCTCTGCTTGCACCAAACCTCGGATGAGGCCCCCCGGAAGACAGGCTTCATCACGCGCCTAACATTGGAGCTCCCAATAACTAATAATCCCCTCCCCCCGTGCCCCCGTGCACCTGCTCCTCCCCCTGCTGAAAGGAGTAGCCACACGTCCACTCAAAGGACGAACGGACGTGGACGGACGGCCAGCCTCCACATTGGCCTTCCGCCTCGAGCGACGCGAACGCCGCTCAACTCGCCACTCCCCTTGCGGAGAGGGCGGCTCGACCACGTCCGGTACACCTGAAGGTGCCTCGGTAGCAGGGACAGAAGGCGAAGTATTAGACACCTGAGGTGTCCCACTCGACGCACCAGACTCCCCACCACCGCTGCACACCGAGACAGCAGCCTGAGGACGGCTGACTGCAGCCAACAGCACGCTCAGCTGTTCGCAAACTGCGGCCAATTCCTCCTGCGTCCACACACAGCAGACGCACATCCTATCCATCCTAGCGATACAATTAACTGTAGAAAGTAGAATACTAAATAATGAACATTTAACTAGCCTCTTACTTTAATAAAGGTGGCTGGCAGCTGACTGAACTGTGGTCAGTGGTAACTACATTGACAAAACAACTGAACTGTCACTTTTCAAATATTTCCTTTCTGTGAAAAATAATGAGTTTCTCAGTGCTTCGGATACCACGTAAAATTTTAGGTCCATCTACAACTGTCTGGTTAAGACTGTTCAAAGACTGGTGGAGGGCAACAGGATGCCACATCTAAACATGACCAAGCCTAGGAAAACATTATAACCTTCACAACTCTCTTCGGATTTTTGACTACTTTAGATTTATCCAGGTTGCCGTAGGCTTATCATTATTTATTTTAATTAAATAGTAATAACAAGTCAGTTACCTGCACGTTTGGAGAGTTTCACAATCTGTTATCCACGTTGGTAGCTTTGCTCTAAGTTTTCCATTCTTATTCGAGAAATTGCACTACATGGTTCTCTATTACATGCGCACTAAGAACATGCTATTTATAAATTTCATAACCACTAAACTCTACAAGTCTAAGGTTTATTTTCTCTTAGTAACGTTACAACTCTTGTTTCAACATCAATCTGTGAAACCTGGTAGTTTACTACAGTAACACCATTTCTTCAGGGGGAACTGTCATGAATGGTAACACAGTTTGTGTTTTTTAATTCATACTAATATTTTATCTTCAACATCAACCGAAAATGTTATAACCAGTGGTGTTCATAATCAAAATATAATCTTCACTTTCGAGAATACCACATGCGGTCGCCCACGATAAATGGTTGTCGCCAAAGCCGGTGAGCGGCATTTCAATTTCTATTGCTGTCTTCATTCACTGATACTGTGTTAATATGAATAGCGAAAAAATGTGTCGCTCGTTAATACCGTTAAATATTGTGAAAAAATAGAAAACAATTTTTAAAATCCGTTTCCCAAGTTCTTATCAAGTCGAACAAAAACGCACGCGTTGATACAACTTGCTGCGATACTCGAAGATAACTGTTTTGCTCTCAGTTCGCGTGTCAAAAACTCTAGGTTCCTGTGTAGTCGACAGTATGTACGATCATGTCTCCTAGCTGTTATGATCAACAGAAGAGAGTAAAGCTTTGTGGTCGAGCATAACGGATAGCCGGGGGTCGAGCGAATTCTGTCACCGAGTCTACCTAGTCTCATCTCCTTTTCCTGTGTATCAAAAGATGTAGCCAGCCGCTCATCTAATCAGCAAACTTTATGATAATCTGGTAACCGTTCAACCTCGGGGCGCTAGATTCATGCTTTAATCGGTTAACAACGCTCAGCAGTGAGTGCAATAACTGATTATTTCTATCACATTCATTTTCGTGCCACATATACTGTCAACTTTTAATTTGTAATAGTTGGATGCCGTGTCATTCCAAAAATATTACTTTACACTAGGTTGCACACTTAGAGTTTACTTACTCTGTTTTGGTACTTTCATTAAAATTACGTCGCTAGTAATTTGCATGTTTTTTGCACACTTTTCTTGTTACTGTTCCACTTGCAACGTTTCACAGAAGCTCATATACGAAATTCCGTTGCAAATCAAGCTATAAAATAGCATGAAAGTAAATGTGTACGGTTGAATTAGTATGTTGCAACAAAGAACTGATAGAGCTTTCTTATACAGGGTGATACGTGTGCCAACTTTCAAAAGCTCAATATTGTATTTGTGTGGAATTATTACATAGTTATCCGATCATACCTAAGGTTATAATACCTTACGCGTGAATGGTTAAAAGTATGTCACTCACAGTCTTAAATCGTTTAATTGTTGTGTGGTTAATAGTTTGTTAAATCTATCATTACCTTCTTGATAAATTGTCATGATTATTACGCTTGTTTTATAATGATTATTCTTCAATTTGTACCTCGTATTTTATTTCTTAATTTAGTTAGCATCAGTAGTTTAATTTAGTGGTGATACAGCAGGGTGGAGTCTCTTTACATATGAAGTAACGTATTCCATAAGATGGTTATGGCTGACGCCAACAACGTCTTTAGGAGGGCACAGCAAACATAGAGTCCAAACGCCTTACATGTATGTTCAAATGATCAAATGTTTGTAAATCTAAGGGACTGAACTACTCTGATCATCAGTCCCTAGGCATACAACCTACTTAAACTAACTTGTACTAAGAACAACCAATACACCCAAGCTGAAAGGAGGACTCAAACCTCCGACGGCGAGCAGTGGCGCGCTTCACAGCGAGGCGCCTTGGAACGTTCGCCCACTCCACCCCACCATGTGTCATCTATGGCATTGTTGGAACATAAATGTAATTTATCTCTACCTTAGTAACACTGACATGTAACTGATGAACACCATAATAGGTGGGATATATTTCAGTGTATGTCACGTGTAGATTTAATTCGCCTTTTTTACATTACTGGCCATTATAATTGGTACACCAAGAACAAATGCAGATGATAAACGGGTATTCATTGGACAAATATATTATACTAGAACTGACATGTGATTACATTTTCACGCAATTTGGGTGCTTAGATCCTGAGAAATCAGTACCCCCTTTAACCACATCTGGCCGTAATAATGGCCTTGATACGTCTGGGCATTGAGTCAAACAGAGCTTGTACGACGTGTACAGGTACAGATGCCCATGTAGCTTCAACACGATAGCACAGTTCATCAAGACTAGTGACTAGCAAATTGTGACGAGCCAGTTGCTCGGCCACTATTGACCAGACGTTTTCAATTGATGAGACATCTGGAGAAAGTGCTGGCCAGGGCAGCAGTCGAACATTTTCCGTATCCAGAAAGGCCCGTACAGGACCTGCAACATGCGGTCGTGCATTATCCTGCGAAATGTAGGATTTCGCTGGGATCGAACGAATGGTAGAGCCACGGGCCGTAACACATCTGAAATGTAACGGCCACTGTTGAAAGTGCCGTCTATGCGGACAAGACATGACCGAGACGTGTTACCAATGGCACCCCATACCATCACGCCGGGTGATACACCAGTACGGCGATGACGAATACACGCTTCCAATGTGCGTTCACCGCTATGTCGCCAAACACGGTTGCGACCATCATGATGCTGTAAACAGAACCTGGATTCATCGGAAAAAACGACGTTTTGCCATTCGTGCACCCAGGTTCGTCGTTGCGTACACCATCGCAGGCGCTCCTGTCTGTGATGCAGGGTCAAGGGTAACCGCAGACATGGTCTCCCAGCTGATAGTCCATGCTCCTGCAAACGTCGTCGAAGCGTTCGTGCAGATGGTTGCTGTCTTGAAAATGTCCCCATCTGTTGACTCAGGAATCGAGACGTTGCAGCAGTATCCGTTACAGCCAAGTTACAGCCATTCGGATAAGATGCCCGTCATCTCGACTGCTAATGATACGAGGCCGTTGTGATCCAGCACGGCATTCCCTATTGCTCTCCTGATCCCACCGATTCCATATTATGCTAACAGTCATTTGGACCGCGAGCAATAATGTCGCGATATGTAAACCGCAATCGCGATAGGCTACAATCCGACCTTTATTTAAGTCGGAAACGTGATGGTACGCATTTCTCCTCGTTACACGAGGAATCACAACAACGTTTCACCAGGCAACGCCGGTCAATTGCTGTTTGTGTATGAGAAATCGGTTGGAAACTTTCCTTATGTCAGCACGTTGTAGGTGTCACCACCGGCGCCAACATAGTGTGAATGTTCTAAAAATCTAATCATTTGCATATCACAGCATCTTCTTCCTGTCCGTTAAATTTCGCGTCTGTAGCACGTAATCTTCATGGCGTAGCAATTTTAATGGCCAGGAGTGTAATTAATGCATAATATGCCAATTGAATGTGTACTTAATCTAAATTCAAATATTTGTTAACCTACGGCACCAAACCACTGTGATCATCGGCCCATATACACAGAAAGCACTTAAACTAACTTCAACTGACTTACGCTTAGGGTAACACACATCCAAGATGTGGGGGAGCTCTCGAACCTCCGGCGGGAGTGGCCACACGGTCCCTGACATGCCGTCTAGATTCGCGTGGTCATTCACGTGCGTCTGTACTTCACCAACTTGTAGTAGTCAGAGCTCGATCCGAAACTAGTTCACATAGCAAGGTAAACTAGAAATCATTGTAACAGGATGTGATATGTTTTTGAACAGTGGAATCTGTGGAATCATTGAAACGCTCGCCACACAAGAAGCTCGAATTCACCGAATCAGCTGCTACTATTGTTTATCTTATCTGTCAAGTACATACTGTGAACACTGTGGCGAAATGTGCGTTTTCGTTTCGCAAGGCGTGATAGTATTTCAATGAAGAACTTTGCTGACAAACTCACCTGGAGTTCGAAACATTTCTTGAAGATATGACAGAAAAGATGAGAGAGAGCCACTGATTCACCCTGAGAGCTTTATCTTTATATTTTCCACAAATTCACCGGATGCACTTACAAGTAATTTCGTTAGACACACTGAAAGTTTGTATACTGTTAGGCTCTGCGAGATCACTTTTGATGAAAGAAGATCGACTGTAATAACAATAAAGTGATCTGTATCGACGGAGCTGCTTTCAAACACCTAATGTTGCGAGAGGGGCGATGACAACTTGAAAAGTATTAGGATTGGGAATGACCAATGGTCATTGGAAGACCCTCTGGAACCGCTGCACCAGGAGTCGAATCTTGACTACATATTTGAAGCACTCAGCGAACATCATAAATATTCCCTGTGGCATTCTGTACCAAATACTTTGCACAACATAGTCCACACACTGGAATGTGGTTTACATGTCATCTACGAACGTAGTTGTTTATTTTTCATATCCCGTAACATTTCTAAATTCATCACCTCTGCTTTTCACTTAGCTGCTGAATCCACAATGCTGTCAATAAAGGTTAAATATCAAACTGAAGTACTTTCCATGCGATGTTACCTAACACAGTTTCTTCTTTCGAAATATGGTATTACGCAAACTCCATCAATGTTGAACAATGTTCTGAAGGAATGTTTAGTTCTTTGAGTTACCAATTCTTATGAACTACCCTACAAACATCATTGTCGCATCACCACTTTTATTCAAAATTTTATTGTGACTGTAAGGATTTCATTTACTCTGATAACAAATGAGGGCCAATATGATTTCAAAGACAAAATAACGTAACAGTATACACTAATCAGGCGGAATAGTATAACTCTTACCTATTAATCGGTATGTCCACCTTTGAGACGGATAACAGCAGCCACGCAATGGAAGCAATGAAACGTAAGTTGGCCCCTGGAAGGAGCTGGAATCCCATCTGCGCCAACAAATCACTTAATCTCCTGAAATAAAGGGCACCTGCGGGTAGGTGGCTACCTCTGAGCCCACGTCCAATCTCATCCCCGATGTTTTTGATATGGTTCAGATCTGGTGATATGGCAGCTAGCACATCAATTGCAACTGTCCACTCTGTTTCCTGATCCATACCGTCGCACTCCTGACCTTATGGCATAGCGCATTATCGTAATGAAAAATGCCACTGCTACTGGGAAACGTAATACACATGAAGAGGTGTACGTTGTCTGCAATGTACGATGCTTCTTAGCCATTATGGTGTCTTGCACGAGCTCGAGCCATGGATGACCACGTGAATGTTCTCCAGAGTGTAATTTACCCACCGCCAGCTAGTCTCCGTCTAGCAATACAGGAGTCAAGAAGCTGTTCACCTGGGTGACGAATGATTCGCAACCTCCCATCCTAGTGGGATTCATGTGACCATGTAAAGTTTTACCTCTGTGCCAAACCAGTGGCGACGGTCACGTACCAAATTCAATGGTATTTACCCATGATGTTGTAATATCATTGCCACATACATGCCTCGTCCCCTGCAGAGGCTATCTTTGGGTGTTTCCAGTGCAGTGTTGCACTCTTCCCAGCATTAAAGTATTATGTTAGTTCGCCACTTTTCACTTTCTGTCCTGTCTGTTCCACCAATGTAAATAGGGGTGTCCGCCAAAATGCTCGGTGTTTGGACGTGGTTTCACCACTTGTTGAAGATACTAACCACAACAGTCCTCGTGCAGGTCCCGAAATGCTGGTGCCAATCCTCCGAGTTATCACAATCTGCCCTAAGGCAATCACAGACCGCGCGCCTTCCCCATTCTACACACATATAGCACCTTCACAGATCGCACTCATATCTAGTAAGGTGAGGCTTCTATCGCCTAGATGAATTTATATTGGTATTAGATAGGAGGTCATAATGTTCTGACCGATCAGTGTACATTGATGTAGGTCGTTATGTCATCCTGGTGCGTTTCACAGATGATGTGGTAAAATAATTTGCATATGTTGTCTACTATTACGGTTTGTTTATCAATACCGTGATATGTCGCAGTGCTCATTGATTTAATGATTCAAAAAATGTGTCCTAGACAAAATAACTACTCACCTTGAGGGCTTGTGTTACTGCAAAAGCCGTTGCAGATGTGAAGTAAGTTGCAGTTCTGCCATTACGGAAATTGTGGTACCATTCTCCATGTTGTTTCTGTTTTCATTGCACCTAGGAACCTTGTTAAACAATGTAAACCAAAAGTAATTACTTTTTTCTTGCCATATCGATTTAAGTGAATTATGTTGTTCTGATATCACACTATGTTCTTCTTAGGCAAGGAATGTTAGCAGCGACCAATAAAGTCAATTGATAGTTTTTCGGTTGAGTAAAAGCACCTCTTTTTCTTTAACTCACTAGATACAATGTTGGTCATCGGAAATGTAACATATAGAAGGACATAGATATCACAGCCCATTTTAGCTGAAAGATAGCGTGTTGTACGAAGATCTCAAGACTGAAAATAGAGACCCATGTCAAGTGCGGAAGATGACGAAATCAGTATCAAATATTTTTGCAATGCCTTACTGTACCCAGATGATAAAAGCCCTATCATTAATCACTGATGCTTGGATGTATTGCTGGGGTACATCAGTCCATGAGGCTTCTACATAATGCCGGAGGTGACGGCGGGTATTCTGGGCCAGTAACTCTGCAGTCATCGACTAGAATATTTTCATTAGGTGAAACATAGGTAGATCAGGGTGTCGAAGTCAGAAATGCAGTCCAAAAGAAACAAATAAACCTTGAATACAGAGCACTATGAACTGTGGCCTTCGGCAATCTACGTAAGTATAATAGAACAATAGACTCCAGCGCTTCACAGAAAAATGTTTGCTAGTTACCGTACCAACTGTACATACTAGGGAGCGGTGGGAGTGAAATCGAATACCCTCGCAATTTATAGTACAAGGTGCAGCCCTAGTACGGTGATACATAAGGCAAAAGTTCAACATTCTCTCATCATGATGTCTACAGACTCTAACCCGACCATCGTACTGGTGCAGACGGAGTCGTAATTCCTAGGTAAATTCTGTCTGCACCACCACGATGGTCGTATAAGTATCTCGAGACAGTGTTGACTGCTGGAATGTTGCCCTAAGCATCGCCATACTGTTCATCGGAATTTTTGATTTCAGGTTGCATTGTATTCCACTACAGCCAGCCCTGAGTACGCACTGCCTGTACAATATCCAGCCAGGGTTAAATCTCTTCCCTGTTAGAGCTGTTAGAGCGTGCTAGCCTCCAAAACCTTCAGAACCTGCTGATGGCTGCTTTGCAACAGGATAATGCCTGGTCATTCATTTCATTCTTTTTTTATGAATTATTCGTTTCTCAGCGGATTCCATTGATCCCTTGGTCTCCATGTTTTCCCGAACTCTCGCCTATCGAAAACCGATCATCGATGATTGCGAAACTATTGTCCCATTGCTTCACCAGATAAACTTTGACACCATATTGAAGCAGCATGAACTGCTATACCCCAACACAACGGAAGTCACTTTGATTCAAAGCCGAGACGGGTAGCAGCGGTTAAAGGCAGCAATGGTAGCAACGTTCAATACTGATATCATCTCCTTCCTCACTTTAAATGGGGCTAAACGGAATGATGTTTGTAGAACATGTGATCTTGCAAATAAATTTGGCTGCGATAATTCCAGTCCTTATTGGTGCTGCATTAAGCTTGACTAGTATAGCAGTATACCTTTATTCTGAATGTAATATGCGGCAGTTAAACCCAACCTGTATCATTCTCTCTATGGTACATTAAACAATACTGTGCAGGTCTCTCATTTATTTGACCTGTGTGTTATTTAGATCAACGTATTGGAAAAATAATACCTGAAACCATACGACATATGACTTCATTAACGACAACTTAAATTTTAAATTGTTTCAAAATTAGTGTTTCTTGCTTACCAGAAAAATCTCTTCACACCTTCTTCAGTAACACATCTGATTCAAAATATTGTGATTATCTCAATAACTCAGTCTTATGTGGGCAGCTGTGTCTAATCTCTTCTTACTGACGTCTGTGCATAAAAAATTGCACTGAAGATTGTATTCGACGCTATGTACTAATTATTGATGAGTGAAATTCTTATCTCGAACCTAACTAAAATCAGAAATTTAAATAATAGTAATCATAATTACCAGTTGAGCACTGTAGGCGGAAGCTCTGATTTTTTTGAATCACCATTTTAGAATAAAAGGTATAAACTCCAAACCATTAAATGCTCAGCCAACGGTTGCGCTGGTTTGAAGACATGTTTTGGTAGTAAACATTTATACAAACTAAATATTTTTAATCACTTATAAACATTTTTCAGTATAACACATGTAATATAACAGACGTTTTGAAGTATCTTAGCATTTTGGCACTTAACAGTAATTACTCTGTAAGTTACACTGCTAGAAGTGAAATGAAAGTGTGAAATGTTTTCCTTGAGTGTATGCGTGTATGTCATTTGGACAAAAAGTTGCATTTGAAGCACACCCCTTTTATAAAAAATTCTTACAACTTCAATAATTACGAAGCTTAATAACTTTTGCTATAAACCACAGGGTGAAGAGTGTATTTGTAAACGAAAGCTAAGCTGCAATAGTTTAAGTGCAATATTTTGTTTACCTTATATTGGCCACACCATTAGGGAACTTGGAACACAGTGTGCATAAAAGATATATGTTGTTCGTTTTCCTAGAGTGTCCCCCAAAAAGGCCATTGTGTATGAGATGCTATAGAGTCCATATTTCCACTCGATTCACCAGCGGCGTTATATTTTGTTATCGCGATATTAAACGATATGCAATATTATTTCATTATTCTACATAACATACAATATGAAACACTGTATCACAATTTTCTTTACAAGTTAAAATGTAGAATATTTAATATTTACTACCTCCTAGAGAAGTTACGTGTCCATACTAAGAGGAACTTTTTAATCGGTGCTTCTTAAATACACGTAATAGATATATTGTCTGATAAGTAACAAAAACACTGATGTTTTACCTACCTACACAGAGTACAATAATGAGCTAATGATAATATTTTAAATTCTATCCATTCTTGTTCGTATTTAATGAGTGTCTTTTATGATTAACTTTGATACTTCCATGGTACTTAAATGTACCACCGTTTTCATTTACAGCAAAAGTTAGGTTACATACCAAGTTTTGTATTGGTTCAAGTGCAGCTCTGTATATAGGCATATAACATACTGAGTAGTTTGTACCATCATTTACCTTTCATTTAATTCATCCTAAAATCTGAATGTTTGTACAGGAACAGTATGTATTACTTTTAATAATTTAGGACCTCGATAATTTGCACAAATAAAACTGGGACTTTGTGATTTCTCACGGTACATTTATCTGGGTACCTTGCATTTGGTATTGGTGTAGTAATTGAAAAGAAAGTATTACCTACTGTTTATAGTTTGTATTGGATTCAGTTGCATAGTCTACTGTATGCCCATTATAATGGTAATATAGTAGACATCGAGATGTACTTGAAACACTGTCTTCATTAATTTATAATTCTTAATTTTCCATCTAACGATAAACCACAATAAAACACGGCTTATTCAGAAGGTGATTGTCCTGCATATACACAGTGATGCTCAACTTCTTTAGATAACGATATTTGTGCAAACATATCACACTTCAGGCATCTTTCTTTCGTCTGCACTGAATGCCAATTTACGATTCTTCCCAATGGATTTATCCTCATTGGTAAGAAACGATGTCTTTTCTTCTACACACTTCCTTCAGCAGCTGTTAACAAGTAATTCCCTTAAATTCCAATTGCTGAATGCAAGCTATTTGGGCCCTGACATGTAATCTAAATCAATCGTCAGACTGCCTGATTACATGTACAGATGTACAGTTATTTCCTTTGAAACATTTATGGCGTTAAACTTAGTAAATTACTAGGTTAGGTTTAAAATTCAGTTACTTTTCACTGTTTCATTAATCTTCTCACATCCTACTTCCAAAAGTTCGAATATGAATACTCTATCGTTTCTTAACGGAATTTCTTTCCAGGGACATGAGATTCCTCTTCAAATCTTTATACCACATCAACTTGTGATGTAAATTTCTTGCAATTAATTTACCTCTTTTTGTTTCCAGGGATATCATAGTCATAACTAGGTCTTATCTTGAGGTTGGCATCGGGGCTTGTTTCACTGGGAATACATTTTCCCTTGAACCTGTTGATTTGCTCGTAGTATGTATTACTGTATTCCACTTTCCGGAAGGGAATATATTTTCAAAGAATTTTCCGTGATACACATATACGGAGATTGTTCTGAATGTATGTAGATTTCTGAAGCCCTTCTGTCCTTCGCAATTTTTAAGGTTTATGAACTTTTCGCTCCTTTTGTAATTTCATATTTAAGTTAACTCACAGTCTGGATACTAACTGAACATTTTTCCTGTTTCTTCGATCGAATTCTCCGCAGTTTATTGCAGCTTTTGTCTTCTTAAAAGTAGTACCTCTTTTCGTATACTTTATTAATACTGCTCGATTTCGCCGAAACCTGCAGAACAGCGTCTTCTCAAAGTGCAAACTTAATTAAAACATTCTGCACTGCTACAGTCGGTGGATAATTATCTTCGACTTACCTGAGTGTAAGCACATTCTTCCATAGATAATGTCGTAATACTTCTTCTCACTCTGTTAGTTGTGAATGTCTTGCCTCCCTGTACGTCAATAACACATCTCCCAAATCCTCCGACATTCCACCAAGTTTCTCAGCTAATGCCAGTAAGAGCAGACGTTACTTATTCTTGCGTGATAATATTTTATCACAATAAGGATTAAAGTCTGTCTACAGACTTTGTAATTTTGAAAGTAAATTGTAATCGTTTGATACATCTCCAAACTACCTTCTAACTTCTGAACATTACAGTCAATATAAACGCCTTCTATTAATGCAAGGCCATAACAATTTACCTTCATTCTTTCCTTTTGATAACAAAATTCTCATATAAACACTGATTCTGATATATATTTTCATATATTTTTCATGAATTCTGTGTATATTCGAGGACAATTTTGGAAATAACGAATAAGAATGGGTCATAGTTCATAGATACACGTCGGTTTGACGTACTGACAATGTAGTGAAGTTCCTGAAATAATTACAGAAGTCCTCATGGTGTCTGTGACTGTGAAATGTATATTGGCATAGAAAAATTGTCTTTGAAGAAACAAAGAAGAATCCTTCGAAAATATTACGATATTTTATTTGTTTTGGTTTTACCACGAATAGCCAGTATGACTAACATTCAAACGTATTTACTTTTTTCCAGCTCTTTGTGACATGTTGTGCCCTCCTATACTTCTGTCATTAAGGAAATTATATCTGATGATATCTTTAACACAGTCAGTTGTACCAACATCTATAATCTCAGATTTAGCATAACATTTACATATTACTTCTTCAATGTCGTTCTTCTGCGAATTGTTCCCTATGACATCCGCCCTTCCATCCATTCCTTCTGTTCTCTGCGAACCATATGTGTCGAATAAATCTAATTAATTGAAATCAGCGCTCCATGTTGCATGAAAGTCAATTTTTTGTAATTCAACCACCGTACAACATTGGGTTACCCTTTCCACCGACGAAAATCTATCCATGTAAGGGCTTCATCGGATCATCATAGATCTAAGGAGTGTAGTGTTTTAGTCTTGTCTCAGGTCATTCCATTTAAGATGCATACCTATTTATTTATAAAATGACGTTTAATTACTCTTGTCCACATACTTAATTGATCCTCTTTCACAAATTGAACTCACCTCATAATTATTATTTTCATTTCCTGCATCTCAAATAATAGAAGTACTTCAACAATTTTTAAATCTCTTAACTGTAATCATTTTTATTATATTTCTCTTTTATTTTCTGAATATGAAAATCCAAAAGATACTCATAAATAGTAAAAAAAAAGTTCGAGTGTACTTTCTCATGTTGAAAATGTAGGATAATAGCATTAAATACTCTGTTAGCGTAACGTATTTTACAGGCAAGCCTAACACACCACATTTTACTACCAGCTTTGCATGTTTTATTCAGTTAAATTTTCCTTCAACATACTAAGTCTCCTTGCAAATTAGCAAACGGGTCATTGCTTGCTTAGATATCTTCCACGTTCCTGCTTTGAAATTTTAGGTTCCACCCCGTTTCGTCATCTATACTTCTTTTTCGATTTAAGCTCTGTACAATCTCCTTTAAATTTCGCACGCTTCCTCGTGCCAGATATGATCCGGTTTTAGTTTGAGTATTGACATTTATGAAACAGATATTGTACAGTCTTGCTTTAGTAATTATAGTTTGTCACTTAATATGTTCCTAAATACGACTATTTCTTACGCTTCTGCTCTTACTCATGTGTAACATCACAGTTCTTGGACTGAAATATGGTCGCTCCTCTATTGCCATTAAACTAAATCTTCCGTTCATGATTTACGTCAGGTATCTCAGGTACATAAATATTCAAATATTTTAGTTTTGAGTTCTGATAATTTCCTCATGCAGTCATTTTTCCAGGAATTAAATTGTCTACTTGTTTTTGTAATCCAGTTATAAAGTTGGTTCCGATATGTAGTATTTGAAGAAGATCAACACTGTCAGGGTATCAGAAGATAATATCGTTTTCCTTTTCTATATTACAGATATACACAATACCTCTAGTAATTGCGTACCATAACATTTTGCAACATAATGTATTTTATTCCTTACTTTAATAGCTGAAAGATGAGCCATTTTTTTATCGGCAGCATTTAATTACAGTTAATAATGATCTCATTTACATAAATAGAAACGTTGTAATTTACTGCACTCCTGTACTAAACATTCTACGATTGGCAGAAGATGGTGTAATTCGTTTTCATTTCGTCTTGACGTAACATTTCAAACGTAAAATTCAAAAAACCTCTTCCCACATTGAATAATATTTGTTAGTCCACATGATTCATCTACATTCCATATTTATAACATTACTCTTTGATGTGACTTTGCAGTTGACGTCCAAAATAGTCTGTTGCTTGCTGTTGTATCACTTGCTGTCTTCCATGATGAGCTACGCAGTTGGCTGTCTTTGCTGTTTGTCATGAGGCAGATATACAGTAGAGCATGTGAGGCACTTATGATGCTATGAAAAGAACGTATAAACATTTTTCCTGTTAATTGTGTCTGACAGCTTTGCAATCTAAGCGAAATTCTGCAATTTATAAAATTGCTCTCAAGCGCTGAACGTCGAACGAAATGCAAGGTCATCTGTAGTGAGCGTCCCAGTGTTGTTTTGAGGCTGCTGAGTTTTGTCCATCGTTCCAAAAGAGAACACGGTCTGTAAATGTAAAATGCAGGTGATGGGTACGTGTTTTACATGTTACATGCAGTCACACGGATACGCAGAAGACTAAAATTATTTGGAACATTATTTGCAATACGATTTTATTTTCCACCAGAACAATTTTGGTTTTAAAGAGTGAACATAGTAAGGATTCTAGGTACAGACAGCACTAAGTCTTATACGTACATTATATATCATAGAAATTACGTCGCTCATTTCATCGATTAATATTATATATATATATGATATGTCAATTGCACTGATACACAATATATCTTTTTTATGTCGTACATGTAAATTACACCACAAACATATTTTACTTTAAACAACAACAATATAACAATTAGATTTCTTCATATCATTAAAATTTAGGTTACATTTACTTTCACATGATAAAGAGTGTACATTTTAAAACTGTAGACATGTGCCCAGACACTTCACTTCACTGGAAACTACTTATGAAGCTATATGGCTTGTGGAATTCCCCCCCCCCCCCCCCCCCAATCCTCCAACCCAGACCCACCCTAAAAAAAAAAAAGACGCAGTCGCTGTCACATCCCCGATGAAGCCGCTATAATTCATCCCCTTATCACTTAATATATTAGGTGTGTATGTATATATGTTTGTAGTAATATGTACATATGTATACGTGTAAACCATATATATATGTATATATTATCAGAATATTTTAATTGCTACCGAACATCAATAAATAGTTTGAAAAAATGTGTGCATCTTGTTGCTCCGTACCTCTTTTTAAATATATTGCAACGAAGTCAGGAATGTTTCACACGAATGTAACTTCAGCATGGCGAGTCACTTTAATGCCTATGTGAGGACGTCATAATCATAATTGCGAGGACAATCAACAGCGCTCTCGTTGCTCCTGCTACAGTATTACCTGTAACAAAGAATGAGATAATTACCCCAAAATCATTATACTTGCCAACAGAAAACAAAATAGAACGAGTAATTAAAGCTTAAAATGTATTAAGGTAATATGAACAATGTATTACACACATTTTTAGTAATGTCATTCTGTATTTGCAGAAATGTATTATTATAATGCAATTTGTAAATTTGAAAATTATATAATGGACCATCTCCCTAGAATAATACAACTGTATTAAATAATCTTCACAGAAATTGATATCTCTCAGTTCACCAGAAAGACATGTGTGATTGCATACACTTGCAAAAGGTGAATTTACTAGTTACGGCCCTATATGGGCCAATCTGGCCAAACAGACCGCCATTTTGTACACCGCCATAGGCATCTTTAGATGCCGTATAGAGGGAATGTACTCGCAACACATTGGCCTCCCATTCGTCATAGGATTTCTTCACTTGGTAACGCTACTGTTCGGTCAAGTAGCTTCTTAGGTGGCTTCACCCCGTCACAATCTTTCCACCAAGGATATATCCTTGACAGTGCCACGAATCGAAGGCTGGTCCTCCACATGGCAGTCAGGCGAAATGATCACTGAGTTACAGATGTGGCTACATACATTTGGAGTTACAAAATTTGTCACATCTAGTAACTTTCTAACGACTCCGATCCCCTCCAAACAGCAAATACTTATTCGTCTACAATATTCTAGGAAGTATCTAGAGCAGTACAGCACTATTTTAAATTATCACAGAAAGCATAGGCTATTCAGGTGTTACCGGCGACTTATGATATACAGCTGTTATTGGTGTACAACAGATAGAAATTCATAGGGTTATCTATTAAGAAAGGGTACTAGTCGGTATATATGAGGTGCAATGAAGTGAAAAATGGACAGATGGAAAAAAGCGAAGTTCATTGTTTCAGAAGTGAATGAATGAATGAAGCTTTGCGTTAACTTCCCGTCGACAACGTGTTCATTAGAGACGAAGCTCGGATTTTTGGGGATGGATGTGGGAGGAGCCCGGCCGTGCCGTTTGAGAGAAACCATCCCGGCATTTGCCTGGAGTGATTTAGGAAAATCACAGAAAACCTAAATCTGGATGGCCGGAGGTGGATTTGAACCACCGTCTTCCCGAATACGAGTCCAGAGTCTTACCACTGCGCCTCTTCGCTCGGTCGTTTCAGAAGAAATCGCCATAACTGTTCATACATGTATCCTACTGTCATGCAAGACAGTCAGTGTCTTCATGGAAAAATATTAGCGGTAACATAGGGAATCATGATTGTAGCCAGTCATGAACCTCTTCGTCCGAAGCAGATCGACGGAATGAATAACTCTCCTCAAGGGTGCAAATATATCGAAGTCATAGGAGTTGTATGAGTAAAGGATGCTGTGCAAACGTTTACAGCGTAGTAAAAACTGCCTCATTGTGTTGAAGGACAATGCCCGCCTACATTTTGACAAGGTTTATCGGCCACATTGCAGAAGTTTTCTAGGAAGCATAATCCATAGAGTTCATATCCCTCACCAAACGAATTTAGTATTTTTGAACGCCTGATAAAGATATAAGTGAAGGTCGATTGGCTACGAATGAAGAGGTGCAAACCTGGGATCAATAATAGTTTCCGAGGCAACTGCAAACATTTTTCCATGATGCTATTGACGGATGTATCTCACTATGGAAGAATTATATTACTTTAATTTCGATGACTTTAGAAATAATAAAAGATTTTACTTATTACTTCTATCTTACTCATTTTCATTTCATTGTCCCTTGCAGTTTGATCGTCTCTCAGCCGCTCTGAGTATTTGATGTAGCAGGTTAGAAAACAATGCATATCGACAGATTGGTTTTCGAAAAACTTTGCAGATTCAACCAAACGTTGGGACAATGAGTTAGTCAGTCAACGAGTTACGTGAACTTTATTAACAAACACAAATTATAGTATGAGACCGAAGATACATGTGCAGACCTCCGTATACTCTTGAATGCGTTTTGTGTATCACGTATATTAATATACCGATTTCTTTTTATTCTTGTAAAGAGAGTTCTTCGGTAGTCTCTGTGTTCAATGATATTGTTTTGAAGGAACATTCAGTGTTATCTGTTGGTACTGTTTGCAAAATGTCACACGAGTTAACAATGTAGACGTAATATTTTAAGCTGAATGCCTTATTTTTCTGCATGAACACAGAAAACGTAGTAAGAGAGGATTTTCTTTCCATTAATTACTATAGATTGGTTGTCAGCAACAGAATTGTCGTAAGCAGTAGCAAATCTGAGCCCAGTATTTTGGACGTCACTAAAGTCCTTAAATTATTAAAAAATTGAAGAATAATATGTGGTTGCTCATGTGCTGCGTACAACCTTCCTTTTTCAACCCCACACTCCCAACCTCTGGAAGTAAGTTGGTTCTTTCCCTCGCAGCGATTGCTTCCATGTGTTAACGAAAATGTGTACAAAGTTTGATTGAAATCGGCCCATTACCTTAAGAGAAGATGTGGAACACACACACAGACACACAAGCACACACACACACACACACACACACACACAAACACACATACACATTCGCACTCACAGACATACAATCATACATACATTTTTATAATATCTTCAAAATTTTCAAATGTTTGTATAGCTTATGGGACATAACTACGGGGTCATCAATCCCTAAACTTACAAACTACTTACGAACTAGCTAATACTAAGGACGGCACAAATATCCATGCCCGAGGGAGGATTCGAACCCCCAACCGTAGTGCCCGTGCAGACCGTGACTGGCGCGCATCAGTCCCCTCGGCCACCGCGGCCGGCTATAATATGTACAGACATGCCCAAAAATATCTCTTGGATTTCGTATTTTAATTATATTTATGTTTAAATGATTCTTGTGTATCCTTGACATGGAAATAAAGAGATACAGATATAAAGTAAGTGATGAGTTCACGACCTGTGGCCGCGGCGGAATGGCCAAGCACATTGTAGGGCTATGCTGCGATGCACGAGGCCGTTCCCCGTTGGGGGTTCGAATTCCCTCTTGCGCATGGATGTTTGTGTTGCCTTTAGTGTAAGTTAGTTCGGAAGTAGTTTCTAAATTTAAAGACTGATGACCCCGCAGTTATGTCCCATAAGCTTAACAAACATTTGAACACGACCCGTGTTGAGAGCATTGTGTACTCTGCTTGCCGTATAACCTCAGCGTGAAAGTTTGTTCTTTGTCATTTTTCTGCTTCGGTGTACGTTTTTGTATTCCAATTTGAGAACGCAAGAGTACAGCTCGTTGCGTGAAATTACCCGAAACCTTTTATTCCGTTTGGTTGCACTGCACTTCTTTTCCCATTAGATACGGTAGACTTAAAAAAAAGTCTTTAGATCCTCTAATACGTGCTTAGCGCTAGTTAGTGAGGTAATTGGAAATTCTGTTCATTAGGCGACAGATGCAGTAACGGACGAGCATCGTACGTTCTCGGTCAGCTCCGACGCCCGCATACGCTCTTCTGCACGGAAACAGCTCGCTCGTAAAACCGTATTGTGGCGATACGCCTGTAATTGGCAGCTACTAACGCTCGGGGCAGTAACTGTAGCGGTCATTAGGTGCGTGTCTGTCCGTAACGGGTCTGGAGACATTTAGTGCTCGTTTATCGCGCAGTTATCTGTGCTCGCGAAATCACACCGAGCAGCTTCGCGACGCGTCAGCCTCAGCGACCACCGATCTGCCTGTCTTAGCTGCCCACGAAGCAACCAAAAGACTACCCACCATAGTGCATAGAGCGCGCTCCATGACCTACTGCACCTGCTATCGAAAACGGACGTTATACGACTTTTTAACCCTTCATTGCATTACTTTTTATATATTTGACGCTATAAAAACTACCCCGATTAATGTATAGTGCGTCTATACTGAGAAAAATAAAAAGTTAATGGCTGGTCAGCTATATAGTGCTTCCATGGTGTACCTGATACAGTAAATATCACTATTATGCCTTTAATCTTTCCAGAAAGTTACTCACAATGAAATAGTAGTATGTGGTTGACTACTTATACATGGCAAAGGAGGAATACTAGCCGGCCGCGGTGGCCGAGGGGACTGAGGCGCTCCAGTCACGGTCTGCACGGCCACTACGGTCGGGGGTTCGAATCCCCCCTCGGGCATGGATATTTGTGCCGTCCTAGTTCGTAAGTAGTTCATAATTAGTTTGTAAGTTTAGGGACTGATGACCCCGTAGTTAAGTCCCATAAGATATACAAACATTTGAACATTTAGCCGGCCGCGGTGGCCGAGGAGACTGAGGCGCTCCAGTCACGGTCTGCACGGCCACTACGGTCGGGGGTTCGAATCCCCCCTCGGGCATAGATATTTGTGCCGTCCTTAGTCTTAGTTAGTTCATAAGTAGTTTGTAAGTTTAGGGACTGATGACCCCGTAGTTAAGTCCCATAGACTTTACAAACATTTGAACATTTTTTTGAGGAATACTATAGTAAACAAAGGCAAATGTTAAGAGTAACTCAATGTAGCTAGCTAGCTGTCGAACTGATTCAGTAGCACTCTGCAATTTATAATTTCTAGGACGAGCTACTTGTATGTGTAACACTATGTATAGAAGCAGCTACAAATGAATTTGCGGTAATATGTTGATCAGTTTGAGAGATAATGGAAAAAATAAGGTATGTAGCTGATCAACTACACTATGCATTAAAGGGTTAACACTTTAAACACCGCCCCACTCCAATCCGGTAACTGACTGTGAAATAGGACCCTGGCGACATATTTTAAATGAAATTGCAAAATGCAGAAATGTGGTAGGAATATGACTCTTGAATACGGTCAGAGGTCAAATTAGTTGAAGAAACACGTAAGAACCACGAAGAAGAAAAGTTCTACATTTCCTCTCTGTCGAGTGATACAATAATTACTCAATCTGTATTCAAAGAAATTGAAAGAGAAGCTCTATAAATAGATATATACAATTATCGATATCTTCTGTGGTTCACATGAATTTAATTTTGGAGTGGTAAACGTAGGACGCAAAAGGCCGACGTTGCATCACCATCTACTTTCCTTCCTCATGTGATTGCCAGCTTCCTTTTTCTCTCTGTCGCAACAGACCTTGCAGTATCTAGTTATATTTACAGCATTTGCACTATCTACATTTACATCTACGTACATACTCTGCAATTCACCGAAAGGTGCGTGGAGGAAGGTACACTGTACCATTACTAGGCATTTCCTTTCCTATTCCACTCCCAAATGGAACGAGGAAAAAAAGAATGCTTATATGCCTCCGTGCGAGCCCTGCTTTCTCTTATCTTGTCTTTGTGATCACTACGCGGAATGTAAGTAGGCGGCAGCAAGATCGTACTACACTCAGATTCAAATTCCGACCCTCTAAATTTACTTAACAGAAATTCACGAAAAGAACGTCGTCTTTATTCCAGCGATCCCCAATTGAGTTGCCGGAGCATTTCCGTGAAACTCGCACATTGGTCGAACCTAACGGTAACAAATCTAGCTGCTCGCCTCTGAACCGCCTCTATGTTTTCCTTTAAACTGATCTGCTGCGGGTCCCAAACACTTGAGCAATACTCAAGACGTGGTCGTACAAGCGTTTTATACGCGGCTATTGGACCAAGCTCCTATGGTCATCAGTCCCTAGTGTTAAAAAATTATGTACTTACTTTAAGGACAACCATGCCCGAGGGAGGACTCGAACCTCCGGCATGAGCGGTCGTCTAGTCCATAGCATGGCACCTTAGACCACGCGGTCATTCGGAGCGGCCTGTTAGCCTTAAAAAGAATATGCTACACAGAGACTGTCCTGATTGCGCTACTCTAAAGCATTCTTCAGATTGACCTATTCCTGAATCAGCCGATGAGACTTCTGCGTTGTCTCCAGTAACCACGAGACCGTTTGTACGAAAGTGTGGGCATTCAGCTTCCAGTATATAAATATGCAATCAGAAAGTGGAGCATATCATTTTAAGCCGGCCGCGGTGGCCGAGGGGTCGGGGGTTCGAATTTCCCCTCGGGCATGGATATTTGTGCCGTCCTTAGTGTTAGCTACTTCATAAGTAGTTTGTAAGTTTTGGGACTGATGACCCCGTAGTTAAGTCCCATAATTTCAACATTTTTTGAATTGATATCACTTTAAGGTAACATTTTGAGGTACTGATAAAACGAACTAGTTAGTTGCTAGTTTGATAGTCATCAAGTAACGTTAAATGGTTGTAGCAGATTTTATTAAACCACTGTTGCTACAGCGTCTGTAATATACACGAAACTATATAAACACGTTCTGAGTTATTTTCGTCAAGGGTAAAATGCAAATACTTAACTGTCTAATCTTAGTACAATATCCATTTTTATTTTACACGTTGCTTTGTTGAATGCTTTTTGACTTTGACGACAGTGACTTGAAATGAAATACTATAATGTTATTAACGTAACAGACGCCGTAGTAGGTATGATGCCCTAATGGGCTGTAGTAGAAATTTTATGTTTTCTGATGATTGAAGTTTCATTCTATACTAGCAGAAATGTTTGTCTTTTCGGCAGCTGTTTGTGTAGCGTACCATATAAATTGCTCTAATGATACAGTTTTGTGCAATACCTACACAGTATATATTGAAACTTGAGGTCGACAATGAGGTGCGTTCGAACGGTGGACATTATAGCACCACCGAACGACTAAATGGGGGTTCTAACACCCTCCGGTGCATAGTTACAATTTTTGTTAAAGCTGGCTTAAATATTTATTACTCTTTAATGCATTTCCTCCGTCCTTATTACTTCAGGCATGCAGCATTAAATATGTGCTGCCTTTCACTACCCTTCAGTTACCGCCAGATCTATTTTGATATTATTGTTGCGAAAGATTTATTTTATTATTTAGAGCAGTAGCAAGTATCTTTGTACTGCGCATTATATTTTCTTCTAATATTCATTGACGAATTACAGCGTTCAAATGAATGAAATAAATCGCAATTTGCGATGTTATGGCTTCACTGTATTCGGTTTAGATGGAATACCAAACTGTGGCGAATGACAATTTGTACCCGGCCGGAATTCGAACCCGGGATCTCCTGCTTACTAGGCAGACGCGTTGACCACTCCGCCAACGTGGACACAGTGACCAGCCCCACTGCAGAGGACTCTTCCCTGCACGTCTCCCGCCACACACAAATCTCCATTCGTCACGCTGTCTCTCTCCTATACCACAGCCTATTTATTCTATAATGCTCGCAGCCACAATACTGTATTTCCGCATCAGGGAGAACAGACCATGAGGTATCGAGACACAATTAATTGTCGTCAGGAGCCCAGCCTCGGTTTGTATACAATTATATATATATATATATATATATATATATATATATATATATATTTACGAATTACAGCGTTCAAATGAATGAAATAAATCGCAATTTGCGATGTTATGGCTTCACTGTATTCGGTTTAGATGGAATACCAAACTGTAGAGTCCTCTGCAGTCGGGCTGGTCACTGTGTCCTCGGTGGTGGAGTGGTCAACGCGCCTGCCTAGTCAGCAGGAGTTCCCGGGTTCGAATCCCGGCCGCGAACAAATTTTCATTCGCCACAGTTTGGTATTCCATCTAAACCGAATACAATGAAGTCATGACACCGCAAATTGCGATTTACTTCTTTTAACATTCGACAGCAATGTCCAAAGTTCTAAAAATAAAAACAAAATAGTGTGTTAAACTCTCATGCACAGTTTCTTATTTATACGCTGAATTTTTTTCCATATAGAGATGGATGAGGATGAGAATCGAACTTGATCAGCTTAATGGGTACTTTCTGACATTCGCATTAACTAATGTTGGGAGGTAAGGGGTTTGAATCCCCCCTTCGAAAATAGGGGCATTTGTCTTAAACATTGGCTCACTACTATCGGTATAGTCTTATAGTATTTCTGTTACAGCCGCATGTAATGAGAGATACTTTAAATATTTGATATATCCGCTCGTTTTACCAGCCAGAAAAGGGATTATTCTCATCATTTTTTTTTCTCATTTTGTTTTTATTTCCTCTCACTAGATCACTGTTCGGAATGCTTTAATATCCATGGTGAAAAAAGGCTTAAACTTCTTTTGGATAAATTCTAGCAACAAGAAAATGTGCATCAGTGTATTCTACAACTACAATTTATAAATTTGACAAAGTCACACTCAAGTGAGTACGAAGTTTCGAGTGAGGCTATTTCCACGCCTAGAGAAGGGTTCTGAGCGAATTAAATTCAGCAAACTGTCTTGACGTTTCTCCAATAACGTATTGACAGTTACGTTGTCGGCACACCACGCCACAGCCAACGCGCGCGTTAAGCGCAAAGTTTCACTCGCCTGGGAGCACACAAGTTGACCTTTGAGTGGCACTTCTGACAAACGGAGACAAGGCTTTCATGTATCGGGGCGGTACAGCGTCCATTCACCCGCCGACCTAAGCTTTTCGTCCAGTAACCTACCGGTTGTATCATTTGATTCCACTGTACCATCTTCCAATTCGTATACGTTGATGCGTTTATTTGATTTATGTGTATTTAATTTCACTTTGTCAATCTCATACAGTCATAAAACTACACGGTTGTTGTCTGTATCATTCTATGCATCAGTACGAACGTTAACATGTCAGATGAATGGACAGGTTTCTTGAATCTTTCATTGAAGAGCCTATTATACATTTTCGTATGCACCAATCACCTGTTTGTCACAGTGCCATTTTCAATCAGATGATCATTGCGACTGTAAGTCATTTTACAAAGTTTGCTCTGTTTGACCATTATCTGTCTTCAATCATAAAGATTTAAATTTGCAATAATTATATATATTAGCGCTAACCTATACCAGCTCTCACATATTGCATGTAAAACTCTGGTACGTGTATGCACTTTTATTGGTATGCATGCTGTTATGTTGAGGTGACGGAAGTAATGGTAAACCTGTTAATATGGTGTCGCACGTCCTTTGACATGGTGAAATGCAGCACCTCGACGTGCCACGGACTGAAAAAGATATTGATATTAACCAGAAGTGAGACTTAACATTGTTACATTCGAAGTCGACCATTATTGTGAAAGTGTTGCTAGTGCAGAATTTTATGCACAAACTGTCCTCTCTATTATGTCCCATACATGTTGGACTCGATTCATGTCGAGCGATATAGGTAGCTAAATGATCCAATGGAAATGTCCAGACTGTCCTTCGAACCAATGGTAAACAATTGTGTCGACGTGACATGGTTAGTTGCGATCTATTAAATGTTTATCTTGGTTTCCGTACATAATGTCCATGAAGGCCAACATATGACCTACATGCAGCCCAACATAACAATTTTCAGTCAACCATCGGTTCCGTTGGATCATTTTATGTAAAACCAGTATACGCCATCAGGGAGCCACCACCAACTTTCACAGTGCCTAGATGACAAATTGCGTCAATGGCTTGTGGGCTCTGCAGCCCATTCGAACGTTACCATCAGTTCTGACCTTCTGTAATCGTGACTCGTCTGACCACCTCACTGTAATCCGGTCGTAAGTGGTCCAACTGAAAGGGTCAAGAGCCCAGAAGAGCCTATGCAGGGATGTTCTGTTGATAGCTAAGGCAATAGAGCCGATTGTCTGCTGCTATAGCCAATTAATGACAAATTGCGCCGCACTATTCTAATGTGTCCGTTCACAGTACACCGACAAGAAAGCACAAGTGCTGATGGATGGCGTGTATTTGCCTTGGACTCCCACCAGGTACCGGACATTTCACAGATGTTGGTCCATTTTACCTGTGCTCTTTGTCAGGTATATCTTTTAAGAGAGCATCCTAGCAAGCGTGGCTTTGATATATAGGAATGGTTGTTATGGTTCTGACAATTCCTTTCTAAGCTGATATTAACATCTGTTCTTCTGATCAGATAGAATGGTGGAAAGATGATGCTCCTGGTTTAGTTATATATCGCAACTAGCCTGCGAACTTTATTTTTGAAAGCAGTTACTAAGCAGGTTTATATCGGAGCTCTAGATATCTTCAGAGGCCTGGAATTATTAATGTGTAGTCGGGTTTCCTATATTGTGCGTTAAGCATGACTCAGAATGTGTCCCACCAACCTATCCCTTCTCTTAGTCAGGATATGCCACAAACTCCTCTTCTTCGAGAAAAAGCAAATTAAGGAAGAAATGCTGTGGAAGCCCTTTTTCAAGCATTGTGGTTGGAATTTTTTTTTCCAGTAATCACTTTGAGACTGCTTCCCGCGGGGCCATTATCGGTAAGGTCGATGGTAAGATCTCTGGGAATGTATCAGGTGATGTCTCCTGATAGTGTCATAAGCTATACGTTTTTTTTATCGCTTGCCTTTATATTAACTGTCAAGAAAGAGTATTTTGGTCTGTGCTCCTTTCTGATGGTCAATATCCTACTTGATTTTTTCGACAGGTACTAGTCTTACTGAACTCAAGCTCTTGAAGATACGCTCAAATGTTCAAATGTTTGTAGAGCTTATGGGACTTAACTACGGGGTCATCAGTCCCTAAGCTTACAAACTACTTATGAACTAGCTAAGACTAAGGACGGCAGAAATATCCATGCCCGAGGGAGGATTCGAACCCCCGACCGTAGTGGCCGTGCAGACCGTGACTGGAGCGCCTCAGTCCCCTCGGCCACCGCGGCCGGCGAAGATACGCCTCCCAAGCAGTTTGTGCACGGCAACAAGCAATACAGTTGGCCTGCATGTGTTTGGTTAGCCTCTTGATTTCCCCAAGTGAATAAATGTAAACCAATTCTTTGGCACTCTTTCCGAAGTGAATGAGGAATACCATATGCATTTTGTCGAGGGTGCCTTTTTGTCCTTCAGTTCGTTTATGGAAAATTCTCAGGAATTACGGTCTAAAGGTGTACTATTTGCCTCGAGAGCGCTTAGTTCATATCGTATTGCTCTTACATTGTTTGTGCGTGTGTGTGTGTGTGTGTGTGTGTGTGTGTGTGTGTGTGCGTGTGTGTTTCTGATCCAAATTCCAGTGGTGTCTGAGGTTTTATGTTTTTAATTCTGTCTTCTTGATGTTCAGTCGAAAGCCAAATTCACGAAGTCATTGATTCCATTGCTGTATTTGTTTCTGGAGGTCTTCACGGTATCCACGTGTCAGTTTTGAACGGGGAAGGGGACTAAATCCAAAGGTAGATAAAGTGGAGAAACTATCTTCATTCAGCAGAATCTGCACCTTAGTGAGGCGGCTTCTACAGGCTTCTGATCTTCAGAGGAGCGGCCTGTTTACCAGTAAGTTTAAAATGCCTCTAGTGACAGGTGGAGTGACGCATCGGCTGGAATCTATTTCCGTCGCATGAAATGCGTATGTCTGAATGTAAATTAAAAGGATAAAACCTTGTAACTGTAACCTGTCTATAATCATTGCTGATATTGTCAGACATTACAACAGTAGTATACTTTGGTTTGGGCAAGAAACGAGGGTTACTGTGCATTTAATCACAGCCTTTAACAGTCAGCTCAAAATAATGGTAATCCCATAACAAGACATTAAATTTATCTTGCAGTAAAAAGTGTTTGTCATTTCCTGTTGATAACGGTCAAGCCTTTCACCAGCAAGACTACGAAAAATTAGGAGTATATCTTGATAGACCCATCTCCTACAAGAAACACAGCAGATAACCTACGATCACCCAAGAACATCCAACAGAAGCCGTGCGTTACCTCATCGAGTGTAAAATCTACATCTCCACATTTCTATCCTTTAGGTATGTTATATTCTGTTGCCGAGTACTTTTCTCGAGTGTGTGTTAATAACTCACATGTAAGAAACATTGACGTTGACCTAAAAGTAGCAATGACAACAATAAAAGGCTACATAAACTCTACTCCTGTTTCCTGGTTACCACCTCCAAGTCACATTGACCCACCAGATTTTCGAAGACAGAATGCCCTTGCCAAATAAAATGAAAAATTACTGAAAACTTCCGAGCTTCCAATCTACTTTTATGTGCTTGCCCTCTGAATGGGTCCATTAAAATCTAGGTAGCCATCTATCCTGTTTGCAGAATCGCTACAGCTAGTTAGTTTCAACATTAATAGAAAGTGGTGACCCGGCCGCGGTGGCCGAGGAGACTGAGGCGCTCCAGTCACGGTCTGCACGGCCACTACGGTCGGGGGTTCGAATCCCCCCTCGGGCATGGATATTTGTGTCGTCCTTAGTATAAGGTAGTTGATAGGTAGTTTGTAAGTTTAGGGACTGATGACCCCGTAGTTAAGTCCCATAAGCTTAACAATCATTTGAACAAATAATGTCCAGAGCAGTTGGTAAGCGGGTAGAAGATGACGAGTAAACTGGTAACAGATAAATAGGTAACTGGTAATACCGAACAAAAAAATGTTTAAATGTTTGTATAGCTTATGGGACTTAACTACGGGGTCATCAGTCCCGAAACTTACAAACTACTTATGAACTAGCTAATCCTAAGGACGGCACAAATATCCATGGCCGAGGGGGGATTCGAATCCCCGACCATAGTGGCCGTGCAGACCGTGACTGGAGCGCCTCAGTCCCCTCGGCCACCGCGGCCGGCAATACCGAACAGGTAATGATAAACAACCAATGGTAGACGGTTAAAAGTAAACAGGTAAGTACCATTACAGTATAAATGTATTGTAATATTTCAGTGAGAAACACTGCAATAAGATTTACATGACTTAAAAAGTAATCACTACATGAATGGAAACTGTATATCACCCTCACAGAAGAGTAAAATATTCCGAAGTACATTACATCTTGAGAGATAAATTGAAGAAGTAGTAGCTGCTTGAGTAGCGTCATGTTTTCTGTGTGGTAGAATCTGTGTAATAACCATCCCATTAAGAAAGACGCCGAAGCGTATCGCGCATTAAATTTATGCCGATGCTACAACATTACGGGAAACGAGGGCAAACGAAACCAGGAAAGAGCTGACGAGGCGCAGTGAGGGGAGAAACGAGACACTAACTCAGTCAAGGAAACCGCATTACGTTGACAGATGGCGGGCGAAATGTGACTTGAGCAAGTCTCGGGCTTGCTGAAAGAAGCAGAAAATCTTACGGTATTGAATGCTGGAGGACGTGGTGACAGAGGACATAGGAAACTGAACAGGATCTAAATGAAATTCTTCAAAACGTTTCCCAGTCATCGCAATAAGTCAATAAAATTTACAACTTTGTTTATGTAGTTTAGTCTTCTACCGAAATTAGGTCTGCATGTACTGTCTAACTTGCAATGTTATTGAAATGAGCGCGAAGTTACTATTATTGTTTTGTTATATTACGTTTATTTACTAGAATAATGATAACAAACTACTCATTTAATTTTAACAATTATTGTATCATGGCTATCATAGGCAAGTATTTCAAAGGAAAAAAAAATTAAAACAATCGTTGATGGTAGTAATTAGAATGAGGAAGAGCTACTATATAAGTGTTGATGGTAGGACATGAGACTGTAATTCTTTTCTGTGATCCATTTTGATAATTGTTGGTAACTAACCGTAGTACACGGGGCTGCCAAAGTATTTGTTAATTCCCGATTTTTTTTGTATGTAAATACAGTATATATAACCAACTTAATCTAACGTGGATTCTTATTTTCGGTAGCTTTCCCTTTCCATTTTTCATCATCATATAAAGGACAATGTCCCCTGTAAATAGATGACGAATACGACGACTTATACAGTCAACAGGCAGTGTATCAGCAAGTGAGTAAATACTTCTCTATCCCTTAGGGAAAGGGTACTAGGCCCTTCATCGAACTTCGATCACAGCCCCCACAGATGCACCGCTAGTGGCACTCACATTAGGTTATTAGAGTAATAGGCACAAATACAATATGCTATATTCTGTCAAGCAAAGATGGACTGGGTACATAAGCTACGGTATATTTTTTCGAACTGATGTTTTGATTGCGTTTCTACTCAGAATATGATTTACAAACGACTGCAGAGTTTTACTGTTACCTTCTTTGGTTGTTCGAAATATTTTTGGCCCACTTTTGGTTACGGTAGTAACACTAAAAGTGGGCCTTTGCGATCGTTTTTTGACAGCTCAAAATTGAAATACAAATAACGGCTTAACCATTCACCTGACACAAAAATTGAATAACTTAATTTGTAGACGAGAAAATTCTCTACAACTTTGCTCTCTTGTGTTTTTTTCATATCTCGTATCGTTTATGAGATATTTGCAAGAATAACGGCGATTTTGGAATGTATGTCTGTCTGTCCGTAACGTGTTCCCTGTTTTTAAGACGAACCGTTCTACCGATCAACACCAAATTTTACAGACATAATTGTAGGCCGACAGAGACCAGAACATCCCTTTTTCAAATTTTTCGGACAAAAAATACGGTAGTAACGTCAAAAAAAGCCGTTTGTAATATAATTATAATTGCAAACGAACCTGACACGAAAATTGAATAACCTAATTGGTAGAGGAGAAAATTCTCTAGAACTTCGCTCTATTATGTTTTTTTCATATGTTGAATCGTTGCAGAGATATTTGCAAAAATAACGGGATTTGACGATGTGTGTCTGGCTGTAACGTGTTCCCAGTTTTTAGGTCGCACCGTTCAACCGATCAGCATGAAATTTTACAGACATAATTGTTGGCTACCAGAGACCAGAACCTTGCTTTTTCAAATATTTCGGACGCGAAGTACGTTAGTAATACCAAAAACAGGCCGTTTGTAATGTAATTTTAATTGCATATAAACCGTTCATCTGACGCTAAAATTGAATAACCGAATTTGTAGAGGAGAAGATTCTCTACAGCTTTGTTCCCTCATGTTATTTTCATATCTCGTATAGTTTGAGAGATATTTGCAAAAATAACAGAGTTTTCACGCCCTTCACGGAATTAACGAAAACCAGCCGTTCGTAGATGTCACGTGACATTCCTCGCCCAGAACTGTCTCTGGCATAAGCCATCTTGCTTTGATGATTTTCTTATTTTAACTTACAAGTTGTCATTTCAGAGCAATAGCTCACTGAAGAATTAACACAAACACATCGTTCTTCGTACGATAAACGATTATTTAGTGTCTACAAATGCCATGTTAGCATCAGTTAACAACGGCCATGAATAGTACGAAATTAAAGAACGCAATTGCTAAGTGTTGGCCATAGCGCAGTGGGCAATGCGTTGGACTGTGACGCTGCAGGTAAGTGGTTCAAAGCCCGTAACTACCTAAAAAAAATTTCTAAAAGGGTTCAGACACACTTATTATTTTTATTGTTTACATTATTATTTTGGTCCAAAATGTATGCAAAAACTTATAAAACTACAAATCTAAAGTGGGCCGTAATACACGTCAGTGCGATTTTTTTTAGAGAAGAAACAAAAATCTCTCTCGATAGGGCAGTGTAGATTCGTGGGTTTAGTAACACTGATTGTGAACGCTGGATTGATCGTTGACAATGAGAAGGCTTTTAAGTATTTTGTAAAAGCGTGATAGCTAGCAATGAGCTGATTCGTTGCTATGAGGAAACTTCACATTTACCTATCTTGAAGTCTACGTGCGGCCGTCGGTCTATCTCTATGCTTCTACAGAATTTTTTAGAAATTATTAAATAGTACACATGGTCATATGGTCTGTGGTAGGATGAACAGGATAGTTGGTCACACGATCTCAACGTTGCAAATATATTCTCAAAGAACTTAATGGGAGGGGTAATTTTCATAATGAATATGAATCTAGGAATACAGATAAGCTACTGTGGTCGCTCGGGAATGGCCGCACGGACTAGGACGTCATGTTACTGAATGCCCCGCTCTTCCTGTCGGACGTTGAGTTCTGCCTCCCACATTGGTGTTTGTGTTATCCGTAGCATAAGACAGTTTACGTTAGGTTTCGTTGTTTGTAAGCTTATGGACCGATGGCCTCACCATCTTCTTCCCGTACCTTTACAAACAGCACACGACATATGAGTACAATCGAAAAAAAAAAAAATGTTTGTAAATCTATCGGACCAAACTGCGTGGTCATCAGTCCGTAGCTTACAAACTAATCAAATTTAGGGAAACTAACCTAAGGACAAACACACACACCCATGCCCCAGGGAGGACTCGAACCTCCACGGCGAGCAACCGCGTGCTCCGCAGCGAGACGCTTTAGACCGCTCGGCTACTCCACCGCGGCAGTACAATCGTATATGTAAACTAACATCATAGATGATGAAGAGATTGAAAGGATGTATTACAAGTTAAACTACTCAACTAGTTAATGAGACAAATACTTATCTTTAATGGGTTACTGAAATTATTTACCACGAAGACAAAGGAAGGGAAAAATAGATTCACAATATCGCTCTTGGGAAAGTAGTAGAAGAGGAAACCGTTTGGCATAATGTTACACAGAGCGTAAATTGGTCTTCGTTGACACAAGTTATATCGGAAAGAGACTTGAAGCCGCGTGGCGATAGCCGTGCGGCCCTAGGCGCCAGAGCCTAGCAGCTGGGCGGCGGCTCCCGTGTGTGTGTGTGTGTGTGTGTGTGTGTGTGTGTGTTGTCATTGGGATAGGTTAATTTAAGTACCTTGTAAGTGTAGGGATCGATGATCTCGCTAATTTGGTCCCATAGGTTTACAAACATTTGAACTCTTGAAGAGACCTGAAGCCACTGGAAGTTTTCAGGCTCATTTTTATACGATAGTAAAACATAGACATTCAACAAAAAAAAGTATGGTTCAATGTGGTCCTTTCCGGAACTGCTAGGTATTCCGTCCTCTGTTCAAATTCACGGGGAGAATTGCGTGTCGGTGTGCTGGATGTGGTTCAAATGTTCAAATGTTTGCACAGCTTATGGGACTTAACTACGGGGTCATCAGTCCCTAAACTTACAAACTACTTATGAACTACTTACGAACTAGGACGGCACAAATATCCATGCCCGAGGGGGGATTCGAACCCCTGACTGTAGTGGCAGTGCAGACCGTAACTGAAGCGCCTCAGTCCCCTCGGCCACCGCGGCCGGCGCTGGATGTGGTATTCAGGCGGTTTTCCACATTCCACTTACAAGGAGACCTTGAGGTCTCGGAAATTCAGTATGGGATGAGTCTTCGCATATCAGTAGTATACGTCAAGTGTGCCCACTCATAAAGGTTTTAAAGCGCATTATCGAGGCAATTCCATGAAAAAGGCCTGCAAAGTTTTAGCCGCAGTAAATGTGCCACTGACAGACACGGCAGCTCACGCCACGAGCAGCATGGTGAAGTAGCTCAGGGCGCCTTTGCCGTGCCTCAGCGCGACCGGTCAGAGGGCTGAATGTCCTGTGTAATAAAAAAGCTGAGCCAAGAACACAGTGAGCAACAACTCACAAACACGATCAGCAACCACAAGGAACAGAACTACCCATAAAAAAAAGAGTTGGTAGCGTCGTCACCTTTCGTATGGGCGATCCGTGTTCGAAACTGCAGTCAAGAAGGATTTTTCATTATTTGTTTAAAAACTTATAATGACTTTTACATCAAGTTTGTTACCTGAGATACTATCGATTAAATTGTAAATAATTTAATTTAGTTTTCGAAATGGCCTAACAGCTACTTGAAATGAGAATTACACGCACGTTTCCTTCATAGTAAATTAAATAATTTCAAATGCGTTATTAACGTAGGTAAATTAATTACCTATGTCGTCGGCTTCCAGATGGAGTTTCAATTATATAAATATTTTCGCAGTATTATGTCCTATTATGTATTTTATGCTCAAGCACCAAATGATAATTGTCATAAAACATTTAAAATATATATATGCATTTTGCATAATTAATGAAGAACTATTTTTTACACGAACATAGCTTTTTCAAAATACATGAGGAAAAAAATACTTCGTCGACATTCCTGAAACTTATCTTTCGTTAGAATGCCTTGAAGCGAATCAGGCCTATCGGATCATTACCTTAAAATTGGTACTGACAGCTGATGATGAATTATGTACTACAGTTAAATGCAGTCTTGACTATTCTTGAGTGTCTGTCTGTTAGTACACAAACAATAGGGCAACATCTATATTCTGCTTTTATATCAAGCACGAATTTACAACGAATATTTATAATCTTTCTACAGCTTACAACATCGCCTAATTTCGTAATAAAATTTTAATGACAATAGTGTGTAAGGCTTTGATCTAACTACATGAATTGTAAAATGCATTTGGAATTACTCGACTTTGTATTGAAATTTAAATTAGCTGCAACGGTTATAGCAGAAATAAAATACTTTATGATGTATCTACTAAATATCACTAAATTTATTCGTAAATTGTTAAATTCTTAAAACAAGTAATAAAAATAAAATACTGTCCCCCCCCCCCTCCCCTCAGGTAGCATCGACTCGAATGGCAGACACGGATGCTTCTGCCTGAGCTATTTCGACATACTCAGTCACTTGTGGCCTAACAAGTACATAACAGGCATTTGGGTTGCGCTCTAACTTTGGAGACATTTTTCTCGGAATTTTCTGGATAGTGCGCTTTAAAATTTCTATGTCTGGAAACTCTTGACGTATACTACTAACATGCGAAGTTTAACCAAAAAAATCGATTTCCGAGACCTGGCTCCTTATTAGTGAAACGCTGGTACCAACTTTCCAACTGAGTTACACGATTTACAAAAATATAAAAAAGTTTCGCAGGCTTTAACATATACAAAAGTATACGCAGGTAGTTGGGTAACACAAATGTCTTCTGGAGGAGGGGGGTTAGAGGAAGGTGTGGGGGAGGTTAACCCCGACCAAGCGAGGAATGGATAAAGAAAAAAAAATGAAGAAAATTTTGAAGATATATTTTAAATTTGAGACGTATTCAGAGATAGATTTGAATATTGAAATGAAAATATTTGTTAGAAACCAGATTAAAAATGAAGAATTCGCAAATTAGAAAGAATTTAATGAAATGGAACTCAGATTAAGTTGAAAGAACCGGAGGTTATTGACAGCTACGATGGGAAAGACAATGTAAAACGTATCCTAGATCAATCTATATCTACATATATACTCTGAAAATCACATTTAAGTGCCTAGCAGAGGGTTCATTAACCACTTTCATAACGTTTCTCTACCGTTCCATTCTCAAATAGCGCGTGGGAAGAAAGAACACCTAAATCGTTCCGTTTTAGATCTGATTTCTCTTATTTTATTGGGATGGTCATGTCTCTCTAAGTAGGTGGGCGCTAGCAAAATATTTTCACATTCAGAAGTAAAAGTCGGTGATTGAAACTTCGCAAACAGATCACGCCGTAATGAATAACGTCTTTCTTTTAATGATTTCCACCCCATTCGTGCAACATTTTCATGACGCTTTCCCCCCGTAACGTGATAAAACAAAACGAGCTGCCCTTCTCTGAACCTTCTCAATGTCTTCCATCAGTCCTAACTGGTGAGGGTGTACATTCAAGTAACGCAATAGAGGACACCAAAGATACAGCTTGGTTTAATGATATCATTTGGGGAATCTCGTGGAAACAGATCACTGATCTTTTGCTTCAGTAGAGAAGAAGGGAATCTAATAGAAGAAACGTACATGATGTATCCAAAGTAAGGACTGTTTTGTGAAGTATAAATTATTTTCCATTTTCTGATCTTGGCGAATGATCTATCAGAATGCTCTGGTAATACGAAATAGATGAGGTGTAAATATAAACTTCATTTTGTTGCAAGGGTTTTTGGGATGTGCAGTGCATCGGTATGGGAAGTCCGGTACAAAACAAGAGTGCTACTAATTTGTAGTTTTGATCTTTACCTGTTGGTAGGTGTTACAACAGTCTTTCACCCATTCTTAGACAGGCAACTGTAACTGTAATATTTCGGAATGCCCACGCCAAAATGCAACAGTCCGCTTGGAATATTTGTATTGTATTTACTTCGTTCTCTGTTAAACGCTGTCAGGCAGATTTTCTTTTTTTTTTTCTTTTTAAGCAGTTTTCGGGGATGACTGTGAATCAGTTTAGCCGCTACGATCGTATATCTCGTGATCCTGAGTCTAATGCCAGGAACTCCTTTCCTACTACATGATAGAGGCAGAAATCGATAATATTGGTACGAAGTTACCTCCGGTGCTCACTGTACAGTGGCCTGTAGAAATATACTTATCCATTTCACTACGACAGAGAGAATCAGGTACACCAATAAGTATATTCTAGATTTTAGTTATCTATTTTCAGAGTCAGCTGTAAAAGGAAATTGGTAACGTTGTTCAGGAATAGTTTCTCTCACCAAATTGCTATTTAATATATGGAGTATGTTCCTGGATAAAAATTTTCATGTTCACAGCTGTTTCAAGAAGAAATTTCTTCTATGAAATTTAAAATATAGTCCACACCATCCAATGCAAGTCTGCAATTTTTTTTACGATGAGACACAAAAGAAGTGAGGTGGGCAACCCGTCTACAAACTCCCATTATCAGTCTGTTCCTTGCAGTTACAAAATGTTGTTCCTAACGCATTACACCATGAGAATCATCGGACTACAATGCATAAATGTTTCATTACGTAACGAATGCATGGTATCCTCCCTTTTTCTCGAATACATGATCGACAGTAAACAGACAATGTTAAGTAGGTAAAAGTAATAAAAAGAACATATCGGTACAAGTCCAGAAAAGCGTAACCCTTTATAAATTTTCTAGAATTTCACAAAATGACATACAAAGTACCTCTTCGTTTATTGTTTACATCTTCGTTCCCAAAGGTCTCGAATATACGTGGCGTACAGTGTACTTCCTTCATACTGACTTGACGCATACAATAACAGTCATTGGCAGGAGATTGAGAAACTTGTGCTTGATATTGCAGCGCAGTAATTACCTGTCCAGTATGAAGAGAATTAAATTACGCATTAGCTCAAATAGTGGCCGTGCAATAGTGCTCACAGAGAGATAGACTCCCGTTTCGGAGGTCAGGGATTCAATACCGAGTAGCAGCTGGGATTTTCCCTCTTCCATTCCTACTCGGATGGACCAAGGTCCAATCAGCCTGCTATGAAATTGAGTACTGGTATCTCTCCCGTGGGTAAAAGGCGGCCGGCAGATGGGCTCACCGTCCTCCCCATCTTACTGCCGAGCCAAACGAAACGCTGTGGCTGGTGGAATCCCCACCACACTATTCAATGGTATCATCCCCTGCCACCAACTAGAGTGTGGCATATAGAATGTAAAATATACACCTTAGTTAACGCGTGACGACTTTAAAGCTTCATCGCTGTTTAGGAATAGAGTTAGTAGATAGTGCATGTGTGTGTGTGTGTGTGTGTGTGTGTGTGTGTGTGTGTGTGTGTGTGTGTGTGTGTGTGTGTGTGTGTGTGTGCGTGCGCGCGCGTCTACGAAGCGACTACGACAAGAGGAAGCAAGGCTGTCTTATAACTAGGAAACGCCCCATGGACTCGTACTGAAATTAACTAGTCATTCAAATTTGCATAATATAACCGATGGCAGCATAAGATTCAATAGTGTCGATACAAGCAGTGTTGTGTCGTATCATGTTCAATGCGTAGCACAACTGTTAATGTACATGTTTGACTAGCAAATTAATGTAATCATCGTACGAAATAACAATGCGTACGATGTCTATTTTTTCTGTACTCTAAGATTAACTTTCTTTTACATGATACATATTATAGCGCTCTCGCCTCTTTTCCTGTTCCGAATTTCCTCTCGCCCACACAGATACGATTTCTCATTCCACATGTTTCACTGTGTGAGTAAGCATTCTGTGTGTTGGGAACCACTCAAGTCGCTGCCTGTGAGAACGATCTGGACTTTATTCAGAGACAATGACATCATGTAGAGAATAAAAATTGAAGTTCATGTAGCTTCAAAAGTTGGAACATATGTAAGCAGATATGGTAAAAACGCGAATAATTCATCCATAGAGTGAATTAATACGTATCCTAGCTAATATCTTAGTGCACCTATGTGTTTCTCTTAACCTAAACACACTATCCAACCGAAAAAAGCATTTGCTTATACACAGGGTTGTAATAATAAAACAGATAGGCCTTTTAAATGTTCTTCCCGATTTGGCAGAGTTCAAGAGACTATACCAAAAATATGATTCTTTTTTAAATCTCCTCGCCATGGTATTGAAGCTCCAAGGGATGTTTGCCGGCCGCCAAGTCTTTCTGTAACATGCGGCGTCATTCGGATGCAGGATGGAGAGCAATGTAGTCAATAAACCGCTTACCTTTGCGTTGCGAAGATTTTTCGGAAATTACATCAGCTGCTTCTCAGTCATGTATCTCCTCCATTGGAATCACGAGGATCAGTGCACCACTTATCATCACCTCCATAGTGGCAAAACCACCTTAGGAATTACCGGGCTTCGAATGCAGGGTCCTCGACATGGAAGCCATATACACTGACTACTCAGCTACGGAGACCAAGACACAATCCTTTTAATATGCTAAAAGTCATCCAGCTAAATGAACTGCTCTGTTTATTAGCAAATGTAAAAACGTACCGGGAGATTTCCATGCTAAACTGCATGATTTCATTACAATATTCGTCTAAGACGAATACATTTTAAATAAGCTCCCGAGTATGAAATACAAATTTGTGAGTTTCATTAAAAGGCATCTTCTACTTTCTCTCCCATTAATTCACATACACGGTGGGGGAAGTTTAAGAAAGAAAAGAGAGTTTAATATTTTACGATTGGTCTATATGAGTTCTGTATTAATATGACGTCTTTAGTGATTGGGCACAGTGTCTAGCAATTGAATTATAGGAAATAAAATCACCTGTTCCTCTTGCAAGGGAACATTAATACAATTCCATTTAATTTATGGGTGGTCGATCGAATTTTAATTTGATCCCCATTACGATGATGGCAAATCTGTCATTGTGAGATATCAAAAGCTCGAGACGATAGTTTAATCTAATTTGAAGCTTCAACAACATGTAGCGAACATTTTCGAAATACCTCTATAGATGAAATCATGCATACTGTTACCGTTAAGTAATAAATTTGCAACGTGCTTACTATACTTAAATTACGATGTTATCTTTATCGTAATTTCCGTCCGACATTTTGACTCAAAATCCTGTTACTTCATAATGTTACAATTATATGTTACGTATGTTAATTGAGTAACTCGTTGCCAAAGTACACGAATAAAGACTTATCTCTTATTTGAAACTTGCGAGTTTATATCCCGTCCAGAATACGTTGTCTTCTGTTGGACATTAATAAAAAAGTTACGTCCTCTTTTTGCATTATTACACGTTTAGAAGATGTTCACACGCATCCATAACTTTACCACAAATCGTTTTCCAAGAAGAACTATCTCGGAGATTATCGTAAAATAACATCTTTAACAATACTCATAACTCGAAGGAAACTATTAAAGTACGCCGTTCCATCGATACTTTGAACATATTATGATGCGTAAAATGCAGGTGCCGCAGCTTCCGTCAAACAATCAGCTGGCGTTCACGGTATTTGGTTCCCAGCGCTGTAGCTCATCTGCGCGAACTGTTGACTGCTCGGCTCTTTCGAGTGCAGCCATCTGTAAATCGGCTGTCGGATCAGGAAAAGGGGAACTCGATTTTTCGGCGCAAGGCAAGAGAAAATAGACGATCACCCAGACAAGTGGTGAGTGCAGTTGTTAAGACTGTGTGGCTCAGTGATGCATAAAAGCCTTGTTTATTTAATAGGGGAACAACATAAAATACGACTCTTCTATCAAATACATTCATCACTGCTAATATTCAGTTTTTTTCTGTCGGAGTGCAATGTTACCATTCTCTTCACAGTACTAAAAAGTATTGTAAAAGGGGTTTATGAAAGGAGGAAATGGGGCAGTGGTAGCGCACCACGAATCTGCCACACGTTTTCCTTCCCCTCAGTTGTATTGCCAAAAGACACGATAACACACCAACATTTTCCAAGAAATGTTGGAAAGTTTAGATACAGACGGTACCCCTTTAAGTCAATATCTACGCCCACACATAAGTAGTGTATTAATGTAACTAACAGTACTAATCGTGTGATTCCTACCTTTCTCTCCGTTTCTGTCAGCCCTACATCCTTCCTTTCCTTCTTCCCGCCATCTGTGATTCCTATCTCTCTCTCTCTCTCTCTCTCTCTCTCTCTCCTTTCCTTTACTTTCTCTGTGTATTTCTCTCTCTTCCTCTTTCTGTCTTCCGTAATTCTCTTTTGTTACATTCCGCAATAATAGTGCAGGGCTATAATGCTGGCATTATCTGTCGAACAAATGAGTGTGAGAATTGTGTTTCGCCATATGTTTGTACACTGTGCTGACTGGCTTGTTATGTGATTCTGGTGTCCATTACAGAGTCGTTATTAATTTACAGACATATGTGCACAGCTTGTTCAGGAATGATTACCTAACATACTATTAGTAAAATTATGTATTTTAAATCAACTGGGGTTAATGTTTGTTGTTGTTGTTGTAGTCTTCAGTCCGGAGACTGGTTTGATCCAGCTCTCCGCCCTACTCTATCCTGAGCAAGCCTCTTCATCTCCTCGTAAGACCTGCAACCTACATCCATTTGAGTCTGCTTACTGTATTCATCCCTTGGTCTCCCTCTGCGATTTTTACCTGACACACTTCCCTCCAACGGTAAATTCACAATTCCTTGATGTCTAAGAATGTGTCCTATCAGTCGATCCCTTCTTTTAGTGAAGGTATGCCAGAAATTCCTTTTCTCCCCAATTTTGTTAAGTACCTCTTCATTAGTTATGCGATCTACCCACCTAATCTTCAGCATTCTTCTGTAGCACCACATTTCAAAAGCCTCTATCCTCTTCCTGTCCGCACTGCTTATCGTCCATGTTTCACTCTCATACAAGGCAACTCCACACAAATGATTTCAGAAACGACTTCCTTACACTTAAGTAAATATTTGCTGTTAACAAATTTCTCTTTTTCAAAAACGCTTTTCTTCCGATTGCCATTCTGCATTTATATCCTCTGTACTGCGACCATCACATGTTATTTTACTGCCCAAATAACAAAACTCGTCTACCACCTTTATTGTTTCGTTACCTAATCTAATTCCATCAGCATCGCCCGATTGTCTTAGACTGCACTCCATTACCATTGTTTTACTCTTGTTAATGTTCATTTTAAACGCACCTTTCAAAACACTGTCCCTTCCGTTCAACTGCTCTTCCAGGTTTTCTGCTGTCTCTGACAGAATTACAATATCATCGGCAAAACGCATTGTTTTTATTTCTTCACCCTGCACTTTAATTCCTTCTCCAAATTCTCCTTGCTTTCTTTTATAGCTTGCTCAATGTACAAACAATAGCATTTGAGAAAGACTACAACCCTGTCTTACTCCCTTTCCAACCTCCGCATCACTTTCATATCCTTCAATTCTGATAACTGCTGTCTGGTATTTGTACAAGTTATAAATAACCTTCCGTTCCCTATATTTTACACCTGCTGATTTAAGAATTTGAAAGAGTGTATTCCAATCAACGTTGTCAAAAGCTTTCTCCAAGTCTACAAAAGCTAGAAATGTAGGTTTGCTTTCCTTAATCTATCTTCTAAGATGAGCCGTGAAATGAGTATTGCCTCCCGTGTTCATACATTTATCGTGAATCCAAACTGATCTTCCCCGAGGTCGGCTTCTACCAGCTTTTCCATCCTTCTGAAAATAATTCGTGTTAAAATTTGCAACCATGACTTATTAAACTGATAGTACTGTAATTTTCACACCTGTCTGCACCTGCTTTGTCTGGAATGGGGATTAATACATTTTTCTTAAAGTCTGAGGGTACTTCGCCTGTCTCATACAACTTCCGCACCAGGTGAAATAGTTTTGTCATGCCTGGTTCTCCCAGAGACTTTAGTAGTTCTGAGGGAATGCCATCTACTCCATGGGCCTTGTTCCGACTTACGTCTTTCAGGGCTCTGTCAAATTCTTCTCTCAGTATAGTATCTCCTATTTCATCTTCATCTATTTCCTCTTTCCTTACTACAATATTGTCTATCAGTTCATTTCCTTTGTAGAGCTCCTCTACATACTCTTTCCACCTTTCAACTTTACCTTCTTTGTCGAGAATTGGATATCCATTTAAGTTCTTTATATTCATGTAGCTGCTTTTCGTGTCTCCAAATGTCTCTCTTATTTTCCTGTAGGCAGTATCTATTTTTCCTCTATTTATATATTATTCTACAGACTTGCATTTGCCTTCTAGCCACTCCTGCTTAGCTTTTTTGCACTTCCTGTCAGTCTCATTTCTTAGTCAAAATTTTCAAATGTTTGTTAAGCTTAAGGGACTTAACTATGGGGTCATCAGTCCCTAAACTTACAAACTACTTATGAACTACCTACAACTAAGGACGGCACAAATATCCATGCCCGAGGGGGGATTCGAACCCCCGACCGTAGTGGCCGTGCAGACCGTGACTGAAGCGCCTCAGTCCCCTCGGCCACCGCGGCCGGCATTTCTTAGTCGTCTGTACTCCATTTTGCCTGTTTCGTTTACTACATTTATCAATTTTCTCCTTTCATCAATTACATTTAGTATTTGCTGTGATATCCAAGGACTTGTTGTAGGTCTTGCCTTTCTATCTATTTTGTCCTCCGCTGCCTTCACTAAATCATCTCTCAATGCTACCCATTCCTCTTCTACTGTTTTATTTCCCCCCGTTCCTGTCAATTGTTGCCTAAAGCTCCTTATGAAATTCTTAAGGACTTCAGGTTCCCTTAAGTTATCCAAGTCCCATGTCCTTATTTTACTACCTTTCTGCAGTTTCTTCAGTTCATGACCAATAAGTTATGATCAAATCTATATCTGCCCTGTTTAAAACTTGGATCTGGAATCTATTTATTACCTTTATGAAATCTATCTGGTACCTTCCGGTATCTCCTGGTCTCTTCCACGTGTACAACCATCGCTCGTGATTCTTAACCGTGGTGTTTATTATGATTAAATTATGTTCCGTACAAAATTCTACTAGGTGGCTTCCTCTTTCATTTTTTTTCTCAGTCAATTTTCACTTATTATCTTTCCTTCTCTTCCTTTTCCTACTACAGATTACCAGTCTCTCATCACAGTTAAGTTTTCCGCGCCCTTAATTGTCTGAACAATTTCCTTTACCTCCTAATGCATTTCTTAGATCTCGTCATCATCGGCAGAGCTAGTTGACATAGAAGCCTGTACTATTGTAGTCGGTGTTGACTTCGTATGTATCTTGACTACGATTATGCAATCACTGCGCTGCTCATAATAGTTTACCCGCATTGTTATTTTCTTATTCATTATCAGACCTACTCCTGTAATACCCCTAACTGATTTTGTATTTGTAATCCTGTACTCACCTGACCAAAAATCCTGCTGTTCTTTCCACCGAACTTCACCAATCCCAACTATATTTAACTTCAACCTATCCATTTCTTTTTTTAAATTTTCTGACTTCCCTACCCGATTAAGGGATCTAACATTCCACACTCCGATCCGGAGAATGTCAGTGTTGTCTTTCCTGATGATTATATCCTCCTGAGTAGTTACCGCCCGGAGATCCGAATGGGGGACTATTTTACCTCCGGAATATTTTTTCCGAGAGGATGCCATCATCATATACACATACAGTAGGGCTGCATGTCCTCGGGAAAATTAACGACTGTAGTTTCTGTGGTGTCGCACAAGTACAAAGTGCGCGCCACCTACTTTCGCCGCGCGCCGCCATGCATGCACGGCGCGGCGTTCTTCCGACGACAGCCACGAGCGCCCTCTGCTGGAACCCCGCTCGTGGCCACCACGGAAAGACACTTGGCACTTCGGACTGAGATAGCAACGAGTTAGGACCTTCGTAATCAGATAGGCACCATTGAAGACTTTGCTATCGTACAGGCACTAGGCAGGCCTCTAACAACTATGTATCAACATTCTGCAGTACTATGTAAAAGTTAAGTATTGTTACATTCTGTGCAATATATATCTCTTTCTAATTTACTCGAGTGTTTATAGTTTCTGGCTGCTCCCCTCCGTACCTGCACCAGCGTGCTGTCTTTGTTCCTGTGTCGGTCTCGTTCCACTCGGCCACCGACACATACGACGAGGCTGGGACACATAAGCGACGACGAAGTTGGGACACAAAAGTGGCGACGAGGAGTGATAGAACCTTGGATCAGCCCGCTTGCAGCAGCCAGACAGCAGCAGTCGGAGCACGCAAAAATTGCTCCCGCCCACCCACCCTTATTATAAGACTTTTGGGGGAACATATTCTGTTACGTATTTTGTGGACTTTTTTGTTGCATAGCGTCCTCTTTCATATTGCATTTGTGTTTTGTTATAAGTTACTTGTATGCGCGGCGCCTAATCGGTCAGCATGGCCACTACCCCGAACCCAAACTTAATGGAAATTATTCAGTTACAGACGGCGCAAATAATACAACTTCTCCAGGCTGTGGCCCAGCTCACAGTGCAAGCAGCTAACCAACAACAACAGCCGCCGCTTCAGCAGCCCACACCTGCCGCTGCACCTCTTCCTACGTTTCGCCAGTACAACGAACGTGAGGAAGAATGGAGTGACTACTTCGCACAGTTTCAAGAACTCGTCGCGGCTCATCAAATTACAGGTCAGAGAGTGAAGAACCTTTTCTTATCGATTGTGGGCCCCCAGACCTTCGTACTATTGCAAAAACTTTTCCCTCTCGCATCGCCTCGTGATGTAGACTTTGAACAAATTGTAGATGCACTGAATGCTCATTATGAGAGAAAAGTTCTTGTAGCCGCTGCACGATACCGATTTTTCAGACTTAAAAAATTACCGCAGCAGTCACACCAAGAATGGATCACGGAATTGAAGGGCTTAACCCGCCAATGTAAATTTACTTGCTCTTGTGGACTTTCGTATAGTGACGTTATGTTGAGGGATGCGATTACGCAGAATATTCAGGACCCCAGAATTAGAGCAGCAATTCTGAAACAGTCTGACCCCTCCTTAGACAGTGTACTGCAGCTTATAGAAGCGCATGATACTTTTGACTTAGCAGATGTAGAAATGCAAAGCCACAGTGTAAATTCAGTGCGCCGCAACGGACGCTTTCCTAGCCGTAGTTCTCAGTATAGCACTAGTGCTTCTTGTTTTTCTACCGGCCGTGCTGAACAGACAGTGAACAGTAGCCAGTGTAAAAGTGCGACACTAAGGTCGCCCCGTCGTGTTAGAAACAGTAATATGAATAACGGGCGCCAACGCTCATTTCAGAAAAAGTACGTAAATCTTGCCCCCAGTGTGTGTCTCGCCACAAGCGTGCTCATTGCCCTAGTCGCAACGCAACCTGTTATCAATGTGGCAAATCGGGACATGTGCAGTCTGTGTGTATGCAAATTAAAAACTCAAAGAACAGTAACGTTAGAAACGGTGCTTCGCAAAGTGCGAGAACAGTTCATTCTGTAAATGTTATACGGGCTGTGGAATTGAACAGTGCTTTCCTTGGATCTCAATTGCAAGAAAGTAGTTCTGCGCCTATACAAAACTATATAGTGCACCACGTAGCAAGCGCCGACGAGCGCGTAAAACAGTGCAACGGAAACGGGTTCGGGACAAGCAAAATGACTATGAACAGTGCATTCCTGTAGTGAAAATAGTGCCTTCTGCAACTGCTCCTTGTAATAGTGCCCAGTACTGTGTAGCTAGTGACAGTAGACACCAAGTAGCTACTCAAAAGTGTAGTGCAGTAGTTAGTACATCTGGAGTAGCTTCGCATTGCGCGGACGCCGATCCGGCGGTAGTGTCATCTAGTGACAGTGTGGTTAATCCGCTGCGTGCCGAGTCTGCGCCGCTTACTTCACTACGCGGCCCGCGCAGACGCAGCAAACAAACCGTAGCAGACGTTGCCCACATTCGCGCACCTGTCGAGCGCCGAAAGCAAAAACTTTTTGTGAATCTTTCCATTGACAATAAGACTGTGCAATTTCAGCTCGACACTGGTTCCGCTGTTACCTTAATTAATAAAGATACTTATGAACTTCTGGGTTCGCCAAAATTATCGCTGTGTCAACAAGTGTTAACAGCTTATACAGGTCAAAATATTCCCGTGCTAGGAACGTGTAGCCTGCCTGCCTCTTTTCAAGGTGTTACGAAAACAGTTGCTTTTGTTGTTCTTCAGGCCAAATCTACGCAGAACATTTTTGGACTAGATGCTTTTGACTTGTTTGGTTTATCAATTCAAAGAGATGTGCTTCAAATTTCGTCAATAGTGCCTCAGGATAAAATCAATGCATTGTGTGACAAATACAGTGACTTGTTTTCGCCGGAACTAGGTTGTGCAAAAGACTTCGTGGCACATGTGACTTTAAAAGAATCTGCAGTTCCAAAATTTCGTAAAGCTAGACCAGTGCCTATCGCATTGCGTGATACAGTTGCCGAAGAACTTAAACGTTGGCAAGATAGTGGGGTGATTTCTCCTGTTTCTGCGAGTCAGTGGGCCTCGCCTATAGTAATTATACCCAAGCCGTCAGGAAAACTTCGTCTCTGTGCGGACTTTAAATCAACAGTGAACAGTCAAACAATTGTCGACACTTATCCCCTGCCCAGACCTGAGGAACTGTTGGACAAATTAGGACAGTCTCGTTTCTTTTCTAAGATTGATTTAGCAGAGGCATACTTACAGATTCCACTTGATGACGAGTCCAAAATTTTTTCGTCATTAATACTCACATGGGCCTTTTTCAATTTCAACGCCTACCCTTTGGCAGTTCTTCCGCTCCCGCTATTTTTCAGCGTTTTTTGGAACAGCTGACAGTTTCTGTACCGTGTTGTTCGAACTATTTAGATGATATTGTGGTATCCGGACGTACAGTTGAAGAACATTTAGCAAACCTGGAGTGCCTTTTCAAAGTGTTGACTGCAGCAGGTCTACGTTGTAATAAAGCAAAGTGTTCGTTTTTTCAAACTGAAATAGAGTACCTGGGCCATGTGATTAATGCCCAAGGAATTCATCCCTTACAGTCACATCTTCGAGCAATCAAAGACTTGCCTCCTCCTAAGAATGTGCATGAATTGCAAGCAGTAATGGGAAAGCTTAACTATTATTTCAGATTTATTCCCAATGCCTCTCAGATTGCAGCTCCACTGCATCACTTACGTAGGAAGAATGTTCCTTTTGTTTGGTCCAAAGATTGCCAGGTTGTCTTTGACAAATTAAAGTCTGCACTACTCAGTGATGCATGTTTGATTCCCTTTGACCCCCAGAAGCCTGTAGTGTTAGCAGTTGACGCCTCATCGTACGGTCTGGGCGCAGTAATCTCACATCGTATTGGTTCTCACGATCGTCCTATTGCCTTTGCATCCAAGCTACTGACGCCGACGCAACAGAATTACAGTCAGATAGAAAAGGAGGCCTTAGCAATCATTTACGGCGTCGCAAAGTTTCATCATTATCTCTATGGCAGAAAATTCTATTTGTTGACAGACCACAAGCCTCTCACGTCGTTGTTCTCACCCACAAAGCCAATTCCGCCACGTACGGCACAAAAGCTTCAGAGATGGTCCTTGATATTGTCTAATTATCAGTATGAGATTTTGTACCGACCTACCACTAAACATGCTAACGCGGACACACTTTCCCGACTTCCGGTTGGCCAGGATGTATCATTTGATTCTTCAGAAATGGCATGTTGTCAGATAGACTCCAGAGATGCTTCCGCTGTCGCAGACTTTCCTTTGAACTCTCGTCGGGTTGCACAGGAAACAGCTGCGGATGTAGACTTAAGTGTGGTAGCACGTTTTGTTCGCTCAGGGTGGCCTGCCAGAGCCAAAGACATTGATCGGCCTCTGGTTCGACGTTATTTTGCACAACGTCATGCATTATCTTTAAGTCAGGGTGTACTGTTGTTGCATACCGACAACGACCAAACAAGAGTGATTGTTCCTCGTTCCCTGCAACGTGAAGTGTTACGCCTCCTGCATCAAGGACATTGGGGCATTGTTAGGACAAAGCAACTTGCCAGACGTCATTGTACCTGGGTTGGTATGGACGCTCAGATAGAGGACATGACGTCACAGTGTACTGTTTGTGCGGAGCATCAGGCGGCTCCACCGCAACGTTTCTCAGACTGGCCACGCCCCAAGGGACCATGGCAACGTTTACATATTGACTTTGCCGGACCTTTCTGGAATACGCGCTGGTTAATTGTTGTAGACGCTTTCAGCAAGTTTCCTTTTGTGATTGCCATGAACTCAACGACAGCTTCTAGTACAATCAATGCCTTAACATCAGTGTTTTGCATCGAAGGCTTGCCTGAAACTATCGTCAGTGACAATGGACCTCAGTTTGTTAGTGCGGAATTTCAACAGTTTTGTCGTGTGAATGGCATTCAGCATATCACCACCGCACCTTTTCACCCTCAGTCCAATGGTGAAGCAGAACGTTTCGTTCGAACATTCAAGTCTCACATGGAGAAGATGAAAGGTCAGCACTCCAGGCAGCAAGCTCTTCAAATTTTCCTGTCTACGTATCGGTGCATGCCACGTGACGGCCCGTCTCCTGCCGAGCTGCTACACGGCCGCCGTCACCGCACTCTCCTTCACCTGCTGCAGCCTCCCACGCACCGAGTCGGTTCGTATGGCGCTACGCGTTTTCAGGTTTCTACGCCGGTGCTGTACAGGGTGTTTGCTGGAAACAAGAAGAAATGGATGCCGGGCATCATTCAGCGCGTGCTCGGGCGCAATATGTTTGTTGTACGTTCTTCCACAGGGTCGGAGCTGCGGCGCCACGCAAACCAATTGCGCCTGCACAGGCCGCGCGATCCTGTCTCCGGTTTCTTGATTCCAGACCCAGTTCACCGCCAGGGAGCACAAACACATCGTTCGTCAACGGGTCCAGCGTCCCCGGACTACGAGATCGTCCCGATGGAGATCGACGCGACGCCGCCGCTGTCGCCGCCGCAGATGACAGCGTCACCGAGAGGGACTCCGGGACCGTGCGTGCCGCCGCCGCCTGGGCCACGCACCTCAGAAGAAGATGACCTGCTCCCTCTGGGCGGGGGGGGGGGGGGGGTGCGCCCTTCCCCAGGTTTCGGCGGGTTCCCTGGAGGATCTCAAGGCGGATGCCGGGGCGCGGACGGCGTCTCGATCCCGGCCTCAGCTACGACGCCCGTCCCACCAGTAACGCCCCCGTCCAGGCCCTCCTCCCAGTGCCGTCGCCGTGGCCCTCAGCCCTACGCCACGACGGCGCGGCGGTTTGGGGGGGAGGGGTGTGGTGTCGCACAAGTACAAAGTGCGCGCCACCTACTTTCGCCGCGCGCCGCCATGCATGCACGGCGCGGCGTTCTTCCGACGACAGCCACGAGCGCCCTCTGCTGGAACCCCGCTCGTGGCCACCACGGAAAGACACTTGGCACTTCGGACTGAGATAGCAACGAGTTAGGACCTTCGTAATCAGATAGGCACCATTGAAGACTTTGCTATCGTACAGGCACTAGGCAGGCCTCTAACAACTATGTATCAACATTCTGCAGTACTATGTAAAAGTTAAGTATTGTTACATTCTGTGCAATATATATCTCTTTCTAATTTACTCGAGTGTTTATAGTTTCTGGCTGCTCCCCTCCGTACCTGCACCAGCGTGCTGTCTTTGTTCCTGTGTCGGTCTCGTTCCACTCGGCCACCGACACATACGACGAGGCTGGGACACATAAGCGACGACGAAGTTGGGACACAAAAGTTTCCCCTTGCTTTCAGCCGTTCGCAGTAACTGCATGGCAAAGCCACGTTATCTGATGTTACAAGGCCAGATCAGTCTATCATCCAGACCGTTGCCCCTGTAACTACTAGAAATGCTGCTGCCCATCTTCAGGAACCACACATTTGTCTGGCCTCTCCGCAGATACCCCTCCGCTGTGGTTGCACCTGCGGTACGGCTATCTGTATCGTTGAGGCACACCACCTTGGCAATATATCTGGTCATAGGGGTGGCTGGAGACAATACTACGACAAACTACACAAATATCAGCAATACAATCATTAATGAAACTTAATTCAAAGTGTTCAAATGTTTTTAAAGCTTAAGGGACTTAACTGCGGGGTCATCAGTCCCAAAACTTACAAAATACCTATGAACTACATTGTACCAAAACGACACAAATATTCATACCCTAGGGCGGATTCTAACCCCCGACGGGGAACTGCCTCGCGCATCGCATCATAGCGCCTCAATGCTCTCGGCCGTTCCGCCGCGGCGATGCTTAATTAATGAAGCTCAGATATTTAATTTTTGTGATATATTAACTATATTTCAGTGTTATTCTTTCAAAATTTATTCAGTTGTGTCATTTCCACTCCATTACATTTCAGTGTTGAAATTTCATTTCAGTAACTCTGTTCTAATAATAGAAACAATGTGTCTGTAACTGTCAAATAATCTGTAATGAGTGATAGTTACACATTATTCAGTATCTATGAAACAATGAGTATGCAGGCACACAAGCCTTAGGTAATTTATTGCAATGTGGAAGCATAGACTCAAACCTCCGTCACTGTCAATGTAGCGAAAATTATAACCTGTCGGTAATGACATATCATAACGCCTGATCGGCTCACTGCATTAAATTTTACGTGTTATGATAGAATTTCATACTAACGAAGTAGAGAGATTTTTAGTAATTCATTTACTGCATCTGCCTCATATGAGCAAATTTGTAATATGTACGGCCACTTTTCCACCAGATTTCCTTCGCTGATGGAGTGGAGAGGAACGAGCGCTGCTACTCGTCGCGACGAAGCTAATGTCGGAATCGAAAAGTAATCGTTCGCGTCAAACACGGCGAACGCGTTGAAATGATACCACCACTGCGTACGCCGCACGGAGAATTGCTGAGAAACGACCTGTTAGAATTGCAGATTACTCTTCGGGAGCCTTTTTCCGGTCGGTTTCAGTTGCGCTGATTCGACCATATAAAAGAATTCCTGAGCGACCGGGAGCTCGTTTCTCGGTTGCACGTCCTTTAACAATCCCCGGTACATTGTCGATTCACATCGCGTCCAAACCAGGGTATCCCTTTCATAACCCTTTCGTCGCATTAAGATGCAGTGTGGTAACGATATATTGCAATGTATCTCATTTATGATACAAGGAAAGTATAGATAACGGTAAAAAGTCATTGGGTAAAAATAATTCGGAAGTCATTCAAGATGTATACATAACATTACATAAACTGGATGTGAAGTAACTATTAAGCCTTGCTGGATTCTACATTTATGTTGCAATAAATAAGTTAATATTCAACTAAACGATTTGGTAATAGTAGTATTGTATTCAGGTATAACTGCAGTATTCGTTTCAATACCCAAATATTTTCTACTGTTGTTTTGTAGTTTCAATTTAATTTCCTCTCAATAGAATTCTGATCATTATGTTACAATTTCCGTTACATTATTTCAAAGAATTGGCTATGACCGTATTTCTACATTCCCAACAGGAATTGCAATCCTCTTTTGCTTCTTTCGTGTGATGCTGTTAGAAACATAGAGAAATGTCAAAAAATTTTGACTGTATTTCTCTTGTTTTATAGTAACAACAAAATGAGAATAATTATCAGCTTTTTCTGCTGTCTTAGTTCAGAGGCAAGGAACTGCGGCCATTAAATGATACACTTTAGATCTCGTAGAGCCTCGTGCCTGTATAAATGATCGACTTCCACCGTCATACCTTAGGACAGGAACTTGCTGAGAAACCAAAAAATACTGATTCTACGTAAAATCACTAAGGGACTCAAGAATCACTTGTCGGCTAGTCCGGTGTGGCAGTAGAAAACAGCGAAACGAAGCAGAATTTAGAATGTTGCATTTTACCTGTTGGGCTCCCCGGAACAACGTGGTGTATCACTTTTTCCACTTTTCTGTATTGACTGAATACATGTTGAACATACGTGTTTTGATAAAGGTGCTCATATTAATATAAAAATAACGACAGTAATAAATTATGCATTGTAGAAGAGCTGGTTTCTTACATACTCACACACTTATTCCACTGTAGCGAAAAGCACTCGCTTACCCTGTGATGATGTCGTACTTCACACATTCTTGTAAAACGTTGTGCATGACGTATCTGTATTTTTACTAACATTTTGACACTAGAATTTTTGTGACGCAGTAACGAAATAAATTGTGAAGTGGCAATATGCATGTTAGTTGATCACACACATCGCCACAATCATCAGTAACGAAATTTCACATCTAACATCTAAAATGTAGTCAGTCTTAAAGATGAAGCTTTTAAAATACTATAAGAAGGCAATTACATCCAAAACTCTCTATATCACTGCTATAAGTACTACTAATCGTTGTATGCTAGCAAGCACTGTTGTAGTGGTACTGAAAAACACGCTATGCCGTTGCTATCCTCGTTTCTTTTTGAGAAGATAGTAATGACGCCAAGGTTGAAGGACGTTCTAGATATTCCTCACAAAACCATCAACTAGGACATCAGTCATGAATTTTACTCTAATGATCTCTTTTTTTTCGTTCAGAATATCTATTAAAACCTTCTCCTTCTTCAGTCTCTGAAACATTTACAGAGTGGACTTCGGCCACCTAGATGGGATAAGGCCTTTTGTCAGAAGCATCAATTATAATGAATTTCCATTGTATTTCTGCTGTTGCTGTGGTCTTCAGTCCAGAAACTGGTTCGATGCAGCACTGCACGCTACCCTGTCCTGTGCAAGCCTCTTCATCTCTGAATAAGAACGGCAAAGTTCACCCTTTTGAATTTGCTTACTGTATTGTCTTTCGGTCTCCCTCTGCAATTTTAACCCCTCCAATGCTAAAATGATGATTCCTTGATGTTTCAGAATTTGTCCCACCAAACGATCCTTCCTCTTAGTCAAAATATGCTAGCAAATTATTTTCTCCCTAATTCTGTTCAGCACATCCTGATTAGTTACCCATCTACCCACCTAATCTGTAGCATTCATCTGTTGCACCATATTCCGAATGCTTCTGTTATCTTTATGCCTGAACTCCTTATCGTCCACATTTCAATCGCGTACAATGATACACTCCAGAGAAATGCTTTCAGAAAGGACTTCCGAAAATTTAAAGTAATTTTGGATGTCAACGAATCCCGCTTCTTCAGAAATGATTTTCTTCCCTTATCATTCTGTGTTTTACACCTTCTTTATTTCGGCCATCAGAAATTATTTTGCTCTCCAACTAACAAAACTCATCTACCACTTTTGTTTTGTCATTACCTAATCTAACTCCTTCAGCAGCAACATATTTTCTTAGATTACATTCTATTACCCTTGTTTTATTCTTGGTATTAGTCATAACCTTTGCAGACACTTTCCATTCCATTCAACTGCTCGTCCAGGGCCTCTGCTGTCTCAGACAGATTTGAATACCTCCCTGGAATAAGGATGTAACCCACAAAGATTGGAAAAAGTGTGATTTCAGTGGAAATAAGATGTGTCTACATGACTCTATGCTGTGGTGCCAACTTGTGTCATATATTTGAACGTCAAGCTGGTTTACAACCAACTGAACTTTTCCCTCCATGGAATAAGGATGGAACATCAGTCAAGATGGCGGATAGTGCTTGTGTTGCTTCATCACCAGGTGTAATAAATTAATTAAATAAAGGCCGTAGGCGAAAAATAAATACAGATGAATGGGAAGATGTGAAAAGGAAGTGTCTAAAGCAGAGTGGAAAAGAATATACAACACGGTAAGGCACTGTAAAAGCTGCAAAGAAGCCAAAAACAGAGGTGAGGGGAAAAAGGATGTAACATCTTCAAACTATGTTTTAGAAGCTTTAGTTTTATCCCTGGAAGACCATAATGGGAATAACTATCTCTGCGAAAAGCAATATATATGTCGTCTACGAGTATTAAAATAACCAGCCTAAGTAGCAAATAAGCTAATAGTTAACTGTATATAATTTTGTTATCAGGAAAACGCATGCAAGTGTAAATATGAAGGATGCACATTACTTGATGCCAAAGGAATGGAACGTCTGTTTGTCGAGTTTCATTCTGACACTCAATGAACAATCGTCATTCTTGGTTCAACAATGCATGGAGATTTGTGATGCTCAAAAACGTTACACTGAGGAAAGTATCTCTCGCAGGCAGTGCAACTTCAAATACCTCTTAATGTGCAATAGAAAAAAATGCAAGTATGTTTAAAGACTTTGCGTAATATTTATACTTAAAATCCAAAACGCATTCAGGTACTGCAGTCGAAAATTAAGAATGGTGAATCACTTGAGGATCATAGAGAGATACGCTTCAATAGGCCTCATAGAACCACAGCAAAAGCTGTAGATATAATTATGCAGCATATCAGTTTATTGCCTACACAAGAGAGCCACTACAGCAAGATGTGAGATTACCGCCCAATAGAAATCCTGGTAATTAATAGCATTTGATAATTAAACAGTATGAAGTTCACTGCAAACATTGACCATGCCAATGAACTAAATGTTACACAATTTTAATCTTATTAATTATGGTAGCAATGTATGTACACAGTTGGGTGACAACATTTATAGTTAGGCCATAGGTAGAAATTCTCCACGTTGAGATTTGCTGTGTGCTTGTAGCTGACGGGAGGCCAGCGAGCAAGCCGACGTTGGTGGCTTGTTCCAACGTAGGATTTTACAGTTCGTTTCCGGTGAGGGGAGAGAGGGACAATGGCGAGTGCCAGGCACAGTGCAGTGCACAAATATTGTAATACTACTGGCATTTGAAGTAATACGATGCAGTTAGGAACCTTTAAGGCCCTCATTACAAAATAGCCTGTTGATAAATAAACAATACATTAGCTGATATAGTCACATCTAACGTAATATGTATAATTGACAATGAAAAGTAATAAATTACTAACGAAGACAAGACAGTTACACAACTAGCATGGCAATGTTTGTTTATAAAAATAATATATTAACTATTTCCCATTTTACTTTCAATTAATCTTTTGTATTATATCTTGAAGTATTCAGTTAAATCACTTATCTGTGGTATAAGAAATTGCACGATTATGATAAACAGTACAAAGGATGTTTATACTAATATAAAAACGTAAGAAAATATTTGTTTAATGTGTAGTGTAATTATTTTGATTTTAAGTAAAGTTTTAGAAATGTATTGGCTGAGCGCTGTACGTTGGCAAAACGGTTAGAACAGTTCACATGCGGAAGTTGATGACGTAGGGGAAAAAACCCCGGCAGTTGAGCTTTTGGCACGCGCGCGCGCGCGCGCGCCTTGGCAGAAGTGAGGACTCCAGAGCACGTGGTGTGGCTGGCCGGGTGGCGTCGCTCTGCATCAGTCGGCATGTGGATCTCAAGGTGGTGACTTGAGATTTGTCTGTGGCAATCGCCACGTGTGGTTGCTCGTCGTAGACTGCACCAAGTTAAATCGAGTGCTACTGTGTGTTTGTGAATATTTAGCCGGTGGAACAAGGTATGCATCGCATTGAATTAAAATGAGTGTGATTTGTTAATGTAACACGTGTCGTCGCATAGGCATGAACAGAAACGGTGTTTGAGACAGCCACGTGGTGTGAAAACAATTCGCGACAAATATTCATTTTGTCTGGGGGCTCTCGAGCTATAACTTTATTTGATAAATGTGCCGACGTACAGACGTATCAGCCACAGGGTTCAAATATTGTGAAATAAACAACATAAAGTGAACTTTCACGTGTTTTCAAAAATAGTAGTTAGTACACCCTTTTCTTTCATGAACTTGAATTTATTATGAATTTGTTTTGTTAATCATATGCAGGGGAGGAAAGCTGCGAACGTGTGATATCATCCCCTAGAAAATGAGTCAAACAGTCGCAATAACAGTTCCAGTGTTTTTGCATGTTTAGGAATTTGGTTCGCAGCTGGTGGTTGTGAGTTTCAAAAATTAAACTTTCTCTAATTTAAACTCTCACCCCGACCTTCACCCTCGCAAAGAGTAAGTGTGATTACTTGCCACCGAATTTGAATATACAGAAAATAAAGCAGTCGTTTAAAGAACAATAACCTGTAAATGCGACATAATGTCATTGAGGAGGCAGGCAACAATATCCTGAGGTGTCTGTCTCACTTCACTTTCGGCTGTTCTCCAGTGGAATGGCGGTCGGTCTATGCAAAAATACATTATTTAACCCACTACATGAATTGTACAGAAAGGATGACACATGCAGCTAAAACACACACACACACACACACACACACACACACACACAGAGAGAGAGAGAGAGAGAGAGAGAGAGAGAGAGAGAGAGAGAAAACAAACATCATTCAAATCGACCGCCATTCCACTGGAGAACGGCTGAACGTCAACTGACACAGGTGCAGTTTAACAAAGTAAACAGGCGAATTTTTAAAGTGGAAAGTGGTTGTGATTAAAAAAGTCCACAAAAATATGTGTATTACATGTGTCTATGCGAAACAGGGCGGAAGAAGAAGTATATAACAAAAGAAACCGTAAGTAATAGAGAATAAACAGACGATAAAAATATCCCCAGATGCCAAACTTACGTTTTTGCACCATAAGTAGCGATTTAAAAACCTCACAAGTTGTTAAAAGAGAGAATTTTGGTTGCAGATGACAACGCTACCACTTAATAAGTATATAAAAAGGGTCCCACATGACCACAAAATGTAAATTAAGGTAAAAAACCAAAATAAGACTGACGACTTTTTTAGGCCTAAATTTACAACTAGCACAATAGTAAAATAAATGTAATTTGTTTTTCACAACATGAAATAAATATAAAGCCCACTGATGATGGCACAGAGGTGCTGAAACTAGTTTGGGTGCCAAATAAAAACAGCAAGGTCGTGTTCCATTGTGTTTGCGTCCCGTGTACGCTGTCAGATACTCCTACCAGAAGATCATTCTTTGGACGTGAAAATAATTGCTGCAACCAAATACTCACTAAATCTGTAGCACGCAAGCTGAAGTAACTAATAATCTTCTCTAGGTATATTTTTTAATTCTATTTGTAAAGATACAAACTTAGTTAATGTATTTGCAGATACTATGATTATTTCCCAACAATACTCTCCAGATCTCACACACTATTTGTTCAAATCAAATGTCCAAATGTTTGTTAAGCTTATGGGACTTAACTACGGGGTCATCAGTCCCTAAACTTACAAACTACTTATGAACTAGCTAACACTAAGGACGGCACAAATATCCATGCCCAAGGGGGGATTCGAACCCCTGACCGTAGTGGCCGTGCCGACCGTGGCTGGAGCGCCTCAGTCCCCGCGGCCACCGCGGCCGGCCCACTATTTGTAAAAATTACTTATGTGGCTGATATTTTTCGGCTAATACTAATGAAGGATGCAAACATGGAAGCTGAAATGTGCTGTGTTATTAGCAATAATATCTCAAGAGGTCCTTGTCAGGAGCTTCCTTCCACATTTACAAGTTGAGGTTGGCAGTAGGCGAAGTATATCAGTTGCGTAAGCCATATCGTAAGGATATGGACAGTATTATTTTCAGACATGAAATAAAAATATGTTGCATTCACAACAAAACCCATGTAGTTTATACCAGTATTAGCACGTATCGTTGCTCTTACGTCACTCTGTTTTGTTAAGCTGTTAAATGATTCCCTAAAGTATTAAAATTATACTTTTGCATAGGTGGGACCTGTTATTCATGTGAAAATAAAGTGGTATATTTCCAAAATATATTTCCGTCGTACGAGATACGAAGCGCTTCTAGTCTCACCTGTAACGCGGTCTCTTAAGTCGGAGTATGGACTGGAATTAAGATAATAATACACACAGTACCATTTTGATTTAGGGAAACTTTATTTCTGTGGGAGGGGGCTGGATTTTAAAATCTGCTCCTTCCGAAATTTAGCACCCATACAGGCGTCATCAATACGATTTCTAGTAGAGTATAATCAACACTAAAAGGGCTATTTTCTCTTGAAGTTGTAAACTCTGTAAAAATTGTGGTATTTGATAGTTGTACGAACAATTCCGTGTTTTTTTTATTTTTTTTAAGAAAAAAAAAGCAAAAAACGGAAACATAAAATATACTCCTGGCCATTAAAATTGATACATCACGAAGATGGAGAGCTGTTGTTGTTGTTGTGGTCTTCAGTCCGGAGACTGGTTTCATGCAGCTCTCCACAATACCCTATCCTGCGCAAGCCTCTTCATCTCCACATAAGAACGGCAGCCTACATCTGTCTGAATCTGCTTACTGTATCCATTTCTTGGTCTTCCTCTGCGATTTTTACCCCACACACTTCCCTCTAATGCTAAATTCACAATTCCTTGATGTCTAAGAATGTGTCCTACCAATCTATCCCTTCTTTTAGTCAAGGTATGCCAGAAATTTCTTTTCTCCCCAATTCTGTTCAGTACCTCCTCATTAGTTACGCGATCCACCCACCTAATCTTCAGCATTCTTCTGTAGCACCATATTTCAAAAGCCTCTATCCTCTTCCTGTCCGCACTGTTTATCGTCCATGTCTCACTCCCATACAAGGCAACACTCCACACAAATGCCTTCAGGAAGGACTTCCTTAGGCTTAAATCAATATTCGATGTTAACAAATTTCTCTTTTTCAAGAACGCTTTTCTACCAATCGCCATTCTGCATTTTATATCCTCTGTACTGCGACCATCATTTGTTATTTTACTGCCCAAGTAACAAAACTCATCTACCTCCTTTATTGCTTCGTTACCCAATCTAATTCCTTCAGCATCACCTGATTTTCTTACACTGCACTCCATTACCCTAGTTTTGCTCTTGTTAATCTTCATCTTATATGCACCTTTCAGCACACTGTCCATTCCGTTCAATTGCTCTTCCAGGTCCTTTGCTGTATCTGACAGAATTACTATGTCGTCGGCAAATCACAATGTTTTTAATTCTTCACCCTGAACTTGAATTCCTTCTCCAAATTTCTCCTTGCTTTCCTTTATAGCTTGCTCAATATACAAATTGAATAACATTGGAGAAAGGTTACAACCCTGTCTTACTCCCTTTCCAACCACTGCATCCCTTTCATGCCCTTCAACTCTGACAACCGCTGTCTGGTTTTTGTACAAGTTGTAAATAACCTTACGCTCCCTATATTTTACTCCTGCTTGCTTCAGAACTTGATAGAGTTTATTCCAATAAACATTGTCAAAAGCCTTCTCCAAATCTACAAAAGCTAGAAATATAGGTTTGCCTTTTCTTAATCTATCTTCTAGGATAAGCCGTAAAGTGAGTATTGCCTCCCGAGTTCCTACATTTCTCCTGAACCCAAACTGATCTTCCCCGAGGTCGGCTTCTACCAGGTTTTCCATCCTTCTGTATATAATTCGTGTTAATATTTTGCAACCATGACTTATTAAACTGATGGTTCTGTAGTTTTCACACCTGTCTACTCCTGCTTTCTTTGGAATGGGGATTATTACATTTTTCTTAAAGTCTGAGGGTACTTCGCCTGTCTCATACATCTTACACACCAGGTGAAACACGTTTGTCATGGCTGGTTGTCCCAGAGACTTCAGTAGCTCTGAGGGAATATCATCTACTCCAGGGGCCTTGTTTCGACTCAGGTCTTTCAGGGCTCTGTCAAATTCTTCTCTCAGTACAGTATCTCCAATTTCATCTTCATCTACATCCTCTTCCCTTCCTACAATATTGTCTCGAAGTTCATTTCCTTTGTAGAGGCCCTCTATATACTCTTTCCACCTTTCAGCTTTCCCTTCTTTGCTGAGAACTGATTTTCCATCAGTGTCCTTGATATTCACAGAGCTGTTTTTCTTATCTCCAAATGTTTCTTTTATTTTCCTGTAGGCTTTATCTATTTTTCCCCTATTTATACATTCTTCTACATCCTTGCATTTGCCTTCTAGCCACGCCTGCTTAGCCATTTTGCACTTCCTGTCAATCTCATTTCTTAGTTGTCTGTACTCCATTATGTCTGTTTCATTTACTGCATTTTTATATTTTCTCCTTTCATCGATTAAATTTAGTATCTCCTGTGATATCCAAGGATTTTTTGTAGGTCTTGCCTTCCTACCTATTTTGTCCTCTGCTACCTTCACTATTTCATGTCTCAATTTTACCCATTCCTCCTCTACTGTTTTATTTTCCCCTGTTTCTGTCAATTGTTGCCTAAAGCTCCCTCTGAAATTCCTAAGAACCTCAGGTTCCTTCAATTTATCCAGGTCCCATCTCCTTATTTTCCTACCTTTTTGTAGTTTCTTCAGTTTCAGCCTACAGTTCATACCAAACAAGTTATGGTCAGAGTCTATATCTGCCCCTGGGTATGTCTTACACTGTAAAACCTGGTTCCGAGATCTATGTCTTACCATTATAAAATCTATCTGGTATCTTCCGGTGTCTCCTAGTCTCTTCCACGTATACAACCTTCTTTTGTGATTCTTGAACCAGGTGTTTGTGAAACTAAATTATGTTCCGTGCAAAATTCTACCAGGCGGCTTCCTCTTTCATTCCTTTTGCCCAGACCATATTCACCTACTATCTTCCCTTCCCTTCCTTGTCCTACTACCGAATTCCAGTCTCCCATAACAATTAAGTTTTCCTCTCCCTTAATTGTCTGAATAATTTCCTTTAGTTCCTCATATATTTCTTCGATTTCCTCATCATCGGCAGAGCTAGTTGGCATATAAACCTGTACTACTGTTGTCGGTGTTGGCTTCGTATCTATCTTGACAATGATAATGCGATCATTGTACTGGTCATAGTAGTTTACCCGCATTCCTATTTTCTTATTCATTATCAATCCTACTCCTGTGAAACCCCCAATTGATTTTGTATTTATAATCCTGTACTCACCTGACCAGAAATCCTGTTCATCCTGCCACCGAACTTCACTAATCCCCACTATATCTAGCTTTAATCTATCCATTTCCCTTTTTAAATTTTCTAATTTTCCTACTCTATTAAGGGATCTAACATTCCACGCTCCGACCCGTAGAATGCCAGTATTGTCTTTCCTGATGATCACATCCTCCTGAGTAGTCCCCGCCCGGAGATCCGAATGGGGGACTATTTTACCTCCGGAATATTTTACCCGAGAGGATGCCATCATCATATGTTCATACAGTAGAGCTGCATGTCCTCGGGAAAGGTAACGGCTGTAGTTTCCACTTGCTTTCAGCCGTTCGCAGTAGGTGTGTGGCAAAGCCACATTAGCTGATGTTACAAGGCCAGCTCAGTCAATCATCCAGACTGTTGCCCCTGTAACTACTGAAAAGGCTGCTGCCCCTCTTCAGGAACCACACGTTTGTCTGGCCTCTCCACAGATACCCCTCCGCTGTGATTGCACCTACGGTACGGCTATCTGTATCGTTGAGGCACGCAAGCCACCCCACCTCGGCAATGTCTGTGGTTCATGGGAGTGGATGAAGAGCTACTGATGCGAAATTTAACCTACAGGAAGAAGATGCTGTGATATGCAAATGATTAGCTTTCGCCGGCCGCGGTTGCCCAGCGTTCTGCGGCGCGTAAGTCACAGTCTGCACGGCCACTACGGTCGGGGGTTCGAATCCCCCCTCTGACATGGATATTTGTGCCGTCCTTAGTATTAGCTAGTTCATAAGTAGTTTCTAAGTTTAGGGACTGATGACCCCGTACTTAAGTCCCATAAGCTCTACAAACATTTGAACATTTGATTAGCTTTCCAGAGCATTCACACAAGGTTTTCGCCGGTGGCGACACCTACAACGTGCTGACATGAGGAAAGTTTCCAACCGATTTCTCATACACAAACAGCAGTTGACCGGCGTTGCCTGGTGAAACGTTGTTGTGATGCCTCGTGTAAGGAGGAGAAATGCGTACTATCACGTTTCCGACTTTGATAAAAGTCATTACGGAAAACCGTGCTGGATTCCAACGGCCACGTATCACTAGCAGTCGAGATGACAGGTATCTTATCTGCATGGCTGTAACGGATCGTGCAGCCACGTCTCGATCCCTGAGTCAACAGATGCGGACGTTTGCAACACAACCACCATCCGCACGAACACTTCGACGACGTCTGCAGTAGCATGGACTATCAGCTCGGAGACCTTGGCTGCGGTTACCCTTCACGCTGCATCACAGACAGGAGCGCCTGCGGTGGTGTACGCAACGACGAGCCTGAGTGCACGTATGGCAAAACGTCATTTTATCGTATTACTCCAGATTCTGTTTACAGCATCGTGATGGTTGCAACTGTATTTGGCGACATCGTGGTGAACGCACATTGGAAGTGTGCATTCGTTATCGCCATGCTGGCGTATCACCCGGCGTGATGGTATGGGGTGCCATTTGTTACACGTCTCGGTCACCTCTTGTTCGCATCGACAGCACTTTGAACAGTAGCCGTTACATTTCAGATGTGTTGCGACCCGTGGCTGTACCCTTCTTTCGATCCCTGTGAAACCCTACATTTCAGCAGGATAATGCACGACTGCATATTGCAGGTCCTGTACGGGCCTTTCTGGATACGGAGAATGTTCGTCTGCTGTCCTGGCCAGAACGTTCTCTAGATCTCTCACCAATTGAAAACGTCGAGTCAATAGTGGCCGAGCAACTGGCTCGTCACAATACGCCAGTCACTACTCTTGATGAGTATCGTGTTGAAGCTGCCTGAGCATCTGTACCTGTACACGCCATCCAAGCACTGTTTGACTCAATGCCCAAGCGTATCAAGGCAGTTATTACGGCCAGAGGTGGTTGTTGTGAGTACTGATTTCTCAGGATCTATGCACCCAAATTGCGTAAAAATGTAATCACATATCAGTTGTAGGATAATATATTTGTCCAATGAATACCCGTTTATCATCTGCATTTCTTCTTGTTGTAGCCTGTAGTATATTAAAGAAAAGGTCCAATATTGTTATTACCTCAAATTAGTGAGAGTTATTATGATCATCGTATTCAGTTCGCATTAAAATAGTATGTCCACTATGTACTGAATACAAGTCTTTCCCTGCAGCGATTGAGTGGCCGAGTGCACTTAGTCGTCTTGTTGCGGAGCGACCGGTTGCTCGCATCGTTGGTTCGAATCCTCAAAAAAAATGTTCAAATGTTTGTTAAGCTTATGGGACTTAACTACGGGGTCATCAGTCCCTAAACTTACAAACTACTTATGAACTACTTACGAACTAGGACGGCACAAATATCCATGCCCGAGGGGGGATTCGAACCCCCGACCGTAGTGGCCGTGCAGACCGTGACTGGAGCGCCTCAGTCTCCTCGGCCACCGCGGCCGGCTCGAGTCCTCCCTCGGGCATAGGTGTGTGTATGTGTGTGTGTGTGTGTGTGTGTGTGTGTGTGTTTGTGTGTGTGTGTGTTGTCCTAAGCATAAGTTAGATTCAGTTTAAGTAATTTATAAGCCCCAGCATTTAAGTCCCTTATATTTACAAACATTTGAACATAAGTCTTTCCCTATGCCATTTTGAAGCATAAAATAAATCAGTTTGAGTTATAAACATCAGAAAACTAATTATTTATTTAATTACCTTTGGTACACCCTTAGGTTAAATATACTTTATATTTAACGTATTGAACCATTGCTGAATAAGCACCTCAAAATATAGCCATACGTACTGCCTTGAGATATAAATAACCGGGTTGCTAATATATTTTTATGATTTCCTCGTTTCTTTTCTCAGCTACGTTTCACAACTTTAAATCAATACTGGTGATAAAAGCTAATACAACAGTTTATGTTATGAAAACGTGATCTGTGCGAAGTTCTACATGTATTTGACATGGCTCAATAGAGAATTTCATTGGAGTCGAACCATAAATAGTCCACCATATATGACATCCAAACAAAGTCTTAATTCATCCTCTTGGGTCGACACTAACACTTCTCACTACTTACACATGCTGTATTGAATCTGAATAGGGATTCCGATACACGACCGGGAACGTGTCTGTGAATTAATAGTATTTTTCCGAACACCGAGCTAACAATCATTACATGCTGATGTTGAAAAAACTCCTCAGAAGTGGCTCAACTGCGTAATTTGCGGGTAATGCAATGGGAATCGTATATCCACGGTTGGTTCCTGCAGGATTTTGTGGTCCAACGACTGCGACCACAGATACCTGCTCCGGTAAATCTCTGTAAAGTATACATCTTGTGCACCCCCGTTATATTTCACTTCCCTTTATCGGATCCGTGAGACGTAGCTGGCTTACTTTCGAATGGCGGATTTAGAGAATATATGGGAGCAAATTCTTTAAGCTAATGCATCATTTTCGACTTATCTGAGCAGCTCTTCTGTACAGTCTTGCAGCTGCCGTGTAGTAGGTTGGGAGAACCTGAGCTGTGTCTATAATCAGAAGAGAGAGGAATTAGCAGTATGTACAAATGAAAACCTGACAGTCCCATAGCGCAAAAGCGGTATACTCCGCCACACATAGAGTATAAAACGAACTCATTACCTGCATGATGCATGAGTATCTCTGTGACACAAGCTGTTCGTTGTTCACTTTCACATAGAACCAAAATGAATCATTCAAGAGGTACGTTTCATTAATAGTGTATAACTAATAAAGCGTTCACCGTTTACACTTTGACTGGTCTTTTTGACGAACGAGTAGGAGTCAGAAGTGTACACAGGCATATTTCTCTTGTCTTTCTTCGACGTAGAAAGGATGCAAAAATTTCAGAAAATTATTTGCGAAAAATCCTTTGGAAATGATTTATTCATGTTAACACATGTCATTATAGGCCTACCAAGAAACATTTACATTGTTACTATGATTGCCATTAAATTCGATCATCTCTTAAAAATATTACGAAGATATGAGCTTATGGAATAGGTTCACAGATTTGTGACTGGCTGGAAGACTTCCTAAGTAATACAACGCAGTATGTTGTTCTCGACGGCGAGTGTTCATCAGAGACGAGTGTATTGTCAGGCGTTCCCCAGGGGAGTGTGATTGGACCGCTATTATTTTCTATCTATATAAGTGATCTGATGAACAGAGTAACTTGTAATTTGCGGCTATTTGCTGATGATGCTGTGGTGTAGGGGAGGGTGTCGCCATTAACTGACTGTAATAGCACACAGGATGACTTAGACAAAATATCTAGTTCGTCTGAAGAATGGCAGCTAGCTGTAAATGTAGACAAATGTAAGGTGATGCGCATGAGTAGGAAAAACAATCCCATAATATTCGAATACAGCGTTAGTAGTGAGCTTCTTGATGCAGTCGCGTCGTTCAAATATCTAGGTGTAACACTGCAGAGCGATATGAAATGGAACGAACATGTAAGGACAGTTGTGAGTAAGGTAGATGGACGACTTCGGTTTATTGGGATAATTTTGGGAAGATAGACTTCATCTGTAAAGGAGACCGCGAATAAAACGCTTCTACAACCACGTCTTGAGTATTGCTCAAGTGTTTGGGACCCGCAGCAGATCAGTTTAAAGGAAGACATGGCAGCAGTTCAGAGGCGAGCAGCTAAGTTCGTTACTGGTTCAACCAATGCGCGAGTGTCACGGAAATGCTCCGGCAACTCAACTGGGGATCGTTGACGGGAAGACGACGTTCTTTTCGTGAATTTCTGTTGAGGAAATTTAGAGGGGCGGAATTTGAAGCTGAGTGTAGAACTATCTTGCTGCCACCTACTTACATTACGCGTAGTGAAAACAATGACAAGATAAGAGAAATTAGGGCTAGTACGGAGACATATAGGCATTCTTTTTTTCCTCGTTCTATTTGGGACTGGAATAGGAAAAGAAATGCCTAGCAGTGGTACAGTGTACCCTCCGCCACACACCTTACGCTGAATTGCGGAGTATGTGTGTAGATGTACTTTGAGCTGAATGTTCTGCATTTTTACGTCACCAGATTTCTATCGGCATTTCTCATGGAAGGTTTATTTCCTTTAATTGTGTTAAATATGAAGGAATAGACTTATTTCAAACATCTTTGTTGTGATGAAGTGGATGAAATATTTGCGTCTAGTGAAGGCAACACTTTATAACTTTATGCATAGGTCAAATGAAACAGTTCAGTGGTATCATAGGAGTATCTCTAGGTGATATAAATAAATCGAAAAGCAAGTAGTAAAAAGTAGTATTAATTTCATAGCACCATATGACAATGACACAGAGGAAGAATTGCCTAAAGTGCTTTTATAAATTAAACAGAATTTTCAAAATTAATTTCAAAATGTGTCTAAAACGGCTAGTTTGCTAATTTTTGTTAAACTAGTGAAAAATAGTTGCACCCCTACAGGCAGAGAAGCGATAAATAATATGTATTACTGAAAGTGACCGAAAAACAACCTTAAGTGTTAGACAATAGACTCACGTGAAAGACTTCAGTATGTCTGTGTTGAACATGATATGTAGATGAGGCGGGAACTTTGCAATGCTACTGTATAGCAATGAGGGGGTGTTATTAATTTGAAAAATAAAAAAGTTAGGGGCTACGGTGGTAAAATTGCAGTCCAGTTTTATTTCAATATGTTATGCCAATAGGCATAAAAAATAAGTTCAAATGTTTGTGAAACTTAAGGAACGTAACTGCGGAGTCATCAGTCCCTAAAATTACAAACTATTTATGAACTATCTTATACTAAAGGCGACACATACATCCATGCTCGAAGGGTGATTCGAAACTCCGACGGGGAATGGCCTCGCGCATCGGAGAATAGCGCCGCAATGCGCTTGGCCACTCCGCCGCGGCGCAATAAGCATCCCCAAATGTTTTGTGAATAGGTCAGTAATATTGGATCTTGTTGTTGTACTGTTATGAGAAACCTTTCGAGGAAGTATGAGCGGGATGATAAGTTCATTCATCACCCACTGACACGTTCAAACCTATCTCCCATCCTGACAACCTTTTTGTGTAACTAAATAAATGATTTACCCTGTTTTAGAAGTTCTGTGAGGACCAGAGATTCGACTGTAGCTTGCATGAGCTTTGCAAACCTTACAGTAGTTTGGTAGTCATTGGGCTAAGGAATTTCAACGATGTTCTGTTGCTTGGAACCAAGCTGCTTAGCAGATGATCAGATGGGTAATGGTTCCAACTACCCCTGACGACACCCCACAACTGTCCGTGTCACGTCATATCGAGTAGGCCGCGATCGCAAGATGACTGGCTGGCCTGTGGGACACAGCCCACTGCTTTTTAGCAGCCAGTCAGTCAGCTAGCGATCACGGCCTATCGCAGTGACGTGACATGGACTGTTGTGAGGCCTTATCTCTAGAAGTTGTTGCCTCTTCCTCCATGGGGAGAATGAAACGGTAATTTGCTGGTGCTCATCGCCCTGTAAGTATGAAACGGTGTCGGCCTTGAGTTTCTTGCTATACTTCGTAATTTGGCAAATGTTCAAAAATGTTCAAATGTTTGTATAGCTTATGGGACTTAACTACGGGGTCATCAGTCCCTAAACTTACAAACTACTTAACACTAAGGACGGCACAAATATCCATGCCCTAGGGGGATTCGAACCCCCGACCGTAGTGGCCGTGCAGACCGTGACTGACGCGCCGCAATCCCCTCGGCCACCGCGGCCGGTCCGGAATTTGGCACTGAGTCGTACCTTATCTCTCTGTAACTTCCAAACGAATTTCACTTCCACGCTAAATTTCAAAATAAAGTTTAATTACTTTTTCGGTTACATTTTCCGAAAGTTTGTGTGTAGAAGTCATTGTGAGATAATCTTTATCCGTGAGTAACAGTGAATTTAACCGTTATGAGATTAGCTTAGTGTTTCATTCTTCAGTTGATTACCAAATTGAAATGGGTGTTTGTTTAGGCAAATTGTGAAATCTTTTCTGTCATACTGAATGTGATTCTAGTGTGGTCGTTCCTCCTTGATCGGTGTCTTTTATAGCATTATTGTACACTAAAACAGATACCAAGCAGTTTAAATAAATGGATCATTGCGTGATTGCAGTTAGTCATTTTATGCCGTGTGTCTGGGAATATCTTATGCGAGACAAGGACTTTTGGTTAAGTCGAACACATTGTAGTTGTAGACAGAGTCTGCCATGTATCCTTTATTTCGCTTCTGAAGCGAATGTCATGCTGTGTTATTTTCGTATGTAATATTACGATTTAAAGTAGCACCGACAAGAATAACATATTTCTCCTCCTTTGAGATTTATAGATGGTTACATATTATTAATTGGTTCGTCATCTCAGCAGTGACATACTTGTCTTACTCCCATTTTCATCCTTCCTGATATCAGCATTTTCTGTATTTGCCTACCTTCCCTTTTTTGTGTTATTGCCTGGTGAGCTATCCAGCGATTGTCTCTTGGATGGTTTCCCTGATCAGCATAAGGATTCAGCAATATCGTACTTGAAATCAAACAAAGCCATCTGGGTTTTCTCTTCAATACTATTTGTCAATACAGGCTCTCTTGTGAAGTATCCAAGCAACAACACAACTCATGTGAAGTATGTACTCTAGAGTCACTCGTGCGGACTTCTACACGTTAAGTCTGTCGTGTAATAGGACGGAAGAAAACATTAGCCATTCCCGACCTATATTGGTGTGTCGTTTAATACCGCATTTACCCAACTGCTGTAAGTACATGCTGCCATGTGCCGTGGTGCACGAGAAGCATAGCTGTATATCGAAGTATACACTGTGCTTGAATGAGTCAGATTACGTGAGATAGTATAGAGTTCTGAAAATATGTATATTTAAATATACACAGTGCAATACATATTTAATACCTACGTGTAATATCTGGCTTTTACAATATTGACACGTAAGTGTTTTATCGAATTTAATGTCGAGTGAAGGTTTTGGGATCAAATTATCATAGTATATTATGTTGTTCTTATTTTAATTCTAGCACTTCTATTTCTTTGGTTCTTTGGGTACTGCAAAGTAAACTCTATGTGCATTTTTAATAGCAATCGCTCACGGATAACTCTTCCATCTAATATATAAAGCAGAGTGTCCGTATATTTGTACATGTTGCATACAAATCCACAGTTTTGTTCCAATCTTTATGAAATTTTGCTCACGTAAGCTTCAATCCATGAGAACGGTCGCCGTAGGTGTAAGAATCACGTACGATACATAGTTCACGAAATATGACGTCATAAACAATGAGATATGCAGAAAACCGCTATATTTAGCTGCAGGGTTAAGAATCATATACGACAAATGATTCAGAAGATATGACGTCATAAACAATAGGATTTTCAAGAAAATGCCACATAATGCGGCGAGACTTTATAAATACGCTATACGAGAATCAGAGTACTTAGCGACTTGCAACAAACTTTATACATAATTTCAAACCTTTATTAAACTTTCTCTCGCTGACAAACATAGCAAAATGATGAAAGGAAAAAAGTTTCTCGCTTACTACTTTTCCGCTGTTTATGGAGTAAAACTACGTCTCTCGGTATGACGTTACAATTTATAATTTGAACAGTACAAATTGTAGCGACAGGAAATTTTACAGACAGTATACACATATATAGTTGAGTGTAGCTTCTAAATTGTATCACATTCCGACACGTAGTTCATGAGATATGAGCACATAAACAGTAACGTTAATGGAATACCGCCCCATTACGCAACAAGTTTTAATCTATTACGTCTGTACTACTAATTGTATTCCCAAGAGGTTTTACAGACATACATACCTGATACAAAATGAATATATACCTTAAAAATGTCAGGAATAAATAAATATCCGGGCAACGTCGGGTTTTCGGGTAGTTTCTTATGAAATTAATTATCAATAAATAACTTCGGCAACAGTTTTTATTGCTACCTCTTCTTCTTTATTCTATTCTCAAATGGTTGTAACTGTACGATAGAGCTTGATTCTATTAGAGACGCTTTGTAATAGAATTTTCCTGCGAAGAGTCGTTTGTGCAAGACTACCTAATCACTGACATTCTGTGAACTGGTTAATTAGTCTCTGTGCTAATTTTTGCGTGTGTCTGGTATTGGTAGTGGCAAGCGCTCCACACCCGCTTCGTGTTGTGCGGCCCGCGATGCTGCCGCGAGATGATAGTGTTGGGGCTGTCGTGCCGCGGTCCGCTCTGGCCAGTGTGGAAGCCAAACGACGCCTGCTCCGGACTGGCAGCACTGCGGGCGGCTGATGGCTTCGCAAGGCCAAAGTCATCGAAGCGTTAACAGATCGCGCCAAGTGCGCCGGCCACAATCTTGACGCCACGAGCTGGAGCAGAGGTCGCGTCTTAAGCGGGGGGCCTCCGCGCCGACTGCAGCTACACACGGCAGGCAGTGTTCTGTTGTCCACGCGACGAAATAAGAGAAACACGTTTTTTGAAAGGTTTTATACGTGCAATTCCAATCATACAGGGTGATTCTTAAAGTTAATGAACAACATGTCGAGATGATCGTGTGGAAAATTTAGAGATGGAATCTAATATATAAAGCAGAGTGTCCGTATGTTTGTACGTGTTGGATACAAATCTACAGTTTTGTTCCAATCTTTTTTGAAATTTTGTACACGTAAGCTTCAATCCATGTGGACGGTCGCCGTGTTTTCCCAAGTTCTGTGGGCGAACAAAGAACCCGGTTATACTTACATAAGTAACCAGAATGACCACTGACTCCGTTTCTGATCTCGGCCCCGTTCACGCCACTGTCAACTTTAGAAGGATTCCAGTATCCTTAAAAACAATAAAGTGAGAAATTATGCTTACTGTGAATTTATTTCTGCTAGTGGCTTTGAAGAAATACACAACAAAATTTTCCCATGAAAGAAATCTGGAGAAACCAAAACACGTGGCTAACAGTGTGATGTTAGATGAGACTAGAGTAGACAAAATATTGTATCAGTGTTATTACTAAGAAAGAAAGAAAAATACTAAGTCATGGGAAGTGAAAGTATATAAAACATCTAAAATTCCATGTCTTAGTACCGAGCGAGGTGGCGCAGTGGTAACGCATTGGACTCTCATTTGGGAGAATGGTGGTTCAAATCCACCTCCGGCCATCCAGGTTTAGGTTTTCCGTCATTTTCCTAAATCACTCCAGTGAAATGCCGTGATGGTTCCTTTCAAAGGTCAAGGCCGATTTCCTTCCTCATCCTTACCCAAAACTCCGAGCTTAAGCTCCGTCTCTAATGAGCTAGCTGTCGACGGGACGTTAAACCTTAAGCTTCAAATGTTCAAATGTTTGTTAAGCTTATGGGACTTAACTACGGGGTCATCAGTCCCTAAACTTACAAACTACTTATGAACTACTTACGAACTAGGACGACACAAACATCCACGCCCGAGGGGGGATTCGAACCCCCGGCCGTAGTGGCCGTGCTGACCGTGACTGGAGCGCCTCAGTCACCTCGGCCACCGCAGCCGGCCCTTAAGCTTCCTTCCATCCTCCATGTATGAGTATAAAAATTCTAATTGGTAGATGAAATGAAATTCGCTATCAGTGAATTTGATGATGATTTAATTAGGACATGACGGTTTTGGACCTATCCTATCCTAAATAAATCACTATCATTTATGACTGGAACTAGTTTTCATGTTACACTATTTAAAGAATGACTCACACAGTTCTACAGCTTTAATTATGAAATTAATCCACATAAATATTTTGTGTCGTTAAAGCAATTAGAGAAATAGACAAAATTCTGGAAAACAGTTTTTCGATAAAAAGTTAATTGTAGATATGAGTAGATATTTTTATATCAGATGCCGCGCTGAGCTGTTTGGTGCTAGAACCGACGCGTAGTTATTCCTTGCCTAGCGGAGCTTTGACACTGACGTCTAAAGAACCATAATTGTGTCCCATTTTACAAACTTCTTCTGTCGTTTTGTCTTTTTCACCGATAGCCCCTTATGCAAGACCGAAATCGACTTTTCGAAGCTTTTCAGCATGGAAGGACGCACGGGAAGGGCACCATAGTAATATAGAGACTTTATTCCCGTATGGAGTTTCTCTCTCTCTTACATGCCATTGGGTGAGTGTGAGGTAAAGAGAAATATAAATGGACAGTTTCCTAGCTCTCTCATATACTCCAGAAGTGATGGAGAATCTTTCGCAAAAAGCAAGTGACTGTAATTCGTTGACGGTATTAAAGATTGACTCGGAGAAGCTTTTCAGAGGAGAAGATGAGAAACGTAACAGTTTTGGACATAATATTGGATGCCAAGCAGCAACATGAGCTTAAGACCTGTGAAAGACTTAGGAAGTACCAGTACGATCTGACCCCGTAACAAACTTCGCTGGAATTAAAATATCTTCTTCAACAGGAACTAGCGCTACAAATAGATGAAGATCTGCATAACTGCATATACATGAGATCCATTAGCGGCGTGATAGTCATTTGTTTGTCGTATCCAGAGAGTCACTACAGATAATTGGTTGGATGCTGGAGCTTTCATCCCACTATTTTTAAGGTCATTTTTACATGACTAATGACAAACACTACTTCCTTCTTCTATGCGGTCTTACAGATGCGTGAGGCATAGACACATATTCTTCCGCTGTTACAGTCAACATAGTTGCGGGGCTCGTGGCAGAACAACACATGACGGCAGCCCTTGCAGCCAGCCACCTACACACGTATACAGGGTGTTTCACTAAGTGTGTTTGCCTCTGTAACTTATAAAATAATAGGAGACGGGAAATTTTAATGCGGCATGTCAACACAAGAAATGTTACACTTTCTGCGGAGCTATGAACATAGTTTATTGTATCATTTTCCAAAGAGTTACAGCACAAAGATATAATTTTTTAAATGGAACAATAGCATTAAAATTTCCCGTCAACTATTATTTTATAAGTTACAGAGGCAAACACACTTATTGAAACACTCTATATATCCCAGAACAACATCCCTCTCGTTCGACGAAATATTTACATTTCGAAAGAGAGAAGAAATGACAATACTGTAAAGCACTAGAACAACTGTCTTAACAGCATACTAAGACAAATTTGGAACTACTCTCCTGCTAGATCTTCTGCTCCGTTTTAGGATCAATGTATGAATGTTCCCAGCTGGGCGTAGCCTAAAGTTTCATTGCATGTTATTTCGATGGGGGGGGGGATTGGGGGAGGGGGCACCAGCTCCCTTGATTACTACGCCCACAGCATTGGTGGTGGCCAACCTGTAGTTGCAACCGAAACTGTATTGTCCTCCTCCGGCATCATCATGGAAACAGGACGGGGCGATTAGAATAAAATGTTGCTACTTGTGAGGGTCCTCATGAAAAACAGGTGATTGTAGGGAAATGAAACTTTATGAAAAAATATTAAGGACACCCTGGAAGATCTTCCGTTCAATAATAAACCTGTAATACCGCACTGTTTGTCATTAATCTATTTGAACACACCTTTCTACATAACTACACAACCAATTTCTGAGGGGTTTTTAAAGGTCACTTAACAATGTTAGGGGCAACATAAATGCATTATTTCATCAAAACTGATTAGTGGAGGAACAGTGTAGCGTAATTTAGCGTTTCATCTGTAACCGTCGTGTTTGCTTGAACATACCGCTCTCTTATGTAACGGACGAATTTGTCGGGCGGAGTCTTATACTTTCTCGTCTTCCATAAATAATTTTGCCACTAGGGTGGAGAAGGAGCTTTTCATGACTTCTCCATCAATCTGTTCATAAAGCTTACTTTAAACTGAAAATAAGGTGACCACAATACAAGCTAAAATAAAGTCCTGATCAAAATGTTGGAAAATAATAGAAAGAGAATCTATTAAAGGTACCTTGCTAAATGATACCACGTCATCACTCACCAACAGATCTGTTATATTACGCCTGACGTTATGAAGTCTCTGGATAAACTCCAAAAAATTACAAATGTGGTGACTACATTTTTCCACTAATGTTTTTAATAGTGAATCCAGTCACTTGGTAGAAAGACACGATGGTGAAGCAATAGTGCTTCTTATTGGTGGCATAGGCAGATCCTCTAGATGATCATTTTTATACAGTTTATGAACTTCAGGAAGACCCCGTAAAATGTTAGTGCTACCGCCAGCTCTTTAGTTAAGACAGAGACTGTAGCTTCCTCCAGACCCTTTTTCGTTAAATCTATTCAGATGTTTGTAGAGCTTATGGGACTTAACTACGGGGTCATCAGTCCCTAAACTTACAAACTACTTATGAACTAGCTAATACTAAGGACGGGACAAATATCCATGCCCGAGGGGGGATTCCAACCCCCGACCGTAGTGGCCGTGCAGACCGTGACTGGAGCGCCACCGCGGCCGGCCGTTAAATCTACAACAGGCCGTCGAACACCACATGCTTCATGAGGAGGAAGGTCTATATAGGTTATACTTGCTCGTCTGTCTTCTTGTAGTCACTTCATGAAACCTGTCAGACATCTCCCATGTCGTACCATCAAACCTTTTCCACGAGTCACGAGATAAAACTGGTGCTATCATCAAACGCAATTGATACTGTCCTTCAGAAACACTATACACCTGTCTATGAGAAAACCGTTTCCTTTCTTTGGCAATAGTAGATCCAGCCTTACATAAAATTCTAGCTATAACGTTCTTGACAAAGTGTACCAACCTTACAAAATCTGGAACAATCCCGTGGTTCCGGCACTTCAGTAATAAACTCAAAGAGCTCAATAGCCTTGCTGTTTATTGTCCTCATTTATCCAAACTATGGACACATGAAAACATCTCCTCCCGAATAAGTACTTGATGAGTATTTTCAACTTTTCGAGGTGTGAAGAGTAATCCAACAAATTTCAATAAGTATTATTAAATTTTATTTGTTGCTATATCTCATGTGCCGTACTATCAGGAGAAGCAGGCAGATAAAATCAGGCAATGCGCTTTTTAAGACACTTTAGTTCTAATTCAGGTTACTAATTCGCTTTCCGCATCGTAGGTTCTATGTGACACTAACAAACATCATATTCTAAACATCCTGATATGGCGACAGGTAGGAACATTGTCTAACATTTTTGAGGTCCAAATGTTACGGTTTGGGGAGGCATAATGTTACATGACATGTGACCTCCAATTCTGTGAACAAAGAACACTTACCAGTCATCGCTATTATGTCACTGTACGGCTTCTCCATGTGCGTCTACTCCGGGTTGCATTCGGAGAAAACTTTATTTTAATAGACTGCACGACAGCAAAGAACTGCGTTGGTGGAGAAGCTATTAGAATGAGAAAATATTCGGCAATTGCACTGGCTTGCCAGTTCCCCCAACTTATATGACAATCGAGAACATGTGATATTTCTGGGCGAGACGTATTAGCGCTAGTGAACATGCTTCTATGGCCGCCAATCAGTTACCTGTCTCATGATTTAGGAATGGACCAACCTATTACAAGAGATCCTTACCAGACCCGTCACCAGTATGGGAGTACATTTTCCTATTAGAAAGCATGTTTCATGTTTTGAAATATCAAATGGGTCACCATAAGACGTTGAGACATCAAAGTATTTTTCTTTTTAATAGAAATGTCTTTTTTCCGTGAGGGAATGTGTGCGTGACCTAGAGCGCTATGCTACGGATTGCGCGGCCGCTCACAGTCGGAGGTTAAAGTTTTCCCTTGGGCATGGGCGTGTGTGCTTGTTTGTTGTCTTTATTAAAAAATGTTCAAATGTTTGTATATCTATCGGACCAAACTGCGTGGTCATTAGTCCGTAACTTACAAACTACTTAAACTAAGGTAAACTAACCTAAGGACAACACACACACACACACACACACACACACACACACACACACACACACACACACACACACACACATGCCCCAGGGAGGACTCGAACCTCCGACGGCGAGCAACCGCGCGCTTCGCAGCGAGGCGTCTTAGGCCGCTCGGCTACTGTTGTCTTTATGTAAGATAGTTTGCGTAGTTTGTCAGTCTAGCGACCAACGATCCTAGCACTTTGTTTCCTTAGATTGACAGACATATGAATTAGAAATAACTTTAACTGTCCTGACCACAATTGCACTTTATTAAGGCCTTACTCGTTTCGACATGTCGACATTATCATAGGCTACAGACAGACAATGGTATTAATATTCCATCCAACACTTTGATAAAACATAACAAACGGGTAAGACCATCTTTACACTCACCAAAACTATTAAAAATTGTTAAAAACTGAAAAATTATAAATTCCCCTTAAAACTATTAGTGTCACAGACATACGTCATACATAAAAAACGTTCGCAATTACTCCCAGATCATTTCTGTAAGACAGTCAAGTGCCTACTGAGGTCTGACTACTATACGGAAAATATGCCAGATGGTGACACTATCTTTCTTTTTCCTTTCTCTCCACATCCACACGTTCAAAAATGTTCAAATGTTTGTTAAGCTTAAGGGACTTAACTGCGGGGTGATCAGTCCCTAAACTTACAAACTACTTATGGACTACCTTATACTAAAGGCGACACAAACATCCATGCCCGACGGGGAACGGCTTAGCATATCGTAGCATAGCGCTTCAATACGCTCCGCCGCGGCATACGCACATTCACTCACTCATTCTGTGAATTATTTTTTAAAATACATTTTTAAATATCTTAGTGCTGTACAAGATTTCTTTTCAAACTATAAAACGTTTAAAATCATTGAATGCACTATAGTTTGACATCTTCAGGCCAGATAGTGTTAAGTAACGCACTGCTGACAGGCACCAAAATTATTGTATCTTTACTGAATTCAGGTGAGAGAAAATGTGGGAGTGGGGGAAGGGGGGCAGGTGACGGGGAGAAACATACATAAAAGTACTGCGAAAGAAGAGCAGCTACTAAGCACCAACTGCCTACTGTGGCAGAAAATATTTGCATAGCACTCATCTAAACTTGTATACTCTAAGAAAAAACATTTTTGTACAGTACTCAATGAGTTTAAAAGTTTTATAATTTTATACAGCACCTATTTAAATACTGTATAATTTAACAGAAAACAAATTTTTGCAGCACTAAGATATTTAAAACTGTATTAAAAAAATTATTCACAGAGTGAGTGAGTGAATGTGCGTGTGTGGAGAGAGAGGGAAAGAGAAACGCAGTGTTGCCAGACCTCATTGTTCATTTCTTACAGAAATGTTCTGGGGGAATTTTAAACTTGTTTTATGTATGACGCATGTCTGTGACACTAATAGTTTTAAGGGAAATTTTTTAATTTTGCCATTTTTAATAATTGGCTCATTTTAGGTTACGGTAGTAACACTAAAAGTAGGCCTTTGCGATCGTATTTTGACTCGAAATTTAAATGAAAATAACGGCTTAACCATGCATCTGACACGAAAATTGAATAACCGAATTTGTAGAGAAGAAACTTCTCTACACGTTTGCTCTCTAATGTTTTTTTCATATATCGTATTGTTTCAGAGATATTTGCAAAAATAACGGCGATTGTGGGATGGATGTATGTCTGTCTGTCCGTAACGTGTTCCCTGTTTTTAAGACGAACCGTTCAACCGATCAGCACCAAATTTTGCGCACATAATTGTAGGCCGCCAGAGACCAGAACCTCCTTTTGAAAACTTTTCGGACAAAAAATACGGCAGTAATACCAAAAAAAGCCGTTTGTAATGTAATTTTAACTGCAAATAAACCGTTCATCTGATGCGAAAATCCAATAAACGACTTTGTAGAGAGGACAATTATCTACAACTTTGTTCCCTTATGTTTTTTTCATATCTCGTATCGTTTGAGAGATATTTGCAAAAATAAAGGAGTTTTGACACCCTCCATTAAATTAATGAAAACCAGCCGTTCGCAGATGTCACGTGACATTCCCCGCCCAGAACTGACCCTGGCATACGCCATCTTGCGTTGCATATTTGATGATTTTCTTATTTTAACTTATACGTTGTCATTTCAAAGCAATGGCGCACTGAAGAATTAACAAAAAGACGTCGTTCTTCGTACGATAAATGATAATCTAGTGTCTACAAATGCCATATTAGCATCAGTTAACAATGGCCATCAATAGTATGAGATTAAGGAACGCAATTCCTAACTGTTAGTTGTAGCGTAGTGGAACATATAAAAATTACAAATCTAAAGTGGGCCGTAAAATACGTCAGTGCGATTTTTTTTATAGTTTTGGTGAGTGATGTTGCTCGTTTTTTCTTCTTTTATCAAAATGTTGGATGGGATATTAACACCCTTGTCTTTTTGAAGCCTTTGAGAATGACGACATGTAGAAACGCGTAGGCCTTAATAAAGTGCAATTGTGGTCAAGACAGTTGAAGTTATTTCAAGTGCATCAAAATGGCCACCACGTCTCACAAATGTCTAATGCAGACAACAAGAAATATACTAACATCTGTATTTTTTTTTTTTTTTTCATTTTGATAAAAAATCCGCTTCGGCTGCAATTAACTTTTATTTAAAAAAGCACTACCGGTATCGCGTCCTGTAGACGCATCATCAGGTGCTCTGCAATGTACATATATGAAAGAGACTTACAAGGGCGTCTTTTGAAGTTAAGAGAAAAATATACAACAACATTGCTGACTGTAAAATAAAATTAAGTAAATCTTAGAAAAGTACTCACTAAAATTCCTCAGAGAAACATATCTGTCTTTTAGCCTTCCTCAGCGTTCACGTAAAATTTGAAACAATTAAATGCTTCTTAACTTTACACCCTCATTAAAAATATAAAAATTGAACGCTATTGCGTTAGTCATGTTCTTAAAATATTTTGGGGGAGGAGGGCAGGTGAAACCTATAAGAAAATGCAATACTTTTACAAAAATGTCTTGGATGTACACTGTACTCGACGCGAAAACCGATTGTACTTTTAGTAAAGGTTCTTTTAGTAAGAATAATCGGTTCTAGCGTCGAGTACAGTGTAAATCCAAGACACTTTTGTAAAAGTATTGCATTTTCTTATAGGTTTCACCTGCCCTCCTCCCCCAAAATATTTTAAAAAGATGACTAACGCAATAGCGTTCAAGTTTTATATTTTTAATGAGGGTGTAAAGTTAAGAAGCATTTAATTGTTTCAAATTTTACGTGAACGCTGAGGAAGGCTAAAGGGCAGATATGTTTCTCTGAGGAATTTTAGTGAGTACTTTTCTACGATTTACTTAATTTTATTTTACAGTCAGCAATGTTATTGTATATTTTTATCTTAACTTCAAAAGACGCCCTTGTGAGTCTCTTTTATTTATGTACATTGCAGAGCACCTGATGATGCGTCTACAGGACGAGAAACCGGTAGTGCTTTTTTAAATAAAAGTTAATTGCAGCCGAAGCGGATTTTTTATCAAAATGAAAACATATGTTTGCGGATGCCCGAAATTCAAGATAACATGCTCTGTCTTTTCTATTTGACTCAATGCGCACATGTTTCAGTCACCTTGTGCACATACCGTAGCATTTCACTCTATGTGTGGCCCAACTTTATCACAAACCTGTTACTTGTCAGTGACATATAATCCGAAAACTTATTTTCTTTTCGTCCTGATATTTTAGACACCAGTGTAGCATTTGAAAGAGTGACAACGATACTCGATGTATAATTGTAGCGCCCCTAGGAATAACTTCGCCGGCCGCGGTGGCCGAGGAGACTGAGGCGCTCCAGTCACGGTCTGCACGGCCACTACGGCCGGGGGTTCGAATCCCCCCTCGGGCATGGATATTTGTGCCGTCCTAGTTCGTAAGTAGTTCATAAGTAGTTTGTAAGTTTAGGGACTGATGACCCCGTAGTTATGTCCCATAGACTATACAAACATTTGAACATTTTTGAATAACTTCGGTACTTGCTTGACAGGCTTGATGAAGTGAGTTCTTCCCGGAGAGTTGGTGGTAAAACGATGTCGAATGTGACTGTAAAGCTGGTTGCTGTCAGACTGTAAGCATTGTCCGTTTGCGAGTGCAACAGGCTGTACTGGAGGGCCGGCGCGCAGGCGAGGCGACGCAGGCGGTGGCAGGGTGCCAGTTCTCGAGACAGCGCAGCTATTAAGCCCCCAACTCAATACCAGGCAGAGGCGCTCCATCTGCCGGCAGACTTCCACAAATTACCGCCCCCTCCGCCCCGCATTGCACTTTGGAGATGAATCACTAGTGTGATCATAATCCTTCAGACCCACACAGCCCGGCGCTGGCCGGAACGGCTTTGCGGAATGAGAAAGCAGTTGCCTGAAGTGACACAGACTCCGCTAACTTTTCTGGATTGTCACTGCACACATTCGCTGCTGCCAGCTCCACTTACTGAAACTTAAATTGCAGTTGGCCTCGGCTACGTTTTTGCTCTATAACACAACACATTCTGCTAAACTAACTTTTCTCTCGGCGTAACGTTGGGATAACTTCTTCAAATTGTCCCTGATTTTCACATGGTAGACTTCTTTAATAGATTATTAGGTGTAAAGTTCTCACTAATTGTATTTAATGCTTGAATATGTTGTTTTACTGACGACAAACGGACAGTTTCAAGCAACCTGTCACTTCATAGGTTACTCTCAGTTAAACATTCATATATTCTTAATACATCGCACGTGGCATGGAAAATGTCTCTCGAATCGAACTTCCTTTGAAAGATGAATGATGAAAGTTAGTTTACGTACCACTATTCAATTTCTGGTTACGCTACGAATACGACACCCGCAAATTGGATGAATGTTTTTCCGTGCCCCCCAAAGTGGCACCCTGAGTCAGAGAATAACTACCCAACAAGAGTTTAAATGTTTGTAAAGCTTATGGGACTTAACTGCGGGGTCATCAGTCCCTAAACTTACAAACTACTTATGAACTAGCTTATACTAAAGACGACATAAGCATCCATGCCCGAGGGGGGATTCGAACCCCCGACAGAGAACCCAATAAGAGTGAACCACGTCTTGCACTGAAGGGGAAAGTACAGGGTTTTTTAGCTGTTAAATTAAATAATTTAAAAATAGTTTCATGTTACGTAATTCAGTTACATTAATTGTGAAACACGTCTCGGAATTGCATGAAACCTGTTCCATTTCTTAATGAATTACGGGTTAGCTTAGGATTTTCAGATGCAACTACTGAAATTTCTGCTGCAGGAAATGACAAAAGACGATGGTACTATCATTTCACGTTTGTCTCCTGTGATTGCGTCTTTAGTTAATTTATCAGCGATTTAAATTCAAAGATTACTCATTTGTTTCAATATTGTAGTTCTATAAGTGACGAATTAAAAAAATAACTCTTCACAATTCGCAAAAATCTTAATACGAATTATTAACTTTTATCAAACTAATTATAGGATTTTGCGGTGATATTTGCAGTTGTGCGGAACTTTCACATCAGCTACGTGAAATACTCTTTTAATCTCTTTAAGGAGTTGACATACAAAAAGAATAGTACACAAAAATTTAACTCGAAACTGAACACACTCGACGATAATAATTCTCATGTTGTTATTAGTAGACCATTAAAATAAGGACGTAAAAATTTTAATGTTTTGTAAACCAAGGACGTGATTTATAACGATTGTTTAACATTGAAAAACTGCATTCCCGGCAGCCACAGAAAGGGGCCCAACACCTGCAGTAAGCATTCCACGCCAATTGTACAGAAAGGCACGTCCTCCGGCTTCGTCACAAATACTTAACAGAAACCATTTTGGGTTGCCTAGACATGGACATAGATTTAACTATCTATCCCATGGGAGAATACGTCAGTAGCGTCAAATCAGGCCAATTTGTCAGATAGCTGATTTCGCCTTCTCATCGGATTCAGTGACCAAGAATGGGCGGGGTGAGCTGTTTCTTGCAACAAGGGAGTAGTGTTCCGGGCACCCAACGTGCTGGTCCCATATACATGTACGTATTTCAAGTCGTACGTAGTCTAGGAGAGCTTTTACAGGACCATTCAGGAGATTCACTGCTCGAACATGTAGTCTCCAGTAATCCCCCAGCCACCAGTCACCATGTACCTTGCTGATGTTGTATGTGCTTTATACAGTGAGTACTCTCTCATGTCCACTGTACATCTGTATGTACATTTATATATGTACAGTGGGCAGCATAGAATACTCACTATATAAAGCACGTATAACTTCAGCAAGGTACATGGTGATCGGTGGCTGGGGAATTACTAGAAACTACATGTTTGTGCCGTGAATTTTCTGAACGAACTTTTAACATCTCTTCTAGAGTAAGTACATCTGTATCTACATTTATCCTCTCTGAAAGTACTGGAGAGTCTAGGTAATGCCATCATGGTCCTAGACTCAATGATAGGAAAATCCTGACATTCACCTTCACGTTGTAGAGAGCATAGCGCCTAACGAATGCAGAGACCGAACATGTCCCGGTATAAGGAGATCCACCAGATTCCAAATGCTTTCTTGGACGGTAGAGGGACTGGTGAGATACTGGGCGCTCTCTTGACCAAGGGGTGAGAAATCCTCCCTAAAGGCGGAGAGCTACTGGCTGGCCAACTGCTTGGGAATGCAGAAAACACTGTATTCAAGATCCATATGTATAATCTCTAGTAACACATCATGTCTGTGTTCAAAACCAAATGTACCGGGGTTTCATGTCCCACAGTCGGATTTTGCATGTGCTGATCAGGAGCACACATGGCATATATATTCCACCACAGAAAAGCAGTGAGCTTGGGCAGTTTTCCGTAAAACTGTTGGTATGCCTTCCCATTTACTATTCATTAGCTTCCTCAAGATGTACATCTTGGTGGCATCTTTTTGGCAGGTCTTCTCGCAGTGAAACTTGTATGTCAGAAGGGATGCAGGTATGTTGGCCTGTCTATCTGTTCCAGGTACTTGCAATTCCAACTGACATTCAGATACTGTTTGCCTGTTTCAAGCGATGGTGAAAAGCATTAACTTGTGTCTTCGATGTATATCTATTGAAGAGGTTCTCTTTAAAGCATTCAGACATGATGTTTAACGACCGTTCATGTCGGAGGTTTCAGTCCACCCTCGGGCGTGTGTGTGTGTGTGTGTGTGTGTGTACTGACCCTAGAATTACCTACTTTACGTAGTTTGTATGTCTAGAGATGACCCCAGCAGTTTGATATTATATGTTTAACGAGATACTTTTCCTTGTACTTCATCAGTGTTCTTTCTTGTTCTGTAATGGTCAGATCATCGGCTTACAACAAATGCGTAGTTTATTGAGGTGTTGATTATGCATTAGAATGAAGATTACATCATGGGTGGGTAACCGGTGGCCCGCGGGCCAGATACAGACCACAATTGGTTTGAATCCGACCGGCGGAATACATTCGTGAGAAAGGGGGCGTGCTTTTGTACAGTGTCGTAAGTAAAGAAATATTGTAGAACAATCACAAATAAACGGAAACATACGAAATGAGGTGATTTAAAACTAATGTACCCCAAAAAAACATTTTATGGGGAAAATTTAGTGCCGTGGAATGTCGCCAAAAGAATGGGATTCACATCGTTGCGTTACTCCATACAAGAAGGTAGCCCTCGAGCTGAAGTTGGCATATGAATCCGGCCTGCGGGTCGCGAAAGTTTGCCCACAGCTGATTTACGTAACAGGGGACTAGGACATTGCCTAGGACGAGACATTTTTTCCGTCGATGCCATCGGTCGATACATCGGTCTGTTTTTCAGTAGAGATTCAATGACTTTTCTGTGCCGAACAACTTTGAGTGCGATGTGGAGGTATTTAATGAGCATCCTATAACTAATATGCAGAAATTTAATCCAGAAAAGAATCACCTGTCCACTGTTTGTTTTCAGATCCTTTATCTAGGTGGTCTACAAGGGATACGATTTCACTGGTTCACGATATTCCGGGTCTGAATGCAGCCTGTTAAGAAGTGAGCTTTTGTTCAGCGATATTTACCCTATGTGGTTCAAGGTCATTCGTTCATACAGATTGCGTTAAGAGTGCTATTGGGTTGTGGTCCTTCGGTTGACCCGTATTTTCCCAAGTTTTAGTAGCGTTGCTATCTTCTATTTTCTTCACAACATCGGGATATTACACGTATTTAGACAATGATTAAGGAGCTGTAAAATCCAATGTTTTGCACTAGGGACAAACTGATTGATCTGTTCCACACATATATCGTCGAATCCTGCTGCTTTGTCATGTTTCGTTCCGTTTAGCCCATCATTAAGTTCTTTTAAGGTAAATGATGCGAATATGTTTGATTCTTAGGTTTAGTTTCTACTAATTCTTATTTTCTGATATTTCTTGTTGGGTTTTCAATTTAGTAGTAGATGGTGGGCAATTTGATTGTGTTTTTCTGTACGCCATAGTTTTAATATCATAGGGTCACAATAAGTTGTATGACTAAGATCGGAGTCGCTTTCTTGCTTTGCATCATATCCATTCTTCGCAGAGCTAAGGCCCATTTCCTTTGTGTTGAATCACTAAAAGTTTTCATTAATGTTTTCCCACATTAGACTACTTCTTCAAATCAAGAATTCAATTTGTAAAGCGTTTAGAACAGGGTGGTTATAATTAAAGTGACGCTGTTCCAGGTGTAGCAGAGCGGGTTGCATATATCGCATGACGCTGAAACGTCCTGAATATCTTTAGTAATTGGTGCGGTCGCTGAACATGATAAAATATATAGTCCACTTTCTGCCACCAGGCGAATATATGGCACTGTAAGCGATCAGAATACAGTGTGGATTCAGGAATAAGGGAGGAGCGAGTGAACACGTTATACCGGTGGTTGTGGCACATTTATTAATATTTGGTCACAAGTTATAACATGTGTTAAATATAGTCTCCCGACTTAGCAATACGCTGCATCCATAACATGACATGGCCAACAGTTACACGCAGCATATCCTGTGTAATGTGTGCGATATGTCATCTTGAGCTATCCTTCTGATCAGGAAGTTTCTGGATACATCCCTGATAGACACCATCCTTGAAATATCACCACAACCATGGAATCAGTTTGGGGAATGTGGAAGGCCATACATCTTGAATGTGCCTATAGTTGGCGTCATGTGGGAAGGCACTTCCGCGCATAGAGGTGGAGCGATAGGGGAAGCGTGAAAGTGGGTAGGTACGGCCAAGCGCCAACAGTTGAACCTGCGGCCAACCGACCTCCTACAGAATGAATGTTATTGGCTGCCAGAGCGGCAATGGAGGGGGATGCGCAGAAGGGCTGAAAACTGGGCCGCCTTCCCATGTGACGCGGACTATATACATGATGCGGTCGTCATGGAAGGTTTTTCGTAGCTCATCTTTCACCTGGCTAGCGACATATTGAATGAAGCTAGTGGCCTGAACACAGTTTCTTTTTTGCAGAGCCGGAATCACGTATTGTAGGAGGAGATAATTATAAGGCCCAGTTCTTACTGTACTGCTAACTGGACCACAAGGTTTAATCTCCTCAAAGAAAAACGGACCTAGAATGACGGAGATTATGAAACGACACCACATAGTGCAGTGGATGTTCCTGCGCAACTTGTGAGGGAGTAGAAAGCAAATGCGCCAGTTCTGTGCGTCCTGTGCAACGTGCAGTGTGAAATGTGCCTCGTCTGTCCAAAGAATAGTCCCTGGTCACATGTCTCCCATTTATATATCACAGAAAAAAAAACACAATGTCACGGGGTTGTAGCCTATCTTCAAGCTGCATTTGATGCACATTACGAATCTTTTGTGGATACTATTGTGAAATGCAGTGCAAAATCTTTTGAACTGTTGACTAGCGACAGCTCGCGCACTGGCTGCTGAATTTGAGGCGTGTGCTGCACAGTCGGCTACAGCAAAAGCAACTTCGACAACTGCCGTGGGAATGGGACGCCCTCCTCTTCCTGCTGCACCCCATAATTCACCTGTAACTTGGAATTTATTGATCATATCCTGTAGCCCATTTATTGACATAGGGCCTCTTCGCAGCTGTTAATGTCGGCGATATTTCCGCAAGGCATCGCTGCTGCTCCTGCCGTTCTGATGAAAAAACCTTAAACAGCAGTGCACGGTCTTTCTTTCAGACCGCCATTGCAGTCTTACAGAAAACTTCAACTTTGTTAATCCGTTACACTAATAGCCACTTCACAAACAAATGAAAAGCGTCGCCAAGCAACTAATAGTATACGGATGTAAAACTAGGAAACATTTCACATTCTGACTGCTAACAGCGCCATATTTTTACCGGTAGCAGTAAGTGGAACTATAAATATTAGATTAATTCCGCGATCGCACCGGTTACCGAACACCCACGCAGTATCAGCGTCCTGCTATGTATACAGCCCGCACTACAGCATTCGGAACGCCATCAGTTATAACCAACGATACGGTAATTCCTCAGGATGTTGTTTGATCCGTCCGAGAATCGTGGGATAAAATATTCTCTACATTATTGGGGTATAGGTGTTCTATTAATCTTTTGAAACGTAGTTTTGAAAGTTTGGTTATTTTAAACAAGTGGGGTGATATGTTTTATTTCTGCATTTACTTTCTCAGCGTGCTCTCTCCGTGTTGCCAGTTCAAAGTTCAACCGACTGCAGCTCAAAACAGCATATATTTATAACTCGATAGGTCGGTATTGTGATTTAGGAAGAAGTGCTTATACAGTTTTTAAGCCTTGATCTTACACGTCTGCGCTTACAAAATAATTATCGGAGTAGGATTCACACTTCCAGAAGTTGCTGCCTAACCAGCGAGGTAGCTTGGGCTCATGGATCAGGGATAAGTTTTTTATTCCGCCCACTGCTCTAGTATGTGTTCGTTCTCAACTGTGTATTTGTATCCCCATGGTGTGCTGTGACAGTTAAGCTCACCTAAGGTGAACTGTGTTTACTGGTTGTTCAAATTTGGTGCTTTAGACAGGCTGAATTCCTCTCTGGGGTCTCATATACTGACAAAGTAAAAGTACCATATTCGACAGTCAGTAATCGCATGTTGTTACCAGCTCTACAAGTCTCTGGTGAGGCTATCTCACCTTTTGCGAAGATAGCGCTATAACATTTAGAATGTTGATTATCTATTGCAAATTGTATTAGTTCTGTTTCTGGTCTTACTGTATAAAGGCAGTGCCTAGGATATGTTTCTTGACTTCCTCTGTCTCCACGGGTTTTACTGTAGTCGTGGCTTGGAAAGCAGAACACTAATTGTTCGAGACTTACACCATGAAGTACGAACATAATAGTATTTTGGAACAGACTTCCAAATTATACGACAGCATAGTAAGAGATGCCATAGACATTTTCACCAGAGGATCACATCAACCGAGAGCAGGGCTTGGGAACCATCATTGCGCATTATCAAGAGAACTCTCTTCAAAATGACGATCTGGGAAACAAGACTGACAGAGAAACTACGTCATCGTTACCACAGACGCCAACGCAAGCGTCTCTGCAAATATCAACGCGCGCTTTTATGTGTGAACCGCGGAAGGAACACCTCTGGGGACCGAACAAGCAACTATCGACATGACCTCAGGCTCATCCAAATTGATGTGGCATGTGTGCATAAAAAAGTCAATAGTTATTATCTATTTTAATCTTCTCTAAACGTAATTCCACTTACTACAGGGAATTATTGCGCAGTCTTCTGTGTGCGTTTTCCACCTTTGAAGGAAAAAAATTCCTTTCTGCTTCACCTCATATTCGATAGTACACTGATATGTAACGTAGTAGCAATATTCACGAAATCCAACAATCTTATTTTCTGTATCTGTAACAACTTACTTCGTTCATCCAGCTTTATCTCTGTCTGACCTAGTAGTTTAGCGGTTTTAATTTACAACTTTTCCGTTCGGAGATAATTGTCTTTTAAATATGGTAATATCAGTAACAAATTCTTCATAAGCGTAACTGTCTTTTTCAACTAATCCACCAGTGGATTTTTAGTCTGAAACACTGAGTGGGCAACTATCAGCACTATTTAAACGTTCGTGTTATAGTTTAGCCATAATTTTCCACATGATACAATCTTTATACCTATTCTCTTGTTGGTTATATTTAGCGTGTCTTGTGTTATTGTATCCATAGAAACAAACAAAAAGTTTCTATGCTGAGTGTTTGGTACATAATATTTTTCGAAGCTTGAAGTATGGTTAAATGGATATGATTCGAAATACTTTCCAAACTCGGTATTAACATTTGTCAGAATTTACTGCAGAGAAAACAACTGTTACGTTTTTAACAAAGCTTTGAATTTTGGTTGCTATCGAATAGCGCAGCGCCGGCCGCGGTGGCCGAGGTGACTGAGGCGCTCCAGTCACGGTCAGCACGGCCACTACGGTCGGGGGTTCGAATCCCCCCTCGGGCATGGATATTTGTGCCGTCCTAGTTCGTAAGTAGTTCGTAAGTAGTTCATAAGTAGTTCATAAGTAGTTTGTAAGTTTAGGGACTAATGACCCCGTAGTTAAGTCCCATAAGCTTAACAAACATTTGAACATTTTTGAATAGCGCAGCGCCTTCCGGTTGAAATTCTTCATTGATGCACAGTAACAACTAGTCTCAGGTGCCAAGCCTTAAATCATCAGTTTTTGTGTCTTCTTAGGCAACTACCATTGTTAAACGCTAGCTGAGATTAACTTTTAAAATGGCATTAACTAGTAGTTGGTTTCGACTTTCCCTTTGTAAAATTGAGCGAGAGAAAAAAAAAATTGTTGGCTCACGTTACTTTTTCAGTTGATAACTGACAAGAGTTTCTGAAGAGTGGGTAACTCACAACAGCAGTCATAATTAGTAATGATTTTTTATGTCGTTTTGTCAACTGTATGTACTGTTCTTAATTGTAGCGCTGTAGGAGAAATATAAATAATTACTCGAAGGAAAAAGGCAACTGAACTTATTAATTTTACAATTACATCATTAAAATGACCTGGCCATATATCTTGTCACAGTGATATATATATATATATATATATATATATATATATATATATATATATATATATATAATTCGAGCACCGGATAAATACGATTGATTTGTATCAGCGGGAGCACTAGGTAAAGTTATCATGCTGTTTACCTTTCTTCTCTAGATAAATCTCAGAAACAGTACGACAAAACGAACGTGAACAGAAGAAATTAACATAGTTCGCAGATGTATGCCACCTTTCTACTTTGGGTTACTGACATGCCCGACGAAAACCGTGATCCGCGGGTATAAAAGGAAGATACACGTAATTGTCAATCGTAGCTCGACGATAGTTCGTTAATAGTAGATGCTACCGAAAACAGAAAGCAATTTCGGGTAGACTGTATACGAGTTTTCCAACTAATTTACTGAAGCGAAAATCTTTATGAAAAAGTGATAATGCTGGAAAATATTTCTTTTATAGCGCAAACATTTTGCAGTGGTTATTAGAATGTAAATATGGTTACTGTACGAGTCATTGCATATCATCGCGCTCTTTTAATGTTAACAACAATTTCTGTTCTCGGGCTGTCCTATGGTACCTTTATTAAATTACACTAGAGTACCCTCTTTCTGCTGATTCCGTCGTAGTTGCTCCATGTCGGCTGGGACTATCAACCACATTTGAAGCCTTTTATGCAGACACAAAATGCGATCGTATTGGACATTTGGGATCCCGTTCGCAGATACGAGCAGTATCCCGTGAGTGGAGAGGGGGGAGAGGGAGGGTGGGAGAGAGAGAGAGAGAGAGAGAGAGAGAGAGAGAGAGAGAGAGAGAGAGAGAGAGAGAGCTACAATACATCTGCTGACAACCAACGTGTCACTGCGAGAGTATGTAGGCGGAATTAATGGTGACATGAGTGGAAATAATTTCATCGAGGGCTAAGCTGTAACCGGCTGCTGTAAATGTCGATCGCACATTTCTCATTCCGAGTCACCTGAGACAAGGCAAATCATTTGTCACATTGCAGCCGTGCTTGCAGACAACTTCGCGCCGTATATTAGTCACTTTAGTAAAAGCCATTTCGAAACCAACCGTGTCGTTGCTCACTGTAGAATGAAAAACTGCTACCTTTGAAAATATACCAACCAACAACAGACTTTTCGTTATTACACTCGTGAACTAAATTGCAAATGCAGCGAGAGAAAAATCGGCCTTCTCGTAAAATCGCAAAATGTAGTCAGAAACGATGTGTTTAGTCACACGAGGGCGTACTTGAAATGAACATAAATTTGTTTATTCCGTGATCGCAAAATGATGCACGTAATACTGAAAAATTATTTTGCCAGTTGGTGAGATGTAAAATTAAACGCACTTGCCTGATGAAATATATTGTAGTGCTTACGTTATCATGTATAGAAAAGACATAGTTACAGATAGCGAGAAATCCATTATGTATTTTCTGATGATTTTATTTTCTTTCCGTACAAACAGAGAGAGAGGGAGAGAGAGAGAGAGAGAGAGAGAGAGAAATGAAGGAAGGAAGATTAGAGAGTGAGAAAGAAGTGGGAGGGAGGGAGGGAGATGGAAATAAGGAAGAACTAAAACGATGGAATTCCTAAGTTATATTTATCTAATTTTCCTATTTCTAAATAGCTTCTACTAGTTGCCCTCTGTTTTTTCTTGATTATTACAGCTTCCAAATCGTTTAGCAGTTGATAATCAGATATTGCATATTTTGAAGCATTAATGATGCATTGTTGGGGTCGTTTATCTGTGGCATGATATAGCAACGAAATAAGCCCTCATTGTGGCTACAATAATGTACATGTTGAGGTGTGCATTAGCTACACTTCATAGTACCCGTTTTCCTTTATCACACTTTACTCCTGAAATCATGATATTACACTGATCAGCAAGAACATTATGACCACGACTCTTCTATCATTGGGACCCGTCCAGGTAGTAGAAACATCACATGAGGGGGATTGACTGTCTGACACACGCACGGTGCATGTAGTGTCAGTGAGCGTTTTCTCTGTGTGTAGATTGGGACGGCGTTCTACCTATCTTAGTTTGGGCGAAGGCAGTTTGTGACGGCTCGGAGTCTAGGCACGAGAACTTAGAAAACTGCACCACTTGTCGGGGAGCCGAGGTGTGTTGTGGTGAGTAACATCAGTAAATGGCGAAACCGATGTGAAATCACGACTAAAGGTCGTAGTCTTTGGGCGGACACTCATTACAGATATGGATAGTCGCAACTCGGCAGACTTGTAAAGCAAGGTAGGCGGCAAAATATGGCGGGATTAACATCATCCTTTAATTCAGGGAAGCTTATAAGTGTGTCTGAACACGCATTGCACCGAAAATTTCTAACGATGGGACTCCGTAGCCGACTACTCATGCATGTGCCAAAGTTAACACCAAGAGATCGGCAGGTAAAGTTGAAATGGGTATGTGACTGGCCGCTGGCGCAGTGGTAGAGCGTTGCATAGTCAGATGACTATGCCAATGGAACGGTGCGATTCCGTCGCGCACCAGGGAAACAGCTCCTTGACATCACTACTGTGGGACGGAGACAATCTGAAGACTGCTCATTTGTGCTGCAGAGAAGATACGCTTGGGCATCTGTGGGTCTAGTGGAGCAAGCGGAAGCTACTATAGCGGCCAAGAACTATCTTACAAAAGTTGCAGACCACGTATAACCGTTCACGAAGATCGTTTTTCCCAACGACAGTAGCACTTTTCAACAACATAACGTGCAATGTAACAAGTTCAGGAGTGTGACGGAATGTTTCGAGGAACAGAGTGACGAGTTACAGTTCATGTGATGGCCCTAAGTAAACAGACTTGAACACGATCGAAAATATCTGGGATATAATTGAATGTAGCTTAAGAGCTCATCGCCCATCTCCCCAGAATTTACGCAAATTAGGCGTCTTCCGTGTGTACAAATATAGTGGCAAAACCGTTCAGCGACCTACCAAGGCCTCATTGCATTAATGACAAGACGCATAGCCATTGTTATCCGTTCCAATGCTGGACATACTGGTCATACTCAAAATGTTTGTAAATCTATGCGGTGGCTTGCACTATAAATGCCTCCCGGTAAGAGCGTAAGAACCCTCGAAATGTCAACACTGTCACTCGAAATGTCAACACTGTCAATGTCATATATGGTGGGTAGCCGAAAGTGACCAACGTCGAAAGTTGAAATACAAGTCGTAAAAGTAATGAGAAAAATGCGTAAAGTCAGTTTATGTCAGAGTTGACGGTTTCAGAAACCTCTAGATCAACGAGACCAGTGCTATATGATGCAAAGAAATAGTAGGCGTCAAAGGATATTACAGCCAATTCAGAGCAAGCTAGTGAACCAATGCCCAACAATGAAACAGTTTTGTCAACTATTAAAGCCCAAAAAAAAATAATAAAAAAACCAACTTTACTTGGCCCACGAAGGAACAGAACAAACAGAAACAAGTTGGAGGGGCAGGCGAAATTAATGAGCAGACGACACAGAAATGAGTGAAACATAGTTAGAAATGCAGGAGAGGTGATATCCTTGAAAGACACAACACACTCTTCGATAGAAGATAATGGAAATAAACTAAACATATCCATATGCACCCATACAATGGACTCAGAAGGCGCCTGAACGTTACCTGAATACTTACTTCGTCGTGTGTAGAACACTAATTTCTATGTATCAGAGGGAGACATCTAATGATAATACGTTCGCTCACCCCCTCTCACCCCCAACCAATCTCGTGCGTCGGATGAAGGGCGGAACTTTGAAATCGTCAATGGCATTTGAAGATTTACCCGCTATCCGTCCTTTCAAATTTACTCGATGACACTGGAAGTCAATTTTGCGGAATACCTTGTTTCATTTTCATGATGTACACCAAAGTTCTCGCAATTGTCATAAATGTTTTCATGAAATGCTATAATCTCCCTCGTTTGTTCAAGTAAAAGCGAGTTTCAGCAGACACAAAATCCTTTTCCGGAAAAGTATTGTCTTTAATGTCTTCGGGCCAAATGTTTATGTCGACTATACGGACTGAATTGGCCAAAACTGAATCATTCGCAGTGAGCACTCTCTTTAAAACTCAACAGAATTAATGAGTTATTCATTATCATGTCATACAGCTTTAGTCTCGTAAACCTTTTGTTGTTGACAAATGTCGTACCCTCTTCACAAAATGTTCATGGATTATATTCCCGAGCAATAAATGAGTTAACGAAAATCTGAAGGTTTTTATTTGTCCTCAATAAGGCTATATTTTGGTGTTGTAGATACTCACTAACTTCTGAAAAAACATGTAGTGCATCACACTTCAATGCCAAAGCTAAGAATCTAAAACAAAGCAATTAGTTTCAGTTTCCTGAGCAGCCCTTCGTATTTACATCTTTCTGAAGCATCACGGGTTGGTGTTTGTTTATAATTGCTTTAGTATTTATGGGTATGATATTTTCACAGAGGACCACTTTTGATAATACTTGTGGTTTAGAATACATCATTTATTTAATTCGATCCCATATGTAGGATATATTATGGGTTTTCAAACAATAAAATTTTTGATATTATAATGTGTTTAATATATCAGAATTTGCTCGAGAAAACCAGCCATATGAAAAAGTTCAACTGCATACATTTTTTATTTTAACAACGCCAAACCCCAAAGTAAGATTGATAGTTCACTTTTCTTGTGTAGTATAAATTGCGGATGATATACGAGGCGCGTCCAGAAAGTAAGTTCCGTTTCAATTTATCTCCGCTGCAGCGCTGCGGTTGCAGTTCCGCACATGCGCTGTAGACGATGTGTATCAAGGAGAAGGACGTGCGCCATTTGGAGATCGCTGTCAGTTACGTACGCTTTGTTGTGCTTGTTTGAAATGTCGGCGTTGATTGAAAATCCCGCCGCCTGTGAAATCAGGTCGGTGATTCGGTTTCTGAATGCGAGGAAAGTGAAACCGAGTGAAAATTATCGGCAAATTTGTGATGTTTACGGACCAAATGCGATGAGTGATTCGATGGTGAGAAGATGGGTCCGACAGTTCAATGGCGGGCGTAGTGATGTGCGCGATGAAAAACGAAGTGGGTGTCCACCTTTGGTTACAAAAGAACTGGTTCACGCGATTGATGACAAGATCCAGGAAAACCGTAGGTTTACAAGTAGTGCTCTCGCTATGAACTTCCCCCAAATTTCACTGTTTCCAACTGGTTGAAGACACAGGCGGCAGATTTCTATGAAGAAGATATACAAAACCTGGTGCCAGGCTATGACAAATGCCTGCAAAATTTCGGCAGCTATGTGAGAAAGTAGTTTAAGAGTTGTAGAATTTTGTGCAATAAAATTTTCTTCTGTATATGTGTACAATTTCATTTTATTACCAAACGGAACTTACTTTCTGGACGCGCTTCGTATTCCTGAAGGTGTATTTAAGTAAGGATGTTGAGAATGATTTCGCTGCGGGTTTTTTGCTGTAGGCCTATTCTGATTCCTTCCATTTCACTTACAATAGGAGCGTGAACAGTACTGCCTGTAAAACTCAATTAAGGAATTGGAATAAATCAAATAGTGTACGTTAAAAGTATATATTTTGTGAAAGACACTCCTTGGTGACACAGTAGGGGTAAACAAGGCTAGATAAATGTGCGCCGTTTGATGAGGACGGGTAGTTAAGAAGAATTTTTACCGATTGGTTAAGTATTATTTTTCTGTGAACAAGTAACAATTAGTCATACATTTTTCCCCTAAGAAACAACTTGATTCGAACAGGAAATTCATTGTACCATAGGCTGCATTGATTCCAACTTTTCTCGCGTTTCCATGAATATATCGCAAACTCTCCGGGAAGAAGTTGTTTCAGTTAAGATCTTTTTGTAGGTGTTTCCTTTACACCCGTCTCCTTGCTTTTGTGCGAAACGTTCCCGGCGGAGCGCTCCTAAATAGCAACCAATAGCAGGCGCGCTCACCCTAATGACCTCGGTATCGGCCAGCTATAATTTAGCGGCGTTGGCGTTGCTACTGCCGTACAATTGCTCGCAGTTTTTCGCTGCTGCCGGCCGTTTCTCCAAGTGGACGACCCTCCGCGTTCCTTTCGTACAACAGCGCTTGTTGCCTCTCACGTGCGTCGTTCTTTTTTGTCGATGTTTAATGTCCCGTAAACAGAGAAGCCATTAGCTGCAATTTGCCAAGGCAGTGGTAAGGGACTAGCTTGTGTCATTTAGAAATCTACCTGCTTTTATGTAGAAGATTAAGAAAAACTGAGGTAAAAGAGAGCTAAGAAAAAGGGAACCACTAGACTTGTGTCAGGTACGTAAGTATCATATCTTTCCAAAATTAAAGGTGCAGTCATACTAACTTTATCTGAGTCTTATGTCTTAGCTGTGTCGACACAGGTATAATCAGTGTGGTAGAACACTCTTAACGACATCGATACATTGTTAGTTGAAAGTATTAGAAGAGTTACATACAATAGGCTTCGAAACCTTTCTGCTTATCACCCCAAACGATGGCACAGGAATGAATGTTTCCACGAGAAACACACTATATAATGCTTGGTGGAGAATACCTTCCAATTAAATTGATATTACTGGACTGATCACCACGAACGTTCGCAGATATATGTAATTTTTCTTTGATTGGCGAGAGGGAGGAGAAGTTGGACTGATGTAGACGGAGGAGGTAGACGAGAAAGAGGGTGTGATGCAGAGAGGAGGAGGAATCAATAGAAGAGGGAGGACGCGTTGGCAGCGAAGGTGGTGGTTGAGAGAGGATGAGGAGGAGACAGACAGACGGCCGTTAACAGTTGTGAAACTTCTTACTCCATTTCCTGGTCCGTGCGCCTCGGTCGCACAGTGGTAGAGTGCCAGACTACAAATCCAAAGGTCGCGGGTTCGATCCCCGCCAGGTCCTAGGATTTTTATCTGTCACTTTCCACTTCTTTCACCTCTGTCAGTATTGCTCATGTGAAAAATACCGAGTAGCACCGTGGTTCGGAACCCACGAAAAACTGTAGGTCCTCCTATAACTGGCTGGGTAAGTCAGTTCGAAGGTCGGAGGAAGGCAACGGCATACCACCTCCAAACAGAACCATGCCTAGTAAAGCACTGTGGTGTTCAAACCAATCTTCAGATTGTTGACTGCTTTACCTTATTGTAATTCCCTACTCAGCTGCGTATTTTCTGTTTCCGTGAAGTAAGGCTTACTATCGCCCCAAAACTAGTGTGTTTATTTATTTATTGTTACTTTTTCTTGGTTTATTGACTGCTGGTAGTTTCTCTCGTCGCGGAGGTATCAACGCATAACTTTTGAGATAGGACATACTTGTGAATAATATGCTTCGCCATTAACAAGCTATAAAAATAATTTAACTGTGGGGTAACGCCATATATATATATATATATATATATATATATATATATATATATATATATATATATATATATACTTCCGTTGGAGTACTACTGATTGTACTGTCTTTCCCAATATTGTTACCTTTAACAAACGTCCCACCTTCCCATTTCGATCAACATTTTGAAAGTCCCGTACAATTGTAAAATGAACGCTGGGGTGCAGTTACTAACTACTATGTTACTGTTTAGAATTTTGATGTGTTAAGTACCCTCATTCATTTATAAGAAGAGTACACTTCTGAAACAGTCCCACACTTTAATACAAAAATTAGAGGAATAGGAGTCCTGGCGATAATAAACAAATTAGATTTCAAAATCAGGAAGACAAAAGTGGCACATGCTGTATATCTATAATACCATAGATTTAATGGGTAGATTACGGTCTAACTTCCCGTTTGACGAAGTCGTCAGTAGAAGTTCCGAGGCGGATTTGTAAGGCCGTCTTTCCGAATTCGATTCCAAAGTCTTAAACAGTGGCCCACGACATTCGGTAAACATAGATTGTTAAACTGCTAGAGCAATGATTAGATAAGGATTACATTTGTCATTTAGTACAGAGTGCACATATGTGTATTGCTTCCTTCAAAAGTATCATCCTGTGAGATGCCAAGACACAGTAAACTCCCTGAGACTGTCGCACTCTAACTGTGGCAATTTGGCAGTCTGTAAGCTAAGAAACAAAAGTATGTGAGGATAGCAGAAATATATGTGTAGCTCAGATCATACAAACTCAGCTTTTTGGCAGAGTATCCGTTCCGTGATGCACCAGGTGCTCCCAGCAAAGTTTGCCATTAGAGTTCAGAGTATTTTCCAGGATACTTTTGTGTTTTTCGTAACCCAACCTGGTGTGTGTTCCAGGCTGAATAGTAATACTAAGAAATTTTTCGGTAAGTATTCTGTTACCTTCTTCTATCATGGATACGTCTTTCATTTAAGGAGCCATTTATTTGCGGCTATAGTAATCAATAGTGTGAGTTATTAAAGGGTGCATATGCAACAGCAAAAAATATGGGAGATATCGCAGCCAAGTGGATTTGGGACGTAACGCGTTGTCCAAAGACCGGTCGATTGAAAATATAGCTGCATGTGAAGTGACGAAGTTGATGGTATCAATACTAAGTGTTACCGACATTGGTGGATAATACCTTTGCTATACGCCCGGGTATTGAATGAGTGAAGGTCTAGATGTGTTGTTGGTGTATAACAGTCCATGCTGCTTCTACATATTGGTGAAGCTATCTCGTGTAGAAGTAGTTGGTTTTCTTTGGGTTGGTAATTTCGACAGGCGGGAGATCGGGAGAACAGGTCTGTCAAGCAGTAACGCAATCCGGTGGGCAATCCGTGCCTTGTGTGGCCGCGCATTATGCTGTTGAGTTTGGCTGTCGGTAAGCTAAGGTACATACGTATGGGAAGACAACGGATCCAAACTCTTCAGAGATCTAACGCTGGTTTTCCATGTTAACGGCAATGTAAACTAGGGGGTGCCGGAGCCAAATCCAATAACAATGCAAACTGTAATATCAGGAGCACATCCAGTATCACGCTGCATAAGACAATAGTTCAATAGTCTCTAATCACAGTGTGACAAGACCCGAACCCGACGACTATCGTGGACGTGCATTCAGAATCGGGATTCGTCAGTGAAAACATTGTCGTTTCTAAGAAAAAAAAAATGTTCAAATGATTGTAAAGCTTATGGGACTTAACTACGGGGTCATCAGTCCCTAAACTCACAAACTACTTATGAACTATCTTATACTAAAGACGGCAAAGACATCCATGCCCAAGGGGGGAGGGGTTCGATCCCCGACGGGGAACGGCCTCGCGTATCGTAGCATAGCACCTCAATGCGTTCGGCCGTTCCACCGCGGCTGTCGTTTCAAAGAAAATATCCTGTGAGCATGTATCCTATTTTCCTTTCTTAATGAACTGGTGCTTGAATGATTTGTAGACGCTGTTTCCAACAATACAATGGAGGTACAGAAGAGTGATGAGCTCTCTGTCCTGACATTTGTCAGCCGAATTTTCTCTGATATTTCTGCGGATATTTGCAATTCTGATTTAGCAGTGTGTATCTGGTGCCTGCTCAGACAAATACCGCCCGTAACGCCTTTCATGAGGCTCTCAGTATCGACAAAAATCACTGGTTTCTTTCCCTTTACAAACAATGTGCAATTTTAGGTTCGTATTCGGTAGATCGGTTCGAAATTAGTATAACCCGAAGACAAAAATTCATGTAAATAGAAAACCATGTATACCAACAATTTATTAAAGCCAAAATTGAATTAAGTATATTGCATCATACAGACTTACAGATTTGTGTATGGCATTGTGCTAACCAAATCGGCTGGACTATAAGGCTTCACCGCATTGGCTTTTCACCTTTAAAAGGATATACAAAATTACGAGCCTAAAGATTACCAGATGTGTTAATAAGAAGTATGCCAATAAACTGGAACAACTTGCGGACTATTCCAAGAAGCTTGTTACACAAACTCACGTAAAATTCCAAAAGTATGGAGACCATATGCTCCTCAACACAGATCAGTCCGGTTTTAATTATGAAACCGAATCGACCCACACGTTGTCGTTAGTTGGAGAAGAAGACACCAAACGCACTGTTGACCAGCTGCATTCAACTTCACACACTTAGAACTTCCAGTATGCTCTCAACGAAGATGGATTTCTTTTAATTACATTTCACTTGTTTTTGCAGGAAAAAGTGGTCAGTTCGGACCGCAAGTTCAGCAACAGATAAGTAGGCTACTTGCGCAAACTCTGAATGTCAAATGATCAAATGTTTGTAGAGCTTATGGGACTTAACTACGGGGTCATCAGTCCCTAAACTTACAAACTACTTACGAACTAGCTACAACTAAAGCTGGCACAAATATCCATGCCCGAGGGGGGATTCGAACCCCCGACCGCAGTGGCCGTGCAGACCGTGACTGGCGCGCACAGTCCCCTCGGCCACCGTGACCGGCCCTGAATGTCATTGTGAAAAGCAGCCCGTCGGGAAAAATGGAGATAAGAAGAGTGAAAGATTTTAATGAACGTGTGATTTCTCTTTACGCAAGACAAAGACAGACAAGACAGAAGGGTCAGGCATCGTACGATTTTTGTGTGGGCGTAGACGTGATTTCAATTCCTCCAGGTTGTACGCCTCTTGTACAACCGCTAGATGTGTTTGGTTTTCGGCAAGAGCAATACTTTGTGAAAGACTGTACGAGTTTGCAAAGCTGCACAGATACACAGAGGAATATGGTTTACGTGATCCTGTGTCTATTATCAAAGTTCAGGTTCTGACAAATAATCAACTTCGCTCTAGGAAATTCCAGAACATGTTCATATTAGCTAGGAAATATGCAGTATTTGAGGGTCTGTATAAGGAAAACTTCAAAAATTTAAAAAAAAATTATGTTTTGACATAGTACAGAGAAAACCGAGTGACTGTGAAACTGTTGCATTCATTTGTTGCAGCTTATGTTACAAACTCTTATGTGTTGATCAATTTTTTGGGGTGTGATTACATTCACATGAAAAACTAAATCGGGCAAAGATGCATCTCTTCATCCATTAATCAGGTGTACAAGTTAGGTGAGATGACAAGAGATTCCTCTCATATAACGCACATACCGTCACCAGTGTCGTGTATAATACATCAGTGTTGTTTTCCTGTGGAAGAATCGGTTGACGTGTCACCTGGATATCAAAAGTTTGTTGCTCTTGTTCGAGAGTGACTTCCTTTCAGCTGCTAATCGATTGGTACTGCGGCAGAGTACAGACACAAAACTCGTTATAACGAGCAGACACGTCAGTGAACGGACGGACAGTTTATAATATTGCGAAAAAAGAATTAGAATTTTTGTGTTTGAGAAAAGGTTGAATCTTTTTCATTTATTTATTTTTCACCAAAGTTAAGTACTGCGGTAGGTTGAAAACCGACACATTTCACATAGGCAGAAGCCGTATTTAGAATAACAACAATATTTAATGCTTGTCCTACGGCAAAAGGAAACCTGAGGAACATGTGTAAGTCATTTATTGCATACTTGAAGAGGGTTCATGAATTTTACAAAAACTACAACCAGTTCAGTGACAAAACATGCGGTTTAAACCTGATATGAATAAATGCCTGTTATGGATCTCAAGGGAGCAGGGTTGCACATAACGGGTGGACTTAAAAACGCAAAACTGACTGTACCTTCAGACGAAAATATCCTGGATGTGATGAACACGAACCAAAGAGAGAAAATAATAGTGGGCGACCGTGCACTGCGACGGAGACAGCTGTCGCGTGTCAGGCGGAACTGTCAGAGCGCTACGACAGCTGCAAATGTAGTCCGGGGTGACACATTCAAAGCATATATTTGAAAACCTATTGGACCAAACTGCTATGGCATCAGCCCCTAGACTTACAAACTACTTAAACTAACTTACACTAAAGACAACACTCAATTCCACGCCCGATGGAGGACGCGTACCTCCGGCGGAGGCGGCCGCCCAGTCCGTAGCATGATGCCTTAGACCACGCGGCTGACACATATTCTACCCGATCACATTTTGATACATTAACTTTCTACTTGAATACGTATGAGGAAGTGCATACCAACCTCAAAGTGCTACATTTTACTTCAGCCGGCATATCAACGTCCAGTAGTACTATTGCACTGATTAATTTACAGATATATGACATAAGTATCCAGCTATCGCGTCGGCATACTCTCATACGAACCTGATTGGTATACTGTCCGAACCGGAAGACTTATTTCTGTTATGCGATTGATGTTGCTACTCTGAAGATAACTAAGTCTACGTTACTCGTGTCTGCAGCAGTTCTTAATTAGAAATATTGGAAATTGGTTTCGCCTTCTTTGCTTAAATGAATTTCTGAGAAGCTGTGTTTAGTAACCCTGTTTTAGCAGCGTTTTATCAGCAGCATCATCATCATTCCTATCACGCAGAAAAAGTACACTTTGTTTCTTGCCTCTAATATCCTTTACGTGCGTTCAGAATCTCTTTGGGTATTCGGTTAAATTTTATCATCCCGAACTTCTCGCTAAATTTCGAGCTTCTGTGTAGGATCACCAAGCTTTGGGGTTTGTGTTGGTTTAAATTTGACGGGCCAGGCTTTCTCGGTTGTTTCTGCATTGTTCTGGACTGTTTTGTGTAGCAAGGAGGATCAGCTCCGCATTCTGTTAATTCATTTACTATAAATCCATCAATTTCTATTGATACTATTTCTTTGAACTGAAGCCTCATAAGCTTTTCACCTACACTTTGAATTTGGAACGAGTGGAGACACTTTAAGGAAAGCAATCAACGAAATATCTCGGCTTTTCAGAATAAATTTGTTGTACATTTTTAAGAGTGAAGCTAGTAGAAAACATTTACACAGGAGAGGTAGTAATTTAAGTAGAATTTTGAAAACCATATATGAGATTACGACGATGCATGTATGCTTTGATGAGGGAAGGCGATACAAAACTAATATTTGTTCCACTCAGGAGCAATACTACAGGAGCTTGTCCCATTGTTATTTACAATAACAACACGGTTTCCCTAGTAGCTTTCTTCGACGCAGAAGTTATGATTGGACATTAAATAATCACACATCTCCTTTTGTTAAGCAAAGAGATAAATGGGAGAAGATTTACTGGATACCATTCATAGGAAATGTCCAAATATCTTATGAAGTGTAATTGGAGACGGCAATGTTTGAATAGAACAGCTGTCTAGACTATTTTGGGTGATTTTAATGTGGACCAGCCCCATCTGGCGGCCAACTATTATGTGTGTAAAATTTGGTGCCGATCGGTTGAACGGTCCAACTTAAAAAGTGGGAACACGTTACGGACAGACAGACGTCGTCAAATCGCCGTTATTTTTGCAAATATCTCTGAAACGATGGAAGATATGAGAAAAACATAAGAGAGCGAAGTTGTAGAGAATTTTCTCTTCTACAAATCTGGTTATTCAGTTTTCGTGTCAGATGAAGGGTTTGTTTGTAATTACAATTATATTACAAACTACTTTTTTTAGTGTTACTAACGTATTTTTTGCTGAAATCTTTGAAAAGGGGAGGATCTGGTCTCTGGCAGCCAACTATTATGTCTGTAAAATTTGGTGCCGATCGGTTGAACGGTCCGACTTAAAAAGTGGGAACACGTTAAGGACAGACATACATAAAAAAATCGTCGTTACTTTTGCAACTATATCTGAAACGATACGAGATATGAAAAAAAAAAAAAAAAAAAAAAAAAGAAAAAACATAAGAGAGAAAATTTGTAGAGAATTTTCTCTACAAATTCGGCTGTGCCATTTTCGTGTCAGTTGAAAGGTTAAGCCGTTATTTTTATTTAAACTTCGAGCTGTCAAAAGACGATCGCAAAGGCCCACTTTTAGTGTTACTACCGTAACCTAAAGTGGACCAAAAGAAGGATCTATTAAGCCAAGGTCAACACAAATTTATAAAATATCGTCCTTATGAAACAAAACTAACTCTTTACTCAAATGAAATGATGCTGTCGACAAGAAAAAGGCGAAGTTAAGACTGCGTTCTGTTTTCAAAGCACTTAGAAGATGCAAAAGAATTATGAAAGAGGTTGCCTGAATTATACCTGTTCGTCTTCCGTTTGAGTATTTCTGCACAGTGGTGAATCCATATGAGGTAAAACTGACGAAAGAAATAAAAAAAAGTACAAAACAGTCCAGCCCGTTTTGTATTATCACGATACAGGGGATAGAGTGTCATAGAACATTCACAGGAACTGGAGTGTGAATCAATACCACAACGGCGTTTATCGTTGCGTGAAGCTCTGTTTACAAAATTGCGATGGCCGCTTCTTCCACGAATGCAAAAATATATTTTAGGATACTTTCTACATATAGAGAAATGATAATAATAATAATATATGAGAAATTAGAGATTTAAGGGAGAGATTTATGTGTACTTTCTATCCGCGCGCTGTTCGAGTATTACAGGCACTTATAGTGATTTGCATATTACCCGATGCAGATATGAAGATGTAGATGTACGTCAAATCAGAGGCACAGATGGAAACGATGTTAATGGTAGCCATACCATCAATTTCGTATTGTCCTTGATCTGCAAAACTATTTCCTTAGCTAATAAACATATTTTATAACAATCAAATATATTGTTTTGTATTGTTCTCTTTGACCTAGTGAAGTACTATCTTCTTTTATCTGTCTAGATTGTTTTATTTCGCATTGGTATAGGGTCGGCGTTGTTATGGATTTGGCATGTTAATTTAGTAAGTGACCAGATGCCCTTCCTCTTGCCACCCTTTTACGCCTCGGGAGGAAATTCGTGTAGTTCAAATGTCTGTGTGTAATATTTACACGAGGAAGTGTCCAATTGTTTTCTAAAAGTGTACGAGTCATGTAACTAAGGTGGAACTTCGGTAATCAGCCGCTGGATGTGGAAAACCACCTAGAAACCACTTCTCGGCCTGGCCGTAAACATACATATGTTGTCGTCAATCAGCCAGGTGAATCCAAACCATGGTCGGAACACCCCCCCCCCCCACCACCACCACCATCACCACCGAAAGCGGCGCCTTAAACCCCAAACCCCGCAGCAAACATTTCCCCCCTTTCATTGGTTAGCTCATTCCGCTGTGGACACTTGTTCGTTGATCATCGCTGTGTTCTTAGGTCAGGTCTATTTTATTTTATTTTTATTTGAGAGGGCATTCAGCCCTCTCACGGAACGTGCTGAACCACCGCGCCAGCAATAACGGGGCGGTTCCCTGTGAAGCAGTATCCAAATTCAATCAATGTTTGGGAACTGAAAGTTGTAATGAAGCATGTTAAACACATTTCTTCTCAATCCACAACACCATTTGCAAAAGTACCTCCAAATATAGAATTATTATCGAATACGTACAGGATTTTTGGGCTCCAATCATTACCCAGTGGCAGCCTCTCATAATGCAACGAATGTAGCCAGGCCCGTCACGGTAATAATACAACTTGGACGACTGGGTAATGGACTGCGATAGTCGAACCAACTTGTTAATCACTAAGTGATCTGCACTGTCAGTCACTAACTATCCTGAGTGCTGAAAAACTGTGTAGTACTTCGAAAGTTGATTAGATATAGCGAAACTACACCCTTCATACGCTGCTTTCATTTCAATGTTTTAAAATGTTTACGCAAACCATAGTAACTGTAGTGGAATGTATGCAAATGGATCACATCACATGAACGTCTTATTTTCCAAATCTGTTCTCAAGTGTTGCTAACTAAATCAACTTACGTGTTGGAAATCACACTGCATAATACATCTGAATATCACAGAAATGAGATAAATCCTGCCTCTGCAGTGACGGGGTCTTACGCCAGTGGGAGCAAGGTGGCAATAAGTAAACGATAACAAGCTGCGCTCGTTCAAGCCAATAATCACGACGAGGAGTTCTTCCTTCAGAAAAACGAGGAAACAGGTAGTAATCCTAACTTTCCGTCGTATAGAGCAGTACACTTCGAAACAAGAGTTCCTGTTCTGGTAAGAGTTCTAACATTAACGAGAAGAAAAGTAAATCAAGGATAATGGAATCTTGACAGATTACTACTCAGTTTTACTAAAGAAATTCAAAATTTGATGCTAAGTTTAGATCTGTTTTTATTTTGTCACAACAGACTGTTTCGGCGCATTATTGCCATTTTCAAGTGTCCTGCAGATATAGATAATACGTTTTACATAGTATTTCGTATTTTTAATTATAACTCTTATTCTGTAAGTAATAACGTTTTTTTTTTTGTTTTTTTTTTTTTTTTTTTTTTTGCGTCTAGATGGAATGACGTGCATGTATCATCGTATTGGACTGTCTGATGTATTACAATTGCCTCGTGGTATTATAAAAAAGTTTTTGAATTTCTTTTGACAGTTCCGATGATATATGTTTACAGATTATGGTTTGATGGTGACAGAGATGATGTTGATATCGCTATCTGTTGTAGTTGCGATCTCTGATTGTAGCATTAAATTTAAGTGCACTGATTTTGTAATTATATAAACGTCGTATCGTAAAAACGGCAAAAAATTGATGTTATGTTGTATAACAGCAATAACAACTATTTTTTATTATGCCGTAGGCCCCAAAGAGTAAAAACTTTTAACACTCATTTGTTAACATCAGTCTCATTGGTGGGAATGAAATTTATCAACGTATTTTTGGCACACGTTCGTTGTTAATTTAAAACAATACATTAGCTGTGCTCCACATGACATTTGAAGTCTGTAGAGTGTGAAAGTTATCGTTTCATTTCCGCAACTGAATTTTTCCGTGCATATTTGTCAGCAGCAGTGTACCTCACGTGATGTTACTAAAAAGTTAAAATTTTTCTCCATTTCACAAATGGATGTTTCTTGTGTTAAAATCCTTACTTTTCATACATGTCATTAGTTTTAAATGACTACGTGTAGTGAAAGGATACCTCACGTGTTAAAGAGTTAGAGCCCTTGGACGATGGAGATGATGGCTATTACTCAGAAGTCTCTTTTGTTCTTGAGGAAGATCACATACGTGGTTCATATCGTGACATTGATTCAGATATAAACGTGAATGGTGTTCTCAAGCAAGCTTGTGGTTTAACGTATCGACGGCATCGTGGTCATTAGTGACGAGGTACTGCCAATACGTCCAAGAATGAAATAGATGGTGCTGAGAATAGGGGAAAATGATGACACAGAAGTCAGCAGAGCTTATCATGTCAAAACCAACAGTTTCGATAGGAATTCCAGCACGTCCAGGCACCACAGAAACATATAATAAAGATTACAACGTCTCCGTGGTTATGCACTGCCACTTTGTTATGCAGTGACCCGGAATAGAATGCAATGACGCGTTTTCTCTTTCGACAGTCATATTTTGTATGAGATTGTAGTTCATGACAACTTAAAAGTGCGAATCATTAAATTACGTAATCTTTCATCTTCAAGTTTGCGGTATTGATTGGTTTGATGGTACTATGTTTCATTTCAAATTTTGTACGTAAAAACTTGCATCAATTTCAGCCAATATCTGTACTGTGCGTCGAATTTTCGTGGCAATTTGTTTTAAAGAAATGTGAAGAATTACTGATGACTCTCGTATTTGTCGAACAAAGGAAGCTGATCTCGCAAGAATGTGTCTAATATTTTTAATATCTTTATTTCTATATATCAGAACTCATATTCTGTTGTGGATCACGTATGTGTTGATGAAAGCCTAATCTCATTTAAAATAAGATGACTTTTCAAACTAGTTTCAGCCAAGAAACGTGCTAAATGCGGCATAAAAGTCAGGTGCCTTACAGATGCTCATATTCATCATATTTATGATACGGTCATGAAATACAAAATTCGGTCTTCGTAGTCACTCTATTTTACCGTTTGTGTCTATTTTACCAACTAGGGGTAAAATCAGATGCTAAATGAATTGGTTATATCGGGAGTAAAATGATAAAGGCCGAACTAGACAGGATATAACCTGCAGCCAAGCAGTAACAAGACGTCTATGTTTGAAACTGACACACATAGTTTCGTCAAATACCATTAAATTATTAATTGATATCTTCCGGGCGTGTCTGTGGGGATTATAGCATTGCACCGAAGTGGAACGTGGACGACATACAGTTAAAACAAGAACATAAGAGGGTCGTTTCTTATGTGCAGCTACAAACAAAAAGTGACGATACTATAGGTTGATTTGTAAAATACTGAGGCGGTCCCGAATGTAATTTGGAATGAAGATAAATTAATGAAGCTACTTAAGGACTTCTTTGATAGACCACACGGCCGTGCAGCTGTGGGTACACCAGTTGCCGCGGCGGAGTGACCGAGCGCATTGAGGCTCTATGCTCCGATGTGCAACGCCGTTCCCCGTCGGGGGTTCGAATCCTCCCTCGGGCATGGATGTTTGTGTTTACTATAAGGTAGTTTACAAGTATTTTGTAATTTCAGAGACTAATGATCCCGCAGTTGTCCCACAAGCTTAACAAACATTTGAACATTTTTGAATGTTTTGGTACACCGGTTCCCATTAGATCACGGAAGTAACGAACTGTCGTGCCTCCCTAGCACTTGGCTGGTTGTCCGACAGGAAACGCGCTCTAAAGATATGTAATATCTTCCTCTTATACTTGTATACTTTTTTTTTTTTTTTAATTTTCGGGGACACGGTTGTGTCCGTAAATGACGGGGTTCGAAAATTAAAACACGTGGTCGGCTCTTTTAATGACAATATTTAGGACAGGGCGTTCGGGGTGTACGGGTGTTTAATGTGCCTTTCGAACGTGATTCAGTGATTGAAACTGCTTTACGTCCGTACAGCGATGTTGTTGCAATGGTATTATCAGTGATAAGTGGTCGGATCTATATTACTATCAAGTGGACAGCGGTGTTCCTACTATGAAAATCAACTTACGGAAACATATCCCGTCTTAGTTGATTGTCGGTGGTAGTCGGGCGTTTGTTTCATACCCTGGACAACCGCAAACTTGTGGGATTTGTAATACGGTACGCCACCTTCGTGGTGACTGTCCAAACAAAGGTTGGCGCCATGGAAACCCATGGTCGTTGCTGGAGCTCAGTCAGAACCACTAATCAGTGTCGGAAGGTTTATCACTGGAGGTGAAGGCAACTGTCCAACTTGTCGAATCGGCTACCGCAGAACCCGCCCTTGTTCAGGAATCGGTGGAAGTTGTTTCGAACCCTAGGTCCCGTCTGCTTCTCAGTCATGCGATAAATCAGAAGTGACTGCCACGAAAAAAAAAAAAAAAAAAAAAAAAAAAAAAAAGAGAGAGAGAGAGCGAGGCGCCGCAACAAGGCGTCGAAGGACACGTCTCCTACGGACGACAGAGCAATGAGGGCGAACGGTCGACTTCTGACTCCGAAGTTTTAGCAAAACACACCGGCAAAACCTGCAGGAGCGAACGCAAGGATATGCACAAAAGTCAGCGCTCTCCTAGTGTGGAAGTGCAGACCTCGGGCAAGAGGAAAAACGAAGACAAGGCGGCCGCGCTGTCTCAGCGCATGCGGCGGGCCTCGCACAGTGACGTCACGCGGGACTAGGAGCTCGGCTTGCGCGGCGACCGCCAGCCTGCCTGTCGCAAACATTGCGCCGATGGAGTGCGGCCAGGATCTGCAGCGGCGCTTGGGGGCGCACACTCCTACGAACTCTAGTTTTTCATCGTCGTCTTTGAACCTTTTGTATGTGTTCTATTGTGTGCGGGAATGTTTGCACGGGTACCACTGGCAATATTAACAAGATCGAGAGTGCACGTAGGCTTGAGTCTCTAATAGACTTTTTAAAAGTTGTCAAGGCAGATGTCGTCATTTTATAAGAAGTTAAGACGCTGATGTCAAGTTTGTGCCAGGTTTTAATTCAATTCTAAACTTTGATCCAGAAACACTTTGTGGCACTGCAGTTTTAATTAACCAACTATAGGATTTTTAAAAAGTTGCAAAACAGTCGGATGGGCGAGGCATCGCTTGTACTGTAAGAGACATGTTATTTGTCAATGTCTATGCCCCGTCAGGTACAGTGGTCAGTTTTTTGCTGCCGACGTATGACCGCTGTTTACTGGACATGATAGCACCACGGTACTGGGCGGCGACTTTGTGTTATTGCCGAGCGGACCAGCTACCTCGGCCGAACAATATCCATCGTTGCAGGCTTTAATTAAAGATCTTGATTTTGTGGACTCGTGGCGCCAACTCCGCCCCACTTATACGGAGTTTACGCACTTTTATTTGATGTGGCAGAGCCTACTGGACCGTATTTATGTGACGAGCAACTGTGCGCATAACATACAGTGTGTCGACACGCAACTCTTGGCATTTTCTGATCACTGTGCCTATACTTGCCGTGTTATGTTGCCACATATCGCGAAATTAAAACGACCCGGTCTTTCGCGGTTCAATGTTTAGCATTTACAAGATGCTGCCGGCCGCGGTGGCCGAGGAGACTGAGGCGCTTCAGTCACGGTCTGCACGGCCACTACGGTCGGGGGTTCGAATCCCCCCTCGGGCATGGATATTTGTGTCGTCTTTAGTCTTATATAGTTCATAAGTAGTTTGTAAGTTTAGGGACTGATGACCCCGTAGGTAAGTCCCATAAGCTTAACAACATTTACAAGATGCTGCTCTTGAGATGGAAATCGAGCAAACCTGGACTCAGTGTTTAGAAAAGCGCGCAAACTAACGTAGTGTCAGATATTGGTCGACTAATAATGCTAAAACAACACTGCGTATTACGTTGAAAATATACAGTGCAGATAAGCCGATATGGCGTGCTTCAGTGCTTGAAAGATGTTGTCTGTGCAGATCTCCGAAATACCACGGTTCAAGAGCAAGCGCGGTGACCGAGGGGACTGAGGCGCTCCAGTCACGGCCACTACGATCGGGGATTCGAATCCCCCCTCGGGCATGGATATTTGTGCCGTCCTTAGGATTAACTAGTTCATAAGTAGGTCCCTAAGTTTAGGGACTGATGACCCTGTAGTTAAGTCCCATAAGATCTACAAACATTTGAACATTTCAAGAGCAACAAGGTGAAACTATTGTCGCTACAGCGAGCTCAATCGGAACTTACACTCAGTCGTCTGTAGTCAACCTGCCGCCAATATCCCACTGCTTGAATACTGGCCACCGGTGTGGGATCCGTACCAGGTGGGGGTTGATAGAGGACGTAGCAGAGATCCAACGGAGAGCAACGCGCTTCGTTACAGGAAGCAGTATATTGCTCCCTCCTACGTATATCTCGCAAAGAGATCATGAGGATAAAATCGGGGAGATTAGGGCCCACACAGAGGCATACCGACAATCTGTCTTTCCGCGAAAAACACGAGAATAGGAGGGAGAACCGATAGTGGTACTCGACGTTCCGATTCCTGCAACGTTTCTAGAGGGCGTCATCGTTTTGTTACCGTAGGATACTCGCAAATGTGACGCGGCTCACCTGCGGCCTGTCACTCTCTAAACAGAGACTATAAGTTGGTTGCTCGTTGTTTCGCTGCTCGACTACGGACTTCTCTGACCAAGGTGATCAGCGAGTATCAGTGTTGTGCCGTTCCGGGCAGAACAATTTTCGATGCCTTACTCAGATGTAGGGACACCACTGCATTTGCTGCGACAACACAAACGCCTTTACCAGTGTTATCCGTCGACTTTGCTAAGGCATGTGATAAGATGAACGATGAATATCTGCGGAAGGTGATGTTCAAACTTGGTTTTGGCAGGAAATTTATTACCGCCACTATGCACCTGCTGACAAATTCCAACTCGCGAATAATGATCAATGGTTGTCTGTCAGAACCGTGAAGCTACAGAGTTTGTGAAATAAGGCTGCCCACTTTCTATGGGTTTATTTTCCATCGAGTTGGACCCACTCCTCCGAAAACTGACCTCTAAGTACCAGAGGATTACGGTGGGCGGCGTGCGGATGGTGTGCCGCGCGTACGCGGACGACCTCGGACTTTTCGTCAGCCGGTGGGATGACGTCGACGTGGCGTACTCATTGTTGCAGCTGTATCGCCGGGCATCAGGCTCCGACGTTAGCCGACGCAGGACTGTGCTTCTTGCGATACGGCCGTCCTCTGCGAGATACGTAGACCTTGGTTTACGATCAGTGACAAGCATACCATCTTAGGAATTTCCTTTCAAGTCAACGTATAGAGGACGACGTCTTACAACGGGCGTCTTCTACTTAGTCTGTTAGGGCTATAGCAAATTTGCATTACCGTAATTATCTCGCACTGGGACAAAAAGTGCTTCTCATTAATGGTTTCCTGTTGTCCAAGGTGTGGTTTCTGGCGCAAGTATTTCACCTACCTAAGGAAATAGGCAGAGTAATTGTGCAGGCAGTATATTGTTTGCATTGGAGAGGAGAGATCTTCGAAGTCTTCCACGCGACCTGTACGTTGCCACCGGCTGAGGCAGGACTTGGACTGATCGACCTGCAGGCTAAGTGCGCCGCGCTGTTAGTACACCGCACACTCGCCGTCTGTGAGAAACACCCACGCGGGCTTACGGCTGAGTTCTTCCGTATCCATCAACCTCAATCACAGGTCGCTCCACTTAACCCGATGACAATTCGTTTCCGATAAATGTATGTGCGCTAATTTTTCATGCAGAAGAGTTATATTCCACCGGAATATTTCGAGCTGCGTAATAGGACAGCAAAGAAATTTTATGAAGCAGTTAGAGGAAAACCGTCGACTAACAAGTATGAAGTTCGGAACCCACGACGAATATGGAAGATCGCGTGGCAGAACATCTCGGCCAGATATCTCTCCCCGCATGTCAAGGCTACCTGGTACAAGGTCGTCAATAGAACTGTCGCGACTAAAGCTCGGCTGCACACGATAAACCATTCTCCGTCTGACCTGTGCGATACCTGTGCTGGAGTTGACACTGTGGAACACCGTGTCACGTGTCCCCCCTTCAAACTGACGTGGTATATTGCTCGTGTGATGTTGCGTATCGTCAATCGCAATACCGCTGATTGTTTTGATGCCACCACATTAATGGTTCCGGACTTCAACCCGTTCCCCGCTAGTAAACTGGCGGCCACTACCTGGATCGTCGCGCATCTGAGGTATGCCATCTTTCATCTGGAACTTACCGATGCGACCGAATTACTCATGTTTTTGTGGGAACGACTTCAGTGTATTAGAGAACACATACATTATCAAGAGAATTTTCAAAATTTCATAAAAATATCTCTCACTAATGTTTTTCACAATCTTGCCAACTCTTTGTGGAGTTTGTAACGGAGTGATGAGAAGAAGATGAGGAAAAACTAGACTGTGCCAATACTTCGGATTTTGAATTTGCATTGTTGTTTAACTGTGAAATTTATTTGTTTTTCGCTTGTGATTCTAGGAACAGTTCGGAACTATCGGATTTAATCATGTCTATTCCCAATCGAGGATGTTTTTTATAAACAGTTTTGTGTGACTCGTTTGCTACATGTCTATCGGCACTCATTAGGACGCTGTCGAATAGTAGTTATGATTCTCAATTTCTAATTTTTGAGAAATTACATGCCGTGTCATTGTTTTGCAAAGAGAGAAAACGTATTTCTTTGCTCCTTCCATGTTCTGTTTGCTAAACAATAAAAATTTGGTTTACTGGTTCATTTATTCGCTACAGTGAACATAATTTTTAATTTAATTATCCATTATGTGGTGTGTCATACTGCAATCAGTTGAAATTCATAAGTCTTTCAGGCAAAATGTTCGTTATATTTGTGACAACGGCGAAGAAAGTTAACTCCTTTTTCTACTTTCAAGATTAACCCTGTTCAGGAAAGAAACGAAAGGGACAATCCAGGACTGCCATCCCAGGAAGCTACAAATTGTCCTTCGTTTCTTTGTTATAATCTATTACTTTTTTACCTTACTTTTTACTTTTTAATTGTCTACCCATGGCACTACTTTAAATTTCCTCATTTCCCGTAACAGCACAATATAATAGCACTAGAAGCTCACCGATGAAGGCATAATTTGGAGAGTGTAAGCTCAGAATGTAGGGCAGAAGGGAACCCTAAATTCTGTTTAAAAAAATAATAATAAATAAATAAAGAAAAAATCTGGGTGTGCCAAGCGCTATTGGCAAGCAGTGTGCAGTCAGCCCTTGTGAGGCTGATTGAGGAGCTATTTCATTGAGAAGCAGTGGCTCCGGACTGGCAGGCCGACACATAGGTCGGGAGTGCGGGGCGCTGACCACGTCCCCGTCCATATTACATCCGGTTCAAATCAAATGTTTGTATAGTCAATGGGACTTAACTACGGGGTCATCAGTCCCTAAACTTACAAACTACTTATGAACTACGTACGAACTAGGACGGCACAAATATCCATGCCCGAGGAGGGATTCGAACCCCCAACCGTAGTGGCCGTGCAGACCGTGACTGGAGCGCCTCAGTCTCCTCGGCCACCGCGGCCGGCCTGCATCCGGTGACCCCTTCGGGCGGAGGATGACACGGCGGCCGGTTGGTACCCGTTGGGACCTCGAGGCTTGTGTGGGACGGAGTGAGTTTCGATACACATTCGGAGGAATGGAGGAAATTTTAACTGCACTATATAGGGAAATGTCTGGTGAAGTTTGGAAGCTGAGTAATAAGAGAAAGGAACTAAAGATTGATTACAGTAAGCAGCCAAATTGGGTTATGATTGACGTTGTTATGCAGAGCAAATAACAGCGTAACGTGGAGAATTTCTTCAGAGCAGTATTCGGATAAAAAAGTGTTCAAACGTTTGTAAATCTATGAGACGTAACTACTGAGGTTATCAGTGAATGGGCATAGTAACTACTTAATTTAACTTACACTAACCTAAGGACAACACATACACACACACACATGCCCGACGGAGGACTCGAACTTCCAACGGGGAGCAAACGCGCGCTCCGCAGCAGGGCGCCTTAGAGCGCTCGGCCAGTCCACCGAGACAGTCTTCGGACAGAAGACCACAATAACAACAAACAACTAAATGCGTGACATTCAACTCCAAGACAGAAGATAGTATTTATTATACTTCAGAATTCAGAAACAATAATTTCCGATGTCTTTTAAGTACTAAGCTGTTAATCAATTGACGAAGTATTCGATTTTAATGTACCTCACCATAGCGTAAACATACATTTAAAGGTGACAACCCCAAATTGGCTGTTACTGGCCACGACAAATAGTTCAACAGGCTAGTTTATTGTTCACTGCGGTTAAGTAGTCATTCGAATGAATATTGTGGGTAGGGTGTTATTCAAATGTTCCAATGTTCGTTAAGCTTATGGGACCCAACTACGGGGTCATCAGTCCCTAAACTTACAAACTACTTATGAACTACCTTATACTAAAGACGGTACAAATATCCATGCCCGAGGGGGGATTCGAACCCCCGACCGTAGTGGCCGTGCGGACCGTGACTGGAACGCCTCAGTCCCCTCGGCCACCGCGGCCGGCTAGGATGTTATTAAGTGTGATCTCCGTATTGACTATCTGGTATCCATATATTCGCATAACCAAACCCTGCTTTTATCATTTATATTTTTCTTCAAGTGGCGGCTAGTTGTGATGCTGAACACCCAATTATAACTATCCTTCAGTGCTTACCAAGGTCTTCACTGTAAACAGATTCCACAATTCTCTCCAGACGATAGTGACTGAACAAAAGAGAAACTAAAAGATAGCCCTAAAATTACGAATATATCTTCAATTTTAATGTATCATTGTCTATGAATGTCTGTGAGAAAATAGATACTTGAGAGACGGCAAGAGAGAGGGAAAATCTCTCTCTCTCTCTCTCTCTCTCTCTCTCTCTCTGTGTGTGTGTGTGTGGTGTTTGTGTGTTTTCGTGAGACACGCACAAAGAGAGAGATAAGTAATAAATGTACTAGAGGACCCGTGCGAATAATTCACACCGTAAGTAGATGACAAAAAAGGTTGGCAAAAATGGTAGTTAATGATCACGCATAGCTTTCTTCAGTATCAATCAATGCATGTGTTTAAAAGCGCAAAAGAAAGAGCTTGATCCGGTGAGTGTTGTTAGGTCAAAAAGAACTGCGTACCTTAATTAAAACCGAAGATATCGTAAAACAAACTGGTTAAAATATGCAATGCAAGGACAGAAGCATACTGCGTTTGAATAAAAATAAAGAATAGGGAGACTTAAGTTAATTCTGATACTTGACGACAAATCTGCGAATTAATGCCTTTCGTTTAAAACGAAAATGGAGGAAATCGGCCAGGTAGTTTGGTCTGGCTGACTGACTTTAGTTTTCGTAGATTCTGTATGAGATAAGATATATAAAAGTCTTAAAAGTCTGCAGAAATGTCCTTTTATGTTGAGTGACATAATTAACACATAACCTCTTTTCTCTATTGAAGAAATAAATAGGACACCATACAAGCCAGATAATGAATGCAGCTATCCTAGCATTGGTACCGGCTGAAATGGATAGCTCAAGAAAATTTCTGGTGGTCACCACTGATCTACGTATAACAGGAAACAAACAGTTATCTTCGTTTCGACCGAACTGCTGCGACTGTAACAAGAACTGTTACACATGTTTTTTCGCCATTGTAATTTTCACAAGTGATAATGACCTTTGCGAAATAAAAGATTTCAGAAATCACTCTGTGAAAGTCTCAGTTTCGATTAATATTTTCACCGGATTTTTCCACAGAATAAAGATAACTTGCAGATTTTCGAACATGTGTTAGAGATATCGTAGAGGAAAGAACGAAATGGATAGCCGCGACGCTTGGGGCATCAGCGTCGGCCAAATTACCTTGCGTCGCTGGAGATCATTGGCTTTAGTTGGCTACACGTGTTGAATTGCAAATGATTCTCGACCTGGTTCATCAAGTATACCGCGTGTGCTCCTCTGACGGATCCATTTCCGCGTAATTTGCGTTACATTTCAAGCCAGGGCGTTCAGATTTCGATGCACCCTGGAACACACTTATATAGCTGGCTTCTACGCGCACATCTGTTCCAGTTTAATAAATTATTGTAATAGTTCGCTTCTAGTTCTAAATGTATATATAAGGCTGTGAAATGGGGGAACAAAGATTACGAGAACTAAAATAACCATATTTTTTATAAATAATACTCCAATTTGTCTTTTAGATAAATAAATACTTTGAGCCTTTTATCTTTCGTGGTACCTATTCATTCATTTCATTCAAGGTACCTATTTCACGAAATATTTTGTTGTAATTTCTTCAAAACAGATGTTAATGTTTATCCGATCGCAGAAATGTGTAAAATTACGAGTCAAACATGTGTAAGGAGCTTTCATCGCGATAAGCAGACGTGACAGTTAATTGGTAAACTTGTTAAATATATTTCCTTTACTTGCAGTCCATGACTTACGTTGCGACATAAAATGTAGATCGTTAAAAGTTCCAAACTTAATATTTGTAAAAATAATAAAGAGCGCATCTCAATATTCTTACAGCTGTTTCACCACTGAGTCGTATTCACAGTACTTTTAAATTAAAAATCTACATGCGTGTGTTTTACAGCTTTCTGAAAGAAGCTTGCACATCGTTAAAGGGATAAATTCTCTGTTGTGAAGTGTCAGGAAATACGCTCACGATGTGAAGCGGGATAAACGCTCTTCGTCCCATTTTTCCGGAATAATCCACGTCTGCACTCGTCCGTCAGCGCAATAAAGCAAAAAAAGTGAATACGCCAAGTACGTAACGAAGTACGTCACATTGTCCGTATCGAATAACTTTTTTTACTTGTCAGTTGCAGGAACTTTCTTTTGGATATGCAGGAAAGCAGCAAATGTAGCACACGTGTGTGACATTCTCGGAATCTTTGCTAAAGCTCAAATACATGCAGTCATTCAGTGATACAGTTTCGTTAAACTTTGTATAGTTTCCGTGCGTTATTATTTTTCTGTCAGTCTCTTAGTACTAACTGCAACTTATATTCCCCATACAATTAAATATGAATACCGGTACTTGTCTGGGAAAATAAGTACAACTATAACCATTCACTACAACTGTAGTTTAACATAACTGCCGTCAGATCTAGACTAGTAACCGGATGTTTCGTACTAATGTAGTAATAGCACACTGATAATTCAAGAAGAGAGAGAGAGAGAGAAATGAACTGAAGCACCAAATCAAGACGACGGCGTACCAGGATACTTATGGCTGGCTAGTGGCGAACACGTGACATGGTAAGGAAATTAAAATAAGCTGGCAGAGACGAATGGCGGAATCACTCCAGGGGCAATATGGAGAAATGCACTGCGCAAGAAATTTGGAAAGCGGCAAATGATTATGGCCAGGTGCTGCGAAGCTGGGGAATAGTTCGTCTGATACTTTCGGTATTGAAAGTATAGACAAAAGTAATCACAAAAGTTGGAGGATACAAAACACAACAGATGGAGATCTACGGCAGACAAAGCTAGAATAAAATGTTAGTAACAGCACAATTGCTTTGCAATACAATGATCACCGTACATCACTGAAAATAGCGCTCTGGAACAGACGAACTCTACCAGTCACCATATTGGCCTGAAGGCATTATCTGTTAGGACCATTGGTGGCACGAGATCATCGAGATTGCTCCATGGATCAACATAAACTGTTACTTGTTAAGATAAATGATGTTTACTGTTACACCGAGTGAATAGTCACGTATGTATATGGCGTCAGCCAAGTTGCTCGAAACATATAGCGCGCAGTAAAAGCAGATCTGTAATATCAATTATCTGATCCGACGGCAATCGCACATACACCTGGATAAATGTCCATTTTGTAATGCCACCTTCGTGCTATAGCGGTTCAGGAGTATGGCAGTGATCTCTCGTTGACGTCATGGATATCAAATTCGCCTGACGATCGAACCAATCTGTGACGCTATGGGGACTTTTGGAAATTCTTGGTCGATTAATACTGTGTGCCAAACCGGGATTCGAACCTAGTAAGTTTACCTTACGCAGGCGCCTTACCGACGGGTCATAAGGCGTACACAGGTTGCTCAGTAGACAGCCGGTGAAAACGAAGGTCCTGGGCACACAGTTTTAACCTTCTAGGAAGTTTTAATCCATCACACACTCTTCTGCAGATTGAAAATTTGAATCGTGAGTTTTGATCAGAAAGTGGCAGGTGTCAAGGAGAGAAATTAATTTGCTTGTCACCTCAATCAAATTACAGTCTTAGGATTAATGACATTTTCTGTGATTTTTGTTGGTTCATACACGAATCCCTTTTGCAGAGGAACGTTCAGAGTAGCTGTCCGCGATGTACTGTATTTCTATAGTCTTCATCCAATATTATTTCATGAAGTTTGCAAGTAGTCGGCCGTGAAATAACTGCAGTCTCTCTCCAAGTAGAATTTTCAGGATGCCATCCAGTGAGAAAAACATATATGTCACTGGCACTGCACCTCAATGCCGAAGTTCAAAATCCGCAGTTATTCCTCAGTTACGTAATATTCTAAGATGCAGTGCACGGGTGTATCGAAACCATACTCCTTACGGACTGTCTGTATTTTCCTTTATCTGTGATTAAGCTTCGGCAATCCTCCCACCACAGACGCCTACAATTTTCTACATAAAGGCATAGTTTAAGCCCATTCACTCAAATTTTGGCAATCCTAAGGGACCAAACTGGTAAATTCATCGGTCCCTTGCCTTACAAACTGCTTAAACTAACTTACACTAAGGACAACACATACACAGTTGCCCAAGGAAGGACTTTAACTCCCAAGGGGAGCGGCCGCGAATTAGACGACATGGCACCGCAGACCACGCGGTCTTCCCCGCGGGTCCTCATTCACTCCAATTGTGATTCACTGATATAGCAATAATGAAATACTGTTTTCTTTCGTATTGTGAAGCGTGCAGTTTAACATTTCTGAACATTTACAGCGACTAGCCAATATTTGCACCGTTTTGAAATATTATAAAAATGATCTGGATATTTGTGCAGCTTTATTTTGTAGATTTTGTGCAAAAGTACTGCAGTTAGTATTAAAATTATTTGGTTAGTCAGTGATAGACTACATGAACAGCAAAGGCGCAACACACTTCCCTCAGGCATGAGCGATGCAATAAAGGAACTTCCACAACCATCGGTAACACTCTATCCCAGATAACTTGGTGTATATGCCTTGTTATTACATCCTCATTGTAGCCACAATCTGCCATAGAAACGGTACGGCATAAGATATAACGTGCAATATAGTGTTTTTATGACCCTGTTACTGCAATCTGGAGAAGTTAGTTCACCAGCCCGATCTGATATGAGGGCTAGCAAATTTTTACAAAATCTCGAGAGAAAAACACTTCCGATGACAGGGTCTTGGTTGACGGGTCACATCACGTTACCGACCTCTTTGTAAAACTTAGAACGATCTCTGCATTACGATTGGGGTTATTGCCTCAACATGAGATTTATAACATAATTCGCAGCATGTCCCATCTTTGTCAGGCCTGTATTGGCGCCGGAGGTGGTCACTTCTCATAGTAAGCACACAACCATTCTACGGAACGTGCGTGCAAATCTGTTATGTTGAGAAAAAACGGAGGAAAAGTCATTGCCTACCGATATTAATGTTGCAATAATTTTCGTTCTGCAATTTATTTTGTTTCTACTTTGCAACTTTGTAAAATTTTCCTATATTTCTGCAATATCAAACTCCACTGTATTATGTAACGTAATGATGGCAAATCATGAATAATAATGGAGATTACTTTACTACCTTAGCCCAATTTGAATTTCTGGTTGCATTGGAGAAAGGTGTGGAAGTTACTAGCACAGTATACTTTCCAGTGTTTTTAGAGAAGTATTAAGTATGGCACGCGATGTAGCTCCTGTAAGAGCTCTCTTGAATAATGCTGCCGACAACAGGAACATCAAGAGTTTATTAGCACGTTCCCGGTTTACGTTGACTGACCATCCTGCTCTCTCTTCATGTCGGTATCATCAACCTGGCCGAAGCCCTATTCGTTTAAACGTCATTCACTCTGAAACGTACATCGTGGACTAGCTCTCTACATATTCTCATTCCAGTCCTAAAGGAAAAATGCATTCTTTTGTAACTACCTTATCTGCATGCCTAACCTACGTCACATACCTGTATACTATAGTAAGTTGTATTTTTATGACCTTTACTGTTGAGTCAGAAAAGGAGCCTTGCTTGATGACAGCGAAAGAAATGTTTTCTATAACAATATTAATTTAGAGGTGTATCTTAAATTTAAATGTTCAAATGTTTGTAAATCTATGGGACTTAACTGCTTGGTTATTAGTCCCTAGCTTACAAACTACTTAAACTAAGTTAAATTGAGCTAAGGACAACACAGACACCCATACCCGAGGGGGGACTCAAACCCCCGACGGCGAACGGCCGCTCACACCGCAGCATGGCGCCTCAGTGCGCACGGCTATTCCTCCGCGGCTGAAATTTAATGCTCATTAACAGAACGTGCACATAAAAATCGTGCCTGATACATAATTTTAGTGCTGAAAAATGCATCAGAAAACCCTTAGTCTCTTCTAAGTGAGAAACATACTTTCTTCTTTCTTTACATGGTAATTTCGAAAACATGTCCACTAAAAAGTTCCATGTAAGCATTTAAAATAAATATTCCAAATATCCAGTGTAACAAAATGGCAACTTAATTTATCTCTATTCAAAAGTTATGTGTAATTAAGGGTGAAAAATAAATCAGTTGATAAAAATGTAAAATAAATTTTTTGTAGAATTCCTTTGGCTTTGTTTATGTAAAAAGAAACATGGGAGAAAACACGAGAACCTAAAACTCCACAATATAGAATATATTCTCTTACGTCTGCCATAGACTGCAACACGAGTAAGTTAGTACTAAGCCGCATTCGTGTCTAGTCGTTTATGGTCCTGGCTGTTCCTGCATTTTCAGTGTTCTGTAGTGGAGACAGTTACCTGTATTCAGGTGATTGAAATAATCATAATTACCACTTACATGTAAGTCAGACACTGAAAAATATTTCCATGCTATTAATCCACTTTTCTTCAATACAGAATTTAACTTTGTTAGTGTCATTTTGTTCATTTAAAACTTTTAGAAATACTTATTATATTATCTTAAGAACATGAAAATAAAACGTCAGTTGTCGCATTACGGGTATTATTGTTGGATGTCCTCTGACTTTGTTCAATGTTCTCTCCCTTCCTGTCCCTCTCCCCTCCACAAGTAAGCATATACATGGGAAATAGTGCGGAATAGTGAAGTTCCGTTGTAGAATGAACAGGACCTCAGGTCAGGTAATTAAAGGGTTATACACAGAAAATTAGTTGTGGATAAACATTTCCACAAGAACATACGGTCATATATCGGTGTAATGCCGCGACTAATGAGTTATAATGGGGAGGGCAACCATGTTGCAATTGTGTGGATAAGTTTAAACTTTTCGCCTGACAGGAACTGTGCAAGGGTAGCCCTGATGAACACTGTCTCTCCATTGGCGTTATGGTCACTGCTACTGCCTAATAAGAAGGAGCAACCTGATTCGAATCGTGCCTGTGCACAAATTTCCGTCTTTCCCCATTGATTTACTTGAGTGTTCACTGACTAACGTTGCCAATTTCTTTGTGTTTCGTATAAACACACAAAACCTTATTAACAAACAACATATTGGTTGTTGCTTATATGACTTACGTAATCAGAAGATGGTCAAACTTGCTAAACGGTAGGCTAAACGCAAATTGTGTCATTACTATTTTTAAAAAGGTTGAGACAAAGACCACATCCAAGGACAATTATTTCTTCCGTTTTTATGTGATTTTGTTATGGCACCATCTCAGAATATGGAATTCCTTTCAACTACGAGGTTTAATAAAATGAAAAAAATCCGTATTTTATAGATACATCTTTGTCGTACATCTGATATTTGATTTGAGGGTATGAGGAAAGTAGGAAGAGGAGTGAAATTACTGTACATAATGTTAAACAGTCCCTTAATGATTCACTAGTGATATTTATATTATTTATTATGAATTGGAGTTCTTATATGTATTTCGAACCCTTAATGAACGTACAGCAATGATAATTATTGAAATTTTACAGTAGACAAAGCGAGAACTATATCTTGCAACCCTGCAAATTTTGCTTCCCATTAAGGTAGCTGAAAGCCCATCCCAAGAGGCGACAGTAATACGGCACTCCAGTTGATAACGATCGGAAGCATCTTATAAATAATTCAGCACGGCCCAGAGTCCACAGGGAAATTCCTGTAACTTTGGATAAATTTCTTAAGAATTCTTGGTTGAAATAATCACGGCAACAAAACATCTGTGGAGGGCTGCTCCCCTCCCTCTTTGTGCGCCCCGCGCCAGTGTCTAATTCTGGATATTCATGAGCAGTGTCTAAAACTCAGGCAAAACTGTTCGTCTCTATCCCGCGTTGCTTCTGTGCTCCAATATTGTACGGCTGGAATCTGATGAGTCTTGCAGTTGCTTGACATGTTATAAATGCTTCCTGTGGCGAGGATAAATGTGCTTGATATGAAAGAGAAAATAGCGGTAAAGCACTTCCAGTTGTAAAACCACATTCCCAGTTCTTGAAATGAAAGTCAGAAGTTAAAAAGTTGGAATTCTTGGATCACCAGGAGTTTATGCCATATTGCTTAATGATTTTCAAGTTACAATTTCACCTCTTCTTTAAAACCAAATTTGCCACAAAAGCATATTTAATCTCTCCAGTTTAGTTCCTCCCAGCGATTTAGTATTTGTTGCCACACTGTTAATACCACCTACATTGTCTATGTTGTCAATTAATAGCTATCAACTTTTTGGGTTACTGAACCAGTTGCCACATTTTTCATAGCAACAGTTACTTATCAGTGTTTTATTTTCGAAATTTATAATATGTGATAATATTTACCTCTTCCTTCTACAGGGTGAGTCACCTACTATTACCGCTGGATATATTTCGTAAACCACATCAAATACTGACGAACCGATTCCACAGACCGAGCGCGAGGAGAGGGGCTAGTGTAATTGGTTAATACAAACCATAAAAATTCACGGATGTATGTTTTTTTTAACAAAAACCTATTTTTTTTAAATGGAACCCCGTTAGTTTTGTTAGCACATCTGAACATATAAACAAATACGTAATCAGTGCCGTTTGTTGCATTGTAAAATGTTAATTACATCCGGAGATATTGTAACCTAAAGTTGACGCTTGAGTACCACTCCTCCGCTGTTCGATCGTTTGTATCGGAGAGCACCGAATTAAGTAGGGATCCAAAGGGAACGGTGATATACCTTAGGTACAGAAGAGCCTAGAATAGCACATTAGGTCCACATGCTAGCACCTTTATTTGTTTTATTGGTCTTTTTCACTGCCGCACATGTACAGTACCATGAGGGGTCAGGTACACGTACACACGTGGTTTCCGTTTTCAATTAAGGAGTGGAATAGAGTATGTCCCGACATGTCAGGCCAATAGATGTTCAAAGTGGTGGCCATCATTTGCTGCACACAATTGCAATCTATGGCGTAATGAATGTCGTACACGCCGCAGTACATCTGGTGTAATGTCACCGCAGGCTGCCACAATACGTCGTTTCATATCCTCTGGGGTTGCAGGCACATCAAGGCACACGTTCTCCTTTAACGTACCCCATAGGAAGAGGTCCAGGTGAGTAAGATCAGGAGAACGGGCTGGCCAATTTATGCGTCCTCCACGTCCTATGAAACGCCCGTCGAACATCCTGTCAAGAGTCAGCCTAGTGTTAATTGCGGAATGTGCAGGTGCACCATCATGCTGATACCACATATGTCGACGCGTTTCCAGTGGGACGTTATCGAGCAACGTTGGCAGATCATTCTGTAGAAACGCGATGTATGTCGGGACACACTCTATTCCACTCCGTAATTGAAAACGGAAACCACGTGTGTACGTGTACCGCACCGCTCATGGTAATGTTCATGTGCGTCAGTGAAAAAGACCAATAAAGGTGTTAGCATGTGGACGTAATGTGCTGTTCTAGTCTCTAGTGTACCTAAGGTACATCACCGTTCCCTTTGGATCCCTACTTAATGCGGTGCTCTCCGATACACACGATCGAACAGCGGAGGAGTGGTACTCAAGCGTCAACTTTAGGTTACAATATCTTCGGATGTAATTAACATTTTACAATGCAATACACGGCACTGATTACGTATTTGCTTATATGTTCAGATGTGCTAACAAAACTAACGGGGTTCCATTTAAAAAAACGTAGGTTTGTGTTAGAAAACATACTTCCGTGCATTTTTTATGGTTTGTATTAAACAATTACAGTAGCCCCTCTCCTCACGCTCAATCTGTGGAATCGGTTCGTCAGTATTAACCAGCGGTAATGTTACGTGACTCACCCTGTATAAGGGTTTTTTAGGTTAGAGGGCCTCGGGAATACACAAAATGTGTTTCAGTCTCAAAGGGGGCAGGTCAGACACAGCAAGAAAGCAGATCTAGAAACAATTGGTATAACAGTTGTAAATTGTCGTAGCTGTATTGGGACAGTTCCAGAGCTCCAAGCGCTGATAGAAAGTACTGAGGCACAAATCGTTATAGGTTCTGAAAGCTGGCTGACGCCTGATATAAGTTCGGCCGAATTTTTTTCAAAGGGCCAAATGGTCTTCAGAAAGGATAGAATAAATAAAAAAGGGGGTGTCGTGTTTATTGCTGTTACTAACTGTTTATCCTGCAGCGAAATTGAGACAGATACTTCCTTTGAGTTGGTCTGGGTAGAGGTTATACCTGACAACCGGAATAAATTAATAATTGGATCTTTTTATCGGCCCCCTGACTCAGACGATGTGGTTGCCGAAATGTTCAAAGAAAGCTTGAATCACATTTAAAATAGGTATCCGAAGCATACTGTTATAATCGGTGGCGACTTTAATTTACCCTCGATATGTTGGCATAATTACGTATTCAAAACCAGCGACAAATATAAAACATCGTCCGAACTAGTTCTGAATGCTTTTTCTGAAAACTACTTCGAACAGTTAGTTCATGAACCCACTAGAATAGTAAATGGTTGCGAAAATGCCCCTGACCTCCTAGCAACAAATAATCCTGAGCTAGTAAAGAGCATCAAAACAGATACAGGGATTAGCGAACATCGAGTTGTAGTAGCGAGAATGAATGTCGAAATGCCCAAATGCACCAAAAATAAACGAAAAATATATCTATTCAATAAAGCAGATAAAAATTCGCTTCACGCTTTCCTGAGTGATAGTCTCCAGTCTTTCAAAACTAAAAATGCGAGTGTAGATCAGTTGTGGCTTACTTTCAAAGCCATATCAGTAGAAATCGAGAGATTTATACCAAATAAATTAATAGAAGAGGGGGCTGACCTCCCGTGGTAAACAAAACAGGTCAGATCACTGTTGCAGAAACAAAGAAAAACGCATGCAAAATTTAAAAAGACACAGAATCCACAAGACTGGCAATCTTTTACTGAAACTCGGAAACTAGCGCGCAATTCAATGCGAGAAGCCTATAGTAGTTACCACAAAGAAATACTGTCTCTTAATCTTGCAGAAAATCCAAAGAAATTCTGGTCATATGTGAAGTACACTAGCGGCAAAACACATACAATACCTTCACTACGCGATAGCATTGGTAATACTACCGATGACAGTACTGCTAAGGCAGAATTACTAAACACAGCTTTCCGAAATTCGTTCACCAAAGAAGACGAAGTGAACACTCCGGTATTCAATCCAAGAACAGACGCCAGCATGCGAAACTTAGAAGTAGATGTTCCTGGAGTAGTAAAACAACTGAAGTCACTAAAGAAAAATAAATCTTCCGGGCCAGATTGTATACCAACTAGATTCCTCTCAGAGTATGCTGATGCAATAGCTCCGTACTTAGCTATAATTTACAACCGATCACTCAGCGAAAGATCCGTACCCAAAGATTGGAAAGTTGCCCAAGTTACTCCAATTTTCAAGAAAGGCAATAGGAGTGATCCCCAAAATTACAGGCCTATCTCGTTGACGTCGATTTGCAGTAGGACTTTGGAACATATACTTTGTTCGAATATTATGAACTACCTCGAAGAGAACGACCTATTAACCAATAGTCAACACGGATTCAGAAAGTATCACTCTTGCGAAACACAGATTGCCCTTTATTCACATGAAGCGTTAAGTGCCATCGACAAGGGATCTCAAATCGATTCCATATTTCTGGATTACCGGAAGGCTTTTGACACTCTACCCCACAAGCGGCTTCTAATGAAATTGCGTGCTTATGGAATATTTCCGCAATTGTGCGATTGGATTCAAAATTTCCTATCAGAAAGGACACAGCTCGTTGTAATTAACGGTAAGTCATCGAGTAAAACAGAAGTGATATCTGGCGTTCCACAGGGAAGCGTTATAGGTCCCCTACTCTTCCTTGTGTTTATAAACGATTTAGGAGACAATCTGAATAGCTCCCTTAGATTGTTCGCGGATGATGCTATCTATCGGTTAGTGAAGTCAACAGAGGATCAAAAGTAACTGCAAAGCGATTTAGACAAAATTTCTGCATGGTGCGAAAATTGGCAATTGACACTAAATAAAGAAAAGTTGAGGTAATAAACATGACCACTAAAAGAAATCCGCTGAACTTCAATTACGCGAAAAATCAGTCAAACCTTAAGGTCGTATATTCTACCATATACCTAGGAGTTACAATTACGAACAACTTTGACTGGAGAGAACACATAGAAAATATTGTGGGGAAGGCGAACAAAAGGTTACGTTTCATTGGCAGAACGCTTCGAAGATGCACCAGCTCTACCAAAGAGACTGCCTACATCACACTTGTGCGCCCTCTCCTGGAGTACTGTTGCCCCTTGTGGGACAATCACCAGGTGGGATTGACGGAAGACATTGAGAAGGTTCAGAGAAGGGCAGTTCGTTTTGTTCTATCACGTTACGTGGGGGAAAGCATCACGGAAATGTTGCACGAATTGAGGTGGAAATCATTAAAAGAAAGACGTTATTCATTGCGGCGTGATCTGTTTGCGAAGTTTCGATCACCGACTTTTAGAACTTAATGTGAAAATATTTTGCTAGCACCCACCTACTTAGGGAGACATGACAATCCCAATAAAATAAGAGAAATCAAATCGAAAACGGAACGATTTAGGTGTTCTTTCTTCCCGCGCGCTATTAGAGAATAGAACGGTAGAGCAAAGTTATAGAAGTGGTTATTGAACCCTCTGCCAGGCAGTTGAATATGATTAGCAGAGTATCTGTGTAGATGTAGATGTAGATGTATAATGCTACCTGTTTGCATTCGTAGAATAGAACCCGCAGACATGTATTCTCACAGACTTGGTACACTTTAAAGGAGATATACAGAATTTTCCCTTACTAAAAAGATACACTTTTCACAGACTTCTCTCAAACGTTTAATTCTTCTTCCGACGCAGAATATTACGTCTTTCATTCTTCAAAATTTGTTGGTAGAGTCGATTTAAATACTATGCATTGTCGATGGAAATTATGTGGTCTCGCATAATTAGATTCGTATCGTTAAAATTGTAATTATAGGTACCTATTCATTATTGGCTTCTCATAGTATTTTGAAGTGTTATTGAATAAAGGATATTTATTTGCGCTGCTAGAATAATATGATCCTTTGACCAAGTTTGCAATGAATAAGTAAGTCTATAGTCATTCTTGGCGCTTGATAGTTATTTTAGGTAAATGCGCATTCCATTTCGAATACTTTGAGCTATGTATTAAGCAAGTTACATACATCAAATCAGTAAGGCCTAAAGTGATCCATTATCTCAGCTCTTGCTCAGCATAATTATCTGTACATTTTCACATCGTTGAGCTCTGTTAGTTATCTCTTCCTCGCAGTGCTCACGCGACTAGCAAAGTATACAACTGAATGAATCAAATCACCCTATTTAAACACACATCAAATGTGTGACCTCAATTTAGTTATATCGGTTTTGTGATATGCAGCTAACTTTTATATCTGAATATATAAAAGAAATGATTCCAAAAGCTGACTTATATTAACTGTTGAACGGTATTTCTATATACGACTACAGTACGAGTCGTTCGTCTCTGCAGTAGGACTATGTATATTCAATTATTGTGCTTGCTTGTTAATCATAATTTAGTTGGGGCGTGAAACACTGTACATGAAAGATTCTACCGATACCCCTGAAACAGTCTAGGAAAACATTAAGTACAATGATTTGATTATCATCATTACTATCGATCAACATAATTGCAGATTAGATGATATGTACTTCTCGTTGTAGTTGATCCAAACTTAGGAGATCCTCTTGGATATAGGACATGTGAGAAAACAAAATTTACAATAAATACTGATAAAAAGCCACATATTTGAATGTACCTCCCACAGATCCCAAATGTAATTGCACATGTGGATGTGGAATAGATCAGAAAACCCTAAATCTTAAGAATATCGACGTTTATAATGACATAACACTCTATTTCTAATGTTGAATATACTAGGTGCATTGATGTAGCAGTGAGTTTTCATTAATGTTTGTCTGTTCATTTATTACTTGTTTGTTCTCGGCTATGGCTTTCTGGATACGGTAATTTTCTTGTGTTTGTATGACTTGTTTGTTATGGTTGTTGGTCCTGATAATTTTCATGTCTTGGTCTATATTGGTTGGGTGGTGGTGGTTGTGTTTTAAGTGTTCGACAAATGTGGAGTGGTTTGTTTCATATTTCCAACATCTGATGTGTTCTTTGTATCGTGTTTTGAAATCTCTGTTCGTCATTCCTATGTACTTGGCATCACAACTTTAGGTGCATTGTTGTTTGTTAGTTTCTAAGCACAGTGTATCTTATTTCACGTGTGAAGTCTTTGTGGTAATTGCAACTTTAAATCGCATAGTGAATTACAGTGTGCATCGCAGAGGAAATCACTTCCACAGGGAACAGATTACTTGGTCAATTTACATGTAAATGTGAGGCTTAAAGCATTATATTTACAGACAGATCCTTAGAAAATGAAAATGTAGCCTCTAGTGCACTCTTTCTGTAGCTGTGAAAAGATTCTTTTATTTCCCACAGTATACTTGTCTTACATTTTCCTCCTTACTCTAACAGAATTGTTAATAACCTATTTTAAATGGGATATGTAGAGATAGCATTTTACTTCGGTCTTTTTTCTAGTGCGTATATCGCACTTTGTCGCAGATAATTTCATTTCATACAACTGTGTTTCTAATGGAATTATAGTGATTGATGGTGTAATCTATTTAATGTGAGACAATAGCTATAAAAGAAAACAATTGGTAAAACATGACGAATGGTATAACTGTTGTGTTGTCATTTGAACCTTAGATACAGCATTGGTAGGACTCGAAGGACGCATGAGAGAGGCGTACTAAACCCTTACTCCACAACAAATACAAAATGAAATATCAGGATGGATTTACAGTCAGAAAATAAATAAGTAAATTGGTACGATGATAATGTGACATTTTTTACAGCATCATGTGAAATAAATTAAACAATAATTTTTCTGAGTTGAGAAAACCATATAAAATTTAAAAGACTCGCAACATTAATAAAACTATTATGCAAATTTTATTGTGGACAAAACAAACGAGAGGTGTATAAATTGATTGTGAGATTACTGAAGTACAGCGGAACATTACGAATTACATCATTGTTCTACAATGATCGCTGGAGTCGTGCTATTCATGAAGGACGCACTATGTCCTCAATAAAGAAAGAGGTGGCCTACCGTTTGTAGGGTGAAATGATGAAACGAAAACGCCGTTTCACATTTCTGAACTGTGAGAGGATGAGGAACTCAAGGAGTGTGTTATCTGATAGTTACACTAACGGGTGGCAGAGTTTTAAGCAGAAGGGACTTCTAAGCGGTAAGTCAAAAGTTTGAATGTGAACCGAAATTATGTTAAAATAGGCGAAAGGTATACTTCGTTACAATACAGTATTTTCTGAAAAGAAAATATCGGAATGAACGGAATGGTGCGGTAGAGACAGGACGAGAGCAGAAGCTTTTGAAAATTGGTGCTATAGAACATACAGAATTGAAACAATTATTGCAGTTAGCTTCAAAAACTGCGATTCGTGACCAGAACAATGGATCTCTATATGACGTCATTCTGAAGTAATAAATTGGAGACAATCTGATAATGTGACAAGATGTGTGGCATATTATTTAATTACTTGCTTCAAGGAGTAATTGAAGTAAGCAGTTACGTAATTATGAAAAGAATTGAGACTGAGGCAGTTAGATTCATGACATCAATATTTGGGTCTTAGAACGTAGAAATAACAACAAAAAGAAGTTCTTTGAAAAGAAAATTTGCTTCCAAGATAACTGTTAATAGGTGAAATGGATAAGCAATATACTTTTTCAGCACGTAATCTCCTTGCCACATCTCTCCACGAACTTTTCAGAAAACGTCTAACTACCACACAACATGTCATGGTGGGAAACTTTTATTAGAGACACAATATTCACTGATACTTCTCGGTGAGGATATGTACCCTTCAATATTTTCCTGCCCCGGGACGAGAAATTTCACCAACTAGCAGCGTCTGCTAACCAGATGCCCACATGCTATCTATCCAAGTAGACCGACTGAGTGATATCTAATATATAAAGCAGAGTGTTCGTATGTTTTTACGTGTTGCATACAAATCTACAGTTTTGTTCCAATCTTTATGAAATTTTGTACACGTAAGCTTCAATCCATGACGATGTTCAAATGTTCAAAATGTTCAAATGTTTGAATAGCTTATGGAACTTAACTACGGGGTCATCACTCCCTAAACTTACAAACTACTTATGAACTAGCTAATACTAAGGACGGCACAAATATCCATGCCCGAGGGGGGATTCGAACCCCCGACCGTAGTGGCCGCGCAGACCGTGACTGGAGCGCCTCAGTCCCCTCGGCCACCGCGGCCGGCCCATGAGGATGGTCGCCGCAAGTGTAAGAATCACATACTATATATATTTCACGAGATATGACGTCATAAACAATGAGATGCGCGAAAAACTGCTGCATTTTGCAACAATGCTGCTCATTTCTCCTAAACCACTGGACCGATTTCAACCAAATTTGGTACACACATTCCTTACCGTGAGGTAACAAATTCTGCATGGTTAAGAATAACATACGGCATATGGTTCAAAAGATATTACGTCATAACCAATAGAAATAGCAAAAAATGCCATATAATGCGGCGAGACTTTTGAAATACACTGTGTGAAAATGACAGTTCTTAGCGACTTACAACAAACTTTAAACATAATTTCAAACCTTTATTAAACTTTCTCGATGGCTACCATAGTAAAATGATAAAAGGAAAAAAGTTTCTCGCTTACTACTTTTCCGCTGTTTATGGAGTAAAACTACGGCTCTCGGTATGACGTTACAATTTATAATTTGAACACTACAAATTGTAACGACAGGAAATTTTACAGACAGTATACACACATGTAGTTGAATGTATCTTCAAAATTGTATCACAGTAGGACACGTAGTTCATGACATACGAGCACGTAAACAGTAACGTTCCGCTGTTCATGGACTAACACTACGGCTTTCGGTATGAAGTTACAATTTCTAATTTCTACACCACAATTTGTAGCCGCAGGAAATTTTACAGCCAGTGTACACGAATATAGTTGAGTGTACCTTCTAAATTGTATCACAGTACGACACGTAGTTCATGTGATATGAGCACATAAACATGAACGGTCGTGGAAACCCGCTCCTTCCCACACCAAGTTTTAATCTATTACTTCTTTACAACTTACTATATAGTGTGTTCCCAAGAGATGTCACAGACATACAGCCCTTATACAAATGAATATATACCTGAAAAATGGCAGGAAGAAATAAATAAATACCCGGGCAAGGCCGGGTTTCCAGCTAGTTTTCAATATAAAATAGAAATTGAAGAAATAAATAGGGAAATTACTGATTGATTGGCTCCAAGAGGAGAAAGATGTTTTGAAATGAATAACGACGTTTAACTTCGCTGCGACCACAGCCATTCGGATGGAGCAGAATGCTACAGTAGGCAAGGCTTACGAACGCCATAGGATGCCTGAAGCTTGCCGACATTCAGGAGCAGGGTACATCACGTCGCAGGGAAGCATCAACCAACACACACACACTCGGCAAGCCGCGGACCACGAACGACGACCACGACCCCTGAAGACGCTGGAGCTAGACAGCCGTCGGAACACTGGCGACCAGAGAGGACAACTGGAACTACGCCAAACGGGCGCGGACCGCGGACGGAACACTCGGGACGACCTCGGCCACGCGAGACGGCGGAGCTGCGCAGTTGAGTGCGGCATGTCGTGCAGGAAGCAGCTTCGCAGCGCGGGCGCCGCAGCGCAGGAAGCGGCTGGCCGCGCGTCCGGTCCGGCTTTAACCAGCGACGGCCGCTTCCGTTACGACGACCCGACAACGGAGGAACGACTACCATGGAGGATCCACCCAGGCTACGCAACAGGACTATACGAGAAGGACTTAATTTCGGATTTAGGAGAAGAGGAAGCGGTGAGAGGGTACATGCCGCGCGATGATCATCATCGGCAAAATTTAGACGAAAAAAGAGCAACCTAGGGCGTAGTATGGAACAGGACAGGTGGCAAGAAGGTGGATTTGTCAATCTGGTACCCAATAATAATAATAATAAAATAAAAATAACCGCGGCAGCTACAAGTGGTTGAAAGACAGCTAGTTGTGATGAATAATCGTTACAATCCAAGTGAAAACGACAGAAACACGCCAGGGGACTGCGACGACCTGCAGCAGCAGCAGTAACAACAACAGCAGCAGTTTAAACCACAATATCAATAACCATAGCAGTAGCAGTATCAACAACAAAGACAGAAGATACTGCTGATTGTCATGCAATACACAGATGACTGTAAGAGGTTTTCTGAATGGCTCAAAAAAAATTTCCGCGGTGGAGTAGCCGAGCGGTCTAAAGCGTCTCGCTGCGGAGCGCGCGGTTGCTCGCCGTGGAGGTTCGAGTCCTCCCGGGGGCATGGGTGTGTATGTTGTCCTTAGGTTAGTTTACTTAGGTTTAAGTTGTTTGTAAGCTACGGACTGATGACCACGCAGTTTGGTCCGATAGATTTACAAACAGTTGAACATTTTTGAACACTGAACGCTACGTGACGTTTATTGAGATGCTTTTCATGCAGGAAATTCCAAACTATACCTTTCCGTCAGCGCGTCCACAAACTCTGAAGGTTGTCATCCGCGGCAATCTCGATTCCTTGGCAAACGAGGATGTCAAAGAAGAATTACAGGGATTCGCGTAGTCACGGTCTGCACGGCCGCTGCGGTCTACGGTTTGAATCCCCCCTCGGGCATGGGTGTTTGTGCCGTCTTTAGTATAAGCTAATTCATACGTAGTTTGTAAGTTTAGGGACTGACTACCTCGTAGTTAAGTCTCATAGACTCTACAAACATATGAAAATTTTTGAGAAATTCGTCTTCGCGTCAACTGTCGTGGATTACCACCGCATTCCAGGCAGCCAGAAGAAATCAGGACTGATGCTAGTCGTTCTGTCAAACACGCCGCAACATCGAAATATCTTTCAAGTGGAGATGCTCTGCGCCGTGGTGTTCTCAGTTGAGAAAGTAAGAAGATGAGGAGGTGTAAACTAGTGCTATTTATGCCAAGGGTTCAGTCACATGGTAAGGCACTTTTCGATGTCGCCAGTGTTTGTTAAGTGTGAAGGAGCACGCGATAGCCAGCGATGCCAACTTCCGACGAAAGAAACAGCATTTTACTGCCTCTGTGGATCTAACCACCCAGCCAGCTACTGAACTCGTTCGAAGCACAAAGAAGTTAGCAGAAGACAGGGAGGACTGCCACCATTTGACGCCAAGAAGCGGGCGACCCAAAGAACTGCAAGCGGTCCAGTTTCCAGAACAGATGCAGATTAACAGCGAACCGTGAGACCAGTTGTGATTACGTGACCAGCCTAAATTCAAGTGGCAGGGAAGAAGACGCTCCAAAAGGTGTCACAGGGCCAACTGTGTTTTCATTTGAAGACAACCTTTACGAAGAGACTCACACCGAACGTTCCAAAAATTCAGCTGTTCGGAGAGTCCCTTGAATGAAGGAACTGCGCCACTTGGGTTTCATCATGGACAGGACATTCATGTGCAGAAAGAAATACGACGTATAGTCGAGCAGCGATTGGTTGCCTTAGACCCACACATCAACGAGCGCTCCACCCTATCTGGGAAGAATGGTCTGCTCATCTACCGGATGTTCATGAAACCATTTAAGGACTACGTCTGCTCGGGCATGGTCAAATACGAAAATTCTGCAATTGCAGGCACTACAAAATAAGGCACTAGAAGAATCTCTCACGCTAAATACCTTCAACTCTAAATACTTTCATAAAACTGCAGAAAACTCAGAGGTACTTAGACAATTTCAGTCAGCTGCATAGAAGGTTTACTGAAAAGCTGAAGAGTGAAAGAACCCACTCATCAGGAACATCGTTCATCCAGTCGACGACAGAGACCGTTACAAACGGCCCGTTGATCTGCGTGGACGTTAACGAAGTTGAGCTGCGAAGAGTGAATAACGTCAAACAATGACGTAAAAATTAAAATATACAACCGTAACTGTGATGACAAAGTAACAAACCCGACGTACCCACTCTTTCCTAACATTTTATTTGGTTGTAAATGCCCAAGGGAAAAGACTACGTTATCCAATAGCAGCAAATTACAAAGATGCGGGTGGGGCAGTGGTAGCCGCATAAGGCCGTCGGAACACCATCGATCACAGAGGACCACAGGATCCACGCCCAGAAGGCAAGGACCGCGAACGGCACACGCGGCGTGGCGCGGGCCTCAGATGATGTCCATGGCCCCAAAGGACGGCCGACAAGGGCGTAGAGGACCGTCGGAACACCAGCGGGCAGAAGAGGACCGCTGGAACTATGCCAGGCCGGTTCTGACTGCGGAGGGAACACTCAAAGTGGCGTGGACCTCATTGGACGACCAAGACCCCAGACATTGGTCGAGCTGGGAGAGGACGGCATTCGGAACACCATCATCGGCTGGCGGCCATGGACCGGATGCAAAGCGCCATTTACTGCCTGGGCATAAATACTGGACTCGATCCACCAAATTACCTTTCTCGGGGAGCACCTGAAGAGGATAGCTATTTATGCCGTCGAAATATCGTGCCAGAAAGACGCGAACATCCGGCACAAGTCCCGAACATTCATCATGTTAACAAAACACCAGTAAAGACTGAAGAGTTACAGTATTACTGGTGACTATTTGGTGGAGTAAGCCTTTGTTTGGCGAATCTTTGGTTCAGAATTGGGATATTCAAAAGTGTGCTCAAACTAATTATCATTTTATAGTGTTAATGTCCCAGCGACAAGTTGAACTTGGGTACACTGAAAGATATGGTTTCGGACTCCAAACTGATAGGAAATTTGGTTGATAGGTTGGTGTTCCAGAGATATGAGATACAAATATTGCCGTTATTATGATGATGCTATGAGTTAAAGCTTTAAGTACATGTTGAGTAATCAATACTGCACACAGTTTTACTACTGCAAAATTTATTACATAACTTGGTTTAGTCATTCATAGATCATCTTCTGATGCATTTTATATCGTAACTGTTTGTTTCTTTTGCAGATGACAAGTTTGTAGAATAATATTATCGCAACAACAAATAAGTATGCTACTTAATGAGTTTTACGTAGCCTAATATAAAGGTATGTAAAAAATGATACTCCTATATCTAGGCCTAATTTCACTAAACTGAAATAGTTATATTTGTCTGATAACCTAAGAAAAATTGAAAACGAATGAACCTACAAAAACGTTTTAGATGTAACTGAAAAGACTATTGTACAGTAACTATGATTTTTCAGAACAAAAATAAACCACTCAGTGATGATAGCACAAAATGTGCTGAAACAAGTTTCGTAAAAATAATTAAAATCAGGTGTCTTGCATACGGCGGAAAATCCTCACCATTTATCCAAGCAAGCACGGAAGAAAGAAGAGCAACAATATCTAAAAGATGATTAGTAATCAGACGTGATACAAAAGAAATTAATAAAACATCATCACATAAATCAGAATCTTTATGAAAATGAAGTATTAAGGTAAAAATATAGTAAATTTTGTGATAAAATCTTAGAAATTAAGAATGCTCTTATAAATATGAGACCTATTCATATTTTATATTTAAACTTTCTGTATATTTCGTTTTATGTCTATCACGTCTCATTACGATGTAAATACAAAATAATATGGCCCATGAACAATTGAATCCCGCTGTGAAATAAATTTTGAACTAACAAAGGGATGTAAAATAACGATTTTTCAAAGCTTTTACCTCCATTTGTGATAACAGTGGCTTTTCAATTGTAATTGGAATACATTCGTGCTAATACGCAGTACAGTCATCGGAAATACGTGAATTTTTAATACCGCGGTGGAGTGGCCGAGCGTTCCAAGGCGCCATGCTCCTGAACGCGCCGCTGCTCGCCATCGGAGGTTCGAGTCGACCCTCGGGCATGGGGTATTTGTTGTCCTTAGCATAAGTTAGTTTAAGTAGTTTGTAAGCCTAGGGACTGATAACCAGAGTAGTTAAGTCCCACAGATTTACAAACATTAGAAAGCTTTTGCGATTTCTTAACATTGAGGATTTTAGGGCTGTGTATTAAGTTTCATGATTCCTATTGGAAGTGAGTGTCACCTACCATCAAAGTCGACTACCATTTTGTTAACGTATTGTAATAAAATAGAATACGCAGTGTTCTCATTAGCATGAGTATACATACGAAAAGTTCTAGATATGGACCTCATAAAACATGACGTATAGATTATAGCGATTCCATATCTTCTACGACAACTTGCCGAAGAGTCTTTGTTTAGTTGTAAAGCATAATTAAATTTTAGAAATAAAAACGTATCTTTTACTAATGTATGTGCTATGTTACAGCACACCATCTCCACTGTGAACGCATTAATTTACTATCATACATGTAAATCCCACATTTCACATTTTAAGTCAAATTATCATGTAATTCTGAACCAAATCCCAATCTTTTATTTTAAAAATAATATTACGACAGTGGACGCCATTTGTGGCAGGTAACGTCAAGGATGTGATGCCAGAGGTTTCTCAGTCCTTCCACCCACCAATGCCGCTATGCACTTGTAGGTTTTCTCCACTTATTTTCTGCATAACCAGATTATTCTTGATGAACGCTACCGGCTTAATTATGGAAATGCTTTCAAGTATTGGGAGGTATAGGCGCAACTTGTCTTGTGAATATTTACGCCTCCAGTGATGTCACGGGCCTAGCGGCCATCTTTCATCACACTCTTTTCTGCAGCGCACACATGTACAATAAAATTGTTCACAACGAGCAGCGAGCAGTGCCAGTGCTGTTGAATATTTCAAACTGTTATTGGGGGTGGCAGCTCGTGCAGTTGACAGAACAGAGGGTTTCCTGCAGTTGCCAGCAGAGTGAGTGATTTAAAGAGGCGCGCTGGACATTTCGATTCCCAATTATCTGTTCTGAAGCTCGCGTATCAACATACATTTCAGTTTGGTATTCTTCTCGATCCTGGTATATATTACAACGCTCGTTTGTGTACATTATTTGTCCCGTTAAAAAAAATAAAAAATAAAAACAGATGACATAGATCTCCCTCCCTATTTACTAATTTTAAGCAAGCTATCGTTAATGTTAACAAGGCAATACAACTGATCTTTTGTGACAAATAAATACTATTTGCCGTGCTAATTGTGATAAACAGAAAAATGAAAGTAAAATTCAGTAACAGATGACCAAGAGTTTTATCTTTACGATAGGAGTAGTGTCTGATATTTAACTTATTAACGGAAAGGCATTAGAAAGAACAGATGCTCAGATATAAAATTATAGAAAAAACATTCAGATATGTGATGTGCATAGATAATATTATAAGGGTTCCAAGTAATGTATACACTAAAGATCCATATTAATTAATGTAGGCACAAGGCCAAAATTTGGAAGATAATAAAAATTGAAGATAATAAAAAAAAATAAAGACAATTTGAAGGACATGAGAACATACAGGATATAAGCAGAAAATAAATCCTCTTTTGGAACATTATGGATATTCAAAAAACTCTCCAATTCTAACAACAATAATCAAGCCTCACATATGAGTTGGAAGTTATAGGACGGTGGAATAAAATTAAAAAAAATGCTTATCAAAACAAGTCCTGTAACAACTGTAACTACCAGTGAGGAAAACAGATGACTCGAGAGTGAGGGATATTAACAATTATTTGCAGCTAAGCCAGCCACAAAGTATACGCCTACGTCATTGAGGACATATGGAAGAGATGGAAAACGACAAGAAGCCCAAGTAATAAGGAAAGCCTTGCGCTGCTCCGTTCCACAACGACCCAGCCAAATATGTTTGTTTATTTTTTTTTAATATTTTACGTACGTGGTCTTTACCACAATATTCTTTTCAGCGGGATTAATTTTAGGAACTGAGGGATATGTTTCTTAATGAGTATGGTGCCCCTTGGTTAATATTTTTACTGTCGTAAACCTGATGATGTGACTACAGGTCAGGAGACCTGTCGTATCCGTTTAAAAAAAAAAAAGTAAAACAGCTGCAGGGAAACCATTTTTTTATCATAAAGAATAATTTTTTATATCCACCTGGAGAGACGACTACGACCAATTGAGAGGGAATATATAATAACCAAGTTCACCAAATGAGAAAGCGTAGAATAGACATGCATGGATACCAGCTGCTGAATAAGCCAAAGCTCTCGAAATAGTTTTGTGCGAAAGAAGGAGAAAAGCAAAACAGAAGAAAGTCCTGATAACGAAAATAAAAAGAGGAATGCTTGACTCACGAGAGACACATTTGATCTCGAACGCTTGGAACCGAATGAAATCACGACTAGAATAAGACTCGCTTCTTACAAAACTTGTAATAAATATAAAAAACAGAGATCTCTGTAATTTACAAGCAAAATGCTGCATTTTACTACAATTGAGATTTTAGTTTAGAGAACCTAATGAGAAATATATGAGTATCATAGGAGAGAAAATACGTAATTCACTGATGTCAGTGTATCTTTAATTTTTAAATGATCAGTGCCAAAGGAATTTGCATGATATAATTACAATTGTGCAAATCATACATATCCTGCACACATGATAGTGCTTATATGAATCTCAAAAAAATCATTCTAAATATATATTTTCAAATAATGATATAGGTTTGTCGTTGTCATAACTTGCATTTCGCCAAGCGTATTGTAAAATATATCTATACTTCTGTGCATAAAAGAGATTATAAATCACAGAGTCTACTTTCATTATGCAATAACGATCATATACGTCTTCCATTTTGTTTTAATCACTTCAGCGAAATACCGTATCTGCACTTCGTTTCAGAGAATCGACTAACGTTATTTATAATTTCTAGGATCTGTCTTCCACGGTGTACGAGATAATGAATCCGTAGTGAAATGTTAGAATTACCAAAGCTTATAATACGTTAACGTGATTGTTAACCTAAGGGACCAAACTGCTGAGGCCATCGGTTCCTATGCATGAGGCCGTTCCCCGTCGAGGGTTCGAATACTCCCTTGGGCATGGATATTTGTGCTGTCTTTAGTATAAGGTAGTTTGTAAGTAGTTTGTAAGTTTAGGGACTGATGACCACGCAGTTAAGTCCCATGAGCTTACAAAAACTTGAACCACCACTTAAACTAACTTATGCTAAGGACAACACACACACACCCAAGTCCGAATGAGCGGCGGGAGCGGCCGCGCAATTCACGACAAGCGTCTCAAATATCGCTGGCATTCTCGCACGCATATATAAAATGTCATTTGCGTCTCACTGCTCACTTTCTCGTATAGGTTTCTTGATATTGTCACATATGTTGTCTGACGGATGTTTAATTTTCCATTATCTTCGTAAATTATGTTGAAATCGAGGTACGCGGAACAATACAGTTGTTCCAATGGTCTACAATCAATAGGATTATAAATTTCTTGTCTCATAGCTTCCTATCACCGGTCTGTTACCATAGTCTTAGTTGATAATGTCTTTAAATTTTATTCATAGCACAACCAATTTACAAGTTTCATACTCAGACTAATGAAATAATGTGGTTTCTATGTACCAACTTAAAAGTCCAGACAGTAGAGCTGCCTGTGAACAGTCACGCAACGTTGATTTATTAGAATGTCTTTAACTCGATGGTTTAGTACAGCTTTCTTCACTTGTTTCCGACAGTTTAGTCTATATACGAGAGACTACATTGGCCAGGAGTACTCCAATATCCGGATATCCACTCTGTATTTCATACTTAAAACGTGGAGCACGAAATTCTATCTGGCGTAAAAAAGCGTTGTATCCGACAGTTCTCCACTTTCCTTGGCAACTCCGATAGTTTGCAAGACAGGATGTAGTTTGCAGTCTCACTTCATCCTTTACCGATTCGTCCGCTTTGTCCCATCGGTAAATGTTTTCCCATTGATAGGGAACACAGTTTACAGATTTTGAAGTTCTCTGCTTTCTAATAGCGCATGACAACTGTGTACTAAGGTTCGTAAAGGCTTCTACTCTCCACAGGCTGGTGGCAGTCGGAAATACACGACAATAGGATTACAGCTTGCTCTTCCTGAAAATATTGTTTGATTTCTTTCTTAAGTTTTGTGTAGATTACATAATACAATTAAACATTGTTTTACGACGTGGAGTTTTAGTGGTAGATATGAGTACCGAGTGAAGCAGAGTAGTGTTACAACTTATTCGAGAGACTACCTCGTCTGTCATTCATTTAGTAGTGAGAGCTACAAAATGCGTTATTAGAGTATCTGTGGGGTAGATCCTTACAGAGGGTTTCATCCATCAAAATATATCGCGATCATCATCGTTGTGGACCTCCATGTCCCGACAGCCTGTTAAGAACCAATTTTGCTACGATTTTGAAAAACATCTGATAGCTGAACAAGTAAATGGAACCTCAGTTAGTTTCATTTATGTCAACAAGTTTATATTCACAACGTCGTCGTACTGAAGGCGTTGCTTGTTGCACAATTTGTATCGACGATGCAAGTAACTTCTAGACCGGGACCAATCAGCAAAACCGATAAAGAGCGCAGAGTCACGAGAAGTAAGCAGAACGACAGGCAGGAGTAACGGAAAGAGCGCGGACTTGGTTGTCAGAATTACTAATTACATTCAATCAGCGCTTGTTCCAAGCGTTTCTGGACGATATTGGTTGTGAATACGGCAATTTACGTTATGACTGTGAGGGTCAGTGGCTCAGTCGTGCTGGAGTGCTGGAGCGCTTCATGGAAGCGATTCAGAATTGAAAGATACATATCAGAGCAGAAATACTTATGAAAATATTCCTCACATTCGCGTTACTCGGAATTCAAAGACCATTGAGGCGCTATGCTCCGATGCGCGAGGCCGCTCCCCGTCTGGGGTTGGAATCCTCCCTCCGGCATGGATGTTTGTGCTGTCTTTAATATATGGTAGTTCATAAGTATTTTGTAAGTTTAGGGACTGGTGACCTCGCAGTTAAGTCCCATGAGCTTAACAAACATTTGAACAATTCACAGACATCCAGCATTGAGGCGTTGTCTGTTCGGCAATTGTGATCAAGTCATTATCGTAATAAACATATGTGAAACACGACATCATCGAGGCTCTTACACAAATAAGAGTAAATAAATGTAGAAAGCTAGAAAGTAGCAATGGAAAACTAAGGTCAATTAATTTTTCATAGATATACAGGGTGTTTCACTAAGTGTGTTTGCCTCTGTAACTTATAAAATAAAAGGTGACGGGAAATTTTAATGCGGGAGGTCAACACAAGAAATGTTACACTTTCTGCTGAGCTATGAACATAGTTCATTGTATCATTTTCCAAAGAGTTACAGCAGCCGTGGCTGCTTCAGTGGCATCGTGTCGGCACTCGCCGAGCATCAGCAATATGTCAACATACTCGTAGTTCGTGTATGCCATCGTCATCCGATGTCAGTAACTGTGGTATATTGAGCCCCGGTTGTTTGTGTGGCTCCAACTGTCGGGTATACGGCCGTGTGCGGCGACAGTCGGCAGTCTAACAGCGCATCGAGGAAGCTTCTCGTTTCGTGACACCGGAGACGTTACAACATGGCCTGCATTATGTACAGCGTGTGGTATCTGCCCCTGAAACTTTAAAGGGTTGTAGCTCCCAAACTAACAGTGATAGTAATGTAATTTAAATTGATTTGGACGCAACTGGTTTCAACGAATTCAATGCACGATAGAAAAACCTTTTGTTCCATTTAAAAAATTATATCTTTGTGCTGTAACTCTTTGGAAAATGATACAATAAACGATGTTCATAGCTCCGCAGAAAGTGTAACATTTCTTGTGTTAACCTACCGCATTAAAATTTCCCGTCACCTATTATTTTATAAGTTACAGAGGCAAAGACACTTGGTGAAACACACTGTAAATTTCGGTATTACATGGTATGAGTAAGGAACTGTAAATGGAAATCCAGTAACTTACGCTTATAAGTACTTTTACTCAGAATAAATATCTCCATTATATAATAATATGCCGATATTTCCTTTTTCGCCGGGTCTCGAATGTAAAGTCTTCTCAATTTTGTTTTCCTGCGGCAATGCTTGAACTAGTTCATTCTTGTGATCATCGTACAAAGTGTCGGGTTCGTATCACGTGCGGGCTGCAGACTGCTCTGCCACATCTGCGTTGGCAGTTGGCTGCGCCAGTTGCAAACCTCAGGAAGGGTTATCGCGCAACGTCGCGGCTGGTGTTGGGTGGATTCGCAGACGATGGTGGGGGGACTTCATTACAGCAGCTGCCTTTGCCCCCTTCGCATCGGAGAGTTGTCGCATTTTTGTTAACATTGTATCTTATGAAGTGCTTAACTGGAAACCTCAGTCTCCGTTGACAAGGATATTATGGATATTTGTATCGACAACTTCATTACATAACGAAATTCCGATCCTGCTCTTCCTTCATAGTACCTTTGTATGTTCGCCATCTAACGTATTATGATTTTGTTGAGACTGTATTTAGCCACTGCAGATTCTTCGTTTGGCATTGGCAAGAGCTACTTAAACGTTCAACGCAGCGTTGTGAGATGCATCGTTGCGTCTAGCCAATGGATTGTTATCCAGAGTCTCAGATAATACGCTGAACTCCACGTGTCTCTATTCCCACATTTAAGATGGTTTTAATGTTACTCCTTTACAAAATCCTCGGTAGCCCAGTGTATGGAAGGATCGTCAGGCACTTGGTGTCTTATTCCTGAGCGTCTTCTTTCTTCTTTGTGTTCCGTTTGAGAGTACGTCTGTTCTGTGTGTCAGAGCAGACGTTCTTACGAAATATTACTCTCAAGTAATGTGACTCGGAAGGTAGGCCCTCCTAGTCACACATGTCTCTTGTTCTGCGCATCGGAGTGGTGTGCAAGCATTTGCATTGTGCTGGATAATAGCAACAGTTGGCATTGCCGTTCGGGTCGGTGTGTGTCTCATTTCCGTAAGCAGAAAGAGCTAACGTGCCGTCAGTTTACCATGACGTCCATGAAAGATAGATATCTGTTTTTTTTTTTTTTTTTTTTTTTTTTTTTTTTTTTCAAATTACATGGCGAATTTAAATTGTCGTGTATGTCAAGAAAGTGCTGTGGGTATCCTTCACCTTGCGGCTATAACACCTATGTTTCGTTCACGTATCGGTAGAACGGCTTTGGTTTCAGGTGTGACGTTTCGAGGAATATCAGTTTCAGATGTAGCAGGTGGAGCACTTGTGTTTTTTATCCTTACAGTAAAGGTTTACTCTGAGTGCGGATTTAGGTAGGTGCTTCACTAAGGATTACGTATTAATTTGAATTTAATTGGAAGTAATTTCTGGTATTTATTTGTCTGGAATAAATTTTAGTTTTTGTTCCTCGGTACGGTCGACTTTATTAATGTAAAGTATTAGCTTACGGTTTTTCCGTAAACTTATTTCAGAGTAGGCTGAATTATCCGTTATTTCCACAGACCACCAGACGCTTCTGAAACCACGTAGACTCGTTATGATGAACTGGAATCGCAGTAAATCCACTCTAGACGCCGCAGTTATGACATAATTGACATGCATAATTTGGTAACCTTCCACAGTTTAGGAGGCCAGGAAAATTTACTGTCATTGCTTTCGTCAACTGCGTCTACGAATCAATTAATTACTGAACTGCATGTCGTACATAATTATTTAATAGATACTCATTGCTAAAGAGGAAACATAATTCCTTTCATAACTGAATGACAGGCTGCTACCGGGACCGTTTCCCATTTTATAATTGAATATTTAAACTAAAAGCTGAACTCCGTCCCACACATGCCTCGATGGCCCAACGGGTACGACCGGCCGCCGTGTCATCCCCCGTCCGAAGGCGTCACTGGATGCGGGACGGACGAGGACGTGGTCAGCACCCTACACTCCCGGCCATTGCGTCGGTTTTCCAGACCAGAGCCGTTAGTTCTCAATCAAGTAGCTCCTCAATTTGCCTCACAAGGGCTGAGTGCACCCCGTTGCTAACAACGCTCGTTAGATCCGGATGGTTACCCATCCAAGTGGTACCCAAACCTGACAGTGCTCTACTTCGGTGATCTAACGGGAACCGGTCTATCCACTGCAGCACAAGTGAATGTAAACTTCATGCATTTTGTTATCCACTGTTCGATACTTTTGTTCGTACAAAAATATCTAAGTGACTTTAACAAACCTTCCTTTCAGTAATAAGTTTACGCTTTCATTTGTTTCAGTAGAATCCTCCTCAAACTATAAGAAAAAGTAGCAGTATTTTGTGCAATATAAAGTTATGTCAAATGCGTTACATGTCAGTCAGCTTGGGTAAGAGTAGATTCAATATATACACATTGTTCTAATATGAAGATCCCTCACCTTAGTTTAGATGATACAGGTTTTAATTATGTCTTCCGTTAACAAAATTTCGGTGCGTAGTTATCAAAGTCAAACATTTAACATAAGTACTGTGGTGAGGCATTTGAAGTTTAACAGACTGTCTTCCAATAAATAGGACAGTTATTAAACACAGGGGGGGGGGAGGTTAGTAGAGAGTATTCGTGCATATAAAGTTCGCCCTTCATAGTGAAGTTAATTATGGACATAAGATCCGTATGGAATTAATTTTTAAACGTCTAATACCCGTTTTAAGACGAACTTCCAAATATAGCTTCACAAAATATCTTGTGTTCATATGGTAACACTTCTAGTTTCCATGAGAAAATTAGCTATGGTTTCAGAAGGACCGTGAGAAACAAGTGCCAGACCACCTATAAGACAGACGCGTTACAGCAATCATATTGTGTAAGCCTATAAAGATATATCATCACATAAAGTTTTCAAAACAGAGTGAACACGGTACGTGTTCTTTCCCACTCACTGCTATGTGCAACTTTCCTTTATTCATTGACTGAATGAGCTAATTATTGTTGTTGCAGCATAATCCGGAGTAACTAAATACGTCTATAGAACATGAATTTTTGCTGACATCGACATTAACAACCCATCATAACACATGCATGCGGGTGTATTCCATTCCACAGTGACAAACCGTGAAACCGTTAAAGCATCTACTGCATTAAAGGACTCTTCGTGTAACACTGACGTTTCCTGCCATACAGTGTAAGGAGCTTCTGTACTTCGTACACGCCATTACTCAAAATAAAAAGTCTATCTCGACCAATTATCGTGTAAGAGTTTCCGTTCAACACATAAAACAGCCGGAAAAGTGACAAGGTTCTTACCTATATACACAAAAGGCCAACTCTGATGATGAAGTAAATAGTCCAGCGTCATTTGAGACTCTAAGAAAGGTTAGTGGGATGAACGTCTGATAGTTACCCAATTAAGTCTTCATCTACCGTAATAGATACTTCATAGCAGAACGAAAGTCTTCCAGACTGGTTGAACAGTGTCATGTGTTGGATTTCTATGAAGGAGCCTTGCGTGTTCTTTATTTATGCTAACATTTGCTAGTACACTGCGCAGCACTTTTTCTCAGTCTCGAATTACCAGTGCAGTAATTCTGATCTTTTAATTTTAAAAATTTTAAACGTATAAAGGAAAAATACAGTTCATTGAGGCTGCAGTACTGAATTTATGTAAAGAGACCCTTGTCACTGTAATAAGACTACATTTTCTGCTCACTGTAAAAACATGCCGTGGTGGAGTAGCAGTGCGGTCTAAGGCGCCTCGCTGCGAAGCGCACGGTTGCTCGCCGTCGGAGGTTGTGAGGGATAGGTGGGTGTGTTGTCCTTTAGTTTAGTTTACCTTAGTTTAAGTAGTTTGTAAGCTACGGCCTCATGACCACGCAGTTTGGTTCGATAGATTTATAAACATTTGATTTTTGTAAAAACATATAAGTGGTACAGTTTATTCATAAATGTTTCCACGTATAGTTTAGAGGACTGTCCGTAAGTTAATGCGCTAATTTCGATTACACTCATGCTACTCATCATTGAGATGTTAAATATACGCATTGTAGTGTACGGTTGCGAAACTACGCAACTACAGATTTATTCTCGACTAGCTTAAACCCGCGGCTCCGCTCGCGTGTTGGTTCATTATGATGGATAATCTTTCGGTAGTGTGCAATGAGGCTGGTTTTGAAGGATGAAATGAAATACAATACCTTCTTTAGAAACAAACATTTTTAATCAACATTCAAATAAAAATGGTTGTAATAATATCACAGATCGATCACTTGATGTAATGCGCGAAACGTCAAATCCTTTTTTTAAAGAGAAGTTTTAAAAGAAATTTCTTTTTTACTGTTTATTTATTTATTCTTGTATTTCCTTATTCGTATGCTTATCCTTACAGAGAAAGAGCTGAAGACATTGTAGAACGCATAGAGCAAAGATAGGGTCTGTGGCATCACGTTTTGCTGTTTATAAAATCCTTGCTATAGAGTCGCAAACGTCGTCGCTGGTCTTCAGTTCGATTTTTTTTATAATTTGACGACTTTCAACCACCATATCTTCCACCCTCGTATAGCTATCGGCATGGAACTGCTATGGTGTACAACTGGAGACTTCGGACAACAATTACACACAAACCATTCGTTTGCGTTCTGTAGTTTTCGCTGCAGAGCGAAATATTAACACACACACACGTATAATTTTATATACACCGATAACTTTCCATACCAATATAATCCACCCTTTTATCATTATGAACCCTCAAGCAACCCTGCAACCAATAAAACCATTTTCAAAGAGTAAATATAATTTCCAAAGAATCATTATTGTTCCGCATTTCGCGTTATATGCTTCAAATTACTAAATATCTCTCAGATCGCTATAAAACCATGCCTAAAACCTTCCTGAGATATAAATTAGTAACTGTACAAATATTTAAGTCTCTGCGCCTTGTCGTTCGGACGTGATAAGCGTACACCTAACAGACATTCACATTAATATATATATAGATAAATAGCTATCCGATCGCCATAAAACCGTGCCTAAAGCCTTCCCCGGGTAGACATCAGTAACTGTACAAATTTTTAGCTCTGTAAGTCTTGTGGTTCAGATGTGATAAACGTACACCGAACGGACATTCACATTTATAGATATAGATTACCTCAGAATGATACTTTTCCGGTGCAATTGGTAGTTTCCGTTGTCCATTGCCTTACGCTAATATAGTTTACCACATAGAGCTTGAAAAAGTAAGAAGAAACGGAGGTAGGGGAGTGTTTAAATTCTTATAAACATTTCGTAAACTTCGGATCCATGAGTGTTTCTTCAAGACTACTGCGAGTAAAACTGACACTGTGTTTTACAATATCTTCGTTACATATTATTTCTTTGCAATCATCCATCAATAACGTTTCAGGTAAAAAATAATTGGCGTCATGGGGCGTCTGACTTTCACTTTATCACTTTAACCGAATGTTAAATAATGTATTATCCAATGAAAACGTATACAAAAGAAATGTACTCATCTGTACAACAGGGAATTTTCTGATTTCAAAGTCAGAAATAATTAAAGAATATAGGTTGTCAACCTGCCACAATACGATCCCTTATTAAACATTAACAAATATAAAATTTACATCACATTAGCTGCATTCAAGTTCGACAGAAGAGATAAGAACAATCACTCATAATGTTGTAGGTATTATTACTTTACTCCTGAAACAGCAGTTTCGTTCACTCCACAATTTATCACGCGTGAGCTTCACTCCGCTCTGAAACGAAGCGGCAGGGTTGGACTGCGAAGTTTGATCTCCATTCTGCTTCCGCAAACGTATTCACGCACACTCACTGATGCTGGAATTTAATTCCACACTCTCGGCTCCCAGCGTTTTATGGCTGGCCTTAAACGTAACGTTTCTGTGGACTAAGAGGCTTTAATTATGAGTCGCCCGAAGGTAACACTGCGGCACTGCGGTGGTCGAAACAGCGCACAGCTCCCAGTCACAACGGATCACGCTCTCGTTTTATTTACTCTAATATTGGTAGACTAATTAGCAACGGAGAAAAAGTCACAGCAGTCTCTTGGACCAAATCATTAATTTTCTGATGGCTTTTTGTTAAAAGTGGTCACAGTTTTGATAAGCGCGTATTGTAATTAAAAAAGCGTTTTTTTTTTTTTTTCGGCCGCCGGCCGCGGTGGCCGAGGAGACTGAGGCGCTCCATTCACGGTCTGCACGGCCACTACGGTCGGGGGTTCGAATCCCCCTACGGGCATGGATAATTGTGCCGCACTTAGTATAAGGTAGTTGATGAGTAGTTTGTAAGTTTAGGGACTGATGACCCCGTAGTTAAGTCCCATAAGTTCTACAAACATTTGAACATTTTTTCGGACACAATCTCGTGTTTGGCTTATTGTTTTCCCGAAGTCACGATGTGGTTTGGACATACTAGGGTTAGACGAAATAGCTGCACAAATGTATGATACATAAATAACTTTACATCTGGTATGTACTTAAACTGCAGAACTATAAGAGATATTACGCCAGCGCTATTTTCGAATGCTAAGATCTACTAATTGACGTTGCTCAGACGATAATGAAACAGCATAAAAGCAATTAGGAAAACAATTATTTAATTCGAAAGGTCTTTCCTTCATTTTTGTTTGCATAGCAGTCAAGATTAATTTCATAAACGAGAATAATTCCATGTCACGTAACAGGTTTATACAACACTATGGCAGTATTACGGTCCAATTCGGACGCTTGACGTTTATAGTCTTACGATAATTTCTTTGGACACTTTTTCCTAAGTCCTGTGACTTTATTTTCCCTTACAGCACCAGAGAACGTGTATATCTGCTGGGCGAAATCTGTCTTGTTTTCTTTATCTTATGAATAAAAACAAGAAGATTAACGAGAATAAAGTTATTTAGCGTGTCTCCATTACGATTTGCAGAGACAAAATAGAGTATAATTGAAACCACTCCACTCCATATTTTTGTGGAGCTGACACAGAAACCGTAATAGGTATTTTGGTAAAAATACAGTCTTGTTTTCACAAAAGCAATGTTTCACTTATTTAATCATGACGCGTTTGGCTTCTTGTGGGCATCATCAGACGTTGAAGGGGAAATTTACAAACTGTTTTAAAAGACAGGAGTTAACTAAAAAAATGTAAAATCTTCCCTAAGCAAGAAAAATTAGAAATAGGGAAGATGCAGAGTGATAAAGCTGCAGGCCACATGACGACATTCACATTTTTGCGGGGAGGGGGTGAAGGTTGAACTAATAAGTACAGCTGAAGATCACGGTTTAACGAACAAAATTACTTATCTGTGAGGGAGCAGGGCGTGAAATTATTAAATTAAATAAAACGGAACCTTTAAAATATATGTGGCAACTGTTTCTCAAGAGTGAGGGGTGGAAGCAGAACGCAGTTATGGCAGTAGCAGCTCTTACTTAAGGAAATAAACTTCGCGCGGGTCAGTTCGGTTTTCAAATTGACTTCATTGCCCCTCACTCTTGAGCAACAGTTGTCTAAACAGGTTTGCTAATGATATGTTGTAAATTAAAATCAATGAATATTACAATAATTAAATTGTAATGTAGAATCTACATTTATATCCCTAATGCTAATTTATGGTATATGACAAAAGTTCCATTGATACCACTACACATTTAGCAATTAAGCTCCAGTTTCGTTGTATCCGTCCCTCCGTTGCTTACATGGTCGATTTAAATATGCAATATCTGATGGAAAGCTTCTAGAGATGTCCAACAAGATATTAATAACGGAAATTAAGCTCCAGTTTCGTTGTATCCGTCCCTCCGTTGCTTACATGGTGGATTTAAATATGCAATATCTGATGGAAAGCTTCTAGAGATGTCCAACAAGATATTAATAACGGAAGTGTCCAAACGTGACCTTTAAGACAGATTGAACACGCTTGGGAGTAACTGAAATCATGTTAGATAATGTTTATGGGACACACACTAGAATATGGTATAGAAGGTAAGATTCTGCTTTGTGTCTGTGTAGGCCATTTGTGAAAAATGATCGTCGTCTCCTCATTGCTGCTCTCCCGTAAACAGTGCGGAATACTAAATAATGTTTTCTTATCCTTCCACCTTGGCGTTTATTTATCCGCAGTCAGGGTGTAACACACTAACCATAAGAAACATCTCCATAACGTTTTAGAACCTCCTTCGTATTTCACTTCTGACACTTCAAATGGTTTTGGGTAACGTTCACCAGGCATTTGCCACAACAAAACGTTTCCATTTGATTGCCACAGGGTATAACGTGATTTAACATTCCAAATCACTCGTTTCCTGATTTACAGTGGCGTCACTCTTTTCATAGTCTCAAGCGACGCTTAGGATTATGTACAGAAATGAATGATTAATATAGAAGTGATCGACCATGGTAACAATCCCTTTCATTTCCTTACGCGAAGCCTTTTGAGAATCACATTCCTAAAAGTTCGTAGTTATCTGCTGTGAATACATGTGATACGTACGAGCTTTGATTACCTACACTTATTCATTCTCCTTTTGACTTCAGAACTATATCATCAATAAGCTACTTGGGCAGCTATAGAAACCTTGAAATGTCACTGACGGATTTATTTACTCAGATCATATCCAACGTCTAACCGGCATACGAAATCACTCATCTCTCCTCATACATAAGTTAGTTACAGCTTGTCTACTAACAACATAACATGTTATTGTCAATCGATGAAGAGAGTGACATAAAATAGAAATGTCTGGATACTAATAATCACTTAGTGTTCACGTATGTGTTCGTTATTCGAAATGACTGAAACATAATATGCGGAATAAAAACTAGGTAACTTTGAGTAATACACAGGTTTCACAAAACATATCCAATACTTAAGATTGACACAATGGAGCGAATGAGGAATACCACAGAATATCTTGGAACTGGAGCTGCCTTTACCACTCGCTGTATGTACACAGCCTACTATCTGATTTGTTCTTAGCACCTGAGTTATAGTGATTCTTTCTACAACTTGCTGATCAGTACTATATGTTTAATAACTGAAAACTATCAGAAAAATGAAATGTTCACAGTATGTAGCCTGTTAGCATAAGTTTTTGCCATTCAGTAAAAAGAATAGAAAGCATAATTTTTTTAATGTTCCTTCATTCAGATCCAGTTATTTGTCGCTTACGTTGTAAAAATTGACGTATTCTTTCATATACAGTAGTGACTATAGTGTACTGTATTTTCTTTTACGAAATTGTAGCCGACGGAGCAAAAGCAACAAATTTCTCTCGCTTCTTTAGAGTCCAATATCAGACAATTTAATCTCACCGTACAACGATCCGGCTTTCTGCCGTATTGCAATTAAATCTCTTTTGATACCCTAACAGGCTTTTGAATTACCTTGTGAAGCGTTATATTGAGCAATAATCGCCTTTTCATGGTAAGACGGGAGGCGACATAAAAATTTATGCTAGCTTAATTTGAAGCCAGTGACATATGGATGCTACACTAACATCCATGAGCCAATATTTCAGATTATCAGCACAGATTATGAGATTTAACATTGTGAGACCGTTTTACCTTTTTATTTTTGTGTTTATTTTGAATTCGTGTCCCGTATTTCAATATCGGAAACTGCGGGCTCCATTCTGCTGTTGTGTGTTTTATTTCTTTTTGTATTTTGTGCTTCCAGCGGGTAGTGTTGGTAAATAAAAGCGAGTGGACGGTATCAGAGTCGCATCGCGTCCCCTCGTTTTCCATGCATGAAGCGCGTTCGATTTACCGCCGGGCCTGACACACACAGACGACGCTGTCTGTACAAGATTCGTCAAGCGAAGGAAGTTTCAGCCACCAAAACTTACTAAACGACGAAATCTACACAGTAATAGCTCCTTTATTTTAGCTGAGCAGGAGTTTATGTTCATTTTGAGGATGCTCTATCTTAAATTATTAATGTCAATTTATTGTAGTTATGGCACATCTGAGATATAAAAAAGAGTGAATCTGTACGTTTAAACTTGACATATTATTTGCGTAATATCAGAGTGTGATTGATTGAAATTGTATTCGCATTTAAAATATAACTCAGCTCTGAAGTATTTTAAAGAAAGATCAACGGTTAGTCTAGAGCAAGGTCTTTCAATGCACAACAAAGAAACGAGTAAGGTAAGGATGGTTTAAGAAGTGGCCCCATTTTTACAGGAGACAAGTCGCCATTTACTTTAATAATTTCTGGGACCCTTCAAAAGTGTAAATCTGCATGTCCGGATTTCCGACGCCGCCATATGTTCAAATATTTGTTAACTACTGTGATTATCAAGTATTTTGTACGCCTAACGACTGATAATCACAGTAGTTAACAAATATCAGGATCGTGTAGCGGTTGCTGCACTTTGCTCTCAGTCGGTAATGGTGAGCCGTGGTGGAATAGATGAGCGCTCTAAGGTGCCTTGCTGCGGGGTTCTAATCTTGGCTGTGTACTCATTCGTAGTTAATATCATACATTCCGTGAATACTTAAAATAACCTGACGCAGGACACGACCCTCGGTCGGGGAGCAACCGCGCGCTCCGCAGCAAGGCACCTTAGAGCGCTCATCCATTCCACCACGGCCCACCACTACCGACTGAGAGCAAAGTGCAGCAACCGCTACACGATCCTGATTCTGTATCTCAAGGTAAAATAAGGCAGTCAAAAGTCTGAAGAAAGGTTTGAACAACACAGTGTATTACTAGTCATGGTCTTGTTTGGAGGTTGAATACCATTGTCATTTTCTGACCTTCGAACTGATTTATCAAACTTGATATAGGAAGATATACGACTTAAAGTGAATTCTCAACCACTGTGCAGATCGACACTTTACACGTCAGCATTATTGCCAGAGGTGCAAAAATTGAAAAGTGACAGTTAAAAATCCTAGTACTGAACCATATCTCCCACTGTTACGCGTGTTGTGGTACCACTTCCATCCACCACTTGCTTTGCTATCACTGGTACGATTTCTCAAGTGTTGAGATATCCTCCATGACTCAGTACATACTCAGCTGCCCATAGAAATATTATCCCAAAACGTTAGAGTAAATGTGAAGATATGACCAGAAAGTGAGTTATACGACATAGTGAACTAGAGGCAACCGACAGTCTTCTGTTCCTAAAGCGCTGCCTCTTAGAGCGCTAGCGTCGCTTCCGTGACTGTTCGTGATGAATATTTGCATTTAACAGATGCATTTATGAATTAAGACAGCACAAAGTAACGATTCAGCATCTTATACGTGGTCCCTCATCTAGAGTAGCAGTAAGTGTGATATTCATAATATTTTTTTTTCTTTCTTTCTCCCTTTCTACAACTGAACACATCCTGCGATGACAAGCGCATGCACATTGATGATTAAAATACAACTGCGGTTTAAATCGACATATTATTAATGAGTACACAAAACGCAGAAGTTATGGTGGCTAAGCGGTTGCGTCGCAGCCTGTGATACATAGGTTTTCGGGTTCGAATCTATTTACATGTCGCATTTTTTCTCCCTTACCAATTTGTTATCCATACTGCATCGGTCATAAGAGATAACTATAACACACCATTCCATTACTGAAGCATACTGTAATTTTTCACTACATTCTAGGGTATGGGTATCTGAACTATTTCACATTACTGTTTTCGAATATGCAGAGCTTACTGAAACATGAAATGTACCGTCATAATATTGTAAAGAGAGTTTAAATTTGTTCATATGAAAGTGTTTTCGTGATCCTTTTCTTTATATTTTACTCTTTCAAACACTTCTAGCTACAATATGCTCCGAAATTGTGCGAATTAAAATAAGAAGAAAACTTCTTTAAATGCCTATATCTTGTAGGCGGTAGTAACATCATCCGTTTCTTTCCTTCTATTGTGTACGTATATCGCCCCAAATGATTTGTGCAAGTTAATATTTTCCATGTTTGGAGAAGTGTCAAGTTAATTCTTTCTTCAGTTCACTTCCTTCCATCTTTACAACATTAAAGCTACGATAATAAATATTGTCAATCGATTAATATCTGCGGTCGATGGGCAATAATCATGTCTATAGTCGATTTTAGCGTTGTTTACAAGGATCTTCCGTGCTAACTGAGATCAAAGTTGAACCAGCATCGGCGGAACCATTATGGAATTTAATTTCTGAAGTATCGTGAGATTTGATCTTCAGTCATCGTTGTTTATACAATCAGCCCGAAAACTTTTAAATATACGTTACACTGTGATATTAGTAGCTTTGTACATATGCATTAAACACGGAGAGGACTGTAAAAGCCTGGCACGCATTGTGTTTAACCATGTTTCGTGAAGATAGTAACGAATAAAATACAAACAAACAACAATATTTATAGATACGAAATTCCACCCTTGTGAAGCCGGAAGGTCGCTAGTTTGTAAGAACATGTAATCATTTCACAACAGTGGCGTAACTAGGACCTGGCTTTGGGGAGGGATAGATCTGCTTGACGAGCAAAATTTTTGTCAGTTTCCAGACAGACTACATCTACCACTCCCGTTGAAGAAACTAATTCACTCCCATCCAATGAAAGCTTATGGTAACACACCCAAAGTTTGCAATCTTTACCTTTACCAGATTGCTGTTATACGATTTCTTTTCTTTCTTTCTTTCTTTTTCTTTTCGGAGTCTGGGGGGGGGGGTTCTATTCCCCTCATCCTCCCCCATAGTTACGCCACTGTTTCACAAACTATCTAGATCTCGTTACGCCTGAATTACTCTTTCCGAAAAACGTGTCCCGAACTCAAATATTATATGTTTGTAAATCTGTCGGACTCAACTGTATGGTTATTAGTCCGTAGCTTACAAACTACTTAAGCTAAGGTAAACTAACCTAGGGATAACACACGCCCATGCCAGAGGGGGAACTCGAACTCCCGACGGCGAACGGTCAGGCACCGCAGCACGGCGCCTCAGTGCGCACAGCTAATCCGCCGCGGCTGTCCTTAACTCGAAGTTTTATTAACTTTTCCGTCATTTACGTAATATCCGCTCAACTAGCAGCTTATGAAAGTATAGGAAAAGGGAACTGCAGGTCGATATGAAGTCTCTTTCCTGGGATAAAAATAACCGTTGGGAATAGACAAAGTTATCGACAATCATCAATAATAACAATGTCGAGGGAGTGCTAAAGAAACAATAAGCAACTAAAGAGAAGTTAAGGGAGAGGCCTCTCTCGGGCGGACTAGTTGCAGGCAGTGCTAGCTCCCCTGTGGCCTAACCGTTATGTTCTTTTACGGGAGAGGAATGGCGACACATATGAGACCTGCGACCGATACAAGGGAGGGGGGCTGAGGAAGGCCGGAGATGTCCGGCGGGCCCGATAACAAATATTAATTTGGCGGCGGCGAAGGTGGTGGCCGCGGAAGACTTAGGGCGCCGTATTTCAGCCGCCTGAGTTACCGCCGGCCGGCGCTTATCGGCCGTGAGTAATGTTAACGAGGCGCCCTACCTGCGCAGATGCCTCATCTCCCCGCCGCCCGCGCGCCCGTGTCACGTCTCGCAATTAAATTAGCCGCTGTGTTTTGTTCAGCCGCTACTGAAAAAGCGTGTCACAGCGCAAGCTAAAGCAACTCTTTAACTGAACTCGAGCCCTTCAGAAGATACGACGCTGCTTTCGATCTCTGAGCAATACTTTTTTTACGCATTACTTCCTTTTATTCCTTTATTTATTTATTTTTTTAATTTTATTGACATTTCGGTAACATCAGTTGGTGAAATTAAATGACGGACGTAACTTTTGTTTGATGTGTGACTGCCAATTAACACTGATCAATGAAAACGGGACGATTGTACACAAGTTAACTGTGTGAAGTACGTAATGAAATTAACAGTTTGAACAATTTGATTCGAAGAGAAATATAACGGTGAAGCAACCAGAATTTTTTTACCACCCGCATGATATTATTAAAGGTGTGACATCGTCCGTACTAGGATAACTCTGGTCCGTACTTTCCCTGCAGCACCCTCATTACACATCACAAACTTGGTAAAGAAATCTAATCGTAGAGTTTTCCATTCCACCGTCAATGCAGTTCACAACCTTTGTGTAGTCGTTAGTGCTTATGGAGGTGACGCCCTCCCACATCCTCGATACCGTTTAACTGGGAGGATTGGAGGCAGCCTTTTCGACGAATATCGTCTGGTTGCGAAGAGCTTCCTCACCTACACTTTCGGATACAGTCGTGCATTACGACCTATAATGTAAAGTGCGGGCGAAATACACTTATGAAAATATTCGTATGTGGAAGGAGTATAATTTTTCGGTGTTACATATTCAAAGACTGGAAAGTCAGTATGCCGATGACACATTAATCATCCCCACACCGTTTGAGAAAAAAAAAAAAAAAATCGCACTGACGTGTTTCCGGCCCACTTTAGATTTGTAGTTTTATAAGTTTTGCAAACATTTTGGACAAAAATAAAAATGTAAACAATAAAAAATTAATTAATAAGAGTGTCTAAAACCCTTTTAGGAAAAAAAAAATTTGAACAACTGACCTTCAGCGTTACAGTCGAAGGCATTGCCGACTACGCTACGACCAACACCTAGAAATAGCGTTCTTATATTGTTGTTATATTGTTAGCTGATGCTAATATGGCATTTGTAGACACTAGATTATCATGTATCGTACGAAAAACGACGTGTTTTTGTTAATTCTTCAGTGCGCCATTGCTTTGAAATGAAAACGTGTAAGTTAAAATAAGAAAATCATCAAATACGCAACGCAAGATGGCTTATGCCAGTGAGAGCTGGTCGATGAATGTCACGTGACGGCTGGTTTTTGTTAATTCAGTGGAGGGTGTCAAAACTCTGTTATTTTTGCCAATATCTCTCAAACGATAGGAGATATGAAAAAAACCATAAGGGAACAAAGCTGTAGAGAATTTTCTCCTCTACAAATTCGGTTATTCAATTTCAGCGTCAGATGAACAGCTTATATGCAATTAAAATTACATTACATTTGGCCTTTTTTTGGTATTACTAACGTATTTCTTGTCCGAAATATTTGAAGAAGCGAGGTTCTGGTCTCTGGTAGCCAAAAATTATGTCTGTAAAATTTGGTGCCGATCGGTTGAACGGTTCGGCCTAAGAAGTGGGAACACGTTACAGCCAGGAAGGCATCGTCAAATCGCCATTATTTCTGCAAATATCTCTGCAACGATGCAAGATATGAAAAAAACATAATAGAGCGATGTTGTAGAGAATTTTCCCCTCTACCAATTGTGTTATTCAATTTTCGTGTCAGATGAACGGTTCGTTTGCAATAACAATTATATTACAAACGGATTTTTTTGGCATTACTGCCGTATTTTTTGTCCGAAAAATTTGAAAAAGGGAGGTTCTGGTCTCTGTTGACCTACAATTATGTCTGTAAAATCGGTTGAACGGTTCGTCTTACAAACGGGGAACACGTTACGGACAGACAGACAAACGGACAGACAGTCCCAAAATCGCCGTTATTTTTGCAAATTCTCTGAAACGGTACGAGATATGAAAAAAACATAAGAGAGCAAAGTTGTTGAGAATTTTCTCCTTTACAATTTCAGGTATTCAATTTTCGCGTCAGGTGAACGGTTAAGCCGATATTTTTATTTAAATTTCGAGCTGTCAAAAAACGATCACAAAGGCCAACATTTAGTGTTACTACCATAACCTAAAGTGGGCCAAAACAAACCAACGATGTTAGACATTTTTCCACGGTGTATTATGCGTTCCACCTATCACCATAAGAGGATACATCCACCCTTATGGTTCACGCACATAAAAAGCAAAATGGAAGTGGTGAGTATGAATTGATTCCAGAGAAAGTCGGTTTAAATAATTTTGTTCACAACTTTTTATGATTCTGCTTTGCAGAGAGAATATTTTATGGTGCATCAGACTAATACTGTATCCCAAGCAAACAACAGAGTAATTGTTGATGCTCTTCACGGGTTTGCGGCCGATTAATACCGTTCTCTGGCACGATATTTCAGCGGTCCACCTTGCCGCCATCTTCAGGTTAGCCGCTGAATTGTGCTATCAGAAGAACGATGAAATCCGGCCACAAACTTGTAAATAGCAACATTACTGTGGTATCACTACTGACAGATATGTAGATAGAACGGTGCTGCAATACAGTAATGGATTAGTCGTCAATTAATCGATTTATTTATAGTTGACAATCGCACAAATTATGCTCGAATTTTTCCGTGAACAAGATAAGGAACGAAATAAATTACATCAATTTCAAAAATAATTGACTACCTTACGTTCTAATTTCAGTCTAATGTATGCAATGAAGTAACGATTTTTGAATCAGATGTCAAGACATCTTCATATATACTCCGCAATCCAATGCAAGGTGCGTGGGTGGCGGTACACTGTTCCACTACTAGGCATTTCCTTTCCTATTCCACTCCCAAATAGAACGAGGGAAAAAAAGAATGTCTACATGTCTCTGTACGAGCCCTAATTACTCTTGTCTTTGAGATCTTTACGCGAAATGTAAGTAAGCGGCAGCAAGATCGTTCTGCTGTCAGCTTCAAATTCTGACCTTCCAAATTTCCTCAACAGAATATCCCGAGAAAAACGTCGTCTTTTCTCCAGCGATTCCCATTTGAATTCTCCAAGCATTTCTGTGACACTTGCGCATTGGTCGAAATTACCAGTAACAAACCTAGCTGCTCGCCTCTGAACTGCTTCCATGTCTTCCTTTAAAATGATCTGCTGCGGGTCCCTAACACTTGAGCACTACTGAAGGCGTGGTTGTACAAGCGTTTTATTCGCGGTCTCATTTACAGATGAAGTACATGTTCCCAAAATTCTCCCAATAAACCAAAGTCGGCCATCCGCCTTACTCACAACTGCCATTACATGTTCGTTCCATTTCATATCGCTCTGCAATGTTACGCCTAGATATTTGAACGAAACGACTGTATCAAGAATCTCACTACTAATGCTGTGTTAGAACTTTACAGGATTGTTTTTCCTACTCATCTCCATCACCTTACATTTTTCTACATTTAAAGCTAGCTGCCATTCTCCACACCAACTAGAAATTTTATCTAAGTCATCATGTATGCTATTACACTAAATTAATGACGACACCTTCCCATACACCACAGCATCGTTAGCAAACATCGACAAATTACAAGTCCTCTGTCCATCACATCATTTATATAGATAGAAAATCATAGCCGTTTTCTCACACTCCCTTGGGGCACAACTGATGATACATTCATCTCTGATGAACACTCGTCGTCGAGAACAAAGTACTGCATTCTATTACTTAGGAAGTCTTCCAGCCAGTCAAAAATTTGTGACTCTATGTCATATGCTCGTATCTTCGTTAGAATTCTGCACCGCATCAAACGACTTTTTGAAACTGAGGAAAGCACAAATTGCCTTTTGCCCTTCATCCATGGTTCGCAAAATATCATGTGAGAAAAAGGCGAGTTGAGTTTCACACGAACGATGTTCCCTAAACCCATGCTGTTTCATATTAATAAGCTTTTCCGTCTCAAGGAAATTTACTATATTCGAGCTTAGAATATGCTGGAAAATTCTGCAGGAAACTGTTGTCAACGATAATGACCAGTAATTATGTGGATTAGTTCTCTTACTTTTCCCATAAATGTGAGTCAACTACGCTTTTTTTCATTCGCCATGGACATTCCGCTGAATTGAAGATTCGCGATAATTCCAAGCTAAGTAAGAGGCCAATGCCGCAGAATACTCTTTGTAAAACCGAAATGGTATTCCGTCCGAACCAGGAGTCTTATTTGTATTCAGCTCTCTCAGCTGCTTCAATACACCGCAAATACCTATTGCTATGTCCTCCATTTAGGAGTTAGTGCGTCGATCAAAAGATGGTACATTTGTATGATACTCCTGCGTGAATGAACTCTTAAATGCTAAATTTAGAACTTCAGCTTTTCGATTTCTTTCTTCTATTACTGTTCCGTAATGATCAATGAGTGAATGGATAGTCGCCTTTCACCCGCTTATCGATTTTACATAGGACCATAATTTCTTCGGGTTCTCGTAATGATCTTTTGCTAACGTACGGCTATGGTAATTATTACATGCGCCGCGTATGGATCTTTTCATAAACGCACGAATCTCTAATAACTTTTGCCTGCATTGACATGTGCGTTCTTTTCTGAATCGAGAGTGCAACAACCTTTGCTTTCTCAGTAGCTTTCCAACATTGTTATTATACCACGGTGGATCTAACCCTTTATTTACAATGCATTTAAATTTAGTCCACAATTGCTCTACATCCATTGTACCAGAACTAAACGATGTCCATTCATTTTCTAAGTGTGATGCACAATTGCTTATAGGGTCTTTCTAAGAAACACACGCTGATTTATAGGCGAGTGAGAGACCTGCTGTGAATGTGATGATATGACTTTGTACGTTACTATATGCATGGACTTAGATAATTACTCTATACTTAACCACTTAGTTACACGAAAGAGAAGTCTGACGTAAAGGACATACCCTACTCTGAAAGTAAACATTTGAGACATATTGTGACAATATGACCAAAATTACATTGTCAGTGTTGAATTACGATGAGTAATGTTCTATATTTGTATCCCGTTGGTTTAACAACACCCCGTTTGTCAGAAAAGTTACAGAACAGTTCTTTTTATTTCTGATTTGCAATATTAAAAAGAAAAAAGCTGCTGCTTTTATGTTGCCTTGGACATCTTTTCACGCAAACCCACTAGCTGGGAGGGCTGTAGTAAGCAACATACTATTCAGGTTATTGGCGCATTACTTACGGTAACACAATGGATGTTGTTTCTAAGTAAATAGCGAAACTTAAGTTGTTAAGCCGTGAAATTCCCTGGATGAACATGGAAAATGATTAACCAAGCATACACAAGCGAAGCACATTCAAGAAGACGTGTTTTCGAATGACACAAAAGGAGAAAGACGACCTCAGTGCTGGTCGCCCTTACGCCCTATTCCATTTCAAATCTGACAGCAAGAAACTTTGCGGGGTTTTCATTTTTATGGTTGTTTTTTAGAAGCGAAAGTAACGTAATTTCATGATATCAGGTGTTAATGGCATTCATAGCTCGGAAACTATTTATAGTAAAAGTTTCAAATAAATTACAAAATGGGGGCATTATTGTATAGATTGTAGAATTTAAATTTCAAGTACTTTTCATCATTTGGCATCTTTTGGCTATAAAATACATTTTAAATGGAATAAAATGTATGCTATATTGTTCAGCGTTTGATTTAAAACAGTATCAGTACACAGTTCTATAGTGTCTTGAAAGAGTGCTGCAGAAAAAAAATGTATCCAGAAACTGCGCCAAATTTTCCGACTGCGCTGCACCGTATTGTTTGCAACCAGCCAGGCCTTACAACCGCTCTTGGCCAACCAAGTCCAGCTGCGAGGCGAGGCGTCTCCCCTGTTGAGTGGCGGACGACAGCCCTCCGCAGTCTAACTTGTGATTGCGGCGCGAGCTTACTTACTTATTACATAATTATTTTTTCCGCGTTAATGACAAGAGACTCCACAATACTTAAAACGAAAATCAACGTGTAATAAAAAGAAGTACAATCCTACGTAAGTATAATCACATTGAAAATGCACTTATTTTAATAAATGAAAACAAAATGTTTTACAATAGTGAATTAATTGGTGCCAACGTTATTGTTATATACCTACATCAACCTCCGATATTCAGCTTCAGAATGAATCGTGGTTCACTGAAATCCGGTATGAGGTTCTAGAGTTACACAGTACACAAAGTGTTGCGTTTGAAAAATAGCACTAACTACACCGAATTTTAACTCGAAAAATAGTATTCGTTTAAGTGATAAATTCATGAGAGATGTTATCTTTAACGTTAATTGGCCAATGTTGATATTATTGTTTATTTAAGACAATACGAGGTCAACTTTCTCATTTTTCGTCCGATTTCAAATGGAATGGCCCGCACACCACGTACCGATGCAAACTTGGGGCGCCCAAGACTGACAGAAACTACGAGAAGACGATTACGTAACTGCACGTGAGATATCATAAAAACTTAATTTCTTCAATGATAGTGGGAGGAACAATAATTCTTAATTCTTAAATTCAAATGGAAGAATTTCTGCTGAACAACTGGATGGATCCAGATGTGATCCAAAATTTCTGTCAAAGATTATTAATGCGTATAAATGTTGGTGCCACCTGCCTAACGTTCACACGAAGCGTCAAAGTACTAAAAGACGGACTCATGGATCAAGAAACACGAAAATTATTAAACGACAACCTATTAGAACAAAGACAATATTGAACGCATTATCTGATAGTAGCTTAAAGGATTAGTTAGCCATCAGCCGCGAGGGAATGGCCGTGGCATCTAAGGCACCGTGTCTTAGATTGTGCGGCCGATACCACTGGAATTTCGAGTCCTCCCTCTGTATGGGTGTATTGTTAACCTAAGCGTAACTTAAAGTACCTCGTAAGTGTAAGAAACGATGATCTTCACAGTTTAGTCACTTACTTTACAAACAATTGATCATTCCGAAAGTTTCACGAAGATATCGCTGAGATCTATCTGGTTGTGACAAATCTGGTTACAAGTACCGCAGTTGGAAATTTCCTTGCTTGCCAGACTGATATTTTCACTCTGAATCGGAGTGTGGGCTGATATGAAACTTCCTGGCAGATTAAAACAGTGCGCTGGAACCTTGGACCTTTACCCTTTCCGGGCAATCTCTCTACCGTCTGAGGTATCCCGGACCGTTAACCGTGCCGGAATAGTTCAGTCGGTAGAGCGCTTGCTCGCGGGGAAAGGTCACAGGTTCGAATGTAGGTTTCAATACACACTTTTAATCTACTAATAAGTTTCGTATCAGCGTGCACTCACAAGGAAAGTACATGGGCTCAAACAAACATATATGTATGGACGTTTGCTTACAGGATGTCTACGCACACCTCAATGTGCTGGTGGGTGTCGTTTTTATGCAATACTCTGCAACTATGCTCCAGATAGCACTGGAGATGTAACTGTAGACGCCATACGTAATGCAGATATCTTAACTATAACTTATTTAATAATCATCGTACATGTTCTCTTGCGTATTGTCATCAAAATCCGTGATGATAGTTGCAACTTTAACCTTCTTCTCGGAAGATTGTTGGTATTCACTGCTTCCATCGCCTCTTCCCGCACTTACCGTAGCACTACCGCTTGCAATTAGTTGTTCGTCATTTTCATCCATACTATCATCATTATGTGTTAGTGTTACAACAGTATTTAACTTACGCTCATATTTCTGTCCATAACAGATACGAGACAGCATACGAATTATTCATCTTCTACACTAATACCATCTTCACGAAGAAGGGATTTTCGTAACTTCATCTCAATCAATCGCAATACATTAGCAGGATTGATTACCAATCGCCACCCCAAATGACGCTTCACCACACAAATAACGTCACAAAACGCAACTTCGGAGGCACACTGCACCGTCCCTACTGACGAACCGACAGGTCTTAGTGCAATGTGGCATGGCACACGGAGAGGCCTCTAACGGACGATTGCAGAGTTTTGCAGATGCGGGAGTATCACTAGTGTAATAAGGGACCTTTACATTACCTCTCACACGATTTTCGTGTATATGTTTTTGTTCTAGCCCAAGTACTTTCCTTTTCAGATGCGGAGTGAAAAAATCTTTCTGGAAATATCTGTACGCTGTGGCAAAGCTATATTTCCAAAATATCCTTTCTTCAAGCCTGATATTCGTGCAAGGTTCACAGGAGACCTTCTGTGAAGTTTGGAAAGTAGGAAGCGAGGTACTGGAGCAGTGAAGACGGATCGGGATTTCTGAGTCGGTAGAGCGCTTGCCCCGCGAAAGGTAAAGGTGCCACGTTGAATCCCGGTTTCCGGACACAGTTGCAGTCTGCCATGAAGCTTCATATCGACACACACTCCGATGCAGAGTGAAAGTATCATTTTGGAAACATACCCTAGGCTGTGGCTAGGCCATGTCTACACCAATTCCTTTCTTTCAGGAGTACTAGTACTGCAGGGTTCGCACGAGAACTTCTGTGAAGTTTGGAAAGTTGAGTGGGAGGTACTGGAGAAAGTAAAGCTATGAGGACGCACTGTGAAGCGTGCCGGGATAGGTCAGTCAGTAGAGCACTTTTCCGCGGAAGACAAAAGTTACGGCATACAGGTTTAATCTGCCAATAAGTTTCAGCGCACACTCCGCTGCAGGTTGAAAATATATTTCTGCAAACATTCCCTAGGCTGTGGCTAACCCATGTCTCGCCTATATCCTTTCTTCAGGAATGCTAATCGTGCACGGTTACAGGAGATATGTGAAATATGGAATGTAGGAGCCGACGTACTAACGGAAGTAAAACTGTGAGAACGGACCTTGAAGCGTGCCGGGAATACTCAGTCGGCAGAGCGCTTGCCCACGAAAGGCAAAGTTCCCATGTTTGAATCCAGGTCTCGGCACAAAGTTTTATCTTGGCAGGATATTTCAGTTTCCCTGCTTGCTTCAAAGACATCCTGTAACGTTGGTAATTATGTTTAGATAGCAAAGGGTACCACATAATGACCGAGGGGACTGAGGCGCTCCAGTCACGGTCTGCACGGCCACTGCGGTCGGGGGTTCGAATCCCCCCTCGGGCATGGATATTTGTGCCGTCCTTAGTCTTAGTTAGTTCATAAGTAGATTGTAAGTTTAGGGACTGATAACCCCGTATTGAAGTCCCATAAGCTATACAAACATTTGAACATTTTATTTGGTACCACTTTATTACTAGATAGGATCTTTACTTGATATGTATTATTTTATGTTAAGAAAGACACTGTCCGGGGAATTTTCTGACAAAGGGTTTTGATGAAGAGCCTCCCGGCGATAACACTTTTTATCTAAGGCTGTACAGTGATATTCCTTCACGTAAAGCCGAAGTACAGTCTATTCGTAACTTTCATCTATTACTTCATAGCAAGAATAAGTATTGTACTTTTTCGTCGACTTGTCGATATATTGCATGTAATACGACATTTGGCAGAGGGTGGCCAGGTACGTCTGTCACATACCTGTTGCCTACAGAACGAGTTATTTGTACTCTCCCCACTTGAGCGTAATATTATTCCATGTGAAATTGCGAGAACGATTCGACTTTATTGCGACTCGTACATCTGAGGCGGTACGTGGGTCTAGTCAGATATTCGGATGTGGCAAGCCAGTCAACAGCGGCAGTCCTACTGGTCGGCACACTGACGCTCCCCGATAGGTCTGTGGACGCTTTAGAAATGTTTCCGGTGCTTCACTTCTAATCCTGGAAGCTTCTTTTCAGCGACCGCGGCTATCTGCGCACTCACATAGCGACTACGTGCAAAATTTTAGAAAATGGATAAAATATTGTTTCGTATTGTATTTCCGAATCAGGGGTATTTTAAGTTTTAAATCAATGTGCCATACAGAGTTTTTGATGAGCCAGCTTCGCTTTATGTCGCTTAAAATTTAGGGGAAACTATGTATAAAGTATATTGACAGTTTCATGTTGAGTGTTCGCGAAAGGTTCAGAGTTTCTGTATTACTTAAAGTTTTGATTACTTAGTTGAGGGAAAGTGCTGCCGGCCGCGGTGGCCGAGGGGACTGAGGCGCTCCAGTCACGGTCAGCACGGCCACTACGGTCGGGGGTTCGAATCCCCCCTCGGGCATGGATATTTGTGCCGTCCTAGTTCGTAATTAGATCATAAGTAGTTTGTAAGTTTAGGGACTGATGACCCCGTAGTTAAGTCCCATAGACTATACAAACATTTGAAACATTTTTTTTGGAAAGTGCTACTAATTTCTTGTCACAAACAATCTATCTTTTAACATTATATTCAATTTATGCTTAATATTTCATATGACCATTTCGAATAAGGAGCCAATTTGATTGAATAAACCTTATTTATGTCAATATCTGAGTGCCGTACATTATTTGTAAACGTTAGAATAAAACGCTTTTTATTAATGACCCATTTATTTTAAGTAACATGCATTATTTGTTTCGCAAACTACACCCTGCGCTTAGAGTGTTGTTAACTAGAAATTCATAGGTAAAAGATAATATCTGCAACTAAGGTAGTTGCTGGGGCATGAAAGCTGGCTTGTACGCTTTGACCCTAAGATAATATCGAGTCAAACTGCTAAATCGGAATCGTACATAGCCCAATACTCAGGTCATTGCAGCGTAAAGCTACAGTTGCTTAGCGGTGGTAAATGCGGTGCAGTTACACAGCATAAAGTTGCAAGATACTAAGGTTGTTATTGCTTGTAATAAAGGCAATAGTGCCGAGGCGGAGTGGCCAAGCGCATTGAGGCGCTATGCTCCGATGCGCGAGGCCGTTCCCCGTCGGCGGCTCGAATACCCCCTCGGACATGGATGTTTGTGTCGTCATAGCTAGTTTGTAAGTTTGAAGACCGATGACCCCGCATTAAAGTCCCTTAAGCTTAACAAACATACGAACATTTTGAAAGGCAGTACTGATGATAACTTCAGCGTGTAACATATACATCGGAGTGGATAACTACCAAAGGCAGCTTGCTAAATGCATAAAAATCGACTTGAGCACATGACACACGTGTGCAAATAAGGAAAGCGTAAACAACAATCATTATATAGCTGCAGTACAGGAAACTACACGGTGAGTCTCTCTAATGTTGACTCCTCACATGAAACTGAAGAGAGAGGACAACTGGTTACTATGTGAATAAGACGAAGAGAGAATTCAGATCTTTGAAAATTGATACTAGATTGCGTAAATGTTGAGACATCATCTTTATTAATTTAGTGTACTTCCGAGGTGAGAGGCAAATTTTTTGATGTTGATGTAATACGCAAAGAGCAACATACTGTACCGAATTTTTTCCTTTCCTCTATGTATTACTCGTGAAGGTCTGCACCCGGTTTTTTTATGTGGGAATATGTCAAGTTCGATAAGTCACGCAATTTTGTAGATGAGACGAGTCAGACGGACGTCAACACGTTTCACCGGAGACGAATACGACCTGGCAGGCGGTAAAGAAGACGCGAGACGAATTAATACCTCCCCTCTGAAGCAGAACGCTCCGCGACCGATCTCGGGATCCTTGCAGAGGAATCGAGAACGACGCAGTAGCGAGGGTGGGGATTGCCACCGAAATGAAGGCAGCGCGTAATCCGGCGCCTGCAGCGAGGCAACCCCCGGGGATCGCGCGTGCGGCAGCCGTATAACCGCAGGCGTCGCCGCGCCGCCGCCAGTGCCACGCCGCAACATTTTATCCCCAAACGTTCACCTCTTAATGGGGAACTTAGCTGCATTATTGGGCTGCTTGTCATTCAAGAAGCAACAGTAGCGACCTTAAATCAGATTTATCGGTCGTTACGTACAGTCCTAGACAGGGCACGATAGAAACCTGAGTGTTTCAATCTAATTTCAGTATATTATTTTCGTACTCGCATACATCACCATCTACATCTACATGGGATACTCTGCAAATCACATTTAAGTGCTTGGCAGAGGGTTCATCTAACCACAATTGTACTATTTATCTCCTATTCCATTCTCGAATAGAGCGTGGGAATAATGAACATTTGAATCTCTCTGTTCGAGCTCTATTTCTCGTATTTTATTCTGATGATCATTTCTACCTATGTAAGTGGGAGTCAAGAATATATTTTCGCATTCGGAGGAGAATGTTGGCGATTTGAGTTTCGCAAGTAGCCCACGCCGCAGCGATAAGCGCCGTTGTTGTAATGATTCCCATCCCAGATCCTGTATCATTTCCGTAACGCTGTCTCCCCTGTATCGTGACAATACGAAATGAGCTGCCCTTCTTTGGACTCTTTCGATGTCCTCCGTCAAACCCACCTGATAAGGATCCCACACCGGGCTGAAATACTCCAAAAATGGACGGACAAGCGTAGTGTATGCAGTTTCTTTTGTAGTTCTGTTGCATGTTTTAAGGATTCTGCCAATAAAACGCGGTCTCTGGTTCGCCTTTCCCACGATATTATCTACGTGTTCTTTCCAATTTACGTCTGAAGTAATAGTAATTCCTAGGTATTTTGTGGAGTTTACGGCCTTCACATTTGATTGATTTATCTTGTAAACAAAGTATAACGGATTTCTTTTCGTACTCATGTGGATGACTTCACACTTCTCATTATTTAGAGTCAATTGCCAATTTTTACACCATATTGATATCTTATTCAGATCGTTCTGCAGTTGGTTTTGATCTTCAAATGATTTTACTAGACGGTAAATGACGGCGTCATCTGCAAAAAACCTAAGAGAGCTACCATAATGCGATTCAAAAATATGACTTTTTATAGACAGTGCGCAGGCGAAAACAATTAGTGTGTACCCAGTAGTTACTAGACACTTTGCTCATAATGTACAATTAATGGAAATTAAGTATAGAGCAAATAATAAACCTGAAGCAGGTTCATACGAGTGTGAGTCAGTAAATACGTCGCAAACTGAGCTAGACACGTCAGTACTGCGTTACGAACCTGAAAATTGTTTTACTTTTCGGATGATTCCAGCTGTAAATTTAAACACTCGTCCCATCGTTTCAGAAGGCTTTTGTGGAAGCGTTTGCATCCTGTAAGTGACGCTCGTGAGCTCTAACTATATTTGGTGCCTTAAACTGCTGCAACCGCGGTCTAGTAGCCGAGCGGTCTAAAGCGTCTCCCCTCGCCGTGGGGGTTCGAGTCCTCCCTGGGGCATGGATGTGTGTGTTTGTCCGTAGGTTAGTTTACCCAGGTTTAAGTAGTTTGTAAGCTACAGACTGATGACCACGCAGATTGCTCTAATAGATATAAAAATAAAAAACAAACAAAAACTGCTGCAACCCATAAGCCGGCCGCGGTGGCCGAAGGGACTGAGGCGCTCCAGTCACAGTCTACACGGCCACTACGGTCGGGGGTTCGAATCCCCCATCGGGCATGAATATTTGTTCTGTCCGTAGTCGTAGCTAGTTCATAAGTAGTCTGTAAGCTTAGGGACTGATGACCCCGTAGTTAAGTCCCATAAGTTCTACAAACATTTGAACATTTGAGCAAACCATGAGATGAATGTGTCGTAGTGGTAGAGAAATATCCAGTACTGTCATGTCTACCTTAGTTTACGACTTATTTACTGACTCACCTCGTACAAAACAGTAAAGTAAAGTAAAGCAGTCAACAATCCGAAGATTGGTTTGAACACCACAGTGCTTTACTAGGCATGGTCCTGTTTGGAGGTGGTATGCCGTTGCCTTCCTCCGACCTTCGAACTGACTTACCCAGCCAGTTATAGGGGGACCTACAGTTTAACGTGGGTTCCGAACCACGGTGCTACTCGGTATTTTTCACATGAGCAATACTGCCAGAGGTGAAAGAAGTGGAAAGTGACAGATAAAAATCCTAGGACCTGGCGGGGATCGAACCCGCGACCGTTGGATTTGTAGTCTGGCACTCTACCACTGTGCATCCGAGGCGCACTTACAAAACACTAATGCTTATTAATGAGACCATGATAAAGTGTTTTAAGGCCAAATTAAAAGACATATTATTGGCTAATGTACATATCGAAAGAGATACTAACGTAATTTGCATTTATTTCCTACTAAACTTATTTCAGTTTTTGAAAGTAGCTATTTCAAAAATTCATTAAGAAAGTCTAATAAAAGCAATCAGGCCACGAGAAGCAAAAACTCACGTAAGCGGAAGAAAGAAATTCATATAAAGGCCAGAATGAGTCAAGATTTACAATAAGTTGCACACAAAAAATCTACTGTAATAATTTTTTGGTAGTCACTAAAACGATCCGACGTTTTCACGTTCTGACTGAGCTTACTAATGCTACGTGCGATATATTCCTCAGAAGACTACAGAAGATAACATACAGTTAAATTAGACAACAATGTCGTGGTCTATAATTCAGAAGTGGTGAGTCCTTTTAACAGAAGAGAAACTGAGAAACATGGAGCTGAATGGTTGTCGATATAAGTGAACATACGATAGGTAAAAGTTTCCAACATACGTTCGCTGGTAGCGAGTAAGCTGTTACCGAGCTAGAGCGGTCCTAGACGCTCCCCTTGCTGTTTTACAAACGCACGTCTCCCTATTGCACGTCACTGTGAACAGGACACTGAGGGATCTAACCAGGAGTCCTGTAGAAACATCAACATTTACTAGTTTGGATCACGTTCTGATATCATCAACCGGTTTTGAACGATCTCTAGTTGTTCCGCCGTGAATACTACTGTAAAAATTGCTTTTGTGCTACAGTCAAATGGATCGGATCAAATGTTGTTCAAGTGTTTGTTAAGATTAAGGGATTTAACAGCGGGGACATCAGTCACTAAACTTACAAACTATTTATGAACTACCTTCTACTAAAGACGACACAAACATCCATGCCCGAAGGGGAATACAGACCGCTCGGCCACTGCGGCCGGTTCAGTGGTTGCGCGGCAATGGCCCATGCGACTTCAGGCGCCATGCAAACGGATTGCGCGGCGGCTCCCCTAAGGTTTACAATCAACTGAAACTTTTTGAACGGGTGCTAAAGATATTCTCAGAGATCCTCTGAATTATCCAGAAGGTGCCAACAGTCTATAAAATTGTCAATAGCGTCGTCCCGTTGCTCATTACTGTGGACTATTGTTTTCAAAATGAAACTTTTCACTCTGCAGCGGAGTATGTGCTGATATGAATCTTCCTGGTAGATTAAAATTGTGTGCTGGAACTGGGACTCGAACGTAGGACCTTCGCCTTTCGCGGGCAAGCGCTCTACCGACTGTGCTATCCCGACACGAGTCACGATACCGCCTCATAACTTTACTTCCGCCAGTACCTCGCCTCCTACTTTACAAACTTCACAGCTCTCCTGCGAAACATGCAAGACTAGCACTCCTGGAAGAAAGGATATGGTGGAGACATGGCTTAGCCACAGCCTAAGGGATGTTTCCAGAATGTAACTTTCACTCTGCAGCGGAGTGTGCACTGATATGAAACTTCCTGACAGATTAAAATTGTGTGCCGGAACCGGGACTCGAACCTGGGACCTTTGCCTTTCGCGGGCAAGCGCTCTACCGACTGAGCTATCCCGACACGACTCACGATGCCGTCTCACAACTTTACTTCCGCCAGTACCACGCCTCCTACTTTCCAAACTTAAGTTGGTAGAGCGCTTGGCCGCGAAAGGCAAAGGTCCCTGGTTCGAGTCCCGGTTCCGGCACACAATTTTAATCTGCCAGGAAGTTTTATATCAGCGCACACTCCGCCGCAGAGTGAAAAGTTTCATTCTGGAAACATCCCTTAGGCTGTGGCTAAGCCATGTCTCCACCATACCCTTTCTTCCAGGAGTTCTAGTCTTGCATGTTTCGCAGGAGAGCTTCTGTGAAGTTTAGAAAGTAGGAGGCGAGGTACTGGCGGAAGTTATTGTTTTCAAGTTCGAAATTAGTGGGAACCGGCACTCCAAGGTAAGGGCTCTTTTTATGCGTCTCGCTGATATCTTTACGTGGCGTTTATGAACTGCAACATATATGAAATGTTTTCCTCAGTCACCAAAATCAAAACTTATTTCAATCTATTCTTGGCGTATGTCAGTGTTAAGGATAGCGGTTCTTACCTTCACTAAGTGATCAAAAGTATCGGGACACCTGGCTCTTAGAAGTTCGTGGTGCGCTACCATCGGTAGTATGGTGTTGTCTCACCGTTGATAACAGCTTCCTCTCTCGCAGGCATACGTTCAATACGGTGCTGGAAGATTTCTTGCGGAATGGAAGCTCATTATTCACGGAGTGCTGCTCTGAGAAGAGGTATCGATGTAGGTCGGTGAAGCCAGGCACGATGTCGGCGTTCCAAAATATTCGAAAGGTGTTCTATAGGATTCGAGTGAGGTATCTGTGCAGGCCTGTTCATTACAGGGATGTTATTGTCGCGTAACCACTCCGCCACAGGTCTTGCACTATGATGAGGTGCTCGATTGGATTGAAAGATGCAGTCGCCATCTCCGAAATGCTCTTCAACAGTGGGGAGCAAGAAAGTGCTTAAAACATCATTGTAGATATGTACTGTGTTAGTGCCACACAAAACTACATGGGGTGCAAGCACCCTGCATGAAAAACACGACCACACTATAACACCAACGCCTCCTATTTTTACTGTTAGCACTACACACGCCGGCAGATGTTCACCGGGAATTAGACCCTGTCAACGGATCGCCACATTTTGTACCGTGATTTGCCACTCCACACAACGTTTTTCCACTGTTCAGTCGTCCAATGTTTACGCTTCTTAAAAAAAGAGAAGCGTCGTTTGACATTGACCTGCGTGATGTGTGGCTTATGGGCAGCCGCTCGACCATGAAATCCAAGTTATCTCACCTCCCGCCTGTCATAGTAGTTGGAGTGGATCCTGCATCAATATGGAATTCCTGTGCGCCGGTCTTTCTCGATGCCTGCCTATTACACTGTACGACCGTCTTGAAATGTCGGCGGTCTCTATCAGTCAACACCCGAGGTAGGCCGGTAATCTTTCGTTCTGTACGTACCCCTTCACGTTTCTATTTCACTATTACATCCGAAAAAGTGGAACTAGAGATGTTTAGGAGTTTGTAAATCTCGCATAAAGGCTTCTCATACAAGTGACATTCAATCACCTGACAACTTTTGAAGTGCGTGAGTTGAGCGGAGCGCCCCATTCTGCTCTCCCACAATGCCTACTGACTACTGAGGTCGCTGATACGGAGTTCCTGGCAGTAGGTGTCCCACACTGCACCTGATATGAAAAACGTGTGTTTTACGGGGTGTCCGGAGACTTTTGATCTCAGAAAGTACATCGCAGAGGCGTGGAAGGAAGGGATGAGATTTGGGGGAGAATTTGTAGGTAGACCTTTCCATCTTGTGACCCGTTCACGGTGAAGTTGGACAATGAAATTTAGTATCAATGCAAAATAATTAATTGATCTTAAACCGAACTTGAATCTCTCAGTTGTTATCTTATTTTATCAAGTGTCGACAACTCACTGTTTGATGTATCGCCATTCCCAAGGATGGCGTTACAGGGCACCGTGCTTTTGCACCCTCACAAAAGAGACTTGTAGGCGTCTTTGAGCCAAATTTGAAACTTCTGTGTCACAAAGGATGACAAAGATTGAGTTTCGAAAATGTGACCTTTCCATTTTGTTGCGTATTGTATTTCTTTAATATTTTACCATGTAAAGTACATGATTACATCGGAATATGTACGGTAGGAATTGTGAGCGCTAATCTATAAACGAGCAATAGAACATTCCTAATACAATTCATTGAATGAGGCGTGGACTGTAATACATGCCACAATCAGTCTTCGCACAAAGCTCTGATGAATCCGTGCAAGATCCATATTCACTGCGGTGATATAGGACAAAGGCATTCAAACTGAACAAAAAGAAAGAAGCGACTCTTGAATCCCTGATAAAAGCAGTCGTTAATTACAGAGTTAAATCCCGTTCGTGGGTATAATTGTGAGAATTAAAAGTTATTCCATATTTGAAAAAGGATTATTCAATAATAACCGAAGTTTTGTAATGAAATTAATCGTGGCGTAAAGACTAAAATTCAATCACGTGATACCGTCCCGCCAACGATCGTTACTACGGCTGAAAATTTAGTCAGTGGAAGGCTAACATCACTTTACCTATGGCTTCAACACCTCTCGCTTAAACTCTATAATTCCTCGTGGTATCGGGTGTTTTTCTTCGTTCGTGGACTGGGTGTTGTCCTCATCATCATCGGCAAAGAAGTCGCCGAAGGGGCGTTAGGGAAAAGTATTTGCACTAAGCGGTCGTGCAAACAAAGTTGGTTTTTCCGGTACAGTAGTGAGATACCACTATTTCATTTCACTGGGAATGTTGCATAACATTTAAATAGGAAGAGTCTGCATAACGGTAACAGTGTAATTCTTTATACCATCATTGAAAACATATTGACAGTTCTCACCTTTCTTACGAAGGAGTTGAAGATTATTAGTACACATAGATATGCAGAGGAATAAACATACTTTCCACAGGATAGGACGATAGGGGAATATTAGCATTATGTGAAATGTATCGTATTCATGTATCATAAATAAAATTAACGTTTGCATATGCAGAAACTACCGCTGAATTTTTAAACTAAATCTGGAGGCCCCCTAGAACTAAAGAAGAGGCTGTTTTAATAAACCAGCAGAAGGAACACACCGATACTGCCTACTTTAACTGTTATTCAAGAGGGGTGCGGTTACAAATTAATGTAGTATTAATTACGCTATCATTAAAGCAAATGATTATACCGTCCCTCTTAATACATCAATATTAGATAGTAATATTCTGTCACATTACTATGTAATATAGAACTATTAATAGATCTAAATATGATAACAGAGACTTGCGAAACCGGCTTGAATATAGGTAAAAAGAAGTTTCACGTAACTGGCTTTTTTGAAAAGCGATGTTGAATCGACACCTAACGCTGATTGGCACCATCAACAATTAGATAACGCAGCCAGCTTGGATGATGTTTAGCAGATACGATTCCTCAAGATTGATTTCCAGAACATTAGAGGTGGGAACAATACGCAATATTGAACTTAACATCAAATACGGTATATTGCGAAGGGAGACCACATTCAGCTCTATGCCAGTGATAAGAAAAGCTAACGACTGGAGGCCTACTAATTGTAAATCGAAAGAAAATGAAACTGGAAAGGGAATTCCGATGAACACAATACGTAACGAATACGTCAAGAGGACGTAATTCAAATGTTTGTAAATCTATCGGACCAAACTGCGTGGTCATCAGTCCGTAGCTGGCAAACTACTTAAACCTAGGTAAACTAACCTAAGGACAAACACACACACACACACACACCCATGCCCCAGGGAGGACTCGAACCTCCACGGCGAGCAATCGCGCGCTCCGCAGCGAGACGCTTTAGACCGCTCGACTACTCCACCGCGGCAGGACGTAATTATATTCCAAAAATAAAGTCAAATGTATGATATTAATTCTGTGTTGACCGAAAACAGATGTAATCGAATATGAATTTAAAATTATACAATCTAGGCTGACAAAATGCACTAACATATTTTTTTTGCATTACAGATCTGTTTCAGCAGTTAGAAAAATACGAATAGCATATGCATACACGCTCATATTATGGCATTACACTTCAAATTCATTGCGGACAAAACCCCATGAACAACTCTTAAGAGTTTATATTCAGAGTTACTTTCTGATTTGTCTGGGTACAAGGGAACCATCGTCTCCGGCGAATCGTTACAGATTTTGCTTAGTTTCTTGCCCCATTTAAGTTTGTATCTTAATTGCACTGAAAAAGGTACACAGCCGTGCATGTGTTGTGTGTGTCTCGTCTGAATCTTCTCACACTATCTTTTGTTCGAAACAGTAACGCTGTCTTTAAATCGTTGTTCTAATGTTTGGATTCATTATTTCTTGGTTTTGTCTAGGATTACCATATGTGGAACATTCGTGATAGTACTAACATGATCTAGTATTTCCTTCAGCATTATTCCATTTCCTTATAGAATCTGATGTGAATACTGTCACTTTCACCATAACTTCTGAGATGTAAATTATTTTTCCTTTAATAATTGTGTTATGCTGTTCTACTTGACCTTCTGCATTGTAGAGAATGTTTCAGTATATCTGCCTGAATTGATCTTTTGCACTCTTCGTAGTTCTGCAATATTTCGTTTGACAGTTCCTCAAATTATACCTGTCTTTTCAATAATTTCACCTCAATATTTGTACCAACCAGGTTTATATAGGTTTTTATTATTCTTGCTGTTATAGTAATCCGATTGCATTTCCCTTGAGCCAGTACTGCTTGTCATTGTCAGTGCTACATCATTGCTGTGTGGCGTTTCTTTCTATTATTATTACTATAAATATCCTCTCCAGGAAGGGTATGAGCTAGTAGTAACTACACTCCTCTCTGTAGGAAGGAAATTTAAGTAAACAGATTGAGCTAGTTTTACTGTTAAAAGATTTAATATAAGAGACCTTTTCCGTTTCGATTGGGCGATTGTGTTTCTGGTGCTGAGGTAAATTTAATGTTCAAAAGAATGACCACGACGATGAGAATTTTTTTTTTTTTTTTTTAATATTCCCAGCATATCCTTCTTGGGTAGGAATGAAGCAAATAAGGCTCCATGAGAGACAACTGCATAGTAGCAATGAAAGTTTCACTATAACCGGGAGAAGGAATTACGTTAGCTTGACAAGTTGGGGGTATAAATGCAGAATGCTTCAACGAAAAGGAGCGAAAGAGAGTCATGAGACTGTGGAATGTATTCGAGTCTCGACAGAGTTGTAATATTGGGAGGTCAGCTGTACTGCTTGTAAGATGGACAAACTCGAGGGTGGATTTCTGGATCAGGAAACGAAAACTTGTGGACGTATCCTTGAGATTAAAACAATGTTTTCGGTCCGCGTCTGCTACACTTAGTTTAACATTAGCATGTCCTGGTTACAGGAGGAATCATAGGTCCCCGTAAGTGGTGAATTCAAGCCTCTAGATTTTGACAATGTTATATGTATACAGAGACAGCTGATCTTCCCTGTTACCAACACAAAGAGCAGAAAGAGTGAAAGGTTTTTCACAATCATCACCAGCGGTTTGGCCGTAATTTTTACTAATTTAAATTGTCTCGTCGTGTATATCCAGCCATTATGTATATAATTTTAATGGGAAAGTTTTCATTAGGATGAGTTAACATCAACTATCGAAAAACAAAGTAAGGGAGGTTATCTTTGATATACCGAGATTTTTCATTAATAGTCAATTTCTTAAATTTCGTTAGTGCTTCTTTGTTTTAAGAGCTTCATTTTCGAGTATTTGTTTAACACGTCAGTGTGTACGCTGTAGTGCTACCGTAGCAAGGTAGTGCATCCTCGTGCCGTCCGACTCGCTGAGTTATGTATTGCTGCGCACTAGACCGGCGTCACACATCGGAGTAATGCCGTGTCGAAGAAATTAATAAAATCATTCACGGAAAGCACTGTTTTACTGGCGCCAGTAAGCGTTTTCGAAAGTATCCCGTCTCATCCCGACTCGACACCTTCCACACTGCTATTTGGACTTCTACACAAAAAGCAGAAGGCTCAACGATTCTGTTACGACCTTGGATGTAAATTCTCGAGCAACGCCATCAGGTGGAAAAATGTAGAATCACCCTAAACAGTCGTGCGTGCACTATGCGTAGGAAGCGGCAACTAGGGTAGCGGAGTACATGTGGAGTGCGAATGTGAGGTTTTTAGGTTATAAAAGTCATCCACGGGCCATTTATGACTGTTTCCAGTCAAGGCAGCACTCGTCACAGTAGAGCAGAGAAAGAAAATATTAATATAGTACCAGTTAACTGCAGGATCGTCGATGGAAAGATCCCAGACCTGCTCTCACTTGTATATTCCCCCATTGTACTGGGGTCGGAAAGATGCCTCATACCAAATGTCAATAGTAATGAAATTCTGAAGTCTGACTGGAAAGTATACCGAAATGATAGGCTGAAGACTGAAAGGTTAGGCGTGTGTATAGCGATAAAAATACGATTGTATGTAGTGAAATTCGTACAAATTAGGAATGTGACATAAATTTGGCGAAAGTCAACGTGAAAAGTGGTTCATACATTGTCATTGGAAGGCTTTAGGGAACACCTGACTCAGTAGCAGTAGTGGCGGAGCATCTGAGGGCTCGCCATGTTATAGTGTTATGTGGAGCCTTTAATTTACCGGATATAAACTGGGAGACAAACGTGTTTAACAAGATAGGACGCAGTGACAGAGTCGAACAATATGAATTCTATATCCTAAAATTATCTCGAGAAGTCAAATAGAGAACCGACTTGTGGATATGACGTGTTAGACCTGCTGATCCGCAGGAATCACGGATCATAATGCTATAACAGTGTGAATGAATACAGCTGTAAATAGAAATATCAAGACATATAAGAATATCATATTTAGAAAAAGGGTATAGGGTCAGATTTCAGAGTACTTGACTGCTCGGCACTGAACGTGTTGAGCAATTGGCAATTTCGGACGAAGTTCAAGTGAACAGTACGATAGGCGTTAGATAGGTATGTGCCAACTAAAATTATGACAGATGGGACAGATGCACTGTGGTTCAACAACCGAGTTATGAAATTGCTACGAAAGCAAAGAGAAATTCACAGCAAATGTAAATATATTCAAATTCTTGCAGACAAGATAAAGTTAAATGATGCCAAAATTAGCGTAAGAGCTGCCAGCGAGAGCCGTTTAATGACTTTGATAACAATGTTTTGTGTACCCACTTTGCAAAAAATCCTCAAAAATTACAGTCCTATGTCATATCGGTAAATGGGTCGTCACCAGATATCCAGACACTCTGACCACAATGGTTTTTGAAACACAGGATGATACACAAAAGGCCAAAATACTAAATGAATTTTTCCAAAGCTGTTTCACTGAGGAAGACTACACTGTAGTTCCCCCTCTAAACCATCGCACGAACCATAAAATGGCGGATGTTAAAGTAAGTGTGATAGGGATAGAAAAGCAAATGAAATCGTTCAACACAGGAATGGCCGCTGAACTTGATAGGATACTAATTTCATTTTTCACGGAGTATGCAAAGGAACTTTGCTCCCTTCTATCAGCAGTGTACCGAAGGTCCCTAGAGCAACGAAGTGTTCCTAAGGATTGTAAAAAAATGACTTGTCAGTCCAGATTACAAGAATGGTCGTCGAACAGATGTTAAAAACTATAGGCCTATATCCCTGTTCTAATATTATGTCATCCACTATATCCAGAGGACAGTTTATACAGGGTTCCAGGTAGACGACGCGTTTCTTGACTTCCGCAACGCGTTAGATACCGTTGAGCACCGCGCCTGATTAGCAAAGTGTGAGCCATATAAACTGTGTAGCTGGACGGAGGCATTTCTGACTAACAGAACGCAGGATATCATTCTCAACAGAGAGGAGCCTTCAGACGTTAAAATGATCTCAGGCGTGCCGCAGGGGAGTATTATGGAACCTTTGATTTTCACAGTATTTGTAAATGACTCAGTAAATAACATCGGGAGTTCAAAGAGGATTTCCGCGGCTGAAGCCATAGTTTATCGACAAGTTACAACACTAGAAAAGGGTTGCAAAATTCAGAATGATCTGCAGCATAGTGACGCATGGTGTAGAGAATGGCAATTGAGCCTCGACATAAACAAGTTTAAAGTGCTGCGTTTACAAAGAAAGAAAGATTCTTCATTATATAACTATGCACTAGCAGGACAAACAATGGAAACAGACACTTCTGTAAGACATATGGAAGTAGATATAAGGGGCAGTCTGAAATGGAATGACCATATAAAATCAGTCATGAGTAAGGCAGATGCCAGACTGAGATTCATTGGAAGAATCCTCAGGAAATGTAGTCCATCAACGAACAAGTAGGTTACAAAAATTCTCCCTCCGCTGGCGCTTGAGTTTTGCTCATCAGAGTTCGACCCGTACAAGGTGGGGTCAGTGAAGGACGTAGAGATGATACAGTGGAGAACAGCAATCTTCAATACGGGCTCATTTAGTAAGCGCGAAAGCGTCATAGAGATGATTAGGAAACTTCAGTGGCTGACGATGAAAGAGAAGTTCTGTATCGCGGCACGTGCTTCTGTCAAAGTTCCGAGACCATACGCTTCTTGAAGAGTCAAGTAATATATTGATTCCTCCTATTTATATCTCGCAAAACTACCACAAATATGAGATGAGAGATCTTAGGGTCCAAATACAGGCAATAATTCTTCCCACGAAACACACGCGGCTGGAATAGGAGGAAGTGACAGTGGTACGCAAAGTACCGTCCGTCACCGACCGTGAAGTGGCTTGCGGAGTATGGATGTAGATGTAGAGGATCATTTGTGTGACCATCATCATCTAATGCTACGTGCCAAGATGTTCCTTAGCCTATGCGCACCAGACAAAGTGCTGGTGGAAGACTTGGCGACGTTGCAATCAAAATGCAACTGCACCGGTTCTGTGGAAGGCCCATGTGTGCCCGCTCCTATTGGTACTTAAAATGAAATATAGCGCCGACGTTTCGCCATTCTTTCTGCCGCCGCGAAAAGAGCCCTTGTGCACACTGCAAGCTTTGCTCCTGCGATCGATAAACCTACGGCTCAACTAACAGAGTGACGACTCTCAAAAGCGTATCATCCCATCCCCTCAGTGTCTGACAGGGAGTTTATTATAAGTTGCCGACTTCGTACAACTGAGCTGCCATACCACTTCCTTGAAATCGAAAACTTATGACACCTCTTCTTCGTTCACAATGAATGCAGCTACTACGCAAATACAACGGAGTAAATGGAACTTTGCAGTAAATTTGGCAACAATAAATGATTAGGAATACTGAGAAATTGAATAACAGCAGAGTTTTACAGAACTGCCAAGTTCTAGTGTGAGTGGCCATGAAGGGAAGAATGAATTACAAATGAACTGTGATTTACCGGTTCATGGTGAACTATAAGTATCATCCGTTATTTATAACACTTCCCATGAAGGTACTATTTATGGATTCGGGCACAGGTCGACTACCACATTCGTGTACATGAGGTTTGCCTTAAAGTTAAACGACTAAATATCTCGAAAACGACGCATCGTGTAAACGTAAGTTTGGTAAAGGGCCTTATGTGCTCTCTGTAACTGACTACCTCCGAACCACTCCTCCTGCATGGGCGACGTCAACTTCGTATTCTCAAATGTAAAAACCCATTTTATTTTATAATAGCGTTAAATGCCGGCGTTGCACAGATGTTACTGTATTACTTATTTATTTCACACCATCTTCGTCGCCGCGGTGGAGCGGCCGAGCGCATTTGAGGCGCTATGCTACGATGCGCGAGGCCGTTCCCCGTCGGGGGTTTGAATCCCCCCTCGGGCATGGATGTTTGTGCCGTCTTTAGTATACGCTAGTTCCTAAGTAGTTTGTAAGTTTAGGAACTGATGAACCCGTAGTTAAGTCCCGTAAACTCTACAAACATTTTGTTTTAACTATCTTCGTCCCTCTTCGTCCACGTCCACCGCCTTCTTCATTACTCACTACCTATTTCAGTTTCGTTTTTATGCTGCTTAAACCTTATTACGCCACATTTCTGAACTTTGAGTCATACAATATACAGGGTGATTCAGTAAGTGTGTTTTCCTCTGTAACTTATAAAATAATAGGTGACGGGAAATTTTAATGCGGTGGATCAACACAACAAATGTTACACTTTCTGCGAAGCTATGAACATAGTTTATTGTATCATTTTCCAAAGAGTTACAGCACAAAGATATAATTTTTTAAATGGAACAATAGTTTTTTCTACCGTGCATTGGATTCGTTGATATCAGCTGCGTCCAAATCAATTTAAACTACATTCCTATCACTCTTAGTTTGGGAGCTACAACCCTTCAAAGTATCAGGCTTAGCACTGATGCAGCTTAAGGTAGTCGCTTCCTTCTCCCTGTCTCTTCCTTCTCCCCCATAAAAGAACACACAGAATTATTCACTTACTCTTTTCTGTTGGAGGTTAAATGAAGATCACCGCGCAGGAATGGTCGCATTGTGTGAAGCGCAATCTTTTGATTGCACGGACGCACCCGGGCATGTTTTCCCTCGGTCATGTGTGTGTGCGTTGTCCTTAGCATACCTTAGTTTAAGTACTTTTTAACTTAAGGGTACTAAAAATGAGGAAATATAAAATAACATCGCAAGCTTCGTTCAAGAACGAATGTATAGTAATAATACTTGTGTTCATGGAGGAAAATTTATCACCGAATAAATAGCCTCTATCGATTTATCCAGGATAGGGCACGTGTGTAACTAATTAGAATGACCTGCTAAAAACATGATTCGTGTAATGGAGTTAATAGAATGGAAGAATTATAATTGCACTCCGTTGGAAAGATTATCAGTTTTGCATAATAAACTTTCAGATATTGGTTTTGAACTTTGAAACATTTCCTTTTTTTCTTTCCAAATGTTTCCCTGGAAATGTCAGAGAATTTTACGTTCGAATTTAAACCGTTAATAAGTTCGTATAAATGTGAACGTCTGTTCGGTGTACGTTTATCACGTCTGAACAAGACATAAAGAGCTAAAAATTTGTATAGTTACTAATGTCTACCCGGGGAAGGCTTTAGGCACGGTTGTATTGCGATCGCATAGCTATTTATCTATATATATTAATGTGAATATCTGTTCAGTGTACGCTTATCAAGTCCGAACGACAAGACGCAGAGAATTAAATATTTGTACAGTTACTAATTTATAGCTGAGAAAGGTTTTAGGCACGGTTTTATAGCGATCTGATAGATATTTAGTAATTTGAAGAATATAACCCGATATGCGGAACAATAATTACTCTTTGACAATTATATTTACTCTTTGAAAATGGTTTTATTTGTTGCATTGTTGCTTGAGGGTTGATAATGATAAAAGGGTGGAGTATACTGGGATGGAAAGTTATCGGTGTATATGAAATTCTACGTGTGTGTGTGTGTGTGTGCTAATATTTCGCTCTGCAACGAAAACTACAGAACGCAAACGAATGGTCTGTGTGTAATTGTTGTCCGAAGTCTCCCGTTGTACACCATAGCAGTTACATGCCGATAGCTACAAGGGGGTGGAAGATATGGTGGTTGAAAGTCGGACTGAAGGCCAGCGATGACAATTGGGACTCTATAGCAAGGAGGTTACATACAGCGAAACGTGATGCCACAGACCATATCTTTGGTCTATATGTCCTACAATGTCTTCAATTGCAAGGATAAGCATACGAATAAGGAAATATAACAATAAATAAATAAAACAGTAGAAGAGAAAATTATTTTCATACATCTTTTTAAAAGAAGTCGATTTGACCTTTCGCGCATTACATCAAGTAATTGATCTGTGATGTTATTACAATCTTTATTGTTGAATTTCGTGATTGGATTCTTCGAAACGATTGCTTTTTTACGCGTGATTTGATCTACATTACTTACTTTCCTGATAATGATGATTAAAAATGTTTGTTTCTAAATAAGGTATTGTATTTCATTTCATCCATCAAAACCAGTTTCATAGCATACTACTGAAAGATAGCTTATCTATCATAATCAACCAACACGCGAGCGGAACCGCGGGTTGAAGCTAGTGAGTTAGTATAGGTTAGAGATGAAAATGACCAATGGATGTTAAACCCTACAGTTACTGATTATCAAACGCCAAAGATTTTCTTTACTAATAGTACATAGTCACAGAGAGAGTGTAAAGTACTCTCCGGGCATCCTTATATAACAGTGATTACACTTGGCTAAACAACTAGCTCTGTACGTGATGGATGTCCTGGCTCCACTGTGTCATCCACTACTTCCCATTTATCTATTTCACCTTGTTAAAAGTACTCTGCTGTTACTATGGACAGCAGTTAATGTTCTTCTTATTACGTCTCGTGTTACTATCGACTGGAATTTATGTTTCCCTCTACGTCTTGTTAGACGAGTAACTATCTAGTTAGGGTCTACAGATGTCAACTGAAGCAACAAATTATACTGAAACCCATATTTAAATACTCAGGTCGTAAGTCACGAAGCAGCTAACAGAGTAAAACGAACTTAGCATTTCCTGCGCTTGCACATGGATATGAATGTACGGTTTCATAGCGTACGACTGAGTTTCTTGGGGAGAACGTAAATAAGAGCTCGAGGATGAAGTGGAGTGCAGCCCCGAATAGAGTAGCCGCGAGAGAAGGAAAAGACGAGAGGCTGCAGCGTGCAAACACTCGGCACCGCCCTCCAAACTCCGGCAGTCGCAAGTGTCCGCCCCCGCTTTAAATTTTGTTTGATGAGGGAAACGCGACTCGGCGCTCCAGCCACCGCTGTGATAAACACAGCTGCGTGTAACGTAACAGCCTATCCTACAAATATACTGCTATGCATCTTTTGAAACTGCAATCGAAAGGAACCCAAATGTCGTAAGTAACGAAAAGTATAATGCTTACTTTGAATACTCATGCATTCATCTAATCCTGGGATTCCTATTACGAGTTTTCCTTTGCGTCTTTTGATGATACACCACAATTAATTTGATTGTAAACGGTAACATCATCATCATCATCATCATCATCATCATCATCATCATCATCATTAGAGACTGATTATGCCTTTCAGCGTTCAGTCTGGAGCATAATACCTCTGGAGAAAGCTTTTGACAATGTTGACTGGAATACACTCTTTCAAATTCTGAAATCAGCAGGGGTAAAATACAGGGAAAGGAGAGTTATTTACAACTTGTACAAAAGCCAGACCGCAGTTATTAGACTCGAAGGGCATGAAAGGGAAGCATCAGTTGGGAAGGGTGTAAGACAGGGTTGTAGCCTTTCTCCGATGCTATTTAATTTGTACATCGAGCAGGCGGTGAAGGAAAGTAAGTAAAAATTTGGAATAGGGATTAAAGTTCAGGGGGAAGAAATAAAAACATTGCGTTTTGCTGATGACATTGTAATTCTGTCAGAGACAGCAAAGGACCTGGAAGAGCAGTTGAATGGAATGGACAGTGTGTTGAAGAGAGCGTATAAAATGAACATTAACAAGAGCAAAACAAAAATAATGGAATGCGGTCTTAGAAAAACAGGTGATGCTGAAGGAATTAGATTAGGTAACGAAACAATGAAGGTGGTAGATGAGTTTTGTTACTTGGGTAGTAAAATAACGTGCGATGGTCGCAGTACAGAGGATATAAAATGCAGAATGGCAATGGGAAGAAAAGCATTTTTGAAAAAGAGAAATTTGCTAACATCGAATATTAATTTAAGTGTAAGGAAGTCTTTTCTGAAGGTATTTGTGTGGAGTGTTGCCTTGTACGGGAGTGAAACATGGACAATAAGCAGTGCGGACAGGAAGAGGATAGAGGCTTTTGAAATGTGGTGCTACAGAAGAATGCTGAAGATTAGGTGGGTAGATCGCATAACTAATGAAGAGGTACTGAACAGAATTGGTGAGAAAAGTAATTTTCGGCACACCCTGACTAAAAGATGGGATCGCTTAGTAGGAAACATTCTTATACATCGAGGAATCGTAAATTTAGCATTGGATGGAAGTGTGTGGGGTAAAAATCGCAGAGGGAGACCAAGAGACACGTATAGTAAGCAGATTCAAGTGGATGTGGGTTGTCGTTCTTATGAGGAGATGAAAAGGCTTGCTCAGGATAGAGTAGGGTGGAGAGCTGCATCAAACCAGTCTCCGGACTGAAGACCATAACAACAACAAAATTCCTCCATGATCCCCTATTCAATGCTAACATTGATGCCTCGTCTGATGTTATGCCTTTTACTTCAAAATCATTCTGCACCGAATCTAAGTACTTTCTTCTTGGTCTACCTCGACTCCTCTTACCCTCCGCTGCCGATCTCATGAGTCTCTTAGGTAACCTTGCTTCTCCCATGCGTGTAACATGACCCCACCATCTCAGTCTGTTCGCTCTAGCTGCTTCATCTATGGTGTTCATACCCAGTTTTTCCTTATTTACTCATTATGGACACCCTCTTGCCATTGTTCCCATCTATTAGTGCCTGCAGTCATTCTTGCTACTTTCATATCTGTAACCTCTACCTTGTGAATAAGGTAACCTGTATCCACCCAACTTTCACTCCCATACAACAACGTTGGTCTAAAGATAGAGCGGTGCACTGCTAGCTTAGTCTTGGTACTTACTTCCTTCTTGCAGAAGAGAGTAGATCTTAGCTGAGCACTCACTGCATTAGCTTTGCTGCACCTCGATTCCAGTTCTTTCACTATGTTGCCATCCTGTGAGAAAATACATCCAAAGTACTTGAAACTGTCTACCTGTTCTTTGTTCCTCCTATTTGACACTCAATCTGTTTAAATCTCTTTCCCACTGACATTACTTTCGTTTTGGAGATGCTGATCTTCATATCATAATCCTTGCACCTCTGATCGAGCTCTGAAATATTAGTTTGCAACCTTTCAATTGAATCGGCCATTACAACTAAGTGATCCGCATATGCGAGACTGCTTATTTTGTTTTCCCCTATTTTAATTTCGCCCTGCCAGTCTACTGTTTTCAACATATGATCCATGAATACTATGTACAACAGTGGTGACAGGTTACAGCCTTGTCTTACCGCTGAAACTACCCTGAACCATCAGCTTAAATTTGCCATCTACTCTAACTGGTGCCTGACAGTCTTGCTCACCGCTTTCTCAATAGTACTTGAGTTTCAAAATAATATTACCATTGTTGCACTATATCCTTTTCCATGTATTTACTACTCTGCGCCGGCCGCGGTGGCCGAGGAGACTAAGGCGCTCCAGTCACGGTCTGCACGGCCACTACGGTCGGGGGCTCGAATCCCCCCTCGGGCATGGATATTTGTGCCGTCCTAGTTTGTAAGTAGTTCATAAGTAGTTTGTAAGTTTAGGGACTGATAACCCCGTAGTTAAGTCCCATAGACTATACAAACATTTGAACATTTTACTACCCTGCACAGATAAGGAGTGTGGTTTTCTGTGTATCTCATCAGATACAAGTTCCTACGAGTCTTCAAGTTTCCGCTCTGCAAGTTCTTTATTTTTTATTTATTTGTTTATTTGTTTTTAAATTGCCGTTTCCCGAATATTTATTGCATCTGCCTCTTTAAGTGACATCTCAACGTACGGCTTTTGACGAATACTTCACATCCCCCCTGTACCAGAAAAACCTCCCATCCACCTAGTTCTTTAATTAATCTCTATCTGCTGCAGAGAGGACTAGTGCAGAAAGACCGTTATCACATATTAACGCCCCGTCAAAAAAAAATGTTCAAATGTTTGTAAAGTCTATGGGACTTAACTACGGGGTCATCAGTCCCTAAACTTACAAACTACTTATGAACTAGCTAAGACTTACGGCACAAATATCCATGCCCAAGGGGGGATTCGAACCCCCGACCGTAGTGGCCGTGCAGACCGTGACTGGAGCGCCTCAGTCTCCTCGGACACCGCGGCCGGCCCCCGTCAAAACTGAAGTCATTGTACATGGAGCACTTGCTATTATAAGAGTTCATTTAAGCATTCACCTCATTAGTGATAAAGAAATCATTGAAAATCTGAGTTACAGTAAATACTAATAATCAGTACTTAACAAAACTAGCTACTAATCCTTACCAACGTAAATTGTGTTGACTGAAAAACAATGCAACAATGTCTAGAGTGAATAAGAGTGGTAGTTGACTGATGTCAGGCAACCTTAAAAATGATAATTACGTATAAAATTTTACTTCACCTCTTTATTCTGGTTTTTACTAAATTTAAAGAAGATTGCGATACTATGTTTTATTGATAGTGGTTTCTCATAATTTCTAGAAGATAAACATACATCGTTGACAAGTAATGAAATTTTGGATCAGACGATATTTTATTGTTAAAAATAACAACGTACTCTGTCTTGTGTAAGCCTCTTCATCTCTGAATGAGAACGCAACCTACTTACTTTTGAACCTACATACTGTACTCCTTTCTCTAGCTCCATATGCGATTCTTATTCCCCACACCTCCCACCAGTGCTAAACTGACGGTGCATTGATGTGTGTTACGAACAGATACCTCATTTTATTCAAGATAAGCCACAAATTTCTGCTTAGTACTTCCTCATTAGTTGCATGATCTATCCAGCTATTCGTCAGCATTCGTCTGGAGCACCACATTTCGAAAGTCTGAACTTCTGTGCGAATTACTGTTCGTCCATGTTTCATTTCCGTACAACGCTACGCTGCAGACAAATGCTTTCATTAAAGACTTTCTAACACTTAAATTAATAATCAATCTCAAGAAAATTATATTATTCAGAAATGCTTTTCTTCCCATAGCCATTCTGCATTTTATATATTCTCTATTATCTTAGTCTACATTGTCTTGCCCTTCTTACGCTCTTGTTAAAGCTTATCTTATACCCTCATTTCAAGACTCTGTCCATTACATTCAGTTAATCGTCCAGATCCTTTGATGTCTCTGAGGCCATCGGCAAACCGCAAAGTTTTTATTTCTTCTCCCTGAACTTTAATTCCGTTTCTCATTTCTCCTTCTCTTAAATACCCTCTACATCTCATTACGTATGCTGCTAATACTTGCACCAAGCTTGCTACCTCCTCTTGTGTCCCAGTTTCGTCTCAATCTTCCAAACTGGGCACTGATGCAAGAAGTCAAAAATACCATTCTGACGAAAAACACACTAAACTAGTTTTAATGATATTTGTAACATGCTATTACAGATGAACCACAGCCGGCCGCGTTAGCCGAGGGGACTGAGGCGCTTCAGTCACGGTCTGCACGGCCACTACGGTCGGGGGTTCGTGTCCCCCCTCGGGCATGGATATTTGTGCCGTCCTTAGTTGTAGCTAGTTCATAAGTATTTTTTAAGTTTAGGGACTGATGACCCCGTAGTTAAGTTGTTGTTGTTGTTGTTTAGAGTAAGTCCCATAGACTCTACAAACATTCAAGATGAACCACACTCGTACTGAATTTCCCTCTATGAATTTCAGTGCATCGACCCCTGTGTCACCTGAAGTAAACAACTACTTCCCATTATCTCTGGTTTTACTTTTCTTAAAATCTAAGCTCACTAAATATTCCATTCTATAGAATTGCCCTTTTACCAACACCGTCACCGCTCACCGTGCCTGAAGTAATGTAGAACTTATGGGACTTAACTACGGAGTCATCAGTCCCTAAGCTTACAATCTACTTATGAACTAGCTAATACTAAAGACGGCACAAATATCCATGCCCGAGGGGGGATTCGAACCCCCGATCGAAGTGGCCGTGCAGACCGTGACTGGCGCGCCGAAAACTGCTTGGCCACCGCGGCCGGCTTGTTTTCGGGTTTATATTACATATAAATCTAAGGTTTTATATCACTCTTGATAAAATTTTGCACATTTGACCTCAAAAACAAGAGGAACAATAGTGTCATCATAAAATTTCGTATGGTGCATGTTGGACGGTACTTTACTATCTGAATTCGACAAAATCTATTGTTTATTTCGATCTTGATGAAATTTTGAACACTTGACCTTCAAAACAAGAGGAAGATTAATGTACAAATAAATTTTCTCATGGTGCACGGTGTAGGATACTTCACTCACAGTACGGATTTCAACAAAACTACAATTTTGTTACTATCTTGACGAAATTTTTGACACAAGACCTGGAAAAGAAGATGAAGGTCACTGTCTACATAAAATTTAATATAGTGCATGGGGCAGATACTTCACGTACAAATTTCGACACCAGTCTCATGTTTTATCCCAACATTTAAAAAAAATTGCACACTAGAACTTCAAAACGGCAGGAACAGAAAGAGAGAATGTGAGAGGAGGCGGAATAACTACAGTATGGAAGAAATACATACGGACAACACCGGATCTTCAGGTAATTACAGATAAACACAGACGTATTGCGTCTAATAGGTAAAAAGACAAGGCCCAGTACGAATCCTTGGAAATTAAAGGTGATACTGAATGTAATTCATGAAAGGAGGAAATAAAACAATGCAACAAATAAAGAAGACGAAAGCGAATAGAGACATGTAAAATGTGTTTTAGATTGAATAAAAAATGACTTAAGAGAAGTGGATACAGAACAACTGTAAATCCATGGATGCAGTTAAAACTAGGAAAAAGATAGGTACTACCTACAAGAATATTTAAGAAATAATAGGGGAGAATAAAAGCAGCTGAAAGGTGGAAGGAATGTACAGAGGGGCCTTACAACGGAAACGAAATGGAAGGCATTACTGTAGAATGGGAAGAGAAAGTAGATGAAGCTGTGATAGGAGCTATTATACTGCAACGAGTCTTTGCCAGAGGACTGAAATACCTGATTCTAAACAAATCATTTGGTGTACAAATATTCTTTTAAAACTGCTCATATTCTTGGGAGAGGAATCTATAAAAAGAAATAATTCAGCCTGGTGTGTGAGATATATGAGACAGTTGTTACACCCTTAGACTCCAAGAAGAATCAAATAATTCCAATTCAAAAGAAAATATTCCGTAGACCCTGGTTTGAATTTTACAGAACTAACAGTCCCAAAAGTTAAGGTTGCAAAAAACTAACACGAATTATTTGCAGAGGAATGAAAAAAACTAATAAAATCTGATCTCGGAATGTGTGTGTGTTTTTATTTATTTATTTATTTTGTTTGTTTGGAAAAGCGTTTGATAAAAACAACTGAGAGACGCCGTTCATAACTCTGTGGGTGCTTGGAGTAAAATTTAGGGTACGGAAATTCGTATACAATTTGTAGTTCAACCAGAGTAGATATGACAGTCGAAAGGCATGAAAAGAGAGCAGTAGTTTCCAAGTGAGTATTACGGGGTTGTTTCTTTCCCTAATGTTATTCGATCTGTTCACCGAAAAAGCTGTGAGGAGAAGAAAGGAGAAGCATGGAAAAGTAATGTATATTCATAGAAACGGAATAAAATCTTTGCTGTTTGCTGAAAACTTTGTAATTCCATCATAAACATAAAACGTACAAAAATGCAAGTCTCACGACATATTCCTTCCGCTGCGAAACGTTGTGAGATGTCGTGTAAAACCAAGTCGGTTATTTTAGTTAGTATCTATGAAAGCATCTATCAACAACTTTGTTATAAATTCTTATCGAATTAGTTATCTTCCAACATTTATAGTCACGGTATGTATGTCAGAAATCTGTACTGACTTGGCCATCGCACCGAAAGATAGTGATATAACAATACACATAATGACTAGGCAATTGCAGACTTTTTAGCTTTGATCCTACTAAGGTTGACATTAAGTACATGTAATCCGCTCAGACTTGCGACTCTCGTAAATCCCACACACCTTCAGTGCACGGTTAGGAATTGTTTACCAGCAGCAGTACTAAATTATTCTTATGTCATTATGTTGGGGCTTTTAAGTCATTATATTTATTACAGAAATCTGGGAGGCACGGCAATGTCCCCGCCAAGTCGAGCTCATACAGTTGTACCATCCTTTTCTCGAAGCCGCTCACGGCATTTTCGATCCGCCTATATCTTAGTTATGGATGACGCTAAAGGCCTGTTATTAGTAGTTATACTTCGAAATTATACTACTCTACACCTTATAGATTAAGAAATATTGACAGTCGAAAATCGCTACTTCTGTCACTCACTCACCTATCATGAAAATTCTAAAGTATTTCTAGGAGATATACACATGTCAAAGTTCGTATTTAGATATTCTTTAGACTGCAATGGAAGAAAAAAACCAAACATGCATAAACATCAATCCCGTTTTCTCACGCATTTTCGCTTGACCAAAGACTATTCCTAACCTGAGCAAGTACTCAACATGTTGGCGATGGTCTCGTGCTAAAGCGCTGGGTTACCATTCTAGAGATCGCAAATTTGATTCCCGTTTCGGTAAATATCTCTTTGCTCACCTTTCATTTTAACGTAGGCATCACATTTCTACGATGTGACGAGTCGTCAAAATTGATATCTGGTTCGAATTACATCTGTAGGTACAGTCATTGCACTGATTGATTTGTCCGTGTTCAGATACGGTTAACTGTACAGAACATTTTAGAGAGTGAAATGTTTGACGGATTATATCTAAAGGATGTCGACCACATTAGCATAAAACCACGATAGTCTGCAATCGCTGAATACATTCGATCTAGACGCATTTGCCGTCCAGACAAATATTGATACATCAAAGCCTGTGAAAGGTACTTTGTTTACATGAAGCCTATGAAATCTAAGCATATTACATTTAATAATGAATAGCTAAGGTATATTATCTAACTTAAGATAATCACACAAGAATAAAGTATAATCACTTAAGAATGAAGTACAGTGCAGGTTAGATAGTTTGAGGTGACCAGAACCATCTCGAAATACTGAAAACCCGGACAGTCATCGCTCATGTGGAAAAAAGTAATAAATTTGTGGTTGAAAAGAATACACGTGTCTAAATAGAACTTTTTGTCACTAACACAGACGTAGTATGCCATTTTCTAAGTCATTCCCGACACTTTCTACCCCTCCCCCCCCCCCCCTCCTCTGTGCCTTCGTTGTGGATGTAGCAACAAACCTTAATATTTGGTGACCAAGAGTATCCACTACGACTAGCTACATTCCCAAATCATACTAAACTGTATCTTATATTTTACGAAATGTTGATAGTCGAAAATCGTTAGTTCTTTCACTCCCCAATCATCAATATTGTAAGGCACTTTTGGCATACACAGAAATTTGAAATTTTGTATTGAGTTTGTGTTTAGCGTCTAATGGAAGGAAAAATTCAAACATCCCTAAATGTCTATCCCATTTTAAAACGATAAGAACGCTTGGAGGAATAAGATCTGCTGCCTCTATTTTAAATCACTGTAATGATCTTGCGGGAAAGTACTGGACTCACATGAGACAGGTCCTAGGTCTCATACCAAGTGCGATAAAGTACTTTTCTTTTAAAACTAACCATTGTAGTTCGTTTCTCAGATGGTTAAAGTTCACAAACAAAGTATATTGACATAGATGCACATTTCTGTATCTGGGAACGACAACGGAACAAAATGGCGTGTGCCTAGTGGTGTAGTGCTAAAACGAAAAAGTCAATGGACTGAAAGACGTAACCCAAACAACCTGAAGTCGCCAAACAGCCCGACATGTCGACCAGCATCCACCAAAAATTGCCACTGAAGATGCTTTACAAATAAAGGCAAAATGCATATGACAAAGTAAAAGTGTATTATTAAGTTGTATAGACGGTTTACATAAATATGTACGTTATAATATAAAATAACATCAATCGGAAGACTGGACAAAAAAGAACTAACAATATTATTACAAAAAATGTCAATTGCCGAGTACTTAACTCTATCTGTTGTTTCAAAGTTTGGAAGGAACATTCAAATAGGCCAGTTACCTTTCTTAATACCAATATCAAACTAAGCAATATTGCACCCAGCCGCATAGGAAAAGGTTTACAGTAATACTAGTTAGTATTTGTTTGCGCGTCTTATTGTAGCATATGGATAAATAGTTTTCTTTCAGCGTAGATTCATCTGCAACTGTACGTGATGTGCACTTCTTAAAGAACTGCCAGAAACGTAGGATCTACAGCTTCGACAATGGGATTTTTGAAGACACCGTCATCACACGAAAGTTCTTGACGGTCGAACATGGACATGTCCCTCAAATAGCTACGTTTTTGTGCTATTATTTTAACATCATCTTTTCCGACTAATTGGCTGATCTACTTTCGGATTTCCAATTATATCCCAATAATTTTACTTTAAGGAAAATCGTAAGTATAGAAACTAAACACACACACACTCAAAAATTCATTCTCTAAGCACTATCTTCTTCCTTAAGCGGTAAATGAAACGCAGACAAACTGCATCATTATATAACTGCCGCGCGGGATGGCCATGCGGTTATGGGCACCCTGTCAGGAACGGTACGGCAGCTTCCGTACGAGGTTTGAGTCCTCCCTCTTGCATGCATGTGTGTGTGTATGTGTGTGTGTGTGTGTGTGTGTGTGTGTGTGTGTGCATGTTTTGTCCTTAGCGTAAGTTAGTTTGACCGATGAACACAGGAGTTTGGTCCCTTATATTAAGATTTGAACATTTTTGAATATTATGTAATCGCAAACCAAATTAAAAACCCGATCCACTGAAGTACAGGTCAGGATCTGTATTTTTTCAGATAAGAAAATCAGGTCTCTGTTTGGCGTTAAAAAACGTATTTTGACGTGAAAATAACGGAAGCAGATCGGCGGTTTGTCGTGACGGAACAGACGGCTGGCGTCGTTTGCACAGCCGGCACCTTCAATTATAAGTCTTTTGCGCCGCGCGGGCCGCACCGCTCCGCTCTTACTTAAATATTGGAGCAGTAACTAATTAGGCCGTCTAAATGTATTCAATAATTATTAAAATTGCTTTTGCGTACATTAATTTTAATCGGCGCAATATTGGCAAGAAGATGGAAGTGTTTGTATTTGATAGCACAGGGTTGCCTCGACCTATTTACCCAATGTGAGGGACCGATTCTATTCCATCTCACTATAACCTAATATACAAAAGTTTTCATATTTCTTAATCCTGTAAATAAGCTTTGTGGTGTATGGAGATTTATAAAACATAACAATTTGGATACACAGTTCTTCACCTTTTCCTATTTCTTTTAATATCCCTTATTTAACGATTTTCATTATTACAAAATGGAATGTTTAAATGTTTGTTAAGCTTATGGGGTTTAACTGCGAGGTCATGAGTCCCTAAACTACTTCTAAACTAACTTACATTAAAGACAGCACAAACATCCACGCCTGAGGAAGGATTCGAACCCCCGACGATGAACGGCCTCGCGCATCAGAGCATAGCGCCTCAATATGCTTGGCGACTCCGCCGCGGCGTCATTATTACATTCAGAATTATCATCCTGAGCGCCTTTCCTTACTAACCGTATAGTCCATCCACTTTGTTAGTTGTCCACTTTGCTCGTTGTTGGTTGTTTCAAGGCATTCAAAGAATATTGCAGCAAAGACTGAACGGTATACGAGTGCTATGACTAGTGTGAAACTCATACAACTGTGTCTTATTTTCTAAAGATAAAATCTATTATCAGGAACGTAAGAAATGGACCGTTAATTTCTTAAACCAGGTGTTCGATGTAGGAAGAATCTGAATAGCTGAAATAATTTAAATTTCTAAAACACAAGAAAATGATGGTGTCACAACAACGTTTCACGCTTACCAATATAACAAATTAGATAGCATTGTGACGTTTCATTACAGAACTGAAAATATAGATATAATACTCGAAGATGATACAGCAGATTTTCTCACTGAAGTAACAGATTTACAAATGAAACGTTTCAATTATTCATTAGTCTCATTTTACAGTATTTGATATCATACAGAAATAGTTTGGTGTCTGCAAGTTCGCTCTTTGCTTGACGCTTGGCATTATTTAAAATATTTACATATTCCAAATGCGTCTTGGAGTAACTTTATTTCTGAAAAGGAGGTGCTTTTTGAACTTTTATGAGGTACAATTTTAACGAGGAAATACCGTGAAGGCAATCACAAGAATGAGGAGAGCTTCATGGGAAAAAGTTTGATAGGGCATGAGTTTTCTGTGTACTGCGAAAAGTAGAGAACTAAAGAGGCAGTCGTGTGAATCATTCGGTTCAGAGCGCGATGCTACGAAGTGTTCGTACAAACTAATCATTCGGAACAAACTCGTTCTCAGTCACGTGGTTAAATTCAACTGTGGGATTACAATCCCATCACCTGGAATGGCTGTGGACTTTCACAAACACCATTATTCACTAAACGGGTTCACCTGCTCGAGAAGGAATTACTGTTTAGTACTACGCTATTGGAAGTTTTAATCGGAAACAGCTGCGCGCAGTTGTATGCCGGAACTAGCAACTGGCTATCGTTGATAGCCGCGTTCTGCTAAATGCTAAAGTAATCTGTACATTAGCTGCCATTGTGCTGCTGGCGATCCACGACAGCAATTACTCGTGTGCACTAATGCGGCCGACAATGAAAAGCTTATTGTGGAAGTACGGTGCAGCATTACAGGCCTGTCTCTTGTAACCGCTGGCGCATTGCTCATGGAGGCACACATTATTGTGGCCACCGATTTTATAAATCATCTTCAGGTGTATCGTTGCAAAGACTGTAAAAATATTTGAAGATTTTATGATATTTTTTTATGTTTAATTCTCTTCTAGTTAAAGTGCTCGCGCATCCACGCACCGGTGACTAAATTAGCTTTCACTTAAAGAACAACATTCTGAATTTAGTTATGTGATTTCAAATAGACTAAAGCGAAATGTAGTCGACTTTGTATCGTCGTTCCAAGTATTAAAACCTGATTGAGATGCACTAAGATGAAAAAAAGTCAGTATCACTCTTGAAATACGAATATACTGCTGAGCGGGGTTAGACGTGCTGTTTAAAGCCGTCGACACACGGAGGGCGTGTATCTGAACGAGTGTGGCCAACGTGGCGAGTTTCTGACGCCACAACGTGCGAAGCGCATGTTGGCGAGGCTTTTCCAACGTGTCGGGTAGTATCAAACGTGCCAGAAATTCTCAACGTGCGTCTGAACGATCACCAATAAGGTGGAAGAACGCCAACTACGTCACACCACGTGGCTATCCGGGGAGGGGTCAGCTCTTTTCGGTGGAGAGATGAAGACGCCATATTATGAATTTTATGTATATAACTTAGGTCTTATGAATGTATGACATTTCAAAACAAGTAAAAGTAACCGAGTAAATTGAGAATCTCTCGAAAACCGATCATTAGAGGTACTATTTGTTGAATAAATTACTGAAAACGTCTTATATGTCGTTAAAAACTTTCCGTATTACAATAATCCGCTGTTTCAAGGCAAGACGGACTGAAGATCTATCAACATCTATCTTTACATTATCTGTTGTAACTACATGTCAGCAACCGACATATGTACCAGTGGTGTATAAAATAGGTCTAATACCTTCGTCGAAGAGCCGTAGACATATTAGTGGGTGTAGCGTAGGCAGCAAAGTCGTGGATCGTGCTATGGTAGATGTTCTACGGCACTAGTTAAAGGTTCACCATATCCAAATTTTTTTCTTCTTTCATTCGTTTTTATGATAGAGTCAAAGATATTCCTATAAATTTCATAGAAGTATAATGCATTATATTCGATGCCATGTAAACATAAGTGCGCATCCTCTGAGGAGTGGCTTCGCATTATGAACAGGGCAAGTTGCAACTTACTTAGAGTAAAATACGCACTTTATTGTTTCATATATTGCATTTTATACGTTCTTAACAGTCTTCTACTGAATAGTAACATTAACCGTGGAATAATGACGTTTACGTTTTAGTAAAAAGCGAGACTGTTGCATGAATATTTGTCTCATGTGAAGGCCTTTTCTAGATTAATATCGCACAGTTTGTCATGAAACTTTTATAATTCGCTGCACTTATTGACATAACATGTAAATTTTATAAGAGTCTTACGTTCATAGTTATTTTTGTTTGTTTCTTATGTAGGCCTATATCACAGAACATGTCGAACATATGCACAACCGCGGAAATAAGCGATTTATTAGAAGGAAAGCAGGAATTCCACTCTTTTGATTTCGTAAACAGTGTGATTCCAGAACCTGATGCCGCCGACAACTCTCGCTGAAACGCGCTGCGGTCGCATGTAGCTCGTTGAGGCACACGCGTTATGCACAAGTCGCGCAGTCTCCGAGCGTTCAGCCGCACGTTGGACTCAGCACGTTGACCACACACGTTCAGACGCACGCTCCGTGTGCCGACGGCTTGAGGTCCATGTAATGGATCGTGCGGCTGCTCTCGCCAAAAGTTCGAGTCATCCCTCGGTATGGGTGTGTGTGTTGTCCTTGGAAAGGTTAGTTTAAATAGTGTGTAAGACTAGGAACCGATGACCATAGCAGTTTGGTCCCATTGGACTTTACACACATTTGAATATTAGATAAATCTACTTCTTCCTGTCTTGCCTCATATGTAAGGGTTATGGGTATCTGGTAGTGCAAGAATATCCTAAAACAAAAAAGAAGTCCATCTTTCTACTCTTCTTGCGCATGATCATTACTTAACTAGAAGTCAGAAATACGATGGAGAACCGCTATTACTATTTATTTAAGGTTTGAAGGCCTCAGGGACACACAGAAAGGCTTTCATACTCAAAGGTTACAGGTCAAAGATAGGATGAACACACATATAAAGACCATTGGTCTAACAGTAATTTTATAGTACATTTCTTCAACATTACCCTCTTCATTTCCTTTATTCCATCCAATTTTCTGAATTGTTTTGCGAGTATTTTGTAGTCTCTGACAGCCCAATCATGTCCAAGAGCTCTTACTTTTCCCGCAGATTTATAAACTTCTCTATATTCTTCAGGATTAAGAATGTCGGAACATTTCCGGAGGGCCTTCTCTACAACTACAAACAAGCGATCTGCGGGTAAATAAGAATGCCCTCTAACGGGAAATATTGCAGTAATGTTTTTGAAATGAGTTGGTGCTTTCCTTTGGAGCCAATAAACAAAAGCATGAATAACGTGCATGTTTTTATTTTGGCCTCCGCAGCCATCAGCGGAAAGCCTAATAGTGGTGACCGAATCCTTAAAATGGGCTTTCTCTAGATAAGAAAGTACACCAGATGCCACCTCGTTTGCCCCTCTACCACTTTCAGTCTCATTCCCTGTAAAGAACTGTTTTGTCATTCCACTAACGGTACGAAGTATCCGCACGGGTCCTCTAGTTATATCTGAAGAAGTTCCTGAAAGTCACAGGAAATTGTCTTATGCTAAATTTAATTATTTATTTATTAAAGCGGTCTTTGTCCAGATAGTAATCTCGACTGTCCTCTACACAACACTACAGTTCAATACACAGATCGGTATTGGAGCGACATGATTTTTACCGACGATTCCCAACTCTGCCTGCAAAACACCAAGGTGGTCGGAGTAGAGTCTGGAGAAACTGCAATGCGAAATAGCTGAACTGTCACATAAGGCACTGCCATACAGTTTCTAAACCTAGTTTTATTCTTTCGGGTGGTATTGGATTCCATTCCCGGATCCCCTAATACGCATTGCCGGTGCAATAACCCTCGTTAAATATCTGAATTGGTTGAGTCTGATGTCCTCTCATACCTTCGGAGTTGCAGGCAGCCACACTGCAACAGGATAATGCGCATAACACGCAATAATCCAAACCTCTTCATCGCCCGTTAGGTTGCATTGCTTACTGTTTCGTCTATGAAAAACGACGTTTCAACGACTGCGGAACGACTGTCCCGGGGTACGCTACTTAATGTGACACACGATCAACTTTGGCAAAACGTGCACTGAGTATGGACTGCCATATCCCCGAAACACCTTCAGAGCCTCTTTGATACAATGTCGAGGCGTCCAGCAGCAGTTAAAGCCAACATCTGCTGAAGCACTCAGTACTCATTTCATCATCTTTCGGTTTCCACATGGGTTTTTTTTTATCATGTAATCTTTGTGCGTCGTTTTATCTTCGTAAAAACTTTGCTATGATATGTCCACTATTATTGCTGTTATTTGTTGAATGGCCAGTAGTGTTATGTTCGGAATTATACAGGATTTTCTTTCTTGACCCATTTTTATAATCCTGATGAAGTTATGCAACGAAACGGAATCGCTTGAGTCCCCCATTAGCATCTATAAACTGGCAGTGATCTGTACCATTGCGCTGTTATAGTTATGTTCGTTACTATTTCTTGTGACACTAGACAGCATTACGTTTCGATCCACCCTCCTATTTCTGTTTCTAATTTACTGTGCAAAGAAATTAATTCCTCAAAATGCCGGTTAATAAAATTTTTAAGAGGTTGTAATTATGAGCTTTTACATTGACTTTGTTACTCTTATCACAAAGCAACATATTTTATCAATCCTATTGCTACATTACGATTTATGAAATTGCAGTTATACATAGAGCTTCAACAGTGTGGATGTGTTACTTGGTGGCTTATTCCCAACAAAAGTTACCAATTAATGAATAATAACGTCAATTATTTTCAGATTTACTCGACTTAAATTTAACAGAACTTTCCAAAAATTTACAGAATGTCACCTATTGCCATTGGTATTTATTTCCATGTTTCGAAGTCGTTATATAGGATGAAGAATTAAGAACAAGTGACCACTGATGGTTCGTGCTGTGTGTGTTGTACCGGTTAAGAAAGACGCGCTGTACTTGGCCTCCATTTCTGTTGGTTTTATTAAATGTGAAAAAGTTTCACCCACTAACGTCATTTACGTAGCACACTGGGAGGACTGACCTATTTTGCGAATTCCGTCCACAACTGTATAAATTCATTTTATATATTTCTCCATATTATCGTAAACGGTATTCCCAGACGTTTTGTTAACTACGTCATTTTAAACTTAAAGTGTTCCCTTACACAAGCATTATTTCTTTACGAAGTTTCTCCGCGTAAGAGCGCATACATCGTCGATGTGTTGTTTCTCTGTACTTAGCACGTTGCAAACCATATCCGTCAAGGCAAAGTTTTCCAACGTCTGGATATATGTGTCACGTACATTTCCAAGTGGAGTCCAGGAGTATCTGCAACATTTAAACATTTTATTTAACACTAGCTTAAACCCGCGACTCCGCTCGCGTGTTGGTTGATTATGATATGCTGTCTATCAGTAGTATGCTATTCATTTATTAGTTTCTCCATCACTTGATGGTTGCTGTTGCCGCAACTGTGGTTCAAATTTAATGAAAGTCCAGCTCCAGTTGCAATTAGTTGTGCTTTATTTAAGCCCACACTACCGGTTTCGGCCTCTATGTTAGGCCATTTTCAAGTGTGACAGATCTGCATATAATGTGTAGCAATAAGTATACAAAATTACATGGTACAAGATAGAATGATACATATGTAAAAAGGTACTGTACAGAAGCAGAAAGAAACTTACGTTATGCCATAGAGAAAGCAACGTCAAGTAATTAAAACGATAGAACTCAGAGAATTTAAAACTTTTGGCGTCCAATGGCGATATAAGAAAAATGGGCGTGTCATTTTTTAACATTCCAGAACATTATAATTAGTATGATCTGATATGTTCTGATAAAAACATTACATCATTGCATGCTTAAAATTATAAACATCAGTTGATAAAATGTAAAGGTCAATAGTAAAAAATTACAATTGTCAGTTAGGATAAAAACGGAACTTTTGGCGCCCAATGGCGATATAAGAAGAATAAGCGTGTCATTTTTTAACATTCCAGAACATTATAATCGGCATGATCTGATGTGTTCTGATATAAACATAAAATCATTGCATGTTTAAAATTATAAACATCAGTTAATAAAATGTAAAGGTCAATAGTAAAAATTACAATTGTCAGTTAGGATAAAAAACGGAAATGTAGCGGCCAATGAGGCTATGTGAAAAGTGGGCGTGTCGTCAATTTAAAATGTTTTTAATAAAGGAAGTATAATAATTTAGCTTAAGGCCAATTGTATTCAATTTAGTTTACATTAAAGGTGAACATATTGATTTAAACAAGGTACAAAGATTCTTAGGTTGTAAAATGTAAAATGATTGCAACAAACGAGGCGTCCAAGCCGATAGTTGAGGGGCGGCCTCTAGCGAGAGAAATTTATTTATTCTTATATTTCCTTATTCGTATACGTATCCTTACAGAGAAGGAGCTGAAGACATTTTAGCACGCATAGACCAAAGATATGGTCTGTTGTATCACGTTTCGCTGTATGTAACCTCCTTGCTATAGAGTCGCAAACGTCATTGGCCTTCAGTCCGATTTTTTTGGGTATAATTTGACGACTTTCAACCATCATATCTTCCACCCCCCTTATAGCTATCGGTATGGAACTGCCGCGGCGGATTAGCCACGCGTACTGGAGCGCCGTGTTGCGGTGCGCGCGGCTGTCCGCCGTCGGCGGTTCGAATCCCCCCCGCGGACATGGATGTTTGTCTCGTCTTTACTATAAGGTAGTGCATAAGTAGTATGTAAGTTTAGGGACTGATCACCTCGCAGTTAAGTCCCTTAGACTTTCAAATGTTCAAATGTTTGTATAGCTTATGGGACTTAACTACGGGGTCATCAGTCCCTAAACTTACAAACTATTTATGAACTAACTAATACTAAGGACGGCACAAATATCCATGCCGGAGGGGGGATTCGAACCCCCGACCGTAGTGGCCGTGCAGACCGTGACTGGAGCGCCTCAGTCCCCTCGGCCACCGCGGCCGGCCCCTTAGACTTTACAAACATTTGAACATTTGGTATGGAACAACGGGAGACTTCGGACAACAATTACACACAGGCCATTCGTTTGCATTCTGTAATTTTCGCTGCATTTCGAAATATTAGCACACACACACGTAGACTTTTATATACACAGATAACTTTCCATCCCAATACACTCCATCCTTTTATCATTATCAACTCTCAAGCAACAATGCAACCAATAAAACCATTTGCAAAGAGTAAATATAATCAGAATGAAACTTTCACTCTGTAGCGGAGTGTGCGCTGATATGAAACTTCCTGGCAGATTAAAATTGTGTGCCGGAACCGAGACTCGAACCTGGGACCTTTGCCTTTGGCGGGCAAGCGCACTACCGACTGTGCTATCCCGACACGACTGACGATGCCGCCTCACAACTTTACTTTTAGTAAATATAATTTTCAAAGAGTAATTATTGTTCCGCATTTCGCGTTATATTCTTCAAATTACTAAATATCTATCATATCGCTACAAAACCGTGCCTAAAACCTTCCTGAGATATAAATTAGTAACTGTACAAATATTTAAGTCTCTGCGTCTTGTCGTTCGGACGTGATAAGCGTATACCGAACAGACATTCACATTAATATATATAGATAAATAGCTATCCGAACGCCATAAAACCGTGTCTAAAGCCTTCCCCGGGTAGACATTAGTAACTGTACAAATTTTTAGCTCTTTATGTCTTGTGGTTCAGACGTGATAAAAGTACATCGAACAGACATTCACATTTATAGATATAGATTAGAGGTATTCGTAAAAGTTCGAAGACATAATGGAACACTCTCTAATTTTTGTACTCGAGAATGCAATGACTCCAAAGATGTAGAAGATATGCTGATAATGATAATTATGTCCTAGTAACTATCATGATGCTATGCCTAACACTGCAAATACTTACATCAGCATAATCACAACGGTTAACAGAACAAGTCAATTACGTTGTACAACTGGTAGACCAACTTAAAATAGGTATGTGATTTTGATCCAAAGACAGTTATATATATATATATACTAGCATTTTATTAGTGGCTAAGTTCGCGATCGCGTATACTACAGATATTATGACATATTTTCTAGTATTTCACCACAAACGGTTCAATTTTCCTGTGGTCTTAGAACATGTGGCAAGATCTTACGTCCTGAAAGAGTTAGCAAAATCATTGCTCATTTCTCATTATTGGGAACAGCACGATTAAGACATATGCTTACATAGTAATGCGAACATAATATTTCTACAAACAGCTGCTCGACAAAAGGCCACGCCCCCATCACCCCCACACCTTGGCATCAGCACGTCATAAAATAGTCTAGCTATTTCTAGGACTTTGTACTCCATACTAGCATTGGTCGTTAACTAATCCCTTTACATGTCACGGCCTCTCATCCTCATACCAACGACCTCATTAAAACAATACTCTTACACAAATATTGAATATTTGACATATAAAATTTGGCTCTAAATGCTATGGACGTTACTGACGTAGACTTCTATATAACCGTATTTTCACCCATATCCTACCTCCATCAGAAGTAAAGGGTTCTTATTCTATCAGCGTATCTTGCCGTAGCATAAATGGTACATTGATCAGGTTGAGTGGTCAACTACGCTACTCAGTCAGACAATTATGACTACTTACCTAGCATCAATAGGCGACAGCTGTGTCATTCCACGAGGAATGCTGGGCAGGGTACCTGAGTGGTTTCACCCTTAGTGCACCAAACAGTCCTAAACATGGGTCTCAAGAGTCGACAGCCCACTCATTTGCCAGTGTTAAGCAAGAAAATGGGCCATGTTGGAAAGTAGCAGTTTTGCCCTCTCGCTACCTACCCACTTTATTGAGAAGTTATAATTAATAACTGGTTAACAGGAGAGAGGAACATGTAATCTGATGACAAGAACGGGATACGAGTATAATTTCGCCTTGTTTTTATGGAAACTTTAATGTTGACTGTATGCCACTATTGTAAAATGTAAACTTTCACGGCCGCAAAGGTCAATATTACTAAAAATTTCCGGGCTACTATGCCGTGGTCTTATGGATTGATTATTTAAACCAATAGTTTCGTTCCCAACTGCGGAGGACATTTTCAAGGGGGATCGTGGCACTTTTGTATGTCCGATGCACACCCTGGCTCGCTACTGACTGAAACCAAACTCAGTTTACGAGGGCTCCCGCGCAGAGGTGTGACGTCAGATGTTTTGTATCTGCGCGCGCAATTCGTCGTTGCCAAGTGCCGTCGTCCGTTGTTAATATCGTCCCATGGTGGAAGACTGTTACATTTCTTCTTCAACACCGAAATCCAGATTTCATTTAGTTTCACGCCCTTCTCCATGCTACTGAAATTATTGGGGTGGTTTACAATTTCTATAGCCTCTCTGTAGAGTCTTTCGTGGTGTCCATTTGTGGCTGCTAAAACTTGCGTCTTATCAAATTGAATAAGGCGGTCCCCCGGTTTAAAAACATGTTCAGCAACAGCTCGTAAACGATGTTTGGTTTCAGTCAGTAGCTAGCCATGGTGTGCATCGGACATACCAAAGTGCCACGATCCCCCTTGAAAATTTCCTCCGCAGTTGGGGACGAAACGTTGCGTTTAAATAATAAATCCCTAAGACAATGGCATAATAGCCCGGAAATTTTTAATAATATTGTATAGCACTAGTTGTAATTTACATACGATTGTGAAGAGATGAAGTTAGCAATTACCAAGGGGAGCCAGTAAAAATTATTGTGAGCCAGCCAGCAGGGCACCTGGTCAAACGAAGCGAATGAGCTAGGAACTATGCAAATCGGTAGCTTCGGTAGCTATTGTCTTCCGGGAAAGGACTGCCGGAGGGACTGTCATCTTTCGCCTCTTTGTGTGGGCCAGGGAGCAAACAATTAAAATTCCTTCTTCATCGGAGGAGTCTCCGAGTCTCCTGAGAAGGGATGGACGTGGAGTGAGAAGTAGTTCGGGGCAGCGGAAAGCAATATGTCTTGCAAAGACATGTGTTTGCAGGACTCACGACTCGCTGACGTCAGGCATCGGCCATGAACCTGTGAGTTCACTGTCCTGTAAAGTTGGCGACTTTTTGTACCGAGAAATCTCTAAGTATAAGTAATGCTCATTGGCTAGACGTCAGCTGATGTACTGGAGATTTGGTGCCATATGTAAGAGGTGGTGTGATTGGCTCTTGGCCACAGACACTGCTGGAAAATTTGAGTCACAAATTAGAACAAACATGATTGGCGTTGCTTTGCCCGCGCACTTCACGTAGTTGAAGCGGAAAACGTGAAAGCGGTAAAAACGAACGGTTAGTCTTGTTGTTGTCGCCAAAGTGGCGGACCCGACTCATCTCTTCGACGACGTACTAACCCGATCGCAACTTAGACACTGCTTTGAACTTGGCGACTTGTACACTTGTTGGTAAGAAGTGTGCATTAGTAGGACGTTGTACATTGATGCCTATTACTGCATGAAAAAGGTGACGTACTCGATGCTACGATCAGGGGCTAAATAACTTCATTTTGCCAGTTTAAATGATAACACGGCAGGATCAGTGCAGCTGTTGTTTGCGCTTCACAATCTTATTTAGCAAAAATAGTTATAATGACAGTGTAACAATCGTGTGTAACAACTCCGGGTGCGTTTCAGTAATAAATTGAGAGGGGGGATTAGCCTAAATTATTTACCTTTCTGTCCCATTCCTTGTCATCTTTGTCATAATCTAAATGAATACTGCAGGCATCAATCTCCCGCTGAATTAATATTGTATTTTTTTACTGTATTTAATACTGATAATTTCTAACGACTTTTCTAATTCAAGTAGAACACCATTTGCTGACATTGTTATTGAATATTCATGTGGTCATAACTTTATAAATTTCAATTATAATATTTATGTGGAAGAAATGTACATCGACCTAGAGCCATTTATCATTAGGTTAGCCTTTAATAGATCTCTTGCGCATTGACTAGAATCGAAGTACAGGGTGTGCAGTTCTTCTGTCGTGGCTTAGTGAGAGGCAGGAATTCGGTACGTAGCATCTACCTATTTTTCAAGCACGATTACTTCAAATACCACAGGGCCTACAACTATGAGGGAGAGTGGAGGGGCGTTGGAGGAAACAAGGGCGAATTGCATGCAATATACTGACTCCCCAACCTACCAGATCTGAATTCTAGCAAACATACCCGATTTGAGATAGAACATGGCATAGGAACTCACCCTCTGCCCTCCCGGGAATTTACTAGAACTGGCTGAATTGTATGCGCTGATGTGGTGACAACTCCCTTCAGCGACGGACGAAGGCCTCATTGCTTCCATGCGTAGGCACGTTGCTGTCCCAAAGCTGGATATAATGGCTATTAGATAGATGGCCATAATGATCTGAGTGATCCATATATTTAGTAATGTAGGAAAAACATCGAATATACTTGCATAAAACGATTATACGTAATACCCGTTCACTTCAAAAACTGCCGTTTTAGCTGAGAGCAGTGCGAACTGTTGACTTTCTCTGCTATTGGTTGTTTCGAATGAGGCAGGAGCGGTATAACTACGCTCAGTTGAAATGTGGCACGGTTCCTGAAATGAAATAGGTATTCGTGCAGCAGGTTAAACAAATTTATGTTCTGGTAACTCATTGCTGTGCAGAAAAACAACTTAATTTAATAATAAATATAAATCTGTTGTTACACTGTCAAACAATACAGCAGCGCGTTTACAAAACAATTAATTAGCCAGGGCGGAGTGGCCGTGTGCATTGAGGCGCTATGCTCTGATGGGCGAGGCCGTACCCCGTCGGGGGTTCGAATCCTCCCTCGGGCATGGAGTATAGGGATTGATGATCCCGCAGTTAAGTCTCATAAGCTTAACAAACATTTGAACGTTTATTTGAACAATTAATTAGCTTTTAATAGTGCATTATCAGTACGAAAATGTATGAAATGGAAAAAAAAACTGTACTGTTAGTAAAGGTTAACTGAAGCTAACGCGTAATATATTTGCTACTAACACATTCATCCACAGAAAGTCGTGGGAAATTAAAATTGTCTTTTCCGATTTAATAACTGGAATTCGGCATGTATATGATAAACATTGCTGTTAATACATTATTCTACGGGCCTAAGAAATTTAAATGAAATAGAAATTTTGGTGTACGACTTAATACCTAAGATTAAGAGGTTCCCTCTAGGAGGATCGACCTTTAGAAACCATATGTTATACGCTGGTGTAGGTTCGTCACTGAGTTTAGCGAGCCATCATTCGTGAGTAATAGACTAAAACTGAACCACTTTATTTATTTCAACTTTTCTTTCTGCACGTAATCTTTGATAATTTGTATTTGCGCCATGGTTACCCATTTCAACAGACGCTAAGAAATCTCAGGCGCGGTATGACAATGTACAATGCCGAGCCACTTGCGCCGATGGAGTAGTGTCGAGTATTGTCGGACGCCTTCAACTCCATCCAGCCTTAAATGAAGTTTAGTCCCGTGTTCTGCCGTCGGCAATTGTAACGTCAACGGGTATAAAGGTAAGATTTACTGAGGTATAACTGTAACAATAAAAATATATTATACGTTCAACTGTTTCAGATTTAATTACCATTTATGTTAGCCAATAGGAACGTTTAACGCTAAGTTACTTGTAGCCTGGCGGTGACGCTACAGCTACTGGTCTCTTGAAGCCAGAAAAGAGAACGATACAAAAATTGGATACTGGGCGGTGGCCAGGTTCGAACCGTGGCAAAGTTCGAGAGTCTTGTACCCTACTGTATTATTTGTTTGTTCAGTTTTAGCTAACAGATAAAGGAATACAATTAACAACTTCGCCTTTGGCCGGATACGTAAATTTGTACACGCAACAATCCTTTTGACTAACCTCAATCCTAACTAATTAGGACAAGGCACCCCTTATATTGTGGTATCTAATGTGTACATGGAATCGGACCAAACAAATGCAGCTATTTCCAACAGAAACCGTCGGTTTCCTTCTCATAACGAACAAAATGGATTTTAAAACGAAATTTTACGGACCATTCAACAGAGAAGTCATAAATTAGTCTATTACGATATTGGTTTTATCGATCCGTGGAAGTGAGCCACAAACACAGACGATATCCACTATCCAAGCAGCGACCGAGTAGTGCTGTTGTATGAAGGTGGCAGTCAGCGCCGTCACTGAGGTGTTGGATATTTCTCTTTTCCGTTGTCGTAGTTGATACATATTGATGAATAAATTTGCGAGTAGACAAACTTCAGACTCCTTTATCGAGTGGGACTTAAAATTCTGCTTTGAAACTCATTTATCTTGGAAGAGGAAACACATCGACGTCTTCAATGACATGGCAATTTTCATGAGACGTGATAAGGAGTACGTACTGATTTATTTTTTGTCGACGACAGATATACATTTCAAAAATGAAATTGGAAATATCTCGTGAAAAGCCACAGAAAATGCATCTGAGTACTAGTAGGTGAAAGAACAGTTAACATGGCGACAAACACACTAGAGAAAGTGGAAATGTAGAGGACACAATTAATATAGGCAAACGCCTAATAAATACACAAATACAGAAGAAGTTAAAGATAAAAGTATGATGAGCGTAGTATCAAACACGGCCAAATCTATTTCTTTAGACATTGTAATATCGATATTTCATATAATACTCCCTGCGCCGAATTAGATGGTAGCTTCGCTGAGAGTCAAAAACAGATGAATATGGCTTAAAAGCCGATTAAAAATGATCATTTGCTTCGAAAACGGCCATGTCGTCGCTTATGTTCCGTCAATAGTGTGCTACTCCATCCGTGGCCAATAACAACACAGGACTCGGTACAAGGTAACACATCTTGTTATATTTATTTACGAGCAATGTATGTGTTAGCTCTTTTTATTACTTATTTTCGTTCAATTTCGAACAAGTTTTTTCTTGTGAAAAGGAAATGTTCCATGAAACGACAAGGAAGAACTTGGCGAATGAAGGAACGTAGAAGATGATGAGGTTTAAATGCTCATTATGTCCTCGTTTGTTTTTTATTACTTTTCAAATGTGTGAAACACATTAAGTATTTCTTGTGCTAAAATGTCTGTTAACGAAGCTTATTTTGTTGACTAAGTTAGTAAATGTTTTGAACATTCAGTAATAGTTTTTGTTCAAAACGTAACATCTTATTTGTATTGTGTAATTATTTTGCATTTTATATCGGAAACAACAAACACGGCATATGTTCAAATGTTTGTAAATCTATCGGACCAAACTGCGTGATCATCAGTCCGTAGGTTACAAACTACTTAAACTAAGGTAAACTAACTGAAGGACAACACACACACACACACACACACACACACACACACACACACACATGCCCCCGGGAGGACTCGAACCTCCGACGGCGAGCAACCTCGCGCTCCGCAGGGAGGCGCCCTAGACCGCTCGGCTACTCCACCGCGGCACCGCATATGTATATACATATAAAACCATTTTATTTATTTAACCACTGTTTTCGAAATTATCATCACCTTATGGTCAATTTGATCAAGTATAGATTTGGATTTACATGTATACCACATCGTGTGTGAAGGAGTGTCTTGTACAACTACTATTCATGTCCTTTCCTGCTATAACAAATTGAGACAGTATCTTGGCTTATTGTCGTCGTATATCACGAAGCTTTCAACAATTTGGAAACTTTCAGCAAGATATATGTATAATGGACATATTCAGAAATAAATCTGGTCACTCTTCAATAAACTTCTAAATTTTTAAAAATCGTAATGCGAATATTCTCTCTATTGCGAAAACCAAGTTTCGTTTAGAATTTTACCTAAAAAGCCAAAATGTAACCAAAATAAAATGGATAGAATTTGTATGAGTAAATACACAACTTGGCTGCATGTACCAACTACCATGTAAAGCAAACAGGGGTGATTTAGCATTCTTAAGTATATTAAAAACAAATTGTAGGTTCATCCGCCATTGTCACCATATATAACACCCTATGAATTCCATCTAATTCCCTGATTAAGTTATTTACATTGCAAAGTCACGCCTTAGGATAAGGGAAACAAGTATGTATTCAGTTTAAAAAGCGGTCTTTCTCGCCCACATCACGCACTTTTGTCGCTACCCCCTTTATAACACTAAGGGAAAGCAAGTGTGGTACATGGAAGGATAATAAACTCTTCACTCATCCACATGAAATTTGTGAACACTGTAGTTGAAGATTTCTTCGATATTTAGCTGTACCATTCTTGCTTTTTGTCCACTGCTTGTTAGTGTAATAACAGTGATGTTTAGCGCGGCGACTATCGCAAATGCTTTCCGGCGTAGCGCAGTGACGTACAGCCCTCAGTAGCCGCCAATTTACATCTCTTATTATGCACAATAGACTGTTGTTTTGTATGCAAATTGTATACGACTTGAGGCGGACTCCGAAACGGAGAAATCACAGTTGTGCCACCCTCGAGACACCGATTCTGCCTTTGGTTTCCCTCTCAATGAATATTCTTAATAGCACTTCTGCGCTTTGTAACAAGCATAGTCTTCCCTCGGAATAAAAATACGGAACGGGTAGTATTCTGGGGATCTGAAAATCAATATAGGTGTTGTTATTCCTTTGGCTGACGTGAAAGTGTAAATAAGGAGAACTCGTTAGGAACTCAGTTTAAATTTTCGTTCATTAGCATTTTAGAGAGGAATCTCACTCGTCAGGTTATTAGTAAATTAATATACAGAAGTAATATTTATATTCAAAACCACAGATGTTCACCGTTCTCTTGTTACGTATGTGTGTCTGTAAAGTTTATCAGGTTTCTTGAAACTTATTATTTATTATATTGTTGTTAACGCAACTGAAAGCAGCTACTCAAAGACTAAAGGCTGAGTTGTAGAGCACGTTTCCTTCGTTTTCAGACTTACAATGCTTAAAGTAATGTGATCATTTTCCTAGACTCTCAGTAAATATTGACGACTATAACAGCACGTTATAACTGAGTTGCAAAGGGCGTTTCTTTCGTTTTCCATATTGCAATTCTTAAACCAATGTGATCGTTTTCCGAGACTTTCAGTAAAAATTGACGTTTACAACAGCAAATTGTGCATTTCGGTGAACACAGATACATGGTAATCCGTAAACAAGAACGCACGTCATTCGCAATCAACGTATATAGCAAATACTACTTCTATTTTTATTTTGAGCCCTATGCAGTGCTGGACAGTACACGAGATAACTGTTCCTAACACCCGTATCAGCATATTCCATACATATTAAGTAAGTCGAGAGTACGATGAGCCAGGACATAAATCTTTCTTTTCTGACGCTACCAAAGGACACATGCAATGTTTATAGCATTTTGACTGTCATCGTTTGCAGAGCACAGCAGTGTCAGACGTGCAATTGCCTCACGACTGAAAACTAATTTACAATACACGCTAATGACAATCAAATTCTTTAACATATCACCTTGTAACACAACAGATAGACTGAAATACAGCCTGTTGGTTGATTTGGTGTCAAAAATTTCCCCGATCATTTTTATTAGAAAAGAAATCAGAATCGTTCAATACAGCTACCGTTCCTTTATGGTCAGCGGCAGTTCTTAAACCGTTGGAATGAAGTGGAGACTCATCAGTACTCAAGTAACATACTAGTCATTGAAATATCAATTATTATCATTTAGCGTGAGACTAATGTTATGTAGTTGCTACTAATAAAAAGCAAGTTATTTCTTACAATTTCAAAAACTGACAGCGAATTTACAATCTTCTCAGGCAGATAGCAGTAAGATCCTTTTGTCAATTTTAGTTAATCAACAAGGTTATAGGAAACGATTCCACAAGAACGGGTTCTATGTATATAGTTTAGTTGACCTATTGTGTATTATTTCGGTCTCTCTATTATTATTTGGATCGTAATTAAGGCATCAACTTTCAAAATATTATTCCAGGTCCACTTGTCTTACTACACAATCATACATACGCACACTCCGCTGCAGAGTGAAAATTTCATTCTGGAAACATCCCTTAGGGTGTGGCTTAGCCATGTCTCCACCATATCCTTTCTTCCAGGAGTGCTTCTGTGAAGTTTGGAGAGTAGGAGGCGACGTACTGGCGGAAGTAAAGTTGTGAGGCGGCATCGTGAGTCGTGTCGGGATAGCTCAGTCGGTAGACCGTTTGCCCGCGAAAGGCAAATGTCCCAGGTTAGAGTCCCGGTTCCGGCACACAATTTTCATCTGCCACGAAGTTTCGTATCAGCGCACACTTCGCTGCAGAGTGAAAATTTCATTCTGGATACATGTTGTAGATTGTAGAATAAGCCATAATGGCCTTCATTGAACATTATTTGGTAGTAAAAAAAATCAAATGATATCATTTGTATCCAGAGAACGATGTTTTCCCACACTGAGTTTCGTTGGCTGTTCCAAGTTCCCGCAAAGTTGCTTTTAGCAAATATTAAAGAGAAGTTTCACTGCAGTTTATCGTAGCGTCGTTGTGGGTGTTGATGTCATTAAAGGGGGGCATTATGTAACTGGAATAAGATCAACTGCAACTTAATAAAAGAGGGCACCGTCCCATTAGACAAAACTGATTTGGCACAGCCACGTAAATCTAACTCTTGATGTACTGATGATGATTATATATTTGCATCTCTCAATGCGAATTTATGTTTTCTATAGTGCACCATTTCGCTGTTACGTTAAAGAGATCAACTTTTGCTTCGTGAATAATACATAAAACACTGTCGACATGAGATTCAAATACAGCAAATGTGTATTCGCAACGAACGTGTACGATAAATTGTCTATAAATTATGTCTGTATATTAGCATCGTATACTATGGTTCATCAGGTGGGTATCAAGTGATTATCACTTTACGTAAGAATTCATATTCTGGAAATCACAAAGTTCGTTCTAGAAGATCAAATGTGGAAAATAAAGTATTTGAGACAATTGTAATAATTTACGGTAACTCTTTTAATTAGATCACATGTATATGTTACGAATGTGCAAACAAAAGAAAAACCCAATTGTGTAAGGCTTCAGGTAAAAAGTATCTGGATATTGGAGGTTCAGAACATCAGATAGTTTGCCCATTTCAATTTGTACAAAAATTTTCCAGTTGCACGGATAGGAGCAGAGACTTCTATAGTTCTGGGTTTGGTCAGGGAGCTTTGTCACAGTTGGAAAACTTCCATCAAGGGCTTGATCGTAACTTCATAACCATTTAGATTTCAGTAGTCCAGCTTTTGCACTACAGCTAGTGTTGCGATTTTAGAGAACCCTTAAAAGATGAAACAGAACCACTAAAGAGACTGCATCTCTACGCTTGTCCGTCCTGTTTTTGAGTATTGCTGCCCAGTGTGAGGTGGGTTTGACGGAGGACATCGAAAGAGTCCAAAGAAGGCAACTCGTTTTGTATTTTCGCGATACAGGGGAGACAGTGTTACGGAAATGATACAGGATCTGGGATGGGAATCATGACAACCACGGCGCTTATCGCTGCGGAGTGGGCTACTTCCGAAACTCCAATCGCCAACATTCTCCTCCGAATGCAAAAATATAATGTTGACTCCGACTTACATAGGTAGAAAAGATCATCAGAATAAAATACGAGAAATCAGAGCGCGAACAGAGAGATTCATGTGTTCTTTCTTCCCGCGCGCTATTCGAGAATGGAATGGGATATAAATAGTATAAAGGTGGTTCGATTAACCCTCTGCCAGGCACTTAAATGCGATTTGCAGAGTATCCCATGTAGATGTGGAAACTGCTTGGGGCGGCTAGTTCTAACAGGGATCAGGGCTTGACACTCACTGCAGTAGACGCATGGACCCTGATTATGACCAGCCTGCTGATATTGTGACACTTCTCATACGATAGTATTCTACACGGTTAAACAGTGGAGTACGAAGTGATGGTACGCTACAAAATATAGTGGACAGAGGTGTGAAAATTATTGGAGGATATCGTGACTGAATGGGAATACATCTACTTATAAATCCATGTACAAATGATTGATAAGTGTAAGGCCTACTATATTTCCCATGGTACATCAAAGTGGAATTTCTTCCCGCTCTGGTCTCATACAGAGTGGTGGAAGACTGATTGTTTGTACACAGTTATGCGAATCTTAAACAGATTACTGTTGATTGCTCCTTCTTTACTGTAGTGTTACATAGGGGTGTACCACAGGAGGTGGAGAAAAGAAACAGAAACAACTAAAATACGACACAATGGTATGTCTAATACGGAATAGGAGCCGCACGCGAATAGCCGAGCGGTCTGCAGAGCCACTTTACGGATCGCGCTGTCTCCCAGGTCAAAAGTTCAAATCCCCCCTCGAGCACGGATGTGTGTGTCGTCATTAGGTTAGTTTAACTTAGTTTAATTAGTTTGTAAGTCTAGGGACGGATGACCAACGTAGTTTCGCCCCATAGAATTACAAACATTTGAACATTTGAATGGAACAGGAAACGCGGTTACACACAAAACAGCTTCAGTTGTCTCTGAATGAATGAATACAAGACCTAAACAGTTTCCATGAGAATCGTACATCAGAATTCCTGTTAAGTAGTGGAAATTCGAGTCAAGATTATAACAATGGGGAAGAAAAATAGTCAAGTATTGAAAGAGAGTAGTTTGAAAGTATCTCCCACTTAATTTCTCTTTTTCATTAATTCATACACATTGCCATCGATTTCGAGTAACTGAGTTCGGTTGTAACGAAAGTGCAGTACCCGCACCTCACCGCCCACAGTGACATGCACAAAATATTCATCAACCTGTTGTCTTCACAAGTTGTGTCCCCAGCGCAGAAAACGCCACGCAGGTCGTTGGTTCTTGATCTAAGAGCTGTCAGGTAAATTAGTTAGGAACTAGTCTGGTAAAAGAAATCAGGTACAGGATGCCACTTTGTTTATTGACGCAGAAACAATGTAATTAACAATGAGGATATATGTATGTTTTACAGGGTTAAAATGCACTTTTATATAATCACGTACTATTATGTGACCGACCGAATCCGACAGCAGGTGTGCCAGTGGTAAGTGGCAAAATCGCAGTGAGCGACAGCGCGATCCAACTCGCCTCGCGGGAGTATCCGAGCGATCTGGAGCGCTATGTTGAGGATCGCGTGGCCTCCCGCGTCGGTGGTTCGAATCCTCCCTCGGGCATGGATGTTTGTGTTGTCTTTAGTATAAGTTAGTTGATAAGTAGTTTGTAAGTTTAGGGACTGATGACCCCGCAGTTAAGTCCCATAAGCTCTACAAACATTTGAACATTTGAAGTTTATCCACCTCGGTCTGCCGGCGCGCTAACTCCCACTAAAACTTGGCCGAAGAGTATAGTCTGCCTATTCGTATTGTTTTGTTTATTAATTCACATGTTATTAAATGATCTGGAACAACAGAACGGTAAGTTGGTATTGACAGATGACCTCTGATGAAAATGTAATGAAAAAAATATCGCACTGACGTGTTTTACGTCCCACTTTATATTTGTAGTTATATAAGTTTTTGCAAACATTTTGGATCAAAATAATAATCTAAATAATAATTAATTAATTAATAAGAGTGTCTGAAACCCTTTTAGGAAAAAAAAGTAGGTAGTTGCGGGTTTCAAACCACCGACTTTTCGCGTCACAGTCAAGCACCTCGCCCACTACGCTACGGCTACAAATCAAAGTATGAGTTCTTTAATCTCATACTATTGACGGCCGTTGTTAACTGATGTTAATATGGCATTTGTAGACATTAGATTATCATTTATCGTATAAAAACGATGTGCTTTTGTTAATTCCTCAGTGTGCCGTTGCTTTGAAATGACAACCTGTAAGTTACAATAAGAAAATCATCAAATACGCGTGGAATGTCACGTGACATCTCCGAACGGCTGGTTTTCGTTAATTCAATGGAGGGTGTCAAATCTCCGTTATTTTTGCAAATATATCTCAAACTATACGAGATATGAAACAACATAAGGGAGATAAGTTGTAGAGAATTTTCTCCTCTACCAATTAGGTTATTCAATTTTCGTGTCAGATGAACGGTTCGTTTGCAATTACAATTATGTTACAAACGGATTTTTTTGTTTTAATACCGTATTTTTTGTCCGAAAAATTTGTAAAAGGGAGGTTCTGGTCTCTGGCGGCCTACAATCATGTCTGTAAAATTTGGTGTTGATCGGTTGAACGGTTCGTCTTAAAAACAGGGATCACGTTACGGAGAGACAGACAGACGTACATCCCAAAATCGCCGTTATTTTTACAAATATCTTTGAAACGCTACGAGATATAAAAAAAAAGATATAAGAGAGCAAAATTGTATAGAATTTTCTCCTCTACAAATTCGGTTAGTCAATTTTTGTGTCAGATGAATAGCTAAGCCGTTATTTTCATTTAAATTTCGAGATGTCAAAAGTTGATCGCAAAGGCTCACTTTTTGTGTTACTACCGTAACCTAAAGTGGGCCAATAGAACCTGTGAGAATAAAGTTCGTTGAATAGTCTTGTAACATTAACTTTGATGAACTACTAACTAAACTTACATACTGTCCTTCGAAATACTCACCTCCCATAACTATGCACAACTGATCTCTACGATACATATCCTGGAAATGCGTAAAATTGAAATGTCATACTTCAGGCATTTTTATCTATTGATGCCTCTAGACCTGCATGTATATTCTACTATTAATTTATCTATTCTGAAAAAGAAACAGTAATCACAGACAGAAAAAACTATTTAAAATAATCCTCATTCAAGAAAACTAAAAATTATAGTGATGTTTATTGAATAAAAGAGCGAATCGCGTAATGCCATTCGACTGCCATCTGCCACAGCGATAGCAGCTCCTGCTGGCTCGTTAGATATCACTATTAGATGTTGTTCTTTACAAAAAAAAGCAGGTTAATCAAATTACTTCTTTTATGTATCATACTATCACGATGTCCCTTCTACAAGGTCACTACGCCACACAGTTTGAAAATCCATTAATTATTTCATGGTGAATATATATCTGTAAATTGTGAACTGGGTTTTAGGCCTGCTTTTTCTAATGTAGTGAGGGAGGGGGCGCTAGCAACGTGGCCAGCAGGGGCGGCGCCTCTGTGGAAACAGCGCTCGCTCAGGCGAGCCTACATGTGTGCAAACAGCGAAAACTACTACTCACTAACTTTATGCCAAGCCGCACATAACTTGCGAATTATGCACCAAGTTGACTCTCTTCAGATACCCCAAGACCCTCGCCCGAGCCACGAGACCTCAGGGATATATTTTAATAAATTATATAAGACAGAGCGACCTTAACCCAAGTTGTCAGGTCGGCGCACCTGCCAGCCAAGACAAGCGGAGAACCAGGACACGGCCCGCCCAACTCACGTCCTCGTCTGACCATCTCTCGCTAAGATGACAATCTGCTCTAGCGATGGTGTTTCCAGTAGATCTAATATATAAAGCACAGTGTCCGTATATTTGTACGTATTGCATACAAATCTACAGTTGTGTTCCAATCTTTATGAAATTTTGTACACGTAAGCTTCAATCCATGAGGACGTTCGCCGTAAGTGTAAGAATCGCATACGATATATAGTTCACGAGATATGACGTCATAAACAATAAGATGCGCGAAAAACTGCTGCATTTTGCGACAATGCTGCTCATTTTCTCCTAAACCATTGGACAGATTTCAACCAAATTTGGTACACACATTCCTTACTGTGAGGTAACAATTACAGCATGGTTAAGAATCACACTTGAAACATGGTTCAAAAGATATTATGTCATAACCAATAAAAATCGCAAAAGATGCCATATGATGCGGCGAGACTTTCGAAATACACAGTATGAGAATGACAGTACTTAGCGACTTTCAACAAACTTTAAACATAATTTCAAACCTTTATTAAACTTTTTCTCGCTGGCAACTATAGTAAATTGATGAAAGGAAAAAAGTTTCTCGCTTACTGCTTTTCCGCTGTTTATAGAGTAAAACTACGGCATTCAGTATGTCGTTACAATTTATAATTCGTACAGTACAAATTGTAGCTCCAGGAAATATTACAGACTCTATACACACACATAGTTGAATGTACCTTCTAAAATGTACCACATTCCGACACGTAGTTCATGAGATATGAGTACATAAAAAGTAACGTTCCGCTGTTCATGGACTAAAACTATGGCTTTCGGTTTGACGTTACAGTTTATAATTTCTACACTACAAATCGGAGCCGCAGGAAATTTTACAGACAGTATACACGCGTATAGTTGAGTGTATCTTATAACTTGTATCACAGTACGACATGTAGTTCATGAGATATGAGCACATAAGCAGTAACATTCATGGAAAACCGCCCCATCACGAACCAAGTTTTAATTTATTACTTCTTTACTACTAGTAATATTCCTAAGATATTTTACAGACATATAGCCCTTATACAAATGAATAAATACATGAAAAATGGCAGAAATAAATACCAGGGCAGTGCCGGGTTTTCAGCTAGTATTCGCATAAATTTCAACAGCCAACTGTATATTATAACACTTTAATGTTATTTTAGGCAGTTTGACAATGATACGATTTCATACATTCTCTTAACTCAACTCTGTCTATTCCCATTCCGTTCTGTTATGTCGTAGTTTCTTCATTATTTTTATATTCTTATTATTTTTAAAACTCATATATATTCCATAACTTTAATAGGGACCAATGGACATATCCTGCAAAACGTACCATGAATAGATTAGATCGAGAATGGAGTAACGATAACTTTTACCAATGTCAAAGAAGAAATGACGGAAATAACACAGTACTATTAACACATGCTCAGTCACTTTCCTGCTCTTTGTAAAACTGAGAAATAGCTTCAGGTCTTGCTGAGCGGCAAGACTCATCCACTGACGCTGGAGTATGTACTGACAATAAAGTAAAGAATAACGAAGGTATTGACGGGAACAATAAAAAAGATAATCGACACATTTAACATATCAAATAAAGGCCTGGCTGTACAAAAAATGGAGGTATTCAGCTGGCTTGGAAACAAATTAATCTAAGTCGGGCAAAGTTCTGAATGTACTCCATAATTCAAGGAAGATGTTTCTCATAAAATTCGTTTGAAACACGGTGTTATAAAATTCTGCTACCAATCAATTTGACAGATAAAACATCAAAGAACAACTATTTCTTTAAACTTTGTGGAGAATCAACGATAAGAATGATTGAATTCACTTAAAAGTCAGTGAAGATCCAAATTTATTTAAAGGTTACCGGTGTCGCCCATATAAATGGCCATCCTCAGGACACTACAACCACAGTGTTGGCGACAGGAGCTGCCTGAATGTGTTGTGGACATCTATAATTCAGTCACCTCCTGTTCATCGTAACTGGTGGCCAACAATTTGGTTGAAGTGGTTTGCGGATGACCATTTCAGTGGTCGAAACCGGTAGCCTTAAATAAATTAGCGGTCTCGGCTGACTTTTAAGTGAATAAAGGACGATGACAAATGATCCATATAAAGCAGAAATCCTCACATTTGAGAGGCTGTTTGCTGGGATAAAGATATCTTCCATGAACACACAGATCACCTTTATCAACTACCTCTGAACTATGTATGACCCCAAGGTAGTTTCGAACTGGAAACAGGAAGTTTGTTACAATAGCACTTTCTGGGTGTCAGACACACACAACGCCAGATGTAACAGCTTATTACACTCCGTGATGAAGTAGATATGGTTGCTTCGAAACAAAGAAAAATACAAGTAAATTAAAATATATATGCATTGATTCAATTCAGGGATCACGCAGTTTATTATTCTTGTGGACATTACATTTTAGGTCATTTTTCCTAATTACTTCCAAGGTATATGGAATATGGAATAAATAGCTCACCAGTAGCGAAATACATATTTCCATTTGAACTGGTATTTTGTAGTCTCGGTTAGTGGTAGGTCTTGTAATCATACAATTGTGGGCATGGGGAAATTTGTGTCAGGGTAGGTATTTGAAAAGGCACCTTTTGCTTACTAGGCACTTGTACTAAGCCCGTTTTCCATCCCACACGCACGGCCTTAGCACACCTGCACGGAATAACCAAGAACAAACCCCGCGCAGCCCAAACTTTTCTGTGTCCTCCAACTTGGACTGCTGTACTCCGTGGCTCGCAGCCGGCCCTGCGTTCCTGCTCCTCGTGCTCATCCGCACGGAAATACGCGCCAAGCCTAGACGCAGAGACTTTACAGTTTAGAAATGCGACGTCCGTTTATTCGTACATGTGCAAAAGATCTAATGCCAAAATTCTTAATTATCAGATAGTGATACCGTGCAGTGTTGAAATCGCAAACCAGGGAACTGTAATAATGTTATTGGTAGTCTTTACTTGGGTATTTTGGAATTAGTAAGTCACAAAAAAAATCGGCTCATAACACGAAACCTAGGACGTTCAAAATAAAATAAAGTATTATGAAACAAAGCAACAAGTGTAGTTCAGGTCACTTAAAAAATTGCTGTTTGCTTATGACATTGTAATTCTGTCAGAGGCAGCAAAGGACCTGGAAGAAAAGTTGAATGGAATGGAGGGGTGCGAATATGATTAACATAGAATGTCGTAAAAGACGATACTGAAAGAATTAGATAAGGTTTTGCTAGTTGGGCAGTAAAATAAATCAAAAATGTTTGTATAGCTTATGGGACTGAACTACGGGGTCATCAGTCCCTAAACTTAGAAACTACTTACACACTAGCTAATACTAAGGACGGCACAAATATCCATGCCCGAGGGGGGATTCGAACCCCCGACCGTAGTGGTCGTGCAGACCGTGACTGGAGCGCCTCAGTCCTCTCGGCCACCGCGGCCGGCAGTAAAATAATTCACTATGGTCGCAGTGTGTGGACAATAAGTAGACGAGATAAGAAGAGACTAGAATCTTATTAACTGTGGTGATACATACCTTCCTGTTACACATCATAAAAATAATGCGTTTTACTTCTTAGACTTTACAGAAGCATGGCGAAGGCATGTTACGTATCGTACACACAGTATAAAATAGATGCGTAAGCTGGTGAAGATAGATGGTGATCGCTAAACAAGTATGGCGAAATTATATGTATAGATGTCACAGAGTAGTTGTTGATTTGCGTACACTAACAGGCAATTTCTCAACGATCATCTGTACTACAATTTAACAGTTCAGCATGTCTGATTTCCCTCAAGTTAGATGCCAAACAAATATTCGATCGAACATAAGTACACAAATTATCAAGTGCTACATTGCACTGTGTTTAAGTTTATAAATAGTTCCCAGAATTTGCTTGCTTCCACTGGTAAGATCTCTCCATCAATACTCATGAAGGAAAATGTATGTCTCAGGAAATGGTGACTGTGGTGCTCAGGCAATGCCTTCTAAAGCTGAAGAGCCGCAAAGGAAATTCTAGGACGGACCGAAAGATCAGTGTCGGAGGTACCCAAATTATGTTCAAGTGTATAGGTTGACTTTCAGAGAGTACATTTTAATTACAGATGCTAGGCTCTCCATGAGTTGAATACTGTGGAACTTACAAAAGCAATCCAGAGCACAATTTATGTGTACATAGTACTCACGTTTTCCTCCACAAGAAAATTCGTAGGAAGCATTAGCAGAAAAAATTACCGCGAAGTGGGGGATAAATTTTGTTGCCAATAGCTTGAAATAGTCTGTTATCATTTTTCCAAATCTTCTTGGAAATCTCAGTTTTCTCATGAACAGTTCACGTAATCACATGCATGTGTTAGTAGTCACACATCGAGAGTAATGTTTATGTTGAGTACTTAGGACGCCTGATTTCTTAATAACGCAGAACAGTGAGGTGTGTTCCATTACTAAGTTTCCAAAAATCACCCCAAGAAAATTATTTGATTCAACAAGAACATCGCCTACTTTCTGTTCCGTTCTTACTAAACTGATGTAGTAATTTCCTCAACTCTATCTCGTGGGTGAAGAAAATGAGACTGCGGTTATTCTGCGACTTTCAATAAAGAAAACTCCAACAGCCGTGATTTTTTATTTACTGGATAGGCCAGGAAAAGATTTGTTTTTGGTGTTTGCGACACGGTGTTTCGGTACATATTGTGTTTGCGCTATGCTTTTAGAAAAAGAGATACAGATGTTCACTACTTTGCTTAATCTGCTACACACTAAAAACTATTTGTTTTTATTATCAAATGGTTTCTAAAACTGTCAAACACGTTTCCAGTACGGATGGAAACTGAGCATCATGTTAATTTGCAATATACTGACCCCTGAAGAATCACAATATATTTTCCGAGAGCTGATCCTAAAATCAGTAATTTGTAAATGGCAGCATGATTTTATTTAACTTGCTATTTCACAGTGCGGTTGGTAGAAGGCAGTATGACTTGGAACCGTGTTATTAACGAGGCAAGCTCGGCTCAGGTAGGAAGCCCCAGAGAATAGCTGCTGGCAGTCAACAAGGCCACCAATATTGCTTTGAGCTGAGGCAAGCAACTACTAGCCGAGCGGTCTAAAGCGTCTCGCTGCGGAGCGCGCGGTTGCTCGCCGTGGAGGTTCGAGTCCTCCCTGGGGCACGGGTGTGTGTGTTTGTCCTTACGTTAGTTTACCTAGGTTTAAGTAGTTTGTAAGCTACGGACTAATGACCACGCAGTTTGGTCCGATAGAATTAGAAACATTGGAACATTTGAACAAGCAACTACACAGGATGTGCTAGCATATTGTGTCTATCTGTGTCAAATAATCCTCGGCGGTACTAACAACACTTACATGTTAGCAGGTACACTGTAGGTAAGTTTTTAATGTAATTTATAGATTTGGTGCCCGTTGTTTCGGACACGTCCCTAATTTTGGCCGTAAATAAATGCATCTGAAGTATTTCCAAATATCGACTGTCCTATGGCATTGAATTAAATTCTATGCTCGACCTGAAAATTCGTGACGTAACGAAATCCGCAGTTGACCAACGGTCGCCTCAACTATTAGGCACTCCGAACACACTTCTTGCTTGCCACACTCCGACTGTAATGTCCACTGTCCAACAGCTCCACTTATTAGCAGCTTATCTGTACTTCCGCAAGGGATCTGACTTACTTGTACATCCGTAAAGATATTGTAGAATTATAGGTAAGATGTCTGTTCCTGCCGGCCGCGGTGGCCGAGGGGACTGAGGTGCTCCAGTCACGGTCTGCACGGCCACTACAGTTGGGGGTTCGAATCCCCCCTTGGGCATGGATATTTGTGCCGTCCTTAGTATAAGGTAGTTTGTAAGTTTAGGGACTGATGACCCCGTAGTTCAGTCCCATTAGCTATACAAACATTTGAACATTTGTCTGTTCCTTCGGACATGTTGGATGGGTCTCTTTAAGCTTAACACTCATTTCACAGCTTCATAATCACCAAATGCGTCGCACAATTTTAATTTAAATTACATGGATACCTTGCAATGCTATAATTGAGGCTCATCATACCCTTATCCATTAAGTGGTAGTTATTTTCTTCTCCGCTCTATTATAATGATGTCTAGGTTCATAAACTTTCTCCCTCGCTTACTTCCTGCATTAATCATCTACTTGACATAATAGTACGAATTCGACTGCGACATTTGGGAACGCAATATTACTCCAGTTGAAAGAAACTCTTTCGTTCGCTCAAGTGAGTTGCAAGATTTCACTCCGAATTTTAGTATAAGAGCAAGTGTCTGTGCTATTTCTTCAAATTTAATGACCAACTTCCGATAACATTTGGGCAGAAATTCTCCTACACGTTTTCGTAGAATGGTGCCAGTAAAACCTTGATGGCTTTGTTGAACCCTGGGGCCTGTCTAGACTCATGGATAAACAATTAACTTCATCATGACCTGTGTGTATGGTGACTCATGAATACTCCCTGAACTGCATTTTTTTAAGATTTATTGTTATGTAAATATAACAAGGCAGAATTACGTATACATACTGTAAGTGAACAGACCAGTGATACACGAAATATCTTTGTTACTTTATCAAAAATGATGTAAAACGATATTTGTGCATTTTAAACTTCATTAACAAATGTAAACAGTATAGGTAAATTTTGATCCAATCCACACAAAAAGAATTTTCATAAAAAAGGCAAAAAAATCTCTGAACATAATACGTAGAGCTCAAATATATTTGGGTGAATAAATATAAAAAAAGTGTCTTGCGGAATTGCTCTCCAGTTCATCACATATTTCGGTTTCCCAGCTGTGCTGGAATAGTTAGCTGCGTGTAGCATGGCGTGTTCGTCAGCCAGAGTTCTCTTAATGTCCGTGATAAGTGCTTTTGGATTTAGTCTTCAGCCTTACATAACTTAAGAACATCATTTACCTTATGACCCAAGCACAACTCAAAACCTAAAGATGTCACAGTAACAAAAATGGTTGTAACGCAGCAAATTTGTAACAATCATTTTTCGGTGGTGTTCATTAATCAGTATAAACACAAAAAATGTTCAAATGTTTGTAGAGATTATGGGGCGTCACTACGGGGTCATCAGTCCCTAAACTTACAAACTACTTATGAACTAGCTTATACTAAAGACCGCACAAACATCCATGCAAGAAGGGGGATTCGAACCCCCAACTGGGAATGGCCCCGCGCATCGTAGCATAGCGCCTCAATACGCTCGGCCGCTCCGCCGCGACAGTATAAACACAGATGACGTGCTCAGCATTCTACACTGCTTCTAGAAAAAAGTAACATTTTCTGTACACTTCGTTCACTACGCTCATCAGCGTACACTACCCCTGGATTTAATACTTGCTGTTAGACGTCCTTTACCAAGACAGTTATGACATCTACGAGGAATCATATTATATAGCCGCGTTGGAGTGGCCGTAAGGTCCATGGCGCCTTGTTGCGGAGCGCGCGGTTGCTTGCCATCGGAGGTTCGAGTCTTCCCTCGGGCATGCGTGTGTGTGTGTGTCCTTATGTTAGTTTTAGTTTGTAAGCCTGGGGACTGATAATCAGAGTAGTTTGGTCCCATAGATTTACAAACATTTGAACATATTATACACTGACTAGGTTTCAATATAAGTGAAAATTCATCTGAAATAACCTAACATACGCAAACCACATACAGTTAAATCGATGAAATATGGGACTATTAATGCTGTGCCTAAATGATCGTCTAAGACTGCCTGGAGTGTTAGTAGATGGTAGTCAAAAATGTTCAAATGTTTGTGAATATATCGGACCAAACTGCGTGGTCATCAGTCCGTAGCCTACAAACTACTTACACTAAGGTAAACAAACCTAAGGACAAACACAAACACCCATGCCCCAAGGAGGACTCGTACCTCCGACGGCGAGCAACCGCACGCCCAGCAGCGAGGCGCCTTAGACCGCTCGGCTATTCCACCACGGCAAAGGATGGTAGTCAATTGGAGATCAAGCCGTACCAGCAAACGACCATCACTTACGTACAGGGATTATCTGCTGTCATATCTGACGAGAACGGCTCGTAATACATTTTCTGTGTGATCCTCTTACTTCGCTGACGGTAAAATGGAAATGATAGTATGGCAATTTTTCGCCGGGAGATCCCATACGGGATTGTTCTGCCGCCTTAGCGTAAGTCTACCTACTTGACGCTTCTGGGGCGACTTGCGTGCCGATGATGATGATGATGATGATACACAACACCCGTTACTCTGCCGGGATTCCAACCAGTGCCCTTTGCGTAGTAGACAGCGACGCTTTAGTCTGAGCTACGAGGGCGGACAAACGATGTCGGTAATAATGATGCGCTAATGTAATTTACCATCCTCAAATAGCTAGAAACACCTAGACGAAAAATTTAGAGATGGAATTATCAGATTAATTTGGACGTGCGATGCAATCGTGAGTAAGTAAATAGCAAGGTTCAAGTTTTTATTTACGTACTTTTAATAGATGCTATGTTAAATATTCCTGTTATACCCCGGTTAGAAATAATATACAGTCTCCATTGCCAAGGCTTACCAAACTGCATACAGTACGCCTAATTTTAGTTTTAGCAAACCACATTATTTCGAAAGGTGCGTGCATAGGAACTGAGGCACATACACAAGACTGAGGCCATCAGTAACAGCCGTATTAACGACTGGGCTCCTCACCCGTACTGATTGGGAACGGATTTATCAAATTAGAAGCGAGAGTGTCGCGCAGAGACTCGCGACTGGGGTGGGGGCGGGGTGACAAGGAGCTTTGGTGGCGGCTAATGGAGAGACGCGGGGGCGGCTGTATCGGCGCAGCGTTGATTAAGGAGCGTTGTCACGTAGCCCTGCCGTAAACAAGCGCCCCGCTAACACCGCGACTTTTCTTTCCGCCACCCAAGCTCTTTTAGCACCAGCCGACGTGTCGGCCCATTATTACCACAATCTCAAGCCCTTGCCTTCTACTTTCTAGTTTGCGTTAAGACCCCATTACAAAAATAACACGTTTAATTTTCTTTACAGTACTCGTCTCACACAATTAGAATAGATGTATACCCTTATCGTCAGTAAAATAACTTTATTAAGTCTCTTTAACACTAAAGGGAGTACATACCTTCTGCCCAGGAATATTTTTATTGGAATATTAACAGTGACTTCGCGTGCGCCATTTTTATGTGATACTAGTTGAAAACCCGGCTTTGCCCGGGTATTTCTTTATTTATTCCTGCCCTGAGTTAGTACTTTTCCTATCCTTTCTCTCTCTGTCCATCTCCTTTTTCTAAAAACATGCCATATCTATCGGAGAATAAGTAAGAAATAAGGCTGTCTCGCAGAATGTACAAAATTATAAATATCCAAACAAAGAAAGATAGTAATTAAAACACAAATGACATATAAAATGCATACGATCTCATATTTATTGAGTTATATGATGTACAATTGTATAATTTTGCAGATATGTATTCATTTGTACTATTGCTGAATGTCTGTATTAAAAGAAATTTGTTTTTTACTGCTTTATTTATTTCTTCTTATATTTCCTTATTCGTATGCTTGTCATTACAGAGAAAGAGCTGAAGACATTGTAGCACGCATAGACCAAAGATACGGTCTGTGGCATCACGTTTCGCTGTATGTAAACTCCTTGCAATAGAGTCGCAAACGTCATCGCTGGCTTGCAGTGCGATTTTTTTTAATAATTTGACGACTTTCAACCACCATATCTTCCACCCCCTTGTAGGTATCGGAATGGAACTGCTATGGTGTACAACGGGAGACTTCGGGCAACAATCACACACAGACCATTCGTTTGCGTTTTGTAGTTTTCGCTGCAGAGCGAAATATTAACACACACACACGTAGAATTTTAAATACACTGATAACTTTCCATCCAAATATACTCCACTCTTTTATCATTATCAACCCTCAAGCAACAATGCAACCAATAAAACCATTTTCAAATAGTAAATCTAATTTTCAAAGAGTAATTATTGTTCCGCATTTCACGTTATTTGCTTCAAATTACTAAATATCTATCAGATCGCTGTAAAACCGTGCCTAAAACCTTCCTCAGGTTTAAATTAGCAACTGTACAAATATTTAAGTCTTTGTGTCTTGTCATTCTGACATGATAAGCGTACTCCGAACAGACATTCACATTAATATATAGAGATAAATAGCTATCCGATCGCCATTAGGACTATACAAATTTTTAGCTCTTTATGTCTTGTTGTTCAGACGTGATAAACGTACACCGAACAGACATTCACATTTATAGATATAGATTAAGATTATGACTTCATTTCGTTAATCTATGTAATGTTATGTCTTCAATTTTCTATACAGGTAATCTGATAATATGTACCGTAAGCCGAAGAGTATTACCTCCGAATCCAGCGCTTTTCTGATAGTAGTAGCTGCGGTTAGTAGCGTATGCAGCCATTCTGCAGGATGCATGCCCGTATAATTACTTTTGACTGATGGAGGAAATTATATCAGTTGTTAAGGAAACATATATATTTGGTTTCTAGAAACAATGACGTGCAGAATAAGGTAAATCCATGTGTCTTTATTATTTGTAACTATAGTATTGTATGATCAGTGTTGTAGTAAGTTTTTGGAATTTTCTCAATAATGAAGTTAATTGACAATTGTTTGAAGTTTTTATTTAACCGAAAATCATTTATTAGTTCCGCATACATTTGATTGGTATTTGAAATAGGTCAAATTCTTTGTGTTATGTGTAAAATAATGCGTCTAGAAAGGCAACTCACTTACTCTGAAAAGGAAAGTAATGTCGGTATAATTCTGAAGATCAGTTTGGCGAAACAATGAAAATTCCATGTCACACACAGGTTGCTAGACGAAAATTCATGAGTAGAGGGTTCTGTCGCCTTGATGAAAAGTCATATTTTAGGTTAATTAATGAGCTTAATCGTTACACGCAAACTGAATTGTGGTGTGATGAAGAAATTATTTGCAATCATTTGTGTCTTTTTTAGGCTAATCAGATTTAAAAAATACGTAAGTGCAAATGAGACGGTGTACCGAGCCGCGACGGAGTGGCCGAGCGCATTGAGGAGCTATGTTCCGATGCGCGAGGCCGTTCCCAAATGTTCAAATGTTTGTAGAGCTTATGGGACTTAACTACGGGGTCATCAGTCCCTAAACTTACAAAATTCTTATGAACTACCTAATACTAAGGACGGCACAAATATCCATGCCAGAGGGGGGATTCGAACCGCCGACCTTAGTGGCCGTGGAGACCGTGCCTGGCGCGCCGCAGTCCCCTCGGCCACCGCGGCCAGCAGGCCGTTCCCCGTCGGGGTTCGAATCCCCCCTCGGGCGTGGATGTTTGTGCTGTCTTTAGTATAAATTAGTTCATAAGTAGTTTGTAAGTTTAGGGATCGTTGACCACGTAGTTAAGTCCCATAAGCTTTACAAATATTTGAACATTTGGACAGTGTATCGAATGTTGTGCAGTGTGCGCTACCAGTGTCAGTGACATTGATGACTGATTTATTTTGAGTACTCTAAGTGAACTATTATTATCCAAACAGATAAAATATTCCATTAAGGGATATACACATATTTTTCTTTGCTCTTGCGCTTAATAGTTTGAGTATAGCCTGGTCAGCACTATACTGTACACGCTGTAAAATGTGAAATAATTTTAGCAGATATTACGAATTAACCATAAGGTTAGTATTACATAAGATCACGAGTTTAATTATAGATTTGTCATTAACAGTATTACTTTGATTCACGATGTTATCCGTTGTTTGTGAAACAATCACACACACGTGATCTAAAATGTCTTAATGTCAGATGTGTTTAGTCAATTTGGAAAACAGAGGTACACGAATTTTCGAAGTTTCGTATATTCATTCCATACACAGGGCTTTCACGCAATTAGTCTGGCAAAGTTTAATCAGTAACAGTCACGTCGCAAACTTCACATAATCGATATGTGTTTTCGGACTCGAGGTCCAACTCGAGTACCTTGCTGACTGCACGACATTAAGCTTTACGGCTCACCAGGGCCCATCAACATCAATATTGGACTGTTGATGACTAGAAATATGTTGCCTCGTCTGATGAGTCTCGTTTCAATTTTTTTTTTTTTTTCATTTTCTTTTTTCCGAGCGGTATGGAGACAACCTCATGAATCCATGATCCATGGACCCTGAATGTCGGCAGTGACTGTTCAAGCTGGTGGAGGATCTGTAATTGTGTGAGGCGTGTGTATTTGGATTGATATATAACCCCTAATACGTCCAGATACGACTTTGACCTGTGACACGTACGTACGCAACCTACCTGATGACTGTCATCCATTCATGCACAAGCTTCTCCGCTGGCCACCAAACGCCCCAGGCATTTACATTATTGAGCATATCTGGGATACGTTGCAAGAGACCACAGTGCTACCGAACCGCACAGACGTTACTCATTAATGAGGGAGGACTCAATTTGTTGCCCTTGATTACGAAGTATAGATTTGGAATTTGAAATTATGGTATGAAATTTTTTTTATATGGATTGTTTTGTATCCCATCATAATATATTTCTTTTTATTGTGAATTGAAGCATAGCCTTGAAGTCTTTAGTTTCTTTCTTAATTTCTTTTCAGCCACTGCAGTAAAATAACAGATTTATTAGATGTACAGTGTCTTTTGTATTAATATCAATATTGTTAATGCACGATTATTTGTGAAATTCCAGAAATGAGTCTGAGCGATGTCTTAATTATTATTACTATATAATTATATTCTTTGTTTCTAATTTATAATTACAATTTCGTTTACATAAAGTAAATCGTAAGTTCCGCATGTACTTAAGATTCGGTTACAGGACGGCATTGAGTAATACTTTGAAGTTACAGTCAGATTTCTGAAAAAGGAAACGGGTGGTTAAACAATAGACCTCAACGGCACGTTAAAAAATTTTATGCAGTTAGAAAGGACTATTACATCATCATTGGCAAACTGTTCTGGAGGCATAGAATTTGCCGGCCTCAGTGACCAAACGGTCTGCGGCGCGCCAGTCCCAGTCTGCACGGCCGCTACGATCGGGGGTTCGAATCCCCCCTCAGGCATGGATGTTTGTGTCGTCTTTAGTATAAGGTAGTTGTTAAGTAGTTTGCAAGTTTAGGGACTGATGACCCCGCAGTTAAGTCCCTTAAGCTTAACAAACATTGGAACATTTGATTTGCATAGAATTTCCCAATTCGGATTTCTGGACCGTACTATGCAGGAGATCATTACGTAAAACACGAGGCCACCTTGGCCTCGGGAAAACGAAACTTGTGCTCTAGCGGTCACAACTTTCAATGTTACATCCTTTAATTCATGCGTCTAATCCAAATGGGAATCCGCGTTACAGGTCCGCACTGGTAGTGCATGATACTCCGTTCTTATGTCTACACGGTATATACAAAATTGGCAGTTTTGTACGTACCATGTAGTATGTCAAATCACACTCAGAATTAAACACCCTGTAGGGCCAGATTGTAAACATTTGAATGTGTTGGGCTAAATGATGCACCAGTGCCAGTTTCATAAAATTTTTGGTCAATACTAAATGTTTCGGGTGTACCTTATTCCAGTTTCAAGTACTGAAAAGCAATGAATTCGACAACTCTTGAAGTAATAACCCATTCACATAATAACATGCCTTACAATGTATTCTCTCATTAAGCAGTGCCATTAATACAGAATTAGAAATGCAAATCGAGCGAGGTGGCGCAGTCGTAACACACTGGACTCGCATTCGGAAGGATAGTGGTTCAAATCCACCTCCGGCAATCCAGATTTAGGTTTTCCGTGATTTCCCGAAATCACTCCATGCCGGGATGGTTCCTTTGAAAGGGCACGACCGATTTCCTTCCACATCCTTACCCAAACACTCCGAGCGTAAGCTACGTCTCTAATGACCATGCTGTCGACGGGACGTTAAACTCTAAGCTTCCTTTCTTAGAAATGGAAATGGAAGGCTAACGATAGATATAGTAGTAATTAACGAAGTGTAGTAGCACAACGATGCGGAAAGTACGGAATTATAAATAAAGAATCGAACAGTGATAAAGTAGGCGTAGGTTTAATTAATATATTAAGGTGATAAAGTTCATGGGATCCCTCCTAATATCGTGTCCAGCATCCTCTGGTGAAGTGCAGCTTCTGGACGAGGCATACGAATGGGAAGGTGTTACTGGTGCATGGTTTCGTGCAGGAGATGATCTGTCAATTACAATCTATAAATTTTTGATAAAAATCATGTCTAGCGATCTGGGAGGCCGCATCATTCGCTGCAATTCCCAAGAATGTTTTTTTAAACCAGCCATGAAGATTTGTTGTACGCTCACGTGGCGCATTGTCATTCATACAAATTCCATGGTTTGTTTTGGAACAGTAAGTCTTTGAATACAGGTCTAACCATTTCCGTCAATGATAGCTTCTGTTGGACCAGAGGACCAAACCATTCCGTGTAAATACAGTCTACACCAATACGGAGCCACCATAATCTTACGCAGTCCCTTGTTGACAATTTGGGTCCAATTTCTAAAGGCCTGCGCCATACTCGAAACTTATTACCACGTACCTACTGAAAGTGGGAATCATCTCTCCAAGCCACTGTTTTCTAGTCTAGGGTCCTTCCGATAAGTTCACGAACCCAGGAAATGCGCTGTAAACCATGTTGGATATTAGCAATGGCACTCGATCCTTTCGTGTACTGGCATAGTCCATTAACACCACATCGTTCTACTGTCGAAACGGATACGTTCCTCGTATGTTTCATATCTATTTCAACGGATATTCACGCAGTGTTGCTTGTCTGCTAGCAGTGACAACTAACTTACTCCGCTGCTGTCGAGCATTAATTACTAACTGTCAGCCACTGCGTTTGCCATGGTGAGGGAAATGCCCGAAATTTTGTATTCTTGACGCTCTTGACATTATGACTCTCCGAATGTTGAATTTTTAGTGCCAGATAGGTCCAGAGGTAATAAAAGGATTGAAACATCGTTTCACGAAATTAAATAAATTACCCACGTAATTAAGGTAAACGGAAATATAATTGTGTTCGGAACTGGAAGTCAATAACAGGAAAACGAAAAGGTAGGATAATAGTTGGAAAAGAAATCAAAGAGAAAACCAAGTTGCATTATTCTGTACTGAGTATAGTTTAATCATAGCTCCATTAGATTACATAATCTTATACGAACGTATATATGTAGGAGAGAACTGAAGCAAATCAGACGTTACAGAAGGAGACCTTTCCTTTATGAAATTCAAACTTCGCATGTTAGCAGTATACGTAAAGGCTGTCTACTCGTAATCGATGTCAAGCGCGATATCCAGAAATTTCCGAGGAAAACGGTTCTAAAGTTTAAGCGCAACTCATATATATGTTATATGCTAATCAATGAGTTTCTCGGACTAGCTCAGGCACTACTGTGCTTGACTGCCAAGCATATAATCCATATTCGGTCCGACGTGCAGGATACATTTTACTTTTATTGTATGAAATACAATCAATTACATGAAAATAACTTCATTTGTTTCTTGAAATGACACTTGCAGTTAATTAAAATTTCAATCACAGTATTTTCTGTTTAGAAAGTCTAATAATTCCAAATGCATTTTAAAATTTATGTTGGCAGACAACAGTGTTAAATACTAGTCTCATTACAATTTCAATACAAAATTAGGCAATATTGTAATCTGTGGAAAAATTATAAATCTTCGATGTGAATTCGAGGAACTGGTTTTTCATGAAAAAGCAGTGCGTAGCTGTCGCCCTATGGTGTGTATATAAACAGGCAAAACGTAAAGAAGGGTAAAGACCTGCACGGAACTAATCATTCACTGGACCTTACCTGCTACAAAAATAAATAGTTTATGTATGTTGAAGGCATGTTCGAACCTTTATCTTCCATCGTCCACATGACAGGCAATCACTCAAACCATTTTGCGTTTCTTTTTTTTTTTTTTTTTTTTTTTTTGACGTATAATACTATCCTGTGAAGGCCCGTCCCGAAAAAAAAATATTTCCGAGACCGAAAAGTCTCGCTGTCAGACTACATGCATTACGGTAAAACAGAGATTTCGAAGAAAGATTTTATGCTATAAGATATTTTCAGGAAATAAGTGTTCTCGTACCATTATTATTGTTCCAATTACCGAGCGAGATGGAGCAGTGGTAACATGCTGGACTCACATTCTGGAGGACGGCGATTAAAATCCACCTCATGTCATCCATTATTTAAGTTTTCCATGATTTTCCTAAACCATTCCACGTAAATGCCGCGATAGTTCCTTTGAAAGGTCACGGTCGATCTCCTTCACCATTCTTACCAAAAAATTTGAGCGTGAGATCCTCCACCAATGATCACGCTGCCGACGTGACGTTTCCTCCTTTCCTATTGTTCCATTTACTTTACATCTCCAGGTATGGAACCTAGGGTCGGTCATATGCCAAATTAAAATAGAGTCAGCAGCTCCTGTTCGTCCAAGCGTTCTAATTGTTCGAAAACGGGACTGAAATTTAGAATTGTTTGAATCTTTTCCTCCATTAAAGGCAAAACACGAAGTAAATGCAAAATTTTAAGTTTCTGTATATGGTTGAACTATATTAAAATATTGGTAATTGGTAAGCGAAAGAATTAACGATTTTCGATTATCAGTATTTCTTAAAATATAAGGTACTGAATAGTATAATTTGGGAATATAGGCAGTTGTAGTAGATACTCTTGGTCACCGAACGTTCGGGTTTGTAGCTGTATCCACACCTAAGATACGGCGGGTAGAATGTGACGTGCATTGCTTCGATAAATGATGCTACGGCTGTTTACTAGACTTGGCGGGAGTACTGCGGAGCCCCCAGATAACAAAGTTCGTATTAGACACTCATATTCTTTTCAGTATGGATTTATTCTTTTTTTACACCTAAGTTATGCTAGTCGAATTTTCGAGATGGTCAAGGTCACCTCGAAATATCGAAGTTCTACTATACTTTTCTCTTACGTGATTATACTTTAATATTGTATGATTACGTTTAGTTAGATAATATACGTTATATATTTATTATTAAATGTAATATCCGTTAAATTTTGTAGGCTTTATGTAATCAAAAGTACTACTCAGAGTCTTGATGTAATAAGTTTTGAGAGTCTGGAAGGCTAATGCGTCTGGGTGGATTACATTCAGCGATTGCAGACTATCGAGCTTTGAGACTAATGAAATCGAAATGCGTAACATGTAATCCGCTCATCTTTTTATTCTCTAAAATGCTACGTACAGTTGACTGTATTTAAACACGGATGAATCCATTGGTGCACTGATTGGACCTACAGTTTAAGGTTGAATTCAAACCAAATGTGACCTACGACTCCTCACATCGCAGAAAGCTGACGGCTGGGTGAAAATGAAAAGGGGAAAAGAGGAATTAACCCCGCCAGGAATTAAAGCTACGACCTCTGCGTTGGAAACCCAGCGCTTTAACAGGAGACTATTACCAACACGTTCATAACCTCCAAGTTACGTTAGACTCTATCTCACGCGAAAAACCGTTCGAAAACAGCATTGATATTTACGGATATTTGAATTTTTCTTTCAGTTACAGACTAAACGCTATCTACAGACGAAATTTGACGTTTGTATGTCTTTATAAGTGCTTTATAATTTTGATGATCGGTGAATGAGTGACAGAAGTTGCGATTTTTGTCTTACAATATGTCGTAAACTTATAATGTGTAGCATATTATAATTCATAAATATAGTTAGCTACAGTATGTACTCTTGATTACCGAATATTCAGGCCTCTACTTTAACTACAACGAAGAAACAGGGATGTTGAAAGTGCCATGGACGGTTTCAAGAAAAGAATGGCACGGCTCTGCGCGCTCGACTTAGCGGGGTCACTGCCACGCCGCCATAAAATGCTTGAGTGTTTTTACCGGCCACCAGGATGCATCATTACATATCTATAATCTTTCAAAGAAACTCTACAATGGCTAGTGCGAAGCACCCGGGCCGCCGAATATTACATATGGGTGTCTTCAAACTACCGAGAATGTATATACAATACGCCTATGGCTTTAATCAGGCGGTACTGACAATGTTGTGAAACAATGTTGAAAATGTTTTCAGCAAACTACCTTGAACAGATAAATTGACAGCCAACACCACACGGAAGTATTTCGGACCTTTTAGGTACCAAAAGGCGCGACCGCATGACCGAGGTCAGTGTGGTGACAGGTATTACTCATCATGAACTCTACATGGCGACAATAGTTGCCAAAGTTAACAAATCACTCAAGAATGCTAGCAGAATGTTTATTCTGGAATGAGTTGACAAGAAAGTGTTAGGATCTCACTTGCAGATGAATGTACGTCGTTTAGTTGCGGTATGATGGACGTAGATGACTTTTTGGTAAAACTAAAATGCATTGTAAATCAAGTGCTGAAGGCCTGTATGCCAACAAAATGGATTAAGGAAATAAAAGTCCTTCAGTCGTTTGAGAATAATATTCAGAAATAGAGATCGTGCTTCTATAAAAAGATGCATTTGGCAAGCGTATAATAATTACCACCGTCATACCATGCCAAAGGCTCTTTCCGAAGGCCCAAAAGTATTCGTGTTCTAAGTAAAATCGTTTAGCGGGTCGTAGACGTCAATGCAGTCAATAGTTGATCATTCTAAGGTGGCAATGGAAGTTAGCAGAAGGAAAGATGTTGGTTTAAATTTCACATTTAAAACTCTTGTACTCAGTAGGATCGTATAAACTACTTATAAATGGAGAACAGTAACTGGTATCCCTGGTTTAGAGAAGCAGCAGATAGAGCTGAAAACAAATAAGTTTCCAGGTCCGGATGGAGTCTCAGTTCGGTTTTATAAAGTATAGTCCACAACATCTTCCTCTCACCTGGATTGCACTAGTCACCAATCTTTGCTCCAGCGCAAAGTCCCAAGCGACTAAAAAAAATCTACAGATGATTCCCGTTCACAAGAAAGGTAAAGCAATGGACCCGCACTATTACATACCAATATCACTAACATCAGTTTTCATTAGAATTCTTGAATATAGTCTCCATTCATTTATAGTAAATTCCCTAGAGACGGAAAAGCCTCTGTCCATGCATATGCACGGCAATAGAAAGCATAGCTCGGATGAAACGCAACTTGCCCTTTTCTCACATAATGTCTGGATAAGGGAAACGGGCATACTGCACATCACATTCCTTAAATTCCGAATGATGTTTGACACTGTGCCGCACTGCAGACAACTAACGAAACTGAAAGCATACGGAATAAGTTAACAAATATACGTGTGATTCCAAAAGTTCTTATGTAATAGAATCCAGTGCATTTTTCTCGACGCCGACTGTTCAGTAGAGACAAGGGTATCGTCATGATTGCCCCAGGGAAATGTGATAGCACCTTTGTTAATTTCTATATGCATAAATGAATTGACGGACACTGCTAGTAGAAATCTGCGGCTGTTTTCTCGCCGTGGTGTATGAGAAGGTGTCGCAGGATGCAAGATGACTTAGACGCACTTCCTAGTTCTTAATGTAGAATAACTTAATGAGCTGCAGATGAGTATTGAAGTAAATCCCATAGTCCTATGAATACCTCAGTAGTAGTGCTCTGCTTGCCACAGTTTCGTCTGTTCATTACCTAGGGGCACCATTGCCGAGTGACTTTGAATGGACCGACCATGTAAGGACAGTCGTAGGGAAGGTTTGATGGTCGACTTCAGTTTAATGGGAGAATTTTTGGAAGATGTGATTCATCTCTATTTAGTACATCAGAAGAGATGTGGATCCCCACCAGACAGATTTAAAGAAATACATAGAAGCTATTCAGACACAGTCTGTTAGGTTCGTTACTCGTCCCTCAGTGTGCTAGTGGTACACAGATGCATCGGGAATTCAAACGGGAAATTCTGAAGGGAAAGCGACATTTTTACGCGAAACATTATTGTGGAAACATAGAGTGCCTGAATTTGACTGCTGGACGATTCTGCTGCTGCCAACTAACATTGCGCGTAGCGATCACAAATATTAGGTAAGTGAAATTAGGGCTCTTACAGAGGCTAAAAGCTTTCTATTTGACTTTCTTCTGTCTGGGAGCGTAACGAAAAAAGAAATGACTAGTAGCGGTACGAGGTAACTTATGCCACGCACCTTAGCATATTGCGGAATACGTATATAGATTTAGATGACAGTTATATACTAACTTATACAGGATTGGTTTTTAAAATCACCTTTCCACCATTATTTCAATTACAGAAAACCATTTGTGTTTCACAATTTAAATGGGCAACTTTTACTTCTACCTAGTCGATTTGTGAAATTTGAGTATGTTGCTAATACTCTTGTTCTTAAGTTGTATAAAAGATCGTATTTCATTCATTTTATTTTGACCTTATTGAAGTGTTTTGTTTAAGGCGTACTGAATGTTTATGGAGTAAGTGCTGCAAATATTGTGCGTTTAGGTGTTTTGTAGGGTGCAATAAGCGCTAACAGTATCATGCTACAAGAAATTAGATAAAAGAGAATTCAAGGGTGATCATTTTACAAATAAAGTAGTTCAGACTGTTGAGAGGAAACAGCTCATTAGGGAAGAACCTCCCACATGGCTTCACTTCTGACGATTAAGTTTTTAATATTGTCCGTGATGGTATATATAATGGATGCTAGGGTTTTCCTGCTACTTCGTTGTTTAGTTATGTCCAGGAAAATTACGCAACAACGTTCTTGGCGTCAAATCTTGTAGAAGAAGATGCTTTGATTGTCGATAATGAAATTATATGACACTACCTCTCGGATTTTCCATGTAACAATACGTAATAAGTCTAATGTCTTTTCAACGATGATGTATTAATTCATGTTTACAATTACAGAATAATTTTGTTCGCATAATTGAGACAAATGTCAAACTTCTGACACACAATGGGACACAGTTACTCACTGCAGACTACTAACGAAGCTTCCAGCCTACGGAATGGGTTCATAGGTGAGTGACTGGCTGGACGACTACTTACGTAATAGAACGCAATACGTTTCCTCAGCACCGTGTGTTCACCAGGGATTTGGGTATCGTCATAGTGCACAAAATAAGCATAATGAAACAATTATTATTTTCTATATACATAAACAGATAAATGACCTGACCCACAGAGAGACCGTAGCAATTTGCGCCTGTTTGCTAATGTTGCTGTAGTCTATTGGAAGGTGACATCACTGTGTGACTGCCGAAAAAATGAGGTTCAAGCAATCAGTGAATAAATTAAACATTACAATACTGATTATTCGTGTGCTGTGATATGATACTATGATTTGAAGATATTTTTCCTGGACTTAAATATATGTATAGTAATATAATAATCTGACTTTAGTTCGTCAGGTAGTGCGACGATTATTGCGTTAGCTCGGAAAATGTTTTCGACACTTTTGAAAGTCATATGCATGATAGTAGTGAACTTTACCTCTGTAACATCGAGATGTGATTGTGTTCGTCTTACGTAAAGAGACAAGGTATAATAAACATTTAGGGAAACAGGCAAGCTTTGCGACAGCCAAGGTCTTCTATTGTTCTAGTCAGACAACGCAATTTCGTTATGAAAATGCAAACGAAATTGTTCTGTGTTTTTAAATAGAGAGCGTGCACACTCGGTGTTTTTCCTTTCAATTCCTCGATACTCGTTGCTACTATAATGTAAGACAGTTCTACATTAGCTCTTCTGTCAAACTAAGTGACGTTCTCCGTGCTGAGACAGAGTTTATATTCAGGGGCCTCGTGATCCTCCCCTAAAGAGCGCCATGTTGACGCACAAAGTTAAACTGACACACTCACACAGAAGGGCACACAGGAAGGAAGGAACAGATGGAGGGAGGAAAAGATACACAGAGAGGGGGTGAGAAAGATGGAAGGAGGAAAAGATACACACAGAGAGGGTGAGAAAGATAGAGGAGGCGTGTGTGTGTTTGAGTGAGAGAGGTGGGGGAGGGAGGGAGACAGCACTACTTGCGCAGTTCTGCTGCGGAAGTGTACACAAGTCCCCGCCGGCGCTTACCCTCTTTCGGGGCTTCCACTGGCTGCATCAAGATTTTTTCTTTTTTTCTTTTTTTTTTTTCCTGCAGGAAAGTGTTTCGACAAGCAGAAGCGTGAAGGAATGTCGCGGAAGTTCAGAAACGTGATTGTAACATATGAGTTTCTGTCCCAACAGCCATGCTCACCCTAAGTTAGCCTGCCTTAAGGTTCTCCTAACTTGATGAAGATGAGTGTCTGACTGACTGCATCTGAAGCCACGGTCGCATTTTTACCACTGCAGCTAGAACTGAGCCTGTACGATTTGTTAAATGACTGCATTGTCAGCCAGGAAAGTTGTTCTAACATCTTACTTATGTGTCGATGGATCATATATTTCACTACACTTTGTCTAAACGTGACTGAACCATTCTATGAGTAATGTGACAAGAAAAATGTCCGAAGTAATACGTCAGTCGAACCAATCACTCATCATCATAAGCGTATAGCCCAGGTAGTTTCATATTTTTCGATCGATTAGCGAAGAAGGCTGTTCGATGGCGTCCCACTTACGTCATCTGCGTTTCATTTCAGATACTACTATTTCCTGAGACTTTGTGGTGCAATTCATTTTTTGTCTCTGAGTTTAAAATCTATGTAGAAATCTGATATTCGCCGCAGCGTGCCTGCATTAGTAATGTTTTCTTTTATTGTCTACGTTCTGTGTAGGGAAAAATCAGTCTATATTTCATTCGAAAGATCAACATAAAATTTATGTAAAATGCCTATAAATTATGTATATACTTAATATTGTGATATGTGAGGGCATGTTGTAATTAATGTCTCACAATAATTTATCCTGTTATCAAAATCTGTTAACGTACGGATATGACATCCCACGTGTATTACTCGCTCGACTTTTCCCACTACGCTGTCGCAAATTGGAACCCAATACCGCCACAGGGGTCTGAATTGTAGTAAGTAACATGGCGGTGCGTGAGATAAAGCCTGCTATAATCGAGTTCCTAATATAGAAAATGTGTCTCGAATTGAATTTCATAGAAGAATGACATCTGTGTACGGCGGTATTTGTGTCGACACATAAAGGGACGACGTTATGTTGTTCGTCCTGGAATGAAGAAAGCGTAGGTGCTAAGAGAAACGTGTGTGATCCATCACGGAGCTGATGAAACGTATACGGCATCTGACACAAAATCCTTAAAAACAGACAACACAACACAAATATAAGAGGACTCATACATTCATAGCGATTGTGCGCAACAGTGCCCAGTGAAACACAAACCATTCAAAAAACTAGTGCAAATTTGGAGTGAAGTGCTCAAATAGATGTGTTCTTCAAGAAAGAGAGAAAATAGATAATCTAGAGTGTGTATATACAACTCCAAGACGAACCCCGTGGAATAAAAATATCTAATAATGTAAGTTAGCATGAAATAATAAAAGAACACTTTGCAAAACTTGAGGTAAAGAAGTTGTCTCTCACTAGAAAACAGGAAATTGTTACTGGAAATTGTATTGTAGGGAAATATTTGCTACTATTAAATCTCTCGAGTATTATATACAAAAACGAAAGATTTACAGGTCACGCAATATGATTACCAAATACAAGAAACGAAACACGCATTACAAGAAAACTCTTTATTTAGTTGCAAATAAACGTTCGTACTTCAAGTCAACCGTAGTAAACACAGTTTCGGAAGGCATCGTTCGTTTGAAAAACAGTTAGTTCGTTACTCGCATGAATTGATGAGTGCTATCGTCAAGCGTTATTAAATAGATTCAATATTTCTAGATTTCCGGTAGGATTTTCACACTGTACTGACAAGCATTTCTGCGGAGCGTGCGGTTGCTCGCCGTGGAGGTTCGAGTCCTCCCTGGGGCATGGGTGTGTATGTTTGTCCGTAGGATAGTTTACCTATGTTTAAGTAGTTTGTAAGCTACGGACTAATGACCACGCAGTTTGGTCCGATAGAATTACAAACATCTGAACATTTTTTTTACAAGCGTTTACTAATCAGATTACTGCTTACGGAATATCAACATAGTTGTGCGATTGGATCCGCGATATTCTGTAAGAAACGACACAGTACGTAGTAACTGACGAAAAGTCATCGCGTAGAACAGAAGTGATATCTGGCGTTCCTCGGGGAAGTGTTATGGGGCCCTTGCTTTTCCGTATCATTATTTAGGAGAAAATTTTCGTAGCTCTCTTAGCTGACCGCGGATGACGCTGTCATTTATCTGTTAGTAAAGTCACCAAAAGATCAAAAACAAATGCAAAATAATTCAGATAATATATCTGCATAGTGAAAAAATTAGCAATTTTCCTTAAATAATGATAAGTGTGAAGTCATCTATATGAGTACCGAAAGAAATCCGTTAAACTTGATTTACTACTAAAATTAACTGACCGTAAATTCAAGTAAGTAGCTAGGAATAACAATTACGAACAACTTAGATTGGAAATAGCACATAGAACATCTTGTAGAGAAGGCGAACTAGAAACTACGTTTCATTGGCAAAATACTTAGAAGATGCAATGATGCTATTAAAGAAACTGCTACACTACACTTGTGCGACCTATTTCTGCGCATTTTAGGATCCCCATCAAGTGAGACTGACGGAGAATATAAAGTTCAGAGAAAGGCACCTCGTTTTGTATTATCCCGATATAACGGATAGAGTGTCACGGAAACTATGCACAATTTGGGGTGTAAATCATTACAAGAAAGGCGTCTTTCGTTACGGAGAGATTTAGTTGCAATTTTTTTGTCGCCAACTTTCTCTTCCGAATGCGAACATACTTGTTAGCGCCCACCTACATAGGGAGACACGATCATCATTATAAAGTTGGAGAAATCAGACCGGAAACGAAAAGATTTGGGTGTTCCATCTTCCCCGGGAGCTATTAGAACATGGAATCGTAGAGAAATATCATGAAAGCGGTTCGCTAAACCGTCTACCATGCACTTCAATATTATTTGTGGAGTATTTATGTTGATCTTTTATATTTTTCACCATCCTTAAACTTTGTTGTATTTTATAATTTCATTAATGTTGTCTTTACTCAATGGGCTGATATTATGAAACGGGAAAACTGGCCGCTTTAAAAATAGTCATAACAGAGACAGCTAAAGGTATTATATTCTTTCTTACAGATATTTGAAGAAGAAAATGCACATTATGTAAGTAAAACATGGATGTAAACCAAATATAAAATTTATTTCATCGTATTCTCAGATTTGTATTCGCGGATACGTAGAAATCAGTTTTACAATGAACAGAAGGTTCTGTCACTATGAAAGATAATTTTACTTTTCAGACTCAATATGTGAAAGAGGCTACTGTGAAGACTGCTAAACTCAGGACTAAGCTTCACGAGAATTTTGTCTGTACTATATTCTTCCCTATCTAATATATAAAGCAGAGTGTCCGTATATTTGTACGTGTTGCATACAAATCTACAGTTTTCTTCCAATCTTTATGAAATTTTGTACACATAATCTTCAATCCATTAGAACGGTCGCCGTAAATGTAAGAATCACGTGCGATAAATAGTTCACGAGATATGACGTCATAAACAATGAGATGCACGAGAAACTGCTGCGTTTAGCAACAATGCTGTTCATTTTCTCTTAAACCACTGGACCGATTTCAACCAAATTTGGTAGATACATTCCTTACAGTAAGGTAACAATTGCTGCAGGGTTAAAATCACATACGACACTAGATTCAGAAGATATGACGTCAAAACCTATAGGAATCGCATAAAACTGCCACATAATGCGGCGAGACTTTATAAATACGCTATATGAGAATGATAGTACTTATCGACTTGCAACAAACTTTAAACATAATTTCAGACCATTATTAACCTTTTTCTCGCTGACACCCATAGCAAAATGACGAATGGAAAAAAGTTTACTGCTTACTACTTTTCCGCTGTTTATGGAGTAAACTACGACATTCGGTATGACGTTACAATTTACAATTTGTACACTAGAAATTGCAGCTGTAGGAAATTTTACACACATATAGGTGGATGTATCTTCTAAATTGTATCACAGTACAACACGTAGTTCATGAGATACGAGCACAAACAGTAAAGTTCCGCTGTTCATGGACTAAACTACGGCTTTCGATATGACGTTACAATTTATAATTTCTACACTACAAATTGTAGGTGCAGGAAATTTTACAGACAGTATACACGGATATAGTTGAGTGTAACTTCTAAATTCTATCACAGTACGATACATAGTTCATGCGATATAAGCACATAAACGGTGACGTTGTTGGAAAACCGCGCCATCATGCACCAACTTTTAATCTATTACGTCTTTACTACTAATAGTATTCCAAATAGATTTTACAGACATGCAGCCCTCATAAAAATGAATATATACCTGAAAAATGTCAGGAATAAATACATAAATACCCGGGCAACACCGGGTTTTCAGCTGGTACTATATAAATATGTCGAGATGCTACATTTATTGACGAAACTAATTCGGGTCATAACTCTGGCCATCATATTTCAGTTAATCATTACTACTTGATTATTGTCAAATACTAGATAAAAAATTCTTGCCAACATGTTCTTACATAAAATAGTATTCGTTTAGTTGCCGTCAGGAGAGGCTGTAGGTTTGTACCAGCAGGGGCAGGTACCCTCAATGAGAACCGTTCGCCAGTATGAAAAAGAGCCTAGATTTTCCTGACCTGAAACACTGGGGAAATTTTCAAAAACGGATCTGCAAAATATTGAATGCTGCTGTCGGAGTTTTACTCGCTGTAACACAGAGTTTCTGCGGAGTTGAAGGCCTGTAGTTCTGCAAGTCAATCCGCTTATAATTGGGTGGTGGAGTGTTCAGGGGAAAACCTATTAAATATTATTCCGGCTCGATGATTTCTGCTATTGTCTTTCTAAGAAGAATGGAGCACAATAATACATTCATTATGCAGATGTATTCTGACAGCACCTGCCGTAATGTTCTTTCGTTAACAGGTTGGGTTCACTGACTGCAGAAATTTCTGTCTAGTTCAAAAGCATGCAGTGAAAAGGATCTGAGTCAGAATCTTTATCGGAACACGGTTTTTACGTCGTGGTTTGTGATCAGGTGTGTTACAGCACTGCTTGTAGACAAGTTGAGTTTCACCAACATACTCAACAATTTCACATAATGTATGACAACGAACACAAAACACGATTGCACCTGTTTTGCCTTTTATCCACGTCCTTAAATTTACCCATATTGATGTAAAATCTCCGCTAGAAAAGTACATGAATAACTGATCCTTTCTGTCTTACACCCTCGCAGCGGCCGTGTCAGAGCGTTTGGGCACGAGACTCGATCGCTCCGCCATCTGTAAACACTTCATTAATGTGTGTGCACAGTGGGGTCACTATGTTTATGTCGGTAACCTTTTGGTCCCATAAATTTCGGCATAATTTAAACTACTTCTGACATTCTGTCCTCTTCATTAGATTCTATTTTTACATTAATAGTAAAGCAGTCAACAATCCGAAGATAGGTTTGAACACTAGAGTGCTTTACTAGGCATGGTCCTGTTTGGAGGTGGTATGCCGTTGCGTTCCTCCGACCTTCGAACTGACTTACCCAGGCAGTTATAGAGGGACCCACAGTTTAACGCGCATTTCGAACCACGGTGTTACTCGATATTTTTCACATCAGCAATTGTGCCAGAAGTGGAAGTGACAGATAAAAATTCTAGTACTTGGCGGGGATCAAACCTGCGACATTTGGATTTATAAGCTGGCATTCTACCACTATTTGTCTGAAGTACACGAAGTTTTTTGCGTTTTATTATGCACACAAAGCGAGTGGACTTTTGTATAAGTGTAAATTTGTATTTTTTCGTAAGAGATTCTTTAGTCTGCCGAAGATATATTCACTTCCTATAGATTTATTTCACGACTTCAGGAAATGTAACAAATGCATCTGCAAACGTAAGACAGGATATCCAACGTATTCTCGCTTTCTTCCCACCTTATGAGGTAGCTCCAAGTTCAAATTTTCAAATTTTTGTAAAGCTTGTGGGACTTAACTGCGGGGTCATCAGTCCCTAAACTTACAAACTACTAATGAAGTACCTTATACTAAAGACAGCACAAACAGTCATGTCTGCGGGGGGATTCGAACCCCCGACGGGGAACGGCCTCGCACATCGTAGCATAGCGCCTCAATGCGCTCGGCCGCTCCGCCGCGGCAGCTCCAAGTTCTCAGAATGTTTCGAAATTGTTGTTGTAAAGACGTGGCTTCTCTTATACGTTGTGTTTCTAATTATTTGGAAGATTCGGACGCGTTTTTCACTACAAATAAATGCGTAATTTATTTTTAAAGGCTGAGAAAAACTATTATCTAACTCAAAACACTGGGACGAAGTGAGGATCATGAAGCTGATACGGCACAGTGTCGGGTTATTGGTAACGTTAATTGTTGAAAGAGAAAAAGGCAGCGTCGAGCAGCTTGTGAGACGCGAGAGCTCCGGCTGTTTCGTTTGAAGTTGCAGCTGCCTTTTTGGGTGCAGACCCGCCCTCTGCCCAAGAATGCCGCCCGGCGAATCTCACGGCCTGCAGAAGCCTGCCTCTCCGTTTTTTTCCCCGTCAGCTATTCGACAATTTGCTGCGCGCCCAAGATTTCCACTTGAATGGAGAAGTCACACATTTTGATCAAGTGTCACTCACATTTAAGTATCAATGGACCGTGCATGAAAAATAAAACTTTATTCTCTTTGTAAGGCTACGTTTCTAACTGACTTGCGTTCATTTTAGCTTCCTTTGTTTCTGTAGTTAAAGAGAATGTTGCAGCCTTTCTTTTGTTATTTACCTTCTTCCTCTCTCCGAACATTACAAATCAATTTAGAAAAGTTGCAGTAAAATATATTTTACATTTTCCCTTGATGGTAAACACTGTAGAGCCAAAGATAGTGGTATAAGCATGTGTATGCAAACGCAGAGATACGTAAAGAGTCAGGGGACGGCGCTGCGTTCGGCAACACCCACTTTAGATTTGTAGTTTTATAAGTTTTTGCAAATATTTTGGACCAAAATAATAATCTAAATAATAAAAAATTAATTAATAGGAGTGTCTGATACCCTTTTAAGGAAAAAAATTTAAGTGGTGGCGTGTTCCCAACCCCTGTCCTTTAGCGTCAGAGTCCAACTTATTGTCCACTACGCTACAGCTATCAGATAGGAGTTCCACTCTTAAATCTCATACTATTGATGGCCGTTGTTAACTGATGCTAATATGGCATTTGTGGACACTAGATTATCATTTGACGTACGAAGAACGACGTGTTGTTGTTAATTCTTCAGTGCGCCATTGCTTTGAAATGACAACGTGTAAGTTACAATAAGAAAATCATCAAATACGCAACGCAAGATGGCGTATGCCAGAGACAGTTCTGAGCGAGGAATGTCACGTGACATCTGCGAACGGCTGGTTTTCGTTAATTCAATGGAGGGTGTCAAAACTCCGTTATTTTTGCAAATATCTCTCAAACGATACGAGATCTGAAAAAAAAACAAGGGAACAAAGTTGTAGAGAATATTCTCCTTTACAAATTCATTTATTCAATTTTCGCGTCAGATGAACGGTTTATTGGCAATTAAAATTACATTACAAACGGCTTTTTTTTTTTTTTTTTTTTTTTTTGGTATTACCAGCGTATTTTTTTGTCCGCAAAAATTGAAAAAGGGAGGTTCTGGTCTCTGGCGGCCTACAAATATGTCTGTAAAATTTGGTGCTGATCGGTTGAACGGTTCGTCTTAAAAACGGGGAACACGTTACAGACAGACAGACAGACAGACAGAAAGACATCCAAAAATCGCCGTTATTTTTGCAAATATCTCTGAAACGATACGAGATATGAAAAAACATAACAAAGCAAAGTTGCAGAGAATTTTCTCGTCTACAAATTCGGTTATTCAATTTTCGTGTCAGATGAATGGTTAAGCCGTTACTTTCATTTAAATTTCGAGCTGTCAAAAGACGATCGCAAAGTCCCACTTTTAGTGTTACTAACGTAAGTGGGCCAAAATGTGTCTGCCGCAGGCGTTACATCGGTTACACTTGCTACAATGTCAAGTTATCAATAAATAGATGATCTTGAAAAAAGTGTTATAGTGGGTGCACGTGAGATGAGACACACCATCTACGAGGTAGTAATGACCATGTCACCGAATGTGCCACGAATATCAGGAATCCTGGGAAATTTCAGATCTCCTAGATCGCCACGGACGGATTAACATCGTCCAGAAGTGCAACTCTTCTGCAAATTGCTGCGGATTTCAGTGCTGGACCATCAACAAGTGTCAGCATGCGAAGCATTCAACGAAACATCACAGATATGGGCTTTGTAAGCCAAAGGTCGACTCGTGATACCCTTGCTGATTTTACGACAAAAATCTTTACTCCTGACCTGGGTCCGCCAACACCGACATTGGGCTGTTGACTGCAAACATGTTGTCTTATCGATTCCAACTGTATTGAGGGGATGTACATGGACGGGTATGAAGATAACATCATAAATCCTTGCACTCTGCATGTCGGCAGTGCTGATGGAGCCTCTGTAATTGTGTTGGGTGTGTGAAGTTGGAGGGACAATTACTTTTCTTTGTACTTTCAGGAACAAGTTTTACTCCTTGTACGATACCGATAGAAGCGTTGAATAACGGAAGACTATTGCAGCTTTGCAAACTAGATTTACAAATGTCTGTTAATGCAGTATAATTAGAGAAAATTCTGAACATGATGACAAGAAACTGAAGTTATCACCAGGTAATGAAAACAATCAATGGAAAGTTGTTGGACCAGTCGCGAATCTAGGGTGGACGGAGGAGCTATACGGCTGGAACCCCACCCAGACCCCAAGACATAGAACCTGTTTCCTATAAAAGAGAGAGAGAGAGAGATGTCACATTAATACGATCTATGAGACCTCTCTCCTTTCCTTGTGTTTTTCGTTCTTTCTTTTACTTTGTTTTCTTGTTTTGTTTTGTTGGAAATCAAAATTCCTTATGAGCTCAACTCATTCCCTCCCCCCATATCAAAATCCAGGATTCGGTACTGAGTGGATCTCCTACATCGATTACTTTTAGTATAATACAGTGTACCTAAGAATTTTGTTGATCATTACACTTTTCCCAATTAAGACTAACATAAAAAATTATAGGAATCTCAACATAGTGCATACGACAACAGGAAAGTAATTTATAGTATTTAAAACTGATGGACTACACTGAATGGACATTTAAGAAACAGATGAATGTATGGTTCCATATGCGATCATACACCCAAGAGGATGTAGAAGGTATTAAATGTAGTATTTTGCATGAAATAAAATTAAAATATCAAACTGCTCACAGTTAGACGTAGAATTTTATAGCGTGTATGGAAGTGCAGTTTCAAGCAATCTGTGGGGTTTCATTTTACGAGCCGTAATATCCGATCAACTCATACATTACTCCCTGGTCTCCAAACTCTGGACCCGAGTTTTGGACAAAGTTTACACAACTGCTGTGTCCAGAACTTAAGTTACTAATGCATCAATGCTCAGATTATGTTCAGTATTATATGAGATTTAGCAGAAGTACGATGATAATCTACGGGGTAATACATAATACTTTCATGTGTGACATAAATTGTAAGCCAAAATCGAAGGGCCCTTGTTGGTATGGACCCATTGGGTAATGACTGATATGTGCGGTATTATTGAACTTGTTTTGTTGCAACACTACGTTCGTCCATCGCTGAGGCGAAAGCAACAACAATTATGTGTATAACAATCCAACATTCTGCATGATAATGTACGCACCGACATCAGCCTCTGTTATTACGATCTGTTTGACAAAGAGATAGGCGCAGGGACCCGGTGCAACGCCAGAATTGACATTACCCATCTCATAGTGCGGTAAATATGGGAAATCAACAGAAATAAACCCATACAAGGTTTACTATGCCTTCCAACACTTGGTAAAAGGTCATAAATGGACGATTATATTGAAAGTGTGTAGCGATAAGTACCTCTCCCAATACAGTAACTTATGAGGATAATAACAGATCTCTTTACCAGTCCTTGTATGTTTGCACTAGCTGAGAAGTTCTCTGATTGTTATATCCTGAACGAATTTGCGTGACTGAAGGAGAAGTCTGAAAAATATGATTAGATGATAACTAGGTGGTGATTGGGAGTTCTAAATATGTGCGTGTCCTGGTTTAGAAAGCCATCGATTAACGAATTTACAATTAAGAAGTATGGATCATGGGAGTGGAGGATCATGATGATGTCATATTGCCAATACCGCCATAGGCCAGCTATCGCCTTCAGCTGTCATTGTCGGAGGAATAGCCAGTGTGCATATTTGGTCCAGATTTTTCATTGCGTTCCGTTATGTTGCCTCCCTAGGAGCATTAAGACAACTGAAACTGAGAAAGCAATGGTAATAATATAGAGCTACGTCTAATAACAGCGATTGTGATTTGGAATGAATGGTACACCCATATAAATACCCACAAATGAAAGGAATTTACATGTTGAGAAAAAATTTCTCAGTGCACCTTATGTTTCAGAAGTTACGAAGATGATCATTCTGTTTTTCCTGGGAAGATTATGCTGTTCGTTGGCTTCGTTGGCTTTGTATTGTCAAATTATCAATGTACGTAATGTATCCAATTTCTGGATTTATGTGCAAATGGCAGCGTTAAGGTCTGAACACGTGGGAATTGATTTGCATATTGATGCAGCGTACTATTCAATTCTGCTTTTCATTCCGGAACGATGGTGCTGACCTCCGTTGTTAACTGTGTTGTCCCAGGCTATTTTAACATTCATTCATATAGTTTGAAATAACTGAAATTGATCATGGCGCAGGTTGTTCCACCACTACATTCGCTAAAAGGCCACAGGGAATACATTTTGGTATCATGTAATGAGAAACTGAATATTTTACACGTATTAGGGCAAGTAACTCTGATCGTAACATTTTTAATGGTCTTTCCGTATACACTCCTGGTCATTAAAATTGCTACACCACGAAGATGACGTGCTAAAGACGCGAAATTTAACCGACAGAAAGAAGATACTATGATATGCAAATGATTAGCTTCTCAGAGCCTTCACACAAGGTTGTCGCCGGTGGCGACACCTACTACGTGCTGACATGAGGAAAGCTTCCAACCGATTTCTCATACACAAACAGCAGTTGACCGGCGTTGCCAGCTGAAATGTTCAAATGTTAGTATAGTATATGGGACTTAACTACGTGGTCATCAGTCCCTAAACTTATAAACTACTTATGAACTAACTAAGACTAAGGACGGCACAAATATCCATGCCCGAGGGGAGATTCGAACCCTCGACCGCAGTGGCCGTGCAGACCGTGACTGAAGCGCCTCATTCCCCGCCGTTGCCAGCTGAAACACTGTTTTGATGCCTAGTGTAAGAAGGATAATTGCGTACCATCACGTTTCCGACATTGATAAAGGGCGGATTGTAGCCTATCGCGATTGCGGTTTATCGTATCGCGACATTGCAGCTCGAGTTGGTCGCGATCCATTGACTGTTAGTAGAATATGGAATCGGTGTGTTCAGGAGGGCAATACGGAACGCCGTGCAGGATTCCAACGGCCTCGTATCACTAGCAGTCGAGATGACAGGCATCTTATCTACATGGCTGTAACGGATCATTCAGCCACGTCTCGATCCTTAAGTCTACGGATGAGGACGTTTGCAAGACAACAACCGTCTGCACGAACAGTTCGACGACATTGCAGCAGCATGGACTATCAGCTCGGGGACCATGACTGCAGTTACCCATTACGCTCCATCACAGGAGCGCCTGCGATGGTATACTCAACGACGAACCTGTGTGCACGAATGGCAAAACGTAATTTTTTTCGGATGAATCCAGGTTCTGTATACAATATCATGATGGTCGCATTTGTGTTTGGCGACATCCCGGTGAACGCACATAGGAAGCGTGTATTCGTCATCGACATACTGGCGTATCACCCGGCGTGATGGTATGGGGTGCACAAACAGATTACATTTTACTTTAAGTTTTATCGTTTTCAGCTGATAATGACTCTTAAATGCCCAATATGACGTTCCTTTGTAGCAATCGTTCTAAATTTACATATGTAAATTAAAAGTGTATGAAATTGGACTTATGTGATATTGCGTTATTAATGTGACACAAAAACCCTGCCGGCCGCGGTGGCCGCGGGGACTGAGGCGCTTCAGTCACGGTCTGCACGGCCACTACGGTCGGGGGTTCGAATCCCCCCTCGGGCATGGATATTTGTGCCGTCCTAGTTCGTAAGTAGTTCATAAGTAGTTTGTAAGTTTAGGGACTGATGACCCCGTAGTTAAGTCCCATAAGCTTAACAAACATTTGAACATTTGAACAAAAACCCTTCAGAGTGTTTTAGGATTATTTACAACGCATTGGGGTACGTCTTCGTGCACCATTGTACCTGATTCTGAATTTGGCCTATCATGTTATTTGTTATTGAACGAACACTGCAGATTGATACACGTTTTTATGAGTCGCCTCAGTAGTGCTTTTTGTGGGAAATCAGCGTCCAACTATCCATAAAGTACAGCATATAAATTCCACCTGTTATCCGCAATAAGCAGAGGTTGTACGTCAGAATATTCGTTCAATATACTAATGTGAAACAGTTACGCAGAACAAAACGAGCTCCAAGGAATTTCGGAAAGCCGGCCGCGGTGACCGAGGGGACTGCGGAGCGCCACTCACGGTCTGCACGGCCACTACGGTCGGGGGTTCGAATCTCCCCTCGGGCATGGATATTTGTGCCGTCCTTAGTGTTAGCTAGTTCATAAGTAGTTTGTAAGTTTAGGGACTGATGACCCCGTAGTTAAGTCCCATAAGCTATACAAACATTTGAACATTTTTTAGAATTTCAAAAGAAACCGTCATTGCTGACTTTCGATGTAACTATTATGCGGACTGTTCACCCCTTTTTCCAGGCATTTTCAAAACTATCAAAACCAAAATATCAATTCTGTCCGTTTATGAATTACTGTCATAGATGTATCAGTAAACGGTCAGCTCCTGATATGGCTCTCATCCCGCCTCTTTATTCTAGACAGTAATATGAAATTCATAATAAGAACTGTGAATCAGAACGTTAGTAAAACACGCATAGCGTGACGATACGATTTGTTCTTGTACTCAAACGTGAAAAATTTCTCTTTTTGTTGAACTATGTCATTTCTTTTACCTGATACCATAATCATCTAAAATTTACATCCGATTCCCTTTTCCAAAATGAGCCCTCGTGCATGTTAAAAGGAAGGAAGGGTGATGAGGGTTTAACGTCTCGTTGGACAATGTGGCCATTAATGTTCTTAGTGTTTTCATAAGGATGGGAAAAGATATCAGCCGTGCCCTTTCAAAGAATCTATTGCAACATTTTCCTGGAGTAATTTAGGAGAGTTCTAATATTCGTTGAAGTCTAGTTGGATGAAAATCACTGTGGGTTTCGGCCGTGATCGAAGGCGAAGGCATTTCTACAAAGTTATTGAATAGGAGTAAAATTTTGTAGGCATTTAAAGGTCCTTACGTAGATTCCCATTCAGCAATTAGAGTTGACGGTAAAGTGAGTTCATGGTTCAGGGTGGTTTCTGGAGTAAGACAAGACTATAACCTGTGTCCACTGTTGTTCACACTATTTACGCATCATATGTTGAAGACAGTAGACTCTCAGCTCGAGATTAAAATAGATAATCACAAAATAAGCAGTCTCGCATATGCAGACGACTTAGCTGTCATGGCAGATTTGATTGAAATGTTGCAACGTAATATTTCAGAGCTGTAAGGGTTATGGTATGAAGATCTGCATCTCCAAAATGAAAGTAATGTCAGTCGAAAAGACATTTTAAAAATCTGAGTGCCAAATAGAAGGAACAGTTTGAAGTACTTAGGATGTACTTTATCACACGATGGCAACAGAGGGAAATAATTGGAATCAAGGTGCAGCAAAGCTAATGCAGTGAGTGCTCAGCTACGATCTCCTCTCATCTACAAGAAGGAAATCGGTACCAAGGCTAAGTCAGTTTTCCACCGCTCTATCTTTCAACCAACTTTGTTGAATGGGAATGATAGATGGGTGGATATAGATAACCTCATTAATAATGTTGACGCTAGAGATATGAAAGTAGGAAGGATCCAATATTGAAACTTTTGTAAATTTATGGGACTTCTTTCGTTATTAGTCCCTAGGCTTACAACATACTTAATTAAGTTAAACTAATTAATGGACAACACACATTCCCATCCCCGTGTGAATACTAAAACCTTCGACGGAGAGCAACCACGCGCTTCGCTGCAAGGCACCTTGGAGCGCTCGGACACTCCACTGCAGCAGTAGGAAGGATGACTGCAGGTAATAAAAGATGGGGAAAATGACAGGAGGGTGACCATAATGAGGAGATGTAGGTAGAGCGAACATTCTGAGATGATTTGGTCTTGTTACGCGCTTAGAATAAGTAGGATTACCAAAGAGGTTTATGGTTTCCGCAGTTAAGGATAAAAGGAGTCTAGGGAGCAGAAATCAAACGTTCAAATGTTTGTATAGGTTATGGGACTTAACTACGGGGTCATCAGTCCCTAAACTTACAAACTACTTATGAACTAGCTAACTCTAAGGACGGCACAAATATCCATGCACGAGGGGGGATTCGAACCCCGACCGTAGTGGCCGTGCAGACCGTGACTGGCGCGCCGCAGTCCCCTCGGCCACCGCGGCCGGCAGTCGTTGTAGGCTAAAGAGAAAGTATATGGATTCGGTCAAGAATGATTTTGAAGTCGCGTGCTGAACATCAGACGAAGCATCAATGTTAGCATTTAATAGGGGCTCATGGTGTATTATCATTAGAGGGACTATGCTCCAGACTGAACGCTAAAAGGCAAAATCAATGTGCAATGATATTGATGATGACATTGACATTACGCGAAGGCCGTTGTTCGATGGAATAAGTGACCTTGGAATTTGAAATAATTCAACAGGAAATTATTACAGTCATTCAAAAACCTCTAAAACTATAAATCCTTTTTGGAAGTAGCTTTTCGTGTATTTTGTGCAGTTTCTGGAGTATATCTTTGGTACTGCTACAACGGATTAATTAAAGTTACAATTCTAGGTCCACACTTGGACTACTTTCTTGATAACACCGGTTCTGTAAACATCGTCGTTTATTGCACAATGAATTGGGACAAGAACAGCCAGTACATCTGCGTGAGACACTGGTCGCATGACGGATGTTATGTTAGGAAATGACAAGGAAGACTTATTCTTCTTGGAAGTGTCTGGCATATATAAAGGGAGTTGTAGCACAAACACGCCCGATAAGCCGCACAACTTAAGGCGCTGCTTTCTGGGGCGAGGAGATATGCCGGCCCCGGTTCTAATACGGACGACAGATTAACGATATGAGTTAGTATGCCGTCCTGACAGAATGCGGCTTATACATACCGGGTACTCAAATTCCAGCTCAAAAATCTCGCAAACATTTGAAATAGTTTCGTACGCTTTTACAAGGATAACATTATACACCGACATTTGACGAACACAAATTTCATCCTTGGGAGAGTGAAGTTTATGAAATGGCGAGAGAAAGGTTATCTGGTCATCCTTGCCGGCCGCGGTGGCCGAGGAGACTGAGGCGCTTCAGTTACGGTCTACACGGCCACTACGGTCGGGGGTTCGAATCCCCCCTCGGGCATGGATATTTGTGCCGTCTTTAGTATAAGGTAGTTCATAAGTAGTTTGTAAGTTTAGGGACCGATGACCCCGTAGTTAAGTCCCATAAGCTTAACAAACATTTGAACATTTTTTTGGTCATCCTTTAAATTAACATACCAAATTAGTAGTAACAATACCAATCCCATGTCAATGCGTGATAAAAGCAAAATGATTGTAGTTGTAAATACAAAAATAACAATCATTTACATTGTTTGATAACTTTCGCCAGATAATGTGTACAATATAGCCCATGAAAGATATGTGACGATTCAACTACGAATGAAGAATTTAAACTAGCCAAGGGCTTGTGCTGGTATCCTATTTCACCACCGAGATATAGCCTGTATGCCTTCATTACAAGTGACCTCTTTCGCAATTAAAATAAATCGTGTACGCAAATACAACAAAAATTGTCAGCACTGTTTACGTTTCCACCAACAATTTTGGGAAATGGAAATGCAGTACTTGAAAGTACTTTGCATCAATGTCACAAGAACACGAAGACATCTTCTCCAAGGCACTAAACGGTGAGTGCGGATGCTACTTCATACCACTAATGGTCACCCTCTTTCCTACTCCAGACCCAAATAGAGCGAGGGACTACTGCTTACATGCCCACACGCGGACCCTAATTTCTCTGATCTTTTCTTAGTAACATTAACGCGAAATGTACATTGCAAAAATGAAAAAAATGAAAAATGGGACTTAACTGCGGGGTCATCAGTGCCTAAACTTAAAAACTACTTATAAACTAACTTATACTATAGACAGCACAAACGTCCATTCCCGAGGGAGGATTCAAACCCCCGACGGCGAGCGGCCTTGCGCATCGGAACATAGTGTCTCAATGCGCTTGGCCACTCCGCCGCGGCGAATGTACGTTGGTGGCAGACATCTTGCGTTGCTGGCGCTCTGAATTTCCTCACTTGTGTTCCTCGGCTGCCTGTTTCAGCTACCGAACCCACTTCGATACATTCGTGTATTGCTCGAAACTATCATTAATATATATAAGACCCCGCCTGTTAATTGCTACATTGCTTTCTTTAAAGCGATCAGAAAATGTTCGAAACCTGTTGGACCAAACTGCTAAGGTCATCAGGTCCCTAGACTTACAAATTACTGAAACTAACTTACATTAAGGACGGCACACTAACTCATGCCCGAAGGAGAGGTCGAACCTCCAGCAGCAAATCTATCTGGTTGGGACCCCAAACACATACAGTGCAGAGAACGGATCACAAAAGTGCTCTATACGCGAAGTCATTTACAGATGAACCACATCACTCCAAAACACTCGGAAAAACGTAAGTCGACTATTAGCTTTCGAAAGGACTGTACTTATATTTGCATTCGAAATCACGTCGCTTTGATGTGTTACGGCTAAACTCTATATTTAATAGAATTGACTAAGTCAAGCAGCTTGCTACAAATACTGTATTCGAACATTTTCTGATTTGTTGTCCTATCCATATGCACCGCCTTATATTATACGGAAATATTATTCGATTACTTTTAGACACAAACCAGCGAAGCACCTGCAGGAAAGTGGAAACGATAGGAAAAGCGGCTACGCCTTTCTGACCTTCCTCCGAGGGTTAACACTAAAATAAATACATGCATAAGCATATATAGGATGATTAGGAAGAATGGAAAATGTTTACAAACTGATGTGGCACGTCGAATGTACAACCAAGGTCGGTAATCACATAGGATTCGCGGGTTGTCTGAGACTTTATTTCAAATGGATTGTACATTCTCCCGGACTTACTTGTTGGTCACACGTATTACGTATTCCTGTGTCAAGTTCTGCCGAAAATACTGAACGATGTTCTCAGTCTTATCGGTCGCCGCATTCGTCAGCAGCGTGACATAAAATTGTTCAAATATTTGTAAATCTAAAGGACTTTGCTACTTTAACTAACTTAAAGCAACGTATACTAGGGACAACACAAACACCTATGCCCGAGGGAGGGCTCGAACTTACGACGGCGAGCAACCACGCGCTCCGCAGCAAGGCTCCTTATAACCATCGGCGACTCCACCACGTCCAGCATGAGAGAGTCCTCGCGCATTAAGTAAACAAGCGACAGCACACCTGCAGGTCAACTGCATTGATCGCAGTGGGCCTGTCATATGACCACCACGATAAACCGATCACTCCGCAAACGAACTTTTCCAGTTTAGAGGATTGAATGGCATTAGGGATGAGAAACCTATTATATTGCCGGACGACTTAGTGGGCAGAATTGTGATGGTAGCAGGATGTCTTCGAGATACGCTAGGTATCATTGAGAGGCTGCCCAGTTCAATACAGCGTCGAGCGTCTCCTGAAGTGGGCGTCTATTTATACCATGTGACTCGATAACCATAATGCCATTTAGTTTTACCGGATGGCCTTAGTGACCGGGGGTCGTTTCCTGTTTGGTGGTGGATTCTTGAATGCGAATATGCCGTAACATTTTACGAAAGGTTTCTTGATTCGTTTTGTGTACGGAATAACGTAAAGTTATCATAACTACAAAACTAGTGATAACCTTACCATTTTGTTAACATTTTCGTTGTCAGCATACCCGAAGAAGCTAATATTAACTGGTATCATGCCATTTACAGACAAAAAGTAAAGTTTTGTTATGGCAGTGTAGTAACCCAGTACAATCTAATATATAAAGCAGTGTGTCCGTATGTTTGTACGTATAGCATATGAATCTACAGTTTTGTTCCAATCTTTATGAAATTTTGTACACGTGAGCTTCAATCCATGAGGACGGTCGCCGTAACTGTAAGATTTACATACGATATATAGTTCACAAGATATGACTTATAAACAATGAGATGCACGAGAAACTGCTGCATTTTGCGACAATGCTGCTCATTTTCTCCTAAACCATTGGACCGATTTCAACCAAATTTGGTGCACACATTCCTTACCATGAGGTAACAATTGCTGTTTGGTTAAGAATAACATTCGACACATGGTTCAAAAGATATTACGTCATAACCAATAGAAATCACAAAAAATGCCATATAATGCGGCGAGACTTCCGAAATACACTGTATGAGAATGACAGAACGTAGAGACTTGCAACAAACTTTAAACATAATTTCAAACCTTTATTAAACTTTTTCTGGCTGACAACCATAGCAAAATGATGAAAGGAAAAAAGTTTTTCGCTTACTACTTTTTCGCTGTTTATGGAGTAAAACTACGGCATTCGGTATGACGTTACAGTTTATAATTTGTACACTACAAATTGTAGCCGCAGGAAATTTAACAGGCAATATACAAGCATATAGTTGAGTGTACCTTCTAAATTGTATCACAGTACGACACATAGTTCATGAGATATGTGCACATAAAGAGGAATGTTCAGCTGTTCATGAACTAAAACTACGGATTTCGGTATGACGTTAAATTTATAACTTCTACACTACAAATTGTAGCCGCATAAAATTTTACAGACAGTATACATGCATATAGTTGTTACTTTCTAAATTGTATCACAGTACGACACTTAGTTTATGAGATATGAGCACATAAACGTTAACGTCATGGATAACCGTTTCATCACGCACCAAGTTTTAATCTATTACTTCTTTACTACTAATTGTATTTCCAAGAGATTTTACAGACATACAGCCCTTATACAAATGAATATATACCTGAAAAATTGCAGGAATAAAGAGATAAATACCCGGGCAACGCCGGGTTTTCCGCTAGTATTATATGTATATCATAGTATAAACGTAAGGAAAACGTTGTTGTCAGAAGCCTGAATGCAGTAAACGGCCATGCCACAGTCGCTACACCGCTTACCGTCAGATCATCAAAGTTAAGCACTCTCGGGCTTGGCTAGCACTTGGGTGAGTCTCCGGCCGGGACTGCCTTGGGCTGTTGGCAAGCGGAGTGCACTTGGCCCTTGTGACGACAATTGAGGAGCTACTTGACTGAGGAGCGGCGACAGTCGGTAAAGCTGTGTGCTGACCGCATGCCCGTCCGTGCCGCAACCGACGAGGCCTTTCGCCGTAAAATATTACCGGTCCCGTCCATAACACTAGGCCTTCCGTGGCCTATTCAGACGGGGAGAAATCCGAATGAGGAATTTTTCTAATTAATTCCAAACCGTGATCACAAAATATTGTTTTCAAACCGTTGATTTCAATTAATAACAACCATTCTCAGCTTTCATTACCGATGAACAGTATAAAATTGATATAAAGTCCACATCCGAACTAAAAATTGATACATAAGATAGAACAAAAAAGATGATGGAAGAGAAAGGACGTTGTGAACGATATTGGTAAACTCAATAAAGACATAATCTGATTAATAATTCCTGTTCTTCTCCTTCTTTGTCACAGCCCTTGATGAGCCTTGGTTTCTTCAACGATTTTCTTCACATTTTTTCGGTTGTTTCGTGTAATCTTCCACTCTCGCAACTCCATACAGGGAGAGACCCTCTATTACATAATATATGAACATTCTTCTAGGTCATTCGTTTCGTCTAGACCAATGGATCACATCCATAATCATTTTCTTTGGAATTCCTTCCTCTGCCAATATTGTCGTTATATCTTTCATATGTTTCTGACCGATCATGAAGTCGATGAAAATTGAATTAAGTCCTTGAAACGTCTTCCCACATTCGCAGTGTCTTTGGTGACCTCTGTTGTTGCCTGTAGCTGCAGAATCACAAGTAGTCTGCTACTTAATTTTCATGATTTTGTTCTATAGGGTTAGTGGGGACCTCACGTGCAGTTGCAGGAACGAACTCTTGCTGATGCAGGTAATGTGGGATGAACCGACTAATCCCTGAGACACTGAGATCGTTAATCTCGACTAAAGCTGCACGGTTCGATCCTTTGACCAAAATGACTCCAAATGTGAGGTAACCATAATATTAAGTGACAAATAATAAAATATATGTAGCGTTTGCCGCCAAAAACAAAATCACGTGTTCGTCAGTCTGCCCTCCCATCCCCCACCCTGGTGACCATAAGTATTTTAGTTGGTGTTCGTAATATCCCCATAAGTGGCACCACAAAAACCATTTAGTCACACTGACACGTGGAAGTTATCAGTAACCGTCAAAGTGACAATATGGCGCGGTGAGTGGCCGAGCGTTTGAAGGTGCCTAGCTCCGGAACGCGCCGCTGTTCGCCGTCGAAAGTTCGAGTCCTCCTTCGGGCATGCGTGTGTTTGTTGTCCTTAGCATAAGTTAGTTTAAGTATTTTGTAAGCCTAGGGACTGATGATCAGAGTAGTTAAGTCCCATAATTTACAAATATTTGAACATTTTTGTCCTTATTTGCTAGAAAATATTCTAGACAAAGTCACTGCCTGGAGAGGACATATTACATAACTGCGTACTTTTGGAAGCCGGTAGAATATGCTAAAGAAGATATTTCAAACTATGCTCATCACTGTCCCTCGAATACACCATACTGCATTAGTGTGACTCACAAGTACAGTACGCTGATCATGAACAAGGTGAGAAATTAAGAAATTGTAACGTAGAAAAGATTGATAACTGTAATAATGTGAAACAGAGCAATACGGGGTGAGTCACCTAACATTACCGCTGGATATATTTCGTAAACCACATCAAATACTGACGAACCGATTCCACAGAGCGAAAGTGAGGAGAGGGGCTAGTGTAACCGGTTAATACAAACCATAAAAAAATTCACTGAAGTATGTTTCTTAACACAAACCTACGTTTTTTTTTTTTTGTTTTTTTTTTGTTTTTTTTTTTTTTTTTTAATACAACCCCGTTAGTTTTGTTAGCGCATCTGAACACATAAATAAATACGTAATCAGTGCCGTTTGTTGCATTGGAAAATTTTAATTACATCCGGAGATATTGTAACCTAAAGTTGACGCTCGAATACCACTCCTCCGCTGTTCGATCGTGTGTATCGGAGAGCACCGTATTAAGTAGGGATCCAAAGGGAACGGTGATGTACCTTAGGCACAGAAGAGACTAGGGCATTACGTCCACATGATAACACCTTTATTGGTCTTATGATCTTTATTGGACGTATGTGGTATCTGCATGATGGTGCAGCTGCACATTCCGCAATTAACACTAGGCTGACCCTTGACAAGATGTTAGACGGGCGTTTCATAGGGACGTGGAGGACGCATAAATTGGCCAGCCCGTTCTCCTGATCTTACACCTCTGGACTTCCTTCTGTGGGGTACGTTAAAGGAGAATGTGTACCGTGATGTGCCTACAACCCCAGATGATATGAAACAACGTATTGTGGCAGCTTGCGGCGACATCACACCAGATGTACTGCGGCGTGTACGACATTCATTACGCCATAGATTGTAATTGTGTGCAGCAAATGATGGCCACCACTTTGAACATCTATTGGCCTGACATGTCTAAATGTTCAAATGTTTGTATAGCTTATGGGACTTAACTACGAGGTCATCAGTCCCTAACCTTACAAACTACTTATGAACTAACTACAGACATGTCGGGACACACTCTATTCCACTCCGTAATTGAAAACGGAAACCACGTGTGTACGTGTACCTCACCCCTCATGGTAATGTATATGTGCGTCAGTGAAAAAGATTAATAAAAGTGTTCTAGTCTCTTCTGTACCTAAGGTACATCACCGTTCCCTTTGGATCCCTACTTAATTCGGTGCTCTCCGATACAAACGATCGAACAGCGGAGGAGTGGTACTCAAGCGTCAACTTTAGGTTACAATATCTCCGGATGTAATTAAAAGTTTCCAATGCAACGAACGGCACTGATTCCATATTTGTTTATATGTTCAGATGTGCTAACAAAACTAACCGGGTTCCATTTAAAAACACCTAGGTTTATGTTAAAAAATACTTCCGTGCATTTTTTATGGTGTATATTAACCAATTACACTAGCCCGTCTCCTCAAGTTCGGTCTGTGGAATCAGTTCGTCAGTATGTATGTGGTTTACGAAATATATCCAGCGGTAATGTTAGGTGACTCACCCTGCATATTATTCAAAACTGAACTGCAATATTATACACCAAAACCATGCATTAGAGGGCACTAATAATGCTTCACAATTAAAGAAGAGAAACTCGTGTGACACAAAAACGCCTTTCATTTAGTTGCGATACACCGAAATGCACCTCAACTAATGAACGAAATAGTAGCCACTTGCGTTGTGTCCGTTTACCCCAATGAGCTCAATACTGAACAGGAGAAACTACTCCAAGCCAAGGCGTGATTCTATACGTCACAGCCCCCATGCTGTGTTGGGGCAAGCTGTCAAATAGTTCTTCCAAACAGGGAAACGATATCACCGTTTACCGGTACTACTGGAAGCTGCCCAGATGTAGTGGGTGGTGCAATGATAGAGCGCCTGGAAACTTGCAAGGATTGGCAGTATTTAAACCCCTAATATCCGTTGCCAATATGCGGAGCTGCCTCACAAGCACAGTATGCTGATTATGAACAAGGTGAGAAATAAAGAAATTGTAACGCAGAAAAGATTGATAACTGTAATAATGTGAAACAGAGCAATATATTATTCACAACTGAACTGAAATATTATACACCAAAAACAAACATGTATTAGAGGGCACTAATAATGTTTCACAATTAAAGAAGAGAAACTCGTGTGACACAAAAACGCCTTTCAAAAAAGTTCAAATGTTTGTAATTCTATCGGACCAAACTGCGTGGTCATCAGTCCGTAGCTTACAAACTACTTAAACCTAGGTAAAATAACCTAAGGACAAACACACACACCCATGCCCCAGGGAGGACTCGAACCTCCACGGCGAGCAACCGCGCGCTCCGCGGCGACGTGCTTTAGACCGCTCGGCTACTCCACCGCGGCACCTTTCATTTAGTCGCGATAGACGGAAATGCACCTCAACTAATGAACGAAATGGTAGCACACTTGCGTTGTGTCCGTTTGCCCCAGTGAGCTCAATACTGATCAGGAGAGACTACTCCAAGCCAAGGCGTGACTCTATACGTTGCTGTGTTGGGGTAAGCTGTGAAATAGTTCTTCCAAACAGGGAAACGATATCACCGTTTACCGGTACTACGTGAAGCTGCCCAATGTAGATTTGTTACCAGTAGGTTCGACCAATGCGCGAGTGTCACGGAAATGCTCCGGCAACTCAATTGGGGATCGCTGGAAGAAAGACGACTTCTTTTCGTGAATTTTTGTTGAGTAAATTTAGAGGGCTGGAATTTGAAGCTGAGTGTAGTACGATCTTGCTGCCACCTACTTACATTTCGCTTAAAGATCACAAAGACAAGATAAGAGAAATTAGGGGCTCGTACGGAGGCATATAGGCATTCCTTTTTCCTCGTTCAATTTGGGAGTGGAATAGGAAAGAAAATGCCTAGTAGTGGTACAGTGTACCCTCCACCACGCACCTTACGGTGAATTGCGGAGTATTTATGTAGATGTAGAATGTAGTGGGAGGTGCAATGATAGAACGCCTGGAAACTTGCAAGGATTGTCAGTATTTAAAACCCCTAATAATGGCGGAGCCACAGTCAGGGTTTTCCGTGCGGTGAGTAGGGAGTTACGTACCGGCGCTGCGCGGGCCCTGCTGCAGGCGCTGCGAGCCGACGCCGCCCAGCGCGGCGCTGCGCTCGGCCTGGCGCTTGGCGTCGCCCACGACGGCGTCGCAGCGCAGGCGCAGGCGGTGTCCGTCGGCGAACAGCCGCTTCTCCGCGTCCAGCCGGATCTCGCGCCGGCTGCTCACCAGCCCGCGGCTGTCCACCTCCGCCTCCAGCTCCTGCACGCCCTCCTCCTCCTGCGCACACAACACACACTCCGTCACACCTTCTTCCTTTTCCGTTCTAAAATATTTACTAGTCATTAAAACCGGTGTCGATGCAACAAACGAGAAACCGTCGTCTAAAGCATAAAAATTCATGTGACAAAAAAAGAGTTGCATCTCCATCACTATAGGGGTTCTGAGCATTTACACAAAAATTAAATAGAGAAAGACAAAAACAACAATCCTGTTTTCTTTATTTCTCACTAGCTGAAAACCCGGCGTTGCCCGGATATCTATTTATTTATTCCTGCCATTTGTCAGGTTGTTGTTGTTGTTGTTGTGGTCTTCAGTCCGGAGACTGGTTTGATGCAGCTCTCCACGATACCCTATCCTGAGCAAGCCTCTTCATCTCCACATAAGAAAGACAACCTACATCTGTCTGAATCTGCTTACTGTATCCATCTCTTGGTCTTCCCCTGCGATTTTTTCCCCACACACTTCCCTCCAACGCTAAATTCACAATTCCTTGATGTATAAGAATGTGTCCTACCAATCTATCGCTTCTTTTAGTCAAAGTACGCCAGAAATTTCTTTTCTCCCCAATTCTGTTCAGTACCTCCTCATTAGTTACGCGATCCACCCACCTAATCTTCAGCATTCTTCTGTAGCACCATATTTCAAAAGCCTCAATCCTCTTCCTGTCCGCACTGTTTATCGTCCATGTCTCACTCCCATACAAGGCAACACTCCATACAAATGCTTTCAGAAATGACTTCCTTAGGTTTAAATCAATATTCGATGTTAACAAATTTCTCTTTATCAAGAACGCTTTTCTACCCATTGCCATTCTGCATTTTATATCCTCTGTACTGCGACCATCATTTTTTATTTTACTGCCCAAGTAACAAAACTCATCTACCTCCTTTATTGCTTCGTTTCCCAATCTAATTCCTTCAGCATCACCTGATTTCCTTACACTGCACTCCATTACCCTAGTTTTGCTCTTGTTAATGTTCATCTTATATGCACCTTTCAGCACACTGTCCAGGTATATATTCATTTATATCAGGCCTTTATGTCTGTAAAATCTATTGGGAATACAATTAATAGTAAAGAATTAGTAGATTAAAACTTGGTGCGTGACGGGGAGGTTTTCCATGAACTGTTTATGTGCTCATCTCTCATGAATTACGTGTCGTACTGTGATACAATTTAGAAGGTATACTCAACTATATGCGTGTATACCGTCTGTAAAATTTCCTGTGGCTGCAATTTGTAGTGTCAAAATTATAATTTGTATCCTCATACCGAATGCCGCTCCATGAAGAGCGGAACGTTACTGTTTATGTGCTCATATCTCATGAACTACGTGTCGGACTGTGATACAATTCAGAAGGTACATTCAACTATACATGTGTATACTGTCTGTAAAATTTCCTGTCGCTACAATTTGTAGTGTTCAAATTAGAAATTGTAACGTCATACCGAGAGCCGTAGTTTTGCTCCATAAACAGCGGAAAAGCAGTAAGCGATAAACTTTTTTCCTTTCATCATTTTACTATGGTTGCCAGCGAGAAAAAGTTTAATAAAGGTTTGAAATATTATGTTTAAGGTTTGTTGCAAGTCGCTAAGTGCTCTCATTCTTATATAGTGTATTTGTAAAGTCTCATCGCATTATGGCAGTTTCTTGCAACTCCTATCATTTATGGAGTTATATCTCTTGAACCATGTGTCGTATTTGCTTCGTACTTCTACAGAAGATGTTATCTCACGTAAGGAATATGTGTACCAATTTTAGTTGAAATCGGTCCAGTGGTTTGTCGCTAATGGCAGCAGTTTTCCGAGCATCTCATTGTTTATAATGTCATATCTCTTGAACTATATATCGTATGTGATTCTTACACTTACGGCGACCGTCCTCATGGATTGAAGCTTACGTGTACAAAATTTCATAAAGATTGTAACAAAACTGTAGATTTGTATGAAACTCATACAAACATACAGACACTCTGCTTTATATATTAAATGAAGATGAAAACAGAAATTGACTAATTGTACAACAATAACCAAGACATTCTGAATTTGTGTTCCAGATCGCAGCATACATCAGCACCTGTAATACCCGGTAACACGTACTCTTGCAGTGATGCATACCTGTGTTAGTCGTAGCACACAGTCATCATGGGCCTGTTGGTCCAGTTGTCGCACTCCTTAACTCTTCCTTTCCCAGTGTTGTTCCTGAACAACAACGTATTAAAAGCTGATTTATACCGTATTTTGTTTATCAATCTTTAAAGTCGCATGGTTGTTGATGAACAACATGCTTCTAGTACGACATTTTACCGCTTGGTACGCGGTGGAGCCACTTCTACATCTACATCTACGTAGATACTCTGCTAATCACATTTAAGTGTCTGGCAGAGGGTTCATTAACCACTTTCATAACTTTTCTCTACCGTTCCATCCTCTAATAGCGCGCGAGAAGAAAGAACATCTAAATCGTTCCGTTTCGATCTGATTTCTCTTATTTTATTGGGATGGTCATGTTTCCTTGAGTAGATGGGTGCTAGCAAAATATTTTCAAATTCAGAAGTGAAAGTCGGTGATTGAAACTTCGCAAACAGATCACGCCGCAATGAAGAACGTCTTTCTTTTAATTATTTCCACCCCAATTCGTGTGCAACATTTTCGTGACGCTTCCCCTCCCCCCGTAACGTGATAAAACGAAACGAGCTGCCCTTCTCTGAACCTTCTCAATGTCTTCCGTCAGTCCCACCTGGTGAGGGTCGCACAAGGGGCAACAGTACTCCAGGAGAGGGCGCACAAGTGTGATGTAGGCAGTCTCTTTGGTAGAGCTGGTGCATCTTCGAAGCGTTCTGCCGATGAAACGTAACCTTTGGTTCGCCTTCCCCACATTATTTTTTATGTGTTCTCTCCAGTCTAAGTTGTTCGTAATTGTAACTCCTAGGTATTTGGTAGAATTTACGACCTTAAGGTTTGACTGATTTATCGCGTAATTGAAGTTCAGCGGATTTCTTTTAGTGGTCATGTGTATTACTTCACACTTTTCTTTATTTAGTGTCAATTGCCATTTTTCGCACAATGTAGAAATTTTGCTTTTGATCTTCTGTTGACTTAACTAACCGATAAACAACAACATCATCCGCGAACCGTCTAAGGGAGCTATTCAGATTGTCTCCTGAATCGTTTATAAACACAAGGAAGAGTAGGGGACCTGTAATACACGGTAACACGTCCTTTTGTAGTGTTGCATACCTGTTTTAGTCATAGCACATGGGCCTGTTGGTCCAGATTGACCCACTCCTTAAATCTTTCATTCCCAGTGTTGTTCCTGAACAACAACGTATTAAAAGCTGATTTATACCGTATTTTGTGTATCAGTCTTTAAAGTCGCATGGTTATTGATGAACAACTTGCTTCTAGTACGACATTTTACCGCTTGGTACGGCATGTGGCCACTTCTGAGGCATTAATCTATCCGTCTTGGAGGTTGTGTTACGTTGCTGTCTGTGTGTGGCTGTGAGCGTGAGTGTGATTCATGTTATTTTATTTCAGCAGTGAATTGTCTTGTCTTTGGTGGTATGGCGCGGATTATGCAAGTATTATTCATCTGGCAGTGTTAACTATCAACAAACCAACTCCCCAGGTAATAAAATACCTCGGTACAAACGTTTGTTTTGCACATGAAATACACGACATAAAAAAACAATAGTTTGATCAAAAATTTTAAAACACATGTTTAGTGCACTTTATTAATACAAAAAACACTGAATTTTAATTTTTCCAAAGGTGAATTCATAATGTGGGACTGAAAGTGTTAACGGCAATTCGGCATACATCTCCCTAATTGTTCGATGTGTTTGTCTTCCCGGTATTGGCGCCTTATTTTGGTAAAAAAAAAAAAAAAAAAAAAAAAAAAAAAAAAAAAAAAAAAAAAAAAAAAAAAATGTGCAGCCAACTGCTTTTATGGATGCTTCTGTTGAAAAACTAGTTTTCCAGCCACTTCAAGCTCATCATCTATGGATAAGTTACAGGACCATTCATTGTCTTACACCAAGTGTACGTTCACGCTGTGGAAGGAAGGAAGCTTAGGGTTTTACGTCCCGTCGACAGCGTGGTCATTGGAGACGGGTTCACGCTGTAATGGCGGTTTGTGTTTTTATTATAGGTAATAGTATAAACACGTTATACATCGGGCAACATGCTGTTATGGGTGAAAATTATCAGGGACCAATGTACAATATGGTTATACTAACGCCGCGCGGGAGTAGCCGAGCGGTTTGGAGCACCACGTTACGGATCGCGAGACCTCCCGCGTCGGAGGTTCGAATCGTCCCTCGGGCATGGATGTGAGTGTTGTCTGTAGGTTAGTTTAATTTAGTTTAGTAAGTCTAGGGACTGATGACCAAAGTAGTTTGGTCCCATAGAATTACAAACATTTGAACTTTTTTTATTTTTTATACTGTTACATACAATAACATCAGAAACCTTCCATCACAGCGTGAATTTTCTTGGACGACATTCCACTACCCTTGTTTTGCTCTTGTTAATGATATCAGATCATACAAATCTTATCGTGGAATCAAAGAAGACTCGATAGATCGCTGGATAGAGTTCTCACCACATCTACTCACCGTAAATGCTTAGGAGGGGTGGCGTTCAGTCACAATCCAGCTGTGTTCGAACGGGTGGTGGGGGAGGGGGAGAGGTAAACATATCAACTGAAAATCGCCGCTCTGTTTCTCGAACCATTATATCCCACTGCCTGCCTTGTGACATGGTATAATATCTTGCTGAAAAATACCACTGCGTTTAATAACCATGATCCACATGAAGGGATTATTGTGGTCTGCAGCCACTTTACTTCACTTCTTGGTCATCATGGTGTATTGCACGAGCTCTATTGGACCCATGTATACTTGCGTGGATGTTTCGCAGAGCATAACTTATCCGCCACATGCATCTCTCCGTCCTGAAATACAGACGTCTGTTCCCCAGGAAGACGAAGGATTCGTACCGTACAATCGGCATGATGACAGAGGTATCAGAATTCATTAGACCATGCAATGCTCAGCTACGGCTCCATCGTTGAATGTCAATAGCTATATGCTCTTTTCAGTTTGCCGATTTTCTGCTGTTATCATTGTCAACTGCAAGAGTCGTCGGCTGCGGAAGTCCATAGGTAAGAATGTTCGGTGCATTGTGTGTTCAGTATGCCAGGAAGTTTATTATCAGCCCACAGTCCGCAGGAGAGTGAAATTTTATTCTGGAGTTAGTATACAAGAGCACTCTCTCATATGTATAACACCACTCGCAGACAGTTGCGTTTCACACATGTCCTGCAGTTAACGCGGTGGCGACAGCGTCCGGAGTACAGCCTCTAAATTAGCCACCACAAGTGCAGTTACAACATCGCCACCTAGTTCTAGATGCGAAACAAAAGCTTAAGGAATTACAAAGTAAATTTTTCTTCCTTCTCTTGATTCAGAAGTCGACTTTTGAAACAGCCGAACAATTTTTACTGCTTTTCTGTAACTTTTTATGGTCTCGACCCACCCGTTGGTAGTAAAAAGAAAAATCATAAATTATGTCTTTCTTGAAACTTACCTTATACTGAAGACGTACGAGAAGTGTATTTTTCTATGCCTTACGTTTGTAGTTTTTATCCCGCATGCAGAGATATTTACTTCCATCGCTGTGACGCTCTTATTAACTAACTTGAAGTATAAGTCATTGTAAGGTCCGCATGACAAGTAAAACACAATTTTTACTGTGACCAAAATATGTTTCGTATATTCCGTATCACCTTCAGTGGGTTTTATTTCTTTAAAGCTTACAAATGCCCACATATTTTGGTGAATACCTATCACGGAAATGTAGGCCTTATTTTCCCAGTTATGTTACTACAATATGTTCATATTTCATACCCTTAAATAAACAAAAATCACGGAACATAAGTGTTTATAAATCATTAGGTGATGTTCAAAACATTGTTTTGCATAACAGCTAATTACCAAATAAAATTGTTGAGTATCTTAAAGTAGCTGCTCTACTTCTGTGTACAGGTTATGTTTGAGCATTATCTTTAATATTTTGAAACTAAATTAGGTATCAAATACGACGCTACTTGATCATCACATGTTTTACAAAATGTAGTCACATACAGTTTTGTAGGGGGCAAATAGTTTTACGTTCGACTAATATACTGACCACATCGCCAACTTTCGTTCCTACCCAGGAACGACTGAAGGTAGATTTGAGCTATATACAATAAAAATACCTGAAAGGGAATAAAGCCCAATCGAGGTACTTGGAAATTGTGGTGGATACTAGAATCTAAGCAACCAGAGATCAAGACCAGGTCTCGCCGTATGTAAGGTGCAAGATGCAAGTAAAAGAAGAACGTTTTCAATCGCGTTTCCTAAGAAAATGTCAGACGTCCCCGCACACCGTCACACACACACACACACACACATACACACACACAAACACAAACACACACGCTCAAACAGTAGCGAATCCATAATTTTGTTCTGGGGGCGACTGAGCTCATAGAAATTCGGTGATGTCTAAATTAAACGAGGTTATTGGATGTCCCAATCCGTACTTGGTTATGCCGTTCCCAGAAGAGGCATAAAATCATCAACCTAACTTCTAAACAAGAGATAAAAAAGTAAGTAACAAAATAAGAGAAAAAGAAAGTTCAAAGCTCACAAAGCTTACAATAAGAGCTCATATTGCACATATAAAAATCACCTATGACACACACTTCAGGAGATGTTATGTCACATATAATAGCAGCTACATAATGCGACAATGGTTCAAAACTCGTAAACTAATGGACGAATTTATACCAGACGAGATACAAATTTATCGGACCACAGTCGCTGTGTTTTTAAAACTACGCAAGACACATAATTAATGATATAAACAATGTCCCTTACAAAAAACTGTGGAATCCATCGATGTCTCAATAATGAGACTTCATTCATCCACTATTTGAGAATGGGAGCGTTTAGCGTCGTGTAAATAACTAACACACAGTGTTATAGATTTACGAGACATTTTCTTGGTTTCAATCCTAACAAAATTATGTAAGAAAAGAAATTTATCGCTTACCACTTTTCCTCTGTTAATGCAGTAAAACAATGCCGTTTGGCATAACGTTACAATTGAATAATTTTACACCAACCATTCTATTCGCGAGTCATCCAGCAGTCAACATACACATGTGTCACTAAACGTGGCTTCGAAATGATCACAGTACGACACATAGTACGAGAGATATTAGGTCATAAGCAATAAGGTTAATAAAAATCTGCCCAATCACACATAATGTTATGACTTATTAATTCATTACTGCTGGCACAGTGGTAGAGTGCCAGACTACGAATCCAAAAGGCACGGATCTGATATCCGCGAGATCCTAAGATTTATATATGTCACCTTCCAATTATTTTACCTCTGGCAATGTTGCTGATGTGAAAAATGTCGATTAGCACCGTGGTTCGGAATCCACGTTAACCAGTAGGTCCCTCTATAACTGGCTGTATATGCCAGTTCGAAGGTCGGAGGAAGGTAACGGCATTCCACATCCAAAAAGGACCATGCTTAGCAAAGCACTGTGGTGTTCAAAGCAATCTTCGAATAGATGACTGCTTTACCTTTTTTTTCTACTGCTAGCCCTACTCGCGACATATTCACCAGACAGTGGGCCACTGAAGATTTATTCAAAGTTATATCATAGGAGGAAACTTAGTTCAGGAAATATGACGCAAAATGAAATGCATTAAAACACCCATATCGCAAGTGGTTGTAACTTATTACGTCGTCATTACGAATTCTGTTGGCAAGACAGTTCGCAGACAGTAACCTGATATTAGACTCTAAGTACTTGGAAAGTTATATTATTGTAGGGCACATTGTGCAAGAGACATTATAACATAGGTACTGAGGTGCATGACAGCTTAACTGAAAAGGACAGAGGGGGAGGAAGGAAATTGAATAACATAAGAATGGAATACGTCCACTCCGGGGAAACGCCGGCTACCCTGGAGTGTCCGATCGTTTTAAGGCGCCTCGCTGCGGAGCGCTCCGCTACTCGCCGTTGGAGGTTCGAGTCCTCCCTCGGGCATTGGTGTGTTTGTTCTTCTTAGAATAAGTTAGTTCTAGTAGTTTGTAAGCCTGGGGACTGATGACCAGAATAGATTTACAAACATTTAAACGTATGAAAACGCCGGAACTAACGCTGTAACACAAAAATAAAGTAACTGATGGAATGGTAGAACCATATGTTTGAGAGACGGTATTGTTGGTAGCAGAATACCCTAGTAGTTGACCGAACTCCATTATCACTGTGTACATCGGTTATCTGTCAGTTCTACGAGACCATATCATCATATCAGATTAGCATGTACATTGAAAAAGCAATGCGATGTGAGAGAAGTGTGTTTTGAGAATTGCTGGTAAGCTCGAATGCTCTTTAAATACGTCATTGTGTTAACGTGTTTTATAATTTCAACAGTAAGATACACGTAGTGTCTGGCAACATAACATACATGCTATAGAATCATTTTTTTAAATCATTAAGTACTATTACCATCATCTCAACTATATTTTTACTTATATTGAAATTCCTTCCTTGAGAGGAGAGACGTTTTGTGATGTATGACACAGAGAACAGGCGAAAGACCTCATTCCCTGTAGCGATCATACCAGTAGTATGTCATTACACGGTGTGCCACGCTCTCAAAAGGCAGCGGTAAGCCCTAAGGGAATCTTAAAGGGGCGAATAAGCTCTTAGGCTGAGCACCGAAAGAGACGCCCTTTCAATTCCACGCGTTTGCAGGCAGCATACAGGGAGGATAACGTCTTGGACGGGCACTGAATCTGCCTTCTATGTTGTGGTGTTTCACTCTGCTTTGCTTTACACCTTTTTGTGTACATGTCGATCGCCAACAGCAAAATTTTACTCATACACTACTCTGTAAACAACAAAGATTAAGGCCTCTTTTTCAACATATCTGACATAGAAAATCCAGACAAGAGGAAGTTCATTAGTACGATGAGTGGCGAAGGGTACCCTAAAAGAGACTTCGTAATCTGTGTACATTTATATTGCGATCTTGATGAAATTTTGCATACATGCCCTTTAAAACTAGAGGAAAATTACTGTTTACATAAGATTTCGTATGGTGCATGGCTGAGGTTACATTGCAACAGACAACTACACCTTTTGCTCGATCACCATGTTTGTTGTCTCACATATGCATGTTGTTGTGGTAGAGGTTTTTATACTCAGTAAACTATGGTGCATGGCGGAGGGTTCCTTACAGTAAACTTTAACACTGTTTGAAGGATCATCGTTAAAGTAATGATGTATATATAATTTCTCATGCACGAGGGAGGAGGAGTTTGAGAAAGGGAGGCGGTGGAGGAGATAGAGAGAAAGGAGATGCGCCTAGAGAAGGGGAGGGCGAGATATACAGAAAGGAGTGGGAGTAAAAAGTTGTCAGAAAATGGGTGCAGGAGAAGATGGTCACATGAAAAGAGAGGGTGAACAGTGAAAGGAGGAAGTACGAGATGAACTAATGGAAAATTGTAATAAATGCATAATTTAGTAATGTTATTGTTAATTACATGTACTATTGTATCAGAAGGAGGGGAGGAGGAGATTAACAGATACAGGGAGATGGTTAGGGGGAAGAGTCTGAAGAGAGTGAGAGAGGTTGGGGGGAGGGGTTAGAGAGTGGAGCTGAAGAAGAGGATTTGACTGAGAGAGGAGACATTATGAAATGGACGAAGAGTGGGGGAGGGTGACGAGATGGACTAACTGAAAACTGAAATAAATAAGTACTAGTGCAACGCCGGGCTTACAGCTAGAAGAAAATGAGAAATCATGTGAGACTAATGTGAAGACATTTCGCTATCGTATAACTGGGTGCCGCACAACGATACACATAGCAGACGTAGTAAGAGAGGCACTACGCATCAATGTGACAAAGTGCGTTACACGACGTCAGGCACCAAGTTACTTCATTCCAGACACAGAATTCGAAATAAGTCTTGTCTGATGGGAAAAGCAGACAACTGTGAGTTCCTCAAGTGTGTAAGCGTTAGTCGTTATGTTTGCACACCATCCAAGAGAGGACTGTCCTCCAGAAGATGACATGTGGATTTACTTTCCTACAGGTGAAGATACTGATCATCACATGTTGAAACTATTTCCAAAAGAACACTATAAGCTGATAATATATGACAGAAAGAGTTGAATATAAAAGACCGTTGTGTGACATCTAAATATTTCAGATGTAGTGAATATTATCTTCATTTATGAATTTAATTGCTTAGCCTCATATTCCAGAATGTGTAAACGAATGGGTTTACAACATTTTACAACGGACTGAAATGAGAAAACTAATAATTATTCCATCAAAAAACAAAATCGTTTACTTTTTTACATTTGAACAAAGATCCACAGATATTTCGTATTTTGAATGTATCCAAACGTGGTAACAAAATCAAATTTTCAGTCATTTACTACGATGATTAGATGTGTCTGATCTATTTGCACACGGAATGTCGTAATTTCCTCTGAACTGACCAACCTGGGTAACCTATTTTTAGTATGATTGTAATTCAAATCAAAGTACGTGTAAATAATTTATTAAAATTACAAAATTCATTTCCAGGGGTGGACAACCTCCTTAGAAGAAAGTACAAATTTAGCAACGGAGTAGGAATGGAACTTCGAATTCTTGTTATTACTGTCTGAATCATGGCATTCACGTACAAAGCTATAAACGTTTAATGATACGTTAATCAAGTCACACATTTTTGTGAACGTAGTACGTGAGTTACAAGAACCTGTGCAATTCAGTAGACTATCACCATTTAGCCACTGGCGTGTTAAAACCCGCTTATGCCTTTAAGAGCTGCAGGACAAGTGAAATCATTGTCGGAGTACACATAAATTCATGCCAATCCAGACAGATACGGCAATAATAATAATACAATATTATTAATCGATTTCTTTGTTTGCTTCTGTATAATTAAAATCATTATTTTACACCACGTCATTTTTAAACATTTGATCGCTGACTAACCATTAATTACAATCTAGAAAATATACAAGCACTATTATTTTTTGCTTACATTAGGTCCCTTATATCACATGGTAAACTTTAAGACAGACACTTTCACTTTTATCCGGAAGTGGTATCTGATTACTGACTTACAAATCGAGTGTGAACTTTGGGTAATAATAGCACTCAAAGTCTGTAAAAAATCGAGTATTCATCATTACGAGTAACCCGAATGCAGTAATGCTAGGTTTTAAAAAATTTCACTTGTTGATTTCATCCATCGCGCGTATATACCTTTACCCTACACTCTTAATTTTGAAAATATGAACTTCCTCGTTTGTATCACTTGTAAAGATGGAAACTCTGGGTGTGACATTTCAGTGAAGTTCGTGTATACTGTATGCCCACTATACGAAAAATATAATTGAAGGTTTCGAGTACATATCACATTGAACAAATGAATAGAATAAAGACAAGATATACAAAGGAAGTTCATTGCTCCGTCTGTAAGGTAATTTTGTGTTTTGACCTTTCGACAGATTTGAAACGCATATGGTTCTACGATATTGAGAAATACCGATGTCTGTGGTACTACCCATAGATCAGGGTTCTTGTGATATACCAAAGCGATTGTGTATTACAGCAAACCAAAATACCAGTTTTAAATACATTATTTGTTCATACTTCACCCACATTACATTTATGACTGCCACTTAATAAATGATTTGTGAGATCCATGCTCTTTCGCGAATACGTTACGGCATTTAACCTCAAGCCAAAGACAGCTCACAGTGCTGAAACCTCTGTACTACGAATCCAGTACCCTCTATTTGTTTTATGTACCCAGCGTTTGATTAGTTGTAATTCTTCCACTGTAAAAATGTTCTGTATACTGAAGTAGATTTTAAATAGGCAGCTTTGTGTCTGGCAGATCAGGTACGCAACTCTACGTTTCATTATATGACACTTCCTATCCTATTTACCATGACACAGTTATTCCGTTACTTGCCCCGTTACGCTCGTTAGCAGTGACTTAATTCCCGATGGGAGGGATTTCTAAACTCGGGAGCTGATTGGACACGCTGGTACGGAGTGTCGGAGTGTACCAAATAGGATCAGCGATGTGATTACCGTCGAAGCACGTTTATGAGCAACCTACTATTGTGCATTACAGTGTGTCTTTGCGCCACCTTCTCCACCCGACAAACGGGCCCCGCAACATCAGATACCCTTACTCATACGAACAGTTACTGCCAAAAAATTCACACTCCACTCAAATTCAAAAACTACACACTTCGTGGGTTATTTATTTGCTTTAATTCACTCAGGAGAACATAATTGTCTCTTACGTCTCTAGTGGATAGGTACAGTAGCTATAACCACTCTTCTCGTAGGAGTTAGTCCTTCAATTTTACTTCATTTTGCGGGAGAGGCAAGCACAGAAGAATTGTACACTTAAACCTTCCTTATAACTGGATTCGAAGTGCCGCAGTCGGAGGTGATGGTTGTATGACTGTGTTGTGTGCCTGTGTGATTGCGTGAGTGCTCTATTTTCTGAAGAAGGCCATGGCCGATAGCTGAATGTGTTGTATGTGTGTATCTTTTGTATGTGCCTGTCGCAGCTCGTCGCCACGTCTTTGCGGTGAGTTGTAAACTTCCTTATTATATTATAATTCCTTGTAACTGAATTTATACATAAAAACGAAAAGCAAACCCCTGCAATCAGATTGCAACTAATATGTAGAATAATGACTAACCAGAAACTGAAACTTTCCGTTAATTCGTTTCTCAATACCTTCCTTCTTTCGTCGACAAACATCCAACGCATTGTCGAAACCACTGTGAATTTAACATACGTAGAAGGCACTTCAAGTGTACCTAAGGCCAATTTGTTACGACTCTTGTTATTTTCATTATCCATTAAAGACATAACAGTTAATTTTAATAAGGACCACAAGTATTTTCACATGATGCAGTTATCGGTAATCTAGCATCATTTGAAAAATAGGACCTGTATTCAGTCTAATCTTCATAAGATTCCACGATGGTGTATGTGTTCCTATGCATGAAATGGATAGAAATGAAAATATATGGGTGCACGGCAATGCAATACATGAACGCAGCATGGAAGCCTGTAGCCCAACATCTCATCCAGACCTTTATTCAATTCCGGGGCGTTTAGCAGCGGGTTTAGCCATCGGTGTTGGCAACACTCAGTACTAATTTCTTACTCTTCCCTTACTCTTCCTTATACCATATTTGGCAGCATTTTCATTCATGTGATCTTCGTACAACGTGTTATCTCCCAAATAGGTATGTCTGTGATATCTCCGGTCCATTTTGCGGTGGTATTTTGGATGGCCAGAAGTGCATAATTAGCTTCTCGAAATTCAAATGTCAAAATGCTAGGTAGCGACATAGTTTCGAATCTCTAAGTGCTTTAAAATGGATTGTTGCCATACCCTCTTAGTTTTGTGGCAGCTGTACCTACCGTAAGTCGACGATCAACTACTGTCATCAGCATATCAAGAATCCCATTAACTGAAATTTAAATTTTAAAATGAAATTAGCTTTACACTTCCTTATCGGATTCTCTTTCTTGGCGAAAATTAATACTTATCCACATACAAAGGGAATTCAAATATTTTCTGTCTGAGGGCATTGTTTTATCGGATATCCAACGTAGTTCGACTTCGATCCGAGTATGTAAGTTCTGGCATGTAGTAATAGTATCAGTAAGGCATTCGTGTCTTTCCAACAACTGTTTAGTGAATACGTAAACGTGAACTGTGGCGCCTTTGCTACTAAATACATATAAAAAAGAAAAATGTACATTTCTTTTCTTGGCTGCGTTAGGACAAATACCTACAGACATGCATCCATGTTATGGGAAAATATAAATGTCGTAATCGTCCGCTGTCGAATGTTGCTCATAGTCCGTTGCTGTTCGTGATGTGACACAATACGCTGGGAGGTCTGCCTTCCTCCTACATGAATGGAAGACACCACTCGATGTCTGCCATGTAGTCACGAACTCGGCCCATGACATTATTGTTTCCTTACTCCGTTCAAGAATGCTTTGAAATGCAGACATTACTGTCGGAAAAGGATGTGCAGTAGGTAGCATCGAACATCTTGAGTCAGCGGTAGACGATATTTCACCATACGGGTGTATTCAACCTAGTACATTGCTAGGATGATTGCCTCAATGTTTAACACATATTTTTCTGATTTTTCCTGGTGCTCGACTGTATGGTTTCGAACGTAAGCTAATACTTCGCCTTTCTATGTATATAGAATTCACTGCCAATAATTATGACATTTCAATTCACTGCTTTCACAAGATAGTCTGCTTAAGGAGCCATTGGCGGGAACAAGCACTCTTGCACCTCAGTTCTTTATAGGTGAGGTTTCTATTAAAGACTTATTTGATACTGTCTTTTCCCAAATATCGAGTCTTGGAAGAGCGGTCAAGATGAGTTTATATCTTTCTGAAAAAAATATTTATTTATTCATCAAAGTTCATGTTGCCCCTTCAGTGCAATTCCACTCAGATACAATAAACTTGCGCAAACGCTTCTAGCAATTCTAGAATCACTTCTCATAAGCACTTTATGGTACATCTTTCAGTACTTACAGCGATGCAGTTTTCATTTCCTCAATCGTCGCAAATCTTCGTCTATCTAAGGGTCTCTTTAGTTCTGGGAACAGGTGATAGTCACAGGGGGCCGGATCTGGTGAATATGGTGGCTGAGTATTATGGCATGATTGTCATGTTGTTTTGGGCCAAAACATCTCTCGCAAGCAACGATGTATGAGCAGGAGTATTGTCTAGATCCAAAAGCCTTCAATTGTTTTCCCATAACTCCGAGCATTGATTATGTACTACCTCTCGAAAACGGTGCATAACATCAAGGTAATACTCCTTATTCACCGCACGACGATCAGGCAAAAATTTATAATGCACTACGCCACGCTAATTGAAAAATACAATGAGGACAACTTTGACATTTTATCGAACTTGGCTCTCCGGGATGCTTCCGCTGGCATGAGTAAGCTTTGGTTTTAACCGTAAACCCATGTTTCGTCACTTGTTATGACCCTTTTGAGTAAATCAGGATCTTCATCGACTTCATTCAAGAACTGAGCGATGCTCATGAGAAGGTACTTCTGATAAAAACTGAGAAGTCCTACAAAAATCTTCGCTGACAACATGTGTCATATCCAAAACATCCGAAAAATTTGCATGACACGAGGCGACCGATATTCCAAAATCGTCAGTAAATTCTCTTATGGTAATTTGGCGACTGTGCAGAACAATTTTCTTTAAAGCGTCGGCGTTATCATGTGTTGTGCTTAGGCGTCCAGTGTGTAGTTCATCATTCGCATCTCCTCGGCCATCTTGCAAGAGCTTGTACCACTTCTGAACAATTTGTTTCTTACTTACACGGGACACATTTGACCTCAAACGCTCGGAACCGCACAAAATCATGCTTAGAAAAACAATCAATCATAAACACTACAGTGGTGTTTGTCATTTCCATGGGAAACTCCGCACTTGTCTTCTAGCAACACTAGATGTTGGCATAGTGTAAGCCTATTGTTGTGCGATTCTTAAGCCGGTCATAGATAACGTAACCTTCTAGATGCAAGTTTTCCAAGCAATGATGTCACGCTGAAGATCTTGCCACTGAAAACAACAACATGTAGCCAACCTCTTGATGTTTACTTCTTGCGGCAGTGTAAATTCTAAATCAGGATATGCCATTGAATACCAGCATCATCATTTGGAAATGTAATTAACGTGGCTTTTTTAAAATGGACTGCGAGAATGCGAAAGTGACTTGGAATAAGGCTTTAGTGAGGTGTGCACATTATTCTCTTCCATTTTGTATTAACCACTTCATCGAAATCCCGCAATTGCTCTTTGAGAACTAATATAAGCACTTCCATGTGTATGGTACTGCTGTTTATGTGTGCTTTGCGTTATTATAAGTACTTTAAGCACAGAGATTTTGGCTCTGCTGATTGAGTATGTAATAATACACTGACGCCATTAAATTACATATAATTTCCTTCCTGTGGTATTTATATCTTATTACTATCTTTTTATCTGTTAAAATGTTGCTTAAAGTACAATGCAAAGTTTTGCATGGAAATGAGGCACACCACTGTCCTGTTTATGATTGCCTGTTAATCCAAGCATGGTTTACTGCGATTCCGAGAGTTCGGGTTCAAAGGTGTTCCTTGTTGGACTAGACTCACCGATACCAGTGTCAACATTCGAAGTCTTCAGAGCGTTTCATTCCATTTTTCACATAAAATTTGATGGAAACTTTTTGCTCCATTTTTATTATAGTAAACCGCCGAGCACACTAAAACACGTCTAACCTTTCTATCTGTCAGAAACAAAGTATACTGTACACTTGAAAACGTGAACATATGTTCGGAATATATGTACCACCATAGCAAAATAAAAAGATCGATAATCGAATGTACATTGTCTGCGGAATTTGAAAATTCACCTTGGTTTCTGAATAGCCCTAATACTAGCCTACATCTCTCTAGCTTCTTGAAAGTTTATCTAAACGCAAAACATGCTGACTATTTCTGCATAAGAAACACGTAACGTAAATTCGAAGCAGTAAGTTTTTGAGGTTCTTCCTGTTTCCAAAAGACATTAGAACATTATCTGAACATCCACTCGGAGGCGAGACAATACTTGTATTCATCCTACAATCACCTGTCTTAGGCGCAGGAGTATCAGGAATCGACGGGTTGGACAGGGACACTGAACACCACTCTACCGCAGACATAAAAATGAGTAATCACATCAAAGTAATACTAATATAATTAGTGAACGAAGGAAAACAGAAAGACGTCATTAGTATTAGTATTAGTCTACTGAAAATCGTAGTTCCGTGAGCTGATCCGAGGATGAAGCTAGTATAACTATAGAAACTATCAAATTTCCACAGCGATATTCTGACACGGCACTCGAACAAACGAAATTCGAATAACCCATTTTTAATGATGAAACGACAAGAGACAAGATTGATATCAATAACTGAACTATGAATACGTATGCTTACTGGACTAGGTCATTCGTCACACAGACTCAAAACAATTGAAAATATGAGAATGTTGCGTATTATGAAAAATTTAATGTAATCGATTCCTTTCCTTTTGAAGCTTTGCCGAAAGGCTTCGTTTGTAACAGTGGCTAATTAAGGACAGTTGACATTTAGTACGCTACCGGACCCCGGAAATTTGAAACAAACGCCAGCCCGCTTGCATCTGACGAAAAGGCCACCCCGTTTTTTTGTGAACATCAAAGCAACAGGCAACTGTACAGTTCTTTACTTTTCTGTGCGCCTTTATTATGGAAAGTGCGTCCACATAAACGCCTCCCATCGACTAAAATTCTTTTACAGTTACCATGCAGAGCATTCTGAAAAGTTAACTGATATACTGAGCGATATTTTCGTTGAGAATGTCTAACGCAGTTTAGTGTATGATAGCATGGATTTGATATGTAACAACGCATCAAAAATAACGTTAGTAAAGTAAGGTTTAAAATCTGAAACTTTATACAGCCACTGTGTAAAAAATCCTATGATGTAAAGCTGATTCAATGATAGAATGATCTGATCATCCTCGGTAGGCAGCAGAAAAATATCACTTGAAGGGTGGCAGACTATCTGAGAAATATGTGTATGACAATGGGAACAAATTCACAATTTTGGACAGTCTTCAGTAACTTAGAGATTTATATACTTGCAACACCAAGATCACATTCAATCCTACAGAATTATCAATCAATTAGTGGAACTTTACGAACCTTCTGCGTGATCACTGAAGTCGGCATTGCACTTCTTTATCATCTATTTGGTCTACAGTGGACAGGAAGTGATACTGGTGCATGTACTTGGTTGTCTCAAGGGTCGCAACAATTAGAGTAAATGTCATCTACTCCAAGGCCTTCTTTCGACTTTCAGTGTTCTGTCAAATTGTTCCCACGAAATCTTCATTTGCTTCCTCTTCCCTTTCTGAAAAATTGCCTTCACATTCTAGCGGTGCCTCTTGTTATTTCCGTTCATCACTTATCTTTACATTGCTTGTCGTCTGACGTTTTGAGTTTCATGTAGATCCCTTTGTTTTACCCAATGATCAATTTAGCTTTCCTTTAGTATGCAGTTGTCTTTCCTCTGGTAATGAATCTTTCTACTGCCTGGAGTTCCTCCTCTGTCCATTCATCTTTATCCATCGACATCTACATCTACATTAGGGCCTACATACAACCTCGCGATGTGTGGAAGACGGTATTCTGCGTACCATTGTCACTTCCTGCTGTTCCAGTCGCGTATGGTTGGCGGGAAAAATGTATGGATCCTAATCGCTCTGATCCTATCCTTGTGGTCGCTTCGCGGGATATACGCAGGAGGAAGAAATATATTTGTTGATTCTTCATGAAATTTACGCTCTCGGTACTTCTACAGAAGCTCGTATCACCATACAGAGTCTGCCACTGGAGTTTCCTAATCGTATCTGAGACGCTTCCGAGCTTACTAAATGAGACCGTAACGAAGCATGCTTATCTCCGTTGGGTCTGATTTATATCTTCTATTAACCCTGCCTAGTACGGATCCTACCACGAGGAGCAATACTCGAGCGCTGCCCGAACGAGTGTTTGGTATCCTTATTTTAATGACGGATTACACGTCCTGATGATTCTTCCTATAAATCTCAGTCTGACATCGTCTACTTTCAGTATTGTCCTAATGTAATGAAGGATTTTTTCTCTGTACAAACGCAGAACTGTACACGTCTATATGTTGAGGCTCAATTGACATTCCCTGCACCATACGTCATTTGGCTGCAGATACTTTTGTATTTCTCGTTAAACTACACCATCAGCTGAAAAACGCCTAATTGAACATCCGATATTATCTTTGAGGTCATTTACATATATTGTAAGAGGCAACGGTCCTAAAACACTACCCTAGGACACGAATGGGGTCACTTTAACCCTTTAATGCATAGTGTAGCAGTGCATTATCTGTCAAACTGATCAAAATTTTACCACAAATTCATTTGTAGCTGAAGATGTTTTACATTCAATAAAACGAAACGCGTCTGGTGTGAAAAAAATCGCATTTATTGTAGTTGCAAAGACGGAAAATCACTGCTATTCATAATCATTTGTAGCTGCTTGTATACTTGGTGTTATATATACCAGTAGCTCGTCCTAGAAATTATAAATTGCAGAGTGCTACTGAATCATTTCGAAAGTTAGCTGCATTGAGTTACTCATGTAATGTAAAAGTAGTCAATCACATACTACTGTTGCATTGTGAGTTACTTTATGGAAATATGATAGACATAATAGTGACATTTACTAGATTGGTTACATCATGGAAGCACTATATATCTGACCAGTTATGATCGTTTTGTTGCTAGTAGTGCATAATAATTTTAGGGATTTTATTCAATATATATTAAACGTGGTATTCTTCATAGGTTCAAATAAAAAATCATGCATTAAAGGGTAAATATCGGAAGGCTTCTCTCCGTTGAGAATGACATACTGCTTTCTTTTAACTAGGAGCGTCTCATTCCAATCACACAGATGGAACGATATGCCATAAGCTCACACGTTGTTCATCAGATGACGGTGCGGAACGGTATCGGCAACCTTGCTCAAGTCAAGAAACACGACATCTACTTGCGATCGTATGTCTACTGCCATCTGGATGTCGTGGGTGAATAGCGCAAATTGTGTCTCACGTGATCGTTTCTTTCGGAAACCATGTTGATTCCTACAAAGCAGATTTCCGATCTCCAAAAGTGACGTAAGATTCGAAAATAATTTTTTTTTAAATTCTTTAACAAACCGACGTCGGGGATATAGGCCTATAGTTTTACATATTTGAACGACGGCCCTTCTTGTAAATGGGAATGACTTCCGCTTTCTTCCAATCCTTGGGAATACTTCCCTCCTCTAGAGACCTTCGGTGCACTGCTGCTAGAAGAGGAGCAAGTTATTTTGGATATTCCGTGTAAAGTGGAGTTGGTTTTTCATCAGGTCCAGGTCTGTTGTTCAATCTCAAATACTTTTCTATTCCTCTAACATTTATTTCAATATCTGCTATTTTGTCGTTCGTGCGATAGGTTAGAGGAGGAACTGCGTACAATCTTCCCCTGTCACACATCTTTGGCAAAAGACATTTAATATTTCAGCTATTTGTGTGTTATCCTCTGTTTGAACAGCATTATGTTCTCAGAGCGTCCGGATGTTTGGTTTCGACCCGTTTGCCGATTTGACTTAGGACAAACGTTTCTTAGGGTTTTCCGCTAATTCTATGCATAAACATTGTTTTCAAAGTCGTTCAACGCCTCCCGCTTGGTAACACTTAAATTTACGCACCATTGAATTGTTGCTTGACTGTGGCTACGTTTATATTTGCGGTGAAGTTCTCGTTGCATTCGTGTCAGTTTCCTATATCGGTGGTTAAACCACGGTGGATCTTTCCAGTCTTTCATAATTTTACTTGGCACATAATTACCTAAAGCATTTTGTGCGGTGCACTTGAACTTCGACTACAATTGTTCAACATTGCCAATGTTAGAGACGAAACTATCGTGTTGAGCAGCCAATTACTTTGAAATCTGCCCCTTCCCGCTTTTCCTAAATAAGAATATCTTCCTACTTTCCTTGATATTTCTATTTACGGTAGTATTCATCGATGCTGTAATCGCCTTATGATCCCTGATTCCCTGATCTGTGCTAACTGAATCGAAAAGTTCGGGTCTATTTGTCATCAGCAGGTCTAACACGTTATTTCCAAAAGTCGGCCCTTTTTAACTTCTCGAGGTAATTATCGGATACAGCACATAGAACAATACTCCTCGATACTATGACCCTGCCACCTGTGTTAAACACGTTTGTCTCCCATTTTATGTCTGGGATGTTAATATCTCCACCTAAGACTGTGACATATATACAAAATGAAGAGTAAATATTATCCATGTTTCCCCTCAGATGTTTCGTCATGTGCTCGACAAAAACTTCCAATGAGCATGCTTGAGCCACATTTAACGCTGACTTTCGCCCAATAATTTAACTTGATACAATCGTATTCTTTATCGCTATGAAGGCGCCTCCTTCATTGTTCAACCTATCTCTGCGGTGTACAACTTCTGACAAAGTTCGGTGAATAGTCCTGGAAGATACACGTAAATTAACTATGAACTATAGTTGAATTACTGTCCTTCGAAATAGCCATCTCCCATAACTATACACCGCTAAGCTTTGCGATACATGTCCTGGAAACATTGTACGAAGTATGGGATGGTTTTTAAAAGCCTCGTCACAATTTCGTTGGATGTCACTAATATCGACAGATCACTTTCTTTTCAAAACGAGTTTGATTCGCGGGAATAGGAAGTCTGGAAGATTGAGATCCGGCGCGTATGGTGGAAGTTCAAGTTGTACGAGAACGTTCGCCATGCTCAGCCAATATCCTAATATATATCGTGGAAAAATAGATGGTGGTGCAACATAAACATCCACCACACTCGTCGGATCTCAATCCTCCATACTAGAACCTATTCCCTCGATTCAAACTTACTTAGAAAGGAAAGAGATTTGTCGATATTCTCGACATTCAAGGAAACGTGATTAGACTTTTGAACACGAACCATAAGGAAGACTTCGTGCAAAGTTTCCAGGACAGGTATCGTAGAGCTGAGTGATTCGTGATTATCGGAGGTGACTATTTCGAAGGACAGTAAGGTAACTGTAGTTCAAAGTTGATTTACGTTAATGCTACAGGACTATTCCCGGGACTTTATTGTCACAGGTTGTACGTTCCAGTCTGAATTTAGTATTTCATTACTGTTGACATCTGATATGAGCCAGCTTTCCGTCCCTAGTACTATATGGGCATTGTAAATGTCTAGAAGTAAGAGAAGTTCTCGGATCTTTCCATGAACGCTCCTGCAGTTTACTGTTACTACATTACTCTTTTCTTTCACTGTTCTATTGTGCCGAATGCTGTCTTGACCATATTCATAACAATTGTTAACGGGCTATAGGAGTGATTTATCTACCCTAAAAATTCCACCTGTATCCTCCACACTTACTTCGCTACCCTAGTAGCCGCTTCCTTGTGTAGTATACGCCTGACCTATTCAGAGGGATTCTACATTTCTCCATCCGGTAGCGAAGGTCGACAAATGTGCACCTAAGATCGCCAGAGCCTCTAGTTTAAGCTTTCCAGTCGGCTATAAACCAGAAGACCGCGATCGCTTTAGGGAACAATGCTGCAAATCGATAGCTCCACTTCTACCCCAAGACTGAGGTCAGCCGTCTTAATCAAATCAGCCATCCACCTGAAGGAGCCGAGGATGACCTCTGAACCCAGAACTCAGGAATCATTGGTACCGACATGAGCACCCGGTGCACTAATTCGCCGCCGGCAGATCCTCTTACAGATCTCGGATGAGACCCCACGGCAAGCAGCGGGCACTTTTGCATTCTTTCCCGACCTTCCCGCTATGTCCATAAGGGGCTCCATCAAAGCCTAACAAAAAAGCTCCGAATGTCTAGGAACCACACCCTCTGCGTCTGGCCGGACCTTTGAGAAAGAGGCCAGTCGGTGAGAAGAACCTTTTCGTTTGACATATATCTCAGATACGATTCTAAATAACTAATAAATAGCTTAGTTTCCTAGTGGTTGTTTGGGTACCTTTATATTTTAAAGGGTGCTGTTCCTGCATAATTAGTCACATGCTTCTATGGTATTATGTAAAGATAATGAGCTCATTTACGTATTTTTGCTTCTGTGATTACCGTTTACATGTGTAGAGCATCGACCATTTGACTTATAATTAGAAGTATGTTAGCTATAACCGGTCACTTTTAATTTCTCCATCCCTGTAGATACGTGTATGTAAGACAGGAAAAAAATATTCTCATAAGAATTCTTTATAATTCCTAAGTATGCTACATCTACATCCACACACCGCAAGCAAACTATCGGTGTGTGGCGGAGGGTACAATGCGTACCACTGTCACTTCCTCTTATTCCAGTCGCGAATGGTTCGCGGGAAAAATGGTTGCCTGCATGCCTCCGTTTGGGTCCTAATCTTTCTAATTTTATTTCTGTGATCGCTTCGCGTAATACAAGTAGGAAGAAGCAAAATGTTGCATTACTCTTCATGAAACGTACGCTCTCGGAAGTTCGACAGAAGACTTTACTGCGATACAGAACGTTTCTATTGCAGCTTCTACCACTGGAGTTTCATAGTCAGTTCAATGACACTTTCGCGCTTACAAAATTAACCCAAAGAAGCGTGCTGCTCTCCTTCGGATCCCCTCTATGTCCTGTATCAACCCGCCTGGTACGAATCCCATGCCGGGGTGGAGTAGCCGAGCGGTCTAATGCGGCTCGCTGCGGAGCGCGCGGTTGCTCGCCGTTGGAGGTTCGAGTCCTACCTGGGGCATGGGTGTGTGTGTGTTGTCTTTCGGTTAGTTTACCAAGTTTTAAGTAGTTTGTAAGCTACGGACTGATGACCACGCAGTTTGGTCCGATAGATTTACAAACATTTGAAACATTTGAAACGGATCCCACACTGATCAGCAATATTCAAGCGCCGAACTAGGGTTTTTAGCCTACTTCCTCTGTTGACGAACTACACCACCTGAGGATTCTTCCAATTAATCTGAGTCTGACATCTGCCTTACCTACGACTGCTTTTATATGATAATACCATATACCTTGGATTTCAAATCAGTAGTCTCCGGATTAAAAACATTAACTTCACTTATGCACAAACCGTTAGGTTTGGTGGAATTAAGGTCCTGTTCTGTTGTGATTACTTTGAATACTATTTATAACATGATTCCTAACCTAGTTACGTGCGCCAATGAATGAAGCTGTAACATGTTCTTTACCTCATACATTTTGTTGTTCTAACATTTTATGCAAGAAACATGTATCTTGTTATATTCAGCAGATGTAAATAGACTTGTAGTTCTTCATTATAGCACGCCTGTTTAGGAGACAGAAATTATAAACCGATGGAGTTTATATTATTGACGAAGAGGCTTATACAGGCCTTGGTAGCGTGGATAACTGCATCGGGCCAGTCTCAGGACTGAAGACGACAACAGAGTTACTATTTATTGCTTAATGCCTTCTTTTTTGAGAGACATTTTCTGATATGTGTTCAAATAAGTGACATTTGTCGAGGAAACGTAAAAATCCTGCTGTGATTATGTCTGAATGAATATCTATGCTGAATTTCACTGTGTATGTATTAAGCAGCTCATTTAGATTACTGCTGGCTACGATTCCGTATAAAAAGTAACATCTGCACTAATGTGTCCACTGTTTTTGTGACGATTTTTAAGTGTACAACTAGCACTTCGTGCCCTCCTGTAGCTGTGTAATCACGTTTCAATTCAGTGAAATATCCTACATTTGCAATATTTTATCTACTGAAATAGAAACAACAAGCAGGTAACGTAGAGCTATTAACGGAAGCCAACAACAGGACATTTATGTACGTTAAAATTTATTGTTAAAAGAACCACCTATCTGTACGTAATTACAGTACTCATCGTAGCTAATAGAAATATGATGCAATATTGCCGCGGTGGAGTAGCCGAGCGGTCTAAAGCGTCTCGCTGCGGAGCGCGCGGTTGCTCGCCGTATGAGTCGAGGTTCGAGTCCTCCCCGGGGCATGGGTGTGTGTGTCGTCCTTAGGCTAGTTTACCTTAGTTTAAGTAGTTTGTAACCTACGAACTGATGACCATGCTGTTGGGTCCGCTAGAATTACAAACATTTTTTTTGATGCAATATGGTAGTACATATAAAGGGTTCACCTAGTAATTAGAAATGCATTGAAACAAAGCGCTTCAAAATCAACTGTTTAAGAACTGGCTGGATACTTAACCACTGATTTGATTTGATTTGATTTTTCCAGGGAAGCCAAAACAGTCTTGGTCCAACCCGCCACTGCCCTCACCGAAACTAAGTTTATTGTGCGGTATCGCTCCCTGTATATCTAGTAAAGCCAACCAATGCCCTTGAACAGTGCAAGGAGTTCCTTTACCAGTTCTTTATTAGACACAATTTCTTCGGGTCTAGTTGTCCCAAATGTTCTGTGTCTTTTACTCTCCAATGCAATGCATTCGAAGATTAGATGTGATGCAGTTTTATCACCGTCATCACAGATCCTACATTTAGGGTCCTCTTCTGTTATTCCCATTGTATGTAGGTGTTTTTTGAAATTCCCATTGCCTGTCAACAATCCAACCATGAGTCTTATCTCTCGTACTTAACCACTACTACTTCAATTTAGTTGTTGATTAGCTCCAGTCACATATCTTTATTTCACTACCAATTACTATCATTTCACCGATGCTTTATTTTGACAAAATATATTGTTTTCATTTACTACTTAATTGTTCATTTTAGTAAATATTTTTGACAGGTGTGAATTAATGATGCAGTATTCAAAACTGCAGTCTAGGAAGGCCAAAACGAGTTAGGAGAGATAGCTTCGATGAGTCATATGTTCAATCTGTTTTCTTTGAACCCACATTGCTTGCCTCTTAATATCGTAAACTAATACAATCGCAAATAGGGCCTTGCATTACAGTAGCTTTGTGTACGAAAGATGGGAAGTGAGGATGTGTCAAACGTCCTATCGACGTCGAAGTGATCATTGGTTATGCAAGGTTTAGGAGTCACTAGGGCCCATTGTGCAATGGTCATGCAGAAATTTGCCTTATGTGACATACGACGTCACAAAAAATTATAATTAGGCTTAATGGACGGAGATTTTGGCACCAGAATAACGTTAAGTGATGTAACCAACATACCACTTGTTTATAAAAGTTGTAATTTATTAGCGAACCGTTGAAATGAGTTTATTATAAAGGAAACTTTATCGAAGATGAACTCTAACGTGTTTGCATTAGGCAACTGGAAGGTCTTCTAAATGAAGTGGTAGTTAGAGTATTTATTGTAAACGCAAAGCAAACAGAACATTAATGTCTGTTCTGACAGTGTCTTAAATATTGGAGGCTGAAATGGTGCGATCGCGAGCAGCTACTGCTGGGAAATGGCCTGAGGCTACAGCTCTGGAATGAGCAGCTCCCTCCATTCCCCAGCCATGCCCCACACGTTGACGACAAGTGCCTCTCAGTTGTTCTGAAACAGCGCTCAAGCTGTGCACAGTGGATGCTGTGTGGGGCGACTCGTTGCCTATAGGTATCGGAAAATGCATGTCGACACACGGGCTTTACTCTTCTGTTGTTCCAATAGATAACAAAAGAGAAACTGTTCCACCCTATACATCCACCGTTCTTCCATGTTGAAGACGATCAATTGTTCTAAATCGTAAGCTCCAGGGATAGTATAATATAACTGCTATAAGCCTATCACATAATTTCTTCTTCTTCCACATAATGCCCGCTTTCTTATCAGGTCAGTTGACCTCCTTGACGTATTTGATTCCATGTAATAATATTTGATTTAATTTGTAGAATAAGAAAATAAACGGTCATAGCTCACTTATGTCGTTTATCAAAGGAAGAGTTACAGTCAGGTAGATTGAGGTTCAAATGGCCGTCCGATCTTCCAGTTTTAGTGTTTGTGGTTTCTCTAAATTATTTAGAGATTTGTCTGAAAAGGATAAGTCAAATATACCACCATATCTTTTCCCATCTCGAGTAATCCAAAAATAATAGTGTTGTTCTTGGGACGCTAAATAGTGACTTCCATTTACTCCATTTATTTCTACATTAATTTAACTACTGGAGTGTAACCTCAAGGTTTGTAAATCCTATACATGTGTTTAAGTCATCTTTTCTTCGCCGCATTAATGTCCCTTCCTCTTACTTTCCGATTTGTAGGATGGGCCATAAATCAAGATATGGGCTCCATTGGTCTGTCTGCGGTATGTCTTAAATTTACACTTTCAGTTTTACGTAATCTCGTAATTGTTTACGCTACCTTTATTTATGTCTGAGTACAAAATGAGACAAGTATTATAAAAACAGGGCATCTATCAGTGACTCCTGATACCTCGCATATCTAACCTTATTCTTCATAATAGGCAAGTGTCTTTACTAATGCAGCACGTTGTTATACACAAGCGAATGTAACAATTCCGGGTAGAAAATCCATTTTAGTTTGTATATTTTATCTTCAGTATTTAAATCAACAATGTTTGTCGTCTCTCAATTTATTCATCCAAAAGACTTTCAGTATAGCTACTCATGTTTACACGTTGTGGTATTAATTCAGTAGCACTCCATTAAACCTAAAGTTTATCAAATTGCGCTATATTTACTGCACTGATGCTCAAATTTACCATTAAGAAATAGATTTTTGAAATATTTTGTCTCAGATATCACCTGAACAATTCAGTTACACACGTTTCGACATAGTTTGGTTGTTGAAATACGAACAACTACAGAAGATAACAAAACGTGACCATTCAGTCGTCGTCCTATTGTCGTTATTCTGACAGTGGCGATAGCAACGCAACAAGGTGGCTATTCAGCGTAATCTATTCTAAAAGTCTCTTAGTATGAGGACCCTCAATTTACGCTGCGACTTCGAAATGTTTCGTTTTTACACTATTCATCGTTATACTGGATTAATATAGCTGACGAACTGTTGGTACTATTGTGTAGGATTGTCTATACATTTAATACTGTGATGTTTTGATAGTGCTCGTGTCATTTCTTCGTACAGCGTCTACAGAATTCTTCAAAACCAAGTGAATAACCAGTTATACGTTATGAGTAATAAAAGTAGTGGACTGTTTCCGGCGTGAACATACATATTAACGAGAGCTATCAGCAATTCTAGTGGATATAAGGCAGATATTTCTGTATGTCTACAGCAGATAAATGATAGAACTGTCAATTAATTTCCACTTGGATGATAAATGTCTTGAGACTTACTACTATGAGTAGTTTAGATTTTACAAGTCTAAGAGAGCGACTATTATCGTTATTCTTCAACGCGTAATTGGGAATTAAAACTGCATCACGCCATAGTGTGTTCGCGTCAGGTGTGATGTTATTAGCGACACCAGTAGACGCTGTGTCAGTTTGACACGAAACGCGATCTGCGTTGCGTTTACACATAGGCCAACTCCAAAGACTTGACGATTACGGGAAGTACTGATATAAAATTGGGTTTCCTAGAACTGTTAATGATAAATAATGCACAAAAATACACACGTATAACAATTTACTATAATGACGGAATCACGAATGCCTGTCGCCAGCAAAAACTATGTGAGACAATGAACACAAATAATAAAATCTGTATATTCTGAAGGACTTGTAACAACTTGTTTGTAGGTACTTATGATTTCAGATTAAGGGTTTTCTATGTACATTATCTTGCATCGATGTACCCATGACTGTTGTCATTTAAAGTGTGACGTGTTCTGAACTTAATGACTCGAACAGAGTGATAGAAGCTGTCTACTTTCCCTGATTCGTTGAATGTAGTACCTTTTCTGTACTGTCTGTATTTAGTATCTCACTTGTTCCAATAAGTGATAGAAAAAGCCAGTAAGCGTCATCTCTGTTTTGTTCTAAGACTGTGATCCAGTGACGGTGCTCTGAAAAGACGATAAAAGCTGATTTCCAAGTAGAACATTGTCTCGTGTCATCATTTATATCCTTAACTGCCTCGATATCCGACGATAGGGCCATGTTTGCCATTTCTTTTGGGGTATAATGAGCTTCCATTATCCTGGTAAATACAAAGAGAAAATTACTGTGTAAAAGCATTTCACAAACTTATCGCAACGCACACTGGGTCCATTAGAACTAACGTATGCGCTGCACTTACTCGCAAACGGGAATAGGGTTTACACTAGATACACTAACAGATATTTACTGCATGCTGAACCCATGGGTAATAACAGAGGAGAGTGCCCTCTCTTGTTTTGGATTTCTGTGGTGTGTTGGTAATATCAAAGAGCTTGCAGTGGGTCATATACCATCTCACAGTCTTAATTTATGCATTTAAGAGCGTACTATCACTCGAAGCTATTATGTTTTTGTCTCATAATAACAACACCGTTTACTCAGTGTACCACGTATATTTTGCCAGAATATAACTTTTGTCACGTAGTAGTATTTATTTAGTGAGTTTGTACGTACGTATCACTAGCCGTCCACTTATATCGGTAACACATTACTACGTTTTTTGAGGGAGCATTTATTGAGCAATATATGTTGCATTTGCAACAAATACAACGAGACCTGGAGTTAGTTGATAATTTTGTTATGTCAGGACAATTAAACGGTGAATGGAAAAGTTAGACTGCCTAGATTTATTAAATATGCTATGATAGCATGTGTTGTCCATCATAAACCTGCCAGATGATATTTATACTTTCTTAAGATTTTTACCAGATGGTGTAGTAATCTGTAATGAAGAGCTCTCTGAAAAGGCTGCACCGCGGCCGAAAAGCCGTGCGCGCTAAGGCGCCATGCTGCGGTCGGAGGTTCGAGTCCTTCCTCAGTCGCGGTGGAGTAGCCGAGCGGTCTAAAGCACCTCGCTGCGGAGCGCGCTGTTGCTCGCCGTGGAGGTTCGAGTCCTCCCTGGGGCATGGGTGTGTGTGTTTGTCCGTAGGTTAGTTTACCTAGGTTTAAGTAGTTTGTAAGCTACGGACTGATGACCTCGCAGTGTGGTCCGATAGATTTACAGACAGTCCTTCCTCAGTCATGGGTGTGTGTTTTATTCTTAGAATAAGTTATTATAAGTAGTTTGCAACTTTATGGACCGATGACTACCATAGTTAGGCCCAATAACGTTACAAATATTTGAACATTTGAAAAAGGCTGTAACTTAGATATTTATAAGATATCAAAGTGATGCAAACATCAATATCTTGGCCTAAATGAGGAGAAATGTATACAAAGTTATGTAGTATGACTGTCATATCAGTTACCAAAACTGTTAATAACACCACTCATAAAACACGAGGTATAACAATCTGAAGATCATATAACGTCCAATAATTACTTATGATATATCTTAAGTAAGGCCTGTGGCTGTTTTCAATTTATTAGTACGGTACTGGGAAAGTATAAACTGTCTGCAACAGAAATTATAATTAAATGGTACGGTCTAACATGGAATACTACTGATGGTAGTCGGACTCATACCAAACAGAACAATCATTGGATATTCAATGTGTTCTGTTACTAGGTCAGTAAAATAACTTATGATGGTCCAGGTCAGAGGATATAAAATGTAGAATAGCAATGGGTAGAAAACCATTTTTGAAAAAGAGAAATTTATTATTATCAATTTAAGTGTGAGGAAGTCCTTTCTGAAGGCATTTGTGTAGAATGTTGCCTTGTATGGGAGTAAAACATGGATGTTAAAAGTGCGGACAGGAAGAGGATAGAGGCTTTTGAAATGTGGTGTTACAGAAGAATGCTGAAGATTAGGTGGGTGGATCGCGTAACTAATGAGGAGGTACTGAACAGAATTGGGGAGAAGAGAAATTTCTGACATACCTTGACTAAAAGAAGGAATCGATTGGTAGGACATATCTGCATCTACATCTACATGGGATAATCTGCAAATCACATTTAAATGCCTGGCAGAGTGTTCATCGAACCACCTTTATGCTGTTCATTTCCTATTCCATTCTCGAATATAGCGCGGGAAGAAAGAACATCTGAATCTCTCCGTTAGAGCACTGATTTCTCGTATTTTATTCTGATGATCATTTCTACCTGTGTAAGTGGGAGTCAACAATATACTTTCGCATTAGGAGGCGAATATTGGCGATTGGAGTTTCGTAAGTAGCTCACGCCGCAGCGATAAGCGCCGTTGTTGTAATGATTCCCATCCCAGATCCTGTATAATTTCCGTAACGCAGTCTCCACTGTATCGTGACAATACGAAACGAGCTGCCCTTCTTTGGAGTCTTTCGATGTCCTCCGTCAAACCCACCTGATAAGGATCCCAAACTGGGCAGCAATACTCCAAAAAAGGACGGACAAGCGTAGTGTATGCAGTTTCTTTAGTAGTTCTGTTGCATCTTTTAAGCGTTCTGCCAATAAAACGCAGTCTCTGGTTCACCTTTCCTTCGACATCATCTACGTGTTCTTTCCAGTTTAGGTGTGATGTAATAGTAATTCCTAGGTATTTAGTGGAGTTTACGACCTTCACATTCGACTGATTTATCTTGTAAACCAAGTTTAACGGATTTCTGTTTTTGGTACTCATGTGGACGACTTCACACTTCTCATTATTTAGAGTCAATTACCAATTTTTACACCATACTGATATCTTATTTAGATCGATCTGCAGTTGGTTTTGATCTTAAGATGACTTTACTAGACGATAAATGACGGTGTCATCTGCACACAACCTAAGAGAGCTGCTCACATTTTCTCCCAAATCGTTTATGTAGATAAGGAACAGCAGATGACCAATAACACTACCCTGTGGAACGCCCGATATCACCTCTGTTTTAGTCGATTACTACAAACTGTGTCTTCTCTGACAAGAAATCTTCTATCCAGTCACAAATCTGGGGCGATATTCCATAACCACGCAATTTGATTAAAAGCCGTTTGTGAGGTACGGTGTCAAAAGCCTTCTGGAAATCTACAAATACTGAATCAATTTGAGAACCCTTCTCGATAGTACTCATCACTTCGTGTGAGTAAAGAGCCAGTTGTGTTTCACATGAACGATATTTTCTAAATCCGTGTTGGCCTTGGGTCAATACATCATTCTGTTCGAGATTATTCATGATATTTGAATACAAGTTATTTTCAAAAACTCTGCTGCAAATTGACGTTAATGAAATAGACCTGTAGTTTAGTGGGTTACTCCTACTGCCTTTCTCGAATATAGGTGTGAACTGTGCAACTTTCCAATCTTTTGTTACAGATCTTTCTTTGAGCGAGCCGTTCTATATGACTGTTAAGTAAAGAGCTATCGTATCAGCATAATCACATAGAAATCTAAGACGTTACGTGATTTCTTGTTACGTGATTTCAGTTGCTTCACTACTCCGATGTTATCTACTTCTACGTTATTCTGGCCTCTGTTCGTAGTTCGCAATCTGGAATATTGGTTTCGTCTTCTTTGGTGAATGAATTTCGAAAAGCTGTGTTTAGTAACTCTGCTTTAGTAGCGCTATCATCAGCGGTATCGCCATCTGTATCACGTAATGAGGGTATTGTTTGTGTTCTGCCTCTAGTATATTCAACAAATGACCAAATTCTCTTTTTGCTCTCAGTCAGATTTCGAGAAATAGTTTCGTTGTGGAAAGTAATGTAAACATCTCGCATTGAAGTCCTCGCTAAATTTCGAGCTTCTGTGTAGGATCGCCAATACTGGGGATTTTGTGTTTGTTTAAATTTTGCATGCCTTTTTCGTTGTCTTTGCAACAGTGTCCTGACCTGTTTTGTTCAACATTCTTATACATCAAGGAATTGTGAATTTAGCGTTGGAGGGAAGTCTGTGGGTTAAAAATCGCAGAGGGAGACCAAGAGATGAATACAGCAAGCAGATTCAAATTGGATGTTGGGTGCCGTTTTTGCGAGGAGATAAAGAGGCTTGCTCAGGATAGAGTAGGGGGGAGAGTTGCATGAAACCAGTCTCCGGACTGAGGAACACAACAAAAACACAATGAAACTTTGCACGATCTGGCTTGGTGGGTAGAACTGTTGAATACAGAAGCCAAATATCCCGAAAGGCACTTACGAAGTACAGGAATCAGTTCCTCTACCAATAAACGACATACTTTGAGAAATATTCTCTGATGAGAATATTATAGTCATTAATGCATGTTCATACCCTTTTAAGAGAGATCCATGAAAACTATACACTATTTAAATCATGGACCAAATCCATTGTTTTGAGGAAACAGGTATGAAATTTTGCACATTATTCAAGATCAATGAACACATTCAATCCGTTAAGTTCATTTGATTATATATTTAACGTTTGAATGAAGTTCACATATATTATTTTCAAAAGTAATGCGTGTATATATTACTCAAAACTTATTGAACAGCTATACAAAAAAATTCTCTCGTTAATCTTTTGCTTACGATAAGTTTCTAATTCAAATGTTTGTATAGCTTATGGGACTTAACTATGGGGTCATCAGTCCCTAAATTTACAAACTACTTATGAACTACCTAACTCTAAGGGCGGCACAAATATCCATGCCCGAGGGGGGATTCGAACCCCCGACTGTAGTGGCTGTGCAGACTGACACGCCGCAGTCCTCTCGGCCACCGCGGCCGGCCGATAAGTTTCATTGTGAGTTTTTTTATATATCTAATAGGAAAATTATCGTAATTTTTTTACATTTAGTGTTGTAAGTATAATATAACATTCATGGTAACTTCCAAGCACTTTTCTCCAATCTAAATGACACCCATAACTTCGTAATTTACTATCGTGATAAAATGTATTGAGTCACTAGAAATAGGTATAAACATTTAATAATTCTAACGCCCATAGATACTGGGAAAACGGTATATAAACTTTGTAAATCATAATTTTTACGAAATACATATACACTACTGGCCATTAAAATTGCTACACCAAGAAGAAAGAAAGATGATAAACGGGTATTCATTGCACAGATATATTATGCTAAAACTTACATGTTATTACATTTTCATGCAATTTGGGTGCATAGATCCTCAGAAATCAGTACCCAGAACAACCACCTCTGGCCGTAATAACGACCTTGATACGCCTGGGCATTGAGTGAAACAGAACTTGGATGGCGTGTACAGATACAGATGCCCATTCAGCTTCAACGCGGTACCACGGTTCATCAAGAGTAGTGACTAGAGTATTGTGACGAACTAGTTGCTCAGCCACCATTGACCAGACGTTTTCAATTAGTGAGAGATCTGGAGAATGTGCTAGCCAGGGCAGTAGTCGAACATTTTCCGTATCCAGAAACGCCCGTACAGAAACTGCAACATGCGATCGTGCATTATCCTGCTGAAATGTAGGGTTTCGCAAGGATCGAATGAAGGGTAAAGCCATGGGTCGTAACCAGAGGCGTGCAGCGGGCCTGCGCTACCCGCCCGGGCTCGTAGCCGCGCCTCCCGGGCGGGCCTGGCCCCGCGCTGCCCGGCCTGCCGGCACGAGCCCCACCGGACAGTGTCGGGCAGCGCGGGTACCCGAACTACCCGAAGAGTGCCGGTCCGCCCGGCCGCCCGTGCCGCTCTGCTGCTAGCCGGGGCACGCGCCCGCCAGCCGCTGCGCTCTTAGCGGACAATACACTGTTCCGATTTTCACACTCTAAAAACTGTTCACGTTACAAACGACCATCCTACATCGGCTTATTAACTTAGTTTTTCCTTACAAGCTTTACTTTCCTTGGAAAAAATAACATGTCTGCGTTTCATTCCGCGTGAGATTTTAGTTCCATAATGCTTTTAACTCGATTCTGAAGAAACTATAGGGTTAAAAAAACTGATTTTTGGACATCTAATAGTACAGCAACTTAGCTTTCTAACAAAGCATTAAACTTTTCATTTACAAATCATGTATTGAAAAAGTTATATACTGGGCAGCTTAATGACCGATGCATTTTAGAATACACATTAACGCGAGTGCAATAGAGCTGTCTCAAATCATGAGTAATTGCGAGTTAATGAGCAGCATCAGTGCTGCGATAGCATGTACACGCATTCAGCGCGGGTTCGAACAGCGTTTCTGTGGACATTTCGCTAAATTGCTTGACGTTTCCTTGCTGCTAAGAAAAAATAAGTAGATAAATAAAAATAAACATCGTTAAGTTGCAATCGAGGGCATTAGAAAGGATTAACTGGTAGAATGTTAGTAGGTACAGCTTACGCTTAACCACTCCAAGGGAAGTACACTAATTACTGTTTCTCGATACAGGCGTGTGGACCATTGTTGTTGTTTTATTTTATTTTTCCCCCCTTTTCCCTTTGCTGGGGGGTAGCTGAAACCCCGAGGGAGTCACCTATTCGAGAAGTGACATTCAAGGTCGCAGTTATCAGTTTTGTATCGCTGGACAGTCTTTCATGTATCTTGAAACACTTGGGATTTTTTCTCACTGACTAAATTGTCAGTGTACTATCAGCTGCGAGGGGAAAAAATAGACGTGCGCAGTAATGCACCTGGTAAAAGCAGAACGTCCAATTTTGTGGTGCAGAAGCAAAACGGTAGCCGAATCGACTCGCGCCGGAAATATTAAGCACGTTGAAAGTCGTTGGCTTCGCGTTAGCCGGCTCCAGCAAATTTGTATGTAATTTTATACTTTGCTCAGTACTTACTTACACGGTGTTTCACTTTCACTTCATATTAAACTAAGTGATGGCTCTAACAAAAAGAATAAGATTATTCCTTAAATCGCTTCAGTTCCTTGTTCCTAGTAAACATACGTATTTCATGTATGTGGCAAAAAATTATATGCCTTACGGTGATGTGATATTTAATTTTGTTCAAAGTTGTCCAACTAATTATCTAGCTAAAATTCTGACAAGGTAAACAGGAAATCTTTAAAAATCCAGTAGTTTGCAAACACGGTATTCGTCTGGTATTCTTTTTACGTTCCTAGAAACTGTTGAAGGATGAGGAAGAACGTCTTTGGCACTTGCATTGGAGTACTGTCCTCCTATCTCCATCAGAGTCTGTGCGAGATCTGGAAATCCTTCTCCCGCAACTGTGCTGAAGGGCCGCAACTCTATTGCACACATTCTTACACATTTCTCCAGCACAAAAGATTTTGCTGACCCTGGAATATTGCTACAAACGTTCAAATCAGTATTCAGATAAGCTTTGCAGCTATTCAGGTGCCGTAACAGCGTAGTGGTACTGCCATCTCGTAACGACAATAATTTACGGCAGCCATTACACTCTGCAAATCCCACAGGATTATTTTCATTACCTACAATCATCATAAAACGCTCCCATACAATGCTGTCTCCAGATCTTTGTAAACGCTTGTAGATTCTCTCTGCCAGTTTCCTGGAAACGTCGTTTTTTTCTTCCTCAGATCGTCTACTCCTACGTTGGTACGATCGGTCCTGTTCGCTATTTACTTCAGACATAACGATAGATAACTTATAAATTGCTATGTAGGTAGCACAAAAGGTGCGTGAAGCCTACGCTTTGATTATTACAACGCCTTGCTCAGAACTGTCTGCATTCCCCCGCTCGCAGCGCCGCCTGTAGCGCTGTTGCACGGGCCCGGCGGGTACCCGCTCGCCCGGCGAGTGTCGGGACTCGACGGCGCATCGCAGCTCGCTCGCTGTGTACAGCGGTACACTGTGGCCCGACTACCCGCGGTGCGGGCAGCAGAGCGCAGCGGCCGGACGCAGGCGAGCTCGGGCGGGTAAAAGTGGCGCGCTGCACGGCTCTGGTCGTAACACATCTGAAATGTAACGGCCGCTGTTCAAAGTGCCATCGATGCGAACAAGAGGTGACCGAGACGTGTAACCAATGGCACCCCAAACCATCACGCTGGGTGATAAGCCAGTATGGCGATGACGAATACAGGCTTCCAATGTGCGTTCACCGCGATGTCGCCAAACACGGATGCGACCACCATGCTGCTGTCAACAGAACCTGGATTCATTCGAAAAAAAAAATGACGTTTTGTCATTCGTGCATCCAGGTTCGTCGTTGCGAACACCATCGCAGGCGCTCCTGTGTTGCAGCGTTCAGGGTAACCGCAGCCAAGGCCTCCGAGCTAATAGTACATGCTGCTACAAACGTCGTCGAACTGTTCGTGCAGATGGTTGTTGTCTTGCAAACGTCCCCATCTGTTGACTCAGGGATCGAGACGTGGCTGCACGATCCGTTACAACCATGCGGATAAGATGTCTGTCATCTCGACTGCTCGTGATACGACGCTGTTGGTATCCAGCACTGCGTTCCGTATTGCACTCCTGAACCCACCGATTCCATATTCTGCTAACAGTCATTGGATCGCGACCAACGCGAGCAGTAATGTCGCGATACGATAAACCGCAGTCGCGATAGGCTACATTCCGACCTTTATCAAAATCGAAAACGTGATGGTACTCATTTCTCCTCCTTACACGAGGCATCACAACAACGTTTCACCAGGCAAAGCCGGTCAACTGCTGTTTGTTTATGAGAAATCGGTTGGAAACTGTCCTCATGTCAGCACGTTGGAAGTGTCGCCACCGGCGCCAACCTTGTGTGAATGCTCTGAAAAGCTAATCATCTGTATATCAACGCATCTTCTTCCTGTCGATTAAATTTCGCGTCTTTAGCACGTCATCTTCGTGTAGTACCAATTTCAATGGCCAGGAGTGTAGATATTGCACTACAACGTAAAAGTGTTTGAAAATTATTCAAACACAATTTGTAAATTATGTAACTGTTGCAATGTCGTACATTTATATCCCATTTATAATGTATCGATTATTCCGGTTCTTCCCTTGTGACTGTTATTTGTCAACATGTACGGCAGAATTGGCGGGAGGGAGAGCACTTGGTACATTATAAGGAACAGATCATTTCGTTTCCAGGAATGAAGCGAATGAAATCACTCATCTCGGTATGTGAAGCCAATCTATGTGTAACCATTGGTAGAGACTGTCAGCAATACGACAGGGAGATTGCAAAGCATATATCACTTGAGGGAGGATGGCTGCGGAAAAACTCTGTGACAAGTGATTTGGACGTATTCCAGAGGTCTTCCCTAACGTCCAGCTTATCGCCGCTGTGAGAAATGACCCGGCAAGAGGAGGAAATGGACACGATTATCATCTCGACGATAAATATTTAAGGATCTCAAGAGCAAAGTAATCTTTTCTGGACAGCACGAGTTACACTCTCGCGTCTTCTTCCAGCTATTTGTGGTGCCTTCCAGAAGAAGTTATTGCCCACCGAATCCGAGTAGAGTTCGATTCATTAGATTTTAGCTACAAATTGAAAACATCAGAACATGTCCATTTTTATCCAAAAATGAAATCAGTTAGGAACTTACGAGTGTCATCACAAAAATTCACGGCAACCTGCCACTGTCACTGGTTTTTCTCGATGAAATTTCATAACTCCACAAAGAGTGTTCAGTGGGTTTCTATCAGCGAAACTTTCAGTATTTACAAATGTGCCGGAATTAATGATAAATACTCCGATACTTAACTGAATGAAACAGAAACAGTGTAATTATTGCAGAAATCTCTGCAGGATATACGAGTTAGAGAAGTATCATAATTAAGAGAAAATTGAGGAGTAGAATATGAACATATTTAGTTGGATGATACAGATGTAATACCTTCGTTAATTCTTCTATCATTCTTTATTAATTGGTTATGGCTGATCATTAAAATACATATATAAATTGATTGAAGTCTGCGACATGGAAATTAGCAGCGTATTATGATCCCAAAATTTCTATATATGACTCTTGTGTGAGAAAGCAGATTCTTTAAAACTAGTTACTTAGATGTATTAAAGTTCTTTTATTGATAATAAGACAGTTCATCAGTCCGTAATTCAATGATTTCGGAGGATATACTATATTAATTTTAAAATAATTAAAGAACGTGGAATAAGGTCTCTTCGGTTATTTTCCTCAATCCACGTCACGTTGAACCCTAAAACTACTCCTACTACTGAGAAAATCCCTGGAATATAGCCTCTCTTAGTATTACAGAAATAACTTTAAACTTTTATGATCTTCTTTAACATTTGTGCCTTATGTCAATAAATATATTCTATGAGAGTTAAGTGATACAGATTCCGAAGGACATTTCGGTACCTTCATTCTAAGGTACAGCGCAGTCAGTAAGAAGTGTAAACAGGTTTAAATTTGTCAATGCGTATTGGAATCGGAATCAGTTATCGTACTTTCACGTTATCTAGTGTTACATATCTCCATGAATGAAGACTAGTGATGACCGGATGCATCGTCAAAGGAGGATGTTGTGCTAAATGATGTGTGAACTCTGCGGGGCTGTCACAGTCTCACTTCTCAGCCACCACTGGAGCATTTCAGAGTACGGATCATCGGTGTGGGATCTATAACACTGCCCTTCTATCAAACGAAATCTGTATCACAACTCAGTTCAAAGGGAACAACTTTTACATTTCTGTCTTCTACATCGTTTAAACGCTCTAAAATCCCATGATGCTGATAACTGGATTGAGTGGAAAATTCTATTTAATATTTGAGTAAATTAGCAATATATGGTAAGAAACAACTGTTATGCATTACTTAAAAACAATAAATATGTTACATTCGATGTAACATGTTTGGAAATCTATGGGACTCGTCTACTGTGGTTATCAGTCTCTACACTTACAAACAACTTAAACAAACCTAAGGACAAGATACACGCTGCAGATCAAGGCGCCTTAGAGCGTTCGACCACTCTACCGCGGCTGAGCCACGTTATTCGTGGGATGCAATAAATGGCCTTCGACATCGCAGGTCAGAGATTCAAACAATTTGGTGAGTACCGCTGTGCCAGGAGCTGTTGCCAATAGTGATTTACTCTCTACGTTCGGTCAGCTAGTAGAAGCAAAATTGATGATGCCAAGCGCAAGCCTAGATGATAAATTCAATGCGCAGTGTACTAGTTTAAATGTAGAAATAATTGAGAATCTAAATTCAAAATTTAATGAAAAGTTTATGGTGCAGTTCGAAAAATTAGATGTGCTATTAGAACAGCATTGCAAGGATATCTTGGCTATAACTAGCAAGTTCACAGTAGCCCTTCAGGGTCACAAGGAGGAAGCTAAAAGAATCTCAAGCCCTATGATAATGGGCACAGTGTGAACTTAATGACCAAGATCTCAAGGATTCATTGTTGAAAACGAGGTCGTGGATGTAGAAGGATAAGGAGTCTCAATTGCATATAAAATAGTGAACCATCAAATGAATATAGAGTCGCTATGTGAGAGGGTAACAGGCTGGCACTGTCATGACCGGTCAAACTGTACTGCTTTGTGAAATAGAGACAAGAATTTGAGCAAGCCGGCCGCGGTGGCCGAGAAGACTAAGGCGCTCCAGTCACGGTCTGCACGGCCACTACGGTCGGGGGTTCGAATCCCCCCTCGGGTATGAATGTTTGTGCTGTCTTTAGTATAAGGTAGTTCATAAGTAGTATGTAAGTTTAGGGACTGATGACCCCGCAGTTAAATCCCATAAGCTTCACAAACATTTGAACAAAGATGAACCGGGAAATTTCTGTATTTGTTGTGGCTCTGTCGGCGAAGACTGTGGGCGAGGCCATTGCTCATGGCTTGGAGGGAAGTGAGTTCGGTGGAAATACAGGGACAGCTGACCCTTCACCCAGCATTATGTTCACCTCAATGACAACAGGTCTTGCCTGGCCAGCAGAGTGAGTACTCCCTGCCGTGACCATTTGCTCTATGGACGCTTCCAGTACTATGAGTGGAGCGGTCTTGCTGACCAGTTCATTCACGTAGACACCAGAAGCATCTCCTCTACTTTCCGAGTCGAGCTCTAAACTCGGAAAGCGCAGAATTCTCTACCTGTTAGCTTCAGTAACGAATTTCGACTGTAGTGTCCTGCAACAGAAATAATTCCGCCTAACTGCAAAATTTTCAGGATTGGTTTGAGTCCACGCGATTCAGTCAGAAAAACTATTGAGCACGTTTGGTCAGCATTGAACGTCAGAAGCGAACCTGTGGTGGCAAATAAGGGATATAATCTGTTCTGATTTCGCGCGATTAAGCAGTGAGATTCTCTCGAAATAATGGGACCGCTCAGACCAACAGATGGTTTTGCATTCTGTGGAGATAAGGGCCTGTTACGTTCCTGATATGGGAACTGACTGGAATGTTTAATGTGTGACGTGTGAGCAGTGAATCACCTAGATCTACCAATGGAAGTGCAGGTCATCGGCGTTGCTATTTCATTAACATCCGAGGCTTTGTTCAATATGTTGTAGGACAGTGATGAGCTAGACGTACTACCAGTGAAAGGTGCAAGTATTAAGAATGCTGCAGGTGCCACGTCAAAGCCAGTTAACAAACAGGCCTTGCTTGAGTTTTCCACACAAAAGGATAAGATTTACAGCCGGTTCTTGTAGTCAACCCACTGTTGGTAACTGCTACTCTTGGAGCAACTGGTTAAGTTGTAAAGATGATGTGACTGGTTGCCAGTCAATAGTAGTGATTGTGTAAATGGGTGACAGACGACATCTCCATTCCCATCCCAGTCGTGCATACCAGCGCGGCCCACAGCGCGGATGTGAGGAAATCGTCAGTATGGGGAACGGCGGCCGGCACGCCGATCAAGTACAATCCCCTTTTGTCCCAATTTGATCGAAGGAACAACTGAGCAGAGTGATTAGGGAAAAAAACCTTACATGCCAGAGCAACATAAAATGATATTTTATTAGTTACGTCCGATTCATTTCTATTTGAGAACAAGCCTGGAAGACTCTCGAATTGTATTTGCGTCCTACAAATAAAAGATGAAGAGTTCTTTCTTGACCATCCATATCAAATTCATTTGCCAAAATGCAAGGCGGTTGATAAAGAGACAGAGCAGATGTTGCAGTAGGGGGTAATTTGGAGATAAAGCTGCATCCACAACAACGCTGGATTATTCGAAATTCAGCCAGGAAAAGTTAGCCAATGTACACCTACACTTATTTTGTGTTTACTGATTAAACAGAAAATTAAGCAATTTAAGTGTAATTCACGGACCCATGGTAATAATTTATAATGAATTGTTTGTTTCATTTCGTAGAATTAAAGGATTTCTGTGTTACCTGTAGATTACAATTGTGTTTTTGTCTACCGTGTTTCGATTAGACGAAACTATTTCGAGCTAGCAGTTACGCTTTGGGAAGGTGAGTAATAATAATTGAACACATGAAAAGCCTGCCCCACTCGTTAGTGAAATGTTGCTTGAGAGGAAGTTTGTAGCTAGTAGTATGCCGTGAGAATTAAAAAAGTGGAGACAGAGTTGAGAATGTCAATCTTGTGGCAGGGTACACTCTGGGAGTGACTGCCTATGTTCTTGGCACCAACTATGCACAGCAAACACATCCTCTACGAGTACTTGCTGAAGAATTGTCGGATAGAAAGATTAGGCCGTGTGTCTGCACCTCACTCCGCCAAAACAGACGAGTTTCAAGTTGATTTTCTGCTCATGCCGACCACCAAAACAACAACACACAGTCATGTCACAACAAGGTAATTTATCCTTTTAATGTAACCACTAGATTAACGAATTTCAGCTCAAAATACGTAACTCCAAATGTATACATCTACATCTACATACATACTCCGCAATCACCGTAAGGTGCGTGGCGGAGGGTACACTGTACCAATACTAGGCATTTCCTTTCCTATTCCATTCCCAAATGGAACGAAGAAAAAAAGAATGCCTATATGCCTCCGTACGACCCCTAATTTCTCTTATCTTGTCTTTGTGATCTTTACGCGAAATGTAAGTAGGCGGCAGCAAGAGCGTACTACACTCAGCTTCAAATTCCGGCCCACTAAATTTACTTAACAGAAATTCACGAAAAGAACGTCGTCTTTCTTCCAGCGATCCTCAATTGAGTTGCCGGAGCATTTCCGTGATACTCGCGCATTGGTCGAACCTACCGGTAACAAATCTAGCTGCTCGCCTCTGAACCGCCTCTATGTCTTCCTTTAAACTGATCTGCTGCGGGTCCCAAACACTTGAGCAATACTCAAGACGTGGTCGTACAAGCGTTTTATACGCGGTCTCCTTTACAGGTGAAGTACATCTTCCCAAAATTCTCCCAATAAACCAAGGTCGGCTGTCCGCCTTACTCACAACTGTCCTTACATGTTCGTTCCATTTCTTATCGCTCTGCAATGTTACGCAGATTTGAACGACGCGACAGCAGCAAGAAGATCACTACTAATGCTGTATTCGAACATTATAGGATTGTTTTTTTCTACTCATGCGCATCACCTTACATTTTTCTACATTGAAAGCTAGCTGCCATTCTTCGCACCAAAAATTAGAAATTTTGTCTAAGTCATCCTATATGCTATTACAGCCAGTTGTAGACGACACCCTCCCATACACCACATCATCATCAGCAAGAAGGAAAGGCAAGGTTGTAAATTTCTGAAGAATTCTCATAAATTAGTAGTACACAGATAGTATTCAATAACATGTTATAAACAAAGTACAATTGCCACAACACTGCCAATGTCATTATCGCCAGTGTCAGTCTCCTATTCGTGTATGATAGCAACTAGAAATGTGCAGTACAGGAAAATGAAAAGGAATGATAGGAGATGGCCTTTTGTATGCACTGAAACATAATTGGTATGTTTAACTACGGACTACCTGGTAAACTGGGAGAGCACTACCCTGTAAAAACAAAAGGAATGGAGAAACTTACAGTAAAGTTCAAAAGTAAACTGATATTTATTGTCTTTTGAAGTAATGAATACTTATATTGTTTTCATTGAGAATGGATTGGTATGGGTTGATGAGAGATTGCATGGAAAACTAAATATAAAACGAAAAAAAAAAAAAAAAAAATGCGCCGGCCGCGGTGGCCGAGGAGACTGAGGCGCTTCAGTCACGGTCTGCACGGCCCCTACGGTCGGGGGTTCGAATCCCCCTCGGGCATGGATATTTGTGCCGTCCTTAGTTGTAGGTAGTTCATAAGTAGTTTGTAAGCTTAGGGATTGATGACCCCATAGTTAAGTCCCTTAAGCTTAACAAACATTTTAACATTTTTGAAAAAATTTCAGTCCCAGCGATATGTGCTCTCTCTCTCTCTCTCTCTCTCTCTCTCTCTCTCTCTCTCTCTATATATATATATATATATATATATATATATATATATATATATATCGAGAGCACATACCGCTGGGGACTGCAATATATATATATATATATATATATATATATATATATATATATATATATCGAGAGCACATACCGCTGGGGACTGCAATATATATATATATATATATATATATATATATATAGTGCTAATTATGCTAATTAAATCCTGAGTCTGCTTAACGTTTCGAGTGCAAAGACGAATCGTAAAATTTCTGTATTTCTTGTGGCTTCGTCTGCAAAGACTAGTCGCTAGACAGCTTTGTCTGTCGGCGAGGCCATTGTTCACGGCTTAAACAGAATTGAGTATAGTACAATAGCATGAACCGCTGAGCATTCCCCCAGCTACAGGCTCCCGTCAATGACAACAGGGCAGTGAGGGGCCAACTGAGTGGGTATTCCCTTCCGTGACTTTTTCCCCTCTGGACGCTGCCAGTCCTGTAAATGGAGCTCTCTTGTTGAACAGCTCATTTATGTAGACAGCATAGGCATCTACATTACTTGCCGAGTCGAAACTAAAACGCTCCTGAAGTGGAATTATTCCACACGTTAGGGGCCGTAACGACTTTCGTCCGTGGTACCCTCTAACACAAATAATACCGCCTAACTCGGTCTTGCTTTAGTTTTACATACAAAAGGGTAACTTTTTCAGCCGGGTCTGGTAGTCAACACGCTGTTGGCAACTTCTATTCGGGGAATAATTGTTTAAGTCGCAAAGATGCCATGACTGATTGCCTATCCAAAAAAGTGATTGACTATATGGGTGGCGAAAGGGCAGTTGTGCTATTTTTTGAGCCACTGGTTATATGCGCAAGTGACAACCATCCCCAACACTAACCCGGCCGTTCATACCAGAAATATAACAAACAGTCACAAAGGCCGTTCCAACCGTTACTTACAACGATTGGACACGGCTTCTTCGCAGCGGAGGGACAGCTCAAGACCACCCTTACTTCGGACTTTTCCCGCCTCTGCAGGGCAGCAACCAGCATGACACCAGACTGCAAAGGCCTTAACCAATGTTAGACAGGTTGGTAAAAAGTTCCTAATTTTTCCAGCGGACGAATAATGTGGTTCGACGTACTTGGCAACAAAATCAGCGAGAGAAGTCTTCCCGCCCTTATTGTGTGCTAGTCTTGAAAGGAATCTGTTGACAAATTAATGTTGTACGTATGTCGCCGCTATTGTAGTAGATGTTGGGGCTGAATTACCGTAGCAGTCATCAACTTCGCCGCCTCGATGCATACGTGTTAAGTGACTTCCTGCAAGATTACAGAAATGCGACAGTTTGCATATAGAACGTTAGGCGTAATCTGTATAAACGTGCTCTCCCTGCAGCACTAGCAACATTCCCACTGACAATCACGAACATAAAAATGACAAACACATCATTTGGGTCCCTATGAAGTGAACATTTTTGACAAGTTACTTTAATCACTGATTTCTATGGAGGATTTTGCAAAACTTTCCTTCCTTGCAAACCTTAGCATGATAACAAAATAATAATAATTACAATAAAAAAATAAAAAATACAAAAAATCAAGATATAACGTCCACCAAATCGTTTACTCCTGTTCCAAGCGATGACGTTAGATACAAGTGGCAATTGATTTTTAATTATAAAGTATCAACAAATTGGTCTTCTTGAGAAAGAAATATCTTATCATTGCCAATCTAAATTTTTCATCCACTCTATTTGGGTAGTAACAATTTTACTGCACAAATATCGATTCTCATCGGCTACTTTTAGTGACTCATTTTTTATCTAATTGTTATTTGCTTCGAAGGTTAACCACCATCCGACGCAAAGAAGTCCGCGCATCACACACTAACAAAGAGTGCCAATCGTATTAGCGATGAACAAACACTTGAAGGTAAAAGTACAAAATCTTAAGCACATCCTAGAAGGAAACGGTTATGGTAAGAACTGTCGCAACAAACGATTGAAAGAGAAGAACAGAAGGAAGAACAAAACATCACCCTGTTGCCATTATTATAAGGAGTCACCAAAAGAGAGTGCAAAATTCTTCGTCGAATGGGCATAAAACTTACATTTTGAAGCAACAACGAAACGAGAAATGACATTAGGTAAGTGAAGGATCCAATCGAAAGTTTTCACACAGCCCGGTGTGTGAGTGTAGCCAAGTGCAGACAGGAGTAACTGGGCGACCGATTAAAACAAGGATAGCCGAGTACGAGAAATACGTTCTTCTGGGACAACAAACGAAGTAGGCACTGGCGGAAGATCAGGAAAAGTGCGGCACACAGATAGGTTTTCGGGAAGTCTGCGAATTGGCAAAACAAACCCTCACTTTGAAGAAGAAAAACAGTGAGGCTATAGAAATAGATAAGCGACCCGAAAATACGAACAGTGCGTCTTGGCTGCCCGCAGTTGCAGCGCTGGAAGACAAACCCGCGTTCAGTGCAGTCTATACGCGCCTGCACCAAAAAACACCGGCCGCGCGCACATAGAACAAAGAGCACGCGCTAGTGCTAAGTCACAGCTACAACCCATCAATAGATCAAATGTTCGTATATCTATAGGACTGAACTACTCCAAACAGCCCCTAGGCTTACAAACTAGTTAAATCAACTTATGCTGAAGACAACAAATACACCTATGCCTGAGGGAGGACCCGGAACTCCGACGGCGTGCAGCGGCGTGCTCCACAGCTAGGCGGCGTGGAACGCTCGGCCATTCCACCACGCCTTCATCAATAGTAGCTCTCACATATCTGCAATAGATGTGATAGAATCTAAAGAGTGTGCCAACCGTATTTATTACCCATAACTTCTGGTATATCATAAGATACTGTTGTCTTCGAATTTTGAAACATGTCTAATTCTAGAGTACAAATTCTTGCATGAAATATTTCCCTGCATTTTTGTTTTTATTAACACTTGCTATTATACGTTGAAGTAGCTATCATGTGAATCTCTTATAAGCGTGCAAAGTGGAAAAACGCATGAGCTGACAATGTGGCAACACCAACCCATTTAACAGAGAGGTAAGTTCGTGGTCTATTTGAAGAGACATGTTTCACAACCAGATGCGGGGTTTAACTTCCCATAATATTGATTTTCATTATATTTGCTGAAGTCTAAAGAACAATACATGAAATTACGTACCGAAATGCAATATGACTGAGATACTTGCGAATTCGAACAGCAGCTCTGTAGAAATCCTAATATTCCAGGTTCATAAAAATATTTGTATTCGAATTCATTATTTAATTCCATAAAGTATACGTCATTTGTACCGTTTAAGATTAGTTACACAGGTACGTCACGGTCTGCACGGCCTCTACGGTCAGGGGTTCGAATCACCCCTCGGGCATGGATATTTGTGCCGTCCTTAGTATAAGGTAGTAGATACGTAGTTTGTCAGTTTTGGGACTGATGACCCCGTAGTTACGTCCCATAATCTTAACAAACATTTGAACACAGGTACGTAAACCTCTATGTCATAGGGTTTTATAGAATAAAGTTATTATCAAAAGGGGCTGCGGCGGATTAGCCGTGCGCTTTGGGGGGCCGTGCTGCGTGTGCGCGCGGCCGTGGGCCGTCAGGAGTTCGAGTCCCCCGTCGGGCATGGGTGTTTGTGGTGTCCTTAGGTTTGTTTAACTTAGTTTAAGTAGTTTGTAAGCTAAGAACTAATAATTCAGCGCCGCACTGAATTAGCCGCGCGTGCTGGAGCTCCGTGTTGTGGTGCGCGCGGCAGTGCCGTCGGGGTTCGAATCCCCCCCCTCGGGCGCGGATGTTTGTGTCGTCTTTAGTGTAAGGTAGTTCATAAGAAGTTTGTAAGTTTAGGGACTGATGACCCTTAAGCCTTACAAACATTTGAACATTTGAATAACCGAGCAGTTGATTCCGATAGATTTACAAACATTTGAATATTTATTATCAAAAGAATAACAGGTTTCACATATATCAGTTTGTAGCAACAACGTTATGAGTAGTGTGCTACTTTGTAGTCTTTCAGGTGCTCGTAACCGCCTGTTTCGGTCTACAGACTGCCGCGATACGTATTTTAACCTATTCGTATTTTTCTTATTTGTCAATTCTGCAATAATCCGAGTATTTTTAATTATAAGTGTCTTATCTCGTATGTTTGTTACATACTGTAAATTCAAGCAGTCCGCAAAATAATGGAGAGTTATCTGCCTCTTTGAACAGTCAAACCATCACTTTAACTGGTCCATGGAGAAAGTAGCTGTATAGAGAGACACAGGGACTGTGCCTGTTGAGAACCTAATCTTGGTAAACACCCGCAGTAAGCTGTGTCGCCATGGTTGATAGGCTTCAGGCTGCTGTCCTGGGCTGCGGTGTGACTGGGGCACCAAGGCCACTGCTGGGGAACTTCAGGAGCCTATGACTCCGCCTGAGACCTCTGACTCCAGTACACATCCAGATTCCCAAGTCCCCGCCATTCGACAGTTGCCTAACATGTTTGAGGCACTGCCCACTGGTAAACGTTCGTCTGAGCCAGCGCGTTTGGGTTGCCTGTTGCGTCGCTTTCTGAGAAGCCCAGATAAGCACAAATGGTGGGTTTATTTGCCTCTGGGAGCTACAATGTTAGGCGGGTGATTGAACTCCATAGGGATGTAGCAGGAAGGTCGGAAAAGCACGCAAGTGTCTAATCAGATTGATTGCAGGGGTTCTCAGTCGAGATGTGGGAGAGGCTCTGCCGAGGGCGATAGGGGGCACTGAATGCATCCGGCTGCTAATCGTTGCTCATGGCGCCACTAATGATGCCTGCCGCCTGGGATCAAAGACCATCCTCGTTTCCTACAGGCGGTCAGCGGCATTGGTAAAAGTAGAAGGCCTTGCTCGGAAGGTGCATGCAGTGCTATTCATTCTTAGAATCATTCCTAGAAGCGATCGCGGTCCTCTAGTTTGAACAGGGTGAAAGGCTTAAACCAGTGGGTCAGGCGATTTTTGGCGTTCTCGGAAGCCATTTTCTCAACCTCCACTATCGGATGGAGAAATGTAGGTTCCCCCTTAATTTTTCTGGCCTGCACTACACCTAGGAAGCGTTTACGGGTAGCGGAGTATGTGTGGATTGAGCATGTATGTTTTTATGACAGAGAAATCCCTCCACCCTCTCCACACACTGAGGTAGCTTGCTGGCGATACGTGATTCACATTCATTACAGTGTCCAAATCATTGGGATATTCGAAGCTAATATAGAGATTATAGAGAATTCAAGAGATATATTTCATTTTGTGTGTGTGTGTGTGACAGCTCAGTTCCACAGACTGAAATCAAACACTGCAACAAGGGAGACAGGAAATTCATACCACTCATTTCTCGTATTGGTGACCAGTTAGAGAATTTATCTTTGCGGTGTGATTACCTCAGGTACGGCAATAAGTGAGTGTTCACCGGGGAAATCGCTGCTCTAATCGCATAGCTGTACATTCTTCTTTTATAACGATAACAAAGACAGACTTAAGTAGCTCGATTCTGTAAAAAAGAATATCCAGATATTTAAAGATTAATTGACTGTAGTGTGTCTGACGTGACCCGCAAGAATTCCTCTCTTGCGTCAACATGTTGATTTGAGAGAAGCACTTGCACCCAACTTCTTCAATTAATCTATCTGTTTTCCCTGCCGTTTCTACCTTAAACAGCTCCTTTTAGTTCCACGGGTACTATTCCATGATTTATCAACGTGCACCCAATCATCTTGTCCATTCTCCATGTGAAAGATTCTATGAAGTTCCTTGCTTGCCCGATTCTGCGGTGAACCTTCTCATCCGCTATCTTACCAGTACACAAATTTTTAACATTCTTCTCTTGTACCACATCTCAAATGCTTTTCTCCTCTTACGGTTGTTCCACTGTTCATGCTCATATATTGCTGAGTCCCTAGCATTCATTTTCAGAAAATTATTCCTCAAATTAGGCCCTGTTAAATACCTGTACACTTTTCTTGGCATTAAGTGCTGCCTATGCTTTTGTAATTCTACCTTTTACGTTCTCCTTGCTTAGTTCGTTGATGGTAACTTTGCTTCAGAGGTAGCAGAAAATTTTTAATATGTTTACTATGTGATAATCGATTTTAATGTTCAAATGTTTGTGAAGGTTATGGGACTTAACTGTGGGGTCATCAGTCCCTAAACTTGCAAACTACTTAGGAACTAGCTTATACTAAAGACAGCACAAACATCCATGCCCGGGTGGGGGATTTGAACCCCTGACGGGGAACGGCCTCGCGCATCGTAGCATTGCGCCTCAATGCGCTCGGCCGCTCCGCTGCGGCGACGAAGATGGTCTAAACTAAATAAGTAATACAGAGACATCTATATTGATTCAGTTGTATATCAAATAATTACAGTTAGTAAGAACGTAATTTGTAAGTGTAATATAGGAAATTTTCTGGGGAAAATCGCATGAAGCTGCGTTTTGCCAGAGCATGAAGATTATGCAACAGATCTGCTACAGAGATTGCAGACCTCTTCTGCAGTGATGCTGCGCGGTATAACATGGTCATCAAATAGAACTGACGAAGAAATTAGGAAAAAATTCAAAGTACTGCAGATCCTTTTGTATTATCTTGGAAATTGGACGGGGAAAACGAGAACAGTGTTCAAATGTTTGTAGAGCTTATGGGACTTAACTGCGGGGTCATCAGTCCCTAAACTTACAAACTACTTAGGAACTACCTTATACTAAATAAAGAACAAACATCCATGCCCGAGGGAGGATTAGAACCCTCGAGCGGGAGCGGCCTAGCGCATAGGAGCATAGATTTTAATTTTAACGTTCATATGGGAAATTAAATACATGGTGCAGCTGTTGTCATCCAGTACGCATTCAGTTGAAAACAATTATTTAAATGTTCCGAAAAGCTTCATTAAGAATTTTCCAAATTTCTGTGGAGTAGCTCATTTCTGTTTTGTTAACTAAAATGAAATCTAGTCGCAGCTACATGAGTAATTTTAATCGTCAAGTATCTGATTCGTTACGTAGTCACGCATCTGTTCTTATACCAGAACCAGTCGCTCTTCCCTTACAAAAAGAGGCAAAATCTTCTTATGGGAATGTAGTTCAAATTATGGGTATATACATTTCTTGGATTGAAAATGAAACAAGGGAAAGGAAGAAGGAGTGAGGAGCAAAGTTCCCGAGGACTTTGGTACCACGGAACATCGATCCTTGTTTGGGACAAACGGATAAAAGTAATGGTGTCTAATGTATAGCTGCGTACGGCACTGCGGCTCTGGTTGTTCTATTTTATATGGGCTGTTAGTAACTTTCGTTTTAAAAGCACGGTTAGCAATATGACAAAAAAGCTAAAAAGTTTTCTGGTCGGGAAGTATGGAACTAGTGGTGTTGCAGCCTTCTTTTTGCGAGGAATAATACACCTGAGATAAGAGTCGCCCGCGGCTGCGGCCCGTGAAGCGGCGGCAGCTTTGCGGAGCACTGAAATCATACGCCACAATGGATGGGCAGCTTTAATTTTACTCTCAGAGATATATTTCCACACTATCTGGCAGCCGTCTCGCCTCGGTGTAAAATTTGAGCAGGGGAGACGAGTGTGAGCGGCAGTCTTCCGCGTTGTTGGTTTGAACGGTAACGGACACTACGGTCGACAGTAACGGTGACAGCCCACTTCCCGAGATTTGCGAGCCAGCTCTATCTCCCTCGTACCGAGAACCGCTCTCTGACAAACACGATGCCGTACACATGTTCAACAAAGTCCTATTTCCCCGTTTTAACATACGTATTTCCATTTTAGCCACCCACTATCGAACTTTTAAGAAAATTCCGTAAACAATCGTAACTAAAAAAAAAATCGCACTGACGTGTTTTACGTCCCACTTTAGATTTGTAGTTTTATACGTTTTAGCAAACATTTTGGACCAAAATAATAATGTGAACAATAAAAAATTAATTAATAAGAATGTCTGAAACCTTTTTAGGAAATCAAAAATTTTTAGTTAGTGACGGGTTTTAAACAACTTATCTTCAGCGTCACAGTCTAACGCATTGCCCACTACGCTACGGCCAACGCTTAAAAGTCGCGTTCTTTAATCTCATACTACTGATGGCTGTTATTAACTGATGCTAATATGGCACTTGTAGACACTAGATTATGATTTATCGTACGAAGAACGACGTGTTTTACTTAATTCTTCAGTGCGCCATTGCTTTGAAATGAAAACGTGTAAGTTGAAATAAGAAAATCATCAAATATGCAACGCAAGATGGCTTATGCCAGAGAGAGTTCTGGGCGAGGAATGTCACGTAACATTTGCGAACGGCTGGTTTTCGTTAATTCAGTGGAGGGAGTCAAATCTCTGTTATTTTTGCAAATATCTCTCAAACGATAAGAGATATGAAAAAAAAACATAAGAAAACAAAGCTGTAAAGAATCTTTGGTTATTCAATTTTAGCGTCAGATGAACGGTTTATATGCAATTAAAATTACATTACAAACGACCTTTCTTTGGTATTACTAACGTATTTCTTGTCGGAAATATTTGAAAAAGCGAGGTTCTGGTCTCTGGTAGCCAACATTTATGTCTGTAAAATTTGGTGCCAATAGGTTGAACGGTTCGACCAAAAAAGTGGGAACACGTTACAAGCAGACAGACATCGTTAAGTCGCCGTTATTTTTGCAAATATCTCTGCAACGATGCAAGATATGAAAACAAACAAAAAAAAAACATAATAGAGCGAAGTTGTAGAGAATTTTCCTCTATACCAATTAGGTTATTCAATTTTCGTGTCAGATGAACCGTTCGTTTGCAATTACATTACAAACGGCTTTCTTTGGTATAACTACCGTATTTTTTGTCCGAAAAAATTTGCAAAAGGGAGGTTCTGGTCTCTGTCGGCCTACAATAATGTCTGTAAAATTTGGTGTTGATCAGTTGAACGGTTCGTCTTAGAAACGGGGAACACGATACGGACAGACACAGAGACAGACGGACGGACAGACATACAGACATCCCAAAATCGCCGTTATTTTTGCAAATATCTCTGAAACGATACGAGTTATGAAAAAAACATAAGAGAGTAAAGTTGTAGAGAATATTCTCCACTACAAATTCGGTTATTCAAATTTCGTGTCAGGTGAATCGTTAAACCGTTATTTTTATTTAAATTTCGAGCTGTCAAAAAACGATCGCAAAGGCCAACTTTTAGTGTTATTACCGTAACCTAAAGTGAGCCAAAATAATAAATAAGAACGAAAAAAAGAAGACCTTTACGATGTGCTGTAAAAATAGCACCTACATCGGGTAGAGGTACAGCAAAAATTATATGCCAATAGTTGTGAACATTACAATCAGAGATCGCATTTGGGAAAAACTAAACCTCTCTTCAACAACGTCTCAACCTGGTTATCGAGCTGAAGAATATTCACATCTTCGGTCCGTTAAAGTAGTTTCTGTAATTTTCTGAAAATTTTTTAGCGAATCTTTCGGCGTCTACAGTATCTACATACGTTATTAACAAATCCGAGTGTCAAGTAAGCTGCGTGAAAGTGAATATAATACATGGGTAAAGAATATAAAATCATGTTTTTACTGACTTTCGGCCTTAGGAATCGTAGTGGCAAAGCTTTTCAGACAATGTTTGGAATATATTTTTCATCTGCATCTACTTATGCATGGTTACTCTGATGTCCATGCCAAATTTGGTGGCAGATGTTTCGTCGAACAAAGCTCAACCTTCAGAGTATTCGTCTATAGCTCCGTTGAAAGGTGCGTGGGATAAACAAAAACTTAAATCGTCCTGTGAGAGCTCTGAATTCTCTTATTTTATCACGAAGGTCATTTCTTTCTATATAACGGCGTGTCAAAAAATATATCCATATACACAGGAGGAATTTTATTATTGAAATCTTATGAAAATAACATATATTGCTGCAGAAAAAAGGACTTTCTTTTGGTGATTGCCACTTCGTCTTATGTATCATACTCCCGACACTGTTCTCGCCGCGGCGGAGCGGCCTAGCGCAATTAAGGCGCTATGATACGATTCGCGAGGCCGTTCTCCGACGGGGGTTCGAATCCCCCATCGGGCATGGATGTTTGTGCCTTTGTGCCGTATTTAGTATAAGCTAGTTCATACATAGTTTGTAAGTTTAGGGCCTGATAATCCTGTAGTTAAGTCCCGTAAGCTCTACAAACATTTGAACACTGTTCTCGTTTTCCCCGTACAATTTCCAAGATAATACAAAAGGATCTGCAGTTCCTTGAATTTATTCCTAATTTCTTCGTCAGTTGTGTTTGATGAGCATGTTATACCGCGCAGCAATACTGCAGAAGAGGTCTGCAGTCTCTCTAGCAGATCTGTTGCATAATCTACACGCTCTGGCAAAAAGTAGCTTCATGCGATTTTCCCCAGAACGTTTCCTATATTACCCTTACAAATTACTTTCTTACAAACTGTAATTTCTTGATATACAACTGAATCAAAGCCTTTTTTGTAATGTATTGTGTAATCGAAATTGTAAGAAGGCTACCCAGATCGTCCCCTAAATCACTTAATTAGATTAGGAAAAGCAGACATCTTGTATCACTTCCCTTGGGAACACCAGATATGATTTCTTATTACAGTTGTTTTAGTACTAAAACTATGACCCTATCACTTGGAATCACGAATACAGTCTCACAAATGAGACGACACTCGGATAAGCACTTTGGTTAGAATGGTTTTAGGGGGAGTTTTGTTAGTATCAGCTACAGACTTAGTGACACATGCGATTTAATGTTGAAGTAATGAATGTAATTTTATTATTATTTTCTTTCGGTGCACATGATATTTATTAAAAATATAATATTTTTCATGTCAGTATATAAGTGGTTATAAGTGGTTTCATTAGACAAATTTCAATTTTTGCAATAAGGTAAAATATAATGCTTTACGAGGGATGTGATACAGGCCACCGAAATGAATAAATATTTCGCTGAATTGAGACCTCAGTTTTTCTGTGATAAAATACCATTTATATTTCTTTGTTCGTTGATTTATTTTTGCAACAAATTTCATTTATATGGATTACGATTTTTGTGATCGATTGGAATGTCTAATGGCATAGTCCTTAACATTGTAATGGTTTCAAATGAAGAAATAACACCTCATTACTCTGCTGGTGAACGTGCTGTGGTGTGCAGAGTTGTGGTCTTGGAATGAATGAGGTCCGGCGAGAGGCTGCAGTAATTTGGCGCGCTAATAACTGCCACACTGCGGACAGGGCTGGCAATTGAAGCCCTCTAATAGCCATGCATAGATGAATGCTCCACCCTCCACTGCCGCGGAACCCATGGCGTGTACACACATACGTGCTGCCCACCACATATTCAGTTATTCAAGTGGCAAACTCCAACACTGAATCTGTAGTGTTATGGAGGTACTTACAACAGAAGCGATGACATTATAGGCAGTAACAGTCATGAGGGATATCTTTAGTGAACCTTCCACTAAATTACTGAGAATGAATCGATTTCAAGGTTTTGCTTTAATTTTATGAAAGTTGCCACAGCTTTAAACATATGTAATTGGATACTCCTGTGTTACGTATTCTCGGTTTTCATACGATTAATTTCCGTGAGAACACTCTTTGGGAAAGAGGACGGTTGTCTTCGATTTATTGGGAGAATTTTGAGAAGCTGCTATCATGCGTATTTTAGTATCACTTAACAAAAGCTAGTGTGCGAGCTCAGACTGAATACCAATTAGGTTCATTTGGAAATATCCTGATGCAATCCCTCCATACCTGTCATTTACAACCACTCGCCCAGCGAAAGGTCCTTATTTAAAGACTGGAAAGTTGCAGAGTTCACCCCAAAAATCAAAACTGGTAACGGAAGTGATCCGCAAAATTACAGTCCTATATCAGTGACGTGTGTTAGAAGGATTTTTTTAGCATATACTTTCCTCAAACATTGTGATCTAGCTCGAAGAGAATGACATGATGACTCATAGTCAATATGGATTCAGAAACTTTCGTTCTTATGAAACACAACTAGATCTTTACTCACATGAAGTAATGAGTGCTATCGACAAAGGGTCTCATACCTATCCCATATTTTTATATTTCCGGAAGACTTTTGACACTATACCTCACAAGCACCTTCTTATCAAATTGCGTGCTTATGGAATACAGTCACAAGCGTGCGATTGGATTCGGGATTTCCTGCCAGAAAGGACACAGTACGTAGTAGCATACGAAAAGTCATCGAGTAAAACGTAAGTGATATCTGGCGTTCCGCATGGATGTCTCCCTGGGGGGCTCACTCTTCTTTCCTGAGTACGTGCGTGGCGAGCACGGGGCCCTGAGCTAATGCAGTCTTCGATCCTTCTTTACTTCCCGGACAGCATTTCCTCTCCCCCTCCCCTCCTTTCCTATCCTAACACCTTCCCCTCCCCACCAGGGGACTGATAACCTTAGCAATTTAGTCCCCCTTTCCCGACCAAATAACCCAACCCAACCTAACGAGCGAAGTTTTATAGGGACCCTACAATTGCTTGTCTTGACTAACGTTTTATAAGACAGTTTGAGGAGCTCTCTTAGACGGATTATGCTGTAATTTATCGGTTAGTAAAGTCACCAGAAGATCAAAAGCAACTGAAGAATGATTTAGATGAGATATCTGCATGTTACAAAAATTGGCAATTGACCCTAAAAATCTAGAAGTGTGAAGTGATCCGTAAGAGCAGTAAAAGAAATCCGCTTAACCTCATTTACGCGATATATAAGATAAATATACTGGGCATAAATTCAGCTAAATACCTATGAATAACAATTAAGAACTATTTAAATGAGAAAGGACACAATGAAAGTATCGTAGGGAAAACGAGCCAAAGGCTTACGTTTCATTGGCAAAGCAATTGAAAGATGCACTACAATAGCGCGTCGTATTCTGGAGTATTGCTGGGCATTGTGAAATACAGACCAAAGTAGGTCTGAGGGAGAATTCAGAAAATGTTCAAAGAAGGGCAGCGTGTTTTGTATTATCGCAATATAGGGGAATGAGTGTTCGGCGGGAAAGAGTGTCACGGAAAAGATGCAGGTGTTGGTACGGAAATCATTTAAAAAAGGCGTTATTCATTACGGCAAGACTGATTTGCGAAATTTATTTCTCCAACTTTCTCTTCCGAATGTGAAAAACTTTTATTAGCACTTACATAGGAAGACATGATTATCATAATAAAATTATCGAAACCAGATCGAAAACTGAAAGATTTAGATGTTCCATTTTCCTGCGCTCTATAAAGGAACGGAACAGTAGAGAAATATCATAAAAGCGGTACGATAAACTCTCTTCCACGCATTTAAATGTGATTTGCAGATCTAGATGTTACGAAACTCCAATCGCCAACATTCTCCTCCGATTGCGAAAATATATTGTTGACTGCCACTTACATAGGTAGAAAAGATCATGAGAATAAAATACGAGAAATCAGAGCTCGAACGGAGATATTCAGGTGTTCTTTCTTCCCGCGCGCTATTCGAGAATGGAATGGGAGATAAATAGTATAACGGCGGTTCGATGAACCTTCTGCCAGGCACTTAAATGTGATTTCCAGAGTATCCCATGTAGATGTAGAATTCATAACCTGAAGAAGCATTATGTCAAGTTGAAAGTGGAAAGTTTCACCCAGTAACAAAATCGTTAAGTTATGGAAATTAATAACGCGGCTCTGTAGCACGTTGGAAGACTGCCGGACTACAAATCAAAAGGTTGCGTGTTCGATCTCCGGCAGGTCCTAGTTTTTTTATCTGTCACTTTCCACTAGTTAATAAAGACGAATGCATATCGGTAAACCTAATCAGTCAAACTTTGCGGAACTTGTTGAGAACGCTTTAACTGACGTATGAAGTAATACTTATGCTGAAACATATGTCATAAATTTTTGTTAGCTTGGTGCTATAAGTAAAAACGTTATTCAGTGATGATATAGTGCTATACAATTACTAAGGCCGCGGCGGATTGGCCTAGCTCATTTTGGCGGTATGCTCCGATGCACGTGGCCGTTCCCCATCAGGGGCTCGAATCCACCCTCGGGCTGTGTTTAGTATACGTTAGTTTACAAGTAGTTCGTAAGTTTAGTGATTGATGACCCCGTAGTTACATCCCATAAGACTAACAAAAATTTACATTTATATTTTACAATTGCTAAGGAAAAACAAATACTTGCCCAATAATAATTAGCAATTGCAACGCAACACGTGAGCAATGACTAAAAGTAAATGTAAAGTACGGGACCTATTGACTGCAGCGTAAGCAGGTGTGGAATGTTCTGCATGCATTCGACAGTCCAGCAGTACAATGTTAGACTAAGGTTACTGTTTAACCGACTAGTGGGATGTCTTGTGTGCTACGTCAATGTGTATGCAAAATCATTTGAGTACTTACGAACGCGGATGAACAGTAGGACGGCTAAAAACCCGTTAGTGTGTCAATAATGCAGCCACAGCCATGGTCATGTTCAAAAGTCTCATCTCATGTTTAAGAATGGTCGCTGAAGGTGGAAATTCTGTGCGAACGCATGAAGATGGTTGCAGAAGTAGCACAACTACCCAAGAGGATCGATACGTAGCCACAGTGGAAAAAATCAACAGACATCTCACTCTTAGGGAAATTTTTGTAGACCTTACAACTGCTACCGGTACAATATTCTCTGTCAAAACAATTTCAAGGCGATTAAATGACGCTGATTTGTATATACGTGAACTTGAACCATGGCGTTGTCGAGTAAGTGTCGTTCATGAATGGAGCGTGTAGGAAGAGTCAGAACAGTAACGATACAGGACGATTCGTGCTTCACCACGGCAAGGCATTGTGGCTAACAAGTTAGTGTGCAGTGAGAGTGAAGCACATTCTGCACTACAGAATACAGAATATTCATGAATTTCATCGGTATGGCTTAAGCGTTATTGTATGGGGAGGAATTATGTACAGTGACCGAACACCGTTGCTTATCTTTGCCAGAATTACCGTTCCAATATACCGGTATTACAGGTGTATTATTCTGATCATCTCCATCTGTTTAGGGGTGCGACTGATCACGACGTTCGGATTATGTACGAAAACTGCCGCCCACACAGGAACGATGATGTTCTGTACTCATTGGAATGTGAAGATGGTGAACGTTCGGAATGGTGCACGCACTCCCCAGGTTTAAATAATATATAGAATGCCTGAGATGCGCTTCGCAGAGGGTTTTCGCAACGAAAACTACTTCTTCGAACAGAGAGTTTCTCTGAGAGAGGATTGGGGTAGCTTCCGTCAAGTACTTATCAACACTGTAGCAAGCAACATGAATAAAATGAGCAATATGTGCAATAATGCCAGAGGAGGGCATATTCCTAAATAGTAGTACGATGGCGAGATTTATCATAAAATTCTGGCGTGTGTCATACACGATATTTATTTTCGTTTGTGATGTTGCTTTCCCTTGTGGTTTAGAATTTTCATTTTCCGTTATAATATTCCACTCCATCTCTGGTACTTGTCTTGGGTTTTACGCCGTCCATCATTGACTCTGATTTTTCCTGTCCAGCAACGTAGTATTAACTATCAAATTCAAATGTTTGTAAAGCTTATGGGACTTAACTGCAGAGTCATCAGTCCCTAAACTCACAAACTACTTATGAACTAGCTTATACTAAAGACGGCACGCATCCATGCCTGAGGGGGGATTCGAACCTCCGACGGGGAACGGCTTCGCGCATCGTAGCATAGCGCCTTAATGGGCCTCCGCCGCGGCTATCACGGTATAGTAGTAATTACTGCTTTACGCTAATTTAAACAGGCATTATACATTTTTAAAGTTTAAATTCGTGACGCCCTGAAGAACGAAACGATTTGTTAAATTTTAATTTATTTTTTGCGTGATTCTTTGTACGATCTTAAGTGGAAATGTCGTTATTGAAAATTTCCTCTACATATAAACCGTCTTGACGTGAGGGTGTTAAAAATATTTGAATATCTAACATGAAAATACTATAAATATCTAAGGAAAGCTTGGTTATCAGCTATAACGGGTATTATTGCTTATCAGTTTACAGAATAAAACGATCTAGGAAACTAATTAATTGCTGCTAATGTCATCTAAATAGTCTTAATTTTGGTGCTTAATATACTTTTAAGAACAATAGATGAATTAACTAGGAACCTGTTGAAACGCTACATTATGGGTTTTAGAAAAATTTAATACTGCAATTGTAATGAAAACATTGCGGTTTTACTCTTGTAGGCAAAATTTATCTCATAAACTGTTACGTTATTCCATTTAAAAGTCTCTTTGTATTCGTCTAATTCATGAATGTGGTAGATTTCCGGTATACGCAAAATATTGTGTTAAATATTCCACCTAATTCTGCGTATGCAAGTTTAATTTTCTAAAATACTAAACATAGTACATTACTATAATATAGAAGACCTCCATTTACTTGAATAAATTTAATTTTCCAGTTTTATAATTTTACGTGTCGAACGCGATTTTTTTTTCCAGGTTTAATCTTCGCCTCATTATCACGTAAGTTTCTCCAGTGATTTACCCCTTTCACATTATGTAGAATGTCCTTATGCCTGGTTTACACTAGATGGTTCAGCTACCTTTAGCGATGTCGTCTTATGGAACCACGCTATGCGACATGTTACACTGCTGACAACAAGTTCGTATTACCATTAGATATCAGTCCGTACTAGTGTGTAATACATTATTTCTTTACGGTCTCCAATTTTAGCTATTAATTTCAGAATTTGTTGCTACTGATCACTAGACATGACATATTAATATAGTTACATTTTAGAGGGATGTAAATAATGATTTAAATGAATGATGTTTTGTGAACGGCGGATTATACTACCAGTAAGGTATGTTCAGACCAGTATGTAGGATGAGTTTATTGGACATTTTTAGAGTAGTTTTGATACCCGTAATTCTGTTCCGTATTTGTGCAGCCTGCTGACAAAATTGGTCCTTTCAAGGGCGAAAAACACTTTGATTTACCTGCACCTTGGGAAAAAATATGATTTTTAACGTACATTATGTCCTTTAAAATCGAAATAAACATAAAAAATAAATGGAATCCTCACATCTGATTCGTCTTTTGCACCATACCCGTAAAACCTCTCCGCAACGGTTTCCATGCCCTTACTAACAACGCTGTGGTTCAGCGCGGCACAATGCGTGCAGATTGCAGAGGAGAGAGAATAATGCATTAAACACCGAAACGATGCAGCTATACTCTGCTTTATTCGTAATACAGCAATGTTGCTAGTATTGCAGCGTTCAGTGTACTGGAGCCTTACGAATGCCTTTTCCTTTTCCCCCCCTTTTTTCTTATTTTACGCCCTGGAATTATCAATAAGGTCTAACACGTTGTTTCCCTCTGTGGAATCCTTGCACTTTGTTCATCTCTGACATTTTTGGTTTGCTCCAATTTTCTAGCTTTTTACTTTGTACACGTTTAGTGAGATTCAGGAGTTTAATTTGATCTTCATAGAAACATTACGCTCCCTCATCATAGTCTGAAGGCCTTGGGACCATAGTCACCTCATTTACATTGAATACATATTTTAGTATAAGTCCTCTCATTCTGTATAAGATTTCAGACGACGATTTTGAAGATAAATTTGTAAAACGAGATTCATTCTGAAAAGAACAAGTCTAATATTAGGAATTTTTATTTAGAAAACTCCTTCTTGATTGATATGTCATAGTATAGCTAAGAAATTCCGATCTCAAGAAATTTAGAAGCAAATCACCAACGTTTTACATTAAAGATAGCATACAAAATAACTCTAACAATGGAAGCAACTCCGACATGTCCAACCAGTTAGGTTCATTTTTGACAGGTCTCTTGTCTATGAACATATATGAAAAAGTGTAAGACATGTTGGTACACTACCTCCAAGATCTTGAGAAAATCGCACGTACAGTTGATGATAGTAAATCGGGTCAGAATTATACGTGTCCATAAATAATATTATGAACAGAGTATTTTTGACCATCGTGCAAGTTGTTCAAAAACTTAAGAAAACAAACTGTTAGTATTGTCGCTTATACACGCAGTAGATTTCAGCGAAGGCGGTGCAGGCCAAGTGGTCCTGACACACAGATCGTGAGCCGAGATTACAAGTTCGATTCATACACAGACATATGTAAGTTCCCAGATTCTGAATTGATAGGAAGTCCAATGAATCACTAAGGATTGTAACAAATAAATAATGTTGGTATCACTTTGATTACTGCATAATTATAATTCTCAACCCAATCGTTTTGCGAACGATCTTATCTGAAATTACATGTCCATAGAGTTCTTCTAGCATATAGACGGGCGGTATTTATCGTACCAAATATATTCCTTGCATCAATCCTATTTCATGTACGCAATTTCTGATTATCTACAGCGTTGGTTCCCTAGATTCCGTGGAAAACAGACTGGGTTTTCATGTAAACGGGACTTAGTTTTGATGGGTACCAGATAAGATATCGTCGGCCGCAAAGCCGGCGTTGGAAACTGATCAAGAATAATAATAAGGTGTGTGATTGCGTCTGCACTGTTGTATAATTTCCGCATGCTATCCAGAATCCAAATACAAAACGACCGTGTGGTCTGGAGCGCCACCACACGGCAGAGCGGCGGTTCGCGTTGGAGATTCGAGTCCTTCCTCTGGCAGGAATGTCTGTGTTCTACTTAGCATCAGTTAGTTTAAGTAGTTTGTAGGTCTAGGGACAGACAGTGAGAGACGTTTGTTTGCTTGATATTTCTTTCTTTGAAAGAGGTACTTTACGTTGGCGATAAAAATAAGCATCAGAAGCCTGGCAAATTGGTGTACAGCTTCCTGGTATTACTTTTACCATGCAAGTCGGTTGATCTGTCGTCTCTAAACATTCTATCTACATCTACATGGGATACTCTGCAAATCACATTTAAGTGCCTGGCAGAGGGTTCATCGAACAATCTTTAAACTATTTATCTTCCATTCAATTCTCGAATAGCGCGCGGGAAGAAATAACACGTGAATATCTCCGTTCGAGCTCTGATTTCTCCTGTTTTATTCTGATGATCTTTTCTACCTATGTAAGTAGCAGTAAACAATAAATGTTCGCATTCGGAGGAGAATGTTGGCGATTGGAGTTTCATAAGTAGCCCACGCCGCAGCGATAAGCGCCGTTGTTGTAATGATTCCCATCCCAGATCCTGTATCATTTCCGTAACGCTGTCTCCCCTGTATCGTGACAGTACGAAACGGTCTGCCCTCCTTTGGACTCTTTCGATGTCCTTCGTCAGACCCACCTGATAAGGATCCCACACTAGGCAGCAATACTTCATAAAAGGATGGACAAGCGTCGTGTATGCAGTCACTTTAGTAGTTCTGTTGCATCTTTTAAGGGTTCTGCCAATAAAACGCAATCTCTAGTTCGCCATTCCCACGACATTATCTACGTGTTCTTTCCAATTTAAGTCTGATGTAATACTATCATGCACAACGGTAGCAGTATGTCTACACCAGGAATCAGAGAAAAAAATGTGTTATTAACAATGTTTAGTTTTTTAATGTTCAGAATGTGTAAATTTGTGGATTTCCTAATTTCGAATGGCATAAAGTTGCACAGAAAAATAAACAGAACCCCTATTTACTCGAACACATAATATAGGCTCGCGAACCAAGTAACTTGTTAGTTATTAATTTTTGTTTGTCTTATTCAGATCGTTCTGGGCTTTGCAGGGTTGAAATCGTATTTGTTCCGTGTTATTCGTCGAGTTCTTGCCTCAGTCCTTTTAATTAATTCATTTATTATTTAGTAAAATTATTTATTTTGCAGAGAACGGCTAGCCTTCTGAATAAACACGCTGGGCCATAGCGCCAGTGACATGGCTACCGCCGATTACACTGAAGCATGGTTACTTTGCTGCGTGTGTAAGTGGCAGTTTTAAACGTTTCTTTTCTTGGAAAATATGCTTTTTGGAGCAACGTACAAAAAGCTGAGAAATGTTCAGTTTAAAATTATCTATCGACCTAGCTAATTTTAGTCTATTTAGTGTTATGAGTTTTTTAATGGCGGTCTTCCCAAAATGTGGGAAGTAGTAAGCCAAATTGTAAAATATTCTTGAATTTGTTCAATCTCCAGCAACTTGTCAACAATAAAACCGAATTGGTTGGCCATGTCTGAGGTCATTATCGTGTAAGCGTCTGAATGTTACAAGAAAACTATTTAATATAATTTATATGTAATGTATACGAAAATGTAAGCAATGGAATGAATTGAATTAAAATGAAAACAGAAAAGTGGTTCGTGATGAGGCAAGACCATAACAGTGACGTCATCAGTGAACTACTGAACAGAAGTAGGTACTACTATGGACACTGAAGTAGAGCGCAGAATATTATTAGTAACAACAGCATTATTTGTCGTAGGGGTCAATGGTAAGTCCTGATATTCTTAGCAAACGTTATATGCTGATAGTAGCCTTCCTTAGTTCTCTACGTCACAGTGATTGAGCTAATCACCAACAAAATACGAGTAGTAGACGTCGTCGATACTTACGAGCTTGCCGTTGATGTACCAGAGGATATTAGCAGGCGGGTGCGAAGGAGCAGCCGTGCACACGGCGAACACCTGGTCGCCTGGGTAGTACGAGTCGCGAATGCCCTCCAGAACAGGATCATCTCGCGGGTTTCCTGCAACCAGAGGACAGACATCTCACTCAACCATAGCATCAAAGCTACTGGTAGTGCACTTCCTTGCCAAAAGAGACTATTCGCTGTATCCGATGCAAATTTGTCATTTGTGTATCTAAGCAAAAATCCTGAAAACAGGGGTACAATAGTAGTAAATGTTATCTAACGTCTTTCATGAGGTAACATGACATTTGCTATCAATATTTCAGATAATTATAAACCGAAATGAAAACTTTAAAATACTGACATAATCTACTCATTATGCCGTGTAACCTATATAAACAGGAATCAGTTCCGTATGTATTAAAAGTAATCACTTAAGAATGGCTTGACCGATATGTCTTATTTTTTGTTGTTCTGTCAGAAAGATATTGTTATACGAAAATTTGGAAAAGTTGGAAGGAAAATTGGAAAATTTGCAAGATGGAAAGGAACGATTTCTTTTGGATCTCATGACCATAATTCACGTTTACAACGATGGATATGCATGATTATGTACCTATTTTCTTCATTATGATCCTATAAAAGTTTCCACTAAGAAAATTCGGAAATTACAAAAATTTTGGACAAATTTAAAAAATCATGTATTGAAGACACTTCCGATTATAAGTGATGATAGGAGTGGCATATATGACATAATATTTTGTAGATATATGTACATTTCCATAGAGAAGCTTATTATAATCAAGAAGACTTGATGTGGTGTATGGCAGAGGTTACCTTGCAGCAGACATTGACATCGTTTGACCGATGTTGGAAGATACAAGTAATTCGTCATTAATCTGGAGGAAGACGAGGAAAAGGACTGTTTAGAAGGGAAGAGGAAGTAGATGAAGATGAACTGGAGATACTATCCTGAGAGAAGAATCTGACGGAGCATGGAGACCTAAGACTAAACAAGGCCCCTGGGGTAGAGGACATTCCCTCGGAGCTACTGAAGTCTCTGGGAGAGCCAGCTATGAAGAAACCATTTCACTTGGTGAGTAAGATGTATGACACAGGCAAGGAAGATTATTTACAGAGAGTAGTAGTTAGAGTCGAAGGACATAAAGGGACGCACTTATTGTGAAGGGAGTAAGAAAGGTTTTATCCTTTCTCCAATGTTATTCAATTCGTACACTGAGCAAGCTGTGAAGGAAAGCAAGGAGAAATTTGGAGAAGAAATTAACGTTCAAAGGGAAAAAATAAAAACATTGCGTTCTGCCGGTGACATTGTAATTCTATTAAAGAAAGCAAAGGACCTGGAAGAACAATTGAACGGAATAGACATTGTGTTGAAAGGAGCGAATAAGATGAACATTAACAAGAGCAAAACAAGAGTACTGGAATGCAATCTAAGAAAATAAAGTGCTGCTGAAGGAATAAGATGGTAGAAGAGTTTTGTTATTTGTGTAGTAAAATAACGTTTGATGGTCGCAATACAGGAGATATAAAATGAAAAATGGCAGTGAGAAAATGTTTTTCAAAAAGAGAAATTTGTTAACATCGAATATTATTTTAAGTGTTAGGAAGTCTTTTCTGAAGGCATTTCTGTGGAGTCTTGCCTTGTTCGGGAGTGAAACATGGACAACAAATAGCTCGGAGAGGAAGAGGGTAGAGTCTTTTGAAATGTGATGCTATAGAAGAATACTGAAGATTAGGTGGACAGATCGCGTAACTAATGAGGAGGTACTCAAAAAATGTTTGTAAAGTCAATGGGACTTAACTACGAGGTCATCAGTCCCTAAACTTACAAACTACTTATGAACTAGCTAATCCTAAGGACGGCACAAATATCCATGCCCGAGGGGGATTAGAACCCCCGAACTAGTGGCCGTGCAGACCGTGACTGGAGCGCCTCAGTCCCCTCGGCCACCGCTGTCGGCGAGGAGGTACTGATCTGAATTGGGGAGAAAAGGCATTTTTGGCATATCGTGTCCAAAAGAAGGGATCGAATGGTAGGACAAATTTTTAGAAAAAAAATGGTCAAATGTTTGTACAGTCTATGGGACTTAACTACGGGGTCATCAGTCCCTAAACTTACAAACTACTGATGAACTCCTTACGAACTAGGACGGCACAAATATCCATGCCCGAGGGGGGATTCGAACCCCCGACCGTAGTGGCCGTGCAGACCGTGACTGAAGCGCCTCAGTCCCCTCGGCCACCGCGGCCGGCACAAGTTTTTAGACATAAAAGAATTGTAAATACAGCATTGGAGGAAAGTGTGTGAGATAAAAATAGCAGAAGGAGCCCAAAATACGATTTCACTAAGCAGATGTGTGTTGCCGTTCTTATGCGGACCTGAAGAGGCTTGTTCGGGATAGAGTAGGTTGGAGAGCTGCATCAAACCAATCTCCGGACTGAAGACCACAACAACAATATTTGAGAATGGAAACACAGAGGAACTTTGGATTTTGATTCAAACCTATACAAATATTTACTTTCTAACACACCACAACATGAAAGAAATTTATCGCTATTGAAATTTTCACTTTTCGTGCATCTAATCTTTAACCATAGCTATGACATTTTAACGTTTTCCTACGAACTTTCTCTGAAACACAGGTTACATACAGTATTTACATATGCCAATGAATGTATCTGACAAATTATATAATTGTACAAACAGTTCAGGATATATGGCGACATAAACATTTCTAATCTAGGAAGGTAGTTTCTATTCAACTGGCTTACAGATACACTTCATCATCATACATGGCGGTTAATTCATTACATATTTACCACTATCTTTATTTTCAACACAATTTGGCTTATGTAGACTGTATCTACATATATCACTGAATGGACATTAGAAATTATATCAACGTTCGACGCATAGTTTAGGAGATATAAAGTGATATACATTGATATACGTACAAAATTAAGTTTACAAAATTATTACCAGTGTTGCGCAATGAGAGCACTTTGTGTCGTCCAGTGTTCGTAAAGAATAATTTCAAACTATCCTAAACATAGCTACTTTATATGCTGTTAATAAGAAGTAATTCATTTGTAAGGTACTGAAACGTCACAAGCTGTTTCATACACGGGAGTAAGGATTTTAAAAGAATCTATACTTCACTGTTAATTAAATATATGACGGAGGAATCACAGAGAAGGCACATTTTAATTACGCTTTAATAGCGCCATCTTTAGTATGAGTGTATCGTAAAGTCTTCAAATCCTCTTCCTTAGGTATATTCTTCATGTTGCGGATCTTATAGAGATGTTGGTGTCAGATTTATTTATAATTTATCGTGTTTCCTTAAACTATTTGAATATATACTGTTTGGGGAAGAAATAATTACATATATTTATGTAACTCAAATTTTCCGGCCGTGGTGGCCGAGGGGACTGAGGCGCTCCAGTCACGGTCTGCACGGCCACTACGGTCGGGGGTTCGCATCCCCCCTCGGGCATTGATATTTGTGCTGTCCTAGTTCGTAAGTTGTTCATAAGTAGTTTGTAAGATTAGGGACTGATGACCCCGTAGTTAAGTCCCATAAGATATACAAACATTTGAACTCAAATTTCAGATCTAAAATAATCAGCAAGTGACTTAGAAAATTATTGTAAATTGAATATCCAAAGCAGTGTTTATTGTTTATAAAACGTTAAATTAGGAGAGTGAAACTCTTTAAATTATATTAATGACGTAGCTGACAGCAGATATCACAGTTGTTAGGCATTCTTTCAGACACAACACATTTGTCGTAAGAGTCTATCTCATTGTAGGTACAAGCAACGTCAGAGGGACGGCGAGAGAAAGGACAGAAGAAAGAAGAAGAAAAAAAGGAAATATTTGACCAATAAGCACCTGGAAAATATTATTAGGTAAGAAAAATTAAACTTGAGTACAAATATTTGGCAACCTCGAATGCTGGTTATTTAAAGCTAATACGTAATTGTAGCATGACGGCAAATTTCACAGAAGAAACCCTATTCGCATCCTATAGCATACGGCGCTAGGAGTCTTGGAATAGCGTCGCACGCCGCCTTGTTTTTTCCGTCCGTGAGACACCGGAAATGTGTTGCTTACGAAACCTATCGAAAAGGATGAAGATCTTGGTGGCAGTAGTAATTGCCGCCTCTGACGTAATTACCGTATCATCAGAGGTGTTTCAAATGGTAGAAGGAAAAAAAAGTCATTTGGCCATCGTTACACGGTGTTCATTCAAGTAGAAGGACGCGTTTTCAATCAGTTTTGTAGGTGTTTGGATAAAAGGGTATGAAACATCAATGTCACCTTTCGTTTACCTCTCTTTCTTTAAAAAAAATTGAAGAAATTGCAGACACGTTAATACGCGCGACTCTGTAAAATGACTCTTAGCACCAAACTCTAAGCGATGCGAAATTTGTGAAATTCGTTTCTTATTACCAACTCTACCGGCCCTATCATTTTCTACACTCGTTTTAGATACACTCTGCCTATATAATTAAGGCGACGACACCTAGTGATCCATTCAGTGCAAATGTACACCATGTTCGAATTCCTACGCGAATAATGAGAATAATGGTTAGGGAAACTACGTCAACAGTCTGTGGGTAAATCAACATTTTGGGTCTGCCGTGAGGCGACCTCGGATAACCCGTGCAATTGTGGTAACCACTACTACCGTGTAGCGTAATGGCCAGTGCAACAGCATGGTAAGCAATATGCTCAAATTCTGGCACGACGTAAATCTTTATCGTTCCCTATTTATGTAATTCAGTGGACACTTGCAGGTAATGTCCTCAATACCTTTGTATCTTAACACTATGTGCATTGTCATCGGCTACGAGCACTGAATGACTACTCTGACATGCATCAGCAACGACACTCAGCATTTCGTAAGTATTCTTACCTTTCCGTTACTAGTATTCATAGGACAGGAAACAATAACTCGGTTCACTTTATAGTGTATGAACTACAGAGAACTCGTCTGAAGGAGGACAAGGAAAAAAGATTTGAGTGTAACGTCCTATCGACAGCGCAGTCGTTAGAGACACGAGCACAATTTCGAATTGCTTTTGGTGAAGGATTAGGAAGGAAATAACCCATGCTGTTTGAAAGGAGCAAATTATGAAATTTTACTGGAGAGATTTAGGTAAATGACGGTAAACCTAAATTTGGATGCTCGGAGGCGGGTTTGATCCACTGTCCTCCCGAATTCCCCGTTTCTCTAGGTTAAGTTGTTTGCGGTTTGAAATCAGAAACGGGCAAGTCAGTTGTATCTATAGTATAGTGGAGCGAGCCTGTGCCTGGAAAAATGAGGAATCTTAATGAATTTTTATGTCACCCACGTGCCCTGACTGAAAAGGCTGGAGCCAACGGAAGCAACTGAAATTATGGATCGCTGCAAATCGAACACAACTGACATCCATCAATAGAAGTAAATATTCTACATAGATCGTGAGACCTTCAGGACACAATACTGCAGATCCTTCCACAGACTGCGAAATGCGTTCTTTCTCTACTTCATCATATCCCACGTCGTTCCCTCTTATTCGATGGGTCGACGAATGAGGCTTCTCCTTGAACTTCTCTTCTTCTTCGATGTACGCCAAAGTGTATTCCCTTTGTTCTATATCCGACTTCAGCATGCCTTTGTACCTTAGTCGTGGCCGCCCTCTAGGTCTTTTGTTTCTGAGTTTTAAGTCGTTCATTTGTATTGGTAGTCTGTTTCCATCCATACGACGCATATGGCCATACCATCGCAAACGCTGTGTAGTTATTCGTTCTTGTTGCTTTATGACTTGAGCCTGGTTACGGATTTCCAAGTTCCGAGCTTTATCTCTTCGTCTCTTTCCGACAAACTACGAACGAATCTCATTTCCGCTTCTTGGATTCTGCTGTCATCCTTTCTCATGGTCCATGAATCACAACCATATGTCAAAATAGCTATGTAATATGTTTCATAGAAGACTCTCTTGCATTTTCGTGGTATTTTTGTGTTCCATATTAGATCTTTTACTATTCTGTAGAACTTGCTAGCTGCTTGAATTCTGTGTGTGATTTCATCATCTATAGAACCAATATTGGTTCGACCCGCGTGGTCATAGTCAACATCGATATCGTGGTGCACCACCATCTACCGGTAAATTATACCTGCGGCTCTCGTTTTTGTTATAAAATAAAGGTAATGAATCAGAGTGACTTGAGAAGAAAAATAAGACGCTTCGTATACACATGCGCGAACCGTACTGTCATATCAGTTTGAACAAGGGTGAATTATTGACAAGAGATATTGTGATGCTGCCATCCGGGTTACTGTTGCTTGTGTGGGATCAAGTGTTACGACAGCGCTCCGGATGTCTGAAGACTCGTTTACGTTAGTCCGTAGAATGCTACCCAGACCCCCCCCCCCCCTACCCCCAGAATTGATGAACGTGATCCTCAGCTCTGGCGCAACAGTGTAACACATCTGACACGATCAGGGTTGACAGTCGGGTGCTATTTATTACGGCGTGGGTTACATGCGCGTCGTTAACGTCTCCACCTACGTTTGATTAAAGTGGAGAACAGTGCTAGACGATAATGGCGTAGTGACCGACGTCGCGGGGGCAGGAATAGCATCAGGCAGTGTTTTCGGAGGAATGCAAGTTCTCGATGTTTCAAAATGATGACCGACATTTAGTTAGCTATAGACATTGGTAACAGCAGCACAGCGACTGCATTCGTAAAAGACATACAGCGCCAACTCAATATACTGTGGTGTGTGGTACAAATGTGTACAAACACAAATCACAGTTTGTGGCGTGTTAAGGACACTTTGACGATTTTGACCTACGTCAGTGGCATCCTCCGACCAGCTGCCTTGCCCCTCCTACACCACACCCTAGTAGCCATTTTTCAACAAGACACTGCACGACCACATGTTGCTGTACGAACGCCTTACTGGTTTGCGTAACAGGATGTCAGTGTTTTTCCATGGACCGTCAGATCACCAGACTTGTCACCAATAGAAAATCTGTGGGTTATAGTGAAACTACGGGTGAGCCCATGCCATCCACAACGGAGGATTCGGAGCCAGGTGAGTGCAGCATGGTGGCCTATACGAGGCCATCCTGGCCTCAATCGCATCGATGCCATCACGCATGTAACAAGTTATCAGGTGCCATGGCGGAGCCTGTGCCTTCTTGGCTATGGGACACAAGCTGAACCGAGGTGACTGAAATTTCTTTACAGCATACTAATGAACATGCCCTGTGAATATTAACTTCCTGTGTCTAGTCCTTCAAGATGATCCGTTTGTTCTGAACATAAATATGTATTAGATATGAACTACATACGCGATTAGACACTTTATCTCCCTAGTATGCATGATGAAGTCATGGACCAAATCATCCCGCACCGCACCATGTATTGAGTATAAAGCTCATACTAAATGTACTACCATGCGTAAAAATATCCGAACGACCTGAATTGCGTTTCGCCTGATCTGCATGCAACCCAACTAACGTATGTGTCTTGCGGGTGCTCTGCTCGCTCCGCGGTATAGTCGTTCGACTATTCAAAATGGATCCACTACAGACAACTGCTCTTTATGACAATCATCCCAGAAGTAAATTAACACCATGATTTTGCAAATAAAAGGAAACACGTTATTAAGTACTTAACGTTTATTAAATCCAATTTATTACAATGACATATGTTAAGTATTGTCGCACTTATTACAATCTGATATAACAAACACCGTCACATAAAACATTAATTAATCCTTAAACAACATTTAATATTGTTACAAACAACAGATTTTACTATAGTATCGGAAATCCTAAAGTCCTGTAGAAATTCGAAGTACTTTTGTTCTGAAACTTCCTGGCAGATTAAAATTGTGCGCCGGAACCGGGATTCGAAATTAAGACATTTGCCTTTCGCGGGCAAGCGCACTACCGACTGTGCTATCTCGACACGACTCACGATGCCGCCCCACAACTCTACTTCCGCCAGTACCTCGCCTCCTACTTTCCAAACTTCACAGAAGCTCTCCTGCGAACAATGCAAGACTAGCACTCCTGGAAGAAAGGATATGGTGGAGACATGGCTTAGACACAGCCTAGGGGATGTTTGCAGAATGAAACTTTCACTCTGCAGCGGAGTGTGCGCTGATATGAAACCTCCTGACAGATTAAAATTGAGTGCTGGAACCGGGACTCGAACCTGGGACCTTTGCCTTTCGCGGGCAAGCGCACTACCGACTGTGCTATCCCGACACAACTCACGATGCCGCCCCACAACTTTACTTCCGCCAGTACCTTGCCTCCTACCTTCCAAAGTTTCAACTTAATAACGTGTTTCCTTTTATTTGCAAAATCATGGTGTTAATTTACATCTGGAATGATTGCCATAAAGAGCAGTTGTCTGTAGTGGATCCATTTTGAATAGTCGAAAGACTATACCGTGGAGCGAGCAGAGCACCCGCAAGACACATACGTTAGTTGGGTTGCATGCACATCAGGCGAAACGCAATTCAGGTCGTTCGGATATTTTTGCGCATGGAAGTACCTTGTATCTGTATTCTTCACCACACCGATCCGCAGCAGCTGTATGACCCAGTTTCTATATGCGGGAGGTAATCATGTCAATTTCAGGTACACCCATATAGTATGACACACTTTATCACGACGTCTCATCTGCTCAGAGCTGTGGAAATTCTTGGATTGGCTCAGTATAATATGTGGTACTAGAGACGAATGCTGCAGATTATGTATGGATAGATCACTTAGCTAATATGGAGGTACTAAACAGAATTGAGGGGATTAGCATTTTCTGGCCTACGTTAATTAAAAGAAAGGAGCGATCCGTGGGACAGTTTCTGAGAAATCAAGGAATCATCGCTTTAGCATAGGAGGGAATTGTGTAGTGTAAAAATCTCTCGGGGAGACCGAGGGTCAAATACAGTAATCAGGTTCAAACTGATACACGATGCCTTTATTATTCAGATATGGTGAGGTCTGCACAGCATAGGGTAACGTGGAGAGCTACCTCAAACAACAGCACCAGTAAACACCCCAGACAAGCACAATTACAAGTGCTATCTACTTGATCAGTGTTTCGAGATATAAACCCGACTCTTAAATAAATATTCATACGTTACTAAAACGTAATTTGTGAACAAGTCATGTCACTTAAATCACATATGGCCTGTAATTTGCCAATTAATGGTCTTCAGTTCACTATAGAGTCCAGGCCGTTCGAAATTGTATTATCACTCTTTTCTGTTGATGAGTTGCTACTGATATTTGACCATGGCAGTTTGGTCCCACAGGTTTACAAACATCTGAACATTTTAGATGTCCGTTTACTGCAATGTGTTAGGTTAGACGCTTTTAATGAGTAGTGGCGTTCCAGGAATGAAATATAGAAGCAGATGAAACAATTCTAACTTCGAATTCGTCTGAAAGATAGGTGCTACAGTGAACTTTTATTAATACTTAGAAGAAAAGAAACTGTATTTAATTGAATTCAGATATATTTTCATTATTACAAAATACAGATGACAGTCTATGTGAACAGAAAGAGAGATAAATAGTACTTGATGGCCAGTGTTTTCTGACTTACCTGTAACGGTCATATTGCTTGTGGCGTAGACTGTATCAAAGCTAGGCCCCTCCTTGGACACCTCGCACTTGTATGAACCGGTGGTGTTGAACGTCAGATTCGTCAGCGTCACTGTTGTGTCGTTGCAAGCATCCATCTGGAAAAAGTAAATGGTTGGCAATATGGGTCAGATCCTAAAACGAATTTGTCAATAGTTTATTTAGTAGTGTCGGTCAGAAACATCCATTCTCTCTCTTCACTGATCACTCTCTCTCTCTCTGACACACCACGCGGCAAATTACAACAGAGCAGCATGGGATGGGGATGATCCATGTGACCTGTTAGAATACTGAATAGTATGCGCAAATAATAATCAATAACAACGCTTCGAATATTGCACAAATTATTATTGTGTTCATGCAGAAATACATACTGTTATTCATAAGCAATTTTGTGTAAACTGACTTTACACGTCCAAGCAGGTCCACTCAACACGCGAGGAGGTGCCGGTAGAAAGCATACCTTTTGAAAGGTACCTTGTTCACATTTCTGTACCGTTACAGTTCGGATTTTACTAAGAACGTTCACCCAACACAAGTAATTCAAAATGGACCCAAAGCGCCAGATTCCTTACGACTCATTGGTAAAGTTAATCACTTTGCTCCAGGAAGGTAATATTGACCGACAAATATAAAGAAATCGAAGATTTTCACCAGAAGAGTTGTCAGGACGATACAGGTTACTGTCTCCTAGGGTTGTGGTAATCCATCAGAAGAACACAGGCAAATAACAGAACGCCTGGTAAAGTATATGGTAGTGACCAATAAACGTAACAGACACAAAAATGTTGCCGAACTGACTGCTGAACTAAACACAAGATATGAGGCAGTGAGAGAATCAATAGTAAGACTGTTCCTCACAGAAAACTACCACCTGGTTCTTGTAGCACCAAAGTGAAAACTTTTGCTCCCTTTTAACAAGAAGAAGCTATTAGGAGACTGGATTCGCATTCGGGGGACTCAGTCTGAAACCCTCCTCGGACCAAACGGATGTGAATTTTCGTGGTTTCCTTCTTCGCTTCAGGAAACTACCGGAATGGTTCCTTTCAAAGAGCACGTCCGTACCCTCTCCAATCTTAACATAATTAATCTGAGCGTGTGCCCTGACTCTTATGACAACTTTGTGGATAGGATGTGAATCCTAATCTTCTTTCCTTCGTTTTGTTAACAAGAAGAAAAGGCAAACTAAGGTACATCAGCATTAGGGGAGTGCAAGGAGTGTTATTCACTGATGAATCTGAGTTTGAAATATTTGGAGAAAAACTGCGTCAATTTCAATGCAGTTTACCCAATCGAAGCCTGATTCCAAATGTGAAGCATGGACCGTGCTCCATGATGACATGGGAATCGTAGATTTCGTAAAAGTAGATGGAAATAAGTACCAAAATTTTTATCATGCCATTCTACAGTGATATGTCAAGAATTTGGTTTTCATCATATTGTGATTTTTTTTATTTTATTTTAATTTATATATTTCTTACTTTTGCCGCATGAAAAATATCCGAAACATACTGGGGGTGAACAAAGGGTAACACCTAACATAGACACAAGATTCATTGATTAGTAGTTTTAAGAACAGCGTCAACTGTAACAGCTTCTTAAATCCTCTTTATAGTTTCGAACAGAATGTTATCCATTCTTGTATCGAATCATCTGCCAATTATTTTTACTGTATTCAAGCTGAAAATTTTGTCATTTGCTGCTCCAAACTTCTCCGTAACGGTTGAATTATTTGATGACGTGGCTATTTTGCTGTCCAAGGAACATGTCTTATATCTTCCTAAAGGTGTACAGAGTAGCACTCTTGAATAATTTTGGCTATGTGTTTGGGGGGGTGGGGGTGGAGACAGATATCTTTTACGAAAATTGGCAGTGTTTGTTAGCAATATGGTAGGCATCGTTAGCAGTTTATTTTCGAGGATGGTGAGATGTTCATTACCAGTTATCCAACCAGCGACGGTAATGATACAAACAGTTGAATACCATGATAACGGAACACTCCTCATCCTTGGCTACACGAAGCAGGCATAACATACCGTAATTTCATTTCGGAGTCTTCAATAAATAAACATGATTGTATGAAGGCACCACTATAAACGATGATTCATCGGATTAAACGATGTACTTCCAGTCATAAACTGCCCAGAGTTTATGATCATGACCCCAATTCCTTCACACCTCTGTATTAGCTTCCGTTATTAAGGGTTTAGCAAGGACCTCGTTTCCTTGTATATTAAGCTCCATCCGTACTGTTAACCAAGTATTAATCAAGTAAGCGCCCTTTTCTTCACTTACTTTGTCATAGTAGTTGTATGTTGTCCGGCGACACTCATTATTAATCTCGTCGGACGTAGTCAGTTAACATCGGGTTTCGGCCACTCTAGCTCTTCGCCAATGACGTTTTGCTTTGCTTTGTGTACGTCGTAGTTACAGAGTATACTGGGATGCTGTCGTTAAGCGTTAAAAGTCCAGTAATTTTAGTCACAAATGTTCAAATGTTTGTAAATCTATTGGACTAACTGCTAGGTTATTAGTCCGCAGCTTACAAACTACTTAAACTGAGATAAACTAACCTAAGGACAACGCAAACAACCATGTCCGAGGGGGGACACGAACCCCCGACGGCGAACAGCCGCGCGCACCGCAGCAGGGCACCCCAGTGCGCTCGGCTAATCCGCCGCGGCCTTTCGTCACATACTCTCCCACGAACTTCACACTATCGAGTTAGCCTCTTTGGAAGTCTGAGAGATGGCGTATTTCAACGATCATTTGTGTTGACTGCCAAAAAAACAAATCGTATAATATAATCTAAGGTCGCGACCAAGACTTCGAACATCACTTGTTCACTGCCATTGCGTCTTGGAGCTAACACGTACGCAAATAGTGCCTACTGCATGCTGCTCATATTATTTTGTCTTATATCCTGCTAGTGTCGTTTCTTTGTGAACCTTCAAAAGATTCGGAAAACTTTGATAAACTTGGAATGGCCTACCCATTTTCCTGACTATAACCCACTTTAGTTACTATGGTGTGAACTGGACAGTAGAATCCTTAAAATGGGAAACATCAGAGGGATCAATCGTGGAAAGTCATGCAGTAATGTTGGATTCTAATTCTAACTGTTGAAGACTCTAAAATTTAGTAGCGGCATTTGCTGAAGGATTGCTTGGGATTAATGAGTATTCAGATATTCAGAAAAGAATAAAATGCCATTGTATAATGTTTCAAGAAAGGAGCGAACCCGGCAGTGCTTTGCAGTTACTGAAAATGCATGGGAAATACATTCTACAATCATTTCATTAGCTGCGCGGGAAAAGCAGTGTGGTCTGGAGCGCCACGTTTCGGATCGTGCGGTTGCTCGCGTTGGAGGTTCCAGACCTCCCTCAGGCATGGCTGTCTGTGTCGTCCTTGGGTTAGTTTAACATTGTTTAATTAGTTTGGTCCCATAGAATTTCAAACATTTGATTATTTGAATACATTTTATTACTTTCTGTACCAATCACTTCGCCGCGGTGGAGTGGCCGAGCGCATTGAGGCGCTATGCTACTCGTACGATGCGCGAGGCCGTTCCCCGTTGGGGGTTCGAATTCCCCCTCGGGCATGGATGTTTATGCTGTCTTTAGTATAAGGTAGTTCATAAGTAGTTTGTAAGTTTAGGGTCTGATGACCTCGCAGTTAAGTCCCATAAGCTTAACAACCATTTGATTTGAACCAATCACTTCCCCAATTCCTATGCATGTTTGTTGCCTCTTTGTCATCTTAGGCATCTCTTTGTATTAGCTACCTGAAAACCCGGCGTTGCTCTGGTATTTTTTATTCCAATATTCAATTAACAGATGTTTTTCTCCTTCCTCCTTCTGTCCAACACCTACTTCCTCCCCTCTGTGTCTCTGTCTACCTGCCTCCAGTCAGTGAGGGCCAAAGTGTTGTAGTCGCTTTAGTAGATTTGGTTGTTCTTGTGTTTCACTGTCCATGTTAATACATATTTATGAACTGAATATCACGCTGCACAAACGTAAGGCCGCTCTATCGAAAGAACTTCTTAAAATCCAATTTAAAAATAAATCTGTATGTCATTGACGATTTCCCTCGGCACTATGTTCGCAGTATTTGTATGGAATGGTAAGGAGACCACATGGGTACCGGATTTTATATTCATTTTATATTTATGGTACGTGAAGTTCAGAAGTCAAATAACAGTCAGCCAAAGCCAATCGACGCAACTCTCATAAATTCTTGAGAAATTCGACTGTGATGTTTTGTAAGTACATGTAAGTACCCTTAATTGAAATAGTTGTAGCAAATGTCGGTGTAGCTCAGGCGGTAGCTTTCTGTCGATACATCAATAGGGTCGGGGGTTCGAATCCCGCCCTGACAGATTGTTTTCTCCTTTTGTTCAAACACTTACACAATTGTAATGTGTAATGGTAATTATTACGAAAAATGCACGTAGTTTTGTTTATTCGTAATTTTCTATTTTTTTAAACGTTGTTTTACTCTTACTGTTTGATTCTTGGTGTGGATTCTTGGTGTGGATAAACTGATCCCGTGTTGTACAATGAAGTTTTTCGAAACGACAGGCGTCTGCCTAGCTGCACCGAGCAAGGGTTTTGCGGCCAAAATGCACCCCAATGCTGCCGCCATGTGACGTGTATTTCTACAGTCAAATAAAAAATTTCATTAAGCGCCTGCAAAACGGTGCTTATCTGATCGAACAGGGTCGTGAAATAAGTGACAGATGATTGCATCAAACTTCATACAACTATTCATTACCAGCTGCCCTCTTCAATCTCCGGTGAAATGATCAGGTATGCGAGGTTCGCTTCTAAACTGTGCGATACAACAGAAATATTCATGGACGTAAATGAAGTTTGCTTTCCAGTTCACATAGCACAGAAAAATTGCGACTGTAAGAATGAAGCATTTGTACGATGTGATAGCTGCCGCAAAAATTACTGTTTCCCATGTTTTTACGATCTGCGAGACCACCTCGAAATGAAGTTTTTTTTCTTTCTTTCATATTTTTTTTTTTTATCATTCAGTACTGTCTATAATTTGTTTTCCTTTTTTAATTTTAATCATCGTTATCGACAAACTTTTACAAAAAATAGAAAATTATGAATAAACAAAAATATGTGTATTGCTACTAAAAATGACCATTAGGTATTAAAATGATGTAAGATTCGAAAACAAGGAAATAAACATATGTGTCACAGCGGGATCCGAACCACCGACTGTATGGTTGTTGGACCACAACACTACCACTTGAGCTATACTGACAGATGCATCAATTGTTTTGCTATTGGTACTTACATGTACTTACAAAACTTCAAAGCCGATATTTTCGAGAATTTTTGGGAGTTGCGTCGAATACCTTTGGCTGATTGTTATTTAAGTTCTGATCTTCAAATACCATAAATATAAAAAAAAAATTAAAATCCGATACCCATGTGGTCTCCTTGTGAGTGCAGGTACAAGTGGATAAGACGAAAAATTACAGGTATCTGTTAAAATACCAGAGAAAATGCGTCAAATGACTCCCATGAGAGGCGCCCTGTGAATATATTTAAGCGATCATATTTACGAAATAACATTATATTCTCCTGCTGCGATTTAGAAGTTTTAAAGTAGGCTCAGAAGTGCTACAAATTTCCCACGTAATCTTATAAAAAGTATGATGCCTTGCGATGTCACCTTCGGTCTTGGAGTCGCTTCAAAAAGCAAGATGTACTGACACCGAATTTCAGCCCTATTATACCCACAGCCACAGCTTTATCCCGCATTTCACCTCTCTCTCTCTCTCCCTCTCTCTATCTAACTCCAGGTTTCTGAAGCTCTCGGCTATGACCTTCTTCAGAATAAACAACATTCATGCAACCACACAGGCGCCTTCCGCACTCCGTGATTTGAATCTCGTCGTTACATCTATGCTGGTAGTTATACATAGGGTTGGGGGCAAAAGTGATGGCGACTATTTTTTTTTTTCCAAATACCAGTTAGGTTGGAAAATGTGACATATCCAGACGAGAGGACAACGTATTAACTACATGTGTGGACAATATCACTGTAATATCGTAGCACACTAATTTATTGCGGTAGTATATAGGGCAATATGGCCTTCACGGTGCAAAAGAATGACAACACAGAACACACACAGTTGACCTGACAAACCTGAGCCTACAGACCCTCAGAGTTTTTCCCTCCCACGCTGCTAACGATGTTGGAGGCGCTAAATACCATATTCCTCAGCATTTGCTCGACCATATCTGAATCAGGACACCTTTCGCACACAGCATTAGCAATATCCGCTCGTGTTGCAAACTGCCTACAGGGCGGTACTAAAACATACACTGCTCAGAGCAGTCAAGTGAGATATTATACGCAATATAAATATGATATTTTGTTCAGATATTGGTTAAAATTGTAGTATGTGTGTGAAACAGTATCATATTTTTCTGTCTCAACTCCTTATGTTTACACCGCGTTTACTTACAGTTAGACACCATCGGGCTACGATAAAATTGACGAAGTCATTCCTGTTGTCCTCTTAATATGGTGTGAGGTCGCATCGGATGGCCAGTATGATGTTATCAATCAGCTCTTGAGGGATATTTCGCCATTCTGTCATGAGTGCTATGTCCCGCTTTGCAGCCATGGTGGAAGGTGCTGGTCTGGCTTCAAAGTGTCTGCACGTGCATCCAAGTCTTGCTCAATCGGGTTAAAGTCCGGTGAACAAGCTGGCCAATCCAGTAGTTCAATTACATCAGCTTCAAGCATGATGTCCATCAGCGGAACTCTGTGCGGACGAGCATTGTCGACTACCAGAAGTAACACATCTCCTATGGCTCCAGCGTAGATCACAACAAAAGGTCGATGGATCTCGTATCTATACCTCTGAGGAGGCAAAGCGCCATTACGAACGAAATAGAGATCCGAACGTCCAGCAATACTGACGCCTGTCCATATCATTCTTCCACCATCATGATACGGAGTCCTTCACATCAGCAGGCTTATTCCAAGTTCTCTCTAGATGAAGAAACGACCGGCTGAACACAAAATCTTGGCCGGTCGCGGTGGCCGAGGGGACTGCGGCGCGCCAATCACGGTCTGCACGGCTACTACGGTCGGGGGTTCGAATCCCCCCTCGGGCATGGATATTTGTGCCGTCCTTAGTGTTAGCTAGTTCATAAGTAGTTTGTAAGTTTAGGGACTGATGACCCCGTAGTTGCCGGCCGCGGTGGCCGAGGGGACTGAGGCGCTTCAGTCACAGTCTGCACGGCCACTACGGTCGGGGGTTCGAATCTCCCCTCGGGCATGGATATTTGTTCCGTCCTTAGTTGTAGGTAGTTCATAAGTAGTTTGTAAGTTTAGGGACTGATGACCCCGTAGTTAAATCCCTTAAGATTAACAAACATTTGAACATTTTGAACCCCGTAGTTAAGTCCCATAAGCTGTACAAACATTTGAACATTTTGAACAAAATCTGGACTCATCTGTGAACAGCTTCCATCTCCGTAGGGAGACAAGATTATCATAATAAAATAGGACAAATAAGACCGAAAACGGGAAGATTTTGGTGTTGCGCGTTGTTAGAAAATATAACGTCAGAGAAATATTATGAAAGTGGTTCGATAAAACCTCTGGTAGCTTCTTAAAGGTGAATTGCACAGTAAATATGTACATGTAGCATCTTCTTCTCTGTCCAGTTACATCAACTCACATGTAATTCAGTCTGTTACTACCGCCATTTGTTGGCCTTCGTCCGCTATCTTTAAACCCACTCTTACCTCAATTACTAATTTGACTATTGTAGGATAGGTTACAATAAGCCTTATCAAACAATATTCCCCTTTTATCAGGTTGTGCCATAATTTACTTTCCCTCTCGATTCCGATCCAGTAGCTCTTAATTAGTTTTACGATCTACTCATACAATCTTCAAAATTAGGATTACGTTTTGAAAGCTTACAATGTTATCTCGATTGATCTGTTTGTCGTTCACGATTCATTTACGTTGAAGGTTTTACTCCACAGAAATACCTTCGTGTTAACTAATTCCTCTTATTTAAAGAAAAAAAGTAATAATGTCACATGTGAAGGAATTTATCATAAATAATCTTTTTAAATGTATGTCTTCACACAACTTTGTCCTCCTTTCGTATAGATTTATCGTATCGTTAAATACTTATACTGCCGGCCTTGTAAAAGTCACTAATCTAAGTAGTCGAATTTATAAATTGACGCATAAACCGGTGTCCGAGATGTGGATTGTTGAGTGTCATTCGGCCGTGACCCAGACCTCAGCCTCGTGGCTACCGCCAGTGCCTTTCGCTTCCGCGAGCTTTCGCGACAACGCGGAAAAAGTTTTCCGTTGCCGCTGCCACACGACAGGCTGCTGCTCTTTTGTGGGACCCGGACTTTAGGCTAATTCCACCGCTGAGCGTCGGCCGTGCAACAGCATCGAAGCCAGCGCTATGCCCCCTCGATGTGTAGATCGTCGCTACCGCATGCGTGTTTAACGACACACTATGAGTTAGGGACAGGAAAATATCGGCGTTTTTATGGCAAAAATCGGTGTTATTTTTTGCACTTGTCGGTGTTATTTATCTGTGTTATTTCCTGGTAATCTTTTTCCATTTTCAGTGCTATATTTTTGTAATATTTAACAATTTTTCTATGGTATGTTGAAAATTACAATATTCATAAGATATGGTGGGTCAAATTTGATATAGATGTTGAAAAAATAATTTTAACAGATAATATTGATGCAAATATGTGTCTAATTTTTTTATACACCAAGTATTTTAAATACTATAAAAATGATTGTATCCAGCAGGTTATCCCTTTTTTCAGGACAACAAACTGTTTTTGACACAAGGACTTTTTTTTCCAACTTAAATATTTGTGTTATGTCGTCGCAATTTCTTAGAAAATACCAATATTGGGAAATAAAAGAATATATTTTAATGTAAATAAAAGTCTTTGCCTTGCAGCGGTATTGTAAATAAATAAAAAGTCTTTGCTACAAGAGAAATTTTTGTATGAAAATAGCAAAAAAACTTGAAGGGTCACATATTTTTAAAGTATTTCTGAGGAACAAAATATTTTTAAATATGTAGAAAAGGTATTTAGCTCGAGGTTAAAATCTAACAAAAATGAATTTTTGTAACATTTTTCAATGTTTAGTCACATCTTGCTTTGAAAATAAGATTATAATATACGTTTTGGTATAAGTTGCAGTTTTAAATTTCGTTTCCCGTCAGTAATACAGACTTTTCACACAAAAAAATTCTTTTATAGTTCCCTTATTTTTTATAAGTAGTAAGGCTCATTTATGCTCTGCACTTTCTGGTGTTTTTCAGTGCCGGATCTTTGACTCCGGGACACAAACTTCCACCCCCCCCCCCCTGCTCGGCGTTCTTTTGTTGCGTCCACTTCCCTCAATAAATGCCGTTTTTACAAATATCTGGACAAGTGGCGTAAAAACAAAACACAAATCTATGTACAAACATTACGTATGGCAGCGGCGGCGTTGCCGTAATGTTGACAACGAAATGTTCGTTTTCGAGGATGATTGACTGATCGTACAAAAAGACCTGTCGAGAATACAGCATGAACAGGATTATTTATTTCGGGTCAACACACTAAATATTATTCTCCTCATTCTATGTGATTGACTTTTCGAAGAGCGTTCAAAGATAGTTGCAAACATGAACACATTACACCAGCGCTTTCGTAAATAAAAGTTTACCGACTAGGTTAAAATAAAATGGACAAAGTCCAAAAGATGATAAAATGAGCATCCACAAAAGAAAGCGTTTCTTTAAATCCAGTTGCAGTGATTATAAGCCTGAGTGAAATCCAACATGAAGTCCGAAAATAGTAATCCATGTCGCCGCGAATCAGTAACGATAACAATAGAGGCTAACAATAACAGCGCAGTCAAAGAATATAACGACAAAACTGCCTAACTTTGACGCTGTTCAAAGAAGTTGTGAAGTCGCAGTTCCGCTAACCAAAGCTGCGCATGCGCAATACGCCGAATTTACAAATTGCCAGGTCAGCGATCGATCACGGAAAAAAATCTCAAACGGTTTCAAAACGCTAGAAACATTTCGGCGAAGAAATCCATCGAAATGTGAAAGCAATCATCTCAATATTAATTACCGTAATATCTTCATGACTTAATACAGAGAGAGAAATAGCTTGCCGACAGTTATCGATCGGAAATTGTACTATTGTGAATATGCGCATCTAACAATGTGTGGCGCTGTCTTATTACAGTATGCATTACAAAATAAAAAAGTAGCCATTACATTTGGGTATGGAACATTTCTACATTAAATATATCACTGACATAATTAAATTTACGACATTTCTTATTCAGATTTCGTTGAAAATCGCCGATTTCGCGTTAATTAAAAAAATCGACGAATTCCCGTTATTTTCTTAAAAACTGCCAATTTCCCGTTATTTCCTTAAAAACCGCCGAATTCGCGTTATTCGTCGCGTTATCGTTAAAACGAATTTTTTCCTGCCCCTAATTATGAGTTTTGATCTTAAGAGTGGTACTAATGGTAATGCCCAACAACAGCTGCTTCGTGCACCAAACGTTTAGCATATGTCTATAGAATTGTTTTGTGTAGCCTGCCGAGAGAACACTGTGAGTTTGTAATTGCATTGGAGATCGACCTACGTGACTGTTAGGCGTTTTTATTTTCTTAATCGAGGATCGTTCATACCGTTTCGAGAGAAAGTGTTTAAGGTATGTGTTGTTGTGATGACATCTAGTGGTGGAAATAATAAGTTAAAAAACATTGGGTTCAAAGAAGTTTCTAAATTTCCGGGGGACGCCATCTTGGATGGCGTCATCCAAGATGGCGGCCAGTGGCGTCGATGACAAACAAAAGACGGGCGAATCTCAGTGGGGCGATACCGCTATTACCCCAATAATGGCGTGCAAGGAAATCATTTCAGACACGCAGCTACTCAGAATCAACACGAAAAAGCCTAAGGAGGTGCTATAAATGACGCTAATCGGACTATCCATTACCTTTAAACGTTTAGTCTCAGATTTTACGGTTGCAAACAAACGTCACGGAACAACGTTCTTAATAAACAGCCGCGGTGGAGTAGCCGAGCGGTCTAAAGCACCTCGCTGCGGAGCGCGCGGTTGCTCGCCGTGGAGGTTTGAGTCCTCCCTGGGGCATGGGTGTGTGTGTTTGTCCGTAGGTTAGTTTACCTAGGTTTAAGTAGTTTGTAAGCTACGGACTGATGACCACGCAGTTTGGTCCGATAGATTTACAGACATCTTAATAAACAATGACACTGCAGACACTCACCGTATGAATGTATGGAATGTATAAGGAAATATTGTGGTTTCAACCTCAATGAATGTGATATAACCCAGTGGGAGAGTATTGCCATTACAAAACTTTATTCGTCATACAGGTTTGAATCCCTAGCGACCTTTCAAAAAAATACCACGAAATTTTAGAACAATCCGGCGCAGCAAAGTGTCTTTATTGTTTACAGATCTCCTGTCCCACAACATTGGGTGTGATTATGGGGAGAAGCGACAATGATTCATTCATGAATAGAACGTCAAAGTGTGCCGCTAAGAGGCTTCACTTCGGCAATACCCTTGGTACCATCAATGTCTCTGTTGCGAATATTAAAAGTTTTCGTTTTTAGATAAACCCAATCATTTCTTCCAAAGCGACTGAGTGGTGCATCGTCTCTGAAGGTTTGCCTGCTTTATACATGTGAAAACGATAAACACAGTTTTGTTTCACACATATATCATTGTCGCACATTCGCCAGAAGAAAGTACAACAGGTCTTAAAAAGCACCATTAAAAGCGTTTGTTGCTTCGGATCACGTTCGGATTTCGTATAGTGGTTTTGAATGGTTCTTTGAGATTCTACTCATTATACCAGTTCAGAAGTTGTCATTGCGCTACTCTCAAATGGGGCCAGATCACGTTCGCTAGGGCTGTAACTTCACGATGCCTCTACAGAAGGGTCGAATCGTCCGTTTGGTGTCTGCAGTCTTAGTGGTCAAGAACGTCCTCCACTTGATCATCTTATTGCGAACTGTCGTTTTCGATCGCAAAATGTGTGGTAAATCAACGCCAAAAGGCCCAAAATAAGCTGGTATTACCATTGATGCCATGTTTGGTATTCATAAGTATTCTGAGCGGTGTTATGTTTGAAATATTTTCCTTGACCAAGAGAATGAGAACATGTCATTTTAACACTAGATGTCTCAGTTCTAGATTCCATCGCTTACGCTTTAAATGGTCTCTGAATGTGGAGAAGAGAGAGAGAGAGAGAGAGAGAGAGAGAGAGAGAGAGAGAGATTGCGATCTTCCCATCCTATGATACTACGTCTGTAGTGGAGTGGTGCCGAAATGAGGTGAAGCTTGGTGTCCGTGTGACACAATGGGTCCATTTTAAACATCACATCAAAATTTGATCTTTCGCCGCATTATCCTCAAAGAAAACTCCTTTTTTCATCAAGCTTCTCCGAGCCTAAAGGACTGTCGCAGGACGAGTCACATGAGACATGACACAAATTTTATTTCGTGATTAGTTACATATATCGAAACGCGGCTTTCGGCAAATGATGGAGAGTTGAGCGGCTGTTTTTTTTTTTTTTTTTTTTTTTTTTTTTTTTTTTTTTTTTTTTTTTTTAATTTTGTTCATCTTCTTAGCGCTGGTATCAACTGTGTTACTGAAGTAAGTACGTTGTGGAGCATGTTCTGCACATTTCAAACTTACATTAACATGGTTAGCAAACGTTGCTTCAGCCGGCCGCGGTGGCCGCGGGGACTGAGGCGCTCCAGTCACGGTCTGCACGGCCACTACGGTCGGGGGTTCGAATCCCCCCTCGGGCATGGATATTTGTGCCGTCCTTAGTATAAGGTAGTTCGTAAGTAGTTTGTAAGTTTAGGGACTGATGACCCCGTAGTTAAGTCCCATAAGCTTAACAAACATTTGAACATTTGAAACGTTGCTTCAAATTTAAAGAGCACACGTTGGAAAAACGTAGGGTCGTCTCTGAGATGCTGAAGAGCGGACAGACAAAATTCTGTACGATGTTCGAGTGACTAATGTAGTATCAGACGAAAAGGACGGAATTTCTGTCGGCGTAAGATGGGACTAACGCTCCTCTGGCAGATTCCAAATATCCTTAGTATTTGTCTCAAACTACTGTGTGGGATCGTTAGCGTCGTAGCGTTGTATGTAACCTTATCCGGTCACTAAATTCATTTTCTTTTAAAGGGGCTATTTCATTGTCAACATTAGCTCTCGTGCCATATTGCGAGAAAACAAAACATTAAATGTAAAACAACAAAATGCGTTCGTTTATTCCGCATAAGAAACCAGCACATCTCATTAGTTGCCGCATACTATCTTGCTATTAGCTAATGACTAGGTCACACAACTCCTGCCATTTTCAGTCGCTGCCATCATCAACGCGCTAGCCCGCCAACTTCGTAAGTAAAGTTTAACCTTTCTTTTACATTCACCCAGGACCGCTGGGACCGGACGTGCAAGGATTGCGCAGCACACGGGCGACACCACGGGGGGGGGGGGGGGGGGGGCAACTTGTGCTAACTTCGTGTTCAGACTCATGTTAATTTTGGCATAGCTGTAGCCACAATTATAAATTTTTCAGTCGCCCCACACTAGATCAACTTATTTCTAACTATTGGTATGACAATAGAAAAAATCTGCGGTTGGAAAAACTTACACAGTAGGCAGTGGTGAAGGGACTTTCCCTTGCTGCTGTGCAGAAAGAAGCAGGGGCGGCGGCTAGGTGTCAGTTCCCCGTGCTGGGAAAAGCCCGTGCAGGGGAATCCCTGTGACAACTGACAATGTAAATTTGAGTGGTGAAAACGTGTTCTCCAGGCACTTCTTATGACTTATTCCCATGATACACAAGTCGTGCATAGACTATGTATTGTTCCATGATACAATTGTTAGATAACTGGTTTTACAGTGCCTTAATTCCCTTCCAACTAGTTAATAAGCATACTTAATAAGTGTTTTATGTTTCATGATAGACAGACAGAGAAAGAATCGTAATAATGGCCAGTAGGTTTTTATTTTTTTATTTTTATTTTATTTTATTTATTTATTTATTTATTTTTATTTTTTTGCTGATAATATAAATTGTCCCCGTGTTATCATGGCCGCGGCGGAGTAGCCGAGCGCATTGAGGCGCTATGCTCCAATGGGCGAGACCGTTTCCAGTCGGGATCTCCAACAGAGTATCAAATATGTTTTCAATATGAAATCGAAAAAGTTTGATTGTGTCGACTCTAATGGACAGTCGCGTAGCACTTAGTGATTTTAATTTTAGCTCTGATACATGTTTGCAAATGATCGATCACCTTTTGGTAGACGACAGAAAGGGAACGTAAATTTCTCGAAGTATGTCGAAGAACTAAATCGTTTCGTGAGAAATATTTACTGCATCATTTACTACTCGGTTGTAACTATGAACTGAGTGCGGAACATGAAATAAAGCTTATTTATATCCAATATGTTCTGCCAAACCAATGCCCCTATGTTTTTATTTGTGTAATTTACTTAAACACGTTTGAGTACTACTGTTATTTGTTCTGTTTAGCTTGCATTTGCTGTGAAACCAAGTATGTTGGAAAATATTTGGACTCCAAGACTTTGTTGGAAATATAATTTTTCATAATTGTTACGAGTAAATCAATAATTACTTTCTGGATATGATCTAAATAATGGGGCATACCCATACGATTTGAATCAGATTTTGATTCAATTTTGTGAATATGTTCCCGCATAACCGAATAAAAGGATGACAGCATTTCTACTGCTTTTAGAAAATTTCCATTATCCTGTTTAAACATCTTTATAAACCCTGGAATGTTAGATATCGACGTGATAAGAATTTGAAAATAGCAAAGATAAATGTTGCCAATCTGAAAAACTATTCAAATTAAACAGTCTATTTACACTTTAACCGAACATTTTACAACAGAAACAATAAACTGAATCTTTTCTCCACTGGAAAGATGTTTGTTACAATAAATGTCCCTATGTTTTCTCTCATCAGTATTAATGGAAAACTGTCGTTGCACACCTGAACAGGACAATGTTGAACCGAAACATTGACAGGATCATTATTAATACTCGCAGGCCACAACCCTGAGTCCTCTCTTGTTGTTGCACTACTAGATACTAAAATTGGACAGGTTGAAGATTCATCAGGAATATCTTCACTTGGGTTACTGTTGGCATCAAGAGCATGTGAAAAACCGGGACTGCAAACTTCCATAAACTCCGATTCTGGGGTGGACGATATAATAAAGGCAAGAATTTCTTGACATTTTAGTCTCATTGGTTTTGTGTGACCTAGCACGCACTTAGTCTTACATAAGTATTTACATTTAGGTAACTGTAGACATTCCTTTTCAGATTAGCTCAAAAATTTCACAAAAGGATGTCAGTTTTTCTTTTGTTTCTCCCTGCGTCGTTTCTGGTGGCAGAATTGAGCACGAGAAAATTTCTTCGTCTTTTCTGGTTCCTGAAAAATTTTTAGTGAAACGTAAGAAATTTTCGCCAATATTTGATTTACAGATTAGTGAAATACTCACTTACTTCTGATTATAATATTTCATTTTGGGTTACTCTAGTCTTTTATGCTGGCTTAGAGTGTGTCACAAAGTCGGCCGATCGAAAGGCGACCTGCGACGTTGGCTTGCGGAGACGCACGAGTGAGAGGCGTGAGGCGATGGTGGCAGGCAGCTGGCGGGGCTGTTCATTGGCGTAGCGTACGTCTCCTCACTTACAGTGGAAAAAATGCATCTCGTCATAACGGCGACTGCTACAGCGTAAAACTGTTCGTGTAGCCCATACCAAATTTTTGCTCTCTCTATCGGCAAACCATCCGTAGGATATTTATTGTCTGCTGTTGAAAGGAATTTTCCCATAAGGTTACTGATAAATGATTTACTACCGGCCGCGGTAGAGTAGACGAGCGGTCTAAAGCGTCTCGCTGCGGAGCGCGCGGTTGCTCGCCGTAGAGGTTCGAGTCCTCCTGGGGCATGGGTGTGTGTGTTGTCCTTAGGTTAGTTTACCTAGGTTTAAGTAGTTTGTAAGCTACGGACTGATGACCACGCAGTTTGGTACGATAGATTTACAAACATTTGAACATTGAACATTTACTACCGACATCGTATCTTACAAGGAAAGTACTTGGGCTCGAACAAACACATATACACCAAAATCGATGAGAGATAATGCAAAGATCCCTTATTGCACTAGTGATACTCCCACATCTGCAAAACTCTGCAGTCGTCCGTTAGAAGCCTCTGCGTGTGCCATGCCGCATTGCACTTTGACCTGTCGGTTCGCCAGTAGGGACGGTGCAGTGTGCCACCGAAGTTGCGTTTTGTGACTAAGGTTATTTGTGTGGTGAAGCGTCAGATGGGGCGGCGATTGCTAATCAATCCTGCTAATGTATTGCGATTAGTTGAGATGAAGTTACGAAGAACCCTTCTTCGTGAAGATGGTATTAGTGTAGAAGATGAATCATTTGCATGCTTTCTCGTATCTGTTATGGTACAGAAATATGAGCATAAGTTAGATACTGTTGTTACAAACTCATAATAATGATAATAGGGATGATAATGACGAACAACTCATTGCAAGCGGTAGTGCTAAGGTAAGTGCGGGAAGAGATGATGGAAGCAGTGGCAGTGAATACCAACAGTCTTTCGGGAGGAAGGTTAAAGTTGCAACTATCATCACGGCTTTTAATGACAATTCGTTAGAGAACATGTACGATGATTATTACGTAAGTTATAGTTCAGATATCTGCATTACGTATGGCGTCTACAATTACATCTACAGTGCTGTCTAGAGCATGGTTGCAGAGCTTTGCAGAAAAACGACACCCACCAGCACATTGAGGTGTACGTAGAGATCCTGTAACCAAACGTTCATACAGATATGTTTGTTCGAGCCCATGTACTTTCCTTGTTAGTTGTAAATGGAAATACCTGGAGCTACTATGGCAAGCTAGGAATGAGAAGTGGACTCGCTAGCAAATTGTGTAACAGGGGTGATGATGATTCAGCGTTGGTACATTAATCGACTGTACAGGCTAGTACAGTAACAGTTATTTGTGTAAGAAATATTTTAGTTTATGTATAAATTCAACACAGTGTACTCGAATGTCTCTTCTACCATCATTCCACAATGAAAGTTTACAGTTACCTAAATGTAAATAAAATTAATTGATTTTTCCGTCGGTGCTTGACAGAACATGATTATAATATCAAAAATGGTCTAAGAAGCCGAAAGCCGGTTTGTGACGAATAAATAAGTTTTGCAGGACATCAGGAAGTTGTTCCTTTTTGATATTACATGTAAATACTTATTTCCAAAACGACATATTGACCATAGCTGTTTACTTTTTCTCAGTGCTACCGGTTTCGGTCAGTTTACCATTATCAAGCGTTAGCAGAGATTAGCTAATAGCTTAACATGTCGTAACACAAAAATTCAAAAATGTAAAATAAGTATTTGTTGTCATTACTCTACTCCTTATTGATATTACTACAGTGGCTGACTGCTACAAAATGAGATCTCATTGCGCTTGATAATGGTAAACTGACCGAAACCGGTAGCACTGAGATAAAATAAACAGCTGTGGTCAATATGTCGTTTTGCAATTATGTCAATGCTGTTATGCCCCACCTGTTCAACTTTCTTAACAATATGTAAATACTTCTGTAAGACTAAGTGCGTGCTAAGTCGTACAACACCAACGAGACTAAAATAACGACAGATAGTACCATTAAGTGGTGGTGCATTTTCATTAACTCTACTGTTAACGTTACGTACTGATGGAAACTGGTGGGTTGTAATTACAAAACCGCTAACCCACGTCTAAATGATCAATTTCTCACTCCGTTACCAATCAATATGTAATAATATTGCATGAAATGAGTCCAGTGGACGTACTAGGCGGGTTCTGTCTTTCGTTCGTTCGTTCTTGGCTGCCGCAGCTATTAAGTTTGCAATGGAATTTTCCCGATAACACGGCGGCAGTCAGCTTTCAACAACACCCGCCCAATTCCGCTGTTCTTTCACTGGCGCCTGCTCATTTACAAGCAAATTTATTTTTTACGTTTTAATACAAATTACTGTGGACAGAGGAATTTGATTGTTTAACCTATTTCATTTTTTAAAGAATTCTAATTGCACAATAACTTTTGTTACTCATCTGGCTATTCCTGCGTATATACTACCACTAATGACCATGCAAAGTGTGCGGTATAACTACATAATGAATACCACAACAGAAAATCAGTTATGTACGCGGGCCAGAAAATCATAGTAATATAGACAATCATTTTATCAACCCTCAGTCGGAAGGAGCTAATCTGTGATATTCTTATTATTGCATACATATGTGTGTGATCGAAGACTATTGTTTCCCGAGACACCTGGTGGGACACCTGTTAGCCTTAGTGTTAGTAATTCAGTTTCTACAAATTATCTAGTTATTTGTATTTTACATAGAGTGCTTACCATTCATTTAGTACATTCGTTTTAGCACTTACACCAGCGAAGATACATCTTTTTAGAAAATATGTAACAATATATGAATTCCTTAACATAAAACCTGCCCGACAATGGTCCTGAACAAAATATATCGCCGTTATTCTCCTTGCTGTTGAACGGCACACCTTTTTCTTTCTTATATTGAATAGGCGTCTCAAGGCATCCATTGATTCAATTGAATCATATATATTATTCTACTTAAGGACGAAAACAATGTGTAATATTTCTGGCTTAAAGCCATCATATTAAGTTCGAAGTATTGCTTCAGTACAGCCGGTTAAGACCAGTACGCGACAGTTGGTAAAAGCTGGTGAGAACCACGACAGGTGGTACAATAGGTAGGGTTCTCATGGGAAAGAGCAGTGGCAAATCTCCCCGAATTCTAGGGAAGTCCCCGAGCGGCAGGCACTGGACGCCGATTGGCTGTAGCACTGGCGGTCACGCGCCAAAACGCAATCATATTTTATTAATAATTAATAAACTAATAATATATTCAATGTCATACTCAATTTAGAAAAACCCCTCAAAGCCAAGCTATTTCCTGAGTAGGTAAAGCATATTAACACTTGCTAAAAACATGAACAAAACAGTTAATATAAGACGGACGATGCTCGGCAGCCTTGTTTGCGCGCCAAATTGCGGAACGAAGGCAGTCTTGCATCGAGCAGCCACTCTTCAGTTCAGAACGGGCGCTTGGTAGAGTAACATGTGACTTCACTACGCGGTGGAGTAACATGCATACGTAGGCCGTCATAAAACATTGTTTAAACATCTTAGATCTACATCTACATCTACATATGTACTCCGCAATTCACTGTAAGGTGCGTGGCGGAGGGTACACTGTACCACTACTAGGCATTTCCTTTCCTATTCCACTCCCAAATTGAACGAGGAAAGAAAGAATGCCTATACACGCTCCTAGCATTCTTGACTGGTTTATGAACTTTGGTCACCATCGACGCTACGACGATATCATGATCACTAATTCCTGTCTCTACACAGACATCGTTAATAAGGTCAGGCCTGTTTGTGACTATAAGGTCTAGAATATTTCCATTGCGCGTGGGTTGCCGGTTTAACTGCTCAAGACAGTTTTCGGAGAATGTGTCCAAAAGTAGCTCGCAAGACTGCTTGTCTGTACCGCCTGAAATGTAACTAGCGAGGTCCCAATCTATACTCTTAAGGTTGAAGTCACCTCCGACTAATATTACATGGCCCGGATACCTATGCACTACCTGGTGTAGACTTTCCTTGAATGATTCTAAAACTGCTACAGCAGCACTGGGGGGCCGGTAAAAACACCCAACTATTAACTTTACTTCTTTTAGACTTGTTATACGTGCCCAGATAACTTCACAGTTACTTTCAACCTCGATCTCAGTAGAAATAATATCTTTGTCCACAGTGATGAACACTCCTCTTCCAGTTGTATCAGATCTATCTTTCCGATATACATTCCACGCTTTGCTAAATATTTCTGAACTTGCCACATCATCATTTAGCCAGCTTTCGGTGCCTAAAACTATCTGAGCGCAATAATTTCCATGCAGCGCTGCAAATTCGGGAACTTTGTTTCTAATACTCTGTAAGTTCGCGGCTAATATTTTTATGTTAGAATTTTTGTTCCGAACGTGGCCTGAATTCGCTGTTTGAATGCTGACAGGCGAGTGCTCATCAGAGTTAGCGCCTAACCTAAAAAACCCCCATGTGCACTCCACAAGTACTCTGCTACCCGAGTAGCCGCTTCCTTAGTGTAGTGCACCCCTGATCTATCTAGGGGCACCCTACAATTCAGAGGAAATGACTTTATATTTAATTTCATTTAAGACAATGTGGGTCAAGTTGATGTCATTATGCAGTTTGCTGGTTTTCTGCAGTCTTTAAATGAACTAGATGGCATCCCACAAGAAAGTATTATTTCGTAATTAGATCAGTTCATGTCAGTAGTGTAATAATTTCAGCCTCGATCAAGAACTCCGACCTGCGTGCTATCATCTGCGTGGGGACATCTATAGAAGACGTCAGGTTGGTGAACTTTCAGAGTTTCTACTCTTCACACAGTGCAGTGGGGAATTACTACAACCCTCGCGTACACTGTCATTGCAGTACAATCGCAAACTGTTGTGCGTCATCCATGGGAACATGGAGGAGGAAAGGAAATGTTACAGGACCGGTTAACATACCCGCTGTAGACTTTATTCCCGTTGTAAAAGTCGCGGTGGCGTGACCGAGAGTTTCAATGCACCTAGCTGCGGAGCGCGTCGCTGCTAGCAGCCGGAGGTTCGAGTCCTCCCCTGGGCTTGGGTGTATTTGTTGTCCTTAGCATAATTTAGTTTAAGTAGTTTGTAATCCTAGGAACTGATGACCAGATTAGTTAAGTCCCATAGATTTTCGAACATTTGAACGAACACAAATTCGAAAAGCCGGAAATAATGATATTTATGACTGCTAATTTCTTGCTTCACACGTATGTCTGATGTATACTGACACAATTTTCCTTCCCTTTCATTAATATTAGACCAAGATCAGGGCCGGCGCAAGACCAAGTGCCGCCCCGAGCGAGCTGCTAAATTGACGCCCCCCGCCCAACCAGTTTTATATATATATATATATATATATATATATATATATATATATATATATATATATATATATATATAACGTTTGTGGAATTTTATTTAAACCAATCTGAAGGAAATGTTATCAATCATTCACAATCTTTGTTTTTACTTTTGAGATGTACCTAGGTTTTGGCCATCTGAGTGGGCAGTCGCAAAGCTTTTAATATGTGGTTACATCATGTTGGCACTTACGTTCAGCATGACTAGATAGATGTAAACATAAATCACTGAGAATAGCCACACTGTGTCCGAAATCTATGTAGATCTGGAAAATTTTAAAAAAATGCGACTGATTGGTGACATTCTCTGCAGATTTGTAAAAAACAGTCGGTGGGCACCAGCTCAAAAATGGAGTCAAACCCGATTGAAGAAATCTAGCTAATTTTAATAAGCCTTGTGAATATAAAGAAATGTTCAAATGTATGTGAACTCTTATGGGACTTATGTGCGAAGGTCATCAGTCCTAAGCTTACACACACTCAACCTAAATTATCCTAAGGACAAACACACACACACACTCACACGCATGCCCAAGGGAGGACTCGAACCTCCGCCGGAATCAGCAGCACTGCGGCGCCTTAGACCGCTCGGCTAATCCCGCGCGGCATGAACTTACAGTTAACGTAAATAAACATTTTTCAATGGTTGTGAACAGATAATGTATTCAACAGAAAACTGTGAATAAATGTTGACAAAGTGATAGTGTGCGAGTAGTATTGTCAAACAAAAGTGCCGGTTAGAGTTTAATTGTTGTTCATGCAGGCGGAGACAGGTGTTTCATGGTTCAAAATCAAAACGTCCGACTATCACTCAGAAACGGATATCAATTTTTTTTTTAAATGCGTCGAACCCCAACTTATACCAGGCTTACTACCAATGTCGTTATCCCTAGTAATTACTCGCAGTGTACTTACCCACGCGGAATACTTCTAGCCATTGTAGGTGTTGCACATGTTTGACTATAGTAATGTTCAACCATTATTTCCATAATGCGGCAAGAATAAATACTTGGAAACTGTCATTGAAGGGCTTAGCAAAATTGTTTTAGGCTTAACACATAATCACAGAATCGAACATTGCATTCGAATTTTCAAATTAGATTTCTTCTTGTGCAAAATTAGTTGACAGTTAAGTACGGTGCGTAACAGGCCGGCAGCGCCAGACTGCTTCCCCCTCTCTGTTCCACCAGCGTAAACACGACGGTGGTGCCACAATGGCGAGGGAGAAATTAGTCCTCCTGCCTCCCGTTGTTCAACAAGGGCGGCCGGCAGGTAGCCGAGGCGCCATGCCACGGATCCAGAAGACGCTCCCTCCGAGGTTTGGTTTCGAATCCCCTCTTGGGTATGAATGTTGAGTTTTGTACAACAAAAATAAAATGGATACATTGTTTTAGAACTAAACCACGACAACGGAATTCAATGAGTCAGTGACTTTTGGGACGTACATTAAGTATCCGAATTAGCATTGATTTTAAACATATTATCACCGCAATAACGTACTTTGAAAATAAAATGTATCATTTTTTGCCTGATGAGTTAAGTCAAATAATGTTTCCCTTACGTTTATGCGAAAGTCAATTTGTAATCACATCCGAGGGTTTCATCCAAATGTGTTAACAATATAAATACATAGCACCCATCCGAGGAGGGTTAATGTCGAAAAGAATAATGGATTGTGTAGGTACTACTAAAACAGGCAACATGCTAACGCAAAAAATGTTTGTTAAGCTTATGGGGTCATCAGTCTCTAAACTTACAAACTACTTATAAACTAACTTATAGTAAAGATAGCACAAACATCCATGCCCAAAGGACCTAATCATCGCAAGAAATTTTAACTGTGTCCTGAACGAAAAGATCAGTACCCTAATTTTAATTGTTCCCCTGATCTGAGCCGGTTTGTAAGCCAGATGAAATTGAGAGATGCGTGTGAAGCAAAGTTGCCAACACTTGTGAAACACACCTATATAAATAGTTCCTATCGTGGTCTGGTTGATGCCAAACCTAGTGTCAAACATATTAAAAGCGGAAATAACACCAGTGAGCTTTTCACATCACTCTAAATGTTTGTAAATCTATCGGACCACACTTAAGCTAAGGTAAACTAACCTAAGGACAACACACACACCCATGCCCCCGGGAGGATTCGAACCTCCGACGGCGAACAACCGCGGGCTCCGCAGCGAGGCGCCTTAGAGCGCTCAACTACTCCACCGCGGCACATCACTCTAGTTCCATCCTTGGTATAACCCCTGAGAAACAGACTATCCGTTGGTTACGGAACCGATGGAATATGAATGTAACTCTGCTACCGGAAAAAGATTTAGAAGATGAACTTCTGAAGGTATGGGAAATGTGCTTGCGCTCCATCAATAATTTCACAAGTACTCTGGAATAGTGGGCGCGTAGAGCAAAACCCAAGTGGTCCTTTATTATTGTGTAATGAGGTCGAAAGCAATGAAACACACGATGGAATTTGTGTGAGCAAGCACATTAGACAAGGATTAGGTTCGAAGACATTAAAAGAGAACAGGTGAAGTAATTAAGTCTTGAAAAAAAAAGTAGAGGGACTTCAAATATAATAGAAAGCTCGATCGGTGTGCCAGAGCGAAATTATAGGCTTGTATCACTTCATCAAACATCACAATAACATACGAAAGGCTTTCTTGGAGGAACTCAGACTGGAAGACGGCAAAGTTTTTCAAAAGTTTGTAAATCAAAGTGACTTAACTACGTTGGTAATCAGTCACTAGGCTTACAAACTACTTAAACTAAGTTAGTATAACATAAACACCTATGCGTGAGGGAGGAGTCGAACCTCCGACCGAGCGAGGTGGCGTAGTGGTAACACACTGGACTCGCATTCGGATGGTGGTTCAAATCCACCTCCAGCCATCCAGATTTAGGTTTTCCGTGATTTTCCTAAATCACTCCACGTAAACGCCGGGATGGTTTCTTGGGAAGGGCATGGCCGATTTCCTTCCACATCCTTACCCAAACATTCCGAGCGTAAGCTCCGTCTCTAATGACCACGCTGTTGACGCGACGATTAACTCCAAGCTTCCTTCCTCCCTTCCACCAATCTCCGACGGGGAGCAACCACGCGCTCTACAGCAAGGCGTCTTAGAACGCACGGCCACTCCGCCGCGGCGGTGGACGGCAACATCGTCACGCCGCAGCACGACGAAGTCAGGGAAATTTACGGCCCGAGTGAAAGATATGAGGCAATCTATGAAAACTTTTTTGAATCTCTTAGATCCAAAATAACGACTGAAGACAATAACGTAACTTTTCCCGCATATTCTGACACTGACTTGATTGACATAATTCGTAACTCTCCTATAAATTAATCGCCTGGTCCAGTCTAACTCCCGACTGAATTATGCAATCGGCATTGGAATATAATAAGAGGTATAGTTATGCAAATAGTTAACAAAGTACCAGTAGAAAAATGCGTACCACCGGAATTTAAGGAGAGTAAAATCGCGTTGATAGCAAACAACAAAGTCTGCAAACGGATCAGCAACTTTGGACCGATTTTGCTTAAATTCAGATTACAAGATTATAGGACGAGCATTGAATAAGAGAATCATGCTGCTGACTGTAAAATTAATTGGGCAGCAGCAGACTTCTACATGTAAGAGAACAATATTAAATACTGCAGCGCAGTATAGAGATGTAATAGCACTAACATTTACCAGTACTCAAACATGTGGACTGCTTTTTATAGATTTTTCTTAAGCATTTCGTCGGGCCAATCATCAAAATATCCTGGGAACACAGAAAAGAATGGGATTTCTGCAAGAAAACATTGTTGTGATTAGAAATGTGATAACCGGCATTTCAGCCAAGATTTCTGCCAAGTGCCAGCTAATACGACCAAGAGAAATCAAACGACGAGTCCCTCACGAAGTCCCCTTTCCGTGCTGCTCTTTGTAATATCTCTGGATCGCTTGTTGCGCAAGTGCAGGATCATCTGACAGGTATCAATATCTTAGCGACGAAAACAGCAGTTGGTGCATATGCAGACGATGTGGGGATAGTCGTGAGAAACAGGGAGGATGCGACAATATTCGGGGCACAGCTCCAAAAATACTGTTCTGCATCGGGTGCCAAAATGAATCAATACAAAAGTTAATTCCTAAGAATAATGGGTCTTGAAGATATCAACACTGAATGGGTGCGTACAGTAAGTACAAGAATACCTACAGTGCACAGGAGCTTATTTAACTTTTCTGAATCTTTAATATTAATTTTTTAAGGTTCGAATGCTTGTGTTATTAAGAGCTCTGTTCTCGCGTATTTGGTAAACTTAGTTAGTGTGTCTGTTTTCAAGGGTTGTAGTCTCGCGTATTTGGTAAATAGCTGTTGTGTAGAGTTTTCGTCTGTGTTTTGTGTATTGAAAACATTTTCTTAGTACTCAATTTTTAAATTTTAATTTTGTTTTTCGTCTTAAAAATCTTTATTGTCGCGTAGTGTTACGTAGTGTACTGTGGGGCAAACTAGTGCCAGCTGACGCCAGTCTCATCATTTGCAGAGCAGTCGTTTCGTAATGTAACTTTTATGCATTTTCAGTACTAGCCTTTTTCTTAAACTTTGTCAGTGCTTCCGATTTTGAGAGCTTTATTATCGCTTACTTCGTGTAGAGGTTTCGTCTACAGATTTGTGTTTTCATAACAAATCAAAGAACGATCCTTCAGATAGGTAGTAGTCAGGGTAGTGCTTGTTGCAGCCAGTATATCACCAGCAAAGCAGTAGTTGCATAATTCAATTAAATTTTCTGTATTTTCATTCTAACCATTTTCTCAAATTTCGACAGTACTTTTGTTTTTGAGAGCTTCGTTCTCGTGTATTTGGTAGATTTTCGTTATATTTTCTATTTTCGACGGTATAGTTTCGCGAGTTTTGGAACATGTGGTAATTTTAAGTAACTTTAGAGAGATGCCTAGGGACTGCTCCTGTTGTGCGCGGATTCAGGAGTTGGCTGCTATCCGTAAACAGCTGGAGGCTGTTTTGGCCACGGCCAATAGTCTTCAGGCCGCTGCCATGCGGAGTAAGGCGTCTTTCTGAGGTGCGCACGACTGTTAAACCGTCGGAGGTTCCAGTCCACCCCTGGGTATGGTTGGGGGCGTGTTTATAAAGATAAAAATACGATTGTATAGAGTAAAAATAATACAGATTGGGAATTTTAAATTATATGGGCGATAGCGTGATACGTTTCTGAAACACGGTCTTTGCAAGTTTCTATAGCCCACCTGACTCAGTAGCAGTAGTAGTAGATCATCTGAGGGGTAGCTTAGAAAATATTCTCATAGGTTTCCTAGTCATGTTATAGTTTTAGGTAGAGATTTTAAGTTACCGGACGTACTGCGTACAGAATGGCTTTGAGCCTCAACATAAACAATAGTGTATTTACTGGAAGGCATATAATATTGCACAAATCTTCCCACTTCCCAAAGTCACTGCAAAAGATGTAATGAGCAAATTAACTAATTTTCTATGGAAAGGCAATTTGTTTATAGTTGGCGTTAACACTACAACGATTGACCCTCTACATGGCGGAATGGCGCTAACTGACGACGTACCATAGCACTTGCACTGTACATCAAAAGGACGAATTCGCTCATTATAATTTATCCTAACAGGATTTATTCTAACAAGTACACAATCATCAATAAATATCCAAAGGATCAACTACCAACTGGAACATATCAGGAAACATTTTTTTGAAATAAGTTATTTGAGCTTGGTTATTGTCAAATTACAGGAAAGGTATTGTCAAATTACAGGAAAGGAGAATTTGTAATACAGGAAAACACATGAAGAGTGAAACAAATTAGAGAAGAAATGCCCCAGGATAAACTGGTATAAACTAGGACAAAATGTCAGCAGCAGGCCAGTTTCATCGTCAGGACAAGCTGGTATAAAACAGCAAACAATACAATAAGCCAGAAAGAAACATTCACTCTGCAGCGGAGTGTGCGCTCATATGAAACTTCCTGGCAGATTAAAATTGTGTGCCGTAACCGGGAATCGAACCTGGAACCTTTGCCTTTCTTGGGCAAGCACTCTACCGCCCGAGCTATCCCGACACGACTCACAATGCCGCCCCACAACTTTACTTCTGCCTGTACCTAGGCTCCTACTTTCCAAACTTCACAGAAGCTCTCCTGCGAAACATGCAAGACTAGCACTCCTGGAAGAAAGGATATGGTGGAGACGTGGCTTAGCCACAGCCTAAGGGGTGTTTCCAGAATGAAACTTTCACTCTGCAGCGAAGTGTGCGCTGATATGAAACTTCCTGCCAGATTAAAATTGTGTGCCGGAATCGGGACTCGAACCTGGGACCTTCGCCTTTCACGGGCTAGCGCTCTACCGACTGAGCTATCCCGAAACGACTCACGATGTGTCGGGATAGCTCAGTCGATAGAGCGCTTGCCCGCGAAAGGCAAAGGTCCCAGGTTCGAGTCCCGGTTCCGGCACACAATTTTAATCTGCCAGGAAGTCTCAATACAATAAGCATTAATGAAGTGGGTTTACGTGATACAGATCTTTTCCTCAAATGTAACAGAGTGGACACACTAACGCACAGATTTACGTGTGAAGACCATTTGCATAACTTGAAATGGATCAGTCAAAACACTGCGCTAATAACAAAAAATACCGCAAAAAATATATCTCTGACAGTACTGTGTAGATCAGATGAAAAGTACTACCCGCAAGGAATAAACAGTACAGTCTCTGTTTCGAACACATTTATAGGAATTCCAGTCTTGAACTCATAACCTGAAGAAGCATTATCTTAAGTTCAAAGTGGACACGTTCAAAATTGTTAAGTAATGGAAATTAATTTTGTTAAAGTAGTCTGTTTCTCTCAAGAAAAATTAATTCGTTACGGACTGAGCATATTTGGTTTTACATAAATTTAATAGAAACTTTTGCGTCAGTAGCTGAAGAAGAGCAGATTACAATCACACTTTACTACCAATTATTGGCCAGTAGAAGCAGTTTTCATTTTCCAAGTTAGAAATTCTCTTCAGAACCATATTACCACAACACGTTATCCTGAAACAACGAATTAACGAAACACAAGCTAAGAAGCTAAACGAAGAAGGCTTAAATAGAGAGCGCAAAGTTAGGATGTAAGGAGTGAAGGGAGATATGTATATGGCTCACCATAATCACAAAGCTTTAAAGTTCAATGTTCGGGTAACTAAGGAACCAACTGCTGAGATCATGGGTCCCCAGACTTGCACACTTTTTAAACTTATAGTACTAAGGTAAACACACACTCCATGTGCGAGGGAGGGCTCGAACCTGTAACACGAATGGTTGCGCAGTCCGTGACGTGGCGCCTCCGATAGCGCGGCCATCCCCGAACGGCACACCTGCATCTCAACAATCGTATTACACCTATATCAGCCGATATGACAATTAACTTTGTAGATAATTACATTTGGCACACAAGTAGACAGATACGAGAACTACGTTACAAGAAAATTAACAAATTAATATGTGCTCCAAAACAAAAGATAACTTAAGAGAAAGTATTACCATTTCAGTTCTATACACAAACCAAAAATCTTACTTCACAGATTACTAAATGCAACGAATTTTAAAAATTCGTAATTCGTTGGAATTTAGAGAGCTAAACATTAATACAGTAGTAGAGGATACGTGCGAATACATCACACCATTAGTGGAATGACAAAATAGTTGGGAAAAAATGGAAGAAAAATTGAATCTTCACACATAGCTTTCTTCAGAATCAATCAATAAAAGTGTTTAAAAGCGCAAGTGAAAGAGCTTGATCCGCTGAGTGTTGTTAGGTCAAAAGAACTGCGTACCTGAATTAGAACCGAAGATATCGTAAAACAAACCGATTAAAATATTCAATTCAAGGACAGAAGGATACCGCGTTTGAATAAAAATAAATGATGGAGAGACTTAACTCTGATACCAATATGCGAATGAATACCTTTCGTTTAAAACAAAAATGAAGGAAATCGGCCGGGTAGTTTGGTCTGACCAACTGACTTCAGTTTTCGTAGATTCTTTTAATATATAAGATGTGCATACGATTTCAGTAAATAAGATAGTCTCATAGGCGATCTCACATACACTGAATATGCAAACCATGTAGGTTAATTAAAACACAGCTGTAATTTTATCGTTTCTAAGATTTATGACAGGTCTGCTTTTTACTGGTACAGATTGGTAAATCTCATGACAGTACAATGAACATTGTAAATATTTGCAGTTCTGTGTGAATTATAATGATTCCTTTTGTACGGCTTATGTAATATGAGGTATTCAAAAAGTTAAAGGTGAAGCATTGAATTAAAATTTGTGATGCGGCCGGGACTCGAACCCTGTTGAAGTTCGTTTGCGCACAAAAGATAGCATTCGTGAAAGAAGTCGTTACCACTAACTCTTCTGTCTATATATGCAATGAACATAGTTTCATGAAACCTACTTTTGTTATTGTGATAGCGACTGTATTAGCACAGGTCGTCTCTTACATGCTCCGTGTGTGTTACCCTAGCAAAATTAGTTTGCACAACTGAGTATCTCGCTACGCGTATAGCTCATTTCGTAGCTAAAGCGTTGTACAAGCAAAGGGCTATTTAAAAGCCAAGAAAATTGGCTAGCTTTCACTCTTGATTCTCTCAGTGACTGCATTAAACGTCGCTCTTAGATCTCAGTACACACGTTCTACACTTTTCTGTATTGCTAAAATATGAGAAAGATATGGAGCCATATTGTAGGAATATTGACGTAGATAATACATTTTGAGAACATGTCATACGTTATGAATGTCATATGCAATGTTTAATCATTTTCTGTAAGACTGGTCTCTCCCTGACATGCGGAGATTTATTGTTCAGCCCCCATAAGTTATCTTAATAGTATTCTACCTCGGAAATACTCCCCGTGTTCATCTCAGTAAATTATCGCACATCCCTGCGGCCCTATGGAAATGAAAATTTCGTTTGTTTAAAGAGAAGTTTTGCGCACTCTTAGGCCGTGACCTGTGTTTGCAGGGGCTGTTTACACTGCGTGTGGCTCGCGCTTCATTACTCATTCATTCCGCTCTCATCCCTCAGCGAACGCCGGGCACTGCCTATTAAGACAAGGAAGCTGCCAGTTCTCCTGATAAATTATTTATTGCCGAGGCTACGCTATGGATATGTTCATTACCCGCTCGCCCTGCATCTCTCCCTAACTCTTCCTTTTCTCGTTATTACCGCGCGCACAAAGGAAGTAATAGCACGGAACGAGGAGCAGACCTACTTACCAATGTTCCAGTTCTCAGTAATCACAGCGTTTTGTGATACGTCTCTCCAACATGTAATTTTCTGTGTAACGGTCTTTCTTTAATATGTCATAACCACTTAACACCTAAGCAAGCACAGTTTTTATTTTTCTGCAAATGGCTCTATGCTTAATATAGATTGTCACTTATAATATGAAGAAGTTAGGCAAAATAACTTTAATTCGGCTTTCATAAGGAACTAAATTTGGAAATGGATAAGATTAGTTCGAAAGAACCGATGTTCCGTTGTCTATTGGACAATTTTATATTCATGTTTTCCGATTACTCTTGAACAGTCAAAAGTGTACAGAGGTAGCGTATTAATCCATGCAATGTTATTTCTACAGAAAACGTTTTGCTGTTTGTAGTGCTCTGCGTCCTACCAATTCTTTGTCGATGTTATAAGCTTACAGATAAACAAGGAAACAGTCTCATTGTTCCAGTTTCAAATTCGTTGATGTAACCAAATACCCTTGTACACATCTATGAATGTGAAATAAATGAATAAACAAACTGTAGTCCAGTCTCTTACTATCTGTTATGGCGATCAAAGGTACGGAAAATACCACTAAATTTTTGTTACATGAAGCAGCGGAGAAAGACATGGTGAGAGACGTTTAAAATGATGTTGAAATTGTATCGGAGAACGATGACGACTTATCCGACAATAATCCGCTATCAAGCAGGGTTTGAAACCTACTTGCCTTTTCACTTGGCCAAACTCACACATAACCTGGTCATAAAAAAGCTTTTGAAATGTATTCAATTGTAGTATTAACCACACCCACATATGCTACTTCGCTTTCATTTGGAACTCCAGAATAACAAAGAAAGCATCTATCGATCTAATACTGAATACGCGCCGGCCGCGGTGGCCGAGGGGACTGAGGCGCTCCAGTCACAGTCTGCACGGCCACTACGGCCGGGGGTTCGAATCCCCCCTCGGGCATGGATATTTGTGCCGTCCTTAGGATAAGCTAGTTGATAAGTAGTTTGTAAGTTTAGGGACTGATGACCCCGCAGTTAAGTCCCTTAATCTTAACATACATTTGAACATTTTGAACTGAAAACGCAGTATATGGACCTACGTTGGATTGCTGGGAGAACGTGGTCTTTGAACTACCATAATATGGAAGCAAAGTATTTTATAGCCCCTTCTATCGAAAGAATAATCATTGCGGTGACTATAAGTATGTCAGCAACGTACATACCTTCATTCAATACAGTGTAGTAAAAGATTAGATCATTTTTAGACAGTTTACCGACGCTGTCCGATGTTCAAATGTTTGTATAGCATATGGGACTTAACTACGGGTTCATAAGTCCCTAAACTTACAAACTACTTATGAACTAGTTAACACTAAGGACGGCACAAATATCCATGCCCGAGGAGAGATTCAAACCCCCGCCCGTAGTGACCGTGCAGACCGTGACTGACGCGCCTCAGTCTCCTCAGCCACCGCGGCCGGCAGAAGTCTTATAAAACACTAAAATGTTCAAATGTTTGTTAAGCTTAAGGGACTTAACTGCGGGGTCATCAATCCCTAAACTTACAAACTACTTCTCAACTACCTTATACTAAAGACGACACAAACATCCATGCCCGAGGGGCGATTCGAATCCCCACCGTAGCGGCCGTTCAGACTGTGACTGGCGCGCTGTAGACCGCTCGGCCTCTGCAGCCGGCTATAAAACACTGATTGTGGCTCCATGTCACAAAGGAATTCCATCAAGAGAAAGGGCAAAGCGAAGAGTCGTCAGTCAGAGGTACAAGGTAAGGACCTGGCGTCGTTTTTAAATTAAAGGTAGCGTTAATTACTATCCCCGTGCAGTTTATTCTAGAACAATAATTGCGGAAGTCGGCCGGAATCGTCCGAAGGAACCCCGACCATGCTGCCAAGTGATAGAGACATTGTAGGACCCCCGGGAGGCAAGTGTTAAACCAGAAGGTACGAAAGTGTCTCCACAACTCTGTACTGAAGATTTCCTTGTAGAGCACAGATCTTAAGGCCGTACACCATGCTGCACCGTACAGGTGGCAACCAAATCAACAAGGTAGGATTACGGAAAATTACCGCTAAGTCCTCTTCAGAGATAAATACTGTATATGTATGATACCAGATGGCCGCCGACAACACGAGTGGACGGAATCTGGTAATGCTACGTGGGACGTATAGCGGGCTGGCGTATCAGTGATGTTCTAGGCTAGTACTTTGGAGTTTTCAGACGTTTCCCTCCAAAGACTAGCGTAAGGCTCCAAAATACAGGGATAAAATTCTCCATCCCCTCGTTGAACCGTTTCATCAGAATTTCTACATCTACATCGATACTCTGCAAGTCACAATGAAGTGCATAGCACAGGGTTCTTTGAACCACTCTTATGATATTTCTCTATAGTTCCATTCTCTAGCAGCTCGCTGGTAAAAGGAACATTTCGGAGAACAATTAAGGTAAATGGACGACAACTGCCGTGTACATCGTGCAGGCATCATCAACGAATTCAGAAACTATTGCAATATTGCATGACTTGATTGGCATGCATGGTCACCCAATATGAATCCAATTGAAAATGCTTGTGATATATGGAAAAGAGCTGTGCGAGAACGTCCTAATCAGCCACTAAATCTCTATGAGCGAAACAGAACTGCCATTTAAGAATGGGATCAATTAGACATGCTGTATTTAAACGAGCATGTATGCAGCATGTCACGTACGGTGCAGGCTTGCATTTATGGAAGGAGCATGCAACTCTTTATTCAATGAAATTGCTTCGCCATGGGCTTACCTTAAGAGAAGTAATGTTATGTTGTGTTAGAATTCAACATAAATGATTTATTGCGTTTTGCGTATTGTCAATAAATCCGAAAATGTATTACTTCATAAATACCATTTGACCATAGTGTACTCGTATAATACCACAATAGTTTTGTTCGTTGGGTGATGAAGAACTATCCTGATGCGTGTAGTTACCTCAACAAACACCTACCTACACGTATGTTAGATGAATGTATGCAGTTGAGGATTAAAATTCTTGAAGAAAATGACGAGTTAATTACTATAAAGTTGAACAGCCTATTCCCTAATGCACCTTTGTACATTCCTTACATTTCACCCGAGTATTAAAAGACCTATATGTTTGTCGATAAATAAAGGTAGCGATATCTTCTGCAGAGATTGTAGACAGTTAGAAAGTTAAGCAGACTTATAGAGAGCGACGTAAGTTCTAATACGTTGCAACTGTTCTCTGGAAATGACCATCATACACAGTAGATACTTTTTTTCGACCTCCATCTACGTTTATAACAAGCTTCATGTTCACCCCCGTAGTATCGTGGACAGCGTTGTGAGGTGCCAACCAGGGAGACAGGGTTCGATTCCCGGTCCGGTTGGAGATTTTTCTCCACTCTGAGACTATGTGCTGTGTCGTCCTCATCATCATTCACACAAAAATCGCCGAAGTGGCGTCAGCTCAAAAGACTTGCACAAGGCAGGCCGTACACGACGCCGGTTAGGGTCTATCAGCCATAAATGCCACACGGAATTATCAACAATCTTCATGTGAAAGAGAACGTCAGGTTTTTCCCTCCATCATTTATTTGTTTAGGAGTCATATCTGAATTTGCTATTTACCTGTTTCAGAGCCAGAGCTTACGGCTGACTTATCTCCATCCCTTATCCTGCCGACGGGTGAACATTCAAAACGTGTTTTTATGTGATATGTTACATAGTTACACTAACCGTGATGATAGAGTAGTGAATACTATCCAGGTTATCCTCTCACAACAACGATATGTCTCGTAGTTTTTTAGTACGAGATACAATCCTGCGCTCTTCGTGCTGCATATGTAGATGTAAACGTGACTGCTGACCGGATGTAGCGTTCCAGCATGCGTCACGGGTCAGTATAAATGAGGATATGTGTGTCTGAGGGCCACACTGGGGACACGGGCCGCACTACACTCTTCGATACACGGCTGGGGAAACGACTGTGCTCAGCGCACAGTTATTAACGTTGGAAATAATATCCTGCAAGTTCGAGAAGTGGTGTAGTCCGAGAGCGTTGCACAGAGCCCAGTTTGTCAGTTATCTGTACTGAGCGTATAGTGCTGTTGCAAGTCGTACATCTAGCGCTATATTTGTTTCGTAATTTAATTCTTAAATTACTTGTATGTTTCGTGTGTTTGCGTGTAGTACTGGGCTCATTGGTCCCTACATGTAGACACTACTTACGCTAACTTATGCTACGAGCAACACACACACACTCCCATTATCAAGGGAGGTTCCGAAACTCCGGTGGGAGCAGCTGTAAAATCCATGATACGGCACTTCAGACCGCGCATCGATTCCCTGCGCTGACGTAATCATTAAAGCAGTGGTTACTTTTGAAATGGACAGTGGCATCGTATATAGTATCTGTAGTTGGCACAGCCGTTATTCATTTGTTTGTCGTAGTGTAATCTGAACAGAGCTAAGTTCAGCTGTCATCTGTAGCAAGTATAAAGTAGCAAGTTGCAGAATTAGCGTTTATCTGTTTCCCAATTCAATTATTAAATTAGTTGTTTCTCGTCGTATGCTTTCGTAGAGTAATTGCTAAAGCGTTTGCTTATTTTTGTATTTGGCAGTGGTATCGAATGTAGTATCTGTATTTGGAAAGGCCATTATTCATTCATTTGTAGTGGTGGAGTCTGTCAGCGTTGAATAGAGCCCAGTTTGTCAGTCTGCAGTAAACTGTCCACAGTGCAGTAGAAAGCCGCCGACAGTGGGAGGTAGCAGCCCGACACATTCAACTTTCATATTCGTTTCATAGTTAAATTCTAAATGTCTATTGCGTGTTTTCTGTTCTGCAGTGTTTTATTCTGAAAAACAATGCGTATTTTTGTACTTGAGAGAAATCGATTTTCCTGTAATTTTAAGGTGTAGATTTCGGTATTAACAGCGGAAGACCGTTGATAGCAGCTCGATCACCTATCAGCCGACATTGTTATGACACTAGAGTAGAAGCTATTCGAATATTTATCTTATCTAGTTGTTTTCACTGTTCATTTATTGAAGTAGTAGTGGTAGGGTGATAGGGAGTGTGCGTGCTGTGTTGGGACGCAGGAATAGTTGATCTCGGTGCACCAACAACTGAACGTGTTTCGGATCCCGTCTGTCGTAAATAGACTACTACCTTGCTGTGTGGTGGCGACGGAGAATCTGACACGTCGCATGGGACATCTGAGGTGTCAGATGTTTCGCCCACGGTCTCTGCTGCCGCGGTACCTTCACGTGTATCGGCCACGGCTAATCCGTCCTCAGATCAGGGTTAATGCCGGGTTGTGGCGCGTTCCAGGCAGAGGACCACTGTGGTGGCTGGCCGTCTGGCTTCACCTGTTTTTCTTGCCAGTGGCCACTGCTTAAACATGGTCTGAGCATGCACACGGACGGAGGGCTGTGTTAGTTATTGGGAACTCCAATATTGGGCGCGTTATGGAGCCTCTTAGGAAGATAGCGTTCAGGACTGGATACAAATCCGATGTGCTCTTGGCTATATTTTCCGGGAGGTCTCATCCGAAATGTGAAAACGACCTTGGCTGCGGCTATTGACCACACGAGATGCAGTTGTCTGCAAGTGGCATCTTATGCCGTCAATCGTCACCAATGACACCTTTCGCTTGGGTTCAGAGATTATCCATAGATCGTACGGGTGACTGGCGGAATAGATGGGGACTACTCAGTAGCACTACTAGTTACTTGCTTTTACGATCAACTCCCACACAGTACAAGGGTAAAACGAATACTTGTATGTATCTGTATGAACCCTAAACTCTCTCTGATATTATCTTTGTGGCCTTTATGCTAAATGTAGGTTGGCGGCAGTAGAATCATTCTGAAGTCCGCTTCAAATTCCGGATCTCTAAATTTCTTCAACAGTGATTCTCGAAAATAATGTTGCCTTTCGTCCAGCGATACTCATTTGTTCCCGAAGCATTGATCAAATCTGCTAGTAACAAACCTAGCCGCCCGCCTCTGAACTGCTTCTATGTCTTTCTTTAAACTGATCTGGTGGGGATCCCAAACATCTGAGCAATACTCAAAACGGGGTCATACAAGCATTTTGTATGGGGTCTCCTTTACAGACGAATCAAATCTTCCCAGAATTCTCCTAGTAAACTGAAGACGACTATCCGTCTTCCCAACGTTTATACTTATAGGCTCCTTCAATTTAATATCCCTGTGCAGTGTTACGCTTTCATATTTAACTGACGCGACTCTGTCATGCAGCACTCTACCGACACAGTGTTCAAACATTACCGAATTATTTCTCCTGCTCATCTGCATCACCTTACGTTTTTCTTCATTTAGAGCTTTCTGTCATTCCTCACACCACCTAGAAATTGGTCCAAGTCATCCTACATCAGTCATTCAATGACGACACCTTCCTGCACACCACAGCGTCATCATGAAACAGCCACAAACTCACTCTGTCGGTCAGATCATAGAAAATAATAGCAGTTCTATCACAAATTCCTGGGGCAGTCCTGTCGATACCCTAGTCTCTCTCACCATCAAGGACAACGTACTGGCTTCTATTACATAAGTAGTCTTCGAGCCACTCACGTATTTGGGTACCTGTTCCATAAGCTCGCACCTTCTTTAGAAGTCTGTAGTGTGATACCGTGTCAAACATTTTTATAAAATCGAGGAAAATACAGTCTGCCTGTTGCCCTTCATAAAAGCTCTCAAGGTGTCATGAGAGAAAAGTGTAAGCTCAGTATCGCACGACAGATGCTTTCCAAAGCCGTGCTGATGCACGGACAGAGGCTTTTCCGTCTCGCCGTCGGGTGTTCGAGTCCTCCCTCAGGCAAGTGTGTATTGTACTTAGGTTAGTTTAAGTAGTTTGTAAGCCTAGGGACTGAAACCGCAGAGGTTAAGTCCCACATATTTACTTTCATTTTTTCCGGCATCATGAAATTTACTGTATTATATGTTCCAGAATTCTACAGGAATTGATGTTAATGATATACCTGTGGAGTTTTGTGGGTCTGTTCTTTTGCCTTTCTTATAAATAGGAGTTACCTTCGCCTTTTTCCAGTCGCTTGGAACTTTGCACTGTTTCGAAGTTTCGTGATAAATGGAAGCTACGTAAAGGGCCAATGCCGCCGAGTACTCTTTGTAAACCCGAAATGGTACCCCATATGGACCTGGCGACTTGCTTGTTTTCACTCTCTGAGCTGCTTCTCTACACCGGCTATGCCTACTACTGTGTCCTCTGTTTGGGAGTTAGTGCGAGCATCAAATAAAGGAATGTATGCATGGACGCCCTGCCTGAATGATTTATGCAATGCTAAATTTAAAACTTCGGTCTTCATTATGATGTCTTCTATCACCACCACAGAATGATCAAAGAGCGACAGGATAGAGGAGTTTTATGCGCTTACCGATTTTACATAGGACCAGAATTTTCTCGGGTTCTCGGCAAGATCTTTTGCTAAGGTGTGGCGGTGGTAATTATTGTAAGCCACGCGCATCGTTCTTTGTATAGACGCGCGAATCTCTACTAACTTTTGCCTGATTTCATTTGCTTGACCTCCTTTGAACGGAGAGTGCAATTGATTTTTCTTTCACAGCATTTTTGGATTTGTATTATTAAACCGTGGTGGGACTTTCCTATCCTTAAACCCACTTTGTCGGCATATATTACTCCCGCGCTTTATTTAGAATGCATTACAATTTTGCTAAAAACTCCTCTACGTTCACCGTACCGGAACTTAAATAAGTCCATCCATTCCAAAACAACAATAAGGAAAAACTATTCAAAAATGTTCAAATGTCTGTAAATCTATCGGACCAAACTGCGTGGTCATCAGTCCGTAGCTTACAAACTACTTAAACCTAGGTAAACTAACCTACGGACAAACACACACACCCATGCCCCAGGAAGGACTCGAACCTCCACGGCGAGCAACCGCGCGAGCTACTCCACCGCGGCTTATATATATATATATTTAAAAACCAACCTTATTCTAAATGTCCGTCGGAGTTCATGGAAAGAGTCCATCACCACCTGTTTCTTATGTGCTTAAAATTCGATGAGTCACTACAGTGTGAGAACAATAGTAATAAAATACAATATCAAGGAACTGGCTCGAAGTACACAGCAGTGAACAAGTTTTGGTCACCCCGCGTTTCTTTCGATCTTCCGCTGACACTCGGTGGGGATGCCTTGTTGCTGGGGACAATCCCGCCTAGAAGCAAAAAAACAAAACACAACAGAAACAATGTGACTCAGACTTCTCGCCCGTTAAGGACCTGTCATGCAGTGACTGAGGCTAAATTAAATCACCGCATTTTTCTTTCAGTTAAAGTAGAAATTAGAACTGGAAGTACCATGGAGACAAAGGAAATTGTTATCGTTCGATTCAGAAAAATGTTCTTAGAAACGCTGTTCCCATCAGAGAGGTTTCTAATAAAATAAATGAATAAATAAAAATTCTGAGAGCTGTGTAGAGTTCTGTGAAATTGGACATGGGTCGAAATACAGTATAGCGTGTCCCACATAAAACCAGTGCACCACACATACGCCCCTGGCCTCCATTTACAGCATTTCTTATAAGTAGGTAACTACATATTTTTAATGTTACTCTTCTGTAATATGACTTTACGGAAGTAATGTCGGTAGAGACGCGCATTTAGTATACACAATGATATGGTGTGTAAAGATAAAGGGCCGACAGTGGATAGCGGCAAGCGGTTGGGTTTGCTGCCAGGCAGGCCAGGTATGGAGTTAACCGACCAGCCGGTCAGGGTTTGTCCAAAGCGTCGGAAATCGGGAAAAGGCCCATGATTTGTACTCAAAAGTAATGAGGGCAGTTAGCCGAGCGTTCCATAGGGGTGTCTGGAGGACACCTGTGAGTTCCGCACCCCAGCAATTCAGAATAAAATAAAATAGTCTATGAAACTGTTTACTAGCAAATTTTAAGACATTTAACATGTTGGAATAACTAGGCACATCTCATGATTCTAAAAATTATTTCAGTATCTCACAAATTACAAATGTTTATGACTACTATATCAAAATATGAAAAAAAGAAGCTGAAAATAACCAGCTTTTCAATGCGTCTTACAATTTCAACAAACTCTGATTTAGATGATAGCTTATTATCTGTAGCTATCATATTGAAAGCGTCACACTTTATAATGAATGATTTAATCTGATATCAGTTTATAATGGGAATAGAAACAGATCAACATATTCTTTACAGTAACAATGAAAACGCAAGTAGCATGATTTGCCTCTTGGATATTTAATTTACTGTGTCTATTTATTGTTGCAATTTACGTAAATACTGTGTAACATTAGCGGTCAAACTCATGAAACTCATTTGTCTATTATTTATTTCATACTTCATGTAATACTAATTAACAGTCATTTGTGTCCAATGTGTGTAAGTTATGGGACCGTCTAATGCAACTGTAAATTAGTCTACTTTAGACTAGACGCGTTTCGCTTTATTCTAAAGCATCTTCAGTGGTCAGCTGTACAAGATATGGTTTGTATTACATTATTTCTTTGATTTTTACTAAATTAGATAGGTAACAGTAAAAATCAAACTAATAATGTAATACAAACCATTTCTTGTACAGTTGACCACTGAAGATGCTTTAGAATAAAGCGAAACGCGTCTGGTCTAAAGTAGACTAATTTACAATTGCATAAGACGGTCCCATAACCTATACAAATCGTATAACTGCAACTGCGGAAAAGGAGGCCAAAAACACAAAGAAGAATTTGTACTCCTTTTTGTGTTTAAATAATGTTATGTTAGTAAGGAAGAGGTTTCAGATGGTCAGTTTTTACTTAACGAAATATCTCATGTTACTATGTATACGGTTTTGGAAGCGATGGCGATCGTCCAGTGAGGAAGAGGCCAAAGTACAGAACTTGTGTGGAGTGTGTGTTTGACAGGGAGGAGAGCCGCGGCGTAGCGGCCGAGCGCATTGAGGCGCTATGCTGCGATGCGCGAGGCTGGTCCCTGTCGTGGGTTCGAATCCCCCCTCGGGCATGGATGTTTATGTCGTCTTTAGTATAAGGTGGTTCATAAGTAGTTTGTAAGTTTAGAGACTTATGACCCCGCAGTTAAGTCCCTTAAGCTTAACAAACATTTGCCTTTTTTTTAGAGAGGGGAGAGAAGCGAAAGGGTGAGCGGAAAGAAGAAACTCCATGGCTTGGCTTGGCAGAAGACGGATCCTCCTGAATGATAGCAGTGTTTCGATCGGGCAGATCGTTACGATTTGCGTAGCGAACGGTCGCTTCTCGGTATTCTAAATTTGGCGAGAACAAGGGTACGCCAGGGTAGCTGATATGTGTACAGGATTACAGGTAAAAGATAATATCTGTAACTGCGGTAGATGCTGGGGCATGAAAGCGGACATGTACGTTTCGACCCTAAGAACCGTACATAGCCAAATACGTAGATTCTTACAGCAAACAGTCACACTTGCTTTAATCTTAGCTGTCAAAATTGCTGTAAAAGGAGCAGTGTCAGGTTGCATTATTGCTTTTTACTTAGTTCAATCTTACTTTAATTTCTGATGTGAGTAGTACCTCTTATGTAGGACAAGCTGTTACAATTATTTTCTCCTTGTGGTACAAAATTTCCGAGGGCTACAAAATCGAATATTTAAAAAATTACTATATTGTGTAGTAGTCAACGTAGGCGTAGATAAATAAATGTAAGTAAATTTATGAACTTCTTCCTTTTTATCATCTACAAATAGAAAGCCATTTAGTAAAATGTCAGAAAATTTTATTTCAGTCCATCAACATCAAATTTGCAGTTAATATTAATTTATTCTTGTCTTCAAATTCCAAACACGAAATATATATTTCATTAACTGTATGATGTGGACAACAAACCAGTTGTATGCGTCTTATGAAGTCAAGGATGACCTGGTGTAAAACATAGAAGATAATTGTCCATTGTAATCGGTCGCCACCCAACAAAAATTTGTTTGTACTTGTTTTCTGGTTATGGATCATTAACCCATCAGAGGAACTGACACACGTGACCAGTAATTCATATTTTGGGTGCTGCAGTACTTCATGCTACGCTGAAAATCCGCCGCGGTTGTGGCTTGCGATCGCGGCATTGACGTTCAGATAACTCGCAATTACTTGCGAACAATACCCACCTGATAAACCCACACATTGGACAGGCCACATGGAAGATTAAAACCACAATCAACAAAGGAATAATAAATATTGTAACTTTAAATTTACATAGGTTAGAATCGGAAGTTTGCAAAGCGTCTATCAGCTTCGCTGGCTTAAGACTTCGCTCTGTCCGAATTTTCAACGTTTCTTTTGAAGTTCCACCTAAAATGTTCCGACAAGCCCTAACTCCGTAATGAAATGTTCTGCAGGTCGAAAGAGAACCACGGTCAGGTCTGAAACATTTCAATGTAAATAATGGAATGAAAAGGTTACGTTTCATCGGCAGAACGCTTCGAAGATGCACCAGCTCCACCAAAGAGACTGCCTACATCACACTTGTGCGTCCTCTCCTGGAGTACTGTTGCCCTTTGTGGGACCCTCACGAGGTGGGACTGACGGAAGATATTGAGAAGGTTCAGAGAAGGGCAGCTCGTTTTGTTTTATCACGTTACGGGGGGGGGGGGGGGAAGCGTCACGAAAATGTTGCAAGAACTGGGGTGGAAATCATTAAAAGAAAGACGTTATTCATTGCGGCGTGATCTGTTTGTGAAGTTTCAATCACTGACTTTTAGTTCTGAATGTGAAAATATTTTGCTAGCACCCACCTACTTAGGGAGACATGACCATCCCAATAAAATAAGAGAAATCAGATCGAAAACGGAACGATTTAGGTGTTCTTTCTTCCCGCGCGCTATTAGAGAATGGAACGGTAGAGAAAAGTTATGAAAGTGGTTAATGAACCCTCTGCCAGGCACTTAAATGTGATTTGCGGAGTATCTATGTAGATGTAGATGTAGAAAAGTGTTAAGATTTACGAAAACATATACCGTCACCAACTATGCTGTACGGATTTATGGCCCTTGTAGTTCACGAAGGACAGCCAAGAAACTGCGCCAAATGTCATTTTCCCGATCATCTTCGAGCTGACTGCCCGAGTATAAAGAATGTCTAGCCTGTACAGCCTCCAACAGCTAGTTCACAGTCGCACCACTCGTAGTACGCTATTGTCGCTCTGAGCACTGGTTTGAGACAGAATGATTAACAACAGCCACCTGTGGAGAAATGGTTTTACACCACGAAACAATTACGACGGCTCGCGTTTCCGGGCCTACTCACAGTGTGGAAGTAGCAGCGGATAAACAAGGCGCGGATGCAGAGGCGGCGCAGCGGCCCACCACACCGAAGCAACGGCAGGCAGCGCCACCGCAACTTGTTTCTCCGCTGCGCGACAACCGACTCTGCATGTGACTTCACCAGTAAGGCTACGTACACATGATAGCGTTGCATCGCGCGTCAGAGAAAGTGGCGTGTACACACGTACGGCGTTGACGTCGCGTTTAACTCCAGTTTAGCCATTGAAGTTGAAGAGGCAACAAGTCTTTGGATTATGCACCGCAGGCTTAAAGAACGGAGACGAAGGCAAAGACAGTACTGAGTACATCCGATTTTACGTGACAAATTAACTCACGAATCTTTTGTAGCTCTGTACCCAAATCTAAGAAAACATGGGCTAAAGTTTTTTAATTACTTAAGAATGTCGATTGCGTTCTTTCACGAGTTATTAAACATAGTTTATGATGGTCTGGCACCTAGGAACTACGTTAGGGATAGTATTTCATCAGAAGAGAAACTCGTAATCACATTGAGGTAAGTTTATTTATAAACTGATTGATAACAAATTAACAATACATCAATTTAAAATTTTTATTCTTTCTTAAAGTAAAGAAAATCCTTCAGTTTTAGAACAAATCCAATATTTCAGAACTTTGTAGAGAAGTGCAACTACCTGCTGGTAAGGCGGTCTCTTGTGGTCGTAGTGGGGTCTGAGTTGCATGTGTTGGAAAAGCTCCTGAGTGTACCTGGCCGTATTGTATATTCGGCAATTGTTGGTGATGTTGAGACCGTGCTTGTGAGGTGACCGGTACTTGTGGAGACTGAGAAGCTTGGGCTGGAAACGCACCTGGGCATACTTGGCCGCCGCGGTGGAGTAGCCGAGCGGTCTAAAGCACCTTGCTGCGGAGCACGCGGTTGCTCGTCGTGGAGGTTCGAGTCCTCCCTGGGGCATGGGTGTGTGTGTTTTCCGTAGTTTAGTTTACCTAGGTTTCAGTAGTTTGTAAGCTACGGACTGATGACCACGCAGTTTTGTCCGATAGATTTACAGACATTTGAACAGTTGAACATACTTGGCCATGTTGCATACTGGAGAATGGTTGGTAGTGCACAGGTTCACGTGTCCTCATAGTTTGTCCTCATAGTTACATATACAAATGTTTATTTGTATGCATTACAACTAATGTTAACCATTCAATTTTACACATAATTATTCGAATTATGCTCTATTATAAGTAATGCTATTAAAAAGTAACTACTTTAACTGACGACTAAATTTAGAGTCACAAGGTATAACAGTTACTTATGTGTAACTGTACTAATCTACTGTGTAGTTTAAACTTAATCTTAAAGTTGCCTCTTACCAAGAATTTTCTTCTGTTCCTCCGAACAACCCTCTTCAGCAAACAACTCAACTAATTGCTGCCACACTTATCTTTTTAATACTCTGTTCTTGTAGACCGCATTTCCCATGTCCCATATAACAGGAAGACGTTTCACTTCTTCATTGAAGATCTCAGTGTCAAACATGCGTACTTCCATGATGAGAGCGCCAAAGCGCGCGCTAGCCTGAATGCATGTGTACACCCAAACCCACTACTAAGAACTCGAGGCGCGCGGCTGACGCGCGATCCTCGAGAAACCTCCGAGACGCGAGTTACGACGCGGCGTCATTTGGAAGCGCGCGTTGCGTGTGTACGCAGTCAACGGTTTATTGTTTTTCAACAGCGCACGTTGCAACGTGCTGTCCATAAAGCGCGTTGCAACGATGTCATGTGTACAAGGCCTAACTATCCGGTTAAAAAGGTCTAGTAACGAAATGGATGTTTCAGAACCCATGTTCAATTTTTAAATGTCCGAGCTACCTGTCAAATATCAGTCCCAATGAAACTGACAACTGCGGCGGAGTGGCCGTGCGCATTGAGGCGCTATGCTCCGATGCGTGAGGCCGTTCACCGTCGAGGGTTCGAATCTTCTCTCGGGCATGGATGTTTGTGCTGTCTTTAGTATAAGTTAGTTTATAAGTAGTTTGTAAGTGTAGGGACTGATGACCGTCAACCCTAGCTTAGTAACATCCGTCAAATTGACGGCTACGTTCAAATTGTCAGTGAGCTGTGACGTTTTGAGGAACAATTGATGAACAAGTGTACACGAGTAGAATGTTTGTTTGGAATCACTCGCCGAATTGACGGGTGTTACTAAAAAAGTTCAAAACCGCCTGGAAGACGCGTGTTAGCAGCGAGCTTAAACCAGATGTTAGAAAATGTTCTAATGTTTGTAGAGTCTATGGGAATTAACTACGGGGTCATCATTCCCTAAACTTACAAACTACTTAAGAATTAGCTTATACTAAGGACGGCACAAATATCCTTGCCCGAGGGGGATTCGAACCCCCGACCGTAGTGGCCGTGCAGACCGTGACTGGCGCGCCGCAGTCCCCTCGGCCACCGCGGCCGGCCCAGATGTTTGTGTGCAAGGTTAATCATAACAAACTTTGACACTGACATAGCTGAAAACGTTTGACCGTCGACCCTTCTAAACAGAAAACTATAAAATCCAAAAAGATGAAGAACCAGTCTGTAGATGAGCTTCATGGTCAGGAAACGTAGGGTAAAAAACTAAAAACAACCCGGAAAAAGAAAAAGCTGAATCTAGAAACACGAAAGAAGAAAAAGAGATAAGCTACAGGCAAACTATTAGGGTCATCAAATCCTCAACCGTTGTAGGACAAAACCAAGGGACACAATCCGTCAACACCCACCAGATAAACCATTTCTTGGACAGAACACATGTAATATTAAAACCACAATCAGCAATACACGAATACAAAATTGGAATCTTAAGTTACATAGGGCAGAATCAGACAGAAAACTACAATCTCTAAAAGACTACATCTTTGCGCTGATTCTTTAAGAGTTATGTACAAACATACACGGATCTGAATCGATTTTCTGTATTGAACTAGAAAGTGAAATGACAGCATTATTATAAAGAGGAATATAATACGAAATCAAAGCAGTTTTAGCAAACGTTCAGTCAGATACTAGTAATAGACGCAGTAGCAGACACTTCTAGCATGAGGAACTGGCACCCCTCATCACAAGATCCATCTTAAGCATCATGTTTGGGAGCGATTTTATTCGAGTTTTACGGAAAGGGGATCAGATAGCTAACTTCAATTACTGTGAAGAACTTACAGATCTGACGAACAGCCTCCACATGATCGACACGTCGATACATCTCCAACCAAGTTAGAATTTACTGAAATGGAAATCTCTCCACCCTTGTGACCAGTTGTGAAGTACGGGCTGTGTATTTCTCAGAGCACAAGGCTTATCATACATGTGTTAAACAGGCACAACGTAAAGTCATCCTGGGTCGCGGTCTATGACAATTAAATCTGTAGCTTCTTAATGACACAGCTTTAAAAAAGAGATAAAATAAATACAACGTCGATGAAGGGTACTTTGGAAAGTGAAAGGAAGGTCTGTGAGGGGAAGGTGGAGGCCTATTAAAAGAAAAAAGTAAAAACAAAACGAAACGCCAATATAAAACGAAAATTCTCGGTGGGTAATTTCTTTTTTCAGATTTCATTGTAACCTCTCCGTCACCGTTGTACGATGAGAGGAGTCGTCAGAAACGACATGTTCGAATTCGACCATAAACTGTAGATGCACTAATAGATTCTTCCGTGTTCGCATATGGTCAGCGGCTCACAGCAATTCTGAGTGTGAAAAGTTGAGCGGATTGCTTCTAATGAATGTCGACTTGATTAATATCAAAGCGCGATAGTCTACAACCGCTGAATATGATTCACCTAGACTCATTTACCCGAATTTTATGAGAACAACATATAAATTGAAAGAAAGAAATTTAAATTTCTTGGAGAAATTTAGTACTTTTCTTCTGCTATTACATTATATGACAGTTTAGAAGCTCTTCTGGGAGAATTAGAAGAGAACCATTACTATGTCGTTCCCGCCGGATGGGCGAGTCGTTCATAGGGTATGGGTGCGTGAGTTACTTTAAGTAGTTTGTAAGACTAGGGACCGATGACGACGGTAGTTTGGTCTCATAGCTTTACAAACATTTGAACATTTGGTTTGTTATGTCAGTATGTCTGTGAGCAATTGTCAGGTCATTGTAGTTATTCTTATGTCAATGTTTATCGTGCGAATGGCAAGTTATTTTATTTATTATAGGGATAGAGGTTTATAATATTCGTATAGTCGCTATAAATGTTGGTTGATAAGTGATTAGGTAACAAATTACGACAAGGTGTTGAATAGCTGGTTCCATGCAAACTAACTAAAATAACTTACTCGCTTGCGCATGAGATTTCACAACTTCTTACGGTGGGAGAAAGTCGTCGCGAGACTGGCATTTTTGTATATGTTATGCTTATGATGGGCGTAGTATTGCAATTCACGCTAATTAGCTAATTTAGAAATTAATAATAAATATGTTGACTGGTACATCGTAGAGGTATCAATAAAAGTATTAGGGAAAAGAAAACCAAAGCCTAGGATTCAATTTCCGGTAACATACACTCACGAACGCGATAAACCTCTTATAACTGCAGCAACTCACGTTCATTCTGACGAATAATTTGGATGTAGTCATTCTGCTGCATCCACATACTGATGACGTACTAAATTTTGACAAACCTACTTTGCTGACATCGGAGAGCCAGAAACGATGAGAAAAATCTGTTCCTAAATTATTAAAAGAAGGGCAACCTGGTGTCCGCACGATTCATCTTGCAGGTCTTGCAATAGCGAGAGCAGCAGCTACTTTATATTCTAGCCACTCTTTTAATTAACCCTCACTCATCAGCACTGCTGTAAAATTTTTAACTGCGGAGCGGCGGTGGTATCTGGCGGTAATGCTGGCCCACGCCGTACGCAGCGCTCCTCGCAGAAAGGCTTACCGCACCGCAGCCTCTAAAGGAAATGCTAATGGTCTTACTTCACGAGAACAGGATAAATACCCTTTGTTTCCTAGAGAATGCTAAAGAGCAGGCCTGAATGGCGCTGGCAGGTTTCATACTTTTGTAAAAATATTTACTTCACGTATAATTTTGCTTTTTTTAAAAAAGAATGTTATTACTCCTTGTGATATTTACTTATTTGTATCTTAAAGAAGCAACCACCACATGCGAAAAATGAAAATGAAAAACTGAATTTTTCTGAAGTACTCTGCATTTCAGAAAGAAATATTAATACAATAATAAAAGTATGATTACTAACTGAAGAATTAGAATTATATGGAGACTGAACTATAACTGCACCTGACCAATTGTTACAGAAAGGATAGGAAAACAGCTGATGGCAAAGAATCTAAATTCAACTATAAAGCTGTGACCCGTGGTATAATATTCTACCTGACGTTTCGGCAGCCAATGCTCTGTTTCACACTCAAACCAGGTAAGTAAGCCGAACTCATTATTCGTATCCACCCTAGGATGTACAGAGCAGTCATAAAAATTCAGTAGAATGAAGGAGGACTTTCATTAAACAGGTTGTGAGCCTTAGTACTAAATAAGATAAATACTGCCCACTCTTCACCACAAACACCATTGCACACGTTAGCGGGACTCTGTGATTGTAGGCAGTGGTATGATGGTGTCTTGAAACGACCATTGCGTGGATAACTATAAGCAGTTCGGATTGATGAGCCAGCTTGAGTGAGAACCAGACTTCTATAGTTTTAAATCCTCCGAAGATATATGCAGAAGTATACATTATCCACGGCATTATATCCAAAGAAATATCAATTAGAAGTCTCTACTTCCGCAGCTGACTGATCAAATAAGACTGCAGCTTTTCGGAAGACTTATACAAGTTTCCATTAATGCTAAGGATTTTCCCTTGTTTGGTGATTAGGTATGGGATACACACGGCCTCGTGATGCAATAGTCGCAGCGGAGCGGCCGAGCGCATTGAGGCGCTATGCTGCGATGCGTGAGGCCGTTCCCTGTCGGGGCCTCGAATCCCCCCTCGGGCATGGATGTTTGTGTTGTCTTTAGTAATAAGGTAGTTCATAAGTAGTTTGTGAATTTAGGGACTGATGACCCCGCAGTTAAGTTCCATAAGCTTTACAAATAATTGAACATTCGAATTTTTGTGATGCAATTATCTAATGATAGCTGTTCCTCGGTCTGGAAAATCAACAAAACGACTTGGTGAGCGGTATCCGAACAACATAATCCTACCTATTGCAACGGCGTGAAGTCCTAAGACATAGGATGAGACTGCGACATTCCTCAGTCGTTAATGGCCTGGCGAAGAGCAACTTTGACCCATGAGAACTGTATACACATCACAAATAGGCCTTAATGACTGGAGCCGATGCAGTCACCGCAGGTGCTGTACCACAAATTCTATATCCAGGAAATAAAAAGGAGGTGTATGTACTTTGCTTTCAGTTCGTTATAGGAAAGAGCGTTTACAGCACGCGAGCCTATAACAGGATTATACCACCCATTTAGCTGCACAGTTTAAGTACTGCGTTAGGGGTATGGGAGGTGTGTTGCCCTCGATTAGAGTCTGCCCGGTGGATTAATCATGTGGGTCATTTTGTCGTTCAGCCTGAATATTCATTCAGGCGCTTTTCCATACGACTCGGCGAATACTCACAGGTTCCTCTGTTGTACCTCAGTTACACTGTGGCGGCAATTACTGCGCAAGCAATGCGCCCATGTTGGCACACTCCATGAGTTACACGGCAGGCTGATATTTGTGGTCAACGTTGCACACGTATGCGAACTATTCCGGGTGAAAGTTCCACCACAGAACACACCGTAAAATAATCGTGCGGTTCGATGCTGGAACGCTGTGGATTGCGGCGGGGCTGTGGACTGCTGCAGGGCACTGTGGAGCGATGTCTCATTGTGGTTTCATTTCCATCATGAAATTCACTTCAGTACTGCATAAAGGTCGTAATTTAGCTTGCAAAGAGATGACAGGCATGTTCTGATTTAGCGACGACCTGAATCTCTAATCAATCAATTGAAAGAATGTATTTAGCTGGGTAATTTCTGCGTTCATTACGACGAATCCTTAAGAAACCCCACAGACATACAATCTCAGCTATTTTTTAACAGTTGTTGAGAGCTGCCTTCTTTTGTGCAGTAATAATATCATTGTACTCTTGATGGCAAAGGTGGTTCAACTTTGAATTCCAATGTGTTGGCTGCACCTGAGTATGCAACCGACATAGCATAGCTGTGTAGCAGATCGTCACTACCCTGTGCAGTATAGTCATTGACTACACACGATAGGTGCCACAAAAGACAATATAGAATATTGCACCTTTTGACCGTCAGAGGGGATTTAAACCAAAACCAACATACGACAAATATCAGAATACACGTTGTTAGAGATGAGATAGTAACACTTATAAATTAAATTTCATTACAATAAGTAACAAGTCATATATTTTCACACAGTCATTTAATGGCATGTTGAGTTATTATTCGCCGAGTTGGAGTGCTCGAGCGTTGTAACGCTCCTCGCTGCGGTTGCTCCGTTGCTCCCCGTCAGAGGTTCGAGTCCTCCCTCAGACATGCGTATTTGTGTTGTTCTTAGCATAAGTTACTTTAAGTTAGTTTAAATAGTTTGGAAGACTAGGGGCCGGCCGCGGTGGCCGAGGGGGCTGAGGCGCTTCAGTCACGGTCTGCACGGCCACTACGGTCGGGGGTTCGAATCCCCCCTCGGGCATGGATATTTGTGCCGTCCTAGTTCGTAAGTAGTTCATAAGTAGTTTGTAAGTTTAAGGAGTGATGACCCCGTAGTTAAGTCCCATAAGATTTACAAACATTTGAACATTTTGAAGACTAGGGACTGATGGCCAGTGTAGTTAAGTCCCTCAAATTTACAAACATTTGTAGTTATCGTTCGTGATCTGAATCTGAAAGCACTGTTAACCAATCAAAGCTTACGTGTTTGTTCGAAACACGATTAGGTATAAAGAGACGTAAAACACTGATGTTTTCTTGAGTATCAGTTTATAAAGCCGATTTCCGAACCCGGAAATAAATGATAAATTTAGCACTCCACCAGGAATTGCATTAAGCTCATATTGTTTCTAAGAGGTAACGACTAAATGTACGTAATATATTGCAACTCTCATGGGTCAAACGATATAAAGTTATGAAATTGAACGCACTACCTACATGAATTGTTACCTAAGCACAACCAGATGTAACATATTTAATATACTCACAAATAGAGTTAAATTGGAAACTGAAACGAACATAAATTGTTACCCCCAGCCGGAATCGAACCCATATCTGCGTGATATGGGATACCAGGTAGGACTGACGGAAGACGGCGTATATGTTCAAAGAAGGGCAGCACGTTTTGTATTATCACAAAATATGCGCGATTGTGTCACGGATATGATAAAAGAGTTAGGATGTAATTCATTTAAACGCGAGGAGGCGTTTCCGCTAAATTCCAGTCCCCAGCCTCCTCTGCTGCGTGCCATATTTTCTATACCCCGTCATACAGAGGAGAAATGGCCTTTGTGAAGGAGACATCAATGCTTGCACGGTGAGCGTTGATTGTTCATTGTTCCCTTGTACTCTTCTACAGTGTGATGGTAGAGATATAGTAACAGTGGTTCAAACAACCCGCTGCCAAACACAAATTATTGTATTTCAGCATATTCTGGTAGATGCCGATAAAGATGTCAAGGGAGGGGTAGCAGAAGGAACGGCGAAGTCTAAGCATGGAGAGGAGAATAGAAGTGCAAAATAAAAGACTGCAATGATTGTAAATTATTCCTTACTTAGACTTATGTTACAGTTAGTTTTATCTTAGGACCGAGAGAAAAAGGAATGAATGGCAGAGCGCACTGAGGCGCTATGCTACAATGCGCGGGGCCGTCCCCCGTCGGGGGTTCGAATTCCCCCTCTGGCATGGATTTCTGTGCCGTCTTTAGTATAAGCTAGTTCATAAGTAGTTTGTAAGTTTAGGGACTGATGACCCCGTAGTTAAGTCCCATAAGCTCTACAAACATCTGAACATTTTTGGTTCTCGCCTGAGTCCCAGAACGTGTACTAGCCGCGCGTTTCGCCTATTTCAAGCGCCAACTTCGCGTCGCAATATCTCGGGATGTAATTAGAATATTGCGATGCAATCAACACCATTGTTTATGTGATTTGTCATGCTATGGAATTGCTGAAGAAAAAAATATAGGATGTCAATTAAAAAAAAACATGAGTTTGTGTTAAAAAACACATTTGCTTTCGTTTTAGAATGTTTCCAAATATGTACATTCATGGGTCCCAGCCGTACATTGATACCGGTGAAAGTCGTTTTCCAATAGCTGTTATTGTTCCAGAGATATTTTGGGTGGACAAGATAGCTGGGACACCCTGTATATCAGAAGGGCAACTGTGGTTAGCCGGCCGCGGAGGCCGAGGGGACTGAGGCGCTCCAGTCACGGTCTGCACGGCCACTACGGTCGGTGGTTGGAATCCCCCCTCGGGCATGGATATTAATGCCGTCCTAGTTAGTAAGTAGTTCATAAGTAGTTTGTAAATTTAGGGACTGATGACCCCATAGTTGAGTCCCATAAGCTATACAAACATTTGAACTGTCGTTATTATGCAACAGATGCGACTGACAGAGAGAATGATAATGGATGAGAAATTAACAATGAATGAATTCAAGACGAAAAATCGTTTGTATATTTTGTGAAGGACAGAGCGTGTATTAATGTACGGAAGGGAAGAAAGAGTCGCATTTGAAATAACAAAAATACATTGAAGTTGTCCATCTAAACTGATTACTCTGTACGTGTAGAGATATGGTGTAAATGAAACAAACTGTATATTTAAAAACACTTCAATTAAAAGGCAATTCAAAGGAAAATTAACTTATATTTCATTTTTGTTCCCATGTGATTTTGCACAGGCTTTCACTGAGGAAAATTTGAAAATAAATAAGAAGTAACAAAATGTTTTGTGGACTCTTAATATTTTGTCGAGAATCACTCATTATGTTTTTACTTCTGCATGCGTCTTGACATATAATCTATATTTAGAAATATGGTTTATGTCAAACGTCCGTGGTGGCCTCTCCATGACTTTGATGCCCATCGTAGGTAGCCGCTGCCGTACGAATGCAGACTTGTGGACGGGTGAATAGACTTCTTTGTGCCGGCTGCAGTGGCCGAGCGGTCTGCGGCGCGCTAGTCACAATCTGCACGGCCGATACGGTCGGGGGTTCGAATCCCCCCTCGGGCACGGAAGTTTGTGTCGTCTTTAGTATAATGTAGTTAATAAGTAGTTTGTAAGTTTAGGGGCTGATGACCCCGCAATTAAGTCCCTTAAGCTTAACAAACATTTGACATTTTTTGACTTCTTGCAGTGTGAAGTCCTCTTCTCTGTATAGCTTTTGCACTGATATCCATCCACTTCTTCTTGTCGTGGATATGTATTTGCGTCGATGTCGAGTCCCTTTCGGTCTGTAAACGACTCTTGGACGGTCGTTACTGGTGGAAAACGCTTTTTCGTAAATCAAAATATCAGTGAAAATAACGTATTCCCACGACACTCTCAGATGAAGCTCTGCAAATGCCAGTCGGTATAAAATATTTTCTTCGCTGACACTTTTTTCACAGTGGACCATCGCGTGTGTACTGCAGCAACCCTCAGCCTTCTGCGGATCGTGTCACTGGAGCCAGGAAAGTTAGTCTCCTGCCACAACTGCTTTGCGTTGAGAAAGGATATCCTCTGTTCTTAGACCCTAGCTCCCTTTCTTTCTGCTGTGAGCTCATTCTCTTCCTGCCTGAGCCGGGACTTCTGTTGGTGGTGCATTCCCATCTAGTTGCAATGGTATATGGCACGCAATTCCTTCAGACAGCTTCTCTGCTGCAACATCCTCCATTTTCAATAAGAGCGACGACTCTATCTCGATTTGACCTCTGCCAATGACCCATTTCCACAGACAGCGTGACCTGTATTTCCCCTTGCTCCTCGTATTCTGATGCCAACACTTACATCAAACTGAGTGGCAGAGGCAGTGCGGCCCAATCATGGCCGGGGGAATCTGTTGACCTGCCTCCACTAGCTAGATTGGTTCGGTGTCGCCACGGCCTGGCCTGGCGCGGGATATCGCCAGGCTGTAGCTGGCAGGCCAGCCCATCAGCCGTCCAGCCTGGATGGTCTGTAGCTCACGAGCTACAGCTTGCGCAAGCCATGACCCAAAGCAACACTCATCCACTGAAGGATCGAAAGGCACATCTAATCTACCACAATATCGACAATAAACTAACACTGATAGAGCTATTTTGCTATAACAGGGGCAGCCATATAATCTTTTGATATTTCATTCAAATATTGAAGAATGGAATCATGAGAAAGGTAATGAAACTTTCACTCTGCAGCGGAGTGTGCGTTGATATGAAACTTCCTGGCAGATTGAAATTGCGTGCCGGAACCGAGACTCGAACCTGGGACCTTTGCCATTCGCGGGCAAGAGGCGAGGTACTGGCGGAAGCGAAGTTGTGAGGCGGCATCGTGAGTCGTGTCGGGGGAGCTCAGTCGGTAAGCGCTTGCCCGAGAAAGGCAAATGTCCCTGGTTCGAGTCCCGGTTCCGACACGCAATTTTAAACTGCCAGGAAGTTTCATGAGAAACGTATATGTCACGTAGTACTTCATCTACATAGCAAGCATACGACACAGGGAACTATTGGTTACATGTGCTCTGCATTAGATCTAGCTTTATGAAATATGTATTCAACCTAGAGAACTAAGCGAGTTGTAAAATTAAACAGTTTTGGTTGTAACATTGCAAAATGTATATACATTGTATAGTACCCATTGTCTTCGAAACAATAAGTTCCACGTGACAAAAATTACTTTCTGCTGCAGTGAAAACGGTTTTGGTTTAATATTGCTTTCCGAACTCACCCCTACCTTTCCCTATTCTAATTCACAGAAAATAGGAAAACATCCGCCCCCTTCACCTCTAATTCACTATAATACGCAACCCGCTACATTCTTTCATCTTTTTCGATGTCCTTCCTCTATTCCGTCAGGTAATAATGGCACACTGCTCAGCAATACTTAAGAAGAGGTCGAACAGCCGTAGGGTTGGAAGTCTCCTTAGTAGACGTTTTTGATCTTCTAAGGGTTGTGACAACAACACAGCAATTGTTTCCCCTTCGCCAAAGCATGTGCTGTTTCCCAGTTACGTTTTTTTTTTTTTTTTTTTTTTTTTTTTTTTTGTATAATTGTACCCCAGGAATGTCGTTAGATGTATAACCCTTAAGTTTGTTTTGCTAATAGATATCTCGAAGCCTCGCGAATCTTTGTTAATAATCATTTGAAGAACATAACACATATTAATATTTAGGGGCAACTGTCACAATTTGCGCCTTTGCTCTTCTGTGGAGTTTCCAAGACAGTAGCATAACCTGTCATAAATATTTCTAAGTACGATATAGCGGTCTGTAGCTCTGTCTTAGAGGATGTAAAATGCTACTCTCGCGCCAGTTTGGAACTGGTAGCCACTGCCTCATACTCTTTCAGAGCGCGTCGACAGTTTAGCGAACAGGTGCAGCGTTCATAGCCTCCTCAGTGCCATGGTGATGGCTGAAACAGATAATTCAGAAAGAAGAAAACGAGAGAGGTAGTTTCTGCGTGTAATTCGATACCCTTACCTGTAACCAAATTTTTCTTCTATTTCATCTTATTCTAATTGTACTGTGTACTATATTCAGAAAAATACCGAAGAAGAAAACCTGACCATAACAATGCGATGCAATTAGGTGCTAAGATATGATTAGAAATGTTATTCGTACCGTTGACGGTCGATTCGAATTTCTTCAGAGGCGTTTGTATGGTAAATAAGCGTGTATTAACCAAGGAGGTATCTATGACCATTACCCCAAATTACTGAGTCGAGTTTCCAAGAAGACTTAATGTCAAAAGATTATCTTTAAATTTCGTTAAATAATTTCTCCTGACAATACCCAAAGCTATAAAATGAAAATATTGTGCGCCAGTCAAACAGACGACTGACGCCGTTCCTGCATCGGGAGACACCCGCGGAACCACAGAGCCACGTAAAAACTTAATAAATCACTGAATAATGTAGACAGAGAGGTAAAAATTGACACACATGCTTGGAATGACATGGGGTTTTATTAGGAAGAAAAGGTTCAAAATTGTCCGACAAATGGCGCTTCATCTGATCAGAAAAGCAATAATTAGCTTAACAAATTAAGACAAAGAAAAGGTGATGTTCTTTACAGGAAATGCTCAATATGTTTACCATCATTCCTCAACACTAGCTATAGTCGAAGAATGATGTTGTGAACAGCGCTGTGAACCATGTCCGGAGTTATGGTGAGGCATTGGCGTCGGATAATGTCTTTCAGCATCCCTAGAGATGTCGGTCAATCACGATATACTTGCGACTTCAGGTAATCCCAAAGCCAATAATCACACGGACTGAGGTCTGGAGACCTGGAAGGCCAAGCCAAGCCAAGCCAAGGCCAAGCATGACGAAAGTGGTGGAGGAGCACACGATCATCACCAAACGATGCGCGCAAGAGATCTTTCACGCATCTAGCTAAACTTTTTTTGGTCTAATAAAACCCCATGTCATTCCAAGCATATGTGTCAATTTTTACCTCTCTATTACATTATTCCGTGATTTATTAAGTTTTTTAATTTATACTGACTTTGTGATCACCCGGTATAAGAAACTTTGCAACGATGCTATTTAATTTCAGCGTTGTGATAGAAAATTTAGTCATAGATAGAATCTGTCATCAAACATAAAAAAATTCCAGAGATTGAGATGTATAATCCATCACGTTATCAGTTTCTCTCAAAAGAAAAAAAAGAAAAAAAATAAATGCTTACTTTTTTAGATCGCTTAATATCGTGTAATGAAAAGTTACTGCAAATCATAGAAATTGAATTTGATGACTTCTGCAAAAATACAGAAATATGTTGCAACGTATGAAAGCAAAAAAAAAAGAGTTATTTACTCCCATACTGTAATCATTTCAGCCCAGAATTTAGAACAAAAAATACTAAAAATTATTTACATTAACACAGAAACTAAATTGAAGTTCCCTCCCTAGTTCCTTTCCTAGATTGCCGCACAGATTACAAAATGGCAGATATCGAGATAATTGACAGAGGGATAGAAAAACAATTAAAATCGCTCAAAAGAGGAAACGCCGCAGGACCTGATGAGATACCAGTTCGTTTTTACACAGAGTACGCGAAGGAACTGCCCCCCCCCCCCCCTTCTCGCAGTGGCGTATCCTAGGTCTCTAAAAGAGCATAGCGTTCCGAAAGATTGCAAAATGGCGCAGGTCATCCGCGTTTTCAAGAAGGGTCCTCGAACAGATGTGCAGAGCTATAGGCCTATATCTCTAACGTCGAATTTTGGAACATGTATTATGTTCGAATATAATGACATTTCTCGAGACTAGGAATCTGCTCTGTAGGAATCAGCCTGGGTTTCGAAAAAGGCGTTCGTGTGAAACCCAGCTCGCGCTCTTCGTCCACGAGATTCAGAGGGCCATAAACACGGGTTCTCAGGTAGATGCTGTGTTTCTCGACTTCCGCAAGGCGTTTGATACAGTTCCCCACAAACGTTTAATGAACAAAGTAAGAGCATATGGTCTATCAGACCAGTTGTGTGATTGGATTAAGGAATTCCTAGATAACAGAAAGCAGCAGGTCATTCTCAATGGAGAGAAGTCTGCCGAAGTAGGAGTTATGTCAGGTGTGCCACAGGGGAGTGTCGTGGGTCCGTTGCTGTTCACGATATATATAAATGACCTTGCGGATAACATCGAAAGTTCACTGAGGCTTTTTGCGGATGATGCGGTAGTATATAGAGAGGTTGTAACAATGGAAAATTGTATTGAGATGCAGGAGGATCTGCATCGAATGACGCATGTAGCAGGGAATGCCAATTAAAGCTCAATGTAGACAAGTGTAATGTGCTGCGAATACACAGAAAGAAAGATCCTTTATCATTTAGCTACACTATAGCAGGTTACCAACTGGAAGCAGGTAATTCCATAAATTATCTGGAAGTAGTCATTAGGAGGGATTTAAAATGGAACGACCATATAAAATCAATCGTCGGTAAAGCAGATGCCAGACTTAGATTCATTGGGAGAATTCTAAGGAAATGCAGTCCGAAAACAAAGGAAGTAGGTTACAGTACACTTGTTCGCCCACAGCTTGACTACTGCGCACCGGTGTGGGATCCGTATCAGTTGGGATTGATAGAGGAAGTGGAGAAGATCCAACGGAGAGCAGCGCACTTCGTTACAGGATCATTTGGTAATCGTGAAAGCGTTACGGAGATGATCGCTAAACTCCAGTGGAAGACTCTGCAGGAGAACGCTCTGTCGTTCGGTACTGGCTATTTTCGAAGTTTCGAGAACTTACCTTTACTGAGGAGTCTAGCAGTATATTGCTCCCTCCTACGTATATCTCGCGGAGAGATCATGAGGATAAAATCAGAGAGATTAGAGCCCACACAGAGGCATACCGACAATCCTTTCCTCGAACAATACGTGACTGGAATAGGAGGGAAAATCGATAGTGGTACTCAATGTACCCTCCGCCACACACCGTCGGGTGGCTTGCGGAGTATGTTTGTAGATGTAGATGTAGAAGAAGTGGCCACTGTGCAGTTCTACGTTTATTCATCTTCAGTAATGTAATATATAGGCTACTAAGCAGCCTATTCGTTGCTTTCACAACGTTACATTCATGTTATGTTACGAAATCATGAAAAGGATTCAAACCCGTGTATCTGATGGATCCTTCATATCTTTACAGCCACTATTTTTATGTACTATATTACGACCGTTTCGGGGCGTTGAAATAAATTCAACGGCGAAGTTGAAAATTTATGCATCACCGGGATTCGAACCTGGATTTCTCGAGTCGGACCAACAGTCGCCTCAACCAATTAGGCTATCCTGGCACGCTTCCCTTCCGAGCCTAATTCTCAGCTTCTGGCCCCGTGCATATAGATTTCTCTTTCTCGCAGCCTATACTGGAGTCCTTCAATGGATCGAGCGTTTCAAAGCATCCGCATTTAAATTGCCAAGTGCCTGCTGATGGCTTTCAAGTGCGAGTATCTTATAAAAACAATTAGTGTCTAAGAATCAACGTAGAAGTGATTCAATATACAGCAGCTCCAACAGTGCACCAGAGAGGCAGAAGAAACATTGGATCACATTGTTCAAATTCAGATCAACGACTTGTCACTTATCATAATGACATTTAATTTACAAGTGTTACTCTCCCATATTAAATAACGTATATAGTAGTATTTGTTGTATGACGGCATTGGTTTACATCTGATCTGACTGCCATAATAAGCAATGTACTTTGATGTCCGTGATACCAAGTTTTGGAACAGAATGCAAATTTCAGTGCTTAATATGTGTGGAAGATGAGAAGTTAAGGAAGAAACATTACAATGAATGCTACAAAGATTCCGCAACAAGCGACTGCATTCCTAGTTCACGAATTTCAAAAAACGGTACATGATTACACATACATTTTAATGTATTTTCGATCAGCGCCATCTTGTACCTCTTCAGTAAATCGCAGACTTACATTCCGCAAGAAATCTTCCAGTACTGATGTAAATGAACTCCTGAAGGACTGTATCAGCACATCAACCTGTAAGATTCGGAAAACAGTGGGCTACATCAGAATGAGTATAGTGGTAGTGAAAACGAATCGGATTGAATTGGGCCTAAAAGAGAAAGCAAGCGACAAATGTGTCTGCGGTGAAGTCTGAAACATGTAAGATATTCTTCAGTATCCTAACTACTCCATGAGATGCCCTCCTGAAGATTTATGGCTTCACAAGAATAAAGAACTGGAAATGACGCGACATTAGGCAAAAAATTTTAAAACATATTTTCCAATAACGAAGAAGTAAAGCAAGTACGATTAGGAAACTGTGCTGAATTATTTTTTGTGCTAAATATTATTTCTCAACAAGGACTCTTGAGTGCTGAATAATCGCGTCAAAAAGAATTATTGTGTTAGTTATTCAAAACCTGAAAACTCATCTTTCCGAAAATCGTACAAATACGTACTACATTTTCTTCTGGTGCTCACTATTACAACACATTTGTGAATACAGGTTACAATCTACAGAGAGACGGAAGTCTTAATTAACATCAAAAGTAATACTTGGTTTCATAACTTTATCGGAATTGCTTTCACAACGAGAAGTAAATGGACGAGTATCTCAGTAAACTGCAAGTCGTCCCTCAGCCGTATACCTACGGCATGGGAACTCCATGAGGCGTTTCTGCAAGCCGGGGTGCAGCCTTGCGGCCGATCGAAAGATTTAGATTGCTGATACCGCAGTCGTACCCTCAACCACAGGTCTAGATTACACCATTACCTCGAAACTGCCACTTGGTCTGCCCCGAAGCTATTGTATGTTGCAGGAACTGGCCGGCAACCGCACTGCTTGTAGGCCCTACTGGATATTCACTCTAGCAGCATTTTCAAATACTTAGCTTTGAGAACTAGTGGTGCAACACTTGCTGGTGATATCAGTGTTCAATTTATCACTGTGGAATAATAAATAAACTAAAGAAAGATCTATAGCTACATTCTGCGGACACGTGTCTATTTTCATGTCATAAATTCTACGTCCGTAATTTTGTAATTCTGTAATGTAGAGATGGCATGATAATGTACCATATAATAAGTAGGTATCGTTTATACTGAAATTCTACTGTTTCATGCGAAGTAGATCTTTTAGGACTGGACATGATGTTTAGAAACGTGTATTACACTTTCTGAATGTCTCGACTTATTTTATTATTTGTTTATTTGTTTTTTATGATGGTTGGTTTTCTCCCACGTCTGTTTGCTTGATAATCATTTGTACCAAAGAAATTCACTTTTTGGAACATCTCCTTCTGTTGAACTTGCTGATTTTTTAAATTTGTTTTCCTTGTCTGCTCTTAAATTACTTTGACTTTAATAGATTTAAATAACTGTCATTTATATTTACCCCTTACTGCATGATTTGCGATGTTTGCTTCTATGTCCACATAGAAGGCCTACTTCCGGAAAGTCTCCTGCGTGATGAACATTCGAACGACTTTTGTGGATGCAGCCTTGTAACAGCATTGACGACCACCGTTATTTCGACCGCAGAACATCCGGTTATTTTCAAGGCAGAACTGCATAATTTCTGCGAATGAAAATGTTATACCTCGGTTTTCTATCAAAACAGGAAAGGAAACGCACAATAACAAGTAAGCAGAAGAGCCATTTCACAACCTCAGTTGAAAACGTCAGAAATATCAATTTTTAATACCAGTATTCAGTGGGTGATGCAGCATTCAGTTTTCTATAGAGAGAAAAAATGTTCAAATGTTTGTAAACCTATCGGACCAAACTGCGTGGTCATCAGTCCGTATCGGTCGAGAGAGAGAGAGAGAGAGAGAGAGAGAGAGAGAGAGAGAGAGAGAGAGAGAGAGAGAGAGAGAGAGATTAGAGCAGGGGTTATATGCGCAATTTAATTAAACACCTATATTTACAGGGTGGTCCATTGATAGTGACCGGGCCAAATATCTCACGAAATAAGAATCAAACGAAAGAACTACAAAGAACAAAACTTCTCCTAGCTTGAAGGGGAAAAACTGATGGTGCTATGGTTGGCCCGCTAGATGGCCATTGGTCAAACGGATATCAACTGAATTTTTAAAAATAGGTACCTCCATTTTTATTAAAGATATTATGTTCAAATGTTTGTAAATCTATCGGACCAAACTGCGTTGTCATCAGTCCGTAGCTTACAAAGTACTTAAACTAAGGAAAACTAACCTAAGGACAAACACACACACCCATGCCCCAGGGAAGACTCGAACCTCCGACGGCGAGCAACCGCACGCTCCGCAGCGAGGCGCCTTAGACCGCTCGGCTACTCCACCGCGGCTTTTTATTACATATGCGTCTTGTACGTCAACGAAGGTTTTTAAAATTAAAACACAGAACGTAGGTACGTTCGAACTTAATTTCGATTGTTCCATTGTGATACATGTACTTTTGTGAAATTATCATAGATTATGAGAACGTATGCTGTTACAGCGTGATTACCTGTAATTACCTCATGACTTCAATAAATGCTCAAAATGATGTCCTTCAACTACAATGCATTTGGCAATACGCGCAACGAAATTCCTCTCAGCAGCGAGTAGTTCGCCTTCAGTAATGTTCTCTAATGCATTGACAATGCGCTGTCGCATGGTTTCAGGCGTTGTCGGTGAATCACAATAACAAATATCCTTTTCTTTTCCCCACAGTAAGAAATTCGGGGATCGAAGATCCAGTGAAAGTGCGGGCCATGGTGTGGTGCTTCTACGACCAATCCACCTGTCATTAAATATTCCATTTAAGGGCGCTTCAACTGCACACGAGCCATGTGCCGGACATCCATCACGTTGAAAGTACATCGCCATTCTGACATGCAGTGAAACATATTGTAATAAAATCGGTAGAACATTAAGTAAGAAATCAGCATACATTGCACCATTTAGATTGCCATCGATAAAATAGGGGCCAATTATCCTTACTCCCATAATGCCGCACCATATATTAACCAGTCAGTCGCTGATGTTCCACCTATCGCAGCCATAATGGATTTTCCTTTGCCCAATAGTGCATATTATGCCGGTTTACATTACTTCTGTTTGAGAATGACGCTTCGTCACTAAACAGAATGCATGAAAAAATCCCCTAATTTCTTTTGTGCCCTGTGGCAAAACTGTACACGACGTTCAAAGTCTTCGCCATGCAAATCCTGGAGCAAAGAAATATGGTACGGGTGAAATTTATGTTGATGTAGAATTCTCAACACCAACGTTTTTGAGATTCCCGATTCTCGCTCAATTTGTCTGCTACTGATGTGCGCATTAGCCGCAACTGCAGCTAAAACGCTTACATGGGCATCATTATTTATTGCAGGTCGTCGTTGAGGTTTCACTTGTGGCTGAACAATTCTTGTCTCTTTAAATAACGCAATTATCCGACGAAAGGTCCGGACACTTGCATTATGTCTTCCAAGATAAAGATCAACATAATAGCACAGGCCTGTTGAGCATTTTGATCGCAATAACCATACATAAATACCATATCGACGTTTTCTGCAATTGGTAAACTGTCCATTGTAACACGAGTAATTTATCACGACGCGAATACCGTCCACACTGGCGAAATGTTACGCGATACCACGTACTTATACGTTTCTGACTATTACATCGCCATCTATCACAAAGCGAAAAAAGTGTTCCAAATAAAACATTCATATTTATTTACGTACTAGACGAATATGTAATTATAATGGGGGGGGGGGCATATTTTAAAAAATGCTGTTGTTATCCGTTTGACCTATGGCAGCGACATCTAGCGAGCCAACCATAGCGCCATCTGTTTTCCCCCTTCAAGCTAGAAAAGTTTTGTTCTCTGTAGTTTTTTCGTTTGATGCTTCTATCGTGAGATATTTGGCCCGGTCACTGTCAATGTATCACCCTGTTTATAGTTATATTAAAAAACTGCTTACAAAACATTTGTGCGTCCTATTTTGGAATACTGCTGCTCAATCTGGGATCCACACCAGATGGGACCCTCAATCGATTTGAAAGTATTTATGGCTGAATTGAATTTAGGTATTCGAAAAAGCCGAGGCCACACCGTAAAAGTATCGTTTCTGACAAACAAACACATTACAATGGCTCTGACTAAGACACATTCTTCGAAGTTCTGCATGAATAAATTGGTAATGACAGGTTACAAGCGGCTTTCCCAATCCACCCCTCTGTTCTCAATACTCGTGTTCAAATAAAAATTATGTGGAACTCAACACATGTCGAAATAAATTCGTTAAACTCAACACCAAATCCATTCTCGATTTTTTGTGACGAATCAAAGGGACGCGAGTAAATAGAGATACCACATGAAGACACACTGAAAACTAGAGTGATTCAAATGCAGTCCTTCCAATCTACACAAAAAGTCTGCCGACTTTTGGACGTGACGGCACACCGAACTAGTCGTGGCCTCAACAAACCAGAAATATGTTTGGATACACCATACGTCGGAGAACCAGTGTTACATCCGATAGGTCTCAGTGAGACACCCTATAATCTTTCAGGTAAAGCACAAAGAGATTTAAGATTGTTCATAGTCACCTGTGAGAAATACGCTTTCTTAAGGCGGTCGGTATTCTTTCTCTAAACACCATCTGAAGAGTCACCACCGATCCTGCGATATGCTATGTCAGAGAGTACAGAATGCGTCTTTTGAGCGTAATCCTGATTGTTCAGCGCCCTTAGACGTTCTCTTGTCACCATGATATCAACATCCACTCAGAGTGAACGTTAAGCAGCCACCTCAGGACTAATACATTACTCATGGGCGAGCGTGCACTAACAAACACACGGCGGATTTCCTTCATAAACTCATCAGCATTATGGTAAGGTACCTTAAAACCAGGCTGTCAGCAGGAGTAAAAACATCAACGTCTGGCAAAGGATTAAGCATCCATGCAAACTTCCAACTCATCGCTAACACGATTAATGCTGCGTCGAAAATGTTTTTTCCTTAAAATTTACCACAGAACTTCGAGTTACAGAATTAGACTCCATGCTACGCTAACATTAATACTTCGCCGAATTTAGAGTAGTTACATATTGATTTTCGCAGGCAGATTGTGACCGATAAACACCATCCATCTAATCTCTCTAAAATTAAGGAATTTTAGAAACCATCATGAGATGAAGTCAAAATAATAGTTTACAAACAAAATCGAATTCTCAGCGGGTAGCGGATTCTTTCGCATAAAAGAGTTAAGGCAGCACGTAGTTAGATACCAATGGTGGTAGCAGAATTAATATGATAGACAACCATGAAAAATTTTATTATCTCGGTACCTACAAACAAAATTGCAGTGGGGCACATTGCAGCCTAACTTTACTGACTACCGTAACTTCGCAAACGATACATTTACTTCACGTAGCGGTGAATAGTGTTTTTTTTAAATATTCCAACAACTTACAGATCTGCAGCCTGGTAACAGAATCGAAGACCGCCGATATTTAGACGGGAGGAACGCCGGCAATGTTTAACTTCTTGAAAATGGCCCAGTGCTCTCCGAACGAAATATCCAAGTTCGTCGACGCTGTTATTCCGATACATATTTATACGTTGTTCCAATAGTCTGATAATCCGCGATTCACTTCTGTACATTGCTGCACTTCAGACAGAAACGCTGAGGAATATCTGCCTCAACGATATTTCACAGTAGAACACTTGTTTTAGTTCGCCCGCTTCTAGCTCTTCCAATACACGTCTCTTGCCGTGCATTGGATTTCGTTTAAAACCTTCGATATCAGGAGAGTATTTCCTGCCTGGACAATCATAAAACACGAAAATACTCGCACAAGTGTGGCGCCACAATAACGACAATATTCGAAGTCAAAAAGCGCGGAAGAACAGAGGTATGCTGTCATCAAGTACTGTGCGAAAATACTCGCACAAGTGTGGTGCCACAATAACGACAATATTCGAAGTCAAAAAGCGCGGAAGAACAGAGGTATGCTGTCATCAAGTACTGTGCTGACGAGGAACACACAGCAAATTACACAGACGGATTTCCACGAAACATCACATGAGATGAAATGAAATGAATTTAACCATCGAACCCGAAACAGCAGCGAGACTGTGCGTCACAGTGGCGTCCTCAACCCCACCGCAGTCCGTAGCAATATAGGAAATGTATCCGCAATGCAAATACGAATCAGAATCAGATGTACAATTTATTGGTGACATATGAAAATATGTGGCGGACAGGGATTCGATCCCGGATTTCCCGATTTTTGCATTAGGTCACGTCAAACCATTGCGCGTACATGGATACCTCCCAGGTAGACCTAAACTATCATATACCACATCAATGGCGGCGACTATGTAAGTACTCAAGAGCACGTGAATATTCTATTCTACTTTCTGACACCTTGCAAATATAGTTATTATTTTTTTAAATTTCTGTTAAACGTAGCATAGATGCGCTAATCTTTAGTGTACGATATTTAAACCTACTGCACTTGCTACATTCCTAGACTCCGTGAAACTTGGCATTAAAGCCAGTAGCACTAGTCCGCCTGCACAAGATTTAAGGAGCTTTTGCGTATGGGCAACTGTGATGATGTCATTGCCTCATGCATTAAATACATAAAAATTTCTTAAAAAGTGAACACAATCCACAACAAAGTGTTGAAAACTTGCGTTCATACCACCAAATGGTAGCACAAAAAAATCAAAAGTTCAAATGTGTGTAGATATGTGAGACCAAACTCATATGGCCATCAGTCGCTATGCTTACAAACTACTTAAACAGACTTTAACTAACCTAAGGACAACTCATACAAACATGAGCGAGGAAGGACTCGAAACAACGTCGGGAACAGCCTCACATTCCCTGACAAGACGCCTAGAACCGCTCAGTTGTTCCCGTGCGGCGGCGGTAGTACAGTGCGACAGACGTCATCCCCTTCAATCGCAGAATGCTATATACCGCTCTCTCCTTTTCCAATAGCTTCAGCTAACAGTCTTTTTTAATATACTGAGGATTTATCAAAAATCGCCCTTGGTAGGATTTCCTATAATGAAATATCAATCTTCTCAAAAAGGAAAAAGAGGAAAATGAAGTTTTCCTTTTTGATAATATTGTCACGTTGTGTCAAACGCCGACGGAAAAGTCAATTAATATAAAATATCGATCAGTGATGCATTAACTGTAGAAGTAACCAGGAGATCACAAGATAAATTTAAAAACGCCAATAGCTATGTTCTGGATGGTCGTAAGGCTATAATCTATGGTTTGCGTCCTACAGTATGCAGTTTTCCTTATCGCATCTTGGCATTTGTAACGGATATTATTACTTGATCATGTTTTCCGAATAGTTAGAGATATTCCAGGAAAACGTAGAGTAAATATTAAGTATCATTTGTAATTTCCTGATTTTGAAAGCAGTAGTATCAGTTCACGGTTCTGCGATGGTAAATTTCACAAAGATATCAATCCTGATCGCACATTTTACGTTTTATTTTTAGGATGATCGGTTTCGAATTTTACATTTCATCGTCAGACCTTATCACTAAAGCTGGCTTGCAGAGACGATGAGCGTCTTTCAGAGGTAGGCTCTGACGATGATCTGTATTCATCTAAACCCATAAATCTAAAAAATGAAAATGTAAATATTGTGACCTAGGCTGATTATTTTTACGCAATATATCATTTACAAAGTTTATAATTCATCAAGTGTTCAGACAGTGGTGTTGACGTGTGCAGTACAAATAATCATCACTACTTCTTACAACCTACTTCACTTCTTGAATTCAGGTTTACTGAGCAACTCTTTTGCTTTTCGTGACGAATGGTATTCAATTCATCTTGAAAAAAAGAAAAACAAAGACGTATCATAACATTAAGTTCAAACTGTTTAGCGATAGAAAGAAAAACTTAAATCTGGTACTAAAAGTGTACTAAGTAAAAGACTTGATTGAAGACTGCCGCTGAGGAATAGCCGTATACACGAAGGCGCCTTGCTACGGTGCGCGCGGTGGTTCCACGTGGGAGGTTCGAGTCCTCCCTCGGACATGGGTGTGTGTGTGTGTGTCGTTCTTAGAACAAGTTAGTTTAAGTGGTTTATAAGTTTAGGGATCGAATACCACTGCAGTTATGTCCCATAACTTTACAGACGCTTGACCATTTTTGATTGAAGACTTCCCTACACAATACGTAGAAATGAGAAAAAAAAAATAGTTTTTTCTGTTTAATTTGGTACAGACAGTAAATTGCGCTACAGAAGTGTGGCAAACCGACAATAGTAGCAGAGTGTGCGAGCGACAGTTGGGGGCATCCGAAGTGAAGAAAACAACGGTACGGTCTAAGGTTCCATGTGAGGCGTTCTCGATCATTTGTGCCGTGGCAAGTTGTTCGGTTTCGCACGAATGTAATCTGTTGCAATCTTTGTGAAGAATTTGGTTGAACTACGATATTAGGTACCATGATATGCGCTTACTATAAAAGTAACGACCTTACTTCTACATATCTCATACCAAATTAGAGCAAGGGTAACTAATTTTCGTAATTCAATTACACACAACTCAAAAGAAGACACATCGGTTCTGTTCGACAGCTTATATTGGAAGGAGGAAGGAATCTTACAGTTTAACGACCCGTCTACAGCGTGGTCATTAGAGACGGACCTCGCACTCGATGGGTAAGGATGGGGAAGGTAATTGGCCGCTCCTTTTCAAAGGAACCATGGCGGCTGTTCTCTGGAGTGATTTATATCACGAAAACCTAAATCTTAAAGGCCGGAGATAGATTTGAACCTCCGTCCTCCCGAATGCGAGTCCAGTGAGTTAAAACATCTCCGCCTCTGTTATTAAGTTATTCTGAAAATATGATAACTCAGAAAAATGATACAGTGGTTTGGATTAGAAGTTCTCACTGTGTGGCGACACTTTTTGAAAAATAAATGCCGTCTAATTGGGCTTATATTTTTCTTCTGGGTGGTGTATTTTATAATGACATGGCAATAAATATTCGGCATAGAAATAATCCTTAGACCACTTGATGAGTTTTTCAAGCCAGGAAATAGAGAAACAAGTTTTCGTGGCATCATCCATCCTAACGGTGAATTACGATCTCCTTATAAAGGTTGATGAACACTAGGATAAATATGTGCTGACGTAGCGCAAGTGCAGCTTCTTGTTAATAGCAGCGACTACGCTCTGTTGGACACGCCAGCTCCGTGACCGGCAGAAAGCACTCTCTAACCGTGAAAAAACCTAAATAAATATGGCACTGAAGGCAAAACGTCTTCCACTTAACAAAGGAAGATTCATCTAAAGTATTTACAAGTAATAATATTTTATGAAATATATGTACTGCAGCAGTCACTTTTTACTAATATTTTGTTAGAACTACGCATATCGGTAGCAAGCTGCCGTCATCCGGTGCGTTTTCTAGGTCACAAAAACATAACATAACGGCAACTTTGCCGAAGAAAAGCGTCGTGCTAATAAAATATTACTAACATGTGGCTGCCGTAAAAGAATTTATTTCATAAAAGTTTGTAATACAGTGAAAAATCTTAAAAACAAATCTTATAACATGGATAAATTTATGAAAATCCGTGTTTTGCCTATAGCGATTGCGGTTTAGCGTATCACGACATTGCTGCTCGTGTTGGTCGCGATACAATGACTGTTATCAGAATATGGAATCAGTGGGTTCAGTAGGGCAATACGGAACGCCGCGCTGGATTCCAACGCCGTCGTATCACTAGCAGTCGAAATGACAGGCATCTTACCAACATGACTGTAACGAATTATGCAGCCAAGTCTTGATCCCTGAGTCAACAGATGGAGCCGTTTGCAAGACAACAACCATCTGAACGATCAGTTCGACGACGTTTGTAGCAGCATGGACTGTCAGCTGGGAGACCATGCCTGCGGTTACCCTTAACGCTGCATCACAGACAGGAGAGCCTACAATGGTGTACGCAACGACGAACACGGGTGCACGAATGGCAAAACGTCATTTTTTCGGATGAATCCAGGTCCTGTTTACAGCATCATGATGGTCGCATCCGTGTTTTGCAACATCGCGGTGAACGTACATTGGAAGCGTGTATTCATCATCGCCATACTGGCGTATCACCGGGCATGATGGTGTGGGGTGCAATCGGTTAGACGTCTCGGACACGTCTTGTTCGCATCGACGGAACTTTGAACAATGACCGTTACATTACATATGTGTTACGCCCGTGGCTCTACCCTTCATTCGATCCCTGCGAAACCCTATATTTCAGCAGGATAATGCACGACCGCATGTTGCAGGTCCTGTACGGGCGTTTCTCGATACGGAAAATGTTCGACTGCTGCCCTGGCTAGCACATTCTCCAGATATCTCACCAATTTAAAACGTCTGGTCAATGGTGTCCGAGCAACTGGCCCGTCACAATACGCCAGTCACTACTCTTGATGAACTGTGGTATCGTGTTGAAGCTGCATGGGCATCTGTACTTGTACACGACATCGAAGCTGTTTGACTTAATGCCCAGGCGTATCAAGGCCGTTATTACGGCCAGTGGTGGTTGTTCTGGGCACTGATTTCTCAGGATGTATGCAGCCAAAATGCGTGAAAATGTAATCACGTGTCAGTTCTAGTTTAATTTATTTGTCCAATGAATACTCGCTTATCATCTGCATTTCTTCTTGGTGTAGCAATTTTAATGGCCAGTAGTGTAATTCTCTTTGGTAAAAATGTTTTCATTAGAAAATTAATTTCAATTCGGATCGTTGGAGTAAGTCACAATTGACTTAAAGTTAGTCTTTTAGAAGGATGTATTCAAATTACAAATGAAAATGATATAGTGTGTCTGTAGATAGAATGAAAGGTGGAATATTCGGCTAGGAGCTAACGACGGCAAGTAATGTCCCGTCTTGAGAGTGGGTTCTGTACATTGGTAGACTAAAGGGAGAATTTTATGATAGGTTGCTGATATCTAAAGCAGATATGCGGAAAATGATAATGCCCTAAACGGCACGTACTTTGGTATGTGATAAAAAGTCCCAGCTGTTGTATCGATCGTAGATATAGAAGGAAGGAAGTCTTTTTGAAATTGTACCGTCTACTTTTCGTATATGCATTCAGTAGCTCTTGGAAAGGTGGTTACAATAATGTAGCGCTTGTTAATTTTAATGTAGAACCTTTACGCAAAAAAAAGTCTGGAAGAAGAAAGAAATGCGCCCAGAGTCGGCTAATGACGTGTGAAAACAGCCAGTCAGACCAGTATTAATGCAGGTGCTGTAAATTTAGGAAGAATACAGGCATCTAGTGGAGAATATAGGTCGGGATTTTTAACCCTAAGGAAGTAAATAAACAATTATTATCAATGTTCAAATGTTTGTAGAGCTTATGGGACTTAACTACGGGGTCATCAGTCCATAAACTTACAAACTACTTACGAACTAGCTAACACTAAGGACGGCACAAATATCCATGCCCAAGGGGGGATTCGAACCCCCGACCGTAGTGGCCGTGCAGAACGTGACTGGCGAACCGCAGTCCGCTCTGCCACCGCGGCCGGCCAGCTTTTATCCTTCCAAATATACGGCCGTTTATAATTACGAAGCATGAACAACCGACGCTTCTGTGTGGTGTTTGACGAGGAAGTAGCAACGGTAAAGGTTTAAAAGGAAGAGTTTTCAAAATCTCTATTCGAATCTCATAGAAGGTAACAAATTCTCTAACTTCATACATGAAATTCATAGTTGAACTTGTTTCCAAATGCTATAGTAAATGAAGTTTATGTGAATCTCACAGGCCTAGTTGCTGGACTGTAATTACGACACCTTGCGAGAAAGATCTGCTTGGCCGAGTCTTCAAAGAAACAGTCTAATCTGGCTGTATTGGTTTACAATTTTAGTACATTTTACGTTTTCTTTATGTATTTATTTTGTTTTGCGAAAAGTTTCATTTTCAATATTAGCAAGTGCTATACCACTATAATAGAGCTACTGATTCCAATTATGAGATGTGTACGGTTCCATTAATATATCGATCGATACGGTAGTTACAACTTTCTACTACATGCCAAAGTACGTGCCCCTCAGCGAACTATAATTTGTAGAAAGAAGTTTCGATATCCGGAACTGTTCACGGAAGAAGAGTTGAAAATTACAGGTGACGCACTCAATATATACAGGGTGTTTCTATAATACACCGACAGACTTCAGAGCGTTGTCGAAGGAATTTGATAGAAACCTATGTCCTGAAATGTCATCCAATAACGCCATGGGCAGGTTTTCAACTTCATACTGTGAAATAAATCTCGTTTACAGTAAGCTCTTTGCATTCCATATTTTCGGTGGAAGAGCTAGGTAGGAAAATAACAAATAACTTCCTGTTAACATTGAATCTAAAAAACATACCATAAGAACCATCATCGATAATGGGGCACACGTCACCTCATATTTCCATATCTAGTGTCAAGCTGTTTGTCCGCGATGAATTCCGAAACTATTCAGCTGATCCTAATGAAACTTTGTACGGCGTGTGTCATTTGGTCCAACCTAAAAGATAGTATGGTTGTTATCTCGATTGATAACCTAAATATTATTGTTAATGCAAATTAAATGTTTTACCTAGGGTCGTGTGTATTCAATAATTACGTTGCTTTCCTACGTGACGTCTGGGCTAGCGGCCAAGTTGTCTGTTGGAGTACTGAAGGTCACGGGTTCGAAAATAGCTTGGATCATGTATGTTTTCACTACTAATTTTAACCTAGCCTTCACGTCTCAGCAGGACTGATGACTGAACTGTTTAGTCCCCTAAAGCTCCTAACAACAACAATCACGTCTCAGCGATGTGAAGATTTGCCAGAGCGAAGCCTGGTTCTCTTTTCACGTTACGATACAAGTACCCTTTACCCGGTTGGATATCTAGGTAGGTTGGGGACACTTTAGGCACCAAAGTGGCGTCCAATGCCGCGTTGGAGCGAAGGAGCGCATTGAGGCGCTATGCAACGATGCGCGAGGCCGTTCCCCATCGGGGGTTCGAATCCCCCCTCGGGCATCGATGTTTGTGCCGTATTTAGTATAAGCTAGTTAATAAGTAGTTTGCAAGTTTAGGGACTGATGACCCCGCATTTAAGTCCCATAAGCTTTCCAAACATTTGAACATTGGGCGTGCAATCGAAAGACTTGCTACAGGCCACTGTTCAAATGTTTGTTAAGCTGATGGGACCCAACTGCGGGGTCGTAAGTCCCTAAACGTACAAACTACTTATGCACTAACTTATACTAAAGACATCACAAACATCCATGCCCGAGGGAGTATTCTGAAATCCGACGGGGAACGGCCTTGCGCAACGGAGCATAGCGCCTCAATGAGCTCGGCCACTCCACCGCGGCACTGAGTCTCGTTAAGTCATTATATATACTCAAAAGCATATTTGTTTTAAAACAGTGCTCAGATTTTGCCAACTTAAATACTTGTAGTACAAACAAAGCAGTGAAGTACAAGAGTTATGAAAATTGCTAAAGAAAATGTAGGCATATTTTTAGGGATTGCACAACTCTGCGTTCAGTATGCAGTAACTTATATTTCAGTGATTATAGAAATTGAATTAGTTATTATTTTATAAATTTACAGACTTTTATGTGTCAAATATGTAATTTCATGAATGTCTTGAGATTTGGCTAAATAAGCAGTAGCTCAGTTGTATAACCACCACTTACAGTCTATTTAAAGCAAATATAAATATTTGAATTAAAGTAACAGTAACAAAAAGAGTATTTTAAACAAACGAAAGAGTATTTTGTGATCTGATAACAAAACGTATCAGTATTGCTCTGGAACTTAAACTCTGTGCAAAATTACATAGTGGCAGACAGTACGTCGAAAGTATAAGCTCCATACTATGTTAAGTACTAAACTGTTTTGCCTTAAACAAACAATTCTTGACTGTTATTAGTATCGTAGCTGTAATGAAAAACAGCTACAATTAGCAAATTTCTGTGTAACATGTCATATTAATGGTTTACTATTTGATGGTACATTTACTTAATAGTTTACTACAACAAAATTAGGCTGCTGTATGATTACTGTGAGCTGCGTCTGGCAACATCAAAGTAGACTACACGTTTGTTGAACCATAATTTGTGTGATAAATTGTCATACTGACATTTGGTATATTTTCAATGTTTTTATGTTACATGTATCTTATTAGTTCAAATTATTAAAGAAAGTAATCAGTGAATGAAACATTAACAGTTATCAGTGTGGTTTTATAACTGATCTATGACTAACGAGACTGGCGACCAAAATTTGCTTTGAAGTCACATTGTTTTACTTACACTGGGTCATTGTAAGGCTTGTCATGCCTGTTTGCATCTTACCGCTTGTATAATAAAATAATTGGTTCAAGAATTCGAAAGTCCAATACCATTGACCATCAGGATTTTATCACGCTCTGCTTTCAATACCTCTAGAGAAGCACATTTTAGTCTGTGTCACAGTATTCTTGGTGTAGGTTGTGAGAAGCCGTGGATCAGTGGTAGTGTGATACTGTACTGGACCGTTATCATTTTCAGCTGCACACTAGCCTGTAATTGGAGTTTGTCAACACTAACAAATGTGTTGCACCTAGGCATAAACATATTTGTTTTCCACTGTATTTGATCCGAATGTGGGGATAAGTGAAGGATCATGAGAGCTGTAGAAGATAAACTGAAGTGCTTTGTTGGTATATGGTGCGGAGAATACAGTGCAAGATTATGTGTATTGGGGGAGAGGTGGAGGGTGGGTTTGTGATTGAAGGAAATCTTTGAATTATTCTTATACTGATTCTCTGACATGTTCAGTGACAATATAATCGATAACTCCATAACAGAAGAGCAGTCCTGAAACCAATTTATATTTTTCGATAAAAATGAAAAAAGTAATATAGTTCATCCAATTTGTCTCATTCCTCATCCCAACATTTTACTACACTTCTACCCTTTATAGTCGATAAGAAGTTAAAGAAATAAAAAATAGTGTAAACATGGCTTTGAATTAATTTAGGAAAAATCAATGGTGTATTTAGAAATAAATTCGCGATTGTCCTTTATAGGAAGTCTAGAAGTAGTTATAATGCAAGTACTAGTTAAATTATATGAAGAAAGTATATAAAATTGGCTGTTAGATTAAATATTGATAAACGATCAGTTCAAAAGTGTTTGTTGTTGTAACAGGACATACAGTACCAAAGTTATTAATAGTAAAGAGATTGGGTACGCAATGACGGTAGAAGGAATGGTATCCATGTGATACGAGAAAACGTGGATGGAAGCCTAATGTATAATAGATTGCCGACATTATGATACATATGTCGTGACAGCATAGTTTCTCCTCTTACTACCGTCAAGAGTTTTGCAAGGTTGATACAGAGACATAGGTGGATATGTCAAACGTTTATGTGGAGATGAATGAAACGGTGGGCGAATATAAGATGAGAGTTATGGCTGGGAACTTAATGCCATAAGCATGATTTAGAAAATGGCCATTGTTTATATAGTCTGTAAGCGTTAAGCTATTAATGAAGGACTTCCTGACATTCGGCCACCGTATTGGCACTCTATAGCCTTAGATGGAAATAACTGAAGTACATGTATGACGCTCTGGTCGATAATATTTGGTTGATGAAGTAATGAAATATGCGTTTTTAACGGCGTCATGTGCTAATTGCACCAATTTCTTGGATAATATTTGTACGCTGACGAGTTGGAAGGAGAAGCGATTTGAGTAATGGTTTGGGAAATGTATTGGTAGAGCTCGAGAGAAGAAATGTCTAGTAGGATCACATGAACGAAAATGGTGGACTGTAGACCTTGAGGTGTACATATAAGAAAAGTGTAGCCTTCGTTCCTCGACTGGAAAAATAGATGTAATACTGATAGGTATCTCATACTACCACAGGAAAGTAATGGATAACATGGAGATGAAGATAAGGTGAAGGTGCTGCAACATGTCGATTTTCCCATGGCCTGTAGTTTGACCATAGCGTGAATCAGATGTTAGAGGAGATATGGGAACTTTTGAAGGTGGTCTAAGCTAGAGGAATGGTATTCGGATACATGACGAGAAGGGTGTAGTAAAACTGTCGAGAGGTTCATATATAGCTTTTGTCTACTTTCTTCTTACAGAGTACAGAAGTATGAGGATGCAGTAAGGGAGCAAGCAAATAAAATTAAACAAAAAAAAACCGTTGTCATACTCACGAGCAGCGTGATTCCCGGCACAGGGAATGCCTGTGTGCGCGAAGGGTTGCCGTCAGGCATGTAGCGGAAGAACTCGTACTCATCCTTGTACCACTTGACGGAGTAGAGCGGCGCGCCGTCGGTCGAGTAGTTGCACAGCATGCTGACGTTGTCGCGCACGTCCACCTGCGCCGGAACTCGCAGCTCGATCAGCTGCACTGCACCGCACACCCCTGCAAACAGAGTTACATTACTTGTATTTATACACTGCACGTAAACGAGTTATTCAGCTGACAAATACTCACATTCAATATATTCATTTCAATTTTTGTTCGATATTTTACAATGTGATGTTCAAATGACAGTACTTTTCAGGTGTCGCATGTAACTGAGAGTTCTGTCTAAAGTGTCTCCAAGGTAATTCAAATTTGTAGAGCTTATGTGACTTAACTACGGCGTCATCAGTCCCTAAACGTACAAACTACTTATGAACTAGCTAAGACTAAGGACGGCACAAATATCCATGCCCGAGGGGGGATTCGAACCCCCGACCGTAGTCACCGTGCAGACCGTGATTGGCGCGCCTCAGTCCCCTCGGCCACTGCAGCCGGCCCTCCGAGGTAATTCGTATCCACTGTAGAAAACACAGGAGAAAAATAACACCGTAACTGTTACTGTTTCATCAGTTCACAGCACGTCATGATTGGTTCTCGTACTAGAAACTTTCTTATTTTATTTACATTTATTGGAGGAAACTAAGGAAACAATACGAGATCCGCATTCAGGAACATAAATGCAGATGCTAACTAAATCTAAAGGTTTCGCTGTTGTTTTTGACAAGGAATGGCACCTGTTTCATGTCGACTGTACGTTGCAAGAGCCAGTCTTAGTTAGAAACGTGATCTGTGACGTTGTCAGTGCATTATGTTGTAATTAGTTGAATTCAAACGTCAAACAGTTATTGGTGTTCGAATAGTATGTACTTCCCGAGGTAGTTGAAGTTTTAGAGTGTTAAAAATAGTACCGAACACTTTGAGAGGGGGCGGTACTCATCTAAACAAGAAAAATACGTCCGATAAACATGGATCTTTAATTTAGTCATAAGGATTGGATTCAATATTTTCATACCTGTTACATTCAATGTCAGTTTCTCAAGTATTCAAATGTTTCTAAACCTATTGGGCCAAACGGTTAGTATCATCAGTCCCTATACTTACGAACTACTTAAACTAAGTTACACTAAAGACAATACATACAGCCATGCCCGGAGAAGGAAACGAACCTGAGACGAGAATGGCAGCCAAGTCCGTAGCATGATTCCTTATCCCACGCGGCCAATCCGCACGGCCTTTCAGTTTCTCCCCAATTCTGCATTTTCCGTTATTAATATTTATTATGTCCATTACTAAATCTTCAACTGGTTAGCAGTTCAAGTATTAATCCCATGTACCGCTAAACTCTAATGTTCTTTAAATGATGAACAATAAAAAGTAAGGGTGATATTGTACTCTGTTTATTCATCAGTTGTTCATTAAGTCTAAGGCTCAGATTATCAGGGTAAATCTCACCTCCACGCCAAAGAAACTGTTTGTAAGAAACTTCGTAATCACAAAAATCTTTTGCGAGCGAATAATGTTTTGAGGGCATTCGAGGCAGCGTTGTATGAAGCTTGCTAGTTTTCGTTTTTTTCTTGGCTTTCGTGGCTGGCTGTGCCTTTCCCTCCACCCATCATTTACTCTCGCGGTTCGTATAGGTGTGTGCGGCTCCGTGAGATCGGAGAAGGAAGTTCGCCTGGAGCTCTGCAGTAACGAGCTGCCTTCTGCACTGATCGGCTGACCATCCAGAAAACGTCTGGAAAAATAATGCCCTTCTAGTGATATCCTGTCATGTGTTGCTGTACGTTGTTAATGGTCTCCAATTTCCGTAGGCAGACGCCTAATCTCTGAGTCTCACGTGACTGTATATCCATACGAAAAGTCTGTTTTTATTCTAGCCATATTAGTATATCGTTCACCGCTGAAAAAGATAATTCTCATCCAACGACTAGAGACAATCGCATGTAAAAGTACGCAAGAACCATTAAAACATAAAACATATAGAATCTGATGCGACGAAATGGTTTCATTTAAGGAAGTAATTACCGTAAGCGGAAAGAATTTACTGTCTTGTTTATATGGTGAAAACGTACTAAATTTAATGATATGATCTTAGCTGTGCTGTTACAGCACAACATACAATGTTTTAGATCTCTGTGACTTTATAAACAAGTGGACATTTTACGAATATCACACCGTCTGGTTTTAATTTCCTGTCACAGTACACTATCTGATACTTTATTTCGATCACCCGTTTTGGGTAGGTGCACCGTGTAATTCTAAACAACTGAACACATAAATCCTCATTGTTAATTTTTTTAATTATTATCACAGCATTTAAATTTCTTGTTACAGAAAAGCATAAAGGGAAATAGCTGGATATTCCACGGATCTAAGCTGACGAACTAACAAAAATACGTGATGACAGAAAACTCATAATATGTTCAAATGTGTATAAATCTAAGGGTTCAAACTGCTGAGGCCATCGGTCCCTGGACTTACAAACGACTTCAACTAACTTATGCTAAGGACAACACACACGTCCATGTCCGAGGAAGGACTCGAAACTCCGACTGGAAGCCTCCGTGCAATCCATAACATGGCGCCTTAGCCAAATGTTCAAATGTTTGTAGAGCTTATGGGACTTAACTATGGGGTCATCAGTCCCTAAACTTGCAAACCACTTACGAACTAGCTTATACTAAAGACGGCACAAACATCCGAACCGCCGACCGCATCGGCCGCGCAGACCGTGACTGGCACGCTCCAGACCACTCGGCCACCGCGGCCGGCGCGCCTTAGTCCAAATGACCATTCCGATGCAGCAGGAAACCCGCCAAGGAGGCATATTCGCTGCTGAGAGACAAAGTTAGAGTTACGTGTTTCCTACGTGTAATACTCACCACTGTCCCGTCAATGGCTACGCGTGGGACTGATAACCCAGTCGTTTAGCACCCCCATAAAAAATAAAAAAAAAAATAAAAAAAACTACAGCAGCAACAACGGCTACGCGTCGTTCGATGGACGGAAAGGAATCCGAGGGATGTGTATCGAAAAAGTTACATAGGTTGTAGGGAAGGCGAAGGACCAACTTCAGTTTTTGGGAAAATTCTTGCAAGTGTTTTCTCGTATATTTTCTTGGTGTGGTCTTCTGCGGACGGAAATAAACACGGACTACGCCGCAGAGTGAAAATATCGTGCTGGAAACATACGACAAGCTCTGGCTAAGCAATGTCTCCAGTATATCCTTTCTTCCAGGAATGATAGTCCTTCAAGGATCACAGTGGAACTTCTGTGACGATTGGAAAGTAGGAGCCGAGGTACTGGCGGAAGTAAAGTTGTGAGGATGGGCTGCGAAGCACGCATGAAGAGCGCTTGCATGAAAGGAAATGGTTCCAGAATGGGATCCTGGTTCCAGCACACAGTTTTAATCTACCAGGAAACTTCATATTAGCGCACTCTCAGCTGCAGAGTGGAAACATCATTCTACACTGGTCAGAACAATAAAGGTATCAGGTGAAATATCTAAGTTCTGAAGTACTGTCATCAGCAGAAGGAACTAAAATGGTTCGACGTCTTTCTTTCGGTTTTACGGAGTGGACACAACATTATGGCAGCCAAGATAGTGGTAATAATAGAAAGTTGCTGGAGAGGGGGTTTGTGTTGGCTTGTGTTTTGACTACCAAACGAATTACACAAGCAGTTGGCTTCACGCGATGTAGTGAGCAATTAGTGCTATGCAACAACAACATGAACTACCAAAAGGTATAGCGTGGAGATCCGTAGGAAGGTTGGAAGTGTGGTTTCCAGCCCATGGAGCGATTTCAGACAGAATTGCGCGCTTTTATGAAATTTTCTGGTAGATTAAAAATATGTGCCGGAACTAGGATCCTAAACTGGGACCATTTCGTTGCACGGGCAAGCGCTCTATCGACTGAGCTATCCAAGCACGCTTCACAGTCGATCGTCACAGATTTACTTCCGCCAGCACCTCGACTCCTTCTTTCCAAACGTCAAAGAAACTCTCCTGCGACCCTTGAAAGACTAGCATTCCTGGAAGAAAGAATATGTTGGAGACATGGCTTAGCAAGAGACTGGGGGATGTTTCCATAATGATATTTCACTCTGCAGTTGAGTGCGCGCTGATATGAAACTCTCTGGCAGATTAGAGCAGCTATGAGCCGGAATCGGATTTCGAACGTCGGATCTTTGCATTCCGAGAGCAATTGCTCTATCGACTGTGCTATCCAGGCACTCTCCAAGGTCCGACTCGCAACTTTAATTCCGAAATTGTAGGCACAGGCAGCTAAGTCGTGTTTTATGCAAGTGTGACGTCACGACATCGCTCTGCGTTCACATGGACTCATTTATGTTATTCGTGGTGCAATCTACCACTTCAGAATTAAATTAATACTAGTTACAGTAACTAAGAAAGATGCTCTTGGTATTGAAGTCCTGTTATTTATGACAAATAGCCCTCTTCTCACCATGTAGCTCATAGGATTATTAACCATGAATGTCGGTGATTTGCTCAAAATGTTCAAATGTTTGTAGATCTATCGGACCAAACTGCGTGGTCATACGTCCGTAGGTTACAAACTACTTAAACTAAGGTAAACTAACCTAAGGACAACACACACACACCCATGCCCCAGATAGGACTCGAACCTCCACGGCGAGCAACCGCGCGCTTCGCAGCGAGTCGCTTTAGACCGCTCGGCTACTCCGGCTAGTTCCCCTCGGGCATGGGTGTTTGTGTTGTCATTAGGTTACTACAACTTAGTTTAAGTAGTTTGTAAGCTACGGACAAATAACCTAGTAGTTGAGTCCGATAGATTTACAAATTTTTTATTTCTTGTTTCGGGTTCTGAAATATTTTTCGTTTTGATTGGACCGTTTGTCATGTATTCTGAGGTAGTTGTGAAACATGTTAAATGATAAAAAGTTTTTTATCAGACAAAATTTAAAGAGTCAGAAACTTTAGCTAGAATCCCCAGCCTACTCCTGTTTAAGGCTTACTGAAGCAGATAAGGAAGTTTATAAATTTAAAAGCTTGTAGTAAATGTTCCACATCCATACGGTAGCCAATGTATTGGATGTTTATGATCTCTTTTAGTCTGTTAACATTTTTATTGTAGTGAAAAAAGTTTTGTATATTGGCATTCAAGCCTGAAAAACAATAGTAACGAGCTACAATGAAAGAAAAATTATTTATTTTTGTAAAATACATTAAATAATTGTTTGACATATATCTGTTACTTCATGCATGGAAGGTATCTAGCAGATGTTTCTTTTTTTCTATTTTTTAAGACTGCTATACTACACAAATTGACTGCTGGTCTACTCATGATACCCAGTGACAAACGATGTACATCAGCACTCATTTAGTCATGTGATACCGAAAATTTTCAAACACAAATGAATCAATGTTAGAGACTTACTTTTAGATCTTGCATCCTATCTTTGATAGAAGAGGTTCATTAGTATGTGAATAAAAAACAAAACTATATCAAAAAGTTTCATACTGTATTATTAGAAGGGTGCTGATATAAAACATTTGCTACAGGACAGCGTGAGTAAAGCAGCAGTTACATTAAGTAGTAAACTAGCAATAAAGAAAGCACAGAGAGCTGAAATGATAGATGTCCCACCTTACGTGCATTACGTCAGAAATGTTCCAAACAAATTATCCTTAGATTTTGGAAATTAAAACAAGTTTTGCTTCTCAAAATTCTTTGTCAGTTATGATTAGAAACCTGAAACCCAATTTGTATATTTTTCACTAAAATAGTAATACAAGTGTGGAAAGCATACAGCAACATTCCAGTTTGGCTCATATAGACTGCTATAGGGAAAGGGGTTAAGTTGCTACCGATGATTATGGAAGCGCAAGTGAGGTGGTGAAACCCAATTCTGGTGTATCGGACGAAAGATGGGAGTTTATCCTCACGCTACAGAAAAGACTAGAGTGACTTAAACATGTATATGATTACCACTAATGGGCAGTCAAAATCGTCTTCCTCATTTTACGAGTCGATGAAAAATGGGTATCCTAATGAAGTATAGGACATGATTTGTGAGACTACTGTCTGCCGATTCTTCCATATAGTGAAAATACCGAAGAAAAATGAAACCGTTCTTTTACCTGAAACTAAACACCACAAACACGTAGAGCATCGCACTATTAAATTACTTTCTTTTGAGGAAGAGTGTGCTGTCCTTAAGCAATTATTTGTTTCTACATTGCTGGAACCATGACCATCAATATCTACTGCTCCCTAGGAAGGGTTTTTATGAATTCCAGAACTCCCACAGCGCTTCTCGGTGTTGTTAAGTAAGTTAGGGAGGCTAAAAGAGCTACAGCCTGCGGACTAAAGTATCGCGCAGTACGTACAGCGCTCCATCTACAATACTCTCCTCGCTACTGCAACAATATTTCCTGTGAATACATATGCAAGCATTTACAGCCCGAGTGGAACCACGCGTTCGTATAAAACCTTGCTGCATGTCGTAGCCAGAATAGCAATGCTGTTGCCTTAAGCACGCTGGTGATATACCATATTATGGGAATTCGTGCACGTGGTAACGAAAAATGTGAAACGCAAACAGGTGGCAGAAAACACTTTACAATTTTGCACATGGGCTTCGTTTCCTTTTTTCATATTTTTATAAAAACGTCATGTTTTCATGGTAAGGTATTGGTATAAAAAGCAGTTATCATTTCTTGCCGAAAAGTATATATTTAAAAAGCACTGTGGCTGATGCAGACTTATTCCAGTTTCACATAAAAACGGAGCACCATGACTACTAACATTTAAATAGATTTTCTCAGATGAAATAACAATAAAAGTTCCATTAAAAGGACAAGAAGAATCCAGGTAATTTATAAAACAAGGGAGATTTCCGGGGCACAGGCGCACGCGGCAGTTAACACAATAGACGAGTGATAACCTCAGTTATGGTCCAGCGAAACAGCCCGTTAGCTCTCTCTCATGTTCAAGATAACAAATTGCAGTTCCACCGCTTGAAATTCATTTCTCTTCATATATATTTATGAACACTGGGCTCTTTTATTTCATCTACGCGTCCTTTTATTTTTGTTAAGACCATGACTGTCCAAAATATATCACACAAAAGCATTTCCACTGTAAATCATAAGTTAGTTTTGCACGTTATTCATCGTCCACTTTATCTGAACGTTACTGGACATGCTAACCGCGGACTTACTGGTTATTTATAATATATCTGGACATTAGGGAGGCATTTCTTTTGGTTTATTTAGGTTTATGTCTCGAAGTTGTCATCCGTGGTGACGTACTTGCGAAATCAAATTACTTCATGTGCCCATCTTCAGCAGGAAGTGTCGAATTATTCGTTTCTGACAATAAAACGCCATTTTGTAGGTGCATTATTTACTTTTCGCAGACGCGTTTCACTTTTTACTTCAAGACATGCTCAGTGGTTTCTAGAAATTACAGTTTTGATTTTATATCTAGAATTTATAGATTGTAAACAATTCACATCTTTTCTTAAAGTGATTAAGTGATTACCTACAGTTCATCCGGTCGGCGGTTCGAAAACCCCCTCGGGCATGGATGTTTGTGTCGTCTTTAGTGTAAGGTAGTTCAAAAGTAATTTGTAAGTTTAGGGACTGATAACCCCGCAGTTAAGTCCCTTAAGGTTAACAAATATTTGAACAGCTCATCGTCTTTCAGGTTCGGGTTCTACTGTGCTTTCCCATATGGTCAAAGTCTGATGTCGCACACTCGTTCCACTTTTGTACTGCTCGCTGATTATTTTTTTTTTCAAGTCTTGAACGTGTTATTTGTCTGTCTTAAAGTCTCACAGCTCTAACTCATTTAGTATCTTTTCATATATCATATTTTTGTATGTGTTGCCATGTCAAAGTAGAGTATGTTGGTTATACAGATCTGGTGCGTGTGTGTACGAAAAATAATGAGTGAGAATATTTTGCTCTGTGGGGAGTGTAAGCGATCGCGTATATGTGTGTGTGTTTGTGTGTGTGTGTGAATGTGTGTGTATGTGTGTGTGTGTGTGTGACAGAGAGAAAGAGAGAGAGAGAAAGAGAGAGAGAGAGAGACAGAGAGAGAGAGACAGAGAGATTGCCATCTCTGATAGTGGAGTTTTGTTGAGGTCTTAATGGGATAGTGGAGCTTTGATTTGCTTTATCTAATAGCTGATTTGTCAGGAATATCTTATCTGTTTTTCTTTTCTTCTGGATGTTATTGTTTGTTCTAAGTATTTCCATGTCATAATCTCTGGAGATTTGTTTGTCATTGTGTTGTCTTAGGTGATCACCAAATATGAAGTGGTTTGTCCCATACGTCCAAGCTCTGCTGTGTCCAACGTATCGGAATAAAAAGATTCAAACAACACATTAGAGCCTGGAAATATGGGTACGAACTAATTCTCACTTTTGGCCAGCGGTCGCCTCATCAACTTGGCTACACGAAGCATGCCTCCCAATCGTCCCAGGTCACCCGCTACGAAACTAGCACCCCCATCTTCCTCGTCCTGTCATGCTCCCATCCGGATTCCCACTCATGGTAGAAGGAGTGCCGAATCTACGGAGAAGTAAGGAAGCATTCGACATCGTCACCGATGTACATAATCGATCCATTCCGGCTACGAACAGGAGAAATTTATATTCCATATCCTTAAAATCCGATGTGTGTATACATATATTTTATTGGTTGCTACATTATACGTCATATGATTTAAAAAATGAATACCATGCTTATACAATCCGCAGTGTGCTTATGCCATATTTATATAGTAATATCACTGTTTACAGTATATGGAAACGTGTACGTCGGGCACTTGGAACGACAGTAGCGCCACTAGTGGAGAATGAGTCAACCTTACCGATACAATCAATGTTCTGTCTAACACGAACAGTCAGGGAATAGAAAGCTTAAACCAGAAGTTCAGGTGATTCTGTGGCGATCTTGGGTGCAGATTTCTTCACCTCTGCTATCGGTTGGAGAAATACAGGATCCCCCTGCATAGGTCAGGCGTGCACTAGAAGGGAAACATGCTGCAAGAGAGACGTTCTGTATCACCGTACGGGTTTCTGCAACACCGTCTGAAGAAAAGGCCTGCGCGCTGCCGTGCCACGTCACGCAGAGTAGGTCGCGGTCGCGTAGGTCATTGCATGATCGATGCGGGCAGTGTGATAGGCGCGCTGTTATTTTCTATCTATATAAATGACCTGATGGACAGGGGGAGTAGCAAACAGTGACTGCTTTCGGTGACGCTGTGGTCTGCGGGAAAGTGTCTCCGTTTAGTGGATGTAGTAGAATACAAGATAACTTCGACCAAGTTTATGATTGGTGTGATAAGTTGCACTAAGTTAGAAATATAGAGAAATGTGAGATGAGTAAGATAAACAATTATGACATTCGAATACAGATTAGTAGTATGCAGTATGAAGCAGTCGCGTCAATTAAATATGTAGGCGCAACGTTGCAAAGCGATACGAAACGAGCATGTAACGAGAGTTGTGGGAAACGTGAATGTTCGAATTCGGTTTATTTGGAAAATATGGGATTAATGTCATTCTTCCGTCAAGGAGAGCGCTTATAGGCTAAGAGTGCGACGTTTTCGCGAGTACTGTTCAAACGTTTCGTATCATCAACACTTAAAGGAATACACAAAAGCGATACAGAGGCCCGCTGTTAGATTTGTTACTGGTAGGTTCGATGAAAACTCGAGTTTTACGGAGATGGTTCGGGGAACTCAAATGGAAATCTCTTGAAGGAACTATAGGTTCTTCCGAGGAATATCTCTTGATACATTTAAAGTTTCTTGTATTGAAGCTGCCAGCAGAAAACCTTTACTGCCGCCAAAGTACATTTCGTCTAAGAGCTATGAAGAGAAAATAGGTGAAATTAGGGCTCGTACGGAAGAATATAAGCAGTCTTTCTATCATCTCTGTATTTGGGACTGCAACGGGAAAGGAAATGACAGGTACTGGTAACAGGTACCTTCTGCCACGCATCGTGTAGTGGTTCACGATGTATGCGTATAGATGTAGAACTGAAAAAAATTCAAATGCTTATCTCCTGTTACAGCAGTGACAGAGGCGGCAAAAACAACTTAGGTAAACGTTACGAATTTAAAGAAAATAGCAATTTCAGTACAAATATTCACGTTCAATGGAGACAGAGGCAATTATAATTGTAGCACAATCGATATTAATAATATGCGATGTTAGGTTATCCGTGTTCCTAAGGAAGGAAACGGAGTTGTTACCATTAACGTGTGCGCCGGAGTAGGGATTGGACGACCACGTACGCCAACCGATGACACTCTTAGGAATCGGGTTGATGAAGTCATCAGAGAAATCAGTCTGATAAAAGGGACACAGCCCCTGCAAGTGGGGCATATTATGAGAGCGTGCTTGGACCATTATTTCAGATTTGTGGAACAGAAAAGTAAGCATATTGTCGGCCTTGAATGCTCATTTTTAAAAAATCGAAGTTTGGATAACATTTTGACCTCGAGAAAAAGACGACAATAAGATCCAGACTATGCCATCAGCAGAAAGTGTCACACAATTTGTTACGCAACGACACTGTTACGTAACGCAACACTGTCTTACACGCTACAATTAGGAGCCCTTTATCCGCAGACTGTTACAGCTTGTGTCAGCAAAGCGGAGAAGTCGACCAAGTAATACGCATGACAGGCAATACCTAAACCGATATTGAGAACGAAACAACTTCGAAGGTATTACTTTCCAGCATGACTTTCAACTTACGGGGTGTGGTTAAAATAATATGCACCCATGGCAGGGCCGCGACGGAGCGGCAGAGCGCATTGACGCGCTATGCTACGATGCGTGAGGCCGTTCCCTGTCTGGGGTTCGAATCCCCTCTCGGGCATGGATGTTCGTGCTGTCTTTAGTATAAGTTAGTTAATAAGTAGTTTGTAAGTTTAGGGACTGATGACCCCGCAGTTAAGTCCTATAAGCTTAACAAACAACAAACAAACATGGGCCCGTGGCATTATAGTACATCCTGTTGCAAGTTGGCACTCTGTACACGCCTTAACACCGAGACGCTACGGCAGATAACAATTTATGATCTTGAAGTGTATTAGGCGTTTTGTTCTGATCAACAACAAAAATAAAAAATGGTGAAATTCGTAATCTCTCAGACATCCAAAGAGGCCAAATCTGATGGACCGCACTTAGGGGGAGCATCTACAATGAAATCGCCTGTACTGCTCAACTTTCACTACAGGTAGTATTCTCATTTATAACAGCATAGACAAAGGCAGTTACAACATCTTTGACAAATAGTGGGAAAAATCCGAAGCTTATTGACAATAACCGACGAGCATTAAGAACGATTGTTGTCATACAGCATGAAACGACAACGGAAAAATCTACTGCAAAACTCAGCACTCATTTGAGTTATACTGATTCGATAAAAACATGACGACTGGAGCTGAACATTCATGGAGGGGGTGTTTAAAAAAGGAATGCAGCTGAAAGCTGAGAAGGAAGTGGAGGCAAGATCAAATAAATGGGCTGTTGATGACTGGAAGTATAATGGTATGGTCTGATTAATCATAGCTTACTTTGCTTACTACAAACAAAAGTGTTTCTCTACAGAAACATTCATCCCCCCCCCCCCCAAAAAAAAAATAATAAAAAGGCTACTGATACGGCAAGTCCGCTTCCTCCATTGAATAATGGCGGAGGTTCCTTCTTGATTTTGGCCTCTATATCTCGGTATTTAACTGTTTCTGTCATTGCCCTGACAGGTCAAAATACTGCGAATGAAGTCTCACCATTCCCCAGAGTAAACCGCTATGACTAACATACTGGTAACCAACATTCATATATTCAAATTTATAATGCCCCCACACAGAGCCGAAAATGTTCAGGTGTGCTATGTACAGCATCAGAAATTTATCAAACTTCTCCGCAGAAGACCAAAATCACCATGCCTCAACGAAATTGAAACGTTATGGTGCGTTTCAGAGCAGAGGCAGGGAGTAAGGACCAAATTCATAGCTCCAGAGGTGTTGAAGGAATCTGAAGATGTTTTTCTCCAAAATGATTGTTATTGTGATCATCTTGTGATGGTGCAGCTCCTGTATTTCCGCCTTACGCAAGACACCTTGTTTTGTTTAAACACCCAAATATGTTTCGGCACTTACTGTGCAATCTTCCGTGGGTTTTTCGCTTTTAATTTTTAGAAGAACGTGTCAATGCTTGGTCAAATACTTAGTAATAGACAAATGTTTTGTCGGTAGTAGGGGTTCATATAACTTTGTTCACCCTCTGTATGTACGCTATGAGGTTCTACACGAGGCGCGTCCAGAAAATAAGTTCCGTTTCAATTTATCTCCGCTGCAGCGCTGCGATTGCAGTTGCGCACATGCGCTGTAGACGATGTGTAACAAGGAGAAGAACGTGCGCCATTTGGAGATCGCTGTCAGTTACGTTCACTTGGTTGTGCTTGTTTGAAATGTCGGCGTTGATTGAAAATCCCGCCGCCTGTGAAATCAGGTCGGTGATTCGGTTTCTGAATGCGAGGAAAGTGAAACCAAGTGAAATTTATCGGCATATTTGTGATACTTACGGACCAAATGCGATGAGTGATTCGATGGTGAGAAGATGGGTCCGACAGCTCAATGGCGGGCGAGTGATGTGCACGATGAAGAACGAAGTGGGCGTCCACCTTTGGTTACAGTAGAACTGGTTCACGCGATTGATAACAAGATCCAGGAAAACTGTAGGTATACAATTAGTCATCACTTCACCAATGACGACGAGCTGAAAGAAACTGTTTCAAAATTGTTGAAAACAGGTGGCAGATTTCTATGAAGAAGTTATACAAAACCTGGTGCCACGCTATGACAAATACCTGCCACATTTTGGCAGTTATGTGGAAAAGTAGTTTAAGAATTGTAGAATTTTGTGCAATAATAATTTCTTCTGTATCTGTGTACAATTTCATTTTATTACCAAACGGAACTTACTTTCTGGACGCGCCTCGTATATACGAGGCATGTCCACAAAGTAAGTTCCGTTTGGTTATATAAAACAAACGTGTACAGATACAGAAAAAATATTTATTGTACAAAAATATACAACTATTAAACTACTTTTCTACATAGCGTCCGAAATTTTGTAGGCATTTGTCATAGCGTGACAGAAATCTTTGTTTGCCTTCTTCGTAGACGGTTGCCGCCTGTGTATTCAACCATGTGGTAACATGTTCTTTCAGCTCGTCAACATCGCTGAAGTGTTGACAACCATGGACAGGTTTTAGGTGTAGGAAGAAAGTCGCTAGGAGCGAGACTGTACGGAGGATGATCAAACACGTCCCAGTGAAATTCCCGTAAGAGTTGTTTGGTCACATTCGCCTAGTGAGGTCGGGCGGCAACGTGAAGGGAAGAAGAAGACTCCTTTCATCTCTTCTTACACCTAAAATCTGTCCTTGGTGGTCAACACTTCAACGATGATGAGCTGAAAGAACATGTTTGGCACATGGTTGAATACACAGGCGGCAACCTTCTATGAAGAAGGCACACAAAAACGTGTCCCACGCTATGACAAGTGCCTACAAAATTTTGGAAGTTATGTAGAAAAGTAGTTGAACAGTTACAGATTTTTATACAATAAATATTTTTTCTGTATCTGTTCACGTTTGGTTTATATAACCAAACGGAACTTACTTTGTGGAATGCCTCGTATATATACCTTTTTGAGAGCTTCACGACGTTTTCATCTGATTATCATTACTGCCACCCAAGATTTTTAGACATTTCTGTTACACTCTCAAGCTGTGCAAGCTGTCGGATGGCATCAATAACACCTGATTTATATACTGCTGTGGTTCTCTATTAATACGCCTACGCACTTGTTCAGTAATCAGATATGAGGAAACTCGCAAGTTATTGCCTCCCTTTCCGTCTGGTGGGTCCATTTACTGGAACGCTCTGGCGAAATCAACTGGAAAATACAGGGGTAGCTGTGATTAATTACAATGAGACAGAAATCATAATGTGGAATGTTTGCTGCACAGTGAACTGAATAATTTCCACCGAGATTCCTGAAATTAGTTCGCTGCGCTGAAGGACATTGATGGCCTTGATGTAGTAGGTGCGTATATAAATTGGCGGGGAAAGCAAGTAGCGGAGCCGGCAAGAACGCAGCTAATACTGGTAAGGGCCGCGCGCGTCGTTTCTCTCTGTCACGCGACGCCTTTCAGCGGTGGTCGGCGCCGCCTCCCCCGGGATTCTTAACTAGATCGAGTGGGACAGCAGTGCGCTTTCTTTCCCCAGCCAACCGGATCCTCGTTACTCGCCTCGCTTCCGTCCGACATTAAGGTTTATTACCCTCTGATACGACTTGTCGATTTATAGCTGACTGCATTCTGCGAGTTGGTGGATTTTCCTGCGTTACTTTTCTCACAAAAAAAAAAAAAAAAAAAAAAAAAAAACAGAAAAAAACACCAGAAATGTTTCTTATACTAAGTAGGGTGGCTAACATCAATTACGCTTTAAATCTCTGGCTGATCCCATTTACATACGAGGCGTGTTTTTTCAGTAAGTACCGTTTTGAAATAAAAAAATGACGTGCTAAGATGTCTCACAAGGAAAGTACATGGGCTCAGTCATATCTGTATGAACGTTTGCTTGCAGGATCTCTACGTACACCTCAATGTGCTGGCGGGTGTCGTTTTTCTGCCAAACTCTGCGATCATGCTCTAGATAGCACTGTAGATGTAATTGTAGACGCCATACGTAATGCAGATATCTTAACTATAACTTATGTAATAATCATCGTACATGTTCTCTAGCGTATTTCATCAAAAGGCGTGATGATAGTTGCAACTTTAACCTTCTTCTTGGAAGACTGTTGGTATTTAGCCGCGGTGGAGTAGCCGAGCGGTCTAAAGCACCTCTCTGCGGAGCGCGCGATTGCTCGCCGTGGAGGTTCGAGTCCTCCGTGGGGCATGGGTGTGTGTGTTTGTCCGTAGGTTAGTTTACCTAGGTTTAAGTAGTTTGTAAGCTACGGACTGATGACCACGCATTTTGGTCCGATAGATTTATAGACATTTGAACATTTTGTTGGTATTTACTGCCACTGCTTCCATCGCCTCTTCCCGCACTTACCGTAGCACCACCGCTTGCAATGAGTTGTTCATCAATATCATCCCTGTTATCATCATTATGTGTTAGTGTTACAACAGTATCTAACTTATGCTCATATTTCTGTACCATAAAAGATACGAGAAATCACGCGAATGATTCATCTTCTACACTAATACCATCTTCACGAAGGAGGTTTCTTCGTAACTTCATCTCAACCAATCGCAATACATTAGCAGGATTGATTACCAATCGCCGCCCCATCTCTCGCTTTACCACACAAATAACGTCACAAAACGCATCATTGGAGGCACACTGCACCGTCCCCACTGGCGAACCGACAGGTCAAAGTGCAATGTGGCAAGGCACACGCAGAGGCCTCTAACGGACGACTACAGAGTTTTGCAGATGCGGGAGTATCGCTGGAGCAATAAGGGATCTTTACATTATCTCTCATAGGATTTTGATGTATATGTGTTTGTTCGAGCCCAAGTACTTTCCTTGTCAGTTTTATTCGCACTGGGTACTTACATCTGTTGTCTACGCACTGACGCCATTACAGTCGACTCTTCCTTGTTTACATTGTGTACTGAGTGATTAAGATGCCTCCGATAATCGTTGAGTCCCGCCGACTGTGAAGTACGGACTGTTAAAAGATTTCTTAGTCCTAAAGGTCTAAAAGCGATCGATATTCATCGTGAGATCTGTGCAGTTTACGGAGAAAACATTATGAGTAATGGAATGGTAAGACATTGGGTGAGAGCATTTAAAGATGGCAGCACAAATGTGCATGATGAACAACGGAGTGGTCGTCCTTCGGTCGTTAATGAAAGTTCGGTCCAGGAAGTGGACAATAAGGTGAGAGCAAACAGACGCTTTACGATTTCTTCCTTGCTGGATGACTTTCCTAACGTTTCTCCTACTGTTTTATATGGCATTGTGATCGGGCAATACGATGCTGAAATCGAAACAGTTGTGATGCAGTGGTTAACAAGTCAGGCGGCAGACTTATATGAGGAGGGTATTAAAAAACTGGTACAACATAATGACAAATGTCTCAATATTAACGAAAATTATGTAGAAAAGTAGATTAAGGTACAGGCTTTCATGTAAGACTAAAATTATTAAATTATTGAGATATCATAACACGTCTTTTTTTAAATTTAAAAACGGTATTTACTTAAAAACACGCCTAGTATCACGGTTTGTGTCGTATATCACGGGTGTTTAAGGACATTGATGAAAAACACACACCATTTCAAATGTTGTAAGCTTCTCTCGTGAGGTTTTTCGAACAGGTCAAATAGGAGAATTTCCATAATTTTTAATTATAATTCCACGAGTACAATTTTAAATTCATGCAAAATTACAAGCACTTTGCCCCATATTTCAGCTTGCAATAAGAATTTCAAAATTTGTTCTTGAGACAACGTTTATTATGAAACTTCCTGGCAGATTAAAATTGCGTGCCGGAACCGGGACTCGAACCTGGGACCTTTGCCTTTCGCGGGCAAGCGCACTACCGACTGTGCTATCCCGACACGACTCACGATGCCGCCCCACAACTTCACTTCTGTCAGTACCTCGCCTCCTACTTTCCAAACTTCACAGAAGCTCTCCTGCAAACACGCAAGACTAGCACTCCTGGAAGAAAGGATATGGTGGAGACATGGCTTAGCCACAGCCTAAGGGATGTTTCCAGAATGAAACTTCACTCTGCAGCGGAGTGTGCGCTGATATGAAACTTCCTGGCAGATTAAAATTGCGTGCCGGAACCGGGACTCGAACCTGGGACCTTTGCCTTTCGCGGGCAAGCGCACTACCGACTGTGCTATCCCGACACGACTCACGATCACAGAAGCTCTCCTGCAAACACGCAAGACTAGCACTCCTGGAAGAAAGGATATGGTGGAGACATGGCTTAGCCACAGCCTAAGGGAACATCCCTTAGGCTGTGGCTAAGCCATGTCTCCACCATATCCTTTCTTCCAGGAGTGCTAGTCTTGCGTGTTTGCTGGAGAGCTTCTGTGAAGTTTGGAAAGTAGGAGGCGAGGTGAGGCGGCATCGTGAGTCGTGTCGGGATAGCACAGTCGGTAGTGCGCTTGCCCGCGAAAGGCAAAGGTCCCAGGTTCGAGTACAGGTTCCGGCACGCAATTTTAATCTGCTAGGAAGTTTCATATCAGCGCACACTCCACTGCAGAGTGAAGTTTCATTCTGGAAACGTTTATTATGTTTACAGAAATATGTATACGAAATTTCATAATTATATCATTCATACAATATGAGAAAAAGGTATATAAACTTTAAAAAACAAACTTTTCAGGAAACGCAATTTAAAGTGCAACCTAACTTTTTTCCTCATGTCACTTCTTCAGAAGGCATCACATTTGTGCTATGGGTCGTCTTTCTCTTCAAGGATCTGCTTCTGGTTTCTTGTTGTCTGCCTTCTTTCCTTTACCAGGTCTTAACTGACTTTTCAGGTGCAGAGACGCTCTGTAAATCCATTTTTCTCAGGGTACCTTGAGTAAAATTTCCTAGCTTGAAGCCTATTCTTGCTAATACCTTTATCCTTCCGACGTTCCCCTCATTAAATACAAGAACTGCATCAGAAGTTGCAATTCTGACAACTGTAACAGATGCAAATGTGGTTTTCGGTTATCGTTTGCGTAATAGTCATTTAGGGTCGCATTTGGATTCTGGATTTTGCCATAAACACATTTTTTAGAAGTGCAGGGTCTCTCAGAAACAAAGATTCATCACTATAGTATGCACCATTCACCTCACTCATTTTTCGCTTGGAGCTGCCAGGAAACGAGTTCACATTTTCGGCAGATGTTCTTACTTTGAAGGTAGCCACATTGCTGGTTTGTCGTTGTTTCCTTGGTTTCAGGTTCTATGGTAAAACTGATTTTAGGATGTAGATTCTTGATGTCGTTAATATTATTTATGGCCGATTCACTTCCATCTGTGAGCATCAGAGTGTCTTGGACATATCGAAAGTGAATTAGTGACCTTTTTTTTCTTTTTGTAGGAAAAAAAAATATACCGTGTTATGAGTTTCAATCTAGTGGGCACTATTGCATTTTTAAATAACATCTACACCAAGAAAATAATAGAGATATGTAGTAGACTCTCATAGTAATATATGAGAATGAAGCAGACGTTATCAATATTCTTAACCTTCTCAAGGAACTAAGTCTTAAAATTAGTCATATTATAGGATTACAAACCAATGACATGGTTAACTAACTAGACATCACGTTAAAGGGAGTACAAAATAAACACAATGTTGAAATGTAGAGAAAACCAATAACATGAAGCAACATTATCCATGGTGCTTCATGACAGCCCCAAACGCACAAACTGGATTTTTCCCATTCATTCAGTAAAAGAATCCTCAGTCTACCACTATATGACGTAGCCAAACGAAAGAATAAGAATATACATCAATCCAGAGCAATACAAAATGAGAACGAACTCAACATCATATAAGAAACGAAACCTAACGATATAATTTTACAATCGGAACATACAAGTGAGAGCAAAAATATTCCATTCATTTATTACCAGCACTTCGAGTCCAAAACCAACGCAGTAGGAACTATAGACAACGCACTCGAAAAAAAAAACTGAAGTGTGTTTACACGAAACAAATGATGCAAATAGTTTACTAACAATCAAACGAATTTTAAACATAAAAATATATGGATAATTTTATTCAAATATTAATGCTGGAGGACGGATAAGTCTCCAGTGACAAGAGAGAATAGTAAAGTAGCAAAATTACAAGCAACGGCAAAGGAAGAAAAATCCAGTGAGATATTAATTTATCTACTGTATTGTATATATTCCGATAGTTTCAAATAAAAATCTTTAACCACAACTTCCTACAGAATACCATACATTAAAACATACGAAGAGAATATGTACCTTAACGTTCGTAAAATGCGTATTCTCTTCGCGAAACAAACTTATGAAGGTGTAATATGTCTTAGGTACAAGTGTCAAAAATGGTAAGCTGAAGTTTCGAAGATCAGTTATCAAACATAATATTCGATTAAAACAGTTTTGTAAGATACAAGAGACCCGCAAAAACTAGTAATAGACAGGAACAGCTAAAATAACAGCCCATCGCAATATTGTATGTACAGTACCACCTACATACCGTATGTACAGTACCACCCACATGTTTTCGTAGATTATACTTTAACAATACTACATTTTATTGCGAAAACCCATGTATTTGTAGAGTAAAACATCTGAATATGGGTATTCTGCCGAAATGGGCAGTTTCTCGTGTAAGAAGTAAGTACTTATAAATATTGCAGTGCCCTCGGTTATACTGGTAAAAAGGAAATATAGTGTTTTGGGAAAGACAGATAAATCCAATTAAAAAAGAATTAATCATATCTTATTTAAAACATACCACCTCAAGTCGTTCGACTCACAAAGTGTGTGAATCCACAAAGGATGAAAATAGTACTAACTTTTACATATTAAAAATTAATACTGAAGTTATTACGCACGATACAAGAATGTCAAGCATACCCTTTTCGTCTGTACTGATGCTTAAAATTCAGTAACAAGAACTTTGATACATCTGCGTGTGTGATTGTTCTTGCATATTAAATTGGACAGCCAGTCGAGATTACTTACAACATATATTTATCCTTGCGTACGAAACGCGGTGGAGTGGCCGAGCGCTCTAAGGCCCCTTGCTGCGGAGCACGCGGTTGCTAGCCCTCGGAGGTTCGAGTCCTCCTTCGGGCATGGATGAGTGTGAGTGAGTGTGTGTGTTGTCCTTAGCGTAAGTTACTTTAAGTTGTATTAAGTAGTTTGTAATCCTAGGGACTGATAACCGCAACCGTTAAGTCCCTTACAGTTACATACATTTGAACTTGCGTACGTCTGTCTTAATGTTAGTAAATCCAGTTAGATGACGTGATATGCCTTGATTTTTACTCGTATTTATCGATAGCGATTGACATGTTTCTGTCTTGAAAGGTTACGCATTGTTTTCACTATGGTTAGAATCACAAAGAAAACATATTTCGTCGTCTAGTCTGCAAGTAGAATCGAAAACGAGTAGCTTGAAAAGTTTTTTGTCTGGAGTATGTCTATATTCACTGCGGACATCGCTGGGAACACACTCCGAGTACAGTGAAAGTGGTTCCTTTCGTTCTTTTTGGTCTTTTTACATTACGCCAACTGTGAGTATACATAAGCAAGGGAAGTGGCAACCGTTTTCTGTTATATTCTCCTCACGCCACCACGGCAATATTATCTCGCACCCGCCCCGCAAGCAATCGTTTCTCCAATACTGAATCTGCGTTGCCACGACTGGCTGTGTTCCATATACAACAACATTCTTATTCATGACTACATTGCCTATTCCGAGGTTCCATGCAGCTTCATAGTACATACACACGTACATGTTTATCGTTATATCAGACTACCTGAAAATGTCGCAACATTTCAAATTTACGTACGGTAGTGCAATAAGACACGGTTATCAGAAAACCATTCCACCAATGGCATTGAACCCATGAAGCGATATTGTTAAAATTTTCAGGTATAATTTTATAGGTACCCAAGATACATACAAAGCTACAGGTCTAGTAAATATTTTGTTCATTCAGTGTACATTCTCAGCTGTACGAAGAGAAAATGAGAAATTGCTTCACGGACCTTATGTTAAGTTTTGGTGAAATCGAAAGTGTCACTAGAGTTTCCGATGTTTGACGTAAATTATCCTATTATAGGATGAACGTGATGCGATAAATGCCTGTGTTTATTGTTTTAAGAAATTATTTATTTAATTGAGTGATTTCATAAATATCTCGCATTCTGTGGTACTCTTACTATCCTTAAGGAATTTAAAATAACTATTGCAAACGTACCAACATGTCCATTCTTTCTTATTATGATACGTATCTTCAATTTAAGCATTTACTACTGTGTTATTACTTGCTAGTGTTATGCCCATTAGTTTTTACACTTTTCAACAAACAAGTATATAAAAAATGAGATTACACAGAATGAGGATATGGTAAGGAGACTGAAGATTTCAAATTTCTGGGCATTCAGTTAGATAATAAAACCGTTAATTTATCATAAATAAGTCGTATAAAGTGTTCAATTGAAATGGTGAACAGGTACGTGGAGTCTGGACTCCCCAGAAGATCGCCCCGTCTTATTTTTAACTGTCTCGTAGTTTCGCAGTTAAATGCTATTCTTGCGTTTGTTCCTGGAACCCCATTTTCTTTCGCGTGTGTAAGGGATATGCAAGGCTGACGATGTCAGTTGCTTTGCAGAAATCGGAAAAATTCGAGACACCATTCGTGTTTGTTACTGATATTGTTGCAATAACGTCCATAAATTCAACTATACTCCGAAAAATTGTTCTGTTTGCTGCACAGTTTTGGTGTTTATTAAGAATTCTGTCTGTGCAGCCTGGAATCTTATTGTTAAAATTGTAGGTAAGTCTAGAGACCGCTGACCATAGCAGATGGGTCCCATAGTGTTACAAACATTTAAAATTTTTGTGCAACAATCAACAATGTCCACACGCAAGTGCGGTTCATACGATACTGAATGGGGCGTAGTGATTACCACTAAGCCACGGGCTACCCTAGCATTAATTCCTTCAGATGTCCATTTTCAATTTTTCACAAACTATTGACGTAATAATTCTTCCAATTTTGAATCATTAGGCGCGGTATGGAGAGCATCCTAAAGAAAGGATCTTCGGCCGTTTCTGCCTTAATTATATGGCTAAACAAATGTGGCGTCTTTTCTTTCGGAAATGCCCAAATCTTGCAGCTATTACTAGCAAGATTATAATAAATTGACATTAGCTGCCGGTGAGAACTGAATAGTATCAGTTTTAAACGCTTAAGCTGATTTTCTAATTGATCTAATTCAATAACCTCTCCAAGCTAATGTTGCAAATTCCTTTCTATCTATATTAAAAATAGCTGCAGGATCAAAAATGCCAGCCGCGGTGGTCGAGCGGTTGCGGCGCGCCAGTCACGTTCTGCACGGTCACTACGGTCGGGGGTTCGAATCCCCCCTCGGACATGGATATCTGTGCCGTCCTTAGTATTAGCTAGTTCATAAGTAGTTTGTAAGTTTAGGGACTGATGACCCCGTAGTTAAGTCCCATAAGCTCTACAAACATTTGATTTTGATCAAAAATTTTTTCAGTCGTTTAGGACATATCCGAAAGAACAAACACCACAATATATATAAAGAATAACAGGAAATTACTACCGCTCATGAATCCACCGGACGCAGTAAAGTTTTATATACCAGGCGCGCCCAGAAAGTAAGTTCCGTTTGGTTATATAAAACGAACGGGTATAGATACAGAAAAAATATTGATTGTACAAAAATCTACAGCTGTTTAACTACTTTTCTACATAGCTTCCGAAAATTTCTAGGCAATTGTCATAGCATGACACAAGGTTTTGTATGCCTTTTTCATAGAATGTTGCCGCCTGTTTATTCAACCATGTGGTAACATGTTCTTTCAGCTCGTCATCATCATTGAAGTGTTGTCCACCAAGGCAGATTTTAGGTGTAAGAAGAGGATTACTGTCAAAAGATATTTTTTTTTCGCGATAAAGCCTGACCTCACACACCGAATGTGACCAAACAATTCTTACGGAAATTTCAACGGGACCTGTTTGACTATCCTCCATACAGCTCGGATCTCTCTCCTAGCGACTTTCATCTCTTCTTACACCTAAAATCTGTCCTTGGTGGTCAACACTTCAACGATGATAAAGAGCTGTTACCACATGGCTGAATACACAGGTGGAAACCTTCTGTGAAAGATGCACGCAAAAACTTGTGGCATGCTATGACAAGTGCCTACAAGATTTCGGCAGTTATGTGGAAAAATAGTTTAAGAGTTGTAGAATTTTGCGCAATAAAAATTTCTTCTTTATCTGTGTAAAATTTCATTTTATTACCAAACGGAACTTACTTTCTGGACGCGCCTCGTATTTCGGTCTTTTTCTCGTGTATCTAATATTTATCTACGAACACGTGTTACTGTCAAGTAATTATTTTCCTTCTACAATAATTCACTTGTAATGGTTCAAAGGAAACTTTAAAATTCGAGGTATTTGACGAAAAAAAATGTTTACCGGTAATTGTAAGTGAACCACTTTCGTTACGATAATCTAAATTGAGCTACAACTGAAACAGTTTACCCTCAGCCTGAGGCATTTAACGGCAGCATCATTATAGAATATCGAAAACAAATTAATCTCATTAGGTCTGCGAGAGCGTTCTGTTACGGCAACATGCGTGGCTTCACATTTCGGCTTTGATTGTCAGAGCACGCACCATTTAACAATCCCCCGCATCAGTGAGAGTGAAGCTGCTTCCACGGTATTCACAAATCGATTCCACGAGTTACAAATTAAATGGCCAAGGGTGGGGATCTGAATTGGGCCAGCTGTGTTATATAACTCTGTGACAAGTAAGTGTCGAAAGTTGTATTCAATGGACGGTTTTCCCTTATGAATGTGACAATTTACGTGAAAATATGGAAGTATTAATGTTACTCAATCTTTGACAAATTAACGTACTTGGAAACAAAATTACTCTTTTGGCTCAATTGTATAAAATATATATCACTTTTTTAAAATGATTCTTGACAAATTAGGTTAAATTAATTATATTTCAATTATGCTACATTCTGTGTTTCACATCTGCAAATTGCACGTAAATGTGTATTCTCCAGGACAAAAAGGCAACAGAAGTATGAAGTAAAGGTAATAGGAATAGTTTCTGTGCGAAATCAGCTCTGACACTCTTGCGTTGTAGACTGGGAAAACGCGAGTTTGAGTTGGAGAGCACTCGTCACTAGTTGCCACACGACTGGGAAAAATTTACGAATCTCGTTTTAAGGCGCCTATTTGGCATCTGGCTGATTGTAGCAGTCATAACTAGCGCGCGATGCATGTACCGAGCATGACACATATAGATGAAAATATAGATTGTTGCAGAAGACCTTCGTTCGATGCCACAATAATGAAAACTGGGAGAATTTGTAAGAAACGTCGATTTGAATGTTTAGAATTTAAACGGTATTCCAAATGTGTGTACTGGTTAAATAACCTGAGCGCAGAGGATTATTGCAGTTGTAGTTGTAATGTGGTCATCTGTGGCTCTTCATATATAATTATTTCCTGATATAGTAATCTGTTCCTTATCGTAATTTCAGCCATGTGTCGTTCTGTTAAAGAAGTAACAATTACGTGTAAATTATATAAATGCGCCACAAAATATTACAGCAATTGCAATTCATAATAACGATCTTACTAACTGAACCAGACTTAACATGCAGACTTTATCAGTTACACGAAATGAAATAAAGTTTTTTGGTAAAAAAAAAAAAAAAAAAAAAAAAAAAAAAAAAAAAAAAAAAAAAAAAAAAAAAGCAGTCTTGGTTGCATAAGGACTGGTTTATACCAAATATGTCAATTACAGCTGCTGTGCCAGTGCCACTAAAATATGGAGTGGAGTAATTTTAGTGAAATAAAATGTGTTAATTCTCTTGTTCCCAGTTTTCATGTTTTTAAATATTCTTGTAACAATTACATTTATAAGATTAGTGTCATTGTAACTTTGGATACAGTATTCTGCAGTTGAATTACCATGTTAAGTGTAGAATTGCTTCATGAGTAAGTCAGGTGATAATTTCAATAGTTTCGAGCACATTACACATTGAAACTTTTAACCGGTGCTGGCTACTACATCACAAAGCGATGTTAAACTACATCACTTACTACACAAATATTGCACTACACTTTATTCAGAATATGAAGGAATTTTATTTATTTAAACACAATAACTTAATTTTTTAATCAAGCAAGAAATTTTCGTTTTGTAAAAGCAAATCCTTTGAATGCCAGTAAACGTACATATATATGGTAGAGAAGTGGACATATGAAAGGGCCTTGAACCCTGGTCTGTTTTAACCAGTTCGGTGATGACCCCTGGGGAGTCATTCTAGGATTGCTTATCCATCAAGGTCAGCGACCTCCATGTGTCAAGGGGAGGGCAGCGTAGGTTTCCCCACCCTTCTGGGAATCAGATTACATTATATACAGGGTATCTCACGAAAGATGCCTGCCAGGCGTCCGCGAATCGCGCAGTAGGGTCAACACCACCTAGAAAACAAGGCCTTACAACAGACCGTGCCTACGTCACACTTAGAGGCCCCGGCCGCCACCTCACTGGCTGTCCGCTGGGGCACGCCTACCGCCGCGCAGCGGCTGGCCAGTCAGATGGCGGCCGGGGCCTCTAAGTGTGACGTAGGCACGGCCTGTTGTAAGGCCTTGTCTTCTAGGTGGTGTTCCCGGCCAACGCCACCGCATCCGCCGGCCACGGCTGCGCCCGATTCTCGCACTCTATTGTGCCGCGGGCGCATACACTGAGTTAAAGGCTAAAAAACATTGCCATCTGAGTAACCTAAGCTTACCTTTATTTACAGTAGATGTTCAAAATGATGTCCCTCTACGGAAAGAGCGGCTTGACATCTCTTGAACACATTTGCGAACACTCGACGAATTTCGGGGAAATGACAAGTCGAATCCTGTCTTCCAACTCTTCGACTGTCACAGGGGTTTAGATCTGGAGAACGAGGACGCCAGTCAACTACACTATCATCAAAAACGCTTCGTATTGCTGCTAGAGAAGCATTGGCAATCTGTGGTTTTGCATTGTCTTGCATGAAATAACCGTACAGCTTTTCATTGTTCGCAAACCTGTCAGAATTTATTTTTTCGTGAAAAAGATTCGATTAGTCATTTCCCAGATTTCGGCAACCGGAATTCGTCGAGTGTTCCCAAATGTGTTCACGAGATGTCAGGCCGCTCTTTCCATAGAGGGACATCATTTTGAACATCTACTGTAAATAAAGGTAAGCTTAGGCTACTCAGACGGCAATGTTTTTCAGACTTTAACTCAGTGTATGCGCGATAGAATCCGAGAATCGGGCGATGCTGTGGCCGGCGGATGCAGTGGCGGTGGCCGGGAGCCGTACCGCGCGATCCGCGGACGCTTGGCAGGCGTCTTTCGTAAGACACCTTTCCCTTCCGCTGAATATCATAATACACAAGTACGTAGTTTTCACCACATAGCATCTATGTTTGCATTACTGATCTCATGGAAATCGTTTGTTTGTACAGTCTATGGGACTTAACTACGGGGTCATCAGTCCCTAAACTTACAAACTACTTATGAACTAGCTAAGACTAAGGACGGCACAAATATCGATGCCCGAGGGGGGATTCGAACCCCCGACCGTAGTGGCCGTGCAGACCGTGACTGGAGCGCCTCAGTCCCCTCGGCCACCGCGGCCGGAGGAAATCGTTTATGGCTTGGTACACACGCACTCAAATAGAAGCCCAAGCGACAGGTTTTAAGGCTCGGCAAATAACTGAAGTCCACTGCTAGTTGTATAAGAGGTAATATGCAGCTGCTGACAAGTTTTGTATGTTGCAAAGCTATTGGACCAAAGTGCTATGGTCATCAGCCCCTAAACTTACAAACTACTTTCAATAACACACACACCCATGCCCGAGGTAAGACTCGCACCTCCACAGGGAACGGCAGCCCAGAAAGTAAGATGTTGACTTAGACGGCGTGAGCATTCCGCTGCTGATAAGTTATCAACCTTAAATTATACAGCACTAATCCTGAAAAACTCGAAATAACAATTTTTATAACGCAACTTCCCATTTTCTCACGTTTAACAGCAGTTGTCTGCAGCGAGCTCTTAGCTTGCCAAACCTGTCAACATATAGCATGTATGGCAAAATGTAATGTAACATTAAACTTTCAACAGTAAGTTATCTGATGCTATTTCCAAGCGTAATGACAATTGAACTGTCAACAAAATATGATAAAAATGCCATTTAAAACGTTATCGAAAGTCTATATTTGTCTTCAAGAAAGGACAGCGCTAGATTGTTACGAAATTAATGCCACAAATTATTAAAAATTCTTAATGTCCATCCAATCAATAAAAACTACATGAGTTCCATGGATGAGCAGAATTTCGGTTTGTACAGAATGTGCAATGTTCGCACTGCTGACTCTTAGAATAATCGTACAAGGAGCAATCGAAAAGATTCATTCTGAGGGAGTAGCTACATTGTATATGCAACGTAGCGCACCTCCAATGTGGGTTTATAAGCACCGACATGTACGGAAGGGATAAAAGAGGCATTTTTGTCTTTCCGACGTACGTGCGGTGAATGCGAAAACTTGGACCTGGCGACGTTACCACCAAATGCGCCCTAACGGAACCAACATCCTGTTATTCTTTTGTTGCCTGCCAAAGAAAGAACTCCGTTAGACATCCTTCTGAGATTGAACGGAATGAATGGGGCACTACATCGAAAACCATCATTGTGTAATGGAATTTCACGCTCCGTGTAGGTCGTGATTGGACAAAATACTCCTGTCGACCTTGGTGATAGAAGTAACGCCAACTCTAGTGGGAGAAATTCGAACAGCCGTCCTATAATCCTGACCTTTCCGCCTGATTATAAAGAATTTTGTCCCCTGGAAAATGCCTCGAGGGTCGACCATTCCTTCCTATTGATAATGTGCAGCTGGCAGTGACGGACCTCTTTTTACCCAAAAGAGTATCATCGACTTGATGCATCGGTAGGAAGACTGACTTTTTGCACAGTTCCACATGTTAAACACCATACATAGACGGTTTGGGTACACATATATCCCCGTGGGAGGATTAATATAGGTAGCGAAAAGAAAGACATCCGGCAACCTTTAAATTGGCAATCCCAATTCAATAATCAATTACACGACCCTTCGAAAATGGGAAAGCTGTGTTTTGGTCATAAAAATACAGAATACAGACTTTAATATGGTTAACCCTTTAATGTACGGCTTTTTATTTGAAGCTTTGAAAATTACTATACTGTGCCAAATTTTCATTATTATTTGTACACACTTTTAATAATTGACAGTACGTATCTCATAAACCTCAGCGTATTTCCATGACTTACCAGATGCCGTCATTGACACTATTGTGCTGATACGCTTTTCAGAAAGTCACTCGTAAGGCAATTGGTGAATGTGATAACTTTTAAATGGATAAGGTACTAAAGTAATCAAGCACATATGTTAGCACTAACCTCACGCACTTAAGTTTGGAACTGCTGTAAAACCACAGACCGAGGTAACATAGTGGTATCAAACTGGACTCACATTCGGAAGAACGGAGGTTCAATCCCACCTGCGGACATTTTGATTTGGGTATTCCGTAATTTCCATGATGCACTCCAGGAAAATGAAATTACGATCCTTTGAAAAAGCGTTGCCGATTTTCTTCCTTACCCCTGACAACATGTATCCGTGTGTGTGGTCTGTCTCCAATGAACACGCTGTCGACAAGACGTTCAACCCTAAACTCACAACCTTAATCATTCAGTAGCACGCTGCTGTGGATAACCGGCATATGCAACACTATATATACAAGCAGCTACCAAGGAATTTGTGGTAAGCTGCTGACCAGTTTGAGCAATATGGAAAACATTAAGTATGTAGCTGATGAGTTAAACTTTGCAGTAAAGGACTAATATAAATCAATTCCGATTTTTCAATATTTTGACGAAATTATGATAGTGACATATATAGGCACATATAATCTCGCCATCGTAGAACCGGTTTAAACACATCAAATGTTCTACATCTAATTAGTAACTGTAATATGTCCACTACAATACAAAAAGTGCATACTTAAAATCCATGTCCTATTTACTACTAGTTTATTTTCTACTAACCGCAAATTACGTGGCCGTAATTATCAGCAGCTATGCGATACTGATAAAATAGTACATAAAATGCATTTTTTTAAAAAACCTTTAGCTGTTTATTAAAAACCTTATACATCTACCAGTTTCGGTCATAGACCATCTTCATGGATAAAAAGGTGTTAAAACGGAATGGTAAAATGCATCAAATAAAATACATCCAACTGAGATAAACAGGAGTCAGTATAACTAAAATTGTAAAAAATTACTATGGTCATCTTAAATAAAATCTATCAGTCAAACATGACATAAAAGGTGAGCACAGTCTATCAAGAGTGCTCTCACCTTTTATATCATGTTTGACTGATAGATTTTATTTAAGATGACCATAGTAATTTTTTACAATTTTAGTTATACTGACTCACGTTTATCTCAGTTGGATGTATTTTATTTTATGCATTTTACCATTCTGTTTTAACACCTTTTTATCCATGAAGATGGTCTATGACCGAAACTGGTAGATGTATAAGGTTTTTAATAAACAGCTGATGGTTTTTAAAAAAATGCATTTTATTAAATATATTACGGCTGTTGACACTCGCCTCACCAAAGCATTCATGATAAAATAGTGATTGTTTCGCTAATTGTTAAGAAACAAAGTATCAAACATCAAGTACTGCAAGAAGGTCACACGGACACAGAACATATAACCGTTGTCAGTCATGGGAATCAACCTAAAACGTGACTCCGTGTATGTTTCCATATTGTCGGCATAGATGGATAAGAAGAAGGGGAAACCAACCTCTCAGTATAGATGAAAAAGAGACGCCGTATCATGTTGCGGTGAACAAACTTGGAAAATGTTTGAGTTAAGCATATCTCCAGTAATAACGCCAGCTTATTCACAGACAGCTGTAACCAGGATTTTGTGTGTGCTTTTGAGCTCCTTTGATGGCTAGCCACGGAGATATTTTGAACCATCAGTAAAAACGTTTGATATGAACGATGCAGTGACGAGCAGCGCGATGTGTAGCTGTCATGGCGTCTGCTTTATGGTTCACTGTCAGCTCTGTGCTGTGCTAGTCGGCCCTGTTGTTTGCATCTGTTACATGCATCCGCTGCCTAAAGCAACACCAGTGTAATGGACATCGATAAATAGTAGCTCTAACGAAACACATGTCTCCGAATACAGGGTAAATATGCAAAAGAGACATCAAATGTGTTGTTTCATTCGAAACTGTGTTTGCGTAAAATAGCGAATGCCATTACCGATACACCGAAGTTATGGACAGCGTATCTGACTGTGGCGTTGGAGATTATTCAGTACTTTTGTTGTAACGAATAATTCAGGATACGTGGAAGAAACATGTCGTTCATTAATATGCTGGCAGACTTTTGTAAATCGTAATACTTAATCCGTCGCCGTGATAGTGTTTTCTTTTTCATAGGCCAGTGAACGTTGTACAGCAGACTACAGTAAACGCTGTACGATAGAACAATATTTATAGAAATACAGTGTTGTGCAGAATAACACAATGTACCCATCATGAATACAACCACACTAACACTGTGACTTTTGAAGGTAAAAGTATTAGATGGCTGGACAGTGACAAAAAAGTTCCGAAATACATTAATGTGAAAAAGAGTAGCTTTCATAATATTCCAGAATTCTTTTCTGAGAGGTAATTTCGATATGTGAGATATGATAGCAACAACAAAGAAAAGATGGGCGACTTTGACATAAAATGTTTCAAATGTTTGTGTAGTTCATGGGACTTAACTACGGGGTCATCCGTCCCTAAACTTACAAACTACTTATGAACTAACTAATACTAAAACCGTAAAATATTCAGGTATAATCACAATGAAAAGAAATGCGCTACATCCACTTTTGTGATTTGCTAAGATTGTATCAAATACAAAACTTACTGGCAGGTTAAAATTTTCTGCCACCACCGGGATTTGTACCTAAGACCTTTGCCTTTGCCTTCTTATAAAAATTACCCTCACTACTAATAAGGATAAGTATTGTGTGTTGTGGTCTTCAGTCCGCAGAATAGTTTGATGCAGCTCTCCACAGTAGAGCTGCATGTTCTCGGGAAAAGTAACGACTGTAGTTTCCCCTTGCTTTCAGCCGTTCGCAGTAACTACATGGCCAGCTCAGACAATCATCCAGACTGTTGCCCCTGTAACTATTGAAAAGGCTGATGCCCTCTTCAGGAACCACACGTTTGTCTGGCATCTGCACAGATACCCCTCCCCTGAGGTTGCACCTACGGTACGGCTATCTGCATCGTTGAGGAACGCAAACCACCCCACCTCCGCAATGTCTGTGGTTCATGGGGGTCGGGATAAGTACTATAAGATATATATTATTAGCTTTTGTGTAACTTTGGATATTGTCAATAAACGGCTTTATAATTGAAAGTTATGAAACAGGAGCAGTGGACCAGCAGCTGCAAAACATTTAAATGTTTGTTGAGCTTATGGGATTTAACTGCGGGGTCATCAGTCCCCAAACTTCCAAACTACTAATAGACTAGCTTATACAAAAGACTGTACAAACATCCATGCCCGAGGAAGGACTCGAACCCCCGACGGGGCACGACCTCCCGTCAAAAAGAACACAGTACGTTGCAATTGACGGTAAGTCATCGAGTAGAACAGAAGTGCTATCTGGCCTACTGTTCCCTACTTTTATAAACGATTTACGAGACAATCTGTGTTACACTGTTGGCGGTTAAAACAGTTTAGTAAAATCACCAGAAGATAAAAATCAACTAAAATTGATTTAGATAAGATTACTGTATGGTGTAAAAATTGGCAATTGACCCATAATAATGATGCGTGTGAGGTCATCAATATGACTACTAAACGAAATCCGTTAAACTTGAGTTACACGATAATCAGTCAAATCTGCAGGCCGTCAATTCAACTAAATACCTGGGAATAACAATTACTAACAACTTAAATTGGAAAGTACACATAGAAAATATAGTAGGGAACGCGAACCAAAGACTACGTTTCATTGGCAGAACACTTAAAAGATGCAACAGTTCTACTAAAGAAACTCTCTACACACCACTTGTGACTCCTATTTTGGGGTATTGCTGCCCACCGTATGATCCCCACCAAGCGGTACTGACGGATAATTTAGAGAAAGTTCAGAGAAGGGCAGCGCGTATTGTAATATCGCGATATTGCAGAGAGACTGTCACGGTAATGATGTACGAGTTGAGGTGGAAATCATTGAAAGAAATGCGATATCTATTTGCGAAATTTATTTCACTAACTTTCTCTTCCGAATGTGAACATATATTTTTAGCACCCACCTATATAGGGTGACATGATCATCATAATAAAATAAGAGAAATCAGATCGAAAACAGGAAGATTTGGGTGTTCCGTTTTCAGCTATTACAGAATGGAACTATAGAGAAATATCATAAAAGTGGTTCGATAAACCTTCTGCCATGCACTTCAATGTGACTTTCGGAGTATCTGTGTAGATGTAGATGTAGAATATGTGTTATTTATTACTGAGAATGAGGTAAGAGTCAGCAGTAAAATGTGTGGAAGATAAGTATTACATTGACTCGTGATGAAAATGTTTCTTTTTTTTTTTTTAACTGTAAATATATTTAGCCAATTTATGGTACTGGGTGAAATAAATAATGTATGTAAATATTTCAATTACTTAACGTGGGAATATTTTCTTTAATTTTTTTTCTAAATTCAGTTATTCCAGTAAATATTCTAGTAATCTGTGGTCACTTAAGAAAAGCCGGGATGGCGAGATTTATAACTGTAAGCCGACTGGCTTAGTAGTTTTTAGCCAAGCAGGAGACGAAGGGTAGTTCCAGCGTATTCTCTAGAGAGGAAGAGGCTTTGTCTAATCGAAAGGAGCGATTCATAGATCACCAAAAACATGATCTCTTACTGCTTTTAATAATTCGCGGTAATAATTCAGTTAACCGTAAACAGGTTATTAGTGCCACTGTGGCAGCGATGAACACTGCAGTTAGGTCCCATAACTTTACAAACTTTTGAGCATTTGAACACGTCTACAGATTACGTTCGATAACCGTATGAAACTACTACCACGTATTGCTGCGAGATATTGTTTCAGTCTCTGCGACTGTTTGACGGTTATTGTTTTGAAAGCATTGTGCTCCTGGCAGTTTTATAGTTTTCATATTAAAATGGTGACGAACTAGTGTAGTGGGGGGTCGTGTCATTTGGAGAAGGCATGCAGTTTCGCGTTTCACGCTACGTGGTCAGAGAAGACGCCATGGTTTGCCCGTCTAAGGGACCACTCTGCCACCACAGTCGTCCCTATGTAATTGGGTCGGACATTTTTGCCTCTTCTGTATAAACATCAAAGGCCGGGATGCCGAAACACCGCCAACCAGCTAAGAACAATGATTACTTTCGCTCCGCCACTGTCTTTGCCACAAAGGCCCCGATAATTTAGGAAGCTCTGTTCCAAGTTAGAACTAACCTCGTGCTTATTAATGTGTGTTTTTAAGCCACGAGAGGGAAATTTGCAGCAATCTCCCGTTCCTTCCAGATACAAATGGCATTTCTGTCTGTCCCATTAGTGTCAGTATTGCGGCAACTTCCCGTGTAGATTTTTCTGAAGCACGAGAGAGAACGGCTGTGAACTTAAATTCAGCACCTTCGTATCCCGGCCACCAACCGAAACCATTCATCTCCACCTGCCAACTAGTGATGATGGTTCACACTATTTGGTTTAGAGAAATGTAATCGTTGCAAATTGTGGTAGCGTCATCTACACTCAGATCAGATTTTAGCTGCATGCGTTGTGACACAACTTATAACGCTTAATTTTATTATAATTTGTGGAAACTTTGAGTAACTAACTCCAATTTTACAAGTTCCTCAAATGATCAGATATTGTTACACTTTCTCAACATGCATGTGAAACAAAATTACAGCCAACTGCATTCATAGAATAACATCTATATTTACGTAACAGAGTTTCATAGGAATTATGTAAAGTTAATTCCAAATACACTGATGGGAAAAATAGTGCACGTAGAGAGAGACGTCGTGAATTTTGATCTGCTGATGGCATATGCCATCTGGGGTATAGTAGATATGCTGATAACGGTTTCAATAGACAGCGTAGGGACATAGCTATCATATCGCCATATATAGTTACCCTAAATAGGAAATAGATACAGCCGTGAGGCTCAGTGAGATATCAACGTGTGAAGCAAATAGGTGCCATGCCTTAGAGACGCACTTGCTCTTCTTACTTTCAACCGAGAGAATTTGAACGTGTCAAATTGTCGCCTTCAGAGTGGCAAGATTGTCCTTTCAGAGAATTGCCGCAATAGTTGGATGTGCTACAACTGTTGTGCTACGATGCTGGTTGCAATGGTCACGTGAACATTCTTACACACGTAGACGCGGTTCTTGATGTCCACACAGCACAGACGTCCGCCCCGTTTCTCGCACTGCAAGGGCAGAACTGGTGGACCCTACAGCTACCACAGCACAGATAAGACGTGTCAACAATAACAGTTGCGAACCGGTTACTAGCAGTGGGACTACGGGCACCAATACCCCTAGTCCTCCGCCCACCCAGGCAACAGCATCGACGCGCACGGTTCGAATGGTATATCACATGGAATATCACATGGAAGATGGATTGGCGGACCTTGGTCTTCAGCGTTATAAACCTTTACGCAGGTGATGGTCGTTTGCACGTATGGCGTAGTCCTGTCGCCCGCTGTCTCGTAGACTACATTTGTTCAAGACACACTGGTCCCACCCCCAGGTTTAATGCCTTGGGAAGCGATGAGCTACAGCTCACATTCAGCTTTGGTTTTTATGGAGAGAACGCTGACCAGCGGTTGGTACATGCACAGCGTTGTTTCAAGGTGCTGTGCAGTTCCGACAGAACAGCGCTCTCTCATACTGTTCTCGTAGAAATCCACATGCTCAGAAAGTCGTGCAGCATCTTTCCCGGCCAACATAATTTCCGGAATTGCATCCAGTCAAGCACGTTTTGGATATGATGGGACGAAAATAAATTAATACGTGTGTTTCGTCAACCCACGACTCTTGCAGGATTACATCAGATGGTTCATCAGGCTTGGAATAATATCTCCTCGCACCAGTATTCGCCATCTGTACAATCTAATGGATGCCAGGATCAGCACCTACATTGCCGCCCGTGGAGGGTACATCACATACTCATATGGGTGTTTCAGAATGGTACCTCAGTTTATTTAATCCATATGCACTGTGTCAACATTAATTCTTGAGTGAATTTGATTACTCTCAAATGTTCAAATGTTTGTAAAGTCTATGGGACTTATCTACGGGGTCATCAGTCCCTAAACTTACAAACTACTTATGAACTACTTACGAACTAGGACGGCACAAATATCCATGCCCGAGGGGGATTCGAACCCCCGACCGCAGTGGGCGTGCAGACCGTGACTGAAGCGCCTCAGTCCCCGCGGCCACCGCGGCCGGCTTGATTACTCTAAGAGAGTGTAGTTATTTTTATTTCCGGAACCGTATTTTCATTTATGATTCTCGAACATTATTGTTATACGTATGTATGGATAATATTTAGCTGTCACCAAAAGCATCTGAGTAGAGTGTCAGCCGACACGTTAAAAGTATAGCGAAAATATAGCTTATAAAATATCATAACCCATAAGCCAAGACCATATAGCAACATTTATTGCATCACGTAAACTATTATTATATTATCTCTCAAATGACCATATTTCAGCAAAGATTCTGACTAATTCTTCCAAACTCAGAGGACATTCTAAAGGGCTATAAAGTAAGAAAGAACGCCATCCGGTAAAGTCAAAGAGTTGGCAGTAGAAGAAATCTGTTGCACGGAATTGTAGAAGAATAAGTGCTCATAGTTCTTACGGTATGCTTTTATAGCCCGTAACGTTTGGTCTTAGTATCGTGCACTTTAGAGTGTATTCGTTAGCTCATTAATCACACTGCACCCTGTATAATAAAAAGTTACCTCGTGGCAGACTACTCCTAGACTGTACAGGAGATGATCTCATTAAATGAGAACGTTTTCTGCAAAGCGGTATGTATTCTTGGTTTACTAACTCTTTAGTTTTCGTTATATCTTCTAAACAGCGTTCTGAAATGTATACACTAATTTGTGCCATGATCACGCAGGTCTTGCTCGCATAGTCCTACGACACCTAATATAAAATTTATTGTTTCTGCGTATTTTGGCCAGCTTTAAACGCAAATTTTTAAACGCTCTGAGTTAACTAGCGCTTTTACGTGTCTTCTTACAAACTCGAAGTTTGTCTTACTTCAAAGGCATCCTTTAGTAGAAAATAAGATTCTTTGACGGACAGGAAGTCTGAAAACGTAAGCCTTAGATTGAAAGTGGGTTATAGAAACTATTTTCACTGTGATGTCCCGCAGTTTCAGATATAACGACTGAGTTTCAATGCGGAAGTTTCTTAAGATAAGGAATTCGTAACGAGCTTAATCGAGCGTGCCGCAGTTGAAGGACAGACTTTTTACCTTCCATATATTTATATACTGCGTATTTTTAACTATACGTTTGCATAAAAAATCGCCAAGCCTAATACCTATCGGGACATTCGCTCACCGCGGGTGAGTAGCCGAGCGGTCTGGAGTGCCACGTTACAAATCGCGCGGCCTCACACGTCGGAGATTCGAATCCTCCCTCGGACATGGATGCTTGTGTTCTCTTTAGTATAAGTAGTTGGTAAGTAGTTTGTTTTAAGATACTTTTTTTTTCTTTCATTCCCTCTTCCCCAAGGCAACCACTGTTGTTTGAAAACGTAAACACTTTTGTACAAATATATTCGTTCAGTTAGCCTCGTGCAAAAATATACTATCGTGGTTGACTGTTTTCTAAACCTTAGAAGCCTCAATCTTTTCCAGACTACAATTAGAGCCTGCTTTACAGTCAGAAAAGTAAAGTCATTTCTAATTATCTGACATCCAATAACACACTCTTGTCTCTATGTAAAACTGTTATAAAGAGTTAAACATCAATTGTGTTGTGGTACTCAGAAAATCCGTCTGCATATAAATGCTGGGCATTGCGAGAGCTCGGTGGCTCAACTCTACACACAAATCACGTAAGAACTGATATTTGTCCGCACTAGCATTTCCTGAGGAAAGGTAGATAGTATAATCGATTCTTAGAAAGACTAGTAACTAGTCATCAAACGTTTAAGCTTCCCATCTGATGAAATACAAGTCAGTCGTTCCTAACTTTCTTTCTACTGAAACATATTTGGGACTTATGTACACCTTCGTTTCGATTAATACAGTTACGTGCATTGTATCAGTGTGCATGTATCTACATTATGAATGCTACAGCTATCATTCGTGTTATATTCATTAGCTCAGTATACCACTCTTCAATATTTGACACTTATCACACTCATTTCCTCTTGATGGTGAAAACGAGGGTGTATCAATATTATCATGTAGCCATTTAGGAATGGATGAAAGTTCGAAGTCAGTATTGGAATGGATAAAGTTGTAAGAAAAACTTTCAGTCTCTATTTGGAATAATTTAATCCGTTTTTACATGCCTAGCAATTGTAATCACCAATAAAACGTATTCGCTAGCGACTGAGGATTCAAACTGTTTTCACGTATATGCTGAACAAAGCTCAAAATCAACATTGCAATTTCCCCTGACTCTCCAACGATAACTTCAGTGTTGCTATTTTTTATGATTTAAACTCATTTAACTGAAATATGCATTGCCTGCGTATTCTGTGCACGTCCTTTTGAATCCCATTTCAGAGATGACCTATCATCTTCATAGCTATTAGTACACATTGTTGTTGAGGTTGGCTCGGATATTCGTCCACGAGATCGTAACTACAGAAAATTAAGGGACTACATCTGTGCAAAAATAAAACAGTCACTTCTTTTAACATTTCAATCTTAACCACGCCTTCGCTAACTATATGTAGAGAGGCTGTCTATAGTTAGTAGTCTCTTTCCTACGTTGGTCCGACAGGCTCCTACCGCGCTATATAAAGTTTCACTTAATCTAAACTGATGTCGACTTGTCTTGCAAGATTTCCAGCACATCTATCTAGAGTTCTGTCTCCCGCCAATTAGTTCCTAGAAACGCGATAAATCTTCCGAAACGGACTACATCCTCGGAAGGAACGGTTTTATCGCTGTCATTCAATATGGAGAGACACGAACGGAGTTATCTGCTCAATGCAGGCCCATGTAATGCCTGGTTAACTGCTATTAACTCTGCCAAATGTTGCCTCCGTTCTGTGTCAGTGTGCGCTAATCCGTGTAAGGAGAGAGGGGACCACTAATGTGGAGTATTGGCATAATGTAACAAAATAATCGTACTACAAAGGTGCTTGGCAGATACGACCGGAACACGACTACACGCTCCCATTTCAGAAGATTAATCGACGCCTCCCAGTCATGCCGTAGACCCCATTGGAAATTGTGCAGTAATGGGAGGAAATTAATGAATAATCCAGTGCAAAATGAAAACGCATCGTAGTATTTTAGCAATGTTTCTTTGTTAGCGTCTCTCATTGCACTTAAGAGCGGTAAACATCGGAGCATATCGCATAGTCTGACTGAATGAGATCGCCTCCAAATTTTACATCAGAAATAAAATCCAATAAAAGTAACATTGAACGATGCTCGGAAATGATCGCCATGTCGCGTATTGCGCGGCGGGTCCCGACGTAGTTTCGTGTACTCCCTCGAGCATGGAAGTGTGTGTTTTTCGTATCATACTTTAATTTAAGTAGTGTTTAAGTCTACGGACCGATGACCTCTTCAGATTCGTCACTTAAATTTACAAACATTTTAAACATTTTAGTAGTGTTCCTGTACCCATAAGTTTTGCTTTCACTTAGTTTTTTCAGACTATTGTGTAAAACAGGAAGCGATAATGTGAATTAACCTAATGCTATAAATTCTTTTGATATGAAGGATACTTTAGTTCGTCTGTGCAACTGCGATAAGATACGATCAGTTGGGGCCTTACACGTGTCGTCTTATTGAGTACTTAACAAGGGGTAGGAATTTCATCATATTTGTACATTTTCGCCTCACATCATGAAGCACCGACTGTTTCTTTTGTTATTTCACCAAATTCGTCCGACTTTGTTAGGAAGAATATCAGCTACAACACATCTCGAAATGGAACACATTCTGTGGCGATTTTTTCTCGCAATTTGTACGGAGTAATCATCATACAAATTTACTTAACTGTGTACATTTTTGCCTAGATTGAATTTGGAACCATGAAAATGCATATTTGGTTAATCACTTGACTTTTGCAACTGTAGCGAGCCGACTACGTTAAAGGGAAACGTTACTCTTCTACTACGCAAGTGAGTGATCGAAAACTCTCACGTTTCCACTAACGCAAAGAAGCACAATTTTATTGTATGCTTACATTATTCCCAGTGCTGATAAACGGTGTACAACACCTAAAATATGTATTGCCTTAAAGGCTGACTCAATTTACACCATATCGCACGCTGCACAGAGCGCATTGTAACATTCGAAATATGCAGTGTGTGTTTTAATGTTTTACGCGTGTATGGCGAACACTGCATCCAGAAATAATGTTAGTGATGTTACGCACTTCATATACAACAAAGCTCTAAAATAGAATTTCCCATGTGTGAGTTAACTGCAGTTTAACGCCACCATTAACGCAATTGCCGTAATCATTTTGCATTTTGCGGCCGATGAAAGTAGTACTGGCCAGGTGAGAGCAGCAGCAGTTCCTGTTACAACTCAGACTGTATTTTAGCGCCTTTCTGATGTGTTTACGTGAATATATTAATAGTATCAGCCTGTCTCTTATAGCTCTGATTCTTCTGTCGTTGGGGAGCGATCTATCTTGTTTTTAAAATACTGCAAAAATCGTTTTAAATATTTTTATTTTTGACTGGCTTCGTCAATAAACAATATTTAAGGTCTGATGATGGCAGAATAGATCGGTCGAAACCGGTCAAAAATAAATGAAATAAACATATTTTAAAGCGATCTTTTTCTACCTGTGCTTTTTTACAGTTTTGATGATCAGTATTACTGTCTGGGATGACTATAATGTAATTTGTACTTTGTAGATGTATATCTATTTTTTCCGTACAGAGACAAGCAAAAGTGTGACGTAAATCTGAATGTTTTGTCTGGAAACCGCTTTGGGCACATATTTAGAGAATCAACTCGTTCGGTTAACGTCTTAGATCTCTCAGCAATAAACGTACATAAACGTTTTTTGAATGCTTTAATATAGATTTGTTATGAGACAACGATAGCATTAAAAACTACGGAAAGAAATAGTAAGAAAATGCTTACTAATAATGATAGGGCACAACAGTAGTCAACTGCAAATATTCATCGTGATTTTTTTCCATTGGGAAGTTGGAGGCAGCGATCTGTCAAAAATTTTGATGCTGAAGACAAAAATACACTGGGTCTACTTTGAAATTTAATTTTAATTGACTACTTTTTGTAATGATCCGTTTTGGCTAATATAGCCATCTTCCACTCTTAGGTCAAACATTTTTGTACACCATAAAATTGAAACAAACTACTTCCTGGCACAACAATTTACAATTACCACAATGAATTTATGAACTGTACTGTGTTTTAAACAATATTAAAAGTGACATCAGTGTACATACCAATAAAGTGCCATAATGGCTAAACATATCATTATAATATTCTTTCAAAATAATTCTTCGCATTTAATATTTTATGGATCATTGTTCCCTGGAAAGTAACAGCGATCAAAACATCTTCTAAATAGTATAAAAATTATAGCCGTCTAGATCGCATTATGATATTTATGTTATTGTCATGATCGGTTTCGATCAAGAAATATCATCCTGAGCAAAGAAATGATCTTAAGTGATTGAAACACATCACAATAAAATAAATATATTGCGATCTAGACTACTATAATTATTCAGATAACTCTATGCAGTTCAGTGATTAAATAAGAGTTATCATCACTTATACGGAACGAACATTTAATATATATTTTAATATATACAAATTAGTTCAAATGTTTGTAGAGTCTATGGGACTTAACTACGGGGTCATCAGTCCCTAAACTTACAAACTACTTATGAACTACTTACAACTAAGGACGGCACAAATATCCATGCCCGAGGGGGGATTCGAACCCCCGACCGTAGTGGCCGTGCTGACCGTGACTGGAGCGCCTCAGTCACCTCGGCCACCGCGGCCGGCATTTTAATATATACATTACAATAAAAGTTGTAAGACTAAGAGGTCTTTCCTTGCATGTAATTTCATCCCCCTTGGCGGCGGGGTGGTCTGTCTGCTATTTAGACAATTAACTATTAGAGGGATTACTAATGTTAGATGTAACACTTTACCCAAGATATGACGTATATATTTTTCACGTGTTATAAAATGTCATCATAATGTTGTTTGGTAATGTATAATTGTTCATTACATTGGAAGAGTGATACTCGTAAATATGTATATTGTGTATATACAGGGTATATCACCTAACACTTGCACCGCAAATATTGCGGAAACTGAAAGTGCGATTGATGTGCGGTTTTCACAGAATGGATTGGTAGTCAGGGACTCGTATTTTTAGCCAACAAACCGATTGTAATATTACTTAGAAAGCGTACTTTTATGCAAACATACAGTTTTTAAATGGAACAATGACTGTAGACATTAATAAACTAAAAGTAGGGTGCACTAGAATATCAGTAGTGTTTGCTGCAGGATTCTAGTGCAAGTCGTTTACTAGATATCGTCTTTTGAAACGTTCCCACACCGACACTTGTACAATACCTGTGGTAACCCACACTAAAGAACAACACAAGTGCATACACTAGTTATGCGGATTCCAACCAGTAACACAACAAATGACCATCACAGGTTGTGTTCAAAATGACCACCGGCAGCAGAAATACATGCTGTCAGTCTAGTATGGCACGACCGCTGCACACGTGCTAGCATTTCAGCGGATATGTTCGAGCAGGCTGCAGTAATACGTCGTTGCATATCATCTGGTGAGGTTGGTATGTCCTTGTAGACAGCATCTTTCAGCTTTCCCCACAAAATATAGTCTACGGGCGTCAAATCCGGAGAACGGGCGGGCCAAAGTATAGGTCCTCTGCGTCCAATCCATCGATTTGGGATCAATTCATGAAGACATGCTGTAGTAATTCGTGCACTATGGGCTGGACAGCCATCATGTTGGTACCATAGATTCCTCCTAGTCTGCAGAGGAATGTCTGGAAGTCGGTCTGTTAGAAGGCTGCGATACTTGCGCGCGGTCTGTGTTCCGTCAGTGAAATACGAGCCTATGAGATGCTGGTTCATTATCCAACACTGACGGTCCACCTGTCGAAGCCAAGAGGGATTGTCAGCAGACCAATAGTGCATGTTTTTGCAGTTTACATATCCATGATTGGTAAATGTGGCTTTATCACTAAACAAGATACATGATACATCTGGAGTATCCTGTCATAATGCCCATCTACAGAACCTAACACGATTCTCAAAATCTTTTCTATGCAGCTCTTGATGGAGAGAGATGTGATAGGGACGGAACCTATGTCGATGGAGAATGCGTAGGACACTTGCCTGACTTACGTCACTACCTCGTTCGATTGCGCGAGAGCTGACATGCGGATCAACTGCAACAGCAGCAAGAACATCAATTTCCCCTCGTCTGTCGTCACTTGTTTCCTTGTGTTACGCTGTCTCGGTTTTACACAACCACTTTCACGTAATTGGTTGAAGAGGTTGATCAATAATTGCCGAGATGGATGACGTCTATTGGGATATTTTGCCGCATACACCGTACAAGAATGTACGGCAGTCTTCCTACACTCTCCATACACGATGATCATATCGGCTTTATCTGCATTGGTAAAACCCATCGTACACACGCGACCTACCGTTTGGACTGTTACACGCTGACTAGCGAGCCGCACTGCAGTCAAGGAACACACAAGCACGCTGTAAGCAAACTTAACATCATCTTACCAAGCAACTATGCGGGTTGACTGGCACACGCAAATGTCGGTGTGGGAACGATACAAAAGACGATAATCATAAACGACTTGCACTAGAATCCTGCAACAAACACTACTGATATTCTAGTGTACCCTAAGTTTAGTTTCTTAATGTCTACAATCATTGCTCCATTTAAAAAAAGCTGTATGTTTGCATAAAATATACACTTTCTAAGTAATATTACAATCGGTTTGTTGGCTAAAAATACGAGCCCCTGACTACCAATCCATTCTGTGAAAACCTCACATCAATCGCACCTTCAGTTTCCGCAATATTTGAGGTGCAAGTGTTAGGTGATTCCCCCTTATGTGGTCAGTACTTTAGTAGAGATGAGACTAACTTTAATGTTAGCTCAGTGGCCTGGTGTACGTCTTTCAGCTATACGCCATGTCGGCGACTTTCGTCTCCCTAACCTACCCCAGGTTATTCAACCGGGGAAAGGGGACATACAGTTTAACGTGGAATCCAAACCAAGTGTCGTTTCTTGAAGCAGGTGCTGACCGATAGAACGTGTTGTAACTTGATATATAGTTTGTGACTCGTTTAATAAAGGACATTCTCTTTCCTAAGGGAATTGGGAAACAAATGTACTGAAAATAATTAATAAAATCAGTACAGTCCATTTCATAACACGTTTTCACAAACTATAAGATAACGCACAATTGTTCTTCAAATGAAATTTTACTAAACACACGATCCCATTCTTTGTGTTAGTTTACAAATATGGTAATTTACAGTCAAATATTAAGTACTGAGTACGAAGATATTGACCACAAATTGATGAGACATCTCAGAGAAATATTTGTTGAAAGATATTTTAAGGGATATCGAAATTCCACCTTTTCTTCTGATGCAGAAATAATAATCATAAGTAATAATAATCACATGTAATACTGGTGTCTAAATGCAAAATGTTACAACACCTAAATCCTAAACTTTTGACTTCCAAAAGTGATCATCACAGATGATTGCAACACGGTATCTCAATGTAATCTTCGGAATCAAACCGTAATGGAAGCTTTACTAAACAGAAAATAAACTAGTCCAGGCCAGACACAGTTTAGGTTCGACAAAGGTTATTCTGAAGACTTAGCTCTCTTTCTAGTGGTAGGTTAATGTAATCTGCTGTTGCAATTTGCTGGTTACTTAGAAAAGAGAGGAAAAGTACGAAGGTAATACCCCTTTCTAACAAACGAACGGAACAAAAGAACCTAAACATAGTTCAGTAGCGCCGAGTTCAGTTTTTGTATGATTACGGAAATTCTTTTACGCAAGTGTATCATAACATTTAGGAGAATGAAAATCTCCTCTAGAAAAGTCGAACAACATTCCATTATCATTGGTATGGTAAAGATCAATGTGCAATTTTACACACGTATAGTTACTAGAAGAAATGTGACATTTTATTGTCTTCCATTCTTTCCTGCCATGAAGATGGATTGAAACGTAAACTGGTTACTATTACTGTTCACGTTTTTCGAAACTCAGTCAGTTTGCCCCTGGAAATCACAGCGCCTATATTATTCTGGCTAATGCCATATTCCTACAGCGTCACGCTTTGGTGCAAATACGAGACTACTAAGAACCGTTTACGTTCAGGCTTTGCTTGCAAGGGGAACTCAGAATATCCCTCAAACCAACAAATGTGACGGACGTAACGTTAGTAGGGTGAAATGAACAGTTCCGTCTACTGCATTTGTCTAATATATAAAGCAGAGTGTCCATATGTTTGTACGTGTTGCATACAAATCTACAGTTTTGTCCCAATCTTTATGAAATTTTGTACACGTAAGCTTCAATCCATGAGGACGGTCGCCGTAAGTGTAAGAATCATGTACGATATATAGTTGACGAGATATGACGTCATACACAATGAGATGCGCGAAAACCTGCTGCATTTAGCGACAATACTGCTCATTTTCCTTCAAACCACTTCACCGATTTCCACCAAATTTGGTACACACATTCCTTACCGTGAGGTAACAGTTGCTGCAGGGTTAAGAATCACATACGACACATAGCTAAGTAGATATGACGTCATAAATGATAGGAATCGCAAAAACTGCCACATAATGCGGCAAGACTTTATAAATACACTATATGAGAATGAGAGCACTTAGCGACTTGCAACAAACTTTAAACATAATTTAAAACCTTTATTAAAATTTTCTCGCTTACAACTATAGCAAAATGATGAAAGGAAAAAAGTTTCTCGCTTACTACTTTTCCGCAGTTTATGGAGTAAAACTAAGGCTTTCGGTACGACGTTGCAATTTATAATTTGTACACTACAAATTGTAGTAGCAGGAAATTTTACAGGCAGTATACACACATATATTTGAATGTACTTTCTAAATTGTATCACAGTACGACATGTAGTTCATGAGATATGAGCACATAAACAGTAACGTTCATGGAAAACCGCCCCGTCAAGCACCAAGTTTTAATCTATTATTCTTTACTACTGATTCTATTCCCAAGAGATTTTGCAGGCACACAGCCCTTATACAAATGAACATATACCTGCAAAATGGCAGGAATAAATAAATAAATACCCTGGCAGCGCCGGGTTTTCAGCTAGTTATAGTATATTAAAACCGCCGAAAATCCCCTAACCAAAACGATAGTGGACTGACAAGGAGAGTATCCAGTAAAACTGTGCAGTTTCTTCCACCGATCAGACGCCGGTGCATAAGTTTCAGCCACTAATTCTCACGACAACAAACTTACCTGCAATTCCAAGCATAGGCAAAGATGCGCTGAAGTGCTTGTATCGTACCGCATGTGACACTCCGGTCTTTATCCCATCTAGTTCGTTTTCCTAGGATCCAGAATGCCATAGTAGGCCTACTCAAGCAGCACAGTATGTTCTGGAGCAGGATAAGGGAAGTATAATAATATTTATTTAACCGTCATAAATTCAACTAGAACAACTTTGTATGACGTGCACAAGAAGTGTTAATTACCAGCACAAGTCAGTGGACTAAATCGAACTAGGGACGGGATGCTCGTTTTTGGTGCTTTTGCTGCCTTGAGGCGCACACAAGTAGAATCGTCTACCAAAGCACCTAAGGCGACCGCAACATTCGCTGGAGGTATCAGCCTGGTCGCCTACTGTGTTTCCACTGCTGATTACCAGCTGCAGTCAAAACAAAAGTGTGTTATTGTGGACGTTGTGTCAACGCCGCTGACAGCCGGAACGGGACAATTTGTGGTCCTGCGCGAAATTCCGCGAAAATTTCGCTTCATGAACAAACGTAATTTATGGTGGCCGGGAGCGCGGTGGGCGAGCGCTTTATACCGGCGTCCGCCCCCCCCCCCCCCCCACTCAATTTCTGGCGTGTGCGCTCTGTTATGAATGCACGGAAACCTCACTGCCACCAACAGCGCGCCTTTCGTATCACCGCCCTGTTGACAAATACGCCGCGTGAAATATAGGAGGCAGCTTTCAGAACTGCCTCTTCTTGATACGAAAATATCTTCACCGCGAGTTGTATTTGTATATATGCCACATATTGAAATTAAATAAAATGTAACTAAGTCAAGTACTGAAAATAGGCGCAAATGCCCTAATATCAGATACATTTCTTAAATTTAAGATTACGAGTATAGTAGAGGCCTGTAAGTTACGGACAAAGTGCTATACTAATACTAAACAATATTTAAATCGATCCATGCAAATATTGTACGTAATACTTAGTCGTTTAGTAATAGCAGTGTAAGCTATTAAAACATACTACTCTTACCTTTGGGAAATGTGGTTCCTTATTTCGGGTTTGCTAAATTAAGGTCAGGAAATAAACACTAAAATTTTATGAATTTTATCCACAGCAAATGGTCGTATAGAGTTCTGCGCAGAAATTCAAAGAAAATTTTTATGTTCACTATATTACACATATAGCTATGTAGGTATTTTGTTCTTATCTTACAGCCGGCCGCGGTGGCCGAGGAGACTGAGGCGCTTCAGTCACGGTCTGCACGGCCACTGCAGTCGGGGGTTCGAATCCCCCCTCGGGCATGGATATTTGTGCTGTCCTTGGTTGTAGGTAGTTCATAAGTAGTTTGTAAGTTTAGGGACTGATGACCCCGTAGTTAAGTCCCTTAAGCTTAACAAACATTTGAACATTTCTTATCTTACAGATCGAAACCATATGTCCAGAAAATCTGTGACCATAATTGCAGTGCAACAGAAGATAAAACAGTAAATTCCGAAGACTTACAAGGAGATCACATGGTTAACGGATTTTAAAATTTCTTTATATTTGTGGTACGCGAAGTTCAGAAGTTAAAATAACAATCAGCCAAAGCCATTCCGCGCAACTCTCAAAAATTCTCGAGAAAATCGACTTTGCACTTTTCCAAAGTACACGTAATTACCGATAATTAAAAAAAATTGCAGTATCTGGCGCTGTAGCTCAGGTGGTAGCGTTCTGGCATCTCAACCACAGTGTTATATAAAACATTTTGCGCGCTCTAATCCCACGTGTTAGGTCAGTTTTTGTTTATGTGTATGTAGACGAGTGAAAACCTTGTCGTCACATAAAACAATGGTTGTGTAGGTTAGCTGCTTGGAAAGCCATCAGTAGCTATGTAGATGACTTTCCAGAAAGAGTGTCGTAGCTCCTTACAAACTGAACAAAGACTGCCGTCGTCATTTAATAGTGAAGCCAATACTGTAAAAAATGAAACTAATGTTTTCTTGATTGAAACCATTATTAGTAACAATCTTCTATATAATACAGAAAAATACGAATAAAGAAGCATACGTCCACTTTTCGTAAAAAGTCCATTTGATATTAAAAAATTTTAAGTATTTAAACACAATGAAATAATTTGTCACGACAGGATTAGAACCACCGACCATGCGGTTATAATGCCAGAACGCCACCACCTGAGCTACGCCGACAGATGCAGTGATTCATTTAATGATTGGTAATTACGCTTAGTTGTAAAACTTCAAAGTCGATTTTCTCGAGAATTTTTTAGAGTTAGGTCGAATGGCTTTGGCTGATTGCTATTTGAGTTCTGAACTGCACGTACCATAAATATCAAAAAATTTGAAAATCCCATAGCCATGTGGCCTCCTTGTTAGTGTACAGTGGTCCAAACAATGAGGGGATCAGTTGAGATATCTAGGTTCTGAAGTTTTGTCATTGACAGAATGCACTAAAATCGTTCGATATCTTTCTGTCAGTTCCACGGAGTGGAGACAAAAGTATTATGGTAAACGAGGTAGCTGTAAAAACAGAACGTTGCTGCATAGAAGGTTAGTGTTAACTTGTGTTTACCAAACGAATTATGCAAGAAGTTAAATTCAGATAGTGTAGTGAGCAGAAGTGCAATGCAAGAACAAGTTGACTTACCCGAAGCAATTGCATGGAGAGCCACAGAAAGGTTGGAAGCGGAACGAACACAGCGGGCGGTGGCTGCAGCTATTGGAGTGACCCCAACAGTAATTTCGAGGAAGACAACAGGAACTGTTAAAAGAAGGTAAAGCCATGTCGCCCAACGGTAACATCAGCAATAGACGACCGTTATCTCCCGTTAACAGCCCGTCGAGAGAAGAGCCTGAATGCAACTCAGCAGCAACGCACTATCCAGGCATTAATTAGCACCAACAGTTCGAAATCACCTTCGGGAATGTGCCCTCTACGCATGAAGACGTATACGTATGGTGTGTATCCTATTAAAACCACGACACCGATGTAAAATGGAACATGTTTTATGCTGGAGGATCATGCAATTCATGGTGACTGGAAATCTCTTTAGGAATCAACAGCGAATCAGAAAGCAACGATCATGTGAAACGTTTCCTGATTTCCAAACCGCGTTCCATACCGTTATATAACAATGAAAAAAAAAAGAAGAAAAAGAAAAAAAATAGTGTATAGATTGTCAGACGAACTGGGTGGCTAGATTGAAGTATTTCTAGCTAACCGAACATGCATGCATGTCATTCCCAATGTAGAGTCATAATCAGCGTTAAAGTGATATCTAGTGTGTTCAAATGGAGTGTTATAGGAGGAATGCGTTTTAGAAGTTATATGTATGATATTGTAGATACAATCGATATGTCGATGAGGATTTTCGTTCAAATGTTCAAATGTTTGTAGAACGTGTGGGACTTAACTACGGGGTCATCAGTCCCTAAGCTTACAAACTACTAATGAACTAGCTACGACTAAGGACGGCATAAATATCCATGCCCGAGGGGGGATTCGAACCCCCGACCGTAGTGGCCGTGCAGACCGTGACTGGAGCGCCTCAGTCCCCTCGGCCACCGCGGCCGGCGAGGATTTTCGTGGAAGATGCTTTAGTACATGGTTGGGCAACTGACAGCCCGCTGGCCGGATCTGGCGTGCGATTGTTTTCAGTCCTTCCCGCTGAAAAAATATGGGGAAGAGTTAGAGCGCTATTATAAAACTCATAGTTGCAGAAATAAGACGCGTAAAAAAGTAAACATATTACATGGGGGTTGACGTAATTTGAATGCTCGCTCTCAACAGATTATTTTTATGTATTTTTGATTAAGACTAATCTCAGAAATAGCCAATCATTCAGATATTATATTTCATATATTATCTACATGCTTTGAGTACTATCCTAGTAGACCTCGTCATGAATTGGAATGCTTTTAACGTAAAGCCTTGGTAACTTCGCTACTGAAGTCATGTTTAGTTATTGACATGTACGCTACAACTATTCCACATCTGTATAAAAGAAATGACAGGAGTTAGGTTGCTCCTTATTCAATTCACAACGCTCTCTTCACATGATCCAATACTAACCTAACAAATAATAAATTGTTAACCATGATATTTGCTGACCCATAAGGGCCTTGGAATTACATAAATTGAGCGGTTTCGCTGCTTACAAGAAAAGTCTCTGAAATATTGGTATTCCAGTTTTAAGAGAAACAACGATATATTTCTGCCGCATAGATAATACGTAGATATTCAGAACTGTGGAATAATTCGCAAATAATGATTCATTACACAAAATCAAATCAAGCAATCCCACGTACTCTACAGCTGAATTCAAGGGAAGTGTTATCAAAATCGGCAAAACTGAATTTTTCGCGCCTGCATCTCTTAATAAAAATATCATATCCCGTGTAACATTTACATATACCATTCTACATATACATGGATAGTCTGCAAATCAGATGATTCATCGAAGCACTCTCATAGTATTTATCCACCTTTCCAATACCGGATAGAGCGCGGGAAGAAAGAACATGTAAATCTCTCCGTTCAGACTCTGAATTAACTTATTTTATGATCATTCGCTATGTATGTGGGGATCAATAATATACTAAACTACGGCATTCAGTACGACGTTACAATTTATAATTTCTACACTAGCCGAAGGAAATTTTGCAGACAGTATACAAGCATATACTTGAGTGTACCTTCTAAATTGTATCAGAGTACCACACGTAAGTCATGAGATATGAGCAGATAAACAGTAACGTTCATAGAAAACCGCACCATAACGCAAGTTTTAATCTATTACTTCTTTACTTCTAATTGTATTCGCAACAGAATTTACACACATACAGCCCTTATACAAATGAATATACACCTTAAAATGGTATGAATAAATAAATAAATACCTTGGCAACGCCGGGTTTTCAGCTAGTTAGATATAAAACACATTCATTGTTAGATTGTAGAAAGCATTTTTGAAAGAGATACATAGACGCGATGAACAGAAAGACAACTTGTTCGATTGTTGTAGTTACCTACGACTTAATTCAGCTAACATATTATTTACATTTTAGGGCATGAATTCAGTTTTTAACAAGTTAAATATATTTGTTGCTTTACTTACTTAAACCAGTAGAGTTTTCAGTTGTTACGAACGACATCACGTGCCTCGTTTGTATCGTTGCATAAGTCATATTCATGCGACAGCAAGAGTGTCAACAGAACCGTCAAAGGGAATCAGACTCGGGTGAGCTTTCTACACACAGAACGAAGACACGAAGTTAGGAACAGCGGGTGCATACTGCGTCGATGGCGCCAACGGCTGCAGGAATTAGGAAGCTGAGTCGGGAGCAGAGAGCAGGGCCGGCTCTTACGTAACTCAGCGCTGCTCAATCAGTAGGCGAGCGTTTCACATAATCCCAGGGGTTGTTAAGGCGGCGGGGAGACCGAATATTCAGCTTGAGAGGGCTTAACCAGCTGGTTGCGCCGCAACCAAGGCGCCGCCGCTTTCTGCGCTAGTCTTGCGCAGCCGTGTAATCCCGCATTTTAGTATCCTGAGTATCAGAGCAGAATAAATATCAAGCGCTTCGATGGGCTTACGTCTGTCCAACAATTCCGCAAAGAAGCTGAAGATTACTAAAGAGGCGCGCTACAGTTTTCAAACGTGAGTAAAGTCTTACAAGGGAAGTTTTCCAACTTTTACAGATATAATTGAAGAATGTGGCAGTGTAATAAAAGTATTAATTTGATTAAATGCAATTTGAACTGTTTCAAAATATGTTCCCTTTCTAATGTCTACGATGTCGACAGACGGCGAAATCCTAACCTTCCTTCCTTTATTTCTTAAAACATATTCAGCGGTCAAGCTTTTTCACGTGCTTCATTTTAACGTTCTTCTGAACAAGTGCTACATTTTGCGACATGACACGGTTACTCAAACGACTTATATTTGCGTTTTAATTTGTGTATGTCAAAGGGCATACTTTTATTATAGATGCAAAATGTAGCATTAACTTATACTGGTTACACAGAAGCAACTGCGGAAAAATTCCGAGAAAAAGTAATGTAACACGAATGAAACACATTAGACAATGTAGAGAAGCTTGTATTATATCTCGGGGTTTGCCGGCGTGGTAGCTCAGCGCGCTCTGTCAGAGGGCTCAACGCTCTCTGCAAAAACACTTGACCGGCCGCAATGGCCGAGCGGTCTGCGGCGAGCCAGTCACAGTCTGCACGTCCGCGATGGTCGGGGGTTCGAATCCCCCCCCCCTCTCGGGCATGGATGTTTGTGTCGTCTTTAGTATGAGGTAGTTCATAAGTAGTTTGTAAGTTTAAGGACTGATGACCCCGCAGTTAAGTCCCTTAACCTTAACAAACATTTGAACAATTGAAAAACAGTTGAGTCAACAACGAAACGATAAAAAAGAACAAAACTAACCACCGTCCGAAAAGGACCGATCAAAAACCAGAAAACCTTAAAAAAGTGTGACTTCGTAGCACAGCGGTAGAGTGCTACACGACGAAACCAAAGGTCGTGAGTTCGATTCCCGTCGGCCCATAGGATGTTTGTCTGTTACTCTCCACTTACTTCACCTCTGCCGATGTTGCTGATGTGAAAATATCGAGTAACACTGTTGATCAGAATCCACGTTAAATTGTAGTGACCCCAATAACTGGCTCAGTAAGCCACAAAGGAGGTCGGAGGGAGGCAACAGCACTCTGTCTAGCAAACCACTGTGGTGTTGAAACCAATCTTAGGATTGTTCACTGCTTTACCTTTTATCTGTTACATCATTATTCAAAACATTCTACCACAATAAAGTCTGTATCTCTGTTGAAACAGATAATAAAGACGCTGACAGTCGGTACCTTGTGCCAAACGTATCTTAGTTTCTTGAATTTAAAGCGTTATCGTCATTCCCTTTTTATTACTATTTGCACTACATTACATCTCAGCTGAACTATTGACTACTTAATAAATATTTTCCATATTCGTTTCCTGTGTATTCAAGGTCAACAATGCATGCTTTCATGATATTTGTCGAAAGTTCCTACTAATGGAAGAGTATTTTCAGTTGAGATAGGACGTGTATTGGCACTGTAAAAATCTGATATTTATTTAGAAAATAGTTACGACAAATTGCAAACCTCAGTCACTATTCAAAGTAAACTTTTTGTATCCGTACATATTTATCAATCCGGTAACTCTGTGGTGTCAAGGCTACTGAAAATGCTTCCTTGGCGATCTGTTTAGACCACTGAAAAGCGCCACGACTGGAAAATGTGAAAAAGCTGAGTTTGTCTTTCAACGTGGGTAAAAGCCAAAACTCTGCGAGCCAGGATGGTAGGTACGGAGCGAGAGATAAGTCACGAAGAAACTCTTGCGTTACGTTCGCCCAATACTCTACGGCATTTTATTGCTGAAACAGCACACGTGCAGCCTTTCCACGTGTTTCTCTCGCAATGTTGGATGAAATTTGTTCTCGGAAACGTCTGTCTAACTCAGACCTACCAATGTAACATCCTTGCAATCTCAACAACTGTGCACTATATAAAATCACTGATGTCACAAAACATAACCATAGTAACTTTTCAGCATTCACCTTTTCCTGGAGTATTGTGTGCCTCCATTGAGGGGTGGAGTGTTTCGTTTCAGAGCTGAAAAACAGCACAAGTGATATCATCAGTTTTGCCAATCCTTGTCATAACGCCTTACCTGGCGTCTGGCCAATCACCGTGTGAGTATCCATACAGTCCTACGTCAGAGTCCACAGAACCCAGTTGCAGGGCACGTTCATTACCTTTAGACCATGATGCAGGACTGTGCGCACACATAGTATGCCGATGCAAAATATGAAGCCGTTATCTTTCATACTCAATCGGTGGTCCACTAAAGCAATGGCAGTCATATGAAAGTACTTTCAGGCCGGCTGCTCCGAAGACGAAGAGTTTTCGGTCCGTTGTCTCACGATGATGTTCTTGCTGTCACACATACTCGCACACTGATCAGCCAGATCAATGTAATTACCTACCTTCTATTCACCTAAACCCGTCCAGCCGATAGCTGCGACATCTGAAGAGCAATGACTGGTAGCTACACACAGGCATTGAATATGTAGTAGCAGTGAGCGTGCTGTCCGTGAGCGGATTGCAGAAGGCGTGCGATCTGTGTAAAATTGACAGAGAGCAGTCTGTGAAGACCCGGTGGCTCAGCATAGGTATTTTACAAACTAGACGACTTTCCGAGCGTTCGAAGAGTGCTGTGTTGATTGCCCTTAAGAGTGGTGGCATCATGATAATACTACGTCCAAACGTCGGGGGTTGTGTGGCCCCCATCATTACAGATGTATTAGTAACTTATTTGGGTGTATGGAGTCAACACGTTGAATGAACCTGTGTATGACAATACTGTTATGCAGTCAGATATTCGTAACAGTCGAGGTCATAAAAGAGGCAGGAGTAGTTTTACACGAGATGAAATGAGATCGTCGATATGTTCAACGTTGTCTGTCGCGGGATAACTCGAAAAGGACCTGCGGTCTACTCACTTTCTTACGGCTTTTCGTCTGCGTTACCTCGGGCAAAATATTTTCTCGATAAACCAAAAAAAAATAAAAAAAAATAAATAAATAAATAAATACCACGCACCGTTCCAGTGTTCACAAACTGTCTAAGAATGGTTTCAAAACAGAGGATATCTACGAATATGAGCACAAGATTTGATCACACGAGGAGCGCGAATGAGTGCCATGTTATCGCCTACCCGTCACATCGAATTGCGGCCTGTCGTGCATCGAGATGGGCACTCGACGCTTGTGGAAGTCAATGACACGAACCATCACCATCGTAATGAGTTTGAAAGAGTGAGCCACACGGAGAAGAGTATATTTGTCTATTTAAAATCCACATGAGTGCGTTGTCTGAGATACGGTTGTCCACCTACAAACCTGTTTTGGAACCATTGAGGCGTCCACGATGTGCTCACTGTAGTATAAAACGTTTATATTCACTGAGTTTGGAATAAAGTAAATTCTGATAATCCTAAACATCACCGTGTACTTTCCGCGTTTAACGATGTAAACAATGCAACTGTCCTTAAGAAAACTGTGAATACCTTCCTTGTATTCTTGGAAGCTCTAGTCGCCGCACTGTCTGCTCCTTCTAACATGCATGCATGTCTGAAAGACATTTCATTGGTTAAATCGTTAAACACGAAGGCAGCATATTGTATTTACATCACACCAAGGTATGTGACATTTGTAACAAACCTCACCCCATGTTCGGGAATGACGAAACTATGTAAAATATTGAAGCTTGTGTCGCTACTAAAGGTGTGAACGGATATCACAAAGGTTAGCGAGACTACTCGAGCAAAACGGGAAGTCCAGGTTAGAATCCTATTCCAGAAAAAAAATTTATGTGTCTCTAATAAAATACACAGTGGATGCTGGGTCATTTTAGCAATTGCGAATAGATATCTTGAAACTTAAATATGCAGAATTCGTTAATTACTGGACCACTGTACACGTGATGTTCCAGTTTTCCCATACCAAAGAACTTTACAAGCTAGTGTATTCAACTAAAAGTAAACGAATTCTTCCCATTGCACTGCAGGCTTCTTTTTACGTGCATTGCTTTAGATTTAGTTTTCTAGATTTCTGTAGTATTTTCCAGTTACAGCTTTTCCCGTTGCAAGATAATCAACAACAAAATCCGCATATCCATGTCGCAGAAGACTGGCAAATGAAATCGTTATCTCCCTTCTTGGATACATTTCCTTCCCCAACTTTATCATAGCAGTACGTGCTTTTGTTCCATCTCGGCCGCATTGTCGACGGAATGGTAAATCCTATAGTTCATTCCTTCCTTTTATGTTTTTATTGGTCTACTTGGTGGGAAGCAGTGACATACATTGATAATTTAGGCGAGCCTCTTCCACGATGAAAATAACGGCTAACGAGATTTTGAAGGAAACAGTACATAAAAAAAATAGGTTTCATTAAAGATAATATACTATGTTTTATTTAAAGATAAATATATTTTAATATGTATTAATTGTACGTTGGATTGGCTGATAACCTTATTAAACGTAAGAAGAAACGCACTGCGTGACCTAAAATATGAAGCACCCAGAAGGAAAGCAAGAAACTATATGAAACTTCATGGGTTCAAAGGGTTTGTCACGTTAGTAAAGTCATTACGAATTCGAGTCAAATTTAGAAAGACTTTTCGAAGAGCATTACACCTAGCACCTAGCACTGAATTACACCTAGTCATTAAACATACTATAACAGCTATTTCCCGTCTTGATTCTTGGCCTTCAGGCTTGGGTTTTGAAAATGGCTGAGTACTTCTCAATGAAAGGTAATAACAAATTACAGTAGAGATCTAACAATATTTGTGAGTATGTATACAGAGTGATTTGAAGTGGAACTATCACATAAAATTAACCGTACATCAGGAAGACACCAAAGTGAAATTCATTGGAAGAATAATCAGGAAGTTTAGTCCAGCAGCCTTCCAGTAGCTTACAAAACAGTCGTTCGATCAATACTTAAATAGTGATCATCTATGTGGGATCCGTTCCAGGTTATGATAATGCAGTAGTTTTATAAAATCAACCACAAAGCATCACGCTTGTTAAAGTTTACTTTATCATGTTCGAAATCGTCAGGAGATGATCGGCAACTCCAGGAGCAGACGATTCCAGAAAGGCGTTTTCAATCGATTATGGGCTACCAGTTTCGAAAATGTATGTTTCTCGAAGAGTCGCCCAACATCTTGCTTCCTCCTGCTTATATCTCGCGAAGAGACCATGAGGATATAATTAGATTTTAGCCCGTACTTATTCTTACAGGCAGTCGTTTTTCCCGTGAACCATACGCGACTGTGTTTGGAGATGGAAGAAGTGACTCTGATTCATAAAATACCCTCTACGAAACACTGTGAGGTGGCTTTCGGAATGTCGATGTAAAACCTGCTTACCATACAGTAAAGTACCCTTCTATATATATTCTGAAACGGGTGAAACGTAGGTGTGGGCCCTTAAACCACATTCTTCCTACAATATTTTAGTTGTAATCAAGTAATGAGTGCGGTGAATAACAGACAAGAACAATATCAATACCTGAAATATGCCGATTACAAGGACTATGTAGCGACTATGCTAAATGTGACGTCATTTAATTGTCTTTCTACAGCCATAGTCCTTCCCTCTCTTCAGGTCCAGCGAGAAACTAAGATATGAGAAAATATAGCCACGCAAAAAGAGTTTTCTCCCGAGTTTTGTTTGCTTGAAAGTAAGTGTTGCTACTGTTGCACACGATTTTACTTCCTTTATTTCGTTCTTGACGTGATTTGAGAAATACGTCCCATTCTCGTGTAATATTGCCCTTATATTATTTGAGTTCTGTGAATAGTATCTTTATTCTGTTGTCACATTACCCCACGCAATTTCATTATTAATGATGACTCTGTCTATATTATTAACTGCGGAGTCCTAAAATGATTCACTTAAAAGTGAAGCACACCAATGGAGAAACACAGACGTATGTACATTATGCAAACAATACAAAAATAATGTAAATTGACATACATATTAAAGCAGAACAACAGATTCACTTATATATTTTACATGTTAATAGGGTGATTACAGACGTTGGCGAAACAGACAGTTAATTAAACCCCAATGCTGGAGTTGCTATAGCAACAAGAAACATCTCTTCTCCGAGAGGTAACAAGGATCACTTTCACATAGTATATACATTTCCGTTGTAGACAAATCTTTATGACTTTTTAATTTTACAAGTCGTCAAATGAGATGCGATATCAGAGAGTAACATGGTAAATAAAATTCTGTTTCTAACGTTCAAGTGCTATGTAAATAACCTAAGTTTAATATTAGTGTGCTTCTGCTTAAGAAGACCATAAATAAAATTATTACTTGATTTTACGCTAACAAGTTTCAGCAGAGAGAAAGTGCTTTTACAGTACTCACACATCAACGAGTGAAATGTTCACTCAAAATGAAGTATTAACTTCATCTATTTACTACGAGATTGCTTTATACCATCGGCACATCTCAATATAAACCCTTTCTAGGTGGAATTTGTCAAGAGGAGTGGAATAAGCTCTTAATGGGATTCATAAGCGGCACCGCAAAGTAATAAGGAAAGGTTTCATCATCCAGGTCTCGGGACATTAATAATGGCAAACTTCGGAGATTATTAGGTGTAACTTTCACTGGCGTAACTAGCACCAGTGTGGTGTAGCTTGTAGTCGTGCTCATTGGTTTCCGGTCGAATCGGGCCCCACAAGAAAGTTGAAATTGTTGTCTGAGATGCATAATACTTCTTAACATACGTCATCTCCACATTTGCACACACTTCATTCGTGTTCGTTATCTCTGTTACCAAGAAATTAGGGGAAACTTCGCTAATACCACGTACCTTCTGTAAATTTAAAATTACTACCGGTCTCAAGTTATGAAAAATAAGCTAGTCTATATTTAGGAATTAATTGAAAAACCAGAAAAACAGATCTAAATATTTACGCGTTCTGTATCAGAAGGAAAAAGAAAACACTATTTTCCTCCTCTGGAAAATATGGTTCCTAATTTAAGGGCCGCGGTGGAGTAGCCGAGCGGTCTAACGCGCCTCGCTGAATTAAAGCTACTGATAGCCGTGTAGTCGCATAGTCGGACGATCTTCTCCTTCCTACACGAAGATAAGTGTAAGCACCCTCAGATGGCTTCGGTGAACAGGAAGTGGGCCACAAAGGTACTGCCATCGATTGGCACGTGATGCCGTGCCTTCGATTAAAGACCATTAATTCGATGATTCTACTAGTGACACTAGCCTGAGCTGGATCATCTAGGAACAGAGTCACTATAGTATCGTAATTACAGAATAGAGTGCTGTACATGTGCCTGCCATCGATCAATGTGAGCAAGTGCTCTCGAAACTTCAAGAACTGGACTATTTAAAGAAACTAGAAAGGAGAATCCTACGCGAGACTCAGTTTTTAATGAGGGACACGGTGCTAGTTATTCTGATATATCCGCCTGACAAACTGTATCCTACTGAATTAAGTTTCAGCTACGTGTTCGTGTGTAAGAGTTACATGAAGTTGAAAAATGTCTGGCCATGCAACGAATATCTTTTTCTTGCTTTCTTTGCTACTCGTAATAGTCATCTTCTTGCTGAGCTTGACTTCGCTAACTCATGTGTGGTTTCGCAACATGCCACTCACCTGTCTAAATTGCAAATCATCATGACGCTTTCTGCTTCAGGATTCAGCTCTGCCGGCCGCGGTGGCCGTGGTGACTGAGGCGCTCCAGTCACGGTCAGCACGGCCACTACGGTCGGGGGTTCGAATCCCCCCTCGGGCATGGATATTTGTGGCGTCCTAGTTCGTAAGTAGTTCATAAGTAGTTTGTAAGTTTAGGGACTGATGACCCCGTAATTAAGTCCCATAAGCTTAACAAACATTTGAATTTGATTCAGCTCTGCTTGGCTATCGTTTGTGACGATATGACGGAACTTCTAATAAAAGTTTATATTTTCTTACTCTTTACCATCCTGTGGCGTAATAATATACAGAGGTCTTGAACTATGTAAAAATTTTGTTGATACGTTCATGCATTGGATGATTATCGGTACCATTCAACTTCAAAACTGAACGCACATGGATAGTTGAATTATTTACTATACAAGCACACTCGTTAATACTCACTCTTGTCGATATTACACTGTGTTCTGCCTTAGAAACACGCACACGCACGCACGCACGCACACACACACACACACACACACACACACACACCCACACACACACACACTCTCTATCTCTCTCACACACACGAACGATCGCTCGCATATACGCACAAATATACAGAGCCCATTTTTTATTCTATTGTTTAATCAATTCCAACCACATATTAGACTAATAAAGTTTTCCTTCATTACATTCTACCATACCAATGCCACTTTGAAAACTTAAAACATTTTTAATATTTATACTTTTACAACAGAAAAGGTCTACAACAATCAGTATTGGAGAACCAGTTTTATATTTTGCATATTAAATACATAAATTTTCTTTTGTAAATGTAATCTTTTGATTATGAAGTGTTGAAATAAGATCAAAGTCAGTTTTTAGTAAACACGGAAGTCAGTGTCCGTAATGTGGAATCAGTAAATAAACTACCTAAGGATACGCAGGATTAATCTGATGGAAGTGATTGGATGCTGGAGCTATTAATGCAAGAATGGAGAGCGGGGAATGAAAGAGCGGAGGCGTCCCATTTGTAGCGCCACAGGCTAACAAGCCCCTTTTCATTGCTTCAACAGCACCATCGATCGCCCTCGGGGCATGGAAAGCGATACTGCTTTAGTTGAGACATTTCTTTAGAATTCTTCCATCGGAGCAACCCCACGAGATCTTTTGCTATCGCCAATTTACTGGTCTTTAACAAGAGCAATATGCGAGACTATATGTTAGAGGCGCAATCTTTTTTGTCAAATTTTTATTCAAGTCCTTCGCAATTTATTCTATACAACGATACACTTTGATGAAATTCTATTTAACGTTTACAATTACAACGTTTCATACATGGTTGTACTATTTCCAGTCGCATTTTTCCCAAACGGTTTTTAGAAAATGTCTGCATACATGCATCAAGATCTGTGTTCCACGCCAGAAATATAATTTTTAACCTTGTAGAGTACCTCTACGTATAGAAATAAAATCGTGGAACGTGTTCTTTGGCTGTTCCCTGCTCTGCATCATAGACAGAAAATTTGCTACGATAATATGAATATAACGTTCCTATTACTGAAGATAATAGATTTTTTCCAGTTCCCACCAAACAACTTTATTTTCTCTATTGATCACTAACGTCCTCCCAGTAAGAAACTGCAATCGCAGTCTTACAGCATTGCCGCGGTGGAGTAGCCGAGCGGTCTAAAGCGTCTCGCTGCGGAGCGCGCGGTTGCTCGCCGTGGAGGTTCGAGTCCTCCCTGGGGCATGGGTGTGTGTGTTGTCCTTAGGTTAGTTTACCTAGGTTTAAGTAGTTTGTAAGCTACGGATTGATGACTACGCAGATTGGTCCGATAGATTTACAAACATTTGAACATTTTCTTACAGCATTCTCTGACTAAAGTGAATCGCTTATGAAATGTCCAAGGATTTATAGCGATTGTGTTTGCACCTGTCTGCTAATGACTCAGTGTAGTGTATGTTATTGGTTCTGGTTTCATACTCTCTACTTGTTGTTCAAATACAAATCTATAAACCATTTTTGTACCATTTGATACAAGGTTTTTCACTGACATTTCGTAATTTTATAACTACTATCGCTATGTTATTTACAAACTCAGTCAATAAGATAAGCATAGCATAAAATTTATTTATTTAAACTTTTCTATGATATCGCAATAAAGAAACTGAATATTCCTTAGAGTCGGCCGCGGTGGCCGAGGAGACAGGCGCTTCAGTCACGGTCTGCACGGCCACTACGGTCGGGGGTTAGAATCCTCCCTCGGGCATGGATATTTGTGCCGTCCTAATTCGTAAGTAGTTCATAAGTAGTTTGTAAGTTTAGGGACTGATGACCCCGTAGTTAAGTCCCATAAGCTTTACAAACATTTGATTTTGGATTCATCATTTTTTATTCCATAGATTGTACCAAGGAATTAGTGGACGGTATTCATTCTGTAGGACTGCACTTAAATTTCCCGGCAATTATAAAGCTAAAAATTTTCCAAATATCTCAAATTAGATGATTGGGGCTACTTTCAGAAGAACACACCCGACATCCTTCCTAATTCCCAGCCTGATCTCCTTCACAGTTGACTTCGTGTGGACGGTAAATGAAACAATAATCAGCTTACCTTTATTAGTGCCATAACATTACGTGATGAGCGACTATATCTTATAATGGATCATAGATATTCTACAAATACGAGCAAAATGGAAATACTTCGTGACTGAGGAAAAAAAAATATTATTATACCTTAATGGAATAGCTCAACCCTATGAACAGCTGACATTGTCAACGTAGGATGGATTGCGTGGCCCAAAGACAAAGATAGTCTTACCGTAGGGGAAACAATATTGGAGTGGTGTCTGTGGATAACAGAAAACGTGTGACTCCTGAAACGGAGAGCAGACTTGAGTAGTTGCAGGGGGCAAGAATCAAGGTGATTGTTCTTCCCTTGTAATATCAGCCAACATGATATTCTGCTACAGGTACATCGAACGGCTGAAAGCAAGGCAAAACTACATTTGTTGTTTTATTCGAGGTCAGCCAACTGAACTGTAGATACGTTATAACGGTGTGCTCATGGCTAAAACGTTCCGGAGATTTCCGGACGGCTACTGCCTAGGAGAATGTCATCATCAGGAAAAAGAAGACTACCTTTCTACGGATCGGCGCTTCCAAGATTTTGTCCCTTGAAGTTGGTAAGTAAATTGGAGAATCTGAAAATGGTATTGGAGAGGTTTAAAATAGATATAGCGAAGAAAATGAAGCTCGTTGATGGATTGAAAAGAACATTTGGTGTGCTGAGAACAAGGTTATTGATACATAATCAGGTGGGATAATGAAGGTGTAGATCTCATAATGATTAAGAAAACTGCGAAGTGTTACTCTAACTCTAAACCGGGTAGTGAATACAATACTGTTAGCAAAGATGCACACCAAACCAACACCAAAAATGATAGTACAACTTATATGGCAACTGGCTCCCCAGACGATGAGAAACTAGAACAAATGTGAGATAAAAGGAAATTATTCAGGTACAAAGTGGAGAAAATAACCTGATTTCGATGGGGGAGTGGACTTCAGTAATAGTAAAATGTGGAAAAGGAAAACAGTAGGTCAATACATGTACAAATCCAAGCCCATGAAGTCGAACATCACTAGTAAAGAGAGGGCGGCCATTCGTGACCTGAGGGAGCGCCCTGAAATTGTTGTCTTACCGGCTGACAAAGGCAATGCTACGGTTGTGTCTGAAAAGGTGCAGAGCCTGCTAAATGACGATTCCTACAGGAAGATCAGCGTTGACCCCAGAAAGAAGGTGGAGAACAAGAGGAGGGCGCTTCTCAAGGATGCGGATTTACCGGAGGGTGTCGCCAAGAAACTGCTACCTCAAGATTCGGTACCGCCAAGACTTTATGGACTCCCCAAGGTTCACAAAGATGGGGTGCCGTTACGCTCCATTGTCAGTAACATTAGAGCACCTACATATTTGTTGGCCAAATACTTGACGGGAATATTAAGTCCTTATGTGGGTAAATGCCCTCATCACATCCGTAATCCCGTGGATTTTGTTAAACGCTTTAACAGCTTCAGGCTGGATGAGTCAGATATCATGGTGAGTTTTGACGTAGTTTCGTTGTTTACGAGGGTGCCCCTTCGAGCGTCACCAGATTTGATTGGTCAGAAGTTTGACGAGAAGACCACCGAACTTTTTAGGCATGTCTTGACCTCCACGTATTTTCTTTTCAATGGCGAATACTCCGAGCAAACGGAGGGAGTCGCTATGGGTAGTCCACTCTCCCCTGTTGTCGCAAATTTGTACATGGAGAATTTCGAGGAGGAAGCCCTGGCATCATCTGAATGGAGACCTACTTGCTTTTTCCATTACGTGGACGACACTTTCGTCATCTGGCCACATGGCATGGATAAACTCCTTGACTTCCTTACACATCTGAGCTCCATACACCCCAACATCAAATTCACTATGGAGACTGAAACGGAGGGTAAATTGCCGTTCCTTGATGGCTTGGTCAAGAGACGAGCTGATGGCACCCTGGGTCATGGTGTGTATCGGAAGACAACGCACACTGATCTGTATTTACACAGAGGAATGGGGTTCTTAAAACTCTAGTACAAAGGGCGCGCACTATCTCCGACGCAGAGAGTATACCCCAGGAATTGGAACACTTGAGAACTGTATTCCGAAAAAATGGGTACTCAGAGTGTCAGATTCAGCGGGCTCTCCGCCCACCCGCTACAGCACAATCTGTGGAAACGGATGAAAACACGAGAGAGGAGGTAGGCATTGCGTTTATTCCATATACTGGCGCACTCTCGGGGAAGGTCGCCCGCATTTTGAAATAAAAAAACACCAGTTTGGAACTGTCTTTTGTCCGCCGAATAAAATTCGTGCACTGATGGGGAGCGCAAAAGATGATCTCGGTTTGAGGAAGGCCTGCGTGTACCAGAATCCGTGTCAGTGTGGCAAGTCATATATTGGTCAGACGATGCGCACCGTCGAGGATCGATGCGTTGAACACCAGAGGCACGCACGATTGATGTATCCGAGCAAGTCGGCGGTCGCTGAACATTGTTTGTCGGAGAATCACGCGATGGAGTATGAACTCACTGGGATTCTGGTATAGACTTCGAGATACTGGGACTGCGTCGTTAGAGAGGCCATTGAAATTCGCACCAGTGACGACATCATAAACCGTGACTGTGGCTATAATCTTAGCAAAGCTTGGGAACCAGCGGTTGGGTAAATCTAGCAAACCTAACGTAGTGACGATCACGACGTCATCTCAGACGCCGCCGCAATCGGTTCCACTGCGCGACCGCGGCGCGCGGCGCGGGGCGCGGACCGCGGAGGGGTCGCTCCGCGGGCCGAGGGTATTTAAATGGCCCGCTACCGGGCTAGAACCCAGGTCCCTTCGAGCAGCCGTAGCGTGCGGATCTCCGTGCCGGCACGTTTTCAGGAGTTCAGTCCGTCATTTTACCGGATGATGGCGACATGTATTATCGCCGAAATATTGTGCCCGTTGGTCACTATAGACCGGCAGTACACCCGTGGATATTTTGATTAAAATGGATTTGATTTATTTATATTTGCGCTATATGGTCAGGATAGGCAAAGTGATTATTTGAGAGTAGATCCACTCCACGTTCGTAACCATTGCTGTAATCCAGTAGGTATACGTGTAAGGGCACGTACGATGTAACAAATGGGGAATTTGCATTAGATAGCAAGCATATCAAAATGGCCGAATTAGCAATGGCCCGGTCGCGTAAAGGAAGAGTCCAGGTTCGAGCCCCAAACTCTCACAGTTTTCAAATAACTGCGTCGTGTTTGCACTACAACCACATTACAGAGAGATCTGGATGGTCTCTAATTAACAAATGTGTTAAGAAGTGTGTTATGAAGATATTTGTCTGGATTTTAGCCTTTTTATGGGGTGAGTTGCAGAGAAAAAGCCGTTTACAAAAGTTGAAGATGTAATCTTAAAATGTGGTGCTACAAAGGAATGCTAAAGATTTTATGCATGGATCGGATGAAATATAAGGAGATGCTGATTTGAATGAAGAAAAGAGAAATTTGTGTTGTAAATTGAATAAAACAGCGGGTCGGTTTGCTTGGTCATAATAGTAGTCACAAACAAATAGTTTAGTATTCAAGGGTAGTGTGGTGGTAAAATTTTCAGGAGTCTAACAGACGAGTAAAGTATTTTTTAATGAATGCGCGTTACAGTAGTTATTCGAAGAGGAAAAGTCTTGAACAGGACAGAGTTGCGTGGAGAGCTACATCAAATACATGTAATAGCAATAATACAATAATATTTTTATATTGCTCCGTTTCGTATCACTAACATCAGTACTATTTATGATGTGACATAGAACAGTTTTCCAGGGAAATTAGAATCTATGAACGAAATATGGAACATGTAATACGGTGCACTTGAATAACGCTACTAAGATCACACCAAGGTGGTTTTTATCGTGTATACAAACAAAACGATTGCTAAAGCTAAGTAAACATAATATTCCACATTTGTAATTTACCTATTATTCGTGAGTTCTTAATTCATAGTCTCTTCACGCAAGGTTTTCTATGCAAACTGAAGTTTCTCTCACAGTAGTTACCCATCAGTCACTTTACGAAACTTCTTAATTGTTTGCATACATTAACTCTTGTTAGGCAGAACTCGCGTATTTGACTTATGAAACGCAAATCTGTACGCACATAAAATACGGTAACGATTCTAGAACATGATAAGTACAAATTTATGTCATACATTCATGATACGAGTGCATTGTCCCTCTTCTCGTTGTGGTCTTCTGTCCAAAGAGTGGTTTGATGCAGCTTTCCAAGCTACTCTATCCAGTGCAAGCCTCTTCATCTCTGAATGAAACACACAACCTATACTATTACTATACTGCTTACTATATTCGTGTCTAGGTCCCTCCTGCGATTTTTACTACACCCACTTCCCTCCAATGCTAAGTTGACGATTCCCTGATGTCTCTTAATTCAAACCGACCCTTATCCGAGGTGCAAGTGAACTTAAAAGAACAACGATTAATAGCATGAGAATTACGTAATTTCAAGTACGTACAACATTGAGTTTGATTGCAGAACTATTCTGTTGCAATAGAGGTTCATTTCGTGTAAGGATCACAAAGATAGGGCAAGTGAGGGTTCGTGTTGAGGCATATAGACAGTCGTCTTTCCTTAGATTCATTTGCGAGTGAAGTAAGAGAGGATGTTACTATTAGTTGTGTAGGACTCCATTTGACATGCATTATAATGAGACTATGAAATATGTAGAACAGAACAAGCTCACCAAAAGTAAGTGTCCAGGTCAGGGTCCTGATCAGTCGCTACAACATAATTGATCAGAAAAATCATTCATTCTTCGCTGTCGTACTATAGGCTATTCTTATATACTTCGTTGTACCATATAGTGTCAATTTATTTCTCGAATAATACATAAAGTTAATGAGGCTTAAAATAGGGATGGAGAATATACTTATTAAATTATCTTAAGAATGTGTTTTTTCATGAAAATGCCACCACATAATTTCATTCTTCCGTTTCATATATTACGAAGGGTCTTCCGGTTGAAAAAAAATCAAATCTTCCTCCTTCAATTACTTATTTCACGCTCTTCCTCTCCAATGTAAAAAGTAAATAGGGCACCTTCCAGCCAGTAAGCTAAGTACAAGATATACCTGTGAAGATTTACATTTAAATACATTCTGAAACATGTTTGATAACGTTATCTAGATAATCTGCAGGAAGGTACCAACGTCCATGTATGTGAAAATCAATTTAATGGACCTTTAACATTAGCTGCTTCAGTCGCCGTAAACGTGTAATGCTTTAATGTGAAATGGATTTAGGACAATCTGTATTTTCTGCTGCCAATAAATTTTGTTTTTGTGCAGTTCGGAGTATTTCAATGCGTTGCAAGCATGTTTTGTTCAAATTCAACCTTTTTTGTTTACATAATGTTATTATTTAAGGATAAACTGTCCTAAATAAAATAACGTAGAAGGTTTCATTACTGTCGCTGCTGGGATAAGTATTGGTACATATGGCGGGAGGGTAGCCCGCTCCCTCCATGTCATAAAGTGTCTTTCACCACTAAGAATGACACAATATTGTAGATACTAATTAGTTCAGTCACTACACTTGAGCTATCAGCTCCACTGTATGCTGACTTTATTACAGACGCAAAGAAACTCAACTACAAAGGGATCCTTTTGCACTGAATTTAAATAAAAGTCCTAATGCACAGTTAGTATTGTGAGGGATGACCCAATCGCAGTACCGAATAGTGCACCTTTATGTGTTTAGTCACGTTCTTTCAAATCTAAATATGGTAGTTGTCCGAACTACACCTGATTGTAAAGGAAGGGAAGAAGATTAAAGAATAATGTCCTGTCGATAATCAAGTCGTTATGATCAAAGGACAAACATTGATTGTACTAGAAAAGACAGGAAATGCTTCTCGACTTTGCAGATAAATATCCCAACTTTAACACTAACTAATCCAATAAAACAACAGAACATTTATGTCCTTTTGGCTGGCTGGGAAATTAAAAGAAAATACATTAGAAAATCATCTCGAATGTTGGCCAGTTACCCATTATATCGATTCATTGTTTACATGTACAGCATTTGGAACTTCTAAGGGCTTTAGCAGCAGCAATGTGAACATTTTTAGGCTTATTCCTCGAGGTGAGTAACGTTAGTGGGAAGTGTGTCACGAGTTCAAAGTTCGTTTTAATTTACCAAGCACGCGCCACTAATTAGTAGCTTCTACGACGAGTCATAACACTTTCCCGGACAAGAACTGCAGGGTAACTCAGCGTCACATGATGAGAAGTTACAATTTTTATAGTAATGTAGTATTCGCCTGAAGGTGCGGTAATGAAATAGGAACACTGAACTTATGAATAATGTATGTCCAAACGATATGTGAACTGAGGGAAAATTCCATTAGCCGATGTAGACACTTACTGACACTTAATGTTACAAGACTGCAGCAGTTGTGTACATACGTATGTAAAATACGTAGTTCAAATATTTTATAATGTGTTATATATTACAAGGGGTTCTTGAGACATTCTAGAAGATTGCAACAGGTAATATAAAGAAATAAACAAGCAAACAATCCAACACACTCTTTACTCACATGAAGTGATGACTGCTATCGACAACGGATCTCAAATTGATTCCGTATTTCTTGATTTCCAGAAGGCTTTTGACACCGTACCACACAAACGGCTTTTAATCAAATTGCGTTGTTATGGTATATCGCCCCAAATTTGCGATTGAATAGGGGATTTCTTGTCATAGAGGGCACAGTTTGTAATAATCGATGGTAAGGCATCGACTAAAGCAGAGGTGATATTGGGCGTTCCACAGGGTAGTGTTATTGGTCCTATGCTGTTCCTTATTTACATAAACGATTTAGGAGAAAATCTAAGCAGCTCTCTTTACCGTCTAGTAAAATCATCTGAAGATCAAAACCAACTGCAGAACTATATAACTCCACCACATACCCATGAGTTACTATTACTTTAGACTTAAACTGGAGAGAAGACGTTGATAATGTCGTAGGAAAGGCGAACAAGTGACCGCGTTTTATTGGCAGAACTCTTAAAAGATGCAACAGAACTACTACGGATACTGCATACACTACCTTATACACTACCTTTGACGTCCTTTTTTGGATTATTGCTGCCCAGTGTGAGATCCATATCAGGTGGGTTTGACGGAGAACGTCGAAATAGTCCAAAGAAGGGCAGCTCGTTTTGTATTGTCACGACACAGGAGAGACAGCGTCACGAAAATGATACAGGATCTTGGATGGGAATCATTACAACAACGGCTCGTTATCAGTGCGGTGTGGTCTACTTACGAAACTCCAATCACCAACATTCTCCTCCGAATGCGAAACTATATTGTTGGCTGCCACATACATAGCTAGAAATCATCATCAGAATAAAATAAGAGAAATCAGAGCTCTAACAGAAATATTCAGGTGTTCTTTCTTCCCGTGCGGTATTCGAGCATGGAATGGGAGATAAATAGTGTAAAGATGGTTCGATGAACTCTCTGCCAGACACTTAGATTTGATTTACAGATTATCCCATGCAGATGTAGATATAGACGGAGAATAAGAATAGGCGTGCGGTCAGGTGCACCAGGCTACGGACAGCGAGTTTCGAGTCATCTCTCTGGCATGAGTGATTGCTTTGTTCTTAGTTGTAGTACATTGTATGTCAAGGGACCGATTGTCAGAGTAGTTTCGTCCCTTACAATTACAAACATTTGAACATTTGAATAGGGATGCAAAAAAATGTTCAAATGTTTGTAAATCTATCGGACCAAACTGCGTGGTCATCAGTCCGTAGCTTACAAACTACTTAAACCTAGGTAAACTAACCTAAGGACAACACACACACCCACGCCCCAGGGAGGACTCGAATCTCCACGGCGAGCAACCGCGCGCTCCGCAGCGAGACGATTTAGACCGCTCGTCTATTCCACCGCGGTTGGATGCAAAATAAGTGAAAGATGGAACTTGCTGATAAACCGGAGAATAGAAAGTATTGTGATGAAAGTGATGTGGATGGCCAACAGAATTATTGAAGTGTACTGAGGTAATGATCACAGCAAAATTTTTCAATAGAAAGCAGAATAGGTACAGAATATGAGAACCACCTACGAAGAACAGATCGATGATTATTCGGTGCAATATGCAAATATAAGTGTACGTTGAAATTAAAGATACTTATGTGCTTAACCTGTCTGAGCTCATGGGAAAGACGGAAGTTTAAAGAGAGGGACGACTTGGATTCTAAAACGAATCCCGAGAAGAAACCTAGGACAAACATGTAATGGAAGTCACTCCTCGTGCCTGTAAGCTTCCGGAGAAGGACGAAAAAGTGTATGTTCGTTTCCGGCTCTAAGAATTAATGATAATTAGATGTGACAAAAAGTTACAAATTGCTTCCTTAGGCCACATCCAGAAGAGCTGTAAGTGTAAGAGGAAGCATGCTCATACTGAGAAGTTAAATATCACAGGAAATATCTGTACGCAAAACAAGGAGAGGTTTTTTTGAATTCTTTGTAGCAATAGCAATAGTCTAATAGAACGTGAAATAGTTTGACGATGAACACATGTGAAACATAACTAAATGTTTTCGAGTGAAATATCCTTTGTTGATCGTGGCTTTGCTGATGGATAAGTTTTTTATGTTGTAGTCTTCAGTCCGCCGGCTGGTTTGATTAAGCTCTCCACGCTACCCTGTCCTCTGCAAGCATCTTCATATCAGAATAAGAACGACAGCTTACATCCTTGTGAATGTTCTTACTGTATTCGTCTGTCGGGCTCTCTCTACGATTTTTATCCCTCACATTTACTTTTGATAATAAGTTGACGATTCCTTGATGTCTCAGAATGTGTCCCACCAACTTCTCCCTTCTTTTAATCCGGATATACCACAAACTCCTTTTCTCCCCACATCTGTTGAGCATCTCCTCATTAGTTACGTTATTTACCCATCTAATATTCTTCATTCGTCTGTAGCACCACTTTTCTAAAGCTTTTATCATCTTTTTGTCTGAACTCTTTGTCGTCCACGCTTCATTCCCACACAGTGCTACACTACAGACAAATACTTTTAGAAAGGCTTTCCGAACATTTAATGTCAACAAATTTCGCTTCTTCAGACACTCTTTTCTTCCCATAGTCATTCTGCATTTTATATCTTCTTTTTTCGGTCATCAGAGGATATTTTTCTACCCCAATAGCAAAACTGATCAACTACTTTTATTGTATCATTTCCTCATCTAATGCCTTCACCACCGCCTGATTTTCTGACACTACTTTACATTACCCTCTTATACTCTCCTTTCAAAACATTGTCCATTCCGTTCAATTGCTCTCCCATGACCTTCGTATTCTCTAATAGAATTACTATGTCATCGGCAAATCGCACAGTTTATTCTCTCTGAACTTTCATTCCCTCTCAGAATTTCTGCTTACATTGTTCATGCACTTCGACTCTAATAACTTCTGCCTAGTTTTTGTACAAGTTGAATATAACTATTCCCTCCCTATATTTTACCCCTGATACCTTCAGAAGTTGTAAGAGTCTATTCCAGTAAACATTGACAAAAGCTTGCTCCAGATCTACAAATGCTAAAAACGTGGGCTTGCCTTTCCATAACCTATCTTCTAATATAAATCGTAATGTGAGTACTGCCTCCCGTGTTCCCATGTTTCTCCTAAATCCAAGGTGATTCCATCAGTTTCTCCATTCGTCTGTAAATAATTCGTGTTAGTATTTTGCAACCATGACTTATTAAACTGATAGTTCTGTAATTTTCTCATTAGTCTGCACTGCTTTCTCTAGAATTGGAATCACTCTTTTGTTCTTGAAGTCCGAGGGTATTTTTCCCTGTCTCATACTTCTTGCGTACCAGAGGAATAATTTCTTCATGACTGCTTCTTCTACCGATATAAGCAGTATCGACGAAATATTGTCTACTGCATGGGCTTATTTCTACACAAATCTTTCTGTGCTCTGTCAAATTCTTCTCTCAGTATAGTATCTCCTATCTAATCTTCCTATACTTCGTCCTCGGTTTCTAGAATACTGCCCTCAATTTCATTTCCTTTTTATAGTCCTTCTATACATTCCTTCCACCTTTTAGCTTTACCTTCTTTCCTGAGTACCTATGCTCCATCCGAATTCTTGATACTCGTGCTGTTGCATTTCTTGTCTCCAAATGTTTATTTTATTTTCAAGTATCCACTATCAGGCGGTATCTATCTTTCCTCTAGTTCTACATTCTTATATGGTCTTGCGTTTGTCCTCTAGCCACTCCTACTTAGCCAGTCTGCACTTCCTGTCAATCTCATTTTTCAGACGTTTATACTCCCTTTCGCCTGTTTAGCATTTTATATTAGCTCCTTTCATTAATTAATTTAAGTACCTCCTGTGTTATTCAGGGGTTTGTCTTAGGCCTTGTCCATATGCCTATATTATTCTCTGCGGCCTTCACTACTCTATCTCTCAGAGCTACCCATTCTTCTTCTACTGTATTACTTTCCCCTGTTTGGGTCCATCCTTGCCTAAGGCTCCCTCTGAAAGTCTCCTGTTCCTTCAGTTGGGCCAAGTTCCATCTCCTCAATTTTCTACCTTTCTCCAGTTTCTGAAGTTTTAATCTACAGTTCATAACCAATAAGTTTTGGTGAGAGTCTATATCTGACCTTGGTTATGTCTTACAGTTTAAAACCTCTTTTATAAAGCTATGCGTTATCATTATAAGTCAATCTGGTACCATCCAGTGTCACCTCGTCTCATCGATAAAGAATAGTGAAATAATAAAGTACAGTGAGAATCAGAATTTACCATCTCGTAGCCTTCGATGTTCACATGCCTTTGGCATCTCTCTAACTGCTAGCTTTGAAGCTTTGTCAAGAATTACAGTGGGCGCGGTTTTCAATGGCTTTCGCATGAGAACATTGCAATCCAAAAGATTACCAAGGATATTCCCAAGAGTAACATATGTGCTTCATTGTTCCAGCCTCTTAGCACTGAGAACCTCACTTGTCTATCATATGACTGTGATATAGCTGAAGGTTATATACGCAGAGACACTGGTTACTAAGTCGTTAGAATCCAGAGAGAAACTTGAGGAAAAGGGTAATATGTGCTAATTGAGATGCAAAGATGGTCACTGGCAACACATTGCACAAAAAACCATAAACATACTCATGAAGGGAAGACTCTGTCACACCAGACATTCACATGAAGTGGGATGTAATAACACACCAATCTGCGAATTTAGAATAGATGATAATGATCGACCCCATCCCCAGGTAGTGGTTTTTGAAGGCAGTTAGACTGCTTTTTGTAAACAGCTGTAATTGATAAACCATTTGGGAATCACATTTAAAGTGGTTGTACATCGAAAATCGTAATGGTACTTTCCCAACATACATCTTCTAATAGTGGGTCGATGTCCTGAAAGGCAAAAGAATGCAACCAAATCATTAGAGGAATGAAACAAAAAAGTGAAATAATAAAAATAAATAACTAAAGCAGTACCTGTTCACTGGGGTATGTGTAGACTCGAAGATTTTGCCAAGGGACACACATACCAATGCGAATACTGCAGAATAGCATCAATTGATCTAGGAAACGTTACAGCCTAATTAAGCAATTTCTGCAATAAGCGATAGTTCACTACGAATCAGTGTACTTTGTGCATTTTAATTCGGTTATGACGTATGGTGTTATTATTTTGGATAACTCCTCTGATTCAAAAACGCTAACTGTTGCGCAGAAACGGGCGGGTTTCAGCAATATGTGTGATACCTGTCGGTACCTGTTTAGTAGTCTGGAAATTTTTACATTCGCCTCTAAATATATATTTGCGTTAATGTCCTTTGATGTTTATATAATTGGCTATTTCCAAGAGTTGGCAGCGTTCATCCAGTTAATACTAGACAGAAATGGAATCTCCATTTGGATCACACCTCCTTGACACTTGTGCAGAAAGGTGTGCAGTATTCAGCCGCATTCATTTTTAATAAGCCGCCAGAAGCTTTCAAAGACCTTAGTAGTAACTCACCCACTTCAAAGCTAAACTGAAAAGTTTCCTCATGGTTAATTATTTCTGTTCTTTCAAGGAAATCCTGGAAAAATTAAAAAAGTAAGCTTGTTTCTGTGTATAGTTCTTGCTTCTTTTTATTTATGCTTAGACCTGCCGTGTGCTTGCGTTTCTTCTACGTTTCACTTTGTCAGTTCCTACACTTGTGTTACTATCTCATGTTCTGGCTCGTTCTATGACAATGGAGGCTTGCTCCTCAGTTAGGTCGCGCAGAACATTATAAATATAAATATATAAATTTATTCGTGTTTATATTTCACCAGCTAAAAGATTAGGACATTCGCGTTCTCTCTGATATCTAACCAAGGACCTTAGCAACTCAACAACATTGTATGTGTAAACATAAATTGTGCATATTAACAACAGTTGTAACAATATTACAACTATTACTAATACTGCTATTGCTAATACTAATAATAAGAATAATAGCACAGGTTACCTTATCAATTAGGTTGACGGTACAGATATGAAAGTAGGATGCATGCTTGCAGGTACTAACACATAAGAACAATGGCAGGAAGGTGTGCGAAATGAGGAAATGGTCACCACAGATGAATCATTTAGAGTGAAATGGCTGAAATGGTGTGGTTATCTATATCTATAATGTGAATGTCTGTTCGGTGCACGTTTATCACGTCAGAACGACAAGACGCAGAGACTTAAATATTTGTACAGTTACTAATTTATACCTGAGGAAGGTTTTAGGCACGGTTTTATAGTGATCTGATAGATAATTAGTAATTTGAAGAATATAACGCGAAATGCGGAACAATAATTACTCTTGGAAAATGGTTTTATTGGTTGCATTGTTGCTTGAGGGTTGATAATGATAAAAGGGTGCAGAATATTGGGATGGAAAGTTATCGATGTGTATAAAATTCTACGTGTGTGTGTGTGTGTGTGTGTGTGTGTGTGTATGTGTGTGTGTGTGTGTGTGTGTGTGTGTGTGTGTGTTAATATTTTGCTCTGCAATGAAAACTACAGAACGCAAACGAGTGGTCTGTGTGTAATTGTTGCCCGAAGTCTCCCATTGTACACCATAGCAGTTCCATGCCGATAGCTATGAAACTGCGAGATTTTATAAATACGCTATATGAGAATGAGAGTACTTAGCGACTTCCAACAAACTTTCAACATAATTTCAAACCTTTATTAAACCTTTTCTCGCCGACAACCATAGCAATATGATGAAAGGAAAAAAGTTTCTCGCTTACTACTTTTCCGCTGTTTATGGAGTAAAACTACGACATTAGGTATGACGTTAATTGTAGTCGTAGGAAATTTTACAAACAGTATACACACCTATAGTTGAACGTACCTTCTAAATTGTATCACAGTTTGAGACGTAGTTCATGAGATATGAGCACATAAACAATAACATTCCGCTGTTCATGGACTATAACTACAGCATTCAGTATGACGTTACAATTTTTAATTTCCACACTACAAATTGTAGTCGTTGGAAATTTTACAAACAGTATACACGCATATAATTGAGTATACCTTCTAAATCGTATCACAGTACGGCACACAGTTTATGAGATAGAGCACATAAACAGTAACGTTTATGATAACCGCCCATTCCCGCACCAAGTTTTAATCTATTACTTCTTTACTACTAACTGGATTCCAAGAGATTTTACCGACATGCTGTCCTTATACAAATGAATGTATACCTGAAAAATGGCAGGAATAAATTAATAACTACCCGGGCAACGCCAGGTTTTCAGCTAGTATTAGATAAATGAGAGAAGCAAGGTTACCCAAGAGACTCATGGGTTTAAGAGAAGAAGGTAACATGGGTTGAGGTAGACCAAGGTGAAAGTATTTGGATTCTGACAGGCTTACAATCAGATCTTCAATCAGTTAGCATTGAATAGGGGATCATGGAGAAATTGTATTAGGGAGAATATGCCGCAGACTGAACGTTGAAAGGCATAATCAGTCTCTAATGATGATAATGACGGTGATGCTGATATTATTATGCATATAGTCTCCTTCAATACCATGATTATCATTGATTCTAATGGTGTAATTGGCAAGGTATTTTAATAAACATACAATGCTTATTGATATTCACAGTTTTGTAAAGATCGTCGGTTATTATTGGGATGTAGTTTTAGCATATCCTTTTCTTCGGACGAAAAGAGACAGGAAATGATCGTCACATGTGGCAGCTAGGTTCATTGTGTTTCTGAATCTAGCGCAAATCCTTAAATCTTGGACGAACCGTTTATTGCGAGGGAAGGCCAGAACACCGCAGCTTTATTAGCCACAGCGCCGCCCAGACGAGCAGAAAATTGCCCCAAGGAATCCAGTAAGATGTTACGGCGCGCACGACGGCCTCACTCTAGTGAGGAAGACATTGCCTCCTCCGAAATGTTCTCTCAAGCTCATCATCAACTCAGGAGGCAGCAGACACAACAGACTGGTACATACACAAAATTATACAGAGACATCAGAATGAAATATGGATCGTGGGATAGAGTTTCTCTTCTGATTTACGTACCGACACTATCAGCGTAATAGATTCACTTGGGCTTCATTACTCTTTCTTGTGAGACAACAGCACAATTCTCGGACAGCCTTTTGTACGGAATTTCCATCTTAAATGTCTTTCTTACAGCACCCCTCTTTCCGCGGAAGCAATGAGTAGATGAAATTACAGGTAACCATAATCTAATTTTCCCATATTTATCTTTGTGGAATTTATGAAGAAATATTACAATACTGAACTATTTACTCGTCATTAATTGAAGTTTTTGCACCACATATAATATTTAATGCTATTTATTCTCCAGTCCTGAATAAACAGTTAAAAATGTGTTTTGTCGGAGCATCCGATGAACAGTTTTGTATAAATCCGGTCCCCAACGTCATCTAAGCCACGAAATTTCCATAATTATGCATCTGCCTTTGAAGATCGTTATAGTTAAATCTGTGTATTGTTCCCTGGGAGACAACTTTTTACTTTCCGTACATCTCATAGTGTGTGATTTCTCTCATGGACTGTTCTAATATTGGTGATATCCACTAGCGAGCAAACTTTTACGATGATCTGCGTCATAAAGCGCTAGTACTCCTTTTGAGCATAATACAGCCGCTTTCTTGCATGGCATAGATTCTAAAAGTCGTTCGTAAGATTCAGGATGTACGTAAGAGAACGTATCTACGCACAAGTTACGATGTCACAGCAGAGCTATCGTTGTATTGCATCCCATATTAGCTCCATGAATTTCTGATCAGGTCCGTTTTGTGCCCATGAGAACTTGATTTAAATTTCATTCATAATTGGAAAACAACTGTAGCATTATAGCAGATATCCAACTGACAATGAAGAATGTGTATGAGGTAGTCTTTGAGTATAACGACAGAAGTAAATATTCTGAAGATGGCGTAATAATTAGAAAACCGGTAAGCAAACAAAAATAAACTTGTAGAACACAAACAAAATAGCGTTTTTAATTTATTTGATTAGGTTCTACCAAGAAGCGACGGAAGAATCAGACAAAATGATATATAAAATTATTTACCATCAACATTGAAGACATGTCAATTGTCGAAATAATTGCGCTCATTTTGTGATTCAAAAAATTATTTCAATATCTCAAATGTTACAAATATTTATGACTACTATATCAAGATATAGAAAAATCGAGCTTAAAATAACCAACTTTTGAATGCGTCATGCAGTATGAACAAACTCTATTCTAGATGTAATTCTTCATCTATTCTAGATGATAGCTTATAGTCTCAAGCTATCATCTTGAAAGCCTCACATTTGTATGTATTTATTTAATGAATAATTTCAACCGGAATAATTTGTAATGGAAACGTAAACATATCATCATATTCTCCACAGTAACACTGAAAGCGCAAGCAGCATGATTTACCTCTCGCATATTTTATTTTCTGTGTCAATTTATCGTTCATTTTGCCAGTAATTTACGCAAATATTTTTTGGCATGAGCGCTCAATCTCAAGAAAGCTGGTTTGACTATTTATCGATGTCAGACTTTATGTAATACTAATGCACAGTTATTTTTTGCATTTAAACAATATTATGTTAGTAAGGACGTGGTTTCAGAGGGTAACTTTTTACTTAAAGAAATATCACATGTTAAGATGTATAGTATTTTGGAGAGGATGGCGATCGTCAGTTAGGAAGCGGTCAAGGGGCAGAACTGGTGGGCAGTGTCAGTTTGGGAGAGAGGAAGTGAGCGAACGGGTGCGCGGGAAAGGGAACTCAATGTCTATTCTTGGCAGAAGAAGAACCCTTCTGGGTGATGGGAGTGATTCGATCGGGGAGAGTGTTAACATTCTCGCAGCGAACGGTCACTTCTCGGGACTCAAAATTTGCCGAGAACAAGTAAACACCAGTGCAGTTGATACGTGTTTATATTTTTACACAAGGCCTGTTTTGATCTGTTGACAATTCCGTGTTGAGTACTCGTGAAATATACAGAGTTCCTGTGTTTTTTAAAGTAAATATTACTTATTTGGGACAGTGCTACAAATTTCTTATTGCAGACAAGGCAACTGTTAACCATTTTATTCAATTTATGATTAATATTTCATCTGACCACATCCAGTAAGAAACCTATGAAAAACTTATTCAACTAAATCTGTGTCTTCACATACGGCATTTGCGAACTTTATTACTGAACCAGTTATATTATGAAATATTTATTATTTACTTCGCAAGTTACAGCCTGTGCATAGGGTGTTTTTAAGTACAGGGTGAAGTGTAAAAGATAATATCTGCAGCTACAGTAGTTGTTTGGGCATGAAACCAGACATGTGCAGTTGGACCACAAGATAACAACTGAGCCAAACTTCTAAATCAGAACCGTACATAGCCCTATACGTAGGTTCTTACAGCGTATAGTTACACATGCTTTAATATTAGCTGTGATAAATACTGTGAATGGTAAAGCGTAAAGTGTATACAATTAAATTAATGATTTCAAGGACGATAATTGAAAATTCTCGTTGTACGTCTACTATTTATGGTAAAGGTATAAATGATACACTGATTCATATCCTTTTTACTCCTGTTTCCACAGATTTTATACAATTGGAAGTTTTGGGCAGAACTATAAAAAGTGTACACAAGAAAAAATAAATGTACAATAAAAGCTAAATAATCTTAATATCTAAATAGTGTGCGTTGTTCGTTGTACATCTTGTGGACATATATTGCCATGATTTTAATATTTATGTCTTCGTTGAAAATATATGGTGATCCTTAATAAGACTTCAATTAAAATATCTATCACTACTAGTTATTAAAATTACTAATCATGTAAGTAGTTACCTCGATGCATCATACCAAAATCTCCAATTTGAATATTTGATCACTTTGGTGTCATGAATACTTTTGAAGAAATAATTATTTTATGATTTTGTTCTGTTAGTTGTATTTAACTCAATACCTCCTTTCGTTTCGATCTTCCACGTAATATTTACGAATAATTGTCTTTGTATTTCAATTATGTAATATTTGCCACCAGTTTCTCATCTGTACTGGGCTTGGCTCTCGCTACACGCGTGTACATATTAAGTAATATTTCGGTTTTGCGCAAATAGCCAGAGTCTAGGAGTCCTATAACTCGAGCAGAATTGTCAGCCACATTTTCCCCAAAGTGTAGGATTTCTCACGTTCCTCACGGAGCTAATGCGTGATCTTACGTTCCACTCATTTTTCAAATTTATCACTTTATACGCATGGAACTTGTATCAATTATTTCGCGAAGAGCTGCACCATGTTCTCTATTTAATTTAATTTGCGGTAATAATTTATAAGGCTATATACCAACAGTTCACGAACTTATATTCTTTACTACATTGTGGAATTATCAGCAGGTGGGAAAGCTCTTAGATACTGAATGTAGGTGAACACGTTAAGCGAATTATATCTTAAAATAGATCAAATTTTCACCCAGTCCTAATCGTACCTCTGTGAGAACTGAATGATATGAGATAATTTCAGTTAAATATGACGCACTCGGATCGACTGGTTAGTAAAGGAATAAGTTGTTGGCCGTATTGGAGCTTCTAATAGTTAGGCACAGATTGTTACTACATAATACCCTCACTTAAAAGCAATATAGACGTGTTCATAGGTCATTACAGATACCAGTTCCTAACTAACTTTCATATTCTTTGCCTACATTTCTATAGCCAAATAGCATTGAACTGAAATTATTATGCGACATGAAAAAGGTATTCTAAAATTATACACAGTCATTATTTGTTAATTTTGAGTAAGACTTACTTTTATTTTATTAAGATGTTAAAAATTGATGTGTCTGTCAAAACTCGCTGCGTTTTAAACGGTAACACACCATTAATATAGTAGTGAACAAGTAATTGCAACAGAACACAGAAGTGCATTATTGAGTGAGTAACTGACGCGAAGTCAGTTCAATAGCTTGTGACAATCCACATCATCTGTATCTCTTATTTTCAAGCAGTCTCGCATAAATCTTGCGTGAAATACAGTTCAACTCGTTAAATCTACTAAGTTTTTCGAACTATTAGCGTTAGGTGAGAAACGGAAGAAGTTTTATGCTTATTAGTTCTAAGAAACGCAAGTGTAGCTCCGAAACCAGTTTGACAAATAATTTTTAAAAAAATTGTGACTGCTAACGAAAGACGGTGTATATAGCCCTCAATTAATAATTAACTATCTTATCATTTGTTTATTGAAGAAAATCCTTATTTAAATAACTTGGTAGGTAATGAAGTATTACATTTTAACCAAACGATAAATCAGTGGCAAAATACTCTCCTCTTTGTATATAATCATTTACACAAAATATCGTTATGACATTTCTAACCGCTTGTGAGGTATTTCAGTCTGGTTTATCGCTGGTGCACGCACTCGGAAATGAGTTCGTTACTTAAATTAAAATTTCGCGATGTGGGCGGTGTAGACATCTGAAGTCGAAAATAAAATTCAATATGTAAGGAAATTTTCTCTCGCAGCTACATATGGTGTAATATGCACTATACTCTGTATCATAGCAAGCAGGATGTTACATTAAATCTGAATCTAACGCAGTTTCTTACGGAAATGCAAAAATCACAAGAACTGCGGCTATGAACGACATTACATAGCGAACGTAGCGTGAAACTCAAATGTATTTATAAAATGTAGCTTGTGAAATCGTGTAAAACTGATTGCTGGGCATGCGCATGTTGTTTGTGACGCTCCATGACAAACAGAGTTGAGGGAAACAAAAAATGTTCACATGTTTGTAAATCTATGGGAATTAACTGCGTTGGTTATTAGTCCCTAGTCTTACAAACTAAGTTAAACTAACCTAAAGACAACACACACACACACCAAGGAGGACTGGAAACTGGAACTTCCGACGGCGAGCAACCCCGCGCTCCGCACCGAGACGCCTTAGACCGCTATGCTACTCCACCGCGGCGAGGGAAACAGCGCACGATTCATTTTGGGTAGGTATGAGCCCCGGCTATGGTTCAAATGTTCAAATGTTTGTTAAGCTTATGGGACTTAACTACGGGGTCATCAGTCCCTAAACTTACAAACTACTTATGAACTACTTACAAACTAGGACGGCACAAATATCCAAGCCCGAGGGGGGATTCGAACCCCCGACCGTAATGGCCGTGCTGACCGTGACTGGAGCGCCTCAGTCACCTCGGCCACCGCGGCCGGCTCCGGCTATGGTCCTTGACGTGACGTGCAGATGGAACAAGTGCAGACATGTCCGACAATCATGTCTGGCAAAATGGACTGGATCCGGTCATATTAATAGCTTCCTCTTGTAAAGGCGCAAAATACGTTTGCCAACCCGCGCGTATGTGAAACGTAGCGGTCTACCGTACAGTAGCCCAATGCATAGAAACAGCTTGTCGTGTCACTGTGCGCAAACCACCTCACTGGATGTGGATGAAACTAGTTTCTGCAACAGTGTCACTTTTTACTTTTTCTATATAGCGTATGGTACAAGGAAAAAAAGATTACCGATATGGCTCCATTCAGATTCTAATCTCTCTAATTTTGTCCTAATGGTCCTTTCGTTAAATCTATGTAAGATGGTACAATATATTGGATGAGTCTTCAAGAAACGTTCGCTCTCGGAACTGTTCAGTAGCCTCTCCTCTCTTGCAGCGTCTGCCACTAGAGTTGGCTGATCATCAGCAAGACACTTTCGTGATTCAAACCTAAATCTGTAACGGAGCGTGCTGTATCGTCTGCGACACCTCTATCATTCACTCCTGTTACGTGACTCACACTGACATGCGATATTCAGGAATTGGTCGAACTAGTATTTTGTAAGCTACCTCCACTTCAAATCTCTCCTTCAACATACTCCCAGATATTTTGTTACAGCAACTGCTTTAAGAGAGAATTCTGCAATATTGCAATCTCATAATAAATGCTCTTTTTCTCTATGTATAAGCCATAAATTACATTTCGTGATGTTGGTTGTCGTTGATACTCCCTGCATCAAGCGTCAATACACTGTAAATCCTACTGCATTTTGCAAAATTTTTCCAGAGTTGATACTTCTCGAAATAATTCAGAATCATCAGAGATAATCCCTTTGGTGTTCCATCGTTATTTACTACCTTAGCTGTATATATTATGAAAGGTGACAGCCCTATATAACATTCATTTGGGGTTCGCCAGAAATTAGTCACATCAGAAGACCTCTCTCCCTTGAGAATGACGTATGGTTTTCTGTCCGATGGAAACTCTTCCACAAAATCACACAGTGAGTTTGATATGCGGAGGCTCACTTGTTCTTCATTTGGAGATAGTGCCGAACTGTATCGAACGCCTCCCGAAATGCGAGAAACACAAAATCTGCTTGAGAGACTGAATCTACTACTATCTGGGAATAACGGAGAAACAGAACTATCTGGTATCACACGATCGTTGCTTTCAGAACCCGTGTTGAAATGTTTGTTAATCTTAAGGGACTTAACTGTGGAGTCATCAGTCCCTAAACTTACAAACTACTTGTGAACTACCTTATACTAAAGACAACACAAACATCCATGCCCGAGGGGGGATTCGAACCCCCGACTGTAGTGGCCGTGCAGACTGTGACTGGCGCGCCGCAGACCGCTCGGCCACTGCGGCCGGCAGAACCCGTGTTAATTCCTACGCATCTCTTCGTCTACCCTTCTCAAAAACGAGCGTGACATCCACACTTTCCGATCATCAGGTAAGCTTCGTTCCTTTTTATTAGATTTATCTTCATTTGATAATTACTACATAATCAGTGCGACAGCGATACGTTTCCTCCCTACTGGTGAACCGACCATTAAGAAAACTTTGACATATTTAAGTCACTTATCAGTAAACTTAAAATCATGGTAGCTATTTCATGTCACGTGAAATAAGTATATTTTTACGTGAATTTTATGAATGTTTTACCATTTCAAGAAATCTGTACTTACTGCCTTTACCTTCACGAATGATCATTCTGCATTTGTTGCCTATCTTGTTACAGGAATTGATAACTGTTTTCCATTCTCTGCTTCTGAAGTTTGATTATGTGCATACTTGATTGCTTTGATGAAATGTATACGACATAATCACGGCTACGCAAATGACGCCGACGCAGCGTAACTCAGAGCTTGCTGAAGACGTGTAACAACTTGATGAAGCGCTACTCAGATTTGTGTGAAGAGGACGTACCGGCATCTGTATCACGCTACACAGACTGTATACCGCGTGCTTCTCTTTACTGCCCTTTATTTCCAGCGCTATTCTAATATACCTGTTCACATTTTCTTAAATAAAAAATATCTAAAGGTTCGTTCAGTTTCCTCTTACATGTGAAGTAATATCTTTGTCATATCATTTCGGCTGTTCTACAACATTCTTTGATAAATTATTACACTGGGTCTCTTATATAATAATTCATTGACTCAAATCTGTATTCCATAAAAAATACTGGGAATTTCCCAATGTTAGCACTGTTAAGTACAAAAAAACTAGTTTCAGCTGATATCTGAAAAAGCATTATCTGTTTCGTGTTTTCGTCTTTTGTAACCGAGGAAGAAATAATTTATTTAAACACTTGTCGGTAGCAATATGATGACATTTGAAGTAAGTAAACTATATGGCGTCAGTTGTAGATAAACAAAGCGATATATTTTGAGTTTTGTGATAGGACAGTAGCTGTAGTTTGTCTGTAAAAAAATTGCTTAAAGCACCCTTGTGGTGGCTATCACTAAAAACATTTTTAAACTGTTTGGCAACCATTGTTGGCGAACTGAAATTGGAGATCGATGCTATAACAGCAAGAAGGGCATTTTACACTTCCTCAGTCTTCTATGGTTGGCTTAAGATTGAATTTTGAAATACTTTAACCGTCATACACTTCAAATACTTAACGACGCTTGCAAGCAATCCGCAAGGAATTTCAGTACGGAGATCATATTTACTGTCTATCTAGGTAAATATTCATTACATAGATGCGTGATAATGAAATAATAAATTTATTTATATAACAAACTTTAGAATGACCTACAAGAAGGAAGTCAGTACCAAGACTAAGTTAGCGGTGCACCGCTCTATCTTTCGATCATCTTTGTTGTTCGTTAGTGAAAGCTGGGTAAACACGGGTTACAGTTACGAAAGTAGCAAGAATAATTGCAGGCACTAATACATGGGAATAATGGCAGGAAGGTGTTCATAATGAGATAATCAAAGAAAAACTGGGAATGAACACCATAGATGAAGCAGTTACAGCGAACAGGCTGAGATGGTGGGGTCATGTTACACGAATGGGAGAAGCAAGGTTACCTAAGAGATTCGTGGGTTCGATAGCGGAGTGTAAGAGGAGCCGAGATAGACCAAGAAGAAATGACTTACGAGGGGAAGTTGGAAAATAAGTTTCCCCTGACGACTGTGGGCAGGTTTGTGTATGAAAGGAAAAAATAGAATAAGACATTAAAGATAAGACATATCTCTAATTCCGTACATAATTTCCAAGTACATTGCGACATTTGTCAAACCGCTTTATAAGCTTCGAAAAACCGTCCAGGAAACAAAACAGGGCGTTGCATACGGAGAAAGCGTTGAACGGCTATGGTGTGAAAACATCCGTCAATCCCTGTCCGAAAGAAGTTCAAAAGCACTCCGTCTACAGATAAAGTGTACTCACCGTTATCTGGGACGCCCAAGTAGTTTTTTGTTGCTGGACTTTTTGGAGGATACAACTATCAATGCTTCGCATTACTGTGCCACTCCGTCGAAATTTAAAGAGGTGATTGGGAAAAAGTGGCCTGGCCTTCTCAGATCTGACGTTCTGCTGTTGGATGATAATGAGAGAGAATACTCTGCGTCGGAAACGCAAAGCCATATTGAAACTCTTGGTTGGAAGCGCCTACACCATCCACCATACAGTCTTGATCTCGCACCGAGTGCCTTCCTTCTGTTTCCAGCTTTGAAGACGACTCTCGGCAGAAGGCGCTTTGGAATCAGTGCTGACGTCAAACAAGCCGTTGCGACCTTTCTATCGGTACTCACCAATAAGAATTGGGCAATACGTAACTCCGGGTAGTATAAGGTTTATGGCTCGTTGTCTCTGTTCGCGTCAGTTATGTATGTCAGCTTCTATGCCCTAAACAGCGACCCAATCTTTTTAAATAATATCAATAATTAACCTGTAGTTTAGCCAGCCTGTCAATCTGCATATTATGACGTGAAAATATATTTAAACAAACATAAATAAAACCTCTAAACACCTAACAAAATGGATTCTAAGGTAAAGAAGTGATTCACTCACGAAGTAGTTCATTATAAATGAAGTTTATTACTCATTTTGGAAATGCAAATGCGAAGGTGGTGTTACTTTATACATCGGTAAATAACTGAATATTTCCCCAACTATTGTTCATGAGAGTCAAAAAAAGTATCACACGCATTCGAGAGCAAAAGTTCCAAATTATCACTCGTAAATTAGTGTAGCCCATCGAACATTGCAGTTCCACATTGAAAGACCACCGTTAATTGTAAAATTAATTCTGGCTGAAGGGAACCAGTTAAAAGCTTACTTTAAACATATAACTCTGGCCGTAAAACCAGCTAAAGGATTCGCGTGAACTACTGACTACTTCCTGCAACAGAATCTTGTTCCCTGGCCCGGAATTTAGAACTGACTCAAACTTTACTTTAGCAGCAGGAAGACAAAGAGACGGTGGCCAACATAATTCAACATACGAGAATTACACACAGTCATTAATATACAAGCCACCCCGAACTAAGCCCTTTATGAAGGTGGCTGTGAGAATATTTATGGCGCAATGGAATTAAAAATATGATAATTTGCATCTGAATTTGTCCTCAGCACTGGTGATAAACAACATTAAACTAATATTCATAATTAGGATAAAGTTTCACTGATAATAAAATATTTATTCACTTCAAACATGAGCAAATGGGGCACCACTTTTGTTAAACAATAAAAATGCATCCCCATTTTAAATAACTTAAAGCAATCTGAACTGAACATCGCTGGAGGGGGTATTTACAATAAACAAGCATTCAGCCACTCACACGCGCAAAGCAAAGCGAAACTCACCCAACCCAACGTGCTGATACGAAGCAGAAGTAAGCGCCGTATCATAGGCGAAATTCAACGTACCAGGATGTACCACATAACACAAGAAAAAATAAACATCGTAGGTCGCTATGGTCTGTCTTTATTTACTTGAGATTGTGGTGTCGCACAAGTCCAAAGTGCGCGCCACCTACTTTCGCCGCGCGCCGCCATGCACGCACGGCGCGGCGTTCTTACGACGTCAGCCACGAGCGCCCTCTGTTACAACTCCGCTCGTGGCCACCACTGAACGACATCGTTCACTTCGGACTGAGATAGGAACCAGTAAAGACTTCGGAATCAGATAGGCACCAGTGAAGACTTGGCTATCAGTTAGGCACTAGGCAGGACTCTAGCTCAACTATGTATCAACATTCTGCAGTACTATGTAAAAGTTAAGTATTGTATAAATTCTGTGCATTATATATCTCGTTCTAATTTACTCTAGTGTTTCTAGTTTCTGGCTGCTCCCCTCCGTACCTGCACCAGCGTCGGTCTCATTCCACTCGGCCACCGACACCAACGACGGAACGAGATACAAAAGCGGCGACGAGGCTGGGACACAAAAGTGGCGACGAGGATGGGATACAAAAGAGATGGTACGCGATAATATCAAGATTCATTTTCATTCCAAATCAAACCGTGAGAATGCAGACTTACTGAGACACCCGGCACGTGTCTGCTACATTACATATTCGCACCTCACTGAAGGCGAAGTGCTTATAGATCGCATTTATTTCGACAACAACCAACAGAATCACAGATTACGAAACAAGAATGCACTACAGGAAGGCACTGGTGGGTGAGCAGTGGCGAGAACTCAAGTCACTAGCTATAAATCATTGAAGTCGGAGTTCGGAGCCACATGGTTCCGAAAACCAGTAAAAGTACAAAAATTAAATTTAGAAAAAATAAAGAAAAATAGCTACGGCATGCAACCCTTAGAAATGCGTAGGATATCATAAGGAAACTAAAGAAACACAATTAGGCGCGATTGGGAAGGTTTTACACGGATGAACGAAGTCCAGTCTTCAAAAATCAGAAAAAATGAAATAAATACAAATTTGGAGTAAATCAATCAAGAAATATGGCTAGCAGCCCCTAGAAATACGTAGTATTTCATAAGCAATTTAATAAAGGGGGTCGTACAAGGCTAGTAGAGAATTTACTGGTGGAGTCTGAATGCAAAATACAAGTTTGGAAACGAAACAACACATGATCGGAGAAACGTATCCCGAAAACTGAACCTGAGATCTGAAGTCTACCAAACCAGACAACGAATCGCTACCATCCTCAAGGGAGGAAAGAAAGTCACAACACCTTATCAGGTCGAAGCGCAGCGACCGAATGTCCAGATCGGCAACACAGTCTCCTCCACCACCGGAAATCCACTGGAAATCGGTAGAAACCCCTGGAAAAACCGAGGTGGTGGGGAGAGCTGAAACTCGCGCGTCTTGCCGAGGCTCGCTAACTGGGCATTGCCAACCCAACTGATAACCAAAGGGTGGAGGAACCTCTTTCGTAACATCAAAAGAAGAGGTTGGTAACGACTACCAATCGATACGAAGCCAGAGAAACACTAGAACCGAGCAGCCAGCAGCCGACGACGAAAATTCTCATACATACACACTGACCGCCATGTTAGATCTTCATACATGTACATACAGCATAAAGCAAGTACACATTCTCACAGGGACAGTGGTGTCACGGAGAAACCGTTCATATTACCACATTAATTGACACAATGATAAATTATTAGCGTAATAAAATCCCAGCAATATTACAGAAACTAACATTTAAAACATGAAATGCTATTCCTCATGCCTCTGAACGAGAGGTGTCTCGTTTACCAAAAAAGGGCATCTAGTGAGCTTAGATAATTTACAAGGTTAAAAACCTAGGGAAGACGGCAGACAGACGTCTTTCAACATTAATCCCTGATTAAAGTATTTGTTATAAAACACAGTTTGTAATCATACGAGTACACGATTGCTGAATTATCACAGTTCCACAGCCCTACTACCGTGCATAGTTTATCACTTTTTAAGCAGAGAATAAGTTCAGCAGTCCACACGTGCCTATCTCATTGAATCACAATTTCGTAACGCGGCTTCAGACCGCTCAGCGTCACAACCTTTCACCACCACCCCCAAGTTAAGAGTCCCTCCCCAAGCGTTCGAAAGTGTGCTCTACGTACTCCCAAAATTGTATCCTTCCGCGCATCCTAACGCCTCATCTTTCAAATAAAATTACCGTTCCAAAATATTATACATTTTAATATCACAGAATTAAATGCTATGCCATACAAACGTTGTTTACATTTAACAAACACATATATATTTAACAATACTATAAAACGGTTGACACTGAAGCTCTTTGCTCAAATAGCCATTAAGCATGGTGTCTCACTGTTCAAATATACTGCCGCTGTCGAAATATAGTTACAAAATTAATATTTAATTTATCATGGCTTTTTATACAAATATATTCAGTTCTTGTCCACAAAAAAATTATAATTGTTTATATATATAAATTATCTGCTGCATTTCTACTGATTTTAGTCGGCCATGAAATATTTAAGTGACAGTCTACAACATAAAAAAGGCACGTTACTAAGAATAATATTAAATATAATGAAATACATATATAAATGTAATGCACTTTTCTGGGTTCATGTTTTGTGTTTCTTTGGTGGTATCTCTGTTCTGTCACAAGAATCAAATCAAAATGTTCAAATGTTTGTTAAGCTTAAGGGACTTAACTACGGGGTCATCAGTCCCTAAACTTACAAACAACTTATGAACTACCTACAACTAAGGACTGGCACAAATATCCATACCCGAGGGGGGATTCGAACCCCTGACCGTAGTGGCCGAACAGACCGTGACTGAAGCGCCTCAATCCCCTCGGCCACCGCGGCCGGCGTCACAAGAATATTATTACCTCAACGAAAATCAGAACAAGAGAGAAAAACAGTTTATTGAAAGAATACGGAAATAACGTGGTACGTCTATTAAGATAGGTAGTGTTGTGTAATACTGCCCATTTGCTTCTTAATCTGTTACTGATAAACACTATGTATCAATAACTGTAAATATAAGTCTTATAATATTATTATTATAGTAGTGATATTTATCGCCTTTTTATCTGTAAGGGATATTTAAATTGTAATTACGGCGTTTGATTCTCCCAAGTCTCCTGAATCCATTCATATAATTATATTTGCCGGATGATCATTCCCTGATTTTATATGGATTTTTAGAATAATGTGTGTGGCTATATTGTATTTCAGTTACAATTTGGAACAGCCGCCCTCGTTCAGCCAAGAGCGTTTCCAGATTCAGAGCAGATTAGGAAAACGCTGACTACCTGTATTCCATTCACTAGTTCCAAACTGTTAGCCGGCTTTCTGTGGAACCCAACAGCCTGACAAAACCCACCTTTCACATGGAAACAATCAGCTTCCTCCTGTATCTGTAATGTCACACCGTTTAACAATTTTTCCATATGCAACGCCATGATTTTTTCCTGGAAGGCTTTTTCAATAGTATAAAGTGGTTTGACAATTTTTTTCCTACCCCGTATGCATCTCCGACCACAGTCGATAGGGCAAACTTATTTTTGCAACTCCCCTTCGTACATTCGGTGAAGAATTGTTTTGAAGTAAAAGACGTAAAATCAGACGAGCCATCAATGTTAGTATTGAATAGGGTATCATGGAGGAATTTCATTAGGGGTATTATGCTCCAGCCTGAACGCTGGAAGCCATAATCAGTCTCTAATGATGATGACTTTAGAATGGCCGGCCGCGGTGGCCGAGGAGACTAAGGCGCTCCAGTCATTGTCTGCACGGCCACTACGGTCGGGGGTTCGAATCCCCCCTCGGGCATGGATATTTGTGCCGTCCTAGTTCGTAAGTAGTTCATAAGTAGTTTGTAAGTTTAGGGACTGATGACCCCGTAGTTGAGTCCCATAGACTACACAAACATTTGAACATTTTTGACTTTAGAATGATAGAAACCATTGTAAACGGTAGTATAATGTGTCTTTCTATGAGTCATCAGGCAAATTTTCTCTAACGTTTCGGTACATGTATGCAAATTCGCCATTTCATTGTGTATCTAGAATGATACCAAACAGCTGCTCTTTCACGCGCATGTTCTAGATGGAAGGTTCCTCTTTGTTCCCCATTACAAATCAAGTGAGTTTTGTAGCTTAACTTGACGTGTCCATTCGCTACGGTGATCCCAAATTAGCCGCGGTGAAGTGACCGAGTGCTTTGAGGCGCTTCGCTCCGATGCGCGAGGCCGTTCCCCGTCGGAGGTTGAATCCCCCCTCGGGAATTAATGTTTGTGCTGTCTTTAGTATAAGTTACTTTATAAGTAGTTTGTAAGTTTAGGGTCTGATGACCACGCAGTTAAGTCCAATTAGCTTAACAGAAATTTGAATGTTTTGCGTTTTGACCCCAAATTAGTCCAGTTCGATATTCGTTTTATGAATATGTATGAAGAGGAAGACTAAGGAATTAAGAATAATTTATACTCCATTTGAGACTGACAATAAGTAGCGTTACAGCATACTAGTAACAGTCGGCGCGGAATAGAACAGTACACGGATCACTGATGCATTTCTAATTACTCTGCAAGTCTTACTGTCTTATGTACGGATGTAGAAACAAGAAGCGTTAAAAATAAGAGGTAATCTCAGCTGAATTGACGATATATTCAGATATAGTAACACAGTTCCAAACAAATTGTGTCACATCAACAGTTTAGTCACGACTGTTGTGTCTGGATAAATGGCTGTAGGAATTAGGGCACATTCTTATAGAATTACCTTTAATACAAAGATTTTAATAACATCACAAATTAATTTTGGATCTGTTTTCCGATCGTTGTGCAGCAGCGACCGTTGATCATTCCCGAGAATGAAACAGCGCTCAGGCATGAAATGGTTTCTTGCCATCACCAATATTAGAGAGTATATAAGGGAATGTAGTTACAACAGAAAACGTTAACACTATTTTTTTTCCTTATGAACCACGCATGCATGTTATTTTGTAAGAAGTTGCGTTGGTCGCTTTCTGAGAATAGATGGGAGAGAGGGTGAGAGAGAATGAGAGACCGGAATCTAGTGACGGCTGGCGTTCTACTTCGACAGGGGTGACATCTGCAAGGCTTCCATCCGACGGTTGGAATACTATTCTACGCCTTTACAATACAGCAGGCCATGGAGCGATATGTACAGATACCAATCTGACCATCATTAGTATGATCAGCAAATATTCGTTGGTGTCAGTAGGATTCAAAGTATTGTCCATCTATGAAGAACTGGGTTCTTATTAAGTAACCATAGTCTACTGAATATGCTGAAATTGTTCCTTTGCGAAAATACGATTGTTTATCTTCATTAATCCCAACATTCTCTACCTTCAATGACCACATTCTCCTTAGGACACATGGCTCTAGTATTCGTTCCTACTCTCATTTTATATGTAGAAACAATCCTATATTGATAGTTCTACCGTCATATTTCTTATTTAATATTGTTGTGACACAAATTTGTAACAGTTTTCTGCTGACATGACATGTAATGTTTGTAAATCTATGGAACCAAACCAGTGTTGGCATCTGTCCTTGTACATACAAACTACTTAAACTAACCTAAGGGCAAAACACACACACACACACACACACACACACACTCACACAAACACACCGGCGCCTGACCGAGGACTCGAACCTCTGACGGGAGCAGCTTCGTAGTCCCTGACAAGTCGCCTAGGACCACTCGGTTATTCCCACGTGCCTGTTTTCTGATAATTTCATGATTGGAGCATCGGTATATTAATATTATTTATATTGACATCGCAGTATCGTGTATTATGACGCAATAAAAAACGACTACACCAGACCAATATAGCTACGGACACGCAAACACTTGGCAACAGGAATTCCTACAATTCTGCAAGTGTCCGCGCAGTACGAACTCAGCAACGCGTGTAATATGAGACTTTCTGAAGGATAGTTAAATAATCGCCTCATACGACATGGTGACAGATTGCTTGATGTCCACAGCGTGTTCATCCTGAATGTTACGTGTTCATAAAGTGTGTGTCTCGAATTAGCAGTTGACACAAATAATACGGACAGCAGGGAACTTTGAAGTTCAACTCATGAAGCCTTGACTTTAGTTTTATCAGTGATCACTGTACTTCTACGACTTGAGTATTCATTTACTTGCAGTGAAATTCTCATGTGTTACTAAAGTTGTGGTATTTTTGTGTTAAAATGTACCTACATACAACTACCAAACAACGTATAGTTGACGTTCTCTGTTTTTGTATTTTTAGTGTTTTGTGGTCTGAAATAACCTAGCCACATAAGAACTATGAATACCTTCAAGGCTATGTGGTAAATAACATGAGTAACGTGGGATTCTCTGAGAACTCTCCACTCGCAATGTCGCAGTTTTCTCTGAATGAACGTATCTGTGCGTGATTTATTGAGACATTTCCCTTAGAAGAGGCCTTTTAGGAGTAACTGATTCCCACTCTCGATACGATGGAGTGACAAACGTACGACTGATCGATTACGGCGGAAGGGCGTGAAGGATGGTGGCGATCTGTTCAGGTACCTATCCACGGAGCCGGAAACGATGCCGCAAGTGCTACTAATATTTCTCTGCTGCGATTGTGGAGCGGACAGCGCCAACGGCCCCAGTACATCGCCGTGCCGTCTGCTGCACCGTGTCAATAAAGTATACACGAACCGCACCTAGCAAACAATTTCAATTTTGGATACAAAATCTCTTGTTTAGATGTTATAATTCAGATATATAAGTGGAAGTGTCAAAATTGAGACAACATTTTTTTGAAACTAGAATAACTTACTCAGTTCTTCTCCGAACCTCTCATTTAGAACAAAACAAAGATATAAATAAATTAAGATCGGAAAACTATTAATTCTTGTATCAATACTTCTATATCTATAAATAATTTTTCATTATGCTTGTCGATACATACCTCTGTCTAGTCATTACATTATGTAGTTACTACTTAAAAATGTTATATTCGAAATCCGCCGAGAAGCAGCTGCAACAATTTTTCGTCATTCAAAACAGTGAATCATAAGAAAGAATATTAAACATATACGTTAAATACTGTAGAATACAATTTATGTCATAATTTGTCCGAGGAAAATAGCTCAACATTTGTGAACGTGAAACCTTATTTAAACGTGGTGTGTTTGAAGTACCTGTCTGAACAACCTAACTCGTGTTTGAGAGATTTTTCCTTTTGTTTTCTTTAATCATATGGCAAATATTTGTAAATTTACGGGATCAAACTACACTGGGCAACAGTCCCTAGGCGTACGAACTACTTAAACTACCATAAGGACAATACACACAGCCGGCCGCGGTGGCCGAGGGGACTGAGGGGCTCCAGTCACGGTCTGCACAGCCACTACGGTCGGGGGTTCGAATCCCCCCTCGGGCATGGATATTTGTGTCGTCCTTAATGTTAGCTAGTTCATAAGTAGTTTGTAAGTTTAGTGACTGATGACCCCGTAGTTAAATCCCATAAGCTATACAAACATTTGAACATTTGAATACACACAGCCGTGTCCGAGGGAGGCTACTACTTTCTCAGTGGGAGCAGCCTCGTAGTTCCTGATATGGCGCTTAGAACCACTTGTCTAATCCCCCGCGGCTAAATTACTTCGAATGATGTTGTAATATCATATAGTTTACTAAATGAGATCATGAAAAATTGGTAGGTTTTTGTAATTCCGTTAAAGCGTGTCTAATTAAAGAGAAACTTTCCACATTGAAATTACTTATTACGCTTCGTTCTCGTTGTCGCTTGTGATCTATAAGACTGCATGACACCATTCTCGATAGTATTTACAAAACTTTTAATAATGTTCACAAGGAATTACAAAGCAAACTACGTCAAACATAGCAGAGAGTATACAAACTAAGTTCAAGATTATGTTCCATAAACCCCACATAGCAAACTGGGAAAGGTACTCATGAAGTACCCTCCCATCATCTCTTGCTATATTAATCTCCTTTTTTTATCGTTTTTCTATAGCTACTCTCTCTGCTACGTGGAAATAGACGCTGTTAGAAACACACAGTTTTAATTCTGAATTTTTGTACATAACAATTAAGCATTCCATATTTCCAACATGTATAGTTGTAGAATTATGGCAATAATTTTAAGTGTACGACATCTTTGCCTTTCCTTCTGGTGGCCGGCCGCAGTGGCCGAGCGGTCTGCGACGCCCCAGTCACAGTCTGCACGGCCGCTACGGTCGGGGGTTTGAATCCCCTTTCGGGCATGGATGTTTGTATTGTCTTTAGTATAAGCTAGTTCATAAGTAGTTTGTAAGTTTAGGGACTGATGACCTCGCAGTTAAGCCCCTTAAGCTTAACAAACATTTCCTTCTGGTAACTATTGACATCTTTGTTTGCTCTAGACATTTGGTAGAAGATACGAACTGCCATTCGACAGGCGCCTATTACCAGTTCAGTAACAGAACCCCAGTAGTTAACATAATAAGTTGATGAGCTGTACTTTAAAGTGTCGCATTCGTTATTACCTCAGTTGAATACAAACACACGTTTTTCAGGTACTCCACATACATAGTAGAAGGTGTTCACTGAACTACGAATATCCTAAATAGCCACATTTTATTTAAAGGAATTTAAAAGAAAATTTCATCAAAGGTACATTTGTATACGGCCATTCAATGTCCCGTTTAGTCGTCCATCCCAACTATAATTAAACGGTGTAATCTTTGGTCTTCTTTTGTTGGTACTCTTTAAGCATTTCAATATCAAACGTTTCTAATTATTCTGTAAGGAATATCATTATCTCTTCGAATGAAACAGAAATGGTACTCGGACAATTGATTCTATGTTGAATTATTCGACCTCTAAGCATCAGGCGTACAACTTCCCTTTCTATTCCCTGTATCTCACTATGGTAATTATCAGATTCAGATAACGGCAATTTTACAGTAGTCTATCTTGTGCAAGAATCTTCATCTCTGTGCAGCTACAGTGATCTACATCCCCTTGAAAGTATTTCCATTATTTACAGCGTACCATCGTGATTTGGGAACACTCGAGACGAACAGGTTTATATGGGGCATTCGTGCTCAATCGAGAAGGGTCACAACTTATTATTGGCTTCCAATTGATACCTAAGTTACAGTCGTTTTATGTGAGGCGAAATTGTTTTTTTTTATACAGAAAAATCCCCCGTTTTCACTTGAAAAATGACGTTTGTGTATAATTTATCTGAAACAATTATTAATTTTACGTCATAACACTAACAAATCGTGTAGTGTACCAGGTATTCTTACTAAGAAATTACTCTTCTTACCACATTTAAGTTTAGATAGAATCGTAAATGTCATTAGTTTCTAACAGTATTTTACCTTTCATTACCGTCACGGCAAAGTTTAAATGAAATAATTTAACGAGAGAGCTGTCTACGGCGTTGGAGTAAGAGATCGAAAGGCTAGCGAAACTCTATCGCGGCACGAGTGTGCAGTAGGTTAGATGGGTTCTGAAGAAATGTTTGAGGTTAATTCCATACATTATAGACCGTGAGTGTCCTGTATCGAATTGTTCGTCTCGATTTCCGTTTCACATGTATGATGCATTGTAATAGGTTATCCACTGAAGTCCGTTATAGCCATACACTTCCTTTCATTAACAAGCATAAATTCCACATTTTAGAATGGATAACATCAGCTTATTCCCCCACTTGAATCACATTGTGGCATTTTACGTTCCAGTTTGATCCAATGTTACTTCTTTTGTGATTATATCTACCTAAATCTCACCATTCTTTGGACACCAGATTTCAGTTCCGATTGCCTAGTAGATTATGGATGGACCTTTGATCCGATCTCAATCCATTTACGGAATATTTGTGCTTGTTTTGAACCTAGTAGTCACTTTTCAGTGATGTGAAAATTCTCGGTATGTGCTACGAATCCAGCGTTTTGCTGTCAGTGTCTTTTACCTTTACGATAACTGCGATTTTAGGGACACGCTTGCAGGCCAAGTCTCGTACTGTGCAATACTTCTAAGTGGATGAGCTAAACGGTACCATTCTTACTCTTTCAAAAAAAAATCTCATATTGTCTGTAGAGTAAATATATCATTTCCTTTTTGCATCCACATAAGCCTGTTCCTCAAGTAAACACTGCCAGAATATATGTATCTCTAAGAACACCCTTGATAGAATAGTTGCGGAAAAAAAGTAGATTTGTTTAAAATTCGTTCACGCAGTGCAATGTCCGTTAATAGAACACTCACGCTTCCATTAGATTTCACTACTTACAAATCTTTAATAATGGAATTAAAACTAAAATTCTTGGCTGTTGAGCAACACGTCATCCGAGTGTAGATGTAGATAGGTATTTCAGAATTAATTGTTCACGCTTTTCTTCACCTTGGATAGTCTCTGTAATAATTGCGAATATTGCATTTGCCAATTTGTCACACCACATCTGGGAGTGATAAAGTAGGGTTGACGCTGGTATTAGGAAGACTGACTCTACATCATAACACCTACTCAAACAACATTTTATTTTCTTCCCAAGATTTTTTTTCCTAGTAGGTCATGATAGTTACCTTTGCATCACGCGCTGTAGTCAGTCTCAGTCAGTCGATACCAACACTTTAGAGTCCTGTTTGTTTGGTCACTAAGTAAATCTTATGTCTTATGTGGGTAAGTTTGCTTTTGAGGAATGGGAATCGTTTGTACTCGTCAGCATGAGGTGTTCCTTGTTTGAAAGAGAAATCAGCATTATAATAGCAGTCGAGTCTTGTTTGTTGGTCGTTGTGGAAAGTCTACAATGAATTACTCATAGTGTGAGGCAATTTAAATTTACTTGTGTTGGTGAAGATTTGTTACGTCAGGGCCAAATGGCACGTGGACCAGCTAGGCGGGCGTACTGTCTTGCCTTTGCTCAGCACTTCTTGAAAGTACTCGCTGCGGTGACACATTTCGTGTTTTCTGCCCATAGTGAGATATTTTTCCAACTGCCAGCACTTATTTTCCTGAGTTTCTGCTGCGAAATTAAATGGAAATTTTGTAAAAATTCCTATCAGTTTTCTAAGAATACAGGAATTGTTTTCAAATCGTGTTCAGGATACTGCCATCGTAGCACTTTTTTGAGAGAGTTGTGATAATTTTTTTCCGTCCTTAATGTTAGTCTATTTTTTAATTTATTGTTATTGTTATTATTATTTGTTTTATTTTCGGCGATATTTCTATATCTCAATTAAAATGCATGAGTATCACATGAGACAACATCACTCGCACGATATTACTATTGTAATGAAGTTGTAAAGCAAAAGTAATTCAATTTTTTCCTAACTGCCAGCAGTCAGTAGTGGTATAATGCCCTTACGAGCTATAGCTTGAGTTTTAAGAATTTATTAATATCAAACCAAATCGTATGCAAAGCGGTCTTATGTTCCGTGTCGACGCTTCTGCCATGTTAGCGGCTTCTCTGCGGTTTATGAGTCCATAGTTCCCGCTCAGACCACAGCCGTGTGGTTGGGCAATTGTGTAATTAGGCGAGAAGGAGATGGCCCGTGGGCCTCCGTGCCGCCAACGGGCCAGTTTTGTCTGCTTATAAATCTATAGGACTTACTACCGTGGTTATCAGTCCCTAGGCTACTTACACTAAGTTGAACTAACATAAGGACAACACACACCCACCCACCCACCCACACACACACACACACACACACACACTTGCCCGAGGGAGGACTCGAACCGCCTTAGAGCGCTCGGCCATTCCACTGTGGCACGAGTTTTGTGCCCTCCCCTCATTTACGTACTGCATCTAAGTTAAACTCACATTTCTTGGATGCCATGTCGTTGGACATAGTGAAATGGAAGTACGGGCGTAGTCAAATAGAAGTTTTTTATGTCTCCCATATAGATGAATGAATTGAAGCTGATTGCAGTGTCGTATATCATTATTCGTATTACTCTTCTGTTACTCTCTCCTGAAATATGAAATCGAGTTTTAATTATTCAAGAAAAGTGACAAGGTTTTCCCTGTTTGTCGTAAATCTGCATACTGTATGGTAGGTTCACTACCCCAGAGAGGTTGCAAAATCATTTCCTTGTGTTTAGTTATAACACGATTGTTTCTAAATCCATCTCCTTTTACTTTATTACATAATATTTCACCATTCTTTGCATTAAACAATTGATGCATGCAACGTTCCGTCACCATCCCGTTAAAAATTAATGTGAAATGTGCCAGCGACATTATTAGCCGGAAGACACCAGCTGGACTTCTCAACTAGCTTGTGAAAAAATCTATTTTCTTTGACTTCACTTTGGCGACTTGCGCATTGATTATGATGAAATGATGATGAGGGTAACACACGCACAAACCAGCTCTCGAGCGGTGCAAACCCATGAGCCAGCCGGAAATAGTACTCAGTAGTCAGGTATTAAGAGTCCGCAACGCCATCCACAGTACCACAGCTACGGACATGATGAATTTTTGAAATCGTTTGATGAGCTACAGTCACTAAGACGCAACAGAATCTCGGTTCAGTGTGTGGGCGAAAAATAGTGGACTCTTTACATTCATGAAATAGGTAAATTGTAAACTTTGTTTCTTCATAATACCAAGAGAGATAATCTTACATCACTAGAAATAAATGTACAAATGTTGTAACATCATTAGACCAGAAAATAGTTTCTAACATACCGAAACCGGTCGTCAGCAAAAAAATTGAGATGTGATCTTGGCAAAGGGCCAACATCTTGTTTTAAATTGGAAGCGTTAACTGCATAAGAACACCCTGTTTCCAGCTTCTGTAAATTAACCTGAAAGATGTCAAACAGCCACAGAAGTCCTTAATGCAATTCTAATTTTTAAGTGGTCGCGTTTAACACCTCTGGGTTTGAAAACATTAATCACATAAAATGACTTCAAATTTTTTGTAATGACACTACATTTTATATTGTGGTACCCGGCGTGTTGCTGCCAAAAAAGAAATGATTGTGCAATCAGATGAACGTTATGACAGCGCATAAAATACAAACAAATGTGTATGAAGTTTCCAAACTTCCATTAGTCCGTCTCCTCCTTTCCCTTTTCTCTGTTCAGCCGTTCTCGCCCGGCTACTCCTGTTCGTTTCTCTGTCCCTTTCCTCCTCCCCCTCCCTCTGTTCATCTCCTTTCACGTGTCTGTCACCATCTCCCCTCTCTCATTCTCCTCCTCTCCGCTCTCTCTCCGTCTCCTCCCTCCCATTCCTGTCCGTCTCCTCCTCCACCTACTAGTCTCCCTTCTACATATGAAAACACACATATGTGCGCCAAATTTCGTGGTGACTGGTCAAGCGGTGTCAAAGTCGTAAGGCACCCTCCGCCACTGACTTGCAGATTATAAAAATCTCCTTCATGACGACATACATTTATGTGCTGACTTTCATGGTGACCAGTCAGTCAATTTGGCTGTTTGTTGTAACGTATCCTCCGCCATGCACCTACGGAGGCTTGCGAAAGGTAGCCCCTTTGTTAATTCGGGGTGTGAACTACGTACTTTCCAAATTTCATTCAATTCCGTCCAGCCGTTTCAGCGTGAAGAGAAACAAACAATTAACCCATTGTAAGGTACCCTCCTCCACGTATCTTACGGTGGCTTACAAAAGGTAGCCCATGTATTAATGCAGGGTACAATCCATCTTCTTCCCGAATTTCAATCATATCCTTCCAGCCATTTCCCGTTAAGGCGTAAGAAACGAATTAACAAATTGTAAAGCACCCTCCCTCATGCAAGCACTGAGTTGACAATGTTTTATCGCAATCGGATGAACGGTATGGCAGTGCATGAAATACGAACAAAAAGTCAAACAAACATCAATTTTTATATATTAGATTACATGGTAACTTTCTGCACTCTACTTTCATCGTGTGTGAGAAAAGAAATAGTAGTCTTTTAGAGCATAGGAAATACAGGTGCATTTTCATCAGGCAGTGCTGCGCAGACACATACCGCAAAGAGATGCCACGTGGTGTATGAGTTGACGGAAGGAAATTGAGATAAGTGAATTAAGCAGATAATAGAACGATGTGGAGTGCTGTTTGTTCTCCCGTTTGAACACGTCCCGTAACAAAATATTTGACAATGGAGGTGACAGCTAGCTGAGGGCGGAGCTCAAGAGTCGTTGTGATTGTCCTGCACGCCTATTGATTGGTTTGCGTGTCAGAAACTGCTGTGACACGCAACTGTCACATCAAATGGAGCGTTCGAGTCTCAAACAAACAGAGTTCAATTTCCACTTCACTTAATGACAAGAATAGGATCACCGAGGTACAGTTCCGATTCCTGTATAATCTAATTTCTTTGGCAACGGCACTGTGTAATAGACCTATCGTGTTCCCCTGTAGGTTAACAGAGCCTTGTCCCATAAATTCACTGCCATGAATGCCACGCTACGCATCATCTCAGCAGTTGTTTCGCAAGTTACATAATAATACAACTATTGCAAATATTTTTTCATTACACTTGAATTTTAGAGATCTACTCAGGTTGTCATACATTAATTCATCTTCTATATAAGACTTAAAATGGAGACTATTTATTAAATACTGTGTTCAAATATCTTGCTGTTCTAGGAACCAATATTAGATGATATTTTACAGTGCGTTTATTCAGGCGTATTTAGTATATTTTGGGGTAATATAATATGTCTTTATCTGATGCGGTTTTATTTTTTATACTCTTTTTTTACTTTTGAGCCTTGAAAACCACCATCGAAACCTGTTTTTTAAAAGTACTAGGAAAAATACTTAACCGCAATGGTACTCACTGTGCACCGTTCGGCGGCATTTATAAATGGTAACTGTATATCTATTGCTCTGCTGACAGCATAAGAGTTATCATTAGGCGTTCAGACACTCCGACATTTGTAAATGTATTTGTAGCTTTCTCTGAGATTTACTGTTAAGTCCGCATCCACCTACAACAAGAAAACCTTATGAATGTGACTATGAATTCACAGTTTACAGCAATGTGTTAAAATCATGGTCCGGTCATTATGATCCCATTAAAAACTTAAAATGTACAAAAATGCAAGTCTTTTTATGAATTCCTTCCACTGAAAAAGTAGTGAGACTTCATTGAGAACTAAGCCGGTAATGTAGTTAGTGTTCACGTAAGAATCTATTCAACACATTGTCACAATTTGTTATCTATCAATATTTACATCAACTAAATCAATATTGTATACCTTTGTTTCTATAATAAACATAATATCATAATAATAAATTATATTTCATTATGAGGCCAGACGTAATCACTTAAGTACGAAGGACACTTAAAATTAATAAACTCTTTTAAACATTAGTTTATATTGTCATGCGAATGCCAAGTCATATTTATTACCGAAATAAAGATGTATAATGTTGACATAATCGCTATAAATGTTCGTAGATAACAAATTATGACAAGATGTTTAGTAGGTGGTTCTGTGAACACTAAAATAACCGATTTCGGTTACCCATGAGATCTCACTACTTGTTACGGTGGAATGAACGCGTCGTGAGATTTGCGTTTTTGTACATTTTATGTTTGCGATAGGATTTCATTTCTTATTGTATATAGTCTTTTTTTTTTTTTTTTTTTTTTTTTTCATTTTGCATTTACATCAGTCACAGTTACAGTCTTTTGGGTTATCACATAGACTTTGAAGTAACACTGTTTGCGAAGTCTGGAACGTCGATTATGTTGTTAATCTGTACACGTACTGCAACATGTAGTGGACCACTATAAAAATGTAAACAATTTAGTCTTGTATTTCGAATGAGTTTGTGAACGTCAGAATACACGGAAGTTGTGATTAGGATATATCTTCCTGAAAGGATGAATTCGAACCACTTGGTATTTCTGACGACTGTTCACATTGTAGAAAGGTGATGAATACGTTAAACTGATAAGTGAAAAGAAGAGATATATACCCAACCACGAATCGAATTTGCGATCTCGACTATGGTAGTACAACACTTTACCACGAGACCATTGCCAACTTCATCAAATTAGGAATGTTCTTTTCTCAAACGAATATGCGTTCTATAACGCGATTGATACTTACTTATGTTTGATTTTTGTCCTTCCACTACAGTCTAAAGAATATCTAAATAAGAAATTCGATTGCTGTATGTCTGCTAGAAATATCTTATAATTTTGATGACCAGTGAGTGTTTGTGTGACAGAAGTAGCGATTTTCGAGGTCCAGTATTTCCTAACCATAGTGTAATTTGGAAATATAACTAATTACACTAGGTATGTTTGATCACCCCAGAATCAGGCCTCTACCGTATGGTACGGCTCTACAACAAGCCCCCCCCCCCCCCCCCCCGCCCACAGTCAACATTCTCTTATCCGGCGATGAGGGGAAGAGAACAGACGAGACTCAAGGGTAAGGGGAAAAATATGTCATGCCCTTTCAATGGAACCATCCTCGTATTTCTCTGAAGAAATACTTGGGAAATTCGGAAAACAAAAATTACGTGGCAGGAACAGAATGGAAACCGCCGTAAATGCTGATACTAGTCAGTAGTGTCACATCAATCGATCTGGGTTAAGCGTGGTGTAAAAACTGCAGAGAGAGATCGAGCCTACACTTCGGTAACGATGATAATGTGGATGTTGGTTGCAACAGATATGTAGACTCGACGAGGTTGCAGAAAATATCTAAGTATGTAAATCTGCATCAAACTAATTTTCTGACAGAAGAACACAACAGCAATAACTAAATGCCAATTCGGTTGTTACAAACATTCCAACAATAGTTGGCAATAGTAGGCATAGCAACATTAGTTATGAACGGAACATTTACCCAGTATTTGACACAAGTGTGTGACAGAGTTGAAAGAGTTTCCATAGAATATTTCTGTTTTCATTGTAGTCCCTACACCGCTTCTTAATGAACCTGCTCGTTCTGATATTCAGCACTCTTAAGAAATTTAGGCATCATCCGAAAAGAAAAATGAACACTATGGAGTAATATTCACATGTAACATGCAGAATCCAGTAATATAGACTTAAAATTGTACCTAATTATAGTGCAGACTTCGCTTCTTACAGAAGTAGGAGATGCAATAAGAGAGCGTTATACACAACGTCAAAGATCGTTTTATTACTTCATAGTAAAAGTACTTGTTAAAACAGTAAATGTTTGTTAAACTTATGGGACTTAACTACGGGGTCATCAGTCCCTAAACGTACAAACTACTTATGAACTACTTACGAACTAGGACGGCACAAATATCTATGCCCGAGGGGGGATTCGAACCCCCGACCGCAGTGCCCGTGCTGACCGTGACTGGAGCGCCTCAGTCACCTCGGCCACTGCGGTCGGCTGTGAAAACAGTAAACTGGTTTATTGCTATGATTGTGATTAGTATACGTTCGAAGAGAGTAGGGCAGCCGGCCGCGGTGGCCGAGGAGACTGAGGCGCTCCAGTCAGGGTCTGCACGGCCACTACGGTCGGGGGTTCGAATCCCCTCTCAGGCATGGATATTTGTGCCGTCCTTAGTCTTAGCTAGTTCATAAGTAGTTTGTAAGCTTAGGGACTGATGACCCCGTAGTTAAGTCCCCTACGGTCGGGGGTTCGAATCCCCCCTCGGGCATGGATATTTGTGAAGTAGTTCGTAAGTTTAGGGACTGATGACCCTGTAGTTAAGTCCCATAAGCTTAAGAAACATAATAATAATAAGTTAAGTCCCATAAGTTCTACAAACATTTGAACATTTTTTTAGAGTAGGGCAACGTACTACTTCCTGCCACATTCGTCTCGAAAAATAACTGCGACGAGAAAATCAGAAAAAAATTACAGCTTATAGAAAAGATAACTGACAGTAGTTGTTTCTATTGGCCCTACGAGAATGGAACAGGAACTGTAAAATAATAGAAGTTATAATGGTACTCGGTGCCATACACGGCATACAGGCTTGCGCATTATAGATGTAGATACGAACTCTAAAAAAACACAAGTAAGATATGTCTGATGTTCCATCAATTGCACGAGCAGTTCGAAAGACTTTTCTATCCCCTACTCTGTCACCTCAAAAACTTTCCAAATGTCATATTGAGTGAACATTATACAGATGCGCTATAAATGTATGTTGTGGATGGTGGGCAATGCACACTATATAATTTCCCTCTTAGCAACTCTGTTTGCCACGCCGCACTCGATGACGTGGGGATATGCAGATGCAGGTTCTAATCCTCCCAGCAGATTATCTACGTCTGTCGGAGTGCCGGGCAGCCTGAACGAGATTTTTAGGCGGTTTTCCACTCACACTAAGTGAATACCGAGCTGGTACCCAAGTGTTGCCTCAGTTACACGACCTGCAAGCATCTAGAAAACTTTTGCACACTTTCACATGTTTAATACGAAACGCAGATATTTGCAGTACACATATCCTCCTAATGGGTAATGGGGTAACAACAGGAAGGGTATTTGGTCACCCCTCAAGTTTTACAATGACGACAGTGCGTGAAAGCGGGATAAAGGCAAAATGAATAGAAGAAGAATATACACACGTATTGAAAAAAAAATCAACTTCAAAAAATAATAGAATTATATTTATAGGATATGCTCATTACTATGTTCTAAGAAATGATTAGCACTTCAGTGACAAGATGTATCCTGTTGCCCAGCGAGGACAAGGTCCGCCATGGGCCCTCATAATATGTTGAATGCGTGGTGACATCGACATGTTTAAGACGGAAATTGCGTCCATGATACGTTCACCTGGTCCAAGTTCACCTGTCGTTGTGGAGATTGGGTCACAGCGCTTCACCCGTTGCTTCAACATATCTCGAGCATTTTCCACTGGCAACACGTTTGATGATTTAGCCGTCCGGGCAAACGAATGACATCCTCTGTCACCAAGAAGGCGCGTGCTGGTGCAGCAACATGAGTTCGTGCATTTCTTGCTGAAAAAAGCAGTCAGGGATATCGTGGAGAAAGGGTATGACAACGGCTCGCATAAAACACATACGTGAAACTGGTCACAATGCCCTCTACACATACAAAATGTGATCTTTACTGCCGGCCGCGGTGGCCGAGAGGACTGAGGCGCTCCAGTCACGGTATGCACGGCCACTACGGTCGGGGGTTCGAATCCCTGCTCGGACATGGATATTTGTGCCGTCCTAGTTCGTAAGTAGTTCATAAGTAGTTTGTAAGTTTAGGGACTGATGATCCCGTAGTTAAGTCCCATAAGCGTAACAAACATTTGAACATTTGATCTTTACTAGTTGTGCGCAATGTCACCCCACACAAAAAACCTTGAGCTGGCGCAGTATGTCTTGTGGGAATGCAATTACTCGGATACTGCTCCCCTGCTCTTGGTGAACGAAAACGCAACCATTTTCAATCAAACAGAACCTGTATTCGTCCGAAGTAGACCACGTACAGATATTTTTTGAGTATTTCATTTCACCATCAGACTTCGTAACAATTCAAAACCGAGCTTCTTGATTTGTTACTGGATTTGTTACTATTCGGTTCGATAAGTGGAAGTATGTTTAAAAATTATTACTGAGGGAAAGAATGTGACATTTCTTCAAACGATACTGAGGAATTCTATAGATGCACCATTACCGACAGCCTACAGAACGACGCTACTGCTCTCGTTCGATTTTCGTATAAAACAAGATAGGATTTGATTTCAAGATGAAGAAATGTACCGTGTCAATGTACATGTAGAAAGTGGACACTAACGCCTGACCATGATGCTCGATTCTCTTAAACGCGATCAATGCTATGTACTCACGTTACTGCCCCTACTATTCGATTCGTCACGCCGGATGTAGCGCCTTCCAATCGGCACGGCAGTCTCTAATTCGATTGGCTCTACACACCGCTTCACATGCCTCCATTAGGCACAGGATGACAAAGCGTTAAGTAAGAGTAGCTGTCACTTCTGCCTGTTCGCCTGGATATAAGGTCTGTAACACTTGATTCCTAATCAGAAGGAAGGAAGATTAGGATTTAACGTCCCGTTGACGAAGAGGTCATTAGAGACGGTCCTAATTAGTAAAGGGCACACGCAAACACAATTCCATGGCTAAAGAAGGACTGCAGCTGTTGCACGTGCGAACACTGAAGATTCAAAATCTCTGATATAGGTAAAATTACGATATTACTATTACGATCTATACTTGACACATCAGTGGATCTCCATCAATTTATATGTCAATGCCACAGAGATTGTTGTCAGTGATGCACTATGAAAACGTTGTTAAGGCCAACTACATTCCGAAATATGAATAAAAATGAGAGGATTGGTGAGACTTTTAAAATTTATATAAGCAATCTATTCGAATCCTAACCTGGTCTCTCGACCACTGGATCACTATTTCAGAAAGAAGTATATATTTGTAACCTAATTTTACGCAGCCCAGATTAATTTTAAGTGGATAAAATACCGATATTGTGTAACACCTTACAATTTATATAATATTGCCTAAGTAGCAAAATTTTTAAAGCCATAAATTCACTTTTAAAGCATTATATTCTACTGAATAGTTCCATATTTCAGATCACAGACGCAGGGTTGAATATTTCATAGCAGTTCTGAGTATGAGAGACCACCAAAAACTGAGAATTAAATAAAACAATAGCAATAGCAGTCGTTTTCTAAGAGAGGTGACGCACCTTTAAGGCAATTAACAGTTGAATTAATGGCGGCAGCTAAAATCCACGACGCCATTTATCATAGTTTACTCAAACAACTGAAAAACTTTGTTGTACTGTTTCCTTAAGGAAAAGAATGAGTCTCCCTTTTCCGACCTGCCTCAGTTCATCTATTGTTCCGCTCTATACTAAATTAACGTAAATTTCCACTCTTTGGTGATATGTTTAAGTTTCTATGTTGAATCGTCATGATGAGCAGCTCAACAATAACTCTAAATGTCTTCATATATACAATATGAATAAAAAATATTTAAGACCAACCTATCTAGGTTTATTACTTCTTTTTACCCTTGATTCGCGGTTCTGAGTTAATCCTTTGAAGAATGGAAGGAAGAAAGAATACGTTTTAATGCCCTGTCGACGACATGTTCAAATGTTTGTAAAGCTTATGGGATTTAACTGTGGGGCCATCAGTTCCTAAACTTACAAACTACTTATGAACTACTTACGAACTAGGACGGCATAAATATCCATGCCCGAGGGGGGGTTTCGAACCCCCGACCGTAGTGGCCGTGCAGACCGTGACTGGAGCGCCTTAGTCTCCTCGGCCACCGCGGCCGGCGTAAAATAGTTCATATGGAGCCTAACACTGAAAACGACATATTTGTGAATTAGTGGACTAAAGGAACATTTTTAATGATTTTGGTATTCGTGTTTATGTATCTGCGTCAAGTCTCTTACTAAGAGATGGAATTTGGCATACCTGCGTTGTAAACATAATTAAATAACTAACAAAAATATATTCTAGTGACCAACAGACAAATGTGAAGTATAAGCAACAGGAATATGGTGATGGCGAAATATAACGAGGTCGCCAATCTCTGGACAGAAAATGGAAGGGAGGACCGAAAGCAAGGTTGTGTCCCTACGTCTCAAATCAAATGTTCAAATGTTTGTAAATCTAAGGAACTTAATTACATTGATCAACAGTCCCTAGGCCTACAAACCACTTACACTAACTTAAATTGACTTATGCTAAGGACAACACAAACACCCATGCCAGATGGAGGACTCGAACCCCCGACGATGAACGGCCGCGCACACCGCACGAGGGCGCCATAGTGCATAGGTTTGATATATAATCTGCCATCACAAACTGCCTCGTATGTTGCAATTTGGCTGCCGTACTGAGAGGTGCGGATAAGCGCTAGCGGTGGGTTTTCGTGTCACTGGAGACTAAAATGCGAGGCTGGAGTTAGAGCCTCCTAAGAGCAGGCAGGTCAGAGGTTAGTGTCCACTGTGTTTGCTTGACGAGAAACCAGTGGCGATGGAGAGAAATGGGTGCACCTGACTGCAAATCGTGGCTCGATTCGGAAACAATAACGCTTCCCCCTGGGTTCAGAGATGGCTGGCTGACTTGGTGAAGACAGCAAGCATGTCTCGATCGCGGTGTTAAAGCAGAGCTGTTGATTTGATGGTTCCCTGAACGAACTATCTTCCTCCATCTAAGTGTCAATTGGAAGGCTTAAACCAGAGCTCAGACGAATCTGTTGCGATCTTGGATACAAATTTCTGGACTTACGCTGGAGAGTGGAGATGTGTAGGGTCCCCCTCAATACTTCAGGCGTTCGCTACACACAGGAAGTGGCTACTAAGCTTGCAGTGTACGGGTGGCGTGAATATGATGTCTGAAAAGACGCCTCCTGATTCCAAACAAGACATCATTCGTTACAATATATTACAGAAATTAAATGTTAATATAGTAATGACTTCATTGGGACCGCTAACTGAAGACATTGTATGGGATGCGTGCAGGTCGCTGTCTCGTGGCTTGCGTTAGTTGAAAAATCCAATTTTCATACAGGTAGGCGTCATTAGCGCAGTGTCTTATTTCTATAAGACTGAACGCCAACCCCATCACTTCATTTGGTATGAAGGGCTTCAGACACTAACCAGTGTCCACTACGTGCCTACGCTAATGAGTTATACGTTCATGTTTGGAATAAGAGCACCATACATATATTTATATCTATACCTTGAAGGGAAGACAACAATTTCAGTTCGACTGTACAAATACCGTGCAAGCCCTGCTGGGAATACAGTTATAGCTAAAAGATAGAGAGACAATTTAGGGGGGGGGGATTTGAACAGTATTGTGCAGCAAGTTGGGAATTTGGATAGGATGGGAAGCCGGTCCAGATGCCTCAGGCTATTAATACAACGACATGAGAAGCGGGAAATTAGGGTTAATTATCCAACTGTCACCGTTAAATGTATTTCAAAACTCTGGAACAGCAATTTCCGTTTTATATGGGTGCGAACTTTGTAAGTGGCCAAAAACACCAAACTTTCCTCTCTCTTTAAATCCATGGGACCAACGTACTGCGGTCATCGGTCCCTAGACTTACAAACTAGTTAAACTAAGTTAGGGACAACACACACTTCCATGCCCTAGGGAGGACTCGTGCCTCTTGCGGAAGCAGCCTCGCACTACCTGACATGGAGCCTAGAACCGCTGCGCCATCCGCGCGCGGCAAAAAGAAAAGAAAATCGTCTGTAGAACACAAGTAAGGATTTAAAACGTCTAGTAAGATAATGATTTGCGAAGGGTAGACACTGGGTAGCGCAGTGATTTAAGAAATCGTTCCGGGTTATTTCCTGTTGTCGCGAGCTTCAGTCGAAAACAAATAAGCAGCGCCTGAGTGGTTGAGTCATTGGAATAAACTAATCCATGAAACTCTTCAAGTCACCTGTGCAGACGTTATTGCAGCTCTTTTAAACGGTGAGGCGGAAGGAAGATTTACTATCTTCGAACTCTACGAATTAATTTAATTTATAACTCGGAAATGACAGTTGTACGGATTTCTCAAGAACACTTCATACAATGTGGACTTCCTGCACGATTCACAGTTATTCACCAAAGGTGTGCATTGTCATAATTCTCTACCTTTGCACCTTTTTACCTTGGTTAGCAGCTCACTTTAAGCTACATTGCATGTCCAATTATATCTGTGAGGTTAATGTAGTAAAGAAATACTTTGTATATTCGCCAGTCGAGTACTATAGCCTGGTGCCACGAAAGAAAGTTTTTGACTGGAACATACTCAATTGGCTCATGTCGAGTGAACGATGTAATTAAAATGCCCATGACCTACTACATTTCTCTTCGCAATAGGTTACGTTTTGATTTTTCCGCTTTATAATGTCGATTAATATGTAAATTCCGCCGTATGCAAATAAAATTTTTCTTAAATCTCGAACTGACAGGAACTTTCTGTTTCAAGTCTGATTCTCTGATGAGAGATTTACTATTATCAGTCACTGTTGATTTAATTTTCTTCCGAAGGCAGGATCTCTGAATGAATACGTAAGTTCTTTTTCAACTGTTATTTCCCTCATAGGCCTGTTGACGGTGTATTACATGACGATTTCCGTGGCTTACTTTGTTTTGTATTATTACTCGAGTTTAAAATTCGTCCCAAATTGTGTTTTGGTATCACAAGAAGAAACAGTCCTGAACGTGTAAAAATTTTCATATCACTCAGACGTTATAAACGTGGCATGGAGAGTACAGAGCTAAGCAGTCTCCTAGCTGTCCACGTGGCTCCGTCTGTGAGACGGTAGCTTAGCCTCGGCTGCACAGTGTTAGCACCGCGGCGACTCACCCGTTCGCATTACCTCGGAATGATTTAGTCACACTCCGAGAAACTGCAACGAAGCGTCTCATTCCAACATCTGACGAGGTCGTGAGAAGGAGCGACTGCCTCTAAATGATTAATCTCTACTTAAAGGCAGGCTGCAGGGCCCGCGAATCAATGAAATGTCGCATTTAGACACGTTCTGCAGGCACAGTCTGCGCAGGGAGCCTGTTTTTGACGATGAGAAACGAAGCTGAAATGCAAACACTTGACGGCACTAAACGGACGGCCACGTACTCGCCAGTTGCTTCGCATGAAGTCTAGGCTAGGGACGGTCTGGTCCACTTCAAGGCCAAAGGTATCATATTACAGCTGTTCAAATCCTCGGTCAGTGACCTCTCGAAATCATTTGGGGGGAGGGGGGGAGGAGAGAAATTTTCCAAGAAATGACGTCAAGGGAACTATACGACACAATTACGTGTCGTCTAAAGCGCCAATTTTCTAAGAAGTGACGCCATTACATAACTATGTGATGTCTAAATGTGTATTTGTTGCACTTCCATATCGAAGAAATTCACCCACCCCCTCCCAGCCGTGGGTATATTTTTATACGAAGACCCCCTCCACTTCTAAGAAATTATAACACATTCCAAAACGTACATTAGGGGAATCTCCCACCTACTCATAACGAAACCTCCTTTAAATAGCCATCAACTGAGTCAGGTGTAGAAAGAGCAAGTATTCTGTGAAGAACAAGGTGATGAAATGCTACCAGCAGCAGAAGATAGCACCAACTACAAAGAGATCTATCAGTACGCATAGGTTTTCCACTAATGGTACTGGAATTTTTGTTATATAGTTACTGATAATTGCTTCTTGTTTTTGCACAACATGAGCCAGTACTTCACGAGGACACACAGGTTTTCCCTACCGTGTCAAACTGCAGCAGCCCGACATATCGGACCGGGTGACGTTTGGCTACTACACCAGCCCAGTACTAACACAACCCCAGCTGTAAATGGAACCTCAGGTAAGCACTGCAGATTACTGCAATTTTTACAACACCTACAATGTGACTCTATGTTGATCAAAACGCGTGAATATAAGTCTAGCTCGTGACAGAGACTTTTATGCAGTTACTGAAACAGAGAATGTTCACCATCTTGGAAGTACAGGGAGTTATACGTGGTTCAAATGAGTCCAGTTGTGTGGTATGATGTTGGGACACATACAGACAGATGTGATGAGTTAATACAACCCATAACGCACCAATATAACATTAACACAATAAAGGGTAAGACAGCAAGTATCGACATGTATGGTGAGGCAGAGCATGAATTAAAAGTTGATGGCTCTGCTCTATACATATATATGAAACTCTTTCTTTCTCTTTCTCTTTGGCCATGTTCACACAGATGCAGGGTAGGCTTTGTTAACTCGGATTTGGCATGTGTTAGTATTTTCAGGGTGACCGGATGCCCTTCCTGTCGCCACCCCATGCCCCCGGGAGGAAATGTGTACCCCAAATGTCTACGTATAAAGTTACATATGTGAATGTGTAAAATGTTACGAAATGTTTGCGAATTGTATAACTGATGCGGGACTTGGGGACCAGCCCGGTATTCACCTAGGGGGATGTGGAAAATCGCTTAAAAACTACATCCAGGCTGGCCGGCACTCCAACCCCTTTCCTTAATCAGCCGGGCGGATTCGAACCGGGCCCGGTACGCCTCTCCGTCTCGAAACGTGGTGCGTTAGACAACACGGCTAACCGAGCGGGTCTATATATATGAAACTATGGCAAATATATTTTTGAACTGCGTATATTTGGGCTACATACTATGATATTATGAGCTGCCTGTGCCAGCACAATGTGTCATTAAATTGATTAGAAGAATGTATAAATGTCTGCATTCAATCAAATTCAGAATATGCAGTAGGAAACCCTGTTAGCATGAAATCTGTGGAATCTAAATTTACTGCAGGAATGCCATCGATGTGATGTATTCAGACTAAATTTAAAGAATATAGAAAACACTTACGTCTTTGTGAGTTAAAGACTCTTCCAAATTAACACATTCCTCAAGAACAGCTTTAGGAGTTTTATTTAGTACATCATGTATGTAGTAGAGACAGCCAAATTCACGATTTAGGTTGTTGATCTAATGAAATCTCTCGTCAATTGAATTTATTGCAGTATCGCCAACATTGATCACGGGATGATTGGTTGCGAACTGCTACTCATCTATTCATTAACCGCTTACTAGCTAAATTCTGAAGAGTCTAAGAGAATGCGTGTTACATTGACTTGTCTGTTGCCTGTAGCTCTGTCTATGTGTAGTCACCGGGAATTCATCGCTCGTGGAACCGCAATGTAATAGCAAAGTAATCCGCACCCAGATCGCACGAGGGTTCGTCGCGCACGACAAATTTGCCGCCCCTCAGATTCGAGCGCCCTAGAAAATTGCCTAGTTTGCCTATATGGACGGGCCGGGCCTAGAGATACCAATCCCAAATACACTTTGTTGGAGTTCTGTTGCATACTGTAATGACTATTCTCTATTGGTATAGCATTTAGAAAGTCTCTAACGAAGAGCAAAACAATCTAAAAATTTGCGAGAGATAGTCATAAGCCACACAAATATTAAATATCGCCAAAATGGCATTAATTAGAAAAATATTTTTAAACGCCTGTTGCCTTTAAAACAACATTATTGCAGCTTCAAGCAGTCATAGAAAGGTGCCCATAAAGTTTCATCATACACACACGGGATGGCTATTATATGTGTTGGAAAAGTTGAGATAAACAAAGTCACAAGCCACAGGACACTACGGCCAAGAAATAAACAGTTTCATACACTTATTGAAACATTATCTGAGCTAGAACTGCTGGTCGATGGATGCCAAGACTTGTCGCTGTCCATATTCAAAGGGTAAAGCTCTTCAATTCCACTACTGTCTGTCACAAATATCCGTTGAAGATCAGAAAACGCTTGAGATGTCCCTGAGCTATCTTCCATTTTGCTGTGGCTTGTGGCTATGTACCTTCTGAAACTAACACCAGATGACACAGTATAGAACGGCATTCCATCATAGCCTGCCACCTGTTTCGGTAGGAATGAACTTTTCCAACAGAATATGAAAAAGGCATTGTTAAGAATGCCGTAGTACAAAAAACTCAATTTCGAGAAAGTTGTGGCTTATGACTATATCTCTCCGAGGCCTTCACATGTTGCTTACAGTTATCATTACATATTTGGGTATTATTTTTATATTCAAACATATTTTGTTAAGTTTTATATCAATTACTGTTTTCTGTACTCTTATGTTTGTGTTCTGAAACTTGTTGAAAAGCTGCGAAGGGAATACCTAGCTTGCCGCTGAGATCATCATCTTGTGATTGTGCAGCTCTTGTTTACTGTATATACAGTAAAGCTAAGAGCAATTCGCTATTGAGAAAACATATTTATAAAATATATCATCAATTTAATTCATCACCATACAGTAATTTAACGGTTGTCTAAGCAAAACAAAACAGCGTAGCGTAATGCCTCGTGTTTTTATTCTGCCTGGTGCGGGAATACGGTATAAGCTTCGAGAACCAAGTGATGAATATAGTTGACTCATATGTGCAGTCAGTGTGGCATATGGAAGTTTGGGTCGGTCCTGGAGTCGTGTTCGGGTAGCCTAATGGTAAGGCTGGCGATTAGCGGGAAACCCGGGATCGATTCCCGGCCCGGCAGACATTTTCATATGCCACTATTTGGTAGGACATCCATACCTTACACAGCATAGCTAAAATAAATTCGCTACTCCTAAGAAATATTGATGAAATATAACTGTAATTCTCTAACATACAGTAAGTTATGCGAGACATTTGGATGCAGTTGAGCCTGGAAGGGAAATGGTACAAGGGACGGCATCTAACAATGGAGAGGTTCAAGAGACGTATTTGATTGCAGTTTCGCAGCTAAAATCGTTCTTTTGCAACGTTTCAGCAAGTTTCCTACTTGCCACAGAATGACGCCCTGACTCCTCTGATAATCCGAGAAGATTATGTCATCGAGATTCGGCGAGAGAGTCTAAATTCACACATTTCTGGAATGATTCCTGGAGGGGAAGACGCTCGGAATAATTATGGATAAGGTAACTGAAAGTGGGCAAACGTTAGAAACGAAGTATGTGGTTGCAGAGGTGCGGTATCAGCCACGTTTTTGTTGATGGTGTGGGGCGCTGAGATTCCATATTTCGGGGCCCTTGGAACAGATGAGGAGCAACAAGAGACATGACGATTTTGTACCCAGGATCAGCTTACGAGTAGCAAAGGGTAAACTGGTACGAAAGGCACAGCAAGTTTCATGGAACTAAATAAACCACTATAAAACCAATGGAAGAGATAGCTTTCCATTATAGTCTGATTTTGGATAACTTGTCCGTTCCATTTTCGTATGGAGGACTTGAATAAAATCTGCTTAAACGGCTACGTTCCAACGTAGTAGTCTTCGAATTTCCTTCATGGTCGTTGCAGAAGATAGAGGAATATGTAGCAAGTAGTCTATTTCTGTACTCTGCTAACAGGTTCTTGTAACTTCACTTATATTGTCGTGGACCTACTAGTTCCTCCATCCATTCCCGTGATTCTCTTCTAATCTTTCTTTACAGTCCAATTTGATATGAATCCCCCAGAAGTAAAAATATTGTAGGCTGTTTACACGAGAGTTTTGTAGGCAATCTACTTTTCAGACTGATAACATTTTCTAATTATCCCGCTAATGACACAAGTCTAGCAACTGCATTATCTTTGGCGGACCTTATTTGGTCTTTTCATTTCTCACTCTCACTATTTACAATACACAGAATTTTTTATATGTTTACTGATACCAGCTAAGTAGAACTAAAAGTGTGGCTATAAGATACAACGTTTTCTTACGTTTTATGTGAACCATAATTTTACCCATATGGTCTTCTGAAGTAGGCTGCGAAACTTTGCACCGCAATGAACTTTTATCAAGATTTGGATGAACATTTTTGCAACTTTTTAAGGTAGTACTTCCTTATGAATTCCGGCGTCAAGTTCATACAGATGAAGTTAACTACTAAAATGGTCTGCTAGGCTTTAAATAAAGTGATTAACTCCCTGATAACATATTACGCAATCCCTACCAAGAAATATAGTCAGGTGACAAATAACATTTTATATACCAGCTAATCGTACTTTCATTAATGACCGACGTTTTCCTGCCTTCGATGTCAAGAAATACTGAGAATCCATATTCAGTGTCATTCTTCTCGTCGCGTTAAGACATTGTGAAAACCATAGGGGCTGGAATGGAAGAAGTAAAAACTTGGTCAGTGGAAGAACGTAGGTATGAGTTTCCTGAAAATAAAGGTTTGCATGCAGCCTTTTTAACACTTCAGGAAGAGCAGTCACCCAAATCCTTGGAAAGCTATGCACGAGTTGCGGCAAAACGGCCCAACGCTACAGTGGGAGGCTTGGAGTGAAATTACGGTTCCTTTACAGTGCAGGCACTCGCCGTAGTCAGCAGTTCCAAAAGAGCACAAAGGATGCGCGCCCGCGCAGAAGAAGCCAGCAGACCGGAAACCTTATGCCCAACTTTGAGAAACCTTGCCAGCAGCGCCGCTCTCAAAACGTAACAAAATACTTTTAGAGATGCTTAACACTTCTTACCGAGTCAATTTTGGTAATATCTTTGCCAGCGTGAATTTCATTGTTCAGAAAATTCCAGGCATGCATCCACACAAAATGTCTCACGAAATGTTAAGGGTCATTTGTTTCTCCTAAAAACAGAATGTAAAATGTATGGTATTGTGTTGAACTACATTTGTAACTATAGTAGTCTACAACCTCTAAGTTAAATTTTAATCGAGCAATCGCTCGTTCGCTTTCGATTCTATTGGAAGACAAGGCCAAGCTTAGAATATCAGGGCGAAATATTTCATACTAAAAATGTCATGCATTCAAAATATTGACTGTCAGGTAAACTTACTTGTCATGGGCTTTCGAAGCTCAGTAGGAAGAGGAGCTTAGTGTAAGTTAAAAACGTAGAGCATTGCATTTGCTAAAATATACAGCAGTTTGTTTTTCCCTTAGTTGTTAATTATGATGATTCAGCTCTAATACTGGTATGGTGTAGCTCTGGTTTGCCCGGCGTAAGACTTTTCATATGCAAATAATTTTTGCAACACTCATCTATTTCAACCTTCTTCCTATACTATCGTCTTCATTTCCTCCCCCCCCCCTCCCCACTTACTCGTATATTTACTCCAGTACTAAAATGACGCACCTTCATGTCTGAAAATATGTCCCATCAAGCGATTTCTTTCTGTAGTCAAGTTATCCCACAAGTTTTCTTTGTTCCAAATTCTGTTCAGTATGTACTGAACTTATCCCACGCATCTAATCGTCAGTATTCTTCTACAGTGCCATGCTTGTTTTCTCTTTTTGTATAAAGTACTGAACGTCCATATTCCACTTCCTTCAAAGCTATTATTAGTAAAAATTCTTTGTGAAATTACATAGTAACACTTTTACTTATCTTCCATGTTACCTAATTTTTATTCTTCAGAAGAGCATCGTATCACGCCCTTCGGCGCTTATGACTGCGTCTTCAGTATAAGTTGAAAATATCCTTTTGTGTGTCCTACCATCAACAATTCTGAGGGTGTATTGCAGTCAATATTGTCAGAATCTTTCTCAAACTCGATCATTGCCGTAGCGAAATATGTATTGCTCTTCCTTCATCTTCATTCTAACATACGTGGTAGGGTTCGTATTACCTTGTGTATTACAAAATGATCTTCTGTGAGCTGCGCTCCTTTCAGATTAATATGCTGTTATAATTCGTGTCTATATTTTGCCGTTTAATTAATTAATCTGACAATTCGGCAATATTCACACATGTCAGCGCCTGCTTTCTTTGGATTTGGAATGATTACATTTTTCGTAAGACAAGGGCATTTAGTGCCACTCATGTATCTGTTGCAATAGGTATAATAGTTTAATGACGGCTGGATCCCTCAACAATATCAGTGGCACTGATGGACTATCGTTTACTCCAGGGCCTAGTTTGGCTTAGGTCCTTCAGTACTCCGTCAAATTCCCCTTACAGTTTTGTATCTCTAATCTCAGCTCGTTCTCTCCATTTTTATAATATTACCTTCAAGTTACCCCTTTAATATATTCTTTCTTCTTTCAGCTTTCCACTTTTTGTTTCGTACCAGTTTTACATGTGTGCGTTTTACATTTATACAACTACTTTCCTTTTCTTCGTAGGACAAATTTTTCGCGTAGGTGGTATCTACAATATCCATAGTTATATAAATTCGTCTCTAGTCTTACATTTGTCCTCTAGCGTCTCCTTCTAAAATAATTAATACCTACTGTCAATCACATTTTTAAACTTTGTACTTCCTTTCATCATTTGGAATTTTTACATTTTTATGCTTTCCCATTTCGGTAATGAAATTTTGCACCTCTTCTGATATCCAAGGCTTTCCATAAGGCCTTGTTTTCTTACCAATTTGATCCTCTGCTGCCTTCTCTATTCCATCTCTCAAAGTTACCTATGCGTAATTGACAGTAATCCTTCACCCAGTTACAGTCAACTGATGCCTAAGCATTCCTTTTAACTCTGAACGCCCTCTGTTTTCTGAACTTATCCCGGCCTGATCTCGTTGAAATCTCATCCTTTTGCAAATTCTTCAATTACAATCAACATGTCTCATAAATAATGGTCGGATTCCATATCTGCCTCTGAAACTGCCTCACACTTTAAAATCTTGTTACAAATTCTTTACCTTATAATCAATCTCAAACCCTTTAGTGTCTGTGGATGTCTTCCACATATACGACCTTCTAACACGAGTCATAAACGAAGTTTCAATGACGACTAATGATCGTGCATAACAGTTGAATCATTATAGCTTCTGAAAACCTGAAAGGACGTTAATAATTAATCACACTGAAAATAGGTAAGAGTGATGAAGTGTCGTTCGGATAGTAAAGTTCATATTTCTATCCAGATGGACATCTTCTGTGTTTTCGATAAAAAAGAAAACTGACAGTTCGTCCAACTAAGAATGGCTACTCTGATACGTTTATATCCTCGAGTAATAAAATCATTGTCAGTTCAAATTTATAAAGTTAATGAAAGGAAATTTTTATCATTACATGGAACTGACAGTTTCAATAGCAATCGCATAGTTGGATTCTACGAGAATCGGTGGAAAAGTTAATAAAATTTCAAATTTCGTATCAAGAAATTACGAAACCTGGTTACAATCACATATTTGTCGGCTACACTGATATATAATCAATTCCATATATGGCTACTTTTCTTTTAAAGAAAGGTGACGTTTAATGCCCTTGTCCTAACGAGGGCCATTAGAAAAATGTAAACACTCCTGTCGTATTTAAGCTTGTAGGTGCGTTCTGCAGACGCTCGCGTTCCATATTCCTGGAAGTTGCAGGACAAGATACACGACAACAAAATTAATGAGCTATCAAAATGCGAAAGTTAAATCCTGCGAGCGGCTCGGAACTTCACTATTTACAAGGCCTCGTAGCAGTGGAGGCTGTCTGAGGAAATGAAGCTCAATATGTCTGCGACGTGCACTTCTGAGTCTCGAATTTCCACTGCAACTTGTGACTGTTAATACTGTTATATCTGAATTAACAAACTTGTAAATGAACTTCGAAATCTTTTCTCTGATATTTTAGATAACTGGTAACAACGGCAATTATGCTGTTATAATTCTTAATGAAGGTAGCCAGCTACGTTTTATGGAATTTCTAAGTAACAGTTATTCTTTTCATAAAACAGTGTTTGACAAATTATATACCTATTTATATAAACTCTAATGTCGTAAATACACTTCTAATAGTCGTATAGAGGTCATCAGAATAAAGTTGTAGTATTTATTCTCGTCCACGTTATAAACGAAAAAAGTGAGTCGAATCAGGATTGTTTGTGGCATGAAGTAGCGTCTATAGCTGGCTGTACTTTGACTATTGTACTATATGTTTAGCTGCAGCAGATACGAATGTTCCAGATTATTGTCAATATTAGACTTGAATTCCTGTATTGGCAGCCACATAACATCACATCGTATATTAGTATCATTGATGTTAATGGTACAGGTCTTATATCAAATTAGTTTGCTGTCCCCGTGTAGTTATCACTTACATACCGAATGTGAACAAAACGTGTAATCACTAAGAGCTTTTGTTAACATTTCCTACATCGTCAAGTTTTAAAAGCGTTACAGATGATGTGCCATACACTAGATAAAGCAGCAGTCTAAAATAACTCTGCGATCATTCTCTAGATAGCACTGTAGATGTAATTGTAGACGCCATACGTAATCCAGATATCTTAACTATAACTTATGCAATAATCATCGTACATGTCCTCTAGCGTATTGTCATCAAAAGCCGTGATGATAATTACAACTTTAATCTTCTTCTCGGAAGACTATTGGTATTCACTGCCACTGCTTCCAACACCGCTTCCCGCACTTACCGTAGCACTACCGCTTGCAATGAGTTGTTCGTCATTTTCATCCCTATTATCATCATTATGTGTTAGTGTCACAACAGTATCTAACTTATGCTCATATTTCTGTACCATAACAGATATGAGAAAGCATGCGAATGATTCATCTTCTACACTAATACCAACTTCACGAAGGAGGGTTCTTCGTAACTTCATCTCAACGAAACGCAATACATTAGCAGGACTGATTACCAATCGTCACCCCATCTGACGCTTCACCACACAAATAACGTCACAAAACGCATCATTGGAGGCACACTGCACCGTCCCCACTGGCGAACCGACAGGTCAAAGTGCAATGTGGCAAGGCACACGCAGAGGCCTCTAACGGACGACTACAGAGTTTTGCAGATGCGGGAGTATCGCTAGAGCAATAAGGGATCTTTACATTATCTCTCATACGATTTTGATGTATATGTGTTTATTCGAGCCCAAGTACTTTCCTTGTCAGTGTTCATGACGTCATATTTCGTGATCTATGAGACATATACATTGCGTGTACATGTAACACATCTTCCGGAAGACTAAAACCTATTTTTGTAATCCGTTTTCCGCTGTCGTGTTTACATGGCACAGCCTGAATCGGATTTCCTAATCCACTTAAGGTGGCTTCTGAAAAACAGCTGATTCAGTCCCCGATTATTTAGCATAATCGCTATATTTCTTTACTTAAATACACAGATTCATGATCACTCTGCCGGCCGTGATGGCCGAGGGGACTGAGACGCTCCAGTCACGGTCTGCACGGCCACTACGGTCGGGGGTTCGAATCCCCCTTCGGGCATGGATATTTGTGCCGTCCTTAGTATAAGGTAGTTGATAAGTAGTTTGTAAGTTTAGGGACTGATGACCCCATAGTTAAGTCCCATAAAAAAAAGAAAAAAAAATGATCACTCTAATATTAATACTTTTATTTCACATTAGAAAATATCTCTCTGTCCATATGTGCCGAAAATTCTTGCCAAAAAAAAAAAAAAAAAAAAAAAAAAAAAAAAAAAAAAAAAAAAAAAAAAAACACAATCTGACAAGCCAAGAACGCTTCAAAAATGGTTGCGTTTACATGGGTACGAAAATCGATTGTGGAACTGGAAAACCGCTTTAGAGAAGTGGATTTCCAGAATCGATTTTGGAGTGTTTACATGAACAACCAAAAGCGGAATTGGGAAATCGGTTTACGGAATCCGGTTTCAAATGTTCAAATGTTTGTAAATCTTATGGGACTTAACTACTGGGTCATCAGCCCCTAAACTTACAAACTACTTATGAACTAACTAATTCTAAAGGCGGCACAAATATCCATGCTCGAGGGGGGATTCGAACCCCCGACCGTAGTGGCAGTGCAGACCGTGACTGGAGCGCCTCAGTCCCCTCGGCCACCGCGGCCGGCTACTGTTATGCAGTCAGATATTCGTAACAGTCGAGTGAGTCATAAAAGAGGCAGGAGTAGTCTTACACGAGATGAAATGAGATCGTCGATATGTTCAACGTTGTCGGTTTTGGGAGCCCATGTAAACGGGGTGATAGTGACATAATTATGCTACAAATTCCCGAAGGCGCAAAGGTTTCAGTGCAATTGGATGAATGGTACGGCGTCGCATAAAATACGAACAAATACACATTAATTTTTGTATATTAATTTACGCGCAAAAAATTCTGTACACTTTTACGATTTTAAGTGCATAAGATTTTCTGTTTACAAGTAGTTTATTATTATTATTAATTTATTAGTATCATACATCAAAGTTTACTGTATTCTTAGACGAGTGAAGAACAGTTGAATAATTCTCGTCAGGAAGATCTTGCAACGATAAGTAACACAACGATAGAAACATGACAGTAGTTAGAAATCAGTTTACAGCAGGCGAGGACTGGCGTCGGGCTGTGTGTATGGCACGCTGCCGGCGGTGCAGAGGGAGTAACAGCGGCGCGTCTCAAGTTTGCTCACCAGCATACTTAAGGCGCCTTCTGCCGCTAATGCAGGCGCCTCACTCCAGGCGCTCGCATCGAATTATCGCCTGGCTGACAGCCTGCCACGGCCACCCGCAAAAACTTTTGAGCTCCGTGTCTAGAATATCTGCCACCACGTCGGCACTGATTCGCATCGCGAGTGCCCCACTCAATACCAGCTGCAGCCGCGTGATATAGCGCACCTTCCCAGTTGCAGCGGCCTTCACGTCTCCTTCCGGCCAGGCAGAGGATGGAATTCCGAGGCTTCATTATATTCCTTTACCGAATTTTTACAGGAAAATCGAAATGCGCCTCCTAATGTTCTCAAAATTTGCAGCGTGTTTAAAGACGCATCTTTTTTAAGGTAAAATAAGAAACTTATCTGATGAATGTCGAGTTACGGAAATTGAGGAACTGTAACGTTTTCTAAACGCCGTCAGCGACTAAAAACCCTTTTGCTAATGTTTCAGACAAAATGTGCCTGAGTAACACTAAAAATACGATATAATTGTAAATAACGCTTTACCCGTTCCTCTGAGACGAATACTGAATAAACGTATCTGCAGAAGAGAAAATCATCTCTAACTTTGCTCTCTTTTGTTTTTTCCGTAAGTGAAACTTGATTTTACGTAAACCAGAACAGGCAAAGATTATAAACTTGGCAAAGAGGGCAAACTACTACGGGAACAAAGATGATATTTTAAAAAATCATAATGGTGTAGGAAAATATTTGCAATAAATCATAAAACGACAGGAAAATATTTGAAAAAATCATGAACCTACAGGAAAATCTAAAGCGGACAGGAAAACACGCCAGTGCGATTTTTTCAAAGTTTTAAGATTTCATTCGTGACTGTGTATACTATTATATGGTCCCTAGCAATCAGATGGCGCTGCTGCTGATATATGAGGATTAGTAAGCTAAACAGCGAGATAACCAGAGCCCGAGTAGAATTTAGGAAGAAACGTAGAATGTGACAGAATTGACACAAACCATTCGAACTCCCTGAGACAAGAGAAGGGAAATTGGGGCCAAGGGTCGTATGTTCAAATGTTTGTAAATCTATCGGACCAAACTGCGTTGTCATCAGTCCGTAGCTTACAAACTACTTAAACTAAGGTAAACTAACCTAAGGACAACACACACACCCGTGCCCCATGGAGGACTCGAACCTCCGACGGGGAGCAACCGCGCGCTCCGCAGCGAGACGGCTTAGACCGCTCGGCTACTCCACCGCGGCCCAAAGGTCGTAGCTTTGCATGAAAGGATGACTGTGGCGCACGACGTTAAAGCTAAATAGAATATGACTATAGATAACTGATCGCAGGAATAAAAAGGATGCCGGCCGCGGTGGCCGAGGGGACTGAGGCGCTCCAGTCACGGTCCGCACGGCCACTACGGTCGGGGGGTTCGAATCCCCCCTCGGGCATGGCTATTTGTGCCGTCCTAGTTCGTAAGTAGTTCATAAGTAGTTTGTAAGTTTAGGGACTGATGACCCCGTAGTTAAGTCCCATAAGCAACAAAAAAAAAAAAAAAAAAAAAAAAAAAAAAAAAAAAAAAAAAAGGATGAGCCAGCCATTCTGCAACGCACCCTAAAAGTTTAGGCCAGAGACCAGACTTATGTCAGCAGCCAATAATTCCGTAGCTAAGTAAGTAGGCGCTTACTTTCGTAAGCATGACGTCCCTCCATGTCGAACAACAGATGTATTTTTACTGGCCAGATAATCAATATTTTAAGATTCACTTATTATTATTCACATAATAATCACATTAAAAAACTATTTTTTTTCATATGGACAATGGGAATAATAAAAATATACTGTATCTTGTTCAATCAAAATATGATATATTTCATTAACATTAGTTCACCTATACTTGTAACACATACAGAGCGCTACAAAAACCAGAAAGATTCTGATCGTTGAAACTTGTAAAACAATAATTACTGTTACATACAACGCAAGTAATAATCGCTCCGTTTTTCAATGAGGATGGTTTTCCCAATGAGTATATAGATAATAAACTGGATTTACTATCATAAACGTGTCTCTGCCATCTCACTACTTCGCGGTGTACCACACATATCAAAGCAATCACAGAATATTGATGCTGACGACTGACGTTGTAGAACTGATTGATATTTTATGCAGTCTTCTCTAGATACTATACTGCTACTATGTTCGGTGATGTACAAACAATTTTTGGCACAGTATGAGATTTTTCTCCTGCATGTAATTATAAACGTCCAAAAATTACCTGACTATCCTTGTTTAACGTTGATAACATGCCAAGTAGTCTATGCTCACTCCACTGATATATATTTTCTATGGCCACCACGGGCCAACGTTTTCAAACACACAGTCATTACTTCGTTTCTGCTCCTGTTAGTCGTCTGTTTCGTCGTATCCATAACACACTGTTGCGTCAACCTCAATTGACAACAGTGTACTTAGTATGCATTGTGTAAAGCGAAAATCATAGTCATTTCTGACACGAACATAGTCACATCAGTGGACAGTTTAATTTACAGTTCTGCTTAGTCTGTACACTTAGAAAAGGTCCAGATGTTTGTAATTCTATGGGACTCAACTGCTTGGTTATTAGTCCCTAGCTTACAAACTACTTAAACTAAGTTAAACTAATCTAAGGACAACACACACATTCATGCCCGAGGGGGGGGGGGAATTCGAACCCCCAACGCGGGACGCCGCACGATCCGTAACGTGGCGCTCCAGACCGCTCGGCTACTCCCGCGCGGCTGTACACTTAGACCGCTTCACAAAAGACAGATTTACTGTATTCAGGACTAAGTAGGCAGTGTCAGAATAGCAAGAGTAGCCGAAAGAACATTTGTTCTCCACAGATGTAAGACTGTGACACAAACACGTTAAAAAAGGAACTGAATCTCCAAAAAGTACATAAATTGAAGAATTGTCGTTCGTCAGTCAGTTACCATAAGGGAAGAATAGCAAAACCCAAACTCGCAAGAGGGTAAACCAACCCACAGTTGATGCAATCAAGTAAGAAAAGCGAAACGAGTCTGGGTAAAACAAGTAAACTGCAGCACGAGAAAGGCGTTTAAGTTGTAAAATGTAGGTCAGAATTTTTATGGAACGTTTCATGGTGGAATACAGTTACCTTGATAGCAGACCGGCATATACGCGGCTTCTTCTCCATTTAACTGCAGTGGATGATGATAGTACTTATCTCTTTGCATAACCATAGCCCATATATCAACAAAACTCTTCTCACTTCGATTGAAATGTAACTGAGGAAGTCTTAAACCGTGGATATGGCAGTAATTTTATTTCCGTAACGGCTATCATAACGGCAAACGGAGTTTCAGAAACAGGTTGTGTATGCATGCACCCTTCAGACTCCTGATAGTATTCGGACCGGTACACGTTAGCCCTTGCTAAGTGCAGATCTACTGCCCTGGCAGCACAGCCCAACAACAAGACAAATGTTATTGCCGCTGTTGGCGGTCTAGATGGAGGGAAGGGAACGGGAGCAAATGCGTAGCAGAGTTTGAGTAGTGGAGATGATTCATGTGACTCGAGAAACGGCAGCCTCGTATTGTAACGGTCTGGGCCTTTGCGGCTGCGGTGACGCATTATCCAGACAGACCTTGAGTAATAGCGGGATTAACAACAGTCGCGACATTAGCGCGAGTCAGCCTAATGCCAGAAAGACGACATCGCAGGCCTTAAAACAGGCTACGCAGCTGCGCCGCTACTGCCGGTTTAGCGTGTTTTTGTTCCGTGTACAAGAGTGCAGATGAAAAAACAGCAAAAATTTGCGAAGTGTTGACACTCTTATTGCCAAACTCCTCCCTATATAATCATACATGACCAATCCTATAAATCTGTTATTTATGCTAAAAGTGTTATAAATCCATATATATACGAGGCGCGTCCAGAAAGTAAAATCCGTTTGGTAATAAAATGAAATTGTACACAGATACAGAAGAAATTTTTATTGCACAAAATTCTACAACTCTTAAACTACTTTTGCACATAACTGCCGAAATTTTGCAGGCATTTGTCATAGCGTGGCGCCAGGTTTTGTATACCTTCTTAATAGAAATCTGCCGCCTGTGTCTTCAACCATTTGGAAACAGTGAAATTTGGGGGAAGTCCATAGCGAGAGCACTAACTGTAAACCTACGGTTTTCCTGGATCTTGTCATAAATCGCGTGAACCAGTTCTTCTGTAACCAAAGGTGGACGCCCACTTCGTTCTTCATCGTGCACATCACTACGCCCGCCATTGAACTGTCGGACTCGTCTTCTCACCATCGAATCACTCATCGCATTTGGTCAGTAAACATCGCAAATTTGCCGTTATATTTCACTTGGTTTCACTTCCCTCGCAATCAGAAACCGAATCACCGACCTGATTTCACAGGCGGCGGGATTTTCAATCAACGCCGACATTTCAAACAAGCACAACAAAGCGTACGTAACTGACAGCGATCTCCAAATGGCGCACGTTCTTTTCCTTGATACACATCGTCTACAGTGCATATGCGGAACTGCAATCGCAGCGCTGCAGCGGAGATAAATTGAAACGCAACTTACTTTCTGGACGCGCCTCGTATATTAACATATTTTTGTAATGGTATACTTTCCACAATCACGAGCATTCAAATTGAAGCTACATACTGTATTCACATAAGCTGCACCTACGGCAAATTTGAGTGGAATTTTCCGACCAGTGACGTGACCGGTTAAATGGTGTGATTATGTTCAAAATGGTAGGATCTATGCGAACTATAAGGAACTAAAATACCCATAAAAATATGGCAAGAAATGCGTTTCAAGTGAGGCATACGCTATTTTAAGGTTAAGAGGAAAAAAATTTTAGAGTGACTTTAGCACTAGCCCCAGGCAGGAAACCCACCAGCCTTTGAAACCTTCACCTACGACATTGTCACTACCTCTATCAATTTCAACAAAGAGATATTTTTACCTACAGCTCTTATTACCTAAATACCCTCCCACCTACCGATGAAAAAAAATTAACAATGTAGTGGGGATTTTGATGTGCAATTTTTCTAGTACATCCGTGAACTGTTCAAGTTTGTATTCTTTGATCAACGTACTGGCGTTAAGTGGGCCAATATAATGTTTACAAAGAGGTTTCGATATCCTAATCTCCTCCTTATTGAGACTTCCTTGTTTCACAGAATCCGTTGACCAATAAAATTCAGTATATTTATTGCGGTCTGGGCTAGTGGCTATATTGATTGTGGTTCCTTTGTGATTTTTCAAGAGGTTAGTGGCTATTCAAAATCTTAAACACGGTTGCACGTCAGCAACTGTGGAATAGTATCAACTTGCAAAAAAAAAAAAAAAAAAAAAGAGCCAAACAGTTGCATTAAATACGTTTGTATTAATCCTGACCAGGTTTACGTAGAAAAAATTGATTTTGCCTCCATCAGAATGTGTCAGACACGTGAAATTAAAAAAAAAAAAAGTTCTTATAAAATAGAAGATAGAGCAAAATGCTCGACTGAAAGCGCAGCTTTTACTCAATGTCGCCGCGCGGAGTTAAAGCGCATTGAGGCGCTGTGCTCCGATGCGCGGGGCCGTTCCCGTCGGGGGGTCGAATCCCGCCTTGGGCATGGATGTTTGTGTTGTCTTTAGTATAAGCTAGTTCATAAGTAATTCGTAACTAAACTAAATCAAATGTTTGTATAGCTTATGGGACTTAACTACGGGGTCATCAGTCCCTAAACTTACAAACTACTAATGAACTAACTAGTACTAAGGACGTCACAAATATCCATGCCCGAGGGGGAATTCGAAGCCCCGACCGTAGTGGCCGTGCAGACCGTGACTGGAGCGCCTCAGTCCCTTTGGCCATCGCGGCCGGCAAGTAGTTTGTTAGTTTAGGGACTGATGACCCCGCAGTTAAGTCCCTTAAGCTTTACAAGCATTTAAACATATTTTTACTCATTGTCAACAGTTAAAGTCATGCAATTTTAAAACTGACATTTCAGAATTTAAACAGCTGTGGAACAATGACACATACAGGACGAATGAGCTAGGTTAAATGACAGAGGCGCCAGAACACTAGTGGTTATTGTTAAGAATTTGAATGTTTACTCAAGGCGTACTTGTAACAACCAAACTGATCAACAGAAGCTGGCCAGTGGCCGCTGGTTGCCATAACAGACCCTGTTTAGGCCTGTGTTAGTATTCGGTCCGCCCTTGGTACTTCATTTCACAGTATTATCTATATCTGGGAGGCTATCCCCTAACAGTAATGGGGCGAGGTGTTCGATGGTGGATGTAAGAACCCAAAATGAGGTTAAATCTTTATTATTTTAACTTTACATTATAGTGAGGAGTGAGACTGAACACAATTACATACCTTTCGTGCCTACAAATATATGTCATCCAGAAGGGTAAGCATTATTACCTACAGGTAGTGCAGATATACTTTGACTGGAAGGCGTTGTAGAAGGATGACTAATCCCACGAGGCAGTCCGCCAATAATTCCCAGATACACACTGTTACTGAACCGGTTACGATAATTCGCTTTCACAATGGGGATCCTCCGTTGTGTCCAAAAGTGGATGTTGTGGCTATTGACAATATCACTCTTACAAAATGTGGCCTTACCTGTGAAATGTATGCTACCAAAAGTACTTGTTGTGTGGTTGCCTGTAATAAAACCAGCGACTAAACCTTCACTCGTAGGTAGGTACGTAGGTAATAACAGTTGTAGGTGAAAATATCTTTAGTGAAAATTTCGTCGGTAAAGGTTCCAGGTGTTGGTGGGAGACCTGCCTGGTGCTAATAGCAAGGTAACTGTAAAATATATTCCATTTTAACTATCAGTAGGATGTAAGTCCCTTGAAACTAATTGCCTGCCAGATCTGCATGTAATTATTTCTTATCTTGTAAGGATAGTCTCCATACATCCTCCCCTTTTAGCAAAGTCACTCCGTATTGATGCAGTGGAGTAGCCGAGCGCTCTAAGGCGCTTTGATGCGGAGATCGCGGTTGTTCACCGTAGGAGGTTCGAGTCCTCCCACTGGCATGTGCGTGTGTGTGTGTGTGTGTGTGTGTGTGTGTGTGTGTGTGTGTGTGTGTGTGTGTGTGTGTTGTCATTAGAAGAAATTAGTTTAAGTTGTTTGTAAGTCTAGGGACTGATAACCGCAGGAGTTAAGTCCTTTAGATTTGAACATTTTATCACTCCATATAAACACTGATATCACCGATCGGAAAATTCCATTCGATTTTGTAACGAGCGCAGTATGTTGTGAACACTGTAAGTGCGTTTAATTTGAATGCTAATGAGTGTGAGAAGGTATACCACTATATAAATATAACAATTTGAAGCACACTGTTGTTAAAACTGATTGTTTCTCCGCATTGTTTGTAAGAAAGCGAAAAATATACGTAAAAAATACACCACAGAAGACCTTTACATTCAATAAAACGAAACGCGTCTCATGAAAATATCGGACCTCACTGTAGTTGCATTGGCGGAGAAATACCCTTTATTATAATAATTACCTACGTGTCTCAATTTTTCTGCAGTTGGTGGTTTACACAGTCTGTTTACACAGGCCAAAAAGAATATTCCTCGGATATTTGCTTTTACCTCGTAACACAGTAAATTTTCCATTCTATAAGTAATTTTCTTTACTATACATATTTTTCATCTTTCATATACTACATTTCTATTCTTGGCTCAAACGTAATACTAATATGTTTAAAATAAGAACGTGTGATGTAAATACGTGACTGTTTCAGAGTCTACAATCAACTTACGAAAAAATGTGTCGATGCGACTGATTCGCAACAAATGTCAAGTGGGAGAAGCGGCATGGTTCAGGGTACTGGAGTCTGATCAGCTCAATTGACACGAGGCACCCTGGACGCCACTCGAATTTGTACGCGCGTGCGCGCTAAGTTGAGTGTTTTCTTGCACCAAATATTATAAATGGTCAAGCGTGAAGCTTTTCTGATAATTGCGCAGCTATTTAATTGATCTGTTCCATCAAAAACCCCATATCAATATGCTCGTGTGAGATAACGACACAAACACCTGAACGAACTTGGGAACAGTCATAATTCTGGATCTACAAGTTGGTCTAATCGTGGAATAATTATGCATACGGGTTGTTCACATAGAAGAGTGATCCAACGTCGACTTAATTGGAACGTGAGAGAAACCACCCCCGCCGTAAGGATTCTGTACAATCAAGTCTGAGGCGCTTCAGCCACGGTCTGCACGGCCACTACGGTCGGGGGTTCGAATCCCCCCTCGGGCATGGATATTTGTGCCGTCCTTAGTGTTAGATAGTTCATAAGTAGTTTGTAAGTTTAGGGACTGATGGCCCCGTAGTTAAGTCCTATAAGCTTAACAAACATTTGAACATTTTGAGTTTAGTAGAAACACGATAAGGAACACGAAAATGTCCCAGTGATTGTAAAAATAAGGGACAAAACTGCTGAGTCATCGGTCCCTGCCGCGGTGGAGTAGCCGAGCGGTCTAAGGCACCTCGCTACGGAGTACGCGGTTGCTCGCCGTCGGAGGTTCGAGTCCTCCCTGGAGCATGTGTGTATGTATGTGTGTGTGTGTGTGTGTGTGTGTGTGTGTGTGTGTGTGTGTGTGTTTTGTCCTTATGTTAGTTTACCTTTGTTTAAGTAGATTGTAAACTACGGACTGATGACCACGCAGTTTGGTCCAATAAATCTACAAACAAACAAACTAGCTCTACAAACATTTGAACAATCAAGTCTGTTTACACTAAAATGTTGAAATGTTTTTAAACCTATTGGACTAAACTGCTATGATCATTAGTCCCTAAAGTCACAAACTACTTAAACTAATACAAGCTAACCTAAGGACAACACACACCCTTACCCCAGGAAGGACTCGAACCTCCGACGGCCAGGAGCCGTGCGCTCCGCGGCGAGGCTACACTAAGATAGGTGACAAGCAATCTGATGCAGAGCCCCATAGTTTTGTTTTCATTCAGCTCAATTATATTTTCAGAACTATGTGACCTTCAATAACGTAATTTTCCAGGTACATAGAGTATAATATGAGGTAACTGGCTGCGAAATTGGTTGCGAATGGAGTTGGAAATGCGGATTTAATAAATTACAATCTTTTTCCTGATGGGACGAAATTTTATGCATTTTATTCGTTCTTGACGTCTCCTGAACTTTGCGCCGTACTACTATATAATTTCAAACGTAAATTCGGCGTTATTTGTAAGTAATGTCGGTTAAACGTCTGTCAAATACAGCTAGAAGTGCAGAAGTAATAAATGTTTACACACGCAAGTCGCCAAAGTTGCGTCAGCTAAAAAGACATGCATCAGGCAGGCTGAACACGATCTTAGTTGCGGTGTAACGGTTATAAATGCCACACGAAATCATCAAATGTTCAAATGTTTGTAGGGCTTAAGGGACTTAATTGCGGGGTCATCAGTCCCTAAACTTACAAACTTCTTATGAACTACCTTATACTAAAGACGATACAAAAATCCATGCCCGAGGGGGAATTCGAACCCCCGACTACGGACTGCCGCGCGCACCGCAACACGGCGCTCCAGCACTCGCGGCCAATCCGCCGCGGCCTCGAAATCATCATCAATAATAAATGGCAACTGAACTGCCTCAGAGTTGGACTATTCTCTAGTTACAACTATAGCGCCAGAAATAGAGAACACTTTGCTGGTTCTGGCACGTCTCCCTCCGCAGTCATTGTTCTGACTTCACAAATGACTACGATCGGGGGTTCGAATGCCCCCTCGGGCATGGATATTTGTGCCGTCCTAGTTCGTAAGTAGTTCATAAGTAGTTTGTAAGTTTGGGGACTGATGACCTCGTAGTTAAGTCCCATAAGCTTAAAAAACATTTGAACATTTCACAAATGACGGCAGACGTAGAGTCCCGTCGCGCGCTCATATAATTTTAAGTACCATTTGTAAATTATTTCACATAATTACTGTTTCTTATACCTAAGCAGATTCTTATTATTATCAATAAGGAACTTTCTCCAAGCTTTTATTTTACTACAATATTTACTTATTTATTTCCATTTCTTACAGAATCCACTTTTATTTCTTAGGTAATATTTTTATAAGCCGCAGGACATACCGCGAATTCTTAAAGAACTGGAGGATGAATCCAAAGAAGAGCGTTGACAGACAAGGAGCTCGGCACCAGCATGAAGAGGAAATCGACAATCCGGACGATATAGATTTGCAACCTGCATCTAGGGTCACTACAGACGCGGATATTCCGGATGTGCAAGGCTTACGATTTTTCATTGGAAGAGACAATGAAACAAATTGGGCTAACGAGGCTATGTTAGCAAATACGAAGACCATGCCCAAAAATATCATGAAAACAATTTCTGGTCACAGAAGACAGGCTAGGAACTGTAACACAAAACTAGAATGTTTACATCAAATAACGTCTTTTAGAAATTATCGATGAGATTGTTAGAGGCACTAATATTTTCATTGCTCAAACGAAAAATGCAAGTTACAGTCGGCTGACTGCAGATTGGTACTGCTGCCGGTAATGTCCGCTGCACGAAGAAAGCAACTAGAAACTGGGTCGCTTTCGGAGACTATAAACAGTCGTTTTTCTCGCGCTTTAATTACGTGTGTCACAGGAAAGGAAATGAAACAGGAGAGGGAATGACCAGTAGTAGGACGAGTTACCCTCGTCATACCGCGTTTCTGGAGTGTGTTTAGATAGCCGGTGGAATGGGTGCGTGGTCTAGGCGTCCTGTTACGGACTGAGCGGCACTTCACAACGGAGATCCGAGTCATCCCTCGGACGTGGTGTGTGTGTTCTCTTTCGTGTGCCGCGGCGGAGTGGCCAAGCGCATTGAGGCGCTATGCGACGATGCGCGAGGCCAATTCCCCGTCGGGGGTTCGAATCCCCCTCGGACATGGCTGTTTGTGCTGTCTTTCGTATAACGTAGTCTATAAGTAATTTGTAAGTTTAGGACTGACGACCCCGCAGTTAAGTCCCATAAGCTCAACAAACAACAACAACAACAACTCTTTAATGTAAGTTTACGTCGACTGTAAATCTAGGAGACTGATGACCGTAACGGTTTGGTCCAACAGGTTTACAAACATTTGAACTTTTTTAAAATCTAATACACATCACAACTTAACGATGGAATAGTTCCATTTAAAATTAAACACCACACGCATTTAAACGTCTTTGATTATTAACTGGCAATGTAGTGTAAATTGTTGATTTATTTTGGTAAAAGCAGCTGGTTACGTATTTTTACCGAAATAAATCGCCAAATTTATTATAAATAAGGCATTCGTTTGTAGTGAAAGTTCTGACTGACTCTTTTCCTCATTGTGCATGCAATCCAATAGATTGTCGCGAACTCTGTTTCTTGTGACGTTTTATTTTACCAATTGTATGCTGTAAAATCTTCAACCTTGCTGATTATGATAATAATGATTCAGAAATTATTTGAAATACACAGATTGATTCAGCAGCTCCTACCGATGTCAGTTTAATGCAAACACGTGATGTTCCACGCTAAACTGCTACAAACACTGTCATATTACGAATTTATTAGAATATATATCCCGTTATTTCGCTGCAAAATACATCATTTACCGTCACTGTTGACTTAGTTTTGTTGTTGCTGTTGTGGTCTTCAGTCCGCAGACTGGTTTTATGCAGCTCTCCACGCTACCCTGTCCTGCGCAAGTCTCTTCATCTGAGAATATGATCCGCAACCTACATCCTTTTGAATCTGCTTACTGTATTCGTCCCTCGGTCTCCCTCTACGATTTTTACCCCACACACTTCCTTCTAATGCTAAGTTGACAATTCCTTGATGTCTCAGAATGAGTCCTACCAATCTATCTCTTCTGTTACTCAGTATATGCCAGAAACTCCTTTTCTTCCCAATTCGGTTAAGCACCTTCTCATTAGTCACGTGATCTACCCATCTAATCTTCATCATTCGTCTGTAGCACCACACTTCAAAAGCATCTATAATCTTTTTGTCTGAACTCCTTATCGTCCACGTTTCACTGCCACACAATGCTACACTCCAGACAAATTCTTTCAGAAAGGACTGCCTAACATTTAAATTAATATTGGATGTTAACGAGTTTCGCTTCTTTAGAAACGCTTTTCTCCTCATAGCCATTCTGCGTTTTATATCTTCTTTACTTCGGCAATCATAAGAACTCTGAAGGTAGCAGGGGTAAGATATAGGGAGCGAAGAGTTATATTCAACCTATTCAAAAACCAGACAGCGGTTATTAGAGTCGAATGGCAAGAAAGGGACGCAGAGGTTTGGAAGGGAGTAAGACAGGGTTGTAGCCTTTCACAAATGTTGTTCAGTCTGTACATTGAGCAAGCAGTGAAGGAATGGAAGGAGAAATTTGGAGAGGGAATTAAAGTCCAAGGAAAAAAAAAGTTTGCGGTTTGCCGATGACATAGTAATTTTGTCGGAGACTGCAAAGGATCTGGACGAGCATTTGAATGGAATGGACAGTGTCTTGAAAGGAAGATATAAGATGAACATTAACAAGAATAAAACGTAGGTAATTGAATGTAATGACAGAAAATCAGGTGTTGTTGAAGGAATTAGACTAGGTAATGAGACAGTAAAAGTATGAAATTTGTTATTTGGGTAGCAAGATAACTTCTGACTTAGTTTTAACAATTGAATTTTCCCACCCGTTAAATAGGCTCGACTTTAAGTCACATAATATGTGGATTGAGATAAACAATTTAAAGGATAGACGTTTTGCGAACGGACTGCATCATTTGTGAAATGTCTTCAGAATCGTTTGCCAAATAATCTTAATGGACACGGGCAGTGCACGTTTTACCCTTATTTCTGTTCCGTACGTTTTCGACCTGGTGTGAAATATGCCCTTATTAGGGACACAAACACTTTGATAGACACACAGGTGTTTCAATATATCATATTTAACATAGAGTAAGTGATTTAAACACTAAACAAAAGTGCCACGGTGGAATGGCCGAACGCTCTAACGAGCCTTGCTGCGGAACGCGCGGATGCTCCCCGTCAGAGGTTCCAGGGTGTGTGTGTGTGTGTGTGTGTGTGTGTGTGTACAGTTCAGTAGAGCATAATTTGCAGATATTACAGTTAAGTACATAACGTAATAAATTCCGAACTGGCGAAGTATGTAGTCTGTGGATAATGCAAGCCTGTTCCCTGCATTCTAGTGTGGCGCATAGCGTCATTGCATGAAACGACATACTTTGGGGCGGTTGACTGAGATAATATGATCTATTCATACTGACACTGCACGTACTGGGAGGCTACAGAAAATTCCCATCTTGACAAAAAATTTGATGCAACCTTCAATGTAGTATGAATGTTATTTATTCCTTTTTGTGTGGTTATTTTAGTTAACGAGCCATACCGACATTCATAATTTTTTTCATTTACTAGGAGACGACATGGGTTTCGGATTTTAGAACTTCTCTATATTTATGTTACGCGAAGATCAGAACTAAAATAATAAGCATCCGAAGCAATTCGACGCAACTCTCAAAATTTGTCGAGAATATCGACTTCGAAGTTTTGCAAGTACACCTAAGTACCAATAAATAAACCAGTTCCAGCATCTATGGGTGTAGTCGGGTGATAGCGTTCTGGCATTGCAACCATAGTATACATCGTTCGAGTACAGCTTTGACAAATTTTTAATATTTTTTTCGTTGAGTTCGAATACTTACACAATTATAATATGTAATAGTAATTTTTTACGAAAAATGCATGGTTTTCTTGTTTTGTTTATTCTTTATTTTCAATATTTCATAAAAGCTCGTTAATCATGATGGTTGCAATAAAAAAAAAGTTATATTTTTTTACAGTATTGTCTTCACTATTTGTTAACGGCGGTAATTTTGATTGTTCAGTTTGTGAAGAGCTACGACGCTGTTTTGTATAGTCATCTCCACAGTTACTAATAGCTTTCCAAGCAGCTAACCCACTCAACCATCGTTTTAGGTGACGACAAGGTGCTCAGCTCGTCTACATACATATGAACAAAAATTGACACCACACGTGTAATTATAGATCCCAAAATGTTTTGTATAACTAAATTTGAAGACGGTAAAAAATTCTGTTAAAGCGGTATTCAAACCACTGACTCTACGGTTGCGAAACGAGAACGCAACCACCTAAGTTACATCGACGGACGTTGCAACAGATTTAATGATTGCTACGTACACGTCCTTGCAAAACATCAAAGTCGATTTTCTCTAGAATTTTTGAAAATTGCCTCGAATGGCTTTGGCTGATTGTTAATTGAGTTCTGAACTTCACGAATCACAAATATCAAAAAAATCTAAAATCTGATACCCATGCGGTCTCTTTGTTAGACCTAGTGATATTACTGATGAATATCTAACTGATCTTTTAATTAACAGCTGGTTGAAGAACGTTTATCACATAAAAAGATCAGAATTGTGATGAGATAGTGAACGCAGCTGATGTAGCTATTGTTTCTAACAATTGTACGGAGAGTGATGGTAGTCTGCATAGCACAGCGTCAACTTTAGCAGTGGGTAATGCATGTAGCACAGATGCAGCATGGAAGGATGTTAGTCTGGCTGTGATTGAATAAGCATTTAATAAAATTCGTGAAACGTTTTCTCGTAATGAAGTGGTTGCAACTGTGGATTTATACGCATCACTTACAGTTGATTGTGAATGTCACTCCTTTGTGATATGTGCTCTTACCGCGCGGGAGTAGCCCAGCGGTCTGGAGCGCCACGTTACGGATCGCGCGGTCTCCCGCGTCGGAGGTTCGAATCCTCCCTCGGGCATGGATGTGAGTGTTGTCGTTCGGTTAGTTTAACTTAGTTTAAGTAGTTTGTAAGACTAGGGACTGATGACCAACGTAGTTTGGTCCCATAGAATTACATACATTTGAACATTTGATATGTGCTCCTCCTGAGTGCATGTGCTTAAAAAAAAGTTTGCAAACATAACGCTTTGATATTTTTTCAGATATATAAGTGAAACTGCCAATATGTAATCAAATCTTGGATGCTGCGGTTTTTATTTCCGTGCTTGCTAAGAATAACTGAAGCGGAATTCCGCCTTACACAAGACACCTTTTTGTATTTATTTACCTAAACATGTTTCAGCTCTGATGTGCTATCTTACGTGAGTTTCTAACCTTTAATTTCTTACATTAAAACTCCCGAAGACAGCACAAATGTTCAAATGTTTGTATAGTCTATGGGACTTAACTACGGGGTCATCAGTCCTTAAACTTACAGACTACTTATGAACTATCTAAGACTAAGGACGTCACAAATATCCATGCCCGAGGGGGGATTCGAACCCCCGACTGTAGTGGCCGTGCAGACCGTGACTGGAGCGCCTCAGTCTCCTCGGCCACCGCGGCCGGCAAGATAGCACATACATGCCGAAACGTGTTAGGGTGAATAAATGGGAAAAGGTGTCTTGCGAAAGATGGAATTCCTCTCCAGAATATCACTGTAATTTAGAGCTATTTATTCATTTGAGTGAATATTTAATATTCCATAACTAATTACGGACTTGAAATGCACAATAAATTGAATAGGTTTATGTTTAGTGTTCCCAACGTGCATATACTAATAAGTATTTCATTTTTATACCGAATAAAATATTTTATAATTTAAAAAGTTTAGAAGAGTGATAATTTAATTACAATTCCCCCAGCTACATTTGTTCCTGAGAACATGTTTTCACAACAGTGGAAAATCCTGTACTATGTGTATGTCTGCCATTCTATCATGAAGAGACCCCAATTCTTGTGGCTACCTTTGAAAAATACTGTGATGTGGTTAAGTCGAGTAGGGAACACTTGAGCTCAGTACCGTTACGTCGCCCTTCCTTTGATTCAGCTAAAATATTTACAGATCACTCAGTTCTCGATTAGTAATCCTGTAAATACTGCTATGCATTGCAGTTATCTAAGAACAATCCGTCTAGTGCAAGCATTACTGTTGTCAACACCAAGCGTTATGTGATGATGCAGCATGTCTGTAGCTAAAAAATAAACAACTGCGTTCTGAAGATATTTGCTCAGTTCTACAGATACATTTTCAGTGTAAGATGCATACAAAGTTAAAGAGGTTAAGATATCGAACGAAAACCAATAGCCTTGTAACGAACTACCGGTTTCCAGTGACGCACTGGAAGGCTCCCAGTTACCTGCCAGCTCCACGACATCAATGAAGTTGCATTTCCTGAAGATGGTCCAAAATAAGGACCGAAACTAGTTGAATAAAATACAATTGTTGCACTCTAGACTGTTTTTTTATTTATAAACCTGCTAAATGTTTTTGCTGTTATTCAGATTGATTGACTACGTAATTTGTCCTTAATTTTACAATCTAGCGGAATTCAATAGAATTGTCCACTCTTTTGCCTGCAAACGAACAATACATATCGATGGCCTATAACGAGGGTACATTACATATCTATGGTGAGTATATGGAAATAAATATATATTTTGTTAATATTCTACTTTTCAGGGATAGCAACTTTAGTTTTTTGGCATTGGAACTGCCTCCCGTATACGAAATGAAACAGAGAAAATGTGTAGCGTACCGGCGACTGTTTTGCTGCGCTTCGCACATCTCGCGTAAAGAAGCTCTCTGCGAGCGCACGTGCCTAAATTGTCAGCCGTAAATCAGCAACTGTGCAAACAAGGCCAGCTGGGCCGGATTTAGTAATTGTAAATGATACAGCGCCAAAGAAACAAAGCCTGGCAGAAATTATGAATGACGTAATCCGGTTAACAGCTTCCATTGTGTTTAATTCACGGCAGAGATACAGCACCTGACATTAATCGTTCTCATCTTAAGACAGTGAACGCAAAATTCGTACGCACCCGCTCTTGCCTTTAAGTGTACGCAGTGAAACACTGAGGTCTTTACTAATGTCTTGAAATGTTTCCTAGCGTTATCCTTGGAATCAATAATGGTGTACCATTTCTAATCTGGTCAGATTTTTTTAAATATATAATACAAATCACTTGTTCCATTTGATTATCAAGAGAAGAAAATACTTAGATCTTTCCATTGTATTTTCGTGTGACTACTGAAGGTATCTTTATGTATTGCTGTGAGAAGATCGCAGAATCTGACGATTTTTCCTAAAAACTATTATCAGTGGGATGATTTCATACAACAATTCTCATTTCTGGGAATTACGATATTTCAGAGTTTAATCTGAGGAAAACCTATTTTTGTCACACTATATTAAAAATTACTGTCGTACACTGAATATCTCTCCTAAGAGATGAACGGCGCGTTCTCTCTGCTGTAGATATTTGCAATATATAATTGGCACTGTGTAGCTGATGTTAGAGCACAAGAAAGATCCGTAAAATGCATGGTGACGTCATAATTCAGTGCTGTATTGTCATTTCGGTACAGTTATTAGGGTGGTGAAATGTGATAAAATGAAACCCTTTCCTACGCAAAGGGATCCATTCATTCTGTTTCTTTTTCCAGAATCGAGAGCGAGATATCGTACAATAACGTTAGCAAAGTGCGCTAATGCAGCCAGAAGAAGAATTTCGTTTTCTCTGCTAGTTGCTGTGTCTCTTTGTTGGAGCTATTTAGGTCCACTTGCCTGCTTCCTTTATGGTGATGTCGGAAATGGCACGGAAGGAAGGACGCCGTTGACGTGGATAGCACTCAATGTACACTTTTACAGTTGTGATTGCATGTCTGTGACATTAAGCGTAAATTATCAAAATGTTCAAATGTTTGCCAAGATTAAGGGACTCAACTGCGGGGTCATCAGTACATAAACTTACAAACTACTTATGAACTAACTTATACTAAAGACAGAACAAACAGCCATGCCCGAGGGCGGATTCGAACCCCCGACGGGGAACAGCCTCGCGCATCGTAGCGTAGCGCCTCAATGCGCTCGGCCACTCCGCCACGGCGGTAAATTAACATCGAATGTGGTTTTTATTCATTCCTGATAACTTGAAAATCGATGAGACAGCCGTAAATCTCACTTGCCACATGAAAGCAGGTAAATCACTGTGTCCGAAGCATATGCAAAGGCGTCAGAGTTTATTTTTCTGTTTTGCACCGACAGCAGTGTGTCAGGCCCGAGCTACAAACACAAATAGCTTCAACAGTGTTAATTTAAACTACCCTACTGACAGAAGTTTGTTTACAGCAGGCTGTAAGACAGTGGACGTAACCCCTGCCTTATGCAATATTTACAAAAACTGTGGCACCTGTCCCAGTCTTTAAATTCTGATTCTTCAAAATACAAGAGTTTTAGAACAAGAAACCATTTATGACATCGCTAAATGTACATCTATATTTCATTTATGCAGGAAAGGCATATTTGCCATTACAAAAAAGAGCAAAATAAAAAACAACTAGCTTTGTGCTGAATATGGTCTTAATTGACCTTTATGAATTTAGCATTCATACTCAATATATAATCTCCTGTCGTAGGTATATACCAGGAAACTTTTATCTTTCATAGTTTGCTTCATTTCTGAAACACTGAGAGTACAGAGTTGGGTGGAACACACACATAAGGAGCTACGCACTAGGAGTCTACTTAGTCTACTTACCATTATGACGGCTGTGTTTGCTCGACTTGGCGGTGGCACTGCCATGTTCACAGATATTAGCATAATGTTATTTTAAATTGTGTATCTAGTTTTAGATAAATGAGCCGCTACATAACAGCAATCGTTCTGTATTTAACATTAATAACATTTCTACTGGTAGGGGCTCTTTGTTTTCAGCAGTACCTCAGTTAGAATGGCTGAAATTGGTAAAAAAGACTCCTTGAGAAATATATGATAATACGGCTTGGAGTGCTTCATACATTTGTAGCAGCTAGGAATACTAACATTCCTGGCTGGCGTGTTTCGGGATTCCAGATAAAATCTGTTCACTGTCAAAATTTAGGTAATTATCTTTTCAGGAAATTTTCCCCAATTTATAATGTTTGTATCGTTTTCACATACTGGAATATTTATGATACTTTTAAACGAAAGCACTCACTGTCCAGAAAACTTTTATTGTCTGTCTGTATGTTGGGGTATATACCAAGAAATACTCTGTTAATTATTGTACTTCGATGACGAACCTGTTCAAATGTTTGTATAGCTTATGGGACTTAACTACGGGGTCATCAGTCCCTAAACTTACGGACTACTTACGAACTAACTAATTCTAAGGACGACACAAATATCCATGCCCGAGGGGGGATTCTAACCCCCGACCGTAGTGGCCGTGCAGACCGTGACTGGAGCGCCTCAGTCCCCTCGGCCACCGCGGGCGGCGACGAACATCTTTTCGGTCATGGATATACCAGTGGTTAGGACTTGACAATATTGCAAATACAGATATCGAGTCCGCTATCTGCAGATCACTGTGAAGAATATCAACGGCTGTGCAGGGGCGGACACACCGATTCGGCAGATCACCGTCGAGCGCGGCCGAACTTGGCTGGCTGCCTGCCTGTCAACACCTGGGTGCTGAATGGGCAATGTTTACGAGTGCCGCCAACACCACCGAAAGAGAAGACCGCGGCGCGGTTGAGGCACGTCAGGCATAGCAGGTCGCGACCGCGTAGCTTACTGGCTGGCCGATAGGGCCTAGTGGGCCGTGTCCCAGCGGCCAGCCAGTAAGCTACGCGATCGCGACCTGCTATGCTTGACGTGCCACAAGCGCGCCGAGGCCTTCTATTTCGGTAGTGTTGGTGTTACGCGGTCGGAGGCTATTCTTCGAGGAGCGTGTTTTTTTTTATTGTGTTTTGTGGAAAACAGTAATAACTATGGATTCCGAAGAAAGTGAGAACATTATACAGAGTGAGTTTGATCGAAATGTAACTCGACAGGTCGCTTTCGAAATTCATTTGTGGATTCAGCAAGTGCCAGATAACGTAATTTTCGGTTTGCAATACGACAAATTTCTCAATTCTCTATTCCTAAAATTGACCAGTGTGGAACTGTGTGATGATCTCGTGTCTTTTTACGGTGGTATTCGTAAATTCGACCACTGCGATGGCAGTATCAGTAACGTGACTTATACAAACGCGGGATTTGGAATAAGTAATGTTACTGTGTTTAACTCTCTAACCGGAACATCTTTAATACAGCAGTAAAAAGGAACACCTGTCTCCTGGACCTCTAGGACTTTTAAACTGTGTTTTTCTTCCCCGTTTCGACTCTTTCGCTGTTCCACATGGTTTTCGCCACTCAGTAATGTATAATGTGTGTTTAAACTACACTCGAGAGCCAAAGAAACTGGTAACACTGCCTTGCTAGTGTCCACTATGACGGTATCTCAGACAGGTGTTCAATTCAAAGGTTAACTTGTCGTTTGAGATCTGGCATAAGACTATCTCGCGCAGCCTGCGACTTTATGGCGAGGTGATGTACGTGACAAGAGAAATGTGGTCGTCCGCGTTTATCTGCAAAGTAGAAAACGGTATTGGTAGCATGCGCATGATTGTGCGACCCCCTTTTCCGCTATACGTTCTTATTACGGGCACAGGTCGTTTATCACGTACAGTGGACATCCAGAGACATGTTAGTTCTGCACAGAATCGTGACACTTCCATCAGAGCTGCCCGCGGCGTCGGCGGCCATATCAGCTCGCGGGCAGGGAGAAGACGTCACTTTGGTGACAGTGGCTTTGGGCGGCATACACGTGCTGAGCAGCGCACCAGCGCGGAACACGAAGAGACGACCACGGACACCAGTTCAGCTCCTCACAAGAGTTTCGTTAACGAAATGGCGACCGCTTCTCCATCGATAACCGCTTAATCTACCTTGGCTCAGCGTGAGGTCATACCTGAACCAGCAACAGGGGTCGATCTCACTCAGGTGGTCGCTCCACCCACTGTCACTGATAGCTGCGTCACTTGACTCGTATTCAGAATGCACGTTACCGAGGTGTGAATAGACCAGAACCCGTACAGGAAGCTGGTCCCTTTAATATCTAATTGACTGCGTTGTCTTCTGCACCTGTCTAGGCGGCAGTTGCCTCTGTTACGGTTGCATAAACCCCAGTCCAGTCCCCATCGTAGACCACTACGAAGACGACGCTGCGCCCAGAGAATATGAGCACTGTCGCGGCAGTACTCCACAGCGACCCAGCCGTCAGGCACGCTACTACAGCGCCAGTAGCTAAGGCTTATAACAATGCAAGCGTTTTTCCCGGAGGGAGAGAAGCCCCTCTTCACAGTCGCCACGGGCGTCTAGCTGCCGGCCGCGGTGGCCGAGGAGACTGAGGCGCTTCAGTCACGGTCTGCACGGCTACTACGGTCGGGGGTTCGAATCCCCTCGGGCATGGATATTTGTGACGTCCTAGTTCGTAAGTAGTTCATAAGTTGTTTGTAAGTTTAGGGACTGATAACCCCGCAGTTAAGTCCCTTAAGCTTAACAAACATTTGAACATTTTTGATTTGGCGTCTAGCTCACAGACCAAGCAGATGCAGAAGCCCACACAGAAAGCGACGCAGTGCTCGGAACAGGACTCTCGGAAGAAGGACAGTTCGTCGCGACGCCGGCAGCGGCCTGCGCCGAGCAAACACCACCGCGAAAGCTACGGCCGTTCCGGACAGCACTCGGAAGGAACTCGTCCACAAACTCAGTGGCACGTAATTGGTTTCACTGTCTTCACTTTTCTTTCTTGTATGCCGAAGTGTATCTGATGAATTAGAATCGGTAATAGAATTAACGAGAAACCCTATTTCCAACGAAGTAGCATTGAGTTAAGAAACATTTTTTACACATTAAAAAAAGGGTTGCTCACCTCATGAACGATTTGAAATTGTCTTTGGAATTCAGTGAGAAACTCCACAATTGAAAGGCGACTGTCGCGTGGACCTGGACTCTAACCCAGCTAGACAAAACGGACGCCAGAAGACGTGTCTCCGAGGCGTCTGTGTCCTGCGTTGAAGGATCTTGCGTCGGACGAAGGTAAGGCGTTCAGTGCCGTTCCATGGGGTCCATCCCCGGACGTTTCTTCGGGTGGACAGCACGGATTAGTAGAGGAAATAGAGCAACACGACTAGCATTAGCCAACGCTTCGTCGGTGTCCCCATAGAGAGGAGTAGCACGACTACCACCTGTCTTGAGATACCACTTATAAAGTAACAATAATTACAGAAACAAAAAAACGGCAAATTTACTCCTGTAAACGATCACGTTTATGATCACATTTGTGATGGTGATTCTATTGCTTCGATCTCTATCTGGTTTAATAACTTGCCATCGTATTCTGGACTAGAATATGGCTACAAACTAATTTTACAGGTACTATGCCGGCCGCGGAGGCCGAGGGGACTGAGGCGCTCCAGTCACGGTCTACACGGCCCCTACGGTCGGGGGTTTGAATCCCCCCTCGGGCATGGATATTTGTGCCGTCCTTAGTTGTAGGTAGTTCATAAGTAGTTTGTAAGTTTAGGGACTGATGACCCCGTAGTTAAGTCCCTTAAGCTTAAGAAACATTTGAACATTTGAGCAGGTATCATGCAACGAAAATATAAAAGTAAAAAAATTGTAATTTGTTGTGTTTCGACTATTTCTCATTTCTCTTATGAAGACCTTTAAAATTTATTTTATTCACTGTAGCATACTTATGTTTGAGTTGATAATTTTTTCTCAATATTACTCCGACGTCGTGCTTCGTTTCCACACACATCGTGCCAAGCTTTTACAGTAGAGGTTGTTTTCAATCGGTTCCTGTCATGGGTTGTATTTTTTTATTTCCTCTTCCCATACTGTTCATGGAGAACTGCTGCGACGAATCAGTTATGAAGGATAATTTATTTCAAATAACTTCATGAGAATCTATCGATTTGGTTTCTTCCAAATACGTGTGGCAAATCACACTTGCTTCCTATTCGTTTGGTTTATTTTAACTTTATTTACTGTTCACGTGCTTCCTAAGGAGCTACGAACATTTTACTTTGGTTTCCATGTTTCTCTGGGTTCATACACAGATTTTCTTGGAGAAGACGTTCAAGAAGTTATTTCAACCACGCGTTGTCAATGGATCACTGAATAATTACTTTCACCTCACAACTTTCAGGAAAGTTTTGATTTTTAAGCTTTCAATGGACTGAAAATGCACCAGAATTTATTTTAATTTTCTTTACGGCGACGAGGGTATTCTTTAGTTACTCCCGATGCTTCATAGATACGGATTGACCAAGCGAACATCCTGAAACCATTGAACTCCACATGTTTTGGAGCTACATGCACTGATATGTAGAAATAGAAAGAATGATGTCGATTGTTAAATTAGAAATCAGCAGTTCGCATCGTTACATGGTTTCTAGGTTGCCTAGAATGTATATACATTTTCTTCTGAATAATTTATTTACTTTAAGGCAATTAAAGTTGCATTCAAGCTCACAGCAGAAGGCGAAATATCGATAGCGAAAGGAGGAGTTGGGTTGGGTTGTTTGATAGGGATAAGGGGACTAAACTACTGAGGTTATCAGTCCCCCGGTGGGGAGGAGAAGGAGTGAGGATAGGAAAGGAGGGGAGGGGAAAGGAAATGCTGTCCGGGAAGTAAAGAAGGAAGGAAGACTGCATTAGCTCGGGTCCCCGTGCTCGCCACGCACGTACTCGCGAAAGAACCGTGAGCCCCCTGTGGGGGGGGGGGCGAAAGAAAGAAGGGAGGCCCAGAAAAAAAGCATGCTATTGATAATTTTCCCTTTTTCTTACAGCTTAGGGGAATGAACGGGTGGTGGTGAAAAATGTCTGATCACCAGTCTTTGCGCCAATGTCTTCGATTAAATTCCAAGCCTCTCTGCAGTGTTTAATGGAGTGAGGGCATGTGAGACTGTTAATGGTCATCCGTCGGTGAAATGCGGATGTTAAGCTCGGCGGCCCCCTTGGTGCTTTTGGAGAGGAGTAGGCTATGTGCCGTCACCGGGATTCATCCTGTCCTTTCTTCCATCATTTCAAACAAGAACATGCTATGTACTAAACACGCATCCATGATAGTCACCTACAGTGAACACAGACTTTCAATACACAGTTCACATACTTCGCGAAGAAAAGGTAACTGAGACACGATGTATAGGAAAAAACCTTTCAAAAAGGCGGCTGAACCTGTCCTTCGGGGTCCCACAGGCATTCATTCAATACGACATTACTTTACTTACACACTGGGAAGAAGGAAGAAACTCAAGTTTCACACGTAATCAATGCCATCGTCAATATAGTGGGCGCACTTATTGGGGTGGCAAAATTTTATTTATTTCGAACGAATCATTGAAATCTAAGCTTTCCACTTGAAAATGTATAATAAAAATGAAAATTTCATATAATTGTCATTAACCACTGATTCATTCTTTTATTGCCTTTTTGGGGAGCAATCTTGATTATACACTAGGACCTGTGACTGAGAACTGGAAATTAACAAGAAGCATCTCTAAGAATGTAGTGTATTTTATCCGATTTCTTCCGTTATTATGTCTCAGACGGACTGTAACCACTTAGGTCATCAAATATGACTCTGCCCCACTCTTTCCTTGTATGTGAGCTGTATAACATGTACACAACCAGTTTGCTCTTCGATTAAGACGATTGTATCTATGGCGGGCGACATTCACAATGAAGACTGAGTCGTTTTGTATATTCAGTAGCAGTGCACAAGAGTAAGGAAGTACAACACAGTAACTGAAACCTCATCATTCCGTCTGAGAGCTGATTCTTCATACTGTGAAAAGTAAGACAGTGATGCAATGTGTAAGTTACTATAGCCGAGTCTAACTGTTCTGCTGCTCCAGGTCGAATTTAATTTGGAATCCATCTGCAACACAACGCTCTAAAGGAGGTGCGGAGAGCTAGATGACGATTTTAGGTTTGATGAGGAGCAGATCTAAGATGTGATTACTTTCCGGGGGCATCTTGTTATATTGGCTTTGTCAGGAACGTCTGGTAGCCGGGAGTAATATAAAAGTAATGTCAAATAGCGCACTATTCGAGGGCACTCATTCTGCAGGCGCTCGAGACCGCACTGGCAATAAAGTAGCCAGAGCCCTTTTTCCTTTCCAGACGTTATTAGATTTTACTTAAACTCGTTGCCGGCTCCCGAGATTAACCGAAAAAAAGTTATCGATTCGAGGCAACGATTGCGGCTCACTGTTTCTCAAAGGACTCCCGCCTGTTTATGGGCAAAAAGGCTCCTACGCACGAGATACGGCGCGCTTTCTACAGTCATTCGACTTAAAATGTGAAATCGCGAAATAAAAGAACGGTATGTGAAGTAGAATTTAGGAGCTGGTAATGGACGCTCTTGTTTCCCGCAGTACGAGTGAACTGATACTCAGATAAATATTCACGGAATGGTCTACATTAACTGCAAATGCGGAAGTTCAAATTGTGTACCCAGCCGCGATTGCAACCCGGGTCTTCTGCTTCCTAGGCAGTTGCTCTCACCCGTACACTACTGGAGAAACAGTGATTAACACAACTGCACGGACTACCCTAGCTTGCCTCCCGTCAGATTCAATTCTCACCTTTACACTTCCCACTATTAGTGAAACTCGCTGATTTTTCATACTGTTTCCCGTAAGAGTAAGTGCCGAGGAGTGCTTCCACACTGAAGAAAGGATCATTGACCGACATGCGTAATAGTGGTCAAATTAACACTTTGCCAATCACGTCAACTGACGGGATATCGAAACTTCTGTAGAATGACAATTACGTAATTTGACGTGATCTTTGTTTTCGTACTTTTAAATACAAAATTAAGTTTATTGACGTGCTAGATCCACCTTAAATGCCTTACTTGATAAATCTAGTGTCTAAAGCAGCCTATAGATCTTGTAAATTTAGCTTCTAAATCGGCCGACTGGTCGCATCCAACTATGAAACGGGACAGGTAGGAAGTGGTGCCCGCTCTCTCAGTAGGTAAATTAACGGACATGGCTTCACGCTCTCTTACGCTGGACGAAATTTTACATGAATTTGAGAAACATTTTATTGATAATGACAGTGAGGACGACGAAATCGACAATTCAGATGATGATCCAGTCTTTGAGCAACAAGAACTGCGTCAAATTATTTCGAGTTTGATGGTACTTCAACCGTTTGTTTTATAAGGACAGGGAAACTTATTGCTCATTTTAAAGAGCAAACAATTTTTTATGCCAGACAGAAGATAAGGAAACCAAGTGCAGCTCGGCTTACTCCTGCAAGCAGAATATCTGGCATTCTAAGGTATGGAATGGTTTACATGGCCGGCAGTCAAGGAGCTAAAGTTGAGAATTTGAGTCCGACGGGAGACGAGCTAGATTATTCTGTGCAGTTGTAATGATCGTGTGTCCCGGTGGTGTAAGGGTAAGCGCAATTGCCTCACGGGCAGGAGACCCGGGTTCGAATCCTGGCTGGATACACATCTCCAGTTTTACACATTCGCCGTTAATGTCGTATATTCCGAGAATATTGATACTAACTGCAGAATCAAAAGTGGTGTCTATCATTTCGAACATATTGTCCGCCGAACAAAGACCGTGGCGCTGCAGCAAATTGCACAACAGAAATAATACTAGCCCTGCCCCTCCCCCAGTGAGACAGTTTTGCGTAATGCTATGGTAGTAATATGTCTCCTTTTTTCTAAGGATGTTCCCTCTTGCGTGGGGACGCGTTTTTAAACTATTCATCTGGCACGGTCAATTTTAGGGCTGGCTACCTCATTACACCTCGGAGGAGATATGTCTTCCTCAACTGTCTCGGTGTAATACATTTGAACATGTGCGAAATTGTTTTTCCTTCTTTTTTGTCTAAATGTTCATGCATCGTGTAACTTAAGTTCGACTTGGGTACCCGCCCCGTATTCACCTAGTGAGAAGTGGAAAACCGCCAGTAACACACATCCAGGCTCGCCGGCACACCGAACCCCAGTCGTTAATTCACCGGGCGGATACAAACCGTGATCGTCATATCTTCCTGTACCGGAAGGCAGCGCCTCCAAACTTGAAGCTACCCAGTCTGGTGTTAGGGTAGTAATATCTAAGTTGGCAAAAAAATGGATGGATGCAGTTTTCCTTTCTAAACTAGTAGTTACCTTCTATTTCTGTAGTTACTAACGACATATACCAACATATACACTATATGATCAAAAGTATCCTGAAATCCCTAAGTAAAACGGAACATGCCACTATATGCTACAGCGTTGTAAAAGGAGACGGGGAGTGTTATTAGTAAAGAAGTGCTAACAGCAGAACTGGTAGATAAAGAGTGCTCGGTGAATCAGAAGTGGAATAATCGTTGGATGTCGCCTAAGTTACATTTGCAGAAATGCTCACGCGACTGTTTTTGAATAAGGCTCTTCACATCCTTCTCAGTGACCGGACAGTTCCGTGAATTGCCCGTTAGTACATCACCGTGTTTTCAAGAATTTCTCTGCAAAATTAAACGGCCGTGTTCACATCAGTCAGTGGCGCGATAATAATAGTACCCACCGTGATCGCCGTATTTCTTACCGCCAATATTTTACTACTCCACGGTCGTTGGACGGTCAGGTTGTTGAACTGGCGTGCGAGAGTTTATGATAATAAAGAGAAAAGACGAGAAACGTATTGAATAACTGCTCAATTATCCTTTGTTGCAAGATTTCGTCAATTCAAAGACACTGATACAGAGTTGAAGAATTAATTATACAAAAAAATAATAGTAATGGTAACGATTAAAAGGAGCAGAAACAACAACTGGAAAGTAAATATTTGCACATTTCTTATTACAATAAGATAGATAAAACATTATTTGGTTGGTGTTGGCTATAGCTGTAAGATTTTTTTATGTGCCCCTGCATTAATAGTAAATAATTATTGTGAAGCGTGAGTCGTCATTCAGCTCAATAGAGTATCCTCTCCTGAGGATGACTGTGTTGGAGTTTGTTGTCGTTTGACATTTACTCCACAAGGTACGGTTTGGGATTTTATGGGGACTGTGTAGGAATTTATGGGTACTTGTGAGCGTTTGTTCTTACTAGAACTGCTGGTAGCTAGCGAAGGATGTTTGTATAGTCTATGGGACTTAACTACGGGGTCATCAGTCCCTAAACTTACAAACTACTTATGAACTACTTACGAACTAGGACGGCACAAATATCCATGCCCGAGGGGGGATTCGAACCCCCGACCGTAGTGGCCGTGCAGACCGTGACTGGAGCGCCTCAGTCCCCTCGGCCACCGCGGCCGGCAGCGAAGGATGAATGGGATGATAATGAAGATGATGATAAAGCGGGTTGGCGGATCTTCGGTACTACCTCGTCTCGCAGTTTACGGCTACTCGCCGTCTCGTAGCTCCTGGAGGCCTCCGGGCGGTCTATCTCTTCTTAGGAGGTTTCTTCTTATTCTTCTCCTTCTTGGTGACTGCTGCTAAGCGGGTGACATGCGCCTCCCAATCGGCAGCTTTCTTCTCTACCTCCATCTGGGCGATGTAATTATCCCACTCCGTGTGGGAGTACTTAGGATATGCTTCCACCAGATTGTCCATGCCTATCTCCAGCTGCTCGTGGGACAGGTGAGTCTTGAAGTGGATTACGGGTGGTTGCTCCGTACCCACAGTCTTCTCCTCATGTCCCTGGACGAGAACGGCGCCACTACCATCTTCTTTGGCCGCTGCTGGTGCGGCCGCTGGTGTCGTCCTCAGCTCCAGGGGTCGGTGGGCTGCTGGCGCTGGCTGTTGCGTTGCTGCAGCCTGCGCCTCTTCCACTTGCGTGGCAGCCTCCGCGGCGTCCTCTTCCGTATCCTTCCTGGTTTCCTGCTCTGCAGCAGGCTCCAGGAAGTCGTCAGTCTGTGTTGCCGCGTCGTACCTGGTCGAAGTGGCGGGTGCCACTTGACTATTCACTAGCTGTAGCTCCTCCCTTAGGAGCGGAATCTCTTGGTAAATCCCCGTAAGCATCTTCTTTGTGGCCTCCCTTTCGACCTCCAGTGCAGTCTGAAGGGAAGCTACAGCGTCGTACACGGCGGTCGGGTGCGAAACCGTCGCTCGTCTGCGCGGCCCGTGGCCCTTCCTTTCGTTAGAGGGCGGGACGGCTGACGCCTCTTCTTTTTCGCCCGTGTCATCTCGAACTTGGCGAGATTCTTGACCCTCGTCGCCGGCCGCGGTGGCCGAGGGGACTGAGACGTTCCAGTCACGGTCTGCACGGCTTCTACGGTCGGAGCTTCGAATCCCCCCTCGGGCATGTATATTTGTGCCGTTCTTAGGATTAACTAGTTCATAAGTAGTTTGTAAGTTTAAGGACTGATGATCCCGTAGTTAAGTCCCATAAGCTATACAAACATTTGAACATTTTTGACCCTCGTCGCCGCGTCTCCAGCTGGTCAAATAACCACACTTGCGGCTATTTGCAACGTGGGGTCCTCCGCAGTTGCTGCACAAAGGGGGCACGCCGCTCTTCTTGTCGCAGTTACGTGTGTCGTGACGTTGTGCGCAACACATGCACGCCACTTCATCACGACACTTCGCTGCGATGTGCCCCATCTTCTGGCAGCGGTAGCACTGTACCGTCAGCGTCTTCTTCTTCTTCTTTCGCGGGATGTTCTTCTTTACAGCTCCGCTCGTCAGGTGCAGCATCTCCCTGGCGAGGTGCTGCATTAAAGCAGTGGAAAAATCAGCATTAGACATTCCCCTGCCTTCTCTACCCTTGCCGCGTCCAAACATCTCTGAGAGCAACTTGAGCACAGCAGCGATCCGTACACGTCGGCGTCTCAGTCGGGAATGTGGAGCGTGAGCGTATCCTAGCATATTGAATATGCGGGTATGCAGTCGAGTAAGAGGATCGACGACCGCTGACATTTCGACGGGCGGACACCGAGCCATTTTTATGGCAACTGCGGAGAGGAATCACTGCGCATGAGTTTTCAATGAAAGTAGGGAAGAAACCCCCCAGGAATACGTAAGCAACAGCGCCAACACAAAACTGCAGGTGATAAATAACAAATGTCGTTGGTAAATATCTGTGAGGCGACACTAAATCTGCGCATCCATGATTTTATAAGAGAGAGAGAGATTCCATGCATAACGGAAGAAAACAATCGCACTGACGTGTTTTACGACCCACTTTAGATTTGTAGTTTATAAGTTTTTGCAAACATTTCTGACCAAATAATAATATGAATAATAAAAAATTATGATGATATGATTACGACTCTACTATTGTGGTAGTACCTATGCACCCAACACGTAATATTCTTTCTGACCCAATTTTAACAAACAGCCAAAATTTTCTGATATTTGAGTTTAGTTCTGACAAACATACTCTTTTTTGAACTTTTACCTCTTTGAACTATCATTTTAATATCTCTGCCACATTTTCATTACATTTTTTCGTTAAAATATTATCACCTGTCTTGCCGTGGTAGTTCAAAGTTTATTTTCTTTGCCTGTACTGGTTACGACTGACGTAGCGTACATTTGGCGTTCGGACGAGTGACTATAGCCTGGATGGAACACAGCGTACATTTGACGTTCGTAAATCATTCACGTGACATCCCTCGCCCCAATATTTCTTTTGCGTACGCCATCTTGGTTTCTCGACATTGCTGATTTTCTTATTATAACTCAAGCGTTGTCATTGCAAAGCAATGGCGCACTGAAAACGAACCACCCAGAACGAATATGAACAAACGACCGCAAAGCATCGATCTCACTGAACTGAACAGCAGCAACAAAAAGATGATTATTTCAACGCCCAGCCAGGTATTCCCCTCGAAGCTGTTCAACAGATTCCAGAACACAAACATCAAACTACAAAAAACTATGCTCAATATAAAATTCAATAATATATGTCTGGCCAACAAAATTGTACCTAACTATGTAAATGTAACTGTCAACAACATGTCATCTGCAGCACAACACACTAAACGAAAAGCCGAAATCATGTGGATAAGGGAAGAAATTCGATGTCTTTATGCTAAAAAACAGGAATTGAATACTGAACTATATCAACTTCACCTAGAACTAGCAAACCATGTAAACTACCAGCCATTCTTTGAGGAACTAGCACACAGGGTTAGAACATACACAGAGGCCATAATAGAGAACAAACAGAAAACACAAGAAAAGAAACTTACCAAAATGTTAAACCAGAAAGCATCCAACACAACACAACATCAATACAACGAACACACATTTCACAAAAGGTTGATCAACATGACAAACATAACACTAAGTGAACAGGAAAACAGCCTACTTGAAAAGGGTCTGAAACATAACATAAACACTAAGGTATCTCAAAAATCAATAGAAAACATCATTACAGAAACCGAACACATCATAAAGCAACAAGAAAGACTAAACACACCTAACTTCAATGCCAACCTAACCAGAGAGCTTGTAGCCAAGGAAATAAAAGACATAATCAAAGAAAACAGAACCAGCATTCAAAACAATGAAACCACTACAGAGGAAAAAGCCCACAGAAAACTGCAAATAAAACTGAAACAAGAAAATGCTATCCTTACCAGAGCAGATAAGGGCAACACACTTATAATCATAAATAAGCAGATTTACATTGAAAAAACACTGGATTTCATACATACCAACAACATCACAGAACTTTCAAGTGACCCAACAAGCAGATATCAAAGAAATGTAAAAAAGACTTTGAAAAGTTTAGACTCAATTTTCACTGATATGCAGATCAAAAGAATGATACAAAAAAATCCCAAGGCTCCCACTTTAAAATCATTACTAAAACTTCATAAACCACAGATCCCGATACGCCCTGTGATAGCTTGCACAAACTCACCAACTTTCCACCTAGCCAAACAAACACACAGTCTACTACAGAAAACATACAAATACACAGAAAATAGAAACCTAAAAAACTCAGATGATCTAATAGAGAAGTTAAAAAATGAAACAATACCAGACACAGCAACACTAATCTCATTCGATGTAACTTCAATGTACACACACATCCCAACACAAGAAACCATCCACATAATTGAAAGACACCTACAGTCACAAGGAGACATGCCTGCAGCACACATACAAGAAATATCAACCATTCTCAAACTTATCACAGAACAAAATTATTTCAGTTTCAATAATAAATTCTATTCCCAACAAGAAGGACTACCAATGGGATCACCAATAAGTGGCCTCCTTGCTAACATATTCATGAACCACATTGAAAAACAAATATTTGACAAAATTGTAAAGCCAAAACAATACAAGATACAATATTGGTACAGATATGTAGATGACATAATTTGCCTAGTAGATGAACCACAGACACGCATAAACGAACTGCACAATGACATAAACACCATCAATCCACACATACAATTCACCATGGAGACAGAAACAGATCAGAAACTAAATTACCTTGACCTCACAATACACAAGAGAAACAACAAACATGAATTTAGCATTTACAGAAAGCCAACAGTGACCAGCACAATCATACATCATCACTCTAATCATCCAATCACACACAAAGAATCCAGCTTCAGATATATGCTTCACAGACTGAACAGAGTTCCCATGAATAAAAAAGACTACACAACAGAATTAAACACAATAAAACAAATCGCACATGAGAATGGCTATAACACAAAGAGAATAGATAGATTACACAACAAAATTCAGAAGCAGACAACACAAAACCACAACACCCAAACACAGCCAAACCAAACACAGTGCACAGAAAATCAACAAACAGGGAACAACAAATGGCACATAATGACATACAACAATAAAACCACACACAGAATAGGAAACATATTAAAAAAACAAGGACTCAATATAGGGTACAGAACAAACAACACAATACAAAACAGAATGACCCAAAAGCCAGGCAATATTGACAAATACAACCAATCTGGCATCTACCAATTAACATGTAACTGCTGCCAGGCTGTATATGTGGGACAAACATGCAGGAATTTCAGAACCAGATACACTGAACACTTAAGAGCACTAAAAAGTAACAGTTCTCACTCAACCTTTGCAGACCATCTAATATCAGAAAATCACCACCCCACAAACATAGAGAAAGACCTAAAAGTTCTTAAGACCAGCAATAGTTTAAAAACGTGGAAAACGAGTGACATACACATTCAAACCAACAGCAACAAGCAAATTACAACAGAATAGGAAAAGAATCGTAAGTAATATACAGAAATAACGCGTTTTTCTCGGACCGAAAAATAGAAAGCAAGAAATCGTTAACTGTTTGTTATGTTTGCAGATGACAAGTTTGTACCAAAAAAACAACGAATAAGTAGGCTTCTTTAAGGAGTTTCATGTAGCCTAATGTAAAAAAAGGTATGTAAGAAATGTGATACTCATATATCTAGGCCTAATATTAACTAAAATGAAATAGTTTATATAGTCAGATAACCTAAGTAAAAATTTAATAACGAATGAACCTAGTAGTAACTGTAAAGACTATTGTACAGTAAACATAATTTCAGGCAAAATAAATCATCCCACTGATGATAGCGCAAAATGTGCTGAAACATGTTTGGGAACAATTAAAAAATCAGGTGTCTTGCATACGGCGGAAAATCCAAACCAATTTATCCAAGCAAGCACGGAAGATAGAAGAACAGCAGCAACAAAAAGATGATTATACCACCACTGTCAATTTTTTTGGCCCACTTTAATTTTTCTCCTGCTTCCTAAAAGGTTTTTCGCGCACTCTTGTTAACTAAACACAACTATATTCTGCAAGATTCTGAGTTGTTCAAAGGCAACAGCGCTTTCTGCAAAAAGTGCATTTGTTCTGTTTCGAGAACATGCCATGAAATACGTAGCAACGAATTGTAAACATAGACTACTTTATCACATTTACACAAACTGAGGAGATACAATGACTGTTGTATATGACGTATTGAATGTACTAACTTTGTGTGTGTGTGTGTGTGTGTGTGTGTGTGTATTAAGTACTAGAGTTATGTGGAATTCAGTATTACCACACTTATTCCGTTTGTGATTTTAGCTGTAAAAGAAAACGTAATCACGGTTTGAAATACAATATTTGCTCTTTATTTTAGCACAGAAAAGAGTAACATGAACGATGTCATATCTGAACTACAGGAAAGGTAATACCATCTATATTAAAAGCATGCATAGCAACCATGTCAAACACAAATATTTTAGTAGATGCATTGATTCTAATTAATGACTTTCAGCAAATTCCAAAAATAATGAATAAAAGCTTAGAAAAAAAAAATTTTCAGATGTGTGTTAAACTTAAGAGACTTAACTGCGGGGTCATCAGTCCCTAAACTTACAAATCACTTATGTAAAAAAATGTTGGTGTTCCTTCATATACGAAACTACCTGTATCAGCACGTTTTTCAGAGACTTCATTATTACAGTATCCTCCCAGTTTACGTGCATATGCTTCAGTAGACCATTGTTCAATTCGTTGTTACGTATTTCACGGCATGTTCACGAAATAGAACAAAAACGCATTTTACAGTGAACATTCTTACACATTGAAGAACATAGCTCTATTTAATTAATGAGAGTGCCCGAAACCCTTTTAGGAAAACAGGAGAAAATTTTTTTTGGGTGATGGTGGGTTTCGAACGACTGACCGTGGATATCACAGTGCAACGCGCTGCTCAGTGCACTACGATTCAAAATTACAACATGCGATCTTCAATCTCGTACTATTGATGGCAGTTGTTAACTGGTGGTAACACCGCATTTTAGACACTAGATTATCATTTATCGTACGAATAACGACGTCTTTTTCTGAAATCTTCAGTGCGCCATTGCTTTGAAATGACAACGTGAAAGTTAGAATAAGAAAATCATAAAATATGCAACGCAAGATGGCGTATGCCAGAGACAGTTCGAGGCGAGTAATGTCACGTGACATCTCCGAACGGCTGGTTTTCGTTAATTCAATGCAGGGAGCCAAATCTCCGTTATTTTTGCAAATATCTCTCAAACGATACAAGATATGAAAAAAAACATGAGAGGCCAAAGTTGTAGAGAATTTTCTCCTCTACAAATTCGGTTATTCAATTTTCGTCTCAGATGAATGGTTAAGCCATGATTTTCAATTAAATTCCGAGCTAACAAAAGACGATCGCAAAGGCCCAATTTTAGTGTCACTACCGTAACCTAAAGTGGGCCAAAATCTACACCTCTATATTAAATTTTGTGTGGAAGTCTGGTCTCATGTCAAAATTTAGAGGTACTGATTTAATGCCGCCTCAACCATTGATCACCGTTATTTATCATAGATATTTCTACCATTTATCATGACCATAGCAGTTTGGTCCAATAGGTTTACAAAAATTTGAACTTTTTGGAGGTCACCCAGCCATTTTAAGGGGAACTGCTGACAGGAAGCACAGTATATGTACATTCAATAAATCGGTCTTCGATGAATATAGAAACGATACCACACAAGGAGTAACAAGGCTACAGCGCCATCTCACAACCAAAGATGATAAATGGTAGAAATATCTATGATAAATAACGGTGATCAATGGTTTAGGTGGCATTAAATCAGTATGGTCAGACGTGCAAACTAGTTATACTAACTTACACTAAGGAAAACATACTCATATCCATGACGACCGAGGATTCGAACATCCAGCGGGAGCGTCCTCCCCCCCCCCCCCCCCAGTCCGTATCATGACACCTTAGACGACACTGCCCTCCAGTCATAATATCGGCGGTCGCCGATCATCTCACCAGGGTTCATATCCATAAGATTTTCGAATAAGGAATAGAGTTACATCGAGCGTCTGAAAGAGATGTTCGAAAGAGCGTGAATCAAAATCTGTTTCCCATTCAAATCGCCTTAATGGTTAGGAATAATAAATGTCATAAAAGCACTTAGCAATGTTCTTCCACCGTTCTCCTGTTGGAGCAGGCGCCAATTCTTTTATCGTAATATTATGCATAATTATATTTCTGGGTTATCGTAGGCCATTGTGAACTGTACTATACCCCATGCTATAGACAAATGAAATCGTTTTTGCGCATCTCCAGCCACGAAACACCTTCATCCCAAATTAATGAAATAGTCATGTTATCTTCATCTTAGTACTTTGCCAATCTGGCCGCCAAATTGCCCCGCCAAACGCCGGAAGAAACAATGACTAATTGGAACAGACGTCACCGTGCTTTCACCCTGGGTGTAGTCATGAGCCAGTCGCGTCACGGTACTATGTGAATCGACATTCATTGTAAAAGAGAAATTCGAAGGAACAATCACAGCCGAGGTGGAGTAGCCGAGCGGTCTAAAGTGCCTAGCTGTGGAGCGCGCGGTTGCTCGCCGTGGATGTTCGAGTACTCCCTGGGGCATGGGTGTGTGTGTTGACCTTAGGTTACCTAGGTTTAAGTAGTTTGTATGCTACGGAGCGATGACCACGCAGTTTGGTCCGATAGATTTACAAACATTTGAACATTTGAACAATCACAGGTGAACGACGACAAATCAGGCAGCATGTAGTGACAGACGAAGAACCGAGAATTGCGGGCCGCGGTGGAGTAGCCGAGCGGTCTAAAGCACCTCGCTGCGGAGCGCGCGGTTGCTCGCCGTGGAGGTTCGAGTCCTCCCTGGGGCATGGGTGTGTGTGTGTTTGTCCACAGGTTAGTTTACCTAGGTTTAAGTAGTTTGTAAGCTACGGACTGATGACCACCCAGTTTGGTCCGATAGATTTACAGACATTTGAACATTTGAGCATTGCGGAGGGTTGTTGCAAAGAAGCGCGTAAATTGAGCAAAAGGAATCCGTCGCGAGTTTCTGAGCGATACCAACAGTCCACGTAGGATATTGGTGTGGTTTATAGAGCGCAATCACTGGTCGTGGAAGAGTGGCAAACAGTGATTTCCAGTGATAAATCAATCTATACCCCTTCTCAATTCGAAGAAAGAGTTCCAGTATATAGGAATGCTTGTAGAACAGTACCTACCTCCATACGTAGTACCTCTAACTGTTCTTAAGGAAACGCTAAATGCCAGAGGAGATTAGCACATTTTACTGTATTAAGTACTGCAAATTGTAGAGGATTTTGTGGTGTCGCACAAGTATGAAGTGCGCGCCACGTACTTAAGCCGCGCGCCGCCATGCACGCACGGCGCGGCGTTCTTACGACGTCAGCCACGAGCGCCCTCTGCTGCAACTCCGCTCGTGGCCACGACTACTGCATCGGCCACTTGGGAATCAGATAGGCACCAGTTAAGACTTGGCTATCGGATAGGCACTAGGATCATCAGTAGGCAGGCCTCTATCTAAACTATGTATCAGCATTCTGCAGTCTTGAACTTTGTAAAAGATAAGTATTATCTTATTTCTACGAAATTTACAACTTGTTCTAATTTAGTCTAGAGTTTCTAGTTTCTGCTGTCCCACTGGCTGATCACCGTACCTGCACAAGCGTGCATCCTACCTCCTGTGTCGGTCTCTCTCCGCTCGGCTACCGACACTTAAGACAACCGGCGGAAACGAGACACAAAAGATTTAATGCTATTTGTATAAGAAAGACAAGGCATTCTCCCATAAAGTACCATCTTTGAGGTAATGGTTTGTCAACAGTGCCTTTTCTGAAACTCATATTTCGGCTTACAATCCTGACCTGAGCATAATGTAACACGTTTCGTATGCGTTAGAACGTGGAGTTCTGGTTAGTTACCAGAGTTTAACATAATTACTTGATATGTCTTCTGCTCCTGAGGAAGAATGGTCTTTATTCTTCAAGGGATATTAAGGTACCTCACAGAATGTTCCACCAGCGGAGTTCAAGCCGTCATAAGGGCGACATGTAGACACACTCCATATTAGTATCCCCACTGATACGTTTCAGGAATAAACGTATTCCTGTTATTTTGAAAGAAATTATTGAGTAGTGTATGCCTACGGCCATGTGAGTAACATGGGAAATTTTGCCATGCTCTTCCCGATTGGAAGTCCCGTGCCTTAACAACAGCAACAGCTCAGCTAAATATATCCTGTAGTATTTATGTGATGATGACAAGGCAGAGTATTCCTTCCAGAGATCTTCGCACATATATTCTGTGTGTATCACTATGTTACAGTGAGGCGCATGCAACCGCAGTCTAACTTAGAACAAAGAAAATTAAATGATTGGTACTTAGATTCGGTGAAGAATGATTTTGAAGTAAAAGACATGACATCAGACGAGGCATCAATGTTAGCATTGAATAGGGGATCATGGAGGAATTTTATTAGAGGTACTATGCTCCAGACTGAACGCTGAAAGGCATAATCAGTCTCTAATGATGATGATGATGATGATGATGGCTTAGCTAAAAGATTGACCTCAACTATCATTCTAATAATTGTAGCACACTTTTTAGAACTTAATAATGTTCAGCGATGAATACTTTTATTTAGAAATATTGGAATAAAGTACCAACAGCTTTGCTATTCTGTTCATAAAAGTATCGATGCTGAATAGTGCTCATTGCCTGTATGCAGGTATTGTGCAAAATTATGCAAAGTTTTGAAATTCCCCATAGGCCAGAATATGATACTGGTGTTGCAATGGCCTATCTTTGTTTTGCTTAAATGCACTTAAGTGTTGGCAAATGGATTACAGCTGGTAATAAGTGGTGTTCATTATTTATGATGCTAGAGTACGTATCACAATTAACTTCCCGAAGTCATATTTACAAGAAGCGAAAACGTTATATAAATAGGCCATTGGAAATGGTAAAGTTCATGCTGCTGAGAGGTTCAAAATTGATATGACATAATTTAGTTGCAGCCTATCTGCCTTTAAAACAACTATTCTTTAGTACCATCCAATTTAATGTAGGTTGAAACAGAGGATTATAACTATCTGACGCAGCTTCGAATGAATTTCATCAGACAACACTGAAAACACGTTGAACACTCCTGTGTCAGATATTAGTGAGCTATGATGGTAATGTGAACTCGACTGCATTTTCTGTTCATTATAAGCTACTGTAATTCTACCAAAGTAAATGCGGCATTCGAGTATATCATAGTTTCAGTTGTTCTTACACTTTCCAATGTGAAATGACAAGTGACGCAACGCTGTCATACATCGTGTAAACGTACCCGTAATGCTCTGTTTTCTTGTGCTGTTCAGAGAGGTCGGTATTTATAGTAAGTGTGTTAACCATGTGTTTTATTAGTCGGCAAGAGAGGAGCGAGGCTCGTATTGCACGTTGAGTGCCATTCCGTCTGTGCAATCAGATATTGGCACTGAGTGTACGACGATTAGGCAGGCGCCAAGTAGCCAGCTCCCATCTAATCACTGAATAATGTTCCCAACTTTTGTCTGAAGCGTCAGCTTTGGCACGCTGAGGCAACTTACTGCTTTTACTGAGAACTTCTCATGTCAACTAAACTGACAAACTTGCTGTAAATTTGGGGCGTAAAGTTCCTGGAACACTTGCAGGTTCCAGCAACGGCCTTTTGTATGAGCGAGAGCTTCTCTTTGCTTCAGGATCGAACAGAAAGATAAGCCCTGGCACATGCGCAGAATTATGCATTCTCTTGCTGCATAAATAATCTGAGATTGCTTCTGTTTGCCATGCTGTTTATTTTTAATGGCGCCAGTGAGTCAGCATTCTCGTTTTTCTTTTTAATTCAGCAACTGCAGACGCAAGCATGTCTGTTAAAACAGCATTCCTGCTTATTCAAGAGACTAGCCATTCGCGACACTTCCGAATCTCACTGTTTGAGTTTTTATGAGATTTAACGGTTGATTTAGCTTCTTGCAAAGAATATTTATACATCCTCTACTAATTGTAATATCCTATCTTCTTTCAAGGGCTTTAACAATTCCAAGTGTCAACTGGCCGCAAATTAACGCAGTAATGCAACATTTAAGTCTGTTCTATGGGAAGGAAGTGTATTTAGATGTTAGAACTTTGACGTCAACTACATTGTAGTTGATATCATATTTTGCTCGGCATATGTCTCAAGAAAACTGTGTGTTCCATTGCAATCTACCTGTAGGCGCTTTAGATAGCACTACAAGAAGTCCTCGTAATTTCATCTTCCTGGCAACATTGCTTCGTTCAAAAAAATAGGTACTGCATTTATGTTTCAATATTTCCTGTACACAATAAACTAAATATAATTGTATTGGCGCAGTTTTGAAACAGAAGACAGGCTCTACTTTCGATCCAGCTAATATGCTGAGTTTATGACTGCTAAAGTTCCTGTGGTAACAAAAGTAACATACGCTGCTCTAAAGCTTACGTTTAAAAGAATTAAGAACCTAAACAAATCCCTGAATTCCCTTTTCTTATTATTATAGGATTCCAAAACGGAAGGTGTCTGCTAGACTGATTCTGAAAGACCAAGTACTGCTCATTTACTCGCTACAGCTATGTATCGCTAAAACAAGCAAATGTAAAACTTAATTTTCCACTCCACAAAGATAATGTTCCGTGTACAATGGTTCTTACCAGTTAAATACATTCATCATTGATAGTAAGCATTATCTCTGCTTCGTTTGTACTACAGGTGTGGACTACCTTATTTATTTGTAATAGTGTTGTACCGGCACTTCAAAATGGGCCATTCATACAACAACTTAGTGCCGGCCGCGGTGGCCGAGGGGACTGAGGCGCTCCAGTCACGGTCTGCACGGCCACTACGGTCGGGGGCTCGAATCCCCCCTCGGGCATGGATATTTGTGCCGTCCTTAGTCTTAGTTAGTTCATAAGTAGTTTGTAAGTTTACGGACTGATGACCCCGTAGTTAAGTCCCATAAGCTATACAAACATTTGAAACAACAACTTAGTTTTCCTTAAATAAAGCTTATTTTGGGACACAGATAATAAAAACACTTGTGTTACCATACATTGGCGACCACTGACAAAATTTCAACGATGTTCATTAAGTACATCCTTTAATTACACCGAAGGAGCTTAATTTTCCTCAAACACGCTGCCATTTGATATAATGAAGCAAGGAAAAATAATGTTCCCTTTCTTTGATGAAATGACGCATGAAGTTTCAAATATGAAGAGATAGGCATAGAAAATTTCTACAGAAAGAGCAATGAATTTTGTTCAGCTGTAATTAAATGAAAATATGGGGTAATTGAATGTGAGGCAATAAGTTTTAATTTACTTCAATCAATGAACTGTGTGCAATTTATTCATATACAGTATATGAGCATCAGTTTCCAATATACAGCATAATATTTATTCATTAATATAACATAATGTGATCTGTTTTGGAATACTACTGAATGCATTTGCATATGGCAATAACTCGATACCATCGAGGCAGAGGTTACCTTGAATGGGCAGTAAAGTATTTAATGGCCCCGATTCTAGCAACTCGCAATTCGTAGTAGTTAGGGTAAGGCCTTAACGGCCTGGAAGTCCGAAGTATTTATTTATTTTTTCCAGCTGCGGAGTGATATTTCGGCGCGAGAGCACGGGGCTGAGTGATGCGTCCTTGCAGCCAGGGGATGTAATTGCGCCTTAATTGGAGTGACATTGGCCCGGCTGACGCTATATCCTTGGGCGTGTGGCTCGGCGTTTTCGTGGTCGTGCGTGCCTGGCATACAGCGAGCCAGCTAGCAGGGGCAATGGCGTCCAACACGCCGCTTCGGAAAGAGCCCCTTCAAGTTCCTTATCACAAAGCTACCAACACATATCGCCTCTTGGAAAGTTACAATGAAGGGATACGGCATTTTATTTCTCTACGAATGTAATTATATAGTGACTTGTAGCCTAATTGTTGTGGCCGCCTATCAGTCTCCACGCATCCCACGTTGTGCATGATTCATCGCCTCTGCACAAGAACTGCTACAAACATTTACTACAGTCTACAGCTACGTCTAAAATACCAAACCAACGTTCGGTTTATGATCGAGAGTACTTTTTGTACTACTTCGTCCAGACGCATATGGTTCACGGAAAGAATAGCTGCCGTTAGGCCCCGTGTAGACGCCGATCTCTTGAGTTTTATCTTCACTGTCTTTTCGCGAGATATATGTAGAAGGATGTACTAAACTTCCTAAGGGGTCCGCCAATGAATCTAACTGTTGCACCTGATTATCCACAATTATTTTTATACCATCACTTCTAATCGGCCTTTACGCTTGCTCACTGATGCTCGTTTTGTGGTCTTCAATGCAAAGACTTGTGTGATTCAGCTATCCACGCGATCCTACCATGTGCAAGCATCTAAATTTCTGAATATGCACCGGAACATACATCCTTTTGAACCTGCTTACTGTAATCGACTTTCGCCCTCCCTCTACGCTCTCCTCCGGAATCCCATCACCCGCTGGAGGAAGTCGAGGAATCTACAGCCTACACGGTCGTAGAACCGCCTGAGCCTCACATTCAGACCCTTCACTCTGCTCTGTACCAGAGGTCCACACTGGAAGGACTCCACCTGGTATTCACACGGACTCCACATTGGCCTTCTTACCATCCCTAGAAGCCATATCCCTAATGGGCTCCATTACAACCCCAAACTTTTCCGGAAAGTTACCAACACACTAAAAAAAAAGGGGGGGGGGGGAAGTCAGGCAAGTTGGTCGAATCGTTCTCAAGTTATGGCTTGACCACGGGAATTTGGGATTCATTTTTATATATAACTGTAATCTGACATTACACGCATAGCTTCAGAAGTCAGAGGACAGGTTGTGTAACAATTTTGAATGCTGGCAGTTTCGATCGACTGCCTTGCCTCTGCAGGGCACGCAGTTTACCTGACTGATAACCGTTGATGTTTGGTCCCTTTCAGAAACCACCACCACCGCAGTTTACCTCTATACCAGAGATGCTGTCGAACTATCACAATTCTAACTATGGATTGCGTCAAAGTCCGCATGTAAAGTAGCCTACGCAATGCCCCATACAAAATTTTACGTAGGTAGTTACCTTCCTCTTGGTTTGAAGATCAAGCGTACAAAATTTCATCAAAATCGGAACAATACTATAGATCTGTATGCAACAGAAACACACTGACACATTGAAATATTTTTTGTTACTCTCAAATTTTCCAATTTTCCGCTGGATTTCCCAAAAATTGTCATTCATAATAACTTTGTCCTGGTTATGGCGAACACCAAAAAAAAAGTGTCAGTTTGATCGAGACTTGTCAAGGGAAATGGGAATTAATTTTTATATATAAATTACATATCAATGAGTAAAAATTTCGACTTCACTAATAACAATCTGAAGAGCCAAAGAAACTCTTACATCCGCATATGTCTTGTAGGGCGTCCGCGAGCACGCATAACTGTCACAACACGTCGTGCCATGGACTTGACTAACATCTGAAGTAGTGCTGGAGGGAATGGACGGCGTGGAGCTCTCTGCTGAACAGCGCGTTGCAAGGCATCCCTGACGTGCTCAATGATATTCATGTCTGAGGAGTTTAGTGGACAGCGGAGTTCTTTATACTCAAACGAGAGCTCCTGGTACCACTTTGTAGCTTTTCTGGGAGCGTGGTGTGTCGCATTGTTCTGTAATAGTCGAAAACATTGGAAATGGATAATAGACATGAATGGATACAGGTGATTATCCAGGATGCGTTCCCACGTGTCACTTGTCGGGTCATATCTAGAAATATTAGAGGCCGCATATTACCTAACCTGCACACGCCCCAGACCATTACATAGCCTGCACCAGCCTAACAGTCCCCTGCTTGCTTGCAGGACCAATAGATTCATGAGGTTGTCTCTATACCCGTACACTTCCATCCGCTCTATACCATTGGAAACGAGACTTGTCAGACCAGGCAACGTGGTTCCAGTCATTAACAGTCCAGTGTCGGTGTTATGGGCCCATGCGAAGTGTAAAGCTTTGTCTCGTGAAATCAGCAAGGGTACACGATGTGGGTCTTGAGCTTCAAGCCGGCTGCGGTGGCCGAGGGGACTGAGGCGCGTCAGTCACGGTCTGCACGGCCACTACGTTCGGGAGTTCGAATGCTCCCTCGGGCATGGATATTTGTGCCGGCCTTAGTATTAGCTAGTTCATAAGTAGTTTTTAAGTTTAGAGACTGATGACCACGTAGTTAAGTCCCATAAGCTATACAAACATCTGAACATCTTGAGTTTCAAACGCCCATATCGATGATGTTTCCATGATTGGCTCGCACGTTGACACTTGTTGATGGCCCAGTACTTAAATGCGCAGCTATTTGCAGAAAGGTTGCACTTCTGTCACCATGAACGATTATCTTTAGCCGTCGTTGGACCAGTCTATGTAGGATTTTTTTCCGACTGCAGCGATGTCGGAGATACCATGTTTTGCCACATCTGCGATATTCACGGTGCACTCGTGAAATGGTCGTACGGAAAATCCCCGTCTCATTGCTACCTCGGAGATGCTGTGTCTCATCTTTTGTGCGCAGGCAATAACATTAGGTTCAAATTCACAAAAATCAAGATAACATACCATTGTAGCACCATTAACCGATCTAACGCATGCACCAGACATCTGTTACCTTATACAGGCGTCGCCAACTGCAGCGCCATACTCTGAGTGTTTACATATCTCTGTGTTTGCAGACGCATGCCGATACCAGTTTCTCTGGCTCTTCAGTTTATTATTAGACAGTAAAGTTTAGAGGTTAATTTTAAAACCAAATTTTAGTTTGTTCACTTCGAGAAAAATGTTATTAAATGATAAGGATTCTCCTTTTGATTTCAATACATACATGTTAACGACAGAGTTGGGTTTTAGTGGAGTCATCACCAAATTATGGTGCCTTGTGCTGCGGGATAATATTTGGAACCAGATTACAGAGATCATGGCTCATTAAACTTCGACAAAACGTAACTAACGTAACTTATTCTAAAGCCAACACACAGACTCATGCCCGAGGGTGGATTCGCGCTATTGGCGGGAACGGCTGTGCAATTCCGTGACATGACGCCTCTGACCGTGCGGCCATACACGTGCAACGAAATTTGATCTCTCTATTTGCACTGAAGTACGAAAATGTCAGGCAGTTGTTCGATCCGTACCTAATTATATTTGTTTTCAATCTTGGTTTTAGCACAACTCAAAAGAAAAATTTCTATTATAAGATTGATCCAAAATGTTCAGATATATTCGTTTTATAGAGATTTCTTTATGCAATACACTACCTCCTAGTAAATGAGAAACAGTTATACATTTTGGCAAAAACTAGTTGGCAATTCGTTATAAAATCATCATGAATATGGCTTTAGAATACTGATTACTCTATTGATTAAATTTTATGTATGTATATTAGCAGTGATTGAGCTTCAGTGTTAAAATTGCTTGAAAAATTAATGACTCTAGTCTCCTACCTGAACTCATAATTCACACCCACATGACTTTTAGTTTCTCATCCATCTTATTACGTCGCAAGACATTCATATCTTCATCACTAGTGTATGAGTGCTGAATTTTGAAAGGTGCAGGTGCCCTGTGCGAAAAAAAAAAACTCTTGAGTACATCAGTTTGGCAGTTCTTCATTTACGATCAGTTAAAACTTAAGGAAACTTTGCTTGATTTCGTAAGTAAGTAAGCGAGTTATTGCTCCTCTGCTTCGGAATTCCACTGACGCCTCATATCGATCGTTTGAAAATTATCAGCGACTGGGTCGAGTTGCTGATAGAAAATTGTCCCTGACCGAACTGTTGTTAATATGTTCAAATGTTTGTTAAGCTTAAGTTTAAATGTTTGTATAGTCTATGGGACTTAACTACGGGGTCATCAGTCCCTAAACGTACAAAGTACTTATGAACACTAAGGACGGCACAAATATCCATGCCCGATGGGGGCAGCCGGCCGCGGTGGCCGAGGAGACTGAGGCGCTCCAGTCACGGTCTGCACGGCCACTACGGTCGGGGGTTCGAATCCCCCCTCGGGCATGGATATTTGTGCCGTCCTTAGTATTAGATAGTTGATAAGTAGTTTGTAAGTTTAGTGACTGATGACCCCGTAGTTGAGTCCCATAGACTCTACAAACATTTGAACCCAATGGGGGGATTCGAACCCTCGACCGTAGCAGCCGTGTTAATATGTTTCCATATGGTAAACTGGGAGAGCTACTTGCGTTTGTGATAGAGTTTTACAAGAAATTATCCCCGTTAATCTTCCCTTTGTAACCTAAAAGGTTAAGGTGTGTGATTGTGTGTGTGTGTGTTTTTACTAGAAGTCACCTTCACTGGCGATTAGCAATTGCTTTGGTCAGTATGATTTTAATACATAGTGTAGCTGATCAGCTAAATACCTAATTGTTTTCATTATCGCTCAAACTGATCAACATTTAATCACAAATTCTTTCGTAGCTGCTTGTATACATATTGTTACATATGCTAGTAGCTCATCCTATAAATTATAAATTGCAGAGTGCTACTGAATTAAATGTTCAAATGTTTGTTAAGCTTATGGGACTTAACTGCGGGGTCATCAGTCCCTAAGCTCACAAACTACTTATGAACTAACTTATACTAGAGGCAGCACAAACATCCATGCCCGAGTGGGGATTTGAACCCCCGACGGCGAACGACCTCGCGCATCGTAGCATAGCGCCTCAATGCGCTCGGACACTCCGCCGCGGCAAAAGTAGTCAATGACACGTTACAGAAACATTATGCGTTACTTTCTGGACTCATAATAGTGAAATTTACTGCATCGGGTACATCATGGAAGCATTATATAGCTGAACAGCCGTGAACTATTTGTTGCTAGTAGTGCATTATAATTTTAAGGATTTTGTTTTCAATATTTATCTCAATATATACGCACTATACGTTAAGCGTGGTAGTTTTTATAACTTCAAGTAAACAGTCATGCATTAAAGGGTTAAATCAAAAGAAATGAATGTAAAAAGGTTGAAATTTATACTGACAAATTTCACAGTATGCGTCTGGCTGTGATATGTATTCGGGAATTGTTCTGTAGTCTACATTTCTGCGTGTAGAGATGGTAGTCCTATAATTGTGGTTTGTTTTTGATGCTCTGTCGTGAAGGAGTAAGCTCCACCTCGCGCAACTGCTGGCGCTGTGTTTCAGCAGGAAATTAACTGAGTGCGAGGCGGAGGGTTGACGCCTCGTGCGCATGCGCAGAGCCACGGCGCGGCGCAGTTTCAATCTGGCGCGCCTTTCCGCCGTCGCTTCCAATCTCTTGAGAAGGCCTCTGGAGCGCTGTGCGCGACAAGCGGCCCTGGGAGACCGATAGCCAGCCCCAACTGCACGCCCCTGTCCCCACGCCGGCTCTGCTCGCCCTCTCCCATAGCATTCGTTTCCTGGGCCACAATTCCAGTGCTCATACAGCGCAGTTCCGCTAACTACCCACTTCAGATACATCACAGCATTATTTTTAAAGGTGTCGAATCAATGTAGCTTTTCTCAAACTGGGGTGAAATATTTTGTTCCGTTAATGTCCTAGTTCTAAAAGTCACTAATTCGACTGCGCTTCAGCTTTTAAAATACGATTAATAGTTGCAGAGGAAATACAGTATTAATAAGATTGCATGAATCCGACTGTTGTCTTACTTTCGTTGACTATTTGACACCGAATTAATTAATCAGGCATGTGATACGTCGAATAGAAAGAAAAAGTACCAATGTTTCACAGTCAAGATTGCGATACCAACAAATGAGGAATATAACTTTTTCTTCTCTGTCATCCACATCTGACAAGGAAAGTACTTGGACTCGAACAAACACATATACATCAAAATCGTACGAGAGATAATGTAAAGATCCCTTATTGCACTAGTGACACTCCCGCATCTGCAAAACTCTGCAGTCGTCCATTAGAGGCCTCTGCGTGTGCCTTGCCACATTGCACTTTGACCTGTTGGTTCGCCAGTAGCGACGGTGCAGTGTGCCTCCGAAGTTGCGTTTTGTGGTGAAGCGTCAGATGGAGCGGCGATTGATAATCAATCCTGCTAAAGTATTGCGATTGGTTGAGATGAAGTTACGAAGAACCATTCTTCGTGAAGATGGTATTAGTGTAGAAGGTGAATCATTCGCATGCTTTCTCGTATCTGTTATGGTATAGAAATATGATCATAAGTTAGATACTGTTGTAACACTAACACATAATGATGATAATAGGGATGATAATGACGAAGAACTCTTTGCTAGCGGTAGTGCTACGGTAAGTGCGGGTAGAGGCGATGAAAGCAGTGGCAGTGAATACCAACAGTCTTCCGAGAAGAATGTTAGAGTTGCAACTATCATCACGGCTTTTGATGATTATACGCTAGAGAACATGTACGACGATTATTACATAAGTAATTATTCAGATATGTGCATTACGTATGGCGTCTACAATTACATCTACAGTGCTATCTAGAGCATGATTGAAAAGTTTTGCATAAAAAACGACACCCACCAGCACATTGAGGTGTACGTAGAGATACTGTAACCAAACGTTCATACAGATATGTTTGTTCGAGCCCAAGTACTTTCCTTGTGAGAGTTAAGTTTGAAACAAAAATGTATGTACAAAAGAAAAACACAAGGGAAAACAAGGTATGCGACTTCTTTATGCAAAATGGAGAAGGAATGAGAAGAGACCGGTGTAGTTGTATTCAAGTAAGTTTTATAACAGATGTAATTCCATGCTTCATTTGACCCCAAGGAGGCCTCTTACCTGTGGGTGGCGGAAATTTTTTAAAGCGGTTTAGAGCTATTTATTTTGTGCAATTATTATAAGTGCCCGGCGGCAATGCGATAATAGGAAGAAAACTATATCCTTTTCTGAAGCATAATCTGCTCCTCCAGGACAGCAGCAACGCGACCGTCGAATTTAAGGTACCCAACAGATAACAACGGTAAAACACACGATTACTGCACGGTACTCTTGGAGGAAAGTCAGATGAGCCCCAGATCACCGGCCATTCTGATTTACTGAGTGGTCAGCCGGCGCCCGCTTTCTGCTATGAGGCGTGGATTTAATCTTGTGTTCGACCGCTTGCCTATGGTGGTTACGACAGTACCCCGAGAACGGCCAATCTGCAACCTGAAACTTCCCACACAGCCAGTTCCAAGGTCCCGGGCAGTAAATGAGTGCCAAAGTGGCTCACCTCAGTGTATGGCAACAACTGCGGCCCATATTGCCGCTGTGATGAGTCCAGGTTTCTTTCTGCTGCACATATTTACAGCGTCGCTTGCGTTCATTGCAGCCAAGCGGCATCAGTCTTGCGGAGGGGATTGCGCATTAAGTTATTAAGTTTACGCTCATCAGTGTAAATGTGCAGTAGCTGAAACGCTCGGCTTAAGTTACTCGTAAGTGAATTAATCTTTAAGAACAGAGATGAACAACTTACTTTCCAAAACGTCATAACATTTAGAGTTTGTTAGAACAGTGTAACTATAGGGACAATGTAATGTAACTTTCAGCATCATTACGTAGGTGCTCGTATTCGATTAACGGGGAGGTGTATCAGTTCTCGTCAGCAGGATTCACTTGAATATAATTTAAGGCCGCGTGGCATCGCCTCGTGGCTTAAGGCGTCCGGCTACGGACTGGGAAGGCCTTTCCTGCCGGAGGTTTGAGTCCTCCTTCTGGTATGGGCGGATGTAGTCTTTAGTGTAACGTAAATTAAGTAGTTTCTAAGTCTAGGGATTGATGATCATATTATTTTGATCCAACAGGTTTACAAACATTGACAGTTAAGGCATAAGATTCGAGGTTCCGTGAGGAATGATGAAATTAGCCGAAGTTGTCTAGATTCATGCCAATCGATCATAGATACTAAAATGCACGGACACTATTAAACCACTCAAGATCTTCATGTGCCCCTCCATCACCGATGAAGATCACGAACGGGACTTAGTTCATTCTTATGTGTAAGTTCCACCCACATGTGCCCTGTACTAACTTCTACAGTTCCTATACACCCTAAGATCCCTAAAGCACATTCAAGTGCCTTACACACACTTTAAGTTACAGTCCCAACTAACCATTGCATCTCAAGTTCTTGAAAATGAAGGGAGTATGCGGCTCCTATATCAAAACAACTTACAATCCTTTTGGATAAAACCATTGCACATCCTTTTTCAAGATGGTGTGTATCGTTTTGGTAGTATACCTTTAGCAACATTGCAGCAACCAACAAAATGAGTCTCAAGGTAAATTATTTAAGTGGATTACGGTACGTTTCCGTAATTTGACAATATTTTCCAGTTATTTCCGTTACGTAATTTTTGCTTTCTCATTGTAGCTAGTTGAAATCGATCAATTAGCAGTTTCTTTCCTTGAAAAGCTTTGAAGGTTCTGTAATTGTATATGAAATAAGAAAATTTTACAAATAAATGACTTTGATCCCAGAGATTGTATGAATTTCCTGGGGGAGAATCTTATGGTACTTAGTTGGCTGCCCGCGGCGGAGCGGCCGAGAGCATTGAGGCGCTATGATACGATGCGCGGGGCCGTTCGCCGTCGGGGGTTCGAATCCCCCCTCGAACATGGATGTTTGTGCTGCCTTTAGTATAAGGTAGTTCATATATAGTTTGTAAGTTTAAGGACTGATGACTCCGCAGTTAAGTCACATAAGCTTTACAAACATTTGAACATTGTTTTAGTTGGCTGTGTGGAATCAAAGCTGTAAACTATGTCGAAGTGGCGATGTAGTTGAATAACACAAATGAGACACTGTAATGGCCATGATCATACCGAGAATGAGGTAGCCAGGTATGCTGATGCATGAACACGGGCAGTAACGTGACTACCAGGAACAGAAACTAAGGTGAACTGTCCATAAACGCACACACTACTTACACTAACTTATGCTAAGTACAACACGTACGACTATGCCTGAGGGAGGTCTCGACCCTCCGGCGGGAGCGATCCCGCTATCTATAGCATGGCACGTCAGACGGCACGGCTATCCCCGCGAGGCAAAGGTTATTTACAACAGCAGTTAAAAGCACTTCTTGGTGGGCCAAATAACACATAACTGAATAGTTGCTGACACCATGTATGTAATGTGGTCAGGAAAAAACGTCATTTCGCTTCCTTTCAAATAATGCATTGCACTGAGAGCACATACGACTCAAAGAGTCATTTACGCCGCATTTCATTGAGAGTGTTGTTCAGGACTTAGGTGGACTTGCGATGGTTGAAAGGTGCTGTTTCTTATATTACTTGGTCTGAATCGGTTAGGTCACCCATACCATACACCAGGGTATGTTGCGCCATCTTTGTACGCTTATCAACTAGCACCAGTCAGTAACTATAACATAAACTGGTGCACCATAGCATATATGGGTAAAATTTCAGATAACCTCAGAAAATTTTGACACGGAGCAACTATAGGTCTACATCTTACAATGCAAATGACGTACCACAACATTTATGCAACATTGAAGAAAATCTGTAACCCTTGGTGCTGACTGTTGTATATAAATTCACACACAAACACTGTGGGAAATTATAAGATCTGTGGCGGTTATGTCATCTGAGCATGAGAGGAGCTGCAGTTTAATCGAGAAAGATTAAACTTTTGCCGACCATCTTATAACATGAAATCGCTCATCCAGTGTAGAATGTCACGTATTACATCCTGTAAAGAGAAGTAGAAAGATGATACTCATGGAAATATTGGAAATCAACAAAAAGACGACACAGAGACTACAAAATGATCAAGCAATTTCCAGAGTCCCTTATTTTAATATACGTTCTGATAAACAATTAAAGCACTGAAATTGTTTATATTAAGTTATTATCTTTTGGTGAATTGATCTCTAAATGAAAAACTTAATTTGCAGAAAATCAGAACGTGTTTCCTTTCTAATTCTATTTTAACCCTTTATAGGACAGTGGTCGATATATTGCCCACCTACCATAAGTGCGAAACTGTGTACGTTTTATATTGAAAAATAAGCCTAAACGACACATAAGGTTTTATTTCGTCTAATAAATAGGCTCAGCCACATAAATCGTGTAAAGACACTAAAATATGACGCGTTTCAGGGGTCCATCCCTTATCATCAGATAATCTCTACAAGAATCTTAAAACATGAAACCATAAAAATATAAAATGTAATAAAAGAAAACGTGGTTACTTCGCTTGTAACCATGTCTACGAAGAAAGGTCCTCAGCATACTATGCTACGTCAGAATTCAAACCAGACTCCAGCATTGGCGGCGCATAACACAACCCAAATGCACCAAGTCAACAACATAACTGGGGCGGACGTATGTACATGAAAACAAAGACCTCCAAATTGCAAAAATCATCCACAAGCTAGTGGGTACATTCAGGTGTCAGGAAATCATTTGCACAGTATGACAGAGGTTTAAATTTAAAATATACGACTTTTGTTATAATAGGTCCACAAAGTTTTTAAAAAAGCTGTATGTATTGCCTTGAACTTCTTCATTTAATGAAGCGTCGCTTTTAGCGTTATGTATTATATTCTCCAACTGTTCTAGCAGATCTAACTTTCTTTCCTTATCCTGACTAAGCAAAATCTTAAAGTCTTCTTCAATCCGCTTTAAAGGGTGGCCAGTTTCGCGGAAATGCGTAGCTCCAGCGGACTTGTCAAAATTATTAAGTCGAAAGGCGTCCATATGTTCCTTGTATCTAACTCTAAACGATCTACCGGTCTGACCAATGTAGTTTTACACTATTACACTGTATTCAGTTCGTTCTGAAATATAACTAATTTGTTTTTAACAGGAAATTTTATATATAAAATGACAGATTGGCTATGGGTTCGCCGGCTGCGTTGGCCGAGAAGACTAAGGCGCTCCAGTCACGGTCTGCACAGCCACTACGGTCGGGGGTTCGAATCCCCCCTCGGGCATGGATATTTGTGCCGTCCTAGTTCGTAAGTAGTTCGTAAGTAGTTCGTAAGTAGTTCATAAGTAGTTTGTAAGTTTAGGGATTGATAACCCCGTAGTTAAGTCCCATAGACTATACAAACATTTGGACATTTTTTTGAGCTATGGATTCAAGTATTTCAGGAACAATAGCAGACATTTTTATTAATAACCTAGAAAACAGGCTTTTCACAAATATGCAGCACCCAGGTGGTAAAATCTTATATTATAAACGCTACGTAGACGATACGTTGCAATTGATAGATGGAGGACAAAGTGAAATTACTGAAATAGTTAATAAAAATAAAAGCCTACATGATAAAATCGAATTTACCGTTGAACAAGAGAAGACTGGCACACTCCAGTTCTTTGACCTTAACACTTATTTAAAGCAGACACTTATTTAAAGTATAAAGGAAACCTACAACCATCGACATTCTAATACATAACAGCTCTTGTCACCCTAATGGCCAAAAAACGTTCTGCCCTAAGCTGTTTAGTCGATAGAGCCTTCAAAGTGTCAATGAACGAAAACGACAGAACTAGTGAATTTAACATAATAATACTTCCTGCTAGGGTGAATGGTTACCAGGAAACGTAGTGAATAACTTAATACGAATGAAAACAACTTGCGAAATCAAATAAAAATGGCACGGCAAAAATTTGGAGAGAATAGTGGTTCCATATTTTGATAATCTATCTCAGAAAGTGGCCAATATACTAAAACGTTTTAAAGTCGAAGCTGCTTTTAAAACTAATAATACGTTACGTCATAAATTACGAAATAACTTAAACCAAGAGACTGATAAATAAGACAAAGCAGGGGTTTATAAGATGCAGTGTCATAGTTGCAATACCAACTATATTGGTCAGACCAGTAGATCGTTTAGAGTTAGCTACAAGGAAAATATGAACGCCTTCCGACTTCATAATTTTGACAAGTCCGCTGGAGCTACGCATATCCGCGAAACTGGCCATCCATTAAATCGGATTGAAGAAGACCTTAAGATTTTGCATAGACAGGATGAGGGAAGAAGGTTAGATCTGCTAGAACAGCTGAAGATTATAATACATAACGCTAAAAGCGACGATTCATTAAATGGACAAGTTCAAGGTAATACATACAGCTTTTTTAAAAACTTTGTGGATCTATTATAACAAAAGGCGTTTATTTTAAATTTCAACGTCTGTCATAGTGTTCAAATGATTTCGTGACACCTGAATGTACCCATTAGCTTGTGGATGATATTTGGAATTTGGAGGTCTTTGTTTCCATGTGCATACGTGCGCCCCAGTCGTGTTGTTGACTCGGTGCATTTCGGTTGTGTTATGCGCCGCCAGTGCTGGGGACTGGTTTGAATTCTGACGTTGCACAGTATGCAGAGGACCTTTCTTCGTAGACACGGTTGCAAGGGAAGTAACCACGTTTTCTTTTACTACGTTTTATATTTTTATGGTTTCATGTTTTAAGATTCGCCGGCCGCGGTGGCCGAGGGGGCTGCGGCGCGTCAGACACGGTCTGCACGGCCGCTACGGTCGGGGGTTCGAATCCCCCCTCGGGCATGGATATTTGTGACGTCCTTAGTGTTAGCTAGTTAATAAGTAGTTTGAAGTTTAGGGACTGATGACCCCGTAGTTAAGTCCCATAAGCTATACAAACATTTGAACATTTGATTTTTTAAGATTCGTGTACAGATTATCTGATGATGAGGGTTGGACCCTTGAAACGCGTCATATGTTAGTGTTTTTACACGATATCTGTGGGTGAGCCTATTTGTTTGACAAAATAATTAAGTAATACAGCCATGACCTCACATCCATTGTGGATATAATTCAACATAAGGTTTTACTAAACGGATGGTGTACGCTCAAACTACAACTTTTCGTTTTCTGAGGTGGTATAAAGTTCTTAATGAACTGATGGTTGGATAGGCGACCACTATCCACGTGAGAAGTATCTTTGGTGCCGTTTTGTGTGTATGAGAGAAATCGTCCCACTGAAGGCGCAATTAATGCGAGATTTTTTATAAATGTAAGATATCTATGATACTTATTTAATGAATAGTTATGTGTTTTACATTATATATACCTAAATAGAATATTGAAGTAATAATACAGCGATAACCGACGACGTGGTAGCAAAACCTCAGTGTCGTTTATTACAATTGCGTACAAGTGCTCTTTTTTCAAAGACGTACAAGGGACTATCCAATATTTACATTATACATAGATATATGCGAGTAATTTACAATATATATAAAAGCCAGATTTACTATCTGGATAACGAATTATTAGAAAATGAACATTGACAAAATGTAATCTGTCATAACCTCGCACCTCATTTTTACAGATGCACAGAACTAAGAACACATTTTCATCAAGAGGGCATCAGAGGACTTGATAGACGAAATAGGCGATGATCGACGACCTATTGCCAAACACTCATCCCAGAAATACAAGCAGGGGAGCCGAGGAGCCTGAGGCGCTCCCGTCACGGTCTGCACGGCCACTACGGTCGGGGGTTCGAATCCCCCCTCGGGCATGGATATTTGTGCCGTCCTTAGTTGTAAGTAGTTCATAAGTAGTTTGTAAGTTTAGGGACTGATGATCCCGTAGTTAAGTTCCATAGACTCTACAAACATTTGAACATTTGAACAAGCAGGGGAGATAACTCACTCCATGACTCTTGTAATGCTATCATTCCTGCATCACCTCAACAATCATGTGTAATCTCCTGTAATGAGGAGCAAAATGTTTCAAACGTGGATCCACAGATAGTGATTATTCTAGGGGCACATTTGCCACAGACGGGCAGAAGGTGTGCTCATTGTAGCACAAAAAAGCAACCCAAAGGAAGTGGTATGATATGCAAGAAATCTAAAGTTGCTCTTTGCCTTCCTTGCTTCCACACGTTTCATTCTACATAACATGTGTTTGAATATTGTGTTCAGTTGTTCATGTGTTCAGTTTTTGTAATTCAGTGACTTAGTTACGAAATTGTATCTTATTTCATTCCAAATGCTATTTTTGTTATCTATTCCGGATATAAGAAGGTGGTCTTTAAATAACCACCATCTACAGTAGTATAAGCCCCACCCAAAATGGATATTGGTATGTACATCAACCCTCTATGTTTTCCTTTCGCTTCCAAGTTAAATGAACACAAAATATTTCTGAGTATATTACAAGCCTATACAAGTCAAATGGGGTGCAATAAGAATATTACCTTTCAAACTCCCAGAAAAAAGTTTTGTCTTATTCATATTCAAGGAGAGCATGCAGTGGACACTCTCATATTGTGAAATAACTACAGTGGTTTTCCAGAGCATGAAGGCTTGTATATCTTTTATCTACGACTCAGTTTTATAAAAGCAGAGGTCTATGACATATATACATAAGTAATAGTCTCCAAATAGATACGGCTTATATGGCTAAACACGAGAACTGTCCTATTACCCAAACGTAACCCATTATCGCGACTAGCGGCGGCGTTCTCGTGATGTATCCTAGTGGTGACTAACATCTTTTCTCCGGAGTGCTTAGGTAGTTCATTATTTACCAAGACGTGTTACTTTCAATGAAGTGCTAAATTAATAATAATAAAAGAGGAAATTCTGCTTTAAATAAATGCCTAAGGGATGAAGTAGGCTTTCGCAGTAATGCGTCAGTAGATCTCGTTTGTCGCTAAAGACAGAGGTTACGTCGCTTCCGAGGGGAGGTCAACCATGCTAACAGCGATCGAACCTTACGCTTTGCAAATCATTCCCTTGCTCTGCCTCCTGCAGCGAGGACGAATAACGATGTCGTTATTTCACGTCACCTGGCCCTCACATTGCAGCAGAGCAAGATCGTTTGACACACACTGCAGCGCCCAGAACCTAATTCACCTCTTTCCGAATATCTGTTTACTCATCAATACTAAATTATCTTATTACTAAATAAATTAGTAGATATTGTATCTATAATCTCCAATTTTAGTAGATATTGTATCTCTATAACCTCCAATTTATATGAACAATAAATGTTTCTACAAGTGAAGATTTCAGTCAAAGTCTTGGTCTAACCAAACAATTTAACCTGATGCCCCTATTATTATTGTAGGGAACACTTAGTAACTGATGTATTTATTTATTTATTTCAATTTGCTAAGAACGTTGGAGAGAACATCCCTTATTTTTCGTCAGTGGCCGTGCTATAATTGATTGAATGAATGTTGAAATCGGTTGTACAGAACACATTTGAGTCTAAATACTCGTGATCAAATTTGTAACACATTAGAAGACGACCGCTTTCATCATGAGTGCGCCAGAGCTAAATGTCTGACACCGCGTCATTTGAAGGCAATTGAGAAGTTTTGAGGTATTCTGGCAAATTCACTGTGGTATAAGTGTGGTGCCGCGCAGGAGTATCCGAGCGGTCTGGAGCGCCACGTTGCGGATCGCGTGGCCTCCCGCGTCGGAGGTTCAAATCCTCCCTCGGGCATGGATGTGTATGTTGTACTTAGGTTAGTTTAACTTAGTTTAAGTAGTTTGTAAGCTACGGACTAATAACCACGCAGTTAAGTCCGATAGATTTACAAACATACATATAGGTGTGGTCACTTGGAGTTTAACATCTAGCGCCAGAATCTTTACCTCGTCGTCATTCTTAGAAAAGCTACTCTGTATCACTTGCGGCTGATCAACTGCATTACCACTGCAGAAATTCTCCGAAGTGGCGGCATCCGTTGTATTTTCTTTCATTGCCAGTCGGCCAAGAAAGATAATAGGGCCTCTTTTACGTTGTTGCTTGTTGTGTAACTTCTACCTGACATGATTCTTTGGCATGCTTCAGTGTGTTACAAATTAAACATAGCCCCGTCACATTTATCATCCAGGGACGCAGATCCACCATCGACGTATTTGAATAAGCGTATTGTGAAGCCGTATGGGAGTAGGTGTGCGCTCTAAGGTGTCTAGCTGCGAAGTCTGCGTCTGGTGAGCCGTCAGAGGTTCGACTCCTCCCTCGGGCATGGGTGAGTGTGTTGTAGTAACGGTAAGTTAGTTTAAGCAATTTGTAAGTCTAGAGACTAATGACCACTTACGTTTGGCCACATATATTTACAAACATTTTAACATTTAAACCTGGCTGCGTACATGTCTACAAAGGGAAATGTTACTGAAAACAATCGTAATATTGGATCACTTGTGCAGCTTCTATTGCTATTTCGGGGTGTCACTTGTGCTGTCTGATACGGTGGACCATGTGGTTATTTTTCAGTATAATTTGTACCTCACAGCAGCTTCTACATACATTATGTGATCAAAAGTATCCGGAACCCCCAAAAACACGTTTTTCATAAGAGGTGCATAGTGCTGCTACCTATTGACATGTACTCCATACCAGACCCGGGTTCGATTCCCGGTCCGGCTCACATTTTCACTTGTCGCCATTGTTTCATTTCAATGCCCTAAAGCAGCCACTGTCAATCCTTTCCTTCCTAATCCTTCTTCCTTCCTCTCCTTTAACATTAATTTGCAGACCTCAGTAGTGTCTTATAGGTATTATGAAATAGCAGAATGGAGCGCTCAGCGGAAATCGTGAACTTGGAACGTGGTTAAATGATTGGGTGTCCTTGTGTCAGAAGTATGTACGCTAGATTTCCATACTCCTAACTATTGCTTGCTCCACTGTTTCTGATGTGATAATGAGGTGGAAACGTGAAAGGACACTTACGGCACGAAAACCTACAAGCCGACTTCGCCTGTTGACTGAAAGAGACCGTCGATAGTTGAAGATGGTTGTGCAGTGCCAAAGGAAAGCATCCAGACCATCAAACAGAAATTCCAAATAGCATCAAGGTTCACGCCCAGTACAGTGACAGGCGAGAGGTGAGAAAACTTGGACTTCGTAGTCGAGCAGCTGCCCATAAGCCGCACATCACACAGTTCAATACCAAATGACGTCTTGCTTGGTATAAGGAGCATAAACATTGGACGATTGAACAGTGGAAAAACGTATTGTGGCGTAACGAATCACGGTACACAATGAGGCGATCCAATGGCAGCGTGCATTTACGGCGAATGCCCGGTGAACGACATCTGCCATCAAGGTAGTGCCAACAGTAAAATTCGGAGTTGATGGTGTTATGTTGTGGTCGTGTTTTCTATGGATGGGGTTACACCCCTTGTTGTTTTGCGTGGCACTATCACATCACAGACCTACATTGATGTTTGAAGCACCTTATTGCTTCTCACTGTTGAAGAGCAATTTGGGAATGGCGATTACGCCGGCCGCGGTGGCCGCGGGGACTGAGACGCTCCAGTCACGGTCTGCACGGCCACTACGGTCGGGGGTTCGAATCCCCCCTCGGGCATGGATATTTGTGCCGTCCTTAGTAGTAGTTAGTTCATAAGTAGCTTGTAAGTTTAGGGACTGGTGACCCCATAGTTAAGTCCCATAAGCTATACAAACATTTGAACATTTGAATGTCGATTACATATTTCAACACGATATTGCACCTGTTCATAATTCATGGCCTATGGTGGAGTACTTACACTACAATAACATTCCAGTAGTGGCCTACAGAGTCCTCACTTGAATCCTATAGAACACCTTTGGAATGTTTTAGAATGCTGACTTCGTGACAGGCCTCACCGACTTACATTGATACCTCTCCTCGGTATGGTACTCCATGAAAAGTGGGCTGTCATTCCCCAAGTTGATTTCAAGCAATACTGACTGATGGAGGGCACCACAAATTTTTAAGTGTTTTTCAGCCAGGTGTCCTGATACTTATCAACACGTAGTGTATGATTGATGCATTTAAAGTGGGAAGTTTTACTGAAATTCCGAAAATCCAAGTTATCGTGGATCATACATGTTAAGAGATTAGGGCATGCCCCTCCAAACATCGCGCTCAGAGATTCATGAATAATCCGTTATGAATGTGAATTCGCTAGAGATAACTGCGCTTTATCCGTCGCATTAAAGTTGAGCTACATTTCTTAAATATCTCGTCATCGCGTGACGACAGGGAAGCACCTTACGATACACGACCATTAGAGCAAGATGGGATACTCAGAGGAATGTGGTTGCTTGCGTTGTTAGGGGAGAGCGGAGTAAAACCATTCACTTAAGCCATTTTTGAAATATTTGTTATTTGTAGAACTTATTTCTCATGCAGTCAATACCCTACATGTTTCAATTTACATACTTTGTATATTAAATCTATTGATGAGTCTACAGGCGTTTTTCGAAAATGTTCCGTCCCATGGTATTACCCCCAAGGGGTTTGATAATACCTTGCAGTGTAAGGAATCATGCAATATAGCACATAAAATGGCAATTACGCTGTAAACAAGTGAAATAATTAGCACTTTAGAATTTATTTAAATTCAAAAATGTAAATTTCACAACTTATTAAAGTTCTGACAGAGGGCAAAAATTAAAAAATCATTTTACTGATGAAATGACATTGTAACATAATGGACTCGGTTTGTTTCTGTTCACATTCAGCACCTATTTCAACTGCAGTATTCAAGAACATACGTTCCAACAGTGTTACAACCACTACACTCACAATAAACCAACCCACTCCAAATTACACATCCAAAGAACAGTTGCCTAATCTTGTGCGGTATTGCCCTGTGACAACTTGATCCAGCATTTTTAATTCTAACTCAACGATCACGCTGTTTAACATTTGATGTTTATAATAAGGTCAAAAATGCGCAGTTCCATAAAGTTACTGTGAATATTGTTGCTATTATCAATCTTCACTAAGCTCTACACACGTGATCTGCTGATTTTAAAACAAAACAGTCGAAATAAAATGAAACCCATTGCCGCAAACGACTATGCCGTTAAAAGCTCACACCCTCTCTTGAACTTACTTCCGCTATGCAGCAACACTATACAACTCTGTTTTACCCCGCTATGAAACTAGTAACAGTGTTTCACGGTATTACTCCGCTGAACGGCATTGCCCAGCTCTCCTATTATTACTGTCCAACAAAAAGTAATGTGATTTTAGTTTTTAAATCGATTCGTCGTTTCTTCTGACTTGATATGAACTGTAAAAGCAACATGTACTACAAAGTTACACCATGAAAATTTGGTTTCATGAAATTTATCACATTAAATAATGTTTTAATCACATGTTTGGAATAACTGAAAGAGATCTCGGCAGCTCTAACTTGAATTCGTATGTATCTCACATTAGATAGTCTGAACTGGAAGAGTAGTAACTGCGAAAGTAGCCAGTTGTATTATGAAATTATTAGCTATCCAGAAGTAATCAACAGAACATTTCCAATGCAAAGAGTACAATCATTTCTCTCTTATATATATCTTAAAGAAGCGACTGAACACACCAAGTCATTCACAAAATAGAAATGGTTATTACAAAAAGCTTGGATGAATTACTGTCGCATCTCGCGTGGAACAAATAATATTCACTACCAGTTATGAATCCTTGCGTAACGTGAAATACACTCCGGGCCATTAAAATTGCTACACCACGGAGATGACGTGCTACAGACACGAAATTTAACAAACAGGAAGAAGATGCTGCGAGGTGCAAATACTAAGCTTTTCAGAGCATTCACACAAGGTTGGAACCAGTGGCGAAACTTACAACTTGCTGAAATGAGGATAGTTTACAACCGATTTCTCGTACACAAACGGCAATTGACCGGCGTTGCGGGGTGAAATGTTGTTGTGATGCCTCGTGTAATGAGGAGAAATGCGTACCATCACGTTTCCGACTTTGATAATGGTCGGTTTGTAGCCTATCGTGACTGCGGTTTATCGTATGGCGACATTGCTGCTCGCATTGGTCATGATCCAATGACTGTTAGCAGAATATGAAATCGGTGAGTTCGAGAGGGCAATACGGGACGCCTTGCGGGATCCCAACTGCCTCGTATCACTAGCAGTCGAGATGACAGGCATCTTATTCCGCATCGCTGTAACGGATCGTGCAGCCACGTATCGATCCCTGAGTCAACAGATTGGGAGGTTTGCAAGACAACAACCATCTGCATGAACAGTTCGACGAAGTTTGCAGCAGCATGGACTATCAGCTTAGAGACCATGGCTGAGGTTACCCTTGACGCTGCATCACAGACAGGAGCGCCTGCGACGGTGTACGCAACGACGAACGTGGGTGCACGAATGGCAAAACATCATGTTTTCGTATGAATCGAGGTTCTGTTTACAGCAGGATGATGGTCACATCCGTGTTTGGCGACATCGCGGTGAACGCACATTGGAAGCGTGTATTCGTCATCGCCATACTGGCGTATCACCCGGCGCGATTGAATGGGGTGTCATTGGTTACACGTCTCGGTCACCTCTTGTTCGCATCGACGGCACTGTGAATAGTGGCCGTTACATTTCAGATGTGTTACGACCCGTGGCTCTACCCTCCATTCGATCCCTGCGAAACCCTACAGTTCAACAGGATAATGCTCGACCGCATGTTGAAGGCCCTGTACGTGCCTTTCTGGATATGGAAAATGTTCGACTGCTGCCCTGGCCAGCACATTCTCCAGATCTCTCACCAATTGAAAACGTCTGGCCAATGGTGGCGGAGCAACTGGCTGTTCACAATACTCCAGTCACTATTCTTGAAGAACTGTGGTATCGTGTTGAAGCTGCTTGGGCATCTGTACCTTTACACGCCATCCAATCCCTGATTCACTCAATGCCCAGGCGTATCAAGGCCGTTATTACGCCAGAGGTGGTTGTCCTGGGCACTGATTTCTCAGGATCTATGCACTCTAATTGCGTGAAAATGTAATCACATGTCAGTTCTAGAATAATATATTTGTCCAGTGAATACACGTTTATCATCTGAATTTCCTCTTGGTGAAGCAATTTTAATGTAATGGCCAGTGGTGTATTTTGATGACACTGGAACCATGTTACAGAAAATAAATGGAAATTAAGTCAATAACCCAACTCTCATTAACAATTAATGAACAACGTCAGGAGGCAAACATTTCTTCTACAAAATGATACTTTAATATGGCGCTATAAATAAGGGGCCTCTAGTATATGAAAAATGAAGCTTGAGACAAGATTGTCATGTCTTAGCATTATATTACAAATGGATAAGAAGTTAATCTTCACAAGCAATTCAAGTGCATTCGATACAGTAAGTGACGTGTACAAATGGCTTTACGCTTTTGTAGTTTAGAATTTCATACAGTTGATATATGTTTGTGTGCATTACATTATGTCGATTGTGTTGGGAAAGGACGTCGTTCAAGTGAAGACGAAGTGTCTTAAATATAAGATGAGATAAAATTGACAGTAACAGATATATATAGTTCCAAATATGGTCTTAGATGGAACCATACTATCCACCATCGGCTCGGTAGTATAATAAAAATTTCATGCACTCAAGCATGTACCCTTCTTAGGGTGTGTGTCGCAGAATAATTGTTGTACCGGGTTTAACTTCCAGTTGACATAGTGGTCATTAGAGACTGTGAATGATAGTGAAGCACTGTATTTTATCTCACTACCTAATGGTCACCATGTCCTGAGAAATGCGACTCTGATGAATTGTTTTCCCGGAAGCTGGTTTGAAACACTTTTCAGCATTTTTCTTACAACTGTTTTGCAGAAGCTCCTGTCCGAAACCCCATGCATGGTCGAGGCAGTTCACAAATGTTACTGTTTTATTTATAGCGATTATGAGGGTGGAATCCACATGACAAGCCACAACGAATTGAGTTAGAAATATAAATTCTTGAGTTTCTGCGTAAATCTTAAATATCCAAATAACGTGGAATTTTTCGAAACATACAATACTTGCGAGTACGCTTACATATCACACTCAGTAACTGTAGGGCGAGGGCTACTTTTTAGTTTTTTAATACACAGAATTATATAAAAAATTAAACAAATCTCTTTTCTTTTTCAGAATTTTTGGATTTTAAATTTATACATATCTCAATGTTCTAGAAACTCCTCTGTATTGGTACTTTTGTTGTCTTCTTTTGTTACCACGATAACAATGTTTTAGGCTGACGCAAGACCAACATCAGGTGATGGAAATAATGAAATTCCTATACATGCATTTTTTCATAAGTGTAAGGATGCATACAGAAGTCGTTCTTACGGTATCGGTGACCAAACACTTCATCACTAAAAGGAACGAGACGAAGACAAAGTTGTTAAAAACTGTAAACAGTCTTTCCTAAATTTGACATTACAAAGAATATAACGGAATGATTCGACGTAGAGGCCTTGAGATTATTTTGAAAGTTTCAAAAAAGCGTCCAATGACACCATTTAGGTGAATGCTGAATTTTTTACAGTACTGCTTTTTAAAATTCCTCGTAAACAAACTGATCGGTTACCTTCATTGTTTACGATTCTCTTAAGAGAAGTTTGAAGTATTTTGCGAGGATAGTGGTGACATATGAATAACGGCGTGCGGTAGTCGTGAGGTAACGTAAGAGGTGCATCATTTAACCTAACAATACCTGCAAATGAACGTGAACTATTGTTATTTTTAGAATCGAGTTAATAACTCCATAAATTTTCTTTTTATTGTGGGGTTATGTTTACGCAACTCTTTACGTATTGGGTGTGAACTAGGTCTACCAAATATTTTAATCGCCATAGGAAAGCCGGTACCTAACCCCTGTAGGCTACCCAACAATACGACCTTCAGTTAGATTCCACGGATGTTTGTCGAAGTCTCAAATCTTCAAACCCCAGTGAACGACATTAATTATTTACACATCTTAGGTAATAATAAAGCTCTCACGAATGATCCACATTAGTTACTAGAGAAATACATATGTTATTGCAGAAAACTTAGCTCAGATGTCAAGAAAATGTTGATATAATATGCTTAATGTCACCCTAGACTTCTTCTGACTAGGGCGTAATTTTACAGGTATAAAATAACAGCGTTCATTAACTTCTGCAGGTTAGATAAAGTCAAAGGCAGAAAACATGCAAATATGTTTACTAAAATGTGAGCGGAAAAATCCTCATCTGTTTTTACGTCATAACGAACATCCTGGGATTCAGTTGCTCTCGGAATTATTTGTCACTTCTTGACAAACATGTTTTCGCTAGCGCGCGTCTTACGAGTCGCAAGTGACGGGCACCCTTTCTCGGCTGACAATTGCGCGCGCTCATTATTTTTTGCCGATTTGATACACAGAACTCGGGAACCGACAATAGAAGGCTTTCAGATGCTCGCAGGTGAACTTCATCGGGTCGAGGTCACAGAAAGAATAGAACAGGAGGAGATCGAAGGGAAGATGGGTACAAATGTTGTTGATACTGCGCGTGTGCTTTGTGAGGAACTTTTTGAATGGAATAGAAGATTTCTTCCGGCGATGTCGAAGCGAATTTCTTAGTGATCAGAAACTAACGATGTAGTTCGTGTGCGGAACGCAGAAGAGTCACTCTGTCTTAATAATGAAGCTGCTCTTCAGTCCGTAAAAAAATTCATTTAAAAGACTAAAAAGTCCGATGCTTTTCGAAATTCAATGACAGATTTGTGGAAACCTCGAGCTATTCAAAAATGTTCAAATGTTTGTATAGCTTATGGGACTTAACTACGGGTTCATCAGTCCCTAAACTTACAAACTACTTATGAACTAACTAATTCTAAGGACGGCACAAATATCCATGCCCGAGGGGGGATTCGAACCCCCGACCGTAGTGGCCGTGCAGACCGTGACTGGAGCGCCTCAGTCCCCTCGGCCACCGCGGCCGGCCTCGAGCTATTTCCACGGCATTTTTGCCATCGTAATACTTCAATTTCTGTTTGGCAACATTTTAGGAAATTTATTGATTATTTTTCTTTCTGGACAGAAATACGTTATGAGAACTTTATGAAATAATTTATACAGCAGCAGTCACTTTTTAGTAATATTTTTATTAGCGCGACGCGTTTCGGCAGCAAGCTGCCATCATCGGGTGCATGTTTTGTGTACATAACTGTGTTCTTGTGTTGTGTGTGTCAGATAACAAGATTAACGACAAAACTGTAAGTACATACAACAATATAATAATCTAGAAGCTATTATCACAAAACATACATACTCAAATAGCTGTATGTTTCTGAACAGGTTAAAACGCCCAACCATAACCTCACTGGCACCCACAACACAAAACATAACAAAACAGTAATGATACTACAACTGGGAAATGCACACGATGATGGCAGCTTGCTGCCGAAAGACGTCGTGCTAATAAAAATATTAGTAAAAAGTGACTGCTGCAGTACAAATTATTTCAAAAAGTTTATAATACAGTCGCAGACCTCATACCAATCCACATAACATGGATAAATTTACGTTATTAGAAGTTGAACTTATGTTTCGTACAAATGCGCGACACAGATTTTGAGCGAGGACATGCACTGGTTAAGGCTATGAAATTACAAAGAGGGTTAGGTTCCTACGCCTCTTCCTATGATCTAAATTTACATGTCTCACATTTCCCATAAAAAAATTAATGCAAATGGACAGATAGGAATAGTATGTTTTATTTCATATCTTTGGCCAATTAAGCTCTGATATGCGGCTTATAACAGTGTGACAGTCTATACTTTACACCTTTCTATTCTTTCTTTCTTCTCTTGCTTCCTTTTTTACTGTTCCGTTGCATTCTTCATTTTCCAAGGACTAATAACTTCTCCGTCAACAGGTTATGTTACGAAATTTTGCAGTGCACGATCTGCATGTCTCCTATTTTTTTCCTAATTGAGGTTGCTGACACGTGAATAATTATTTTCAATAATAATCATAGTTTTAAGTTCTATTTTACTGTTCCCTTAATTTACCACTCTGTAGATTCCTTACGCGACAGGAGAAATAAAACAAACCGTGGCCGGTACATTAAATATAACGGTTTTCATTTTTATATTTAACAAGAAACCCTTTGAGTGCGAGGTCACAAGTTCCATCTCCAGTAAGGCTCAGTTGAAAGTGATAATTATGACAGGAAAAATTCTTGCTGCTAATGATTCACCCCGTGCATTATGAGTACGACGGAAAATTTGTATCCATGAGGTGAGAGATGAACCTTCTACGGTATTTATGTATTAAACCTCACAAAACAGACATCGTACACACCCAAGAAATATTCAAAACAAACGACTTACTTGCAGTATGAACACCGAATGGAAAATGGCGCTCTACAATGATCAACAACGTTTACATCGTCAAGATCGAAGGCGAATTCCTTGGCAGTTACAAACGGTGCAAGAATTTCGCTAGGTACCCATACTTAAAGAACGTGTATAGCATCATATTTGCGTAACGTGGTAATGAGATCTGACGGTATGTGATGGCATGCAACAACTTAAAGGATTTGTCGGTTCATAATGAGTATCACGACAAACTGCTTCGCATTCGGTTCCATGGCATCACATACCATCAGTATCATCGTGGAATTGTATGGCTATTGCTGTCTTAGGCAAACAGCAGTATAAAGCGGTTATAACGTGGGTTTAATAGGGTGGATGCAGTGGTAGGCAACGGAAGCTCATAAAATGTGAAAAATCCGCAAAAGAATAGATTTATGTCATATTGGGGAATTATCTCATGTAAATTTGTAAGGTTATTTACAAGAAAACGAGTTAAAAGTACATTCAGGCTGCATAAATAACAGGAGCAGAGGCTGAAGCATAAAATTGACACAGGCGGGAAGTGGATGGGAAACGCGTGAGCAATCAAAATGAAAAATTAAAGATGTGGGACAGTCGGGAACTAATTAAAAGACAAAGTGACAGAGAATGGACAGCAGTGTAGCTGGGGTCTGTGCGTGGCGTTACAGCTACATAAAGACGGCTGTGTTAACATGAGTTTTAAGAAATGTTATACGTTTGATAATGTACGTATACTGCTTCATATTTAGTTTTAAAGTAGGTTTACACTAATAATGTTTTTATTTTGTATCTTGATGTAGTTTATATTAAACTAATGTGGTTTCCTTTCTTTTTTAACAATGGGATAATGTATTGTACTCTCATATTTTCCAGTTCAATCAAGATTTATTGTTGAAAAAGTACATGTAGGGTACATGCAATGATTACATTTTCAGATGAATAGCTGAAGCGGTACTACATGCACATAAATACTGTGCAAGTCACGATGAAGTGCATGGCAGAGGGTTCATGGAACAGCTTTTATGATATTTCTATACAGTCCCATTCTCTAATAGCTCACGGGAAAAAGGAACACTTAAATCTTTTCGTTTTCGATCTGATTTCTCTTATTTTATTTTGATGATCATGTCTTCCTATGTAGGTGGGTGCTAACAAAATATGTTCGCTTTCGGAAGAGGCAGTTGGTGACAGAAATTTCGCAAATAGATCTCGTCGCAACGAATAACGCCTTTCTTTTAATGATTTCCACCCCCAACTTGTACATTATTTCCGCGACACACTCCTCCCTATATCGCGATAATACAAAACGAGCTACCCTTCTCTGAAGTTCCTCTAAATCATCTGTCAGTCCCACTTGGTGGGGATCCCACAATGCGCAACTATACTCCAAAACAGGACGCACAAGTGTGGTGTAGGCAGTTTCTTTATTAGAACTGTTGCAACTTCTAAGTGTTCCGCCAACGAAACGTAGTCTTTACTTCGCTTTCTCACAGGAATTTAAAAAAAAAAAACTATCTGGAACTAATTAATAATTTATTTACTTTTCTTATACAGGGTGTTTCACTAAGTGTGTTTGCCTCTGTAACTTATAAAATAATAAGTTCCATTTAAAAAAATATCTTTGTGCTGTAACTCTTTGGAAAATGATACAATAAACTATGTTTATAGCTCCGCAGAAAGTGTAACATTTCTTGTGTTGACCTACAGCACTAAAATTTCCCGTCACCTATTATTTTATAAGTTACAGAGGCAAACACACTTAGTGAAACACCCTGTATATACCTACTGATGAGTACATGTTTGTATGCGTGTTCTAGGTGGTACGACACATACTTCAATAGAAATCACGTCATGAATATTGCGATGCGTGAAAACTGCCGCAATATGAATGACGTTTAAATTTATTATTTCTTTGCTACAATGTATTCGCAACATATTACAAAAACAGTATTCTTTCATTCCAATGAATGTACCAACAAAATTATTTCATCATAAACGGTGAGACGCTTGGGATACTGCCGCCTAGTGTCTGTTCGTATTTACTATACCGTTCATCCGACTGCGATGAAACTTTACACACTTGATCTTCAAAACAAGACGAAAGTCAATGTCTACGTAAAATTTAGTATGGTGCATGGCAGACGGTGCTTTACCCACGAAATTTTACTGAATGTTCGGTGTTATTACCATCCTAGTGAAATTTTGCGCACTTAACCATCAAACCAAGAGGAAAATCTATCTAAGATTTCATGACGGAGGTAACGTTGCAATAAACTTTAAACACCACTTCACTTATCACCATGAAAGTTAACAAACTTATGAAATTATTCACAGTTGGAGGACCCAATGGAATGAGAAGGTGGAGGAGGAGTTCGAGCGAGACGACGAGGTGATTGGCAGAAAAAGGTAAAGATGGAAATGGGCAGAGAGCGGGATAGCAGGAGATGATGAGAGAGAGGAGGAGATGAGGAGATGATCAGAGACAGGGGGAGACGAGGAGATCGACAGAGGGATTAGGAAAAAGAGAATGGATGGAAAGAGATAAGGGAAGTAGGGATTGACTAGCTTGAATCTGGAACCCCAGGTATTCGGCCAGTTAATATACGCATTTTGCTCAATCATTCAAATCAGTGTATGTACTTACACCTTTAAAATTCATATATTCCATTTCAGTCTTATACTCTACAATACACATCTTCGCCATCTTCCTCAAATTCAGATTTTTCCGGACCCTCTTCAAGCACAGTTACAATAACGATCCCACATGTACAGTTGCTCTGCCTCAACCAGAGGCTGGGGCATGAGTTGCTAATGCAAAGGGAGTGTTGCACGCTGCTTATGCGCTGCTCGACATATTTCTCTTTGGAATTTCGTTCCTTCTTCACTAGTTGTTAACCACTACTTTATTTTTACAGAACTTGGAATTCATCGTTCCAAAACCGTCGGGTTCCATACTGCAATTGGCATACTACAAATGTGAGATTAGTGTACACATTTAGGCTTCAAACTGTTGATGTTATACTGTTGTAAAATGACGTAGTTGAAACAGGAAATGTGAAAAATAGTTCAAATGTTTGTAAAGTTTGAGGGACTTGACTACTTATGAACTAGCTTACTCGAAAGACGGCACAAACATCCATGCTCGAGGAGGGATTAGAAGCTCCGACGGGGAACGGCCTCGCGCATCGTAGGATAGCGCCCCAATGCTCTCGGCCGCTCCGCTCCGCCGTGGCGGAGGGAATGTGACGTTGGGATTTAATGAGTTAACTTCAATACGTCTCTGTTAACAATTCCAAATCAAGCTACTATTTAACATTGTACATTGTGGATCCTACACTTTTAGTTACATATCTGTTATAACACCAGAAAGGAGTTATAATAACTACGCTATTCTAGGAAATCGGAAGTGTGTTTACTGTATTTTATTTCTGTTTGCAAGTTATATACACTACTGGCCATTAGAATTGCTACACCAAGAAGAAATGCAGATGATAAACGGGTATTCATTGGACAAATATATTATACTAGAACTGACATGTGATTACATTTTCACGCAATTTTGGTGCATAGATACTGAGAAATAAGTATCGAGAACAAACACTTCTGGCCGTATTAACGCCCTTGATACCCCTGGGCATTGAGTCAAACAGAGCTTGTATGGCGTGTACAGGTACAGATGCCCATGCAGCTTTAACACGATACCACATTTCATCAAGAATAGTGACTTGAGTATTGTGACGAGCCAGTTACAAGGCTACGATTGACCAGACGTTTTCAATTGGTGAGAGATCTGGAGAATGTGCTGGCCAGGCCAGCAGTCGAACATTTTCAGTATCCAGTAAGGCCCGTACAGGACCTTCAACATGCAGTCGTGCATTATCCTGCTGAACTGTAGGGTTTCGCAGGGATCGAATGAAGGGTAGAGCCACGGGTCATAACAGATCTGAAATGTAACGGCCACTGTTCACAGTACCATCGATGCGAAAGAGAGGTGACCGAGAAGTGTAACCGATTGCACTCCACACCATCACGCCGGGTGATACGCCAGTATGCCGATGACGAATACACGCTTCCAATGTGCGTTCACCGCGATGTCGCCAAACAAGGATGCGACCATCATGATGTTGTAAACAGAGCCTGAATTCATCCGAAAAATTACCGTTTTGCCGTTCATGCACCCAGGTTCGTCGTTGCGTACACCATCGCAGGCGCTCCTTTCTGTGATGCAGCGTCAAGAGTAACCGCAGCCATGGTCTCCGAACTGATAGTGCATGCTGCTGCAAACGTCGTCGAACTGTTCGTGCAGATTGTTGTTGTCTTGCAAGCGTCCTCATCTATTGACTCGGGGATTGAGACGTGGCTGCACGATCCGTTACAGCCATGCAGATAAGATGTCTGTCATCTCGACTGCTAGTGATGCGAGGCCGTTTACGGTGTGCCGTATTGCCCTCCTGAACCCACCGATGCCATATTCTGCTAACAGTCATTGTATCGCGACCAACGCGAGCAGCTATGTCGTGATACGATAAACCGAAATCGCGATAGGCTACAATCCGACCTTTATCAAATGGTACGCATTTCTCCTCATTACACGAGGCATCACAACAACGTTTCACCAGGCAACGCCGGTCAACTGCTGTTTGTGTATGAGAAATCGGCTGGAAACTTTCCTCATGTAAGCACGTTGTAGGTGTCGCCACCGGTGCCACCCTTATGTCATTGCTCTGAAAAGCTAATCATTTGCATATCACAGCATCTTCTTCCTGTCGGTTAAATTTCGTGGTGTAGCAATTTTAATGCCCAGGAGTGTATGTGAAGTCTTTGATGAAAAGAGCTATTTTTGTAAAGGGGATGGTTGTGTTGTATGTTCGAATTGCTTTACTCATATCTACCTGTGATGCGGTGTGATGTGAGCCGCAGTTTGTGGGACCCGGAAAACCGGACTGACCACAGCACATACGTGGACCGCCCCGTCTGAGGTGGGTTAGCACGGCCTAGCAGCGCGCGATACTCGCCTCTGTTCTAGAACAGTCCGGAGTCAACGCTGGACCGGGAAGTTGCTGCAAATCTTACAGAGCTTGTTGAGTTTCACGCACAATGTTTAGGCGAGCAACGCATCACCTTGCTGTTGCAAGAATGACAAAATAATGAGTGTTACGACATTCTGCACGTAGAGAATACTGTTGAGTGTCCCCTTTACAAACGCCAAAGAAGAACGAGAGTTGTAGCTTATCGCATCCCAGACCAGAAGGGTTAGTGTGGGGCCAATATGTCTTGGACTAATACACTCTCCGAGACTGGGCTCACCATTGAGTCGCCAAGTCTACGCCGTCCGTTCAAACGACCATCACTTTCTTGCAGGCAGAATTCGTTTATTTCCAAGTATAAGAATAAGTTCGTGTGACACACTAGGTCGGTGTAAGTCTTTCAACTGGACGCCACTTCGGTTATTTCTGTGCCTCTAACCTATCCCAGTTATCCAACCGCGGAAAGGGGGCTAGAATTTAACGTGCAATCTGAACCATGTTTCGTCCCTGGCAACTCTTGGCTTGGTCTATAAGTAAAGGCTGGCTTAAAACGCACCCTGAAACAAAAAACCCGAAGCCGGACAGGATTTCGAATTGAATGTGAGTCGACCGCTTTATCCCAAGACCAATAGGTTCTTTCAAGTTGTTCTCTGATGGTACCAGTCAAGCCGTGCATATCGATGCTGTTGTGTTACAGGAAGACGGGCTAAAATTGTGCGTGCCCGTAGTCCCACTGGTCGTAGCCGGTTGGCAACAGTTGGTGTCGACACTTCGGGGCCCCAAAAACCCCCTTATCTGTGCTTTGGTAAGCCGTTCAGTCAGCCACTACCGCCCTTACAGTACGGCGATCTTGGCTGACGGTTGTGGTGCGTGGACATCCAGAACCTGGTCTACGTGTGTGAGAATTTTCACGTCACTATTAATACCAGCATCGTTTCAGAACAGACGCAGCCCTTCCAATTTATGCGGCAGTTCTCCGAAACAACCATCCCACCAATCGCATGACAGATTTCACACTCGCTCATTTGGCTCTAGAAAGAACGAGTACATCTCTGTGGCAGATCGACTATTTGCTCCACGTGTTAATACCACACGAAAATAACCGTTTTTTAAATATTCCCTATTAAGGGTACACACAGATGATGCCCCGGCAGCAACGTCGCTACACTATCTACTAGCGGAAGACACTGAAACCTGTCAGTAACTCTACTGCCGCGCCAGAATAGCCGTGCGCACTAAGGCTCTCTGCTGCGGTGCCCGCGGCCGTTCGCTGTTGGGGGTTCGAGTCCTCCCTCGGGCATGGGTGTTTGTGTTGTCTTTAGCGTAAGTTACTTTAAATTAGCGTAATTTGTTTGTAAGCCTAGGAACTAATGACCAACTTAGTTAAGTCCCTTAGATTAACAAACATTTTATTTAATTTAAGTATCTTTACTATTCCTCAGGTGCCATCTGCCATCGTCGGATGAAAATCGACGTCGTCGACATTATTGAGGAAGTGCATATAATTGAAAGTACGTCTACGACAACGATACGACCCATGTGATGCTCCGGGCGATGAGTACCACACTGAATGAATTTCTGTCATGTGGCAGAATGCTGTCACTCTCATATATAAAATGTTGCAAATTATACTTAGTAAGCGAAGGATTAACCTCTCGCTTAGTGGCATTACGTAGCACTAGTCAAAATCTCTTCCACTTGGATGTTATGATTATGAGCCGCAAGAATTGAAATGTTCAAATGTTCAAATGTTTGTATAGCATATGGGACTTAACTACGGGGTCATCAGTCCCTAAACTTACAAACTACTTATGAACTAACTACTACTAAGGACGGCACAAATATCCATGCCCGAGGGGGGATTTGAACCCCCGACCGTAGTGGCCGTGCATACCGTGACTGAAGCGCGTCAGTCCCCTCGGCCACCGCGGCCGGCCGCAAGAATTGAATCACAAGCAAAAGCCGTACAGCAGAACCTGCGATACAGTATATTGATTCCTTAAATTTCTGTTGTTTCCATATTACATTTTATCAGTTGCGTTGATTTCTGTTTATTTGCAGTAACAATAGAAGTTCTAATACGCATATTACAGAGTAATGAGGACTCCTTGACATTATTGGCTCTCTTAATATTTAACTAGTCTTGTTTGCCGATTTCTACTACTGACAGGTTTACTTCTCGTTCTAAACGAACTCATTTCCTTTACTTACAAAAATGCGGAAGTCCTTATTGTCTCGCTTTATTCCTACTGAATAAAATTTAAAATTAGTCTGTCGCTGTGCAGTTTAACCGTCAGTTGTTATCCTGTAACGGTAAAATGGCGGAGACGTCGATTTATATGAAAGCTTATTCCCAGCAACTTCACAGCAGTTGAAATTTCATAAACGCACGACCGAGACAACCGTGAGCAAGCTAATTAGTCTCTACAGTAATTAACAGGAAATCGGAGCGTGGCTTACGGCAATATTTTATAAAGGAAACATATTGGTTTTAGTGTAATGCAATGAGCGAAGTTTTTCAGTAACTAAACACGTTTCATGATACTTCTTTGATCTGCTTTAGCTCGTATTCCCCGATAACTGAATCCAGTTAGGAGCTAACGACCACGAAGGCATTAAAGCACAAGAGAGAATTTAGTTTCCGTACCTCTCGTAAACAACCCATATGTCCACCCATGCAACGAAGTTTCAGGTGTTTGTCGACAACAAAGCAATCTGTTTTCTTTTAGTCCATTATAGTATGCGAATGAATATTATCACGCTAAAGCAGACATCAAACCCTACATTTAACTATATCGAACAAAAAAACCTAAAATTTTGCTCAAATATTGTCTGAGACTGAACTTTATTACCTGCAGATAATGATCCACAACTTTTTTCACAGTGAGCTTAGCGCTCTACACGGAATAATTTAGGCTTTGGCCATTTTGCGTTTTATTTATTTACTCACTTCATAAAAATGCTTATAGCACAACTCTGTACGGCCCGCCTTCTAATATTCAGTTGAGTAGTTATTCAAATGAGTCATTTCGCACGTTTTAGAAGGAAAACTGCCTTTATTTCTACTTGCACGCCTTCCATTCTTCTGCATAATCACTGATATGACCATATTCTGCTGAAATTCTGCCCCTGAAAATTACCTCTTTACTCGGGGCGTCTCACCGATATCCGTGGGTTGGAGTACAGTGTACACGTGGACTTAAGATATTACTGGAAGTCTTCACCTTAATTATACATATAGGGTGAATCACCTAACACTTGCACCGCAAATATTGCTGAAACGTAAAGTGCGATTGATGTGCGGTTTTCACAGCACGGATTGGTAGTCAGGGGCCCGTGTTTTTAGCCAAAAACAGATTGTAATATTACTTAGAAAGTGTATTTTTATGCAAATATACAGTGTTTTAAATGGAAACATGATTGTTTCTGTCATGCAGTGGAATTTTTGACACCAGCTGTGTACAAAGAAATTTGAATGACATTTTTATCACGTTTGGCAGCTACAACCGTTCAAAGTTTCGGGGGCGGAGGCTGCGATAGCGTAGTTGACTGGCCGAGTGGCTAGCCCCTGGGGTACGGCCCACTGACTCATGACCACCAGACGGTTAGCTACGCTGTCGTAGCCTCCGCCCCCAAATCTTTGAATGATTCTGGCTGCCAAACTAAACGTGATAAAAATGTCATTCAAAGTACTTTGTACACAGCTGGTGTCAAAAATTCCAGTGCATGATAGAAACAACTATTGTTTCATTTGAAAAATTGTATGTTTGCATAAAAAATAAACTTTGTAGGTATTTTTACGATGCAAGTGTTAGGTGATTCATCCTGTATACGGTGTCTGTTCTTTCTGTTCTTTGGGACGCTACGTAATTAGTGTGTGTATAAATTAAAACTTTATGTCTTACACTAGGCGTGATACGACATTCCGTGCAGTTGTGGCGACCGCTGTATTCAGATGGTCACCGAAGCTTCCTAGTAACTAGGATATACGGGTACTAACCACGGTCCAGTTTAAATTTCTAGTTTCACCCCTCCATGTAAAAGAGTATAATAATAATGTTTGTTAGGCTTATGGGACTTAACTACAGGGTCATCAGTCCCTAAACTTACAAACTACTTATGAACTACTTACGAACTAGGACGGCACAAATATCCATGCCCGAGGGGGGATTCGAACCCTCGACGGTAGTGGCCGTGCTGACCGTGACTGGAGCACCTCAGTCACCTCGGCCACCGCGGCCGGCTGTAAAAGAGTACTCACAGGCAATAGATGTCTATATGTACTTTGTGTCTTAAAATAACAGACGTTCTGAATGGACTGTCAAGTTCAAAACTGAGCAATATTTTGTGTGGAAACATTAAAGCCGGCCGCGGTGGCCGAGGGGACTGCGGCGCGCCAGTCACGGTCTGCATGGCCACTACGGTCGGGGGTTCGAATCCCCCCTCGAGCATGGATATTTGTGCCGCCCTAGTATTAGCTAGTTCAAAAGTAGTTTGTAAGTTTAGGGACTGATGACCCCGTAGTTAAGTCCCATAAGCTTAACAAAAATTTGATTTGAAACTTTAAACACAAATACAAATATCATAAATGATATGAGATCTTGTATGTTCCTGAATGATACAATCGTTATTACAATAACTGTATCAGTAATTCACCATGTGACAAGAAATGTGGACTAGGAAAAGTGTGGAGTAGATGCAAAAGATCTTGTACAATCGTATAAGTTCAGGCAAGTATTAACAAGAGATATGGATAAGTACTAAACCCTAGAACTGCGAACCTATAAAGTGTAATTATCAAAAAGCTAAAATACAAAACTTTTCAAATGAAATAGACTAACAATACCGGGCTAATTGGTACGTAGAAACTAATTTAAAAGGATAATTTTCAATTTTCTGGGTATAAGGTCCGCCTGATACGCAAAACACTATTTTATTATACACCAAAACTAGTTTGAGCACATCTGTGTCATCATCAGTGGGCTTTCCATTTATTTAATGCTGTGAAAGCAACATACATAGAGTTTAGTACTTTACTATGTGTAAGTTTAGGCCTAAAAAGTCGTGAGTCTTATTTTGATTTTTACCTTCTTTTATATTCCGTGGTCATGTGGAACCCCCTTTGACTCGCACGTTAGCCGTGTGGTCTAACGCACCGCTTTCTGAGACGGGGAGGCGTACCGGCCCCGGTTCGAATCCGCCCGGCGGATTAACGAAGGGGGGCGGAGTGCCGGCCAGCCTGGATGTGGTTTTTAGGCGGTTTTCCACGTCCCCCTAGGTGAATACTGGGCTGGTCCCGAAGTCCCGTCTCAGTTACACAATTCGCAAACATTTCATAACACTTAACACTTTCACACATGTAACACTATACGCAGACATTTGGGGTACACATTTCCTCCCGGGGGCATGGGGTGGCGACAGGAAGGGCATCCGGCCACCCCGCCAATATTAACACGCCACATCCCATTAACCAAACCGACCCTGCATGTGCGGGAAAAGGCCTGAAGAGACTGAGAAGAGAGAAAGAGGTCATGTATGACCCTTTCTATTTAGTTATGTACTGGTAGCCTTGTCATCTGCAACCAAAATTATCTCTTTGAATCTTGTCAGGGTAAAAGAAAAAAAAAGAAAAAAAACTACGTATAGTGCGAAAACGTAAATTTGGTATGTGGGGATACTCCGATAGTCTGCTTACTTTTAAAATCCTCACAAGATTCAAAGAGATAATTTTGGTTGCAGATGACAATGCTACTAGTACATAACTATGCAGAAAGCGTCTCACATGGCCATAGAACATAAAATAAAATAAAAACCAAAATAAGACGATATTTTAGGCCTAAATTTACACATAGTACAGACGTAAACTCGATGTATTTTGTTTTCACAGCATTAAATAAATGGAAAACCCACTGCTGATGGCACAGAGGTTCTGAAACTAGTTAGGGAGTATAATAAAATAGTGTTTTGCAGATCAGGTGGACCTCATACCAAGAAAATGTTTATTGTAAACACGGCAAGAATAAGAACTACAAATCGAGAAGATATTTCTCAATATTATTTAAACTAAACAATGAAAATATATTTCCAAAAGATCCGACTTATGTGACAATGACACATAAATCCATAACAGTGGGTACTAACGAACGCTCGCAATAACTTCCGGTACGTCATTTGAAAGAAAAATAATAGTAATAAGCAATAATTTTTAAATTTTCTACCGTAGATAGAAACAAAGTAATAGCAAGGTGAAGACTGTTGAAAAAATCATTTAATGATTAAAAAACCCACAATGTAGAGAATAAAAACAAAACAATATGGAATATCATTAAAATGTACCAGAGAGAGACAAACAAATGCTAACAATTGGTAATATATATACTACCTTATCCTATTTCTCTCGCTAGTTACAGAATGATGCTGAGAAAGTTTTTCAGGCTAGAATATATTAAGTTTCGATAGCAAAGTTAAGCAACGCGTAGTCGCATTGTCGTGACACCAGCTGAGAGAGAAAGCAAAAAGACTAGGGTAGAACATCCCCTTGAAAAAGTCGTCATTATAGATGGATCACAAGCTCAGATCGTTTTCTTAAGACTAGGGGAGGAAATTAGTCGTGCCCTTTTGACGGAACCGTTACAGTATTTGTCTGGAGGAATGTAGGGAAATCACAGAAAAAGGATACTTCGGATGGCCTGAGTCGGAGTTGAAGCGCAGTCTTCCCGAATGAGGGTCCAGTTTGCTAACCACTGCGCCAAATAGCTCGGTGACCTCAACTGACTGTGTGTGTATTCCTACTTGTGTACATGGTAGGTGTAGCGTTGCAGTAACTGAGCGTGAAAAATAAATAGTGTAACGCTCACCTTTTACATAAACAAATAGCCTTTTCGAAAAATAGTAGGAATAATCCGAAAGAAGTTGTACTGCTTAAAAACGGTTGTCCTAATATTTGGAAGGGATGAGGCTGCAAACTTGAGCCGGTCATCCGCACATAGGTTTCTTGTGGGTTACCTTTACTTCAGACAGATCTCGGTATGGTTCTTATTACAACGACATGACCGACTATATTGCAATCCTTGTCAAAAGTTACCTGTAAGAATATAATGCTTGTATATATGGAGTATATGATTTTATTCCTTATAAAATGTTATACCAAGACGTGTCCAACATGCAATGAGAGAAATTTTGTGGATGAGTGCAACTACTACAACTACTACTACCAGTCACGTAATTTTTTCTTTCATATTTTCTGAGCTGTGCTCAGTAGCTGAATTCGAGTGCAAAGCAAATAAGAATTGAAATCTATGTGAGCAAAGGAAATGGTAATTCAGTAGTTGCGACAATTTATTCTTGCAGACGTCGCCACAAGCCAGTTTTGGCAGCGATCACTGGAACGCCGTTAAACGCATAATATGCACATTCCAAGCTGTTTGCTTGCTCGGCTGAAATACGTCTATGTGGCTCTGTGCTCTCAGACCGAGCACTAAAGATTCTTCTATCTGCATAATCATATGTCCCGCCTCGAATAAATCAGGAGAGTAACAGCGAGAATTAATATCTCGAATACTTTTTTAAAGTCCACATCTAGTAATGGGAAACCTTTGTGCTGTACAATGCACAATAGCTTCTGCCATAAAAAGTATGTTTGGTTCTGAATTATATTACATACTAAACTTGTAATAGAAGAGAACTTAGCTTAATTTTTATGTTATTCTAGTAAAACTGAAGACCTCCACAATATTTATACCAGGAACAGTTTTCAAAGTATTATTTATAATTTATAAAATAACTTGCAGGATGTTCAGAAAAAAATGTGTAGCTTGTTATAACACTCCCATATTTGTTGAAAACAGAATTCACTGATTGTATTAGAGAAATTCGCAGATAAATTCCATAAATTAATTTCAGTCATAGCGCATTACATCCACAAGGTATCTTTTACGCATGTGAAAACTAATTTGTTTTATTTTATAGTTACTCATTTGATCCCAACAACTTGTTGAATCAAATCGAAAAGTAAACAGTCACAGCTATTTAGTACGGATGTCCAGTAGAACGCATATTAAGCAATTTAAAGATGAATCAACAAGAACAATCACGAAATGTGTTCTGCCTGAAAGGAAGTTAGTTTAGAGATTCCTCGTTCAACTGATATTTCGGAGCTCCACACTTGGGAACACTTACCATATGACAATTATAAAGGAAGTCAATAACATTCAAAGCAGAGAAATGTGTTTCGTATTTATTCATACATCAAGCTCGGAACCCAGCAAAAGTAATACAAATGCCGGTTGCTTCAAGAGGAATAGTAAATATTTTAGGAGTTGGTAGTGTAGACGAATTGCAATAAAATGTCATATTATCATTATTATTCCATTGGTTTTTGTAGAACATCATCATACTGCATTAAAAGCACCAATATTTGTACGTTCTACAAGTTTACTTTTATTTAGTTGACTGGTTATTGGCTTACCTAAGCTACAAAGTAATCAAAGGGTATACAATATTGTCGCGTTGCACTGGAAGCAAGCTTGACTTTGAAGGCAACTGAACACAGCACTTATATTCAAAGCACGTTTATTACGAACTCAACATACACGCAGCACTGACTGCCCCTCAGGCAGAGTGCCTTGCTATTTATACACAGACAGAATTTACCAGAAATTAGAAGAACAGTTAACATAAGAAACAAGTAGAATTTACAAGTGAACATAAGAAATATGTAGAACCTTCTGGAATTGTTAATCACAAAGAAAAAAATTTTTTTTGCCGGTGGGCGGGATTGAAACGGCGGCCTTCTGCACCGCAGTTCGTGACGCTATCCCCTGCGCCACGCCGGCAGTTGGTATTCGTCCTCTCTCGCGGCAATATAAACCATTTTTCCTATCACTGTAGCTTATCCATGATGATCTAATTTTTTCCCAGTATCTAAAACCTTTACAAATAAACCTTTAATTAAACTGCAGCTTTTCTGTAGATTTCACTCTCTACAGGATCTCGTTCGCGTTCCTATCTTAAAGAAATCCTTTCAGTGTCAGGAAATGACTTCGACCATAAAATATGTACATTGAAATCAAATTAAAACGTACAAGTTTCACTCTTATTGTGAAGAGCCACTGACGTTTCAGGAATTAATATTTTCACGTTGCAATGCGTGACTATTTACTTCTTACTGGATTCATATTGGTACTTAACTACAATTTCACAAGAACACACACACACACAAAACGTGAAATCCATACCAAACTTGTGAAATATTCTGTCCTGGAATAATTTGTTTACATTCTTGTATATCGTGGCATTACTAAACAAGTGATAATGACTTAAAACCAGATATTTTCTTATCAATAATTTCATCAGACATTAGGACGAGCGAATGCAACATTTGTTTTTGAGTCATCAGCTCAGTTACTTGCTTCCACTTTGCTTCTGTTGATATACACGTCATTACATTAGTTTGTTTTTGATTATACATGAATATGAAACGTATTAAAGAAATTCGGATTTGCATGTATAAATTGTTTAAAGGAGATCAATAAAAGAGCAAACAGCGCAATACCACATGATTGGAGGCGACAGGCTTTGCGTGCAACACGTTTGAGACAATGTTTCTGTTACCTTAAAAGAATTGTACTTTTGTTGAATTGTATTGCTTCTATTGGTTGCTGTTGGTTTACATGCAGGTTGTTCTACATTTTATTAACATTTAGCAGAAACAATTGTTTTATATTTACCCTGAAATAAAGTTTTGCTGAAAATTTGATGCCACATAAATTTTGCTTCCTCGGCCAAGTGCTTCCTTTGCCCCCCCTCTCTGTCACGCCAAAACCGGCTCCTGCCTGAGAGCAGGAGAACGTCATAGAAAGAGATGCTGTAAAACCTGGTCTGCAAGCGTTTCAAGATAAACGCCAATTGTCACCGACAGCATTCAGCGAACGTAGTGAAGTTTAAGTTGTCATAAGTTAATGGAAAGTGAAGTAATTCTGTACAATGAAAAGTAATTTGTAGCCACATCACAGAGTGTATGTAGTTGAAAGTACTGTTCACCTAAAAGAATCCGTACGACCTGAAATGCGTTCCACCTCATGTGCATGCATTCCAAATAACGCACATGTTTTGCGGGTCCTCTAATCGCTACGCGGTATAATAGTTCGACTATTCATAGTGGATTCACTTGAGAAACCTGCCATTCATTGCAGATGTAAATTGACACCATGATATTGCAAATAAAACGAAACACGTTATTAAGTTCTCAAAGATTATAAAATCATCTTTATTAAAATAACTGACATATCAAAATATTACTACATTAATTAGAGTGCGGTATAACACTATGTGACATAAAACACGTAGTAATCCTTAGATTGCATTTAATATAATTATGAAAAACAGATTACACGAGAGAACTGGAATTCCTAAAGTTCTATAGGAATTCGAAGTACTTTAGCTCTCTGAATCGTTTTCACACAAACGTGAAACTTAGTTCCCGCAGCGGGCTGATTGTATCAAACATATAATAAAAACTCAGTTAACAGCAGCAAACGCTCTATAGGATCGTAACTTTGAACCGCATATAACGGACAATTTCTTTGTGCCATGAGTCAACAAATATTTGAAGATATTTTTTAAACTTGGAATAATATAACGAGCCCCGGTGGAATGGCCGATCTCTCTAAGGCGCGCTGTTAGTTTAAGTAGTTCGTAAGCGTAGCGACTGACAATCTCAGTAAAGTCTCACTGATTTTTTGATATGACGAACTATCTTCTGGTTGCGGAATCAAAAACATCACCTGCAGCCATTGCTATCCAAGCATACCATTCGTATATACCAATAGATTAGAATACTGGTCCAACGCAAACAAAACAAAAAAATAATTATAATAATTTGAAAACCTAAACAGAAGAATCTGCACTACTAACGAAAAGTAATTTTTAATTTATCTTCATACATTATCAGTAACAACGGTAGGTGCCATTGTTTCTAGTCGAAAACACACGCATCCTCACTCCAGTTAACATCTGAGATATGTTATTTACTCTAGCACAAAAAGATGCCGGTAGGTTCGGGGTTCGAATCCCTTTCAGGAATACCGTCATTTCATATCGTTGCTAGTGAAAAATTTCCGCTAGTAACATCTGATTTTAGTTATTTATTATCCAATTCAGTTTCAGATTTGTCTAGTGATGCTTGTGCCAAAAAAATCGATATTTCACAAATATTAATGCCTACTCAGCTATGAAAATCTTTGCCATGATTGGTATCGATAAGACAGGAATGGTTTGCTTTATTAGCAATGGCTGCAGATAATGAGTTCGATTCCAGTACAATATAATTCGTCATAACATTCCAAGTTACGAAATATGTAGGACCATTTGTTGAGCTATAGTACAGAGAAGTTGTCGGTGATATGCAGTTAGAACTGGAGTTCCCATACAGGGTTTCCTGCTGTTAATCGAGATTTTATTATCTGGTTAACCCTCCACCAGTTGCGCCGTTGTATTTTGAACGCGTGGCGTATTTTAACTGGCCTTCATTAGTGGTCAGCTTCTCGGAACATTCACGCCATCTACTCCCCGCAACAAGTCCTTCTGTAACTCCGCGCCCAATTTTTACGGCTGGTTTTCTCTCCATAAACCGTTTTTTCAGTTGGTGACTGGCTGTTACATGAAGTACAACGTTCGTCCGCTCTCGGTCACCTGGATTCTTCATTGACCTGAGTTCTACATAATGTAATTATTTATTATTTTTCTTACTAATCATATAAGGCAAAATAATAATACACGTTAGGAATGTCTTATTAGAAATTCGAAATACTTATAGATTTCGACAGTTTCAGTGTATGAAATAAATTCAACGACGACGTTAAAAATATGTAAGGCTTGATTCCATGGTGGAACTTGTTCTCAACAACTGTATTTAACTTGTCGAAATTTCCAGCAATCTGTCGTATTGTTTATTTATTGGCAGATCTAGATTTCGACCACTGTGTAGTCATAATCAATGTTTAAAAACGATTAAAATATATATAACATCTCGACCTCCATGTTGGAGGTTGCGTTCTTACTGTGCTGGAAAAATACCGAGTAGTACCATGGTTCGGAACCCACGTTAAACTGGAGGTCCCCCTATGACTGGATGGGTAAGTCAGTTCGAAGGTCGGAGGAAGGCATTGGCATACCATCTCCAAACAGGACCATGCCTAGTAAAGCACTGTGGTGTTCAAACCAATCTTCGGATTGTTGACTGCTTTACCTTTTACTATCAACTGACAGTGTCTGTTCTTTCGGACATGTCCGAAAAGAACAGACACTGTATCAATAATTGTATATATGCCCACAACAGGCAATGACATTTTCAAAGCAGACGCATTCGAACGCGCCATCACTTGCAGAAATCCAGTATAGGCTGCGAGCAATTGGAATCAATGGGCAGGGGGCTAGAAGTCAAGAATTTGGGTCGGAAGGGAAGCGTGTCTGGATAGTCTAATTGGTTCAGGTAATCGCGGGCCCAAAGTGAAAATCCGGCTTCAAATCCCGCTCCAGTACAATTTTTCAATATCGTCGTTGAATTATTTCAACATCCTGCAACGTTCGAAATATTTAAATATTTAGAATTCGTAAAATCACGGCCGTTACTGTCATCTAATGGTGTCGGTTCTTTCCGAAAATAACAGTCACCATGGCAATAAATGTTTTATTTGGTAGAACCCGTTAAAACGTAAAGACATTCCTAGAGTTTTGGAGGAATTAGACGTAGATTAAAATTAAAGAAGTACCCAAAACAAATCGTCTCCATATTTTGAGGAAAGTTATTCTATTCTCAGTGAGGTATTAAAAAGGAACTCAGACTATGGTTCAGAAATTGAAGTTGAAGGAAGCAGTGGAGAGGATAATGATGAAACAAAGGCTGTAAAGTTTTATAACTGGATGGATAAAGTTACGAAATGGTACAGATCAATTTTACCGACATCTACAAAAACTAAGGAGAAAAATGTAGTGAAAAGTTTACCTCGTTCAAGACGAGTCGTAAAAGATTCAGCCTCATCAGATTATTTAATTTCAAAACTTATCGACCTAAACGTAATTGATAGAAATTTGCTACACAATAATTCAAAAACTGAAAAATGACGAATAATGTATTAACGACCACGTGATTACACTGATCTATACAGAGAAGAATTCTTGGCCCCTATCGGTATCCTGATTAATATAGGATTGAAAAAGGAACTGATGGTAAATGTTGAAGAGTATTGGGCAAAGGATGGGAGACGAATGGCATATCTAACAGCAGCCATGAGTTATCGCAAGTTTCTACAACATTTGGGAAGTCTTGGAGTTTGTACTAACATAACTCGACAGGAAAGAAGGAAATTTGATAAACGTGCCTCCATAAGATACATTTTCGACAGATTTGTTCAAAATAGAAGATAATGTTACACCCAAGTGAACTTGTTACTATTGATGAAATGATAAATGCATTTCGTGGACGATCCTTCATGGATTCAATATGTGTCATATCAATCTGCTAAATATGGTATCAAAATGTATGGATTGGCAGACGCCAAAACATTTTGCAGTGTATATCGGTATACAGGCAACAAGCCGAAACTCGGTGTCAAACTCGTCACAAGAAATTGTAAAGCGACTTGTTGAGTACATAGTCAATACCAAAACAAATGTAACCACCCACGGTTGGTATACCTCCATTACTCTGACCACTTACCTTACATCAAAGGGTACTGCACCTTCAGGAATCATGAGAATAGAACAATAGGTTGCTCCGTATTTGGTTATCAAAAAGACCGAACTCCTGTCTCGTATGTAACTAGGATAAATTATTAAGCAGTTATTTTGATCTCTACGATGCACGATAGTAAAGACATAGTCTTAGAAAGTGGAAAGCCACATTTTATTCTGGATTACAATGGGACGAAAGGTGGAGTGGACACGCTGGACAAGTTGTATGCTACAAACAATGTTCACAGGACAATACGAATGTGGCCGTTCTCGATTTTCTTCAATCTAATAAAAATAGCTGGAGTGAATGCACAAGACTTATATTTAATGGTGAAAGATAATGAAAGATTCATTTTACGAAGAATTGTTTAAAACTATTTTCCCTTGAACTAATGAAGATACATAGGTATTTCAGGGGTAAAATTACCTACCTTCCAACTGACCTTGAACTGTTTGCACAACTCCAATATCCACAACGCTCAACTTCGGCTTCACGGAGCCCTCAGATAAAAAAGATGCAATCATTGTGGGAGGCCAGATAATGACGTGTTGTATATGCAGTCGCTTTGTACGTAAAAACCACTCTTAAAATATTGTTTGCAACAATTGTCAGGGACAACTAATCAAATTTGTAAATATTAATATTCAATTGTTATCTAGCGAAATGTAAACGTTTATTGGTCTATTTTTTGTTTCTGTTTCACTGAATAACGAAACACAAATGTTTCTTGGTTTAAATTGTTTTGTTTCTAAATAATAAAGGTCATATATACAAAATGATATTGTGTTTTGAAAGAAAATGGTTAAAGATTATGTTTATTACAGTTATTCTGAAATATGACAAACAATTGAAAGAAAATAAAATGTTGTACTCTTACAACGCGCGGCCGCTCGTGTGTCAGATATTGACGCAACCCTAGAAGTTTAACACAAAATCGATCGCCGCAGGAACGAAGTTTCGTAGTTACAAGAAAATGATTCAGAAAGTGAAACGGCTTTGAATTGCTATAGAACTTCAGAAGTTTCCTACTGTAATAAAATCTGGTGTTAGAAATATTAAATGTTGTCTTAAGGATAAATCAATGTTTTATGTCACAGAGTTTGTTGCATCAAACGCTAATGAGTGCTGAAATATTATTGAGCGCCATAAAGCTCCAATAACAACAACTGTAATATTTTGATATGTCAGATATTGCAATAAAATGTAGTTCACAAACGTTGAGAACTTAATATCATGTTTCTTTTTATTTGCAATATTTTGGTGTTAATTTACATCAGAAATCATTGTCATTAAGAGCAGTTTTCTCTAGTGATTCCATTTTGAGTAGTCTAATATACAGCGAAGCGATTAGAGGACCCACAGGACAGGTACGTTATTACGGATGCATGCATACCAGACGGAACGCAGTGCAGGTCATTCGGATTCTTTTGGGTATGCTAGTATATGTAGAAAGCGGATCACGCAAATACAAAGTTATGTGCTCTGGTCTGTGAACAATGATAAACATTATATGCAAAAGATACATCTTGTAAAAGTAATGTCATATGTGTATATTCAGTGTTTCCTTAGTCAATGGCTGCCTTCAATCTGTATACCACTATCAGACAAAAGACTGAAGCTTCAGTGCTTTGTTCGCAGTTTTCAACGTTTCATTAATCACTAGCTGCAGCTGTTATTACAACGCAGTAGCGTTCCAGAAAGGAAGCACTGGAACTTCATTACGTTCATCCAGAATCGCCAAGGTGGGTAGCACATAAATTTTTCAAAATTAAACAGTGCCTATTTCTATCTTAATTGTCCATTTGGAGTTTGTAATCCGTCTCCAACACACCCTTTATGAAATGTTTATACGACTGCAATCTTTCTGACTCTTTCCCTCCTCGCATCGAGACGCTACGTTTAATCTAATACCAGACCTAATAAGAATACTTAATATAATTATAAAAACATGTAAGTATTTAATTTTTCTTAGAGTAATGTAACAAATCTCCACTAGGAGTCCACTCTCAGCCGTTACTGTCAAAAACAAAAGATGTCTTTGGTGACACTGATCTATTTGAGACGTTATTTCTGCTACGGAGTTGCTCAGAATATGTTGATCTATTTAATATTGCCTGTATCCTGATTTCAGTAGCTATTGTTGTTTTTCATCTCTGTTATTAAATGTTTATTCTTTTCGGAAAGCAGGAACTTTTGCGTGAACATTTGGTCTCTGGTTAGGATACTGTTATTGCTTGCCCGCCCAGAACTCCGCTCCGGCACCGCAGTGCCCTGGATTTAGCGCATGCAGATCTTCGCAGAGTCATTTATCTCCATTCATCTAACGCTAACGCTCGTAAACTGGCACACAATTTGTCTGGACCGGACGCGGGAGCACTTGTCCTCGTGTAACAAGCTGTCCACTTCTCTCTTTCAGTACACAAGACTGAAAAAGTTGTTACAAGCATCTCTGAAACGTACCGATCGATAAGGTAACTATAGTATTCTGTATTGAAAATGAATGATGGAACTGAACATTTATATCCCTATTCAAGTTTGAGGTGTGTAGATTAGTCAAGAAAACGTTAGCTCTTGTTACACATTAGTTACCGTATTTCGTCCGTAAAGTACTCCAGTCTTTGCTGTTATCAGTAATAAATTGATTGAAAAGATCGCTCCCGAGATATTACAAATGTTTATTTAGTATATTTGAGATAACGCCGTAGCAAAAATCACGAAAGATGAAACGCGGATGTTTCCTTTAAAAACCTGAAATACATGAGACATCATGCGGTGGTAAATATACGGGTTGTGCTTCGCTCAGTGAGTCTGTTTTGATGCAGCTGTTTGGTTTTATTGTACCTTCTACGGTCGATAGATTCTGGAGATTGCAAACCCACTGTTTAATGAACTGATTACCGTAATCCATATCTTATTTCTCCTATTTCCACCTTCCAGCGATTTACTACTGCTGTCATGTGCTGTATACCTCACAAGAGACGTCAGACGAATATTCTCCAGTCTTTCAGTAGGTATTTGCAATTCGTTTGCCACGCGGGAATGGCCGCGTGGTCTAAGGCACCAATTCACGGATTTTACGGCCGCTCCCATACAAGGTTCGAGTCCTCCCTTGGGCACGGTTACATGTGTTGCCCTTAGTATAAGTTAGATAGTACTTTGTTATTCTGGGGATCGTTGAGCACAGTTGTTTGGTCCCTTAGCATTGCAAATATTTCATTATTTATTTATTTGCAATTTGTTATTGCAATAAGTAGGTGCATTAAGCCGAATTAACTACTGCTTACTACATCTCCAATGTCATGCCCAGTAACACAGGAGGAATAATCATTATTCCGGGCCGGCCGCGGTGGCCGCGGGGACTGAGGCGCTTCAGTCACGGTCTGCACGGCCACTACGGTCGGGGGTTCGAACCCCCCCTCGGGCATGGATATTTGTGCCGTCCTAGTTCGTAAGTAGTTCATAAGTAGTTTGTAAGTTTAGGGACTGATGACCCCGTAGTTAAGTCCCATAGACTATACAAACATTTGAACATTTTTTTGAACATTATTCCGGTAACGAGTGATTAGCACTTTTGCACGGCGGTAGAATTTTCCCGAGCGAAGGCAGTGTTGTCGCTGCTGGAGTTCTCGTTACTCTTTGTGTTTCTCTGTCTCTCCTAATACAAAGGTTTTATCGATAAAACGAATATCGCTCTAGACTAATTTGTGACCGCTCCATCGAATGGGCACGTAAAATCCCGCTTTAAAAGTCATTTTGTTTGTAACGAGAAATAACCACCACGACGCTTTCAGTTGACACTGGGTGTCGGATGAAAGGCGTAATGAACAATATTTGACGGGCTGATCCAGCTACACACAGCGGAAATGAAACAGCTTACACCTCCCGAAACGCCAAAGAAATTGTTCCTCTTGGCTGCTAGGAAAGACACCAGTTTCGTAAATACAGGGTAAGTCAAAAGCCACAGAAACCAACTTCATCTGAAAAACGTTGAAACCTGAATATTCCTGTAAGATACAGTTGAGGTTATTTACCGTTCTCGGTGTGTAACTAACATGGGTGCCATCTTGAAATCGGCCATCTTGAACTTAATTAGTTTTTTAAAAGGAAAAAGGGTCGTGTCGAATAACCTTAGCATACTCTGACAAGTATATTCTTGTAAATAAATTCGACGTAGCAGTTGGTGTTCAAAAGTTAAAAACATTTTTGGAGGTACACAATGATCTGACAGTTCTTAATTGTGTTCAACATGCTATCCCTCTTGGCAACGCACATTTGAAGGCGCTAAATCAAAATTAGTGTACTCGCAGAAGGATTTCCGCAGAAATACTGGCCCATGCTACTTCAATGCGTTGGTCGAGATAGTGTCTGTTCCTTATTTTCTCTGCATGCACGATTTGCTTCAGATGTCCCCACACATAAAAGTCAAATTATGTGAGATCATGTGTTTGGGTTGCTATTCCACAGCACCACGCGGGAAAATTTATTTACCAGGAAATTGTCCATCTAACCACTGACCAACACTTGCTTTGTAGTGTGGTCAAGACCCTCCCTGCTGAAATCAAAAGGACCATCTACATTCAGGAGTAAGAGATAAACGATGTCTTGCACTATTTCCAGCTAACTTGTGCATTTAGATTCTGGTCAATTAAAATGGGTACAATTACACGACTACCCCATATAACACACCACACAATAAACTTTACGTCATTAACTACCTACTATGGATCCTGGTCACTATAGTATATGTCCTTGCGACGTTTGACTTAAGCACAGTGATATAAAGTATGCATCATCTCTGTACACGATACCTTGGGCAAAAGGGGGATCTTGTTCTAAATTTTTAATCGTTACTGCTGTGTCTAATCTCTTTACAGGAATGAACTTATCAGAAAATGATTGCGTTAAGTGATATCTCACACGATCCCGTTTCGAATAAAAATTTTTGACTTAAATTCAAGAGGGCCGATTTCAATATGGCGTCCACGTTCCATACAATGAATGGCAGACCGCCACACCCATATCTTACTGGAATATTCAGTTCTCCCAGTTCCCACAGAGTTTTTTGAAATGAAAAGGACTACCGCAACTTTGAATCATCCTATATAGTTGAAGCTATGTAAATAAGTCGACGTAATCTAATTACATTTCATACGTTCCTGTTTGGCCAAGTGTTTAGTAAAACCACTTTCTTAATATTTCTCTGATATTTATTTCTGAGTAGCGCGCAAGAAAAATGAGCACCTGAATCTTTCCATGAAAGCTCTGATTTCTTCTAATTTACTATGAAGGCCATTTGTCCATGTTGCCGTGAAAGGAAATCATCAAACAATATACAAGCAACTGACTACGAAATCTTTCACGCTGGTGTCAAATGCTGCTACCCTGTAACATAATAATTTTGCCACTTCGATGGGCTTGGTATCCACTTGCCGTAATACAATACAGTGTATGTGGTCATTTGAATGACATAGAGTGCACACTTGCCACGGCTTATTTGGGCAAAGTGATTGTGAATACTTATCGCTCAGCTCTTACAGCGCTCGAATTAGTACTGTGACTTGTTCCAGAGCTGACAAATACAGCCGACGCTGTAAGAATCAGTCCACAATTCAAAGTGGGCGTTGTTGCTTCTAATCCAACTAGGAGCGTTCGCTATCTAGTCGCCAGTATCGCAGCTATCACTACACGAAATACTTCGGGTATCATAGTACTACCACCAAGGGAAGATCTCCCGTGAGGTATCTTCGTCCAGCACTCCAGGTGACTCACAGTTAATGGCAGGCATCTGCGCTCCTCACTTGCTCTTCACGGCGGCTGAAGCTCGCGTCCACTGATTTCCACTAAGGGCCGTCATCGCTGTGGTACTGCCACTGTCTTAAGTACGCACTGACAAGTAACACAAGCCAAGTGTCATTCGCCGATTCCGACAAAATTCGAGTATATTGCAGTCTAGGTTAAAATGTGAGCCGAGTGGCCGAGTGGACTGAGGCGCTCCAGTCACGGTCTGTACGGCCACTACGGTCGGGGGTTCGAATCCCCCCTCGGGCATGGATATTTGTGCCGTACTCAGTGTTAGCTAGTACATAAGTAGTTTGTACGTTCAGGGACTGATGACCCCATAGTTAAGTCCCATAAGCTATACAAATAACAAACATCAGAATCACATATTTTTATACACGTACTCATTCGGCCGTTGAAGTAGTGAAAACCCTCCGCAGAAAACGCGGTTGATATCTATTTATGCACATAATGGCGCAACAGTACGAGATATACCAAACATTTTGAAACGTAATTTCCATCGTTGCTACTGTACTTCAAAACCGTGCAAACATATGTTTAAACAATCTGACGTGGTTCGAAATCCTCCAGTGACATCAAATTTTTGGAACAGTAAAAAATTGATATGTTATTTGTTTTCTTTCCCTTTTATGGTTGTTTAGTTTTGGATATTACCTTTGACATGCAATTTGTTATTCTACAGTATTTAGGTTGTTTTGCATTATCTTTAGTAGTCATTGTAATAATGATGAGACATATTATCCGCTGCCGGAAATGCTGCATACACATCCGCATTGTACACAACGCACATCTGATTATTGCAATATTAGTACACAAGCTACAGCGTGTTTTACCTTATATACTTCAGCGGCCCGTCATTTACAGTTGTACTGTGACATTGCAAAGAACACTATAGCCAAGTACAAGTGGCATGCCGTGGACATGTCACTCTTATAGCGCTATATGGGGGTACTTTCAACAAATATATGACAACTGCGCATTCTGGATGTAACTTTATCGCATATGGTTGTATTATATCTGTCTTTGATGCGGTAATATAATATTGCCTCTTTTCAAAACATTTCTGGTGACTAAATGGTCTGGATTTTACCAATCAAGGAATGGAAATGAAACTACAAAAGGATAGTATTTCGCAAAGGCTTACCCATTGATAAATTTGAATTACTTAACGTATGGTCCGTAAAGACCTACTATTGTTAGATTACACAACAAACTAACAATCATCTTAGACACGCCACACAGTACTAAGTGCGTACAAAGGTAGGTTCAGTTATGATCCTTTGATCAATAAGCATAAGAAATAGAACATTCGAACCTAATATTGCTAAGAACCTCCGTAGGCCTTCGGTTCCACATCACAAGAATAAAGTGTACATGAAGATGTACTTTGTAAACTAAGTGTCGTACCATATAATGCATGCAAATTAAAGTGCCAGAACCGCGGAAGTTATTCGTAGGACAAACAGAGTTGCAGAACAAAGAGTTGCAAGCATACTTTGAAAACTTCCGATTATTGACGAGAATAACTTAAAATTGAATTAAACTATCAAGTAGGTAGTTTTCAAAACTAATGTTCGAACAATAATTGAATGTTCTCCAGTTGGTGTCGTCAAAAATAAACATAACTGGTACAAAATGTAGTGTCCCCGTAAAGACTAGCTCGTCTCATCACGAATTTTCAATATAGACGATGTGCTGTTGTTGCCGTGGTCCTCAGTCCGCAGAGTGGTTTGATGCAGCTCTCCGTGATGCCCTGTCCTGCGCAAATCTCTTCATTAACGAATAAGAACGGCAACATTTGTCCTTCTTCCTTTTGAACCTGCTTACTGTATTTGTCTTCCTCTACGATTTTTAGCCCACACACTTCCTTCTAATGCTAAAATGACTATTCCTTGTTATCTCAGAATTTGTCCCACCAATCTATCCCTTCTCTTAGTCACGATATGCCAGAAACTCCTTTCCTTACCAATTCTGTTGTGCACCTCCTCATTAGTTACGTGATCTATCCATCTAATCTTAATCATTCGTCAGTAGCACCACATTTCAAAAGCTTCTATCATCTCTTGTCTGAATCTTCCTCGTCCACGTTTCACTCTCTTACAATGCTACACTCCAGACAAATGCTTTCAGAAAGGATTTCCTTACATTTAAATTAATATTGGACGTCAACAAACTTCGCTACTTCAAAAACGCTTTTCTTCCCTTAGTCATTCTGCCTTTTATATATTATTTACTTCGCCCATCAGAAGTTTTTTCCTACCCAAGTAACAAAAATCGTCTACTACTTTTATTGGCCCATTACCTAATCCAATTCCTTCATCATCGGCTGATTCTCTGACACTACATTCCGCTACCCTTGTTTTACTCTCGTTAATGTTCATCTTATACCTTCCTTTCAACAGCTTGCCTATTCCGTTAAATTGCTCTTCCAGGTTCTTTGCTGTGTCTAACAGAATTACTACGTCATCGGTAAACAGCAAATTTTATATATCTGCTTCTTGAACTTTAATTTCTTCTCCAAATTTCTCCTTACATCTCGTCACAGTTTGTTCAGTGTACAGGTTGAACAACATTGAGGAAAGGCTTACACCCTTCTCAACTACTAGGTCCCTCTCATGGCCTTCGACTCTAATAAATTCTGTCTGGTTTTTGTAGAAGTCGAATATAACTCTTCCTTCCGAATATGTTACTCCTGTTACCTTAAGAATTTGAAAGAGTTTATTCGAGTTAACATTGTAAAAACTTTCTTCAAATCTGCATCTACTAAAAACGTAGTTTTGCCTTTCCTTAACCTATCATCTAAGCTAAGTCGTAAAGTATTGCCTCCTGTGATCCTACATTTCTCCTAAATTCAAACTGATCTTTTCCAAGGTCGGATTCCAACAGTTTTCCTATTCATCTGTAAGTAATTCGTGTTATCATGAGGTTAAATACGACACTGTCAAACCATATGCGACGACCTTTCACAAGTACGCTTCTATTCAGTAGCTACAAATGCGAATAATCACAATACTGAAAAATATTGAGTTTAATTGTTCAATATTTTACGCTTCCGATTGGCATCAAAATATAATTGTTTAAAATACTTTAGTTGCCAATTAAAACGACCTCTGCAGTAAAGGGCCCAGTTGGAGACCTTTAAATGTTACTAAATGAATTAAATACATCAGTAATTTTAACAAGGGTTTCACTTCTATAAGGTTAAGAAAAGTTTCCCGACATGTCCCGGTTTCTGATTTATGAATTATAGCCCCTTTAGTCTATTTTAGAGAAACATCCCTATTTGCTAACAACAAATTCTCGGAAACCTACGTACGTGCAAGTGCTTCGCTGTACTGAGGTTTATTCGTCTTGTATTCAGTGCCTTCGGTTCAGAAATGTGACTCGTCGCGTCTCTCAGCACACCTAGTTTTTTGCCATCTTGGTGCATGTTTCAGACTAGGGAAACAAAGTTGTGCTTCAGTGTATAATTAACTCGCCCCGTTTGTCCCTATGCAAATTTGTCCTCGTTATAAAGAAAATGTGGTCTCTGTGCGATGAAATCTTGTTCTGGAGCGACAGCTTAACAATGCGCTTTGTTACAACGGCCACTAAATATGTGGAACGTTCGCAGAATCCATAAACGTAGATTATGAAGGGGAAAAATGTGTGCGGGTGGCGGGGTTGGGCCGAGTTTGGATGAGAGCCAGTTTCTGCATCCATAAGCGACACTTCCCTGCGCCAGTCAATATCACAACACCAACATCACACCCGCCGCTGGAAAAAGTGTCCATGTGTGGTCCGGATACAGTAAACTCTGGTGTCCGTAGATGAATTTTTAATCTCATTCTGAATAGTTGTTGCTTCACACGTACAACCATGAAAAGTGAAGAGCAGCTGTTGTTAATTAACCATCACAAAGCTGCATCTAGAATGCAGAACAGAAAATTACGCTCCTTGTTTTCTTTTGAAAGATTGATAGAACTAGCAAATAGGTAGAGCAAGATCTGAAACAGAGCAATAGTACCCAAGATATTATTACAAAACTGAAAATTAGGTATAAAGAGGTAGATGAGGCAGACTACATAGTTAGCTTTATTGAGTAGTACTGTAGTCGATTAACGTTATTGTCAACACCGGACGACATGGTCTACATTTAATTAGTTGCATTATTGCTGAAAAGTATAATTACTTTATTAGGTCCAGTTGTATACGGTAAACTAAAAACGATATAAATAGTGATTACGTATTATAACGATGAGTAAACGAATTTTCGCTGCTAAATCAGCTCTAACGAGTAGTTCTATAAATAAATAAATATGTTACAACAAAATTCTTAATTTATTCTCTTATGCTTGGACGTCATTTGTCTCTCATCAATAATTTATATTTAATATGATTACATAACGTTAATAATATCAGCAGATATTGCAAAAGTGGATGTTATTAGTTGTGTATGTACTTTTCACATCTCCTCCAAACCTACTGAATCGATTTAAACCAAATTTGGTGCACATTTTCCTTCGCATATGATAATAATTGTTGTTGCAGTAACAAACACCCACGACACAAAAGTTCGAGTGATATGACGTCATAAACGATAAAATTAAGAAACAACTGCCGCACCATTTGAAAATGTTCTAAATCACCTCCTAAATTACTGGACTGATTTGAACCAAAACTGATTCAAGTACTCCATACCACCAGAAAACAATTGCTGTCTGGTTCAATCCACCTACCTCATTCAGTTCAGGTGGTATAAAGTTTTAACCTCCTGGATCCCCGAGTATAGTATAGTATACTCGGCATTCTGAAGGTTTAAAAATTCCCATTAGATCGCTAAATCCATGAAATGGCTTTCTAGATAGATATAATCACTTGTGACAGCTCTCAGCACCTTCCGGGGATCATTGCCGACACTCAGGAATGTGGTAGTTTCTAGTGGGATTTTTTTTAACCTTCAGGATGCCGAGTATACTATACTATACTCGGGGACTCAAGAGCCACTAGAAACTGCCCCATCTTGTGACGTACTCTTTTTCAGCCGCTATTTTATAACGCGGGCACATAGAGACCTGCAGAAACTTTACACATAGTTTCAAACCTTTTTCTCCCTAACAAATCCAACCAAGTGATGAAAGGAAAGAAATGTATCGCGTACTACTTTCCTGCTCTTCATGCAATAAAACTGCATGACGTAATAATGTATTGCTTCTGTAGTACGCCATGTATTTTCCAGACATTATGCTGGCACTATCCACAAAAACCATCGAATGTAGCTGAGAAATTATATCATACCACGACATAGAGTTCAGGAGATATAACGTCAAAAAAATTGGATGCATGGAATCTAGCCCATGACGTATGATGCTTGTAATTATTACATTTTTACTATCAACTCAATTCGTAACACATTTCGCAATAAAGTTCCTAATATTCCATTCTACGATCCTGCAGAACTACATTGTTAAAAGACACATGTTTCAGCTAATATGACATCATAAGAATTGAGCTACATAAAAATGAAACCACAGTAGAGAGAGTCGGATGGAATGTAATGTACAGGGAAGGAAGAAGTAGATTTACTAACATAAGAAATGAATAAATACACACCAGAGCAACGGGGAGAACTAGTGCTAGGCACCTGTTAAACTGCATACAAAATAGTTTCTGTAGTAACATCATGTACGTTATGTGTGCCATAGGTAAGACTAACATGGCATAAACAAAGTTTGATCAATGGGGCAGTGTGAATAATGAGAGGCTAGTTATCTAGCTCGAGAATGAAACAAACATGTTTAAAAGATTAATCTGTAACGTCAAATGAATAATAAATCGTGAAAAAGTATATGAACAGTTAAGAACTCAGAATTCAATATATTACATTGCAGTGCTTTCCATGCCTCTAGGAATAGTGATAACAAAAAACGGAAAGAAAATCTATTAGGCTCTAAAATGGGTGTTTATCCATGGTCAGGCTATGAATGGAGCGAGAAGTTCCCGCAATATATCGCACAAAGTATCCTCTATTATACTTCATGAAGTCAACATATACATACACAGAACTAATTGCTTTCCTTTCATCTGGCTGTTAACAAATGTAAAATCCTATGCGTTTCATCGGCACCGGAAAGCTGTGATAAGTGTTGCCTTACGAAATTCAGTAGTCAGTGTGACAAACAATGTAATAACCCGTGAAATAAACAGTGGTACAAATAAAATTCTACAATGAAATTCCTCTTTAATTTGCTCACAAGTTTTAATGCTCTCTTCGGAAACCTCAGCTACAGCATAAAAACGCGTGAATTCATTTAGTGAAATAAAAACCAGTCCAGTGTAAACAGCAGTGTGGCTGACCGTTTCACAAGGTGGAATTAATTCACTACTGCAGTGGTCGTTTAGTCCAACGCGCCAGCGACAAACTAATTTGATGAAATTAATGACAAACTTCGCATAATGATTTCCATTAAACAGATTTATGCGAATGATTAGGTTTCCGAATCATCATTTAAGTGCTTGTAAATTGTGTTATTTATTAATGCAAATGACCAGGTCATGGATTAGAATCCTTATATACGTTAGGAACACTTTTAGAGTTCATTCATATATAATATGTGTAACGTACCATTTACAACGGGAATATTTCCTTGCTGGTTCATGTATACTGACGTAAGGTTTTAGATTAAGCAGTGAAATAAATAATTAACCTAAAATTTCCGTACAGTTTCACTTTCGATAGCAGTACTTAAAAATTCATAAGAGTTAATCTACGATCGTTTTTTAACAACCTGAAATAAATTAAGTCAAATTCTCAGTTCAGATATCTAGAGGGTTCCTAAAATGAGAAAGCTATCTACACATACAGTGAGAATACGCCTAAATCAATGGAGAAAACCACCACCTACTGCTGTATTTCATAATCTTTCAGACGGATCTAAGGGCGATCACCAAATACATGTTACAATATCACGAGATAACGGAAATGCGACCAAATGATTCAGTAGATAAATAGACAACTACACCTTTGACGACACAAATTCTAATAATTGTACATGTCACAGCAGTAGCCCCTTCACCCATTTTAACAGTGGAGGCAATTAATTATAACATAATTATCAGAAACAATTGGTGTAAAAACACGAAGAAAAGCTGTAAATTGGGGAAAAGCTTGTAGTCCTCCCCGGGCATTGGTGTGCGTGTGTTTTCCTTAGTGTAAATTAGCTTAAGCAGTTGTAAGTCTATGGACTGGTGACCATAGTAGTATAGTCGAACAGGTTTACAAATATTTGAACATTTGATTGATGTTATTACAGTACAACAGAGATCATAGAACCATACTGTTAAAAATAAGGCTTTGATTCGGGCGGGTGAGGACATTAACCATAATTTATCGGTTATCAACACGATATAAAAAACTCAAGAAATTCCAATTCGATCATAAACAAAAAATGTGTAAAAATGCAAATCTAGTGTCGAATTCATTCAACTGCAATTACTTGTGAGAAGTCATGGAAAACTGGGTTGGTTACTTTAGTTAGTGTACATGGAACTATTTATTCAACACCTTGTCATAATTTATCTACCAATATTCCATTATGTAACCAAATTTAATCACATAAGAATGTTGTACACTCACATTCACATAAAGTATTTTATATACGAGTGTTGGAACTTAAATAGTGGCAACTACATTGCTGGCCATTAAAATTGCTACACCACGAAGATGACGTGCTACAGACGCGAAATTTAACCGACAGGAAGATGATGCTGTGATATGAAAATGATCAGATTTTCTGAGTATTCACACAAGGTTGGCGCCAGTGGCGACACCTACAACGTGCTGACATGAAGAAAGTTTCCAACCGACTTCTCATACACAAACAGAAGTTGACCGGCGTTGCCTGGTGAAACGTTGTTGTGATGCCTTGTGTAAGGTGGAGAAATGCGTACCATCACTCGGCGTGATTGTAAGGGGTGCCATTTGTTACACGTCTCGGGCACCTCTTGTTCGCATTGACAGAACTTTGAATAGTGGCCGCTACATTTCAGATGTGTTACGACCGGTGGCTCTAACCTTTACTCGATCCTTGCGAAACCCTACATTTCTGCAGGATAATTCACGACTGCACGTTACAGGTCCTGTACGAGCCTTTCTGGATACGGAAAATGTTCGACTGCTGCCCTGGCCAGCACATTATCCAGATCTCTCACAAATTTAAAACGTCTGGTTAGTGGTGGCCGAGCAACTGGCTCGTCACAATACGCCAGTCACTACTCTTGATGAACTGTGGTATCGTGTTGAAGCTGCATGGGCATCTGTACCTGTACACGGCATCAAAGCTCCGTTTTACTCAATGCCCAGGCGTATCAAGGCCGTTATTACGGCCAGAGGTGGTTGTTCTCGGTACTGATTTCTCAGGATCTATGCACCCAAATTGCGTGAGAATGTAATGACATATCGGTGCTAGTATATTGTATTTGTTCAATGAATAATCGTTAATCATTTACATTTCTTCTTGGTGTAGCAATTTTAATGGCCAGTACTGTACTTATTCATAACCGATACAAAGGAATTACATCTTTGTACCTGTTACTGTCCTTCATAGTAGTCAACAGCGTTGTGAATAACCCGTTCCCAGCGACGTGTGAGGCGTAGTATACCGTTAGCAGAGCCTGTTATTTTGTTGGTGCGAATGGAGCGGTCTACTTCCTGTCGAATCTAGGGAACAGTTAGGAAGCGAATGACATGAAGTGTTTCCTTCATCTTCTGAATCCAATAATAGTCACAAGGACTTAAATCCGGGGAGTATGGTGGATGGTACAGTATTTCCCAGTCCAATGTACAGAAAAGAGCAGCCACAGCTTGTGCTGTAAGCGACCGCGCATTGTCTTGCCAAATGATAGGCGGGTTGCGCAGAAAGTGTTGGCCTTTGTTTCGCAAAGTTGGTTGCAGGTGATGCTCCAAAAACGGACACTATTAATACTGTGCATTGACGGTCTGCCGTGGAGGAATGTAATGCCTTAGGGTAACACCATCACAGTCGTTCACGAGAATCACCATAACTTTCACCATACTTGGGCTCTTGAAGACCTTGGTGACACTGTCGTTCTCTACGACCTCTGGCACATTTAATCTTGGTTCAGCTCCGTTGTTCCTGTTTCGAAATCTTGGTGATACCGTTACGTTAGACCGGTCGCTCACAAGTGACTGTGTTTCCCTCAACTGACGTTGGACGATCGAGTCAATTTGCTCGGAGGTTGGATAGGTATGCCAACAACGTGTGCTATGAGCGACAATAATAGATTCCATTGCGTACTGTCTCCACAACAGTATTTCCACTATTTGAATTCCAACACTTTATTACTTTATGTTTGCATGAGATGTTAAGTCATTAGATGTATTACAGAAATAAATATGTATGATACTGCCATAGTCGTTATACATTTGGTACATAATAAATTAGATAGCAAATTATGACAAAGTGTTGAATAGGTCATTCTATGATTAGTAACTAAAATAACCCAGTTGCTTTCCTTCAACCTTTCACCACCACGTCTAACTTACGAGTCCGTTACCAAGCGTTCGAATGCGTGCTATACCTGCTCCCAAATTTGTATCCTTCCGCGCATCTTAACGCTTCAACTTTAAAATACAATTTCCCTTCCAAAATATTATAGTTGTGAATATCACAGAATTAAATGCTTTGACCACCTTCCTACAAATATTGTTTACATTTAACAAACAAATCTATATTTAACAACACTAAAAAACAGTAGACACTGAAGCTCTTTGCTCAGATAGCCATTAAGCATGGCGTCTCACTGCTGAAATAAACTGCCGCCATCGAAATATAGTTACACATATAATATTTAATTTATCATGGCTTTTTATACAAATATATATTCAGATCTTGTCGACAAATAGTTATAATTGTTTATATATAAATTATCTGCTGCATATCTTCTGTTTTTAGTCGGCCATGAAATATTTAAGTGGCAGTCTACAACATAAAAAACGAACGTTTCTAAGAATAATATTACATATAATAAAATACATATATAAAATTAATGTAATGAGCTTTCCTGGGTTTTTTGTTTCTGTCGTGGAATCTATGTTCTGACATAAGAATATTATTACCCCAACGAAAAGCAGAACAAGAGAGAAAAATAAAGTTTATTGAAAGAATACGGAAATCACATGGTATGTTTTTTAAGATAGGTAGCATGGTGTAATGCTGCCCATTTGCTTTTTAATCTATTACTGATAAACACTACATATCAATAATTGTAAATATAAGTCTTATTATTATTATAGTACTGAAATTTGTCGGCTTTTAATCTGTAAGGGATATTGAAATTGTAATTACAATGTTTGAATCTCTCAAGTCTCCTAAATTCATTCATATAATTATATTTGCCGTATGACCATTCCCTGATTATATATGGATTTTTCGAATAATGTTTGTGGCTATATTGTATTTCAGTTGCAATGTGGAATAAACGCCCTCGCTCAGCCAAGAGGGCTTCCGGTTTCCAAGCACATTAGGGAAGCCCTGACTACCTGTCCATTCACTAGGTTCAACAGTTAGCTGGTTGGCTGGGGAACCCAAACGCCCGGCAAAACCTGTCTTTCACATGGAAACAATCAGCTTCCCCCTATATCTGTAATATCACAATCATACCAATTCAATTTTCTTATGCGTATAACCTTCGTGCGAATGCAAGCAATGGGTTAACAAAGTTTATCGCAATCGGAAGTACGCATGGCGGTGCATAAAATACGAACAAAGGAAAACAAATAAATATTAATTTTTATTAATATTGATATGTCCTGAAGTACTGTCGTACAGTGATATAAATTTGATGGCAAATTTAGTGATACATATCGATACTATAAGCAAAATATGTTGCGAAGACAGTCAGCAGTAATCGAGTAAAACATTACAAGGTCATGCCTGATGCGACAGTTTTACGGCATCTACAGCGAAACTGTTGTGAACGGGGGACTTCTTTTCGTTTCATCATTTTATGTGTGTGTGTGTGAGGGGGGGGGGGAATCAGTTACAATACGCTTCATAAACGTCCGAAATTACAAAAAAAACTATGTTGCAGGTCCGTACTCCCATTTTCCAATAATTGACGCATAAATCTGGGTATTCTCACGCGGTGGCTTCTCATATTTTATTACGTCATATCTCCTGAGCTATGTGTCGTGCTCTGTTGTTTTAGGTCAGAAACCTTCGTGGGCGTTCGGTGAACAGTTCACCAAAGTTTCATTGCAACCGAACGAATGGTTTATGAACACATAGATGACATACAAACATTCATTTATATATATGTTATAATTGTACTAGGAACAAAGTTTATACAATTATTATCTGTAACCATTTTCATGCGATGTAATTGTGTACACTGGAAAACAAGTTTTCTTTTTATGGATTAAAATAATTAATTTTTAATTACTAACTGTTGCATTATATAAACTGACCAATCCCTTCAAAATAACAACTTCTAACTTCAGTTATACAGGAAAATATACTGTATCTGTGACATAAATGTCTTGTAAAGTTTACAAACCGATGCAAAATAAAAGACCAACTAGTTCATATTTTTATAGTAGTACACCGCAGGTTTCAGTACGTATATATGATGAAAGGATTGAACATTAACATGGCAGTCGACTTTCCAGACTTCCCAAATATTGTTATATCAAAGCGTGTAAGACAAAGCAAAAGAGAGCGAGAATGGTGTATAAAGAAAATCCATTGCTGATGTATAAAAAAAAAATATGCAAGATGACAAAGATTATTTACAAAATGAAATGAAATCCCATTAAAGACATGAAACATACAAAAGTGCTAGTCTCGCGAAGAATTTCTTCCACCGTCCAAAGTTCCACGATCCCATGGGCAACCAAGCCGTTTATTTCAGTGTCCATAGAACAACCTATTCAACACATTGTCATAATTAGTTATCTACCAACATTTATAGTGACTATAGCAGTATTATACATATTTATATCTACAATAAATACATTTACTTGGCAATTGCATATTTAAATTTCTTTATGCTTATGTCAGTGTACTTCATTCTTACGTGATGTCATTTGCTTACATAATACAATGTAATTTATTTTTGAGTCATGTCGATTGCAGTTGACAGATCGTTATATTTATTCTTATATTATTATATTATAGAACAAATGCCACGTCATTATATTTATTATAGAAACAAGAATGTATAATATTTATATACTCGACGTAAATATAGGTAAATACCTAATTAAATAACAAATTAAAACAGTATGTTGAACATTTGGTTCTATGAACATGACGAAAAATAATCATCTTGGGTTCCCATGAGAGCTTAAAACGTTTAACGGTGGATGGAATTCGTCACGAAACTTGCATTTTTGTATATTTTATGTTTTGGATAGGGCCAATATTTCCGATATAAGACCTGCAAGAAATAAATATGGATAAGGTGAAAAGCTATATAAGGTAAGTGAGCACTGAAAATATTGCAGAAAATGAAGAAATTTTCTTTCATACGTTTCCCCATAAAATGTTTTCTGTAGTTATTTCCTTCGTAGTTTTAATTGAATTCTATTCTTCATTAGGTATATACTTGAACAGAATCAAGAAGTACCATTTATTTGTTAATTGCATTTGAGGGGTATTTATTGATAAGCGTTATGATCAGAAAAAGAGAAATATGCAACATTGTTAGGAAAATAGTACAAGCCTTTTCTGAAGATGAAACTTTGTAAAAGTGGAAAGATACTGTTTTTGCTGTTCACATCTATTGAGCAAGTAGTATTCTGGAGCAAACAAAGAAAATTTGAAAGAATATAAATGTGTCCTTCCCTGTGGCGCAATGGTCTACACAAGCTGGACGCGGTGCGTCATTTGGCAACTATGCTGCTATCAACGGTCACGTGGCGCTTCTAATGCCCGTAGACAAGTTTCTGGACGTCCCCGCATAACACACGTCAGCCGGGATCATCGTATTGTAAGGCCAGCAGTGATAGGTCTTACAACTAACACAGCACAAATAAGAGGACTTGCGAGGCCAGTAATGCAAAAACTATCTGTTGCCACACGGTTTCTAGCGGTTTGACTACTACTCGCATACCCGTCTCAATTTACGCCTCAATTTCGACGTGCACGGCTCGACTGGTGCCGTCAGAGGATCAGATAGACGGTGGATTGGCTGGCCGTGGTCTTCAGCGATGAAAGCAGATCCTGCCTGCATGCAAGTGATGGTCGTTTGCTCGTACGACGTAGACATGTCGTTCGCTGTGACATACAGTGCAGCCGGCCGCGGTGGCCGAGGGGACTGAGGCGCTTCAGTCACGGTCTGCACGGCCACTACGGTCGGGGGTTCGAATCCCCCCTCGGGCATAGATATTTGTGCCGTCCTAGTTCGTAAGTAGTTCATAAGTAGTTTGTAAGTTTAGGGACTGATGACCCCGTAGTTAAGTCCCATAAGATTTACAAACATTTGAACATACAGTGCATTCGTCCAAAACACGCTGGCCCACCCCCAAACCCTATGGTGTGGGCTGCCATAAACTACAACTGTCTTTCCCCACTGATGTTTGTTCAGGGAAAGCTGACCAGCGCTTCGCGCGTGAAAATTGTTGCACAACTCGTCTTTTGCCGTACTTGCAATAGAAAGACAATGTGTTATTCCAACGGGATAAAGATTGCCGATACACATCGCGTGAAAATTTACGTGCTCTGTAAGATGTTCTACTACTTCCCTTGACAGCAGGAACTCCAGACTTGTCTCCAACGTGTGGGATATGATGGAACGAAAACTGACAGGTGCAATTCTTCAACCCAAAACTCTTGCAGAACTACGGGAACTCCTCGAGTAGGTGTGGAATAATCAATCCCAAGAGAGAATTCACCATCTGTATCATCTAATGGATTTCAGAACCAGCTCCTCCATTCCCGCCTATGGAGGCTACAGCAGGTACTAATATGGATGTTTCAGCATGGATCGTACCTGATAAGACAGTGCCCCTTGAGCTATCTTATATATTAAAAGAATCTAGAAAACTAAAGTCAATCGGCCAGACCATTCTACCCGGCAGATTCCTTCATTTTTATCTTAAACTAAAGGTATTCATCCTCAGAATTTCCATATCTCTAGCCTTCCTTTTTCTATAATCAAATGCGTTTTCCTTCTGTATATTTCTTATGGGGATGTCCTTGCTGTAAACTAAAGTCAGTCGGTCAGGCCGTACTATCCGACCGCTTTTCCTTCATTATTGCTTTAAACGAAAGGTATTAATTCGCAGATTTGTCATGAAGTATCATACTTAAGTCTCTCCATCCGTTATTTTTATCCAAACGGGATATCCTTCTCCCCTTGCATTGAATATTTTAATCGATTTGTTTTACGATATATTCGGAGTGTGTATTACTTTCTTCCCCGCAGCCTTCGAAAGTAGTAGGTCAAAAGACTGATGAGTGTAGAAACACAAGTAAAAATATGATTCACTACCGTGTACGTATTCTGTAACATTTCTTTTAAAATGGATTCCCGCCTTTTCCCACAACAAGCAGAGGTATATATAGTCCTTCGTCTCCACTTGTGAGTGACTTAGAATCGTACTGGTTATTCTAATAGGTGCTATGGAACGTCACAGTAATGTGGACGGAAGCTGCCGACTGGTACCGATACGTTCAAGTTTAGAGGACCTAAAAAGAGAGAATTTGCAATTCCGGACACCAACAAAGATATAAAAGAGAACAAATAGCCACGGAAAAGCGTCCCTCACACATATGTTTGTTTGTCACGCTTTGTCCACAAGTTCTAAAGGGACTTTATATTGCGTTTCATCAGAAAATTGAATGTAAATATCTTTTTCATTTTAACATTTTGAACAAATTGCCAGTATTTTTACTGCTTTTGAAACATTCCCTTTTTATGTTGACTGTACAATTACTTCTCCATGGCTAAACCACATTTATTTTCTATTATTTACTTTATTACTAATACACCGTCCATTATGGTAAAATACTCTCTCTCCCTTTAATTCATCTGCATTTTATTGATTGGCTACAATTTCTCTGAAACTCTATCGATGGAACTGTCAGCCATTTCTTCGTGTGAGCTGGTACTTCTTAAAGGTGTTTGACAGACCTTGAACCTGTATTTCAGTTCCTACAATTATCTGTTAAATAGGGCGCCAGCTATCAAGCAGACAGCACAGTACCAGCAAGCTACTTACATTTACTAGTCTGCTCTGCAGTTTTCATTCTTACGTTCGGTGCTTGTTACTGTATTTAGTATGCCGACTAACTCTTTTTTTCTTTTTTTTTCTTTAAATTTTGTAGCTGGATAGCTGTGAATTGCGCCACGTATACAATGAAAACCTGTTGTATTGTTTTCCTTGGAGTAGTGCCAGCCTAATCGTCTTTGTTTGCCTTATTTTCAATTGTTTGTAAATCTATGGGACTTAACTACTGTGGTTATTAGTCCTTGGGCTTTCAGACTACTTACACTAACCTAATTATAGGACACACAGAGCGGAGGGAGGACTTGAATCTACAACGGGGAGCAACAGCGCGCTCCGCAGCAAGGAGCCTTAGAGCTCTCGGCCAATCCACCACGGCTTACCTTAGTTTCTCACTGTAGAGCGCCTATTTAGTCGTTCGTTTTTTGGATACTATAGACATGGATAGGGACTGTGACTGCGTGGATGAAAACTGAGTTGCTGACAGTCAACTTCCAGCGTCAGGTGTTGATAACCTTGGTTGCACAACTGAAGGCTGCGGGCGATGGGCACCGTTGTTTTGATCTGGCAGTGGGAATCGAACGAAGGTCTATAGCGTCCGACGTGTACACCGACTGACTCGCGGCCGGTGTGTCCTGTTACTGCTTGTAATGAAGCAGACACTCCACTTGTGATCGTGTGGGAGGTCGCCCTAGGATGTGGCAGGCAGCGAAAGATTACCCAGGATACCGATCGAGAGGCCTTCCCAGTCAGTTTTACCACAGGTTTGAGGTTTTCCCTGTGCTGGACAGTGTTCCTGAGCTGATGGTATCAGTTGTCCTGAAGTCACTTTCCAGCCTGCAAGATCCAGACTATCCCAGATGGTGGGTTTACTTTCATTTGGGACCTCCAGTGGTAGTCGGGGAATGGAGGCTCCTCCGTCGGCCATCATTATTTAGATTTTTCCCGATTTCCTTATATCACTCCAGGTATTTCTCCAGTTTCATACATATCTTGGATTAGTTTGAAGATTTTAAATCTGTATATGAAATCTGTTTACGGCTAATTTTTAATTATATTTAAGTGTGGGAACCTTTCCCTAATATTTTTTAAGCTTGTAAGTAGGACGAGACGTGGGTACCAACACAATATGTTGTGTAATGTGAGGATTTTAGTATATCTTTTTAAACGTTTTCACTAAATTGTTCGAGTTTTTACGAAGTTCTCAAATGTTCTCTTACGTACAGTAAAATTAAATTATTACAAATAGAATCTCTAGTTACGTGTTTATGATAAAGTTGAATTTCGCTTTTTAATTGAAACGGCATACTGTAATAAAACGCCATTTGCAGAAAATCCAAATCAGTTAACCCAATACGGCATTCCAAAGTACCAAGCGTTGGATATACGTGAACGACTTTCCGTGTATGGGGGTGAAGGGGCAGAGTTTGTGCCAGGTATGATCCTTGTTTTAACGTTTACTCATTCAGTGCTTGTTCATAAGGATTCACAGTGGTAGCTATTTCAGTTATAGTACTACACTTTCGACATCCTAAGAAGAGCTGAGGCCCTGGATCACATCCGCCTGACGGAATACGGCGGGGGCTCATGTTCCGCCTACAATGGATGCGGCTCTTAGGTGGCTGCCCACATAAGACTAGGAAAATAATATTGTGTTGTTACCCAAGTCTCTCCCTAGTTACACGCATAAAAATATTAGAAAAAGTTTCCCATTTTTAAATAAAGTTAAAGATTAGGCGTAAACTGTGGTGTCGCACAAGTTCAAAGTGCGCACCACCTACTTTCGCCGCGCGCCGCCATGCACGCACGACGCGGCGTTCTTACGACGTCAGCCACGAGCGCCCTCTGTTACAACTCCGCTCGTGGCCACCACTGAACGACATCGTTCAATTGGGACTGAGATAGGAACCAGTGAACACTTCGGAATCTGATAGGCACCAGTGAAGACTTGGCTATCGTACAGGCACTAGGCAGACCTCTAGCTCAACTATGTATCAGCATTCTGCAGTACTGGGCTATGTAAAAGTTAAGTATTGTATAAATTCTGTGCAATATATATCTCGTTCTAATTTACTCTAGTGTTTCTAGTTTCTGGCTGCTCCCCTCCGTACTTGCACCAGCGTGCTATCTTTATTCCTGTGTCGGTCTCATTCCACTCGGCCACCGACACCTACGACGGAAACGAGACACAAAAGCGGCGACGAGGCTGGGACACAAAAGTGGCGACGAGGATGGGATACAAAATAAACAAATTTGATATGCAGCTTTGCTTCAAAATGTTCAAATGTTTGTAAATCTATGGGACTTAACTGCTTGGTTATCAGTCCCTAGCTTACAAACTACTTAAAATAAGTTAAACTAACTTAAGGACAACACATACATCCATGCCCGAGGCAGGACTCGAACCTACTACGGCGAACGGCCGCTCGCACCGCATACGGCGCCTCAGTGCGCACGGCTACCTACCGTGGCAGCTTTCCTTCCGGACGGGATGGCACCGATGGCGAGAAGGGCATTTCGCCCCTCTGTGTAACTAACATCGACAATTCTCAAACATTATGAAGCCGACTCCTTGAAGATATAGGGTACAGAAAAAGTAAATTAAGAATGACTGTTTTGGAAACCAAAAGACGGTGCATCAGCCGTGCTCTGATGGCGACGGAGTTGAGAGAGTAACGCAAGTAGGAGACCTGCCGAAAAGCGTACAAAATTAATAGAAGGAGGGGAATCGGGAACGCCTGCAAATAAGGAAGGGCGGCGAGAGGCGGATGTGGCGCTACTGCAGCCTGAAAGCCGGAAGGTGCGCTAAGTACCGCCAATTCCAGCTCCAGAAAGGCCGCCTGCCAGCTCGATATTTTCCAATGGACGTGTGCTGTGGGGACAGTTCCCCGAAGGGCCATGAATTTATCATCATACAGCAGCCTACTCAGACAGCAGGTGCCGAGTTTGCCGGAAAGCGATCGCTGAAAGGAAAATGTTTGATAACAATGTGAGGATTTTAGTATACCTTTTTAATGGTTTTCACTGAACTGTTCGCGTTATTACGATGTTCTCAAAAGAACACTAATGTATTATGAAGTGTGGTCCAGTACAAGTTAATCGCTAAATCTCGACTCGTCCACTGCACGTTAAATAGCAATCTTCCTTCTTACTTGCGTCATTCGCCACCTTCAGGACGTCAGAATTTACGAAATTGTGTATTGAAAGGCAGTGATAGAGTAAAGAAGGCTTTTTTAATGTAAGGTTTGTTAGATAGTTCTCACTGCTTAAGACCACAAACATAACAAACAACAATGTACCCGTTTTGTACTGGATATTAGCAAATACTTACTTATAATGAATTTGCGTTTGAAAAGAAGGCCGATTTGTTGCCCTTCAGTTCCTAAGATAATGAGGGCAAATGTTACCGAAAAGAAGCACTAAGAAGAAATTACGTAATTTGGTTAGAAAGTGGTATTAACACAGATATCGGCAGAAAAAACAAAGGACTTACGACCACTTCTGTTGTGTTTTCTATTGAGCAAGTTCCCATATCTCCTAAGGTGTGATCTTTGGAACTGTTAGTAAATATGAGTTTTATTCTATTGATCTAGTCCACATTACCTCCTTCAAAAATATGGTATAACATAGAACAGTTATGTTTCACATTATCGAACGGGGACATACTTCATTTTCTTGATTTCGTGTAAGAAACTTTACCTCAACATTGTTTATTTCTTTATTTCCACCCTGTATTTCCCGTACAAGGTGCGAGTGTGTACATATCAGAATGTCTTCTTACTAGCCAAGTTCAGCTTTGCCAAGAAACATCGCTGGTTTATACCCATTTAATAATGATAGGGGGCAAAATGGAGAGTGCCCTCAAACCACCAGCGAGTTTCAACTATCTAACGCACCAACAGCACTCCATTTGGTGCTATATCTCCCAGGACATACAACTCTCTCAAACAACGCGAAGCCGAATTTCCATTATCACTAACTAAAAACAATATTTTAAGTGTCCTATTTCAGGCTTTCCCGACGTAATATATTCTTGAATGGTTCACGGGAGTACCGTCGGATCGTATTGTAATAATCACACAATATTTCTGCGAGACAGCTTCTCGCTATCTTCAGGTGTACTGCCGATTACGCAGATTAATCCATCACTGCACTGATAGCACCTACAGTTTAAGATGGAATTCTAACTAGATGTCATTTCCTCACGTCGAATAAAGGCGATCGCTGTGTTAAAATGAAAAGTGAAAGAAGAGTCATCGATCCAAATTGGAATCGAACTTGCGATCTTGCCGATGGTATTCTGGCGATTTAGCACGAGATCATCGTCAACATGTTTATTTTTGGTTAGGTTATGAATACTTTTGTGTCAAGCGTAAATACGCTCGAAATCGGAATTGACATTTACGGAAGTTAGAATTGTTCATTCCGTTACAATATTAAGACTATGTAAATACTAAATTTCGCGTCTGTATATCTGCTACCATTACGTTATAATTTGTAAGATTGGCGAGTGAGTGACAAAAGTAGCGATATTCGATTGCCAATAGTTCGTTAAGTATAACGTGTGGAATAGTATAACTTGGAAGTGTAGCTGGTAATCGTAGTTACTCTTCATCACGGAAGCTTCGGGCCTTCAGCTCTATCCACAACTGGGATACAGTGGGGTCGAAAGTGCCACGAACGGTTTCGAAGAATGGATGGTAAGGGGTGCGCGCTCGACTTGGTGGTGGCACTGCCGTGCCTCCAGATAATAATTTCGTGTGGCTCAGTGGCCTGGTGCAAATATTTCAACTGGATGCCTGTACGAGGACTTGCATGTCCCTATGCTACTACTGCAGTTGTCCACCGGGAAAATGGGACCAGAAGTTCAACGTGGAATTCGAACCACGTGTCGTTCCTGACGACCCTTCACGTCGCTGGGTTAAGACGCAGACTGTGAAATTCCGTGATCCGAAAGGGGTTTCGGACACGCGACCTCTCGGTTTTCAATCAAGCAATTTACACCGAGACCACCAGGCCACACATTTTCTTCGGATGTTAAAATGTCTTTTTTACATGTTCTTGACCTTTCTGCTTTTTCCCTTCTTGTTTGATATCGCCGCGGTGAAATAGCCGTGCGCACTGAGGCGCCGTGCTGTGGTGAGCGCAGGCGTTCACCGTCGGAGGTTCGAGTCCTCCGTCAGGCGTGTGTGTGTGTGTGTGTGTGTGTGTGTGTGTGTGTGTGTGTGTGTGTGTGTGTGTGTTGTTCTTAGGATAAGTCAGTTTAAGTAGTTTGAAAGTTTAGGGACTGATGACCCCTGCTGTTAGATCCTATAACTCTACAAACATTTGAATTTTCCTTGCTTGATATCGAATTAATACGCGATGTATAATTATAATCGGCCATTTATTGCCTTATACTGCACTTTGCCTTTCATTGCATTGGTGCGTTTGTACTTCACCTCATGTTTTTAGTATAAGCGAATTTGCACACGTTTTCTACCAAGCGTGGTATAAGAGTCTTGTTATCTGTTCTTTTATTTTTCGGCTAGGTTATGTTGCCAACCGGTGGTAATATTTTTAAGACAGAAAAAGAATTATAATTAATTTTAACAGTTGGTCCAGATATGGTCACACGAAAACATACAGTTAGAGTTACAGTACTTGCAAAGATTACAGGGCATTTAAATATAGGTATTTTAATGGCAAATATGAGAGGATTAACTTCAGCCTGAAGGTTACAGTGGATACTTTCGCAATTACATGAATTACGTAATGCAGATGAAAGATAACCCGATATTTAGTCGAACTGCAAGTGGTACATGTCCCTAACAAGGAGCTGCACGCATTTCGCTCACAGTGCAGAGCAAGTACTGAAGCAAAGATTATACAGTAACACTTAAAGTTTGTTCACGAAAACATATATTCTTCATTAAGTAAGGCTTTTCCGTCAACTAATGGAGAGCTGATATCATAGAGAAAATTGTCGTTCTCACACCGACTTGGAAAGACTTGTCACCTTAGTAAAGTCACGATCCATGTAAGAAGCATTACCCCGAAACTTGTGTGACGTTCCGTAACCAAGTAGCGCGAGACACAACCTAAAGACATTGTTTTATGCGCATACGGCCAAAAGGCTTCCCTTACCGTCATGGTAAAACGATATTCCTTTAAGCTCCCTAAGAGTGCAAACTTGTCTTTCTCTTAAAATTGCAAACGGAAATTTAGAAAAAAAATGATGGTCCTTGAAGGCTGTAACGAACCAGCAAAAATCTCGTTCCCCTTTGGATTACTAGAGGACACGACGAAAAAAAAAAAAAAAAGAAAAGCACTTTCTTCAACATGCCGTAATTACAGGACGGGGAGTTCAAAGAGAAGCCGAAATAATGTGGTGGCTTTGTTGCGTCCACGCTAGTGACGTGCCCTGAATTAGTTAACCAACACCGTGTCCGTATTAGGAATGTACCGCTGGCTTTTACGTATTTACCGAGTCGATACATACGCGAACATAAATTTCGTTACCCGCTGCACATAGATACACACTAATGAACTTGCGGACAGTGATTCAGTTAGTGAGGCTCCGGCCGCTCTGCAGGCGACGAGGCCCAACTTCCGATAATGCAGCCGCTGCCTTTGTCGCCGCGTCACTAACATTGTTGCCCCTCGCACCACTACCTACTCACTTGCTTAGAAAGCGCCTTTCGACAACTTCTTCCTTGCGAAAAAGTGTCAGAGAAGTGTTTGTTTCACCGAAAATTTTTGGAAGAATAAATTTCATTTTATTTATTTTTCTTATTGTTTCGAAAATAACGCTTTTTCCAGGAGTAACACCGATGAAAACGAATTATTAAGATAAGAAACTGGTGTAGATTCGCGAGATCATTTTAACAATGGAAACTGCTATACAGGAGGAATCCAAATGACATCCGCGGAGTGGATGGTTTGACAGCTTACAGCAAGCTAAAAGGTGATGTGTTGCCTGTGAGGATGGGCGACGACATACATCTACTTTCTAATCTATATCTATAAATGTGAATGTCTGTTCGGTGGCCGGCCGCGGTGACCGAGGGGACTGAGGCGCTTCAGTCACGGTCTGCACGGCCACTACGGTCGGGGGTTCGAATCCCCCCTCGGGTATGGATATTTGTGCCGTCCTTAGTTGTAGGTAGTTCATAAGTAGTTAGTAAGTTTAGGGACTGATGACCACGTAGTTAAGTCCCTTAAGCTTAACAAACATTTGAATTTGAATTTTCTGTTCGGTGTACGTTTATTACGTCTGATCCACAAGACATAAAGAGCTAAAAATTTGTACAGTTACTAATATCTATCCGGGAAAGGCTTTAGGCACGGTTTTATGGCGATCGGATAGCTATTTATCTATATATATTAATGTGAATGTCTGTTAGGTGTATGCTTATAACGTCCGAACGACAAGAGGCAGAGACTTAAATATTTGTACAGTTACTAATTCATACCTGAGGAAGGTTTTAGGCACGGTTTTATAGAGATCTGATAGATATTTAGTAATTTGAAGAATATAACGCGAAATGCGGAACTATAATTACTCTTTGAAAGTTATATTTACTCTTTGAAAAAGGCTTTATTGGTTGCATTGTTGCTTGAGGGTTGATAATAATAAAAGGGTGGAGTATATTGGGATGTAAAGTTACCGGTGTATATAAAATTCAACGTGTGTGTGTGTGTGTGTTTTTATATTTCGCTCTGCAGCGAAAACTACAGAACGCAAATGAATGGTCTGTGTGTAATTGTTTTCCGAAGTCTCCCATTGTACACCATTGCAGTTCCATGCCGATAGCTATAATGGGTTGGAAGATATGGTGGTTGAAAGTCGTCAAATCATAAAAAAATTCGGACTGAAGGCCAGCGATGACGTTTGCGACTCTATAGCAATGAGGTTACACACAGCGAAACGTGATGCCACTCACTATATCTTTGGTCTATGCGTGCTACAAGGTCTTCAGCTCTTTGTCTGTAAGGATAAGCATACGAATAAATAAATAAAGCAGTATAAACTATCAAGAGAGCGCCTTCCACATTGCTTCAACTGGTTCTGCACAAACCTATAGGTTTGTTCCGATATTGATGAAATTTTGCACACTCTACCTTAAAAACATGAGGAATGCCACTGTCTGTATAAAATTTCGTTCGTTACATGGTGGAGGGTACTTAACTTACGGAATTTTACAAAATACATAGTTTTGCTCCAATCTTTATGAATTTTTGCACACATGACTGTTGAACCAAGAGGAAGATCACTGGATACATAAATGTTTGTATGTACATGACAGAGGGTAAAAAACGTTGCCGAAACAGGAAAAGGTGGAAACGAACAGAGAGATGGGAGAGAAAGAGGTGGATTCAGAGAGAGGGCGGAAGGGGATGTGGACTACGAGAGTGTGGGATAAATAAACACCCGGCCAAGACGGGTGTACAGCTAGTAGGTATATAACTGCTGCTTACGACGATATGTAGAATAAGCTAGCAAGGGGATATCACAATCATAGTAATACGAAGAACAACAAACAATAAAACTATAAATATAAATAAAGATTTTAAATTTAACAACTCTTTGGGATCCCATTATTGAAGATGAAGATGGACGGTTGTGGGTGTCCAGAAGGAAGAAAACTGTAGAAATTTAAATCTATACCCCGCAAGTATGTTACCCTCTGGGACGCAGGGCGCTTGATCTTCCCTCCTTCCTGCTTCATTGTGTCTGACGAACCACCCCCTGTAAGCCTACTTATGACCTCTGAGCCACGGCGGAGGGGCCGAGCGCATTGAGGCGCTGTGCTACAATGCGCGAGGCCGTTCCCCGTCGGTGGTTCCAATCCCCCCTCGGGCATGGATGATTGTGCCGTCTTTAGCCGAGCGGTCTAAGCCACCTCGCTACGGAGCGCGCGGTTGTTCGCTGTCGGAGGTTCGAGTCCTCCGTGGGGCATGGGTGTGTGGGTTGTCCTTAGGTTAATTTACCTTAGTTTAAGTAGTTTGTAAGCTACGGACTGATGACCACGCAGTTTGGTCCGATAGATTTACAAACATTTGAACATTGCCGTCTTTAGTATAAGCTTCTACGTAAGTAGTTTCTAAGTTTAGGGACGAATGACCCCGGAGTTAAGTCCCGTAAGCTTTACAAACATTTTTATGACCTCTGAGTGCCACGACAATGTGATTTTGCGAGAAAAAATTGGAAGGAAGTACATTTTTACAGATACTTCTTGGACCAAAGCTCTCGGAGTTTTAGTGTTAAATAAATTTTAATAATGCCAACGTAGACATCACTTTATTCCTTGATCATTTGAGAAGATACAAAATATAACCGTATAGAACTATGATGGTGTTATTAGTCATCAATAATCGGAATTTAACCAACAGAATTGTAATATGACTGGCATTAATATATACTGATCTGTTACCAAATTTTGCCGGCCGCGGTGGCCGAAGGAACTGCGGCGCGCCAGTCACGGTCTGCACGGCCACTACGGTCGTGGGTTCGAATCCCCCCTCGGGAATGGCTATTTGTGCCGTCCTTAGTATTAGCTAGTTCATAAGTAGTTTGCAAGTTTAGGGACTGATGACCCCGTAGTTAAGTCCCATAAGCTCTACAAACATTTCATTTTTGTTACCAAATTTTCCTCTTATTTAGATTACGAACTCGCTCCTAGATGGCCAAATTTAATATTCCATTTATCTAGCAACATATAGCTACATTTTAAATTGAGATAATATCATACACCAACAGGAAGAAGAGGAACATGTTATTTGGACAGATCTTTAGAACTGACAAGGGGAGGTTCACACACCGGTTAAAACAATTTATCCAATATATAAAAATTAATGTTTATATTTAAATTTGATTTTCTAAGCAGTCACAGTCGCTATAATGATTTATTCAATTAACCGCCTTCACTCTGCAACGAGAGCATCGTCAGAATAGTTTGATGATAATTGAAGGCTGTTGATTTATACAATCATATGTACATTAATTTAAAATAGTTGTACTCTGACAGCTGGATAATTGGATGAATAATAATAAAACATCCAATTATCTGACTGCTTAGAAAGTCAAATTTATTTTCTACAGTTGCTTTCCCCTACATGCGATGCCTGCTCTTTCTGAATGTTTGTATATTTATACGTATTTTTTGCGCTGCCGTGCAGTTCATCCGATTGGGATGAAACGTTGTCAACATATTATTTACACTTTCGTGGAAGGTTATAGGCATAATTGTATCATTGTAGCACACAGAGATTAGGAGATATGACGTCGTAAATACTGATACGCGTGGAAAACTGCCGCATCATGTTGGCGTATTTTATGTGCTTCTGTGCCGTTCATCCGATTGCGATGAAATATAACATACTTGATCTTCAGCACAAGAGGAAAGTCGCTGTGCACGTAAAATTTGGTATGGTGCATGGTGGAGGTTAATTCCCCGCGAACGTCGACAAAATCTACGGTTTTATTTCGTTGTCGATGAAGTTACACACATTTGAAAACAAGAGGAAAATTATCGTCGCTCTAAGGTTCCAAATCTTACAAGGTGGAGGGTACCTTGCAGTAAACTGAGAAAATGTTCAAATGTTTGTAGAACTTATGGGACTTAACTGCGCGGTCATCAGTACCTAAGCTTACAAACTACTTACGAACTAGCTAAGATTAAGGACGGCACAAATATCCATGCCGGAGGGGGGATTCGAACCCCCGACCGTAGTGGCCGTGCAGACCGTGACTGGAGCGCCTCAGTAAACTGAGACACATGTTCACAAATCACAGATATTTTTGACGTGGTTATGTAATTGTTCACAGATGGAGGAGGCAAGACACAGGAAGTAGGAGAGAAGTTCGACAGCAAGAAGACGAGGTGATAAGCAGATAAAGAGGAAAGTGGAGATGGAGAAAGAGAGGGGTAGGAGGAGAAGACCATGGAGAGAGAGGAAATGAGGAGATGAACAAAGGGGAAAGGGAGTATATAGACAGAGAGAAGTGGAAAGAGAATCTGGACAGAGAGAGAAAAGGGACGGAGACGGGGATTAACTTCAGTCTGGAAGAAAAAACAACCCACACGACGCCGGGTTTCCAGATAGATGTGAATAATGAAACGGAAGTACGTGCGACCAATTAGGTAAGAAGGATTCTTAAAGAAATAGGAGTCAGTGATTTACATTTTTGTGCGTTTCAAAGTCGAGGCTGCTGTCATGAACCGAAGGAGGAAGAAGGCTACTACTAGGTAGCTTAGTATAAATCTCGGTCATAAGTAAATATGCGTTGTAACAGTACAGACGGTACAAGTATTCATAACCCAAATAGTAAAGATGGCAAAATGATACTTACTGATCTTCTTCTAACCATCGTTGGTTTATTTACATCCGTTTGCATCCCAAACTTAATCATGCTAATGCGGTCTTTCTTTAAACTGTCAACCTTCCAATTGTACTCATCCTCGGATGCCATAATATACGCACATTTTATATGTCTGTGATTTCTGAAATAGTTTCGAAAGGTTTTTGGATTATTACATGATGTCTACAGCTCATCTTCGTAAATATTAATAGTCTTAGCTGTCAAACACTACGCATTAACTTCCATCCCTCACCACTCCTCTCTGCTGTTATTCGACCAGCAGGGAAACCTTTCATAGGTTGTGATCCATTTCTTTTTCGCTTGAGCTATATGGCAGAGACAAATAATAAGAATAAAACGACGTTCGAATAAATAGACCTTTTGGTGTGAAATACAGTCGGCTAACATTTCCTGTGCGTTGTGCACAAGCGATGGAGACAAGAAATTGTGTCTATTGAACAGTGTTTAAACGCTAAATGTAATTTACAATTATTTGTGTTTTATATAGGGCAATATCTTTTGACACATACATTCAAACTCAATAATGTTTTCTAAGTCGTAATGTTTACATAAGTTAGAAAACCCTACAGAAGATTACATTTTATGTAATTAATATAAGTTTACAGAAAGTTTTAGATATTAATCTGAACTATTACAAAAATTCTGAGCACTACGCAATGTCCCCCCCCTTTCTTACTTTAAAAAAATGGAGGAGATTTGGCTGTGCAGTGGTTTGACGAGCATGAGAAAACCGAAAAGAGTACAGTAAATCTACAGTTCAGTTAGAAACGAAGTCACAAACAGAAGTGTACACGTACTTACGTCCAGTACAGCATCCGCGAATTGAGTTGCAGTGCGCGACAAATATGAGAGATGCTACCCATATGGTGCAGTGTGGAATATAAATGTGGACATTTATGCGTCAAAACCTATTCTTTCAGAGGAAAGAGCGAGATCGGCCAGTGTTCAGCACGCTCAGCTCGCATTCCGGGGAACGGATTCCAAATGGCGTTCCGGCTGTGATTAAATGTCATTGTCTGATGCTCTTGTGTAACGCTGCATCTGTAGTGCGCTTATTGAACGAGGTGGCGCAGACTCATACCACTCAAATTGGGTAGGGAGGTCGTTCGGCTATCCATAAGGTATTTCAGTTGGTGGTTTTCCATAACAATCGTAAATCGCTTATAACGAATGCCAGGATTGTCCCAATTTAATGAAACTTCCGTTTCGTTCCCATATTTCGCAAATCTGAGGTTTTATTACAACTAGAATGATATCGCTGTAATGTCTCCCGAAACTGTATTTGAATACAAAACAAAATGTTTGTGAATGTAGATAAAAATTCACAAATGTTTGTAAGGCTATGGGACCAAACTGCAGTGGTCGTCGGTCCCTAGACTTACAACTTACTTAAACTAACTTATACTAAGAACAACACACACACACACACACACCCATGCCGAAGGAATGACACGAACTTCCGACTGGGAAGAAAAGACAGCGCACACCGCAGCAAGGCACCTTAGCACTCTGGTCCATTTCCTGCGGCTCACTGATGATGTTTGCAATTCATGGAAGCTTACCAGCAAGCTTCCCTACTGCTACGTTTGCTGACGTTGTTAATTTGTATCGCAAAATTATTGATGGATTAAGACACGTTTTTCAACATCAAATAAGAAATGTAGATTCGAATTGTATCACATTCGCCTCATGTACCTTGTTACGGATTCATTATAAATTTCTAATTCAGTGAACTTGTGTTTTGGGTCCTACGCTAAACACGTCTGATTTGAAACGACGTATGAATTCTACAGCTGTACTGTAAAGGGCTGATTCTATTAAATGTGGATTACAGGCCTTTTAATCTCATATACAGGAAGGGGAGAGTAGAATTAATTCCGAGATTTTCAACAGAATCATCTTTCAAAATGTAATAAAGCTTTATCATCGTCCTGAAATATGACAGTACAGACGCTTTGTTTATTAAATGTAGACAAGAGAATTACATTGTAGGTTTGTTTTACATTTCTCTTTCGGGATATTGTAGATGATTTAGGAAGAATCAGTTTCACTCCAGTTTATAATTCAGTTGATGATTGGCAGTTCAGTGTCACTCAAAACAGCGCGAATCTCGTACATTCAAACATTTGATTTCTTTGTAAGTTCATTTTTCGATTTTGCAAATCAGCCAAGAAAGGCCACGTAATTCCGTTACTACGTTTTTAATAGTGTTGGACCTGATGAAATTTAGACCGATATACGATGTCACATTTACTACGAAAATAAATCGTCAGGAACTGGCTCTAAAACAATGATAGAATTTTCAAGCGTTGGGTAAACAGAGCGGTTATTGAAGGCTTTAACCACTAAATGATGCAATCTTTAGTCTTATGAATCATACTGAATGTTAATGAATATATTGACAATGGGCACAATATTCTATATGAAAATGATTGGAGAAGGAACCGAAAGCATACAGATCGCGTACAAAAGTCCCTGCAGAAGTTAACAACAGGAAACGAACAAAGTTGTATAATACTGATAAAGTCGGTGTAAATGTATATAAACAAATTATATAAAACATTATGACAGGGCGTTTAAAATTAAATAAAATAACCGACTTGGTTTCCCATGAGATTTCACTACTTTTTACAGTGGAAGGAATTTTTCGTGCGACTTACATGTTTCTATATTTTTGATGGGATATTTGGGGTACAGTAATCCAAGAGAAATTTTAAATCGGGCAAGTATTCTTACAACGTCAGTTTTATATTAGAGATTTCGATTTATTTGTCTGTCTTCTTCATCCATAGTCTTATGTTTGTCTTTCACTTAAGGACATATAATTATTTTAGCAACGTGTAGTCCATTCAAAAAACGTTCAAATGTGTAATCCTATGGGACCAAATTATGTTGGTCAGCAGTCCCCAGTCTTACAAACTACATAAACGAAGTTAAACTAACCTAAGGTCAACACACACACATCCATGCCAGAGGGAGGTTCTAACCCCCGACGCGGGATTGTAGTCCATCACCACGCATTTTCCAGCTCTACACACTTACGTCTCCTAAAGGAAGGTATCGATTCTTGTCCGATTCAACATTAATTCAAGTCGCGTTTCTGTTGATTTATACCTTACGTACCACCGTAACTGGAGAGTTGTCATGTTTTAGCATTTCCAGTGGGCGGTATAGAAGCGTAAGTTTTCAGTGTTAGGCTGTGCTCTTCATGTGGCTACAAGCATTAGATCGTTTGGATAAATACCCGAGGGAAGAGACGTTGCCTAGCAAAGGCTCATCAGATCTCGCTCCGCGGTATGTCTGCCCGCATCGTTACACAAATTAGGGAGCTGCTTCATGCGGGCCAAGTCGGCGCTGGGCTGAGTCAACTACCCATTCGTTGGCTTTGTCGCTGTGCAGTGTCACAGCAAGCCCTTGTGTCGTGGCAAGTCTATTCTATATACCACGGGCCACCTTATGGCGTATGGTGGAGGGTACTTTGTATTCCACTACAATTTTGATTTCTGATTCTGTCCCTGATTGTTTGCGAAAAGAACGATGGTACGTATTTTTCCGTGCGAACTGAAAGCACTATAATTTTACTTTCACAGTGTTTACGTGACATATAAGTAAGATTAAACAGTATATTGGTTGACTCATATTGCAATCATACATTGAAGGCTTTCACGAGTGCCGCGGGGAGCGACCGAGCGCATTGAGGCGCTATGTTACGATGCGCGAGGGCGTTCCCCGTCGGGGGTTCGATTCCCCCCCCCCCCTCGGGAATGGATGTTAGTGTCGTCTTTATTATAAGGTTGTTTGTAAGTTTAGGGACTGATGACCCCGCAGTTAAGTCCCTTAAGCTTGACAAACACTTGAACATTAGCTTTCACGGGAGGATGTTACAATCAGCCGCGGCGGAATAGCCGTACGCACTGAGGCGCCGTGTTACGGTGCGCGCGGTCGTTCGCCCTCGGAGGTTCGAGTCCTCCCTCGGGCATGGTTGTATGTGTTGCCCTTAGCTTAATTTAACTTGTTTGTAAGCTACTGACAAGTAACCAGGCAGTTGAGTCCCACATATTGACAAACATTTGAACATTCTTTTGTTATAATTGCCGATGATCTTCCGCGTTTTATGGCCGTGGACCATATTTCATGGACATGTAACATTGACCACGGCCGCACAACCTGAAAGATTCATAAGCAGTCTTCAAGCAATGTCTGAACTCTTAATTTTAACAGTACACTACACCCTGAGACAGAAGGCGTCTGGTGCAGCTTCTGACAGTGAAGTGGGAGAAGATTCTTGGTGGTGGTAATTAAAAGAACCTGTAACGAACGTCTGTGCTCCTGTTCGGTTCTCCTTCGTTTTCTCTATCGACTGTATGTGGGAGTATGATAGTTAATGAGTCGAAAAATATATTGAACAGTTTTTAAAGTCACGTGTGTTTACCAACCAGCAATTCATAATTTCATTCTTTATTGAAATGTCTTTCCTTCAAAGAACAAATCACGTACCTATTTTTCAAATACTGTTATTCCTAGAAAAGATGTGTATTGCATTGGTTCCTCAAGTGTAGTCATGCATGATGGAATAAAAATATGAAATTACGTCGAAAGTTTCTACTTTTTATGAAGTTACCAGTTTCTGTTAAGCTTGTCTCTAAAACAGAACGAAATTCAGAAAACCTATACTGCATAATAAAGCTCCTGACGGGTATTTTGGTTCATATTGTGTACACATATCAAATAAAAAATACGAAAATGTAAGAGAGAAACTTAAAGCAAATTTTCCCGCTTAAAACATTATTTCCCGCATTTTACAACAGTTTTTGAAATCCCTTAAAAGAAATCGAACTTGTGGGTACCTACTTTAACTAGCAACCGGCGAATAAGACGCATCCAGTTTTTGGACCTGTTTTTGTAGGAAAAAAGTGCGTCTTATACGCCGGCAAATACGGTAATATAGAAAGTTCTCATATTGGGACATACCTGTTTTGGAAGCGAATGTTACAGCTTGAGCACTATTCTACACTATTTTATTAATAAACCTACACATTTAATGTTATAAAAATGGCTTCCAAAGAGAAACCTAATGGGGCATCTATTTTTATTTGGTGTATTGAATTCTGAAGGATGTGTTCCCCATTATAAAATAGGTCCTACAGTTTACCAATTTATATGTTACACCGTACATTGTTCTACATTAGTTGTATATCGTTTTGAGCAATTTATGGAAAAATAATAGTAATATAATGTTAGTGACAATGAGTTTAAAATAATGAAATTAAAAGATGGAAAGAAACTGTGAGAAATATATTCTAATAAAGAGTAATATGCAAGGTAATACAAAAATCAATGGAAAAATCTCTTCAAGGCGAACACTGCTTCATATCAAGATATTTGATTAAATTATCTGAGTATCTTCGTGGCGACGTCTTTGGAGGGCCAAGCATTGTATGGAAGTGTGGGGCAATTAGCGGTGGTACTTTCTCATCACAGCAGGGAATCGAACGAAAGCGCCGGTGTCTGGGTTGATGCAGGTGCAGCCTCCGACAATCAATTAAATGTAAATTGTGCAGCCTAGATGTAGATTCAGGCAACAACGTCCCACTACAAGTGCCTGCATTCAAACTTGGGACCGATCGCGCATCTAAGTTCCGACAAATAAAAGCGGCTTCAACTGATGATGACAAAGCAGATCCTCTCCCGTATCGCCCGTATTGGCGCTAACTCGCACATTAGCAGGTTAAGAACCAATATATAAATATTTCAATGTGATGTAAAGCGTAACTTATTTTAAAAATATTCTGTGCATTAATGACCAATAATGTTGCTGTCTACTAAGTGTTACGTCCAGTCTAAACGCTATAGTTATTCTTAAATACTTTGTCAACTGTTTTAAAGGAAACAATGTAGAATTAATAGTCATCTTTAAGATTCGATCGTAAGGAATAATGTAAATTTCATTAATTTCTGCACGTTTTCTTTTCACATAGCAAAATATATCTACAAGCCTGCATAAGAGCTTCAAATTTCGTAATTTTCCTATCATTGTAATTTCACGAGGAATATGTGGCGGCAAGAAATAAGATGTTCCTTTGTTTTTCTTGGCAAATTGCCTTCTCGAAATTCTCCATAGTGCAAACTGTCTTGCACCTACTAGCAGTGGAGTTGAATGAGCACATCTAAAACGCTCTTGCGTATATAAGTACTATTTGTGACGTAACATTCACCCCTTCCTAGATCTTCCCTATTATTACTATTACTGCTATTCCGCATGGATCCCAGACAGGCAAAGAACACTTAACAGTCATTGACACAATGCTTTTGTTTCATCTTTCATAGATTAAACTTCGTCCACATTCTGACTTTTCTTGGAATCATTTTACGTCCTTTCATCTTACGTAGTGGCAGATACATATTCCTACGTATTTTATGGTTCTAACTGTCCACCGACTGATCACTAGGTGTACCATTTTGTAATACAGGGCCGGCCGCCGTGGCTGAGAGGACTGAGGCGCTCCAGTCACGGTCTGCACGGCTACTACGGTCGGGGTTTCGAATCCCCCCTCGGGCATGGATATTTGTGCCGTCTTTAGTATAAGGTAGTTGATAAGTAGTTTGTAAGTTTAGGGACTGATTACCCTGTAGTTAAGTCCCATAAGTTTAACAAACATTTGAACATTTTTTTGTAATACAGGGAGTACGTAGACGCAATATATTGCAGTTAGCTACATTATTTGTCAACTGCAATACCCCGCACCTACAATCAAGCCTCTGCTGGTCTACACACGTGGACTTGACTGAAACTTTCTGGAGTTGGGACTTTCCCGTATAGAAGAGTGTCACATATGAAAAGCCTTCCGCAACTTTTAATGTTATCCACCAAATCGTTTAGACACATCGTGAACAACAATGTCTTAATAAAATACCTTTTGAAACTTTCTTCGAGTACTTCACAAATTGCTTCTCCAATTTAACCTTTATGATCTTCAAATCTGTAAAGAAGTCCTAATTCCTGACTACAGTCTGTATTTAGTTCACTAGACAACATTTCGCAAAGGAACTTACTATCTTCCACAAGTCAGCACATGCGGTATCAAGATAGCCGCTACTATATTCTGCACGGTAGTAGCTATAATTTAAAGTGCTGAATTACTTAAATTATAAGAAATTTTAATAATTATTTCTGCCTTAGACAGTGGACATGTTTATTCGGTACACAAGATATGTAGCACCTGCATTTACAAGGAAATATGATGAGGTGAAACAAGAAAATTGTACATTTGAAATTAACATGGTGGAAAAAGTATAAGTGTCAGTTTCCCAGCTGATGCTCTTATACTTGCGCCCGTAAGCGACATAACGAGGCCTATTTCGATTACATCCTACCGATAATACATTATAGAAATTATATCTCAATCCTAAAACAAGATAATCATCGAAGAAGCTCGAAAACTATGCCACTATACGATCGCAAAATGCAAAATGATCGCCAAGTGGAAATAATCCAAAATTTATTATAAAGGATAACATGACAATGCTCGTGAATTAATGAGTAAAAACACGTCATCTGTCCGTTTCTGAACTGAATAACTCCTAGCACCCGAGAAAGTTCAAGACCCCTGTAATGTTAAAGTCAACTACTGGCCAATAAAATTGCTACACCAAGAAGAAATGCATATGATAAACAGGTATTCATTGGACAAATATATTATACTAGAACTGACATGTGATTACATTTTCACGCAGTTCGGGTGCATAGATCCTGAGAAAACAGTATCCAGAGCAACTACCTGTGGCTGTAATAACGGAGTTGACACACCTGGGCATTGAGTGAAACAGAAGTTGGATGGCGTGTACAGGTACAGATGCCCATGCAGCTTTAACACGATACCACAGTTCATCAAGAGTAGTGACTGGCGTATTGTGACGAGCCAGTTGCTCGGCCACCATTGATCAGACGTTTTCAATTGGTTAGATATCTGGAGAATGTGATGGCCAGGACAGCAGTCGAACGTTTTCCGTATCCAGAAAGGCCCATACAGGACCTGCAACATGCAGTCATAATTTATCCTTTTGAAATATAGGGTTTCGGAGGGAACGAATGGAGGGTAGAGCCACGAGTCGTAACACATCTGAAATGTAGCGGCCACTGTTCAAAGTTCTGTCGATGCGAACAAGAGGTGACCGAGACGTGTAACAAATGGCACCCCTTATCATCACGCCGGGTGATACGCCAGTATGGCGATGACGAATACACGTATCCAATGTGCGTTCACCACGATGTCGTCAAACACGTATGCCACCATCATGGTGCTGTAAACCTGAATTCATCCGAAAAAAATTAACGTCCTTACGTACACTATCGCTGGCGCTCCTGTCTGTGATGCAGCGTCAAGGGTAACCGCAGCCATGGTCCAAGCTGGTAGTCTATGTTGCTGCAAAATTTCGTCGAACTGTTCGTGCAGGTGGTTGTTGTCTTGCAAATGTCCCCATCTGTTGACTCAGGAATTGAGACGTGGCTGCAAGATCCGCTACAGCCATGCGTGTAAGATGCCTGTCATCTCGACGGCTAGTGATACGAGGCCGATGGGATCCAGTACGGTGTTCCGTATTGCCCTCCTGAAGCCACCCAAGCCACCCACTGCATATTCTGCTAACAGTCATTGGATGGCGACCAACGCGAGCACCAATGTCGCGATACGATAAACCGCAATCGCGATAGGCTACAATCCGACCATTATCAAAGTCGGAGAAGTGATGGTACGCATTTCTCCTCCTTACACGAAGCATCACAACAACGTTTCACCAGGCAACGCCGGTCACCTGCAGTTTGTGTATGAGAAATCGGTTGGAAAGTTTCCTCATGTCAGCACGTTGTAGGTATGAATGCTCTGAAAAGCTAATTATTTGCATATCACATCTTCTTCTTCCTGTCGGTTAAATTTCGCGTCTGTAGCATGTCATCTTCGTGCTGTAGCAATTTTAATGGCCAGCAATGTAGTTGCCACTATTTAAGTTCCAACACTCGTATATAAAATACTTTATGTGAATGTGAGTGTACAACATTCTTATGTGATTAAATTTTGTTACATAATGGAATATAGATGATTATTATGTAATTATGACATTTCGAAATTGCCATATCATAATATTTAGCATTATTTGATTATACTATATCGCAATTGCCAAGTCATACTTATTATAGAGGTGTAATATTGATACAGTCTCTATAAATATTGGTAGATAACAAATTATGACAAGGTGTTGAATAAATAGTTCCATGTACACTGACTAAAGTAGAATTAAAGGTCACCACTTTTCACCACGCCGGAAAACGAAGTGGTTTGCTTAGCACGTAGGTCCATAGGGCAAGTACCATATCTAATTTTTCTTGCAAAACTGATATAGCGAGCGCGGAAAACTGCCCAGTTGCTGGTACATGCATGAAGAGTACATATATCCAGAAATCACCACATGCGAATTCAAATATTGGTTCCTTGCAGTAACGAGTACGATCCGTTGAAGTTCATCGTTCACGCTAGAGGCCTGAAGATAACGTTGCTGAGTCATCGGAACCTCTTACCGTCAATGCCATTTTATAAAAGCAACAGCTGTTGTTACAATTTTTACCAATCATCCACCATCCACAGTTCCCCTCTGCACAGGTACTGAATTGTGCCAAAGGTGGCAATTGAACATAAGTAAATAATAGTTCAAGGCCACCCACAAGAAAATAAAAAAGGGGTTGTTGTTGATTGTATCGGCGAGCCCCTGGTTTTATGTTTTAACTGTAAGTATATTTCTATTCCATCTTTATCCAGATAGGCTTATTCTGGTTTGTCGCTGGCTTATAGTCTGGTGTTTCCTTTTTATTAAGGTATTTGACCCGAAGATGCGACTTTAAGTCGCGAAACCGATCGTCTTTTTTTAAAAAAAGTAAAACAGCTGAACCGGACCCTTTTATTAAAGATGTACCTTTATGTTACTCATGGTAACAGCAATTTTTTTTTCAATTATTTATATGGTGTCTGTTCCTTCCGGACATGCCCGACAGAACAGACACCATTTCTTGACAGTAACGGCCGTAATTTTACGAATTCGAGGTATTTAAACATTTCGACCCTTTCAGGGCACTGAATAAAATCCAATGGAAAAGATAAACATCTGTGCTGAACCTGGATTTGAACCCCGATTTCCCGCTTTGTGCCAGAGGTCGCCTTATCCAATTTTTTTAATTTTTATTTTATTTATTTATTTTACTTTATTTATTTTTGTTCTTCAGGTTGATCTAAGTTTTGCGGAAGTTGTTTCATTTCGTTCTTATTTGTTCGTTTTATATTTGCTCAGCTTTTTCATTACAGAAGGTGTTTAGCACCCTTGACCGGGCGCGCTGAGCCCCAGCGCCCGGCGTTAAACTATTCAGGCACGCTTCCCTTCCAACCCAAATTCTGACCTTGTAGCACACTAAGAATGTAGTGCCCCCAGCCCATTTGATTCCACTTGTCCGAAAAGAACAGACACCATATAAATAATTGTATATCTGCCCCAACAGGCTATTGACAATAGCAATGCGTACGCATTAATAGCCGGCCGCGGTGGCCGAGAGGACAGGCGTTCCAGTCACGGTCTGCACGGCCACTACGGTCGGGGGTTCGAATCCCCCCTAGGGTATGGATATTTGTGCCGTCTTTAGTCGTAGTTAGTTCATAAGTAGTTTGTAAGTTTAGGGACTGATGACCCCCTAGTTAAGTCCCATAAGCTATACAAACATTTGAACATTTTGAACGCATTAATATGCTCGATCCCCTGCGGGATCCAGTATAGGCTGTGAGCAAGTGGAATTAAATGTACAGGGGCCACTACAATCGTAGTGTACTACAAGGTGAGAATTTGGGTTGAAAGGGAAGCATCTACATCTAAATGGGATACTCTGCAAATCACATTTAAGTGCCTGGCAGAGGGTTCATCGGACCACCATTATATTATTTATCTCCCATTTCATTCTCGAATAGCACGCGGGAAGAAAGAACACCTTAATCTCTCTGTTCGAGCTCTGATTTCTCGTATTTTATTCTGATGATCATTTCTACCTATGTAAGTGGGAGTCAACAAAATATTTTCGCATTCGGAGGAGAATGTTGGCGATTGGAGTTTCGCAAGTAGCCCACGCCGCAGCGATAAGCGCCGTTGTTGTAAAAATTCCCGTCCCAGATCCTGTATCATTTCCGTAACGCTGTCTCCCCTGTATCGTGACAATACGAAACGAACCGTGCCTGGATAGCCTAATTGGTTAAGGCGATCGCTCGTCCAAAGCGCGAAATCCGGGTTCTCGAATCCCGGCCCAGCACAAATTTTCATCTTTGTCATTGGATTTAATTCGATGCACTGAAACGGTCGAAATGTGGAAACATTTCCAGTTCGTAAGCTGTTTTTGTTTTGAGGTCTGGAAGATTTACTTCGTCGTCCTTGATGAAGTAATTTCCTGAAAATAGATGTTTTGAGACACACCCACTAATTGTGGAAGTGACCGCTAGACGTGGCAAGTGCTTGACTCTCCAGTACAAAATGAGACAAATCACGCACACATGACCGCCGTCTCCGGCTGCCACGCCCCGAGTTCTGATGTGGTATACTCTGACAAAGGCAGTAGCCCAAATACAAATTGAGTCAGTGTTACTTTCTACACGCCTGGCTGTTGCTCTATGATCATCTTTACGGTGAGTGGCAAAGTATTCTGACTATATTTACATAATAAAATTAATACAGGTCACTATTTAATGTTCAAGAAGTTTAGTTCGACCCTTACTCATCAATAACATGTGGCATAAGAGTTGCAATAATTCAGTATTTCACAAGACAAGGGAGGTAGAAAAGGCATTCAAATACCATTACAATATATTTACGACATATAAATACCCTTATCCATGTCGACCAATTTTCAAACGATAATGGTCACATTTTCTTTTTAATCTCGCAAAATTCTGTCATTAATCGCTCTAAAGGCGAAATATCGATATCGCATGAAGCCTGAGTTACGTCTCGGCGCTCTACGTCAGTATTTTAATGGTTCAGATACCGATGTTGAATTTTGCAGGCGTTCTTATGTACATCACTCTCTGGCTGGTTTTAAGACCTATTCGTCTTCTAAATCTGGTACTGCGTTGTTTAGCATGAAGGATTGCCGATTATTAATTTAGAAATTCTTGATCCTGGTTGTAGGTGTGGTTTTATTCTTATTCATCTTACCAACGTTGTAATTTACAGTCTCTGGCACGGTATAAACGGTGGTACACTTGAAATTTTCATTTTTTGAAAGAGGAACTGGCTTATTTTCCGCATCAGAATCGTAGGAGCCTCGGTATAGTGGGCGAGCGCTCTAAGGCGCCTTGCTGTGGGCCGCAAATTTGCTCCCCGTCGGAGGTTCGATTTCTTCCTGGGAAATGGTTGTTTGTGTTGTCCTTTATTTAGTTTAAGCTAGTTTAAGTATTTCTAAGCCTAGAGACTAATGACCGCCGTAGTATGTCCCAAACAAATGAACATTTGGATCCTAGGATTAATGATTTGAGCGCCCGTTGTATTTTTGGTTTACGTCCGTTTGATAAAACCCCTCATAATGATTTTAATTGTGACCTTAAAGAATAAGTTAATGCTATATGTTTGTGTGATATTTTGGCACCTGAATTGAAACATGGTAAAATTCGCATTTCTTTACTGCGGCGTCTATCAGTACTTTTGACAGATTTTACATGTTTGATGAAGTTTTCCATAAAATTGTATCAGTTGACGTAATTACTTCGTCTTTCAGTAATCACTGTGCGGTTGCTGAATTATTTACCTCTCCAGACAACCTAAAAATTGTCGTCCACAGTCGCCGCAAAACGTAGGCCTATGGCACCTAGCTGATGCTTTTATTGATGCAGTGATTGGTACGAAAAGGTTGTATTGCCTCTGTTCTGCAGCGCTTTACCCCTACTCATTGGAATGGAGGTTTGAATACGCAAAGTCGCAGATCCGTAAGATTATTATGTTACTAGAGCGAGAGACATGTATGAATTTTACTGCTCAGTTCTTGGGGATTTACGTGCTCGAGCTGCTGATGGGCCTATGAGGATCGCTGAATTTAGGCAGGCTAACGCGAAATCGCTACTGCTTAAGATGCAGGAGATAATTGCATCCTTGTACCTCCTGCTGCGTCACCGCAGCCGATGTAATCGCCCACATACTTTTCCACCTTACGGGTGGTGAACTAGGCCCTACATCGGTACTAGGCATAGTTGTATACAGTAGATGAGCCCATGGAACTGTTTACTGACGATAGTCTTTAGAGTCTAGAACACTTAGATTACGCCAAACCAGAATTTTGAGTTTTCGTTGATTTTCAGGTATATCGCCTGGGTAGATCTTCAGGTGCGATGGACACACTGCTGGGCCGTGACCGACGAATTACTATTTAAAACATAAAAAGCAGGGAACTCGCCAAAAAAGGTGGCCAATAGCGAACAAGAACTCATTTTGGGAAGTTTCTTTTAAGATAAACAGTTTAGATGTATCTTGATTTTTTTTAATTATTTTTTGTTAGTAGGTTTAAAAGCTTTTAATTAATTTTCATTTATTGTATTATTCTATATCTGGTGGTAAAAATATTGAGTGTTGTAGAACAGATTTTCGGATTTCTTGTCCTTCCTTTTTAAATGTCTTACAGGTGCCAATCCTAATTGTTGACAGCTCTTTCTGTTTCTTTTAGTGGTACGGTTTTCTCAAGTTACTAAATGCTGAAAATTCCTGACTTCGGGTGATGACGGCTGGGTCGATATTTTTCGTTTATTCTGTTTGTATAATATAGTAATCATCGTTTAAAAGCATTTATTTGAGTATGGCGTAACAGATGTCTGTTACATACGCAAGCTCTTGGTGAAATGTTTCATTTGGCGATGGTATCCGAGAGGTGGAAATGGAAGACAGCGGACACGGGCGTTGCTGGCAGGCTGCGAGGTGTGAGCGGCTTATCTTCCGCCTGCCGCTGCCAAGTTCATTTCTTGTGGCGTCACGCTGCCAGGGCCCCATTATCCTGGAGCACATTAATAAGTTACGCACTCACACGTGTGGGCTTCCCTTTCATATTCTCTTCACCAAATTACTCCGGGGATCTTTTAAATTTTCAAGTATTGTAAAATACAAACATCTTAGCACTGGGACGAGACTATTTGTAAGCAATGCTTTTATTTGGATTCTTTATTTTTTTAACCGTGTTCATCGATACCATATGACAACGATTACCACGAAAACATTCTTATTGTCCATTAACTACAGTCACAGTACCCCAACATCTGGTTATGATTTCTACGATATACGTTTTAGGGTGTTAGTCCAGTAGAATTAGCATTCAAATCGGAAATAATTACAAAAGGTATAGTTTTCTCATTATTACACTGGCTTGCCAGTCAGAACATCTACACAAAGGCAGAATAACAAGGTGTAAAGTGTATTTGCCGTTTAATAAGTTAATCTTAAATATCTTGACAAGGAATTTACCCATGACTTTAAAAAATTGAATTACTAGGTTTCAGAAATTACTGCAACCCATCGCCTTTTTTCTTCTTAATGACGATTTAATAAACCATTACCGATTTCAACCTGCCTAGCAGCTCATCATCAGATGGTATACATTCAGTGCAAATTAAATTTGTATAGTTATGCGTTTCATATTTAATTTGTACATATGTTTTCCGCTTTTGGATAGCATTTCACAACACTGCCTTTCCATCGGCACAGCACAGCAACTCCCACGACTTTCAAGTGCCGTGCTGTGCTGATGGAGAGGCAGTGTTGTGAAATTCTATCCAAAAGCGGAAAACATATGGACAAATTAAATATGAAACGCATAACTATACAAATGTAATTTGCACTAAATGTATACCATCTGATGATGAGCTGCTAGGCAGCTTGAAACCGGTAATGGTTTATTAAATATTCATTAAGAAGAAAAAAAGGCGACTGGTTGCAGTAATTTCTGAAACCTATTTCATGATACAGTCGGTTCATGATACAGTCGGTTCCAACACAATGGATAAAAGTTTTAAATGAATTACTGTTCAAACTTTACACATGACCATGTTATTTTTGATTTCTCTGCATAAAACTGATCTGGAGACCTAGATTTGTAAATGTGAGGTACCTTATACGCATAACAATGAAAGTACACACCTAGCTGTACAGAAACGAGTGGTGCATGTCACTTCTGGTCTCACAAAGCGCAGAATTTATCTCTCTATTCCTTTTTTATGAACCACATTAATGATAGATGAGTTAGTTTCAACGATATTACCAAAAACAGAGGTTAAAACGAAACTTTCAACGAACATGTAAAATTGATGGAATTTTGAATAGCACTGGTATGGAAACAGGTGGTCCAAAAAATATGCGGATGGTCTCATTCAATGCAGAATTACATGCCCTACAACTTTCAATTGCACTATGTTTTCGATATTGTGAGTCATTTATGAGATATAATCACAAAACCGAAAAAATACCCCTTTTCTGTACATCTTTGCCCCCAACCACTTATGCACAACTGAACCGAGGAGGATAACGTAGGATAGTCATATTGGGCCAAAAATGAAGCCATTAAAACAATAAAATCTTTTGTAGCAATTATCTCCGATTTATCTAATTTTTAGGTTTCATGAAGGTTCAGAACCGGCATCCAACGCCATGATGGATTAAAAGATGTTGGGCCAAATACCGTTACAGTTTCGACAGTGAGTGAAGTATAATGAGTAACAAGGAGAGGAAAATTGCTGGTATCGTCCCTGCCGTCAATTACTCCTCAAGACACCATCTGCTGACACAAAATATGTCGATTTCGTTCCGTTAGACTTGGTATGAATAAACAGTGTGGGGGATCAAAATGTTCAAATATCTGTATAGCTTAAGGGACTTCACTACGGGGTCATCAGTCCCTAAACTTACAAACTACTTATGAACTAGCTAATCCTAAGGACGGCACAAATATCCATGCCCGAGGGGGGATTCGAACCCCCGACCGTAGTGGCCGTGCAGGCCGTGACTGGAGCGCCTCAGTCCCCTTGGCCCCCGCGGCCGGCTGTGGGGGATCGCATCAAAAGATCCATGTGGTTGTAACCTTGGTAATAGTAAGTTGAAACTAATTACTAAGTGAAAAGATCAAATTAATGTTTGCAAAACCACCGATAAAATTTGTTGCAGCTGTCTGAACCAATCAGCAAATAACACTCACGGTTCTCTATTCATAAATACCTGGTAGTCAATCTGGAGTACAGAAACGTATTTATGCGCAGTCACGTTTCTTCAAAATTGTTCATTAAAAATATAACTTAGTCGTGAACAGAACTTAATGCAACATCATTGAAATCGTGTATATAGAGATCCGTCGCTCCCTAGTCGTACTCTCGTTGGATTCACCGGCCGATAAGCCACCAGAAATATCCAAGTATTAGTGTCGTGAAGCGGTTTGGTAGCAAAAACTGGCAGATATGGCTGGCGGGCAAAAGAGTGCCGTTGTAATCTCTTTACTTCATTCTCCGGTACATATGCTATCTTGCAACTTCACCACAGTGTCTCAATGCGACTGTATTATGTATGTTAGTTATGCTGATAGTTGACATCTCATTGCTTGTCAATAACTCATGAACATAATAATTCCCATAATATTTAGTTGATTCTTCGAGATATTATTATCCAATTTATATAGGAATGTCCACTTATTCAGTTCACATATAAATTGGCAAATATGATCCGTCAGTGAACCCACACGATGTCTCAAATCAGGTACACCAACATGAGAACGTACGCCAGTCTCAGGTAGACACATTTTTAAAGTCACAACATTGCCTCAAAGTGGAGTCGAATTCTATCTTCCAAAAGCAGATATTTTGGAAAACGTAGTTGCATTAAAGGATTTAGGGTGATCCACGAGCAGTGAGCGAAATTCTGTCGTCGCGCTGTGTGTGTTGCCCCCCCCCCCCCCCCGCCCCCCCTTGCCGCTGGGGATCAGAGCCTGGGTGACGGCTCGTGTAATGCCTGCCATTCCCACTGCCACACGTGACTGTCTATGCGATGAATGAGCAGCCCGTGGCCAATCCCGAAAAAGCGCGACGCAAAAATGAAATCGACGACCTCCTCACAATGCTCCCCTCCCCCTCACCACGTGCACAACTCGACGGACTCGAGCAAAATTTTACGAACCACTAAAAGTTCATTCAATTAGTGTCTGTTTAAACCTAAGTACAAAACAAAAGTATACAACTCTATCGAATTGTATCACTAACAGTTGCTCTATTACAGTTTTATGTACTAACCTTTGAGAGTGGAGTGTCACTTCAAGTTTCTTTTTTTCGCTATTACCTACGTGTAAATAAGCATAATGAACCATTCTCAGGGAATTAAAACTACCTACTTCATTGGAAGTCGAGTCATTATAAGTGTCGCTGAATCCTTGCCCGGCGCATTTTTATTTATTTACTAGGTGAAAACCCGGCGTTGCCCGGGTATTTATGTATTCCTGCCGTTTTTTCAGGTAAGTATTCATTTGTATAAGGGCTGTATGTCTGTAAAATCTCTTGGGAATACAATTGGTAGTAAAGAAGTAATAGATTAAAACTTGGTGCGTGATGGGGTGGTTTTCCATGAACGCCATTGTTTATGTGCTCATATCTCATGATCTGTGTCGCACTGTGATACAATTTAGAAGGTATACTCAAATATATCCGTGTATACTATCTGTAAAATTTCCTGCAGCTACAATTCATAGTGTCGAAATTATAAATTGTAACGTCATAACGAAAGCCGTAGTTTTAGTCCATGAACAGCAGAACATTACTGTTTATGTGCTCATATCTGATGAAGTACGTGTCGTACTGTAGTACATTTTGGAAGGTACATTGAACTATATATGTGTATACTGTCTGTAAAATTTCCTGTCGCTACAATTTGTGGTGTTCAAATTAAAAAATTGTAACGTCATACCGAATGCCGTAGTTTTACTCCATACACAGCGGAAAAGTAGTAAGCGAGAAACCTTTTTCCTTTCATCATTTTGCTATGGTTGCCAGCGAGAAAAAGCTTAATAAAGGTTTGAAATTATGTTTAAAGTTTGTTGCAAGTCGCTAAGTACTGTCATTGTCGTACAGTGTATTTCCAAAGTCTCGCCGCATTATATGGCATTTTTGCGATTTCTTTTGGTTATGACGTAATATCTTTTGAACCATGTGCTGTATGTGATTCTTAACCATGCAGCAATTGTTACCTCACGGCAAGGAATGTGTGTGCCAAATTTGGTTAAAATCGGTCCAATGGTTTAGTAGAAAATGAGCGGCATTTTCGCAAAATGCAGCAGTTTTTGCGCATCTCATTGTTTATGACGTCATATCTCGTGAACTATATATCGCACGCGATTTTTACATTTACGGCGACCGTTCTCATGGATTGAAGATTACGTGTACAAAATTTCATAAAGATTGGAACAAAACTGTAAATTTGTATGCAACACGTACAAGTATACGAACACTCTGCTTTATATAATAGATTTATTTATTTATTTCCTCAATATTCCACAAATAACTCAGTCCGCTGTAAACGAAACAAACATTCGAAAAGATAATGCATATCTCTTCATCCGTCAATGTTTAAAGTTTCGATTTTTAAATTAATTTATCTATACTCAAGTAATTTCGAACACATTGCCTATCCGGTATCATGTAATTTCAAAAGAACTCAATAATACACAGACATCAAACGTGTTTGTTTTTCGGTGTGTTCCTATTTAATTACCACACTGTTTCATTACCATTTCCCTGTTCTGACGCATAATTTGGATTTCGCCGTTAGTTGATTAAATGAGTGGTGCGGACAGTTATTCCGTTTTTGTACGCTCTTGCGACATAAGCGATGGAAATTCGCTGTGAAATTAAAGCTGTTTGTAGTTCGAATACGATGAAAGATCACCGCCATGTCAAGCGATTCCAATCAAATGAACATGTGAAGTATGAGTAACAAGCTACTGGCATCGACAGGATGATCTGCTTTCCATCCGCGTACTTCCTGTTGTACTGAGCGTATGGAGTAAAAGAGCTACTGTAAAGACGGTAACGAGTACTTTTATGTAGATGCCGATTGAGCATGGAACAATATTCAAACAAAATTTCCAGCTTTAAAACCTTGTTATCACAGACGCAGACTTTATTTAAGCTTTAACCTTAAGCTTAGTTAGTGGAGACAGCTTTGAAGACAGTAACTGTTTTGTAGATAACCATTCCGAAATCACGCTGAGCATCAAATTATAAAGCTGACTCCTAAGAACAGAAAAGCAACAACAGCGTTGCTATGGTTCATGCCTTAACAAAAGCCGGAGCAGGAATGCGGTAAACGTTTGGTCCACTGTAGGTTAGTAACACGAAAAGTGTGCCATTTGGTTAAACTTTTGACACCATGAAACTGCAAATAACGCCTTCATCCTTTATCTGATACGAAAATTCAATCATCAGAATTGCAGAAGAGAAAATTCTCTACACCTTTCGTCTGTTATTTCTTCTGATATTTTACCTCTTAAAGATGTTATACACGTCTAAAGATATAATTCTTCGTATGGTTCTACTGTCATATTATTTTGCCTTAAACCATTTAAGGAAGGTTCGAAGAATGGCACGAAGCTGAAATTTCGCATAGTGATTAATAGACTCCTGGAAAATGAAATAAGAACAACATAAATTCGTCCACCCAGCAGAGCGAAGTTTTATTGACGCATTCTTGGAGATGTATACAACACCCTTATCACCCAGTCAGAACCATACACACGTCAGTACAGTCATCAGAGCGTGCACAATGGCGACGCTAGTGTCGTGTACACCCTCCTTGTTGGTGCATGAACGGTGGTAAGACGGGTTGAATGATGGTTTCAATGTACCGTGTACTGTTCAATGATCAAATGTTCAAATGCCTGTAGAGCTTATGGGACTTAACTACGGGGTCATCAGTCCCTAAACTTACGAACTACTTATGAACTAGCTTATACTAAAGACGGCACAAACATCCATGCCCGAGGGGGGATTCGAACCTCCGACGGGAAACGGCCTCGCGAATCGTAGCATAGCGCCTCAATGCGTTCGGCCGCTCCGCCGCGGCTTCAAGTTTCCCACAACGAACACCAGAGCAGTACGGCCAGAGTGGGATATGGCTCCCCACACCATGATGCCAGGTGTCGGCCCCATTTGCCTCTGTCGTGTACACTCCAGATTTTCACACTCCTCTGCACGACACCACACACGCTTACGACAATCATTGGCACCTAGGCAGCGATGACGCTCATCACTGAAGACGATAGTCTTCATTCGTCCCTTCATAAGCGCCTAACATGACACCATTGGACACGGGCTGAACGATGTTGGGGCGTTAGCGGAGAATACTCTAACGGCACACATGATCGTGCATCTCTGTGAGGGGAGCGATATTCTACACTCACCATTCTCCTCTAGTGATCGTCTAGAGAACACTGAACAGTGCACGGTACACAAACCGTCATTTAACCTGTCTTGCTACCACTCATGCACCAACAAGGTGATATGCTTTTCCAACAGGACAATAAAGATCCAAATGTATCCCGTACCACCCAACGTGCTCTTAAAGGTGTACGTTAACTACCCTGGCCAGCACGATCCCCAGATTCCTCCCCCACTGAACATGTTTGGGACCGCATGAAAGGTCACGTTGGGCGGTCTGAATGAGCGACACGAAATCTGGTCCGACTGAAGTACCAGGTGGAAATTGCATGGCAGGCCATTCCAAATATCCAAATTCGGAACCTCAACGATCGTTTCCATGAAAGAATTACAGCTTGCATTGCTGCAAAAGGAGGGTATACACGGTAATAACGCCAACATTCCGGACACTCTGGTGACTGTACTAACGTGCATACGGCTATGCCTGTGTGATCGTGTGTTGTATACAACCTCAAGAACGTGTCAATAAAATTTCCCTTTGCTGGGTCGCCGAATTCATGGTGTTCTTTTTTCATTTTCCAGGAGTGTGTATTCCAGGAAAAATCTTTCTATAAATAAATAAATAAATAACAAAAATCCTTGAATCATAATTAATAATCATGATAATCGTTATTGGGAAAGGTTTCGTTACTTTCCAACTCATCCATATATATGTGAATTTTTCCCTTAATTGGCGTTTTTTGAAAAGGTCTTCAAGCAAGACTGAAGAGTAAAGGAAATTTAAAAAATGTAAATCATACTGATCATAATAGAAATATTAGTAATAAATATTAAAAAACTAAATTTATAAATGTATTATATATGGTGAGACATTTAAAACTGTTTTTGGAGCATTTAGAAATATACAAATAGGATTAAAAGAAGTTGCAATAAAAAAATTTCACCTCGAAGAGGGCCATATATTAATATAAAGCTCGATCCCATTTCGTATAAAACATTTTCTTATCATGATGGATGGCGATGTAGTCACCAAAAATAAATATGAGTTGAAAACTGTTGCAAATCGGTAATATCTCAAACAAACAGACATCGTACTCTTTCTCTAGGTTTAACACTTCCTGTTTCAGCGAACAGTTGGATAATACTGCCAAAAGTCGTTGCAAAAGAGCCATTCTTATCAGGCAACAGATTAGCATACCTTTGACGAGCTTCTTCAACATTTGTATGAGCCTCAAAGCACGAGAAACTGATATCAACAGTCTTTCTGCGACCGTTTACCTAGTGGAACAATTGCATAGAGCTGTGTATATTTTTCCTTTATTGTACTTTATTCCCCCATTACAGGGCGGGTTGGCAGTGCACGCAGGTGCACTTCAGCCTACAGATTAAGAATTTGATATGAGGGATAGGGTAACGAATAATATAGTGATAAAAACGGGAGACAATAATACAACAGAAATGGTGACAGTAACTGGAGGACATAGCAAGCTGAAATGCGAGAGTGCACATTGGAATCTCTGATACAAATAGAAATTGAGATGTGTACAGTCAGATCACTGACGTTCAATGAACAGTCTGTCCACAGACTGAGATCGTGATACCGCCTGTGCCTCATTTCATTGTGGGAAGTGTCACATTATAGGATTATCAAAAATATTAAAAACTGTACTTCGATTTTCCTAATCAGATGTGTATTACCGCTTTTCAACAAATTTTTAGTTTTGCTGATTACAGTGCCGCCACGCGGGAGTAGCCGCGAGGTCTTAGGCATCATGCTACGGACTGGGCGATCGCTATGGGCATCAATCCCTAGACTCAAAAACTACTTAAATTGACTTACACTAAGGACAACGTATACATCCATATCCGATGGGTGATTTGAACCTCTGTACGAAACGGCTGCCCAGTCCGTAGCATGACGCCTTAGACCACGGGGCCATTCCGCACTGCTTATGTTAATGGATGTCCCTCTTGACGATGAACAACTTTTGTTGCAAGTTTCTTGTAATAAGATTTTAATTTTTTAAAGTATTCCGAAAAAACGTTTTGAATTCCTCCCCCTGCATATTATAATTTTGATACATATTGTTTTCTTTAACTTTATTAAATATAACACTTCATGATTTTATTTTTAAATATTTAATCTTATTTTATTATTTATATATATTTAATCCTATATAATTTGTATTTTTTAGTTATTTTGTCCAAGATATTTGCAAAAATAATAAAACTACTAGAAATTCTAACCTGAGCTATAAAACATGCCAATGTGATTTTTTAAAATCCCGTCGACATCTCATTTGGATTATGTTGGGATAGAAATCGCCTTTCATATGTTCAATTAATATATGCACGTTTGTATATCACATGTACACGAAATACTTTTACAATTATGTTGCCCAAAGTTTGTCGAAGTGTGAATAGTTGTGTTAACTTTTCATACTTTGAAACGTGTAAGATAAGGAGTTTGTTAAATATTACCTGGATAGTTTAACAGCAGTATCACTCCCTCAAAATATATGCGAGTACATTTCTAACGTAGTCTCACATTCAAAGATAAATGCCAAGGAACGATGCAAAAAGTATCTGCCCGGAATAACATAATCCACAGACTTTCACCACCTAGGGCACACAACCAAGCGTGTTTCGTTCATATCCTGTAGCACAATTGTTATCTGCAGCAGAATACGTAGTTCTAGTCTGTATAAATACCAAATATGTCAAACAGGTTGATACAGCAGTGGATGAAAATGGACGCATTGTGTCCGACTGGCTACGATGTAGCCCGCACAATAAAACGTATCAACTTATAGGCACAGTGTCCCCTGAAATCAGCAGTAGAACAAACGCAAAAGTGGAGAAAAAGAAACACGGAATCTATTCCAGATAGCCCGTATTTGAATATCAACCACAAAAACCTAGGTTGAGTTCAAGGAGGATATTCATGCACACATCGTGAGCAATTTCAACGCAGCTTAAACTCACGGAACAGAGAGAGCTATGGCAATCTCAATTGACAGAATTGTTGTGGAGAATATCAAACACAAACTTGTTACGGAAATTCATATTCGTATGTGACACGGACGATACTAAACCTGTTGCAGAGAGCTGTGTTGCGATGGGAAGTGAGACTGACGGAAGGAGTAATCGTAATTGAAGACCAATCCTGGTGGAATAGTCACCTGAAAGACCCATGTCACCTGGTCTGCAGGAACTGTCCTATCTTTGTACCACGAAAAATCGAAAAGCAGAAAGAGATAATAGCATCAAAACAAGGGAATTCTGCAGCTTATAATACTTCTAAAAGAAATTCAGTAGTGCCAGGCAAGGTTTTGTCACTTCTTTTCTTCCTATGTGTAATCCTTAAGAAGTAAAACAAATAAAAATTAACAGTATACGTTATGCCGTCAATACGTTCGGACACTTTACGCCTGTATATTGCGCAGCCGTATTACAGGTAGCTCAATGTCGTTTCAGTTGTGGATCGTAAAGAAAACACTATGTTTCGTCTTCAGTTATTATCTGGTTGAGATACGTCGGATCATCGCACGCCATGATATAATCACGCTGGTGTTGCGATAGGTTTCGTGGGGCACTCTGCTGGGTAACACGAGACATGTTGAGGTCATCAGTCAGAATTTTGTGGCAAGTGTCACGGCTGACCCATACTGCTGCTGCGAGAGCGTCTACTGATTGGGAGCGGTTGTCACGCGCAAACGTTCCAACTTCTGGGATCTTACGTTACTTTCGAACTGTTCGTGGTCGACCAGTAAACACATCATCTGCCAAACTGTCCCGTCCTTGCACATAAAGTCGGTGTCACGTAAACAAAACACTGCAACTCAATGCGTCCTCATTGTACACCTGCTATACCGTTTCAAACGTTTGCCTAATTTGAAACTAGAAGTTTCCTCTTTGCTCAAATTCTGGCATTTCAAGGTCGGACTGATTTATTCGCCTCACCGTCATGTCAACGACCGTACGTCTACCTGCAATGCATGCACTCGAATGTTTCTCGCAGGAACGAAACACTAACAGACTTGGTACCATACCACCGCGCCACCTATCCGCTATTGTACATGACATTGCAGTCATGAGACTAGAATTTATTGACTGTACCACGTGTAAGTTCTATAAACCCTCATGACGAATCTGTATGCAGAACATATATATGTGGAGACTGGAATCTGAAAGTTAATGTCTTGTGACTAGCAAATTGTCCTTATGCAGCGTAAAATGGAAGTAGTTCTTATCTGAGCGAGAAAATGCATTTCTAAGTTATGAAAATATTAACAGTAACTATGGTAACAGGTCCACACTGAGTGGCCAGATTGAGCAGCGCGGGAATTGTGGTGTCTGGAGAACCGCTAATGCCTAACTTTAAAAGCCATTACATTGGCCGCAACGTACAGTCACGCAGCGTGAGAAACCTTGTTGTGCAAATTTTGCTTGTGTTTTGGCCTTCAGACCGGGGACTGGTTTGAGGCAGCTCTTCACCCTACTCTGTTCTGAGCTTGCCACTTTCTCTCCTTATAAGAACGGCAACCGACATCTATACTATCCTACTCGTCTCTTTGTCTTCCTTACCGATATTTACCCAACACAGTTCCCTCGAATCTTAAATTCACAGTTCCTTGTTGTATAAGAATGTGCCCTATGAATCGATCCCTTCTTTTCCTCAAGGAATACTAGATATTCCTCTTCTCCCTAATTTTGTTCATTACCTCCTCATTAGTTACGCGATCTACCCACCTTACTGCATTTTTATATTTTCTCCATTCATCAATTACATTCACTAAATCTTGTGATATCCAAGGACTTTTTGTAGATCTTGGTTTTACTCTGTTGCCTTCACTATTTCATCTCTCAAAGCTACCCATTCTTCGTCTACTCTGTTACCTCCCCCCGTTTCTGATAACTGTTGCCTAAACTTTCTCTGAAACTTTCAATAACCTTAGGTTTCTTCAATTTATCCAGATCCCATTTCATTATTTACCTACCTTTCTGCAGTTTCTTACGTTACATCCCACAGTTCATGACCAATAAGGTATATTCTGAGTCTATATCTACCCTTGGATAATACATGGTACCGAAATCTATGTGGTACCTTCAGATGTTTCTTGGTCTCTTCATGTGTAGAACCTTAAATAAAGTGTTTGTTATAATTACATTATTTTCTGTGCAAAATTCGACCACACGGCCTTTTCTTTCATTCCTTTTCCCGTCTGTATTCGCCTACTATTTTTTCTTCCCTTCTTTTACCTACTACCGTATTCCCGTCCTGCATCACAATGAAGTTTACCTCTCCGTTAACTGTCTGAATAATTTACTCTATCTCCTCATACATTTCTTTGATCTCCTCATCATCAGCACAGCTCGTTGGCCCATAAACTTGTAATACTGTGGTCGCTGTTGGCTTCGTATCTATATCGACTACGATACTGTGATCACTGTGCTGTTGATAGTAGTGAATCCACATTACTATTGTCTTAATCATTATTAGACCTACCCCTGTGATACCCCAATAGCCTTGTAGTCACCTGACCAGAAATCCTGTTCATGTCTCCACCAAACTTCACTAAACCCCAATATATCTAACTTCGACCTATCCATTTCCTTTTCTATATTTTATAACCTCCATAACCCGATTAAGGATGCAACAATCCATGCTCCGATCCGTAAAATGCCAGTGTTGTCTTTTATAATGACGACATCCTCCTGAGTAGTCCCCACCCAAAGATCCGAATGTAGGACTATTACCTTCGGAATATTTTACCTGAGAGTATTGCATCATCATGTATTAATAAAACAGAGATGCATGTCCTTGGAAAATGAACGACTTTAGTTTCCCCTTCCTTTCAGCCGTTCGCAGTAACTGTATGGCAGCCACATTATCTGACGTTACAAGGCCAGATAAGTCAATCATCCCGACTGTTGCCCCAGCAACTACTGAAAAGGCTGCTTCCCCTCATCAGGAAGCACACGTTTGTCTGGCCTCTGTACAGATACCGCTCTGTTGCGGTTGCACATATGGCCCGCTGTTTAGTAGAGGCGCACACACACCCCTCCTCGGCAATGTCAGTATTTCATGGGGTGCAAATTTTATGTATGTATTTTAGGAAGTGGCTATACAAAAACGATATGATCTAAACTGCCAAGTTCTGCAATTAACCGTACTTTATCTAAAACGTTCAGGTTACAGTAAATGATCCAGATCATCCTTAGTGGAAACACTACTCATTTATTGTCCAGTTATTGTTACAGTATGTTGGTATACGTCAGCTAAGAAATTTTTGACAAATACTTAAAAGAAACAAATATTTAAAAATTTCTGTAATACTAACGTGAATGTAAGGTTTTACAATCCTTAAAGAAGTTCTATACATTTTTTTTAATCAGTAGTACAAAACTTTAATGTGAAAGTAGTCCTATTTGTTAATAATAAAAACATTCAATTTGTGTGGTAGGGTGTGAGTTGTAATGTATTGTCTATCATTGTTTAACTAGCTAGTTGATTGATTCTCTTGTATTTCTACCTCTTTCAGGTCATTAGGACTCGGAAGAACTTCAAGTTATTCTCACCTGAGATAGTATGTATCTGTGTCTGTGTTGTGTTTTTACGTGATGTATGTGTTACTATGTTTGTGGCATGATATTCAGAAGTCTCTGTTTGTCTAATTACTTATTGATGCGGCTTTCTGTGTAATACCTTGAATACGTATTACATACTGTTAAAATTATGTTCTAATTTAACTTTTAATGTATGGTATACATAAATGTTAGCTTTAGGTGTATATTTTATAGTAAAGATAGCATTTTGATCATTATATTCTGTATGCCCCTACAATATATTTTTAATTTTATTAAAGATATATGCACAAGGTACGTTTGGGACATACAAGGTACATTTGTAACGTAATGTATGATACACAAATCTTTTTACGTGAAACTTTGTTTCTTAATATTTGAAATATAAAATCTACTGATTCTAGTTTTACGTAGGGATATGAATATACTTTTTCCTATATAAATACACTATTGCTTATGTTATATACAATGGCTCATTGGGGAGGAGCAGTCTCAAAATAAAATTCGTCGAGTATTATCATCCCACCCGACCAGACTATTGGTGTGTGGTGTCATTGCTTGCGTCAATACGTTAACTGTTATATGATTATTAATGACTTTGTTGTTGTTCGTGGCTGTCATGTTTCCTAAGTGTGTTGGTGTCTTCTTCGGTTTCGGAATTTGTTGTTGTGTTTGCATCCTCCCATGTAGTTGGTTGTGCAGTTTCTGCTTGTCTACGCCTCCTTCGATAAAGGAATTGGCACTTGGACTAAGGCGTCTTGCTACGGATTGGGCGACCTTTTCCTTTCTTCTAATTCTGCCCCGGAATGATCAACGAGTGACTGGATAGTGGGCTTTGACACGCTTATCGATTTTACATAGGACTACAATTTTTTCGAGTTATCGAAAAGATCTTTTGCTAAGGTATGACTGTGGTAATTATTGTATGCTTCGCGCATCGATCTTTTTATAGGCGCACGAATCTCTACTAACTTTTGCCTGTCATCATTTGCGTGTTCTTTTTTTAACCGAGAGTTCAACAGCCTTTGCTTTCTCAGTAGCTTTCTAACATTATTATTATTCCACGGTGGATCTTTTTCATCCTTCATCGACTTTACAGGCACATATTTTTCTAACCCTTTATTTAAAATTCATTTAAATTTAGTCCACAATTTCTTTACATCCATTGTACCGGAACTAAACGATGTCCATTCATGCGACCCTAACAATTACTCTTCGGGTCTTCCTAATAAAAACACGCTCCTAACCTTCTTGATTGGTTTATGAACTTAAGTCACCATTGACGCTATGACGATATCATGATCACTTGCTCCTGTCTCCACAAAGACATCGTTAATAAGGTCAGGCCTGTTCGTAGCTCTAAGGTCTAAAACATTTCCATTGTGTGTGGGTTGTCGGTGTAACTGCTCAAAACAGTTTTCGGAGAATGTATCCAAACGTAGCTCGCAATACTGCTTATCTGTACCATCTGAAATGAAACTAGAGAGTCTATACTCTTAAGGTTGAAGTCTCCCGCGACTAATATTGCGTGGCCCGGTTGACCCAGTCTATATTCTTAAGGTTGAAGTCTTTCCCCATCTAATATTTCATGGCCCGGATACCAACGAACTACCTGGCGTAGACTTTCTTTGAATGACTCTAAAACTGCTACAGTAGCTACACCCAACTATTAACTTTACTTCTCTTAGACCTGTTATACGTGCCCAGATAACTTCACAGTTACTTTCAACCTCAATCTCAGTAGAAACAGTATCTTTGTCCACAGCGATGAACACTCTTCCTCCAGTTGTGTCCGATCTATCTTTCCGATATACATTCCACTCCTCGCTAAATATTTCTGAACTTGCCACATCATGATTTCGGTGCCTAAAAATATCTGAGCATAATAATTTCCATGCAGCGCGGCAAATTCGGGAACTTTGTTTTTAATGCTTTGAAAGTTCACGGCTAATATTTTAATAGTCGAATTTTTGTGCTGAATAAGGCCTGAAATCGCTGAATGAATGTTGACAGGCGAGTGCTCATCAGAGCTAACGCCTAACCTAAAAAAAACCATGTGCACTCCACAAGTACTCTGCTACCCGAGCAGCCGTTTTCTTAGTGTGCTGCACCCCTGATCTGTCTATGGGCGTCCTCAAATTCCCCACCCGATAACTGAGATCTAGACATCTGCAGCCTTGAATGTCACAGATTCAGCGAAGCCTCTGATTCAGACCCTCCACTCGGCTCCAAACCGAAAGACCCTGATCAACCCTGGAAACAATGCTACAAATCGACAGCTCTGCTTGCACCCCGCGTGCGAATGCAGCAACCTTCATGAATTCCGCCAGCTGCCCGTAGGAACTGAGGATGTCCTCAGAACTCAAGCATCAGCAAGGTTTCAGAAAGCTTACACTTCTGTGTTATCCTACGAGCTATGGATTAAGTGCAACTGGTGGCTTCCTTATTACTTGGTTTTCGAAACGCCTTTTACACAGTGCCCCACTGAATGTGATGCGGAAGGATAAGTGTACCAATATAAGATAAAGGACTCTTGTCCTGAAACGACCGTGTCCCGAGGCAAGAGTGATACCCACTCAGTCTCTTTCACCGCCCGAGCGAAGTTCCTCCGCATAGTATCTTCCGACACCTATATAAAATTTCCCCAATTGATGTCCAACTAAAGGCGCGCGTAACTTGGTGTCAGAGAGATAGAAAATCCTTTGTCTACAGTAGAAGAGAATTAATTTCAGTGACCTGCAACGGTCGAGATTTTTAATATTTCAAATCCAGAAATTAATTCCATTTACGTGCATTAGTTTCACAAGTTACTTCATTTGCAACAGTTTTTCAGAAAGGTTACTCACAGGGACAATAAAGGCACTGTGAGACAAAGTTCTGTTGTACTCATTTTAATATTCCTGGTGTTGTTTGAACAGTGTCGTATATTTACACGAAACTGTTTACGTGGCCCCACAATCGAGAGTCTGATATAAGTGCTGATCTCGACAGAGCGTCTCCTCTTCTTATCCGCTTTTCACGTACTGTGTAATCCACGTGTTTACCATCACTCATAATATAATGTGGTGAGGCGCCTTCACATTTGAAGTGCATTCGTAGACAAATAACAGCTGAAACAAGTTGCAGGAAATAAGATAATATCAGGACCTGGAATCCGCTCTCCGAAGTATGAGATCGATTTTCGTATATCACTTTAGAAGTTTCCGGACCACCGTTTCTCAACTCAGATTGATACACTTCACCTTCTACGCCATCCCTGTAAGTTTGTAACATAATCACGGAATCACACTGTACAGAAATTTTTTCGATTGTGTATTAAAAGTAAATAATTTTCCCAACATCGTTGACAGTCTGTCCCTATGCAGTTTCAGATGAAATACAACTTGAGCTCACTGCAGTAGTTTCACGCAGCGTAACGTAACATTAGTAAGTACTCCTGAATTTCGTATCCAGTGATTAGGATACTGTCTACTGTATTCTATACAAACAGCAACATCAATTTCAAATGATATCTCGTACACAGATACTACAGCTGGATATTCTACATCAATTGTATCTATACTTGCCGCGGTGGAGTAGCCGAGCGGTCTAAAGCGTCTCGCTGCGGAGCGCGCGGTTGCTCGCCGTGGAGGTTGGAGTCCTCCCTGGGGCATGGGTGTGTGGGTTTGTCCGTTGGTTAGTTTACCTAGGTTTAAGAAGTTTGTAAGCTACGGACTGATGACCACGCAGTTTGGTCCGATAGATTTACAAACATCTGAACATTTGTATCTGCACTTGGTACGCTAAAAGTAACTGTAGAGGTCACCAATTAATCATAACACAACTAATATATTCAGTGAGGTAAATTTCAGTAGAAAATTATAAGTTGAATTATAAAAGAAAAGTATATAATCGATAAGTATACCGAATGGAATGAACATTTATATTTGTCATCAGTTGCAGCTCTGTACCAACAAATTTTCTATACATCCCACGTTAAATGTTATATTACACTCAGACGGGACTACCAGTTTCCTGCCCCCCCCCCCCCCCCCCCTCCTTAAAAGAGGAAAAGAAAAAACATGTTTACACACGGTTCGCAGAAAGAGCCCAACAGTAATGTTGTAAGAAACTTTCCATTAAGGAGATGAATTCGTAGCAAGGGATGAGACGTCTTTTCGTGCGGATACGCGACGTGTGATCGTTAGCGCTGCCACTTAGGCGGGTGACAGTAAAAGGACGCGAATTTCAGGAAAGCCGCTGACCAGCCAGTCTTCCGCGGAAAGCGGGCGGGCGCACACTGGTCAGCAGAGGTTGTTTAGCGTCTCAGATGATATTTGAGCAAAGTCTGCTTTCGTAGGAGGCGGAAATGTGGTGCGGGGGAGGGGCGGGCAGCGCACTAAGTGGCCGGAAAACCCTCTTCACTCGAAGCAAAGCGAAGCGCTCTCCGGCTGCGATAAATCACGGTGCGAAACGTTTTCGCAGCGACAGTTCATTCTCTACGCGGAGCGCACGCCACCGGAAAAAGCGCCGCTGTATCTTCCGACGCGAAATCCGTCTCCTTCCCGTTCTCGTTCTCGTTCCCGTACTGGTTCTCGTTCCTCGGGCGGCGCGCCGCCCTCGCGGACCCGCGATGACTCGAATATTAAAGAGGCGCGCCAAGTGACAGCTGACACCTCACATTTGCAGAACACCTCACGCACTCGCGGCCGCACGTGTCCAATCTTCCTGACACACCTCAGCTCAGACGTACGCGCTCTCGATGAGAAATAAGGAGCGCTGTTTCGCAGAGAAGTGAAATAATACTTCCTGTGTCAGCATAGCCTAAAATTGTTTAGATACTCACCTATACATCATTCCCCACATTTAAAACGAAAAGTGATTGAAGTGTGAGGCTCACTGTAACGGAAACCGACCTATACATCTATATCTATAAATGTGAATGTCTGTTCGGTGTACGTTTATCACGTCTGAACCACAAGACATAAAGAGCTAAAAATTTGTACAGTTACTAATGTCTACCCGGGGAAGGCTTTAGGCACGGTTTTAAGGCGATCGTATAGCTATTTATCTATATATATTAATGTGAATGACTATTCGGTGTGCGCTTATCACGTCCGAACGACAAGACGCAGAGACTTAAATATTTATACAGTTACTAATTTATACCTGAGGAAGGTTTTAGGCACCGTTTTATTATAGCGATCTGATACATATTTAGTAATTTAAAGAATATAACGCGAAATGCGGAACAATAATTACTCTTTGAAAATTATATTTACTCTTTGAAAATCGTTTTATTGGTTGCATTGTTGCTTGAGGGTTGATAATGATAAAAGGGTGGAGTATATTGGGATGGAAAGTTATCGGTGTATATAAAATTCTACGCGCGTGTGTGTGTGTGTGTGTGTGTGTGTTAATATTTCGCTCTGCAGCGAAACCTACAGAACGAAAACGAGTGGTCTGTGTGTAATTGTTGTCCGAAGTCTCCCGTTGTATGCCATAGCAGTTCCGTGCCGATAGCTATAAGGGGGTGGAAGATATGGTGGTTGAAAGTCGTTCGTTAAATTATAAAAAAATTCGGACTGAAGGCTAGCGATGACGTTTCCTATGCTATAGCAAGGAGGTTACATACAGCGAAACGTGATGTGACAGATCATATCTTTGGTCTATGGGTGCTACAATATCTTCTGCTCTTTCTCTGTAAGGATAAGCATACGTATAAGAAAATATAAGAATAAATAAATAAAGCAGTAAAAAAGCAATTTCTTTTAATACAACTCTTTAAAAATATCGATTTGACGTTTCGCGCATTATCTATCATAATCAACCAACAAGCGAGCGGAGCCGCGGGCTTAAGCTAGTAGTATGTAAACATACACAGGACGAGTCGATACGATGAAAAATATTTCGTGCACACATCACGGACAGACTAAACACACCCCCTACTTTCCTATGTTCATGTGTCAGTAAATTGCATACAGCTAAATTCCATGCTATTTAGAAAGTGTAAGGTAATTCTTTAGTGTTCCTGGTTTCTTGCAGAGCCTAGGAAGAAGTAGCAAAGAGACAGCACAACCTACCTGTGTTGTAAACAGCAGCTTTCCTTGAGAATTCATTCCTTATTCTGGTCTGCATTCCCAGCTACAAATAACATAAAACAGTCCTCTCAGTTTCTGTAAATTAACTAAAGGAAGAAACTCGGTCTGCAAGTAGTGTATAACCAACTGTGTATCTTACAACTGCTGGTTGATATCAAATTAGGGTTTAAAGTGTTTGATGTAACTCATCGCTGGAAGAATAGCATTTCCAAACATCATGGTATTTTCAGTATTTCGAAAACTGTCTAACGTCGTTTTTACGATTTTGATAAGCGTAGCGTTTGTCCAGAAGAAGGTATAGCGTTCCTTAATTTGTATATGGCGACGTGCGAAAACCAAATGTTTGTAAAGCTTATGGGACTTAACTACGGGGTCATCAGTCCCTAAACTTACAAACTACTTATTTACTACCTTATACTAAGGACGGCACAAATATCCATGCCCGAGGGGGGATTCGAACCTCCGAGCGTAGTGGCCGTGCAGACCGTGACTGGAGCGCCTCAGACCCCTCGGCCACCGCGGCCGGCAGCGACGTGCGGATCTGCTAATATTCTTCCACATTTATAACAGACTAGCTGAAAACCCGGCGTTGCCCGGGTATTTATTTATTTATTCGAGGCTTGTGTTAGTACTTTTCCTATCCACTCTCTCTCTCTCTTGCCATCTCCTTTTTTTCTAAAGACATGTTACATTTATCAGGGAATATATAAGAAATAAGAAATCACACGTAAAAATGCACTCGTTTCGAAGAATCCAATCACGAAATTTAACAATAATGACTGTAATAATGTCACAGATCGATCACTTGATGTAATGCGCGAAACGTCAAATCCATTTTTTTAAAGAGATGTATTAAAAGAAATTTCTTATTTACTGCTTTATTTATTTATTCTTATATTTCCTTATTCGTATGCTTATTCTTACAGAGAAAGAGCTGAAGACATTGTAGCACGCATAGGCCAAAGAAATGGTCTTGGCATCACGTTTCGCTGTATGTACCCTCCTTGCTATAGAGTCGCAAACGTCATCGCTGGCCTTCAGTCCGAATTTTTTTATAATTTGACGACTATCAACCACCATATCTTCCACCTACTTATAGCTATCGGCATGGAACTGCTATGGTGTACAATGGGAGACTTCGGACAACAATTACACACATACCATTCGTTTGCGTTCTGTAGTTTTCGCTGCAGAGCGAAATATTAACACACACACACGTAGAATTTTATGTACATCGATAACTTTCCATCGCAATATACTCCACCCTTTTATCATTATCAACCCTCAAGCAACAATGCAACCAATAAAACCATTTTGAAAGGGTAATTATTGTTCCGCATTTCGCGCTATATTCTTCAAATTACCAAATATCAATCAGATCGCTATAAAACCGTTCCTAAAACCTTCCTCAGGTATAAATTAGTAACTGTACAAATATTTAAGTTTTTGCATCTTGTCGTTCGGAGGTGATAAGCGTACACCAAACAGACATTCACATTAATGTATATAGATAAATAGCTATCCGATCGCCATAAAACCGTGCCTAAAGCCTTCCCCGGGTAGACATTAGTAAGTGTACAAATTTTTAGCTCTTTATGTCTTATGGTTCAGACGTGATAAACGTGCACCGAACAGACATTCACATTTATAGATACAGATTTGATTCTCAGTAGTACACTGCCCAGGATTTCGTACAGAATTTTACGTATCCCTCTTAGAAATGTTTGTCCTGCCCAACTGCACTGTGAGCGAGTGAAATATATGTTTTTATACACGTCCTTATCTCTACTACATAATTCTTATGATCCCTACGCGAGGTGTATGACGTTGACAGCGGAATACTACCACACACTTCTTCAGGCACATTTTCAACAGTATCTCTGCGTTATCTTATTTCAAACGATATCCGTGGAAATCACCAAAAGGTCTGTTTGACTGTTACATCAGTCTCCACCAGTAGTTTTATTAATTTTATTGAGCTCTCCTGTCATGAGTACATTACGCGGGCACCTAATGGTGAATCCAATAGGTCTCACAATATTCTTACATTAGAATCTCCCTACAGATTAACTGCACATTTACAAAACTAATCCAAAGGATACCAGTCACACGTTTCTACTAATACCGATTTTAGGCGTTTGTGCATATGTACGTCTCTTCTTAAAATTATTAAACATATTTAAATTATGCGCCCTGCTGTCGTTAGCCATTGATTTTATAATCGGGCAATATTAGGCTCATCCTCTTTTCATAATAATAATATAGTGAGATCTGTAGTTCATTAATCCAAACTGAAATTTGCTGTAAATTTTGAAACATTTCCAACGCCGTCACTCTAGTGAAAATCAGCGCCAACAGAGGAGAATTACGTAGTGCAGCTGATAGACCTTGACGAATCGCTTAGGCCTATGTATATTCCCCTTGAATAGCGCGAGTTTTTACGTTACTTTCTGCTTAAAATTCCCTTTCCAAAAATACGCTTTGGCAGTCTAACATTCATCAATTCATTTGCATACCTGAAGACATACTTTTTACGATTGTAGTATTGCTATTAGTCGAGGCTATACTGAAGTGCAAAATCCTGGTAATGGAAGATGTCGATGTCTGACTCATCACTTGCATCTACTGCTGTCATCATGAAAAAGAAAACCGCATTGTAAATATCACGACTGGTACTTCATCCTGTAACTAAAATACAATCCTAACTATTAAAATTACTAAACCACCCAGATGACGTGCTACAGAAGCGAAATTTAACCGATAGGAAGACGATGCTGTGATAAGCAAATGATTAGCTTTTCAGAACATTCACACAATGTTGGCGCCAATAACGACACCTACAACTTGCTGATATGAGGAAAGTTTCCAACCGATTTCTCATACACAAACAGCAGTTGACCGGCGATGCCTGGTGAAACGTTGTTGCGATGCCTCGTGTAAGGAGGATAAATGCGTACCATCACGTGGCTCTACCCGTGGCTGTACCCGTGGCTCTACCCTCCATTCGATACATGCGAAACCCTACATTTCAGAAGCATAATGCACAACCGCACGTTGCAGGTCCTGTACGGGCCTTTGTAGATACGGAAAATGTTTGACTGCAGCCCTGGCCAGTACATTCTCCAGATCTCTCACCAATTGAAAACGTCTGATCAATGGTGGAAGAGCAAGTGGCTCGTCACAATACGCCAGTCACTACTCTTGATGGTATCGTGTTGAAACTGCATGGCCATTTTACGTGATCCAAGCTCTGTTCGACTGAATGCCCAGGCGTATCAAGGCCGTTATTACGACCAGAAGTGGTAGTTATGGGTACTGATTTCTCAGGATCTATGCACCCAAATTGAGTGAAAATGTAATCACATGTCGGTTCTAGTATATTTGTCCAATGAATACCCGTTTACCATCTGCATTTTTTCTTGGTGTAGCATTTTTAATTGCCAGCAGTGTATGATCCGTCTGTAGCAGTTGCAAATAATCTCCTCTCAGATTATTTGGCACCGTCTCCTAGAATTACAATGTCCGGGCAGTTCTTGAAGAAAATCCTCTGCTGTCGTATGTAGCTTGAACGAATCATCCTCTCACTAATTCTATAAATTTCTTCCAGTTAGGAAGACGGACGTTTCGAAACATTTCTTCTCCGTTACATCTTGCAAAATGCAAGGTTTTGTGCAAGTTACTATAAAGAAAAATGTAAATTATTGAGTAACGGACGTGAACGCTATACTGCCTGAAACTGAATCAGGACACATCACAGAACAATGCGCATTGTTTTACACCAAACAGCAGTACCATAAGCAGTTTACAAACGCTATTTTCACATTTAAGACTTCGTACTGCTTGAAATGATCATTTCTTCCTATTTTCATTGTTAAACGCGTAGAACGGTAACACGAAATTACTGGCATAAGAATCTTTATAAACTGCACTAACGTATTCTAACCAAGAAGAAGAGATCCCATGCACATAATTTATCTTATTATAGCTATTACAGGATTATTTGTGATGAACACAAGATCTTGAGCTGATGTATCTTACGTATTATGAACAGAAATGTATTTGGTAGGGAAAGGCAATAGAAAATTCCCTTTACGACTGAGAAAACCTAAACGGACGTTCACAAAGCATTGATATACAATAGTCGATAGGATGTTAGACATAATTGCCCAGCACACTACAGTGTCTTACTATTAAGACATTTTTGTTTGGCTAGTTGGGATAATTCCTTTTTTATAAGAACACTACTTTAACAGATACTTTGTTTCCTAATTTTGAGAATTATTCTTTGAATAGTTATTTTTGTCAGTATTGAAAGTATTAGGATATGCATACTTATAAAGAAACGGAAAAATCAATGGTTCGAAGCGTATAAACATCTACATTTGCATTGTGGGGTACGTGCTTGCATCCTCCCAACAACAATGAGTTTGCTAAAAAATGTACAAAGATTTGTAATGTTATGGGAGCAAACTGCAGTTGTTATCGGTTCCTAGACTTACAAACTAGTTAAACTAACTTTCTCTAAGGACAACACACACACCCATGGCCGAGGGAGGACTCAAACCTCTGACGGGGAGCAGCCACGCACTCCGCAGCACGGCGCTTTAAAAGTCATGGCCTTCCCGCGCGGCAAGAAAATTGCATCAAGCACCAGCCATGAGGCGCAGCGTCTTCACTAAGTATTCACTTTCCCGGGGAATACTTCCGATGACAACACGTACCAGTCCATAATATATGAGAGAATTTTAAGTATTAAAAACCCAGAGACACCGTTTTGTTTCATATGAAGCAGACTGTGTGCTACAAACCATGTTTAATGAAACCGTTTTCAGTATTTAATATTTGACATACACGTGCAACTTTATTAATAACCTTGTCATCCGTAAACAGCTACACCGATGATTGCACATGTACTTTCAGTACCGATAACTACGATTAAATTCCTATTTTCGGTTGTCTACGAAGTGTGTATTGTATTCTTGAAGACAAAATATGATGGAAATTGGGTTAGCTCAAAGTGCTTCGAAAGCTTCATTCTTCGTTCTTTCTTGCAGGAATTGTAGTCGTGAAGGGCAAATCGAAAAGAACTTGGGCGATGAGAAAGACAAGCGAAAATACACTGCCAGAATGAAACTTTCAACCAGTCCATAATGTGTAGGAGCCTACTTGAAAGTTGCATTTACCTTGTAACGAAATGCAGACCTCCGAGATTCAGTTTTGAAAATTCCGTGAGGTACAGTTACCCGTCTCCCTACGTTGCTTATCAATGAACGATGTTGGCGACCACACCATACATCATTGTTCACTGAACAAATCTTGTGAAGTTGCTGCTTTGCAATTTGTAGTCCTGGCCACTGGTTTACATTGTTTAACCAGGATATTCCTCTTCACCCTATTCTTCTTTTTTCATCATTCTTACCTTCCGTTATTAACTGTAGAAGCATGTATTTCGTGATTCGTGATATATGTCCTAGGTATGTAATTTATCTTATTTTAAACGCCTGCAACGTTTCTCGCTGTGTATCAATTCGTTGCAATACTTCGGTATTGGTTACGCTTGCTGTTCATCGCATTTTAAGTATTGTACGGTAAATCGTTATTTCAAAGCCGTATCGTAGCACAGATCAGATGAAGCAATTTATAAATCTGATTCTAAGATTTCATTCTAGGTCGACACTCGTGCGAATTTCCTTAAAATTTATGAAGGCGTTACGAATTTTCTCTGTGTGACATTTTACCTCAAAGTCAGTGCTCCATTCTTCACAGAGCCAGGTTCCTAGGTAATTAAAGTTGGTCATTCTTTGTATTAAGGAACCATTAACCGCAGATTTATATTTTTAAAGGAGTCGGTTTGTAGTGTGATAATCACGAAATTATTTGCTTATTTTAATAATCAATCCTGATGTACCTCTTTATGTCCTGCTACATTAACAAGTAGTTGAAGATCATCAAAATTATAATCTTTGTTACTATTCGCAGAAAGCGACTAACGCTATCCTGTGGTCATCTTGAGAGGAGGAATCTTTGAAAACTCTTCTACCAAAGCCACTTAACAATCTCTCATAATCGATAGTACTCGAAATGGACTGATCAGGTGATGAAGGAGCGACAAGCAGCACGGATTAATGAAATTATCTACGATAAAGAAAACTTCAGATATATGGTAAAAGGCACGAAGGCTCTACTCCCCTCATTGGAAACAACAACGCACTGTCGAAAAGTACGCTGAAAAGAGATTAAAATCACATGGTCTTCCACTGAACAAACGCCGCCCGCAAAATAAAATAAAAATTTGCAGTTTATACCGCCTCGTTAGTGACTGTTGTTGAAATATACTCCGTTATGCAATATGCCCTCTTCTATACAACAAAGTACTTACTGAAAAATACTCTCAGAGTTAAAAATGTTCAAACGTTTGTAAAAGTGTGGGACCAACTGTATTGGTCATCAGTCCCTAGACTTACAAATTACTTAAACTAACTTATGCTAAGGACGACACAAACATTTAAGCCCGAGGGAGGACTTGAACCTCCGACGGAGAGCTGCCGCGCACTCCGCAGCAAGGAGCCATACAGCGCTCTGCCATTACCGCGTGGCATTCACGGAACATGAATTCAGTAACAGTGGTGACAGTATGTATGCTTGTAAGACTCCTCTACTGATATTGACTGTGTCGCTGAGCCCATTTCCAAATTTAATCTGTGCCGTCTTGTTTCAATAGAAATTCTCTATACATCGGATATCTTTCTCATAGATTTCCATCAGTTTATAAAGAAGGCCTGTGTCTAACGCTATTATCAATAAAACAAAGGTCTTATATGAGTTGCTTTGCTCTATAACGTGTACTGTAACTGTTGCTCCTCTTGTACCTAAACGTTTCCTAAATCAAAAGTGAATCTCAACAATAAATTTCTCACACTTTTAGTATGACCTATGGAGGAAGAGTTTCCTAAAATATTTTAATGAAGGGCTCACACCACGTATAGCGTCCGTTAATTCATGCTTCAAAGTGAGTAGTAATGGTTAGATGCAGCCTTCCAGATGTATGGATATGATGCTTCATGTGAGTAGAATATGTATAACGAACTGGGACTCTAATCCTTAAACTTGACTTTCGGCGACTATTTTTTTACTAACTACACCATGTAAAGGCTAAACACATCCCACCTTCACTCTTCGCTTTTGCTAACACCTCTCTCATATTATTATTGTACTAATGTTTACTGCCACCAAATCTCACGATATGCATGTTTACCATTAACAATTAATTATTCTCGAAAAAACTGCGTGACAAATGTGCATATTTAACAGCTTATACATATTATAGTTCATACCGTTCTAACCTGCTAGCCAGAATGGAATCGAAAGCTTTGTCCCTGACTAACGACCAAGACTCTGACCGACCTGAATGAGGCTCTTAGCTTTTTTCTGTTTTATATCAAAAGACAAACTATATCTCATGTGCTAGGAAACCCAACAAACGTGTAATTAACATGCGAATACCTGCAAAAGACTCCATTTTTGTCGTACTGTGTACAGTAGCTGTGGCGGGAAAAAATTCAACCGGTCTCAGTATTAAAATACTTTATAAGCAAATCATGAATAAGCGAACCCTTCCGCGGCACACCATGCTACAACTGAACAATCATTTACAAAAGAAGAGTACATCATCACAGGAACTGACGCAAACTCGAGTACATCCATTTACAGAGCACTGCATTCCTCCCTTGTTCTGATAATGACCACTTCGCAGCTCTTCCCACGAGAGCTCAGTAGTTCTTGTCACTCTGTCATGATACTTGCACCAGACAGGCAAACAGTGTTGCGTCGTGTGTATTTTGGCGCACGCAGCTATGTTTCACATTTTTCCAGTTCTAAATGAAACGCCTTAGCCGTCTGTAGCTCTCGGCTTAAGTGCTGCGCCGGGAGCGGCAGCCGTGGGAGGCTTGTCAATAAGGAGGGGAATGAAGTGCCCCCGTCTGTAAACAGCGCCACCTCAATTACAGCGACAATTGATGACGTCACAGGCACAGTGTAGCCGCCTCGGGCGCGTTCCGCGTTCGCTGAAACTCCGGCTGCACTGGCTCCGCTCCCAACAATCAAGGAACACGCCACTCACTTGCAGAGAGAGATACTATTACATTTCCTTTACCCCCGATGTCAATGTCCTAGTTACGACCAGTTCACACTAAGATATACGTAAATAGGGCCATTTATGTGTGGAATGTAGCTTTGGTACTGACTTTCAAAGAAACAACTTAATTTTAACTCGGGTGTTTGTGTCTCACTTGTTGGTAGGTGTTGTAATGATACAATATGAACATATGAAACTTTGCTCATGGGCTGTTATTGGAACCCGGGACATCCTTCTGTGCATTCGCACTGAAAGAAGCGTTAAACCTCGACTGCCGGCGGCAGTGGCCGAGCGGTCTGCGGCGCGCCAGTCATAGTCTGCACGGCCGCTACGGTCGGGGGTTCGAATCCCCCCTCGGGCATGGATATTTGTGTCGTCTATAGTATAACGTAGTTCATACGTTGTTTGTAAGTTTAGCGACTGATGACCCCGCAGTTAAGTCCCTTAAGCTTAACATTTAAACCTCGACTAGGTAGTTTACAATTGAAAACTGCGGCGTCTCTTCTTTCCGACAGGCCTTACCTACTTACCGGTAACAAAATGTAAAGGTTCACGAATCTGACATGTCAATATTAACAATTTGTCGACAGTTTATGTGCGGTCACATTAATTACTTGCAACTACGCGTTTACACACACCAACTAGTAGGTAACTGCAACAATATGTCGGAATCTAGGCCTGACGTATTGTGAAATTGAAGTACGAAACTTAGTAGTCTCTAAAGCTGGATATTTGTAATGGATAAAGGTGAGATATTAGTTTTATGCATCAGTAATATCATGAGATAGCGGTTAATATTTTGATATTATCTTTAAGAACCAAAGTTCTGAAGATGCTAAGAGTGAATGAAAACGTTGAAGATATTCTTCCACTCCTGAAAGTATAACTAATCACTGTAAATGAGCAACTGTTATTCATAAGATTATCCTCCCAGTATCGTTTTCAAATCGAAAAATAAGACTTTCGGATTATATTTTTGACAACTGCTACAATTTCTAGTAAAACAATAAGCTCCGCAATACAACTGAATTTTGAATGTTCTGTTCCACTCCATATGCACATACAATACACAATCGTTTCGCACCATGTTTATACAGCCGCTTGGGAACACTGCCATTGCGAAGTTTTAGAAAGTTTCTAGGAGTTTCGTGACGCTTATGTTATACTCTGATTCCACTGTTTATATCATTACTCTCCCCTGGTCGGATATTTTTGAATTAATTTCTCACGATATTCGATAACAAACTGCTTACTATGACTAACACCTACAGCTAAAAATGTTCAGTCGTGCTTTGCAAAGAATCAGAAAATTACCAAACATCTCGGCTGCACAGAACAGTTGCCCTATCTCAACATAATTGAACCGTTATAGGGAATCTTAGACGAGAGTGTATGGACAAGATTTACAGCTTTGCCACCGTTGAAGTAACTGGCGAATATTATGGTACAACAACGGATAACATTCTTTCGGAAACTATAATGACACTTTACGAATCTGTCCCTCGAAAAGCTGCAGCTGTTCTTCAAGCCAGTGGTGGACCATTACATACTAATACGTAAATATCGTTTCTATGTTAGGTGTTCATATTATTAGTCGACCCTCTGTATATAGCAGAGTAATTAACGAGTGCATATAAGTGTAAAATATGATTTTTTTCAATGTGGGACGCAAATGTACTGATAGAGACACAAGGCAATTAAATGCCAGTGGGTATTAAATTATATCAGTGGGGAATGTTGAAAATTTGAGCCGGAGAAGGTTTCGAAAATGGGTCGCCCTTTCAGTAGAGAGATGGGCTGACCAACGAGTCATTTCGACACAGTGGTCACTACACCTGAACGTATTTCCCTAGCAAACCCAGACTGAAATTCTCATCATGCCCTCATACTATTCACGTATTAACGCTGCCAATTATCCGCGTTACTCGGGGCGTTTAACCGATTCACGTAAGATTTCTAACATCTAAACTGAAGGGTTCATTGACCTGTCATGACATTAATTATAGATGTATGTTCATTTCAATATGGCCGTTAAAATAAACACGTGTACAAAGTACTAAATGTGCAACAAATAACTATTTGTAAGATTTATGTCAATGACTAATAAATTGCTTTTGTTACTGAATGAATTTATTGTATTATACGTCTGTATAAATGTTCTGCGGATCTACCAAGACCTATTGCTTCTATGTTAAGTCGCGTCGCCACTGTCCACCATGCCAAAGGTGGACATACCGGTTATTACGTAGGTGTTGATACTGTTCTGGCGTATCAGTGTATAACTGAAATCGTCATCGCAAATTTGCCATACTAGTGTCCATTTCTTGTCATGGTATCCAGTTCACTTTATTAAACTATAAGTAGTATCAGTAATTACTGAATTATGGAACCCTTCTGCAAAGCTCTTGGACATTTCATGGCGTTATACGTCTTGAAATGAAAGTGCATGTAACTTACATTACCAACTTGTATCTCCAGTTTGATAAAGATGGTAGACCTAGTTGGACCTATTCAGGACCATGTCTGAAGCAATTTAAAGAGAACACGGAAAATCTACGACGGGAATGCCCGAAAGGCATTACAGCCTCGTTATCCCAAAAATAATGTCACTCAGTTTCAAATAGCGTAAATTTATTCTGGTTACACCGAGTGTACAGTAGAGATTTTTATTTTTTTATTTCAAAGAAATTACATAGAGATGTAAAAACTGCAAATACTATCGGTAGCAGAAAATTAACAATGGCCTGCCTCAATTTGTAATGGCTACCGTTCTGTTCAATTAGTATGTCCACGGCATGCCGGAAATTGGTTCTATGAAAATCAGTATCCACATTCCAGCATTAATAAACTACATCCACAATTCCAAGCCATGAGACGGTACTCCCTTAAATTACCGTGCCACTTTAAGCCAGAAAGTTTCCAAGAGTGTACTGAAACCTAACCCAAGTAAAACAAAATTCCCAGCAGTCAGTCTAAATTATAAACAGGCGGACGGAAAATGAAATACATGGCGCACACAATAATACGGAAACACAAAAACGCAACACCATAGAGAGACTAATCCTGTGTCTGAAACGCGTTGGCCTTCAAATAATCTTCCTTTCGTCCCGGAAGGGATAAATATTGGTGCCATATAAGATTCATCAATTACTGAGGACATATCTTTTGATAGAAAAGTCCTCGGATGTACTGCCGGTCCATACCGGCGAACGAGCTCGATATTTCTTGAGACATGTAGCCGTCATGGTGTGCGCTGGAGTACTTGGCGCCACGCAGCCGCCTTACATCGTCTCCCTCGGCAAGATATTCCCTACGGGATTCACGCCCAGCTACTGTCGTCGGCGACCGTGGAGACGGTGAGACGGTGACGTCGGTTCCTGTGCTAGTGTAGGTCAAGTATTTCCGTCTACTACGGCTGCTAAATGATTGTGTTAGCTGTCTTCCTAATTAAACGCCTCGCCTACATTTTAGCCACAGCCCCCGTAGATAAGGTTGTCCTTGGCGAGAATTTCAATGCCTGTGACGACCTTTTCTCAGTATTTTGTGTCTGTGCCAACATACTGGTTTGTTTATATTCAATTGAATGGTACGCAACTGAATCTAATAATCTGACTGTTTTGGTTAAAATTCATTAAAATGAAGCACAATGTTACATTAGAAGGCAGGTATTAAGACGTTTTGTACGACAACACAGTTACTTTTTAATTCTGATCTGATATTACTGGCGACTACTTTCATTTTACGCTGAAACGAGAAACACTTATCTGAAAGTAAATGTAGCTAAAGATCTAAGGGTAATAAAACTACAAGTGTGCACATAATAATATGAACACCTAACATAGATACAATATTTATCATTAAGGAGTTGGCCCACAATTGGCTTTGACAACTGCTCCAACTCTTCGAGGAACATATTCGTAAGTTGTCATTATAGTTTGCAAAAGAATGTTATCCAGTCGTGCACAAAAACATTCGACAATTATTTCAACGACGTTGCAGCTGTCAATTTGGTTCTCATTCTCTGCTCTAAAATTCCCCGTAATGGTTATGTTGATGCATGGGGATTCTGCTGTCCAGGGGAGATGTTTGATAATTTTCTGATGTTTTGCAAAACACGACTGCTCATATTTGGCCGTGTGCGTGTGGGCGACATATCATTTAGGTATATGGCAGTGTTTGTTACCAACATGTTAGTCATAGTACGTAGCTTGTTGTCGATAATATTAAGATATTCATTCACAGTTATCCGACCACAGAGAGTAATGGTAGAAGCCATTGAATACCACGATATAGACGCCGAAATCATGACCGAACCTTCCCCATACTTGACGTCACCTTTTGGGCTTTTAGGTACATGACTCCTGTTGTTTCTATGAAGCAAAGTAAACGAAGCTTCATCGGATATACCAAGTGCATCCAGTCATCAAGTGTCCAGATTTCATTCTGGCCCTAGTAAAACCCATCGAAACATTTTAGCTACTACATCAGTTCCCGTATTAGATGTTAGGAAGCAGCTCTCCATGACAGTACTTTCATCGTGAACTTTGATGGTTAGAGATGGTACATCATTAAGGCTTCCGCTATTTTCACGGATCCGCCAGACACACTGACGATGCATGTAGGATCAGTGATAGTGCTGCCCGTGTGTAGATTGCGGAAGGAGCACAATGAGTCTGAGTCTAACAGAAGGAAGATGGTGATGACTGGAGGGCTTGGTAAGAGCATTTAAGAAACTGCGCGTCTCCTCGGGGCAGCATTTCTTCACGCCTTTGCGTGGGCTCTGTTATTAAGAGTTCAGCAACCGCAGAACTTCCGTGAATATTAAGATCTACCCCTACTGTTTTTATCCAATCAGTGTTTTGACGTTAATGACTTGGTATTTTTAAGCTACCTGGCACAATAGTTGGTAATGTTCGTCGGATGTTTTCAGTTAACTTCGGACTTGGGCCACAATTCCTGTTTTCCAGTCGATGCCTTACCTTGCTTCAATACACTGTCATTACCGTGGATATCGTCACTAATGAGGCTTACAAGCTACTTAAACTAACTTAAACCAACCTAAGGGAAACACACACACACACACACACACACACATGTCGAGGGAGGACTAGAACCTCCACAGTGGAGCAACCACGCGCTCCGCAGCAAAGCGCCTTAGAGCGCTCGGCCATTCCACTGCGGCTACACTAAGATAGGTGACAAGCATTCTTATGCAGAGCTTGGCGATTCTACCACGGTACAGTGCTAGCAACGTGCGAAGCAAACAGGAGCAATGCCATGGAACCCATGAAGTAGGTAGCGCCGTAGTGAGACACCAGACTCGCTTTCTTGAGGACGACGGTTCCAAGTCGTCTTCTCCTTTAGGTTTTTCTTGATTTCCCTACGTCACTCTAATAAATGCCGGCTGCTTTCTTTAAAAGGACACGATTTTTTTTTTTCGTTTCTGACAAACTATCAGAGCGGGTGCTCCGTCTCTAATGACCACCATGTTGACAGGACTATCAACCCTAGTCTTCTTTTCTTCTCGCCACGGAGTCGCAGTTGTGTTTTCTACAGGCAACTGTGCGAGTTTTAAGGGTTAAAATTGTGATCTTACGAGTAGCAGGATGGTCATTTCGGAGACTTTCCACACACGTTCTGCGTTAGTTGTGCTACGTAGCTGTTTGCAATGACACGTGAACATTCTCTCTCTCTTAGGCTAGGTTGCTGATGTTCTCTCAGCACAGACGTCCTCCAAATTGTAGTATAATAAGAGTAGCAGTGAAGATCGTATGGCTACTACAGCACAGATTAGATTGTTTGTGAGCCCAGAACTTTTGGTAACTGGCTACCAGGAGTGGGAATACGGGGCCGGCCGCGGTGGCCGAGGTGACTGAGGCGCTCCAGTCACGGTCAGCACGGCCACTACGGTCGGGGGTTCGAATCCCTCCTCGGGCATGGATATTTGTGCCGTCCTAGTTCGTAAGTAGTTGATAAGTAGTTTGTAAGTTTAGGGACTGATGACCCCGTAGTTAAGTCCCATAAGATATACAAACATTTGAACATTTTTTTGACTTCCCTGAACGGCAGGATCTCCTAACTTTTCTCCAGTCGAACACATGTGGGATATGATGGAACAACAACTGCCACGTGCAACTCGTCAGTCCACAACTCTTGCAGAACTACATGACGAGGTCTAGCAGGCGTGCAATAATGAACCCCATGACAGAATCGTCTGCTACATAGGTGCCCTTGGAGGCTTCATCACATACGAATATGGGTGTTTCATCATGGATCGACACCTGGTACGTCAGTACCGCTTGAATTTATGCAAATGTAATTATTTCATGTACTCCATACACATTGTCTCACCAATATTTGAGATGCCTTGCAAAGTGCTGTTCAGATGAGATCGCCATCTTACTAAATTATGGTGAGGCCTGTAGGGTGCACGGTGTCAATTCCTTAGAGCACTGATTCAGACATTTGTCTCTTCACCGTGTTGCGGAACTTCTGCGTGCACACGGGGCCCCGGGAGTTATTAGGCAGGCGTACCAGTTTTTTTCTCTCTTCAGTGTATTTCATGTATATACCATGCAGGAACGTATCTGCCATACTCCTATCGGTAAGATCAGTTAACACTCCCATCTTTACCTATTCTTTTCTAATGATGCTTACTTATTGCGTTCCATGCCTCCTAGTCCATGAACTAATGCGCATCAGTTACAGTACGTCTGCATTATCTCGAAGTATCATAGGCATTGGCGTACACATTTCTATCCTGCTATGCAATATGAGTAAACTACGGTCCCTATAGAAAACCATAGGTTGCACACTGAAAGTCTGCAGCTGCCTCATCATGATATCCAAAGACTCTCTCTCTCTCTCTCTCTCTCTCTCTCTCTCTCTCACACACACACACACACACACACACACACGAGTACAGACATTACCTACCAGACATCAGTGTGAAACAAATGTACCGCTCATCATCCGTCGATTTTCTTGACTGTGGAGTCACAATCAAAGATTGAGCTAATGTGGGCAACGACAAAGGAGCTAATTCAGGCTAAAACCTTAGGAAATTGTGTCAAATGTAACTAACTCCGTACTATATGCAGCAGATACCTTTTATAACTACCAGTCCATTCATTTCGGTTATGTTGTTGGAAAAAGCGCACAGCACGCGATCTATGCATTACAAGACGTTTAGAAGTTGGTAATGTTATATATTTTCATTTGTTTCCAAATATTTGACCTTCCCTCTCTCCCCCAGACCCCCTGTATGTACAAAATTAGAATATAGCATAGGTGTGTTTTCAAAATTATTACAGCAATTCTGTCGTATGTAAATGAATGGAAAATGAACGGAACATCGATATTTCCATTTCCACAAACACACAGGTAACAATTGTTTTTAATTCTCTGCATCCATGACTAGGGAAGTCTTCATGAGAGTTGCGTAAGAATGGCGGAATATGTGTGTCAGGGTGTTGGATTAGTTTCCGGATGCATCTCCTTACCGGCTCAACATATAGTAATAATAATAGCAACTTACAATTACTGTGAATAATCACAATAAAAATAATAATTTTGAGTTCTTGTTATAGTCTTCACTGCAGATCGGTGTCGGACTGAAGCCGCACCATAGACGGGACGATTAGAAATCAGAAAATATATACTGTCTAATAAAGCTGTTGCTCTTTTCGTCGTTCTCAACAGCGCTAAATTTTATGTTCTATAGAGTGGTATAAAATGATCCCTGAAAACGGCGGAACAATTTGAAATGATTAAAAAGATTGTGCCAAAATTCCCTGATGGTGCAAATGTCCTTCTTGCACTTCTCCTTGCTGATACATGTGGATAGATGAAAACAACCAGTCTAAAAATTTATTCTCGAATTAAGATAAACGAAAACTGATAACATCTTTACGAGATTCCTTTCGTCTTCTCTAAAAAAGAAACCATTTTACCACTTTAATTATGTACTGTGGTCAGCGCTTAAAATACTCTGTGCGCGGCCGCTCCCGGCGGAGATTCGAGTCCTCTTCTGGTAAGAGTTTGTGTGTTGTCCACAGCCGGCCGCGGTGGCCGAGGGGACTGAGGCGCTCCAATCACGGTCTGCACGGCCACTACGGTCGGGGGTTCGAATCCCCCCTCGGGCATGGATATTTGTGCGGTCCTTAGTATTAGATAGTTAGTTTGTATGTTTAGGGACTGATGACCACGTAGTTAAGTCCCATAAGCTATACAAACATTTGAACATTTGAATTTTGTTGTACACATGTTGTCGAATGTACACATGCTATTTGTTAGATATTTTAATGTGTCCCAGCAATATTGAACTTAGCAGAAGTCAGGCGAGAGCGCAGATGCTGGGAGCGGCGCGCCTGAGGAGTGTGGCGTGATCGCGATGAGGCTGCTGCTTAGCCTTCAGTTACAAACGCTTCCCGGTCATCAGCCGCACAATGGCCAAGGGCTACCTCAGCTGCACGGACGGCTTCTCAATTGCGTTCTGGGCCGACATGAGTCACAAGCAGCCGAGAGGTGGCCAGACGAGCCTCTGGACGAACACGCTCCACGTCTTACGTACTGCATGTTATTCAGGAAATGACACTCGTTGTATGACACCCCTCTTCCAATTTAGATTCCATATGAAGCGAGGAACATATGGCGACATCTTGCTGAAGTATGTCAAAAACGGGTATGACGTATGGCAGTAATAAAACGGGACCATATGCCTATTATCAAAAGTACATGGTTTCTTCAGGTAGCTGTGTCGTTTTGAGGAAATAAAAGAATGGCGAAACAGTCACTTAATATTCAAAATCAAACATTGGGTATAAGAAAGAGAATGTCAAAGTAAAATAATGTGGAATAGTTTATAAGGCTATAATATTTTGTCAGTGAAGGATTGTATGATTATATGTGTTTGAATGTGTATTTAACCATATATGAGAACATAAGTTAGTTTAAGCAGTTCGTAAGTCTAGGGAGCGATGACTCAGCACTTTCGTCCCTTATTTTTACAATCACTGGGACATTTTCGTGCTCCTTATAGTGTTTCTACTATGCTATCACCTCTTTATACAATGGCTTGTAACAGTATCATGCAGGGAACGTGAACAAATTTATGGCTAGATGATTCTCAAAATTATAAAATGAAAATTTAGGAAACACGCGCAGTGAGTGGAAGCTTATTTACAAGACGGTCTATTTTAGACACAGCCACGGAATGTAATTCCAGTCGTTCTGTTGCACATTGTTCACTGCCTTCACTGTCAGATTCTGAAGGAGAGTAACAGCCAATGTCTCTAAAGCAAAATGAAATATATAATATGTCAGTCACCTTTCTTCACTGAGAGAGAGTTATTTTGGCCAACTTTAGGTTACGGTAGTAACACTAAGCCGGCCGCTGTGGCCGAGGGGACTGAGGCGCTTCAGTCACGGTCTACACGGCCACTACGGTCGGGGGTTCGAATCCCCCCTCGGGCATGGATATTTGTGCCGTCCTTAGTTGTAGCTAGTTCATAAGTAGTTTGTAAGTTTAAGGACTGATGACCCCGTAGTTAAGTCCCATAGACTCTACAAACATTTGAACATTTAGTAACACTAAAAGTGGGCCTTTGCGATCATCTTTCGAAGGCTCGAAATTTAAATGAAAATAACGGCTTAACCATTCATCTGACACGAAAATAGAATAACCGATTTTTTAGAGGAGAATATTCTCTACAACTTTGCTCTCTTATGTTTTTTTTTTTCATATCTCGTATCGTTTCAGAGATATTTGCAAAAATAACGACGATTTTGGGATGTCTGTCTGTCTGTCCTTAACGTGTTCCCTGGTTTTAAGACGAACCGTTCAAACGGTCAGCACCAAATTTTACAGACATAATTTTAGGCCGCCAGAGACCAGAACCTCCCGCAGATGTTACGTGACATTCCTCGCCCAGAACTCTCTGTGGCATACGTCATCTTGCGTTGCGCATTTGTTGATTTTCTTATTGTAACTTACACGTTGTCATTTCAAAGCAATGGCGCACTGAAGAATTAACGAAAACACGTCGTCCTTCGTACGATAAATGATAATCTAGTGTCTACAAATGCCATATTAGTATCAGTTAACAACGACTATTAATAGTATAAGATTAGAGAACACATCTCATAACTGTCAGCTATAGCGTAGTGGGCACTGCGTTGGACTGTGACGCTGGAGGTCAGTGGCTCGACACCCGCTGCTCCCTAATTTTTTTCTTTAAAATGGTTTTATTAATTTTTTATTATTTAGATTATTATTTTGGTCCAAAATGTTTGCAAAAACGTATAAAACTACAAATCTAAAGTGGGCCGTAAAACACGACAGTGCGATTTTTTTTATTGGCGTTGAACCAATACCGTCTGAGGAAAAGGCCTGTGCACTGCCGTACCACGTCACGTCACTAAGAGTAGCTCGCAATCGCGTAGCGCCGGCCGCGGTGGCCGCGGGGACTGAGGCGCTCCAGTTACGGTCTGCACGCCACTATGGTCGGGGGTTCGAATCCCCCGTCGGGCATGGATATTTGTGCCGTCCTTAGTATAAGGTAGTTCGTAAGTAGTTTGTAAGTTTAGGGACTGATGACCCCGTAGTTAAGTCCCATAAGCTTAACAAACATTTGAACATTTTATTTGATCGCGTAGCTTAACTGGCTGTCTTATGGGACACAGCCCATCCACCGCCTCACAGCGGCCAGCCAGTGAGCTACACGATCGCGACCTACTCTGTGTAATGTGACGTGGCACGGCAGTGCACAGGCCTTCTCTTTAGATGGTGTTAGTTGAACCGTCCTTCGTTTTCTCTCTTTCGATTGGTTCGTCGGTTTCGACGGGTACTTTGTGGACGTTGGTTTGTTTTGTCCTATTGTGATCGTTTCGGATAACTCAGATCTCTCGTTACAGAGGGCGTCGAGGTGCCATGCCAACAACACTCTGACCGAACGCACTGAGCAACCGCGCCATAGCAAGTTCCGAACTACCGTGTAACATGTTCGTACATCACAAACTAATTCCTCGCCTATTACGCTATGGCGAACAGCTGCGAGAGTAATCCGTGATTCTCGAACTATCGATCGCAGGTGTTAGCTAACTAACCAACATTACATTATAATTCATTGTCTTAAGAACGACGTGTATTTGATAATTTTCAGCGCGCCACTGCTTTGAAATGACAATGCTTGAGCTATAATAACAAAATCATCAAGTAGAGAAAGCAAGATGGCGTACGCAAAAGAGATTTTGGGGCGAGGGATGTCACGTGACTGATTTACGAACGCCAAATGTACGCTGTGATCCATCCAGGTTATAGTCACTCGCCCGAACGCCAAATGTACGCTACGTTCGTTCCAGCCTATAGTCATTCGTAACCAGTACAGGCAAAGAAAATAAACTCTGAACAACCAAGGCAAGATAGGTGATAACATTTTAACGGAAAAATATAATGAAAATGTGGGAGAGATATTAAAATGATAGGTCAAAGAGGTAAAAGTTAAAAACAGAGTATGTTTCTCAAAGCTAAACTCATATAATTTTGGCTTTTTGTTAAAATACGGTCAGAAAGAATATTACGTATTAGGTGCATAGGTATTACCACAATAGTAGAGTCGTAAACTTATCACCATAATTGTTTATTATTTATATTATTATTTTGGTCCAAAATGTTTGCAAAAACTTATGAAACTATAAATCTAAGCCGGCCGCGATGGCCGAGGGGACTGCGGCGCGTCAGTCACGGTCTGCACGGCCACTACGGTCGTAGGTCGAATCCCCCCTCGGGCATGGATATTTGTGCCGTCCTTAGTGTTAGCTAGTGCATAAGTAGTTTGTAATTTTATGGACTGATAACCCCGTAGTTAAGTCCCATAAGCTATACAAACATTTGAACATTTTATAAATCTAAAGTGGGCCGTAAAACACGTCAGTGCGATTTTTTCTTTTACATGTCATTTGTACAAATTCATTTTTATTTTAACATTAGTAAAGAATATGTAAGTGCGGAACTATAATGATTAAAAATAAATTTATCGTCGTTACAGGAAAATTGATCTGGCAGTGCGTTCTCAGTGTACAGAAAGATGAACTTGGCACGGTTTTTACGATCTCTTGCTGGAAATTAACTGTTGTACTGTCTCCCAAAGCTCTTTGCCATGCTCATTTGGGTTATGAAGTCATTCATTCTACGTCATGTAGTATAAAGTTAACAGCTGATTCAAATTTCAGGCGTGATAAGATTGATTAAGTTTCTTACAATAGATATCATTACGCGTAAGGTAATTGATGTCTTTTTGTTACGTCTGGGCATGGGCAAGTACATTGGCAGTATGACACGCAGTCATTTATGTTTCTTATTCTAACAATAAACGGAAGATTTTGGGGAAAGTAGGAAATAAGTGAGATTTTAATGGAATAATGTATGTTTGTTGATAATAGATAAGCGTATATTGATTTGCAGCTTCATGGGGTAACTTCTGAAAGGGAGAAACAGTACATAAAAACGAAATAATCGTTATTCTCCTGGAAATACACGCAATAAATAAGATAATTTTTATATCTGGGAGAGCCTTAAGGTGTCGTAGCAGCAGCATATACATATATACACGAAATGTTGGACATGTAAAACAGCTTCATTCACAAGTAACATAGAATTGCCGAATACGGAGTTTCCAGCAAAATCATTCTTTCGGCCGAGGCTACAGGCCTTCCTCGGAGACATTGTTATTTTATAATTTCGTATGAAAATACACTTCTGCTGTCGGAGCAAAACCTTGCCTTCGAAGAAATTCACCACGTTGTTCATTCTGTGAAGAGGATTACGTGCATAGAAAGTTACTACGTAAGTACTCTATAATATACCGTTTGCTCTTATACTTTAGCTCCTCTAATGGTATATGTATAAGGAAGTGAAAACTCTATTTTGAAAGAAAAATCAATATTGGAAAGGTCTAAAAGACTTCTATTTTCTTAGTGCAACATGAAAAAACTGAAGAAGACGAATTTTGAGTTACGCAGGCAGTATTCACTAATTATACCATTAGTAGATGCTATGGTGCATATAGTGTGAGATCATTCTTAAAATATATTTACGAGACCTAGCTTCTGGGTAGGGTTAGACGAGAAATGGTGAAATGAGAGAATATTACATGACTACGTTATTATTATTAACGGCACTCGACTAATTAGGCGTATGTAAGCGTTCAGGAATTTTTGCTTTAAAACTTGTTTGTAGGTTGAATACGGCCATTGTTTTACTTTGTTAATCATTCGGCAATTGACATCTATTACAGGTCATTCAGTGAATAATTACAACGATTCCAGCTTCAGGAAGCGCAGGTCCTTCATCAAAATACCCTCCACTTCACTGTATCTTCAGTGTTTTTCAGTGTTAATAAGAACATAGTCCAGACCACACTGTTGGTTGCGGTCCTATTGTGAGTTCACAATAGGACACGAGGATACCAGCAGACGCTGTGAAAATCTCCAGGTGCTGTCACTATGCGATCTATGCTGTTTTCCTGATATCACTGACGAACAAAGCGCTGATGGTCCCACAATGTTTCCCAAATATTTATCAGTGTTTTTTCTGTTATCAACACTAAGAATGTTTTTATTGAGTTATCCACAAAGGTATATTTCTTTCATGTAGTTTCAGATCAACGTAACTTTGAATCTAGATCAATTTTAACCTCTTTACTGTCATTAAACATTGGTCTCCCATTGAATGCTTTAGGCTCTACTTTTTTGGCACTATTAAATTTAAGTTTCTTTGCTGATTCGGCATGTTTTCATTTACTGAAGTTGTATCATAAAGTTATTTTCTTATTCTTTTAAAGGCGTCCCCATTCTGTACTGTTCTTACCGACTAACCTGCAGAATTCTTCTTTATAGCCATTTTTACTGTCATTCCTGACGCTGTACTGATACATTAACTCATATACTTCTCTTCACTTATTTTTTATTTATTTTATTTTTATTTAATTTTTTTCTTGAGGGAAAATATGGGGTAAAATTCAATTTCGGCAAATAACATACACCTCTCAACCAGCACCGAGATTGAAAACCATCTTAGGGTTGCTATCTTCAGTATAAGATTCCGTCATAGGACGCTGCGAACGTGCTCCAAACTATATACAATGTATTGACGCAAGGTTCACTAGTAGACGGTCTCCAATATTACTCTGTCGACGGGACGCTGAACCATTATCGACCATCCTTCCTTTCAGGGTTTAGAGATCATGAGCTTAACGCCACTGTCTCTCTTACCTACTCTGGACAAATGTTAACTGGGAAAATATCTTCCACTGTCACGTTTCGTTTCGAACTGGCTATTCTGAGTGCAGCGTACCCATAAAAAAAGAATAAAATAAATAAGTAGAAAGAAAAACGAAAAAATGCGTTAGTGGCTACTTTTAAGGAAGAATGTGCTATTTATTACGTTCTGTCATGGAAGGTGTGATTTCCGGTCGCATTCTCCTGACCGTAAAAGTAGACATCAGCAAGGGGAAGATTGCTTAACAGTATCGAAGTGAAGAAGGACGAACAGGAAATAAAATTGTGCCCTGCGTTTGGTATGAACCCAGGTCGGCACATGCGATACTTAACCTCTTGTGGTCTTTCAGCTGCTATCTCATCCCTGCATATACTACTGCTTGGCGATTCATAGGTTAAGATGCGCCGGCCGCAGTGGCTGATCACGGTCTGCACGGCCGCTACGGTCGGAGGTTCGAATCCTCCCTCGGACATGTTTATGTTGTCTTTAGCGTAAGTTAGTTTAAGTTAGTCACGTAATTTCAGTGTAATTCTAGCGACTTATAACCACGAAGTTTGGTCGCGTAACACCTAACACACATTTGAACATTTTGGTTAAGATGCCGCATTGGGGTTGCCGAGCGTTCTAATGCGCCTCGCTGCAGAGCGGATGGTTGCTCGCCGTCGAAGTTTCGAGTCCCCCTTCGGGCATGGGCGTGTGAGTTGACCTTTGGGTTAGTTTAAGTAGTTTCTAAGCCTAGGGACCGAAAACAGCAGCTATTCAGTCCCTTAGATTTACAAACATTTGAACAGTTTGATTAGGGTTGAGATGTGGCGTTCTTTGATAAGATCAGGTTAGTGTGTTTCCGCATAACTGTACGATTAAGGGCTTTCGGAACTTGAAGCTTCTTATTCTGAAGCGAATACTTAAAGATATATATACTCCTGGCCATTAAAATTGCTACATACACGAAATTTATCCGACAGTAAGAAGATGCTGTGATATGAAAAGGTTAGTTTTTCAGAGCATTCACACAAGGTTGGCGCCGGTGGCAACAACTACAACGTACTGACATGATGAAAGGTTCCAACCGATTTCTCATACACAAACAGCAGTTGACCGGCTTTGCCTGGTGAAACGTTGTTGTGATGCCTCGTGCAAGGAGGAGAAATGCGTACCATCACGTTACGACTTTGATAAAGTTCGGATTGTAGCCTATAGCGAATGCGGTTTATCGTATAGCGACATTGCTGCTCGCGTTGGTCGCGATCCAATGACTGTTAGCAGAATATCGAATCGGTTCCTTCAGGAGGGCAATACAGAACGCCGTGCTGGATCCCAACGGCCTCGTATCACTATCAGTCGAGACGACAGGCATCTTATCCGCATGGCTGTAACGGATCGTGCAGCCACGTCTAGATCCCTGAGTCAACAGATGGGGATGTTTGCAAGACAACAACCATCTGCACGAACAGTTTGACGACGTTTGCAGCAGGATGGACTATCTGCCCGGAGCCCATGGCTGCGGTTACCCCTAACGCTGCGTCCCAGACAGGAGCGCATGCGATGGTGTATGCAACGCCGAACCTAGGTCCACGAATGGCAAAACGTCATTTTTTCGGATGAGTCCAGATTCTGTTTACAGCATCATGATGGTCGCATCCGTGTTTGGAGACATCGCGGTGAACGCGCATTGGAAGCGTGTATTCGTCATCGCCATACTGGCGTATCACCTGGCGTGATGGTCTGCGGTGCCATTTGTTACACGTCTCGGTCACCTCTTGTTCGCGTCGACAGAACTTCGAACAGTGGCCGTTACATTTCAGACATGTTACGACTCGTGGCTCTACCCTTCATTCGATCCCTGTGAAACCCTACATTTCAGCAGGATAATGCAAGACCGCAAGTTGCAGGTCCTGTACGGGCCTTTCTGGATACGGAAAATGTTCGATTGCTGCCCTGGCCAGCACATTCTCCAGATCTCTTACCAACTGAAAAGTCTGGTCAATGGTAGCCGAACAACTGGCTCGTCACAATACGCCAGTCACTACTCTTGATGAACAGTGGTATTGTGTTGAAGATACATGGGCATCTGTACTAGCCATCCAAGCTCTGTTTGACTCAATGCCCAGAGGTGGTTGTTCTGGATACTGATTTCTCTCGATCTATGCACCCAAATTGCGTGAAATTGTCCAGTGAATACCCGTTTATCATCTGCATTTCTTCTTGGTGTAGCAATTTTAATGGCCAGTAGTGTATTATGAGGATATTACGTTTCGAATTCTTTTCTTGTGTGTGTGTGTGTGTGTGTGTGTGTGTGTGTGTGTGTGTGTGTGTGTGTTGAAGTAAATGGTAGTGGATGATACATCTACTAATTTTAAATTTCCGTTCCTGGCGTGTAGTAAACTACCATTGTTGGACACAAGGTATAAAATCAAATATCGACTAGATTTTACACACTGAACAACTTTCGAGTCTTAAAAGTAACTTCTGGTAGGAACATTGCCACAGACTTTGCACCTTGGGATACTGTTGCACTTGCGCAACATTTCACAGTTCTAATTTCATAGAAAGACTTTTGCAGAAATTAAGTCAATGCTAGCGTTTCAAAACGGAGTAAGAAAGTATATTAAATTTCAACCAAATGGGTGGATAGAGATGAAATTCTTAAAAACGTTCTAAGGTACAGTACTCTTCCCCGTACGCTGTTATAGTTTAGTCGATCTAAGAAAATTTCTACGTCTGTCTCGTGAGTACGGCATACGACTTCTGTAAAGATTGAGAAAATTCAGTTGTCGGCTGCCTTAAAAGCACTCTGACAGGAATTTCAGTTTTTTTCCTCGCATTTGACAAATACCTATAATGGGCAGCGCGGGAATGGCAGAGCGGCGAAAGGCCTGCCATAATCAGATTATATTAGGTTAGTTCGTGTTCCATAGTTCATGAATACCGCATTTAGTAATAATGTGGAACTTGTCAGTTTCATAAAACGTATATTTACACGATATTTGACGACATGCGTTATGTTTTATAACTTTTAAAACTTTTTCTAAAATTTTAATTTATATCTAAAAATTCATAGAATGAGTTGCCATTCAAATAGTACTTTAATTTCACTTAACATCGTAGTTCGCCATCTGTATGACTTTTGACGCCATTTGGAAAGTGACCAAAGACTTCTGTAGCTGCGTAATGAAACCCTGTCTCGGCCAAAGTTACATTTAACCTTTAATAGTAAACTTTATCCTTTTTCCGACTGCTGTAGTTGTGCATGCTAGTATTACTTTAGAAGTGAGTTCGGTTATTAATAACAAATTTCATGATTATATATATTGTGAGGCTACTGTGAAGATCCTTAGTTCTTTGAATAAATGTCTGCACGATGATCTTGGGTGGGGATCTGCTATTAATCTGATTACACAGTTTTGTATGATGAATAATTTTTTACTAAATTACGATTTACCCCAAAATATGATACCATATGAGAAAATTGAATGAAAATAGGCATTGTTTTCTAATTTTAGTAATATCTTTATCACCAAATTTTGCAGTAACACTAATAGGATAAGTTGCTGTACTCAAACGTTTCAGCACTTCATCAATGTGTTCCTTACAATTCAATTTTTAGCACCGATGCACACACAAAACACTTTTGAATATTTTTTCTTAGTTACAGGCGTTTTTCCCCTAGTTATACATTCATCTACGGACTTGCATTTGCTTTCTAGCCACACCTGCATAGCCATTTTGCACTTCTTGTCAATCTCATTTCTCAGTCGTCTCTAGTGGTTTTATCTGTTTCATTTACAGTATTTTTATATCTTCTTCTTTTTGTTGGTATTGTCTCTTTATCTATTTGGACTTCTGTTGCCTTTACTACTTCATCCATCAAAAACTACCCAATCGTCTTCTACTGTGTTACTATCACCCCCCCCCCCCCCTCTGTCAGTTGTTGCCGAAAACTCCCTCTGAAACTTTCAAGAATATCTTGTTCCTTTAATCTATCGAGGTCGCATCGCCTTATATTCCTACCTTTCTGCAGTTTCTTTGGTTTCAATGTACATTTCATAACCAATAAGATATTGTCAAAATCTATATCTGCTCCTTGTTATGTCTCACAGTTTAAATCCTGGTTCCGAAATGTATGTCTTACCATTATAAAATTCATGTGGTACCTTCTGGTGTCTCCTTGACTCTTCCACGTATATAATCTTCTTTGATGGTTATTAAACCAAGTGTTTGTTATGACTGAATTATGCTCTGTGCAAACTTCTACCATGCGGCTACATCTTTAATTCCCTTACCCAGGCCTTATTCACCTAATATTTTTCCTTGCCTTCCTTATCGTACTACCGAACTCCAGTCCCCCATCACGATCAAGTTAGCCTGTCTCTTAACTCTCCAAATAATTCCCTTAACCTCCTCATACATTTCTCCGATCTCCTCATTATCGGCAGAACTTGTTGGCATATAAACCTGAACACCTGTTCTCGGTGTTGGCTTCGTATCTATCTTGACTACAATAATGCGATCACTGAGCTTCTTACAATAGTTAACCTGAATTCCTATTTTCTGATTCATTAATAGACCAACTCCTGCAATACCCCCAACTGATTTTATATTTATAACCCTGTTTCCCCCTGACCGAAAATATTGTTCATATTTCTATCTAACTTCACTAATTCTAACTTCAAACTATCCATTTCCCTTTCTAAGTTTTATTACCTGTCTACCCGATTAACAAGTATAACATTCCACGCTCCGATCCATAGAATGTCAATGTTGTCTTTCCTGATGACGACGTCCTCCTGAGGAATTCCCACACTGAGAACCTAATGGGGGACTATATTATCTCCGGATTATTTTGCCAGAGAGTATGCCATCAACAAATATTCATACAGTAGAGCTACATGTTCTAGGAAAAAGTAACGGCTGTGGTTTCCACTTGCTTTCAACCGTTCGCAGTAACTGTATGACAAAGCCACATTCTCTGATGTTACAAGTACAGCTTCCGTTCGCACAGGGGGTTATTGTCCTCCGACGAACGTGTGTGTGTGTGTGTGTGTGTGTGTGTGTGTGTGTTGCTCTTAGTGTAAGTTACTTTAAGTGGTTCAGAACTCTAGGGACTCATGATCATAGCAGTTTGATCCAGTAGGTGTGCAAATATTTGAACTTTTGTAAATGTCATCTCTGTCATTCATCCAGACCTTGCCTCTGTAACTGCTGAAAAGGCTGTTTAGGAACCACACGATTGTGTGGCCTCTCCACAGATACCCCTCCACCGTGGTTGTATCTACGGTACAGCTATGTTTATCATTGAAGTAAACATGGACGTAAATATATCAGTATTTTTATCTATGGTTAATATTCGTATTTTTCTATATGTTGAGATACTCAAGTAACTATGATTCTTAAAAAAAGCTACATTTTTAACGGTTATCGATAAATCGTAGAGAAAGAAGTGAAGAGATGTAACAGATACCACAGATAATTATAAATTCAATGGAAAAACACGTCTCTAGTATCAAGTTAACATGTGATTATGTGGCTGCAAATATCTCTTCCAAAAAATTTCCTGACGAAGACATTTGTTAATATAATTATTTATATGGTGTATGTTCTTTTATGACATGTCCGAAACAACAGACGCCATTTGTTGACATTAACGGCCTATTTCAAATTCGTACTTGTTAATGTAACTGCGGACATTTCCGCCACCAGTGTCCGGTTACATAAACGTTTTCTGCGTGTTGTACATAAAATAACACATACGTATACCCAGAAGACGGCAGCTATAACCGTGGCCGAAACGTTGTTTATTTCATTAATAGCCAACATTACCATATAACTCGGTCCTCTACCAAAAATGTTTGTGTCAAGATACGTGTTACAGTGAATTTAGATAAATATAATATTTAAAGCTAGACGACTGTAGAGATTTCAATATTACTACGTTTACGGGATGTTTAAACACGTGGAATCCGATGTTAATTTCCTTTAAACACATTTAGGCTAGAGAATACTGTAGATTAAGTCTGCAGAAAAAGGAATGTTAACATTTTCCTAACAATAACTTCAGTCTCTGGATTAGATCATAACGCGGACGTCGGTGTTGTGAAAATGTATCAAGGAACAACAGGAAGCTCCCTGAACGTATTATGAAATGCTGTGAGCATTGCGGTCGCCAGAAATTCTGCCGTCCCTGCGAAACTCTGTTTAGGTCTCTTGCATACGGGGCTGTTAATTTGCAGCGTTTATACTCTCCCATGGGCTCATACGTAATGGGTACAGTGCGTCCCATTAAAGTTACATTTTAAAAATGAGCGTGCTCCGTTTATTAGCCTGTGCGTCTCTGCGTTGTTGAGAACTTCTCTCACCCATGGCTTGCTATATATTAACAGTATGTAGAGCTCCACTGTGCATTGCCTTATTAAAATGGAGGCAAATAACTGCCAGATATTTAGTTCATTACATATCAGAGCTTAACTTTTATTTTCTTATTTTCTTCTATAATCTTGCAGATGTGGTCTTTCTATGTAAATTAATTGAAATCCGTTCTTTTGTGCCATTGAGTTTCCCGTCTTTTCATTTTTGAAACGTATTTAATGACCTGTAACAAAAATTGTACCTTTTTTTTTAATAGAAAAACTGAGTTTCTGTTTTCAGGTAAGTTGTTATATTACAATTTTTCTCTTATTATTGCATGTGCATAAACTTTTGGTGGGTACGTGAGGTTGAGCTACTACTTCTTGATTGGAATTCATTATTTTGAGACTTCAACTGTATGTTTTCCAACTTCATTATTCTTCAACTAGTTTCTCTTATACAAACATCATCTACGAAGGAATAGCAACAAAAGGGAGACTCAAACCACTGTAAATATCAAGTTAGACTTACTGTGAATAATAATGAAGAGGAATAATATACAGATGAAAGCAGAAAATTATTTATTCCAAATATCTCAATGCTGTAGACTGTCACATTAATAGATTTCAAACTATTCTTTGTGCTTCTTAACTTTTGATCTTACTATAATACTGGGTGGACAAGAATCCCCATAGCAGTGGTCGTTCAGAGGTACATTCGGAGAATTTTCGATGTAGGAACCCATGACTCGGACGACTCCTTGCAGAGTATAGAGTATTTAAGTTTTATTTAGTTTAATACTGCAGTCACACTTCTTTCTGGTGAAATGCCTTTGCAACAGTGAAGATGGCTGTAATATGCAGTTACCAAAATGTTAAACACACAACTGACAACACAGGGTACATTTAAAGTACATGAGGTGCATATCGGGCAACACTTCTGTTCATATCTATAGTGCTAACGTCTACAACTATTCAGGACAATTAACACTACCGGAAATCAGATCTACAGAAACAACAAAGCAGTACTGAATGTAAAATTGAGTTAAAGATGGCATGACCGTTGCGAACAACAGGTGCCATTGGCGAATGGGAATACGACCACATAACGTATACCGTCGAACTCTGCACCGATATTCACTATTTTCAGTTCAATACAAACCTAACTGGGACACGAAAGAAAACGAAATGTAATAATAACGAACATTAATAATAACGAAATGTAATAATGACAAGCCGCCGGATACCATGGGTACCAAAATTCGAATAAGCTACCCATGACCAACTACTCAAAGCTGTTCACCCTGTTTATATGCCGTCCTGTAGTTGAGCTGACTCCAAGATGACTGCATAATAATGCTACGGAAAATGCACAATGATGTTCAATATTTTGTCTTTTAGGTCTGTATACAAAAGTGATGGTGGAATAGTGTAGCAAATTTTTAATCGAATTTGCGGTCACTGTATCAACAAGATTATAGTATATTTGTAGAAAACAAGGTAAGGTAACTCACAGACAATCTTTCAGCACCTAATTCATCCGTGAAATGCATGCTAATCCATCCATTATTTCATTGTACGAGTGTCGTCCACAAATTAAGTTCCGTTTCTGTTTCTATCCGCGGCATCGCTACGATCGCAGTTCCGATCATGCTCGGCAGTTGTACTTACTCAAGGAGAAGACATGTGCGCCATTTTCAGATCGCTTGACACCTCCAAAAGTCATGTGCACCGTTTTTTGCGACAGAAAAGGAATTTTGCTGATTAATTCCTTAGCACAACGCTAAACGGTAAATGCACATGGTTACTGCGAGATCATTAAGAAATTGCGCCGCGTAATATAGAACAAGCGCTGAGGATCACTGATAAAAGGTGTTGCCTTTTTTCCACGATACTGCCCGACCACACATGGCGAATTTGACCAAACAACTCGTACAGGAATTTCACTGGGACGTGTTTGATCATCTTCCGTACAGCTCTGACCTCGCTCCTAGCGATTTTAATTTCTTCTTACACATAAAATCTATCCTTGGTGGTCAACACTTCAACGATAATGACGAGTTTAAAGAACACGTTACTACATGGTTGAATACACAGGCGGCAACGTTCTATGGAGAAGGAATACAAAAACTTGTGCCACGCTATAACAAGTGCCTACAAAATTTCGGAAGCTATGTAGAAAAGTAGTTTAACATTAGTAGATTTTTTTATACTAAATATATTTTTCTGTATCTGTACACGTTTGTTTTATATATCCAAAAGTAACTTACTTTGTGGACATATCTTGTACTTCAATCATTGAGCGGTTTCGGTACGACCTTCATCGCAGTATGCAAGGCGAAACTAACTGATAAACCCGAAGATATCTCTATGATACAAGATCGTACATACACAGTTTTAACAGTAAAATTAACAGAATGAATGGCATACATCAAACATGGACAAACACTTGAAACAATTGACGGCCGTTTATGTTTACTTAGATATTTGCCTCGAAGTGGCAATTCAGGGTAATACGAAAAGTGCTAGTAGTAGAAGCAGTTCAGCTGGTAAATATGGACATATTAACCACTTCATGATTTCAAGCCTGTGTGCTTCAGTTCGTCGTATCAGCTGAAGCGCTTCCCTTGGAGATGTTTTACTTAGCTGGCGATACAGATGGCACTCACCGGGCTACGTTTTCGGGCTGTAGGATGAATGCTCGAACTGCTCTCAATTTTCTTGGCCAGTACACTTTCTGTGACCCTGGAGACGTGTGGACGCCTGTTATCATGAAGCATAATAACTCCGTCCGTAAGCAGCCAAGGCCGTCTGCTGTTTTATTGACTTGCCTAGGCTACGGGGTGTCTCACAGTACACGTCATTGTGAATGGTGTTTCCATGCTCGAGGAATTCGACGAGCAGCGGACCGTGAACATCGAAAAATACGGCCTGCTGAGGACACAGCCTTGAATTTTCTAGGGTTTGACGACGCAAGTTTCTCGTCCCTATATGTCGCACTGTGTTATTCCAAAACGGCATATTCAAATTAATTTTTATGGAACTTACTGCGTTTGTGAATCCCTAGGCTTACAAACTACTAAAGTAACCTAAGAACAACACACACACACACACACACACACACACACACACACACATACACAAAACACACGCGCGCTTATGCCCGAGAGAGGACTGGAACCTCCGACGGGGAGCAACCACCCGCTCCGAGCAAGACGTCTTAGGACGGTCTGCAATTTCAATGCAGCTTTCAAATTTCAACCGGTTTGGTTGTTAAGACTTTCCGCACCTTTTCATTTCAACACTCCTCGTATAATGTGAAGAAAATAATAAAGTAGATTCTATAGTGAGGAAGGCAGTGGATTTTTATTACAAAGAACTTTGCTTACGTCTTTCCTGTTTCCGACTGACCAGTTCGCAGTGAATAAACCCACGAACTTCGTATTTATTTTATGCTAATTACTGTCTCACAATTCAGAGACTGATAGTGATAACAAATTGAAAAAAATGATTATTGTTGTTATAACTGTTTCTCGATTCCATGGAAAGTCCTGCTTCAAATATCTTCACTTAATGTAATCAAATGTGTAGAAATGATTAGGATGAACACCGTGGACGATTAGAGGTAGATGTCAAAAGTTGCCAGATTTGTTGCTGTTTGATAACTGAGTATGAGTGTGCGACGGAAATCCTGCTTCACGAGCTTAGAGAGAAAATATTAGAAGGGAGAAGGAATTACTTTGGTAGAAAGCTAATGAGAGAGTGCAAAGTTCACCACTTGCGAAAGATAGTATAACTGTGCTATAATGATCCTGTGTTTATTTTATCTAAAAATACGGAGGCATACAGTGAGTCTGTCAACTGCAGATCTGGATAACGCGCATATACTGATCGTGTCTCGTTTAGTTTACCACACAAGTACATTAAATACCAACTGTTAGATGCTGGTTGTGGTGATTCATGTGCCGTAACTCTGTAGGAGTATACTGCAGGGGTGAGACTCGTAACTTCTCTTTTCTGAAGATCCAATACTAAGGCCACTTTTTCAGCTCATTCAGGAAGAGAAACCACTTTACTCGACTTAGATACACGATGCCAGATAAATTTTCGCGTTCGAGCCCACTGCTCAGAAAATCCATCAGTCTCCAAACGACCAACCGAACTGTGGCAGCTCTAAATGAAGTGTAACGCCCACAGAGTGACTTCATTTATTTGTCCCGTTGACTACGATTAATGAGTTACAGCCCGTCGTCAACATGGTCATTTCTCTGTTAAAAAAAGGGGAAAAAGAAAATAATTCTGGCCACAACGGCCTTTTGTTAGCGCCGAGCATTTATTTCGGCATTCGCTTGGTATACACGCTGCTATAATTCTGCATTAACGTCAGAACTGCGACCTCGATGTACAATGTTCCTCTTCCCCCTATAACTAATTATCCGCGAGACCCCGCCTTGGCAAGCATCCATGAAATGTTTCACCGCAGACATTAACAGATCGTTCCTTCCAAAGATACTGGGACCTACATTTGCCACATTATCCAAAGCTCATCACTGTCTGCTCAGATTTAAGGGGGGCTGGATGTATGTGCTGTGTGTTCCTGTCCAAGTGTAATGACCACAACAGATCTACTTGTTGTCTTGTTTCTTTGAAACTACTGACGCACACAATTTAGGAGACAGCTATTACGTCTGTTTCAGAGACATAGCAGAGATGTTGTGCATGGTTACATTTATCCGGAATTCTTTCATTGATGTGTGTAGATTGCAGTGCAATTTAAAAATCGTTTGTTTTATCCTGACTATATACTCATCACATTTGCATTAAGGAATTTCCAGCTTTCTCTGCAAGACTGAAAGTCGTACACATTCGTAATTAATGATTCTATGATTTGAGCCTAGGTTGTATTTCCTTGATTCTGTTTAATATTTCTACTACTAATGGAGTTTTCACGCTGTTTACATACCGTAAATCTTAACTCATGATTTAACGTTGTGTCCTCTCTTGAATGATTTTTCTGAATATAGCAAGATACAGTACCACATTATCAGAATGCGGCATGGAAAGATCAGTGGTATATATTCAAGACAATAAATGCAATAAGCCCCGACATGTCAATACAACACCAATGAAGTCCTTAGTTTGGAAATGCTTGTACCCTTTCCACAGGTTGGGACACGCAGCCACATCCAGTGGTTTCACATTGTTGCTGCCTAGGTGCTGACAATTAGGACTACATTATATGACAGTGTAAATGTGAAATTGTAGGCATACGAACTTGCACCAAATGCGGGGGGCCACACCTGGCACACTGCAGAAGGTTAATACTTCCAATGTCGTGATGAGGCTCGTAATGGCATAAAGCTCTAAAGCTACGGTCAAAGCTTCCTGTAAATATGATCCGTGACCGATGAGGAGGAGTATCTCAGTGATTTTGCAGGGGCGGGGTGAAAACTACGGAAACCTGAGAACAAGAAGTCACAGACGCCTTGAACCTTTCAACAGCCTCAAACTTTCATCAGATCACATCAAAAAACCCTTTACTACGTCCATCGACAGAAATAGGAAAATATACCATGGAGCACGACCACGAACTTCAAAACTTAGTCGCAGACAGATTCAACCACACAAGGGAAACAAACACATCAGAGGAGGGTTTACATGAAAAGCAGTATCACATAATCAGAGCAAGAGGAAAACATGTTACTTGACAACGACATACAATCACTTATAACGGTCAGTGAGACCAATACCTATACAATACATCCCATCACGAAAACTGCGTCATAGGTGCCAACAGCTGTAATTTACAACACTTTCTGGGAAGCCTGCATATGGAGCACAAACAAAAACGTACGTACTTTCCAAATAACTCGAAATGGTCAACACATCCACCAAAACAAATACAATTGGCAGACAAGGACGTAACTGGGTGCAGTGATGGCCATATAGCTGATCTTGGCACAGTCACACTAGGAACGAGCTGCCAAAAACTTATTTTTCAACTCTTTTATCATCTTTATGTGCACTCTAACATCCCCCTCACAAAAATAATAGAATTCAAACATAGGTCTTGTTTCAGAAATCTCTTACGCTGTACTATTAATAAAATATTTGTTTTCACTCATTTACTTAAAAATTTATCGCTGGTTATTGTGTCTATTGTACTGAACAAGGCTACGTGCCACGACTGTCAGAGTCAATTTTAGTGGAGAGAGAACACTGCCCGGGCACTGGTACACAATGCACCAACAACCATAATATTGCGATGTAGCAGAGCATAATTCAGTGTTGCACAGCTTGTCATCTCAATGCAAAGCATCTGGAAAGTAACTATAGACTACATAAGTCCAAAAACTATTAGGAAACCCACTAAGCCGGATTTATGGTAAGTTGTACGACGGCAGTAGGGGGTCAGACGGAAATCGAGATGACCTTGACCCCACTACGATGTTTTTCTGGAAATCCTGACATCATCCGTCCATGAATTTCGCTATGATCAGCGCTTTTAGTCATGTACAATACATTCCATCACGTTCATTCTGGCAATCCAGAGGATTATATAACAAATTCTGAAATGGTGCCCTTATATCAGTATCCTGGGAATTGATGAACTCATGTTTACACCAATATTCTTAGATATGGGAAATTTAATATTATACAGGTTAAATTGCGCTTACCTCATAATTGTGTGCCAGGCCTCCAAGCCAAATGGATGCAAAGATTGAGTGCTAAGGGCTTTACACTCTTTAGGGTACAGCCCCTACTGAATCTACATCTGGCCGGCCGCGGTGGCCGAGGGGACTGAGGCGCTCCAGTCACGGTCTGCACGGCCACTACGGTCGGGGGTTCGAATCCCCCCTCGGGCATGGATATTTGTGCCGTCCTTAATATTAGCTAGTTCGTAAGTAGTTTGTAAGTTTAGGAGCTGATGACCCCGTAGTTAAGTCCAATAAACTCTACAAACATTTGATTTTTTTCTACATCTGTTAAATTCTTTTTGGTTATCCTGGCCCCACTGCTTGCCCAATGCGTGTTTGGGTAAATTAAACTACATTACATTCATTACATTATGGCTATAAAACATCCCATACAGATTACTGCAAGGAGATTAAAACAATAAGTGTATAAAAACTAAAAATTGAAATGTTGCTTAAAAATGTGAATAAGGCGATAGTAATATGCAACTGATTTAAAGTCTTTTAATCTTGAAATTCCACAGAAAAGATGTAAAAGACACAGTTGTCATAACAAACACATCTATTCCTGAATGAAACATTCTGGAAATATCCCTTAGGCTGTGGCTAAGCCATGTCGCCATCATATCCTTTCTTCCAGGACTTGCAAGGTTCGCAGGAGAACATCTGTTAAAGTTTGGAAAGTAGGAGGTGAGGTACTGGCAGAATTGAAGTTGTGAGGACGGACCGTGAGTCGTGTCGGGATAGCTCAATGGTTGCCGGGCGCCGTGGCTCAGCGCGCCCGGTTATGGGCTTATAAGTTCTATGTAATAAAAAAAGCTGAGCTGAATATTCAACACACAAGCAAGAACAAACTGAACCAACGACCGCGATGCATAAATCTACTAGAAGAAAGAACAGAAAAAAAGAGAAAAAATTGTAGAGCGCTTGCCCGCGAAAGGCAAAGGTCCCAGGTTCGAGTCCCGGTTCCGGCATACAATTTTAATGTGCCAGGAAGTTTCACATCGCTTGCTGCTGACATTCAAATTTGCCGATTCCATGAGGAGGAAGCACCATTATAGCAATTTGTTCTGTCTCCCCATAATGACAATATGAGCAACGAAAACAAAAATCAATTAAAGAGAAAATTAAGTAGATCCCTCACCGAAACGACATATTAGTATAGAATGTAAGTACAAAAGTAATTTTTATGTTAAAAAGAAGTAAAAATGAACATAAACAAACGTCGGAGTATTTTACCCTAAAATCTGTTGTTCTTTCGTAGAAATTTCGTTTGACATCGAAAATTAAGTATATCCCTCATCCAAATGACATACTAGTATAGAATATATGTAGTAAAATCAAGTCTTATGTAAAAAAATGTAATAATTATCTTAGCTACAAATTGGAATACACAAATTAAGTTGTTGTTTCATAGCAGTATCGCTTGAGAACCGAAAGGAAAGCTTCCCTCAGCTATTTTTATTCCTAAGTAACCCGCAATCAGATCAATCTAATGTAAACAGTCATGATACTGATAAGTGTCAACATTAAATAGCCTACATTTCTCAGAATGTAATAATTACCATATAGATGTGAAATTAATCATAACAAACGTTAAAGTAGGTTATCCTAGTTCATTCCATGGCTAAGACACCTAACAATAGTTTAAAATACTGAAAATAATTACCATAAAAGTAATATTCCACGCCAAATAGTCTACTTTCCTCAATATGAGATAAAATTAACACTTCACACACGAAAATAGATGTGACACATACAAATGTAAGCTTCTTCTATTTCCATGTCTGGAAAGCCTGACATTGGCTGTATTTATCGTAAACAGGTGGTTTCAGATGTTTATTAACATTTGAAGTGGTATACAGCTTTACATAACCCTTTAAATGCTATCCAGACGTGAAATAAATTATATCATACGTAAAAATAAGTATTCCCTGCGCAATATAGACACAGTAGAACGTGAAATAATATCACATACCTGTCAAATGCGAAATATACTTTAATATACAAAAGTAAAATTGATAGTCCAGGACGCGCGGCAGTAACCGAGCGGTATGGAGCTCCACGTTGCGGATCGCGCGGCCTCCCGCGTCGGAGTTTCGAATCCTCCCTCGGGCATGGATGTGTGTGTTGTCCTGAGATTAGTTTAACTTAGTTTAAGTAGTTTGTAAGACTAGGGTCTGATGACTCCGCAGCAAAGTCCCATAAGTTCACAAACATCTGAACTTTTTTTATTTATTATTTTGTTTATTTATTTATTTGTTTTTTTTAAGGTCCAACAACTAACTTTTACTGGTTTTTAAGCGTGGGATTACCTAAAATTTATAAAAAGGGTACACACACATGAATGTAGAATGTAAAAAAGGAGACATTTCTAGGAGAAGGAAGGAGACGATTAACACTGTAGCAGACAAATTCGGAATATATTACCGGACTGTATGGTATTAACTTTGATTGGGTAAATGGGAAATTATGTAGCCAGCTGGGATTCGAACCCTGGTCTCCTGCTTACTGGGCAGTTGTGCTGAGCGTACACTACTAGGGACACAGTTCAAATGTTCAAATGTTTGTTAAGCTTAAGGGACTTACAAACTACTTATCAACTACCTTATACTAAAAACGACACAAACATCCATGCCCGAGGGTGGATCCGAACCCCCGACTGTAGCGGCCGTGCAGACTGTGACTGACGCGCCGCGGACAGTTTGGCCACTGCGGCCGGCTAGGGACACAGTGATCGCCACAACTACATACAATATTCTCGCACGTCTTCCTTCAGATACCAGTCTTCACATTACCCTGCCCAATGTTAAACAATTTCGTGGATTCTTCAAAGTGAGCCCCATAAGAAAATGTTCAAATGTTTGTATAGTCTATGGTACTTCACTACGGGGTCATCAGTCCCTAAACTTACAAACTACTTACAAACTAGGACGGCACAAATATCCATGCCCGAGGGGGGATTCGAACCCCCGACCGTAGTGGCCGTGCAGACCGTGACTGGAGCGCCTCAGTCTCCTCGGCCACCGCGGCCGGCAGCCCCATAAGAGAAAGGGCCTAGGAGTGCCTCCCTACTGAAGAAAGAATCATTGCCCGACACAGGGATATTGCATATATATTCCCTCAGAGCTACTGAACTCTCTGCGACAACCAGCCATGACAAAACTATTTCACCTAGTGCGTAAGCAGGAGTAGATTGCTCTGAAAATTACAGAACCATCAGTTTAATAAGTCATCGTTAGAAAATGTTAACATGAATTATTTACAAAAGGATAGAAAGGTTGATAAATGCTGACCTTGGGAAAGATCTGGATTCAGAAGTCTGGATTGAAGTCTGGATTCAGGAGAAATGTACGAACACAGGAGGAAATACTCACCTTACGTCTTATCTTAGAAGATAGATTAAGAAAAGGCAAACCTACATTTCTAGCTTTGTAGATTTTGATAAATCTTTTGACAATATTGATTAGAGTACACTGTTTGAAATTTTGAAGGCAGCATGGGTAAAATATAGGGAATAAAAACATTATGTTTTGACGATGACATTGTAATTCTGTCAGAGACAGCAAAGGACTTGGAGGAACAGTTGAATGAAATGGATGAAAGGAGCGTATGAGCTGAACATAGGATTGATAAAACTGTGCTATAATACAAAAACCCAATGCTACACAATCAGTAATAAGTCAGTTAATTCATTATACAGAAATAATTTTACCAGCAGTTAAAATACTTCAAAGTTAAGTTGCAGTACCCATATATTACGTTCTGATTAAACAGTGCATTCGTGATACTACTTTACGGTTGAGACTGCTTTTATTTCATTTTACGTATACTACACGTCAATATTTCCAGTTAAAGTCACAAACTTTTTACAAATACGAATATTCTCACATTATAATTTATTAAGACAACAACGGTATTATTGTAAAAAATAAAATAAAAAAAAACTACATTGAAAGGGAATGATGAACAATTTTCACTCAGTGTACGTAGGTCATAGGAAGAAAATAAGAAGTTAGAAAAATGAATGATAATCCCAAAGAGAACATTTAGTAAAGGAACTCGAGAATCTTATCTAAGTAACGGCATATTTTAGGTGACAGAGATTATGGAAGGTAACTCTGCAGATATATACCATATTGTGGACTGATGGCATATTTGTTGGAATTTTAATAACACGGAAATATTTTGTTAGAACTAATCCCAACCCAGTGGCTTCACGATCAAATGAGCTTGCTGTTGGATTGGCAGCTGGGAGATTAATTTCTCTTGGGACGGATAAACGCCGTTCCCGGCCTTCACCCCCGAACTGTATTTTAGGGAAGACATAACCGACGTCCGCCGCGTTTCTCGGGCACTGTGCCATAAGAAGACGAAGCATTCTGAACGTTGACACGTAAGGTACCTTGGAAATTAAGACCAGCTTCCTGCAGTGACAATAACACTGGCAACATTATGATCAACTGTAAAGCCAAAATTTTGCTTTCATATCTCAGTTATATTCGTATAATATCTTGAAATTCATATGAAATATTACAGGTAGGTCAAATAGGTTGGATTATGAATATTAGACGGACAGAATATAGAAGAAGTTGGAGACTAGAAACGAAAGAGAAAACATTGCTGAAGATACTGTGAACGAATGTGTCTTATAATGTTAAACCTGACGTTCTCCTTAGATAAACTAACAGCAGTCAGGATCCTGACTTAAATCTGCATGATCAGATATAGTCCAGTTATCTCACTTGATAAAAGAACATCACTTCTCAACACTATGCTCTGCACAAGATGATAAGGTTGTTGTAAATTTTCCACTCCACTCCTGGAACTGCCGCACTCTTCCACTCTGCCTCCCTAATATTCCTGTTCATCTTGTACACTAATAAATATAATATTTTCCATAAATTATTCGATTATGTATCAATACTCACTTGGCCATTTAAATTCTTGTAATTTATGCACTTTCAATTTTTGAGTACAATATACCAGTAGGTATATTTGTATACACAACTTTTGTATGTATTTAATATATTTATTACGATTTATCAGTTTTCTATAGATTAGCGACTTTAACAATAATGCCTGTGGAACGTGTGCAGTACATTTGCTTAATCTAGTCACACTCTGGGTGTATGTAGTTATACTAACTGGTATATCTAGAGTAAAGCATTCATTACAAGACTGAGTAATACTTTGTTGTTTGTATGAATGTCAAATTTATATAATGTAATTTTGTAGGTGTTGTACAAATACATATTCTCACCGATGTAAATATAAGCCCCTGTGCTGGTGGAAACTCATGTTCATGAATTGCGGTCTGATCTTTAAGTCTTAAGTATCCTAATGATGACTTTATTAACGGAAAGTCGATTCAAAACAAATTATATAAGTTATTGTGTTGTTCTATGTACCGATGAAATATTCCATAAATATTTTCTTCACCGTCAACAGACGTTAGAAATTCGAGAGTATTAGAGCGACATTCCATCCATTTGATTCAGGTTGGAGAGATCCGAGACTGATATTTTTGTTTTGATGTTTTCGCTGAATCGCTTACCCCGGCGATTTCAACTGACTTGCACATACACCCACCCGGCTTCTGAATTCCAGTGAGTTTCCTATATCGCCTGTCCAGTGGATCGTCGTACATATGTTTTCTTGAGCATAAGTGAGTTATTCCTCAGCGTCATTACAGAGTTTGTGACACTACCGCCCAACAAGTAGCACTCAGTCATTATGTTTAGTGAAATGTATCAAGATAGATTAAATGCACAGCAAACACCGACCTTGCCAATGAACAAAATTGTTACACTCTTTTCTTTTATTAATTTTGGTAGTATTATATATGTGTAGACAGGTGATATTGATCGGAATGCATTATCTGTATAAATCTGTAATTTGGAAAAATCATGTTAAACAGCCCTGAAGCTAGGTCTCATAGTGGGCTGGCCAGCGGAGAGCTGGTGTGTGTTAAGGCGGTAACGGCCGGCTGGGGGTGAGCTTAGCGCTCGCTTGGAAAGGCCTTGACGTCAGACGGAACTCACCGCGCAACTAGCGAGGCAACTGTGTGTCGTATTCGATAGAGTTAAGTTTAAAAATAATACATAATTGAGACAGAGAAGTGCGACACACTTTCTGAAAGGGTTTTATATGACACGTATAGCAACGCACTGACATCCCTCCTATCAAGTACATATAAATCTTTTTAATAGAATGAAAATACAGCACTTTACTGTTTAGTTTAAAAAAATTCATAACTTGTAAACCATATGAGATACAGAGGTGAGAGGGGCTCATATAAAAGGTCTCAGCAAGGTGCATCACCTGATATGCTTACAGTCGACGTAAAGTAATATTGATCACAGGAAATCTAATTCACTGATACGATTGTATAAATATGTTAATAACATAAAGTAAAAGACAGATTCATGACCAGCATGGCAGTGTTTGTTTACAGGTGCCGTATTAGAAAATTATTATACCATAAAATCACATTGTTAAAATTTATTTGTGCATGAAACTTCCTGGCAGATTAAAATTGTGTGCCGGAACCGGGACTCGAATCTGGAACCTTTGCCTTTCGCGGGCAAGCGGTGTACCGACTGAGCTATCCCGACACGACTCACGATGCCGCCTCACAACTTACTTGTCCGCGAAAGGCAAAAGTCCCAGGTTCGAGTCCCGGTTCCGGCACACAATTTTAATCCGCCAGGAAGTTTCATTTCAGCACACACTCCGCTGAAGAGTGAAAATTTCATTCTTATTTATGCATTTTTTATTTCTTTCAATGATTAATTTGTATTTAATCGCTCCATAGGAGAAATGAAATACAATGGAATAAAATGTTAATTACGATGATCAATTTCATGTCTATTTGTGTTTAGTGTAAGTATTTAAAGATGTATATGTATAATTGTACAGTATATTTGGCAAAGCGTTGTACGTTGGCGAGGGATGGCAATGGGAAAGTTCGTGACGTATGGATTTCTCCGGAGGAAAGGTATAAAGGCTGGGCGGTAGGCCCAGGTAGGGCACTGTGTGTTTGGCTAGCATCGCGATGGCGAAGCTATGCCGGTCTGTGCCGCGACCTTCGGAAGAGTGAGACTTTAAAAGGTTTTAGAGGGTAAAAGTGCGGTCGATCTTAGAAAAATTTATCGAGTGTGGCGAGTTACTCATAAACTTGCAAGATTTCTTCTTGAGTAGCTGAGTGCTACGTTGAACTTGAAGATAGCGCGTGTATATTTTAGTCACTGTGACTTCAATCAGGGCCCGTAGGAAACTGATTGTAAAAGTGCATCTCTTCATGAAGTGTTAGCTGAGTTATCATAAACATTCATTCATTCGAAACCTGTTATTGAACATTTTTTTTTGTCAAATAAATTGTCGGCTGAGTGAATAGAAAAACAAAATTTTCGCGCTCAAGCACAGACTAATGGATCGTTTTTTCTTTCTTTTTTGTAATTATTTTTTTAATGCAATGACAGTAGCCTAGTAGGCTAATTCAAAATATAGATACAGCGAGGTACAGTGCTTTTACCGTTGACAGTGTTTTGATCCGATAAATAAACAGACTACTAAAGACTGTAATCAAACGTGTTGTGAAAGTTATTTGTATGTAGTGCACCCTTCTTCTCAGTTTAATTTGTGTTTTAATGAATCATATGCAGGTTGGACTGTGGGCGCATTTTTATCATCCGCTAGACAGAGCAGAACTTAAGGTGCTGTGAATTTGCTCCACAGACAGCCCTCATTAAATAACCTCGCAAGTTTCAGGAACCCCTCTTCGTAATCAACAAGATTTAGGAAATATCTGCGTGTACATCTTAGCCCAATTAGTTTACTGATGTAGTAACTAGTTTTGTTGTTAAAATGGAAATGAATCATAGTTGCCCATGTATGAAGATGGAGCTCACCATAATTACATATTGGGAATTTACGCTTCATTTGATTAGATCATCATTCCAAAAAACTGAGTTGCTCACCGTGCAATACTCAACGGAAGTGTTGCAATTTCACAGTTCCTGTGTGGCCACTAGATAGCGGAGGCATCGTTTCCTCGGTTATTCAGGATTCATTTTATAAGAACTCTGCTATTTAGCACGATATATTTGTATATTATACAAACAAATCTTCATCGTGAATCACTGTACCTATTACCGAAAACAAGGTCAAAATCCATACAGTAATGCCTGAGATTTTAAGCAGATTAAAAATTTGGTGTATGTTTGTAATGGCAAGAAATCTTTTTTTGTAATTAAAAATTTAAAAAAATACACAGTTTTTTCTCTTAACACCTTTCATACTACAAAATTTTACGATTCAAAGTGAACAGGAGTAGCTCAAAGGTTTGAATAAGTGAGTTACGCAGTAAAAAAAAATCGTCGTATCCGTTCATAGCATTAACATTGATGCATACATATATTTACACCATAATGGTCCATCGATCCTAGTATGTTACATAATCCACAACTTGATGTTACTGCAAAGTCGGGTCTTAACACTCTGACAGACAAGCAACGAAGTGGTCCTTTAAGAGCCCGATTTTACCGATTGAGGTTTGTGACCCCAAAAATATTAGCTAAGTATTTATTTAAACTTATTTGAATGCCGTCACCTAGAATGAAAGATGAAGCTGAACTTGTAAGATATACGTGTGTTCATAATTTAAGTCATCAGTATGCACCTCAGGTACTAACGGGAAAAGGATATAGGAAGCCTACAGTATAAACATTGACGAACAGAGTCGTATTTGGTGTTGGGAGGGTACTTGTCAAGGATATATTCACCGCTGATACTCCTACATGCACATTTTCATCCATCATAACAGTCTAACCTGTCATCCTAAATTTATTATAGCGTAGTTCTTTTTATCCATTTTGTGGCAAATAGTAAGTTTTATACAGTTCCAGACGATACTTAATACTATCAGATGGAATATATTTGAATATTGGAGCATTTCTCTCCACTAAGAAACAAAAGACCGTTCATTTCAATTTATAAACGAATTAGCGGGAAGAGGTGTGAATTGAGAACGAAATACTAACCACAGACTATGCAGATGAATGTAGATAACAATCGTCGCAGTTACATATATTTAATGGCCACCAGACGATGGTTTGATGCTCCAAACATGCATCAACAAGCTAGTTACAGTAATAAAGTGCTGTCAGATAAAATGTTAGTGTTTTGTCCCCAGTTGCGAAATGAAACAGTTCCGTAGATCGAAAATTTGACTTTCCTTCAAGTGTCGTAATTGTTTACAAAAAGCCATATAAAACTAATTTTGTCCTATAATATAGGAACGTGTAACACCAGGAAGGGGTTCGACTCTCTGAACACGTCTGCATCCGTAAACTAAGATAAAGACTACATGTGTCACCAACAAGCAGCGAAATGTTTCATGTGGGTTAGTATTAGGTAAGTCATAATCCAGTAAAATATAGAGCATGTCATCATCGGGTACTGTAAGTTGGTGTGTATGTCTGCATTATAAGAGACTAGAGTTCTGAAAGCATTCTAGACGTATATTGTAAGCAATCGCCATGTAGAAGTGCTTCAGAACCGTGAAGAACAATACTTTTTCAGTTAATACGGAACAACTATACATATCGTATTATGCTAGTCCTATAGAATGAAGCTCCTATGCCAATTTGGCGGTAACATCGACGCAGCCTTTCAGTATATCTAAATATACTTTAGTTCCTTATAGTTCAATGAATGGGAGCAGTAGCTTTGTCCCAGGCGTTATGTTTCTTGCAGCCGTTGTAAAGACACGCCCAAATTCTTTCCATGTGAATACGATGACAGAAATATCGTGTCCTTCTAACTAATTTCTGCTTAATTAGCTAAACTTACAAATATCCTGTACCCTATTGTGCTCACAATTGCTTGCAAGTTCATCTGCATACTGCAGAGGAGAAGAAAAGTACTTCCTAGTTAGTCGTAACCTTAACGCAATTATTTAAAAATAAAGACGTAAAGGAATCCACGCCACGGTGGAGTAGCCAACCATTCTAAGGCGCCTTGCTGAGGAACGCGCGGTTACTTGCCGTCGAAGGTTCGAGTCCTCCCCGGGGCATGGTGGGTTTGTGTGTGTTGTCCTTAGCTTATTTTAAGTTCAAATCAAATGTTCAAATGATTGTTAAGCTTATGGGACTTAACTACGGGGTTATCAGTCCCTAAACTTACAATCTACTTATCAACTAGCTTATTCTAAGGACGGCACAAATATCCAAGCCCGAGGGGGGATTCGAACCCCCGACCGCAGAGGCCGTGCAGACCGTGACTGAAGCGCCTCAGTCCCCTCGGCCCCCGCGGCCGGCTTATTTTAAGTAGTTTGTAAGTCTATGGACTGGTCCAATATGTTTACAAATATTTGAAAATTTAGAAATGAATTCACTACATTAGCTGCCAATGGAGACTGAATTGGGACTATCCTAACACGCCTTCCGGCAGATGCAAATTTTGAACTTGTCCACAAACTACTGACATTCTTTCGGTGCCCATTTTAGTCATTACTTGTGGTATTTCTCCGGTTCCCGTACGAGTGCAGAAGGCATTACTAGCCGTCTTCGCCTATACCTATATACAGAACATAGCTCTTGGTGAGAGAAATGAGCACACAATATCATTTGCATAGTTTAGGAGTGCACTATAATAACACAACACGGCACTCGTCTTTTGGTGTATCAAATAAGATATTCACGTCTTTTCTGAAATATTTCCGACACTCGCCATGACGATTCTCGATCGTAATTTTTCCACACGAGTTAACGATTAGCCGGCCGCAATGGTCGAGCGGTCTGCGGAGCGCCAGTCACAGTCTGCACGGCCGCTACGGTTGGGGGTTCGAATCCCTCCTCGAGCATGGATGTTTGTGTCGTCTTTAGTTTAAGGTAGTTCATAAGTAGTTTGTAAGTTTAGGGACTGATGTCCCCGCAGATAAGTCCGTTAAGCTTAACGCACATTTGAATTTAGTTAACGATTTAAATTGCGTCGGAGAGGTTTCAGTGAAGTGCCGCCAGCAGTGGCCGAGGGGACTGAGGCCCTCCAGTCACGGTCTGCACGGCCACTAAGGTCGGGGGTTCGAATCCCCCCTCGGGCAAGGATATTTGTGCCGTCTCTGTCTTAAGTAGTTCATAAGTAATTTGTAAATTTAGGGATTGATGACCCCGTAGTTAAGTCCCATAAGCTATACAAACATTTGAACACTTTCAATGAAGTAAGATAAGGCTGATATGCACTACTTTAGCAAGGAATATAGTTTCTTGCGGTCGTCATCTGCTTTAGACGCAATTTTCGTACGTGACGTCTCGCCGTCCAGGCTGAAAATTGATTTTTTTTTCGCTCCCTGCCCCCCCCCCTCCCCCCCGTCAGTTTGGGGTTCCGGCAACTCTGGAGCGTCGGTCGATGCTCGACACGATTGGTGGCAGCGCCAACTCGGGATCTGGCGCGAAATGAGATCCGGCAGTCGGCCGATTGGGGTGCGAGCGCTCGTAACTTGGCTGCGGAAAGTGCAATCGGCCAGCAACTTCTTCCCGAGGGCGGCCACCGGTGAAACAGAACGCGCCGGGATGGATGTGCCGCGTCAGCTGATGCACAAAGCTACCTGCACTTCTCCTTCCACATGGTATATTAACGTAATTTTAAGCCCTGCCTAATTGCAGATCAGCCTTGTAGCACTGCGGCATTAGCGAAACTACACAGAACTAGTTTGACGATAATTAAAGCCAGTTTCCTTCTTTAACGAGATGAACAATTCATTAATAATTCTTGTTCGAGTCTTCGATACAATAAAAATGTACCAACACTGGGATTATCTGCAGTACCACTATTAAATACATTCTTACATTATCCTTATATGGATCTGGTGAATTGTCCTATCATTAACTGAAATGAATTTGGGGACGGACAAGTCAAGAGAGGTACTGCCGCTTACTTTCCCCCTATAGATGTCCTGGTGATCGGTCTCTGATGAAACTTATTTACACGTAGCATTAAATTCTGATACCAGTTCTTATGCACCCATTCCTGCAACACCAATAGGCAGCATTTATCATACGCAGACGGCAAATTACAGAAGTAAGTGTTTGATTAATTTCGAAGGGTGTTGAATACGAAAACGTTCAGTCTGAAAGTAATAAACTATCTTAAGAATAAAGAAATACAAAATAAGCGAACGCTGAATCGTTGGAATATATGCTAGTGCTGCCGAGACAGCGGACTTGAATGTGTGGCCACCCACAAATATACTATTGTAGCCGTGTGTCTCCTTAGGACTATTTCAAACAAATGAATGTAAAAAGAGAAACGCGAAAACCAAATCTTCCTTCGTCACAAATGTACATTTAAGTACGGTGTGCAGTGTCCGTTTTTATCGTAGAACCGAGCGAATGTCCTTCAGACATGCAGGCTTGTCTGAATTACATTTGCTTGGTGCTATCCGTAAACACGGACACTGCACTCTGTATTCAAATAAGCCACAGCAAGATTTGCTACAGTTACAGTAAAAAACTCTATGCGGGACTTACAGTAGGAACTGTTCAAGCACTCATGGGCACTAAAGCTCATGTAGCATAATGCTAATGCGACCGCTTGTGAAAACCGGGAAATGCGAGTTTGAGCCCCGATTCGGCACAAATTTTCATGTGACACCATTAAATCATAAAGCTGATGCTAATTCAGTTCGCAACTGCGGGTAGATTTCTTGTAACTGAATGTACATTTACGGCGTCTGATGGAGATAATAACAATTGAATCCGCGTCTTATTGCTAAATGAGTGCAATACACAATAATTTCCTTTTTATAATTAGCTACGATAATGATAGGTGACGCGCAGGAGTGGGCGTGCACTCTGAGGCGCCATGTTACGGAGTGCGCGTCTGCTCTCCTCGGATGTTCGTGTCTTACCTCGGTTATGTGTGTGTGTTTTCATTGACATAAGTTTGTTTAAGTAAATACAAGAATTGCATTCCCAAATGCGAATATTAATCAGCATCAGCTGTATGATTTAATGAAAATTTGTGCCGGGCCGAGACTCGAACCCAGATTTCCCGCATTTAGCAAGCGTTTGCGTTACCATTACGCTACCCGCGCACGCCTCCCGAAACGAACAAAACTTCCATCTGCCACCCACACCCTGCCTACTGCCCATGAGTGATCGTACAAATGTTTCAAATTCAAATGTTTGTATAGCTTAAGGGACTTAACTACGGGGTCATCAGTCCCTAAACTTACAAACTACTTATGAACTAACTAAGACTAAGGACGGCATAGTTCAACGAGGCATAATTAGTGGAGAAAGTGCGCTGTGGACCTGGTCTTTTGTCAAACTATTGTTTGTATGGGTGTTTAATATATAAAAAATTTGATCGTGGCTTCGGTGTTTAATGCTGCCATCCTGTAAACTTGCTAAAAATCATGGATGTATCAAAATATACCCGTGTTCAAAGTCATGTATCTCAAAATGGACACCTACCACATTATATTCGCTGACACCATTCAACAGAGCACATTTCATTCTTTTAGAATCTTTCTGAGGCAACTCGCGATCTACTAACTAGATTCGATGAAAAAAACGTTCTACATCTGTATAAATACGCCGCAAGTCACCAAATGGTGAGTGGTGGAGGGAAGCTAATCCAATAACAATAATTTCCTTTCCAGTTCCACTACCAAATAAAGCTAAACCAGAACGATTGTCTACATGCCACAAACGAACCTAAACTTATCTTACCTTTATGTTTCTTATATAAAATATATGATGGTGGAAGAAGAGTCCTCCTGCAGTTAGCTTCAAATGCCGGTCCTGCAAATTTGCTCAATAACGTACCTCAAACAGTGCGTCGTCTTCCCACCAGGGATTCTGACTGTAGTTCCTAAAGTGTATTTATCGAACCTGCTGGTAACAAATATAGCAGCACGCCTCTGAATTGATTCGATGTCCCCGTAGGTATCCGAAACACTAGAGCAGATCTCAAGATTGGGTAGCTCTTGTGTTAATACGTGGTATTCTTCAGAGATTAACCACTTCTTCCGAAAAGTCTCCCAATTGAGCACAACTGTTCTTACACGTTAGTTCAATTTTTCTTATTTCTCTGCAACGTTACGCGTAGATATTTGATCGTCCGGACTGCTAGGTATTAGAACGATAATTTTCAGTTTTTTTTCACTAAGCTGTATCACCTTATATTTTTCTAATATTGTAAATGGCTGTCATTCATTACACAAGGTAGATATTTTGTCTATGCCTTCTTTAATCCTCCTACGGTGACAATTTCCGTATATAACAGCACTATCAGCAAACTACTACAAAATTGCTTCTCATCCTACTAGTTCAATCATTTACAAATAATCATTTGTGAATAACCAATCACTTATAAAAATAGCGCCACTATCAAACGTCATTGAGACACTCCTGACTATATCCTTCTCTCTAAGGAAAACTTGACGTCAAGGATAACGTACAGTGATCTACCACTTAGAAAGTCTTCAACCTACTCACGTATTTTTGGAAAACTATTCCGTATGCTCAGAACTTATTTCGCACTGCGAAGTGAGGCACAGTGTCAAAAGCCTCTCGGAAATCAGGGAAAATGAAACCTACGTGTTTCCTTTCTTGCATGACTCACAGGATAACCGGCGAGAAAACGAAAATTTCAATTCAGTAGGTGTGATGTTTCCAAAAATCGTGCTGAATCATGGACAGAAACTTTTCCGTTTGAAGGAAATTAATTATATATAATATGCTTAAGAATTCTGCAGCATAATGATGTTACGGATGTCAATACTGTAACGTTGTGGAGCAGTTCTTTTACTCTCCTTGTATACATGCGCTTTTATCCCTTCGCTAGAGACTTTGCGTTGGCCAGAGATTCGCGAAAAATAGAAGCTAAATAAAATGTCAATACCGCAGAGTAGTCTCTGTAAAAGCAAACTGACTTTTCACGTGGACATTCTGACATTTCTTTTCTAATCTTTTAGATTGTAGACACCGGGGATGCCTATTATTTTTCTTCCATTCGAGAGTCTGTGCGATGATCAAAGGACGGTATGTTTATACGAAAACTCTGCGCCAAAGATTTCTGAAGCGCGAAATGTAATACTTCGGCTTTTCTTTTGCTGTCTTCAATTGCTACATCAAACTAAGTGACGGATGACTGGATAGAAACCTTCTAACCGCATATCGATTCTGAATATAAAGATAATTTTGTCGGGTTCTTGGCAAGATCTTTTATTAAAGCATAAGAGTAATAGTTATATGTTTCGCGTAAAGATATTTTTAGAGACGCGCAAATATCTATTTTTGCCTGTCTTCATTTTCTTGTTGTGTTTTGAACCAAGAGTGTTATCGCCTTTGCTTCCTCGGTGTACTCCACATTTTGTTACTAACAAAGAGACTTTCTATATCGGAAATTCAGTTTGGGATGAGACTTCGCATTTTAGTAGTGTACGTCAAGGATGTCCACTCATAAAAGTTTTATAGCGTACTGTCCCTAAAACTGTGATATACAGGGCTCTAGAGGTTAAGCGCAAGACATATATATCTTATATACAAGTCATGAAATCTGTAAATCAGTATGGAGAAATAGCTCAGGCAGTCTGTACCTGGTTGTCATGTAGATGATTAGGGTTCAATCACACGTGAAGAGAGTACTTCATTATTATTATTTGTTTTAAAATTATGAAAAGTTTTAAACTAAATTTCTTATTTACAATATTATTAAATACATGATGTACAAATTTATTTTATTTTGAATGAGGCTTATAGCAAATTACATTATTTCTTAACGCCGATTAATTAAAAATGCATTTTAAGATTAATGTAGATATATTAAAGCGTTGAATAATATTGTCACTCAATTTGTTAACAAAATAATGGCGATAATGTAAGCTGGGAAAATTTTGTAAATATGTGTTGTATATTAGAAGAAACGGGATCTTCATGATAAAGCTGCCCTATTGTAAGTATATAAGCAAGCTGAAGGCCAGGAAGAGTTAAATTAGCAATAAAAATTAAAAGAAATATTATTGATGGTAGGTTTGAACTCGGATCGTCCAAATATCAGACACACACGTTACCAACTGAGATATTTCATCAAAAATAGGAGGCCGTTCACTCACAGAACTATAAGTTATATGTGATGTATCGTGCACGTAAAACCTTAGAGACCTTTTTCTTGGAATTTCAGGATAATGCGCTTTAAGACTTGTATGAATAGACACCCTTGTGGTATACTACACTCCTGGCCATTAAAATTGCTTCACTTCGAAGATGACGTGCTACAGACGCGAAATTTAACCGACAGGAAGAAGATGCTGTGATATGCAAATGATTAGCTTTTCAGAGCATTCACACAAGGTTGGTGGCGGTGGCGACACCTACAACATGCTGAAATGAGGAAAGTTTCCAACCCATTTCTCATACACAAACAGCAGTTGACCGGCGTTGTCTGGTGAAACTTTATTGTGATACCTCATGTAAGGAGGAGAAAAGCGTACCATCACGTTTCCGACTTTGATAAAGGTCGGATTGTAGCCTATCGCGATTGCGGTTTATCCTATCGTGTCATTGCTGGCGCGTTGGTCGCGATCCAATGACTGTTAGCTGAATATGGAATCGGTGGGTTCAAGAGGGCAATGCGGAACCCCTTGCTGGATCCCAACGGCCTCGTATCACTAGCAGTCCATATTACAGACATCTTGTTTGCATGTCTGTAACGAATCATGCAGCCACGTCTCGATCTCTGAGTCAACAGATGGGGACGTTTGCAAGACAACAACCATCTCCACGAACAGTTCGACGACGTTTGCAGCAGTATGGTCTATCAGCTCGGAGACCATGGCTACGGTTACCCTTGACGCTGCATCACAGACTGGAGCGCCTGCGATGGTGTACGCAACAACGAACCTCGGTGCACGAATGGCAAAACGTCATTTTTTCCGGATGAATCAAGGTTCTGTTTATAGCATCATGATGGTCGCATTCATGTTTGGCGACATCGCGGTGAACGCACATTGGAAGCGTGTATTCGTCATCGCCATACTGGCGTATCACCTGGCGTGATGGTTTGGGATGCCACTGGTTACACGTCTCGGTCACCTCTCGTTCGCATCGACGGCACTTTGAACACTGGCCGTTACATTTCAGATATGTTGTGACCCGTGGCTCTACCCTTCATTCGATGCCTGCGAAACCCAACATTTCGGCAGGATAATGCACGAACGCTTGTTGCAGGTTCTCTGCGGGCCTTTCTGGATACGGAAAATGTTCGACTGCTGCCATGGCCAGCACATTCTCTAGATCTCTCACCAACTGAAAACGTCTGGTCCATGGTGGCCGAGCAACTGGCTCGTCACAATACGCCAGTCACTACTCTTGACGAAGCGTGGTATCGTGTTGAAGCTGCATGGGCATCTGTACCTATACACGCCATCCAAGCTCTGTTTGACTCAATGCCCAGGCGTATCAAGGTTGTTATTACGGCCAGAGATGGTTGTTCTAGGTACTGATTTCTCAGGATCTATGCACCCAAATTGCGTGAAAATGTAATGACATCTTAGTTCTAGTATAATATATTTGTCCAATGAATACCCGTTTATCATCTGCATTTCTTCTTGGTGTAGCAATTTTAATGACCAGTAGTGTACTGTCTTGCAAAGTTATATCCGTAACTGAATATCCGATACCGAAAGGTGTCATAAACCACTTTGATCTTGCCGCCCCTAATCTACATACTAAGTACATATTACTCATGAGAGTAATTAATAATGCATTTAAACTTTGTTCAGAAATCATCTATATCCATCTAATTAATTATATCCTTTTATTGTATAAGTAGGAGGCTAACAACTGCTTTTCGAGTCTTTGTAGGAAGCATAATCTGGTAGTCATCTTTACCGATTTATTAACTTTAGTAAGAATAATCTTTATCTCTACATTGACATTGTTGATATGGTTAAGCTTTCTTATATCTACGATGTCTACAACCCAGCACAGGTAAATTTAATTGACACACTATTGAGGATGTATACCACACACGATCACACAGACAGAGCTACACGGACGTGAGCACAGCCTCCAGAAATATCGACGCTTCTACCATGTATATCCTCCTTTTGCAGTAATGAAAGCTGTAATTCTCCCATGGAGACTATCGTAGAGGTTCCGAATGTAGTATTGCTGAATGGCTGCCATGTAATTTCTGTCTGGTCCTTCATTTCGACCAAATTTCGTGCTACTAATACAGACCGCGTAACATGACGTTTCATCCAGTCCCAAACATGCTCAATGGGGGAAAGATATAGGGATAATGATGGACAGCGTAGCTGACGTGCAGTTAGAAGAACAAGTTTTATTGGATACGTGTGGCCGTGCATTGTCCTGTTGGAAAAGCATATCGCCTTGTCGGTTCATGGACGGTGGCAAGACGGGTTAAATGATATTTTCAAGGTATCGTGCACGGTTCAATTTTCCCTCGACAATCACAAGAGGAGAACGGCTAGTGTAAGATACGGTTCCCCACACCACGATTCCAGGTGTCGGCCCCGTCTACCTCTGTCGCGTACACTCCAGAGTTTAGCGCACCCCTGCACGACACCACACATGCGTACGACCAGAATCACCACCGAGGCAGCTGCGACTCTCATCACTGCAGTAAACACGTGTCCATTCGTCCCTACATAAATGCCTACACCAATGGCGGCGGGAGGAACGACGTTGGGGCGTGAGCGAAGGACACCTTAACGGCACGCGTGATCATTGTGTGGGGAGCCATATTTTACACTACTCCTCCAGTGATCGTCTACATTGAATAGTTCACGGAACATTGAAACCATCATTCAACCCATTTGGTGTCACTCATGCACCAACAAGACGATATGCTTTTCTAACAGAGCAATGCACGTCCATATGTATGCACCATCCAACATGCTCTTCAAGGTGTACGTCAACTACCCTGACAAGCACCATTCCCAGATATGTCCCCCACTGATCCTGTTGTGGACCGCATGAAACGTCATGGGCATAATTGAATACTGGATACAATCTGTCGGCTTTCCCCAATGGCGTCATATCTAAGTCTTACAAGATAAGCTACTTAGCTATACCAACTGCAAAAAAAAAAAAAATAAATAAATAAATAAATAAATAAATAAATAAATAAATAAATAAATAAATAAATAAATAAAAAAATATATAAAAAAATAACTATCAGCAAATAGAAGCAACTTGATAATGTTGTCGCGTTGAAAGAGAATCAGGCTTGTCGATTGAAAGCAGGCTTATTGCGAACTGAAACGTACACGCAGCACTGACTGCCTCTCGGGCAAGGTGCTCTGCTATTTATACACAGACAATGTACCAGAAATTAGAAGAATACTTACCATAAGAAACAAGTAGAAATTACAAGTGAACATAAGAAACATGTAGAACATTGTGGAAATGTTAATTACGAAGAAATAAGTTTTTGCCGGTGGACGGAATTGAACCGGTGACTCTCAGCACCGCAGTTGGTGACGCTATCGCTGCGCCACTCCGGCAGTAGGTTTCCGTGGGGTCACGCGGCAATATCGTAATACTTTTGTATTGTAGATAAAAAATAGTCTGTGATTCTCTTCGTAAACTACAGATTGCCGGCCGCAGTGGCCGAGGTGACTGAGGCGCTCCAGTCACGGTCAGCTCGGCCACTACGGTCGGGGGTTCGAATCCCCCCTGGGGGCATGGATATTTGTGCCTTCTTTAGTCTTAGCTAGTTCATAAGGAGTTTGTAAGCTTAGGGACTGATAACCCCGTAGTTAAGTCCCATAAGTTGTACAAACATTTAAAATATTTTTGAAAACTACGGATTATCACAACAGAATGTACCATCAATCACAGGTCTCAGCCGAAAGTTCGCGCCTTCGGAGCTCACTTGCGAAAAACTCTTTGTTTACCTATATCTTACTATCAGAGAGAATCTATATGTCACTTTTTAAACACTAAATCTTAATGTATAATATAAGTTTTTCTTGTAAACAAACTATTGTCTTTAACTCAGATATGACGTCACTGGTCAAAGCCGACGGGTCGTATCCCGGACTTCAATTGACCCACGTCATGTTGGGCGGTCTGCATGAGCGGCACGAAATGTGACCCGACAGATGGAATCTGCATGGCAGGCCATTCCACACGACCACATTCGTCACCTCTACGAGGGTCTCTGTGGAAGAGTTACAGCTGGCATTGCTGCAAAAGGGGGATATAAATGGTACTAACCTCGACATTGCGCACGCTCTGCTGACTGTAATCACGTGCGTACGGCTCTGGCTGTATAACCGTGTGTTGTATACATTCAGAATGTTTGAATGAAATTTTCCTCTGCTGGGTCCACGAATTCACGGTCTAATTTTTAAGTTTGCAGGTGTGTATTTACATTGCGTATTAACTGTCAATTTAGTTGATCAAGACAGTTTTCAAAATATCTTTCTAAGCAGTTCACAAGACTACTTGTTGTGCAACATGCAACGACTCCATGGATGCCCCAGTCTATACCGGCTTGTTTCAAGGCGCACATCAACTAGTATTCACGTATGGGTATATCCGCGCTACCCTGGGTAGACATTATTTGAAAGCCTCTAAAACACAGTGTAATAGGATAACCGTCAAAAGCACCCTACATTTAACATTATTTGTACTAAACCTGTAATTCACTTCTCTATTACTTCGTATAGAAACAGTTTCGAACTTAATAATTATGGTTTCTATTATGTCTTTCAGATATGAAATTCCATGTGTCTAAAAATTTCATAGTTTCCTCTCTCGACATTCATCGATAGATTACAATGGCGACCGTTCAAAATGCAAAACCAAGAAGGACTGGACACATCACAGCCAAATGTATTTGGAAACTAACACGTTCCACAAATGAAAATGAAGACTAATGAAAAATGAAAAATTAATTAATTGTTGTTCCTACATGTTCCCAAAGTTGTTATTGTGTTGCAGAGGGTGGTTAACTCATGCTTGTCATCCTCGAGTCATCGACCAGCCGTTTCCGCTAGGTGAGAGCACCGGAAAACACGAAGGCCAAGACAGAAATCCAATTCGATGGACGTAAAAGAAACCTTCATTAGTGCATACTCCATACTCCTGATTTAAACTGGCTTTCGCAAGCTCTTGAGATATTGGAGGACAACACGCACCAACATCTAGAGGTACAACGCCGGGTGCTTTTTTTACCGCCAATACAACAGATATTGAGAGATTTATACCAAATAATTTAACGAAAGTGGGACTTATCCGCTGAGGTACAGAAGCAGGATAGATCACTTTTGTAAAAGCAAAGAAAAAGCATGCCAAATTTAGATAGACACAAAATACCCTAGACAGACAATCATTTACAGAAACTCGAAATTTAAGTCGAACTTCAATGCGAGAAGCTTATTATAGTTTCACCAACGAAACCCTGTCCGTAATATGGTAGAAAATCCGAAGATCGTATATTAAATATATTAGTGGAGAAACAAAATATATTCGCGACGCCATAGCAATGGTGATCCTGCTGATCCCATTTCTGCTAAAACAGAATTGACAAACATAGCTTTCCGAAATTCCTTCCCAAAGAAGTCAAAGCAAATACTCCAGAATTCGAATCAAGAACAGCTGCCAGCATGCGTAATTTAGAAGTAGATATCCGTGGAGTACTAAGGAACTGAAATCACTTATCAAAAGCAAGTCTGCCGTCGCAGGTTGCATTCCGGCTAGGTTCCTTTCCATCCACATTCACATCCACACACATACTCCGCAATCCACCCAAAGGTGCGTGTTGGAAGGTACTCAGTGCCACAAGTAGTTACTTGCTTTCTTGTTCATTATCATATACGAACACTATCTCTCCGATCTTATCCTTGTCGTCTATACGTGAAATGTATCTTGGCGGCAGTAGAACCGTTCTCCACTCTACCTCAAATTTCCGCGCTCTACATTTCTTTAACAGTGCTTCTCTAAAAGAACCTCGCCTTCCCTCCAAAGACTCCCAGTTGAGTTCCCGAAGAATTTCAGTAACACTCGCGCACTGATCGAATCTACCAGTTACAAACCTAATCGCCCGCCTCTGAACTGCCTCTATGCCCTCCTTTAAACCGATCTCGTGGAGATCTCAAACTCTTGAGCAATACTCAAGACGGGGTTTTATAAGCATTTTATATGCGGTCTCCTTCACAGACGAATCACACCTTACCTAAATTCTTCCAATACAGCGTAGTCAACCATTTGCCTTCTTCACGACTGTCCAGATATGCTCGTTCTATCTCTCACTGCTGTGCAGCTTTACACCTAGGTATGTAATGGACGTAACGCTGTCAAGCAGCACACTACTAATGCTGTATCCTAATATTACGGGATTGTTTCTTCGACTCATCTGCATCACCTTACACTTTTCTACATTAAGAGCTAGTTGCCATTCCTTACACCACCTATAAATTTGGTCCAAGTCAATCTGCATCCTACTACATTCATTCAATGACGACACCCTCTTGTACACCACAGCATATTCAGCAAACAGCCACAGATTTCAACTGACTCTATCCGTCAGATCATTTATATAGATCGTAAATAACAGCGGTCCTATCCCACTTTCCTGAGGCACCACAGACGATACCCTAGTCTCCGAGGAACACTCGCCATCGAGGACAACGTACTGGATTCTATTACTTAAGTAATCTTCGTGTCACTAACATAGTTCTGTACCTATTCCATAACCTCGTACCTTCGTTAGCAGTCTGTAGCGCGGTACCGTGTCAAATGTCTTTCGAAAATCGATAAATATACAGTGTGTCCGTTTCCCTTCTTCCATAGAACGCGAGATGTCATGAGAGATAAGGGCAAGCTGTGTTTCGCACGATCGATGATCCCTACTGCATGAATGGACAGAAGCTTTTCTGTCTCAAGAAAATTTACTATATTAGAAATGAGAATATGTTCAAGAATTTTACAGCAAACTGGTGTTAATGATATAGGTCTCTAATTTCGTGGGTCCACACGAGATTTACCTGTGCATTTTCCAGTCTCTTTGTTACTTTGCGCTGGAACAAAGATGCGCGATAAGTGCAATCTAACTAAGGGGCTAATGCCGCCGAGTACTCTTTGGAAAACCGGATTGGTATCCCATCTGGACACTGTGACTTTTTTGTTTTCAACTCTCTCAGCTGCTTTTCTACACCAGCTATGCATATTACTATGTCCTTCATTTTGTAGTACGACTATCATGACCCTCCCGCGTGAATGAATTCTTGGATGTTAAATTTATAACTTCGGTCTTCATTTTGCTGTCTTCTATCACCACCGCAGCATGATGAGCGAGTGACTGGACAGAGACCTTTGATCCGCTTACCTACTTTCGGTTTCCCGGCAAGATCTTTGCTAAGGTGTGACCGCGGTAGCTTGCATTTATCGCGTATCTTTAATTCAGTGCAAAGTTCCTAGTGATTGGAAAAAGCGCAGGTGACTTCCGTTTATAAGAAAGGAAAGAAAACTGGCTAACATAATTAAAGGCCGATATCGTTGACATCAGTTTGGTGTAGAATTTTGGAGCATATTCTCAGTTCGAATATAGTAAATTTCCTTCAGACGGAAAAGCGTCTTTCTACGAACCAGCACTGGTTCAGGAAACATCGTTCATGTGAAACTCAGCTTGCGCTTTTCTCACATGACATATTGCGAGCCATGAATGAATGGCTACAGGCGGATAGTGTTTTACTCGACTTCAGAAAGGCGTTTGACGCGGTGCCACACTGCAGACCCCTAACGAAGATACGAGCTTATGGAATAGGTTCACAGATTTGTGACTGGAAGACTTCCTAAGTAATAGAACCAAGTACGTTGTTCTCGATGGCGAGTGTCCATCAGAGAGGAGTGGTCATCAGAGACGAGTGTATCGTCAGGCGTTCCCCAGAGGAGTGTGATAGGACCGCTATTAGTTTCTATCTATATAAATGATCTGATGGACAGACTAACTTGTAATTTGCGGCTGTTTGCTGATGATGCTGTGGTTTATGGGACGATGTCGTCTTTAACTAACTGTAATAGCATACAGGATGAATTAAACAATATTTCTAGTAGGTGCGAAGAATGTAAGGTAGAAAAATGTAAGGTGGTACGCGTGAGTAGCGAAAAAAATCCCATAATATTCGAATACAGCATTAGTAGTGAGCTTGTTGATGTAGTTGCGTCGTTCAAATATCTAGGCGTAACATTGCAGAGCGATATGTAATGGAACCAACATATAAGGACAGTTGTGAGTAAGGCGGACAGCCGACTTCGGTTTATTGGGAGAATTTTGGGAAGATGTACTTCATCTGTAAAGGATACCGAGTATAAAACGCTTGTATGCCCACGTCTTGAGTATTGCTCAAGTATTTGGGACTCGCAGCAGATCAGTTTAAAGGAAGACATAGAAGCAGTTCAGAGGCGAGCAGCTAGGTTTGTTACTGGTAGGTTCGACCAATGCGCGAGTGTCACGGAAATGCTCCGGCAACTCTATTGGGGATCGCTGGAGGAAAGACGACGTTCTTTTCGTAAATTTCTGTTGAGAAAAATTTAGATGGTAGGAATTTTAAGCTGAGTGTAGTACGATCTTGCTGCCACCTACTTACATCTCGCGTAGTGATCACAATGACAAGATAAGAGAAATTAGGGCTCGTACGGAGGCATATAGTCATTCTTTTTTTCCTCGTTCTATTTGGGAATGGAACCGCCTATTTTATGTAATTCTATCCTTTCTGAACATCTGCCACTTTGTAATAATTTCTGTGAAACTTTCATCCGGCTTCAGCCAACTTTTACTAGATATAATGATTTGTGCATCAGTACTTTCTTTTAGCGCTTGGAGCTCTGGTATATTGTCTACACTTATAAGACAATTTACAACTGTTACCCCAATGTTTTCTAGATATGGGTTCATACTGTGTGTTACATGCACACTTTGAGACTGAAAGTCCTTTTATGTTTCCCAATAACTTCTGACCTAAGCAACCGCTCAGCCTGGGCCACATTGCACCGCTATCCATGTATTTGCTTTCTAGGTGTAGTGGATGCTTGAACTATTAAACGGAACCCGGATCACATCCACCCTAAGGCAAAAGTCATGGAATCTGCACCATATACGTTAGCTGAAACGTTTCAGCTTCTGATTCCTACTCCTCCGCTTCAGATAGCCGTGCAAAACTGTAGAGAATCACTTCCGATCCAAAAGTGACACACTTCGTTGGTACCGACATGAGCCATCATCTGAATTTGGTGGCATCCTGTGCTCTTCATGGCATTCGTAACGACCATTTTTGGAATGACGGAGTGTACATTGGATTTCTTCCCCTCCCAAGCAGACGTATCCCTAAAGGGCCCCATTTCAAACGTAACTTGGGAGTTCCCAATTACAAATAATCCATCATAATCATCACTTGCAATTCCTCTTGTACAAATATGACGTCTTTCGCTTGCTCATACTTATCTTCGCGTGATATGAATAATCCTTACAGGATTGCGTATACTCAGTATGCTCACAATGTTGTAAAATGTTTCTGTACTGCAAGTGATTACTAGCAAAGTATACTCATCCTTGAATAATCGGAGTGAACCATAAAATTTTTTATCTGTTTCAAGATTCAACGTGAACATCTTTGTATGGATCCTAAAACAAATATACTGGACGAAACCAATAAAGACAAGAAAGATTAAATGAAATGTTCGTTCTTACAAAGATTAGTAGCTTGGAAGGTGGGGGGGAGACGTTTGACCGTCGTTCGCCGGATGTACTCTGAACACTGCGCCATCGTGAGCTGTCTGTGGCATAATGATACCGCACAGAAAAAAGGAAAGAGAATAAAACGTTTTGTTTCTTACGATTTCCTCTTCTTTAGTTTCCTTCATGGCAGAACTAGGGCGAATACAATCGCGAAACTCTTAAGTTGTCCGATGTGGTGTATTTCTACACTGTCACTATATGCATATCACTTATTTATATTAGTGTAAATTTGTGAGTATTATGAGCTATGATAAAGGAAATTATTTTACTTACTCGAATTGTTCACTGTTTATTTATTTATTTATTTATTATCAGTTCAAATGTTCAAATGTTTGTAAATCTATCGGACCAAATTGCGTGGTCATCAGCCCGTAGCTTACAAACTAGTTAAACTAAGGTAAACTAACCTAAGGACAACAACACACACACCCATGCCCTAGGGAGGACTCTAACCTCCGACGGCGAACAACCGCGCGCTCCGCAGCGAGGCACCTTAGACCGCTCGGCTACTCCACCGCGGCTTTATTATCAGTCCTCACTCCAATGCCTTTCTTGAATGTGCCCACGATTTTTTTATTGTTTGTTATTTTCGGTTTTCGTTTGTTGTCTTTTGCTTATATAAGAGATGAGGAGAGGTAAGGAGAAAGATAAAATCTAATTATTGTAACTCTAGTGGCGATATAGTTAGTGAGCGCATACTTGTTGCAGTTAATTACATAGTGTCCGATTTAAGAAGCAACAGCTGAAGCCGGCTGCGGTGGCCGAGGAGACTGAGGCGCTTCAGTCACGGTCTGCACGGCCACTACGGTCGGGGGTTCTAATCCCCCCTCGGGCATGGATATTTGTGCCGTCTTTAGTATAAGGTAGTTCATAAGTAGTTTGTAAGTTTAGGGACTGATGACCCCGTAGTTAAGTCCCATAAGCTTAACAAACATTTGAACATTTTGAACAACAGCTGAAATATCGAAGGGGAATGCCAGACATAAATTATAGAACAGGAATCAGAGAGGGAAGAAAGAAGTTGGAATGCAAAACAGAACTGATCAATATAAAGCAGTCATCAAGACGTAAAGTGCACAGGCTTCTGTTGTACTTAGAGCAGGTGGCTGTTAATCCCCATAAACATCTAGTTAATTACGAACGTTAACTATTTAAAGAAAAAACACATGTAGTGTTTCAAGAAACAGTATTAATTGAGTAGTCTTGAAATATGCTACAGCCTCCTCTGAGTCAGTGTAGTAGAAGATTAGAGTAGTGTAAATGCAGTGCGCTCCGAGTGCCGTAAGAAGTTACTTTTCCCACGCTCCGTACGCGAAAGATCAGTGAGTCGAGACTGCCACGCGGTGTGTAGGCTGCGGATGTGGATGTAGACATATTAGGTGCGATGCGTGTGTTGAACTACGGTGTCGATGGTCAGGGCGGATGCGCCGTGTGGAGCAAGGTGCCAATACCCGAGAGGCGAGCGTGCAGGTAACGGCCATACGGCGCCCGCCCTCTTAACGCGATTACGTTTGAAATATGATAGCGACCGATCGATAGCGAGCGATTGTCGACGGCGCGGTCCAGCTGATTCGGACACGCCGGCCGGTACTGCAGCTTCCTTTTCCGTTTCTATCTCGTCCCGGGATCCGGCCGGCGATTTATAGCTTAGCGAGAACAAGAAGTGTCTGAACGTTTTCCGATATTCCTATAGCTCAGACAGCTCCCACACACATACACACCTTCCTCCAGTTAGGGGGCACCGCTTCTCTTCTATTTTCTTCCACACTCGCTCCCCTTTTTATGCTCTCCTTTCTCTCACACCTCGCATCTAATCTCCTCCCATATCTTTCTGTCTCTTACAAATCTCTCCTCATATTTCACGCACCCAACATAACACTCTTCATTTTATTCTATTTCCGCAGTTCTCTGCTTTCTTTTTCCTCTCGTCTTTTTTTTTCGGCGATCCTCAGACGCCCTTGCATTTTATGTGAATTCGTAAACACGACGGGGCAATTATATGGAAGCCGCGCTCCTGTTGTGGCACTGAGGGTTAAACTTTACATTTCATCCCTGTCGAACGCATCTGTAAGCATATCAGCCTTCTCGTCTAAGGCAAGAATATTTCAATATGTAAACGACTGTAAACCTGAACAAGAGAAGTGCTCCTGAACACAAGCGCAAGGAATAACTAGAACGCTGCTGTTAGTCTAAATTTCTGTTTCTATTGACTGTAATATTTTCATGAAAAACTTGAACCAGAAGTGGTCTATAGGTGTTACTGATATCGATGGGTGGTTTTGGGCATAGTAAACTTTAAAAATCCTCCTCTATCACAAATTTAACGCTAACATTTAAATTTGTTTTCAAATTGCATTTAAGTAATTATCATACAAATGCATATCCGTTTTCTTCAATTTGTGAAATGCTAAGAGGTTCTCTTGGCAAATGTATATCTTCCTAAGAATATTACGAAGGTTATACCAGTGTCTAGCTTCTGTAATGAAATGAAAGAAAAACACATATCTATATCGAAGTTTGGAGTTTGGAGTTTGGAGTTTTTAGGGGGACTAAAGTGCGAGGTCATAAGTCCCCCAAGAAACACATTTACACTAATGAACTCCCTCTAACATTTTAATTAGTTTCACTACCATCAATCTAACTGTATGGAATCACTGATAAAATCTTAATTTTATCTTACCGTTGTATAAGAATAAATTCCTGAATAATATAAAATAAGTTTTTCCTTTTTAATGTAAGAGGCCACTTGGCCCAGTAAGTTGGACTTCGCTCTTTTAAAATTTTGAAACACTGAAAACTATAACGATTTTTCAAAAGTACTCTGACATACTTCCTCTTTTTGGTCTGATTTATCTAATTTTATTATGATGATCATGTCTCCCTATGTAGGTGGGTGCTAACAAATTAATATATTCCAATTCGGAAGAGATATTTGGTGACAGATATTTTGTAAACAGATCTCGCCGCAACGAATAAGGCCTTTCTTTTAATGATTTCCATCCTAACTCGTGCATCATTTCCGTGACACTCTCTCCCCCATGTCGCGATAATGTAAAACGAGCTGCCCTTCCCTGAACTTTCTCTAAATTGTCCGTGAGACCCACCTAGTGTGGATCCCACAATGCGCAACAGTGCAAGTGTAGTAAACACTATACTGACCTGTATGTTTCTGCGTATGTCAGGTCATCAAACACATTTGGTCGTCCAATGTGGTAGTTTATATGTAGTAGCAGTTTGTCGTCACCTCGTAAAATATGAAACCTAAACACAGACTTCGAAATCAGGATTTATTGTGAAATTGCTGATACTCTACGACTCATGCTCCTTGCAATGATTATCATCGCCCAATATCAACTACCGAAGTACTAATATGTTCGTAACACACTAACGTGGAACAAATTGTTATGGTATCGTTTCTCGTCATCGAGGCCCACACACGTTCAAAAATATCTGTCCGCAATCGGCTGCCGGCCGCAGTGGCCGAGCGGTCTGCGGCGCACCAGTCACAGTCTGCACGGCCGCTACGGTCGGGGGTTCGAATCCCCCGTCGGGCATAGATGTTTGTGTCGTCTTTAGTATAAGGTAGTTCATAAGTGGTTTGTAAGTTTAGTGACTGATGACCCCGTAGTTACGTCCCTTAAGCTCAACATTTTTTCGCAATCGTCTCTCTAGTACTTGATCTACAACATCAACAGAGCTGAAAACAAGAACGCGAAGATATCGAAAATAAGTTATTGGGAGGTGGGGGACCTTGAGAATGCTGACCTACAATCGATACTTTTGCTGTTGGAACGCCGTCTATCGGTACTTAGGTTTTCTAACTTACGAGAAAATGAAACGATGACAATTTATGTCACTCTAATTTGCGCTTCGATTTGGATGATGCGAAATAAACGTATTGTTGTAACATTCGCATGATTGATTGCTCTGCTACATATTGGGGGTAACTACGTATTTGAGGACGTATGTTTATAATGAGTATTTTTTGTGTCCCTCTACTCGAACATGCGGGAAAAAGAGACAGCACATAGACTTAAATATAACTGAGGTGATGACGGCCAGTGATCCCTTGATGCAGATGCAAACCATGCTCGGTCACTTCACGACAATCGGCGAAATGCCGCTAGTAAAGAGAATAATGGTCAGCAGCCTACGTCAGTAGCATCAGTATAAGATGTAAATTTCGGTCTCACGGGAAGCGTTTGACGGTAGTCCGTGCAGCTGTAGTGACCACTGTGTTCAAATGTTTGTAATACTATGGGACCAAACTACGTTGGTCATCAGTCTCTAGACTTACAAAATACTTAAACTAACCTAAGGACAACACACACATCCTTGCCTGAGGGTGAATTCGCACCTCCGACGCGGGAGGCCGCACGATCCGTAAACGTGGCTTTCCAGACCATTGTGTCCTGTTGGTAAATTAGTCAGCGCAGCTAAATAGTAAACGTTAATCCTGGATTCTAATCCCGGTGCGGTACAAATTATCAAATTTCTTTATTGATAGAATCTCTTTCAAGCCAGGTGTTTTGATTCGAAACTTAGATAATTTCAGTATTACAACATCCAACATTTTTGTCAAACGCCGAACGCCACTTCAGCCTCTCCCCAAAGACCCCGTTAAAAACGTAATTATTGTAGTGACAAGGCATGTAGTTATCATACCGTCCTTCTGGACGACGAAGACGCAGTTATTATTTCACCTTTCAGAAGGTCTACAGTCAGCCTAAGAAGGCAAGGTACACCGCATTCTAGTCGTTCAACGGAAAAAAAATCTAGCAATACTGTGGATATAAATCATATCCTCCTAGTTGCAGCCATATACGTTAAAATACAATTTAAAAAAATAATCAGTGTGTGGGGTGTCATCGACGGTGAACGTCACATCACGTGATCAGAGAAGCTTGAAACAACGCAATAAGTAGCTCACTGGCTGGCCGCTGTGAGACAGTGGGCTGTGCACCAAGGGGCCAGCTTGTCAGCAAGCTATCACGCTTTTTCAAGTCTTCTCTGAAGTCATGCTCTGACTTTCGTGCAACAACCAGTTTTTAACGTTGGCCTAGAGACGCCGGAAGTATGATAGACGTTCGCTTTCAAGGGAGCCTTCCAAGCATCTAGAATCTAGGTTGATTACCGTAGTAAACAAACGTTCACTTGACGAGTGGCATGGTCTTTTGTGGCACTCTTCTTATGTTATTCGCAAAGTCAATGCCAAGAATGAATTTATTCGCGAAGTTTCAAACATAAGAGCTCTAAAATTATAGTTGCAAACGTAATTTTATTATTTCTGTTAGTGATCAAAATATATGCTTACAGTCGGCCGCGGTGGCCGAGGGGGCTGAGGCGCGTCAGTCACGGTCTGCACGGCCACTAGGGTCGGGGCTTCTAATTCCCCCTCGGGCATGGATATTTGTGCCGTCCTTAGTGTTAGCTAGATCATAAGTAGTTTGTAAGTTTAGGGACTGATGACCCCGTAGTTAAGTCCCACAAGCTATACAAACATTTGAACATTTTTTATATGCTTACATTTTTCAAACTTTATTCTTTATTACAATACATATATTTCCTATGAGAATGGATAACCTAATATCACTCTCATGCTTTGTCGGCATGTTCTTAGATTCATCAGATTTATATACTACTACCATACCTATGAATTTCAACGTAACTCACTTGAAACTGAACCATTTTTATTTCAAGATTGTAGCTGTGAGAAATAATATTTGCAAATAAAGCCGGACTTCCCTGCGTTTTAACTGAAGGCTATGGTATAATACTATAGATGGCAGTTTGATGCTTCCGAATGCGCTGAGTATGTTCTCAGTAAAGCTTCATGCCTTCTGCAGATAACACTCAAATCAACTTACAGTGACAGTGGTAATGCTTAATGCACTGTCGGTGTCCCCTCTGCAGTAATTAGCGGATCACGTAGCAGCTTTCAGCTTTCGTGGAGGGTGCTCGAGAACCGAGATTAGTGCCAGTTTACGTGAAATCGCCGTAATACGCGCTAATCCGTTTGTAGATATGACGCGCCGCTTTCTTCTGAGCACGGCGATAAATCTCGCCCTTGAGAAGCGCCGCCTTTTGTGAGCGCCAACAATTGATCACGAAACAAACGGATATTGTGGCCGTGCGCGCAGCCACACACCGCCTGCCCTGTTCCTCCCTCCGCTTTACCTACCCATTTGGCCTTTCCGCGCGAAACTACGTAACTTCATTACTGTCGGTACATGCCGCGCAGCTGCTGTTTCCAACACTGATGTCGATTAAGTGCTTCCTACCTAACATGGCGTTGGACCTAGTGGACTTTGGCTAGTGACATATGACAGGATCTCTAAAGTTTGTACTAATAACCACTTAATGGTGCTAGTGAGATGTTTCTACCGTGTGTCTTTACTGTTATAACAACAGTGGCAACTCGGAGTGTTTAAATAAAATATATTGTGAAAAAGTTTCTTATGAAAGATTTAATTGCACGAATTTTATTATTCTAATAATGGTGTAATTTAACAAAAATGGCTCAAACCTGTCCCATAAAGTGATAGCTGTCGGTGTCCGCCTCCGTAGCTCAGCGGCAGCGTCACTGACTACCACGCAAGAGGCCCGGGTACGATTCCCGGCAGGGGACTGGGTGTTGTGTGTTGTCTTAATCATCATCATCATTGGCACGTAAGTCGCCCACGCGGCGTCAAATAAAAAGACTTACATTAAGGCGGCCGAACAATACCGCAAGGAACTCCCGGTCAAGAAAGCCATAAGCTCATTTCATTTCATAGCTGTCGGTCTATTTAGGATCTTTACAATTCCAGAAAGAAACTTTTTACTCTGCAGCGTAGTGTGCACTGATTTGAAACTTTCTGGCATATTAAAATTGTGTGCAGGAACCGGGACTCGAACCTGGAACCTTTTCCTTTCGCGGTTAAGTGCTCAACCGACTGAGCTATCCCGACACGACTCAAGATGCCGCCTCACAACTCTACTTCCGCCAGTACCTCGCCTCCTACTTTCCAAACTTCACAGAAGCTCTACTGCGAAACATGCAAGACTAGCACTCCTGGAAGAAAGGATATGGTGGAGACATGGCTTAGCCACAGCCTAAGGGATGTTTCCAGAATGAAACTTTTCACTCTGCAGCGTAGTGTGCGCTGATATGAAACTTCCTGGCAGATTAAAATTGTGTGCCCGAACCGAGACTCGAACCTGGGACCTCTGCCTTTCGCGGGCAAGCGCTCTACCGACTGAGCTATCCCGACACGACTCACGATGCCGCCTCACAATTCTATTTCCGCCAGTACCTCGCCTCCTACTTTCCAAACTTCACACAAGCTCTCCAGCGAAACATGCAATATTAGCATTCCTGAAAGAAATTTACAATTGCTTTTCAGGTTCTTGTCCCGTCAGCGCCTTATTTCGTATGTAAAGAAGCGAAGCGTTCCCAGTGACTATAAAAATGCGCAGGTCTTCTTATTTTCTAAAAGGGTATCCAACAGACACAGAGAATAGACTCATTTAGGTGTCACCTGCCTGTTGAAGGGTTTGGAACAGATTTTAAATGAACCTGCAGAGGATAGGCGTGTGCTGCAGGGATTGGCACATGACCCTAGGGTTGCCAGTTGGTCAATAATCGCCTGGATTTTTCCCAATTTTATACTATATCCTGACATCAAACAAAATACAAAATCTCATAAATTCCCCATCAAATTAAGAATTTCGATGTACTGCACACTTTCATTTGTCTCTCACTTCATGGAACTAGCATGTACCAAAATAAAAAAAATGTTCAAATGTTTGTATAGCCTATGGGACTTAACTACGGAGTCATCAGTCCCTAAACTTACAAACTACTTATGAACTAACTAAGACTAAGGACGGCACAAATATCCATGCCCGAGGCGGGATTCGAACCCGACCGTAGTGGCCGTGCAGACCGTGACTGAAGAGCCTCAGTCCCCTCGGCCACCGCGGCCGGCTACCAAAATAAGTCAAATGATGAAATTTGGAATTATTTCTTGAAAAAAAAAAATCAAAACATTTAATAGAAATTACATCATTTGTAATTATATCAGTAAACAATGCTTAGTGTGAGAATGTATATGGCCTGTTACATACTTATACAGCAAATAGAGATATCGCATGGCCTTTGATTTAATAAAGGTTGAGTAAATAATTAGGCTTAGCTTTGATGCAAATTCGATGGTTTTATATCGTTTGTGAATTCTAATGCAGGGTCCAAATACATGTACTCAGTACCATCAAACACCAAATAACATTTCGCAACGCAAAAATTAAGTTAAACTAATGATGTGATAATAATCTTAGATTTTTGTAGCCTAATAATTTTTAACGTAATATTTTTATTTATAGTATTTGTTTTTCTGATAACAACTCTAAATTCCTGACAAGTTTTGATAACCATTCGATGCCAGGCTGGACGTTTGTGGAAGACTGCTCAGTAAGTTTGGTGTTCCCAAGGAGAAGGTAGCGCAAAACACTCGTTTGACCGATACTTGTGTGTTGTTGGTTAGTATGGAACCCTGACCAAATTAGACTGTTAGATGAGTTATAGGAGGTACAGTGAAGAGGGAAGTTTCGTCACTGGAACCTTTCAAACAGCATGAAAGGGCACGTATGAATTCGCCAAACTCCAATAGCATACGTAACGATCACTGGAGCCACATATTACATGTGCTCGTCCGGCGGTTGAGAGCTATTGCGGAATGCCATATTTCGCACATATTGTTTCTTCGCATGCCTGTGAATCTCTAAGGTTGAATTCTCGTAGAGAGATACAATACCTTCTATTGGTAAGCAAAATATGGAAATAATTTAGCCGCGGCGGAGTGGCCGAGCGGATTGAGGCGCTATGCTACGATGCGCAGGATATTCCCCGTCGGGGGTTCGAACCCTCCTCGGGCATGGATGTTTGTGCTGTCTTAAGTATACGCTAATTCATAGGTAGTTTGTAAGTTTAGGGACTGATGACGCCGCAGTTAAGTCCCATGAGCTTAACAAACATTTGAAATAATTGAAATGTTCAAATGTTTGTAGAGTCTATGGGACTTAACTACGGGGTCATCAGTCCCTAAACTTACAAACTACTTATGAACTACTTACAACTAAGGACGGCACAAATATCCATGCCCGAGGGGGGATTCGAACCCCCGACCGTAGTGGCCGTGCAGACCGTGACTGGAGCGCCTCAGTCTCCTCGGCCACCGCGGCCGGCTTGAAATAATTGAAAACCTAGGTTTCGATGGCCAGTCAGGGATGTGAACTGTTTTCTGCATCTACATTTATACTCCAAAGGTCACGTTCCGTGTGTGGTTGACTGAACGTTTTCGAGCCACTGTCACTCTCTTCTTTTTGTGTTCCAGTCTGGTATAGTTAGAGACAAAAATGTCTGCACGTAAGACATTCTATGGACTCCAATCTCTCTGAATTTATCTTGATGTTCTTTTCCCGAAAAATACGTAGCAGGAGGCAATATGTTGTTTGATTCGTGTAGAAAATCAAGCTCTCAGAATATATATACTGACTCCCATACCGCCACGCAAACCATCTTCCTTCCTTCGTCCTTCACTGAGTTCGCTGATTATCTCCGTGCTGCTTTCACGATTGCTGATAGTCGTGTAAAGAATCGTTCTGCTCCTCGCTGGATCTTTTGTATCTGCTCTAGTATTCCAACTTGGTATGGATTCCACAATCATCTTAAATCATCTAGTATTCGTGGAACAAGTCTTTTGTCAGCTACTTCATTTGTTGACAGACTACATTTTCTAAGAATTATTTCCTTGAATTTCAGTCTGACATCTGCCTGATGTCTGCCTGAAGCGCTGTTAATTTTAATTGGTCGTTCCACTTCAGACCGCTCCTTACGCGTACGTCCAGATATTTTATGTAACTTATTGCTTCCAGTGATAGTTACGCAGTTATATAGAATTGTTTATGGTGAGAGTTAATTGCCGTTCCCCGTACCAAGAGGTGATACGCTGCTGATCCTCCTCCGATTCGTTATTATTTTTGAGACTTCATTGTATCCTGCGACTTCATCCATGAAAAGCCTCATTGAACTTCCGATATTACCTAGTAGGTCATTTATATAGACTGTGAAAAGTAACCGTCCTATAACACACACTACGGATACGCGAGAATTTATTTCCTCGTCAAATGATTCATTTTGTGTTATGTTTGCAAGACACTGTTCCACACAGTCACACAGTTTTTCTGATATTCAGTACGTCCTATTTTGCTTATTAGACGACTGTATGGAATGTGTAATGGAACTGCTCACTGTAAATTTTCAGAGTGTTGATGAAAGTGACAAACCCAAGCATTACCTATGAGCTATAGTGGTGTGGAATCGGAATATTCACTTTTAAAATTATTCAAGATGACCCGTTCAAATACTTCATACCTTTAATGGTCAGTGATATAAAGTGAAAGTAAGTAAATGTAAATATTCATCAATTAAATATATTTTATTATAGATTGCAACTTCTCAGTGTCGAAATATGTTCAAACAATTAAAGCCAAGTTGACTGTGCTCTCATAACTCTCTTCAGACTCAAATTCTGTAATTGTTTACTAGCTCAAATGAAAAACCTTGATCCTCAGTATTTGCAGGCCAAAATTACTGTGTACCTTAGTATTATAACCGAAGATATTTTATAACTAAACGACTAAAACATTTACAGCAAGGACAGTTCCAAAAGTTCCCATAAGAAATATACAAAAGGAAATCGCGTTTGAGTATAAAATACATAAGGCGAGAGTTAAGTGATTTCTAATACTTGATGCCAAACTGTGGATTAATATGTTGCGTTGAAAAAAGGGCAATTGATCGGACAGAATGGCTTGACGACTGACTTTAGTTTCTATAATTTATTTTTAATATATAGATATGACGTACTTCCCAAAAGATTTACTGTCATTGTATGATTTATATTCAAAAAGTGTTTCGTCCATATTGGTTATTCAGCAGATGTTGCATATCGTCATATTTATTACACATCTTTGCTGAAATAACATTCTGATATTTTACAAAATTGCTATTATCATTATCATCATTTGACGCTAAAAAATCTTGTAGATAATTCAAGATTGAATATTTGCCTTTTTATGTGTTCATTCCTTGCGTAAAGTTATCCATTATGTTGTCTCACACTAACGCGCTTTGATACATGCAATTATATATTTCTGACGACGTTACAGCATTCAATGAATGAAATAAATCGCAATTTGCGATCAGTTATGGCTTCACTGTACTAGGTTTAGATGGAATACCAAAGTGCGGCGAATTAAAGTTTGTGCCCGGGCAGTGGTAATAGGAAAGAGACAGCGTGGAGAATGGAGATTTGGGTGTGGCGGGAGACGTGCAGGTAGGAGTCCTCTGCACTCGGCATGGTTAGTGTGTGCTTGGTGGCGGCGTGGTCACCGCGTCTGCATATGAAGCAGGAGATCCCGCTTTCGAATCCCGACTAGGCACACTTTCCGCACTTTGGTATTCCATCTAAACCTAGTACAGTGAAGCCAAAACTGATCGCAAATTGCGATTTATTTCATTTGATACATGTGTTCGTGAGAAGAAGTTATTGTGTGGACGCGAACTGTTTAGGTTAACCCATGCCATAAGAAATGTATAGTGCAATGTTACCTCGTGAAATAAATCAGCTAGATAAGTGAGAATATACGGGGTGTTTCACTAAGTGTGTTTGCGTCTGTAACTTATAAAATAATAGGTGACGGGAAATTTTAATGCGGTAGGACAACAGAAGAAATGTTACACTTTCTGCGGAGCTATGAACATAGTTTGTTGTATCATTTTCCAAAGAGTTACACCACAAAGATATACTTTTTTAAATGGAACAATAGTTTTTTTCTATCGTATATTGGATTCGTTTAAATCAGCTGCGTCCAAATCAATTTAAACTACATACCTATCACTGTTAGTTTGGGAGCTACAACCCTTCAAAGTTCCTGGGGCGGAGGCTGCGATAGCGTAGCTCACTGGCCGAGTTGCTATCCCCTGGGGCACGGCCCACTGTCTCATGACCACGAGCCAGTTAGCTACGCTGTCGTAGCCTCCGCCCCCTAAACTTTGAAGGGTTTTAGCTCCCAAACTAACTGTTATAGGAATGTAGTTTAAATTGATTTGGACGCAGCTGGTTTCAACAAATCCAATGCACGATAGAAAAAACTATTGTTCCATTTTAAAAAAATATATATCTTTGTGCTGTAAATCTTTGGAAAATGATACGATAAACTATGTTCTTAGCTCCGCAGAAAGTGTAACATTTCTTGTGTTGACCTCCAGCTTTAAAATTTCTCGTCACCTATTATTTTATAAGTTACAGAGGCAAACACACTTAGTGAAACACCCTGTATAAATTTTCAAGAAGAAATATATCCTGGTGCCAATGTTTGGCGCTGCTGTTTTGAAGAATCATGGAAATCATACGGTAAGATGCAATTACAAAATATGACAAACCTGATTTTTTAAAATAAGATTAAAATTTGTAGAGCTTATGGGACTTAACTACGGGGTCATCAGTCCCTAAACTTACAAACTACTTATGAACTAGCTACAACTAAGGACATCACAAATATCCATGCCCGAGGGGGGATTCGAACCCCCGACCGTAGTAGCCGTGCAGACCATGCTAAAGCGCCTCAGTCCCTTCGGCCACCGCGGCACAACGTGATGGGCTGCAAGTTGCAAGATAATTAGCTGTTATTTGACACACTTTTCGTCCTAAAATCTATTCAAGCGGCAATATTTAAATGCATCTCACTCAGGGCCTTGCATTTTCAGGGACTACATCGTATGGTTACGAAGTTGGATGAGCGTTGGCGGTAAGTTTTTGAGTACCCCAGGGACCCAACTGTCAGTAACTGTATCGAACGCCTTCCGAGAGTCGCGGAACTTGGCATATATCTGGGAACCTCTACCTTTTGCTTTTCTGAGACTCGTGCATGAAAACAGGGCTATGAGTTTCACGCGAACTTTGCTTTCTGGACCAATGTTGATTACTACACACGAGTTTTCCGGTCTCCAGGTAAGTAATAACACAACAGCATAAAATATTATCCAAAATACTACAATCGACCGGCGTGAGAGATATAAGCCTATAATTACGTGGGATGTAGCCAGTGGCATTCTGTACTGTTACCCTACGTGCATGGCCAACAAAGAAGTAGGTATAACATTGTCTAAAGACTATCACACCACTATAATAAGTACTTTATACTACCCGCTTCATTATCATAACAGCTGTGACTGATCAGTTAGTAACACTAGGGACTCTACTTTGGTGAACGGTGTTTTAAAACCTGTTCTGCCAACAAGATTAACGTTTCTTGGTTTAAAAAAATTTAGATAAATGTCGGCAGAGTTTCATCTGAGAAAGATACCTTTCTTTTCTCATTCCCACCCTGTGCTCCGTCTCTATAGACTTCATTATTAATCCATAAAAACTTTTACTTCTTCTTCTTCTACAGGCTAGAAGGCAAATTTTCAGAAATCATAATTAAATGAATCGTAACAAGTTTTATAAAGTATGATGTTCCCACGGAGAACATCACAGCAAATGTTGAGGCAAGAATCCGTCTGCTGGCATCGCAGTCTGCTGATGACATAAGAACACAAACGGCCAGAAGCGAAACCACCTACCAGCGATATATCTCAAACGGAAAGGAGGGTACTGACGGAAATCAATTCGGATAATAGTCTTATTGTATTTGTTTCTGATGCTGCAGTTTTGATGAATAGCGAAGGTAGCCCCAAGAAGATCATGGACCTTCTGAATCCCACCACTTCCAAAAATTTTCAGAATGATGGCACACCGAAAATTTTTAGAGCTACAAATCAAATCATAAAACCGCCTTCTCTCTCTTCGAACGGTATAAAACAACTTCGCACAACAGAAGCTCATCTACCAAGACTATGTGGTCTACCAAAGCTGCATAAAACTTTGGATCTGTTGAAACGATTGCGATTGCCATAGGATATACCATCCATGCAGCCGTACATTGTTAGAAATGATAGCTATATTAAAATCTCTGTACATATCATTGAAAAACTAAGTGAGATTAATGTCAGTTGCTGTAGTTTCTTTGTTTAAAATGGTGCCCGTAAACTAAGTTCTTTAATATGTATCAGATATGTTTCCATCTAACATAGTGGCGTTATTGAGACACTGCCTCACCACAACTTACTTCTAGTACAACTATGAGTTTTATGAACAAATAGATCGGGTGGCTATGGGGATCTCTCTTAGCCCAGACGTTCTCAATTTATTTATGGAGATTTTGCAACAATTAGCAGTATAGACAGCCAAAAAGAAGCCTGCTAAGTGATACAGTTATGCGGAAGACACCTTTGTAATATGGACTCATGGAGGAGAGGTGCTGGAAGTCTTTTAGGTGCATCTCAGTGGCATTGATCCAAATATACAGTTCACGATGAAAGAGAGCAACGGCCAACTTAAGTTCCTAGATGTATCTGTAATTATATAGGTGGACTGGACTCTGGGCAATAAAGTATACAGAAAGGATACACACAGCGATCAATACCACAACAAGGACTTCAACCACTACCTCACACAAAAAACAAGTCTCATCAAAACCTTGGTAGACAGAACCGACAAAAACTGCGAATCAGTTTTCTTGCAGGATGAACTGAATCACCTACGGTCGGCATGCAAGAAAAATGGATAAGCTAGCTTGCAGATGGTTGGAGCACTCCATCCAGGAAGACAAGAATCCGGAGGTATTGAGAAACATAGGCGACCAACTGGAAAAGTGTTCCACGGGTTCATTAGTAAAATTGCAGACCGCGTCGGGAAAGTTTTGGCCACGCACAGGATCTAAATGATCTACAGACCCATGAAAGAAAATGAAAGAGTATTTAAGATCGGTAAAAGACGCATGTCGTCCCCTAGTAACACCTAGGCTACACAAAATTCTATGCAGTTGTGGTCAAGTATATACTAGAACAAGTGAAAGAAGTGTTAACACCCGCTTAGCCGAAGACAAAACAAACTGTTCTCTGGAACACAACGAAAAGTCGGCCGTAGAAGAATATGTTTCTCGTGTTGGAAACTGTGAAATAAAATTTTGTGAGACAACCCTTTCATTAAGAAAATCGCATTACCATGCGCGCATCTTTAGAGAAGCAACAGAAATTCACAAACATCAGAAAATTTTTAATAGAAAAGATGAATGTCTCAAGTTAGTCAAAGTATGGATGTAGACTGTTCGACATCAAAATGACAAATGATTACATTTAATCAATGCGAGAGCCTTTCGAACTACAGTGGCAGTAACCTGTAGACCACAAAGGCGGCCGGCCGCGGTGGCCGAGGGGACTGAGGCGTTCCAGTCACGGTAGGCACGGACACTGTGGTCGGGGGTTCGAATCCCCCTTCGGGCATGGATATTTGTGCCGTCCTTAGTATTAGTTAGTTCGTAAGTAGTTTGTAAGTTTAGGGACTGATGACCCCGTAGTTAAGTCCCATAAGCGATACAAACATTTGAACATTTTGAACACAAAAGACGTCAGATGACGTCACCTGCAGATGGAGACGAAACGACAGGGAGAAGTATTATTCATAGACCACAGTCTCTCAAGACGGACGTTTAACCTGAAGAGTATTCTAACTGTTCACCTTGCGAGAGATACGTCGAACAACTGCTTGCAAAATTTTCTGCAGATGACCTGCGTTCTTCTTAAATGCTTATAACACAACAAAAGCTTTTGTTGAAATTCTGTTCGTATCAATTATCGACGAAGGAAATATTCTCTATGAATAAACTTGCAGCTTGCCAGTGCTGTACCCGGGTGATATTAGGAACTGAAGGTTATACTCTCTACATGCTGCACTCAAACATTTAACACTAAATTGGCAGTCTATAACGCTTTGTGTACTATTTGAATGTTTCGGTAGAGTCTGCGGTCGAAAAAAACTTTATTCTCATGAATTTATTCGGAACTTCGATTCCTGTTGCAAAAAAAAAAAAAAAAGTTGGTCGGCAAGCGAGGAAAAAGTCAAGCAAAACTTAAAAGTGGGCAAATTTGCGTGGGCGGCTGGGCTTCCCGTCGAGTGCGCTCGAGCCACGCCATGGCCTGGCGGATGCTGCGGGCAGTTTCCGCGGCCACGCCAGCTTCCCACTGGCCGGCTTTTAAACGCCCGTATTGTCAGCTGCGATACCAATTTTTATATAGTCTGCAGGCGAGCTAGATCTTATTAAACCGTTTCTATCTCCTACGAGTTCTCAGCTGCAATTTTACAACTGCCTAGAGGCCAACAAAGGTCGACAATTATTTATTATGTTACCCCTTTTACAACTGAAAAAGGTTATGACGCTCAGTGCAGAGAGAACAAAAAAATGTAGAAAAAATAATAATTGTTGGCTATACAGGTTTCGTTGTGGTCACCCCGTGTACTATATTTTCTAACCAAGTGATGCTCTGTTAAATCCAGTAATCTCTCATATGCCGGCATGCAGACCATTACGAACAGAAACCTACATGAACAGCTAAAAGCTAAGCTCCTTTACAGGTGCTTTGAGTAATTAAGGATTCGTATTCAAAATTGCCTCAAAGAACTATAAGAGAAATGTTAAGTGGGGCTGCAGACACTCTTTCTAAATCAGTCATAGAATGAATCAACAACAAAAATAATTTGTCAATTTCTTAGAATATAAGAAAGATTATGCATTCATGTCCCATCAGCACCGTGGTCATTTGGGGACGGGGCACAAGCTCAGATTGTGGAAAGATGGTGAATGGAATCGTAGTTTTGAACGGTTCTTCACAGCATTGCAGTAAGATATAGAAACAAAGGATCAACGAAATCTGGATGATGGGATATGGAGTCCAAAGTCTTATCACCGCGTCACTCGCTCACTCGTTTACTGCGATGGTATAGTGTACCGATAGTTGCCTTGTTACCGAATAATAGAATATAAAGTATCGACAGTGGCTGTCCTTCAACTGGTTGTACTTCTTTCGTTATTAAGACGATTACAGGTTATGTGACAAATGATTAGTATTTGAAATAACGAAAATGTAACCGCACTCAGAGCAACGAATCTGTCTCTAATGACTTCGCAATCGACATTAAAGTGGAATGTTTTTCCTTCTTTTAGCGAGACGAAAGCTTCGTTAATAAATCGATTCTGCTACTCTGCAATCATAGCGGAATGATTACGTCCTTTGCTTGTTTACTTTTGATTTGGAACAATACGTACTTTCATCGGTACACTCACTGGCGAGGTTGTTTCACATTTTTCCACGTTCGCTTGTTTACTGGGGGAACTCTCTCACGCGGTAAGCAAAATGTTTTTAAATGCCTCATCGCACGAACGTTTGTGAAAGAGGCCAGTTCTACAATTTCTCTCGAATGCAGTGGATTCCAATTTATCCAATTCGTTCGACAAGAAGAGAGACTGCTGGCCCCAATTTATTCCGTCGAGCGACTAGCATAGAAACGATAAGCAAAAAGGGCAGATTTGATTGTGTAATGTGTTCTAGGAACGACTTTGGCCTATTATTAACCCTACGTTGCTTTCATTGACTGAATAAATTATGAAAACAAAGGCAATTTCTCCTCAAATTTGTGCATAATCACGTAATGTAAGATCAAAATTAATGATGGTAACGATGTCGGTATTCCGCATCTTTGTGGTGATGAAATTTCGTTTGTTGTGTTTCCCACTCTGTCAGAGAATTTTCTAATCTAATGGCCTCAATAATGTCATCACCTCCAGTTTATACTTCATGTTTGTGTTCGTTGTTCGATTTACCCAGGAAAACATAATGCTGTGTTTTCCAGTAGCACCATTTGTGTATCACTTCGCAAATTTCCCAAAACAGGAGACTGGTACGTACTTTGCAGAATGTAACTGTATCAATGCTGTGTGTAAAATTGGGACCAGCGACTTCCTTTACTCAGCACTCACATTACTCACATTTCAAGATTGACATGTGAGATTTGCATTATAATACATAGCCTGGGATGGTACTTAATCTATAATTTGAGTATAGAAATTACTTTTTTATTTATTTAAGCTGTCAATACGAGGGCCTCTCTTACATCTAACCAAACGATCTACATATTTTTCATTGCATGTTATTACAGTAGCCATATTATACTGAATTTAAATATTTAAAGATTCAAATAGTACATGTAAAACATATATTACCTCCTATTAATACTTTAAAAATACCAACAAAAATATCAGGTTTAGAATATGGTTGGTTTCTGATTATAAGGACTGATTGAAATGGGAATGAAGAAACCGGTGGAAGAGGCTGATTGTCATTATATAAGGATACAAAATGTAAAGGATGAGAAAGTTATGTTACTAAAAGGGAATGGAGAACAAGAAAAGTCAAAAGGGTGGAGGTGGAGAGAGGAGGCAGTGACGTCACTATTTGACAGAGGGAAATTGGCCCATAAACATGAGTCCTCCTGGAGAAGCTCTAACAGAAAGATGGAAATGATTCAACATTTTCTTAAACTTGTAAGGACCCTTAATTTTGCTAAGAGAGAACATGCCAACAGAGGTAAGAGTGAGGTAGATTGCATATGTTTTTGTTTTATGAGTGGGCATTGCGCGGATACTAGGTAGGGGAGGTCTTTTGTTTTAGTTACGTGGTTGTAAAAACGTTTACACTCTGAGTCGAGGTAGTGGGGTGCTTTCACACTGAGCACCCTATGGAGTAGGCACAACGTGTGGTAATCCCGTAACTTGTCTAGGCGTAACCACCGTAACTGGGCGTATGAAACGCTAATATGGTCATAACTCCAAATGTTGCAAATGTAGCGCCCATATCCATTCGTCGTTTACCATAACTGTCTTGTATTTTCGCTGATTTTACCATGTTGAATTATGTAACAGTAGTGGAAGTTTAGTAGCACGAATGAATGCACGATATTGCATTTCACGTATCAAAAGATGTTAAGGAACATCATGGTGGCATAGATGCAAATGAAGGTATTCCGGAACATGGTGACAGTATTCTCTTCCTAATGCAAATACGCATCAATATTATACACAAATGCTTCACTGACTTCGTATATGGTATTGGGATACAGTCAAATTGAATGGGCGGCCATTCGTGGCGAAGGTATGACCTTCTTAATTTATGAGTGGCGACCAAGATTAGTTGCAACTATTTACATTTAATATTAGTCACAGGTTTTCGCCCAGGTTACCGTCATTATTCATCTTGGCGATTGTAGTATTTATATCTTCAAGGGTGACTCTGCGGTAGAGTGGATGTCGACGGCATAAAAGTGATAGTTAAATAAAAAGGAACCTCTGAAATATATTGAATATAAAAAGACAAGAAAAGTGCGCCTATAACTGATCCTTGTGGCACCCCGGAGCGAGAGTGATTTCAGGACGATTTTTCATTCCTACAAATAATATTGGTATCTGTTTTTAAAGTTTACATCGCACTCTCTGAGAAATTTTCTGTCGCATTTTAATTTGGAATATGTCAAAATTGACATAGTCATAACTTTACTGAAATCCTGAAATCGTAGTGCTATTATTGTGGCCTTATGATTGTCCATGGCGAATATCAGGTCTTCAAGTAAGCTTAATTAGTACAGAGTTTCTGTTATAGCAGTTACAAAACTCGGTTTGGTATTTGTCAAATAAGCTTAGTTTTCACATTCTTTCCGTATCTTAGTGGTGAACACCGTAGTTTAGTGCTTCGAGAATGGCAGGTAATACGATAAGTTGCTGAAAATGATGAGTCGATTTTGGGGTCTTGGTCTTAGGGATAGGTAAGACAATGCTTCTCTTCCAAGGACTAGGACATACTCCATTGACGAGAGAAAAATTGAATATGTCTGTTAAGACAGGTATTAAGTTGTAGGGGACATTTTTCATCGTGCGTATACTAATACTGGATTTGCCTGTCACTACGGAAGAGATCCTTTTATTGTTTTTCTAGTTGTATTTATTGCTGCGTGTTTAAGTGAAAAGTGTCCTTGGTTAGAATATTGTTGTGTGCGACATGGAAGTTAATTGATGCAGAGAAAAAAAATTTTTTTCGTCATATGAGAGGTGAAAAACAGTTTCCAGTCTTGCCTTTCCAACACCAAAGCTTCTTCCACAGATTCGGAGGTATCATATTGCCGCACAAGATGGAACGAGCGTACCTAATTTTTCCGATTATGACGCGTTGCTTTACCGTTACGTAGCTACTTGTACCATTCATAATGTTTGTGTTTCGGACTATAGACTTTGCTGACTCGTTTATGAGTCATTTTTGTCATTTGGACGAAGAGGAAATTTACTCCATTTGCGTAAGTCTTGCACTACTTTTATTTCAAGAATGGCACCAGATAACAAGACAAAGTATGTGGCAAATTATATTGCCCTAAGAAGCACGTCCTTTAATATATGATATTAAGTCGTGTATCTTCTATCGATCGAGATACTAAACGAAATATTTGTTAAAGGAATCTTATACATTTCGCAGTTGTATTAGTGGCTCTTACAAAGACATTTCCAGTGATATTGCCCTAGTTAATAATGATACTGAAATTTTTCGCATAATAAACACCGAGAAACGTGCTAATGAGGCACCTTAATGCGGCCGGTGCAGGCTAGTGACGTGTAAAAACCGCCAACCAGAGCCGTATACGTGCAGGATTTTTTTGCCTTTAAGGAAAATTCAGACATCTCTTGACAATGTTAAAAAAAAGTTCAAATGTTTGTAATTATATGGGACCAAACTACTTTGGTCATCAGTCCCTAGTCTTAAAAACTACTAAACCTAAGTTAAACTAACCTAAGGACAACACACACATCCATGCCGGCGGGAGAATTCGAACCTTCGACGCGGGAGGCAGAGGTAAGTCAAGGACTTTTCATCCTAAGAAAGTTAGTACAATGGTATCATTTATTCTGGAAATAGGGTAGTTTATCATTATGAAGTATGAAACACTGACATTTCTGTATCGTGTATGATACGTTAGTAGCAGCGGTGAAGGTTGAAACTGACAAAAAAAAAAAAACATACTTGTTTCAAAGATAGCCTTGAAATGCACGCATATTTGAATAGTTTTCCTAAGCTCCACATAAAAAACTCATAGCTGATCCTTTATCTATATCTTATAGGAATTACGTTTCATTTCAATTGTGTTGGAATATTTTGCCTCATAGTAACTATGAAATTAGTGGTGTTTGAAGGTGGTAACCAACTCAGTTCTCTTTATTTTTCAATTTTAGTGAATTTCTACAAATTATCTTTCCACAAGGTTTCACCATCAATGTGAAAAAGCGCTGTATCGATATAACAGTCTTTCGGAAAAGTATTGAATGCACTTATGAAAAATATACAGTTGTATTAATGAAAATATACTTGCTTCGATATATGGATCAACACACGAGTTACCACACTGTATCAAATACCAAAGTACGTGCATCTTGGGACACTATCATTTGCCGAAAACCCTTGTTTTAATATGTGCAACCGTTCACGAATTATAGGAGGTTCAAGTTATAGGTATAGGCCTACACGCTGGTGTCGAATATTAATACAACAAACGAAAATTTGGCAAGATTTCATTCATTTTACTACTAATCTAGGATACACAGGTTATAATAAAGTAGAAGTAATGAAGAAGAACAGAACGGAAAAAAACTGCAACCTAAATTACAGTAGAAAAAAAGATTTCTTCATATTTTTCCAAATTAACATATTTCCACACATATTCTGACAACTGCATAATCTGCCTAATAATAACTGTATGTGCTCTCGCCCCCTCTGAAAGCACTATAGTCTCGATAACGGTCGCGCGAGAGTAGCCGAGCGGTCTGGAGCACAACGTTACTGATCGCGCGGCCTCCCGCGTCGGAGGTTCGAATCCTCCCTCGGGCATGGATATGTGTGTTGTCCTTAGGCTAGTTTAACTTAGTTTAAGTAGTTTGTAAGTCTAGGGATTGATGACCAACGTAGTTTGGTCCCATAAGAATTACAAACATTTGAAAACGATAACGACTGGCATGCCACGGATGTTGTCGTCTATAAAATATAGAGGCAATACAGCTGTTAAGCTGATACAAACATACAGTTATAGGAAGAGGTGCCCGAGTGAGCAACATAATTCCTGTCCGCACAATTAGGGATCCTACTCGACATCGGCCTCTTTATACTACGTTTGGATCAACAAATCTTGTTCCATTTTCCTCTTAGATGCGAATCTGTCGAGAATCACTTTCTACACCAATTAGCCGTGGGGAAGGAGAATTGTCCACTTCGGTTTATTGGGAGTATTTTGGGAAGGTGCCATTCGTCTGTAAACGAGACCGCATAAAAAAGTTTGTACGACGCCGTCTTGAGTATTGCTCAAGTGTTTGGGATCCCCACCAGGTCAGTTTAATGGAAATGAGGCAGTTCAGAGGCGGGCGACTAGCGTTATAACTACATCTACATGGGATACTCTGCAAATCACATTTAAGTGCCTGGCAGAGGGTTCATCGAACCACCGTTATACTATTTATCTCCCATTCCATTCTCGAATAGCGCGCGCGAAGAAAGAACACCCGAATCTCTCCGTTCGAGCTCTGATTTCTTGTATTTTGTTCTGATGATCATTTCTATCTATGTAAGTGGGAGTCAACAATATATTTTCGCATTCGGAGGAGAATGTTGGCGATTGGAGTTTCGTAAGTAGCCCAGGCTACAGCGATAAGCGCCGTTGTTGTAATGATTCCCATCCCAGATCCTGTATCATTTCCGGAACGCTATCTCCCCTGTATCGTGACAATATAAAACGAGCTGCTCTTCTTTGGACTCTTTCAATGTCCTCCGTCAAACCCATCTGATAAGGATAACTGATAGATTCGATCAATGCGCGAGTGTTACTGAAATGCTTCTGGAACTCAAATGAGAGTGGATGCAGGAAAGGCAACGCTCTTTTCGAGAAATACTGTTGAAGAAATTTAGATGGTCGTAATTTGAGGCGGACTGCTGAACGATTCTACTACCGCCAACCTACATTTCTCATAATGACCTAAAAGATTAGATCAGAGAGATTATGGCTCGTGCGGATACATACAAGCGTTCAATTTTCCCTCGTTTTATATTGGAGTGGCACGGGAAAGCAAGTAACTGGTATTGGTACTGAGTACTCTCCGCTACGCACCTTTGGGAGGATTGCGGAGTATGTATCTAGATGTAGATACTCATCCGTGAAAACAACTTTGGCCTATTGTTTGACCGGTGGCCGAGAGGATTGAGGCGCTCCAGTCACGGTCTGCACGGCCACTACGGTCGGGGGTTCGACTCCCCCTCGGGCATGGATATTTGTGCCGTCCTTAGTTGTAAGTAGTTCATAAGTAGTTTGTAAGTTTAGGGACTGATGACCCCGTAGTTAAGTCCCATAGACTCTACAAACATTTGAACATTTATTGTTTGACCATCCAGGTGGCATGCTGATTGCTACAATCGATACGTTCGGTTCTAGGAAGAGATATTAAAGCTATGCACACAGGAAATCCCCGACAATAAAGGCCATTCTGATGAGTCCGTCAGTCGCCGAGTGGACGTCCTCCAGTGCACACCTGTCCAATTTTGTGTTGTAAGTGTAACCGGTTTCTCTCTAGAAGCTACATATTTTGACTTTTCTTTGCGCCTCCTTCAGTTCATTAAATTTATCATGTGCTTGCGTTTTTATTTCATTCATATTCGCGTTAAATATATGTTTAGTGCATTATTCCGCCGTCAGAACCGCGTCGCGACAGTCGTCTGTCTTTATTTTGAAACAGACTTACCGTTTGTTTACTGCCGTCAGTCGCCGAATGGACGTCCTCCAGTGCACACCTGTCCAGCGACAGCAAATTTTCCGTTGTAAGTGTAACCGGTTTCTCTCTAAAAGCTACATCTCTTGACTTTTCTTTGCGCTTTCATTTCAGTTCATTAAATTGATCGTGTGCTCACGTTTATACCTGATTCATATTCGCGCTAAATATCTGGTTAGTGTATTATTGCATCGCGTGAATCGTCTGTCTCTGTTTGTTTAGCACCGTCAGATCACACGTCACCAGACAGCAGCGCCTTCAGCTTTCTACTTTTGTGAGCAAATCCGGCTCCTCAGCAGAAGCGACTTATTTTCATTGTTTCCCTGCGTTTTCTTAAATTTTGGTGTGCTCGCGTCTTTATTTAGATTAACATACACGTAAACAGTTTAGTGAACCCCCCTTCTTATATTATGGTTTTGGAGGTATTTTCGGTTTGTAGTCTTACACTTAAATTGTTCTTTGGGCTTAGTATGGCTAGAGACTGTGATTGTTGTCTGCGGATGCAGGCTAAGATGGTGACTGTTCGTTTCCAGCTTCAGGCGGCGTTGGCTGCGGTTGCAAAGCTTGAGGCTGCGGTGGATGGGGGCTCTTACCGTCGGTCGGTCGCGGGGGTCCAACAGTCGCCCTGTGCATCTAATGTGCCCACCGATCGACCCGCGGCTTTGGCCAGTGCGGTCACTGTACGCGTGGAGGTCGCCGCCCTGTCTGTGGTGGATTGGGAGGACCACCCTGCGCGTGGCGGACGGCGTAAGACATTTCGGGTGGCCGATCATAAGCCCCCCCCCCCACCCCAACCACCCAGTTCGTCTTACAAAGAGGTTTGAGGCGCTGTCGGAGATGGACAGTGTTCCTAAGCCGTATGGTGCCACAAATCCTCTGGCCACCTCTCAGTCAGCAAGATCCGGGCAATTTCTGAGGGTGGGATTGCTTGTAGTAGGGAACTCCAACGTAAGGCGGATAATAGGGGCCCCTTAGGGATTTGGCCAGTAAGGAGTGGAAGAAAGCCAATGTGTATTCCGTGTGCATACCGTTGGGAGTCGTTCCAGATGTGGAACGGTTCCTTCCGGATTCCATGAAGGGGACGGGGTGCAGCCAACTGCAGGTGGTTGCTCACGTCGGTACCAACGACGTGTGTCCCTATGGGTCGGAATAGATTCTCTCCGGATTTGAGCGGCTATCTGACGTGGTAAAGACTGCCAGTCTTGCTTGCGAGTAGAAGGCAGAGCTAACCATTTGCAGCATCGTCGACAGGACCGACTGCGGTCCTCTGGTACAGAGCCGAGTAGAGTGTCTGAACCAGAGGCTCAGACGGTTCTGTGACCGTGTAGTCTGTAGATTCCTCGACTTGGGCCAAAGGGTGGTGGCTTATCGGGTTCCGCTAAATAGGAGTACATTACACGCAGGAAGCATCTACATGGGTAGCCGGGGCTCTGTAGCGTGAACTGGGAGGTTATTTAGGATAGTGGGCTTCGGAAAAAACAAAATCGGCTGTCTCAAAGGGTGCATGGGGATCTCAAGAGAAATGTAGATCTAGGAACTGTCGGTATAACAGTTGTAAATTGTCGTAGCTGTGTCGGGAAAGTACCAGAGTTCCAAGCGTTAATAGAAAGCACCGAAACACATATCATTATAGACAGTGAAAGTTGGCTCAAGCCGGAAATAATTTCAGCAGAAGTTTTTACAAAAGATCTAACTGTGTTCAGAAAGGATAGATTAAACAAAATAGGTAGAGGCGTGTTTGGCGCCGTGAAAAGTAGTCTTTCGTGTAGCGAAGTTGAAGTTGATAGTTCCTGTGAGCTATTATGGGTAGAAGTTGTACCTAAAAATCGTAATAAGTTGATAATTGGTTCCTTTTACAGCCCTCCCGACTCTGACGATACAATACCAGAAAGGTTCAAAGAAAACCTGTGTCAAATGGCAAACACGTACTCGACTCATACAATAATAGTAGGCGGTGATTTCAGTTTACCCTCAATCTGTTGGAAAAATTATATGTTCAAATCAAGAAGTGCAAATAAAACATCGTGCGAAATTGTACTAAACGCATTCTCTCAGAATTACTTCGAGCAATAAGTTCATGATCCAACTAGAATTGTAAATGGATGCTAAAACACACTTGATCTTTTTGCAACAAATAATCCTGAGCTCATAACTATCCTCAAAACGGATACAGGTATTCGTGAAAACAGGGCTGTCTTAGCGAGACTGAATATCGAAAGTCCCAAAGTTACCAAAAATAGACGAAAAGTATATTTGTTCAGAAAATCAGATAGAAATACACTAAACTGCTTATTGAAAGATAGTTTCGACTCATTCCAAACCCTAAACGTAAGCGTAGACCAGATGTGGCTCCAATTCAAAGAAGTAGTATCGACAGCAATTGACAGTTTCATACCAAATAAATTAATAAAAGAAGGATGTGATCCCCCTTGATACACAAAACAGGTCAGGAAACTGTTACAAAACAACGAAAAAGGCGATCCTACACAGAAGCTCGGAATTTAGCGAGGACTTCAATGCGAGATGCGTACAATACTTTCCACAACGAAACTTTTCTCGAAATCTGACTGAGAAGCCGAAGAGATTCTGGCTATATGTCAAATGTACTATGGGCGAAACACAAACAATACCCTCATTACGTGATAATAATGGCGATCCCGCCGATGATAGCGCTACTAAAGCAGTGTTACTAAACACAGCTTTTCGAAATTTATTCACCAAAGAAGACGAAACCGATATTCCAGATTTCGAATTGTGAACTGAGGGAAGAATGAGTAATGCTGAAGTAGATATCCTCCGAGTTTTGAAGCAACTGAAATCACTTAACAAGTCTTCTGGTCCGGATTGTGTACCCACTAGATTCCTGTGTGATTATGCTGATGCTATAGCTCCTTAATTAACAGCCATATACAACTGCTCTCTCAAAGAAGGATCTTTACCAAAAGATTGGAAAGTTGCAAAGGTCACACTTATATTCAAGAAAGGCAGTGGGAGTAACCCACTAAACCACGACCTATTTCGTTAACGTCAGTTTGAAGCAGTGTTTTGGAACATATCCTGTATTCAAAAATTTGAATTATCTCGAACAGAATGATCTATTGACCGAAGGTAAACACGGATTTAGAAAATATCGTTCATGTGAAACACAACTAGCTCTTTACTCACACGAAGTGATGACTGCTATCGACAAAGTTTCTCATATTGATTCCGTATTTCTAGACTTTCTAGACTTCGGAAGACTTTTGACACCGTGCCTCACTAACGGCTTTTAATCAAATTGCGTGGTTATGGAATATCCCCCCAGATTTGTGACTGAATAAGGCATTTCCTGTCAGAGAGGACACAGTTTGTAGTGATCGATGGTAAGGCATCGCCTAAAACAGAGGTGATATCCGGCGTTCCACAGAGTAGTGTTATTGGCCCTCTGCTGTTCCTTATCTACAAAACTATTTAGGAGAAAATCTGAGCAGCTCAGATAACGCCGTCATTTATCGTCTAGTAAAGTCAACTGAAGATCAAAACCAAGTGCAGAACGATCTAAATAAGATATCACTATGGTGTAAAAATTTGCAATTGACTCTAAATAATGAGAAGTGTAAAGTTGTCCACATGAGTACGAAAAGAAATCCGTTAAACTTCATTTACAAGATAAATCAATCGAATGTGAAGGCCGTAAACTCCACTAAATGTCTAGGAATTACTATTGCATCAGACGTAAACTGGAAAGAACACGTAGATAATGTCGTAGGAAAGGCGAACCAGAGACTGCGTTTTATTGACAGAACGCTTAAAAGATGCAACAGAAGTACTAAAGAAACTGCATACACTACGCTTGTCCGTTCTTTTTTGGAGTATTGCTGCCCAGTGTGGGATCCTTATCAGGTGCGTTTGACGGAGGCCCTATAACAAATGTTCAAATGTTCGTTAAGCTTACGGGACTTAACTACGGGGTCATCAGGCCCTAAACTTACAAACTACTTATGAACTACTTACGAACTAGGACGGCACAAATATCCATGCCCGAGGGGGGATTCGAACCCCCGACCGTAGTGGCCGTGCTGACCGTGACTGAAGCGCCTCAGTCACCTCGGCCACCGCGGCCGGCGCCCTATAACACTTCCCTGTGAACGCCAGATATCACTTCTGTTCTACTACATGACTTACCGTCAATTGCAACGTACTCTGTCCGTTATGAAGGAAATCACGAATCCAATCGCACAATTGTGACGACTACGGAATACCGTAAGCACGCAGTTTGATTAGAAGACGCTTGTGAGATACAGTGTCGAAAGCATTCGGGAAATGTAGAAATACGGAATCTAGTTGACATCCCTTGTCGATAGCACCCAGCAAATAATATGAGTAAGGAACTAGCTGTGTTTCACAAGAATGATACTTTTTGAATCCGTGTAGACAATGGGTCAATGAGGTAGTTTATAATATATGAGGAAAGTGTATGTTATAGAATCTTGCTGCAAACCCGAAGTGAATGATATAGGCCTGTAATTTTGCGGATCACTCCTATTGCCTTTCTTGAATATTGGCCTAACCTGTGCACCTTTCCAGTCCTTTGGTTCGGAACGTTCGCTGAGAGAGCGATTGTATATGATAACTAGGTACGGAGCTATTGCATTAGCATACTCTGAAAGGAAACTAATTGTTATACAGTCGGGACCGGGAGACCTACTTTTTTAAAGTGGTTTAAGTTGCTTTACTACGCGAGGAGTATCAACTTCTAAATTTCGCATGCCGTCAGCTGTTCTTGATACGAATTCTGGAATATTTGCTTCGTTGTCTTTCGTGAAGGAATTTCGGAAGGCTGTGTTAAGCAATTCTACTTGAGCAGAACTGTAATCGGTAGCATCACCGTGACTATCGCGTAGTGAAGGCATTGATTACGTTTTACAGCTAGTATGCCGGCCGCGGTGGCCGAGTGGACTGAGGCGCTCCAGTCACGGTCCGCACGGCCGCTACGGTCGGGGGTTCGAATCCCCCCTCGGGCATGGGTATTTGTGCCGTCCTAGTTCGTAAGTAGTTCATAAGTAGTTTGTAAGTTTAGGGCCTGATGACCCCGTAGTTAAGTCCCATAAGCTTTACAAACCTTTGGACCTTTTACAGCTAGTATACATCACTCCCTACGTAAGACTTCATACGGTGCATGGCGAATAATGCAGACTTTGACACCCGGGTGATGACTCATTTAACTGCTAGACAAGCCTGACAGGCGGTGATGTATCGGGTAAATTGGACTGGTATACGCACTGCCCAAACTGCTGATCTAATCTTGATCATATTTTTCATAATTTCATTTCATTTGGGCCTGCAGCATTTTGTATGTCTTTTAAGGACATATTGTTAATCTAAGTAGTACCAAAATGCTATGGTAATAAACAGTATTTAACATCTACAAAGTAAAGAATCATTTTGGTATTACTTAGATTAACAATATTTTTCATACCTTGTATGATTTGGTTTAATTTTAAAAGCAACATATATTTTTCTTGATTAATTATCTCCGTATTTCGTATTGTTAATTAAATGTTGTGGCGGCCTGTCGGGTGTTATTGACCCAGCTAGGACCAGAACGCGGAACGTAACCTTTTCCCTGTCTAAGTTGGGTAAGGATCTAATAAATGGTGCCGTATTGTGATTTCAAACCTTCCCTTGATGCTACGATTTATTTCACGTTACAAGTTTTTCCAAATTTACATACGACATAACCGTGCTTTATAACTTTTTCGTGTATAGAATTTTAATTCTAATTCTGCTGCATATTACTTTCAGAATAATGGCCCGAAAATTGTCTTAACTCAAGATTTTGTGCATCAAAAAGGCACGACACTAACATGTTGAAAGAACTTTTTATATGTCACTGAACTTTTGTGTGTGTGCCTGAGTTTGTCACAGGGTGATTACGTTTCACAATGCATTAGACCCGATTGCTGGCGCTGAAAAATCGAAATTACTGAAATTGCTAATTTTGGTATCTTGTGATTAGATTTGTAATTTAAGTGCCGCCATTCCGTTCACCTATCTGCGATAAAATTCTATACGTCTGACGTTCAAAACCAGAGAAATGGCAGTCCTAGTAGGATCTTTCTCAAGGTCTACGTCAGAGGCACTTCAGAATCTATTGGAATTGCAAATACAGCCGACCATTTAGTCTGGGAGCCGTATACACCGGTTCGTTAATGTGGTCTCCAAGAAGTCCGCACCGTACATTAAAAATCTAGTGCGCTTACTTGTGATGTAGTCGTAACCAGTGAGGATTTGCCGGAGTCCAGTACTCTGGGTGACGGCAATTGACCGTGGAGTCATTGCTAAAATATCATTCGTTTACTAATAACATCTGCCTGATAAAATGCGCATTGGTGTCACCTTTACATAAGAGACGTCTGAAGAACAATACCCAATTTTGTAAATCGTTTCCATATAGCTGCCGTTGTAGGTGCAGCTTAAAGACGCGATGATTACATTTCTCCAGAATCCTTTGTACGAAGACTTCGATACTTATAGGTCAGCTGTAGTTCTTTGTTCTAATTACCATGAGAAATATATGTGGAAATGGATGAGATCTAATGACTTACATAAAATTGATATTAATGTTCATATTTTTATTATAGGTATAAAATATTACTGCCACACAAATTAGATAGCTTAATAAACTATTTTTACTACATAGCACGTTAATATTATTCTAGTTACACTATTCTTACTAAGCGTAGAATGTGCTCAAAAGCAATCAATAACCTTCCACGTGCATCGCCGAGTGGTCTTTTCACGGCACGTCATATCTGGGTAGCTACCTCTATGTACGTTGAAAACCATACGCAGTGGGTAAACTTGCTAAATACTGCGGAGTGGATGTAATATCTCCATGTTTCTCACACTGACAACTAGATGTCACTTGCTGAGGTATGGGCTCATAAAAGAAATTATTCATATTAGATCCTGCACAAGACACAAGAATATTGTTCATAGTTAAGTTTTAAATTACATTTCTGTATGAATGTTATGTATCATTTGTATATAGATTACTGTCTTTCTTTGTTGTATACTTCACTTATAATTTTGTACATTATGCAAGACAGCCTTATTTCTGATCTGTTATCCCATAAATAGCACATGTTATTAGAAAAAATGGAGGACAGATAGAAAGAGAGAGAACCGACAGGAGAATCAAGATATCAATAAAACCGTAGACTGTCGTCGATGTTAAGATCTCCTCCCTCATGCATCGTATAAAATCCAACGAGGACTGCCATTTCTCTGGTTTTGAACGTCAGACGTATAGAATTTTATCGCATATAGGTGAACGGAATGGCGGCGCTTAAATTACAAATCTAATCACAAGATACCACTTAGTGAAACACCATATATATATATATATATATATATATATATATATATCTTTCATATATTGATATACGTTGAAACAGATAATTAATATCCTTTGCCCATGTAAGTATTACTTTGGCCACGGGCATTCATTCTTCTAGAGACAAACCTTTCTCGAGCCGTGGAATCGAATACGGCAACCTTCCTAAAGCAAGCAAGTTTCGAAGCGACGAGTTATAGGGCCAGATATATCCATAAAGGGTTTGTTTTCCGACGACGTTCCTATGTTTACAAAGATCTCCCGTGTATTGGTCGAGTTCCCTTTACTGTTCCGCTTAGGCAAAGCAAACTTTTCGGCGTCTGCGGCGATCGGGATTAATTAATTTAAACGGAGGACGGTCTGCGTGGGCCACTTGGTGTATATATACGCTACAGGACAATATTTTTCACCCTGTGGCAATTATCAGTTAAAATACAAAGAAATTTAAGTAATTACCTGTCAGTGTCTACTGAATTAAATCAATGTGAAAGTTGAAAATTTGTGCTGAGCCAGGATTCCAAGCTTGTGGCTGCTGCTACAGAGACAGGCGCACTGACCAACAAGTAACTCGGAGACAGCTGTCACTGTTGCTGCTCGGGCTACCCTAGCACGCCTCCCACATGACTCAAAATTTCAACTTATCTACTAACCACTAATGTAGTGCCCCTGCCGAAGTTCACTTATTTCTCGCGACAAGTCGCCTAATCTAGAAAGAGTTCAGGACTTCCCGAGTATTTATGTACATATTGATGTAGACTGGTGTGCATCCGCAGTGACGAAAGGATCATTGCCATCAGCCTTTCTTCAGTGTGGATATACACAAGGTTTGAATTGTTTTGAGAATCAGCAAAAGACCAGAAGTGATAAGTAAACTATGTCAGGGGCACAACGTTAGCTGTATGTGGATAGACTGAAAATTACAGTCTAGCGAGAGACGAGCTATCATAGACCGCGACGACGCAGTAACCGCGTTATGAAGATTGGCGTGAGTTATTCGTAAACAAGAAAACCGACATTCGAATGTCGGCTCGTCATAAAGCTTCATATTCACTCATCATCATCGTCATCATCACTAGAGACTGATTATGCGTTTCAGCGTTCAGTCTGGAGCATAGTACCTGTAATAAAATTCCTCCATTATCCCCTGTTCAATGCTAACATTGATGCCTCGTCTGATGTTGTGCCTTTTACTTCAAAATCATTCTGCACCGAATATAAGTACTTTCTTCTTGGTCTTTGTAATTTGCTTTTGTAATTTAATTTTTACGCTTACAGTTTCTTTGGAAGTCTGTATGTCATCTTAGTTTTTGTGGGTAACATAAAAGTTCCAAGATTGGGCGTTTTTTGAGTAGACTACTTCCTCCTACTTATATCTCGCAGGTATATACGAAGTAGTCATGAAACTGCACAGAATTTCGTCGCAGCAACTGACCGACATCTCGAGGTGTTGCGAGAGGACACCTAACTTGATAGCACATAAATTAGATTGCTATTAGTATTTTCATGCCAGCCTGGGATAATCTCTGTTGCCGAAATTCGCGTAATAATGAAAATCATTCCGAGGTCTATAATGCTGTTCTTAACGAAATTATTAATAATTACCCACACCCTAGTCATCGAGTTATATAATTTGATATGCATAGCAACACAAACTCAGTCTCCACACATGTCTCTAACGACGTGACTTAACGCTATTTTTCAATAATATGTAGTCACCTCATCATCTCTAACTTATAAGTTAATAAACGTAATTAGTATCTTACAAGTATGTATAATGATAATCTCAGTACACTGTCCGGACCACAAGAGTAGTGGGGTTGAACAGGTAAATTGTTATTAACAATTAGCAAGAACGCACAATTCACATAACGACATTTTTTCTACCAATTAGATGCTAAAAATCAGGCTTAATAATAAATATAATTTACTATAATCATCAATCTCTAGCCCTCCTAATTCAGAGACACGATCTCAAAAGACACATAATAAATTTAATACTAGCAGGCAAGTGATGTTTGGTGAACCATTTCCCATGATATACAGACCTCCACAGATTCATCACACTCAAAATGATATCGTTAAGAAGCTAGGATTGATAAAGCGGGAGATGCATAAGTGAGGCGGCAGAAATAGGAGACAAGGAGGAAGGTTGGCTTTGGTAATAAAAAAGGAAGAAACATTAGGGTTTAATGTATCCACGACGAGTGGGTCATTAGAGATGATGCCTCGATTATAGGTATCACACTTTTGTAACCCTATACTCAAGAAGTGCGTGTGAAGGGTGACGTTGATTGCTAGTGGAGCACTTCTTAAACCTCATACCAATTTGACGTAATACCATCCACATAATATCAGTGGAATACGATGCGTCAACCGAAAGTATTTCATCTCCTTATGCCTGCCTGAACCCCTACAGATACAGTTGGGCAACATTAACAATGCAGATATCCAAATATCGAAAACGATGTGTGGAGTTGCTCAACCGGAGAGAGTAAAATTCCTATACGCTAACTTCCAGCAGTGAAATAGCGGGGCTTGTGCCTCGGACGTCGGGACAACATCATATTCAGGTAGAGTTCGGTAACGGCTATAAGTGCGTGCGAGCTGTGCTTCGCAAGTTTGCGACGTTCATTACGCCGCGTGGTTCAGAGAGCATGTGCGACACCCAACACCCGTGGTGGGCCTAATTCTCTCCAGAAGGCGAAACAATGGCCAACCTAGCGCACTAAAAGGTTTGACGCTTGTTGGCATTAGCTCCCCTTATGCGTCAAAGCTAATTAGGACTCCGAGGAGCTGCCCCGACGCGAAGCTTCTCGCCCGGGAAGTGTTCTCGACTGCGAGCAACCACTTCTCCCGCGCTTTGTCCCGCCAACAGCGCTTCAGGCGAACGTTTGGGCAGTTGCTTGCGGTAGTAATTTTCTCTTTTAAATTCCTATTGTGTACAGTGTACGCACGGTAGCGTAAAGACCCGGCTACACCTACTGCGTACTACGTACTTAGGTGTGACAAAGCTTCAGTACGAATTTGTGCTTCTGCTTTTAAAAGAAGATTTAGAAGCCACTCGACTGTAAAGACAAAAGGATGAAGGACGAACAGCTGCCTACTCCACAGAAGCAAAATTCTCTTGTGCTTTGTTGTCGAGTATCACTTATACATTGACGTGAACACTCACATTACAGTGCATCCGACAGAAATTTATTGAGCTTTGATAAATATTGTTTTCAATTCACCAAAGAAAAAGACAAATGGAACATATAACAAAACGAGCAGTTACATGGAAATACAGAGGCATAAATATTCAAGAAAGGCAATATGAGTGTCCCGAAAAATTACTGGGCTATATCACTGTCGTCAGTTTGCAGCAGAGTTAAGAACATATACTTTCCTCAAACATCATGAACTATCTCGAAGAAAACGATGTATTGACGGATTCAAAACTTATCGTTCTTTTGAAACACGGGTAGCTGGTTACATAAAGTGATGAGTACTATCGATAAGGGATCTCATATCGATTCCATATTTCTAGACTTCCGGAAGGCTTTTGACAGTGTACCTCACGAGCGTCTTATAATAAAATTACGATTCGATTCGTAACTTCTTGTTAGAAAGGACACAGCATGTAGTAACTGCGGGAAAGTCATAGAGTAAAACACAACTGAAATGTTCAAAAACAAATGTTTAAACGATTCTTAAGCTTATGGGACTTAACTGCGGGGTCATCAGTCCCTAAACTTACCAACTACTTATGAACTAACTTATACTAAAGACAACACAAACATCCATGCCCGAGGGAGGATTCGAACCCCCGACGGGGAACGTCCTCTCGCATCGGAGCATAGCGCCTCAATGTGCTCGGCCACTCCGCTGCGGCAAACAAAAGTGATATCTCGTGATACACAGGGAAGAGTTATAGGGCCCCTATTGTACCTTCTCCTTATAAGCGATTTAGGAGACAACACGAGCAGCTCTCTTAGTTTTCCCGCGCATGATACTGTCATTTATCGGATAATAAAGGCACCAATAAATCAAAAGCAACTGCACAATGATTTAGATTAGTTACCTACATGGTGTAAAAATTGGCAGTCGACCTTAAATAATGAAAAGTGTGAAGTAATCTATATCAGCATTAAAATAAATCCGCTAAACTTCATTTAACGACAAATCAGTGAAATCTACAGACCGTAAATTCAATAAAATACCTAGGAACTACTGTTACGAACAGCTTAAATTGGAAGGAAGACAGAAATTATTGTAGAGAAGATGAAACAAAGCCTTCGTATCATTGGAAGAATACCGAGAAGATGCAACAGTTCTACTGAAGAAGCAGCCTATACCTCACTAATGCGCTCAATTTTGGTGTATTGCTGAGCATTGTGGGATCCCCACAAAGTGGGACTGACGGACGATTTAGAAAATGTTCAAAGAAGGAAAGCTCGTTTTCACGATATACGGGAGAGAGTGACCCGTAAATAATGCGCGTGTTGGGTTTTATATCGCTAAAACAAAAGGCGTTATTTGTTGCGGCGACATTTATTTGCGAAATTTCTTTCATCAACTTTCTGTTCCGAATGCGAAGTTATTTTGTTGGCACTCATTTTCATAGTAAGACATGATAATCGTAACAAAGAAGAGAAATCAGATGAAAACTGAAAGATTTATGTGTTCCTTTTCCCCGCACGCTATTTGATAACTTAACTACAGACAAATATCACACAAGCGGTTCGATGAAACCTCTGCCACGCTCAAAACTTCAAATGTTCAAATGTTTATCAATCTTAAGGGACTTAACTGCGGGGTCATCAGTCCCTATACTTACAAACTACTTATAAACTACCTTATAGTAAAGACGACACAAACATCCATGCCCGTGGGGGGATTCTAATCCCCGACAGGGAACGGCCTCGCGCACTTCGGTTTTAGTTACAAGGTATTTCTGTAGATTTAGATGCAGAAGAAGACACCATAAAAGAGGGAAAGAAAAGTGGATGTAATAATACACAAATACTGAATGTAATGGAGGAGGAGCTGCAGTGATACAGAGGGAAAGGAGAAGATAAAGAGTAATAACAGGAAGAAGAGAAAATAGCACTTTAATATGCAAGGTGAAACACGGTCCAAGACATTGACAACATTGGCTCAGAGTTTCTGATTTTTGGGAGAGGAGGTAAAAGTATTCCACCTGTTTGCGAAATATGAGAGACAGCAGAAACAATCGCAGACTGAGAAAGAATGGAGTATTTAGATTTTCGAAGAAAGCAAATGCTTTCATTTGTGAACGTAACCGAAATTCCAGTTTAATATTTCACAACTGCAAAATACTGACATGAATTATTTTCAAATAAATGGAAAAAATAGCCGGCGCCGCAATCGGGGCAGGTCAGTTTGGGTTCCGGAGGAACTCGCTAGTTAATAGGTTACTGATTCCGTAATTTTTCCCAGATTACAAGATGTAGAAAGGTAAACATGCTACTAAAGGATTTTTAAATTTATGAGAACTACTTCGGCATTGTTATTCGAAACACAAACTTAGAAATCGTTAAATTATCTGGTATTAAAAACAGGGAGCGAAATTTTATATACAACACATACAGAAAGCAGATGGAAGTTCAAAAAAGTCGAATAGCCGGAAAGAGTAGAATGGATTGGGTACGGAATACGACGACAGAACAGTGGCGTATCTCCGGTATTATTCATTCTGAGCCCTGAGCAAGCTATAGAGGAACTAACTATAAAAATTGAGAGGAGTTATAGTTTAAGGAGAAGAAATATGAACTTTAATGCTAGCCGTTGACACTATAATTCTGACTTTGATGAGCAGTTGAAATTGATGGAAATCTGCTTGAAATTTTATTATAATATGATAATCAAAAAATGAAAACAGGGGTAATACAATTTGGTTGAATGAAATCAGCTGATTGTGAGAGCATCATGCATTCAGGCCAAACAGATTACCACGTCATGCTGAAAAGTGAGCTTGTAATACAAAGCTGTTAAGGCTTTCGTTGCCATTTGTTGACAGATTACTCTTGTTGGATTCTGATTATTCTGATTATTCAGCCGACGTTTGTTTGGTGGTTTTTCTGACGTTTCGCCAGCGTGAGTGGCTGGTATTTTCAAAGATTCATGCTCTATCCCATCACTGGATGCAATGTGGCATGGATCTCTGACAATGTCAACCATTCATACTCACTCAATTTCAGAAAAAATCATTAAACAAACATCGGCCGATGATTCCGAAACAGAAGGCAACTGGTAATGTGTTTAACTCATACTGTCACATTATTTGTAAATTTGAAAATGTTCATATGTTTGTAAAGGTAAGGAGCGAAATTGCTGAGGTCATCGGTCCCTCGATTTACATACTATTTAAACTAACCGAAACTAACGTACGATAAGGACAACACACATACATACACATGAGCGAGGCAGGAGGACCCGAACTTTCGACAGGAGAATAAATTTGACGTCACATACCCTAGCTAACGGAAAGTCACATTTCGTTTCCTCCTCTCCTTTAATGTGACTAAAGTTTTGATAGACTGCTTAGTTTGAAGTGATCGTTCAAATTTATTTCGTTTTGCACGTAATTTCCTGAATGTTTCCTAGTAGGCAATGTGCTTTATCGCTGTTCAAATGTTTGTTAAGCTTATGGGACTCGACTACGGGGCCATCAGTCCCTAAACTTACAAACTACTTATGAACTACTTACGAACTAGGACGGCACAAATATCCATGCCCGAGGGGGGATTCGAACCCCCGACCGTAGTGGCCGTGCTGACCGTGACTGGAGCGCCTCAGTCACCTCGGCCACCGCGGTCGGCTTTATCGCTGATCGTATAATCTAACAGTAATGTTTGTCTCTCTCTACTTGTGGGAAAGAGGTGCATTTATTGATGTTGACGGTGAACGGACAATAAATCTAGCATCATTATCATCATCATCATTAGAGACTGATTATGCCTTTCAGCGTTCTGTCTGGAGCATAGTACCTCTAATAAAATTTCTCCATGATCCCCTATTCAATGCTAACATTGATGCTTCGTCTGATGTTCGATTATGAAATATCTGTAAGTAGTGTACTAGGGTTCCGTGTGTTGCTGGTGTTACAACACCCCGTTCGTTAATGTCAACAGTGAATGATGACACTGTTGTAAAGAGTTACTGGAAGTACTCTTAGATGTAATCTTATATCTGACAAGTCCATACCGTTAAAAAGAAATCTTGAAATGTTTGTAAATATGGGACTTAACTTACGTGATCATCAATCCTTACGCTTAAAAACTACTTAAACTAAGTTAAACTAACATAAGGACAACAAACACCCATGCCCTACGGAGGACTCGAACCTCCGACGACGAGCAACCTTTCGTTTCGCAGCAATGCGCCTTAGATCGCTCAGCCGCTGCACCGCGCGCTTTAAAAACATTGATTTAATTTTGTCTTGTAAGAAATTTTAAATTACCTCGCTGTTTTCAATCGGTATGTGAACAACTTATCGCTTAGATACAGTGATAGGTATATGAAGAAATGCAACTCATTACTTTGATTATGTTTAGGATCAATTGAAATCTTAGCCATCGTAATCTGAGATCTTTCCAGATACCTCAAACTCCGATGATTTAAATTCACTTAACACCATGGGATAATTATCGGCGTGCCATTTACCACCTTAACGAGTAAAGTTCTATTTAAGTACTAACAGCAGTGTTCATACTATTAAATTTCAAAACGTAGGTGGTGTACGGTGTACTTGCTTGGTTCTTGGCGTCGAGTGACGGAATACGCCAGAGCCTTCGGCTGAGCTGCCTTCCAAACTGTTCCCGTAGTGCGATTACGTGTCGACCGCTGCCACTCAGGATGATTAACTCTGCGACGTCTTCCTCCTACTCGCGGCTACGGTGATGCACGGTGCGAAGCTGCAGTGAAGATTGGGCGCAACGCAACCACCCCAAGGAGTTTTCTGTTAATCATTTCAGGGTAAATGAAAGGCGCGGTAGTTTCTTGGGCGATACTCCGCTTTATTGTGGAGGACAAGTCGGTTAAGAATTACTTTTTTTTTAAATTAATTGTTGTGTTTTCTTTTTGGGTCGGTATAGGTTGACACGATGTATGTATAAGAGATTAATTACTTACTGTATTTTCGTAATCCTGTTAGTTACGAATCCCAAAAATATGTTTTTGATTTCATCATTTCCACTTTCCCTGTATTGTCACTTTCCTCAGAACGGTAAGTCTCGATTTTAATTACTCGTAGAGAATAGCCGAACTTCGCTGAGTGGATACGGAACAGTCACCTAAAGGTCGACGTTGGTTTGTCAGTAAACAAAATCACAGCAAGAAATGAGTCGATCAGCAATAATGTGTTTTACCTAATTAAGAGACGGAATAGGTCTTCCTACTTCGGATTCGACTAACTGCTCACAAAGAAATATATGAACGTTCCTTCTGTAAACAATGTACTCAAGGCTAGTTTGGAATACGTCGAGGACTAACAGTTTTGAAACAGATATGCAGAGAGATTTAGCTGCCCCTAACGTTCTCCCTGCCTTTTCATACGTTTCAACAAACTGTACTGTGTACTTCCACTATGTAAGAAATTGTGATTTAACTGCCTTTCATGTCCAAAAAGAGGTATCCAAATTTTTAGTATTGTTAAATATCTTGGTCAACATACCTGGCAAGAGAGAGATCACTATATAACACAGTGCAGCATATGAAACTGAAGGCTGCACTTACAGCCGGATACAAAAGGAAGATGAAAAGACTATAAGTCTTTACTCTGAGACACTTCAGTCGTTGATACAGCTTTTATCTGGCACGTCATATTTAAAAGTCCATAATTTTACATGATATACAATTATCCATAATGGTGGACCTTTTTATTTTGGTTGTAGGTCACAGGAAAAGTAACTAGAAACTCAATTGGTTTACAATATCAAAGTCTGCAATTAAATGTCTATTCCGAAACGACTTTGTGCATGTTGAGGAGTGTTTTATATGTTTATTGTTCGGCCGGTAGGCTAACACATTGTAATTCTACACCTACCCGAATATTTTAGTCAATTAGTATATAATGTGTTATGGTCTTCAGTCCGGAGACTGGTTTGATGCAGCTCTCCACCCTAATCTATCCTGAGCAAGCCTTTTCATCTCCTAATAAGAACGGCAACCCACATCCAATTGAATCTGCTTACTATATGCGTCTCTTGGTCTTCCTCTGCGATTTTTACCCCACACACTTCCCTTCAATGCTAAATTTACGATTCGTCGATGTCTAAGAATGTGTCCTACCAAGCGGTCCCTTCTTTTAGTCAAGGTATGCCAAAAATTCCTTTTCTCACCAATTCTGTTCAGTATCTCTTTATTAGTTATGCGATCTACCCACCTAATCTTCAGCATTCTTCTGTAGCACCACATTTGAAAAGCCTCTATTCTCTTCCTGTCCGCACTGCTTATCGTCCATGTTTCACTCCCATACAAGGCAACACTCCACACAAATGCCTTCAGAAAAGACTTCCTTACACTTAAATTAATATTCGATGTTAGCAAATTTCTCTTTTTCAAAAATGCTTTTCTGCCCATTGCCATTTTGCATTTTATATCCTCTGTACTGCGACCGTCATATGTTATTTTACTACCCAAATAACAAAACTTAGCAACCACCTTCATTGTGTCGTTACCTAATCTAATTCCTTCAGCATCGCCTGATTTTCTAAGACTGCATTCCATTATCTTTGTTTTGCTCATGTTAATGTTCATTTTATACGCTCTCTTCAACACACTGTCCATTCCATTCAGCTGCTCTTCCAGGTCCTTTGCGGTCTCTGACAAAATTACAATGTCATCAGCAAAACGCAATGTTTTACTTCTTCACCTTGAACTTTAATCCTTATTCCAAATTTTTCCTTGCTTTTCTTCACCGCCTTCTCGATGTACAAATTGAATAACATCGGAGAAAGGCTACAACCCTGTCTTACTCCCTTCCCAACTAATGCTTCCCTTTCATGCCCTTCGAATCTAATAGCTGGGGTCTGGCTTTTATACAAGATGTAAATAACTCTCCTTTCCCTGTATTTTACACCTGCTGACTTCAGAATTTAAAAGAGTGTATTCCAGTCAACATTGTTAAAAGCTTTCTCCGAATCTACAAAAGCTAAAAATGTAGTATTGCCTTTACTTAATCTATCTTCTAAGATAAGTCGTAAAGTGAGTATTGCCTCCCGAGTTCCTACGTTCCTCCTGAATCCAAACTGATCTTCCCCAAGGTCAGCTTCTACCAGCTTTTCCATTCTCCTGTAGATAATTCGTGTTCAAATTTTGCAACCATGACTTATCAAACTGATGGTTCTGTAATTTTCACACCTGTCTGCGCCTGATTTCTTTGGAATGGGGATTATTTCATTTTTTCTTAAAGTCTGAGGGTTTTTCGCCTGTCTCATACATCTTACACACCAGGTGAAATAGTTTTGTCATGGCTGGCTCTCCCAGAGACTTCAGTAGCTCTGAGGGAATGCCATCTATTCCCGGGGCCTTGTTCCGACCTTGGTCTTTCACAGCTCTGTGAAATTCATCTCTTAGTATAGTAACTCCTATTTCATCTTGATCTACTTCCTCTTCCCTTTCTACAACATTGTCTCTAAGTTCATTTCCTTTGTAGAGTTCCTCTATGTACTCTTTCCACCTTTCAGCTTTCCCTTCTTTGCTGAGAACTGGTATATAAATATAAATCAAATATATCATCCAAGAACAGGTGAATAGTTAACCATTTGAAAATGACAGGGTGACAAGTCACGTTCTCAATCGCATACTCACGACATCTAACTGAGCATAAGGCAGTAGCGAGCGGCGAGACTTTTATGTTTCAATCGGACAATGAAAGATAGCTTGAGTAAATTTCAGGACGCGGTAGAGTGGTAGAAATGGGCAGACGCGTTTGGTCATGCCATACAGTGTAGACGGTACTGTACTTGTTGGTGGTTCAGCATGTCTAGCATGTCAGCATGAGGGGTAACGCATGGCTATGATCATGAGGTAAAAATTGTGGACGAAAACTTATTCTGACGGACGGGGAAAAAATACACGTTTCTCGGCTTGGAATCAAATTGCTTCCAAAATTAACAGTAATTACTGCATTCAGAGAGCGAAAGTCCATCTCAACCATTCAGCGAGAGAACTTTCACTCATTCATGATCATTATGCGCTTGAGAACAGTTTCACTAAAGGTGACAACAACAGATTTCATTGGGCTGTAATAATATGGCCACTGCTTCCTCGACATGTGCTCTGGGCGAGTCCTTTCGTTTGTTTACGAGGGACGGCAGGCTCAGTTGGGTGTTGCCTAGTGGACGCGGGGCGCAGTTGACAGTCGACTGGCAGACGAAGGATATGGCTCAGCAGGCAACGTGCAATTGAGCCGGCTACCATTCGGAAACAAAGCAATTAACTCACCCTGCGCACAACTCGAAACTGCGTTTCTGCGCATGGTCCTTGACTTCTTGTGCGAGCTCTACAGTTATTTCCAACAGGATGGAGCAAATACCCACACTGCCGACCGAACCTTGGAGTATATTTAAAACATTCCTTATGCCTGACAAAGTTGTTACCAGACCTCAGTTTGGTCGCGGTCCTGGTAGGTCACACATGTAACCTGATCTGTCAGTGTGGGAGCCCTCAAGTCTCAGGTGTGTCGCAACAGCCCTCATTGTCTTCAAGAACTGCAGCAGAAAGTTTCTGATGAGATGGAACCAATTCCTGCAGTCCTACTTCGATCCGCCTTAAGGAAGTTGTTGACCTGATCCGAAAGTGCCAACATCTGCTATAGAGAGGTTAAAACTGTAATTAGTTGTTTGGGTACCTGGAACTCTGCTCTCCAGACTACAATTATTTTTCCTGCCCTGTGAAAGATGACAGCGATGGACGTGTCTGATTAACATGGTTAAAAGTGATAATCACTTCAAATTTGAAGACCCCGCATAGATTTAGTAGTTATCACAGCTAAACAGTAAAAAGTATAGCAAACCGAATAGCTAGCTTGACCTTCCGATCCAAGTTATATGAATAATATTTTAGAACTTTCAGGAAACACATTCCAGGACAATGCATTCTTCTCTTGAACTCCGCATCCATCAGAGCCAGTTTACTCCGCAAGCCTAATTTAGACATCTTCACGTATTGGACAAAGTGACATTATGTTTTTCGACCGAATATTGTGTACTTAAATGTGTTACATTTCACACATAAACGTATCTATGTTCAAATGTTTGTATAGCTTATGGGACTTAACTATGGGGTATTAAATCCCTAAACATACAAACTACTTATGAACTAGCTAATACTAAGGACGGCACAAATATCCATGTCCGAGGGGGGATTCGAACCCCCGACCGTAGTGGCCGTGCAGACCGTGACGGAAGCGCCGCAGTCTCCTCGGCCACCGCGGCCGGCATGGATCTCTGTGTTACAGCCGAAATAATCTCCTTATGATCAGGAAATCTTTGAGCTATTAATTCTGTCGTTATATATCTATGGCGAGTGTGTTTCCACATCGACTGAGATGCATTGGACTCGACACTCAAATAACTGCAATTTTATCTCTTCTTGGTAGTGATGTATTTGCACGAACAAGAGTCTCATTTTACAGTTTCGAAACATAGTGAGCAGGGTCGAAAGAAATTGGTACAATAACAACATGGAATACTTCCCTGTGATTACTTTCCCATATGCTGGGGTGATTCCTTTGGAAAGACTAATTTTTGAATTTTAAAGTTTGGAGTGTATGGAAGTAAGAGAGTAAATATTTTTGTGATTTTATGAATTTAGACTAGAGAGTCATTCACATTAACGCATAGTTCGTGTATTTACCGAACTTTGCGTCAGTAAACATCGAGCGCCAACATACTGCCGAAGTTCTCATCTCCATGATTAAGCAGCAAAGCCTAGAGAGAAAGTCTAAGCGCTGTCGTGTCACGCCACACAACATAGGCCGCAAGCGCGTAGAAGACTGGTTAGTCGCTAAGAGACAGGGGGCTGATAAAAAAAAATTCAAATGTTTGTACAGCTTATGGGACTTAACTACGGCGTCATCAGTCCCTAAACTTACAAACTACTTATGAACTACTTACGAACTAGGACGGCACAAATATCCATGCCCGAGGGGGGATTCGAATCCCCGACCGTAGTGGCTGTGCAGACCGTGACTGGAGCGCCTCAGTCTCCTCGGCCACCGCGGCCGGCACAGGGCGCTGTACCCGATCGGCCAGCCACTGAGCTACGTGATCACGGCCTACTCTGTGCGATGTGGCCCGACATATCTCAGTTTTTATATCTAGGCGGTGATGGCTAGAGCTTCTCTACGTATTGTAACACACCCTTAGACGACTCTTTTGATTAGCCGCCGAAATCGATTGTCGCTTAAGCAAAGTTGATTTTTTTTGTAATGTGAACGATGCTGTTTGCTGTCTAATTCGCTTAAGATCACTCTCGAATGGCCATGTCTCTCAAATGTTCAAATGTTTGTTAAGCTTAAGGGATTTAACTGTGGGCTCATCAGTCCCTAAACATACAAACTACTTATGAACTACCTTATGCTAAAGACGACACAAACATCCATGCCCGAGGGGGTTTCGAACCCACGACCCATAAGCTATACAAACATTTGAAACATTTTTTTTAATACCATTGGAGAAAGGCTACAACCCTGCCTTACTCCCTTCCCAACCACTGCATCCCTTTTATGCCCTTCAACTCTGACATCCACTGTCTGGTTTTTGTACAAGTTGTAAATAACCTTACGCTTCCTATATTTTACTCCTGCTTGCTTCAGAACTTGAAAGAGTTTATTCCAATCAACGTTATCAAAAGCCTTCTTCAAATCTACAAAAGCTAAATATGTAGGTTTGCCTTTTCTTAATCTACTTTCTAGAATAAGTCTAATACTTGCCCATGAAATCGAAAGCTAGTTGTCAACACCGCTATAAGAAGAAAGATGTTGTTCATGAATGATTTAGTGAATACTGCACAGAGATGTGCAAAAAGAGCGTTTGTAGCTAGAGAGCGAGTGGAGGGGCTAGGATAGCAGAGTGATGAAGGCAACGCGGAAGTCGGCGCGTAGTAATCGAGATTATCGCTGTCGACGCGGCGCGGAGAGAATTTATTCTACGGCGGGGCTGGCGACTAAAGCTGGCGCCCGGCGCGCCGCCCCCCTACAAAGGCCGTATCACGGACGGATTACGCTCGAAAGCTGTTTTATGTGACGATTAAGTTGTGCCCGCTCGCGCCAGGGGCGAGTTATTTCCACATGGGCGCCGGTGTCACGTTTCTCACAACACGCCCCTCGAGCCGGCGTTAAAAGTCCACTGGCGTGCGGTCGCTCGGCAACAGTTGTGAAATTTCCTGCTTTTGTACAGTTCTACAATTCCTTTGAGACGACGTCCCAACTCTTATTCCGAGCCGGGAAAGCTGCCTCTTCTACGTGACTTAACTTCCTCTTGATGAAACTCATGTTGGTGTATCTTTGTTCAATCCGAAAATGATCAGAAGCCAGTACCAACAACAGAAAAAAATTTATTTCATAGTTTACTATGATAATAGGAGCACTGTCCGGGCATACTATCTTATAGCAATAATGTCATGAGAAAAGTTTTACATGTTAATACTGCTACAGTCTATATCTATATCTATAAATGTGAATGTCTGTTCGGTGTACGTTTATCACATCTGAACCACAAAAATAGCTATTTATCTATATATATTAATGTGAATGTCTGTTCGGTGTACGCTTATCACGTCCGAACGACAACATGCAGAGACTTAAATATTTGTACCTGAGATAGGTTTTAGGCGCGGTTTTATAGCGATCTGGTAGACAGTAATTTGAAGGATATAACGCGAAATGCAGAACACTAATTACTCTTCGAAAATTATATTTACTCATTGAAAATTGTTTTATTGGTTGCATTGTTGCTTGAGGGTTGATAATGATAAGAGGGTGGAGTATATTGGGATGGAAAGTTATCGGTGTGTATAAAATTCTACGTGTGTGTGTTCGTGTTTCACTCTGCAGCGAGAACTACAGAACGCAAACGAATGGTCTGTGTGTGATTGTTGTCCAAAATCTCCCGTTGTACACCACAGCAGTTCCATGCCGATAGCTATTACGGGGTGGAAGATATAGTTGTTGAAAGTCGTCAATTTTTTTTTCCGACTGAAGGCCAGCGGTGACGTTAGCGACTCTATAGCAAGGAGGTTACATACAGCGAAACGTGATGCCACAGACCATATCTTTGGTCTATGCGTACTACAATGTCTTCAGCTCTTTCTCTGTAAGGATAAGCATACGAATAAGGAAAAATAAGAGTAAATAAATAAAGCAGTAAAAAGAAATTTCTTTTAATAATCTCTTTTTTTAAAAATCGATTTGTCGTTTCGCGCATTATCTATAATAATCAACCAACACGCGAGCGGAGCCGTGGGTTTAAGCTTATATTAATGTGAATGTCTGTTCAGTGTAAGCTTATCACGTCCGAACGACAAGATTCAGAGACTTAAATATTTGTACAGTTACTAATTTATACCTGATGAAGGTTTTAGGCACGGTTTTATAGCGATCTGATAGATATTTAGTAATTATAAGAATATATCGCGAAATGCGGAACAATCATTACACTTTGAAAATTATACTTACTCTTTGAAAATTGTTTTATTAGTTGCATTGTTGCTTGAGGGTTGATAATGATAAAAGGGTGGAGTGTATTGGGATGGAAAATTATCGGTGTATATAAAATTCTACGTGTGTGTGTTAATATTTCACTCTGCAGCGAAAACTACAGAACGCAAACGAATAGTGTGTGTGTAATTGTCCGAAGTCTCCCGTTGTACACCACAGCAGTTCCATGCCGATAGGAAGGGGGTGGAAGATATGGTGGTTGAAAGACGAAAAATTATTTAAAAAATTCGGACTGAAGGCCAGCGATGACGTTTGCGACTCTATAGCAAGGAGGTTACATACAGCGTATCGTGATGCCACAGACCATATGGACTATGCGTGCTACAATGTCTTCAGCACTTTGTCTGTAAGGATAAGCTTACGTATGTGCATTACATCAAGTGATCGATCTGTGATATTATTACAAACATTATTGCTGAATTTCGTGATTGGATTCTTCGAAACTATTGCATTTTTACGCGTGATTTGATCTACGCTACTTACTTTCCTGATAATGTTGATTAAAAATGTTTGTTTCTAAATAAGGTATTGTATTTCATTTCATCCAGTCTCATAGCACACTACTGAAAAATAGGTTATCTATCATAATCAACCAACACGAGAGCGGAGCCGCGGGTTTAAGCTAGTATATTATAAAAATGGATTTAAGTGTATGTATATATGTGTGTGTGTGTGTTGGTGTCCACATATCCTCCTCCCAAATTTCACTACCAATTTCAACCAAACAAATCCCTCAACATCACGCTACATTTGCTTTGGGTGTAAGAACTACATGTGACATGTAGTTCAGGGGATATAAAGTCATAAACAACATGATGCATCATAGGATGTGTGGATAAAGAGAATTCTTTCAAGTACTGTTAGAGAATAAGAGTAGTTGGCGAACTCCAGCAAACTTCAATGATAATTTCAAAATCCTTACAAAATATATACTCCATATAACCGGAACAAAATTATAAAAGAAGGGTTATCGCTTATTCCTTTTTCACTGGTTATGCAGAACAACTCCGGCATCTGGCATGAAGTTGCAATTTATTACGTTATATTGTGAATGGTATTCACGACACATTTTACACACAATTTACATATATATCGGGAAATGTCCTTTCGAAATTAGGTAGTAGCACGACACATAGTTCAGAAGATACTCAGTCATAAAAATGACGGTAATGAAAAACCGAACCATCACGCATGAGGTATTCATTTATTACGTCTTTCCCACTGACTCTATTAGCCACATGAAACAACGTTCGCAGACATATTCCTAGTATCCCACTTTATGTACCACGAAAATTATGATGTAGCAAACAATATTCGGGACATTGAGTTCGTGAGCGACGAATTTTCCTATCCGGTCTCGGATTGAGCTGCTTGGAAGCGTAACCACAAGTCAGAATTCGCCACATATACAGGTAAAATGGACAAAGAGTGTTAGAGAAGGTGATGGACAGAGGGAGAAGACGGAGACGATACGGCATAAGAATGTAGTAAGCCGCGGTGGAGTAGCCGAGCGGTCTAAGGCGCCTCGCTGCGGAGCGCGCGGGTGCTCGCCGTCGGAGGTTCGAGTCCTCCCTGAGGAATGGGGTGTGTGTTATCCTTAAGTTAGTTTACCTTAGTTTAAGTAGTTTGTAAGCTACGGACTGATGAACACGCAGTTTGGTCCGATAGATTTACAAACATTTGAACATTTTGAAAGTAATAAGTGCATAACTGGAAATGACGGTTCTTAACATATGACGTCTCAAACAGTGTGCTGCAGAAGCAACTAATGCCATATGCGACACTTGAGTTACAGAACTTACTTGCGTAAAATACAAACAGATAATAAAACCATATATTTTACAATTCCTTGAAAACTGGTACAAAGTGAAGGACAGCGTTCGGTGTTTCTGTATTGCAGCCGATAACTGCGGATGGCTGAGTGCTAAATCATAAATTGAGGCTTCAGGCAGTCTGAACCACACAAAAATATCCGGCGTAACAGCACACCGCCAGAGTTTCGACGATTCAAAGTGCTTTACAAAAATTACTACACTCTTTCTGTCATTAGCTGAATCCAAGGGCAGGTTTACTACTACATTCTTGTCAGACTATAAAACACGTTCTTTTCAAATGCGTTGTATTTTAATACATAGTCTAGACCTCTAAAACCTGGTGGTATCTTTCATTGGTTCAGAATGTCACAAATCTTATGATAATGGCTTTAACAGAGCTGGTTCATGGCTAGTTCATCGTCCCTGCGTGAGAGGAAGGACTATGACATATCGACGGTAAGTTTAAAAGGAAGAAGCCAATTTTTCGAAACAGTCAAATAAGTATGATTACCTTCGGCTTTTGTTGGTGTTGTGATCTTTATTGTGAAGACTAGTTTGATAGAGTTCTACACGTTACTATGTCCTGCGCAAGTCTCTTAATCTCCGAATAACTATTGCAACACGAATCCAATCAAAACTGCTAATTGTACTCGTCTCTTGGAATCCCTATGCGATCTTATCGTCGCCCTCCTTATACAAATCGCTGTAATACTAAACGGACTACTCTCACATATTTTAAAATGTGTGTTATCAACTGATTTCCTCTTTCTGTAAGTTATGAAACACATTTATCTTCTCTACTGTTACATACCATACTTTGTAAGGAAACGAGTTTTTTTCCCTTTATTTTTCCTTTAAATTGATGGCAACATTAGTAGAGATATAGTTCGTAGTACGCTAATATTCTGTAGCTGTAAACGAATATATGTGACGAATTTGTGTAACGTTATTAGAGTTACAGTGACAGCAATCAAATTTCTTACGAACTTCTTGCAGAAGCAAGAGTAGCCGCGCTGCCTATGACGTTAACAAAAGTAACAGCAGAGACACTCCGAAACCCGCGTACCTCCAAAGGGCTTATGAAGACAGGAACGTCGCAGAGAATGAAATTTGGACGACATAATCTTGTCCTCCTTGTATGTGTACGAGTCAGATCAGTTGTGGATCGTAATCTACAACTTCGAGTGTAGAAGAATAAACTATTTTACAACATTCAAGAAGTTGTGCTGGACCGTAAGAAAGGATTTATAGGGTTATTTGGCGTCTACCTCGCATCATACATTAGATACTCGATGACCCTCTCAACTTCCTCATTAGTTAAGTGATCTAACTATATAATTTTGTAGCTAGAGCCCACAATGTTGAAAATGAAAGAAATTCCCCTTTAGCAATTATTAGCACTCCCAGGCTTGTTTTTCTCATGAAAGAAATCTGTTTTTATGCTGTAATTCTCTTAAATTACAACTATACTCACTTTAAGAGCAAAATTTATAGCATCATAGGTAACCATTTTCATACCATACAATTGTGTACACTGAAAACAAGCATTCTTTTTATGCACTAAAATAATTAATTTTATATTACTAACTGGTGCATGCAATAAACTGATCATTCAATAAATACCATACAAAATAACAATTATTACTTTCAGTTACACATGAAACACAACTTCCTTGGATTCTAAAGTTTACAAATTGTTGCGTAATACAAAACCACTTGAAAATATTTTTATAGTGATTCGCCACAGGTTACAGTACGTGTACACGATGAAAGGTTTGAACATTAACAGAATAATCGACTTTGCAGACTTTCCAAACATTCTAACATCATGCCTCTGAGATGAACCTAAATAAACAAGGAAAGAGTTTTGTAGTCAATGTACAAAAAATGTTACCAAAAACGAAAAGAAGGACTCACTGAGACTCCATGAGATTTTCAGTAATTTTTACGGTGGAATGAATTCGCCGCGAGACTTGGATATTTGCAGATTTTATGTTTTAGATTGGATTAACAGCACAAATAACGAAAGTCTTTTGGTACTTCAGTGTATCACTTAGATAATTAATTCCATCATTTTCGTCTGAATATATTTGACTCTCAGTCCATTATCGTAGAATTTCTGTTGTTGATGTTCATTTTATAACCCCTTTTCTAGTGAAAATCCGTTGGGTTCATCTGTTCTTCGATGTTATTTTCTGTGTCTGACGGAGTTACGTCATCAGCGAATCGCAATTGTTTTTCTTCTCGCTGAACTTGATTTCTGTTTCAATATAGTCCTTTGCTTTCCTCCACGACTTGCCCTTGAAAGATAGATAAAATTGGGGATGGACTACAACCTTCTATTACCCCGTTCCCAACCACTGCTCGCCTTTCATGAAATTACATTCGGCAACTGCCGTCTGTTTTCCGTGAAAGTTATAATTACATTTCGAATCATGTATTTCACACATGATACCTTCAGAACTTCAGAGAGTGTCTTCCGGTTTAGATTATCAAAAGCTTTCTGCGAATCTAAAACGGCTGTAATGGTTGGTCTTCCTTTCCTTAACGTATAACTGACATATATTTTAGTCACAGTACTTACTCGCCAATTCAGTCATATGTCCGAAACAAATAATTATCTTTCTCGTTGTCGGATTGTACCATATTTTTTTCTATTTCATGTGAATAATTCATGCCAGGTAAGACACAGCGATTGATTGATTGATTGGTTTGGGGTTCAAGGGACAAAACTACACTGGTCATCGGTCCCTATGACGTATCAACCTGACAGTTCGCTAATATTCACAGATTTCAACACTAGCTTTCTATAGAATTGAATTTATACAGTCTTCTTGAAGTTTGAGGCTTAAAATGTTTATAATCCAAGGACGAAGCTACTGAGGTCACGGTCTCGAGACTTGCAAACTACTTACACTAACTAAAACCAAGGAGAACACACATCCATGCGCAGTGGATGACTGGAACATTCAGCGAGAGCGGTCGTGTGATCCGTAACGTGGCACACCTAACAGCACGGACATTACCGCGCGGCTCTGTCTTGTATGTCTTGGATACCAGGTAGAGTAGTTCCTTACGGATATGTAAGTTAGTTCCAGTGGAATGTATCTGAAGTCAGCTTCAAATGTGGGCCCTCTAAATTTTCTGTATAGTTTTCCTCCGAAAAAGTATCGTCCTACCACTAGGGATTTCCATTTGATTTGCCGAACTCATTCTGACCTAACACAGCACCAAAAATCTAGCAAACGTTAAGTCATATCTCACTTCCCCAACGGTATCAGAAGTTCTGAGGCAATTTTTTTCTACTGCAGCGGCTTTGTTCCGCTTTAAATTTTTCTGACATATGTGGAGTTATTCTCAGTAATGTACCTCACAACCATTTCCATTTACTTCCTATTTACTTTCTACGTATAAAATTGGCTTCAAATTAAAATTCCTTATCTAGCCCCTTGATATATATCTTTCACCTCTCAACTTTCCCTTCTTTACTACTAGTTATCCATCTTAGCTCTTGATATACCTATAGCCACTTTTACTTTAGCTGAACGTCAAGTTTACCTCTGGGTTATATCCATTCCTCCTGGAAGAACACGTGCTTCTGTAGACTTATACTTCTGACAGTCACTATCTTTGCTTCTGCAGAAGTATTCCCAGAAGCTGCAGAGAATGTGCTGGTTGCTTGCTCTTTCAGAATCGGTGGTTGAGGCTGTAATTGTGATAACTGGGTCGTCCTCAACAATTCAACTTGCGGTAAACAGCACTCAGTTATGTCCTACGGGAAGTCTTTTAATACCCGTATTGTCGCTTCTCCTCTTACACTCACATACAGCAACACTTATCGCACCTATTCAATACTCTGCGTACTTGATTTTGCACCCCTCCCCCCCCCCCCCAATGTCTTCCTTGCCGCGCGGGAGTAGCCGATCGGTCTGGAGCGCCACGTCATGGATCGCGCGGCCTTCCACGTCTGAGGTTCGAATCCTTCCTGGGGCATGGATGTTTGTTTTGTCTTTAGTATAAGTTAGTTTATAAGTAGTCTGTAAGTTTAGGGAATGATGACCCCGCAGTTAAGTCCCATAAGCCTTATAAACATTTGAACATTTGAATGCCTTCCCTCACCTCAGTTGCTTAACAACTTGTCCCAGTTGCCGAAATGTGGTACTGTCTGTTCTCAGTTCACAACCCTTCATCCAATGAGAAGATTGAAGATTAGTTTCTCCAGCCCATATCTGGGTTTCCCAACAGAAGCTTGGCGTCTACCCTTCGGACCATTCTCAACTACTTCCTCCAAGCTCGCGTTACGCCACAATTGCAGCACCTTACGAACGTAAGTATTACACGAATTATACCGTATCACCCTGTCAATTATTACACAGCCAGTCAATTAAAAAGCTTTTCAGGATGGAGGTTGTACATTCTTTCAGAGTAGGCTGTGGTTCTAAGGTGCTTAAGAGATCGACACCTGACCACCGCAGTAAGGCTTTAAAATAAGACCACCCTTCCCTTTGTTACGTCGCGTTTCCCCACAGCGTTAACTAAACATTAGACACATACTTCCGTCTCCATTATAGTTATGTAATTATGTTTGGTTAGAACAATAGTTCTTGTTTCATCTGTCATTTAATAGTTATATGTTTGCTTAATGGCTACAATAGCCAGTGAAAGTTAAAGATTAAAGGGATAGATTGGTTGGACACACTGTGACACATCAAGGATTGTCAACTTAGCATTAGAAGGAAGCATGTTGGGTAAAAATCGTAGAGGGAGGCCGAGGGACGAATATAGGAAGCAGATTCAAAAAGATGTAGGTTGCCGAACGTATTCTCAGATGAAGAGACTTGCACGGGACAGGGTAGCGTGGAGAGCTGCATCAAACCAGTCTACGGACTGAAGACTAAAACAACAACAAAAACAAGAGACATAATCCAAAGTAGCTTCGACAAGAAGTGTGGTCTGAATTCTTACTACCGTAGCATATCACTCTCGTGCATACTTCATAGTTCAGCAAATATTCTGCCATATATATATATATATATATATATATATATATATATATATATATACCCTCACATTCTATAATTTCAGCGCCATTAGTTTCATCACTATGTGATCAATGTTGAGGAATCTCGAACTTAGTTAAATGCACCTCAGGCACATAAAAAGACACACAAAAATGTAAATGTAAAGGTATTACAGTTTCTCTGTCCACTTTCAGCCATCTATTGACTGAAAAGCATACTGAACTGCCTACTTCGTCAGACACACGAAGAAACGTTGGTGTATACAGGAAAATAATGCCTTTGCTGCGGAGTGTGCGGCTGCTTCCCATCGCAGGTTCGGGTCCTCTCTCGGTCATGGATGTGTGTGTGTTGTCCATAGCGTAAGTTAGTTTGTAACTCTAGGACTGATGATCACCGCAGTTTGGTCCCATATCTTTGAAACATTTGAACATTAGAAGAAGCCTTGCGTTTACCGGGTAAAGTTCTTACCAACTGACTTGTCCTAATCTTCAGTCTGCTGGGATTGTTTCAAACCTTTCCTACTTTGTAGCCACTCTCCTGAATAGCGTGTGTACTAGCACCACTTGGGGGAAAACTTTTTCTGTCCGTAAATTTCATTACACAGTTTCCTACGCCACAGAAGAAGCTGTAAATTCTGAGTACAGTTCACAGACTGCTGTTACGTCGTCTTCCGTCACACCCATTTGTTACACCAGTAAGTCTGTGGAGTGACGCAAAACCATTTCAAAACTTTTGATACGGTGGGTGGTCCCGAAAAGTTCGTCGTCCAATAAAATTAAATGATTTTGTTCCAAACAAAAATTTGTACAGAACAGTGATTTAAATATGTTTATCAAATGAGTAAACTAATATTGACAACCACATCATATATTTACCTTTGTTGAGGATCCTATACTGCAGTTTCCACTTTAATGTCCAAGTACTAGCTCTGAGCTGCCCAGCATTAAGATACTACGTAATCAGATACTTCATCTATGGTGGAGAGTCTGATTCTCCCAAAGAGTGGAGTAAATGGGATGCACTATGGTTAAAAGAGTAACTGGATGTACGACATTGTCCCTCGATCAAACAGGATCCATTATCACTTTCACTGTAACTGATTATATACAAACCAAGAAGATGCTTCATAGGAAACCAACCAATTCATAGATTCAATTTGGTTCTGGTTTTCAAAACTATCAAAGGTTACTTTATGGATGGGAATTATGTTTCGAACGACTGGGATAGGTACATCAAGTTAAGGAGTGCGCCTCCAAATGACTGCTGTATCAGTGTTCATCATGATGTGGGAGATAAGGAAAATAATAATGTAGACCTCTAACGGTTTTTAGTTGACAATATATATATATATATATAACAGACAGGAACTAGTAACTAATGTTCGGAAGGAATAAATTTCGCGCAATTTTGTATGACCTCAAGTTGCATTCATGAAACAAAAGCCTCTCTGTCTCTAGGAAATTTATTCGAACTGAGAAGGTGTTCAGTATTTCGGTAGGAGGCTGACGTTAATGACATTCTTAAGTAATTTTGGCGGCAGTTCTTTTACCCTTCTTATATACAGGACTAACCAACGTTTTCTTCCAGTCGCTTGGGAATTTGCGCTGAGCTGAAGATTGGCGATAAATACAAGCTAAGTAAGTGGTCAAAGCCTTAGACTACTCGTTGGATAACAGAGAATTGATATTCCATTCATATAAGGCAAAATATTTGTTTTCAACTTTCTTAACATATATTTTATACGAGGAATGCCTATTAGTATATCAGTAAAGGCCGTAAACTCCACAAAATACCTAGGAATTATTATTACTTCAGACTTAAATTGGAAAGAACACGTAGATAATGTCGTAGGAAAGGCGAACCAGAGACTGCGTTTTATTGGTAGAACCCTTAAAACACGCAACAGAACTACGAAAGAAACTGCATACACTACGCTTGACCGTCCATGTTTGGAGTATTGCTGCCCAGTGTGGGATTCGTATCTGGTGGGTTTGACGGAGGACATCGAAAGAGTCCAAAAAAAGGCAGCTCGTTTCGTATTGTCACGATACAGCGGAGACAGCGTTACGGAAATGATACAGGATTTGGGATGGGAATCATTACAACGGCGCTTTTCGCTGCGGCGTGGGCTACTTATAAAACTCCAATCGCCAACATTCTCTTCCGAATGCGAAAATATATTGTTGACTCCCACTTACATAGGTAGAAATGGTCATCATAATAAAATACGAGAAATCAGAGCTCTAACGGAGAGATTCGGGTGTTCTTTCGTTCCGCGCGCTATTCGAGAATGGAATGGAAGATAAATAGTATAATGGTGGTTCAATGAACCCTCTGCCAGGCGCTTAAATGTGATTTGCAGAGTATCCCATGTAGATGTAGATGTAGATGTAGACATCGTGGTCATTAGAGACGGAACACATGCCTGGATCATTTTTTCTTAAGAATGGGGAAGGAACTCGACAGTGCCCTTGAAAAGAAAGTATCCTGACATTTGCCTGTAGCGATTTAGGGAATTCACAGAAAATCAAAGTCTCGAGGGTCGGAAGCAGATACGAACAACCGTTGTCCCAAATCCATATCCAGTGTCCAGTTTTTGCAATCCATGGAAAACATGGAGGGCACAGTGGAAAACTGAATCACTGTTCTCACGATATGAATTCCTGTTTCAGACGCTACAAAAGAAGTTTGTCGCTAAAAGTCCCGAGAGCATTCGCTCTATCTTCTTCAGTGTGTAAGTGCACATATGTGCACCTTGGTTCGTAAACTGTTTACTCTGGCTGTGGCGTATTTTGTATGCTCAGACAGCGAGTGCACAATAGTATACCTTTTTACTTTCAAATGACGCTACTTACATAACCCTTTCAGCAGTACTTCTGGAGCTACACGAATCAGAAGTTTGATGTTAGTAAAGCTGGCAAGCCGGCAGCGTCGTTATGACAGCAAGTAATAAGTAAATATTACATAAAGCTTTATGTGTTTATCTCTCTTGTAGTGAGTGATAAGTGAAATTTGAAAAATCATCTAAAATACAGCAAATGTGAATTATTTCAATTTTCCTGAGCAATAAATGCCTATTTTTTCACAGTACACATCAGTGTACCTTGGTTCTTAGTGTGCACTTTTACAATAGCTCTGTACTTCATAACGTACCATATTTTGGCAACTTATGTGTTAAGTGATGAAGAGATATCACGTATACTAAAGGGAAGTGCTGCAGAATATTCAAATTCTGTATCCGAGGATGATTTATTTGCAGTAATTAATCGACAGCGTACGAATTCTGAATCCCCGGGTGATTCTCCTAACGAAATTTAGTCTCAAAACATTGAAGATTTAATGAATGGTGATATTACAAAGCCGGCCGCAGTAGCCGAGCTTACTGCGGCGCGTCAGTCACAGTCTGCACGGCCACTACGGTCGGGGGTTCGAATCCCCCCTCGGCCATGGATATTTGTGCCGTCCTTAGTAAAAAAAAAGAGAGATATTACAAAAATCCATAAGAGGTTTGACGTAAAAAGCTATTTGGTTAGTATTGCTATACTTTGAAGAAATGTATTTTTGTTTCGTTCTTTATTTGTAACAAAATGTGTAAATTTTCACATCAAATTCGGAGATAATTGTAGGTTTATGCCTATCCATGGTTTGTTCGTTACTTTTTTAGCATGCCTGACATTGGCGCATATCTGGAAAGTGATTCCAGTGGACCCAAAGGTGACTTGTAATGTTTCACTGAATTCTTTACAGTTGAATTCTGAGAGGTTGGACATATTAGACAAACTTCAAATTTTTTCAGACTCGTTCACTTAGCTTCAAACCAACCGCATCAGAAATTTTGCATCGTGTTGGGATTAAAGTTGTCCTGAGGGCTCATACAAAACCATCTGGCAGTAACAAATACTTGTAAATATGTATTGTAAAATTCCTTATTGTAAATAAAATACGCAAGTTGTACAAATACAACATACTGTAATTAATTTTACCCTTAAATACAGTATGTTCCCTCAAGAAAATTTAAGAACTATGTTTACGATTGAAGCCCGAGGTACACAAGTGTGCACCATAAACGTACAAAAAATGAAAATTTTCCAAATTGTAAAAGAGAGAAATATGGTGCCTATACAACCTAATAAACAAAGAAATATCGACAATTTCAAAATTTAAATTAACCTTGGCACTGGAACTAAAAAGGCTATGACGAGTGTGTCAACCTCAAATGTTCAAATGTCTGTAAATCTATCCGACCAAACTGCGTGGTCATCAGTCCGTAGCTTACAAACTACTTAAACCTACTTAAACTAACCTACGGACAAACACACACACCCATGTCCCAGGGAGGACTCGGATCTCCACGGCGAGCAACCGCGCGCTCCGCAGCAAGACGCTTTAGACCGCTCGGCTACTCCACCTCTCATGTACGTATCAATAAATGAACGTGAAGTTAAGATCCTAGTATTTGAAACTGATATTTAATTCACAGGCAGCGGGAAATCGATCACAAAGGACGGTAAGGATACTGGTATCATAGCTACCCTTTCCCACACGCCGTAATATGGTTTGTCGAGTGTGGCAGATGGAGCTCGGGAGATTTGGATGGAGTTTGTTAAGAGTTGGCGGTTTTTGTAGGCGGCGATAATGGTCAGGCAGTTGCGCGGTGCGCTCCATTTGGCGGGCGTTAATACGCGCGCGCGCGCTCGCCCCCGGCACTCGCGCCGTCTTCCGCTGTCGCCGTTTTTACGACGCCTCTGAGGGCTTTTGCCCGTCAGCGGCCGCCTCTCCAGAGTGCAGTTGGGTCGCGAACTGCATTCTCGCGCGGTTTATCCGGGCTGGGCGCATTCGGGCCCCCATCTGTTCTGCGGAGGCTCCGTCAATTGCACTATGACTACAAATCCGCTATTACTTTTTTCATAGCTCTCTTCAAATGTAAATTGGGACACAATGGCCACTAGGCAAGGAGAGATAGTATAAACATAGTTATTTCTTCAAATGTTTCAAATGTTTGTTAAGCTTATGGGACTTAACGTGCAAACTACTTATGAACTAACTAAGACTACGGACGGCACAAATATCCACGCCCGAGGGGGGATTCGAACCCCCGACCGTAGTGGCCGTGCAGACCGTGACTGGAGCGCCTCATTCCCCTCGGCCACCGCGGCCGGCAGTTATTTCTTTGTGGGAGATTCTCAGAGTAGCTTCCTTCATCTAAATTAAACCAAGTTATTGGAATTATGAACAAGAGAGAGAGGTTAAAAAATTCTTGGCTGGGAATGGAAGATGATGGTACTCAAATTAATGTAACTTTACATCTACATATATACTCCGCAGCCCACAGTAAAGTGCGTGGTGGAAGGTACACTGTACCAGTACTAGAAAATTCCTTTCTTTTCCACTCCCAAATACGAGGCGCGTCCAGAAAGTAAGTTCCGTTTGGTAATAAAATGAAATTGTACACAGATACAGCAGAAATTTTTATTGCACAAAATTCTACAACTCCTTAACTACTTTTCCACATAACTGCAGAAATTTTGTAGGCACTTGTCATAGCGTGCCACAAGTTTTTGCATGCATCCTTCACAGAAGGTTGCCGCCTATGTATTCAACCATGTGGTAACAGCTCTTTATCATCGTTGAAGTGTTGACCACCAAGGACAAAATTTAGGTGTAAGAAGAGATGAAAGTCGCTAGGAGAGAGGTCCGAGCTGTGTGGAGGATGATCAAACAGGTCCCATTGAAATTTCCGTAAGAATTGTTTGGTCACATTCGGTGTGTGAGATCAGGCATTATCGTGAAAAAAAAATCTTTAGACAGTAATCCTCTTCTTACACCTAAATTCTGTCCTTGGTGTACAACACTTCAACGATGATGACGAGCTGAAAGAGCATGTTACAACATGGTTCAATACACAGTCGGCAACATACTATGAAAAAAACACAAAAAACCTTGTGCAATGCTATGACAATTGCCTCCAAAGTTTCGGAAGCTATGTAGAAAAGTAGTTTAAGATTTTTGTACAATCAATGTTTTTCTGTATCTGTACCCGTTCGTTTTATATAACCAAACGGAACTTACTTTCTGGACGCGCCTCGTAGAATGAGGGAAAAAAACAATTTCTATATGCCTCCTTACGAGCCGTAAGTTTTCTTATCATGTCTTTATGATCATTACGCGAAATGTAAGTAGGCTGCTTCAAATACCGGCCCTCTACATTTACTCAACAGAATTTCTCGAAAAGAACCTCGTCTTTTCTCCAGCGATCTCCATTTGAGTTTCCGTAACATTTCCGTGACACTCGCGCATTGGTCGAACTTACAAGTAACATACCTAGCTGCTCGCCTCTGAACTGCTTCTATGTCTTCCTTTAAACTGATTTGCTTCGGGTCCCAAACACTTGAGAAATACTCAAGACGTGGTCGTACAAGAGTTTTACGCGCCGTCTCCTTTACAGATTAAACACATCTTCCCACAATTCGGCTGTCTGCCTTACTCACAACTGTCCTTCGTTCCATTTCATATCGCTCTGTTATGTTACGCCTATATCTTTGAACGACACGTCTGCATCAAGAAGCTCACTACTAATGCCGTATTCGAACATTATGGGATTTTTTTTTTCGTACTCATGCGCATCAGCTTACATTTTTTCTATATTTAGAGCTAGCTACCATTCTTCACACCGACTAGAAATTTTGTCTAAGTCATCCTATATGCAATTAAAATAAATTAAAGACGACACCCTTCCATACACTACAGCATCGTCACCAAACCGCCGCAAATTACAAGTTACTCTGTCCATCAGATCGTTTATATAGATAGAAAATAATAGCGGTCCTATCACACTCCCTTGGGCACGCCTGACTATAATACTCGTCTCTGATGAACACTCGCCGTCCAGAAAAACGTACTGCGTTCTATTACTTATGAAGTCTTCCAGCAATACACAAATCTGTAAGCCTATTCCATATGCTCGTATCTTCGTTAGCAGTCTGCAGTGTGGCACCGCGTCAAATGCTTTTTTTGAAATCGAGATAAACACAGCCTGCCTGTTGCTCTTCATCCATGGTTCTCAAGATGTCATGTGAAAAAAGAGCAAGCTGAGTTTCACATGAACGATGTTTTCTAAACCCGTGCTGATTCATAGAAAGCGCAGATGACTCCTGTTTATAAGAAAGGAAAGAGAACTGTCTGAGCTTCTGATTCAGACTCTCCACTCGGCTCTGCACCTGAGGTCCGCTCATGGTACTGTCAACTATGCTGCAGATCGTGTGATCTGTTTTCATCCTGCAAACAAAACTGACAATCCTTACCACTTAAGACAGCTCTTCAAAAAAGGAAACAATCTATTCCGATCTAAAGTGACACACATCTTTGGTACCGACGTGTCGTTGACTGCACCCTGTACTCTTCATGGCATCTGGAAGGACATGTTCCACATCTGGAATGAACCCACCTGGAATTCAGACTCTAGCACCCAAATCCCTAAGGGTCTCCATCACCCACATAACATTGTAGCTCCCACTAAAATTAAACCCACACTGTAATAGTCAAAGTCTTGGAAGCTGATAAGTGACCTCAGAACAAGCGACAGCATCTGGCTCAGGAACATTGTCCAAGACAGACAGAGCCTCAAACCTGTTGGTAATACGAACTAGTGATGCCTATGTCGGCCGCGGTGGCCCAGCGGTGTGCGGCGTGCCAGTCACGTTCTGCACGGCCACTACGGTCGGGGGTTCGAATCCCCCCTCGGGCATGGATATTTGTGCCGTCCTTAGAATTACCTAGTTCATAAGTAGTCTGTAAGTTTAGGGACAGATGACCCCGCAGTTAAGTTATATAAGCTCTACAAACATTTGAACATTTGAAGTGAGGCCTATCAATCGGTCCCCTGCGACCTCCTACGTAACTACAGGTTGAATGTCTGCCTAGTTTCGAACAGTAACAGGACTTGCCGCAGGACTTGCCAATCGGTGGACACGCCGGACGTGATGAACGTCCGTACGTTTCCCACAGCCAGCCCACAACATCTTTGCACCTCGACCGCAGCCTCTAGCTATGCAACCAAGCTTATCACCGCCTAACGCTGGAAGTGAAGTGTCGCTAACTCAGTTTGCATCCGCTCATAGCAGTCACAATCGCTATCCACTAGAACAGTACCCAGATAAACGAATTACAACAAAGCCGCAATGTAGATTCTAAAGTAACTAAGGTAAGGAAAGACGACTAGTGCTAACGAAAACAAAACAAATCACTGTCACGGTAAGGGAGACGTAATACACAGCTATCAAACTAGACAATTTGAAAAAGTAACGAACGTAATAATTACAGCTGCAGAACAGACATGTAACTGAAAATTTTTCGCTGATACTTAAATCTTGTGCGCTCTGGTTGCTGTTTTCTTAACAACTGGTGACCAACTCTGTGCCACTTGATGATATTGTGTTACAGTGAGGTGTAAATTTCTCGATAATACTTGGTCAAATTTAAAAACAGAGTCTTTTAACGAAATAGGGATCTACATAGGTATTCCAGTGTTCAATCAGCACACCGTAGCCCTCCACTAGAAAAAAAAACTAGAAGAATCTCATACGATGTGTATTAAGGGATGGAAAGGAATTTCCTTATTTGCCACCAAGCACCGAATGATAGATGGATCTTGAGTGGAAACAATCTTACTGATCAATTGGACGAGAATGTATGTGATGTGAAGCTTGTAGTATGAGAAAGAGCCGTACATTATGTCTTAGATACCCTGAAATTCAATTTTACAAGGATATTTCAGATATTTTGGTACTGTAGCTTAACAACCTAAAAAAATATGCTCACAAAACATTTGCCTCCGTAAAGGTCTAGTTTAGCAAGGATACAAGTACACAAACCTTTACCAAAGACTGGAAACCATCCTACCATTTGTCTTAAGTAATGCAAGGAAAAACCAATTGAGGATAATATGATGAAATCTTCTCGGGCTTCCATCCGAGTAGCTGCGATAAAATTCCGCGACGTTTCGATGAGAGTCAGTCTCATCACCTTCTGGCGAAGAATAATTTGTTGAGTATTACAGCTTTTACTCTTCAAAATACAAACCAAGATTGTTAAAAGTAGCGTAATCTCATCTACTTTATACCCACATTACATAGAATCTCAAAATGAATGTATTTACTACTGAACACATAATTAATTTTTCAACACAGACAAAACACACACTACGTAAATTATACACACTCCGAAACTGGGCATCATGAACATGACTATGTTCAGTTCCCCTATAGTGCACTGGAGCTTCCAATTCCTTGCTTGAAAACTAAGTCAGCGCCCTTGATAATGAGTGAAATAATGAGCTGAGAGGTTGCTACGACGTTAGTGTCATATATTAATTAGCTCTCATATTACCTCAGAATGAAACGTATTATTATGAGTATATGTAAGACCTACTGTGGAATGATTCGCTTGCATCAAACTGTACGTACCAATATACAATCAAACGAATCCTTCACAGTAAAGAATATATTTCTAAGCAAACAATTTAAAGTGTATTGGTCAAGCCAGGGTGCTTTAGTAACAGTAGACATAGAGGCATATGGACATTATTAATACAATTAATAAAATCACTCAAGGAAATCTGGAATGTAGCACATCAGAATCCAGTGAACGTTTCACGATACATATCCGTGTCTTTTGTATAATGCGTTTTGAGCGCTGCCCGTTTTCACGTGACCCGCATAAAGTAGGAAGCACGACAAAATCTTACAATTTTTAAAACCCTTTTTTTAAAAAAATATGTATTAGATGAAATTAAGAAGCCCTATTTTGAATAATACGTGTCATACAAGATCAGTAGGCAACAAGCGAAGGTACAAACATCAATAAGTTTGAAAGCATCACCAGAAATATGTGAACCATCAATAGTTGGAATTTAATTAGACGCTAACTACAATACAAATGCCGCTGCCGACCCCATGTACAGTGGAAGAGAAGGAATATACATGCAGGTTCTACTTCACGCTGTATTCTTGAAACTTAATACGTTATACAACAAAAGAATTACTAAATTCAAACTAAAACTAACGTAGAATAACTGCCTATTATCAAGGCAATATAGATAATCAAACTTCACAAGCTCGTTTACAAAAAGCATACAATATGAGAAATCAACCATAAGACACCTACTCAGCCACAACGCTATGTCTACATAATAGCTTGTACGTCCACCTATGGCACGGATGATGGCGATATGTCTTGGAATGAAAGCAATGAACCCTTCCTAGGTTGCTGGGTGCGAGTTGGCACCAAATCAGCACACATAAGTCGCCTGAATTCCGTATACTGCGTGGAAAAGACGATGAACTCAGACGGAAACTTCAAATACATCACACAATGTTTACGATCGGTTTCAGATCTGGCCTTGCGACGTGACGCATTGTTTTGTTGAAAAATGTAAACGCCGTTGGGAAACAGTATAATGATGATGGGAAGTACGTCATCTGCAACGTGTACAATAATTCTTGATCGTCATGATGTTTCACGGCATTCGTGCTACTGTAGTCTGCGAAGTAGTGTTGTTCTCTGTGTGCCCAGTGGCGCAGTGATCAGTGCAAATGACCACTTAGTGGGAGGAACCGGGTTTGAGTCCGAGCTGGGCACATATTTTCAACTTATCCCATCGATTTGATTCGAATACCACTGGTAGATAACGCCGTAATTCAATGTAACTACTTTGGGAATAGCTGCAGGATGACAAATGGTTTTGGAAATATCCTACAGAACAGACACCACATATGTATCTACAGGAACTCCAGCATATGTTTTAGACCTACTCCATTGTAATTTTTTGTAATATTATAAGTGTTTTCAGTGTGAAAATGTTTCGTGTAAATATGATTACGGGCTTTTATATCTGACACACAAAGATCTGAAAAATATAGGCTGACAGTAAAGTTTGTAGTTCCAAGACTGATTGTTGTATTTCTCATGAACACAGAATATAAGTTATTGCAATCTTTGTGATTATTGTACAGGATCTCAGTATAGAACATAATCAACTGTCTTCTATCATGAAATAGTTTCGTATACAACTTCAGAAAATCGTGTATTTCTAAACAGCCTTTCATCTATATCTATAAATGTGAATGTCTGTTCGGTGTACGTTTATCACGTCTGAACCACAAGACATAAAAAGCGAAAAATTTGTACAGTTACTAATGTCTACTACCCGGGGAAGGCTTTAGGTACGGTTTTATGGCGATCGGATAGCTATATATAATTTTTTTTAATGTGAATGTCTGTTCGGTGGACGCTTATCACGTCCGATACGCAGAGACTTACATATTTGTACCATTACTAGTTTATACCTGAGGAAGGTTTTAGGCACGGTTTTATAGCGGCCTGATAGATATTTAGTAATTTGAAGAATATAACGCGAAATGCGGAACAATAATGATTCTTTGAAAATTACTCTTTGAAAATGGTTTTATTTGTTGCTTTGTTGCTTGAGAGTTTATAATGATAAAAGGGTGGAGTATGTTGGGATGGAAAGTTATCGGTGTATATAAAATTCTACGCGTGCGTGTGTGTTAATATTTCGCTCTGCAGCGAAAACTACAGAACGCAAACGAGTGGTCTGTGTGTAATTGTTGTCCGAAGTCTCCCGTGGTACACAATAGCAGTTCCATGCCGACAGTTATAAGGGGGTGGAAGAGATGGTGGTTGAAAGTCGTCAAATTATTTAAAAATTCGGACTGAAGGCCAGCGATGACGTTTGCGAATCTGTAGCGAGGAGGTTACGTACAGCGAAACGTGATATCACAGGCCATATCTTTGGTCTACGCGTGCTACAATGTGTTCAGCTCTTTCTCTGTAAGGATAAGCATACGAATAAGGAAATATAAGAATAAATAAATAAAGCAGTAAAAAAGAAATTTCTTTTAATACATCTTTTTTTTAAAATCGATTTGTCGTTTCGCGCATTACATCAAGTGATCCATCTGTGATATTATTACAATCATTATTGTTGAATTTCGTGATTGGATTCTTCGAAAAAATGTTTTTAGAAAAAAGGAGATGGACAGAGAGAGAGTGGATAGGAAAAGTACTAACGCAAGGTTCGAATAAATAAATAAATACCCGGCAACGTCAGGTTTTATGCTAGTTTTAAATAAAAAAGCATGATGTAATTTACTGGGAACATATTCTTCAGAATAACCATCCGAACATAGTGAAGATTCAACAAATGACAATTACGAATGAATTAACGCATAGTACGGAAAATCCAGTAATGTGTTGGTGAGCCATAGACAGTGAAAGTTAGAGTGGCTGGAAATAAATAGCCGTCACGTTTAAGGACCTGACGCACTTTTACATTCACATAACAAGATCAGTATATCATCAGATTACAGTTGTATACAATGGTGCATGGCTAACAATGACACATATTATTAGGATTCCCCCTTTGCGCAAGTCTCCTGGTAATTCGCTTGACGCAGTTGCTGCAGCCCTTGCAGTAAATCTGCGTAAAAGCAGTGGAAGCGAAACCACTGGTCGTAGCTGCCACTGCCGCCCTTCCAGCGACAGGCTGTCGCATTCCGGAGTGAATTTCGCGGTCTGCATCCTGGAGTAACAAGTTTCCCCGAAGTGAGAGACGCTTCTCTCTGCTACTTCACTCACGGCGATCGTTTATCACCTGCTCGAAACCGGCGGTTCTGTTGTACGAAATTACAATCTCGGCGCTTCTGCAAATTACGGCCCTTCCCGCAACGCTTATAGGAGCGGAGACTCGCCACTGCTCCATGCTCCATTTCCTGGAGACGAGCCGGTAAATACTTCACGCACGCTAGATTGCAACGCCAGCAGTTTACGGTTTTCTGTCTAATTATTTAGCGTTATAGCTAGTTTCTAAATTACCTATTACCGGAAACATAGTTAAAGCAACACGTTTTTGAAACACATTACGACTTACAGGTTTGCAATTTGGCTCAAAAATGTCTAACAACTATAGTTGTAATGACGCAAAAGAATGATGCACTACGACGTCACACTACGACGTCACACTAAGACGTCACACTACGTCTGTATTAAGAAATCAGTGTGGACAAATGCGGAATTAGGCGAATTATTATAATTTAATTTGCTTTTGAAGAGGGTTACTCATGGACTATGGCAGTAAATTTCATCTCTAATGTTACTCAATGCTACCATGAACCTGTCACACAATCGAAAACCCATTAACTGCGATTGTAGTCAGACTCGTGATGACCTGCATTGAAATCACGCAGTATTCCAATGTGTGGCCGAGTACATATCAGACAGACAGCAACTGAGATTCGATAAGAAGAGGACTTTAAGGGTTGCATACAGGGCGGCAATATACCACTACTATCCTTAGACCTTTGCCTACAAAACATTTCGCTATCTAAAACTAAAGTTCGTTATCTAATAAAACAGGACAGATATCTTGACAGCAGTCAAGGATGCCAGAGCCGGCCGCGGTGGCCGAGGGGACTGAGGCGCTTCAGTCACGGTCTGCACGGCCACTACGGTCGGGGGTTCGAATCCCCCCTCGGGCATGGATATTTGTGCCGTCCTAGTTCGTAAGTAGTTCATAAGTAGTTTGTAAGTTTAGGGACTGATGACCCCGTAGTTAAGTCCCATAAGATTTACAAACATTTGATTTGAAGGATGCCAGAGACGTTAAGCTACTTATTGTGCGCACTGTGTGAAATTCAACAATGCAGTTAAACTTTGTGCCCAAACCGGGGATCGAACCTGTTTATTTCGCTTACTGGGCAGATGATGTATGCACTGAACCACCTGGGACGCGGTGGATATCGAGGCTGTAGGAAGTACCACTGCACGCTCTCAGCTAGACACACATTCTCACCTTAGAGCCTCGCTGTGTTCCTTTCCCCAAATTTCTTTTTTACTCGGTGTCGTGGTTTACCGATTTCCGTAAACGAAACGTGCCTCTTGTACAGTTCTTCAACCGTGTTAATGGCTGTGTTGTACACTTCACTTTATGGGTGACCCCAGACATAATAATTCAAAGCATTTAGATCATGTCATCTTTGAGGCCAAGGTACAGGTAAGGTTTCGACCTACCCATCTGTCACTTTATCTGCTTGTTATATACAGCCTCACAGCAGCAGAAATGTGTATCGGAGCTCCAGCTAACTAACTAGGACTATGTTTACAATGAAGTCAGTGAAATGTGAACTAAATACGATGTAAAACATAATAACAAAGTGTAAATTTCAAATTAATGTGTACTAACTAGGACAATGTTTACAATGACGTCAGTGGCGGCTTGGAACCATACATTCGTAATTATCTCGCAAACGGCTCGTTTGCGGACCCATGTTTACAGGGACATTTTGCTTCTATTATCGTGTACTTTAAACCGTGTTAAGTTTGTACCATCCTTTTTTATACATTCTGTATCACGTTCGACACTGCTGCCACTGCTTGGGGAATTCAGACTTTATCTGAGAACATTTTAAGGTGGTAGTTTTCTAAGATGTGTTAGCAGTGTCGTGTCAAGAAAGTTGTTCTATTGATCACCGTACTATGCAGTGCAGTTATCAACTGCGAAATGTGTGTGAATAGGCGCCCCAAGGGTACGGGGTGGTCATTAACACCATTTATGCAACCCCTCTCCAGATGTTTTAGTGTTGGTTATGAGTGGCAATGATCATCAAATGTTTACTTCGACTACCCACAAGAAAACAGAGTGATTGCAGTGCTTGGCGTCGCGGTTCTGACCAAAGTCATTGCTGATTGTTAAATGTGGGTAAAATTGCATTTGACGTACTTACCATCGACTGACACGAATGCGGTAGCATTGTACAAGTTTCTCCGGAATGTGTTTGTTCTTACTGTGCTACCAATAAAACACCTTAACAGTGAGATGAATTTCTGAGCTCTGGCCCGTTTTTCGCATTTGTGGACACCGTCTACGTTTGAAGCGTCGTCGAGCCGATGGGCGCCATATTGCATTACATTTCAAGGTACAAGGCACGTGAGAGGAAAACTGCAAATTTATAAATCGTAAACTATCATTTTAACATCTCGCCCACATTTTCATTATATTTTTCCATTAAAATTTTGTCACCTGTTAGGAAAGTTTGTTTTCTTTGCCTGTACTGGTTACGAATGACTAGCCTGGAACGAACGTAGCGTATATTTGGCGTGGATGGAACACAGCATACTACATTTGGCGTTCGTAAATCAGTTAAATGACATCCCACGCCAGAAAATCTCTTTTGCGTACACCATTTTGCTTTCTCTACTTGATGATTTTCTTATTATAAATCAAGCGCTGTCGTTTCAAAGCAATGGCGCACTGAAAATTACCAAAAACACGACGTTCTTAGAACAATGAATTATAATCTAATGTTTGTTAGTTAGTTAACACCTGCCATCGATGGTACGAAAATTACGGATTACTCTCGCAGCCGTTCGCCATAGCGTAATGGGCGAGGAATTAGTTGTGATGTACGAACATGTTACACGGTGGTTCGAAACTTGCTAGAGCGCGGTGGCTCAGCACGCTCGGTCAGAGGGTTGCCGGTATGGTATCTCAACGCCCTTTGTAACGAGAAAACAGTGATCGACGAAGCGATCAAAATAGAACAAAACAAACCAACGTCCTCAAAGTACCGATCAAACCGAAGAACCAATGAAAAGAGAGAAAAATAAAGAGGGTTCAACCAACACAGTCTGAAGAGGAGGCCTGTGCGCTCCCATGCCACGTCACGCAGTGTAGGTCACGATCGCGTAGCTCACTGGCTGGCCGAGGTGATGCAGTGAGCTGTGTCCCATCAGCCAGCCAGTGAGCTACGCGATTCCGATCTACTCTGCGTGACGTGGCGTGACACGGCAGTGCACAGACCTTCTCTTCAGACGGCGTTGGTTCAACGCCCTCTGGAATAAAAACTGAGTAAAATTCTCAACTAACAACCAAAAACGAACATGAACAAACAACAGCAAAGCATCACTCTCCCTGAATAATATAAATCAACACTGACAATTTTTTCCCTCTTGCTTCCTAAAAGGTTTAAGCACATTCTTGTTAACTGAACACAAATATTCTGCAATATTCCGAGTTGTTCAAAGGTAACAGCGCTTTCTCTAAAAAGTGAATTTGTTCTGTTTCGAAAAGATGCCATGAAATACATACCAACGAATTGCGCCGCGGCAGAGTGGCCGAGCGCATTGAGATGCTATGCTCCGATGTGCGAGGCCGTTCCCCGTCGGTGATTCGAATCCCTCCTCGGGCGTGGATGTTTGTGCTGTCTTTAGCATAAGTTAGTTTATAAGTTGTTTGTAAGTTTAGGGACTGATGACCCCGCAGATAAGTCCCATAAGCTTAACAGACATTTTTTGAACAATGAATTGTAAACATGTACATAAACTGGGGAGATAAGGTTACAATGACTGTTGTAAAAGACGTAATGATAGTACTAACTTTGTATATATTAAGAACTAGATTTATGTGGATATCATTAATACCACACTTATTCCGTTTGTGATTTTAGCTGCAAAAGAAAACGTAATCACGGTTTGAAATAGAATATTTGCTCTTTATTTTAGCGCAGAACAGAGTAACATGAACTAAATCACATCTGAACTAGAGCAAAGGTCATACAATCTACGTTACATGCGTCTATAACAACCATGTCAAAGACAAAAATTTTAGTAGGTGCATTGATTGTAATTAATGACTTTCAATATATTCCATAACAAATGAAGTATTTCACGGCATGTTCACGAAATAGAACAAACACGAATTTTAGAGGGAGCATTCTTATATATGCACAACTCTAAATATTGAGCACATAGATCTATTTAGTTAATAAGAATGCCCGATACCCTTTTAGGAAAAAAAGGAGAAAAAATGTTGGGTAGTGGCGGATTCCAAACCACTGACTGTGTGCATTACAAGCCAACGCGCTGCCCACTACACTACGGTAAACAATTTCAACTGTCTTCCTTTAATCTCGTACTATTGATGGAAGTTGTTAACTGATGCTAATATGGCATTTTTAGACACAAGATTATCATTTATCGTACGAAGAACGACGTGTTTTTCTTAATTCTTCAGTGCACCCATGCCTTGAAATGATAACGTTTAAGTTATAATAAGAAAATCATCAAATACGCAACGCAAGATGGCGTATGCCAGAGAGAGTTCTGGGCGTGGAATGTCACGTGATATCTCCGAACGGCTGATTTTCAAAAACTCAATCGACGGTGTCAAATCGGAGTATCTTCTCCTCTACAATTTCGGTTATTCAATTTTCGTGTCACATGAACGGTTCGTTTGCAATTACAATTACATTACAAACGGCTTTTTTTAGTGTTATTAACGTATTTTGTGTCCGAAAAAATTGAAAAAGGGAGGTTCTGGTCTCTGTTGGCCTACAATTATGTCTGTAAAATTTGGTACTGATCGGTTGAACGGTTCGACTTAAAAAGTGGGAACACGTTACGGACAGACAGACAGACATCCCAAAACCGCCGTTATTTTTGCAAATATCTGTGGAACTATTCGAGATATCAAAAAAACTTTAGAGAACTAAGTTGTAACGAAATTTCTCCTCTACAAATTGATGTATTCAGTTTCCGCCTCAGATGAAAGGTTAAGGCGCTATTTTCATTTATATTACGAGCTGTCAAAAGACGATCGCAAAGGCCCACTTTTATTGTTACTACCGTAACCTAAAGTGGGCCAAAATTACGCGAAGTGTACACCTGATAATGTGCCAGTTGTATACCCACACTTACAAACGATTGAAAAACTAGGAATTACATTCGCATCAGTACGTAAGAGCTGCAGAACAGCCGCATTTACTGAGAATTGCACAACTGTGAATAATATTCCTTCTCACAATGTTAATTATAATGGGTAATTTTAATGCTACAAAATTATAAATTTTTTATTTGTGTCTAAATGGATGTAAAATGCGTTTAGAAGCGTTTTTATGATTGTATTTTACTGAAGCTAAGAGAGTGGTGAAGTTATTTCCAGGTTCTGTGCCCCACATACATAGCCGTACTTCTTAGAAGAGTAAGTCGTTTATGTATGACACGAGAGTTAACAGTTATTTTTTTTTTTTAATTATTGGGGCAAAATAGCCTCCCCCCTTCCCGACAGACTTTGTTATGTTATTCACTGAAAATGGATTGATACTGCCGGGGTTAAGACATTAGATATCTAAATGGATTAAATTTCACGTATTGGATCACAAACCTTTGACGGTGGAACAACTCATAATGGTTGGCACACTCGCTTTAAAAATGTTCAAATATTTGAAAATCTATCGGACTCAACTGCTTGGTTATTAGTCCGTAGCTTACAAACTACTTAAACTAAGGTAAACTAACCTAATGAGAACACAAACACTCATGTCCTAGTGGGACTCGAACCCCAGACGGCGAACGGCTGCAGTGGGCACGGCTAATCCGCCGCGGCTCCCCGCTTTAGACATTATAATTAAGTTCCGACAGTGACTTCATACATACGACTCCAGCTGCAGACACGTGCATAGCGACCACATTAATAATATTAATAACGCAAGAAACAGCTTTGGTCGCATGAAGTCTTTATTTGACTATTGCATATGGATATCGGTTACTGAGTGGCACTGAAAATGGTCACTCGGTGACCGAAATCGATATGCAATAGTCAAATAAAGGTTTCATGCGACCAAAGGTGTTTCTTGCATTATTAATCCTTCTTCTTTGTTCTGTTTACGTATGGTTTACTGTAAAAAACTTCGGATATGACTTCTATCATCTTTAATCTCTCTAATTTTACCCTCAAGGTTCTTTCGCGAGATATGCATAGGAGGGAGCAAATAAATTGTTGATGGTTAAGATAGTGCTTTCTTTGGACTTGGACAGACGACCAGACAGAAGCCCATACGGATATCCGTAACATCGCTACTACAACACCTGCCACTGCAGTTTGCCGATTATCTCCGTGTTTTTGCGCTTAATACGTGAACGTTTAAGGAAGGGTGCTGCTCCCTTTTGGATCTACATCTACATCTATAAACATACTCCGCAATCCACCGTAAGGTGCATAGCGGATGGTACACTGTACCAGTACTAGGCATTTCCTTCTTATTCCACTCCCAAATAGAACGATTAAAAAAGGAATGCCTATATGCCTCCGTACGAGTCCTAATTTCTCTCTACCTTGTCTTTGTTATCACTACGTGAAATGTAAGTAGGCGGCAGCAAGATCGTACTACACTCAGCTTTAAATTCCGGCCCTCTAAATTTCCTCAACAGAGATTCACGAAAAGAACGTCGTCTTTCCTCCAACGATCCCCAATTGAGTTCCCGGAGCATTTCCGTGACACTCACACATTGGTCGAACCTACCAGTAACAAACCTAGCTGCTCGCCTCTGAACTGCTTCTATATCTTCCTTTAAACTGATCTGCTGCGGGTTCCAAACACTTGAGCATTACTCCAGACGTGGTCGTACAAGCGTACAAGCCTAGATATTTGAAGGACGCGACTGCATCAAGAAGCTATCTACTAATGCTGTATTCGAACATTAGAGCATTGTTTCTCCTACTCATGCGCATCAGGTTACATTTTTCTACATTGAGAGCTAGCAACTAGAAATTTTGTCTAAGTCATCCTGTATGCTATAACAGTCAATTAAAGACGACACCCTCCCATACACCACAGCATCATCAGCAAGCAGCCGCAAATTACAAGTTACTCTGTCCATCCTATCATTTATATAGACAGAAATTTTAATAGCGGTCCTACCACACTTCCCTGGGGCACGCCTGACGATACACTCGTCTCTGATTAACACTCGTCGTCCAGAACAACGTACCGCGATATATTACTTAGGAAGTCTTCCAGCTAGTCACAAATCTGTGAACTAAATCCATAAGCTCGTATCTTCGTTAGCAGGCTGCAGTGTGGCACCGCGTCAAACGCCTTTTTGAAGTCGAGAAAAACACAATCCGCCTGTTGCCCTTCATCCATGGCTCGCAAGATGTCATGTGAGAAACGGGATAGCTGAGTTTTACATGAACGATGTTTCCTAAACCCATGCTGATTCATAGAAAGAAGCTTTTCCGTCTCAAGTAAATTTACTATATTCGAACTGAGAATATGCTCCAAAATTCTACACAAAACTGATGTCAACGATATTGGCCTCTAATTATATGGGTCAGTGCTCTTTCGTTTCTTATAAACGCGAGTCACCTGCTCTTTTTTCCAATCACTAGGAACTTTGCGCTGAATTAAAGATTCGCGATAAATGCAAGCTAAATAAGGGGCCAATGCCGCAGAATACTCTATGTAAAACCGAACTGGAATTCCATCCGGACCACAAGACTTTTTCGTATATAGCTCTTTCGGCTACTTCTCTACAGCGGAAATACCTATTAACATGTCGTCCATTTCTATCTTCTCTATCTTCTCTACCAAACCTAGGTGTTACGGATCACAGGCTGATGACCAACACAGAGGCATTTATTGGTCAAACAAGAGTTCTGTAACCTACCCGCTTCATTAATGGACATCATTTCAGATGTATTTCAATGAATGTCAGTCTGGCATATCCTTTTACCCTCCATTAGTTTCATACGGTCGCTTCTCTTAATCACTTAAGTATATGACATATCTCCCAATGCAGATACGTTTCGTATCTGCAATATGATCTGCAATAGGTCCAGTGGCGCAACTTCGATGAAGTCTACTTTACAGATGCCGATAGCATTAAGCCGTGCAAGTCAGTACAGTGTGCTTTGCTCATTGTGGTCTGTTGTGATCCTGCTGTCAACAGCAAATCTGTGGAAAAGTCAGCCGCAGGCAGGAGGCGGCGGCAAGAGAGCAGCATGTGCACCTGCATTAGCCGTGATTAACTAGAAGCACTTTCTCAGCGGCAACGGCAACGGGCGCCACGGGCCCGGCTGTTTATTGCTGTTGCGGGAGGAAGAGCCCCCCACTGCCTAAATACACTTCATAATTCGCGCGCGCTTCGCTATTTTGCGGCGTCCGTGCCCTCAGCAGGCTTAACCACAGTGGCGCTGGGGGATTGGAATTTCGCCACCCGCTAGCCGCACGCGTCCTCCCGTAGAACTGCCCCCATTCTGCTCAGACGTGTCCAGTAGAATAAGGAGGATAGCGCTAATTACCGCAGAAAGGGTATTGTAAAATTGTGGCTGATTTATTCAGCAGCGGTCCGCCTCCGCTGCCCAAGATGCGGTGGCATCCTTCCAAGAGGTGGCCAGTTAGAACAAGGCCAGTGGACGTAATTCCACAGGCAACTTCAGGAAACCTACGGCTGATCAAACTCAATGCCAGCGCGTTCCGTGAAGTTCTGAAATCAACAACAGTCGTTTGTGAAGTAAATGTTTGCCAATGATGCAACTCACTCAGTGACGTACAGATGACCCACTTAAATTTACTTAAGGTATGACACAGTGTAAGGCGTATACAACTTATACTCATTTGCAGGCTGAACTGAATTTACAGGGAAAAGTTGCAGAACTAGCTAAATCTTCATTTATATCACTGATTATTAGAGTTTTAGTACATTTTCATTTAAACAGTTATATATTCGATGTAACCACAGTAGCGTACTGTAATAATGAATACTGAACTATATAGCAACAGTTTTAAACTTTTTTAATTTATTACAGCATAATTTTCCATTGCTGCTAGAATCCTGATGTTCTCCCTGTTTAATCTATTCCTGCTAAAACTATATCGAGAAAAATAATTTTGTACCACACGAATTTGCACTCAGCTTAACGAATGGTCCCATAAAAATTCTGCTTCAAAAATAAATTTTATTTAATGAAAAACAAATTGATGTACTCCATCAACAGTGGACGGCGCATGAATGAAGCATTGATTAATAATTGGTTTCTTTGACACCATCTTCACAATCTGAAAACTAAGTTTGAAGAATATGCCTAAACTTCAGAAAAAACGACTGGTGTCTCTTTAGAGGAACACCAACACCATATCTACTAATGTCACTTAAGGGTAGATACAGTTGCAAAGAGTATTTAATTCCTTGTCTGATCTAGGGTTTCTCCTGCCGACGTAGAATGTATGGAGGCAGAACAGGTTCGTTAACGTACTTTATGTACAAAAGATTTCTCTCCATTAACCATCGTCCTCTTGGCAATATTCTCAACGGCATTTAGTAGTTAGCCTTGGTATTCAGAAGATGTTTTAATTCCACTTTCGGAGAAGATTACTCACAGATATGTTGTCAGTTTTGCAGCTGAGCTATAAATATGCTTTGTCCACCCTCCAGCTTCATGGCACGCCCAAACTTTAGCCACAAACAGATCAGTAATACCGTAATTGGATGTTTCCACGTGTGTGTATTATATAGTGAAGGTAGTGTGGTCTTCAGCCTGTATGTGGTTTGATGCACGTATCCAGGTTAGTATATCCATGAATGCCCTTCATCTCTGCATAACTCAAGATGACTTCAGCCATTCCAAGCTGCAAAATGTGATCAAAGACGGGTCTCCTACTTCATCTGTCCCATGACTCTAGCATATTTTCATCCACTAACCATTCTGTAATCCCTCAGGGCGTGACATAATAATAAAACCCTTACTTAAGTCATGGTGGAGTGTAATTTTTTTGTCCATTTCAGCACGTCCTCGGTATTAATTCGAACTACCCATTTAATCGTCGGAATTCGTCGAAGTCATTACATTTTCGAAGCTTTTATTCTCTTATTTTCGAAACTGTTTTCCGTCCACATTTCACTCCCGTCCAAATTTAATGAATGTAAAATAGGTTCTAGAAATACTCCGTACAATTCACTCTTAAATCGATGTTAACAAACGTACCTTAGTTTAGTGCTTCTTTTCCTAATTTAATTCTTACAGCATCACACGGTTTAATTCTACTATCTTTCTTTACTCCAGTTTTACATCTGTTCATTTTATTTTTATAACCTCGTTTCTGGAAAGCCCATTTCTGATCATATAATTAGGTCTACCGGCGAAGCTATAAATCGGAAGAGGGAGAAACTTATTAATGGCAAACTTGGACTAGAAGAAAGATTTAGTTAACACTATATAACCTGAGACAAGTAAGAGTGTTTTTACTTTTACTTTTAGAGGACGTGGGCAGGTTGCAGTTATGTTGGTGCAATAGTTGAGAAGAAGCGATACCGAAAGGATATAATTATAAGGCGCGTTCAAAAAGAAACAATCGGGAGTTTCTAATGAGCATACTTGTGACAAGTGGGCAACATCGTCCCGTGTGCAACGAGGTGTGATTCTGACCAGAGCGTGAAACTTCACAGCCCGTCACTAGATGGCACGCGTGTACGTCACGTGACTACAGAGCTAGCAGCAGGATGCATCAATCATCCTACGCTGACAGTCGCATTGCAGACAGTGACATGTCGGCGTCAAAAGAAGATCATAGAGGTGTTGTTCGCTTTCTGACAGCGGAAGGTGTAGGGGGAACGGACATTCATCGACGAATGTCACAAGTGCACGGCGAACACTGCATGTTCCTTGCAAGGGTCAAGGCGTGGCACAAACGGTTCATGGAAGTACGGGTATCATTAGCCGATGATGCACAGTCTGGAGCAGCACACTGCATTAGCGATGGCTTCGTACAGCTGGTGGATGTACTCATTACCCAGGACCGCCGAGTGACAGTGAAAGCCATTGACGCCGTGGTCGGACAACGACATCCAGCTGCGGGTGCGGAACTAAAAATTCAAAATGTTCAAATGTTTGTAGAGCTTATGGGACTTAACTACGGGGTCATCAGTCTCTAAACTTACAAACTACTTATGAACTACTTACGAAGTAGGACGGCACAAATATCCATGCCCGAGGGGGGATTCGAACCCCCGACCGTAGTGGCCGTGCAGACCGTGACTGGAGCGCCTCAGCCCCCTCGGCCACCGCGGCCGGCGGTGCGGAACTAGTCCACATCGCAGCCCGAGAATTTTATGAGACAGCCATTCACCGCCCTGTGTCACAGCAGGACAAGTGTCTCGACAGCCATCATCAATACTTCTAACATACAAGTACTGATTTCTGAATTTATGCCACCGGCTTGTTTCTTTTTGAATAACCCTTACAGTTGCCTGCATCAAACCAGTGTTCAGACTGACGACCTCAATAACAAAAACATGAACTCGTAGGCTGTCTTCTACCAGCAGTGAATGCATAAGTGTCACAGCTATCACGAGTATGGTTATTATCGTATCAATATATCACGTGATACATTCAGTCGCCTAAGTTTCGATCAAACTGAATATTTGCTTAGTTGTTGTTGCTGAATATGGTGAGCCAGTCACCTAATGATTTGTGATCACGTAAATTATTTCACTGTCGATTGATTTATTTCCTTTTCCGTATAACTTTGCCCACTGAGCCACAACCGTCACAGTTCTTATATATATAAATGATTTGGGAGGAAAATTGTAAAGCCCTCTCGGTTATTTACAGACGACGTTGACATTGATCGCCCAGTAACACCAAGAGAAGTCCGAAAACAAGTTTAGAACGATTTAGCTAGGCAACTGATGCAAAATATTGAATATATCGAGATCGTCCTCGTAAATACAATAAATAAATAAATAAATAAAATAAAATAAAATAAAATAAAATAAAATAAAATCTGTTGGACTTCTTCTCAAGATAAATCAGTGAAATATGAACGCCGTAAATTCAACTAAATACCTAAAAATTACTACTACATACAAGTAAATTGGACTGAACGTATAGAAAATGTTGTATGGAGGGCGAACGGCGAACGGCGAACCAGTGACTATATTTAATTGACAGAATACTTAGACGATGGAACAGAACTACTGAAGAGACTGCCTATACTTCGCTTCTCCGTCCTCATTTCGGTACTGCTGTGCGTGTGGATCCTTATCTAGTAGAACTGATAGAGGACAAAGAAAGAGTGCAAAGAGAAGGCAGTTCGTTTTTATCATTATTGCAGAGTGGAAATGATACATGATTTGAGCTAGGTATCATTACGAAAACGGCATTTTTCGTTGCGACGAGATCGACTTAAGAAATTTCAATCGAGAACTTACTCTTCCGAATACGGAAATATATTGATTATTTTCAACTACATAAGGAGAATTGATCAACAGAATAAAATATATCTAATCAGAGCTCTAATGCAGAAATTTAGGTGTTCTACACTATGTGATGTAAAGTATCTGGACACTCACAAAAGCCGCGGTGGAGTAGCCGAGGGGTCTAAAGCGCGCGGTTGCTCGCTGTGGAGGTTCGTGTCCTCCCTGGGGCATGGGTGCGTGTGTGTGTTTGTCCGTAGGTTAGTTTACCTAGGTTTAAGTAGTTTGTAAGCTACGGACTGATGACAACGCAGTTTGGTCCGATAGATTTACAAACATTTGTCCTTTGACACTCAGAAAAACTTACGTTCTCCATATTAGGTGCATTGTGTTGCCACGTACTCTATATCAGCCCCTCAGTAGTCATTTAGATATCGTGAAAAAGCAGAATGGGACACTCCGCGGAAATCACGGACTTCGAACGTGGTCAGGTGATTGGAAGTCACGTGCGTTGACGTCTGAACGCGAGATTTCCACACTCCTAAATATCCCTAGGTCCAATATTTCTGATGTGATAGTGAAGTGGAAACGTGAAGGGACACGTACAGCACGAAAGCGAACAGGTCGATCTCGTCTGTTGACTGACAGAGACCACCAACAGACGAAGAGGGTCGTGCAGTGCAATACCCATGCATCTATCCAGACTATCACACAGGATTTCCAAACTGCTTCAGTTTGACAGTTTGGCGAGAGGTGAGAAAACTTAGATTTCATGGTCGAGATGCTGCCCATAAGGCACACTTCACACAGGTCGATGCCAAACGACGCCTCACTTGGTGTAAAGGGAGTAAACATTCGACGATTGAACAGTGGAAAGACGTTGTGTGGAGTCACGAATCATGGTACACGATGTGGCGATCTGATGGCAGGGTGTGGGTATGGTGAGAGCCCGGTGAACCTCCACTGCCAGCGTGTGTAGTGCCATCAGCCAAATTCGGAGGCGGCGGTGTTATGGTGTGGTCGCGGTTTTCATGGAGGGGCTTGCACCACTTGCTGTTTTCGTTACATTTTCACAGCACAGTCCTACATTGATATTTGAAGTACCTTCTGGTTTCCCACTATTGAAGAGCTATTCGGGAATGACGATTGCAACTTTCAACACGATCGAGCTACTATTCATAAAAAAATGTTCAAATGTTTGTTAAGCTTATGGGACTTAATTGCGGGGTCATTACTACCTAAACTTACAAACTTCTTATAAACTAACTTATAGGTACTAAAGGCAGCACAAACATCCATGCTCGAGGGAGGATTCGAACCCCCGAAGGGGAGCGGCCTCACGCATCGGAGCATAGTGCCCCAATGCGCTCGGCCACTCCGCCGCGGCAGCTGTTCATAATGCACTGCCTGCGGCGGAGTGGTTACACGAGAATAGCACCCCTTCAATGGAATGCCCTGCACAGAGTCCTGAGTTGAAGCTTTTAAGACGCCTTTAAGATGTTTTTGATCGACGGTTTCGTGCTAGGCCTGACCGACCTTCATCTGTACCTCTCCTCAGTGCAGCACTTCGTGAAGAATGTGCTGCCATTCCCCGAGAAACATTCCAGCACTTGATTGAATGTATGCTTGCGAGAGCGCAAGGCGCCACGAACTTGTAGGGGAGACTGGGGCACGTTGGCCATAGGGACAGAATGGCCCAGTTATTAGTTCATACAATAGACTCTAGATGGTCTTAGGAATCAAACAGAAATTAGGTAGCACATTCCGTCTCCTCATACAAGACCAATATCGCAGGCGGCGAAATTTTGGACAAACTGTAGTCTTTTATTGTTTTTGTGCGTGTTTCAGTAAAATTCTACTCGTCGGTTAATGTGTGTTAGTTAACTTTTACTTGCTTTAGGCTCAAAGGGGTGAGTATTGTAATAAAAGGTTGTAGTTGAAGGGTTACTTCTATATGGCATACAGACTTAATTGCTTCAGTGAGTTTTCTAAAGAACAGAATTTACTGTAAAGATGGCGATGAGGCAGGTTGCCCGAGAGAGTACGGGGCACGATGGCCAGCCGAGACAACCTGTCACGTCCTGTAGGAGCTGTACTTCTTTAAACTCGATGAAAGATTTGTTACTTTTAATGATAACATTTATAATTCTTCGAGTACATTAAATTATTAACATAATTGTCGAAGTTAGACACATTTTCATACGTTTCAGAGGTCAAAAGATCGTCATAATCACGAGATAAAAAAACGTTGAATAAACGCGAACCAGTAAATATTATTTTAATCTTAAACAGTGATTTGAGAAGTCAGAATCTATCATTTCCTTGTTTTCAAAACATGAGTTACGGCTCTGGTTTAAACATTTGTTTTATTTGTAGTATCATAAAAATTATCCGAATTTATAAAAGAATGAAAGGGGAATGATTTCTGAAGACACGATGCTAAGAGCAGTTTTACAAGTAAAAGAAAAGGAATAACTTGTGAGGACTGTTGGTGTAAACTTGAGGATTCCAAGAAAATCGTACTGGAGGTATTGTGCTAAGAATAGACAGACAAGTCAGTTTGCACAGGTAATTGAAACAGAAATTGAATTTCAACCTTTCCCATTGGATCAATGCATTGGAAAGAAATACTGAAAGAAAATTAGTTCACATGTTAAAAAAGCCCTTTTTCAAAAAGGAAGTGCGAGGAACAGTAGAATGAAATTAACCAAATCAACTGCAGGAGACATAAAAAAATAAAATAATACATGGCAAGGCTGTCATAATGATGGCGATGAGGAAACAGTTAACTGGAGAACAACGAATTCAGTGCACAAGCTGTAAGCGTTGGTCTCATCAGAGATGTTTGAAAAATGAAATCCGTGGACTATTTTATGAGTATTAAAACTGTATTGATCCTTTAGAGCTTGACATTGATTAAAGTGGACTGGTTTGTATTTAGAAACTATAAATCCTAATAAGTTTAACCTCTCCTGTTGTCATAGTCCTCAATGTTAAGTATTTAACTCAGTATTGAACTTGATATTATGTACATTAGATTATATTTCTTGATAACTGTTAGTTTTATTTTTATTTCCTAGTTATAATTAACAAAATATTATATGGGCAACGTGCCCCATTCTCTAGGCCAACATACCCCGAGGTAGGAGCAGATTGGCCCACTTGACATATGTCCAGTAATTATTTTTTCTAATACTTTAACTGGTATTTTCAAGCTTAATAACTGCCATCCGGATTCAGTAAAAACCTATCTAAAATTTAACAATAATCTAATAAATTTAACTGTGTCAAATAAATTAATATTACGAAAAATAAAAAAAAATAAAAATATGGCCAACGTGCCCCGGTCTCCCCTACTTCACTTTCAGTCAGGAGTCCAGATACTTTTGTTCACATGGTGTATCCTCCCGTGCGCTGTTCGAGAACGGAATGGAACATAAATAGTGAGGAAGTGGTTCGAAGGACACTTTTTCAGACACTTATGCGTAAACTACAGTGTACCAATTTAGATGCGGAGTGGCAATTCTAAACTTTGCAATAGTCGTCCGTGTGGCCACTACGGTCGGGGTTTCGAATCCCCCCCCCTCGGGCATGGATATTTGTGCCGTCCTTAGTCTTAGCTGGTTCATAAGTAGTTTGTAAGTTTAGTGACTGATAACCCCGTAGTTAAGTCCCATAAGCTATACAACACTTGAAGTTTTTGCAATAGTCAAGAATGCATTAACTCTGATAACGTTGTATGACTGGACGGACTTTCTCGCTGAATTTCATTCACGGGGTTTTCTAGGCTCATCAACCGCTAATTTTACTGGCAAAACTGCGTGACGATTGGGATCATAACCAAATTAATTATCATCACTGCAGAAAATAAAATGGAATACATTACGTTTTGCCCTTAAAATTTAATTTTTACTCGGTTTCGCTAGTGAGATGATATTCTAATGTGCTAGGGACGTAAGACAGATCTGTGGGTGCACTGTCGGGTGCGCGGTGAAATGTTTGTCGTGAGCGTGTATCGACGCGCGTCCACGAAGGGCGCGTCAGCCGGGTAGACTGTCCGTGGGGATGAAGAGCAAAGCCAAGTCCGGAAAAAGAAAACTGCAGCAGAAGGAGGCGAAAGGAAATAAGACCTGGTGGCTGCTGCTTCCTGCTGGCTGCTGCCACTCTGGGGAGGAGGGAAGTGCTGCTCCGGCCAAGTGGTTTAGTGCGGCCCTTTCCTACCAAAGGGAGCGCGCAACATAATCCTGCGCCGCTGCTCACAACACAGGAACAGGAAAACCCGAGCTGGCATCGCGTCACGAGAGCTTCCTTCACGTGTCTCCCAGTGTCAAGATACTCTAGCAATGAGATTCGAGAAACGTGGCGCCACCTTCGAAACGATAGATAAAATGAATGAGTTAGCTATATATTATAGTTAAACGGTAAATAAAGCAGAGACTATTGTTGTCTCCGCTGGTTTCCTTAAATTTTATTGTTTCGGTACTACAACCATAGAACAAATCTTTATATAAATAGATCAGTTTGTTAAGATTACCTGACATCGTCTGGTCTGGAGGCGATCAATTCGTTTTATAGTTTCCAAATGATAAGCCAAGATCGCAAACTAACAATTTATTAAGCGACGACCGGTTTCGGTGCACTGTGTCACCATCATCTGGTCATATATGTATATATATAATAATCTGGTAATCTTGTTAAAAAATTGGATATAAAATAAGAAGTGCAACATTGCACTTAGTAACTTTATAAAAAAATACTTAAGTTAAAAACATGACAGCTTACAAAAAACAAAAAGAAAAAAAAAGGAAAAAAAAGGAGCTGTAAGCTGTCATGTTTTTAACTTAAGTATTTTTTTATAAAGTGACTAAGTGCAATGTTGCACTTCTTATTTTATACCCAATTTTTTAACAAGATGACCAGATTATAATATATATATATATGACCAGATGATGGTGACACAGTGCACCGAAACCGGTCGTCGCTTAATAAATTGTTAGTTTGCGATCTTGGCTTATCATTTGGAAACTATAAAATCAATTTTTTTGCCGCAGTCTAAGAAATGGCCTCACAGAATTTAATATATTTTATTTTGTTTTGATCGCTTTAATACAGGCGTGGTGTAGATAATAAAGGAGAAAACCTGAAGAAACAGTAGAAAAATCGAAAAACATAGAAGGTGCTAATTTTCTTTCACTGTAATGTTTTTAAAGTAAACGTCTTTTGCTACTGCGAATGAAGGGTTCAATAAGTGAGAACAATGATTGATTGGTCAGGTTTATTTGGTCATTTAGGAACCAGAAAACTGCAATGTGTTTCAGAATACAGTATAACCTATCGACCTGGTTCCCAGAAAGAGACTGACGTGGAGTAGCAAGTGCTGTAAGTACACCATTTTATAGCAAACAACGAACTGTTTTAAATCAGAAATGAAATGTTTTGTACATATCTAGGAAACCTAACCTTTATGTGTAAACAAAAACATGTAAATATTTCAGGACACCCACCGATGATGCCTTGAGACAAAGGCAAAACGCGTATGGGTGACTTATAAATATAAAAATAAAACCATTCGCAGTAGCAAAAGGCGCTTACTTTAAAAACATTACAGTGAAATACAATTCAGCTTCTGCTCAAAATGGCCACTGCAACCAACGTATGGACATGGCCACTTCGGATTCGATTCGTATTTTATGTGCTGCAATATCGTTAATGTGACTGCGATAAAAATATTTTCACTTGAAGTACCAAAGAAAAGGAACGGCCCTGTCTAGGATTTCGTCCGGTGCATGGGGTGTGTTCCTTACTGCACACATCGACACCGTTTGTCCGATGATCTTGAAATTTGGCATATTTCTTCAGGAGAGGAAGTAGACAGACAGACAGGAGGGACAAGAGGAAATTGTCAGAGTGTGAGTGGTAATGTCACAGGCATTGGGATGGATGGGTGGGTAGAAAGGCTGGATGAGGGAGGAGGAGAAGGAAGACGAAGAGGAGGAGGTGGCGGAGAAGGAGGAGGTGCCAGCAACTGTGGAGGGTGAGGCAGAGGGAGAGAATAACGTGGACAGCGAGAGAATGGAGACAGAGATATCGAGACACACACAGGGAAAGGACGAAGGTGGAATGAGAGAGAAGGGAAGAGTACATGTAGTAAGAGAAGTTCTTAATAAGTAAATACCCGTGCAACGCTCGGTTTTCAGCTATGGTAGTACTAAAAGAAGTGGTCATTTAATCCAGTGAATTTCTTTAGAGTAACAAACGTATCACGATTAGACCGAGGATTCTCTTGTAATTTTCTCAAAGTTTTCGACGTAGGATTATCGAAGGCTTGTTTCACAATATTTTCGCCTTATGAAGGACCTAGTTTAAACTCTCATCTAACGATATAGAATTAAATGTTGTTGGTCCTCCAAGACGAGTAAGAAAAAATCCGAAATATATTTTTTCTTTTAATCCAATGCCTATTTCGAATTGTGTCCGCCTGCGATACAAGTTAGTCCTACGCACTTTATAATAATAAACGCCAGTCCTTTTCCTTTCTTCTATTTGACTCCCATTGGTTATTCAGCGTAATGAAATTTACTGTCTGCAAAAATATTGTTAGTGTGTTTTTTCATATAATGCTAATTAGTTTGACGCTTGTTAGTACTTCCATTATCATTGATATGCTCCTTTAACAATTGGTCGTTATAACTGCGTGCCCAAGTTTTCAGCTACAAGCGTGAGGATTTACAGTGGTACGACGAAACATTAAAAGCCCAGACGGATATCCATCGGGAATCTTTCACATTGTGCATTACCCTGTTGATTATAGTAACTTTCTTTTATGAAGCTGTAACTATTAAGATATTAATGGAACTGAATAAATATTTTGATACTGAATAACATTCAAAAACAGAGAAGAAACGTTTTGCACTTATGAACACATAATACAATCGCACAGGTTATCCTTGTCATCATTTCATGGAAAAATATGCTCAATACGAAATTTTAGTTATTAATATTTTACTTTACTTCAGTCTCACGGTACGTTACCACTCAATCTTCCTTCCTTTCTTTCATTTTATTTTAATCACTTACTTACATAGTTGCAAGAGATAAGCATGAAATTCAGATTATCGTATATATATCCAGTGTCTGGTTAACCGATATTACATAATTGAAGCCAGTGAATAAAGCACAAAACTGTTTGTGACGATTATCCTACTGCTCGTCAAAGTCTGTAAGAGCGATGTATTAACGTTGGGATAAAGTGGCAGTTACCTATATCTTCTCATCGTTGATATTAAGCATATTTATTGAAATTAAAAAAACATTTTATACAAAAACACAAGACAAATGAAAGATGGGAGTTTATCGTTGTAAACTGCACAAACTGAATTTATCCTTGCCATCTGTATTACATCAGTTCAACTTTAACACGCTTCTTTATAGTCCAGTATCAAACGTGTTTCATTCGTAGTTCTCATGTTTATCAGGCTGTTTCGGTACTCTGCTTTTTTTTTGTTTGAGCTTTAGCAGTTATGCTTCAGGAATCCTTGTTTTAAAGCATTTTGTAAAATGTACGGTCGTTTAAGCCATACGCCAACAGATGCGCGAGATAAGGTGCGATGAATTATAGCATCCCAGCTTCTTTGGTGTGTGTGTGTATGTGTGTCTGTGTGTGTGTATGTGTGTGTGTGTGGTCCCGCTCACAAGCGCGCAAATACTGAGCGTTAGTCCGCTGCCCTCTGTTGACTTTCCTAATCTGGATTGCCGACGTTCAGTTTCTGTATAAATTGCGGATTATTCCCTCATCCGTTTGGAGGGTTTCATCTCTGGTATTATGTCCTTTTTCACTTGGTATTCAACAACAGTAACTCTTTAGAAACAATACCAATTAAAGCTCTATTTTTAAATACCTTACAAAATTCGTGAAATTTGTGCTGTTTTCAGTTTTTGTTATACCCGTGTGTTGAAATTCGTCCGCTTGGCTTGATTAAATAATCAACTATTAACGTTATCCATAATGTTTTACAGGAAGGCACAAAAGTATTTTTCACTATCTCTCTGTCAGACTTACTGAATTTTCATGTATTTTAGTCCATATGTAGAACATGCAATGAAAGTAAATGACTAGTTGAGGCAACATACAGGTTTTTGATGAACGGGAATGTAACAGAAACGCTAAGAAGTCTTAATAAGTGGCAGGTAATCGAATGATTACCTCACAGCTCTACATCTACATCTTTATAAATACTCCGCAACCTCCTCGTGGTGTGTAGTGAAGGGTACTTTGTAGTACGAGTGTCACATCCTCCTTTAAAACAGAAAGAAAATTATGACATTAGCTGCCAGCGGGCAAGTGAGGAAAGTTGAACATTTCTGCCAGTCACTTACTCACAACCTAAGGTCAAGGAACACCTCGTAATATCGTGTCGATAATTCCTTTAGCACGGAAAAGTGTAAGAACTCGATGAAACCTGTAAAAACAGGCCACATCGTTATAGAGCCACCACCAGTATGTACAGTGTTTGTTGAGAACTTGGATCCATCGCTTCATACGTTTTGCGCGACACTCAAACCCTACCATAGGCTCTTACCAACTTACTTGAAATCGGGACTCATCTGATTACACTATGGTTTTGCACTCATGAAGCGTCCAACAGATAAGGCCACGAGCACAAGAGAGGCGCTACCGACGATGTCGTGCCACTACTAAAAAGGATTCGAGTAGGTCGTCTCTTGCCATAGCCCAATATTCTGGATTGTGACACACTGTCCAAACGGATATTACGTCTTATGTTCCGCATTGATTTCTGTGATTACTTGTGGCAGTGTTGATTGATTCTTACCAACGACAATTAAATGGAGACCGTCGGTCACTGTTTTGTTCATATTGAGACATAACGGAATACTTAGACACTTTCGAATACTGAATTTCCTAACGATTTCCGAAATGGAATGTCACATGTGTCTACCTTCAAATACCATTTCACATTGAAAAGTCCTTCAATACCCGCTGTGCAGCTGTAACGAAGTCGGAAACTTTTTCACATGAATCACCAGATTGCAAATGATAAATCTGTCAGTCCACCATAGGTTTCTAACCTGGCATCGTCTCGGTACTTATTTATTCCAGTCTTAAGTTAGTGCATCTTTCCTTCTACTTTTCCTCTCTGTCCACCTTCCCTCTCCTTCTTTCTCTCTGTATCTCTCCTCCTCTCCCACCTCTCTCCGTTTCACTTTCCTCTCTCTGTTCACTTCCTCCCACCCATCTCTCTGCCCATCTCCACCTTCAACCTTCTATGCCTATCTCTCTATCGAACCCCTTTCACCTCCTCAGTCTACTCAACAGTTTGGGAAAAATTATATCACTCTTAACTTTTATGAGAATTAGTGAATTGGTGACTAAGTTTATTGTAAGATACCGGTACCCTCCACTATGCACCGTATAAAATTCTAAGTAGAAGAAGTTCCTCTGATTTTGAAGGATAAGTGTCAAATTTCATCAACATCGTGGTAAAACCGTATATTTTGTCAAAGTCCGTAAGTAAAGTATCATTTGGCATGAACCATGGGCAGCGACTTTCCTCTTGTTTTGAAGATCAAGCGTGCAGCCTCATCGAAATTGGATTAACGGTACGGCAGAACATCAAAGACGGACAAACATGATGTGGCAGTTTCCCAAGCGTCTCAATGTTTACGACGATGTATCTCCGAAACTATAGGTCGTACTAAAACAATTGTAGGTACACTCATTGATATAAATGAATACGGTTTGCAAAATTTATTTGGAATACATTAAGTGGTATGTCATTCATAATGCGACAATTTCTCACGCATCTAAGTGTTCATGAGGATAAATCTCCTGAACTATGTGCCGTACAGTGATACATTTATGACCGCGGTGGAGTGGCCGAGCAGTCTAAGGCGCCTTGCCGCGGAGCGCGCTGTTGCTGCCCGTCGGAGGCTCGAGTCGTCATTCGGGCATGGGTGTGTGTGTGTTGCCCTCACGTTGCATTAACTTGGGTTAATCAGTCTTTTAGCCTTAGGACTGATGACCAAAGAAGTTAATTCCCTTAAATTTACAAACATTTGAACAATTTTTATACATTGGTGACTTTAGCCTTCACGAAATCGCAAGCAATATTTTGTCAAAATTTATCGCAATCGAATGAAACTTATGGCAACCAATTGAGCACTAACCAACATACAAGCATTTATTTTTAGAGTAAGTGTACCAGTTATCGACATCTTCGGGGGATTCACATTAAATATCACGTGTTAATCCTATTATTTCTACAATACTGGTTGTAACTTATTGTGACAAACCACACAAACCAATCTAGTTTCGTATAGATATGGACAAGTCATTTCAATAACAATCAGTTCCTCTAAAATAATTACATTTACAAGATGCACCTTTCGTACCAGTGATCGGCAGTGCAAAATGGTCGACATCATGTTACCGGCACTCAGTCGTACCATTTATCGTCAATGGGACGAAAAATTTTATTTATAGATGACGGATCTATTTAGCAATTAAATGCTAATTTTAAACGTAAAATTTAAGTGCTATTATTCGGACAGTGCGGATTACTGGTACACGTACCCTCTATACTTGACGTGCTACTTTGGAGGACGCAAGAAATTATATCCATGTCGGAAGACGTCTCTCCGTTGAGAATGACATGCACGATGCAAGCTCTTAAATTTAATTACACAGTAAGTTCGATATTCCATACGATCGTTTGTTGTCCATTAGGCGAGAGTGGGGATTGTGTCTCGGACGCCTTCTGAAGTAAAAGAACACGGCATCTACCTGGGAGCACATACAAATCTTTTTAGGTCTCTTAGACGTAGAGCGAGCTGGGTTCCGCCCCATCGATGCTTTCGGAATACGTGATGATGCGGGCACAAGAAATTTTTGGTCTCCGACGTCATAATTCACGAGTGTGAAGCATGTTTCATATTTAAAGAACACATTGTCGACAGAGATATATCCTATAGTATTGCTCATTGGTTCGAGGACACTTATTGGAAAAACCAATAACCAGCGCTTTTTTGTCAATTATTAGGAGCGCTTTGTTCTTGTATAGCCCTACGGTACTACAATTAGAATGGGGAAACGTTGCCTCGCATACTCTGCGTGGAATCGAAATGGTATCCCATCAGGTGCAGTGGCCATTCCTCTACTGAACGATATCAGTTGCTTATCTATCATTTTTGTCCTTTATTTCGATATACGCTCTTTTGTCAGTCTCACGACGATTCAAAGGATTGCTTTAGTACGACCTATAGTTTCGGAGATATGACGTCGTAAACAATGAGACGCTTGGGAAACTGCCACATCATGTTTGTCCGTCTTTGATGTTCTACCGTACCGTTAATCCACTTTCGATGAAGCTGCACACTTGACACTTGTCACTCTTGCCAGACAAAAGAACTCTCTACCTTTCTTCGAAATCCTATTTCCATCCATACGTAGTGATGATATAAGTGCCAATGGTTCCCAGTTTTGTGAAGACTATGTAGAAAATTCATTTTTTCATTATCAGATCAAAGATATTATATTTACGAGTTCGTTCTCTGTTTACATTCTTAAACATTCGAATAAAGCACCTCGAAGGAAATCACTGGATTCTCTGTGCCGTTTTAAACGTTTATGTCTCTCATTCTATATTGGATAAGTAACAGTCTCCAGCTAATATTATAATCCGAATAGGAAATATAAACGTAATATTTTATAAGTTATCCCTCAAATGTTCCACCGATACTGCTTGACCATGTTTGATTCACTTTTAACTCCCTGATCCTTACCCAAATTATTTTAGATTCCGGCCCCCATACTTATCTTAGTATATTTCATCAGTTATAGTGCTATAAACATGCCTCTACATATTTTATTCAGTCTGGGTTCAGAACTTCAGGGCTGTTGACACCCGGTTTCAGACAGCTTTCCGTCCCTTGCACTATGGGGGCTTCATAGTATTTGAAAGTGACAGCAGCTGTTCTGCGACCTTTTCATAGTCGTTCCTGTAGTTAAGGGTTTCTATATGACCATTGTATTTCAGTTTCTAGAGATTCCGAATTCTGCCGAGTCTGGACTCATAAGGTATCGTTTTTCTGGCACAGAGCGCCATATTACAAGCTGCAGTTCGGAGGCCTTCAGTGGCAGAGTGTTGCTAATTTCGTCAGTTAGTAGGTAACGTCGACCGAGTAATATGCATTATATATAACACCGCAATTGATATTGACAAATTGAGTTTCAGGGTATTAATACGTCGACTTGAGCTGCACTGGAATCATCGTAAAAGTCTTCATCTACGAATGAGTTTGCTTACGAAACAAAGGGATGCCCGATTATGGAGTAGCGAATATAGGCGTAGAATATTTGTTAAGTTGCACGAACAAATTCGTAGAAGATGAACAGGAGTTGTCACGTTATAAAGATAATGTAAGACGCTTACAAAATTAATAAAAAGGCTCTAACGTATGAAGGTTTTGAAAAGGTACGGTTCTACATGTAAAGACATTCTTCAAATTCGGATAGCGAATAATCGAGGACAAGTTAATTAGTTACGTTTACGGTAACGGCCATAACAGATCACACTTCAGTTGTTCCTCCCTTACACAATCCTGTAAACAAGGTAAACGACTGGTTCATTCCAGCTTGTTCACACATCTGGTTCATACAGCCTGTTTACACAGCCTATTCATGGCTCTGGGCTATGGGTGTACGAAGTAATTTGTGTTCAGATCGTTTTTGCTTCATGCTAGAAGCGGTAAAACTCGTATTCAATCCAACACGTTTGGACCTCATCGGTCCTGTAACACCTTAAAGCTGCCTCACCTGACAAAAACACACACGACAGCTATCGCGTCGGTGATCAATTAATTTTCTGGAGTGCAGTTATCAGCAAGACTTACTAACTAAATGGAGAGCGTCAAAACGGAAGAATTTACAATGGGCGTGAAATTGGAGAGAGTTTCTTATTGGAAGGCGGGAGCACGCGACGGCGCTGACGAGAGCTTATTACGGAAATGAGTGGAAATACGAGCGACGGACGATTGGTGACAAGACGAGGTGGCGTTGTCGCGGAGCGAGACAGGCGACATTAACAATACACGCTGCCCCCGGGGCCTAAGTGGCTAATGGGGAAACGCGCCGATATACGCCCCGAGGGCGTCGTGCTCGCACCCCAGGGACTCCTCTGATAATGATCGCTACATCAACTGCTAGATTACTGACCCGGCCCGGCCCCATCTGATTACGATTCTAGGATAGTCCAGGCCGCAACAATTAAACACCGTCGCGACACACCACTGCTATCTGCCCCTCCCCCTACCATTCACACTGCTAACTAGTTTTCGCATTGCAGTTAGCCACTACATTCTACTACAATTCGGATGAAGTAATACTGAAAGCACAGCCCTGCGTTCGTTCAGATCATAATCGTTAAAACGTGTAGTTCTCTCCAAATAGAAGAATTCCGTTAATAATGTCGAACTTTGCAGTTGCCCGTTAATGCAAGCTGATTATGTTTACAAGTATGTTATTGGCAAAGACATTTTATTCTGATTCGATTGTATTATGGCATTCCTTATACTGTAAGAATAATTATGTCTCGAGTATAGTCTGAAATTCAAGATTTAATTCATGCAATTATTATTATCAACTATCCGTACCGAGCAGGTGTTGAAATGCACAGATTAGAATGCAGCATTGTGTCTAAATTTCTAATCAGTAAGTCAAAAACTTCCAGAGATTTCCTATTAAAAGAAAAGGATCAAAACTAAGCCGCGACGAAGCCGCCGAGGGCATTGGGGCGCTATGCTACGATGCGCGAGGTCGTTCCCCGTCGGGGTTTCGAACCCCCAGGGGCATGGATGTTTGTGCCGTCTTTAGTATAAGCTAGTTCATAAGTAGTTTGTAAGTTTGTAGTTCGAGACCTGAACACTACCACTTTTTTCGCTTTGGCTCCTAAAATGGTTTCCAGACATGTGCACTATGATTATTAATATTTTATGTATATTTTACTGTTTTAATTTTGACCTGCTATACATTTTGTATCTGACTATCCAGCAGCACATGATTTTATATATAACTACAATCCAGTACATCTACCAGACTTTATGTGGAGCAGTATAATAAGCAGTTTAATGTCAATGCGTCCAGATAATAACAACATAAATTGTCGAAACCGGTCGTCTTAAATAAATAAAATAAAAATTGCGATCTTGTCATCTATCCTATTTATACAGTACGATCGTTCCCTAAGATAAGCAAATTAAGTGATAATGAAAATGTGGGAGAGATATTACAATAATACTTTAAAGAGTTAAAAGTTCAAAAAAGAGTATATTTGTCAAAGCGAAACTCAAATATCAAATAATTTTGGCAGTTTGTTAAAATACGGTGAGAAAGAATATTACGTGTTTGGTGCATATGTATTATTACAATAGTAGAGTCGTAATTGTATCGTCCGTTAATTTCTATTATTTATATTTTTATTATTTGTGTCCGAAATGTTTGCAAAAAATCATGAAACTACAGGCAGATCTAAAGAGGACCGTAAAACACGCCAGTGCGATTTCAAAATCAAATGTTTGTATAGTTTATGGGACTTAACTACGGTGTCATCAGTCCCTAAACTTACAAACTACTTATGAACAAACTAATACTAAGGGCGGCACAAATATCCATGCCCGAGGGGGGATTCGAACCCCCGACCGGTAGTGGCCGTGCAGACCGTGACTGGAGCGCCTCAGTCCCCTCGGCCACGGCGGCCGGCCAGTGCGATTTTTTATTCATCAAAGCCTCATTTCACACTTAAAGGAACAATACATATTATAAGTCCGTGTACAATTCTTAATAGCCACATGTCTAAAAATTTGAAACATCCCTCTCCCTACTTTCACCAATTCTGTACTGTTAATGAGGATATTTCACACTGTCTCGCAAAAACACAGAGAGCTGCAATGCGATAGGTTTCGTTATAGTTCCCTTGAATAATGTTAATAAAATAAAAAATAGCTGCATTTATACACCATTGGTGTAACAAATTAACTTTTTAATGTAAGTCAAAATAATTAATTTTATACAATACTAGCTGAAAACCCTGCGTCGCACTCGTACTCATTTATTACAGTGTTAAGCCACTCCATTGCTCTCTCTCTCTCTCTCTCTCTCTCTCTCTCTCTCTCTCTCTCTCTCTGTCCACCTTCTCTTTCCTTCTCTCTCTGCCCACCTCCTCCTCTTTCCCCTCTCTCTCATTTCCCTCTCTCTGTTCATCTCCTCCTACCCATCTTTCTGCCCACATCCACATTCAACTTTCTCTGTCTATCACCTGCTCGTCTTCTGTCGAACCCCTACTCCACCTCCCCAATCCATTACCTAAGCCTTCGGGGAAAAATTTTATGTCTCTTACCTTTCAAGGAAATCAATGAAACGGTGTCTGTTTATTGTAAGGTACCCTCCACCATTCACTGTATGAAATATTAGGTAGACGGTGTAGTTTTTAACGCATCTCAGTGTTCATGATGTCATATCTCCTGAACTATGTTCCGGTCAGTGATATAATTACGTTTATAACCTTCGAGTAAGGGCAAGCAATGTTTTGACAAAGTTTTATCGCAATCTGATGAAAGTTCCGGCAGCGCATAACGTAGGAAGAAACTTACAGTCATTCATTTTTAGATATTAGACGAGCGTCTCCAATACCGAATCATGCGGCACAGTAATAATTCGTAGTGATTTCTTATGCAAAGTAAGGAAACTGCATCACCCTCCGATTCGTAGTTCATCACCATCGTATACCTTAAAAAGGCAGACCAGAATTAGACGTGAGGATAAAAACAGGGCAAACAAAAGTAATTTACTCTCTCTCTTTCCTTGTTGTTGCTCCGCTTGTAAGGACAAGGTTGAAGCAGGGTGTTCATATTGGGTCAAGGGTTTTGTCGTAGGAAGATGCTTTGCAGCTCTCGTCGTGTCTGCGAGAGGCGACGGGATTCCGGCGCGGTGTCGCGCCGCAGTATAAGGAGATTGCGTGGTGCGCTCGTTTGTTCTGCCTTCGCCCGTGGTAAGTGCCCGCCCGCTCAAAGTGTATTCGCCACCGAGGCCGAGGCGTCCTCAAAAATTCCTCACCGGAGCACCGCTCGCTATGAGCCTCGAGTAATAGAGCTGCTCAAATCCCAGCGACACTCCCACAAAGTATTGGGCGCTAATATACAGTTTAGATTCGCGTACATTTATGTCACGTACTAACAGTAATTTTCTGTTTCTATCTATAATATACAGGGTGAGTCACCTAACATTACCGCTGGATATATTTCGTAAACCACATCAAATACTGAAAAACCGATTCCACAGACCGAACGTGAGGAAAGGGGCTAGTGTAATTGGTTAATACAAACCATAAAAAATGCACGGAAGTATGTTTTTTAATACAAACATACGTTTTTTTTAATGGAACCCCGCTAGTTTTGTTAGCACATATGAACATATAAACAAATACGTAATCAGTGCCGTTTGTTGCATTGCAAAATGTTAATTACATCCGGAGATATTGTAACCTAAAGTTGACGCTTGAGTACCACTCCTCCGCTGTTCGATATGTGTATCGGCGAGCACCGAATTAAGTAGGGATCCAAAGGAAACGGCGATGTACCTTAGGTACAGAAGAGACTAGAACAGCACATTACGTCCACATGCTAACACCTTTATTGGTCTTTTTCACTGACGCACAGGTACATTACCATGAGGTGTGAGGTACACGTACACACGTGGTTTCAGTTTTCAATTACGGAGTTGAATAGAGTGTGTCCCGACATGTCAGGCCAATAGATGTTCAACACCTTTGAACATTCTGTTCCACTCCGTAATTGAAAACGGAAACCACGTGTGTATGTGTACCTCACCCCTCATGGTAATGTACATGTGTGTCAGTGAAAAAGACCAATAAAGGTGTTAGCATGTGGATCTAATGTGCTGTTCTAGTCTCTTCTGCACCTAAGGTACATCACCGTTCCTTTTGGATCCCTACTTAATTCGGTGCTCTCTGATACACACGATCGAACAGCAGAGGAGTGGTACTCAAGCGTCAACTCTAGGTTACAGTATCTTCGGATGTAATTAACATTTTACACTGCAACAAACGGCACTGATTACGTATTTGTTTATATGTTCAGACGTGCTAACAAAACTAACGGGGTTCCATTTAAAAAAAACGTAGGTTGTGTTAAAAAACATACTTCCGTGCATTTTTTATGGTTTCTATTAACCAATTACACTTGCCCTTCTCCTCACGTTCGGTCTGTGGAATCGGTTCGCCAGTATTTGATGTGGTTTACGAAATATATCCAGCGGTAATGTTAGGTGACTCACCCTGTATATTTGCTACGCTGTAGTAATGAAAATAAATAAATAAATAAAATAAATCACTAGGCATTGTTTTTAAGTGAACGTCGTTGAAAAAGGTGTACATATTCTTAAAACTCACGTAACGATTGTGCTTTGCTACAAATTAAGATGATGGTTCTCTCTCTCTTCTTTGATATTTGACGACCGTGACAGAGACAGGATTTATTCTAACAATGGAGAATATTAATGTTAATCTAAAAGTATTAGACATTCATCTGTGTTGAGGGTAGCTGCAGGCCTATATGCGTTATCAAATTATTTCAAAAATGCAAATGTTTGTAAATCTATCGGACCAAACTGCGTGGTCATCAGTCCGTAGCTTACAAACTACTTAAACCTAGGTAAGCTAACCTAAGGACAACACACACGCCCATGCCCCAGGGAGGACTCGAACCTCCACGGCGAGCAACCGCGCGCTCCGCAGCGAGACGCTTTAGACCGCTCGGCTACTTCACCGCGGCTCAAATTATTTGATTCACGAATCAAATATCTGTCCTCAAACAACCAACGACGTTTTCTTTAGGTAACGTCTGCTTATGTAGAAGAGTGGTAGCTTGTCATATCAATTTTTTGGTAGACTGTGTGCTTATATGTTCGAGTTTTTTCCTCTAACGTCCTTACATGTAGCGAAATATGTGGCTTCCTTACATTAATTCCTAGCACAGCGTCTTCCAACTGTCAATTCATAAGGTTATCTGGGTGTGTTACGAAGTGATTCATTGGCGCTATAAAGCGTGATGCGTGAGGAAATGGAGATATGTTTCATAAAAACAAACAGTTTGTGCAAGCTGTATATTGTCGGTAGTTACGTTCGTTTTCGGAACATGTTGAGTCAAGCTTTTCTGCACATCCTTCGTTAACTGACATGTACAACATACTTCCGTTGCTAATAATAACGAAAAAGTTCCTTGTTATAAAAATTACAGTGGTTTATGAGAAGAGAAGTAGTTACACATACTGATTCTTCTGGCAGAACGCAGCTGTCTTCCGTATTGTATTTTGAATCTGGACGTCCTTGACAAGGCCGAGTGATTTACCTAATAGATTAAATCTTACGTTTTCTCTCTCCACCGGTTTCTTGTTTTACCATTATGTATCAAAACTTAAGAAATTGCGAAAAATGATATGGCTGACAATACTTTACCCTACTAATCAATGTACTGCGGGCAATGCACCAATTAATGCCCAGAACCATATTTAAGTATGTGTCAGAGAAATATTCATTTAGTTAACCAATATGTGTTGGGAGAATTCATAACGTGGCTCAACCAGATTGTAGTAAATCATCCGTGGCATCTATCAGTGGAGTACTTTAGTAGAAATTCGCTGAAAATTAGTAATTACACGCTGCTACAGTCGTCACGATGTGTGGCAACATTTACCATGCGGAAATTTTACCGCCTGTACGTACCGCATTTCACGTTTGAATATCTGCTACAGATTATCTGAAGTATTTCTGCACGACGACCTCGGTAGGTACAAGGAAACCAAGTGGCAGCTTGGAAGCAAATATTCTGGTTACAACCATCCAATTAATATCTGCCTTGAGGTTGTCGCGAAGTGGATACGACATACCACAGGCTTGAATATTAATTTGTTTCATAGAGATTACTTGCATCTGTTTGCTGAATATTGTGTTTAGGTGCCAAGTAAAGCAGTCTGAAATGCTACATAATGCTCCTGGGTTTGTCTGCGCAAGGAAATGCCAAAGTATGTGTGTAGTTCTTTACAGAGTTCTCCTCAGTCTCTTTCCACGTATGTACTACGAAAGTCTTCTAATGACCTCTCAGAACTCAATGAACTTCGTTTCCTGATACGATTCGAATCGCAAACTTAACTTATTCTAGGAAAAATGAGGTTACATCAAATTCCTTAATCAACTCAATAGAAAAGATAGCTCACAATATTCTGGGAAGAATAAAATGAAAATCCTGTTCATTATTCGTGTTTAGAAAAATTGTAGAAATGTTTGTAAATCTGCAGTCGCCGAGCGGTCTGCGGCGCGCCAGTCACGTTCTGCGCGGCCACTACGGTCGGGGGTTCGAATCCCCCTCAAGCATGGATATTTGTGCCGTCGTTAATATTAGCTAGTTCATAAGTAGTTTGTAAGTTTAGGACTTGATGACCCCGTAGTTAAGTCCCATAAGCTCTACAAACATTTGAACACTTTTTGTTTGTAAATCTATCGGACCAAACTGCGTCGTCATCAGTCCGTAGCTTAAAAACTACTTAAAGTAAAGTAAAGTAACCTAAGGACAACACACACACACACACACACACACACACACACACACACACACACACACACACACACACACACATGCCCCAGGGAGGACTCGAACCTCCGACGCCGAACAACCGCACGCTCCGCAGCGAGGCGCCTTAGACCGCTCGGCTACTCCACCGCGGCTATTCGTGTTTTTACAATTACATGTACTTACATACACGTGAAATTACTATACTGTGCGTGACGGAAGGAACCTCGTATTACTACTAGAAATATATTTTCCTGATCCATTCTAAAACACAGCGAGGGCAGAACAGCTGATTATATGCCTCTGTATGAGTCGTAATAACTATTACCAGAATTTTTTGCCAGAACGCGAAATGCAAGTTAATATAATCGTTCTTCGAACTTATTCAGTTTCTGGGTCTGTTAATTTCATGCCGAGCGCTCTAAGGAGCTTTGCTGCGGATCGCGCGGTTGTTCCTCGTCGGAGGTTCAAGTCCTTCCTCGGGCATGTGTGTGTGTGTGTGTGTGTGTGTGTGTGTGTGTGTGTGTGTGTTGTCCTCAGGTTATTTTAAGTTAGTTTAAGTAGCTTGTAAGCCTCGGGACTGATAACACAGTAGTTACGTCCCACTGATTTACAAAGATTTGAATATTTTGTATGTTTACTCACTCTTGTTCCTCAGAAAGGATGTCTCTTTTCCTCCAGTGGACTTTCAGTTATGTTCCAGAAGCATATCTCGCATGTTGATCGAGCAAACCAGTAACAAATCGACCAGCCCGTCACTAAAATGCTCTGTGTGTTCCTTGAATCCGATTTGGTGTGGCTCATGATAACACGAGTAGTAGTCAAGAGTGGGTCGCAGTGTCGCACTAGTGTACTAAAGGCGGACTCCTTCACAGGTGAATGATTCAAATGTTTGTAAATATATGGGACCAAACTGCGTGGTCATCAGTCCGTAGCTTACAAACTACTTAAACTAAGGTAAACTAACCTAAGGACAACACACACACCCATGTCGCAGGGAGGACTCGAACCTCCGACCGCGCGCTCCGCAGCGAGGCGCCTTGGACTTCTCGGATACTCCACCGCGGCACAGGTGAACGTCATCTTTCCAAAATTCTCCCACTAAACAGATGTCGATTACCAACTTCCACTACAACCGTCTTTAAATTTTTGATCCATTTAGTATCTCTCTTCAGCGTTAGGCCTAGATTTTTTATCGAGTATAGCTGTATTCGAAATTTACGGAATTGTTCTGCGCCGGCCGCGGTGGCCGAGGGGACTGAGGCGCTCCAGTCACGGTCTGCACGGCCACTACGGTCGGGGGTTCGAATCCCCCTTCGGGCATGGATATTTGTGCCGTCCTTAGTATAAGCTAGTTCATAAGTAGTTTGTAAGTTTAGGGACTGATGACCCCGTAGTTAAGTCCCATAAGCTTAACAAAATTTTTTAAATTGTTCTGCATGTCATCTGAATTAGTTTATTTATGTATTTACATATTTAATGACAGCTGTCATTCATCAAACTAACTTGTTATTTTGTCTAACTTAGTCACTCAACAAGGAATGAAGATACCTTCCCGTAGAATACATCAGCAGGAAACTGTCGTATATTGAAACACTGATCGTCACATTATTTATGTAGATAGAAAATAGTAGCACTCCTACAACACTTCTCATCGACACACTTCAGTATACCATTGTTTCTCACGAACTCCCACCATTGAGAACAATGTATTTCGTTATATAACTTAAGAAGTCTTCGAGTAAGTCACATTGCGTATCTGTTAAATCTCGAATGCTCGTACTGCTTCTAGAAGAGTGCAGTGGGACACCGATTGAAAAGAATTTCGGGAATCAAGCAATATGGAATCTAGAATGAAACTTTCCCTCTGCGCTGATACAACACCTAATATTGAATCTGTTTATTGCCCTTCGTCTAAGCTTCGTAAATTGTCGTACAAGTAAATGGCTGTTAATATGTTGAAGTATTTCGTAGTAAACTAACGTTAGAGGAAAGTTGTCTGTAATTTTAGCATTCATTTCTCTTACCCTTCCCTTCCTATATACAATAATCAATTGCATTTATTGCAGTCACATGGGACTTTTCGCACTGCCAGAGATTCGAAATAAATGTAATCTGAGTAAGCGATTGCCACACTAGACTCATAATTGAGTGGCCAAATAGAAGCAATCGATTTTATGTGCTTCATAATTCAAAGGATTATCTTTTGGTAAGGTGTAAAGGTGGTACTAGTTGCATTCTTCACGCATGATTTATTATTATTATTTGAATTCTTGCGAATCTCTACTAACTGATGCCTATCTTCATTTTCTTGTTCCTTTATGAACTGAGAGCGTGTCTGCTTCATTACCATTTTCCGAATTTTGAATGGACCACAGTCATCCAACTAGGATGCTAACGACTGCTTACCTGCTCTTTCTAGCGGAAATGACATTCCTGATTGGTTTATTAAATATATTGACAACCATCATTACGACGACATACTCATCACTAAAGCATGTCACAACAATAGTTTGTAGTTACAAGGACTAAAATGCTCCCATTATGTGTGGGGTGTTATTTTAGTTACTTAGGTCTATTTTCGGGAAAGTGGTTCATAAGAATTTTCCGCCGGCCGCGGTGGCCGAGGGGACTGAGGCGTGCTAGTCACGGTCTGCACAGCTACTACGATCGGGGGTTCGTATCCCCCCTCGGACATGGATATTTCTGCCGTCCTTAGTGTTAGCTAGTTCATAAGTAGTTTGTAAGTTTAGGGACTGATGACCCTGTAGTTAAGTCTCATAGGCTATACAAACATTTGAACATTTGAAGAATTTTACATGTTTTATTTTGATAGTTTCTAGTCCTGTAACGGTGGATCAGGGTTGTTGGAAATCACCATATAATTAACTAGTTCTCTTATAAATTTGTTACACAAGCTCAGATGACTTCACAGCTACACACAACTTTTCACTCAGTAGAGACAATATTTTATACGACTACAGTCAACACACACCTTTTTATGGTGTTTAATATGTTTTTTAGATGTAGGTTCCACTTCTCTTTAAATATATCAGGGCTTCTTACTTCGGCACTTCCCAGCAGTCGATCCCGAGAACAATTTGAGATTAACAGTTTTTCTGAAACGCAGTGAACTCGGGGACTATGACGTAACAGAAATATCGGGGAATCTTTATTCTGCAGTGTAATAAATTTGAGAACATTGCTTACTACAAAACAGACAGTAAGAAGGCGGCTAGATGCGGTTAGGGTGGCCCCTTCTCTTTTTCATAGGATACCAATTGGTAAAGCGACGATACTGGACAATGGACAGGGCCGGTCTCAGCGTATACAAAGATGGCGGTCAATATGAGAAATGGAATTAATTTGAAATATGTCCACAGTTACAAATAAAAAATTCAGTAATAGTTAATCCTATTGATCTACAGGAAATCAAAATATGCTAATGAACACAGAAATATTTGGTGCATCTCATTAACTACGAGGTATGTCCACAAAGTAAGTTCCGTTTGGTTACATAAACCAAACGTGAACAGATACGGAAAAAATATTTATTGTATAAAAATCTGAAACTGTTGAACTACTTTTCTACATAACTTCCGAAATTTTGTAGGCACTTATCATAGCGTGGGACAAGTTTTTGTGTGCCTTCTTCATATAAGGTTACCGCCTGTGTATTCAACCATGTGGCAAACATCTTATTTCAGCTCATCATCGTTAAAGTGTTGACCACCACGGACAGATTTTAGGTGTAAGAAGAGATAAAAAGAGGCTTCTTCTTCCCTCCACGTTGCCACCCGACCTCGTAAGGCTAATGTGACCAAACAACTCTTACGGGAATTTCACTGGGACGTGTTTGATCATCCTCCGTACAGTCTCGCTCCTAGCGACTTTCTTCTTACCCTAAAACCTGTCCATGGTGGTCAACACTTCAGCGATGATGACGAGCTGAAAGAACATGTTACCACATGGTTGAATACACAGGCGGCAACCTTCTACGAAGAAGGCATACAAAGACTTCTGCCACGCCATGACAAATGCCTACAAAATTCTGGAAGCTATGTAGAAAATTAGTTTAATAGTTGTATATTTTTGTACAATAAATATTTTTCTGTATCTGTACACGTTTGTTTTATATAACCAAACGGAACTTACTTTTTGGACATACCTCGTATGTAAGGGGTCAGCTTTGTGGGGAACTTGAAGTCTGCAAATCTGTGACAAAACCCGCACACGGGCGAAACTAGAGAGCGTATGTTGACAAGTAGCCTACTGGCTGTTATGTGACATATTTTGACAGCTACTGATCCGTCTTAGTTCAGGGGATAGTCAGGAGATGGCGGCACCGGTCATCTGTCAAATGGGCATGTGACTGGTCGCAAGTCTATCAGCTAGCTGGGAAAACCAGAGCGGTTACAGACCGAATGGCGGAAAGCGGGAGAGCGCCCGTTTAGCCTTGGTAAAATATGCAAAATACTACTTGAAGTTAATAATTGTTGATCCATATTGGTACAAAGGAGCACATAGGCTTATTTCAAAGATAAAGACTAGACGTATGCGCGGTTATAAACGCGCCTCCTGTCACTGTAATAGTTTTTGAGTTATAGTAAATGAAAACATCATTATAAAGTAAAATTTTTGTAAACGATATATATTGAAAACGGTTGAAACAAATACTACGTTCAAGGTGTCAAATGATAGATCTAAGAGAGTACTATTAAGATAAATAATTAGTTTTTTACGCAAATTCAGTAAATTTGAATTAGAGGCCAGTAACATGGTTTCCAGGTATAAAAGCTGGATTTTTAATAAATAAACAATAATAACTGTAGTATTAGCGGCAGTACGATAAACTAGACTTAAGTAAATAGTTAATTAAGCCACAGGATCAATTGTACAGTGAATAATCTATGTTTAAATATTGAAAAAGCACAGGTAAAGAAATTTAATTTTTTGATAATGCAAAAACTACTATATGTAGAAGGTTTTTGATGCCATATCCTGTTTCAGTGTAAAAATTATCTACATGTATTTATTTCATTTTATTGTATGTAAAAGAGGTAATTATGTGAATGTTAGATACTGATTTGACTTCAGAGTAAGCCAGCGAGGGTACTTAAGGTGGCCATTTTGGCTTGTTAGGGGCAGTCTGTTAGTGTCTGTTTGACAGACAAGACGTGTCGTTACGATGGGCGACTGTGGAGTCGCTTGAGGAATTGTAAAATTTCTAGTTCTAGTGTAGAACTTAGAAATAATGTTTCTGTGGTGCTTCGAGACCTATGTGTAGAACTTAGAAATAATGTATGTGTGGTGCTTCGAGACCTTTGATTTTATTCTGCGCCTGCGGGACTTAGAAAAAGTGTTCAGGTCGTGGGCTCTAATTATATGTTCAAATGTCTGTAAATCTATCGGACCAAACTGCGTGGTCATCAGTCCGTAGCTTACAAACTACTTAAACCTAGGTAAACTAACCTAAGGACAAACACACACATCCATGCCCCAAGGAGGACTCGAACCTCCACGGCGAGCAAGCACGCGCTCCGCAGCGAGGTGCTTTAGACCGCATTTTTTTTCACTACGCTATTTTTTTTTCTTCTTACCGGTTTTTTTTTTTTTTTTTTTTTTTTTGAGTTGGGGGTAACTTGCCACCGCCACTTTTGCCCTTAGAAAAAAAAAACTTGTCCACTTCAGGCGTTGGCTCCTACCTTATCCTAGTCCCAGCCCAACTAACCTAATTCTAATAAAGGGCAAGGAAAGCTAATAGGCTAACGAAAGCAGAAAAATAATAATTAAGAAAATGAAATAAAATAAAACTCATGAGATTTGGAAGAAAAAAAAAACACTGGTAAAACTTCTTTTGTATTCTTTATTTATTTATTTTCAAATTCTTTATGTATATATATTTATTTAATATATAATAAGAAGTGCGCCGTAGTGTTGCCGCCGGCATACTTAGAATCGTCCAAACGTGTCTTCTCGTTGATTATTATGTTCCGTTGTGGGTCCTGTTCAGTTTAGGTTGGTTGTGTTAAGATTTATCTTCTCATCGCTTGGACGTTCCAGCTGCGAGGTGGGTCGTGGATCGTGAAAGGCACCGCGGCGGCTCTAATTATATTCTGTGACAGTGGAACTTAGAGTTTCTCAGGACTGTTGCTAGATTTTAATTTTTATTTAGCGACTGTTCGGCTTAGAAACTATTCAGTCAAGTTTCCATTTTTGGTGTGGCAGCCTTAGGATTGCTCTGAGGGCAGGTCTAAGAAATATTCATTGATGGATATTAGGAGAAATAAACATCATTTTAGTTTAAAGTGAATGTGTAGTTTGTGTATTTTTTCCGCCTGCATTTATTGAAAACTAAATATTTTGGGGACATTGCAGCAGGTATGGCTGGCCCCTAGACACGACGCAGCCAGTTTGTATAGCAAATAGGGTCTACATCTACAGCTCCACTTCACGGAACCGAACCCGAAGCAATCACGCTGTCAATGGGTGTTTTTATTTATTTATTTATTTTTATGCAGTAGCACTTGGGTCTTGAGCTAACTGAAGGAAGTAGCTGAGGAAATTGTGTATGATTTTTTCACCCTGCACCGAATAGTGTGTTTTTCCCTAGTTTGGTTTTGGAAATTCCGGGAGTAAAAAAATGTTCAAATGTTTGATAAGCTTATGGGACTTAACTACGGGGTCATCAGTCCCTAAACTTACAAACTACTTATGAACTACTTACGAACTACTTACGAACTAGGACGGCACAAATATCCATGCCCGAGGGGGGATTCGAACCCCCGACCGTAGTGGCCGTGCTGACCGTGACTGCAGCGCCTCAGTCACCTCGGCCACTGCGGCCGGCTCCGGGAGTAATCTCGCAACTAGCAATACTTTTTGTACCTTGAAATATAGGAAAGTTAATTTTCGTAGAATCGAAATGTAGCATAATTAAACTTAAAATTATCAACTTTTGAATGCGCCTTGCAATTTCGAAAGACTATGTCTAAGATGATAGCTTATTACCTAAAGCTATCTCTTTTAAAGCAACACATGTTTATGCATTAATTTAAAGGTTTGTTACACTAGCTATAATAAGTTATTGCGAATTTCAGTCAGATCATCGTGTCCTCCACAGTAACACAGCTATTGTAAGCAGCATGACATGCACCTTTTACTCTAATTATCGTATATCTGTTTAATAAATCATTGTCTATTTGGCAAGTGAATTTGCGTAAATAATTTGTAGTGTGAGAGGTCAAGTTCATGAAGGCTGTCTTATTTATTTACTTATTTCGTAATATATTTGTTCTGCTGATAAATAGTCACAAGGTTACTGAATGCTTAAATCTATGATATTTTCTATTGTAAAATGTTAAGTTAGCGTGGAAGTGGTCAAAGTTAAGTTAAAACAAATATTTTTGTTAAGAACTCTGGTACTTTTGGAGCAGATGGAGATCCTCCGATGAGTGTGTGGCCAGAGCACAAGACTGCTATGGTCAACGGAAGCATTTGGACGTTGCTGGTGGGGAGCTCCTTAGGGGCTGGAAGGACACTTCATGTCTCATGAAGGAAGACATGCCTGTTCTCGCTGCAAACAGCCGCTTTGAAGGCTGAAGTATGACTGTTAAAGAACTCTATTTCGGAATTTTAACTCTACAGTGTATGTGGTTCTACATGCGAATTAACGAGTGATGATATGTTTTTCTTCCAACTAAGACTTGAACTATTTTTAGTGACTACTATTTCGTGTTGTGTGGTCGCGAAATGGACTTAGTATCGGAGCATCGTCAGTGATTATTTAGTTGGTGATTTTGTTCAAATGTTCAAATGTGTGTGAGATCTTATTCGACCAAACTTCGTGGTTATCAGTCGCTAGACTTACACTAATTATTTGACTAACTTAAACTAACTTACTCTAAGGACAACACAAACACCCATGCGTGAGGGAGGATTCGAACCCCCTACCGTAGCGGCCGTGCAGACTGTGACTGGCGCGCCGCAGACCGCTCGGCCACTGCGGCCGGCGGTGATTTTGCTACCACTCTTATAACGCAGTTAAAGCAACTGTTCAACTAATTTTAAAAAGGTTTATTTCTAATTGAACACTCTTATTTGTGTAGGACATCTTACAGAATATAGATCGTGCGTTTGAATAAATATTAAAAGGTAAAGCAGTCAGCAGTTCCAAGATTGGTTTGAACAAAATAGTGTATTACTAGGCATGGTCCTGTTTTTCAACTCAATTATCTGACGTTGTCTACTTGATTTGCCGAAGTTAAAATGAAACCGCTTTAACTAACTAATCATTATATTTATTTTATATATCATTATAATTTCGCATGCACTGCGACTTTTGGAAAGTGTTACGCATTACTCTCTAACGTCTGAGAGTTTCTGGGCTCATAACGCTCCCAGCATTGTGAATAAAACCGACAGCGTACTGTGAAATTCGAGCCTATAAAGTTTTGTGCACGAAGAACACAAGTTTTGTCGAAGTTGAAGGCGTCTGACTTTAGTGTGCTTCGATGTAGAAACCTTTCGTCTCGTGTATCAGCGGGTAAAACTAGGAAGAAGAGAAAATGCGGGATAAATATCAAGTGAAGCAAGAGATGGGAATTTTCTTTAGACATCCGTAGTTTCTGTAGAGAAAGAAGTACTTACTTTCGTCTAAAGCTGTTATGATAGACGCGGGGAAACCTTATTATCTTTTAGAGCTTGTCCAAACTTTGTACGTCACGACTACGTAAATGCGCTTCAGAAACTTTAAGTCTCAATAAAGACACAATATTCCGTCGAACACAAATATCCGGAACGGATCCGCAAGCGCACTCAACATCGCGTCCGGTGAATATCGAATTGCTGCAGAGCTTAGGGTTCCCTCGTCATATCACCGCCCTCGGACGTGCTGACTCAGCTCAGGCAATATGAAACCCACGCCCCCTAACAGCATTGGTTGCCCTCACTGGTATGTATGTCGATATATCGATGACGTTGTGGACAGATATGTCATATAAACTCGAGTAAATGAGAATTCCATTTTGTATAAGAATAACGTGCGATCTGTGTCACATTATGGCGGATATTCACAACAGAATTACAGTACTTTACTTCAGCTTTTAGATTGAGAAATTAGGGAGCGCTGAGAACATATGTAAAATCATATGATCAGTAGTAATAACACTTACTAGTGATTCACCGAGGTTAAGAAACATATTTAACAACTGCTTTTGGTTAGTTAGCTGCGGTGGAGTGGCCGAGCGCTCTAAAGCTCTTTGGTGCTGATCGCGTGGTTGCTCACTGTCGGAGGTTCCAGTATTACCTCGGGCATGGGTGGGTGTGTCGTACTTAGCGTAAGTTAATTTAAGTAGTTTGTAAGCTTAGATTTACAAACCTTTTATTGGTTGGTTAGAAATTTCAATTAATATACATGGGCAGACTGATACGTAGTTATTGTAACTGCTAATATTAAAAGACTACGACTTCACATGTAGATCTAGGAGGCAATAAAATCAATTACTAAATAAATGAATATTAAAAACTCTCGTGTGTATGGGTATATAAAAGCCTCTTTTCTAGGTTTTATTAGTTATATTATCTTCACTAAATAGTGGCACAAATGTTAAATTCCTCTCCGATGCCAGTGATTCGAGTTGCAACATTAGAAGTGCAGTTGTTTCATTCAGCATACAGCAATTGGTATAACGGTAAGGTACTTCAGTTATACGCATTGCGTGCAGTCATTTCTTGAAGGTCCCATGACCAGTTATCAGACCTGACATGAGTTTAATCTACATACTGATCAAGCCAATTGCAAAACCGCAAAACTGCTATGAAAGTATGGTTTCCACATTATAAGCTTGCGATGTTTTTTTGTTTGTAATTTTTGTCCAGCATTGTAGTTGTTGCGTCCTACGAAGTATAGATTCTGTCGTTGCCACCATGACGGTTAAGGAATCTTCCAGTCAAGTAAATAAAACTAAAGGATTTTTACCGCCTATTTTTGAATGACCAGATACGTAGGACAGGTTTGCGCTGCTGCATCTTCCTATCCTCACATTGCATTTCTAACACCATGCAACGATCTTTGACTTCGTTGCTTGGTCTGATAGGGATATCAAAGCTGCTAGGCTGCCTGGATGAATGTAGATGCTACGATTACGCAGACTGTTCACCACTAACAGTCTGCTAATTTCTTATCTTGCAGTACCGCAGACTGATCCACTACAGAAATTTCGATATGTTTGCGTTACTCCGCATAACATATCTCATGCACCTTCGTCTATTTTCGACCTAGTAATTCAAATCATGTCTCCTGAAGAAAATAAGTGGTCATCACTGCACGTTTGTTGAAACAATTAAAAGCTATTGTAAAGTCATTTTGCATTTCCCAGATTTTTAGTATATGTAACACATTCATTGTATTAGCACAAGATTCGAATATCATAAGCATTTCGAGTCTTTCCACTTTTTAATGATCCTACCTTTTCTCCATGGTAACCAAAAGATGATAAGTATGCGTTGTAGCGCTTTAGAGGATTCGGATGTGTTTTGTAATTAAACGAACTAAGACAGGATTGTATCCTGCTTACGATGTTCCTAATTCTGATACTACATTGTAAGACGTATTGCCGATAATATATTGAAACAGATAGCAATTTAGTAATCGTAGATAGGAAATAGAAGGAGAATGTCAGCGAGAATCAATACAAAGTAAAGTGGGATAGTAAGTAGTAAATAATGTTGTGAAGTATCTAGGGACTATAGATACTGCGATAATAAACCCCACAATAGGCAGTTCTGTTAAAAGAAATGAAAATTTCTCAAACGGACAATCATTGATTTTTGACAGAGAAATACAAGTACAAGAAAGTTACCTGCCATGAAACATTGGACAACATGCGAAATTATTTAGTTAATCGGTGAAAGAAGCAAATACAAACATTTTCGGAATTGCCGAGGATTGCAGTATAGTAGGTTTTTTATGAATTGAATAAATCGGAGCTAAAAAGGAACCAAGGTGAAACGGCTACAGAAGAAATGCACATAAATAAAAAAACAAGTGAACGACTGAAGAACTGATTCAGCGTATTAAAAATCAAAAGAGCCTTGGGTTCTAGTACATTAAAGGCGTTAACACTAGGATAGCAAGGGGAATGCTATTTCTGCTACACATGAATGAGAGAGAGGGAGATAGGTGGGGGGGGGGGAGGAGAGAGAGAGAGAGAGAGAGAAAAAAAGAGAGAGAGAAAAGGGAGAGAGAGGGGGGGGGGGTAATAAGAGAAGGAATGGGGATCGATAAGGGCATAGGTTTTCCATTATTAGAGCTAGAGGCTAACTGAGCTCTCCTAGGCTAGACCTGATACCAAATTAAGAGGAAGACTTACAAATAATTGGTTGATCTAGATTATATTCCTGTCCTGCCAAGAAGTTTTCTTTTAATTGGGTACTGGAACAAATTGCACTTACTCACGTGATGCCAACTGAGGAGCAGCTATTTACTGTACATATTTCATAGAAAGAGAGGAAGGCAGAACGAATGCAAGTACAGACCAAGATCCTGGATAATGTTTTCGACATGTCAATGTATATAATCGTAGATAGACATCGCAGTGCACATGATAAGTTGAGAAACTTGTAGATTAACTTTGGAAAATACCAAGAGAAAAATACAATTTTTACGTCTCTGTGTAAAATACGTGCACTGTCTGCCTCCTTCATATCTTTGTAACACCAAACAAACGGTTTTCCTCTTGAGTCACCGGAATGCAAATTTAGAATCGTACAGAGAATTCGCCAACTGTAATCGTATGGCGCTATACCAGGGAGTTTGCAACTACTATCAGCGATGCAGAGGTCGTCCATTGTGAAGTAACCTTCTTTCAGTCTATTTCTGAGATTAAAACGCTTTTCCTTATGATGTAATCCTTCCGAGAAGGAAAAGTTTCACATTGGCTGTCCACTCGACTGACAAGATGCCGTCGGTATATGTGTGCTATCCTGTCGGCCGACGTCCCGCTTGGAAGGTAATAACAGGTATCCACTGAAAGTCGATACACGTTACGAGTACATATGGTGCTATTTGTTACAGAAACATTTCAGATTTACTCGTGACGAGGAGGAGGTGTTCAGTCCAACACAAACAGAAACATCACCATTATCATCATCATCATCATTTCAGGGTTTAGGCTGTTGCTTGTTCCGAACTCACAAACAGTCATTTCCATCGTCCGAGGCTGTTTGAGATTTTGACAGTAATTTTACAAATAGAAACTTGTTTGATTTAATTAAAAACCGTATTCATGAATTAATTGTTGAGGACGTGAGCAAACACAAGTACTATAATAGAAATATTTTAATGGCAATGCAATATAAACAGCTGACCTTTCATTTACCGTAGTGTTCTTTCGTGCATACTGAGAGGATGTATTTCCATTGCAATTTCTGTGCTGCATCTTGATTCTTAATATAAAAAGTTTTTGGTGTTAGTGTGTATCAGCTAACTTTACTATATTTACTTTTCACGGCTGCTTAACTCTGTTTAATTAACCAGTTTGTAACTATCTTTTCCAACTGCCCTGTGATTTGTGTTGTTTGCATAAGCACTGCAAGCGTAATTCTAGGGATATGTTTGTAGATATTTGCATTGGGTTTTTATGTTGCATTCCAGATTTTACTTATCATTCTAACCTTTTCTGCTCGTCTAACCTTTTCTGCTCGTCTAACCTTTTCTGCTGATTTCACGTTCCTTGACTTCGAATATTTTTTCGTAAATATGACAACCTTCCATAAGATCAGAGTCAATATGTGGCCCAAATGTCGTTCATTTATGGCGATGACAGAACTTGTTTCTGTTCTATTAGCGCTAGGGTTATCTAGCGACCGGAAGAAAGCGAAAGTCGTAATAATTTTGACCAATGGTGGTAGGGCAGATGTACGACATTATACACCTACATCACAAGACATTAATACGTTGTAAAATTATAAAACTTTTATAGTGTTCACAGCTTATGATCACCGTCAAGAAAAAATGTTCTGTGTGAAAATCAATATGAATATCAATATCAGGAAACTTGCTAAGCTCCGAGCACTCTGTTGATCTATGAGATCATGTTGGCCGTAAGAGTCCGCACCCAGATTGATGTCGCATTCCTCGTCTTCATAAGACCATTTGATACAGTTCCCTACGACCTCTTAACGAAGAGACTAGGAGTTTGATGGACCATATTTGTGCCTGTAATCCGGATGTATCTACTGACAGAGCTCGCTCAATAGTTAGTCCTTAAAGGATCAAAAACGATGGGGGCCAATGTAATTTCAGGAGTCTTTTGTAATAGGAGCGTTAATGTTTAAAATTAATGTTGATGGTCTATTGAAGAACATCAGAAGCACGATGTGGATGTTAGTACATAATGCGGCCGCATATAGAGAAGTAGCGTCGTCAAGAGACAGTATCGAGTTGCAGGAAACATTGCAGAGTATCGATGATGGGTCAGGGACGGACTGTTAACCATGAAGATGAACGAATATAGTGTGCGTCACTACTAGCGATTATTGTAGGAAACCAAAACTACTGCGGAATTCTTCAAACGTTCAAATGTTAGTGGAGCTTATGGGACTTAACTACGGGGTCATCAGTCCCTAAACTTACAAACTACTTATGAACTAGCTAATACTAAGGACGGCACAAATATCAATGCCCGAGGGGGGATTCGAACACCCTACCGTAGTGGCCGTGCAGACCATGATTGGCGCGCCGCAGTCCCCTCGGCCACCGCGGCCGGCGCGGAATTTTTAACAGTAATCTTATGGAGCGTTGTAAAGTGCAATGGGCACCCAAAACAAATTGTACAAAGATAAACACAAGTACTGAAGAAAATGTTCAAATGTTTGTTAAGCTTATGGGACTTAACTGCGAGGTCATCAGACCCTAAACTTACACATTACTTATGAACTAACTTATACTAAAGGCAGCACAAACATCCATGCCCGAGGGAGGATTCGAACCCCCGACGGGAAACGGCCTCGCACATCGGAGCATAGCGCCTCAGTGTGCTCGGCCGCTCCGCCACGGCACAAGTACCGACATTCATTTGAAGAATCATAAGGAAATTGAAAATTTTATTCACTCAAGAAACAAGTGGTTTTCAAAACACTTGTCCCACAGATTCTTCAATATTGCTCACAGATCTGAGATCCTTAAGAGGTTGAATTCATTGAAGAGAAAGAGAAGATCCAACGAAGAGTGGTGTGCCTCTCTTCGGCACTGTATGGTTTGATCGGCGCGATAGTTGTACGCAGATGCTCAATAGATCTATCAGATGTTACAAGAGAGCCGATGTGCACCATAAAATAACACCGCCTAGAAGGAATCGAACAACGTATTACTTATACGCGGAAACGTCTCGCGCCTCAGATATTAGATCTAATACGAATAATCATCATTCCTTCTATGCACCATTCACGAATGGAAGCGGGTATGAGGGAAAATACAGGGACACAAGGAGTATTTCTCGCCAAACCTGTAAGAAATTTGGCGGAATATATATTGTGTGTTTAGATGTAATAACAGCACTTGTCAGTTGAGACTGATACTTTATATAGGTACGAAAAGTTTTCTACTGTTCTGTTTCTTTACTCTTGCTTTGAATCACTATAGTCCAAAAGCCAATTACGTTTCATTCACGTATAGTAATTGGTTTATAGTTAGACACTGACTTAATATATAAGTGCCCATCGGGGCCAGTAGAACCCGGAATGGTTGAATTGCAGGGTCGTTGGTGAGCGATCTGATTCCTCTGCCTCCCGATTTGCATGAAGCGCACCGCAGTAGCACGTGTGCCTAATGCTTTTTGGCCGCTTTGAGCGAACACGAGGCTTAGTTTCTGTTCCGCTATAATTACTGGCGAAACTCGGGATGCTTTTAACAATTTAGAGAGCCACGGCGTTTCGTATGTCGAGCCTCTCGGCAAAACCGGGTGCCACATATTAACGCGCTGCCGCTCTAATAAAGGGGTCCCCCTGCGCCGCAAAATTATAACATTTACCGGTCGTCTATCGATCTGCTTTTGAGCCGACCGACTGCGATTTTCCTGCGACACACTCATGCACGCATGCCCGCGTACACATGCATGCATATTCACTCAGCCGATAACTCACGTTCTCGTTCTCTCTCTGTCCCTCTCCATCTATCCGTGTGCCTCCCATCCCACACTCCATTTAGGAGTCACACGCACGGTAACACACAGTTATTGCAAGCGTGTCACACAGCGAATATGTATTGTTGCTAAATATGGAGATATAACGAATAATTGTTCACATGTTGATATGATTTAATACTTTGATTCTCATGCAGTGGTAACACATAATCGTAGGTACCATGTAAGGTATAAGCCTATATACTTTTTAAAAACTGTGATATTTTGTGGGATTGTCCTTGAATTTCAGTTTCTTCAACACATGGGCATTATATTTTTTTTTCATTATTGATATGTTAATCTAGGCAGTTATTTATGTTTTACACCTAGTTTGTGTTTTCGTACATATATATTTTGTTCTTTCTATTTTTCTGTATTGCACTTATCTCTCTAGACTTCTACTCTCTGCTTTACCATACACTTTATATTGATTCTGTTTTGTAATTTATTTGTTGTTTCTCGTAATGTACCTATATCTAAGTGTGGCTAAACAAAATAAATGAAAATATTACTCTTTTATGAATATCTAATTTCCCAAATCTACCAAAATTAAACGAAAAGTATATTTATTCCAAAAAAACAGAGAAAATCTCTAGTCTTTCGAAACTAACAATGTGAGTGTAGATCATATGTGATTTCCATTAAAAGAAATAATGTCGACAGCTATTTAGTGATTTACAGCAAACAAATTAACAGAAGACTGGCCTGACCGCCTGTGGTACAAAAACAAGGTTAGACCACTCTCGCAAAATCAAAGAAAAGTATGCTAAATTTAAACAGACACTAAATCCCCAAGAACGGCAATCTTTTACAGATGCTAGAAATTTAGCTGGAACGTTAATACTATCTCACGGAATTTGGTGGAAAATCCTAGGAAATTCTGGTCATATGTAAAGTATACTAGCGGTGAAACACGATATTTTAAATAAGCGATAGCAATGGCGATGCCACTGATAACAATTCTGCTAAAACATAATTGGTAATCACAGCTTTCCGAAATTCCTTCAACAAAGAAGACGAAGGAAGTACTCCAAAATTCTAATCAAGATCAGCTTCCCACGTGCGTAGTTCAGAAGTAGATGGACCTGGAGTATTAAAAGGACTGAAATAACTTAACGAAAGCAAGTCTCCCAGTCCAGTTGGTACATTAATTATGTTTGTTTTAGAGTATGCTGATGCAATAGCTCCATATCTAGCTATCCTATATATCCGCGTGTTTAGCGATAGATCCATACCCAAAGATTGGAAAGTTTCACAGATCAGTGCAATTTTCAAGCAAGACAATACGAGTGATCTGCAAACTTACAGGTCTACATCAGTAACGTCGGTTTGCTGCAGGACTTTAGAATATATAATTTCCTCAAAGATAATGAACTACCTCGAAGAGAATGACCTATTTACCCACAGTAAACACGGATTCATAAAGTGCCGTCCTTGTGAAACACACATGAAGTGATGAGTGCTATCGACACGGGATATCAAGTCAGTTCCATATTTGTAGATTTCCGTATGGCTTTCGACTGTACCTCACAAGCATCTGCTAATCAAATTGAGTGCTTACGGAATATCGCTTAATTTGTGTGACTGGATTCGCGATTTACTTTGTGACTGACAGAAAGTCATCGAGTGCAACGAAACTGCTGTCTGGCGTTCCCTATGGAAGAGTTATTGTGCACCTTCTGTTTCTTAACGTAATAAACTTTTCAGGAGACAATATAATAATGATGCTGTCATTTATCGGATAGCCGCGGCGGAGCGGCCAAGTGCATTGAGGCACTATGCTCCGATGCGCGAGGCCGTTCCCCGTCGGGCGTTCGAATACCCCCTCGGACATGGATGTTTGTGTCGTCTTTAGCATAAGGTAGTTCATAAGTAGTTTGTGTGTTTAGGGACTGATATCCACTAGAAGATCAAAAGCAACTGCAAATTAATTTAGATAAATATCTGTATGGTGAAAAATTGGTAATTTATCCTAAATTATGATAAGTCATACACATGGGCACTAAAATAAATCCGTTCACTTACACGATAAATCAATGAAATCTATGGGCCGTAAATTCAACTAAATACCTAGGAATAACAATTAAGAATAAAATCTATTGTAAGGAACATACAGAAGATATTTTACGGAAGGCGAACCAAAGGCGACCATTCACTGGCATAACACTTAGAAGATGCAACAGTTCTACTAAATAAATAGCACGCACTATACTTGTGCGTCCTACTTTGGCGTATTGTGGGATCCCCACCAAGTGTGACTGACGGAGGATATAGAGAAAGTTCAGAGATGGGCAGCTCGTTTTGTATGATAGTGATATAGCGGAGGCAGTATCACGAAAATTGTGCACGATTTGGGATGTAAATCATTAAAAGAGAGACATTATTTGTTACAGCTACATTTATTTGCCATATTTCTTTCACCAATTTCGTTTTCCAAATGCGAACATACTTTGTTATCATCCACCAAAATAGGGAGATACGATAATCATAATAAACTTAGAGAAATCAGATCGAAAACTAAGAGATTTAAGCGTTCTTCCTTCCCGCGCTTTGTTAGAGAACTTACCGGTAGAGAAATATCATAAAAGTGGTTCTATGAACCTCTAGTCACGCTGAGTATTCATGTAGATATAGATAGAGATTAGGATCTACAGAGTGTAAGAAAATGAAAATATTACTTTTTATTTGATTAGGATTAGCAGGAGCTACAGAATATAAGGAAATGAAAATACATTTTTATCTTATTGGATTAGGCTTAGCAGTACATACAGTATTTTAGAAACTAAAAATTTGAAAATAATAAAAATCCTGAATTATGACATGAATCAGGTTAGAAATGCAATTTAATTGACAATAATATTAAAAGATTTAAAAACCGTCTTAAATAATAGTAAACTGCTTTCCCTTTACACATTAAACCTTGATTTCGTCTTATTATTTTCACATCAAATGAAGACGATCTATAGTGGTCGACATATCACCGAAATTTATTCGCAATAGCGAAGTTTTATAACTCCACTGTAAAAGGTGCAGACGTTCAATCAAATAGTGTCAGATGAAAATATATAGTTGACTGTCTTGTACATGGTGTAGCATATAGAAGTTTAGGTCGGTTCCGGAAATGGCGGAGTTATTCGTTAAATCCAACGCTCGTGAAAAGCAAGAAATCCGGGTTCGATTTCCTAACGGGCATAAATTATCATCTTCCGCCATTTGGTAGAACATCTACACCTGAACAATTTTCGATAACTTCAACTTACGTTGTCATACATATGGATATACCTAAATTGAAATTGTAAGGTGTGTTAAAATACATTAATTTGAAGGAGCAATGATGAATTTATCTAGAGACCTGGAGACGTAAACAATGTTGAGGCAAGTCCGATCTTTTCTCAATTTCTGAATTTTCGACTACAGAAATTGATACCACCAAAGACTTTTGAAACGCAAGAAACGATCTAAGGGATGACATTCAAAGTATACTTAAGCCCCCACCCCCGCACTCCCACTTTCTGTCAGCCATGTTGAGGTCAATGTTGATTACCGCTATAGATAGCACCATCATAATACATTGGAATATTTAACTGCAAACGACAAATATTAATAGGCAGGTTTTGTAACGAGCACCAATATTACCCTGCAAAGCCGTACACTACTGTTCTCGAACACCATCCGTTCTTACCATATACAGGTCGTTTCTCTAAAGGACGTCAACAACCACACAGTATGGAAATCATAATAACTGTGCCATCATAATTAAATAGGATAAACAGCAACAATATGATGGAACTTTATATGCACGGTGAGTTATCTAACATTGCCACTGGAAATGTTTCGTTAAACACAACAAATACTGAATACCAAATTCTACACACCGAAACGCTGGAAACCGCAGACATTTAGTCTTGTGTCTTAAAACTGTAGGAGTATGTTAACGAAGACTAGAGTTTTTAAGAATTTGGCTGTAATGCAATGTTTTGGTTTGTTCAAGTTGTCTCTGGGTCTGCATGTAGCGCTTGATGTTACTGTTATTCAAAATTAGTCTTTGTGTCCAGAATAACTGTAGTACACTGAGTTATCAGATGTCTTTAATAGTGTACTGTACAGTACAAATAACAACATAAGTACGCACAGTAGTAAAGTGAGAAGCAGGTCGGAAGTACAACAGTGTTTCAAGAACTGTGAAAATAGTTTATTCTAACTCTGAAAAGGCAGAGATGATACTCGTCTATGGTGAGTGTAGAAAAAATGCCGTCGAAGCCTGCAGATTGTATGCAGAAAAGTACCCAGCCAAAGATCATCTAACGCGCCGCACATTGGAAAATATCTAACAAACAGTTGTATGAAATAGGTATGGTCGTAGTACGCAAACTGGTCCGTACCAAACCCATGACAGGAGAAGTAATTGCGGTTGGTGTTGGTGTTAGCTGTTGTGACGTGGACGCACACATGATTTCACGTGACACCGCTAGAGGCAATGCAATGAGTCAAAGTAATGTAATGCGCATACTTCACACACACGATTGAACTGCTGAGCAGTTACTCTCACGTCAGTTTTAGCCTGCAATATCTCTGGATGTAATTAACATTTTACAATGCAGCAAACCGAAATGAATAAGTATTTTCCTTTATTTTGAGTTTTGCTAAAATAATAAAAGGTATCCATTAAAAACATAGGTTTTTGTTAAAGATCATAATCGCGTGCATTTTCAGTGTGTTGTATTAACCTGTAACACCAGTCCCAATCAGCACTTTCGATCTGTGGAATTAGTTACTCAGTATTTACGAAATATTTCCGGTGGTAATGTTAGGTGACTCACCCTGTATATTACGAACGTGGGTTGCTGACAATGAAAATCGTTTAAGACCTAATACATATATTTTGCTTATAATATACATATATATATATATATATATATATATATATATATATATATATATAGAGAGAGAGAGAGAGAGAGAGAGAGAGAGAGTAGATGAGAGGTCTCATGAGTGCTCACAAGTTGTCGTGATATTTTTAACTTTGGCACTCTGTTCATCGTAAAATTCCTGTCCAACTTACAGGACCATGTAATACTTGTATATGCGCGAATGTCGTTAAGGAGTCGGCTCATCCTACGGAAATGAATCCTAATCATCTTTTCTTTCTTGGATAATACATGTAACAGCGGGTGCCTTGTAATTTCTGGATAACGGGCAAGTCAGTGGAAAGTAACTCGCATTTCGAAAAGCGAATTACACAGATTTATGTTTTTAATTTCCGAATCAGTTATGGAAAATATCGGGAGTGTTCCTTCAAAAAGTACACAGGAAATACCGTTAAACAAAGTTTCGTCTTCTGAGAGAATCTTTACTGAACTCTTTGACGATGAGTCATTAAAACGATAATTTCTTACCTTTTTTCATTCGTGTTTTTGTTTCCTTACAACTATGTAGGCAAACTGGTGATACAGGACTTTTACATAACAGCTGCCGTTGCGGCAGCCTTTGATTGTCCTTTATAGAGGAGCGATTAATTCCATTGACTCCCCTTATTGACACCAATCGTGATACAGTTTAGAAATGGCAGTTCTTAAATGATATATATGCAGGTGATAGTTTACTGGGCCAGCAAAATTTCCAAATTTCCGTAGAACTGTCATTTTCGTACTCCATATGAACAAGGGACTCGACAGCTTACTTTGCTGTTACGCATTCCACCACCCCACTCTACGGCGAAATGGGCTCAGAGATGCAAACATCAATTTGTCATGCGGCAAGCTGGCAAATCACTTTGCGACGACACTTCGCCGCTAATAATGTAGTATTAAAGTACTCCCTGAGTATGATTTGGAACAATAACCTCGTGTGTAAACAAAAATATTTCACGTTAAATGCTTGCCTGGATACAATCGTGGAAACTTCTTTCTCCACTAGATTGTAACACTGGTTTACTAACAACTGAGAGACAATATTTTCTACCTAGAAAGTAATAAAAATGATTGTGATTATATTTTAGAGTTACGATGTTTTCTATCCAAGCCGACGTTTTGTCACTTTTATGTGCGAGCACTATTTCCTGTTATCGGCCATGAAAATGTGCCACTTACAGTCAAGTATACATTGTTTTGTAACCCAGTGTATAAGACGATCGTGTACTCGTGTATTAGACCGCTTTGCCTTTTTAAAGAAGAGGGTATTTACTGATAACAAATAACTGTGCGTTATAAATTTGTGACGCTAACTGCAAGTACGATTTCTCACTGAAGTATTTATATGAAAACGGAAGTTTACTTACATATATGACTGTATTTTTTTTTTTTTTTACTATTTGACTGTTTCTGTATATGTGGTCGGGAGCGAGGTTGGAAGAATACGGGAATGGTTTTCTGACCACTCACCCACCCTTTTACATCTCGACTGTCCTGTAAAATCACCAACTTTAACCCCACAGACAATATGTTGGTAAGTCCCCGACATCATCCCCCCCCCCCCAAATTTGGTGAAACTACGTAAATTCTTAGCGAGTGGCTGACCATGGATGTGACTCATCTACCTCCACAGCCTTGTGGACTCACTTCCTAACCGAATACAGGCCTTTGTGAATCCAAGGAACGAATTACACTGTGCCTACAGTTATTTCTCTAGGTGTGATTAATTTTTTGTCCAGTGACCTGACTTTGTACGGTCACTTACAAAGAAGGAAACATGAAGGGTCCCAATGTCGATGACGCTTGTAATATACACCATAAATCCTCCAGCTATCTTGTCCACCCAAAATATCTCTGGAATAATAACAGCTATTGGAAAACGACTTTCACCGGTATCAAATGTACGGCTGGGGCCCATGAATATACAGTTTTGGAAACATTCTAAAACGAAAGCAAATGTGTTTTAACACAAACTTGTGTTTTTTTAAATGGACAGCCTATATTTTTTCTTCAGCAATCCATAGCATTACAAATCACATAAACAATGGCGTTGATTGCATCGCAAAATTCCAATTACATCCCGAGATATTGCGACGCGAAGTTGACGCTTGAAATACGCGAAAAGCGCGGCTAGCGCACGTCCTGAGCAGCATGGGGTTCTCGCCTGAGACTCAGGACGTGCGCTAGCCGCGCGTTTCGCGTATTTCAAGCGTCAACTTCGCGTCGCAATATCTCGGGATGTAATTGGAATTTTGCGATGCAATCAACGCCATTGTTTATGTGATTTGTCATGCTATGGATTGCTGTAGAAAAAGTGAGGAAGTGAGTCCACAAGGCTGTGGAGGTAGATGGGTCACATCCATGGTCAGCCACTCGCTAAGAATTTACGTAGTTTCACCAAATTTGGGGGTGGGGGGGCTGATGTCGGGGACTTACCAACATATTGTCTGTGGGGTTAAAGTCTGGTGATTTTACAGGACAGGACATTCCGTAAAGATGGATAGATAATAACTGCAGTATCATGTCCGTAAGAACAGACGCCACACACACACACACACACACACACACACATTCTTTATCTCTGTTTTCGAGGCTACAAATCTCCAACTAAAGCGCAAGAGCCTCCGTGGACGTTGTAAGCAATAAGAATTAACCATCTTGTATATTATTACGTTGACTCGATCTGTTAACCGTGCTCAAACGTGCTTATAGTACCACGCGGCTCGTGTTAAGAGGGTTTAGAGGTTCGAAGAAAGTATCCACAGCGGATAAAAATGTTCTGAGATGGTACTGAACTCCCATACCTTGTTCTGGGCCACCGTTTAGAGATTTCATTAGAGCTTCCTTCTTTGCACCCAAATGTACAGTGTGCATATGCGTTTTAATGACTTTGTAACGCACCTAGAAAAACCGACGTATTGACAAATAGTCGCTGAAAATAAAGATGTTCAAAGTATTAGAATCCTAAGGGACCAAAGGGCTAAAGTCATCGGTTCCAACAATTTCAAACGACTTAAACTAACTTATGCTAAGGACAATACACACACACCCGTTCCCGAGCGACGTCTCGAAGCTGCGGTGGGAGTGCCGCGCAGTTCAAGACATGACGCCCTTGTATTTTCAGGCCAATCCCGCGCGTCACTGAAGTTTCATTAACGAACAATATTGTTTTTCACAAACAAAAACAATGAAGAATCGTATTTTATAGGAACTAGTAACGTATTATATACAATACAAGACTTAGACGCTCCATAAAATGAAAGTATTGCATGTGAATTATGTCTCTCTCTAGCATGTGTGAGTGTACGTTGTAACTCTAGTTTCTCCGTGCAACATAGAAGGTCGTAGGAACGTAATGACGACGACTGTTGACACAGTTGTGTGCCACGCTGCTGTGAGATTAGAATTATTGTCGCCGTCTATTCGGCTCAACTTCACACAGGCCTATGGAAGGACACTGGGACGAAATGTGCTAATTTCATCATTTTCGACAGTTTCTGAAATACGAGCCAACGATTAAGTTGTCAAGGGTGATTTCTCTCACAAGAGAAACAAACTCTCGAATTTGGAACGTACGAATGTGTTTGAGCGTAAGAAGCCAACGGGTTAGCGTATATCTCGTTCCAGTGGTTTTCACACCGTGTGGTTAATTTCTGTATCTGTACATGGTGGCAAAAATCTTAGAAGCTCAAACCCATTTCTACAGAGGTGCTTTTCCCACCTACCCTCTGGAAAATCGACTGGCATGATGATCCTGCAGGAGCACACGAAAATATTTGTGAGAAAGACAAACTTACTCAGACGTCACGATTGTTTATGGTGCCTTCTCGCCTTAAACAATTGTCAGGGTTCTAATCCTCAGCCCACAAAGATATTCAGTTATCACGATAGACGTGAAATATCAAGGTAGCTGTGAAAAGTAATTAAAATCTATGTTTTTATAGATATCATCACCTTGTATCCAACAGAACGTCTAGATCAATATTTTTCAAATGTTCAAATGTCTGTAAATCTATCGGACCAAACTGCGTGGTCATCAGTCCGTAGCTTTCAAACTACTTAAACCTAGGTAAAATAACCTACGGACAAACACATACACCCATGCCCCAGGGAGGACTCGAACCTCCACGGCGAGCAACCGCGCGCTCCGCAGCGAGGTGCTTTAGACCGCTCGGCTACTCCACCGCGGCCCCAATATTTTTCAAAGACATTTATCGACAATAGAATATGATCGATAAAGTTTTGTCCGCTAAGAAAGTAACCTTACAAGTGCTACAGCAGAACTTCAACACTGACAATGAATTCTTTTGATGTACCTTCACTGTGTAAGGGAAACATTGGTTCTTAGGTGACATTTTTATTCATAAAGTTGTCTTACATCAGATGTTCATTAGTAGTAGAGGCACCTCTAACTACCAGTAAAGAAGAGTACCAGTCTACCAAGCGTGGGACGAGGGAGCAAAATAGTAGAACTTAATGCCTCGACGCTGGTGTTAAAATGAAAACCCGAGAAACATGGAAAACGTTTCGTCGCGGAAATATTATTAGCGAAATGTGCAGACGTTGTCAGTATTACGTAGCAAGTAGTTGGCACGCTGCGCACAAAGATTTTATCAGAGTCGGAGGCTGCGCAGTTACGGCCACGGTGCCAAACCTAATGTCCTCGCCGCAGAGCTTGAATAAAGGCCACCCTCATACCATTTATGCGCTCTCACTAAAGATTAACTCCTCTAGTTCGCATTTCCAGTTAATAATATGATAAATTTCTATTGTACTATTTGTAAAATTTCAGGCCACATTTCCTTTCTAGTAATAAAATGGAAATGAGACTATTCGAAGGAAAATATCCTGTCGGCTCGAAAGAGTTTAGTACCATTAGTACAACATTAGGTCACAAAATACAAAAACAGACTATTAGAGAAGTCTCATGTAGTGATGGTGATTCCTAGATAACCTTTTGGAGGGCGATGTGGATTATCATTACGAGAAAGAAAAAAACACTGAATGGAGATGAGATTCCTATGGGAGACGAAGCATTACAGAGGAAAGCATTAGTATAAGTTAAGAAGATTATTACATATTTTCAACGAGAACGAAAAAAATATTCAGAAGTATATTCAGATAAAACAAAGCCTGACTGGAAAAATGTTTGCAGTTGCCTTAGGAGCCATGATTGCACCAAGAAATAGAGTAATCTGGAAAAGCCACAGCCAAATTCCTGTCTCGCCTTCCTGGCTTAAGGTTATGGTACTTCTCCTTGAATAAACTATGCAATTGCATCCAACAAAATTAGGTCTAGTCGTGTTTCACAATGAACTCAATGTAAGGTTTTGATGTTCTTCCACGAATGACATCATCTGCGACCGATACTTACTCTCTTCTTTCTGTTCTTAATAATAAAGATATCACAACTTGTAAAAATACTACGGTGCCCCCAATTTCCTAATAGTTTGCCTTCTCTGCTATTGGACTCCACAAATACTGGATGCATTTTAAAAGGTACTCATTGTTCAAATTTTCTTTAAACCTAATGTCTACAAATATTCGATGTTATGACTTTGTTGAATGTCGAATAGGCAGAGAGACTGCGAAACGTCCGTCGATTAAATTATGACCATTTCCCACCACACGACTGAATGCTCCCAGCTAGCGTTGTGAACGCTGACGCGCTAAGTAAAAAAGCAGAGGAGACGTTGGTGGTATAGGTAATAACGCTGGGGAATTTACTTTCATTGGGCACAATGTTTCGTTCCGTTACCTGTGAACGAGCATGTAGGAAATGCTATAATACGGTCAGCTATTGGGTGTGATTGAACGACATAGAAATCATGAACGGACGGCAAGAATTTGGACGTCCATGCCGTGTCCTAGTAGGTGTACGAAGGAGGTATTTCAGGATAGGCGGTTATCTGTGGCAGCTCTGAGTTAGTGCAACACACTGGTTATTAGGCATCCTTAAACAACAGGACAGCTAGTAGGCGGCTCCCATATGTTCTGTAACGTGTCTGGGCACTATTTGATGGTTTTGACACCAAATGACGAATGTTCTCCACCCAGACTTCGTCTATGTCAGGATGACTTCACTAGTTCGTCCATGTGTGCTCTGAGCTCAGTACTCAACTCTGGAGATTGGGTGGCAATGAAACAGTGGTCCAGTATAACAAAACAGTTTATTGAAACTCATGATAACAAACGGCCGAGTGGAGTGTGCGTGTGTGCTGTATGCGCTGAGGTGACGTCCAGCTGACGCCACGATCCTCGTAGTAGCTGACGCTGCTGGAGCGGCTGCTCGCCGGCCGCTAATCCTCTGTGTTGCGTAAGTCGAGGTATCGTCCTCGCACCGCGCCGCGCCGCCAAGATGGCCGTATCGCGCTGGGCGTTGTCCGGGAGTTGAACCCAGGTCCTCCTTCTCCCGCTGCTGCTGCTTCGCCCTCCAGAGGGTCACAGGAGCGCTTCAGGTGAGGCCGCGTCCTTTCGTCCACACCACGCCCCTGGGCGAGTATCTGGCTGCAGTCTTACCGCGCCATACATTGGTTCGACGCCCGGTTGCGCTGCTGTCGAGGCCGGGGACCCGGCTGCCCGTTGCGTCAAGCTGGGCCGCCGCTATTCCGCTGGCTGCATCTCCCATTGGGGATGCCGTGTTGATCGTGATGATCGGCTGCTAGCCGCTGTGTCGCATTGCTTCCAGCCTGCGACAGACTCAGTTTTGCGATAAAAATAATAAAAATTATTGTCGACGAGAAGCACAGTCCGGGCGGCAGATTACTGCCCAGCCGTGGCTGCCTCCCTCTCTGCCGTGGCTGACTCTGCCGAACCTGTCTTTTTCGCTTATATTTATACGACGAGGTTGACCCCGTCGACCCGTGTTTCACAGATGTGGCATAGCTGATCTTTTCTACACGTGACCGGTCTCCTACTCCGATCAAGTATGCCCCAGCCACCTTTAAGCAATACAGCTGTCAGGCTGTTACGCAATACGGCGCCCTCGCCGACCTACTTGCGTCAGCAGAAGCTTCGCCGAGCCCCTCCACTTTATTTGCTGAAATCATAAACGTTCTTGTCCCGTTCTGCTTTAAGTCACACGCCTGATTTCAACACAGCGCCGCTTCCATGTTCAACTTCTGCGTTAAAGTTCACTAACCACTCGTTAACTTTTCATATGACACCTATATTCTCCCTATCCCCTACAGTTCCTATTTTGACTCAACGGCATTGGTAGTTATGATTTTAGTGCACTTGGCTGGATTTATGGAGTGAATCTATTGGAACATGTTGTTTGGTGGGTTACACGGATCGATGACTGTGTGTGAACAGACCGTTATCAAACCTGCTTAAAACATTAATAGCGTCAAGGACGTATGGCCGTGGGGTTCTTGTAATGCTATGAAGATACGTTCACCTGGGCTTCCATGGAAGCAGTGGTATTAATCAAAAGCAATATTACAGCTGTGAAATTCCTGAATATTAAATATTATAACGTTCATGCTTCATTACCTTCCTTGACGTTTTTGGTATCATCCTGCAGGATAACGACACAAGTCACATGGTTTGTAGTGTGTGATAGGAAAGTAACATTAACGTCTTGATCTGACAAAATCAGCTGACCTGAACCTAGTGGGACATATCTTGATTGTTGTCTGGTGCCATATCCGAGCCCACAAATAGCCATTCCGTAATTAACAACAACTTTTTAATGTTTGTGTAGACATCAGGTGTCACATAATATGTACTAAGGGTAATCTAATCCATAACACGAACACTCTTTGCCTTAGTTTCGAAGGTGAAACAACACTATATTAAGGAAATGATCATTATCTTTCGACTTAATGGTGGCTATAATCATAAGAACAAGATATATAAAATGGATGAATGTCATGACACGGCCAATTTAAATTATACGGGTAACGTAGGGGAGTATAATTACATTTTAACGATTTTCGTGGAGTTTCTGTCTGCCTCACTATAAGTACCAGCAGCACCAAGTATTCTCTTTTTCACAAAATTCATTGTGTTCTTAAGGGAACGGGCATAAATAGAAGTCACGACATTATGGCTGCACTTCTAGGATGAAGTTACATAGAAAAGGCACGACACTTGTTCCTCACTGCCGGAGGTATCTGTTATTTTCTCCATGGTGCCATAATCTCAGTCACATTATTTTGCTGATAATTAAATTTCATTCTCTTTTGTACATACCGTCAAATAAGAGTGAAATTAGCAGCTAATTATTTCGAGTATTTTCAAACATCAGAGACTAATTTAACGGCTTTGTATGAAAAAAAAAAAAAACAGTGCTAGAATGTACTAACATTCAGATTAAAATGCGTTGTGATATTTGCAACTGCTGTCGATGTTTGGGAGTGTCGACTTCATGTACCACTACATTTATTTTTCACGCTTGGCAACTAAACTGATAAAAAATTCAATATTACTGATAGTATGTGAAGAATTCAATAGGAACTAGGAACATTCCAGGATGTCACAACATACAAAAATTTAGTACACAGTGCTGCGAACTCTGCAAGTCAAATTTCAAACGTTCAAATGTTTGTATAGCTTCTGGGACTTAACTACGGGGTCATCAGTCCCTAAACTTACAAACTACTTATGAACTACCTTACACTAAGGACGGCACAAATATCCATGCCCGAGGGGGGATCCGAATCCCCGACCGTAGTGGCCGTGCAGACCGTGACTGGCGTGCCGCAGTCCCCTCGGCCACTGCGGCCGGCTCTGACAAGTCAAACACGACAGGTCTCTAAGTGTAAGCAAGCTTGCGTGCACGTCGTTCCACGCTGTTCCTACTGTATGACTGAATTAATTAATCGTAGAAGCTGGCGAGTTCCAGTTACTCAGCTACACGAAAAGGAATGTTGCCAATGGAGAGAAATCAGGACACTGTGTTTACTAGATCGAACATCGAACATTCTAAGTATGGAAGTATGTAATTATAACACAACCATTGTGCGATCTTGAAGTATCTTGTTGAAAGCTAGTGCTACGGAGATAAGACAAACTTATCGATTTTCACATGATGGAAATATAAAAACTGCGATCTATTCGAAGCAGAGGGTACCGTGCTGTGTGCACAATAGCTTCCCTATTATTACATACCTAATTGTTTTTTTTTTCGTAAAGGGCGTGTTTTGCAGTCACGCCTAGACTTGTTATATGCCACTTTTTTATTTTACGTTTCTTATTGAGAAAATTTCTGAATAGCGCGGTGAACAGAGTCTACTTTACGTATGCCCCTATGATTAGCTGGGTATACCAGTGGAAAAATCACAGAAATGCAAAGGCATACCACCTCCCATATCACCATGCCTATTGAAACACCATAGTCTTTAAACGAATGATGTTAAGTGGAGAGAAATCCACTGTATGTGAATAGGTGCCCTTATATTTACAAGGCTAATTATTATAACATTTCCTTTAAAATTTCGTTTAAATGTTAAACATCTTGAGAAAAAAAAATCAAATATTTGTTAAGCTTATGGGACTTAACTACGGGGTCATCAGTCCCTAAACTTACAAACTACTTATGAACTACTTACGAACTAGGACGGCACAAATATCCATGCCCGAGGGGGGATTCGAACCCCCGACCGTAGTGGCCGTGCTGACCGTGACTGGAGGGCCTCAGTCACCTCGGCCACCGCGGCCGGCATCTTGAGATTTATAGGGTAATCCGTCATGTGTAAGTGACACGTTTATTTGCAACTGCAGAGGAACTGATGATATTCAGTGTTTGAATAAAATCGGCAATCATGCTTCAGTAGACTGAAGTAACATTAAAAGTCACGCTATATGTTCGGACGGTACGACGATGACGAATACGACACGGCAACTTTGCTTTGTCTCGAAGTATCAGCGCACAGACGGGTCCGGCTTGGTCCTACACGAAGAATCGGGAATGTGAATACAAAACTGCAACGCGGGAATGGCTGTGCGTTTCTAGTGCCATGGTAGGGACTGCACAGGTGTTTCATAAAATGCATTTTTAAAACCATCGGCTTTTTATTAAAAACCACATATATATACCAGTTTCGGTCAATAGACCATCTTCATAGATAAAATGGTGTTAAAACAGAATGGTAAAATGCATCAAATAAAATACATCTAGTTGAGACAAAAAGGAGTCAATATAACTAAAAATATTAAAAATACAGTGGTAATCTTAGATAAAACCTAGTAGTCAACACAACATAAAAGGTAAGAACAGACCTTCTTACATTTTATGTTGTGTTGACTAATAAGTTTTATCTAAGATGACCACTGTATTTTTAATATTTTTAGTTATACTGACTCCTTTTTGTCTCAATTAGATGTATTTTATTTGGTGCATTTTATCATTCTGTTTTAACACCTTTTTATCTATGAAGATGGTCTATTGGCCAAAATTGGTTGATATATAAGGTTTTTAATAAACAGCCGATGGTATTAAAATGCATTTTATGAAATATAAGACGGCTGTTGAAACTCGCCTCACCATGGCATTCAAACTGCAAAGGTGCTGTCCCAGGGGGTTCGAGTCCTGCCTCGGTCATGTAAGTATGTGTTCAAACGACCAATCCATCCGGCTGCACGCCCGAGAGATCTTCACTCAGCATATTCGCCGGGAAAACCTACGAACACACATGTGTTCAAATGTTTGTAGAACTTATAACTTATGGGGCTTAACTACGGGGTCATCAGTCCCTAAGCTTACAAACTACTTATTAACTAGCTAATACTAAGGACAGCACAAATATCCATCCCCGAGGGGGTATTCGAACCCCCGACCGTAGTGGCTGTGCAGACCGTGACTGGAGCGCCTCAGTCCCTTCGGCCACCGCGGCCGGCCATGTATGTGTGTGTGTGTGTGTGTGTGTGTGTGTGTGTGTGTGTGTGTGTTTCGTCCTTAATATAGGTTTAAGGTAGCATAAGTAGTTAATAAGTCTATAGACCGATAACCACAGTAGCTTGATTCCTTAGTTTTATCAAATGTTTGTTAAGCTTAAGGGACTTAACTACGGGGTCATCAGTCCCTAAACTTACAAACTACTTATGAACTACCTACAACTAAGGACGGCACAAATATCCATGCCCGAGGGGGGATTCGAACCCCCGACCGCAGCGGCCGTGCAGACCGTGACTGAAGTGCCTCAGTCTCCTCGGCCACCGCGGCCGGCGTTAGTTTTATACATTTGAACATTTTTTTAAAGTAGAAAACTGGATGTCCCTCCTACAACGAGTGTTGTTGAGTCTAAAAATGTCGTCCCAGTTTTTCCTCCGGCCGCGTCAGGGTAAACAGCCAAAGCTGTCTCCGAGCTGACAACTGGTGGAGCGCTGGACGTATCGATACTCATCGATCTGCAAGAAACACGAATCACGTTGTCGTGCGATCCTCCATACCTCTCCGACCAATTTATCTTTACTATCGGTGTTAGACTTTTTGTGCCACTGACATACTCCTCATCGCTGTGTGTTACTCCTGTGAACTCCATATTCGTATGACAGGTGTGGAGCTTCGACAGAAACCGCAATGTCGATAGGTGTCCAACAATCTCATGTGGAAGTATGACAGCCATTGGTAGACGCTTCTCCTTTTTTAATGTCATAATGCGATCCACTCGGAAAAATAGTCATACAGCTATAATATACAGATACATTATTGGTTTCACGCAAATTTTGCGATGACTTCACAAGCCATAATCATTCGTGGTTGTTCGTAAGATGTATGTCAATATAGTCCATATATGAGGTCACGCCGTAATGAATGTACGGCCTGAGGCGCAATTTCAAGGTTTACGCGACCGCTCCTACTCAGGGTTCAAGTCCTCCGTCGAACATGCGTATGTGTTGCCTTCAGCATAAGTTAAAGTAGTATGTAAGTTTAGGGACTAATTACCTCCATATATTGGTCCCTTATAGCTTACACCCCCCGCAGTTAAGTCATTTGAGAAGAAAACAGATCAAGTAACTTTAAGTGGAATAAATGCATCGTGTTTTGTAGTTAACAACGAAAATAATTGGGCAGCGAATTTTAAAGTTCTCAGCATACCTCATATACGACTTTTGTCATTTCGTCTTTTTGTAGTACGTTATTACTCAGGATTACCAGATACAAAATTATCAGCCTTTTGTAATGAAAGGATAGAAAGATCAATCCTCTACATTATTTTAGGCTTTACATGTAGTGTGACATCATCAGTATAGTTTTTATCCTTAAGTATTGTCATAGGCCCATACACAGCAATCAGTCCTGCCCCCTCTACGAGAACTGTATCCACTCCGCTTTCTCGTCTTACATAACGTGGACAAGTTTGAAGCACTAGTAAATTTCGCCAAACTTACAAGACTCCGGCCTAAAGCGTTAATTACTTCCACACCAGTGGAGTTCCTTACTGGGGGAAACACATAGCTTTAACCAGCCTTCTGGAAAGTGGCCTACCGCTATTCTAATGGAACCGAACACATGGAAGTCTGAGGAAAGTAATCAGAAAGAAGTACCAATAAATATTTAAATACTGAGCCGTAGATAACATGTCCGGTCCACGAGGATGTGCTGAAAGGTAAGACCTGTTAAGTCCCATAAAAAAAAGAAAAAAAAGGTAAGACCTCCGAATTATTTATGAGAAAATCTTAAGGATTTTTGATAAAACAAATTGCATTAACATTCTACATCTTTATGCTCCATTTCAAGACATTTATAACTTAACATATGAAATATGGCGACGAAAAGACATCTAGCAAGAGTCGCCAGTTGGTTGAATATTTGACTTTGTTTCCATCCCATGTTGGACGCATAGTACAGCAACCTGTTCTGATTTCATCGAAATAGTTCTTTTTGTTAAAAAACTACAACTGATACTGCCTTATTGCAACATACCTGACATCGTTGACGGAGTAGAATCTTCAAAGTTTTTTCACTTCATCACTCTCAATATGAAGTGCTCGACCATGTTCATCAGGTTTTAGAGACAGATGAATATTGAATGGAAAAATGTCAGGAGTGTATAGAGGATGGAAGATGACAGTGAACCCTAGCAGTCGGATTTCTATAGATGTCGTAGTGCTCGTGGATGTAGCGTTTTCATACTGAAGCAGGAAAGCGCTTCGTATATGAACCAAAGCTTCGAATTCGTGCTCTGTTTTCATCCTATTTCCCATGCACCAACATACACTGATATGTTTACATCTTATAACTGGGTGCCTTATAACAGTAAAGAATTGCTAATTCCGTCAGCAAAGCGGGAAAGTCGACCAAGCAACATCGTGACATGTAACACTTCAAAACTTGGAAACATTATGAAATCTTCGGAAGCATTACTCTTCATTACGCCGTCGAGGATAATACCTGTAAGAATCTGTGAGTTTAAGTCGAATCCATACTGGTAAAGAAAGAAAAACAATAACTAAATTATGGAAACCGCATCTGAGATTTCATACAAGCGGTCGTCAGTGTGAAAATATGTTCGATCACCATATTTTTTTTACTAAACATTGTCTTAGTGACCCTCATTTGGCCATTCATGCCACTGATTTCCGAAGCAACTTACGAGACAAGTAGGAAATCCGAAGTACCATGAATCTTGGCTGTTTTCTACACTCTACACACAAAATAAATAAAATAGAATAAAAATAAAATAAAAATTATACACAATGCCATAAAAACCATCAGACGACCAAATAGTCAATGAAAACAGTGCTGAGTTTGTTACTTGTGTCTCATTTATTAAATGCAAGATTCCGAGAAGTTTTGCCAACACGCATGTAGAATGTTTTACGCCACCAAAAATCACGAAAGATTTTGCAATTAACGTAGGCTGCTACAACATCTAGCCCCCAATGAGACATTAGTAATAAAAAGCAAAACATATTTAGTAATAACGAAAATCCTTCGCTCGTCTGAAAGATGCCGTTAATAGCTATACATTGTTTTTTACGCCCTGTGCGGTTTATGTATTCTTCACGTTCATTTTTAAGATTGAGAGTCAATCGCAGACAAATCTGAAATATTTTCCTTAGAGAGGCAGTATTCTATAAATTAGGAAAATTCACAAACAGTTTACATATCTTTGCGAAGGAACTGCGCTTCAACGTCTATTACATTACTTCACACCCTGACCACAATGAGGTTCCATTGCCTATTACTGAAACGCTAGAAGTGTAGAAGCACCACAAGAAAATGCCGAACAGATTCTGTATCGGGATATGATTTCATGTACTTTACACTTCCTGATACACCAAAACATGGTGACTCACAGTACATCTTTGTTTCGTTGCGCGTCATTAATGAGAGATTGAAAATGTATTATATTCTATATTTAGTTTTAGCAATTATTTTCTTCTCTTCCTCATTTTGATCATGCTGGTACAGCTATAACATTTTTGCCAATAACGCTACACAACCTTGACCCCAACCTTAGATCGGCACAGATCGGCACAATAATAGATAATTGCGAGACACTGACGAATATATATATATATATATATATATATATATATATATATATAATCTGCAATCGTCTATAGTAAAACATATCAAATCCAACGTATTAACACCAGGCCAGATAACATATCTCAAGGACCATTTTGCGCGAAGGAAACTGTAGCCATAATGCACCTGGTGATGACAATGGATCGATTTCTGCCATACTGTCTTGATTTAGGTGTCCCATGTTTGCGCTAAATCAATACTGTCGAAATACGGCGCGGTTCCTCGGTGTAATTAGTGCCGCCTTCATAGGGCACCTCAGGAAACTTGTGTCTCTCACACGGCGTCCCCGACCTGCGTTTGAGGAAACGCTACAGTAATGGAACGCCTTCTCGCCAAATTACCGTTCGTGGGATGTGATCTTTGTATTTGCTAAACGGAATCCCTTACAGCGCACTAAAGTAATTTCCTGCATTCACAGCTTCGTGTTTGAGGTACTACAAAGGCGAGCCTGCAGGAGTGCCATACAGCTCACAGAGAAAGTGGAGAGGTTTTGGCTGCTTTTGCGCACGACACCCGTTCTAAAACACGAGTCTGAATAATTGGAGAATTAAGGTGACACTGTTGAAATTTAATCATTTATGTGCATAAAATAATTACCTGAGCTTCGTTCACTATTTTGGTATCAAATCTTTGAAGAATTTACTGTCGGTTCAAATTTCTAAATGGTTTATATATAATTATGAGATGAGATGACAATATATCTCTGATATTTTCAGAAGCTCAATGACAAAATATCAGGTGATTACTTTCTTATCTCAGAGAAATCTCATGCATTTAGAGACATTCACCATTTCTGTAACTTATTTTAGGCGAATGTCGTGATGATACCATCAGGAACAATATGACTTTCTCGAATCCTGTATCGTGATTCGGTTTCAGCAATGAACACGTTGAGGCTTATCACCCACTCCATATATTTACAAATAATTACTAAGTATAAAGTGTGTCTTTAGACAGTTAACACGTGGAAAGATCGGTAAGAATTACAAGTCCCCAAAAATGAATCAACCTTCACGTTCGATAGTTGGGAATATATGAATGTTTTCAACATTTATATTTATGTAACAGTATTTAGGATCATTGCCTCACATGCAACACTTAACTTCATTTAAATTTTCGTTGTTTACTTTTTTAAGTTCGTATACTGGGCGTGTTAGCATTAATTAATTGATGATGAGTTCAAGGAACCAACCTTCGAATATAACCTGACAGAAATGATAATTGCATGGCACGGCATTCATTGAAGTAAAGTAATATTTAAAAAGCATCTCAATCTCTCCCTGCAGTCATTTAATGAAACCGGACTGAATCAAATTAAAAAAAGTAAGACGCATTTTTAGACCATCAGTTCCAACGTATTAGTTGAGAATCTTATCCGCTAAAACACCTTCTATATTTTAAAAAGGTAATTATAATTAATAATAATAATAACCGAACATATGGAAGCGCAAGGCCGAAGCTAATGGGTTTGAAGTAAGATAGGCCTGCATGATTGTAACTCTTTCTGAAGAGAACTAGTACTAATATTCATGGTTCTCTCATCCTACTGAAATTTTGCAAAGTGTGTGTGATTTGGTCAACTTAAAATATAGGATGGGTTTTATCTCGATTGATAACCTCAAAGTCAGGGCTAGCGTCATAATTTTCGGTTGGAGAGCGAAAGGTTACGGCTTCAAAACTCACTGGTATCACAGTGTCCCCTTTTTCTGGCTAGCTTACTGGGTTAAGTTAGAGACATGTTAGTTACTTCCAGTCAAAACACTTGCACCAGTTCACTAAGCCGCACGATAATATTACAATATTCGATTTAGGACATACCCTTAATGGTACAAATTATTTCCAAATTTACGAAAGTCATAACCTTGCTTCTTAAATTTTTCATGTGTTTCATGTTATAGTAATTTTACTATGATTGCTGGGCGCTAGACTCGCTAAAACTCAGAAATGATTAAACTGAGCCGGCCGCGTTGGCCGAGGGGACTAAGGCGCTCCAGTCACTGTCTGCACGGCCACTACGGTCGGGGGTTCGAATGCCCCCTCGGGCTTGGATATTTGTGCCGTCCTAGTTCGTAAGTAGTTCATAAGTAGTTTGTAAGTTTAGGGACTGATGACCCCGTAGTTAAGTCCCATAGACTATACAAACATTTGAACATTTTTTGGGAACCCCAGACTCTTAACACCATATTTGCAACCACCTTGAATTTGGCAGGTATTATAATTTTACATATACGGGGGTGGGAGGGATGTACCGAGAGAGGGGATATGTGGATAATATCAAAGGTCTGGAGTTAATGACAGAGGTAGGGGGATGGATGGGTGTATACAGGGTAGTAGTTGTGGTAGTAGTAGTAGTAGTAGTAGTAGGAAGAGGAGTAAGAAGACGGAGAGGTAGGTACAGCCAAAGAGAGGAGGCAGGAGGACATCGACAACCTGAATATAGGAAAAAATAAACACCCGAGCCATGCCGCACTTTCTGGTAGCTAATATAGTGACAAGCCTGAGATATATATGTCTAATATAGAAAGCAGAGTGTCCGTATGTTTGTACGTGTTGCATACAAATCTACAGTTTTATTCCAATCTTTATGAAATTTTGTACACGTAAGGTTTAATCCATGAGAACGGTCGCCGTAAGTGTAAAAATCACGTACGATACTTATTACACGAGATATGACGTCATAAACAATGAGATGCGCGAAAAACTGCTGCACTCAGCGAAAATGCCGCTCATTTTCTCCTAAACCACTAGACCGATGTCAACCAAATTTGGTACACACATTGCTTACCATGAGGTAACCATTGCGGCATACGACATATAGTTCAGAAGGTATGACATCATAAACAATAGTAATCGCAAAAAAATGCCACATAATACGGCGAGACCTTATAAATACGTTAGGTGAGAATGAGAGTACTTAGCGACTTTCAACACACTTTAAACATAATTTCAAACCTTTATTAAACTTTTTCTCGCTGACAACTATAGCAAAATGATAAGAGAAAAAAGTTTCTTGCTTATTAATTTTTCGATGTTTATGGAGTAAAACTACGGCATTCGGTATGACGTTACAATTTGTAATTTGTACACTACAAATTGCAGCCGCGAGAAATTTTACAGACAATATACACACAAATAGATGAATGCACCCTATAAATTGTATCACAATGCGACATGTAGTTCATGAGATATGAACACATAAGCAGTAACGTCGATGGAAAACCGCCCCATCACGCACCAAGTTTCAATCTTTACAGACATACAGCCCTTATACAAATGAATATATACATAAAAAATTGCAGGAATAAATAAATAAATACCCGGGCAGCGCCTGGTTTTCAGCTAATATATATATATATATATATATATATATATATATATATATATATATATATATATCAAAGCATAAACAATCCGTGTTCACAGAGATATTCGATCCCGTGACCTCCAGCTTTTCACGCCATTACTTTACTGCTAGCCCAGAATTCAAGTTAAAGAACAGTATCAATTATTCTGACCTCAGCTGACGTAGACAAAAACATTTCATTTGCAATAAAGTAATATTGCGGTTATTAACCGAGATAAAAACCATCCTGTGTTTTTAGTCGGACCATGTGACACGCACTGGCAGAAAATCAGTTAAGTATTTACGGATTCATCGCGGACAAACTCGTGATATATAAGTAGTTACGGATTCATCGCGGACAAACGAGTTTGTCCGCGATGAATCCGTAACTACTTAAATGACTTTCTGCCAGTGCGTGTCACATGTTCCGACTAAAAACACAGGATGGTTTTTATTTCGGTTAATAACCGCAATATTACTTTATTGCAAATGAAATGTTTTTGTCTACGTCAGCTAAGGTCAGAATAATTGATACTGTTCTTTAACTTGAATTCTGGGCTAGCAGTAAAGTAATGGAGTGAAAAGTTGGAGGTCGCGGTATCGAATATCGCTGTGAACACGGTTTGTTTTTGCTTTGACATTTCATCTAGCCTTGCCCTGTCAACGGTGTGAGTAGTAACCAGAAACAACACGTGATTCTTTTCCCAGGTTAGACTGTAAGTCCTCGTCTCTCGATTGGTTAACTGGGGTATGTTAGAGACACGTTATGCGCCGAAGTGGAATACATTCGGAAGACTTGCGCCAGATCACTGAGCCACGCGAAATTATCATGATATTTGATTTATTTTACACTACACATTTTTTTTCAAATTTATATACGGCATAACAATGTTCTGTAAAATTTTCATGTATCTCATATATATCTATATAACTCAATTTCTGTGCGTTAGTATCGCTAAAACTGAGAAAAGACTTCACCTATCAGAATAATTGTATTTCGCTTAAATGAAGGGGTGGTAAGGCAAAAAAAAAAAAAAAAAAAAATAGAGAAAAATCAATGGGGCAACCGAAAAATCGAAATTACGAATTCGTATTTTCTGCGCTGCCAGGTGGTTGACCTAACTGAGACATAATTTTGCACTCTTGAGCTACAAAACATGAGAAACGTTACTGTCTCCATAGTAGTTCGTAAGGTGCATGGCGGTGGGTACTTTACGACATATCTAGATATGCATTACAAGTATTGGTTGCTACAGTAACCATCTTCAAATCTTATTACTTCCATGGCGGCACATTGACATCAATTAGGTGTTTAGTACTTGTGAAGTCAAAACCTAAGAGCGCACGTTGATGTTGCGTTAATATGGTCATTTGACGTATTGTGCTAGAGCAATATTTAGAATACAACATGTGACAACAAAGTCCGGTGAATAGTCCTATAACATGAACGTTGATATTCTAGGAACGACAATTACCTTACTGTTCTTGCCGTAAGTATGCACCTTTACGCTGTGCGATGCATGTTCTGGAAAATTTGCACGAATTCTTCCTTTGGGATGATGTCCAAAAGCCACTTCATATTTCGTTAGATGTCAGGACTATCGTCAAATCTCTTTCCCTCTTTGAGTCGATGGAATAGGAAGAGGTCTGGAGGATTGAGATCCGGCGACTATGGTGCATGTTAAAGTTCCACGACAACGCTCGCCCACACACACCCAATATCGTCAAATAGTTCCTGGGGAAAAATGGGGTGGAGCAACTTCTACATCCACCATACTTGCCGGATCTCAATCCTTCTGGCTTCTTCGTATTCCCTCGACTGAAACTCGTTTTGAAAGGAAAGAGATTTGACGATATTCCTGGCATGCAACGAAACGTGATAAGTTTTTTGGACACCATCCCAAATGAAGATTTCGTTAAAAACATTCCAGTAAATGTACCAGAGAGCTCAGCGGTGCATAGTTACGGGAGGTGACTGTTTCGAATGACAGTAGGATAACGGTAGTTGATAGTTTACCTACGTTAATCTTACAGGAATATTCACCGAAATTTATTGTTTGAGGATGTATGTTCCTAAACCTTAATAAATTGTAGTAATATATTGTTTTACTAGAGAATTATAATTACAAAAATATCTCCTCCAAAATCTACGAAATATTGTACCTAACCAGTTGTTTGTACAGCTTATGGGACTTAACGACGGGGTCATCAGTCCCTAAACTTACAAGCTACTTATGATCTAGCTAACACTAAGGACGGCACAAATATCCATGACCGGGGGGGATTCGAACCCCCGACCGTAGTGGCCGCGCAGACCGTGACTGGCGCGCCTCAGTCCCCTCGGCCACCACGGCCGGCTACCTAACCAGTGAAAGGTAATTTCAAAGTATGTGCGTTTGGCGACAATGATAATATTAATACTAGTTGTTATAAATTACGATAAAACTAACCGCAGAGGAGTTTCTAAAGGTGTTTTATTTTCATTATCTGTCTGTCACATAGTCAAAAATGTCATAAACTGCATGCAACTGAAAATGGAGGAAATTTATCAATATAGAAGGGAGTAAAATACACTACATGAATTAAGGATGCTATAGGAACTCGAGAGACATCAAATAAGTTGTTAGTGGATTACTGGAGCAAAACGACAACTATTCCTTAAATATAAAGGTACCACGTATTAGTGTACTCAGTAGCAGAGCAAACGGAGTGCAGTGATAAACCTGCTGACGCCTCAGTCGTTGTAAATTTTAAGTGGAAAATGTGTCACAGATACTCTGAATCAGCGACAGTAGAGGAAATAAATTAGAAAATAAATGAGCGATTACTGATCACTTGAATACACATTTCCAACCACTTGTTCGTGATGTACTATTCCTGTCACAAAAAATTACCTATTAGAGCGACAGAAACAAGAAAATACATTGTCCAGAAATGTAGGTTTCTATTTCATTTAATTATGACACTTTTTGCCGCTAGAATGAACGACGTGGTGATATTAGTTCTAACACGCAGAATGAAAAATCAGAAGCAGTTTGCATTTTACGTAAGGCTACTATAAAGTATTTGATAAATAAAAGATAAAAGTAGTATATAATATATTCATTGCACTCTTCTTCTGCACCGCGAAAAATGACCTCAAGACGTTCGAACATAATTATACGACTACGAATGCGCACGAGAACCCTGGAATATATGGGTAATAGTCAAAGAGAGAATGTCAAGACACTGCTTTAAGTATGACATACTATGAGAATTTCTGGAGACTGTCCTGCAAGTGTGTGGCAACACAGATGAGACGCAGAGCCGGGAAATGAGAGTCCCAGGTAAAGGTATTTGGGAGCAGCATGAAGTGCGGGGCTGCCTACGCTTCGCCTAGCAGGCGCAAGGCACGTAATTGTTCGCTCTTCACAAGACAATTCGGCCACGCTTCTACTGCTACTGCGATGCTTGTGTTTTGTTTCTAACAAATATTCTTCCATTTTATTTACAAATTATCAAACACGGGCCAAAGTACCCATCATTTACGTAAGAACAAAATGCAGTTAGCAAAATGTAGACATCTTGATATTTCAGTCGTGTAAATTCCGGCATGTCTTTTCCTCTAATTAAAATCTTGCCTCAAACATTTACGATGGAATCGCTGCTAGGCACATATATTACAATGGTCAATAACTAGGTTAGAATATATTTTGTTGAAATTAAAGAAACCTGTTGTGTATTAAAAATGTGGTAATGTGTTGCGTCATCCCGCCAAAATTCGCTGTCGACCTCTCAGCCAAGCAGTGACGAATTGCAGAGAAAATTGAGATCGGTAACAAATTTCACGCTACGAAATGAAGAAAATCTTCGTTTCAGTGGCCACAGTGTCTGCAGCTACGTCTAAGTTATTAAATATATATCTATATCAATAAATGTAATGTCTTTTCGGTGTACGTTTATCACGTCTGAACCACAAGACATAAAGAGCTAAAAATTTGTACAGTTACTAATGTCTACCCGGGGAAGGCTTTAGGCACGGTTTTATGGCGATCGGATAAGTATATATATTAACGTGAATGTCTGTTCGGTGTACGCTTATCACGTCAAACGACAAGACGCAGAGACTTAAAAATTTGTACAATTACTAATTTATACCTGAGGAAGGTTTTAGGCACGGTTTTATAGCGATCTGATAGATATTTAGGAATTTGAAGAATATAACGTGAAATGCGGAACAATAATGATTCTATGAAAATTATATTTACTCTTTGAAAATGGTCTTATTGGTTGCATTGTTGCTTGAGGGTTGATAATGATAAAAGGGTGGAGTATATTGGGATGAAAAGTTACCGGTGTATATAAAATTCTACGTGTGTGTGTGTGTTAATACTTCGCTCTGCAGCGAAAACTACAGAACGCAAACGAATGGTGTGTGTGTAATTGTTGTCTGAAGTCTCCCGTTGTACACCATAGCAGTTCCATGCCGAGAGCTATAAAGGGGTGGAAGATATGGTGGTTGAAAGTCGTCAAATTATAAAAAAATTCGGACTGAAGGCCAGCGATGACGTTTGCGACTCTATAGCAAGGAGGTTATGTATAGCGAAACGTGATGCCACAGACCATATCTTTGGTTTATTGCGTGCTACAATACCATCAGCTCTTTCTCTGTAAGGATAAGCATACGAATAAGGAAATATAAGAATAAATAAATAAAGCAGTACAAAAGAAATTTCTTTTAATACATCTCTTTAAAAAATCGATTTGACGTTTCGTGCATTACATCAAATGATCCATCTGTGATATTATTACAATCATTATTGTTGAATTTCGTGATTGGATTCTTCGAAACGAGTGCATTTTTACCTGTGATTTCTTATATATTCTCTGATAAATGTAACATGTTTTTAGAAAAAAGGAGATGGAACGAGAGAGAGTGGATAGGAAAAGTACTAACTCAAGGTTCGAATAAATAAATATCCGGGCAACGCCGGGTTTTCAGCTAGTATTAAATAAGAATTTACCGCTGTAATTACGATTTTTAATAATAAATGATTGCCTTAAAATGAGATACTTTTAACGTGCATGTAGGTAAGTGTTGTGCAGTCCCACGATAGATAGTGAAAGGTTCTAAGCGTTGGTTGTTCAACGAAGTTTTTACTATACAAAAAGTATTTTAAGTCATCGGCTGTTAGTAGACTTTGAATTACATCGACTACGAAAGCTTAAAACTAGTGTCTCATTGCAATTCCAATCACATGCATGAAGTTATCCCTTCTTCACACAATAACGACTGATTATACGCGAGATAAAACGGGGATTTTACTGATATTTGTTTCAAATGTTCAAATGTTTGTAAATCTAAGGGACTTAACTACGTTGGTCATGGGGCTCTAGGCTTACAAATTACTTCCACTAACTTAAAGTAACTTATGCTAAGGACAACACACGCATGCCCGAGGGAGGACTCGAACCCACGAAGGCGACGCCTGCGCGCACCGCAGCAAGGCGCCTTAGTGCGCACGTCTCTTCTGCCGCGCCAATATTTATTTATGAAAAAACTCCGATTACTTCCTTTAATGAACAATTAGTGCTGCCTCAGTCTCATCCACGAGAAAAAGGAGGAGAGTGTTTCCACTTTAGGAGTACGTGGCCCCACAAGCATGACAGCGAGAAAGGCAGATCGCTTAAATGGGCTGTTTACGAAATCCGACGCCGGACGTCCGCCATTGTATGTTCTTGTCTCTAAGTGGCAGCTTCCATGATACACAAAAAACGTTAGTCTGCTTCCTCCCTTAGCTCTGTCAGTCAAAGCCTCGGTGTCAATGGCTCGCACTACACCACACTGGCTTCATATTATGTACGAAACTGAGCATTTCCATCTCCCCATTCCTTGCGCTATTAAACCTGCGTTTTTAAGTGATCATGATATACTAATTCTACTACGACTATTATTATTAATATTAATAGTGGGGCCGGCCGCGGTGGCCGAGAGGACTGAGGCGCTCCAGTCACGGTCTGCACGGTCACTACGGTCGGGGGTTCGAATCCCCCCTCGGGCATGGATATTTGTGCCGTCCTTAGTATTAGCTAGATCATAAGTAGTTTGTAAGTTTAGGGACTGATGACCCCGTAGTTAAATCCCGTAAGCTATACAAACATTTGAACATTTTGAACATTAATAGTGTTACTAATGGGAATGTAGACTTTAAGAACTGTGTGTCTTGCGCTAAGACAAAAGCAAATTCATTTTACCTTCTTACGTTGTCGAATGTTAGGACTGACCTCTGATTGAAACGTACAAGAGCAGGAATCAACTATGAGAAGTTAACTGGCCAAATGAACAGCGAGGAATAATAGGGCAAGATTAGCAGACGAGATGAAAAGAAGGAAACAGATAGAAATCGTTGTAAGAAAAGCTTAGATACCTTCACTATAACAGAGAAAAAGTTTCCACTTCGTACAGAAGGAATAGAGCTAAGATTTGTCAGGTGCGACGACAATGATAAAAATGAAGTCCATTATGTCCTCTTAAATGCTCAGTCCTTTTCGATTCCACGTGTGTTTTGGGGTAATTTTGTCCTCAGTCGTATGGCTGAAATTCAGAACGACACGCAGACAGATTTGTTTTTACAAAAAGGTATTGCCAAGATCCTGGACGTATCTGTTATGGTATATGACTTCTTTAAAAATTTTATGCCTCAACGCAACAAACTATTTAAACTAACTTAAAGTAATCTACGGACAACACGCACAAACATGCCAGAGGGAGGACTCGAACATCCGACGGGGAGCAACATCGCGATTGGTGCCGATACTAATTGTAATTTCGTAATTCATATTAACATGGTACTGTAAAATAACTTGCGTTACTACTGAAGATAACTCAATCGATGTTGTTGATAAACTTGTCAACTGTAAGAATAAAAAAAAATCCATCTTTTCAGTGAAACTTATCTAGGAACTACAATGATTGTATTTAAATCGTAGTTACAACACATATAAGACATGGTTTGGTTAACTATGTACCAATTAATCTGCATTTATATAATACTTCAGGAAACATAATTTTTTGTTCCGGTAATTAAACAGAAGGCGGTCACATACCAGACGTTAAATGCTAAATCTCGAATGGAGACCTAATGCTGTGAGGATTCCGTATCTGATAGAGAATCAACGAGTAATATCCGAGGGAAGTAGCGTTCTTGTGAATAACGAAGTTGGCCGGTAGCAGGGTCGGTTTTCAGATCTAATGCAGTGTCTCCCCCACCGCGCGGTGAGCGGCGCTCCTCGGCACAGCTCGCCGCTGCGACATCCTCGTGAATATTTGAGCGCAGCGAGAAGACTTCTGTAATAGCGACCATCGGCCGCACTCGCATGTCTTCACCGCGTCTCAGCTCTCTCGTGGGGTGCGACGCTGCACCGAAAACCACGCGAGCGTGCAATTCTTATCGTAAACTACAACAATGTAGTCGCTGTTGTATTTATATTCTACAATATCTCAGTGCTGTTTATTAGTACTACAAACAGGAATTATATCCGTAAAAACTGTTTAAAATACAGGATTTTCGCACTTGAAATTCGCGTGATTGAAATTAGATCTCTGCATAATGCATAAACCGTTTTTAAGATCTACAATGTTACAATTATTACAGGGCGACTAATTTCCTTTGCTTTATGCGGTTCTCTTCAAGCCATTAGATTGCTACAGCAACAGCTATTCGTGGTTGCCTAATGAGCTGTAACATTAATGGTACGGAAAGTTGTCAGTATGTAATGCTTAATTAGTTTGTGTATGGCCTTGATATTTCGTTCTATCCTTACGTCGTACTCTTAAACTCATGGCTATGCAGATACAACATTCATAACTTCCTTTACAGCTTTCCTGTTTTACTCATGAACCACGTAGGAGGTGAACGAGTCAATAAAATAAGACATTTCGATTTTTTAAATGTAAGGGTGTCCTTCATTTGCCTGAAATTCACACAGACGCTGTCATAATACGACATATGATCTCGGTGTTGATTGTCACTGGGAACAATCTTGATAAACAGAACGTTTGACAGGGACAAGACGAAGTCTATTGCTCCCTTGCGAAATAAATTCATTCGCTTGAGAAGACGGATAACTCCAATAGTTAAACGTACGCCTATATGATGCTAATTACAGACGTATTACCGTTGCTCTGAATGACAACAGCAGAATGATGCGGCTCTGACTTTTCCTGGGAAAGGATATTACCTCTCTCAGTTTTGTGTAGAATGTCACGAAGGAAAGAAAAAGAACTGGACGATGTTTTTAAAACCCAGATAGCGCTGATGTCCTTCCAGAAGGACGACAATGGTGGCTTAGTTTTTCATACTTGTAGTTACGAATTCGCGCCCAGTGTCGTATTTCATTTCTTTTAACCTCCTGCTTTCATTTCAGATCATTTTTAGTTTGTATCGTTGATTGCAAAGTAGTAGGATGTGGGTGCAAAGTTCATCTATAAGGTATTGAAGATTTCCTCGTAGTTAGGTTGGTATTTCTTGAAAATTCTTAAATTTTTGCGACATTTATATGTATATATTTCATATTAAACAGTGTTTTAATAATAATGATTCATCAGATGAAAATTCTAAAAAATTCATTTTGACATCCTTCCAGAAAGATGGGCAATATTCCGAAACTAAATGTGTGTTTGTGAAAAAAATCACTTATAACGATTGTGTGCAATCATATGAAGGTAATTTATACCTTTTGAAGTAAAATTAAAACCAAAAATAATTCCGCGCTATCTGGGTTTTCTCCAGACTCGGAATATAATGTTTTAATCGGTACAATACTTCCTCAGCCTTCCAAACAGTTGGCAAGTAAAGCTGAGTTACGAATCTTATCAAAATTTATGAGAAACAAAAGCAGTGAACGGTAATCGATACTTAATTTGGTTGCTAATGGCAGACTAACTTGTTTCACGAAAAATGTTGTTGTGGCTAATGATAGTTGCCGTGAAGCCTGTCGTAGTCCTATTTTGCATAAGTATTTTCCACACTTTTTATCACACTTTTTTCTTTCGTGTAGTATAGGTCATTGCGTTTCTTTTTCTTTTAATAGTTCTATCAGGACGTTTGTGAACACCAGAACCTATAAGCTGAAACTTGATTAATGATTTTAATGATAGAGGCTTACGCTTTTCTTGTTTATTATATCATTGCAAAATATTAACTTTCTACAAGATAGGACGCCGCGTATATTGATAACCTCAAACCAATGTCATCAACGGAACAAAATGACATTATTACGGATGGTCTTTGCTTTAAACTATGGGATAATCCTCAAAATGGAGAAGTAAACTTGAAACCATGACCATAAGTATGTTAGACGGAGCGTTTTCTATTCACATATCGAAGTGCCCCTCAAGTCGTTTCAATCATTACGACCTGTAGGGAAGAGAAAACTATCCATTTTTGAAAACAAAATTTGTTAACGAAATTGCTAAAAATCGAAATAGCTAAAATGTGTGTGAAATTGCATCTAATGTCGCAAATGTCCCTTCTCACCATGAGTTACCTGATGGCGTGGTAATTTTGAGATGTACCAAAACTGACGACTTAGGTTTTACTAATTGTACCTCTGCAGCCACTATACCAAACGTACACTGTCATGTAATAAGGTTCTGATGGTTTTGTAGCAAAATACCAGTGAATCTAAAATAGCTTTACGATGCTATAATGCAGTTAGTAACGTGGGTGTTTGAATTATTAATCATGCACTGAAAGAATGACGTATCTATTTTATATGAAGGTAATCTCCGTTCTTCGACAAACGTTATAATAAACTTGCAGCCGCCTTTATATCTGGTATTACATGAAGGAAAACGTTCTCACCTGGAATCCATTGTGACTCGCACGAAGTGCATGCCGTACGTGTGTCAAATTTCCATACGTCCTTGTTTCTCCATGATGGACGGCGTAAAAGTAACAGTTTCCAATGTTCTGGTATTTAAAATACATTACTTATAGCTACAGGTGTTGCTAGTCATCTTGATCACCTTAGCGATAATAAGTGACGCATTTACAAACTTTTCTAAGAAATTATTCTAACACAGAAGTATTTTGTCATCAGTGACTTTCTTTTCATACATGTATCATAGGAATGAAGCGGTGAATTATATTTTTCACGGAAACGTTACTGTGTAATACGTAATTTGCAGCGTAATGACCTGCTTCAGTTATCTTAAAATATGAAATATCGAAAGGATACTAGGACTATAAAAATTATCTAAAGGTGGCATTGTGCCTCCAGGAGGAACCAGGTGAGTTCGGGTCATAATTTTAAGAACAACAGTCAATTTGTGTTACATATTTTTTAAGTAATAGCCTGTTGTTACCAGTGATAGCTCCAATAGTCTCCATGCCTTATGTCCTTAGATTAATGCACCAGAAACCATCGTTGCGACTGAAAAAAGTGATCTGAGCCGGGTACTGCTTACAATAAATTATTTGCATACCCCTTCAACTGCATCTACTATATATTCACTAGCTCTCCGTTAATATTTGCGCTGGAAAAAGGGTAATATTTTCAAACAACCTTTCAAAACAGGGGGAGATCATCTGTTTGCTCGATATGGGTTCAAAGGTAAAAGGAGCAAGCGTGTGACGGACAGAGACCGCGCCGGAATCAAAGCGGGCGCAGCGCGCGGCGCGGCGCAGCCGATACGCACCCCACTCTAAAAGCGCGCCGATTATACGCGCCAACAATTGCCTTCCAGAAACAATCCGACGCGTATTCTTCGCGCGGTAATTGGACTTCGGCTGTTGCCAGAAATAAAAAAGATAACCGGTAGCCTCCCGGTACAGACTAACAAGGCACCAACGTCGTTGCCAATCATTCCCTCACACTAGCCCCGTAGTCCAAATTCAGAATTGATTTTTCTGCTCAGACTGTTCAATTTTGCTACACATCTCCATTGACCCTGGGTTTCATACGACATATGGCTATAAAAATGTCAAAAACTGAAAGCGAATTCTTGTCACCTTATTTATTTTTTTTTTTTTTTTTTCGTGGCGTTTTCGGCAGCATCGCAGCATTAAGTTGGCACGCAATCAATCATGCCAATGCTCTCTATAGATTGTCTATAACGCTCCAGAGAGAATGATTGAATTTAAGAACCACGCTTTGAGTCGAAATAAGCCCTTGTCGTTGAACGTTTTCTTGGTACCAATAATACATCAGGTGAGCTTATAGCAATAGCATTTCATTCTAATTTGGAATACAATAATTTGTGTTATAAACTTCTTTATTATGTTTAAAATAATTTGGGATGTTGGGTCGCAACGTCAAGCACTGCCGACGTTTCGACCACTATGAAACACATCTCTTCAGGGCGTGATCCTTACATCGAGGTAAAAGTCAGAGAGGGGCGTTATCCTTACATCGAGGTAAAAGCCAGAGAGGGGCGTTATCCTTACATCGAGGTAAAAGCCAGAGACGTCAGGTTTTTTTTCTTTTTATTTATTACCGTATATCCTGCATTATGACAAACCGTCACCTAAGTTTCGGAAAGTTCGTTTCGTTACACGCAATATTTACTCAAGAGATCCGACGATACGATCTCTCTCCAAGGGGTAAAAATCAAGTACTTAAAATTTTTGGATACAGTACACAGCGAATACGTCATAATTCTCTGACAGGCAATTACAACTCATCTCCGCATCGGCATGGTTTGTGTTATGGCAATGGTTAGATAGGGAATTGGCAAACATTTCTTTTTGTTTATCCAGTGCCATCAGTTACGTAAGGTCACCGATGGGACTACGGCACTCAAACTGAAGTAGTATTTCGTCTATAATGATTGCGATATCGAAGAGACGTTTATGTAACATTTGTCATATTCGTAATCGTCATAGCGTTTCAAATGTTATCGATACAAAGAGGGCTAAAATTTAATGAAAATATCGAAAAGATTGCGGAAAGTTTTCATTTGAGTAGTTGCATGTCTAACAGCTCTTGCTTGCTGGGTGTACGACTATATCGGCTTTAGCATGCAAGAATATTGTATACGAACTACCCTCTCAAGAAACTGGCGCCTACAGCGTTGTTCTTCGGTTTTGTGTTTGATGGGTGTTTTCATGGGTAGTGTGTAACCTAGAAGTTTATAGTTTTCGCTTACGACTGGATTTTTTTACAACTTTTATTGGGGTGCACGTGAAGTCACTATCGCTTCCAGAGGCCTTCCACGTTTTTTCAGTACTCGCGGTGTACGACAGACTATTGAGAGGTCAGAGGGCAATTGTCAATCGAGGCAGCGGATTTTGCGGAGAAGTGCGGAAGTTTTTGGGCAGATGGGCGGCGAGTGGGCGGGCCGGCAAAGACGCAGCGGCGGCGTTCGTCTTGGCGGCTGTGGCGCGCGTCGGCGTCGGCGCAGAGGGCCAGGTCGGGCATGCGCCCCGCGGGCCACGAGACGCTACGCTGCCGCCTTCCGACGCTCACGCCCATCTGCGGCTCCCAGGGCCCCACAAAAGCTAACCACACAAAAATCCTGCCGCACACCACAGCTGCACGTGACTGTACCACTGCGGCGCGCATTCCACCACATTTATTCTGCCGACACTAACTGGCAGCATATTATAATTACCAAATTATTACCTATTACAGGATCACGCGTGACAATAGTTTGCACTAGTTTTACGAAATTTGTATGTATAAAGTAAACATATAAATGATCGAGATGTTATCTAGAATATAAATAAATATCAATCTTGGTAACTTCATATGTTATTTTAATGTGCGCAATGCCGATGGAATATCCTTGACTCAGAAAGGCGTTCACATAATTTTTCGCTACATTCCCTCAGAATATTTATTTGCGATAAACGACGGGCAACGGTCAATTCATCCGTCGTTCTCGCGTCTTTCTGAAAGATGCAGCGCCGTCCGTACTACGAGTATATTGGAGTCCTACGCCGGTAAAACGCTCCTAGACGGAAAGGAAGTGGTCGCCGCGACCACTACTCCGCGCGGTAATTGGGTAATTTGGAGCTGTCTCGCGCGCGATGCTTCCGCGCTATTCGGACGGCAGAGGAATGCCGCGTCGCGGGCTCCCCAAAACAGCCGCTTACAAAGGTTAAAGGGCACCACTAGGATATCACCCGCCCCGTCGCCGAGATCACGTACCGATTTCGTCCTTTCTTCACACGCGGTTTTCTTCGGGAAATGAAAGAGCGTCTCGGGGGAGAAACAGTCACGTGGACCCCCTTATCTTTAATATGTGGGCCCGCGTCGGCTACTCACCGACGAGGGCGGCGACGGCAGCGGCTGCGGCGAGGAAGCGGACGACGCGCGGGCCTGCCATGTGTGGGAGGTGAGGTGTCGGGAGTCGGGACGCGGCTAGAACATTGCGTGCGAGATCCGCACGGGCGCGCGGCCGGGCTGCAACTGTCGCGCCCTGCGCGCCGCCCCGCCCCGGCCGGCCGGCCGGCCCGGCGAGTCCCTTCTGCGCATGCGCGCAGCCTCCCGCGCCGCGTCGCGCCTCCCCGCGCCGCGCAACGCAACTAACTTTCATTTCCAAATACACTCCCGCCGCCGCAGCCGCTGGGGCTAATGCTGTCTCCCGTCTAGCCCACCCTCTTTCTTCGCGCTCGTCCCCTCTCCTCGCCGTCACCCTCGCCGATAATTGGCGGGAAGACGGCACTTGGCGGGGTCCGGCCACGTCACTGCAGTCCTCTTCCGCGGTTCACCACAGAGTGCCAGCCGCGCCACTTCTCGCCTCACGACGGCGCCCCCGTCCCAGGAGCGTAATCGCTTGTTGGCAAATCTCGTTCGACTAATTTCACTGTCATCTGACTTCGCTGCTCAGTTCGACAGACAGATTGTGGCAGTCTAACCTTCACTGACTGGTTTTGTTCCCATCTCGAGCTACACTTATATCCACTGCCCACTTCGTGATGTGTAGCGGATTGTATTTTGTGTCAACTATCATTTCCTCCGTTTCCTATTCCTGTCGCCTATATTATGGACTAAAATCTAATTTAATTCACTTGGTCTTTTAGCAAGACATACGAAGAATGCTACAGATAACGTATGCACTCGGAATTTTGAGAGACCCTCAAATTGAGATACATAACGTCTCAAATGTTCAAATGTTTGTAAAGCTTATGGGACTTAACTACGGGGTCATCAGTCCCTAAACTTACAAACTACTTATGAACTACTTACGAACTAGGACGACACAAATATCCATGCCCGAGGGGGGATTCGAACCCCCGACCGTAGTGGCCGTGCAGACGGTGACTGAAGCGCCTCAGTCTCCTCGGCCATCGCGGCCGGCTCATAACGTCTCCTGCAGCGCCTGATTCCGGAGTTTGTTCAAAAATCTTCAAATGTCTGTACATCTATCGGACCAAACTGCGTGGTCATCAGTCCGTAGCTTACAAACTAATTAAACCTAGCTAAACTAACCTACGGACAAACACACACGCCCATGCCCCAGGGAGGCCTCGAATCTCCACGGCGAGCAACCGTGCGCTCCGCAGCGAGGTGCTTTAGACCGCTCGGCTACTCCACCGCGGCCCGGAGTTTGTCGTTCATCTTCGTCATTCTTTCGCGTATTCTAAACCAACCTGTAAAGAAGCGATCTGCTCTCCATTGGATCTACTCTATCTATTCCATCAACCATATCGGGTACGGGCCCCACATTCATTAGCAATAATTAAGCATTTGTCGAACGACTGTTTTCTGAGCCACTCTCTTTGCTGAGTACTACCGAGTGAGGTGGCCCAGTGGTAACACACTGGACTCGTATTCGGAAGGACGGTGGTTGAAATCCGTCTCCGACCTTCCACCTTTATGTTTTCCGTGATTTCCTTAAATGACTCCATTTAATTTCCTTAAATGCCGGAATTGTTCCTTTCAAAGGGCAATGTCGATTTCCTTCCTCATTCTTAGCCACACAAACCGAGCGTAAGCTACGCCTCTGATGACTACGCTGTCGACGGGGCGTTAAACACTAACCCTCCTTCTTCATTCCGTAAAACGTTTCCTAAGGATTCTTCCACTTGATCTGACTCTTCAAATGGCTACATATGCATCTCCCAGATATTTTATGGCACTAACTGCTTCCACTAGTTGTTCTGCAAGTGCGTAATGATATCACAAATAATCTTTCTTTCTACGTATTCTGCTAAAATACTTTTGCGAGCACTGTTGTAGTTAACACAACACTACTCCATGTGCACCCCCTTTGATGACTGCATGTTTCTCGACCTTTTGTTTATAGTTAAATCCATGATTTGAAACACGTCCTACTTCGAAACTTCCTGGCAGATTAAAATTGTGTGCCGGAACCGGGACTCGAACCTAGGACCTTTGCCTTTCGCGGACAAGCGCTCTACCGACTGAGCTATCCCGACACGACTCACGATGCCGCCTCTTGAGTCGTGTCGGAATGGCTCAGTCGGTAGAACGCTTGCCCGCGAAAGGCAAAGGTCCAAGGTTCGAGTCCCGGTTCCGGCACACAATTTTAATCTGCCACGAAGTTTCATATCAGCGCACACTCCGCTGCAGAGTGAAAGTTTCATTCTGGAAACATCCCTTAGGCTGTGGCTAAGCCATGTCTCCACCATTGCCTTTCTTCCAGGAGTCCTAGTCTTGCAAGTTTCGCAGGAGAGCTTCTGTGAAATTTGGGAAGTAGGATGCGAGGTACTGGCGGATGTAAAGTTGTGAGGCGGCATCGTGAGTCGTGTCGGGAGAGCCCAGTCGGTAGAGCGCTTAACCGCGAAAGGCAAAGGTCCCAGGTTCGAGTCCCGGTTCCAGCACACAATTTTAATCTGCCAGGAAGTTTCATATCAGCGCACACTCCGCTGCAGAGTGAAAGTTGCATTCTCTTCTAAGTCCTGCTTCGTCCACATCAGGTAGGAAACTGTCCCACATAAAAGGCAATACAAAATTACTAGTTCACTTACTATGATTTTCGCGATAAATATTGTGGGCTTGCGGCAATGGCTGAAAATTCATTATGTAAGAGCACCTTTCTCTAGCGTCTTCTTACCATTCTTTCTCGAGGTTACTTATCGTTGCAGTATTCTCAGGTATAGGTTTCCAGGGTACTGCCGCGCCCTGCTTCCAGCGCCTGACTGACTGATCGTGCGTCAGCCATGGCTTCGTACCAACATGAAAGCTTCACAAAGTGACACCCGCTCTTGTGACCAACGGCAGCAGCGTATTTTGCCAAAGTCCGCAGATGCCTGTCACACTTCCTCCAATGATTTGTATGGACCTCACTTCGATTTTTTTACCTTATTGATTCGGGATACAAACTAATCTTTCTGCAGTGGAAAAAAGAAAATATCTGACCATCCTCAACATCCTGTTTTACATTAGTTCTAAATGTACCGATATTCCTATCTGGCATTTTAGCGACATTCAACATGTTATGCAATTATCTACGATTGTCAGCCGATTGGCGTCGTCGTCTGGTCGCAGCGTTTAAGTGAATCCATTATGTTCAGTTGCACTGTCGCGCCGGCCGCGGTGGCCGAGGTGACTGAGGCGCTCCAGTCACGGTCAGCACGGCCACTACGGTCGGGGGTTCGAATCCCCCCTCGGGCATGGATATTTGTGCCGTCCTAGTTCGTAAGTAGTTCATAAGTAATTTGTAAGTTTAGGGACTGATGACCCCGTAGTTAAGTCCCATACGCTTAACGAACATTTGAACATTTGAACATTTGCACTGTCGCGCTGCTGGCTGGTGCTGGCTGGGCGCTGTCAGATTCCAGCCGCGGCCGGTCACGTGCCCGCGACGCGTGAAGCGGCAGTGGCGTGTGTGGGAGGGGGCTCACAGTCCTGGTGACTGCGCATTCCTACCCTTGCCGCCGTCTCCTTCTCATCGGAACGCTCCAGACAAATTTTCTTAATTGCATGTCCTATTCGGAGCTGAGATGAAAGCCACTGAATCGGTTAATTATTTTGTTGTGTAGATGGATTTAAACCGCCTCCTTAATCAGCGAATCCCAAATTAAGTTACCACGGCAAATTCTTCAAAGCAGAGGTACCTTCTTCAAATTTCAAATGTTTCAAATGTTTCTTAAGCTTAAGGGACTTAACTGCGGGGTCATCAGTACCTAAACTTACAAACTACTTACCAACTAGCTTATCCATGCCCGAGGGGGGATTGGAACCCCCGACCGTAGTGGCCGTGCAGACCGTGACTGAAGCGCCTCAGTCTCCTCGGCCACCGCGGCCGGCGGTACCTTCTTCGTTGATGCTCTCAAATGTTCAAATGATTGTAGAGCTTATGGGACTTAACTACGGGGTCATCAGTCCCTAAACTTACGAACTACTTATGAACTAGCTACAACTAACGACGGCACAAATATCCATGCCCGAGGAGGGATTCGAGCGTCCGACCGTAGTGAACGTGCAAACCGTGACTGAAGCGCCGCGGTCCCCTCGGCCACCGCGGCCGGCTTGATGCTCTATTGTGCCACTTCGTACTTCTCTACAAGCCCAAGACGCTAAATTAATATGTTCAAACGTTTGTAAACCTATGGGACCAAACTGCTTATGTCATCAATCCCTAGACTAAATACTAACAGCCGGCCGCGGTGGTCGAGCGCTCTGTGGCGATTCAGTCACAGTCTGCACGGCCACTACTGTCGGGGTTTTGAATCCTCCCCTCGGGCATGGATATTTGTGCCGTCCTTAGTATTAGCTAGTTCATAAGTAGTTTGTAAGTTTAGGGACGGATGATCCCGTAGTTAACTCCCATACGCTCTACAAACATTTGAACATTTTTTTAAAAATACTAATAACATTCACATCTGCCCGAGGGAGGAAGCGAATCTTCGCCCAAGAAGCAAGTTTCTTATATGTTCTGTGCGGCGCTCATTGCTACTCCATTTACTTGTTCGTAGCACTTACCTCCACATTTGAAGTAAGTGGCCGGTGGTACAAGTCGAAAGAATTTTGATCGTTCCTTCTCAGAGAGTCACTCCAGTAGTGCTAAGTAATTTTCCTAAGCATCCCGTGTGAACTATGTCACAACCGAGCTTTATAAAAGACCTTGGAGTACGTTTACGAAGCCGCACAGGTCTTTATATGATGTAGACTGTGCGCCACCAATGGTTTTAACAGATGAGCTAATTGTTTGACCACATCATATGTCACCAAATTTTTTTTTTGGTTCAAAATCCGTCTATTGGGATATCCTTCTTGCAAATGTCAGGTAGGCTATAAAGTCGTTATGATGCTGGTGCCCTCATGTACAGGCATCTGATGGTGTACCTTTCCAGTACATAGTTGTTGAGCAGCTCGATGGTCTTGCGTGTCACCTATGAAGTCGTGTCCTTCGTGTCGATGAAGTCGCAGTCCTTGTAACTGTATCTATGACCACTATGTCCTTGTCTTTCAGAGGCGCTCGTAGTTCCCCGTGCTCTGCTGGTGAAATGTTCTTCGGCATCCAAGCTTTCACAGACATCCTGCATGAATCTCTTCTTACTTCCTCAGTCGCTTTTGAATGCAATCCGGTTATTGCTTGTGGCCTGCTCTGCTGACGTTCCGTTTGGGTAACGTTTTTGGAAACGCTCTCAAGTACTGACATTTCAACAGTACTGAAATCGTTGGCTCATCCACTTCTCTTTCTGTCAAATTAATGACAATCTTATCAGTGCAAGATACCGCTTAGGAACAAATTGAAAAGGATCCGACGTCAGCGGTTAGACGTAGAAAGTTGGAGTTGTTGAACAACTGAAGACTGAAAAGGGCCACCATCAGATAGTTATTCCCGAAGGCACCGGCAACATCACGAATTTATGGCCTACCGAAAATTCACAAAAAGGAGTTCCTATTACGAACGATTGTAAACACAATGACAGCCGGCCGCGGTGGCCGAGGGGACTGCGGCGCGCCAGTCACGGTCTGCACGGCCACCTACGGTGGGGGGTTCGAATCCCCCCTCGGGCATGGATATTTGTGGCGTTCTTAGTATTAGCTAGTTGATAAGTAGTTTGTAAGATTACAAACATTTGAACATTTTGAAACACAATGATATCGCTGACACACGTTATTACCACTACCGCAAGGACACTTTGAGGAGGACACGGTCAAACTCTTCCGTCATATACTAACCACCACATAATTCACATATGGTGAGAAGATCAAAGAGTATATCGATGTACTCCTAATATCGAGAATTAACAATTTTTACATAGAGTACTTCAAGGAGTTACCGCTGAATACCAACCGAGGTAAACCCAAAGCGTTCTACAGATTTGTAGACGATACTTCTGTGGCATGACCACATGAAATGGATAACTTGCTGGAATTTCTGCAACACGTCAACGGTATCAATGACAACATCAATATCACCAATTAAATAGAGGAAGCCGGCCGCGGTGGCCGAGGAGACTGAGGCGCTTCAGTCACGGTCTGCAAGGCGACTACGGTCGGGGGTTCGAATCCCCCCTCGGGCATGAATATTTGTGCCGTCTTTAGTATAAGGTAGTTCATAAGTAGTTTGTAAGTTTAGGGACTGATGACCTCGTAGTCAAGTCCCATAAGCTTAACAAACATTTGAACATTTTGAAATAGAGGAAAAGCAAACTTAAAACTTCCTGGACGTCTTATTTATAAGACACAAATGAGGTGCATTGGGGAATCAGTGTACAAGAAACCTTCATCTTAACAACAATTAGCGCAACGCAACTCTGTACTGAACAACTTAATAAACGACCACAAAAGGACAAAATTTAGAAGAGTATTGGGAAAAATTACAAAGTGACAGGAGAAAAAGTGGAAGAGGACGAAACCAGGAGTTACACATTCCTGCTACATGCGGGGCCGCAACGGCCAAGATCGCAAAAACCCCAGACCGTCTTTCAAGCAGCAATATTCCTGAATCTACGACACTCTGTACGACTACATAAATCGGGCGCATACAGAAATGACTGCGAATGTGGGATACAACACATAGGAAAGACTCAAAGCAGCATCTCATATCACCGTATGGAACATACAATAAACACACGCGTCTTGGGAAGGTATAAAAGTCTTTGCTGGCAGAACACGACATCAACGAACGAAACAATTGGGAACCTGAAGAAACAAGTAAGTTTTGCAGTACTAACTGCGTTTGGGACTCAGTGATCAATGAAACGGTAGAAATCCGTCTACACCAGGGCCGGCGCAAGCCCAAGTGCCGCCCCGTGCGAGCTGTTATATTGCCGCCCGCCCCCCCCCCCCGGTCCTTTTTTTTTTTTTTTTTTTTTTTTTTTTTTTTTTTTTTTTTTTTTACAAAACTTGTGTGGAATTTCATTTGAACAAATCTGCAGGAAATGTCAGCTGTCAATCGCAATTTTTGTTTATACTTCTCAGATCTACCTACGTTTCGGCCACTTAGTGAACAGTCTCAAAGCTTTTAATCTGTCCTTACATCTAAACCGTCATGTTGACACGTTCAGCATGACGGTATAGATGTTATGGAACTTAACTACTAAGGTCATCAGTCCCTAAGCTTACACACTATTCAACCTAAATTATCCTTAGGACAAACACCCATGCCCGAGGGAGGACTCGAACCTCCGCCCGGACCAGCCGCACAGTCCATGACTGCAGCGCCTTAGACCGCTCGGCTAATCCCGCGCGGCATGAACTTACAGTTAACGTAAATAAACAATTTTCAATGGTTGTGAACAGATAATGTATTCATCGGAAAACAGTATACAGTAAATAATTGGCAAAGTGATAGTGTGCGAGTAGTATTGTCAAAAAAAAGTGCCGGTCAGAGAGTAATTGTTGTTCATGCAGGCGGAGACAGGTGTCCCAAAAACCAAAACGTTCAACTATCACTCAGAAACGGATAGAAAAAAATTGAAAAATGAGTCGTAATACAACTTATTCCAGGCTTACTACCAATGTCTTTATCACTTGTAATTACTCGCAGCGTCTTTACCCATTCGGAATACTTCTAGCCATTGTAGGTGTTGGACATGGCTGACTGTAGTAATGTTCAACGACTTTTTTCCACAAAGCGGGAAGAATAAAACTCTCGGAAACTGCCATTGAAGGGCTTAGCAAAACTGGTGCAGGCTTGACACAAAAGCGCGGTATCGAACATTGCATTTGAATTTACAAATTACATTTCGTCTTCTGCAAAATTAGTTGTGAGTGAACGCACGGCGCGTAGGAGGCTGGCAGCGCTCCACTCATAAGAATACTGGCGTGTACGCATACTGCATCCCCCCTCTCTTCCTCCGGCGTAAACACGACAGTGCTGCATAGAGGCGAGGAAGAAATTAGTCCTCTTCTCTCCCCTTGTTCAAGAGGGGCGGCCGGTAGGTAGCCTAGGTGCCATGCCACAGTCCCAGAAGCCGCTCCCTCCGAGGTTTGATTTCGAATCCCATCTTGGGCATTATTGTTGAGTTTGTGCTAAAAAAATTTAAAAAATGGTGGGGGGGGGCAGATATGCCACCCCTCGGAAAGTTCCGCCCTGTGCGGCGGCACGTTTCGCACGTGCCTTGCGTCGACCCTGGTCTACACGTCAAATTAATAAACCTAGACAATGGCATTCATCTCATCTCAACATGTGATCCTGTTCTACATCTACATGCATACTCCGAAATTCACCGTAAGGTGCGTGGCGGAGGGTACACTGTACCACTACTAGGCATTTCCTTTCCTATTCCTCTCCCAAATTGAACGAGGAAAAAAAGAATGCCTATATGCCTCCGTACGAGCCCTAATTTCTCTTATCTTGTCTTTGTGATCTTTACGCGAAAATAAAGTAGGCGGCAGCAAGATCGTACTACACTCAGCTTCAAATTCCGGCCCTCTAAATTTATTTAACAGAAATTCACGAAAAGAACGTCGTCTTTCTTCCAGCGATCCCCAATTGAGTTGCCGGAGCATTTCCGAGACACTCGCGCATTGGTCGAAACTATCGGTAACAAATCTAGCTGCTCGCCTCTGAACCGCCTCTATGTCTTCCTTTAAACTGATCTGCTGCGTGTCCCAAACACTTGAGCAATACTCAAGACGTGGTCGTACAAGCGTTTTATACGCGGTCTCCTTTACAGGTGAAGTACATCTTCCCAAAATTCTCCCAATAAGCCGAAGTCGGCTGTCCGCCTTACTCACAACTGTCCTTACATGCTCGTTCCATTCCATATCGCTCTGCAATGTTACGCATAGATATTTGAACGACGCGAGTGCATCAAGAAGCTCACTGCTAATACTGTATTCGAACATTATGGGATTGTTTTCTCTACTCATGCACATCACCTTACATTTTTCTACATTGAGAGCTAGCTGCCATTCTTCGCACCAACTAGAAATTTTGTCTGTCATCCTGTATGCTATTACAGTCAGTTACAGACGACATCCCCTCATACACCACAGTATCATCAGCAAACAGCGGCAAATTACAACTTACTCTGTCCATCAGATCATTTATATAGATAGAAAATAATAGCGGTCCTATCACACTCCCCTGGGGCACGCCTGACGATACACTCGTCTCTGATGAATACTCGCCGTCGAGAACAACGTACTGCGTTCTATTACTTAGGATGTCTTCCAGCCAGTCACAAATCTGTGAACCTATTCCATAAGCTCGTATCTTCGTTAGCAGTCTGCAGTGTGGCACCGCGTCGAACGCCATTTTGAAGTCGAGAAAAACACAATCCGCCTGTTGCCCTTCGTCCATGGCTCGCAAGATGTCATGTGAGAAAAGGGCAAGCTGAGTTTCACATGAACGATGTTTCCTAAACCCGTGCTGATTCATGGAAAGAAGCTTTTCCGTTTCTGTGGACCTATTCCGTAACAGAAATTTAGAAAATTCGGCAGGAGTGTTCCGGTGTGGTGGGACTGCGGCCGGTGTTGGAGTGAGCGGTCCCCGGGAGCCGAAGCCAGCACTGGAGGTGCAGCGCGCGCCGCCCACGCCGCACGCCCCGCCCCCTCCCACACGACGGCGCCCAGCGAGTCGGGCGATTCCGCGGGCACGTGACTGGCCTGCGGGGGAGGGGGGGGGGGCAGCCGCTATAGCCGCAGACAGCATCTCGTCCGCCCGGTGACAGCCGTACACCGTTCATCGTTTGCAGAGCTGCGCTGGCGCTTGCGGTACCGCACTCGGCCAAAGGAACTTATATATCAGGAAACGTCGAGGTGCGGTCAAACGCTGCCTGCTGTGCACATAGCAGTGTAAGTGGTACCTCGGGGCTTTGCCGGACTACCGTTTACGGCACAAAGCGCATTTTATTCTTGCCGCGGGCTCGGTCGCCCGCCATTCCGAGCCTCTCGGCTGCGGCAGAACGAGGTTCTGCTCCTCCTGGGTGTAAGGGAATCGATGGGCCGGGGTCTGGAAGCCGGCCACAGGAACAAAGATGAGCTACCTAGCTCCGCCGTTCGGTCGCCGGAACCTAACATCGTTTTATTAGGACCCGCACCACAATCGCGAAACCTTACATAGTAAACGACGATTGGCATGCATTGCCCTGGCAGTAAAATTTCGTCGTGGTTATAAAAACAAAAGTGACAGTACAACAGACACCAACAGCCTCATACATCGTCTGTACTTGCAGTCTGACCCGTCGTCCCCCTCTTTTCATCCACTCCTGCTTGAATATGATCGGAACCAACGCCTAAATTACGAGGTGCGTCCAGAAAGTAAGTTCCGTTTGGTAATAACATGAAAATGTACACAGATACAGAAGACATTTTTATTGCACAAAATTCTACAACTCTTAAACTACTTTTCCACAGAACTGCCGAATAGGCACTTGTCATAGGGTGCCACAAGTTTTTGCATGCATCCTTCACAGAAGGTTGCCGCCTGTGTATTGCTCAGTGACCGGCGGCCAGTGCACACGTGACAAGCAGCAGCTCTACATTGTACGGTAACCGGCTTCTTAATAGAAGCGACTTATTTACATTTCGTGTGTACTTTCTCTTGCAGCTCTTTATACTTTAGTGTGCTCGCGTGTTTGTTTATTAAGAATCGCGTTTATTTGTAAGCTCAGTTACTGCATTTTTTATTTATTAGCTCGCGTATATATTTTTCAGATTCGCCGTTAATAAACAGTTCAGCGTTAGGTCTATACTTTTCAAAGCTCACTGTTTATCAAACTACTGAGTCCTCTGACGTACTTACTTGGAAGAATCAAAGGTTTTTAGAATGGCTAGGAACTGTGACTGCTGCGAACGGATGGAGGCAGAGTTGGTGACTCTTCGCTCGCAGCTTCAGGCGGCGTTGGCTTCGCTGGCAACGCTTGAGACTGCGGTGGGTGGGCGCCGCTGTTGTGGGCCGCTCGTGGGGGTACAACAGACGCCCTGTGCGTCTGTTGTGCCCTCCGACCGGCCTGCGGCTGTGGCCAGCCCGCTCACTGCCCGCGAGGAGGTAGCCCCCCAATCCGTGGTGGATTGGGACGTCCCCTCAGCGTGTGTCAGGCGGCGTAAGACTTCCCGGGGGACCGAAGTGGAGGCCTCCCCGGTTAGTCTTGCCAACAGATTCGAGGCGCTGTCTGTGGCAGGGGATGTTCCTGATGCGGATGGTGTCGCTTGTCCTGTACTCGCCCCTCTGCCTTCAAGATCCGGGCACTCACAGAGGGTGGGTTTGTTGGTAGTTGGGAGCTCCAACGTTAGGCGGGTAATGGAGCCCCTTAGGAAAATGGCTACTAGGGAGGGGAAGAATTCCAATGTGCACTCCGTGTGCATACCGGGGGGAGTCATTCCGGATGTGGAACGGCTCCTTCCGGATGCCATGAAGAGCACAGGGTGCAGCCAACTGCAGGTGGTGGCTCATGTTGGAACCAATGATGTGTGTCGCTTTGGATCGGAAGAGATCCTCTCTGGTTTTGAGCGGCTATCAGAAGTGGTTAAGACTGCCAGTCTTGCTTGCAAGATGAAAGCGGAGCTCACCATCTGCAGCATTGTCGACAGGACTGACTGCGGACCTTTGGTTCAGAGCCGAGTGGAGGGTCTGAATCAGAGGCTCAGACGGTTCTGCGACCGTGTCGGCTGCAGATTCCTCGACTTGCGCCAAAGGGTGGTGGGTTTTCGGGTTCCGCTAAATAGGTCAGGAGTCCACTACACTCAGGAAGCGGCTACACGGATAGCGGGGGCTGTGTGGCGTGGACTGGGCGGTTTTTTAGGTTAGATGGCCTCGGGAATACACAAAATGGGTTTCAGTCTCAAAGGGGGCAGGTCAGACACGGGAAGAAAGTAGACATAAAAACCATTGGTGTAACAGTTGTAAATTGTCGTAGCTGTGTTGGGAAAATTCCAGAGCTCCAAGCGCTGATAGAAAGTACTGAGGCACAAATCGTTATAGGTTCTGAAAGCTGGCTGACGCCTGAGATAAATTCGGCCGAAATTTTTTCAAAGGGCCAAATGGTCTTCAGAAAGGATAGAATAAATAAAACAGGGGGTGGCGTGTTTATTGCTGTTACAAACGGTTTATCCTGCAACGAAATTGAGGCAGATACTTCCTGTGAATTGGTCTGGGTAGAGGTTATACCTGACCACCGAAATAAATTAATAATTGGATCTTTTTATCGGCCCCCTGACTCAGACGATGCGGTTGCAGAAATGTTCAAAGAAAGCTTGAATCATATTTCAAATAGGTATCCGAAGCATACTGTTATAATCGGTGGCGACTTTAATTTACCCTCGATATGTTGGCATAATTACGTATTCAAAACCGGAGGCAAATATAAAACATCGTCCGAACTAGTTCTGAATGCTTTTTCTGAGAACTACTTCGAACAGTTAGTTCATGAACCCACTAGAATAGTACGTGGTTGCGAAAATACTCTTGATCTCCTAGCAACAAATAATCCCGAGATAGTAAAGAGCATCAAAACAGATACAGGGATTAGCGAACATCGAGTTGTAGTAGCGAGACTGAATATCGAAATTCCCAAATGCACCAAAAATAAACGAAAAATATATCTATTCAATAAAGCAGATAAAAATTCGCTTCACGCTTTCCTGAGTGATAGTCTCCAGTCCTTCAAAACTAAAAATGCGAGTGTAGATCAGTTGTGGCTTACATTCAAAGACATAATATCAGTAGCAATCGAGAGATTTATACCAAATAAATTAATAAAAGAGGGGGCTGACCCCCCGTGGTACACAAAACAGGTCAGATCACTGTTGCAGAAACAAAGGAAAACGCATGCAAAATTTAAAAAGACACAGAATCCGCAAGACTGGCAATCTTTTACTGAAACTCGCAACCTAGCGCGGACTTCAATGCGAGAATCTTATAGTTGTTTCCACAACGAAATCCTGTCTCGTAATCTTGCAGAAAATCCAAAGAAATTCTAGTCATATGTGAAAAACACAAACAATACCTTCACTACGCGATAGCAATGGTAATACTACCGACGACAATACTGCTAAGGCAGAATTACTAAACACAGCTTTCCGAAATTCTTTCACCAAAGAAGACGAAGTGAACACTCCAGTATTCAATCCAAGAACAGCTGCCAGCATGCGAAACTTAGAAGTAGATGTTCCTGGAGTAGTAAAACAACTTAAGTCACTAAACAAAAATAAATCTTCCGGGCCAGATTGTATACCAACTAGATTCCTCTTAGAGTATGCTGATGAAATAGCTCCGTACTTAGCTATAATTTACAACCGATCACTCAGCGAAAGATCCGTACCCAAAGACTGGAAAGTTGCCCAAATTACTCCAATATTCAAGAAAGGCAATAGGAGTGATCCCCAAAATTACAGGCCTATCTCATTGACGTCGATTTGCAGTAGGATTTTGGAACATATACTTTGTTCGAATATTATGTACTACCTCGAAGAGAACGACCTATTAACCAATAGTCAGCACGGATTCAGAAAGTATCGCTCTTGCGAAACACAGCTTGCCCTTTATTCACTTGAAGTGTTAAGTGCCATCGACAAGGGATCTCAAATCGATTCCATATTTCTGGATTTCCGGAAGGCTTTTGATACTGTACCCCACAAGCGGCTTCTAATGAAATTGCGTGCTTATGGAATATCTCCCCAATTGTGCGATTGGATTCACGATTTCCTATCAGAAAGGACACAGTTCGTTGTAATTGACGGTAAGTCATCGAGTAAAACAGAAGTGATATCTGGCGTTCCACAGGGAAGCCATATTGGTCCCCTACTCTTCCTCGTGTTTATAAACGATTTAGGAGATAATCTGAATAGCTCCCTTAGACTGTTCGCAGATGATGCTGTCGTTTATCGGTTAGTGAAGTCAACAGAGGATCAAAAGCAACTGCAAAGCGATTTAGACAAAATTTCTACTTGGTGCGAAAATTGGCAATTGACACTAAATAAAGAAAAGTGTGAAGTAATACACATGACCACTAAAAGAAATCCGCTGAACTTCAATTACGCGATAAATCAGTCAAACCTTAAGGTCGTAAATTCTACCAAATACCTAGGAGTTACAATTACGAACAACTTTGACTGGAGAGAACACATAGAAAATATTGTGGGGAAGGCGAACCAAAGGTTACGTTTCATTGGCAGAACGCTTAGACGATGCACCAGCTCCACCAAAGAGACTGCCTACATCACACTTGTGCGTCCTCTCTTGGAGTACTGTTGCCCCTTGTGGGACCCTCACCAGGTGGGACTGACGGAAGATATTGAGAAGGTTCAGAGAAGGGCAGCTCGTTTTGTTTTATCACGTTACGGGGGGGAAAGCGTCACGGAAATGTTGCACGAATTGGGGTGGAAATCATTAAAAGAAAGACGTTATTCATTGCGGCGTGATCTGTTTGCGAAGTTTCAATCACCGACTTTTAGTTCTGAATGTGAAAATATTTTGCTAGCACCCACCTACTTAGGGAGACATGACCATACCAATAAAATAAGAGAAATCAGATCGAAAACGGAACGATTTAGGTGTTCTTTCTTCCCGCGCGCTATTAGACAATGGAACGGTAGAGAAAAGTTATGAAGGTGGTTAATGAACCCTCTGCCAGGCACTTAAATGTGATTTGCAGAGTATCGATGTAGATGTAGATGTAGATGAACCATGTGGTAACAGCTCTTTATCATCATGACGAGCTGAAAGAACATGTTACCACATGGTTGACTACACAGGCGGCAACATTCTATGAACAAGGCACACTAAACCTTGTGTCATGCTATGACAATTGCCTTCAAAATTTCGGAAGCTATGTAGAAAAGTAGTTTGACAGTTGTAGATTTTTGGACAATCAATATTTTTTCTGTATATTTACCCTTTCGTTTTATATAACCAACCGGAACTTACTTTCTGTACGCGCCTCCTATATCCCGTCCCTCAACAAAAGCAGGAAGACGTCCGATCAAACAATCAACAACCTCTTTAAACTTTATACTTCAACCGCCGCTGAACCTCGCCTTGTAACGAATTTCCTGAAATGCCCCCTCCTCTCGCAGAACGACTTCCTTCCGGAACAAGCGTGCAAAGAAGGAGAGGAAGGGGAAGCATAGAAACGACAGGAAAACTCCCTCGTTAAACCACCACTACCCGCCCCAACCATTCGCAACCCCGTCAGAACCCGCAGGAACTTAGGAGCTCATGTTTCTCGATATACCGGCAGCACCTGTGGTCGTCCTGGACTGAGACGAGCAGAATTCGGAAGGATTCGTAATGCAGAGAGAAACATTTCGTCAACCTAACCTTCTCTACGTCAAGGGATGGAATCCACTCCCAAGAGGTTTCATGTGATAGATATCACAGGAAGTAACAGCACAAACTGGAAACAATGACAAACACACAAAATACACAACCCCCTACTGATTGTCGTGGAGATTCCCCACGATTACAAGGGCCTCTACCACAAAATAATGGCGGACAGAACTTCAAAGTCAAGCCTGCCCGATGGGGGAGGGGGGGGCACAAATTCATATTCACACTCTTCAACATCGAAGACTACAGCAGTATAAAACAAACACTAGAAAACAAAAATTTCCACTACTAAACTTTCCCCGCAACAAAAGCAAGAAACATTTCCATTAGGAATCTACCGGTACTTCTGTCACCCCAGGCAATCAAAACAGACCTGAAAATCCAGGGGTTCGCGGTCAAAACCGTTTAGCAGATGAACGAGACAGGCACCCCACGAAATGATTATTGTAGCATGTGACAATGCCCACAATGCCCCACAAAACAAGAGGTAAATTAGGTAAATACTAGCGGTACCTGTCACCATCGACCCGCTGCGTCGTAAAAAACAAGGTGGTGCAATTCTTCAGGTGCCAGGCGCTACTCCACGTATCTGCAAACAGCAGAATGCCTCAGCAGTGCCGAAATTGCGCTGAGGGCTACGGCACAAGCAAATGCAAACGGCGAACACGGGCCCGCAGATAAGGTGGAAACAACACAGCGAGCTACCAATGTTGCGTGGTCCACAAAACACACAGACAGCAGGCGAAAGGCTCACAGCCCGCTTCTTTACTAGAAAACCTACCAATACCCACTCAAACAACACTGAAAAACAAAACAAGCAAAAACATGCAGACAGGAATAGTATAAACCCAAGACCAGACACTCCAGCAGCAATGTACGCAGAAGGGGCTTCTTTGACAAACCAAGCAAACGTCATGGAAGAATTTCCAGCCCAGTCACTAAAACATATACAAGCACAATCACAAAAAGGGAAAAACAAACCACCAACAACAAAGTCCATCAAGACAGAAACCGCTAGGGGAACGTGTGCGGCAATATCCCCGGCTGTTGTTAAGCCGTCGGCATACGGAGCGTATATTTGAACGAGTGTGGCCAACGTGGCGAGCGCGGCCAACGGGAAATACAGGCCCCAGCGCAGACGTCATGCCACGTAAGCAAGGTAATTCCGAGCCGCCGGCCGCGGTGGCCGAGGAGACTGAGGCGCTTCAGTCACGCGGGTTCGACTCCCCCCTCGGGCATGGATATTTGTGCCGTCCTAGTTCGTAAGTAGTTCATAAGTAGTTTGTAAGTTTAGGGACTGATGACCCCGTAGTTAAGTCCCATAAGCTTCACAAACATTTGAACATTCCGAGCCGGAGCGATCGCTAGCTCAGTGGCTGCCCGCTATGACGCAGTAGGATGTGCCCCAGCGGCCGGTCAATCGGCTAGCGATCTCGCCGGCTCGGAACTACCTTGCTTACGTGGCATGATGTGTGCGCTGAGGACTGTCTTTCTCGCCGGTCACTGTGGCGAGTTTCTGACGTCACAACGTGAGAGCCGTACATTGGCGAGGCTTGCCCAACATGTCGGGCAGTATCAAGCATACCAGATAGTCTCAACGTGCGTCTGAATGATCACCAATAAGTTCGGAGAACGCCACCGACCTCACACCACGTGCCTATCCGGGGAGGGGTCGGCTCTTTTCGGTTCAAATGTTCAAATGTTTGGTAAGCTTATGGGACTTAACTACGGGGTCATCAGTCCCTAAACTTACAAACTACTTATCAACTACCTTATCCTAAGGACGGCACAAATATCCATGCCCGAGGGGGGATCGAACCCCCAACCATAGTGGCCGTGCAGACCGTGACTGAAGCGCCTCAGTCCCCTCGGCCACCGCGGCCGGCAGCTCTTTTCGGCAGAGAGATGAAGACGCCATATTGGCCGTCGTATTTCGTGGGTTTTATGTATATAACTTAGGTCTTATGAATGTATGGCATTTAAAAGCAAGTAAAGTAATTGAGTAAATTGAGACCTCTCTAAAACCGGTCATTAGAGGTACTATTTGTCGGAATTTATTACTGGAAACGTCTTACATGTAGTTAAAAAATCTATCTACCAGTAGTGTATAGAACATGTCAAATACCTTCTCAGATGGTACTAAGATAGGTTACTGGTTGTAGCATAGCCAACAAAGTCGTGGACTGTCGAATAAAGGATGTCCCATAACGTTAGTTCGAAGCCCTTGAGAAGCAAATATTTTTTCTTCTTATATTCGGATTTTCTCATAAATTCACAGACTTTCCTGTAAATTTCATAGAGGTGTACTGCATTAACATTCGATGCTATGTAAACGTAAGTTCGCATCCTCTGAGGAGTTAGTTTGTTGGATTCGTTTTATGAACAGGACAGTTTGCACCGGACTTCGAGCAAAATACGCACTTAATTGTTTTACGTATTGCATTTTACACGTTCTTAACGTTCTTCTACTGAATAGCAACATTGACTGTAGAAGAATGACCTAGTTTTCCTAAAAAGAGAGACGGTTGCAATAACGTTTGCCTCAGGCGAAGATCCTTTCAAATTTTATGTCGTACAGTTTGTCATGAAACTTTTATAATTAGCTGCTCTTAAGCCGGGCTCAAACAACTAATGGCGTGCAACAGCTAGTTTCATAGTGAAGTTGTAGTTCAGTAGCAAGTGTGAACTGCCTGGTTTTATTAGCGCCAATTAAGAGTCGCTACTTTTTTCACGCAACAGAAAGTTGAACTTGGTTGTAGTTTGTTTCGCCACCTTCTTCTCTCACCACCAAATATCGACATTCAACTGTAACCTTGTGAGGTATTTCGAACCATTTTACATCGTATCAGTGTGTTTGCGTTCGAGGTTTACGTTTTGGCGTCTTTGTTTGCGGCTAAAATGTCGAATCACTTAAGAAAACACTTCGTGTACTTGAGGAAGAAAGTGTAACGATCGTTTGGCCGCGAATGAAATGAGCCGTGCATATTAGCTGAGACTGCGGACGCCATGTTGAAAACTGCAGAACTAAATAGTATTTTTGGAGTTCTGTGTGAACGACTGCACACAATGCAACTGCAGAAAGACACGCGTTGTTGTCTCAGTTTAGTTGCTCGTGTGAACCTGGCTTTCTTGACATAACATGCAACTTCTGTAAGAGTCTTATGTTCATATTTTGTTGTTACGTATGTAGGCCTATATCACCGAACATAACGAACATACGCACAAGGGCGGAAATAAGTTCAAATGTTCAAATGTTTGTAAATCTATCGGACCAGACGGCGTGGTCATCAGTTCGTAGCTTACAAACTACTTAAACCTAGGTAAACTAACCTAAGGACAACACACACACCCATGCCCCAGGGAGGACTCGAACCTCCACGGCGAGCAACCGCGCGCTCCGCAGCGAGGCGCTTTAGACCGTTCGGCTACTCCACCGCGGCGGAAATAAGTGATTTAATAGAGGTAAAGCAGGAATTCCACTCTTATGTTTTCGGAAACAATGTCATACCAGAACCTGATGCCGCCAACTGTCGCTGGAGCGCGCTGCTGTCGCGGTAGCTTGTTGAAGCACACGTCTGGTATGCGCAAGTCGCGCCGTCATCGAGCGTTCGGCCGCAGTTTGTATTTGACACGTTGACCACACACGTTCAGACACACGCTCCGTGTGCCGACGGCTTTAGCGTGAACCAATCCTGAAGCTAGTCTACTATGGTGAACAAAACGCTGCCAAATAGGAAAAGTACAGAAAAATATTAATGACTCACAAACCAAGTGCGCTACTATAAAAAGCCAGTGCCCTAAGATTAAAGGGAATGTTGTGACTAATGAAATGATGTAAATACACACTCGCTATCATCCTTAGTTTTTGAACTATTGAACAATAAACATTTTTCAACTTCTATATCTATAAAAAATCATAAGTGATCCGATTTTAATGCACAAAGTGGCAATGGATGGGTCTCGCAGAGATTTATCGGACTCTAATTCGTGTTGTACCTTTTAGCATTTAAGAATTATGCAATATCACCTTATTTTTGTAACTAACTTTATTGATTTAGGGCATAGTATTTATTTAAACAAACGAATTAACGGCAGTACACATATTATATGAATAATAAGGACGTATTAGAGTACACAAATAGTTTCTGTTTATTTAACAAACTCTGAAATGACAGTTATCAACTTTCAACCAAATATGTATTTGTTAACAAAACTATTTAATGTACAAGAAAACTAATTACAGCACTGGAGTGCTGACGAAGTTGCCGATCAAAATTATGTATAACTTCTATTGAACAAGTCGTATTTAAGGTTTTTGTAAAATTGTCCAGTTCAGAGAATGCCTATAAATAGCAGTCCGCTGTCTTGAATTAGACAGTTTGGGTGAGGGGTAGAGAGTATGTATAGGGAGAGAGTGGCCATGTATGAAACTGCTTCCGATTGGCTAACAGCGCAGGACGCCATGTGTGTGAATAGCTACAGTGTGCGTTTCTGTACGTAGGTGTGTCTTAAAAGCTTCTGACAGCGTTTTCACTGAACAGTTACATACATTTTGTATTGCGGTAGGCACTGCTACACTTTTTCACGTCTTCTGTCGATTCTATTTACGTAATTTAACGTGTTGTTCGTCGGTCTTTGACGATAACTTTACAACTTCGCAGCAATTTTTAAGATTAAATGTTGATTTGAAGTGATTTACGTAGTGTAATTAATAATGCGTAACATATAATCATTCAGCACAGTCAAGAGAAATACCTCGTTGTTTCTCTATTGGCTGTAAAAACCGAAGTGAAGATTGTTATGTGATGATGGGTTCGCAACGAATGAGGAAATACGGAAACAGTGGGCGGTGAAAGTTAAGAGAGAAAGCGGGAACCGTAAAGGTGACTTATGGAAACCAACGAATTATTCCTGTCTGTGTGAAGTAAATATTTTCTGCTACCCCCGCCCAATGCAAGAAAGGCACTAACGAAAATCTGTAATATAACTATTTTTTGTGCTGTTCCCGTGTGGTGTAGTGGTTTTGTACTGAAATTGTAATGTAAGGGTCGCGAGTTCGAATCCAGAAACATGTAATATTTTATCAGTATTTTCTAGATTACTGTTAGTTCATGGCTTTGGTTTTTGACATTCGTGCTACAACAGGCCTGCTCAGCAAACTGCTGGAGCGAGCTGACTCGCGCTCGCGCCACAGCAGTGAGCTGTCGGCCGGCTCGCTGCGGCTGATGGTAGAGGGCGAGTTGTGAGGGGCAGGAATCCCAACACAGTAACTTCACAACGGAGAACTGACAGCAGTCTAAGTAATTATACGGCCACTGATATGTTTCACTTCTCAGTGGTTGAAAAACCTATTCTTTGGTGCCGCGGTGGAGTAGCTGAGCGGTCTAAAGCCTCTCGCTGCGGAGGTTCGAGTCCTCCCTGGGGCATGGGTGTGTGTGTTTGTACTTTACCTAGGTTTAAGTACTTTGTAAGCTACGGACTGATGACCACGCAGTTTGGTCCGATAGAATTACAAACATTTGAACATTTTTATTCTTTGGCAAATTATTTGTATGAAACAGATGTATGGAAGAGAAAATACAATTTATTTCTTATGAATGAAAGAGATTTTTGATGGATGAAGGAGAAAGTACAAAATATTTCTTATTTATATTGTTTTTGTACTGTGTGTGACAAATGAAAGAGTTGTAAACAGATTATACACTTCATTGTTAATCACACTTTCCAATGCTATACTTCAAAGTAAATCAATAAAAGGTATCACAATATTAGAATATTATGAAATACATCTATGAAATACAAAAGTCTAACAAAAAATAGCCATGATGGAGGTTCGAACTTAGATCCACAGTCGAAGCTCTAGACCGCTCAACCATCGACGGCGCTCTGAATGTCGTTCATATTTACGAGTAGCCAAGCTGCAGCATGAAAACACAGAAAACGTTAATTACTCGAACGTCATTAACTTTTGGCCCCATATATATATATATATATATATATATATATATATATATATATATATATATATATATATCGATGTACAGCATTGAAAATGCGATTTTCCATCATCAGATTTTACCTTGATTTTTCAAAAACTACTGTGTGTCTAGCAAAAAAGCGAAACACGTGTCTCTTTATATGCAACTTAGAACGTCTACGTAAAATTTGATCGAAATCGGTGACCCACATGTCAGACCCTCTCCTCGATAAGTAATATGTTCTTTAATCTTTCGACCTTTGCTTTCCGCTCTTCATCTTGCAAGTGCCCTTAATCTTTCGCATGGAAGGTATTGTAATGCCCTTCTAAATTAAATTTCTTCGTTGTGTTAAGAATTTTGAAGCACGCTAAGCATTTTCAGACAACTGACGTGTTGTACATTGACGTTGATGTGTCTGCTTTTCGCTTTGAAGCCGTCGTACTAAATTTCTTCGACGTAAAAAGGAGTGTCCTATACGTTATGTACTGCGTGGTGCACATATGCGCTCGCATCTAAAGCTAAGACGGAAAGACGTTGTGCTTGGTCCTCTGAAGACAGCACCTGTTTACACCTCCCGAGCACCCCATTCAGCCGCGAGCGCTCTCGGCCCAGGCAGCGAGCCCTCGTGCTCGTCTAGCCGCCTTCTGGGCAGCCCTGTGTTACAAGGTATGGGCTGTGAATTATTGGCTATTCACAATCTGATAACTCGTTACGGGATGTAACATGAAAAAGGGAGGAGGGTGGGATTATTGATTCGTTGTAGATATTCAGTTACGTATTTTGAGTATGTTTCTGCTGTTTCAGTAAACATAGTTCTGGTACTTTTCAGATTTTCTGTGGTACTGTGTTCCTAAAAGAATGCAGAGAATGGCGTTTTTGGTATTTCCAGGTTTAGGAAAATGTTACAGGATCGACAGGAGCTCATTAAAATGCATTATATCGGAGCGGATAGCGATAATAATATATTAATTTCAGCGATGGATATGCAGAGAGAATTCTGAAATAGCATCACTTTCATTGAGATACATAACATACCTCTCTTTCTGATTAACCAACTTCCAACTGTCGAAGTTACCAGAATATCGTCAAATAAGGAATTAACGTTTGAGAATCATTGAAACTGTTTCGTGGCACTTATTTGCTTAGAAATTTATTAGGCCTGTATAAACATGGTTGAATGGCATTTCTTTAACCATGTACTGATTAGTAAGCTAGATAATGTGCGCCGGCCGCGGTGGCCGAGGAGACTAAGGCGTTCCAGTCACGGTCTCCACGGCCACTACGGTCGGGGGTTCGAATCCCCCCTCGGGCATGGATATTTGTGCCTCCTAGTTCGTAAGTAGTTCATAAGTAGTTTGTAAGTTTAGGGACTGATGACCCCGTAGTTAAGTCCCATAGACTTTACAAACATTTGAATTTAGATAATGTGCTTTGGAATGATGGGTGGAACTGACGCCTGAATTTCTGCCTGGGTCGTTATGTAAGTGCTCGTCCGGCGCGCAGTCTGGTAAAAACATGGCGGACACCAGCCGGTTGGCCACTCTCTCCATATACAAGCTCTCTAGTCTGGGCCTCCTAGAGGCAGAATCCTTGCCGGTCTGTGGCGCAACTAGTAGTTTAAAAGTTTCGCTAAAGTGGATAAGATACATTTTATATTCCACAGGACCCGCAGCATGGTAAAGATCAGCAAGTGACATAATAATAGTAATAATTAACCAAAATCCTGCCATTTAATAATATTGGAACACACGTTTCGGCTCACATTGCCATTTTAAAGTTACGGTTGTGTATAGGTGTCCCGACATACATAAGACATCTAAGCGTCTGTATATAGACTGTCAAATTTGGTTGGTACTTTTAATTCTGCTTTTGTATTTTGACAGTTACAGCTACGATGGCTGTAGCGATGGCAATTAAAAGTACCAACCAAATTTGACAGTCTGTACACAGAGGTATAGATGTCTTACGTATGTCACGCCATCAAGACATAACCATCACTTGAAAATGGCAATGTAAGCCGAAACGGGACCGTCGTGTTCATATAAATATTATTAAATAACAGCGTTTTGGTTAATTATTATTGTTATGGTTAAGATACGGTACTTAGAAATTTTCGTCTGAATCTGATATGACCTGCAAGGAAACTACTTGGGCTCGAACAAACGTATCTGTATGAACGTTTGGTTACAAGACTATTCAGTACATCCCCGTTGGGGGTTCGAATCCTCCCTTTGGGCTTTGATGTTTATGTTGTCTTTAGTATAAATTAGTTCATAAGTAGTTTGTAAGTTTAGGGCCTGATGATCCCGCATTTAAGTCCCATAAGCTTTACAAATAAATAATAATAATAGATAAATAAAATAAAGTACCCCTCGGGGTGCTGGTGGGTGTCGATTTCTGAAAACTTTGCAATCATGCTGTAGATAGCGCTGTAGATGTAATGTTGAATCTTCATTCCTATATAAAATTATTTGCAATTGCGGAAAGTATTCTAAATGCTGCTGCATAGCTGACGACTAACCACTGAATGATGCTAGTTTTGTTTCATATCTGTTGTATTTAGGATGATTGATGATCTTTAGCCGCGGCAGAATAGCCGTGCTCACTAATGCGCCCAACTGCTGTGCGCGCAGCCGTTCGCCGTCGGGGGTTCGAGTCCTTCCTCGTGCATGGGTGTTTGTGTTTTCCTTAGCGTAAGTTACTTTAAGTTAGTGTAAGTAGTTTGTAAGCTTAGGGACTTATAACTACCGTAGTTGAGTCCCTTAGATTTATAAACATTTGAAAATTTGATCATTAGTAAATGTTCAAATGTTTGTTAAGCTTATGGGACTTAACTACGGGGTCATCAGTCCCTAAACTTACAAACTACTCATCAACTATCTTATACTAAAGACAGCACAAATATCCATTCCCGAGGGGGGATTCGAACTCCCGACCGTAGTGGCCGTGCAGACCGTGACTGGAGCGCCTCAGTCTCCTCGGCCATTAGTAAATCCTGCATTGAAATTAATGGCCATGTTGATTCAATAGTTCAATGAAGTCGTATTTCTGTTCTACGTCAGGATGTCTCTCACATTGTATGTTGAATTGCGCAATGGGGATATATATATACACAAAGTTTTGTTCAAATGTTTGTAAATCTAAGGTACTTACCTGCGGCGGTTATCAGTTCCAAGGCTTACAAACTACTTAAACTAACTTACGCTAACGTCAGCAAATACACTCATGTCCACGGGAGGATTAGGTCTTCCGACGTGGAGGAACCGCACAGCGATGAGCCTTAGAACGCCCGGCCACTCCACCGCGGTCAAAGTTTTGTGTTAGCGTATGGTTAAACATTTCTCAGTACTCATTGAAATATTGCGTGCTTTGTGTTAGCGTCATGGCATGCTCAGACAACAGTAAGTCTCATCACTAAGTCAAGGAACTAAAGTGAGACAAGTTTCAACAAATAAAGGAGGCTGAGACTTATGAAATCAGAACTTGTCGAGGGAGGGATTGGGCAGGGGAAATGGTATTCCCTCAGTAATGTGATGAGGCCTAAAATTTACTGTGGTGTATAGAAAGAGAAATGAAGAAATATTTATCTAACAGCATTCACTAGATAAGTCAGCAAATCTGGAGGCGAGTATACACTTAAACTTCAACTCTCGTGTGAGATGGCAGAGCTGGACTGCTCTCTGGAAATGTCCCCGTTTCAAGGCATGTAGCTCCTTATTTATCTAGGTCATTTTCAGGAAACATAGTCTCAAAAGAACGTCTGCCCTCTCACAGTCTGCAACAGAACACGCTCTTATAGATATCCTGCTTCATTAAAAATATTTTTAGCGATTCTGGCGGTAGTATTTGTCATTCATAGTACTAAATCATAGGCAATTGCACAACAGAAACGACTGCATCCACATGCTGTAACACGAAGAAACAAAATACACTACTTGTGCATTTGGAACGTAATACATTCAATCCTGTCATTGACGATGTTTACCACCGTATTCTGTAATGTGAAAATATCCTTACCATATTTTCAAATGACACTAGCCTATCCACTGATATTCATTACAGTTCACTGAGTTTTGGTTTGCATATACTACCTAACGACCAGTAATGGTTTGTTTAATTTATATTCGAGTATAATAATGTACAAAATATGTTATGAGATAGAAAATTGAAAATACTAAAAGTTGTGTAATAGTTCTATAATAAAGTGATGGTTGTTTCAAATAATTATGAAGGCAAATATCTTATGTATTAATCATAGCCGCGGCGGAGCGGCCGAGCACACTGAGGCGCTGTGCTACGATGCGCGTGGCCGTTCCCCGTCGGGGGTTCGACTCCCCCTTCGGGCATGGATGTTTGTGCCGTCTTTAGTATAAGTAGTTTGTAAGTTTAGGGACTGATTACCCCGCAGTTAAGTCCCTTAAGCTCTACAAACATTTGAAAATTCTTTTTATTAATCATACACGTATCTTTACACATATAGCTCTATATAAGAGATACGTATATTTACTCAGAGCGATAACAACTACCATCTTTGTGTGTCTAATTTACGGCGTGTCTAACGACAGTTATAAATTGCAGGTTGAAATGTGGAGTTCGCGTAGTTGGTGGTTGCCCATTTATGTCACGGTAAACTTTATTAGCGTTTATAAGTAGCTGTTTGTTTTATGTGTTTGTAAAATGTTCAAATGTTTGTAAAGCTTATGGGACTTAACTACGGGGTCATCAGTCCCTAAACTTACAAACTACTTATGAACTACTTACGAACTAGGACGGCACAAATATCCATGCCCGAGGGGGGATTCGAACCCCCGACCGTAGTGGCCGTGCTGACCGTGACTGGAGCGCCTCAGTCACCTCGGCCACCGCGGCCGGCTATGTGTTTGTATACATGGTTCTTACTAAAGCAATAAATACTGTACATCATGGAAATAGAAATGCTTTACAAGTATTCATTCATAAGTTAATACAAAAATTCGAAAACTTTGATATTTCGTCATAAAAGAAGACTAATCGAAATTCGCAATCAGCACAATAAAGTGAATACCGGGAAAACTAAGAGTAGAAGTGGAAAAAGTAGGTAATCCATTTTTTCAAATTGTGAGAATTTGACACAGTACTATATTGTGCGTTTTATTTGTACGAACAGACCGATGCTCGTCATAGATAATGCTGAACAATTTCAAACTTTGAGTCCATTATTTCAGAATGGGGGAAAGTGATTAGACTGGACGTTTGAAACACGAAGGCGAGCGGTAATCACTTCAGTGAAGAATAACAACTCGTTGCCATTCTAATTCTTGTTACTTTTAATCGGTTTTATGCAATACATAAACATTCATATTTCCTTTTCATAGACGTATTATCTCGAAGCATCCACCCTCTGTCAAAGGTGTGCGTTTGGTCCATATCATAAGTTTGTTTAGGTGGTATCGGGACCGATGACCTCTGCTGATTGGTACCTTAGGATTACAAACATTTTATACTTGGAACAGCTATTGGCGTTGGCTACTTCAGAGCGGATACACCGGTAAACATGTAACATGAGCACTTACTGCCCTTGGAAAGTATGCATAATTCCCTGTTCCGATGTTTCATTACTTCATTCCGACTGCCTTTGTACTTCGATGATCGATAATTTAACAACATACGATAATACAATAACTTATATTCAAGGTAAAATTACTCAGTGACAATTCCATTTGTTAAAATTTGTTTTTTCAAGTAATATATTTTGCTAATAATAGTTCATTTAAAGTTCTTGTGAAACTGCCAGACGTCATTTCGTATTGCACGACATTGTTTCTATAGGGCTTACGTTTCTGTTATCATTTATATTCGTAAGCATTCCATTATACCTAAAATTCGATGAGTAGCCAGTCCACAACTACAGCCATAAAATTATTTTTAATTCGTTTCGACCGTTCTGTGTGTGCTACTTGTGTTGTGAGCGTTAGGATATTTCACTTGGGACGTGTTGGTACCACGGAAGGACGTGTGATGAGTTGATTAAGGCGAGCAGATGGCGGCCAGAGCGGCGATTAGGCCGGGCCTTTAACGCCTGCCCCGGCCGACACTCCATTCAGGACTCGCGCCACCTCCTCATAATCTGTGTTAACTACGAAACCTGAAACGGAACTGCGAGCCCCAGCTAATTAGTCGATTAACCCAGGTCGATCCGAATCCCAGACTGTAGGCGTTTTGACACGGAACAGTTCCTGCGGGATCTTTCCGCTACGGCCTGGCCGCGCTGCTCGCTAGCTGGGTGATGGCGTGTCCCTCCGTTTTTCTCCCCTCGGTTTCGCTTCAATTAGATTGTTCGCTATCTCTCTTTTCCCGAGTGCCTGTTCCGTCCGCTAGCTTTTGCTGCTGCGTCGCTTTCATCTTCTCGCCGTCGCCTCAGATAAATCGTAACATACCATTTACGTTTTCTGCCAACGTTGCTAAGTACACTACAGTAGAGAGTAGTATCTTTAAAGTACATTTGTACACAAAGTAACCAAGATAGGCAAGAGTTAACCAATATCGGAAAGACAAGGACAGGAATATAATCAAATATTCTTCCAGTTGTTTTCCCATAAGAAAACACACTCTGTTTTCATTATGAGCTCGTTCCAATTTTATACGAATTATTCTAGCAGTGATTTCTAACTCGGGTCTCCTGCTTTATAGGCAATCGCGTTGACCACAACGCCACCTGAACAGTGATTCCCACGATGACTCGGTCTACCCCACGATTCCACCCACGGTAACCAAATTTTAACTTATCCACTCAGTTATGAGGTAGTACCCTTACATATGTTACTCATTACTTAATACATTTTAGCGGTTCCCATAGAAGGTCGAGCCTGGTGTGCATCTACATTGAAGAAAAAATGGAAAATTTGTCGTTTTCGCCTTTAAAACTGCCGCATGTATGTAAGAGCAGGCTTTAGATGGGCTCAACCGACTTGGCTGAACATTTTTGTGTTCGTAATTCTCACAAGGTTTGTATGAAGGAAAAGCTTTGGAAAATAAACCAGAAAAATGGAAAAAAGAGAAATATCGAAAGTGCGTGTTTCAATGTGTTTTTGTATACTTTCAACAGTACAACATGTGTCGCACGATGGAGATGGGGTAATTCTTTTTTTGTTATCTTCGCTATTGTCTTGGATAAGTTTCCAAACAAAAAATCAAGACCGTTACGCAGAGGCATCAAAATACGAAAAAAGTGCAAAATTCAGACATGTTATTGAACTGTCATAGCTGATGATGGAAATGACATAATTGTCTTTTTCTTTATTTCTTTATTTTATTTTATTTTATTTATTTATTTATTTATTTATTTTGATTATATGCAGGTGAAATAAAAAATCTAAAAAACCGAATATGTCGTTCTTGTCGTCTACTATATTAGTGCATACAAAAAGTATGATTTTTGCACTTTTTTAGCAGTTTTGCGACTTTTTTTAAAAAATCTATTTGGTTTGCCCGATCGTCAGCAAATATGTCACATTTCTTTATTTCTTCAACAGGAAGATTTTTATGCTCCGCGACGCAGCATATGGTGTATGTCGGAGGATACGTTGTAAGAAAATTCTACTCCATTCGACCGAGCAATAGATTTCATCACTGTTTTACAGATAACAATGAAGATTGATACATGTGTATATGGTTTCATCAACAGTACTTTTGCCTTCTGAAACTGGTGTATGGAGCATGGCGGAGGGTAACTTGCAACAGGGTTCAAATGTTCAAATGTTTGTTAAGCTTATGGGACTTAACTACGGGGTCATCAGTCCCTAAACTTACAAACTACCTATGAACTACTTACGAACTAGGACGGCACAAATATCCATGCCCGAGGGGGGATTCGAACCCCCGACCGTAGTGGCCGTGCTGACCGTGACTGGAGCGCCTCAGTCACCTCGGCCACCGCGGCAGGCGCAACAGAGTTCGACACCATTTCATCATTCACCATGAAAGTTGGCAGATATTTGTAACTGTCATTAAAATTCTACAGTAGAAATGACAAATTAAACATAATTTTTTATGAAATATTGTAAATAGCTTGACCAATCTGAATATTCTATTTTCTGCCTTAATAGAAGGGTGGTTAGAAAACTATCGAAAAATTCGAATTATAGCTTACCCGTTTGCTATAAAATTGTACCTTCAAAAACAAGAGAAACAGCGTAATCTAAATACTAATTTGTACGGCGCTTGGTAGCGGGTACTTTACTACAGATTCCAACACCAATATACAGTTTTATAACGCTCTTGATGAAAGTTTCCACACCTGACCTTCAAAAGTAGGAGAAGGAGGTCGGTCACTGGTTATATAAGATTTTGTACGGTGTATGACTGAGGTTATATAAAAAGACTTCGGCACTAGTCCATTTTTTCCGATATTCGTGAAACTTCTCACTTCTGATCATCAAAGGAAGAGAACATCACTGTTAGCATAATATTTCGTACGGTGAATGTCGTAGGATACCTGCATCCAGAATTTGACGCTCTTTTACCAATCATCAGGAAATTTAGTAGATGGATGTAATTTTTCATACACAGGGAAGGGAGGAGAATAAAAAAATGTTTGTATAGTCTTTGGGACTTAACTACGGGGTCATCAGGCCCTAAACTTACAAACTACTTATGAACTACTTACGAACTAGGACGGCACAAATATCCATGCCCGAGGGGGGATTCGAACCCCCGACCGTAGTGGCCGTGTAGACTGTGACTGGAGCACCTCAGTCCCTTTTTTTTTTTTTTTTTTTTTTTTTTTTTTTTTTTTTTTTTTTTAATTCTATGGGTAGTTCTCATCGTTGCGGACGCTGATCGTTTTTGTTCGTTGTTGTTCGGTGGGTTGTTGGCTCAGCTTTTTTATTACAGAAGGCATTGAGCCCTTTGACCGGGCGCGCTGAGCTACGGCGTCCCCTCGGCCACCGCCGCCGGCAAGGGGAGGAGAAGGAAGAGAGATAGAGGACAGGAGGAGACTGACATAGCATAGGAGGTAGTGAAAGAGGGGAATGGATGGGTATATAGAGAAGGAGGAGGGGAGGAGAAGGTGGCGTGCAGCATTGCCCTTACTCCACATTCTATTATTTAAGACACCGTCGAGATACTTAAATATCTGGAAACATAATCAGCATGCTCGGAAATTCATTAATGGCAAGATATTAAATCTCGGTCTTGTCGGCGAACTCGATGTTTATGCTACTCCTAATAATTGCGTCAGTCATGTTACATTCTTCGTTTATAGCTGTCTACCTAAAATTCTGTTAACCCTTCAATGCATGAATTTTTATTTGAAGCTATAAAAAGTACCACGATTAATATATAGTGCGTATATACTGAGATAAATATTGGAAAATAGTATTCCATAAAATTATTATGCACTGCTAGCAACAAAAAGTGCACAGCTGGTCAGCTATAATGTTTACATGATGTGCCCGATGTAGTAAATGTCACTGTTATGCCTCTCACATTTCCAGAAAGTAACTCATAATGCAACAGTAGTATGGGATTGATTACTTTTACATGGCAAAGGAGGAATACTAGTGTAAACAAACGCACATATTAGGACTAACTCGCCGTGGCGGAGCGGTCGAGCACAGTGAGGCACTATGCAACGATGTTCGAGGCTGTTCCCTGTTGGTGATTCAAATCCCCCCTCGGGCATGGATGTTTGTGATGTCTTTAGCATAAGGTAGTTCATAAGTAGTTCGTAAGTTTAGGGATTGATGAACCAGCAGTTAAGTCCCATAAGCTTTACAAACATTTGAACATTTTAGGAGTAACTCAATGCAGCTAAATTTCTAGGACGAGCTACAAACATATATAGCACTTTATAAACAAACAGCTACAAATGAATTTGTGGTGAAATTTTGATCACTTTGGGAGATAATAGGAAAAATAAGGTATATACCTTGAAAGTAGACTTATTGTAATAAGCAAGAGCTCAGGCAGTTGAGATCTGCAAATGTAAATTAAAACGGTCATTGACGCTCTGAACTAATTTATGAGTGGCCGCAGTACATGTGCAACGGTAATTTATCTAACTGCTCACTCGTTAATGGAGCAGCCAACGTTTTAAGAAACACAAAATCAACGTTAAAAAATATATGTATAGATAACTGAAATGGGACGGGGTGCATGAAATCACAAAGCAGAGGTTTAATACTTTAAAATCATAATCTATTCAGTATCACGCCGAATTTCATAATATTTACAAACAGAAATTCATCTTGAAACAGCGAGTAAAGCATACGCGAGAATTCGTATAGAAGGAAGCTATATCTACATCTACATGGGATACTCTGCAAAACACATTTAAGTGCCTGGCAGAGGGTTCATCGAACCACCGTTATATTATTTATCTCCCATTCCATTCTCGAATAACACGAGGAGAGAAAGAACACATGAATCCAGCTCCGATTTCTCGGATTTTATTCTGATGTAAATGTTTGTAAAGTCTATGGGACTTAACTACGGGGTCATCAGTCCCTAAACTTACAAACTACTTATCAACTACCTTATACTAAAGACGGCACAAATATCCATGCCCGAGGGGGGATTCGAACCCCCGACCGTAGTGGCCGTGCAGACCGTGACTGGAGCGCCTTAGTCTCCTCGGCCACCGAGGCCGGCTTTATTCTGATGATCATTTCTACCAATGTAAGCGGGAGTCAACAATATATTTTCGCATTCGGAGGATAATCTCGTCTATTGGAGTTTTGTAAGTAGCCCACACTGCAGTGATAAGTGCCGTTGTTGCAATGATTCCCATTCCAGATCTTGCATCATTTCCGTAATGCTGTCTCCCCTGTATCGTGACACTACAAAACGGTCTGCCCTTCTTTGGACTCTTTAGATTTGGTCCGTCAAACCCACCTGATAAGGATCCCACACTGGGTAGCAATACTCCAAAAAAGGACGGACAAGCGTAGTAATGCAGTTTCAAAAAAATGTTCAAATGTTTGTAGAGCTTATTGGACTTAAGTACGGGGTCATGAGTCCCTAAGCTTACAAACTACTTATGAACTAGCTAAGACTAAGGACGGCACAAATATCCATGCCTCAGGGGGGATTCGAACCCCCGACCGTAGTGGCCGTGCAGACTGTGACTGGAGCGCCTCAGTCCCCTCGGCCACCGCGGCCGGCATGCAGTTTCTTTAGTAGTTCTGTTGCATCTTTTAAGGGTTCTACCAATGAAACACAGTCTCTGGTTTGTCTTTCCCACGACATTATCTACATGTTCTTTCCAGTTTAAGTCTGTATTTTGTGTAGTTTACGGCCTTCACTTTTGATTGATTTATCTTGTAATCAAAGTTTAACGGATTTATTTTTGTACTCATGTGGACGACTTCACAATTCTCATTATTTGGAGTCAATTACCAATTTTTACACAATAGTAATATCTTATTTAGATCTTTTTGCAGTTGGTTTTGATCTTCAAATGATTTTACTAGACGGTAAATGACGGCGTCATCTGCAAACAACCTAAGAGAGCTACTTAGATTTTCTCTCAAATCGTTAATGTAAATAAGGAACAGCAGAGGACCAATAACACTACCCTGTGGAACGCCCGATATCACCTCTGTTTTAGTCGATGCTTTACCATCTATTACTACACACTGTGTCCTATCTGACAGGAAATCACCTATCCAGTCACAAATTTGGGGCGATATACCTTAACCACGCAATTTGATTAAAAGCCGTTTGTGAGGTACGGTGTAAAAAGCCTTCTGGAAATCAATAAATACGGAATCGATTTGCGAACCCTTGTCGATAGCACTCATCACTTCGCGTGAGTAATGAGCTAGTTGTGTTTCGCGTGAACGATATTTTCTAAATCCGTGTTGACCTTGGGTAAATAGATCATTCCGTTCGAGATAATTCCTAATGTTTGTATTAATAAAACCATGGATGAAGGCCGAAGTAACGACCGTTACGAAATCATATAGTTCAATCTGTCATACAAGACAGGAAAGAAGTAATCAAATCAGAAAATCTGAAAAATATTTAACGTACTTGCGGATACAGAAACGACGCGAAAACGTTAGTTAAAAACAGGAAGGAAATTCAAACATATTAGGTTTACACAAGAGCTGAAGGGTATTCTAGCTTGAGCAAACCGGACACACAGTCAACACTGGAATGAAAATGCAGATAATAAATTTATTCTGAATTTACTCGAGTTCTCTAAATTAAGAAACACTTCGCCTCGCATAGCGATAGAATTACTCAAGAGAACTATCACTGAATAACCAAGGCTGCATTATCACAAAGAAAGTAAAGTTCTAACAGCATGCCTTCCCCTCCGCATGATTTGACGGAGTACTTACTTCCACAGTCGTCGGAACCAGACTGAAGAGTGCAGACTAAAGCCCTAAGGCCTCGGAAAAACCTCCCCTCGCCATACATCGGATGTAGATAGCACTAAAAGTGACGCAGAGTGTGTTCAGAGACTAGTGTTTTCCAAGCCTTGCTACCTGGCTAAGACAATTCCCTCTACAACCGCTCCCAGAGAGGTCTCCTCTCACCTCTCTCGTCCATGATTAAGTTGGTACCACACTAAGTACACGGCCACCTCGCCACCTTGGCAAGTATGATTGTCTCTGGCCACCCAGCAGATGCTAGCGCAGACGACAAACGAAGCCATGCGTTCTTAACTACAGCAAAACGAGGCCAAAAGCGCGAGGCGGCTACTGGCAAACATATAAACATGGGGCGTTGATCATTAATAAAATGGAATAGGCGCTCCAGTCACGGCCTGCACGGCCACTACGGTCGGGGGTTCGAATCCCCCCTCGGGCATGGATATTTGTGCCGTCCTAGTTCGTAAGTAGTTCGTAAGTAGTTTGTAAGTTTAGGGACTGATGACCCCGTAGTTAAGTCCCATAGACTATACAAACAATACAAACATTACCGCCGTCTGCAGTTGACGCGTTGCGAAAAACAACAGCAGACAAGCGGTGCGAACGCTTGTCACAGGCGAGATGTCTGGTGACTAAACCGCGGTACTTGCACTGTTATTGGAAGGGGGCAGACAATAACGTTCTTTTGTCCCATACCAAGAAAAGTCGAAAGCTGGTCATACCTTTATATAAAAGTAGAGATTCTGAAGGAAGTTACATAGCGGTTCTATCGTAAACTTAAGTGTCGTCATAATTTTAATTTGCTTAATGTTCAAACTAATTTTGATGCACAATACAATAATCCCACCCCCATGAACCACAGACATTGCCGAGGTGGGGTGGCTTGCGTGCCTCAACGATGCAGATAGCCGTACCGTAGGTGCAACCACAGCGGAGGGGTATCTGTGGAGAGGCCAGACAAACGTGTGGTTCCTGAAGAGGGGCAGCAGCCTTTTCAGTAGTTCCAGGGGCAACAGTCTGGATGATTGACTGAGCTGGCCTTGTAACATCAGCTAATGTGGCTTTGCCACACAGCTACTGCGAACGGCTGAAAGCAAGGGGAAACTACAGCCGTTACTTTTCCCGAGGACATGCAGCTCTACTGTATGAACATATGATGATGGCATCCTCTCGGGTAAAATATTCCGGAGGTAAAATAGTCCCCCATTCGGATCTCCGGGCGGGGACTACCCAGGAGGATGTGATCATCAGGAAAGACAATACTGGCATTCTACGGGTCGGAGCGTGGAATGTTAGATCCCTTAATCGAGTAGGAAAATTAGAAAATTTAAAAAGGGAAATGGATAGGTTGAAGTTAGATATAGTGGGGATTAGTGAAGTTCGGTGGCAGGATGAACAGGATTTCTGGTCAGGTGAGTACAGGATTATAAATACAAAATCAGTTGGGGGTATCACAGGAGTAGGACTGATAATGAATAAGAAAATAGGAATGCGGGTAAACTACTATGATCAGCACAGTGATCGCATTATCATTGTCAAGATAGATACGAAGCCAACACCGACAACAGTACTACAGGTTTATATGCCAACTAGCTCTGCCGATGATGAGGAGATCGAAGAAATATATGAGGAGCTAAAGGAAATTATTCAGACAGTTAAGGGAGAGGAAAACTTAATTGTGATGGGAGACTGGAATTCGGTAGTAGGAAAAGGAAGAGAAGGAAAAATAGTAGGTGAATATGGACTGGGCAGGAGGAATGAAAGAGGAAGTCGCCTGGTAGAATTTTGCACGGAACATGATTTAATCGTAACAAACACGTGGTTTAAGAATCACAAAAGAAGGTTGTATACGTGGAAGAGACCAGGAGACACCGGAAGGTATCAGATAGATTTTATAATGGTACGACATAGGTACCGGAACCAGGTTATAAACTGCAGGACATACCCAGGGGCAGATATAGACTCCGACCATAACTTGTTAGTCATGAGCTGTAGGCTGAAGCTGAAAAAACTGCAGAAAGGTAGGAAAATAAGGAGATGGGACTTAGATAGATTGAAGGAAAGTGAACTTCTGGAGAATTTCAGAGGGAGATTTAGGCAACAATTGACAGAAACAGGGGGAAATAAAACAGTAGAAGAGGAATGGGTAGCATTGAGAGATGAAATAATGAAGGCAGCGGAGGACAAAATAGGTAGAAAGGCAAGACCTACAAAAAATCCATGGATATCACAGGAAATACTACAGTTAATTGATGAAAGGAGAAAATATAAAAATGCAGTAAATGAAACAGGCAAAATGGAGTACAGACGACTAAAAAATGAGATTGACAGGAAGTGCAAAACGGGTAAGCAGGAGTGGCTAGAAGCCAAATGTAAATCTGTAGAAGAATGTATAGCAAGGGGAAAAGTAGATACCGCCTACAGGAAAATAAAAGAAACATTTGGAGATAAGAAAAACAGCTCTACGAATATCAAGAACTCAGATGGGAAACCAGTTCTCAGCAAATAAGGGAAAGCTGAAAGGTGGAAAGAGTACATAGAGCAGCTCTACAAAGGAAATGAACTTAGAGACTATGTTGTAGGAACGGAAGAGGAAGTCGATCAAGATGAAATAGGAGATACTATACTGAGAGATGAATTTGACAGAGCCTTGAAAGACCTAGGTCGGAACAAGGCCCCAGGAGTAGATGACATACCCTCAGAGCTACTAAAGTATCTGGGAGAGCCAGCCATGACAAGACTATTTGAACTGGTGTGTAGGATGTATGAGACCGGCGAAATGCCCTCAGACTTTAAGAAAAATGTAATAATCCCCATTCCAAAGAAATCAGGCGCAGACAGGTGTGAAAACTACAGAACCATCAGTTTAATAAGTCATGGTTGCAAAATATTAACACGAATTATATACAGAAGGATGGAAAAACTGGTAGAAGCCGACCTCGGGGAAGATCAGTTTGGGTTCAGGAGAAATGTAGGAACTCGGGAGGCAATACTCACTTTACGTCTTATCTTAGAAGATAGATTAAGAAAAGGCAAACCTACATTTTTAGCTTTTGTAGATTTGGAGAAAGCATTTAACAATGTTGACTGGAATACACTCTTTCAAATTCTGAAGTCAGCAGGGATAAAATACAGGGAAAGGAGAGTTATTTACAACTTGTACAAAAGCCAGACCGCAGTTATTAGACTCGAAGGACATGAAAGGGAAGCATCAGTTGGGAAGGGAGTAAGACAGGGTTGTAGCCTTTCTCCAATGTTATTCAATTTGTACATCGACCAGGCGGTGAAGCAAAGCAAGGAAAAATTTGGAATAGGGATTAAAGTTCAGGGGGAAGAAATAAAAACATTGCGTTTTGCTGATGACATTGTAATTCTGTCAGAGACAGCAAAGGACCTGCAAGAGCAGTTGAACGGAATGGACAGCGTGTTGAAGAGAGCGTATAAAATGAACATTAACAAGAGCAAAACAAAAATAATGGAATGCGGTCTTAGAAAATCAGGCGATGCTGAAGGAATTAGATTAGGTAACGAAACAATGAAGGTGGTAGATGAGTTTTGTTACTTGGGTAGTAAAATAACATGCGATGGTCGCAGTACAGAGGATATAAAATGCAGAATGGCAATGGGAAGAAAAGCATTTTTGAAAAAGAGAAATTTGCTAACATCGAATATTAATTTAAGGGTAAGGAAGTCTTTTCTGAAGGCATTTGTGTGGAGTGTTGCCTTGTACGGGAGTGAAACATGGACGATAAGCAGTGCGGACAGGAAGAGAATAGAGGCTTTTGAAACGTGGTGCTACAGAAGAATGCTGAAGATTAGGTGGGTAGATCGCATAACTAATGAAGAGATACTGAACAGAATTGGTGAGAAAAGGAATTTTTGGCATACCCTGACTAAAAGAAGGGATCGCTTGGTAGGACACATTCTTAGACATCGGGGAATCGTAAATTTAGCATTGGAGGGACGTGTGTGGGGTAAAAATCGCAGAGGGAGACCAAGAGACGCGTATAGTAAGCAGATTCAAGTGGATGTGGGTTGCCGTTCTTATGAAGAAATGAAAAGGCTTGCTCAGGATAGAGTAGGGTGGAGAGCTGCATCAAACCAGTCTCCGGACTGAAGACCATAACAACAACATACAATAATCTGATAACGTACCCTTGGCTCCTGCAAGGAAGAAGTCAACATCACGTTCAGTACATTCAGAACGTTATTCCCCGTCTACCTAAGATACGTGATAATTTATCACTTATGCATAAATAAACTTAGGTGACATCTCCTTTAAAACAAACATACAAATAATATTACTAATGTGGATCAGATCGGATCTTAAAGTGATGTGAGTAACTACTTGAAGAAAAAACAGAGAGTGAAACCTGGGTATGACAGATATTGTTAGGGTGTTAATAAAAGACTACACTCGATTTGCACTTATTTAGGTAGTTTGAACGTCACTTAACGAAATGTTGTGCAACTGGCAGAATGGCCGAAGAGCTGCAAATACTTGACTTTAAACCAGTTTAATTACTCTAATTACGATCAAGGCTGTCACGTCATAATAAAAGTTGTAAAGTGGCGTAAGTGAAGCCTACATCTGCTGCTCGGGAGGAAGGGTGGGATTAGCCTAAGTTTTCGCACACTATACCATCAGCTGCGCAGGCTACTGGCTGCGGCATCCCCGCCGGAACAATTCTATCCCTTTCAACCTTGATCGACCTGTCTCAGTCGAACTCTCCCTACGTCTTGATTATGTCAAGAACGCCTATCAAAGCTAATATCACTATTGGCGCGGTACGTCAGTCAGAAAACCAACCCACCGCGATGCCACTCAGTATGGGGCCTCGAGCGTTAACAATACTCTCTGAACGTGTTCACACCGGACATTAAGTGCCGCGGCCAACACAGTGAACACTGTGCAATGTATAGCGTTCTGCAGAAGAGTATCACTTAGATTCAATCAGAAAACAGAGATCCACACAATGAAGTACTGTAAATGGAGTCTTTCTACGCCCTCACTCACACAAAACTGCGCATATGCACACGCTACGATTTCTCATTCTAAAGAGTGTCTCAGGAGTCACCGAAAAATCTCTCAAGTTACGTTTATCTGCCAGCTTTCGCTCTGCCCTGGCTGTAACAAAATGAGAAAAAGTGGCACAAATTGTTACATAATAAAAATCAATCTACCCGTCAGTGATTTTTTAAAACGTGCTGAAAATGTACTTTTCACTTTATACTGTGTCCTACCTTGTGGCAATTCACCTCACACGCATTTTTACGGTTCCGTTTCACGTTCGTTGTTATCCCGTTCGACGGTCCATTCTGGCTATGGAAACACGTTCACTGATTTATATTGTTGTCACAGATCATGTGATAATACGATGCCGGGCTTTGCTGTTGCTCAGCCTTAATATGATGGAATTGTGCCTCGAATTGAAAGACGTTGGTGACTGTCAGCTGTTGTGTTGACGATATGACGTCACTCCTCTCCTGTCACACCTGGATCGGTATGACACCCCGACATTGTTTTCATAGAGGAATATACTTTGCCGAAGAAACTCATGTTGTTTAATTTGTCCTTGATGATAGATTGTAATTCCGAGACTCACGTCGATTATGACACCTGTTGACATTTATTTCGCTATGCAAAAGTATCATTGACAAATGGCGAATGTGGTGACCATCCTACAATGATTTTGCAATGTGAAAGAAAAATATCTTGATCTTCTGCCAATCTGTCATCACTCTTGTGTTCTTCTTTGCTTCCAATCTTCTTTTATGTCTTTCATCTTGAACTCTTCTTTTCTTCTTGGGCTGTGAATTGTGAATTGTTTGTTGTTATGGTCTTCAGTCCGGAGACTGGTTTGATGCAGCTCTCCACCCTACTCTATCCTGAGCAAGCCTTTTCATCTCCTTATAAGAACGGCAACCCACATCCACTTGAATCTGCTTACTATACGCGTCTCTTGGTCTCCCTCTGCGATTTTTACCCCACACACTTCCCTCCAATGCTAAATTCACGATTCCCTGAATCGTGAATTATGTCCTACCAAGCGATCCCTTCTGTTAGTCAGGTTATGCCAAAAATTCCTTTTCTCACCAATTCTGTTCAGTACCTCTTCATTAGTTATGCGATCTACCCACCTAAAGGAAAATAAAGGATTAATTGGTCCTGCTGTCTTTCCACATGTGTGTTGAGATAATTATGAATCTCATTTTTCTCAAGATCTGCTGTAACATACCAACATCATTAATCTTTTTATACTCTTTTGTAGTTCACGACCACAAAGACGTATAAAATGTCCATAGTGTACATTTTCCTTATGAATTCGAACTTGGATACAATATGCATTTCCATTGGTGTGCTGGTCTTCACCTCATCATTTCACCCTAAGTGCTCCCTCAACATGACTGTACCCTCTCTGTCGCTATCTCAAAGGATCAGTTCTAGAAAGGGATGTGGATTGTCTCTGGTGAATCTCCTGTAGGATATCTCGGAGTATAGATGTATATAAATTCTTTTACAATTTTTTCTATCTCACTTCCAATTGTTTTCAATAGCCTTAACTTTATACATCCAAAATTTCTAATTTTCTTTATAGTAATATTATTACCAACATATCTAAAACGAATGCTGTCTCTTCCTACATGAATTATAATTATTTGTAGTCATTCATTAACAATTTTTATTTTTCTGAATGTCAATTAATATTTCAAAGTATTATAGATTATTGATATCATTATAAAAATTCTTTTAAAAATAATAATTTCCTATTTAGTTACTTTTTATTTCCTATATATTACCACATCTTTTTTTTCTTCTTTTTCTTTTGTGTTGTTTGGTGTTTGTGCACCTACTGCTGTGTACGACATTAAAAAATATGTTTTCTTTCTTCTTTCCTGAGTTATTTTATTTAATGTGTTTTCTTTCTATGATCTTCAAAAATTTTATTTAAAAGGCATAGTATCAAATAAATATAAAATTTTTACATATTTCTGTTTTTTATTCTCATTTTCTCCAACTGCAGTGAATCAGGAAGTGTTTTTCGTAACTTATTCATATGGTTTCAAATTTCTTGTATGCTAAACGCCAAGATTTTTTCCCATGTTTTGGGACCGGTGAGCTCCATTGCATTTGAATTGGCAATTCCAGGTATTATCAGTGGTCCGTCGTACACTGGAAATAACTCACAGTTATTTGTTTTAGCTTTTGTACGAAAGATAGTGCACCTTTACAAATACTTAATGGCCTAAAGGAAAACGTCTTCTAGTAGCAGATTTGTCTTGCATAACTTTACGTCTCATTGCTGCTGAATGAATGTTTTATAAAGCGCTAATAATGATCTGTTTATCATGTTTCGTGGTACTATAGGAAATCTCATTATTTTTTTATATTCAAAGTTGGATCGATATTCTTTAAAACTGTAATTGATGGGTAGGTTGTTGTGCTGTGAGGTGTCTCATTAATTACGTCTTAAAAGTCAAGGAGATACAAATCACACATAAAATATTTTTTTCTACATTATAAACTACAGTTTTCCCAAATTTTTCATTGTACTTAACACAAGTTTTTAATTCGAATTGTACTTGGAAATTAAAGTGAGTTCATCTTTTACTTGTACAAAGTGTTCTTGTAATTGATGTCCGTTATCTGAGATTATTATTTTTACCCTACCACCTCGTTGCACAAATGCTTCGCTAATTGTAAACTCCAGTTGCTTTCATTAACAGTGTCAGTGTGGTGTATTTAGACGTGAGTTCAGTTGACAAAGATCGAGATGAAGCCTTTTCTAGTTGTGGGAAGTGGACCATGGGGATCTGCTGCTGCTATCTGTTTCAGTTTCTCAGGAATAGTAGGAAACATCGGTGGTCTAATTTGATATGTAACATGTTTAGACTGAATGCACTTTTTGGAAAATTTGGGGAAGCATCGAACACGGCAATCCAGATTCGTAAAGTTTATTGTTTGTTTCATCTTTAAATAACATTTATTAGTACCATAACATTCACTACTGAAGTGTGTATACCAGACCGCTCGGCCACTGCGGCCGGCTAATGCTTTATCAGTATTACATTAAAGGAATGAGACATTGTCTTTTAATAAGTAACTTTTCCTGGTCTCTTTACTGGCTCTTTCACCAAGTTTGTGTTTAATTGTTAAAGATTTGGGTTTTTGTCCTGTTCTGTGTGTATGTTTTTTAAGCATTTGTAATAAAATTTTCAAAGATTACATATTTTAAAAATGAATAATGCGTTTTTCTTTTTCAATGTTAACTTTCGGGTCATCTGTGAGTCCTTCAGGCTATCGAGACAATGCATCAACTAAAATGTTTTCATGTCCTGGTATATATGTAATAGAAAAATTATATACCTGCAATATCTGCATCCATCTTACCAAAAGTTGACCTGTTAGTTTGGAAGTGCCCAAATACTCCAAGGCTTTATGGTCTGTAAATGCTCTTGTTTTTCTGCCAAATAAAAAGTATCAAATTATCTGGAATCCCCAAACTATATCTAGGACCTCTACTTCTGTACTGAATAATTTTTCTCTGCTTTAGACAACACTCTACTTGCAAATGCCATTGTTTTATTTACTTTTTCGCATTTACTTTTCCTCAAGTTGTTGGAATAATACCACACCTAGTCCTGTCTTTGTACGATGTGTAGCCTTACAAAGCTCCCGGCTAAAATTTGCCTGGGATAAAATTGGAGCATTACTCATAGTTTCTTTCAGCTTGTGAAATTTTTCGTATGCTGTTTGTCCTACATCCAAGGTGTATTATTCCCTGGGTGATGCTGGTGCATCTATCAAAATGAACTTTTTATAAAAATTTACTAACCCTAAAAATCCTTTTAAATTTTTCTTGTTGTATGGAATACGAAACTCCATACAGCCTCCATCATCTTCTCATTTGGGGTTATGCCATCTGCCAATATGTTATGGCCCAAAAATTTTGTGTCTTAGTTATATTAACTATTATCCCATGTGATCTTTCATGACATGTTAAACATTATCCAGAATGTAATTATGTTCCACCTATATGGCTTCCACTATCAAAATGTTCACCTAATACCAATTGAACCTCTGAGGTATGTCAAGAGTCAGTATTGTATTCAGCCTGCGGATAAAGGATGCTGATGATATCTTTAGATCAAATGGTAACCGTTCGAATTTGTAACAACAAACAAATACAATAAAACCAGTGTACTTTCTACCGATAGGCCCCAATTCAATCTGTCAAAAACTAGAGCACAAATCTATTGAAGAAAATATCTTTACCCGATTAAACCTCTTAATCAATTCTTCCAATTTTTCTGGTCGACACGTCTCTGAATTATGATGGTGCTTATTTGTCTTGACTTGAGTACTAACCATATATTGAAATCTTTCAACAACGTGCAATGGTGAATTATATGGTTATTGCGGTGGCTCAAGTATATCATCGTTAAACATCTTCCTGATCTCAAGAAATACCTGTCTTCTATAACTTAAATGGATGGGATGAAGAGGAAAACAAAATGGTTTATGCACTCTTACTTTAAATTTTTGCGTGCCTCACCAATACAGATAGCCATACCATAGGTGCAACCACAGCGGAGGGATATCTGTGGAGAGATCAGACAAACGTGTGATTACGGAAGATGGACAGCAGCATTTTCAGTAGTTACAGGGGAAAAAGTCTGGACGATTGACTGAGCTGGTCTTGTAACATCAGTTAACATGGCTTTGCCATTAACTTACTGCAAACAGCTCAAAGCTGGGGAAACTACAGTCAATTTTCCTGAGGACATGCAGCATACTGTATTAATATATGGAGAGGCATCCTCTCGGGTAAAATATTCTGGAAGTAAAATAGTCTCCCATTTGAATCTCTGGGCAGGGACTGCTGAGGAGGATGTCGTCAACAAGAAAAACAAAACAGGCATTCTATGGATCGAAGCATGGGATGTTCTATCACTCCATCGGGTAGATAAGATAGGAAATTTCAAAAGTGAAATAGATAGGTTAAAGTTAGATATGATGGGGATTAGTGAAGTTCAGTGGGAGGATGAACAGGATTTTTGGTCAGGTGTTATAAATACAAAATCAGTTGGTGGTAACGCAGGAGTAGGTCTGATAATGAATAAGAAAACAGGAATGCTGGTAAGTTACTATGAACAGCATAGTGAACGCATTATCGTAACAAAGATAGACAAGAAGCTAACACCGACAGTAGTACAAGTTTATATGCCATTTAGCTTTGCCGATGATGAGACCGAAGAAATGTATGACGAGATAAAAGAAATTATTCAGACAGTTATGTGAGACGAAAACTTGATTGTGATGGGGGACTGGGACTCGGTAGTAGGAAACGGAAGAGAACGAAATGTAGTAAATGAATGTAGACTGGGGAAAAGAAATGAAAGATGTGATCGCCTGGCAGAAGTTTGTGCAGGGCACAATTTAATCATCACAAACATTTGGTTCAATCACCTTGAAAGTAGGTTATATACCTAGAAGAGACCAGGAGACACTGGGAGGTACCAGATTGACTTTGTAATGGTAAAGCAAAGGTTTAGAGGCCAGGTTTTAAAATGTAAGACATATCCAAGGACAGATATAGACTCTCACCATAACTTATTTGTTATTGACTATAGGCTGAAACTTAAGAGACAGCAATATGTTAGAAAATTAAGGCGATGGAACATGGACAAATTGAAGAAACCAGAGGTGGTTTAGAGTTTCAGAAGCGGCATTAGGTAAGGATTGGCTGAAACGGAGGAAAGTAATACAGTAGAAAAAGAATGTGTAGCTCTGAGTGATAGAGTAGTGAAGGACGCAGAGGATCATATAAGCTGCAGGACAAGGCCTTATAGCAGTCCTTGGATAACACAGGAGATACTGAACGTAACTGATGAAAGGAGGAAATATAAAAATGCATCAAGTGAAGCAAAGCTAAGGGGACTACAGGCGTCTGAAAAATGGGGTTGACAGGAAGGGCAGATTGACTAAGCAGGAGTGGCTTGAGGAGAAATGCAAGACTGCAGGAGAATGTATAATTAGGGGAAAGATCGATCCGCCTGTGGGAAATTAAAGGACACATTTGGCGTTAAGAAAAGCAGCGGCATGAATATCAAGAACTCAGATGGAAATCCATTACGAAGCAAAGGTGGAAGGACGCTATAGAAGGCCTGTACAAAGGACATAAACATGAAGGCAGAGTACTATAAATGGAACACGAAGTAGAGGAAGATGAGATAGAAGGTACTACACTGCGAGAAGAATTTGACAGATCACTAAAGGATTTGAGTAGAAACAACGCCCCTGGAGTAGAAGATACTCCCTCGGAACTACTGTCATCGTTAGGAGAGCCAGTCATGAGGAAATTGTTCCACATGGGATGCAAGATGTATGAGACAGGGGAAATACCCTCAGACTTCTACAAGAATATAGTGATTCTAATAACTAAGAGAGAAAACGCATACAAATGTAAAAATTACAGAAGTATCAGTTTAATAAGTCAGAGATGCAAAATACTAACACCAATTATTTACCAAAGAATGGAAAAGGTAGTGGAATCCGACCTCGGGGAAGATCAATTTGGAATTAGGGTACATGTAAGAACACAAGCGGCAGTATTCACATTAAGACTTATCTTAGAAGACAGATTAAGGAAAGGGAAACCTGCGTTTTTAACATTTGACAATGCTGTTGACAATGTTGATTGGAATACACTTTTCAGATTCTGAAGGTAGCAGGGGTAAAATCTAGGGATCGAAAAAATATATATATTCCATGTGCACAAAAACCAGGGAGCAATTATCAGAGTCGAAGGGCGTGAAAGGGCACATTGGTTGGGAAGTAAGTAAGATAGGTTTGTAGCCTTTCACCAATGTTGTTAAATATGTAAATTGAGCAAGTTGTGAAGGAATGCAAGGAGAAATTTGGAGAGGGAATTAAAGTCCAGGGAGAGGGAATAAAAACATCAGGGAGTCGGCGACATAGCATTAGAAGGAAGTGTATGAGGTAAAAATCCTAAAGGGAGACCGAGGGACGAATACAGTAAGCATATTCAAATGCATGTATTACTGTGGATTTTCTCCAACGTGTTACTAATTTCCTGATGAATTTTGTCTAATGTTTCAGGTGAAAGTGGGTGAGAGTTTTCTTCAAACTCATAACTCGCAGGTCTTTCCCAGTAGTCTTCATCTGCCTGTTGGAAATGTAACTGTTAAATTACTTCCCTGTGCAACTATTTTGTTATTCATGTCCTAATGTTATTTAACTGTAGTTTCCATTACAACATCCTATCCTGCAATACTTCCTCGTGCTTACTATGTATTCGCCATCTACCACTCTCTGTACTACCATTCATTTATTGGACTGTATCGTGATGACTTTGAATCCGCTAATTGTAACTTACCTTCCCTCTGCCTTGGGGACTCACTGCCTCTATCACGGAACTAAGGAATGCTTCATGTATCTCTGCAAAGTGGCCCCGCTGTTGTGTCTCTATCAAGTGCACATGTACAGTTGCGTTCGTTACGGAACTATTACGTGGCGCTTGTAATCCGCAAAATCATTCTGTTCTTATTGTTGTGGCATATTAAGAATCCGTACGTTTGCCTCAGCATGCTTTTAATATTCATCTTCTTCTCCACTCTCTAGATCTTTTCTGTCGTCAAAATCCTTTTGTGTCTCGACTGTATTGACGCTTATTCTCTTCCTGAATATGCGACACACAAACGAGTTTCGTAAGCTCTTCTCGCCACTGAACTCCCATTTCCTACGTGGACCATCCATCCCTGGCTCAGAAAGTGCCTTATGTGAAACTTCATATTCTTGAATATCCGTAATGCTACATATCTGATTTTATCCAGTTGGATCCCATTCATTTTTTCCTAAGTCCTAATGAGAATCACGAAGTTTTTGCGCCTGTGCTCTCATTAACATTAAAATATCTCTTAGATAAACCACAACACCTATGTACATAACTTTGTCACCAGTTACTCGGTGGTGAACTAACTACAATAACGTGTGAGTTCTCTGATATTTTCCAATCTGCTCTGCAACTATCTCCACATCTTCACCTGTGCGCTTGCTAAGGTAGTGACAACATGAATTTCTTAACTCTACATTGGTTGGACCGAGCATCAGTCTACGTCAATCTGAAGCTGTGCCTGTCACCTGTAAACCCTACAACTTAAAACCTACACAAAAATTATAAAAATTCAGAAAATAATTTCTAACACAATTCTGTAGTACACTTTTACTAAACTATTTGCTTCCTTGCAGCCTTTGTTTCACCTAACACTACATGTCTACAAATAAACTTTCGAACTAAATTTTCACAAAATATTTTCCAAAGTGAAAACAAACCCGCAGCAACTAGTTTTCTCTAAACTATATGACTTTTCACAAAAATTCCAACAAATACCTTCTTACTTAACATAACACAGTTTTAATACACTTAAAAAAGTTAATAAACAACGAAAAAATTATGTGTATTTTGTCTTACTCCAATACTTTGACACAAAAACATTCAACATGTACCTCGCCGTACATTACTAATAACATCCTAACAAATATCTCCCCTAACTGCTTTCCTATCCTGGCAGGGACACCATTCTCTCAAGTGAACTGTACTGCCATAAAAAAATTTATTTGGTTAATCTTCCAACAAATTTTGTTGCACAATAGAATAATGTGACATTGTATCCTTGGATCCTGCAACGAACAAATGAAAAACATTTTCAGTAGATTGGGAACCACTAGGTGGAATGGCTGCTAGTTGCCTCGTGTCTACCGCAACAAATAAATCTTTCTCTTTCAGCATTGATCAAGCTCTGTCAATCGAACTCTCACTACATCCTGATTCCGTCAAGAACACCAATCAGTCACAGTCTCGTTACTTGCGTGGTACATCAGTCAGATAACCAATCCACAGGGATGCAACTCAATATGCACCCTCAAGCTGTAATGATTAGTCTCTGTATATGTTTACAATGGAAATTAAGTGTTGCGGCCAACACTGGAGTATCACTTAGATTCACTCAGGACAGAGTGATTCATATAATGAAATACTGACATGTAGTTTTTACACCCTCACTCTGAACACAGATCTGCACATTCGCAACTTCTACATGTTCTCACACTGAAGGGTGTCGCAGGATTCTCAAAAAATTGCGCCATTTATGTGTATCTGACTGTGTTCCCTCTCCCGTTATTGTATCGCCACATCAAAGAAACGGTCTACCTACGGAATATCCGTTTTTAAACACAGGATGGCGCACAGTGCAACCTGGTAATAGTAACGCAGTTAATATATATGTTGGCTTTCTGAATTTGCTTAGCAACGCTCTGTTTTGGTCGTTGATAGATGACACAGTTACGACGTGTTGCATCATTTACTTTAAACATGGTCTCACAGGTGCCTAATCAACCCCTTTAGCTTGACCAACTTCCATTGTTCGTTTCTGTGAAATGACAGGCACTTTAGGTCACTTGCGTCATAAATCTCTCCAGTGGAATTGGGGAGGTTGGACGCTTTACTGCCAGCTATCTGCCTTTCGAGGCCCAAGTCATATCGCGAATGGCCTTGCCAAAAAAATCTTTACCTTTAGGTGTATGTAAACTAGCAACTGTTCCAGTCTAAAATTTAGATATGTTATCACACTTGCGACATGATACAGCAGTTTGCATTTCAAATATACTTATTTTCGTCAAAACTGGTGGTACTCCATCGAGTTTACACCCAAAATAACCATCCTGACGAGTAGGATAGTAAGATGAGGAATATGTAAAAAATGAAAGTCAGGAAAACACGTTGATTAAAAAACATTTGTTTCATGATGGAATCATATTCATGAGCAATTGCTGCTTAAATAAAAGTTTAATTTCGCACTGAGTGTTATTGAGGATGGCATATAACCACAGTGCCTAAGAAATGTAATAACTGAAGAAGGAAAATTACATTTGACACTGAGGTAAATACATAAATATTCATGCATTACTTATAGTTTGCTGAACAATTAGTACAGAAGACGTGTGCATGTTGAAGGAGTATTATGACCATTCAAATCAAATGTTTGTAAATCTATCGGACCAAACTGCGTGGTCATCAGTCCGTAGCTTACAAACTACTTAAACCTAGGTAAACTAACCTAAGGACAACAGACACACACACATGCCCCAGGGAGGACTCGAACCTCCACGGGAGCAACCGCGCGCTCCGCAGCGAAACGCCTTTGACCGCTCGGCTACTCCACCGCGGCATCACCATTCAATTGATGATTTGTGTTGCACTGTGCAGCCATTATTTCGTAATCAGAAACAATGTGAGTATTTTTTTTTTTTTTTTTTTTTTTTTTTTTTTTGTTTAGCTTCTGCTATATGTATTGCGGATCAACTCCGAAACACTGCACACTGGTACGTACAGAAAATAAGTCAATCTTGTATTGTTTGCGATCAACAAGGGTTTTGAGTAACATTTGCCTTTTTTCATCCGTTTTCGTTCAAGGTTTTAATATTGCATTGTCGCTAATTTTATTCTGTTTCTTTTCCGCAATGGTACATAATGTCAATCGATTTTCGCCTCACATCGAACATGAAGTAAATAAACGTGTTGTCCTTATGTTAGTTTACCTTAGTTTATGTAGTGTGTAAGCTAGGGACTGATGACCACGCAGTTTGGTCCGATAGATTTACAAACATTTGAACATTTGAAATAAACGTGTCCTGAGCACACTATTACACAAGAACTGCGTTATTACCATAAATAACCATTTTTGAGCAACATTTATGTAATCACCAGTAATTAAATATTTATCTATTGTTTTAAACCTAAACCACTGATTTTGCTGAATTTTATCTTTAACTGTCCAGTGGTCAGAAAACTGCACCAAGTTGCTAGAAAAAAGAATAAAATTTTGTGATATACAATGTGAAACATTTACAGGCATACATGCGTAATAATTAGATAGGTAAACAGAAATTGCAACAAAAATCACCGACTGATTAAGCCCTCTTCTAGGCCTATTATAAACTTGTTCCTGGAGCTTGAGTACTATTGTTCCCTATTACAAACAGATGCAGGTTTCAATCTGATCTGTAAAAAGGGCAAGGCAATCATGTCTTCCGCTTCTAGTTCCATTCAATTTAGTTATGTCTCAATAAATCAAAACCGACAAAATTTGCATTTTCAGTTACTTGAGGAACTATCCCCATTTAGTAACAAGCGATTGAACACCAGAGGCACACACGATTGATGTATCCGAGCAAGTCGGCGGTCGCTGCACATTGTTTGTCGGAGAACCACGCGCTGGAGTATGAACGCACTATGATTCTGGCACAGACGTCGAGATACTGGGACTGCGTCGTTAGAGAGGCCATTGAAATTCGCACTAGTGACGACCTCATAAACCGTGACTGTGGCTATAATCTTAGCAAAGCTTGGAAACCAGCGATTGGGTTAATTAAGTGTAAATCTAGCAAACGTAACGTAGTGACGACCACGGCGGACAGAGCCCTCACATCGACGTCATCTCAGACGTCGTTGCAATCGGTTCCACTGCGCGACCGCGACGCAGGGCGCGGAACACGGAGGGGGCACTCCGGGGGCGGAGGGTATTTAAATCGCCCACCACCGGGCTAGTTCCCTTCGAGCCGCTGTAGCGTGCGGATCTCCGGGGCCGGCGCGTTTCCAGGAGCTCAGTGCGTCAGTTCACCTGATGATGGCGACATGTATCATCGTCGAAATATTGTGCCCCGTTGGACACTGTAGACCGCCAGTACACCTGTGGATTTTAATAAAAACAATGAAAACCATCAATCATATGCAAAAAAAAAAAAAAAAAAAAAAAAAAAAAAAAAATACTGCTTGGATATCCTGACGTTTTATGAAGTTCGATGATTGCTATGACCACAATACCCCTGATGAACAGTTGAAACATAGATCCACCCACCCATGAGATATAAATACCAATATCGAATATGGAAAAATGTGTCAAAATGTTAAAATGTTTGTGAAGCATATGGGACTTAACTGCGGGTCATCAGTCCCTAAACTAACAAACTATTTATGAACTAACTTATACTAAAGACAACACAAATATCCATGCTCGATGGAGGATTCGAACCTCCGACGCGGGAGGCCGCACGATCCGCAACTTGGCGCTCCAGAACGCTCGGCTACTCCAGCGCGGAAATATATGTCATTCTGCTATCTAGTTTACATAATATTTCGATATGTTGGCTACAATTCATTCGGAATAATGTATGACCTAAAGCGAACCATACACAAAGTCTACGCAATGCTTTTATGTCTGCAAACTGTTTAAAATCTTGTTAAGTTTTTACTTTCATTATGTACAGTAGAGTAAGTGTAGCGAATAAAGGCAGCCCTTTATGAAGGACATATATCAAGCAGTAACATAAGAGAGGAAAAGATTTTTTTCACTGAATAGTTTTCTTAAAGTCGTGTGATAATTATTACAGCCCAGGAGCCACGTTCGCTACACTTATTTGCCGAGAAAGCGCTCAGCGCCAGCCGCTTTGAACACTGGACAAACTAGTTCTCGTGGGCCCCTGTGGACACTGCCTCAGTGCCTTCTGCGAATGGCTGGAGACCTGGAGAGTGCAGCGTTTAACATGCACAAACCGCGTCGCAGAGCCTGCCGCACCACGCTGTAGAGGGCGTTCTCATGACAACCCCGCCGATGCCGCACCGTTTACCGCGCCAAGTCACTAGTGACATCGCCGAGGTTGCCGTATAGCGTCGAACGGGGCGTGCCCATGGCAGAGGTGTCGCTTGGCGCAAGCTTTTGCGCCACAACCCCTAGAGGGAACTGGCCCTAAGCAACACCACCTACAGACAAGGCCTCACAACAACCTGGGCTACGTCATACTGATAGGCTGCCGCCGCCAGCTGAATGACTGGTCGCTGGGGCACGCCCACTATCTCGTAGCGGCCAGCCAGTGAGCTAGCGGCTGCAGCCCGGTCAGAATGACGTAACACGGGCTGTTGTGAGGCCTTGTCTCTAGATGGTGTTGCCCAAAGGCGCCTAGTAGTGGAGCGCGCGATTGCTCACTTGCTCACTCTCGGAGTTTCGAGTCCTCGTCAGGCATGGGGGTTTGTGTTGCCTTAGTTTACTTTCAGTTACTTTAAGTTGTTTGTATGCCTACAGAGTGAAAACCACAGTAGCCAAGTTCCACAGATTTACAAGACACCGAAATTCTTCGACTCGACGTGAGCTGGATCAAGCTGAGCCTTCTCGTCCCAACCGTCAGTATTTATACCGCAACTGAAAACAATGTGTAAACGTAGGCTTCCGCGGCAGTTGTCACTATCAATAAAATTCTTCTGGGTATGATACCGCGTCGTCAGTCAGACACAACCCTGATGAAGGCCACCTGCAATAATGGCCGAAACGTCGGCAAAGTTTACAAAATGACGACGCGGTATCATACCCAGAAGAATTTTATTGATATTGAAAACAATGTGTTTAATGTCTCAGTTCAGCTCGGCACGGCAGGTCTCGCCTCGGTCCGGCCGGCAGTGTGAACACGATGTAACACGCTTGACCCGAGAACATCATGACGCCGGGTTGTTCTACCATGACACTCTACCTAACCAAGTTAGTAGAGAATAATGGAAGTAGCTGTATGGGAAGGAAGGAAGGGAGCTTGGAGTTTGATGTCCAATCGACAGCGTGGTCATTAGAGACGGACCTTACGCTCGGATGTTTGGGTAAGGATGTGGAAGGAAATCGGCCTTGCCCTTTCAAAGGAACCATCCCGGCATTTTCCTGGAGTGATTTAGGGAAATCATGGAAAACCTAAATCTGGATGGCCAGAGGTGGATTGGATGTCTGTGTTGTTTCATATCCCACTTATGCTACACCTCTCATGTCATCTCGCAGTGCCAAACTAGATCTATGCTCAACAATGTGTTTTCCCACAAATTTTTCCAAGCGCATTCTCTTGGCAGTGGTTTCGCTAGATAGTACAGGGACAGCAGGAATCTTGCCAACATCCCTTACCTACATTATTCCATCGACGTGAGACTCTTTATCTTGGAGATATGGGGAATGAATGTCATATCAGAAAAAAATTGAGTACAGTATTTAAAGATATGAGCCCACTATCAACACAGACATTTAAAGGAAATACCCATGTGGCTAAAAGTCTACAAAAATATAAACTGAGGCACAATGCATTTCGTCACACCTACAGAGTGACTGAAATGTCTGTTAATGATTCATTGTGAAGTAAATTACCTTATAATGTAGGTAGAGAGGTAAAAATTGACCCATATATTTCAAATAACATGAAATTTTATCAGAACCAACAAAGAATGTACAAACAGGCCAAAAGGATTTCGCTTGAAAGGAACACGTTTGCACTGCCGCATAAAAATGGCGTATATAATGACCTGTAGATAGATAAGAATTCAGATGCGCCAGCAATCACAGCATGTCGACTTTACAATGGAATGTACTTTCAATGAATCATTGCTATCAGAATGGAAAATGCGCTACTGCAGCTGTACGACGCTACTTCCATAACAAGGCAACGCAAATGGGAAAAGTTCCAGTGACAAGTGTCATTGTAAGGGAAATGTTTACGTTAATCTTGACTACGAGTTTATTGGACGATAGGTGTCACACTGGGTAATCAGACATAGAAGTGAAGACTTTAACAGACCCATTTCTGTATAGTGAAGTCACCACTTGGTAAATCACACTCATCACACCGGCATTCCCCACACAAACGTTTCGAGGTAACTCCTTTCATTACTGTGCAAAAGCAAAAGCCGACGTTACCAGGAATTGCTAGCCACCAACTGAAGCGTAAAGCGTTAGCCTTATTTCACGTCCACCGGCAGCCGACACCGTTTAGATGGTTGAGAGGGTGAGGCTCTTACAGGACGTTTCATACCTAGCCGGTGGACGACAGTCAATAGCGGGGGCGAGGCAGTGGGGTGCCGCCTTCCTTCACTGCTTCGGCGCAATTTCCGCGTCATCAAGGAAACCGTGCGCCGGCGGTATGGAGTGAGAGCCAGTGGACTGCTTCACACCTACCCGGCGACTGTCTTCTGCCTGCCAGTCGTGTTTCTCTCTTTTGGTGGTCCAATCAGTTCTACTCTGTCACGGCGGAATATGATATTGTTAAACACTAGTAACATTTTGGTAGGATCGACCAGCCGCGGTAAAGTAGCCAAGCGGTCTATAGCGCCTCGCTGTGGAGTGCGCGATTGCCTGCCGAGGAGGTTCGAGTCCTCCCTAGGGCATGTGTGTGTGTGTGTTGTCCTTAGGTTAGTTTAGATTAGTTTAAGTAGTTTGTGAGCCACGGACTGACGACCACGCAGTTTGGTCCGATAGAATTACTAACATTTGAAAATTTAGGATCGACCAATTTTGTTGACAGTGGTATGCAACCACACAGTACGTACATATACTACAAACAGTTTCACTTGTTGAAGAAAACCACAGAAAGATGCCCGAATTCTCACTTACACACAGTGTTGAGACTATGAAAAGACCACACCATGATGACAATGTTTCGGTCTTTGACGATATTCAGCATTCAGAAAATTGTAGCAGTGACACGCTAACCTAGATAGTACTGTGTTTTAAAACACCATAATCGTCCAGTAATAAGAAGAGGAAACTGACCCTGTAGATGTAGAATTGATTAATGTGCTTCACAGGAATTCCAGTCGGAATATGTCGTTTTGCTGTGGAATAGTTTCAACCCTGAAATATTTAAAAATTACGAGGCAGTGGAGTTTTAGTTAATGCTACTGCAGCTTGTTTCACAAATTAAGGCACGTAAAAGTCTTAGAAAAACATTAATACAGTCCCTTGTTTTAGTATGTCACATGCATATACATCACACTAATCCCCATGCCAGGAATAACGAGTTAAAAATGAAGCAGGGGAATGATGACCTAGCTGTTTGTTCCCCTCAAAAAAAAAAAAAAAAAAAAAAAAAAAAAAAAAAAAAAAAAAAATGAAGTAGTGAACAATCAACCAGTCAGTACTGACACACGGCATTACAAACAAGCTGTGGGAAAATGTTCAGGGACTTCTATATCACTCACATTTTCGCAAAAGCTCTGTAAAATAATGTTATTGGTAGTTCAATTTTTAAGAAATATGTTTTAATTTTCAAAGTGATTATGAAACTGTATATCTTATAGAACGTTTTTATATTTTAAATATTGCTTTTTCCACTCATCGCAATTGCCGACATTTGTATAGGTTGAAAACATAGTCGGAAGGATGTACTGCGGCGTTGAACTGAACTATTGATATGTGCATGTACAGCGTCAAAACTTCGTCTACTTATCCGCAAATAATTGGTACACGTACATCCATATCCACTTAATTCCTCAAAAAGAAGAAATAATGCATCAATAAGATATCTCCTAATATTAAGTGTATGGACCGAATGCATCCTTCTTCTTCTTTTCTTCAAAATTCGGTACAAGAGCAACCATGGTGATAACTGGTCACCCTCCATCTGTAGTCTGAGGGCAAATGAAGACACACAAGTCACGAAAGGACATCATCACTCGGCGGCTGCCAGGTATGTATGGACCGTCGCAGGTCTGGGACCCTGTTGTGTATTTTACGCACCGTTCGGTTCGGTTTGTTTTTCTCGGTCGTCACGTCATTTTCTATTCGGTAGCTAAAGTGCTAAGTGGACTTCTGAGGCCTGCTTCCGTGCGGACAGGCTCCCGAATTGTAGAGAGCTGCACGGAAAGTTGTTGAGGTTTCGAGAGGGCCGTTGGTTCGTTTCGGTAGGCTATGATTGCGAAGATAAATTGTTATTGTAGCAATACCGAGTTATTCTAAATTCAGTTAACGGAACGTACGTATTTGTATGGAATTAAGAGATTAAAAAATTAATTTTCAAGATCATTTACAAATAGTACCACAATATTGTGTTGAAATTGTTAGGGGTTTAATATTCAATATATCAAAGTAGCTCTTCTGTATACTCTACTTCAACATACTTTACCTTAAAATATATGCTTTGGAAATGTCTTTAATGTTACGTTTCATTTACCCTATAAACGTACGTATTACGAAAGTACAATTGACGATATACGGCGTCACTTCATTTTCACGGTTCGCAAAGTTGTCACGATGTATTCGGTAAATTTCGTAATTATACTTACGAGTTACTCAAATTTGCACTCTTGGTCTAACGTGAAAGCTATGCTGTTGATATTTTTATTCTACTCTTGCAACTATTTATAATGCGCAACGGACTGATCTAACTATTTGTTGTACCCGACGCTCCTGCAAGGAAGACATTAACAGCATGTCACGTAGAAGTCAGAAAGATGCTCCTTGCCTACCCACAATCGGTGAAACTATATCACTTATGTAAAGATAGACGTAGGTAACATCTCCTGTAAGAAAAAAAACTTAAAATTAACAAAGAGTAACTAGTGAGGACCAGTTCAGGTACTAACGTGATGTCGCTAGTTACTGAAATAAAAAGCTGATTGAAAACTATTTGTGTTTATTATTTAACATTTTTAGAAAACTCAAATTTATAAAAACAATAAATTAGATATTTTAATTTCCAAGTTCCGGATAGATCGACAGGATAGATGAAATGTATAAGCAATTTCAAAATAAAATAAAGTTGGTAGAATGGCTGAATAACCGCGCCCACTTGACTTTAAAATTAATTCAATTTCGTCAGTTTACGTTCAAGGCAGTCGCAAAGTCCGAAATGTTACGCAATGGCTAAAAAAAGGTATTTGTTATTGCTGTTTTGGCATGGGTGGAGTTCGCCTAAAGCGTTCGCACACAATACCAATAGCTTCGTCGACGGCTGCTAGCTGCGTCTTCGCTAAAAAGAAACTAAATATCATGTCTTGATCGACTATAAATGTTAGTCTGGCTATAAATGGGCGTGGTATGTCAGTCTCAGATTAACCCACCGCGTTGACACTCAAAAATGCGCTCGCAGGCGTTAACCAATGCTTTCTGTCTGTGTTCCCACCGGATATGAAGTATCTCGGCCAACACTATGAACAGCAGGCAATCTTTTTTACTCTCCACTGGATATCGACAAAGATTCGCTATACGACAGAGGTGCTCCGTAAAGTGCAATACTACGCCTGAGTCTTTGTCGCCTCTCCGCACAAAAATCGCTGTGAGGGTGTCGCACTGCTAACGCGCGAGGGCGCGTTTCTCCTAACTTTTACAGCTCAGCTTGTGTATATGTTTCGGGGCCGCTGGCGGTACCCCACCAGTGCCTAGCCTGCCAACGTCTCGTTTAGGCATTCCTCTCAAAATAAACAGAACCTTCTGGAATTCACTTTCCTTGTGCGTCCTAAAAAGTTGCAAGTAAACATGCTTTGTGACAAAAAAACTATTGTCTGTTCCTATAAAATGGCTTACAAAGAGTTCTCGAAAGTGTCCGTGACATGTCGTGTTTTCCCAGAGTATAAGGAGGATTTTTATGCATAAGACCGCCCATGGTGGCTATTGTGTGGACCCTTCCGCTCACCTGCGCCTTCTCGACAGCCGCCCTCGCTTCTGCTTTACAAGAACTCTGGCTGTTTGTTCACTAGTACGCGTCAGCCTTGATTATCTTGTCACACTTGCGACATGATATCGTAATTTGCATATCATATTGTAGTTATTATCACTGAAAATGTCCGTACCCCATCGAGTTTATATTGTCGCGTTGAAATGGAAGAAAGCTTGACTTCGAGGGCCACTGAACACAGCACTTAAACTGAAAGCAGGTTTATTACGAACTGAACACACACGCAGCACTAACTGCCTCTCGGGCAGAGTTCTCTGCTATTTATACACATACAGAATTTACCAGAAATTAAATGAACAGTTAACATAAGAAACAAGTAGAAATTACAAGTGAACATAAGAAACATGTGGAACATTCTGGAAATATTAAATACAAAGAAATAGATTTTTGCCTTTGGACGGGATTGAACCGGCGACCTTAAGCACCGCAGTCGATGATGCTATCCCCGGCGCCACGCCGGCAGTTGTCTTAAGTGGGGTCCCGTGGCATTGCTCCCTCTCCTGGAAAATTAGCGACCCGCTGTTATGTTCCCTTTATAGCCAGCTGCAATTTCCTTGATCTTGACCTTGTCATGGGTCCTCTGTATGGCAGTTCTGGAGAATCCTTCCCTTCATCTCGATTACCGACGACAGACGTTCCTCTCGTGGCTTCATCAGTATCGTTACCGTCATTAGAGTCCTTGAACAAGAAGCCATTGTCGCCTATGTACTCTTCAGGATCGTAGTAATGCTTCATGAGCAGGACGTGAATAATGTCTCTTCGTTTTTGTCGTTTCGACGACGGCTCATAATCCTCAATTTCGTATGTGACGTCTGACAGGCGGCGTATGACACGATATGGACCAAAGTATCGTTTCAATAGCTGTTCTGATAGTCCAACCTTCCGTACAGCAGTAAAAATCCATACCAGTTCTCCTCAGCTGTACACAACAGGTCGGTGCTTGTCGTTATACCGCTGACGGTCCTTCTCCTGGGTGTCCAGTGTCCGTATGCGAGCCAGCTGTCTTGCTTCTTCGACCCTTGTGATTAGCTGTTTCACATAGTCATTCTGAGTGTCGTCCGGTTGGAACGGGAACAGCGTATCCATTGTCATCTCAGCTTCACGGCCATGGAGCAGGAAAAACGGCGTGAAGCCTGTGGTGTCTTGTCTTGCGGTTTTGTAAGCAAATGTCACGACTGGCGGAATTCTATCCCAATCCTTCTGCTCAACATCGACGTACATCGACAGCATATCGGCTAACGTCTTGTTAAATCGTTCCGTAAGACCATTTGTCTGAGGATGGTACGCAGTTGTCATTTTGTGGATAATGTCGCACCGTGACATTACCTCTGATAATAGTTTTGACTGGAATACTTTTCCACGATCAGACGTCATGACACGTGGTGCTCCATGCTTCAAAATAATGTCTTCTACAAGGAATTTTTCGATCTCTGGAGCTTCTGCAGTCGCCACAGGTTTGGTGACAGCGTAGCGTGTGAGGTAGTCAGTGAAGTCTATTATCCATCTGTTACTGGTTGTCAACCTCGGGAACCTCCCTAAAAGATCCATCCCAACTCGATGAAATTTAGCTGCTGCCGGCGGAATCGGTACGAGATGCCCTGGAGGTAATTGCGGCACATGTTTCTGTCGCTGGCACTCTTTACAGCTACTCACATAATGCTTGACAGATCGGTAGAGATCTTTCCAGTAATACCTACGTCTGATTCTGTCTAGGGTCTTCACGAACCCCAGATGACCGGATATTGGAGCATCGTGGAAATACTTGAGAATAACTGGCTGGAGATGAGCTGGAACGACCAGTAGCCATTTGGGGCCCAGTGGATCGTAGTTGATCTTATACAATGTTCCGTTTATAAGTTGGAACTCTCCATTGGTCGGTTCTCCTTGGATTCCTCGAAAGGCAGTCGGCATCCTTGTGTTTGCGCCCATTCTTGAATACCACTGTGGCATCGTACTCTTGGAGTCTTAGTGCCCATCTTGCTAGTCGACCTGATAGATCCTTCAAGCTAGTCAGCCAACACAAAGAATGGTGGTCTGTCACGACGGTGAATGGTTTGCCGAATAAATACAGCCGGGACTTGTTGATATCCCAGATAACTGCGAGACATTCTTTCTCAGTTGTAGAGTAGTTTATCTCGGACTTACAGAGTACTCTTGACGCATAGGCTATCACTTTTTCAGCACCTTCCTGAACTTGTACAAGAACTGCACCAATCCCATAACAACTGGCGTCTGTGTGAAGTTCCGTTGCTGCATTCTCGTCGTACAAGGCTAGCACTGGTGCGGAAGTTATAGCCTCCTTAAGTGCCCGGAACGCTCTTTATTTTGTCTCATCCCAGTAAAACTTGGCGTCTCCCTGCAGAAGTTCTTGTAATGGACGTGCCTTGTTACAAAATCCTTTTATGAAAAGTCGGTAGTATGAGCACAGCCCGAGAAAACGTCTCACATCACGAATGTGCTGAGGAGTTGGAAATTCTGTGACTGTCCTTACTTTATCTGGATCTGGACGGACGCCATCTCCGTTGACTAGGTGCCACCGGATTTTTATCTCTTTAGCGACGAAGAGGCACTTCTTTGGATTGAGGCGGAGTAGCCGGCCGCGGTGGCCGCGGGGACTGAGGCGCTCCAGTCACGGTCTGCACGGCCACTACGGTCGGGGGTTCGAATCCCCCCTCGGGCATGGATATTTGTGCCGTCCTTAGTATAAGGTAGTTCGGAAGTAGTTTGTAAGTTTAGGAACTGATGACCCCGTAGTTAAGTCCCATAAGCTTAACAAACATTTGAACATTTTTGAGGCGGAGTACTGCAGCCTGACCACACTTCAACGCGGTTGACAGGCGACTCAGATGTTCTTCAAATGTTTTCGAGAAAACGACAATGTCATCTAAATACCAAAGACACGTCGTCCACTTAAGGTGTTGAAGCAAGTTAACCATCATGCGAATGTGGTCGGAACTTTACATAATCCAAATGGCAATACTTTGAAATGATAGAGGCCATCAGGTGTAATAAAAGCCGTCTTCTCCCTGTCAGCTTCATCAACTTCGATTTGCCAGTAACCTCTCTGCATGTCCATAGTTGAGAAGTATGTAGCTCCTTTCAATGCGCGGCAGTGGGTAGACATCTTTCTTTGTGATTTCGTTCAGCCGCCGATAGTCGACACTGAATCGCCACGTGCCATCCTTCTTCTTTACAAGGACCACCGGAGACGCCCAAGGACTCTCCGAAGGTTAAATATCGTCATCGTGCAATTATAATGAAACCAGGTTTATTAATAACTTAACATACAAGCAGCGCTAACTGCCTTTCGAGCAGAGTGCTCTGCTATTTATACACAGAGAGAATGTACCAGAAATTAGATGAATAGTTTACATAAGAAACAAGTAGAAATTACAGGTAAACATAATAAACTTTTTTTTTTTTTGCATAAGGAAGGAAACTAAAGTGCCACCGCCACTTTGACCCTGATAAAAAAAGAACCTCAACCTCTTCAGGCGTTGGCGCCTAACTAAAACTACCCCTGGAAACTAACTATATAAGGGAACAGAAAGAAAGAAAAGGAAGGGGAATGTGTAGGAGACAAAACAAATAAATTCTCTTTATTCACATTACTATGGTTTTATTTCATTATTTTTATTCAATAGATCTTGATGTTCGTTGTATAGTTCAGAAGATCTCGGTTCCCTGCGGCTAGTAAGTTCAGTCACGGCTTCTCGTAGAATGTGCATTCCGTTGAACAGTTCAAGGAGGGCAGCAGTTCAAACATTTAAAATTCTTCTCTATTGACTGAACACATTCCAGCTGCGGGGAGGGTCGTTGAAAGTACTCCCAAGGAAGTTGGAAAAGTATTGTCTGTATTTAGGATGTCGTACAACTCTGTAATGGCGATCCGTGAGATAAGTCCAAAAATCAAGTTTCGATTTTGCGTTGTGTCCAAAAAGATAGTGTATGGCATGTCCGCGAATCCAATTCACCGCATTGGTCTTAGCCTTTGGAAAATACACTCGGTCCGGAAATAAGAACGAAGAAGGAGTAACACTCTCTGGAATAGTTCTCGTGAGGAAAGCTATAATACTGCGAATCAATTGCCAAACGTCAGCAGCAGTGTCAGCCACCCCACACCTGGGACAGAGAGGTGATTCGGCGAGGTGGATGCGATGAAGGCGAAATCTGCAAATATGCTTACGATTGACAGTAAGGTACCAGACCGACTGTACGTCAGAATCAAGAAAAGAAGCAGATATAGAACGCCATATGGAGCGTCAGTCAAAATGGGGAAATTTTTGTTCAGTCGGGTTTGATGGTAGACTTCTTTGTAGAACATCGTAGACAGCTTTAGTTTTGCTTAAGTACGGGTTGGACAAGTTGAGGTGGAGATAGCTAAGCTCGAGAATAAAATATCTGATATAATGGAAAGGAACTGGAATAACCGACAGCATGACCGGAGCTGACAGTGAGGCCGGCGTATAAGTCGACAATAGAAGACCAGTAAGGCTCGTCGGGCAACGTGTCCATATCGTCATCTGGGAGCTAATAAAGAGGGCACGAACTCTATCCGGTAAGTGATACAGACCGAGCCCACCACGGTCGCGGGGAAGGGTGAGCGATTCATAATTAACTTTGAACAACAAACCATTGCTGACGAATGAGGCCATCGCTGCTAACATTCGATGGGCGATGGTAAGTGGAAAGGGAAAAAACTGTGCGACATGGGGAACGCGGGATGCGATATAGACATTGACATATCGAACTCGCTGAAGACTATCCAGGAATCTTAGCCGATGATCAATAAGACCAGCCTTCATTTGCTGAAGTAGGCGTCGGCAGTTGGAAGCGGCCGAACGCCGGAGATCAGCCGAAAAGTCAATGCCTAAACAGCGGATGGTATCTTGGGCGATGAGGGGCGCAGTGCACCCAGCAGCGAGACCTGTGCCGATAAACATGGCGTGCGACTTACGGACATTGAGAAAGCTACCCGAAGCCTCGCTATATGTCGCGACCCACGTCAAGGCTGTCCGGACTTCATCAACATCACGTATATAGTTGACTAAATCGTCAGCATAGGCTGTACAACAGAATTGGTAGCCATCAATGGGTAACCCCATCAAACGTTGCCGAAGGCCACAAAGCAAGGGTTCCAAGGCGAAGGCATACAGGAGCGCCGAAAGCGGGCAACCCTGTCGTATAGAGCGACCAATTACGATCGGTGGGGTTAGTCTGCCATTGTAAAGGACTCTGGATGAAGCACCCCTCAGTAGGCGCATCACCACCGTAATTATCACGTCTGGGAATCCCATATGACGTAGGACAGTCGTAAGAAAGGAATGATCTACTCGATCAAAAGCCTGGCTGAAATCCAACGACGCAAGTGCGCCGGAGAGGCGCTGTGTCCGTGCCACGGCGATCATATCCCTGTATCGACATAAAGCGGTACGGATATTATTGTCTTCTCCCAAGGAAGCTTGGTCTGACGACACGACATATCGAGCAGCGCGGTTGAGGCGCGCGGCCAAAAGGCGAGTGAAGATCTTCATATCACTGTTAAGGAGTGTGATGGGGCGATAATCAGTGATGCCGATACCGCCATGGGGCTTGTGGACAGGAACAATGATCCTTTCCGTAAAGGCATCTGGAATGCTCACTTCCGGAGACATCAGCTCTTGACAAATGGAAGTGAAGGTGGGTATAAGAAGATTGCAGAACGTACGATAAAATTCAAGCGGAAGACCGTCAGGTCCTGTGGAGCGATTAACGGATCCTGCCCGTACCGAATTGAGGACTTCATCAGAAGTTACGTCCGCAACCAGTTCCATTGCCTCATCTCCTAGAACAGCATCGAAGGTGAGATGTGATACTTCCTCAATCAGCTCTGACGAATGTGGAACATCGGCCGGTTGATGACAGGGATCTCTCATCGCCTCGGAGTGATGTACGTCATCAGCCACCTGTGCTGGAGTCAGCGGCTGTACGGACGAGGGAGCGTACATGGAAAGCGCCTGGGGCGCGCCATCTGCATCAGACACTTTCCCATCGGTCAGCTGCTCGATGTCTTCCTCGTCAGCATTTCTTGTATCCATTCTAAAAGGAGAATCATCAGAAGAAGTACGGCTGCGTTTCTTCCTCTTCCTTGGCGATCGTTGTTTACGAACGTGTTGTTCAGAATCCGACAGTGGGCGGCTGTCATCAGTCACCAGACCAGTCTCTAGGAAGGCAGAGGTAGGCACAACTCACGGATCAACTTGCATCGGAGCCACAGGAGCGTCCACTGTACTCGGAAGAGTCGACTGTGCAAGATCTGACATTGGCGGCGTTGAGGAAGGTTTCTCCTCGGTATCTGCCGTATCCCGTGTGGATGTCGGGGACAGATCAGAAATTACTTGAGAAGTAGCACCCGCATCATGGACTACTTTGGCATAGGTGACAGGGAGTGGTGGGGTCACAGCTGGGGATACTTCTTCTCCGATCGGCGTCTGTACAATGCGCCGTTGCATGCATTCTGATCTGACGTGGCCTTCCTGGCCGCAGCCTGAACAAGTTCGGGGTTGACCATCGTACATAATTATGGCTCGCACTCCACCAATTGTTAAGTACGACGGCACGTGTTTCTTTAATTCAGTTTTTACCTGTCGCACACCATTGAGAACACGGTATGTGCTGAAGGTTTGCCATTTTTCTTCTAGGTAACCGATAACTTTACCGTATGGTTCGAAAGCCGAGACGACGACTTCCTGTGGGAGTTCAAAAGGAAGTTCAAATACTCGAATCGTACGAAGACCGTACTCTGCAAATTCGAGTGACACCTCTCCTACGTCTCCATCAGAATATTTGAACTTAAGACCATTGGCGTGTCTGCGAATAACGTCCTGACACACCTCGGCATTCGTCCTTTTAATATAAACGACACTGCTCGTGATCGAAAAGTGGATACCAACAACATCACAAGGATCTAAACGAATATCTTCACGTATGAACGTTTCAACTTCATGAGCACGGGGTCGCACGTGATCGGCAAGAAAGGAAACTTTAAAGGTCGCTCGGCGATATGTATGCGCCATGTTGTTCGCGGAAGACGGACACAAGACTTAATACGCTACGGCGCGACGCGACGCGGAAGTAAACAAACACGCGCTAGCGGAGCAACTCGGCAAGCCGAGCAGACCCGCTCACGACCACGGCTAAATGCCGACTACATGTGGAACATTCTGGAAATTTTAATTACAAAGAATTAAATTGTTGCCGGTGGACGAGATTGAACCGGTGCCCCTAAGCTCCGCAGTCGATGATGCTATACCCTGCGCCACGCCGACAGTTGGGTTACATGGGGTCTCCCGGCAGTATTCAAATGATTCGTCTTGACGCGTATAATGTGATTGTGCGGTCAGAATACGCAGGAAATGACAGTGAGGAAAACTTGACTCCTTACACTGCATTAAAGATCTCCATAAATGAAGCCAATTTCACTGCAGTTTCAAGTCCTGTAGTGCCCCAAAGTGTGTTAGCAATGTATCTAAACAGTACATGCTAGTGTTTCACCGTACGTATTCCTATAAACGGAGTATTTATTACTTAAAAACAACGATTTTACAACTTTTAAGTTAAAATCGAAAGGAATTTTGTGAAGCTGGATAGTGGAAAGCATACAAATTGATAGCAGTACATGTCAGCTCCCTTTTGTCCACAAAAATGTCAGCAGATAGAAAGGACGTCGTTAGGTGAAATTAATTTAGTACACTGGTGCCGGGCGTGATGGCTCAGCTCTCTTAGTCGGATTGTTCAACTCTCTATGTAATAAAAAATTGAGCCACATGCTCAACGAGCAACCCACAGTAAACATGAATAGACAACCGCAAAGCATCGATCTACCTGAAAAAAGTGGTAAAGGGGACAAGTTATGAGCAGAGATGTTACATGTTCCAACCCTCCTGGAAGCAAAATGTTTTATGCCGTCAACTTGTTTCAACACTTTTTTCTTCGTTTAAGAGAAGCATGATTTACAATATTTTTATTATGTACATGTAAGTAGATAGTTTCTTTAATATCATGGCTTCCCTATGATTATAAGCTTTCTCTTAAGAACAGTTGTTGTTGTTGTTGTTGTTGTTTGGATGTTTTAGGGGGACAAAACTACGGAGGTCATCAGTCCCACCTTAAGAACGGTAATGAGAAGTATATTACAAGCCACATTCATCCTGAGAATTGTATCAAGATATCCTGAAGAAATCGGCGTTTGAAAAAATTTTCAACAATTTTGGCTTTGTGTATCTTGTATCTTAGGGACTAAAGTTATGACGAACGATAAACTTGTAATGAAACTTCCTAATAATATGAGGTTACCAAATATCAAATTTCATTTATGAGCCACTTTCAGGTACTGAATAAATGAGGTGCAATACGTAGTGAAGTTTTTGTGAAAAGGTTAACAGTTCGCTATTTTTGACACGCTTTTGAAAAAAGACGCATTTTAAAATGAAACGTAATACATAATAACTGTGTGACAAAGGGTGTGGAATACAAAATCTCGTTCACAAATTTTCTATATTTTCATGGTCTAAGATATAATTACCAGTGAAAGCATCAATACACTTCGTGGAAGGAAGGCCCTTGAATTTTAACGGTGGTGTAATTGGATTTCGGTCACTGTGTGACTACCATCATTGCTCAAAATGCGGTTTGAAACGCACAAAAATTTTCAGTCTTCATGTTGAAGACTTACCCTTAAACATGAAGATTGAAAATGTTTTATATTTCACGTTACATTTGAAGCATCGATGAGAGTCACACAGCGACTGAAATCAAATTTTGCGGCTATAAAGAAATATTTGCAGTTCATCATCCATATATGTTAACAGGCACTGAACAGGTGGATTTAACATGGTATCAAACTTGACATTACAGTTTTTGTCCAGTTAACGACAGAAGATACTGAAACTGATTATAAGTGAATCTAAAACATCCATCAAAGTTGCCTCATCGTCAAGCAACTGATTTGTTACTAAAATGTTGTACGCTCCTTCTTCAGTAAAAATATTAGTTTGACTAATTTGTGCTTCTGACAACTGTTTCGATTATCGTGTAATCTTTCTTCTCTTCAGTAACCACCATGTACTTCCATAGTTTCAAAATGAAAAGATCTTTACTCCCAGCACTTCGCTCTCTCTGCTGCTATTGCCACGTCACATTGACCCGCATGTAGCAAACCGTCGCTCCCGTCACATTGAACTCACAAAGCGCGAATGAATCGAAAATACTCCTCTTCTCAAGGAGAAACCGTAGCACCTATCGCATTCCAACAACCAGAGAAAATACATTGAAACCTTTCAGAAACTTTTTATCGCTTACACCTCCACACAAAAAGTAAAGAGGAGAAAGTTTGTTGCTTACTACATTTCGGACATTGATTAGTAAAAGTTCTGCGTCAGACGTGGGATTTTAATATTTTATTTCACTATCACTGAGTATAACAGAAAGTTTTCAGACATCGACAACATACAGCACTGAAGGCAATAAAAACAATTATTTTGCTGTGCAACACATAGTTTAAGAAACATGGCGTGAAAAATACAGAGTAACGCGAACAAACAACTATACTTAAAGGTATATATACCTCTCTTTTTCAGTGACAAAAATTTTAATTTAATTGAAAAAAAAGGTGTCAGAAGGTATTTCTAGGAACACTCTGTCGTGTTATGTCGCCACATTATAAAATAAATGACATCTATTTTGACGGGCTATCCCCCCTCCCCCTTCGGTAGGAAAACGTTTCACACAGCAATTGCCGGCCCACGGCTAACGTATCTGTCGTTCACCATCAGTGCGCATGCTGGGAGTAGCAGACACATTTGATTGGCTAATGCGAGCAGATGTGACAACAGTGCCTCGGTGCCCTCTGAGACAGGTCGAATCACTCCCGAAAGGTCGGCTAAAAGGCATGGGACACTGATTCGATAACAAGACAGCGCGTTACGTTCACTCGCCGAATAGAAGTGTGACGCGCCGAAAACATGCAGAATAGGGCCCCTGTGCTTGTCAGCTACCAGGTTGGTGTCAAATAGCCTTCACCATATCAGCCGACTAACCTCTGTCGACTGTCGTCTAGGGATTCGAAAAAGAGACCGGTGAAAACTGATACCGGAATTTTAGTTATGTACAACCAGTTTTTACGGAACTTATTTGGCATCGGTGGTATTCAGTTCTTTTAGTTATTGCTAATGACTGTCTAAAAACATTGGTATAACTATTTCCTGCAGTTCTGGGTCTAAATTATTTTGGTTTATAGATAATTTAAAAAAAAATGAAAACTATTATTTATTCTTAAAATTTCCCTGATGTGAAATATTAGGCTATCACAGAAATTAGCAAATGTGATCAGTGATAATTTAAGAACACTTCTGACTCATAAACGAGCAAGTAACGCTTGGAATAACAAATCGTTTAGCTGTTGGCAAGGCTACAGTGCACTCGCCTCGGTCTGGTCGAGCGCCATTTACTCACTATTGTCGCCGGACATTGATTGTGTTTTACATGGCACCATCCTGAGTCTGAGAGTACTGTACAAAGGGCTGGTAGCAGTGAGGGGCAAAGGTCCATCTGCTTTAAATGCTGTAAACGGGTGGAGGTACCACAAACTTGCGGTATCATTAAAGGAGAAATCATCCAAAATGGTCGTTATAAGATAAGGTAAATTTGATTCATATTCCTATGATGTTATTGATGTACTATTAGCTTGGAATAATAACTGAGCCCTTAATTTTGTAGTTGCTTCAGGGTACAAAACTGGTAACTCAAAGTGACGATGTAGGACCTTATGACCTTACGTTTTCACCATCACCCCACCAGTCTCCTTCACCTTCGCCATCTTTGCAGGGCACCAGCAATTAACAGCACATTACTTTTTAATAAAATCAATGAACAGTAGACGGACTAAGTTCTGTTTCAGTTCCCTATTTTACCAGATATTTAGATTTTGCATATCTTGAATGAAAGTGTTGTGCAAATTTCTATTTTTTTTCTTTGTTGGTTATTTTGATGCCCTTGCGGGTAGACTGTCAGCAGCGTAACATGCTAACATATAGCTCTTCAGCCGAGCATACAATAAATTCGTCAATTAGTATATAATTAAAACAGTTAAAATAAATGCAGAAAGTTTAAAATACATGGAGATAAAACTTGTGAATGAAATTACATGATAGTGGTGATTTAAAATACACAAATTCAGAGTTTAAATATACCATGGTGGCTAAAAATACACTGAATCCAGTGAGCGTTGGCAGAATATGGAATCGGTGGGATCAGCAGGGCAATACGGAACGCTGTGTTCGATCCCAACGGCCTCGTATCACTAGCAGTCGAGATGACAGGCATCTTATCCGCATGGCTGTAAGGGATCGTGCAGCCACGTCTCGATCCCTGAGTCAACAGATGGTGACGTTTGCAAGACAACGACCATATGGACGAACAGCTCGACGACGTTTGCAGCAGCATGGACTATCAGCTCGGAGACCATGGCTGCGGTTACTCTTGACGCTGCATCACAGACAGGAGCGCCTGCAATGGTGTACGCGACGACGAACCTGGGTGCACGAATGGCAAAACGTCATTTTTTCGGATGGATCCAGGTTCGGTTTACAACTTCATGATGGTCGTATCCGTGTTTGGCAACATCGCGGTGAACGCACCTTGGAAGCATGTATTTGTATCACCTAGCGTGATGGTATGGGGTGCCTCTTGTTCGCATCGACGGCACTTTGAACAGTGGCCGTTACATTTCAGATGTGTTACGACCCGTGGCTCTACCCTCCATTTGATCTCTGCGGAACCCTCGATTTCAGCAGGATAATGCACGACCGCATGTTGCAGGTCCTGTATGGGCCTCTCTGGATACGGAAAATGTTCCATTGCTGCCCTGATCAGCACATTCTACAGATCTCTCACAATTGAAAACGTCTGGTCAATGGTGACCGTGCCACTGGCTCGTCACAATACGCTAGTCACTACTCTGGATGAACTGTGGTATCGTGTTGAAGCTGCATGGGCATCTGTACCTGTACACGCCATCCAAGCTCTGTTTGACTCAATGCCCAGGCGTATCAAGGCCGTTATTACGTCCAGAGGTGGTTGTTCTGGGTACTGATTTCTCAGGATCTATGCACCGTACTGCGTGAAAATGTAATCACATGTCAGCTCTAGTATAATATATTTGTCCTATGAATACCCGTTTATCATCTGCATTTCTTCTTAGTGTAGCAGTTTTAATGGCCATTAGTGTATATCCACCTGGAGTTAGTGACTTGGTGACCAGCTTATTTTTGGCTCGCCTCAGAACATTTATTGCGAGATGAGGAGAACCTGGCATGTGTAGCGATAATGGATATACAATCGTACATTCACAAAATTAACTCAAACTTTGTTTTTTGATAAACTCACTGTTTAAGGTGTGGCAAATTATCAACTGCAGAGGGTATTAATTGGAATTTTTCTTCACGTCGTGCAATTTACTACGGTGAATTTCGGGAAGCAGGAGTGAAATGTATGAAGTCGCATTTGAAACGTATAACTGGAAAAACAGTACATACACTTGAAGAACTGATCACAGCTTTAACTCATATATAAGCATGCTTAAACTGAAGGCCATTGTGCACTCCATCTGATGATATAGACTTTCCATCTGCACTCACTCCTGGGCATTTTCTAATTGGTCTCCTGCTTTGTGCCCATCTTGAACCCTCTCCAATTAAAATTGCAGCCAACGAGTTGTATTGGTAGGTCTAGTACATTGTACAACAGCTCCATCAGTCAGTTTGGAAGAGTTGGTTCACTGAATACCTACATCAATTGCAGCAGCGCAATAAATGGTCTGCGGAAAGAGTATAGCAACCCCAGATCGGTGACCATGTACTGGTAAGAAAGGATAATTTGCCTCCTTTCGTGTAGAGACTGGGTGTTGTTGAAAGGCTGTTATCTGGTCCTGATAAGCGTGTGTTTGTGATGGCGGAAACTACCAATGGACAGATTAAGAAGACTGCAGCAAACTTGTGCCCCTTACCTGAGCAGTGATCTGGAAACGTGTTCCTTCATTTTCGTGATGGTGCACAACGATAGTTCATTGTAAAAATGTTATTTACAGCAACACGAATTACAGCTTATCTCAGCTTGTGCTGTAATTATTTTTATGGAATGAATGTTGTCAGTTTATAAATTTCTTGTTGCGTATTTTTTCAATACTAATATATTTCCTGAGTACTGTTACCAGGTTGATGGTAAATTTTTTCGTTTTTATGTGACTTACATTTTACAGAGTTTTATATTTATAATTTCCTGTTCATTGTTTCTTGTGAGGTGATACTTATTTCCGTTGCCTGTGTGTGTAAAACTAATGATTATTTTGTAAAATGAGAAGACTCAGTTTAGAATTGGAGTATGTAAAAGATATGAATCTCATTTGCCACTTCTGGTGCCATCTAGTGGCAGCTAGCAAACTGTACAGGTCAGGCTGTTCAATACAAGCTGCTCCCTGTCGGAGGTTTGGAACTGTATTGGTGAGCATCTCTGTCCCTTTGCTCACGACAGATGAGTACGGTCGACCGTTGCCGGCAGTGTATGTGCAGGTAGATAGTAAGCACTACGGTGTGGAGATGCATGTGTCCGTAGCCAAGGGCCACAGCTCTCAGGCACTTTGTTCGTTGTATTTCGTAAGCCATACATACCTAGTGAAATAAAGTATTATAATTTAAACGCTTTGTATAAATAATTAGTTGTAAAAAAAGAAGGTCAATGAGTCCTCTCATACTACATACTCAAAATTTAAAATATACCAACGTATGACCAGAGGCTTGCCAGGGAAGTTCGTACAAGCTCTGAAAAGTAATTATACATTTGCGATAAACCGAAAGTGTGGAGATCGCAATGTATCTGAAAGTGCGGTGAATTGTTTGTGGAGTGCGAATATGTAAAAACTCTAGACTTTCTATGTTAACCGTCTATATGTGAAACATTCGAGATCCATGTGGCATATTGCGCAATCTATTAGCGCAAACGGGATACTTTCGAAGTATTGTATTGCCTGATGTTTGAGGGAGTAGTTTTCTAAAACAGACAATCCGTGTGTTATTATGGACTTATTAGTACGTAATTAATATAATTTGCCCGTTTAATAAAAAATATCTGACTTATTGAAGAAAAAAATCCTCCAGTATCTCGTGAATATGTATGTCAGATAATTAACTATCCAAAGCAACCTGTGGAGTGTGCAATGCGGATAGTTTCCCATATAGCATTTGTCTCACCGTAGAACATTGTACATTTTCCTACAGTGCTTATGTGAACTTTTTATCTGAATGAAGAAAAGCAACACAAGGTGAGTTTTAATTATCAACAGTAGGGCAGGCGCGAATAACGCCGATGCACGACTTACCTAGCAATGTTGTGCAGTGGCTTCACGTACTCAAGGACTGTTTATCAAATCCGGCTCCGGCCATTGATTTGGGTTTTCCGAAGTTTTTCTAAATCGCACCACGGAAGTGATGGGTTGGTTCGTTGAAAAGAGCGTAATCCTTTCCTTTTCCGTCATTAACAAATTTAATCCGATATTGTATTTATGATAACCATGTTATAATAAGGTGCGTGACCCCAGTTAATACATCATTTCTCGCTACCGTTCCTGTTTTGCTAATTATTGCTTTGTTCAACATGTGAAGCATAATGCATTGATACTTGCGTGTACTCTTATTTTCTAATGAAACGCCAGATCAATCCAAGAGTTAATTTGTATTTCTCTGCCACTGTTACCTCGTAAAGTATCCACTTTTTAAATGTTAATAGTCTATTGAGTCATCCTGTATATCATTTTCCTTGATGGCTCTCTGTCAGTAGTTGAAGTGTCAATAAGCAACACAATGTGGATAACTAATGACACAAAGGTTTCATGTAGGAGCAAATGGGGATGTATTACAAGTAAAACACTAATATAATTTTTGTGGAGACAATACTGCTGATCATTGGGAAATGTCATCAGACGATCTATTACACAAAGAGAAAAAAAACAGCACTTACAGTAAAACTGTAACAGTATCACTAATTAACAAATTGGTATCAAAGCAGAAATTAGTTTCTCATATACTAGACCACTCATGTAGGAGATTAGTTAGCCTGAATAAAAAACGACTATGGTATGGAATAATTTATTAAAAGTTAGCGTTTATTCCTAATGGGTAGTTCAAAAATCCGAAAACACGAAATTTGTAACACTAAATTCCAAAGTTAAAAATTATACTTCGTTATACTTTGCAGTGTTATTACATAGTGCCGTAGTGCATTGGCCGAGTGTTCCAAGGTGTGTAGCTGCGGAACGCGCCGCTGCTCTCCGTCGGATGTTCGAGTACTCCTTCGGGCTTTGGTGTATTTATTGTCCTTAGCATAAGTTAGTTTAACTAGTTTGTAGGCCTAGGGGCTGATGACGAGGGTAGTTAAGATCCATAGATTTTCAAACATTTCAACATTTTAATCAAAATATCCACAGGTGTACTGCCGGTCTATAGTGTCCAATGGGCACAATATTTAGGCGATCATACATGTCGCCATCATCTGGTGAACTGACGGACTGAGTTCCCAGAAACGCGTCGGCACGGAGATCCGCACGCTACGGCGGCTCTAGAGGAACTGGTTTCTAGCCCGGTAGCAGGCGATTTAAATACCCTCGGCCCGCGGAGCGACCCCTCCGTGGTCGCGCAGTGGAACCGATTGCGACGGCGTCTGAGATGACGTCGATGTGAGGACTCTATCCGCCGTGGTCGTCACTACGTTACGTTTGCTAGATTTACTCTTAATTAACGCAATTTGCACTGACTTGTTCCATGACCTGGGCATCATGCTCCTTTATTAGGTCCTGGGGAACAGAAAGCCATCTTATTAGTAACAGTGCCGTCAAGAGAGGAATGTTCAGCATGGGGATATTTCATCGCTTGGACTCAGCCGACTGGTTTTTTGTTACTTGATTGTGGATGCGATCGACCTAGGACTGGTAGTGGCAATATTTAAGAGCGATGAGGAGCTCCCACTCACTGAAAGGAGCGTTATGTACCGCAGGGTAGTATGCAGTAAAGGAGAGGTCTCTACATTCCACGCGCTGTTTTAGTGTAGAGAAGACAGGTTGTTAATTGTGAGACGCAGAGAGGCGAATGCCTCGGTGACTGCGTCGGGATCCATACAAATAGCTCCATTTGTAGAAATCCTAGGTACACCTGCTTGGGGCTGCTATCCAAAGAGGCATCTGATCTTCATACACACTTGCAAATGCGAGGTTCGTTACCAAACCAAAGAGATGTACCTGTAGCAACAGTCCCGTTTCCGTATTTTTATCAGCTGTCGAACACAGAGCCATTTTAAAGCTATGAGGTGTTCCAGAGATGGGTGCTACTTATGTGACCAGAAGTCTGTAATGACCTCAGCGATGTCTAGCGATCGCCATTGCACTGTTATCCTCCAAGTGGAATATCAGAAACAGGGGATTGCCGTGTTGCCTGCAGAAATAATGACTGTGATTAAATTTTGGACTACCACGTCGATGTTACTATCTAGTGGAGATTCAACTGTGGCAGAGCCCATCTGGGTAATCGTCTAGGATACTGACGTTCGGGTAGTGACAGAAATATCGGATTTGGTCACTACCACCGAAGTCACGATACACTCTCCAGTGGATACATGGTAGATGCAAGGGCTGCAGACCGAAAAATCAGTGGCCGAGTGGGTTCCATGCCCAGAATAAAATGTGTGGAAGAACTAGTACTGAAACAACAAATATAAAGCTGTGTCAGGAGATTTTAGAAATCATGAACTCGGCTAGTGGTCATGGTGCCACCCGACTATGTTTTATGGGCACGGAAGTCGCCCAGTGGTAGAAAATGTGGGAGTAGCAAGGATATCAGTGGAGCCAATACGTTTTGGGTTACGTCAAAATCACGAGGGAAGTAGATATTGCGACTGGTAACATCGTATGTTGTCATCGTGAGTGCCACAGCCTCCAAAGTTGTTTCTTCCAATGTTGATAAATCTAAGGGACTTAACTACGTTGGTTGTCAGTCCCTAGGCTTACTAACTAATTAAACTAACTTAAACAACTTATGCTAAGGATAACAACAAATAATCCATGCCCGAGGGCGGACGCGAACCCCCGACCGCGAGCAGCCGCGTTCTCCACAGCAAGGCGCCTTAGAACGATCGGCCACTCCACCATTGCAGTTGTTTGTAGAGGCACAGGTTCACTATATACAGAATTAAGAACATATATACACATTCCACATGGTACCCTGCCATAGTCCGTGCAGTTTCTTCAATACCCCAATAGCCACAAAGTGCAGTGGTCCACGTTGCCGGAATCCAGATTTCCTGGAGGGAGATGAAAAATGCAGGTGATATGCTTCATATATGTCGCAACTAAACCAGATGGTGAAAAAGAGTGCCGAAATTACAGTGGTCGATGATTTTATCGGCGTTCTGGGAAGCCATGAAACGACTGGTGGGGCACAGGGAGCATTCGTATGTGATAGACACCAGCAATCTCTACATGTGGGGCTGTAATTATATCAAGATTCTACAAGCACAACATAGGGGAGGAAAGTATGGATTTACATCACACTAGTAATTCACAAGCTTGACCTTTTCTGTTATTTTTTCCATAGGTAAAAAAATGTTCAAATGTTTGTATAGTCTATGGGACTTACCTACGGGGTCATCAGTCCCTAAACTTACAAACTACTTATGAACTACTTACGAACTAGGACGGCACAAATATCCATGCCCGAGGGGGGATTTTAACCCCCGACCGTAGTGGCCGTGCATACCGTGACTGAAGCGCCTCAGTCCCCGCGGCCACCGCGGCCGGCTTTCCATAGGTACAAAAAGTAGTTATAGGAAGAGGTGAAAATTGTACGCAAAGTACCCTCCATCTCATACCGTGTGTAAGATTGCGGGGTATGGAAGTATAAGGAGACAGATGTCAGAGTCATGGGCTCGTGTTAATAACACCCTAGTATAACAAATTATTTTAAATAATACATATATATCTCAGCACTTTCATTTTCTCAGAGTATATTTTAACTTTTCCGTGATGATCTAAACTTATTGACTTAGATTCTATGAGATACTACTCTAACTAGTTTCACTATCGAAACTAGTTAGTTTCCATACTCTTCCCTCCGTTATTATGTTAGTAAGAAGACTCTGACTAGTTGTTTTCCTGACGTTGTGGAGTGGCCGAGCCATCTAAGGCGCCTTGCTGTGGAGTGCGCGGTGGCTCCCCGTCGGAGGTTCGAATCCTCCGTCGAGAATGGTTCTGTGTGTTCTCCTTAGGTTAATTTAACTTAGTTTAAGTAGTTTGTAAGCCTAGGGACTAGTAACCAAAAAGTTAAGTCCCATAGATTCACAAACATTTGAATAGTAGTTTTCCTCTCATCGATTGTCAATGGCTCAGGGGTTAAAGCCTTCTGGTATTTTTGGTCAAGGTGTTAGCTAGTACTTTTCTATTCCTACATTCATGCCTGGGGCCTGTTCTTGGTTGGAGAGTTACATTATGACACTACGCGAAGTTAGGAAAGAATCGGTTCCTGTTTGATGGAAATCAGCACTGATGAGCAGACGTTGCCATGTAAGAGGAACTGGTGATTTGTCCAGATTGTATCCCTTGTCAAAGAGCGAGGGTAGCGTGTGTATCTTTCTGGATATCAATCCGTTGCTAGGTCCCGTCGCGTGTTCAGCACATAGAGATAGGAGCAGATTATGTTGGTACTTAACGCATTATCTACGTATTTCGATTCTGTTTATTAGAAATTGCAGCTGTTAAAAATACACAGCTGTAATGACAAATTTTCTCACAGGTATGACATATTTCTGTCATGACTGGTGTTAGATCTGTGTTTGAACCCAATACTTGGAAATGCAGAGTGAAATATATTCAGAAAATTATGAAGCTAACTTCAGTGTGTTCTGACAAAGTATCGGTGGTTAAGCTAATCTTCTACAGTTTGATTTTGTGGAGAAACCTGTCATTGTTATGAAAGTCTTTGGAGTGTATTCTGTGAGTTTCTTCGTCCCACGTTAAGTGACTAATGATATGATGGTCAATCGGATGATTAAATTAAATACTTACGAATACAATTTGAGAAAATTCATTAATAAACAAATATTCCAGACATACTAGTTAAGTTACAGGTTACGAGCTAAGAATCTGTTTGTGCTGGATGCTCTTATGTGAATTGTAGTTGTAGTGCTTCACTGAGGTGATACAGTAATATGCAAGTCAGGTGATTAGCGTTTCGTGAAATGTTCGTTCCGTGAATTATCCATATACCGTGTTTGGGATTTATGTACACAGGGCTAGGCCGACTGCCTCATTTTACAGCTGAGCGCTGTATGCGGGACGTTAACACGTGTTCAAAGTACTCAATACCACTTACCAAGTGATTCATTAACATAGTACATGAAATATTGACATACATGCCCTCAATTTAACCTCTTGCGGCGGATCTATACAAGTCTGCCCTGTGTGAATATTTTATTTACCATTATCCAGTGAAACTGAGACAATTACTTTATTCTCATCCACATGAAATACATCATTCTGCGTATCAATATCATGAATTATTTCTACCCACGAATGTAGTGTATTTTTTAAAAAAAATAAGCACACACGCATGCACGTATACAAACACCCGCACAAGCATACACACACACACACACACACACACACACTCACACACTTTGAGCCTTTTGTTTCCTTCTATGTATTATTTACGAATATAATTCTGTAATTTATGGAGATGTAATACTTCGTCCATACAACGAAATGCTTTTGTTATATCAAGTGAAATTCCTACCTACCTCAACATATAGTAACAAACGCATAAATGAATAACCTACATTTGCTGTGACTACACCTTTCCTGACATCAAACTGTGAGTCTGACATCAACTTATGTGTTCTGATATGTGCTACTACGAAATTACACACTGCTTTTTAAAGAATTTTGGAATTTCTTTTCAAATATGTTGACAAGCAAACGTTACAAATAACCTTTTTTCTAAGTCTTTCTGTAAAGTGTTTCCACTAACGATGAAGGGAAAATGCCCTAATACCGAATACCTTGGCATTACGAATGAGCTTTCAGTCTTTAACCCTTTGAGTCCCAATATGTCAAAAATAAATAATCCTCTAATCATTTTCACAAAAGTTACTTTTGTCAGTTTCATAAGTGATGAATATAAGAATTGTTTATAAATAAAAAAAATGTTCTTTGATAAATGTGGCTTCACTGCGAAACCACTCGGACACACTATCTTGAGCTATCTGTGATTCTGAGAGGGTATTTTTAAAGCAACTTCGGACTCTCCCCCAGGACAATCCCAAATTACACCGTTACAATTCCATTTTGTTCTGTGGTGTACATCTTTTGTGCTGCATGGTGTATAACGACGAGATAGTCCTTGTATTGACAGGTTTCAGACTTGATTTCTCGCAGTTCTTGAGGCACCGTGTTTTTGAATTCGTTTGCATTTAAATTCTTGCACCTTCATGATGTAACATCTGTTGTGCCAATAAGTCCATGAACCACCGCAATCCGGAACTCCTTCAGTGACATTGTTGCTCCATCGCTTCTTTCTTGGAACAAAAAATGGTAATAGAGAAATTTAAAGTAGTCCATGCATACGACAATCTTAATTCAAAGTAAAAAGAATCAATAACGAATAAAACATCGCACTGGCGTGCTTTACGGCCCACTTTAGATTTGCCTGTAGTTTTGTCATTTCTGCAAACATTTCGGTCACAAATAATAAAAATATAAATAATAAAAATTGCTGGAAGATACAATTACGACTCTACTACTGTAACAATGTCTATGCACCCAACAGGTAATATACTTTCTGACCATATTTTCACAAACAGCAAAAAATTTAATATTTGAGTTTAGCTTTGACAAATATACTCTTTTTTTAACTTTGACCTCTTTAAACTATTATTTTTATATCCCTCTCACATTTTCATTATCATTTAATTTACTATTGTTAGGGAATGATATTATTGTATAAATAGGATAGATGCCAAGCTCGCAATTTTTTTATTTATTCAAGACGTCCAGTTTCGAGACTCTATGGTGCCATCATCTGGTCTCATTGATATTAAACCGCTTATTATAGTGCTCCACATAAAATTAAAAATAATAGATTACTCTCGTAGCTTTTCTGCGTAGCGTACTGGGCAGCGAATTAGTTTGTGATGCACGAACATTTCAGAAGGTGGTTCGAAACTTGCTAGGGGTGGTGGCTCAGAGCACTCGGTCAGAGGGAGCCCAGCGCGGTACCTCAGCATGCTCGGTCAGAATCCTCCACGCCCTCTGTAACGAAAAAACTGAGTTAACGACAAAAGGATAAAAATTAAACAAAATAAACCAGCGTCCACAAAGAACTGATCAAACCGAAGAACCAATGAAAACAGAGAAAAAGAAAGAGGTCGCTACGTCTCTCAACGAACAACCCAGAACGAATATGAACAAACGAGCGCAAATCATGGTTCTACCTGAAGAACAAAAAATATAAATTAAAAAAAAAATTAAAAAACAAAAACCCACCACTGGCATTTTTTTCATCTTGTTTCCTACAAGGTTTCCGCACACTCTTGTTAATTGAGTCTGCAAGATTCTGAGGTGTTCTAAGGTAACAGCGCTTTCTCTGTAAAGTGCATTTGTTCTATTTTGTGAACATATCATGAAATGGATACGAACTAATTGAAAACGTAAACTTCTTTATTACAAGTACACAAACTGGGGACCTACTTTTACAATGACTGTTGTAAATGACGTAATGACAATACTAATTTTGCATATAGATTTGTGAAATTCGGTATTACCATATTTATTCCGTTTGTTATTTTAGTAGTAAAACAGAATATTTGCTCTTTATTTTAGCGCAGAACAAAGTAACATGAACAGAGTCATATCTGAACAGAAGAATAGGTATTACAATCTACGTTAAAAGCGTCCATAGCAACCATGCCAAACATTTTAGTAGACGCATTGATTCTAATTAATGAATTTCAACCTATTTAATTGATATCAAATAATTGCAACAACAAAAACAGGTAATTTGTTGCAATGTATACACTTCCCTTCCGTTTCATTATGGAACCACAGTTGCCACAGAAATCTAGGACTCCATTTATATATGAAACTACACGTATCTGCACGTTGTTCATTATCACAGTATCCTGCGCGTTGTTGTGCAAATGCTTCAGAAGACCATTGTTCAATTGACTGTTACGTATTTCACGGCATTTTCACAAAATAGAACAAACGCACATTTTAGAGGAAGCTGATCTCCACAACTCTAAACATTGCATAATATAGCTCTATTTATTTAATAACCGTGCCGGAAACCCTTTTATAAACCAAACCGAAAAAAAAAAAAAAAAAAACACTACATTCGAGAGTAAAGTTGTAGAGAATTTTTCTCCTCTACAAATTTGTTTATTAAATTTTCGTGTCAGATGTACGGTTATTGCGTTATTTCATTTATATTTCGAGCTGTTAAAAGGCGATCGCAAAGGCCCACTTTTAGTGTTGCTACCGTAACCTAAACTGGCCCATAGTAGCCACGCCATTCTTCGTCAGTGGTGGTCCTTATATTTTCTGATTCTGCTTTTGTTCCTTTTGCGTGGGTTATCTTTCACAAAATTATAAATCGACATTTCCGACAACTTATCGAGTATCTCTTAAACTATTATTTTCCCTGTTCTCGTAAAGTCTCCACTACTCTTCTAACATTACAAATTTCCGTTCGAATCCGCTGTGAGATCCACTGGGCTATCAGTGAAACTTTTCTTGTTCCAGTGGTCTTGAGTCGAGCAACGCACGAGTCTTTTTTCGATACTTCTTTCTCTGTTGTGGTACTACCTCGTGGATATTATCTGAGTCTCCGGTATTTGTCTGTTGCTTTTCTATGCCTGTCGGATTCTTTGCTCCTCTACCCGTTTGTTACTCTTCGCCTGTTGTTGCATAAATTGCATAAGGTCGGCCAATTTCAAACACTCACAGGTTCCCTCTGGTGTGGACAATCGTAATATCCTGTTTCTGTGACATGTACTACGTGTGTATGACGCGCCGTCATCATTCTTGGTTTACCGAGTCGACATTTTCTTGTCTGAGTATGGAAAGAGAAGAAAATGTTCCTCGCTTTCGCTACTGTCCTGATTAAACTCCTCGCGTTCCACGACTTCCCTCTCAGATTCGTTCTTGCTCCAACTGATCTATCTCATTTTCTTCCATAGAGTGACCCCCTCGGTCACTCATTTTACTTCCGTTCACTAAATTATTTGGACCGTTTAATAATCGCGCTCTGTTCTTAGTTAACACCGATTTCCTACCACCAGGCAATGTTTTCCACGTTCCGTCTTCCATAAACAAATTCTATTCAGCATACATTTCTTTATCCACATGACCAGTGATGTCGACTGACATAACTTGCGACCTTCGTATCGATACAGACCAATAGGTATTGGGCAATACATAACTCTGGGTAGTAAAAGTTTATGGCTCGTTGTCTCTGTTCATAGGGCTGAGTTTTGTATGTCAGCTTCTATGCCCTAAACAGCTACCCAATCTGTTTAAACAAGATCAATAATTAATCTGTAGTTTAGCCATTCTATCAGTATGCATATGATGACGTGATAATATATTTTAACAAACATAAATTAAACCTCTGAATAACCAAAAACGCCGGCCGCGGTGGCCGAGGTGACTGAGGCGCTCCAGTCACGGTCAGCACGGCCACTACGGTCGGGGGTTCGAATCCCCCCTCGGGCATGGATATTTGTGCCGTCCTAGTTCGTAAGTAGTTCATAAGTAGTTTGTAAGTTTAGGGACTGATGACCCCGTAGTTAAGTCCCATAAGCTTAACAAACATTTGAACATTTGAATAACCAAAAAAGTGGATTCTAAGATAAAGAAGTGATTCATTCACGAAGTAATTCTTTATAAATGAAGTTTATTACTCCTTTTGGACATGAAAATGAGGAAGTGGTCTTACTTTATATATCGGTAAATAACTGAATATTTCCCCAAATATTGTTCATCAGAAGCACAATAAGTGTCACACGCACTCGAGAGTAAGTGTTCCAAATTATCACTCGTAAATTAGTGAAGTGCATCGAACAATATAGCTCCAAATTAATCAGCGATTACATAATTTGTTATAAAACACAGTTTGTCACCAACGAGTACACGATTGCTGATTTATCACAGTTCCACAGCCCTACTACCATGCATAGTTTACCACTTTTCACCTGAGACTAAGTTCTTCAAAGTCCCGTAAATTTTATAAGTCCACATATGCCTATCACTTCAAATCACAAGTTCGTAACGCGGCTTCAGATCGCCCAGCGTCACAACCTTTCACCACCACGTCCAAGTTACGAGTCCCATCCCAAGCGTTCAAAAGCGTGCTCTACCTGCTCCCAAAATTGTATCCTTCCGCGCATACTAACGCCTCACTTTTAAAATAAAATTTCCCTTCCAAAATATTATACATTTGAATATCACAGAATTAAATGCTTTCACCACCTCCCTACAAAAGTTGTTTACATTTAACAAACAAATATATATTTAACAATACTAAAAAACGGTTGAGACTGTACCTCTTTGCTCCAGATAGCCATTAAGCGTGGCGTCTCACTGTTCGAAGATACTGCCGCCATGGAAATAAAGTTACACAATTATTATTTAGTTTATCGTAACTTTTTATGCAAATATATTCAGTTCTTGTCCACAAATACATATAAGTGTTTATGTATGAATTATCTGCTGCATATCTACTATTCTTAGTCGGCCAGGAAATATTTAAGTGGCAGTCTACAACATAAAACGAACGTTACTAAGAATTATACTAAATATAATAAAATACATGTATACATGTAATGCGCTTTCCTGGGTTCATGTTTTGTGTTTCTGTGGTGGAATCTATGTTCTGACACAAGAATAGTAATACCTCAACGAAAAGCAGAACAAGAAAGTAAAATAAAGTTTATTGAAAGAATATGGAAATAACGTGGTAAGTCTTTTTAGATAGGTAGTGTGGTTCAATGCTGGCCATTTGCTTCTTAAATTGTTACTGATAAACACTACATATCAATAATTCTAAATATAAGTCTTACAATATTATTATTATAGTACTGAAATTTGTCGGCTTTTTATTTGTAAGGGGTCATTGAAATTATAACTATGGCATTTGATTCATATAATTATATTGGCCATATGATCATTTTGTGATGTTATTTGGATTTTTAGAATAATGTGTGTGGCTATATTGCATTTCAGTTGCAATCTGGAAGAGCCGCCCTCGCTCATCCAAGACAGTTATTTTCTGTTTCCGAGCACATTCCATTCACTAAACCCAAACTGTTAGCTGGTCAGCTGGGGAACCCAACAGCCTGACAAAATCCTCCTTTCACATGGAAACAGCTTCCCCCTGTATCTGTAATATCACAAACTGTCCATAAGCATCCGAGCGCATTGAGGCACAATGCTCTGATGCACGAGGCCATTCCACATTGGGGGTTCCAATCCCCTCTCAGGCATGGATGTTTGTGTCGTCTTTAGTATAAGGTAGTTCATAAGTAGTTTGTAAGTTTTGGGACTGATGACCCCGCAGTGAAGTCCCTTAAGCTTAACAAACATTTGAACAACATTTAAGTGTCCATAAAAATACCTTTTTGTGGCAAGTTTACTCACAAATTTCACTTTAACCTAATTATAGCCCATCCAAAATTTTCATTCCAACACAGCTTGCTATGCTATTTTACAATGCTGAAGTGACTCCAAAACCACCGATTACCATAAATAAAATGACACAGATTGCACTAATTTAGATAAAATAAGTGACACAGAAACCAATTAATATCCTGAAAAAATATGATAATTAATGTATTACGAATTGCTGTGTACTAAGGTACTCTATGTCTATAACGAATCCATGAAATTTAAGTCCAAAAAATGGAACGATACTTGTCTCGTTACAAAGGATCCACTGAATTGAGAGCCATGGCTCACTTCACCAAATATAAAGTGTGAGGAGGAAGTATAAATATAAATAAGGATAAATCCTGGTAAGCTGTAGGTAGGATAATATAAAATGGAAGGCAAGAGAGAAATCCTGGCTGGGTTTCACCAAATGAAAGGTGTAGGTGGGAAAAGTGTGGAAAACTGTGTAACAGCGCTTTATATCAAATGACAGGAGTGGCTGACCCTCCAATAACCAGTGAATTTAACTCCAAGACTCAATTTAAGAGCTCAAAATTCCCAAGTAAAACCCTTCCAAATATAGTGATAAAGAATACTATAACTAAGCTGAATACTGTCAATATTTGTATGTCAAATAACTTTTATTCACTAATAATCTTGAGCACTTCAGGTTATAAGGCAAAATATATATAAAGAAAAATAAAGTTTAGGAAATCAATTACCATGTTATTAGTGCGTCCACCAACACTCAGCACAAAGGTTCAAGTTTACGAACGAAGTATGAAAGTTTTACGAACTCGACGTCCAGCGAAACGAAGCAAGCGACACTTTGAGCAGAAAACAAGACACTACTCTTAGAATCATTCACTCTCTTCCCCTGCTCAAACGCAAGTCCTCGACTGAAATTGTACACTCTACACTTCTGTTACAGCACAAGTCAAGAACCACACCCTCACTAAACTAAAAGCTCCAATCCATTTCGAAACAGCAATGTACAACCAATCCTAGATCGCTCTTGGGAGATGGACTGCTAAAACTGTCAAATATCTCAGAACGACCCAATCATCAAAACTCCCGCATTTCTTCAGCAAGAGCGCCTCCCCACATTGTGAATTCTCAGGCAATGCGACGAAGATCCAAAGGAAACACCATAAACACGGAATCCTTGAGTTTTTTTCTCTTTTTGAACTCACTGAATTCCAAACCTATTATTCTTCATACTGCTCGCCATTTCAGCACCAGACGCACTATACCTGGGGGCTAGTCACAATAGGCCACGGCGAAATAGTCGTGCACACTAAGGCGCCTTGCTATGGTTTGCGCGGCCGTTTCCCCTCGGAGGTTCCAGTCCTCTCTCAGGCATGGGTGTGTGTGTGTGTAAGCGCCAACTTAATGGTCTCCGGCATCCCAAAATACTGCATGAGCCATTTATAACTTAGCACAATCCCCAGACCCAAGCAACAAACACAAACAGTCCTCTCTCTGCCATGGGTGTGTGTGTAAGCACCAATTTAATGGTCTCCGGCATCCCAAAATACTGCAAGAGTCATTTATGACTTAGCACAATGCCCATTGCCGATCAACAAACACAAACAGAACAGCCCACAGGAAGCTCCCTATATCCCCTGCATCCCATAAATATAGCACAATGCGCGATAGACAGCAAACGCCACAGAGAACAGGTATCATTTTCTGAGAACCAAAGCTGCTACGACCATAGAGAATACATCTTTGGAGCTATCACGCTTGGTGGCCCATGGGATGCCAATGGCGAAGGAACATTTGCCCTGGCATTCTCCTTCTTGTCACAAAGTCAGTTCTTCCTGGAATGCTTCCTGTTGGCCACAAATTTAGTGGAAGAATTTAATAAAGGCAAACAGGCAATAAAATACTCATGAAAATCAACTTTTGTCCTGAAATCTCTCACGGTCTATATGCCAACATAAAATTTAAGATGATGGTAGACAAGTATAACAGATATCCTTCCTAGAAGTGCTATTTACGATACACACTGGTAACATATAACATCGTGTGTAATAAAAGCTGACACACAGAGACTGATATCTGTACAAACTGCCAAATCATCATCGTAGCCAGAATAGCGTTATTAGTAAAACGCCCATATCGTGTAGCAACTCAGACGCGAGATGGAAAACTTTGAAAGCATTCTGAGAAGCTATAAGTACTCTACAAATGACATAATAAGAGTGACAAGTCTAAGACTTAGCTAAGTGACAGTTTGGTAGAAGAAACTTCGGGTATGATCTATCTGTCATACATTCCACGATGGACAGAATCGGCCTTATATCAACATAACATGGCGTATTGACTGTTTATAAACCGACAAAGTGCCTCAGTCCGGCGAATGTGTGGAAGGTATCATGTAAGGAGTCATATTTTCCTCACTCTCATTTCCTGCCTATTACGACCTCAAAATTTCATTCAACTTGTCAAGACAAATCTCTTGAATATAAACTCGATGGGGTACGGATATTTTCCATGATAATAATTACAATTTGATATGCAAATTACGAGATCATGGCGCAAGATAATAAACGCTGACGCATACTAGTAAAAGAACACATACTTGTTTTTCTAAAGCTAGGCGAGGCACCGTATGGCAGCCACCAATGACAAAAGGCAGGTGGGCGGATGGCTCCTCACCCCACTCTTTCGCAAAGGGAGGTCTTCGGGCAGAAAGCCAGTGTCTTATGGGGAACTCTGGTCGCTTATAATCCTTTTATAAGCTAGACAATGCCAAGTTCAACAAAGCATGTTTACATGGAACTCTTAGTGGCAGGTGCGACGCAAATACACTGGCGCCAGTAAGTCTAGGGACAATTCCTAAACAAGACTTTAGCTGACTCACTATTGGCCAGCAAGCCATAAGGCATTTGAAAACGCACTATCCGATTGGTAGATGCGCTTACGTCATCAGAGGATATACACAGCGAAGCAAAAGAAATTAAAGCAGACTCGCCCTCTCGCATATGCTGGTTGTTTGTGTAGTCGCACGCAAGTTTGTGGTGCGACATTCTCGCAGCGATTTTTGTGCAGAGAGGCGATAATATAGCAATGTAAGGAGCATCTCTGTCATGGATCTTAGTGAATCTCCAGTGGAGAGTACTAAGGATTGTGTGTTGCTCATAGTGTTGATTGAGATACTTCAAATCAGGTGTGAACACAGAGTGCATTAATTAACTCTTGCGAGTTCATTTTTGAGTGGCAAAGCGGTGGGTTACTTTGAGACTGACATACCACGCCAATATATAGCCAGACTAGTGTTTTGACAGGCAGTTCTTGACTTCATCAAGAAGCAGGGAAAGTGCGGATGGCAGTAGTCGATCGAGACGGACAATATGTATTTTCGAATTCAGCAAGATGCTGCTAGCAGCCATCTGTGCAGTTAACGGTATTGTGTGCAAATGCTTTAGGCAACTGCACCCATCCCCAAACAACAATAACTAATACATTTTTTAACATTGGGTAATATTTCTGACATTGCGACAGCCTCGAACATAAACTGACGAAACTGAATTAATTTTAAAGTCAAGTAGGTGTGGTTTTTTAGCCATTCTACCAACTTTATTTTACTTTGAAATTGTTTATACGTTTCATCTATCCTGTCAACCTATCTGGAACTTGGAAATTAAAAGATTTAATTCCTTTATTAATTTGAGTTTTCGTAAAAGTAAATAAAGCCAGAATTTTCAATCAGTTTTTTATTTCAGTAACTAGTGACATCACTTTAGTACATAAACTGATTCTCACTAGTTACACTTTGTTAATTTTAAGATTTTTTCTTACAGGAGCTGTCATCTATGTCTACCTTTACATATGTGATAAAGTTTCACGGATTGTAGGTAGGCAAGGAGCATCTTTCTGACTTCTACGTGACATGCTGTCGATGTCTTCCATGCAAGAGCCTCAGCTACAATTACAGTAAGCAGTAATATCAGTCTGTTATGCTCTACAAATACTCGGAAGAGTAGAATAAAAATCTCAACAGCATAGGTTTCACGTTAGAATTGCATAGCATCTATATATGGAGAAGTCTAGCAACTGGATGGTCAAGTAACCTCAGAATCTCAGGCTATAAATGGTACTGAAACATTTGCCAGGTGGATAAACTGACAGTGGTGGATCACACATTGTCGGTGACAGACAACATAGTAAAATTCACTGACACAGATGTTCTTACTGCGGAAAATACTACACCATGCGGGAATGGCCGCGTGTTTTGAGGCTTCACGCCAACGATTATGTGGCTGTTCACATCGGAGTTTCAACTCCTTCCTTGGGGGTGGATGTGTGTGGGTGTTAAAAACTCGAAGGAAAACGTAATGAGTAGGACGTAAATAGGGAATATTTATTAATTTCCATGAAAGTTTCTTTTACACGTTACTCCAAAAACTATGCTTGGTCCTCGACTTTTTGTAATATTTATATCATCTACTAACAAAAAATATTTGGTGGTCAATCACAATGAAACATTTTTTTCTGACCACTGAAAGATTGAAATAGCGGCTATGTTAGTACGATTCGGATAACACAATGTAGCTATTAGATAAGTTCAAATGTCTGTTAAGCTTATGGGACTTAACTACGGTGTCATCTGTCCCTAAACTTACAAACTACTTATCAGCTACCTTATACTAAAGACGGCACAAATATCCATGCCCGAGGGGGGATTCGAACCCCCGACCGTAGTGGCCGTGTAGACCGTGACTGGAGTGCCTCAGTCCTCTCGGCCACCGCGGCCGGCTATTAGATAAGTGAACACCTCCCACTTCCAGGACAGCATTAGGCAAAATACCGTCTGCAGTCTCTTAATGCCGGCCTGGTGAGAGTAAACTGAGACCGTTAGGTGGGGTAATAAATATTGTCCCTGAGAGCAGAGCAGGGGTTAAGTAGTTTGTCTCGGCTGACCTGATATGCATGCAGTGCGTTCTCCTTAACGACGACTAAGTGAATCTCATATTATCTATTTACACTGCTCATATCCAGAGGTACACTAAAGTATGAGCTGTATAAGTCAGGATATTATGCAGTGTTATATTTAAATAAGTGAAACGGATCTTTTCGCAATAACTCTGACTTCGTACATTGAAACTAATGGAAATACTACTACTGTCATGACATTGACAATGTCCATCGGTAGTGAAACACTGCACTAGTCAATGAAGTTTTCACATATAAGCCCGAAAAAATTAACCTACGAAGAACTGAGGTCCCTGAAGAGCAGCACTTTTCACTGCAATAGACGTTTTGAGGTGTTTACGTATAGAACAGGACATTTTTGTGAATATTTTACACTTTCATCAAGAAAAAATTTTGGAAGACACATCAGAACATATAAACTAAAGGAATATTTACAGCTATGGGGGGACATATTTCAAACACAGAGTAATTAAGATGCGCGAAGTGTGAAGTTTTTTTTTTAACAAATATAAAGGACAACAATGTTTCGTAAAAGGCAAAGTCGTAACATTTTAATTACTATGAATTAAATTATTTCCTTCCTCAATTCTATTTTTACTTATATTCGACTGTTGAAATGTTCCCGTTTTTCTCTGTCACCCTATATCTCCAAATAGCCTCATTCTGCGTGCTCTTGGCTCAATGGTTATTTCTTCACAGTCAATCCAGTTTCTTCCCTCACTCTTGACAATTCATGACTGTCGTCTCGAGGGTCATGCTCCATAGAGCGTCAAATGTAGCCTTGCACTTCCAAACTTTTAGAGGGTTGGGTTTCGACGAAGACATAGCGTAAATAATTTGTGACATTGGTGGTCTTCTTGGGCGTTTTGTAGGAAACACTAGTAAACAAGGGTCATACCCTCTCCGATGTCAAAGTCACTGTCGATGGCCATTTCGTCGAACCATGTAGTCGCATATTCTTCGCGGCGAAAATAATAATCTTTACTACGGAGAATGTGTAGTTCAACCATGTCAGGTGTAACAAACGATCTTCCGCGTCAGTCTCCAAACACCGGATGTTTACTCACATGAGACGATGTTTGTCGGTGTCCAAGATGAAGCAGTTAGGATAGATTAGGGAGTTTGTTAGTCCGAAAGTGTGGAGCCAATTTCTAGTCGTAAATCGTTTCGCCAGTAATTTTACATCTCCGAACGCGCGCAATGGTAGACAGAAACTGGTGATGTATCTTTTCCAAATTCGTAGCCAATGTCCACAATGTATCATATTAACGGGGATCGCACACAAGACGTTTTCAAAAAAAAAAAAAAAAAAAATGTTCAAATGTTTGTTAAGCTTATGGGACTTAACTACGGGGTCATCAGTCCCTAAACTTACAAACTACTTACGAACTAGGACGGCACAAATATCCATGACCGAGGGGGGATTCGAACCCCCGACCGTAGTGGCCGTGCTGACCGTGACTGGAGCGCCTCAGTCACCTCGGCCACCGCGGCCGGCCAAGACGTTTTATAACAATCTTACATTGCCTTCGGTGGGAACGGTTTGGGGAATTTTGAGTTCGCATAGCTCTACTCTGTAAGTGGGAGAGTGTTGCCGCGACGTGTGCCAACGACACCAGCGGAGTTAGGGTGATCGGCATCACGACCTCTGATAGTGAGGCCCTGATTGCGTGTTGGCTGATCCATTGTTTCGCAATATGGTTCAGTTCCCCGCACCCGGGCGTTAATTAGCCCCATTTTCCCTCTCGCATTGGGAGGGTGAACGTGACGTAGGTTACTTTAAGTACTTGTCCGATAGATGGGTAATAATCTGAGGCGGCTCGAAGTCTGATGATCTATGCCACGTGGTTAAGTTTTGCTGCCACATAGACTTTCATATATTCCACAAGTTTCTGTCGATTTAAGTCGCTGAGGTGGTGAACCATTACTTTTATACTCTGCAGTACCAATTGGCAGTTCATCACAATTGCTCTTCGCACATCTTTCGTAATTGTTAGGTCGAAGACGATAGCGTCCGGCCCGACATCACGCCAGATATCAAACGGCGCCAACGCGGCTTTCAGACAACAGCATGCAGGTGGTCCTTATCGCTCGATAAAGGATCACGAAACTAATGACGAGGTAATGAACAGAATTGGGGAGAAAAGCAATTTCTGGTATACGTTGAGTAAAAAGAAGGGATCGATTGGTATAACACATTCTTAGATATTATCAAGGAATCATTAATTTAGCATTGGAAGGAAGTGTGTGATGTAAGAAGACCAAGAGACGATAACAGCAAGCAGACTCAAATGGATGTGGGTTGCCGTTCTAATGACGCTTGCTCTGGATAGAGTAGGATGGAGTGCTGCACCAGTTTAGTTCACTTCGTACTTCAGCAGTTTAACGAATCTGTGGTGTCCTAACCACCAAGGCAAGGATGGCACCACACAACGGAAAAAGAAGTAAGAGACGGTCGCTGCCAGCGGCCCCCAATGAGATCGCAAGGTGGCCGCCACGCCCTCCTGAAGTTCGCAGCGCCACCGCCAACCGACGTTAGCTAAGCAAGCTATGTGAAATGAAAAGTTAGTTGTGTGGTAGACGTGCCCTGGAAGAGTGGACTACACGAAAGGTTGTCTGTATTAGTATGTGGCACGCTGCAGACTGTTTTAAGTTTTATTTTATATAATCAAGTCACGGAGATCTTGTCTACTATTGAATGTTCAGTTAGACATGAACAGGACATTGTACCAAGTTTGATTTTTGTTGCTGTTTTCATGATACAGCAGTGACTGTGAATAGATAAGTACTTTATGTTCTTTTGTTTCCACTATGGAAGAATTTATGTGTAAAATAAAAGTGTGTTCTGTTTTGAGTACATCGTGTCTCAGCCAGCGCCCTGCCAGCCACTTGCACCTTCCTCAATTTGCCAGTAAGCAATCCACGCCACAACGATAATAGGAACTGATTGACGTCGAGAAAGCACGAATACATTAGAATCAGCAGCTGAAGCAGGTCGTATGCGTACGCCCTATAGAGGAGGGTGACGTTCCGTGGTGTGATCCAGAGAGACTCCGAGGAGTGGCTAAAGCGCGATTGCTTAAATGTTACTGTAAGGGATACAGTTTTATCATACGGACATTTAATGGGTATATTTGTATATTTGGAGGGTGTGATCCAGAGAGACCCCGAGGAGTGGCTAAAGCGCGATTGCTTAAATGTTACTGTAAGGGATACAGTTTTATCATACGGACATTTAATGGGTATATTTGTATATTTGGAGGATCGTCTATCCATTGACCATGATCTGAGAGATGGTTACGGCCAAAATTCGCTACAGGGTGCCGATGAATCTCAAAGGGAATTCCGTCTATTCCATCAGCTGCACGAGGAAGTTATATTGCAGTCTATCGAAGGCCTAATCAGAATTGATAGCGACGATCGACGATCGCCGATGCAGGTGGCCCAAAGAGGCGATCGCTTTGGAGTCTCTCGTCTCTGGTGGCCACTTGTGCAGGGCGAGTCAGGAGAGCCGTGGCGGGATAGCCGTGCGTTCCAAGACGCCTTGCTGCTGTGCATGAGGCCGTTCCCACGTCGGAAATTCGAGTGCTCCCTCGTTCATGGCTGCACTTGTTTTCCCTTAGCATTAGTTATTTTAAGTAGTTTGTAATTTTAGGGATGATGGCCACGGCAGCGTTACAAAAATTTCAATTTGAGTCAATAGGAAGTATACATGGTTTGAGGGGGTGATACTACTGGTATTTCCGAAAGAAAAGACTATAATAAACACATTCGCTTTTCTTAACCGTTTCCGTATAAATAAATGTCAATAATCAGGAACAGCAAACGTGCAGGTGACAGTAAATTTAGATACTGTTATGTTACAGTTTAACTGTGTAAGTTTCAAACTGTCCACAGTCAACCTGAAGGAATTGAGTGGCCAGCTTGTTCACTGGACTTAAAACCGATTGAGAATGTCTGGGATGCACTTGCTAGACGTATTGCAGCCAGACCAGCACCTCCCACAACGGTTGCCGAGCTGGATGTTGCAGTCATGAAAGAATGACTAAAATCCCTCAAGAGCTGATTGGTAACTTATGCTGTCCATTCCACGCAGGTGTGCAACTGTGCTGGCTATCAAAGGTGATCATACACCATATTAGAGGGCAACGAGAACAACTTTTTCACCATTGTGGTAGTTCATATGGTGCCTCGCTCCAAGTAAGCGCCATGTACACCTCAAGTTTTGTTGTAGAATTATGCTTGTCTATTAACTTCACCACTGTACTTTCAAGAGTTAAGACAGCAAAATATCCTACTCTGTCACACAAAAATTACAATTATAACCAATATCTTAATAAAATACATTACCATGTGTATATTTTGTATGATATCTCACCTGATCCCCTAATTCTTTTGATCACTGTAGTATGCATTCCCAATCCTGTGTGGATTCATAATAGAATGTAGACATCGTTAAACAAAACAGTAAATTACGTCTGTTTGTAAACTCTGTGTGTTGAGTCGAGAGGAGTTTTTTACGAGAGTAATAGCTGGTTTACTTCAGAAATATTTATTTCCTGTGTGGTACATTCATTCCGCGCTCTATGTATATTTTCTATTCGTTGATTTCGTAGCTTGTCTGATTGTTGTATAGCGAAACTCTTAATTCATGCGACAATATTGTTCAGAAACTTGTAATGTGAAATTTGTTTGCTGATCAGCTGTGTTTCACAAGTGAAGCGATATTGTAATCGTTTAGTGCATTACTAGTAATTGGATTTCATTTCCGGTTTACGTGAATAGAATTGGAATCGTATCGTGTGAGAAAGCATGTTAGTGGTGCCAGCAAAAGAAAGGCTCAGGAAGAAGCAGCATAATTTGTGAAGAAACTGCCTAAAGTTACTTTGTTCTTAGCAAAAAGAAAAAGATTACTGCGTTGGTTGAGAATTTTAGTGAAATTTGTAACTAATCACTCTCTCTAACGTCTCTATGTATTTCTGCTAAGGAATGTTTGAAAAGTGTACGTGAATCCGAAATTATTTTGGAGCAGCATTGTGTAGCTGAGGCGGTGTTTCATGCTAGTGTTAAACTAGGCGGTAGTGAAGTAGCCAGTATTAGCAATAGATCCGGTGAAATAGGAGAACGTTAACAACTAAATCGCGCAACAGTGTATAGCGAAAGATTTAGATTAATTTAGGAACAATTTAGATGACCTAAGTAAACTTGAACACGTATGCACATCACAAAAAGTTACGCATCCAAAAATTTGTTCTTTAAAACACTTCTAAATGGAGAAAAAAAGAAAACAAAATAGCTTTTGCATTTGAAATTTTCAGGAAATGTATTTTTTTTTTTATATTCTGAAATTTATTAAACGACAGCAGGGGCTTAGTCAATACGGGAAATCTGTTTTCAGTTCAAAAATGTTCAAATGTTTGTATAGTCTATGGGACTTAACTACGGGGTCATCAGTCCCTAAACTTACCAACTACTTACGAACTACTTACGAACTAGGACGGCACAAATATCCATGCCCGAGGGGGTATTCGAACCCCCGACCGCAGTGGCCGTGGAGACCGTGACTGGAGCGCCTTAGTCCCCTCGGCCACCGCGGCCGGCTCTGTTTTCAGCCTGCAGATTTTTGACTGTAGGAAGGGGAAAGAGAAAGTTACTTTCTATGAGATAGCGCTTATCATCGCGAAAGTTCAGTGACTTTGCTCTTGCGATGGAAGAACTAAGGGTGTATCGAAAGTGATTTGCAGCATCTGATTAAAAGTAAGGAATAATATTGGCAAGAGTCCTTCGCCGAGTGGTAGAAGTCGTTAATCGTTTGGGAAAACGAAGCCTTCCTTTCCGTCGTGGCAATGAAATTTCTGGATCCCCAAATAATAGTAACTACATAGATTCCTCTGAACTAATTGCTCATTTTGATTATTTTTTTAAAAGCAACATATCGAAGATCATGTGTCTAGAGGTCGTGGACATCCGTAATATTTATCCAAGACTATTCGTGAAGAGTTTATCAGCCTTACGTGAAACTAGGTACTGAGTAAAATAGTTCGTGAAATTCAAACAGTAAAATGCTAGGGACTGGTTGCAGACTCAACGGCACACGCGGCGCATAAGGATCAGCTAGCTGTCGTAGTTAGGTACTGCTTTGCGGGTACAATACAAGAAAATTTTTTGTGTTTTTTCCCATACACTATCATACGAGAGAAAGTATTAGGAACGTAATACTACATCTCTTTAGAAAATAGAATATAATGACAGAAGATTGCGTCGCAGTCGCATGACATTGGTAGTAATACGAGTGGGAAGTGTTCAGGTTTAACTACAATAATAAAGGAAATGAATTCATTAGCGTTTTACGTGCCCCGTTCTTCGCGCTCTTAAAACCTCATTGTCCGAAAGAGTGCACAGAAATTCTAAGAAACTGTGTATTTTTTTTCAAGTTTTTTAACGATTGCATAGTTATTTTGTAATTTCTACTCATCGTTGGCCTATTATTGTGACGAATAATGGGCAACATAAGACTTCGTATAATATTAGACGGTCGTGTAATGAGGAAAAAATATCAGCAGTTCCACAGAACTTCGATACCATTAACATGTCACTTGAAGAAATTACAAAAAACAAAGCGGAAAAGGTAGAGACAGAAACGAAGCACAGTCGCTTCGTAAGAAGCTTAGACAACTGGAGAATGTTGTACTAATTGTGTTCTAGAATTGACACAACTAATAAATATTTGCAAAGGCCTGGACGTTACTCATTTAGTGGCCGTATTAGTAAAAATTCGATGAATCTGGAAACCAAGTTATGATCTTGAGTGACCATGTACATCAGTAATATACCGAAGAACGGAAATGCAATATAAAAAATTGATTTCCTGAAGGAGGAAAGTCGGAAGAACTGACTGGATGTGATAAATTTCTTTTTGTAAATGTAACTGCTGTTTTCTTGTTGAGGTCCTGTTCTTTCCTTTATACATGTTTCACGTTCTGTTTTAGTGCTTCGTCAGTTGATTTCATATCTGAATATTACATTTTTGTTTACTGATGTAGCCTCAAATGATTATGAACAGTTCACTTTGTTTTAAACGGAATCATTATAGGCACCGCGGTGGTGTGGCCGAGCGCTCTAAGGCGCCTTGCTGCGGAGCGCACGGTTGCCCGCCGTCGAAGGTTCGAGTCCTCCCTCGGGCATGAGAGTGTGTGTTTTCCTTAGCATAAGTTAAAGTTAGTTTAATTAATTTGTAAGCCTAACGACTGATGACAAAGGAATTTAAGTCCCATAGCTTTACACACATTTTGACAATAATTATAGGCTACTCATGTTTTATAGTCTCGCTGTTTTCATAGTGTTTTTCCCAACTGGTCACTGTCTAAATTGCCACAGCTTCGCCACAATTTATGTACTTGAATCTACATTTATCACTTTATCAATGTTTACTCTTTCACACACTTGAAGGTGTATCATTTATGAATTAGTTTCTTTACACATGTTGCCAACTGAAATCAGTGTGTGTATAGGACTTCTATCCGAAATATATGATTTAATGTATCAAAATGATCTTGGTGACATTTTTCCAAATTAGCTCTGATCAAAAAATAAGTTACGTGTTACAATGCAACAAGAACGCATTTTCGCTCTCGTATTATTACCAGCTCCCTTGACTTCGAGGACGAAAGCCAAAAAAACAGTCTTTATGGTAGGCCCACTCATTTTTAATTTATCATACTGATATGTCTTTATATGAGTCTCCTATGCTTTTGGGAACTTACATTCGGTAATATATGATTTAAGGCATAAGATGGATTTTGTTGTAAAATTATGCGTATTCATTAACTTCACTATTTTACTTTCAAGAAACATAGGCCTACATGACGTAAGCAGGGCCACAAATTTTTTCAAGCCCCAGGATTCCACCTGGTTTATCTGGCCCTGGTAGATTGCTGGATCTGTTCATTCGCTTCCGCGTTTTAGATGATCTTGGGACAACCAGAAAATAAATGGAAAAATTATCACAACATACATCGAGGTACCTTCATGAGAATAAATTTTGAAAATAAAAAAAATAAATAAAAAACAGTGTTGTGCATCGAGTTATTAATATTAAAATACTGTGTCATCTATAGTCACACTTTTGGTAATGGTATCAATGCATGCAACCGCAGATGGATCTTGTTTTTGACATGTAGGTGTCAGCTGGTTAACAAATGTGTCACGCACGCATGCGCCCCCGTCCCCCAACTCCGTTTATATATCACTCACGTACATACAGGAATTATTGTACGAATGGTGTGCAACTTGAATATCTGTATTGGTAAAGTATTCTTATTAAAAGAAAGACGAAAACATTTCAACATGTTCTGCAAATAATGTTTATTTATTCCTCTAACCATTTTTTGATATCATAGGCTGTCTTTAGGTGACAACCGAATGTCACAGACACAGATAAAATCAAGTGCGATTTTCAAAAATATTAATTACAAGATACAGAACTTGCTATTGGAGGGTTATCACAGTAAATACATTCAGATATAATTCTATTGTGTAAAATAAAAAAAACATTGTTGTTCATATTGATCTAAATTCAACAAATGATTTAATATAATCATATATTTTATCTTGAATAGATTTTAAACGAGGGGAAAATGAAACTAAGTATGGTTATTTAATATTAAGTTCTCATTGTGTCATATGTTTATTTACTTTCAGTACATGCAGCAGGTTCATCGTTTTAACTGGAAATCTATACACATCCAACAGAGAATGACAGCTTAATACTATATGACCAAACAAAAATTCCGTTTTCCCCTCTCTTACGTTAACCTCCAGTTGGAAACTAACTTTTTAATATATTGCATCAGTTGATAAAATTACAAGAAGATAAAAATTGTTTCCCTTATTAAACTCATAAAATTATTTCTGACGTTTCCTTGGTGGATAATCGCAGACATGTAGAACTTTACCAACGAAATAACCGTCTCTTGAATGTTATGGTCTGTTTATTAAAGGACAGTCAGAATTTCTGTGTATAGTCACTCTTAAGTGTGACATTAACAGAAAATTAGATGCAAAGATCAAAAAGTGTAGGAATCGGTTAACAGGCTTAATTACATAAATTGCAGTTTAGTGTGAGCTAAAATTATCGGACATGCCTGATGTGCATGTGCAATCACCTTCCGGTATATCTCGGCAAGGGAGATCAGGAATAGGGATAGCCTTTGGAGTAGGATAGGTAGGAAACAATGGCCCTTGAATAAAACATTTACAATAACTGCGCTTTATTACAACACATTACGTTCCACGTGAGCAATTCATACACCAATAAAGTAACTACAATTTCCCTTGTTCGTCTTACAACCATCCAGTTCCCTATTCCAAGCCGCGGTGGAGTAGCCGAGCGGTCTAAAGCACCTCACTGCGGAGCGCGCGGTTGCTCGCCGTGGAGGTTCGAGGGGACTAAGGCGCTCCAGTCACGGTCTTCACGGCGACTACGGTCGGGGGTTCGAATCCCCCCTCGGGCATGGATATTTGTGCCGTCCTAGTTCGTAAGTAGTTCATAAGTAGTTTGTAAGTTTAGGGACTGATGACCCCGTAGTTAAGTCCCATAGACTTTACAAACATTTGAACATTTTTTTGAAAGGAAGTGTTATTCAGTTCCACCTGTAAATTATATACGCTTTAATAAATGGTATTCTAAAGAAAATGTAATAGAGAAATCCGAATCCTTTACAAGCTACTTTAAATTAAAAACTCTTTAGATTTCCTCTTTCACGTCCTAAACTTCTGAAGCAATGGGTACATGCAGTACGAAGGAAATACTGGACACCATCGAAGTATAGCCTTATTTGCAGCGCTCATTTTACAAAAGACAGTCTGGTTGTAGGACGTGAATGTGGTGCAGACGATAAATACATTCTGTTAATCTGATGCCAGCAAATATGATCAAGTGTTCAGACTTATGTCTCACAGAATTGTGGCCCTGAGCAAAAAGTGAGGCGCTTGTAGATGAAATTTAAGCGGCGTGGAAAAAAGGTGGAAACAATGACAGAATTAATTACATTGCTAAAGAAAAGAAACTGTATAAGTGACAATCTAGAGAGTGTTCTTCAGAAACATTTTAGTGGTTTTGCTTTAGATTTTAAAGTCCCACAGTTGAGAAACAAACCGTGCTTATCAGAAATCAGGCGTTAAATTGAACTCACTAAACAATTTGCTCTCACCCTGCATTTCTATTTCTCTAGGGCATATAGATTTTTTTTGTCCCTTTGCTGCTAATATTAAAAATTTACAGTAATTTGTGTAATGAATATGAGAGACTGAAAACTTTTTGAACAAAGAGAGGTACCATGGTGTCTGTAAGTTGTAATCGATGCTTAGTTGAGCTTTGGCTTCTTATTTGTTGTCGGTACACTTTGTCTCGAACGTCTTATTGGTGACTTTCGTGAGGCTTAGGCAAGCGTCGTAAACAACTTTCACGACTGTAAATCTTGCCAGTAACAATGAACACGTATTGTCGAATACCAGCCAGAAACACGCCCCACAGACTGTTTATAGTACCGCGCGAGGCTTGCTCAGCCTGTAACGAAGGCCACCGTGTCTTATGTTTACTACTGCTACCAACTTCAGTGATCTACTAACTTTATTACTACAGTAGGGCAGCAAACTTGTACGTGCCACAGAAATTTTTTTTAACGAGTGCAATTAAAAGAGAACAAATGTCTGACATCACAACCTTATTACTTCCAGTATAATTTATACCACAGACACTGATCATCTGCACGCACGTATGCCTAAAGTGGCAGCATTGCATAGCAGACATTAAATTCGCCCTCTTTTGACAGATATTAATCGTGTGAATGGAATTGTTAGTTTCGACGTTTTGGATCTAATTTTCGAGTTTGTATTTTATTGAAATAAGTACCTCTATAGGCTGTCAGTGCTTTTTAATACTCGTATTAACGTAATCTGAAGGCACTTAGCTTCGATTTCGTGTCCCTAACATAATTGTTTCGTAAAATCTTAGGTTCTAAATTGACGTTGTTAACCATATTTTGCAACTGGGGCAATGACGCCATGGTGGGGAATTTAGGCAAAATGACGTGTAATACAGATGCATACATTTTGTGAAATGGGCTCTTGCAGAATGTAGAGAATGTAGTAATTTTGAAGTGCCAAAAACTGTATTTCTGACTTTTGTGCTGTCTTAATCAAGTCTAAATTATAAAATATACTTTCATTCCTATTTTACATCGATAAGTACTTGAAGCCTTCCAAATGTCTGATACAGTAGAGTGACAAGTATCAATTAGAACAGTTATAATACTTATTTACTACTACTCATTCGTCGTGTAGGTTTATCCTTGATTTTCAAATGTATGGCGTCATTACCGCGGAACCCAGGGTACTGGTGCCACTGCGTATACTTTCACAATACATTTTTAAAATAAAACTTAACAAAATACATGGCTGAAAAAAATTATAATAAAGTAGTATTAGCTGGCGAAGATGTGGTATTATTCTGTACGAAAAAGGCACACTTTTAATAAGGTAAGAAAACTGGTGCGCCATTCCCCTGATCTCCCTATATGTTATTTGTCTGAAGGCTTTAGATTTTCTACGATTGCTGACAACTTATGACGTGAACCAGATGTGGTAGTGCGGAAGGTATTTCTAATTTACTAACCCCATACAGCGATTACTTTTGTTCTGAAAATTGGGCTTATTCTGTATGTTGTGTTCAAATAATTTATGGGAATATAGTGGGGCAACGTCTTCGACAACAGCCTGTATTTCGGATGGTGAACGCTCGTCATTTTCAAGGTGTAACAGGAATGACTGCTATTCATGCTCTTTTTCAATAACGCTTCATTATTTTATCATCTACTCACAAAATTTTCCAAATTCATGGAAAAAATCGTAATTTTCTTTTATTTCGGGGGGGGGGGGAGGGGGGAGGGTGGCGGCGGCGTCACAACTTAAGCACGTGTCAACTGTGTGAGGGCACCTCAATACAGCTCTGGCTCTGAATCCCCCGCCCCCATTCCCAGAGGAAAGATTTATCTACGCCCCTGGTACAGAAGATCAAAAGCAAACAATTAAGTATTAAACTGAAACTTTTACAGGTAAAAAATGCAATAAAACGCATTTTTTCATTAAAAGCGGACGTCATATCATCGAGGATTAACCTGAAAACACAGGCCGCGAAGTATAATCCAAAATGTTTAAAAACAAAAATAATCATCCAAAATCGTAGAGCTACGCAATATGGGCTTACAATTCGTCACGTATGTCTACAAAAATTACTCACCTCATAATAAATATTATCACAGAATATATGCATTCTTCCTATTGGTTTTCGTTACAGAACTCGTATCGATACGGTAGACGCGAATAACGAAATGTATTCGTGATTTCGTATCGATAGAGAAGATGCGAGTAACGAAATGTGTTCATGAGTATGTCCGTATCGATACGGTAGATGCGAGTAATGAAATGTATTCATGAGTAACTATTCAGTATTTCGGCCGCGGTTGAGTAGCCGAGCGGTCTAAAGCACCTCGCTGCGGAGCGCGCGGTTGCTCGCCGTGGAGGTTCGAGTCCTCCCTGGGGCATGGGTGTGTGTGTTTGTCCTTAGGTTTAAATAGTTTGTAAGCTACGGACTGATGACCACGCGGTTTGGTCCGATAGATTTACAGACATTTGAACATTTTCAGTATTTCGTATCAGCCAAAGTATTCGTTACTCAGTAACAAATACATACAGTTTGCTACAGGTCTAGTGAATACTAATAGACTAATAGAATGTCAACTTTACTGGTAGGATCTATCAGCTGTTTGTGGCATATCAATTTATTCCATACTTAATGACAGAATTTCACAATTTTTTTCAAAGTCTTCCCCGACGACATATCCAACAAATTAATAACGATATCCTCTGTTATAATCTACTTAGAAAATGACTGTATATTAAAAACGAAACCTTTCATTACCAGAACAGTCAGTGAAAGAATTAATGAGAATTTTCTCTCGAACGCAGGTGTGAATTGATATGGTGTGCCATTTCTAAACAAAAATCTGGTAAAATTTCACCTTCCATCGCGATGGTCTTTGATCATTAAGTTGGCAACATCTACAACATGGTATAAAAACTTAGTCAAAATGTTAATATTGTTATAAATCCTCCTAGAATGAGTTGATTAGTGTTTCATTCAATCAAATTCAAATGTTCAAATGTTTGTATAGTCTATGGGACTTAACTACGGGGTCATCAGTCCCTAAACTTACAAACTACTTATGAACTACTTACGAACTAGGACGGCACAAATATCCATGCCCGAAGGGGGATTCGAACCCCCGACCGTAGTGGCCGTGCAGACCGTGACTGGAGCGCCTTAGTCACCTCGGCCACCGCGGACGGCTTTCATTCAGTCCATGAAGTAAATAAATAATGCTGTTCCTGCTCTATGGTTAACAGGTTTTTGTATGTACCGCTGTCTCCTCAGTAAAAGTAACTGCTGTAATGAAAGGAAGATTTCATGATAAAACTTTTGCGTTGTCACGTAATTTGCTATTGCCAACGTCACATGATTGCCAACATTATCACGAGAGGCCATCAGGACGATAAGTAAAATTTAACCAAAATTCTTATTTAAACTGCATAATTTCCAATCGTGCAGAGACTGTACAACTGAGCCTTGAAGACATCCGGTATTGATCCAATTCAGCTGTGCGTAGTCAACATTGCCTTTTATTCCCTCACTAAACTTCAATTACATTAACTGTCAGTTGTGGGTTTTCCACACAGTACATCTCGAGGTCACCTTTCATTAGAATGCTTATAGTGTGTGTGAGAGAAAGAAAACGTGCGTTGCGCTATCAGCCTACTGTACAACGGGTGAGTGACGACAGTAACCAAGTGGCACCTAAATCTATGCCATTTTTTGCATTAAGCAGGAAGAATTTCCGACAGGATTGATCGTACTTTGCGGAAATATGATATGAATTGTGTTTTTCGACCACCTTCTAAGATAAAGGCCCTTTTGTATTCCATGAAGGAACATATTGGTTTGTGTAAGGCTGTTATCTATCGTATTCCTTGCAGTTGTGGCCTGTCATATATTGGCCAGATCATCAGGACTGTGAAGGTCCGGTGAATCGAACTCAAGCGTCACACACGCTTACAACAGCCGAGGAAATCCGCTGTTGCATAACATTTTCTTGGCACCGGTCATCCTATGGAATAGAACAACACAGATATTGTGACATGCACTACCAGCTATTGGGATTGTGTTTCAAGGAATCTGTTGAAATTAAACTAGCTACCTTCCTTATATACAGATATGGTGGTTTTTATTTAAATTCTGCTTGGAATTCGGCTCTGTCTCTCGTCAAAAAACAGAGGGACAGAATTAATACTGCCTCACCTTCGATTAATAGTGATTATCTATATTTCTGATGTTAGTCATCATTGGTTGTCTTGACTCTCCGGTTACTTGTATTGTGCGTCTTACCTTTCTTGTTTTACCTTTTCAAACCGAGGTATTAAATTTCCCTTACACATAGATTCCTGAGTGGAGTTGTGCCTTGAGAATGGCAGGGTGTGCTCCTATAGAAACGTCAGCGGTGGTCGATGACGACACCCGGCAGCATACCCGTAAGTAGCCTATTCAGCTCCAGTGCCTGAGAAGGGATTGTGAGTTTAATAATGAAAATGTCTAATTTCATAAATCCTACACACATTCACTAATGTGCATTATGCCAATATGCGGTCTCCAGATAATAAATTTAAAAAACGTCCCATGTCAACCAAGACAAAGTTTATTAATATCCCTGCCTTAGCTTTATCTTTTGAAACTATAGAATGCTGAAATAATATTACTGACATTCAACCGGCACGGAGAAGCTACCGCCGTGTCCAGACAAGAAACGAAGGAAGAGCACGCTAACCGACTGAAACAGTTAGTGAATAAATTCGTGAATTCAAAGTTGCAGTCTAGTTCACTAAAACAGGGACTATTGTTTCTAACGAACAGCACGTTATAATTAGCGTCAAAACACCCACTATAGGGCTGAGGTGTGCTAATCGAAGGAAAGCAGGCAAACATCAGACGCTGAAATACCCACTGCAAGGAATCGTCATTACGAATATGCACATACTGAAAAACATTTCTGGACGAATAGTCACGTCAACGATGCTAGTTTATTTCCTAAGAACAAGTCTTTCTTCATCAATCTTTGTGTTAGCAAGGTGACAATCAATTTTTAAACTGACATAGGATTACCAGTTTCAATGTTTATCCAGCGTCTGGCCTTTATTTACAACAATCAAGTCATTCCTCCAAAAAGAAAATACTATAAAGATATTGGTGAACATATAAACCACTTTCTAAACATGCTACATTCGCTGAAGTAATTAAAGTTAATCAATAGGTTAACAAATACTTGATATCTTCAATGATTTCGATTTCCCTATTCACGTGCTGTCAATGAAGTTAAAATTTAATTTCTACATAAAATGTTTATTCAACTTCTGCAAGAATATGGTTATATTTTCTTCCAAGAAGCTAGATACTGTGTTATTGGTTACAACGAACAAATTACAGTGAAGCGAGATGCGGTGCCCAACTTTTCAAAGTACTTAAATTTCCATTTGCATTACAAGATGAAACCTCTCGAACAGAATGGATTTATCACAGCCATAAACAGTAGCCAACTGGGGATTCCAGTTGTATTTTGCGCAGATACCTAATGGCTCAAAATTCATCTGCAGTGATTCCATAGAGAGTGTTACGCTAATTCCATTATTAGTTCATATTATATTCCGATGCTACAAGAACCCTTTGAAAACCATCTAGCGTGCGTACCATGTCAGGTCAGATTTTACAGAACCAAATTTGCAAATCCCTTTTCAAACACAGAGTTTAATGACGATAAATACTCCAACTGTTATCTGCTACTGTAAAAGTTTACGCTTCGGAACAGCCAGTGCACCGAGTTTGTTCCAGCGGATTTTCGAATAAATATTTCAGAACCACCACAGTCGTAGTTACGAATTATGTAATGAATGGCAGTTGGGAGTAATCCAATATTCTTCATGTTGAGTCATTAACTGATAATGCATTAGACAATTGCTTTTAAAGCGTCGCCCCGATGATGGATGTAACTGGAAAAATGTAACCAGTAATAAAAATATTCTCATTACAAACTTTGATGAAAAGAAAAAGAAGGAAGGACGATTAGGGTATAACGTCCGTTTAATAGTGGGGTCATTAAAGAGAGATGAACAGAACAATAAAGTAAATACGATTGCTGATCTTACTGAAATTCCCAAATCCCAAGAGCGTCAGAAATATGAGTCATCTGAGAATAAACAACAGTATAAGGAACCCTTGTCGCTTGTTGTCTTTACAGAAGTGTTTCCCTGAAGCCATAGATTCATCTTCATTGATTCTTCGTGGAAATTTCCTTTTGTGTCAATTATGTCCTCGACAAAGGCTATTAAGACTTTTAAGATATTTCCTCTTCTGAAGAATCAAAACTGTATTGTCACGGACAATTACACATTATTTTCTTCTGATGTTTTTTTTTCTTTGTGTGTGTGTGTGTGTGTGTGTGTGTGTGTGTGTGTGTGTGTGTGTGTGTGTGAGAGAGAGAGAGAGAGAGCGAGAGAGAGAGAGAGAGAGAGACTAATGCTATTCTACATTTCTGTAATTCACTGTTTCAACCTGAGTTCAAACGACTCATTGAAAGACTTGTACTAACTTTTAAATCGCACATTACAAACCATGCTGAACAGTTTTACACAGAAAAAGTTATATCGAAGCCCATCAGCCCGTACACATTCATTGCATACAATACATGGTCTCGAACAGAAAAACTGAACAGAAGGCAGCATCGCACACCTAAGTCCTTTGTAGACCCACTCCTTTATCCACACATCGCATTTTGTTTTTACGCGAATGACTCAGTTCCTAATTCAGTATACAAGTATGAGAAAATCCGATTGAAAGCAGAATATTCCATATGATGCTAAGCAAGGTCATGTATAGATGAAGTCATGACATGCCACAACAGTAGTCCCGGCACATAATGAATGTTTTTCTTATTTTAAAAGATCCGACTACCTGTATGCAGGAACGCGTTTGATTTGGCCTCCTGTTGCAGCTGAATGCTGCACTGCCATCACTTAAAGCCTATCTGCAACCAACAAATATTCAGTTCATGGGAGCAGACGTCACGCTTCACGTCTCAGAGCGGTCTGCGGACATGGTAGAAAATATACCCCGTCACTGTGTTTCTGAATATGTTTTTCAAGGTGCCTCAGTCGAACGCCTTGGGGAACGTAAATGTACCCTAAAAATACTGAATCTAACTAGATAAGCACGACGCTAAAAAAAAGCCAGCCGCCATCAGGACAGAGTTGTGTATATCTATGAAGACATGCACAATGATACTATAGGAGGATGTCACCATACAGGAACAATAATCGCCTGATGTCTTCAGTTCCAAGCAGTAGCCACCTGGAGGTGCACACTAATAGTATCTTCTGCATATACATCTGCGCACCATAATAGTCTCTCAATAGTTCCTCTTGTCGCCATAGGGACTGCTACCAATGGTGGACTACTTAGAATTCGACTGTTACTGCAGGAAGTGGTGACTAATCAGACGAAAGGCACGCAACGTGATGCGCCCCAAACATTCTCATTGTTTCCGTCTCTTTCCTTTCCTTCCGGCAGTACACCACATTCCACGCCACTTGCAGACGAGTGATAACGTTTTCTGCATTACGACACGGAGAACAACATTTCCCTATTACAACTGGGACACTTAGGACGTCGAATTCGCGGAACCGCAAGAAACCATGGTAGAACAACTCTTGAACGTAATAAGAAACAGTGTTACGTATCATTTCCAAGTAAAATATTGCATTCTACCACAAGTGATGCTTTAATAGAAAGAAACAAAGTAACGAGGTATCAATACCAGAGGAAATAAATAATAAGTAATTCAGTTATGTCATTGTGACTCTAATCTAAGAAAATGAGGCGATTTTATGGAAATTGGGTCAGGAAACGAAGCAACAGAAGCTGGGATTGAGTTTTGTTATTTTGGTAGTAAAATGAGTTATAATGCACAGAAGATATAAAGTGCAGAATGGTGACGGGAAGAAAAACATTCTTAGGAATAGATACTTGTTGACATCGAATAATAATCTACATGTTGGGAAGTATTCTCTGAAGGCACCTGCGTGCAGTTAAGAATTTTGCGGAGTGAAACGTCAATGGAAAGAAGTTCAGAAAAAAAAGATAATAGAAGATTTTGAAACTTAAAGCTACATGATAATGTTGAGGATTAGATGGGTAGAACGCGTAATTAATGAGAAGATACTGAACACAAATGAAAAGAAATTTCTAACTTAAATGACTAAAAGAAGGAATCGATTAGTTACACATTCTGAGACATGGAAACGGGTCAATTTAGCAGCATTGGAGGGAAGTGTGAGGGGGAAAGATACCAGAGGGAAACCGCGAGACGAATACAGTAAACATGTTGAAAATGATGTAGGTTGACATTCTCATTCATTAATGAAGAGGGTATTAAATGATAAGGTAGCATGGGAAGATGCATCAAACCACTTTTTGGACTGAAACTATAAATACAACGTAATTACATTTTCAAAAGCGCTCTTCTTACCGTAATTATTATCCCATCAAAAGCATAAAATGTCCAGAAATGTAAATCTCGCGACGAAGTCTGGAAGGTAGATTGTGTCGCTAGTGTTCAATCCTTTCATGATGTACATGTACTGAAACCTGCGGTTAACCACTATAAAAATATGAGCAAGTTAGATTTGTATTTCACATCACTTTGTGAACTACAGAATACACGGAATTTGCGGATAAGGTACATTTTCCTATATAACTGCAAATACTAGTTGTTTGTAACCCTAAGAACTGATAACCACAGTAGTTTATTCCCATAGATATACAAACATTTCAATTTGAACTGTTGGAGTTGGAGACTTTTTCCTCTCCTTGTGAAACTAAGACTTTTGGCTGTCACTATTTTCGATGCACTAACCCACATTGGTTCTATCCTTTACTCTAGCGCTTTCACTCACGGGGAAAAAGTCAGGAATTTGTGTGTTGCAGAGGGCATTATCCGGGGGTAGCGGTGCCTGCCGGGTTGAGCGAAACTCCGACTACCTGGGTAATCTAATCAGCAGCTTAAGTAAAACAAGATTGCCGTGTCCTAGACACTGTGCCGCCACAACCTAGGCCCCAAAAACGGATTACCTCTTAGGAACCAGCTGTTGTCACTCTCTATATTGAATAGCCGGCGGTGAGTAACTATGTTGACTCAGCTAAGAAGGAACGTCTCTCAGAGCCCCAGGATTTCATTAGAGTTATTAATACGAATCTATACACTGATAGTACACAATTAAACTGTTTGACTTAATACTAAACATGACACTACAAATTTAATTCTAGTTATTCTTTTCTGGTGGTTGCATCACTGTACTGGTGGTACCACTCAGTATTGTTGAGAGCAGATAGCGCTGGTGACTTCAATTTTCTTTTCAAATTTAGTTGTCTAAGAAAAGTCCCTTATTCTCCCTCATCAGTCCATTCTCGAACAACATAATAAAAGTACGCATTATTTTACACAAAATAAATTTCAATTTACTTGTGAACTTGACCATAAGTTTCTCGCTTCCTGATTCTTGTCTTTTTACTGGGGAGTCTCATCCTTCATCTCCAGGTAATCTATTGTTACACAAAACCAAAACTGTCAGGGCGAATAAGCAGCCTTTCACTTATCATTCTTTGTCGTTTTCTTATACGGCACATTGATATTGGCTAACGAACATGAATAGGAGATGCACACTAGCACCACTGACACTGTTGTATCCCGGTTACCGTGTTCATTAGACTTTCTTGAAATCTCTCTTTATAGGCCTGATACAGCGTTATTCCAATTCTCATACATTTTACCACCTTCCTTTTCCTCTTATCTATGTTTAGAGTAATGTGTTCGACCTAAGATTCTTTAATCTAATTGTTACATTCAGAGCGTAAATTATCTTGTTCTGCTAAAACTGTGTGTACTGTATGTGTATTGGAAGCGAATATACTTGAAACTCGTCTGTTTCGGCGGAGTGAGGTGCAGAGATGTTGTCTATTCTTTCGATCAGACACGAATTTGCTAAGTACTAGTGGAGGAAGGGTTTGCTGGTGCGTAGATTACGCCCAGAACCTAGGCAGTCAACCCCAGAGTGCATCCTGCAACAAGAAAGAAAGGCTTTATATTGGCGATGTTTTCGATTCCCTTCTCCACTTTAGTTTCTGTATCGACCACTACATGAGAATGGTTTCCCAGGACTATTTTCCTCTCTAACGGCCGTCATATAGCAGTTCAGATCTTACGTGGTTGCAAATTAGTGCTAAATCGCCTTTCACGATCAATAGCGTTTTAGTAATACAATCGTGCTGTTCCTTTCTTAACTTCGTTTCTTTTCATTTTCCTTAGTGCAGTGGCCAACTTTTCCTGGTCTGTTTACGACTAAGGCAGCGTTGTTGCGGATGCAGTTTGATATCCAAATTACTCATTACTGCAACATCAGCTCTACTTGTTTATCAACTGCTTTGCATTTTGGTGAGTGTATTTAGTATTGAAGGGAATAAAATCTCTCCTTCTTCTCCTTGGGATTTAGTTTTCTTTACTCTCTTCTCTGATAGTCACTGTTGGTGCGTGTTAAGTGAATGCTGGTTCTACATCTACATGCATACCCCGCAATCCACCTAAAGGTATGTGACGGAGGGTACTCAGTACCACTACTAGTTATTTGCTTTCCTGTTCCCCTCCCATATAGAACGAGGAAAAACGAACGCTTGTATGCATCCGTACGAGCCCTAATCTGACTGATCTTATCTTTGTAGTCTTTACCCGAACTGTAGGTTGGCGACATTAGAACCGTTCTGCAGTCCGCCTCAAATTGCGGCCCTCTAATTTCTTCAACAGTGTTTCTGAGAAAGAACGTCGCCTTTTCTCCGGCGACTCCCATTTGAGTTGCCGAAGCATTTCAGTAACAGTCACGCATTGACCGAATCTGACAGTTACAAACCTATTCGCCCGCCTATGAACTGTTTCTATATCTTTCTTTAAACCGATCTGGTGGGGATGCCAAACACTTGAAAAATACTCAAGATAAGAGTTTTATATGCGGTCTCCTTTTCAGACGAATCAAACCCTCCCAAAATTCTCCCAATATACCGAAGTAGACCATTCGCCTTTCCCACGACATTCCTTATATATTGGTTCCATTTCATAACGTTGTGCAGCGAAACGCCTACATATTTAATTGCCGCGACTCTATCAAGCAGAACACTACTAATGCTGTATTCGAATATTACAGGATTGTTTCTGCTACTCATCAGAATCATCTTACATTTTCCTCCATTTAGAGCTAGTTGCCATTTGTCACACCACCTAGAAATTTGGTCCAAGTCATCCTGCATCCTATTACAGTTATTCAATGATGACACCCTCCTGTACACCACAGCATCATTATCAAACAACCGCTACGGTTTTCCTTGTTCTTCCGAACACTCGTGTCTGGCATCTGAATGGACTTCACATTTTTCTCTACTGGAATATTCTGTCGGTAGTGACTTTAATTCTGTGGATTATTTCTTTCATCTAAATCTACATCTACATCGATACTCCGCAAATCACATTTAAGTGCCTGGCAGAGGGTTCATTAACCATTTTCATAGCTTTTCTCTACCGTTCCATTCTCTAATAGCGCGCGGGAAGAAAGAACATCTAAATCGTTCCGTTTTCGATCTGATTTCTCTTATTTTATTGGGATGGTCATGTCTCTCTAAGAAGGTGGGTGCTAGCAAAATATTTTCACATTCAGAAGTAAAAGGCGGTGATTGAAACATTGCAAACAGATCACGCCGCAATGAGTAACGTCTTTCTTTTAATGATCTCCACCCCAATTCGTGCAACATTTCCGTGACGCTTCACCCCTCCCCCCCCCCCCCCGTAACGTGATAAAACAAAACGAGCTGCCCTTCTCTGAAACTTCTCAATATCTTCCGTCAGTCCCATCTGGTGAGGGTCACACAATGGGCAACATTACTCCAGCAGAGGACGCACTAGTGTGAGTAGGCAGTCTCTTTGCTGGAGCTGGTGCATCTTCGAAGCGTTCTGTCAATGAAACGTAATCTTTGGTTCGCCTTCCCCACAATATTTTCTATGTGTTATCTAATTTGTTCGTAATTGTAACTCCCAGGTATTTAGAAGAATTTACGACCTTAAGGTTTAACTGATTTATCGCGTAACTGAAGTTCAGCGGATTTTTATTTTCATTGTTTTCCCATTGTTTTTAGAGGGTTGCGACCTACGCCAACACCGTCTGAAGAGAAGGCCTCCACGCTGCCGTGCCACGTCACGCAGAGTAGGTCGCGACCGCGTCGCTCACTGGCTGGTCGATGGGGCACGGCTCACCGCATCGCATCGGCCAGCCAGTGAGCGACGCGGTCGCGACCTACTCTGCGTGACGTGGCATCGCAGCGTGGAGGCCTTCTCTTCAGACGTTGTTGCCTACGCCCAACGCCGTTGTCACTCCCGCTGATAGCGTGGTAACGGTTCCTCTCTTCCAGAAAGACGTCCAACGAACCAGCCACTTCTAGCGAATGAGCTATACGGACTATTGGGACCGATAGCAGTTCACGTCTCGACCACTCAGGCATGCTTTGGTAAGTCAGTGAAATCCCCAGCTTCCATGTGTGGATACGATGAAACTTTACACAAGTACAACTCCTGCCAGGTTCCCCTTCTAGGACTGTAAAGGGCCCTATCATCAGAGAGTGCCCCACATTCGCATGGTGGGAGCGGGCCCCGGTACTGGGAGAGGAACTCACAACTTATGTGAAGTCAGAACTGAGTCTACCCTTAATTTACCATCGCAGGCTTGCCTCGGACGTCAAATGCTTACGAAACGCGCTAATAATTTTCCTGTGAATAATTCAGATGGACTCAACCCAATCCTGAAAATTTTGCAGGAGATCTACAGAGTGGAGACATGAGTTTTTTCCGCTAAATTTCTCACAGTTAGGCGGAATTATCTGAGTTATAAGGTACCGCGAAAGAAATTCCTTATTGCCCCTGGAGGGTGGAACGTCTCTGAATTTCGAGAGTTGAGGGTTCGACGCGGCAAGTAATGTCGATGCCTCTGGCGTCAGTGTGAATGGGCTCGCTGGGAAGGCCGCCCCAGTTACGGGATTCGCAGCGTCCAAATGGGAAACTTTGGTAGTAGGTAGTACGACTCCGTCACTTGACCCGGCTGGCCCTGTTGTCAATGTCACGAACGTAGCTCTGGGAGAGGGGTCAGCTATTGCCGTTATTATATTGCACTCTTAGCCCATGAAATTAATGATACGTGTGAGGTCATCCAAATGACCACTAAAAGAAACTCGTTAACTTTCCGTTACACGATAAATCAGTGAAAAATACGGGCCGTCAATTCTACTAAATATCTAGGAGTAACAATTACGAACAACTTAAATTGGAAAGAAAAAATAGAAAATAGTGTAGGGAAGCAAACCAAAGACTATGTTTCATTTTCAGAACACTTAGAAGATGCAACAGTTCTACCAAAGAAACGTCCCACACTACACTTATGCGTCCTATTTTGTAATTTTGCTGCGTATTGTGGGATCCACACCAGGTGGGACAGACGGACGATTTACAGGAAATTCAGAGAAGAGCAGCTCGTTTTTTATTATCGCGTTATAGGGGAGAAAGTGTCACGGAAATGATGCACGAGTTGGGATGGAAATCATTAAAAGAAAGGCGTTATTTGTTGCGGCGAGATCTTCTTGCGAAATTTCTTGCACCAACTTTCTCTTCAGAATGCGAATACATATTGTTAGTACCCACCTACATTGGAAGACATGATCATCACAATAAAATAGGAGAAATAAGATCGAAAACATAAATATGTAATTCTTCCTTTTTCCCGCGAGTTATTAGAGATTGGAACTACAGAGAAATATCATGAAAGTGGTTCGATGAACTCTCTGCCATGCACTTCAATGGGATTTGCAGAGTATCCATGTAGATTAGACTTTTGCTCACTAAAAGATAAGTATATGCAAGATATATTTTAATCGATGTTAGACTTCCCACATAAGAGTGATATGAGTTTGCGACGGTCTCTGATTTGCACATAGGTATTGAGGGCCGCAAAATAATGAAATGTTTGAATTTTTTAAAGTTTTTCGTCTATAATTTAGAAACTATGCATCCTACAGAAGATTTGCAGATACCAAAATAAAAGAACATCGTGAAAAATCATAATTTCTTACCAACTTCAAGGAAAAGTCAGTTATGTTCAATTTCCTGTAACTAAAAGCAAGTTACTCCAAATGCAAATGTCATATATAAAAAAGTAGAACATAAATTTTTGAGTAAAAACAGCTCCAAAAACTTAAAGTTTGCTCCCTGCTATGCATAGATACCAATAAAACCGTCAAAGTCGTCATAGTGCTAAAATCCCGAAAAGAGTTTTTAGCGAATTCCAGTTACTTTTGAACCTCAAATCATACAAAGTCTTCCAGATATTCAGATATTTGTGCAATTTTGTACCTACGTACGTAGTTAGTTAACTCTGTATAACGAATTAATTATTCAAGTTGGTTTTATTAATGGTCATAGAATGCGCAATTGTGGGGAAAGGAGAAAAGAAGTGGCACTCGCACGTTCGTGGACTTTAGTAGGCTAAAGCTGTAAACAACGATAATTTTTATTTTTATATAAAACAACGTGTCACAAGAAATCAGCTGCCCAAATTTGCAGTAACAAATTGTAGGAGGGGGTGTGCACTATGTACACTTTGTGGCGTATTTCGCACAAAGACGCTCTGTAGACCGGACTACCACCGTCACTTCTAATACCATTTTTTCTACATCTACATCTACAAGGGATACTCTGCAAATCACATTTAAGTGCCTGGCAGAGGGCTCATCGAACCACCATTATACTATTTATCTCCCATTCCATTCTCGAATACCGCGCGGGAAGAAAGAACACCTGAATCTCTCCGTTCCAGCTCTGATTTCTCGTATTTTATTCTGATGATCATTTCTACCTATGTAAGTGGGAGTCAACAATATATTTTCGCATTCGGAGGAGAATGTTGTCGATTGGAGTTTCGTAAGTGGCCCACGCCGCAGCGATAAGCGCCGTTGTTGTAATGATTCCCATCCCAGATTCTGTATCATTTCCGTAACGCTGTCTCCCCTGCATCGCGACAATACGAAACGAGCTGCCCTTCTTTGGACTCTTTCGATGTCCTCCGTCAAACCCACCTGATAAGGATCCCGCACTGGGCAGCAATACTCCAAAAATGGACGGACAAGCGTAGTGTATGCAGCTTCTTTTGTAGTTCTGTTGCATCTTTTAAGGGTTCTGCCAATAAAACGCAGTCTCTGGTTCGCCTTTCCCACGACATTATCTACGTGTTCTTTCCAATTTAAGTTTGAAGTAATAGTAATTCCTAGGTATTTTGTGGAGTTTACGGCCTTCACTTTTGATTGATTTATCCTATAAACAAAGTTTAACGGATTTCTTTTTGTAATCATGTGGACGCTTTCACACTTCTCATTATTTAGAGTCAACTGCCAGTTTTTACACCATACTGATATCTTATTCAGTTCGTTCTCCAGTTTGTTTTGATCATCAGATGATTTTACTAGACGGTAAATGACGGCGTCATCTGCAAACAACCTAAAAAAGCTACTTAGATTTCCCCCTTTTTTGTCGACTTCCTTTCCATATGAAGTCACCACAACAAGTCGAATCATATCTCGCCTATAAGTTAGCTCCATATCCATTATCACTTTTTAACGACAACGAAATAATGCTCAAAACAAGAACAGCAGACTGTTTTAAGCTGTTCAGACCAGCCGACGGGGAACGGCCTCGCGCATCACAGCATAGCGCCTGAATACGCTCGGCCGCGACAGTACTGTAATAACAAGCAACAGTCTACGGTAGGTTTATCTTACACCGTGTTGTGTGGAATACTGGTGAATTGTATTTTTTTTCATTCTTCGAAAGTATGTGAACTAACCTCAAGAAATACTTTGGGGCAAAATGCAATATGGTGTTTTATGACTACTCTGAGGAGAGAGCTGTGATATGCATCAAGTCTGCTGAACTTTCTCGAAGAAAAGGCGCTGTGTCATCCGCTACAGTTGTATTGGATGAAACTTTGTCTGTAACTATTTCACAATAACGTTTCGTAATAAAGGAACTGAATAATAAACGCCATATCTAAATGTTGATACAAGAATTATGTGGTGAAAGTCAATATGGCGACTGAGGATGCAGACTCCTTAATTGTTGGTACATCTATAGAAAAGTCGAGACGGGTTACCAACGTCGTCACCGTTGTGGAAGAAAATTCTGACTGACCACATGGCTCATAGTAGTCAACTGGAAGAACCCGTCACCAATACATTTCTTATGCAACCTGCAATAGGCAAACAAGGCCCATCCATTTACCCCACCAAGAGTTCTAAGCTTTCTGTAGAAGCCAAGGAACATGTTTTTTTTGACGCCTTCAGTGCTGTGACAGCACCTCATTTTGCGACAGGGCAAACTGAAATTTATAAACACTTATCAAAAGAACGCGATCCTCCAACATGTCGCCTAAGAATTCATTGATCCCAAAGCCATAACTGATAAGGTTGCTGATGCAGGAGTGAAGATAATTGTGTGTTGTACACGGGTGGCAGCACGTATCATTTGAATGAAATTCGTCTCCTTCTTTCCAGAGAGCTATAACGAAAAATATCTACAATTTAGAATATTTGTCTTCCATCGAATCCGCTACTCGCCGGCACTCCGTTACGAAATAAGATCTGGAGGAACAAACAGCTGAATTGTTGTTGTTGTGGTCTTCAGTCCGGAGACTGGTTTGATGCAGCTCTCCACAATACCCTATCCTGAGCAAGCCTCTTCAACTCCACATAAGAACGACAACCTACATCTGTCTGAATCTGCTTACTGTATCCATCTCTTGGTCTTCCCCTGCGATTTTTCCCCTCACACTTCCCTCCAGCGCTAAATTCACAATTCCTTGATGTCTAAGAATGTGTCCTACCAATCTATCCCTTCTTTTAGTCAAGGTATGCCAGAATTTCCTTTTCTCCCCAATTCTGTTCAGTACCTCCTCATTAGTTACGCGATCCACCCACCTAATCTTCAGCATTCTTCTGTAGCACCATATTTCAAAAGCCTCAATCCTCTTCCTGTCCGCACTGTTTATCGTCCATGTCTCACTCCCATACAAGGCAACACTCCATACAAATGCCTTCAGAAAGGACTTTCTTAGGTTTAAATCAATATTCGATGTTAACAAATTTCTCTTTTTCAAGAACGCTTTTCTACCCATTGCCATTCTGCATTTTATATGCTCTATACTGCGACTATCATTTGTTATTTTACTACCTAAGTAACAAAACTCATCTACCTCCTTTATTGCTTCGTTTCCCAATCTAATTCCTTCAGCATCACCTGATTTTCTTACACTGCACTCCATTACCCTAGTTTTGCTCTTGTTAATGTTCATCTTATATGCACCCTTCAGCACCCTGTCCATTCCGTTCAATTGCTCTTCCAGGTCCTTTGCTGTCTCTGACAGAATTACTATGTCGTCGACAAAACGCAATGTTTTTAATTCTTCACCCTGAACTTTAATTCCTTCTCCAAATATCTCATTGCTTTCCTTTATAGCTTGCTCAATGTACAAATTGAACAACAATGGAGAAAGACTACAACCCTGTCTTACTCCCTTTCCAACCACTGCATCCCTTTCACGCCCTTCTACTCTGACAACCGCAGTCTGGTTTTTGTACAAGTTGTAAATAATCTTACGTTACCTATATTTTACTGCTGCTTGCTTCAGAACTTGAAACAGTTTATTCCAATCAACATTGTCAAAAGCCTTCTCCAAATCTACAAAAGCTAGAAATGTAGGTTTGCCTTTTCTTAATCTATCTTCTAGGATAAGCCGTAAAGTGAGTATTGCCTCCCGTGTTCCTACATTTCTCCTGAACCCAAACTGATCTTCCCCGAGGTCGGCTTCTACCAGCTTTTCCATCCTTCTGTATATAATTCGCGTTAATATTTTGCAGCCGTGACTTATTAAACTGATGGTTCTCTAGTTTTCACACCTGTCTGCACCTGCTTTCTTAGGGATGGGGATTATAACATTTTTCTTAAGGTCTGAGGGTACTCCACCTGTCTCATACATCTTACACACCAGGTGAAACATTTTTATCATGGCTGGTCCTCCCAGAGACTTCAGTAGCTCTGAGGGTATGTCATCTACTCCAGGAGCCTTGTTTCGACTTAGGTCTTTCAGGGCTATGTCAAATTCTTCTCTCATCACAGTATCTCCTATTTCAGGGCTGGGCAAATGCCGTTTCGCGAGCGCGAGCGCTCTCAGCGGCTCACGCGGCCTGCTCGCGGCTCCCCCCCCACTCCGCCAGCCATCAGTGCCCCCCACTCATACTCCTCTAGCTACACCACGCGGAACCACACGTTCTGTTTACTTGTGGAAATCGCGTCCAGTGTTCGTGATAAAGCAGAACTAGTGTCTGAAAAATGGCTGATGGGGACGTAAAATCTTTGAAAAGAAAGTCTTCTGAACACCCACGGTGGGAAGAAGAGTACTTCTTTGTGGGAACGGAAAGCGGACCTCAGTGTTTGTTCTGCAATTCAACATGGTCTTCATAGAAGAAGTACAATGTGAAGCGTCATTTTCAACTGCTTCACGAAAAAGATTCAAAATGTTCAAATGTCCTAAAATCTATCGGACCAAACTGCTTGGTCATCAGTCCGTAGCTTACAAACTACTTAAACCTAGGTAAACTAACCTACGGACACACACACACATGCCCCAGGGAGGACTCGAACCTCCATGACAAGCAACCGCGCGTTCCGCAGCGATTTGCTTTATACCGCTCGGCTACTCCACCGCGGCACGAAAAAGATGTAGTTAAAGAAGAACGAAAAGTCAAACTTATAGAAATTAAGCAGAAAAAGGAGAAAGAGGTAAGTATACTAGTAGATAATTGTTATTAATTCAATTTACTGCTGTTATTAATATGTTGTGTGCATTATCCGTCAATTTTACCTTCTCCTCTTCCTATTTACAGGTAGAAAACCTTCTAATCCACAACGCTGCAGCGATGAGAGTAAGCTATAATGTAGCTCTTAAAAAAGCTAAAACTGCGCGGCCCTTCAGCGATGCAGAATTTGTGAAAGAATGTGTTGTTGCTGCTGCAACAAGTTTGTGCCCAGAAAATCTTCCTCTTTTTGAAATCATTCCTCTTTCACGAAGAACGGTTAGCAGGCGCATTGAACAAATGGCAAACGACGTGAAAGCTCAGTTAGAGACAGGATCAAAGATTTAGTTTTCTTTTCTTTAGCGTTTGATGAAAGCACTGATGTATGTGCACTGTGCATCAGCAAGCGGCCAGCCACAGCGCACAGCCCTGCTGCCCGCCCTGCTGGCTCTCAAGGCCGCTCAGCGCTGCCCTCGCGGCTCTCGCTGCTCGCGGGCAGCTCTCGTGCCCACCCCTGTCCTATTTCATCTTCATCTACATCCTCTGCCCTTCCTACAATATTGTCTCCAAGTTCATTTCCTTTGTAGAGCCCCTCTATATATTCTTTCCACCTTTCAGCTTTCCCTTCTTTGCTGAGAACTGGTTTTCCATCAGTGTCCTTGATATTCATAGAGCTGTTTTTCTTATCTCCAAATGTTTCTTTTATTTTCCTGTAGGCTGTATTTATTTTTCCCCTATTTATACATTCCTCTACATCCTTGCATTTGCCTTCTAGCCACTCCTGTTTAGCCATTTTGCACTTCCTGTCAATCTCATTTCTTAGTCGTCTGTACTCCATTTTGCCTGTTTCATTTACTGAATTTTTATATTTTCTCCTTTCATCGATTAAATTTAGTATCTCCTGTGATATCCAAGGATTTTTTGTAGGTCTTGCTTTCCTACCTATTTTGTCCTCTGCTACCTTCACTATTTCATCTCTCAATTTTACCCATTCCTCCTCTACTGTTTTATTTTCCCCCGTTTCTGTCAATTGTTGCCTTAAGCTCCCTCTTAAATTCTCAAGCACTTCAGGTTCCTTCAATTTATCCAGGTCCCATCTCCTTATTTTCCTACCTTTTTGTAGTTTCTTCAGTTTCAGCCTACAGTTCATAACCTACAAGTTATGGTCAGAGTCTATATCTGCCCCTCGGTATGTCTTACACTGTAGAACCTGATTCCGGAATATATGTCTTACCATTATAAAATCTATCTGGTATCTTCCGGTGTCTCCTGGTCTCTTCCAAGTATACAACATTCTTTTGTGGTTCTTGAACCAGGTGTTTGTTATAACTAAATTATGTTCTGTGCAAAATTCTACCAGGCGGCTTCCTCTTTCATTCCTTTTGCCCAGACAATATTCACCTACTATCTTCCCTTCCCTTCCTTTTCCTAGTACCGAATTCCAGTCTCCCATAACAATTAAGTTTTCCTCTCCCTTAATTGTCTGAATAATTTCCTTTAGCTCCTCATATATTTCTTCGATTTCCTCATCATCGGCAGAGCTAGTTGGCATATAAACCTGTACTACTGTTGTCGGTGTTGGCTTCGTATGTATCTTGACAATGATAATGCGATCACTGTGCTGCTCATAGTAGTTTACTCGCATTCCTATTTTCTTATTCATTATCAATCCTACTCCAGTGATACCCCCAATTGATTTTGTATTTATAATCCTGTACTCGCCTGATCAGAAATCCTGTTCATCCTGCCACCGAACTTCACTAATCCCCATTATATCTAACTTCAACCTATCCATTTCCCTTTTTAAATTTTCTAATTTTCCTACTCTATTAAGGGATCTAACATTCCACGCTCCGACCCGTAGAATGCTAGTATTGTCTTTCCTGATGATCACAACCTCCTGAGTAGTCCCCACCCGGAGATCCGAATGGGGGACTATTTTACCTCCGGAATATTTTACCCGAGAGGATGACATCATCATATGTTCATACAGTAGAGCGCCATGTCCTCGGGAAAAATACCGGCTGTAGTTTCCCCTTGCTTTCAGCCGTTCGCAGTAGCTGTGTGGCAAAGCCACATTAGCTGATGTTACAAGGCCAGCTCAGTCAATCATCGAGACTGTTGCCCCTGTAACTACTGAAAAGGCTGCTGCCCCTCTTCAGGAACCACACGTTAGTCTGGCCTCTCCACAGATACCCCTCCGTTGTGGTTGCACCTACGGTACGGCTATCTGTATCGTTGAGGCACGCAAGCCACCCCTCCTCGGCAATGTCTGTGGTTCATGGGAGTGGACAGCTGGATACACTCACCTAATCACCAGCGCCCCACTAATTGCTCAACGCAATATCATGCACATACAAGAGTGGATATGAATAGAAGAGGACATTTTCCTTGAGTCAACGAGCCAACAAAGTGCGACGAAAAGATTGAGATCGTCGATGAAATCGATTTCAATCACATGGCAGAAGAAGACGAAAACGACGACGATTCTACGCCGGACCATCTTCCCCGAAACGCAGAAAAAATGAAAAAAACTTACAAGTAAATGCAAATTCAGAATTATAATTAATATAAAGGACGTTTGCAAAAATGTATCTCATTAGTTTAATACCGTAATTGAACTATATATTCAAATTAATAAATCCTTTTGTTTGACAGGTATCGGATTTTAGAGTTTTTTCATATTTATGGTACGTGAAGTTCAGAACTTAAATATCACTCAGCCAAAGCCATTCGACGCAACTCTCAAAAATTCTCGAGAAACTCGAGGTTGAAGTTATGCAAGTACATGTAAGTACCAATAACTAAAAGTGGTTGTAGCATGTGTCAGGGTAGCTCAGGTGGTAGCGTTCTGGCGTCACAAACTTGGAGTCAGTAATTCGAGTCCCATTGTGACATTTTTCTCGTTATTTTCGAATTCAGTTATATAAAACATTTTGGGACCTATAATTCCATGTGGTGTTGCAGTTTTTATTTGTGTGTATGAAGACGAGCTGAAAACCTTGTCTTCACCTACAATAATGGTTGAGTAGGTTAGCTGCTTGGAAAGCCATTAGTAGCTATGCAGATGAATTTCCAAAAACAACGTCGTAGCTATTCACAAACTCAACAAAGACAGCCGCCGTCAACTAATTGTGAAGACAATACTGTAAAAAAATGTAACTTATGTAATTTTGGTTAAAAGCATCATTATTAACAACCTTCTACAAAATATAGAAAATTACAAACAAACAAAAATACATGAAGTTTTCGTAAATATTTCCACTGCATATTAAAATTGTGTAAGTATTCGAACACAGCGAAAAAAAACTGTCATGGTGGTTTTGAACAACCGACGGTATGGTTGAAAGGCCTGAACCCTCCCCTTGAGATAGACGGACAGATGCTCAGATTTTTGAATTATTAATACTTACGTGTACTTGCAAAACTTCAAAGTCAGTTTTCTCGAGATTTTTTGAGAATAACGTCGAATGGCTTTGGTTACTTGGTATTTGAGTTCTGATCTTCACGTACCATAAATATAAAAAAATTCTAAAATCCTAAATTCATGTAGTCTCCTTGTTAGAAGTAGGTCATTTTATTTAAAATTTTAGGCTCTTTTATTTTGGTATCCGCAAAGCTTTCTCTATGATGTATCGTTTCCAAGTCATACACGCTATTTTTGGGCCCTCAGCATTTATGAACAGTCCAGAAACAGGCACAAACTCATATTACTGTCATTCGGGACGCCTAACATCGACTAATTTTTTTCCATCTTGTGCTTGTTTATTAGCCAGCACTGCTTTTTTTGTGCTACATTTCGTGGGTTATCTAAGCCTTGGACAATGGCCTCGCCGACTGGCAAAGCTTCCTGGTGATTTTTCTTTGCAGACAAACCCGCACCAAGTATAAGAATTTTCCGATTCGTTGTGATTATTACCTTTTTCTCTAAAACATTCTCCAAAACCTCAGCCGCGGCGAGGCCGTTCCCCGTCGCAGGTTCGAATCGCCCCTCGGGCATGGATGTTTGTGTTGTCTTTAGTATAAGGTAGTTCATAAATATTTTGTAAGTTTAGGGACTGATGACCCCGCAGTTAAGTTCCTTAAGGTTTACAAACATTTGAACATCCAAAACCTCTTAATGTACTTCTACTGTTTCAGCGATTCTAGTACTTAATTCTGCAAGATTTTCCTCATTAGTGAGAATCCTTGTCTCGTTTTCACAAAGCATTTCAGTGTGACCCCACATCACTGTGTCAGCCTCCGTCATCCTCTCATTTAGTAAGTAAATTCGTTTATTGGTTGTCTATTTGGGAAGCAATCGAAAATACTTCTCCATCTACTTCCACAACCTTGGTATCAACTTTATTAATTGACCGCCGGCCGCGGTGGCCGAGGAGACTGAGGCGCTCCAGTCACGGTCTGCACGGCCACTACGGTCGGGGGCTAGAATCCCCCCTCGGGCATGGATATCTGTGCCGTCCTTAGTATAAGGTAGTTGATAAGTAGTTTGTAAATTTAGGGACTGATAATCCCGTAGTTAAGACCCATAAGCTTAACAAACATTTTTTTTTATTAATTGACACCTTGTTTTCCCTAAGAACTTCCTATGTAAGCTCATCCTGTGCCTTCAATCATCTCTCCTCTTCTCTGCAGCTTATATACTTCGACATCCCTCTCCCACATAAATGTATCGAAGGCCTCACGCTGTACCCCCATGGCACGGCTCATTGGTGTAAAACCCCTTAACATGACTGAAACCAACCACCAAGCTCAGATCTTCATCGACAAGCTAGAGAAATTGCTCCAAAAATGAAGAATCAATCCCAATGCCACCAAAACCCAATTCGTGCACTTTAAACACAGCAACACGAGGACTCGCTACCAAGACCTAAGAGATGCCATAATAAAACTCTGGGGACAAACAATACAGGCCAAAGACTCAGCCAAATACCTGCGCTTTACGCTGCATAAACACCTCTCTTGGATCCCACACTATGGACATAATCAACAGAGCCCATCCGCGCCTGAACCACCTTCGACTACTCAGGAACAAGACGAACTGAGCAAACAAAGAAACAATAGTCTACACTTACAAATCTTTCATCAGACCACTCGTAGAATATCCCTAGCCTGTCTGGATGGCACAAAAGAACAACGCTTTAAACATCATGGCTACAGAACGACGAATATTACGCGATGCTACCATAATGAACCCCAGGACGAGCAACAACAGAGTATATCCAAACACCAAAAAATCCCAGTCAAAACCAGATGGTCAAACCACACGGTGCGAATAGGGGAAAACAGATTCCAAAACAAAACAGCGACAACCACACACTGAAAGGACCATACTTTGACCTCAACTATCCCAAGAAAATCATTAAAACCACCATGAAGGTGGCCAACACACTAGCAGCCGCATCACTAAACTGCGAGGACACAGATGAGGATATATTAAAACATATTACACAAACAGAAACAGAAGAAGATGACACCATCAGGCAGAATGAATAAGAGAGACAACACGAACTAAAACACTACCGTCTCACCCGATCCTTGCTGAGGTTTTAAGGTTTCCCTCAACACTAGGGCATATGGCAAGAGCTTAACATCCTGTCACGCGAAAGAAGGCGATATTAATGAGTAGAAATTCTAAAATACCAGAAAATACAACCCCTCAAAATAAATCAAATGTGACCCAACAGCATAAAATAAGTTAATATAAGGCACCAAAGAGCAATAGGCTCTGCAAGTGAACTCCTCTTCCCGTAAGGGAGAGGAATGAAAGATGAAAAAAAAAATCCTAAAGTTTGAGATTCTATTTATTTTTATATTTCCTCCTGGCGATCCTGCCTGCTGCTCTAATCTCATATTTAATTTTTGTTTAATTGTGAATTTACATTCGAAGTTACTTCTGCATTTAAATTTATACTCTCCGCAGTGAATTTTTCAAACGGGCTGGATCTTAGCACAGAGAATTCTGCCTAAGGTGACTTGCCTGTGAATGCCTGGAAAAATGTGTCAAATTTTAATAAAGTTTACACAGCTGTAACTTAACACTCCTAACTCTTAATAGAATTAAATTGCAGGACAATGTTTCATCCCTTTTTCTGAACTATTTGATATACAGGTAGTTTCACTAATTCACATATTGAACTTTTCAGATTTTTTTTGTGAAGGCCTGTAAATGATTTTTCTCTTTGCCGTTTTAAAAAAAAATGTTCAAATGTTTGTAAAGCTTATGGGACTTAACTACGGGGTCATCAGTCCCTAAACTTACCAACTACTTATGAACTACTTACGAACTAGGACGGCACAAATATCCATGCCCGAGGGGGGATTCTAACCCCCGACCGTAGTGGCCGTGCTGACCGTGACTGGAGCGCCTCAGTCACCTCGGCCACCGCGGCCGGCTTGCCGTTTTATAATTCGATTCTATGCACTGACTAACCATCTTACTTAGACACTTGACACTTTAGGTTCATATAAGAAACATGTGTATCTAGAAAGTAGACTAAAATTATGTAATTAGATTCACAAGTTTTAATTCTAGAAATATTTACATTTGATGTTCAAAACAACCGCTCCATTTTTATGGTTAATCGGTAGATATTTTTGCACCTATTGATAGTAGGTTAGTGTCTGTAGTCAACGTTTCTCCAAATAGTATCCTGAAACATTCCAAAAAATTTCAGATCTCTAGCTCAAATAGTTTATTTTTGCATAAAATAAACATGTCATAAAATGTATTTGCCGAGAAATTCTATGTAAAGTATATATTTTATCTACACCTCATCTATGCATTCCAGGTCCATATTGTTCTTGGTTTATATGTTGCTAATCTTCTCTCTTGCTTCTCCTTGCTGTCTTGGCTTCTTTAGTTACCTCAAGAACCACCTTTTCAGCTTCGACCACTCTCAACTTAAGTTGCCACCACTGATTGTTTCATATTGGACCCAGATGATATTGCTAGCAACTCTGAAACATCACATTTGCTTACTGCTCCATCATTAAAACAAACCGATTTTCTTAAAATTTACGTTATATAGAACCAAAACACTTTTTAGCAGGCATAGCAACTTCCGAGAAAGTCAAGGTAGCAGTAAATCAAACTACGGAAATGTTAATAAACAAAACAACGCTCGATAACCAAAGATATACAAGAGGAAACATAAGAGAATTAAATGTGTCTTTCAACAGCGCTGCCAACTTGAAAAACAATTGTTCTTATGTTCTGGGAGAGAAGTCTAAAGACCTGTAAAGGAGACCGTGTATAAGACGCTTGTACGACCACGTATTCAGTATTGCTCAAGTGTTTGGGACCCGCAGCAGATCAGTTTAAAAGAAGACATAGAGACGGTTCAGAGACGAGCAGCTAGATTTGTTACCGATAGTTTCGACCAATGCGCGAGTGTCTCGGAAATGCTCCGGCAACTCAATTGGGGATCGCTGGAAGAAAGACGACGTTATTTTCGTGAATTTCTGTTGAGTAAATTTAGAGGGCCGGAATTTGAAGCTGAGTGTAGTACGATCTTGCTGCCGCCTACTTACATTTCGCGTAAAGATCACAAAGACAAGATAAGAGAAATTAGGGCTCGTACGGAGGCATATAGGCATTCTTTTTTTCCTCGTTCAATTTGGGAGTGGAAAGGAAATGCCTAGTAGTGGTACAGTGTACACTCCGCCACGCACCTTACGGTGAATTGCGGAGTATGCATGTAGATGTAGATGTAGACTACAATCGACGTGTGAGAGTAGCAGAAAAACAGGCATGGCTGCACACAGAGTGATCTTTGAATTTATATTCAAACAACTTCCCGTAGTCCAATTTAAATGTCTTAGCCACCATTGATTTGAGAAACGTCTAAACCTTAATTAAAGAGTAAAAGCGAGAAATTGATTTTTTAAGAGGATTCACGAGCAAGTAACCTTTAGATGACCCAACATAATCATTCCATTATTTCTTACAATAGCTGCTTGAGGAGCGGTACTCGCCGTTTTGTGTGAATCTTTGAGCGGTAGTACCGGTAGCGTGCGTGGGATCCCACGGTAGCAACACGTCACGACGCCTTGTCGGCGATGGTCATGGAGGCGGCTGCAGCGTCGAATACGGTGTCAGTGGGAGCGGCGTCGGCAGCAGCGTCTGTTACGGCAGTGGCAGCGTCGGTGGCGGCGGCGGCGGAGGACTGCACACAGTTCTGTATTTTGATGTCGAACGCGCCTGCGGCGGTCAGCGCGCGCCTTCCCCCGTTCTGGTAAAGGCACTGGCTGCCGCAAAGGGACCTCCTGGTGCCGGACCCGCCAACTCGTCGCCCTTTCACTTTGGCCGTCTCGCTGCTCGCTTCCTTCCTCGCCCCCTGCCCAATTTCTAAGTCCCTGTACCGTGGCTGCTACTACGAACAAATTAACATTCTCTTTCTGACTCTCTGTCTCGAAACCTATTGAAAAGGTTACTTATATGTCTGGTGGAAAACCGGGTGGATTCCGGTCACTGCTAGTGTTCGGTTAGCACTGGAATATGCAAAATTTCTACTATCAAAGTTCACGAACTTTGCTAATCGAGACTTCTGTAACTACAGAAACCTACTTTGCGTCCTGTCACAGTTACCACATCTGTTGCTGTTGCGGTTTTCGTTACTCGTCAAGGTACGAAGTTGTTAAAATTATTAACCAGCCTAACGTCTGCTCCCCAAATGACATGTATGTTTACCTTTTAATCTTCTGTTGGTACGACCACTGCCAGCATCGAACCGCCTCTCTTCTAGCACGGGTTTCTGTTTGTTATTTTAAGGATGAAAGTGATAGCAACAAGGAAAGCTACAGACAGTCTGATAGTTCAGTTGAAATAAATGGTCATTCTATTCTGTAACTGACACACTGAAAGGTGAGGTAGCCTATTACACTTAGTAATAGCAACAAGGAAAGCAACAAGTGATAGCAACAAGGAAAGCTACAGACAGTCTGATAGTTCAAAATCTTCAAATGTTTGTATAGTCTATGGGACTTAACTACGGGGTCATCAGTCCCTAAACTTACAAACTACTTATGAACTACTTACTAACTAGGACGGCACAAATATCCATGCTCGAGGGGGGATTCGAACCCCCGAACGTAAGTCTGATAGTTCAGTTGAAATAAATGGTCATTCTATTCTGTAACTGACACACTGAAAGGTGAGGTAGACTATTACACTTAGTAATACAGTCAAACACTAGATACAGATTCACCCGACACTGAAACGCCTCGTGCAGGACAAGATAAAAACACACACACACACACACATATATTGAAGTAAATGATGAATCCCTACTTTTCCAAATGTTTGTCCTTGAGAATTATTAGTAGCAATTGGAAATGCAGAAATAATTGGGAATTGTGTTCTTTGGAACTGGACAGATAAATAGTGCCCGAATAAGTCATATATACACAAGGAATCAAAATTTGCCTATTTTCTGTGATTCCAGTTAAAACTTTTCAATCAATAAAATTGTTATATAAACATTTGATACGCATTCTAATTCCATTAACTAATCCTTCCTTTGAGTTCAATTTTCTGATAAGAAGAACAATACAATTCCAGACGGGGAATTCCAAAATTCTTTGGATAATTATTAATTTCATTTCTCATGGTGCAGTTTTCATATTTTGCTGCTAGAATAACTGAATTTAACATAGATTGCGATAAAATATTGTCTGCAATATTTCCATAAATATCGCTAATTATATAATTTTTAACACAAACTAATGACTGGGGTATTTCAATAATGTTGTTACCAAACTGTGGGAATTTCTTTGCTTGATCGTTACCAATTTGTTTCAAAAATTCCACAAATTTTACTTCCTGTGGCAAAGCCGTCATATTACATCTTAAAGTAACCTGATTAAATATATGAAACTTATCCCAACTTGTAACGCAATTCTCAACTGAAATGGCGCGTTACCATTTTTCAATAAAACTTTGTTTTTATGGATAATCAATGGAGACACTTGAAACGTATTATTTAAAACAATTGCTCTTTAAACCATTTAAATGAAATTATTGTAATGAATATGAGTATATTAACACTGGGTTCATAAACTGAATTGTTTAATTATATTTAAAAACTATATTTAAAAGTTGAGAATTGATCATTATGAAGAATTTAAAAAAAAAACGGGAATAGTAGCAATCGAACCTGGGACCTTAAGAATAAAACTCTAAGCGTTAACTAACTGAGGTACTTTTACCTGTATCTATATGCCCTCTACAACGGATTATAATATAGTGGCAAAACTCGGAGAATTTAGAGTATCCTCCTAAAATTTCTTTTCTTTTTACCACTCTTAACGGCTACGTGCACACACAATTTTTTTATTCGCAACATCTATGACAAACCACCTTTCGAATTATATGCGTTTCATTGGCCTTCTTGTATGATTAATATTAAAAATCTGTACGCTCAGTTTCGTGTTAGCGTATTTATATAATGATGTTGTTTCTACAATAATGTTACATAACGATAACAGAGGAAATGTTCTGCTGCCTAAGGAGTTATTTGGGTGGAAATACAGGTATTACCGTGAATCATCTTTGCATGATCATTTAGGTATATACATGACTTGAATGAAAATTAAGCAGTGTTTAAAAATCATTATGAATTGATCTACATTTACGGACGATAGTGGGATAGTCCCAAGTTTTTAAAAAACAGCAAAGCGAGTAATAATTCCCATGTTTAGCGGATGCTGGCATATGCTATTTTCCATTTTCAAACCTGTTGAAAATTATTCATTTGCTACCCTGCCACTTTAAAGAAAGGCGTAAGAGAAGAGGCAACATGTTTCCTATTAATCATATAAAGTCAGAAAGGCATAACCAAGGAAGGTAGATCATCATGCTAAAAGAGGGTCACAACGATTTAGCAGAATTTTTGCTCTTCGGTGAGGTGGTTGGTACAGTATTAAGGAAAATGTTCCCCCTATATGCAGGTCCGTGTTAAATCATTGAAATGGTATTCCCAGTCTCTCTCTTGATATGTAACGTTGCTCTCGGAAATGTTCACAGTGATATCAGACATATAGACTGAGGTTGCAAAAAGTGTGCGCTAGAACTGCTATATCGCCTTGTGCACGCAAATAATTTCGCGGAGTGCTATGATCCATTCACTGAACTCTATTTTGAATATAATTCTGTGATTATCTGTTATGTTTGCCGTTTTCAGATCCTTATGTGTTGAAGTGGTTGTTTATATTTCAAACCTATAGGAAAATATCGATTAAGTTTTGTTATATACGAAGCGCTTTTAGGTTCCAAAAGAAATTGAAGTGTACGGCATTTTAGTGCTTGGTTAAGACTCGAACGGAAATAGATGACTGTGAGTACTGGTTTGAGGGTTTCTGTGGCCGGAGAGGGTGAGTAGTCGAGTATCAATGTGCGCAAGACGAGAGAAGGGGCTAAGAGAGTACCTGCAGCAGATGCACGAACAACAGTTTCTGGTTTCGTGGGGATACATATTGTGGGACCGTTGTGTGGGAAGGGAAGCCGATGGGTTTATTTTAGCCATCATGGATGCAGAAGAAGGTAAGTAATTTTAGACTCTGGTGGACATTTACACGGTACGTCGACGCATTGTGACCGTTCGTAGTGATGTTCCCGGCTTTAAATCACGCCAAAGGCAGCAGTGCTGGCGAAGACAGCATCAAAAGCATGACAGGAGACTGAGAACACCTTTAATGGAAAGGCTATTGGAAAAAGTTGTTTAAAGTCCGTCTAATCATAGAATATTATGTGAGTGTAAAGAGACCTTGGACACAGCGAGAAGACTTGTCACTAGGAGTGATTGCTGAAAGTACATTGTTAACATTGGGACTAATTTCAGCTGCTCTAAGTATTTGGTAATGCGGTCGGTAAAATGTATGGAAGAATTGTAAGTTATTATTTGTTTCGCATGAGTAGCATACCCAGAAGTTTTAGAACATGCAAAAGGAAAAACCTAAAGTTTACATATGTAGTTTTAAATTTGTTAATCGTTGCTATCACCTCGAAGATAATCATTTGAGTTACGGAACATTGGCTTCAGTTACAGAATCAGTCTAGGTAATGTAGGAAGGAATAGGAGCGTATCAATTTTCAAGGGACAACTGATATTTTTTTAATGGAAGATAATTTATACAGTACAAATTTGTCATATTACGACTCGTAAGCTAAAAATTTTAAAAGTTTGTAAAATGTATTGAAGATGGTACCGGAAATACACTCCTGGTCATTAAAACTGCTACACCACGAAGATGACGTGTTACAGACGCCAAATGTAACCGACAGAAAGAAGATGCTATGATATGCAAATGATTAGCTTTTCACAGCATTCACAAAAAGGTTGGCGCCGGTGGTGACACCTACAACGTGCTGACATGAGGAACGTTTTCAACCCAGTTCTCATACATACTCAGCAGTTGACCGGCGTTGTCTGGTGAAGCGTTGTTGTGATGCCTCGTGTAAGGAGGAGAAATGCGTACCATCACGTTTCCGACTTTGATAAAGGTCGGATTGTATCCTATCGCTATTGCCCGTTTATCGTATCGCGACACTGCTGCTCGCGTTGGTCGCGATCTAATGACTGTTAGCAGAATATGGAATCGGTGGGTGCAGGATGGCAACACGGAACGCCGTGCTGGATCCCAATGGCCTCGTATTACTAGCAGTCGATATGACAGTCATCTTATCCGCAAGGCTGTAACGGATCGTGCAGCCACGTCTCGATCCCTGAGTCAACATATGGGGACGTTTGCACAACAACAACCATCTGCACGAACAGTTCGACGACGTTTGCAGCAGCATGGATCATCAGCCCGGAGACCATGGCTGCGGTTATCCTTCACGTTGCATCACAGACAGGAGCGCCTGCTATGGTGTATGCAACCACGAACCTTGGTGCATGAATGGCAAAACGTCATTTTTTCGGTGGAATCCAGGTTCTATCATGATGGCAGCATCCGTGTTTGGCGACATCGCGGTGAACGCACATTGGAAGCGTGTGTTCGTCATCCCCATACTGGCGTATCACCCGGCGTGATGGTATGGTGTGCTATTGGTTACACGTCTCGGATACCTCTTGTTCGCATCGACGGCACTTTGAACAGTGGGCGTTACATTTCAGATGTGTTACGACCCGTGGCTCTATTCTTCATTCGATCCCTGCGATACCCTACATTTCAGCAGGATAATGCAAGACCGCTTTTTGCAGGTCCTGTACGGGCGTTTGTGGATACGGAAAATGTTCGACTGCTGCCCTGGCCACCACATTCTCCAGATCTTTCCCCAACTGAAAACGTCTGGTCAATGGTGGCCGAGCAACTGGCTCGTCAAAATACTTTAGGCACTACTCTTGATGAGCTATGTTATCGTGTTGAAGCTGCATGGACACCTGTACTTGTACACGCCATCCAAGCTCTGTTTGACTCAATGCCCAGGCGTATCAAGGGCGTTATTACGGCCAGAGGTGGTTGTTCTGGGTACTGATTTCTGAGGATCTATGCACCCAAATTGCGAGAAAATGTAATCAAATGTCAGTTCTAGTATAATATATTTGTACAATGAATACCCGTTTATCATCTGCATTTCTTCTTGGTGTAGCAGTTTTAATGGCCAGTAGTGTAATTAAGAATTTTTCATGTTAATGCTTACTTATGGATATATAGAAGTTTCAAATAGTTGCCTCTTGCAATTTATGAAGATTTTAAGCTTACATTAATGTTTCATGGACAATGAAGGTAATAATTGGATATGGAATTCAATAGTGGAATACTACTACATTTACGAGAAGAACATGTTACATGCTAACTTTTAACAGATTCTGGAAGTCTTTTTATATTAGTTTATGCAACTATTTTAAGATTATGAATACTTTTTACCTTGAAAGAGATCAATGCCGATGTTCAAGTAATTTGCGAATTTTTAACGAAGGCGTGGATTGAAGAAGAATGAGGAAAGAAAGAAATGACTAACTGCAACAGGGCATTGGTATGAGTCAAGTGGAAATGTAAGTCGGGCGAGGCGTTTTATCCGGGAGTGCCACTTCGTACCAGCAGTCGCCTTAACCACTTTTTTAATTCTTTTTTTTATTTCCATTTAAGTCTTCTTCGGCTAGCTTCTGGACGTGTTTCGTTAATCAGTAATTACAGGTTAACCTGTTGTGGCAATATGATTGTATGTAGCTGATACAGTTGCTCAGGCTAAAATATCTTGCCTACGTATCTTCTAAGATAATGACGGAAAATTTCGAAGTTGAAAAGTTAAAGTGCTTTATATTTAGAAAAATGAGTAGTAAGAAATGATTGTAGTATGCTCCTCTTGAGTCACTTAATCAGAAGTTTCCATTAACTTTCTGTAAAACAAAGTATAGTTATTCCGTAACGAAATAATTATTCATGAAATAAACAATTTATTTTAACAAAATTAATTTCGATAAATTAATAGTTTTATTACTGCGTGAAGGCTTTCACTTTCATCTTAATGTAATGCTTCTTCAGGTTATGAATTCGAGATTGAATATAAGTCGGTCTTCCTGTAATAGTCCAATCAGTGCAGTTTTTGTCCCTTACTGTTTTAAATATGTTCGAAACAAACTTCAGTTTTCCATATATGGCAGTTTAACTTTATTTAAATAGTGTCACACAGTCTGTATCAGGTTTTTAAGGGAAACTTTTTTCCAATGCCTGTTCTATTAGAATCGACTTTTTGACACTGGTATATAGCTTGTCATCGTCTGCAGAGGTACATGTTTTGTTGTATTCTTTGTCCATGTACATAAGAAATTCAGTAGAATTGTCTCCATCGAGCTGACTGGTGACATGTCTTAATTCGTATAATGTCCCAGTAGTCAAGTACTTTTCATCTGGTCTTCACAAAAAAAGTCGGAGATATAATTTCTGCGGTATTTCTTGTTATTTTCTGAGTGTTTTGTTGGATTCATTTTCGGTTATAAAGGCCGTTTTGACACGTAAATCTGGGCGGTACAGTGGCCACTCTGTTACATTTTAGACAAAGATCTGTATCACTTAATTCTACTGCATGTAGTCTTTCATTAATGCTTATTGTATTGTTTACTCTTTTATACGAGTCTGACCTAAGCGGTGATGAATGTGACCTGTTCCTGATGTTTTGCCATAGTATATCCCAGTTTACACTTAGATATTTCTTCTCTGATTCGTTCGTCGCTTCAGCGTTTTTTCTTGTTATCCAAATTGTAGTTTGCTGCAATAGACCTGTGTCTGATGATAGCCTGGCTCTAATAACTTCTCTGAAGGAAGGATTCCCTGATATGTTTGAGATGGTAATTGATTGTTTAAACATTCATCAGTGATTGTGTACCTTCTGGCCTTAAGGCTCCGTCGAAGAGAGCGCGGGCAGAACGCGCTGTTGTCCGCCGCGTTCCGCAGCAGTCAGACACGGGCAGCGCTCGGCATAACGGTTGTTGACTGGCGCTGGTAATGTGTAAGTCAGCTGCGGAGCGTATAAACATGAGCAGTAGTTCAGACGAGGATGAATTTCTACTTCTCATTTTGCTTGCTTCAAATAAGCGAAAAAAATAAGATTATGAAATTAATATGAAACGAGAAGAATATGGTGAATTTCATCGTCTTTGCAAAGAGCTTTGATTCTGTGAAGACAGTTTTTTCAATTATTTTCGAATGTCTCGCTAACTCCATTGGCATTTACATAGAAAGTATATACGGATAAAATGTCGAAGAAAGGAGTGGCTCAAGTTGTAATTGTTACAAAAAAATCAGTTGTCTCGTTTGGAGTTGTTGATCATGATGACATCTTTGTGGTTTTGATGTGGGCAGCTAGAGCAGACACAGTGAGAGTGTTATTTTTTAAAACACTATATATATATATATATATATATATATATATATATATATATATATATATATATATATATTATGGGACTTAACTACAGGGTCATCAGTCACTAAACTTACAAACTACTTATGAACTAACTACAACTAAGGACACTACATTTCTGCATGGATTTATTCAAGGAGAAAATATTCTGCCTCAAAAGCCATTGCAGGATACAAGCACGCGTGTGCCTCGCGGGTTAGTAGGTGATGGTTTAAATTGCAGAATTATTTAATATGTCCCTTTCCTAAAGCTGCAGCCTTGAAAGATCCTCAATAGGCCACTTACAATAAATGCCTGTGCAAGAGACGGCATGTAGTGGAAATTGTTGTTGAAAAATGGCGTGTCTTTTTAGGGACAATAGACCTACAATCTGATGCTGTAAATGAAGATTTGGAAGCAGCGTACTGTCTAATATTTCCTCCGCGGCAATGCAATGCAAGCTTCAAGAGGAGCAGATTAATAACCTACAGGCTAATACATTTTCGAATATGCTAAGATTAAAAACAGAAACCAATTTCTTGCGTATTTTGTCAATAACCAGTAATAAGATATTGGCATCAAGTTGTATGTACAGTTAGAAGGCAACAATTACCTTCTGCACCATCTGCGTTGATGTTTGTCCAACCACATCGTTTTTCTCACGTTTTTTAACTGTATTTTGCACAACACCACCAGAAATGTACTTTAATTTTCAGTATTTCGCTTAATTCATTTTCGTAATAGTTTGGATTAGACAAGAAGGTATACATTGGTTTGTAATTATGAAAAATAAATTAATACCTGTTTGATTCAGACTTCTGCATATCTCCTCCCAACTGTCTTCTTAGGCGCATTTTTGTATGCTGGGTCACGTATGGCCGGCCGCGGTGGCATGGATATTTGTGCCGTCCTATTTCGTAAGTAGTTCAGAAGCAGTTTGTAAGTTTAGTTAAGTCCCATAAGCTTAACAAACATTTGAACATTTTTTGGTCACGTATGGCATACAGGAATGGCTTTGGACGCACCAGATGGATCAGATTGTCTGTTTTCCACTTGCCAGTCGCGGTCTCTGTAGAAAATCACAGCCTGCCCGCGCTCGCTTTCTGTTTGACTGAGAAGGTAAGCGCGGGCTGCCCTCTTTCTGTTTGACAGAGCCTTAAATGCTTGAAATAACCACTGGGCTACCCGCACTCACCTCCCGTCCCTCACATATTCGCACCAGTTGCACACTATTTGCAGTAGCGCACCCATCTTCCATGGGCTCTTATAGTTGTCTTTTCCGATTCCCGTAAGATGTCGAACTTTATTACCGCATCTGCGGTGAAAGAAATTAATCTTATGTCGTCAACGCATCCTCCTAAGTCCTGGGAATTTTTTTCAATATTTTTACGTTTCATTTTATTTAATGATTATTAATATTCCAAAAAGGACTCAAAATTTTTTTAAAAAAATACTGCCTTTTTATAATCTACAATAACTCGTGTGCCATTTAGGGGACATCAGGACAATAGGTGCTGTAACAGTCAACATAGGGTGTAATATTTAACTATGCCGTTTATGTTGATATGCTTTTATTTAATTGTGTTAATAATAGTACAGGCAGATTTTACATTAACTAAAGAGTTCAAAAATGTTCAAATGTTTGTACAACTTATGGGACTTAACTACGGGGTCATCAGTCCCTGAGCTTACAAACTACTTATGAAATAGCTAAGACTAAAGACGGCGCAAATATCCATGCCCGAGGGGGGATTCGAACCCCCCGACCGTAGTGGCCGTGCTGACCGTGACTGGAGCGCCTCAGTCACCTCGGCCACCGCGGCCGGCACTAAAGAGTTCCATGGAATTTTTAGTCATCAGGTAGCCAAAAAATCGCCATTCCATTCTGTCAGCCATTTTAGCACTGCTGCAACAAGTGGCAAGCTAGCGTGACCTTTTCAGTTCCAAATGTGCTGCCACCTTCCGTTTATGTGTTGAGATGCTTAGTAATGTGACCAACGTTTGAATATTATCACCAGATTAATGTTGTTCTATGTACCCCACAGGGAAAGCAGGGACTGACGAGGATAATTACATGTATACAGTATAGTTTGGTTTGCTGTCTGCTCTTTCCGACATGTCCGAAAGAACAGACGCACAACATCAAAAATAAAATGTTCAAATGTTTGTAAATCTATGGCATCAAACAACTGTGGTAATCAGTCCCTAGGCTTACTAACTACTGAAACTGTCTTAAATTAACGTAAGGAAAGCCGGCCGCGGTGGCCGAGGGGAGTGCGGCGCGTCAGTCACGGTCTGCACGGCCACTACGGTCGGGGGTTCGAATCCCCCCCTCGGGCATGGATACTTGTGCCGTCCTTAGTGTTAACTAGTTCATAAGTAGTTTGTAAGTTTCGGGACTGATGACCCCGTAGTTAAGTCCCATAAGCTATACAAATATTTGAACATTTTTTTAACGTAAGGAAAACACACACATCCACACCCGAGGTAGGACGCGAACCTCCGGCGGGAGCAGCCTCGCAGTCCTTGATAAGGCGCCGTGTCTCAACCGCTCACAAGTCGCACACTACGGCCATAGCTTCCCCATCATCAACGACCATTCGGACTTCGGTACGAGGTCAAACGTTATTACCGTATCTGCGGTCACGTAGATAAACAGTACGACGTCGTCTGGTATCATTGCATACATGTAGATTTGTGTAGTGTCTGCTATTTCATACATTTCCGAAAGAGCAGACACCACACCAATGTATATTTACTTTCACGTAATGTTGGTTGTGTGTGTTGTGGCAATGTCAATAGAGTTTTTCTTTGGTTTTCAGTATACGACTAGTTCGTTTCACTCCCCAGAAATTCTCTTGCCTATCATGATAAACAGATTAGAACAAAAATGCTCTTAAAACAAATATCGGAATAAATGTGAAATATGGGTCAGAATTATGCAAAATTAAAGATCAGTTATTGAAATGATTAATGATAAATAAGATATGCAACAGTCGCGGATCATGGGAGCAAATTCTTGGGACGCCAGGAACCATAATGGGAAATCCCCTATACTTTTATTTAAATGAAAGCTGTTATTACTACTACCAGTAACAATGCTGCTGCTGCAAATAATAATAATATTGAGAAATTAAATATTTAGTCCTCAATTTTTGATGCACAGTTATTTTTCAACCCACAATTTCGAGCAACTGATGAAATCAACATACGTTTGTAGTAACGAATCTACACCGTCTTCAGGAACATGCTAAGAATAACTGCTGAACTGGTTAGTATCTCCTAATTTAAGCAACAGCAGATTATCAGAAAGTGAAAATCTTGTTTCCAGTTGTGTTATAACTTTGTCCATCACCTCGAAACACATCTGTTCGTATTCTGATGTCAATGGATTGCCAGTGTATTCATCTATAATTTCAGCTACACTCATGGAAGTTCCAGGTTCCAAATTGGTAGAGCGCTTCGTAAAATTTAAAAAAGTTTATCAGTTCATTTTTATAATTTTTCATGTAAGCAACACATTCTGGGACGGCTTTAATGCAAAAAGGTGTCAATTTTTTCCTGAATAATGTCGAAAACTAGTTCAATCTTCGAAAATACGTTCCAAAAAGAACATCGAGTTTGCAAATTGATACTTCGAAAAACAGGGAAAAGAAAAATAAACTCAAAGTTTAGGAGAAACCACAGGCCTGTCTTGTAGTCGTTGAACTAGTTAATGTAGACGGGATAGTCAATTATTTCACTTAAAACATCAAATTTTCCTAAATGGCTGCTATTATTCTCGCGTTGCAGTTCCATCTCGTTTCACTGCTTGCCGGAATTCGTTTACCAACAATACTGTCCAGAATCGCTGTGCGTTTTGTACACCGTGGAAGAAAGCAGGAATACACTGAAGCCTGGAGGAAAAAATATTTACTGCTTATATACAAGAGTAGCTCTGCTGCAAAAATATATCCAAGCGATGCGCAAAACAGTGAACAAAAAGAGCTTGGGGGCAATTTCATGGACCTTAGCTTGCCGGCCACTTAATTATCCTGCTAGAACAGATGCACCAGTTCATTCTTCATATCGTGATTTTCAAATACGCCTCTTACCAAAGTGCACCTTATGCATAAGGCTCATGCTCTACTGTTTTCAGTCTCCTTTACTCCACTTAAAAACAAAATTCTCAAAGCCACGTTATAACTTGTGTACAAAAGAAATTTTTTCCCAATGTTTATCGACGGTATGGAAAGCCCATGTCGTTTAATATTCTTAGCACTGTCCATAGACTGCCGTTAGACACGATGTCCTCTTTCATTCATGAAACTAATTTGGCTGTAGTCACGTATTCGGTCCCTCACATACTGTAAACCTCTAATATTAAATGACCCATAGGCGTCTCAGAAATACTTAGACAGAAATAATTGTGTGTTCCTCTGACAGATGAACGTCCATATTTATCACTGATGATGGATATAGGTTGAAGGGCACAATTCCGGTTCTGGTGCAAATTTTAATTCTATTCTTCAGCCTACATTCATTTTTCTTCTTAGAAAAATCGTCCAGTTAACCCATATTTACCTTACCACTGCGTCACCTCCCTGGCGATTTAAAAAAAAGCCGCTCAGTGACTTTCTCTGTAGTAGAATTAAGTCCCAATGGAATTCTTTAAGTAATATAGACTTAATTGTTACTTTTCGTAACATTTACATATATCCTCAATCTTGTGGCAATTGGTTTAGGTATAATGATGTCTTTACTGGTAAATTGCAGCACATTCTGCGACGACTGCTAGAACTGACTAATAAATCTGTTATGTATGTAAATATCATGTGCCATTATGTTTGATCCCGATGAACTATGGAATTACTAAATTAATGAAATATGGACATTTTGTATGATCTGGTTCAGCCTAAAAGATAGGACAGTTTTTTTCCTCCTTTAATAACTTCAAACATAATTGTTGAAAATTAAATGTTGTCGTCTGAGTTCGGTAAGTATACAATTGATGCCGTCGTGTCTCGACTTCTTAAAGAGCCGTAAAGCACTCGATTGCAAAGTGGAAGTAAATGGTTTCATAACTCGCTACGATCACGGAATTTTTCAGTCTGCGCTTTAACATATATAGACCTCTCAACGACGGGAGGAGTTGCCAGAAACGACGCTCATTTTGGATTCCACATGAAACTGTAGGCCTTTTTTTCCCTGTTGAACAACTGGGGTATCTTAGCGACATGCACGTGTACTAAGTGGCGTCCAGTTTAGGGACTTGCACCATGCCACTGAGTCACGCGACATAATTATTACTATATTCGATTTGAAACGTTTCTTTGATGCTACAATCTACTACACATTAGACTTGTTTTCCGAATGTATATATTACATAGGGAAAAAATATAAAAATGCAGTAAATGAAACAGGCAAAATGGAGTACAGACGACTAAGAAATGAGATTGACAGGAAGTGCAAAATGGCTAAGCAGGAGTGGCTAGAAGGCAAATGCAAGGATGTAGAAGAATGTATAAATAGGGGAAAATAGATACAGCCTACAGGAAAATAAAAGAAACATTTGGAGATAAGAAAAACAGATCTATGAATATCAAGGACACTGATGGAAAACCAGTTCTCAGCATAGAAGGGAAAGCTGAAAGGTGGAAAGAGTATATAGAGGGGCTCTACAAAGGAAATGAACTTCGAGACAATACTGTAGGAAGGGAGGAGGATGTAGATGAAGATGAAATAGGTGATACTGTATTGAGAGAAGAATTTGACAGAGCCCTGAAAGACCTAAGTCGAAACAAGGCCCCTGGAGTAGATGATATTCCCTCAGAGCTACTGAAGTCTCTGGGAGAACCAGCCATGACAAACCTGTTTCACCTGGTGCGTAAGATGTATGAGACAGGATAAGTACCCTCAGACATTAAGAAAAATGTTATAATCCCCATTCCAAAGAAAGCAGGTGCAGACAGGTGTGAAAACTACAGAACAATCAGTTTAATAAGTCACGGCTGCAAAATATTAACGCGAATTATATACAGAAGGATGGAAAAGCTGGTAGAAGCCGACCTCGGGGAAGATCAGTTTGGTTCAGGAGAAATGTAGGAACACGGGAGGCAATACTCACTTTACGGCTTATCCTAGAAGATAGATTAAGAAAAGGCAAACCTACATTTCTAGCTTTTGTAGATTTGGAGAAGGCTTTTGACAAAGTTAATTGGAATAAACTCTTTCAAGTTCTGAAGCAAGCAGGAGTAAAATATAGGGAACGTAAGGTTATTTATAACTTGTACAAAAACCAGACAGCGGTTATCAGAGTTGAAGGGCATGAAAGGGATGCAGTGGTTGGAAAGGCCGTACGACAGGGTTGTAGTCTTGTTATTCAATTTGTACATTGAGCTAGCTATAAAGGAAAGCAAGGAGAAATTTGGAGAAGGAATTAAAGTTCAGGGTGAAGAATTAAAAACATTGCGTTTTGCCGACGACATTGTAATAATCTCAGAGACAGCAAAAGACCTGGAAGATCAGTTGAAGGGAATGGACAGTGTGCTGAAAGGTGCATATAAGATGAACATTAACAAGAGCAAAACTAGGGTAATGGAGTGCAGTGTAAGGAAATCAGGTGATGCTGAAGGAATTAGATTGGGAAACGAAGCAATAAAGGAGGTAGATGAGTTTTGTTATTTGGGCAGTAAAATAACAAATGATTGTCGCAGTACAGAGGATATAAAATGCAGAATGGCAATGGGTAGAAAAGCGTTCTTGAAAAAGAGAAATTTGTTAACATCGAATATTGATTTAAGCTTAAGGAAGTCTTTTCTGAAGGCATTTGTATGGAGTGTTGCCTTGTATGGGAGTGAGACATGGACGATAAACAGTACGGACAGGAAGAGGATTGAGGCTTTTGAAATATGGTGCTACAGAAGAATGCTGAAGATTAGGTAGGTGGATCGCGTAACTAATGAGGAGGTATTGAACAGAATTGGAGAGAAAAGAACTTTCTGGCATACCTTGACTAAAAGAAGGGATAGATTGGTAGGACACATTCTTAGACATCAAGGAATTGTGAATTTAGCATTGGAGGGAAGTGTGTGGGGTAAAAATTGCAGAGGAAGACCAAGAGATGGATACAGTAAGCAGATTCAGACAGATGTAGGTTGCCGTTCTTATGTGGAGATGAAGAGGCTTGCTCAGGATAGGGTATTGTGGAGAGCTACATCAAACCAGTCTCCGGACTGAAGACCACAACAACAACATACTACATAGTGGCACTTTTTAATTTTTCGTGCTTTTAATTTAACTATTATTGTGATTTGTATTATTTTCAGTAAAATCCCGCATAAAAAATCCAGCCTCAGAAATGCGTGTTGCAAATATGCCCTTGCTACCCTGCGTAGCCGCTTCCTGCGTGTAGTGGACGCCTGACCTATTCAGCGGAACCTGGAATCCCACCACCCGATGGCGCAAGTCAAGGAATCTACAGCCTACACTGTCGCAAAACCGGTCTGAGCCTCTGATTCAGACCCTCCACTCGGCTCTGTATCAGAGGTCCACAGTAGGTGATAGTGAGCTCTGCTTTCATCTTGCAAGCAAGACTGGCTGTCTTTATAACTTCAGATAGAGTCTCTTCAGATCCAAAGCGACACACGTCATTGGTACCGACGTGAGCCACCACCTGTAGGTGGCTGCACCCCGTACTCTTCATGGCATCCAGATGGACCCGTTCCATGTCTGGAATAACTCCACCCGGTATGCACACGCCATGCACGTTGATCTTCTTCCCGTCCTTAGTGGTCATCTCCCTAAAGCCGTCGGCACACGGAGCGTGTGTCTGAACGTGTGTTGTCAACGTGCCGAGTCCAACGTACGGCTGAACGCTTGTACGCGGCGCAACCTGTGCATACGCAGTGGCGTAGCTAAGTCACCAAGGGCCCCGGGGCAAAAATGACATTGAGGCCCTCATTAAACTACAGATAAAACGGCCCCATGGGATAGTTTTCTAAATTGCTCCATACTAGGTGAATGAAGTCGCAGGCAGAAGCTAGTAAAAAATAAACAGTGAAGAAGAATTACTAAACCACGAAAAAATGACTTCCTGTCGCGAAGCAATCCTGGAACAGTCGAGTCGCGAGTCCGCGGTGATAGCAAGCGGACTATTGTAAGTGCCGACAACTCACTCTCGATAAATTGCTGCGCTGTTAGCTCATTATTACACGAGACCTCTGATCTGTGAATGTATCTATACCGTTAAAAGGCAGAATAAACAAGTTTCGAGTAGAAACGAACCTTAAAATACATTACCTGACATCGCAGGTTGTGGAGGCGATCTGATGGATTATTAGCTTCAAAAGTAGAAAGCCAAGATAGCAAAAAGGTTATTTACTTTATGACGACAGATTTCAATGGGCTTATGCCACCATCATCTGGTCGTATAAAATTACACAAGGTGGTGATCTTATCGTTATTTAAAAATGGATGTTAAATAGTATTCGTAAAATAGTTCTTAGTCGAAATATAAAATACATCAGTTAAACATCAACAACTTAGAGTTCATAGATACAGCCATAGCAGGCCGCGGTGGCCGAAGGGACTGAGGCGCGTCAGTCACGGTCTGCACGGCCACTACGGTCGGGGGTTCGAATCCCCCCTCGGACATGAATATTTGTGCCGTCCTTAGTGTTAGCTAGTTCATAAGTACTTTGTAAGTTTAGGGACTGATGACCCGGTAGTTAAGTCCCATAAGCTATACAAACATTTGAACATTTGATACAGCTATAAATATCACTACTTCAGCTGTTTTCTGCTTCACTGATGACGCTACGATCAGTAATACAATCCACAAAAACATCTACGATCCATATTTTCTCTTCCTCTTGCACGAATTCAGAGTGCAGTTGGTCACAGCACTTCATTAGGATCTTTGATTAAGGAGAAACTTCTTGCGAGAATTCACTACAGAAAAGCTGAGTTAGTATAACGATACCGTTCTGTAATAATACATCGTAGAGACTTCATATTCAAATGTGGTCAAACCCTGTATAGTCTACCACACTGCTAGTAATTCAGCGCCTTTCACTGTTATTTCGCAAAGATTGGCAGCCATAGCAACGCCTCCTTCAACCGTCAACACACTAACGGTGGCAGAGTCCACGTCTTGTGGACAAGCGATATACCTTGTCATGTTTATATTATGAGGTGGGAACAATTTTTGGATTTCACTTCGTGCGTTTGAGGTTTGCTGGACAGGGTTCAAAAAGTTACACTACTGGCCATTAAAATTGCTACACCAAGAAGAAATGCAGATGATAAACGGGTAATCATTGGACAAATATATTATACTAGAACGGACACGTTATGACATTTTTACGCAGTTTGGGTGCTTAGATCCAGAGAAATCAGTACCCAGAACAACCACCTCTAGTCGTATTAACGGCCTTGATACGACTGGGCATTGGGTCAAACAGAGCTTGGATGGCGTGTACAGTTACAGATGCCCATGCAGCTTCAACACGTTGCCATAGTTCATCAATACTAGTGACTCGCGTATAGTGACGAGCCAATTGCTCGGCCACCATTGAGCAGTCGTTTTCATTTGGTGAGAGCTCTGGAGAATGTGCTGGCCAGGGCAGCAGTCGAACATTTTCCGTATCCAGAAAGGCCCGTACAGGACCTACAACATGCGGTCATGCATTATCCTGCTGAAATGTATGGTATTCGTAGGGACCGAATGCAGGGTAGAACCTTCCGTCGTAACACATCTGAAATGTAATGGCCACTGTTCAAAGTGCCGTCGATGCGAACAAGAGGTGACAGAGACGTGTAAACAAGGGCAGCCCATACCATCACACCGGGTGATACGCCAGTATGGCGATGACGAATAAACGCTTCCAATGTACGTTCACCACGATGTCGCCAAACAAGGAAGCGTCCATCATGATGCTGTAAACAGAACCTGGATCCATCCGAAAAATATAACGTTTTGCCATTCGCGCACCCAGGTTCGTCGTTGCGTGCACCATCGCAGGCGCTCCCGTCTGTGATGCAGATCAAGGGTAACCGCGGCCATGGTCTCCGAGCTGATAATCCATGCTGCTGCAAACATCGTCAAACTGTTCGTGTAGATGGTTGTTGTCTTGCAAACGTCCCCATCTGTAGACTCAGGAATCGAGACGTGGCTGTACGATCCGTTAGAGCCAAGCGGATAAAATGCCTGTCATCTCGGCTGCTAGTGATACGAGGCCGTTGGGATCCAGCACGGCGTACCGTGTTGCCGTGCTGAGCCCACCTATTCCGTATTCTGCGAACAGTCATTGGATCGCGACCAACGCGAGCAGCATTGTCGCGATACGATAAACTGCAATCGCGATAGGCTACAATCCGACCCTTTATCAAAGTCGGAAACGTGATGGTAGGCATTTCTCCTCCTTACACGAGGCATCAAAACACACGTTTCACCAGGCAACGATGGTCAACTGCTGTTTGTGTATGAGAAACCGGTTGGAAACTTTCTTCATGTCAGCATGTTGTAGGTGTCGCCACCGGCGTCAATCTTGTGTGAATGCTCTGATAAGCTGATCATTTGTGTATCACAGCATTTCTTCCTGTCTGTTAAATTTCACGTCTGTAGCACGTGATCTTCGTAGTATAGCAATTTTAATGGCCAGGAGTGTAAAAGTCGAGGACTGAGGCGCTCCAGTCACGGTCTGCACGGACACTACGGTCGGGGATTCGAATACCCCCTCGGGCATGGATATTTGTGCCGTCCTTAGTCTGAGCTAGTTCATAAGTAGTTTGTAAGCTTAGGGACTGATGACCCTGTAGTTAAGTCCCATAGGTTCTACAAACATTTGAACATTTGAATTGTAAAAGTCGAAAATCATTCATTCAACTAAAATATTATATACAGAAGAACGTCGATTAACAGAAGTAACGGGGGGACATGAATGTTCGGAAAACCGGTTTATTCGAAAATCAAACTGTGCACTTCCATTTGACAATAAGAAGTAATGTATAGTAAATTTATTTATATAGTATTTGGAGGCGCGCGATTCTTTTGACAGCGCCGAGCGGCACGTCGCAACACTTGGAAGGCGCAGCTGTTGCTGTGAGCAGCTTTGATGCTGCCGCTATGCTGACTAAAGTGTGTCGATTGTTGTATACACCGACTGTCGTGTTAAGGCCCCATTAGAAGCAATGTTCCACCATCCGGAGGTGCAGTGTGGCTTCTGTAGGAAACTTGGTTTGAGGGGTGGGCACTCTGCTGTAACTTTTTTCGAAGGTCGCTGACAGAGGCCGAGGGGCCCCTAGAGATCGGGGGCCCCGGGGCACTGCCCCGCCTAGCCCTATGATAGCTACGCCACTGTGCATACGAGACGTGCCTCAACGAGCAACACGCGACCACAGCGCGCTCCAGCGACAGTTGTCGGCGGCATCAGGTTCTCGAATCACACTGTTTACCAAATCGAAAGAGTGGCATTCCTGCTTTACGTCTATTAAATCGATAATTCCGCGCTTGTGCATATGTTCGTTATGTTCTGTTCCAATGTTCAAATGTTTGTATAGCTTATGGGGCTTAACTACGGGGTCATCAGTCCCTAAACTTACAAACTACTTATGAACTAGCTAACACTAAGGACGACACAAATATCCATGCCCGACGGGGGATTCAAACCCCCGACCGTAGTGGCCGTGCAGACCGTGACGGACGCGCCGCAATCCCCTCGCCCACCGCGGCCGGCGTTATGATACAGGCCTAAATATCTATGAACAAGACTCTTATGAAAGTTGCATGTCATATCAATACGTGCAGCAAATTATAAAAGTTTCACGACAAACTGTGCGATATAAAATTAGAAAAGGCCTTCACATGAGTCAAACATTATTGCAACAGTCTCGCTCTTTAATAACGTAAGGTCATTCTCCCACGAGCATGGTCTATTGAGCAGAAGAATGTTAAGAACGTGGAAAATGCAATACGTGAAACAATAAAGTGCGTATTTTACTCCAAGTAAGGTGCAAACTGTCCTGTTCATAAAACTAGTCCAACTAACTCACTCCTCAGAGAATGCGCCTTTATGTCTAAATAGCATCGAATGTTGTGTATTATAGTTCTATGAAATGTATAGGAAAGTCTTTGAGATTATCAGAAAACCCGAATAAATACATTCATAAGACCAAAGTTATATACATAAAACCCATGAAATACGACGGGCCGGCCGCGGTGGCCGAGGGTACTGAGGCGCTCCAGTCACGGTCTGCACGGCCACTACGGTCGGGGGTTCGAATTCCCCCTCGGGCATGGATATTTGTGCCGTCCTTAGTCTTAGCTAGTTCATAAGTAGTTTGTAAGTTTAGGGACTGATGACCCCGTAGTTAAGTCCCATAAGCTTAACATACATTTGAACATTTAAAATACGACGGCCAATATGGCGTCTTCATCGCTTTACCGAAGAAAGCTGCCCTCTCTCCGGATAGCCACGCGGTGTGACGTCGGTGACGTTCTCCCACCTTATTGGTGATCGTTGAGACGAACGTTGAGAACATTTGGCTTGCTGGATACAGCGCGACACGTTGGGAAAGCCTACCCAACGTGCGGTTCACACGTTGGCCACACTCGTTCAGATACACGCTCCGTGTGCCGACGGCTTAAGGATCTCCATTACCCGCCTTATGTTGGAACTCCATCCTCTATTATAGCCCGGATCTTGGAAGCTGGGAGGTGACGTTAGGATAAGCGACTCCATCCGGCTCAGGAGCATAGTGTGACACAGATAGTGCCTCGAACCTGTTGGAAATTCGAACTGAGTCACCCGAGAGGTCTTTCGCTTCCTGCCACGCACAGGATCGACATCCCATGCTACAACTGTTGGAGTGTCTGCCTCATTGCGAACAGTTACAGGGCTTGTGGCGGCCGTGGGCCGATCGGTGTTCACACCGAACGCGACGGACGTCCGTTCGGTTCCAACGGGCCGGCTGCGGTGGCCGAGCGTACTGCGGCGCGCCAGCCACGGTGTGCACGGCCGCTGCGGTCGGGGGTTCGAATCCCCCCTCGGGCATGGATGTTTGTGCCGTCTTTAGTATAAGCTACTTCATAAGCAGTTTGTAAGTTCAGGGACTGATGTCCCCGTAGTTAAGTGCCATAAGCTCTACAAACATTTGAACATTTTAGTTCCAACGGCCGGATGACAACAACGGTGCCTCTATAACGCAACCTCGAGCTGTGCAACCGAGGTTAACACAGCCTGAAGCTGGGAGGGAAGTGTCACCAACTCAGCTTCCATCTACACACAGCAGCCACAGTCCCTATTCATTACTACAGTACCGAGAGAAATGAACGACTAAAAAGGCGCGATGTAGAAACGACAATGGGTAACTAAGGTAAGCAAAGACGACTGGAGCTGGTACAACTCTAACGAAAACAAAGCAGCAGACGGTCGCGATTCACACGGCGGAAGTATACATTAACCTGATATTTAACTCGAATCAGTCTGATGTACACGTGATCATACCATAAATTTAATAAATTGAAACAAGAACCCCACAGATTAGTCAAAATATGTCGCTTCTAGTAATAAGCCAGTCACAATTACAAGGGGCGGTGTGCTCTGCTGCGATGTGCTCTCGGCAACGGCTACGCAGTAACTCCATAGTAAAGCCATGTTAGCTGATGGTACGAAGTCAAGTCAGTCAATCACTCGGATTGTTGCCCCCGTAACTTCTGAAAAGGCTCCTTTGCCTCTTCAGGAACCCCTCCGCTGTGGTTGCACGTACCATACTATTGTCTGCATCACTGAGGCACACAAGCCGCCACACGTCAGCAATGTCTGTGTTTATGAGAGTGGTACGCTTAAAATGTCAGCTATAATCATGGTAAACTAATGTATCTCATATACTCTCATTAATAATTATCCTGTCATCGTAATCCAACAGTTCCTTACTTTACCGTATACAGTACATATCTAATGCTAACCCACGCAATACAACACATTTTCCGAAACTCGTATAAATAAATGGGGGTTGTATATTTCCACCCTATAAAATGTAAAATCTAAATTTGTAAATTGTTGCCGACTGGTATTTACAACTTATTTTTAGATAGGTTCTAGAAGCTGAATACGACTTTTAGCACATCTTAGTAATACCAGCCCACTTTCAATAACGTATTAAAGAGAAAGAATGATGTTCATTTTTATCACCTCAAAATAAATATAAAAAAATTCAGTTTTCTATAACTGTTGTCGACTTTTAGTCTCAGCATTCTTCTTAATGAGCTCCTGTCATGCAATTACGACCGTGAATCTGAAAATACTGACTATGACATTAATTATGAAAACACACGATTTAAATATCATTTAAATTTTTGGGTTAAGTTCAGCTGAAAGTTTAAAAAATTCATGCCGTCCTGTCCAAGATTTCATATTAAGTAACATAGTATTAACATATTTTAACAACTAAATGAAAGGCGTTTTTTTGTGTGCCATACGCGTCTCTTTTCTTTAATGTGAAGCATCAACAGTAGCCTGCAATACATATTATTTTTGTATAATATTGTAGTAAAGTCATAATATTATATGTATTTTTCACAATATGACAGTTAACAGTCTTGTTACAATTTCTAATGTTCTTATCTACTAGGTTAGAAACAACTTATGTAGCACTAGCTTTTGCAAAGTTAATTTAATTATCCAGTTTTTGCCCCTAATTACGGTTTTCTGTGTTATTCCATGTGTGTCTTCATGGAGATGTTTGTGAGGTCTTCAGTTGGATACGGTATTTTCGTTCTTGATGAAAACCCTTGCATCACCACTTCACTGTGTACTCGTTATTGAACGTTTGTTTACAATGTTTAGTGTTTCCAACTGTTGCTTTTCGTCAGTCTCTTGTTTCTGTTCCTTGTATCTCTGAGTGTATCGGCTGTTTTCTGTTTGTGTTGGTGTTTGTGTAGACTGTGTGTGTGTGTGTGTGTGTGTGTGTGTGTGTGTGTGTGTGTGTGTGTTGTTATTTGTGTTAGTTTTTTGTGAAAATGGGAGTAGGGGTAGGGGGAGGGGAGCGAGAGGGAGAAGAAGGTAGGGCATTTCATGTCTCATTACTGTTTTTCACTGTTTTTGTGGCCAGCTTGATCAGTGAGTTGTTACTTATGTTGATCTGATCACTGATCACTTTCTTGTTCATTGCCAGGGCTCTCTGTATACGAAAAGCGACAGTTGGCAACACTAAACATTGTAAACAAACGTTCAAAAACGAGTACACAATGAAGTGGTGATGCAAGAGTTTTCATCAAGAACGAAAATACCGTATCCAACTGAAGACCTCACAAACATCTCCATGAAGACACACATGGAATAACACAGAAAACCGTAAGTAGGGCCAAAAACTGGATAATTAAATTAACTTTGCGAAAGCTAGTGCTACATAAGTTGTTTCTAACCTAGTAGATCCGAACTTTAGAAATTGTAACAAGACTGATAACAGTCACACTGTGAAAAATACATATAATATTATGACTGTACTACAATATTATACAAAAATAACATGTATTACAGGGCACTGATGATGCTTCACAATAAAGAAGCGAAACTCGTATGGCACACAAAAAGACGCCTTTCATTTAGTTGCTAAAAACGGGAATACACCTCCACCAATTTCATATGCAACTAAGGACGACGGAAATCGAAAAAATGATGATAGTATTGTTTCATAACATTTTCAGATAGGAAGAATGAATAGGGTTTAAAGACTCGTCGACAACGCCGTTATTAGAAATGGGTCACAAGTTGGGATTGTATTGCTAAAGATGAGAAAGTAAATTGGTGGAGCTTTTTGAAGGAATACATCGCGGAAGACATCTTTAGCTATTTAGGCAACTCACAGAAAACACAAATCAGGGTGGCCGTAGGTGAGTTTTAACTTTGGTCCTCTAGAATATGAGTCCAGTTTGCTAATTACTGCACCACCCGATTCTCTAATATTATAAGATGGCAGACTTGAAGTACCCTCGCTCTTACCCCCGCTCATCCCCTCCGCCATGGTATTTTAACGTGGATGTGTTGACCTGTGCCCACATACTGTCTGTGTGCCAGTGTCTGTACAGCTCACTGGCATGCTTGATGAGTTCTGTGGACGGGGTGCTTTAATCTTACCATGGCTGTTAAGGTTAAATGTTGTAATGAATTATCGCTATCAGACATGGATTCAAGTCACCTATGTCAATGTGTTCATGGGTTTACAATGTGCTTATGGTTTCCGAGTAGTATCAATGTAACGGAAAGCAACGGTAGTTCAAATTAACTTCATGATGTTCTCATTTGTGACTTGGAAACTTTTATTATATTATTGTCGTATACGTGAAAGTGATTTTGACCTATATTTTAGCCACACATAATCTCTTCACTGGCGCCAAAAATTTGAACGATATAATTTTCAGAGCCAATGAATCATTCTGCAAAGTTCTGTCAATAATTATTGGGAGTGCTTAAATATTTCGTGTTAATTGCTTAATGAAATCCTTATATCATCAGATTCATGCATATGATTAATATAGATATGTTTTATTTCTTTGCGATTTCAATACGTGTGGAAAACGAAAATAGTCGACAATACTCTTAAAACCCTAATATGTTATTAGTCGATGGGTTAGTGCTGTTTTCTGAATAACGTTAGGCTGTCAAGGTTATTTTAACTAATAAGCACAGAAGTATGTAAAGTGGGATAAAGACAAGAATATATGTTGTCAAAGTAAATCGTGTAATTAAGTTGCCGGTTGCTTTATTTCTTTCATTTATACTCTTCTGAATCTGAAACTAATTGCGATCTGTTATCTAACATAATACAAGCAGTCTCTTTTGATGAAGAGAAGCTGTGCAGACAATAAACAGGGCTTCAGAAAGTAGAGATGATGTAGCACGTGTCCATATCGTCTTCCAGATTTGTTAGTGTGTCACTCGCGGGTAATTCGTTGCACGTTGATCTGTGGTTTGTGTGGTGGCTTCTGCCAACGGCAGCTGCCCTGCGTGCGAACACGGGACTGCCTCTGACATTTAGGCTTCGTGTCAGGATTCATATCCCATATCCGATGTCATCAGTTTCACTTTTTCAATTATGTTAAACGTAGAGAGGTGGCGATTAAAGCGCTACAGCTTTTACAGTTACAGTGACCAATATCACGTGATGACGGGAACGTTTTTGTAGTCTACAAGTCTTGCTGTTATGTTCCACTTTAATCGAATTTCGAGAGAGTTGGAGACGGGAATATTGCATTGTATCAACACTATGTAAAATTTCATTTATATTATTGTTAATGTATAACTGAGTTTTATCTTGTGTAATTAAATAGGTTTGCTAAAATATGTGGTTATGAATCAGGAAATTTAAATAAATTAGACTGCTAACGTGTATCATTAGTTTCGACAATGTTATTAAGATTGTAACATAACTCTCATCTAAATTAATTTCTTACACATGAAACATTGTAGAGTGTCCTCCATGACACCTATACACAGCTTTCAATAATGGATACAAATAAACAATCTCATATGTGGATGTTATGAACAATAATCCGTGCGATGCGATGAAAGGAATATAAAAACTACTGAATATAACAACTATCCTGATATCTTTACACATCAATATCTTGAAACATCCGCTTCTGCACGTTGTATGAAAATTATCCACATACTTTGGACTAGGACGTCGTACCAGCCATTTACCAATTCCTGAAGTCCAAGGGAAAAGCCATTTAATGAATAATAGATTTCGTGAAATAGTAAGCCTTCACAGCCAGAAAGAATAGTTTTTCGTTCACTGGTTACGCTTCCTAAATATAATGAATGCAAATCGAAAATTCATGTAACTGACACTGTTTCACATTACGTAGAACACGTGTTTCTGCCATGTAGCTACTGAAAGATCTCCTAAAAATGCCAAGGATGTAGCTCAAAAATGTACATAGAACACATGTTTCTCCCAAGAAGCTAAGTCGTGAAATTTGCTATTGAATTATCTACTGAAAAATGGGAACTATGTAGCAAAAATATACGGACAACTCAATATCTCACGATATGGGTGTACAATTTGAAGTTTTTTGCATGGTAAAATGAATGTATACCGATGGCATTTTCCAAACGATGATAAATCTTCGAAAAGGGAAATACAATAGAAAGAATCGGGACGTTAAGAATAATTCTCTCGTGAGAAGCGCCGTAGATGAAACACACTAGATAAATTACAGGCAGGGTCTACATCAAACGCGACGTCCTCCTTATCTAAGGTGTCATTATCAACGATTCCTCATCTATTTTCAGTGTTATTGTTATTTACCCTAGCACCAATCAAGGCGAAGTATTTTAGCAGATATTGCAATAATGGAGCCAGGTACTAGTGCCACCACTCCCCTAACACACACTAAAACACTCACACACACACACACACACACACACACACAAACACACACACACAGCACAATGTGGTCGATAAGCACGGTCGTTGCCACTGCTTCTGCCCAGCAAGAAGACAAGTCAAAACGCGGATGTATACCCTTCCAAAGTAATTCATATCTAAAACTAAACCCGGTTCCACACAGGCCCCGAAAGGCCCATCAAGTACCGCCCATCCACCGGGACATCCTCCTCCCGAACACAGCACCGGATGCGGTAGCGTTTGGGACGTGGTCAGCGTGATATTTGCGACTGGAGCCGATACTTGTCAATCAGTTAGCTCCTCAATTGGCCCCACAAAACCTAAGTGCACCCCCTTGCCAACAGCGCTTGGCAAACTCTTACGGTAATCCATCGAAGGGCTCCCTGAGCCCGACAGTGTTTAACTTCGGTGATCTAACGGGAATTGGTGTATCCACAGCGGCACGGCAGTTGTCTAACTCATCTCTATAGTCCTGTGAAATGGTGTATTTTCCGAAACAAAATTCCGAAAGGATTTTTGTCAACGGTTCTGTATGGTTTTGCGGCCGCTGAATTCTAATTTCAAGATTGCTGTCTTATAGAAGGTCGGCCTCACCAAAAAATCAATTTCTTGCTTATATCTTGAAAACTATGGGTTTCTCGAAGATGTCTATTCAGCACAAAACTAAAGTAGACAAAATTTACTACAAAATGCACTACTCGGCTTTGATATACCGGTGAGCGGCATCGGCGCTGAAAAGACCGATTATTTGGCCCTTCAGCGAAAACGTCCCACTCGCACGCCCTACAGATCCAGAAATATACATGTTAACATCAAAACCCCTACACCACATGAAAGTACGTTAAATTTCCTACAAGAAACGTCTGTAATATTTCATTTTCTTGTAAGTGGGGAAGCACGAAAACAAAAATTATGCGCAATGTCTCCTGCGCTCTTTAGTGAAACTCCCCCTCCCACATACCTAACGTCAGCCCTATGTTTTCGCTATGGTGCACTGAAAAGTGATGTTTTTAATGGATTAATAAGAAAATATGTTTGATGAAAACACCAAATTATATTTAGCACATATTAGGTATATGACACTGAACAGAAAGCTGAATATGAAATGATCATTTGTTGTGAAATGAGTGCGTGTGGACACTACGATTGGATCATCAAATGTTATAACAAGAACCCATTACACCACGTGAAAGTACATTAAATACGCCCTCTCCAAACGTGACGGCGCATTAATCCCTCATTGATGCATGTCCGTCAGCCGAGCAGAAGTGGCCGAAACCTGTCCCTGACACATGTGCACTCGGTGTCAGAATTCACGAGACCCCTCCTCTATTCGTTACGCTCAACCGCAAAGTTTCCTGTATTTCTGCGAGCATAAACAGCTATGAGAGACGACCGCACATACTGTCGATTACACGTGTAGGCCTACCTAGTGTATCTGACATGAGAGCTGCTAGTAAAACAGCTATCTTCGAGTAACGCAGCCAGTTTTGACAACACGCGCGATTTTCTGTGGACATGAAACGGACTTCACAAACTGATTTTAGAAATTGTTTTACATTTTTGCCCACAATGTCTTAAGCTATTCATGACCGACACATTCTGATCACATTTAAATGCTCAAATGTTTCTAAATCTAAAGCACTTAATTGCCGCTGTGAGCAGTCCCTAGGTTTACAAACTACTTGAACCGACTTCAGGTCATCTATGCTAAGGACAAAACACCCATACACACACTCATGCTCGATTGAGGACTCGAACCTCCGACGGCGAACAACCGCACGCTTCGCAGAAAGATGCCTTAGAGCGCTCGGCCACTCCACCACGGCCACATTCTCTTCGCCATTCATTGTGTCATAGAGTCGGAGCGCCGGCCGCGGTGGCCGAGGAGACTGAGGCGCTCCGGTCACGGTCTGCACGGCCACTACGGTCGGGGGTTCGAATCCCCCCTCGGGCATGAATATTTGTGCCGTCCTAGTTCGTAAGTAGTTCATAAGTAGTTTGTAAGTTTAGGGACTGATGACCCCGTAGTTAAGTCCCATAAGCTTAACAAACATTTGAACATTTTTAGAGTCGGAGAAAGAAGACAGCATTAAAAATTGAAATGACGCCGATGAGCTCTGTCGCGTTAGAAAGGCGACAACCATTTGGCGTGGCTGATTGCTGATCGCTTTCACGAAAGTGAAGATCTTACTCCATTTCCGATCTCCACTGGTTATAACACTTTCCGTTGATGTTGCAGCTAAAATATTAGTATAAATTTAAGAAAAACATAAACTATCTGTGTTATCACTAATAAGAGTACACACTGGAGAAATGGTGTTACTATAATAAAGCCGGCTGCGGTGGCCGAGGGGACTGAGGCGCTCCAGTCATGGTCTGCACGGCCACTACGGTCGGGTGTTCGAATCCCCCCGCGGGCATGGATATTTGTGCCGTACTAGTTCGTAAGTAGTTCATAAGCAGTTTGTAAGTTTAGGGACTGATGACCCCGTAGTTAAGTCCCATAAACCATACAAACATTTGAAACTATAAATGTTCAAATGTTCGTAGAACTTATGGGACTTAACTACGGAGTCATCAGTCCCTAAGCTTACAAAGTACTTATGAACTAGCTAAGACTAAGGACGGCACAAATATCCATGCCCGAGGGGGGATTCGAACCCCCGACCATAGTGGCCGTGCAGACCGTGACTGGAGCGCCTCAGTCCCCTCGGCCACCGCGGCCGGCTAAACTTTTGGTCTTTGTGGCTCGATCTTAAGACAAGAGTTGTAAAGCTACAAAGAGAAAAATAATCCCTAGAATTGCAGGATATAGTGGTTACGAAACTTATAAATAATATGTTCTTAGTGCGCATGTAATAGAGAAAGAAATATTGCAATTTCTCGAACTTGAATGACAAACGCACCAAAAATACCCAGTTCGGACAAACTATTGTGGAAGCCTATAGCTGCAGCTAATTTCTTCGTAGTTAATATTTAAATGATTAATTATAGGCATATGACAAGTTAAATGAAGATAAAGGAGTCAACAACCAGAACAATGGTTTGTTGAAAATCACAACGCTCTACTAGGCATCTTCCTATTTGTATGTTGCATACTGTCAAGTTCCTCCAATCTTAAATCGACTTGCCCACCTACTAAATGAGGGACCTAAAATTTAACGTGGTTTCTGAAGTACGGGGCAACGTGGTATTTTTCACATTGCTGCCATTTGAAAAATGACAAATAAGACAAAACGCTAAACGAACGCGCGACGTTTCGAATCAGAATCAACAAGTCTGCCAACGAGACAAAAAATACAAAGCATTACCCTTTCATACTAACAGAAATAATATTTGCAATGAATTTTTGTCAGTGGTGTTGTCGAACCAGAACATTTCGCTACTAATTAACCCGCAAGACCACTCGGTCCTACTAATACATCATACAGGACGTAGATTTTTGATCAATAGTGTTAGCTAGTAGTCGGACATGTTTTCTAATAAACAGAAATTAATTTGATATTGCGAACGACGATTCCAGGAGTGGTGAGTATCTCGTAACAAGTAAGGTCTCGGGCCCAGATTCGACTTCTGGTGTTCATTCTTTATACTGGAAGACGTATTGTGTAAAATTAAAGAGAAAAATGAAGAAAAATTAGAGGGTTAAAAGATTAAAACGCTGACCTCTTGGATTTAGCAGCCGACGCTAATGCTGTTACAAACTCTGAGGTAGTAGGACAGCATTACACTACGGTGGGTCTCGATTAGTTTCGAGAATAGGAAACCACGACTTGAGGTCAACGTTGGAAAGGTGCGTCATTTCCATATACGGTCTGCCACTTCTTCGTAAGTAGTATTTTCTTGTAGAAGTTCCAGAAATCGACTACGCTGTTTTATTTTCATCTTACATGCGTAGACACCAGACTTCTCTCACCCGCTTCACCGTGAATCCCGTTTGTGATTTAGACTTAAAATAGCCAGAAGCACAAAAACCTATTTTAGAATAACATCGAATAAATCGTATTCAAAAATTATCGACGTCATTTGTAACCGTAGTGCTTTCATGTTATATGTTGGTAATAATGACTTAGACGCAATGACGCTGATGCATAAAAAGTGGTAGTTTCGTGTTTTCCAAGCAGTCATTTGGAGGAGCAGAGGAGTTTCAGTGCATAAATTTTACATTGAAATATATGTATGGTCTTAGACACAAAAATTTACCCCGCCAGGCGAGTCGTTCGCTAATGATGACCATTAAGTTCGATTGTCCGTTAGAAATCTAAATCCGGCGATATGTACGATCTGGAAACATTTTAGTACGCGGAAGTGTTTGAAGGAATTGTTGTCACCTTATCTAGCACCCATAGAGCTTTACGAGTTTGAGGTGTCTTGGTCAAAATCGCGCAGTTTGAGTGTAGGGTCTCGAGTTCGAATTCAAACTATCGCAAAAATTTTGTAACAGCATTTCGCTGACTGGTTATGTTATCAGTCTGCGGAAACCTCGAATACTTCCTAACCCACCATAAATGTGAAAATATTATGAAATAATTTTACAAAAGAGCTATTATCTGTCTCAAGATCACAACTGTTTATGCTCGGGAGTCCCTTCCCCGACAGCGGCCTGAGACCATCGGCTTCTAGCTACGAAAGTATTGCACCGGTCGCACACCTCAGGCACCTACTGACCAAATGACAGCAGCTCAACGCTGTGACCCTATGTATCAACTGTTATTTTCGTACTTTAAGTTCTAGTACTTATTTTCCTGTTTTATATTTCACTTTGGTTCACCAAACCTTTGTACTGTAATTGGTGACTGCTTTTGTGCATACATGTAGAATAATGATGTGCTCCTTTCAACGAACATCGATTAGACTCGAAAGATTTGACACATTCAAGAAGTCTCGACAGCAGACATATGTGACGAAATGCGACCATGTAACTTACGTATGGTATTTATATTCACTAATCAAGATCAAGACGTCAGGGTAGGTGTACCGTATGCTCTCACTAAATGCACCAAAAACTATTGCACTTTACCTTGAACGTCAAGGCTTACTCCTTGAGCATTCCTACTCACTATTGTTACTGCACGATAACAATTACTACTAATATTCTTTTCGGGTCTGCAGCTGGGTAGCATCGTCAACTAGACAGAATATTTCGGCAGACCATCTGGCTGCGATCTTCAGGTGAGTGCGCTGATTACACTTGCCGGAAAATGAGACAGAATAGAAACTGCTGCCCCTTTAACACCGCTGACGATCCACCGCGCGTGAACGAAACGAAAGTAGAGGCCCTCAAGGCGCAGTAGCGCTCCGGTGGAGATAATTGGCACAACTATGGGTGGAAACAAGGCTAGTTAAAAGAAACTGCAGGTCGAAATGAAGACCGTTTTTGCTTAATGTCAGATAAAATTGTGTTCCAAGTTTTACTTAGATGGAAGCTCTTGTCTCTATTAATAATATTATCGGCCATACAAATTTCCATTGATTCTTACACATTCCAAGTACCGGAACGCAGAAGCAGTCATTTTTGTTTCATTATATAACATTTTTTGTCCCTCATTCAGACTATGATCCGCAACAGCCGACTTTTCAGGTTGAAGTAAACGAATATGTCGGTGATGTTCCACACACCGTTTGGCCAATGTAACTCTTCCCAAGATACGTAATTCTATAATCACCGGGTTTTCTCAGTCCTAAATCATCTTTGACTGACAGGAGGGCCCTAGTTTTTGCTGGTGCATTAAAACACTTTTAATGTCAAATCTTCTTAAAATTCTTGAAATTTTCGAAGAAATATTCCCGACGAAAGGCAAAAAGGCAATAGATTTATAGTTGTCCTCTAATGGTTCACATTTTGGACCAAACTGAAGCGCACGACAAATTTGTTGAGCAGTGTACCCATTCAGTTTAAAGACAACCTTAAGATGCTCCAGTTCTTCGCCCAGATGTTCGGCATCAGAGATGGCGTACGCTCTTTTGACCAGAGTACGCAAGCCCCCATGCGTTGGTGTGGCTGATGACAGATAAAGATCGCTATGTGTGGGTTTGCGATGTACGCTATGTCCTAAAGTCTCAACACTCTTCTTGTGAACCAAAACGTCCAGAAAAGGAATTTTTCCATCTTTCTCAGCCTCCATCGTTAATTTAATAATGGGATGGAGACAATTAAAATTATCTAAAAATTATTTACAGCATCCATTCCATGAGGCCACACCATAAAAATGTCGTCGACATACCTCCAAAAACAGGTAGGTTTAAGAAACGACCTCCTTAGAGCCATGTCTTCAAAGTCTTCCATAGGTTGGCGACTGTGGGGGAAAGAGGACTCCCCATAGCCACTCCGTCAGTTCGTTTTAAAAAAAGGCATAGTTAAAAAAGAAAATACGCCAGAACGTGACGTCATAACTTGAATGTTTCATCATCCAATTTTTCACAAATTCATCACAAGAACTCTTCAAGAGAAACCCGGGTAAAAAGGGAAACAACATCAAAACTCACAAGCAAGTCTGATTTACCAATACAAACTGACTGATGAGTTCAAGATGTGATGATCACACTTTCCAACATGAGGAGCGAGAACAGAAGCTAAATATCTGGCCAAATTATAGGTGGGGGCACCAAAATTGCACACAATTGAACGAAGAGGAATTCCATGCCTGTGAACCTCCGCATTTTCATGTCCAGAAAGAGAAATAAACTATATTTATAAATAATTCCTTCGTGAGTGAATCTCTTCCTTATATTAGAATCTGTTTTGTTCGTTATTCATAAGTTTCATTTATGTTTGTTTAAATATATTTTCACGTCATCATATGCAGATTAATAGACTGGCTAAACTACAGAATAATTATTGGTCTTGTTAAACGTATTGGGTAGCTGTTTAGGGCATGGAAGCTGACATACATAACTCACCCCTATGTACAGAGACAACGACCCATAAACTTTAACTACCCGAGTTATGTATTGCCCAAGTGTTATTGGTTAAAAGCGATAGGCAGGTCGCAACGTCGACAAATCGGCTAACTGTAACGTTCTACGTTGCCTTACACTGTGTGTGATTTCAGACTTGTTGCACCTGTCACTCAACTTTGTAATTGCGCATGTGACTCTGCGGTCATTACAGAACCATTACGCGGCGCTCGTAACTCCGCAAACTTATTGTGTCCCTGTTGTTGTGGCATGTTGATAATAATCTGTTTCTACACATTTCAACTGCTCTCTTCACTATCAAAACCTCCTGCCTCGTCACCAATCCGTCTATGTATTGACTGTAATGAAGTGTATACCTTCTCGGGATATGATGGTATCAATCGAGCCTTAGCTCTGCTTGCTTCTAAAGCTTCCCATCTTCTACGTGGGCTATCTGCATATGGTTCAGAGATTGCTCTTCGCTAAATTACAAATTCTGGAATGTCCGGAATCCTTTTTTCCTTACTCTGTTCCATCGGATCTGCTTCAATTTTATCTAAATGGTCTGGAGATAGCAAATTCTGCTGCTCTTCCTCCCGATAATTTTCTACATTCTCTACTGTCTCATCCGTCTGTTGATTATCTACTTCTTTGTCCCCCATCATCTCTACCTGCTGCTGCAATTCACGAAGCGTTTGAGCCTGTGCCCTCGTTAATACGACTATCTCTTGTCAGACTGTCAAAACACCTATCTACAAAACTGTACAACCACTTACCCGTTGGTTGAACAAACTGAATCAACGTTGTAGTTCTCTGCTTTCCAATCTGCTCTGCTACACTCTCCAGTTCTGCGCCTGTGACCTTGCAATGGAGAAAAACAATCTCTTAAATCTACGTAGGTTGGCTGCTCCAGCATCAGTCTGGGTCTCCGCATCTATGCCCACCACCTGAAATACCTAAAACCTAATACATATTCAAAAATTATAAAAATCAGAAGATTCATTTTTCAACATAATACTATCCGACGTTACTCTTTGCTAATTATCACTTCTATACACTATATCTTTGACCTACTAATAGTTTTCTACAGCTAATCCTTGGAATACAAACTGTTTTTCAACATTACAATGCATCTTCAAAACTGGTATCTCCTAAAATAATTGACAATTTACAAAAAATTCACGTAATACCTCTTTATCTTACCTAACACTACTTGAATATTCACAAAAACTTGATAATCAACACAAAAGCTTTTTCTAACTCTGTGTTAGAATCCTCCTTCCTCAAGTACTTTAACACGAAAAATTAAAAAAAAATATTTGCTACTCTCACTAAAACTTACTCTGCTATCTACCTATCCTGCAGTTTACCTATCCTGACAATATCAATCCTGGCAGTATAGACATTTTCTGACGTGAACTATACTGCTATAATTTTGATACTACTCTTCCAAACATTTGTGGGGCACAACGGTATTATCTGACTACTGATGTACCCTTGGCACCTGCAAGGAAGACATCAACAGCATATCATGCAGAATTCAGAAAGATGCTCTTTGTCTACTCACAATCGGTGAAACTTTATCAATTATGTAAAGGTACACATAGACAACATCAGCTGTAAGATAAATCTTAAAATAATAAAGTGTAACTCGTGAGGATCAGTTCGAGTACTAAAGTGATGTCGATAGTTACTGAAATAAAAAATTGATTGTGAATTTAATGTTTATTAAATCTAATACTTTTCAAAAAGATTCAAGCTGATAAAACACAAATTGAATTTATATTTCCGAGTTCTGATAGATCAAAGCACGAGGAAAAGGTATAAATAATTTCAAAAACATAAAAGTTGCTAGAATGGCTGAAGAACGGCGCCTACTTGACTTTAAAAATAATGCAATTTCTTCAGTTTACGATCGAGGCTGTCGCGATGTCAGGAATGTTAAGCAATGGTAAAAAAATGTCTCTGTAAATACTGCTTGGGGTTAGGTGGAGTTCGCCTAAAGCGTTCACACACAATTCCACTCACTATGCCGACGGCTGCTAGCTGCGTCTCTGCTGAAATCGAAACTAAACTTTTCCTGCCTTGACCGACTATTGTCAATCGCACTTTCCTACGGTCGGGGGTTTGAATCCCCCCTCGGCCATGGATATTTGTGCCGTCCTTAGTGTTAGCTAGTTCATAAGTAGTTTATAAGTTTAGGGTCTGTTGACCCCTTAGTTAAGTCCCATAAGCTATACAAACATTTCATTTTATTGGAGGGGCATTCTTATGTGAGTTTCATCCCAAAGATTGCCTAGGGCGGCACAGTGAGGGGGAGACGCAATTGTCCTTCGCCACCTGCCTCGTCACGCCACCCGCGTCTTAGGCACTGCAGCGGTGGATTAGCCGTGCGCACTGGGCCGCCATGCTGCGGTGTGCGCTGCCGTTCACCTGAGGGTTTCGAGTCCCGCCTGGGGCATGGCTATGGTTTGTAAGCTATGGACTGATAACCACGCAGCTGAGGCTGATAGATTTACAAACATTTGAACATTTCTAAGGCACCGAGCTTCAGACTAACATTATCTGCTCGGGTGTGTGTTCAACGAGTAAGCTCCAGCCTCAATTAAAATATCTTATCGCATTTGCGACGTAATATCGTAATTTGCCTATTAAACTGTAATTATTATCCTTAAAAATGCTCGTACCCTATTGTATTTATATTCACACGTTTCGTCTTGACGAGTAGAATGTGATTCTGAGGTCTGAATATGCAGGAAATGAAAGTGACAGACATTTTTTATTGCAAGCACACGCGCTGCGAAGCCCAAGTGCGCGAATTTAGATTCACCCTGTATAGTACAAAAAGCTTTGCAACCTATTTCGAGAAAAAATACTCTGAAAACATCTGATCTGGCCTTCATCACACTTCCAGACCAACCTGTTGTTTCTATGGTGAATAGTTTGTAGGGCTACCTCCTCAAGGTGATCCGTGAAAAGAATCTCGATCTCTAGAGCAAGTGGAGACCTTATGCCACTCCATCCACCTGTTTGTGAAATTCTCCATGGCACTCGAAGTAGGTGGTCGGTAGAGCATGTTCAAAGAGCTTAACTGTCTCAGGATAGAAGTGCTGACTCAGCAGCGACAAAGCGTCTTGCAGAAGTGCTTTCGTGAACAAAGAAGTAACGCCATTCTTTGTATTCGAATGCCCTTCAGTATTCTCATGAATTCTGCTGGTTTTAGAAATGTCGCCAGATATCCGACCAGCCCATAATTTTAAGAAGGGACATCATTAGCAGCGTGGAGGAAGCAGCAGATGGCTTCCGGAGGGAGACTTTCAGGAACATCGACAAGTCCCGACTGCCGAAATCTAAAGAAACGGTGGCGGAACGGAAGGCTATCTGTGCACTGAGGGATGATGCTGACACCATGATTCTCCCAGTGGAGAAGGGAAATGCGACGTTGCTGTTTCGCACTTACGACTACCAACACAAAATATACTCGCTGTTACCAGCCCAGTCTACAGGAAGCTCAACAACTACCACACATCGGAAATGACAAGGAAAACAATGGCGCTACTGAATAACTCAGATCTACTGGAAGCAGTGAAGAAACTGCTGTATCCCAGTGCGGCAACAACACCATGCTTGTATGGACTGCCCAAGATAAACAAAGGTGGGGTACCTCCACTCATAATACTGGACAAAATTAATTCTCAAAATTACGGACTTGCAAAATATCCAGCGACACTTCTGAAACTACCGGTGGGATATTGCAGTCATCATTTTGAAGAACTCAGCAGAATTCATGAGAATACCGAACGGCATCGAATACAAAAATATGACCTACTCATGTACTTCGACGTCATGTCTCTGTTCGTAAAAGGTACCTCTGCAAGACGCCTAGTCGCTGCTGAATCAACACTTCGCTACCAACTTCAAGTACATTGGAGAATTTTACGAACAGCTCGATGGAGTAGCCCCTAGGATCTCCTCTTGCTCCAGGGATCGCGAATCTTTACATTAAAGACTTCGACGAGGTAGCCCTACAAACTGTTCACCGAAGAGTTTCTTCCGCTATGTCGACGAGACATTCGTGATTTGGTAATATGGCAGGAGGGCTCTGAACGAGTTGATGGACCACCTAAACAACATCCATGAAAGCATCGCTTTCACCATGGAGGTAGACGAGAATGGCTCTGTTAGATTCCTTGATATATTGATTAAGAAGAAGGCGGATCCACACTAGGCCAATCAGTATATAGAAAAAGGACGCACACAGACCTGTACCTACATGCAACTAGCTGCCACCATCCAGTGCAACTGCAGACTGTACTGATCACCTTGGTACACAGAGACACCACTCAGATGAACTGAACACCCACGAGCGGTATTTACGTTAAATGGCTCCACGGAAACGCATATTATTAGGACGTTGAAGAAGAGAAAGATTGACGAAAATTAGGCGGAGGAAGAAATCTGGACACTCACCATTCTTCCATATCTGTGGCCGCTGTCGTCCAAAATTTGACGGCTACTGAAAAAGTCTAAAACTAAAACCGTCTTCCGACTACCGCCGAAGATGAAGGAGCTGCTTGGCAAAAGACCCAATGAAACGCATCACACCAGGAATATATAGCATTGCACGCCATTGTGGTCTCCAGTACTCTAAACAAGGGCAGCGATGTATTTCGAAATGGTTTGAACAACATATGAGACGTGTCCGACTTGTACAGACAGAAAAATCATCTTTAGCAGGAGACAGCTTCAAAGAAAACCGCACCTAGGTACTGTGTCCAGCTGGCAGCTATTGGGACATCATCATAAAAGGATCTGTAAAAATACGGATCACGAGAATGTGACAAACAGGTTCCAAGGACACCAACTGAGCGCGGCATGGAAGCCAGCAATAGCCGCAAAACGTCGAGAACGCACCGAGAACCAAATGCGAGACGCTGTCAGAATACTCTGTCGGGGATGCGAGCGGCGCACTCGCTAGCCCCACCACCCCGCCCGCCGGCTCCACCGAACCCAGTTGCTGTTGGCGCGAAGATGGGGACATGCGTAGGTGTAAAGGGTGTTACAAAAAGATACGGCCAAATTTTCAGAAAACATTCCTCACACACAAAGAAAGAAAATATGTTATGTGGACATGTGCCCGGAAACGCTTAATTTCCATGTTAGAGCTCATTTTATTACTTCTCTTCAAATCACATTAATCGTGGAATGGAAACACACAACAACAAAACGTACCAGCGTGACTTCAAACTGTTACAGGAAATGTTCAAAATATCCTCCGTTAGCGAGGATACATGCATCCACCCTCCGGAATACCTGATGCGCTGATGCAGCCCTGGAGAATGGCGTATTGTATCACAGCCGTCCACAATACGAGCACGAAGAGTCTCTACATTTGGTACCGGGGTTGCGTAGAAAAGAGCTTTCAAATGCCCCCATAAATGAAAGTCAAGAGGGATGAGGTCAGGAGAGCGTGGAGGCCATGGAACTGGTCCGCCTCTACCAATCCATCGGTCACCGAATCTGTTGTTGAGAAGCGTACGAACACGTCGATTGAAATGTGCAGGAGCTCCATCGTGCATGAACCACATGTTGTGTCGTACTTGTAAAGGCACATGTTCTAGCAGCACAGGTAGAGTATCCCGTATGAAATCATGATAACGTGTTCCAGTGAGCGTAGGTGGAAGAACATGAGAAATACTAAAATGCACTCTAACATGGAAATTAAGCGTTTCCGGACACATGTCCACCTAACATATTTTCTTCCTTTGTGTGTGAGGAATGTTTCCTGAAAGTTTGGCCGTAAATTTTTGTAACACCCTGATTAGATGGGCATCCGCAAAAGCTCGGCACTTCGCATAGAAGATGATGCGTATATCACTCGTTGAAATACCGTGATTATAAGGCATAGCCATTCGCCTAGAAGCCCGAGAACTCTTTATCAGTTGCCCAGTTCACTTTGTCATTTGTTTAGGTCCTCTGATGACGTCACGGATTATGGTAGCGTGATCTGCAAACAATCTATGAAACCTGCTCAGAATATCTTGTTAATACAGCGCAGGAAATATGCTGTAATTATGGTCCTAACTATCACGATGTATCCTACCTGATATAATGCGTATTGTACTAATAACTTAAATAAATATCTTTGAATTTCGCAACGAAATATTGTGTCCGTTTCAGGGAAGTGGCCATACTGGTAGCTAATTGAGCGATTTTTCTTCTACTTGACTGTTTTGAAAATTGCACCATTTAGTGCAGAAATTTGACACTTTTATAAAATTTTCGATAGCTAATTGTCGTCTCTTATTCTGAGCCGCTACACATTACGACCTGAAAATATACCGGTGAGTATTTTGTGCTTATCCAGATAGACGGACGCAGTTTTGAACTTGGAAAGTAGAGCAGTTTCAATAATGTACCTCTTTGGCACAATATATCTTCATCAGTGAAGTGGTAATCTTTCCTGTCTATGGTGAAGTAAACCACCACAACCACAGATTGGAGAGATCAGAATCCACACTAAATGCAACCTTCCAGGAAGTTCGTGTTGTAGAGGTTGTGGTGTGGTGGGTACCCGTGTAATTGGACCATTTTTAGTTGACCGGAACGAAAAAGCTCAAAGCTACATCGAAAATCAGCAAGAATTGGGGTTTCTCATAGTTATGGAAAATGATGGTAGCTTTTCCTTTAACAGGATGGAATTCTGTCACACTACGGAGAAGTTGTTCGTTAGTGACTAGGTGGTCAATACTCTGGCCATTTGTTGGTCGACGTGATTTTGTGGAATCGACACTACGATCACCTTATCTCACACCACTTGATTTTATCTATGGGACCACTCAAAAGAAATCGTATATGCAGAGAAAATGAGAATGAGTCATCCTCTCAAGAAACGCATTGAAGAAGTGTGTGCCAGCATTTCTGCGGAAATCCGCCTTGAGATGAGCAGTGACAAAGAGCGACAGCTTGTTGAACACATTAAATGACTGTACCTCCAGACATAAAGTGATGTAACTTTCGGACCATAACAGCTACGTCAAATCTGTGAACAGGAATGAACTTGCTAAATAATGTATAAAAAACCTTGTCTTAGATTTAAGACGACCGATTTCCCTATAGCACCCTTGTTCAGTACATGCTGTAACAGATAGATCATAACTAAGGTTTCCAAATTCCTGTAGACTTTTTTAAATAAACGGGTGTACGGCGACTTCTGACTCACACTGTACATTCTTAAAGCAGGAAACCGTTAATGAACTAATGGCATTGGAGTTCTTGTACTGATCAATGTGTTTCGCAAATTTAAACATATCTGAACTTAAATCATATCGTCAATGATATAGTTTATAATAAAAATAGCAAAAAACATGCGGCACTCACGAGTATATTATGCACTAAAGTATTCTAGCTGATCACATATCGGTATTTTCATGTTTATGCTTTCAACAGAGTTAGCACGAGTAACAGCGAAATATGATGTTTCATTCGCTACATAAACATATCAGCAGCGTTAGAAACAGCCTAATCTGTCCTGACAACATGATAAACAAAGCCTTCGTTGTAGAGTACTTCAAACACCCGCAGGGCTCCTCGTCTGTTGATTAATGCTGAACTCTAGATACCTTTCACTCAGCATATGTTTATCTAAATGAGTAGAATAATATGTGATATGCTGTACCCACTGTTTATTGGTATAATGAAAGTAATGATCTCAGCAAATATTACAGTTTGTTCACAGCGCTATTGTATTTTGTGATTACTGGTGTCGGACCAAGCCCCTGCATATTTTTCTTTTGAACATTGATATAGCAGTATAAAATTCCTGAGAAAGCTCCCCTGCTCCGAATTAATACGCGAAGTACTTACGTGTTATGTTTCAAGTAATAATTCATAAATCAGTGAAGTTTTAGCCTATTCGTATGAAAAACATTACACTTTTGCCCCTCATTGCCTACAGAGCATCAGGCCATGCGGTACAGTCCTAGAGACTCAATTTAAACCTCATAAAGCTCAGTTATTTCTTCTATAAGAAAGTATGGATGTGACAAAACTACAGTTATACTTCCCCTAAATGAGACTACAGAGCTGACACACATAACGATTCCAGAAATACTATGCACAGCTGAACAGACTGAGACAGAGCGGACTACTTTCCTAATGTGATCACTAAGATTATCACTTCATATTCAACGCCTATTGATTTCTTTACCTATCATGTAGCTATTTAGCCTTAATACTGTCATATTCAGACAGAAGACTAGCTTGGTGTAGCTCTCCACTCTATCCTGAGTAAGCCTCTTCACCTCCATATAATATTGGTAACCTACAACCGTAAGTATCCAGTTCTGTCTGCTTAGTACATCTGTCTCTTTTCTCTATCTGTGACATTTAGCACCTCTCCCCTCGCTCACTCTCTCTCTCTCTCACACACATCACCCCCTAATAATAAATTAAATGTATTGCGACATCGTAGAACGCGTCCTGTAAATCGACTCCTTTTTTAGCCGAGTTATGTCACAAAGCTCTTATCTCTCGTCTTACGATCAGAAGCTCCTCATTAGTAACCCGGGCAACCTATCCAGTCTTGAACACATTTCAGAAGATTCGGTATTCTTTTTATCTGAACTAAATTCCGTCTACATTTTAGTTTTGTATTAGGCTATACTCCAGGCAAATACTGTAAAATAGGGCTTCTAACACATAACGTAGCATTACGTGTTAATAAATTTATCTTCCTCGCAATACTTTCCAACCGGATAATGCTCACCCACACACTGTGAATGAAACTCAGTATGCTTTGCAAAACGTGCAGAAACTTCCCTTGCCAGCACGATCGCCGTACTTGTCCCGAAAGGAGTACTTGTGAGTTATGATGGGATGACAACTGACTCGTAAGACTCATCTTCCCACAACTTTTGTAGAACTAGGTGAACTGGTCGAGCAGGGTGGAATAATGTATCCGAGTACAGTGTTAACTATATATATCACGAAATAGATGCCATAATCATTGCCTGCTTTGACTCCCGTCGCGGTTACACAACGTAGTAATATGGTTGTTTCAGCATAAAACGACTTCTCGTACCTAAGTCCCGTTTGAGTTACTCACCTGTAAATGTAATCTTTTCATTAATTTTTATTCCCGGCAGTGTATATTATCAAAAGTAGGACGATTCCTGTCATGTGATAGTTCCTGTTGACCCCTTTCAAGTTTAATGGACAAAGGCGAAATCGTTGCAAAGTCCTCCGTCATTTATACACCTCGGCATCCAATGTAAAAAATATGAAAATATTTGTAAGCCGAGTTGTCATATCGGCGCATTGGACTGCTGCAAGGCAAAGTGCACAGTTTGAAACACGCGTGGCGTTGACAATGTTATTTCGTGTCCTTGTGAAAAGTGACGGGAAATACGGCCGATCTCAGCCGTAAGAGCAGAGATAGTCACTGGACCAATTCTGGGTGGGTCATTGTAGCCTTCGGTGGTGTCAGTTACTATGGTGTATAAAGAAAAACTATTGTTCTTAATATCCACGCGTGTAGCGAATTCCGGGATGAATACTGGAGAGCACATGGTGGAAACCGATAGATATTTGAAACGCAGATTCAGCGGTGTGTAGATATGACCTGGAACATCAGTTTGAAATGTGGTTTTGAGGCAATTAGAATTCAACATAATAGAATCATTACATAATTTATAACATGAAATGTGTTTGTCATACCAAAGTGATCAACACTCAAATTGTTACTTTCGTTACGACGCAACAGCGCTAGTACTAACATGCTATGTAAATTTAAAAATTAAGCAATGATAAGAGTTTTTAAGAACACAACGCACAAACAGCACGGTAGTACATGATGGCAGGGGTTACTATGAAACATACATACTATTCAAATGTTGAGAGTATTTCTTTTTATTGTACTTTTTATTTCTTATGTAATTCTATCATAGTTTTCCCAATAATTTGAATTGCAATAATCACAGATCAATTCCATGAAAGCCATGGTCAGAAGAGGAAAAAGGCCATGAAATTCATATGTCAGTTATAATTTTACCACAAATAATAAAGGATTCGAATCCGGATACCCCGCTTCAGTCCAGCAGTCGCCTTAACCCCTTAGCGTGCCAGACGCGCATTCACTTTAGGATTTCCTGTGGTTTTATGAATTTTGCAAATTTTTTGACAAAATAATAATAATATTAATGTAAATAATAAAAACGTTACACATAAAGACAATAATACACTATAACTAAAGGGGGAACACTAAACGATTCCTGTTCTTTCCTTGCTCAAAGTTTCAACAAAGCGTACACAATGTTTGTAGTGCCCCCTGCCAGTTACGTCATCTTGTTCGAATTCCAACTGTATTCCCGCAAGGAATAGAGTGAATCTGAGCATCGGCACAGAAACTGTCAATTGCTTATTGGTCTGTGTGGGGGTGGGGAATGGGGGATACATACCATAACAGATGTAGTGTCTTTTCTTCGCCGCATGTCCTAAGGAACATACTCAAAATCTTTAAAAAAATGTTGATACTTGTCGTTTCATGCAAAATCAGCCTGCATTCCGTAGTTCGTTTTATTTTGTAATAATGTAGAAATTGAACCTCCAAGCAAATTTAACGTCAGTACTTCATTATCGATATTTTTAGAGAAATTAAAGGTAATTTTATACCTGACACTGAGCTGCAAAAGGAATATGAATAAAAAGTTCCACCACTGATAATTGTTGTAATTGAGGTTGTTGCCGCTGATTATCTTGCCGACTCTTGAAATTGTTGTATTACAAAAAACTGCCGAGATCGCTCCTTCATTTTAATTAATATAACCGGTTTCATCAGGTTCTACTGCCATCATTAGAACTGTCTTAACATACTGCTCACAGTACATTGGAAAGGTAATGAAAATTCGCACTGGTGTGTGTTAAATTCACTTCAGGTTTTCCTGTAGTTATGTGATTTTTGCAAATATTTCCGAGAAAATAATAATAATATTAATATTAATAATGAAAAATGTTACATACAAAAACAATTATACATTAGAACTAAAGGGGAGAGTCCGTTACAGATTCCAGTTCTTTTCAGTTAAACCAAAAACATCTAATATGTACAACATTATTTTACATTGTAATTGTAGTAGCGTACGCATTTCCGAAAGGTTTTGTACTTCCAACGAAGACTAAAATGATACACTTACGGTTTTTATTTAAGTTAAATTTACATTTTTAGTTTGCCAGTACAACAATATACAACAAAAATTATCTAATAATTTGTGGAATATAAAATTCTTAGTAAAAGATAGATTAATTTTTGTCTGTACATTGCACCCCTCTAAACGTTTTCCAGTGGCAATGTCGAGCCATCTTTTCATTAACATGACGTCGGCGTTGCCTCAGTGTACGACTATAGAAATCTTATCGGAACTTAAAATAAACACACTCGTAGTGTACGGTACTTTTGTGTTAAACTACTGCATATGCAGTTACTTTGGAAAGCTACGAAATTTATAATTTGGACTTATATATCACTAGTACACAGCCCATTCATTAGCCTCGCAGTTATACATGACTTCGTATCCAGGAATTTGTTTTACCATATCCGTCAAATTCGTTTGAGAATTTCTTATCAGGACCGTCATATCGTTATCTCAGACACCTTCGACGGGTTTCTGCTTTCACATCATCCTAGGTCAGAAGACACCAATAAATTACGTGATTTATATTGACAACCTTTACGTCTTCATGACTGCATTTGCTTTGCAAGTCGCTATCTTGCAGAATGCTTCCCAAAACCAGGCTACGATAATGCCATTTAAATGTCGATATTATAGCACGGTCTGGTGGCAGAATTTGGCTAGCAACATTTAGGGGAAGAAATCGCAAAACAATATCACCACTTTTAGTTAGGATACAGAGAAGCGTTGTCAGTTAACACGATCGCTTCTTCACGCAGCCCTTTCTCAGTTAAAAACTTTTTCAAATTTCGGTAGAAACTGATCACAAAACCAGCCGCCAAAGAGTTCACATGATATCCAATAACGTTTTGCGTTCTATAAAAAAGTGATATCACAGTAGGAGTAGTGGCCTTCAATGCTCGATCTTTCTTTGTCTTCCTGATTCACGTTACGAGCAGTCTGTGTGTGGCAGAAGCATTTAATGAACAAATAACAGTGATCCGTTCTTATTATTTTCTGTCCTGAGCCAGAGGAAGCTAAGGATTTGACAGGCGCCATATTTAAATTAACACCCGTTTCCTCAGCACTGTAAATTTGATCATTAAGTGTAGCATTGAGTATTATCACGAAACCCTGTTTCGAAAACGCAACCACGTATGAGTCTGAAGATTTCTTTTCTCCACATACATTCCTTCGTCGAATACATTACCAATTTTTTAACCTTTCTAACCACCCAGAGCTTGCAGCAAAATCTTTTCCATCCTCTCTTACCAACTCAGAATGAATTTAGAGACCTATTTCTTTTTAGCTTCTGACTACATATTCCTGTTTAGTATGGGATGTTACTTTTCATCATTTTGGGACATACTCTGAAAATGTTTAAAATATGTAGGCATTCAACAAAATTAATTTTTGAAACAATTTTTTTATATATATTTTTTTTCCCAGCCGTCGGAGTCGTTTCGAATAACCCGTGATATGGTTGACCCGATTTCGGTTAACCGTCGATTTTCTGGATATAATTTTAATAAAGTAATACAAAATTAAATTGATAAATATAATCGTATACTATATGTTTCATATATTTAATTTTATAATATTTACTATTTATATTATTACTATTTGTCAGAAATATTTGTAAAAGTCGGCTGTAAAAAAAAAAAAAAAAGACCAGTATGATTTTTATTTTACTAATATCTTTAATAGAAATTTACGTTCACCTCCTACGACAGTTATATTTTTTATTATTTTAATTAGTGTATTATGTCAAACTTTTTATTTTGGCATCTTTTTTTCTACCTCATGTTTTTCTACCTTATGTTAAATTTTGAAGGCCAGCCCCCACCTCGTTGCCCTATTGCTAGAATATTCTTACCTATTAAAGTACTGACTTCCTCTTTTATTTTATCTTCTTTATTTTTATATGTACACATTTTTCTTAGTTGTGCACACTCTTTTTAATTTTTTAATTTTTGTTTGGAGACCTCATTGTTAAAATTCTGAACAAAGTTTGCTCTCTGCTTTTTTGGAAGACTTTTTCAAAGAAATTCAATTACGGCATAAATTTATATAATTGAGGGGCTTGTTGGGAAATCATGAATCTTGATTATTAATTGTCATTCATCAGTTATTTAAGTTATTAAATTTATTTATGAAAAGGTATTTCATTGAAATATCTTCATCCCTAGATGAAATTTCAACCTCTAATCATTCTTCGAACCTTCAGTGAGTGACTTTCAGCAAACGATTATGACGTTAGAGCGATACGAATAATTATATTTTTAGACGTGTTAACCAACTTTCAGTGTCAAAATATCGCAAAAATTGTCACACAAAAGTTACTCGATATTAAGTTCTCAAGAATTCTTGCTCGGAAATATTTTCGATACGACACATAACAGCCGGCCGTGGTGGCCGAGGGGACTGAGGAGCTTCAGTCACGGTCTGCACGGCCACTAAGATCGGGAGTTCGAATCCCCCCTCGCGCATGGATATTTGTGCCGTCATTTGTTGTAGCTAGTTCATAAGTAGTTTGTAAGTTTAGGGACTGATGACCCCGTAGTTAAGTCCCTTAAGCTTAACAAACATTTGAACATTTGAGTTTTGACACATAACAGCCGAGATAAGGTTAAGAGTCGCTCTTTAGAGGTGTCGGGTTATGCCGTCAGAGGGAAACTCTGGTCGCTGGTGGCAATAAGTACATCTGTATATTTTGGAACCGATCGGTTGAACGGTGCGACCTAAAAAGTCAGAACACGTTATAAATACAAAAACAGTGTCAAATCGCTGTTAGATTTGCAAATGTTCAAATGTCTGTAAATCTATCGGACCAAACTGCGTGGTCATCAGTCTGTAGCTTACAAACTACTTAAACCTAGGTAAACTAACCTAAGGACAACACACACACCCATGCCCCAGGGAGGACTCGAACCTCCACGGCGAGCAACCGCGCGCTCTGCAGCGAGACGCTTTAGACCGCTCGGCTACTCCACCGCGGCGTTTGCAAATGTCTCTGGGAAGATGCGAGATGTACAAATAGATAAATAAAGGCAAAGCTTTGGAGATCTTTCTCCACTAAAAATCTATTTATTCACTTTTCGTATCGGATGAATGGTTAGGGCGTTGCTTGCAATTACATTACCCAAAGGCCATCGCAAACGGCCCACGATTAGTGATGGTAACCTAGAGTGGACCAATAACATTTCTCGGCCATATTTTCATTGTCGTGTAACAATGAAAATAAATGTTTCACGCATCTAGCCACTATGCTGCTAGGGCATTAGTCACGTGACAAATGGCCTGTCAGTATAGTGGCAAGATGTAGGGAAGACTGATTTTCGTTGTAACATGCAGTGACAATGTTGGCGAAAAATTTTACTTTTATTAAATTTCCAGTTTAGTGACAGTATTATGTTAATTCAGAACTGTTAGACTGAAAATGTCATCGGAAAATTACATAGTTCTTATTTCTTCTCTCTCCACTTCTATTCTCATTGCAAACTTTAACTAGCTTTCCTTCACAGATTGTTCGATATACCTTTTAATGACGGTGAAGAAAAGTTGCAAACATTGTCTTGCCCCTTTCCAAACTCTGAATCCTTTTCATGCCCTCCGACTCTTACAATACTGTGCATATGTTCCAATACAGAGCGCGCGAATTTTCATTTCTTCGGAGGTCCATATCTCAGGTTTTACTCGTAACAGAGATAAGGATTAAAGTTTTTGTTTCCTAGTTTGTTAATGTGTCGTACTTAAGAAAATTTCGCAACACTATGATTTCTGGCTGCAAAAAATTCGAATTGTGGCGATGCAAAATTCTACACATTTTATTCACTGAAATTCGTTGAAATTGTTACCATGTATTCTTAAGATTATTCTGTCAAACTACTTTCTTAATTTTTTTGGATTTTTTCCGTTACCGAAATCCAGAGATGAAATGTTACCTTACGTACAAACAAAGTAGCAAAAATCGGCTTTCAACCGCTTTTGCACCATGGAGTGTGAATATGAAAAATATGACCGCAGCAAATGGCATATATCTTAAACATATTCACTAGACGTTCTTCTAGGAACTTCGTTATACCATTTTCGAAATTATTTCTTTATTATCAATATACACTCAGGAAACTGACATTCGCGTACTAAAGGTGTCAGTTTTGCTGATAGTCGGTATTCGTACCACTACGAAGTTCACAGTTCAATTTTGATAAATCTACTCAATGAAATAACTTATTTTTTCCACATAGTATAGTTTAATATTTTCGCTCGGTGAAGGGTTTATTTTATTTTCGTTATCCGTTACTGTACGGCATCAAATAACGTAAAGTATTGCAAGATATTTTTAAGAATTTACAGAGGTAAGACACAACCTATGTTTGATTTGTGCTCATACACAGCAGTGTATGATATTAAGAGGGAAATAAAAATTTTCTTTCAATTTGAGATTATGGTAATATCTCGTAGCATTCTCGGGATATTGTTAAACGCGCATGGATTGCTCGTTTCAGTTCAGGTGCAATTGGCGGCAGTTAGGAAGTAATTATCAGTCCATTTTAAAAAGACTATTGTGTGAATGATATGATTTTGATAACTTATAGTTTGATATTTGTCTCGATCATTGGATATTTATTTATGTCGTTAGAAATAACAGTATGTATGAATGCGTCGGAGTTCGTAAAGAAAGTGTCAAATCTTTAGAGATCTATAGTATTTATGATAGATAAGCACCACGTCCACCCCATGAACCAAAGACATTGCCTATGTGGAGTGGCTAGTGTGCCTCAACGATACAGATAGCGGGTAATCTACTATGAGCAGAGCAATGATCGCATTCTCTTAGTCAAGACAGATACAAAGCTAACATCGACCAGAGTAGAAAACGTTTATATGCCAACTGGCTCTGCCGATGATGAGGAGATTGAAGAAATGTCTGAGGAGGCAAATGAAATTAATTATAAACTTAAAGGAGAGGGTCACTGATTTCGTTAGTAGGAAGAGAGAGGCAACGAAAAGTAGTGGGTACATATGAACTGGGGAAAAGGATGAAAGAGGAAGCCGCCTGCTAGAATTTTGTACAGAACATTATTTAATCATAACAAACACTTGGTTCAAGAATCACGAAAGAAGGTACTATCACATTCTTCTTGACTGGTAGTTACGACTGCGCCGTTCGTAAGGGCGTGGAGGGGTTTAGCATTTTGAGGAAACAACAGAAAACTAATCGAACTCATTTCTACTTAGTAGCGAATTAACAACAACAATGTTGATTTGAAACACGGCACAGTCCTGACCTCTTTACTTGGCTCTATAGCGGTGAAGAGGATATGTTTGTGGCTGATGAACACTGTTACCCCCAGGCCGACTCGAACCTATACTTTAACTATTAGAAGCTACCTTCAACCCGACCAACCACCTAATTTCAAATGTGTTGTTTTTATCACAATAGAGTACTTATCGCACGGCACGAGAAGTCAAAGAGCTCATTAGTGTCTGTCTGTAGGACAATATCTTAGCCGTGCGGGTATGGCCGCGCGGCCTGAGGTGCCACGTCGCGGATTCTGCTGCACTTCCCGCCAAAGTTTAGACACCTTCCTCAAGCATGGCTGGGAGTGTGTATGTGTGTGTGTGTGTGTGTGTGTGTGTGAGAGAGAGAGAGAGAGAGAGAGAGAGAGAGAGAGAGAGACAGACAGAGAGAGAGAGAGAGAGAGAGAGTGCGTGATGTCCTTAAATAAGTTGACCTACGTAGTGTGTAAGTTTAGCTGATTCGTCCCATAGGACTTTTATACAAATATTGGCCCACTTTACGTTACGGTAGTGACACTAACAGTGGGCCTTTGCGGTCGTCTTTTGACAGCTCGAAATTTAATCGAAAATAACGACTAAACCATTCATCTGACACAAAACTTGAATAACCGAATTTGTAGAGGATAGACGTCTCTACAACTTTGCTCTGTTATGTTCTTTCATATCTTCCATTGTTTCAGAGATATTTGCAAAAATAACGGTAATTTTGCGATGTCTATCTGTCCGTAACGTGCTCCCACTTTTTTAAGTCGAACCGTTCAACCGATCAGCACCAAATTTTACAGACATAATTGTAGGGCACCAGAGACCAGAACCCTCCTTTTAAAAATTTTCGGACAAAAAATACGTTAGTAACACCAAAAGAAATGTAATTGTAATTGTAAACGAACCGTTCATCTGACACGAAAATTTAATAACCTAATTTGCAGAAGGGAAAATTCTCTACAACTCCGCTCTCTTATGTTTTGGCCCACTTTAGGTTACGGTAGTAACACTAAAAGTGGACGTTTGCGATCGTCTTTTGACAGCTCGAAATTTAAATGGAAATACCAGCTTAACCGTTCATATGATACGAAAATTGAATAACCGAATTTGTAGAGGACAATATTCTTACAACTATGCTCTCTTATGTATTTTTCCATATCTCGTATCGTTTAGAGATATTTGCAAAAATAACGACGATTTTGAAATGTATTTCTGTCTGTCTGTCTGTCCGTAACGTGTTCCCACTTTTTAAGTGGAACCTTTGAACCCATCAACACCAAATTTTACAGACATAATTGTAGGCTGACAGAGATCAGAACCTCCCTTTTTCAAATTTTTCGGACAAAAAATACGTTAGTAACACAAAAAAAGCCGTTTGTAATATAATTGTAATTGCAAACTAACCCTTCATCTGACACGAAAATTGAATAACCGAAATTGTAGAGGAGAAAATTCTCTAAAACTTCGCTCTCTTAGGTTTTGTTCATATCATGCCTCGTTGCAGAGATATTTGCAAAAATAACGGCGATTTGACGATGTCTGTCAGTCTGTAACGTGCTCCCACTTTTTAGGTAAAACCATTCAATCGGTCGGCACCAAATTTTACAGACATCACTGTTGGCCACCAGTGACCAGAACCTGGCTTTCTTAAATATTTAGGACAAAAGCTACGTTATTAACACAAAAAAAGCCGTTTTTAATGTAATTGTAGTTGCAAACGAACTGTTCATCTGACAAGAAAATTCAATAACCTAAATTGTAGAGAAAATTCTCTAAAACTTTGCTCTCTTATGTGTTTTTCGTATCTCGTATCGTTTGAGAGATATTTGTAAAAATAACGACGATTTGACACCGTCCATTGATTTTACGAAAACCAACCGTTCTGAGATGTGACGTGACATTCCACGCCCAGAACTCTGGCATACACACACAGCCACGCAGCCATGCCCGAGGAAAGACTGCAACCTCCGACGGGGAGCATACGCGCAATTCTATGTGCTTCTTAGAGCGCACGGCTGCTACTGCCTGGCTGCAGAGTATCGGTTATCTGTGAGTAGGAGGAATTAGTTACACCATTCGATGCAAACCCGAGCGTGAAAGAAACCAGATAACATTTGAAGGAAAGTAACGGTAAATCTGCAAACTCCTATATACGAAGCACATCTCATAACTACTCAGCAGACACAAAATTAATTCTTATGTTAAATACATAAATCCAGCAAAGAACTGCTTAGACAATTGAAATGACAGTCACTGTACAAGGAAATCAACTAAGGGACTCCACTAAAAGTTCTTAATCGGGAGATGACTAATAAACTTTGCCAGTTACTACTATAATTTTCTATCAATCAAGAGCGTGTTTACGTCAATAATTGTCACTGCATTTTGAGCGGTGGAGCTGGATGCCTGGAGATGTTCGATGTTCACCATTCATGTACTCGTCATGGGAGTAGTAGCAGAATAATCAATCAATAAATGCCGACAATATGAAGCCGATAGGATAGATATAAAACTACATCCTGTGTCATATTTGATGAAGCATTGACGGTTATCGTCTTGGTTGGTACGGTACGGGAGTAACTTTGGTAGACTGTTACAATTGTTTATCACTTGCAGAGCGAGAAGACCTTCTACTACAAAAGAATAAAAAAGAAAAGACCAAAAGAAACACGGTGCAGAAAGATGCAAGCATATGGCACTTCACTCACAGTAACTGGATTATTATGTATCTGTGTTACGTGTATGGTACCACGGTGTGAATTCTGTTCACCCAATACTGAGTAACTCTTTCACGAACAGAAAATAAGTCTGGGCTTGTGACTTTGCGGAAGTAGTGCCCGTAGAGTCGCGCTATTAGTGTGAGTAATGATATTGTCTGGAAACATGGAAGACCGACGTTGAGCGAACGGAGCGGCTGCCAGGCGACCGGATGGTGTCGGGTTAAGCCGAGCATCCGGTCTGGTTTTGTCCAAATTGACGGAAATCTAGGAAAGGCCCATACTTTGTACACTAAACTAATGCGGGCTGTTAACGAAGCGTTTCTTAAGCGGAGCATGCAGATCTTCTGTGAGCTCCACACGTCAGCAATTCAGAATAAAATAAAATAATATATAAAATTGTTTACCGTAAACATTTAAGACATCTGTGATGTCGGAATAATGACACCTCATGATTCTAAAAATAATTTCAGTATCTGAAAAATTACAAATGTTTATGACTACTATATCAAAATATAGGAAAATCAATCAGAATATAACCAACTTTTGAATGCCTCATGCAGTTTCAATGAACTCTGGTTTGACGGTTTATTTTCGTTAAAAGAATTGCAACCAGCAGCCTTTTTGGATGTTTTTTTATTTAATCCAGAACTAGTTTTCGAGCCACTGCAGACTCATCTTCAGTGGATACTTTACAGGAACATTTTCGCTAAGTGTAGGTTATGCTGTCATGTTTGTTCTGGTAACATAACTGAACTTTACTAAGCGAGAACAGAATAACCGGAAATTAAACGTATTGTAATTTAATGCACTTACTGTGTTCTTATTGTAACGTGTACGTGAAACCAAGTTACGCATTGGGCACTGACGTTTTTTAACACATGAGAGCATTTTTCCTACACTTAGCGTTACACATTTACAAAATATAACCCACATTCATTGTTTATATTTTGTAAATGTGTAACGCTAAGTATAGCAAAAATGCTCTCATGTGTTAAAAACGAGTATGTATACGAGTTTGGAAGGGATGGCGATCGGCGAATAAGGAAGCGGCCTAGGGACTTAACTGGTGGGGAGTGTGTGTTTGAAAGAGGAAACCTGGAGCTACATATCTAGTCTTAGCAGAAGAAGGCCCCTCTTGGATGATCCGAGTGATTGAAGTGTAAGATTTGCACAGCGAACGGACAATTCTCTGGACTGTCAGTTTGGCGTAAACAAGTGAACGCCAATGCAGCTGATACGTGTTTACGTTTTTACACAAGAACTTACGAGTGTAGAAATAGTGTTTGGTTAACTTAAACTATTTTGAACCGTAGACAATTTAGTTTCGGTGTTTTTTACAGCTATGATTACTTAGGTGCGGGAATTTGCTACCATTTTCTTATCGCAGAAATCTGTTTAACCATTTTAATCTTGTTGTTGTTGTTGTTGTTGTTGTTGTTTTGGTCTTCAGTCTGGAGACTGTTTTTGATGCTGCTCCCGTACCCTATCCTCAGAAAGCCTCTTCATCTCCTCATAAGAAAGACAACCCACATCCATCTGAATCTGCGTACTATATTCGTCTCTTGGTCTCCATCTGCGTTATTTCCTTCACACACTTCCCTCCAATGCAGAATTTACTATTCCTTCATGTCTAAGAATGTGTCCTATGAATCGATCCCTTCTTTTAGTCAAGGCAATCCAAAAAATCCTTTGCTACCCAATTCTGTTCAGTACCTCTTTTGTAACTCCACATTTCAAAAGCCTCTATCATCTTCCTGTGGAAACTATTTACCGTCCAAGTTTCATTCCCGTACGAGGCAAGACACCACAGAAATGTCTTGAGGAAGGACTTGCTTTATTCGATGTTAACAAATGTCCCTTTTTTAAAAACGATTTCCTCGCCATTGCTATTCTGCATTTTGTATCCTCTGTACTGTATCCGTCATAAGTTATTTTACTACCTAATTAACCAAACACATCTACCACCATCATTGTTTCGTTACCTAATCTAATTGCTTCATCATCGCCTGATTTTCTAACACAGCATTCCATTACCCCTGTTTTGCTCTTGTTGTTCATCTTACACGCTCCTTTCAACAGACTGTCCATTCGGTTAAAATGCTCTTCCAGGTCCTTTGCTGTCACTGACAGAATTACAATGTCATCAGGAAAACGCAATGTTTTTATTTCTTCACCCTGAACAGTAATTAATCTCCAAATTTCTCTTTGATTTCCTTCAATGCTTGTTCAATGTACAAACAGAAAAACATTGGAGAAAGGCCACAGGCCTGTCTACTCCCTTCCCAGCCGCTGCGTCTCTTTATGCCCTTCAACTCTAATAATAGCTGTTTGGTCAACGTACAAGTTGTAAATAATCTTACGTTCCTATATTTTACCTCTGCTGACTTCAGAATTAGTAAGAGTGTATTCTAATTACCATTGTCAAAAGCTTTCTCCAAATCTACAAAAGCTAGAACTAAGCTCTTAAGATAAATCGTAAGATGAGTATTGTCTTTACATCCTTCTGTAAATAATTCGTGTTAGTATTTTGCAACCAGGACTTATTAAACAAATGGTTCTGTAATTTACACACCTGTCTGTGCCTGATTTCTTTGGAATGGGGATTATTACATTTTTCTTAAGGTTTGAGGGTCTTTCGGCTGTCTCATACATCTTTCTGACCAGGTTAAATAGTTTCGTCATTGTTGGTTTTCCCAGAGACTGCAGAAGCTCTGAGGGAATGTAATTTACTCCAGGGGCCTTGTTTCGACTTAGATTTTTCAGTGCAGTGCTCCGTCAAATTCATGTCTCAGTATAGTATTTCCTATTTCATCTTCATCTACTTCCTCTTCCCTTCCTACAATATTGTCTCTAAGTTCAATTCCTTCTAATAGAGCCCCTCTATATACTCTTTCCAACTGTCAGATTTCCTTTCTTTACTAAAAGTAAAATAAAAATAAAAAACAAAATAAATAAATAAAGATAAAAAAGTTCAAATATTTGTTAAGCTTAATGGACTTAACTGCGGGATCAAAAAGAAAATGCAATTGATCTACATCTACATTGATACTCTGCAAATCACATTTAAGTGCCTGGCAGAGGGTTCATTAACCACTTTCATAACTTTTCTCTACCGTTCCATTCTCTAATAGCGCGCGGGAAGAAAGAACACCTAAATCGTTCCGTTTTCGATCTGATTTCTCTTATTTTATTGGGATGGTCATGTCTCCCTAAGTAGGTGGGTGCTAGCAAAATATTTTCACATTCAGAACTAAAAGTCGGTGATTGAAACTTCGCAAACAGATCACGCCGCAATGAATAACGTCTTTCTTTTAATGATTTCCACTCCAATTCGTGCAACATTTCCGTGACGCTTTCCCCCCCCCCCCCCCCCCCGTAACGTGATAAAACAAAACGAGCTGCCCTTCTCTGAACCTTCTCAATATCTTCCGTCAGTCCCACCTGGTGAGGGTCCCACAAGGGGCAACAGTACTCCAAGAGAGGACGCACAAGTGTGATGTAGGGAGTCTCTTTGGTGGAGCTGGTGAATCTTCTAAGCGTTCTGCCACAATATTTTCTATGTGTTCTCTCCAGTCAAAGTTGTTCGTAATTGTAACTCCTAGGTATTTGGTAGAATTTACGACCTTAAGGTTTGACTGATTTATCGCGTAATTGAAGTTCAGCGGATTTCTTTTAGTGGTCATGTGTATTACTTCACACTTTTCTTTATTTAGTGTCAATTGCCAATTTTCGCACCAAGTAGAAATTTTGTCTAAATCGCTTTGCAGTTGCTTTTGATCCTCTGTTGACTTCACTGACCGATAAACGACAGCATCATCCGCGAACAGTCTAAGGGAGCTATTCAGATTATCTCCTAAATCGTTTATAAACACGAGGAAGAGTAGGGGACCTATAACGCTTCCCTGTGGAACGCCAGATATCACTTCTGTTTTACTCGGTGACTTACCGTCAATTACAACGAACTGTGTCCTTTCTGATAGGAAATCGTGAATCCAATCGCACAATTGGGGAGATATTCCATAAGCACGCAATTTCATTAGAAGCCGCTTGTGGGGTACAGTATCAAAAGCCTTCCGGAAATCCAGAAATATGGAATCAATTTGAGATCCCTTGTCGATGGCACTTAACACTTCATGTGAATAAAGGGGAAGCTGGGTTTCGCAAGAGCGATACTTTCTGAATCCGTGCTGACTATTGGTTAATAGGTCGTTCTCTTCGAGGTAGTACATAATATTCGAACAAAGTATATGTTCCAAAATCCTACTGCAAATCGACATCAATGAGATAGGCCTGTAATTTTGTGGATCACTCCTATTGCCTTTCTTGAATATTGGAGTAACTTGGGCAACTTTCCAGTCTTTGGGTACGGATCTTTCGCTGAGTGATCGGTTGTAAATTATAGCTAAGTACGGAGCTATTGCATCAGCATACTCTGAGAGGAATCTAGTTGGTATACAATCTGGCCCGAAAGATTTATTTTTGTTTAGTGACTTAAGTTGTTTTACTACTCCAGGAACATCTACTTCTAAGTTTCGCATGCTGGCAGCTGTTCTTGGATTGAATACTGGAGTGTTCACTTCGTCTTCTTTGGTGAAAGAATTTCGGAAAGCTGTGTTTAGTAATTCTGCCTTAGCAGTACTGTCGTCGGTAGTATTACCATTGCTATCGCGTAGTGAAGGTATTGTTTGTGTTTTGCCCCTAGTGTACTTCACATATGACCAGAATTTCTTTGGATTTTCTGCAAGATTACGAGACAGGATTTCGTTGTGGAAACAACTATAAGATTCTCGCATTGAAGTCCGCGCTAGGTTGCGAGTTTCAGTAAAAGATTGCCAGTCTTGCGGATTCTGTGTCTTTTTAAATTTTGCATGCGTTTTTCTTTGTTTCTGCAACAGTGATCTGACCTGTTTTGTGTACCACGGGGGGTCAGCCCCCTCTTTTATTAATATATTTGGTATAAATCTCTCGATTGCTACTGATATTATGTCTTTGAAAGTAAGCCACAACTGATCTACACTCGCATTTTTAGTTTTGAAGGACTGGAGACTATCACTCAGAAAAGCGTGAAGCGAATTTTTATCTGCTTTATTGAATATATATATTTTTCGTTTATTTTTGGTGCATTTGGGAATTTCGACATTCAGTCTCGCTAATCCCTGTATTTGTTTTGATGCTCTTTACTATCTCCGGGCCGGCCGCGGTGGCCGAGGTGACTGAGGCGCTCCAGTCACGGTCAGCACGGCCTCTACGGTCGGGGGTTCGAATCCCCCCTCGGGCATGGATATTTGTGCCGTCCTAGTTCGTAAGTAGTTCATAAGTAGTTTGTAAGTTTAAGGACTGATGACCCCGTAGTTACGTCCCATAAGCTTAACAAACATTTGAACATTTGAACTATCTCCGGATTATTTGTTGCTAGGAGATCAAGGGTATTTTCTCAACCACTTACTATTGTAGTGGGTTCATGAACTAACTGTTCGAAGTAGTTTTCAGAAAAAGCATTCAGAACTAGTTCGGACGATGTTTTATATTTGCCGGCGGTTTTGAATACGTAATTATGCCAACATATCGAGGGTAAATTAAAGTCGCCACCGATTATAACAGTATGCTTCGGATACCTATTTGAAATATGATTCAAGCTTTCTTTGAACATTTCTGCAACCGCATCGTCTGAGTCAGGGGGCCGATAAAAAGATCCAATTATTAATTTATTTCTGTGGTCAGGTATAACCTCTACCCAGACCAATTCACAGGAAGTATCTGCCTCAATTCCGCTGCAGGATAAACCGTTTGTAACAGCAATAAACACGCCACCCCCCTGTTTTATTTATTCTATCCTTTCTGAAGACCATTTGGCCCTTTGAAAAAATTTCGGCCAAATTTATCTCAGGCGTCAGCCAGCTTTCAGAACCTACAACGATTTGTGCCTCAGTACTTTCTATCAGCGCTTGGAGCTCTGGAATTTTCCCAACACAGCTACGACAATTTACAACTGTTACACCAATGGTTTTTAGGTCTGCTTTCTTCCCGTGTCTGACCTGCCCCCTTTGAGACTGAAACCCATTTTGTGTATTTCCGAGGCCACCTAACCTAAAAAACCGCCCAGTGCACGCCACACAGCCCCCGCTACCCGTGTAGCCGCTTCCTGAGTATAGTGGGACTCCTGACCTATTTAGCGGAACCCGAAAACCCACCACCCTTTGGCGCAAGTCGAGGAATCTGCAGCCCACACGGTCGCAGAACCGTCTAAGCCTCTGATTCAGACCCTCCACTCGGCTCTGAACCAAAGGTCCGCAGTCAGTCCTGTTGACAATGCTGCAGATGTTGAGCTCCGCTTTCATCTTGCAAGCAAGACTGGCAGTCTTAACCACTTCTGATAGCCGCTCAAAACCAGAGAGGATCTCTTCCGATCCAAAGCGACACACATCATTGGTCCCGACATGAGCCACCACCTGCAGCTGACTGCACCCTGTGGTCTTCATGGCATCCGGAAGGAGCCGTTCCACATCCGGAATGACTCCCCCCGGTAGGCACACGGAGTGCACATTGGAATTCTTCCCCTCCCTAAGTAGCCATTTTCCTAAGGGGCTCCATTACCCGCCTAACGTTGGAGCTCCCAACTACCAACAAACCCACCCTCTGTGAGTGCCCGGATCTTGAAGGCAGAGGGGCGAGTACAGGACAAGCGACACCATCCGCATCAGGAACATCCCCTGCCACAGACAGCGCCTCGAATCTGTTGGCAAGACTAACCGGGGAGGCCTCCACTTCGGTCCCCCGGGAAGTCTTACGCCGCCTGACACGCGCTGAGGGGCCTCCCAATCCACCACGGATTGGGGGGCTACCTCCTCGCGGGCAGTGAGCGGGCTGGCCACAGCCCCAGGCCGATCGGATGGCACAACAGACGCACAGGGCGTCTGCTGCACCCCCGCGAGCGGCCCACAACAGCGGCGCCCACCCAACCGCAAACTCAAGCGTAGCCAGCGAAGCCAACGCCGCCTGAAGCTGCGAGCGAAGAATCACCAACTCTGCCTTCATCCGTTCGCAGCAGTCACAGTTCCTGGCCATTCTAAAAACCTTTGTTTCTTCCAAGTAAGTACGTCAGAGGACACAGTAGTTTGATAAACAGTGAGCTTTGCAAAGTATAAACCTAACGCTGAACTGTTTATTAACGGCGATTCTGAAAATATATACGAGAGCTAATAAATCAAAAATTCAGTAACTGAACAGACAAATAAACGCGATTCTTAATAAACAAACACGCGAGCACACTAAAGTATATAGAGCTGCAAGAGAAAGCATACACGAAATGTAAATAAGTCGCTTCTATTAAGAAGCCGGTTACCGTAAAATCTAGAGCCGCTGCTGGTCACGTGTGCACTGGCCGCCGGTCACTGAGCAACTGATCTGAAGTTTTAGATAGCGATATGTCTGCTCTGTTGTATTGAACTATAGTCCAGTAAGGTAGAGATGTGCTCTGCAGTTTTCCGCTAGCTCTGCTTTAGCGTCGTCGTTCCGATCTCCCTGGGTTTCAAAGTTTTAGATTCTTTATGGGTCACTAGCAACAAGTATCAATTTTAGACAATACTTAAGTATATATCTGCATAGAAAATCATATAATTATTTCCAGTATTCTCTCAAATTTTCTGAAACAGTCTGAAAATGATAATACTTTTCGGAATATTTCGTCAAACCGTGTTTGAAGCGCATTTTCGCCAGGAAAGATATTTTCGTGATGGTTGTTCGTTTAGGTGCAAACCACTACATCTGAGATTACATTCCATTATCTGGAAAGATATCTGAGTCACCATATGCTAGATAATATGTTCACTCGTACTTCTGTAATTTTGTTAGTGTTCAGTCAGCATTACTGCATTTTTCATGAACGTCATCAGATCGATCACTGAGCATTCCTACGCACCACTGTTACCAGTAACATGTTATGATGACTTTAAGGTAACGTCTTAAGAATAAACTACTCACCATTTTAATATATTGTGTTTTTAGTCTGAGTATGCTTCTTGAGTAACTTCTTGAAGGGCATCTTTCACGATCAGCCCCTCAACAGAATCATTCGTGGCAAGAGATGAAAGATAGTAGCCTATAATCACTCAAATAAATTACGAAGAAATGAACGGTAACTAAATTCTTCGAAAAGATATGTTATGAAGACTTGGCAGCGGCCATTGTGGAATAAGAAGTAGACTATGTGGGCTCCAGGAATGTTATTTTCTATCTCATTTTGTCCATTCGACACTGTTACCTTTTTATTAATGTCCTTTGGCAAAAGAAGCCCAAAATGGAAGGCCTTTTTATTTTGTTGATATTACAAACATAAAGTAAATAATCAAATAGAAAATTAATAAGAATAAAAATAAAATACAAAATATCATCCATCCTTTGGAAAATAAAATTAGTAAAAGTGACCGTTCGCGAAAAGCGGGAGACTCGCATTCGAGTCCCGGTCCAGCACAAATTTTCATTTGTCACCAAATAATAAACCACCTTTTGAAATGCAGCTAATGTCCTAAGAATTCGCAGTAACTGATTATTTAATCACCTAAAGGATCGTTATAGTTTTTGAAAAATATCGCTTTAAACTCTGTGGCTGAAAAATTGATTCTGAAATTCCTGCGGAATCATAATCGTCTTACTCATATAAAGGTCACGTGTAGTATATCGAATCTAGAAAGAGGAGTATATTTTGTAGACAATAAGTAAAACTTGGAAACGAATAACTTCTAAGGGTGAGATGATATAATTTTTGATAGCTGATGTGTTCTATTGTCTCGTAATGCAACAAAGTTTTCTTACATTACAATATACAAGGTCGTTATAATTAAAGTTAATCGCTCAGAACGCTGTAAAACTAACACAACTCTTCCGAATGACTTCAAATTGCAACAGAATATTATCGGAGAAAAGGAAACACGCAAGGCAGGAAAAAATAGTTTGAAAACTGATCAATAGATGGCGCTGTAAGCACCATAGTTTAATAATGGTCGATTACTAATGACAAATGAATCATATAAATATGTCTAATGTTTATGTTAAACAAACAGTACTACTCAGTGTGCATTTGATACTGTTAGTTACGTACGCCGATTCGCCACGGCAAGTACACATCACATCGAAGGGGAAAAATTGGTTTTTAATTGTCCTGAGGCCGAAAACTACATAAACAGTATCAATCAAAATCAAATTGTATTTTTACTTTCCATGTGACTGGCGTAAAACATGTTCAATATGCTGACGTCCCTTTTCTGCAACAAGTTAACATCGATTAACAGCGTGTTCCACAAATGATCGAAGTGTTTTCCGGGGTCAAATACGCCCCACGCAGTGACGTATTAACGATAAAGCGGTTCTAGTTGATGTGCATGTGGATTTTCTGTTTTCCATGTTCGACTATTCTGTGCATTGACATATACTGTCATATGGAAGTGGACATCGCCTGTCAACAAAATCTTCCACGGCCATTGATCGTTCACTTACACGCGAGTAAGAAATTCTAAAGCAAAAGTCTCTGTTCCTGACAGGTCAATAGGATGCAACTCGTGCAAATACTTGATTTTCAATGGATAGCAAAGAAGGATGTTTTGTATGATTTTACGCACTGTGTTCCCAGGTTTATCCACTGTTTGGGCAATTCTTCGTGCACTACAGGCTTCCTCTCCGCCACTCTCCTCCTGCTTCGCTGTGGCCACTTCTTCTGCTGACGTCGAATCAATTCTCTGATAATTTTCCGTTGCAATTTTGCGTTATTCTGACAAGTGGCGTTACTTCTACAGTGTTTTGAAAGTTTATCTTCAATTATAATTACCCTATACGTTTCAAATCTTTGTAAACCTCGGCATGAACTACTGTACTGCATTTAGATACAGCATTTCGAGCCGGCCGCGGTGGCCGAGGGGACTGAGGCCCTCCAGTCACGGTCTTCCCTTAGGATTAGCTAGTTCATAAGTAGTTTGTAAGTTTAGGGACTGATGACCCCGTAGTTAAGTCCCATAAGTTATGAAAAAAAAGGAAAAAAAAAAAAACGAACAGCATTCCGAGCACACTTCGGACACTTACATAAAATGTGTAGAAGTGAATAATTTTTCACATCCACCTCCTGGTCGCAGACACGCACCGGGAGCTTTACGCTCACCTGCTGGCCTGTTTCAGGTTCGCTGTCGTCGCTGCCGCCGCTAGGAGCTGCCGCCCTGTCCCGTGCTGCCCCGCAGTTCGGGTCTCCTGCCTCCCTGCGTCGTCCCCAAACGCCGCGTCTCCGCCGCCCCAGTCGTCGATGGTTCCGCCGCTCCCCTCGTCCTGACCCGCCGTCAGCACCCCAGCCCCCGTCGCTTCCCCCCCTCCCCCTGATAACCACTGCCGCAGCCGTCACAGTCACCTCAGCCAATACCGCCTAGACGACAAGGCCTCACAACTGACCGAGCCTACATCACACCTAAAGGCCGCGGCCGCCAGCTCAAAGGCCTGCCGCTGGAGCACGCCCACCGCCTCCTAGCGGTCAGCCAGTCAGCTTGCGATCGCGGCGTTTAGGTGTGACGTAGGCACGGCCAGTTGTGAGGACTTTTCTAGGTGGTGTTTGTGGTGTCGCCCAAGTCTGAAGTGCGCGCCACGTACTTTCGCCGCGCGTCGCCATGCAAGCAAGGCGCGGCGTTCTTACGACGTCGGCCACGAGCGCCCTCTGCTGGAACCCCGCTCGCGGCCACCCCTGAACTCTAAAATTCAATGTTCAAATGTTTGTATAGCTTATGGGACTTAACTACGGGGTTATCAGTCCCTAAACGTACAAACTACTGATGAACTAGCTAATACTAAGGACGGCACAAATACTCATGCCTGAGGGGGGATTCGAACCCCCGACCGTAGTGGCCGTGCAGACCGTGATTGGAGCGCCTCAGTCCCCACGGCCACCGCGGCCGGCACCACTGAACTGCATCGCTCACTTGACAAGAGCCGGCCGCGGTGGCCGAGGGGACTGAGGCGCTTCAGTCACGGTTTGCACGGCAACTACGGTCGGGGGTTCGAATCCCCCCTCGGGCATGGATATTTGTGCCGTCCTAGTTCGTAAGTAGTTCATAAGTAGTTTGTAAGTTTAGGGACCGATGACCCCGTAGATAAGTCCCTTAAGCTTAACAAACAACTTGACAAGAGGATCTAATGTTCGTACAGCTTATGGGACTTAACTACGGGGTCATCAGTCCCTAAACTTACAAACTACTTATGAACTAGCTAACACTAAAGACGTCACAAATATCCATGCCCGAGGGGGGATTCGAACCCCCGACCGTAGTGGCCGTGCAGACCGTGACTGACGCGCCTCAGTCTCCTCGGCCACCGCGGCCGGCTGACAAGAGGACTGGCACTAGAACAGTTTCTTATCAGTAGGCAGGCCTCTACCTAATTAAACTATGCATCTGCATTCCAGTAGTCTTCAGTTCACAAAGTTAAGTATTGTACTATCTCTACGAAATATATAGCTTGTTCTAATCTAGCTTAGTGTTTCTAGTTTCTGCTGTTCCACTGGCTGGTCACCTCAGACTCTGTACCCGCACACTCGTACATCCTATTTCCCTGTGTCGGTCTCTCTTTACTTGGCCACCGACACCTAGGACAACCGGCGGCAACAAGACACAAAAGTGTTGCCTTAGCACACCGCTGCTCGCCGTCGGAGGTTCGAGTCCTCTCTCGAACATTGGTATATTTTTTGTTCTTAGCATACGTTAGTTCAAGTAGTATGTAAGCCTAGGGACTGATGAGCAGAATAGTTAAGTCCGATAGATTTACAAACATTTGAACAATTGAACATGATTATGCCCGAAATGACTGGGATGCCAACCTATTGGTACCTTGGTCGCTAGCCATTCGCTACCCCTCCACACTCCCGCCGATATTGATCATGCTTCCTCCTTCCTTCACCAGACCATTTTTGACGCGGTACAAGCTCACATCCCCACCAGAGCTATAAATCCCATTGTCCCACCCTCCTTCGTGAATCCAGCCGCCTCTACCCCTCCTTCCTGCAGACCTGTGACCAGGAGATACTCGCCCGACACCGGCAAATCCAACACCACATTCGAAAACTTTTGTCTGCGAAGAAACCCCAGGACTGGCGCCAGACATGTACCCGTCTTAATTCCATGCTCCCTGTCAATTCCTCCACGTACTGGCAGGCATTACACAGCCTTACTGGCACTCACTCTGCTCCCTACTACCTGCTCCTCCACGAAGACCGTCCTTTTCACTACACCACCGGTAAGGCCGAACACTTTGGCTCCTACTTCATCGACTTTTTCACCAACCCTGACAGTGGCGTAGCCAGGGTTGGGTTCTTGGGATGGGGATGGGCTCATTTAAAAAAATGAAGCCTATTGGATTCATTAATCTATGAATCATTTTACACCTTTTATATTTTAACCAATTATACTATGAAATCCATTGCACAAGGAATAAAATGAGTAGGTTCGATTTATTTTGAAAGTAGAAGAGGAGCAACGTAGTAGAAACGGAGTGTATATAATCAGCTCATAAAATAATTAAGCAGCTTCTATGTTACTAGCCAAAAACAAACGTCTTTACAGGTTAATTAACATGAGACTCTATCTGTAAAAATTGAACTGAAGTAACACTATTATTGGTCAAAAGATTCCACTAAGGGGCGCCGCTGACCTGCGGCATTACGTTGGCGATCCACTGTCACGTTCACTTGTGATTGGCAAATTATAGTTCTGTTGTGATTTATTACGTGTGTACTATTTCAAATTTCCGGTGCCGACCTGTTTAAGAAAAAATTAAAAATGAAAAGAACAAAAAATAATGAAGTTAAAAAATCTTTGGGAGATGCTGGGTGGGGGGCAGGGGCCTCAACCCCATCAGCCACTCCCGTGGCTGCGCCACTGATCCCTGATAATCTCCGATTCGACCAATCCTTCTTTCCTGACGTCCATGAACGTACCAAGACCTCTGCCTTCCAGCTGGCCCCCGGCTTCCAGGAGTTGGAGCACAATTCTCCTTCAGAATTAAACACACCCATCACTGCCCTCGACATTCAAAAATACACAAAAGCCAACACCGCTCCTGGTCACGACTGCTTAACATACAGGTACCTTCAGGCATGTCCTCTCTCCTTACTCACCGGCCTCGCCTCCATTTGTAATGTAATCCTATACACCGGCTTCTTTCCCGACCTGTGGAAGACCTCCCTTATCCTCATGTTTCCCAAACTTTGAAAAACTTCCGTCCCAGACCTCGTCCTAACGTAGCATCAGTCTTACCTCCGTGTTCAGCAAGGTCTGAAAACCATCATCTCCCGTCACGTCCACCAGCACCTCCGCCAGAACCAAATCCATCCCCACTCTCCCAAGAAAACTGGATCAATTTGAGTCGAACTGTGGAAAAAGAAGAAAAGTCGTAACATAGAGATATCTAATAGCATGAAGTGCCATACAGAGAATGCGACAAATTCCATTTTGTAGTGGGTATGTGGACATGACATTGTGCTTCAACGCTGGAAATAGGTGTTAAACACTCATTCGTGCACTATATTTTTATTTTTGTGTCTCACAAATGATAAGTTTTCATTTCGGTTTCTGATATGTTACTTCACTGTATTCAATTTTGTGTTTGTGTTGTGGTGTAACATCCGTGCCGCTCAACTGTTCTAAGTCGAAAGGAAGTGGCTCTTGTGTGTAGGCCACAAACGTTTGTTGAAAAGAGGACAAATCAACCGAATCGTCCACTGGAAATCACGACTGATCATACAAGACATTTGTGACAGGAAAACGCTCATAGGCGCAACTAACTTGTACGCTTGGTAAGTGAGTGAGTATTTAGCGGACGCCGGGTATGTTAGTTACATATTTCTTCAAAGTTTTACACGGTAGCCTACATAAATAATCGCAGTTTTATCTAACTAACTTGTAGCCTGTACTTTTTGAATGTTTATAAAAATAATGTATGAATTCGATTTTCCATAAAGCGATGTTAGTAAATAACAGCCCTTGGAATTGGATGTTTGTCAGAGGGATCGGGATTGGTTGTCACGTGGTAATATTACGTAAAAGGTATAAGTGTTTTAAGAAACAAAATCCCTGTTGTACTCAATAAAATACTAAAAGCCAAAGGAGCATTCAAAGCTAAAAGTAACGCTTCTATTTCACACTAATAACAGAAACCACAAACAAAATAATTCGAATGATTCTATACAAAAAGTTCAGTAGCTCAACATAGAGATGAAAGGATGATAATAATGAAAAGATGTTCAAGGTTAGATGATAGGCCTGAACAAATAATATGTAAGGACTTGCCAGGGTGAAGATCGGGGTGAGAGTTTAATTTTTAGGGAAAGATTAATTTTTAAAACTCACAACCACCAACTGCAAACCAAATTCCTAAACATGCAAAAACGCTGGATCTGTGATTGCTGCTGTTTGACTCGTTTTCTAGGGGATGATATCACCCTGTGGCTGATACGTCTGTACGTCGACAAATCTATCAAATAAAGTTATAGCTCGTGAGCCCCCAGACAAAATGGATATTTGTCGCAAATTGTTTTCACACCGTGTGGCTGTCTCAAACACCGTTTATGTTCATGCCTATGCGACGACACGTGTTACATTAACAAATCACAGTCACTTTAATTCAATGTGATGCACACCTTGTTCCACCGGCTAAATATTCACAACACACAGTAGCACTCGATTCAACTTTGTGCAGTCTACGACGAGCAACCACACTTGGCAATTGCCACACAAAAATCTATAGTCTCCACCTGGAGATCCACATGCCGACTGCCTAGAGCGACGCCGCCCGGCCAGCTACAACACTCGCTCCCGACTCGTCATTTCCTGCACGCGCGCGCGCGCGTCAAAAGCCCAACTGCCGGGTTTTTTCCCTACGTCATCAACTTCCCCATGTGAGCTGTTCTAACCGATTTGCCAACGTACAGCGCTCAGCCAATACATTTCTAAAACTTTACTTAAAATCAAAATAATTACACTACACATTAAACAAATTTCTTCTTAGTTTTTTATATTGGTATAAACATCCTTTATACTATTTATTATAATCGAGCAAATTTTTATGTCACAGATAAGTGATTTAACAATACTTCAAGATTAAATACACAAGATTAATTGAAAATAAAATGAGAAATAGTTAATATATTACTTTTATAAACAAACATTGCCATGCTGGTTGTGTAACTGTCTTGCATTCATTGGTAATTTATTACTTTTCATTGTCAATTAAACATATTACGCCAGATGTGACTATATCAGCTAATGTATTGTTTATTTATCAACAGGCTATTTTGTAATGAGGGCCTTAAAGGTTCCTAACTCCATCGTATTACTTCAAATGCAAGTAGTATCAGAATATTTTATTTCACTCTGTGCACTGCACTGCACCTGGCACTCGCCATTGTCCCTCTCTCCACTCACCGGAAACGAACCTGGAAAATCCTAAGCTGGAACAAGCCACCAACGTCGGCCTGCTCGCTGGCCACCCGTCAGCTACAAGCACACAGCAAATCTCAACGTGGAGAATTTCTACCTATGGCCTAACTATAAATGTTGTCACCCAACTACGTACATACATTGCTAATATAATTATTAAGATGAAAATTGTGTAACATTTGGTGCATTGGCATGGTCAATGTCAGCAGTGAACTTCATACTGTTTAATTACAAATGCTATTAATTACCAATATTTCTAATGGGCGGTAATCTCACAATACCCCCACTTGCGGCATCAAAACCATGTACAGGATGGCGCAAGTGGCACCAAAAATTAATACTTTCATATGAGCAAAATTTAAAATTACATAATTATTGAATTGACTCAAACACTATACCAATTATGACCTCAACTAAAGCAAAAAAAAAAAAAAAAAAAAAAAAAAAAAAAAAAAAAAAAAAAAAAAAAACACATCAAGGAAGTGAGAAAATTTCTCAATAAATTAACACAATTATTCTTAAAGTCTTTGCATAATTTTTAGAAAACAATTCCTTATAACTAATTACATCCATGAAATTTTAGTGTACCTGTTGTTTATATACAGAATTGGCACCAAATTTATAATAGTATTAACCTTTAGTCTTTAGAGGATCTTGTCCTACATGGAAAAACTAAAATTATCACTATAAAAGCTTTTGACAGTGTACACTCCACTTGTTTAAAGGAAATCTCTCACCACTTTGACACTGAGAACACCAGAGTCATCGTTTCAGCAACTTTTTCCCATAGTGTATGGTCCTACGTCTCCGTCATTTCAACCAACATGCTGTTGCAGCTTAGATTCATGGCACTGGATCAAGCGTTCTTGTTCACACACGCCATATGCACCCTACATGGAACAGGAAGAGCAGAAGGCACCCATGAGTCAACACAGACAAAAGTTTGGCTGGACACCAGGATTCGGTTGAATTTGTATCCCACCCCTCTGCCATCCAGACTTGGTGCAATTGAAACTAAGCATTGAGACATGTACAGTAACATGCAAATCAACAGAATTAAGAACTCAAAGTGGCTTGTGTTAGTCATTATCAGATTAACCCAAAACCACATGCCTGCACTCTCATCAGCCATAGCTTCAGATGAAACAGACAAGAGAATATGTGGCCTACTTGGTGTATTAATCCATCAAATAAAACATCACCAACCTGCCTGTGTCAAAAATATATCTTAAAGTTCAAATAATACTACCAAAAGAATGTTATCATAGAGAATTTTCTCTTCTATCAAAATGACACCTACAAGCATAAATACAAACCCCCTCGCACCCAAAAAATTTTTTTGTGCTGGTGTGAGATTTAATTGGCCCATACTATCCTATGTTAATCCTAGCACGTCTATACTTTACCATAACTACAACTCCTGCAGCCCGTGAGCATCAATTGAAAACAATATATATATGTCCTCTAGACCTGATTCCAGATTAGTATACATAAACAAAAATAAAAACAATTTAATTATCATGTATAGAATTACGTAACTAAATAGTTTCACTACTCATACATAAATTATGATGACACAATAAACACACTATCCCTCTCAGCTGCTGTTTCAGGAATGAGTCCTGGCAACAATTCCACCTTTCACCAACACATATACATATTTACTTCTTGTACCACTGTTGAACTGCAAATCTGATACAAGCACATGTTTTAACACAAATAACAACAAGGAAAAGAATATATAAAGAAAGCATGTAAACATGACCCCAATGCTTAAATCTAAACACATTAGTAGATACTAACACAGACCACAGAATAAATATACACAAATTCTTAATCTACTATCTACAATGCATTGAATCTCATACTTCATGATTTACACTGGTTTATGGCAGTTACTTGTGTAAACATGCCATTAAATCTTTATCACTTACAAAATTTTTGAATTTCACCCTCTTCATGCATCCCTCCAGACTTAATTCTAACACTTTATCTTTATACTCCAACGGAGCTTCATATTTGCACAGGAAATCACTTCCTAACATTAGATTTATACAAAGTCCCTTTATGACTAATAAATCTTGAATAAACAGCTCCTCCTCAATGATTACTTCAAATTCTGGGTTCCCTGCATTTAACACTTCTATTTTTCTTGCAAATGCACACTTTTCTTTTTCCCATGCCCCTGGTTCTACAATCTTTAAATATTTTAAAAACCTGATCCAATCACCAGTCCCATAGTCATGCACTTCTTTGTTAATCCAACCTACATTCAACCCATCTTCATCCATGCATGTATATTGTTCATTATTATAAATGACAGAGGATTGTATCTTATTCTCCTTATCACCTGACCCCTCCTGTATAATTCTCAGTCCCTCACTTATCTCATCATGATCTTGGGTATACATGCCTAATCCCCTTAATTGATCATGCTCATTGTCCCCATTCACAAACTCTTTCAACACATTGTAATAAGTTTGTTCCCTATTATATTGTTTGCCTAGTCTGTCCAAGTAATCATATTTGTGCAATAGCCAATCATCTGTTGCCCACTTCCTAATCAAGTTTATTTTCCCAATTAAATTTCTGGTTTGTGCATCTAAACTGTCAACTTGGCCTTCCTCAGAGATCTTCACATTTATATGAACATTTACAGTAGGTCCAGTGTCATTTATTGTCTCTACTGGACCACATTTATTTACATTTAATTTAGAAAAACATTCACTCTCATTCATACATTCCACAACATCTATGCTGGCTCCAGTACCATAAATATTTAAATTCATACTTTCACATTCAGTCGACACTTGTGCCTCTGACCTATCCAAAACTAAGGCTAACCCAACACTGTTTTTATCCTCTTTAATGTTATTATCAAATAAATTTCGCACATCATATTCCCCTTTACTGTCCTCATTCCTATCCTTTTTCCTCCTGTTTGCCTTTCTTTTGTCATGTTGCATGAACCAATCCCCAAAAATTTCCTCACTACCTATAACAGCATCCATCTGACACATACTGTCCTCTCTTTTCTCCCTTTCCTTGTTTACTCTATTTCTGTTTTCTTCCCTCTTTTCTTTATCCTTGCCCTTGTGAACTCCTACTTCCTCTTTCCTCTGTCCATGTGACATAGTTTTTCCTCCCTTTTCTCCCCATCTCTATTCCTACTGTAATTATGGTTATTGGATCCCCTGTTATACCATCTTCTGGTCCTGTTATTATAATAGTTCCTTGTCCCAAAACGGACCTCATTTGGAACAAATCTTAGTTTCCCTGATTCTGTCTCTGATTTTATCTCCCACTGTTATCCCCATTCCTATTTCCACCTTCCTGTCTTTGATTTCTCCTATTATTTTCCCATGTTTCCCTCTGGCTTCTATTATCCCAGTTGTCTCCTCTATTATTGTTACCTCTCCAATTTTCATTTAAATTCCTCTCTCTGTTGTGGTTTCCCTGGTTGTGACCCACATTTCTACTGCCTCTGTTTTCATTGTCGTTCACATGCTGTGTTCCCCTGAGCTGTCGTTCCATAACTAAACCCTGGTCTATCTTTTCTACAAATTCAATGAAATTCTCAGCTGAATCTGTGGGATGGTGAATTAACTGCCAATGCAAATCTGCAGGTAACCTCCTACACAAAGTGGAAATTACTGTTAAAAGACTCAATGGTGTAACTAAATGCACTAGTTTCTCAAGTTCCTCCTGACAAAATTCCTTCATGCTCTGTTTCCCACTCACATAGTTTGGTCCGTTCAAGAATTCATTTTGTATCTTAGCTTGCTTGGCCGCCCCCCAATACTCATTTAAAAACAATTTTTCAAACGCCTCAAAAGTAACAGATTTATCAGTACACTGATTTGCCCAAGTTTGAGCAGAACAGTCAAGCATTCTCTTTGCTAACTTCACTTTCCACTGGTCTGACATACCAGGCACAAATTGGTCCCTGCATGCAGCCAAAAAATCTACTGGATGATAATGACCCACTCCTGAAAACTTTTTGCCATTAGGTGTCTGCACCATGGACCAATTAGTGTTTCCTGATGCAGTACACAATTCTAGATTATTTATTCTAGTGTTCACCTTCTCAATCTCAGTATTGTTTACTGTCACTACTTATTCTATCTTTTTCCTAAAGTTACATTCTGTATTCTCTAATTTTCCTGAAAACAAAGTTTTTGTTTTCTCAATGCCTTCCACCATCCTCTTGTCAACCTCAGCAAACGCCTGCGTAATGCCCTCATTCCTGTGATCACATATTTGTTTCACGGCATCTAACTTGCCTCCTACCTCAGTCTCAATAGCACCAATTTTGGCATGTATCTCCTTTTCCCTATTTTCAAACCGTTCTGTTAGACTTCCTATCTTTTTGTCAATGTCTGTGATTATTTCTGCCTTTAATCCAAGCATTGAATTTTGTAGTGACCCAATGTCTGCCTTAAAGTCTGCTTTCAATTCTGATTTTACAGTTTCTATTTCTGATTTTACAGTTCCTATTTCTGATCTTAAATTTGAGTTCGAATTTTCTATTTTTGATTCTAAGTTTGAGTGTGAATTTTCTATTTTTGATTCTATTTTTGAGCTAAAACTCGCTAACTTGGCTGCAATCATCTCCGGTGTCAACAACATTCCCCCAGTATTTACCCTCTCTGGACTTCCTGTTATGCTACTCTCTGAATCTACGTCGCTTGGCGACTTTTTAAAAACTTGCTCCATTTTCGGTGCCACAAGAAATCTTGATTAACACACAAGAATTTATAGCGCCAGCTGCTTTACTTATCTTTTAATCCACAAGTTGCTGCAACGAGCTGCGACGTCCCTAACGCTTGCTGCCGTCTTTTGTAGAAGCTGTGGCTGGAATATGTCCTCACTGCATCCGTTATCCTTTGTAGAATCGAATGTGCTGGGCCCCGACCCTCCGTTGGCGACTTGCGAAGTCCCCCCAATCACTACCGTCCATTGCATAAGATGAAATTTGAGTGCGTGGATCCCGCGCGCCGCCGCTCACTACTGCCAGGGCGACGCGCAGTCGATCGCCGGTTACGGATGCCCGCGCCCGAACTCCGCCAGACACCAACCGTCGTTAAACGCGCGACGCGTTCGCGTATCGTCCACGATTATGCTGTTTTGTCCACTATCACTGACCTGAGCACACACTACCACTCTGTCCGAGCAAGACCAGTGTGAATTTATCCCGCTCTCTGCTGCCAGCCGCCACACACACTTGAAATTGTCCGTCGCGTCCTCGCACTTGTTTGCAACTGTTTGTCACTGTTCACTGTCCTATGCACAAACTAATCTCTCCGTCCGAGCAAGTCCAAGGTGAACTTATCCCGGACGAGCCCCCAAATGCGAGGGTGAAGATCGGGGTGAGAGTTTAATTTTTAGGGAAAGATTAATTTTTAAAACTCACAACCACCAACTGCGAACAAAATTCCTAAACATGCAAAAACACTGTAACTGTGATTGCTATTGTTTGACTCGTTTTCTAGGGGATGATATCACACGTTCGCAGCTTTCCTTCCCTGCATATGATTAACAAAAAAAAATTCATAATAAAGTCAAGTTCATGAGAGAAAAGGGTGTACTAACTAGTATTTTTGAAAAGTTCACTTTATGTTGTTTATTACACAATATTAGAACCCTGTGGCTGATACGTCTGTACGTCGACAAATCTATCAAATAAAGTTATAGCTTGTGAGCCCCCAGACAAAATGGATATTTGTCGCAAATTGTTTTCACACCGTGTGGCTGTCTCAAACACCGTTTATGTTCATGCCTATGCGACGACACGTGTTACATTAACAAATCACAGTCACTTTAATTCAATGTGATGCACACCTTGTTCCATCGGCTAAATATTCACAACACACAGTAGCACTCGATTCAACTTGGTGCAGTCTACGACGAGCAACCACACTTGGCAATTGCCACACAAAAATCTGTAGTCTCCACCTGGAGATCCATATGCCGACTGCCTAGAGCGACGCCGCCCGGCAAGCTACACCACTCGCTCCCGACTCGTCATTTCCTGCGCACGCGCGTGCGCGCCAAAAGCCCAACTGCCGGGTTTTTTCCCTGCGTCATCAGCTTCCCCATGTGAACTGTACTAACCGATTTGCCAACGTACAGCGCTCAGCCAATACATTTCTAAAACTTTACTTAAAATCAAAATAATTACACTACACATTAAACAAATTTCTTCTTAGTTTTTTCATATTTGTATAAACATCCTTTGTTCTATTTATTATAATCGTGCAATTTCTTATATCACAGATAAGTGATTTAACTGAATACTTCAAGATAAAATACACAAGATTAATTGAAAAAAAATGAGAAATAGTTAATATATTGATTTTATAAACAAACATTGCCATGCTGGTTGTGTAATTGTCTTGTATTCATTGATAATTTATTACTTTTCATTGTCAATTAAACATATTACGCCAGATGTGACTATATCAGCTAATGTATTGTTTATTTATCAACAGGCTATTTTGTAATGAGAGCCTTAAAGGTTCCTAACTCCATCGTATTACTTCAAATGCAAGTAGTATTAGAATATTTTATTTCACGCTGTGCACTGCAGTACACCTGGCACTCGCCATTGTCCCTCTCTCCCCTCACCGGAAACGAACCTGGAAAATCCTAAGCTGGAACAAGCCACCAACGTCGGCCTGTTCGCTGGCCTCCCGTCAGCTACAAGCACACAGCAAATCTCAACGTGGAGAATTTCTACCTATGGCCTAACTATAAATGTTGTCACCCAACTGCGTACATAAATTGCTACCATAATTATTAAGATTAAAATTGTGTAATATTTGGTGCATTGGCATGGTCAATGTCAGCAGTGAACTTCATACTGTTTAATTACAAATGCTATTAATTACCAATATTGATAATGGGCGGTAATCTCACAGACTCAACTAAATCTACTGCAAAATCGGTCTGGCAATGTTGACTAACAAAATAGGCCAATCCTGACGTACATTTCTTATGTGGCCATTTCTTGTAATCTGTCCATTGTATCCACATTTTCCGTGATGTACTGTTGGCAAATTAATGAAGACATACAATACAAAAGCAGTAGTAGTCGTCATTCTCACTTTTATTTTTATCATCTGGAAAACGATGCTTCTTGACATCCTTGGAACTCTGTTTCTTTTCGCCAGCTGGGGAATATCCGTGCGTACTAATGCGCCTTGCTGCAGAGTGCGTGTTTGCTTCCCATCTGAGGTTCAAATCCTTCCTTGGGCATGAGAGTGTGTGCTGTCCTCAACATAACTTAGTTTAAAACTTTAGTAATTGTAGAGACTGGTGACTGTGGTATCGCACAAGTCCAAAGTGCGCGCCACCTACTTTCGCTGCGCGCCGCCATGCACGCATGGCGGGGCGTTCTTACGACGTCAGCCACGAGCGCCCTCTGTTACAACTCCGCTCGTGGCCACCACTGAACGACATCGTTCACTTGGGACTGAGATAGGAACCAGTTAACACTTCGTATTCAGATAGGCACCAGTGAAGACTTGGCTATCGGATAGGCACTAGGCAGGCCTCTAGCTCAACTATTTATCAGCATTCTGCAGTACTGATTTATGTAAAAGTTAAGTATTGTATAAATTCTGTGCAATATATATCTCGTTCTAATTTACTGTAGTGTTTCTAGTTTCTGCTGTCCCACTGGCTGCTCCCCTCCGTACCTGCACAAGCATGCTACCTTTATTCCTGTGTCGGTCTTCCTACTCTGCCACCAACACCTACGACGGAAACGAGACACAAAAGTGGCGACGAGGCTGGGACACAAAAGTGGCGACGAGGAGTGATAGACGAACCTTGGACCAGCTCGCTTGCAACAGCCAGACAGCAGCAGTCGGAGCACGCAGAAATTGCTCCCGCCCACCCACCCTTATTATAAGAATTTTGGGGGAACATATTCTGTTACGTGTTTTGTGGACATTTTTGATGTAGAGCGTCCTCTTTCATATTGCATTTGTGTTTTGTTCTAATTTACTTGTATGCGCAGCGCCTAATCGGTCAGTATGGCCACTACCCTGAACCCAAAGTTAATGGAAATTATTCATTTACAGACGGCGCAAATAACACAACTCCTGCAGGCTGTGGCCCAGCTCACAGCGCAAGCAGCTAACCAACAACAGCCGCCGCTTCAGCAGCCCACACCTGCCGCCGCAACGCTTCCTACGTTTCGCCAGTACAACGAACGTGAGGAAGAATGGAGCGACTATTTCGTGCAGTTTCAAGAACTCGTCGCGGCTCATCAATTAACAGGTCTGACAGTCAAACATTTCTTTCTCGCCGTAGTTGGCACCAAGACTTTCGTGTTACTGCAGAAACTTTTCCCCCACACATCTCCTCGTGATGTAGACTTTGAACAAATAGTAGAGGCACTAAATGCTCATTATGAGAGAAAAGTTCTCGTAGCTGCTGGACGGCACCGATTTTTCAGACTTAAAAAATTACCTGATCAGTCACACCAGGAGTGGATAACTGAGTTGAAGGGCTTAACCTGCCAATGTAAATTTACTTGCTCTTGTGGACTTTCTTATAGTGACGTTATGTTAAGAGATGCGATTACGCAGAACATTCAGGACCCCAGAATTAGAGCAGCAATTCTGAAACAGTCTGACCCCTCTTTAGACAGTGTATTGCAGCTTATTGAAGTGCATGATACCTTTGACTTAGCAGATGTAGAAATGCAAAGCCACAGTGTTAATTCAGTGCGCCGTAATGGATGCTTTCCTAGCCGTAGTTTTCAGTCTAGCCCTAGTGATTCTTATTTTTCTACCGGCCGTGCTGAACAGACAGTGAACAGTAGCCAGTGTAAAAGTGCGACACAAAGGTCGCCCCGTCGTGTTAGAAACAGTAATTTGAATAATGGGCGCCAACGCTCTTTTCAGAAAAATGTTCGTAAGTCTTGCCCTCAGTGTGTATCTCGCCACAAGCGTGCGCAACGCCCTAGCCGCAACGCGACCTGTTATCAATGTGGCAAATCAGGACACGTACAAACAGTGTGTATGCAAAATAAAATTGCAAGAACGGTGCCTTTCGGTACATTGCTTCTCGGAGTGCGAGAACAGTTAATTCTTTCAATGTCATAGATGCTGTGGAATTGAACAGTGCTTTACTTGGTTCTCAATTGCAAAAAAGTTCTTCTGCGCCTACTGCAAAACTATGTAGTGAGCCACGTAGCAAGCGTCGTCGAGCGCGTAAATCTGTGTAACGGAAAAGGGTTCGGGACAAGCAAAATGACTATGTACAGTGCAATCCTGTAGTGAACCTAGTGCCTTCTACAACTTCTCTTTGTAACAGTGCCCAGTACTGTGTAGATAGTGACAGTGGACTTGTTGTAGCTACTCAAAAGTTTAGTGCAGTAGTTAGTGAATCTGTAGTAGCCTCGCAATGCGCGGACGCCGATTCGGCGGTAGTGCCATCTAGTGACAGTGATGTTAATCCGCTGCGTGCCGAGTCTGCGCCGCTTACTTCACTACGCGGCCCGCGCATGCGCAGCAAACAAGCTATATTAGACGTTGCTAATATTCGCGCACCTGTCGAGCGCCGCAAGCATAAACTTTTTGTGAATCTTTCAATAGAATATAAGACTGTGCAATTTCAGCTCGACACTGGTTCCGCTGTCACATTAATAGCCGGCCGCGGTGGCCGAGGAGACTAAGGCGCTCCAGTCACTGTCTTCACGGCTACTACGGTCGGGGGTTCGAATCCCCCCTCGGGCATGGATATTTGTGCCGTCCTAGTTTGTAAGTAGTTCATAAGTAGTTTGTACGTTTAGGGACTGATGATCCCGCAGTTAAGTCCCATAGACTATACAAATATTTGAACATTTTTTTCACATTAATAAATAAAGATACTTATGAACTTCTGGGTTCGCCAAAATTGTCGCCGTGTCAACAAGTGCTAACAGCGTACACAGGTCAAAATATTCCCGTGCTAGGAACGTGTAGCCTGCCCGCCTCTTTTCAAGATGTAACAAAAACAGTTTCTTTTGTAGTTCTTCAGGCCAAATATACACAGAACATTTTTGGACTGGATGCATTTGACTTGTTTGGTTTATCAATTCAAAGAGATGTGCTTCAAATTTCATCAGTAGTGCCTCAGGACAAAATAAATGCTTTGTGTGAAAAATATAGTGACTTGTTTTCGCCGGAATTAGGCTGTGCAAAAGACTTCGTGGCACATGTAACTTTAAAAGAATCTGCTGTACCAAAATTTTGTAAAGCTAGAGCAGTGCCTATCGCATTTCGTGATAATGTTGCTGCAGAACTTAAATGTTGGCAAGATAGTGGTGTGATTTCTCCTTTTTCTGCGAGTCAGTGGGCCTCGCCTATAGTAATTATAACCAAGTCGACAGAAAAACTTCGTCTCTGTGCGGACTTCAAATCAACAGTGAACAATCAAACAATTGTAGATACTTACCCCCTGCCCAGACCTGAGGAACTTATGGACAAATTAGGACAGTCTCGCTTCTTTTCTAAGATTGATTTAGCAGAGGCATACTTACAAATTCCGCTTGATGACGAGTCAAAAAAAAATTTTTTCGTCATTAATACTCACATGGGCCTTTTTCAATTTCAACGCCTACCCTTTGGCAGTTATCCCCCTCCCCCCCCCCTCCCCCCGCTATTTTTCAGCGTTTCTTGGAACAGCTGACAGTTTCTGTACCGTGTTGTTCGAACTATTTAGATGATATTGTGATATCCGGACGTACAGTTGAAGAACATTTATCAAACCTGGAGTGCCTTTTCAAAGTGTTGACTGCAGCAGGTCTACGTTGTAATAAAGCAAAGTGTTCGTTTTTCCAAACTGAAATAGAGTACCTAGGCCATGTGATTAATGTCCAAGGAATTCATCCCTTACAGTCACATCTTAGAGCAATCAAAGACGTGCCTCCTCCTAAGAATGTGCACGAATTGCAAGCAGTAATGGGAAAGCTTAACTATTATTTCAGATTTATTCTCAATGCCTTTCAGATTGCAGCTCCACTGCATCACTTACGTAGGAATAATGTTCCTTTTGTATGGTCTAAAGATTGTCAGGTTGCTATTGACAAACTAAAGTCTGCACTACTCAGTGATGCATGTTTGATTCCCTTTGACCCACAGAAGCCTGTAGTGTTAGCAGTTGATGCCTCGTCGTACGGTCTGGGTGCAGTATTGTCGCATCGTATTGGATGTCACGATCGTCCTATTGCCTTTGCATCCAATCTACTGACGCCAACGCAACAGAATTACAGTCAGATAGAAAATGAGGCCTTAGCAATCATTTACGGCGTCACAAAGTTTCATCATTATCTCTATGGCAGAAAATTCTATTTGTTGACTGACCACAAGCCTCTCACGTCGTTGTTCTCACCCACAAAGCCAATTCCGCCACGAACGGCACAAAAGCTTCAGAGATGGTCCTTAATACTGTCTAATTATCAGTATGAGATTTTGTACCGACCTACCACTAAACACGCCAACGCGGACACACTTTCTCGACTTCCGGTTGGCCAGGATGTGTCGTTTGATTCTTCAGAAATGGCGTGTTGCCAGATAGACTCCGGAGATACTTCTGCTGTCGCAGACTTCCCTTTGAACTCTCGTCGGGTTGCACAGGAAACAGCGGCGGATGCAGACCTAAGTGTGGTAGCACGTTTTGTTCGCTTTGGTTGGCCTGCCAGAGCCAAAGACATTGAGCGGCCTCTGGTTCGACGTTATTTTGCACAACGTCATGCATTGTCTTTAAGTCAGGGTGTTCTGTTGTTACATACCGACAACGACCAAGCAAGGGTGATTGTTCCTCGTTCCCTGCAACGAGAAGTGTTACGCCTCCTGCATCAAGGACATTGGGGTATTGTTAGGACTAAGCAACTGGCCAGACGTCATTGTACCTGGGTTGGTATGGACGCTCAGATAGAGCGCATGACGTCACAGTGTACGGTTTGTGCGGAGCATCAGGCGGCTCCTCCGCAACGTTTCTCAGACTGGCCACGCCCCAAGGGACCATGACAACGTTTACATATTGACTTTGCCGGACTTTTCTGGAATACGCGCTGGTTAATCGTTGTAGACGCTTTCAGCAAGTTTCCTTTTGTGATTGTGACGGCGTCTAGTACAATCAGTGCCTTAACATCAGTGTTTTGCATCGAAGGTTTGCCTAAAACTATCGTCAGTGACAATGGACCTCAGTTTGTTAGTGCGGAATTTCAACAGTTTTTTCGTGTGAATGGCATTCAGCATATCACCACCGCACCTTTTCGCCCTCAGTCCAATGGTGAAGCAGAACGTTTCGTTCGAACATTCAAGTCTCACATGGAAAAGATGAAAGGTCAGCACTCCAGGCAGCAAGCTCTTCAAATTTTCCTGTCTACGAATCGGTGCATGGCACGTGACGGCCCGTCTCCTGCCGAGCTGCTACACGGCCGCCGTCACCGCACTCTCCTTCACCTGCTGCAGCCTCCCACGCACCGAGTCGGTTCGTATGGCGCTACGCGTTTTCAGGTTTCCACGCCGGTGCTGTACAGGGTGTTTGCTGGAAACAAGAAGAAACTATGGATGCCGGGCATCATTCAGCGCGTGCTCGGTCGCAATATGTATGTTGTACGTTCTTCCACAGGGTCGGAGCTGCGGCGCCACGCAAACCAATTGCGCCTGCACAGGCCGCGCGATCCTGTCTCGGGTTTCTTGATTCCAGATCCAGTTCACCGCCAGGGAGCACAGCCACATCGTTCGTCCCCGGACTACGAGATCCCTATGGACGTCGACGCACTTCCGACGCAGTCGTCGCCGCCGCTGTCGCCGCCGCAGATGACAGCGTCACCGAGAGGAACTCCCGGACCGTGCGTGTCCCCGCCGCCTGGGCCACGCACCTCAGAACAAGATAACCTGCTCCCTCTTGGCGGAGGCGGGCGCCCTTCCGCTGGTTTTGGCGGGTTTCCCGGCGGATCGCAAGGTGTATACCGGGACGCGGACGGCGTCTCGATCCCAGCTACGACGCCCGTCCCACCAGTAACGCCCCCGCCCAGGCCCTCCTCCCAGTGCCGTCGCCGTAGGCCTCAGCCCTACGCCACGACGGCGCGGCATTCTTACGACGTCAACCACGAGCGCCCTCTGTTACAACTCCGCTCGTGGCCACCACTGAACGACATCGTTCACTTGGGACTGAGATAGGAACCAGTTAACACTTCGTATTCAGATAGGCACCAGTGAAGACTTGGCTATCGGATAGGCACTAGGCAGGCCTCTAGCTCAGCTATGTATCAGCATTCGGCAGTACTGAGATATGTAAAAGTTAAGTATTGTATAAATTCTGTGCAATATATATCTCGTTCTAATTTACTCTAGTGTTTTTAGTTTCTGCTGTCCCACTGGCTGCTCCCCTCCGTACCTGCACAAGCGTGCTACCTTTATTCCTGTGTCGGTCTTCCTACTCGGCTACCAACACCGACGATGGAAACGAGACACAAAAGTGGCGACGAGGCTGGGACACAAAAGTGACCATTGCAGTTTGCTAAGCTGCCTCGTTCTTCAGAACAAATCTATTGGATGGTAACCTACATGCAGTGAAGGACGAATGATATTACTTCTTATATCCTTATCGAAAACCTTTGTACAGTTACGAGCCACTGTCCGGTAATTTAAATTGTACTCATTGACTACACTGCTTATGGATTTATTCTAGAGTTTCACCTTTCTAGCAGAATGTTTGCGGGTGTTGAAACTGTATCTGTTTTCGTTTAGTAATCTCTCGGTATCTTGTTACTGAAAACAGAAAACAGAATTTGAAACTCAAATCCATTCCTGGGGATGGTTGTCCCGCATGACAACCATATCCATTAGTTATGTGATAAGCAACCCTAAATACAGTTATGACAACTGTAGGTAGATTTAAGTATTGTGTGTTTCATTAAGGTTTAGAAAGGGCGCACGTATTATATTGAATTTTGCGCTACGTTACTGTAGAGTTCCATTATCAGAACAATAAAAACTTCTGTAGTTAAATCGAGCACTAATAGGTATCTGCGGATAGCTCCTAACTCACTTGACAGAATCAACTGAAAATCACACAGCAGATGCAGATAGTGTTGCCTCTCTTAACGAAGTCATTCAAGTACAGTGGCGTATCTGGTGGCCGAATCATAAACTTTGTGACAACAAACCCTTGTGACCACCTTACACGGGTCCAAATGGTTAAATGTTTGTAAATCTGTGGGACTTAAGTGATGCGGGTATAACTCCCTAGGCTTACAAGCTCCTTAAAGTTACTTAAGGACAACACACACTCCCAAGCTCGAGGTAGGACTCGAACCTCCGGCGGGGAACATCCGCGCGCTCCGCAGCAAGGTGCCTTAGAGAGCTCGAGCATTCCACCACGATGCGATACGCGTTATCCCCTATCGTTGCTCGATGTTTGCGTTCCTATGAATGTGAATAAGCAATTATGAAAAGTTGCCACATAAGTGCAACACATGAACGCAACAGTTTCACAATCACGAAGTTTTCCTGTGCTCTGTAACGTATTTAAAGTTTTATACATGTACACCATCAAATCCTCCATATATCCAAGCAAATCAAACGTTCTAGAATTTCGGAAGCAAAATTATTTTTGTGTGGGCCGCGGCGGAGCGGCCGAGCGCATTGAGACGCGATGCTACGACGCGCGAGGCCGTTCCCCGTCGGGGGTTCGCATCCCCCCCTCGGGCATGGATGTTAGTATAAGGTAGTTCGTAAGTAGTTTGTAAGTTTAGGGACTGATGAACCCATAGTTAAGAACCTTAAGCTCTAAAACATTTGAACATTTGAAACTTATGTTTATGAGTGAAAACTTGGACTGACCTAGTTCGCACCCGTTTATTTACTGTTTTCATTTCTGTGAGAAGTATCGCTTGCACTCACTATTCATTACATGTATTTGCGACAGTAATACACTCCTGGCCATTAAAATTGCTACACCACGAAGATGACGCGAAATTTAACCGACAGGAAGAAGATGCTGTGATGTGCAAACGATAAGCTTTTCAGATCCTTCACACAAGGTTGGCGCCGGTGGCGACACCTACGACATGCTGACATGAGGAAAGTTTCTAACCGATTTCTCACACACAAACAGCAGTTGACCGACGTTGCCTGGTGAAACGTTGTTGTGATGCCTCGTGTAAGGAGGAGAAATGCGTACCATCACATTTCCGACTTTGATAAAGGTCGGATTGTAGCCTATCGCGATTGCGGTTAATCGTATCGCGACGTTGCTGCTCGTGTTGGTCGCGATCCAATGACTGTTAGCAGAATATGGAATCGGAGGGCAATACGGAACGCCGTGCTGGATCCCAACGGCCTCGTATCACTAGCAGTCAAGATGACAGGCATCTTATCCGCGTGGCTGTAAAGGATCATGTAGCCACGTCTCGATGCCGGAGTCAACAGAGTGGGACGTTTGCAAGACAACAACCATCTGCACGAACAGTCCGACGACGTTTGCAGCAGCATGGGCTATCAGCTCGGAGACCACCGCTACGGTTACCATTGGCGCTGCATCACAGACAGGAGCGCCTGCGATGGTGTACGCAACGACGAACCTGGGTACACGCATGCCAAAACGTCATTTTTTCGGATGAATCCAGGTTCTGTTTACAGCATGGTCGCATCCGTGTTTGGCGACATCGCAGTGATCGCACAGTGGAAGCGTATATTCGTCATCGCCATACTGGCGTACCACCCGGCGTGGTGGAATGGGGTGCCACTGGTTACACGTCTCGGTCACCTCTTGTTCTCATCGACGACACTTTGAACAGTTACCGTTACATTTCAGAGTGTTACGACCCGTGGCTCTACCCTTGATTCGATCACTGCGAAACCCTACATTTCACCAAGATAATGAACGACCGCATGTTGCAGGCCCTGTACGGGCATTTCTGGATACGGCAAATGTTCGATTGCTGCCCTGGCCAGCACATTCTCCAGATCTCCCACCAATTGAAAATGTCTGGTCAATGGTAGCCGAGCAACTGGCTCGTCACAATACGCCAGTCACTACTCTTAATTCCCAGGCGTATCAAGGCCGTTATTACGGCCAGAGTTGGTTGTTCTGGTTACTGATTTCTCAGGATCTATGCACCCAAATTGCGTGAAAATGTAATCACATGTCAGTTCTAGTATAGTATATTTGTCCAATGAATAGCCGTTTATCAGCTGCATTTCTTTTTGGTGCAGCAATTTTAATGTTTCACTATATTCTCACCTCAGGACTCATTTTCCATAAATAATGTACCGTATGACGATTTCCAAGGTCCCAAAATGAGATTAGTATCTCAGCGAACATGCGGACTGTTGGTAGTTTTGTTAAATACAAAAACTAAAATTACATTTACCGAAAGGAGTCTGAACACGAACTTCGCCCATTTCAGTCCATCACCATCAGCACACAACCACCGTGTCACGGCTCCGTACTTTCCTCGATGTTGCATATCTATTTCTTGCACCGTTAACTGTTACTATATTGCTTTTTTCTCACAGTTACAGACAACGGCCTCCTATTTTCATGCATGATGTATGTCCATTTTATGATGGGCTATTCGCTCCTTCGTGTTAAGGGATGCGGTGGGAATTTCCTTAGTCAGCGTCTAGTCGCACCTCTATGCTATATCGCAAAACTATCCCACACGGATGGATACAAGGGCTGGCAAGGCGAAAATGAGAATTATTATTTTTCCTTGAAACGATTTTATTGGCATAGGTACTTACAGATACACACCATCAGTATAATAACGCCCGTTCTTTACGAGGTTCTACCCAAGTATCGTATCCACATGCGTGTGTATGGCAATTGATGTCCCGTGATCGTAATCACAAGGATTCATGAGGTGTGAGTACGACAGATGTTTTAGAATTTACGTTGCCAGGTACGCAACAGAGTGGAATCAATGTAGGCGTCCCGCCACCCATGACGCGAAACCCTCCAAATCCTATGGTAAGAATTCCAGTCCCACGTAAATGCGGACGAAAGAAATATTTGACTTTTTAAGAGTATCCATTTCACCAAATACCTCCTGCCTGTAATTCAATCTGATATCGAAACCTTATCAGAAGTCTAATCTGGAAATTCTACGATGACATGCTCATAATTCACACATTAACGTAACCTACGAGCATTCAAATCAGTGATACACTTTATTAACCGCTTTTTGAGTGTAAAGAGAACAGCAAAGTCACAAATGCAACACTGCAACACGTTTGACTAATTGCCTCATAAATATCTGCGCTTACTGGAAAGCTGTTAATTTTTCATTACAGCTGAATTTATTACTTCATATTCAGGGATCACAGTTTGTGCAAATAGTATTTTATTGCTCTCGATCGTTTTTATATCCTCACCTCGTGCGCCGTACTTCAGTAACGACCTTCCCCCACTGTCTGTTAATGGCCAAAATCGGCAGTCGTATTTCTGTTCTCCAATTCTCGCAAGTCTGTCTAATCTCATAAAATTATATCCAGTCGAAGATCTGTCACAAATGAGAGTTTATGGCAAATCTAAGTAAAATTTCAGAGTATTTTTAGGAAAAAGGGTTTCTAGGAACAAACGAATTACCTGATATTTGTGTGAGTCACATATCAAAATTAAGGTATTGTTTTTATTTGTAATACTATAAACACAAATCCTGTGATAGTCTGCTAAGAAAAATCCAAACAAAAATCAGAATCTGAGAGATGCAGTTTCTCCTATAAATTAACAGATATAACGCTCTTCAATGAATCAGAGACAACGATGGAAGTTCATTTTTTTTAATTAAGCTTATGGGACTTAACTGTGGGGTCATCAGTCCCAAAACTTACAAACATATAAACTAACTTATACTAAAGACAGCACAAACATCCATGCCTGAGGGGGGGGGGGGGGGCGGTTTCGAATCCCCGACGGCGAAGGGCCTCCCGCATTGAAGCATAGCGCCCAATCCGCTCGGCCACTCCACCGCGTCATGGAAGTTTGCAACATTCCTGTCGGTTGTTGAAGCTTTGTAGCCGTTTACAGCACAGTTATTAATATACAATAACTCTCAACTAATATGTTACGCATACTGTAATATTAATAAATGAACCGACTCGCTACTACAAACCTACGCCTACAGAATTTTGCCCCTCCGAGAGGATTTACAATTTGACCACGTGTTATCCTAATAGATTAAAGCATAGAAGGTAACCTTCGTGCCGGCCGCGGTGGCCGAGGTGACTGAGGCGCTCCAGTCACGGTCAGCACGGCCACTACGGTTGGGGGTTCGAATCCCCCCTCGGGCATGGATATTTGTGCCGTCTTAGTTCGTAAGTAGTTCATAAGTAGTTTGTAAGTTTAGGGACTGATAACCCCGTAGTTAAGTCCCATAAGCTTAACAAACATTTGAACATTTGTAACCTTCGTTTCAGAAAGATATATAGTACCAGAAGAGAAGATAGTGTTAAAACCACCAGGACTCAGAAAGTTTTTACCTAAAGAGCAAAACAGCGTTATTTGGATTACGGTCGCCAGTCCCTATGGACAGTAATTAATTATTTGATTTATGACCTGAATGTAACATGCAATAAAAAATTTTCTGTAGTAAACTAATAAATCGCATTGATAAAACAGACTTTAAAAATAACACTACTTGAAACTGTCACTTTTGTGGGTGTTAGACAACATCACAGCAATCTACACTTGAATGTAGTTATTGAAAAAAAACGGAAGCATCATTCATCTATTTGCTATGAGATCTTAGTCTACATCTTATTAAAGATGTAAATAATGAGATTACTCTTTGGAATCAAAATTAAAACGATAGATATTTCATTTAGGCCTATCCCAAAACACAGTGAATTAACTTCAGCAACTCTACTATTCTGCATTAATTTTGTAAAATTACTGTAACAGAAAATCTTTCAAGAAACCTAGTCTAAACATAAGTTATGCACTGCTATTTTCACTTTTCCTTTAACTATAAAGATAAATTCTTCTGTTCATTGGCTTACTTGCATAATAATAATAATCTTTCAGAATTGCAAGTTTTTATTTTAAGAACAAACAAACTTTGAAAATGAGGTACCTGAATCTGAAATGCAGTCTTTCAATTAATTCAAACAACTATACACTTTCTCATTGCAATCATGAAGCATGAATAAAGTTAACATATGAAGGATGCAATACTGATTGGAAAAAAATGTTTGTGCTCAGTAGAGATAAAATTGAACATTAGCCTACACTTTACGTTAATCACCTCTATACGATTGTGCAATAAAATTACTATAACTTCTTGCACTTTATAAAATTAAAAATGTTATTATTTCAGTGGGTCACTCGGAAGCATTTCATTTTAAATAAGGAAAGGACCCTGCATAGGTTAATGGCACAGAACAATAACAGGTTAACAGCACTATTTACAGTTTATGAAATTGCTTATTAAAATTTTTACAAATGTGAGGTTCAGGCTGATATGACAATACTAAAAAAAAACTGTACCTTGACTGTGGTGGAAGGTTGGCGCTGCATTGCAGTTAATTGTGGCATAATACATTCCATCACTGGCTCTTGAAGCATGTGGCCAAATGTAGTCTTCTTGGCGTCTAATAATTTCTATAATAAGCCACAAATATTATGCCAGTGAACATTTTCAAAAATATTCTCCATCCGAGGCCATTTTACAGCTCTGCTTAAAAGTATAGCCTCAAGAAAATAGCCACAAGACACAAGCAATGTTCCCTTATCAGCGTCCAAGCTACGACTCTCTCGCAACTAACTGTTTCGTCGCGCAAACCAGCTATCTGGCGCGCTTTTTCCAGCTTTTACTTCCACGTCATCACTCTCCTTTGAAGTGGGGACGCCCCCCATCTTTTATACATGGGCATTATTTACAAAAGCCCTAAGCCAGAACCCCTACATATTATTAATTTACAAAATATTTAACATAGTAAATAGTGCAAAGACAACAATGTTTATACACTCTTTACATTAGTAGCTTACAAATGTTCAATAGCGTAACTCTTATATCCAAAGATAATAAGTTTACAGAGAGATGGACATCAAACTAAATCGATAAATTATGTAATATAAATATTATCAAAAAAATTAAAATTCATAAAATAGGCATAAAAAATTTAATTATGGTGTCACAAGTTCATTGCTTAAGAAAGTTAACAAAAATGAAAAGGTAACAACTGCAACAGACCTCAAAGCAAACTTTGTTCAAATGTTTGTAAATCTATTAGACCAAACTGCATGGTCATCAGTCCATAGCTTACAAACTACTTAAACTAAGGTAAACTAGCCTAAGGACAAACACACACACCCATACCCTAGGGTGGACTCGAATCTCCGACGGCGAGCAACCGCGCGCTCTGCAGCGAGGCGCCTTAGACCACTCGTCTACTCCACCGCGGCGCACAAATTTTGTGATGAAGTCGTTACTAAGTACTACCGTCTTTGTTTTTGTTGATGATGATGTTCAAATATTTATTAAGCTTAAAGGACTTAACTGTGGGGTCATCAGTCCCTAAACTTAAAAAAACTACTTGTGATATTACAGATACAGGGGGAAGCTGATTGTTTCCATGTGAAAGTCGGGTTTTGCCAGGATGTTGGGTTTCCCAGCTGGTCGGCTAACAGTTTGGGCCTAGTTAATGGGATACACAGGTAGTCATGGTTTCCCTAATGTGCTCGGAATCAGGAAGCGACTGTCTTGAATAGGCGAGGGCGGCTAACGCAGATAGCAACTGAAATACAATATAGCCATAAACATTATTCTAAAAATCCATATAAAATCGGGGATGATCATACGGCACATATAACTATATGAATGAATTCAGGAAAGTTGGGAGAATCAAACGCTGTAATTACAATTTCAATATCCCTTACAGATAAAAAACCGACAAATTTCAGTACTATAATAATAATATTATTATAAGACTTATATTTACAATTATTGATACGCAGTGTTTATCAGTAACTGGTTAAGAAGCAAATGGGGAGCATTATACCACGCTAACTATCTTAAAAGACGTACTACGTTATTTCCGTATTCTTTCAATAAACTTCGTTTTACACTCTTGTTCTGCTTTACGTTGAGGTAATAATATTCTTGTGTCAGAACATAAATTCACCACAGAAACACAAAACATGAACCCGCATTACATTTATATATGTATTTTATTATATTTAATATTATTCTTAGTAACGTTCTTTTTTATGTTGTAGACTGCCACTTAAATATTTCATGGCCGACTAAAAATAGTAGATATCAACAGATAATTTATATATACACAATTATAAGTATTTGTGGACAAGAATTTAATACATTTTTATAAAAAGCCATGATAAATTAAATATTAATTGTGTAACTATATTTCGACAGCGGCAGTGTATTTGAACAGTGAGATGCTACCTGAGCAAAGAGCTTCAGTCTCAATCGTTTTTGGTATTGTTAAATATATGTTTGTTTGTTAAATGTAAACAATATTTGTAGGGATAATATTTTGGAAGGGAAATTGTATTTTAAAGTGAGGCGTTAGGATGCGGGAAGGATACAATTTTGGGAGCAGGGAGAGCATGCTTTTCGAACGCGTGGGAAGGGACTGGTAACTTGGACGTGGTGGTGAATGGTTGTGACGCTGGGCGGTCTGAAGCCGCGTTACGAACTTGTGATTTTATGAGAGAGGCATGTGTGGACTTTTACGGGATTGTGACCGCAGAACATAGTCTCTGCTTGAAAAGTGATAAACAATGCACGGTAGTAGGGCTGTGGAATTGTGATAATTCAGCAATCGTGTACTCGTTTGATTACAAACTGTGTTTTATAACAAATACATTAATCGCGGATTAATTACGAACTACTTTACGAGTGACAATTTGGAACTTTTACTCTAGAGTGCGTGTGATACTTAGAATGCCTCCCATGAACAATAATTGGGAAAATATTCAGTTATTCACCGATATATAAAATAGGACCACCTTCCCTTTTTCAAGTCCAGAAAGAGAAATAAACTATTTATAAAGAATTACTTCGTGAGTGAATCACTTCTTTATCCTAGAATCCATTTTGTTGGTTATTCAAATGTTTAATTTATGTTTGTTTAGATATATTTTCACGTCATCATATGCAGATTGATAGACTGGCTAAACTACACATTAATTATAGATCTTTTTTAAACAGATTGGGTAGCTGTTTGGGGCATACAAGGTGACATACATAACTCACCCTTAGGAACAGAAACAACGAGCCATAAACCTTTTACTACCCTGTGTTATGTATTGCCCAATTCTTTGAAGTGAGTAGCGATAGGAAGGTCGCATACTTATGAACTACCTTATATTAAAGACGACACAACCATCCATGCCCGAGGGGGGATTCGAACCCCCCGAAGGGAACGGCCTCGCGTATCGCTTGGCCACTCCACCGCGGCTATTGATGATGCTGTTGTTGGGGTGTTCACCGAGAGACTGGTTTGATGAAACTCTCCACCCTCAGCAGGTCTCTTCATCTCGTCATAAGAACTGCAACCCACAACTCTCTAAACCTGCTTTCTTTAGTCGTCTCTTGGGCTCCCTCTGTAAGTTTTAGCCCACAGACTTCCCACCAATGCTAAATTCGCGATTCCTCGATGTCTAAGAATGTGTCCTAGCAAACGACCCCTTGTTTTAGTCAAGGTATGCCAGAAATTCCTTTTCTCTCCAATTCTGTTCAGTATTTCCTCAATAGTTACACTATCTACCCATCAAATTTTCAGCATTCGTCTGAAACACTACACTTCAAAAGCATCTACTCCCTGTCTGACCTGTTTACTGTCCATGTTCCAGCACCATACAAGGAAATACTCCGCACATAGGACTTCATAAAAGACTTCCTGACACTTGTTCACAAGTTTCCCTTTCTTCAAACACACTTTTCTTCCCATTGCCATTCTGTATTTTATATCGCCTTTGTTGTGCCCATCGTATGTTAGTTTGCTGCCCAAGTAACAAAATTCATCTACTACCTTTATTGTGTTATTACCTAATATAATTATTTCAGCATCCCCTAATGTCCTTAGACTACATTCTATTACCTTTATTTTGCTCCAGGTAATGTTCATTTTATACACGCCCTACAAGACAGAGTCCGTACCGTTCAGATGCTCTTCCGGGTCCTTTGCTGTCTGTGACAGAATTTTGATGCGATCAGAAAACCTCAAAGTTTTTATTTCTTCAGCCTGAACGTGAATTGCTACTCCCAATTTGTTTAATGTACAGATTAAATAACATCAGGGGAAGGCAACAAAGGTGCCATACTCCCTTCAGAACCAGTGCTTCCCTTCCATGCTGTTCCACTCATAACTGCTGTCTGTTATCTGTAAAAGTTGTAAATACTGTTCCTGTTCTTTCGTTTCTACCGTTATTTTCTAGTAACATGGGACTATCAATTTATAATTTGCATCACTCGGAAATTGAGAAATAGATGTGAGCTTCCAATAAACCATAACATAACACAATCGCTAGGTAAATTCCCTGATAAAAACTTATACTAATATTGCCCGTAGACAACATTTTATTATATTAAATAGAGTTGTTGAATGTTATATTTGTTTAATTACAGGAATGTATGAGTAAGAGTTGTGGCATTTGTAAATAATGTAAGGAAAGCTAACCAATGGAAGTACAACAAAATGCATGTGACTAGTTATGCAGCGTAGTAACTTAAGAGGTGATGGGTAAAATTGTAGTAAGGCGTACAACAGACAAGAGTTAGTAGCAGTGTTACTGGTGTGTGTGCGTGTGTATGTGAAAAAATGGAAACCTATCCTAAAACCCCTGTTTCCATCAACTGACACATTACACTGTACACTTGGAGAATCTGCGCAAAATTAAATAACAATATTGTTATAAAATTAATAATAATACAGTAAGTGTTAAAACATTAAATGTAATTTTTCTTCTACTTATTGTTTTTACTATGAAATATGCTACATAAAGAATATTAATGTGGTGTATAAACAACTGTGATTGTATGTCACAACTATACTGTAATTTGGTAACCAAAAATAGTGCTGATATATGTTTATTTGTGCAGAAAATGAACACACAGTGACAGATGCATTCTCAAATGAAGTGGGTTTGCCGCCATAAGGATGACAGTGCTTTCGGCTGGAGATCCAGTGAATTCTTAGGACGAGCGTGGACACAAGTGGCAGACTACAGACATGGCCAGACTGGGAACCACTCTGACCTGGGGGCGGCGCGCACAAAAGGTGGCGGAGTACCGCACTCGCCTTTGCTCTGCCCGCCTGTCTGAATGACCGTGGCCGTTCACTGAAAGCCGGGCACGCTCCACTGACACGTAGAACGCGACCTCTGTAACAGTGAAGGGGACTGACTGGGAGCTCTGCACGCTTCTTAACTGGGCAGGCACCGCACTCGTGAAGTCGAGAGACTCTCTGACCCCAAAATGCAGTGTGGCTGCCTGTCTTGCCAAAACAGCTGTGGAATAATTGACGCCGTGAGCGACATGATGAATGCTCTCGTGCTAATCTGTCCCACCAGCTGTGGAAGACAATAATCAGAGAAGCGTTATGTTCTTCATCGTCATGCTACGTCACGGACATGAAAACGAAGTGCACTTCCACACCTCCCTTTATGTTTGCCAAATACTATTTTTTCTGGTATATGTTAAATTGTTTTATTTTCTTACTTTGTTGCCCACACAATTGACACATTGTACTCTAGAAACGTACTTGTTGAACTTGAGCACATACTCTAACATTAACTTGAGCAGTTTTGTAATGTTATCCCTTTGGTGCATAGCGTCCACTGTAGTGGACGACTGTTACTTGATGTATACTTGATGTACTTCTTTGCTTCTGTGGTGCTTTCAGAAATCGTAATACTTGGAGTCCACTCCAGGTGATCCGTCGACCAGGTGTTGCACAGTAGGTGTCGCCAGATGAGCTGAGAAGCGTCGATTTTTCACCTGAAAACAGTAGTGTGTCAGCATGGCGAAAGTGAAGTGGCAGCGAGCGTATCGAAACGCATTTCACCACTTTCATAAAAAAGAGGAAAGGAAATCTGCATTGAATGCAAGGAGCCTCTACCTCCAACTTTGTTCGAATTTTTCCATTGAAAACGGAAAAACTCACAGAAAGGAAACTGGAGGGATCAAGCGCACAGTCTCCACTTCAGTGGACACCACTGTATTTTTCCATGCATATAGTAAATTGCAAAAAGAAAAAAAAATGTATTACATATTGTTCTGTATTATATAAACAGCATTTCGAAATTTTCTCATATTTTTTTAGAAATTCATGCATCACATGGTTCTAATTTGTTAATTTAAATACTCATTTACAAAAAATGCACTTTAGATTTCCACATTGCACATGAGCAAGTCGAACCCAACTCATAAACAAACAACAAAACTAACAGTAACACCGTCGTAATTACATTTATGAGGATACGAATATAGTATTTTTTTTTTTTTTCAAAAAATTATGAAATGACTTCTTGTCAACGACTCAACGATAGTAAAACTCACTGTGAAAAAATGTTAATGTGCTGTTGGATGAATCAGTCACGGGGAAAAAGCGAATGTGAATTTATTAACAGGGTAATGTAAATTCTTCAGTACCATTATAACTTGTATTGTTGTTGCGAACTGGTAGCACTTACAAACCCAAAGTGACAGGTGTCACTTGTTATGATAGCACAATCAGATTCTTGTGTAGTAGCAGTTGTAATGTACGAAAGTGGAAGGATGGCGAGTTTCCCTGAGAATGAATCTCTGTTGATAATATGAATTTGTTACTGTATGGTACGGCAAAAACTATCATATCCCATAATTTTTCTCACAACTAAAGATAATCAGATTAAATACATAAAGCTATCATGGGTCCATGTCACACTAGGAATTGAAGTGAGACATTTCCCACGTAATAATTTCACTGTGCCTATGGACCGTAGCAGTCTTGCTTTCTCGTAACCTCTCCACTTCATTATGAAGTTATAGTTGAGAAATAGTTCACAGGATAGGGGAATGCCGGCCGCGGTGGCCGAGGCTACTGAGGCGCTCCAGTCACGGTCTGCACGGCCACTATGGTCGGGGGTTCGAATCCCCCTCGGGCATGGATATTTGTGCCGCCCTTAGTGTTAGCTAGTTCATAAGTAGTTTGTAAGTTTAGGGACTGATGACCCCGTAGTTAAGTCCCATAAGCTACACAAACATTTGAAAATTTGATAGGGGAACATGTAAACTGGTGACAGAAACTTGAAATGTGTATAATTTCGTCTAGTTTATTATGGAAACTTTAATGTTTACTGAATGGTACGAGATGTAGTGTAGACGCAGCTCTGAACTTCACTGCTTCTAGAATTGTTGCTAACAAGTGTGCATAACTACGTTTCGTACTTTGGTGCCTATCGCCGCTCTACATTAGTATCAAAAAGGTTACATAGTTGTCCGATCTGGATCCAAATAACTTCATATTGGCACTTTAATTGATAACACGACACGATCGGTGCCGTTATTGTTTGAGCTTCACAAATTTACTCAGTATAAGTAGTTAGACAGGCAGTGCCACAATCGTGTGTATCAGTGCAGGTTGAGTTTCAGTATTGAATCGAGAAGGGGAAATAGATGACGTAATTAATCTTTCCATACCATTCGTTGTTATTTTTGACATATTCTAGCAGAATACTGTAAGCCTAAGTGACTATTTGTATTGATATTTCTAATCTCTACTCTGCCTTTATAAAATAAATAATATTACTATCTCTAGGGATTGTTCTGATTGAAGTAGAAGTCATTTTGCTGACCTTATTTTTGAATATTCCTGCTGAAATAACTGCGTAATTTTAATTTTTAATATTTATATGGAGGGACTGTACATCAACCCAGGGCCATTTATCGTCGTTGGGCTAGTAGTTAGTACATCCCTCGCGCATTGACTAGAGTTTATTTATAGGGTGCGCAGTCTGTGTTTCGTCGATTAGTCGAGAAACGAGAATTACATTATTTGTATCCACCTAATTTATAAGCACGACTACTTTTAAAGTTTTGGAAATGGTATTTCGGGGTTTCTTGTCATACAACTAACGTATCAGACATCCCCAAGAATGTATTTGCGTTTAAATTCCTGTTTTATGTTATTACTACACAAGGCAAACAGGTAATGGTTTTTCACCTGCAGGCATTATATGGTAATCGGCTCGACTGGTAAAATTGGAGAATAAACCCATATGCAGAGATTAATATAAATTATAGGACCCTGGATCGTTATTGTAAAACGTTTTTTGATGAGGGGTTTGCTCTGTCTTTCATTGCATTATGGTACTATCCTAATAGACTACTTCTGAGGAATGTGATAGCTTAGTTACTTTAACTGCTGCTGTTTCTATAGATAGCGTCATGTAGGAAGGCGCTTCCGCACAGAGGCGGAGCGATAGGGGAAGAGTGGAGGGGAGGAGCCAGAACATAGTACCAACAGTTGACCCTGGGGGAGAAATATTGCCTAACTCGAGCGCAGCCACACGCCTAGAGAAAGAATATTATTGGCTGCCAGTGCGGTAATAGAGGGAGATGTGCAGAAAGGCTGGAAACTGGGGCGCCTTCGTACGTAACGCCGACTATAATACTGCGAACTGCATTCCACCATTCCTCATTTTTCCGCCCGATGCACTTCAAAGACCATTTTATGCAGGACAGGCCAGTGGGTCGCTATGGAGAGAGTAACCCTTCTGGATGAATGATGGAAAACCATTCCTGCGAATTTTTGGAACACTTTCCTGCTAACTCAAAGTGCTCTAAACATAATCCGTGTCTTCTTCTCCTGAATAATCATAGTCCTCCATTGTCGATTAATAAATTGAGCTATGTGAAAACTAATGGGATTGCTTTTTTGTCATTTTCTCCTCACTGTTCCCATCTGTTCCAAGCATTAGATTGTCAGTGTACAGACCATTCAAGAAGTAAGTGAATGCTGGAAGTGATTAGTGGATGTTAAATTACCCAGGTTCCACTATGACAATATATGACATTCCAGGTATATTGGCTTGTCCATGTCCTCTTGCGTTTACGCCATCAGATATCGAGGCGGCATTCGAGGCTTACAGTATTTGTCCATTGAACAGGGACATGACTTTGCTCCTTGATTAGTAACAGATCGACCAAATACTGATGTGCCTACTGCTCTATCTCTGAATCCAAGCTTTCTTACAGTGGCTTGGAAACTGTATAGTCTATGCGTAATATTGTTTCTCCTGAAGACATCAGACCTTACCCTAAAGGTGGAGAAACAGAACAACTAAGGAACACCAACAACGGAAAGAGATGCTCGTCTGAACTCACGAACAGTAATATGAAAGAGGGACTCGAATGGATAAAAAATACGAAGTTCCAACGATGTCAATAAGTTTTCCCATTTTTTTTCATTCTGTGTGTTGAAGTATTGATTTTTTTTCTTGTAGAAAGATCTGAATAAATTGTTTCTGTTTATTAGCGTGAGGTAGTAGTGATATTTTAATGCTGGACGTTCCTTTGGCTTCTAGTAATTTATATCAATGCAACGGGATCTTGTTTCTTCAAACACCTGTATTTTTCACGTAATATTATCACCTGACAACCAACCCCGATCCCTGTGACAACCAACGCAGTCCCTGGATCGGTAGTTACATTCCCCGCATAATAGAAAAGGGAATGATAATTTTATAATTTTTAGTATGAAGCTATAAATTATTTTTATAAACATTCTTAAAAGTTGAGACTACAAGTTAGTTAGATAAAAGTGCGAATATTTATACTGGTTACCGCGAAAAAATAGAAAAAAGGAATGTTACTACCATAACCAATCTCCCCTACATATCTCACTAACTTATCAGGCGGGCAAGTTAGTTGCGCCAATGAGCGATTCTTATCATATGACCCACATACTGTTACAAATGTCGTGTATGCTGAGTCGTGTTCCCCAGTGGAGGATTCGGTGGATTTGTCGTCTTGTCATCAGAGGTTTGTGGCTCGCCTACAAAAGCCACTTCCTTTCATCTAATAATAGGGCATTTGTGCGGCACGGATTTTACACTGCAACACAGACACAAAATGGAATACAATGAAGAGACCTGTCAGAAATCGGACTCAAAACTGATCATTTTTCAGACTCAAACGAACGTGTGCTGAACACGGATCTTCAGTGTTGGAGCACAATAGATGACCACGTACCCATTCATTTTGTCGCGTTCTTTATATTGCACGTCATGCTATTAGGCAACTCTATGTTACAATTTTCCTTCTTTTTCCGCAGTTCCACTCAAATTGATCCTGTTTCCTTCCTTCATATACGTTCATGTTTTGTCGGGCTATCAACTGCGCCAACTTACCGCTACCTCTGAATGAGGAGTGATGGGGATTTTTCCTTGTGCGACACTACAGATCGGCGCGTCTGGGCGCGGGCTGAGACACGAGGCCGGATTCGCAAGTTCGGAGGAAGGCAAGAAGAAAATGTTCAAATGATTGTTATGCTTATGGGACTTAACTGCGAAGTCATCAGTCCCTAAACTTACAAAATACTTATAAACTAACTTATACTAAAGACAGCACGAACATCCATGCCCGAGGCAAGATTCGAACCTCCGACAAGGAACGGCATCGCGCATCGGAACATAGCGTCTCAAAGCGCTTGGCCACTCCGCCGCGGCCAGGCAAGAAGGCAGCGTCTTCATCTGTCTGTTGCCCTTAGTCGGCGTTACTCAATCACTGCAGTTGGTGAAAACGAGTGGCCACGTGTTGCCTACTGAAAGTAGGGCAAGGGGAAGAGTTATTGCCAGTAACAAAGATCCGTAACAAGGACGATTCTGGGCTCTGGTTGAATGATGCGTCGCCATGGTGAGGCTCAGAGGACAACAATGCCATTCATGCCGATAAAGTCGGACCCGGTGGTCTTGGGGTAAAGTGCTCGACTGGAAACGAAAAGGTCGCGGGTTCAAAACCCGGTCGGTCCTCGGATTTTTTCGGTCTGCACTTTAACCCATCCTTCACCTCTCAAGGATATGAGTAGTCGCCAAGAACGACACGTGGTTCTGATTCCACGTTAAGCTGTAGGTCCACTTTCCCCGGTTGGATAACTGGGGTAGGCTAGGGAAACGCAAGTCGCCGACGTGGCGTCCAATTGAAAGACTTGCACCAGGCCAATGAGCCACACGAAATTATTATTATTATCCCGATAAAATAGAAAACATTAGAAAAAATATAGTCCCACTACATGTGTGAACAACGAATTGAAAATAAATATTAAAAGGGCAAGTCACATGGCCCCCACATTCGATTGCGGGCCCTGGACTCAGAATCAGAGACGGGCCCTCTCCCCCTGTCTTTTTTTCTATTGTTTACAGTAGTTTGTAATAGCAAGTTTATATCTTAATCATGTTCTTTTTAGAATGTACTTTAACTTGGTATAACAAGGTATACATTTGACACGGTAAGCTTCATTTATAAAATCATTTTACTGAAACCTGAGACTTTACTTACTATGGCCACAGCAGGCCCGTGGTAGAATTTGTTTTCGAGTGGAGGGGGTGAGCTCAGCCAATTATGACGTATATTCTAACTTGTGAAGCTTTGCAACATAAGTTGAACTAAAGACGCAGATTTATTTCAATAGAGACAATATTAAATTTTATTCAATACAAATCTCGAAGGAGCATCTGCAACAGACTTTTGAATTAGGTGAATAGTGAGGCTTATCGGAGGGGGGATTGGTTCCCTTCATCTCTCCCCGCTTGGCTACGGCCCTGGGCCACAGTAAGCCCTAGTTTAGCTTAACAGAACACTTGTCCGTATTTCTGGCAAACGCTGCGCCAGGTAAGGCGGAATTGTTGTACAGAAATGAAAATCTCATCTTCACAGGAAGTTGGCGAAAAGAAAAAAAATCTATCAGTATATTTCACCGAAATCTGATACTTCAATATCTTTTCAAGCCATACCTGAAGTAACGTCAAACTGCTGCGCTAACGGCAAGACTTGAGGACAAATCCCTAAGCGGTATGACAACCAGAGTGAAATGGACAAAGGACTTAAATATATCATGTTTTTATACCTGCTATCTAGTCTACTTGGCATTTAATACTAAAGGGATCGCATGAAAGAACCTCTGGGGCCAAATTGGTCTCATGAAGTATTATAGCTTGAAGGGCCATTTTGTGTCAGGTATTTCAGTGTAATCCATCATATGTACTTTTATTGATTTTTAACAATGGAAGGTCCAGGTCGGAATGTTGATAATATGAGGATAGCTAGCAACTCACCATAAAGATGATCGCTGAGCTGCCAACAAGCTCATATTCACATTAATACAGAGAAACGCTATGAGGGGCCAAATTGGCCCTGCGGTACTTCTAGGTAGTAATCATAATATTTAGGAATCTATTAGAACACTCTAAAAGAGGGTGACAATACTTTGGTCACCTTAGTACACACATGCAATAACAACCAATGGCAATAACTGAACCGATCCAACTGAAATAGCTTGTTTCTATTTAAGTATAGCCGAACATCTGCTGATTTCTTCTAATGGTGTTTGCCGTAGCAAAACCCTACACCTGGACTCCCTTAAAATATTTTAGGCAGCTTACCCCAATACCTCTCACTGGCTGGTACTGTTTGTCCACCAAAATTGTACACTCATACATAACATTGACCTCTGCTTGCAAGATAATGCTAGTGAGAAGGCAGAGGATAAGGCTGGTGGATCGGCTGATCCAGCAGATGTCAGTGAAATTCAACAAATAATATAAATGACAGGGAACTGAACTATGTGATTGGCATTCAATTAATATAGTGTTTCTTTAGTATTTAATTTATTTATGATTTTAAAGATGTGATCAATATTAACAAAATCATTAGCAACTCCTTTTGCACTTAGTTTGATTGCATAAATAAATATAAATCATAGCCCATTTACTATTACACCTGTAAAATAACTTTCAAGCTAACAACCTAGCGATCTCTTATTGGTTATGTATGACATGTTATGAGGAGAAAATTTGCACACCAACATTCATTCTTCCCTTTCTACCTTGCACTAATTTCATGCAGCTCACTAAACAGCTGATACGAGCTATGCCTGTTTGAGTTATGCCCGTTAAACTGTAATGCACTTATTACGGAAACACCAAGCTAGATTCACTAGCATAAAAAAAATAAAACGCAAAACCATTGCTCGTAACACTGACTGATTACGTAATTTTCATTACCGTAAATCATGAAATGCAAGAGCAAACGTACTGAGCACTGTACACAATAATTAAGAATAAATTTGTCCAACGCAACCAATTTGACGAACAATTCACCAACTTAAATACTGGAACACAATCTAGAATGAACTTTGAATATGGCCTCCCTTCTATCGACTGAAATTAACCACTTTTCTTCAACAATTCACATGAAATCCCCAATTAACTAACTCAATTTGAACGTTGACGATAAAGATACTACTCAGGTTTTACTGAATTCAACATAAATGAAAAGGACCTCAATTATTTCACCAGAATAAACTTAACAAAGCACTGACTCTAATCAATTTCTCACAACCTAACGAGTCAGACCAGTTACCATAATATGTGTGGTCTCAGGAAAACTAACACAACACGCGCAAATTAAATCGCAAAGAAACCCCAAAAATTATAAATTAAAACACATCACTTTCATCACACTGGCCTCAGTTGTAAGAGCTACTGAATGTTCCATGCAGTTAGTGCATCATTCTGAGTCCGTTACCTACCATGTGAACGGTCATTACCGTTACACTGTGATATGCTGCAATCTTCCTGAAATCGATGAAAATTACTCACAGCGAGCGTTGCCCGCAATCGCTGTTAACATATCTGATGGAGGTTATAATGATTTTGATTGAACGATGAACGTGGCTAACATGAGGTCACGTAACGGTCACCACTATGTACAAAGAAAACCCTTTAAAATATTAATAAAAATCCCGGAATTTCTGTATGAAACTAATTTAATGCTGTTATTGAGCAAGTTAACCATGACAAATGGCACGAAAAGTGACTAAGAATGACCACTGCCCGAACATGTGCACGTGGTCCCACACACACAATCAAAAGTAACTATCAAAATTTTCAATAAAGGTACTGCGAAAATTAGATTGATAACCACGGGATTGTGAAACTTTTTTTATTTAAACTATGAAACACAAGGAAACGATACCAAACACGAGAATTTACTAGCCCGCCAAGACCGTTACAAATGAGCAACTGACGCTTCCGCTGCCAAAGTCTCTAACTCACTATAAAAATCGTGAAAATTTCGCTAAACGGTCCGTAAACTTGCACTCTACGTGCCATGGTATCACAAATACCACCAAATTGTACATTATCGTCAAATTTCTGTCTCCATCGACAGCAGCCTCGCATCAACACGTTCTCACGCCAGCCTACCAGAAGAACGAGTCACGAAAACCCTTGTTCGCTTGCAAACCCGATCGCATCGTCGCCCCAAGCGCCCCGATTGGCTCTCGGCACCTTCCGCAAAGACCGCCACGCGAAAACTTTCTCGCGATCAACGTATAGCGATAAACTCTGAGCTCAAAGAGGCACAACTTCCAGAAAAGCAAAACAGAACATTGACACACACATAACGTCTCCACAACCCAGCATACAACTTTCACACCAGGAGCGGAAGAAAGCGGAGGGGAAACATGACATCCAGAAAATAAAATAAATAAATAACAGTACCATCTTTTCATCCAGGGTTCTATATAGAGCCGAAAAATTATGTGAAGTACGTCCATAACGGTGTATTTCGCTGTTATGCGAAAATAGTTATTTTCTTAATAAATGTGACACGAAAACATCATTGTCTTTTCATAACTAAGAGCATCAATCGAAGTATTCGTTTAAGATAAACGGTTTATCGTAAATATCAACTACAATTGTCTGTAGAATCTTTTAAAATTTCGTTGGATAAAAAATATTCAACATATTTTTTTCTGGCTCGGGCCCCCTTCAGTATCGGGCCTTGGACCCATGGGTACACCCAGCCCCACCCTTGTGGGGGCCATGGGCAAGTGCGCATCAACGCCCTCTCTGTGGCAAAATAGAATAAACATACGGTACATTTAAAATTTGACAATATCTCTTGATTTAGGAAAATTACAAGTTCTAATCATTTTGTAGATAGTGCTTGAACTGGTGCACTGAAATAAGCGAACAGAACTTTTATCAGTGTTGTTCATTCGCAGGTTATAAAAGTTTTGTGACGTACAGTTCATTGTAATATAGTAAACGTTGTTGAATTACGAGATAATAGATACACCATCCGTCAACAATTATGTGAATGTAATTATGAGTAACAATAATTTATAGCAAATAAGGATAAACTTATTATCTCACAACCACAGTTGTAACAAAATCGTCTTTCAGCGTGCATTAAATCCCTCTTCCACCCATATCGCTACCCCCAACACATACACAAGAAAATGTTCAAATCTTTGTAAACCTAGTGGACCGAACAGCTATAGTCGTCAGTCGCTAGAGTACAAATTAGTTTAACTAACTTCCACTAAGAACAACACACACACACACACACACACACACCCAAGCGCGGCGGGAACGTCCGCTCAGTCCGTAGCACGTCTTAGAACACGTGATTATTCCGGGCGGCCCATACACAAGAGTATAATTTAAATAGCTACAAAACTTGTTATCTGCATCTGCACTGACAGGTAGGTTAGGATTTACCTACATATACATCTGTCTCAATCCTGTGAATCTCTTCACTGGACAGATCTCGTATCTCTGGTTAAGACTCACCACTATTCCAAATGTTATTCTCAGCCATTTCAGCAGAAATGAGAGTATCGTACGGTTCAAGAAATACGTTCGTAAAAACAGAGCTGCCACTACTGCATTGCATTCTGAAAGCTTATTCGTTCCTGGGTTTTAAATATAGTCTACAAAATACACTCCTCGTGCGAGATTTGTAATTCGACACAATATGTCACGTGTCTATGACTAAGATAATTACGATTCCGCAGGAATTTCAATATAAATTTTTCATCCACAGAGTTTAAAGCAGTGATTCCCAAACTGGTCTATACAGACCCCCAGGGGTCTATTCCAAGCTGCAAGGGGTCCACGTAAGTGAAAAATAATTTGGGGGTCTATTTGTCGTAAATGGGGGCCCACGATAGTGGTTCACATTTAGGAAAGTCGCAACCAAAATTCAGAATTACTCTCACAATGCTGAAGCTTAATCCTTTGTACGTCTCTGTTCGCTTCATTGGCTAAGCGAGAGAGTGGAGGAATTCTGTATTTTCGGTCACCTGCTGCACATCCACAGTCAGGCGAGAGATCAGACAATTATGACGTTTATATTCTAACTTGTAAACCATTACAACATAAGTAAATGTAAAGGTGCACACTTATTTCAACAGAGATAAATTATATTGTATTAAATGCAAATCCGCAAAGAGGAACTTGAGCATACTTTTAAATTACGATACCATGAGATACGTTATTGATAATCTTCATAGGTTCACTAAGCAATCTACTACCCCTTGCCCTTCTCCGAGGACTGGGACGAGTATCGGACGCTGCCTATGAAGGACCATCAAATGTTTCGTCATTCATCGAGGAATATATTAACATATTGTGAACTGGGTGAATATCTGCTTCTTCAGTTGTTCTGCATTTTAACTACCACTTCCTACTACACAGAATTTAAGTCGTTTATTACATTTGAAAGAACGGTGAAAGAAACATAGGTGGATGACCTTTTTTATACTCCTGGTGGTCTCGGGATAAATCACTCGACTGGAAACCGAAGGGTCGCGGTTTTGAAACCCGGTCATATCACGGAATTTTTCAGTCTGCGTTTTAACCCAGCCTTCACCTTTCAACGACCTGAGGAGTTCCAGAAACGACACGTGGTTCAGATTCCACATTATACTGTAAGTGCCCTTACCCAGATTGGATAACTGGGGTAGGTTAGGGCCACAGGAGTCGTCGAAGTGGGGACCAGTTGAAACACTTGCACCAGGCCACCAAGCCACATGAAATTATTATTATAGTAGCATAAACCCGCGGCTCCGCCCGCGTGTTGATTATGATAGATAATACGCGAAACGTCAAATCTGTTTTTTAAAGAGATGTATTAAAAGAAATTTATTTTTTACTGCTTTATTTATTTATTCTTATATTTCCTTATTCGTATGCTTATCCTTACAGAGAAAGAGCTGAAGACATTGCAGCACGCATAGACCAAAGATGTGTTCTGTGGCATCACGTTTCGCTGTATGTAACCTCCTTGCTATAGAGTCGTAAAAGTCATCGCTGGCCTTCAGTCCGAATTTTTTTATAATTTGACGACTTTCAACCACCATATCTTCCACCCCCTAATAGCTATCGGCATGGAACTATTATGCTGTACAACGGGATTCTTCGGGCAACAATTACACACAGACCATTCGTTTCCGTTCTGTATTTTTCGCAGCAGAGGGAAATATTAACACACATATAATTTTATATACACCGACATCTCTCCATCCCAATATACTGCACCCTTTTATCATTATCAACCCTCAAGCAACAATGTAACCATTAAAACCATTTTCAAAGAGTAATTATTGTTCCGCATTTCGCGTTATATTCTGCAAATTACTATAAGATCGCTATAAAACCGTGCCTAAAACCTTCCTCAGGTATAAATTAGTAACTGTACAAATATTTAAGTCTCTGCGACTTGTCGTCCGGACGTGATAAGCGTACACCGAACAGACATTTACATTAATATATATATATATATATATATATATATATATATATATATATATAAATAGCTATCCGATGGCCATAAAACCGTGCCTAAAACCTTCCCCGGGTAGACATTAGTAACTGTATAAATTTTTAGCTCTTTATCTGTTGTGGTTCAGACGTGATAAACGTACACCGAACAGACATTCACATTTATAGACATACATGCTGAAATGATATGGTTTTTATTTCACAACAAAAGAAACTTCTTTTTTGTTTTTCGTTTCGTAAATGGAGATTCGCTTACAATTATGCTTCAGCAAAAGCTGCTAGATGTGAATGAAGTTACTTATAATGATTAAAAACCCTAGAACTGATGGGGGATCTCAAGTGAGACCTTAGGATATCTAGTCCAGTACTTACTCATTTACGCAAGGAGTCTTATTTTCGGCAACTCGATTACCTCGACAGTGAAGTAATACTTTATTCCATGATATGGACTGTAAGCTCTTGAAAATAAATAGGCATGCAGCAGACAGCAGTCGAGATCCTTTGCGCTACGTGTGACATTGTAAAGCTCGGACACCATGTTGTCTGTAATCCTTTCCTACCAAGACCCAAAAGTAGTGGCAGAAACTGTCATCTGTGTCCTTTCTGCGGAAGTACAAACATCGTAGAGCACCTTTGTACTCAGTATAGGCAGAAGACGGTATTTGAAGTACAATTCTGAGAATGCAGTCTGAGCTAAGTCGCTTGTCTTTTGTAGTAAAATTCATACGTTGTAGAAGTTCGTCTCCAACAGTGGAGCAGTCGAGGGAGGGGAGGGGGTCTAATGCGCCTGAAGCCTCCCACCCCCAGCTCCTCCTAAATAATTTTTAATTTCATTATATTTTATTGTGTTCAAAAAAATCAAATGTTTGTTAAGCTTATGGGACTTAACTACGGGGTCATCAGTCCCTAAACTTACAAACTACTTATGAACTACTTACGAACTAGGACGGCACAAATATCCATGCCCGAGGGGGGATTCGAACCCCCGACCGCAGTGGCCGTGCTGACCGTGACTGGAGCGCCTCAGTCACCTCGGCCACCGCGGCCGGCTATTGTGTTCATTTTTTAAACAAGTTGGCACCAGAAATTTGAAATAGTACACATGTTATAAATTACAATGTGACTATAATTTTCCAAGCACAAGTGAACGTGAGAATGGGTCGCCAACGTGATGCCGCCACTGAGAACGTGGGCTGCTCTTACTGTGAGCTGTTTTAGTGCCGCCGCAACCAGCTTTGATGCTGCTGCTATTGTTACTACTATGCTGAAGTTACGAGCCGAGTGTTCATATGCGGCTAACAACTGCTTAACAGGTCAGCGGCGCAATCGAGTGGAATTTTATGAACAACCATAATGTTATTTTACTTCAATTTTTACACATAGAGTCTCATGTTAATTAAACCGTAAAGACCTTTCTCTTTGACTAGTACCACAGAAACTGTTTAATTATTTTACGAGCTGATTATATAAACTCCATTTCCACCACGTTGCTCCACTTCCACTTTCAAATTAATACCAGCCTACTCATTTTATTTTTTGTGTAATTGTTTTCGTAGTATAATTGTTTGAATTATAAAAAGTGTAAAAATAAGTTATAAATTAATAAATTCTATAGGAAATAATGATAAATCTGAAGCATAGAATTAAAATTTGTGTTAAATTCTATAGGGTTTTATTTTTCGTAAAATTAGCCCCCTACTCTCCCCCACCCACTTCCAGAACCAAATCCTGGCTGCGCCACTGGTCTCCAAATTGCTAATTTGCGACACCTAACAACACAAACATCATAAGAATCACTTCACAACTGATACATACGCAAGATTCTGTGTTACGTCGCTGAGGTCAGTGGCCGCTACTAGGGTTGAAGGAAAGCCAGAAAGCTGGAAGCTATGCGGGAAGCCAGGAATTTTAACTGAAGGGCTTGACACGATAGCGGGATCTGCTTAAAAATGTACGGAAACGAGAGAAAATCAGTTGGCGTTCTCGCGGTACGCGTTATTTGTATCGTGGAAACAAGACGTCCTGCTTCATGCGGGTTAGCAACCCTACCTACAAAAATGTTCAAATGTTTATAAAGCTTATGGCACTTAACTGCGGGCTCATCAGTCCCTAGACTTACAAACTACTTATGAACTATCATATACTAAAGACAGCAAAAACATCCATGCCCGAGGGGGGATTCGAACTCCCGACGGGGAACGGCATCGCGCGTCGTAGCATAGCGTCTCAACGCGCTTGGCCGCTCCGCCGCGGCCCACACATAATCAATTTTGCTTCCGTTACGCCGCGGCCCCTACCTACGTCTCACCGACATCTGCAGCGCTTCTGTCGAAACAGAAGAGAAAACCCGTGAAAAGAATCGTTACGTACAACACAATGTTGGTGGGAGTATCCGTGAAAAGTAAGTCAATTATTTACATACACACTTTTATTAGATCAATTTATTGTGCATTCTGCAGCAATTTATTCGCTGATGGCCAAGTCGTAGAGATTAAACTTTCAACATAGAACTTGATGATCATTTTAATTGCCTTGTCTTATCATACGTCTCTGCTTAAATATTTGTCCACAGGTAACTGATACTAAACATGGCCGAACCTAAAAATAAATGTTCAAATGTTTGTTGAGCTTATGGGACTTAACTACGGGGTCATCAGTCCCTAAACTTACAAACTACTTACGAACTAGCTTATACTAAGGACGGCACAAATATCCATGCCCTAGGGGGGATTCGAACCCCCGACCGTAGTGGCCGTGCAGACCATGACTGGAGCGCCTCAGTCCCCTCGGCCACCGCGGCCGGCTAAGTGTACACAGTACAGCGTTGATTATTTGAAATTTGCTTTTGTACCATCATTGTCAGACAAACGACTCCCTATGTGCCTTTTATCCAACAGGTTTTAAACAATGATTCTATGGAACCATCCAAGTTGGAGGGTCATCTTAGAAGTTGTCATCCTGATAAAACAGAAACACTTAAAGAAAAATTTCAAAAGAGAGTTACAGTGGACAGTATGTTCGCTTAAACGTCACAAAGAGATGACGATGGTTTGCGGGCGTTATACAATGTCTCACTGCTTACAGGAAAATCTGGAAATCCGCATACTGTAGGAGAACAGCTAATTTTGTCAGCCATTGAAGCGGTTTTAGAAACTGTTTTACACAAACCTACCCAAGATAAACTCATAAGAATATCTTTGAGCAACAACATGGTTCAAAGACGTATTGATGAAACGAGTGATGATATTTGAAGCACCTTGTGTAATTATTTGAAATCGACCCATTTCTTCATACAACTGGAAGAGTCAGCTTTGCCTGGCAATGAAGCCTTAATACTTGCATCAGTTCGTTTCGTTACGGACCAAGAAATCCATGAAGAACTGCTCTTCGCTAGACGTGTGGCTACAGACACTAAAGGAGAATCAATATTTAATGTCTTGAAAGATTATTTCGAGGAAAAAGCGATTCTTTTATCAAATATTATATCAGTGGCAGTAGATGGAGCACCTGTAATGTTTGGGCGCTATCGTGGATTTGTAAGGTATTTGAAAAAAATACGTACCAGCAGTCTTTGTAGTGCACTGCGTCATCCATAGACATTTAGTTGCTAAAAATCTAAGATGGTTGGTTGCATCTATCTCTTCAGTTTGGGATCAACGAAATAAACAAAATTCGAGCCAATGCGTTGAATACAATATTATTTGCGCAGATATCTGAAGAAAATTACGAGAACTTTGACCTATTACTTCTTCACACTGAAGTACGCTGTCTATCTAAAGGTTTATGTCTAACAAAATTTTTATCCCTTTTTATAGTTTTTGGATCCTAAAGATCGAATTTTAAAAGAAAATTTAATCAAGTGGAAAACAGACATTGTACATCTAACAGATCTGTATGCTTCCAGTTACAAGGCGACAGTCTAAATTTGATAAAAACGAAGTCCATCATTTCAGCTTTCATTCGCAGAAGAAGCTAATGAAGCAAAACATTGGGCGGCGCGAATTTTCGCAGTTTTCCAATTTGTCACAGAAAAACTGAGGATGATGATGTTTCAACCTACTTTCAACATTTAAATGTTCTTCACACAGACTTCGAAAAGGGATTTGAGAATGTTTCGAGTATGGAAATACCGCAGTGGATTATCAATCCATATTGTGATGTGGAAGAGACAGATACATACAATGAAATCAATAAATGTATAATACTTAACACTATCCTTTTCCTTTTTTCTTGTTTTTCACTCTACCATTTTACAGTTAAAGTTATAAAAGTCAGTAGCATTATACAAAGCGTGAAAGCACATTTGAAGTTAGGACTTCGTAAAAAATTAAGTACACAAAAGTTGTGGGGTCTACATAGGGCAGAAAAAGTTAGCAAGGGGCGTAAGAGACAAGAATGTTTGAGAACCATTGGTTTAAAGGAATGGTTTTCGCAAAGTATAACGATTCTTTATGTTTGTGAATAAATGTATTGAATAAAGAGTCTCAACGAATTTATTTAATGATTCTGTACGTAAGGTAACCATACAGTCTAAATTTGCAAGTTGTGGAGTCTGCAAGTCTGCTGACGTGGGAAGCAAAAATCAGTAAACAAAGTCACGTTATCCATCTCTTCCAGTCCAACGCTGTGGGATGGTGTCCTTAAGATAACGCCACCCATGGCGTATATTTTGGGCAATCAAAGCTGTCACCGAAGCCCATATCTAAAACAAACCAGAAATTAAGAACCAATATTAACAAAAATGGCAATAGAAGCCAGCTTCCGTGATGAAGAATTAGCGCGTAGTGTGGAATATGTCTTGTTCTCTTCATTCCAACAGCGGGAGAACAGAGCTTCGGACACTCACTGCCGCAGCCTTCGCAAAGGTGTGGTGAAGGGTGCGGTGGGGTGGGGTAGTGCGGCCAACAGCAGGCTAAGGCTTCGGAACCCCTTGTCGCAACATAAGCACGAGTGCTTCCGAAATGTGTCGAACGAACACGACTCGCTCTTGGCAAACTCCGCATCAGTTTAAAACTACAAAGAGCGTGTTTGTGTGTTTGTTGCGTTTCACAACAGCTAAGTTTGTGTTATTTATTTCATAGTGTGCAGTGTACTTTGACAGTTCTTAGTGATAATTCTTCAAAGTGGAGGGGTAATGTGTAATTAAACAATTACTGAACAGACCATTCTCGCAGGTGAAATACGAAGACAAGTTGGTGATTTTAAAACAGGGAAGGCCTACTCAAGCTCTTCCGCACTTCCCAGTGTGAGTAAAAGGAAACAAATAAGAACCCTTACAAATCGTACTTTAACATTAATAATTATGTAAAGTACTCGTGGTTCTCAGGTTCATGTGAACTAAACAATCATTATAGGTGGCCATGCTTATTGTTTGCAGCTGAGAAAACGACTTAGAATACCATCGGCTTTGCAAATTTGCCGTATAAAATAACAGCTCATATAAACTCTTTTACAGCATTGAAAACTTTCGGCACTCAACGGCTACATAGAACTTGAAAGTAGTCTGTTACTAAAATACGCAAGATCTCAGGTAGTTGAGATCTGCAAATGTAAGTTAAAACGCTCACTGCTGCTCTAAATTACTTAATGAGAGGCCACAGTATATGTGAAACGGAAATTTATCTAACTGCTCACTCTTTAAGTGAGTAGCCAACGTTTTAACAAACACAAAATCAATGTTAAGAAATAAATGAATAGATAATTAAACATGAGACAGGGAGCATGATATCATAAACCAGTGGTTTGCTATTTTAAAATCATAATCTATTCAGTAAAATAACAAGCAAATAATTGTGGGGAGACCAAATTAACCACACACCTTGTGCAATAGTGAATTAAATCATATAATTAGTGCCCGTATTAAAATTGTTTCTGACCTTTATGAATGTTGAGGTAATGTGGGAGGAAATTTTCAAATACACAATGGGTAGCTGAAAGCACATTCATTCATTCGCAGACACCCGCATAATGCTTAGCAGCACATTACAATGCTGGAAAGCAGCGGCGAAACGAAGCGTCGGCGGCGTCTTGACGAGATGGCATACTCGCGGGTACAAACTCGACGTGAAAACGTTAGTTAAAAAGAGGAAGGAAATTCGAACACACTAAATTGGCACAACGTCTGAAGGCCACACATCTGTATTCTAACTTTAGAAAAACCGGACACACAATCATCACTGGAACGAAAATGCAAATAATGAGTTTACACTGAATTTACTCGAGTTCTGTAAATTAAGAAACACTTCGCCTCACATAGCCAAATAATCACTCAAGAGAACTATCACTGAAAAACCAAGACTGCCTGATCACAAAAAAGCAACGTTCTAACAGCACGCCTTTCCCTCAGCGTGATCCGACGAAGTACTTACTTCCAAGGCGGCAGCAAGTGTGTAGCTCTAAGGCCACGGGAAAAACCTCCCCCCGCCATACACCGGATGTAGAGCGCGCTAAAAGCAACGCAGAGTGCGTTCAGAGACTAGTATTTACCAACCCTTGCTACCTGGCCAAGACAATTCCCTCTAGAACCGCTCCCAGAGAAATTTGCTGTCACCTCCTTCGTCCAAGATTAGGTTGGTACCACACTAACAACACTGCCACCTCGTCACCTTACCAAGAAACAGTGGCGGCGATTAGGGGGGGCCAGGGGGGAGGGCAGTTGCCCCCCCACTTTCTGGGAAAGATGTGTTGAATTATTCACTTTTTTAGCGTAGTAACACTTGTATACTTTTAAAACTGATTTGCACATTTCTAACATTGCTATAAGTGGGAATTATGGTGGTACACATGCTCGGCGCGACATTGTAGTAGAGAAGGCTCCGCCTTCGCACACGTCTGACGACAGTTGACGATCGTAGCCAAACCCAGTGACATGTGCACTGCCTCATCGTAAATATCTCTCTGCGCGCCAGTACTATAAGCAAACTGTAACTTGGCTTCTGGTGAGCGGGTGGTCGGCTTACTTCACATGAACCCGGCAGCCGACAAGCCGGCATTCTTGCCGGGCCGACACGAGATCCACGCCTTTTCAGACACCCAACAGCTACACGGCATGCCGTGCCGTGTCGTGACAGCCTTCCGTCTGCAGTTGCCTTCCCAGACTGCAAATGGAGCACGATCAGTTATTAGCGTGGCTTGTCTTGTACAGACGTTTGAAGAGAAGAAGGAGGTTGCATTGGGTTCATCCACTCAATACGAGAATAGACGAAGTGGATGATTGTCTGTCCTTTTTGAGGAATTAAGGAGAGATACAATCCGATGAGTGGAAAAACCAATAGTTAACATTTTTAAAAAGATTTGTTATTCTAAAGAATGTACATTTTTCAAATCATATTAAAAAAGTAAAACGTAGGTTAAAAATCGAACGACCCAATACATGAATTTTCAGAGATTTGTGATGGCGTGGAGGATCTGGAACATGTCCCTGAAAATTGCTCCACTGCTTGTTCGTAACGCTTTGTGTCGGTAGCGGGCGAGAGATTATTTTTCTTTTGCATTTGTTAAGTGCTTGTTAGTGATAAAGGGTTAAACATGACGCATATGCACGTGATGTACTAGGGTGAGCGGCAGTATTAATTTTATCCCATGACATTTTACATTTCTTAATTTCAGAAACAATTTGTATAACCCATAACTGGATTTCCACTACCTCATCGTCGTCAAATGATTCCAGAATTGGAACTATCACGCTAAAAAAAAAAAAAAAAAAAAAAAAAAAAAAAAAAAAAAAAAAAAAAAAAAAAAAAAAAGAGGGGCATATGCCGACTGGATTTTCTGTGCGGTGCATTAATGAGCTATACCTCTATGGGTACAATGGCTGTAACAGGGAGGATAGAAAATGTAGACACGGAATGGCAAGAAATGCATTTCTGAAGAAGAGAAATTTGTTCACATCAAATATAGATCTAAGTGTTAGAAAATCTTTTTTGAAGGTATTTGTCTGGAGTGTAGCCTTATGTGGAAGCGAAACGCGGACGATAAATAGTGGAGACAAGAACCGAATAGAAGCTTTTGAAATGTGGTGTTACAGAAGAATGCTGAAATTTAGATACGAGTTTCTGAATAGAATTGGGGATAAAAGAACATTGTGCATAACTTGACTAAAAGGAAGGAGTAATTGATAGAACACATTCTGAGACATCAAGGTATCACCAATTTATTACTGGAAGGAAGTATGGGGGTAAAAACTGTAAGAGGGAGACCATGCGATCAGTACAGTAAGCAGGTCCAAAAGGATGTAGGTTGCAGTAGTTATTCTGAAATGAAAAGGCTTGCACAGGATAGAGTAGCATGGAGAGCTGCATCAAACCAGTCTTCGGGCTGAAGACCACGACAACAACCTCTACAGGATCAAGCTTCCTTTTCTTGTAAACGCAGCAACTAAACACTGACAGCAACAGCACTGCTAAGCAACAAAGGAAACGACAAATGCAGTCTACGCTGCACAGTTGGCAACGAACATCTGCAACTTGCTACGCCACGAAATCTACCGATTGCTGCCGAGAGTTTCCGAGAGGTGGCCCAAAAGCCAGGTTACAGTTTGCGGATAGTACTGTTCCAGCACATAGGTTGTCCTCTGTGTTTGTCGTAGTTCTGGTCAAATCGAATGCAGCTGTGTTTGTGTACGCACTTTTGTGTCTTTTAGTTATCAATGTAGCGTTCTTCAGGAAAAACGTTATTCGATTTCTTCAGCAAAAGGCAGAAATACCAAGAAGGATTACAGTCCCACACAGCCCTAAATATTGCTGTTGCTCCGGATCCAGATAGTGACTTGGCTGAAGTGTCAGTGTCGGCTACACCAGCAATAGATGAACCACAGAGACATCATCAACAATTGAAATAGTTACCGGTATACCCACACCTACACCTTCAAGTGCTGAGATGTATTGCCTGTAAGTAAGACTACTCAGTCTAATAGTCCTTCTCAGCTTCGATTTGAACCAAGAGATCCAATTCATGGTAGACAAGCAGCATCACAATATTTTAAAAGTAGTCCTTTTCAACCTATTATTGATAAGTACCCAGAAACAAAGGGTAGAAAGTTTAGAAGTATGTGGTACACAAATTACAATTGGTTAGATTACAGTGTTGCTGCTGATAAAGCTTTTTGCTTCCCATGTCGTTTGTTCGGTTCCACAGGTTGTTATGATGAAACATACATATCTAATGGGTTTAAAAACTGAAAAAAAGCAGTCCAACGCTTTAAAGAGCACGAAAAAACTTCTTCTCACCTCAGTGCTCTTCAACGTTGGCAGGAATGTTTTAAAAGTAAAGAAAGAGTGGTAACCAAAATATCAACACATCATCAAGAAGTTAAAAAATCGTGATTATCTGAAGATTTTATTCCAGTCCCAACTTTTCATGGCCAAGCAGGGAATAGCACTTCGGGGTCATAGAGAAAATGAGGACTGTGACAACAGGGGTAATTATGTCGAGTTATTGAAGCTGAGATCAACAGAAAATTATTTATTATAACAAAAATTTTTAGACAGAGATACGTTTTTCAATTATGTTCATCACGATGTTCAAAATGAAATGATTGTAATCATGGCAAATTTGTCCAGGCAGTACATATTTGATGATGCTAAAAAATAGAAACAATTCTCCCTGATTGTTGATGAAACTCCAAATGTCACATCAAGAAAAATTGACTCTTGTTATAAGATATGTAACAGAAAAGCTCGAAATCAAAGAAAGCTTTCTTGGTATTTGCAAAACTGATTTGACTGACGGTGAAACGTTATACAAACTGCTTGTTTCAATTTCCGGTGAAAAATATAATTGCTCAGTGCTATGACGGAGCGGGAAACATGAGTGGTTCTTACAAGAGTGTCGCTGTGAGGATGAAAGAACAAAACCCGTATGTTATGTTTATACATTGCTATATGCAATCTCTAAATCTTGCACTTGCTTATGCATCTAAAAACATTCCTTTTGTTCGCAACGTTTTTAGCACAGTCCAACAACTACACTGTTTTATTGAGGCTTCGCCTAAAAGACATGCAGTATTTGCCACAGTAAAAAGTGCAGCATGTGCAAGTCAAAGAAGGAATAAATAAGGATTTGTCCTTGAAAGCACTAAGTGACACAAGATTTAGCAGCATATATGCAAGCTTGCGAGCATTTCAACACCACTTAATAGATATACTGCACACTCTGAAAAATATTGAAGCTACTGACTCCAAAACTGGTGGAGATGCTCACGGATTGATCACATGTATTACCAAGTTTGAGTTTATTTTTGTATTGAATACTATGAGGTACTTTTTTGAAAAAACTAACATTTTTTCAAAGTACATACAGAATCATGCTATATCCATTCATGAAGTAGTCCAGGTGGCTGACAGCGTAGTTATGCCCATAAATTGTTTGAGAAATGAAGAAGAATTCGAAAACTTTTTTACTGAAGCAATAGATATTTTTGAAAGACATGGCTTTGACGGGCCAACAGTTCAACGCAAAAGAAAACTTCCACAAAAAATAGGAGGAGGAGATGTTAATCCTGAATATGATTCACCTAAAGCCTACTTCTTACTAGCCTCTGTTAGATACACTCAGTGAGAACATTAGGTCAAGATTTGAAAAAAAAAAAAAAAAAAAAAAAAAAAACTAATTAGAAGAATGTGTAAAAATTTATGCCAGGCGGAAAACAGGCACATAGCTTTGTTTTAAAGCAATGCTGTGACAAGACGTATCATGTCAAATTACGCTATTGTCTGTTATTTTTGTTTATAATTAAACTAATGTTCCTTTGTTTGTAACAGTTGTATTTTACTAGACAAGTTAATTAAACAACTTAAGGCAATTACAGTTGTATATTGTCCTTTGTTTTTCCTCGTATTTGGTATTATAGACCTGTAGGTTCAAAAATCAAACTATAACATGAAACAATTTCTTACAATACCATTTGTAGTTTTAGATTTTATTTTGCCCCCCCCCCCCCACTTCTAACGTCCAATCGCCGCCACTGCCAAGCAAGCTTGTCTCTGGCCATCCAGCACACGACAGCTCAGACGACAAACGAAGCCGTGCGTTCTTAAATACAGCAAAACGAGGCCTAAAGCGGGAGGCGGCGACTGTAAGCCATTGCGCGGCAGTCAGTCAATATTAAGAGCACACATTCACATTCACATGAACACACAAGTTCAATCACACGGGTGAAAACATATACAAATGTGGGGAAAACATATCTAAACATGGGGCCTTGATCATTAATAAAAAGAATAAAATAATTAACACACAGATAGATAACATTAATGGCACAGAAACACTTTAGGTTAATGAATAAATCAAAATGGAACACGACCACACATTCAGTGGACGGTTTTTGGCTCATTATAATGTGGCATTGTCTCAGCATTTAAAGACAGCTACCGTTTCCAAAGGCACCTCACAATTTTGCAGAATGACCTAATCGATGATGTCTCCAGTGTTGTTACGAGATCAGATTAAATCAGATATTGATCAGCCTACTTTTATTGTGCACATGCTCAATGACACAACTGATGTCACCAATAAAAGTCATATGTCAAATGTTCTACGCTTTGTAGATATTGAAAGAAATTGGAATGAACCATTTCTTGATTTTACTCAAATGTTCAAATGTTTGTAAATCTATCGGACCAGACTGCGTGGTCATCAGTCCGTAGCTTACAAACCACTTAAACCTAGGTAAACTAACCTACGGACAAACATACACACCCATGCCCCAGGCAGGACTCGAACCTCCACGGCGAGCAACCGCGCGCTCCGCAGCGCTTTAGACCTTGATTTTACTGATGTAAGCTCTGACCGAATAGCCCATGGTTTATTAGAACACGTAAAATGACCATAGATGACTTTGGATGTTCAAAAAAAACTTGTTGCTCAATCTTTGGATGGCGCGGCAGTAATGGCTGGACATGTTTCTGGACTTCGGACTTTAATTTAAACCTAGTATCTTGCTGCTACATTTACCCACTGTTACAGTCACAGAAGTAATCTCATTCTTTTCTAATCTTTGCCGGCCGCGGTGGCCGAGGGGACTGAGGCGCTTCAGTCACGGTCTGCACGGCCACTACGGTCTGGGGTTCGAATCCCCCCTCGGGCATGGATATTTGTGCCGTCCTAGTTCGTAAGTAGTTCATAAGTAGTTTGTAAGTTAAGGAACTGATGACCCCGTAGTTAAGTCCCATAAGATTTACAAACATTTGAACATTTGAACATTTTCCTAATCTTTGAATTTTATTAAGGAAACCAGACAATTCATTATTTCTCTTAATGGTTCAAAAATGTTCAAATGTTTGTATAGCTTATGGGACTTAACTACGGGGTCATCAGTCCCTAAACTTACAAACTACTTATGAACTAGATTATTCTAAAGAAGGCGCCGGCCGCGGTGGCCGAGGGGACTGAGGCGCTCCAGTCACGGTTGCATGTCCTTCGTCTTAGGTAGTTCATAAGTAGTTTGTAAGCTTAGGGACTGATGACCCAGTAGTTAAGTCCCATAAGTTCTACAAAAATTTGAACATTTTTTGGAACTAAAGACGGCACAAACATCCATGTCCGAAGGGGGGTTCGAACCCCCAACGCAGCGGCCATGCAGACCGTGAACGGCGCGCCGCAGACCGCTAGGCCACTGCGATCGGCCCTCTTAATGGGTTACCCGCCTTTTTCTCACATTCCGCTTCATGAACAGATGCAATTAAAGCCTTTACTGAAAATAAAATAGCAAGTGTCGGACCTACTCTATGGGATTTTGCTTCCAGGTTTGTAACCACAGTTCATCAATACAGAAGTCATCTTATCAGTTTCATTACCTTAATTGAAGAGGAACCTGGGGACAAGACTTGCGAAGAAGTCTGTTGCATTTTTTAAGGGTTATGCCAATAAAACGCAGTCTCTGGTTCGCCTTTCCCACGACATTTTGTACATGTTCTTTCCAGTTTAAGTCTGAAGTAATAGTAATTCCTAGGTATTTTGTAGAGTTTACGGCCTTCACTTTTTATTGATTTATTTTGTAAACAAAGTTTAACGGATTTCTTTTCGTACTCATGTGTACAACTTCACACTTCTTATTATTTAGAGTCAATTGGCAATTTTTACACCATAATGATATCTTATTTAGATCGTTCTGCAGTTCGTTTTGATCTTCAGATGATTTTACTTGACGGTAAATGACGGTGTCATTTGTAAACAACCTAAGAGAGCTGCTTAGATTTTCTCCCAAATCGTTTATGTAAATAAGGAACAGCAGAGTACCAAAAATACTGCCCTGTGGAGCAGCCGATATCATCTCTGTTTTAGTCGATGCCTTACCATCCATTACTACAAACTGTGTCCTCTCTGAAAGGAAATCCCCTATCCAGTCGTAAATTTGTGGCAATATACCATAACCACGCAATTTGAGTAAAAACCCTTTGTGAGGTACGGTGTCGAAAGTCTCTTGAAAATCAAGAAATACGAAATCAATATCAGAACTCTTGCAGGTAGCACTCATCACTTGGTGTGAGTAAAGAGCTTCTTGTGTTACGCATGAACGATATTTTCTAAATCCGTGTTGACCTTGGGTCAATAGATCATTCTGTTCGAGATAATTCATAATATTTGAATACAGAATATGTTCCAAAACCCTGCTGAAAATTGACATCAATGAAATAGGCCTGTAGTTCAGTGGGTTACTCCTACTGCCTTTCTTGAATATAGGCGTGACTTGTGCAACTTTCCAATATTTCGGTACAGATCCTCTCTGAGAGAGCGGCTCTTAAGTAAGGAGCTATCGCTTCGGCATAGTCAGACAGAAATCTAATGGGTATACAGTCCGGACGAGAAGATTTGTTCTTGTTAAGTGATTTAAGTTGCTTCACTACTCCGAGGATACCTACTTCAACGTAACTCATTCTGGCCTCTGTTTGTAATTCGAAATCTTGAATATTAGTTTCGCCTTCTTTTGTGAATGAGTTTCTAAAAGCTATGTTTAGTAACTTTGCTTTAGTAACGCTATCATCGGCAGGATGACGTAGCAACATTCTGCAGTTTTTGATAGTGTTTAACTAATAATTGAAACAATAATTTTTCAGTGTAACAAACGAGCCAGATCATAGCCTCTCTTGGCCAGTATATGAACTAGCAAACTTGTATCGCTGGAATACACTTTCGTTGTGTAGCGGAAAACCGTAGTAATACATAGAACACTCGTTTCTCTGTTGTCTGTGACAACAGACCGAAGCCTTTTTCTTCTTATTTTCTTTTTTCCTTTTTGGCCTCAAGATCCGAAGCATCCCTATATGTATGGTATATTTGTTTAGGTCAAATGTTACAGCTGTATTTTAAACCACTTATCCCACTACCTTGAAATTTCGCATAAGCGCCTCTGTAGTACCGGTTACGGTACTGTTAGCTGTACGGTCTGATCCTGCTGATATAAACCGCCATACCGGACATATCATGTAGTCTGTAACAGTGGTGCGCATTGCTGTGGTGCTCGCTACTTTGTCGTGGTCGCCACAAACAGGTGTCACAGTGACTGGCGCCCGCCTGTCTCACAATGCAGATGCCGACTCCTGGCCCATTTGACTGCTGGGTCCTCACGAGAAAGGCTTTTCTCTAGCAGCGCGCTGCCGCTGCAGCAGCCAGCTCCTAATATGGTTTCGACTGCTCCCACACCGGCAGCTGACGTAGCAACAGCACTCACTGCGTCCAACGGGTCTTCGCCCTCAGGCCCCTTTACGCAGCTCGGCTGCTCCTTGCAGCTTTCCACACGTGTACCGTCCGGGGCCTTGCCATCCCACCCCGCCCCCTGGCAACCCCACGCTACACCACTGCGATCCCAAGCATTATCCAGCAAAGAAGGGACTCCTTGCTATGTCGCTACAGCTTCTTTGCAGTGCCGGCCCGAACAAATTCGGCGCCCTAGGCAAATTATTCTAATGGCGCCGCGTTTAATAAAATCTCAACGTAAATTACACATTGCATCTTTTTGTATTCAAATACATAATCACAACGTATACATTGCATAAAATGGGACACATCATACACTTTTATACAACAATGTTACTTTTTCATCGTTTTTACATTTTACAGTAAATAAATTAAGTACAGTTGTTGAGATTTGAAATGTAGTCATTGAAGAAACTCATTTGTCGTAAATGGCGGAGGTTGTGTGACACCCTATTAAAGCATGCAGGAGGAGGGTGCTCGAAAACTATTTGGATTCAGCCTTGTCCGTGCCAGGCTTCAAGATGTATATGATAGTGTATGTCAATGAGTAAAACAACTCAGCCAACATTTTCACTTATTATCGTGACAGAGGAGTGCGAGGAAACATTCTCTAACACACATCTCACTATTGTGACAAAGTAATTATTACATTAGTTTTCTGATTCGTGAACGTATGTTAACCCTCGTATGTAAACGTTCGGGTTGGATCCGACCCGCCAGTAAGAAGAGTGCGCATGTCTCTTTCCCCCCTCCTCCAGGGCTACGTGGCCCCAGGTACCCTCCCAGGCAGTCATGACGCACGCTCCGTCCAGCCAACATCAGACTTAGGTGAGCGCCACATTTGTTTGTTTGCTGTATAACAATAGATTCCCCAATCCAGGGTCTGATCCGACCCATTGTTTATAGTATTTTCCCTCCTCGCAGGGTCGGATGTGACCCAGTGTTTATTATTGTGTTCCAGTCTTATATTGATTATTATGTATAATATTGTTATATTATATTGTTATATATTATTATATATTATTGTTCCAGAGTTCCATTTTCTGCAATCATGGCAAGTAGTACAAAAAATAATTTTACTACATTACACGAGATGTGGGCTGAATGTAGACGACAGGAAGTAGAATCTGATGAGGAATTCAATGATGAAATTTCTGATATAGTCTCAGAATCTGATGATTGTATACTGTGATATACGTTCCTAAGTCACAAAGTTTACGTGATATGAGTTTTCTTTAGTCTCTAATCTAAGTATATGTTTAGAAATGGCTAGAATATAATACTGAAATAATTGTTTTTTAAGTTATTTTATTTCATTCGTGTTTCTTCTTTTTTTCTTTTTTTATAATGTCTTACTATATTCGAAAAGACTGAAACATTTCTTTCAGGTGCCTTAGTATTCATTACTTTGAATATATGTAATTGAATGTTAAATAAACTATATTATATATAAAACTATGTGCATTATTGATTCCTGTACTACGAAATTGCAATTATGAGGCAAGGGGTCGGATACGACCCAATGTTTATATTTGTGTGGTCACCAGCACTGTTTATAGAGGAGGGTTAACCATTAAATGGCATTATAAGTAAATAGTGCGATGGTAGAGACATACCGTACATGGCTCTGAGCAACGCTGAGCTTACTTCACTATTTAAAAACAAGCACAGTGAAGTTGTTCGTCCACTCACGGAAGAGAATTGGACAGAAAACGCTGGGAAGGGTGTAGTCGATCAGTCTGTGCGTAAACTAAAAGAGCGAGCGGTTGTCGTTGGGGGGGGGGGGGGAGGTAGGGTTTTCGTCGAAAAAAGTGTAACGGACAAACTCTAGTTACTGTTGCAAGTGTCCGTGGGCTCAAATGACGGCGGTGGGGTAGCACACATCTCACACGTTACTACAACTAAACTTAAATGCTTCGTCCTGTTACATTTTGTATTCTATGGACGTATAGTTCTACCCCAACGAAGATATATAGTTGGGAAAGCTCTCTCCTGCTTCACTTGGTAAGACAAAGCCTGTCTCTTCAACGGCAGAGGCACAAACTCGCAATGTCTTTGTGCATCAGAAAACCATACTTGCGCATAAGAATAATTACTTATAGTATCATTATGAACAAATAGAAGGGGATCTTTCTTACCAAGAAACTGATAATCTGATGGCAGCAGTAATATAGCTTAAGTAAAAAAATATTTATTGTATTTTCCCCTTTGTTCATGTACAAATGTAAGGCACACCCTGTATCATTTGTCTTCCTAATTCTTCTACTCGTTTTGCCACTGATGCTGTGTGTAGTCTTGAGGTCAGTAGCGCCCGTTGTATACTAGAGAGACTGCAGAGCGGGGACTGCGCGGGGCCATGAGGAGCCCCAGCTGACACGATGGGCGGCGCGCCGGCTTTGATCACGGGACGATTGGTTGCAAAGTAGAGATGGGCAAGCCACTCCTGAACTGATTCAAAGAGCCAGATCCTTCTAAGGAGAGAGTCATGGATGAATCCGAAAAAAAGAGTGGTAGTTCATCCGATCCGAAAAGTCCGTCTGGTGACAGTAATGAGCTGCATAAGCACCCCTTGCCACATGCTTCAGAAGTATCCTAAACCCCTTGCCACATGCTTCAGAAGTATCCTAAACTCCTTGCCACATGCTTCACAAGATTCCTAAGCTACAAAATGAATTTGGTATAGACCATGTGCAAGTATAAAACTGCAAAAAATGAGCGCCTAAACACGTGCAGCATGTCCGTGCTGCGAGTCGAAAATTGGTGAGTCGTGCAAGCAGCATGGTTCAGTGAGCGCGCGGCTCCCGACTCCCGCTGGCTCATTGCTCCGCACGACTCCGGCGATCGAGGCGATCCGACCGCCAACTGAGTCGGTGAGTTAGCTGGTTCACCGGTTCACCTCTCCCCACCACTCTCCCAACTCCGCTAGCTTGCGGAGCCGCAGGTGTGGCGCGCTGCTCACTGTTCCCCCCCTCTCCTCTGGCGAACCGCATGGCACGGAACAAAGCGACTCCACTCATCACATTGTTTTCTCAACTCCTGGCGTTCTGGTAAAGCTTGCAGCTTGCTTACAGATACGATCATCCGAAGCAACAGAAACCGTCATATAGACAAATGTTATATTCCGAATAGTTTTCGGGATAAAACGTATTTATTTAATGTTACTTTTATACACTTAATAACAGGAAATATGCAGTCTGTAGCGAAAGCACGTTACTGTACAAAATTAAACGATATAAATTTTCCACGAAAACATTCCTACCCACTTTTTCTCTAAGACTTTTAAGTTGCACGAAGAGAACAACAGAAACAAAGTCTTATGCAATGTGCATTCTCTGTTGCTTAGATAGATTTTGTAAGATATCACGCTGTTTCCTGACTTGATTGACAAGTGTCCTGTATCAAATTATGCGTCTTCTCTTCATCTACACCATTTTGGCACATTGAAAACAATGACTATATACCGAATAACAAAGAATATAGCATATATAATATGTGCATTAATGTTATCTATTTCAGAAATCATTCAGTTTAGGGAATATCTCCATTTGAAATTTTTGCTGCTGGCGTCGAATCTTTGACAGTAACAACGAACTTACTTCCCAAGAGAGAGAGAGAGAGAGAGAGAGAGAGAGAAACACTAGCATGTCAATCGAGATGCGTGTAAAATTACGTTTCTGAGTAATGTTTCATTAGGAATTTCATGTGTTTGGTACAGTGGGATGTCTGTGTTTGCAATTAAAAATAAACTATATTGGGAAGCACTTAAAAATAATTTGCTGTGCTCTGTATATAAAATATATAAAACTTTGCACAAATGACAGGTGAAAGGGTTGTAGTTACAGGAACTAAAAATATCAGATGGAATGGAAATCGTACCAGCAACCGCAAAACTCACAGTTTAGGAGCCCAGAACGCTACCCCTGTATTACGCCCAGTGTAATGGTGTCACTGCAGTTTTAAACGATTTAAAATGTTCAAATGTTTGTATAGCTGATGGGACTTAACTACGGGGTCATCAGTCCCTAAACTTACAAACTACTTACGAACTAGCTAATCCTAAGAACGGCAGAAATATCCATGCCCGAGGTGGGATTCGAACCCCCGACCGTAGTGGCCGTGCAGACCGTGACTGGAGCGCCTCAGTCCCCTCGGCCACCGTGGCCGGCTAAACGATTTACCTAATGATTTATGTCAGTGAGACTCTCTTCGTACTTAATCAGTTGTTGATGGCTTGTACTCATAAAAGAAAAACTCGTTGATGGCATAGTCGAAAGTATCTGTACTCGTCGTATTTCCGAATAATTTGGCTGGAGATCTTCAGTCTTTTTTTCATATTTGAACTTATTAATGAAATAGTCTACGAATATTCTCACTTTGTAAATTTAATGCACAGTACTCTTTTTATACCTTATTTCCTAAAGCAAATTAAACTTTAAAAAAATGTTCAAATGTCTGTTAAGCTTATGGGACTTAACTACGGGGTCATCAGTCCGTAAACTTACAAACTAGTTACGAACTACCTTATACTAAGGACGGCACAAATATCCATGCCCGAGGGGGGATTCGAACCCCCGACCGTAGTGGCCGTGCAGACCGTGACTGAAGCGCCTCAGTCCCCGTGGCCACCGCGGCCGGCATTAAACTTTATTGCCTTACTCTGGAACTATCAGTATTCTACTGTTTATGTGTGCCAGACTTTAGAAACAAGTGACCGGTTCTATAAATAAATATAGCGGCCATCTTGTAGCGAGAATCTGTCGCGCTCATGTAGCACACCCGGCCGTGTCGCCGAATGTCGCTGCTTATAGCTGCAGTGTCGCGTCGCTAAATGTCGAGCGCTGTTGCTCGCTTTGTCGTTCACGTAGGACACGGCCTTATTGCGCACGGCTATTCTGCCGCGACATTTGCCACACCCTGCACGGGACTCTAGCGATATATCACGTTTCATTAAACTCTCTCAAACTAATCACTGTATAAATATGGAACTAGCATCATTCTGCAAAATATTGTATTTTTGAATAAAAATTTAAAAATAATCAATTTTTATTTTTCGAATTTTTTCACCCGCAAAAAAATGTAAATTCTATTATACCGGTTTTAATGTTTAATGTAGCTGTAATTCACAAATTTTAATTGTCGAAACTACTAAGGACTTACAATAAAATTATTACTCCTCTACCTTCTTCATCAATATGGTCAAATCAGATAAATAAAGTACAGTGACAAAAGCAATGTGCCATCGTTTTAGGCTTTTTATCAGTTAGTGATTGGTGAGTCGGTGAATCATGAAACAGAACTAGTTCATCCCTGTGAGTGACTATTTCTAATCCGATCCCTGAAAAGATCGGTTTTGCCCATCTCTATTGCAAAGTGCTACTCGTTTAGGCTACTAGCAAAATATCAAAGAGTCAATGAGAATGCATGTAACGTTGACTTGCCTCTTCTCACTTGCTTGTTGCTCTGTCTAAGTGCAGTAACCGGGAATTCCTCGCTTCTGGAACCGCAGCGCAACAGCAAAGTAAACCGCACCGCGAGCACATCAAGCGTTCGTCGCGCACCACAAATTTTCCGTCCTACAAAGTCCAACGCCCTAGGCAAATGCCTAGTTTGCCTAAATGGACGGGCCGGCCCTGCCTCTTTGTAATGAAGGTAATATAACAGTGATAAAAACAATAAATCAAGGAAAACCATGCAACTCCTTTCAAATAGCGACCGCACACATTAACTTCCTGCAAACTCATTACTCCAATAATACACATTTTTCACAGATCGCCGATTTACAGAAAATATTTATTCTTCTCTCTTATAGGGTACATCATCCGCTTTAATGTGTACACTGAGGTTTTTAGCACCCTACACACACCGGTGGCGAATACATTGTGTTGTACAACCGTGGGAACACAAACAATAGTCCATACTAGGGCTGTTGATATTTTTAAAAATATCGGGAATCCGATATATCGATATTTAAAGAACTATTAATATCGGACCGATATATATCGAATAAAAATATCAATATATCGGGTAAAATTTTAAGAAATAGGCCTACAAAAATATCGGCAGCTCACTGTAAATATACCACTGGTTTTAGAGCTGTATATTTAAATATTGATTGAGAATTAGATATTCCGCTCATAGCATGAATAAGGAAAACATTTAATGAGAAAAGTTTCAAGTTAATAACTACACTTTTTGCAGAAGAAAAGCTTGTATTACAATAGTTTGTGGTAGAATGTTGTCTTTTTAATCAACATCTATGTACATCATACAGTGTCAGTGGCGAGGCCAGGATTTCTGTCTATAGGAGAGGGGGGGGAGATGTCTGAGCTCATAGTAATTTTATTTCTTTGTGCCCCAAACTACACCTTATTTTATTAACATATATTTAGAAAGGTAGTGAGTGTAGTACTGATGTGTTGGAGAGCGGGGGGGGGGGGGGGGGGGTGGGAGGTGCAGGGGTGCAGACCCATAGCCCCTCTTTGGTTTTCCCATGTACAGTGTCATTATGTCATTAGATATAATTCATTCCAGTTAACCTCTCATACCTTAGTTTCTTTGTCATTGGCTACATGTCAAAATAAACATTATTTCACGCTCATGTAGGAAAAAGTCAACATATTTTACACATTGTAATCATTGCAAAAAGAAACTTTCGAGTGCTCCATCGGGTATCCTCATGTCTGAAATTTGGCAGGTAGTTTGATTTTTCGGAATAAGGATATTAGGTTTCAGAAACACATGTATCATTTTGTAATCATTTAATTTTCTGGTTAAAGTAAATGAAAGATTTACATTTGTTTGCTTAACTGCTATCTAACCACTATCATCAATAACACTACAGGATTACTTTTGTATTTTTCAGTTAATAGAGAAACAGGTAAGTAACCAAATAAATTAAAATGTAAATTTATTGAAATACTTTTATCTTAAAAATGCAGTTACACATTCCAGAATTTTTCAGGAAACATTTTTAAAAACACTCTTTGTGTTATATGTTCAACTGTTTGGCTGCTCCTATTACCTGGAACTTGCCGATTCAGTGTCGAAGCAACAAACTCAAAAGAAACTGATGTTGCTCAAGAGAACAAATATTTTAAAGCTACTTCTGATATCTTGATATATAAGGCTGATCTAAATATTGATCCAGTTCTACTGGCATAGGACCAAGATCCTTACTAGTCATTTCATTTCACTTATTTTTAAAAGCATTTGCTCATGTCTATCCCAAAGGGATGACGTGGCTTTTTCCACCCCACAGGGAGTATTTCCTATGGCTGGTGAAATATTTCCTTTCCTTTTATGTACCATGGTAATTCCATTGGCTAGATGTGAAATGGCCTCAGAAACAGCTGATGTGGAACTGAAATGCATTATTTTCAAACGTGGATCCATTATTATAGCTTTGACCAAAAACATGTTATGTTCCACAGGCACCAATCGGTAAATTATGCCTTGTAATCAGTCATTTTGCACTGATCTGCTGACTTCAGTAGATGGTGATCACCTCCACACAACGAAAGTAAAGTTAATTCCACTACAATTTCAAAAGAAAAATTTAAATATTTACGGAAAATTGTAACAAAAAAGTCATGTAAAATAAAAATATCGTCACCCTATATTTGCATTTTAATATCGATGTTTTGACGAAAAATATTTTGTAAGAAATATCGATATATCCAGATATCGATATTTTAGCAACAGCCCTAGTCCATACCGTGACAAATAACCCTGACTATTAATAATATAGCCCATAATCTAATATCTAAATGTCCACACCAAAGAACACCCAAGATAGAAGGATATTAAAAATTACCACAGGGCGTTCCTCTATGGGCGAATAAATATCTATTCTCTGCTAGACACTTTCAGGGAAGTCAAGTAATTCAAGATCTGTTGGTTTTTTTAAGTTACATATTGTTTGTAATCATTCCAAAGAGATGCAAAAATACTTTAAAAAATCCTGTGACTGAGTTTCATAAGTTTTGTTTTCAAACAGAAAGTGTAAACGCGGCGTTGTATTGTTCGACATGTAGTATCTACACACCGCAGTGTACACTGCAGGGTAATTTGTACCTTTTCCTAAGGCAGTGGCGGACTAGGGGGGAAGGGGGGGGGCGGCGGGGGGGCAGGGGGGCGGAGGGGGCGGTCCGTCCTTGGCCTCTCGTCTTGGGGGGGGGGGGCTCCCCAAACACGCGGAAAGAATAATTTTTTTATTTATTTATTTATTTTGAGCTACCTTTGCCTCTCTTTGTGAGGCCTCCGAATCTCGAACGCTATTTTATGCAGACTGGCCCGTACCTCTTATCCCGGGAGGGCCTCTAAAACGGAAAAGTTACTGTTTTATGGTAATACATCTATTTAAAAGTGGATATGGGGACTCAATTTCTTTTGCCGCCGCCCCAGGCCTCCGATAGCCTTAGTCCGTTCACTAAGGTTGTCGTTTTTCACGATATTTACTCTTCTAGTTAAGATACATTTGAGACCTTGGTTGACGGAACACAGCCTGAAGTCGTCGATGAATTTGGACAGCACACTATTTGTCAGATTTCGCTACATGGACCACTGTAGCACAGCCGTCGCAGTAGGACGGAGGGCACCACGTTAAGGGTAAGATCTTTTCAGCAAAGAGGTTGCATTCTCCGTATGAAAATTTGCCATTGGAAATTTGAAGTGATCATGCTGAAAAAAAAAATCAGATAATTCATGTTTTGCTTTTGGAGCGTGGTTTGGATAAATCTCATTTAAGGTATAGGCAGTGGCGGCGCATCCTGTGTGTTCACTGATTCACTGAACCCCCGGGAAAAAGCTCGTCTTGAAATAAAAATTTAATAAATAAACACAATAAACAGTGTTTTGAAACTATCACTCTTCGTTTCGACTGCGAATAGAGAAAATATGGAAAGCGTGCACCGCATAGCCACTTGCCACGATAACAAATTTTAACCTGTCCTGTTATGTACCACATTACTGCAGCTTGCCTGAAACATCTAAAGACCTTTAAACAAGAGGTTAAACAAAATAATAAAGGACACAAGTAAATGAATGACCGGGTGGAATACTTAGAACAAACCCTAAAACAATAACAAAAACAAATGTGCGAGAATATTGGGCAAGAAAACTAACGCACATGGACCGATTTTATTAGTTAGAGCAGATAGAAAAAGAAGCTAAAGAATCACGAGACACAAGCGTCATAGAAAACAGGAAACCTAAGTACAAATACGTACCATCCACACGAACCATAGCACACAATACCGCAACAACCTTTCGAGACCTAGCCCCCATTCTCAGCCCCATAACAGCACACATAACAAATCTACCACACCTAGCCGAAAGAATAATCGCCTAACATCACACCACGAAACGGATTACACGAACAAAATTGCCACAACAAAACAAGTATATACAAACACACCCAACAGACACAAACGCCTCTTTCAAGGATCAACGTAACGCTCTAACGCTCAGACTAACATCAATACCGTGACTACCTGCACAAACCAAAATCATTGTACATAATAACCACTACTCTACTTATATTGTAACACCATGTACGAGGCATGTCTACAAAGTAAGTTCCGTTTCGTTATATAAATCAAACGGGAACAGATATAGAAAAAATATTTATTGTATATAAATCTGCAACTGTCCAACTACTTTTCTACATAACTTCCGAAATTTTGTAGGCACTTGTCACAGCATGGGACAAGTTTTTGTATGCCTTCTTCATAGAAGATGGCCGCCTGTGTATTCAACCATGTGGCAAACATGTTCTTTCAGCTCATCACCGTTGAAGTGTTGACCACCAAGGACAGATTTTAGGTGTAAGAAGAGATGAAAGGAGTCTTCTTCTTTCCTTCACGTTGCCGCCCGACCTCACAACGCGAATGTGACCAAACAACTCTTACGGGAATTTCCCTGGAACGTGTTTGATCATCATCCGTACAGTCTAGCTCCTAGCGACTTTCTTCTTACACCTAAAACCTGTCCATGGTGGTCAACACTTCAGCGATGATGACGAGCCGAAAGAACATGTTACCACATGGTTGAATATACAGGCGGCAACATTCTACGAAGAAGGCATACAAAGACTTCTGCCACGCTATGACAAATGCCTACAAAATTTCGGAAGCTATGTAGAAAAGTAGTTTAATAGTTGTATATTTTTGTACAATAAATATTTTTTCTGTATCTGTACACGTTTGTTTTATATAACCAAACGTAACTTACTTTGTGGACATACCACGTATAACAGAACAAAAATATATTATTCTAAAAATCCATATTTTATAATTGTATAATTGTATTTTATTAAAATTTATTAAAATTACAAAATACCTACAAAATTTCGGAAGCTATGTAGAAAAGTAGTTAATAGTTGTATATTTTTGTACAATAAATATTTTTTCTCTATCTGTTCACGTTTGTTTTATCAGTGCACATACCTCGTATAACAGAACAAACAATATATTATTCTAAACATCCATATTTTATAATTGTATAATTGTATTTTATTAAAATTATATCTTAGTTTATAAGTATATTTTAATATATTAATGATTAAGACAAATTGTAAATCCGTTTGACATAGCACTTTCCATGAGAAATTTACTGTAATAAGGAAATAAGACGGCCCGGTCTACCCCATCAGGGAAGAGAATGAAAAGTGCAATATAAAGAAATAAATAACATAATATATTTTTTTTAAATCACTAGACGTGATTAAAATGCTGATGGCAATGATAAACAAATGAGCAGAAATATACAAAACTTTCAAAACGAGTCGGTTGACATCCCACGAAACCCCTAGAAACACAATCGACATAATAGAATTCAAGGCTGAGCATAAATGTTCATAACAAAGCTTAGTATACCATACTAAGAAGCTTAATGGACTGACATCCGACTCAGTTGTGGACTTCTTAATTCAGGATTATTGTCATAATCTGTCTCCAGAAATACATCCAACAGTTAAAGTCAAGAAAGGAAATATTACAGCAAATGCTATTATTGATAGTGGTATCAAAATGAAAGTCATCCTCAGCAATTCTGAAACCGATGCAACACTGAACGATATTTTCTTGTACTACTAGTAAAAATCAAGAAGAGGAAAGTGAAGGCACCGATATATGTCATTCTATCGACGCTACTGAACAGATGAGACATGACCTTAGGTGTCAGGGCAAGAAAATCTAGAGAAACTTTATAAGTCGATATGATAACTGGAGTTGACTTTCTAAATCAATGTTAGATACATGAAAAGAAAGTGTAACATTAGACAACTTTACACGGTAGTTTCTTAACTGCTTTTGGTAATTTTGGGTAAGGCAGGTAAAACAATTTCACACGATTCCCTACCCCAACTACCCCTCTTATTAACTTGAGTATCCCAGTCGGTAGCTGCTACGTTTAAATCTAGATTTAAAGCTGTAACTCAACGTGAATGAATCTCGATGTTACCTCTTAAATGCTGTAGAACCATGGACCCTACAAATTCATCAATTAATGACGTTTGAACAACGTATAACACTAATATTCAATACATTACTTCCCTTATCAGTGTATAATAATATCAATTGGGATTATTGTGTTTCCTATTGCTGTAAACAGGCTTCCGTCATCAGAGTTTGTTATTTGCAGTACACATTCCACTTAGTGTATATAATATAAATACTATTGACACATGCTTTGACCTAGCTGTAGGTTTGTTGTTTCACGCGGACAGCGTTACCGTCCAATAACTTCTGGGGATGCAGACGGGTAACAGCATATAGGAATACCGAAATTTCGACCGGGGGACACCTGGACATTTTCAAGGTAAGACTGGAGAGTGAAAGCATTGCGTACAGTTATTTAATACCCGAGATTCAAAATGGAAAGCGGAAATGTAACACACAACACAAAGAAAGCAACAGCATCACCACACAAGTTAAAATGATAAACATGAGAAATATCTATGCTGAATATCAGCAATGTACGGATGAGGCGGTTTTAATTCTGTCGCTCTGAGAGAGCAGAATTACACAGGACTTAAACACAAACCCGTGTCACTATTATAAGTTTTATTTCAGTTGCCATCGACCGTCGTCGATGCTGTTACCTAGCTGCATACCAGCGAGTTGTTTAAATATTCAGAACTCCGAGAGAATCTCAGGATTCACAGTGTTACACTGTAACAGTGTTACTCCGAAGACTTCTCATACACACTTTTGCAGTAAACTGATGGACCGAAATATTGCCCTCCCCCTCTTATCTGCTGAAACGAATACTACCTTGTATGAACTCAGAACTCATAGAACATGTTCAGGGATTCATTTATTCCACAAAGCCCTCCTGTGCACGTCACACGTCGCATAATAGCCGTCTCCCACGCTTAGTGCTCGCATGCTCCAAAATGATGGGGGTGCGGGAAGCTACATGGAAATCATTTTAGGGTATATACGTAAGATAAACAATATCATCAGATTCTTTACGCGGCTGTAGCATCGTGATTCTTATTAGCAAGAAGAAATGGGTAAATTGAAGGAACCTGTAGCTTTCGAGAATTTCAGAAGGAGAATTAGGCAACATTTGACAGAAACGGGGAAAGTAAAACAGTAGGAGAGGAATGGATAGCTCTGAGAGATGAAATAGTGTAGGCAGCAGAGCAGCAAATAGGTAGAAAGGCATGAGCTACAAACAACCTTGGATATCACAGGAAATACTAAATTTAATTGATGAAAAGAGAAAATATAAAAATGCACTAAATGAAGGAGGCAAAATTGAGTACAGTCGACCTAGAAATGAAACTGACAGGAAGTGCAAAATGGCTAAGCATGAATGGCTAGAGGACAAATGAAAGTCTGTAGAAGAATGTATGACTAGGGGAAAAGAGATAAAGCCTTATTACAAATCTGTCACTACGTGAACTGAGCTACATTTAAATTATTCCGCTAAACATAAGGGCTGGAGCACGTAGGAACTAACAGTCGACTGCGTTGATGATGCTGGTAACATATTTGTAAAAAGAATTCGCTTTAGTTGATAAGCAGTGTTTAGGGGCCCTTGAGTTGCGTTTAGCTGTTATTCTGATGGCTCACGAACGGCAGTGTTGACGCTACAATTCTCGGTCCTCGTATGCGTAGGTCGCGGTGCGAAGCTAGCCGTTGTGGCAATGGGTTTTTACAAAGGACCGCTGCGGACAGCACTCGCCGTAATTTGGAATACGAAACGTAGATGCTGCCTCACCGGAACACGTGACAAATGAAAGAGCAGAATTTGCGTGGGTGTAAGATAACGTCATAATGAAAGGGAGCAGCGAAGCGCGCAGGCTGCACGTGAAGTTGCAGGTGGCTTTTGCATATGCTCACCCACCGCGGCACGAACCGCGCGCCGGCCGCGGTGGCCGAGGTGACTAAGGCGCTACAGTCACGGTCAGCACGGCCACTACGGTCGGGGGTTCGAATCCCCCCTCGGGCATGGATATTTGTGCCGTCCTAGTTAGTAAGTAGTTCATAAGTAGTTTGTAAGTTTAGGGACTGATGACCCCGTAGTTAAGTCCCATAAGCTTAACAAACATTTGAACATTTTTTGAACGAACCGCGCCACGCACCACGCCGCCGCCGCTGTTTTCCCTTGCTGCTGCACAAAACCAGTTTTAAACTCACTTATTTTTTCTGTATAGCACTGTATAACTTCATGTAGCGTTCTTGCAGATCCAGAGTGACTTTCGACATGTACTGATATGAATGAGTTATGATCGGTCATCTGAGTAAGCTCATCTATCAGTCTCCATTTTGGCCCACTTTAGGTTACGGTAATAACACTAAAAGTGGGCCTTTGCGATCGTCTTTTTTTTTTTTTTTTTTTGTCTGTATGTCTGTCAGTCCGTAACGTGTTCCCTGTTTTTAAGACGAACCGTTCAATCGATCAGCACCAAATTTTGCATACATAATTGTAGGCCGCCAGAGAAGAGAAACTTTTTCGGACAAAAAATACGGTAGTAAAGCCAAAAAAGCCGTTTGTAATATAATTGTAATTGGAAACGAACCGTTCAAAAATCTTCAAATGTTTGTAGAGCTTATGTGACTTAACTACGTGGTCATCAGTCCCTAAACTTAGAAACTACCTATGAACTAGCTAACACTAAGGACGGCACAAATATCCATTCCCGAGGGGATATTCGAAACCCCGACCGTAGTCGCCGTGCAGACCGTGACTGAATCGCCTCAGTCCCCTCGGCCACCGGAACCGTTCATCTGACACGAAAATTGAATAACGTAATTAGTAGAGGGGAAAATTTTTTACATCTTCGCTCAAATGTTCAAATGTTTGTAGAACTTATGGGACTTAACTAGCCGGCCGCGGTGGCCGAGGGGACTGAGGCGCTCCTGTCACGGTCTGCACGGCCACTACGATCGGGGGTTCGAATCCCCCCTCGGGCATGGATATTTGTACTGTTCTTAGTCTTAGCTAGTTCATAAGTAGTTGTAAGCTTAGGGACTGATGACCCCGTAGGTAAGTCCCGTAAGCTTAACAAACATTTGAACATTTTGAACCGTTCAACCGAACGGCACCAGATTTTACAGATATAATTGTGAGCTACCAGAGACCAGAACATCGCTTTTTGAAATATTTCGGATACGAAATACGTTAGTAATAACAAAAAAAGCCGTTTGTAATGTAATTTTAATTGCAAATAAACCGTTCATAAACGCGAAAATTGAATAAACGAATTTGTAGGGAAAAAAAATTCTCTACAACTTTGTTCCCTTATGATTTTTTCATATCTTGTGTCGTGTGAGATATATTTCCAAAATTAACGGAGTTTTAACACCCTCCATTAAATTGACGAAAACCAGCCGTTCGCAAATGTCACGTGACATTCCTCGCCCAAGACTGTATCTGGAATACGCCATCTTACGTTGCGTATTTGATGATTTTCTTATTGTAACATACACGTTGTCATTTCAAAGCAATGGCGCACACAACAATTAACAAAAAGACGTCGTTTTTCATACGATAAATGATAATCTAGTGTCAACAAATGCCATATTAGCATCAGTTAACAATGGCCATCAAGAGTATGAGATTAAAGAACGCAATTTTTATCTGTTAGCTGTAACGAAGTAAGCAATGTGTTGGACTGTGACGCTGAAGGTCAGTGATTCGGAACCTGCCAGTACCTAATTTTTTTCCTACAAGGGTTTCAGACACTCTTATTAATTAATTTTTTATTATTTAGATTATTATTTTGGTCTAAAACGTTTGCAAAAACTTATAAAACTACAAATATACAGTGGACCGTAAAACAAGTCAGTGCCATTTTTTCGAGTGGTAACTGTACTCTTTAATTGAAATGATCAGTGTATATTTTAGCAGATAACCTAAGTTCGCACTCTTTAACTCTTATAAATGAGAAATATGTTGTTTCCGTGACCGGAATTACACAAATATAGCGTCTTCGACAGCAAAGGGATGAATGAAGGAAGCTTGGAGTTTAACGTCCCGTCGACAGCGTGGTCATTAGAGCCGGAGCTTACGCTCGGAGTGTTTGGGTAAGGATGTGGAAGGAAATCGGCCGTGCCCCTTGAAAGGAACCATCCCAGGATTTGCCTGGAGTGATTTAGGGAAATCACGGAAACCCTAAATCTGAATGGCCGGAGGTGGATTTGAACTACCATCCTTCCGAATACGAGTCCAGTGTTTTACCACTGCGCCACCTCACTCGGTTTCGACAGCAAAGTCAGCCAAAGTTGCCAATACGTAACTGACCAGGATATAGATCCAACTAAACCAACACTTACACATTACATGTACCCAAGTTTGTAAGCTTTAATAATTTCAAAATGACCATCTTACCACCTTACTTGTAATATTTAAATGAACAGACGCAAATACGAATTTCTCATATACATTAAAAGGAAAACAAAACTTTGTGTCACACTCAAAACCTGAAGGACAGTGATAATTATCGACGTTTTTGCACCACACACGTAGTACAGAAATTGCGTCGTAAATCTGAGTTTGTGTTAAATTAATGAAACTAGGCGCACCAAAATTCAACGCATTTACAATCGATTGGTATGGTGTCTGTTCTTTCGGACTGTCCGAAATAAAAGACCCCACACCAATATACATTATGTTTATTTATAGAGACGATGACGACGTCTGGTTCATCTACTTCACTGTAGATCCTATATTAACGTTAGATCTTGTACCAGAATCGAAAATGGCAGGTATAAGTGGGTACGGACGACTCTAGCGCTACGGCCGTAGTGTGCGACTTCTTGAGGGTTTGAGACAGACTGTAGGCTAGCCCGAATAATGTTCAAATGTTTGTAAAGCTTATGGGACTTAACTGCAGGATCATGTCCCTAAACTTACAAACTACTTATGAACTACCTTATACTAAAGACAACACAAACATCCATACCCGAGGGAGGATTCGAACCTCCGAAGCGGAAGGCCGCGCGATCCGCAACGTGGCGCTCCAGACCGCTCGGCTACTACCGCGCGGCCCCTAGCCCAGATAGCCAAGTGGTTAAGGCGACTACTGGTCCAATGCGGTAGACCCGCCTTAGAATCCCAGTCTGTTTCATATCTCGACTTGTCGCCAATCAGTAATTTCAATGATCCAGTGCAGCGAAAGTCACTCGTTTCCTTCCTCAACTTTCTTCCTTCCTCTCGTTAGTAAAATATTTGCAAATTAACCCACTTGTTGGAAATAATGGTACGAAAAAGAAGACCTGTATATATAGCGCTCTTAACACTTATTATTTCCAACATCCATTATGATAAATAGATCTTATATAATTAGGCATGCCAATATATACAGGGAGTCCCACTTAAATCTTTACCCAAAATAACTTGTTGTTGTTGTTGTTTGTTAAGCTTATGGGACTTAACTACGAGGTCATCAGTCCCTAAACTTACAAACTACTTATGAACTACTTACGAACTAGGACGACACAAATATCCATGCCCGAGGGGGGATTCGAACCCCCGACCGTAGTGGCCCTGCAGACCGTGACTGGAGCGCCTCAGTCTCCTCGGCCACCGCGGCAGGCCCAAAATAACTCTGTAACAAAAATAGATATTGAAAAACGACTTCCATGGGCACATACATACGCCAGGGTCTATGTCTATGAGACATTCCGAAACGTAAACAAACATTATTTTTAACAAAAACTTTTGTTTCTTTGAACTGATTCCCCACATTCCACATTCCTTCGTACGCGATCAATAGCGTGTAAAATCACAGAATCACACACACACACACACACAAACACACACACACACCACACACACACGCACGCAAGCACACGCATACGCACACATTGTTTTCATAACTGTATTCGATAGCTCTTGAAAAGACAATTACTGTGTTATAGCTTTTGTTAACAATGACGTTCAAACGTGTCGTAAAAATCGAGAAATGTCCCTGAATTTCACTGCACGGTGGGCGAAATCGGCATTAGCATTGCAAACACTATCAAGCAGGAAACCTTCACCAGGCTGGGTAATTGTATGCCGCAAAGTAGTTCTTGGCAACTATAAGCAAAGCTTTTGTTTCCCCTTGAACTAACTTACGAAATACAGAGGATGCAGGTTCTCCTACGAATGTTGTACATCAACATATGACATAAGCTAGAAACTACAGTATCACAAAAGGCTTAGGAAAGCTACTTCGCATTTGTTTATCTTCCCGGATATACGTGAGCTGTAACAGAGAAATCACCTGTTTATTCTTCAAGCCGGCCGCGGTGACCGAGCGGTCTGCGGCGCGACAGTCACGTTCTGCACGGCCACTACGGTCGGGGGTTCGAATCCCCCCTCGGGCATGGATATTTGTGCCGTCCTCAGTATTAGCTAGTTCATAATTAGTTTGTAAGTTTAGGGACTGATGGCCTAGTAGTTAAGTCCCATAAGCTCTGCAAACATTTTCATTCTTCAAACATAAAGAGGTCTAATACGGTGCAAAAAGCAATTAAATATCACTGACCTGCTGTTTCCTGTAAGTGTCTCGTAGGAGGTACAATAAATGCTGTAAATTGTAAAATGTGGGACGAATTCAGTTACCTTAACGATTTATTAAGAATAATTTTGTGACCACCTATACACAGCAAAATAAATATTCTTCTCGATGAAACGTCGTTTTATGCTGAACTTAAATGCGATTTCGACTTATTTGATATTGCAATGGAATGTCGTACACATGAATCTGTAATAAACAAGTTCCTACAATGTTTTCGTAAACACACAGAGCACAGAACATTATATTTATCTTATAGAAACACAACTTTATCCTTTATTTCAACATGTGTCATTATTTTGTCCATGGATTGAAAGGCAGAGCTGCAATCGCTGTTCGAAAGAAGAACAGATGTAATTCCAGTGAATGATATGTTGGTAGCTGTGCGCCGCGTCTACCAAGGCGGGCGCATAGTCGTGCTCAGGGAGTCGTAGTCACAGGAAGAAATACAATAGTTGCGCCGTAAAACAAACCGACCAGTGTATGTCTGAATACTAGCGATTCCGTAATGCAAAAACAAATGCCTAAGAAATGTGAAATGCATTTTACATTAATAAGATGAGATTCTTTGTTAAACATCAGTTCTCTGTTGAATAGAAGAAAGACTGTTTTATAAAAACTACACCATCTTAACAATAGATAAACGAAAGTCGGTAAACTGCTTTTAGGTACCAGACGATAAGTAATTAAGAGAAATCCAATGGACTATTCAGTATAGAGTGGGACATTGCTCAACCAGAATAATTCGCTTCTGAACATTACCAGCAATGCGAAACGTCGTTACAGAACATATATTTTTTGTCGGAATTTATGTGAAGTAGAATTTGTTCCATTCGGGAAAGTTGTGTAAAAGTTTCCTATAACGTAAAAAATGTTTGTATAGCTTATGGGACTTAACTACGGGAACATCAGACCCTAAACTTACAAACTACTTATGAACTAGCTAATACCAAGGACGGCACAAATATCCATGCCGACTGGGGAATCGAACCCCCGACCGTAGTGGCTGTGCGGACCGTGACTGCCGCGCCGCAGACCGCAAGGCCACCGCGGCCGGCTCCTATAATGTACAAGACTGTACTTCTTTATTGCTTTTTACAAGAAAGTTGTATCAACAGAAGAAAATTAAATTCGTTGCTTTTGAAATTACGCACATACTTGTGTTATTGTTAGGGGAGGGGCGGGGTTCGCCAAAATATTTTGGGTTGGACGAGGGTCGCGTATTCAAAAAGGTTGGGAAAAACTGCCCTGGAGATTGTGATATTTCTGGTTTGCAACATTCACATTCACTTCCCTCATAGCAGTTAAGAACTGAGCAGTATTCAGGGCGGTGTGAGTTAATAACAGGTGATACAGTCGGTACTGTTCCCATGGGAAAGACCCCCAAAATAGTAGTGCTCTCCTGTGATATGGCACTGCATATGGAGACTAGGCGCCAAAAGTAACTTCTTCTCTGGTTAAAATTTAGATATATACTCTTTGCATTTACTTGAGTTTCATGAGAAGCCACCTCCAATACTAAGCCACCATTTCGTTCTTTTACATCATTTAATAACGTGTAAATTAGAAACAAAAGCAATACAAAATGGGAGACGAAACGCTTCGGCCATGTTTTGGCGCGAAAAAGAACGCCTGCAGACCGAGGTGTATCTCGCTGTCCACTCACTCTGCCATCAGCGATCAGCTCCGTAGACCTGCTGTCCCATGCGGTAGTTCATAGAACAGTAGTTGATTATATAAGTGTGCATTTGACTTTGTAAAGCAACTTAAATTCTCGTTCTTAATTAGATACAGCTGAAGTGAGGAGACAATACATTAATTGTACAGTTCCTTGGGTTCTGTGTGAACAAAACAAAGTGGCAGTCTTCACAACATTTGTCTTTACCGGACAAGATCTTCGCTAATTAACCTAACAGCCCAAAAATTAAGAAACGAATCCTGCGTGACGGGACACAACTTGTGAAAACAGCAGGTTGATGATAATTATATTTATAGGCTGTGAATTTCACACTGGGCGATGAAACAATTGCAGTGCATTACATTTGAATTCAGTTCCTCTAATTCCATAGCAACACGGAGGAGGTAAGAGAAAGAATAAGAAATGAGGACAGACTTTCAAACCACTCTCTCGCAAATAATGAACCTTGTTTCCTTTCCTCTTGCAGCACATGGCATCCGCTGTGCGGGAATTCTCAAAGTTCTTTGATGCTACGAGGCTAGAAGTTGTTAGCGAGAACTGTGAACTGTCATATATAACGAGAAATTTTTTAATATCTAAACTGATCGAACCGCCAGTAATTGAACAGCAAAATGTATTTGAACTGTAAGAACTGTTTTAAATGTCATTAAACGTTAAATTTAACTGTGAAACTATGGCGGCAAACTAAAACTTTTTCATTCGTTGATAATGTGATGTCATTGAACCCACGTGAAGAAAAGGAGTGTGTGCAATTAAAGTGAAAAGTAATGTTGAGTACGCTGTCCAAGAGATTAGGTATTCCATCACTTCTACAGCCAGCAGACTACAAGACGGCACAGCAGGGAGAATGCTGCGAGACGCGGCAAGCGGCGCAAAGCGGTGAATGGGGCTGGTGTCTGCACGCATGGCTGGGCAACAGCTGTCAACATTAGCAGGACGAGGCACAGCGTAAATCGTCGGCTTGCAGGAACGCCCTACAGAATTGCAGCCGGACGAGCAGCTACCTGGCACGACCGCACGCACACACCACACCAGATTCTATTGTGTTACGCTGACACTCAACAAGGTAAGATTTTTTTAAAGAACAGGTAAACTGTGAAATATAAGGCTTAGAATAGGAAGAAAAATTTGTAAGATAATTTGTTCAGATTTTATTGCTGATAAAATGGATAATGAACGGGAGAGAATGTATTCTCTTGTAAGTGGGGACATAAATTATGCCCGTGACAATGGAAACGATTCTTTGCCTCAGCCACCAGATGGCTATTAGATAGTACTAGCTGAAAACCCGGCGTTGCCTGGATATTTATTCATTTATTCCTGGCATTTTTCAGTTATATATTCATTTGTATAAGGGCTGTATGTCTGTAAAATCTCTTGGGAATACAATTAGTAGTAAAGAAGTAATAGATTAAAACTCGTTGCGTGATGGGGCCGTTTTCCATGAACGTTACTGTTTATGTGCTCATATCTCAAGAACTAAATGTCATGCTGTGATACAATTTAGAAGGTACACTCAACTATATTCGTGTATACTATCTGTAAAATTTCCTGCGGCTACAATTTGTAATGTAGAAATTACAAATTGTATCGTCATACTGAATGCCGTAGTTTTAGTCCATGAACAGCGAAATGTTACTGTTTGTCCTCATATCTCATGAACTCCATGTCGTACTGTGATACAACTTGGAAGGTAGATTCAGCTATATGTGTGTATACTGTATGTAAAATTTCCTGCAGCTATAGTTTGTAGTGTTCAAATTATAAATTGTAAGGTCATACCGAGAGCCGTAGTTTTACTCCATAAACAGCGGAAAAGTAGTAAGCGAGAAACTTTTTTCCTTTCATCATTTACTATGGTTGCCAGCGAAAAAAAGTTTAATAAAGGTTTGAAATTATGTTTAAAGTTTGTTGCAAGTCGCTAAGTACTGTCATTCTCATACAGTGTATTTCGAAAGTATCGCCGCATTATATGGCATTTTTTGCGATTTATATTGGTTATGACGTAATATCTTTTGAACCATGTGCCATATGTGATTCTTAACCATGCAGCAATTGCTACCTCACGGTAAGGAATGTGTGTACCACATTTGGTTTAAATCGGTCCAATGGTTTAGGAGAAAATGAGCAGCATTGTCGCAAAATGCAGCAGTTTTTCGCGCATCTCATTGTTTATGACGTCATATCCCGTGAACTATATATCGTATGTGATTCTTACACTTACGGCGACCATCCTCATGGATTGAAACTTACGTGTACAAAATTCGAGAAGATAGGATCAAAACTGTAGATTTGTACGCAACACGTACACACATACGGACACTCTGCTTTATATATTAGATTAGTTATGATTTATCGAATCAATTACAAAGTCCAAATTATAATTATGAAGTTAATTTTAATGAAAATGTACATTCTGCTTCAAATGACTGTATTAAGATTGTACGTAGTACACCACAGTGATGTCATGGATTTGAGTGCAAGCGTCAGAGATATTCACACTGACGTCGACGAGTGCGGGCTGGTGCTTGGGGTTCACTTCTTTCAGTGCCGGATCTTGAAAGTGACCCCCCCACCGCCACCGCGCTCGGCGTTCAGAGAGAGAATTTCGCGGACCTCTTTGAGTGGCGACGGGGGAAAGTGCCCCAGTTTTCCCCTCCCCACTTAGATATATTTTCGTTAAATGATGTGCAGAATGTTTTACCTCAGTTTGTTTACACTTACTTCAACTTCAGCTGAGGCGTCTGCCTACCAAGCTTCTTTATTTCCTCCCTTTGTTCGAAGCTTAAAGGAATTTGTTTCTAAAAGATATTGAATGTTATTCACTTTTCTTAGATAATAAACACCAAGAACTTGTGAATATGCAATGAACACTAAAACGCGGTAAGTAACTGATTACACTGTTATGTGACTGTAACAAAATGAATCTGTTACCTTCGGGTAACGTGACACTGTAAGCAGCACCCCCTCCTAATCTTACGCATGCGCAAAGGCTGTACTCCCCCACATCTTTACAAACAGTTAAATATTTTTTACAACGAAGAGTATAAATACCATTTATCCTCAACAAGAACATTTGGCATTATTATTTAGAGAAGTTCCAGTATAGTTCAATACTTCAGTCCCCACATTTTTGTAAGATACAAACCAATAACTCCTATTTCAGGATGGTCTATAGGCCTAATTCTGGACCTTCATCCTCAATATCAAATCCCTGCTTCTGTATTCAGGTACGACACAGAATTTTGAGACAATTTCAGTTCAGATCTTAAGAGAATTTTCTGCAACTCATTTCGGAAAGGTTTCCAATGAGGAATTAAGGTATTTAAAGTCATTCAGCTCCAAGCCAGGTCACATTTGTGCAGAAGAGGCTATCTGGTGTGAAAATTCTATGTCTGTTATTCCTATATCTGATACACATTACACACTCTTTGTGATTTCCATGAAGCTATTCCCACAATCACGCATTGCAGATTCCATGTGTAACTTCAGTACCAGCATCAGTGATTATCTTCATATGATATTCTAACTAATTATATTCACGTTTGTATAAACTCATAAACTGATTTGAAGAGAACAATGGCGTTGCTTCATGTCTGCATTGTGCAATATATATGCACTTTTACATTAGCTGGTGATATTTTCAAAACAAGACAGTCCACTGTACGCCTAAATAGTTTCCAATGTACAACATCTGAATTTTACTGTCCAAAACCAGAAATGTGGCACACACTGATATTATGTACATTGAAGATAGTCTTTTGAGAAATGTTGGACACGCACAAACTTTTGTTATTACCCTTATTTTAGTTCATTTATATGGGAGACTTTCGTATATCTAATTTTAAATTATTATTTTTTCTTTTTCTATCTTTTAGCATAATGATAATAAATCAAAGAATACTTACGGTCAGGCTGAAACGTATAAGGGGCAACGCCACTATCATAAGCGTATATGCACCTAAATCAGGTAAAAAGGACTATTCGGAAACCTTCTATGAAGAATTACAGAAGACTCTCAATAAATACAGTGTTACTGACCAGATTATTATGATGGGTGATTTCAATGCCAGAATAGAAAATATCCCAATAACAAACATTATAGGGCCGTTTAGAGGACCAGTATGTAATGAAGATGGAAAATTACTATGAGATTTTCTCACTTACAACAATTTAAAAAATCACGAATTGATGTTTTTAAGAAAAAAGTCATACACAAATATACCTGGGCCAGCAGGGGTTTAAGATCAATAATTGACTAAATCCTAGTAAATGATAAGTTATTGGGCCAAGTAAGGGACACAAGAGTATATAGAGGACAAGATATAGGATCTGATTATTAATTACTAATCTCCAGAATAGATCTTTTTACAAAATGGAAGAAAATGACTAAACAAGTAACGGACCAAAAAGATAAAATCGTTTACAAGGTATACGTGCTTGAATATTGCAGTATTAGACACCTTTACCAAAGCAGATTAAATAAAGAACTAGAAAACTGGCAAACTAAATACAATATACAAGAAGAATGGCAAACTCTGAAAGATACTGTCTGCAGAGTAGCAGAGAAGCTCTCGGTGAAAAGAAAAGAATAACGAAAAGAAAAAAACGCCTAAGCATTTGGAATGAAGATATAATGAAAGCTCTCAAAGAAAAACAGGAGTCATATATAAAATACCTAAACAACCCCACTGATGATGTCTAGTAAGAAAAGTACATCAGGAACACTGGGATCGGTTCATTTGTAATATCGAACATGATATCCACGGAAAACAACAAATGACATACAAAGTTTTCAAAACAGTAAACACAACAGAAAGACAGAAGATACAAATAAATGGTATTGAAGAACAACAATGGGTAAATAACTACAACGAATTATGATATGATGATACTGCACAAAAAACTGAAATTGAATCACTAGATGGGAAGGGATTAGATGAAATATAGTCTGACGAATTACCGTCCGCACTAACGTCAATTAAGAACAGAAAATCAACAGGAAAAGATGGTATCAATGCTGAATTGCTAAAATGTGGACGAATGATGCTACACCTACGATAGTTAAATCTTTTTAACGAATGATGGAGGAAAAAGTGTATTTTCAATTATTGGAAAACAGGATAAAAATGGAAAAATGGAGATAAAAGCCTATGCAGTAACTTCAGAGGAATTAGATTACTAGACTCAGCATATAAGGTATACGCTAAGATTTTAAATACAATACTTAAAAACATAACAGAAGCAGTACTGCATGAGAAACAAATGGGTTTTGGGAAAGGTCGCTCTACAATAGACGCAGTTTTTATTTACAGCAAATAATAGAAAAACTAAGAGAGTTTAATAATGAAACACACATTGCTTTTATTGATTTTAAAAAGTATTTTGACAATGTCAATAGACAGAAACTTTGGAAGATAATGACCAATCGCGGATATCCAAAACATCTAATAAATGCTATAAAAAGTTTATATCAAAACACGAATATCACTCTAGATCTGAATGGAGAAACCACTAATGAGATACCAACTAACAAAGGAGTACGGCGAGGCTCCTGCATCTCTCCAAATTTATTCAACATTTACATTAATGAAATAATAAGTATATGGAAAACAGAGTTTCAGGAGGGTATCTACCTAGATAGGAGCACTCTTTTAAATAATCTATTATACGCTGATGATCCTAGCAGATAAATAAGATGACCTTCAGAAATGGATCTAACTACTAAAACAAATAAGCGCAAACTTTGGCATGGAAATCTCAAAACAAAAAACTAAGACAATAGACTTCATGGAGAAAGAATCAATTAGAAGCAAAATAGTGATAGATCTGAAGACTTTAGAGCAAGTAAACCATTTCAATTACCTCGGATGTGGGTTGACATATGGCTACAGCAGAGATATTGAAATTAAGCTTAGTAAATTCAGCCGAGTATGTGGGACAATTAACAGAAATCTTAAAACCAAAACCAGAAAAGACACTCAGCTTAAATTCTAAAAAACCTGTCGCAGTTCCTACATTCCTCTATGGAAGTAGGACCTGGGTGATTACCAAGAAGCGAGAAAGCCGTATTCAGGCACAAGAAATGAAATTCCTGAAAGGAGTCAAAGGTTACACAAGAGAAGACAGGCTAAGAAATCAAGATATTAGAGAAGAACTGCAAAGCTTTAGCCTAAATGATAAAATTCGTGAGTACAGAAGGAAATGGAACTAACATCTAGAAAGAATGGAGAGACTTCCCTTAAAGGGAAGAAATTATAAGTGCCATGGAAGAAGAGATAGAGGAAGACCCCGACAGAGATGGGTACCGTAACAGGCAACTCCTGCCTAATACCTGAAGAGAAGAAGAACAAGAAGTTCATATGTTTAAATTCTCTTTCGTCAATGTAATGGCCAAATATGGTATCACACCCCATTTATAGTTCATTCAAGGAGTACGTCATTTCTGTTTGAAGATAGTCCTCTTCATTTCTTCTGTGGTAACAATTGTCGTACGATGGCTACGTATTTCTTAAAGCCCCGCTGCCAATCACTGGTTTTGATTTGCCTCAGAGGCTTCGATAAGTGCTTGTAAGTCGATCGTATTCTGCGATTGCTAACTCTTGTAGTTTGATGTTACCGAAGTCGACTTTAATTAAATGTTATCCAATCAGATTAGTAATCCTGAAAAGCGCAACGTATATGAGCATCAGGTAATTCATTGCCGTTAGGAGCATTATCACAACTAAATACCGGCCTCTAATTTCTCTGGAGACAAAAAATTACTGAAAGATTAGGTAATGATTAGGAGCATTGTTATTTATTACATTATTTAGAATATCGCAACAATCATCTAAGACACTGGAGTGAAATTTGCATTTATTCTCTTTACTAATTTCAACTTCTGTTACGAACGAACTACTTGGAAACTTTATAAAGTGCCAATATATGAAGAAGATTATATTGCAGAGTTAATACGCGCACTGTTCGTTTCTAAAAATTGAAATGCTACCTGTAAGGAAGACTATTGCAAGGGAGGCTACGGTAACTTGCCTTATGTGATACGGCAAGTATGTATATTGAGAAACAGGGTGGATTTTCTGTTTTATCGTGGAGTTATATCGAGTGTGCAGTAACAGGTACTCCGGCCCGAGGACCCCATTAGGAGGGTATTACGTCTCATGCGGAAGGAGCAAGCGACTCAGCAGCGCAGCAAGCAGTCAAGCACTATACCAGGTTGCCAAACGCACGGAGGAGTTTCAAAGGGCATTTAAAATACCCTGAAAACATCAAAAAAGATTTGTATCACCCACCAAACAAAACTTGTATTCAAGAACGTAGAGTTAATTATATTCCGATTTACTAACAGACACAACAAATCTCTTATTTTGTATTGAAACTGGTCCTCAGATTAATTCCCTTGAGAGAAGCCGACTGCGTGGCAACCCCATTTGATGAAGATTAGCATGATCCCGTGCATGAAGTAAGCCTGCACTTTTCGTGCAATGTAGCGTTTGATTGTATTCATCACAAAATATTGTTTCAGAAGTTGGAACATTGTGGAATAAGGGGAGTAGGCCACAATTGTGTTACCTCTTAATCTTAGACAGTTGAGGGTAATTCTCTGTAATGTTGATAATGGCTATTATAGGCATCCTCATTTGGCATATTTCAGACCCCATGGGCCTGTTCTGGGGCCGCCGTTCTTTCTTATTTGTATGTATGTATGATTAGCGACTTGCCACGAATTCGCAAATTTTGAATTTCTATTTTATTTCTATAAAATTGATGTGTGGTGTATTTTATGGGTTGATATGTTCTACATAACATAACGTTATTCCAGGTGCTAGTCTTAAACTTTTACGTATATATTAATTAATATCTAGATCGGGTCGCTACCAAACATCCCATGAACAGTCGTTGTGCTAATCTGCCTTCTAGTATAACAGTCATTCTAAATAACTTCTGTTTGCTGATGACACGAAATTCATAGTGAAGAACGTTGTTTTCAATATCGACACAGTATCAAACAACGCAGTTCAAGACCTAAGTTCATGGATCGTGGAAAATAAATTTATGCTGAATCACGGGAAGACACAGTTTGCGGTTTCCGCCATAAAAAAAAAAAAAAAAAAAAAAAAAAAAAAAAAAAAAAATAAAAATACTGGCATGATTGTAACACAAAATGGGTGTATGACAAGTGCGAATGAATAGTTTAAATTCTAGGCGTTCAGGAAGATAGTGAGCTGTCGTTAGAAGCACATGTTCAGGATCTTCTCCAAAAATTAAAAGCTCCATCATTTACCATTACAACATTACCTGAAATACGTAATAGTTCTATGCGAAAAGTTGCCTATTTTGATTATTTTTATTCGCTAATGGCAGATGGTGTTATTTTTAAGGGTAAATCTTCGTAATCAAAAAGGGTTTTATGGCAAAGAAACGCGTGTTTCAAGAAATATATGTTTTAATTCTGACGTTTCGGTATGTATTTTTTTACGTCATTTGGTTTTAATAATATCAGCTTCTTCTCGAGTCTTAGTAGCTTTCACTCAGTTAATATAGGAGAAATCGAATATGCATTTGGAACACATCTCTTTGACACTTGTGCATAAAGGCGTGCAGTATTCTGCACTATAGAAAACTTTTGTATCAACATTTCTCGTCTATCAAAGAAAAATAAAACAAAAAAAAATTGTGCCACTAATCAATGCTAGAATAAAGTGAGCAACAGGAAACAGGCGTACATAATTTGAAAGAAACTTTAATTACAGGAGTAGTGTGAAGTGTGCTCGGTACGTTGTGATACGAACTTTAAGTGAGGGTTTCGCGATTATATGCTTCTGTGAACAGAGTTAGATTATCAGGGCTGTGGAGAAATAACTCTGTAAATATTGACAGATAATAAACTGGGCCTTTAGGCAGCTCGGGGACCTCGATACAATATCAACACGTGAATGGGCTGTTGACAGACAAGTTGCGAAAGCATAGGGCAGGAGACCCGCCGTATCCCACGCAGTGATGTCTCCAGTAAACAGAGGGTATGTGCACAAACTACTAAACTGAGTTCGGCAGATTCATTACAGTGTTTGTGTATCTTTTACAGTAAACAACGTTGGCATACAATGAAGAAATTTGATCACTATCACGAAAATGAGAACATTAATACTTTTTGCAGAGTTAGGTAAGTAGCACCTACCAGCAGTTTGCTCATTTCGATGTTTTCGTAATCTTACTTGAGTGCCTACGCTGGAAATTAGTCGATATCTGGGCATCAGAAGAAATTATTATAGTAACTCAGAAAGAACGAAAGAAAAGACAATACTTTTATTTCCTTATGAGTCGTTGTGGTTCTATATCACATAAAACAGTTCGCGTCTTTCCCTGTATGATATGGTGAACTTAACTTGCTCTCAGAGCAAAAAGTGTCTCTTAAAATAAACACATAATTATCTCCTAATATCATATGTTACAAGTAAATTTAAAGCTACACATTAATGTGCGCTTACCACTTTGTAAATATATTGTTGTTGTGGTCTTCAGTCCGGAGACTGGTTTGATGTAGCTCTCCACGCTACTCTATCAGGTGCAATCCTCTTTATGTGCGATAAGAACAACAACCAAGATTAATTTGAACATGCTAAATATATTCGTCTCTTGGTCTTCTTCTGTGATTTTTATCCCACACACTTCCTTCCAATAATGAAATGCCTTGGTGCCTCAGAATGTGTCCTAGCATTCGACCCCTTCTTTTAAACAAGAAATGTTAGAAATATCTTTACTTCCCAATTCTGTTCAGTACATCCAGATTAGTTGAGCGATCTACCCACCTAATCGTCAGCATTCATCTGCAGCACCGCATTTCCAAAATTTCAATCATTTTCTTGTCCGAACTATTTATCATCCACATTTCACTCTTGTATCAGGCTACATTCCAGAAAAATACGTTTAGAAAAACTTCCTAACAGCTGAATTAATATTCGACGTTAACAAATTTCTCTTTTTCATAAATGCTATTATTCCCATTGCCACACTACATTTTATATCTTCTGTACTTATCGTAAGTTACTTTACTCCTCAAGTATCAAAACTCATCTACATTGTTGCCTCGTTTCCTTATCTAATCTCTTCAGCATCGTATGATTTAATTCGACTACATTCCTTTACTACTTTTTTCTCTTGTTAATGTTTACCTTTTAACATCTTTGCAACACAGTCGCCATTCCGTTCAATTTATATTGCAGGTCCTATGCTGGCTCCAACAAACGACGATATCATTGTCAAACAGCAGAGTTTTTATTTCATCTTCCTGATCTTTAATTCCCATTCATAATTTCTGTACGCTTTCCTTTACAGGTTGCGCAATGTACAAGTTGAATACCTCTGGGAAAAGGCCACAACCCTGTCTTACTCCCTCCCCAACGTTTCACAACATTCAGCCCATATAACTGCTGCCTCTTTTGTAAATATTTTGTATACAGGGTGAATCACCTAACACTTGCACCGCAAATATTGCGGAAATGGAAAGTGAGATTGATGTGCGGTTTTCACAGAATGGGTTGGTAGTCAAGGACTCGTATTGTTAGCCAAGAAACAGACTGTAATATTACTTAGAAAGTGTATTTTTTCTGCAAACATACAGTTTTTTTTAATGGAACAATGATTGTTTCTATCATGCACTGGAATGTTTCACACGAGCAGTGAACAAAGAATTTTGAATTACATTTTTATTACGTTTAGTTTGGCAGCTACAACCGTTAAAAGTTTCGGGGGCGGAGGCTGCGATAGCGTAGCTGACTGGCCGAGTGGCTAGTCCCTGGGGCACGGCCCACAGTCTCATGACCACCAGCCAGTGAGCTACGCTGTCGTAGCCTCCGCCCCCAAAACTTTGAATGGTTTTAGCTGCCAAACTAAGCGTGATAAAAATGTCATTCAAAATTCTTTGTACACATCTGGTGTCAAAAAGTCCAGTACATGACAGAAACAACCACTGTTCCATTTGAAAAATTGTATGTTTGCGTAAAAAAACCCTTTCTAGGTATTTTTACGATCTGTTTATCGCTAACAATACGAGTCCTTGACTACCAATCCAATCTGTGAAAACCGCAGATCAATCGCACTTTCCGTTTCCACAATATTTGCGGTGCAAGTGTTAGGTGATTCACTCTGTAAAGCTTTCCGTAGCCTTTATTTTACCCCTGCTTATTTTATAATGTAAAAGAATGTATTACTGTCAAACTATGTAACTTGAAATGTATTTGTCCGATTTTATTTGCATTGTAAGTAGTGGAAATGTCGTATTACAGAATCCTCAATCACAAAAAAGTAATTGTAGCATTTCTAGCTCAACTCCCTGAAGTTTCTCCCTGAATTTCTGACAACATCCGCCGTTATTCCGGTTTATGTTTCAATTTCCTAAATGTACCTTTCAAATCATGTAGTGCGTTCCTCATTCTGCACACAATAAAAGTTAACCTAAGTGTCCTGTGCCTATCATCAGCCAGACGTCGTTTTGCTTCGAGAACGAAACTCCTGATCCAAGAGGATGGTCTCGCAATCAGCTTACTAACCCACAACTGAAGTGTAAGAACAGCAACATCAATCAAAACTTACCAGCCATTCGGATCGCTATACCACCGAAGTGAAAATAATGCTGTCACTTCTCTCTTTTAAAACACTGTAGTTGTAAAGGAAAAACAATGCGACCGTAGAATATTGACTGCTGTGACTATCCCAAATTCAATGATTATGAAGTAGCACAACAGTTATCATGTTTTTTTAAACGAGCATCATATTCATACTAAACGTAAAAATCATACACCCTCGGTCTCCTTTCGACATTTCCTTCTACCCCGTCTATGTCCTTGGAATCTATGACACAACACTTACCGCCTCACTGAAGGTCTTCACACGACCTACATAACTAAATGGTATCTCAGATGGCAACTGCATCTTTGCAAAATAGTTTGTGAAGCTTGTGGGACTTAACTGCGGGGTCATCAGTCCCTACACTTACAAACTGCTTATGAACTAGCTTATACTAAAGACGGCACAAACATTCATGTCCGAGGGGGGATCGAACCCCCGACGGGGAACGGCCGCGCGCATCGTAGCATAGCGCCTCAATGCGCTCGGCCGCTCCACCACGGCTGAATATTTACATTGGCTGCTGGATGTCTTCTCTACTACCTGGTAAGGACTATGGTAGTTAGTCAAGAATTTTATAGTTCTTCTCTTTAACGTTTACTGGTTCATAATCAAAAGCCACTGATCCACTCCATACTCCACCAACTTTCCTCCTCACTGTTTCATCCATTCCTGACGTTCGAGTGTTTTGTGTTAGTTCGTTGGACCCTCTGCCAAACCTTTCTCAGCCGTTTACCGATTACCTAAGCGATTTCTCATTAGCCCCTAACTTTTGTTTGAGAACCTCAAAGGGAAACGGTATTTTCGTACCTTGTACTGCCATATATGGTGAAAGATGTGTGCCTTCGATATGTAAGCCCGTAAGACCATTTGAAGTTACATATCCCAATTATAGTGGTGTCTATTACTATAATGGCTCAAAATCTTTACATTGGTTTCATCTACTCCGCAGTGTGCGGAGTTGCTTTCACACAGAAAGGACTGGCGCGAAGATTTCGGATGCGAAGCAGACAGCGCAACTGCTTCAATAGGTCTGACACAAGATTTGCACACTGGTCTCTAATTTTAGAATTAGGCACGCAAAATGATAGTATCCGATTATTCACCATTATATACGCAACTTTACTTGTTTTCTGGTCTGGAATAGCTACCACTGCAACGAAACGAAATAAATAATCGATTATCGTGAGAATATAATTATTTATAGCAGCTGTCCTTTTAACCAGTCTGTGGATCAGTGTCGCAACCATGGGGGGAGCTAATAGGCCTAAAGCCCCCCCCCCCCCCCGACACCACCCCAAGATTTTTGAATTTTATTATTTTCATTTTTTATTTTTCTTTAAACAGGTCGGCACCAGAAATTTGTAATAGTACATATGTAATAAATCACAATATAATTATAATTTGCCAAGCACAAGTGAACGTGACAATGAGTCGCCAACGTGATGCCGCCAATGAGAACGTGGGCTGATGTTACTGTGAACGGTGTTTTACGCCGTCGCGACCAGCTTTGATTCTGCTGTTATACTTACTGCTATGCTGAAATTACGATTGTTCATATGCGTCGACCCGGTGCTTAGCAGGTCACCGAGTGGAATCTTATGAACAACAGTAGTGTTGTGATTCTTGGGTTTCTCCAGGCGTATTTTATAATCAAAATATCCACGGGTGTACTGCCGGTCTATAGTGTCCAACGGGCACAATATTTCGGTGATCATACATGTCGCCACCATCAGGTGAACTGACAGACTGAGCTCCTGGAAACGCGCCGGAACGGAGATCGGCACGCTACGGCTGCTCGAAGGGAACTGGGTTCTAGCCCGGTAGCGGGCGATTTAAATACCCTCGGCCCGCGGAGCGACCCCTCCGCGGTCCGCGCCCCGCGCTGCGGCCGCGCAGTGGAACCGATTGCGACGGCGTCTGAGATGACGTCGATGTGAGGGCTCTGTCCGCCGTGGTCGACACTACGTTACGTTTGCTAGATTTACTCTTATTAACCCAATCGCTGGTTCCCAAGCTTTGCTATGATAATAGCCACAGTCACGGTTTATGAGGTCGTCACTAATGCGAATTTCAATTGCCTCTCTAACGACGCAGTCCCAATATCTCGACGTCTGTACCAGAATCCTAGTGCGTTCATACTCCATCGCGTGATTCTCCAACAAACAATGTTCAGCGACCGCTGAATTGCTCGGATACATCAATCGTGTGTGCCTCTGGCATTCAACGCATCGATCCTCGACGGTACGCATCGTCTGTCCAATATATGACTTGCCACACTGACACGGAATCTGGTACACGCCGGCCTTCCTCAAACTGAGATCATCTTTGGCGCTCCCCACCAGTGCACGAATTTTATTCGGAGGACAAAAGACAGTTCAAACCTGGTGTTTCTTCAAAATGCGGGCGACCTTCCCCGAGAGTGCGCCAGTGTATGGAATGAACGCAGTGCCTACATCCTCCCTCGTGTTTTCATCCGTTTCCACAGGTTGTGCTGTAGTGGTTGGGCTAAGAGCCCACTCAATCTGCCATTCTGAGTACCCATTTTTTCGGAATACAGTTCTCAGGTGTTCTAATTCCTGGGATAGACTCTCTGCGTCGGAGATACTGCGCGCCCTATTTACTAGAGTTTTAAGTACCCCATTCCTCTGTGAAGGGTGGTGACAGTTGTTTGTGTGTAAATACAGATCAGTGTGAGTTGTCATCCGATACACTCCACGACCCAGGGTGCCATCAACTGTTCTCTTGACCAAGACGTCAAGGAACGGCAATTTACCCTCCGTAGGGAGACTGAAACGGCGCGTTTCCAGGAGCTCAGTCCGTCAGTTCGCCTGATGATGGCGACATGTATGATCGCCGAAATATTGTGCCCGTTGGACACTATAGACACCCGTGGATATTTTGATTAACAGTAGTGTTATTTTCGTTCAAATTTTACACATAGAGCCTCATGTTAATTAAACTATGAAGACCTTTAACTTTGGCTAGTAACAAAGAAGCTGCTTAATTATTTTACGAGCTGATTATGTACACCACATTTCCACCACTTCGCTCCTCTTCCACTTTGAAATTAATGCGAGCCTCATTTTATTTATTGTGGAGCTGTTTTCGTAGTATAATTGGTTAAGTTATAAAAGTGTAAAAATAAGTCATAGATTAATAAACTGAATAGGCTTTATGTTTTAAAAAGCAGGCCCCCCCAGAACCAAATCCTGTCTGCGCCACTGCTGTTGATATATAATCCGCCTTGGAGTGCTTCTTACGGGCCACTTCCTAATAGATTTCACTTTCTTCTAACGCCCATCCTGCTACTCAACTGGAGAATCCTTCAACTCCAGTAAGCATTTAACCCCTCAAGCGAGACGCTGCTTTCTAACTGACAGCACCTGCAGCGTTACACCCACTGCGCATGTCCCACCAGTACCACAAATGGAAAGAACATTCTGAAAAATAGCGTTAACACTTGAAGGTATAAAGATTTAATAGCCTTCATAACGTTAGCCACAAAGAATTTTAATCAAGCTATGAAAATTAAATGCTTACTAAATTTTTTTGAGATTGAGAAAGCTCAAAGCTTGGAATAATACCCAATGAATCAGAAGACAATAAAAACTCGTCGTCCTAATTATAACCACTCTTCAAAATTGACATGAATAATACCCAATGAATCAGAAGACAATAAAAACTCGTCGTCCTAATTATAACCACTCTTCAAAATTGACATAACTTCAACTTCAATCAGACCAGTTACTGCGCACAACTTTCGAAAAGACATGAATAATACCCAATGAATCAGAAGACAATAAAAACTCGTCGTCCTAATTATAACCACTCTTCAAAATTGACATAACTTCAACTTCAATCAGACCAGTTACTGCGCACAACTTTCGAAAATACGCAACCATCGAAGACAAACCTTCGTAAAATTGTAGCCCATGCAAATAATTTAATGTAAACTGTGTCGACATGTAGGTAAGGAATGTAGGACACTGCCATTTAGGGGCCGTCCTTCAAACTGCATTGGCAGATATGAAAAATGGAATGAAAGAGTGCGGACGGCATATGCCGTCGCACGCGCTTGAGTGGTTGAGGGAAGCATGATCCGTTATTACACTAAATGTCCTCTCATCAAGTAACAAGTAAGCTTTGCTGTAGATCACCATCAGCGTTTACTAATCTGTAGTCCAGTATTTCCATTCTACTTTATCCAGCTGCCTGGAGGCGCAAGTGACTGGGTGCTGCTTACCATCCAAAATCTGGCTCAGAATACAACCGACTATTGATTGCTCGCATCATATGGTAAGATGAATTTTCGCTCAGAGTTGAGAACCCTAATACAGGACTTGATATCAAAGCTTGCTTCAACTTGTAAAAAAGACTGATGATACATAGAACACTAAAATATTATCCCTTTTTTCAGCAACCGTTTAAGGGCTCAGTTACTTACACAATGAACTTCACATATCTTCTACAATAATTACAGAGGCCCAAGTATGACTGTAATTTCTCTGTAATTGCCAATGCAGTGAGTGCTCAACTAAGATCTACTCTCTTCTGCAAGAAGGAAGTAAGTACCAAGACTAAGTTAGCAGTGCTTCGCTCTATCTTTCGAACAACTTTGTTGTATGGGAGTGAAAGTTGGGTGGACACAGGTTACCTTATTCATAAGATAGAGGTTACAGATATGAAAGTAGCAAGAATGATTGCAGGTAGCAGTAGATGGGAACAATGGCAGGAGGGTGTCCATAATGAGGAAATCAGAGAAAAGCTGGGAATGAACACCATAGATGAAGCAGTTAGAGCGAACAGACTGAGATGTTGGGGTCATGTTACATGCATGGGAGAAGCAAGGTTACCTAAGAGACTCACGAGCTCGTCAGTGGAGGGTAAGAGGAGTCGAGGTAGGCCACGAAGATAGTACTTAGATTCGGTGCAGAATGATTTTGAAGTAAAAGGCATAACATCAGAGGAGGCATCAATGTTAGCATTGAATAGAGGATCATGGAGGAATTTTATTAGAGGTACTATGCTCCAGGCTGAACGCTGAAAGGCATAATCAGTCTCTAATGATGATGATGATGATGATGATGATGATGATGATGATATAGGCAGTAAGAAATCAAGCATTGGTGATGTTAGTCAAAACTTTGTTTACTTCCCGTCCCCGTTAATAACATGACCTAAGTAGTTTATATCTCACTTTACTTAATATGTCTCATCGGCAATGATTGTCAAGCGCGCTACATATCATCATTTGAACAGTTCTTCCAACCGCTTGATATGTTCACCCATGTCCGAAAATATAAAGGTATATACATCATACATTTTCTAGACTCCAACTCGCCAAATAATTCGTCTGAATGTAACTTGTGCATTTTTTAACCAAGATATCCAACCTATAATATTGGTAATGCGTCCCATAGTGGGGTGAAAACTGTCTTTGCAGGATCTTCTGAAACGATTTGTAACTGATGAAAGCCACTCTTTAAATCCAGATTCAAGTGTTTCCGTAATATTCGGAGTGGGAGATGCATCGGTAATAGTCCCCTGCATTGAGGTAGCGGCAATTCCAACGAAATCAAAGAAGTGTAGTTTGATAGCTGCAACGCTGCGCCGCCTTCATCGCGACAGTCATCTGTTTCATTTTCGTTCGATTAGTAGGAACAGTAGTTGGATTAGGTGAACGGAAGCTCTGAAACAAACAGCACCGAGAGTACACGAAAGTTAAGGTCCAGCGAGTTATTATTATTTATATGTCTGATATGTAGTTTTAATTCCTACATCCTTTGCTTGCTTTTCTTTTGTATTTAGTAGGCCAAATAGGCCTCTTTTTTTCAGAACCGCATGGTTGATAGTTGTGTATTTGCGGCCCCTTTCCCGTGAGAGTCGTTTTACTTAGTCTTACTTGTGTAATTTCTTAGCTCGTTTCCTTCTGCATGATCATCTTACTTCTTGGCGAAACTCTCACTTGTATGTTAATTACCTACTAAACGGTCCTATAGCACGTCTATATAGTCTTTCTTTCCTCTGGCTGCTGACGTCATGGATAGGGACTTGACTGCTGGGTACAGATTTCAGATGGCGGTGTTTTCAGTTGCACAACTGGAGGCTGCAGTCTATGAGCACAGCCGTTGTGCGGCGGTTATGGGGAACCAGCATTCGTCCAGCAAGTCCAATGTGTTCACCGATCGATCCGCCGTTGCGGCGAGCCCTGTTACTGCTGGCAAATAGGCAGACACCCGACACGTAATCGCGTGGGGAGTCACCCCACAGAGTGTTAGGCAGCGAAAAACTCCCCGAAAGGTCGATCGAGAGGCCTCCCCGGTCCGCCTTACAAACATGTTCTGGGCGCTATCTGTGCTGGGTAGTGTTCCTGACCAAAATGGTATCGTTTGTCCTCAGGTCACCTCTCATCCTGCAAGATCTGGGCAATCACAGACGGTGGGATTACTTGTAGTTGGTAGCTCCAGCACTAGGCGGGTAATCGGGCCCCTTACGGATATGGTAGCTAGATAGTGGAAAAAATCCATTGTGCTCTCCGTGTGGAAACTAAGTGCAGTCAGTCCAGATGAGGAACAGGTACTTTGGGATGCCAATAAGAGCACACGGTACAGCCATTTGTAGGTGGTGGTTCATGTTCCTGAGAGTTGTTACAGGTATAGGTTAACTCTGTCAACCCAAATAATTGGTTCTTTTTACCGACTACCTGACTATAACGATTCGATTTCAGAAATGTTCAAAGAAAGCTTGAATCAAACTTCCAAAACGTACTGTAGTAATTGGTGGTGAATTTAACTTAGCCATAATGTATTGGCAAAAATGCATATTACAAACCAAAGGCAAGTACGAAACATCGCCGAAGTTGTACTTAACGCATTCTTGAAAAATATCTCGCGCCGTAGAATAGCAAATGGTGGTGCAAATATACTAAACCTCCTAGCACAACAAATAACACTGATCTAACAATGAGCAACAAAACAAGCATAGGTATTAGTGAACACAGAGCTGTAACGAGAATGAATATCAAAATTCCCAAATCCATAAATATCAATCAAAACGTTTTTCATTTCAAAAAAGTAGAAAAAATTCGTTTGACGCTATCCTATGTTAAAGTGTCCATTCTTTCTAAATTAACACTTTGAATATAGATCAGATGTGATATACATTCAAAGAAATAATATAGATAGCATTTGAGAGATTTACACCAAATAAATTATCAAAAGAAGGGTCTAACCGCCTCTGATACACAAAACAGGATAGATCATTCTTGCAAAAGTTAAGAAATAAAGTATGCCAAATTTAAACAGACACAAATTTCATTGTTACGGAATCTGCGAATTTAGTGCGCACCACAAAGGCGAGAAGCTTATAATAGCTTCCACAAAGAAACTCTGTCTCATAATTTGGTAGAAAATCCAAATAAATTCTAGTCGCATGAATAGTATACAAGCGACAACACACAATCAATACCTTCACTAAGCGATAGCAATGGTGATCCTACTGATTACAGCGCTGCTAAAGCAGAACTGATAAACACTGCTGTTCGAAATTCCTTCACTAAAGAAGACGATGCAAATACTCAAAAATTGGAATCACGAACACCTGCCAGGATGAGTAATTTAGAAGTAGATACCATTGGAGTAGTATAGAAACATAACAAAAGCAAGTATTCCGGTTCAGATTGAATACCAATTAGGTTATCTTAAGAGTATGCTGGTACAATAGTTCCATACCTAGGAGTCATATATAACTGCTCAGTTACTCAGCGAAAGACGCAGCCGAGGGGACTGAGGCGCGCAAGTCACGGTCTGCAGGCCACTACGGTCGGGGGTTCGAATCCCCCCTCGGGCATAGATATTTGTGCCGTCCTTAGTGTTAGCTAGTTCATAAGCAGTTTGTAAGTTTAGGGACTGATGACCCCGTAGTTAAGTCCCATAAGCTATACAAACATTTGAACATTTTGAAAGACGCAAAATTACAGGCCTATTTTATGGATATCGGTTTGCAGCAGGATTCTCAATTACTAACACAGCTAGCACTGTACTCATATGAAGTGATGAGTACTAGCGAGTAGGGGTCTCAAGTCGATTCAACATTTATAGATTTTCGGAAGACTTTTGACAGTGTCCCGCACAAACAGCTCCTAACCAAATTGCGTGCTTAAGTAACATCGCCACAATTGTGCGTCCGCATTCGCCTCTTCTTGTCGGAGCAGACACAGTACGTAATAATAGGTGGAACGCCACGGAGTAAAACAGTTGTGATATGTGGCGTTTTCGAGAGAAGTGTTATAGGTATCCTACTGTTCCTTAGAAACAATTGCGAAGACAATCTGGGACGCTCTCTTAGACTGTTCGCAGATGATGCTATCGTTTATGAGTTAGTAAAGTCACCAAAGGATAAAAATCCATTTACATGATAAATCAGTCATTTTTAAAGACCCTAAATTCAACTATATATCTGATCATTAAAATAACAAACTTTCATCCATTATGGATTGGGAATCTGCGACTATAATATAAAAAGTGTTTCGGAAATTACTGCAACCTTTTCTGATGGAGGCATTTATTAAACCATAACCCGTTTCGAACAGCCTATCAGCTCATTATCAGGTAGTACTGATATATGTTACACAGGGTAAGGCACTGTAAGATTACCGCCCAATAGAAATATTGGTAATTAATAGCATTTGATAATTAAACAGTATGAAGTTCACTGCAAACATTGACCATGCCAATTCACTAAATGTTACACAATTTTAACCTTATTAATTATGGTAGCAATGTATATACGCAGTTGGGTGACAACATTTATAGTTAGGCCATAGGTAGAAAATCTCCACGTTGCGATTTGCTTGTAGCTGACGGGAGGCCAGCCAGCAGGCCGACGTTGGTGGCTTGTTCAAGCTTAGGATTTTCCAGTTCGTTTCCGGTGAGGGGAGAGAGGGACAATGGCGAGTGCCAGGCACAGTGCAGTGCACAGCGTGAAATAAAATATTCTAATACTACTGGCATTTGAAGTAATATGATGCAGTTAGGAACCTTTAAGGCCCTCATTACAAAATAGCCTGTTGATAAATAAACAATACATTAGCTGATATAGTCACATCTGGCGTAATATGTTTAATTGGCAATGAAAAGTAATAAATTACCAACGAAGACAAGACAGTTACACAACTAGCATGGCAATGTTTGTTTATAAAAATAATATATCAACTATTTCTCATTTTATTTTCAATTAATCATGTGTATTTTACCTTGAAATATTCAGTTAAATCACTTATCTGTGATATAAGAAATTGCACGATTATAATAAATAGTACAAATGATGTTTATACTAATATAAAAACGAAAGAAAATATTTGTTTAATGTATAGTGTAATTATCTTGATTTTAAGTAAAGTTTTAGAAATGTATTGGCTGAGCGCTGTACGTTGGCAAATCGGTTAGAACAACTCACATGGGGAAGTTGATGACGTAGGGAAAAAACCCCGGCAGTTGAGCTTTTGGCGCGCGCGCGCGTGGGCAGGAAGTGACGAGGTGGTAGCACGTGCGGAGCTGGCCGGGCGGCGTCGCGCTGCATGAGTCGGCATGTGGATGGCGAGGTGGAGGTTATAGATTTGTGTGTGGCAATCGCCACGTGTGGTTGCTCATTGTAGAGTGCACCAAGTTGAATAGAGTGCTACTGTGTGTTGGTGAATATTTAGCCGGTGGAACAAGGTGTGCATCGCATTGAATTAAAGTGACTGTGATTTTTTAATGTAACACGTGTCGTCGCATAGGCATGAACATAAACGGTGATTGAGACAGCCACATGGTGTGAAAACAATTTGTGACTAATATTCATTTTGTCTGGGGGCTCACGTGCTATAACTTTATTTGATAAATGTGTCGACATACAGACATATCAGCCACAGGGTTCTAATATTGTGAAATAAACAACATAATGTGAACATTCACGTGTTTTCAAAAATAGTAGTTAGTACACCCTTTTCTCTCATGAACTTGATTTTATTATGAATTTATTTTGTTAATCATATGCAGGGAAGGAAAGCTGCGAACATGTGATATCATCCCCTAAAAAACGAGTCAAACAGTCGCAATCACAGTTCCAGTGTTTTTTCATGTTTAGGAATTTTGTTCGCAGTTGGTGGTTGTGAGTTTTAAAAAATTAATCATTCCCAATTTTATACTCTCACCCCGACCTTCACTCTCGCAGCACTTAAAACTGTTTGTGGAGGTAATTGAAAAATACAGTTGGGATTTTAAGAAAAATTTCTAAAAAAGTCTTTCGCCTTCAAAAAGGGACATTCATTAACATAAAGCTCGAACTAAATTCAGCTTCCAGAGCCCACGGCTTCGCCCTACTTGCCACCTCGGAAGAGACACCACGCATATGAAGGTGCTGTGGTCTGAGAAGGCAAGCGGCCGATGTTCCGCGTCTAGCACTCGTGGACCAAGATCTCGTCAGACGTAGATACGGTCAAGATGACTGGCCGAGTGATTAGTGAAATAGGTGTTGCCTGGGCGGTCCCCGTGGATCTTCTCCCAAGTATCGACGAAAAGCAAGTCCCGTACAATTATTCGAAGTTCAGGACACGTCGAGAAATGTGGGGTCTGATCCTTCTTGTGTACAACACATTTGAAGTCACCCCCTAGGATAAAGTGATCGTAACAACCAAGAGGGGGGGGGGGGATGATTTCCTCGGCGTAGAACTTCGACCTCTCTCGGCGTAGATCGCTTCCTGAGGGAGCATAGATGTTGATTATATGTGTTCCCAACGCTGTGACCGCCACCCCTCTGGCCGAAGAGAGGTATGTCACTTCTTCAAACGTGATGCCATTTAAATACCACCGTCATTTGTAAAATTAATTCTAGCTGAAAGGAGCCAGTTAAGAGATTACATTAATCATATAATTGTGGCCGTAAAAAAACGGCTAAAGGATTCGCGTGAACTACTAACTACTTCCTGCAACAGAATCTTGTTCCCTGGCCCCAGAGTTTAGAACTGATTAAAAAATTTACTTTAGCAGCAGGAAGGCAAAGATACGGTGGCCAACGCACATCGTAGATCACGAGAATTACACACAATCTTTAATATACAAGCCACCCCGAAATAAACCATTTCATGAAGATGGCTGTCAGAACATTTATGACCAACGGAATTAAAAATATGATAATATGCATCTGACTTTCTTCTCAGCACTGGTGAAAAACAACATTGAATAAAAGGGGAATGTATGCATTAAAAAATAGTAATAAGTAGGATATTTCACTGATAATAACTTATTTATTCCGTTCAAAGATGAGTAAATGGGGGAACCAATTTTGTTAAACAATAAAAATGCATCCCACATTGGAAATTAAGCTAAGGTAATCTTAACTGAACATCGTCGGGGGAGGGATTTACAATCAACAAGCATTCAGCCACTCACACGCGGGAAGCAAAGCGAAACTCACCAAACTCAGCGTGCTGATACGAAGCAGAAGCAGGCGCCGCTATCGTAGGTGAAATTCAGCGAACCAGGATGTACCACACAACACAAGGAAAATAATCTTCGTATGTGGCTCTGGTCTGTCTTCCTTTACTTGAGATTGTACGCGATAATAGCGAGATTTATTTCCATATAGGCAAAGTCAACCCGTGAGCATGCAGACTTACTGAGACAAATGGCTCGTGTCTGCCACATTACATATTTGCACCCCACTGAAGGCGAAGTGCTTAAAGGTCGTATTCATTTCAACAAAAATCAACGGAATCATACCTTACGAAGCAAGAATACATGATAGTTAGGCACTGGTATGTGAGCAGTGGCGAGAACTCAAGTGACTAGCTATAAACCCTTGAAGACAGAGTTCGGAAGAACGTGGTTGCGAAAACTAGTAAAAATACAAAAATTCAATTTCTGAAAAATAAAGAAAAATAGCTGCGGCATGCAACCCTTAGAAATGCGTAGGCTATCATAAGGAAGCTAAAGAAATACAGTTAGACGCGATTGGAAAGGTTTACACGTATGGACGGAGTCCAGTCTTCAAAAATCGTAAAAATGGAATAAATTCAAAGTCGCAGTAAATCAACTAAGAAATACGGCATGCAGCCCCTAGAAATACGTATTATTTAAAAAAACAAGCTAATAAAGGGGTTGTACAAGGCTAGAAGAGAATTTACTGACGGAGTCCGAATCCAAAGTACAAGTTTGGAAACGAAACAGCAATTTAAAATAGTCGGAGAGGAGATCGCGATGTAATAAGGAAAATCAGAAAGACACATACATGATTTCTTGCCTGAAGGGCCTAGAAACAGACAAAGGAGTAGCTGAAGGCTTTGTTCTAAGAACACAACACATGAAGTACATATCACTCGCAGAAGGAGGAAACAGAAAGGAATATTTCACATGCACTACACAGAATAAAAATATTCCAGCACATTAGTTGCATCCCACAAGGCTAGAAAGAAATTAAACAGAGTTTGTACACCACCTAGTCTCACAGAGGTTACCGATTCCCAGCCGTTATCAAACCGAATTAATTACATATTCACCACGTTTACCTATGCAAAATCACCGAAATGAAATTGAATACACTTCTGCACATGATTGGAGAAACTTATTCCGAAAAATGAACCTAAGTTCTGAAGTCTAACATGAACGCCAGGCCAGACAAAGAATCGCTACCATCTCAAGGGAGGAAAGAAAATCAGAACGTCTTACCAGGTCGAAGCGCAGCCACAGAGTGAAGAAGTCGGCCAGCCACTCCCTGCCACCACCGGAAATCGGTAAAAAAAAAAAAAAAAAAAAAAAAAAAAGCATCAAAAGCAAAGGTTGGTAACGACTACATATCGACACGAAGCCAGAGAAACACTAGTAGCGAGCAGCCAGCAGCTGACGACGAAAATTCTCATACATACACTCCCATGCTAGAAGATGCTCATACATGCACATACAGAATAAAGCAAGTACACATTCTCACAAGGACAGTGGCGTCACGGAGAAACTGTTCATATTGCCACATTCATAAACACAATGATAAATTATTAACATAATAAAATCCCAGCAATATTAACACAGTATAAGAGAAACTAACATTTTAAAACATGAAATGAAAAGCTATTCCCATGCCTCCGAACGAAAGGGGTTCTCGTTTAGCAAAAAAGCCCGTCTAGTTAACTCAGATAATTTACAAAGTTAAAAACCTAGGGAAGACGGCAGAGTCGCTATGAAGACTTCTTGTAATAAAACAAAGTCAACGTCGGACGCGCGGAGCATATTTTGCAGCACCTGATACTTCACTACAGTTCGTATCGTGTTAAGGTTAATCGTTGCAATCCGATACGCCTGCTGGTGTGCTGCAGGTGCTAAGTTATTCATGAGGACGAAAATATTGAATATCATGCAATATCGACATTGTCACCCATCCCCATCACCCCTACCAGACCGTTTCCTAGTGTGCCGCTTTCACTGACGAGGACTCCGTCGGTGTCGTGTGGTCGTCTTCAGTGTCGTCCGCCCACGCAGTAGAGCGCGGGGGAGGGTCTTCGTCCATTGCGTCCGCAGAGCACAGGTTGGGTGCGCTCTATCCTGCACCGGTGGGGCCGCGTCCACCCCTTGTCTCGTCGTTCAGGCGTTCTACGGCGGGCTGATGGGTATCTTCTATCACTTTGTTAGCGGCGATCACCACCGAGGTAGACTCGTCATGGTGAGCAGAGTCCTCGTCTTCCTCCGTCTATTTCTCCATCTTTTCTTCGGATGACTTGCGCCTCTGTTTGCGTCGCTTAGGCGATCGTTGCTTCCGGGTGCGTCCTTCCGCATCCGACGACAGCAGCGAGTCGCGACGCTCCGGCACAAAGGCCAAAGTCGGCACAATCAGTGACTCACGCTGGTGTCACGGGGTTGTTCCTCCGTCGAGGAGGGAGGTGCCTTCGGAAGTGATTCCTCAGTACGTGGAGTATGCGTTGCCGCATCGCTCTGCGTCGGTGGGTCATGCATTGCGGTGTCCGAAGCCGTCAGATGACTCGACACAATGGCATCATTAGTGAGGTCGGCAGCATAAGTCACTGGAAGCAGCGTTGGCTGCGACGGTGGCACCATTTCCGTCGAAGGCAGTTGCGTGATCCGGCGTTGTATGCATTCGGATCGGAGGTGTCCCGAGAAGGTTTTCGGTTTTCCATCATATATGACTCTAGCACGGCAGCCGTCGATAGATATATTTGAGGGAACATGGCGTCGAAGTTCAATACGGACCTGTCGCACGCCGTTCAAAACAGGATACGTTTGGAACTGCATTGACTTCTCAGCGACATGACTCTGTACCTTGCCGTAGGGGCGGAACGCCACCACAACCTCTGCTGCTGAAGTTCTTAGGGGACCTGGTAAGACGTTCTGATTTTCTTTCCTCCCTTGAGATGGTAGCGATTCTTTGTCTGGCGTTCATGTTAGACTTCAGAACTTAGGTTCATTTTTCGGAATAAGTTTCTCCAATCATGTACAGAAGTGTATTCAATTTCATTTCGGTGATTTTGCATAGGTAAACGTGGTGAATATGTAATTAATTCGGTTTGATAACGGCTGGGAATCGGTAACCTCTGTGAGACTAGGTCTCAGTACCCACATTGCCATCAGAGTGACAGAAACGAAGCTCTCGTTTCGTCTCCCGAAGAATCCTGTCACATGTTGCTTCATTGATGATCTTCACTTATGCTGCACTGCTCACTATTGACAGGTGTATGCCGACAACGTCCGCCGTCGGAATTTTCACTTCATCTCGAATAAATCATTGTAGTTCGAGTGCCTTTGGTCTTGCAAATTAGTTTTGGAACGTGAATTTGAACCTCGATTTACGGTACTGGTTCGCTATGTTGATCCATATAAATATGCCGGCACTCGTGGAAACGGCCGAGTACGGCGTAAGCAAACCCGAGCGCTGGCTCCGCGGCAGCGAACACAACAGCGTGTCCTCGCCGCGTCGCTGCGGAAAGCAGACTGGCGCTCGGCTACTCCGCGCGGCAACGCTTTTAACGTAGATTGTATTACCTTTATGTAGTTCATATATGACTTTGTTCATGTTATTTTAAAAGAGCAAATATTCTGTTTCCAACCGTGACTAAGTTTTCTTTTACAGATAAAATAACAAACGGAATAAGTGTGGTAATACTGAATATCAAATATCTGTAGTATTTAAGGTATATAAAAACTACCATTATGTCATTTACAACAGTCATTGTAACAGTATCGCTCGAGTTTGTGTACATGTGATAAATAAGTCTATGTTTGCAATCCGTAGGTATGTATTTCAAGGTATCTTCACAAAATAGAACAAACGCACATTTCAGAGAAAGCGCTGTTACATTTGAACAAATCTGATTATTTCAGAATATAGTTGCGTTCAATTAACAAGAGCGTGAGAAAACGTATAAGGAAGCAAGATGAAAAAAAAATTAGCAATAGCTGTTTTCATTTTTTTTTCTAATTTATTGTTATTGTATTTTTCTTTTTTGTTGTCCAGGTAGATCGATGTTTGTTCATGTTCGTCATGAGCTTTTCCTTGTTAATTTTGCTCAATTTTCGTTTACAGATGGCGTTGAGCCCTCTTTCTTTTTCACTGTTTTCATTGGTTCTTCGGTTTGACCGGTCCTTTGTGAACATTGGTGTGTTTTGCTTTATTTTGATCATTTCGTCGTTGATTCAGTTTTTTCGTTACAGAGGGCGTGGAGCACTCTGATCGTACACGCTGAGCTACCGCGTCGTCGACCGTCTGACCGAGCGCGCTGGGCCACAGCGCCCGGTAAGTTTCGAACCATCGTCTAACATGTTCGTACATCACAAACTAATTCGCCGCCCATAAGGCAACGTCGATTAGCTACAAGTGTATTCCGTAATTATCGTACCATTGATGGCAGGTGTTACCTGCGAACATGGCATTTTTACACATTAGATTATCATTCATTGTCCTACGAACGACGAGTTTTTGATAATTTTCAGTGCACCATTACTTCTAAATGACAACGCTTGAGTTACAATAAGAAAATCATCATATACACAAAGCAAGATGGAATATGCAAAGGAATTTCGGGCAAGTTTTCGGGCGAGGGGTGTCACGTGACGTTTCCGAACCCCAAATGCATGCTACGTTTCTTGTAGGCTATAGTTATTCATAACCAGCAGAGGCAAAGCAAATAAACTTAGAACAAACTACCGAAGCAATACAGGTGATAATATTTTAACGGAAAAGATAACGAAAATATGCTAGAGACATTAAAATAATAGTTTGAAGAGGTAAAAGTCAAAAAAGAGTATATTTGTCAAAGCTAAAATCAAATATCAAGTAACTTTGGCGGTTTGTTAAAATATGTTCAGAAAGAATATTAAATGTTGGGTGCATTGATATTATCACAGTAATAGAGTCGTAATCGTATCGTCTATAATTGTTTATTATTGATATTTCTATTATTTTTGTCCGAAATGTTTGCAAAAAATCATAAAACTACAGGCAAATCTAAAGTGGTCCGTAAAATACGCCAGTGCGATTTTTTGTAGGTAATACAAAACAGTTGCCTCAAACAGTCAATGGATTGAATGGGGACACCGTTTCATACTTACCGGAAGAGCAATAATCGTCCAACAGGCCGAGTGAGCTGTTGTGTAAGGATGAGGTTGTATATTTGTCTGAAAATTCAGCGACCTCTAAATTCCTTTAATCATATTCAGAGGTAGTAATATACTGCAATTTTTATTTTCTAAGTTCGAGTAAAGGATATGTGACATTGAGTGGTACATTTATGTAAGACACGAAGTTTCACGTTTTTGTATATTGCCAAAGTAGGAAATGAAATTTCATTTTACCGTTCGCACCTGCATCATGTATCCCTTGCACGAAAATTATTTTAACATTAGTGTACCTCACTCATAATGATTACAACTTAATGACAGACATACGAACGACCGTTCTTTCCACGGTTATAACGCGCTGCAGCAGCAAACTTACTCTGCTACCGCAGAGCGTTTGCCAGCACTCGATTGATTCTAATTTTGTGACGGGCGTCGCAAACTGCTGGCGGAACCGACACGTATGTTACTGCTCCATTGACAAAGTAATCAAGTCAGAATCCATTTACCTCCGATCTCGGCAGTCGATCGTTGATGCTAACTGCAAATATTAATAAACCGGACGTTAACATTAATTAACCCTATCCGAAGGGGAGTCTGTTTAATACAGGCAGAGGGATTAGGCGGGTTAGTGGCGTATATCTTGCGATGAGAGCAGCTGCGAGGAATGCTATGCGCTTTTCTAACCGTGACTGGGGCACAGATTTAATACCAGCTCCCGGACAGCGAAGAAATTAATTTTCCCGCTGCTCGGCTCTTCACGTTGTTAAAAAGTGGATCTTGTCTGCACTTACGATATTACCAAATTAGAAATTCTCATCGTATTCTGGAAGCGATGTCAATAAAATGACGATATGACGTCAATGTCGGAAGAAAAGCCAGATATGAGGTGGCCCTCCTGTTGTGCGCGTAGAGATTAATTTCATCACAGATAACCTCTCGTCAGAGAGAGTAATGTCTACAAGAGATATTTGTCTTCTTTATTTAATTGCGGACAGGTCTGTCGAAGAAAATATCAGAAATTTGTCACTGTATTTGAACATTGACATTCTGAAATACGTTTATATGCGAAATGTACGCATCTACGAATATTTGTATCTCGTAATACGAAGGGAAAGATGTGAGATAAAGTTGATTAAAAGCAAAGTTACGTTATGATTCTCTCCGGTTGAGGGAAACGAAAAACAATATTGCATCAAAAAAGGGAATGGATATAAATTGCGTACTGACACCATCAGGAAGTCTCTGATACCCAGATACAACAAACGAGTTAAAAACTTAATATTACTTATCAATAATGGAACCAAATCGACTGCGCACATCAGTACCATCCTAATTCCGAAGACGTTCACGGCACTTTCGTTCACCATATATCTTCGTTGTGGATAAAGGTACAGGCCTGTATTTTCGGTTATCAAGAGTAGCTAGTATAACTAAATATACTTCCAACATTTACTATTGTACTCCATACATTTTACGATATATTGGCAGACGAAAATCGCTACTACTGTCACTCACTCACTCTCCGATCATGAAAATTCTAAGGTATCTGTAGCAGACATACAAACGTCACATTTCGAATTTAGATAATCTTTAGGCTGTAACAAAAGGAAGAATTCAAACGTACGTAAATATCAGTCCCGTTTTCGAACGAATTTTCGCGTGACGAAATTGTATTCCTAACATGACCAAGTAATCAGCATGTTGGCAACGGCCTGGTGGTTAAGCGCTTGGCTTCCATCGTCGCAATTGGAAGCTCGATTTCCGTTTTGGGAAACATATACTTTTTGTTTCAATTTTCCTTTTACGTAGGCATCAACTTTCTGCGATGCGAGAAGTGGTCTAGATTTTAATTCCATCTTAAACTAAAGGTACAGTCAGTGCGCCTACGGATTCATGTGTGTTCACATTTGGTCAACTGTACACAGCCATGACGAGACGCGGGCAGGGGGGGAGGTGTGTAGGAGGGGTCAAAATCCCCGTGTCCCAAACATTATGGGGGCCCCAAGTCAGTCAAGAGGTTGTACCCTCCGGATGCTCAGATGGAAAAAAATCGCACTGACGTGTTTTACTTTAAATTTGCAGTTTTATAAGTTTTTGCAAACATTTTGGACCAAAATAAAAATGTAAATAATAAAAAATTAATCAACAAGAGTGTCTGAAACCTTTTCAGGAATAAAAAAACTGTGGGAGTGGCGGGTTCCGAACCACAGACCTTCAGCAACACAGTCTAATACATTATTCACTACGCTATTTTTTTCTGCTCTATGGGTAGTTCTGTTCATTGCAGACGCTGATCGTATTTGTTCGTTGATGTTCGAAGTGTTCTTGGCTCAGCTTTCTTATTACAGAGGGCGTTGAGCGTCCAGATCGAGCACGCTGTGCCACGGCTCCCGGTCGATACAGCTAAGAGTTAGCCGTTGTGTTCTTAAATCTTGTAGTATTAATGACCATTGTTAGCTGATGATAATATGAAATTTGTAGACACTAGATTATCATTTATCGTACGAAGAACGACGTGTTTTTGTTAATTCTTAAGTGCGCCATTGCTTTGAAATGAAAACGTGTAAGTTACAATAAGAAAATCATCAAATACGCAACGCAATATGGCGTATGCCACAGAGAGTACTGGGCGAGGAATGTCACGGGACATCTGCGAACGGATGGTTTTCGTTAATTCAATGGAGGGTGTCAAAACTCCGTTATTTTTGCAAATATCTCTCAAACGATACGAGATATGATAAAACATAAGAGAACAAAGTTGTAGAGAATTCTTCTCTACAAAGTTGTTTATTCAATTTTCGCGTCAGATGAACGGTTTATTTGTAATTAAAATTACATTACAAACGGTTTTTTTGTATTACTACCGTATTTCCTGTCCGAAATATTTAAAAAAGCGAGGTTCTGGTCTCTGGTACCCAACAATTATGTCTGTAAAACTTGCTGCCAATCGGTTGAACGGTTCGACCTAAAAAGTGGGAACACGTTACAGCGAGACAGACATCGTCAAATCGCCGTTATTTTTTCAAATATCCCTGCAACGATGCAAGATATGAAAAAAAAATAATAGAGCGAAGTTGTAGAGAATTTTTCTCTCTACCAATTAGGTTATTCAATTTTCGTGTCAGATGAACGGTTCGTTTGCAATTACACTTGTATTACAAACGGCTTTTTTTGGTATTACTACCGTATGTTTTGTTCGAAAAATTTGAAAAAGGGAGGTTCTGGTCTCTGGCGGCCTACAATTATGCCTGTAAATTTTGGTGCTGATCGGTTCGTCTTTAAAACAGGAAACACGTTACGGACAGACAGACACAGACAGACGTCCCAAAATCGCCGTTATTTTTGCAAATATCTCTGAAACGATACGAGAGATGAAAAAAAATAAGAGAGCAAAGTTGTAGAAAATTGTCTCCTCTACAAATTAAGTTATTCAGTTTTCGTGTCAGATAAATGGTTAAGCCGTTATTTTCATTTAAATTTCGAGCTAAAAAAAGACAATCGCAAAGCCCCACTTTTAGTGTTACTACCGTAACCTAAAGTGGACCAATATGAGACTCTAAGACTTCAGACGGTTTTTTAAAATGCATTTACTATCATTGTGCGCACAGCAGTTAGAGAGGAAAGGTGGCCGGTGTTTGTAAGGCACTTTCTGAAGCCCAGTGAGAACCTACTCCAGGCAGCCTCCAGTGGGGCAGGAGTAGACATGCTGGTGGCGATCAGTGGCAGCGCCGCTCCGTTACCTTTTCCCACGCCTCGCCGTCTGCCGCAACTGATCTACACGCCGCTGTCCAACAATCGCTGGATTACAGCAATGAGTGGAGCAACTGTAATAAACATATTGATAATTAAAATATCCACGGGTGTACTGCCGGTCTATAGTGTCCAACGGGCACAACATTTCGGTGATCATACATGTCGCCATCATCAGGTGAACTGACGGACTGAGCACCTGGAAACGCGCCAGCACGGAGATCCGCACGCTACGGCGGCTCTAAGGGAACTGGGTTCTAGCCCGATAGCGGGCGATTTAAATACCCTCGGCCCGCGGAGCGATCCCTCCGTGGTCCGCGCCCCACGCCGCGGTCGCGCAGTGGAACCGATTGTGACGGCGTCTGAGATGACGTCGATGTGAGGGCTCTGTCCGCCGTGGTCGTCACTTCGTTACGTTTGCTAGATTTACTCTTAATTAACTCAATCGATGGTTCCCAAGCTTTGCTAAGATTATAGCCACAGTCACGGTTTATGAGGTCGTCACTTGTGCGAATTTCAATGGCCTCTCTAACGACGCAGTCCCAGTATCTCGACGTCTGTACCAGAATCCTAGTGCATTCATACTGCATCGCATGATTCTCCGACAAACAATGTTCAGCGACCGCCGACTTGCTCGGATACATCAATCGTGTGTGCCTCTGGTGTTCAACGCATCGATCCTCGACGGTACGCATCGTCTGTCCAATATATGACTTTCCACACTGACACGGAATCTGGTACACGCCGGCCTTCCTCAAACCGACATCATCTTTAGCGCTCCCCACCAGTGCACGAATTTTATTCGGTGGACATAAAACAGTTCCAACCTGGCGGACAGTGTCCTCACACCGACGTCATCTCAGACGCCGTCGCAATCGGTTCCACTGCGCGGCCGCGGCGCGGGGCGCGGACCGCGGAGGGGTCCCTCAGCGGGCCGAGGGTATTTAAATCGCCCGCTACCGGGATGGAACCCAGTTCCCTTCGAGCAGCCGTAGCGTGCGGATCTCCGTGCCGGCGCGTTTCCAGGAGCTCAGTCCGTCGGTTCACTTGATGATGGCGACATGTATAATCGCCGAAATATTGTGCCCCTTGGACACTATAGACCGGCAGTACACCCGTGGATATTTTATCAAATACGCCGGGAATCACATATTGATAATTTTTTCTTACTAGGTATGGGCTCTCACATGTTTAGTGGTTTTTGTCATATCTTGAAAGTGCCTGAATCTCTCTGAAAAAAAAAGTCTTTTAAGATGGTAGCTTTACCTCAATATTCCATCAGGAAGCTGCACAGACAAAATCCAAACACTGTATATTGTTCTCTTTGAAGGTACTGTACTCCCACTGATCTTATATAATCCGTACAAATGCAGAAGCAGAATAAATATATTGAAGAGGTTTGTTCCTTCGCGCGGTTCTCTGTCATTTTTTTGACAACAGTCCGCGGATTCAGGGGGTAGGGGTGTTGTTTTGAAATCGCTAAAACACGCCATAACATTCTCAATTGAATTTAGAGGCACGGCTGCTGAAACAGGGGCAGATGGGATTAACAGTTCCTAGATTCCGGTCAGAGGCTGCGCAAGGAATGAAGATTATCACTTGTGTGTACTCTTTCCTTAACTGTAGGCCTAGTTAAATAGCCGGCATATACGGCCTGTTGTTGTTGTTCTTGTTTTAAGGGGACTAAACAGCTAGGTCATCAGTCCCCTATACGGCCTGTAAGACAGTGTGCAGCGTTTCAGCAGAGAGTGGATCGCTTCCTGGAACAGTGTGTTCACCGTGCCTCGCGTTCCGCCGTGCCTCAAGATTTCACTGTCTTATTAACATCTCCCACAACACTTAGTGACTCTCTCGCTGCCGGCCGCGGTGGCCGAGGGGACTGAGGCGCTCCAGTCACGGTCTGCACGGCCACTGCGGTCGGGGGTTCGAATCCCCCCTCGGGCATGGATATTTGTGCCGTCCTTAGTATTAGTTAGTTCATAAGTAGTTTGTAAATTTAGGGACTGATGATCCCGTAGTTAAGTCCCATAAGCTATACAAACATTTGAACATTTGGAACTCTCTCGCTACACTCCATGGTCTTTTTGGTAAATAGAAGAACGACGCTAAGGTAACACAGATTATGCGTACCTTGAATCGGTAAGTGTATGTGAAAGAAGATTTTAAGACAATTAATGGTTTGCTTTGTTAGAAAAATGCGTTCTCTGATGATGGAATTTTTCCTTCCATTAAAGAGTAAACACGATATAAATACGAAATTTGACGTTTGTACGTCTCCTTTTAATACCGTATAATTTTGATGATCTGAGAGTGAGTGACAGAAGTAGCGATTTTCGACTGCCAATATTCTGTAAACTGTAAGGTGTACAATTGTTTAATTTGAAATACTATAGCTAGTTATAATAGGTAATATTGGTCACCGAAATTGTAGGTTTCCAGCTATATCCACAACGAAGTTACAGGTGGGTTCATAATGCCTTGAACGGCTTCGAGAAAAAGAGGGTAAGCTTGTGCGCGCTCGACATAGATCATATTTTTGGCCTGGTACATTAACAAGCATTCCAGTTTAATCTTTCTAAATTTTCTACTGCCACCTTGCACGTTTATGAAGATGCTTTGAGTTATAGTATGTTGATCGATCGAAGGGCAAAATTATTGGTAACGTTGGCAGGGTGCTTAAAATTAGTCCTGATGCTCAAATGCCGAACTACAAATACAGTTGAATGCTTTGGTAAGGCGAGGGTGAACAGCCGTAATAGACTTCATAAAATGCATTTTTAAAAACCATCAGCTGTTTATTCAAAACCTTATATATCTACCAGTTTTGGTCAATAGACCATCTTCATGGATAAACTATAGAAAAAATACAAAATAAACGTAATTAATGTGCACAAACAAAGAAAGGAAATAATCAGCAACATTACATATAAATATAGTGAAAATGGAGAATCATGTCAATTTGACATATAGTTAAAATACTTACAAGGTGTTAAAACAGACTGGTAAAATGCATCAAATAAAATACATCTAGCTAAGACAAACAGGAGTCATTATAACTAACAGTGTTAAAAATACAGTGGTCATCTTAGATCAAACCTATGAGTCAAACACAACATAAAAGATAAGAACAGACTATGAATAAAAATAGATGGAGTGCCTTCTGCTAATTGCATGAGTCAGAGACAACATCCTTGCGTAAGTGACAAGTAGCCTCATGTCACTTACTATATAATTCAAGAAGCATATGTTGTCCTACTCTGTACCAAAGTTACAATATCTGCCCGTTAATAATTATGCTACTCTTAGCCCACTTTACATTTATTACACTACTGTCTTCACAGCGATTAGGACTCTACTTTGACATTCTACTCTATATATGTAATTATAATATTGGTACGTTTTGCTCTGCCTCTTTCAAGTGGGACTTGATCTGCACAGTTGAAGAATGTTGTTTGTATAATTTTCGATCTTGATGTATGTAACCTGTTTATGATGATCACTTTCTGTTTTCTTATTATAACACGACATATTGATGTAATAACTTCTTATGTTTTCTTTGGATGTTGTGATAGTGTATTTTACTAAACCACACTTTATTTGTTATTGTTAACCTTTGTATACACAAATTTCGTCGTAACTTGTTGATGAGTACACCTTGTAACTTTGTTTACACTTGTGTCCAAAGATGTTCATCCAAAGATATTGTACATCCATGAATGTTATTACCAATATCGATAACACAGGTTTCATCGTCTCTGACTCATGCAATTAGCAGAAGGCACTCCCTCAATTTTTATTCATAGTATGTTCTCATCTTTTATGTTGTGTTTGACTGATAGGTTTGATCTAAGATGACGACTGTATTTTTAACACTTTTAGTTATACTGACTCCTGTTTGTCTCAGCTAGATGTATTTTATTTGATGCATTTTACCATTCCGTTTTAACTATATGTTAAATTGACATGATTCTCCATTTTCAATATCTTTATATGTAATGTTACTGATTATTTCCTTTTTTTGTGCATATTAATTACGTTTATTTTATTTTTTTGTATAGTTTATCCATGAAGATGGTCTATTGACCGAAACTGGTAGATATATAAGGTTTTGAATAAACAGCCGATGGTTTTTAAAAACGCATTTTATGAAACAAATACAGCTGTGTCGTCTACCACACACAGAATCTGTTGGGTTACGGAACGCAGCAAATATTCGCAAGTACAAACAGCGTGGCTTCACTTCTGTAGCACCTAGTTGAGGCGAACGTGCCAAGTTTGGAGCTGCAGTGGTCGGCTTTAAGAAGAGTTTCGCAGCAGCGTCCGTCCCGCCGTGTCGCCAGCGCACGAGCCGCAGCCGTGCTCGGCTACGCCAGCCTCGCCACTACCAAATTTTAAGCAGAAATTATGGAACGGCCGGGTATATCGTCAAAAATTTGCATATTAGATGCTCGAGACGGGGTTTATGAATTCCTAAATATGGCTGGCCGGGTGGTCTGCAGCTAGCCGCAAATAATGTCTGGCCGGGCGCGCGCAAATTAACACAACATCCAGCCTGCGTGCGCCACAACTAACCCATTGAGAACCAAACCGGAATTCAGCTTGCTCTGTTTATCCACATCTTCTCGAAAAATGTAGATTATTTCTTGTCGTGTATACTAATTTCGCTGTCATATTCTACAGTGGTTCTTTCCTCTGTGAATGCTAAGGTCTTCATCAACAAAAAATGCTGCTATCATTTACACCTAAAACACCTCCGGTATGGGAAAGGAAAGAACAGAAGTTTTGGTTTAACGTTCCACCGATGTCAGAGCGAATGGAGATGACGGGAAGGGAAGTCAAACCAAAGGGTACGTTCCATTGCATAACACTTAAAGAGGCAAAAGTTCTACTAAAGAAACTGTCTACACGACACATGTGCGCCCTATTTTGCTGTATTGTGAGATCCGCACCAGGTGGGACTGATGGAGGATATATAGCAAGTTCAGAGAAGGAGAGCTTGTGTTATATTATTGCGATATAGGGGAGAGAGTGTCACGGAAATGATGCACGAGTTGGGGTGGAAATTAAACGAAAGGCGTTATTTGTTACGACGAAATCTATTTGCGAAATTTCTTTCACCAAGTTTCTCTTCCGAATGCGAACATATTTTATTAGCACCCACCTACATATGGATAAAACGTTGAAACGTTTGTATTGCTTTGGGACTTAACTACGGGGTCATCAGTCCCTAAACTTACAAACTACTTATGAACTAGCTAAGACTAAGGACGGCACAAATATCCATGCCCGACGGGGGATTCAAACCCCCAACCGTAGTGGACATGCAGACCGTGACTGGAGCGCCTCAGTCCCCTCGGCCACCGCGGCCGGCTACATATGGATACATGACCATCAAAATAAAATACGAGAAATCAGAAAACGGAAAGATTTATGGGTACCATTTTCCCGCAAGCTATTTGAGAATGGAACACTGGAGAAATATCATAAAAGCGATTCAATTAACCCTCTACCATTCCGTTGATTGTGACATTCAGAGTATTTCTAGAGATGTAGACGCTCTGATTTAACGATGATTTGGGATTGGGAGAAATTTTGGAAGATGTGTTTCGTGTGTAAAGGAGGCCGCATATAGAAAGCTTTTATGACCCCGTCATGAGTATTTCTCAAGTGTAGGGATTCCCGCCGGAACGCTTTAAAGGAATTCATAGAAGCAATTCAGAGGCGGGCGGCTAGGTTTGTTACTGATAGGTTCGAATAATGCGCGAGCGTTATTGAAAAGCGTCGGGAACGCAACTGATAGTCGCTGAAGGGAAGACTACATTCTTTCCGAGAAAAACTGTGTAAGACATTTTGAAGGCCGGAATTTGAAACTGACTGAAGAACGTTTCTACTGCCGCCATCTTGCTTTTCGCGTAAAGGCCACAAAGGCAAGATCAGTACATCAGGGCTCGTACATATGCAAGCAAGCATTCATTTTTTCCTCTTTGCATATGACAGTGGAACAGAAAAGTAATTAACTAATAGTGGTAATGGATACCCTCCGCCATACACCTTTGGGTGGATTGCGCAGTACGTAGCTGTAGACCTAGAACATGTCACTCGTCTCTTTTCCGAATGAAATTTCCCCCATTTTCCCTCATTGAACTGAAGAAACCAACGAAATTTTCACTATGGGAGGTCTAGAACTGTGAAATTTGGTTGTATTAGTAACTGATAAACGAAAATTTTCGAAGATTGAATCTAAGCCGTTTACTTGTGGTGTTTGTTACACATTACGGTAGTTATTGAACAATTCTGTTTCCTTTCTACCATAGGACGTGGTCACAGCTAGATCTAAAGTCCCACCACCGTATAGGATTATGGCAAAATAGTATGATATAAAATATATAATAAATTTAATATAATGAATTACGAGCATCGCTACTTAGCTATCGTTACCATTTCTCCGTTCACGAGAGTACTTTTTAATGAAGCTAATCAATAACAAACTAACAAAAAACAGAGGTTGAACAAGTGGTTTCCATAATGACCTGCCGGCCGCGTTGGCCGAGGGGACTGAGGCGCTCCAGTCACGGTCTGCACGGCCACTACGGTCGGGGGTTCGAATCCCCCCTCGGGCATGGATATTTGTGCCGTCCTTAGTCTTAGCTAGTTCATAAGTAGTTTGTAAGTTTAGGGACTGATGACCCCGTAGTTAAGTCCCATAAGTTTAACAAACATTTGAACATTTGAACATAATGACCTATCATACTTCTGAATATGAGCAGGTGATTACTCAGCTGTACAATTGCACTTGTAAATGATAATCGTTTATAATAGATGCATTATTTATCTTTAATTTATCTATTAAGTTTCTAGAAATATCAATTCCAATTCTGTTTTACGCCTTCGCAAAGAGTAACTCATAATTTTAGTCACTAAGGCTCTTCGATTTCTCCTGGAAAGTTCCGCAGTGAGTTCTTCAGTGCCTGAGCAGTAAGTCGCACGTTCGAAGAAGAATGATGGAAGGAATGAGTTTCGAGCTTCAAGAAGTATGCATTTGCACTGAGTGATCTCCCCCAAATTCTGAATGACGGTTTGGGTAGTTTCATTTGACTTCTGTCACCTGTCAAATCAGATGGGAAAGTTGTACACACTGTCAAATTAATTGCTATCCGGAGGGGGCTTAACGATAACAACTTGGAATATGTGACAGTTCTAGCTTTGCAGTTCCTATTCTAAATTATTGTTAGGTGCGGTATAGCTGGCGAGTTCTCGCAGTTTCTCATGTAGCCCGGTCAAATTCTCACAAAAAAGACCGTGCTAGCAAAAAAGTAAGCACAAGCTAGAAATAACCTTAATCCATATTAGGTATCCCAAATAAGAGAAATATGATTTTACGACCGTTTATGGCTTGTGCATAATATTTGGAAGCCGAACAACAGTGAGTTTTTATTTTATTTCTTCGCCTATAACTTGAAAACGATGCACAATACAGAATATCTAGGCCTAATGATCCACAGCGAAATGAAATTGGACGAGCATGTACAGAGGAAGGTGGGAAGGTGGAAGGTCGACTTCGGATTATTGGGATTATTTTGGGATTATGTGATTCGTCTGGAGACCGCATATAAAAGTTTTGTGTGACCCGTCTTGAGTATTGCTCACGTGTTTGGGATCCCCATCTGATCGCTTTAAAGGAAGATATAGAAGCAATTCAGAGGCAGGCGGCTAGGTTTGTTTCTGGAAGGTTCGCTCAGTGCTCGAGTGTTACTGAGATGCATGGTGTAAATGAACAAAGACTTCTGTGGCAGAATAATTCACCACTTTAGTTAGATATAAACATTGAATAGTGTAGATAATACTTTCTCCTAGTGTTGTAGCTATGCACACTGCTATTACTTTTGAATTCAGTTGGGTTAGTAACAAACTTCATGAGAGAATATATACCGTGTATTGTAAAGCTATTGTGAGGATCCCTAGAACCTTAAATAAGAGTCTGCAAGATGATCTTGGGTGGGCTCCAGAAATTATTTTAATTACACACCTTTGTGCAATGAACTGTTTTTTGATCAATGCTGAATTACCCCAAAATATAATACCATGTGGAAACAGTGAAAGAATATAGGCATAGTAAGATAATTCACAGAGACGATTGTTACCAAAATTTGCAATAACCCTAATAGCATAAGTTGCTGAACTAGGACGTTTCAGCATTTCGTCAATGTCTTCCTTCCAATATGTATTTTTCACCAATGCACACAACAAATTACTTTCCATATTATACTTTAGCTACAGACTTCTGTTCACAGACTATATTTATTAATGGTGTAGTGCCATTTCCCGTATGGTTTCGTATGTATTGTGTTTTATCAAAATTTAATAAGAGTCCATTTGCAGAGAACCACTTAATAATTTTCTGAAAAAAAATATTTATAGTTTCATCAGTTAACTCTAGTTTGTCCGGAGTGATTGGTACCGTCAGAAGGGGTGAAGTCGATCACAAAATTCTGTTTTTCTTTTGTTTTCGAGGGAACCTCTGGAAGAATTCGTTTCAAAAATATTACGTGTAATCCTTAGGATTTCGACATTATATCTAATGTTGAATATATAAATAGCCTATTGTGCTTTTGAAATTCTTTTAATTTAAAGGTTGATCGGCTTCACCCCACCCAGTGGGGTGATGCCAATCACTCATTTTTTGGACACCTATAACGGCTTCACCCAGGCAATGGGGTGAAACTGATCGTCTTTTACATTGAAATATCTCCCAAAGTATGGTAGGCTATGTTTATATGAAGTTTTAAAATAGTAGAGGGTCTTTCTCAGGGGCAAAACATCAATTAAAATGAACAAATAGACGATTTTATGGTTAGAACATTGTATTATCCTAAAAAAATAACCACTGTACATAAAATTATCTTGCATCATAAAGAATTCTCACTGACAGTTTGAAATGTCAAAATATGGCAAACTATAGCGTCCACGACCAATGCCCTTAGGCTTCATTTTTGTTGCAATTTGTGTGAAGGGAGTTTTTTGTACATCAGTAACATCTGGAAATACACTTGATCAATCCATGAACTGAACATTCTTCGTCTACTGAACTAAGTACAGGCTGCCCACCATATTTATATCTACGTTCGCCCTTCACCCATTCATTTAAGGTTGTATAGGGCACACCGTAACACTCAGAGGTCACATAAAATATCGACATGTGATGTCCGGATTTCAGAGCATTTAATATTTGATCAGTGAAAGCATGCTTAGTATTTTCTGTTGAAGAGCCTTGCTGGAAACCAAACTGACATTTTGTTAGTTCCTTATTTTATAAATATAGGAAGCTACTCTTGAAAACATTACTTTCTAAAGAACTTTTGATAAAGCTGTCAGATATGATACTGGGCGGTAGTTATTGACAACCGACGCATCCTCTTCTGTATGCTATGGTTTAACTATAGCATATTTATGTCTATCTGGTAAAATATCGTGCTCCGTAGAGCTATTACATATGTGGTTGAGAATCTTACTTATCTGTTGGAAACACGGTTTTAGCACTCTGCTGGAAATGCCATCAATTCCATATGAGCTTTTACTTTGTAGAGAGTTTATTATTTTCTTAACTTCAAAGGGAGAATTGGGTGGAATTTAAATTGCTATAAGGAAAACATACACACTCATGACCGATGAAGAACTCTAACTTCCGACCGCGAGCAACCGCGTACTTCGCAACAAGGCGTCTTAGAGCGCTCGGCCAATCCACTGCTTTATATGTAAAGTTTTAGTGTTTGTGGAAAGTCATTATTGAGTTCAATAATTGATGACATTCAATGAATGTAAAATAGGGTACAAAAAGATGACCCGGCCCGAATAACGTAAAGTCCAAGGACAGAGCAATGCGCATGTCACAGCTACGACGTGCGAGTGTCACCGACTCTATCGGTTTTCGGAGATTCAGACTGGTGCTTACTCTGTCTAATAGAAGCAATATAATTGTTAGAATAAAGTATATGTCGAGATTCGTAGCAGCTTATTTCACGTATAATTTATTTTCGAAAACGTTATTCGAACACGAAGAAGCGGTTGAGGTATAAGAACTCCACGTGGGTAGATTTACAACAACGAACCGCTTCTTACATTCGTTTCGTTGACTGGGTGGATAGGCTGACGGTTTACGAATACAAGGGGCGCAAGATCGAGTACCAAAGAAGTCAACAGTTTATTTTCAGACCCGCGCAAATGATATTTTTAACATTAATTCGCTTTTCTATAACCCAAATTCTCAAACATATTCCATTTTGTAAAAGCCTAATCTTTAAACAACGAGGCAAAAAATTGCTGTAGTAAAAATGTTGAAAATGGACGCATTTGCCAGGGTTGTAACTTAAACAGTGGCAACTATCTATTCACTACCGATACAATAGCGTTACAATGTTTGCACCTGTTAATGTCCTCCAAAGCATTCACCAGAGTTGCCAGCGATGTGGAAGGCGTAGTATACCGTTAGCAGAGCCTGTTCTGTTGATGGTGCGAATGGAGCGGTCTACTGCCTGTCGAATCTCTGGAACTGTTCTGAAACGAATGCCATGAAGCGGTTCCTTCATCTTCGGAATCAAATCATAGACACAAGGTATTAGGTCCGGGGAGTATGGTGGATGGTACAGTACTTCCCAGTCCCATCGACCGAACAGAGCAGCCACAGCTTGCGCTGTATGAGCCCGCGCAATGTCATGCAAAGCAATGGGTGGTTGCACAAGAAAATCAAATGTTCAAATGTTTGTAAAGCTTATGGGACTCAACTACGGGGTCATCAGTCCCTAAACTTACAAACTACTTATGAACTACTTACGAACTAGGACGGCACAAATATCCATGCCCGAGGGGGATTCGAACCCCCGACCGTAGTGGCCGTGCGGACCGTGACTGAGGTTGCACAAGAAGTGTTCCTGCTTCTTTCGCAATGCTGGTCGTAGATAATGATCCAAAAAACGAACAGTAATACTGTGCACTGGCACTCTGCCGTGTAGGAACGTAATGAGTTAGGATAACACCATCTTAGTCGTACACGAGAATCACCATAACTTTCACCATACTGGGGCTCTGATGCACATTCTACTTTCGCGGCTACCGATAATGACGCCATTCGTTGGATTGGGGTTTCTGTTTTTGCAGTTACGTTGTTGCTTATGTCTCATCCATTGTTACGATACGGCGAAAGAGAGCCTTTCTTTGGCGTTTGTAGCGTTCCAATTTAGTGCTGGTCTGCGGATGTGGTTAACTGGCGGGTAAATCGAAGGTACGACTAGTGCGCCACATCCGGTGATCACTGGTATTACCATAGGAGGCGCTAGGCTAATCGGTGGCTGGCAGGAGGAAACGGAGGCGCGACGGGATATCGCTCGCTAGAGGGAGCTTCAGACGAGTGCGCTCCACACGGACATTTCTGGTACTATTTCAGCGGCAAAGCAATGAGGCGGTTGTTTTGAAATTGCGGGAGCGCGTACTTGAATTATTGTATTCCAATATAAGCAAGTATTTTGAAGTTAATTAACGTTCGCAAAATTTTCTTGTAAGTGTGATTAGTGTTAAAAGAGTAACACTTTCATTTTTAATCATAAAATAATGTTCCTAGATATGCCAAAACTTTTATCGGTTGTGTGGTAGTTCCTTGATTGAGGGAATGACGATGCCAAAAGGCTACATGTAGGCTGTGTGGACCAGTGTATGCAGCAGGTAGAACAACATCTAATTTTCACGACTATTTAAAAGATTTAATAAACATTCCTAGAGTAACAAAGAGTAAAACAATATGAAAGTGGTTACGAATGGAAAATAAAGCGTCAAAAAGGAACATACACGATACCTTCAACCTTGACAGATTTCACTACTTCCACAATGCAACAATTAGCAATTGTGGAAGATATGCATAGGTAGCTGCAAAGCTTTCCTTCAAAATTTTACGGTAAAACTAGCACAAGCAAACGGACAGGAAACGATGACAAACAAAACTCTAACACCACTCCGATCTTTGCCGCTTTTATACAGTTTTTCAACGATTGTTGTGGACAGACTATCGGCCAAAAAAAAAAAAAAAAAAAAAAAAAAAAAAAAAAAAAAAAAAAAAAAAAAAACAATCTACACTAGCTTGTCATTTGATACTTTCGGTATTAATATTGTTATGTATACATTAACACATTCGACAGTTTTTGTAGTAGAAGTATGGAAGAAAAAGAAATTTTGAACAATTACGGATAATCAGAATGTTCGCACTTGTTGGGGATTGAACACAGGTCCTTCCACTTAACATTCTAAAACGCCACTAACTGTGCTATGCTGCACTCCATTACGCCATCTAATTTATTGTACTTCGTAAGTCTTAAAAGGCAACTGTGTAACTTTTATCAATAATTGTACTTTTACAAAACTATTATTATAACAAACACGTATTAGAAAACTTCGATCGTGTTTTATGTTCATGGAATTGTTGCTGGGAAACAGCATATTTTCGTGCTAAGTAAAATACGCTGCCAAATCAAACAAATACGGGAAGATTCATATCCAAAATGGCGTCTGATCAAATGTTTGTAGAGCTTATGCGTCTTAACTACGGGGTCATCAGTCCCTTAACGTTCAAACTACTTATGAACTGTGATTCTTCAGTTTCTCCCGGCGTATTTGATAATCAAAATATCCACGGGTGTACTGCCGGTCTATAGTGACCAACGGTCACAATATTTCGGCGATCGTACATGTCGCCATCATCAGGTCAACTGACGGACTGAGCTCCTGGAAAGGCGCCGGCACGGAGACCGGCACGCTACGGCTGCTCGAAGAGAACTGGGTTCTAGCCCGGTAGCGGGCGATTTAAACACCCTCGGCCCGCGGAGCGGCCCCTTCGCGGTCCGCGTCCCGCGCCGCGGCCGCGCAGTGGAACCGATTGCGACGGCGAAGTAGACAGCTGTTACCACCCTTCACAGAGGAATGGGGTACTTAAAACTCTAGGACATAGGGCGCGCACTATCTCCGACGCAGAGAGTCTACTCCAGGAAATGGAACACCTGAGAACTGTATTCCGAAAAAATTGGATACTCAGAGTGGCAGATTCAGCGTGCTCTCCGCCCAACCACTACAGCACAACCTTTGGAAACGGATGAAACCCTGAGGGAGGATGTAGGCACTGCGTTCGTTCCATATACCGGCGCATTCTCTGGGAAGGTCGCCCGCATTTTGAAAAAAAAAAACACCAGGTTGGAACTGTTTATTGTCCGTCGAACAAAATTCGTGCACTGGTGGGGAGCGCCAAGATGATCTCGGTTTGACGAAGGCCGGCGTGTACCAGATTCCGTGTAATTGTGGAAAGTCATATATTGGACAGACGAAGTGTACCGTCGAGGATCGATGCGTTGAACACTAGAGGCACACACGATTGATGTATCCGAGCAAGTCGGCGGTCGCTGAACATTGTTTGTTGGAGAATCAAGCGATGGAGTATGAACGCACTAGGATTCTGGTACAGACGTCGAGATACTGGGACTGCGTCGTTAGAGAGGCAATTGAAATTCGCACAAGTGACGACCTCATAAACCGTGACTGTGGCTATAATCTTAGCAAAGCTTGGGAACCAGCGATTGGGTTAATTAAGAGTAAATATAGCAAACGTAACGAAGTGACGACCAGGGCGGACAGAGCCCTCACACCGACGTCATCACAGACGCCGTCGCAATCGGTTCCACTGCGCGGCCGCGGCGCGGGGCGCGGACCGCGGAGGGGTCGCTCCGCTGGCCGAGGGTATTTAAATGGCCCGCTACCGGGCTAGAACCCAGTTCCCATCGAGCAGCCGTAGCGTGCGAATCTCCGTGCCGGCGCGTTTCCAGGAGCTCAGTCCGTCAGTTCACCTAATGATGGCGACATGTATGATCACCGAAATATTGTGCCCGTTGGACACTATAGACCGGCAGTACACCCGTGGATATTTTGATTACTTATGAACTATCTAATACTATGTACGGGACAAATGCCCATGCCCGAGGGGGGATTCGAACCCCCAACCGTAGTGGCCGTGCAGACTGTGACTAGCGCGCCGCAGAACGCTCGGCTAACCGTGGCCGGCGGCGTCTCTTCGATTCAACATTTGCATCCGGAGGTAGTCGGAGGATTCGAATGAAACGGTGCGAAATTTCCGCCTCTGGAACAACCGCTCCGTTTCCAGAACTATTCCAATTGCGTATGAGCAGCGTTGTAACGCATCCATTTCTGCATTCCGTCTATTTATGCACTGCTGTGCTGTACGGCAACTGGCACATTCAATCTTGATCCAACTCTGTTGTTCCTAATTCTAAAATAAGGTGACACCGTTACATTCGACCCCTCGCTCATAAATTACTGTTTTTCCCTCGATTGTGCGCACGCCTGTGAAGTGGAATGGGCGACTCCATTTGCTCGGAGGTAAGGTGCCACGGTGGAGTAGCCGAGCGGTCTAAGGCGCTTCGCTGCGGAGCGCGCGGTTGCTCCCCGTTGGAGGTTCTAGTCCTCCCTGGGGAATGGGTGTGTGTGTGTGTGTGTTTGTCCTTAGGTTAGTTTAACTTAGTTTAAGTAGTTTGTAAGCTACGGACTGATGACCATGCTGTTTGGTCCGATAGACTTACAAATATTTGAACATTTGATCGGAGGTAAGGTAGTTATGTCAACGACGTGTGCTATCAGGGATTTCAGCAGATTCCATGGCATAGTGTCTCCACAGAAGTGTTACCACTATTTAAGTTCCAACCCTCCTATTTGTAATTACTTCGACTGACACATGGTGAATCTATAGTGTTAAGCTAAGATAAATGTATCACCGGATAGGCATACGTCTATACGCAGTTTACAAGACTGCGTGGCTGTGCCTTCCAATATCTGTTGTTCCTAGCCTAACATTCGTGCTTCAACTCCGGTAGTACTATTCGAACATTATGCTAACGAGAAAAGACAGAGTGTCGCTCTTCCTGGTTAAGTGGTGTGTATCGGATCGGATGCCACCAAAGCTTTTGCTGTTTTATTTTATTTCCTTTTTTTATATTATACTGTTATTAACTGGTTTTGCACACACTGATTATGTTTTTACTTTCAATTTAAAACAACGTAAGATTTATTTGATGCAATCTAAAAACATTAATTGTGAAATAAAGAAGTTCCAATTATGTGAGGTGTTAACATAGGATTCAAATGTTTGTAGAGCGTATGGGACTTAACTGCGGCGTTATCAGTCCCTAAACTTACAAACTACTTATGAACTAAGGACGGCACAAATATCCATGCCCGAGAGGGGATTCGAACCCCCGACCGTAGTGGCCGTGCAGACCGTGACTGGAGCGCCTCAGTCCCCTCGGCCACCGCGGCCGGCTGTTAATATAGGATACACCATGCAGTATTGGCTGATACTAACTAAAACGACACTGATGATATTTGATTCACTTGACGGAATTTTCAACACAATGCAGTGAATGTAAAACACTAGGCGAAAACGTTTGAGCCGGCAGCGGTGGCCGAGGGGACTGAGGCGCTCCAGTGGGGGGTTCGAATCCCCCCTCGGGCATAGATATTTCTATCGTCCTTAGTATTAGCTAGTTCATAAGTAGTTTGTAAGTTTAGGGACTGATGACCTCGTAGTTAAGTCCCATAAGCTGTACAAATATTTGAACAATTTTTTGAAAAACGTTTGCTATCGTACTTATTACTGATCTGTGAATGGCATAGAATTGGGCACCCGAGCGGTCTAATGCGCCTCTTCCCTTCCTACCACATTGTCTGTAAGTTCATTTCCTTTGTAGAGCTGCTCTATGTACTCTTTCCACCTTTCAGCTTTCCCTTCTTTGCTGAGAACCGGCTTCCCATCTGAGTTCTTGATATTCGTAGAGTTGCTTTTCTTGTCCCCAAATGTCTCTTTTATTTTCCTGTAGGCGGTATCTACTTTTCCCCTTCTTAAACATTCTTCTACAGATTTGCATTTGGCTTCTAGCCACTCCTGCTTAGCCATTTTGCACTTCCTGTCAATCTCATTTTTTAATCGTCTGTGCTCCAATTTGCCTGTTTCATTTACTGCATTTTTATATTTTCTCCTTTCATCAATTAAATCTAGTATTTCCTGTGATATCCAAGGATTTTTTGTAGGTCTTGCCTTTCTACCTATTTTGTCCTCTGCTGCCTTCACTATTTCATCTCTCAATGCTACCCATTCCTCTTCTACTGTTTTATTTCCCCCTGTTTCTGTCAATTGTTGCCTAAATCTCCCTCTGAAATTCTCCACAACTTCACTTTCCTTCAATTGATCCAGGTCCCATCTCCTTATTTTCCTACCTTTCTGCAAGTTTTTCAGTTTCAGCCTACAGTTCATGACTAACAAGTTATGATCAGAGTCTATATCTGCCCCTGGGTACGTCTTGCAGTTTATAACTTGGTTCCGGAATCTATGTCTTACCATTATAAAATCTATTTGATACCTTCCGGTGTCTCCTGGTCTATTCCATGTATACAACCTTCTTTTGTGATTCTTAAACCAGGTGTTTGTTACGATTAAATCATGTTCCGTGCAAAATTCTACCAGGCGACTTCCTCTTTCATTCCTCCTGCCCAGTCCGTATTCACCTACTATTTTTCCTTCTCTTCCTTTTCCTACTACCGAATTCCAGTCTCCCATCACAATTATGTTTTCCTCTCCCTTAACTGTCTGAATAATTTCCTTTAGCTCCTCATATATTTCTTCGATCTCCTCATCATCGGCAGAGCTAGTTGGCATATAAACCTGTACTACTGTTGTCGGTGTTGGCTTCGTATCTATCTTGACAATGATAATGCGATCACTGTGCTGCTCATAGTAGTTTACCCGCATTCCTATTTTCTTATTCATTATCAGTCCTACTCCTGTGATACCCCCAACTGATTTTGTGTTTATAATCCTGTACTCGCCTGACCAGAAATCCTGTTCATCCTGCAACCGAACTTCACTAATCCCCACTATATCTAACTTCAACCTATCCATTTCCCTTTTTAAATTTTCTAATTTTCCTACCCGATTAAGGGATCTAACATTCCATGCTCCGATCCGTAGAATGCCAGTATTGTCTTTCCTGATGACAACATCCTCCTGAGTAGTCCCCGCCCGGAGATCCGAATGGGGGACTATTTTACCTCCGGAATATTTTACCCGAGAGGATGCCATCATCATATTTTCATACAGTAGAGCTGCATGTCATCGGGAAAAGTAACGGCTGTAGTTTCCCCTTGCTTTCAGCCGTTCGCAGTAACTGCATGGCAAAGCCACTTTAGTTGATGTTACAAGGCCAGCTCAGTCAATCATCCAGACTGTTGCCCCTGTAAGTACTGAAAAGGCTGCTGCCCCTCTTCAGGAACCACACGTTTGTCTGGCCTCTCCACAGATACCCCTCCGCTGTGGCTGCACCTACGGTACGGCTATCTGCATCGTTGAGGCACGCAAGCCACCCCACCTCGGCAATGTCTGTGGTTCATGGGGGTGGAGAAATGATCATTAGAATAAAATACAAGAAATCAGACCTCGAACAGAGAGATTCAGGTGTTCTTCCTTCCCGCGCGCTATTCGAGAATGGAATGGGAGATAAATAGTATAATGGTGGTTCGATTAACCCTCTGCCAAGCACTTAAATGTGATTTGCAGAGTATCCCATGTAGATGTAGATGTTTTGTTCGACCTAATCAACGAGCATTTCCAGTCTTTCATCGGCAGGAGAGCGTTGGAACCCACTCACTACCCTGTCTTTGCTTCCACCAGCATTATTCTATAGCATCTAATTGTAACATGTTTCGATGTTTACTTGCCTAACTACTGCATTATAATATGAGTAACTAACAAACTAATTTATATAATTATGTCATAGAAAAAGGGTCGTCCTTTGCATTTGAAAGATAGGATTAAGGCGTTAAAAAGTTGTTAAAGTACTTTATAACTGTTGGTGAAAATTTTATATTAACTTCAGACAGAAATACGTTCGGTTAGCTATAAGCTCTAAATAGGGAATAAATGTAGCAGACTTTATTTGTGGAAATGAATACATCCGATTGCATATTTTGCTACATCGCTCTATCGGTGTGTGAAGCACACGAGTTAGGCAGTATAATTAGGTTTCACGGCCCTCAGACAAATTTTTGATCGTTAATGTGCGCCGCATTGAACTTGCAGTCAAAATAACAGCGCTTGCGCGGGCCGCACGGCTGGGTCGGCTCGTTGACAGGCAGGTTACCTAATTAACGCCACCCGCTCTGCCTGTGTAAACGCTGCCCGCTATTAAACTTTGCCGTCTCTTAATTATATGCACATTACATTTCGTCCAGATGTACAATCAAAGACTGCGAGAGGTGACAACGGCTTATATAACTTATTACAAGTTGTTCACGCTGCGCATGTTTGTAGAATGTCTTACTATTCGTTTGTTGCGACTCTCAGCAAGATAGCGTAATAGCTGGAATGAAGAGTATTCTCCGTACATTTTATAATGAAAGGCAGTCTAGTAGTCAACGAAACATTTAAATATAAAAAGCAGTTTCACCTGGAAGTTATGATTGTTGTTTACAACAGGTTCTGTAATACTCTTCTAGATTCAAAACACGTAACGTCGCGGTTCCAGCTGTTACATGCGTCGTTGTGCCTTGTGGGTTACAAAGGAAGCAAAGATCACACTTTCGTACGTTCGTTGTACTGAATACACGTGAAATAGGTTGTCATTAAAGTGTGGTATTTCTAGATGACAATAAATGCCAAATACGAGGCGCGTCCGGAAAGTAAGACCCGTTTGGTAATAAAATGAAATTGTACACAGATACATAACAAATTTTTATTGCAACTCTCAAACTACTTTTCCACATAACTGCCGAAATTTTGTAGGCACTTGTCATAGCGTGCCACAAGTTTTTGCATGCATCCTTCACAGAAGGTTGCCGCCTATGTATTCAACCATGTGGTAACAGCTCTTTATCATCGTTGAAGTGTTGACCACCAAGGACAGATTTTAGGTGTAAAGCTGAGATGAAAGTCGCTAGGAGAGAGGTCCGAGCTGTATGGAGGGTGATCAAACAGGTCCCATTGAAATTTGCGTAAGAATTGTTTGGTCACATTCGGTGTGTGAGGTCAGGCATTATCGCGAAAAAAAATATTTTGACAGTTAATCCTCTTCTTACACCTAAGATCTGTCCTTGGTGGACAACACTTCCACGATGATTACGAGCTGAAAGAACATGTTACCACATGGTTGAATACTCAGGCGGCACACAAAACCTTGTGCCATGCTATGACAATTGCTTACAAAATTTCGGAAGCTATGTAGAAAAGTAGTTTAACAGTTGTAGATTTTTGTACAATCAATATTTTTTCTGTATCTGTGCCCGTTCGTATTATATAACCAAACGGAACTTACTTTCTGGACGCGCCTCGTATTTTCAAATAAGGTAAGTGTCCATTGCTTCATACTCATACCATTACCTCATTCTACCTTTACGCTGTAGTGGCATATTGTCAACAACATTACCTGCAAGTTTTTACTGCAAACGTGTGTAACCTGAGCCACTGCGTCTCCTTTATTAGCCTCCTTTGTGACTGCGCTGCTCCTGTCGTACCGCTACCTAACTGGATGTGTAATACGCGGGCCTTCCATGTTGCTGCCACAAATGCTGACATGAAGTCTTATGGTGTACTATATGCTGACAGTTTGCAAATATCACAATTAGTCGCATGGAAATGTCCGCGTGGTCTAAGACGTCTTGCTACGGATTGTGCGCCGGCCACGGTGGCCGAGGGGACTGAGGCGCTTAAGTCACGGTCTGCACGGCCACTACGGTCGGGGGTTCGAATCCCCCCTCGGGCATGGATATTTGCGCCGTCCTTAGTTGTAACTAGTTCATAAGTAGTTTGTAAGTTTAACGACTGATAACCCCGTAGTTAAGTCCAATAAGCTCTACAAACATTTTGAACGGATTGTGCAGCCATTCCGAGTTGGAGGTTCCAGTCATCCTTCAGGTATGAGTGCGTGTGTTGCCCTTAGCATACGTTAGTTTGAGTAGTATGTGAATTTAGGGACCGATGACCATAGCAGGTTGGTACCTTAGGATTACAAATATTTGAAACATATTTTAGGATTATAAACGTTTAAACGTGTGTTACAGTTATCAGTACAGAATGTGCAAAGTGGCTTGATGGAATTGTACATACAGCAACGACAAAAATTACTGCAGTAATAGACATACACCACACGGTTATTACTACTCATAGTAGAGCGTTCTATGCATGAATCCGTAAACGTTGCACTTAAGACTAAGGCTTCCAGAAGTAATATGATAAAATTTTTGATAAACACTAAAGAAATTGAATTTATCTCTTAGTGAAACTAAGGCAATCGATTTCATATCTAGACATAAATAATTTCTCTGCTTACTTACACTATATTGATTCATCAGTGATTCATACATTCCGAGGGTTTCGAACCTGCCTGATGCAAATTACAAGTTGGCTATAATGAAAAAGGCAACGTCAATTTTATAGTTCATGTATTCTACAGCCGCCGAGTCCGCAAACGGTGGCATGTTAAACAATAAATTACTCTTTTCTTTTTCAATTTATTTATAGGCATATACAGCAGAACAAATCGAATACACATGTAGTGCAACTTAAATGCTGATTGTCGCTGATAACACTTTTCAAAGAAATTGTCATGAACCACGTATGACGAAATATACATTCAGTTTATTGAGTTCTTCAGAGGCGTGACATGAAAAATATTTAAAAAATAATGGAATTCTTTGCATCGCCTGCTTTCTTCGACTACATTCCATTACTCATGGTTTCCTCTTGTTAATGTTAATCTTATACCCTTCTTTCAAGACAATTCGCTGTCTATTAAATTGCTCTTCCAGGTCCTTTGCTGTCTCTGACAGAATTATAATGTCATCGGCAAATTTTTTATTCATCCCCCTGAGCTTTCATTGTGTGTCCAAATTTATGTGTGCTTTCATTCACAGGTTGCTCAATGTGAAGACTGAAGTACATTGGAGAATGGCTACAAGCCTGTATTACTTCCTCCTCAACTAACTGCGTCCATTTTATTGCCTTCCACTTACCCTTGATATTTCTGAATTTTAAAGGGACTATTCCAATCAACATTATCAAAATATTTCTCCAAATCTACAAAAGCTATTAACGCAGGTTTGCTTCTCCTTAACTTATCTTCTAATATAATTTGTAAGGTGAGTATAACTTCACGCGTTCCCACATTTGCGTACAATCCAATTTGATCTTCCACGAGATCGGCGGCTTCTATCAGTATTTGATTCTTCTGTAAAGAAATCGTGTCAGTATTTTGCACCCTTCACTTATTAAGCTTATGGTTCTCTAATATTTACAACTATTGCACGAACTTTCTTTGTAATGCGGATTATTTCTTTCTTTCCCTAGGTGCCTTGTTTCGAGATAGATTTTTCAGCGCATTCTCAGATTCTACTCGTCTTCTGGTATCTCTTACTGTTATCTCCTCTCTCTTTCCTTCCTCGAACACTACCGTCTCGTTCATTTCTCCTGTAGAGCCCATCTATATATTCCTTCCACCTTTAGGCATTCCGTTCTTTGCTTACTACTCGTTTACGACCTGAGCTCTTGATATTCCTACAGCTCCTGCTAGTCTTTCCACAAAGTGGCGTAACGTGTGTGGAGCAGGGGGGGCAGTGGGACTGTAACCCCGGGCGCATAATTTTTGGGGCGCAAAAAAAAAAAAAAAAAAAAAAAAAAAAAAAAAAAAAAAAAAAAAAAGAGAGAGAGAGAGAGAGAGGAATGTAGAGACAGTCTATAGCCTGCATCATTCCTGATGTTCTACATTAGTATCTTTACAGTTATCTTATGTAGGGGGAGTGGAGATCATCTTTCCCATTGCATGTCGAGTTTTCAGTTTTGCATGTCGAGTTTTTTTCAAACAGACAATGTGCAAAACAATTTTTTCTCTTGCTTGAAGACTTCGGTTTCGTTTCTGTTCAGGAAGGCGGGCGGCAGCCTATATCAGGGCTGAAAAGAAACAACAACAAAAATTGCCTTTATATACAACGCCCAAAGTAAATAATATTTATATATTGCAGACACAGGTGTCCGTAAAGGGCTTGCTGGGGGGGGGGGGGTGGAAGCGGGGGGGGGGGTGTCGGGGATCATACTGACATCCAACAGTAATTTTATTGGTTGCAGAATACTCACATTCTTACAGTAGTGATTGTATAAAACTTGTCCTTTAGCCAGTTGTAGCATTATGTGGCCAATCGCAGTTACAATGTTTTACTTAGAAAGTGTAAAACCAGACACTTGATTTCGGAGGTAGGGCGTCATTCATCCGTGGGCCGTTATCTGCTCCAAAATAATGATTTTTCTTAACGGCAAATCAACTCTAGTTTACCAATGTAGGATTTAGTTTAATTTTGTGTCTGTGATTCTAGTTTTCTAATTCTGTTATTTTCAAAGACTTTTAAGCCTTCCTGTTCTTCAATAATCAGAGAAGAAGGCATCTGTATTTTGCTTCATTAGTATTAACTTTTTATAAACACTTTATTTGTCAGGTAGAACAGACAGGTCTGGGGTTTTCGAGCTCCTTGTCCAGGTTTATAGTTTTTACTTGTGGCAACACTATGTTTGTGGAACTGTTTTGTTATATGAAGACAAGAAGTTATATTCAGCTTTAGAAAATCTCACAAGTGGGCAGTGGTTGTCCCACAGTCATTGAATGGTATTCGACGCAAACTGGTGCACCGAAAGGGGACTTCGTCTCTATTCTCATTCGTGACGTCACGGGGACTCACCGTCTTTGTAGCGGGGTTATTTCCACTAGGCTACGGCAATGCACTATTCCGTGTGAGCGCCTTCACAGAAGCTTTGTCTCAATTAACTTTGTAAGGCCTTATTAATAGACCCTGTTTAAAATCATACAATATTATTCTACTATGTAGCTGTTTACAACTATAAATATGCACTCCAAAGAAACAGGTAAGACATGCAGGAGAATCGACCCATGTTTCATTTCTATGTAAGTAATGAAAAACCTCCACTGATATCACTTTCGTCACTGTATAAAATGATTGAAGTGTCACACTTATGATTGTAAATAAAGCTAATCGCCAGCAAAATGTTTTTATTTGCATAAACATTCCTCTCATATTTCTTCACACTAGTCTAAGTATAAAGGAATTCTTTTTGTCTTCTAAACAACACAAATTTTGTCATTTTTATTATAAACCACAGTAAAATGTAACTTTAACAGAAATTGTTCATCACGAAGTATGCTAGAGAGCTCACTTCAGAAAATGGAGAATGTTCTCGGGTCGTGAGAAACTTCTCTGGTTTTATTCATATGCAACTGGAAAAATGTTCTCTGTTGTAACTTCCCCCACCCTTTCACTCAAGCTGAGAACATATTTGGTTGAAGTATTTCTCACAAGCGGGCAGTGGTTGTCCCACAGTCATTGAATGGTATTCGACGCAAACTGGTGCACCGAAAGGGGACTTCGTCTCTATTCTCATTCGTGACGTCACGGGGACTCCCCGTCTTTGTAGCGGGGTTATTTCCACTAGGCTACGGCAATGCACTATTCCGTGTGAGCGCCTTCACAGCAGCTTTGTCTCAATCGCGAGAAGTGTGCGGGAGTATTCAACGCCGCATCACAGTGCTGAAAAAGTGTAACCATCGAAGGAAACCTGGTGAGTAGTTTATTGTATTTATTTTATTTATTAATAAGTGGAATCCTACGAAGACTCTAAATAAGACCATCCCATAGTATTCAGTAGTACCAGTATTGTAAGTTGAAATTTACGGTTTTTCTCAAACCATAATATTGACTAAGTTCATTCTGCAGTGTTCTATATGTATCTAACATCGACATGTGGCATTGCCTATAACTTCCAGCATTTGAACGACCCTACAGCGCTCTACGAAAAATAATACCGTGACTGCGCTACAATGAGCTAAATTCGGTTATGCGAAATTTACACGCTAACTGTTCATATAAGAAACGGGATTGAAAAATCTGAGTTTATTTAGTCATTAACAGATTGGGGCGATAATCTCGATGATTGTTACTAGCCTTTAAATAGGATCAGGGCAATATTGCATTTGGTGTAATTCCTTGTTACATGAGCTCCTTCGTGGTTTTTCTTTTCTCCATCAGCTTTTGTTAGGAAAAAAATTAATTATTTAATTTTTTCGTACTGTAATGTGGCACTCGCCAAAAAATGGCCCTTTTCCACTAATAACATTCAAACACCAAATAAATGTAGGTGATTCAACAATCCCGACAAGGTGCAATACATTGTTGTTTGCCAGACCGTGCGACAATCGTTATTATATGTAAGCCTATAGTAGTCAAGAACTCCGATGACTATCGTAGCCAAATTTGCCTTCAAATGTTCAAATGTTTGTTAAGCTTATGGGACGTAACTACGGGGTCATCAGTCCCTAAACTTACAAACTACTTACGAACTACCTTATACTAAAGACGGCACAAATATCCATGCCCGAGGGGGGATTCGAACCCCCGACCGTAGTGGCCGTGCAGACCGTGACTGAAGCGCCTCAGTCTCCTCGGCCACCGCGGCCGGCAAATTTGCTTTCTTGCCATCAGTAGCGGCACTATATAGACTACAGTTTATACACTAGTTACTCAATGTACTCAAGAAAGGAATCGGGTGCCCAACGCAGGAAAAAACGGAAAACAGAACAGGAACGGCTTGCTAAACAAGCCAGATTTATTGTGAAAACTGCTAGTTGCACCAGCCCTGTAAGTGCACCAGAACTGATGTGTTCACCTAATCCTGAGTCCACAAGCTGCTCCCTTTCTACGGAAGAAGCAGATACAACTTTATCTGACAATGCTTAATTGTCGGAGCAGAACGTTACTCTCACGGAGCAGATTAATTAAAAAGTTTTCAGTGATACTTGTTACTAGACAGAAAAAGTAAGCGACACTTTGAGAAACGAACTTGTTAAGAGAGGGACGTGTGAACTACAAAATAAAGATGCATTTTTTCAACAGATGTTTCTGGCAGATCATTTTCTAAGGATTGGTTTTAAATGAAGTTAGAAAATAGCGGGAGAGTTGTAAGAACAGGGTTGTTATACTGTCCTGTAAAATGTGATATATATTGCTTCCCTTGCATGCTTAAAAAAAGTAGAAGTTCTTTCATATAGCCACATGGTTTTAAAACTTGGAAAAAGCTTCATCCCAGAGTATTAGATCTAGAAAAAATTCCGTATCATATTGAAGCATTTGAAAACTGGAAAGAGCTTGAAATACGACTACAGAAATTTACGATACTGCGAGAAGAATTTGACAGAGCGATGAAAGATCTGAGTCGAAACAAGGCCCTAGAGTATCTGATACTCCGTCTGAAATGCTAATATCATTAGGAGAGCCAGTCTTGAAGAAATTGTTCCACCTGGTATGTAAAAATATGAGCCCCGGGAAATACCCTCCGACTGCAAGAAGAATATCGTAATTCCAAAGATAGCAAGTGCAGAAAAGTGTGAAAAATTAGAGAACTATCAGTTTAATAACTCATGGTTGCAAAATAATAACACGAATTATTTACAGACGAATGGAAGAACTTGTAGAATCTGACCTTGGGGAAGGTCAATTTGGAATTAGGAGAAATGTAGGAACTCGGGAGGCAATACTCACATTACGACTTATCTTAGAAGATAGGTTAAGAAAGGCAAACCTACATATTTAGAATTTGTAGATTTGGAGAATGCTTTTGATAATGTCGACTGGAATGCACTCTTTCAAATTTTGAAGGCAGCAAAGGTAAAATATAGGGAGCGAAGATTTATTTTCAACTTATACAAAAGCAGACAGCGGTTATTAGAGTCAAAGGGCTTGAAAGGGACGCAGAGGTTGGAAAGGGAGTAAGACAGGGTTGTAGCGTTTCTCCCATCTTGTTCAATCTGTACATTGAGCAAGCAGTGAAGGAATGCAAGGAGAAATTTGGAGAGGGAATTAAAGTTCAGGGAAAGAAATAAACTTTGCGGTTTGCCTATTACGTAGTAATTCTGTCAGAGACCGAAAAGGATCTGGAAGATTAATTGAATGGAATTGACAGTGTCTTGAACAGAGGGTGTAAGATGAACATCAACAAGAGTAAAACAAGGATAATGGAATCTAGTGTCAGAAAATCAGGCAATGATTAACGAATTAGATTAGTTAAGGAGACAATAAAAGTAGTAGATGAGTTTTTCTATTTGGGCAGCAAAATAACTTTTGAGGCCGAAGTACAGAAGATATAAAATGCAGAATGGCTATGGGAAGAAAAACGTTTCTGAAGAAACGAAATTTGTTAACATCCAACATTAGTTTAAATATTAGAAAGTCCTTTCTGAAAGCATTAGTCTGGAGTGTAGCACTGTATAGGGGAGATAAGGAGTTCAGACAAAAAGATAATAGAAGTTTTTCAAATGTGGTGCTACAGACATATAATGAAAATTATATGGGTAGATCACGTATCTGTTGAGTATGTGCTTAACCAAATTGGGGAGAAAAGGATTTTCTGGCATATCCTGACAAAGAGAATGGATAGATTGGTGGGCCACATTCTAAGACATAAAGAAATCGTCAATTTAGCATTAGAAAGAAGTGTGTGGGGTAAAAATCGTAGAGGTAGACAGAGGGACGAATACAGGAAGCAGATTCAAAAGGATATTGGTTGCCGAACTTATTCTCAGATGAAGAGACTTGGGCAGGAAAGAGTAGAGTGGAGAGCTGATTCAAACCATTCTGCGGACTGAAGACCACAACAACTCCAACTCAGATTACAAGAATTCTTGTTCACCGTGCCACTAAACTTCACAAATGCCCACTATATCAAATACTTTTGTTCAAGATGTGCGGAACAAGAAAATTCTCTTCAGACGGAACAAATCAACTTAACATAGCTTCTTCGCATAATTACAATATAAATACGGCTTGAAGATGCACGATGATGACTGCCCTAGTCAATAGACTGCTCGTGTCAGAGTGGCGTACGCTTATTATGCTGCATACTGACTGTAGGAAAACAGCAGTTGACTGACACAGCGTCCTCTGAATTGTGGCAAGCAACATGGCGGCATGGCCTAGCATGGTTGGCTGGTTTCTATTTTACTTGTTGATGCTGTCCGTCTTTCCCATGTCGACCTCGAGCGCATACGTGTTGTTTTCTTGAATGTGCGGTTTGGTGGTCCTCTTACCGCCATCTAGAGGTTGAGTGTTATGTAGGCCGAGGTACTGAGCACCACGGTGCAGACACTAACGGCACCACACTGCCCCCTCCCCTAAACGTGCACCGTGGGGATGTAGTGTGTGTGGCCACGGGGCCGACTGGGGGCCGGTAACACCGTGATGAGGGCAGTCCATGATCGGCCTAACGACAGCCAACGTGTGGGCCATTTTATGAGACAGTCAAAGAAAAGCGGAGAAGGTGTCACGAGATCAAGGAAATAAATGGTCTCCCGTGGCGTCTGAGGAGAGTCCAATGATATAGGCGACAACAGCGGTGAAGACTGCCGAGGATGCAGTGTCTGGGGCGGCAGCTGTACTAATCGTAATGCTACATGCGGTGACGAAGCAGGAGACCCTGTTATGGGCTGTCGCAACGGAGGCGGCGATTGCGCCAACGGGACCCAAGGAAGAGGGTGAACGGACGGCAATGGTTGAGATGGTAGTGGTGTACTGCCTGGGGAGATGTAGCCTATCCACAGACGCTCCCCTGAGAGACCCGATCCGTAGCAGCATCTGGAACGGTGCGAAGCGAGGCCGCAGCTGGTTCAGGTGCCGTCACTGGAGGATTCCAAACGGTCTCTAATAATATATGTAGTTCGACCAACACAGCAGACTATATGCACTGGTTTCCACAAATAGCTCCTTCGGAAAACCCGAATGTAAAGCCTGTATTTGGCCTCAAGTTTGCAGGGAGTCTTGGGGGCATCACTAGTGTCTTGCGGATGAAGAATAGTCTGAAAAGGCCTGCCATAGAGAATATCAGTAGCTGGCTTTCCTCCGTAAGGTGACGTTTGTCACGATGAGAGAAAGAGGATCAGAGCATTTTCATTGCAGTGGGTGACCCGTAGTTATGTCATTTACGTCTTAGAAGTGCGTGCGAATCTTTCCGCCTTGCCTTTGAACTATGGGGGAGAAAGGCGTAGTCTGAACAGGGGCGATTCCTTTTGCCTTGCAAAAGGTTTTGGTTTCTTCAGATGTCAGCTGTGGACCGTTGTCAGACACAAAGGTGGAGGAGAATCCTTCCAGGTAAAAGATAGTACATAAGACTTGGATTGTTCTAGCCCACGTCATGGAGGGGAGAGGGAGTACAAAGGAAATTTAGAAGAAGCGTCGACGACAGTGAGCCCCTGAAATCCTAATAACAGCCCACATAAATAAATGTGAAGTGATTTTCAGAGCCCATCTAGTTGGAGCTAATTGAAAAATTGATGAGTAGAGCATGCAAGTCCTCAAATACGTTTTGCATTGCATTGGGAGACCATGTGCTCAATGTCCTTGTCCATTCCTAATCACGTTGTCGTCAGGCCAACTTCTTGGTATTGACGACGCCTAATTCACCGTTATGAGGTGAGCACAACACATACTGCTCTAGAGATGCAGGGACGAGCACACAGGCCTGGTCAATGGGTGTGTGCAGCAACACTACCCGGTGACAGACGGAGAATCAAGGTCACAGGAACTCGTTGGGGAGGCCCATCTTAGATGTGATTCAGTGGGACTGAATATTGTGACGGAGAAGCCGAAGAATAGCATACATCTCTGCCCCACTACAAGTTTCCGATAATTGATTGGAAACGACGTTACTGCAGCACCCTCGATTTGGTCATTGTGGAAGCTCACATCCTTAGGAGCATCAAATTTTGCATCACTTCTGATGAGAGTTGGACAAGGTACAAGAGTTATCACGGTGGGCAGCGGGGCGATACAGGATCTCATAGTCATAGTTCATCATGATCACTGCCAAGCATTGAAGTTTCTGCGCTGTTGGATAGGCAAAAGTTTGGTAAGATGGAAAAAACTAGTGAGGGCCTAAGGATCCGTCAGTACGTAAAACTTCTGGCCATAGAGGTATTGGTGAGATTTCGACACGACTGCCAAGGTCTCCTTCGTAGTTGGCTGTAATTGACTTGAGCTTTGTTGAGCATCTTAGCAGCAACAGCAGTCTTTCGGTCTGTGGCGAAGCTCTTGAGAGACGTTACAGCCCCAAAGCCATTGGAGGAGGAATGCATCGCGAGGTCCACTGGTTCATCGAGTTTAAAGTGAACCAGAACCCTGTAACTGTACAGCAGCGGTTTTAGCGTTTGGAAGGTATTTCTTTTTAAGGTGGCCAGATGAACTGAAATGTCTTCCACCAGAAGTCCTGTAATGATGCTGCGATCTGGGACGCATTAGGAAAGAAGCGGAGGTAATAAGAGATCTTTCCAAGTATAGCCTGAAGTTACGAGATATTCTTGGAGGTTGGGACTTCCCGAAAGCCTCCAAATGTATGGCAGAAGGACGAACTCCGAGTGCATCAATCATGTGAACAAGGTATTCGATCTCCCTGTTGAACCGGAGTCATGCATCAGCGTGGGCCGCGCAGGAATGGCCGTGAAGTCTGAAACGTCAGGTTACGGACTGATAACCACAACTGTTTGGTCGCTTCATTTTTCAAACATTGAACATTTTTTCACAACAACACACAAACCTAAAAAACGGAATGGATATCCCGAACGCCAAAAAGAACGCTGTTTGTGCACACACCAATGCCCATGATGAAGGCTACGAGACACCAGACCAAAAGTAAGGGGGAACACTGCCAGACCGAAAAGTAACAACATCCCATCATTGTTGTTACTATTTTGTTGTGTCCGAGAAGGGCAAAACAAGAGGGCGTTAGTACTGAACAAGTTTAATAGAAAACTCAAAATTCTCTCCAAACAGAACAAAAGTACATTATGCAACGTTTTGGAAAAATCAGAATACAAGCACGACGCTGATTACATTTGGGAACAGTGCGCTCTTCTCGGTGTGGCGTGCACTTACATGCTATGTAGGGAGCACAGGAACACAACATTTATCCCAGCGTTCTGGATGTTGCGCCAAGGCACGTAGCGGATTAATCTGACATGGTTGGCTGAGTACTATTTCCCCTGTAGACTCTGTAGTTCGTTGTCAGAGGGACCGCGGACGCAGCAGTGCAGTTACCACGCAAGTGCGGTCAGCCAGTCCTCACACTGCCCTCTACACGACACGCTGAGTGTTCTGCGGCCCCGAGGTACTGAGTACTACGGAGCGGACGTCTACCACACCACACTAACTTTAACCTCTCTGCATCCATTTTCAGATCCTCTCATTTGCCTACCCGGTAAAGTGATACAACATATCCCCCGATCCGTAGAAGGAGAAGTTTGCTTCTTTCATGACGTTCCGCAAATTTGTAAATAATTTGATATGAGGAAATTTGCTGAAAGGCAGATGGTAACGATCTAAATGTTAAAAACAGTTTGTTAAGCTTATTGGATTTAACTTCGGGGTCATCAGTCCCTAAACTTACAAGCTACTTATGAAATAACTTATATTTCAGACAACATAAACATCCATGGCCAAGGGAGATTCGAACCCCCGACTGCGAACGGCCTCGCGCATCGGAGCATAGAGCCTCAATCCGCTCGGCCACTCCACCGCGGCCGATCGTTATGTACATAAACTGGTCGAATAACTGTGAAAAATTTCAAGTCGGCCACAAGATGTTGGACGTCCCCGTCTCATTACACACTGATGAGGATAAACATGCAGTGAATAAAGAAAGGGAAGCATTTGCTGTGAAAAATAATAATTTTAATAATTTGAAATAATTGTTTCACTGTTATGGGATCGTTCGTAAAAGTGACGACTAATATGACGATACATATTCAAAAACGGTAGTTTTACGATCAGTAAAAGTTTCTTAGATTCCCGTAATTCTTTACTTTCTAGAACCGAATAGTGTCTATCGTAATAAATCTCATACCAGCCATGACCCATCTGTAATGACCACGATGTCGATGAGACGTAAATCCAAACCTTCCTTCTTCGAGTGCTTTGGTATCAATGACCTTCGTTACCACGCAGTGGGCGGGCAAGACGGCCCGACCTATCAGCCTAACGCAACAGTGCCCAGCTTGCTGAAGACTGCGTCGCCACTATATCTCGAGACTCGTCATTAGAGATCGCAACTACGACGGCAGAACGGTTATGCATTGGAAACTTCAAAGGTAGCTGGTGACGTAAAAGTTATATTGTGGAGTCGAATGTGGAGTACCTGTGTAAATGGACAAATTTTTATTGACCATGCGACTTTATGTGTCTTCTTATTTTGACCAACCACAACATATACGTATTGCTCTAATTGCGACTCATTAAATGAAATATGGATCAATCTACTCTAAGGGCCAAGCCGCAAATATCTGCCTTCATGTTCATCCTCTAAATTAGCTGCAAATGATACCTTGTACCTGTGCTCCTGCTGTGAAACTATCTATGTTTAAGCTAACATTTGCGCATAATAATGATATATAAAATAGAGATAATGATTAATTAATTAATTCTCATATGAAATCATATACTCTATTCAACTACAATTTCGAAGTAAGATTAGAAAAAATACTTAAAATGTCACGCATTACCTTCTGACGACGGAGCCGTTTGCTGCACAGATTCTAAGAGTCTCAACTAATCACTTCGTCTTCTTCCAAGACGAGACATAAAGTGTTCCTCCAAGCCCCAAGGAGCTCTTCACTCGTACTGTCCACGTATTTTACTTTTCCTACTACTGTTTCCTGTCCTAACCAGTGGCTCATAGGCAAACAGCCATCCCCTACAAATGTAGCATTATTCCTAACAGAAAAGATCTGTTTTGACTTGACCACTTCCATACTAACTTTCAAATTCAAATGTTCAAATGTCTGTAAATCTATCGGACCAAACTTCGTGGTCATCAAATGTTCAAATGTTTGTATAGTCTATGGGACTTAACTACGGGGACATCAGTCCCTAAACTTACAAACTACTTATAAACTACTTACGAACTAGGACGGTACAAATATCCATGCCCGAGGGGGGATTCCAACCCCCGACCGCAGTGGCCGTGAAGACCGTGACTGGAGCGCCTTAGTCCCCTCGGCCACCGCGGCCGGCTCGTGGTCATCAGTCCGTAGCTTACGAACTACTTAAACCTAGATAAACTAACCTACGGACAAACACACACACCCATGCTCCAGGGAGGACTCGAACCTCCACGGCGAGCAACCGCGCGCTCCGCAGCAAGACGCCTTAGATCGCTCGGCTACTACACCGCGGCCATAAAAACTTTACATTTTATAATATTATATAGAAATTTCATATCAGTCACCTTGTGACAATTTATAACAGTACAAATGATGTCTGAAATAAATCAGTCGTTATGTGCTTGACTGCTGACACTACACAATATTTATCTAAATTCACTGGCAAAAGTAGACAGTTATTCAGACTTATCCATTAAATAGATATATGAAGATGAGGATAACAGGCGCGTATGATGCTGCTTGCAATTCCCGAGTTACGAGGAATGATACAATTACCTGACCGTATTTCATAATAAATTATCGTAACAAGTATAATAAATCCACAAATGTATGTTTCATTCAAGATTATAGCTTGAGGTAATAAGCTATCATCTAAGTCATAGTGCGTTGAAATCGCATGGCGTATTCGAACGTTGGTAATTTGAAGTTTAATTTTACAATATTCAGATACTGCTGATTTGACTTTTGTAATTTTAGAGATATTAAAAATATTGTTTGTTCATGAGATGCACCTATTTTTTCTAAGTTCATTAGTATTTTTGGATTTGCTTTAGGTCAATTTGGTGAGATATTATTGAAAATTGTGTTTTCAAGTATGGCAATCTTTTAATTGAGTTGCAGTCTCCATACTGACTGCCATCTTTGCATAAGATGAGAACAGTCCTGTCCGTGTGCAGCGTCGTCGCATTAGCGATGGGTAACACCCACAACCAGGTATCTCTGAAAACCAGACGAAGCCTCTACATCTACATCTACATGGGATAGTCTGCATATCACATTTAAGTGCCTGGCAGAGGGTTCATCGAACCAACATTATACTATTTATCTCCTATTCAATTCTCGAATAGCGCGCGGGAAGAAAGAACACCTGAATCTCTCTGTTCGAGCTCTGATTTCTCATATTTTATTCTGATGATCATTTCTACCTATGTAAGTGGGAGTCAACAATATATTTTCGCATTCGGAGGAGAATGCTGGCGATTGGAGTTTCGTAAGCAGCCCACGCCGCAGCGATAAGTGCCTTTGTTGTAATGATTCCCATCCCAGATCCTGTATCATTTCCGTAACGCTGTCTCCCCTGTATTGTGACAATACGAAACGAGCTGCTCCCCAGCTGCACGCTACCACCTGATTCGTGCCTGCTTCTTGGCAAGCAATGTTCTCCATATACGCCTCCACTTTTATTTAGTAATGTGACATATAAAGTAGCAGCAAATTTCGCTAATTCTACATGAGAAATGAAAAATAAAATATTTCATGTTCGTTCGACAATTGTTTAAATAAGGTTGTGGTGGTGTATGAAGAACCATGGACTCCTAAGATCTATAAAGATAAATCATAATTTGAAAATAACACAAATTATAATAAATTTGGCATAATTAATAAATACCCAATACTGTTCCTGTAGATCACATTACCTCACTTTGATTTCTCGCACTCGGGCTTATTCTCAATTATAATGACTCTGCACATTACTGCTCTTTGGTGTCGTACTTGCGCTTATATCTGAATCGTCCGCGGACCAATAGCCACTAACGCAATTGTGCGCCAGCGCCATTTAAGTGCCCGCGTCGGCATATGTGCTAATCTACAACCACCATCAGTTTTATAAGATGATGTCTGTTAACAAACGTCCGCATTATAGCTACCAGTAACTATCTGTTCGAACGAAACCCTATAGTTCAGGAACTGAACGCCATCCCCAGTGGAATCGATGCATTCACAAACCTATACCACAGTCCAAGAAATTTCAATCTATACAAATTACAAACTAACCAAGCTCTACTTTTCTAACAGTTTGTCCACGTTTCCACAGGAAAATATTTCCGTCCATAGTCCGACTGAAATCCATTAATTTAATGTGAGATCTGAACAATATTATTGCCCCTTTATCTCCTTCTAAGCAACTCATTACTTACTTAAATAAGTTATGCAGTATATTTATCTCCAAATCTTACATCAGTCAAAATTGATCCCATAATATTTACAATCATCCGCCTACTTAAAGCCCCTTGCTAAATTTCTTAAAAATATTAAATCACAGCATATTTCTTATCAATTTATTAAGTTTCCGAACCCTTCGCACCAAATTTTGAACAAGCAATTACTCCAAAAAATAAATTCAGATTTTGGACATAATCCTCCACCTACAAAAAAAATCCCCTCATAAATTCTTCATTAAAAAGAATCTAACATACGAAAAGTATTCTCGCAAATTAATTGTTTTACTGTTTCATTCAAACAAATAATCGATATTTGCAAACTCCACACAATCAAAATGTGTCTTTTTACATATCTTTTTGCACAAATTTCTTTTTCCGAAATATTCTCTTCCCTTATAACCGTTATTACCGTATGGGCAATACGCTGGTTTCCTCTTAACAGATTTTTTAATTTCACCCTCTTTCTCGTCCACTCTAATTCAAATTCCAGGTATCATTCTAAACGGTTCAAAGAAATATTTTATTTGCACAAAAATCGGTACTCAACACAACACACTTTACAAGACAACTTACCATAAAGCATCTTATATTAAACTGAAAATCATTACACTTGGCATTATTAATCTTTACACTACTAACCGGAAAGGTCACTAGTTATCTGTCCTTAATTCTGAAACTTTAAAGAAGAGCGGACACATTACTTCCAGAATCAAGAAGAACACTTATCTTCTCCTGCCCTATCTCGGTTTCCAGTATGGACTGCACGTTAATTATCTCTTCCTCTCTCAATAGATCATTTTCAATTTAGAACCCATTTTTCTCCATAAAAATAGAACACAAAATTTCTGGCCACCACTCATATTTCATTATCTCCACTATATAATTCACGAAATATCTTCTTCGTCCCTTTTTCATGCTTTTCCCCTTGAAGCTCCCTTTCTATTGTAAATAGCTCCTTTATCCACCATTCTGGTGATAGTGACTTCATAGTTCTCCCAAACAATCTCCAGTCGTCAACAGAAATCTCACTTTTGCGTTTATCAAATCACAACGTTCAAATGTTTGTAAATCTATCGGACCAAACTGCGTGGTCATCAGTTTGTAGCTTACAAACTACTTAAACTAAGGTAAACTAACCTAATGACAACACACACACCCATGCTCCAGGGAGGACTCGAACCTCCGAAGACGAGCAACCGCGCGCTCCGGAGCGAGGCGCCTTAGACCGCTCGGCTTCTACACCGTGGCTTGCGTTTTCAAACAATTCAGTATTAACTTCATCACTTAATACTTTATCTTTCCCATTTATCCATAAATTTTGCTCATATGAACAGATATAGTACCATCGTCATTTTCAACCATATAAATACACAGCTTTGTTTATAACACACTATTCTCAATATCATTCGTCACCATCCATTAACAGTTCATAAGCCCAACAAGAGCCATTGTTTCACCTTCATCTGTAGAAATAAATGCACAGATACCTTGCCGGCCGCGGTGGCCGAGCGCTCTGCGGCGCGCCAGGCACAGTCTGCACGGCCACTACCGTCGGGGGTTCGAATCCCCCCACGGTCATGGATTTTTGTACCGTCCTTAGTATCAGTTATTTCATAAGTAGTTTGTAATTTTAGGGACTGATGACACCGTAGTTAAGTCCCATAAGCTCTACAAACATTTGAACATTTCACAGATACCTTCCTCAGCGGTATCTGTTTCAGTAGCTTCAACATCATCACCATCAACTAAATCATCACCAAACCGTTTCATTAATATATCCCCAACCATTGGAAAAACATGATAAATTTCATCACCCGCCAACGAGACCAACGCTATGCCGCTTTCTCTACAACACCTTGCCGCCGTTTCTTCACCCAGCACATTTCTAGCTGACGAGTCTACAAGCTCGCCGTCTTCACATAAATTAATGCTAACTTCCGCCGCTACGAATTAACATAAATTTGACTTAACTTTACCCTAATTTTCGCTACTAATAAATAACTTCCTAGAATTCTCTACACACTTTTCTTCCACCAAATCTAAACTAACTTCAGCCTCTCTCTTGCACTTATAAATATTTTTCACACACACATACATTCGCTCATACATATTCATATCACAACACACCAACGTATGCAATCATTTTCAGCATTTTCGACTGCCGCATAAATTCCGTTACCTCGTGTCCTTTTCTACGCCGATTTATCCTACGATTTGACATCTGGTTCGTCCACAGGGTAGTGTTATTGGTCCTCTGCTGTTCTCTATATACATATGAAATTTGGGAGAAAATCTAAGCAGCGCTCTTAGGTTGTTTGCAGATGACGCCATCATTTACCGTCTAATAAAATCAGCTGAAGATCAAAACCAACTGCAGAACGATCTAAATAAGATATCACTATGGGTAATATTTGGCAATTGACTCTAAATAATGAGAAGTGTTGTCCACAGGAGTGGACAAGATAAAACAATCAAAAGTGACGGCCATAAACTCCACCAAATACGTAGGTATTACTATTGCTTCAGACTTAAACTGGAAATAATACGTAGATAATGTCGTGGGAAAGGCGTACCAGAGACTCAGTTTTATTCTACATCTACATATATACTCCGCAATCCACCGAAAGTTCCGTGGCGCAGGTTACTCTGTACGACTACTGGGCATTTCCTTTCCCAAATAGAACGGCGAAAAAAAGAATGCCTATATGCCTCCGTACCAGCCCTAATTTCTCTTGTCTTTGTGATCACTACGCGAAATGTAAGCAGGCGGCAGGAAGATCGTACTACACTCATCTTCAAATTCCGACCCTCTAAATTTCCTCAACAAAAATTCACGAAAATAACGTCGTCTTTCCTCCAGAGATCCCCAATTGAGTTCCCGAAGCATTTCCGTCACACACTGATCTGCTGCGGGTCACAAACACTTGAGCAATACTCAAGACGTGGTCGTACAAGCGTTTTATACGCGGTCTCCTTTGCAGATGAAGTACAGCTTCCCGAGATTCTCGCAATATACCGAAGTCGGCTGTTCGCTTTAATCACAACTGTCCTTACATGTTCGTTCCATTTCATATCGCTCTGCAATGTTACGCCTAGATATTTGAACGACGCGACAGCATCAAGAAGCTCACTACTAATGCTGTATTGGAACATTATGGGATTGTTTTACTTACTCATGCGCATAATCTAACAATTTTGTACATTGAGAGCTAGTTGCCAGTTTTCGCACTAACTACAAATCTTGTCTAAGTCATCCTGTATTCTATTAAGGTCAATTAAAGACGACACCCTCCCATACACCACAGCCTCATCAGCAAACAGACGATAATTACAAGTTACTCTGTCCATCAGATCATTTATATAGATAGAAAATAATAGCGGTCCTATCACACTCCCAGGGGCACACCTGACGATACAGTCGTCTCTGATGAACACTCGCCGTTGAGAACAACGTAATGCCTTGTGTTACTTAGGAAGTCTTTCAACCAGTCACAAATCTGTGAACCTATTCCACATTATCGTATATTCGATAGCAGTCTGCAGTGTGCCACAGCGACAAACGCCTTTTTTAAGTCGAGAAAAACACAATCCGCCTGTTGCCCTTCATCCATGGCTTACAAGATGTCATGTGAGAAAAGGGCAATCTGAGTTTAACATTAACGATGTTTCCTAAACCCGTGCTGATTCATAGAAAGACGTTTTTTCCGTCTCAAGGAAATTTACTATATTCGAACTGGGAAGATTCTCCAAAATTCTACAGGAAACGGATGTCTACGATATTGGCCTGTAATTATAGTTCTCATTCCTTTCTTATAAATGGGAGTCACCTGCTCTTCTTTCCAATTACTTGGTACTTTGCACTAAATTAAAGATTGGCCAAAAATGCAAGCTAAGTAAGGGGCCAATACCGCAGAATACTCTTTGTAAAACCGAACTGGTTTTCCATCCGGACCAGCAGACTTCATCGTATTTAGCTCTCTCAGCTGCTTCTCTATACCCGAAATACCTATGCCTATGTCCTCCATTTCGGAATTAATGCGTTGATCTAATGATGGTACATTCGTGTGGTCTTCCTTCGTGAAAGATTTCTAAAAGTTAAATTTAGAACCTTCCGTTTGCTTTCTTCTATTACTGCTCGGAATGATCAACGAAGGACTGGATAGTCGGCTTTGACCCACTTATCGATTTTACATAAGACCACATTTTTTTCCGGGTTCTCGTAAAGATCTTTTGGTAAGGTATGGCTGTGATAATTATTGTATGCTTTGATCTTTTTATTGACACAAGAATACCTATCAACTTTTGGCTGCCAACATTTGCGTGCTCTTTTATGAAGCGAGAGTGCAACAGTCTTTGCTTTCTCAGCAGCTTTCTAACATTATTATTATGCCACGGTGGATCTTTTCCATCCTAAATCGACTGTACAGGCATATATTTCTCTAACCCTTTATGTACAATTTAGACCGCCGGCCGCAGTGGCCGAGCGGTTTGCGGCCCGCCAGTCACAGTCTGCACAGCCGCTACGGTCGGGGGTTCGAATCCCCCCTCGGGCATGGATGTTTGTGTCGTCTTTAGTCTAAGGTAGTTCATAAGTAGTTTGTAAGTTTAGGGACTGATTACGCCGCAGTTAAGTCCCTTAAGCGTAACAAACATTTGAACATATCATTTGAAATTTAGTCCACAATTCCTCTACATCCACAGTACCGGAACAAATCAATGTCAATTCATTTTCTAAGTGCGAGCCTAACAATTGCTTTTCGGCTCTTCCTAACAAAATCACACTCCTAGCCTTCTTGATTGGTTTATGAACTTTGGTCACCATCGACGCTATGACGATATCATGATCACTAACTGCTGTCTCTACACAGACATCGTTAATAAGGTCAGGCCTGTTCGTAGGTATAAGGTCTAAAATATTTCCATTGCTTGTGGGTTACCAGTTTAACTGTTCAAGACAGTTTTCGGAGATTGTATCCAAAAGTAGCTCGCAAGACTGCTTGTCTGTACAGACTGAAATGTAACTAGAGAGGTCCGAATCTATACTCTTAAGGCTGAAGTAACCCCCGACTAATATTACAGGGCCCAGATACCTACGCACTACCTGGTGTAGACTTTCTTTGAATGACTCTAAAACTGATATGGCAGCACTGGGGGGGCCGCTAATACACCCAACTATTAACTTTATTTCTCTTAAACTTTTTATACGGGCCCAGATAACTTCACAACTACTTTCACGCTCGATCTCAGTAGAAAAAATATCTTTGACCACAGCGATGAACACTTTCCCTCCAGTTGTATCATATATATATTTCCGATATACAATCCACGCCTCGCTAAATATTTCTGAACTTGCCACGTCATGATTTAGCCCGCTTTCGGTGCCTAAAACCGCAATAATTTCCATGCAGTGAGGGAAATTCGGGAATTTTGTTTTTAATACCTTGAAAGTTCACGGCTAAGATTTTAATAGTAAAATTTTTGGGTCGAACGCCGCGTGAATTCGCTGTCTGAATGTTGACAGGCGAGTGCTCATCAGAGCTAGCGCCCAGCCTAAAAAAGCCGTATGTGCGCTCCACAAGTACTCTACTACCCGAATAGCCCTTTCCTTAGTGTTGTGTAGCCCTGATCTATCTAGGGGCGTCCTACAATTCCCCATCCCGCAGATCGAGAAATCTGCAGCCATGACTGTCACAGAGTCGGCTAAGCCTCTGGATCAGACCCTCCACTCAGCTCCAAAGCAAAGGACCTCCATCAACCCTGGGAACAATGCTACAAATCGACAGCTCTGCTCGCAACCCGCGTGCGAGGGCAGCAGCCTCCACCAATTCCGACAGCCGCCCGTAGGAACTGATGATGTCCTCAGAACTCAAGCGACAATCGTCATTGGTACCGACGTGAGCCACGACTTGCAGTCGACTACACCCCGTACCCTCGACAGCCGCCGGCAAGGCCGCCTCCACATCTCGGATGAGGCCCCCCGGCAGACACACCGAGTGCACGTTGGACTTCTTTCCGGATCTCGATGCTACCGGTCTAAGGGGCTCCATCACGCGCCTAACATTGGAGCTCCCAATAACTAATAATCCCTTCATCCCGTGCACCTGCTCCGCCCCTGCTGAAAGGGGTAGCCACACGTCCACTCACAGGACGAACGGGCGTGGACGGAAGGTCGGCCTCCACATTGACCTTCCGTCTTCAGCGACGAGAACGCCGTACAACCCGCCACTACCCTTGCGGAGAGGGCGGCTCGACCATTTCCGGTACACCTGAAGGTGCCTCGGTAGCACGGACAGAGGGCGGAGAATGAGACACATGAGGTGTCCCACTCGACATACCACCGCTGCACCAGACAGCAGCCTCAAGACGGCTGACCGTAGCCAACGAACTGCGGCCAACTCCTCCTGCGTCCGCACACAACAGGCACACACCCTATCCATCCTACCGAAACAATTAACTGCAGAGAGTAAAAATCTAAATAATCAACTTTTAACTAGTCTAGTGCTTTAATAAAGGCGGCTGGCAGCTGACTGAACTGTGGTCAGTGGTAACTACACTGTCAAACCAACGAAAATGAGTCGGGCTGTTTTCAAAATAACAAGAAAAACTATGGAATACTCTGTTATCAGACGTGCGGGAAGGGTTATTGGCAGAACCCTTAAACGATGCAACAGAAGCACTTAACAAGCTGCATACACTAACTACGCCTGTCCGTTCTTTTTTGGAGTATTGCTGCCCAGTGTGGGATCTTTATCAGGTGAGTTTGACGGAGGACATCGAAAGAGTCCAAAGAAGGGCAGCTCTTTTTGTATTTTTGCGAAACAGGGGAGACAGCATTACGGAAATGATACAGGATCTGGGATGGGAATCGTTACAACAACGGCGTTTATCGCTGCTGCGTGTTCTACTTACGAAACTCCAATCACCAACAATTTCCAACGAATGCGAAAATATATTGTTGACTCCCACATACATAGGTAGAAATGATCATCGGAATAAAATACCAGAAATCAGAGCTCGAACGTAGAGATTCAGGTGTTCTTCTTTCCCGCGCTATTCGAGAATGGAACGGGAGATAAATAGTATAAAGGTGGTTCGATGAACCCTCTGCCAGGCACTTAAATGTGATTTGCAGAGTATCCTATGTAGATATGAACTTCTGGTAGTAAATTTTGTGGTTAAATTGATGTTAATTCCTTTAACGCTTGCGTAGTGGCATTCCTCTTAAAATCCAGCTGACTGAACTTCCTGTTTTACATTTAAGTAGGAGAAGTAACCTAGTATTGATAGTGTTGTGTCAGTACAAGTAATCTGTAGCGAGATAAATGATTAATCAGACGCTCAGTGCCAGGTTATTTCTTCATATATTGTCGTATAATACTTTTCAGTGCCTCCACTATTTTCTACTTCTTCATTAATTTAAATCGGTTTCTATGAGATATAAGATGGCACAAAATCTACGTAGGTATGATAAAATCAGCAATAATCGTGAAATCTTTACTTCTTAAAGACAGGCAATTCTCGCAAATCACTATGCTCTTATTAGTTGTACAAGTCTCATCTTACTTTCACAACCCCAGCAGTACTAATCTGGCGCCTTCAAAATATGAATGTAACTGATTTGATTGTTTTTATACCTCATAATACCTATTTAATTATAAGCTTCTATCTGAGCAGAGTCATTACGTCACTCGGTGTTTCGCCAAGAGGGAGGAGTGTACGATGAATTTTATTGATATTAATTCTGTAGTTTTTAGCCATTTTTACGGCCAGAGTAGTTGTGAGAGGGCCCACGTGCCGTACCGTTGGTGCTGATGCTGCGAAGTCGTTGCTGATGCAGCACCGCCCAGGTCAACAACGTGCTTTTCCGAATCTCTTAAAAGAGAGTAGCGAAGCCACGAGCCTCTCTACTGTTACTAAACACTGTACACGTCTGATCGGTACTGAAGACATGGAAGATTACCTCACTTCCTCCCGCTGCGTCGGCCCAAGTACTTCCCTTTCGTAAATAAATCACTATAATGTCAATGATGACTCCTGTTTATCATACTGAAACTCTCTGCGTCTCCTGTTGCTAACAACCGTAGCGTGGCCGTTGTGTACAGTCTATAACCGCCGGAAGAACCTCCTCCATATTTTGGTATTTCGAAATGTTCAAAGGTTTGTTAAGCTTAAGGGACTTAACTTAGTGGTCGTCAAAATGTTCAAATGTTTGTAGAGTCTATGGGACTATTGGGTCATCAGTCCGTAAACTTACAAACTACTTATGAACTACCTTAAACTAAAGACGGTACAAACATCCATCCCCGAGGGGGGGACTCAAACCCCCGACCGTAGCGGTTGTGCAGACTGTGACTGGCGCGCCGCAGACCGCTCGGCCACTGCGGCCGGCTTGGTATTTCGGCAAGAAAACAGAGTGCCCATTGGTTTTTTTCTCACGGCCTTTTTCTATAGGGATCTATCATACGCCTGACATTGGAGGTTCCAACGAAAAGAAACCCAGCGTCTGTGGATACTTTGAACTATCAGAAGAATCGGCCACCATCTCAACAGGCGATTCAGCCCGTGCTGTTAGAGGTATTATCAGCAGTAACAAACCTACTGCTTAGGTGTAAGGGACAGCCTTACGGCCATTCCCTAATTTCGCCTCCCGGCTGGGTACACGTTATCAACTATTAACATACGCAATAATGTCGTAAATTCCGTAAACATGAATCAATATGAAACTGTCTTACATTTTTTTAATCGCGCAGTTTTAATTATGGAATCAATTTTTTATTTCCTATCTTGCATATCTGTGAGATAGCTCAAAATTTCTTAGATAGGACTTAACTTTTAAGTTAGGATACACAAATGTTTAGTTTTGTTCCGTATATAATTATTATATACTCTGATCAGCCACAACATTGCAACTATCTATCAAATAGCCAGTATGTCCATCACTGGCATCGATGACAGCCTCGACGTCTTCGCATAGTACCAATGAGATGTTGGTAGATCACTGGAAGGAGTTTGCACCATATCTACGAACATACATCACTAAATTCCCATAAATTCGGGAGCGAGTGGTGGTGACCTTTGACATCTCGTCCAATCACATCCCAGAGGTTTTCTTTCGAGTCCATATCTGCTAATTTGGATGGGCTGCAGGGTCTTCCTCTGCCAAACCTCTCACACTCTACACGTACACCCATACACCGCAAGCCACCTTCCTTTTACAGTCAGCTATGGTTAGCGGGAGAAATTATTACCTGAACACCTCCGTGTGGCCCCTAAACTCTCTGATCTCATCCTCGTGGTCGCCTCGGGATTATGAGTAGGAGGAAGCAATATTTTGGTTGACTCATCATGAGACATAAGCTCTCGGAACCTTTATAGAAGATTGTAGCGTGAAACAGAACATCTCTCTTCCAGCATCTGCCACAGGACTTTCCTAAGCATCACTGTGACGCTTTCGCTTTTACTAAAGGAGCCTGTAAAGAAGCATGCTGCTCTCCATAGGATCTTCTCTATGTCCTCTATTATCCCTCCCTGGTAAAGATCCCACACTGGTTAACAATACTGAAGCGCTGGCTGAACGAGTGTATTGGTAATCCGCCTCCTCTGATGACGGGCTACACTTCCTGAGAATTCCTGCAATTCATCTCAGTCTAACATCTGTGTTACCGAAGAATGATTTTATATGGCCGTTATATTATAACTGGCAACCTATGTCTGCTCCCAAATATTATAGTGCCGTAACTATTTCAAGTGTTTGTCCTGCTATTGCAGGGTTAGATACAGTGGCGGACTAACGCTGTTGGAGGCCCGGGGCGGCGGCGAAACGAAAGGATGCCCCCCGCACACTTGGAAATACGTGTATTGCTACAAAAAAGAATTGGAGACCCCTACCAGGACGAGAGGCACGGGACGGTCTGAAAAAATAGCTTTCGAGATTTGAAGGCCCCGGCAGAACGAGATGCCAAGCGCGCTCAAAAAAGAAAAAAAAAAGTCATTTCCAAGTATTTGGAGGCCCCCGATGACCGGAGACCTGGGGAGGTCCGCCCCCTCTGTCCCTCCGTCTCCCTTAGTCCGCCAATGGTTAGATAATAAACGATCTTTCTTTCTAGGAAACGGGCAACTTTCCATTTTTTTATGTTCACGCTCAATTTCCATTCCCCACAACATGCGCCAATACGCTACAGATCCTCCTGCATTTCACCAGCCTCTTTCAACATCTAAACAAACTATAGCTTCATCCACAAAAGTCACATTGAACTTCTGATGATATCTACAAGGTCATTTATATATATTGTGAAAAGCAAAGGTCGTATAATACTTACCTGGGGCACGCCTGAAATCGGCGAGGGCACACGTGACGTACCGCTGGTACTGATGTTGCGACTTGGCCCAGGCGAACAATAAGCTTTTTCGGATCTTTTATACTGGCAGCGGAGCTCTGAGTTACTAGCTACGGCACGCGTCGGATCGGTCTTGAAGAGACGCAAGTTTACCGCATTTCCTCCCACTATGTAGGCCCTTGTATTCCTTTTCCTAAATAAATAATTGAAATGTCAATCATGATTTTAATTTATCATCCTGACATTCAACGCCTATCCTGTAGCCCACAAGCCTAGCTTGGCCAGTCTGCCGGCCGCAGTGGCCGAGGGGACTGAGGCGCTTCAGTCACGGTCTGCACGACCACTACGGTCGGGGGTTCGAATCCCCCCTCGGGCATGGATATTTGTGACGTCCTAGTTCGTAAGTAGTTCATAAGTAGTTTGTAAGTTTAGGGACTGATGTCCCCGTAGTTAAGTCCCATAAGCTGTACAAACATTTGAACATTTTGGCCAGTCTCTACATCTGGTAACAGAAGTGGGATATAACCTGCAACCTATTACTAAAAGCTATCCAAAATAACACATCCGCACACACGCCTTATTTCCTTTCGGCGTACGAGAGCGTTGGATAGCTGTTCGCCATCCTACCAGTGTCCTCTGATTTCGCTACGTGAGGCGCGCCGGTGTGCGCGCTGCAACGAAGCAGCTCTCGTTCCCGTGCGACTGGGTTCTGTGCGGCGTGATAATGCGCTGCTGACCGTCAAATTGGCCGGGTACGACACGATGCACGACGTGTAGCGGGTGCGCACGACTGCGGATGCGACTACGTCACCGCCGGCCAGATGGCTGCCTGCCTTCATCGGGCCGGGGATTCGGGTCCTGCTCCTGTTACACGTCGACTACGCATTGCCTGCCGGCTGTATTCCGACAAAGTCGTCACGACACGCATCTTGAAGACGTCGACCGTCAGGATTAAACTTATTTTCTGTCACTCGTATGCTTTCAGTATCAGAATAACAATTAATTAGTCGTGAGATGAGGCCTGAAATAATTCTTTTAATTGAGATTTACCAATGCTTGCAGTGTTTTCCAAGCAGTATTAATTTTGCATTATTTAATTGAAGTGTGGTACTATGCTTGTGTGATGAATGATGAAATTTTCAAAATGTAAGTTCGTGCAAAGAATGGTTAGAACTAGGGCTAAGGAAAAAATTGCACATAGCCAGGGAACTTCCACTGTAGCGGGTATTACTAATAATAATTAAGTGGTGAATGAGGTGAATATGGATCAATTAGATCACTTAAAGTAGCAAATTGTTGCGCTCGTGTTAGAAAATCAGCAACGGAAGGAAAGTTTGAATCAGGCAGTTGCAATGGCTGCAGGGTCTTGTGGGGACAAGAAAATACAAACAAATCCTCCAGCAGCAAGTGTATCCAATTCACAAACCACTATCTCTTCACCTAACGTAAGAACGACAATTAATCCTGTTGTAGACATTTCCTTGTCTAATTTTATAGTCTTTCTCGGGAAAGTCGAAAGAAAATGTGCACACGTTTATTCAAAATATTAGAGATTTGAGTCGTATGTTCGTGTGGTCGAGTGAGTTTCAGTTGAGTATTACTCGGCTTCAATTGTCTGGAGATGCCAGAAGCTATGTCGAGTCAGTAGATCCACTTAGAAATGCTTCTTCCTTCGAAACGCTTGTGTGCAGGTTATTGGAGCGTTTCGCAAATCACATAAATTGTTAGATTTTACCGGGATACGTTTTCTGCGTTGAAGGCAAAAACCAGCCGAGGACTTCGAATCATTTGCCGACAGAATCCGTGCTGTCTCTTGCCGAACATACGTTCCAACAGACTACCAGGAACACAATAATATCTTATTACGTGAAGCTGAGTCTCGTACAATTGATGTATTTGTAAAGGGGATTGATCTCAACATCTACATGGGATACTCTGCAGATCACATTTAAGTGCCTGGCAGTGGGTTCATCGAACCACCATTATACTATTTATCTCCCATTCCATTCTCGAATAGCGCGCGGGAAGAAAGAACACCTGAATCTCTCCGTTCGAGCTCTGATTTCTCGTATTTTATTGTGATGATCATATCTACCTTTGCAAGTTGTAGTTAACAATATATTTTCGCATTCGGAGGAGAATGTTAGCGATTTGAGTTTCGTAAGTAGCCCACGCCGCAGCGATAAACGCCGTTGTTTTAATGATTCCCATCCCAGATCCTGTATCATTTCCGTAACGCTGTCTCTCCTGTATCGTGACAATACGAAACGAGCTGCCCTTCTTTGGCCTCTTTCGATGTCCTCCGTCACACCCAACTGATAGGGATCCCACACTGGGCAGCAATACTCCAAGGACGGACGAGCGTAGTGTATGCAATTTCTTTAGTAGTTCTGTTGCATGTTTTAAGGGTTCTGCCAATAAAACTCAGTCTCTGATTCGCCTTTCCCACGACATTATCTACGTGTTCTATCCAAATTACGTCTGAAGTAATAGTACTTCTCAGGTATTTTATGGAGTTTATGGCCTTCAATTTTGACTGATTTATATTGTAAACAAAGTTTAATCGATTTGTTTTCGTACTCATGTGGACGACTTCGCACTTCTCATTATTTAGAGTCAATTGCTAATTTTTACACCATAGTGATATTTATATTGTTCTGCAGGTGGTTTTGATCTTCAGATGATTTTACTAGACGGTAAATGACGGCGTCATCTGCAAACAACCTAAGAAAGCTGCTTAGATTTTCTCCCAAATCGTTTTTGTAAATAAGGAACAGCAGAGGACCAATAACACTACCCTGTGGAACGCCTGATATCACCTCTGTTTTAGTCGATGCCTTACTATCAATTACTACGAACTGTGTCCTGTCTGACAGGAAATCCCCTATCCAGTCACAAATTTGGGGCGATATACCATAACCACGCAATTTGATTAAAAGCCTTTTGTGAGGTACGGTATCTACAACTACATCTATCTACATCTACATAGATACTCTGCAAATCACATTTAAGTGCCTGGCAGAGGGTTCATTAACCACTTTCATAGCTTTTCTCTACCGTTCCATTCTCTAATAGCGCGCGGGAAGAAAGAACACCTAAATCGTTCCGTTTTCGATCTGATTTCTCTTATTTTATTGGGATGGTCATGTCTCCCTAAGTAGGTGGATGCAAGCAAAATATTTTCACATTCATAAGTAAAAGTCGGTGATTGAAACTTCGCAAACAGATCACGCCGCAATGAATAACGTCTTTCTTTTAATGATTTCCACCCCAATTCGTGCAACATTTCCGTGACGCTTCCCTCCCCCCCCCCCCCCCCGCCGTAACGTGATAAAACAAAACGAGCTGCCCTTCTCTGAACCTTCTCAATATCTTCCGTCAGTCCCACCTGGTGAGGGTCCCACAAGGGGCAACAGTACTCCAGGAGAGGACGCACAAGTGTGATGTAGGCAGTCTCTTTGGTGGAGCTGGTGCATTTTCGAAGCGTTCTGCCAATGAAACGTAACCTTTGATTCGCATTCCCCACAATATTTTCTATGTGTTCTCTCCAGTCAAAGTTGTTCGTAATTGTAACTCCTAGGTATTTGGTAGAATTTACGACCTTAAGGTTTGACTGATTTATCGCGTAATTGAAGGTCAGTGGATTTCTTTTAGTGGTCATGTGTATTACTTCACACTTTTCTTTATTTAGTGCCTTCTGGAAATCAAGAAATACGAAATCGATTTGCGGACCCTTGTCTATAGCACCCATCACTTTGTGTGAATAAAGAGCTAGTTGTGTTTCGCATGAACGACATTTTCTAAATCCCTGTTGACCTTGGGTCAATAGATCGTTCTGTTCGAGATAATTCATAATATATGAATACAGGATATGTTCCACAACCCTGCTGCAAATTGACGTCAATGAAATAGGTCTGTAGTTTAGTGGGTTACTCCTACTGCCTTTCTAGAATATAGGTGTGACCTGTGCAACTTTCCAATCTTTTGGTACAGATCCTTCTATGAGAGAGAGATTGTATATAGCTGTTAAGTAGGAGCTATCGCTTCAGCATAATCATATAGAAATCTAATGGGTATACAATCCGGACCAGAAGACTTGTTCTTGTTAACTGATTTTAGTTGCTGCACTACTCCGATGATATCTACTTGAACGTTACTCATTACGGCCACTGTTCGTAATTCGAAATCTGAAATATTGGTTTCGTCTTCTTTGGTGAATGAGTTTCTAAAAGTTATATTTAGTAACTCTGCTTTAGTAGCGCTGTCGTCGGCAGGATCGCCATTACTATCACGTAGTGAGGGTATTGTTTGTTTTGCCCCTACTATATTTAACATATGACAAAAATCTCTTTGGGTTTTCAGTCAAATTTCGAGAAAGAGTTTCGTTGTGGTAAGTATTGTACGCATCTCGCATTGAAATCCTCAGAACAGGAAGTGAAATAGAGTCGCGTCTCCAGATATGTTACGAGAATCGGTACCGCAGGAAGCGAAGCAATTTGTAACTGCTGCAAGCCGTGCAAATAATGCGCGTCACGTTTTTATGACAGGTGCCCGGTGTAGTCGCTGTCAACGCTCCGAACAACGTGCACACGAATGCAGAACACCGTGTTGTGCGTCTTGTCAAGAAATAGGTGATATACAACAGGCGTGCCCTAGACTGCGGCACTCGCAAAATATGAATTTGCCTAGTAGTAGAGGCGGTTGCCGAGTAAATAACGGGGGCAGAAATTCGGGAAACGCATCGGGAATCGGTGTAGCCACCGGCCCGAGCTCCTATTGACGCAATTACTCCGGTGAAAAGTTTGGTAATGTGACGTTGATCGGAGAATTAGATGCGGCAAAAGTAAAAATACTTTTCGATACCGGAGTGCTGGTGAGTTTATTGTTCGCCCCGCTTGCCTTGTGGCAGCAACGCTGTTGTCTGAGTGGGTTAGGAAATGAAATAATACGCCACGTAGGCTCGCGGGAAATTAACTCAAAATGGGTAAAGAAGTATTTGAACTTATAGTAGAGGTACGGTCACGGGAGCCGGCCGCGGTGGCCGAGGAGACTGAGGCGCTTCAGTCACGGTCTGCACGGCCACTACGGTCGGGGGTTCGAATCCCCCCTCGGGCATGGATATTTGTGCCGTCTTTAGTATAAGGTAGTTCATAAGTAGTTTGAAAGTTTAGGGACTGATGACCCCGTAGTTAAGTCCCATAAGCTTAACAAACATTTGAACTGTCACGGGAAAATCCAGATTATGACCTGCTCCTGGGGAGTGATTTCCTTCGCTGTTTTCGTGGTGCAGTTGACTATGGTTCGCATATTGTCCAAATAGGTGAGCAAGAATTGCTATTCGGTTTCGACAGTACTGTACAGTCGTCTCAGAAGAGCATGAAAGAATCCATCCTGCCAATCTCAGAAGATCGACCCATTTCAGTGCTAAAGTCAACTGACTGCGAAACTATACACAGTGGAATGGGAAGAATTCTCTAGGCGAGGGAAAAATCTAAATTTCCAACTAACTGGTGGATCCGATCCCCAGAAATGAGTTACTTGATGATTTACAAGTACCAGTTGAATTGAATGTAGAAGTATTTTTGCCAGTTAGTACTGATAATTATGGCAGGGCAGATGCTAAAATACCGAAGGGGACAGTTTTAGCAAGGATACAGAAGTTGTGTGCAAATGAAATTGCGGAAAGGTAAGACGAAGAGAAATTTGGGGACAGGAAAAAATTAAGATTTGGAAATGTATATGCAAATAATGTAAGCTAGTAATAATTCTGACTTAAAGCCATGATATTAAGATCGGAGTATTGCTTCAGTGCAGCCGGTAGGCGACAGATGGTAAAAGCTGGTAAGAACCACGACAGGTGCTACAATAGGTCTGGTTCTCATGGGACAAAGCAGTGGCAAGTTTCCCCGAATTCTATGGAACTCCCCGAGTGGCAGGCACTGGACGCCAATTGGCTGTAAGACTGGCGGTCAAGCGCCAAAACGAGATCATACTTTTATTTATACTTAATAAATAAATAAATTATTTATTTTATGTCAAATTCAAGTTAGGAAACCACTCAAAGCCAAGCTATGCCCTGACTAGGTAAAACATATTAACTATCGCTAAATTCATAAACAAAACAGTACAAGACGGACGATGCACGGCTGCCATGTTTACGCGCCAAAATGCGGAGCGAAGGCAGCCTTCCAACGAGCCGCCACACTTCAGTTCATAACTCGCACTCGAGGAGTAACATGACGCATATGTAGGCTGTCATAAGACATGGTTTACATCATTTTAGAACAATGCAAACTAGCAATATATTGAACTTTCAGTTAAAACAATGTGTGGCAAGTGTGAATTATTATCCGGTTTGCTGGTTTTCGGCGTTCATTAAATAAATCAGCTGGCAACCTAAGGACTTCAGTTTTATTCCGTAATTAGATGAGTTCCTGCCAATAGTTTGATAGTTTCAGCCTCTCTTCAAAAAACCTCCGAGTTGGTTGCTATCATCTGCGTGGGGACATCTATAGAAGACGTCGGTTGGTGAACTTTAGAGTTTCTACTCTTCACACAGTGCAGTGGGTAGTAACTATACAACCCTCACGTACACTGTCATTGTGGTACAAACGCAAACTGTTTTGCGTCATCCATGGTAACATGGAGGAGTAGACAAAATGATAGAGGACCGGTTTAGCACAACCCCCTGTAGACATTTTTCCCATTGTAAGCTTCACAAACGCCTTAAAACAGAAATTACAAGAAAAGTTGATGCATTTGCCTGACAACGACAAGAATTTGTTGCATTCAGTACTTGAAGAATTTAGTACAGTTTTTGAAGAATGTAGAGACTTACCTACTACAAATTTGACGTAACATGAGATTTCCACTGGAGATGCTAGGCCGATCAGTCAAAAACCATATACGATTCCACATTATTTGAAACGTGTAGTTGAGCAGATCATTACAGCCGGCCACGGTGGGCGAGGGGACTGAGGCGCTCCAGTCACGGTCTGCACGGCCACTACGGTCGGGGGTTCGAATCCCCCCTCGGGCATGGATATTTGTGTCGTCCTTAGGATTAGCTAGTTCATAAGTAGTTTGTAAGTTTAGGGACTGATGACCCCGTAGTTAAGTCCCATAAGCTTAACAAACATTTGAACATTTTGAGATCATTACAAAACAGCTGGAAGCGGAGATAACACAACCGTCGTGCAGTCGCTGGTGTAGCCCCATCGTCATTGTTCCGAAACAGACGCAAGATGGTAAAAAGCTTATCGAATATGTGTGGTCATGCATGCCTTAAACACAGTAACAACTCCAGACTCATACTCACTTCCGAGAATAAATGAAACTCTGGACCATGTAGTTAACGGACAATATTTCAAGACATGCGGTCCGGTTATCTTTAAATTCCTCTTGCTTCAGCAGATCGCGCAAAGACAGCATTTGTAGGGCTATTAGGACATTATGAATATCTGGATTATGGAATGCACCAGCAAAGTTCCAAAGGATTGCAGATTTATTACTGAGGGGATTAACACCTTCCACGTGTCTAGTTTATGTAGATGACATTATAGTGTTTTCCAGTTCCATAGAACAACGACTAAGAGCTTTACTGTTATGTATACATAATGCAAATCTTAGCCTGAAATTAGAAAAATGCAAATTTGCAGAACCACAACTTAACTATTTGGGCCACATAATTTCAGCTAATAGTGTTCAACCTGATCAACAGTTAACTGATGGAGTAAAAGATTTCCCTTCCCATCGAAGTGTGAAAGAATTACGGTCATCCTTGGTTTATCAAATTATCATCATCGTATTGTGACTGAGTATGCCACTATTGACAAACCCCTCACCAAATTGTTAATGAAGGCAGTAAAATTTACATTAACCCCTGAGTGTGAAACAGAACTGCTCAAATTAAAAGAAATTCTAACACAATCACTTGCTTTGACTTACTCAGATTTTTGAGAAACCTTTCTTTCTCTCCAGTGAAGCCAGCGATTTTGCAATCGGATGAGTACTTGGCCTAGTACATGGGGTCTTTGAACGCCCAATTGGGTATGCATCTAGGCAATTAAATCAAGGCAAGCTCAACTACTGTGCAACAGAAAAGAAGCTGTTAGCTCTAGTGTACGTAGTGAACTATTTTATGTGTCACTTATACGGGAGAAAATTTACTGTTGTGACTGATCATGCTGTCTCAATGTGGTTGTTGAGCCTCAAGGACACAGTAGTAGACTGAATAGGTTGGCCCTTAAGTTAAGCGAGTTTGATTATTCGGTAAGGCACAAACCAGGAATACTCAATCAGAATGCAGATGCATTAACTCACTAAGTTCGGTATATGCAGGCCATTGAGGTTCTGATTGCTGAACAAGAAAAAAACACAGCAAAATGATGAGGAATGCAAACAATTTGCAGCATCCCCAAATTTCTTGGTTATTGACAAAATCCACTATCATAAGACATCCGTAGGGAATCGCTTGGTTGTTCCAAAATCGCTTAGGGAAAGGAATTTACAGCAATCACATGACCGTATAAAAGCATGCCACAGTGATAAAGAAGGCAACCAGTGCAAGAATAGCATCAAATGTTCAAAATGTTCAAATGTTTGTTAAGCTTATGGGACTTAACTACGGGGTCATCAGTCCCTAAACTTACAAACTACTTATGAACTACTTACGAACTAGGACGGCACAAATATCCATGCCCAAGGGGGGATTCGAACCCCCGACGGTAGTGGCCGTGCTGACTGTGACTGAAGCGCCTCAGTCACCTCGGCCACCGCGGCCGGCAAGAACAGCATCACAGTTCTGGTGGCCCCCTGCTAAAAAAAGGATGTTGAGAGTTATGTACAGACTTGCTTAGCATGTGCACAAAGAGCACAATAAGTAATACCAAAAATACCCCTTCAAACTCTTCCCAAGTCCATGAAACAGCCCAGTGTGTTCATACAATGCAAGAAAGCATGAATCAATTGGGTGCACTTCGTTTGAAGTAGTATACGGACACAAAATGCGTTCGCCATTCCAACTAGATTCGTGGCCTCCAGATGTTGATGTTCCAAAGATAAAACAATTGTTTCGACGATTGAAAACTGTCTGGAAGCAAGCAAAGAAAAACAATGCTGCTGCTATCATAAGAGAGGTTAAACGAAGTCAAAAGAATGCATGAATTCCGGATTATAAGCCTGGACGGTAGGTGTTGCTGATGAATCCGGCTGTAAAGCGAGGACAGACAAAGAAGTTCACACCTCTTTGGGAAGGCAGTTACCAAATCACACGCCTAGCCTCACCAGTAAATGTAGAATTACAGTTGCCTGACAGAGTAGTTGTAGTACACTTTGACCAGATACAACGTTACCAGGGACGTCATGGTAGCGGGCAGCAGAACTCAGCTGATGCAGTGTCCCAGATCCGTAAAGGACAGTTGCATGTTCTGAAACCATGTACTACTTGGCAGCATGCTGTTAAACGCCGGATAATCTAAGATTAGCCTCCATACCAGATCCATTCTAAGGACTGAACAGGCATTATGTATTGAGGACAAAGGATTATAGGAGTTGCTGCTAGCTACTGAAAGATTTATTATTAGTAATGTATTTAATTCATGATTAATATATCTGTAAGTACAATATGTTATTCATCTTGTCCATTGTTTTTAGGTGAGTTGAATTGGAAGTTGCAACTGTGTGATAGCTAGTTTAAAGATAAAGTAGTTGAAGTATGACAACGTATTCTAATATTTTATGTTTCATGACAATGTCCATTAGTTTGACACATAACAGCTGATTTGAAGGCCCTAGTGTCAGCACTTGTATTAACATGGAGTTCAACAGCAGGTAGTATAATTTTTTTGGCGGTGGATACGCTAAAGGATTTAATGGTAAAATGATGTGAATTCCTGCAACACTTGGGTAGTAGCAGTCCTGGAAAAGTATTGAGCATACTAAACTCACTATTTTACTTGTAATTATGAAACATAACCCATACCGAGTTGTGATCTGTCAATAGAGGTACTCTGTTGTGCGAATAATAACAACAGAGTCAATTTTATGTCCTAGTCATTTCTTCACACATAATAACTCTTTTGCCTCCACTGTTTTCCACTTCTTCCATGAGACAACATTTTACCAAATCCCTGTAGGTTTGGTACAAATGACCTAGAATCATATGCTCCTTATCCTTTACAGACTTATAATACTTTTCCATTGTAGCACAATTTCGTGTTCTTGATGAAAGGAAAATAGACCGACAGGCCAGTGAGACTATTTTTCTAGTCTGTCATGATATCACGTATACATTGGATATCTTCCCCACCCTTGTAGTATCCTTCCTACAGTTTATTTCCTCCCTAAGAAATATGTTTATCAATAAATGAGAGATTGATCCCCAGTAGCCACCGATTATGCCGTTTAGTATGGTTTTTAACTACCCATTCAACATTTTGTTATAAATTTTCACTTTCATGTTCAGTTTAGAATGCCCTGACCTGTTGCTGTAACTTTCTAATTCTACTAATAAGGAATTAGTACCTTCTGAAATAATAACTTCACAACTGAAAGCCATTCTCATAAACAATTTTCTATTCTGTGGAGTTGTACTCTCAAAAATACTCCATCTAATTTACCTCATTTCCATTTCAAGTCTATTAATCAAAAGAATATTTATAGAATGAAGAATGCCCTTCTTTGGTTGCTGTTGTGAGAAATCCACACTGAAGAGAGAGCTCAAGCATCAGCAGATATTGGTTCGTAACTATGCATGTTGAACCCAATATGTTTGTGCATACATCCGTTTAAATTGGTTATGCACTAGCGTTGTGGGTAATATATGGGGAAAGGCACAGTTGTTGGCAGATTTAAGCATTTCATCACACGAAAAACTTAATTGTGAACTCATTTTTATTCCAGTTGAAAATATGTAAGTTTTATTTAATTTCTTGGTCTTTAATACACATTTTATGTTATTTTAACTAATGATTTTATAATTTTTCATAGGAAATTTATTCTGACTGAAATAACAGTGCAAAAAAAAACACAGTTGTTAGCAGGTAAGTTACAGTACTTGTACTCCATTGTATAGGTCTTGGCAGGTTAGAAAAAAAACGAAGATATTAATTTCAAAAGAAACAGTTGCATTACTTATTCACTCTCTTCCCATATGAAACCATCATCTGAATTTCCGTCATGCACTTTCAAACACAGATGACAAATGAAATGCACTTTATCCTCATCAACATCGGGTATATGTACCTGATGACTTTTTGGGACACACTTTTCGTGAAAAAGTTTGTTACACATGGAGCACTTCAGTGAGTCTTCTTTATGTGGTTTGATATTTCTAGCACAGGTATAACAGAGGCCTTGCTTACAGGATTTCATACGATCTGCACCAATTTCTGGGCTGTTATAAGTAAGCTTCATTGCCTTTGAAGATTCACCTATTTTTTTTTTTTTTTTGGCATTCTGTTCCTTCAGGTCCTTCTTTTCATCCCTTTTTCTTTTTCTCTCAAGATTCCTTCCCTCATCTTCTTTCTTTTTATTACCTTTTCTTTATGAATTATTTTCCAGGCTTCGCTTGGTACTACAAAGGGAAGCCGTTGAATTTGTCGCTTTCCTTATCTAATTGGTGATTCAGGCCACGCCAGAATGAAATGTAATTTGGGGGAATAAATTTGTTTATCAGGGGGCCTCACTCGTAGAATCCTTTGATTTGGCGTAGTGTCATCTCCTGTTGTGTCAGAATTTACAGATCCTGGCAAAATAGCTCCTACTCTTTCAGCTGCATTGTTTATCGTTAAAGTATTATCATCTTCCACTCTGGCTGTAAAAGACATAGATGTGTACTCGAACTCTTCCCTTGTATTTAGAGCTGCATCGGCAGTGCCAAGGACTGCGAGCGTGAAGGTCGGAGTGAGAGTTTAAAATAGAGAAAGATTAATTTCTAAAACTCACAACCACCAGTTGCGAACCAAATTCCTAAACATGCAAAAACACTGGAACTGTTATTGCGACTGTCTGATTCGTTTTCTAGGGGATGATATCACACGTTCGCAGCTTTCCTTCCCTGCATATGATTAACAAAACAAATTCATAATAAATTCAAGTTCATGAGAGAAAAGGGTGTACTAACTACTATTTTTAAAAACACGTGAAAGTTCACTTCATGTTGTTTATTTCACAATATTTGAACCCTGTGGCTGATACGTCTGTACGTCGACACATTTACCGAATAAAGTTATAGCTCGTGAGCCCCCAGACAAAAATGAATGTTTGTCGCGAATTGTTTTCACACCACTTGGCTGACTCAAACACCGTTTATGTTCATGCCTATGCGACGACACGTTTTACATTAACAAATCACAGTCACTTTAATTCAATGCGATGCACACCTTGTTCCACCGGCTAAATATTCACAAACACACAGTAGCACTCGATTTAACTTGGTACAGTCTACAACGAGCAACCACACGTGGCGTTTGCCACAGACAAATCTCAAGTCCCCACCTCGAGATCCACATGCCGACCCACTGCAGAGCGACGCCACCCGGCCAGTTCTCCACGTGGTCCCGAGTCCTCACTTCCTGCCCAGGCGCGCGCGCGCGCCAAAAGCTCAACTGCCGGGGTTTTTTCCCCTACGTCAACAACTTCCCCATGTGAACTGTTCTAACCGATTTGCCAACGTACAGCACTCAGACAATACATTTCTAAAACTTTACTTAAAATCAAAATAATTACACTACACATTAAACAAATATTTTCTTACGTTTTTATATTAGTATAAACATCCTTTGTACTGTTTATCATAATCGTGCAATTTCTTATACCATAGATAAGTGATTTAACTGAATACTTCAAGATAAAATACAAGAGATTAATTGAAAATAAAATGAGAAATTGTTAATATATTATTTTTATAAACAAACATTGCCATGCTAGTTGTGTAACTGTCTTGTCTTCGTTGGTAATTTATTACTTTTCATTGTCAACTAAACATATTACGTTAGATGTGACTGTATCAGCTAATGTATTGTTTATTTATCAACAGGCTATTTTGTAATGAGGGCCTTAAAGGTTCCTAACTGCATCGTATTACTTCAAATGCCAGTAGTATTACAATATTTGTGCATTGCACTGTGCCTGGCACTCGCCATTGTCCCTCTCTCCCCTCACCGGAAACGAACTGGAAAATCCTAAGTTGGAACAAGCCACCAACGTCGGCCTGCTCGCTGGCCTCCCATCAGCTACAAGCACACAGCAAATCTCAACGTGGAGAATTTCTACCTATGGCCTAACTATAAATGTTGTCACCCAACTGTGTACATACATTGCTACCATAATTAATAAGATTAAAATTGTGTGACATTTAGTGCATTGGCATGGTCAATGTTTGCAGTGAACTTCATACTGTTTAATTATCAAATGCTATTAATTAGCAATATTTCTATTGGGCGGTAATCTCACAATACCCCCACTTGCGGCATCAAAACCATGTGCAGGATGGCGCAAGAAGCACCAAAATTTATACTTTCAAATGAGCAAAATTTAAAATTACGAAATTATGGAATCGGATTAACTCAAACACTATACCTATTATGACCTCAACTAATGCAAAATAAATAAATAAATAAACAGGGCAGTGAGATTATTTCCCAATATTTGTACCATTAAGACCACTTATAGTGTGTGCATATTTTTAAGAAAAGAAACCTTATAACTAATTACATCCATGAAATTTAAGTGTGCCTGCTGTTTATACACAGAATTGGCACCAAATTTATAACATTATTAAACTTTAGTCTTTAGAGAACCTTGTCCTACATGGAAAAACTAGAATTCTCACTATAAAAACTCTTGATGGTGCACTCTCCACTTGTTTAAAGGAAATCTCTCACCACTTTGACACTGAGAACCCCAGAGTCATCGTTGCAGCAACTCTGGTCCATGGTGTACGGTCCTATGTCTTCGTCATTTCAGCCAACATGCTGTTGCAGCTTAGATTCATGGCACTGGATCAAGCGTTCTTGTTCACACACGTCATATGCACCCTACATGGAACAGGAAGAGCAGAAGGCACTCATGAGTCAACATAGACAAACGTATGTCTGGACACCAGGATTCGGTTGGATTTGCATCCCACCCCTCTGCCATCCAGACTTGGTGCAATTGAAACTAAGCATTGAGACATGTACAGTAACATGCAAATCAACAAAATTAAGAACTCATAGTGGCTTGTGTTAGTCATTATCAGATTAACCGAAAACCACCATGCCTGCACTCTCATCAGCCATAGCTTCAGATGAAACATACAAGAGAATATGTGTCCTACTTGGAGAATTACTCCATCAAATAAAAAAACTACCTGCCTGTGTCAAAAATATATCTTAAAGCTCAAATGATACTACCAAAAGAATGTTATCATAGAGAATTTTCTCTTCTATCATAATGACACCTACAAACATAAATACAAATCCTACCCCCTCGCACCAAAAAAATTAATTTTGCTGGTGTGAGATTTGAATTTGGATCCCTGTCATCAGCCTCATGTGCTTTCCACAAGTATTCCCCACAATAAAATATCTAAGGTTAAAGTCTAATTTCAAAATTAGTTTATCACAAAACATCTACAATTTTTTAAATAAAATATCACCAAACCCTATTGATACTCAGGCTAGACAGAAAAATAGTTCTCATCAATTGTTGTTGCAGAAATTGTTCAGTCAACAGTTGAGCACCATTAAAGAAACCAAAATGTGTTATCAGAAACAGTTTAATATAACAATGCAGAGCATTCCATAATAGACACGTTATCTACCAGACACTCAAAGAGCCAGACATTAAAGAGCAAACACTTTCTCTCATTGAAACATTTCTCAATCCAACCCACCTTTAGCCAAAACAGCCACAACAAACATACATACCTCACTTCTGACCCATATGGTCAGTCACACCCACATATGCAACACTGTCAGCTGACATTTTCATCACAAATTATCTAAGCCACAGACCCCACTGCTTGCATCAATGTCCACCACTTTCTCATTCTCCAAGTCACCCCACAACTCACACCACATATCCAGCCCTGCTCACATATACACACACATAAACAGTACACTCCCACTTCCTCTATCCTTTAGTGTTGGCATACATACATACATATTTACCTCATGTACCACTGTTGAACTGCAAATTTGATACAAGCACATGTTTTAACACAAACAACAAAAGAAAAACATTTACAAAGAACAATTGTAAACTTGACCCTAATGCTTAAATATAAACACAAAAGTAGATACTAACACAGACCACAGAACAAATATACACAAATTCTTAACCTACTATCTACAATGCATTGAATCTCATATTTCATAATTTACACTGGTTTATGGCAGTTATTTGTGTAAACATGCCATTAAATCTTTATTACTTACAAAATTTTTGAATTTCACCCTCTTCATGCATCCCTCCAGACTTAATTCTAACACTTCATCTTTATACTCCAACTGAGCTTCATATTTGCACAGGAAACCACTTCCTAACATTAGATTTAAACAAAGTCCCTTTATGACTAATAAATCTTGAATAAACAGCTCCTCCTTAATGGTTACTTCAAATTCTGGATTCCCTGCATTTAACACTTCTATTTTTCTTGCAAATGCACACTTTTCTTTTTCCCATGCCCCTGGTTCTACAATCTTTAAATATTTTAAAAACCTGATCCAATCATCAGTCCCATAGTCATGCACTTCTTTGTTAATCCAACCTACATTCAACCCATCTTCATCCATGCATGTATATTGTTCACTATTATAAATGACAGAGGATTGTATCTTATTCTCCTTATCACCTGACCCCTCCTGTATCAGTTCATGTACCTCACTTATCTCATCATGATCTAAGGTACACATGCCTAATCCCCTTAATTGATCATACTCATTGTCCCCATTAACAAACTCTTTCAACACATTGTAATAAGTCTGGTCCCTATTATATTGTTTGTCTAGTCTGTCCAAGTAATCATATTTGTGCAATAGCCAATCATCTGGTGCCCACTTCCTAATCCAGTTTATTTTCCCAATTAAATTTCTGGTTTGTGCATCCACACTGTCAACTTGGCCTTCATTTACATTAGGTCCATTGTCATTTATTGTCTCTACTGGACCACATTTATTTACATTTAATTTAGAAAAACATTCACTCTCATTCATACATTCCACAACATCTATGCTGGCTCCAGTACCATCAATATTTACATTCTCACTTTCACATTCAGTCAACACTTGTGCCTCTGACCTATCCAAAATTATGGCTAACCCAACACTGTTTTTATCCTCTTTAATGTTGTTATCAAATAAACTTCCCACATCATACTTTCCTTTATTGTCCTTGTTTCTATCATTCCTCCTCCTGTTTGCCTTTCTTTTGTCATGTTGCCTAAACCAATCCGCAAAAATTTCCTCACTACCTATAACAGCATCCATTTGACACATACTTTCCTCTCTTTTCTCCCTTTCCTTGTTTACTCTATTTATGTTTTCTTCCCTCTTTTCTTTATCCTTGCCCTTGTGAACTCCTACTTCCTCTTTCCTATCATTATCTCTGTCCATGTGACATAGTTTTTCCTCCCTTCTCTCCCCATCTCTATTCCTACTGTAATTATGGTCATTTGATCCCCTGCTATCCCATCTTCTGGTCCTGTTATTAGAATAGCTCCTTGTCCCAAAACGGACCTCATTTGGAACAAATCTAAGTTTCCCTGATTCTGTCTCAGATTTTCTCTCCTACTGTTATCCCCATTCCTATTTCCACCTTCCTGTCTTTGATTTCTCCTATCATTTTCCCATGTTTCCCTCTGGCTTCTATTATCCCAGTTGTCTCCTCTGTTATTGTTACCTCTCCAATTTTCATTTAAATTCCTCTCTCTATTGTGGTTTCCCTGGTTATGACCCACATTTCTACTGCCTCTGTTTTCATTGTGGTTCACATGCTGTGTTCCCCTGATCTGTCGTTCCATAACTAAACCCTGGTCTATCTTTTCTACAAATTCAATGAAATTCTCAGCTGAATCTGTGGGATGGTGAATTAACTGCCAATGCAAATCTGCAGGTAACCTCCTACACAAAGTGGAGATTACTGCTAAAACACTCAAAGGTGTATCTAAATGCACTAGTTTGTCAAGTTCCTCCTGACAAAATTCCTTCATGCTCTGTTTCCCTTTCACATAGTTTGGCCCATTCAAGAATTCATTTTGTATCTTAGCTTGCTTGGCCTCCCCCCAATACTTATTTAAAAACAATTTTTCAAACGCCTCAAAAGTAACAAATTTATCAGCACACTGATTTGCCCAAGTTTGAGCAGAACAGTCAAGCATTCTCTTTGCTAACTTTACTTTACACTGGTCTGACATACCAGGCACAAATTGGTCCTTGCATGCAGCCAAAAAATCTACTGGATGATAATTACCCACTCCTGAAAACTTTTTGCCATTAGGTGTCTGCACCATGGACCAATTAGTGTTTCCTGATGCAGTACCCAATTCTAGATTATTTATTCTAGTGTTCACCTTCTCAATCTCAGTATTGTTTACTGTCACTACTTGTTCTATCTTTTTCCTAAAGTTACATTCTGTATTCTCTAATTTTCCTGACAACAAAGTTTTTGTTTCCTCAATACCTGCCACCATCCTCTTGTCAACCTCAGCCAACGCCTGCATAATGCCCTCAATCCTGTGATCACATATTTGTTTCACAGCATCTAACCTGTCTCCTACCTCAGTCTCAATAGCACCAATTCTGGCATGTATCTCCTTTTCCCTATTATCAAACCGTTCTGTTAGACTTCCTATCTTTTTGTCAATGTCTGTGATTATTTCTGCCTTTAATGCACACATTGAATTTTGTAGTGCCCCAATGTCTGCCTTAAAGTCTGCTTTCAATTCAGATTTTACAGTTCCTATTTCTGATTTTACAGTTCCTATTTCTGATTTTACAGTTCCTATTTCTGATTTTAAAATTGAGTTTGAATTTTCTATTTTTGATTCGAAATTTGAGTTTGAATTTTCTATTTTTGATTCTAAATTGAGCTAAAACTCGCTAACATGGCTGCGAACATCTCCGGTGTCAACAACATTCCCCCAGTATTTACGCTCTCTGGACTTTCTGGTATGCTACTTTCTGAATCTACGTCACTTGTCGACTTTTTGAACACCTGCTCCATGATTTAGTACCACAAGAAAGCTTGATTAACACACAAGAGTTTATAGCGCCAGCTGCTTTACTTATCTTTTAATCCACAAGTTGCTGCAACGAGCTGCGACGTCCCTAACGCTCGCTGCCGTCTTTTGTAGAAGCTGTGGCTGGAATATGTCCTCACTGCATCCCTTATCCTTTGTAGAATCGAATCTGCTGGGCCACGACGCTCCGTTGGCGACTTGCGAAGTCCCCACGATCACTGCCGTCCGTTGCAGAAGATGAAATTTGAGTGCGTTGAACCCGCGCGCCGCCGCTCACTGCTGCCGGTCCGATGCGCCGTCGATCGCCGGTTACGGATGCCCGCGCCCGAACTCCGCGTCACCAACCGTCTTTAACCGCGCGACGCGATTGCGTATCTTCCGATTGTGTTGTTTTGTCCACTATCACTGTCCTAAGAACACCCTACCTCTCTGTCCGAGCACGACCAGTGTGATTTATCCCGCTCTCTGCTGCCAGCCGCCACACACTTGAAATTGCCCGTCGCGTCCGCGCACTTGTTTGCAACTGTTCGTAACTGTTCACTGTCCTATACACACCCTAATCTCTCCGTCCGAGCAAGTCCAACGTGAACTAATCCCGGACGAGCCCCCAAATGCGAGGGTGAAGGTCGGGGTGAGAGTTTAAAATAGGGAAAGATTAATTTCTAAAACTCACAACCACCAGCTGCGAACCAAATTCCTAAACATGCAAAAACACTGGAACTGTTATTGCGACTGTCTGACTCGTTTTCTAGGGGATGATATCACACGTTCACAGCTTTCCTTCCCTGCATATGATTAACAAAACAAATTCATAATAAATTCAAGTTCATGAGAGAAAAGGGTGTTCTAACTACTATTTTTGAAAACACGTGAAAGTTCACTTCATGTTGTTTATTTCACAATATTTGAACCCTGTGGCTGATACGTCTGAACGTCGACACATTTACCGAATAAAGTTATAGCTCGTGAGCCCCCAGACAAAAATGAATATTTGTCGCGAATTGTTTTCACACCACGTGGCTGTCTCAAACGCCGTTTATGTTCATGCCTATGCGACGACACGTTTTACATTAACAAATCACAGTCACTTTAATTCATTGCGATGCACACCTTGTTCCACCGGCTAAATATTCACAAACACACAGTAGCACTCGATTTAACTTGGCACAGTCTACGACGAGCAACCACACGTGGCGATTGCCACAGACAAATCTCAAGTCCCCACCTCGAGATCCACATGCCGACCCACAGCAGAGCGACGCCACCCGGCCAGTTCTCCACGTGGTCCCGAGTCCTCACTTCCTACCCAGGCGCGCGCGCGCGCCAAAAGCTCGCAGGGGTTTTTTCCCCTACGTCATCAACTTCCCCATGTGAACTGTTCTAACCGATTTGTCAACGTACAGCGCTCAGCCAATACATTTCTAAAACTTTACTTAAAATCAAAATAATTACACTACACATTAAACAAATATTTTCTTACGTTTTTATATTAGTATAAACATCCTTTGTACTGTTTATCATAATCGTGCAATTTCTTATACCACAGATAAGTGATTTAACTGAATACTTCAAGATAAAATACAAAAGATTAATTGAAAATAAAATGAGAAATAGTTAATATATTATTTCTATAAACAAACATTGCCATGCTAGTTGTGTAACTGTCTTGTCTTCGTTGGTAATTTATTACTTTTCATTGTCAACTAAACATATTACGTTAGATGTGACTGTATCAGCTAATGTATTGTTTATTTATCAACAGGCTATTTTGTAATGAGGGTCTTAAAGGTTCCTAACTGCATCGTATTACTTCAAATGCCAGTAGTATTACATTATTTGTGCAATGCACTGTGCCTGGCACTCGCCATTGTCCCTCTCTCCCCTCACCGGAAACGAACTGGAAAATCCTAAGTTGGAATAAGCCACCAATGTCGGACTGCTTGCTGGCCTCCCGTCAGCTAAAAGCACACAGCAAATCTCAACATGGAGAATTTCTACCTATGGCCTAACTATAAATGTTGTCACCCAACTGTGTACATACATTGCTACCATAATTAATAAGATTAAAATTGTGTGACATTTAGTGCATTGGCATGGTCAATGTTTGCAGTGAACTTAATACTGTTTAATTATCAAATGCTATTAATTAGCAATATTTCTATTGGGCGGTAATCTCACAGGACGAAGGTGGTTTCATTAGCAGTGCTGGTTGATGGCTGTTCCTGTTTCTCAGTCACTAGTTTCCAACCATATTACTGAAAGTTTCGAAATCTAACTGGCGTATTTCATCCGTTTCATTTGCTTCTGTTGTCACACGTCCAACATTTTAACTTCCAAGACATTTTGTGAAATCCACTGCGTCTGCTTTCCAAGGGAATAGCCCACAGGTCCGGAAAACATTCTTTAGGGTCTCTGGTTTGACATGCTTGTCTAAGAAAGCTTTCAAGAGGGGCAGAACTGATCCTTAGTCAGGTCTTTTTCAGGATGATTATTCCCTCAATCAAGAACTCCTCTTCTCCACCCCTCTGTAATTGGCCTAAATGCTGCCACATCTACAGGTTGTAGAATGCGGGTGGCATTAGGATAAAGAGCTACAAGCACTGTACAAAGATGGGTGCACAATTCACCCACCTGACACGTTAGGTGACTTATGTGGCCATCAAAAGAAAGTATAACTTGAGTTTCGATATTATTGGTTTTGATAAATCGGGCAAATGTATTTCCAGTATACTCATAGAAGACTTTGTCCTTCATCCAGCCACTCTCTCTATGACCAATTCCCCATGAATCTGGGTCAGAACGAAGAACATCCCTAGGAATCCTTTGATAAGGAAAAATTAACATCAGTCCTGATGCAGAGAAGGAAAAAATAACTGTAACTGAAGTCTTAGATATTCCTCTTCCTATTTCACACACAGTTTTTCCCCCCTTTGATCGAGAAGCTTACTGCTTACTGGGTTTAATAAAAACATGTCCAATCACCATTAAATACTCTTGTTGGATCCTGTAATTTATCAAAATGACCATCTTTAAGGCACTGACTAATTTGCGTAAACCCATTAGGAATATCTTTCTCGCTCACACATCACTAGCTGCCGTCACAGCTTCACTAATTCTAAATTATATCTCTCGGTGTCTCCGAAGAAACGCTCGATACCGTCCAACCCCAGGTGGATTGTTTTTGAAAGGGTTTTCGTTCATTTCCAGAAACTCCTTTACACTGAAGATTATATCTTGGCACGTCTGGAAACCCTCATTACAGCTGTCTATTATCCATTTCAGTAAAGTCTCCTCTTCCTTTTCTGAAAGGACTGGCTGTGGTCCTCGCTTTGTTTTGATAACATCCCGATTCATGTGAAACTGGATTGTTGCTCTTGGGATATTGTATTTTTTGGCTGAAGCGTTTTATCATAGACCATTATTTACTACTTCAGTGGCAGCTGTTAGATCTTCAGGCAGGTATATCTGTATTTTAGATGACATATTAGATGTTGAGAATAACTATAACCAAAATATTTCCCTTAATTCGGCAGCAAATAAATTACAAACTTCAGTAATGCCAAGAAATGTACGACCCCATGCCAACTACTGTCACAGGATCTTACAGTTTATTGGCACCCATGCCAACTACTGTAATGGTCGAAGGAAATTTACTTCCAATTATATAAGAATACTGCTTGAGGTGAGGGCAAGCATATAAAAATACTTAATACCAAACATACATTTATAGTAGTTGGCTTGGGTTTACAAGAACTAGAAAGAAGCAAAATGTGATTACAGTTGTTGGCACCCAGCCGTCTAAGAACCTATACTATTAATTACTGTCTACATAAAAGAATTTTATTAAATTTCCGTTGGGTATGTACCCAGTTATTCGAAAGACGAGCGTTAAGAAAACCTTTAGAAATCACTGACTGTAAGCACCAACAATGTTGTAAATTTCACAGACACCAGCAATGGAATGTTGGAGGGAAGGGAGGTATAAAACAGTGTAGGCAACATTGTAACAAAAATTTTCCTTGCTTAGAGTGCCCAGTATACAATATATTTACCTTAATATAAGGAATCAAAGAATGAACTGCCAACAACTGTCACATGGCCAAGAACTGTACATTGCACCCTATGATATTATAGAGTAATCAATAGTTGTAAAGTGTGGCGCCACATTTCAGTTTCTTCCATGGAAGTTAGCAGTTTTATTGGAAATATTTATTTTATCGAATTCTTTGATTTTTACACTTTAGACAACATACATGGTATGGAATGAATCTAGCTACCATTAAATTAGGTATATCTACCAACTTCGCTCATTAATCTCTTCTTAAAAAAATGTTCAAATGTTTGTAAAGCTTATGGGACTTAACTACGGGGTCATCAGTCCCTAAACTTACAAACTACTTATGAAATACTTACAAACTAGGACGTCACAAATATCCATGCCCGAGGGGGGATTCGAACCCCCGACCGTAGTGGCCTTGCTGACCGTGACTGGAGCGCCTCAATCACCTCGGCCACCGCGGCCGGCCAATCTCTTCTTATATATAAAGCAGAGTGTCCATATGTTTGTACGTGTTGCACAGAAATCTACAGTTTTGTTCCAGTCTTTATGAAATTTAGTACACGTAAGCTTCAATCCATGAGAACGGTCGCCGTAACTGTAAGAATCACTTACGATACATAGTTCACGAGATATGACGTCATAAACAATGAGATGCGCGAAAAACTGCTGCATTTAGCGACAATGCTGCTGATTTTCTCCTAAACCAGTAGACCGATTTCAACCAAATTTGATACAAACATTCCTCACCATGAGGTAACAATTGCTGAAGGGTGAAGAATCACATGCGACACATGGTTCATAAGATATGATGTCATAAACAATAGGAATAGCAAAAAACGGCCACAGAATGCGGCGCGACTTTATAAATACGCTATATGAGAATTAGAGTACTTGGCGACTTGCAACAAACTTTAAACATAATTTCAAACCATAATTTTCTCGCTGACAACCATAGCAAAATGATGAAAGGAAAAATGTTTCTTGCTTACTACTTTTCCGCTGTTTACGGAGTAAAACTACGGCAATCGGTATGATATTACAATTTGTAATTTGTACACTCCAAATTGTTGGTGCAGGAAATTTTGCAGATAGTATACACACATATAGTTAAAAGTACCTTGTAAATTGTATCACAGTACGACACGTACTTCATTAGATATGAGCACATAATAACGTTCATGGAAAACCGCCCCATCAAGCACCAAGTTTTAATCTATTGCTTCTTTACTACAAATAGTATCCCCAAGCGATTTTACAACATACAGTTCTTATTCAAATAAATATATACCTGAAAAAATGGCAGGAATAAATAAATATCCGGCCAACGCCAGGTTTTCAGCTAGTGAGAATTATAATGTTATTTGTATATTACTTTTACCTCTTGATACATTGAATGGATCTATGTCAACATGCAATCACCTACAAATATTTTATTTACTTTCTTATTCACATAGCTTAGTTAAAGACATTTATGGTTGCAGTAATGTATCTCATTATTATAATACTTACAGTAAAAAAAAATCCACTGTCTTTGTATCAATCAAGTTCAGGGTACAAGATATTGTCATTAACTATATTTAATTTACTACTAGATATTCAAACAAAATCAGTTAAATCTCACTTGTTTTCTAAGCCTAGTTTTGCGTAGTTTCCTTATAACCTGATAAAGCAGTTGTAATGTTTAGCCATTAAGTCACTTTAGTCACAAAAAAGAGAAAATGAAGTTAACTATTGTTAACTGTTAGATTAACTATATTCATTAGATGATGATATTCCCCAACCAGTATACTTATACTCCTTGTACAAGTTTCAAGTTACTCCCACTACCTACCAGCACCAGTCTGGCGGCTGCTCTGTCCTGTCTGCCACCTCCGTAATGCTGCCGAACCTTAGATGCTGTTCATTGGAAGGCCAGTCACTTAAACGTTATTGTTAATGTTGTTTTGCGTCCTTCTAAATTTGCACAATATGATTGTAATTGTAGTGTTTGTGTTATACTCAATAATCCCTCTTTAGTTCTAAGCCCCTATCTGAGCAAAATTATTACGTCACTTGGACCTGTGTATTGGGGGTGGAGAGTACGGGGTGTATTTATTGTTATTAACTTCTTAACGGGCAAAATAATTTTCTGCCGTTTTTCACGGACAGAGCAATGAGGCGACGGTCCACGTGACGTACAGCCGGTGCTGATGCTGCGAAGTCAGCGCTGACGTTGCGGCGCGGCCCAGACGAACAATAAGTTGCCCTCGGATCTTTTATCCTTCCAACCGGAACATCTTTTATATATATTTTTTATACTGCTTTATAGAGGAACACCGGTCTCCCAGACCCCTACGACCCTTAAACTGTATTTTTCTCCACCTTCTTGACTCTTTCGCGCTTCTACGTTGTTTTCGTCACTCATTCATGTATAATGTGTTTTAAACTACACTGAAGAGCCAAGGAATCTGCCTTGCTAGCGTCCACTATGACGGTATCTCAGACCGCTGTTCCGTTCACTGGGTTACTCTGGCCGCGGAGCCACGAGCGGCTCTCTGTGGTACTAGCTACGGCACGCGTCGGATCGCTCTTGAAGAGACGCAAGATTACCGCATTTCTCCTCCGATGTAAGCCCCTTATTCCTTTTCCGAAATCAATAATTTCAGTGTCAATCAGGACTTCAATTTATCATCCTGACATTCAACCCCCTATCTTGTAGCCCACAAGCCTAGATTGGCCATTCTCTACAGCTAGGAACGCCACGATCCAATCACACAGGTGGTCTGATATTCCATCAATCGACAGTGAGGAACGGTATTGAATGCCTTGCAGAAATCAAGAAACACGGCATCAGCCGGCGATCCCGTATCTGCTGCCCTATGGATCTCGCGGATGAATAGCACGAGTTGTGTTTAACATGATCGCTGCTTTCAGAAACCATACTGATTCCTGCAAAGGAGATTTATGGTCTCCAGATATGACACAACAGCCGCGCGGGAGTTTATAAATCCTGCCCCCAGTAGCGTTACGTTCTGTGTAATGTATGTTAAATTCAATGCTGGGCATCGTCAGTATTAGATCATGTAAATAGGATGCATTTTTATTTTATTAACAAAATAAGTTCCCCATTTTGCTTGCGTTCGACCTGAATAAACATTTTAAGTTCAGTATAATTTTGACTTTCCTATAAATTGTAGTTTTCGAGCACGTTCCCCCTTTTATTTAATATTGTTTTCCACAGTGCTGAGAATAAGCTCAGATGCAATTTTTATATGTTTAAGTTCCGTTGCGCCATTAAATGTTTTTCTTAGCCATCTTTATGAAATAACTTTAATTGTGGTGGCTTGTTTATCAATGCCTGTGTGTAATTTTGTGTGAGCTGCGACATATATTGGCCACTGTATCGTCAACGTCCTGTTATTAGAGTAATTTGAACCAAGTCAGTTCTCAGTTTGGGCCAGGGAACAAGGTTTTGCTGCAGGGAGTAGCGGTAGTTTACAAGGACATTTTGCTAATTTTACTGCTAAAATTAAGCTTTTTTATAACAGTGAACTCTTATCTGGATGCCCCCAACCAGAATTAAGCTTTTATTTCGTACAGTGGCCCTCTTTCAGGGTGTCGATTATTATTTGAAATTTCACTCAATATGTGTGGTTACGTACACTTATTGCGCATGTTATAGAAACATTGCTACCGCGTATCTTTAGAACATGCGTACTTAACCCAGAATTACTACTTTAATACAACCTCTGACAAGTTCGTTGACTAGGCCTGTAACATTAACGTAGATTAAATATGAACTACAGTTATCTTACGATCCTTCGAAATAGTCACCTCCCATAACTGTGCATCGCTGAGCAATGCGATACGTGTCCTGGATATTTGCACAGAGTCTACCTTAGGGATGGTAATCAAAAGTGTCATCAAGTTTCGTTGAATGTAAAGAATATCGTCAAATCTGTTTCCTTCCAAAGCGAGTTCGAGTCGTGGGAATAGGAGGAAATGTGGACGATTGTGATCCGACGAGTGTGGTGGATGTTTTAAGTTGAACCACCCATTTTTCCAGAGGCTGTTTGACAATATTGGCTGTGTGTGACCGAGCGTTATTGTGGAACTTTAATATCCACCATAGTCACCGGATTTAAATAATTTAGATTTTATCCTTTTTCCTTGCTTTAAACCCGCTTTGAAAGGAAAGCGATTTGACGATGTTCCTGACATTAAACGAAACGTGATGAGGCTTTTGAACACCATCCCAAAGGAAGACTTCGTGAAAAGTTGCCAGGACATTTTTCGCCGAGCTCAAAGATGGATAATTATGTGAGGTGACTATTTCGAAAGAAAGTAACGTAACTGTAGTTCATAGTTCATCTACGTTAATGTTGTAGGACTATTCAACGAACTTCATTGTCGGGGGTTTTAATTTTGCATATTAAATTTGTTTTTAAAGACACGCACTGTGATGTTTCGAATTTAGCACTCTAAGCTACGCTAAGGTATTGGGTAATTCTAGTTAATTTTGATCAATTTCAATTGCATGACAGTTACACTATCGTATACACTTTTTATTAGTGGCAATGAACAAATTAAATATCATGACTTGGAAAAGGGCAAAGACTCCATTTAATGTACAGAAACCTATCTTAGCCATCACTAAGGTTAAGGTAAAATCGAAACTACTCAACTAGACACAAAGGAATTTCTGAACCATTGGTCGCCGCAGTGGAGTGGCCGGGCGATCTAAGGCGCCTTGCTGTGGAGCACGCGGTTGCTCACCGTCGGAGGTTCGAGTTCTCACTTCGTGCATGGCTGTGTGGATTGTCCTAAGTGTGAGCTACTTTAAATAGTTTGTAAATCTAGTGACCCCTTAACATAGCAGCTTGGTCCAATAGGTTTAGAAACATTTTTTCCACCGTAACCATGCCAAAACATGTACTCACGATTTTCTCGAAGTTGAATCATTTACAACAAGATGTTTTCGTGCCTCAACTAAGTTTGGAGAATCAAACAGAATCTTGCTTCACTTGTGAAAGACATGATCCATAATTACCTCAATAAATGCGAACAGAATGAAGCACAAGGATCTCGGAGAAGAATCGCAATTATTCCAATTGAAAAGAAAGGAAATAATTGCAAGACCATCAATTGGGGCTACTGCCCATAGTCTAAAGAAGACAAGTAAAAGCTATATGTAATACCGAGTTCATTTACCTTTTTACTGTGAAATGAAGTCACACTCAAACAAAAGTCGCTGAAGTTAATGAAAAAAGAGAGAGCAATTAATCACAACTAAGGAATCAATAGACAATAATAGAACACGTTAGTCGGAATGCGACCGCAGGTCTGCTGTTGTATTCGCCGGTGTCTGAATATTATGAACTGAAATGAATTTTCATTTTTCCTTCACTTGTCACTCACTTTTCATTTATTACTGCATTCTATTTCACTAATTTATTTATACACCTTACTGCATTCAACATTCCTCCACCATTCGGAAAAATTCGACTTTATATTTATGATTTGAACACTTATAAACCACCTAGTTCATTCAACATTCCTCCACTCTTAACATGTTAAAATCACTGTTCCAATAATGAATCTTCTACACTGTAGGAATCCGTACGCTTCACAATGTGTTAACTGAGATCACATATAACTCTATAACAAGTCGCTGCAATCTTAAGAGTTTCGTAGTACAAGCATACAGTATTGTAACAAGTGTTTATATATACAGGGTGTTTCAGGGTGGCTGGTGGTCATGAGACAGTGGGCCGTGCCCCAGGGGATAGCCACTCGGCCAGTAGGCTACGCTGTCGTAGCCTCCGCCCCCTAAACTTTGAAGGGTTTTAGCTCCCAAACTAACAGTGATAGGAATGTAGTTTAAATTGATTTGGACGCAGCTGGTTTCAACGAATCCAATGCACAATAGAAAAAAAACTATTGTTCCATTTAAAAAATTATATCTTTGTGCTGTAACTCTTTGGAGAATGATACAATAAACTATGTTCATAGCTCCGCAGAAATTGTAACACTTCTTGTGTTGACCTACCGCATTAAAATTTCCCGTAAACTATTATTTTATAAGTTACAGAGGCAAACACACTTAGTGAAACACCCTATCTATATATACATATATGAAATTATTACAAAAACAAGAAAAATGTAGTTTTTACATGTCGACAACATTACATTGCAACAAATTTTCACATACTTTATAATAATTTAGTTGCAAAATTATCCAAACCACAACATTATTATTACCAAATTGGTGTGTCTACTAATGATTAAAGTACGTAAATTTATTACACTAATGCCCAAAAGCATTTATAGAAGTAAATAGATTAGGAGTTTGGTATTCTATTAATAGGAATTTGATGAAGTTGTTTAGCTTGTTCTTTTGTCTCAAGTAAAAGAAAATTGTAGTAAGCAGGAGCACCAACAAAAAGGTTTTTAGTTTTGTTCTCACAATTTAGTTTTCATTCAAGTTGCATCATAACATTAGCATCAATTTTTCTTTGCTGTGCGTTTATAAAATTATCTACTGACTTCAGAACGGAGGAGTCGAGGGAGTCGTTCAGGTAAGGTAGGTTTTGTGTTGGAAAAACTTGCATGGGTCGCAAATCATATATTTAAAATATCTAAACAGCTAAAAGCCTTCTCTTTAAACGATTGGCTAAACTGTGTATTGACTAATAATACATCAAGAACGCATTAAATAAGTATTACTATTTACTATAACTTTAGTTAGGCACAGGAGACAATAGCGTACACGGTATCTCTAGAAACTGCATTTCAACAAAGCGCAGTGCCTATAGGGAGATAGGCTGTACATAAAATTCAGTCGAGTTTCGGGAGAGGGTAATGTGGGGCGACGGCGGGTATGTTACTCTTCATGTTGTGACATTACAGATACAGGGGGAAGCTGATTGTTTCCATGTGGAAGGGGGGTTTTGCCAGGCAGTTGGGTTCCCCAACCGGCCGGCTAACAGTTTGTGGATACAAGTAGTAAGATTTTTCCTAATGTACTCGGAAACCGGAAGCGCTCTTGGCTGAGCGAGGGCGTCTATTCCAGATTGCAACTGAAATACAATATAGCCACAAACATTATTCTAAAAATCCATATAAAATCAAGGAATCATCATACGGCAAATACGAGGCGCGTCCAGAGAGTAAGTTCTGTTTGGTTATATAAAACGAACGGGTACAGATACAGAAAAGATATTGATTGCACAAAAATCTACAACTGTTAAACTACTATTCTACATAGCTTCCGAAATTTTGTAGGCAATTGTCATAGCATGGCACAAGGTTTTGTGTGCCTTTTTCATAGAATGTTGCCGCCTGTGTATTCAACCATGTGGTAACATGTTCTTTCAGCTCGTCATTATCGTAGAAGTGTTGTCCACCAAGGACAGATTTTAGGTGTAAGAAAAGGATTACTGTCAAAAGATTTTTTTTTTTTTTTTTTTTTTTTTTTTTTTTTTTTTTTTTTTTTTTTTTTTACGATAATGTCTAACATCACACACCGAATGTGACCAAACTATTCTTACGGAAATTTCAATGGGATCTGTTTGATCTTCCTCCATACAGCTTGGAACTCTCTCCTAGCGACTTTCATCTTTTATTACACCTAAAATCTGTCCTTGTTGGTCAACACATCGACGATGATAAAGAACTGTTACCACAGGGTTGAATACACAGGCGGCAACCTTCTGTGAAGGATGCATGCAAAAACTTGTGGCACGCTATGACAAGTGCCTACAAAATTTCGGCAGTTATGTGGAAAAAGTAGTTTAACAGTTGTAGAATTTTGTGCAATAAAAATTTCTTCTGTATCTGTGTACAATTTCATTTTATCACCAAACGGAACTTACTTTCTGGACGTGCCTCGTATAATTATATGAATGAATTCAGGATACTTGGGAGAATGAAAAGCCGTAATTACAATTTAAATATCTCTTACAGATAAAAAGCCGATAAATTTCACTACTATAATAAGAATATTATAATACATACATTTACAATTATTTATACGTTCTGTTTATCAGTAACATTAATACGCAAATGGGCAGCATTGCACCATGCTACCTATCTTAAAAGACATACCACGTTAATTCCGTATTCTTTCAATAAACTTTATTTTACTGTCTTATCCTGCTTTTCGTTGAGGTAATAAAATTCTTGTGTCAGAAACACAAAACATTAACCCAGCAAAGTGCATTACATATATATATATATGTTGTTGTTATGGTCTTCAGTCCGGAGACTGGTTTGATGCAGCTCTCCACCCTACTCTATCCTGAGCAAGCCTTTTCATCTCCTCATAAGAACGACAACCCACATCCACTTGAATCTGCTTACTATACGCGTCTCTTGGTCTCCCTCTGCGATTTTTACCCCACACACTTCCCTCCAATGCTAAATTTATGATTCCCCGATGTCTAAGAATGTGTCCTACCAATCGATCCCTTCTTTTGGTCAGCGTATGCCAAATATTCCTTTTCTCACCAATTCTGTTCAATACCTCTTCATTAGTTATGCGATCTACCCACCTAATCTTCAGCATTCTTCTGTAGCACCACATTTCAAAAGCCTCTATTCTCTTCCTGTCCACACTGCTTATCGTCCATGTTTCACTCCCGTATAAGGCACACTCCACACAAATGCCTTCAGAAAAGACTTCCTTACACTGAAATTAATATTCGATGTTAGCAAGTTTCTCTTTTTCAAAAATGCTTTTCTTCCCATTGCCATTCTGCATTTTATATCCTCTGTACTGCGACCATCGCATGTTATTTTACTACCCAAGTAACAAAACTCATCTACCACCTTCATTGTTTCGTTACCTAATCTAATTCCTTCAGCATCGCCTTATTTTCTAAGACCGCAGTCCATTATTTTTGTTTTTCTCTTCCTAATGTTCATTTTATACGCTCTCTTCAACACACTGTCCATTCCATTCAACTGCTCTTCCAGGTCCTTTGCTGCCTCTGACAGAATTACAATGTCATCAGCAAAACGCAATGTTTTTATTTCTTCACCCTGAACTTTAATCCCTCTTCCAAATTTTTCCTTGCTTTCCTTCACCGCCTGCTCGATGTACAAATTGAATAACATAGGAGAAAGGCTACAACCCTGTCTTACTCCCTTCTCAACTGATGCTTCCCTTTCATGCCCTTCGAGTCTAATAACTGCGGTCTGGCTTTTGTACAAGTTGTAAATAACTCTCCTTTCCCTGTATTTTACTCCTGCTGACTTCAGAATTTGAAAGAGTGTATTCCAGTCAACATTGTCAAACGCTTTCTCCAAATCTACAAAAGCTAAAAATGTAGGTTTGCCTTTCCTTAATCTATCTTCTAAGATAAGACGTAAAGTGAGTATTGCCTCCCGGGTTCCTACGTTCCTCCTGAACCCAAACTGATCTTCCCCGAGGTCAGATTCTACCAGCTTTTCCATTCTCCTGTAGATAATTCGTGTTAAAATTTTGCAACCATTACTTATCAAACTGATGGTTCTATAATTTTCACACTTGTCTGCACCCGATTTCTTTGGAATGGGGATTATTACATTTTTCTTAAAGTCTGAGGGTATTTCGCCTGTCTTATACATCCTACACACCAGTTCAAATAGTTTTGTCATGGCTGGCTCTCACAGAGACTTTAGTAGCTCTGAGGGTATGTCATCTACTCCTGGGGCCTTGTTCCGACCTAGGTCTTTCAGGGCTCTGTCAAATTCATCTCTCAATATAGTATCTCCTATTTCATCTCGATCTACTTCCTCTTCCCTTCCTACAACATCGTCTCTAAGTTCATTTCCTTTGTAGAGCTGAAATGTCTCTTTTATTTTCCTGTAGGCGGTATCTACTTTTCCCCTTCTTATACATTCTTCTACAGATTTACACTTGGCTTCTAGCCACTCCTGCTTAGCCATTTTGCACTTCCTGTCAATCTCATTTCTTAGTCGTCTGTACTCCATTTTGCCAGATTCATTTACTGCATTTTTATTTATTCTCATTTCATCGATTAAATTTAGTATTTCCTGTGATATCCAAGGATTTTTTGTAGGTCTTGTCCTCTGCTGCCTTCACTATTTCATCTCTCAATGCTACCCATTCCTCTTCTACTGTTTTATTTCCACCTGTTTCTGTCAATTGTTGTCTAAATCTCCCTATGAAATTCTTAAGAACCTCTGGTTCCTTCAATTTATCCAGGTCCCATCTCCTTATTTTCCTACCTTTCTTCAGTTTTTTCAGTTTCAGCCTACAGTTCATGACTAACAAGTTATGGTCAGAGTCTATATCTGCCCCTGGGTATGTTTTACAGTTTATAACTTGGTTCCGAAATCTATGTCTTACCATTATAAAATCTATCTGGTATCTCCCGGTGTCTCCTGGTCTCTTCCATGTATACAACCTTCTTTTGTGATTCTTAAACCAGGTGTTTGTTATAACTAAATTATGTTCGGTGCAAAATTCTACCAGGCGGCTTCCTCTTTCATTCCTTTTGCCCAGACCATATTCACCTACTATCTTCCCTTCCCTTCCTTGTCCTACTACCGAATTCCAGTCTCCCATAACAATTAAGTTTTCCTCTCCCTTAATTGTCTGAATAATTTCCTTTAGCTCCTCATATATTTCTTCGATCTCCTCATCATCGGCAGAGCTAGTTGGCATATAAACCTGTACTACTGTTGTCGGTGTTGGCTTCGAATCTATCTTGACAATGATAATGCGATCATTGTGCTGCTCATAGTAGTTTACTCGCATTCCTATTTTCTTATTCATTATCAGTCCTACTCCTGTGATACCCCCAACTGATTTTGTATTTATAATCCTGTACTCACCTGACCAGAAATTCTGTTCATCCTGGCACCGAACTTCACTAATCCCCACTATATCTAACTTCAACCTATCCATTTCCCTTTTTAAATTTTCTAGCTTCCCTACCCGATTAAGGGATCTAACATTCCACGCTCCGATCCGTAGAATGCCAGTATTGTCTTTCCTGATGACAACATCCTCCTGAGTAGTCCCCGCCCGGAGATCCGAATGGGGGACTATTTTACCTCCGGAATATTTTACCCGAGAGGATGCCATCATCATATTTTCATACAGTAGAGCTGCATGTCCTCGGGAAAATTAACGGCTGTAGTTTCCCCTTGCTTTCAGCCGTTCGCAGTAACTGTGTGGCAAAGCCACATTAGCTGATGTTACAAGGCCAGATCAGTCAATCATCCAGACTGTTGCCCCTGTAACTACTGAAAAGGCTGCTGCCCCTCTTCAGGAACCGCACGTTTGTCTGGTCTCTCCACAGATACCCCTCCGCTGTGGTTGCACCTACGGTACGGCTATCTGCATCGTTGAGGCACGCAAGCCACCCCACCTCGGCAATGTCTGTGGTTCATGGGGGTGGATATATATATATATATATATATATATATATATATATATATATATATATATATATATATATAATATTCTTAGTAATGTTCGTTTTATGTTCTAGACTGCCACTTAAATATTTCATGGCCGACTAAAACTAGTAGATATGCAGCAGATAATTTATATATAAACAATTATATGTATTTATGGACAATAAATGAATATATTTACATAAAATCCATGATAAATTAAATATTAATTGTGTAACTATTTTTCGACAGCGGCAGTATATTTTAACAGTGAGACGCTACCTGAGGAAAGAGCTTCAGTCTCAACCGTTTTTGGTATTGTTAAACATATATGTGTTTGTTAAACTAGGGAGGTTGTCAAATGTTTGTATAGTTTATGGGACTTAACTACGGGGTCATCAGTCCCTAAACTTACAAACTACTTATGAACTACTTACGAACTAGGACGGCACAAATTTCCATGCCCGAGGGGGGATTCCAACCCCCGACCGTAGTGGCCGTGGAGACCGTGACTGGAGCGCCTCAGTCCCCTCGGCCACCGCGGCCGGCAGGGAGGTTGTCAAAGCATTTAATTCTGTGATATTCAAATGTATAATATATTGGAACGGAAATTGTATTTTAAAGATGAGGCGTTAGGTTGCGCGGAAGGATACAATTTTGGGAGCAGGGAGAGTATGCTTTCGAACGCTTGGGAAGGGACTCGTAACTTGAACGTGGTGAACGGTTGTGACGCTGGGCGGTCTGAAGCCGCGTTACGAACTTGTGATTTGAAGAGATAGGCATGTGTGGACTTAGAAAATTTACGGGACTGTGACTGAAGAACTTAGTCTCTACGGTAGTTGGGCTGTGGAACTGTGATAATTCGGCAGTCGTGTACTCATGTGATTATAAACTGTGTTTTACAACAAATATTTTAATCGTGGATTAATTTGGAACTTTTACTCTCGAATGTGTGTGTTACTTATTGTGCCTCTCATGAACAATAGTTGGGGAAATATTCAGTTGTTTACCGATGTATAAAGTAGGATCACCTCCGCATTTCATGTCCAGAAAGAGAAATAAACTCTATTTATAAAGAATTACTTCTTGAGTGAATCACTTCTTTATCTTAGAATCCAGAGGTTTAATTTATGTTTGTTAAATATATTTTCACGTCATCCTATGCAGATTGATAGACTGGCTAAACTACAGATTAATTATTGATCTTGTTTAAACAGATTGGGTAGGTGTTTAGGGCATCGAAGCTGAAATACATAACTCATCCCTATGTACAGAGACAACGAGCCATAAACGTTTACTACCCTGAGTTATGTATTGCCCAATTCATTTTGGTGAATACCGATAGGAAGGTCGCAATGTTCAGTGGTAAATATACGGTTGCGGAGCTTCAGGTCTGCGGGTATTCCTATTTCTACGACAGCACATTGACAGTTTCAGGGAACAATACTTGCCCGTACTCGTCATATCTGTCAATCAGCTCGACAGAGTCCCTACACTTCTAGACCATGAGTCTACATCTACATAATACTCTGCAAATCACATTTAAGTGCCTGGCAGAGGGTTCATTAACCACTTTTATAACCTTTCTCTACCGTTCCATTCTGTAATAGCGCGGGAAGAAAGAACACCTATATCGTTCAGTTTTCGATCTGATTTCTGTTATTTTATTGGGATGGTCATGTCTCCCTATGTAGGCGAGTGCTAGCAAAATATTTTCGCATTCAGAAGTAAAAGTCGGCGATTGAAATTTCGCAAATAGATCTCGCCGCAACGAATAACGTCTCATTAATGATTGCCACGTCAAATCGTGCAACATTTCAGTGACGCTTTCCCCCCCTGTTACGTGATAAAACAAAACGAGCCACCCTTTTCTGAACCTTCTCAATGTCTTCCGTCAGTCCCACCTGGTGAAGGTCCCACACAGGGCAACAGTACTGCAGGAGAGGACGCACAAGTGTGATGTAGGCAGTCTCTTTGGTGGATCTTTTGCATCTTCGAAGGGTTCTGCCAATGAAACGTAACCTTTGGTTCGTCTTACCCACAATATCTTCTATGTGTTCTCTCCAGTCTAAGTTGTTCGTAACTGTAACTCCTAGGTATTTGGTAGAATTTACGATCCTAAGGTTTGACTGATTTATCGTGTAACTGAAGTTCATCGGATTTCTTTTAGTGGTCATGTGTATTACTTCAAACTTTTCATTATTTAATGTTAATTGCCACTTTTCGCAACATGTAGATATTTTGTCTAAATCGCTTTGCAGTTGCTTTTGATCCCATGTTGACTTCACTAACCTATAAAAAACAGCATGATCCGCGAACAGTCTAAGGAAGCTATTCAGATTGTCTGCTAAATCGTTTATAAAGAAACGTTGGCCTTTTTAAACTGTGTGTTGCCCACCTGCAGGTCACAGCTACTTGCAGTCGAGGTCGTAGACGATTTTAACGAAATATAGTGTTATCTGTGAACTAAAAATATTTTGGTAATCAGAGATCATGGTGTCTTAATGTCCAGGCTACAGAAAACGGTCTGTTTAAGTTTACCGCGACGATATGTATAAATCTTTACTGAAATGAAACGAAGGAACATATTGATATACAGTACACATTGAAATCTGAGAACATGTCTATACACAATTGCTTACTGATGTGATCCACTGCAGTCAGCTTTCGTAAAGTACGGTGGCTGGGCGAAGAATGTTGTTGCTCATATAATGCCAGTTTTCAGACGAGGAATATAACAAAACTGCATTTGTATTTATTCGGGGACACTAATACGTGGGCCGTGCGGAAATGAACGTGCGGTCCTAATCCTCTTCGGGCATGGCTGTGTGTCTAGTACTTAGGATAGGTTTAAGTTCGTTTAAGCAGTTTGTAAATCTAGGGACTGATGATCACAGTAGCTTGGTCTCATACGTTTACAAATATTTGAAAATTAATATACGGAAAATTTCTGTTATTGATGAATTATTACATAAATGAAAAAAAAAAGTATTTATACCTTTTTGTTTTCAATTGGGATTTTTTATGTATAATATTATGATACAATCTAATGCCGGAGTATATGGAACGACAGAGACGTTTCATAAGCCTCATTGCCCAATAGGAATAGTGTACAGGAAATATTCTCTCCATGCTAGGTATTTCGCAAGCAGTATTTAAAAAGAAGAACGGTAAGCGTCTGTATATTGTTGTACCTGCCCTTGTATATTTCTCTCTATTGTCCGCAGTTCCGTATGTTCCTGTTCGTACGGCTATTTAATTTTCGGATATCTCATTCGTGTTGCTCTATTTGGAGCTAGGTGGCTCTCCAACACAAAGCTACCCGTTCAAATGTTCAAATGTTTGTATAGCGTATGGGACATAACTGTTAACTACGGGGTCATCAGTCCATAAACTTATAAACTACTTATAAACTACCTAACACTAAGGGCGGCACAAATATCCATGCTGGAGGGGGGATTAGAACTCTCGCCGTAGTGGCCGTGCAGACCGTGACTGTCGCGCCGCAGTCCCCTCGGCCACCGCGGCCAGCTACCCGTTTCTGGAGCACAAAGCAACCGGTCTGCCCATTTAATTCAGAGACTATATCGTCTCTAATTTTCAAAGCGATTCTTTCTATCATTTAACTTCTTATCTAAATCTACATCCATACTCGGCAAGCCACCTGACGGTATGTGGTGAAGGGCACCTTGATTACCACTATCGGAAGCAATATACTGCTTTACTCCTCGGTAAAGGTATGTTCTCGAAACTTCGTCAAAAGCCCGTACGGAGCTCTTACAGAGTCATCCACTGGAGTTTATCGATCATCTCCGTAACACTTTCACGATTACTAAATGATCCTGTAACGAAGCGCGCTGCTCTCCGTTGGATCTTCTCTACCTCCTCTATCAACCCCACCTGGTACGAATCCCACACCAAGGAGTGGGCGAAAACGTGTACTGTAAACTACTTCCTTTTTTCGGACTGCATTTCCTTAGGATTCTTCCAGTGAATCTCAATCTGGTTGCTGCTTTACCAATGAATAATTTTATATGGCCTTTCCATTTTAAATCACTCCTAACGCCTATTCGCAGATAATTTATGAAATTAGCTGCTTCCACTTGCTGACCTGCTATAGTGTAGCTAAATGATAAAGGATCTTTCTTTGTATTCGTAGCACATTACATTAGTATACATTGAGATTCAATTGACATTTCCTGTACCATGCGTCGATTCGTTGCAGATCCTCCTGCATTTCAACACAATTTTCTTCGGAGAATTTTTTATTATCGCCGGGCAATTTATGATTGACCTTTAGTAGTGTTAAACATGTAAATCACCACATTTATATATTAAAAGTCTCTATCCCACTGCCCAGCTTTCTAACCGTTTGAATGCCAGAATATTAGGAGCCAGATTTAAATTTGCCATGGGTAGATAAAATGTCTCCACTGCTATCTGTGCAGGATTACCTACTGATCACTCTATAAACTATAGAATATTAACACTAATTGTATCATTGTGGCTGAAATAAGTGTCACATATCGACACATCCGCAGAATGGTAGACAACATAATGGTCCCATCCCCACGCCCGAGCTGATCCTCGCAGCATTCCGTCAATCCGTAACTTCATGATATCTTCTTCGCTTCGACAGTCCATTACACTTTTCCATGACGACGTGTCACAGGAGTGGCAATTCGTGCAACATTTACGTAGAATCATTAAAATCGTATTCTGATGCCAGCCATCGAACTTCCAGATGCCATAGTCAAAATTCTCGCCATGCTTACTGGCATTTTCGCTTACAAACGTCCTTCACCGTGAGAATGGCTCTAGGCGACCGGTTCCAAAGTAGGTAGATAGAGCGATGAAGTTACAAGTATCTGTACTACTATAGTTCACCAGATGGGCAAGTGGCTTTCAATACAGAGATGAGAGGGATGCCGACGTTGCGGATCTATGTTACAGTCGCCACTCGGAAGTAGCCGAGCGGTGTGGATCGCCACGTTGCGGTTCGCGAGGCCTCCATCGTCGGAGGTTCGAATCCTGCCTAGAGCATGGATGTGTGTGTGTGTCCCTAGGTTAGTAGTTAGTGAGCTACGGATTAATAACCTACCAGTTGAGTCGGATAGATTTACAAACATTTGAACTTTTTATGTTACAGTCGATACTATAATATAAAATGTGTTGTTGCCTAAACCAATAAACTACCCTCATACTAGAGGTAGGAAGTTCAGATTCACAGGACATGCACATTAACATGAACTGCAGAAATGATTAGCATTTAAAACTTATCGGCCCGGGGAATCAAGTTTAACATCTGAATTGTGGTACAACACCACCTACCGGTAAAATGTACCTTGGCGCCTCGTTCTTAATATAAACCTATGGTAACTATTCAGTGTGACTTCAGTAGACGTGCAAGATGCCTCTCAAATGCATGCTCGAACAGTACCCTCAGATCAGTGAGTCTGAAACAGTTCTACACATTATTGGCATGAGAGATTTTGATGGATCCATCTAGGTAACTGCTGCTTGTGTTGGACTAAGTGTTTGGGCATTGCAACGGATGTGTACAGAATTGTTAATGGAAGGCCGTATATCACCTACAGCAGTACAACCCCTGTCCCCGAGAAGATCGACAATAGTGGAACAGAAGAACACATCATAAACTATCAGGAGTGACTGTCTGTCGCCGTTTATTATGACGTACGTTACGTGTGCGACGTCCACTTCTGTGTCCTGGGCACTGTGACAAGATTCACATTAAGCGACTCGTAATCATAGCCCTTTAGCACGACATGCCAGACGCCATTACCATGCAAGATAATGCATGCTGTATGATCACAAGCTTTCTTTATGTCACGGGATGTGCTGCGACCAGTTTTGTTTGACAATAGAAGACTATGTGGGATACCGTGAAACAACGGGTACAGCACTATGACCCAATACCAACGACTACAGCCGAACTCTGGAACAAGCTGAATGCAGAATGTATGGCTGTACCAGCGCCATTCGTACGTCTATGTCAACACGCACGGAACAAGTTATCAGAACTCAAGGCGGACTCACAGGCTACTGGAGACAGAATACATGCCAAGCCAAGGTGACTGAAGTGCTAATAACTTTCTTAGAACATACAAATGTGCATGCCCTGTGAATATGAACTTCCAGTGTCAAGTCTTTCAGCGTATTCTGTTTTTTTTTTTTTTTTTTTTTTCCCCTTCTGAACGTGACTGTAGTTAAAAACTGGTACACATTGTACACGTGCACTTGGTCACTTCCATTAAAAATCTGCTAATGATTATCTTAAATCTGGGGATCCCTACCAAGAACTCAATTCGAAAGTCGCACAATTAAAAGGAGGTCAGCTTTTAAAGTATACGGTGTTATCGTTACCGCCAAAGAAGAAAGTTATGGATTGGGTTTATGACAACATGAGACTAGAATGTTTCATCAAAGAGGTCATTATAATACAAAGGAAGGAAATCAGATATCTGACTTCGATTAGACAGAATAAGCATGTGATAAGTGAGACTGAACAGTTCATATTTCTAGGTGTTCAAATACATAGCAACCTGTCATGCAAAGCCCACGTTGAGGATGATCTCCAAAAACCGTAAATGAAATAATTGATAGTTCAATACGAAACTGAGTATAATTTAATTTCACCCGTTGATGACGTATGGTGCTATATCTGGGCTAACTGTTCTGAATCTAAAAGAGTATTTATGGCGCAGAACAGTATGTGGCGTAAGATCTCTAACCTCATAGCTCATATGTTCAAATGTTTGTCATGTTTATGGGACATAACAGCGGGGTCATCAGTCCCTAAATTTACAAACTACTTATGAACTAGCTTATACTAAAGACGCCACAAACATCCACGCCCGAGGAGGGGATTAGAACCCCCGACGGTGAACGGCCTCGTGCATCGTAGCATAGCGCCTCAATGCGCTCGGCCGCTCCGCCGCGGCAACCTCATAGCTCGTGAACCTCTTATCGACCGCTATTAAGTAGTTATGGAATTCTGAAATTTGCTTCTCAGTGCATATTTTCTTGAATGTCGTTTGTTGTTAACAATATCATAGTATTCCCGAGAGTCAGAATATTTCACCAACCTAATACAAGGCAGAAATTGAAACTGCATTTGAATCACACCTTCTTCAATCCCGCGCAGAAAGGAGCGCATAATACTGATGCATCCGTTTTCTATAAGCAGGCACAAGCATTAAAACGTCTTAGTAGTCATCTACGCACTTCGAAGTCTAAACTGAACAGTATCCTCTTTCTGTTCTGTGGAGTAGCTCCTGAAAAATTTGATAAATGAAGCTAATTTCAGGGTTGCATTTGTTGACTTCATTTACTTGCGTCCTCCATTATGGGACTTAACTGCGAGGTCATCAGTCATTAAACTTACAAACTACTTATAAACTGGAATGAAACTTTAACTCTGCAGCGGAGTGTGCGCTGATATCCTGGCGGATGAAAATTGTGTGCCGGAACCGGGACTCGAACCTGGGACCTTCGTCATTCACAGGCAAGCGCTCTACCGACTGAGCTATCCCGACACGATTCACAATGCCGCCTCACAACTTAACTTCCGCCAGTACCTCGCCTCCTACTTTCCAAACTTTATAGAAGTTCTCCTGCGAAACATGCAAGACTAGCACTCCTGGAAGGAAGGATATGGTGGAGGCATAGCTTAGCCACAGCCTAAGGGATGTTTCCAAAATGAAAATTTATTCTGGAAACAGTTTGGAAAGTAGGAGGCGATGTACTAGCGGAAGTAAAGTTGTGATGCGGCATCGTGAGTCGTGTGGGGATAGCTCAGTCGGTAGAGCAGTTTCCCGCGAAAGGCGAAGTCCCAGGTTCGAGTCCCAGTTCCGGCATACAATTTTAATCTGCCAGGAAATTTTTACTTATTAACTATCTTATACTATAGACGGCACAAACATCCATGCCCGACGGGGGATTCGAACCCCCGACGGGGAACACCTCGCGCATAGCAGCATAGCGCCGTAATGCGCCCGGCCACACCGCCGCGGCTGTAAATAAAAAGGGTGAAATACTGTCTCTATTTTTCCCCTGGTGAAATCAATTTCACGTAGAATATGTTACAGGTAGCTGAATTACTTTCCCTCAATAGCATTTTTGCCACTCACTAACCGAAATTGCGCGGACGCTCCACGCACAGGTAACATCGCCACGTCGGAATTTCCACATTGTCTTTGGGAAGACGTGTCGTTAGGAAGGCCCTTGGCCGTGGCTCCCCGAAGTTTCCGCGGCCGCCCCGCGTCGGCGTCGCCGTTGCAGCCATCGATTCATGAACAGGACGTGAATAACAATTGTGAGCGCGCGCCGCACTTTACCTGTGCCCCCGTCGCTTTCTCTCGCCTTCCTCTTTTTCGGCGCCTTTCGCTCCGTCGCCCGTATTTACATTTATGACGGCGCACGCGGTATTCCCGGCCCCTGCGGGACGCTGGCCAGTAAAAGTGATGAAGCTGCCGCAAACAACGCACGCGTCTTTTTACGTGCTCGCATTTTCCCACTCTGGTACTCCTTCTGCTACCCAGCGCTTCCGGAAACGGCGCAACAATATATCACATTGTTAGACGCCTAAATTTACGACGTATCATTCCAGTTTTGATGCCCCACCGCGCAGCCTCATCGCAGCGGATGCAAGATGGAGTATTGGTGGCAGCAGTTGCTACACATTTGTCATATGTTTAGCGCACACCAAAGATGAGCGCACCTCAAATTCCTAAACTGGCATGAAGCTTATTTTAAACCATGGAGACGAGTCATCTTCGTTCACACTCTTATACGAGACGCGTCCAGAAAGTAAGTTCCGTTCGGTAATAAAATGAAATTGTACACAGATAGAGAAGAAATTTTTTATTGCACAAAATTCTACAACTCTTAAACTAGTTTCCCACATGTTGTTGTTGTTAGGGTCTTCAGTCCAGAGACTGGTTTGATGCAATTGTCCACCCTACTCTATCCTGAGCAAGCCTTTTCATCTCTTCATAAGAACGGCAACCCACATCCACTTGAATCTGCTTACTATACGCGTCTCTTGGTCTCCCTCTGCGATTTTTACCCCACACACTTCCCTCCAATGCAAAATTTACGATTTCCCGATGTCTAAGAATGTGTCCTACCAAGCGATCCCTTCTTTTAGTCAGGGTATGCCAAAAATTACTTTTCTCACCAATTCTGTTCAGTACCTCTTCATTAGTTACGCGATCTACCCACCTAATCTTCAGCATTCTTCTGTAGCACCACATTTCAAAAGCCTTCCTGTCCGCACTGCTTATCGTCCATGTTTCACTCCCGTACAATGCAACACTCCACACAAATGCCTTCAGAAAAGACTTCCTTACACTTAAATTATTATTCGAAGTTAGCAAATTTCTCTTTTTCAAAAATGCTTTTCTTCCCATTGCCATTCTGCATTTTATATCCTCTGTACTGCGACCATCACATGTTATTTTACTACCCAAGTAACAAAACTCATCTATCACCTTCATTGTTTCGTTACCTAATCTAATTCCTTCAGCATCGCCTGATTTTCTAAGACCGCATTCCATTATTTTTGATTTTCTCTTCTTAATGTTCATTTTATACGCTCTCTTCAACACACTGTCCATTCCATTCAACTGCTCTTCCAGGTCCTTTGCTGTCTCTGACAGAATTACAATGTCATCAGCAAAACGCAATGTTTTTATTTCTTCCCCCTGAACTTTAATCCCTATTCCAAATTTTGCCTTGCTTTCCTTCACCGCCTGCTCGATGTACAATTTGAATAACATCGGAGAAAGGCTACAACCCTGTCTTACACCCTTCCCAACTGATGCTTCCCTTTCATGCCCTTCGAGTCTAAAACTGCTGTCTGGCTTTTGTACAAGTTGTAAATAACTCTCCTTTCCCTGTATTTTACCCCCGCTGACTTCAGGATGTGAAAGAGTGTATTCCCACATAACTGCCGAAATTTTGCAGGCATTTGTCATAGCGTGGCACCAAGTTTTGTAAACCTTCTTCATAGAAACCTACCGCCTGTGTCTTCAACCAGTTGGAAACAGTTTCTTTCAGCTCGTCGTTGTGGGGAGTCCATAGCGAGAGCACTACTGGTAAACCTATAGTTTTCCTGGATCTTGTCATCAATCGCGTGAACCAGTTCTTCTGTAACCAAAGGTGGACGCCCACTTCATTCTTCATCGTGCACATCACTACGCCAGACATTGAACTGTCGGACCCATCTTCTCACCATCGAATCACTCATCGCATTTGGTCCGTAAACATCGCAAATTTGCCTATAAATTTCACTTGGTTTCTCTTTCCTCGCATTCAGAAACCGAATCACCGACCTGATTTCACAGGCGGCGGGTTTTTCAATCGACGCCGACATTTCAAACAAGCACAACAAAGCGATACGTAACTGACAGCGATCTCCAAATGGCGCACGTTCTTCTCCTTGATATAAATCGTCTACAGTGCATGTGCGAAACTGCAATCGCAGCGCTGCAGCGGAGATAAATTGAAACGGAACTTACTTTCTGGACGCGCTTCGTATGTATGTATATATATTCGTACATTTTAAACTGCACCAGTGTATTGTCTAAAGAAGAAGAAGAAGTAGGCGTAAAAAGTACCTTGTTAAGGTAAATATATGACCAATAGATTCACATTAATAATAAATGAATTATTGGTTAGCAAAGATCTAAATCATTGCTTGACATAATGTATCTTCACACGTGCAAAACTTAAAGCCTTTGTTTTCCTTATACGAAACTCCTCTTCAGGTATACGACGTTACAAGGTTCCTAATACTGTACTGATTTCCAATAAAGTTATTAAAACGTTGTTTGAAAATCTATTGGACTTACCTATTTAGGTTATTAGTCCCTAGGCTTACAAACTATTTAAACTAACTCAATGTAACCTCAGAACCTCTGACGGGGACTCACCCTCTGGAGCAAGGTGCCTTACGTTGCTCGACCATTACAGCGCGTCGAACTGTTTAAAACACAGACGAATGAAATAGAGGAAGTATTTGAGTATACTACACGATGTCTCATTTTATCAATATGCGAGTAGTCTGACGTAAGGAAAACAAAATCAACGGTCATATTATAATTTGCCGCACCGTAATCCATTCTGCTCTACTTTGATCACTTCGTACAAACCCGACATTTACATCTCTATGGAGAACAGTGCACGAAATTATGAAAACGTAGCAATTCCTGTTTTTGGAACTATTATATTTCTCTAAATGTGTTAACGTATATTACAATATGTTATGCTTTATGTCTTCTATACCACTTCTGTCAATATGTTGGCCATAAATGTCTGTGCACGTTATTTTTCCTTCATCGAATTTTGCATCTGTAATTTTTTGGGTATTCATAAGAAGAACTAACTTCCAACACAAGGATTTACATAAAGGAACTTGGGTGTCGCCAGATGGTAAAACAGTTAATCAGATAGACCACATTGCAATAGACAACAAAGCAAAGAATTGCGTGAGGGATGTAAAGACAAAAAGGATGATCAGTTCCTAATAAATAGCTGCCTAAAACTACAACCCAGAGCCAAAGGAAAACAGCCTTACAAACGTTGTACACTACCACATCGAAGTTTTGAACGATACCAAAAAGAAAGAAGGATTTCAGCTCCAGTTCAGAAATCGTTTTGAAAGATTTTTGGGAGTTTTCACAAAAGAACCCCGATGAAATGTGGTGAGGAATTAAGGATTTCGTAATTGAGGTGGCAAATGTAGTCATCTAGAAGCTAATTAGAGGCAAAAAGAATTGGTTTGGGGATGAATGCATTGACACATTAGCAAAGAGAAGAGAAACCATGGAGATCTGGTTACAAGGGGCTGTTTTTGTACAAGGTAAAGCACAGTTCGAAAAGTTCGGAAAACTAGTCAAGCAACCCTGAGAAGGGCATAAAAATGTATGTTAAAGGAATGATAATCGAGGCTCAACAAGATTTCTTGGGGTAAGAGGCACGTGAGATGTATCAGCAAGTAAAATTCTTCAAGAAGCGATAACGTAGGCACCAAAAATTCATCAAAGACAATAATGGGATCGTACTCACCAATGAGCCGGACATTGCGAGAGATGGAAAACAATACTTCAGGGAACACCTCAAGTGTGATTAACCTGAAGGTATGTTTGATTATCAGTTTCCTGATATTGTTGATTTAGACTATTCTCCATCCACACTGGAGGAAATAAAGAATCAAGGAAGCTAAAGAAGAACAGACGCCCAGGAGACGATAGAACCCAGGTAGAAATCGTTCAAGCTTTATGATAGGGACTACACAAGAAAATTCACCAATTTATCAAAGGGATCTGGATTTTGGAGGAGAACCCAGAAGACTGGAAGACAGCCGTCATCTGTCCAATATACATAAAAAGTGACAAAATGAACTACACCAACTACAGACGAATCGCCATATTGAATGTCTGCTACAATATCTTATCCAACTGTATACTGGAAGCATACAGCCGTTTTCAGAAGTCATTGGGGACTATCAGTTGGTATTCAGTAAGGCACGTTCGACTGTCGATAACATCTTTGTGCTCGTCAACTCACGAAAAGTTTTGGCAGTATGGCGAAGATTTTCATGTGCTCTTAATAGATTTTAAGGAAGGCGTATTACTGCATCCACCAGGAGAGACTGAGGAACTGCCAAACATAGTTTGGAATACCTAAGGAACTCTTCAGCCTAGTTGGAATTTGTCACACCAATTAAAAAGACAAACTGAAGCTTAGCAACCATCTCACGAAGAACTTTTACATAAACACAGGGTTGAGACAAGAAGATGTTGTGTCACCAATATTGTTGATGCTGACATTAGAAAAGATAATGAGAGAAGTCTCTCGTAAAAATTCAGTGGTACACAGGTAGAGTGTGAAAAAATGCCACATCTCACGTTTGCTGATGATGTGGCCCCGTTGTCCAGATCTAATGGGGAACTGATTCAGATGAGTAAAAGTGTGCAAACGGAAGCAAGCAAAATAGGACTTTTTGTAAACGAATCAATGATGGAACATCTGGTAACGAGCAGGACTCATGCGTATGCAAGACACCCACTCAGTTGGGACCTAACCCAACAAAGGTATTCGTGATTTAAAATATATGTACGTAAGATGCAGCATGTGAAGCAGAATTGAAAGTGAGGATCCAAGCCGCAAACCGATCGTACTTTGGTCTCAGTCAACTCATGGTTCTTTGTATAGAATGATCATGCAAAACGCATGTTTCGAGTAACATTTGTGTGTCTTACTTGGTGTGTTTCGTCTTATCCTAAAAGGGTTACTTGTGGGTGTGCTGTGTTGTAAGCCTACGATTTTGATGTGAAAATCAACGATCTGTGGGTCCCGTTGTCCTAAAAAAGATATTGTAGCACAGTATCTTTTTCGTGATGTGGGAATCAAGTTAGACGCAATCTTAGGTTACTTCCCTCTGTTGAAAGAGCCTTTTACTCTTCTGCAGTGTATATAGACCAACCTTATGAGGTGTTTGCTGTACGTCCTAAGATTTGTAGGGGGATCAAGTGTGCTGAGGAACACTTTTCGTGTAGAACGGTTTTACAGGTCTATGGATCTAGGAGAAAATACCGAAAGACAAGTTATATGTCAGAAGAGTAAAGCTTCGATTGGTAGAGTATCTGTTAGCTGGTCAGTAATCGGAGATGTACTTCTGTGCTGTTATAGTCTACAGATAAGCAAGCGTTCGTTTAAATCAATGTTGTGTGATACGTTAGTGTATGGACGGGTGTTTGACTGTACATCGCAATTTAGCGCTCATCCGACTGTTTGTATGTGTATAGAATAGGTTGTCGCTAACTGTATTTTAATCATGCAAGCTATAACGGCTGTTGTAGTCAACTCATATGGTAAATATCTCGTTTGTGTCAACTGCAAGGAAATGACCCATAAAAGTGTTGCAGTATTTGTCAGTAATATGATTGTGCACAAATGTCTCTTTATGATCTGTAGAGGTTAGTTAGAGATGTGTGTTGATAGAGCAATAAGAGTGATGGTATAGCTGTCACAAATCGTTCGTTTTTTATTCTTATGGCTGTTTATAGAAGCAATGTAATTTTCTATCTTTGTATATTTAGGTCTCGTGTATTCGTAATCTGGTGCGTACAATGTATCTTAGCTTGTGCGAAATACCGATGTCGATCTATTTCATCGTACTGTTTGTTGCAACCTAGAGGTGTTCTACATTTGTGGACTGCATATTGATACTTAGTAGTACGGATATGTGTTAGGGCTGTAGTGTATTTATCTCGTCTTTAGTGGTGTTTAATTTACAAATGGACGCCTGTCGGTAGCGTAGCGATAGTAAAATATTGTTCTTTGGTGGCGAAGCATAGAATTCAATAAACCCTATGGTTAGGTGATTTAAAGCTGCGTTGTTACCTTCGTTGGGAGGTTACCTTGGCGTTCGATAAAATTTTTGGGTGTTGTATTAGTTCGAAATGCTATAGACTATATTTTATTTGTTGTTGGTTGTAAGGATTATATATATATATATATATATATATATATATATATATATATATATATATATATATATAGGAAAAGATCTTGGTGTTGATCTGTATCATTCCTTGTTAGCTGTTCTGTGTATGTCAGTCATTTTTAAGATGTAATTGAGTGTGGAACAGATGTTGTTTGTTAGGAGTATTGATTTGTTAGAAGGGGGATACAATGACCGTTTGTCCTCGAGTGATTGTTAAACATACGATGTATGTGGTCTAGTGACTGATAGAAAACTTTTCAGAAATACCGTCAGGTGGAGTATGCAGCAGAAAGATGTATGATCAGTCAGTTAGATGTTCGAGAGGGATCGACCAACGACGCAGACATACTGAGTTTGTCGCCACTTGCTAGTTAGTTTAGAACTTTAGTACAAAAGAGCTGGGACGGTTAGATCCTTTTGTTGTAGTTCCGTCGTTGGGTTGGTGATGGTTGTTGTTACATAGAGTGTTGCAGGCTAGTTGGGATAGAATTTAAGTAAAATGTGTTTGTAATACTCCAAAATATGCGATGCAGTGTCTGTTTCCAGTTGTGGATCATGTTGTATTGCGATAGACCTCTAAAGAAGTCGATTCAGGATTATGTTCTTCTGATAGCAAAAAACTTTGCTCTGTGTACGTTATGAAGTACTGTTTGTTTGATCGTGTGTTAGTGGTGTTTAATTTACGACTGGTACCATTTATTTTTGTGATGGTAAATTATTGTTGATCTTTTAACTTATACATGTGTAGTAAATTCGACAAGTTCGTCACTGCAAGCCATGGAGACAAGGCGAAATTAGGATTTCTTCTACCTGGCGGCAGTGTTGTGAGAGCACTCTGAATACTGGACAGCCGGCCGCGGTGGCCGAGGAGACTGAGGCGCTCCAGTCACGGTCTGCACGGCCACTACGGTCGGGGGTTCGAATCCCCCCTCGGGCATGGATATTTGTGCCGTCCTAGTTCGTAAGTAGTTCATAAGTAGTTTGTAAGTTTAGGGACTGATGACCCCGTAGTTAAGTCGCTTAAGCTTAACAACATTGAATACTGGACAAACTTGGCAAGGATACACTGGAAAACATCTCTAGGAAATCATTTGGCTGTACCTTACAAAGTGGGGCGAACTAATGTTAAACTAGGTGTTGCAATGGAGGAACTCCCATCCGCCGCTTCATGTAGATGGCTTTTATCTCCTGTATTTGGGCATCCCACATGATTTCGCTGTGATTTTTTTTAACAAACTGGGAATGTGTAAGTACTTAGAGTCCACCCACGACTTTCGTCTGGAAGGAGGCTGTATAGGGAACAGCAACGTGATAGGGCGGTTGGAATAAATTGTTTAGTTTGGCTGACGACGAATACATTTATTTGTAGGATCAAGAGTTCTGGTATCAATAAAATTAGCGGTATTCACCTTATCGATTTTATAACAGGCGTTTAGGGCTGGAGGCTACAATAGACTATACACTTACGGACTAGATCGGAAACGGGGATAGCCAATATTTACAAAGTGCAGTCCAGTACTGTGTGTCAATCCCATCCATGTGTCCTCGTGTTGTTTTTTGCTAATTGTTTGCTGGGCTGATAAGAACATTGAAAATTTAATGGTGTTTCAATAAATCTAGCGAACTCTGGGAGGTCTGCAGTCTTAAGGTTTAGTTGATTAGTAGATTGCGTTTGCATGGTAATGTGTAGAAATATCGCGTTTTCCTGCATTTTGATGTCCTTGTTTACGATCATTACGTAACACATACACAGTTGTACTGTAGACACATCATATTCGATGCCTGTTTATCTGACACTGTGTGCTGTCTTTTGTGAGACCTAAGGTACACTACTTTCGTCTTTAAGTTATTGGTTTAAAAATTCATGATTGTGTAATAATATTCCGATAGAGGATGATAGCTCAGACGACGTCGTTGTTGATTGTTTTTACCTTTAGAGGGTTTGCTAAATGTCGTTGTGTTTAAGCATTGTCTAATATTAGCCGCGGCAGAGCGGCCGAGCGCATTGAGACGCTATGTTACGGTGCGCGAGGCCGTTCCCCGTCGGGGGTTCGAATCGTCCCTCAGGCATGGATGTTTGTGCCGTCTTTAGCATAAGCTAGTTCATAAGTAGTTTGTAAGTTTAGGGACTGATGACCTCGCAGTTAACTCCCCTAAGCTTTACAAACATTTGAACATTTATTTGGCTACTATTACTATTAGAATGGATCATCGGTCATCGTCTGTACTTTGACAGAGGACTTCGAAATATGGTGTGTTGTTGTGATGGCTATAAATTTTTCTTTTAATGATCAGGAGTTGCGGTTTTAGGTTATCATTCTAGTCTTCTTCGTTTCCAGTAGCCAGCTACTTGTAATTATCGATTTAAAAAATAAATCCGAGTTCGATTTAGTGGAATGAAAAAGGAAATCACAGGAAAGGAGCTTGATTTGTGTTTGGAGTAAGAATTTTTGTCTATATTTTGGGTAAAGGGCGGGTTGAACTTGTTCTACAGAACTGAAAATCTGTGTTGCATTGGGTAGCTAAAGTAAAACCTTAGTTCCGTTGTTATTGCATTGTCGAGTGTCATTTTGAAGAAGGGTGTTGTTAGGTTAGTGCTTTCGAAAAAGAAAGTTCTAATGTAAATGTTTTGAAATCGGTAAACTGCTGATCTTAAATTATTTCACGCGTTTTTATTGGTTGTTGTATCTCTCCAAGGAAATACGGTTGTATAATAAAGTTTTGTTTTGTTTAAACGTCTTCTGGAATGCTCGAATATTAGTATTTGACCTGTGTGAGATAAATGTTGTAAAGAATCGTTTGCATTGTAACAGGACATGGTCACTAAAGGGAGATTCATTTGCTATGTTTAGATGGGTATACGCAGGAGATGTGTACTGCTGTATCAAGGAAATAAGCTGTGGGATAAACTTCCCGAATTCTCGGAAAGTGTAGAACTGGATAATATGGATTACAGGACGACCGGAAACGTACCTGTCGAAATACATGATGGCAGACAGCGATGCATCAATCTAAGGAAACGTAACAGGGCATAATCGCTAAAGAGAGAGAGTATTAAATTTCGGAACTTGATAATTTAATAGCGACCACAAAGTGCAGTTGGTATGATTTCTAAGAGAAAAGTTTTGTTGTCTCTTAGATCATTTGGATATGTAACTCAGGTGTTTTTTGAGATAGAATGCTTAAAACAATATAATATTTTGGTTAAACATTTAGCTTATGTTTATAGAATTGTTTTATGTAGCTTACCGGCTGACCGAGAGAACACTATGTGTTTGTGGCCACATTGGGGATCGAGCTGTACCCAAGTTGTGCTGTGTCTATATTGTGAGTTTTACCTAAGGTTCGATGTATTAAACTGTATGTGCCGACATAATGTTCTAATTAAAACATAGGATGTCACAATTAATATACAAATTAGCTATAAAAATAATTGTGGGAGGCGGCAGGCGGGGACAGTAGTGCTTTGTTTAGGAAAGTCTGAGGTACATGTTTGACGTTGTTCCAGGTAATTGTACTGTCTGAAGTATGAAAAAATTAGGTCTTTTCTCCAATGCTGGTGTACATCTATAAGTAATAACTTTTGTAAACACTTTTTTCTATTTGAGGGGCGCAGGTTAGAGTCCCAGTCCAGGTCACACAGGGGAGGCAATCTTTAGGGATGTCGGTGGGGTGGAGGTGGGTTTTGGTAGTGGGGGCGTGGGGGGGGGGGGGGGTAGCAGCAGGGACAGGGGCGGGGTCAGGGGCAGGGGCTGTGCTCATGCAAGTGCCTACTTGTGGAGGCAGTTGCCCTTGCTACTGATAAAAACATAGGTTGCGGCAGCGGTGGAGGGGAGGGGTTGGGTGAAGTTCAGGCAGCAAGATGTATATGGCACAGTGGTAGTCGGGATGTGGAAGAGTGAACACCTTCAAGTGCAATTACGGTACAGAGTAAGTGAAGATCTCTCGGGCGTGCAGCCGGATGGATTGATCGTTGTAGAACGAATTTTCGATAGCGTAACGTGCCATCATCATCAGGTTACTCCCGCTGACTGAGGCGCTGGACCGGCGGCTGTGCTATATATACCTGCGGTCACCCCCCTCCACTGACCTCGAGTGCGGACACCGGGATGCTGCGGTGGTGGGGGTAGCTCCTGCTCTGGACTCGAGTGGCGGACCTCAGTCTGCGCTCTGCCTTCGCTGTGCTCGGTGTTCTGCTTGCGCCGCGATCGAAGAAATTTTAGTGCCGGATTCCATGCGTGGCTTAATTGAAATCCACTGTCCTTGTTTATGAGGTTCTCGCGTAGCCGGATTTCGATGGCCTCCTTATACAGACAGTCCCAGTACCGCGATGTATTGTGGAGAACCTCTGTGTCTTCATATTTCATCTTGTGTGTTGTTTCCAGACAATGTTCAGCAATTGCTGATTTTGTGGGCTGTTGGAGTTCGGTGTGGCGCTTATGCTCAGTGCACCTTTCTTCAATTGTTCGAATTGTTTGGCCAATGTACGCTTTCCCGCACTCGCATGGAATGTGATAAACTCCCGATTTCCGGAGTCCCAGATCGTCCTTCACTGTCCCTAGAAGAGATTTGATCTTTGCCGGCGGGCGGTACACGCATTTGATGTTTTGTCGTCGTAAGATTCTGCCGATTTTTCCGGATACGTTGCCTGCGTATGGAATGTAGGCAATTTTTGCCGCCGGATCCTCCTCGGGTGTTGGCTGTGGTGTGCTCTTATGTTTGAAAGCACGTCGGATTTGTCGATCGCTATACCCGTTTTCCTGGAATACTTCCTTGAGATGGTCAAGTTCTGGTTTCAGGCTTTCTTCGTCGGAGATCACACGAGCTCTGTGGACCAGCGTAGTTAGAACCCCTTCTCTTTGGGACGGGTGATGACAGCTAGAGGCATGGAGGTACTGGTCCGTGTGGGTTTCCTTCCGATAGACACTGTGTCCCAACGTTCCGTCCGGTTTTCTGCGAACCAGAACGTCCAAGAAAGGTAGCTGACCGTTTTGTTCAACTTCCATTGTGAACTGGATCTGGCTGTGTATGGAATTCAGGTGTTGCAAGAACACCTGAAGTTCATCTTCGCCGTGAGGCCAAATGACGAACGTGTCGTCGACATATCGGTAGAATATCGTCGGTTTTAGTGGCGCTGTGTTTAGTGCCTTGTCCTCAAATTCCTCCATGAACATGTTGGCAATCACAGGTGACAGGGGACTGCCCATGGGCACGCCATCAGTCTGTTCGTAGTACTCTCCGTCAAAGAGAAAATAGGTCGACGTGAGCACGAAATTAAATACTTTTGTGAAGGAGGGCCCAAATTTATTCTCTATGAGTTCCAACGACTCCTTCAGTGGTACCCTGGTGAAAAGGGAGACAACATCGAAACTGACCATGAGATCTGAGTTGGACAGTCTGAGTTGCCGTATCCGTTCCACGAACTGAGCCGAGTTTTTGATGTGGTGCTCACATTTGCCAAACTGCGGACTCAAAACTGACGTCAAGTGCTTCGCGAGTTGGTACGTTGGCGCTCCTATTGTGCTCACAATCGGTCTCAGAGGTATACCCATCTTGTGTACCTTTGGAAGCCCGTATAGTCTTGGTGGTGCGGCCGCACGAGGACGGAGTTTCTTAGTTGTTTCGTCTGTGAAAGTACTCTGAAGAAGTTCAATTGTCTTGCGCTGTATTCGGCTGGTTGGATCCGTCGTGATCTTCCTGTAAGCAGGGTCATCTAGGAGCTTATACATTTTCTCCTTATATTCCGCGCTGTTAGCAGAACGGTTATGTTCCCCTTATCCGCCGGCAGGACGACGACGTCTGGATCATCACGCAGCGACCGCAGCGCGGCCCTTTCACGTTTGGTAATGTGCCTGGGCGGCGCAGGCGCGGCTAGAGCGCGGCACGTTTCCCTCCGTATCTCCTCGGCTGTATCCGGCGGTAGAGTGGAGGCCACTTGTTCCACACCGCTGATGAATTCTGCGACAGGTAATGCTGCTGGTGTAGGGGCAAAGTTTAAGCCTTTCTCCAGGACTGATAACGCAGCAGCGTCTATATTTTTCCCCGTAAGATTCAGGATGGTGCGCCTCGGCCCCTGATTAGGCTGTTTTGATGCTAGCCTGTTGAATTTTGAAGATTGTTTCTTGGATGCATTCCTTTGTGCCCGCTCTGCTTGCGCCCAGGAAGATGTTTCAACCCAGTCCCAGGTGGTAGGGGCGAGCAAGGACGCCAATTCCAGGTGTAGAGAAAAGAGTTTGCGACCTGTGGAATCAAGCTGGCGGCGTGTGTCTTTGATACGTTCGCGTACCAAAGCCAGGCTGGCTCTTCTCGTAATTCGGTTCGCTGCTGGTGTCTGAATTTGATGTACGATCTTGGCAAACGTTGGCACAATGCGATCGTCACGGCATCTCTTCAAAAAGGCAAGTGCACTTAGCAGGCGTTGTTTCCTATTTCGGAGCTTATCTAGCTCCTTCACTTGCTGTAGCATTCCCTCCCCGTAGAGGAAACCAATGTGTGTTCGTAGGTTTTCCCGGCGAATATGCTGAGTGAAGATCTCTCGGGCGTGCAGCCGGATGGATTGATCGTTGTAGAACGAATTTTCGATAGCGTAACGTGCCATCATCATCAGGTTACTCCCGCTGACTGAGGCGCTGGACCGGCGGCTGTGCTATATATACCTGCGGTCACCCCCCTCCACTGACCTCGAGTGCGGACACCGGGATGCTGCGGTGGTGGGGGTAGCTCCTGCTCTGGACTCGAGTGGCGGACCTCAGTTTGCGCTCTGCCTTCGCTGTGCTCGGTGTTCTGCTTGCGCCGCGATCGAAGAAATTTTAGTGCCGGATTCCATGCGTGGCTTAATTGAAATCCACTGTCCTTGTTTATGAGGTTCTCGCGTAGCCGGATTTCCATCGAAATTTTTTGTATGTTAATGTAATATAAAATGTACCTATACTAGTGTTTTAACATTGGTAGATACTGTAGTCAATTTATTGGAAAATGGGGATTCGCTTTTGTCTGACGTTGCATCCATATACATACAGGTTTAACAATGAGGAAATATGTGATGTATTGTAGATGATAACCAACTCGTAAAAAGCGTAATGCTTATGTTATCAGCCAAATAACTCAGTTACATTATATATGTACGGGGCAGGTGCATTGAATTTATTCTACAGGGCGTCAAAATTCGTCAAGGCAACTGAGGTTATATACGAAACTATTTATCACAGATAAGAAATCAGAAAGCTACTCAAATGCGTATTGGCACTAAATTACGTCATCCTTCCTTAAACGGAAATAAATATGCTTACATTATTTTAAGTATTAAATGTGCTATTACTGTTTAAAAGTACTTCGTTCCTACAGTAGCTTACTGGGTATTAATGACGTTTTCCAAGAGACGTTATTAATAAAAGTATTATCACTCAGAAAAGGCAGTAGGAAAGTAAATTAGAGTAACATTAGCCTAACAGATCGCTGTACAAATGTTACAAACTTCAGCGCAAATTTAATTTCTAATGCTAAAAGTGAATTGTGGGTTGTGACCTCTTTGGAAGAACGTTACGTCCGACAGAGGGTTTAAAGTTCTGCATAGACACTTATGTCAGCAATTAACCTATTAAAACAGAGACTATAAAACAGGGAATATTTCGTGTTGGAAAATAGTAGAAATAAAATAGAAACCCGTGCTCACCATATTGACACTTCTTTCTCCGACTATAGTTTATAAAACTGAAAAGTTGCATCAAACAATTAACGGACAATGTTCGGCACTGTGTATCCCGTTAACGGCTCGGAACAAGTGACTGGAGAGCGGAGTTTGGTTAGTCAAATGCACCCGCCGGCGCTGAGAAACCATGAGGATTTTACATGCAGGTAAGAATAAAGGGAGATGGCGTTACATATCCCAGCAGTACTACGCTTTGAAGCCATGGCCTTCATGACACCCCGAGCAAAACATTGACAGTGTGTTATAGCTGTGTCTGTATTTACAGTCGCTAATTGCATCATATACGCACGTAACGTCCTTAAACCAATTGTTTAAACGGCATAATATAAATTTTATTGATTCCAAATCGCTGCTTAATATTTTATGTTTATTTAACGATGGCCATTTCGGCTACAAAGTCGTCATCAGGTTAGCTGCAATTGTGTGATACAAATGTAGTGAGATAATAAAAAAGTCAAAGGATACGATATTTACATAAATTTTGATCTTACATACTTCCTGTGATGTGGTTTTCCATAGATCTTCAGAAGTTTGTGAATCTATCGGACCAAACTGCGTGGGCATCAGTCAGTAGCTTACAAACTACTTAAACTAAGGTAAACCAACCTAAGGACAACACTCACACCCATGCCCCGGGGATTAGATTAAATTAGATTAGAGATTAGATTAATACTTGTTCCATAGATCATAAATACGAGACTTCGTAATGATGTGGAACGTGTCAGTTAAATGAAATGTGTCTATACATAATATTACATGACACTCAGTAATTTTTTTTTTTTTTTTTTTTTTTTTTTTTTTTTTTTGAGTAACCGTGCGCTCCGCAGCAAGGCGCCTTAGACCGCTCGGCTACTTCACCACGGCTTTCCATAAAACATCGTTGTCATGCCAACAATTTGGGACAGTTAAAATAAATTGCTGTAGCTGTTATCTGCTGGTGTATGTCAACGATATTTTATGGTTACAATAGTTTGTTTATATGTATACCAATGCTATATTAAACAGTTCAAAGTGTGTATTAAATTTTGTCAAAAATGTACAAATGTTCGTTAAGCTTAAGCTTAAGGGACTTAACTGCGGGGTCATCACTCCCTAAACTTACAACCTACTTATGAACTACCTTAGGCTAAAGACGACAGAAACATCATTGCCCGAGGGGGATTCTAACCCCCGACCGTAGCGGCCGTGAAGACTGTGACTGGCGCGCCGCAGACAGTTTGGCCACTGCGTCCGGCTAGGGACACAGTGATCGCCACAACTACATAGAATATTCTAGCACGTCTTCCTTCCAGCCGGCAAAATTTTGTCTCTGATTATGATAGGCAACGATATTGCATGCCTCCAACGGTTTGTTTACCAATGATGTAAGAAAATAATTTAGAAGGTGCTCTTTGGTGTAAAATACGTTAATATTTTATCACTGGGTGTGTTGTTATCAACCTGGTTCCACTTTGAATATTTCAATAAAATTTTGGAGGAAACTTTTGTGTTTTAAATCTGTTTGTCTATTTATTACGAGAAGTGGTTGTTTTTCGAGGTGTAAAAGTATCTCAAATTCTTCCAAGATGTTCACTGTTGGTCCTTAAGATATAATGTGTAACACTTCGATAGCGCTTTGAAGATTGTCTACAATGTGATGTTCAGGTTTTAGATCGTGAAAGAAAGTGGATGGGTTGTTATCAGCTGGTCGCAGTGGCCGAGCGGTCTGCGGCGTGCCAGTCACGGTCTGCACGGCCGCTGCTGTCAGGGGTTCGAATCCCCCCTCGGGCATGGATGTTTGTGCCGTCCTTAGTATAACCTAGTTTATAAGTAGTCTGTAAGTTTAGGGACTGATTAACGCGTAGTTAAGTCCCATAAGCTCTACAAACATTTCAACATTTCATTTGGTTGTTATCAGTTTGTCTAACATTTTCACGAAAACGAACTTCGAAATTTCTCCCGGTTTGTCCAATATGGCATTTCTCGCAATTTTTACAACGAATTTTATATATATCAGGGTATGAGTAAATAAGTGGTTTGCAAATACCTGATTCTATTTTTGTTCTAATGTTGTGACGTGTTTGGTAAGCGAAGGTTATGCTGATGTTTTTCAGTATTTTGTTGATTTTGTCAGAAATATCACCCAGATATGTGGTAGGAACATATATAGGTTTATGTGTTTTTGGATTATCTCTAGTGAGTGTAATTTCTTGTCGTGTGATAGGTAATTTGCGAGAGGTCATTTTGTTATATAATTTAATGGTTATTTGTGGTTATAAGCGATTTTTTATTAATTTTTTTATTTTTATTTATTTTTTTTTTTTTTTCGCCACATATTGTAGTATCTGAATTTCGTTTTGGATGGCGTTTTGGTCTAGTGGAAGGTTTATAAATCTGTTGATCATACTGTGCAAATAGGCGTATTTATATGATTTTGGATGGCATGAATATGCATTTATAATATTATCTGAAGTAGTTCGGTTTCGGTATATGTCGAATTTGTGCGTGGTGTTAATATTACTTGTAGTCAGGTCGAGGAAATTTATCGATTTGTGTGTTTCAAGTTCTACTGTAAATTTCATTTTAAGATGGAGAGCATTAAGTGCATTGTGTATATGTTCAATATCTTCATCGTTACCGTCTATAAGCATTATTGTGTCATCGACATAACGATAATAGTATATTATTTTACTGTTGTGACTATCTGGAGTATGAAATAATTTTTTTTTCCAATTTGTTGAGAAAGATATCTGCTAGAGTGACAGCAATGCTACATCCCATAGCCACTCCATGTTATGTCATACAATATTAAGGGTAAAATCTTGCAATTAATACAGTTGAAAATCAAAATGACGAAATTAATCCTGAATTTAAAATTCAACAAGGATTGTATAAAGAAAAATAAATCCCATCTTATAAACTGTTTGTTTCAAGTTTTGTTTGAAATAAAAACTCGAAAAACGAAAAAAAAGTCGCTTTTATTCTGTTTAAAAAAGTTTTTACTACAATATTACGAATCACAAACGTGGGTTCTTTCCTTAACTAATCTGACGATCGTGATATAAAATAATTCGACTGAGTGAACCAACGCCGGATTTACGAGCACAATGACGATACCTTTTCTTTGTGTCGTAAGTTTCATTAACATTGAAACTAGGTTTTGCTTTCGAAATCATTGATTAAATAAAAATAATATTTATATTTTATTCCTTATTCATTCGTAAATAGTATGTTAAGTGGGTGAAATAACTTTCATCTTTAGTAAATCGAAAGGAGAAAAATGCGCTACCTTACAAGTGAAGATGTCTAGGATGGTTCACAATAAAAATGGTAAAATACACGTTAGAGAGGCAATTTACACATGAAATGCTACATCCTTCGATTTCGCGTCACAGCCAGAACGATTCGTAGACATAAACACCACTCGGGTTACCATAACAGTGAAAAATCCTTCATAAAACGAGCGACAAGCATACACAAACAAGATAAATACAGCAGTGTTTTGGTCGGATAGAAATGGCTATCCTGGGCTTCACAGCTGTGGCGTCTGAGCGCCTCCGTTTATTCTTACCTTCATGGGATTTTCTGTACCGGATCCGCCATCTGGAGGCCGGCTCTGCCAGCTTCTACTTGGTAATATGGAAAATCCCCTTTGGGGATGTTCCTTCGCAAGTAGCAATACCTGCCGTTGTTAATGTGGTTCCAACATACAGACGTTTCGTATTTTAATACGAACAGTCAGATGCACATTGCATTCTCAGTAGAGGATTAAAACTGCAATAATTGTGTCATGCTGTTTGGGAGACAATGAAAGTATTCCGATCAAAGCGATTTGGATGAATTTGCCGCCCCCTAGGCAGGCCGCCCGCGTGCGCCGCATGCCACCCAGCGGCCCTGCAAGGCTTCATTGCTTCCAAGTCAAGACGTCACTGCTGTAATTCTTGACAAAGGCTTATATTCCGGCTATTAGTTAGGTAGTCATAGAGCTTTGCTTTCTAGGCCGGTAGCACAGTGGTAGAGTGATAGACTATATATACAACGGTTCTGCGTTCCATTCCCGTCTAATTCTGGACTTTTTTTTCCTGTGGATTTCCACTTCTTTCACCTCTGGCTGTGTTCCTAATGTGAAAAACATTGAATAGCACCGTGCTTAGAAATCGACGTTAAACTGTTGCTCGCCCTATAACTGGCTGGGCAAGCCAGTACGAAGGTCTGAGGAAGGCAACAGCAAAACACCTCCAAACAGATATATGTCTAGTAAAACACTCTGGTGTTCAAACCAATCTTCGGACTGTTGACTGCTTTCACTTCTTTTTTATTGTTCTTCGTGATAAAACTGAACCAAATACTTCTCTCCTCTCAATGATGTCGCGCATATGTCAAACCAACTGCGGAGATACAGTGCATTTAAGTATGTCTTTTAATTACCGTTCGTTTACTTTACCATACGGCTGACGTTCGGCACTGGAACTGTGATCTCTACCTTCTTTTTGTTTTCAGATCATATGTTAATCATACGTCAATCATATGTGTCAATTTTCTACGTCGCTAGTCTGAATTCCATTCAAATCAGACTTTGCCATATATTATGGAAAATTTTGTAATATTTTCGTCTCACACCACTGTTCATATTTCTTCACAATTTTTTCACGTTTGTGAGTTACTGTTGTTCAAAATAGGGTATTCATGAAATTAACTTTCTCATAGCTTAGCAGTACGTGAAAAGAATGCGCCAAGACAATACATTATTTCAATATTGCAAGGATAGGAATGGTTTCTGATAATTTCCGTGTCAGGTGTCAATATCGTTATCTGTAAGAGAATGTCTCCTTGTTTTTGGTGAAACGAAGTTTATGTATAAAATGTTTTTAGGGGATTTTTCAAAACTATCTACGTTGTTGTCTACAGACATAAATAACCTAGTAAATGCTGCTGACTGACTGTATAAAGGTGTAGAATGAGTTTGACAAATATCTGGTTTCTGAGATGAACGACAGTTCTAAATGTACATTGTTCCAAGTTAATGCAGGTTAGTAGAAAAAACAATACCGTTAATTACAAATATAGTTTTAAGAGTCACGTCTGTTATATTCCTAAAAGTAACGCTGTAAGGCCATTCGAAATGGAACAAATCTGTCAGGGCATTTATGGACTTGCAGAATGGTCGACTTCGGTTTATTAGGAGAATTTTGCAAAAGGAGTGTTTGTTCTGAATAGGAGATTGCTTATGAATTGTTAGTGCGACCATTTCTTGAGTAATGCTTGAGTGTTTGGCATATGTATTAGGTTATATTAAAGGAGGAGATAGAAGTAAATCAAAAGTTGTTTCCTATTTGTACTGTAAGTTTAGATCAATACGCGAGTGATACAGCCATGTTTCCGGAATTCAGATGTGATTACCTCGAAGGATGGCGACGTTGTGTTTTGAGGAACACTATAGAGAAAAATTAGATTGTTGGTATTTCAAGCTGACCGCAGAGTGATCTTCTGCCACCAGCTTTCATTTAGCGTGAGATGACAGAAATCAGCACATCAACAGAGACTTATAGACATTTGCTTTCCCTCGTGGTATTTGGGAATGGACGGGATAAGTAATCATTATTAGTGGTACGAGGCAGCTTCCAACACGCACAGTACAGTATCTGTGGAGCATATCTGTAGAATTTGGTTAAGTGGTTGTTTAGAGTTAGTATTCCGCTATCCTGTTTAGCATTAGAACGATGATAATTGCATGAAAGGTCTGGCGTTGCTTCAACAGTCAATTCTATTTATTTAATTATGTATTTATTTCGTCAGCTTTTAAATGTCTCATACTGAGGTATTTCATATTTTTAATACGATGAAAGAGTTATTTTCCTTCATCAATCATCCGTTACTTATTGTTTGATGTTCTGATGGAAGAAATGATATTTTGACGTCCAGTCGATGTCTAGGTCGCTAGAGACGCAGAAAACATTTTAAAGGAGAAGGAAAATAAATAATTACTTCAGTAGTCTACTTGAAGTAGTCATGGAGATACGTGTTACAGGGCGGAAATAGATGGATTCATTAGATATCTTTTGCGTATGAATACAACATTGTCCAGGTTAGCTATTAATCACATGAGAGATTGCGAATTTTTGTGTCATTTTTACTCGCACGAGGAATACAATAAAGACTGTAGCTCCTTGACAGACAAATACAACATTATACGAGAAGTAATCTTCACAAGCTATGGATACTTACAGCCGTAAACAAATGTATAGCATGAAAAGGTAGCATTCGGCGTACGCTGGCAACTGACACCAAATGCGCAAACTTTATCTCTATCTATAAAATTGCGTTTTTCCTGTCTGATTTATAAAATGTGAAAGGTTATCTGTCTTTCCGATTCATTAGTGCATATTATTTGCCGTAACAGACGTCAACGCATCCACAGAAAAATATTATTAAAGGCTGTGATGTACATGCCCGCAGAGTATGGTTGCTGTCTGTTTCAGTTTTCCCCATTTCATTTATCAGAATCAAAGATTTTGAAACAAAGAGTTCTCGCTTCTGATAGTACGCCTAGTATCTACTACTTTCACCTCATATATCTAATACTCAGAAATACAAGGGACGATCTAACCGTACTGACATCAGTAAATAGCTTTCTGATATTCGCCTACATGTATTGGATTAAATCGGAAGTTTCCATGTCTTTTGATATTAGTGTATGAAACTATAAAATAAAGGACAATAGTGGTTCTTTCGTGGAAACAACAAATTACAAATTATTCATTGATGGACACGAAATGTTCTATACGAAATGACTTAATGCGCAGTCTATATTCAAAGTTTGGAAAACCAATTTACAACGAGTGTGGAAGACACCAATTGTGTTCAAATGTTCAAATGTTTGTAGAGCTTATGGGTCTTAACTACGGGGTCATCAGTCCCTAAACTTACAAACTACGTATGAACTAGCTTATACTTGAAGCGGAAAAGCTTCTTTCCATGAATCGGCACGGGTTTAGGAAACATCGTTCATGTGAAACTCAGCTTGCCCTTTTCTCACATGACATCTTGCAAGCCATGGACGAAGGGCAACAGACGGATTGGGTTTTTCTCGACTTCAAAAAGGCGTTCGACGCGGTGCCACACTGGCTGGAAGACTTCCTAAGTAATAGAACGCAGTACGTTGTTCTCGACGGCGAGTGTTCATCAGAGACGAGTGTATCGTCAGGCGTTCCCCAGCGGAGTGTGATAGGACCGCTATTATTTTCTATCTATATAAATGATCTGATGTACAGAGTAAGTTGTAATATGCGGCTGTTTGCTGATGATGCTGTGGTGTATGGGAGGGTGTCGTCTGTGACTGACTGTAATAGCATACAGGATGACTTAGACAAAATTTCTAGTTGGTGCGAAGATTGGCAGCTAGTTCTCAATGTGGAAAAATGTAAGGTGATGCGCATGAGTAGAAAAAACAATTCCATAATATTCGAATACAGCATTAGTAGTGAGCTTCTTGATGCTGTCGCGTCGTTCAAATATCTAGGCGTAACATTGCAAAGCGATATGAAATGGAACGAGCATGTAAGGACAGTTGTGAGTAAGGCGGACGGCCGACTTCGGTTTATTGGGAGAATTTTGGACAGATGTACTTCACCTGTAAAGGAGACCGTGTATAAAACGCTTGTACGACCACGTCTTGAGTATTGCTCAAGTGTTTCGGACCCGCAGCAGATTAGTTTGAAGGAAGACATAGAGGCGGTTCAGAGACGAGCAGCTAGATTTGTTACCGGTAGATTCGACCAATGCGCGAGTGTCACGGAAATGCTCTGGCAACTCAATTGGGGATCGCTGGAAGAAAGACGACGTTCTTTTCGTGAATTTCTGTTGAGGAAATTTAGAGGGCCGGAATTTGAAGCTGAGTGTAGTACGATCTTGCTGCCGCCTACTTACATTTCGCGTAAAGATCACAAAGACAAGATAAGAGAAATTAGGGCTCGTACGGAGGCATATAGGCATTCTTTTTTTCCTCGTTCAATTTGGGAGTGGAATAGGAAAGGAAATGCCTAGTAGTGGTACAGCGTACCCTCCGCCACGCACCTTACGGTGAATTGCGGAGTATGTATGTAGATGTAGATACTAAAGACGGCACAAACATCCATGCCCGAGGGGGGTTTCGAAACCCCGACGGGGAACGGCCTCGCGCATCGTAGCATAGCGCCTCAAAGCGCTCGGCCGCACGGCCGCGGCCCCTATTGTGTACCATTGTCACTTCTCACCCTCCTGCCCTACACTCATCGTCCTTTTCTCTCGTATCGCGACTGGCCATCAGGGAGGACTGCAGTTGGTGAAATTCTGAGTTTGAATGTCTTTAATATTGCCTTCATGAACATTCTGCGAAACTTAAAAAGGAGGCTAGGCTATATTTCGGTTGACTCTAGATGGAGAGTTCCTGGAATCGTATCACTCAACCACACCGTGATCCACAACGCCTCTTTATATATTCGGCAATTCGGTTTGGATGCACATCTTTCTGACGCTTTCTGACATTTGGTTTCAATGCACATCTTCCTGACGCTTTCGAGTTTACTAAATGCATTTGTAACGAAATGTGCTGGACTTCTTCTGATCTTCTCTGATTCACCTACCAAAGCTTTCAGCTTCAAGTCCTATGCTAACGAAGCAAATACATAGATAAGTCGAACGAAACATTTCAATACTCGTTCTATCGTGACATTATTACACTTCTAGTTAATTTTTCCGATGAATCTTACTATTGCTTCTACCTTTCTTGCGATTAATTTATGGAGTCGTCTCTCTTGAATCAATCCGTATGATATGCCCCGATATTTGATGGATCTGACTGCTTTTGGTGATTTTTCTGCCACTTTTGAATGATACAGAAATGGATTCTTTTACGTAATTATGTATATGGCCTCAAACAAACTTATTTTTAGAATGAATCTTTCACTCTGCATCGGAGTGTGCGCTGATATGAAACTTCCTAGCAGATTAAAATTGTGTGCCGGAACCGGGACTCGAACCTGGGACCTTTGCCTTTCGCCGGCAAGCGCTCTACCACTGAGCTATCCCGACACGACTCACGGCTCCGCTCCCCAACTACAATTCTGCCAGTACCTCGCCTTCGACTTTCCAAACGTCACAGAAGTTCTCCTATGAACCGTGCAAGACTAGCAATCCTGGAAGAAAGGATATGGAGAAGACATGGCTTAGCCACAGCCTAAGGGATGTTTCCAGAATGAAACTTTCACTCTGCACCGGAGTGTACGCTGATACGAAACTTCCTGGCATTGGCTATCAAAGATGGGTGGAGCTGGCAAAGGGGCGGGGCCTCGGCTATTTAAGAGCAGTAAACCTTGCTCCAGGCAGCAGTGACGCACTGGAAGGCTCCTAGTTACCTGCCAGCTCCACATCATCGATGGGTATAACATCGTTTTACTTCTCTTTATTAACTTAGTTAAATTTTGACACTAATGTATATTGCTCGAAAGTCCTCTAAATGTAACTATGATATATTTCAGAGTTAAAATTCCTGAAGATGGTCTTAAAGAAGACCGAAACTAGTTGAATAAAATAAATTATTGCATGCTATACTGTTCGTTGTATATAAATCTTTAGGGCTGTCAGTGGGACAGAGGTGGGGGCATTGGCGGGGATGCGGGCTAGCGTTGGGGGCTGTGCTTGTGCAAGTGCTTACTTGTGGTGGCAGTTGCCTCGTTACTATTAAAAACAAAGGGTGGTACAATTTCGATTATTTCGGACAAATGTTATTGTAACTGGAAATATATTGAGAAAAGATGTAATTTTAATTATAGCACTTGTTATTGGATATTTAACTAATATGTAACACAAATATTAGACAATTACAAATGTCGGTATAGACACACAAAAAAGTTACAGAATTGAGAAAAATCGATCGAAAATGTACCACACTAGGTACAACTGTGTAGAATTTTGACTAAGGGCATCTTCCACATAAAGAGCACTTTTCCGTCAGGCACCGAGGCATACTTCGTTGTACCAAACATTGTATTTTGGGTAGAGAATCTAGTCACCCTTAAATAGAAAAATTATAAGAGCTCGTTAGACTAAGTAGCTTGTCTCCTAACGTGAAAAAATTTATTTCTCCTTAGCACAAAGTGGTGTATTCTTGGAAAAGACAGGAGGAGCTGTAGAAACCTGCTACGCTACAATGCCACACAACGAGGCACTATGAGACTGACAAATGGCGCGAACATTTAAGTTGATCAGAATTGTACCTGTATCGAATTTGTACCACCTTACCCTAGGTTGTTGCAATTAAACTGCTATGCATATTTAATGAAATTTATCAGGGCCAGTTGTGGATGGCGTTGGGGTAGAGGCGGACCTCGCACAAGTGCGCGTTCGTCGGAGGCAGTCATGACAATGATTGCTTAGTGCGGTATAGTTTGTTCTGTCCTTCCGTGAAGGGTGGGTGGCGGCATCCTTTGATTAGCTGTCAGGAAAGTGGGCGAGGGAAGAGGTGGCATCAGTGTGGCGGTGCTGGCGGCGGCGGCAGCGGCGTACAGGTAGGTGTTTATACGTGTCCTGCAACTACGCCAGTGTTAAGTGCAATTACATGTTAGCTGTCAATCATCTTTTCCTTCTGAGAAGGACGGGTGTCGGCATCTTTTGATCAGAGGTCGGGCAATTGGCCGAGCGTGGAGGGGAGTACCTGGCGTCGATGACACTATCGTCGACTGGCTATTCTCACTGTGCCTGTACACCCTTTGCCCTACTACTTACGTCCTGATATCGGACTACCTTTTGAGTCCAGTAAAGTGTGTAAATCAATTAGTGAAATAAAATACAGTAATAAAAGAAAGTCAGTAATACCTGAAGTAAGAATGAAAACTTACTTCAGATCATTCAAAGCACAGCCGAGTAAAACAGTAGACTTGCGACGCATTCCGACAGTGTGTCGACCGGCTAACGATGCAGATTCAGTACGACATTGAATCGCCGAGTATTAATGTGTAGCAAAGAGTCCATCACACTCTCCACAAGCGGAAGCTTTTGGTTCAGCGATCAGGCCATCGACCGACCACATAACGTGAAATGACAGACTGTGAAACTTGATCTTCGCGATTTTCTAGAAGCAACAAGTCAATAACCTTGTGTATTGACTTCCGGAGCAAGGTGACGCTCGTTATTTCTAGAAACTGTACAACGAGACAACAGAAGGCAATGACACTGAAGATAGTTCACCTCCAGCCAGGTCCTTCAAATAAATACCGCGACCAATAAAACAACGCCAGAGTAGCACAGCACGACACTTTTAGAAGATGGGAAATCATACAGCACTGAAACGAGGTAATTCCACATAATTCATGGCCTTTTTAACGCACACTACTAGCCTCGACGGCGAGCGCGGTTTTACTGACGACCGAAGAAGGCCGCCAGTGTAACCGGTGAGCGACGGCCGACGCTGCGAAACGCCTCATCGCCGCTGCGTACCTTACCGCCACCGACACTCGCCGAGCCAACTAGTTCACAGTAACAATAATGTTTGTTATAACTGTTTAATAAATGTCTTTTCTGTAAATGCTGTTTCATTTATGCTTCATACCCGAGCCAAAGAAAAGATCCCACGTCCCACAAGTTTCCCTGTAAACTGCTATCCTGACAATAAAACGTTAATTTGTAGTTAAAGCTTGCCATCCTGAGAATAGAGCAGTGCATTTACAGTTGTTGGTAAGAGTTCAATATTATTCCTGTTAGTCTCCTTTTCCTTAGCCTCTTCAAAAGAGACATTCACTTATAGACAAAAATATTGACAACGGACACCGAAAGCATCAGAAACCTTTCCTATCATTGCAATATTGAAGTAATATATTCTTTATCTTGGCGTATTATTTTTAAGTACTGCAAAGCTATGAGAGCGTTAATTTCATGTGTTCAGTATTTAGCAAAGCGGAACGGTTACTTCATCAAATGGAAAATCCCCTCTCCATTTGATAACAGAACACGCCACTTCATTTGGTGTCCTTCCTTTCCCTCTTCATTTCATGTCAGAAGTGTTCTCCCTTTACTTGCCCCTTTTACATTTAGTGTCAGAAAAGACCTTGGCTCAATCATGAGGTGTGAATAACAGTTTGCAAATAGAATTATTTAATATTCAGAAGGATAGTAATGCATAACAGTTACATTATTTCCTTTATTGTAATTCTTTGAGTTGTTGTTTATCAGCAGTAGGAGAAACATATTTTAATTAATTCAGTTTGATAAAATTGCGGGAGTAAATAGATTTCAAAATGGATAAAGATGGCAGTACAATGTCAGGAGTTTCCACTACTGAGGCATTTCAGCGTTTACTTAATCAAATTGCGCAGCTTAAAATTGATGATAATGCATTGCTTAAACCAATAAGTAAAGCTAGGCATACCGATAGGGTACCTCCTACTCTAGATGTCCGATGAAAACATAGTTGCATTTTTTGATTGTTTACTAGCAGCTGCAAATTAGGACTTTGGACCGATGAGCAGTTGTTACAGATGTCAAAATTACGATTGACAGGAAAGCTAAAGCTCATGTATTGTATCATGAGGAATTACGAAACGCTCTAACATTCGAAGTGGGTTACTTATACGATTCCAACTATAATTTATAGAGAAAAATTAAACACAATTACACAGAGGCAAAAATGAGACATTGGAAATCTTCTTCGACAGAATTAGGAAGATCAATATTAACACCTATCAGTTAACAAATAACGATGAAGAAAATAAAGTTATGCTACAAGAAACAGAAGATAGGGCTTTAGATACATTTTTGGACGGCCTTCTTCCTGAAACGTCCCGTCGTGTGAGGTCAGAATTTCCCAAAACTTTAGTTGAAGCTATAGCTGCTGCAACACCGTTTGAAGAAATAGACATGGGAACCTGATATAAGGAAAGGGGAAACATATTTTCGACAGGGGTGCGATATTTTAAATGCGACCAACAGGGTCATATAGCAAAACACTGTAGGCAGCCTCAATGCACTAACTGTCGAGAATAGGTCACACATTTAGGGGCTACAGGTCTAAGAAAGCCTTTGGAAATAGGAATCAGTTAAACGCAAACGGGAACTCCGGAACCGCCGCGAGGCATTCCCAATAAAATTTGAATCCATTAAGGCGAATATGAAGGCGGAATGTTGGTTATCTGGTACCATACACGATAAAAATGTAAGGATATCGGTAGATACAGGCGCAGCGTATCAATAGTGAGGAACGAATGCGTTGGATATGACAAATATGACCCACCAAGGTATAGGCTGAGTGGTATAGGAGGAGGTACAGTGTCGATTTTTTTGTATACACGGTGTACAATTTGAAGATGTTGTAGAAGAGGTCACAAAGGTAACTAACGGGTATGACGCGATCTTAGGGCTAGCCATCCTGCTTAAACATCACGCTAATATCGACCTCAGACAGCAAACGGTGGAACTTTGCAGAACTTTGAACTAGGTAACACGGCTGCAAAGGGCAGGTTGCCGAAAGATTTCGCTATCCGGAAAGAGAAATCAACTGAACTGTCCTTGCAGGTAGATTCGCCAGACAGAATACCATTTGGTACAGGGAAACTACTCTGGATGGACGTTGACTCCGCTTTACCTGTAGATGCTGTGCGTCTAATAGAGACATTAGAAGACAATGAAGAGTTGGATGCATCCAACTGCTTTTTACGCAGAAGAGTGGTACGAGTTCAAAACGTGGATGGAGTAGCAAATATACCGGTACATATTAACAATTTCGGGATGCAGGATAAACAGTTAAGTAGGGGAATACTAGTAGTCACAGTTAGCGCCTTTGAGGAAGAGGAATCTTTTTGGTTAGATACTACTATTTGTCAGAAACCAGCCGCCTACAAAACTGCATTACACATTTAAAAGAGAAGGATAAACACACAATAGAAGCTGTATTTGTCGAGTTTCAAAAATTGTTTAATGCAGAATGTCCTCTACAAGCAATAGATATCACGCAGCATAGAATCCCTACAGGTAACAGCGAACCAATTTATAAAAATCCTTACAGAGTTCCGCTCACTTAAAACCAGTACAAGATGAATTCTTAGAACAACACTTAAATGATGGAATTATAGAACATTCTAACTCAGCATACTATGCCAATATTGTAATCATTCCAAAGAAATCCCCAGATGGTACCAAACGTTATAGTTTTTGTTGCGATTACAGACACCTGAATAAACAAACTATTTCAGATGTTTACCCCCTTCCAAACATTACATATATCATTGATAATTTAGGAAACAGTAAATACTATTCCACAATAGACTTATGTAGTGGGTATGCGGGTATCACCAAATGGAAGTTGCACCTGGAGACAGGCACAAAACAGCATTTTCTATCCATAGAGGCCATTGGCAATTTCAAAGAATGCCCTTTGCTTTGAAAAAGAGCCCCACAACTTTTCAAAGATAACTTGATGGAGTATTGGGAGGTCTGAAAACTCAGCAATGTTGCGTATATCTTGACGGTATCATAGTTTTCTTAAAGACATTAACTAACAAGCAGTGCGTCTGCGTAATGTTTTTCAGAGACTTAGATCCTCTAAATTAACACTAAATTTGGAGAAATGTAATTTTGCATTTAAGGAAGACACATATCTAGGGCATGTCATTAGTGAACATGGAATTAAAACCGATCACCGACTAATTTCGGCATTTAAGGACTTTCCAACACCACAACGTGTTAAAGAAATACAATCTTTCATCGGGGCCTCGTAATATTGTAAATATGTGCAAAATTTTGTAGAAAATGCACGATCTCTAACCCAACTCTTGAAAAAAGTGCAAAGTTTCAGTGGTCTGAAGATTGTGAGTCAGCATTTCAAATTATGAAAGACAAATTAACACACAGTCCAGTAATAGCCTACCCAGATTATAATAAAGAATTTATTTTATCCTATGACGTAAGTGGTCATGCTGTAGGAAATTGTTTTAAGTCAGATTATAGATGGTGCCGAACACCCCACAGCTTACGCAACTAACAACAGGAGAAAGAAATTATTCCACAACAAAGAAAGATTTGCTAAATGTTATATATGGCATCAGATACTCCAAATGCTACTTGTATGGACATTTTTTAAGGTTATTACAGACCACGCAGTTCTAAAATGGTTACTTGGGTTGAAGGATCCATCTAGTCGTCTCACCCGGTGGGCCCTATGTCTTTCCAAAATGGATTTTGAGGTTATCCATAAACCAGGTAAGAAGCACACGAATGCGGATGATATAAGCAGAAAAATAGCACCTTTAGAAGTAGTTGGTCGTTATGCAGAGGAGTGGCAAAATGCACAAGGTGGGAATGCAAAACGCAAAAAATATGCAACACAAAAACATTTTTGTTTCGACGCAAAACAAGACTCGGACCCAGAATCGTGGTTCCTGAACATCTTAGACAAGACGTTATGCAAGAAGCACATTATAATATTTTGGAAGGACACGGTGGACAGAGAACAAGCGAAAGATGAGTAGCAGAGAGGTTTTAGTGGGAAACGAGAAATCTAGGTGTAGCACAGTACGTTCGTAACTGAATTGTGTGCACTCAGCGAGCGGACCTCTGTCGTCAACAACTCCACTGTAAAGGCTCCCAGAAGTCACATTCCTATATGAGGTATTGGATTAGATTTATACGGACCATATCACAAAACACTACTAGGCAATAGGTATGTTCTAACCATTATAGATGGCGAGCAGCTGTCTTGCTGAAATATTGTGCGATTATTACAATACTATCTGACGTAACTCCCGTGAACCTTTCAAGAAAGCATTATAGATCACTTTTCACGCTACCTATCTGGCGTATCTGAAGCTATTATCACGGACCAGGCATCTCTATTTATTGGCGATTTGATTAAACAACTATTCCATTTACTGAAAGTACGGAAATTGCGTACAACACCATAACATCAGCAATGCAATGGAAGAACCGAAAGAATTCAGCAGACTATTGGTAAAATGCTCAGGCACTATATTAAAGAACAACATAATAATTGGGACATTTATCTACCAACGAATGTTTCGGCTTACAATACCAAAACACATGAAGGAACTGGCATGTCACCTTATGAAGTAGTCTATGGAAGAAAAATGGCATCCCCCTTTGACGTACTCAGGCAGAAGAACGGAAGAGCTGGAGAAAAAGATTTCTCTAGTATAACGAGGGATGTATGGAAAAAGGTGCAAAAATCTAATACTAAGGCGTTGGAACGAAAACAAAGATTAGGTAATGCACAAGCAAAATATCCGAATTACATAATCGGGCACTGGGTCATCTGTCAACGCCATAATACCTAAAGGGAAAACGAAGAAATTAGTCTCAAACTATAGAGGAACTTTTCAGATTATTGATATCACGTCACCAGTAAACTTTAAGTTACAACTGCCCACCAGAACAACTATTGTCCACGCCAGTCGTTTAAAACCTTTTAAAGGTGCTCCAGATGTGATACCATAAAGGAGCGCAAGAGTAGCCGAGCGGTCTGGAGCGCCACGTTGCGAATCGCGCGGCCTCCCGCGTTGGAGGTTCGAATCCTCCATCGGGCATGAATGTTTGTATCGTCTTTAATATAAGTTAGTTCATAAGTAGTTTGCAAGTTTAGGGACTGATGACCCCGCAGTTAAGTCCCATAAGCTATACAAACATTTGAACATTTTGATACCATATACAATAGTACAATAGGGCGGAGGTGTACGAAAAAGAAAAACAGTAGCCACGCCAGCACAAAGGACAATTTGGCATCATACAGTCTTCGACCACGGGTGCCATAAATGACATAAATGTGAATAATTAGTAAAGGTTTGTGATTTATTTTTTCACAATAACCTAGCAGGCAGAAAAAGAAGTTAGAAATATGTAGATAATGTAAAGTAACAGCGTGTTCTTTCTTGTTTATTCTTTTATTCTTTCTTTTTACACTAGGTTTATAGGCCCGAAGCAATGTGTTTTCTTTTCTTAGGTAACGACTATAACATAATGGATAACTACATTGTGACTCATAGAATGTAGGCTTTCACGGCCGGCGTCTTCATTAATTAAATCTTCCGGGCTAAGTTACCGTGGTCCATCCATAAAACTTCTTACTCCCGACGTTTCGTTGCCTACATTGTGACTGTACTATTTCTCATAACTGCGTTGATGAACAATGTGAACAACGGACTAAAGGTAGAACAATGTACGAGTGGTGTTATTTTTGTTAAACAGGGTCCTGTAATTTTCACTAATCACAAGTTGACTATTTCATTATAGTATAATATATGTGCTATACGTAACGAACTTAGGAGGCTGGAATTAGAATGTGATACATTACATGAAAGGGCAAGTACACCAGAGATAGAAATAGCCAGTGAGTACAAACATTACACTATTCTTATGAACAGTTAAAATAATAATTACATCAAATAGAAGAATTGGTTCCACAAACAGTTAAATGGACTAAACGTGGATGTGAGGACGTGAGAGGCAAACTCATTTTTTTTGGCACATCAGATAACGAAGATAATACACAGTTGAATAATTGATTACAGAACGTAGAGAGTACGACGGTTAAACAAAGCCACACATAATGTCGTACAACAATATTAAATGGATTAGAGCAAACAGTTATTAATACTAAGGCCAATCATTCTGCCGAATAATAAAATAAATATCTTCTACCTACTAACAATATGCCGACCTAAAGGTGATACAAACGAGGCTTGAAGCTGTAGATAACAAACTTTCAGTAGGAAATCACTCAGGTTACTCATGGGCCAAGTAGAAGACGTACGGCTAGCAGCAGAAGAATTACATGAAGCTATCCATTACGTACTACAGGGACATTTGTCACCCACGTTACTACCCCTAGCCACAAATTGCCTCACTATTATGTAAAATTGAACAACTACCTGAATCACTAAAGCTAATATTCCCTCCAGATAAGAAACATTTATAGCAGTATTACCACTTAGCTGCCGTACTAGTGGACACAGACAATGCAAAATTTTGGCTTCGTATCTCTTTCCCTGTAACAGATGAAATTGGTACATTTGAATGCTACAGAGTATACTATTTTCCGGTTAAGTGGCTCAGACTAAATAAGTTTGTACAATTCAGAACGAACCAAGTATTTTTAATATCTCAAACAACAAATACCAGCACGTAACTGCATATTCCAACTAGTTATTATATGTCCATCTCGCGTAATCGAATTGCATACTAATAGTAGTGAATCTCAGTTATTTTTCGAACGAGCTGAAGCCACAAATCGTCCACAAGATATATTAACTTCTACATCGTACTTTTTCGAGCAAGTAGAAAATCACTGAGTGGATGCAGTCCATCACCCAGCTGACATTTTTGCACAATGTTATGATAATGGTGCAGCTGCGACAATACGACATTTTCGGCTTCGTGGTAGTGGGTTGATAATTAACGGTACATTTTGTTCCATATAAGGAGTAAATTTTCACTTACCAGCAACTATCACCGGTACAACTAATGTTAATTCATCCTTTCGTCTAATTTATTGGCCAGAAATCCCCATGTAAGCATTTCCAACACAAAACCTGTCTTACCTGAACGACTCTATCGACATTACCGTTCTGCAGTCACAGGAAATCAAAACGGATGCTAATATTGTGAGGTAACATGTCTTAAAACTGAAAGGTGACCATAAGACCAAAATTATAACATTGGGAACAGGAATCTCTGGAAGCTTATTCTTGGTACTCTTGGTTTCTATAGTTTTCTGGTATTTGAGACAAAAGAAACAGCCAAATAATAACATACCACCTCATCAGATCCCAGTTAACCTTCCGATGGGCGCGCCTTTTAATCGGCCAAGGAGGTTCATGTTTATTTCGCAGATACCTCTTGATGATAAACCTAAAAGGCACAAAACTTGTTTCTTAAAATGGAAGGCTAACACAAAGAGGGGGATTTCTGACTTTCTCACTTTCCAAGAAAAGGATACGAAATTTGTCGCTTGTATCTGACACATACGCGCGCCTGTCGGAAAGTTAATTGGATAGCGAAGTCTTAATTTATTTACTTCTATAAATTCTTTGAGGATTCGTGTAATAATTTAGCATAGTTTAATCCTTAGTAGACAGATCAATTTCATAACAATATTGTTCAAGTTCAGATAATTTAGGGACTCAATTACTCAACCACAGAGTGGCTCAGGACTATCGATAATTTAGTGTAGAACTATAAATGCTACTGTAAAAAAACTATTCTGTTGTCAGCATATCACTATAATAACCTTGTAATTATCTTTACGTGGTTTTTGCCTTTTCTGATGTTGAACGAGTAAATAAATAAAATAACAACTGAAATATTATAAAGTGAGAGAAAATTATTGCAATGGAATGTAATCGACACGTAAAAACGATATATTTATTCTTGTTGTAATCATTTCTTAGATTTGTTGCGCTTGTTTATTGTGATGTAAGCTGGTTCAACGAAACTTCTAAGAGTGCGTAGACTTGTTCCTGAAGTAGAAGTGTTCTCAGCTAACTAGATGTGAAGTTCAAATGTTCAAATGTTTGTATAGTCTATGGGACTTAACTACGGGGCCATCAGTTCTTAAACATACAAACTACTTATGAACTACTTACGAACTAGGACGGCACAAATATCCATGTCCGAGGGGGGATTCGAACCCCCGACCGTAGTGGCCGTGCAGACCGTGACTGGAGCGCCTTAGTCCCCTCGGCCACGATTTGAAACCGTTCAGATGTATAATTTTCATTGCTGTGACAGTTATTTTACCATTTTAAGAGTGGAGGTTTATAAGTTCATCATAATAAATTCGAGGACGAATTCGTCCGAAGGGTGGAGGAATGTAGAGTGCAGTAAAGTCCGTAAATAAATTAGTGAAATAAAATACAGTAATAAATGGAAGTGAATAATACGTGAAGTAACACTGAAAACTTAGTTCAGATCAGTGAGGCACGGACAAGTAAAACAGCAGACTTGCGCCGTATTCCGACAGTATGTCGACCGGCTAACGATGCAGATTCAGCACGACATTGTCCCGCCGAGTTTTCTCGTGTAGCACGGAGTCCATCGCTCTCTCCACAAGCGGAAGCAGTTGATTCAGCGATCAGAGCATCGACCGACTACATCACGTGAAATAACATCAAGTGACTATCTCGTACTTCTAGAAGCAACGTGACCAGAAGCCAACAACCTTGTGTGCAAGGTGACGATCGATCTCTCTAGAAACTGTACAACGAGACAACAGAAGACAACGGCCCCGAAGATTTTTCACCTCCAGCCAAGTCCTTCAAATAAATACCACGAACAAGAAGACGACGCCAGAGAGAGAGAGTGAGACACACATAGTGATGGAGTTCGTAATATCAGATTGTCAGTAGGGGCATTATTAGCGGCAGCAACAACAGCAGAAGTGGAGTTTTAGTCTTGATCAGCCACCGGCAGTGACAGTCGGAGTTGAAGATGAAGAAAGAAGATGGAAAAATCTGGTCGGCAGAACAGCGTTCGGAAGGAGATCAAGGACAACGTAAGTACTCACCCAGGATGACTGGCCAGAATGATAGGATACGGTCCGGTCCCGAAAGTCACCTGCGATCTCCATCTAAGGTTCTGTCACTCGTAGACGCGCAGCCTGAAGACCGTCGGTTCGATCCCAGGGCAAGAGCGCAATACCTCCACGCCGCGCCACTACTCTGGTCGTAGCACAACACAACACTTTTAGAAGATGTGAAAATCACACAGCACTGCCACGAGGTAATTTCGCAGAGTTCACGGTCTTTTTAACGCACACTACTAGCCTCGATGGCGAGCGCTGTTTATTTGACGACCGAAGAAGGAGATAGGCCGCCAGCGTAACCGAAGAGCGACGGCCGACGCTGCGAAACGTCTCATCGCCGCCGCATGCCTTACCGCTACCGACACTCGCCTAGCCAACTAGTTCACAGTAAGAATAATGTATGATTTAACTGTTTAATAAATGTCTTTTGTGTAAATGCTGTTTCATTTACACCTCATACACGAGCCAAGGAAAGGATCCCAAATCCCACATGTTTATAAGTTTCTTTGTAAAATGGTATCCCGACAGTAAAATGTTAATTTGTAGTTAAAGCTTGCCATCCCGAGAATAGGGCAATGCATATATAGTTGTCATTAAGTGTTCAGTATTTAGCAAAACGGTTGGGTTACTTCATTAGATGAGAAAAGCCCTCTCCATTTGATAACAGAACACGCCACGTCATTTGAAGTCCTTCCTTCTCCTCTTCATTTGATGTCAGAAGTGTCTTCCTTTCCCTAGCCTTCTTAACAGTTAAGTGGGCCATTCTGATTTTCTGAACCACAGAGACTAGGAGTCTGTTTTATCGTTGTTTTCTCCAACACTGTCGGTGAATCTGCAAAATCACACATTTTATACTATCGGCATTTGTACTTCACTAATTGGTCATGCTGGCTTCTACTTCTGAACTGCTTCAAAGTGAGGTAGTTGCCTATGCCGACTTATAGAATTTGAGGCGGTGTTCATGACGTGGGTATACTGCCTTTGTTGTAGCCGAAGATACTAGTACCTAAAACAACGGCTGATACTTGTTGCTGCTGGCTGTAGTGTAGCAAGTTTCTTTAGAGCTTCTTTTTCCATCTTGAAGTTCGCGTATACCTCCCCACACCTAACTATTTCTACCAATTCTCACGCATACATCTGCCACAAGAAAGTTATGCTCAGAGACCCCATGCAAACCTCCTATTTTACAATAGATATCAGGACATGGATCACACAATTATTGTAATATGTTTGCATTACCACTGAATCATTAAAGGACGATAAGCTCCAATTGCGACTGTACGCTGATTCCAACAACAATTTTATTAAACCTTAGATTAAAGCAAGTGTGACTATACGCTGTAAGAACTTACGTATTGGGCTATGTACGGTACTTATTTAGAAGTTTGGGTTGATGTTGTCTTAGGGTCGAACCGTTAACGTCTGCTTTACTTCTTTCTCTTGAGCCATGTTCCTTCACATGCATGGTCGGCTTTGTTAATTCGGATTTGGCGTGTTATTATTTGCTGGGTGGCCGGATGCCCTTCTGTCGCCACTACATGTCTGCTTTTAATACCACAGCAACTACCTTAATTGCATATATTATCTTTTACCGGAACTCCTGGGGTTAAAAACAATGTGTGCATAGTCTGTAGTTTGCAAATCGTATAAGAAATATTACATAAGATAACTGGTTCATTAATAAAAAAATTTTTATTCTAATGTTTGGAGATTATGCTCGAAAAGTCAGAGTTTTAGTTGAATAAGGTTTGTTACATCAAATTTGTTCATTATTGAATGTGATCAGTTGAAATATTAATCTTCAACTGAATAAAATGTTTAAACAGTTTGCATTGTCCGCGATAAGAAAGCCCAACTAAATAATCATAACTTTAAAATACACAACAACTCTGTATATTTCGTCAGCACTCAACATGAATTTTGTCAACCGTTAAAAATATTCTAAGTTTCCCGAACACCATTTCTAATCTCGTAAGTTCTTGTGTAAAATGATAAACACATATCACCCAGCAATGGCGTTCACTTGTATCTCGCGAAATTTAGACTCCAAAGGAAAGACCGTTCGCTGTGCAAATGTTAATACTCTGCTCAATCGAATCACTCCTATCATCCAGAAGGGTCCTTCTTCTGGTAAGACTAGATATGGAGTCCCTCTTTCTGTGCATCCCTTTAGTAATCTCACTTTGCCCAAAAACACAGTCTAAAATAACATTATTCAATATGCAAAATATTATTGTTCAGTCCCCAGAGGTCTTTAATTAGTATTAATTATTAATTAGTCTGAAATCAATTAATTGATATACCAGCTTTAGAGAGTTTGACCTCTAATGCTACACAATATTTACGTAAATTATGGCAATTGTACTATAAATTGACACACTAAATTATACATATGAAAGGTAAATTATACTGCTTGCATTATCTGTGTTACATTGTGTAATTGATGATCTGTTTATATTTCAATTATAAATTTATATCAGTTGAAATCAGACCTTAAACTAATAAATACAAGCGTAACACATTTAAGATGGTAGCTTGAGACAATAAACTATCATCTAAACTAAAGTTTGTTGAAATTGCATAACACATTCAACATTTAGTTATTTTAAGCTTGATTTTTTCTGTATTTTAATATAGTAGTCATAAACATTTATAGTTTTTGAGATATGTTGAAATTATTTTTAGAATTATGAGATGTGCGTAATTATTCGAACATTATCGATGTGTTAAATGTTGAAGGAACTGTAGTGTGGAACTTACAAATGTCCTCCAGACACATCCACATGAGTACCAAAAGAAATCCGTTGACTTCTATTGCTTCTGTGCCTGAAGAAATTTTCTGAAGCTGGCTGTGCCATGCAGCATCAAGATGGTTAGCACAACTACTCGAATCCTCTCAGGCAGTGTGTCCACTGTCATCCGACGGCGTGCATCCAATGGACCAGCTGTCCACAATGATGGAGAGATTTCAAGAGTAGGCGACCATCACCTATATGTTAATGTCGCGAATGGCTCTGTAATACACCTCTGTCAGCATACTGTCTTCCAAGCCCTCGGTCGCCTCTCAGCCTATGGCGGTGGCATGAATAGCCGGACAGCTATATCACCAGTGTCCAACAATAGGGGCTTTATGTCAGCCAGTGACGAGACGTCGCTGTGGTGTGTGGAACAGACTGTGCTCAGCACTGCTGACAAACAAATTCGATGCTACTGGGTTGGTTCGTTCTTAAATGTCCCTGTCCCCTTTTGAATTCTGCGATTTTCGCCAAGTAGTAGGGATCAGGAACCTTCCAGCTCATCTCATAACTTCCTTGGCTGTTTCTTCACATATCTGGGGATTCTGTTCAAGTAGCCCACTGATGGTGCTCTCTATGTCACAGGTGACAGACCGGCTTGGTCAACCACTCTTATTTGAACAGTGTTCGATTTGCTGCTACATGGAGTACAGTTACATATTGTATTGTATATTGTGGATTACGTCAAATGTTTACTCAATTTTTTAAGTCTTATTTAACCTGAGTTACTATTTACACATAATTTTCCCCAACCTGCCTCTACCACAACTCGTTCAAGATATGCTACAAAATCCATAAAGTTTTACAAACTCTAACGTCATTATAACAGTAGCCCAAAAAGCGTATCTTTCGCTCTTTCTCTCTGTAGATATTAAGATATTCTACAACCCCTTAAGAAGTTGTCTCCTATTCAAACTATACTAGCTAGCACTTGGAATCAAATAAATCAATCCGTTAGAATGCCTTGTGACCAACCGTTCAATGTATAATGATCACTAGTAGTTTTTGAATTCTACTGAAGGCATACCAGTATCCATTTTATTCTTGCTCCTCTAAATTCTATACACAGCGTATGTTCAAACATTATCGTTTGCCTTGTAACTATTCTTATGTGCAATCTGCACAGTTTACTAGCTGACCATCACATTATCCACTTATCTGAGCTATCCCTACAACTGTATCTTTCAGTCATTCTATATATTCTACAAAATCCCAAGACAGTAAATGCAGAAAATCACCGAATCATTCCATCCCAAATACATTAGCCTGACAATCCTAAACTGCGCACTGCAACTAACGATTACTTTCAAATTTTCTGCACAAACAATAAATTAAAAATAAACATGCGCCCATCAGTCAGTAATATTCCAACCAGAATGCCACAATACACCAAACTGTAAACTAATTGAACTTGCAGAATAAATCATACGATTATCATTCTCACTTTTAAAACATTCTTCTGTACAATTACGCCACATACTCTGGTATAATAGACTACCGGCCCTGCTACGATTAATCGCTTCTTCATCACCCTTGCGTCATACAGCTTTCCTATTGCTGTCTGGGTTGTTACTGTAGTCGCCAGCCATCGACCTCATTACCTTCTCTACCACTGAACGCCAATTGTCATCTTCGCTACCATACGTACGATTGGGAGCATCATAACCACTACCAACTAGTCACGGTCTTTGCCGTCGCTCCGTTGCTGCTTTGCACTGGAGTCGGCGACTTACCTTTCCTTCCAAGCTGAGTTTTCCTGCCCTCATTATATATTATACAGTTATACGAACCCACAACTGCATAGTCGCAACTGTTCACCATTCCCATCTCAGATTAACCCATTACATCCGATTGACTATCCCTACCCTTCTCCTCAATTATCCCAACTTCTCCAATACTCTAAAGGCTGCATATGTCTTTCTGATTGCACACTCTGGACACCGGTATTACGTTGACACGATCTTTGCAGGTAATGTACTTCAACATCCGTTGCTTTCCTATTAGAATCACCACCACCGCAACTGTTACCACCGCCGACGCCTCCACTTCCAACATTACGAGCACTACCAACATGGACGTAATTACTACGTTTCCACGTGGCAAGAGCCCACCAGTAATTACTGCTCGTCTATTCTCCTCACCATTAAAAGTACATATGTAGAAGTATCACGCACAACTACACCCACCTTACCTAAATCAACATAAGTGTCAAATTCTGCAGCTGTTGTTGCACCAGTCAGATCTGATGCGCCGCGGTGGAGTAGCCGAGCGGTCTAAAGCGTGTCGCTGCGGAGGGCGCGGTTGCTCGCCGTGGAGGTTCGAGTCCTCCCTGGGGCATGGGTGTGTGTTTTTGTCCTTAGGTTAGTTTACCTAGGTTTAAGTAGCTTGTAAGCTACGGACTAATGACCACGCAGTTTGGTCCGATAGATTTACAAACATTTGAACATTTTAGATCTGATGCAGCTTCAAATCGACCACCTCGTCGTAAGAAAAACGACGGTGTGAAAATCCACTCCATTCCCCAACCCATACCCTAACGTAACCCATATCGAGGAGATACAATTAAACATCAGAGCACAGGCACCAAGTCCATTAGTGAAACCCAGAAATACTCATGAAAGGCACAATAATCAGAAACTTTAGTCTCCACTACAATGAGTGGTGGAATTGAAACTGCTGAATATCGAAGTAGATAACTTAATGGCGTTGAAAACATTAAATAGAAAAGTTATTAACAAAAACTGGCCTTAAGACTGTTTATCATCAGTACAAATAATATATGCCACACATAAAAAATGAGCCTTCGTGAGTTTGACTGTTGATACAGCACCATATTTTCATTAAGTTACCGGAAAAATAGGCAAATATTCATTCAAATGTTCAAATGTTTGTAAATCTATCGGACCACACTGCGTGGTCATCAGTCCGTAGCTTACAAACTACTTAAACCTAGGTAAACTAACTTCAGGACAACATACACACCCATGTCCCAGGGATGACTCGAACCTCCACGGCGAGCAACCGCGCGCTCCGCAGCGAGAAGCTTTAGACCGCTCGGATACTCCACCGCGACAAATATTCATTAAACTGCTACACGGACAGCGGGACATATCACGGTGCTAGCAGTTGGTGAGATACTATGGAGGATACGAAGATCTTTAAACAACACCAATAATTCAAAATGTTTGTAAAGCTTATGGGACTTAACTACGGGGTCTTCAGTCTCTAAACTTACAAACTACTTATGAACTACCTACAACTAAGAACGGCACAAATATCCATGCCCGAGGGGGCATTCGACCCCCTGACCGTAGTTGCCGTGCAGACCGTGACTGAAGCGCCTCAGTCCCCTCGGCCACCGCGGCCGGCACCAATAATTAATCTGTAGTTTAGCCAGTGTATTAATCGGCATATGATGCCGTGAAAATATATTTAACAAACATAAATTAAACCTCTGAATAAACAATAAAATGGATTCTAAGATAAAGAAGTGATACACGCACGAAGTAGGCCTAATTCTTTATTCATGGTGTTTGTTACTCTTATTAGACATGAAACGCGGAGGTGGTTCTACTTTATACATCGGTAAATAACTGAATATTTCCCCAACTATTGTTCATGAAAGGCACAATAAGTATCACACGCACTCGAGAGTAAAAGTTCCAAATTATCACTCGAAAGTTAGAGTAGTCCATCGAACTTTGCAGTTCCAAGTTAATCCGCGGTAAAGTATTTCTTATAAAAACAGTTTGTCATCACACGAGTACACGATTTCTGAATTATCACAGTTCCAAAGCCCTACTACCGTGCATAGTTGATCACTTTTCAAGCAGTGACTAAGTTCTGCAGTCACAGTTACGTAAATATTCTAAGTCCATACATGCCTATCTCTTCAAATCACAAGTTCGTAACGCGCCTTCAGACCACCCAGCATCACAACCTTTCACCACCACAGAATTAAATGCTTTGACCACCTCCCTACAAATTTTGTTTATATTTAACAAACACACACACACACACACACACACACACACACACATATATATATATATATATATATATATATATATATATATTAAACAATACTAAAAACGGTTGAGACTGAAGCTCTTTGCACAAGTAGCCATTAAGCGTGGCGTCTCACTGTTCAAATATATTGCCGCTGTCGAAATATAGTTACACAATTAATATTTAATTTATCATGTCTTTTTATACAAATATATTCAGTTCTTGCCCACAAATACATATAATTGTTTATATATAAATTATCTGTTGCATATCTACTATTTTTAGTCGGCCATGAAATATCTAAGTGAAAATCTAACGTTACTGAGAATAATATTAAATATAATAAAATACATATATAAATGTAACGCGCTTTGCTGTGTTCATGTTTTGTGTTTCTTTGGTGGAATCTATGTTCTGACGCAAGAATATTACTACCTCAATGAAAAGCTGAAGTTTGTCCTTACGTTAGTTTACCTTAGTTTAAGTAGTTTGTAAGCTACGGACTGATGACCACGCAGTTTGGTCCGATAGATTTACAAACATTTTTGAACAAATGTTAATGTTAAGGCTCAGTTGCCGTTCCCTGAACAACGCGTCGATACGCTGCAGATCATACTGCATTTTGCATCCCTTTCGAGTGGCGACTTATCGATAAATTACAGCGTAAACCCAAAAATTCTCACTGTACCCCTGATGTTATCTACGGGGTCATTTATATATACTACGGTCCTATAACACTCTCCTGGGAAAAGTCTGAGATCACTTTAACGTGTGAAGACTTCTCTCCTTTCAAAATAACATACTACGTTCTGTTAGCTAAAAGGGGCTAAGTTATTCTGATGTTGCATATGCTTGCACTTTGTTCATCCGGGTAAGATGTTGAACGGTACTGGCGCCTTGCAGAAGTCAAGAAACTAGGGCTTTTTACCAATAGTTAGAACGCTTCGCTGGTGTGAAGAACTATGGTACACTGCTACTTGAAAAGGGGGGGGGGAAGTTGCTTCGCATTCTTCGTATAAAATAGAATTGCTATCTTATCATTACCAGTGGAGTTCTGTTGAGCAATTTGAATTGCATTTCTATAACTCTGACATTTATGTCAAATCTGTCATTTTGTCGTTTGTGCAATAGTTTTAAGGACTGCTGTGCAGTATTCCTCTGTGAAACAGATTTGAATACCGACATTTAGAATTACGGCCTTTGGTGTGTCATCCCCTTTTTCAAGATCTTTATGGTTACAGAGTGTTTGGATACGTCGACCCGTTTATCAAGTTAACGTAGGACTAAAGTTTCTTACGATTTTCTGTGAAGTCGGTACACAAATCATTGCTTCTAAGTTGTTGAACGTCTCTCGACGTCAGCTCTTACGGTAATTTTTACATCGTTTAATTTTTGCTAGTCTGCAACACTTAGGCTACCTTAATATCTACAGTGAAGTTCCTAACTCGGTTGTTGAACCACGGTGGATTTTCCCCATGGTCCACAATTTTACTCGACACAAAATTACCTAAAGCATATTATACGGTGCTCTCGAACTTCGTGCTGTACGAAAGTAGCCGTGTGTTCTAAGATGCCTAGCTGTGAAGTCCGCGTCTGCTCCCCGTCGGAGGTTTAAGTCCTCGGTCCAGTATGGGTGTGTCTGTTGTCGTTAGCATGAGTTAGTTTCAGTAGTTTGTAAGTCGAGGGACTGAAGACCACTTCAGTTTGGTCCCATAGCTTTACAAACATTTAAACATTTTACTTGAACTTCGTTCACAGAGACTCAATACTGTCAGTGTTAGTGTTGAAACTTTCGTGTTTGTCAGTGAAGTAGTCTGCAGTCTGTCCCTTTCTGCTTCTAGTAAACTGTATCATCGTCCTATCTTTCTTTATATGTGTTTTTACAGCTGTATTTATTTATTCTGTAATGTCCTTACGATCGCTCATTCCATCATCTGCGCTAATTGAATAGAGAAGTTCGGTTCTGTTTATCATCAATAGGTCTAACTCTTTATTTCCACGAGTCGACTCTCTGTTTAACTGCTCGAGGTAAACTTCGGATCTTCGGATACCGCACGTATGCCACCCGTCTTAATACCGCACGTATGCCACCCGTCTTAAATACGTTTGTCTCCCAGTCTATATTCGGTAAGTTAAAGTCTCACCTAAAATTGTAACATGACAAGGAAATTTACGGGAAATATTTTTCAAGTTTTCCCATAGATGCTCCGCCACAACTGCTGCTGAGCCAGCTTATTGGAATCAGGTAAATTTCTTGCTGCATTGTTCAAATGTTCAAATAAATACCTTATGGGACTTCACTACGGGGTCATCAGTCCCTAAACTTACAAAATACTTACGAACTAGCTAAGACTAAGGACGGCACAAATATCCATGCCCGAGGGGGGATTCGAACCCCCGACCGTAGTGGCCGTGCAGACCTTGGAGCGCCTCAGTCTCCTCGGCCACCGTGGCCGGCGATGCATAGTTTGCGTACAAAAAATGTTCAAATGTTTGTAACTCTATCGTACCAAACTGCGTGGTCATCAGTCTGTAGCTTACAAACTACTTAAACTAAGGTAAACTAACCTAAGGACAAACACACACATACAGACCCAACCAACCGCCCACCAACCCACCCACCCACCCACACACACACACACACACAGACAAACACATGCCCCAGGGAGGAATCGAACCTCCGACAGCGAACAACCGCGCGCTCCGGAGCGAGGCGCCTTAGAACGCTCGGCTACTCCACCGCGGCTTGTTTTTCTCAAATCTGACTTATTTATACAATTAATTTCGTAGATGTCAAGATTGGTGGAGTTTTGATCTCGCTTTCTCTGTAAATAAGTATCTAATGGTGTCACGCCGAATGAAAGAGAAAGTTATATATCTTCTGATTTCAGTGTACTCTTCTTGACAGAGTCTAGCACAAAAGTATCTAGGTAGGGCGATTATTTTGTATCATTTATATATTTTTTCCTACTCCAATAATTAAACATAGTAGTTTCATGACAGATAAAACTTTCAATACTATGTGGAATGTAATTAGCTTTCAAAGTTGTGCCTACTTCTGTGTCTCAAATGAAATAATCTCAATGTGTTACCTTCCTCCCTCGTCTTCCTTGGCATCAGTATTCTCCACCCTTCACAGTAATCTTAATATCTCTCTTCCGCGGTATTCCAAACGTCACCGAAGGTAAAAAATGTATTTTTCTGCATCCTTCTGTCATTACATTCAAATCCACACACTATAGATTAAGGAAAAATGCTCTTTGTTTTCCGCACTGATGGAACTACTGCATTCCAATTGGTAAAATCTTTTACTGCATGGCATTTATTACTTTCTGTGCTGTGACAGCTGCCACAGTTTTCATTCGTGATCAATAATTTCATAACAGTAACTGCACATGAGAAACTTCTGTGTGTTGTTTACACCAACAGCCTACGATATATTATGAAGTTTTCACCGCGAAATCGCAAGATTTATGGAAAGAAAGCGGAAAGAAAAGTAAAGTTTACTGACGCGAGTTAAGAAAATTTATGGAATAAAAGAGGAAGAAATGTATTTCTGACTCGATATTCCCCCAGAACACGGAAAGCTATTTATCTTTCATGGCAGTTAAATCTTACTTAACAATTCATCAGTCCATTTTATATTTCATTACAAAAGTGTAACACGAACGTTTGTATCTTTACGGCAGGGACAAGTCCTCAAACGTGTGACACGACCTCATCGAGGATCTGACTCAACAGTAACTATTTAATAATGGTAGAAAAAGCAGAATTTGTATCTAAATTACAAGAACAGCATTACATCTTAGCTTCTGCTCATGTCAAATTCAACTCAGCGCTTTTTCCGACCCTCTCATCTGTTTAAAAACGAACTTTATTGCTGTTTATTCTGTGCTAGGCATACATGCAACATCATACTACTCCTGCAACAAAGGATGAATAATGGAGACCTTTACGGATGCGAATCAGGGAAAAGTACGAAGCCTATTACGTATATGCAGCTAAAGGATGACTGCGAGAACTACATTTTCTCCATTTCAGTATTTCATAAACACAGTCGTCTTCCAAGAAGGTTATAACACACTAACACAGGAGAACAGATTCTGGTTTGTTAACCTGTGCTTATAGTACTAAATTCAGTAAATCTTCATTTGCAGTACCTACAATCTCAAATCCTTTTGTCTGTCGTTAAAGCGTTTCGTACGTCGATAAGTAATAACCAGTTATTCTTCGAAATGTTGTCGTAAGAACAATATAATGAAAATAAAAGAAGAACATCATTTGACAAGTTCGTTCTTAATACCCGAACTACCGTTGCGCCTCCGCGGTTAAGTGGCCGAGCGCTCTAAGGCGTGGAGCGCGCGGTTGCTTGCCCTCGAAGGTCTGAGTCCTCCCTGGCGCATGGGTACGTGTGTTGTCCTTAGGTTAATTTAATATAGTGCAAGTAGTTTGTAAGTCTAGGGTTTACAAATATTTCTAAATGTTACGCCAGATACACAGTTTTGAAGATTAATGACAATTGTAACAATCCTGATCTTGTTGAGCATCGTATCTGATAGTTATATTGATTAATAAACTCCAATAAAACTGTCATTTTACCTATCTCTTGTAACACGTAGGGTTCGTTAGATTAACATCGCCGGCCGCGGTGGCCGAGGGGACTGAGGCGCTCCAGTCACGGTCTGCACGGCCACTACGGTCGGGGGTTCGAATACCCCCTCGGGCATGGATATTTGTACCGTCTTTAGGATTAGCTAGTTAGAAAGTAGTTTGTAAGTTTAGGGACTGATGACCCCGTAGTTAAGTCCCATAAGCTATACAAACATTTGAACATTAAGATTAACATCATCAGGTCGCCGTTTTGTGCTGAAGCCGTAAACGGTCTGGGAACGGTAAGTGCCGTCTAAGATCAGTTCATAAACTCTTAAGACAAACATATATATTCTGCTGTCTGCAGGAGACGTGGCCTGCAAGCACTGTATACTGTGTACGGTACATTTTATTTAGATATACAGGGTAATAAGCATCATAATATTACTAGAGCTTTGGCAGGTGTCATAATGAGGTATTATTTAGCCACCTCCTGAACATTTCCACAGTACAGTGTCCATCAGCACGTGCAGCATTTACAGAGTCATATCCACAAAACACATATTTATGTGTTGTATGTTCTTCCTATATTTGTCAACAAGGCAAAGTGTGGATGTTGCATAAACTGTCCAATAAAGAGCGGGATGGTACAACTCGAAGCTAAGATGTTGATATGCTGTTGACGGCCTTTGATACTAGGAAAAAGCAGTGCACGTACACCTAATGTCATGGACCACCTATACATGTTGTTCTTACTAAATGTTTTAGTGTATTTTACTGACTTTAGTGGACCTTCAAATTTAACCTTAAATTAAAGTTATAGATTCACAGTTTCAGTGTCATGATGGAAACAACATGTGTGTTTCATAAATTTGAAAAATTTTAATTTGTCACATTGAGATTTTTTTTTCGTATGATTCCACATTTATCCCACACTTTAATTTACAATATGTGAAACTTATATCCATATGTCAGCTTCAGTATGTGCCCTCTTGCATGAAAGATTAAGTGACTGTGTCCGTCTGCTATGTTGTTATGAAATATATAGTAGATTAGTGCTTCCGTTCTCTGTGGGCACAGTTTGAACAACGTCGGGTAACTTAAACCGAGGGAAGGGGGTTTATATCCTCGGCTTTTTTCAATCACAGGTCGTTTAGCTGGTGTTAGAAGAGATCCCTGCTGCACGGAATGACAGCGATGGTGTAAGGCGCCATGCTACGGACTGGGCAGCCGTTCCCGCTGATGGTTCAAGTCCTCGGTCTTGGGAGTGTGTGTAGTCCTTACTTTAACTTAGTTGAAGTACTTTGTAGTTCTAGCGACTGACTATAGTAGTTTGTGTTCCAACAGGTCTGCAAACATTTGAACTTTGGATTTGCTGAAATCATAAAGAATAATTTAATTAGCGCAGAAAGGACGTATCTTTGCAATTTTGCTGTGTTTATATAGAAATTTCCGTTGTTCTCCTGATACTTGTGATGTCGAACGTTTACCAAGCACACGGTGATAAGCTGTGATTAGAGCATTCCGTCCACAATGTGAATGTGCTTATGATTTATTGTGTGTGTGCATGCATTCTTATGTGTTCTTACTTTATTTGAGATTTTCTTTGTTCTTTATATACGGTGTCTACATGTTCATGATTTTGTAACTGAGACATCAGTTCTATGCTTTCGCATGTCATTCAGCAATATTTAACTCTTGTGTGTTTTTCTCTCCCTTAACTTTCTGAATAATTTCCTTGGCATATAAACTTATACAATTGCGGTCGGTGTTGGCTTCGTATCTATGTTGACTACTGTGACCTCGAAGAGAACGTCCTATTGACCCATTGTCAACACGGATTCGGAAAGTGTCGTTCTTGTGAAACACAGCTAGCTCGTTACTCACATGATGTGAAGAGTGCTGTCGACAAGAGATGTCAATTAGATTCTTTATTTCTAGATTTCCGGAAGGCTTTTGACGCTGTACCTCACAAACGTCATTTAATCAAATTCCGTGCTTATAGAATGTACCCACAGTTGTGCGATTGGATTCGTGATTTCCTTTCAGAAAGGACGCAGTACGTTGTAAATGACGGAAAGTTAACGAGTAGAACATAATTGATATCTGGCGTTCCCCAGGACAGTGTTTAGGACCCCTTCTGTTCCTTAGTTTTAGAGACGATTTAGGCGTCATTCTGAGTTGCACTCTTACAGTGTTCGCGGATGATGCTGTCATTTATCGGTTAGTAAAGTCACCAGAAGATAAAAAGCAATTGCAAATGATTTATATAATATATCAGCATGGTGGAAAAAAGGCAATTGACTTTAAATAGTGAGAAGATTGAAGTCATCCATATAACCACTAAAAGAAATCCGTTAAACTTCATTTTCACGATAAATCAGCCAAATCTACAGTCCGTAATTTCAACTAGCCCCACCGTTATGAACCACAGACATTGCCGAGGAGGGGTGGTTTGCGTGGCTCAACGATACAAATAGCCGTACCGTAGTTGTAACCACAGCGGAGCGGTATCTGTGGACAGGCCAGCCAAACGTGTGGTTCCTGAAAAGGGGCAGCAAGGACTGATGACAATATTACTTTGATCTCTTTATATCCCTAACCAAGAAAGAGGCAGCAGCCTTTTCAGTAGTTTCAGGGGCAACAGTCTGGATGATTGACTGAGCGGTCCTTGTAACATCAGCTAACGTGGCTTTGCCATGCAGTTAATGAAAACGACTGCAAGCAAGGGGAAACTACATTCGTTACTTGCGAGGACATGCAGCTCTACTGTTTGAATATATGAAGATGGCATCCTCTCGGGTAAAATATCCGGAGGTAAAATGAATCGAATCTCCGGACGGGGACTACTCAGGAGGATGTGATCATCAGGAAAGACATCACTGGCATTCTAAGGATTGCAGCGTGGAATGTTAGATCCCTTAATCGGATATGGAAGTTAAAAAATTTAATAAGAGAAATGGGTAGGTTGAAGTTAGATATAGTGGGGATTAGTGAAGTTTGGTGGAAAGAGTAATAGGATTTCTGGTCAAGTGAGTACAGGATTGTAAGTACAAAATCAGTTGGGGCCCTGATAATGAATAAAAAATAGGAACGCGGGTAAACTACTATGAGCAACATAGTGGTCGCATTCTCGTAGTCAAGATAGATACGCAACCACAATAATACTGGTTCATATGCCAACTAGCTCTGCCAATGATGAGGAGATGGAAGAAATATATGAGGAGCAAAAGGAAATTATTCAGACAATTTAGGGAGAGAAAGACGTAATTGATGGGAGACTGGAATTCGTTTGTAGGACAAGGAAGGGAAGGAAAGATATTAGGTGAATATGGTCTGGGCAAAAGGAATGAAAGAGGAAGCCGCCTGTTAGAATTTTGCGCGGAACATAATTAAGTTATAACAAACACCTGGTTTAAGAATCACGAAAGATGGTTGTATACGTGGACGAGATGAAGAGACACCGGAAGGTACAAGATAAATTTTATAATGGTAAAACATAGACTCTGGAACCAGGTTTTAAACTGTAAGACATACCTAGGGGCAGATATAGACTATGACTATAACTTATTGGTCATCAACTGTAGCTTGAAACAGAAAAACAGGCAGAAATGTAGGAAAATAAGAAGATGGGACTTGGAAAAATTGAGGGAACCTGACGTTCATAAGAATTTCAGAGGGAACGTTAGGCAACAATTGACAGAAACGGGGGGGAAATATAAGAGCAGAAGAGGAATGGGTAGCATTGAGAGTTGAAATAGTGAAGGCAGCAGAGGACAAAATAGGTAGAAAGGCAAGACCTACAAAAAATCCTTGGATATTACAGGACATACTAAATTTAATCGAGGAAAGGAGAAAATATAAAAATGCAGTAAATGAAACAGGCAAAATGGAGTACAGTCGACTAAGAAATGAGACTGACAGAAAGTGTAAAATAGCTAAGCAGGAGTGGCTGGAAGGTGAAGAAGGATCTGTGGAGGAATGTATAAATAGGGGAAAAATAGATACCGCTTACAGCAAAACAAAAGGGACATTTGGAGACAAGATAAGCAGCTGTATGAATATAAGGAACTTAGATGGAAAACCAGTTCTCAGCAAATAAGTAAAGTCCGAAAGATGGAAAGAGTATATAGAGGGGCTCTACAAAGGAAATGAACTTACAGACAATATTGTAGTAAGGGAAAAGGAAATAAATGAAGATGAAATAGGAGATACTATACTGAGAGAAGAATTTGACAGAACACTTAAAGATCTAGGTCGAAACAAGACCCTGGGAGCAGATGGCATTCCCTCAGCACTGTTAAAGTCTCTGGGAGTATCATCTATGACAAAACTATTTCACCTGGTACGTAAGATATAAGAGGCAGGCGACATAACCTAGGACTTTAAGAAAAATGTGATAATCCCCATTCTAAAGGAAGGAGGTGCAGACAGGTGTGAAAATAACAGAACTATCAGTTTAATAAGTCATGTTTACGAAATTTTAACACGAGTTTTTTACAGAATGCTGTAAAAGCTGGTAGAAGCTGACCTCGGGGAAGATCAATGGCAGCCCGTTCTGTAATATCGCGATATAGTGCGGAGAGTGTCACGGAAATGATGCAGGAGTTAAGGTAGAAATCATTAAAATAAAGACTTTACTCTTCGTAATGAATCTATTTCCGAAATTTATTTCAGTAACTTTCTCATCCGAATGCGAACATAAATTGTTAGCACTGACCTACATAGGAAGACATGATCATCAAAATAAAATAAGAGAAAACAGATCGAAAATGGAAAGATTTAGGTTTTCCTTTTTTCCGCGTGCTATTAAAGAATGGAACAGTAGATAAATATCATAACAGCGATCCGTTGAACCCTCTGCCATGAAATTCAATGTGACTTGCAGAGTATCTGTAGATGTAGCACCGGTATCACTGGAAAGAGGTTTTTAATTATATTTCTAATACTAGCTTAAACCGCGGCTCCGCTCGCGTGTTAGTTGATTATGATAGATAATACGCGAAACGTCAAATCGATTTGTTTAGAGAGATGCATTAAAAGAAATTTCTTTTTTACTGCTTTACTTATTTATTCTTGTATTTCCTTATTCGTGTGCTTATCGTTACAGAGAAAGAGCTGAAGACATTGTAGCACGCATAGACCAAAGATATGGTCTCTGGCATCACGTTCCGCTGTATGTAGCCTCCTTGCTGTAGAGTCGCAAATGTCATCGCTGGCCTTCAGTCCGAATTTTTTAAAATAATTTGACAAGTTTCAACCACCATATCTTCCACCCCCTTATAGCTATCGTCATGGAACTGCTATGGTGTACAACGGGAGACTTCGGACAACAATGACACACAGACCATTCTTTTGCGTCCTGTAGTTTTCGCTGCAGAGCGAAGTACTAACACACACACACACACACACACGTAGAATTTTATATACACCGATAACTTTCCATCCCAATGTACTCCACCCTTTTATCATTATCAACCATCAAGCAACAATGCACCAATAAAACCATTTTCAAAGAGTAAATATAATTTTCAAAGAGTCATTATTGTTCCGCATTTCGCGTTATATTCTTCAAATTACTAAATATCTAACAGATCGCTATAAAACCGTGCCTAAAATCTTCCTCAGGTATAAATTAGTAACTGTACAAATATTTAAGTCTCTGCGTCTTGTCATTCGGACGTGATAAGCGTACACCGAACAGACATTCACATCAATATATATCCGATCGCCATAAAACAGTGCCTAAAGCCTTCCCCGGGTAGACATTAGTAACTGTACAAATTTTTAGCTCTTTATGTCTTGTGGTTCAGACGTGATAAACGTACACCGAACAGACATTCACATTTATAGATGTAGATTTATGTAGCTATAGATGATGCGATCACTGTGCTGCTCATAGTTGCTTATCCGCATTACTACTTTCGTATTCATTATTATTCCTAGTCCTGTATTACTTGCAACTAATTTTCTGTTTATAGTGCTGGACTAACATGAAGAAAAATCCAGATCTTCTTTCCACCGAACTTCACTAACACACACTACATCTAACTTCAATCAATCCATTTCCATATTTAAATTTTCTAACTTATCTGTCCGATTAAGGGATCCTGAGAGTGCCAGTGTTGTTTATCCTGCTGACGAACGAACTATGTACATGGATATGACATTGAAGTAGTACTGAGACTCAGTTTAAAAAAATAATAATAAAATAAAAAAAGATAATTATGAAATAAACACACCACTTCAGTCGTAACCAAAAACCACAATATATTCAACTCCCAAACGCACAGATACAAACAACAAAAACACACAATGACAACACCACACAAAAACAAATAATATGATACACCTACCTATGGCATACAAATAAAAATTAATACACAGAGTGACAAACATACTAAAGAAAACAGGAACACTAGTTATCATATAAAACTGGCCCAACTCCAAACACACATCAACAATCAATAATGAGGGAGACAAATTCCAATGATCAGGAATACACAAATCTGAATTCCAAACCTCCGATGCAGAGTAAATACGAACGACTTGCAGATATTTCAAGTCACTATAAAAGAACACAGTAATTGTTGGAAATATGAAACAAATCACTCAAAATTTGCGGAACACGTAAAACAACACTGCCTTCGTCCAAAGAGTATAAAAGAAGACATGAAAATTGTCAGGATCCACAACCACAACAAACACCTTATACAACGACAGCGAAAGTACCAAACCCAGAAATAAAAATGTTCAAATGTTTGTATAGTCTATGGGACTTAACTACGGGGTCATCAGTCCCTAAACTTACAAACTACTTATGAACTACTTACGAACTAGGACGGCACAAATATCCATGCCCGCGGGGGAATTCGAACCCCCGACCGTAACCCAGAAATACATAGCCGATATCAAACAGGCAATAATTAAACAGAAAAACGTCAGTGGAAACTCACTGCTAAATTTAATTAAATAAATAAAGAAGTTTGTTTAAACGAAAATCTTCAAGCGCATGTGCTTAGTGCTGGAAAGAAATATACCAATGACGTAATGGAATAACGAAAAACGGCCAAACTGTGGCAATAACACATGTAGAATGGGATCTGCGAAAATTGTAAGTTTTAATAAAATCAAAATATAGTTAGTTTTACTTAAGAAATGCACCAGAACTGTTTATAACAGAAGCTGCCAAAGCAGGAAAATACAAAATATTGTAAAAATATTCAGGTATCTGTTTAATGTCACTGAAGATGCCTTATAATTAAAGGAATTTGTTTTATATCAGTTGCTTAGACAGTTCATCAAATGAAATAACTTCATATTAAAATTACTAGTTTACGTCATGATACCGAACTGCAGGGTTGGGTTTGTCAAACCCCATCTCCTGTGTTCCCAGGTATCGGATAGGGTAATTGTCGGTAGATATGCCGGGTAGGTGGGAAATAAAATACCAGCCGTGGACGACAACGACAATAAGATTTCAAGCTGCGTCTGACATGGACAAGCGGCGGCTTGGTCAGCGTTTGTTCACCATGAGGTGCGGCAGTAAACATGCTGTAGGAACTCACTATCCTTGTCTCTACACAACTAGCAAAGCTACACAGTTGATGGCAGGCAAATATGCCTCGTATACGCAATGAAAAAATAACCACAAATGGACAATCCAGCCACTCCAAATTGGTAACCAAGCATTCGGATTCTGGGGAGCTTGGATTTATACGAGAGATCAAGTTGGACTGCTCTCGTAAACTTCCACGTAAAATACCCACTTATATTGTCACTTTCAATTATCAGACACTAATTCACGCAGGAAAATTACACAATATCCTATCAGAATTCATGAATGAGAAAGATTTAATTATCGCCTTGCGAGAAACACGTTATACATATTGAGAAACGAATGATAACAATAATTACAGAATCTTGAAAAGTGAAATAAACAAAAAAATTAATAAAAGAGCAGCACTATTTTGAATGGCATTTACGTAGAAAGAAAAATACTAGGCTCAGTAAAAGATCTGAAAGCCATTAAAATACAAATGACACTACGAATCAACACAGAAACAAAAACTAAGCCTTTATTTATGCACATGTACCAAGATATGGCTATAACAAAAAAGAACGTAAAACTACAAAGATTCTTGGTAGATGACTGATATCGTAAAAGATGATATGAAAATTCTATTCAGTGACTTTAATGTACAAATTGGCAGAAAACCCAGATATAAAAAGACAGTAGGAAACTACGGAGCACACAAATTGACTAAGAGAAATGGCACACAACTCATTGATTTATGTCAACATAAGAAAATAAAAATTATGTCATCCTCGTTTCGGAAACATCCTAACAAAATAAATGTAAAAAAGCGTTGCGATTACCACATCTATTAATTTGGAGAATTTCAAACTGATCAGATCGTAATACCACATGACAACCGAAAAGAAATTCAAGATACGCAGGTAAGCAGAATAGCAAATATCGATTCAGGTCATTATTGAATAAGAGTTAAAAATTAATTTCGCACCCAAGTCGAAATTCAAAAGAAAAATCGGTGCTCCCAAACTTGATCAACTCAAAATACAACACTCCAGTATCACAGAAAAAATTGCAGAACAATACGCACAAAACTCGGAGAAATTTTAATATAATATCACGAAATCAGCAAAAGATCCTATCATTCTTTACAAAAATTTAAATTACCCTTGGGCGAATCGAGATTGTGAGAATGCATTAGACGATAGGAGAAAGGCATTTGAAAATCACAATTGCAGAAAATCAGACGAAACACGAAAACAATTTTTCAAACTTCGCAAACAGACTTTTCAGACGTTAAGCCGAATTACACGAAAATATGTCATGGATCAATTGCAGTCAATCCAAGAAAACTTCAGAAACTACAATTCACATAACTTGTATAATACATTCGCAACCCACATCAGAGGGTACTCACTACAGAACCTCTGCTTTTGAAAACAAGATGATAAATTTGCCCTGACAAATACAGAAAATTCCTCAGTATTATCCACATATGTTTCACAGCTTTTAAATTGCCCGGAACACAAGGAGTGTATCACGAAAGTGAAGCTAGAAATCTCACCACAGGACTAATCACCACCAACACAAGAAGAAATTTACGCACACATCAGAAATCTTTAAAAGCAATAAACCATAAGGAGAGGCCGAAATTGTAGCACAACGCTTGAAAAATTGGTGCCGCCGGCCGCGGTGGCCGAGAGGATTGAGGCGCTCCAGTCACGGTCTGCACGGCCACTACGGTCGGGGGTTCGAATCCCCCCTCGGGCATGGATATTTGTGCCGTCTTTAGAACAAGGTAGTTTATAAGTAGTTTGTAAGTTTAGGGACTGATGACCCCGTAGTTAAGTCCCATAAGCTTAACAAACATTTGAACATTTTTGAAAATTGGTGCCTGCATTTACTGAAAGAAAGTACATAAATAATCCAAAATATTTGGAAAACGGATCAAATCCTGAATGACTGGAAGATTCCTAAGATTCATACAAATAAAAAGGTAATAAATCTCATACAAACAACTGTAGACGGAACAGTCCATTATCAGTTACCTTCAAAATTCTATCCTACGATCCATTCCCTAATATCTCTTCCAATCACCATTCCTACCACTATATCAAATTTCTTACCTCCCTTGTTGTCCCATTAGGGGTCTCTGTATTAGGTAGCTTAAAAATCGGCGTTACTAAGGTATTAATTTATCACAATATTCTACTAGTCTGCTACTCATTTCTGTCCCTGTCCATCCCCTTCTCCCTCACATCAACCATTACCTGCTCCTCCTCCCACTCCTGCTCCTAATTCGCCACCTACGGCTCCTCCTTCTCCTCCTCCGCCACCTCCACCTCCTGTTTCCCCCTCTATCGACCCATCCAATGCCCTGTCTCTGCCAAGACGAACCCTCGCTCTCTGCCAATCTCATCGTGCCCCCTTTTACTGCTTATCTCCTTCCTTCCTTGAACATGAAATGTGACGTATATATGTTTATGTAGTCGGGAATGAAATACGCTCCGCTATGCACGCTGCAAAGTCTTATGTAGTCAGCGATGTGTGAAACATTTCATCAAGATCGGAAGAAAATTCTAGTTTTGTGTCGAAGTCTGTTGTAAAGTATGTTCGACATTGCATCTTACAAAATCTTATGTATACAGACCAGTTTGTCTTGCTTTGAAGGTCAAGCGTGCATTTTCTTTTTCCTTTTGCCCTAGGGGACAAAACTAAAGAGGCCATTTTGCCTAGACTGACACAGTACTTGAAGTAACAAATGCTAAGGACAACACACACAGCCACGTACTATGGACAACCCGAACCACTGTCGAGAGCGGCCGCGCAACCTTGACATGGCGCTTGAGACCACGCGGCCAGTCCTTACGCGGCTGCAAAATTTATTTCGCTGTCAGATCATCGGTATGGCAGCGCATAAATATGAATGCATTCCGCAGCTATCAAAATTAGCAATTTCAACTATTTAATTTTTTCAACACCACCTGCAAGATCAAGTTGTCATTCTGAATCTCTAAGGGACTCATTACACTATGCACACAAGCTTTTATCAATATCGGTCAAGCGTTTTAGGAGTTTTTAGGAGTTCAGTGACAGACACACGGTTCTTTCAGGACGTTTGTTCAAATGTTGAAATGTTTGTGAAGCTTAAGGGACTTAACTGCGGGTTCATCAGTCCCTAAACTTACAAACAACTTACGAACTACCTTATACTAAAGACGACACAAACATACATGCCCAAGCGAGGATTCGAACGCCCGACGGGGAACGGCCTCGCGCATCTGAGCATAGCGCCTCAATTCCCTTGGCCACTCCGCAGTACCCAACACGTTTGCTTCGCACCCTTTTGTTACACCAAGTGATGAGATATTTTTCGGGAAATTTTACTTAAAATAATATACAAATTAATTAGAATTAAAATATACGAAAAATGGATAAAGCGTGGTTACGACATAAGTACATTTTAAAAACACATATAATGTGAAATTAATTGTAGCATCAAGGGAAGATCAAAAACCGTTAAATGACGCAATATATTGGATACTTACCCAACCTAACTATAGACGAGTCAATTGGACTCAACAGGCCGCCAAAAAAGTAAATCCGCATGTGACTTTACCGAAGTAATGTCCGTAGAGTCGCACAATTAGAATAAGTAATGGTATTGTTAGGAAAGATAAGGTACTAGCAGTGGACCGCGGCAGTCGGTTGGAGCAACTGCGAGACAGTCCTGGTAGTATCTTGGAAAGGCCCATGCTTTGTGCTCATAACTATGGGGTGTCTGGAAGACATCTGTGAGTTCCACACTCCAGTAATTCAGAATAAAGTAAAATAATTGATTAAATTATTTAGGCATCAACATTTAAGACTTCTACGATGTAAGAATAATTACGCACACCTCATGATTCTAAAAATAATTTCAATATCTCAAAAATTACAGATGATTATGACAGTAAATCAACATATAGAAAAATCAATCTTAAAACAAGCAACATTGTAATGAGTCATACAGTTTCAACAAACTGTAGTTTAGATGAGAGCTTATTGTCTCTACCTATCATATTGAAAGTGTCAAACTCTTATACCGTTAATTAATGTCTGATTTAAACTGATAGAAATTTATATTGAAAATATAAACAGATCATCTTATTCTCCATAGTAACACTGAAAATGCAAGCAGCATGATTTACCTGTTGTATATTTAATTTTGTGTGTCATTTATTGAAAAATTTTCCAGTCATTTATGTAAATATTGTGTGGCATGAGTGGTCAAGCTAATTAAAGTTGGTTTGTCTATTCGTTTTAGACTTTATGTAGTACTAATTAAAAGTCTTTTTTGTATTTATAAAATGTTACATTAGTCAGGAAGTAGTTTAAGATGACATACAAGTCTTTTGGGTGTTGTACCGCGTCATGATGTAAGGCGGCTATTACTTAAATAACCGACGTTTCGGCCAACGTTACAGTGGCCTTCATCTGGGTTTACTGATGTAAGCTGGTTGTTACCATACTTTATATTTACTTTCAATTAGACATTACGCCATAATTTTTAAAATAAGCAATGTTATTGCTTCCGTTTCTCTCCTGCTGGCAATGGGCCGCGCGGTGGCAGTTGCTTACTAGTGACGTTCGCGTGTTGTCAGTGCGGCCTATTTCCCTGTGATGGCTGGTAGCCAAGAGGGGGCAAGCTTGAGTCCATCTTCTCTGTTCATGTTATTAGGGTGTTTTACAATTTCGATGGCTTCCCTTACCTTGCTTTTAACCATCCCTGGTTGCTTGGCGAGTATTCTGGCATCGTTAGATTTTATCTTTTTGCTGCACTCATGCAGGTGTTCGGCTACTGCAGATTTATTGTGTTGGCCTAATCGAATTTAGCGTTCATGTTCGCGTATGCGCGTTGCCACTGCCCTCTATGTCTCACCTATGTATACTTCCCCACACTCGGATTCCACCTTGTATACTTCTTGTCCTTTGTGGAACCAAGTACATTCTGGATCTTGTGACTGCTATAGAAGAAAGGCTGGACACCAACCCGGCGAAGATGTTTAGCAATCCGGACTGTGAGCGGATAAAAGAGTTCTTCTGTGCTGGGTGGTGGTTTGATTGGGTGTGCAAATACCTTTCGGTATGTGTAGGCTTCCGATATACCCTATGCCCAAGTGTGCCTTGCCTTGTTCTATCAACTTCCACATCTAGGAATGGAATAGCGCCATTCTTCTCGATCTATAATGTACATTGGATCTTCTTGTGCAATTTGTTCACATGATCATGAAACTTGTGTAGCTCCATCTCACCATGGGGCCATATTGCGAACGTATCGTCCACGTATCTGAACCAGCATATTGGGCGTAAAGGGGCGAAACTACACAAGTTTCAAGATCCTCTGAACAAATTGAACAAGAAGATCCCCCACGTTGATCCTGTATGACCACATCCCATTTTCCCATCTTCTCCAATTGCTAGAACACATCCGTACATCAACCGAAAAAGAGACTCCCGCAACACGTTGGTGTAAACTATCCGACCAAATCTCGGGCTTCTGCCACGTCTCTACCACTGTATCCGTCCTCCCCTGCATCTTCACACCCTCCACGTCCTATAGCAAGGCAATTTCCGTCACCTCCCCATCCTGAATGATGCACTCCGTCCTGTGTGGCTGAAGAGCAGCATGTAACGCTGCTGCCAGCCTGACCAGTAGAAGCGTTTAAATAACAGTAAAAAAAAAAAAAAAAAAAAAAAAAAAAAAAAAAAAAAAAAAATTAAAAAGAAATAAAAAAAAGTTGCTGCAAATATTGCGGAAATGGAAAGTGTTGTTGATGTGCGATTTTCAGAGAATTAATTGGTAGTTTAGGGTTCGCATTATTAGCCAATAATCACATTTGAATAATATATAGGAATTGTATTTATGTGTAAATATACTTATTTTTAAACAGTACAATTCGTTTTACCATTAAAAAACTAAAAGTTGGGTAAATCAGAATGTCAGTGGTGTCTTTTGCAGGACTGCAAATGCCATTAGTTTACTATATATCTTATTGTGAAAAGTTTCTTAATCCGCAATTCGTTTGCCCCATGCTACCTGCGTAGTTGTAGGTACAATGTAGTTATGTTTTCTTACATCATGCTTTTCTGTTCCTAGAGTGAATTATCACTTGCAAGTCAGTAAATATGTGACAGTCCAAAGACTAGGTTGTAAGTGGACAATAGGGTTTACCAATGCAGAAAAGGCCGACAACCCCATGTTGTAGAGAACGTGTAGAAAGAAAACTGTTTGTGCTTGTACAGTACATACAGAAACATTTTCCAATGAGATCCACCCATCTCGGCAATCATTGCATCAAGCTAAATAAACGTATCAGAAGACCACAACTGATGACAAAAATTGGGAACAAATAATGCACGTCTGTGCAATTAATCCACACAGTAGATACCGCGCAATCGCACGAGGAAGTGACATGAGCCAGGGACGTTTCCTACACTTTCTCGACTGACAACGGTTCCATCCATATCACACCTCTCTCCATCAAGTGCTGCGTGGAAACTATAATGAGTATCGTGTTACCTTATGTAAATGGGTAACACGACAGAATATTCAGGATGCGACATACGCCTTACTTAATGATGAAACCACATTTAACGTATCTGCCCATTATCTGTCCGGTCACGAAAACTGACATAACGGCCAGGAGTGCGGGGCGCTGACCACGCATCACAAGTAATGTGCACACTCATGTTGCTTTTTGGTGTGTGCTAACACAAGTATTGTACAAGTGGTGATGTGGAAACTTCTCACAATACGATATATCGTAAACGACTTTCAATGGAGTTGTGCGACAAACTCCTCATAGACTCTAATTTACCCTAATTTTAGCTTGTTAATTTCAATAGGTATTGTTCTCTTTAAAGAAGTGTATGTACGCAAAAAAAAAAAAAAAAAAAAAAAAAAAAAAAAAAAAAAAAACCACTTTCCTGTTTCTAGGCTAACAATACCTGTCCAGCTATCCATAAAAACTGCTTATGGATAGCATTTTCCATTATCGCAATATTTGTGTTGTATGGTTTAGGTTATTCACCCTGTGAAGACGGCACATTGTTACATTACAGTGGTCATTTATCATGTGGGTTTCTTATAAAGATTCAATCTGTTAAATATGTTAGCTGTACTCCTAATCTCCACTGGTGGAAAGAAAAGTATGTATACTTAGAAAGACGATTTAGATTTTAATCTGATGACGTAGATGCCACCTGCAGTGTAGATGTACTGACAATGGTTTCATCTTCGTACACCAACAAGCGGTATAGTGAAATATCTGCCATAACACCTTTAGGAGGCAACGTTTACAGCCATATGGCTCAGTGTGGTATCAACATTTGAAGGAAACAGATACCATTGTAAGAAAATTGCCTGTTGGAGGTCGTCAAAAAATCTCAAAATTCAGAATGCGTAATGATATACTCCAGTAATATTAATTTCGTTATTGAATGTTGCAGCAAATCACAACTAATGGGTCGCAACAACACTTTCGCAGTGAAAGTTAAAATTTTGAATAAAAAGGAAGTGGTATTAATTAACTTGAAACAGTCACTGTGGTAATTAATTAAGCTTGGCCCTATCTGACTTAGCATTGACTGCAGCCTCCAACTAGCACCTCTTACGTTTCACGAACAACACAACTTCACTAATAAATGTGTCAGAATTCATGTAGTGGTGATGGCGTGTTCGTGTTATAATCAAAATCTTAATAGCTGATAGACTCTGATTGCAATGTTAATAGCTCAGTACTGTGAAACTCCGTGGTGCAATGAGCTTCACAAATACTACAGTCAAAGTACTCAATAATTTTGATAATATTCTTTAATGCAGTAAACTTCCTTATAAAACTTTACGTGAACTAATTTTGATTAATTGGTTCCAGGGCCTGGGCAGCGTACGCCTGTAACTGGCTAAGCAGAGTCTGGCATTTTACGTATTTAATAAAAATTACTTTCGTCAAGTCTGGTAAAACTACTATAATACTTTGAATACTGTTAGCCTGGTTACTTTCTATACAAATGAAACCAACTTTACTTTACTTGCAAACTCTCTTGCACTTTAATTACTAGTCTCTGTGGTTGTAACACGTTTAGCAATTCTTTAATTCGTCTAGCAATTTCTTTAAAACTGATCGTAATTACTTTGAAAATGATTGAACTCGTTAGTCAATGTACAGGCTTGCATAATCAACATAATCTAATAATGGTGATAATGGGGTGACTACAACTACTTACAAAATTAAGACTGTTTCAAAATAAGTCATGTATAATTGAACCAAAGTTCTGATTGGGTTGACACTACATTTACATGCATACAAAATAAAATGTTACAAAAGTACTCATCTGCTTTCGTCGTCTTCGTCGTGAAGTCCATACAAGACAGATATGATTACAATAGGTACTCTTACTACAACAACGATCACACTCGGTGACAATAGACTTGATACCAAACAATTACTTTTCTTGCACACATGAAAAAACATTACTCTGATCACTTTCGAGTATAAATAAACTTATTTCGCACTTCCTTCAATACATTAAACAGTACGCCTCTCAGGCTTATTGCAATTGCATTAAACTCGCGCCACACTGCGCCTACCGTGCCTCTGCACCATCAACAAAACACTTATATATAGCGAGTCCGCTCCGCGACTGCTTCAGCAGCGCGACACTCACAGCTACTACTTCTGTACCAAAGACAGTCTTTACAACAGGTTCAACATTTTCTCTGGCGCATTGCTAACTTACAGCCTAAGAATGTCCGTGCATTCATGCGGGTTTACACATATAGTACATGTTTACACTAAATGATTCAATATAGAAAATGACGTTACATAAGAAATATATCTAGCATACAAGGAATGAAAAATACATGAAATAAAAAAAATTAAGACAATATATACATTACGTTAAATCAAACTGTAAGATACAGCGACAGATGTACTCTTACATCCTGCCCGGGTTGAGAAACAAAAAAAAATTTTTTTTTGTTTACCTTAAAACACATATTTCACCTAGGAAGAATTACACGACATAAAATATACATTATATTGGTTACATGGCATTACATAAGATACAAAAGGTAGGAAGTTATATGACATTATTTACGAAATTTGATATGTTGGGATGCGTCGGTGTGTGACATAATCGGCGTATAAACCTGCAAAATATAGCACTGCACTCAATTGACCTTCATGGCCGAGCTTGATAGCTCCACCTTATATTACATCACTTCACACGCTACATTTCGTAGTCCCGTTGGATGAAGCGGTGTGTGTTCCTTTGAAGTCGCTACCGCCCATGGCTGTCGGCCTGCTTTCAAGTCGTTCGCGCCGGCGGCTGACCGCGCGACGCAACTGTTGCCTCTGGTAGCGGCTGCCGCTGGCGGCACGTCTAATGTCCAAGAGCGCATTGTCGCCGCTCCGCAGGCCCGCATACCAAGGTCTCATCCACTTGTTTTATTTATTGTGTGCTAACCTGCAAACGGGGCTTAGCTTCAGTCTTTCATCTCGCATTCACATACACAGTAATTAAAATAAATGGTAAGTTATACAATACATTAATATTTACAAGTCATGTTTATCACATCAGTCTTTCAGTTGTAGTGTAGTTCCCCTTACAATATTATGATTACAACTTACATACTAGTGATAAAAATTTTTAATGTCACAAACGCGTCTGAGCCCTACATTTCTGTTGTTCTTTATGGACACCAGTTCCATAGCAATACCACCGGTAAAACTTCTTGCATCCGTTATCATGTGGTTTACCCAGCTTTTTGTTTCGTATTAAGACAAGGTCTCCTTCTTCAAATTTTCTTTCTGGATATCTATTATTATGGGTTCTGTTCCTGGCCTCAGCACTTTTCTTTAAATTCTGCACAGCTAAAGATCGTATTCTTCTTCTGTTTATACGGACGTTATTCACTGGCAGCTCAATCATACTTCGGATGGGGTTCTTTGCTGGTATACCCTGTTGTATCTTGATTGGTTCGTACCCAGTTGAGGTGTGTACTAGGTTGTTGAAATTCGTTCAGGTATAAGTCCCAGGATTTTTGATTCTTGTAGGCATACGTGCGTAAAAATCGGCCCAATTCTCGCATCACCCTCTCGCAAATGTTTTCAATACTAACCACTTTCTGACGAATCCTATGTCTTATCTCTTCCTCATCAACAGTAGAATGATTTACGTCATAATAATTAGTCTCCGCTTCTTCGTTAAGGTACACAGAGTCAACGTAATGTTGCATCTCTGCGTGTGTCTTCTCTTTCTCGTCGAACAAGTTCCATTTCGTCTTGATTCCACCCACTTTCCATTCTATATATTTTTCATAATAATTAATCTTCATTTCTAACTTCCGCATCGTGTCCGCACCAATCACGACGTCAGTCTTTAATCCTCTGACAACTAAAAATTCTGCCACTATGGCCTGTTCACATACAATAATCTCTAGCATTACTCGTTTCTGTACTTGCACGCTTTGCTTTGGTATAATAGATGATGTGTTTATATTACAAGAGTCTTCTTTGATAATTAGCTTCTGCTTGCGGCTAATTAAGTACAAATCCTCTTCGATTGCATTGTACTGGCTTCCGGTGTCCGGTGTCACAGTAACAATCCGTTCTCCTACAAATCCGGTAATCATCAAGTTCATTTCAGTGTCCTCTTGGGTGTCGTCTTCTTCGAATAAAAAATGTGTCCTTTCTTTGTGTGTCAATCCAAGTAAGGTTTCATTTTGCTGTACCACACTTCTTCGTCCGCTGCAATGCTCTTGATTCAAATAACTACAGTCAGACGGTTTATTTACAGTTGAGTGTTTCATTTTCACGCGTCGTCTTCTCCAGTACTCTGTGCCGGCTCGCGGCGCGTCACGCCTCATTGTTGTCGGCACGTTGCATATACCGTTAAGATCTTCAAATTGTTCGTCCTTCTCTTTTAACCTTTCTCTTTGCCTTTGTTTGTCATGACTTGTTTTTATGTCTTCCTGGCTGCATCTGATATTAAATGTCTTTACTGGATGTTCCACTTGCTGTAATAATTCGGTGGTGTACTGGTTTCCTTCGTCTTCAACAGTCAACATATTTATTTTCAGGTCCACGACCGCTTTAACTTTCTGTAGCCAATCAGCTCCAATTATCAACGGAATATTTATTTCTTCCACTACTACAAACTCATGGTAAAATAGTTGGTTAAGCTCATTGATTTTAAACGGCAAGAAAATCTTCTTCTTTGATTCCACAAATTTAGAATTGAAAGCTCCATATATTTTCAATCTAGTTGCTGGAAGTTCTTCTATTCTATGCAAGCTTTTCTTAACATCCTCATAAATCGATCGTGTCAAAATTGAAATCATCGACCCAGTATCAATTAATGCTTCATAATCCTTGCACCCGATTACCAGTTTTAGTTTCGGACATGTATTGCTTTCGCTCTGTTTGGCGTCTCTCAATACTCGTATTTCAGTTCTAAGCACATCTTCTTCTTCCGTTGATAACCTTTGTTGTTCATCTGACGTTCGGATGACAATGCATTGTCTCATCTGCGGTGCTGTTGTTGCAACGTCGTGGTGGCTCCAAACTTCGATATGTTCGATGATGTCAGGAAACTCATTCTGCAATGAATCATAATTTTCTACTACTTCTTCCGTACAGGTGGTTACGGTTTCTGCTGCTTTGTTGTCTGGTTCTCCCTGCTCATCTTCTGTCGTATCCGATTCGTCACTGTCTTCCGTCTCTTCCACGTCAGTATCTTCTTCCAGTTGAACACAACAAGTTTCCTTATCTTGATCCTTGTTGTCCAGTAACGCATCTATTGCTTCAACGAACATTCTTTCATGGTATTCTTGTTCCGTTTCTGGCCCGACTGTTACTTTATTTATTTGCGCTGATGCGTCAATAACTTCGTTTATTTGCGCGCCCTCCAGCTTCTTTGCTTCTCCAGTTGTTGTTCGTTCATACTTGCTATGTTCAATTACGTCCGTAGTCTTGTATATAACGTTAGATTCTTCTTCATCATCTGTCGTTATCCATTCATTATCGGAGTCTTCTTTCTTTACATTTTCGTCTGAGCTCGTCGGTCCTTCAGTCCCCTTTAAATGCTTTGCGGCCTCGCCGCGGGGCAAAGCAGGCCGCTCAATTAGTTTAAACAACGTGTGTTTTCTTCATGATTGTTCGTACTTTGATTACGTATTTCGTGGTTGGTGTCTCCATTATCTACTGTGCGTGCTTCTAACGCATAAACCTGTTTGTTGCGAGGTCCCGGTTTCTCGTAGACTGTTCTTCCGTCTCCTCTTTCTGTCTACATTACATGACTGATTGTATTCTTTGGGCCTAGCTCCGGTGTTTTGCCAATCATTTCGATTATTCCTCTCTCTATTACGATTTTCCTGTCGCTCTTGTCTCGGTTCTTCTTCTCTCTGATGACGTTGCCGTGATCATCTTGTCGGCCGTTATTGGTATCACCTCCTCGTGACCTGTCTTCCCGTGTATCCGCTTGTCGGTGCCCGTATCCGTTATCTTCACGGCGAGTACCTTCATTCCTCCGATAATGTCGATCATCTGTTCCATTCCTATTCCCTCTGTCCTGTCGGTTGGGTCGGTCTCCATTTTCCCAGCTTCGATCACATCTTTCCAAGACTTCCATAAATTTTTCTATTGATAAAACTGGTTGTACAATGAAAAGATCTCGCACACGTCTGGGCAATTTATCCAACATTACTGAAATGAAAGCTCGCTCCGGTATTGGATTGCTAAGATACCTATTCTTATTCCAGTAATGTTTCACATATTTCTCCATCGTACTGAATTTATTTGCGTTAAAGATCGGTGCTGTGTGAATATCTTCATATACTTCATCCTGCTTTGCTGATGACCAATATTTGCGTATTAGTTGATCCTTAAATTCGCGGTAGCTTCTGCTCTCGCTACTCATGTCCATAACGTCATTATGAATACTTTCATGCACGTTGGACAGAATATAATTTATACACATGCGATCCGTCCAATCTCGCGGTAAAGTTTGTTCGATATGATTCAAAAATTTCATTATATGGATATCGCCATCTGGTTTGAATAGTGGCGGTCTGATACTACGCAAATACTTTTCCATTCGTCTATCATTTTCGGTTCGCCTTGCCTCGTCATTGTTGTCAACACAAGGCAATGGCGCAACATTTCTTTGCTCCGGTACAGTTCCGTTCAAATTTATTTCGTAATGCGAATTCCCGTTACTGATTTCGGTGACAGATTTTGTCGTTTCAAAGCTGACGTTTCCTGCAGCTGGCTGCCTCACGAGACGATAACAATTATCTGTTGCGTCATCATTGTGACTGCCAACTTGCGCTTCTGTACTAGGCGGGGTCCACGTATTGTTTTCATGTTCCACAACACGCTGGATTTCTCTTTGCATCTGAACAATTCTTTCCTCAGTGTGTTTTAATCCCTGTGCGAGTCCCGCGACTAAGTCTTTGGTTCTGTTTAATGATTTTTTAACCAAAGTGACTTCGTTACTGCACTCGGTGTGACGCTCCTCACAAATTTTTTGCGCATGCGTAATCTGTTGTTTCGTTTGCGTGGCTAAATCATCTATCCTTTTGTCCTGTTTACTTATTTGCTTCCTGACGTGTTCATTTTCCTTTCTTATTTCTTCGATTTTTTTATCTATTTTCTTTATGTCCTGTCCAAGTTCCAGTCTTAGTTCTAACTGTGATTTTTCGATTTTTAGACCAAGATTCCGGCTCATTTCAAACTGTGACTTTTCAAGATTCCGGCTCATTTCTAACTGTGACTTTTCAAAATTCTGGCTCATATTTTGCATGAATTGCATTAACGCACTTATGTCTGCATTTCCTTGAGGCACAGCATCCCTCATTTTTGTCCTTCGACTATCCTTTATATTTCTATCGATTTTCCGTTCCTCCTCACTACTTGATGACAGATCATCTGATGAGCATTTAGCCTCCGATTCGTTCTGATGTTCGTCAATTACCTTTTGCTGATCACTAACATTGTCCGCGACCTCATCCACGTTAGTTTTCTCTCCATTAATTACGTGACCCACGTTTATCGCTAACCTGCGATCGTTTGAGTGTCTCAAATCTGTACTACTTCTTCGAACCTCATTTTGATCACGCGTAGTTACTTGTCGATCTACGTTCAAATTTGCATTTTCCATTTCCGGTACGTTTTCCATTTCGGTTACCTTTTCTAATTTGAATCCATTGTTGATGCCTGGCTTCTACGCATTATCGCGTTCCTAGTAAGGACCCAACTTTTCTCTATTGTTGCGCCACGATGACGCTGCCCTACTGGGGCCATGTTTAAAATTTTCAACAATGATTCAAAATCAACAAACGATATACCAATTTCAAATCCAATTATCAGTTAATGAATATACAGAACAAAATAATAAATCAAAATTGGATAATAACTTAATTAACAAATTTCTTGCCAAACCAGTTACACACGTGGGCGCCCAAACTATCCTGGCAGGATCGCCAATTGTAAGAAGATTTCCAGTTGGAGGTCGTCAAAAAAATCTCAAAATTCAGAATGCGTAATGATATACTGTAGTAATATTAATTTCGTTATTGAATGTTGCAGCAAATCACAACTAATGGGTCGCAACAACACTTTCGCAGTGAAAGTTAAAATTTTGAATAAAAAGGAAGTGGTATTAATTAACTTGAAACAGTCACTGTGGTAATTAATTAAGCTTGGCCCTATCTGACTTAGCATTGACTGCAGCCTCCAACTAGCACCTCTTACGTTTCACGAACAACACAACTTCACTAATAAATGTGTCAGAATTCATGTAGTGGTGATGGCGTGTTCGTGTTATAATCAAAATCTTAATAGCTGATAGACTCTGATTGCAATGTTAATAGCTCAGTACTGTGAAACTCCGTGGTGCAATGAGCTTCACAAATACTACAGTCAAAGTACTCAATAATTTTGATAATATTCTTTAATGCAGTAAACTTCCTTATAAAACTTTACGTGAACTAATTTTGATTAATTGGTTCCAGGGCCTGGGCAGCGTACGCCTGTAACTGGCTAAGCAGAGTCTGGCATTTTACGTATTTAATAAAAATTACTTTCGTCAAGTCTGGTAAAACTACTATAATACTTTGAATACTGTTAGCCTGGTTACTTTCTATACAAATGAAACCAACTTTACTTTACTTGCAAACTCTCTTGCACTTTAATTACTAGTCTCTGTGGTTGTAACACGTTTAGCAATTCTTTAATTCGTCTAGCAATTTCTTTAAAACTGATCGTAATTACTTTGAAAATGATTGAACTCGTTAGTCAATGTACAGGCTTGCATAATCAACATAATCTAATAATGGTGATAATGGGGTGACTACAACTACTTACAAAATTAAGACTGTTTCAAAATAAGTCATGTATAATTGAACCAAAGTTCTGATTGGGTTGACACTACATTTACATGCATACAAAATAAAATGTTACAAAAGTACTCATCTGCTTTCGTCGTCTTCGTCGTGAAGTCCATACAAGACAGATATGATTACAATAGGTACTCTTACTACAACAACGATCACACTCGGTGACAATAGACTTGATACCAAACAATTACTTTTCTTGCACACATGAAAAAACATTACTCTGATCACTTTCGAGTATAAATAAACTTATTTCGCACTTCCTTCAATACATTAAACAGTACGCCTCTCAGGCTTATTGCAATTGCATTAAACTCGCGCCACACTGCGCCTACCGTGCCTCTGCACCATCAACAAAACACTTATATATAGCGAGTCCGCTCCGCGACTGCTTCAGCAGCGCGACACTCACAGCTACTACTTCTGTACCAAAGACAGTCTTTACAACAGGTTCAACATTTTCTCTGGCGCATTGCTAACTTACAGCCTAAGAATGTCCGTGCATTCATGCGGGTTTACACATATAGTACATGTTTACACTAAATGATTCAATATAGAAAATGACGTTACATAAGAAATATATCTAGCATACAAGGAATGAAAAATACATGAAATAAAAAAAATTAAGACAATATATACATTACGTTAAATCAAACTGTAAGATACAGCGATAGGTGTATTCTTACACCATGCGACGTAGGCACACTTGGGATTCCTACAGCCAACTAAGTAAGTGTGAATGGAATCAATTTGTGACATTTCTAATGGAGGAATGGCTGTTTCAGGAATTGCCGCAAAAGTTGGACGTGGTGCGTTACTTGTGAAACGGTGCTGGTTTCAATGGCCACGTGAACATTCTCTTCTAGACGTCCACGCAGCACAGACGTTATCATTATTCCAACGGGAAGGATATTTGTTGTTCCAACACGATAATTCTCGCCCAGACACTTCGTGTGAAACTTAATGGGCTTCCCAAGAGGTGTAGCAACTTCCTAGGCCAACATTATCTCCGGATGTAGCTCTAATATAGTACGTATTGAATGTGATGGGGCGACAACTTACACGTGTGCCTCATCAGTAGACAACTCTTGTAGAACTACGTGGAGAGATTGAGCAGACATATAATAATGTATCCCAAGACAGTATTCAACAAGTGTATAATCATTTCATGCAATTCCACCCGTGGAGCCAGCAGAAAAAACTAACATTGGTGTTTCAGCATGGATCGACATCTTCTATCCCATGCACTCTATATGCACTTTTTTTTAAATAAGTAAATGTTGAGTAAAATGGAAGACTGTAACAGGGTAAACTAATTTTACTACCGGCTGTGTGCTTATCTTACGCAGTCTCCTATCAGTGCAGTCCCTCCTTCTTGAGACCTCGAAAGTATCTTCAGCAATATGGAAATATATATACGTGAGTACCTCGTTATATTGAAAGAAACGTAATGAACACCGTCAGTGAGAAAGGCGAAAGCTACAGATAATCTATTTTGGGATTACCAGACGATGAGTTCAGAGCATTAGCTGTGCGTGGTTAATCTTTCATTTTAATGATATGGAATACAATAGCGCCGAGTGAGGTAGCGCAGTGGTTAGCACAGAAAATTCACATTCCAGAGGGTAACAATTCTAATCATAGGCCGCGAATTTAGATTTAATTCTTCCAGTATATTTGTAAATCACTTAAGGCAAATGGTGTTCCCCTCAGAGATCACATGGTATATCCTCCCCATCCTTCATTAAACCAAGCTTGTGCTCAGCCCCTATGCACAAATTTTCGGTTGGACATTAACCACTAATCAAACTTGTTACGTTTTTAATATCGATATCTAGTGTCTGTGTAATTTATTTATGTTTTCCATTCATTTCAGAGATTTAAAAATTATTTGCTTTTGACAGTTATTAAATGGGCAACTATAACAATAACAGCTGATTACCCATAGACGATACTTTTCTGATTATTTAGGTAGATGGTTTGCTTTTGTGTATGACAACGTGATAGAATTACTAGGTCGTGCACGATCAGGGCTTCGTCAGGACAAATATTTCTTCCCATAATTACAGGAAAAGACGAGAACACAACATACGTTGTCATTATCTCTTAAATTTCTTTATAGGACACGTTCCTACGTCACCCGGAAAACCGACTTTTTGTTATTCAATCGCATTGATGACATACAAGAGCTTGCTCTGGATTTTTCCTTATGTCTGTGACCTATATTACAAAATGCGTGATTTTTTTCTGAAAGGTATTGAACGCGTTTCTGAAATTATCAGCACAAGTGGACAGTGGTATCACATCTTACGATTTAGACAGTGATTTGCTACCGTATCCCGATGTGTCTGTGACGTCCTATCAACCACCGGACGCCATTTGTCCAAATATTTGTCGAGCTAATACTTAGTTTACGTTCAATTAGCAGGTCCGGCACTGGGATAACTGTGGAATGTTGTATCATGACACGGTACGGTTGCTAACAGCACTTGAAGCAGATCTCAGAGAGAGATCAATCCATTAAGCTTCCATGAGAAACAGCATGTTTAGCTTTAAAAATAGCACCAAAACTGCAAACAAAATACAATGTAGATCATATCAAGGCCCAATGGCGACAACATTTTAACTTAAAAAAACAATGAACTAATGAACTTCCTACGACCTTGAGTGTAATATTATCGCAGCATTTGTACTGGGAATGTGTGTAATTCATGGTTTTATTTGACTTCACAATACTGTCTCTTATAACCTAACGTTAATACGTGTTTGTAGATATGATGAAACACATTAGATTTGAACTTCGCAACATTGATTATTTTCAAAATAAAACAAAGGACTTATGAAGGCGATTTAAAAAGTAGAATGGAGATTAACGACTTCATTGAAATGAAAAGATTAATCAGATTGGTGGAAAAGAGAAACTGTATATAGGAACATTATACTCATCTAGGTAGTTATTACTGTCACTTCTGTGATATATAGATAGGTGTAGGACTCTATATACTTCAGTAAGTATATAAAGACATTTATAGATAACATTTGATTGCAATTTTCTGTTTTTTTATACAGACATATCGAAACATTTACAATGAAACCTTACTAAAACTGATCTTTCCCTAATGGCACAGTTCATGTCTACCTTCAGGGATTTTAACATCACATGTTAGATTACTTAATACGTCAAGAAGAGTTTTTCAATTAGGTTTCAGAAATTGCTGCAACCAGTCGCCTTCCTTACGATGGAGTTATTTATCAGACCATAACCGGTTTCGAACTGTCTAGCAGCTAATCAGCAGAAGGTACATATTATAAATTTCAGTGCAATTAAGTTCCTTTGCGAGGATTGACGTGTATAGTTAGGAGTTTCGTTATAAGTACAACCATATGTGTATCGCTTTTCGAAAATTACACTGCAGAGACATTTCCTTAGGAACATTACAGTTGCAGGTTCAACATTCTTATTGGATAAAAGTTTGATAGTTTTTGAGTCCACTCATGATCGAAAAGACATTTTTAAAGACTGCAGTGTCAAAAATCAGTAAAACGAGGTAAGAGTAGCACAGAATTTTCAACGGTAACAACACGAGATTATTCCTAGGTCCCCTTAGGTTTGGGAACGAATATTTCCTTTAGTTCTTTTCTCTGATGTTTGTTTCTGTTGAAAACCTCTCACTGAACGTATATTCGTTGAAACCTGTATTTTCCATAAATCTTCCTTTTTTATCATTGTTTCAATCAAAATCTTCGTTTTGGATAACCAGTGACTGTAATAATTTAACGCATGAAGTCTTATTGAGGGAATAAGTCTATACTTGTTCAGTAGTTAATACAGTTTACTAGCAACGAGACAAAATGCAGTTACATTAGCTTTATGTTTTAGTAAAGCGAATCCTCCTCCTCTGACGACTTAACAAAGTATTTGCGCAAAAATTATGAAATATTTATCTCATTCTTACAGTCCATCGAGGTTTCATTACGTTTTGCAACGAAGAAAGAAGTTTGGTAATGATATGAAAATTGATCCTTGGAAAATGGCAGAAACAATTTGGTTAAGGCTCAATGAAAATATATTTATCTTGATATTTCAAATATAACATACGTACGCCTAGTGCTGGAATTATGGTTTCAGTCTCCTCAGTTGAAAAAAGGGAATGATCTTACAAAGTTAATGTGTCGCGTGAAATAACGAAATATCTTGGCGTATTGTCGGTCTAATAACATTCCTGACAATGACTTTGAAGCATAAATTCTTGATTTGTTGAGTGCAATGTGCATGTGAAAAGAATAATTAACTTCAAACATTAAATACGTATATCTCTTAAAGCTAAAGATACAGACATAAGCCTATCTTTTAGGCCGTACAAAATTATGCTGTTTCAGGAGCAAGATTAAACAAAGTATCTGGATTCAAATTTCTATCTGAAGGAGCGAAGGCAGTATTCTTCAGTAACAGAGTTGTGTTACTATCTGCTACTGGTAAAGAAATCAATGAAAAATTATCAAAAGCGAACGTCTGAAGCCCAGAATTGTACAAAGAAGAAATCTGGTCCACTAATATCTGGAAAAGGCTACTAAAGGATTTGAAATATATTTGTACTGACGAACCTACGACATGAAGAACTGTTATAAAAAGTATTAGATATTTGAGTTAGATGGCTGGAACGAATAGTATAGACGAAAAATATTAGAAATAAACAGTGGCTACTATTATGAAAGAGGAACTGACTCGGAGGTAGTGAAGCAGAAATATTCAGCGCAGTAGGGCAAATGAATGAGCAGAGAATGAAACTAGCGGGTGGAGTTATGGAGACATATTTATATTTAAAATCCAACATCCATTCAAAAACAAGATGGAATAAAATGCTACTGTAAGCTATATCAGAACATGTCTGCAATTAACGTTGCTTTGTTTGCTCTCAAATTACTGGGATTCTGCGTTTCAGGAGGAGAGTTCCAAAATAATTAGCTTCCCATTATCGAATTATTTTCCCGTGGGCAGTATTCTGTGCTGTTCTGTGGAACTAGAAACTGGATATTAAAAAAAAGGAAAGAAAGAAAGCAACGGTGAGCTTCGACGATATACATTGACAACATGATAAAATTAAAATACCATAAATATCTTAAGGTTTTTGTTCTCACTTAAAGTATAAAAAATTATTGAGACAGAGTTTTTTGTCGTCGTATTCTTGAGTCACATCCCTTTACATGAATCAAATAACTATTCTCTAATATCACACTATTTTAAGTTAATATTATCCGATACACTTATCTGCAAATTCTTCAACTTTTTTTTATATATTTTTTTTATTTTTTAACATATTTAGAAAGCTTGTGTTCTATTCTCGTCTGTACTACTCATTGCGATGCCATACAACAACACACTTCAGAAAAGACTGTCAGAGACCTGAATAAACTAGTAGATGGTTTAGTATTCATATTCTTTTAATTTACTTACTTGCAGAATTTAACGAAGTTAACCAGTTCAAAATGTTCCACTGTTTGTTAAGTTTATGGGACTTACCTGCGGGGTCATAAGGCCCTAAGCTAACAAACTACTTATATACTAACTTATACTAAAGACAGCACAAACATCCATGCCCAAGGGAGGATTCGAACCCCCGACGGGGAACAGCCTCGCGCATCGGAGCATAGCGCCTCAATGCGCTCGGCCACTCCGCCGCGGCTGTTGACCATTATTGATTGACACTTAACGATGATGATAACTAAAGCACAGAAAAGAAAGTCTACGATTTGTCATGGCTGAAAATTTACAATAATAGAGAGCGTTGACAATGCCTTATATGCACCAAGTAGGTTTGCTATGAAATAACGTCTCAGATTCAAAATTCCTTTTCGTGCTTCTGTGTCTCGCTTATAATAGAAAGGTAACTAAGGGGGCAGTAGTATACAAAGATCACATGATTTCGCGCTACCACATAAATACAACATTGATGTGAGTCAGTAATAATGCATCTACAATTAATGAACTATTGCCCATAAAATGGGGGAAATGTATAACGTCAGAAATTCTTACCACATAAAACGTATATGACGGACCAATCACCATGCAGTGAAGGAATAGCAAAGTTTATAATTGTCAATGGCAAGATAAGGCACAATAAAAACATACACATAAAGATAAAAATATAAAGTTTAGAAATGACAAGCTATCAGTCATAACTCACTTAAAAAAAGGACATAATTTACAATACAGCTTTAGAATTAATATGGCATTAGGTGCATAATAATAAGACAACGATTCAGTTTTATGTTTCGCATGAAAAACGTGTAAATTACTTTACAGAAATAAACAATAATCAAATGGATGATCCATGTAAGTCTCAAAATATATACTTCAATTCAAGAGATAAAAAGCTGCCTTTGCGATGTATAAGGCTAAAATTTTATGACCTATTTTTATTCACAAGTACCGAACACCATAAAAGTAAGTCCTCATCTGGGTTCAGTGATGGTGTTCCTCCCAATACGCTTTAAGACTTTCAGATTTTACATTGTTTAATGTACTAGCTCGTCGGTTTCAAATCCGTTTTATTGAGGCGAAAAACGTGGAAGGTAATTCGACACCTTATCAGCCTTTACGATATGAGTAAACTCTGGACTGATTATCAGAGATGGAACCCCTGTTAGCACATTATTTGTAAACGATATTATCACTTTACATGTGTGATGACTACACATCATTACGTGCATATGAATAAAAATTTTCCATGGTAAACATATTCTCCATAATAAAAGATACTCATGACGATGAAAATTGGCTGAAAAAGCAAACAAAACTTAAGACAATGCTTCGCAATCTTGTTCCAATTTGTGAATGGAAATACTGCTTGAATATGATGGATTGATGGCATCACAACGATTTCAGTGTATGAAAAAGTATAGTGAAAAGTATTCATAAAGAATATAGAGGCTATTTGGACACACGATTATGAAAATCATTTGCTACGCTACATGTAAATGGTTCCCAAAGTATTTGTTTTTCAACCACCCGCAGCAGTCAGATGAAAAGACAAATATATAGTAAATGTAGCGGAACAGCTACTGTCCTACTTCACAAGAAAACTGTACATTTGAATTTTCGTGATTCACTGTTATTAAAAAGAGAACTGTTATACTGTATTGTAGTTTAGCAAATAGATTTCTTACGATTCTCTGTGAACATCTGTACTGTGATTGCTATTAGCTGGAAATGTAAGATTAATTTTTCAGCAACCCGCTTACCCATAAGAAATCTTGAGTATAAAGAACAATGTCGCTTTGCTCGTTTGTTTTCTTGGTTGTTTGTCATTCATAACCCAGGCCTCATGGGGTGTTTGGTGTTTGTAGAGGCAACTCGAGACAAGCTCTCGGTACGTCCAAGATGAAAGACCTGTTCATTTGCGTTTATTGCAACTGAAAGATTATATGCACGTACTACGCCACGCCACGCACATACTACGCCACGCACTCTGCAAAACGCGTAGCATTTTCTATTGACAGCAGGATCTCCGCACTTGTCTGCAGTCCAAAACGTCTGGAAAATAATGGGACGACAATTGACATGTACAGAATCTGATACGATCGATATTGTATAACATAAAACAACAAAGCTTGTTAGCCACAGACATTCTTTCTAAAACTGAAAATTTATTTATACATAAATACTGTAACTAGCATTCAGCTTTAGTCTGATTATATGTTTTTACAAGCGCCGTTTAAGATAACACAACTTCACTTTCAGGCAAATATGTCCAGTGATGGAAAGAATAACATTGCTCACATGAAACCATCGGGAAGATGAACGGAACATGTGTACGTTAACCCATTCGCGGCTATAGTGGACGAAAGTCCCGCCAGCCTAGCCGGCTAGTGGTTATGAACGTATTGTGCACCTGTCCGGCTGCGGTTGAGCCACTATAGGCTAATTGCGCTCTCCAGTTTGGATAGTGCCAATTTAATATCAGACATTACCGTCATAGTGGACACAGTTACCGAAATACATAAACAGAGTTTGGTAATTAATCCATTCACTTTGTTATAAGTTTTCTTCTGTCCTGAGAGATGGTTAAGTAAAACGATAATAACATTTTTATCTGCGATTGGAAATTTCTCTAACGTATGACATATACTATCAACATACGTGTCTGCAGCTTATTAAAAATGTATTTACTGCGAACAAAAAAGTTTCATGGTGGATGGTTTAAAATTGTAAAGTTCCTATGAAGAAGCCTATAACGATGACAAATTCACTTTTGAAAATGGGTAAAGGTTTCTTATATTTTGATTGAAAAATTCTATAACCTAAAATTTACACTATACACGTACGGGAGTAGTACGTATTAAATTTTTCTTAAACTTGGAGAAATGCTTTGCAAGGAACAAGGTTTTAAATTGGAAATTTCTGTCGAAGACGCATTAAAGTGAGGAAAACTTACTTCAGTAAAAGAATAATAGCAGTTTGTTTGTGAATGTATAAATATGTAACTTGCTAGAAAAAACAGGAAAAAAACTGAAAAAAATTTACTATAGAGAATGAAGAACAACCGTTTTGTGATCGAAAATTTTATAACATATCATTTAAACTAAAAACATACGTTCACTTGACTTATGATAATTTCATTTCACCATGTAAACATGTTTTAGGATGCATGATTGAAAGGTAAAAATGTCAACGAAGACGCACGACATTTACAAGAACGTACTTTAGATAAATAACAACAACTACTTTCTTTAAAGCTGAAAAATTCTGTGAATTACTATCGGAACCTCCATTGCACCTGTCTATAACCTATCAACTTGTCATTAGTATCAGAAAAATAGGTTCTACGACAAATGGTTTTAAATTTACAAGTTTCTAGCAGAGACATCTTAAAAGCGAGAGAAAATAATTTGGAAAATGAATGAATAGTTTCAAAAGCAATTAAAAATTTCTGTAATCTGACATTTAGACTGTCGATATTCGTGCCTATACGGTTTTCAAATTTTATTTACATCGGAGACATTTTTTCAAGATAGGTGGTCAATTTTTATCGCTTCTAGCGACGTGAGAAGATCGTACTTGAGAACTATAGTAAAAACTGTTTTAACTGTTTTATTTTGTACTGAAAACTTCTGTAATTTTTGATATGTATCGGGAATAAGTATATTTAAGACACACACAAAGCTATCATTAACGTAGTTTAATTATCTTTCCTACCCCTATGGACCACAGCCATTGGCCGATGTGTGTCTGTTTGTGGGGGGGGGGGGGGGGGGGAGGGCTTACGTGCCTCAACGATACAGATAGCCTTACAGTAGGTGCACCCACAGTGGAGATATCTCTGGCGAGGCCAGACAAACGTGTGATTCCTGAAGAGGGGCAACAGCCTCTACAGTATTTACAGGGGCAACAGTCTGGATGATTGACTGAGCTGGCCTTGTAATGTCAGCTAACTTGGGTTTGCTGCCAGTCACTTAAAAGTGATTTGGAGAGTATCTATGTAGATGTAGAAATACTGCGAACAGCTAAAAGCAAGGGGAAACCGCAGTCGTTAGTATTCCGGAGAACATGCTGTTATACTATATGAATATATGATGATGGCTACTTATAGGGTAAAATATTCCACAGGTGAAACAGTCCCTCATTTGGGTCTCCAGACGGTGACTACTCTAGATGATGTCGTCATCAAGGAAAAGAAAAAAGGCATTCAACAGATCGTAGCGTGGAATGTTCTAATCTTACAAAAACGCAAAGCGATGGAATCTGGATGAACTGAAGGATCCTAAGGTTGTTGAGATATTCGGAGGGTTCTTAGGAAAGGTTTGACCGAAATGGGGGAAAGTAGTACAGTAGAATAGGTAGTCATAGCCCTGAGAGATAAAGTAGTGAAGGTTTCACACGATAATAGAGGCAGGAGGACAAGGCCTAACAGGATTCCTTGGGTAACACCGGATATACTGAACTTAGTTGATGACAGCAACAATTATAAAAACGCAACAAGAGAAGCAGGCAAACAGGAGAACAGACAGTTAAAAATGAGGTTGACAGGATGTGAAGATTAGCAAAGCACGAGTGGCTAGATGATAAATTAAAGTATGCAGATGAGTATATAACTAAACGAAAGCTAGGAAAATAAAAAAAAATATTCCGTGACAAGAAAAGCAGTTGCATGGATATTAAGAGCACAGATGAGAAACCAATACTTAGCAAAGAAGGAAAGCTGAAAGATGTTCATATGTTCAAATGTTTGTAAAGCTTATGGGACTTAACTGCGGGATCATCAGTCCCTAAACTTACGTACTACTAATGAACTAACTTATACTAAAGACAAGACAAACATCCATGCCCGATGGAGGATTCGAACCTCCGACGCGGGGGGCCGTGCGAGCCGCAACGTGGCGCTCCAGACCCCTCGGCTAGTCTCGCACGGCGCTGATAGATTGATGGAATATATAGAAGCCTATACAAGATGCGAAATTTGATGACATCCAAAATTAATTTCAATGGCAGGAAGTCCATTCTGAAGGCATTTGTCTGGTGTGTAGCATTGTACACAAGTGAAACGTGGACGATAAAGAGTTCAGACAGAAAGATGATACAAGCTTTCAAAATGTGGTACTACAGACCGTTTTTGAAGATTTGATAGGTATATCGCGTAACTAATGGCGACGTACTGAACAGAATTCGTGAGAAAAGAAGTTCCTGGTGTATCTTGACTAAGATAAGGTATCGATTAGTGGGACACATTGTCAGACATAATGGAATCGTCAAATTAGTTAGCACTGTATGGAGGCTTGTGGGGTAAACATCGCAGAGGAAGACCGAGAGACGAATGCAGTAAGCAGATTCAAATGGATGTCGGTTACCGTTCTTATTCAGAGATGAAGAGGTTTGCACAAGACAGGGTAGCGTGTAGAGCTCCATCAAACCAGTCTCCGGACTGAAGACCATAACATGAACAAGTAACTTTAAAGATATATATTTTTAAGTGAAAAGATTCTAGAGTATACTTGGAAAACTGATAAAACCTTACTTTAGAAGACAAATCTTACTTTAGAAAATGGCTGAGACCCTATTGGGTTTGGATAAAAACAACCTGTAACTTAACAGTTATACTAGCAAAGCCTTGTGCCTAAAATGTGATTTTCTTTTCAATGGGTAAATGCATTTCAAGAAATTTAAATGTGAAGGTTTTTATCCGAAACGTATAATACTGAGAACAACATACTTTAGAGATATAATAAGAAGTTTCTCGTTTGTGACCGTAAAGTTCCTTAATTTGGTAATACAACTGCAAAAGTGGGTTTGTACAGCCTATGAAAATCTCATGAAAAACGGGCGAATACGTTTTTATATACAAGGCTTTAAAATGTGAAATTTCTACTTAAGACGCCGAGTAGTAAGTTACATTAGGAAACAAGTAAATTCTTTACTTATGGCTAAAAAATATCAATTTCCGCAATTAAATTATGTGTGCATTGCCCATCGAGCGTACATGTATATCGACTGTTGTCTGGACGTTTTACATGACTAGTATGCAGTGAAAGACGACCGTCTGTCGTCTTCCATATATTTTTTGTATATTTCTGTAAAGTTATAATTTACTTAATGTCGATAGATTATCATTTTGCTAAAACTTGAACCCCACTCTTTTCAAGGCTTGAGGAATAGTATTTTTATTTCATGTGTTAAAGTATTAGTTAATATTGCCAAGTTTTTCTTGTTTTGTTATCTTAATAATTTATTATTACATTAATTAATGTGGCATAAATGTGACTTCTCTGCTACGCCATTGTCCCTGTGAGAATTTGTACTTGTCTTACTTTTAAGTGGATGTGCGAGAATCTATGGCTTTTTGAAGTGGGGAGTGATAGCTCGCTTTGCATCGTTCTCTCTGGCTCAGAGTCGACAGCTGCTGAGGTTGTCAAAGAGGTTTCTACACTCTTTGGTTACAGTCTAGTTGGCGAGCCTTCTCCAGTGCGAGTGTACTCGCTCTGCGTCCCCACCACCGCTGTTTCATGGATTTTCCGGCTTCCGGTGGCTTCCCGTTCGGTCTGATCATTCTGGGCTGGTCGTCTGGTGAGGTAAGGTTGGTTCTGCTCTTGTTTCTGGAGATGGTAGCGTTTCATTGTCTAGAACGTTTAACTTTGACTCGTGAACCTACAATAATTTTTTGGAATATTTTGTCCGCTCGTGAGCGGCAATGTGTTCTCGTTTTCAATTCGGCGATTTCCAGTAGATCAATGCAGTGTGTATGATTCTAGTTGCAGCTTGATAACGACCTGGTATGTTAAAACCTTTTGTGATCATGAGGCGGTGTGTTAACTCTGTGTAAATACTTTCTAGCTTTGTGGGGCCCTATTTCTAATAGGTGATATGTTCATTTTATACAGTGCATGTAAAAACTTCTCATCGTTTCCTTCCGTGAGTGATATGTGTTCCAAGTGGTTGGTTCATAGAACAAAGCCTTCAGCTTCCACTCTTGTTTCTTCCATGCCCAGGCAAGTAACTATGCGGGTATCCTTCTAATTTCCACTAATATTTAGCGATCTTCTCTCCCCGCCTATTTTAATTTCGCTGTTTCTTCTCCGACTTGTAGTTTGCACTCTGATTTGTCAGTAATTCTCTCTGAGCCTTGTACAACCTCCTTCAATAGCTTCCTTATGTAATTCTAAAGATTTCTATGGGTTGCATGGTGTAATTATTAATTTTATTTTTCCGACTTTGTAATTATTTCACTTTTACGAGTTTTTTTGAGACTGGACTTCATCCGTCTTTCTAATCGCTCCCTATCGCATGTAGCTGCATTTATTTCGCTTCTTCATGTAATTCTAATCATTTCTATGGGTTGCATGCCGTAATTCTTATTTTATTTTTCCGACTTTGTAATTATTTCATTATGTGGTTTTTCTGAGCCTGGACTTCATCCGTCTCTCTAATAGCCCCCTATCGCGTGTAGCTGAATTTCATTCGCTTCCTTATATAATTATAAACATAGCTATGGGTTGCATGCTGTAGTTAATTTTCTTTATTTGTCGGAAACTGAATTTATTCAATTTTAACGGTTTTCGGAACAACGTGGGTCCGAGTCCGACTTCTAGTCCCCTGCGTTCACGCCACTTATCTTATAAAACCAGTACCTAGCTCGATTTCTAACAAACTGCAACTTAAGAATCCACCGTAATTTTGTATAATGAATCCGACTTTCAACCATTTCACCTTCAGTGGAGTGCGTTCATGTGACGTACACGTCTGTCGCAATTAGCGTGTTTGCTGGCTTCTTCTGTTCAGATGTAATGTAACTTGCTATACACACACACACACCATCTCAAAACAGGCACGACCGACGAGAGCCAGCTTAAAAGTGTTTATATATTGTGTTTTGTCCTACCTCCCACTTGCTGAATTTCGCCTACGATAGCGGCGCCTGCTTCCGCCTCGTCTCAGCATGCTATTTTTGGTGAGTTTCGCTTTGGCATTGCGTGTGTGTGAAAGAATGAGTGTTGTTTGTGAATCCTTCCCCACAGTAGCGTTAAATTGTGTATAATTTAGGCTGGGCACCGTCCGCATTAATCCATGTAAGAGATGCATTTTACTGTATTAACAAAATTGGTTCCTCATTTTGCTTGTTTTCTATCTGAATAAACAAGTTTAACTTCAGCATATTCCGTAAGTTCTATAAATTGTAGTTTTAGAGCACCTTACCTCTTTTATTTAATATTGTTCTTCACAAGTGCTGAGAACAAGTTCAGATGCAAATTATGTCTAAATTCCGTTGCGCCATAAATGTTTTCTTAGCCACCTTTCTAAGATAACTTTAATTGTGGTGGTTTGTTTATTAATGTCTGTGTGTAATAACGTGTGAGCTGCTATGTATATTGACCACTGTAGTATTAACTTCCTGTTATTGAAGTAATTTGAAACGAGTCACTTCTCAGTTTGGGCCAGGGAACAAGGCTTTATAGCAGGGATTAAGCACTAGTTCACACGGACATCATTTACTAATTTTAGTGATAAAGCAAAGCTCTTATTACGTACAGTGGTCGACTTGTAACAGATATGCAGGTAGCGGAGAAAAGGTTAATACGGTATTACTGACCGAGATATAGCTTTTATATATTTTTCAATACTGTAAGATTGTTTCAACGTACTTGAAACATTTTATAATTAAGTTTAAAAACGCATGACTTATTCACACACTGGTTAGCATAGTATAGAATGAGAATAGATGAAGACAACAAATGTAGAATGTTAAACCTAACTCGTGCAGTCTGAACGTTGTGACAGATCTTTATAACTATGCCGCATAAATCAGCATATATGATATAATACGATAGAAATCAAGAGGCGGGGGGCTTTTCAGGATGGCATAAAACCATATAGACGACAAACCATGCATTAGCTGAAGGCACTGAACTGTCTCTTACTCTTAAGGTAAGAAGGATTTAGCTACTGCAGTCGGCTGTCCTGGAAGCTACTGCATCAGGGAGGCTGAAGGCAGCCAGTGGGCGTAAGAGGATTTGCGTTGCTCTTCGTTGTGAACTCGCTGCTCACCATAGTCGTATCTGTCTGTAACATGGCATTGGTCTGCGTTACTAGAAACTTGTTGCCAGTGAAGAACGTGTCAGTTCTCGACTAGCGCCTTTATATGATTCGTAACATCTTATTATAAACGGCCAAGAATGTTAGGATTGTATTCGTCTCTAACGATCTTGTTGTCGACAAAACATAAATGTTAATCGTGGTTCTTGTTATTCTTCATATGCACGTTTCACAGAATTTTCTTGTGATATTGCTTATGTAAAAGTTCATGAAGACATTGTGTTAGTTTTGAGGAAAGGCAATTTGATTTTAAATTGACTTATTCAAAATTAAACAAAGGAAAGGGGGAAACCACAACCAATTACATGATTAGCGTAGTTGTAATTTTTTGTAATATTACTTCTACAAGTATTTGCCCCTTAACATAACAAATATCATAGTCCATTATAAGACGTTAGTTTTTAATAGGCTATCTCAGTAGGTGACGACCCCCAGACAGACACACTGACAAATTGACTGATGTATGTTTGTGATCCTGGATCGTTAGTATTTATTGTTGTTGGTAATTTCACCACATAGTGATCTCAGTAATACAAGTCATTGCATAGAACATTTGAAAATGACAAAGCTAGATTGTTTGACTGCATGACAAGGGAGGGGCAGACGAAAACGTCAACGTTGCGATCGAAAACATCATTACTAAGCAGCATCACCCCACTGTGCAGCAAGCATATCGAAACGATTTTATATGTTTCATCTCGATATAACACAATTGACACACTACTGATATAAGATCAAACATCTATCAGGGAATTCAAGGGGACCGATTATAAACACGCATCTGGAGAAAGGCAAGAGGTGACAGGTCCCAAATTAATTACAAAAAGGGTCATAGTAAAATTTAGATTTTTATGGGTTGGGGCGGATCAGACAATAAAAGGAAAACTACAGAGATCATTGACACATTTTTGCTTACTCTTGACGGAAGCACACACGTATCAGAATTTGTGTGTATATGGAGTGGCAAGTAATTAAAAGACTCTTAGATATGGTACCACCTGATTAGACCGCATCAGGAACTGAAAATTGTGAAGCTGTTTGTAAATTTGTGAGCGGTATGAACTTGCAATGGCATAAGTTTCAATGTGTATTATTGAGCGTCATCAATATTTCGCTTATCGGTTAAAAAAAAAAAAAAAAAAAAACTAATTCAGGAAAGACTTTTGACTATTCAAATGTTTGTAAATCTATGAGACTAAGCTAGTCTGGTCACCAGTCCCTAGGCTTACAAACTACTTAAACTAACGTATGCTTAGGGCAAAAAAATACACCCAGGCCCGATAGAGAACTCGAACCTCCGACGGCGAGCAGCAGCGCGTCCCGCAGCTAGGTGCGGAACGCTCGACCAATCCAGCGCAGCTTTTGACTATTCATCGTTTCACTCAACAAGAAACACTGTGTGGTTAAATAGTGGAAATAGGTGATGAAAGTTGTAGTGAAGTGCTCGAATTTTGTGCATCGTCACAGTGTAAATTATGGTCAGTTCAAACAGTTCATGAAAGATGCGGATGCGAAGTATGGGGACATGCTTCATAACACTGCAGTTCGAGTTACTGAGAGATAAATGATGTTTCCTTTTAAATTCTTGAGGAAATATCTCCCTTTCTTGAAACGAAAGGGTACTGTAGGGCTGAGACGTTTCCCAGCAGAACACAAAGTTACCATTGTGCCATCTTGCATAGTCTTTATGACAAACAGACTGTTCATTAATGAAATCGTTATTAACTTTCTAATTATGGATTCATGCAATATGCAAAACTACGAATCTACTGATATGTCACAATTTATGGCGCGATTAACCTTGTCAAAGTCGATAAAATTAATCGACAATTAAACTACATGAAACTAATTTTTCTCAGTAATCTAATGTCACAGTATGCTTGCCTAAGCATCCTGTTGGAGTATATTTCGGGTCCAAAATTAATTCTACCGTAAATTTGCAATAAGGCGAACGGTCTTTAGGGTGGTTCCGTGCGCTGTTTTGAACCATTGGACATGGCTTCTTCGTGGTGGAGGGACACCTCTTGACCGTGCTTACTTCAGTCGTTTCTTCCAGGATAGCAATCTAAGACGCGTGAAACCATACCGCATGGGATGGAACCAATGTTAGTGGTTTCTCTGGACAGCTTCGCTGCAACTTCCTAATTTTGATGAATACTGCAGTTCGATGTTCGAGATGACGAAACAAACGAGAGAAGCCTTCTCGTACTCAGTTGGTTGCTAGTCTTAAAATGTGTCAGTTGAGGCAATATTCTTCTGCGGAAGTTACCGCCACTGTAGTAGATGGTGCTGAATTCCTGGTGCAGCCATGAACTTTTCCGTCTCGACGCATATGCGTTCGTGAACGCCTGCGAGTTTATAGAAATTCAACGGTTTGCATACAGAACTGTAGGCGCTATAATTATAAATATGGTCTCGCTGTAGCACCAGTGCTGCCCCTGTCTGGGCTCAGGTGTTCATTCTCTTGGCTGAAAGATAACTAACGAGCGAGGTGGCGCACTAGTAACCTACTGGACTAGCATTCGGTAGGACGGTGGTTCAAATCCACCTCCGGCCATCCAGATTTACGTTTACCGTGATTTTCCTAAATCACTCCACGCAAATGCCGAGATGGTTCCTTTGAAAGGGAACGGCCGATTTCATTCTACATCCTTCCCAAAAACTCCGAGCGTACTATCCGTTTCTAATGACCACGCTGTCGACGGGATGTTTAACTCCAAGCTTAAAAGATAACTTCAATATGCGCTCTCACTCTCTCTGTCTCACTGAGAGCAGGACGAGTTAATGGAACAATCAATTGCCGTACTTCAATATGTGTTTTCAATTTTAACTTGTCCTGCATCAAGACGTGCTCATTGTCATATTGTGTATAATATCTTGTGTTTGACTGCATTGCCAAGTATAAAAAGCTACCTCAACTTCAGTGTGTACATTTCAGAATATAATAACCATTTAATTTAACTGAAATGTCAAATTTCTGGTCTGTAGTCTTTACCGGTTGCTCATTTTTATCCATTAAATAACAATCAGAAACCCATGCTAGAAGAGAGGAGTTTGATACTGGCAGCATTAACATCAGATGATGAATCTCAGGTAAGCTTGTCTGGTAATTGTAGAGCAGAACTTAGGTTTATTAATTCTAACAACTTCGTTCCTTGCCGAGTAACGAAAGTCACAACAGGTGCAGTCAGAGGAAGACTGTAAAAGGTTTTTGACCTAACGTTCCTAGCTGAGATGACTTCGATTTAAATCTGTCACTGCAGAGCAAAGAGTGATTTATAGTTAACAATGTCGATGAAATTCTTCTGGTAATTGGACCTTATCGTCATTATATCAGATTGCACGAACGTTTCGGCCACTATTGCAAGCGGCCTTCATCTTGGCATCAAATTTACTGCTGGAAGAAGGAAGGAAGGAAGCTTAGGGTTTAACGTTCCGTCGACAGCGTGGTCATTAGAGACGGATCTTACGCTCGGATTATTGGGGAAGGATGGGGGAGGAAATCGGCCGTGCCCTTTGAAAGGAACCATCCCGGCATTTGCCTGGAGCGATTTAGGGAAATCACGGAAAACCTAAATCTGGATGGCCGGAGGTGAATTTGAACCACCATCCTCCCGAATGTACTGCTGGAAGGGGGAAATCTTGGAATAGCAAAGTTTGTAAATGTATCGGACTCAACCGCTTGGTCACTAGTCCGTAGCTTACAAACTATTTAAACTAAGGTAAACTAACCTAAGGACAACACAAACACCCAAGCCCGAGGGGGGACTCGAACCCTCGACGGTGAAAGGCTGCGCGAACCGCAGCACGGCGCCCCAGTGCGCACGGCTAATCCGCCGTGGCTGGGCATAGTAGTGGAAGTAACTGTTGCCAAATTGTGATTGGAGATTTCGGCTCTCTTTTATTTGTGTTTGCTTTATTTCTTCTTAATGGTGGGAAAGGGAGTCTTGGATTGGTGTTTGGATTATCAGTTGCCATTGGTTGAAACTGGCGAATGGGGGGCGGGAGGTGTCAGTGACGTAGCACTGTTGCCTTGCGCCGGCGAGGGCGTGCTGTTCGGTGTGTGTTGCATGAGCCCCCGTGGACTGCACTGCGCGCGTTGCTACTGCTAACAGCCAAAACGACGAAGTCTATAACCGTCTTCTCTGTTCGTATATCCGGGTCACTTAGCTATTTATATTGTTTCTCTGATTTTCCTCTTCAAACTTAGGTTTTTTATATCAGTATGGTGACTTCCTGGAAACCTATCTGTTTTCCGCTTTTTCCTGTTGTTACGCTACTGCCGGCTTCGTAAGCTACACAAGCCGAATGTACACTCTTTGACAAAAAACCTGGCCGCCGGCCGGCCGCCGCTGAGCCTAAGTCCGAGCCGATCGCGACATGGGACAATAAAAGTGGCCGCGCTGATTCGCTCTAAGTCCAGCTATCTGCACAATCTGGCAACACTGCAGACTGCGGGAGTTCATACAGTACTTCTTGTGTGCCGCAGGAAGATATTTGAGGCAGCTACATCCGTGGTCTTGCGGTAAAGTGCGCGACTTGCATGTTCAGTATTAGCGAACGAAACCAACTGTTGACAAAAATTTTAAGTTCATGTCACTCGTACGTGCTGATGCTACATGTGTAAGGGGAGCTTATGTGTAACGTTTTTCATTTTTTGGTACACTGGTAATAACATTTCGGCCCAATAATATTGCCACCTCTGGCCGCAGCACTTGGCAGAGCTCTCCGCGGCCCACTCGCCGGCAGCAGCGGCGGCGGCGCTACACAGCGCTGCCTCGCCCTCTGCCCACAGCGCCTGCAGCCGCTCATCACCCTGGATATGTAAAATGCTGTAGTGTTGCTGAGTGGTGATCCATAAAAAAAGGTTGCGATTCGTATTTCACACAGGATATAACGAAGCAGACCACCTATTTTGAATGATGAGCATATAATACATGAGAGAGGCAAAAAATTGTCATTGTCCAATCCAATGGCACTCTACGATGGTTAACACTTATTTGTGGTTTAACTCTCGATCCTTTTCCTTTCAGAAAAGCCTTTCATGTAATTTGTTATTGTCATCAGTTCATATGTTTTCATCAAGACACACTATGTAACTCACTAAAATGTTTTAGTGTCGTTGTTTCATTCCTTACGGTAAATGTATGAGTTAAATTATGTGAATACGTTTCAGTGCACGTTCTAAAGCAACACAGGCACACTGCAAGGTTCATGTCTTCATGTCTCATTTCTACAGGAGATATTTCGCATCAATGGAGGTGAATTCGAATTTCTTCGAAAGCGTTTGTATGGTGAAGCAAAGAAGACATCTAATACCATTTCCATAATTTGAAGTCGACCTTTCTGAAAGACTTATTGTATAAAGCTTTTCTTATGATTCCGTTAAAGAGTTTATTCTTGCAATCTGCAGCGTATAAAGTAAAATAAAACGAAATTCCATCCCCACACGCAATTTCTCCAACCAGGATTAGAACTGCCCCCTGACACCAGGCTTGCATCATAAGAAACAAGCAGAACCACACAGCCAACCACACACTGCCGCAGAGTGCCCCCAGTCTCTCACATACTGAATGCTTAGCCTATAACGCATCGTGAAATAACCTGAAAGTCACCTACACAAATAACTACATTTCTTGAGTGCAAAAGTTAAATTTCTGTCTCTCATTTCACGTCGGCATTACAAATTATTAGTCATGAAAGTAGAAAAGGAATGTCAAGTGAACTTAGCAAGACAATTCAGTACCACTTGCGGAAGTAACTGCACTATCACAGTGTTGCCAAATATCAGCAACGATGTTGCCGTTCTTAGCTGTACTAGGAAGACCTGAGTAGCGATAAGCGACGCGAAATCGCGTACGTCTCATGCGGGCTTCTAGAGGGGAGTCGCGCAATTTGGTTAATATGCGGCGCTCTCTCCTGATAGTTTCCGTCGTCACATTTAGGATGCAGATATTAAATTGGGCCAATGAGGCCGAAACTAGCGTTTAAATGTTTTGAAGCTTTACTGCATTATGATATATTTTCAGCAAATGACTAGAGAAAAAAATACTGATATTTTGAGTGCAACATACGGCAGATCAAAGACTGAGATAAGTAAACATGCATCACGATTTCAGTTTCACCCCCCTCCCCCCCCCCCCAAAAAAAGACTAAAACAATTGCTTTGTTACATTTCGACAAAAGCTAATTTTTTTGATGAAAAGTTACTGGAAATAATGATGCCTCATCCGTCTCGAAAAACTTTGTAACTAGAAAGCGACTTCGTTTCAAAATGCAGCCTTACGACTTTGCAAGTAATATTTTATGTCTTCTACGTGAATACATAAATGTGTTGGTGTGCTTGAAAGCCAGAAGAAACATAGTTAACTGACTATTTGTGCAACACAGTAATTATTTCATTTGAGTATTCAGAAGACTGGATATTTAAAATTACGGCCATGACCACAGAAAATAAACTGTATATGTGGGAAATGTGCAATTCTGAGGCTTTTCCTCTGCAAACATATACATATAATTTATATACTACTAAGCAGCTTATTGATTTCGCAGTGTCACAGCCTTGTTGGGCCAACAAATGATGATGAGAATCCGAACCCATGTGTCTGATGGAGTTTTCGAACGTTGCAATCTATGACTTGCATGTGTTGTTGCTTAGTATCTGTGGTCACGGTGTTAAATTAACAGAAATTGTTACAAACGTTTTACCTACTTTCTCCTATGGTCCTATTTTTCGTCAAACCACACATTCTTTCTGGTCTCTTGGCCACATGGGAAAGAACGCTTTTGCAACTGAATAAATGATAATAATTATGGTAATAATGATAGTAATCAATGATAGTAATCAATGATAGTAATCAATGATAATAATCAATGATAGTAATCAATGATGTTTACGGCGTTACAGCAGAATGATAAAGATTACAATAACAATAGAAAATGCCGATCTCTTGGTTGACACACTGCAATGAGTTTTGGTATTTCGTTGCTGAATACCATTTAGGACATTTTTAAGAGGAGAAAAATAGACGTGAAGCCACACACATTACTAGTACAACGATACCTCACTAATCAACTATGCTTGCTGTAGATCAGAAAACGAGAATGGCGCCACCGAGCTAAAATGAGATTACTCGTTCAGTTATCTGACATTTGTTGGCAGTTAATACACACAGTCCCGACATAAAACACAAAACTGTTTGCAATTTAAGCAGGGGTAGACCTTTCTGCGGTCGAATATTTTGTTCAGGATAACAGAGTCATTTAAATGCAATGACTAATCTCATATCCTCATGAATATTGGAAAATACATCGAATTCTGAAACTAAGGGAACGATAAGAGTTGCCTAGTATCGTAACCAATACTGCTAAGCTATAGGAAGAATTTCTTGGCCATCCCACAATATCCTCATTCCTACAAACAGCTTGCTTCAACTGGCTTTTATCCATGCTGCGCTGCCAAAGCCCATTCTAAGTACGGCTTCAGTCCGACAACATCATTGAAAATGCTGATGAACAGATGACTTACCTTCATCAAATTCCGGGGAGAGTTTCTTTTAACGAAACGGATAAAGTGTGAAATGACTACTTTCTCCAAAGTTCCTACGCCTACGTATACGTTCAGTCTTGTCATACGCGGCTCACATTTCATGAATATCACCAAAATGAGCATCTGGTGGGTACCGTCCTAGAGCAGCTATTACGCAAGTTTTTATCGATAATCATAAAATTGACCAGACGGCTTTTGCTGCAGAATATAGTGACTTCTATTACATCCGCATACCCTTTCCCAATAAGAAACTGTTTTCTTCGTATAGTGATGCCCCTGTTTAGGTGAATTATAATGTTAGTGTTTAATGTTGCTTCAGAAGTACTTTTTGTCTTAAATATTTTATCTTTGCAGGTGATTCAAAGTAATTGTAATAATTCGTTTCCCTTCAAATTACTCCATTCATTCGATCTATTATTTGTAAAGTAATTGCAACCGCCAAAAGTGAAATTGTCCTATAAACCAAACCGTTTGGTTATTTCAGGTCTATCGTCCATGGGCAGTACGAATATTGTTCGTAACCGTAAACAGATTGCTATTGCTGTTCATCTCCTTAATATTGTTAAACACATATTTTCCCTATAATTCTCCTCGTGAAGTGGTTGAACTACTGTGCTTTATTATTGTTAGTACCATTAGTTTTTATTTCAAGTTGATCTCTGAATTTTATTTTGTATTACCGTTACATTTGTTTGTTCAATATGTTTCACAATATTGAAGATCAACAAGTTCTCATATCCATTGATATAAGCGAGTTAGATCTAATGTATAACGGTCATTATTGTCTTGTTTCATCCGTAAAAGTTCCTCTGAAAATCTGGAACACTTCTTTTAACATCCTTAATTTGAAACCGATATGTAGGCAGAGGACATTCACGGATTGCTCATTTATTAACTTCATTCATAATGATAATTTGGATCAAATTTATTTACAAATTTTGTACTCAGTCCATTTAATTTTTATAATAGTGGTAAAATTACAGCCTTGCGCATTCTACGGCATCTGTTCAAAATCAATGAAATCTTTTAACAAGCAACAGTGCAATTGCTTTCCCTAATGTTGTTTTAAACCATGGCACAATTCATCGATCAATTGTAATCGTTGTAACACGTGTTTATTAGGTTGCTTTCTTGTCTATTGTGTTTTTGTTACAAATTTTACAATTGATTTTATGCTACGATAGGCCAGAAACTTATTTAACGTAACTCAGAACCGCGTGATTATGCAATATTTACTCGCATTCGTTTTTGCTACGGAACGAGTTAGTGCAGTGGTAAAACACGGGACTGATATTCGGCTGCACGGCTCATCGTACTGGCCTTCGGCCATTTGGATTTGAGTTTTCCATGATTTTCCTAAATCAGTGTAGGCAAATACCGGAATGGTCCCTGCGGCAGGACACGGCCGATTTCCTTCCAAATCCTTATCATGACAATCCGAACTTCTGCTTCGCTCTAATGACCCCTTGTCAAGGGGTCGTTAAATCGTAACCTTCCTTATTTCTTTCGTGTCACGTGTGCAATAGAGCTTACTTTGTTCATGTTCCCTTGTGTTGGTACAAATTTTTTAGTTCATTTCAAACCAACTTCCCTCTGAACAAGAGACCTTGAACTTTCAACTTAACTTAGAACTGGATGACACTGCTTCATTAACGCCATTTCTTAATTGGTGTATGGTGGAGGGCACTTTTTATACAACTGCTGTTTCCGCCTGTTTCTCTTCCAGTTGTGAATGGTTCGCCGTTAAAACTATTTCTGGTAAGACTTAGTGTGAGTTCATTCGCCCTATCTTTTTTACCTTCACGATCTTTTCGTGACCAATACATAAGAGGGTTTAGGTGAAATAGAAATAAAACAAATGTATGGAATGTCTCTGTTGTATTCTCATAAAAACGTTTGAAATTGAATGAAAAATTTCACACATACAAAATTTGAAAAGTGTTAAATAAGCATTCAAATGGAAAATGCATATAAACGTGGTTTTAAAATAGACTAAGACGTATAAAGTAACTTTTGTCCACTAGATAATTGCTACCGCGTTAAGGATAGTTCCAATAAATTTTCTAATTTTTAATAGCTATGTCAGACATCATAGTAACACTGGAACATAAAGTGTTCTTGCATCATGAGTAATGCTAACAGTAGCGTTTAGTGGCCACCAACGTGAAGGGTAATTTCTTTCATTACCTTTCTGAAGTCGATAAGAGGTATGACGCGGTGGGGGCAGCCACGGTCGTTTTGGTAAATGCGGCACAACGAGCGAGCGAAGGCTCGCGCGTCTGGAAACGGAGAAGGCGGAGCGCGCCTGCTGGAGGGATAGTGTTCGTTCTGAACAGGGGAAGCCATCAAACGGAGCCTAACATATGTTCGTTAGACCTCTTGGAACTTACGCGTTTTGATTGTAACATAAGAAATTTTTGTGTCCCAACTTCGTCGCCGCTTTTGTGTCCCAGCCTCGTCGTAGGTGTCGGTGGCCGAGTGAAATGAGACCGACACGCTGGTGCAGGTACGGAGGGGAGCAGCCAGAAACTATAACACTCGAGTAAATTAGAAAGAGATATATTGCACAGAATGTAACAATACTTAACTTTTACATAGTACTGCAGAATGTTGATACAGAGTTGTTAGAGGCCTGCCTAGTGCCTGTACAATAGCAAAGTCTTCGCTGGTGCCTATCTGATTACGAAGGTCCTATCGGGTTGCTATCTCCGTCCGAAGTGCGAAGTGGCCGATGTCCTTCAGTGGTGGCCACGAGCGGCGTTGTACCAGAGGGCGCTCGTGGCTGTCGTCGGAAGAACGCCGCGCCGTGCATGCATGGCGGCGCGCGGCGAAAGTAGGTGGCGCGCACTTTGTACTTGTGCGACACCACACCCCTCCCCCCCAAACCGCCGCGCCGTCGTGGCGTAGGGCTGAGGGCCACGGCGACGGCACTGGGAGGAGGGCCTGAGCGGGGGCGTTACTGGTGGGACGGGCGTCGTAGCTGAGGCCGGGATCGAGACGCCGTCCGCGCCCCGGCATCCGCCTTGCGATCCTCCAGGGAACCCGCCGAAACCTGGGGAAGGGCGCCCGCCCCCGCCCAGAGGGAGCAGGTCATCTTCTTCTGAGGTGCGTGGCCCAAGCTGGGGGGGCCCGCACGGTCCCGGAGTTCCTCTCGGTGACGCTGTCATCTGCGGCGGCGACAGCGGCGGCGACGACTGCGTCGGATGTACGTCGACGTCCATAGGGATCTCGTAGTCCGGGGACGAACGATGTGGTTGTGCTCCCTGGCGGTGAACTGGGTCTGGAATCAAGAAACCGGAGACAGGATCGCGCGGCCTGTGCAAGCGCAATTGGTTTGCGTGGCGCCGCAGCTCCGACCCTGTGGAAGAACGTACAACAAACATATTGCGGCCAAGCACGCGTTGAATGGTGCCCGGCAACCATGTCTTCTTGTTTCCAGCAAACACCCTGTACAGCACCGGCGTGGAAACCTGAAAACGCGTAGCGCCATACAAACCGACTCGGTGCGTGGGAGGCTGCAGCAGGTGAAGGAGAGTGCGGTGACGGCGGCCGTGTAGCAGCTCGGCAGGAGACGGGCCGTCACGTGGCATGCACCGATACGTAGACAGGAAAATTTGAAGAGCTTGCTGCCTGGAGTGCTGACCTTTCATCTTCTCCATGTGAGACTTGAATGTTCGAACGAAACGTTCTGCTTCACCATTGGACTGAGGGTGAAAAGGTGCGGTGGTGATATGCTGAATACCGTTCACACGACAAAACTGTTGAAATTCCGCACTAACAAACTGAGGTCCATTGTCACTGACGATAGTTTCAGGCAAGCCTTCGATGCAAAACACTGATGTTAAGGCACTGATTGTACTAGAAGCTGTCGTTGAGTTCATGGCAATCACAAAAGGAAACTTGCTGAAAGCGTCTACAACAATTAACCAGCGCGTATTCCAGAATGGTCCGGCAAAGTCAATATGTAAACGTTGCCATGGTCCCTTGGGGCGTGGCCAGTCTGAGAAACGCTGTGGAGGAGCCGCCTGATGCTCCGCACAAACTGTACACTGTGATGTCATGCTCTCTATCTGAGCGTCCATACCAACCCAGGTACAATGACGTCTGGCCAGTTGCTTTGTCCTAACAATACCCCAATGTCCTTGATGCAGGAGGCGTAACACTTCTCGTTGTAGGGAACGAGGAACAATCACTCTTGTTTGGTCGTTGTCGGTATGCAACAACAGTACACCCTTACTTAAAGATAATGCATGACGTTGTGCAAAATAACGTCGAACCAGAGGCCGATCAATGTCTTTGGCTCTGGCAGGCCACCCTGAGCGAACAAAACGTGCTACCACACTTAGGTCTGCATCCGCAGCTGTTTCCTGTGCAACCCGACGAGAGTTCAAAGGAAAGTCTGCGACAGCAGAAGCATCTCTGGAGTCTATCTGACAACATGCCATTTCTGAAGAATCAAATGATACATCCTGGCCAACCGGAAGTCGGGAAAGTGTGTCCGCGTTGGCATGTTTAGTGGTAGGTCGGTACAAAATCTCATACTGATAATTAGACAATATCAAGGACCATCTCTGAAGCTTTTGTGCCGTTCGTGGCGGAATTGGCTTTGTGGGTGAGAACAACGACGTGAGAGGCTTGTGGTCTGTCAACAAATAGAATTTTCTGCCATAGAGATAATGATGAAACTTTGCGACGCCGTAAATGATTGCTAAGGCCTCCTTTTCTATCTGACTGTAATTCTGTTGCGTCGGCGTCAGTAGCTTGGATGCAAAGGCAATAGGACGATCGTGACATCCAATACGATGTGAGATTACAGCGCCTAGGCCGTTCGATGAGGCGTCAACTGCTAACACTACAGGCTTCTGGGGGTCAAAGGGAATCAAACATGCATCACTCAGTAGTGCAGACTTTAAGTTGTCAAAGGCAACCTGGCAATCTTTGGACCAAACAAAAGGAACATTCTTCCTACGTAAGTGATGCAGTGGAGCTGCAATCTGAGAGGCATTGGGAATAAATCTGAAATAATAGTTAAGCTTTCCCATTACTGCTTGCAATTCATGCACATTCTTAGGAGGAGGCAAGTCTTTGATAGCTCGAAGATGTGACTGCAAGGGATGAATTCCTTGGGCATTAATCACATGGCCTAGGTACTCTATTTCAGTTTGAAAAAACGAACACTTTGCTTTATTGCAACGTAGACCTGCTGCAGTCAAAACTTTGAAAAGACACTCCAGGTTTGCTAAATGTTCTTCAACTGTACGTCCGGATACCACAATATCATCTAAATAGTTCGAACAACACGGTACAGAAACTGTCAGCAGTTCCAAAAAACGCTGAAAAATAGCGGGAGCGGAAGAACTGCCAAAGGGTAGGCGTTGAAATTGAAAAAGGCCCATGTGAGTATTAATGACGAAAAACTTTTTGGACTCGTCATCAAGTGGAATCTGTAAGTATGCCTCTGCTAAATCAATCTTAGAAAAGAAGCGAGACTGTCCTAATTTGTCCATTAGTTCGTCAGGTCTGGGCAGAGGATAAGTGTCTACAATTGTTTGACTGTTCACTGTTGATTTGAAGTCCGCACAGAGACGAAGTTTTCCTGACGGCTTGGGTATAATTACTATAGGCGAGGCCCACTGACTCGCAGAAACAGGAGAAATCACCCCACTATCTTGCCAACGTTTAAGTTCTTCGGCAACTGTATCACGCAATGCGATAGGCACTGGTCTAGCTTTACGAAATTTTGGAACTGCAGAGTCTTTTAAAGTTACATGTGCCACGAAGTCTTTTGCACAACCGAGTTCCGGCGAAAACAGGTCACTATATTTGTCACACAATGCATTGATTTTATCCTGAGGCACTATTGACGAAATTTGAAGCACATCTCTGTGAATTGATAAACCAAACAAGTCAAAAGCATCTAGTCCAAAAATGTTCTGTGTCGATTTGGCCTGAAGAACTACAAACGCAACTGTTTTCGTAACACCTTGAAAAGAGGCGGGCAGGCTACATGTTCCTAGCACGGGAATATTTTCACCTGTGTAAGCTGTTAACACTTGCTGTGACGGCGACAATTTTGGCGAACCCAGAAGTTCATAAGTATCTTTATTTATTAATGTAACAGCGGAACCAGTATCAAGCTGAAATTGCACCGTCTTATTTTCTATAGAGAGAGTAACAAACAGCTTGTGCTTCTGGCGCACGACCGGTGCGCGAGTGTGGGCAACGTCTAATACATATTGTTTTCTGCGCTTGCGCGGGTTGCGTGCGGTAGGAAGCGGCGCATACTCGGCACACAGCGGATTAACCACACTGTCACTAGATGACACTACCGCCGGATCGGCGTCAGCGCAATGCGAGGCTACTACAGAGTCACTAACTACTGCACTACACTTTTGAGTAGCTACTTTATGTCTACTGTCACTAGCTACGCAGTACTGGGGACTATTACAAGGAGCAGTTGCAGAAGGCACTATTTTCACTACAGGAATGCACTGTTCATAGTCATTTTGCGTGTCCCGAACCCTTTTCCGTTGCACTGTTTTACGCGCTCGTCGGCGCTTGCTACGTGGTGCACTATTTAGTTTTGCCATAGGCGCAGAACTACTTTCTTGCAATGGAGATCCGAGGAAAGCACTGTTCAAGTTTACAGCGTGTATGACATTTACAGAATTAACTGTTCTCGCACTCCGCGAAGCACTGATTCTAACGTTACTGTTCTTTGAATTTTTAATTTGCATACACACAGACTGCACATGTCCCGATTTGCCACATTGATAACAGGTTGCGTTGCGACTAGGGCAATGAGCACGCTTGTGGCGAGACACACACTGGGGGCAAGACTTACGAACATTTTTCTGAAATGAGCGTTGGCGCCCGTTATGCAAATTACTGTTTCTAACACGACGGGGCGACCTTTGCGTCGCACTTTTACACTGGCTACTGTTCACTGTCTGTTCAGCACGGCCGGTAGAAAAATAAGAATCACTAGTGCTATACTGAGAACTACGGCTAGGAAAGCGTCCGTTGCGGCGCACTGAATTAACACTGTGGCTTTGCATTTCTACATCTGCTAAGTCAAAAGTATCATGCGCTTCTATAAGCTGCAGTACACTGTCTAATGAGGGGTCAGACTGTTTCAGAATTGCTGCTCTAATTCTGGGGTCCTGAATATTCTGCGTAATCGCATCTCGCAACATCACGTCACTATAAGAAAGTCCACAAGAGCAAGTAAATTTACATTGGCGGGTTAAGCCCTTCAGTTCCGTAATCCACTCTTGGTGTGACTGCTGCGGTAATTTTTTAAGTCTGAAAAATCGGTACCGTGCAGCGGCTACAAGAACTTTTCTCTCATAATGAGCATTTAGTGCATCTACAATTTGTTCAAAGTCTACATCACGAGGAGATGCGAGAGGGAAAAGTTTTTGCAATAGTACGAAAGTCTGGGGGCCCACAATCGATAAGAAAAGGTTCTTCACTCTCTGACCTGTAATTTGATGAGCCGCGACGAGTTCTTGAAACTGTGCGAAATAGTCGCTCCATTCTTCCTCACGTTCGTTGTACTGGCGGAACGTCGGAAGCGGTGCGGCGGCAGGTGTGGGCTGCTGATGTGACGACTGTTGTTGTTGGTGAGCAGCCTGTGTCGTCAACTGCGACACGGCCTGGAGAAGCTGGGTAATTTGCGCCGTCTGTAACTGAATAATTTCCATTAAGTTTGGGTTCGGGGTAGTGGCCATGCTGACCGATTAGGCGCCGCGTATACAAGTAACTTAGTACAAAACACAAATGCAATATGAAAGGAGGGCTCGCTCTGCAACAAAAAAGTCCACAAAACACGTAACAAAATATCTTTCCCCAAAATTCTTATATTAAGGGTGGGTGGGCGGGAGCAATTTCTGCGTGCTCCGACTGCTGCTGTCTGGCTGCTGCAAGCGGGCTGGTCCAAGGTTCGTCTATCACTCCTCGTCGCCACTTTTGTGTCCCAACTTCGTCGCCGCTTTTGTGTCCCAGCCTCGTCGTAGGTGTCGGTGGCCGAGTGAAATGAGACCGACACGCTGGTGCAGGTACGGAGGGGAGCAGCCAGAAACTATAACACTCGAGTAAATTAGAAAGAGATATATTGCACAGAATGTAACAATACTTAACTTTTACATAGTACTGCAGAATGTTGATACAGAGTTGTTAGAGGCCTGCCTAGTGCCTGTACAATAGCAAAGTCTTCGCTGGTGCCTATCTGATTACGAAGGTCCTATCGGGTTGCTATCTCCGTCCGAAGTGCGAAGTGGCCGATGTCCTTCAGTGGTGGCCACGAGCGGCGTTGTACCAGAGGGCGCTCGTGGCTGTCGTCGGAAGAACGCCGCGCCGTGCATGCATGGCGGCGCGCGGCGAAAGTAGGTGGCGCGCACTTTGTACTTGTGCGACACCACAGAAATAAATGAAATTCACGAATTGCATTGAACATTGCAATGGTTAGTAAATTAATGTCGTCAGCTATCTGCGACGACACCGGTCGAATGATAATCTATCGACGTGAGATACCTGGCACCTAAAAGTCACCATTAAGTTTGTACTTTGAAACCTATCACCGCGCTGTAATGAACACACTGCAATTAAAACTATGCCTGCATCGCATCCGGCCATGAGACAACGTGACATTTTATGAAATCAACGAGGCAGGCAACAAAGACAGCACCTCATCAAGGAATGTGCTCAAAAAATTCAAATGGAACGCTATTTAACGTATCAAGATGTTCTGTCAATAACAGGTCGCTTGTAATTTCCATAATGACCTGCGGACATTTTATTTTATCAGGAAGCAAACTCGAAGGAAACTGAACAAAATTTGAGTATTTATTTTGAAGACTTTTCTGCGACAAATTGTGAGTCTTATTGTTAGTTAATGGAGGACAGTAAACGTATGTCCTGCATATGAATCAACCATAAACCGAGAACCAAACCTGGTAATACGCTCAATGAGGTATTCATTGATTTTTTTTATAGCTGGCCACGTGGCATATGTGCAATTTGGAGAGCACAGTATCTCGAGCCTGAGTGGAATTACTGATCCGGATCCTAACATGCAGGATGCTAGCTACAAAAACTCGTTCATCAGGCCATCAATGTAATCAAGATTTTCCAACGTCATAGTAGGGCCTATTGTTTCGCAACTTCGGCATCATGTAGATGTGTGTCTGATATGTAATTCTGCAGTCAGTTGACTTTTTCTTGTCACCTACATTAAATATTTTGAAAAATTAACATCATAATAAGCTCTTTGTCGTAGTTTACTGAATTTGTGTTCAAGAAGGTCGTTTCATACATTAACTACCCCTACTCTCTATCACGTTGCGAGCAATCTGCCTCAGCTGTGAGTAAATCAATGAAGTAGGGTTTATAGCAGTAATGTCTAGCTGTATAATAGTCACTTTCTGAAAACCTAGCCAATTTAGAAATCGGGTCCGTTTTGTTGCAAAAGCTGGATCTCATCATTTCGTTTCGTAACGTCTTAAATTTATCCGCTTACTGTCAAACAAAATCATCCGTGCCAACTGTCTCCTGGAAACCTCATAGCAGATGTTGTAGCCACCTACTTCAAGAATATCAAGTGACATCACAAACAAAACGAAAGAACATTTTCTTAAATGAATTTATCAATTGTCCTAAAATGATGGTAAAATTTTAAATATAGATAGAACAACTTATTAGGAAATCACTTCAATCATCCCATAAAGTAAATAATAAATTCTGAAGCCGCGTCAGCTGTTTTTTTTTTAAGAACGTTGCTTTACAGGTCCACGACCGTTTTCACGTTTTTAAAGACCCATCTTCAGGTGTTAATTTTTTTCATATGAAAATTCATTATAGAGACACAAGGTTCTAATTGCTTTCATCTGTCATGGGAATAAAATTTCATTAATTAGGCTCATATATACGGAACCAGTCCAACAGAAATCATCACTGTCATTCAGAATAAAAATCAAGGACTTTGAAATGTGGGACAAACAGTCGCGTAATTTTGATTACTGTATTTTCAATAAAACCAGTAGATCGCCGAAGAAGTGAAGGAGTACAAACCAAATAAGACTGCCCAAAGAATCGAAGATAGATGATGGAATTGTATTTTGCTCATCTTTGCATCAAGTATTATGGCAAAGTAAAAAAAACTTACGAATATGCACAACCACCCAGATTCTCTGTTTTGTTACAGCTTCATGAGGACTAAATTCGTTTAGGTAATATTCCTTGAATGTGAGATGCGTTTGACAAGACTCAACATAGATACAGTCCATCTTCGGACAACAGTGCCTAGTATCATTGGAGAAAATGATGGTTCGCATTACTTTTTCGTTTTGTTACAAAAAGCTCTCACTGAACGTTGATGAGGGTAAGTTATCAATTCATCAGCATTTCTTCTCAATGCATGGCTAAAAGCCAGTTGAGGCCAGATGCTAGTAGGATTGAGAATAATGTGGGCTGTCGCTTTCAAGATGCGAAGTTTTTGATACCTTACTGTTTAGTGACGGATGATGCAACGTTCATTTCCAGTAATTCACAAAAAAAGGGTTTGTAGATATCTAAAAAAGTAATTGTTTTAGTCTTTTTTTGGGGGGAGGGGGGGTGAAACTGAAATCGTGATGCATGTTTACGTATCTCAGTCTTTGATCTGCCGTATGTTGCAATCACAATATCGGTATTTTTTTCTCTAGTCATTTGCTGAAAATATATCATAATGCAGTAAAGCTTCAAAACATTTAAACGCTAGTTTCGGCCTCATTGGCCCAATTTAATATCTGCATCCTAAATGTGACGACGGAAACTATCAGGAGAGAGCGCCGCATATTAACCAAATTGAGCGACTCCCCTCTAGAAGCCCGCATGAGACGTACGCGATTTCGCGTCGCTTATCGCTACTCAGGTCTTCCTAGTACAGCTAAGAACGGCAACATCGTTGCTGATATTTGGCAACACTGTGATAGTGCAGTTACTTCCGCAAGTGGTACTGAATTGTCTCGCTAAGTTCACTTGACATTCCTCTTCTACTTTCATGACTCATGATGTGTAATGCCCACGTGAAATGAGAGACAGAAATTTAACTTTGGCACTCAAGGAATGTAGTTATTTGTGTAGGTGACTTTCAAGTTATCTTTCGCGATGCGTTAGAGGCTCAGTATTGAATGTGTGAGAGACTGAGGGCAATACGCGGCAGTGTGTGGTTGGCTGTGTGGTTCTGCTTGTGTCTTATGATGCAAGCCTGGTGTCAGGGGGCAGTTCTAATCCTGGTTGGAGAAATTGCGTTTGGGGATGGAATTTCGTTTTATTTTACTTTATACGCTGCAGATTGCTAGAATAAACTCTTTAACGGAATCATAAGAAAAGCTTTATACAATAAGTCTTTCAGAAAGGTCGACTTCAAATTATGGAAATGGTATTAGATGTCTTCTTTGCTTCACCATACAAATGCCTTCGAAGAAATTCGAATTCACCTCCATTGATGCGAAATATCTCCTGTAGAAATGAGACATGAAGACACGAACCTTGCAGTGTGCCTGTGTTGCTTTAGAACGTGCACTGAAACGTATTCACATAATTTAACTCATACATTTACCGTAAGGAATGAAACAACGACACTAAAACATTTTAGTGAGTTACATAGTGCGTCTTGATGAAAACATATGAACTGATGACAATAACAAATTACATGAAAGGCTTTTCTGAAAGGAAAAGGATCGAGATTTAAACCACAAATAAGTGTTAACCATCGTAGAGTGCCATTGGATTGGACAATGACAATTTTTTGCCTCTCTCATGTATTATATGCTCATCATTCAAAATAGGTGGTCTGCTTCGTTATATCCTGTGTGAAATACGAATCGCAACCTTTTTTATGGATCACCACTTAGCAACACTACAGCATTTTACGCATCCAAGGTGATGAGCGGCGGCAGGCGCTGTGGGCAGAGGGCGAGGCAGCGCTGTGTATCGCCGCCGCCGCTGCTGCCGGCGAGTGAGCCGCGGAGAGCTCTGCCAAGTGCTGCGGACAGAGGTGGCAATGTTATTGGGCCGAAATGTTATTACCAGTGTACCAAAAAATGAAAAACGTTACACATATGCTCCCCTTACACATGTAGCATCAGCACGTACGAGTGACATGAACTTAAAATTTTTGTCAACAGTTGGTTTCGTTCGCTAATATTGAACAGGCAAGTCGCGCACTTTACCGCAAGACCACGGATATAGCTGACCCAAATATCTTCTAACGGCACACAAGAAGTACTGTATGAACTCCCGCAGTCTGCAGTGTTGCCAGATTGTGCAGATAGCTGGACTTAGAGCGAATCAGCGCGGCCACTTTTATTGTCCCATGTCGCGATCGGCTCGGACTTAGGCTCAGCGGCGGCCGGCCGGCGGCCAGGTTTTTTGTCAAAGAGTGTACCTCTCTTGCTTGGCTATCGTTGTGTTAATTGGCCGCCCAGTTTCTCCAATGTACAATTGGTCACACTCACAGCTAATTTCATAGACTCCGGTTGTGTGCAACTTTCAATATGATCCTACACTGAGCCAAGGACATCTCTTTTTTTGTTGTTGCTGCGAAATACAGGTTTGATGACCACTCGACGAAGAATTTTTCCTACTCTTTCAGGAACTCCTTTTACGTATGGCAATAGGGCGATCGTTTGTTCTTCCTTTGGCTCTTCACTTTTATTTCCATCATTAGTTGCCGTTGTTTCCTCAGTCAGCCTCTTCTGATAAGCGTTTGCGTCGAAGACGAACGTGAGATTTTGTTTCTTCTTTCATGTGTTTTTAATCGCTAATCCGATGGGCCCTCTTAGTGTGTGAAGCACGGACTTCTTTTGCGTGGGATGATGGTTGGAAGTTGCGTGAAGGTACCTGCCTGTGCTACTAGCTTTTCTGTATACCTGATGGCTTAGTTTGCCTTCTGGCTTTCGGTAAACTTCTACTTCGAGGAAAGGGAGCATCCCGTTCTTTTCTATCTCCATGGTGAATTGAATCTCGTTGTGCAGTTGACTGAGATGTTGATAGAAGTTCTGCATCTCGTCTACTCCATGAGGTCAGATGACCAAAGTGTCGTCTACATATCATAGTCAGCAGTCTGGATGTAGTGGTGCGGACTGGAGAACTGTTTCCTGTAATGCCTCCATGAAAATATCATCTGCAGTGGGCGACAGAGGTGAAGCCATTGCAGCTCCGTCCGCATGTTCATTAAATTGCCCTTCCTACTTCAAACAGGTGGTCGTTAATCAATGGTGCATCAGATCGCAAACGTCGGGTGGCACGCGTTCCTTTAGGATGTTCATAGTGTTCGACACCGGTACATTTGAAAATAAGGACTTCATGTCGAAGCTGACCATCAAATCCGTAGTGGAGATTCGTTTTTCTTCTAAAAGTGCCAAAAATGTGTTGAGTCCTTCACGTTAGAGTCCGTGTGGCTACTTTGCAAATCGTTATGTCGTTGAGTCTATAGGCCTTAAAGGAAAAGACTCCCGGTGGATCTTCGGTAACCCATATATACTTTGTGCTTGTGGAACTTGCGTTTAAATAAAAGGTAAGAAGCATGACCAAATCTGAGCGATCATGGAAAAGTTATGTTTCTTTGACTAGCACATGAGTAATACACTTTTAATATTCTTCAATCTTTTGACCTTTCTAAATCTACCAAAAAGTACCAATTTCGGCGATTACCAAGCCATTATAAAGCAGCTCATCGCGTCTTTTGAAACGAGATTCCAGCAGTCATCTTCTTAGAAATGGGAATGGAATTGTTCAGCACTCCTTACTCATATTCACCCGATAATTTTCCCGTCTCACTCAAGTTCATAAAAGGCCGAATGTACGACATATCCTAACCGGGACAAAAACTTATAGTGGCGCCTCGTCTCTCACTTGTTTCTCGACAGTGTTTGTTTGCGACTGTGACCCCCCCCCCCCCCCCCCCCGTTTACAGCGTTCGACACATTATCTTGGAGACCATTTGGTGCCTCTCTGCGGGTGCTGCACCGGAAAGACACCCCAGTTTGCCCCCTCGTCCTAGATCCGGGTCCGCCAGTTATAAATTATTGATTTGCGCTAGTCAGCTTTATTGAAAACTGAAAGACAGTTACCACAAAACGCTACTGATGTCATGGTTGGGTCATTAATTACAAGAAACGTCGACGTAGCTGTAAGAAACTGCCGCCGAGACCATGTGTATGTTAGAATTGCATGTTAGATTGTTGCTACTGAGCAGCAACAATGAAAGCGTACCTCCGCATTTACCATGGACACTTTTTGACACCTAATATGTCATATCTTGTTCCGAAAAGAAAATGTAAATTTCAGAAGGCCAATAAGTGTATATAATTTATTTTTCTCAACTTCCTGATTCCAAGTCGCTACGTCGAAACCTTAGAAAGAGTAGCGTTTGCTAATGAAGTAACGCAGGGAAGGCAGGTGAAAAGCCGGACCGTACCAAATACAGAGCCAAGTGTTATATTGTCCCATGTGATTGTCAGCGCCGACGTGGGCAACAGAAACCGCTCCGCGGTGCTGAACAGTCTGCCTCAGCTTAAGTGTAGCATTTGTAGTAAATAATTGATGGTGATTAACAGTGAATAGTGTGGGAAGCTCACTGACTACTCTTGGATCAGACTGAAACCTGAAAACTTAAGAGGTTATTTATTTATTTTTTTTATTTTTTTTTTAATGTTGTAAAAATTTTGACACAATATACTAAAGACTTTCGTGATTGTTTGGCTGGGGGCGCATTGACCCTCTTCATCCCCAGCTTGGCTACCGCCCTGGTTACATGTGAATGTACTACCATGCACAAAAGTATCCGAACGACCTGAATTGCGTTTCGCCTGATGTGCATGCAACCCAAATAACGTGTCTTGCGGGTGCTCTAATCACTCCGCGTTATAGTCGTTCGACTATTCAAAATGGATTCACTACAGACAACTGCTGTTTCGGCAATCATTCCAGATGTAAATTAACACTACGATTTTGCAAATAAAAGGAAACACGTTATTAAGTTATTAACGTTTATTAAATCCAATTTATTACAATGACATATCTTAAGTATTATCACACTTATTACAGTCTGATATAACAAACTCCGTCACATAAAACATTAATTAGTCCTTAAACAACAATTAATATTGTTACAAACAACAGATTTTACTATACTATCGGAATTCCTAAAGTCCTGTAGATTTTCGAAGTACTTTTGTTCTCTAAATCGTTTTCTCACAATTGCGAAACGTCGTTCCACTGGCGAGCGGATTTTTATTAACCGATTGTTGAACTAACCAGATAATAAAAACTCAATTAACAGCAGCAAACGCACTATGGAAACTTGAATATTAACTGCGTATCACCAACATTTTCTCCGTATTCATAACTGAACAAATATTTGTACACATCTTTGAACTTGAATTGATATGACAAACTACCTTGTTCCGGAATCAAACCAACCACCTGTAGCCGTAGCTAACGAAGCAATGCATTCATGTCTTATAGATACTCGATTATGTCTAGCTGACAAAGTATAAAGATGTGTGAAATAGTGGAGTGTTCCTCAGAAATATCAGAACCCGCAAATCAAATCATATAAAATGCCAACTCTTAAAATTTTTTATTTATTTATTTATTTTTTACTGAACCAGGAACTTAATAATCACCGTTATGTCCCTAATCAGAAGTGCCCAGACTTAGTTCTGTGTGGAACTTACATACGAGGCTGCTCCCGTCGGAGGTTTGAGTCCTACCTCGGCCAGGGGTGTGTGTGTTGTCCTTAGATTAGTTTAAGTTAGTTTAAGTAATTCTAAGCCTAGGGACTGATGACCATAGATTTACAAACATTTGAATTTGTTTTACATACCCGATATCTAAATGGAAGATAACTAAGTAAAGTCAGATGTTAGTAGTCGAATTATTTCACCAGAAGCGGGATGTTTGAATCTGTAATCAGGATATAATTACGTTATGCGTCACTGGGAATCGAACCCAGAACCTACCGATGTCCTTTCTAAGCACGAATTGATGTTAAATCTCATATGTTAACTCAACAGGAATGACGATGTGTGCGTGTCTGACTAGTAACAACGGCACCTATCGTCTAGTTTATGACGACTCCTCACATTGTTGAGACGTGAATGCTGGTTTAAAACACAGATTGAAAAAAATCAGTGATCCGACTTGGTTTCGTATCTGCGACCATTCAGTTACCAATCAAGCGCTTTACCTCAGGACCACTTTTTTTTTTTTTTTTTTTTTTTTTTTTTTTTTTTTTTTTTTTTTTTTTACGGAAACAAGACACTTCTTCCGGACAGGGAGGAAGGCGCGACAAGTCGCGACTGCTGGCAGCCGATGACCTGCCGCCAAAATGTTCAAATGTACACCTTATGGGACTTAACTACGGGGTCATCAGTCCCTAAACTTACAAACTACTTATGAACTACTTACGAACTAGGACGGCACAAATATCCATGCCCGAGGAAAAAAAAAAAAAAAAAAAAAAAAAAAAAAAGACGGGTTTATCTCTCTGCAGTAGAGAAATAAAGAATATTGTCATCTAGAACACTTTTACTTAATTTACTTATTTATTTTTTTATATCATACTAATCAAACATTTCAAGAATCTCAGCACTACGACTTATCAAAGCTCGTCTTCTCGTAGAAATATTGGCTAATGTTTCCGTGTCACATTCGTTATGTTGAGATACGTCGAGTTCCTAAGTTCTTAGCCTACAGTATCCTCTCTGAGCCTGAAAAGCACCAGTCGCCGAGATATCAGCATTGCAACATTCATTGCCCCATAGCATAATGATGTGACTGTCGCATGTTGCAGTTGATCTTCCTGCTAGTTGTGGACGGTAACTATAATGGTAACTGAAAATCCTCTTACAAAGTAAATTAAAACCTTCCTTGCACATTTAGTAGGGGTGTCTATAAAGTAAATATTCATCTGCTCTGTCACCCTCATACAAAATCAAACGAAACATGCCTTTTAGTCTTCACACAGTAACCAGAAATAAATAAGACTTGTATGGACGTGAGCACGGTAGTTTTTTTTCCGTTTACCCTAGTTTGGAAGAATATCCATGCTATGGCGCAGGGCACATCTCATAGTTAAACTGAAAGGAAAACCATCATACTAAATAAATTATTAATTAATAAATAATAAAGAACTGTCCAAAGTGTTCGTATATTTATAGCATTCCGTCACTTAAAGCCACCGTTAGAAAATTCTGAAATTTGTGTTTGTATTTTCGTAAACGTTTAATCGAACGATATTCAGCAGCGAGATACAATTGAAAATCACAAAGCGTCGGCGTTTTATTTGTTAACATGTAATAAAGATACTGTCCTACTAACCAGGTGTAACTATTGTTTTTTGGTTTTGGAAATAATTGCCAGTCAGGATGGAATGCGTCTCGTAGTCGTATAGAGGAGCATGACGTCCTGTTTACAAGAGCTAGTTTTTTCCGCGTCCAATTCCAGATTTGTGTTTGGTCTCGATATTAAAAAACATGTTCTAATGTTTCCACCAGTCCATAGTTTTCACAATTTGCTGTAGATCGTAGATTAATTTTAAACATTTTCTCTCCTGTGGGTATCACCTCATTTACAACATCATACCAGAGAGCGGAGAAGTAGATTGCTGATGTTCATCCAGACTGCTCTCCAGTTTACGCCGGTATATTTCGTTTTTATAGGATTGTTCTGCTGCCGTTTTATTAATACACTTTAAATAGCCGCAGAGTTGAATTGTTGAAGGTGTTGGTAAACGTAGCTCAGCTCCACGAAATACTTACGTACATGCACCAGCTCGGAATGTATATTTCCGACATTTATTGGAGCTGTCATATCCCATGGGCGTAACTGATGGAACAGACTTAATGTGATACCCATCTGAGTGCCTTGTGTAATCCGAGATGTCCGTGTCAGAAAATCACCAAGCACTGCGACTCAACATCTTTAAGGGCTAGCCCACCTCTAAATCGAGGTAAAGCTGTAGCCTTGAAAGGGACTTTAAAAATGTTACCCCGCCAAATGTACCAGCCATCTAGTGATAAATATCTATTGGCTAGTCCACGAGATATAGGTAGCACAGCGGCAACATGATAGATTTTGCTGAAAACGTAAGTATTGACAAAAATTGCTCTCTGAATCCTGTCTAAAGATCGCATATTCTGCTCACGAATCATAGATCGGATGACATTGAACTTCTGTTCCCAATTCACTTTCACCATTTCTCGCGGGTTTGGGGTAATGATCAAGCCAAGATGCTTCATCTGGTCGGTTGTCTCTAATGAAGTATAGTTTGCGTTCTGAGCCTGTGGTCCTAGATGTAGAACTTTAGATTTTCGTTCATTAATTTTTGCACCGCAGACGCTGGCGTACTGCTGCACCAGTCGTTTTACTGTTTCCAGCTCTTCGTTGTTATTAATAATCACGCTAATATCGTCAGCATAAGCATGACAAACCGTCCTCGTATTCAGTGTTTGAAGACCCGGTAAGGTGACATGGAAGGTCTTTAACAGTGGTTCTATTGCAATGACGAACAGAGTCGTCGAAAGTGGACACCCCTGACGCACGCCTCGTTGAATTGGCATAGAAGTTGTTAAATGTCCGTTAAACTTCACGCAGGAACATGTATTACCTATAAATTTCTTTATTAACGAAAAATTCGACGGGCAAGCCTTCTAAACCTGCCGCTTTTCTCTTCGCCGCACTCGTAATGATTGATTTGACTTCCAAATTAGTGATGTCGGCCAGTACATGTGCGTGGTCCGCCTCATCTACCGTAGGCGTAATACTGGTTAGAAAATACTCTCCCGCCACTACATCTATATCAGGCTGGCAATAAAAGTGACTGAAATAATTTACTAAGTAAGTCTCAAGCGCGCACTGTTCATTATACACATCTCCGCCGTCGTCCGTTAGTTGACTGATTAATTTTTGTCTGCCCTGGTTGCGTTCTCTTACTACGTGAAACAACGACAATGTCTCGTTACAGATGTCATCGGAAGCGTGTGCCCTTATTCTCGTTCCGTCCAGTTTTTCGCGGACTAAAGCGGTGATCTTGGCTTTGGTACGTTTAATGTGAAGAATATTTTCCGGCAACGCCAAAGGATCATTACACAGCTGCCGGAGGCCGGTAAAATAAAACTCCAAAGTCTGGTTCTTCCAATAAGCCTTGGCCCTGGCATACTGACAAATACATTTTTTTATCTTCGGTTTCACTAGCTCAGTCCACCAATAAACACGCTCACTGTATCTGTCTTGTCGCTGTAGACACCATTGCCACGTAGCGAGCAAATCAGTTTTGAGGCTAGCGTCCTCTAACAATGCAACATTCAGCTGCCACACACCGTGAACCAGAAATGTGTTTTGAGGGGCATGACTGAGCGTTATATGATACGCACAATGGTCGCTAAAATTAACTGGCCATATTTCACAATCTCGTACAGTGTTTAAACCGTCTCTAGCTATATAAAACCTGTCCAGACGACCAGCGGAATTCGCAGTAATGTAAGTGTAGCCGATGACCTGTGGGCGAAGGTAGCACCAGGTGTCGTTTAAGTCCAGCCCATCGGTTAAATCTTGCAACCCTCGACAATAATTAAAGTTCAGAAACTGGTCTTCTTTACGCAGAAAACAGTTAAAACCACCCTCCCAATATAATCTTCGAAAATCCACTGGCTGGTAAAGACACTATTTCATCTCGATAAAATATACACCTATCTTTTCTCCCTGTAGATCCAGTCGGGGCATAGATGTTGAGCAGAAGGAAATCTTGAAATTCTGCGGCAATCCCTCGTCCTGAGTCTAAAATCGCTTGAGGTCGGCAAGCGACGCCTGCTTTGAACAAAATCGCAGTTCCTGCCTTATCACCGATATTTATGATGGCCGCATAACCCGTTATATTTCCTACTTTGGTTGTACTTACTTCTTGTAGGATAGCTATGTCAATATCAGCAGCATACAAGTAGTCTTTCAAACAGATTATTTTGACATCGGATTCAATCCGATTTAAATTCGCAGTTGCAATTTTGTAATCCTGCATAGGAAAAGGAAAAGAGTACCGTATCATTCGACGTCCTCAGCCCAGGGAGGCATCCGGGTCGTCGTATGCGTCTGGGTGGTATCCATAAGCTCATCAGTCGCCGAACAGTCGGTATTAAATCCCACGTCCGTCTCCTTCGTATGATGGATAATCGGCCCCGTGTCTTCTGTGCTGCTTTTCTCGCGTTCTGCTGACCGTAACTGCTTATTGGTGCGCTGCAACTTCTGTTCTAGGGTGCGTATCTCCTCTTCAGTCTGCTTACGTGCAGGTTTATTTTGTTTTGCTTTTTTCTTGAGCACGCGTATCTTCATCAAGACCGTTATCTTCCTAGCCTTTGAAGGCAGCTCCCTTTGGAGATTGCTTTTCAGCGGAAGCTACCTGGGCCTGAGAAGAGACAGCGTTTTTCATATCCCCAGAGTCTTTAGTTGGCTGACCCTCTGCGTTAATTATCATATTAGTGTCGAGATTCTGGAACGGAAGTTCAACACCGCTACTGCCAGCATCGGAACTATGTTGTTTCCCGGGAGGCTGTTTGCCTCGCTTTCACCGCTACATGCAAACTCGACTTGGTGTGCCGCGGTGTTGTTTATATCGGCAGCGGTCCCTACTGCAACAACCTGAGCCACGTGCTGAATGTGCGTGTTCGTCGTAGTCGGTGCGGGAAGTTTTTCGGCATATGTGGGTTTATTGCCATCTTGCCCTACCACTCATGCGTCAGACTGTTGTTGCACTCGAAGCACTGGTTTGTTAGGCGGACACTCAGCCTTTAGATGTCTGTAGTACCACAAAGTACTCAAGTCCTAGGTTGCCCGTCATACGTAACAAGTGCCCGGAAACCTTGCACAATATTCGATGGGATATGCTTAGACAGGTCAATTTTCGCAGCCCTTACGCCATTATCGACATTGAAGTGCTTTAACCCACTCCACTGTTCTTTATGGATTTCTAGTCCATTGCCATACTGTGACAGAGATTCACGTATTCGGTCTAAGTCAATTTCAAAAGGCAGATTAAATATACGAACTGTTCGTAAGCCGAGTCCAGCATGACTAACAGGAACTTTACAAAGTTCGCCTTTTGAATTAACGAACTGGGCTGTTCCTTCCGTTAGAGCCATCACACGCAAACAAGGTTCATCGCTTACAAGCTTGACATAAACAGCGTTTGCTAGAAAATCGTAAGAAAATCCTACAACTTCCTCATTTTTCATTCCCAATTTATCGAAAAAGAAATCAACTAATTCGTGCACTTGTGGTCGGATAAATCCAAACGGAAATTGAAATCGCAACGTGTGTTGTCTTAACTGATCCTCCATCGCAAAAGCCATGCGATACTCACAAGTCCCCAAACAGCTGCGGTACACGCGCACAGTGGGAGCTCCGGCACGCCTTCACTCGACCGCTGCCTCGGCGAAACTAAGGATGTAAACAACCCTCTAGCGCTACGGCGCGCGGCGCAGGTCCGCACGCTGTCACGACCGAAGGCGGACTGCCCCATCAACACCATGATTAACGTTGATAATGCACGAAGAGACATTCAAAATAAATTTTTTACTAGTAGTCCAGTATGCTATATCTAGAGCGTCAAATGAAATTATGAATATTTTGTGCTGGACCTGGATTCGAATCCATATACGTGCCTTTCGTGGAGACCTAGAGGAGTCGGCAGTCTCGGAGAAAGCAACTAAATGATTCAACTATATGATTCCGAGAGGGTCGAGTGCGGCAAAAGAGGAGATCCGAATTATTATCCCAGTCCAGCACCATAATTTTTAACGTCTCAAGTTAAAATGCAATACGAGAGACGTGACCTTAAAGGATCATTGGTTTATAAAATACAGTTTTGTAATATAAGAAAAGCTTTCTATCGACAAAGTTACTGATTGCTGTGTACTCTGCGTGTTACTGGCAACGATAAATGGGCTCTGTCCGAGTTGATCACGAAATAATTCGGTTTAATACGGATTGTTAACTATGGTGCAACTTGACGTTCCTCATTTGGTGTTACCAGAGGTGAAGTAGACATGATCGTGCCAGTTAAAAATATACACATGTCAGATCCTCTCCTTGTCAGTCGCGTCAGCTGAAGCAGTATGCGAGGGGACTGAGGCGCTCCAGTCACGGTCAGCACGGCCACTACGATCGGGGGTTCGAATCCGCTCTCGGGCATGGATATTTGTGCCGTCCTTAGGATAAGCTAGTTGATAAGTAGTTTGTAAGTTTAGGGACTGATAACCCCGTAGTTAAGGCCCATAAGCTTTGCAAACATTTGAACATTTGAAGCAGTATGATGTAGTGAAGACTGTTAACCTCTGCTCTTTCTTACCGGGAAACACGGCATTGGATTATTTGGCTCCATAACAACACTACAACACTTGTTGGGCGTTTATGCAATGCATATGGATTCAAGAATTTAGTTGTTCTGTGGCTTACATTTCTGTATATGCTTGACATAAACTGCAACTTCTTTTTTTTTGTTTTACTTGATTTTTGTACTCACTGAAATAAAATTACTTGACCTTCCAGTACGAGACCTTTCTCTCGTCCTTACCTCCTGGTAGATTTGTTTTCTAACCAGAGAAATAAACCCGGTAATTGATTCATAAACGACTAGTTCACGCTGTTAAGAAATTTCGCGAAGGAATTTCATTTCCTCTTAAAACGTGCTAAAATTTCGTGTGGCTCATTGGCCGGGTCCAAGTCTTTTGATTGGACGCCACTTCGACGACTTGCCTGTCCCTAGCCTACCCCAGTTATCCAACCGTGGAAAGGGGACGTACAGCTTAACGTGGAATACGAACCACGTGTCGTTTCTGGCGACTCCTCACATCCTTGAGAGGTGAAGGCCGGGTTAAAACGCAGACGGAAAAAATCCGAGGTCCGCTCGGGTATCGAACTCGCGACCCTTCGGTTTCCAGTCGAGCGCTTCACCCCAAGCCCACTGTGCCCGACGTACTATATTTCACAAATTTTCTAAATAAGAAAAGCTCGTAGTCAGGGTAGGATGAGGTCTGGGCCAGATTAATCTTTTCGTCTGATATAATTATTTTGCCGTAAGAAGTATCATAAGTTGTGTTTCTGTAGCTATGGAAGTCATCAGCTGAAATAAAGACCATAAAGTACTGTACAGATAAAAATGCAAAACGATTATCAACCGAATGCTCAAACTTAGGTGTATTTTTTGCCCTTGCCTTCCTCGACCGAGTATCGTAAGGCGTATGCAGAAATGTATAATGTGTTATGAATACTTCGAACGCTACATTTACGTTGACTCTTAAAAAAGAATACTTTGTTTACAACGAATTAAAATTACTAGGCATGACGGGATTTGAACCTATTTATGATAGATTACCAACTTACCGTCTTACTCACTACGTCATCCTGACTGGTATAATGTCACACGTGAGATAACACAGTTTCTTAAGAAGATATGATAGCCGGGACAATACGACCTTAACCACTATGTGCTTCTAAATTTTACTTTTATTCCCAGAAACACTGTCAGTTTTACTACATATGAAATTTAGAGACAAAATTCATTTTCACGATATTTGTAATAATACTTACTTGGAACTTGTTTATGAACGCTTTTTCTTTTTTACTTTTATTCTCAGAAACACTGTCAGTATTATTACATATGAAATTTAGAGACAAAATTCATTTCCACGATATTTGTAATAATACTTACTAGGAACTTTTTATGAAAGCTTTTTCAGAGCAATTACTTGGGAATGAGTTTGACTTCTGAGGCAAAGAAAGTGTTCTCCACCTCGTATGGCACTTCGCTTCCTCTTGCCTTGTCGATAGGTGCTTACTTGTGAAATGCCACAACTCAAGAGCTTTGAAAAAGGTCGCATTCTTTCACTTTATGTAGAAGGATACAGAATCAGCGCCATTTCCCGTGCTCTAGGATACAGAAAATCCACGATAAACCTGTGGGTGAAGAGGATGGCAGATGAAGGCCATGTCAATAGTCGTCGTCGCCCCGGACGTCCACGCACTACGACAAAGGAGCAAGACAATGATATACTCCGCTGCAGTGATGAACACCCATTCCGCACCAGCACCGAAATCAGGAACGTTCTACAACTACCTGTAAGTAGATCGACCATCAGCCGTCGTCTCAACGAGGAAGGAAGATATGGACGAAAATCGGCGATAAAGGAAATGTTGACAGAACAACATAAGACTGCCAGATTAAACTCCGAACTGCCATACGTAAGCAAACCAATTTCATTCTTGGAGTAAGTAATTTTTACTGACGAGAAGGTATTTTCCACAGCACCAAACGGTTCTGTCCATGAGTTTCGTTCAACTGGAGCGAGATTTGACAGAAAATATGTCCATCAGAGGCAAAGGTGTGGCCGAACTGCTGTCACAGTTTGGGGATGGATGTCGGCAAATGGTTGCAGCATTTTGTGGGAACTGAACCGTCCGCTTACCAGTAGTTACTACTGTGAAATACTGCATAACACAATGCTTCATTCTGTTCGTGAGACGTTTCCGGAAAGCAGAATAATATTCCAACATGACCGTTCCCCGCTCCACACAGTAAATTATGTGAAACAATGGTTTCGAGTGAACGGAGAGGTTGATATGTTGGACTGGCCTCCCAAAGGTGCTGACCTCAATCCCATAGAGCACGTGTGGGCAGGGATGGAGAAGATTATTACGAGCCGAAGACTTCCGCGAGCAACGAAGGCGCAGCAGTTTAGGATGCATGGGAGGAGCTGTCCCAGAATAATGGGTTTGTAAGAAAACTAGTTACCTCTGTTCCCCGGCGGCGAAGTGCAGTTGTAGAGGAGAATGGAAACTGGACACGATACTAAATTATTTTGTCATCAGAGAAGACAAAGCTTTGTTTATATTAAATGGAAGTGTCTTATTTTCTTCATTATTTTTCTTGAATATTTACATTACTTCGAAGAAAAGAACAATTATTTTGTGTTAATATCAACCCTTCTGTAATAAAGTATTTCCTCTTAAATTATTACACGAACTTTAAGAAAAACCAAACCCAGCATGAAAATGAAGAAGGCTTATGACCTCGATACCAATGAAGGCATCAAAGAAAGAACTATTTACTTTTTTATTCAAGTGAAGAAGGCATTTTATTTATTAATGTCCTCTTTATTTAGATGTAGGCAGGGTACCAGTACAGATAAAATCATAAGAGAGGTGTCATTTTTAAAAGTGTTGAAAGGCCAGCTGGTAGACGCAAACTCGAGCGTTTGGGTCCACTACATCCCCAGTTACACGAATAAGAATATTTTAATCGAAAAAATGTACAAATGTTTGTAAATCTATCGGACCAAACTGCGTGGTCATCAGTCCGTAGCTTACAAACTGCTTAAACCTAGGTAAACTAACCTAAGGACAACACACACACCCATGCCCCAGGGAGGACTCGAACCTCCACGGCGAGCAACCGCGCGCTCCGCAGCGAGACGCTTTACACCGCTTTTTTTAAACCACTTTTTTTTTCGGGCCTCCTTCTACCCCTTCAGCCCGTCCTTGCGCTCGCCAAATTCGCCTTCTTCGGCGTCGGCTTCAACCGCCTTGTAACTGAATTTTTTTCCCAAGCGGAATCGGACAGTGTCTTCAATAATTTTAAATGAACTTATACGGCGTCTTCCACCATAATTAAATGAGTAGGTGCCTCTTTGGCGTAAATTTTAACTTTTGCTTAGGAAATAGTAATCTGTTGTCTCTCGACAGTTGAGATGTGCTGCAGTGCAAATTAAATGTCTTTTAGTTAAAATATAAGAAGAAACACATATAACTTAAAACTAATCTACTACGTGATGTAAACTTGTAGTAAAAAGGAAACATACATCTTCACAGCAAATAAAAGTATGCCTCCATTGGCCGTATAAATATTGGTTCTTGATATCGGCGGTTTATTAAACTAAACAACAATCGCTTAGGGGAGATTGGTAGAATAGAATAACTCGTAGTAGAGGAAAAGCAAGGATGGGAGCTCGCACAAAACATAGCTAAATAAATAAGTCTCCTAGGTCTTTATCTACTGCAATGTTCTAGTCAAAAAATTCGCATAGTTGTTTTCATATTTTTTTCTGGCGCGTCAGTTTATGATGTTCCGTTTGTAAATACAACCAGTAATCTTCTTTCTTCTTTTCTCTGTTCGTTGATAGATAAGTGGACCGTGTGTCCTTTTAACCAGTTGACTGCTCTTCTTTTGGCGGGAGGGTAAGGCACTTCCTTTGGGTTGAGTAGGCGAGCCGGTGTGATCGTGTCGGGAGACGTTCGCAGCATACTTGCAAGTTTTGTTCTGCAGAGGAGCCATATCTCCTGTACTAGGTGACATGTAAATCTATCTTCATCTCTGTCTATGAGACTGCAACTTATGCAATTCGGTGTTTCTGCCAGGTGAATGTTGTACAACTTGGAATTGGTCGGAAGTTTTCTATTAATTGCTAAGTACCATGTGGACCTCACGCTCGTTGGTAATTGCGCGTCCTATACGTTTTCCCAAATATTGTTCAAGTTATATTCTTTATATATGTTCTCTATTATATTTCTCTCTTTGTTTTCCATCTTCATGTTGTATACTGCTTTAACTTTGTATACATCTTTCTCGGAAATACGGCGTTTAATATAGCTATACTATTGTGACCGAAGACCTGATCGCGTCGGGAGCGACCAGCGACGACTGACTGATCAAGCGTCGCCGCTAACGAGAAACACTCCACGAAACCACAGAGACGACAATAACAACAAGTAATCGAAAAAACAATTATCCAAACGAAAGCCAAATCGGAACCGGGACAGAGCAGAGTACGAAGCCAGATAACCAATGAATAGCGAAAGTAAACGGAGCGCAGTCAACACAAGACTGAGGAGCGAGCTGTGGCTCCGGCCCTATATAGTGCGGCGCGGTAGGCGCGCCACGGCGTGCAGCGCTCTAGTGGCGATGGCAGCGCTAGTAGGTTGTGCGCGCCGCCTAACGGCTGCTGTCATAGTCGATGTGGTCTGGCGGGCTCTCAAACATGTCGTAACGGGATACCAGATCCCTCCCCCCTGAAATGGGCGCGTAGGGACGGAAGCGCCCAGGACGGTGCTTTGGAAGGTGGACCGATGGCACGAGTGGTGTCACGGGCGGAGAGCCCGCTAAGCCAAGTTACGGATGTGGGGCCTCTGTAGAGGTACAAGGATGCGGCGGTGTGGAAGGCGATTGCCGAGAGGGTGAATGTGGAGGCGAGGCCTCTACTTCCATGCCCGTGTCCCCTGGGGTTGCCGATGCCGCTCCGAGGTGCACATGGGGCCCCTGTGGTGGGGGTGTGTCAGAGGATGATCTGCCCTGTGAGCACCGTTGCGGCTGAGAGTGTGCCATCTCTGGGTCTGCATCGACCGGAGCAGTGGACAACGCCCGAGAGCGCAGATTGTAGCCGTGTGATCGAGAAATTGGCGATAGCAGGGGCTCCGGGTCTGGTTGTGCTACTGGTTGGGATGAGGCAGGGAAACGAGGGCGAAGTTGGTTAGTATGTTGGCGCTCCAAACCCCTCTGAGTGTTGACAGAGAGGAGGCGTCGCCCGTGGGTGGCCACTACAGTAGTCGGCACCCATGAGGACTTCGTACCATAGGAACGGGCCCACACAGCGGATCCTGGTGCATATTGCCCAGTGTACCGCGTCCTTGGTTCCGAGGGCTGTGGGGCCAAGAGATGGAGAAGGGTGTGTGGCTGGCGGCCATGGAGGAGTTCTGCCGGGCTACGATCCTGGATAGGGGTAGTCCTGTAGGTACTCAGGAATAATGTGAGGGCTGCTGTGGTGGTGGAGGTGCCCACAGATTTCAGCATTTGTTGTTTAAACGTCCGCACCATCCGCTCAGCAGCACCATTAGAGGCTGGGTGGAATGGCGGACTAAACAGGTGTTTGATGCCATTTGCATCACAAAACTGCTCAAAGGCTGCCGCTGTAAACTGGGGCCCATTGTCAGAGACAATGGTACGGGGAAGACCCTCGATAGCAAGAATTTGTGTGAGGGCATTGAGTGTGGCAGTCGTGGTGGTGGACGCCATGCTGACTACATAGGGGTAGTGGGAATAGGCATTAATGACAATAAGCCACATAGATCCCAGAAAGGGGCCCGCAAAGTCAAGATGGATGCGGTCCCAAGGGCGACGTGGAGCAGGCCAGGGAGAGAAAGATTGGGTCGGAGCAGCCTGGTGCTGAGCACAAGTGGAGCAATTGTGGACGATGGCCTCCACGTCTTTGTTCAGACCTGGCCAATAAACGTGTCTCCTGGCCAGGGATTTCATACGTGACATACCCCAATGTCCCCGATGGAGAAGATCCAGAACCTGAGGGCGTAAAGCAGGTGGGATAACCACCCGGTGGGTATCGCCCTCAGCATCGAGGAGGAGAACACCATCAATGACAGACAATCGACTAGAGAGATGGGACCAGGAACGTAGCTGGGAGGCTGTCGACTTCGGAAAGTAATTGGGCCACCCATGAAGTACATGATGGATGACCCGTCGTAAGAGGGGTTCCTGGCGTGTGTCTGCAGCAATGCGCGTGGCTGTGATAGGGAACCCATCTAAGGTATTTTGCCGTTCCTGATCAATGTGGAAACAGGAGACTTCATGTCGGTGAAATGCTGGATCCGGTCCTGAAGGCAGACGAGAAAGAGCGTCTGCATTGGCGTGTTGTGTAGTAGGCTTGTACTTAATGGTGCAATTGTAGGAACTAAGAAATAGAGCCCAACGCTGGAGTCTTTGGGCCGTACGTTCCGGGAGCCGAGAGTGTGGCCCAAATAGAGCGACCAATGGTTTGTGGTCAGTAATGAGGGTAAACTTGGCCCCAAAAAGATACACATGGAATTTCTTAAGCGCATAGACGATCGCCAACGCCTCCTTTTCTATCTGAGAGTAGTTCTTTTGAGCAGGCGTCAGGGTCTTGGACGCATAGGCTATTGGTTGTTCAGTACCATCATCATTGCGGTGTGCCAACACCGCTTCAATGCCATATGGAGATGCGTCCGCTGCCAGAACAAGGGGACGTGATGGAGAAAAGGGCGTAAGGCAGGGTGCCGAACGCAACAGGCGCTTTAGCCGCTGAAAGAAATGCTCACAAGTATCTGACCACCGGAATTGCACACCTTTCTTCCGGAGACAGTTGAGGGAGTGCATAATATGGGCCGCTTGTGGGAGGAACTTGGCATAATAGTTCACCTTTCCCAAAAACGCCTGTAACTCCTGCAGGTTTTAAGGGCGTGGTAGAGCATCGACCGCCGATACATCGCGATCTGTGGGCTGGATTCCGTCTTTGGAGAGCAAGTAGCCAAGGTATTTGACCCGTTCCTGGAAAAACTGGCATTTATGGAGGCGGCACCTGAGCCCAGCGTCCCGCAATGTGGTGAAGAGAGTGCGGAGGTTATGCAAGTGCTCCTGGCGTGTAGCCCCAGTAACGATGACATCATCAAGATAGTTGGCACAACCGGGTATAGGCATGGTTAATTGTTCGAGATACCTCTGGAAGATGGCTGGAGCCGAAGAAATCCCAAAAGGTAAACGTTTGTATTTGTAAAGACCAAAAGGGGTATTGATGACCACGATTCATTGAGATTCCTCATCGAGCGGGATTTGCAAATAGGCGTCAGCCAGGTCTATCTTAGAAAAGTATTCGCCGCCAACAAGCTTCGTGAGGAGGTCCTCTTGCCGTGGAATTGGGTAGGTTTCGACCTGTGCCTGGGCATTGATGGTGGATTTAAAATCGCCACAAAGGCGGAGGGCGCTATTAGGCTTGAGGACCACTACCAATGGTGTGGCCCAGACACTCGTTTTGACAGGTTCGATGACTCCTGCGGTGTGCAGACGGTCGAGTTCCAGCTTTACCGCCATCTGTAGGGAGACCGGAAGAGGGCGAGCACGGCAGAAACGGGGCACCGCATCGGGGCATAAAGTAATATGTGCCTCAAAATTAGTTGCACACCCTGGACCCGGTTCGAACAGAGAAGCAAAAGAGGCACCAAGGTCGTCGAGTTCCTGGAAAGGAACAGTGTCAGAAATGACCTGCACCTCATCGGAGATGGAGAACCCAAACAGTGAGAATGCATCGAGGCAGAAAATGTTGCCAGCTAAGTGGCTATTGACCACAAAGAGCGTTTCAGGACGTGTAACTGTTTTGTAAGTTGCCAAAGTGGTAAACTGACCTTCCAGAGGAATCGCACTGTCACCATATGCTACCAACCTAGGGGAGGGCGGGTCCAATTCTGGGTAGCCGAGACAGGCATATGTCGGGAGGTTAACCAGGGAGACTGTCCCCCTGTGTCCACCTGGAAGCGGACGTCATGGTTAGCTATTCTGAGATCAATAAACAATTTGGCAGTGGGAGAATCACCCTGGGGAACAGTAGCCTGCAGTTCATGGACTGTCCCCTGACGCCAATAAGAATTTGGGGAAGACTGTCCTGCCGTTTGCCGACAAACCGAATGGAGATGCCCATCTTTTCCACAACGACTACAGTGGGCCCAGCGATCTGGACAGTCCGCCCGTTGGTGCGCCGTAAAATAGTCGGGACAGGACGGTAAACCATGTTGCCTACGCCGACGAGAAGTGACCGGTCGTTCAGAGGCCATGGACACGTCAGAGAGGGATGGATCACGACGCTGCCGGCGGGGCAAGACCTTCCGAACGTTACGTCCCCTTTGCGGCGGTTGTACAGTTGCTACCTGAGGACGAGCCATGAGGCGCTCATTCGCCGCCTGTGCAATCTCGAAAGAATGTGCAATCTTCAGGATGTCCTCCAGAGAGGGGTCGTCCGCCGTCCGCACTTCTGGATCTGGAGCCAACTCAACGACAACATCACGGATGAGAGAGTCAGCATAGGAAGTTTTACAAGACGGGTTGGAACACGTGAATTCGCAACGCCGACTCAGTCCTCGCAAATCTATCACCCATGACCGATATGATTGACCTGGCTGTTTGTGATACTGATGGAATTCGAGGCGCGATATGACAACGCGAAATCGTTGGGAATAATAATTCGAAAGCAGTGCGCACATCTCCTCGAACGTCAGTGCCACCGGATTGGAGAGGGGGGCCAACTTCTTTAGTAAGAAAAACGTCTCGGGGGAAGCCCAAGAAAGAAAAAGCGACCGTTGGAGAGCGTCATCAGAGACCTGAAAGGCGGCAAAGTGCTGTTTCAGCCACTGTAAGTAAGTATCCCAATCCTCTTTGGCGTCGTTAAAGGGCGGAAACGCAGGGTGGCGGAAACGCAGGGTGGCGGAAATCCGTCGACGACGTGACAACCGCTTGGACGGGTTGGGAACCCTGAACCTGTAAGCGTTCCGCCAACAGTTGAATTTCCTGTCGTAACAAATCAGTTTGCTGTTGCTGTAGGAGCAGCTGTTGTTGTTGCTGCTCCACGAGTTGCACAAGTCGTTCGTCCATGAAACGTGATTGAACCTTTTACCTCATCGCCAATTATCGTGACCGAAGACCTGATCGCGTCGGGAGCGACTAGCGATGACCGACCGATCAAGCGTCGCCGCTAACGAGAAACACTCCACGAAACCACAGAGACGACAATAACAACAAGTAATCGAAAAAACAAAGATCCAAACGAAAGCCAAATCGGAACCGGGACACAGCAGAATACGAAGCCAGATAACCAATGAATAGCGAAAGTAAACGGAGCGCAGTCAACACAAGACTGAGGAGCGAGCTGTGGCTCCGGCCCTATATAGTGCGGCGCGGTAGGCGCGCCACGGCGTGCAGCGCTCTAGTGGCGATGGCAGCGCTAGTAGGTTGTGCGCGCCGCCTAACGGCTGCTGTCATAGTCCATGTGGTCTGGCGGGCTCTCAAACATGTCGTTCCGGGATACCAGATATACTCCAGAAGAAAATGCTTTAGATGATTGAATGCAGTCGGAATGTGGCGTACATCCATAGGTGCCTCCATGCGGTCCGGAGCTATTTCTTGTAGTAAGTGAGTCACAAGTGCGTTAGGTGATCTTTGCCACAGTTTATATGTTTTGCTAAGATTCAAATCTTGGGCCTTGACATGGATATCAGTCAAATTAAGGCCTCCCTTTCCCGTTGCTAATGTAAGAGTATCGTATTTTATTTTAAATAACTGTCCTCTGCTTACAAAGTGGCCGAGCGCTGCTAGTATTTGTTGTGCTATTGTGCGAGGTAGCGGTAGCAGCTTAGCAACAAAGTTGACCTTCGAGGTGATGTATGTGTTCCTAAACGTACTTCCTGCATTTCATTTATGTTCCGCGAAACATACTGCTGTGTGCTAGCTCTAATTTTTTCCAGCAGTCTCCTATAGTTGAGGGTGACACTGTTGTTGATATTGCGCGTGAATTCGATTCCGAGAGTTTTGAGTTTGTCCACAAGTTTTATGTGTTCGGTTCTAAATTCTATCCCTCGGCCGATGTTCAAAATTCCTGACTTTTGCTGGTTGAATTTGGCACCTGACACGGCTGCATATCGAGATACAATGTCAAGTGCGGTTGTGAGCTCGCTTTCGTCTGTCACTATGCAACTGACGTCATCCGCGTACGCGTGGCAGACTATTTTTCACCATGTAGCGGCAATCCTCGGAGTTCTTGGGTGAACGTGAACAGGAGAGGTTCAAGCGATAATGCAAAAAGTGCCATAGACATGGGGCATCCCTGTCGGACCGAGATCTTTATAGTGATTGGCCTGCTGTGTTGTCCGTTGATACTGATTTTGGACGTACCGCTAGTCAGTAGGTTCTTAATAGTGGTTACAACTTTTTGTGGGAAATGGGCTTGTGTTAATGTTCTAAAAAGATATGAATGGTTGACTGCGTCAAAAGCTTTCGCAAAGTCGAAGGATACGATAGCACACTTGATATCACAGGCATCTGCGGTTGCGATAATATCGCGGTAGTCTCTTAATGTGTGATACATAATTCTGTTTTTCCCCACACCTGTTTGATAGGCTCCCGTTATGGTCATGATGACTGAATTTAATCTTTGCATTATTACTCTTGCAAAAATTTTATGATCACTATTTAATAGCGTTATGGGTCTAAAATTTTCGATAGTCTTCCCTCCTGAAGTTTTGGGGACTAAGACCACGGTGCCTTCACAAAACTCTGTCGGGATTTCGTTGATATTCAGTGGTTCATTACATACTAATGTCATCTTACTGGCTACTGCTGTCGGAATATTTGATATAGTTCTGCAGGTAGGCCATCAGGGCCTGGGGACTTATTTTTCAGGCTTCTTTCAATAGCGTCGATGGCGTCATCTTCCGTTATCTCTGCAGCGATTTCTTCCGCTTCCTCAGGACTCAGTCTCCCCGACAAATTCGACGTGATGGTTTCCTGTGCTATTTCGTCTGTTGGTTTCTCTGCTAATAGTGCTGTAAAATGTTTGTGCACTTCTTCCCTTATTTCCGCTTGTTCGGTCAATAGTAGTCCGTCAAGAGTTTTCAATTCTGACATGAAACATAGACGTCGTTTCTACTTGTATCGTATTTTGCAGTCGCGTTCGAACTTTGCATCGTTCAAGTTGTTGTCGCTTCAGCGTTAATAATTTGGCTTGTATGCGTTTTATCTGTTTGTAATTTTCAATTACAGTTGCGTCTTGGTTATATAATTCTCGAAAACATTGAAAATAAAATTCTACAGTCTTCTTCTGCCATGCACTTTTTTCGCGAGAGTAAGTTTTTAAAGTTTTCATTATTGCCGACTTGGCACATTTCATCCACCAAATAACAGAGGAGTTGTATCTTGAAAATGTCCTCTCACATTTTGCCAACGCAGTACAGAAGGCTGCGCGGCATTCTGGATCGGAAAGATGAACAACGTTTAGTTTCCATGAACATTTCCCTCTGTAGGTCCCTTGTTTCGCAAGGTTTATAGTGGATACGTACGCTACGTGGTCAGAGAATATGGTAGGCCATCTCTCGGATTGTAAAATGTGGTCTCGCAGATTAGATGTTACATAAATTCTATCAATACGGCTGCCAGAGTTACCAGTAACATGGGTGAAACCGGGTCTGTCACCGTGTTTTTCCTCCCACGTATCAATAAATTTTAAGTGTCTTACGATCTTCTCTAACACCACTGATTTATTAAAATTGGGCGTTTGGTCCTTCGGACTAAGGACGCAGTTGAAATCACCCGCAAAAATTGTCTGTGCGGATCGTGGTAAAAAAGAGAGGAACTATGTCTTCCTTGAAAAACTGTGCTCTTAGGCATTTATTTCCTATTACAGAGGGAGCGTAAACGTTAATAAATCAAGTACTGTTCACAGTGAAAGCTACATTTCGGCTGTTCGGCAGTTTCTCGACATTTGCAGTTCGTATCCCTTCTTTAGTCAATATTGCTGTACCAAGGCCATTGCCCAGTCCGGGATTCATTATGACATTGTAGCCAGTGATGCGATCTAAAGGAATCTCCTTTACCTCTTGCAAACATACTATGTCAAGATCGGATGCGTATAAAAAGTCTTGGAGATTTCGCAATTTACTGATTTTGTTAATATTGAGAGTCGCAATTCTGTAGGCCTGAAGAGATGTCATGTTTGATAGGTCTTCCTCACTGTTAGTGTTGTGTTACGATGTTGGCCATTTCGATTTAATAGAATTCCGGGTCGTCCTCGGTCAGGATTGCATCCTGGACGTCATTTTGCGGGAGCTGGGACTCCACCAATCCGGATGCGGACGACGCCCCACCTGTATCTTCTCTATGTTCCGCCATCTCTGTATCATAAGTGCAGGCGTGGTTTGTTCGTATCTTCTTGTGTATTTCTTGACAATGCGTTCTCTCTGAATTCGTCATAATCCATCATCTCGGTACATTTTGTTGAGGCCATAATCTCACGGTCTTCTTCCGTATTGGCTTTTTTCGATTTCTTCGAAATTTGTCGTTTTACAGAAGGAGATTCTTGAGAATTTTCAGGCAGTTTGTGGGCAATCATTTTTGCTTTGTCATGCAGAATTTGTGCGTTTTTTTCGGCTCCCTTATGAGCTGTCCTGCGTGTTTTGTGCTTCTTTGGTGACGTGTCTGTATTCTGATTGTCGTCGGTCTCAGACGTCTCTAAGAGGCTGTCCTTGGGATTGACGCTCTCGGCTCGACATTTGTCGAGTATTTATTCCGTGTGGTTGTTCTCATGCTGTTGTAAATGTTGACTGCAGTCTCGGTTGGTGGTGGTGGCCATAGGGGTAGGTTCTGGAATAACGTCTTTCATTCAGATTCCGTCACGTCTTTGAGGTCACCTTCTTCTTGTAGTATGTAGGGTCTCCCTTCTTTAACAGCGGAATCATTCTGTGCGGTGTGTTGGCCACTATCCCCATCCTTGTTAGCAGAGTTAGATGTGGCCTCTATGATCATAGTTTCTATAGGTGTGGTCGTTTCCTTGGAGCCACTGCCATCTATTGGTGCCAGGTCTACGTTTAGTTCCGGCGCGACGTGCCCGCGGACTGCTGCGACGTACGTCACAGGTAACTTAAGACATCGCGCTTGGCCCGTCCCTCTCTCCTATCGGTAACTGCGCCACTCGCCGCTGAACCAACACCACCTAGAGACAAGGCCTTACAACAGGCCGTGCCTACGTCACACCTAGAGGCCGCGGCCGCCATCTGACTGGCCGGCCGCTACGCGGCGGTGGGCGTGCCCCAGCGGCCAGCCAGTGAGGTGGCGGCCGTGGGCTCTAGGTATGACTTAGGCACGGCCTGTTGTAAGGCCTTGTCTCTAGATAGTGTTGGCTGAACGCACTGGGCACGAACGTGGTTTGTCGACCCGCAGGCTGCGCACGTTCTCGGTTGTCCGTCGTACATGACTATAGCTCTGTACCCAGAAACAGTGATGTACGAGAGGATGTGCTTCAGCAAATCGATTTTCACTTGCCGTACACCGTTCAAATCGGGGAATTTATGAAAACTAGACCACATTTCGGCAACATTATTAATGACAGTTCCGTATTCTCGTAGTTTGACATTGATTAGTTCCGCTGATATTTCGAACGGTAACTCAAAAATTCTAAGAGTTCCTATACCCAGACCTGCATGTGTGACTCGAACTGTTCCTACATTACCATCGGAATGTTTAAATTTCACAGTCGGTAGTGCGATTGCCCGCGAAAAGCTAAGGTCCCCGGTTCGAGTCCCGATTCCGGCACACAATTTTAATCTGCCAGGAAGTTTCATATCAGCGCACACTCCGCTGCAGAGTGAAAGTTTCATTCTGGAAACATCCCTTAGGCTGTGGCTAATCCATGTCTCCACCATATCCTTTCTTCCAGGAGTGTTAGTCTTGCATGTTTCGCAGGAGAGCTTCTGTGAAGTTTTGAAAGTAGGAGGCGAGGTACTGGCGGAAGTAAAGTTGTGAGGCGGCATCGTGAGTCGTGTCGGGATAGCACAGACGGTAGTGCGCTTGCCCACGAAAGGCAAAGGTCCCAGGTTCGAGTCCCGATTCCGGCACACAATTTTAATATGCCAGGAATTTTCATATCAGCGCACACTCCGCTGCAGAGTGAAAGTTTCATTCTGGAATTGATAACTTGTTAAATATTTACTAACTTGCAGTAGCATATAAGTCAGTGGTCAAATCCTACTGTAATTTCATCTTAAAGCCCATTAAAACCGCTAAATAACGCTTTTAGAGTAGACCCTGTTCATATTAACTTCTCGTCCAATACACCGGTTCATCGACATGGTTGAGTATCACGTAAAATTTACGAAACCAGAAGAGTAGGGTTAGGATTTGTAATGGAGCACAAGCTCGGATTTTTTCGTTAAGAATGTGGAAGGAATTTGGCTATGCTTTTGAAAGGAACCATGTTGCCATTTGCCTAGAATAATTTAAGGAAATCACTTGAAAAGCAGAAGGACAAACAGACATGGAAACTATACATTTTCGTCATTATATTACTGTGCAGTCATAATTCAAATTGTTGAAAACGAAAAGTGAAATACCGAATTTAATACTAATTATGCCTGGAGACAACAGAAACTTACATGATACGAAATTAAAAGTCATTTCTACACGTTGCCGTTAAGAGTGATATTGCCTTTCTATCTAGCACTGAAATCTCCAATAATGATTACTGAATCGAAGTTTTAAAATAATACCAACTTCTGGCCTGTGTACCGATGCGGTTTTATGGTAGAAATGACACATTAAAGTAGTAAGGTTCGGGAAATCACATTCTATAGACGTTTCGGTTAAATGGTTTATTTGCAGTAACACTCGTATAACGCCAAACTACAATGTCACAACATCTAGTTCTACGATCTGGTCAGCAGTGGAAATCAAAACATCTTAGTAATAAAGTCAGTAAATAACATGACTTTTGCATTTGTTATTTAACTTTCATTATCTGTAAGAGTAACTTTCTCGTCACCTTCTTATCACATAATCCTATTAAGTCCTTAAGTTTTTATTTCCTTAATTCCCAGAATCTACGACGAGGTAAAGAGAGGAAGAAAGGAAGAGGAAATGGTCAGAGAGAGAGAAAGGAAGAAGAGATGGAAGACAGGATCAAAGGAAGTATAGGAGGGACAGGATTGTGGGATGGACAGAGGGAAGAGGAGGAGCTGGAGGAGATATAAGGGGACGAAGAGACAGAGGCAGATCATAAGAGAGAGAGAGAGAGAGAGAGAGAATGGGGAATGGTAGACAGAATGCAGAAAGCAAATGCTTTTCTCAAGGGCAACAGGGAATTGGACTGTTCTCTGGAAATCATCTTAAATGGGTGATCATGTCATCTTATGCTCATAAAATGAGCTGCGGTGGAATGGCCGAGCGCTCTAAGGTTCCTTGTTGCGGAGCGCGCGGTTGCTCCTCGTCGGAAATCGCGTCGCCCATCGGGCATGTGTGTGTGTGTGTTTGTTTCTGTGTGTGTATGTTGTCCACGCATTACTTTCTGTTAGTTTAGGTAGTTTGTAAGCCTAGGGACTGATAACCACGGTAGTTCAGTCCCAAAGATTTATAAACATTTGAACATTTCATAACATGACTTGTTTTCCTCGTCAATTGCTATATTCTTTAAAAAGAACCGGAAATGGAATTCAAATATTATTTGAAATCCAGCTAAAACGCTTCTTTTGAGTGATGTGATGCCTGTAACCTCAACCCACATGGTGTGCTCCTACTGTTGTAACATTCACTAACAGTGGTATATTGTCAGTGCATTCGTGTTTTGGGAAAAGGTATACAGATATTGCGTAATGCGGAACTGTACAAATAAATCTATAAAAATCTAGAAAATTTGATTTTGCATGTGATTCTTCAGTTTCTCCCGGCGTATTTGATAATCATAATATCCACGGGTGTACTGCCGTTCTATAGTGTCAATGAGCACAATATTTCGGCGATCATACATGTCGCCATCATCAGGTGAACTGACGGACTGAGCTCCTGGAAACGCGCCGGCGCGGAGATCCGCACGCTACGGCTGCTCGAAGGGAACTGGGTTCTAGCACGGTAGCGGGCCATTTAAATACGCTCGGCCCGCGGAGCGACCCCTCCGCGGTCCGCGCCCCGCGCCGCGGCCGCGCAGTGGAACCGTTTGCGCCGGCGTCTCAGATGGCGTCGGTGTGAAGGCTCTGTCCGCCGTGGTCGTCACTTCGTTACGTTTGCAAGATTTACTCTTAATTAACCCAATCGCTGGTTCCCAAGCTTTGCTAAGATTATAGCCACAGTCACGGTTTATGAGGTCGTCACTTGTACGAATTTCATTGGCCTATCTAACGACGCAGTCCCAGTATCTCGACGTCTGTACCAGAATCCTAGTGCCTTCATAGTCCATCGCATGGTTCTCCGATAAACAATGTTCAGCGACCGCCGACTTGCTCGGATACATCAATCGTGTGTGCCTCTGGTGTTGAACGCATAGATCCTCGACGGTACGCATCGTCTGTCCAGTATATGACTTTCCACACTGACACGTAATCTGGTACACGCCGGCCTTCCTCAAACCGAGATCGTCTTTGGCGCTCCCCACCAGTGCACGAATTTTATTCGGCGGACAAAAAACAGTTCCAACCTGGTGTTTTTTCAAAATGCGGGCGATCTTCCCCGATAGTGCGCCGGTATATGGAACGAACGCAGTGCCTACATCCTCCCTCGTGTTTTCCTCACATTTAATATGGATACTGAAACGGAGGGTAAATTGCCGTTCCTTGACGTCTTGGTCAAGAGAAGAGCTGATGGCACCCTGGGTCATAGTGTATATCGGAAGACAACGCACACTGATCTGTATTTACACGCAGACAGCTGTCACCACCCTTCACAGAGGAATGGGGTACTTAAAACTTGACCAAGACGTCAAGGAACGGCAATTTACCTTCCGTTTCAGTCTCCATAGTGAATTTGAGGAAAACACGAGGGAGGATGTAGGCACTGCGTTCGTTCCATATACCGGCGCACTATCGGAGAAGATCGCCCGCATTTTGGAAAAACACCAGGTTGGAACTGTTTTTTGTCCGCCAAATAAAATTCGTGCACTGGTGGGGAGCGCCAAAGATGATCTCGGTTTGAGGAAGGCCGGCGTGTACCAGATTACGTGTCAGTGTGGAAAGTCATATACTGGACAGACGATGCGTACCGTCGAGGATCTATGCGTTCAACACCAGAGGCACACACGATTGATGTATCCGAGCAAGTCGGCGGTCGCTGAACATTGTTTGTCGGAGAACCACGCGATGGACTATGAAGGCACTAGGATTCTGGTACAGACGTCGAGATACTGGGACTGCGTCGTTAGAGAGGCCATTGAAATTCGTACAAGTGACGACCTCGTAAACCGTGACTGTGGCTATAATCTTAGCAAAGCTTGGGAACCAGCGATTGGGTTAATTAAGAGTAAATCTAGCAAACGTAACGAAGTGACGTCCACGGCGGACAGAGCCTTCACACCGACGCCATCTCACACGCCGGCACAAACGGTTCCACTGCGCTGCCGCGGCGCGGGGCGCAGACCGCGGAGGGGTTGCTCCGCGGGCCGAGGGTATTTAAATGGCCCGCTACCGGGCTAGAACCCAGTTCCCTTCGAGCAGCCGTAGCGTGCGGATCTCCGTGCCGGCGCGTTTCCAGGAGCTCAGTCCGTCAGTTCACCTAATGATGGCGACATGTATGATCGCCGAAATATTGTGCCCGTTGGTCACTATAGACCGGCAGTACACCCGTGGATATTTGGATTGATTTTGCATGTTCAAAGCAATGATAAAGGCATAAAATGTAGTTTATACTCGCTCGTAGAGATCCTAATCAGATAGCGGTCACTTGGTGCGTTTAATTTTGGGAGGATACTTTGATGTAAGTAAACACTCCGCACAACAATTATTATTCTATTAGTTCACAACCGGTATTAAGAATCATGCTCTGCAACCGCAAAGGTGTATATTATTATTGTGTACACATCAGTGAACTGATGTTTACATTTGTGAAACAGGTGTTCACGATATAACACGCCAGCGTTTTGTATTTCAAGTCGTTTATAAACGTAGTTGGTGAGAGTAAAAATTTCATAATGGTTGTCTTCTCAATATTTACGTCGGTGAGGCAATGTTTCAGTATATTATAAAGGCATCAACACATTTTTGTCTCAAAAACGCCTTTTTAGCGCATATAGTGAAAACAACTATATTTAGTAAAATCAGAAATAATTACTTACTTCGGCAATAATTTCATTATATTTCACAGCATCACGTTCTTCCGCGATAAAAAAAAAAAAAGATAGAAAAAATAGGAGAGCGTTTTATTTTTCCGCTGTGGAGTGGCCGAGCGGTCTAAGGGGCCTTGCTACTGAGGTTCGAGTCTTGCCTCGGGCATGAGTGTGTGTGTGTTGTGTTTAGGTTAGTTTAACTTAGTTTAAGTAGCTTGCAAGCCTAGAGACTAATACCCAAAGCAGTTAAGTCCCATAGATTTACAAACATTAGAAATTTTTTTAGGTTGGATTTGAACACGGAATGCAAAATTTGTGAACGATACTGGAACCGCATCTCTACCAAGCTTATGTGGAGCTGATTAAGTTAATTCAAAGCTGCGACATTTTTTCTTGGAATATTTTAATTTTGGTACGTAAGCCAAGATAGTTATCCTTTCAATTTCATTCTTCTTTAGTCTAACAAGTTCCGACTTAACCTGACAAATTTCTTTGTAACCAAACAGCTCGAGAAAAATGCATAGTAATTTGTGGAAAGTGACTAGCGCGCAAGATTAAATTGCATATACACATGAATTAATCTGAATCCGAAATGTAACTACGTAGTAGCGCACTTACCATGTAATTTTTGCAGTGGCTTTTATAACATAGTTAATTTAAAAGTGAAATGCATTTGGTAGAATAACGAAGACTTAATCTAAGACGCAATCCATAATTACACACGTTTATGGTGTGTAATAGTTTGTATCTTTGGACTAGAGTCAGTCTGTTGACACAAACAAATATATACGTATATTTTACTTTAAATGCAACTTTCACCTTTCTTACTTACGGTACGTAAAAATCTGGATTGTTGTCGAGAAACTAAGATACCTTAAACGCATCAACTTTCGGAAGGTTTTTTCACTATCAGACTTGACATAATTTTCTCCCTTCGTACAAAAATGTTATAAATGCGTTTTCCATCACAAAAAACTTAATTGTACGCAGAAAAAGTAAGGAAAAAATTAGTAACTTTAGCTAACACTTCTCTAACACGCATATGGCTTCTTCTTCCTCGTGTTGTGTGAAATCACCAGAGCTTAAGCCAATAACAGAGCGTTTTTGATCACGTGACCTAAACTTGAAATTTAATGTTATTCATGCTATAATTTCAAAATAATAACAAATGTTTTGTATGAACAACGATGGAAAATACTATTTGAACATTACAATCATCCAGATTGAAAACAATTCGAACTGGATTTTAAACATAGCATAATAGCCTACTATATATGGCACACTCCAGATTTGGTAAACCATTTCAATGTCTAAGTAGGAAAGGGGAACAAAATATTATGTACTGATTACACTGATTTATTTTCTCGGTTCGTCTATGTTAGCAAGAATACTTTTGCTTACTGTCCCATTCATTTCATACCAGACTGAGCTACAGTAAAGCGTAGCAAGGTTTACCTAGTTAACATGAAAATTTCGAATGTTGGCAAGGCAACAAAATTAGAAGTAAGGATGGTGAAATTAAAAAATATTTCGAAATGACACATAAATCATTTCTTCCGTAAGACCTCTGATTATAAAATCGCCCCTACACAGATATTAAATGCCAAATGAGTAATAAACCCTTTAACTATAGTTCTACAGACGTTCATTGTAATCGGGCCTTGCAGAAGGTGAACTGCTGCAAAAGCTGGGGAAAAGAAGTCGCCTCTGATGAACTTCCGTCTCTATGACACAACCGCGACTAATCGAACAGTCATGGGCCACTAAATGTGGCATCCGTGCTAGCCTAAGGACAAGACTTGGACCGAAACTCCCCAAAGACTTATCCAAACACGAAATAAATTATGGAAAGCGATAACTATGCTTGAAATGGGTGTAGCTTATAGGAGTAAAAGAAGTCTGATTACTATGAAACAAAAATTAACTTAGGTAATCTTGCAATACTATTGTTTGGCTAGTTAAAATTATTAACAAAATGTTTCATGAATAAAAACTTATACACAGTCGCCAGCCTAATGAGGCATAAGAATACCAAGCAGTGATAAATTAAGAATGTAGTTAAATTTAGAAACTTGGTGCAGAATAAATAAAGGGTGGAAGAAACTTTGTCACTAGATTCATAAGAGGTAAAAAAAGTAACAATCACAAAAATAATAAAGATTTAAATGGAAGCAGTAATTATTTAAATTATTGTAACGGTAAGACTCACCTCATCAGTTACTTTCTGTTACTATAGAACATAGCTTGGAATGTAGTATTGCAATGCAAATGGCACTAAGAAACAAAGTTACTAAAGGCTTATAATTAGTGTTAAAAATAATAAAAATCTACTGATGTTATGGTCAGTGCTATTCTTAATGTTCTTTGTAAATAAGTGATAAATTGGTTCTGATTATGACCTTTGTTCAAAAATCTACTTAAAGAACGCTAACTAGTACGTACCACTTTGTTAAAAATAATGAAATCTTTCTCCCTACCATGAAACTAATGATTCTGTTACAGTTAACTGTTTTTTTATTAACATTTTGCTGAATAGATTCATCAATTAAATATGCTAGCGTGGAATCTAGAATGGGGTCACTAAAACTGTACTGACAAATTATAGGAACACTATAAATTTTGATTAATACCACAAATAGAATTTTTTTTGTCTGATCTACTTCAATTATATGAACTGATTAAAATTAGTTATGTGGCAAAACAGTAACTTATTCCTACCAACACTATTGTGCAAGAGCAATGAAATTTATAGTTGCAGCTCTATATAATGTACTAAGAAGATTCTCCAAAAAAAAATTACATTATAAAAATTGATTGCTGCTTTTAGAAAAAAATAGGATGACTTGGTTAATAATTCTTTACAGGAGAGGATCCCTATTGGGTTATGTGACTTGGGATAAATTAGGGTTACGTACACACTACTTTTAACAGAAATGTAACCTCTATTGAAAAACATTCAGAACACAAGTTAAATCTCTCAACGACCAGTTTATAAACAGTAACAATAAATATTATGACCTGATATTAATGCGGAGTAGTGGCGGCGCAGCGTATACAGCTCAAATTTCATCTTTATGCAGTTTGTGAGCCGAAATTGTGACAGCGGTTTCCAGTAGCTTCTATCTAGCTCCTTATGCAGACAGTATAAGTGTCACCATTGCATCAGCACGTTCACCGAGGCCATTGTACGTAGATTGGTCTTCTGCCTCAAGTGAAACAAATATTTGGGCAGAATACGGTAGCACAAGTCTGCCACTGCGTCTTGCTGCTGTGCCCTCAGGTTCACTACTGCTGTGAGCTCCCACCACTTACTGACTGCTGTAAATGCCAACCTTCGACTGACTACTCTGTCTCCGTTAGCTGCGCTCCAACATCACCTTTTCATTTACAACGGAATTCCGTTCACATTGGAATCACTACGTGTTTTATATATTATGCTGGTCGTGAGATATTACAAATTTACATAATATTCAAATACATAAAAGATTCAAAAATGAAATTGACATTACCGAAACAATTAAAATTACAAAAATATTATGCAAAAATAAACATGATATAGATGTTCTAATGTTCAAATGTTTGTTAAGCTTATGGGACTTAACTACGGGGTCATCAGTCCCTAAACTTACAAACTACTTATGAACTTCCTTATACTAAAGACGGCACAAATATCCATGCCCGAGGGGTGATTCGAACCCCCGACCGTAGTGGCCGTATTTTAACAATTACATATCGATAATTATTGTCCGCGGTGGGCGTCAGACTGGAACTACGAACAAACTATAGCAACTGCGAGATACTACACAGAAATCCCATCTCACACACTCTTAGGGTAACCTCTTTATGTTTCTTTCGTACCTCTCTGTTTCTGGGAGACTGGAAACTGGAGAGTTCATTCATCAGATGCTTTTCACTTTTATTTAAACAGCATCACCAGCAGTTACACTGTAATCTTTACGAGTAGACCATACGTATCGTCCCTTTCGATTTTATAGAAAGAATTACATATTCTAAACATTACTTTCGCGACTTTTTCCCCTTGTTTCATATTCTCATCACAAATGCTTCTCCTTTCACTTATAAGCTTGATTCGAATTATCATTGAAATTGTTCAGATGAGATGTCCTATTGCAAGGAGCCAAGATTCCCTTACTTTATTTTCCAACATATTTCACTCTCAGAAACGTTTTCTACTCTTCGAGACGAACAATTTGAGTATAAACTCGACAGTATTCAATTAATTAATAAACAAGTTATCATCATATTGCTTATAGTAATTACGGTCATGTCGCAGTTCAATAAGGAAAGGAATAATTAACCGCGAGGTTGTCGCGCACACACACGCTTTTATACACCGGAGGTTTTTTTAAAGAATGCGGAGCGCCCGGCGTAAACACCAGGTGGTGGGGCTCGCCCACATCCTAGGGATGGCGGTTATCACTGAAACAACCGGTTTTCCATTATACCGGTTCTTGTCATCTCCAGTTTAACCGCACCGTAAAAATTGCTCAAGTTAACCGGTTTTTTAAATAACCGGTTTTCGGTGTTTATTGCTATTATTTCCAGTAGAGTTCGAACGAAACATATTTTGCGGCCGAAACAGATACCGTAATCGTCGGTTCTTCTAGTTCCGGCCGAAACCGAAACTTACGAAATTTAGTTAAAATTTTATACGACAAATCACTAGTCTTTCCATATTTTCCAAGATCCCCTCCCAACACTACGCCTTCTTGAGTGTGTGTAAGCCTAGCCAGGAGTCCGTAGAAGACGATATACGATGCATACAGATTTATATACATGTGGCGTCTGCTCCTGCAGTTGTTATTATTTAATGTTCACAGAATATATGACATCAACTGCAAAGCTGAAAATGTGTACCCAGCCGGGATTTGAAGCGGGGTCTCCTGCTTTCGAGGCAGTTGCGCTGACCCCTACACCACTGGGGACACAGTCATCACCGCACCTGCAAGGACTACCTAAGCACGCCTCCCGTCAGATACTAATTCCCAGCTTCTCCCTGCCCACAGTACTCAAACTCGCAGTTGATGTCATATATTCTGTGAATATTAAATAATAACAACTGCAGGATCAGAGGTGACGTCTGTTCTTTCGGAGCAGACGCCACATGTATATATATCATATGCCGGTGACGGGCAATGATCCTATCGTTAGTGGGGAGGGATGGGCAACTTTGAAGCCCTTACTCTTACGGCAATTAGTTTCATAACTACGAGTTTGAGTACTGTGGGCAGGGTGAAGCTGGGAATTTGTATCTGTCGGGAGGCGTGCTTAGGTAGTCCTTGCAGGTGCGGTGATCACTGTGTCCCCAGTGGTGTAGGTGTCAGCGCAACTGCCTAGAAAGCAGGAGACGCGGGTTTGAATCCCGGCTGGGTACACATTTTCACCTTTGCCCAATCGCAGTTGATGTCATATATTCTGTGAATATTGCATACAGATTTACTGGCCTAGTATTTACATCCGGCAGTTGCGAATTTTGAGACAATCACTCCGTAAGTTGGACTTGTGAGACAGCGCATACGAATATATCGTTATACACACAACATATATAAGTTACAGTCAGTAAATAAACTTCAGTCAGTGCTGCAAAAGTATTTCGAAAAATAAAGTCACAGTTCCGACTAACGGTATGATTGTTGTCAGTGTAAATTGACGCAAATTGAACTAGGAAAGCTCTGTACCACATGATCAAAGAATGTTCAAATGGGTGTGAGTTCTTATGAGGCGTAGACTTACAAACTACTTAATCTAACTTAAACTAACCTAGCTAAGGACAACATATACATCCATGACCGAGGGAGGAGGGAGAAGCCGCACAGTCCGTGACATGGAGCCTCAGACCGCACGGCTACCTCGCGACGCATCACATGATCAATGTTACCTAAACCCATATTGGTTATTAAAAAAGCCTCTCACTTTCAAGAAATCACATTAATAAAATGTTCAGATGTTTGTAGAGCTTATGGGACTTAACTATGGGGTCATCAGTCCCTAAGTTACAAACTAAATATGAACTAGCTAATACTAAGGACCGCACAAATATCCATGCCCGAGGGGGGATTCGAACCCCCGACCATAGTGGCCGTGCTGAATGTGACTGCGACACCGCAGTCAGCTCGGCCACCGCGGCCGGCTCACATTAATAAAACATGTTAGCATAGCAATATGATAATACATTAAAAGTTAGTATTCCAAGCTTAGAGTACATCACTTACATATAGGTATATGAATCGAATTTACCTTCTCTTCCAATGAACATTTTGGATGCTTTCTCCTTAAATGACATAGCATGTTTGTAGTACCTCCACCCGTTTTCAGCTTTTTAAAGCAAATGGAGCATTGTATCTCACTGCTTCCGTACTTCGTGAAGTACTTCCATACTCGGGATGGTGCCATTTAAGACACAACTGCCGTTTGACCAGACGGAGGCAAGTCTTCTACACTGCCGTGAACGCGCGTCGTCTAATAGGCCACGCCACACGGCAACAGGTGCATCGATGTCTCGATTGCTGAACCAGTTCTTAAGTTCAAAAATGTTCAAATGTTTGTAGAACTTATGGGACTTAACTACAGGGTCATCAGTCCCTAAGCTTAAAACTACTTATGAACTAGCTAAGACTAAGGACGGCACAAATATCCATACCCGTGGGGGGATTCGAACCCCCGACCGTCAGTTCTTAAGTTATTATGCCACGCGTTTGTTGCGCGTTTCTGACTGCTGGGATTCTTCTTAAATTAACACTGATCGCTTTTCTTAGTTTCTGCGATGAACTAATATTTCACAGCAGTGGAAATTTTAGGAATAGCCCTAAATATTAGGGTGTACTAGTTTTAATTTTTTTAAATTATTTACAAAAAAACACATTTTGAACCACTACTACAGGAAGTAGTCGTACCGGTTTTTACCCGGTTCTTGGCAATAACTAAAATAAACCGGTTACAACCGACACCAAATAAATACCGAAAAAACCGGTTATTCAAAACTAAATTACCGGTGTCGGTTTTAACCGGTCGGTCTTTCCCATCCCTACCACATTCCAGCGAGCAGTGAGCGACTGATGGCACTCGGTGAAAGCCAGCCCTCGACAGCACAGGTAACAGAGAACAGGATAGCGGAAGACAGCACAGGTAACAGAGATAGTTGTGACGCAGTTCACCGTTAATTGTGTGTTGTGCGTTAGCAGTCCCAGTTAATTGTGCGACAGCAGTCTTGTAGTCGCGGCTGACTCAACCCAAAACTTCATGGTGCAATAATCGGCAAGATTTCGAGCTGATGCAACACCAAGCCTAGTGACGAAACGGCGCACGCCGGTGGCGGGATATTTAAAGGGAGAGGCGCGATTGGCTGTTCCCCCAGTGTAACCCTATCAGAGAAACGTTTTGATTCGCAGATGAAGCGCCACACGCGCCACACATAGGAAAAGACAAGAACTTGGGACAAGGAAGCCCCAGGAAGTAGCGAGGAGCTTCTCTTCTTTTTGGTGGGCGGCCATAGGAGGTGGTAGTCGTGTGTGCTGACGCCATCCTCTGTGTGGGCGAAGTCTTTTCACGGACTTTCACACGAAGAGCAGCTCTAAAAAATGTTCAAATGTTTGTATAGATTATGGGACGTAACTACGGGGTCATCAGTATCTAAACTTACAAACTACTTATGAACTAGCTAACACTAAGGACGGCACAAATACCATGCCCGAGGAGGGATTCGGACCCCCGACCGTAGTGGCCGTGCAGACCGTGACGGACGCGCCACAGTCCCCTCGGCCACCGCGGCTGGCAAGAGCAGCTCTGTCGGCGAGCGAATCACAATATCTTCTAGTGAAGTACGTGTGATTACGCGTTTTTTCGAGTGTTGAGTCGCGGAACTTCATATCCGGCTGTGAACAAGCGACACTGTGGCGATAGTGTAACGCTTGCGAGCGCATATTGAGTGGCATCGCGGTGGGTTGGTAAAGGCCGACGTACCACGCCAGTAGAATTAACCTAGGGCTTGTAGCTATCCTGACTTCATCAAGATTCAGGGACAGTGCGATCGGCGGTGGTCGATCAAGGCAGTAAAGAGAGTAGTTCGTGATTCAGCGACAGAGCCCAGCGGCAGCCATCTTGTCGCCGGTGCAGTAACAAGGTACAGTGAGCAATTTGGGATAGGCGAGTCCTCCCAGACCCCTGACGGCATTTACAGATCTCTCACCATAGTTCACGGCATCGCGACAACCTCGTTTGCCAAACTGAGAGTGCGGTAAATTGTGTAAAATCCAGTAGGCGCGATTTTCAGCCATTCTATCAGCCTACTACAGTTATTATTTACTATCCAGTCTATACCTATCCTATGATTTTTAAATGAACCGGGGGCAGTAGGGAAACTATGTATATAAATTTGCTTTTTATCTCACTTGTTAAAGTAAAGTAAACCAGTCATCTTTTAGTAAAACAACTTATTTTTCTTGTAGCTAGAGGCATCATAACGTACCCTTATTGAGCCCCACTAGTTACTAGCTTGTAAGCTTTTTCTTTCAGGAGCTGCCAGCGACAGTGACAGCAGCACACCAGTGTTGGCATCATTAGATAAGTGTTAGGGCAGCTCTCTGATTTCAAAGTGTTCTTGCTGTAGATGTCTTCCTTGCAGGAGCCAAGGGTACTTCACGAGTCAGATATCTTGCGCATTTAATATTAGTTGGAAGCATAATTTCATATCACAGCAACGACTCACACATTAGAATATTTTTCAGTCACTGGGAAAGATTTATTTGCACGGTTCGTCTGATTGGAAACTATATGCTCGAAACTTATGAAATATGTTTGTGAAGTTTGCATTTTGTAATCAGGGTAATTCTATCATTACATTTGAGCAGTTATTCATAAGGAAAATAATATTCAGGTATATAACATTAAAATGTATTGTGCAGAATATGTTAATAGCGTCTGGTGATGCTATAGTTAGAGAAATGGGATTAATACTTATTGGTCTATGCTAGTTACTTCTCTTCTCAGTCAACACAGCGGCAGGCTGCGCGCCGCGCCTTCGAAGTCTGTATCTCCGTCAGCGCTAAGGCAACGCGAGGAACACAGACGCCCAGCAAATGTATTCTTCCTGTCGCTAGTCTAATGGAGAATTGGCAACATAGCAGAGTACGTTTGGCAACTCTGTAAGCGGGGAGTTACTTCCTGGTAAGCACAGAATTAAGCTGAAAAATTCACTTGATTTTTCATGTCATTTCCATTCAATAATCTGAGTAATTTTCACTTAAGGTGTGACAAAGTTATTAATTCATGAATGACACTTTCACTCTGCAGCGGAGTGTGCGCTGATATGAAACATCCTGGCAGATTAAAATTGTGTGCCGGAACTGGGACTCGAACCTGGGACCTTTGCCTTTCACGGGCAAGCGCACTACCGACTGTCCTATCCCGACACGACTCACGATGCCGTCTCACAACTTTACTTCCGCCCTACTTTCCAAACTTCACAGAAGCTCTCCTGAGAACCATGCAAGACTAGCACTCCTGGAAGAAAGGATATGGTGGAGACATGGCTTAGCCACAGCCTAAGGGATGTTTCCAGAATGACCCTTTCACTCTGCAGCGGAGTGTGCGCAGATATGAAACTTCCTCGCAAATTAAAATTGTGAGCCGGAACCGGGATTCGAACCTGGGACCTTTGCCTTTCGTGGGCAAGCGCACTACCGACTGTGCTTTCCCGACACGACTCACGATGCCGCCTCACATAAGCAGGAGAGCTTCTGTGAAGTTTGGAAAGTAGGAGGCAAAGTACTGGCGGAAGTAAAGTCGTGAGGCGCCATCGTAAGCCGTGTCGGGATAGCACAGTCGGTAGTGCGCTTGCCCGCGAAAGGCAAAGGTCCCAGGTTCGAGTCCCGGTTCCGGCACACAATTTTAATCTGCCAGGAAGTTTCTTATTAATTCATATTTTGAGACCATTAAATTCGTTCCACGCAAAAATTGCAACCAATCTCTTCTTTACGTTACGCTTGATCTGGTCTCCTAACTAGTCGTCAAGTAAAGAAGAACCAAATACCGGAAGTCTTCGCTAACCTTGGGGTAACGTAATCGGCTGTGAAACGAACGTGCTGTCAGCTCTCGATGGCAATCGTAGTGAGAGCAAACATTTTTAGCTCTTCTCTGACAGATGTACTGGTATCCAGATTGAAAATAAATATGGAATTCTTAAGAAAAATACTAAGTAAAAGGTGTTTAGCTATTTCCAGGTCGGCATTCTCTCATATTTTTCTGAAAGTAACTTAGAATGCTCAGGAGGTTTACCGATTCCGTGCGTGTAGAAACCAATTTTTTTTCGAGTTAAAGCTGTCGCCGAACCATGGTGACGTCAATTAGTCTAGTAATACATTTTCTTGACGGTTGGACAACTGCTTCCAAAAATCAGTAAAAAGCCTTAACATGAGACTAGTATAATTTCTGTGTCAGAAGCTTGCTTATAGTTGATCATTTCATTGAGCACCAAATTGTCTTAAGTGCGTCTAGTCGATATGCTATGCGGAGTTCCCGTTACGTTGCCGTAGTGGTCTGGTGGGTCGGTTTAGTTTAGTATCTGCAACGTGTGCGTTCGATTCCGCCCTATAGGTGTATATTTTTAACTGGCACGATCATGTCTACTTCACCTCTGGTAACACCAAGTGAAGAACGTCAAGTTGCACCGTAGTTAACAATCCGTATTAAACCGAATTATTTCGCGATCAACTCGGACAGAGCCGATTTATCGTTGCCAGTAACAGGCAGAGTACATGGCAATCAGTAACTTTGTCGATAGAAAGCTTTTATTATATTACAAAACTTTATTTTCTAAACCAATGGTCCTTTAAGGTCACGTGTCTCGTATTGCATTTTAACTTGACACGTTAAAAATTATAGTGCTGGACTGGGATTCTAATTCGGATGTCCTCTTTTGCCGCACTCGACCCTCTCGGAATCATTTAGTTGAATCATTTAGTAGCTTTCTCCGAGACTGCCGACTCCTCTAGGTCTCCACGAAAGGCACGTATATGGATTCGAATCAAGGTCCAGCACAAAATATTCCTAATTTCATTTGACGCCCTAGATAGAGCACACTGGACCACTAGTAAAAAAATTATTTTGAATGTCTCTTCGTGCATTATCAACGCGAATCATGGTGTTGAGGTGGTCTTGGGATAAAGCATTTTGTATGGTAACTGAAGGGTCGCAGGTTCGAAACCAAGTCAGATCAACGATTTTTTTCAATCTGTGTTTTAACCCAGAATTCGCGTCTCAAAAATGTGAGGAGTCGTCATAAACTACACGTGGTTTGGATTCCACGTTAAACTGTTGGTCGCCTTTCACGGTTGGATAACTGGGGTAGGTTAGGGACATGCAAGTTTCTTAAGTGGCGCACAGTTGAATGACTTGCACCAGGACACTGAGCCACACGAAATTATCATTATTAATATTATTATTATAACGACGATAGGTGCCGTTGTTACTAGTCAGACACGCACGCCTCGTCATTCCTGTTGAGTTAACATTTGAGATTTAACATCCATTCGTGCTTAGAAAGGAAATCAGTAGGTTCGGGGTCTGATTACAGATCCAAACATCCCGCTGCTGGTGAAATAAGTCGACTTCTAACATCTGACTTACTTATTTTCCATTTAGATACCGGGTATGTAACACAAATTCAAATGTTTGTAAATCTAAGGGACCAAACTACTGTGGTCATCAGTCCCTAGGCTTAAAACTACTTAAAGTAATCTAAGGACAACACACACACCCCTGACCGAGGAAGGACTCGAACCTCCGACAGGAGCAGCCTCGTATGTATGTTCCACACAGAACGGAGTCTGGGCACTTGTGATTAGGGACATAACGCTGATTATTAAGTTCCTGGTTCAGTAAAAAATAAATAAATAAATAAAAATATTTTAAGAATTGGCATAGTATATGATTTGATTTGCGCGTTATGATATTTGTGAGCAAATGTCCAATATTTCACACATCTTTATACTTCGTCAGCTGTGACAAACCTAGGCACAATCGAATATCTATAAGACATGAATGCATTTCTTGGTTAGCTTCGGCTACAGCTAGTTGATTTGATTCCAGGACAAGGTAGTTTGTCATATCAATTCAAGTTCAAAGATATGTACAAATATTTGTTCAGGTATGAATACGGTGAAAATGTTGGTGATACGCAGTTAATATTGAAGTTTCCATAGTGCGTTTGCTGCTGTTAATTGAGTTTTTATTATCTGGTTAGTTCAACAATCGGTTAATAGAAATCCGCTCGCCAGTGGAACGACGTTTCCCAATAGTGAGAAAACGATTTAGAGAACAAAAGTACTTCGAATTTCTACAGGACCTTAGGAATTCCGATCGTACAGTAAAATCTGTTGTTTGTAGCAATATTAATTGTTGTTTAAGGATTAATTAATTATTTATGTGACGGAGTTTGTTATATCAGACTGTAATAAGTGTGATAATACTTAAGATATGTCATTGTAATAAATTGTATTTAAGAAACGTTAAGAACTTAATAACGTGTTTCCTTTTATTTGCAAAATCGTGGTGTTAATTTACATCTGGAATGATTGCCAAAACAGCAGTTGTCTGTAGTGGATCTATTTTGAATAGTCGAATTGCTATACCGCGGAGCGATTACAGCACCCGCAAGACATGTACGTTATTTGGGTTGCATGCGCATCAGGCGAAACGCAATTAAGGTCGTTCGGATATTTTTGCGCATGGTAAGTACATCTACACCAGTTCTCTGCAAGCGACCTCCCCGTGTCCGCCGTAGGGTACTTTTTGTACCATTGTCACCTGCTCCTCCAATCCAGTCGCGTATGGTTCACGGTAAAAGTAATTAGCGTTACGCCTCCATGTGTGTTGTTAACACGATGTATTTAATAGGAAATGCGAGTTAGAGGGCACAATTATGTGGCATGTTTGCGTAAACTGGTTAGTCGGTAACAGAGAGAAAAATACAGGAATCTCAAAGGCGTTGGTAAACTGGAAATACCGAAGAAGAAAATTAAATTGTTTATCATAAATTTTTGGTGGTTGTGGTCTTCAGTCCAGAGATTGGTTTGATGTAACTTTCCATCCTACTCTATTCTGGGCAAGTGTCTGCATCTCCTTAAAAAAATGGCAACCCACATCCATTTGAATCTGTTTACTGTATTCGTCTCTAGGTCTCCCTCTGCCATTTTCATCCCAAACACTTCCCTCAAATGCTAAATTCCGATTCCTACGATGCAGTCCCTTCTTTTAGTCAAGGTATACCAAAACTTTCTTTTCTCCCCAATTCTGTTCAGTATCTCTTCATTAGTTATGCGATCTATCCACCACATTTCAAATGCGTTTTTCCTGTCTGAACTATTTATCGTCCATGTTTCACTCCCGAACAAGGCAATAGTGCTCGAAAATGCTTTCAGAAAAGACTTCCTTAAAATTCAATTAATATTTGATGTTTGTAAATTCCTCTTTTTCAAAAATGCTTTTCTTCCCACTGTCATTCTGCATTTTATATCCTCTGTACTGCGACCGTCGTGTGTTATTTTACTGCCAAAGTAAGAAAACTCATCCACCTTTATTATTTCGTTCCCAAATCTAATTCGTTCAGCATCCCCAGATTTTCTTAGACTGCATTCCATTACCCCTGTTTTCCTCTTGTTAATGTTCATCTTCTACGCTCTTTTCGACACACTGCCCATTCCATTCAATTGCTGTTGAAGGTTCTTTGCTGTCTCTGGAAAAATTACAATGTCATCAGCAAAGCGTAATGTTTTTTATTTCTTCACCATAAACTAATTCCTTCTCAAAATTTTTTCCTTGCTATCCTTCACATCTTCCTCTATGCACAAATTCAATAACATTGGAGAAAGGCTACAACCCTGTCTTACTCCCTTCCTCAACAACCCTTCCCTTTCATGCCCTTCGTCTCTAATAACAGCGGTCTGGCTTTTGTACAAGCTGTAAATATCTCTCATTTCCCTGTATATTACCCCTGCTGACGTCAGAATTTGAAAGAGTGTATTCCAATCAACATTGTCAAGAGCTTCCTCGAAATCTACAAAAGCTAGAAATGTAGATTTTCCTTGCCTTAATCTATCATCTAAGTTGAGCCGTAAAGTGAGTATTGCCTTCTATGTTCCTACATTTCTCCTGAATCCTAATTGATCTTCCCCGAGGTCAGCTTCTACATCCCTTTCCATCATTCCGTACATAATTCGTGTTAAAATTTTGCATCTGTGACTTATTTAACTGCTAGTTCTGTAATTTTCACTCCTGTTTGCGATTGATTTCTTCAGAACGGGGATTATTAAATTTTTATTAAAGTCTGAGGGCATTTCGCCTGTCTCATACATCTCACTCACCAGATGAAATAGTTTTCACTTGGCTGTTTCTCCCAGAGATTTCAGTAGCTCTCAGGGAATGTCATCTACTCCTGGGACCTTGGTACAACTTAAGTCTTTCAGTGCTCTGTCAAATTCCTCTCTCAGTATAGTATATCCTCTTTCATCTTCATCTACTCCTCTTCCCTTCCCACAATATTATCTCTAAGTTCATTTCCTTTGTAAAACCCCTCTGTGTACTCTTTCCACCTTTCAGCTTTCCCTTCTTTGATGAAAACTGGTTTTCCATCTGAGTTCTTGATTTTCATAGAGCTGTTTTTCTTTTCTCCAAATGTCTGCTTTATTTTCCTGTAGGCTTTATATTTTTTCCCCTAGTTATACATTCTTCTACAGACTTTACTTTGCCCTCTAGCCATTCATGCTTAGCCATTTTGCACTTCCTGTCAGTTTCATTTCTTAGTCGTCTGTACTCAATTTTGCCTCTTTCATTTAGTGCATTTTTATATTTTCTCCTTTCATCAATTAAATTTAGTATTTCCTGTGATATCCAAGGTTGTTTGTAGGTCTTGCCTTTCTACCTATTTGCTGCTCTGCTGTCTTCACTATTTCATCTCTCAAAGCTATCCATTCCTCTCCTAATGTTTTACTTTCCCCGCTTCTGTCAAATGCTGCCTAATTCTCCTTCTGAAATTCTCGAAAGATACAGGTTCCTTCAATTTACCCAGGTCCCATCTCTTTATATTCCTGTCTTTCTGCTGTTTCTTCAGTTTCAGTCTACAGTTCATAAACAATATACATAATCAACATGCGTAAATATGTATGCATAAAAATTCTGACGTGAAATATGCTGCTGTAATTTCGATACTAAACTTCCAACTATTTGTAGTGCGAAACGGAAAAACTTGACTCTAATGTACCCTTGGCTCCTGCAAGGAAGACATCAACAGCATGTCACGCAGAATTCAGAAAGATGCTCCTTGTCTACTTACAATATTGGTGAAACTCTATCACTTATGTAAAGATAGACGTAGATGACATCTCCTTTATGAAAAATCTTAAAATTAACAATGTGTAACTATTGAGGATCAGTTACTGAAATAAAAACTGATTGTGAATTTTATATTTATTACGTCCAATAATTTTCAAGAAGACTCATGTTGATAAAGAAATAAATTGAATTTATATTTCCAAGTACCGTATAGATAAACTGGATAGATTAACTTTTGAGGAAAGGTATACACAATTTCAAAATAAAATAAAGTGGGTAGAATGTCTCAAGAACCGCGCCTTGTTTACTTTAAAATTAATTCAATATCATTTGTTTACAATCGAGGTTGTCGGGACGTCAGAAATGTTAGGTACGCCATGTAAAAAATGTATTTATTATTATGGCTTGATGATGGGTGGAGTTCGCCTAAACGTTTCGCACATAATACTGTTAACTGCGCCGACGGTTGCTAGCTGCATCTTCACTGAAATCGAAACTAAACTTTTTCTGTCTTGATAGACTACTGCCGATCGCATTTTTCCTGCGTTTTGATGAAGTCAAGAACGGTCTGTAAATCCTAGTCTGGCAATATATTGGCGTGGTACGTCAGTCTCAGAATAACCCACCGCGTTGCCACTCGAAAATTCGCTCGTAGTCGTTATCTAATTTACCGGATATTAAGTATCTCGGTCAACACTATGAACAGCGCGTAATCCTTAGTATTCTCCATTGGATATTTACTACGATCCGCTCCACGAGAGATGTGCTCCTTGTGAAATATTGGACAGTAGCTTTTATCGCCTCACCCCATAAGAAATCGCTGCGAGAGTCGCACCGCTAGCTTGCGTGCAGTGACACACACATCCGCCGCGACGCTATCGTTTCCACGTCAGTGGCTCGCCTACCTACCAATCAGATTGTCATTATTATCCTTAAAGATTCCCGTACCCCATCGAGTTTATATTCAAACGATTCATCTTGGTAAGTAGAATGTGATTCTAAGGTCGGAATATGCAGGAAATGACAGTGAGGATAACTTGACTCCTTATAATGTTCCTACTTCAAATGCATGACTCTTTAAAACACATGCTAGTTACATGTATGGCGCGACTTAAACGTAATAATAAAAATTGTAATGGACTACCAACCCGTCCCTACGTAGCCTGGGTGGAATTTACGTTTTAAAGCAAACGATTTGTAAATGTATTTTATTGGTTATTGTGATCTACGTAAGGTGATCAAACACAAAGAATACCGTACTTACACAATTCTCAGTGTGTTTAGTCGACATTTACGTAGCGCAACTAAAATCACGGTAAAACATACACGTAAAAGTATGGTAGTGCCTCTACAACATTTCCTTCTCTTCTTTTCCTACTACCGAGTTCCAGCCCCCCATCACAATCAAGTTTTCGACTTCTTTAATTTTCTGTATAATTTCTTTTATCTCCTCATATATTTCTTCGATGTCTTCATCATCAGCAGAGATAGTTGGCATATAAACTTGTACTACTGTGGTCGATGTTGGTTTTGTGTCGATCTTTGTTATGATAATGCGTTCACTTTGCTGTTGATAGTAACTTACCCGCATTTCTATTTTCTTATTCATTATTAGACCTACTGCTGCATTACCACCATCTGATTTCGTGTTTATAACCCTGTACTCATCTGACCAGAAATCCTGTTTATCCTGCCACCGAACTCTTTTCAAATTTTCTAACTTACCTAGGCGATTAAGGGTTAGAACATTCCACGCTCCGATTCGTAGAATGCCTGTTTTGTTTTTCTTGATGACTACATTCTTCTGAGTAGTCACCGCCCGTATATACGAATAAGGAACTATTTTACCTCCGGAATATTTTACCCAAGAAGACGCCATTATCATATAATCATACTGAAGAGCTGCATGTCCTCGGGAAAAATAACAACTGTAGTTTCCCCTTCTTTCAGCCTTTCCCAGTAACTGCATGGCAAAACCATGTTAGCTGATGTTACAAGACCAACTCAGTCAATCATCCAGACTGTTGGCCCTGTAACTACTGAAAAGACTGCTGCCCCTGTTCAGGAACCACACGTATGTCTGGCCTCTCCACAGATACCCCTCCGCTGAGGTTGTACGTACTAGAGGTCTGCAAATCGCCTGTTTCGCTCGCTCGTACTCGGTCGAGTGCGCAACGCGCGGCGGTGTCGCGCCGAGTGTGTACGCTCGCAGCGAGCGTGTTGACGCTCGAACGAGGCTACGTGGGGCGGGGCGGGCTGAGGCCGCACAGCGTAGTGCTGCAATGAAACCTACCCAAGTGTCACTCTCCGATTGTTATGAAATTTTGCATACTTTATAATACATGAAAAACTAAGGGAAACGTAATTTTTTTAGCGGCGGAAGAACATATTTAATGGGTGAAACTGTCCCTCTAAAATTGGGGCTGAAATAGAAAAATGGCAATAAATTCGAGATTAGTGAAGCGGTTTTAATGATTTTTGGTATAAAAGTATCTTTTGATAAAAGACAAATTTCATAGATTCAACTTCAATTAAATCCAAACAATTTTTTAGCACAAAAAATTGGTCACTTTAGGGGTAGTTGCACCCCTAATTGTCACTCTCCCTACAGTGTACCTAGGCCGATCTCTTATCAAAAGATACTTTCATACCAAAAATCATTAAACTCGCTACATTAATCTCTAAGTTATTACGACTTTTCTATTTTAGCCCCAATTGTGGACGGACCCTTTCAGCGCATAAATATGTTTTTCCACCACTTAAAAATAAATAAGTAAATTAATAAAAATAAAAATACTGGTCCCAGAGTTTTTCATGTATTATAACATATCCAAATTTCATAAAAATCTGAGAGTGATACTTGCGTAGCTTTCCTTGTCGGCAGTGGCTCTGTGGCTCTGAGGTGTGGGCTGCTGTTGCGTCTGACGCACCCCCGCTAACTAAAGGAACTAAAATCAGTTATGCTGTAGACGTGTATTCCTGCATAGTAGCACGTAACCGCAATATCATTAGACCGCAAACGGGACAAAAAGGTTGTTTTCACTAAATACAACATCTGAAAGTAATGTAAAGGATCTAAAGAGAAACTACGGAACGAACAACATTTTTATTGCAATGTACAAAAGTGAAAGTTACCGCACAACAAAGTATACATCAAAAAGTAACATTATCCCCAAACTATTCGTTAGTGGCATTGTAATTGCAATGTATGGTTAAAATATCATTGACACGTTGTAGATCGAGTCAAGTTCTATCAGAGAACAGGTTCCCTACCCCACTTGAAAGGGCGTTCACTAGGTGCATTTGAGGCGGGCACACAAAATACTGTTTGCCAATACAGCTAGCGTAGGAAAGAGAGTACTGTTGCGTTTCTACCATTCAAGCAGATCGTCGTCATCACCAATTCGTGCTAAATAAAGGTCCACCTCATTGGTGGATTGGCCTCGCGCATTTCATAGTCCAGCCATTCCAAAAACATGCACTTCATTCTTTTGGCTGGTGCACCCGGGTGACATTCTTCAGACGGCCCTAAATAAATATAACACAGATATCACTGGAACAGCAGGAGCACCATAAATTCGTACAGCTGTGTAAACAGTTGGAATAAGAGGATTTAAAACAGGTACAGAATATATGAGGATTAGACGGGCATATGAACCTGACGACGGAAGAAAGCGCGGATCCTATATTTTGCACAAAAGCTTGCATACGTTCTTTATTATGTATATAAGAAAGACGACAGTGGCAGTGGGGAATATATGAATGTTGCGATTGGAAAAATTCCCGTTAAGGACTCACTTGGAAAAGGTAGAGGTGCAGCAACCACGCTCAGTGCCATAATGCTACGGGAATATATATTAACGGGGTGCAACAGAGACAGAGATGCACAAACCTAACGGGTGTACACCAATATCGTGTATTTAATATCAATATAAATGACGGACGAAGTATTCCAGGACTTTAGAGTGATAAGAGGAATATATGTAAAATACTCGTAAATTGCTCGTTAAGATGGCAAGTAACACCTACCACTAACAGGAACTAACAGTCCACAAAATGGGAACAAGAAAGTAAGAAAGATAATGGAAAACTCATTTAGTAAATGATCTTAGCACAGAAACTTTATGTTAATCACGTATGGTAAAGTAGAAAATGCGAAACTGAATAGCTAGTGCAACTGGATCGGGAGAACAGCTTTCGAAGCACCCGGGAAAGGAAACAATTCCAAATTTCACAGTCAGGACGTATTCTGAAGCGTCTAGTTTGCTCCCGACACTCGCCTTGGACTCGAGTGGCGCTGCGGTGGGCGACCGAGTGGCGAGCAGGCAGTGTGGACGGTCGGGCCAGTCGAGCGTGCCCCGCTCGAACGAGCGTGCAGGAAGTCGAGCGCAGCCACACGCCTCGCCGCAACCTGCAGCACCGACACCTGTCGAACTATCATACAACGACATGTATCACGCGGTTCGAGCGAGCAACCGAGCGAGGTGCAGACCTCTAGTACGTACGGTACCGCTATCTGTATCGTTGAGGCACGCAAGCCACCCCACCTCGGTAATGTATGTGGTTCATGGGGGTAGGGAAAAACAAATCCGGCTCAATGATATGATAAGGCGGAAGGCTGAGTAAAGAATTTACATATCACTGTGAGAGAGACTGCACTTTCCGGAATAATAAAAGAGCTCAAGCTAGGTTACCTAAAACAAAGGCACAAACACATGACTCGGGCCACACTTTTAACATAACAAGAGACACATATTTAAACATCAATGAAATAAAGCCCCGAGACAATCAATAACACTTCCATTGTAATATAATATTAATTTAAGAACAGGACTGGCTACTCGTTAACTTAATACACATCCAACATATAAAACAGATGAGCTGACTCCAGACAGGAAGGAGAGGGCGTAGGGTGCCCAATCGCCCACGAGAACTACTGCTCTGACACGAAGGGACTTATCCTAAAACGGACTCAGCGCAAAATTACAACCGTGGGTTGGCGATGCCTTACGGACGGAAATGATCTCCAAGCAGAAGATAAAAGAAATAGAAAAAGATAGTTATACAACTACTGCCCGTGCAGATTCGAGCTAGCAGAGGGGCACAAACCAGATATATTCCCCAGTGGCGTTAACCAAGTTGGTGAAAACTGAATAATTTCTACACAGAGAAAAAGAGAGAATAATTCAGTTGAGCCGAAGTAGAAGCGCGGCGCGACACATACGTAAACATCAATAGACGTAGAAAATCAAATGTTCAAATGTTTGTAAATCTTATGGGACTTAACTACGGGGTCATCAGTCCCTAAACTTAAAAACTACTTATGAACTACTTACGAACTAGGACGGCACAAATATCTATGCCCGAGGGGGGAGTCGAACCCCCGACCGTAGTGACCGTGCAGACCGTGACTGAAGCGCCTCAGTCCCCTCGGCCACCGCGGCCGGAAATAGACGTAGACATAGGCAACGACCGTCCCTGGGTAGCGACCATTGCTCCTGATAAATATATATATTACACACACACACACACACACACACACACACTTTTCTGGAGCAGGAATTTACAGGTCACGTAACTTAATTTCCTCACTCCAAGATTAGTGCAGCCACCCTCGAGAAGGATATCAACAAACGCCCTGAAACATTTCATGGATCCCAGGTGGAAAGCAGCTGGAACGACGCGAGGTGAACCAGGGACTGACTGCGGAGTACAAGTTCTTGACTCTCCGGTGCTTGGCGAGACCCACGAGGGATCGCACGGCTGCTAGGAACACGACCGCATAGCTGGGGAAATGAGGTAAACAGCCCCCGTCGAGCTGATGCTGGAACTAGACACAATTCCCTCTTCGTGTCCAGACCTCTTCAGCTGTTCATATCATCGCATATATGGCTCCAACAGACTGACAGGAACTACTTCGGCGCACCCGCCGGGCCCGGCCACAAACGGCCAATTAATGCAAATAACTTCACTCTAGCGATACCATTCAGTGTATCAACGTAACACTGCACGATACAGAAACTCAGATGTTCCCCGCAGCGACTCTGACTGACCATGACTTCGGCGCCAAGCTCAGATAGCGTCACTAGCGGCAAGGATCACACGCGAAAGAAGACAAGTGACCGCGATAGATCTAACAGCGCCGCGAGCGGCGAGAGCACAGAAGGATCGATTAGTACTTGCACCATTAATTTAATAAAGGACAGGGTGAATCGAGGAAACAAGAGCCGGGGTGGCTCAGTTGGCTTTTAAATTTGCGACTTTGTCAAATGAGGAAATTGTTTTAACAAATGTAAGGTAGGCCTTTCTGAAAGATCTGGCAAAATGTTTAGTAATTTGCTGTAACAGATACAAATAAAATTAATTCACAAATGGTGTAGTGTTATTGTAATAATAGCAACGCGCAATACATTTTTACATACTTTTTTTTACAATTCTGTATTTGTTAGTTTTTGGTACAGGTTCATACATTTTAAGTGCATACTCCTACATTTCTGGGCCATCTTTATTTATTTTAGAGCAGGCTAAAATTTTCTCTACGTTACTTTTGTGAATATTTCATCGGTTACCTTTAACGCTGCTAAAAAAACTGACAACGCACTACCGTCATTTCCAAATAAGAAAGATTAAAAAAAAACATACAGTATTCTTACAACCCAACCGAAACGCATTTCATTCCATACAAATCACTAAATTAAATCCTAAGCAGATTAGAAAGCGGCCTTAAGTGTCACATGACGTGCTTAGTTTACTTTGTCTAGCTGCGCTCTTGTTATTTTACTGCATTTGAATCCGTACACCACTTAAGGCATACAATTCGCGCCAATAATGTGGACAGAGATGATTGAGTGCCCTAACTTTCCGCAATGCAACATGAATCCATTGCAAATTAACTTACTTTTTTCGAATACAATTTGTCACCTTCCGCTTTCAGCGATTTCCTACACTGCCTCTTTGTTTGTATGATAGCTGTGATTCCGCTGTCTACTAGATTGTCTAAGAAGTCCAAGCTGCTGAGCTTGAAGTATTTGCACAACAAGCCTGCTTTTTTCGGCGTAATGCCATTCACAAGTGCGTCTGTAGGTGACTATAATAATCCTTATCATTTAAGTCTTAATAAAGTGAAATAATATTACTACTGTGATTTACATTATTACTTATGTCTAAGTGTGACATATGAACATATTACATCTTACTGTCAACTTACTGTTTTTATACTAGGATTCTAACCAGTAGAACAAAAACTGTTCGTTTTAACCCGAAATATTTTATATAATTCGTAGAAAATTCCCGTGATTATTTATTTTTATAATTCTGGAACACTGATGCGCCAGTGTACATATTTCTAATTCCTCCAAAATTGTCATAACACGTCCTTTACATATTTTGTGTAAATTTTTACTGCGTTTTAGATTTGTAATGCTTTGCAGTTTTCAGTTTTAATATGTAGGTAGAATGTCTGGTAATTGCTATCACATGCTCCCGTTTGATCTTTGAATATGATGGTAATATTCCTTACCGTTTCATCGACGTAAAATTTTGTGCAGTTTTTGGAAGAAGTTTTGTAGATGCCTGGTTTCAACAATTCTGGAATTTTGGGCTTTCATAACCGAATTTTCGAAACCAGGCATCTACTAAATTTCTTGCAGTAACTATACAAAATTTTACATTGAAAAAGAAAATCGCACTGACGTGTTTTACGGCCAACTTTAGATATGTAATTTTATAATTTTTTGCAAACATTTCGGGCAAAATAGTTATGTAATTAATAAAAAATTATAGTCATACGATTACGACTCTACTATTGTGATAATATCTATGCACCCAACACGTAATATTCTTTCTTCAAATTTTCTAATCTTCGAAGAGCTTAAGGGACTTAACTGCGGGGTCATCAGTCCATAAACTTACAAACTACTTATGAACTGCGTTATACTAAAGACGACACAAACATCCATGCCCGAGGGGGGATTCGAACCCCCGACGGCGTAAGGCCACGCGCACTGCAACAGGCGCTCCAGTTCGCGCGGCTAATCCGCCACGGCTATTCTTTCTTACTGTATTTTAACAAACAGCCAATTTTATACGATATTTGTGTTTAGCTTTTACAAACACACTCTTTTTTGAACTTTTACCTCTTGAAACTATTATTTTAATATGTGTCCAACATTTTCATTATATTTTTCCGTTAAAATATTATCACCTGCTTTGCCTTGGTACTTTGTTCAAAGTTTATTTTCTCTGCTTGTACTGGTTACGAATAAATATAGCCTGAAACGAACGTAGCGTACATTTGGGGTTCGGACGTGTGACTATAGCCTGGATGGAACACAGTGTACATTTGGCTTACGTAAATCAGTAACGTGACATCCCTCGCCCGAAAATCTCTTTTGCGTACAACATTTTGTTTTCTCCACTTGATGATTTTTTTATTTATTATAACTCAAGCGTTGTCATTTCAAATAAATGGCGCACTGAAAATGATTTAAAAAAATTATGATCTAATGTTAGTAAGTTAATACCTGCTGTCTATGGTACGAGAATTACGGGTTACTGTCTCAGCTGTTCGCCTTAGCGTAATGGGCGAGGAATTAGTTTGTGATGTACGAACATATTAGACGGTGGCTCGAAAACTACTAGGGCGCTGTAGACCAGCGCGCTCGGTCAGAGGGTTCGGGCATGGTAGGTCGAGAAAACTGATTCAACGAGGAAGCGATGAAAATAGAACAAAACAAACCAACGCCCACAAATTACCGATCAAACCCGCTGGCCACGGATCAAACCGAAGAACCATTGAAAAGAGAGAAAAAGAAAGAAGTGTCAACCAACACCGTCTGAAGAGAAGGTCTGTGTGCTCCTGTGCGACGTCACGCAGAATAGGTCGCGATCGCGTAGCTCACTGGCCGATGCGAGGCGGTGGGCTGTGGCCCATCAGCCAGCCAGTCAGCTACGCATTCCCGATCTACTCTGCACGACGTGACGTTGCACGGCAGTGCACAGGCCTTTTCTTCAGACGGTGTTCAAATGTTTGTAAAGTTTAAAGGGAACATGCACAGCGTGAAACTGCATAAGTGATTTTATAATATATTTTCACTTTTATTTGTCTTTGCACCTCTCACATGGTCCTACGCTGTTTGCACTTTTGTTGTATTACAAATGTCACTCGTACTGTTAAATATGTATTGTTTTATGTCTTGTACATATGATTTTTCTACTTTTATTCTAAGGCTGTATGATGTAAGATACTTATTAATATTGTGCTATACATTGTAAGAATCTCAATTCTATTGTAATGTTGTCACTGTAATAACCGCTGGCTGTATGGTCACTGTAACCAAAAGCCATAATAAAGAATTTAAAAAAAAAGCTTAAGGGTCATCAGTCCCTAAACTTACAAACTACTTATGAACTACCTTATACTAAAGACGACACAAACATCCATGCCGGAGGGGGAACTCGAACCCCCGACGGCGGACGGCCTCGTGCACCGCAACACGGCGCTCCAGCACGCGTGGCTAATCCGCCGCGGCTCAGGCGTTGTTTGTTGAAGGCTACCTGTAATAAAACATGAGTAAAATTCTCAACGAACAACCCAGAACGAACATGGAAGAACATAAACAAACAACCGCGAAAAATCGATCTTCCTGAACCACCACTGACAATTTTTCCCTCTTGCTTCCTAAAAAGGTTTTCACACACTCTTGTTAAGTGAACACAACTATATTCTGCAAGATTCCGAGTTGTTCAAAGGTAACAGCACTTTCTCTGAAAAGTGCATTTGTTCTCTTTCAAGAACATGACATGAAATACATAGCAACGAATTGTAAACATAGACTTCTATATTACATGTACATAAACTGGGGAGAGACTGTTACAATGACTGTTCTAAATGACGTATTGATAGTACAAACTTTGTAAATAAATTAAGTATCAGAGATGTGTGGAATTCAGTATTGGGGCTGCGGCGGAGCGGCCGAGCGCATTGATGCGCTATGCTACAATGCGCGAGGCTGTTTCACGTCGGGGGTTCGAATCCAAACTCGGGCATGGATGTTTGTGCCGCCTTTAGTATAAGCTAGTTCATAAGTAGTTTGTAGTTTCTGGGACTGATGACCCCTTACTTAAGTCCCATAAGCTCTACAAACATTTGAACTTTTGAATGCAGTATTACCACACTTTTTCCGTTTTTAATTTAAGCTGTAAAATAAAACGTAATCACGGTTTGAAATAAATTATTTGCTCTTTATTTTAGTGCAGAACAGAGCAACCTGAACGAAGTCATACCTGAACTACAGGAAAGGTAATACCATCTACGTTAAAAGCGTCCATAGCAACCATAGCAACATTGTAGTAGATGCATTGATTCTAATTAATGACTTTCAATATATTCCATAAATAGTGAATAAACGCTTAGAGCCGCGGTGGAGTAGCCGAGTGGTCTAAGGGGCCTCGCTGCGGAGCGCGCGGTTGCTCGCCGTCGGAGATTCGAGTTCTTCCTGGGGCGTGGGTATGTGTGTTGTCCTTAGGTTAGTTTACCTTATTTTAAGTAGTTTGTAGGCTACGGATAGATGAACACGCAATTTGGTCCGACAGATTTACAAGCATTTTTTTCGAAACGCTTAGAAAAACAAACAAGGAAATTCGTTCCCTTCCATTAAGGAACTACAGTTGCCACAGAAACCTATGTCTTGATTTATATACGAAACTACCTGTATCAGCACGTTGTTCAGAATGTTCTTTATTACAGTATCCTGTCAGTTTACGTGCATATGCTTCATAAAACCATTGTTCAATTCGTTGTGACGTATTTGACGACATGTTCGCGAGGTAGAACAGACACGCATTTTAGAGGGAACATTCTTTGATTTGCACAACTGTAAACATTGAATAACATAGCTCTATATAATTAATAAGAGTGCCCGAAACCTTTTCAGGGAAAAGGGAGTAGTGGCGGGTTCTGAACCACTGACCCTTAACAAAAATTTTTGTATAGCTTATGGGACTTAACTATGGGGTCATCAGTCCCCAAACTTACAAACTACTTATGAACTAGCTAATACTAAGGACGGCACAAATATCCATGCCCGAGGGGGGATTCGAACCCCCGACCGTAGTGAGCGTGCAGACCGTGCCTGGAGCGCCTCAGTCCCCTCGGCCACCGCGGCCGGCTGACGCTTAACATTACAATATTACAGCCCAGTGGGCTGCGCACTACACTACGGCTAATAGTTACAAGATTCGACCTTTAATCTCGTTCTTTTGATGGCTGTTGTTAACTGATGTTAATACGGCACTTTAGACACTATATTATCATTTATGGTAAGAAGAACGACGTGTTTTTGTTAATTGTTCAGTGCGCCAGTGCTTTGAAATGACAACGTGTAAGTTACAATAAGAAAATCATCAAATACGCAACACAAGATGGCTTATGCCAGAGAGAGTTCTGGGCGAGAAATGTCACGTGATATCTCCGAACGGCTGGTTTTCGTTAATTCAGTGGAGGGTGTCAAATCTCCGTTAGTTTTACAAATATCTCTCAAACGATACGAGATATGAAAAAACATAAGAGAGAAAACTTGTAGATAATATTCTCCTCTACAAAGTAGGTTATTCAATTTTCGTGCCAGATGAATGGTTCGTTTGTAATTACAGTTACATTACAAAAGAATTGTTTGGTGTTACTAATGTATTTTTTGTCCTAGAAAGCCGTGTTATAGCCATTGTGGAGGAATCAGAAATACACGGCTTTTAGATATTTTGCGTAAAGTTTTTACTGCGTTTCAGATTGATTCTGCTTTGCGGTTTTCAGTTTTAAGATGTAGGGAGAACGTCAAGTGATTGATATCACATTGTCTCGTGTCTTCTTTCAATATAATGGTAATGGACCTTTCCGTTTGTTTTGGCCCACTTTAGGTTAAGGTAGTAACACTAAAAGTGGGCCTTTGCGATCGTCTTTTGACAGCTCGAAATTTAAATGAAAATAACGGCTTAACCATTCATCTGTCACGAAAATTGAATAACCGAATTTGTAGACGAAAAAATTCTCTACAAAGTTTCTCTCTTGTGTTTTTTTTTCATATCTCGTATCGTTTCAGAGATATTTGCAATAATATCGGCGATTTTGGGATGTCTGTCTGTCTGTCCGTGACGTGTTCCACTTTTTAAAGTCCAACCGTTCAACCGATCAGCACCAAATTTTACAGACGTAATTGTAGACCGCCAAAGACCAGAACCTCCCATTTTCGAATTTTATTGTCGTATTGTTATTATACTCCATTAAGACGTAGTTGATTAGCACTAGTATAAACGCCTACGGGAGAATTGGCAATGGTAATACACCGAACAAGTAGTCTTATTGTGCAAAATATTAAAATAGTGCAAATAAAGGGTAACTGCAGCTACTTCGACTAATTTCATATAAAATGTCGTATTTCGACATCATAAATGCTGCTGACCCTACCAACAAGAAGTAATATCGTTATCAAGCTTGAAGAGCAGTGGTGACAATTGTCACCTTGTAGCACGCCGGTATTTATATCGAAAGGCTTTGATGTACCACAAATAAATGTTTGGGGTGATGACGAGTAGTGTGTGGTGTCCAGCAGTCTACATGAGTCCAGGGTATTAAAGAGGGAATGTCGATTAATGGAATCGTACGGCTTTTTGAACATACTTACGAATGAGCGGATACCTTCAATTTGCCATATGATGTTCATAGCTTTCAAGTAGGAAATGTTTTGTACACGGGATCGCCCTGGTCGGAAGTGCGCTTGGTTTTTCCCATTTCATGTGTTTTTGCTGCCCTTCAGTTCTCTGACGAAGACAAGCTGAAAAGGTCTTGTAAATGACCTAAAGTAGAAAAATTCCACTGTTTTTATTAACATCGAACTTGTCACATTTTTATATACTATTGGGTGCATGAGTGTATAAAGGGGGACAACAAGATTAGGCGGCCCGATTAATTTAAAGGCCAAGAACAGATCGTTTCGCATGCCCTGTTTCCTATGTGCGAGTGTTGCCAACTCTAGCGGTCTTTGGAGCTTCAGCTTGGTGTTTGAATCGTCAAATAGAAGCAATATAATAGATGGTATACAGTTCACGTCAAAATTCATACCAGCTTAACTGACGTATCATTTATTTTAGGAAGCGTTATTCGAGCACACAAGAAAAAAGAAGGCATTTGTGTTCCAGTCGCAATCTAATCGCCACTCGACTCCAGGTCCTCTAGGCTCACGTCATTGGCGCACCATCTGTTGGAGCGTCATTTACGTGTACAACGATCCGCACCAGATCTTAAATCGTTTCGTTTTATCTCTGACCGTCAAGTTTACGGGTACTTAGTCAGGGCTGTGTTAACAAAAGGGCAGGTTCTGGACAAAACTAATTAAAAAATAAGGCAACTAAATTCTGTGACCCCGCTGACTTCTTCTAGACCTGGTAACTTTTTGTCGAAGTACAGTAGGAAAGTAAGGGGAACATTTTTAGTTCCATGACATCAAACATACCTTCGATGATACTACTTTATTATGAATGAAAAATATTGTAAGTTTTGGAGGCCTGTTGTCCTCCTGAAACTACAGGTATACTGCCTTCAGAGAATCCCTTACCCCACTTTAATTGCCTTCTAAACTTAATCCTTCAGTCAACAATTACCTGGACATCGTTCGATTTCGTTCATGGAATCTGCGTTAGTAATCCCAACCGCGTGGAAATTACCGTACGCTCTAAGACGCCTTTCTGCGGATTGCGCAGCTGCTTTCCTTTCGAGTCCCCCATCGGGCATCGGTGTGTATGTTGTCCTAAGCAAAAGTTACTTTAAACAGTCTGTAAGTCTGGGGAAATGATGACCACTGTAGTTTGGTCACATAGATTTACAAACATTAAACATTTTTTTGTACTCCCAGCTGATCATTTATTTATTTGTGTGTTCATGTGAAACTTAAATATTCTGTGTTGCACTACCAAATAACGTATGTTGGAGGATAGGGAACCTATCGTTACTTAATTATGTGCGGTCGTTGAAGTTAGGATATCACAGTGACGAAGAGATTACTCAGGACGAAAGGAAATTAGACATGTAGACTAAAGAAAACTAAACTAAGAAAACTTTCCTACAAGTGTAGCGCACCGAAAAATTTAAACACATGTTGGATACTGCTTCACGCAGCCTCTCTGATATGAAGACATAGTCACTTCAGTTCCATTTCCTCTATTACTACTGGTACATTCAAGATGGATGTTTTTGAGGCCAATGAAGAACACGATTGATGGGGGAAAGGAATTTGTCAAGGCGTGTTTTTTGAAGCGACGAGCTGAGCAGGTAGGCGAGCACGAACGCGCCGGAGACACAAAGGCGGCCCCGGCAATTATGCACCGCTAATCGGTGGCGCCGCTGGAGCATGCTAATCACGTCATTGTCACACCAACACCGAGCGACCCTCAGATAGAGAGGGCATCTGGTGCGCTCTTGCTGGTGCAGCTGAAATGGCCAGGACTGTATAACCCAGCGAATGCAAGATTTAAGGACAAATACAAATTTATCTTAAACATCCTTTGATGCACTTGTATGGAACGTAATAATATCTTACAAATATTACGATCTTAATGATTTTAGTAAGTTTTAAAGATATCTTTCGACATTTTGGTATCGTTAACATATTAAAGCGAGCCGAAAGAACAGACACCACATATGAATAACTTATAGAATACTAGCTGTAAACCCGGCGTTGCCCGGGTATTTATTTATTTATTTATTCCTGTCATTTTCAGTTATATATTCATTTGTATAAGGTCTGTACGTCTGTAAAATCTCTTGGGAATAGTAATAGCTTAAAACTTGGTGCGTGAAGGGCCGGTTTTTTCCATGAACGTCACTATTTATGTGATCATATGAAGTACCTGTCGTACTGTGATACAATTCAGAAAGTACACTAAAGTATATGCGTGTATACTGTCTATAAAATTTCCTGCGGCTACAGTTTGTATAAATTTTAACGTCATCTAAATGCCGTAGTTTTAGTCCATGAACAGCGGAACGTTACTGTTTATGTTCTCATATCTTATGAACTATGTGTCGTACTGTGATTCAATTTAGATCGTACATTCAAGTATATGTGTGTATACTGTCTGCCAAATTTCCTACGGCTACAATTTGTAGTGGACAAATTATAAATAGTAACATCATACCGAATGCCGTAATTTTACTCCATAAACAGTGGAAAAGTACTAAGAGAGAATCTTTTTTTCCTTTCAACGTTTTGCTCTGGTCGTCAGCGAGGAACAGTTTAATAAAGGTTTGAAATTATGTTTAAAGTTGGTTGCAAGTCGCTAAGTACTCTCATAGTCATATAGCGTATTCATAAAGTCTCGCCACATTATGTGGCAGTTTTTTGCGATTCCTGTTCATGATGTCATATCTTCTAAACAATGTGTCGTATGTCATTCTTAATCCTGCAACAATTGTTACCCCACGGTAAGGAATGTGTGTACCAAATTTGGTTGAAATCGGTCCAGTGGTTTAGGAGAAAATGAGCTGCATTGTTGGTAAATGCAGCAGTTTTCAGCGCATCACAATGTTTATGACGTCATATCTCGTGAACTATGTATCGTACCTGATTCTTACACTTGTGGCGACCGTCCTCATGGACTGAAGCTTACGGGTATAAAATTTGGATCAAAACTGTAGATTTGTATGCAACACGTACAAACATACGGACACACTGCTTTATATATTAGAAGAAGATGCCTATGACCCGCAATGTCCATTCTTCATTGCGGAGACATTCCTAGATCGTTACTCTTACGGAAATTAATTTCAAAAAATAATAGTGAGTTTGAGTAATAGTGAGCACGGAAAAGTTGAGTATGTGTATATGAAGGAGGAAGTTCTTGAATAATCCGTGCAGCTGTCTGCACAGTGGTGTAAGGGTCAGCGCAACTGCCTAGGAAGCAGGAGACCCAGGCTCGAATCCCGGCATTTTCAACTTCACCCATTCGCAGTTAATATCATAATTCAGTGAATATTAATAGACAGTAACTGCAGCATCAAATGTGGTGTCTGTTCTTTCGGAATGAACGCATAACGCGAATATATATACCTTTTACAAACTTTTGAATATAATAATGGGTTAAGTGACTTACATTGGATGAACGAGTATTGCAAATCTGTCTTACATTCGGTCGGATGCAAGACAAATTCACATGCATTTCCTCATCTGACTTTCGCAGATTTTCATGTTTCTCTTTCTTATATATTTTTAAGCAAAATGTGATAATTTCCATTCCAAAGAAAGCAGGCGCAGACAGGTGTGAAAATTACGGAACCATCAGTCTGAAAAATCATGGTTGCAAAATATTAACACGAATTATTTACAGCAGCTCGAAAAGCTGGTAGAAGCTGACCTCGAGGAAGATCAGTTTGGAACACCGGAGGCAATACTCACTTTACGGCTTATCTTAGATGATAGATTAAGGAAAGGCAAACCTACATATCTAGGTTGAAACGAGACTGCCATTTCGTTTCATTGCTCTGATGTCTCATTATATCAACTTAATGAATGAAATTGGAATTGATTCACTTGGGAATGGCTTGGAACACTTTACGGCAGGTGTTGAAAACTGAAAGAGCAATTGTAGAAACAGATGGCGAAGGTGTACATTTTATATCTTTCCTGTTATAAGTCACTCTCCTCTTTTCCCCATAGTTGTGTACTATGGAGTGCGAGTGGAATGTATTAATATTTCTTTCGGTGTTGGTAACATGGGAAATATTGTAATCTTTGGTTGTGGCTATGTAGTTGTGGCAAGGACTGACTTGCAGCAAAGTTTTGTTTGAGGGTTGAAGTAGAGGGTCGATCTGGTCAAGCCAGGGGTTGCGAAGGCGGTGGAGTAACGGACCCTCGATGTCCAGCCAATCGGGGCGCTCCGCCCTCGCGAATTTGAAGAGGGGACGGTTGGCCTGGGTGGCGCCTAAGGAGAGAAAGAGATCGGTTCCTGGCCTGGCGGAGGGCGGACGTGAGGAGAGCTGCTCGCTGGTGTCGCGGAGGTTTTGGTAACGATTTGGTGAGAATATTCAGCAATGTTGCTCATGGTGACGCTTTCACCACCGGTTGTTAGGGGACGCAATCAATAGGTGTCAATTTTAACATTTTTTGATGACTTCAAGTGATAGAACCATACCGAGAGGGTGTGTTTGCTTTGTCGTGCGTTAAAGTTGCTGCTAAGTCGGTTATTGATTACATTATCACGGGGAGTATCAGTTCGTTGAACATGTTTCTGTATTTGTTTCCGGTACATATTCATTTTGAGGGTCAATATTCAAATTTACAGTGATTTTCCTTCTAACTAGGACTTTGCGCGCGAAATGGATAAATTGTAGTTTGTGATTCCAGTTGGTTCAATGGGAGTCTTTTATTAGTTATAATTTATTTCTTGTGTGTTTTATATTTCTTTAATGCATAAATGTGTAGGATTACTCTCTGAATAATGACGGTTTGCTTTGTGCAATGTGATCAGGGTGTACGTTGTACCACGTGGTGGTCAGTATATAATAAGTCTGGTAACAGAAGGCTGTTGCATTTGCTTACCCTGCTCATGCAATAGTGTTATGGAAATTATTTAGCGTGGTGGTAATTATTTTAAATTAAATTTCAGTAACTTGGTTTTTGTGTGGAGGCCACACTGATCACGTATTTTCACCACTTAGATGGACATTGTAATGTTTTGTGATCCCCTGTCGTGTTCTAGCAATGATCAGAAGGTCGGTAATGCAAATCCCATTCACGGGTAATATTTTGTGTCCGTTCACACCACTTTGCTGCCCCTGGAGCGCAACGGCCGGACGGATTCAAATTTGATGGCTCACGCAGTAATTCTTCTTTGCGTGCCTTGTGTGAATGTGGTAAATCATAGCGGGGAATCAGAGGAAACTCCTTGCTTCCATATCCTTGCTAGTGACGAAATTAACCTGTCTTTTTTGGAACCTTGCTAGGAGGCCCATTCAGATGATAGCAACAAAAGGTTGCACTTCAATTCTCTTTTCATGTTAATTAACATCACACAATGTTTATCTTAAAGAATTAGTGGTTAAATAAATAACGATTTTATCCCACATGCGAGTCGAAGCAATTTCTAAATGTTCATATGACCCTATTCAGCACTAATAATTCCAATCTTAACGTCTTTCCTGTGGCCTGCAATGGTGCACTGAAGCATAAATAACAAAGTAACGTATCCGTTCCATTTGAGTACGTATATTGGTTCCGATTAATTAGGTCAGATGCGTTTGTAATGTTATCCGTTGCGCGGGTCAATCTTATGACTCTTCAATTTCATTAAAGTTGTTGGGCGTGCTTATTTCGCACGTGGCGGGAACCCATATATGTACTCCAACTGGATAAAGCCTGCGTAGGCAAGTCATTCCACATAGAAACGTGTGGGAGTCATATTGCATCGCAATAGCTTGCAGTAGGCACCTTCAGTGTACAGGTTATCGGGCATAGTGTCAGACAGAATGGTAAAGTAAACAGTCCAGACACGAGGATATATATAAAATAAAATTAAAAACTTCGACGGGTACGTTACAAGGTTTTATAGATTTCGAGAAAGCTTTTGACAATGTTGATTGGAATACACTCTTTCACATTCTGAAGCACGCAGAAGTAAAATAAAGGGAACCGGAGGTTATTTACAACTTGTACAAAAACCAGACGGCGGTTGTTAGAGTTGAAGGGCGTGAAAGGGATGCAGTGGTTGGGAAGGAAGTAAGACAGGGTTCTAGCCTTTCTCCAATGTTATTAAATTTGTAAATTGAGCAAGCTTTAAAGAAAAGCAAGGAGAAATTTGCAGAAGCAATTAATATTCAGGGTGAAGAAGTAAAAACATTGCGTCTTGCCGATGACATTGTAATTCTGTCAAAGTCAGCAAAAGACCTAGAAGAGCAGTTGAACGGAATGGACAGTGTGTTGAAAAGAAATCGAAAATGTTGAAATGTTTTTTGAGCTTATAGGACTTAACTGCGGAGTCATCAGTCCCTGAACTAACAAACAACTTATAAATTAGCTTATACTAAAGACAACACAAACATTCATGCCCGAGGTAGGATTCGAACCCCCGACGCGGAACGGCTTCGCGCATCGGAGCATAGCGCCTCAATGCGCTCGACCACTCCGCCGCAGGCGATGTTGAAGGAATTAGATTAGGTTACGAAACAATAAAGAAGGTAGATGAGTTTTGTTACTTGGGGAGTAAAAGAACTCGTGATGGTCGCAATACAGAGGATATAAAATGCAGAATGGAAATGGGAAAATGGAAAATGGAGTGTTGCCTTTTATGGGAGTGAAACTTGGACGATAAACATTGGTGATAGGAGGAGGATAGAGGGATTTTAATGTAGGGCTACAGAAGAATGCTAAAGATTAGATGGGCTCATCGCGTAACTAATGAGGAGGTACTCAACAGAATGGGGGAGAAATGTAATTTTTGGCAAACCTTGACTAAAATAAGGGATAGATTGGTGGGACACATTCTTAGACATCATTGAATCGTGAATTCAGCATTGGAGGGAAGTTTTGGGGGTAAAAATCGCAGAGGGAGACCAAGAGATGAATACAGTAAGCAGATTCAAACGCATGGATGTTGCCGTTCTTATGAGGAGATGAAGAGGCTATCTCAGGATAGAGAGGATAGAGAAGGGTGGAGAGCTGCATCAAATCAATCTCCGAACCGAAGACCACAACAACAACAAATTAGTCGTATTAGAAAACGCACTCTCATAAGAGAATGCTGAAGAAAACTGCAGCATAACGACAATCTCTGTTTTACTTTGGTGCGGTAATATTGTCGAATAGTAATCCAGACGTTGCATGAATCTGATTAATGGTATCTAAGCTTTAAAATGAGGTTGTTTTTAAGGTTTGCTAGTCTCTGCTCTTCAACAAGTTGAAGGTTGCAAGCACTGGAACGTGCGAAAGGATTTCTTGTCCAGTCGACTGTACCGGTTTGTGTCGAGTCTTGGGAAATATATGTCTAACCTCTCTTTTAATTGTAGAGAAGGATCATGAATCAGTGGTAGCATTTTATTCCTAAGTTCACATTTAGATGTCAATGGATACGTTATTACTTTCTTTGGTTTTTTCTCAACTATTGTCTTTATCTCTTCACATCGCAATTTTTTCTGTGTCGGAAAGGAGATTTGCACTCTTGCCTTGTAGACTAGCATTTGTCCTGTTGAGTATTTCAAATAAACCAGAAAGTAAAGCCAGCGCCGCGCGGGAGTAGCCGAGCGGTCTTGTGCGGCACGTTACGGATCGTGCGGCCTTCCGCGTCGGAGGTTCGAATCCTTCCTTGGACATGGATATATGTTGTCCTTAGGTTAGTTTAACTTAGCTTGTAAGTCTAGGGAATAATGAACAACGTAGTTTGGTCCCATAAGAATTACAAACATTTGAACATTGTTGTAAAGCCAGCTTTATGTTACTGAGCTTGACGTTTCATTTATCCACAGACCCGATTTAGGTTTCTGGCTCAAGTAACTGCATCATTGTGTCCTTAAGTTCATACACATGATTAACCCGTTCGGGACGCGAGGCCTGTATACGTGGCCCGACGCGGCAGTCGCTATGGGACACGAGGGCTGTGGACCTGGCCCGATTGTCGCGTCACACACCCTGTGCTGTATCTGTGGACTGGCTTGGAGTATCAACACGAGACGGGGCGCATTCTGTTGGGGAAAAATGTGAATTATTTTGACAAAAGGGTAATTGTTCTGGCTACTTTCAAGCGGGGATCGTTAACGCTTACTTGCTATACGTCATCATAGCACAGAAAAGAGGAGATATACCATTTGCAGTTTTTGAAGAGTCTCTTCAAGAAACTTGTGAACGACGACAGAGCTCAGCCAATCCCATCGAGGAAGAGGCCACGCTCTGAGCATGGTGACCTACAAAATACCATGCTATCGGAAGAACGGACACCGGAAAACAAGGTGACTGTGTCGTCTGCAGTGATCGCTCCCAGCCAGGAGGGCGAAAACGGCCCCCCCATTTTTTGCGAAACTTGTCTGTCCAACTCTTCCTTTCATGTGCCAGAGTGCTTCAACAGGTATCACAAAGTAGCAAAGTACCAAAAGGACTTGTAAACTATGCTTTCCTATCGAAAAATCGACATGCCAAAGTTGTAAAGTTTATGTTACAAATTTCATGAAATTTTGTAGTTTATTGACATAAATCAAATTTTTCATCCCTGAAAATAGACTTTTTATTTTTCTTCCCACGGACGTCCCATAACAGATAAAATTTACAGAATAAGACACAACTAATTGTAATATGTGTAATTCAATTCATCGTCTCCCAACATATATGTATATATAAAATAAAATAAAATAAAAAGAAAAGAAAAACTACAGGGAAATAATCAAAGTTTCCATTTATTACTATTTTAACACCACCGCCAAGACAAAAAGTTCGCGATATGGCATAATGAAAATAGTAATCCAGTAAAGAGCGTGTTTTAAGCTTCATTTACAAAAAAAAAAAAAAAAAAAATGTCACCGATAAGTCAAGAACTGTAGATCTGATAAGTGACGTAAGAAGCCTAAGGGGTATGGAACCCGCACAGCGCTTAAAGCAGCCGCGCCGAATTGCTTCGCTTTGGGAAAACGCGCTCCGTCCCAGAAGGATGAAATACTTCGATATCCAGCGGACTTCTGTATGAAGGAGGAGATTACAATGCTGCATTCCCAGCTCGTTACGTATTTGAGCGAAATGTCTTGTCTTGAAAGGACTTCTCTTAATATAGTTTATCTTTTCAATAGTCTTATCGAAAACTGTTTTGAAATCCTTTCCAAGGGATTTTGCTATGAGCGATTCTCTATAAAGAAAGTATTGCGTAATAATCAAGTCTCGTATCGTTTTTTCTTCAGTGTGATGACTCTTCTAATGTAAATGGTCCCTGAAAGGGCGTCATCTTTGCATATTATACGTCGACACACATTTTCCACGACAAATTCATGTTCTCCATGTTTGCATTTATTACCTCAAATATGTCTATGCCTTTCATATTTGAGGGAAAAACCATGATATCTTCATAAATGAAACGGAGAAAAATGCGAGTTCAGGTAGGCTACTTACGTCGGTTGATTCTTACATTTGAACTGCCATGATGGACGTTCGAACCGGGACCCACAGTTTGATAGTGCTAGCCCAGTGCCGCTATACTGCAGACGGCGCTCAGAAAATCGCACATGTTTGTGAGTACCCAAGCTGCAGCATTAAAACAAAAAACGGTAATTACTCGAATTAACTTTTGATCCCCCATATATTAATAAAAATGCTCATCTTTAGACGACCGCGGCGGATTGGGCGTGCGTACTTGGGCGACGTGCTGCGGTGCACGCGCCGTTCGCCGTCGGAGGTTCGAGTCCCCCCCTCGGGAATGGGTGTCTGTATTGTCCTTAGGTTATTTTACCTTAGTTTAAGTAGTTTAGAAGCTAGGACTTATAACCAAGCAGTTGAGTCCTATAGATTCACAAACATCTTTAGACTATTTTTTGATGTATAACACTGACCACGTTGTTTTTCATGATTAACTTTGACCCAGATTTTTTGAAAAACTACTGCCTAGCAACAAGAGGGAACACGTATCTCTTTACATTCAATTTAGAATGTCCTTGCAAAATTCGATCGACATCTGTGACTCACATGTCAGACCCATCCTTGTAAGACTAACAATGAAGAAACGCTCGCTGTCTAACTCAATCATGAAACAAATGCAACACTGAGTCTGTTGGTTGCAACGGATAGTTCCAGTGCTAAATGTCGTCGGATCAGACAGCAAATTGGCGATTGACAATACGGACAATCGCGAATCCGAATAACTGAGTTCCCGATAATCGAGTCGCCAATGTATTGAAATTCAACATACCGATCACTCGTTTAATACGTGGTCTATGGTGCACTGAATTAAGAGAAGGATTAGTTGCAAATCAGTCTTCCGAGTACTATAGAGAGGATTTTTATATTATTTCATCACAAGGATTTATTTTTTTACAATCTGAATTTCCTAGTCTCGCGACACCAGTGATACTATAATCTGATTACAATTACTTGCTAGTAGACAGTTCACGTTCTAGAGCTGCTTTCTTCATGTCAGAGCGCTCAACGTAATGCCGACCGGTTCCCAGTGCAATATTCAAATATTAGTAAATGTATGGGACATAACTAATGTGGTTATCATTCTCTAAGCTTACACTTAAACTAACTTAAGCTAACCTAAAGACAACACACACACACACACACACACACACACACACACACACACACACGCCCACGCCCGAGGGCCCGCGGCGGAGTAGCCGTGCGCACTGGGGCGCCGTGCTGCGGTGCACGAGGCCTTTCGACGTCGGGGGTTCGATTTCCCCCTCGAGCATGGGTGTTTGTGTTGTCCTTAGGTTACTTTAACTTAGTTTAAGTAGTTTGTAAGCTAAGGACTGATAACCAAGCAGTTAAGTCCCATATATTTACAAACATTTGATTTGAACGCGCGAGGAAGGACTCGTACCTCATACGAGGAGCAACCAGGCGCTTTACAATAAGGCGCCTTCCCTGTTGTTAAACTGCCACAACAACTACTCAGTTCAGTTCCATATCCTTATCAGGATCTCATTCTTAATTTTCGTTTTTGCCTATTCGTAAGTCTGCCATTTTTGTTTCGCATTTCACTGTTTAACGATAGGCGCGGTGAAGTGGCAGAGCATTGTTGACTTTTTTCAACTTACTGATTACCATAGAAAAAGCAAGACTTTTTGACGGTGTTAACGAAATTCATATTCACGAATAGCACTACGTACGCGCTTATGAATCCTTTCATACAAGGCGTGATTTAACGTTAAATGTACAAATATTGTGTTACAGATCGCAGCTTTCATTAATTACAGTGGCTTCGTATGAATTACGCGATAACGAGCTCTTCGAAGCCTACAGTTTTCGGTTGTTACTGGGTGTGACCAAAGAAAACACCAATTTCAATGTGAAGCGCAGGGATAAAGTCATTGTCCCATGTGCCAAGGTTCGTGAGTTCGAATTACATCGTGTACGATACTTTCAATTTCCAAATCAAAATTACTTTGCTTGTTGTTTTCATTTTCTTAATTGAATTGTTTGGTTCTAATTACCTTTACTATGTTCAAGCCGGCCGCGGTGGCCGAAGGGACTGAGGCGCTTCAGTCACGGTCTGCACGGCCACTACGGTCGGGGGTTGTGAGATTACCGCCCAATAGAAATACTGGTAATTAATAGCATTTGATAATTAAACAGTATGAAGTTCACTGCAAACATTGACCATGCCAATGCACTAAATGTTACACAATTTTAATCTTATTAATTAAGGTAGCAATGTATGTACACAGTTGGGTGACAACATTTATAGTTAGGCCATAGGTAGAAATTCTCCACGTTGAGATTTGCTGTGTGCTTGTAGCTGACGGGAGGCCAGCGAGCAGGCCGATGTTGGTGGCTTGTTCCAACTTAGGATTTTACAGTTCGTTTCCGGTGAGGGGAGAGAGGGACAATGGCGAGTGCCAGGCACAGTGCAGTGCACAAATATTGTAATACTACTGGCATTTGAAGTAATACGATGCAGTTAGGAACCTTTAAGGCCCTCATTACAAAATAGCCTGTTGATAAATAAACAATACATTAGCTGATATAGTCACATCTAACGTAATATATTTAATTGACAATGAAAAGTAATAAATTACCAACGAAGACAAGACAGTTACACAACTAGCATGGCAATGTTTGTTTATAAAAATAATATATTAACTATTTTTCATTTTATTTTCAATCAATCTTTTGTATTTTACCTTGAAATATTCAGTTAAAGCAGTTATCTGTGGTATAAGAAATTGCACAATTATGATAAACAGTACAAAGGATGTTTATATTAATATAAAAACGTAAGAAAATATTTGTTTAATGTGTAGTGTAATTATTTTGATTTTAAGTAAGGTTTTAGAAATGTATTGGCTGAGCGCTGTACGTTGGCAAATCGGTTATAACAGCTTACATGGGGAAGTTGATGACGTAGGGGAAAAAACCCCGGCAGTTGAGTTTTGGCGCGCGCGGGCGAGGGCAGGAAGTGAGGACTCCAGAGAGCACTTGGTGTGGCTGGCCTGGCGGCGTCGCTCTGCTTCAGTCGGCATGTGGATCTCGAGGTGGTGAGATTTGTCTTTGGCAATCGCCACATGTGGTTGCTCGTCGTAGACTGCACCAAGTTAAATCGAGTGCTACTGTGTGTTTGTGAATATTTAGCCGGTGGAACAAGGTGTGCATCGCATTGAATTAAAGTGACTGTTATTTGTTAATGTAACACGTGTCGTCGCATAGGCATGAACATAAACGGTGTTTGAGACAGCCACGTGGTGTGAAAACAATTCGCGACAAATATTCATTTTGTCTGGGGGCTCTCGAGCTATAACTTTATTTGATAAATGTGCCGACGTACAGACGTATCAGCCACAGGGTTCAAGTATTGTGAAATTAACAACATAAAGTGAACTTTCACGTGTTTTCAAAAATAGTAGTTAGTACACCCTTTTCTCTCATGAACTTGATTTTATTATGAATTTGTTTTGTTAATCATATGCAGGGAAGGAAAGCTGCGAACGTGTGATATCATCCCCTAGAAAACGAGTCAATTGCAATCACAGTTTCAGTGTTTTTACATGTTTAGGAATTTGGTTCGCAGCTGGTGGTTGTGAGTTTGAAAAAATTAAACTTTCTCTATTTTAAACTCTCACCCCGACCTTCACCCTCGCATTTGGGGGCTCGTCCGGGATAAGTTCACGTTGGACTTGCTCGGACGAAGAGATTAGGGTGTGAATAGAACAGTGAACAGTTACGAACGGTTGCAAGGAGATCGGCAATCGCGTCGCGTGGTTAACGGCGGTTAGTGACTGGCAGAGTTCGGGCGCGGGCATCCGTAACCGGCGATCGACGGCGCATCGGACCGGCAGCAGTGGGCGGCGGCGCACGGGATCCACGCACTCAAATTTCATCTTCGGCAACGGACGGCAGTGATCGTGGGGACTTCGCAAGTCCTCAACGGAGCGTCGGGGCCCAGCAGCTTCGATTCTACAAAGGATAATGGATGCATTGATGACATATTCCAGCCACAGCTTCTACGACAGACGGCAGCGAGCGTTGGGGACGTCGCAGCTCGTTGCAGCAACTTCTGAATTAAAAGATAAGTAAAGCAGCTGGCGCTATAAATTCTTGTGTGTTAATCAAGCTTTCTTGTGATACCGATAATGGATAGGGTTTTTAAAAAGTCGCCAAGCGACGTAATTTCAGAGAGTAGCATGTCAGAAAGTCCAGAGAGGGTAAATACTGGGGGAATGTTGTTGACACCAGAGATAGTCGCAGCCATGTTAGCGAGTTGTAGCTCAAGTTTAGAATCAAAAATAGAAAATTCATACTCACGTTTAGAGTCAAAAATAGAAAATTCATACTCACGTTTAGAATCAAAAATAGAAAATTCAAACTCACATTTAGAATCAAAAATAGAAAATTCAAACTCACATTTAGAATCAAATTTAAGATCAGAAATAGGAACTGTAAAATCAAAATTGAAAGCAGACTTTAAGGCAGACATTGGGGCATTACAAAATTCAATGTTTGCATTAAAGGCAGAAATAATCACAGACATTGACAAACAGATAGGAAGTCCAACAGAACGGTTTGAAAACAGGGAAAAGGAGATACATGCCAGAATTGATGCTATTGAGACTGAGGTAGGAGGCAAGTTAGATGCTGTGAAACAAATATGTGATCACAGGAATGAGGGCACTATGCAGGCGTTGGCTGAGGTTGACAAGAGGATGGTGGCAGGTATTGAGGAAACAAAAACTTTGTTGTCAGGAAAATTAGAAAATACAGAATGTAACTTTAGGAAAAAGATAGAACAAGTAGTGACAGTAAACTATACTGCGATTGAGAAGGTGAAAACTAGAATAAATAATCTAGAATTGTGCACTGCATCAGGAAACACTAATTGGTCCATGGTGCAGACACCTAATGGAAGAAAGTTTTCAGGAGTGAGTAATTATCACCCAGTGGATTTTTTGGCTGCATGCAAGGACCAATTTGTGCCTGGTATGTCAGTCCAGTGTAAAATGAAGTTAGCAAAGAGAATGCTTGACTGTTCTGCTCACACTTGGGCAAATCAGTGTGCTGATAAATTTGTAACTTTTGAGGCGTTTGAAAAGTTGTTTTCAAATAAGTATTGGGGGAGGGCCAAGAAAGCTAAGATACAAAATGAATTCTTGAACGAACCATACTATATGAAAGGGAACCCAGAATTTGAAGTAATCATTTAGGAGGAGCTGTTTATTCAAGATTTATTAGTCATAAAGGGACTTTGTTTAAATCTAATGTTAGGAAGTGATTTCCCATGCAAATATGAAGCTCAGTTGAAGTATAAAGATGAAGTGTTAGAATTGAGTCTGGAGGAATGCATGAAGAAGGTGAAATTCAAAAATGTTGTAAGTGATAAAGATTTAATTGCATGTTTACACAAGTAACTGCCATAAACCAGTGTAAATTATGAAATATGAGATTCAATGCATTGTAGATAGTAGGTTCAGAATTTGTGTATATTTGTTCTGTGGTCTGTGTTAGTATCTACTTGTGTGTTTAGATTTAAGCACTGGGGTCAAGTTTACAAGTGTTCTTTGTAAATGTTTTTCTTTTGTTGTTTGTGTTAAAACATGTGCTTGTATCAGATTTGCAGTTCAACAGTGGTACATGAAGTAAATATGTATGTATGTATGCCAACACTAAAGGTTAGAGGAAGTGGGAGTGTACTGTTTATGTGTGTGTATATGTGAGCAGGGCTGGATATGTGGTGTGAGTTGTGGGGTGACTCGGAGAATGAGAAAGTGGTGGACACTGATGCAGGCAGTGGGGTCTGTGGCTTAGATAAATTGTGATGAAAATGTCAGCTGACAGTGTTGCATATGTGGGTGTGACTGACCATATGGGTCAGAAGTGAGGAATGCATGTTTGTTGTGGCTGTTTTGGCTAAAGGTGGGTTGGATTGAGAAATGTTTCAATGAGAGAAAGTGTTTGCTCTTTAATGTCTGTCTCTTTGAGTGTTTGGTAGGTAACGTGTCTAATAGGGAATGCTCTGTAGTGTTATATTAAACTAATTCTGATAACACATTTTGGTTTCTTTAATGGTGCTCAACTGTTGACTGAACAATTTCTGCAACAACAGTTGACGAGAACTATTTTTCTGTCTAGCCTGAGTATCAATAGGGTTTGGTGATATTTTATTTAAAAATTTAGATGTTTTGTGATAAACTAATTTTGAGATTAGACTTTAACCTTAGATATTTTATTGTGGGGAGTACTTGTGGAAAGCACATGAGGCTGATGACGGAGATGCAAATTTAACCTCACACCAGTAGAAATAATTTCTTTTGGTGCAAGGGGGTAGGATTTGTATTTATGTTTGTAGGTGTCATTATGATAGAAGAGAAAATTCTCTATGATAACATTCTTTTGGTAGTATTATTTGAGCTTTAAGATATATTTTTGACACAGGCAGGTTGTTGATTTATATTTGATGGAGTACTACTCCAAGTAGGCCACATATTCTCTTGTCTGTTTCATCTGAAGCTATGGCTGATGAGAGTGCAGGCATGATGGTTTGGGTTAATCTGATAATGACTAACACCAGCCACTTTCAGTTCTTAATACTGTTGATTTACATGTTACTGTACATGTCTCAATGCTTAGTTTCAATTGCACCAAGTCTGGATGGCAGGGGGGTGGGATACAAATCCAACCGAATCCTGGTGTCCAGACAAACTTTTGTCTATGTTGACTCATGAGTGCCTTCTGCTCTTCCTGTTCCATGTAGGGTGCATATGACGTGTGTGAACAAGAACGCTTGATCCAGTGCCATGAATCTAAGCTGCAACAGCATGTTGGTTGAAATGACGGAGACATAGGACTGTACACCATGGACCAGAGTTGCTGCAACGATGACTCTGGGGTTCACAGTGTCAAAGTGGTGAGAGATTTCCTTCAAACAAGTGGAGTGTACACCGTCAAAAGTTTTTATAGTGACAATTCTAGATTTTCCATGTAGGACAAGGTTCTCTAAAGACTAAAGTTTAATAATATTATAAATTTGGTGCCAATTCTGTATATAAGCAACAGGCACACTTAAAATTCATGGATGTAATTAGTTATAAGGATCCTTTTCTTAAAAATATGCACACACTATAAGTGGTCTTAATGGTACAAATATTGGGAAATTATCTCACTGCCCTGTTTATTTTTTATTTATCTATTTACTTATTTTTTGCATTAGTTGAGGTCATAATTGGCATAGTGTTTGAGCCAATCCGATTCAATAATTTTGAAATTTAAAAATTTTGCTCATTTGAATGTATTAATTTTGGTGCTACTTGCGCCATCCTGCACATGGTTTGGATGCCGCAAGTGGGGGTATTGTGAGATTACCGCCCAATAGAAATACTGGTAATTAATAGCATTTGATAATTAAACAGTATGAAGTTCACTGCAAACATTGACCATGCCAATGCACTAAATGTTACACAATTTTAATCTTATTAATTAAGGTAGCAATGTATGTACACAGTTGGGTGACAACATTTATAGTTAGGCCATAGGTAGAAATTCTCCACGTTGAGATTTGCTGTGTGCTTGTAGCTGACGGGAGGCCAGCGAGCAGGCCGATGTTGGTGGCTTGTTCCAACTTAGGATTTTACAGTTCGTTTCCGGTGAGGGGAGAGAGGGACAATGGCGAGTGCCAGGCACAGTGCAGTGCACAAATATTGTAATACTACTGGCATTTGAAGTAATACGATGCAGTTAGGAACCTTTAAGGCCCTCATTACAAAATAGCCTGTTGATAAATAAACAATACATTAGCTGATATAGTCACATCTAACGTAATATGTTTAATTGACAATGAAAAGTAATAAATTACCAACGAAGACAAGACAGTTACACAACTAGCATGGCAATGTTTGTTTATAAAAATAATATATTAACTATTTTTCATTTTATTTTCAATCAATCTTTTGTATTTTACCTTGAAATATTCAGTTAAAGCAGTTATCTGTGGTATAAGAAATTGCACAATTATGATAAACAGTACAAAGGATGTTTATATTAATATAAAAACGTAAGAAAATATTTGTTTAATGTGTAGTGTAATTATTTTGATTTTAAGTAAGGTTTTAGAAATGTATTGGCTGAGCGCTGTACGTTGGCAAATCGGTTATAACAGCTTACATGGGGAAGTTGATGACGTAGGGGAAAAAACCCCGGCAGTTGAGTTTTGGCGCGCGCGGGCGAGGGCAGGAAGTGAGGACTCCAGAGAGCACTTGGTGTGGCTGGCCTGGCGGCGTCGCTCTGCTTCAGTCGGCATGTGGATCTCGAGGTGGTGAGATTTGTCTTTGGCAATCGCCACATGTGGTTGCTCGTCGTAGACTGCACCAAGTTAAATCGAGTGCTACTGTGTGTTTGTGAATATTTAGCCGGTGGAACAAGGTGTGCATCGCATTGAATTAAAGTGACTGTTATTTGTTAATGTAACACGTGTCGTCGCATAGGCATGAACATAAATGGTGTTTGAGACAGCCACGTGGTGTGAAAACAATTCGCGACAAATATTCATTTTGTCTGGGGGCTCTCGAGCTATAACTTTATTTGATAAATGTGCCGACGTACAGACGTATCAGCCACAGGGTTCAAGTATTGTGAAATTAACAACATAAAGTGAACTTTCACGTGTTTTCAAAAATAGTAGTTAGTACACCCTTTTCTCTCATGAACTTGATTTTATTATGAATTTGTTTTGTTAATCATATGCAGGGAAGGAAAGCTGCGAACGTGTGATATCATCCCCTAGAAAACGAGTCAATTGCAATCACAGTTTCAGTGTTTTTACATGTTTAGGAATTTGGTTCGCAGCTGGTGGTTGTGAGTTTGAAAAAATTAAACTTTCTCTATTTTAAACTCTCACCCCGACCTTCACCCTCGCAGGGTTCGAATCCCCCCTCGGGCATGGATATTTGTGCCGTCCTAGTTCGTAAGTAGTTCATAAGTAGTTTGTAAGTTTAGGGACTGATGACCCCGTAGTTAACTCCCATAAGCTGTACAAACATTTGAACATTTGATTTGAACCATGTTCAATAATAGTATTGACTTTTTTATTCGCTCTTATTTTCCATTCTATAATTCCTTTTCTTCTATTGGAATCTGTTAACATCATAATAACCTGTAATTAAGTGCCAAGATGGACTGCTGATTGTTCCATAACACGGCAGCCAGTGTGGTGATACTTTCAGGTAGGCTAACCAATGACAGCTAGACATTAAGAGTCTGCTTTTAGCGCTGTATCTGAAATTTTTCTCTTTGAGTATGCTCATAGAGGAAAGCTTTACTCATTGTGAACGAAGAAAACATTATTTTAGTTCTGCTGGAGATGGTTGAACGCCCTTTTATCGGATACATTAGTACATCACATGTGTTAAGTTAAAACATGGGATTAAATTGAGGACTGCAAAATGCGTCTTCTGCAGTTCACTCAATTATCACTTAGAAATAGGTGTCGAGACAGCGTTCGCCATTAACTCTTGGCGGTATCTTACTAAGTGTAGTAAGATATAAGATATATTATATTTTATAAGATATATTAACAACATTTGTGAATTTACCCGCCATGTTTGTGTGACGCCCACAGGCGGGCTGTAGTTGGCTGCCTGAGTGGCAGCAATGTAGCGCCACGTGAAAAATGTCAACTAGCAAGTAATTTTAGTAGGGCAGTACACGGCACCATACGGTGTCGCGAGACCCTATTTGGAAAGCTCTTTCAAAACCGTTTCGCTTGCAACGACTGAAAAGACAGATGTCGCCCATCAAGATCAACACGTTTGAATCATCTGTCCAAAGGTGCCCATTTGTTTTCGTTAAGCATGTGCATATCTATGGGAAAAGACTCAACGGGTGCTGGGTCCATAACAACATCTCCAGACCAATTTTTCTCAGCCCTCTACAAATGGAGTCTCGAATCGCTGCCCACCTAGATACATGGCCAAAAGTAAATGGAAGTTGGCTATCATATGGTACGGCACCAGGTCACCACCATTCGGGGTTGCAAGGCGTTCACAACAATCGTGATGATTGATTTGGGTATGCTAACCCGCGTAGTCATTCCCTCGTAGGCGCCTCTTGAGAAGAATGTACATCAACGTATACACTCCGCAAGTGACTGAGGGCACTTCGTGTACCACAGCTCATTTTCGTGCTCCAGGAGTGTGTGGATTGTCGGCGAAACGATTGCCCGGAAGCCTCCATGTGGGTTTCAGCCACTCGAATATTACCCTCGTGTTCTTCTCGTGAAATACACGTAGGAGGAAACAATATATTGAGGGACTCAACTACAAACCTACCCTCTCGGAACGTTGTAGGCCATACCGTGATGCTGACCGCCTCTCTTGTGGCGTCCGTTACTGGAGATGGCTGATCATCTCAGTGATGTCTTCACGCATACTGGATGGACCTGTACCGAAGTGTGCATCACTACTTTGTTTCTCCTCTTATACACTGTATTATTCCTGTCTGATACAGATCGCACACTGACGAACGATATTCCTGTACTGAAGAAGATGATGATGTTCTTGTGGTCTGATGTCGGCCTCCACCTTGCTCCATCCTAATCCTATATAAGCATCTTCATCTCGTATGAATGGCACCCCATTCCCATTTGAACCTGCTTACTCTATTCGTGTCCTTGTCTGCCTCTGCGATTTGTACCTCTCACACTACAATACAATGGTGAACTGATGATTCCTTGATGTGTCAGAATGTGTCCTAGCAATCGATCCCCACTTTTAGTCAAGGTCTGAAAGAAATTTCTTTTTCCTCAGTTTTGTTCAGTAACTCGTCAGTTACACTATCTACCCTCCCAATCTTCATCATGTGTCTGTAGCGCCACATTTAAAAAGCTTCTACCCTCTTCTTGTTTCACCTATTTATCGTCCACGATTAAGTCCAGTATAAGCGAACACTCCACCCAAATGAATTCAAAAAAGGCTTCCTAACATCTTAATTAATATTCGATGTTAACAAATATCTGTATTTCATAAATATTAATAGAATAATATTTTAATGTAGTAATAACTAACTGCTCTTGCTTAACAACGACCGCAATGCCCGCATATTACTAGGATACGTGGCTGAGAACAGATGTCTATAGAAATGAAGTTCTAAAATCGGACTGGAACGTACATCTTAAGGACAAACTGAGTACAGAAAACTGAGGCATTTTTATAGCGACTACAATACGATTACAGCTACTATATATACTAAATGTGATATTATCTTACATCAGATTAGGGTTCAATGACGATCAAAATGGTCAATAAATGTTTTTATAAACTCGCTGGCTCAGCGACAGTAGTGCAGGAACATCTGTGGGAAAACTTGGCAATTATTCAGTGTGAATTTCCTTATCATGATCTAGTTGAAGGTGGGCATTTTACCTATCGAATAGTCTGGGTGTTCGATGTTTGTGTCCTGTGGTGGGTAGAGAAGATTGAGTTAACTTATTTTAACCAGTGATCATCATGCCTTTACAGTCTTACTGAATACGGCTGTAATCTAAATTACAAAGAAAGATGGGAAGATATTTTCGTTTAGTCGCGGTGGATTAGCCGAGCGGTCTAAAGCGCCTCGCTGCGGTGCGCGCGGTTGCTCGCCGTCGGAGGTTCGAGTCCTCCCTGGGGCATGGGTGTGTGTGTGTGTGTGTGTGTGTGTGTGTGTGTGTGTGTGTGTGTGTGTGTGTGTGTTGTCCTTAGTTTAGTTTACCTTAGTTTAAGTAGTTCGTAAGCTACAGACTGATGACCACGCAGTTTGGTCCGATAGATTTAAAAACATTTCAACAAACATTTTCGTTTAGCAAGAAAAAAGTCAGGTTCCAGACTACAGTTCAACACCAAAATATCGACAGCATAGACAATGGTGAGCAACAGTGGAATAAGTTATAAAATAGCGTAAAATACGCTTCAGACAGGTATATTCCGAGAAAATACATAAGAGAAGGAAGAAATCGAATGTAGCCCTAATACCGAGTTAGAAAATTACTCCGAATGAAGAGATCATCACTATAAATTGAACTGCGGCCAAAGACCCGCCGAAAAGTCTTCAGTTCACTCAATCGAGGAAACTGAGTGGGAGTATGAAGTGTACGATAATATTATACGTAAGTGATTTTTTAAATTTCAAAATATGAGTAATACTCCTCGTGCATTTCGGGCCTCGGTGCCCAAATTTACTGGCGTAAACTGACAAGCATTCCTCTTTACATTCACTGATTCTGCCCCTAAGTTATCGAATGAATCTCAAGTCACATATTGCACATACAAACCTAGACCAAAAATTTATATGTTACGTGAATGATACTGTTCCCGAAATGTGGTAGCATCTCTCCAGTAGAACAGGTTCTTTAAACATATTCGAATATTCGTTCGGTGCTCACTTTCCCAAGAGTTTCAGAAATTTTTAAGGAACATATTCCCTCCTATGTCTTATTTTCTCGCATATATTACAAAATCTTTTCATACTATGAATATCATTATGTACTCTCTAGATAAACATTTAGTTCTCCATCTAAAAATGTTCAAATGTTTGTAAATCTATCGGACCAAACTGCGTGGTCATCAGTCCGTATCTTACAAACTACGTAAACCTAAGTAAACTAACCTAAGGACAAACACACACACCCATGCCCCAGGGAGGACTCGAACCTCCACGGCGAGCAACCGCGCGCTCCGCAGCGAGGCGCTTTAGACCGCTCGGCTACTCCACCGCGGCAGTTCTCCATCTGTTACCACACCAAACAGTCTCTTCCGTCGTAGAGGACTTTAATATAGTGTTCTCGCCTCTCAACATCATCTGTTATGTTCAACTGGGATATCGTTTGAGGTTCTAATTTTTACGTTCTTGACTTTAAGTTATTTACACTTCCGTGTGTGAAGAAAGTGACTTACGTTCAGCTAGTGCAGCATTTTTTCCTTGTGTTTTAAGGTCAGATAGTTTGCTTTAGTTACTCTGCTTTTCTCAGTAATTTCACACCGAACGAGATGGTGCAGTGGTAACACACTGGACTCGCATTCGGGAGGACGGTGGTTCAGTTCCATCTCCGGTCATCAAAAATCAAATGTTTGTAAATCTTATGAGACTTAACTACGGGGTCATCAGTCCCTAAACTTACAAACTACTTACGAACTAGGACGGCACAAATATCCATGCCCGAGGGGGGATTCCAACCCCCGTCATTAGTGGCCGTGCAGACCGTGACTGAAGCGCCTCAGTCCCCTCGGCCACCGCGGCCGGCTCTCCGGTCATCCACATTTAGGTTTTCCGTCATTTCCCTAAATCATTCCAGGCAAATGCCGGGATGGTTCCTTTCAAAGGGCACGGCCGATTTCCTTCCCCTTCCTTATCCAAATATCCAACCCTCAGCTCCGTCTCTAATGGCCACTCTGTGGACGGGACGTTAAACACTAAGTTTCCTTCATTTTCTTTCAGTAATTTAATACATGACTGAAGATACTTTGTTCGTATCTTTTATTAAATATTTTTGTATTTTCATCATTCAATGATCAGATAGTTATCTTTCCACCAGAGCTCTTTTCTTATGGTATTGCTGGTAGTATCACGACTCTATGTATAATAAAATTAATCTATCGGTAGTTCGCAGTCGCATCTTCAACACGCGTTGACGAACGTAGGACTGCTTTTGACGTAACACACACAAATCCAGGCCCGGCGATTGAAGTTAATGTCGTACCAACTCAAAAAATTTGGAGTGTGTAAAATACCCACTCTTGATTTGAAGGAATATTTATTTACGTTGACGCGGGGATTTCCACTCCCGGTCGGGTTGGGCTGAGAAAAATGGGGAAATCACTTTTCCGATTTTCACGCTGTAGAAACTTTTGACGGTATATAGGACTACCCCACATGGTTTTATGAACTTATTTTTCCGTTACAGGTTTTCCATTGCTTGTGAAAATCGAAAATGCCTAATTTTCATTCATCGTGATTTTTTGTCTCATAGCGCTTCTCGCTATACTTTCAGGAAAGCATACGCTTAAAAGATCTGATTTTTTGACGCGTGGTGGTACTGCAGCATAAGTTTCTAACAAAATATTAACCTTTTCTTAATTCGAAACAGTCGTTTCAAAATGACACTCTTTGTCAAGTTTTGGCAAATTTTGGTCAACTACCCACTCTTAAAAAATATGAACCACCGGGCCTAGTTACATCATTACCAATATTTGTGGTACGGTTGGGCTGTGGTCGTCACTGAGCCACAGGCTTGCTACTTGATTTTCATTCTCATTCCATCACGTAGTAACAGAATCACTATCGTATGTTGACTACAATTTGTCACGTAAATTGGAAATTAGCACGTGATATTTCACTAGTTAACTGAAAAGGATTTTTTCTTTCAGTTGGTTCTGTTGTTAATTCCTTCATTCATTCGTAGTTAGATAGCTTGTGCAACCCATGCGTGTTTACCTGGTTGTCTTTTCACACTCAACGAAAGTAAAAATCTTGTAGCGAATCTGATATTGGTGTCCCAGCACTTAACGTAAAAGTTCCTAATGATCAACTGCGCCTTAGCGAGCTATGGTGTATCAGGAAGGATGCTGTACAAAATGATATAAATGTATGGAGCCTGCCCAAATATTGGATTAGATATTTGTACTACCTGCAAGACGTAGGTGAATCGAACTTTTTCGTCACGTTGCGTGTTGAATCTCTATCTTGTTGAGAACCTACAGGGTGTTTAGAAAAGGACTCCCTCATTTCAAAATTAAATATCTCGAAAACAAAGATCGATAGAGGAATGCAGTAAACGGTATGTTTATTGTGAAAGCTGTAAGAAGTTTATACAGCAGTTTGAAATAATAGTTACAAAAGCTGCTAACAGATTGAGCTGTAATCGCCATACGTAATGCCTAGTATAAACAGTGATCCGAAGCCCAGAGCGATCAGTTCCACTATTGAAACGTGAAAGGAGGTTAGCGTACCGAAGGAAGAGATTAAAACCATGTACTCCATTGAACAACGCGTTTTTCTGGTGCTAGAGTACCACAGATTAGAAGAGAGTCCTACGGCAACAAGGCAAAGTTTTCAAGCACGATTTAATGTTCCAAAAGGACCCGATGCGAAAACCATTCGTACGCTCTTCGCAAAATTTCAACGAACAGGCATCGTAACTGATGATCAAGTGGGACATGTTGGCCACAAGCAAACCGCAGTTGCGCCTGAAAGTATCGCCACAGTTTCTGGAAATATTCAGCGAAATCCAATGTCATCCGTCTGTAGAATTGCATCTGAGACTGGTTTGAAGCGTTCCAGCACGCAGAAAATACTGAGAAGAGCCTACACATGTTTCCATTCAAAATTCAAACGCAGCAGGCCATACCCGTACGAGCTGTGCAACAAAGGGTTTCCTTTGTTAATCAGATGCTCACAATGATTGATAGTGAAGGATTTGATGTTGGCTGCATCTGGTTTACGGATGAAGCACACCTCCACCAGAATGGATACGTGAATAAGCAGTACTGGCAATTTTGGTGTTCCGAAAAGCCATATTGGTTTGAAGCGAAACCCCTGTATTCTCCTAAAGATACTGTGTGGGCTGCAGTATGCAGCAGAGGCATTATTGGCCCGTTTTTGATTCGAGAAATGGTCACTGGTGCACGTTACGTTGCAATTTTGGAACAATTTGTCGCAACACAGCAAGCGTTAGAGGATCGACCATATACTGAATGGTTTGTATAAGATGGAGCCCGACACATCGGACCGAACAAGTGTTTCGCTTTCTTGAGGAATACTTCGGGAATTAAGTCATTGCTTCAGAATATCCCAAATTTACTGGTGCAGGCATGGATTGGCTTCCATATTCGCCGGCTTTGACTCCCTGTGACTTTTTTTTGTGGGGTACAGTGAAATACATGATCTACCTGAAGCATCCCGCCACGCTGGACGAGCTTGAATCGGCGATCTCTGTGGCATGTGAATCCTTTTCGGTTGAGACACTACGAAATAAATTTCATTCTTCGTTTGCACCACCTCTGTAGTGCCAATGGTGAACATTTTGAAAACATTGTGATGTGATTGTTTGCAAAGAGTGTTTTCATACGATTATTTCACTTATGTATGCTGATATGAGCTGTACAGTGTACAGCGCCATCTGTTAGCAGCTTTTGTAACTATAATTTCAAACTGCTGTATAAACTTCTTACAGCATTCGCAATAAACATACCGTTTACTACATTCCTCTATCGATCTTTGTTTTCGAGATATTTAATTTTGAAATCAGGGAGTCCTTTTCTGGACACCATGTACAATCTATATGAAGGTAGACTGATGTATTTCTAGGTCACGACGTTGGTCAGTAGTCAGAAATTACTTTGCAACGACTAATAAAAGGATCTTCCCCGCCGTTTTTCTCTCCCCCGCACTTCCCTCCCCCCCTCTCGGTGTCCTGGACCGACAGTTTTAACAGTGCTACGTCAGGTGTTGTGTGCTGTGCTCCAGAGCAGTGTATGTTTTTAACTGCGTCCACCGCAATCAGACAAGTGTCGCACCGTGTGTTTTTAAATAGTGTCTCCGTGTACTCGCCGTCCTGTGTTATTGTCGTCCTACATTGTTTTTTAGGTCAGCGTGGCTCATCATTTTTAACTAACTAAATGTGGTTTTAATCATCTGTCTATTGTAATGTACTCCAAACTGTCGCCTTGTCTATGTCATTGTATCTCCGTTGTTTTATCTCCTGTTTTGTATTTTAATTATCACTCATATATGTCTTTTATTATTCTCGGCTGAAGAGCGGCCTATAGTGCTGCTGCCAGCCTGCCTGTATACTGGCATAAAACACAATAAAAAAAAAAAAATACAATAGACCCAGGCAACAAGTATTCACAAAAGTTCCTAATAACCTTTGTCCTCTGAGGAGAGCAACGACGTGTTATTCTCGTGTAGTTACAGTCTTCCGGTCCTTACTGTGTTTATTCGTCTAAATGCAACTGGTCACAGCTACACTACAACGCGTGTCCCAGAAAACGACATATATAGAAGTGAGTGCTCAGGTGAAAATTTACAAGTGCATAAGGGGGAGAACTCCGGCGGCGTAATTTTGTTTGGCCCCCTCGGGAGCCCTACTTGATACGTCATATCGCATTCCTGGAAGCGGGCCGGCGCGATCCCGACCACTTTTATTGCCCCGCTCCTCTCGACGACGGTGATATCGCGGGCAGCCACTGCGGGTAAGCCGCCCCCCGATATGTTTCCACATCTGCATTCATAAAGAGAGAGAAGGGAAGCAAAAATCTCGCTACTGGAGGCAGCGCAGCTACGAAGTTGGCGGAATAATGGAAACTCGCGACTCCCTCTTGGCCTGATCCGGTGTGACAGCCCCAGGAAGCCGGCTTGTTCGCGCCGCTCCCTGCCACCACTTACATTTTTATGGAGCGCTTGCTAGGCGTCGTATTTCCTTTCACCGTACCCGATGATTGTCATTTTAGAGGAAAGTGGCCGAATTGAGAACAATTTAATCGTGTCACTGCCTCCCATTCACTGTGCCCTTCACCCACAAAAGAAGAAAACACTTTCGCCCGAACTGTTCCATCGTGTGATATTGCAGATGCTGCTTCTTTGAACGAACGTTTCAATTGTTTCATCTGTTACCAAAATACGAGGCATATGCACAAAGTAAGCTCCGTTTGGTTATATAAAACAAAAGTGTAAAGATACAAATATATATATATCGCACTGATGTGTTTTACGGCCCACTTTAAGATTTGTAGTTTCATAAGTTTTAGCAAACTTTTTGGACCAAAATAATAATGTAAACAACCCTTTAAAAAAATTAGATAGCGGCTTTTTTTTTTTTTTTTTTTTTTTTTTTTTTATCTGTTAGATCTATGGTTCGCGGTCGTTTGTTCACTTTGTTCGTAGTTGTTCGTTGCAGGGTTGGCTCAGCTTTTTTATTACAGCGGGCGTTTAGCCCCCTGACCGGGCGCGCTGAGCCACGGCGCCCGGCAAGTTTTGAACCACTGACCTTCAGCGTCACAGTCCAACGCATTGCCCACTACGCTACTGCGTTCTTAAATTATCATACTTTTCATGGCCGTTGTTAACAGATGCTAATATGGCATTTGTAGACACTAGATTATCATGTATCGTACGACGAACGACGTGTTATTGTTAATTCTTCAGTGCGTCGTTGCTTTGAAATAAAAACTTGTAAGTTAAAATAAGAAAATCATCAAATACGCAACGCAAGATGGCTTATGCCAGAGAGAGTTCTGGGCGATGAATGTCACGTGACATCTGCGAACGGCTGGTTTTCGTTAATTCAGTGGAGGGTGTCAAAACTCTGTTATTTTTGCAAATATCTCTCAAACGATACGAGATATGAAAAAAACTTACGGGAACAAAGCTGTAGAGAAGCTTCTCCTCTACAAATTCGGTTATTCAATTTTAGCGTCAGATGAACGGTTTATATTCAATTACATTACAATCGGCCTTTTTTGGTATTACTAACGTATTTCTTGTCTGAAATATTTGAAAAAGCGGTGTTCTGGTCTCTGGTAGCCAACAATTATGTCTGTAAAATTTGGTGCCGATCGTTTGAACGGTTCGAACGAAAATGTGGGAACACGATACAGCGAGACAGACATCGTCAAATCGCCGTTATTTTTGCAAATATCTCTGCAACTATGCAAGATATGAAAAAAAACATAATAGACTGAAGTTGTAGAGAGTTTTCCCCTCTACCAATTAGGTCATTCAAATTTCGTGTCAGATGAACGGCTCGTTTACAATTACAATTACATTACAAACGGCTTTTTTTGGCGTTCCTACCGTATTGTTTGTCCGAACAATTTGAAAAACGGAGGTTCTGGTCTCTGTCGGCCTACAATTATGTCCGTAAAATTTAGTGTTGATCGGTTGAACGGTTTGTCTTAAAAACGGAGAACACGTTACGGACAGACAGACGGACAGACAGACATGCATCCCAAAATTGCTGCTATTTTTGCAAATATCTATGAAACGATACGAGATATGAAAAAAACATAACAGAGCAAAATTGTAGAAAATTTTCTCCTCTACAAATTCGGTTATTTATTTTTCGTGTCAGTTGAATGGTTAAGGCGTTATTTTTATTTAAATTTCGAGCTGTCAAAAAACGATCGCAAAGGCCCACTTTTAGTGTTACTACCGTAACCTAAAGTGGGCCAATATTTATTGTAGAAAAATATACAAATATTAAACTACTTTTCTACATAGCTTCCGAAATTTTGTAGGCATTTGTCATAGCGTGGCAGAAGTCTTTGTATGCCTTCTTCGTAGACGGTTGCCGCCTGTGTATTCAACCATGTGATAACATGTTCTTTCAGCTCGTCATCATCGCTGAAGTGTTGACCACCGTGGACAGGTTTTAAGTGTAAGAAGAAAGTCGCTAGGAAGGAGACTGTACGGAGGATGATCAAACACGTCCCATTGAAATTCCCGTAAGAGTTGTTTGGTCACATTCGCCTTGTGAGGTCGGGCGGCAATGAGGGGAAGAAGAAGACTCCTTTCATCTCTTCTTACACCTAAAATCTGTCCTTGGTGGTCAACACTTCAACGATGATGACCTGAAAGAACATGTTTGACACATGGTAGAATACACAGGCGGCAACCTTCTATGAAGAAGGCACACATAAACTTGTTCCACGCTATAACAAGTGCCTACAAAATTTCGGAAGTTATGTAGAAAAGTAGTTGAACAGTTGCACATTTTTATATAATAAATATTTTTTTGTATCTGTTCACGTTTGGTTTATATAACCAAACGGAACTACCTTTTTGGACATGCCTCGTATGAGGCCAGGCACATAGAGTTAATACGAATTATTGTCGTATTGCCATTAATGTTATTATACCTTTTACAGCAAATAAAATTATTTAACGAATAGACAACATGTATGAACATAACTTCAACTCGAAGTTTACAAATAAAAATCTGAAGTGCGTCATCTTTATATTTTTTTATCTTTCTATGACATGAGAACTGAGTCTTGCATTAGAAAATTACGAACGCTTATTACTTCATTTCATTCAGGTTGAATAGTTCGTTTAAAGCATTATTAGAGCGTGTCCATAAAAACTGTGTTATGCAGTGACCAAATACCGCTAATACTTCTTCTGCATAAATCTGTATATTCCAAATGACACGCGGCAAATGTCATGTTAACTCAGTCGTTGTTCTGTTCAATGGAGATACTTTTATAGGCCTCTGTTTTTGTTGGTTGTCTTTTACCTTTATCGTGTTGTCGACAGTCAGTCTTACTTTATCCTCTCTTGTTTCCAGTAAGGCAGGTGAAAATTTTATTGAAGTTAAATGGAGCTCTTAAGTAATTTGGACCGCAAGTAATGTAACTATACGTATAAAATGACGTGAATGTCCAGCATAATCTTATAAATCTATTGAAATTACGTAACGGGGCCAGAAGCAAAGGGTTTCAAGTACATTTCTTATAGTTTTGATAGAACTGAAGTTAGAGCTGACAAACTTTGCTTCAGATTACAAAATTAAATTTCAAACTTGTAGAATTTTCCGTTTGCATGTGAGAATAACAGGTTAATACAAATAATCGGTTTTTATCACATTCAGTTAAAGTATGTGTGCAGTGTATCCATTTTTCTTGAAAATTGTGATCTAAGAAGAATGTCCTTTTGTCTGAAAAGGTTTCACATGTGGAAGAGTTGGAGGTTTCAGATGTAATGTATTCCTCACCGCCGTCTGCATCACAAACATCAAATGCGTCTGAATGCAGAACCAACCATAAATAAATCAAAGAGGTAGCGAAACAAACTCTGACAGAAAACACATTATTGTTACTAGTATTAATTCAAAATACAATTTATATTCTGTAATCAGTAATAAATACGCGCAGAACATTTCTTTCATCAAACAAAAATATTAGGAAAAATTAATTACTTTTGTGATTCATAACGATATTTTATTCTAACTGGAGTCGATAACATTCACCTTGATACCACGATATGTGCTTACAATAAACACTAAAACGCTATAATACAGAAAAAACGAAACAAATTTTTAACGTCAGCCTCTCAGAGACAATGGGATACAAGTGCACTTCTATCTCTGTAGCTCTAACTGCTTTGTGACGACTTTCAACTCCTTTTCATTCACTAAAGAACATCGTAGTGTTATAACCCACGATTGCCGCAACATTTTTACGAGCTTTAGTACGCTGAAGATGTACTTATCTAATTCTTCCCGGACATATCAGTTGTACCTCTTTTGAACCAACCCTCTCACATAATAGTCGAATTTTTAAGATGTCTAGCTATTACACTGCCGCTTAATGGTGACCTCAGACATAAAAATATATTATTAAGTCTGTTTTTCGATACAAATATCTCAGGTCAGTCTCGAGTAAGCACGAATAAAGTTCCTTGTAGTTATTATTGGATAATAAACGGACATCACATAAAAGTCTTAAGATGAAAACAATGATTTAGTAAAAGACTACTGTGTGAAGTAATAACGATCAAAATAACTCTCAGTACTAGAAATCAGGTACGAGTCGAATCAAGTGTTTTGCGGAATATTTACTGCAGCTGCTTTACCTGGACATATCACATATATAGTGAAAATCATTATGAATGGAGCTTGACAAGTATGCTTGCGTGAGCTGTATTTGTAACATTTGATTTGAAAGGAATCTGTTTAACTTACATTACATGAAATTATTACTTAAATTGATTGACTTGCTTTTTTCGGTGAATTTCTCAGCTGCTGTTTGTCTAAAGTATACGGTGTGCAACTAACAAGTTTAACGATGTAATACATGTAAATGTGGATGCATGTATGCCTGAAAGATTGCACATTGTGGTGACTACTGCTTTAAAAGAATACAAGAATTGAAATTCAAATGTTTGTATAGCTTATGGGACTTAACTACGGGGTCATCACTCCCTAAACTTACAAACTACATATGAACTAGCTTACACTAAGGATGGCACAAACTTCCTTGCCCGAGGGGGATTCGAACCCCCGACCGTAGTGGCCGTGCAGACCGTGACTGGCGCGCCGCAGTCCCCTCGGCCACCGCGGCCGGCACAAGAATTTATATATTCGCAGTTGCGAATATGAATCATAATGTGCTCTACTTTTTAATGGTGGTAAATGAAATTTTTTGCCAACTAAATACCTAAAAATGTTCAAATGTTCATATGTTTGTAGCACTTATGGGACTTAAGAACTGGGTCTTCAGTCCCTAAGCTTACAAACTACTTATGAACTAGCTAACACTAAGGACGGCACAAATATCCATGCCCGAGGGGGGATTCCAACCCCCGACCGTAGTGGCCGTGTAGACCGTGACTGGAGCGCCTCAGTCTCCTCTGCACCGCGGCCGGCAACTAAATACCTACGAATAACAATAACGAACTATTTAAACTGGAAGGAAGACAGAATGCACGCCGGCCGCGGTGGCCGAGGGGACTAAGGCGCTTCAGTTACGGTCTGCACGGCCACTACGGTTCGGGGGTTCGAATCTCCCCCTCGGGCATGGATATTTGTGCCGTCCTAGTTCGTAAGTAGTTCATAAGTAGTTTGTAAGTTTAGGGACTGATGACCCCGTAGTTAAGTCCCATAAGCCTTACAAACATTTGAACATTTGAACAGAATGCACTGTAGGGAAGAGGGACCAAAGGCTACGTTTCACTGGTAAAGCGTACTTTAGAAGACACTGCAGGTCTGCTAAAGAAACTGCCTACACCACCGTTCTGCGTCCTGTTTTAGAGTATTTAACTAATTTTACATAATAAAATAAACATTAAATGGTACACGTTTGCCAGAAGAAGAGTGTAAATAATTTTATTGTGGTGTATGAAGCAGCATGAGTCTCTTAAGATATATTTACATATAATAATTTAACACTAGCACAATTTACAATTTTTTGTATATTATATAAAAGCCCAAGAAGAATTATTATTGTTTTTTCGTTTGCATTACTTTTTCGAAATACTCTATGTGATGTATCACAGTTCGCTATTTTTGTAGGCGTTGCCTATAGTCCAACATCCACGCTAACGCCGTGTCTATCTCTCGTATATTTCGGAAACATGTGTCAATACGCAGCCCTTTCACCATCAGTTTTGGAGCGTGGAAGGTATTATAATACATGATCCCGAAAGCCCATAGAAAAGGCCTTAGACGACTTACCCAGTGGAATCGATACATTTAGAAACATAGAGGCATGGAAAAATAAAACTAGGCTAATGATTTGGCAAAACAACTTTCATTCATTCTCTGTTTGAGATAACTGCCCATGTTCAGCCTGAAAAACGTGTCCGTCGGGCTATGAAATATGACAGAAACTACACATCAACTAACATATCGTTAGTTTCGGTAAGCCTACCATAATTATCTAAATTTTGTTCCTGAATCAACTGTGCAAGCATTCCCATGAAACTTTCACTTGTGATTCAGCAGATCAACCTTACTTTAAAGTAATTAATTTTTCGTAATTATTTGCTCCAATAAATCATCTATCCCACAAAACTGAATCATATAAAAGCATTCCAAAGCAAAATATATTGTACAAATAAACGAATGGACTGTTCCAAAACAAAAATCAGTGAATAATGTATGGAATCCTACAACCTCTTACCCATAAATAGTAGAGTAGTTTAAGGGGGTTTGCTGACGTCCAACGCAGCAAATTAGTTCGTTAAATAATTTCAATCCAGCTGTAAGCACATAAAAATAATACTGTAATCATTATTAACTAATCCCTATAAAATCCCTCCAACGTCTCATTACATAAAACAAAAATTGAAATATTCTTTTCCGAAATTAATGCGAATTAATTACGATCTACTGACCTCCATGCACCAAATTTGTGTTGGCAAAACCCCCTTATTTGTCCCAACCATCAACAATTATTGTTTTGGCAGTACACTGTTCTCCTGCTAAAACAGATTTCCCTTTCACTTTTCGTCTACTGGTTCAAATTCCTGATATTGCTCGCCACCATTAAAAGAAGTTTACCATTAACATATGTAATTAATACCTTATAAAACATATTTTACCAGGTTTTTCAGTACAGAAAATCTCATATTAAAACAATATCCACCACTTTTAACATCTAGACGGATTTCATATCTTACAGGTTTACTCAGTTCAAGAAAAAAATTGCTGATCTTCTACTCTTAATTCTATTTACAAAATCTCTGAAACGGCCGACACATTGCAGCCCGAATGGAGAAGTTCATTTGTTATTTTATTATCATCCATCTCAATTTCTGTAATATGGTACTCATTTAACATCTCTCTTTAAACACCGCTATATCAAGAGTTCATTCTTTATATCCCTTCCACTCTGTTTTTATGGTACAGAACATCATTTCCGATCTTTCTTCGATTTGCACTATCGTCATTAAACTATTAATTAAATACTTTATTTGCCCTGATCTCATATTTTCTCCTTCTAAGATCTCTTGTTACTATAAACGTTTCCTGTGCCCACCAGTGAGGTAATAAGGAATTCAAATTTTTTCCGTACGATCTTCAATTACTGCTACAATATTCAATTTCTTCTTTGATGTACCACTCCATACTAACATCCTCTAGTAAATCAACATTTTTCCTGTCTCCTATGCTAATATCCAGCACTTTCATAAATTAATCAGTAACATATAAATCTTCCTCATTATCCGTTGTTTTCATGTATTCTTCAGAATCAATTAAACTGTTTTCATTATCCATAACATACAACAACTACCACCGTCATACCTTAGCAAAAGATCTTGCCGAGAAACCGAAAAAATTCTGGTCCTACCTTAAATAAGCAGATCAAAGGTCTCTTTCGGGTGGTGATAGAAATGAAGGCTGAAGTTTTTAAATTAACATTTAAGAAATTATTCACGCAGAAGGACCACGCAAACATACCTTAATCTGATGGTCGCAACAACTCCCAAATGGAGGACATAGTGTTAGGCATAACTGGTGTAGAGAAGCAGCTCAGAGAGTTGGAAACAAACAAGTCGGCAGGTCCAGAGGGGTACCAATCCGGTTTTACAAAGAGTACTCGGCGGCATTGGCCCCTAACTTAGCTTACATTTATCTGCAATAGAACGGACCCACTAAATTACACACCTATTTGTTAACATCAGTTTGCTGTAGAATTCCTGAACATATTCTCAGTTCTAATATAGCAAATTTCTTTTAGACGGAAAAGCTTCTGTCCATGAATCATCACGTCTTTAGGAAGCATAGATCGTGTGAAACCCAGCTTGCCCTATTCTCTCTGACATCTTACGTGTAATGGATGAAGGGAAACAGGCATACGAATTTGGTGATTCCAGTAACTAAGACAGGAAGTGCAGACAAATGTGAAAATTACAGAACTATCATTTTAATAAGCCATGGTTGCAAAATACTGGCACGGATTATTTACAGACGAATGGAAAAACTGGTGGAATCCGACCTTGGGGAAGATTAGTTTGGATTTAGGAGAAATGTTGGAACACGCAAGGCAATATTTACATTACGACTGCGATCTTCCTATCGGTATTCACCAATAAGATTTGAGCAATACATAACTCAGGGTAGTAAAAGGTTTATGGCTCGTTGTCTCTGTTCATAGGGGTGAGTTACGTAAGTCAGCATCTATGCCCTAAACAGCTACCCAATCTGTTTAAACAAGATCAATAATTAATCTGTAGTTTAATCAGTCTATCAGTCTGCGTATGATGACGTGAAAATATATTTAACAAACATAAATTAAACCTCTGAATTACCAACAAAATGGATTCTAAGATAAAGAAGTGAATCACTCATGAAGTAGTTCTTTATATAGAAAGTTTATTTCTCTTTCTGACCATGTAAATGCGAAGGTGGTCCTACTTTGTACATCGCCAAATAACTGAATATTTCCCCAATTATTGTTCAAGTATCACACACACTCGAGAGTAAAAGTTACAAATTATCACTCGTAAATTAGTATAGTCATCGAACATTGCAGTTCCAAATTAATCCGCGATTAAAGTATTTGCTATAAAACACAGTTTGTCATCAAACGAGTACACGATTACTGAATTATCACAGTTCCACAGCCCTACTACCGTGCATAGCATATCACTTTTCACCAGAGACTAAGTTCTTCAGTCACAGTCCCGTAAATTTGCTGAGGTCACACATGCCTAACTCTTCAAATCACAAGTTCGTAACGCGGCTTCAGACCGCCCAGCGTCAAAACCTTTCACCACCATGTCCAAGTTACGAGTCCCTTCCCATGTGTTCGAAAGCGTGCTGTACCTGCTCCCAAATTTGTATCCTTCTGCGCATCCTAACGCCTCATCTTTAAAATACAATTTCCCTTCCAAAATATTATACATTTGAATATCACAGAATTAACTGCTTTCACCACCTCCCTACAAATGTTGTTTACATTTAACAAACAAATCAAACAAATATATGTTTAACAATACTAAAAACGGTTGAGACTGGCTCAGGTAGTGTCTCACTGTTCAGATATACTGCCGCTGTCGAAATATAGTTACACAATTAACATTTAATTTATCATGGCTTTTTATGTGAATATATTCAGTCCTTGTCCACTAATACATATTTGTTTGATATAAATTATCTGCTGCATATCTACTATTTTTATTCGGCCATTATATATTTGAGTGGCAGTCTACAACATAAAACAAACGTTACTAAGAATAATATTAAAAATAATAAAATACATACATAAATGTAATGCGCTTTATTTGGTTCATGTTTTGTGTTTCTGTGGTGGAATCTATGTTCTGACACAAGGCTATTATTACCTCAACGAAAAGCAGAACAAGAGAGTAAAATAAAGTTTATTGAAAGAATATGGAAATATTGTGGTACGTCTTTTAAGATAGGTAGCGTTGTGCAATGCTGCCCATTTGCTTCTTAATCTGTTACTCATAAACACTACGTATCAACAATTGTAAATATAAGTCTTATAATATTATTATTATAGTACTGAGATTTATCGGTTTTTTATCTGTAAGGGATATTTAAATTGTAATTACAGTGTTTGATTCTCCCAAGTCTCCTGAATCCATTCATATAATTATATTTGCCGTATGATCATTCCCTGATTTTATATGGACTTTTAGAATAATGTCTGTGGCCTTATTGTATTTCAGTTGCAATCTGGAATAGACGCCCTCCCTCAGCCAAGAGCAGTTCCAGTTTCCGAGCACATTAGGAAAACCCTGACTACCTGTATCCCCACACTGTTAGCCGGCCGGCTGAGGAACCCAACATCCTGAAAAAACCCGCATGGAAACTATCAGCTCCCCCCTGCATCTGTAAGTCACATGACGTACCTTAGAAGATAATTTAAGGAAAGGGAAACCTACGTTTTTAGCATTTCTGGCTCTAGAAGAAGCTTTTGACAATGTTGACTGGATTACACTTTTTCAGATTCTGGAGGTATCAAGGGGTAAAACATATGGAGCGCAGAGCTATATTCAAATTGTACAAAAACCAGACAGCAATTATTAGAGTCAGAGTTCACGAAAGGGTCGCAGTGGTTGCGAAGGGAGTAAGACAGGTTTGTGGCCATTCCCCAGTGTTGTTCAATCTGCACATTGAGCCAGCAGCGAAAGACAGCAAGGAGAAATTTGGAGGGGGAATTGAAGTCCAGAGAGAGGGAATAAAAACCTTCCGGTTTGCTGATGACAGAGTAATTCTATCAAAGGCAGCAATTAAAGGGAATGGACAGTGTCTTGAAAGGAAGATGTAAGATGAACGTTAACAAGAGTAAAACGAGGGCAGTGCACTGTCAGAAAATCAGGCGATGCTGAAGGATTTAGATTAGGTAATGAGACGATAAAAGTACTAGATGAGTTTTGTTATTTGGGTAGCAAGATAACTTCCGATGGCCGAAGAAAAGAAGATATAAAATGCAGAATGGCTATGGGAAGAAAAGCTTTTCTGAAGAAGCGAAATTTGTTGACATCCAATATTAATTTAAATGTTAATAAGTCCCTTCTGAAAGCATTTGTCTGGAGTGTGGCATTGTATAGGAGTGAAACGTGGACGATGAGGAATTCAGACAAAAAAAAGTGATAGCTTTTGAAATGTGGTGCTACAGATGGGTAGATCACGTAACTAGTAATAATAATTTCGTATGGCTCATTGACCTGGTGCAAGTCTTTCAACTGGACGCCACTTCGGCGACTTGCGTGTCCCTAGCCTACCCCAGTTACCCAACTGGGGAAAGGGGACCTACAGCTTAACGTCGAATCCAAATCAAGTGTCGTTTCTGGCGACTCCTCACATCGTTGAGAGGTGAAGGATGGGTTAAAGTGCGGACTGAAAAGATCCGAGATCCGACCGGGTTTCGAACCCGCGACCCTTCGGTTGCCAGTCGAGCACTTTACCCCAAGACCACCGGGCCCGACACGTAACCAGTGAGAGGTGCTCAACAGATTTGGGGAAAAAGTTTCAGGCATATCCTGACTAAGAGAAGGGATAGATTGGTGGACACTTCTAAGACATCAAGGAATCGTCAACGTAGCGTTAAAGGAAAGTGTGTGGGTAAAAATCGTAGAGGGAGACTGAGGGGCGTATACAGTGAAAAGATTCAAAAGGATGTATGTTGCCGTTCGTATTCTCAGATGAAGAGTCTTGCACGGGGCAGGGGAGCATGGAGAGCTGCATCAAACCAGTCTGCAGACTGAACACCACAACAACAACAACAAGATAAATGAGAGACACGTGCTTCTTTTACAACCACGGGCGGCCCCTGCAGTTCGCCGGCGGCGGCGGCTCTAGTGCAGCCTGCGGCCCCGGCTGGCTGGCCACAGAGGTCCGCGTCACGCAAAGGGACTGTGTACGTGCGCCAGGAGCTACCTGCCCGCTCTGATAAAGCCCCGGGTCCCTTTGTCTATTGAAACGGAGACCGGGCTATGATGACTGAGGCATTAGGAATGCAGGTTCTCATCGCGGCAGCAGGCATTTCATCCTGAACTTGCAGTGAATATTACGCTCTACACTCAAATAGCTAGCCTGATTTCCTAGCAATTTACGAAGCATATATAACTTCAATCGTATTCAGTACTAAATCTTGGTTCAATCCTCATTGAACCGACTTGAGGAGCAATTTTCTGGTTGGACTGGGAAGTGTACGTAGATAATTAATTAATACATAGTAAGTACCATTTAATATGCAGATTAATTGGCGGCGGCGACGGTCCTGGTGTTGGGGGAGGAGGGACAGGCAGAGTCCTTGCAAAAGTGAAAATAAAATTCAAATGTTTGTAAATCTATCGGACCAAACTGCGTGGTCATCAGTCCGTAGCTTACAAACTACTTAAACCTTGGTAAACTAACCTAAGGACAAACACACACACACCCATGCCCCAGGGAGGACTCGAACCTCCACGACGAGCAACCGCGCGTTCCGCAGCGAGTCGCAAAAGTGACCAGTTGTTAAGTGTAAGTACATGCTTGATGTTATCCGTCATTGTTCGCGGTAATTTCATTGTCCAAAGTGCAGTTACTTGTTATCTGTCGCCGGCCGCGGTGGCCGAGGGGACTGAGGCGCTCCAGTCACGGTCTGCATGGCCACTGCGGTCGGGGGTTCGAATCCCCCCTCGGGCATGGATATTTGTGCCGTCCTTAGTTGTAAGTAGTTCATAAGTAGTTTGTAAGTTTAGGGACTGATGACCCCGTAGTTAAGTCTCATAGACTCTACAAACATTTGAACATTTTGTTATCTGTCATTCCTCCATAAGAGTGTCATTGTCCTACTAAGTTGAAGTCCATATTCGATTCAGTCATGCATGTCGGCGTCCTTTGATCAGCGGCCGCACAAGTGTCCGAGGGTGGAGGGGAGATGAATAACGGTGCCTGTCGCAATGCATTGTGGGCACCCTGCGTGTCAATGCCCACAGCTATACTACTTATGTTGGCGAATAGTCTTGTTGCTGATACATCAAAATAAAATTAAGATGCATAACTTGACTGTGTATGCTGACACAATGACTTACAGCATGTGCTGGAATTGCCTGCCCTATCTGAAGTCTTCAGTGAGTGCTTTTATTCCATCTAGGAAAAAGAAGTGAATATCTCAAGAAAGGAAAGGACTGCTTCTCGAAGCGGGAAGGTTTTACTTGTTGTAGAATGTGATTGGGAAGCGGAAATGCATTATATCAGTAGAAAGTCGTCTATACATAATGACTCATGTGCTTCCCACGACAATGAGCTACAAACTTTGGGCCGAACACTCCCCTATAAGTAGTGAAAGTCAAAATCAAAGCCACGGCGGAGTGGCCATGAGTATTGTGGCGCTACGCCCCGATGCGCGAGAACGTTTCCCGTCGGGTCATTTTTTTCCAAAATCAAATATTAACATGTTTGTAAATCTAAGGAACTGAACTAAGATAGTCATCAGCCCATACGCTAAGGACAACACACACAATCATGTCCTATGGAGAATTCGAATCTGCGACTGCGAGCTAGCGAAAGTCACATTTCGCAAAGTAGCGTTGTATCCATTATTACCTTTATCGTTCTTTATTATGGTATTTGTATACTGTTCATTTTCGTTCTCCAGCAGTCCAAATCAAGCCTCAAGCCTGAAGATAAGAAAGCTGCACACAACACCTCTGTATCCACAGGCAGACGGGCAGACATGGATGGTACACCGAACAATCAGTAAAATGCTCAGCTACTACATCAGTGAGCAGCACAATAACTGGGAAACGTACTTGGCAATGGTTGTGTCCTGCTACAATGCAAAGACGCGTGAGGCAACGGGTTTGTCGCCGTATGAGGTGGTGTACGGAAGCAAGATGCCATCACCTTTCGATGTATTAAGGCAAAAAGGAGGAAAAGTCAGTGAGATGATGGAATATTTCTCAAAGATGATGAAAAAGGTATGGACCCGAGTACAGAAAGCAAACACTAAAGCACTGGAGTGACAGTATAGGATGGGGAATACAGGAGCAAGACATCCGGACTATAAAGTCAGGCAATGGGTCATGCTATCCACGCCTTACGTGGCAAAGGGAAAGACAAAAATGTGAGTCTCTAATTATCGAGGGCCTTATCAGATTGTGGGAGTGACGTCGACAGTAAATGTAAGATTGCAACTGCCAACAAAAACGTCAGTTGTGCACGTAAAGAGGTTAAGACCTTTTAAGGGGACGATTGATGTTTTACCTCCACCAATAGTACCTATTGATAAAAGAAAAGAAAGACGTAAGAAACAGGAGCAGTTAGCGGTTACAAGGAGGAGGCAAGGGTGTCCATGCAGTTTACGAGGGATTAGTTAAATTATCTAAGATAAATTACTACGGTAGTGTTCGTTTTTTTTTCTTTCCTCTTCAGCACCCAGAAGAGCTGATTTGATTCCAATGCCATTATATGACATGTATTACATCTTAAGCAAGAAAGAAAGATGAAAATGATAATTTTCAGCTCTCGTATTTCTGGTTCCTTTTTTCTGTTGATACTACTTTGCATAGTTTTTCTTTTCTGTTCAAATGTTTGTATAGCTTATGGGACTTAACTACGCACAAATATCCATGCTCGAGGGGGGATTCGAACCCCCGACCGTAGGGGCAGGCCAGACCGTGATTGGAGCGCCGCAGTCCCCTCGGCCACCGCGGCCGGCTTTCTTTTCTGTAAGCGTTTGAAGAATGAGCGTAACAATGGCCCTGACCATCAAATCCCGGAAGACTGGTTACAAATGTCAACATAATATGTAGGTATATAAAAGAAATCAGTTATTGTCAAAAGAAGGTGATTAGGTAATATTTTTATTCGATATTTTTGACTGTAATATTATCTGTGTAGTAGTTACGAGACAGGTGGCATCTGTTTAAAATTCGGTACAAATTTTTCCCGAGGTGGAGGAATGTAGGAGGTAGGAAGAATGTAGAAATTTAATATAAGAAAACTTGACATAAGGCGAGTGAACTTTGATGCAGAAGTTGAACATGGAAGCGGTGTTGTATTGAAAGCAGGCGTATGACTCAAAGTAGAGCGGGAGAAGCACGTTTATGATTTTAGGAAGTAAATTGGAGCGGCTCAACGAACTTGGGGTGATGCAAGTGGGTCGGTGAGAACTCCGTACTGCCTAACAGCCAAACAAATGTATTTCTTGGAGGAACAAGTGAATGGGGTGTACATGATCGGTAGTAGGACGCCGGTCACATGTAGCAACGATCAGTGATTTCACACTTGTGAAACACGGGTTGACGGGGTCAACCTCGTCGTATAAATACAGGCAGAAAAGACCGGTTCGGCAGTCAGCCATGGCTGGGCAGCAGTCAGCCATGGCTGGACAGTCACCTATCGTCCGGATTGTGTTAGTCGTTGACAACAGTTGTTATTATTGTTAACTAGCTGTAAACCCGGCGTTGCTCGGGTATTTATTTATTTATTCCTGCCATTTTCCATGTATATATGAATTTGTATAAGTGCTGTAAATCTGTAAAATTTCTTGGGAATACAATTAGTAGTACAGAAATAACAGATTAAATCTTGATGCATGATGGGGCAGCTTTTCATGAACGTTACCATTTATGTGCTCATATCTCATGAACTACGTGTCGTACTGTGATACAATATAGAAGGTACACACAACTATATGCGTGTATACTGTCAGTAAAATTTCCTGCTGCTACAATTTGTAGTGTAGAAACTATAAATTTTAACGTCATACCGAATGCTGTATTTTTAGTCCATGAACAGCAGAACGTTACTATTTATGTGCTCATATCTCATGAACTACGTGTCGTACTGTGATACAATTTAGAAGGTACACTCTACTATATGCGTGTATACTGGCTGCAAAAATTTCCTGTCACTACAATTTGTAGTGTTCAAATTATAAATTGTAACGTCATACCGAGAGCCGTAGTTTTACTCCATAAACAGCGGAAAAGTAGTAAATGTTCAAATGTTTGTAGAGTCTATGGGACTTAACTACGGGGTCATCAGTCCCTAAACTTACAAACTACTTATGAACTAGTTACAACTAAGGACGGTACAAATATCCATGCCCGAGGGGGGATTCGAACCCCCGACTGTAGTGGCCGTGCAGACCGTGACTGAAGCGCCTCAGTCCCCTCGGCCACCGCGGCCGGCGGAAAAGTAGTAAGCGAGAAACTTTTTTCCTTTCATCATTTTACTATGGTTGCCAGCAAGAAAAAGTTTAATAAAGGTTTGAAATTATGTTTAAAGTTTGTTGCAGGTCGCTAAGTACTGTCAATCTCATACAGTGTATTTCGAAAGTCTCGCCGCATTATATGGCATTTTTTGCGATTTCTATTGGTTATGACGTTATATCTTTTGAACCATGTGTCGTATGTGATTCTTAACCATGCAGCAATTGTTAACGCACGGTAAGGAATTTGTGTACCAAATTTGGTTGAAATCGGTCCAATGGTTTAAGAGAAAATGAGCAGCATTGTCGCAAAATGCAGCAGTATTTCGCGCATCTCATTGTTTATGACGTCATATCTCGTGAGCTATATGTGGTATGTGATTCTTACACTTACGGCGACCGTTCTCATGAATTGAAGCTTACGTGTACAAAATTTCATAAAGATTGGAACAAAACTGTACATTTGTATGCAACACGTACAAACACACGGACACTGTGCTTTATATATTAGATCACAAAAATGAGTCAGTCGCAGCACTTCGCGGCCAGCAGTCGATCATCACGGTCGATACGGCATCCCTGACAGGAGATGCAGCCTGCGACATAGTGGCAGCACAGCCTCGGGGAGTGGGCAGCGGAGTCCCGGTCTCGACAGCGACACAGCGGAGCATCGAACCGATGCGTGGCGTGGTAAGGCTGCAGCAAGAGGCGAGCTACTCACCCAGGGGCGTGGTGTGGACGAAAGGACGCGGCCACACCTAAAGCGCTCCTGTAATGTCTGGTGCGCGAAGCACCACCAGTGGTCGAAGGAGGACCGGGTTCAACTCCTGGGCCGCACCCAGCACTGTACGGCCATCGCCGTTCGTGCTACAGGCAACATCGGGAAGCCTGCATGACTGCGGCGGCGCGAGAGAGAGAGCGACGCAGGGAAGGGAGAGGACGGCGGCGGCAGCCGGGCGCGGAAGCGACGCTTCGCCTTGCGCAACACTGAGGCAGCAGCGGCCGCGCTGGCGCGTCAGCCACTTCGGGACTCATGGCGTCAGCTGGACGCGTACCCAGCGCGATACGACGCACACGCACACTGCATTCGCCTCCAGCTGTATTGTAAATACGACTGTCAATAAATGTTTTGTTATACTGGACCACTTTTTCATTGCCACCCTATCTCCAGAGTTGAATACTGAGCTCACAGCCCACAGGGAGGGAAACTATGTGTCACTATCCTGATATAGACAAAGTCCTCGATAAAACACTCGTAATTTGGTGTCAAAATCATCAAATACATACTCAACCCTTTTACATAACTTTCGAAGATCCTAGTCCCTCTTGAGAAGCCCATATAAATCTTCATAGAAATCTGACAAATGGTACACCTATCTGAAGGCTGGAAATGTACACTCATCCACCCAGCACATAAGAAAATGTCTCAGTTTTTTCCTTGTGATTAACTACAATGGAAAGTTTAGGATACTTAGAAAATCTTATCGGCATGTCTTCTCCTGAGACGTAAATGACAGCTAGAACGCAAGGCTGAATAATACCAAACTAATTGAAGACCGCAAATCCTGAAAAAACTAGGTTACAAATATTCGAGAGAACCAAGTTTATTTACACTGGAGTCAAGATGTGTGGCGGAATGTTTAGGGGCTCAAGTACCCCTGCCCCCACCCATTATTGGCACCAATTACGTGTCTTAGTACTTGTACAACTTCAAATGGACTAAAAGAATCCGAGCACAGTTGGAGAAACTAAATTAAGAACAGCATATGAGATTTTTTGCGGCTTCCCAGTCTGCTTCACATTTAATCCAGTGATTTTTTATGGAGAGAAATGTGTTAAGGGCGAGTTGTTACGCTCGAGTCTAGTTTTCAAATTACTTTCGTTTATCTTCTTTGTTTTTATTTAAAAACGCAGATACTGCCAGTGTTGCCAGTTGTTTAATCCACGATAAATGTATGCATTATAATATCCATAAATGTACCGTACTGTAAATGTAGGCCTTCACTAAAACAAAGAAACATACATAAGAAGTAAAGAAGTATAAACTTAAAATGTACGAATTTGTACCTAAGACCAACAGAAAATACCATCGTAAAAATAGTAATCTAACAAGTCATTAAGCGTTTCAAACAGAACAGTAGAACGAAAACATTGGTCAAATGATCTTATTTGTATCTGTCACAGTAAATTACAATACATTTTCCCCAAATCTTTCCGAAATGCCTTCCTTACACCTGTCGTAATAGTTTCCACATTTGAAAAAGTACTCTCTCTCTCATATTATGTTGTGAATTGTAACTGCATTGTTGAGGTATCGTTCGCAAAATGATCCATGATATAAGCCGCATTTGGTCTAGCTTTGTAGGGGAGAAACGGAAATTTGTATTGTCGCCGGTTAACTTGGAAATGATTACCGCAGTATTCGTAAAAGCAGTCCTGTATTGAAGAAAGTACTTACAAAGCTCTCAAAACTCTTCTGGATTTGAAGATTGTTTTCTCTAATCAAGAACCAGACGGTTCAATAAAAAGAGAAATATTTTAGCTGGGATCAATTTTTTGGACCCATCAATATCGGAATGCCATCAATTTCAGGGTACTCTCAATTTTTGCGGCTTCTCAATCTCCTTAGTCCCCTCAATCGCAGACACCTCATTTCGGGCTCTCACTCAGTCTGTGATTCCCCCTCAATCCTGGCCCTCGCTCAGTCTCAGGGCCTCCTCACTTCAGGGCCCTCAGCAGCTGTGGTTCTTGTGATACCCTTAAAAGAGCCCTGGGTCTATTCCATTCCCCACTGACCCGTCCTGCTAAAACCATTCTGTTTTCTACATGGATGGTACTGACATTCATTCAATCTTTTATATTGAGAAAAAGCCCAGATAAGCCTAGTTTGACATACATTTTTGTTTGTGAGTTTAAATTTGGCACTGAGACGGGAGAAAAAGGAATCTAATTAGCTCAAACCCTGCCTTGGGTATTCCATTTCAATCTACACCGACATCTTCAAGCAGATAAAAATTTTGTGATGTTCTGGTATTTGCGGTTAAATCTCGAATATTTCACACATATTTATGGCTAGTCAACGATGGCAGTCTGAGACACAATCGAGTATCGTAAAGACAGGAATCTTTTGATTGGTTAACTATGGCCGCAGGTGAATGGTTTGATACCAGAATAAGATAGTTTGTCCTATTAATTCAAGTTCAAAGAAGTGTGCAAATATTTGTTCATTTATGAATATAGAGAAAATTGAAGTTTCCATAGATTGAAGTTCATTGTTGGGGTGCTATTCCAATATTGTAGAGCCTTAGCAAATTTTATACGTATTTCATAAGGTAATACTGAGGCAGAATTAAAGTATGTGATGTGGAGGGAGACGTACTTTAGAAGAGTCCGCGTAGCCGCATTATCCGTAAGGCTGTGTTACCTGGGCGGGTTAATGTGTCTGCTAAGTAAGTAGGAGATCTTACATTCGAGTCCCAGGGGCAGCACAAAATTTTAATTCGACATCTCTCCTGATATTCAATATCTTTCGTATAATGACACAATACATGTCTCAAGGAATTAGCCGGCCGCGGTGGCCGAGGGGACTGAGGCGCTTCAGTAACGGTCTGCACGGCCACTACGGTTGGGGGTTCGAATCCCCCTCGGGCATGGATATTTGTGCCGTCCTTAGTTGTAGCTAGTTCGTAAGTAGTTTGTAAGTTTAGGAACTGATGACCCCGTAGTTAAGTCCCATAGACTCTACAAACATTTGAACATTTATTTTTTTTCAAGGAATTGAATTATTGTTGATAGGAATACCTGCATTAAGTGTTACTGGGTTTACAATACATAATCTGGCAACATACTGTGGAAAGTAAAAAACATGGGAGTACAAGCCACTTTTTACCAATTTCTTCATGTGCTGGGATCAGATTTGAAAGAAGGGGTGTTATAGAAGATGTGTCTATGGTATGTTACTCTGAAACATACTTGTTTACGCTTGTTCCATGCTATTACCAGACAAAAGTCTGGGGCTAAGTCTATACAGTGCATTGATGGTCATAGGTTCTTCAATGTTCTCATGTGGTCGAGCGTGTATTTTATCTAGTTTTATCAACGCTCTCGAGCCGTAGGATGATTAGCTACTAAATAGAACCAGACACCATTGCCGCGGTGGAGTAGCTGAACGGTCTAAAGCGTCTCGCTGCGGAGCGCGCGGTTGCTCGCCGTGGAGGTTCGAGTCCTCCGTGGGGCATGGGTGTGTGTGTTGTCCTTAGGTTAGTTTATCTAGGTTTAATTAGTTTGTAAGCTACGGACTGATGACCACGCAGTTTGGTCCGATAGATTCAAATTCAAATGTCTGTAAATCTATCGGACCAAACTGCGTAGTCATCAGTTCGTAGCTTACAAACTACTTAAACCTAGATAAACTAACCTAAGGACAAACACACACACACACCCATGCCCCAGGGAGGACTCGAACCTCCACGGCGAGCAACCGCGCGCTCCGCAGCGAAACGCTTTAGACCGCTCGGCTACTGCACCGCGGCTCCGATAGATTTACAAACATTTGAACCAGACACCATTAAAAACGTAAAATATACAAATGGACAACTCTTTCCACCACAAAGAGTTGTGACATATAAAACCAAGTCTGTTATTTTAGTTATTATCTATGAAAGCAACGATTCAGCAATTATTGAGTGAATTGTAACGTAATTAGTTAGCTAAAAAAATTTATACCGACCATAGCAATGTTTGACACCTTTATTTATACAATAAATGTAATACCTAATCAAAGTGTAACATTATGACTTAGGTACAAATATAAAAATGACTTGCCGGTTCACAGTAACATTGGTACAAAATAATTCTAGATTCGATTAACTATCTAAACGCAATAAGAACAAATTTTACTTCCATAACAATAAAGTAACCTATTTTAAATAGTAGATAATATACCGTGCGATTGCCAACTCATTCTATTAATTATAGAAATAAAGATGTCTCAAATTTATATGGTCGGAATAAATGTTTTAAAGTACTAATTAATAAAATAACAGTCCATGTAAAAATGTGGAATAGGTGTTTCCATACATACAAACTAAAATAACCGACTTGGTTTCACATGACATGTCACAACTTTTTTTTCTGGGGAAAGAGTGTCTTGCTAGACTTGCATTTTTGTACATTTTATCTTTTGGATGATATACGTGTATTCTGCGTCTACTTTCAGAAGTCTATTGTTTTGAAAACTTCAGTTATATTCGGATTTACAGTGTGACATACAGATAGAAACGCTTTGAATGAGTGACGGACGTTTATTTATTCCAATAGAAGGACGTACAACACTTACCAATTACATCATGTTTATTGCGAATAGAAACCCACCGCCAGTGCAGATCTAAAATTATGGGTGGATGTCGTTGCTATTTATAGAAAATTTGTTCCAGTATCAGTTACAAATTTCTCTGAAATATTCAGTTTGTATTCATAGATGAGCGACTGCGGTTACTTGCGTTCTAAAGGCACTTCGATTCAAATATATATTCTGATCCCTCTGTAATCCTCAGCGTTTTTATGGAAGGCAGTTATTTAGAGATTTGTTGGACATACGATAATGTGTAACTAAATGCGTAAGCTTATATACAATACATGCAATGAAAAGGGACAATTAATATCTCGTTAACCTGTAGTGAGGGGAAGTAGTTAACCCCGTATTTATACCCGCCGAAAGAACGGCCGTGCAGCAATCGATGGTAAATTAGCTTTTACAATCACTGCGCACTGTTGACAGTGGATAAGGTATGTGAGGGAGACAACGTTTGAGGAAAATTTATGTATTGCGAGTTCTAATAACAGACGCGCGAATGTGGATTTCTTTCTTTAAGCCCAGAAATTACATAGTAGTCGTCTCTAGTTTGGCCATACCTTATCTCCATAATTTACTCCTTAAATAATTCCATAGGCGTTATCAGTTGCGTAACTCTTCTCTTATGTGGGAAAAGAGAATTGATTGTAATAAGGAGTGGTGATAAAGAAGGAGGTGAGTTGGGGACTGACGACAGACGAGAGCCGGCGGCGGTTGCAGTCGTCGCACGTCGCCTGTAAAAACGTCCGCCCGTTACGACCTGAGCACTCCTCTGCCCTGCCGGCTCCTCCCTACGGCCTCGTACTGTATACTCAACTCACGAGATATTTCCCGTGCGCCCGTTCGTGTTGTAATATAGATTTACGTTTTCGATTATAGCTCGTTTGTTAATTTCCATCGTTCATATTTCTGTGTTTCGTTTTAATGCCAATGTAGTGGAATATCGTTTTAGTATAGCCATTTTCTGCTAATTCTGTATAATTGTCAAAGATATGTTTACTTTTTCCTTCTCATGGTATTCAAAATTCCCTCCAATATTCTGTTGTTGTTGTTGTGGTCTTCAGTCAGCAGACTGGTTTGATGCAGCTCTCCACGCTACCCTGTCCTGTGCAAGTCTCTTCATCTGAGAATACGTTGGGTAACCTACATCTTTTTGAATCTGCTTACTATATTCGTCCCTCGGTCTCCCTCTACGATTTTTAACCCACACGCTTCCTTCTAATGCTAAGTTGACAATTCCGTGATGTCTCAGAACGTGTCCAACCAATCTATCCCTTCTCGTAGTCAGTATATGCCAGAAACTCCTTTTCTTCCCGATTCGGAAAGACTTGAGATGTCCTGGATCTTGTCATCATTCGCGTGAAACAGTTCTTCTGTAACCAAAGGTGGACGCCAACTTCGTTCTTCATCGTGCCCATCACTACGCCCTCCATTGAACTGTCAGACTCATCTTCTCACCATCGAATCACTCTTCGCATTTGGTCCGTAAACATCGCAAATTTGCCGATAAATTTCACTTGGTTTCACTTTCCTCGCATTCAGAAATCGAATCACCGACCTGATTTCACGGGCGGCGGGATTTTCAATCAACGCCGACATTTCAAACAAGCACAACAAAGCGTACGTAACTGACAGCGATCTCCAAATGGCAAACGTTCTTCTCCTTGATACACATCGCCTACTGCAGTCGCAGCGCTGCAGCGGAGATAAATTGAAACGGAACTTACTTTCTGGACGCGCCTCGTAGTTTTATTGTTACCATATTGAATCCGATTGCCGTCGGTAAGGGAGGAAAATATTTTAAAGTATTTTTTGTTATTCAAGAAGATGCAACTCACATTGTTGAAATACTGGTCGATCCAAATACTTGTTGCGTGTATAGGGTGATTTTTTTCTATCCAATGTCCTGTATAACCCAACCAAAATCGACATCAACCTGTTGCCCATGTATTTCAGGGAACGTTGGTACACACCTTGTCCTTTGTTATAGATGGGGGTTTCTAGTCCATTTAGGCTAACGATGCTTTCGATTAAGATTACTATTGTGGCCGCGGCGGAGTGGCCGAGCGCATTGAGGCGCTACGCTAAGATGCGCGAGGCCGTTACCCGTAGGAGGTTCGATTTCTCCCTCGGGCGTGGATGTTTGTGTTGTCTTTAGCATAAGTTAGTTTATAAGTAGTTTGTAAGTTTAGGGACTGATGACCCCGCAGTTAAGTCCCATAAGCTTAAGAAACATTTCAACATTTTTGACAATTGTGTTTGTTACTTCTGGACTGTGTAATACTACGGCAAAGTTATCGGTACTCAACAGCCAGTTCACTTTGAATCCTTCTGTCCTACTCCCTACAGAGATACGATCTGTTCTTCAACAATGAGGATTCAAGTTACAAATTATAACCTTAGTTTCTAGATCGTAGTCGAACAGATGTAATAGAAGACTTTCACACAGTCCCACTACTTATTTGTTTTAGTAGGATATATGAGTTACCTTATAAAAATTCAGTGAGAGATAATTTGTTTAATTTATCAAAATTAAAGTTCAAACACCGTAATAGCCCTTTCACGTAAAAAATAGCTTTCAACTCACATAAGCACATCGATTATAACTCCCTTGTAAATGTAGTAATTTAAAAATTAAAATATTTAACATGTAAACACTGCTTAAAGTGGAACCACTGACAACTGAAGGATGCTGCTTTCACCAATGTCACAATTAAGTGAACCAATCAGGGATGATCAAAATATTTAGTCATAACGTTCCGCCCCAAGGTAGGGCTTAATAGACTACTTGAAGAGAAACGAAGGGTTTGAAAACATCTCTACCAAATATGTTAGGTGTGACTTGAAGACAGAAGCAAACTATTAAATGACTGAGATTGTGAGGATGAACATTATCATTATGTGAACTATTTGCAAAAAAATGTTCAAATGTTTGTAGAACTTATGGGACTTAACAACGGGGTCATCAGCCCCTAAGCTTACAAACTATTTATGAACTAGCTAAGACTAAGGACGGCACAAATATCCATGCCCGAGGGGGGGATTCGAACCCCCGACCGTAGTGGCCGTGAAGACCGTGACTGGAGCGCCTCAGTCCCCTCGGCCACAGCGGCCGGCAACTATTTGCATGAAAGCTATAATCAGAAAGTTACATTCACTGATACCTCGCACTACATCTGCAATGCGTAACAGAACTAAACGGTCTGTTTTTCGAAACCTAATAACTGTATTCCACTGAAGCCTAAGCAGGAAATTTGGCTTACAAGTGCATACAAGCTTCCTTTGTAATGTTCAAAAGCCGGCCGCGGTGGCCGAGGGCGGCCACTACGGTCGGGGGTTCGAATCCCCCCTCGGGCATGGGTATTTGTGCCGTCCTAGTTCGTAAGTAGTTCATAAGTAGTTTGTAAGTTTAGGGACTGATGACCCCGTAGTTAAGTCTCATAAAAAAAGACTTGGCGCGCTGTTGAATTACTCTTGATCTTGACGATGCTCCAGGTAGTAAGGTGTCGCCATTGTTTGTATAAAACGGTAGAAGGTCCTTTCACGACCACCAGTTCTGTCCTACCACTGTATCTTTCAAATGTTCAAATGTTTATAAAGCTTCAGGGACTTAACTGCGGGGTTATCAGTCCCTAAACGTACAAACTACTTATGAACTACCTTATACAAAAGACAGCACAAACATCCATGCTCGCAGGGGGATTCGAACCGCCGACGGCAGACGGCCGCGCGCACCGCAACACGGCGCTCCAGTACGCGCGGCTAATCCGCCGCGGCTGTGTATCTTTGTTAAGCAACTTTAACATTTAATTGTTTACCGATCTATAGAAATACAACGGCTAGATACAAGGCAGCGTTAACTCTGAAGTCAACTATGAAGTCTAAAGTCAAACAGATGCCATCTGCGTTGACATAACGAAGGTCTGTGAGACAAGACTGTTCAGCGGAGCAGTGACGGTACTCTGTCGATATAGTGTCTTGTCTAGACCATTAACCATCATAGCAACAGTGCAAGTGCACTACCATCATGTTTATCAAGTTAGGGAAACGTTCCTGAATTGAACTTTTAGTTTAGGCAGAGGTACATTGAGCGATCACCCCCGCACAGGACGTCACGACGTGGAGAACAATACACTTCAACACATTGCTTCCTTGTTTGTTGTTATGATCACAACTGGAAGTCATTTTATGGAACAATATCCCATTATTCTGCGTGACATTTCACGATTCTATCCCATTGCTGCCAACGAGGACCTCGTGCGCATCTGGTAGTTGGAGATTCAGAGCGTCCAGCGTACTTGTCAGGCATCAGTCCCTGTGATTACGATCTGTTTGGCGAAGTGAAAGGATCACTGTGAACGATCCTGTACAAATCAGGAGATGATATTAGCCACGGCATAGGGCGGCCAATAAGAGACGTCAACAGAAATAGACGCGCTGATAGCATACAGCGCCTTTCGGACATTTGGCAAAAGTTCACAGATAACGGGAGCTATTGTATTGAAGATGCGTAACTATTAATACACCTGACAATAACGTCATTTCAGACAAAAATAACAATTCTCATTAGTTTTCATACAACATGATTTCAGCTTAGTTGTGCTTCATACCTTGTCTAACGCCTGCTTATGCACTATATTGGGGGTCTTAGGAGTGATCAGCTGTAAGGTGCTAGACTAGGTAGCTAGAGCCACTAAACTGAATGGTTGCCAAAGTCAATGAAACCCTCACGTTTAATAAGGTCAAACGAAGGTGCACAGGTAGCACAAGAGGTGTTAACCAACTGGATTTCGTTCAAATGTTCAAATGTTTGTATAGCTTATGGGACTTAACTACGGGGTCATCAGTCCCTAAACTTACAAACTACTTATCTACTACCTTATATTAAGGACGGCACAAATATCCATGTTCGAGGTGGGATTCGAACTCCCGACCGTAGTGGCCGTGCAGACCGTGACTGGAGCGCCTCAGTCTCCTCGGCCACCGCGGCTGGCTAGGGGGAGGGGTGCACACAACCGTGGCTTCGAGTGTGGGGGGGGGGGTCGAATACCCCCCACCCCGGGCATGGATATTTGTGCCGTGGTTAGAATGTCTGTGAAGAGTGGATTTTGGTTCCTTATCAATCAGATCGGATGCAAACAGAGGAAATCATCGGACATAAATGTAGTTAATTCAAGTTCATGAAAGCTCACACATTCTTCCTCCATTTCCCCTATTTCTCCCTCCATACTGTTACCACGAATTAAATGTAACTGGTTCGATCTGTACTGAAAATTCAGGACATTCCACGGGGCTAACTTCATTCTACTCTGTCAGGATGGAACGCTAAAGTTCTGTTATTTTGCACTTGGTGTCCAAGTACAGAAGTAGCACTCATGTGATAGGCTCCTTGTTTTTGTTCTGAAGCTGAAACATAAGTGGTGATGTCTAAGGCACTCGATTTTTGTTAATGTTGCTTTAACTCTTTATACGACATTTTTTTCCACTGACTTCATTTTACAAGAGTATTTGGCGCCTTCTACACATCATCACACACTGTCTGTAAAAGATCACACGAATCAGTCATTACCCACAGACTCTTTACGTATTATGTTTATAAAACTCATGCACACTTCCGAAAGTTTATTAATTGGTTTACGTCTACAATTCCCGGCCATAAATACGCATCTTAAATGCCTCGCCACGGTGATAAAACTCTGGTGCCCACGTTATGTGAATCTGGCTACAGCATACGACTCCCACGAATTGCTCAACGTCACCCGCTACACTAATGTCTCGTCATCCTGAACAATCCGCGTCAGCTACCGTTTTGCATCTACCTAACATTCTCGAATGCTTCTTCTAAATATTTATTGTTTTGTTAATTAACAAGAGACAAATAATGAAACTGTTTTCCTTTCAGTCTACCATGCCAAGAGAGGAACGAGCTGTCTGAGATCCGGTACATAAACAGTCGCGGTTTCTATTAAGCCAATTATCAAACTGATAAAGAGGTAAAAGGGTATGCCAATTTGGAATAAGCGTAGAGGGTTTACCAGTTCCGGCATGTGCCTTACAATCAAAGGAAATCTCTAGAAAACCTTGGTCGAAACCCAAAGATTGGGATCAATTTAATTTAATTCAAGGGCATTATCCCGGACAAAAAATGATTCACCAGGGCATTACGAGTTCATTCCAAAAAACCAAAATTAGGGTCCCAGAGTTACTACTCTTGCATACTAGCAGATATCAGCTCGACCAATTTGCAACGGACAAGCTTCTCCCTGGAGGAACCACTCATGAGAGCACGGGGTCCTGTGCGTCGAATTAACATTGTCATTGCGTGAATATTGAGGAGCATCGTTTCAAATCGTATTATTTCCAAAAAACTAAATTTTACAGGAGAAGCAAAACACAGATTATTCGTAACCTTAGGAACATTTCACAAATTTTAAAATTTTGCAGTTGTTATATTTGAGGTGTACTTCGAGGTACGTGAAATAATAAAATATAATTCCTGTTTCGTTCTTCAAATTGAAAGAAAATCCGTTGGACTTAATATGCGTTGATACAATGATATGTAAAATTTACAAATAAAAAACGATTACAATGGTAAATATGTAACTAAGCATTTATTTTTGTTTCTTTATGGAATAACATTAAATGCCTCAGATTTAAGTTGACTGGCATGTTTGGTTTTCTTTCCCCTCTTTCGGTTTCACGTTGAATTGTCATCAACAGCAATTTCTTTCTCAATAATCGAAAAACTACTCTCTTACACAATGTTCGCGACATAACTGTGATTATAGAATGCGTATCATTGTTGAAAATAGCGCTCCAGCAGTCAGCATAGCCAACAGGGAAAAGTGACAATACTGCTTCACGCTGGACACGGTATGATTTGAAACACACACTACAGTGGACTGAATACGATTTGAAATAACTACATTACAGACGCAATTTACGCTGTTAGTGAATCCGATTTGTTACATTCTGATTTGACAGCATGAAAGATCTCTAGATAAACTATACAAAAATGTATCAGACTCAATTTTGTCCACAGGTGGACTTAATACGATTTGAAACGATGCTCCTCGTTTGAATCAACAGTATGATAGCATGTTATCAGGAGGTTTGGTACGACAGTCTTAGGTTTTAGCAAACCAAATTATTTTCTTACTATTTCGATGCAATGACACGTAAGAAAAACTACAGCATCACATAGGGACATCTTTTCCTTCGGATATGATTGAAAGAACAAATGAAGAAATTTATGTTGCTCTTTAACCGCTCGGCTACTCCACCGCGGCCGGCCGCGGTGGCCGAGGGGACTGTGGCGCTTCAGTCACGGTCTGCACGGCCACTACGGTCGGGGGTTCGAATCCCCCCTCGGGCATGGATATTTGTGCCGTCCTTAGGATAAGTTAGCTGATAAGTAGTTTGTAAGTTTAGGGACTGATAACCCCGTAGTTAAGTCCCATAAGCTTAACAAACATTTTGAACTCCACCGCGGCTAGGGTACATATAGTGCAACCGTTCACTCTGCACACTATAAGAGGAAGCGCGGAACTAGCTAGCAGAGCGAGCTTCAAATGAAATTTAACAAAGTAAAAAGCGCGTTCATAAATATTTTGTAAATTCTTAATTGAAACTAAATAATTGTATTTTATGTTTGACCACTATTAGAAGTATTTGTGTGACCAGAAAAAATTCGTAACACTTCATTATTGAGCGAAGAAGTTAATAAATTTTATTTTTATTTCTTTTCTTATTATTTTTATAATGAAGTTCACAAGTACGTGCGTCGTACTGTTGTAAATATGTGTATGTACAAGTAACATGTTTAATTTTTTTAATGTTTCTGAAGCGTTGTAGTGAAACGTTCAAAAATATCTTGATAGTAATTCATTTTCGCCTGTGCATAAGCTATGAGTAAATTTTACATCAGCAACATCTGATGATGGCGGAACTATTGTCCGCCGATATATCGTAAACTTTCAACGTTTCGTTCCGCCAATACACCGCAGAACTATGGACCCTAAAAGAATTTCCTTTTATAATCATATCTAATATATAAATAGTGTGTCCGTATATTTGTACGTGTAGCATACAAATCTACAGTTTTGTTCCAATCTTTATGAAATTTTGTAGACGTAAGTTTCAATCCATGAGAACGGTCGACGTAAGTGTAAGAATCACGTACGATACATAGTTCACGAGATATGACATCATAAACAATGAGATGCGCAGAAAATTGCTGATTTAGCGACAATTCTGCTCATTTTCTCCTAAACCACTGGACCGATTGCAACCAAATTTGGTACACACATTCCTTACCGGGGGTACAATTGCTGCAGGGTTACGAATCATATACGACACATGACTCAGAAGATATGACGTCATAACCAATAGGATTGGAAAGAAACTGCCACATAATGCGGCGAGACTTTATAAATACGCTATACGAGAATCAGAGTACTTAGCGACTTGCAACAAACTTTATACATAATTTCAAACTTTTATTAAACTTTCTCTCGCTGACAACCATAGAAAAATGATGAAAGTAAAAATTTTCTCTTACTACTTTTCCGCTTTTTATTGAGTAAAACTACGGGATTCGGTATGACGTTACAATTTATAATTTGTACACTACAAATTGTAGGCGCAGGAAATTTTACAGACAGTATACACGCATATAGTTGAGTGTACCTTCTAAGTTGTATCACAGTATGACAGATAGTTTATGAGATATGAGTACATAAACAGTAACGTTCGTGGAAAACCACCCCATCACGCACCAAGTTTTAATCTATTACTTCTTTACTACAAATTGTATTGCCAAGAGATTTTACAGACATACAGCCGTTATACAAATACCCGGGTTTTCAGCTATTATATTATATTTCAAGAAAAATACTTACGTTCAATTCTTCACAATATTCAAACCACGTTGCAACAAATCGTTAGGAGAGACATTACCACATCCCGTTTAATGGAATTTACATTACAATGTGACACTGGCTGTCCGCTGGCTCGGGACACGTCACACGGTGACTGACAGATGTCCATGGTGGCGACAGTGACTCGCTCTGGTTACATTACCTGAAATCAAATTACAGTCATCACCACGAAACCTGTTTAAAATTGTTAGTCGGTAGGATGATAACACGCGCACATCTGGCAATTACGCCAAATAACCCACGACAATGCACTTTCTTATATTAAACATGTAACTAATGTAATACATCGTCATTAATACCAACGCTTTATTGAGCTAATTAACATCAACCGTATTTGAGCACCAGAGAGATAAAATAATCTACCTTTGCTTGGAAAAAATCGTTAATTAACAACACGTTTTCCTGTCAAATTAAACGGTAAAAACCGAAACGTTGCCGTTCGAAGGCTATTAAAAATGTAACGGACAATATAATTAGAATGAAATGGTCGTAAATATAGAAATACCAGTGATTACCGGAGGTGGACGTATGACGCATGTAGCAATGCTGGGTAATACGTCTGCGTAGCTACAAAGCAACACACTAGTAACCATCAGTTTGATTTAATAGGAAGTGACGACCGTTAATTAAGACTCCCACAGACACACGCAAACACTCCCTCCCGGGCGCGCGGCACACACACACACACGCACACACACACACACACACACACACACGAAAATGCATACAGGCACAATACAAACATACACACGTGTTCGTACGAGATGATTTCAGTAATAAAATAGAGGCCATCTTTAGCATTATCTTAGTTATTCAGCGTCCAACGCTAAATGTGAACGGATAAGGCTTTCTTATCAAGGTAATGTGTTTTGTAGTGATTATGAATGTATAAATCAACAAGCAATCATCATAAAAGCTTGTCATATTTGGGAGAGGGGCGAACCTTTCAATCAATTTATTACGAACAATAACCAAAACGCTTATAATTCTTTTTGTCCACTACAGGTTTGCTACTGCTTCCAACACAATGCGCTGCCGAATCGAGGAAATGGCTGATCTTGGTAAAAGATCTATGAAATAAACTCTAATATACGTAGGGCCTAAGAGGATGAAAATGACTGATTCCCAACTTTCAGCTAGCATAGAAGACTAGCATAGCGCTAATACCAAGATCGAAGTAAGCTAAAACGAAGCAATAATTTAGTCACAGCTTCGTTACCAGCGAGCGCACTAAACTCTAAAAATAAGTAAGAGTTATTAGCTTATAACTGGCCACCTAACTAAAAACAAGATGAAAGCCATTACAATTGTCCTTATATCGACCATTTCTCAACCTATCTGGGAATCTCTCCTATTACAGATTTTTGTAATCTACGAGAGATTTTAAGAGCAAAGAGAATAAATGCTTGCCAGATCTGTGTTATTGAGACGCAACATATGTGCTCCGTAGTGGCTGTGAAGTGCACACTGCCTTCACTCGTCTTTTAGAACAACGAATGTGACAAAATATTATGCATCACAGGAACTAGAGTTAGCATAGCCACCCAAATATCAAGGATGATCAAACAGAAGCGTTTGAAGCGAAACAGTTATTAGTGTGCTACATCTGTGGAGGATAGTGCACCTTTTGTATCAGGCTTACCAAAGCTAGGAGGATGTGCCTTGGTAGACCCTTTAATCCCGAGGTAACGAGGTGAAACCTGCGAGGTCATCCCCAGTGGCGTAGCCTGAATTTTTGCATACTGTTGCGAACATAAAATTTTCCACCCTCCTATTTTCATAGAACTTATTCGTCTGTGCTGTCTGTAACAGAAAAAAGACATAGCCTAAATCTAAGACAGTTAGAAGGAGGAAAAAATCGTCTAGTTAGAAATAAATAATTTATAACATACAATTTAAGAGCCTGCAGGTCTTTCATAGCAATGAATTATGCTATCCTAATTTAAGTCAGAGGAGTAGTTTTAGGTGTTTTAAGTGAATAACAATTCCTTGTCAGCGATATTTCGGTGCCCATTACATGAGGCGCTTATAGACAGAAGCACTTTGTACGCTCGGGGTTGATGCAGCTAACCCAGACTTTGTTTGGTTCAGGAGAACTTCATCACTTACAAGAACTGACCTTGACATACAAACATTTCCTATAGTAGGATCAAAAAATAGTAATGATTGGTCATGCCATGAAACGACAACAAGGAGGAAAGTACTAGTAGTAGAAGAAGAAGACAAGGAAACAACGGGACAGCTTATACTGGTGAGAAAATCAGTCTGTTACCACACCACTTGGATCTGAAACATTTTATCTAAAACGAATGGCCTTCAAGAAATATCAAGACCTAATAAGAAACCCATGCATCGTTGTGTATCTACGCATTAGAGTATAAGAAAAGGTGGTGTAATACAGGCAGTTCTGAGTTTATATATTAACTTAAGCATGTCATTGTAGGCATCGACGTGTTAAGTCGAAGAGAGCCGGCCGCGGTGGCCGAGGGGACTGAGGCGCTCCAGTCACGGTCTGCACGGCCACTACGGTCGGGAGTTCGAATCCCACCTCGGACATGGATATTTGTGCCGTCCTTAATATAAGGTAGTAGATAAGTAGTTTGTAAGTTTAGGGACTGATGACCCCGTAGTTAAGTCCCATAAGCTTAACAAACATTTGAACATTTGAAAAAAGTCGAAGAGCTAATACCTGAGGGATGCTTTTTATTGAGAGAACGGGCTGATGTATAGCTTGGAGAAAATGACGAAATACTATTGTCTAGCAAATTACAGCTACCTTTCCTAGTATTTATAGAACTGTCGATAAACACCTAATTATCGGATACTTCAGCGATAACGACGTTGTTAAGATTACTTTATGCAACGAAATAAGGAGACGTCTTATTTCACCTGGGCATAGGAACAAGGACAACCGACACGCAAGAGTGGCAATACTTCCTGAAATCGGGCTGTTTACTTGACACTGCCACGCACAAGCTAATGCAGTCTTTCATCCTTCCTTCCTCCCTGGACTGCATTTCCTTTCCCTTCCCCTCACCAGCGGGAAACCGATAACCTTAGGAGTTTGGTCCCCCTATCTCAAACAACCAACCAACCTACAAATCCGTCCGCACAGATGATTTTTCAGCTATCTGTCGGAAAACCTTTGTACTAATTCTGTGTTGCTGCGGCGGATTATCCGTACGCACTGGGGCCCCGTGCAACGGTGCCTGCGGCCGTTCGCCGTCGGGGGTTCGATTCCCCCCCCCCCCCTTGGTTATAGGTGTTTGTGTTGCCCTTAGGTTAGTTTACCTTAGTTTACGTAGTTTGTAAGCTACGGACTACTAACCTAGCAGTTGAGACCGATAGATTGACAAACAAAAAATTCTCTGTTGCCTCTGGCATCAAACCAGGACCATTGATTTTCTTTTTGGCGTGAAGATAATCTCTAGAGCTCTAAAAGACTTAGTTACAGTTAATTTGTTTACGTCAAATTTGATATCTGTTTTGTGAGCCGCTTGTCCAATAGCATTGAAATTTTTTGTAAGTACCTATGTATTCCTAGTAATAACAATGAAGTAAGCCGATGTAACACACATGGGATTTCAACGGCACCCACCCTTTGACAGCTGTCGCACCAACATGAGCAGCTGCATACAGCAAGTTGTCGCTGCTGGACACCTTCCGCATCCGCTATGCACCTCGGCTGCTCCCTGTCGCACCCCCCCCCCCCCCCCCCCCCCACACACACATACGTGCCTCATGTACCCGCCTTACGTTACGCCACTGCTCGTCCCGTCGTCTATGTACGACTCTCTTCGTTTCGTTCGTCAAGGAGTAGACTAATTCTTCGTGAGATGACACTGGATGTAATAAATACACACTATAAAAGTCAGAGCTAACGACTTGCCAACATTGTGATGATTGCTAGGTTCGATGTAGTTGGCTCTATAAACCGCGTGCCTTGCTACAGTTAATTTATCATTCAAAGAAAAGTATCTGTTTTTCATTTCAATTACATTAAGTAGACTGGTGATCAACTAAGAATCCGACTAATAACCTCGAGCCCTAATTATAATGAATACGAGTCACTATACAAAGCATATGCGTTAGCTGCTAATCACCTGAATGTGTCCACAGCCATGAATTACAAAAGTGAAAACAGAGTCGCCACATCTGAGCCACGAACTAAGTTCAAGAGCATCCAAAACTAAAAATGTTCAAATGTTTATTACCCTTATGGGACATAAGTATGGTGTCAACAGTTCCTAAACTTACAAACTACTTATAAACTACCTTATACTAAAGACAACACAAACATCCATTTCCGAGGGGGATTCAACAAATGTTCAAATGTTTGTATAGCTTATGGGACTTAACTACGGGGTCATCAGTCCCTAAACTTGCAAACTACTTATCAACTAGCTTATCCTAAGGACAACACAAATATCCATGCCCGAGGGGGGACTCGAACCCCCGACCGTAGTGGCCGTGAAGACCGTGACTGGAGCGCCTCAGTCCCCTCGGCCACCGCGGCCGGTGGGGATTCAACTCCCTACTTGGAACAGTCTCGCGCATCGGAGCATAGCGCCTCAATGCGCTCGGCCACTCCGCCACGGCTGTCCAAAACTATTCAGCATCCTATCCGCCAAGGAATCTCTCTATTTTCACTTCAGATGGTACAGACAAGCAGTTTTGCGAACTACTGGTGGATACGTTTTCCGAAAACTGTCTTGAGCAGTTAAACTGACAGTCATCAAGCAATGGAAATATTTTAGACCTTACAGGTACAAACAAGCCCGATCTTATTAACGATGTCAGTGCAGTGTTACAAAGAGCCGATAAGCGATTGTTAGCATCACACTTAGAGAAGGAATGGACATCGTTTAGTTCCGGTACAATGAATGTAGAGGAACTGTGGACTAAATTTAAACCCCTCAGAGGCTTATTAATTTGCTGATTACGGGCTTGGCGAACCCGAGTTCCCAAGCTGCTGACCGTCGCGCCAACAGTTCGCCACACCGTATCCTCTGTGCGTGCTTCAGCGACCACCGTGCAGCGCGACGGTTCAGAGCTCGGGGTCTTGGCTTAATCGACGGGGTCGCGAGGAATCTCAAGGTGTGCTGCGTGCGGAGGAGTTGAACAGTCGCCAGCGAGCAACCTCTGGGGAACATGCCGTACCTCAGTTGTGTTAGGCTTACCCAGGCAAGCGGGGCTCTGCATGGGCGGGCATTTATATCCCTAGCTGCTCGTGAGACCACAATGAAAAGATCTCAGAGTAACATTGGTGGACGTATAACCACTGTCTCCAAGAAAGGAAACGCAGACTATAATGCAGAGAGAGACGATCCCCAATCGTTTCCTTCCTTGGCCACGCCGTGGGAGAAACGCAGGGCTCTAAATCGAGGACAGCAAATTCCCCAAGATATTTAGTGTGTGTTAGAACAGATGGAGAATCTTCTATGAACACGAAACCTCTCTTTTTCGTAGAGAACTTGGAAGGCAAGCTCGGAGAAGTGGATGGCATGTCAAAGATGCGTCATCTCAAGGACAGTCACAAACATTGCTCGCCTGTGACAAGCTGATTGATATTCCCATTACGATCAATCCCCACGAGAGCCTCAACATTGTCCACGGAATTACATTCCATAGAGATTTTCTCTTGTTGTCGGATTAAGAACTATGCAAGAACTTAGAGCGGCGAGGAGTCCATTTTTTTAACGCGTTTACAGAGGTCCGAAGTACAACAGGGTCGCTACCGGTGCCTTCATCTTGGCTTTCGAGGGCGATTCATTACCTGAACAGGTCAAGGTGATGATTTACCGGTGTGACGTAAAGACCTACGTTCCTCCCCCTATATGCTGTTATAAGTGCTGGAGGTTTGCACACATGTCCTCCAGGTGTACTGCCAACTCAGCCTTCCGGGAGTGTGGATATCCATCGCACCCAGACGTTCGTTGCAAACCTCCTCCCATCTATGTTACCTGCAGGCAGCAGCACCCATCTTGCTAGCCTACCAGCTCAGTTATGCAAAAAGAAGGAATGATCATGCAATAGAAACCGAAGATCGGCAGTCTTATTCAGAGGCTAAAAGGAAGTACGAAGAATTCTACCCAATCTGCATCAAAACATCGTATGCAGCAGCCGCATCAACATCTTCATTGTAGCTGACTAGTTTGCCATCTGTTCAGCCAGTCCTAATAAGCTCTCAAGCCTAACCGTCAGCATCTTCCCCCTTGCTGGTTCGGGGCATCTCTTCATCTGTTTCTCCCAAAGCCCCTGCTTTGGGAGCAATTCGCCCCCCCCCCCCCCCAACTGACAGGGACATCAGTCCCTGCCCTTCAGTCTGCTCTGGCTGCTCTCGCGAGGAAACGATCACTTGGATCCCTTTCCTGCATGATTTCTCCCACTGGGACAGTGGACGCCAGTGAGTGGCAGGAAGTGCCTCAAACTGCAGGTCGTAGGGCCTCAATGGCATCCTCAGTCCCTGAGACAGATTCAACCAATCCCCCCCCCCCAGCACGAAAAACTGAAGGACAAACAAGACAAAGAAAGAAGAAGCTCAAGAAGAAAGAATCCTGGGTGGTATCTTGTCACCACAACAAATGTCTGCTTCCAAGGATGAGATGGAAATCCTCATGTCCCCTGAGGACTTGGCAATTGCTGAGACGTCAGAAGCAATGGACTTTGAGGCTCCACCTCCTCACTCAGTAACTACAGATAGTCCTATGGACTCAGCTCTACCGTATACTTAAATATGCCTTGTAAGTCGGGAGATAGTGTGGTGCTGGAAGGAAACTGTGGCGGTTTCTTTTGTTACTAGGCTGAGTTGCAGCAGTTACTTTGTCGCTACCCATCTCTCTGTGTAGCCCTACAGGAAACCTGGTGTCCTGCCGAGCGGACTGCTGCACGTCGTGGATATAGGGGCTACTATAAAAACTGTATAGCATACGATAAGGTATCCAGAGTTGTCAATATGTATGTCCTCGCCACTGTCCCCAGTACTCCAGTGTCACTTTGCATGGCTCTCGAGGCAGTGGATGTGAGAATCAGGAAACGAAAGGACATTACCGTCTGTTCCATCTACCTACCTCCTGATGAGGCCATGTCTCCTACAGACCTTGCGGCCTTGATTGCGCAACTCCCCCTGCCATTCCTTCTTTTGCGTGATTTCAATGCCCACAAACCCTGGTGGGGTGGCTATCAGATCTCAGGCTGCGGTAGTGACATCGAAGCTCTAATAGCATAGCAGGACTACTACCTTCCCAATAAAGGTGCCCCTAAACATTTCAGTGTGGCAAATGGCACATACTCAGCTATTGATCTTTCTCTCTGGAGCCTGAGTATTTTGCCGCAGTTCAGTTGAGGGGTCCACGATGAACTTTGTGGTAGTGACCACATTCCCATCCACATTTCTTCAGTTTTAACTTCCAGATCGCTTGCCTCGCTGGTCTCTCTGTAGGGCTGACTGGCCTGCTTACGCTGCGGAGGAGCGGCCGAGCGCATTGACGCGCTATGTTACGATACGCGAGGCCGTTCCCAGTCGAAGGTTCGAGTCCCCCGCTCCCCCGGCATGAGTGTTTATATTGTCCTTAGTTTAGTATACCTTAGTTTAAGTAGTTTTTAAGCTACGGACTAATAACCACGCAGTTGAGTTCCATTTATTTACAAACATTTGAATATTCTGAAGAGGTTCGGCTCCTTCTCGGGTGCTGACCACAGGCAGGAATCCCCAGCCTGAATTTTTAGGGTACAATCTTCATGGACCCAGCTGCTATCGCTGAGCACATGGCGGACGATCATGCTAGTAACTCTGCGACTGCAGCTTACAGTGCAGACTTCTGCACCCTCAAACAACAGGTCGAGGGCAGGCAGTTCTCTTTTCACACATGTCGGCGGGAACAGTATAATGCCCCATCAGTGAGTGGGATTCCCGAGTGCCCTCATTGAATGCCCAATTATCTCCCCAGGACCAGATCGCATCAACAGTCAGTTCCTCTGTCACCTGTCAGCGGACTCTAACACCAACTTATCGCCCTGTTCCATCGTCTCTGCGTAGAAGGTGTTTTCCCATATCAATGGCGGCATAGCATCATCATCCCAGTGATGAAAACTGGTGCTGATCCGCATGTGGCTGATAGTTACCACCTGATTAGCCTCACCAACTTTCTTTGGAAATTCCTCGAATGTATGGTGAGTCAGCGGCTCATGTGGGTTCTTGAAGGCCGTGGACTCCTCGCTCCTCAACAGGGGGGCTTCTGCCAAGGCCGTTCTGCATTAGACAACTTAGTGCCGCTAGAGTCGGCTATCCGCACTGCTTTCACCAGGCGAGAGCACCTGGTTGTGGTATTTTTCGATCTTCTAAAGGCCTGTGGCACTACCTGGAGCCATCATATTGTGGCTACGCTGCATGGCTTGAGCTTGAGAGGTCCACTTCTGCTGTTCATCCAGAACTTCCTCTCGCTTCGTACTTTTCAGGTTAGAGTAGGTACCCTTCTCAGCTGCTCTCACACCCAGGAGAACAGAGTCCGATAGGGCTCAGTTCTTAGTGTTCTGCTATTTCTCATTGCCATCAACGGTCTTTTTGCGACAATAGAGTCATCAGTTTCCTCTTCACTGTATGCCGATGACTTTTGTCTGTTTCATAGTTTTGCTGCTATTGGTGTCACCGAAAAACTACAGCAGGTAGCTATTCGAAAGGTGCAGTGCTGGGCCTTTGCTAATAGGTCCCGGTTTTCTGGCTCCAAAACTCGGGTTATGCACTTTTGTCGCCGTCAGGCAGTGTACCCAGACCCTGAAATGTATGTGGGTGACGAACTTCTTCGCGTTGAAGAGACGCATCACTTCTTGGGCTTGCTCTTCGATGGCCGATGTAAGTCAGTCCCGCACATTCAACAGCTGTGACAAAAGTGCTGGCGGTACCTCAATATACAGCGCTGCCTTAGGCACTCTGCTCGGGGAGCCGCCAGTCCATCCATCTTGTGGCTTTATAAGGCCCTTATCCAGTCACACCTGGAGTATGGGAGCCAGGTGTATGATTCGGCTGCTCCCTCTGCGCTGCTTGTCTTAGATCCCATCCAACATACTGGTGTCCGTTTACCAACAGGGGCTTTTCACTCGAGCCCAATGACAAGCCTCCTTGCTGAAGCTGGGGTTTCCCCCTGTGGTTCCGCCGGTAACAGCTTTTAACGCCATGTTACCCGCATTCACACATCAGTCCACCATGCAAATAGCAGGTTCATTTTTCCGACTGCTGACCTGTCTCCACAAAGACGGCCCAGGTTGGGTCTTCCTATCGCGGTCCATGTCCACTCCCTTCTCCCATTACGTGAATCCCTTCCCTTTCCTCCCACTTTCCAGTACTCTTCCCATAATCCTCCTTGGTGTATTCCTTGCATGCAGCTAAAGTTAGACTTGTCCCAGGATATGAAAGCCTCAATTTCACCATCGATTCTCTGTCGCCAGTTCCAGGCACTTCTTGAATCGTTCCATGGTGCATAAGTCGTCTACACTGATCGTTCCCTGGTAGATGGCCATGCTGGGTATGATATCTCCATGTTGACCTCATTGAACAGCGGTCCTTATCAAGTGGGAGTAGTGTTTTCACCACAGAGCTGGGCGCTATATCTAGACCTCTGGAACATTCCCAAGCCTGCCCTGGGGAGTCGTTTGTCATATGTAGTGACTCCCTAAGTGGTTTGCAGGCACTTGACTAATGTTTTCTAAAACATCCGTTGGTGCAGACTATCCAAGACCGTGTATCCGCCCTGGTGAAGTCAGGCCATTCTGTCGCCTTTGTTTGGACCCCAGGCCACATTGGCATAAGGGGAGGTGAACGTGTAGATCAGCTGGTCAAAGAGGCCACCACGTCACGGCCCTGACAGATTGGCCTTCAGGAACGGGATCTCCGACGGGAGTTGAACCGCTAGATTCTAGGGTTATGGAATTCTGAATTGACTGACTCAAGCGTACCAAATAATCTCCGTTCAGTTAAACTCTTCACGATTGCGTATAATTCCTCCATGAGGGCCTCTCGTCGGGAATCTGTTGCTCTTTGCCGACTGCGTATTGGCCATACGTGGTTAGAACATGGTTACCTTTCTCCCCCTCGCCGAGAGGATCCGCCAAAGTGCCGCTGTGGTACTTTGCTGTCTGTGGTCCACATTCTAATGGATTGTCCTCTTTTAGCTGCTTTGTGGCACTCCTTTAATCGGCCAACTGCTCTTCGGCTAATTTTATCTGACGATGCCTCGATGATCGAACGTGTTGTAGGTTTTATTCGCAGAGCTGGCTTTTAGCGTTCTATTTAGTGATGGGCTCACTTGCCTGTTTTCTCGGGCCCCCTGCCCCTACAGAACGTGTAATCTTTTGTGTTTCATTTGGTTTCTGTCTAGTTTTAAACTGGAGGTTTTAAGTGTGTGCAGAGTGGCTGGCACATCCTGCATTATCTTCGTGATCAGCCAGCCACACTCCTCTGCTGTGATGATTTAGCCCTGTTGACTAATTGGTCTACTTCTTTTGAGTTCTCCTTTTGTGTTGTCATTTAAGCATACACTATCTGCACATCCCGTGTACTGTTTGTGAAGTGCTTTATTTTAAATTGTTCACCTCATTATGTTGTCTCTCAAACAGGAACAAGGGAATCATAAACTTGTAGTTTATTCCCCTTTAAACAAGCCAACATCAACTAAATTTAAATGCATTTTAAATAAATGATTAGAGAAATATGTACCTATGAAGTCGATTAAGAAAGATCCATCGTGGTATGATAATAATATTAGAAAACTGCTGAGAAAGCAAAGGCTGTTGCAATATCGGTAAAAAAAAAAAAAAAATGAAAAAAATGAAAAAAAAATCGCAAATCAAGATTTACACATACGACGCACTGTTCGTCGACAGTCTGCCCTGCAAGCGTATGTCAGGTTTCTCAAATCTACATACATACCCGTAATCCACTGTAAGGCGAGTAACAGAGGGCACCTAGAACGAGGGAAAAACGAATACTAATCACTCTGATTTTATCTGCGTGGTCTTTACACGAAATGGAAGTTGGCGGCAGAAGAATCTTTCTGAAGTCCGCTTCAAATTCCGGCCGTCTAGATTTCTTCTACAACGTTTTTCGAAAAGAACGACGCCTTTCCTCCAGCGACTCCCATTTGAGTTTCCGAAGCATCTCAGTAACAGTCATTGATGGAACCTACCAGTAACAAAGCTAGCCGCCCGCCTATGAATTGCTTCTATGTCTTCCTTTAAAACCGATCTGCTGGGGATCTCAAACACTTGAAGAATGCTCAAGACGGAGTCGCACAAGCGTTTACAGACGAATCACAGCTTCCCAAAAATTCTTACAATAAACCGAAGTCGATCACCCACCTTGCCCACCAACGTCCTCATATGCTCTTTCCATCGCATATAGCTGTGCAGCGTTACGCCTAGATATTTAATTGACGCCACTCTCTCAACCAGTGGACTACTAATGCTATATTCGAAAATCACGGGATTATTTCACCTAGTCACCTTCATCACTGGAAGCTGAAAACCGTCGTCACGAAATCTATGGTCTTCTCCGTATTTCAGCTGCCGTAAAGCACCTTTAACTAGATGATGTGAACTCGATAGACCGCAGTATTTACGATTTACGATCTCTGATGTCGGGCTGTATCTTGCCATAAAATTAGTGTCTCTCTACACGTCGCTGAGTACACATGAGACACCAGAGCTGTGAGTAGATCGTTATTAGGAGTCGGTGATACTAATGTAGGACACAAGATATGAGATGTAACACCAATATTTCAAGTAAGAAATGATCTCCCAACATCGATGCAGAAAAACACCATTAAAATATTAGAGAAAGTTAGGGGTGGCTTGACTCCTCTCACAATTACACATCAGTATCTCACTTGCCTGGATCTTTTCCAATGTGACACAGTCCTTGTTGTACAATCATACTACTTTTTTATAGCTTCTTTGGCAATATTATTGAGGCCGGTAATCTACTGTACGTGCAATCTAGGTAGGTGCCGTCGTAAGTTTTTATTTATTTATTTATATTTTTTTATTTCTTATTTTTATTTATTTATTTTTTGCGAGGTGAATAAAAGCTGCATCTGATTGTATCTCAGAATTCTACCCAAATTATGCTGATCCTCGTCCCAATTTGACAATGTTAAATAATGCAGTTAACTTTGAATCATGTATCAATTTCAATTGAGCTTGGTCTGCGCATATCTCCAGCATTTCGAAATCGTCATTCGTCCTTTCATAACACCATGCAATACCGCGGCGGTTAAAATTTCCCTGTATGCCATTAAAATTTGTTGCGGGGAATATTTCTGGGTCTGTGCATTTGAATCTTGCGCTGGATGGTTTGTAGATCGATGTTACAGTGCATGATTGTAATGCAGTGTTTTCGATTTATACTTTTTCTTCACATATCAATGTACAAGTACGTGTGACGAAGTTCGGTTTCACAAAAATAGCACTTCTTCACCTTTCATATGGTCCTTCAAGCACTGATTTCATGGCCTGTATTTTGGTTAATTGGCTAATTTACTCTCTTCGTGTCTCTTGCAACCTTAAAACATCACAAATAATGTGCTTTCACATGCCAGATAATAAAGTTTCTTTACATACAAGTAAGTCTTCATTGCATCAGGAAAGTTACAATCGAAGTGCTCTTGATAAAGGTACTATGTTCACCGCTTCTGGAAGTTGTTTTGACACGCGCCGGTGTTCGCAGGATTAGTCGGCTAATTTGTTTCTAGGAAATGCCCGATTGCTTCATGTTCGAGTCGCGAATTCAATCTTCGTGGAGGTTCCCGCAGTGTCTCTTTGTGTGACGATGCCATGGGTATACTGTCCCTTTGTGGACGCCTTTTAAAGGACTGTTGTAATGAAGTAGCTTGACAGGAGCTATGCAGGTGAATGGGATTCATTATTACTTCTCCAGAGTCTAACGATTTTCGGTCTCTCGGACATAGAATTAAGTTCGTCTTTACAATTCAATCTAAAGGAGAGATTATCAGAGGATATTGCGAAGCATTAAGTGGGTATACTGCGCGTTATTATCAAGGTTCGGAATCTGGGCCTCTTAGTTTAAGTGATGAGCGAGGTCAAGGTGTACTCAAGTAGGTTTCCGCTTTTAATTTCGATTCCGTCGTTTCCGAACTAGAGTCACTCATCTTAGATTCATTTATTTATTCTCTTCACATCCCTACAATTTTGCATCATCATCGAAACGCAATATAACTTTTTAGGAATCGTGTACCAGGATTAACAAACCTTCATAGTTCCACAAAAATACAGCCAGAAGAGCAGTCTTAAAAATCGTAAACATTGTCTTCACAGGCAGCTTCATGCAAAATTCTTTTTGTATTTCTTAAATAATTGGATTCGTATCAGTTGTTATTTAAAGATTTTTATTTTATGCACTACCCGAATTTCGAGACCTATATCTTATCATTAGGTGCATCTGCAAATTGCAGTCAAATAAAATAGTGACGTCTATCATGTAATAAAATAGCTGCCCTACATCTTTACTAAAATTATTCAGTACAAAAGAAGTATACGTACTTATTGAGTCCGTAAAACTGTTACAAGTATGAACAGATTAAAATAGTGAGTCTCTACATCTACATCTACATAGATACTCTGCAAATCACATTTAAGTGCCTGGCAGAGGGTTAATTAACCACTTTCATAACATTTCTCTGCCGTTCCATTCTCTAATAGCGCGCGGGAAGAAAGAACACCTAAATCGTTACGATTTAGATCTGATTTCTCTTATTTTATTGGGATGGTCATGTCTCCCTAAGTAGGTGGGTACTAGCAAAATATTTTCACATTCAGAAGTAAAACGTGAAACCCTAAGCATACATCCATCCATCCAGAAGTAAAAGTCGGTGACTGAAACTTCGCAAACAGATCACACCGCAATGAATAACGTCTTTCTTTTAATGATTTCCACCCCAATTCTTGCAACATTTCCGTGACACTTTCCCCCCGGTAACATGATAAAACTAAACGAGCTGCCCTTCTCTGAACCTTCTCAATATCTTCCGTGTCCCACCTGGTGAGGGTCCCACAATGGGCAATAGAACTCCAGGAGAGGACGCACAAGTTTGTTGTAGGCAGTCTCTTTGGTGGAGCTGGTGCATCTTCGAAGCGTTCTGCTAATCAGACGTTATCTTTGGTTCGCCGTCCCCACAATTTTTTCTGTGTGTTCTCTCCAGTATAAGTTGTTCGTAACTGTAACTCCTAGGTATTTGATAGAATTTACGACCTTAAGGTTTGACTGATTTATCGCGTAACTGAAGTTCAGCGGATTTCCTTTAGTGGTCATGTGTATTACTTCACACTTTTCTTTATTTAGTGCCAATTGCCAATTTTCGCACCGTATAGATATTTTGTCTAAAACGCTTTGCAGTTGCTTTTGATCCTCTGTTGACTTCACTAATCGATAAACGACAGCATCATCCGCGAACAGTCTACGGGAGCTATTCAGATTGTCTCCTAAATCGTTTATAAACACGAGGAAGAGTAGGGGACCTATAACGCTTCGCTGTGGAACGCCAGATATCACTTATGGTTTACTCGATGACTTACCGTCAATTGCAACGAACTGTGTCCTTTCTGATAGGAAATCGTGAATCCAATCGCACAATTGGGGAGATATTCCATAAGCATGCAATTTCATAAGAAGCCGCAGTGTCAAAAGCCTTCCGGAAATCCAGAAATATGGAATCGATTTGAGATCCCTTATCGATGGCACTTAACATGTCATGTGAATAAGGGGCAAGCTGTGTTTCGCAAGAGCGATACTTTCTGAATCCGTGTTGACTATTGGTTAATAGGTTGTTCTCTTCGAGGTAGTTCATAAATTCGAACAAAGTATATGTTCCAAAATCCTACTGCAAATCGCCGTCAATGAGATTGGCCTGTAATTTTGGGGATCATTACTATTGCCTTTCTTGAATATTGGAGTAACATGGGCAACTTTCCAGTCTTTGGGTACGGATCTTTCGCTGAGTGATCGGTTGTAAATTATAGATAAGTACGGAGCTATTGCATCAGAATACTCAGAGGAATCTAGTTGGTATACAATCTGGCCCGGAAGATTTGTTTTTGTTTGGTGACTTAAGTTGTTTTACTACTCCAGGAACATCTACTAAGTTTCGCATGCTGGTAGCTGTTCTTGGATTGAATACTGGAGTGTTCACTTCGTCTTCTTTGGCGAACAAATTTCGGAAAGCTGTGTTTAGTAATTCTGCCTTAGCAGTACTGTCATCGGTAGTATATACCATTGCTATCGCGTAGTGAAGGTATTGTTTGTGTTTTGCCGCTAGTGTACTTCACATATGACCAGAATTTCTTTGGATTTTCTGCAAGATTACCAGACAGGATTTCGTTGTGGTAACTACTTTAGACTTCTTGCATTGAAGTCCGCGCTAGGTTGCGAGTTTCAGTAAAAGATTGCCAGTCTTGTGGATTCTGTGTCTTTTTAAATTTTGTATGCGTTTTTCTTTGTTTCTGCAACAGTGGTCTGACCTGTTTTGTGTACCAATGGGGGTCTGCCCCCTCTTTTATTAATTTGTTTGGTATTAATTTCTCGAGTGCTATTGATATTATGTCTTTGAAAGTAAGCCATGAGCCACCACCTGCAGCTTGCTGCACCCTGTGCTCTTCATGGCGTTCGGAAGGACCCGTTCCACATCTGGAATGACTTCTTCCGGTATGCACACGGACTGCACATTGGACTTCTTTCCCTCCCTAGTAGCCATTTTCCTAAGGGCTCCATCACCCGTCTAACGTTGGCGCTCCCAACTACTAACAAGCCCACCCTCTGTGAGTGCCCGGATCTTGCAGGCAGAGGGGCGAGTACAGGACAAGCGACACCATCTGCGCCAGGAACATCCTGTGCCACAGACAGCGCCTCGAATCTCTCCGTAAGACTAACCGGGGAGGCCTCCACTTCGGTCCCCCGGGAAGTCTTACGCCGCCTGACACGCGCTGAGGAGACCTTCCAATCCACCAAAGATTGGGGAACGACCCTCTCGCGGGCAGTGAGCGGGCTGGCCACAGCAGCAGGCCGATCGGAGGGCACAACATGCGCACAGGGCGTCTGCTGCACCCCTGTGAGCGGCCCACAACAGCGGTGCTCACCCACCGCAGTCCCAAGCGTTGCCAGCGAAGCCAACGCCACCTGAAGCTGCGAGCGAAGAGTCATCAACTCTGCTTGCATTCGTTCGCAGCATTCACAGTTCCTAGGCATTCTAAAAACCTATGTATGCTCCAAATAAGTACGACTGTGGACACACAAGTTTGATAAACAGTGAGCCTCGAAAAATATGTACCTAACACTGAGCTGTTTATTAACGGCGAACCTGAATAATATATACGCGAGCTAAAAAATCAAAATATCAACAACTGAATTGACAACTAAACGCGAGAACACTAAATTTTGAAGAACTGTAAAAGAAAGCACACACGAAATGAAAATAAGTCGCTTCTATTAAGAAGCCGGTTACCGTACAATGTAGAGCTGCTGCTGTCCACGTGTGCACTGGCCGGCGGTCACTCTGATAAATGCAACAAGCTGGGAGGCACTGTAGGCAGCTCGGGCGCGACTTAACCAATCACAAGGCAAGGTCTGCATATAAAACAAGATGTCCCGTAATTAAGAAGCGGAACATCGAAAGATAGAAAATCGGCACTGTTAAGAACAGAAAAGTGTTTGTATTCTGCGCGCCTAACCATACCGAACCAAAATGTAAGCCCCATGTAGAAATGCAAATTCATTTTGTTATCTTGGTATATGGGATTAGTGTTTTGCTTCATATGCTGAGGCTGGCAACACTTGGTAACAGGACCCTTCGTTCGCAGAAATTGTCTTGCTATGAATGAAAGTGGATGCGTTCATTGGCATGGGATATAACCAGATGACTGTATTGCAACATATAACCTGTTGCGGAGATGGAACTGACAATGTCAGTAATAGAATGGTCCATTATGCTGCCTGTAAATTAGAAATTCGAAAGGATTAAATGATACAGTCACAATAAGCATGGTACAGAATACAATGGCTCATATTCTCTTCTGTCGATTAGAAATTGCTGATCGGCTTTAGCTATCTATCCGGTGAGCTGGTCCGCTTTTCATTCAGTCACCGACCATATCCACTGTACATTCAAGTTAAGAAGAAACAGAACACCTTGAAAGACTAGAGACAGGAAGATAATATACACAGGGTATTTTCATTAGTATGTTCTGAAGAAATGATTAGAGTTTCAGTCACCCGCGTTCAGTTCAAATTCAAATATTCAAAGGTTTGTAAATCTATGGGACTTAACTGCTTGGTTATTGGTCCCTAGCTTACAAACTATTTAAACTAAGTTAAAATAGCCTAAGGACAACACAAACACCCATGCCCGAGGGAGGACTCGAATCCCCGAAGGGGGGACGGTTGCGCGCACAGCAGTACGGCGCCTCAGTGCGCACGGCCGTTCCGCCGCGGCCGGCGATGAGTGTTTGTGCTGTCGCTTGGTAGGCACAGGGTCTGCATGGGCCCTCATAACTTGTTCCATACGATATGGAACCGGCGTTTATATTGTACGAATGGAATCCTATGGTATAAGCATCCATGTCGTATACACCAGGCGTGGGTATTGAGCCACGGCACTACATCCGTTGTTTTACTATCTCCCACACCTATTCGTTTGACGACAAGTGTCATTATCTGGCAGACCAGACAAAAAGGCCGACTTCCTGTGACACCAAGACAGCACGTGTTCGTGCAGCATCATGTGGGCGTGCATTGGTTTGCTCAAACAAAGGGTCTGGGGTGTCGTGTAGAAGGGGTATGGCTGCGGGTCGTAGGGTGTCATTCACGTATGTAAAACTGGTCACAGTGTCCTGGATACGCACCAATCGTGAATTGTGGATATACCAAATAGTACCCATTCCCATGCTTGCGTATTGCCTGCAGTATTGCAAAGGAAGTAATTTATTCCCAATAATTACAAACGAGAATGCAATTTTTATAATCTAATATACTAAACGTAAAATTATAGACATACACACTAAAAATGATCGACAGAAAACATTCCATACAGAGAGAGTACAAAGATAATTAATTATAAAAGTAAATGGACAAAACAATGGTGTCACAGTCTACTGCAATTAATTAGAAAGTGTACTTTGACAGACGAGGTAGTCGACGATTTACTCCTTCTATTGTTGGATATAAAATTTAGTATGTAGTGTGGGTTTTCAAATCAATCAATCTTTACAGTTGAAACAATGTAATTTGAGTGCATGAAATGATTACATTTACTGATCAATAGCTCAAGCTATATAGAGGTACCAGGTGCGACCCTTGCCGAAACATACATATTAACGGGTTACGCTACATAGGTGGGAATGAAAGCTCGGATTCTGGCATCCACTCGACCGTACAGATGATAGTCACTATCTTGGGGTTCACCTTTCCACGTCTGGTCGACCTGTTCACGGAGCTCCGCAGGAGGTGTGGGTTGACCAGTGACAGGTCTCAGTTGTTGATACGTGTTCTATGTAGACAAGACTGGAGATCATGCAGTCCAGAGAAGTTGCTGCCCATCTTCCAGAACAAGTTGAACTTCACGCACAGTTTGTGGGCGAGAATTGTTTTTTTGGAAAAACACGTCACCTTCCTTTTAACAGAATGGGAAAGTAATGGTTCTTCCAGCATTCAGCACCTGCAGAGCGCTTGTCACCGTTTCCTCCAGAAACACCAAGAGTGAGCGAGAGTTTCACCTTACCGTACCACAAACTATAAGACCCGAATTGGCCCCAGAAATCTTGAACGAATACACTCTACGAGACACAGGTCATCATCAAGACACAGCATCCCGCCGCTGGAAAGACTACAATTTTACTGCTCTGAAACTCGGTCAGTTGACTGTAGGAAGCACGAATGTATATCCGCTGCATTGTGAGTGCGAATCGATACGGTGATATCACACTTTGTCTTATGACTGTTAAAATTCCATACTTAACACATCGTGGCGTCCTGAGGTTAATGTTAGAACGCTGTTATCGAACGATGGTGAAAGGATTACCAGTAAATCTACTATCCCCCACGTGGCATCTACCGTCATATGTTCAAATGTTTGTTAAGCTTAAGGGACTTAACTACGGGGTCAACAGTCCCTAAACTTACAAACTACTTATGAACTACCTACAACTAAAGACGGCACAAATATCCATGCCCGAGGGGGGATTCGAACCCCCGGCCATAGTGGCCGTGCAGACCGTGACTGAAGCGCCTCACTCCCCTCAGCCACCGCAGCCGTCTGCCGTCATATAATCGATCAGATGTCGACTTTCCAGGAGTATTATTTTTATGCTATTGTACATTCGATAATGACTGTGACGGAAACACCATAAAATTAGAACTAATACAGATACTAAATAAAAGATACTATTTCCATGGAAAGTTCACGAATAGAGGTGGAAGTAGGACGAAATACTGTTTGTACCAAAACCACAATCATTTATATTTTCAAGTATTAATATGAAGGTAGATACAGTTGAGAATAGTATCTGGAATAATACATTTTCTGAAAAGTCATACATTAAGTCGTCCCTCTGGACTTAAATGCCGATTACAGAAAAAGCTCGCTGTTCATTATTTTGAAAAAAGACCATATTATCAAGTTACGGAACACAAAGTTCTCTTATTGTAATAGCACGAGGTGAAGCCCACTCAGGCCACAAGCAGAGTGAGAGAGGAAATTTTAATCAGGGAAAATCTCTTATGGAAATTTGTAAGAAACAGAAGAAGCAGCTGAAGTAACAATATTCTAAATCTTAATAGAATAAAATTGCCGGGTGGAGCCCAGTGGTATTATACACAGGCACCTGAAGCATGTTTTCAGTATTTCCAGTGTTTTGTATGCCACTGTCTAGCTATTTACTTCGTCTACAACAGGAAAAATTAAAATTAATAAAATATATACAGATAAATTTATAAGACTCTCAGAATGAGAGGCCTACACGCCCGAAAAGAGGATAGATGATTCTTCTTTACAGGTGTCGGTCGTAATGAGAAACGCTATGTTAGTAACGGGTGCGGCAAATGTGACTTATTCCTCTTGAATATGATGATTTGTATAACGTTCGTTTATGGATGTTGACAAACAAAGTTACATAAGGATTCGGGACTGAGATATTACAATAGGAAGTTAGAGGAAACGTTGAATTTCTGTAGTGATACAAGCCATCGAAATTACTGAAACGGATTCTGTTGTGTATCTCGATTTCAAACTGGGTACAGCGTGCGTTCAATACTACCTCTAGAGAGTTTCCATTCAGAATTCCGGAGCTTTCCGAGGTATTTCCGACGTTAAAATTTTATTAAATACTCTCTACGAAAGAAACTTTTCTGTGGCTCTGTCTGAATCGTAACAAAATAATCGATTCCGTTTTTTTTAAAGAAATGATAGGAAAGGGTGGTGCCGGACGTGGTTGTAGGTGGCGAGGGCGGGGTGGGGCGGTATGTGAGAATGTAAACAGGCACGACAAAAGTTGCCTTGCTGCACGCAGCTGGGCGCGAGCCATAAACTCGGATTACACCGTGATGCATGGCCTCGCGCCACAATGCCCGCGCTCTGTCATTTCGAAAGAGTCCGCTTTTTATTTATGATGTGGTGTTTTTATAATGGAGCCTTTCCATGCAGCTGTTTGCATGTTCTTTCTCTATTTTATGAAAGCGTACCTTCGCTCTGCCACGGTTTTATATCTTCCGCACAGGGCGTTCTCTTTGAACAGGGGCTGACTTGCACAGTAACGTTTTGAGAAAGTATTAATTATGTTCCCCTCACCACACGTACATCGCCTGAATTTATTGAAATGAATTGCACACAATAATTTCGCTGTATGTGTCATGTTATTAAATCTGTTGTTCTTTCTAGTTGTATACCAGAAACGTAGAGAAAGGCGATAGTAGTGCATAATCTTAAGGAAGATTACAGCGGGGTGCCGATCCTGTCCTTACCGACATTTTAAAATGTCTTCCTGTTCCCCACCGTTATGGCATGGTATCGATTCTGCTGTTCTTATGATTTGTAAGATTTATTTTCATTTTAACTTGCTTCCTGGATGCTCTTCCTGCCACCAGTCGGCGGCTAACCTAAAAAAAAGAAATCGTATTTGTTCAAATGTTTGTAAATCTACCGGACCAAACTGCGTGATCATCAAAAAATGTCAAATGTCTGTAAATCTATCGGACCAAACTGCGTAGTCATTAGTCCGTAGCTTACAAACTACTTAAACCTAGGTAAACTAACCTAAGAACAACACACACACACACACCCATGCCCCAGGGAGGACTCGAACCTCCACGGCGAGCAACCGCGCGCTCCGCAGCAAGGCGCTTTAGACCGCTCGGCTACTCCACCGCGGCGCGTGGTCATCAGTCCGTAGCTTACAAACTACTTAATCCTAGGTAAACTAACCTAAGGACAAACACACACACCCATGCCCCAGGGAGGACTCGAACCTCCTCGGCGAGCAACCGCGCGCTCCGCAGCGAGACGCTTTAGACCGCTCGGCTGCTTCACCGAGGCTCGTATTTGTTACCTGAGCATTATTGGTGTATGAATATATATCGTCTGGTGCATTTAGAGAATTTTGTGTAACATGTCCTATAAGCAGAGGTCAAGGATCGGTTCATTACCTGACTAACCAAGCGTACATTGTAGAAAGAACACCGAGCCTCGTCAGTGGAACGCACCTAATACGGTCTATGGTCCGCCATGGGGTTCTACGCGAGTCTTGTGCACCCCCAGTCTCACAAACGACCGCTTAGTAGGATATGCTACACAAGCAAGACTGTGATTCTATCTCGGTTGTGAAATGAGATCTGTAGGTTTTACCCTTATAAAGGGATTTTAAGAATTTTTCTGTAGTTACTTCGTGTTTTTGGACAGCGGCGGAAAGAAAGATTATGGTCGCTTATGTCGTCGACGACGGAGACGCTCACCATAAAGCAGTTGATAGGATCAGATACTTGTTACTGAATGAAGGTTCGAGAGGAATGAATTTGAACTAACGCTTGTACCAGTTATATGTATGGCTTCGTTAACTGGCTTAGCAAATGTCATGAAATTGTGGTTCACGGAAGGCATAGCTGTGTTTCTAGCGCACCACACTCCCCCTGTAGCTGTGTAGGAGAACTGAAATATACTTGAGGGTGTGATTTATGTGATATACCATAACGTCGTGAGCTGACGCCGTTAGTAGTGGTAGTGGGTGCTACATGGATGGTACTGTCGATTTCGGTAGTAGTGCTGGGATCCGCCTTCAGACGTTCAGCCTTGTACAGAGTGTATTGTGAATAGTTCAGTGATGTTGTCGAAGTTCACAACAGACAAAATAACGGTCGCGATATCTGAGACGAATCGTCAGTAGTTACAAACAGGCAACGGTGCAAGAAATCACGGAATTATTCCCCACAGGATGGGCTAGATCCGTCTCAAAGTGGGAAATCTTTAGTATCGTGGATTCGATGGAATATCGGAGCCAGCGTCGCCTGCAAGTACCATTGTTACCACAATGTCGACGGGCAACACGGCTTACGTTTCTCGACAGTAACCCTAGATGGATGCTGGATCTATGACGGTAAAGGGATGTGGCCGGCCGAATCACGATTTGAATTGGACCATGATAATGGCAGACACCATGTATGCTTTACTTGCAACTCGTTAGTAGGTAACTCATTTTTGTCATGAACTGGCCTAAAATGTCAGTAGTAAGTACTCTCATTTAAGAACCAACCTTCTACACCGATGATTACATCGACACTTTAATGGACGAAATAATCTTAACTTCACCCATACAAACACTCAATGAAGAATACAGGGAATGGAAATAAAGTTATGCCCCCTGATTTGGAACCAATTTCAAAGTAACTGTGATATTAATGTTTATTATTCCAACCAGTCTCCGGACTGAAGACCACAGCAACAACATTTCGTTTAAATCAATGAGAGTTACTGAGACGCTGATACTGCCTGTTTGGACTGTTTTACCTTTAAACTTTCTGTTTACAGTGCTACATAACAAGTTGTGCTTGTTACCCATTTATAATTAGCAACTATACGAACAGACTAATGGCACTGGTAGACGTACGGATTCAGTTTCACTTTTCCTGATGCTGATGGTCGTTGGTGTGGCAGTCCATTTGTTTAGTCGTAGATTCGGTAAATAAATAATTGGTTGATAATTGTCATCTGACCATAATGTAGAAATTTCTGTAGAGCCAGACCTTTAACAGTTACGGAACATTCAAAAACCAATCTATCACTCCTCTACAATACGCTATGTAGTATTCAATGGAGTGTACATCAGGCTGAACCAGCGATTAGGGTTTTATCCCGTTCAATTCACGCATGACTTGCAACCGCTTCTGTTCGGTGAAGTAACCCCGAAGTTGTTGTCCGATATCGAGAACACACCTTACATGTCCGGACACCAAGGCAGTACCGAAAATTCAACACGTGTCCTCCGTTTGACAGCCAGCAGAGTGGACAACATCTACATATTAACTCTGCAAATCACAGAATCATCAGCAGAAAGTCTCATTGAACTTCAAAGGTAATTTACGTGATCATTTATACATATTGTGAAAATCAAGGATCCAATAACACTTCCTTGGAGTACGCCAGAAATGAATTTCATGTCTGAAGATTTCTATCCGTTGAGAACTACATGCTGCGTTCTGTTAGCTAGAAACTTTTCAATCCATTCACACAGTTTTTTGAGTGGGGTGGCGCAGTGACACACTGGATTCGCACATACGGCCACCCAGATTTAAGTTTCCCTCGGTTTTATTAAATCACTCCAGGCAAATTCCGGGATGATTCCTTTGAAATGACACGGGCAACTTAGTTCCCCATCATTACTCAAAAAGTCAGATCATGAGATCCGTCTCTAATGACCGCATTGTCGGTAGGAAGTTAAACCGAATGTTTCCTTCCTCACTACGTACAATTAGTTTGATATTCCATATGTTCGCATTTTGTGTATCACGTGACGCTGTAGGACCATATCGAAACGTCTTGCGGGAGTCAAGAAACGGCCTCAACGTGGTAGCCTGTACTTACTGCCCTCTGGGTCTCTTGGATGTAAATCACGAACCGCGTTTCACTTTATCCTTGCTTTTGGAACCCATATTGTTTCTATTTCTATCCGCGGCAACGCCACGATCGTAGTTACGAGCAAGCGCGGCAGTTATGGGAGAAGACATGTACGCCATTTTCAGATCGCTGCTGCCTACGTGTGCTTTGTATGCTTCTTTATAATGTCAGCCGTAATTGAAAATGCCACCGCGTGTGAAATCAGATCTGTGATTCGTTTTATAAATGCAAAGAATGTTAAACCAAGGAAATTCATCGGCAAATCTGCGAGGTTTACGGACAAAATGCTATGAGTAATTCATAGCAGATGATTCAGACTGTTCAATGAAGGACGTGATCAAGGGCACGATGAATAACTAATTGGACGCCCGTCTCTGGTTACTGATGAACTGGTTCACACAATTGAAGAGAAGATTAAGCAGAACACTTAGTGCCCTTGCTATCGAAGTTCCGCAAATCTCACGATCATGAAATTGTTACTGAAAGACTGAAAGATCATGTTACCACATGATTGAATACACAGGCGGCAATTTCCATTAAGAAGGCATACAAAAACTTGTGCCTCGCTAAGAAAAGTGCCTACAAAATTTGAGAAGCTACTTAGAAAAGTAATTTAACAGTTGTAGATTTTTGTACAATAAATACTTTTTCTGTATCTGTACTCGTTCTTGAATGCGGGATTCTAGAAAATATCTTATCAAATTTTGATAGGATAGTTTGTGTGTGTCTTCATGAGTCGAACAACGCAGTTCTTTCAACATGCTCTTGACACTCTTCATGGGTCAACTTGTCTACAGCGGTTCTTGCTTCTCGTCTTTCTATCCGTTGTACGCTGGATTCGGATCTCACTAATTTGTGCAAAAGTCATGATAGGTGGCACTGGTGTTTACAGAGCCACCTCATTTGTACATTGATTACTAAATATATTACCCGCAGCAATGCTCCTGATTAACGTATGCCTGATACTATGTGATCGGGACGTCAAGTGAGAGGAGTACAAGTTGCGTTTCATGTGATCGGTGTTTCCTGACGTATCTGACAGATCTGTGGGAGATCATTTCATTCAGTGTACCTCATTACTGTTGATCAGTGCCTATCTTAGTGGAAGATACTGCCGAGAACCCAACACATTCTGGTGCAAATCGATAAGCGGGTTACAGTTTTCTACCGGTCACCCGGTTCCATCATCATAGTAAAGAATGTGTATGGCGGGTATGGCGACGGTTCGCAGACCTTGTACTATTAGCTGGAGGTGGCTTTAATGTACCATGGATAGATTAGGACGTCTATAATTTTATTTCAGGTGGTGTAGACAAGATGTTTTGTGAACTGATATTGAACATGTTTTCCGATAATTGTCTTGAGCAACTGAATCGATAGAGAACATTGAAAGGAGCTTGTTATGTTTTCTATGCAAGATCTCGGGCAGTTTAGATTGCAAATGTAAGTTAAAACGCTCACTGCTGCTCTAAATTACTTTACGAGTGGCCGCAGTACTTGCGCAACAGAAATTTATCTTACTGCTCACTCCTTAAAGGACCAGCCAACGTTTTAACAAACACAAAATTAATGTTAACAAATAAATGAATAGATGATTAAACATGGGACAGGGAGCATGAAATCATGAAGCAAAGGTTTGATACTTTCAAATCATAATCTATTCAATAAAATGAACAAGCAAATAAATGTGGGGAAACCAAATTAAGCACACAATTTGTACAAAATTAAATCATAAAATTACTACCCATAATAAAATGGTTTCTGCCCTTTATGAATATGGAGGTAGCGTGGGAGGAAATTTGCAAATACACAATGGTTAGCTGAAAGCACATTCATTCTTTCACAGACACGGCAACACTTGAGAACAGCGGCGAAACGAAGCGTCGGCGGCGTTTTGACGAGATGGCGAGTGTCTTGATCACAAATTTAAGAACACTATACACCAAACAAACTCATGTTCAGGAAGGTAGCAGCTCACTATTCTTATGTAGCACGTGGTGTGCGACCACACCGAATTTCATAGCATTTAGAAACAGATACTAATTTAGAATGAGCAAGTAAAGCACACACGAGAATTCGTATAGAAGAAAGCTAGTATTAATAAAAGCATGGCCGAAGTAACGACCATTATGAAAGCACGTAGGGCAATCGGTCATACAAGACAAGGAACATGGAGTCAATCTAGAAAATCTGTGAAATATTTAGCATACCCGCGGATACAGACACGATGTGAAAAAAGTTAAAAACAGCAAGTAATTTCAAACATACTAAGTTTACACAAAGGCTGAAGGCCACACACGTGTATTTTAACTTGAGAAAATCCGAACACAAAATCATCACTGGAATGAAAATGCAAATACTAAATTCACACTGTATTACTCCAGTTCTGTAAATTAATAAACACTTCGCCTCACATAGCGAAACTGAAGAACCAAGACTACCTGATCACAAAGAAAGAAAGTTCTAACAGCATGCCTTCATCTCAGCATGATTCGGCGAAGTACTTACTTCCACGGTCGCAGCAATAGTGTTGCTCTCAGGCCACGGAAAAGGCCTTTCCCGCCACACACCAGATGTAGAGCGCGCTAAAAAAGACGCAGATTGCGTTCATGGCCTCCTGTCTAGCAATCCTTGCTACCTGGCGAAGACAATTCCCTCTACATTCGGTCCCAGAGAGGTCTCCTGTCACCTCTTGCATTCAAGATTAGGTTGGTACGACACTAAGTACACGGCCACCTCGCCACCTTGACAAGTAAACTTGTCTCTGGCCAGCCAGCAGACGCCAGCGCAGACGACAAACGAAGCCATGCGTTCTCAAACGTGGCCTAGAGCGCGAGGCGGCGACTGGAAACCTTTGCACGGCAGTCAGCCAATAGTAAAAGCAACCTTCCACATTCATACGAAGTTCAATCACTTGGGTGGAAAAATATACGTGTGACAGTGATCAATAACAAACAGAATAAAATAATTAACACACAAATAGATAACATTAATGATGCAGAAACACTTTAGGTCAATAAATAAATCAAAATGGAACACGACCACACATTTAGTGGACGTGTTTCAACATGCTACGGAAACATGTTAGACCTTGTAGCTACAAACAGGCTTGAGCTCATCAACGACGCTAGTGTAGGACTTGAGGTAGTGATCATGATATAATCATATCGACTATAGTTATTAAAGTTCATAAATCAGTCGAAAAATCTAGGAGAGTATCTATGCCAGAAATGACAGATAAGAAATTGTTTGCGATTCACTTGGAGAATGAATGGACATCATTAGTTTTAGTACAATGAACATAAGAGAATTTTGGGCAAAATTTAAATTCATTGCGAATTTAAAAATCAAATGTTCAAATGTTTGTATAGCTTATGGGACTTAACTACGGAGTCATCAGTCCCTAAACTTACAAACTACTTATGAACTAACTAATATTAAGGACGGCACAAATATCCATGCCCAAGGGGGGATTCGAACCCCCGACCGTAGTGGCCGTGCAGAACGTGACTGGAGCTCCTCAGTCCCCTCGGCCACCGCGCCAATTAAACGAAGTGGTTTAAGGGTGGAAAATATACACCATGGTTTAGAAATAATTTTGCCGGCCGCGGTGGCCGAGGGGACTGAGGCGCTTCAGTCACGGTCTGCACGGTCACTACGGTCGGGGGTTCGAATCCCCCCTCGGGCATGGATATTTGTGCCGTCCTAGTTCGTAAGTAGTTCATAAGTAGTTTGTAAGTTTAGGGACTGATGACCCCGTAGTTAAGTACCATAAGCTTTACAAACATTTGAACATTTTAGAAATAATTTTCGGAAAATGCTGAGAAAGTAAAGGCAGTTGCCTTCTCGACTCAAAAAAGGAGAAAAGTTAAGACAAATTTGTAGATATCCGTGCGTCTATAGAAAAAAATCGACGCTCAAACCATACAATAATTACTACCCTCAAATTTTAGACAAATCTCTTGCGATAACTCAAAAAATCAGACGTCTATCCAGTCACTAATTAATGAATTGCGGAACTTGGGAGTCGCTTGGAGGAAGGTGATGTTTTCGAGATATACTATTTCAGAAATTTGGAGGGTTTGAGTTCAAGCTGAGTGCAGAACGATTCTTCTGTCACCATTGAATATTAAGCGTAAAGATTACACTGTTAAGATAAGAGAGATTAGGGCTCGTGAAGTGTAATACAAGCGTTCATTTTTCCTTCTTTCTATCTGTGAGTGTAACAGAAAGAGGAATGACTTGTAGCCGCCACATACATTTCGGTGGCTGGTGGACTATTGGTGTACATGTAGTTTCGTGTATCAATTCCACTGTCCTTCCTGTTGATTGGTTCTAGACTATGCTTTCTTTCAACCAGGGACCTCATTTTCTTTCGAATGATCTTCCGCTTATTCTACCATGCCCTGGAATTATTTTTCCATTTCTACAGCTTAAAAGTCGGCCATTGTCCGTAATGAAAGCTTAATTCTGGTAGGAGGAACCCAGATAAGAGTTTACTGTTATAAAAGAGCTTAATTAAAGTAGTAAAATTAGCAAAAGGTCTGTGGAACTACTGGCTACTTCCTACAGCAAACACCTTGTTCCCTGGCCCAAATTGAGAACTACTTCGTTCAAATTACTCTAATAACACGAATTTACACACAGGCATTAATAAACAAGCCACAACAATTAAGGTTATTCCATAAAGGTGGCTTAAGAAAAACATTTATGGCACAACAGAACTTAAACATAAAAAATTGCATCTGAGCTTGTTATCAGCACAGGTAAAAAATAATATTAAATAAAAGGGGGAAGGGGCTGGAAAACTACAATTTATACGCAAGCAAAATTATACTGAGACTTAACTTGTTTATTTAGGTCGAACGCAAGCAAAATGGGGAACCCATTTTGTTAATACAATAAAAATGCATCTCCTTACATGAGCTAATACTGACGATGCCCCGCACTGAATTTATCATGAATCAAACAGAACGTAACGCTACTGGGGGGAGGATTTACAGATAACACTCACTCGCTCACACACACACTCACAATGCAACAGCGAAACTCACCAAAATCAGCGTGCTCAAACGAGGCAGAAGCAGGCGCCGCTATCGTAGGCGAAATTCAGCAAACCCGGAGGTACCACACAACACAATATACAATAAAACTGCGAAGATGGTAAACACGATAACTGCGACACACGGCTACGTTACATGAACGCACACCACTGAAGGAGAAGTGGTTCAAAATAGGATTCGTTACACAAAATCACGGCGGACTCTTAAGTTGCAATGTGAGAGTAAACTATCTAGGCACTTGTTTTATGAGAAGTGGCGTGAATTCAGGTGACTCGCTGCAAACCCCTGAAGTCGGAGTTCGGACCCACGTGGTTCCGAAAACCGATAAAAATGAATAAATTCAATTTCCGAAAATAAAAAAATTAACTACGGCATGCAACCCCTAGAACAGCGTATAATTTCATAAGGAAGCTATTGAAATGCAGCAACACGCGATTGGGAGCGTTCACAGAGAGGGAAGAAGTCCAGTCGCAGAATCCGGAAAAGTGAAATAATTACAAAGACGGAAAAGTGAGAATAAAAACTACAACATGCAACCCTTAGAAATACATAGAATTTCATAAGCGAGCTATTGAAGAAGGTTGTACAAGGATCAGAGAGAATTACTAAAAAGACTGAGTGCATACTACAAGTTCGGAGAAGCAACAGCAAAATGAAAATAGGTGTGGAGAGAAGGTCACGAAAAGTTACTGGAAATCAGAAGGATACATGCGTAGTTACTTGCCTGATGAGTATGGAACAAACAATGGTGGAAGCTGAAGGCTTTGTTCTAAGAACCAACCATGTGGAACACTTGTCACTCACGGAAGGAAACGATAAGAAAGATTTCACATTTGCAGAGTTCGTACACCGCAACATAATCACAAAATGTTTAAAAACACCAGGCCGTTATCAAATTGCAACTATTAACACATACACCACAGTTATCTGTTGGAAATCACTGTATTGAAAAACTAGGACACATTTCCGTGCACGATCAGAAAAAAATATGTTGAAAAATGAACCTAAGCTTAACAGTTTAAGTTAAACATGCTAGACAACGAATCGCTACCATCTCCACAGACATATGAGCAGAGCCAACCGTATCTCACCGTAGTCCGAGCACAAAGTGCCGAGAAACCCAAGTGGCTAAGAGGCGGGAAAGCTACCGGAAACTGGCAAAACCCAGCAGTAGTGGGGAGAGAAGATTGCGAGGCTCGCCCTGGAGAAGGTTCGTCGACTGGCTTGTAACCAAAGGGTGTAAAAACCTCTTTGGTCGCATCAGCAGCAGGCGCCAGTAACGACTAATTATCGACTCTGAGCCAGTGAGAACCATGCAAAGCGAGCTATTACCACCCACATTCAGACAGCCATTATATCCTCGCACATCCACTTAAAAGTAAAACAAGTACACATTCTCACAGGGACAGTGGCATAGCGGAGATGTCGTACTTATTGCCACATTCATAACCACAATAATAAATTATTAAAATAACAAAATTCTAGCAATATTAACTAATATTTTAAAACATAAAATAAAAATGCTATTCCTCATGCCTTGAAAAGAGTGGGGTTCTAGTTTTAACAAAATGCTAATCTAGCGACATCAAATAAATTACAATTTTATAAAAAATATATGGAAGACGAAAGACGGTCGTCTTTCATCATCATTTCGTTTATTGAAAATTCTGATGTAGGCTGAGGTAATTATATTACATCAGAGACAGCAAACTTCTCTAAGCTAACATATGGTTGCCTTATGGGCAACATAGACAGCTGCGGCACATCACTTAAACACAGCAAATACAAACAAAAACACATGGATGAAATGTCTCCATAATCAATCAAAATTGAGAAAAAGTCCAATAAAAGCATCAGCTCTTGCCGTTAGCAGGACTTTCATTACAGTTATATTTTAAAATTGCTGAGGGCGAACAGGGTTGCTATAGGGAAAGAGCCACTTAGCAAGTGAATCGTACTTCGCACTCTCAGAGCGTTCACTGTTTTGACTGCTCACACCACTTTTCCACCTGATGCTCTCCTTCACGTAATCGTCCACTCAACACTGGTTTTTAAGTCACAAACACTGTTCTCATCGGTTCGAATCGTAGTCTAGGGCCTTTGAAAGGGGAGGGGAACAATCTTCTAGAAGATACTGCGAGGAAATTAAAACCCGCACACATGAGAAGATACTTTACACGTTTTGTGTCTCTTCCTCAGCTCTTCGACTGCATCCGACGTGAGTAGGAGGGTGTGGTTAGTGCACCTTCTGCAGGCCTGGCGGCTCTTGTTGCATGTGGCAGGTGGCCCAACGAGTGCTCAGGCTGCGAAGGCTGACCACCGGAAGAGCTTAGCGGCGGCGAGTCGGACCAGCGCGGCCGCGTCTTTCGCGTGCGCTGACAGCCGGTAGCTTGGTACTCGGCACTGTGTAGCCCGCCGGCTGCGCAGTTTTTGTGTTGCTGCTAATCATCCAAACTGGCCGGCTGGGACCGCTGGACTGGGTACCTGTTATGGAGGTATGACACGTCAGCCGCTCGTCTTCCGGCTTCTCGCCAAACCCCTGGTAACTCCGATGTCGGTTTCGGCCCGCTACCGCGCGCGAGGATGGCGTGAGTTCCAACTGACACATGCGTCCGTCTTGGCCACAGACACCTTCACAAATCTGTCAACATTTGGTACAAATTGTTACCACAAGACACCCTAAACTTACAAGGAACTCCATCATATCACAATCGTGGAGAGCCCTCGAATTCTCTTTCAAAAAACATTTAACAAAAATACAACTCACATCAACGATGTTTAGCCATAACATTTTAAAGTTAAAACACTTATTAACTTATACAAAATTAAAACTCCTAGGTTCTTAGTCCTTCACAAAACATTTTAACATTAAAGATATAAAATTCACAGATATAAGAATTCTGTTTCAATTCAAATTGAAGCGTAAAACACAAAAATTGACATATTACATTGAAATCACACAGAGTTACATATCAATAATAAAATAGGTTATCCTATAACTTAATATAACATCGAGAATAATATGTTTCATAAATTAATCATGGTCCACAGGGCAATTCGTCACGGCAGGTCACATAGTCTGTGTTAGTTTTATGGAGGCAAAGCTACCTTCATCCATGCAGCATGCAGCGCTATGCAAAAACTAAATACCAAGTCACTATGCAGCGCTACGCAAACACTAACTACTGCCTACAGCCCGAGCGCAAATTATTCTAACTACCGCGCGAGACGGGGAGGGGGGTTTCTTGAGATGGCCGGTCTGGTTCCACCTGCTGCAAATTCGAGGTTAGTGCCTGCAAACAGACTTACACGAATTGCTCACGCAGAGGCGAGAAAATACAGTTACACATATTAACTAATAAACGAGATAATACATCCTGGAAGTAGAACAAAAAGAAAACACATGATCAAATGTACAAACACATGAAATAAACACTCCAGATCCACACATGTTATACAATCCTAAGTTTATAAAGTGAGATCTAAGGTATTAATGACTTACAATGTAACCTAATCTTACCAAAATCATGCTGCAAAATTAAGAATGAGAATTACTGGTTGCAGGAAGGTCAGGGTTTACCGTCCTAATAAATAAGTGTATGGCTTTCTTGGCCGGGAGATCCCTTGCGGGATTGTTCGGCCGCCTTAGTGTACGTCTTTTTATTTGACGCCGCGTGGGCGACTTACGTGCTATTGATGATGAGATGATGATGATTAGGACAACACACAACACCCAGTCACGTGCCGGGAATCGAACCCGGACCTCCTGCGTGGTAGTCAGCGACGCTACCGCTGAGCTACGGAGGCGGACTTTACCGTCTATCGATGTTAGACAGTTATGTGTCCTAGTTGTATATGTTAGGCGGACAGTTCCTAGACATTGAGCTTGCCCTTCTTCAATTCCCTTATTTTTCTGTTTCTGGATGTGATTCTGGCCTCTTCCACAGATCACGTTCGGTCCTTTAATTTACAAAATTGCCCTGCAAAACTTATCTGAAAAAATGCAAGTTGGTTCTATTAATAAGCCAGGGTGTATATTGTCAATGAAATTTAGATGAACCCCTTCGTTCGTGCTCTGCTGCGACCTTCTACCAGTCGAATCGCACACCTCCTGTTATTCATACGTACAATCCCTACATAAAATTATATAGACCCCTAAGCAACACCACAGTGCATCAACGTGCAACTATGAATTACGACGTTGGCACCTACAATGGCGTCTTTTTAACATGCTACCTAATGGGGATATTGCCGATACAATATCTACAGTAAAGGTGACAACTCAAGCACTCGATAAACAAGGCTAGCTTCACGCGCAGTGAAGAAGAGCACACACACTTAAAACGAGAAACAGGGACACAAATTACATAAACAAGATATACACAATGAAATACTTAACAGGGCCTAAACAACTTAGATTATGCACCATCAATCCTCACGATGGAAACAAAAGATAAAAATATGGACAAAAAAGGGACTATGCGAGGTGGGCAGCCTTATAGCTAACAGAGACACTTGGATATCTCACACTAATAATTCTTTAAGTACAAAACGGAGCGTCAATGTAACGTACGTCGAACAGCTGACCAGATGGAACTAGCAAGTTTCTGTTAATCACGCCAACAGAGGCGTGCACCTTATAATACACAAAACACGCATACAACATAAAGACGCGTTATGGCGAAATGAAATCCCACAACAAACAGACACATATACAAAGGACACATATAACATAATACACTATTAAAACAAACCACTTAAAGAAACACTGCAAAAGGCATATGAAATATAGCATAAATTTACAAACACAAATCACATACTTGGTAGGAATATTACTAAATTTACCCTAGAAAACATAAAAACTTAGGATGTATGTTACTGGCTTGTGCTAAGGCCGGGCCGGCCGCGGTGGCCGAGGGGACTGCGGCGCGCCAGTCACGGTCTGCACGGCACTACGGTCGGGGGTCCGAATCCCCCCTCAAGCATGAATATTTGTGCCGTCCTTAGTGTTAGCTAGTTCGTAAGTAGTTTGTATGTTTAGGGACTGATGACCCCGTAGTCCGTAGTAGAGTCCCATAAGCTATACAAACATTTGAACTTTTTTTTTTTTTTTTTTTTTCTTTTTTTTTTTTTTTTTTTTTTTTGCTAAGGCCGGGGTCTTTCGGCTTTTTCTGGCCTTTATCGGGTCGGTAGCCCTTATTACTGTTTCCGAAGCTTCGCCTTTTGTCTGCTCGCTTATCACGCCAATAAACTTGCTCGTTCCTCCACTGTGGCTGATTCTCAGCATTGGAAGGAACGAACTCCCCGCTACTAGTACTTTCCACTTGGCGGTTGTTCCTAGCATTGTTGTCGCTCCGATTACTTCCGATTACCGTCTCTTCCAGGTCCGTAATCATAGTCAAACTCAAAGTCCTCCAGGTAAGCCTGGAAAGACTCAATGTCCTTGCAGCTTCCCGCAAGGACGGCATTGCGCACATTTTGTGGAAGCCTCGACAAGCAAATTCTAATTAATGAAGGGTATGGGTAGTCGCGGAACTGATTTCCCAGCATCATTCCTTGAAAGAATTCGTCGAGACTCCTGCAATTACATTTTGCAAAGTGGGGCATCACTAAAATGCTACTTTTTACTCGTTCCTGCGTCCTCCCCGACCAGTAGGCAGACAGAAAATGCTCCCTAAATTCGTCATAGTAGCGGCAATATCTCAAGAGAGGTCGCATCCGCGTGGCGGGCTCTCCCTCGGGATATCCGCACACATACTCGATTTTCTGCCCTTCTGGCCAGTTCGGAGGCAGAGAGTAATCGAATTTCTCTAGCAACGCGCGTGGGTGTATCTCGCTTGCAGAGTTTCTGAAGACCTGCTACTTTTTTACTGTCAGAAAGTGGTTATAATCAAATGCCTGCACTGGGTCTCGCACAGGCACTCGACTCGCTCTTACTCTTATGGGAGGACGGGTACGCAGAGGCTCGACTTCCTCCTCCTAGAAAGACGAATCATCTCCTCGGTCGGAACGACAGGGCCGACCTCCACACAAACTGCAGGAGGCGTTTTCTACTTGCGGGGGAGGCGGGGGTGCAACGGAGACTTGCTCCAGACGCGCGACGCATTCTTCTAGCTCGGCTGCTACATCGCGACGCCTACGGTTAATTTCCCACTGTTGTTCCTTGAACCGGAGTAAGTCGCGAACTTCCTCCGATTCATTTACAACAAAGGGAACTGCCCTTTCTGCTGCCGTCTTCCCGGTCCGTAGAAGCTGCGCCACCGAGGTGATCAGCTCTTCAATGCGCACCTAGTTCATCGGTGCGCGTTTCCGCGCGGCCGTCTACCAAATCGACTCTCTTGCTAAGAGTGTGGACATCAGTCTTAACTAATTCAACTCTCTCCTCAAGAGAGTGATTATTGGTGTCTACACGGTCGGAGAGGGCAGATATAGCTTCTGCATTCCCCGAAATTTTAGTCGTGTTTTCTGATATACCATGCATTGCTACCTCATGCCGTTCCTGAACTAGCCGCATTATATCGGTACGCAACCCATCCATATTATTGTTTCTAACCTGAACGGTGTTACTTTGCGCCTCCCTGCACTGAGCAGAAACCTTGATAAGTTCGGCCTGGACTGAAGCGTTATGCACTTCCATCCCTGCTTTTAATTCCTGAACTGAACCATTCTGCGCATCCATTATGGAACCTACTTCTGCTTTCAGTTCCCTCATAAAAGCCATGATGTCGCTTACAGTCGTATCAGAAACGCACACGGGCCTAGTAAACCTGTCTGAACTAGTTTGCGAAATAGCAGAAACCGGCATGTAAGTATGCGGTTCGCTTCGTTCGCCCCTGCCCTCACTTCCGGTCAGGTCCACGTTTAAACTAGTCGCGTTTTCAACGGGAACGCGGACGTCTGTATTGGCTACTTTTTCCCTTTCGGTCGAAAGATCTGACCTAGACAACTTTTCACGGTCCTCGCTTCGGTTTAATCGCCTGGAGCGAGTGGAAACGGAAAAGGCAGAACTATTGTCCATCGTCACAAGTAGTTTAGAACAACAAAAGTAACAAACAAGATTAGCCTAACAAAAATCACGTAACGAAACACGAACTAAAACCTTCACACGCAATGCACTGTGGCTGTGCTCTTTTTACAAAAACAATTAAATAAAATAACCCATCCAAAATGACATTAAAATACACTGAAACACAAGAGTGCTGAAAACATAAAATGAAATAAACTAATGCGCGCTGCTAATATCACACATTGACCCACTGGGAGATTTTTTTTTTAATATTCCCGCACGCACTTAAATAAAAACTAATTCATTGAACAGATGATCCGCTAGAAGAGCGAATCCTGGCAGCGGTAAGCTAGATAAAAGTCGGCCACTGTACGTAATAAAAGCTTAATTCTGGTAGGAGGTACCCAGATAAGAGTTTACTGTTATAAAAAAGCTTAATTTTAGTAGTAAAACTAACAAAGGTCCGTGTGAACTACTGGCTACTCCCTGCAGCAAAACCTTGTTCCTTGGCCCAAATTGAGAACTACTTGGTTCAAATTACTCTAATAACAGGAAGTTAATGATACAGTGGCCAAAATACGTAGCAGCTCACACGAATTTACACACAGGCATTAATAAACAAGCCACAACAATTAAGGTTATTTCATAAAGGTGGTTAAAGAAAAACATTTATGGCGCAACGGAACTTAAACATAAAAAATTGCATCTGAGCTTGTTATTAGCACAGGTGAAAAACAATATTAAATAAAAGGGGGAAGGTGCTCGAAAACTACAATTTATAGGCAAGTCAAAATTATACTGAAACTTAACTTATTTATTCAGATCGAACGCATGCAAAATGGGGAACCAATTTTGTTAACACAATAAAAATGCATCTCCTTACATGAGCTAATACTGACTATGCCCAGAATTGAATGTAACATAAATCACACAGAACGTAACGGTAATGTGGAGGGGGGAGGGAGGATTTACAAACAACACTCACTCGCTAACACACACGCAATGCAACAGCGAAACTCACCAAAATCAGCGTGCTGAAACGAGGCAGAAGTAGGCGCCGCAATCGTAGGCGAAATTCAGCAAACCCGGAGGTACCACACCACACAATATACAATAAAACTGCGAAGATGGCTATGTCCGAAATAATAGACACCACGCCAATATAATGAGAAATAAGAATACCCAATAGGCTTCGAATCGTTGAGGAAGCAGAAGGCGGCTATACCTGATTCTGAGCAACATTAGCAGAAGAAGTTTGTTTATTTATAATGGTTTAGTATGTAACGGCGTAAGACTGCTACTCATAAGACCCACCGTTTGTCTACCATAGGAAAAGAAAAAGCGTATGTTTCAAACAGTTTGAGAAACACCGAGGTTCACTAGAACAGAAACAAGATTTCACCAACGAAATGAAATGATTTTTAGTTTATTTCTTTTAAAGAGCATGCAGTATGTTTGAACTTTCTAATTCATGATTTTATTTCACTATTGTGTATTTTTCCTATGAGAGAGAACAGTATTACGTTTCAAGATTCATTTATGGAATAAATAAATCAACATATTGTGAACAATTATAATACAGAAGACGAAGAAAGTGTAAAAAAGCATTGTGGAAGGAGTAAAACAATAAATAAATAAATGAATAAAAAATAACATAAAAAAATAAATGCATCACTGGGGCATGGGTGTGTGTCTTTGTCCTTAGGTTAGTTTAACTTAGTCTAAGTAGTTTGTGAGGTACGGACTGATGACCACGCACTTTGGTCCGATAGATTTACAAACATTTGAACATTTTTGAGGGGAAAGTTTCTTTATAATCATAAAGAGACAAACGACTCCATTCACTTCATTCCCACAATTTTACGACTGTAGCTGTAAGAAGACGCTGAATTCCGCATCGATATCGCGTCTCAGTTCGTAGTCCATGGGGTAGGATGTTGTCACTCACGGAATTTTCACTCACAACGAGGGGTGTGAACTTTCCATCAACGATTCGACCTCACTCAGTTTATACTGTATAATGTTTATGATTGACCAGAGTAGATCGCGGGATGGATTTCACCGATTTGGTACAAACCCTGCGAAACGAAGGAAGCAGACTAACCTTTCAAATTCCCAAAATATCTCGCCCAAGTTGGCCAAAGGATAAGCGAATACGGTCGCGAAAGTGTCCCACATAGAATTATGTGCTGTATAAGCTGCTTATTGAGTACCAGCCTTCGACGTGAGAGAGTAGCATAGTGTACAAGCGCTTGCATTGCTAATTTTGTGGCCCAGGTTCGATTCCCGGTACTTCTTAGATTATTGTTCATTTTATATTACCCCTTGCAATGTTAACCTTTTAATTATGAAATTTAAATTTACTTAAACATTTCAGTGTTTTACGTAAGTTGATGTCAAGGGAGACTCAATTAGAACAAATTCAATCGTAGCATCAGTTCAGAGCCCCTTTTTCCACTCCATTGATTCGATACACTTGGTATGCACCAAAATCAACAGTGAAAAGTCATTTTCGTAAAACTAGAATGAAGTATGCTTTGCATCGAAGCATAATTCGGATAAAATTGCTTGCTTATAATAGTTTGATAAAGACTGCATAGTGTGAAGTTTAACTTACTTTAACGATGAATACCAAAAGGAATGTAATATAAATTCAGAATTAAATACCTGCTACAATTTTTGGAAATATTATTTTTATTTAAAACTTCATCGAATTATGAAAATTAAATGATTACATAAGGTATACTAATTAATTAAATTATTTATAACGAAACCGATTATATAAATTATGCACTGAAATTTCACAATTAATACTTAGAACTGCAAGGGCTAATATAATATCAGAAAATCATTTTGGAAGGGGGAAGGGGCGGGTTTCGAACCCGTTCAGTTTCATTCAAAACTTAATCGCTTAGCCACTATGCATCCAGCGATCGCTACTGTTGAAACTTTCAACACGCAAATGCATAAGGGGCAATTGTCAGCCTCTGCCAAGACAATCGCAATCGAAGGTTTTCGTTGTAGCTATTACGCTCTTGGTATGTGCTTGTCAAGTTTTGAACCCATTTAAAGGCAGAGGTTTTCAGTATGCACTTATTATGTGCCCTGAAACCTACGTTTGAGGAAATTCTTTATTTAGAAAGATGATCAAAATTACCTGTCTGTGGAACAAATTTACCTATGATTCATAGGATCTCGATTGGATTTTTGCGGTAGCATTGATAATCCGTTCAGAACATCTGCATGCAAATAGCCTGTCTATTTCGTTCAATCGTCCATCAGTTTTCTTTTTTATTAGAAGTCATCATATAAACTGGCTGAGTGAAGAGTTAATACTTTTTGATACTATATTCCCTTCGAAAGTTGTTATTTGGCGGAAGTTTCGTATGTGAAATATACGGGATGCAACTTGTCTTCTCGTGCACTCGTGCAAATAAGTGCATATTAAAAAAGAAACCTGCTGCGTACATCGGCTCGATCTCAGCACCTTGTCTTACGCATCTGCGCACTTACGCCGGCTCCACCAAAACCTACTTTAGCATAGCCTTTTCCCGAACCTCTGCAGGAACATAGGCCTACTACTTATTCAAAAGTGGTAGACCTTATCTGGAAACCACGCACCCTTTTGACGATAAACCGTGATTTTATATTCTGCAAAGTAACTGAAACCCAGCGTTGTGTAACCTTCTCCTGCTACATCAGTGTTCGTATCATAATAAATGGCGTCGCCTTCTAAATCCAAGAGATCAGCGTTCGAATCTTTTCTTCATTTGTCTCCTTATTTTCACACATAAGGTTCTTACTAGTATGAAGAAACACAAAAGTCGACTTTTTGGCTCGAGATTTTACAAGTAACTCTACCTCCTTGGTTTCGCTGTTCGCAGTATCAAATTAATACCTGTCTCTTGGAAAAGATGGCCGACTTCATTCTAAGGTGATTGATCAAACGTCTATTTCCTGCATGATGTATTCGTAGGTGCGGGTGGTTTTTTGGGGTTGATGTTTTTGATGATTATGCGTAACGTCAAGTGTTCGATACTTCGATACAAACTCATACCAAAAGATCTCCTTAACCTCTGGGGATGGCAGGTGGCGAACACCGGACTCACCGTTATTCGGAGCTCACCGTTATTCGGAATTCTTGTCCTCGTACTACCGTCGGGAGTGAAACTGGATTAGATAAAATCATTGCGGATTTGAATCTCACAGCTATTTAATATTCCTACTGTTTCTTACACAGAACAACGTATCTCTTTCGTCGTTATTGAAAGATACGGAATAAAAATATAATTATGGGTTGGATACGATACTTTAAAGAAATACATTTGATACATCAAAATTTTTTGTTGCAAATCTTTCATTTCGTATTATCAGTATATTTTCATGGTCACGGAATAAGACTGTGACTGACAACAATAATTTCCTCACAATGTTTGCGATACAAGTTATTACTGAGTTATCATATGCGTTTGGTTTTGTTACGTGAGCAATATAATTGTCCATATTCAAGATAGAAGAAAAGTGTGAAAAAGACAGTAATGAAACTGTATGCCTACCATTAGGTATTTTAATAAGACATCGATTATGGATCAGTGAGATGCAGCTGTGGATGTTCATACTCACTTGTGCACATTGGTAGTTTTGGATACCTTTGCCGTTCTTAGTGGAGCAATTGTAATATTCGTTTCTATATTACATGTGCAATTTATAATATACCATCATTGATATGCTGCGCCAAACGGTTGTCGTACTTCTAGCGCGACCGAGGCGGTTGGCAGAAACCGTCACACGATCCCTCCGAACATCATGGTGCACTGTAAATCTTAGCGCTTCGTAACAAAATGTTTAGAACAGGGTCTGTTTTTGCCTGCTCGCTCAAAATATAAGTTTTGTTTCCTGTGTCCAGCACGTGTGGCGGTGTAGCACACACTAGACATTTGTCGACTTGCACTTGAGTGATGGTTACTTTATGTAGTGGCTAATGTCTATCATTTGCTTCCTGTCTTGTAAGTCAATTAATTTTATGTTTCGTATGGAGGTTATCCATTCGAATGTGTCAGTAATGTCGGAGTATATTCAGGAACTGAAGCATCTCAAATCTTATTGCTTCTTCGTTCACTGAAATTATAGGAAAAGAAGTGTGTTAAGAAAAGTGTCGGTCGCGAATAGATTAAAAACCCACAGGAAAAAACGCAAAGCAGTTTCTAAAATTTGTTTGGGAAGTACCCTTCACGTCGCACAGAAAGCGCGCGTGTTGTTACAACTGCCTGCGATGCTGGATAACTGTTTTCCTCTCAGATTTCGTGTCAGCTACACTTGTAATCGACAGTATGTACGATCGTGTCCCCTAGCTGTTTATACTTCCAAACAGGCAGCTAAACTTTCGGTTGTGCATAGCGATTAGACGAGGGGTCTCGCGAATTCTGTCAACGGCTATACGATGTAGGGAGTGGCAACTAAGCAACAACATAAAAAAATATAAGGTGCTGCATTTACATACAAAGAAACAACCTTTATAACTATGCAATAGCAGGACAAACTCTGGAAAAGTTACTTCCAGAAAAAATCTGGGAGTTAACATCCGGGGCGATTTGAAATCCGACGACCATATAAAATCAGTCGTGAATAAAGCAGATGCCAGAAAGAATCATTGGAAGTATCCTAATGCAGTGTAGTCCGTCAACAGCGGAAGTAGGTTACAAAATACCCGTTCGGCCAATGCTTGAGTATCGCTAATCAATGTTGGATACGTATCAAGTAGGGTTAATAGACTCATAAAGACGATCCAACAAGAGAAACGCGCTTCCTTACCGTTCATTTAGTTAGCTCGAAACCGTCACCCAGTTGATTAAGAAATTCCGATGGCAGACGCTACAATTGTTCAAATGTATGTAAAGTTATGGGACCTAACTGCACTGGTCATAATCCCTAAACTGACAAACAAACTAGCTTATCCTAAGACCAACACAAACACCCATGCGCGAGGGAGGACTCGAGCCTCCGACGGGGAACGGCAGCGCGAAACGCAGTTCGGGCTTATGTCAAAATTAACATCGCCTTCCTCTCGCAAACATCTCACAAAGCGACCATAAAGGTAAAGTTAGAGAGATAAGGCTCCATTCGGAGGTACACCGGTAGTAATATTTTTTCGCGAACAAAAAGCGAATGGAACAGTTTTAGTTTTAATGGTACGCGAAGTACCCTCCGCCACGCGCAATGAATTGGCTTGCGTAGTATGGATGAAGATGTAGATATGCCTTTGGTCTTATATTGTATTTTCAAAGTTTAAAAAATTAAAAAAAATGGTAATACGCTATTAACGTATATTTTCAATCAAATTTATTTTGAAAAGCTCTTCATTTTGATAGAATTCGCAGTTTTGAATAATTAGAAATAATTCGTAAATTTAAATACAAATATTAAGTAATTAGTTTTATGCTCGGTAACTGCAGAATACGTTTTAATCCAGTTTTATATCGACACGCTTTTGAAATTTTATGTGCCACTGCCAAAGTACCAGGGAACGTACTGCAGGTACTTGATAGCGCGTACCCCCGCTCGAAGCCAAAAATGTTCAAATGTTTGTATAGCTTATGGGACTTAACTACGGGGTCATCAGTCCCTAAACTTACAAACTACTACGGCACAAATATCCATGCCCGGGGTGGGGGGTATTCGACCCCCCCCCACTCGAAGCCACAGTTGTGTGCACCCCTCCCCCTAGCCGGCCGCGGTGGCCGAGGGGACTGAGGCGCTTCAGTCACGGTCTGCACGGCCACTACTGTCGGGGATTCGAATCCCCCCTCTGGCATGGATATTTGTGCCGTCCTTAGGATAAGCTAGTTGATAAGTAGTTTGTATGTTTAGGGACTGATGACCCCGTAGTTAAGTCCCATAAGCTCAACAAACATTTGAACAAACCCTCCCCCTACTCCAGTAATTTAGTGTTGGTGACGCACATTATTACTTCTTCGCTGTAAGGACTGAATAGCTGGGGCAAACCTTATATCCATCTCAATCGACGCTCTTCGACCTTAGTCTGCCAGTCGTAACGCTCGCTATTGCTTCTTGTACTGGAAGTACATTAACCGGGTTTCTTATACATGCACGTAATTTTCAAATAGTTTCGATGGTGATAGTTTATAATGTCATGTAAATAAATCATTTAATGGTAAGTTCGATGAATGTCTGACACTCCCAACTATTTTGTATCCACAAATTTATTCTTCTTTCTGAAAAGGTCACCAATTTTGATCGAATTATGCATGGACGTTCTATATTGAATATACAGAGAGAAATGTTTTGGAATTTTGCTAGACACTCAGTAGTCTTTGGAAAAATATAGGTCAAAGTTGATGAGGGAAAATCGCCGTGCCGCGGCGAAGTGGCTAAGCGCATTGCGGCGCTATTCCACTACACAGGGCCGCTACCAGTCCGCGGTACGAATCCTCCCTCGGGCAAGGATGTTTGTGCTATCTTTAGTGTAAGCTAGTTTATAACTAGTTTTTAAGTGCCGACCGCGGTGGCCGAGGGGACTAAGGCGCTCCAGTCACGGTCTGCACGGCCACTACGGTCGAGGGTTCGAATCCCCCCTCGGGCATGGATATTTGTGCCGTCCTTAGTTGTAGGTAGTTCATAAGTAGTTTGTAAGCTTAGGGACTGATGACCCCGTAGTTAAGTCCCTTAAGCTTGACAAACATTTGAACATTTTGAGTTTTTAAGTTTAGGGACTGACAACCCCGCAGTTGAGTCCCATAAGCATTTGAACATTTGAAAATCGTGTTTTCAGTGTATACATCGAAAGATCGTCTGAAGATAAGCATTATTTACTAATATATATATGGAGTCACAAGTAAATGACGTCCGAATAGTTAACGTTTTTGTGTTTTCATGCAATAGCTTGAGTACTCGTAAAACTGATCGGCCGGCCGCGGTGGCCGAGGGGACTGAGGCGCTCCAGTCACGGTCTGCACGACCACTACGGTCGGGGGTTCGAATCCCCCCTCGGGCATGGATATTTGTGCCGTCCTTAGTCTTAGCTAGTTCATAAGTAGTTTGTAAGCTTAGGGACTGATGACCCCGTAGTTGAGTCCCATAAGTTCTAAAAAAAAAATAAAAAAAAATAAAATAAAAAAAAAAACTGATCGACCTTCCGAGCGCCGTCGCCGGTCGAGCTGTTGCCGGCGTATTAGCTCAGCACGTTCGGTCAGAGAGTTGCATGTCTTTTGTACCAGAATAATAATAATAAATAAAATAAAAAGCAACGAGCGTGGTGGCTCCTGGTTCTGATCAAGCGCGTACTTCCTGTTGGATGTCGTCCTATTGCTAACGCTGGATAGTCTGCCTTGCTTGTTTCGTTGATGATACTTAAGTTTCAAAATAGCTCTTCCTCGTTATTTCATCTAATCTTGTTGTTGCATCTACCTTGTTACTTCCATTTACGTCGCATTTCTTGATGAGCGCATTAGGATTCAGAAAGTATCGCTCTTGCGAAACACAACTTGCCCTTTATTCACATGAATTGATGAGTACCATCGACAAGTGATCTCAAATCGGTTGCATATTTCTCGATCTCTGGAAGGCTTTTGACACTGTACCTCACAAGTGGCTTCTAAAGAAATTGCGTGCTTATGTAATATCGCCCCAATTGTGCTATTGGATTAACAATTTCCTATCAGAAAGGACCCAGTTTGTAGTAATTAACGGTAAGTCATCGAGTAAAACAGAAGTAATACCGGGCGTTTCAGAGGGAAAAATTCCCTTACTTTTCCTTGTGTTTATAAATGATTTAGGAGACAATTGGAGTAGCTCCCTTAGAATGTTCGCGGATGATTGTGTCGTTTATCGGTTAGTGAAGTCAACAGAGGATCATAAGCAGCTGCGAAGCGATTTAGATAAAATTTCTACATGGTGCGAAAATTGGCAATTAACAGTAAATAAAAAAACGTGTGAAGTAATACACATGACCACTAAAAGAAATCCGCTGAACTTCAATCACGCGATAAATCAGTCAAACCTTGAGGTTGTAAATTCTATCAAATTCTTAGGAGTTATAATTACGAACAACTTAGACTGGAGAGAACACCTAGAAAATATTGTGGGGAAGGCGAACCAAAGGTTACGCTTCATTGGCAGAACACTTCGAAAATGCAACAGCTCGACCAAACATCGCACTTGTGCGTCCTCTCTTGGAGTACTGTTGCCCAGTTTGGGACCCTCACCAGGTGGGACTGACGGAAGACATTGGGAAGGTTCAGAGAAAGAGAGCTCGTTTTGTTTTATGACGTTAGAGGGGGAAAAGCGTCACGGAAATGTTGCACGATGTGAGGTGGAAATCACTAAAAGAAAGATGTTATTCGTTGCGGCGAGATCTATTTACGAAATTTCAATTACCGACTTTTACTTCTGAATGTAAAAATATTTTGCTAGCACCCACCTACATAGGGAGACATGTAAATAAGGGAAATCAGATCGAAAACGGAATGATTTAGGTGTTCTTTCTTCCCTCGTGCTATTATAGAATGAAACGGTAGAGAAAAGTGGTTAATGAACCGTCTTCCAGACACTTAAATGTGATTTGCAGAGTATCGATGTGGATGTAGTATGTACTTCTTACGCCGATTTATTATACAGCACCTTCTATGGTTACCGTTCGCGAACGTAAAGTTTCATGAATTGTTATGATGGATTGCGGTTTCTCCTAATCTCACCAAGGGCGTTGTTGTTATCGATGCTCGTCTGTTCAGGCGTGCACGCCGCTAAGGTCACGCGTCGCTCTGTGGAGTCAGTCAGTGAGTCGTGCGGAGTGTAACAACGTGTCGGAAGTGTATGAGGTATGCCTCGCGCTGTGGGGCGTTTGGCGTTTGGGCTGCCCCGTGCGCCCGTCCATAGTGGCAGTTGAAAGCTGTCGTATCTTGGCATGACAAGAGAGAAGTCCGGTGTGGGGAAGCCCAGCGACGAGTGTGGCCAATGGGCCGAACATATGTGTGTATGGTGCCGTTTATGAATCTGTTTTGTTGGCTGATGTCCTTCGCCACCAAGACTTCGACGAGAACTGTACTCCACACCTCACCTAGGGACCGTGGATGCTTCTAAGTCCTCAGAGTTTTCGGCCGTTCTTTTCGGCAACACGTTGACGCTCTGGGCCGTGCTATTTTGATGCAACGACTTTTCTTTATAAAGCTGGAAGTCGGTATTTTCGCCGCTCAGAAGCTCATAAGTTAAGTCTCCATATACATATATCTTGTGGCTCTTTGTGAGGTGGTTATCATCAGCGTCGAGGTTCCGTCTTACCGTAGTTTTATAATGTTTAGTGCTACATCGTAGAATACACGATGCGCGACGTTGTTTGTATTGAATGATTTCGTAACCAGGGTATTTATCTGCTTTGTAGCCGTTCACGAGTCAGTTACCTGCCCTGGCCGCGTACGTATTTGGTGGCAGTGTTCTTTTCGCCGCCCTATCAGTTCAGTTGAGACCTTAATATTTAAAAAAAAAAAAAAACCTAGAGTGTAATGACTGGGTTGGGTCATTAAAAGAACTGAACTGCTACTTTAACAAATTTGAAAACTTGAAGTTGACAGTTCAAGTAAATTTAAGCGTCTTAAGTAAATTCAAAATACCTTTAAGAAACGGGTTAAGCACATGCTTTAAAGCAATAAATCAATTGCACAGAATTTAACAGCTAACTAGATTGGCTGCTAATAAGTGCTCAAATGTTGTTAATGTTTTAATTTTTTAAATTTAAATTTTAATTTTTTTCTTGCTTTAACGACTTAGGACATGCTTAAAACTGTACTAAGGTTACAACATTTTCAAGGGAACAAAATAAAACACAATAAGTCACGTGACAAAACTTAACTTTCGACATGAATAACAACACGTCAGAATTAAATTTTAGAACAGCGGATAAAATCAGTCCACAATACAGAAATACACACTGTACAAACGGGTATTTAAATTTTGATGACGCCCTGAGAACACCTTCCCCAAGGACTACACATAAATGCAACATCAATCCCGTTGCAGCAACAACCGTTTTCATCAGCATGCGTTAAATTGAATAAGACAAAGTAAAAGACAGTTGCCAGCTGTTAGTAAGGTGACGGCCAACAGTACAGTTACAATTCATCAAACAAAATGAGAGAGTGACCTTTATAGGTTGAGGGGTGCGTCAGCGATTACGAAATCAAAAATTGAAATTCGCGAAACTACTCTCCTCAAACGTAAAGCAGCACGCCATGGTCTCACCACCCAACCAGCGTTAGCCTCAAATACCTACAAAACCACCTACCGACAGCCGCAGCTATATTTAGCCTCCTTGCGGCTACTCATACATACACACATCGATATCTGTAACTGCATTTGTCCTCATTACAACTAACAAACGATGGTTAAACCACCCACATTCACACCGAATAGTGGGGACCACCTACGTTCACGGATTGCTTGAACCACCCACGTATACAGATGGATTCACCCCTACCCACCAACGCTTGGTGAGGAGCAAAGTACAATTCACATAGAACTTTTGGTCCCGGAGGACGTCAGCCGTGCCGGCCGCGGTGGCCGAGGAGACTGAGGCGCTCCAGTCATGGTCTGCACGGCCACTACGGTGGGGGTTCGAATCCCCCCTCGGTCATGGATATTTGTGTCGTCCTTAGTCTTAGCTAGTTCATAAATAGTTTGTAAGTTTAGGGACTGATAACCCCGTAGTTAAGTCCCATAAGCTCTACAAACATTTGAACATTTTTGACGTCAGCCGACACACAGATCCATAACCGACCCAGCGGCCACATCGGGCTGTCTGGTTGTCACTTCAGGATACGACAGCTATCAACTGCCACTGCCGACGGACGCCCGGCGCTGCCCCAAGCACCGTCGGCACACCAGTCCTGTCACGCAGCGCGAGATAGCCCATAGACACTTCTGAAACGTTGCTTCAATCCCCTCGACTGCTTCTGGCGGCCGACACAGAGCGACGCAAGACCTTATCCGCGCGCATGCGTAGACAGCCGAGCATCAATACCAGGAACACCATTGATGGTAGCAGGCGAAACCGCAACCGATCCTAACACGCCATGAAACTTTACATGCATGAACGGTAACTACAGAAGGCACTGTAAAATAGATCGTCGTAAGATATACATACCGACGCGCTCATGAGTATTACAACTAAAGCAGAAGTCACAAAGTAAGTGGAGTAACCAAATGAAGCGAAACAAGGAGGGAAAAGATATTTTCAAACGAATTTTTTATTAACAAACAACAACGTTGACTATCTAGCACTAGCTACAGCATGATGTCGAACAGGAAGGACGCGAAGGATCAAAACCAGGAGGCAGCAAAACCGATAAACCGAAGGAAAAAATAAATAAATAAAAAGCTCTCCAAGGCTAGGACTGTTAAGCGAAGTCTCCAAGTTCGAACCTCCATCATGGCAATTTCGTCTTAGATTTGTTTCGCTATATTTGATAATCTATATTGATAAATGTGAATGTCTGTTCGGTGTACGTTTATCGCGTCTGAACCACAAGACATAAAGAGCTAAAAATTTGTACAGTTACTAATGTCTACCCAGGGAAGGCTTTAGGCACGGTTTTATTGCGATCGGATAGCTATTTATCTATCTATCTATATATATATATATATATATATATATATATATATATATACGCTTATCACGTCCGAAGAACAAGTCGCAGAGACTTAAATATTTGTACAGTTACTAATTTATACCTGAGGAAGGTTTTCGGATCGGTTTTATAGCGATCTGATAGATATTTAGTAATATGAGGAATATAACACGAAATGCGGAACAATAATTACTCTTTGAAAATGGTTTTATCTGTTGCATTGTTGCTTGAGGGTTGATAATAATAAAACGGTGGAGTATATTGGGATGGAAAGTTATCGGTGTACATAAAATTCTACGTGTGTGTTTGTTAATATTTCGCTCTGCAGCGAAAACTACAGGACGCAAACGAATGGTCTGTGTGTAATTGTTGATCGAAGTCTCCCGTTGTACATAGCAATTTCATGTCGATAACTATAAGGGGTGGAGAATATGGTGATTGAAAGTCATCCAATTATAAAAAAAATTCGGACTGAAGGCCAGCGATGATGTCTGCGACTCTATAGCAAAGAGGTTACATACAGCGAAACGTGATTCCACAGACCATATCTTTGGTCTATACGTGCTACAATGTCTTCAGCTCTTTCTCTGTAAGGATAAGCATACGAATAAGGAAATATAAGAATAAATAAATAAAGCAGTAAAAAAGAAAATTCTTTTAATACATCTCTTTAAAAAAATCGATTTTGCGTTTCGCGCATTACATCAAGTGATCGATCTATGATATTATTACAATCATTATTGTTGAATTTAGTTATTGGATTCTTCGAAACGAGTGCATTTTTACGTGTGATTTGATCTACGCTACTTAATTTCCTGATAAACGGCAAGTGCATAGAGTTCTCCAATCTGATAGGAATATTTTTCAGTTCCGCTTTATCAGCGACATTTCCTCAAAAATGAGTGAAATTAATTACATTAATTGTTATATAAACTTCATAGATAAATGAGCATTGCGTTACTTTATACATATTACAACAGTACATCTACTTTTAATAGATCACATTCAGACAACTTGCCTCGGAAAAGTGAAACGTCATTAATTATTATACATTCTCCGATAATGATATTAAAAAAAGGGAGATGGGCAGAGAGAGAAGGGATAGGAGAAGTACTAACTCAAGGCAGGAATAAATAAATACCCGGGCAACGCCGAGTTTTCAGCTAGTATTCTCATATTTGTAATAGCTTTTTTTGTCTTATTTTGAAGTAGAGCAACGGGAGGTGAGATTATTTTTTAATTACGTGAATTACCTGCTTACAGCTGTTTTTTTTGTGATACACAATGCAAAAACAATAAAAATAAGAAAGAAAGAAATGAATTATAATCTTCTAATTATATTATTTCGTAATTCCAATTACTGGCGGTCTATTCGTCAGCGTGTCCATAGTCAATAGGGTGAAACTTGTCATAAAAGCAATGAAAACACAAATATAACTCACAACATTCGCAATACATGAAAATCAAGCTGCCAGATTCACATGTTGTGCGAGGTATCGTCCGTGGAAAACATGTGATTTATGTTCCTGAAGACAGGTCTGTCAGATATTAATTTCTATGCGTACAAAGAGTATAAAAGCATATCTTAAAAGGCAGCCGCGGACAACTGATTATGGACCAAGGCTAGATTTGTAATAGCATCTAATCTATCACGAATTTCTCTGCTGTAGTGTAAAGTGGCAAGATTCTGAAGTCATGCGATAAAATTTTTGATCTGTCGAAACACGTAAACATCACAAGGTGACAAAGAAAGATGCATTTCGCTGATATCACTTTAACAGTGCAGGTCGGTTAGGCATCATCGACGACAAAAGCGGAATGTCAGTTTGGCCACTCCAGTAATTTCACTTCGTAATAATATACTTTAGAAGTATTTTATTTTAATTTTTTATTTTATTTTTATTGTTTTTGCATTGAATATCACAAATTAAACAGCTGAAAGTAGATAATACACCTAATTGAATATCAATCAGACTTCCCAGTATTACAAATATGAGAAAATTATCAAATACGTCGAAAAACAATCTAACAAGAAATTGGCATGATGGAGGTTCGAACGGGAAATCAAAGTTTAATAGCCCAAACTCTGCACCGCTCGACCGACGACGGCACTAGAAAGGTCGATCTTGCTAACGGGTACGCAAGCTACAGCATGTGGACACAAAAACGTGAACTACTCGAACGTCATTAATCTTTGACCCATGTATTTAAGTAAAAAAAACTTATCATCAGACGATCTTTCCATGTATAGCACTGAAAATGCGATTTTCCATAATCAATGTGAAGCCTGAATTTTTAAAAACTACTGAGTGTCTAGCATAAGACCGAATAACGTGTCTCTTTATATTTCATGTAGAACGTCTATATAAAATTCGATCGAAATCGGTGATCTACATGTCAGACCCACTCCTTGTAAGACTTGCTTCTTTCCCTTGTTTTGTTATATTGTCTCTAATAGTTACTACTAGAATACAATTACGATCTCGTCCAAGTTATCTGCTGCGTAACTAGCCATTCACGAAGTATACCGTCTTGCTGGTGAATGTCAATTCATATTTACTGGTCATTTGCCATGATTTAGGAAGGCCGGCCGCAGTGGCCGAGCGATCTGCGGCGCGCCAGTCTGAGTCTGCACAGCCACTACGGTCGGGGGTTCGAATCCCCCTCGGGCATGGATATTTGTGGCGTCCTCAGTATTAGCTAGTTCATAAGTAGTTTGTAAGTTTAGGGACAGATAACCCAGTAGCTAAGTCCCATAAGCTCTACAAACATTTGAACTTTTTTGATTTGATTTTGGAAGGTTATTTGAGATATAGATAGTACATCCAATTTTGTGACTGCTGCCTCAACAGGGTGTTGCTATTTCGACCTTATCGTTAATATGACATAGACATTATAGGGTAAAAAGTACTAACTGCATAGGTAATATGTTAAAGCATCAGATCGACATGTAACTACCCAAAGATCAAATCCTTTGATAACCCAACGTATCACCGAATAGTTGTTGACCACCATCTAACATTCAGCCTTTCAGCTATTATGTGGTGCTTTCTCAAATTAATGAACTGTTTTCGTAATGACGTATTGTTTGTTCACTGCAAGTAATCCTGACAATTATCACGTTCATCTGTAATTTGTCACAAATTATCAACCCACTCCCTTGAAACATACTGCATCTAGAATGTTCCACGGATACATACAGTTCGCGTTTTCGTTACAACTTTAAGAAAGGAGGGAAGGGTGGAAGGAGGAGTAGGTTATGACGTTCCGTCGACATCATGTTCATTAGAGGCGGAACTCGTGTTCGTATTTTCTTATCAACGATCAGGAAGAAAATCGGCCAACTTCTTTAAAAGGAACCACACCATCATTCGCCTGGAGTGATTTAGGGAAATCACGGAGTACATAAATCTGAAATACTGGAGCCGGGCTTGATACGCAGTTCTCCAGAAAGTGATACCAGGGTGTTAACCACTGCGCCACCAAGGTCGGTGAGAATAACTGACAACATACTTGAAAACAGAAGAGGCCCAATCTGTAGAATGAACGACAGAGATCTGGAGCAGTGTCAGCTTAGTAAGGGGATACAGGATGGCTCATTCGGTACATCAATAGCCAAATGCCGGCCGCGGTGGGCGAGCGTTTTGTGGCGCACCAGTCACGTTCTGCACGGCCACTACGGTCGGGGGTTCGAATCCCCCCTCGGGCATGGATATTTGTGTCGTCCTTAGTGTTAGCTAGTTCATAAGTAGTTTCTAAGTTTAGGCACTGATGACCCCGTGGTTAAGTTGTGAGACGGGTGCTGTAATTAGTCTATTTTTCATACTAATCTTGTGTTACTGTACCTTTCTCTTTATGCTAATTATTGAAATATGGAACATTTTTTTCTTTGTAGATCTTTATTTATTTTGATTTCTGTGCCTTTGGGGACACATCAGGGGTGATGGGCTCCTGGGATTGTAGAACATTCTATGATTATATGAAAATTTCGGGATTTTAATATTTATTGGCGCAGCTTGGCTCCTAAAAAGTGGTTTTACGTATTGGGCACAGTCAGGCCACGCAAAGCAGAGACGCTCTTGGAGGTCTACCCCTCCCACTAACTTTCGCTTTCCTTCGGGGAAGGACGAGAGGGGCTGGCTTGACCTGTTTCGCGCCGACGCTACAGGCGGCGGAGTATACCTGGCAGAATTTTTTTAGAGTGTGTGGAACGCTTAACACAATGCTGGCCTGCGGTTTACGGTGGGTGATAGCGGGGACTGCCCTTTTAGTCATTCGTCCATTTCGCAATAGAGGAATTTGCCGGATACAAACAATAGCAGAGTGCTCTGGGCCCCGGGCTGTTTATGGAGACGTATTGCCTTTAGGCGTTAACTAAAAAACTTCCTAGAAAGTAGCAGAGTTTGAACACAGTTAGTGTGACAAATGGTTAGGTTGAGAGGAAAGCTTTCTGCCCTTCTGGCGCCCCAGGGGTTTGGCTCCAGCGGCTGTATATATAGCACAACGTTAACATTTTCAGATCGTGTGACCATAGCTAGGAGCACAGAGTAACATATACAGAGGCGAAGCCCCCCTAAACCACTGTCCTATGCTCCCCTCGTAGTTCCGTAAGATGCTAGCAGGTGTCACAGACAAATATATACAAACGGGAAACCTCCGTAAGGGCCCGGTCCTACGCTCAGGGGTACAGGGAGGGAGGGTTTCCAGCATTTCCGTAAGACGTCCCATGATGGCGCTGCGGTCAAAAGCAGCTCTTTAAACTGGCCAGAGCAGGCGGCAGGTAGCAGCTCTCCCCACCACCACCTCCCCTCAAACGCCAGCAAGCTGGACACAGCCGTGGCCTCGTGGCAGGCGGCTCAAGCTCGCCCCTCTGCCTCCCCTCCACACTTCCCTCTGATGTGCGAGAGGCACCCTAAGCGAGCGATCCGCCTGACACCTGCTAGCATCTTACAGAACTACGAGGGGAGTGAAGGACAGTGGTTTAGGGGTGACTGCTCCTCTGTATATGTTACTCTGTGCAGGTGTCAGGCGGTTCGCTGGCTTAGGGTGCCTCTCGCACTTTAGAGGGTAGCGTGGAGGGGAGGCTGAGGGGAGAGCTCGTGCTGACTGCCACGAGGCCACGGCTGTGTCCGGATTGCTGGCGTTTGAGGGGAGGTGGTGGTGGGGACAGCCGCTACCTGCCGCCAGTTTATAGAGATGCTTCTGACCGCAGCGCCTTCATGTGACATCTTACAGAACTGCTGGAAACCCTCCCTCCCCGCACCCCTGAGCGTAGGACCTGGCCCTTACGGAGGTTTCCTGTCTGTATATATTTGTCTGTGCTAGGAGCAAGGTGAAATTCCTTGCAGAGTATTCACCCTGGGAACGGTGAAATCCGCGGGAAGCTTTGATGGCGTGGGCGGAGCCTCTTGGCCGCCGCAGAGAACGCGTCCTAATTCGGAAAATTATTTTAGAATGACAGCTAAACAATTTGTCAACGGCGCTACGCCATCCGATTGGTTTGACTATTAGCCGTTAGCAGATATTGGTGCGTCTTTTCGCGCCTGAGTGTGGCCGCCGTCACTTGCCGTGAGCTGCGGCAGAGCGCGAGGAGGGACAGTCTCTCGTGTCTGAGCGTCCGAAGTGTACGGACCTCGCTAGTCTCCTGTTTGAGCGTCCGAAGTCTACGGACCTTTGGAGACACGGAATACTCCGTTTAGATTCGTGGGAAGTACATCGTCTTAAACAGTCCTCTGGTTAGACTTGTGTGTGATTACGAAGATTCGGACCTTGTAGACGCTGTGAGCGGCCACAGTTTAGTTTTCGTTTTGGTAGAAGTCTCTATTTGAGCATTCGCGCCTTTGCGAATCGGGCATTGGTTTTACAGATCTTATTACGCAAGTGACTGATCGATTTGTGTCAAGTGGCCTTTGTGTCACCTATGCAAAATATTGATTAGTCTACTAGCGTGATAGAATCGCACAGCAACTGCCTAGAGACGCCGACGCCAGTGACGCTGTGTTAAGTTACATGTCGACCCTGCTTAACAGGTCGCAGCAATTACGGTCGGATAAAAAATTTCAGCTCATCCGCTCCCACCGCCTATTGCCTGCGAGCCTGAGACGCTGCCGTTAATGATCATCTGTGTGGGTAAGGTGACGCACTTGCTGGAGGGTTATATGAATCAGACTTGTTGGATTCGGTCCCTTACTTTATTCTTTTGAGATCTGCCTATTTACTTTGGGGAGCTTAGGGCTAACGATAATTTCAACCCCCTGTGTAGCTAATCTCATAGCATTCTGTTTTGCAAAAACTCCGACCTTTGACTCAGCCAGTCATTTTTGTGACTCAATATTTTAACATTTATAAAAAAAAGTTTGAATACCATTATCTGTTTTACATGATAGGAAATGTCATCTAATTTATTTTTTGTGTGTTTAATTATAATAAATTGATTTTAAGCAGATGGACTTTCATTTAAGAACATTCCTTTTTCACTATTTTGGAGGGGAAACAGAATAGTTAAATTCCACAGATTACCAATAATTTTCTTTTCAAGTACATTTTTGTTTGCTTGGTACAACTGATACATTGCAATCGAGTAGGAATATTTATTATATGTTTGAAAATATGATCACATCATAGCTGATCACTAACATTTCCATTTTCCATATTTTGGAGAAATATGTTGGCGACCCATGATAATTAATTGCTGTCCTATATATATATATATATACGTAAAAAATAGATGAAGTACACTTACCAGGCGAAAGGGCACAGGCAGTAATAGCAACAAATAAACACACAGACACACACACACACACACAAAAATGCTAGCTTTCGCAGCCTAGCTGCTTCATCAGGCAGAAGGGAAGGAGAGGGAAAAGGAAATGATGAGGGTTTTAAGGAAGGGGGTAAGGAGCCATTCCAATCCCGGGACAGGAAAGACTTACCTTGGGGGAAAAAATGGAAGGTAAATAAATGCACATACACCCACACATTTACACAGACACAAGTACACTTAGGCAGACATACTGTAGAACTGTAGAAAGCAAAGAACTTCTTTGCTTTCTACAGTTCTACAGTATGTCTGCCTAAGTGTACTTGTGTCTGTGTAAATGTGTGGGTGTATGTGCATTTATTTACCTTCCATTTTTTCCCCCAAGGTAAGTCTTTCCTGTCCCGGGATTGGAATGGCTCCTTACCCCCTTCCTTAAAACCCTCATCATTTCCTTTTCCCTCTCCTTCCCTTCTGCCTGATGAAGCAGCTAGGCTGCGAAAGCTAGCATTTTTGTGTGTGTGTGTGTCTGTGTGTTTATTTGTTGCTATTACTGCCTGTGCCCTTTCGCCTGGTAAGTGTACTTCATCTATTTTTTACGTATATTTTTCCTTTTTGGAATTTTTCCTCTATAATATATATATATATATATATATATATATATATATATATATATATATATATATATATATATATTCCTAACCAAGGACATAGTTCACACCTGACAACTCCAGCCAAAGGATATCGACCTACTTTACAAAGTCCCATAAGCTATACAAACATTTGGACATTTTTTGAATATCCAATTTCCCACAGAGTGCAAACTGAAGTATTCCCTCTCAATTCTAAACATCCGTGAAAGTTACTCAGTTTTGCCACAAAGAAGAAAGTATAGGAGAGTACGGTATGCCCAGTGTAACCTTCCCATTTGCACCGTTAAAACAACCTGTTCTCGGATTTTCTTAGTGAGTCGTCGTTTAAAATTTGTCGTACCGTTATGCGTGAAGCTCACGTAGTCGACGTCTCTCGCCGAAGTCCATGACGTACACTGTATTATGAACACGATGTAGGAAGGCTATCTGAAATTATAATGATCTGTGCAAGCACCTATTTTGCATGAAGTGAGGCCCGGGAATCCATTTACGATGTATTTATTAGCAGCTTCATTGTAAAAGAACATTATGGAAGTAGTTTTACATTATCTCAAGGGTTAATAATTTTTGAGAGCATGGTCATGAAAGGACGGGCATCCAGTATCTCTTACAGCCGACGGAAGGGATTGGCGCGCAGACGGTATTTCGTCTTTACTTCGTAAGTCTTACTAAAACTTTGTACATATTTGTTAAGCTAACAGTATTTATATGTTAATTCTTATAATTGATCACTTGCGTAGTAATATTTTTGTGTACAATTGCTCATAACCAGTCGGCTTCTCATATTATCGGTGAGGTAAAAATAGGAATTTATTATTAATTTTTAACAAATAATGGATCCTTCTTCGCGCCTAAACTCCTGTGGTTCACTTACATATCGACCCCAAAACAATATTGAGATTCACGTTCGCTGTGGATCCCTAACATTCGGGGCATCTCTTCACCTGATGATCAAGCTGCTGACAACAAAGGCGCCAGAACCGACACCTGTTAGTCAACGTGTTCTTCAGTGCTGCTTTAGATTACGTAGACTACTAGACTGATGGCCGCAGAATTTAAATGAAGATGTAAAATTTGTAAATCGTCATTCCTTTGGAGTACATACATCTGGATCGCAGGTAGCGGATTTGAACAGCCATCATCCCGAGAGTCCAGTGTGTAGCAACAGTAAAAGGCTGGCTGGAATAGCTATAATTTCTGAGACAATGGGTATCTGTATCCTCTAAAAACATACCGCACTCCGTTAGATTGCAAGTATCTTAAGGCTCACTCATAAATTCGCATCACCCGACATAGACATCTCGTCCGTACTCAAACCTACCACGTCTGCGACTCCATTCGTTCTCTCCGCCACGTGACGCACTATGGCCATCCAAGCAATCGGAAAAGAAAAAGCTACTACGGAACACCAAGTTGCGAAATTAAATGTTTAGAAATTGAAACATTTAATTTCATAACCAATATTACCTGAGAATATTAATATCTCCTCCCATAACATTTTCATTTCTACTGTAGGACACTACTGTAACTATGTAGTACATATAAAATACACATTCTTCTTGGTTGATTAAAAGATACTATAGATTACATAATTCTATACGATATTTGCTAACAATTCATGACCCGCTCTGTTGGCCGTGCGGTCTAACACACCGAAACGGGAAAGCGCACCGGCACCGGTTCGAATCCGCTTGACGGATTAACGAAAGGGGTCTGAGTGACGGCCAGCCTGGATGTGGTTTTTAGGCGGTTTTCCACATCTCCCTAGGTGAATACCGGGCTTGTCCCCAAGTCCTGCCTCAGTTAGACAATTCGCCAACATTTCGTAACACTTTACACTTTCACACACATAACACTATACGCATATATTTGGTGTACACATTTCCTCCCGAGGAGCATGGGGTCGCGACAGGAAGGGCATCCGGCCACCCCGTAAATATTAATGCGCCAAATACGAATTAACTGAAAGTCGAACTTGCATGTGCGGGAACATGGCCATAGAGAAAGAAAGAATTTGCTAACTATTCATGAATTATTATCGTGTTTATTTCTTAAATAATGGTATTACGGTACAGACTGGCCGGTTAATGTGTAACTTTTAAATATATATTTTACGACTACTTCCGATCAGAGACGATCGACCGAGCGAGGTGACTCAGTGGTAACACACTGGACTCGCATTCGGAAGGATGGTGGTTCAAATCCACCTCCGGCCAGCCAGATTTAGGTTTTCAGTGATTTCCCTAAATCATTCCAGGCAAATGTCGGGATGGTTTCTTTGAAAGGGCACGGCCGATTTCCTTCCACATCCTTACCCAAACCTTACGAGCGTAAGCTCCGTCTCTAATGACCACGCTGTCGACGGGACGTTAAACTCCAAGCTTCCAAGAGACGATCGTCTTCCGCTCTAAAATAAAAACAAGGGGGGAAAATGGAAAATAACGTGAAATTTGGACGTTAAAGTAAACAATAAATACTGAATCTCAACATATTTAAAAAATGCTCTCGCAACCAATTTGTCGGCAATAATGGAAACTATGGAGGTTATTGTTCGGATGATCTCTGGTCTTCTGGCGCCCTCACATCGTTCCTGTATATCAATGAAATATACGCATGGGTTGCGGAGGCGTGTTGTGGCGTAACCGTGCTCGGACAAACAAGGAGAGCATGAAGAAAATGAGGCGCAGCGGCGGCAGCTTTGTGTCGGGAGCGCGCGCATCGATTGGCCGCGCGGACTTTGATCAGGGCTCGAGTGATGGCGCCGCCTTTTGTCAGCCTGCCTCCGAGGAGCCGGCCGCCTCCTTCATTACCAGCCCACGCTCACCTCACGCTTCCTGCTCCGTTTCCAGCCGCATAAAACAGTTGCAAACTGACGCTCTCTCCTCCACAACTACTACCTACAAACAAAATACTGAAGAAACAGGTTTCCGTTTAAAATTTACACACTGAAAACCGAAAGAAATTTATATAATACTAGCTGAAAACCCGGCGTCTCACGGCGATGTGTACTGAAGCCAGTCTTAAGTTTGTTGGGTTGGGTTGGGTTGTTTGGTGCCGGCCACGGTGGCCGAGGGGACTGAGGCGCTCCAGTCACGGTCTGCACGGCCACTACGGTCGGGGGTTCGAATCCCCCTTCGGGCATGGATATTTGTGCTGTCATTAGTTGTAAGTAGTACATAAGTAGTTTGTAAGCTTAGGGACTGATGACCCCGTAGTTAAGTCCCATAGACTCTAAAAACATTAAACAAGGTTGTTTGGTTGGGATAGAGGGATTAAACTACTGAGGTTATCAGTCCCCCGGTGAGGAGGGGAAGGAACGAGGATAGAAAAGGAGTGGAGGGGAAAGGAAATGCAGTCCAGGAAGTAAAGAAGGAAGGAAGACTGCATTCGCTCGGGGTCCCGTGCTCGCCAGGCACGTTCTCACGAAAGAACCGTGAGTCCCCTTGGGGGTCTTTAGTTTGTCCCTCTCTCCTTCTCCTTTGTCTCTCTGTTCACTTTCTCCTTCCTTCTCTTTCTGCCGACTTCCTCCTCTGCCTCCCACCCCACTCTCTCTCTCCCTCCCTCTCAAACTGTTCAACTCCTCATCTCCCCTCTCTCTGTTCACATCCTGCTACCCCCCTCTGCCCATCTCCATCTTCCCCTTTCTCCGCCAGTCCCCCCACCCTCTACTCTGTCGAACTCCTCCTCCACCTCCTCTGTTAAAAATCTATAACTCTTAACTTACACGATGATCAGTGACGTGGTTTCTAAGTGTATTGCACGGTACCCTCTGCCATGCACCGTATGAAATCTTACGTAGATGTTTACGTTCCTCTATTTTGAAGAAGGTTAAGTGTACAAAATTTCGTCAAGATCTGAATAAAACCGTATATATTGCCGAAGATAATAGGTAAAATACTCTCTGCGAAGAAGCATACAGAACTTTACGTAGATAGTGTCTTTCTGTTTGTTTCGAAGATTAAGTGTGCAAAGTTTAATCGCAGTCAGATTAACGGTAAGATAGTGCATAAATTACGAACAAACATGATGCGACAGTTCCCCACGCGTCTCAGTGTTTATGACGTCATATCGCATAAACCGTGGCCGGCGAGAAATACAGGCCTGAGCGCGCACTTCATGCTACGTAAGGAAGGTAGTTCCGAGCCGGCGCGATCGCTATCCGATTGACCGGCCGCTGGGGCACTGCCCACTGCGTCATAGCGGGCAGCCACTGAGCTAGCGATCGCGCCAGCTTACGTCGCATCAAGTGCGCGCTCAGGCCTGAGGTTCGTTCAAAGAGCTGCAGGACTGCAGCTTCCTGCAACTTCCTGCAGCAGCAGGCACTACCGCGCATGCGCGGTACCGGTGACGTCAGTCAGGCTGCAGGAGGAAATTTTCCCTGCAGCTCATGCAGCCAGGAAGCTGCAGGACGCTGCAGCCGGGAGCTTCCTTGAACAGCCGGTAGGCTGCAGCAAGCTGCAGGATTGTTCTTTGAACACGAGTTTCCGTACTGCGCATGCGCGGTTGCAGCCCTGCAGCTCTTTGAACGAACCCCTGTATTTCCCGTTGGCCGCTGCATAAACTATAAGTCGTACTATAAAATAATTTTGTAGGAACATTCATTGGCATAAATGGATACTATTTCGAAAATATGTTCCGAATGCATCAAGTAACAAAGAAGTAATACATTTAAACGTCATTTATCAAGCGGCAATTTTTTGATCGTCTCATCGTAAATGATGTGATATCTCCTAAACTATATATCGCACAGTGACACAATTATGCCTATAGGCTATAACCTTCAAGAAAATGCAAGCTGTATGTCGACAAAGTGTTATCGCAATCGGATGTACGATACGCCCGTGCACAAATACGAACAAAAATACAAACAAACAAACATTAATTTTTATATATTATATTTATTTTCAAATTCGCATTAGAACCATACATTGGTAACAACAAATTCCTACTGCTGATGGTTTTCACCCCAGTGATCCGGTACGCTTGGTATGTATCAAAGTTGATAGCCAAAAAGCCGTCATTTAAAAATCTGAATGAAGTATGCCTTCCACTGAAGCATAATTTTATTGCTTACATAAAATTCACATAGTGTGAACAATATTTTTGTTTTAAATGTTTGTTTGATGATTATCACCTTGAAAAATGTAACGTAACTTCCAGAAAGAGCTGATGGAATTTTCAGAAATTTTATTTCATTCCAAACTTCGCCGAAACCTGAAAATTAACTGTTTAGTCACGTTAATTAATTGAAATGATTGTAGTTAATCTGAATATATTAGTACTGCACTGATAAAGTGAATTGTTGAATAATACTTAAAACAAATTTCAGGTTCGGAATACGACTGTAGAATCTGACGAAGTCCATATGTATAGTGTCCTCCGTCATGCACCATCCAAAATTTTGTGTGACAATGACCTTTCTATAGTTTTGAAGGTCAAGTGTCCAAAATCTCCTGAAAATTTTAGAATAAATAAAGTGTCCTTATTCGCATATCGCATGATGCCACAGTTTTTCAACCATATAATTGTTTATGGCATCATATCTCCTGAACTATATGTCGTAACAGTTCTCATCCCTACGTCAGTTGTTACCTCATGGAAGTAATATGTGTACCAAATTTGGTTGAAATCGGTACAGTGGTTAAGAAGCAGCCTTTTGTGTCCCAGCCTCGTGGCCACTTTTGTGTCTCGTTTCCGCCGGTGGTCCTGGTGTCGGTGGCCGAGAAGAAAGAGACCAACACAGAAATGAAGGATGCACACTTGTGCAGGTACGGAGGTGACCAGCCAGTGGGACAGCAGAAACTAGAAACACTAGAGTAAATTAGAACGAGATATATATTTCATGGAGTCTTGGTAATACTTAACTTTTACATAGTTCTTGACTGCAGAATGCTGATACATAGTTTATATAGAGGCCTGCCTACTGATGATTCCTAGTGCCTATCCGATAGCCAAGTCTTAACTGGTGCCTAGCTGATTCCCAAGTGACGATGCAGGTCAGTGGTGGCCACGAGCGGAGTTGTAGCAGAGGGCGCTCGTGGCTGACGTCGTAAGAACGCCGTGCCGTGCGTGCATGGCGGCGCGCGGCGAGAGTACGTGGCGCGCACTTTAGACTTGTGAGACACCACACAGACGTCGCATGATGCAGCACTTTTCCGCGCATTTCATTGTTTATTACGTCATATCTCCTGAACTGTTTGTCGTACAGTCAATTAATGGTGCCTATGACCATCGCGATAGTGCAAACAATATGTTGATAAAGTTTCATCACGATCGGTTGAACGGTACGGTCGCGCATAAAATACGAACACACAAACATTTATTTTTATATACGAGGCGCGTCCAGAAAGTATGTTCCGTTTGGTAATAAAATGTAATTGTACACAGATACAGAAGAAAGTTTTGTTGCACAATATTCTACAACTCTTAAACTACTTTCCCACATAACTGCCGAAATTTTGGAGACATTTGTCATAGCGTGGCACCAGGTTTTGTATACCAACTTCATAGAAACCTGCCGCCTGCGTCTTCAATCAGTTGGAAACAGTTTCTTTCAGCTCGTCGTTGGGGGGAGTCCATAGTGAGAGCACTAATTGTAAACCTACGGTTTTCCTGTATCTTGTCATCAATCGCGTGAACCAGTTATTCTGCAACCAAAGGTGGACGCCCACTTCGTTCTTCATCGTGCACATCACTACGCCCACCAGTGAACTGTCGGACCCATCTTCTCACCATAGAATCACTCATCTCATTTGGTCCGTAAACATCGCAAATTTGGCGATAAATTTCACTTGGTTTCACTTTCCTCGCATTCAGAAACCGAATCACCGACCTGATTTCACAGGCGGCGGGATTTTCAATCAAGGCCGACATTTCAAACAAGCACAACAAAGCGTACGTAACTGACAGCGCTCTCCAAATGGCGCACGTTCTTCTCCTTGATACACATCGTCTACAGCGCATGTGCGGAACTGCAATCGCAGCGCTGCAGCGGAGATAAATTGAAACGGAACTTACTTTCTGGACGCGCCTCGTATTAGAATGTATTTTACAAGGCTTGACAATGATTTCCATAACACTTGAAAAATTTACAAAGCAGTCTTAGAACGGATTAATTCACTGAAACTTAGGACATAAAAATTTGTGAAAGAAAATATTTAGGATACAGAACCTCGGCTCTGTTATGAAACTTGGTACCAATCTTTTTTTAGCTGATGGCCGATCTTGAAGACCACGTTAAAATAAATACTTTAATTTTTTCCCATGTGGACTGGGCTGAGTACTTTATCCATTTTCGACTAATCTGGTCTCCATGAATGTCCTGCAATTAAACTTTTCCCATAATAATGGGACTCACACTGTGGGGTTTCTACGTGAAGGTCTCTCTCGCTTTTTCAAAATTTTTCAAATCTAAAGGACTTAACTACCTGCTCATTAGTCCCTAGGCTTACAAACTACTTACAATAACTTAGAGTAACTTATGCTAAAGACAACGCAAACACCCATGACCTAGGGAGGACTCGAACCTCCGACGTCGAACGGCTGCGCGCACCGCAGCTGGGCGCCTTGGTTGCGCACGGTCTTTCTGCTGCGGCTCTCCCGCTTGTATTTTAATCCAAATTATGTTCGATATGATCCTCAGCTTCGATAGAAGAAGTGAAATCCCTAACTTACCCTGATAGTGTTTTCAACAATGCATATCAAGTGTTGTTTAAGTATGTTACTTTATGTTAAAAAAAATTAAGTTATATGAAGTTATACAGGAGTGAAGGAGTAAATTGTATGTACGTGTGCTCGAAAATATTTATTGGTACAAATATTTTGACAAAAAAGCATGGAAATGCATTTTTATGATATCGATGATGAATATAAATGAAAACATGAACCGCATCAAGGTGGTTAGTTAATGAATGAGATACTAGACCAACAGAAAGTGCTTTTTTCTATAACGGTGTGGTCTCTCTTTATAGCGAAGCATTGAGGCTGTGATGGAATGACTAAGGCTCCTTGCTGAGGAGTGCGTGTTTGCTCCCCGTCGGAGGTTCGAGTCCTCCCTCGGACATTGTTGTGCCTGTGTTGTCGTTAGTTTAAGTAATTGGTAAGCCTAGGGGCTGATAACCACCGTAGTTAAGTACCATATATTTACGAACATTTTAACATTTTTAAGCATTGAGGAAAAATGGCTTATCTCTTATCTAAATTCTTAACATCGCAAATGACTGAATAATAACAAATAACTGTCTGTCTGTCACGTTAGCACAATCACATCAGAATTGTGGACGTTATGTCGCTGAGAAAAACTTAGGTCAAGCCATCACGTAAATAATGTGGACAACAAAAGCGAGAAGCTAAAACATCAGTATCAACATGCACTGAAAGTGAATGATCTACCAGTTATCAACCCTTCCATTTCCTCTGATAAAACCAAACACTTATATCGCTAATTTAATCGAATTCTCGACACGCATTACTGCAATGAGTGATAAAGAAAAAAGCCAGAAAGCAAAAGTCATTGCTACAATGAAACACGGAATATCTTTTCAATATTCTCCACGGTTTCCGCGAGGAATGCAATGAGCTAACATTAACAGATGAAGAGGCAAGACGGAAAGTTATCACTGTATATAGATTTCTTTCCGTTCACATGGGGCAAAGACTGGAAGCCGTTTTACATTGTGGGTGGATTATTTAAATTTATTTTTGCAAGCTACTATGCATGTAGCTTCACTTACTGGTAGATAACATGGGCCGACCTTCAACTCCAGGCGAAGCATCGAAAACGAGTCACAATGAAGTAATTGGCAGAGTGCTCATCGAACCGCTGCTATGATATTTCTCCACAGTTCCATTCTCTAATAGCTCGTAGGAAAAAGGAACACATAAATCTTCCTGTTTTCTCTTATTTTATTATGATGATCATGTCTCCCTATGTAGGTGAGTGCTAACAAAATATTTTGCATTCGAAAGAGACAGTTGGTGAAAGAAATTTCGCAAATAGATCTCGCCGCAACGAATAACACCTATATTTTAATGATTTCCTTCCAAAGTCGTGCATCATTTCCGTGACACTCTCTCCCCTATACCACGATATTACAAAACGAGCTGCCCTTCTCTGAACTTTATCTACATCGTCCTTCAGTCCCACCTGGTGTGGATCCCACAATGCGCAGAAATACTCCAAAAAAGGACGCACAAGGGTCGATTGAAAATTTTTACACCATGCTGATATCTAAATCAATTGCAGTTACTTTTGATATTCTGGTGACTTTACAAACCGATAAATAACGCCATCATCCGCGACAGTCTAAGAGAACTGCTCAGATCGTCTCCTATATCGTTCATAAAAATGAGGAATAGTAGATGCCCTATAACTCTTCTCTGTGGAACGCCAGATATCACTTCTGTTCTTCTCGATGACTTATAACGTACTCTGTTCTTTCTGACTGGAAATCACGAATCCAATTGCACAACTGTGGCGATATTCCATAAGTACACAATTTGATTAGAAGACGTTTCTGAGGTACAGTGTCAAAAGCCTCCTGGAAATCTAGAAATACGGAATCTATTTGGCATCCCTTGGTGATAACAGTCGTCACATCATATGAGTAATACACAATATTTTCTGAATCCGTATTGACTATGGGTTTAATAGGTCGTTCTCGTCGAGGTAGTTCATAATATCTGAGAAAAGTGTACGTTCTAAAACCCTGCTGAAAGCCGATATAGGCCCGTAATTTTTTGGATAAATCCTATTGCCTTTCGTGAATATTGGAGTGCCCTGTGCAACTTTCCAGTCTTTGGGTACACAACGTTCGACGAGCGAGCGGTTGTATATGATAGCTACGTATGTGAGTATTGCATCAGCATACTGTGAAAGGAACCTAATTAATATACAATCTGAACCGGGATAATTACTTTTGTTAGGTGATTTAAGTTGCTTTGCACTCCATGGGTATTTGCTTCTAAATTACGCATGTTGTCAGCTGTTCTCGTTACGAATTCTGGAGCATTTTCTCCGTCTTCTTCGGTGAAGGAATTTCGGAAAGCTGTGTTAAGCAATTCCGCTTTAGCAGAACTGTCATCAGCAGCATCACCATATCTATCGTTCAGTGAAGGTATTGATTGTGTTTTGCTGCTAGTATTTTTATATATGACCAGAATTTCTTAGGATTCTCTACCAAATTATGTGGGAACTATTATGAGCTTCTGGCATTTAAGTTCCAGCTAAATTTCTGTACAAGATTGCTATTCTTGTGGACTTTGATTGCAGTAGTATAGAGAGCTTTCAGTGCTAGTCAAAAACAGTATTATTATGCATAAAGTATCGGGAAAGCAGTAACACCCGAAAGTCTGTCATGTTATTCACAGATTATTCTGATTTAAAAAATTCTAAGCGAATACGATATTTTGCAGGAATAAATAAGCAGCCTAATTTCTACGAAAATTAGATACTTTCTTTATACAGAATATGTCTGAATGGGGGATACACACGGGGTTCATTTGAACAAAAGACATTGAAGACTTCGGAAACTTCACATCAGATCAAAACTGAATCGCTTCAAATGTGATTCGGTCGGAACTGGACATCCAATGCTACGACATTGGACCCACCATCCAACACCGATCGTGGGGGGGGGGGGGGGGGGAATTGTAAGTCTTTAATCGGAATCCAAGATTATATCAACAAATTACAAATTTCCCACAAAAACTACAAACGTATCGTCTGAAACACTTTAATCCAGTTCGCCACATTTGGCACTGTAGTCTAATTTACAACATGCATGGATATCCATTGTCACATTCGACCCCCACCTCCATGTTGCGAGAGTAGGACAGGCCAGTATATCATAACGTTTAAATGGAAACCGTCTTCACAAAGTTTTATTCCTCATACCATTTGAACAGTGGACTACTCAACATGGAACTGTGGCCGTATGGCGAACTGCGATGTGTCATAGCATGGAGTACACTGCCACCTGTAGTCAACGACAAATACAGACCTGAACGCCGTCGAATGTATCGTCAGCAACGAAGATCACGATTGTGTCATACGTTAATGCGACGACTGTAAGCTGCATGTGTGGTCTTAATATGCCTGTATGGATAGCTACGGAAATTAAGCGTGTCCAGTGGTGAATAAAGTCAACACATGGCCTGTGTCGCCTTCGATACACAGTGCATAATCACAATGATGTAACGTCTGACGCCATCGGGTTCCACTGCTGACGGCACATTCTCCTTCGCTTAAGCCTGTATTTATTGCTGGCCACGACAGCAACTGTATCTCACGTGTTGTGCAGACGTAGAACAGAAAGCATTTCCAAAAAACACACCAATCATTTTTAGAACAGACGTGTGAATGGAAGATAAATGCTGTAAAATTGACTATGATGTTATTGATATTTCAGAGCACATTTGAAAAATGTCATAATAGAAAGACTTCCTTTACCATGATAGAAGTTAATTTACTGTTTTCCTTAAGTTCTTTGCAGTGCGTGGGAGTGGCCATGTACGTGAAAAACGGTATTACAGTTGAAGCCATCGATGTGTCTAAACACTACACTTAAAAGATATTTCAATGGTGTGCAGGTGTGATTGAATGTAGTGAAACTAAGCTTGTAATTGTTATCATTTATAGGTGCCCTGACTATTCTTTTAGGAGAAAACTGAATGGCCTTCCAGGCCAAGAGGCACAAATTTTAACTTTAAAAGGGTACTGTGCTCAAACATCTGTTAAACAAAATTGTAAATTATGTAACACTACTATTTCGGATCATAGGTAAAGCTGTATGAGTTTGATTTCAAGTGCACTGAATCGCGAAATACTGTTACAACCGTAATTCACTCTCGAAAATCGTGAAATGTGAATTCTCATATCACTATTGCTAACTGTTGAGAGTAAACACCAAGGGTCGGTAGAACATTAGTGTAACTGTGGATTCAGGGAGTGAGGGCGCGAGGCGGTTCATGAAATGCGTAAATAACTAATTATTTTCCTGAGCTTAAATAATGTAAGAACTTCCTTAACACTGCTTAAGTTAAAGAAATATTAGAAACTGCTCACAGGAACGACATAAAATGTCTCAAAGTAATTATTAAATACGATTTAATAACTTACATACGCTGAAAAACTGTGTCGTGCTGTAAGAAAGTTATTGTACAATTTACTAGTAAATAAACACATGCTGAAATATACAGAGCTCAGAATGGGTTCGGGAATGGTATTAACAACATGGTTAGAGAATTTTATGACTCTATTGGAAAGATTCATTCTACAGAAATTAAGTAAAATGAGAAAGAGATAGAGAGAGAGAGAGATGCTTACACAAAGAATATTCCAGGGAGAGAGAGAGAGAGAGAGAGAGAGAGAGAGAGAGAGAGAGAGAGAGAGAGAGAGAGAAACAAAAGACACGCAAATCTCAGATTAACATTACGTTCACAGATAATAATTCTTTGCTTACTGCATTATTCAACGTCATCTCCGTGAATAAAAACGTCATACGTGCCCCATGTGGCGAAGCTACAAAGGATACTGCTCACAAAAAGTATGTGGAGCTGACGGTCATCATATATCACACCTTCATTTTCACATCAAGTTCAGTTTTCTTTCACAGTCCTGAATATTATTTAAAACTGCAGATTTCCATATCGGTTGATTTTTATATACATACATGTACAGTTGAAATCTTCGTCTCACATTTACATTTTGTTTAACAATTTTCGTTTCATGTAAGTATCAAATTCATGACGAGATACTAAACAGAAAATGACATTAATAGAAAAATTATGTACAATATATAGCAGATTACACATGTACATTAGAATATACGTAATACATTGCAGAGTTTTTAGCTAGTTTTTGTAATATATATACTGCTAATGACATAAGAAATCAGAAATATTCAAAAATAATTAAAATTATTCCATTTAAAGGAAATGCATGTGAAGTATTACAGTGGTTTCTAGGAAATAAACGAAGTATGACTTCATCTCAGGAGTAGATGCATATTGAACAAATCGTTCGTATGACAACAGAGAGCTGACAGTTACAAATCTTGTACTGTTGTTTTGATGGATCCTTTGTTTTGGTAGATTAAGCTCATACTCGGCTATACATATATAGCTGTATATGTTAGAGGAATACTTCAGTCCAAAGCTAATCCGTGGGTTGTCGAATACATGAAATGGTACAAAAACTGAATCAGAACATGAGGATAATTACATAGATTCATGAAGAATAAAAGGAATGGAAAGAATAAAAAATCATACTCGAAAAATGTACACAGATAACTAATATTCTAACTACGTCAATGATTGCCGAAGAAGAATGAAAAATGTGCCTTGCACTTATGCTAAGAGAATACTTTTTTCCATTTTCTTCTTGATACTTTTTCTCTATGGATTGTCTGTGGTTTTCACCAAACAGGAAAAAGGTAATTCTTGTATTTATTAGTTTCATCTCTCATATGACAGAGTGAACATAAAGTTTGTGACGCCAAGTTTAGAATGCGACGTGTTCATGGGTGATCTGATGTATATCGATCAACACACGCAGTACACTTATCGTCAGAAATGCCGTAAATCAGTTCCATTCTGAGAGGGGTGCCGCTTCCAACTTCTTTAGTGCGTTGTTTCGGAACGCAGTGCCTTGATTGTTATTTTTGTGTCCCAGCCTCGTCGCCACTTTTGTGTCTCGTTCCGTCGTAGGTGTCGGTGGGCGAGTGGAATGAGACAGACATAGGAATAAAGATAGCACACTGGTGCAGGTACGGAGGGAAGCAGCCAGAAGCTAGAAACACTAGAGTAAATTAGAACGAGATATATATTGCACAGAATTTATACAATACTTAACTTTTACAGAGATCAGTACTGCAGAATGCTGATACATAGTTGAGGTAGAGGTCTGCCTAGTGCCTGTACGATAGCCAAGTCTTCACTGGTGCCTATCTGATTACGAAGGTCCTAACTGGTTGCTATCTCAGTCCCAAGTGAACGATGTCGTTCAGTGGTGGCCACGAGCGGAGTTGTCGCAGAGGGCGCTCGTGGCTGTCGTCGTAAGAACGCCGCGCCGTGCGTGCATGGCGGCGCGCGGCGAAAGTAGGTGGCGCGCACTTTGTATTTGTGCGACACCACAGTTATGGCACCTCAGGATACCTCCATAAGAATAAGAACGTTGTCTGTCATCACAACATTGACTGGCTATTTTAATTACAAGAAATACTTCACTTGTTATGCTCTCACATGTAGCACCATCAAGTTTGTTTCTCTCCCTTCATACTTTCACTCTTTGAGTGTTCAGTATTTACTGGAAGAGGATATACTAGCGCAATTCTTTCATAAGTGTAAAAGTTTTGGTCACTACCCTCTTTCTCTCTCAGGTAACAGTTAATATCATTACTACTAGAGGGAAACTTTTTCCTACAAGTGCGCGGATGCTGACTGAAAATACTTATACGACAAAATTTAACTGTTCACAAGAACACTGATATATCCAGCAAACTTCTAGTTATAGGTTAAAATGCTGAAAACGTAGTTAAGCCCGAGTTGACTAAACTAAATAGACTTGAAATCTACAAACAAAAGGAAAGTGCACAAGGAAAGCAAACATTTACTTTGGATTGTTTATGAAACACAAGGTGCGTCTAAAATGTTCGGTGAATGGTTCCGTATTCCACAAACCGAGCTGGCGATACACATTGTATCAACAAGCGTCCCCTATCCTGCAAGAGCACTGTATTGAAACAATGGTACTAGCAGCGACCCAGCTAACAAGGTCAGTGTGAGAACTTGTGTCGTTACAACATGGAGCGCAAAATGAAGCAACACGTTAACATCAAGTTTCGTTTCAAACTAGGTAGAACGGCGGCGGAGACCAACGGGATGTTGTTGTTGGTGTTGAAGCAGTGAGAAAAATGCGTGTGTTTGAGTGTTTAAACGCTTTATAGACAGAAAGGAAGGTGTCGAAGATGAGCCACATTCGGATCGACCGTCCACAATCGCAGTAGCAGACAACATTGAACGACTGCTACGGATGCATACGGATGATCGTCGTCTGTCGAAGAATTGAAGAGCAACGCACATAGTGTAGGCACTATTGTTCACCAACATTTTGGAAAGTGGAAGATATGTAGCCGGTGTCTATCGTACATGCTGAGGGAAGAGCAGAAGCACTCTCAGATGGAAGTAACTGGAGATTTCATCAACATTTTTGAACGAAAAATGCTATTTTTGGAAACCGTCAGTAGAGGGGATGAGAGTGGGTTTACGATCCGAATACCAAGCGATAGTCAATGGCATGGTGATCATCGTCTTCTCCGCCTCCCAAGGAAAACAAAAAGTCATCTGTCACAATCCCAAATACACACGATGTTGAGTGGCTTTTTTGCTAGCAAGTGCTTGATCCATCATTAATTTGTACCAGTGGGTCTTCTGTCAACGCGGAAGTTTATGAGGGAATTTGAAAAAGCTCCTGCAACGCATCCGGATGAATCGGCTAGAACTACCGGAGTGTTTAGTGGATTTTTCCGAATGGCAATACCCGCACGCGCACTGCGATCCGCGTGCTCAAATTTCTCGCTAAACGCAAGGTCACTGTGCTTCCACACCCTCCTTATTCTCCAGACTTCGCACCAACCGAATTGTTACTGTTTCCACGCCTTAAATTATCCCTTAAAGGCTTACGCGTCGCGACGGTTGCCGGTTGCGGAGATCCAACCTTACGTGACCACAGTGCTCCGAACGATTCCTCAAGATGCGTTTGCTGACAGTTTCCAACAGCTATACAACCGATGTCACAAGTGTATTGTAGCCAATGGCGATTACGTTGGAGGCCAGTGAAGTTATTTGGTTCGTAACTCTTTGTTCCTATATCTCCTGAGACCATTCACCGAACTTTTCAGACGCACCTTATAATTTACCCATGAGTAATATGGGTCACAGTTTCTTATATTCAATGAATATCAGTTTAGTCACAGTTAAATCACAGTGACAAAAACTTGATACACGCAAACGGAATCAGTCATTCCTGCAAAACAACACCCTATAATAGTAAATACGTGTGTTTCTGGTTTCAAAGAATAGTGTTCATGTTAATTTATCTCGTAATCATTACTAAAAATAGATTATATTGTATACGGTTCAATGAGTATAAAACTAAGTTTTGCTAAAGGTTAGCGTTGTACAATTTTCGCACGTTTGTGTTACATCATTAATGTGATTCTCTTCCGAAAGAGAATTTATGTGAGCTGTATTTCATATTTCTAGTTACCCATGGAAATAAAATCACAGTATATGGGTTTCGAAATTAATAAGTCATATGAAAATATGTGCACACAGTTACTGAAAATTAAATTTCAAAATAATATTCAAATTCGTTATTGCTATATTTCTTTGACAAAAAATAAAAGGTTAGGAGATTACATAATGAAATCAGGTGCAGAGCAGTATAAATGCAGTGACCATATTTCATAAATGGTGTTTAAGTAAAAAATTTTAAATTGTTTGCTTTCATATTCATTTGGCAGTGGCTATGCAGTTCCTGACTCCTGTATTTTTGTACAATGAAAATTCTTTAAAAGCTTAAATAGATTTAATCCTGTAATTTTTCCTGTTTGTATGTTTGCCAAATAATAGCTGTTATTGTGAGGCAGAGCAATAATTCTGTATAGTCCAGTATACAACATATTTCATTTCTTTAGTTTTTGCTTTAGTACGTGCTTACTGGAGGGCCGTGTTTCGGTGCGCGCGGCAGCTCGCCGTCGGGGGTTCGAGTCCCCCCTCCGGCATGGGTGTGTGTGTTGTCCTTAGGTTAGTTTGCCTTAGTTTAAGTAGTTTGTAAGCAACAGACTGATAACCACGCAGTTGAGTCCGATAGATTTACAAAGATTTGAACATTTGATTGAAAATGTGTGCGAAGCATTATTAGGTCTCTTCCCTGAAATTTGTGCGATAGCGTCAAATGCTCCTCACATTTCGTTGGATGTTAAGAATATCGTCACATGTCTTACTTTTCTAAGCGAGTTTGAGTCCAGAGAGTAGGAAGAAGTCCTGCGAAAATTGTCGATGTTCCGGTTGTACGACAACTCTCACCCGCACACAGCCAATAGCATCAAACACTACCTGGCAAAAAAGTGGGATGGTGCAGTTTGAACATCCACCATCCTCCAGACTCAAAGTTGCTTTGAAGAGAAAGAGATTTGATGACATCCCTGACATCCGGTGGAGCATGACGAGACTTTGGAGCACCAACCCGAAGGAAGACTTCGTGCAAAGTTTCCAGGACGTATATGGCACAGTTCAGTAGTGCAACGTGACGATGCTTTTGAACAACATCCCGAAGGAAGAATTCGTGAAAAGTATTCAGGACACGTATCGCAGAGCTTAGCAGTGCGTAGTATGGGAGGTGACTATATCGAGACGCGGGGGAGTGGTCGAACGCTCTAAGGTGCCTTGCTGTGGAGTGCGCGGCTGCTTCCCGTCGGAGGTTCGAGTCCTCCCTGGGGTATTGGTGTGTTTTTAGTGCTTAGCATACGTTAGTTTAAGTAGTTTGTATGTCTATGGACAGATGGGCACTGCAGTTAGTTCCTATAGCTTCACAAACATTTGAAAGATTTTCTTTTTCTTTTACTATTTCTAAGGACCGTTAACTGTAGTTTATAGGTCATGTACGGTAATTCCACGGCACTATTCATCGGCGTTTACTGTCAAAGGTTGTATTATGCACCTCATAGACTAGTTGGATAAAGTCCTGCAAATCTGTAGATAATATGTGTAATTATTTATTTGGTATAACAGGATGTAATTGTGACAAATTTCACATGTACTTAAAAGTTTCTGTCCATAATATCACGTTTATTACATTTATTAGCGATGTAGTGCCCTGAAACGGGATGCGAATGCCAAATTAAGCTATCTCTATAAGCTGTGGGTACACATACATACCAATCTGTTGATTCAGGTTTCTAGTGTAAAGTGTAGCGTTGTTGCCCACTTTGATCATAGTTATTTGCTGGAGTGGATGTTATATCACGCCGTGGTGGAGTAGCCGAGCGGTCTAAGGCGCTTCGCTGTGGAGCACGCGGTTGATCGCCGTCGGAGGTTCGAATCTTCCCTGGGGCCTGGGTGTGCGTGTGCGTGTGTGTGTGTGTGTGTGTTGTTCTTAGGTTAGTTTACCTTTATTTAAGTAGTTTGTCAGCTACGGATTGATGACCACGCAGTTTAGTCCGACAGATTTACAAACATTTGAATTTTTTTTTGGCACGCCTAGCTTACTGAAACTTCCTGGCAGATTAAAATTGTGTGCCGGAACCGGTACTCGAACCTGGGACCTTTGCCTTTCGCGGGAAACCGCTCTACCGACGGAGCTATCCCGACACCTCTCACGATGCCGCCTCACAACTTTACTTCCGCCAGTACCTCGCCTCCTACTTTACATTACTTGCCCGCGAAAGGCAAAGGTCCCAGGTTCGAGTCCCGGTTCCGGCACACAATTTTAATCTGCCAGGAAGTTTCATATCAGCGCACACCCTGCTGCAGAGTGAAAGTTTCAACCTAGCTTACTGTCTGCATCCTGAAATCGACCAATATATTCCAACTATCCTGAACATATTGATGGTGTTTCGAAACTTTCATTAGCAAAATAGAATATCCTGACGTTCGTTTAGTTGAATCCGAGAACTCTGCCAAACCTTGTCGAAGCGTAGATAATGTATCCGCGAGAAAATCGTCTCTGCCACGTACATGCATTTCCTCATTGCAAATTCTTGAAGAAACAATTACCATCAAGCAAGTCGACTCTGCACTAATTTACAGACACACTGCGCAAAACACTTAGGAGATCAGGTGAGATATCATACACAAGATACATATGGTAATGTATTTTTATTCAGGTATTAGTCATAATTGTAATTTGTGAATAATACATTACGATATTTAGCTATCTCAACTCTTTCCATGAGGTTTACATGACGTTTACTTAGAGCGAGACACAATGAGGTTACCGTAATACTGAAAAAGTCACTCTCGTTGCCCTTTAATATGGTGTGTGGTCACATCGGACGGCCAGTACAGTTGTACACCTGCGTGTCATGGACAGCATGAGGTTATTCATCACTTTTGACTGATATTTAGTTATTCTTCTATGAGTGCAATATCCAGCTCTGCAAATAATTTTGTAGGTGATAGTTTGGCTGCAATGCGTCTGCCAAGTGCATCCCAGACATACTCAATCGAGTTGAAGTGTGGTGAAAAAGCTGGCCACCCCATTCGTTCAATTCCCCCAGATTCAGGCATGTTGTCCACCAGTGCAGCTCAGTGGGGACGAGCGTTATCATCCAACAGATGGAATCCACCACTTATGGCACCAGCGTATGGGTTCGGCGAAAGATCAAAGGATCACGTCTCTATAGTTCCGAGCAGTCACAGCGCCATTCTGTCCTTACGTCCGCTAATACTGACTCCTGCCTACACCATTCGTCCACCACCCTGCACCATGATACGACGTTTCCTGCACATAATCAGGATTGTTCAAAGTTCCGCGTTCTCTCCAGGTGTGCGAACGACGATTCTCCGGCCGAACAAAACATATTGACTCATCAGCCATTCGTTACGACTCCAATGCTGATGTTACTCCGTCCACTTCCTGCGGGCTGAACGGGGTCTTGGTTTTAATGCGACACATACCATAGGTCTCCGTGCGTAGAGGAGACATTCCCGAAGGAGATTTAGAACTGTTTGTGTTAATATTGTCACGTTGAAAACTGCAGCTGGTCCGGTATTCGAGGTCGTTGATAGAGCACAACACTTTACAGTTAGAACACGTTTATTACTAACACAAGCTTACACTCATTGCAGACTGCCTCATACTTGGACCGCTCCAATATTTATAGGGAGCGATTACAGAGACGGATGAAGTCCAGTCCCAAAACCCGGAAAAGTTTAATAATTACAAAGACGGAAAAGTGAGAATAAAAACTATGGCATGCAAACCTTAGAAATACATAGAATTTCATAAGCAAGCTAATGAAGGAGGTTTTACAAGGCTCGGAGAGAATTACTGACAAAGACTCAGTGCAACTACAAGTTCGGAGAAGAAACATCAAAATTAAAATAGGCGGGGAGAGCAGATCATGAAATGTTAGTGTAAATCAGAAGGACACATGCATAGTTACTTGCCTGATGGGCATGGAACATACAATAGTGGAAGCTGAAGGCTTTGTTCTAAGAACCAACCCCATGGAACACATATCACTCACGGAAGGAAACGATAAGAAAGAGTTTACATGCACTGTACAAAAATGAACATATCGCCTGTTAAAAATTAAGCCCCACAAAGCTAGAAAGAATTTACACAGAGTTCATACACCGCTACATAAACACTAAACGTTTGAATACACTAGGCCATTATCAAACTGCAACTAGTAACACATACACCGCGTTTATCTGTTGAGAGTTCATACACCGCTACATAATCACTAAACGTTTGAATACACTAGGCCATTATCAAACTGCAACTAGTAACACATACACCGCGTTTATCTGTTGGAAATCACTGGATTGAAAAATTAGAACACATTTCCGCACACGATCGGAAAAGATATTCCAAAAAATGAATCAAAGTTCAAGAGTCTAAGTTAAACATATCTGATCGATCCCAGCACAAAAGTGAAGAGCAAGCTGGCAGCAGGTGCGAAGCTACCAGAAACTGGCAAAACCCACTAAAAGCAGCGGTGGTGGGGACCCGAGACTCGTCCTGGAGAGGGCTCGTCGACTGGCTTGTAACCAAAGGATGTAGAAACCTCTTTGGTAGCACCAGCAGCAGAGGTTTGTAACAACTATCGACTCTGAGCCAGAGTGAACCATGCAAAGCGAGCTATTACTACCAACATTTAGACAGCCATTAGATTCTCGCACATCCACTTAAAAGTAAAACAAGTAGACATTCTCACAGGGATAGTGGCGTAGTGGAGAAGCCGTACTTATTGCCACATTCATAAATACAATAATAAATTATTAAAATAACAAAATCCTAGCAATATTAACTAATATTTCAGAAACTAATATTTTAAAACATTAAATAAAAACGCTATTACTCATGCCTTGAAAAGAGTGGGGTTCTAGTTTGAACAAAATGCTAATCTAGCGACATCAAATAAATTACAATTTTATTAAAAAAATATATGGAAGACGACAGACGGTCGACTTTCAACATGAATACTTTTCCTCGATCAGATATCATCACATGTGGTGGCCCATGCTTCAAAATAATGTGTTGTCCTAGGAATTCTGCCATCTCTGGAGCTTCTGCAGACGGCACATGTTTGGTGTCACTGTAGCGGGTGAGGTGGTCAGTGGTCAGTGCAGACTACTATCCATCGGTTACGAGTTGTCGACATGGGGAACCTACCTTAAAGATCGATTCCAATCTGTTGGAATGGAGCTACTGCCGGTGGAATTGGTACCAGATGACCTGGAGGTAATTGCGGCACATGCATTCGTCTCTGGCACACCTTACAGTGACTCGCATAGTGATTTACAGATCATTAGAGACCTTGCCAGTAATACCTGCGTCTGATTCTGTCTAGGGTGTACACGAATCCCAGATGACCGGATATTGTAGAATCGTGGAACTATTTGAAAATAGCTGACCGAGATGACCTGGAACAACCAGTAGCCATTTAGGGCCCAGTGGATCGTAGTTGCTCTTATACAATACCCTGTTTACAAGTTGAAACTCCCCTTTTGTCAGTTCTCCTTTCACTAAGGCCTCTATGGTTTGTAATAATGGCGGATCTTCCCTCTTTTTCAGCAGTAATGTCACATAACTCAGTGAGAGCTGATATTTCATCCATGCTGTTGTGTTCGGCTAATGGATTCCTCGAAAGGCAATCGGCATCCTTCTGTTTGCGCCCGTTTTTGAATACCACTGTGACATCGTAGTCTTGACGTCTTAGTGCCCATCTTGCTAATCGACCTGATGGACACTTGAAACTGGTCAGCCAACATAAAGAATGGTGGTCTGTCACGACGGTGAATGGTTTACCGAATAAATACGGCCGGAACTTGTTGATAGCCCAGATAACAGCGAGACATTTCTTTTCAGTTGTAGAGTTTATCTTCGACATTGAGAGAACTCTTGGTGCATAGGCTATATTACCTTCTCAGCGCCTTCCTGAATTTGTACAAGCACTGCACCAATCCCAGAACCGCTGGCGTCTGTGTGAAGTTCGGTTTCCGCATTCTCGTCTTATAAGGTTAGAACTGGTGCGGACGTTAGGGCCTCCTTAAGTCCTCGGAAAGCTCTTTCTTTCGTCTCATTCCAGTAAAACATGGCGCCTCCCCGCAGAAGTTCTTGCAGTGACGTGCCTTGTTCCAAATCCTTTTATGAAACGACGGTAGTATGAGCGCAGCCTGAGGAATCTTCTCACATCTCCGATGTGCTGAGGAGTTGAAAATTCTGTGACTGCCCTTACTTTATCTATGTCAGGAAGCACACCATCTCCGTTCACTAGATGCCCAGGATTTGTATCTCTTCGGCGAGAAAGAGGCACTTTTTTGAGATGAGATGGAGTCCTGCTGTCTGAACACACTTCAACACAGTCGACAGGCGGCTGAGATGTTCCACAAATGTCCTTCAGAAAACGACAATGTCATCTAGATAAATAGACATGGCGGCCATTTAAGATGTCGAAGCAAGTTGTCCATCATCCGTTCGAATGTGGCCGGGGCATTACATAGTCCAAACGGCATGACGAATTCATAGAGGCCGTCAGGTATAATAAAAGCGCTCTTCTCCCTGTCAGCTTCGTCAACCTCGATTTGCCAGTAACCTGTCTGCATATCCATGGTTGAGAAGTATGTATCTACTTTCAAACAGTTTAAGGTGTCGTCAATGCGTGGCAATGGGTAGACATCTTTCCTTTTGAGTTTGTTCAGCCGCCGATAGTCGACACAGAAACTCCACGTCCCTTCATTCTTCTTCACGAGGACCACCGAAGACGACCAGGGACTCTCTGAAGGTTGGATAATGTCATCGTGCAACATCGTCTCCACTTCTTCCCGAATTATCCGTCTTTCAGCTGGCGACACTCTGTACGAACGCTGGCTAATTGGTGGATGACTCGAAGTATTGATACGATGTTTTATCGTGGGCCGTTTCATCTGGGTCTTCTCCTGTCTGGCCTGGAATACATCTGAAAATAGGTGTAGTATGATTAACACCTGCTGACGTTGTCCCTATATGCAATGCCATAGTAGTTTCCTCTAGTGCGTTGTCGGCAGTAACAGCAGAGCGTGAGACTTCGTCGATGACATTGCGCTCACCGTCCTGGACAGGTTTAGCTGTTACAATACACATTCCTTTAGGAACGAGTTGCGATTGTTCGTGAAAATTAGTGATCCAATGTTCTCCTCAACCAACTATAGGCCTAACGCTTGTGATAGCCGCTGGTAAGTAGATTTCCTTTGTTGTACTGATTCGCTTTTTGCGATCGACAAGCACTTCGTCGTCTAACTGGTCATCTTGGTAGCTTACTGGAACTCTTCTCATTGTTAACGGTGGGATCTAAACATTCTCGACAGCAAAAAACTTCCCAAGGGAGTACACGTTAAGTGTACTCATCGGAACGACTTCATCAATTTGTAGCTCTGATCTTTCACAGTCAATGACAGCCTAGGATGCCTGAAGGAAGTCCCCTCCGAGAATGGCGTTATGGCTACATTCTATTAAAACGACAAATTCAAATGGCTGCATCCTCTTGTTGATAGTTATTCTTTGGGCAAATGTTCCTGCCAGCAAGAGGTATTTTCCATTTGAGACCTACAGCACAGTTGCTCTTGTACCACAGAACATTATCTTCTTTAGTTTGCAGCGGTAGTCATTCGACAATACAGAGAAGGAAGCTCCTGAATCGACTAGTGCCTGGACAGGTTGGCCGTCGATGATGACGTCAATGAGATTTCCCGACATCTTAAGCGACTGTCGTCCATGGAAGACTATCATCTGAGGCGGCCTCACCTCTGTAGATGGTCGCCTCGTCTAATTTTCCTGAACACGGCGGCTACGTGAGCAGCAGGTGTTTCTCTGAGGCGACGGTGAACGGCGGCGGCGTGTTGGAGAGCGACCACGTCCAGGATACGACGACGAGCTTCGTCCCATATGTCGACAGTAATCATCTGCAGTTGACTGCCGTTCAAAGGACTGCTCCGAAGGTTGGCGTCTTGGGGCATAATAATTCAAAATGTTCAAATGTTTGTCAAGCCTAAGGGACTTAACTGCGGGGTCATCAGTCCCTAAACTTACAAACTACCTATGAACTACTACAACTAAGGACGGCACAAATATCCATGCCCAAGGGGGATTCGAACCCCCGACCGTAGTGGCCGTGCAGACCGTGACTGAAGCGCCTCAGTCCCCTCGGCCACCGCGACCGGGGCATAATAATTGTCAAATACCCGACTTCTCTCCGTACAGTATCGTACGACATGTCCGGGAAGGCCACAGTGAAAGCACAATGGCATATTGTCTTCTGTCCTCCAGATATCGGCCCTCCTGTGAGGTGTCACAGTTGCCGGAGGAGTTGGTTGTGACCGCGTCGGTCGGTTCCTGGGCCGCCGTCTGGCGGCTGCGGCCTAAGTCATAGTAGGTCGAGGCCATTCTACACGTCGGGTGCGACTGGCGGAGCTGACAGGCGCTAATGTTTGAAAAACCTCTTCCTCAGCAGCGTCGGCTTCCTCACCACTCACTGGAGTGACATCCATGGCCATAATCTGGTGCTCGTTTGGTCCAACAGTCCCGGCTGCCATAAATCGTTGTAATTCTTCTTTCACAATTGCCGTATGAGAGAAGCAAAGTCATGCTGGTCGTCCACTACGGCCATATTGACTACATTCTGGAGTCAGTTGTACTTCTTTCGTCCAGCCCTCCTCTGTTTCATCTCTTAGTTTTCTGGCTCCGTTGGATTAAGCTCTTGTGTCGACGAAACGTGTTTTAACGGAAGAGCTTGATACATGTCTTCCGCAAAGCGCTTCATGAGGTGTGAAACTTTATTGGCCTCCGTCATATCGGGTTAACTATGTGACATAAGGCCGAAACACTCTGTATATACGACTGTGTTGACTCACCATGTCGATGGGCCCTTTTCATCAATTGGTCTTCTGATAAATGGACTTGCCACTGGTGGTCCCCAAACGTCTTTTTAAGTTCTCTCTGAAATTGTTCCCAGCTATGGAGCTTGTCCTCGTTATTTTCAAACCACAGCTGGGCTTTCCCGTCCAGGCAGAAATATACGTTTGCCAAGCATACAATGTTATCCCACTTATTATACTTGGCGACTCGGTCGAATCGTTTCAGACATTTATTGGGTCCCGTCCAGCGTCTTCCGAGAACACTGATGTGCAGCTGGCTTACCGGTGTTTTGGCATCCATGGTTCTTTTGATGTCACGGTCCTTCGAACGCAGGTAGTAGTTATACCCTTTTGTATACCGGTTCTTGTCCGTGTGACGGCTCTTACGCTGCCTAATCGGATCCACGATGATGCAGATGTATTGCAGGATACCCGGCGCCTCCACCAGAAAGTGTCACGTTGAAAACTGCTGGTGCTCCGGTATTTGAAGGCTGATCGTTGATAGAGCACAACACTTTTTTGTGTCCCAGCCTCGTCGCCGCTTTTGTGTCTCGTTTCCGTCGTAGGTGTTGGTGGCCGAGTAGAAAGACCGACACAGGAATAAAGGATGCACGCTTGTGCAGGTAGGAGGTGACCAACCAGTGGGACAGCAGAAACTAGATACACTAGAGTAAATTAGAACGAGATATATATTTCTTAGAGACTTAGTAATACTTAACTTTTACATAGCTCAGTACTGCAGAATGCTGATACATAGTTGAACTAGAGGCCTGCCTAGTGCCTGTCCGATAGCCAAGTCTTCACTGGTGCCTATCTGATTCTGAAGTGTTAACTGGTTCCTATCTCAGTCCCAAGTGAACGATGTCGTTCAGTGGTGGCCACGAGCGGAGTTGTGAAGAGGGCGCTCGTGGCTGACGTCGTAAGAACGCCGCGCCATTCGTGCATGGCGGCGCGCGGCGAAAGTAGGTGGTGCGCACTTTGTACTTGTGCGACACCACACACTTTACTGTTAGAACACTTTTATTACTAACACAAGCGTACACCCAGTACAGACTGCCTCCTGCTTGGAGCGCCTCACTATTTATACATAGAAAGAATTTACTGGAACTTAGAAGTATATCAAGCATAAGAAACATGTAGAACATTCTAGAAATATTGAATACAAACAAATATATTTTTTTCTACCCGTGGCGGGATTTGATCTTGGGACTGCATGCACAGCGATCTGCGATTCTAACCATTGCGTCACGTGTATCCATGTTAAATTCCCGTCAATATTGCGCTTCCTATTGCTGTCTGCAGTGTGCGTTGCAGGTGACTTCTATTCAGCCTCCTGTCTCGACGGGCTATTAACCGGAGATAACAGACATATCTTGCTGATATTACCCATGGGCAACCTTGGCCTAGCATTCTTCTAACGGCTACTGTTGTCTGAAATCGGGTCCAGGATCTGGATAGTACACTTTGGGACTCTCCAACAGCTGCAGCCACGTCTCTCTGTCTCTGTACCATTTTCAATCTTCCTATGTCTCTCCATACCATAGTTTCTGGGCAGTCACGTGGTTGTTGCATTGCAGTATCTGCTCATATTATGATGATAGAGATTTGGTGACTTAATTAATATATTCTTAATCTCTTCATAAATCTTATTACATTGAGTTGGTCACATCTAGGTGGCATTTTTGTGAAATAAGCCTAACAGTGCTGTGCTGTTTAGCAGTTGACCTTTAAGAAAGGGTTTAAAAAAACTAGGAATGCCAAAACGTGTTTCCAGTTGTGTTTTGTTAGTAGGAACTAGAAAACCTGTATTCCCTTTGAATTTGGGGTATCGGGTACTATTCCTTCAGGTGAAATTAGGTGTCCTAAATACTTACTACGATTCCAGTCTGTTGAAACTTCAGTTAACTACTTTCTGGAAGATTTACATGTTCTTTCCGAGTTCTATTGGCGATCAGTAGATCATCCACATAGACGATTACTTTGTCCTACAATTCATGACTAAATACTGTATCAAAGGCTGCAATGAAGACCCCAGTGCTAACATACAACATGAGATGAAACACACAGAATTGGTAACTTCTAACAGAGAAAATAAAAGCCGTATATTTATGACACTAATTTGTTCAGGATGGTGGAGGGGAGAAGCTGGAAGGGAGCATCCGAGATGAATTAGTTGAAGTTATAACACAAGATTTCATTTTAAATCGGGACTCGTACGCCACATCATTATTGAAAAGTTATGACTTACAGACGGGGTTAAAAATGAAGGCACTTAGCGCCCTGGGAAGACCGCAAAACAGGCTGCGGACATTGCGTCGACGAGAGGACGTCTGCATAGGTTTGAAGCTGGAAGCAAGAGGGCGGCCCTCACGTGCTCTTACGTAGGACTATGGTTGCTTGCTTTGCGGCTACTTTCCAAGCAAGCGGCGGTAAGCGACGCTTACCGAAGCGTACCCTCGTCAGTAGGACTTGCTGTGGGGAAGCATGCATGTTAACGGGGCGTGGGTAGTTAGTGTACATCAGTGGTCTCCCGAGCAAGGCAAGAAAGGCCCTGTCCCGGTGATTGTCGTAGAACGCAATGCGAGCAATGAAAAATAAAAAATTAATTTTTAAAATAAAGTTTCTTACTGCTTGTTGACCCACCACACACAGTATCGTGCAATTAATGTCATTATTCGTAAAGTAAGTACCAAAATGCAATACTGCTCAAAACAATTAGGAAATCAGGTGAGATACCTTACACAATATACACATGATAACGTAACAAATTTGTTTGGGTGACCATCTTACGCAGCAAGCGCCGAAATTCTTCCTTTTTGAAGATGAAGAATTGCCTTTTGTTTACTGCAATTGATTTAATTTCTCCCAGACGCGTTTCGCCTTTTATTTTAAAGGCATCTTCCGTGGGATCTACAAGTACAGTTTTTTGGTGAGATGTATTGTTTCCAGAGTATAAATAGTTCACGTTTTTTTTTTTTTTTTCTTTTTTTTTTTTTTTTACATAAGTGGAGAAGTTTTTTACTTGCATTTTCGTTGTCTCTTCAGCTATCTTCTGCTGTTTCCTTCATCTGGTCACGTGCAACAAAGAGCCACGATATTAGTATTAATTATCTATCACAGCTGATTATTGTTGGTTGTTAGATATTTTCTGTAATAGGCTATTTACCCATGTTAAAAATATCGTTCGAATTGTTCTTATTCTGAATAATTGTTATATAACGTTCAAATAGTATGTTCGGTCATTATTCTTACAAGACATCTTTTATAACATCGTCAAAAACGGCTTGTCGTTGGCTGAAGCATTGTTGACGTCACACGACATAACGAAGACGAAACATTATGGGCGTTATGGCGGTGTTAGCGAAAGTTACTAGTTCTTTAGTTACTTTTTCTGCGTTTAAAAAAAATTTCTGTGAAGAAAAAGCCATTTACAATTTTTATGTACCGTAAGAATGGAAAAGAATTTTGTGAAATCTTGTTGTGGAAACTTACGTAAGCCGATGCGTGTATGGTGTATGGTGTGGTGTATGCGTGTATGACTGCCGCATGACGATGAAGAACCAAAGAGAGCTTCCCAAACCCGTTAATCTACATCGTATGGTGTAGTTTTTTGTATTCTGAACACAGCTGCTCTCAACCCTAAATGCAAACATGTGCTGTGCTGAACTGTTGATACATGCATCTATGAAATCAGCAGTTTGTAGACAACCCAAAAAGCAAACTTTTGATTTCGTGCATGGCATCTTGTTTATGATCTTCATAAAAATGTTTGTAAATCTATGGGACTTAACTGCTTGGTTATTAGTCCATAGCTTACAAATTACTTAAAGTAAGTTAAACTAACCTAAGGACAACGCACACCCATACCCGAGAGGAGACCCGAACCCCCGACGGCGAACGTCCGCGCGAACCGCAGCACGGCGCCGCAGTGTACACGACTAATCCGCCGTTGATCTCCACCAAAGCGGTGGTGCAATAAGGGCTGAAATGTGCCTAATAAGAGATTTAATGACGGCCTTACGGTGAGACACATGTTCAGTGGTGATGGCGGGAATTTTGATGATCTACGTTGCTGAATAACGTAATTTACACACCTTACGCTTTGTATGAAATTGTGAATTCTGGCCCTATTTCATACATATCGATATATTGCAGTCATCGAAGGTGACTTTCCGAGCACTATGGCTTTGTAATATTACATACAAAGTATTTGGGAACGTTTGAGGCGCATTTCAAACATGTTGGACCGAATGAAAGATAATTACGTTAGTTCTAAGTTTTTATCCTTTAATAAAGTGTAGTTACGTAGTTTCAGGCAAGATATACTATGCAGTTAGGGAATATTATTACTTTACTTTCCTTGAAATTATTTTCAAGGAAGGGGAACCCCATTTTTTTAAATATTGTCATGCCAATATATTTTTCTTCGAGACAAAATGGAACCTCTTTCTTACACTTAATCTGTATCTTCGGCCAGTAATATCTGGGAGCGATCCTACAGTGCGCATCAATACTCTACGAGGAATCGAACAGGTTTTGTGTCAGAAATTTCTGAGTCCGTGCTTCGTTCCTTCTTAATGTTCAATTTACAAAGTGTTGTCTTTCGTTCATCTGTTCTATAAATCTATGTAAATAATCGTTCCAATCAAGACTGTCATTACCTGTCATTCCCAAATAATCAGTCCAATAGCTTGCCTGTAAAATTTTAAGTTTATCATATTATAAAAAATCACACTGACGTGTTTTACGGTCCACTTTAGATTTGTAGTTTTATAAGTTTTTGCAAACATTTTGGACCAAACTAATAACCTAAATAATAATTAATTAATTTATGAGAGTGTCTGAAACGCTTTTAGGAAAACAAAATTACGTAGTGACGGGTTTCGAACCACCGACCTTTCGCGTCACAGTCCAGCAACGTGCCCACTACGCTACAGCTATTAATACAAACAGACGTTTTTTAATCTCATACTATTAATGGCCGTTGTTAACTGATGTTAATATGGCATTTGTTGACATTAGATTATCATTTATCGTATGAAGAACGATGTGTTTTTGTTAATTACTCAGTGTGCCGTTGCATTGAAATGACAACGTGTAAGTTACAATAAGAAAATCATCAAATACGCGAGGAATGTCACGTGACATCTCCGAACGGCTAATTTTCGTTAATTCAATGGAGGGTGTCAAATCTCCATTATTTTTGCAAATATGTGTCAAACGATACGAGATATGAAAAAACATATGGGAGATAAGTTGTAGAGATTTTTCTCCTCTACCAATTAGGATATTCAATTTTTGTGTCAGATGAACGGTACGTTTGCAATTACAATTATATTACAAACGGCTTTTTTTAGTTATACTACCGTATTTTTTGTCCGAAAAATTTGAAAAAGGGAGGATTCGGTCTCTGGCGGCCTACAGTCATGTCTGTAAAATTTGGTGCTGATCGGTTGAACGGTTCGTCTTAAAAACAGGGAACACTTTACGGACAGACAGACGGACGGACAGACAGAAATACATCTCAAAACGCCGTTATTTTTGCAAATATCTTTGAAACTCTACGAGATATGAAAAAAACATAAGAGAGCAAAGATGTAGAGAATTTTCTCCTCTACAAATTCGTTTATTCAATTTTAGTTTCAGATGAATAATTAAGCCGTTATTTTCATTTAAATTTCGAGCTGTCAAAAACGATCGCAAAGGCCCACTTTTAGTGTTACTATCGTAACCTAAAGTGGGCCAAAAATGGGATTGAATGCTCTTACTACATATTTGAAGGAAATCACATTTACTTGTGTGAAGTACACACTTAACAATGAAGAACGTAGATGTTTATCTCAATAAATAATTGAGGACATTACTAACATATTGAGGATGGCCAAAATTTCCTCCGCCTTATGTCAAAACAGATATACTGTAAATCACTTCTGTTGAGCTTATTTCAAGGCATAAGATTGTAAAATTATCCAACTATTTACTTTTTACCATGAATTAAAGTAAATAATTTATTCAAGTGCGTTAACCAGTGAGACTTTTAGTAAATCGCGTTTAACTGTTTCAGACACATTGTCCTGTAATAGTTTCAAGGACTCTCAATATTTATGAAGACCCCCTAGTTTCTCCGTTTTGAGGAGGTATGAAATGACTGAGACCTGGTTTTAGCGGTAACTCTGGGGATACACTCACATCCGACATTATCCTGCAGCCATGAGAGGCCGGACGCTGTGAGCGGTCAGCGGGAGATGATCCGAGCGCGTCTTTTGTGGCACATTTCTCAAGCCCCTCCCTCCCGTGTCTGCTTTTCTCTGCGGCCTTTCATGCCAGAGCGAAGGGTTGCACGAAATTGTCCACAGGAGATTTGTAGCCAACGACGAAATCTGTTATAGCATAAATATTATGGAACTGTGTACGTAGTATTACAGCCATAATACACTATTAAAGTGTAAGGATCAACTTGTTTGTAAAAGTATCATTCCAAAGAAATAAGAGTATACCACCTGTAACGTAAAGTACATCCTGTGCGACACGAGTGTAGCTCTGAAATGCGTTGTACACTAAAGGTAAAAATGGCACGCTCATTGCAAATCATACCGGAAGAAGCGATCCAGAATATGTTGGATTTGGTACTGAGAAAGTGTGATGCACCATCCACTTATGATTCCTTCGTGCAAAGAGCTTCAGTCAACGAATGCAACTGCTGCATCGTTGTAATTATAGGTAATAAGAACGGGTAGGTTGATCGCTAATGTGTGTAAAGTTCATTTTACTGTTCACTGGCTCTCCAGATTCAAACTATTATGATTAGTGGAATACAGATATATTGACTAACAATATGAGGTTAGTTGACGCAAAATAAACATCCCTCTTTGAAATCTTAAATTACGTAAACGCTGCTAATAAAATGTGTACGACTCTAGAAAGAAACCAATTTTGACAATGAAAATGTAAAGTGAGACAAAATAAGGTGAAATATAAACTTTTGTTCGTACCTTTGAAGTGGTAAAACTGACGAAAAAAATGGATAAATGCAAGTCCTGTGGAGTGGAAGATCTTCACATAGAATTATATCAGTGTAGTCCAACCTGGTATTCTTATGGTCAGCACATGGTGTGCAACAGGACCGAGATCAATTGCCGAAAGAGAATAAAGCCACAAACTTTTTTGCTTCAATGTATGGACATAAATGCCAAGACATACATTATTGTTCTACAATGCGATACACGAAAGTGTCACACGGCCAGAAAATATGGTGTGAACAGTTGTGGCGCTAACGAACAAAAACTTAATACCATACAAACAAATTCAGTGACTACAGAAATATAACATCTCACGCTTTCAAAATTAATTAAGATATTGAATCAAATATTCGTTACGCACACAAAATAAACACAGGGGAAGGTCAATTTATTTCCAACATATGGATAGGTACAATATATAATTAGAGTAACTAGAACTGTGTCCATATCTAATAAATTGTTCATATTTCACCATTTTTCAGATTTTATGAATTTAATTTACATTATATATAATAATAGTTATCAGTGGCCAATTATCCCACACATACGCCAAAAGTTTCGAAATTACACGTATTTTTTATGAACAACGACATAATGCAGTAGGTGGAGAGGTGGAATGAGATGTAATATATAATCAGGACATCTCAATTGTACCACTGGCATTGTAAGTTGAACTACTTAACGATTTTCTTGGCTACAGCGAGTATTACAGAAATTTTCTAAGAATGATGAATATACACTATACTTAAAGACATTAAGAAAGAACGTTTAACTCGTTATGTATATTCGTGTAATATATTACACTGCCTGTGGACGTAGACTGAATAGTTCCAGAATTATCTGTGTAGTGGTATGGATGGTAACAGGGTGAACAATTGCCCTTACTAGCATATATTAGTCCAATTGTCGTAGACAAAAAAAAATTTCTTTAGGTTCAAAAAAATTGCAGGAAGCTGAATTTTTGGTATGTTGTTAGGACATATTAGAGTAGTATTAAACCAAGTTTGCAGCTTCGAAATCCTTAGCTTAACTATTAAGAGCCAAAAAACCTCGAAATTTTCGGACTTTTTTCTGGTTTTGGCTTATAACTCGTGAAGGGTGGTTTTTGACGAAACGTCACTCGCACCTCTATTAATATAGATAAAATATTCTAAAATTTAAGCCAAACCGCAGCTCTGTACGTCCAATAGTTCCCGAGATATGGGACTTCAAAAATTGACTTATTTCTCCAAAAAGTTAAAATTTCCTATTTCAGTCATCTTTCGGCTAGAATATTAGCTCTAATGATCATCCCAAGGGGAAAGTCATACAAAAAAAGTTATAGAGCAGTTATTGAGCTTTAATCTAAGTACAGAAGGAAGTCCATAGGCCCAAAAGATTTGTAGTTATCGTTAAAAAACGAAAAGTTGAAAAAATCGGATTATTCAGTAATCTGACCCAGATGAATTGCAGTCCTCTTAACCTATATATGTTAAAAGAAAAAGGAGGAATTACTCTTTGACGATGATTATCAACGCATTGCATATAAATAGGAGTAACTTATGTGTTAGTGCATACCAATATATTTTTGATAGTAGGTATTGCTGTAAAAACAACGAAAGCATCTCCGTTTCTGAGTATTGGTCAGCCATTCAGGGACTACGACTTTCGTTCGTAGCGAGGCCATCACTCCGAGTAGTGACCCAGCGGGTGTTCTGTCCTCCCTCCCAAACTTCTTGCCTCCGAGAGCTTCCTCACTACACCCAGTCTGCCCTTAGAAACGGCCGTATTCGGATCTGTGACGAACGTTTCAAACAAAAATCGTCTAAATCTCGATCGTGATGGTGTTTTAAGTACTTGCTTCTTTACAATATTTCGGAGATACCCCCGTCGGATGTTTGTTATGGGGTCGTCGGGAAGTGCATGGGGAGGGAACAATGACAGTGAAAAAGCGTGGAATTAAGATGCTGATAAAAGTGTGTCAGAAACGTAGGCTTGAAAGGAACATGAGGTTTTCGTGCAATTTATACGAATTATCCGAACATGATGCACGCAGGAAGAGGTACACTGTGGAAAGTAATGTGAAAGCATCTGTCCAGCGAGAAGGAGATGTTTCATCTGCTCCGCCGTTGTCTTCGCGTGGGGAAAGGCTGAGAAGTGCGTCGGGTTCAAGGCGTCACATCATTGGAGATTTTTGTCTCCCTTGTGGTGAAAAATTCTGCAAGGAATATTTCGAAAAGCAGATAAAATTGCCTAAATATCTACGGGATGAACTCCATCAAGTGGAAACACTGGAAGTGAAAGAATCGATTGTGGAAAAAGCAAGAAAAGCTGGTAATGGGGACAACAGATTCTTAAGCATCTTTCATGTATAAGTGAACTTGTTGCTGCTGAGGGTAAGAACAACAAACATTGCTACCTAAAATTGCACTCCTTGTCGCGATCTACTGGTGCACGAAGTAAACGAGGGCGTCCTTAACATCCCCTCCTTATCGAGGGTATGGAGCGTGTATATGCATACCTTGCAGAAACTAGACAGGAAAAGCAATTTTCCATAAGTAACTTGATTGCAGAGAATTTCACAGGTAAATACAAACCAACAGTTGCAAGTGTTCAAGCTCATCTAAAAAGGCGATATGGAGAAAAAAATTATTTTTGCGCAGGTTGGTCCGTATCACAGGCCAGTCTTAATGTTCACAGACATTGGACAAAACATTCTTTCTGAAAAGTGGTACAATCAAAGACTTAGCGATCCTGCTGAAGAGCGGCTTAGAGTTGTCAGAGCTGCAGTAGAGATTATCCTGCAAGACATTGGTTCCCAAACATTTGACATTACTCAATATCCCCCGTCATATTCCTTTTTAAAAGACGCAAGGTCATCAGTTCCTGATTCTCCTCAACTGTTGCTTGAACAGATTATCCTGAAAAAAAAACGTTGTTCTCTCGAACAGTGGAAAAAGAAGTGCATAGGATTTGCTCATGGAATCATGGCTGCAACGAGCCCCAAATCTTTCCTATACTCAATTCAAATAAGCTTTGGAACCTATTTGTATAGAAAATTTGGATCAAAGCACCTTGTCGAACTTTGCCACAGTATGGGAATTTCTTGAACATGTACGGAGGCTATGCGTTTTGAAAGTTCAGCTATCCTCCGTGGAGAAGTGACCCAACTAATTGACAAAGGAGCTTTTATGCAGTTTGTGTTCGACAATGCAGATGTGATTATTAACACAATTGATGGAGAAAATACGTTCCATGAAATGGGTGGTATAATGATCATGACCCCTCACTCATCCGTTCACCCAGAAAAACCGTACCACGTTTGAAGTCTATCAGGTTCACACACTGCCACACATTAAACATTCGTCTATTAAAAAGAAATTTGGCTTGTCTGCCATTTCAATTAACTAAGTGAAAATAGCTGAAGACATTTTGCCAAAATCCCCAAACCTGCTGTGGCTGTTTGGAAAAGCAACTAACATGCCAGGCATCCCAGGATGGAATGGATTCATGGAGCAAGTGACAGACGATCTTCCTTACAAATATTCAGAGATTGTATATCTCCATTTATCCTTGCTCCCCCAACCGACTACGACATTGTTTTAACATCACTTTTGGAAGCCAGTTAAAGAACAAGCATTTACGGTCAGTAAACATGTTTTGTGACCTACGACCAACCACTGTACTTGAAAGCCCGAGACATTGTGGAGAGCCACCAGCATTCTCAGCTTGTCAACATAGCTTGGAGGTTTTCACCTCCTCGTATCATTCATGGGGGCCATCGGTGCCATAATGGCAGGAAGTGGACTCAAGGAACTTCTCTGTTCAATATTTGCTGAAAACAGTGTTGAAAAAATCCTATTTATATACAATGCGTTAATAATCATCTTCAATGAGTAATTCCTCCTTTTTCTTTAACATATACTGGATAAGAGTACTGAAATTCATCTGGGTAAGTTTATTGAATAATCCGATTTTTCCAACTTTTCGTTTTTTAACGATATCTACAAATCTTGACTTTGACAAATGGACTTTGTTCCGTACTTAGATTAAAGCTAAAAGAACTGCTCTATAACTGTGTTTTGTATGACTTTCCCCGTGGGATGATCATTAGAGCCAATATTTGTAGCCGAAAGATGACTAAAATCGGAAATTTTAACTTTTGGAGAAATAAGTCAATTTTTAAGTCCAATATCTCGGGAACTATTGGACTTACACAATTGCAGATAGGCTTAAAGTGGTCAATGATAGTTAACACATACGTATTTCCGCCAGGTGTTTCGCTGCCTGAGATGTGTGGAAACTACTATCCTGGAACCAAATCTGGTTTTGAAAGATAAAACCATATCCTCCAAGCATAATTCTTTTCGCATGACATATTTTCTATACTCTGCTTCTTTGACCTGTGCTTTCGCCATTGGTACACGTTTCTACCCATTGCTCCTATGAATTCTATCTTTTTACTGAAACAGTCAGCATTACTTTGAATCTTTCCTGAGTTATGAATCACTTCACAGTCCACATTTGTTAAGGACAATGACCATCGAATTAAATGGCTAAAAGGATCCTGTATCAATTTATCACACTGAGTAACTGCTTTTCTGTTGTCGAATCGTTCCTTTCGTCTGTTCTCAACTGTCTGCAAGTATTGGGTGTTCTTTTCCGCCATTATTTTGAGACAACACAACACCAACAGAAACTCAACTAGGACCTCAAGATAAATTGATCTCTTTACTGTAATCTGAACGAGTCAGAACTGGACCCATTAACAATTTGTGTTTCAGTGTTGTGAAATCCTGGTCACATTCGGTTGTAAATTAAAATTTCGTTCCTTCTTTTAACAAATGGGTTGAAGGTCGATCTATTTTAGTGAAATCTTTGATGACTTTTTGGTAGTAATGTGCCAGATCGATGAACGATAGTACTTCTTTGACAAATGTGGGATTGGAAAGTCTTTTATGGCGGATACTAGTCGTGGAGACATTCTGATTTCTTTTTCACAATTAACATCATCTAAATACGCTATCTCTTTTAAAGCAAAATTATATTTTTCTAAATATGTCAATGTAGGATCCATGAGTCTTTGGAAAATCTTTACTTAAACTGGTTGCTTGAGCCTTGATATCTTTAGAGAAGACAACTATATCATCAAGATCTATGCAACACTTTCGCGTTTCTAATCCTCATACTTTAGCGGTAAGTAAACTCCGAAATGTCGCAGAGCGTATTTTAGAATAAAAGACATCGTTTTAAATTTCCAGTGTCCAGTAGCGTTGGAGAATGTAGTTTGGTGTAGTTTTGTAGTTTTGTGTAGCTTCTCAAATCAACTATATAAAAATGCTCACTATTGACTTTCAGTTTTATCTGTGGTAATTTAGTAATGGATATACATCCGAAACTGATCGCTAGAGAATTTATACTGTTTTGTACCAACAGAAGATATTTTAAGTACTATAACAATGTTAGTAATTTTGGGTACTATAACAATGTTCGCCACCACCATGAACCACAGACATTGCCGAAGTGGGGTAGCTTGCGTGCCTCAAAGATACAGATGACAGTACCGTAGCTGCAACCACAGCGGAGGGGTATCTGTGGAGAGGACAGACAAACATGTGGTTCCTGAAGAAGGGTAGCTGCTTGTTCAATATTTGCAGAGGCAACAGTCTGGATGATTGACTGAGCTGGCCTTGTAACATCAGCTAAAGTGGCCTGGCCACACAATTACTGCGAACGGCTGAAATCAAGGGAAATCTACAACCGTTACTTTTCCCGAGGACATGCAGCTCTACTGTATGAATATACGACGATGGCATCCTATCGGGTAAAATATTCCGGAAGTAAAATAGTCCCCCATTCGGATCTCCTGACAGGGACTACCAGGGAGGATGTCGTCATCAGGAAAGAAAATACTGGCATTCTACTGTTCGGGGCGTGGAATATAAGGTCCCTTAATCGGCTATGGAGGTTAGATAATTTAAAAAGGAAAATGGATAGGTTGAAGTAAGATATAGTAGGGATTTGTGATGTTCGATGGAAAGAGGAACAAGACTTCTGGTCAGGCGAGTACAGGAATATGTATACAAAATCTGTTGGGGTATTACAGGAGTAGGTCTGATAATGAATACGAAAATAGGAATGCAGGTAAACTACAATGAACAGCGCTGTGATTGCATTATCATAGTTAAAATAGATACGAAGCCAACACCGACCACAATAGAACAAGTTTATATATCCACTAGCTTTGCCGATGACTGTGTGAGCTAAGTAATGTATGAGGAAATAAAATAAATTATTCAGAAAGTTAAGGGAGAGGAAAACGTAATTGCGATGGGGGACTGGAATTCAGTTGTAAGAAAATGAAAGGAAGGAAAGACAGTAGGTGAATATGGACCGGGAGAAAAGAATGAAAGGCCGGCCGCGGTGGCCGAGGGGACTGAGGCGCTTCAGTCACGGTCTGCACGGCCACTACGGTCGGGGGTTCGAATCCCCCCTCGGGCATGGATATTTGTGCCGTCCTCGTTCGTAAGTAATTCATAAGTAGTTTGTAAGTTTAGGGACTGATGACACCGTAGTTAAGTCCCATAAGATTAACAAACATTTGAACATGTTTTGGAGACAAAAAATTGGGATATGAATATAAGGAGCTCTGATGGAAAACCAGTTCTCTGTAAAGAAGGGAAAGATGAAAGGTGGGAAGAGTATATACAGGGGCAGGAAAGGAAGTTAAAAACAAAATTGTAGTAACGGCAGAGGAAGTAGATGTAGATAAGGACAAACTATACTGAGAGATGAATCTGACAGAACACTGAAAGACGAAAGCCGAAACAAGGCCCCTGAAGTGGATGATATTCCTTCAGAGTAACTGAAGTCTCTGGGAGAGCCAGCCATGACAAAACTACTTCTGCTGGTGAGTAAGGTGTATGAGACAGGCGAAATACTTTCTGACCTTAAGGAAATCCACATTCCGAAGAACCCAGACGCAGACAGGTGTGAAAATTACAGAACCATCAGTTTAATATGTCGTGGATGCAAAATTTTAACACGAATTATTTACAGAAGGAGGGCTAGGCTGATAGATTCTGACCTCGGGGAAGAACAGTTTGGATTCAGGAGAAATGTAGGTACACGGAAGGCAACACTCTCTTTACGACTTTCCTTAGAAAAAGGATTAAGAAAATGTAATTCTACATTCCTAGCTTTTACAGATTTGGGGAACGCTTTCGACAAGGTCATTTACAACTTGTACATTAACCAAGCAGCTGTTATTAGAGTTGAAGGGCATGAAAGGGACGCAGTGGTTAGAAGCGGTAAGACAGGGTTGTAGCCTTTCGCCAACGTTATTCACTTTGCACTTTGAGCAAGCTATGAACGAAAGAAAAGAGAAATTTAGAGAAGGAATTAGAGTTCAACGTGAAGAAATAAAAACATTGCGCTTTGCTGATGCCATTGCAATTCTGTCGAAGACAGCAAAGGACGTGGAAGATCAATTGAACGGAATGGAGAGTGTGTTGAAAGGAGAGTAAAAGGTAAACATTAACAAAGCAAAACAAGGGTAATGGAATGTAGTCTTAGAAAATCTGGTGATGCTGATGGAATTAGTTTAGGTAACGAAACAATAAAGGTGGTAGATGAGTTATGTTACTTGGGCATATGATTGACACAGTACAGAGAATATAAAAGGGACAATCGCAATGGGAAGAAAAGCGTTTTTGAAAAAGAAAAATTGGCCAACATCGAATACTCATTTAATCGCAAGGAAGTCTTTTCTGAAGGCATTTGTATGGGATGTTGCCTTGTATGGAAGTAAAACATGGACGATAAATAGTCTATACAGGAAGATGATCGAGGCTTTTGAAGTGTGGTGCTACACAGGACTGCTGAACATTAGGTGGGTAGATCGCATATCTAATGAAGAAGTACTGAACAGAATTGGGGAGAAAAGGAATATTTGGCATACCTTGAACAGAAGAAGGGATCGATTGGTCGGGCACATTCTTAGACATCAAGGAATCGGTAACCTAGCATGGGAGAGAAGTATCTAAGGTAAAGATCGCAGAGGGAGACGAATATAGCAATCAGATTCAGATAGATGTGGGTTACCGTTCTTGTGAGAAGATGAAGAGAGTTGCTTAGGATAGAGTAGGGTGGAGAGCTGCATCAAACCAGTTTCCGGATTGAAGACCATAACAAAAACAATTATGTTCGTGCTGTATGGTGAATCAAAGTATTCTATGATACCACCCTTCATATGCTATTCAATAAATTCTTCCAGTAATGTTTGTAAACGGCATGCAACTCTAAACTGTGTTTTATTGACCAGAGGATTGTTGCCTATTTTTGTTGCTTGTAGAATGTTTGTGGAGGAAACGGTAACAATCACTATCTGCAGAATTTTGTAGGACCAATTCGTTACCCACTCTTGCAATGGAAAAGTGGTGTATTGCTTCAACAGGATTATGCTCGCTCACACCCTGCGCGTGAAACTTAAAGTGCCCAGCATGACAAGTAGCAACCTAGCACGATCCCTTGATTTCTGTCTAACAAAGAACTTGTGGCATATTATGGGACGACAACAGACACGTGTGACTTTTTAACCCACAACTAATGCAGAACTACGTGAACAGGTCGAGCTGATGTGGAATACTGTGCCCAAAGACAGTAGTCGCCATCTGTATGATCGGATGGATACCAGAATCATCGCCTGCATCGTCGTCGGATGAGGCTACTCCACGTTATAATATACGTCAGATTCGATGTAAACCTGGTACCTCAGGATCACTTCAGAAATTGGACCATAAATGTATGTGCGTGTGTGTGTGTGTTCCTTCGAAGTTAATCCGAAAGAACGTACACCGCAATGAGTCAAAACAGAAAGGAGTTAACGATATTAGATGTCTGTAGGGATATATATATATATATATATATATATATATATATATATATATATATATATATATTGTGCTTGACCAGGATTCGAAGCCGGGTCTCTTGCTGCTCAGTATAAAGAGACGGTCACCATTTCTTTTTTCGGCGCAGATGCTTCCAGTGCCCGAATTCATACAGGAATCTGTGAAGCGCGACTACTTCTGCATAAAATGGGCTGAGATACTAGATCAGACGGGTCTGGGTAGTAGATGTGATGTGACCACTTTCTGTGAGTGGTGTAGTGGGCAGAGGAACTAACTAATAAGCTGCAATCCGGGGTTAGAATCCCGGCCCTTCGTAAATTTTCAAGTTTCATCGTTGAGGTAACTTAATGCTAACTCGCAACCAGTGTTAGTTGCGTTGTGCCTTAATTCATAATTGCTGGAGGATCGATAACGGTTTCTGCTCGTATGCCATGTCCCAATAGAATAGATAACATATTTGATATTGTAATCTCTATTTAGTCGTATGCCACGATGAAATGACAGAACAGGATACTAATTACCAAAGAGAGGTCAAGTTTAGAAGTAACCATTGGACCGAAAAACAGTTGACAGACTAATTTCAAATCGAAATACGAGTACATCAAGGATGTTTCTTTTATCAAACATTTTTACCAAGGCTATCGTAGATGATGATATTTATGATACAAGAATTATAGAAAGAAAAGGTAGACGTACTGGTCGCAATATCAACTGCATATATTTTCTGATTACATCAGACTGTAACTTTTACTCTGCAGCAGAGTGTGTGCTAATATGAAATTTTCCTGGGAGATTAAAACTGTGCCGTAACCGGGATCCGAACCTGCTTCTGCTTGCCCACGAAAGGCAAAGGTCCCAGGTTCAAATACCAGTTCCATCACACAATTTTAATCTGCCAAGAAGTTTCAGTGTAACCAAGTTTCAGTGTGACCAAGAAAATCAATAGTATATAGGCAGAGAAGGACAAAATGTGGTTTTAGGAATATACGCTTACTGTGTTCAGAAAGTGAATCATCCATCGGTATCGATACACAAACTGTATTTCGGCATGGGACAGAAAAAGAAATCGTGCTCTGTGACACCGAATACATGGTGAAATTCACCGACGAGGAGGTTCTCACTTTGATGACAGCTACTCCACCAACCCGTTATACATATTCACAAACGTAGCAACAAAATAAAGCAGGAGAATGACTCAAGTAAACGGATGCAGATTTCTCTCGCTGAAATTACCGACTGATGGACCTTACGCGAATCAGGAGGAGAACCACGATGACAAATATATATTTTTTTAAAAAAAATCATGTTTTGCTTTGCCGGGTACTCATAATGGCTGTCCGCGAGGTCACTGTTACGTTGGTCAAACAACAAATTGTTCAAATGTTTGTAAATCTATGGGATTTAACTTCTATGGGTATAGGCTAACGAACTACTTAAACTAATCTGAGAATAAAGACACACACCTACGCCCGAGGGAGGACTCGAACTTCCGACGGCGAGCAGCGGCGATCCTCGGCTAGGCGCCGTGGAACGCTCGGTCACTCCACCACGGCACAGTGTCTGTGACCACGGACACTGTGTGCCCAGTGGCGTAGTGGTCAAATGGACTTCATCGTAAGCCGAGGATCAATGTTGGAATCCAGGATAGGAAACAATTTTCAACCGTGTACATTAATAAATTTCTGTCTCCTTGGCCATGTTACATTATGACCAATAATATTTAACAGAGCCTAAAAAGAGAACAGGTATGTACTGAGATCTGGCATCTATGTCACTCAGCTATTTGGTTGTAGACAAAAATGAAGCACATACTGAGATCTGAAACGTGTGATTTTTTATTGTTTACGAAATATACACGAAAGTGTGAAAAAATATTTTGCAGTGTCAGAAAATTATCAGGACATGTGATATCTGCCTCTGATCATCTGTAATTCATACAGGCCATGCAGGGTAAGATATTCCCAGATTTTTATAGCAGCAAGGACTTCAAGTAGAGTCAACAAAAAAAGTGCAGTAACGCATACTAAATATATACTGTCAGCCTCCGAGGACACCAAAACAATCTCATGCTCCGAAAGACTTCAGACCATGTTAATAAAGTTTGCGCTGTACATGTGACGAATTCAATCCAAAGTCGTTTATAGAAAGAGAAATCCTTTTGTTTTGAGAATGTCAAATTTATCGCTAATGAAGATCACCCAAATTACCGCTTAACACATGGATTACTTTTTTGTAAGATAAGAAAATTATGTCTGGTTACATGACCTGATATATCAGTTTATCCCATCTGACACAACCTTATTTAACCCAGTACTGATTCCAGTCACAAAAGCCACGTTTACGTGCAATGACAATGCACAAAGTCATAGACGATAGTACTTAGAGAATGAAGCAGTATCACGAACGCGAAATTCAAAATCGACGGCAAGAACTGAATGACTTCTCGTGCTTTGGTGTAACTGCCCGACTTTGGTTGAAACATCTCCCAGCAGGCATTGCCGGGGAGCGGCAAAAGCGAAGTGCACAAAAAGCGACGGTCAGAGGCCTGTGCGGCGATGAGCTGGTAATTGAGTTGGGAGGGCCAGGGGCCGTGTCTCGTGTTTCCAGACAACAGAGGCCTTCCGTCAGCTCTCCACTATATTCCATGCTGAGGTAACGGGATAACGTCCTGCTTGCAACCAAGTATCTCGCAAAGCCTAAGTCTGATGTTCTGTGTCAGAACTGTCAGCTACATAGAGTCATTTAATGCTTAGATTTTTATTCACTTACTAGATAAAGCATATGACGTTCTTATTAAACATTTAACATTTTAAATTCACCCGAATAATGAAATTCCATGTTGATGAGATCTGCTGGTCGTATACTTATTTGATGCGGTAAGTTAAAAGCTCTATGTGTGTTGTTTAATATTGAACCTATCGTTAAATCAGACAACAAATTGTTCATTAACACAGTATTTTGGTTTAATTATGGCCCTGATATTGATGTATATACTGTTAAATAAGAAACAGTGCATTAAACTGATTATGTGCGCAACAGATCTTTTTTTAAAAACTACAAACCACTTTCTTAATGTTTGACTGCGAGAATTTTATGCAGATCTGTACCTGATTATCAGTATTCAGTATCATAATCAATTAACTGTAGTGTTGCATGACAATCATTTACGACGGCACCAAAAACGAAATCTGTTCAACAAGAATACCAAAATCAATACTGCACTTTAAATCCGCAAATAACTAATTATCAAATAAAGGAAGTAGGTTAACCTTCTAACTACGTAAATGAAACAGGAAAGAAAGGGCAACTTTGTTACTTATTATTAATACTCACCATTACATTACCTACATAATACAACCTTTTCATAATGACATCAAATGCAATTACATTCATTCCAGCGGTGGTACAACGTTTTCATAGTAATAAAAAATACAATATATATTCCAACTACAATCAAATCAACTTGCTGGCACAGCAGCTTCTGCTCTACGTTGGAGCCATACACACAATTCAACCGCTCTCTAAGCGAGCTGAACCACAAGTCCCACTCTGTCTCTGCGCGAGCTACAATGCTGTGCGATACATAATCTTTGCCAAAGATGAAACTTTACAGACTTGAGTACACATATCGATACGCACAGTAGAAGCAATATTATACATTTTCTTGCAAGCAAGTTACTCGACACAAAACAGGAGGCACAATATTAGACATTTTGTATGAACACGTTTAAAAGTCTTTTCATCTCAGTATAGCTACTATCGCATTAGTCAACAAACCTGCTTAGAAAAGTGGTAAAATTGTCTCGCTGTCCAACATTCTTCGTCAAATCATTTCCTTGAGGGCTGTACCATTTAGTAATTACGGAGAACGTGTCCTATAAACCGACTGAACTTTTACTCAAGTTGAACCGTGAAGTTATTTTCTTAAACATTTGATTTAGTATCTCTTCATCACTTATCCATTATGCTAATATGATCTTTACAACCTCAGTCGATGTTCGTTGTAAATCATGGACGTATGTTCGTTGTGATCTTCCATGTGTCCAGGAATCTCGCTGAAGTGGAAAAATTTAAGAACAAAAACTTAAAACATATTTAGTTTATGAGAAGAAAAAAACCGTGGCGGAGTGCCCGAGTGGACTGAGGCGCCATGCTCCGATGCGCGAGGCTCCTCCCCGTCGGGGGTTCGAATCCCCCCTCGGGCATGGATGTTTGTGCTGTCTTTAGTATAAGGTAGTTTATAAGTAGTTTGAAAGTTTAGGGACTGATGACCCCGCAGCAAAGTCCCATAAGCTTCACAAACATTTGAACATTATGAGAAGAAAATAGCGATCGGTTGCAAAAGAAATTGTTAGTTACAAATCGGTTTCGGCTACTTCCTAGCCATCATCTGTGATTCAGCGCATGTTGGCTAAAGTGCTTATAACGTGTAACAGCACTCCTATTGCGATGATTAGAACATTCTCAGATGCCTTTTTTAGTTTCATTACCGCAATTTTGTGTTGTGCATTTTTTAAAGATCCACTTCTTCGCTGTGCCTTACAAAGAATATTGCCGCGAGTCTTCCGACAGCAAGCGTGGAGCAGTGGTTAGCGTCGCAGATCGCTGTGCTTGCGGTTCCCAATCCAAATTCCGCCATGGGCAGAATTTTTTTTTTTTTAAATTTACTATTTCTAGAATATTCTACATATTTCTTATGTTGTATGTACTTGTAAGTTCCAGAAAATTCTTTCTTTGTATAAATAGTGGAGCACTCCAAGCAGGAGTCAGTCTGTACTGAGTGTACGCTTGTGTTCGTAATAAACGTGTTGTAAGTGTGAGGGGTTGTGCTCTATTACCAACCAGGCTTCGAATTCCACACCACCTGCAGTTTGCAACGTGACAATACGTTCGCATCTAGGATTGATTCGTGCCAGGTATTGTGCTGCAAGTTGAGTAATCTGCTGTCTGTTACAAGGATGTCCAGTATATGAACGTCTCAAAGTTGCTGAAATAATTAGTCGAAAAATATTTTTCTTGTAACATAAAAAATAAAGCATCAGATAATTTTATTTCTTTGTTTTTTTCACTATACAACTGTTCTTAAATGCCTGCAGATAATGTACTGGTTAAATATTCGTAATTTTTCAAATTTTATTCTCATATCACAGTTTTCCACCCCCATGAACCACAGACATTGCCGAGGTGGTGTGGCTTGCGTGCCTCAAAGATGCAGATAGCCGTACCGTAGGTGCAACCACAGCAGAGGGGTATCTGTGGAGAGGTCAGACAAACGTGTGGTTCCTGAAGAGGGGCAGCAGCCTTTTCAGTAGTTACAGGGGCAACAATCTGGATGATTGACTGAGCTGGCCTTGTAACATCAGCTAATGTGGCTTTGCCACAGAGTTACTGCGAACGGCTGAAAGCAAGGGGAAACTACAGCCGTTACTTTTCCCGAGGACATGCAGCTCTACTGTGATGATGGCATCCTCTCGGGTAAAATATTCCGGAGGTAAAATAGTCCCCCATTCGGATCTCCGGGCGGGGACTACTCAGGAGGATGTTGTCATCAGGAAAGACAATACTGGCATTCTACGGATCGGAGCGTGGAATGTTAGATCCCTTAATCGGGTAGGAAAATTATAAAATTTAAAAAGTGAAATGGATAGGTTGAAGTTAGATATAGTGGGGATTAGTGAAGTTCGGTGGCAGGATGAACAGGATTTCTGGTCAGGTGAGTACAGGATTATAAATACAAAATCAGTTGGGGGTATCACAGGAGTAGGACTGATAATGAATAAGAAAATAGGAATGCGGGTAAACTACTATGAGCAGCACAGTGATCGCATTATCATTGTCAAGATAGATACGAAGCCAACACCGACAACAGTAGTACAGGTTTATATGCCAACTAGCTCTGCCGATGATGAGGAGATCGAAGAAATATATGAGGAGCTAAAGGAAATTATTCAGACAGTTAAGGGAGAGGAAAACTTAATTGTGATGGGAGACTGGAATTCGGTAGTAGGAAAAGGAAGAGAAGGAAGAGAAGGAAAAATAATAGGTGAATATGGACTGGGCAAAAGGAATGAAAGAGGAAACCGCCTGGTAGAATTTTGCACGGGACATGATTTAATCGTAATAAACACGTGGTTTAAGAATCACAAAAGAAAGTTGTATACTTGGAAGAGACCAGGAGACACCGGAAGGTATCAGATAGATTTTATAATGGTAAAACATAGATTCCGGAACCAAGTTATAAACTGTAAAACATACCCAGGGGCAGATATAAACTCTGACCATAACTTGTTAGTCATGAACTGTAGGCTGAAACTGAAAAAACTGCAGAAAGGTAGGAAAATAAGGAGATGGGACCTAGATAAATTGAAGGAACGTGAAGTTCTGGAGAATTTCTGAGGGAGATTTAGGGAACAATTGACAGAAACAGGGGGAAATAAAACAGTAGAAGAGGAATGGGTAGCATTGAGATTTGGGGACAAGAAAAGCATCTCTACGAATATCAAGAACTCAGATGGGAAACCAGTTCTCAGCAAAGAAGGGAAAGCCGAAAGGTGGAAAGAGTACATAGAGCAGCTGTACAAAGGAAATGAACTTAGAGACGATGTTGTAGGAAGGGAAGAGGAAGTAGATCCAGATGATATAGGAGATACTATACTGAGAGATGAATTTGACAGAGCCCTGAAAGACCTAGGTCGGAACAAGGCCCCAGGAGTAGATGACATACCCTCAGAGCTACTAAAGTCTCTGGGAGAGCCAGCCATGACAAAACTATTTGAACTGGTGTGTAGAATGTATGAGACAGGCGAAATACCCTCAGACTTTAAGAAAAATGTAATAATCCCCATTCCAAAGAAATCAGGTGCAGACAGGTGTGAAAATTACAGTACCATCAGTTTGATAAGTCATGGTTGCAAAATTTTAACACGAATTATCTACAGGAGAATGGAAAAGCTGGTAGAAGCTGACCTCGGGGAAGATCAGTTTGGGTTCAGGAGGAACGTAGGAACCCGGAAGGCAATACTCACTTTACGTCTTATCTTAGAAGATAGATTAAGGAAAGGCAAACCTACATTTTTAGTTTTTGTAGATTTGGAGAAAGGGTTTGACAATGTTGACTGGAATACACTCTTTCAAATTCTGAAGTCAGCAGGGGTAAAATACAGGGAAAGGAGAGTTATTTACAACTTGTACAAAAGCCAGACTGCAGTTATTAGACTCGAAGGGCATGAAACGGAAGCATTAGTTGGGAAGGGAGTAAGACAGGGTTGTAGCCTTTCTCCGATGTTATTCAATTTGTACATCGAGCAGGCGATGAAGGAAAGCAAGAAAAATTTTGGAATAGGGATTAAAGTTCAGAGGGAAGAAATAAAAACATTGCGTTTTGCTGATGACATTGTAATTCTGTCAGAGACAGCAAATGACCTGGAAGAGCAGTTGAATGGAATGGATAGTGTGTTGAAGAGAGCGTATAAAATGAACATTAACAAGAGCAAAACAAAAATAATGGAATGCGGTCTTAGAAAATCAGGAATTAGATTAGGAATTAGATTAGGTAACGAAACAATGAAGGTGGTAGATGAGTTTTGTTACTTGGGTAGTAAAATGACATGCGATGGTCGCAGTACAGAGGATATAAAATGCAGAATGGCAATGGGAAGAAAAGCATTTTTGAAAAAGAGAAATTTGCTAACATCGAATATTAATTTAAGTGTAAGGAAGTCTTTTCTGAAGGCATTTGTGTGGAGTGTTGCCTTATACGGGAGTGAAACATGGACGATAAGCAGTGTGGACAGGAAGAGTAGAGGCTTTTGAAATGTGGTGCTACAGAAGAATGCTGAAGATTAGGTGGGTAGATCGCATAACTAATGAAGAGGTACTGAACAGAATTGGTGAGAAAAGGAATATTTGGCATACTCTGACCAAAAGAAGGGATCGCTTGGTAGGACACATTCTTAGACATCGATGAATCGTAAATTTAGCATTGGAGGGAAGTGTGTGGGGTAAAAATCGCAGAGGGAGACCAAGAGACGCGTATAGTAAGCAGATTCAAGTGGATGTGGGTTGCCGTTCTTATGATGAGATGAAAGGGCTTGCTCAGGATAGAGTAGGGTGGAGAGCTGCATCAAACCAGTCTCCGGACTGAAGACCATAACAACAACAACATCACAGTTTGAGGAAGTTCACTACACTGTCTGTAAGTCCAGCGAGTATGGTGGATGTTCAAGTTGCACGACAAAGCTCGTCCACAAATAGCGATTATCGTCAAACAGTTCCTGGAAACTCGGTTTGAAAGGAAGGAGATTTCGCAATATTCCTGGCATAAAACGATACGTTACGAGACGTTTGAATATCATCGCATAGGAAGACTTCGTGCGAAGTTTCCAGAACTTGTATTGCAGAGCTCAGCGGTGCATATGTATGTGAGGTGACTATTTCTAAGGACAGTAAAGTTCATATTTCACATACGTTAATGTTACTTCACTATTCACTGTGAGAGATTGTGTATTCAGACACTGTGAGTATATCGACTTTAGTAGTTTTCAATTTATGAAAAAAAAATTGTTTGTTAATGAGATGCGCTTAGCTTTTCATGTATCGTAGGTGCCTTCAAAACTGATCTGAATATAACCCTGAGATTTTTTCCTAAGTTAAGAGAGTGTCCATTATCTGCAAGAGTGGCATTAGCTCACCTTCAGAAGCACAGTTCCCCATTAACCACTAGAGTCTTAAGAAATTTCTGGGGCTTAATCACTCTTCACATCCTCCTAAACAGGAGAAACGCGCCTCGCCCGTATGGATGGCTATCCTGCCATCCATACCATTTCGGCCGGCCGCGGTGGCCGAGGGGACTGAGGCGCTCCAGTCACGGTCTGCACGGGGGGGTTCTACGATCGGGGGTTCGAATCCCCCCTCGGACATGGATATTTGTGCCGTCCTTAGTCTTAGTTAGTTCATAAGTAGTTTGTAAGTTTAGGGACTAATGGCCCTGTAGTTAAGTCCCATAGATTATAAAAACAGTTGAACATACCATTTCAAAATTACATTATGTTTGCGATACATAGTACATGTGTCCGGAATATCACAACGTCGTGTATCGACTCAAAGTGTACATGATAGGATGAATCTCATGCAACGTCATTTCCATAGTCCATAGGGAGATCCAGATTTGACACCTATACACCGTGCAGCGCAACACGAATGGACCCAACAGCATGCTGAATTTACTTGTCATAATTGGCATCCAGTGCTATTCACAGATGAGACATTCATCTCCCTTCAACCAGAAAATCGCAAATACGTTTTTGGAGGCAGGCTACTCAGTCTGAACGTCTTATAATGACCGTCCAGGGAGTTTATGAAGTTGGTGGTTCCCTGATGTTTTGTGGTGGCATGATGAGTGGCCACCTTAAATGACTGATGGTTGCACAGTGCCATGAAACGGCTATGCGGTAAAGGAATAATATCTTTAGACATAAAAATGAAAGGAAGCCCTGCTGAGTACTCCAGTTATCGACCAATCAGATTGATGAGCCATGAAATGAAAATACTCCAACGGATTCTCGACAAGAGAATCCGTGAGATAGTGTAGATCACAAGGAACCAATCTAGATTTGTGTAAAATTGTTCTACAACTGACGCAATCCACGCTACCCGGCTACTGGTTGAGAAACACCGTGAAAAGAACAAGCCACTGCATTTCGCTTTTCTAGACCTCGAAAAAGCTTATGATCGGGTTAGTGCGTCGAGAACACGGTGTCCCAAAGTATGATGTAAATTATCTTGGGTACAGATGTTTTATGTTGAACCAAGAAGATATCTTTAAGCAGCCGCCGCGCGGGAGTAGCCGAGCGGCCTGGAGCGCCACGTTACAGAGCTCGCGACCACCCGCGTCGGAGGTTCGAATCCTCCCTCGGGCATGAAATGTTCAAATGTTTGTAAATCTATCGGACCAGACTGCGTGGTCATCAGTCTGTAGCTTACAAACTACTTAAACTAAGGTAAACTAACCTAAGGACAACACACACACCCATGCCCCAGGGAGGACTCGAACCTCCGACGGCGGGCAACAGCGCGATCCGCAGCGAGACGCTTTAGACCGCTCGGCTACTCCACCACGGCCTTCGGGCATGGATGTATGTGTTGTCCTTAGGTTACTTTAACTTAGTGTAAGTAGTTTGTAAGACTAGGGACTGACGTTTGATCCCATAAGATTACAAACATTTGAACATTTCAAGCAGCCGCAGTAGCATCCAACGACGTGCAAATCACGGTATATGTCCAACAAGGCCCGGCTTTATCACCACTGCTGTTCATTCTTGTGATGGACACTGGCACATCAGACCTGTACATGCCACCACCATGGACACTTCTCTGTGCTGATGATGTCATGCTGGCTGCAGAGAACAAGTCTGATCACCAGTGCCAAGCACAATGATGGTACGACCGAAATGCGCAATACGGCCTGCGGCTCAACAAGAAGAAAACTGAGTACATGACATCAGACCCAAGAGATGCTTCGACCATTAACGTTGGTGGAGATGATCTTCCGCAAGTATCCAAATTTAAGTATCTTGGTTCTACAATCACTAGTGATTGCCAGCTCACAGACGAGGTCAATGCAAGGTCACACACGGTCTGGATGAAGTGACGAATGACAACAGCAGTAACCTGAGATCGTCGGATAAAGGACCACCTGAAGTCAAAGATCTACCGGATTGTCATCTGCCCTGTCGCTCTCTATGGTACCGAGAGCTGGCTAGCTACAAAAAAGACAGAACGACGACTGGGAGTCATGGAGACGAAGATGCTTAAATGGACAGGTGGCGCCACTGGACTGGATCATGTTTCAAATGACATCACCAGTGACACCACGACTGCACCCATCCAAAAGGAAATGCGGGAAAATCGTCTGCGATGGTTTTGACATAATATACTGCGTGTCGATGACAAGTCAGTAGCAACGGCAGCTTACTCAATGGCAGTATTTGGAAAGAGACCCAAGCGACGATCAAAGCAGCAATGGGCCGATATTCTGCACCATGGCCTGAAAACTGTAAACCTTCAGCCACACATGGCCCATGATCCAAAAAATGGAGACAGCGAATCTAATCAGCTGACCTTGCCACTAGGCGGGACAAACGCTAAAGAAAAAACGGAGAAGAAGAAATGTTGTTTCTCTGTAACTCTATCCCATTTTTATGTGCAAAGGTTCAAATGTCTGTAAATCTATCGGACCAAACTGCGTGGTCATCAGTCCGTAGCATACAAACTACTTAAACCTAGGTAAACTAACCTATGGACAAACACACACACCAATGCCCCAGGGAGGACTCGAGCCTCCACGGCGAGCAACCGCGCGCTCCGCAGCGAGGTGCTTTAGACCGCTCAGCTACTCCACCACGGCCCATTTTTATGCAAAGGGTCATGAACTCCAAGAATCGTGATGATGAAACACCGTTTTGATGTGTTTATATAAGTATATGACACCATATATTATGTGAATCAGAAGTTCCACAAACAGTGCTGCACGCTGATACTGACAAATGCGCATGCGCAGTGGAAAGAAAAGGATAGGGGGATGGTCTTTGCAAGAAGAAGCACTTGCTCTTAATTCCATCGGAAACTGCAGATTTAGATTTTTACAGAATTCTCTTAAGATTGTCGAAGAAAAATCCATCTTCTCTATAGAAATTGTAGTAATTGACCCTTGACTTTGTAGCGGGGCTTGATTCGCCTGTCTAATCGATCTGGCTTCCATAAATAACAGTGAGCATGCTGCTGCACCGAGGATCAAAAGAAAGCGGATAAAGCCGCTCTTCCGTGTTGTACCGTCTCTCTTTATTGCCTTCGTCGATGTATCGTTGTCAAGTCCACAACGAAGCGTTTTCGAAATTTAGCCTAATAAAATTGCACTTAATAAACAACTAAGCGCAGCGCTTCCTAAATCGTTAACTTTGGCACTTTAAATCAGGTAACGGTTCCCAAATATGTGTATAAAATTAGCCCAAGGGCATTAACCACACGATACTTTAGAGGTACTGCGAATTGCTGCGTTTAGAGTGTGAATATGCTGCAGAATAAATATGTTGAACTATCAAGTTTTGGAAGAGTTACCTGAAAATTACATTAATAGTAAAATTCGTATTCAATTAGGGATCAAAATATTACACACATTTCTAATGAGATGGAAACAGAGCATATTAGATCAAAAACAAAATTATTTAAAATAAAATTCAATAAGCTTCTTTACTTCAAAATTTTATTTCTAAATGGGAAGCCAGTTTCAAAACTATTCAGAATTATTATCAAAGATTTTCCATAAAATTCTACAGAACTGTTCAAATTCAGTTTAAACATTGGGAACTCTAGAATATCTGCCTAGGACTCTGGAAGACAAGGTATAATTCACAGTTCTCAAGCTATTCAGAAGTGCGATTATAATTTTCAATTCTTAAAGCTCTGTATATCTATTACAGTGTTAACAAAGAATACTAGAACTACTGACTACCTACCACAAACTAGGGAAAAAATATTTCTCGAATGAGGGATGCCAACTCCACAGCTATTAAATATCATAATTGTAATATTTTAGCTAAATTCTGCAAAAGTATTGATAATATGTACCAAGAACTGTAGAACAATTGCATATTTGTGTAGAACACAGAAAAAATTTTATTTCCGTAAAAAGAGATGCCAACTACACAGTGCTGTAAAAGTGGATTCTCTATTATTAAAATTACCTCATCAAGTATTAATTGCACAAATAATTGTCATGAGGGTTTTCTCTAGAACTCTTAAGCATCTATTCAGAACTGTAGCCAGAATCGACAATAGATGTTTTCAAAAAACTAAAATTTCTTCTACACGTATAGTTTTCTGCCATAAATTTAACAGAACTACTTGCAATTATTACCTATAAATCGAGTACTAATATATATATATTAGTCTAGAACTCCGAAAAAGCGTAAACCAGTTGAAGCATATGTGGAGAACTATAGAATATCTACCAATAATTCTGAAGAAATGTATTTTTATCGACAACTTTACAGCTGTTCAGAACAGTGATAGTAACTGATTTGCGAAGTCTTGCAGAAATTTTGAAATATTCTACAAAGAACTCTAGAGGTAAACCATAAAATACCTACCCACAACACTGAATAATTAATATTTCTTGAAAAGGGGTTGCCAATTTCACACCTCTTACAACATGGGTAAGATGACCACTATTTAATGTGAAATTACTATTCCGCCATTTGGAAAGGTGACCACTATTTTACTATGAAATTATGCAGAACTGGTCAACTATTTGGAATGGTCATCGAGACTTTTTCCTTAAATTCATCAGAACTGTTATATTTTACATAGAGAATTCCAGATCTATTGCACATCTGTCCAGAACACTGAAAAACACACGTGTTTAGAAAAAAAAATGGGTGCCAACTTAAAAGTGAAATAAAATGAACCCCTAATTTCAGGAATTATTTCTAAAGTATAAACAGCACAGAAAACTGTCACTAGAGTTATCTGTAAAATTTGTTTTATTCAATCAAGAACTGTGATCAGAATTTGGTTTGCGCTAAGTAGCATAAAATTATTTCGAAAGAAGTAAAATATGATATATTTCTATTTATATTCTCTACTAAATTAAGCACAACTATTTAAATTTTGTATAGAGAAGTCTATAATTCCATGCCTCTCTAAATCTTCGACAAAAAAAGTAAATATTTCGCATGTCAGGTGCCAACACCACATGATTCTCTTACGGGAGTATAATGAGGGTAACTACGTCAGTAGTGTATGGATAGTTAGAAAATTTGTGTCTCATGAGAAGCGTGCTACTGTAGTCAACGTGGCCATGTTATCACTATGTCTTCAGTAGCGTACTGGTCAGTGCGTCTGCCAAATAAGGAGAACCTTGTTTGATTAACGACTGAGTACAAATTTTAAACTTTCCTATCAATTTATTTCAATGCCCATTGTCAGCTGATGTAAAATCCTCTGTGTGTAATACTGTTAGGCTAGGATCGAAGGGGGGAATGAAAGCTATAAAGCAAATTTGAGAAATTTAGGTAGGATGGAATGTGTTTACCAATTGCTGAGGGGATGCAGGAACCATATCACGAAAAGCGAAAAATCTGGTTTCGAGTCTCGAGACGGCCCAAATTTTCAGTAGCAACAACTGACTTATTTCAACGATCCTAATAGCTAAGTCGAACAAAGTTCCTTAATCCATGAATTTATAAGCTCAAAAGTGTTTGTTCTTTCGGATTTGACAGGAACAACATTCATGGTAGATATAATCTTACCTGCACAACGTCCTGTAAAATTATTTTGTTCTCGAACAACAGTTTCTTAATTAATTGTGCCCTTATAAATGTATATGTATCTCCAGAATGAAACTTTCACTCTGTAGCGGAATGTGCGCTGATATATGTATATTTATCTGTCTGAGAGATCTACGTGGCGAACTGCAAAAACTGAATCTGCGTACATGTGGTATTTTGGTTAACAGCTGCGTAAATTTCAAATTGTAGTTTATCTAAAGAAAAATGAATGTAATATTTCAGCTAAATATATGAAAGTCCTAAAGCCGTATAATTATGTTAAATACATAACCCTCGATACAAGTTAATAGTGAAAATCGGCCAAGATTTTTCTCCCCGAAATAAGCTACACATTCGACATAGGTTGAAACTAACAAAAATAATCCTACGAGTTGTAACAGTGCAACTGGGAATCGTTCATCAATTATGCTTCCCCCATGCTTCTGTGCAGAACGACTCGACGACAGTCCGACCAATACTTAACGCCGAACAAGACGGACCAATGACAACGAATAGTTGCTATTTTTACCAACAGTCACGGAACACTATTCAACGGTTCACAGACAAATATTTGCGGAACAGACTTTACCACACAATAAATTTAATAAACAAGTTGCGTCTGAAAAGTTCGGCCGCGGCGGAGTGGTCGAGCGTTCCATAGCACGTAGCTGTGTATCGCGCCGCTGCTCGCCGTCGGAGTTTCGAGTCCTCCCTCGGGTATAGGTGTATTTGTAGTCCTTAGCATAAGTTAATTTAAATAGTTTGTAAGTCTGGAGACTGTTGACCAGAATCGTTAAGTCCCATAGATTTACAAACATTTGAACATTTTTTGAAAGGTTCGCTGAGTGGTCTCATATTTAAATAACCACGCTGGCGAAGATGAGAATTTCGAAAGTACTCATTGAGGGACGTGTCAAGAAGCGTCGTACAAAGTAATGCAGTGAATCGTTGGTAGACACTATCACCCAGCTAAAAGGGTTATTATAACAACACCGGTCATTGCAAAATGGAGCAATGCATTAAGATCATGTTTTGTTTAAAAGTAGGCAAAACATCGACGGTGAATCATGGGATGTTAGTGCAATTGTATGGTGTTGCAGCAGTGAGTGAAAGATGTCTGAGTGGTTTAAACGGCATTTGAGACGGAAAGGAAGGTATCGAGAATGAGCCACGTCGCCGCGGTGGAGTAGCCGAGCGGTCTAAAGCGTCTCGCTGCCGAGCGCGCGGTTGCTCGCCGTGGAGGTTCGAGTCCTCCATGGGGCATGGGTGTGTGTGTGTGTGTTGTCCTTAGGTTAATTTACCTAGGTTTAAGTAGTTTGTAAGCTACGGACTGATGACCACGCAGTTTGGTCCGATAGATTTACAAACAAACATTTGAGCCACGTCGACAAACACAGACCCAGACAACATGAAATAAATGTTTTTGAATGTATGGGACTTAACTACTGTGGTTATCAGTCTCCAGGCTATCATAAAATAACAAAAGTACAACACACACACCCATACCTGATGGAGGACTCGAACCTACGGCGGGGACAACCGCGCAAGCCTCAGGAAGGCGCCTCGGAGCGATGGGACATTCCACCGCGGCCCAGACAGCATCGAACGAGTGCGACGGATGTTTGCGCATGATCGGCGGCTGTCTTTGAGAATGATAGCAGACGAGTTGAACATCAGCAACGGTTGCGTAGATCCAACAACGCGTGACCTCACTGATTAAAGGGATTCCACAAGAAGCGTTTGCTGACAGTTTCCAACAGCTGCACAACGGATGTCAAAAGTGAGCACTGTTCAGCATGACTCTTGGCATGTGGCAGTGTTGTTCACCACTGCAGTTTGGAGATTTTCCAATTTTTCAAATGTTTGTTAAGCATAAGGGACTTAACTGCGATGTCATCAGTCCCTAAACTACTTATGAACTACCTTATACTAAAGACGACACAAACATCCATGCCCGAGGGTGGATTCGAATCCCCGACGGGGAATGGCCTCGCGCATTGTAGCATAGCGCCTCAGTGCGCTTGGCCACTCCGCCGCGGCGTTTCAATATGTCTGGCGGGGGAAGGGGGGGGGGAGAAGGGGATGAACATTCACGTGCTTCGCTTAGGGGGCTTCCATTAATTACGTGAGGTTATTAGGCGTTAGTAAGATGGCGTGAGATTTGGCTCGACCTCTTCCCCTCTTCAGTCTCACCGCAAATTTGTCAGTACATGCGTTAATCTATTATTTATTGCATTGCATGCATTAAAAAACCTAAGCTGCTTAATAACTCTTACTTGAGAGTAGATAAGACCACTATTCAAAACAGAATGTCCTACAATTACGCTGATACGTTGTAGACGTGTGTTCAGACTTTCTCAATCAATTATTTTACCGCTGTGTTTACGTTTACTGTGCAGGCTGATTTTCTTTTAACAATCAAATTTATAAAGAAAATCACGGCAGCTGCCCCATACACAAAAGCCATTGTTTAGTGGTGGAGTTCCTACTGATAATCCGACACAGAAAATTAACAATAGATAGCCAAGCTGACCGAAGGCAATATCACTGAAACACAGCTGCTGTCGCGTCACGCCTTTTGTTTTTACGTTAACACTAGGTCCGTACCCAACGCGGGGGATCCTCCTCCAATAAATAAACAAATAAATGAAACATTAAAAAAATTAAAAATTTGACTACATCTCTGGTTAACACATTGAGTCCGATTACTAATCGTGTGTTTCTGTACTTGGATTACCGTTTAAAATTATGATTGTACCATTTATTTGTAAAAATATGTTTCAGTAAGTGGGAAACAGGATCGTAATTCGGTGCACTGAAATTACAGCAGAAGAGTTGTACGGTGGGGCTAACCGCTGAATGAGCTCTCAAAAATTATCACTTATAGTTCCCGGGTTTTGGGCAAGTAAACTGAACACCGCTGTAAGCACGCAGCTTATGAACTCATATTTTTGTGCATATTTTAATTATAAATGATCTAACAAGGAGACGGCACGACCGTTACTAAACAGAAAGATTTCCTTACTTTTCATTATATTCCTATTTACAGCCGTATTCAACGATGCTGTAACGACCTTATATTTCCAGAGTCCATGTTCTGTATCAACAGAGTAAAATATTTAGGATCTATTTGTATATCAGCATGTGTGATCAAAACATCTTTACGCACACTTAAGTGCTGAGTGCTACACAAAAAGATTCTCAGATCGATTCCGTATTTCCAAACCTCCAGAAGGCTTTTAACACGGTACCTCTAAACGGCTTTATTCAAAAAGCATAGATACGAAATATCGCCTCGGATATCTGATTAGATTCGAGATTTCCTGTCAAGGAGGCCACAGTTCGTAATCATCATCATCATCATCATTAGATACTGATTGTGCCTTTCAGCGTTCAGTCTGGAACATAGTACCTCTAATAAAATTCCTCCATGATCCCCTATTCAATGCTAACATTGATGCCTCGTCTGATGTTATGCCTTTTACTTCAAAATCATTCTGCACCGAATCTAAGTACTTTCTTCTTGGTCTACCTCGACACCTCTTATCCTCCGCTTCCGAGCTCATGAGTCTCTTAGGTAACCTTGCTTCTCCCATGCGTGTAACATGACCCCACCATCTCAGTCTGTTCGCTCTAACTGCTTCATCTATGGTCTTCATTCCCAGTTTTTCTTTGGTTTCCTCATTATGGACACCCTCCTGCCATTGTTCCCATCTATTAGTACCTGCAATCAGCAATCATTCTTGCCACTTTCATATCTGTAACCTCTACCTTATGAATAAGGTAACCTGTATCCACCCAACTTTTACTCCCATACAACAAAGTTGGTCGAAAGCTAGAGTGGTACACTGCTATCTTAGTCTTGGTAATTACTTCATTCTTGGAGAAGAGAGTAGATCTTAGCTGAGCATTCACTGCATTAGCTTTTCTGCACCTCGATTCCAGTTCTTTCACTGTATTGCCATCCTGTAAGAAAATACATCCCAGGTACTTGAAACTGTCTACCTGTTCTAACTTTGTTCCTCCTATTTGGCACTCAATATGTTTAAATCTCTTTCCCACAGACGTTACTTTCGTTTTGGAGATGCTGATCTTCATATCATAATCCTTTCACCTCTGATCGAGCTCTGAAACATTAGTTTGCAACCTTTCAATCGAATCTGCCATTACAACTAAGTCATCCGCATATGCGAGACAGCTTATTTTGTTTTGAACTATTTTAATCCCGCCCTGCCAGTCTACTGTTTTTAACACATGATCCATGAATAGTATGAACAACAGTGTTGACAGGTTACAGCCTTGTCGTGCCCCTGAAGCTACCCTGAACCATGAGCTTAATTTGCCATCTACTCTAACTGCTGCCTGACAGTCTACGTAAAGACCTTTAACTGCCTGCAGATGTTTGCCTCTTATACCATAATCTTGTAGAACTGACAGTAGCTTCCTCCTAGGAACACGGACATAAGCCTTTTATAGATCTATGAAACATAGATTGTAAGAGTACACCTGTCGCTGTATCTTACTTAACGTAATGTATATGTTGTGTTAAATTTGTTTATTTCATGTATTTTTCATTTGTTATATGCTAGATATATATTTTTATGTAACGTCATTTTCTATATTGAATCATTTAGTGTAAACCCGCATGAATGCAAGGACATTCTTATGCTGTAAGTTAGCAATGCGCCAGAGACAATGTTGAACCTGTTGTAAAGACTGTCTTTGGCACAGAAGTAGTAGCTGTGAGTGTCGTGCTGCTGAAGCAGTCGCGGTGCGGACTCGCCAAAGTAAAGACATAAATGCAGTCGCGGAGCGGACTCGCTATAGTAAACACGTAAATGTTTTTGTTGATGGTGCAGAGGCACGGTAGGCGCAGTGTGGCGCGAGTTTAAAGCAATCGTAATAAGGCTGAGAGTCGTACTGTTTAATATATTGAAGGAAGTACGAAATAAGTTTATTTATACTCGATCAGTGTAATCTTTTTTCATGTGTGCAAGAAAAGTAATTGTTTGGTATCGAGTCTATTGTCACCGACGAAGACGACGAAAGCAGATGAGTACTTTTGTAACATTTTATTTGCGTTGAGTCTTGCCGACTCGACGCAAGTAAGAAGACTTCTGAGGATGTCCGGCGCAGCTCTGGACGAAACGTTAGGTGAAACTGGAAAGTTTTATGGACCACGGCCTTATAACTCGGAAGTTCTACTAGCAATCTTTTCTGTTTCCATGTTTGAAAATTGGCGTTATTACCGCTTTTGTCGGAACCTGTTCCGATTCCCAAGCCTTCTCAGTTATCCTGTGTAACCATTTGAGACCTGATATTCCACTGTATTTGACGAGTTCAGGCTTAATTTCATCCACCCCAGCCGCTTTATTGCACTGTAATCTGATGACTATTTTCTCCACTTCCAGTAGCCGAGCGGTCTAAAGCACCTCTCTACGGAGCCCGCGGTTGCTCGCCGTGGAGGTTCGAGTCCTCCCTGGGGCATGGGTGTGTGTGTGTGTTTGTCCGAAGGTTAGTTTACTTAGGTTTAAGTAGTTTGTAAGCTACGGACTGATGACCACGCAGTTTGGTCCGATAGATTTACAGACATTTGATTTGATTTGATTTCTCCACTTCCTCAAATGAGTTCCTGTTTCCATCGTCGTTCCTATCCCATTCTACCTGAAAATCTGACACATCATTGAACGTTTCACCTACATTGAGCAATTCTTCAAAATATTCTCTCCATCTGCTCAAGGCATCCACAGGACTGACAAGCAGCTTTACTAACCTGTCCAAAACACTTGTTAATTTCTTCTTCCCTCCCTTTCGAAGATTGCTAATTACGCTCCCAAATGGTTTTCCCGCGGCTTGACCCAGAGTTTCTAGCTTATTTCCAAAGTCTTCCCATGATTTCTGCTTGGAGTCTGCAATTATCCGTTTGGCATTGTTTATTTCTTCAACATAACTGTCTCTGTCTGCCTGATTTCTAGTATGGAGCCATATTTGAAATGCCTTCTTTTTCTTTTTACAGACTGCTTTGACTGGGTCATTCCTCCAATCTGTCTACTTCTTCCTGCCTTTACACACTACTGTTCCAAGACATTCTCTCGCTGCTTCTAGTAGTGTGTCCCTGTACCTTGACCATTCCTCTTCCAGTGACTGTAAATCATTACATTCAACTAATTGGTACCTTTCCGAGATCATTGTTATGTATTTGTGCCTAATTTCGTTGTCTTGAAGCTTCTCCACCCTTATTCTTCTACACATGGACCTGACTTTCTGCTCTTTTAGCCTCACAAAACCAATTTCACTGCAGATTAAATAATGATCAGTATCATCAAAGAACCCCCTTGAAACCACGTGTGTCCTTGACTGTCTTCCTGAATTCCTGGTCTGTTATTATATAGTCAATGACATATCTGCTTCCCCTTCCTTCCAAAGTATAGCGGTGAATGTAAGAAAGAAGGAGAATGAAGGAGTTTGTGATAAGAGTTCGTAATAATTTACGGAAATCATCGGCTAAAACTGAGGTGTTATCTGGCGTTCTCCGGAATAGTATTATTGGTTCTCTACAGTTTGTTATCAGTATATGCGTTTTGGGAGAAAAACTGAGCCGTCTTCTAGGACCGTTCGTAATGGCCGGGTAGTAAGCGTCATGCTGTGGACTGGACGACTGTTCTCGCAGGAGTTTCGAGTCCCACTTCGAGTCCCCCCACATTAGTGTACGTTAGTGTAAGTCGTTTGTACGTCAAGGGACTGATGACCGTAGCAGTTTGGTCCAATAGGTTTTTTAACATTTCAACATCTGTTTTTAGTTTTCTTCAGTTGTTTGCACATGATGCTTTAATTTTTCGTCTAGTAAAGACATTAAAAGTTAAAAAAAATACTGAATTACTACTTGGATGAAATACCTGTGTGGTTGCAGAACTGGCAATTGACCCTAAATAATGAACAGTGTGAAGTCCTCCACATGAGCACTAAAATTAATCTACTAAATGTCGTCAATCAAGTGAGGGGTCAGAGCACAAGTAGTCTAACTCCAACTATGATAGTTTTGAGTTAGAGGAACGTTCATTAAGAAGTGTATAAAAATTATTAATGTTAATCATTTACTAGAGGACCCGTGCGAATACTTCAGCACCGTTAGTGGGATAATAGAAAAGTTGGGAAAAATGGAAGTAAAGTTGAATGTTCATGCATAGCTTTCTTCAGAAACCAGCAATGTAAGTGTTTAATAGCGCAAATGAAAGAATTGTGTGTCTTAATTAAAAACGAATATATCGTAAAACAAAGCGATAAAAAAACGTTTGTATAGTCTATGGGACTTAACTACGGGGTCATCAGTCCCCAAACTTACAAACTACTTATGAACTAGCTAATCCTAAGGACGGCACAAATATCCATGCCCAGGGGGGATTCGAACCCCCGACCGTAGTGGCCGTGTAGACCGTGACTGGAGCGCCTCAACCCCTCGGCCACCTCGGCCGGTAAAACCGATTAAAATATCCAACGCAAGGACAGAATGATATCGCGTTTGAAAAGAAAAACGAATGGAGAGACTTAAGTTAATTATGATACTTGAGGACAAATCTGCGAATGAATACCTATAGTTTAAAGGAAGAATGAAGGATATCGGTCGGATATAACGACCTGACTGGCTGACTATAGTTTACAGCATGGACATCCCCATAACAAATATACAGAAGAAAATCGTGTTTGATTATAGAAAGAGAAAGGCGAGAGATATGTAAATTCTGATATTTGATGACAAATCTGTGGATGAATACCTTTAGATTAAAACAAAAATGAAGGAAATTGGCCTGGTAGTTTGGTCTGGCCGACTGACATTAGTTATCGTAGATTCTTTTAATATATACAAAAGTTTCTCTAAATGTATTAACAATACAGAATATTATACAGGAAATGCGTAAACTTGTGAAACAAAACTGAAAGGAGCTACGTAGTTTGTACACTGAACACTTTTATCAGTCATCCATTGTAACTTAAAGTACATAGTGCGAATACACTTTCGTCGTTTTCCTCGTCCGACATCTGATCACTGAAATCTGAATGACGAGTAGACACCTTCGTAGGCAAGTTCTCGAAGAATGCTTGATACACAGAAGGAATAAATTTTAAAAGATGAAACAAATCCTTCTTGTTGGTTGTCACATTCCGCCTCGTCTTGTAAAGTCTCCCTCGCGTCACTGAAGCAAGGCTTTGAAATGTTCTGCCTAACGTGTGCTTACGAAAATATACCTCATGAAATTCTTGTCTTTGAAGGAAACTTGATTAAAACCTTATGGAAAAAGGCGTTGTCCGTTAAAATTGCATCCATCTGAGTTGCAGCCAATTTAACGGATGCCCATCAGTAACCCTTTTCCTGATCACTGTGCTGCCTAGAAGCTACTTCGTTGAGACGAAGTCGTCGTTCTTCATTATGCCAACAATTAAAGGCTTTCTCTTTTTACACCATTGGATAATATCTACCCAAGCACCAGCTGAGTAAATATATAGTTTTTTGCGACTGACTAATTCAATCAGACCAAAGTCTGCATCATTAGGCAGATATCTATGGCCAGGTAACATATAAGGTAAAAAGGTAAAGCAGTCAACAATGCGAAGATTGATTTGAACACCCCAGTGCTTTACTAGGCATGGTCCTGCTTGGAGGTGGTATGCCGTCGCCTTTCTCCGACCTTCGAACTGACTTACCCAGCCAGTTATAGGGGGACCTACAGTTTTAACGTGGGTTCCGAACCACAATGCTACTCGATATTTTCACATCAAAAACACTGCCAAAGGTGAAAGAAGTGGACATTTCCTTATAACTCTATACAAGTCTAGCGAGGCGGTGCAGTTGTAATACACTGGAGTCGCATTCTGAGGAAGATGGTTCAAATCCACCTCCGACCATCCAGATTTAGGTTTTCCGTGATTTCCCTAAATTACTCCAGGCAAATGCCGGGATGGTTCCTTTCAAGAAGGACGGCCGATTTCCTCCCACATTCTTCACCAAAAGTCCGAGATTTAACTTCGACTCTAATGACCACGCTGTCGACGGGACGTTAAACCCTAAGATTCCTTCCTTCCTTCCTTCTATAGGAGTCTATTGCTATCTACTGCAACCGTGTTCGCTTCGCCGGCCGCAGGGGTCGAGCGGTCTGTGGCGTGCCAGTCACGCTCTGCACGGCCGCTGCGGCCGGGGGTTCGAATCCCCCCTCGGGCATGGATGTTTGTGCCGTCTTTAGTATAAGCTATTTCCTAAGTAGTTTGTAGGTTTAGGAACTGATCACCCCGTAGTTTAGTCCCATAAGCTCTACAAGCATTTGAACATTTTTTGGTGTACGCTTCAGAGCTCAAAGTTGTCAACACTACTCTCAGCTTTCGAGGAATTTCCCTAAGCTGATCGGAATACGTGTTGCATGATGTGACAGGTTTTTACCCATCGCAGTATATGTGATCTCATATTTATTGAAATATATGTTGTACAATTATATAATTTTCATTTATATATTCATTTGCATAAGTGCTGTATGTCGGTAAAATCCGTTGCGAACTGAGTTAGCTGTAAAGAAGTAATAGATTAGAACCTGATGCATGATGGAGCCGTTTTCCATGTACGTTACTGTTATTGTCCTTATATCTCATGAAGTACGTGTCGTACTGTGATACAATTTCTAAAGTACATTCATCTGTATATGTGTATACTATCTGTAAAATTCCTTGCGACTGCAATTTCTAGTGTAGAAATTATAAACGGCACCGTCATACCGAATGCCGCAGTCTTTAAAATGTTCAAATGTTTGTGAAGCTTATGGGACTTAACTGCGGGGTCATCAGTCCCTGAACTTACAAACTACTTATGAACTACTTACGAACTAGGACGGCACAAATATCCAAGCCCGAGGGGGGATTCGAACCCCCGACCGTAGTGGCCGTGCAGACCGTGACTGGAGCGCCTTAGTCTCCTCGGCCAACGCGGCCGGCACAGCAATTTTCATCTCACGTGAGGAATAATTGTACCAAATTTCGTTGAAATCGGTTCAGTGGTTTAGGAGAAAATGAGCGGCATTGTCACTTAATAGCGCAGTTCTTCGCGCATCGCCATTGTTTATGATGTCATGTCTCGTGTAATATGTGTTGTACGTGATTCTTACACTTACTGCGACCGTCCTCGAGGACTGAAGCTTACGTGTACAATATTTCATAAAGATTGGAACAAAACAGTAGTTTTGTGTACAATACGTATACAAAAAATCACAAAGACACGGACACTCTGCTTTATATATAAAGATATATTCGAACGTATTTTCCTGCTAACGTCCTGTTGTTCCTTTTGCCCTTTGTATCCGAAACGCCTCAAAAGGCCATTTCACAGGCATAAACTGGAAAGATGTCATAGATGTTGTGAGGAAGGTGTACAAAGTCTGGGTAGCATCCTTCGAATATCTAACAGAATTACTAAAGAGACTGCAATACACAACACGTGCCCGTCCTGTTTCGGAGTAGTACTGCGCGGTATGGGAACCTTATCATGTGGGACATAAGGAGATCATCGAAAAAGTAAAAATAACGGCAGCTCGTTTTGTATCACCAGGATATAGTTGAACAGAAACGGTACAGTGATGGAGTGGGAATCACTACAAAAACCACCTTTTTCGTTCCCGTGAGATTTAATCATGAAATTTCGATCTCATACTTTCTTCTCGGAATGAGAAAATATTTTGTTGACTGCCACCTACACAGGGAGGTACGATCATCCAGATAAATTAAGAGAGATTTGAGCTTGAACGGAGACAGTGAGGTGGTCTTTCTTTGCTCTTCCTATTGAACATCAGAATGGCAGATAAATAGTGTGAAATTTGGTATGAAGCCTGTGATAGGCACTTCAGGGTGAGTAACAATATAACTGTAGATGTAAGAGGTTATCTGTTTAAGTGTTGAAGATAATTTTCGGTTAAAGCACAAAGAACAACTTCACTCAATTTTCAGTCCCTACCGCCCATTAAAATCCATTCCATGATGGTGGTGGTAGCGGCTGGTGCAGCAACAGTGTCGAATAATTAAATAATTCTCAGTCTCTGTTGCAATATTTTTATTCTCCAATTACGCGTTTCGAGCTGTTAGCGCATCGTCAGACTGGAAAAAGACAAACGTTTTGTTACAGTCCGTGTACCTGGCGGGCAGCGAATCTAATGTGCCAAAGGTGAGTAAATTTTGAAAAGTGAGACTTACGTGGGCGGAGATGGAGCCACGTAGCTATCTATAGCTGTGGTGAAGGTAGCTTAACAATTTGTGTTGTCATTGGGCCCCTGCAAAGAGGTAAACGTACAAAGTACGTAAGGGTTATTTGAAGTAGAATAACTAGAGACTAAAGGGGTATAGTATGGAAATTAATAGAATGCTTTTTTATATGATAAAACTCACCATAGCAGCAGAAGAGTCGCTGTCGCGGCAGGCCCACATTTACAACTGGTAGTATTGTTAATAACTGCAGAACATAAATGCGACCGTTAAACAAAGCGCTATGGGCAGAGTTACGCCCGCGAGAATGAGCGGCTTGCCAAGCGGTAGACTGGTATTATTAGAGATGTTTGTGATGTGGGGGAATGAATCTTGTGAAATGATACATGTTGGTAGTGAAACAATAATAAATGAATGAAAACGAAATTATTAGAGGCCTGGGAGTAGGCCGGAAGGAAGATGTTGTGAATTTTCAGAAGGGGGGGTCATTTTGAAAAAAGATGGATAACATGATGTCGTAAAAAGTTCGATTTTTTGTAATGAGCTGTTCGTTGAGACTGTGTTCTGGGGACCGTTTCACAAACTTAGTGATTTCTAATTCTTCAAGAAGTGAGAGTTTTTCCCCTTGGGGAGGATGTGAAGAACATGCAATTTGTCAAGGGGGGGGGGGGGGGGGGGGTCTGAATGTGTTTGCTTCTTTTGAGATGCTCGGGAAAGGTCGAATTATTTTTACCACAGCTATAGATAGCTCTATGGCTCCATCTCCGCCCAAGTAATTCTAACTTTTCAAAATTTACTCACCTTAGCCACATTAGATTCGCTGCCCGCCAGGTACACGGTCTGTAACAAAACGTTTGTCTTTTTCCAGTCTGACGATGCGCTAACAGCGCGAAAAGCGTAATTGGAGAATAAAAATATTGCAACAGAGACTGAGAATTATTTAACCATATATATCTCTTTAATCAGCAGCCATAATAAGAGACTTTTATTGCAAGAGAGAGAAATATGTCAAAAACATCCAAGATATAAAGGAGAATTATAACTGCTCCGTAAATTACGTTTAATAGAAACAATTACAAAAAAAAAAAAAAAAAAAAATGTTTGTAAATATATCGGACTCAACTACTTTTTCATTAGTCCGTAGCTTACAAACTACTTAAATTAAGTTAAATTATGGACAACAGAGACACCCATGTCCGAGGGGGGACTCGAACCCTCGACGGCGAACGGCAACGTGCACAGCAGCACGGTGAACCAGCGCGTACGACTAATCCGCCGCCGCGAAACAATTGCAATTTACGACGTTAGCTGCTGAACCCGGGTCTCCTGATTACTAGACAGACGCGCTAAAAATACCGCCACTGACGCCACCCCCAGGACGTCAGCTGTCTGCTGCCGGCCGCCGGCGTAGCTGTTGCGTGCTGTCGGATGCGCACCCCCTGCTGTCGTTTGTGCGAGACGGCCAGCCTTGCGCTCGTCGTAGCGACCGGCCCGTGGAAGCCCCGGTGGTGGAGCGTTGTGTGCCGGCCGCGGTGGCCGAGGGGACTGCGGCGCGCCAGTCACGGTCTGCACGGCCACTACGGTCGGGGGTTCGAGTCCCCTCATTTAATCATGAAATTTCGATCTCATACTTTCTTCTCGGAATGAGAAAATATTTTGTTGACTGCCACCTACACAGGGAGGTACGATCATCCAGATAAATTAAGAGAGATTTGAGCTTGAACGGAGACAGTGAGGTGGTCTTTCTTTGCTCTTCCTATTGAACATCAGAATGGCAGATAAATAGTGTGAAATTTGGTATGAAGCCTGTGATAGGCACTTCAGGGTGAGTAACAATATAACTGTAGATGTAAGAGGTTATCTGTTTAAGTGTTGAAGATAATTTTCGGTTAAAGCACAAAGAACAACTTCACTCAATTTTCAGTCCCTACCGCCCATTAAAATCCATTCCATGATGGTGGTGGTAGCGGCTGGTGCAGCAACAGTGTCGAATAATTAAATAATTCTCAGTCTCTGTTGCAATATTTTTATTCTCCAATTACGCGTTTCGAGCTGTTAGCGCATCGTCAGACTGGAAAAAGACAAACGTTTTGTTACAGTCCGTGTACCTGGCGGGCAGCGAATCTAATGTGCCAAAGGTGAGTAAATTTTGAAAAGTGAGACTTACGTGGGCGGAGATGGAGCCACGTAGCTATCTATAGCTGTGGTGAAGGTAGCTTAACAATTTGTGTTGTCATTGGGCCCCTGCAAAGAGGTAAACGTACAAAGTACGTAAGGGTTATTTGAAGTAGAATAACTAGAGACTAAAGGGGTATAGTATGGAAATTAATAGAATGCTTTTTTATATGATAAAACTCACCATAGCAGCAGAAGAGTCGCTGTCGCGGCAGGCCCACATTTACAACTGGTAGTATTGTTAATAACTGCAGAACATAAATGCGACCGTTAAACAAAGCGCTATGGGCAGAGTTACGCCCGCGAGAATGAGCGGCTTGCCAAGCGGTAGACTGGTATTATTAGAGATGTTTGTGATGTGGGGGAATGAATCTTGTGAAATGATACATGTTGGTAGTGAAACAATAATAAATGAATGAAAACGAAATTATTAGAGGCCTGGGAGTAGGCCGGAAGGAAGATGTTGTGAATTTTCAGAAGGGGGGGTCATTTTGAAAAAAGATGGATAACATGATGTCGTAAAAAGTTCGATTTTTTGTAATGAGCTGTTCGTTGAGACTGTGTTCTGGGGACCGTTTCACAAACTTAGTGATTTCTAATTCTTCAAGAAGTGAGAGTTTTTCCCCTTGGGGAGGATGTGAAGAACATGCAATTTGTCAAGGGGGGGGGGTCTGAATGTGTTTGCTTCTTTTGAGATGCTCGGGAAAGGTCGAATTATTTTTACCACAGCTATAGATAGCTCTATGGCTCCATCTCCGCCCAAGTAATTCTAACTTTTCAAAATTTACTCACCTTAGCCACATTAGATTCGCTGCCCGCCAGGTACACGGTCTGTAACAAAACGTTTGTCTTTTTCCAGTCTGACGATGCGCTAACAGCGCGAAAAGCGTAATTGGAGAATAAAAATATTGCAACAGAGACTGAGAATTATTTAACCATATATATCTCTTTAATCAGCAGCCATAATAAGAGACTTTTATTGCAAGAGAGAGAAATATGTCAAAAACATCCAAGATATAAAGGAGAATTATAACTGCTCCGTAAATTACGTTTAATAGAAACAATTACAAAAAAAAAAAAAAAAAAAAAATGTTTGTAAATATATCGGACTCAACTACTTTTTCATTAGTCCGTAGCTTACAAACTACTTAAATTAAGTTAAATTATGGACAACAGAGACACCCATGTCCGAGGGGGGACTCGAACCCTCGACGGCGAACGGCAACGTGCACAGCAGCACGGTGAACCAGCGCGTACGACTAATCCGCCGCCGCGAAACAATTGCAATTTACGACGTTAGCTGCTGAACCCGGGTCTCCTGATTACTAGACAGACGCGCTAAAAATACCGCCACTGACGCCACCCCCAGGACGTCAGCTGTCTGCTGCCGGCCGCCGGCGTAGCTGTTGCGTGCTGTCGGATGCGCACCCCCTGCTGTCGTTTGTGCGAGACGGCCAGCCTTGCGCTCGTCGTAGCGACCGGCCCGTGGAAGCCCCGGTGGTGGAGCGTTGTGTGCCGGCCGCGGTGGCCGAGGGGACTGCGGCGCGCCAGTCACGGTCTGCACGGCCACTACGGTCGGGGGTTCGAGTCCCCTCGGGCATGGATATTTGTGCCGTCCTTAGTTAGTTCATAAGTAGTTTGTCAGTTTAGGGGCTGATGATCCCATAAGCTATACGACATTTGAACATTTTGGAGCGTTGTGCAGTGTGCGGCCCGGGACTCGAACCCGCGCCCTCCGAGCTAATCACCCGGATTCGTCAGATGTTGTGCTGTCCGCACTCACAGGTGGCGTCTGGAGTACGGCCGCTTCTCGTCATCCATGCCACAACTCCCGAGTGAGCATCGCGCTTCGCTGCCGGGCGCTGCCTCGCGGACGCCTAGGGCCGACAGGGCCTCACGTGGCACCAGCCGACGGTGGCAAGTGCTGGCTGAATGAGCTGCACGCTCCCAGCATCAGCCGGGACTCGAACTCGCGATGGACCTGCTACCGTCTGGCCCCTTCGCTGAGCCCACGCATCATCGCCGCAGCTTTCTCTCCCATGCAACCTGCCGACGAACTCCCAACGACTCTGTCTGCGACCCTTCTTCTGATTCTATTCCTGACTCTAATTGCAAGACTCGTGGACTCCTCCTGTATATATCAGTGCGAGGATGATGAAATTGTGTGTTAAGCTTATGGGACTCAACTGCGGGGCATCACTCCCTAAACTAACAATCTACTGATAAAGTAACTTATACTAAAGACAGCACAAACATCCATGCACGAGGGGGGATTCGAAACCTGGACGGGGAACGGCCTCGCGCATCGTAGCATAGCAACTCAACGCGCTCGGTCACTCCGCCGCGGCGTGTGAGGGTGACCTCGTCGAACATTCCCCTGAGAAATTCCTAACTCCTGCGGCAGTTCCGTGTTGCCTAATGTGACCAACTTTCACGTCTTTGGTCCACCCAGGAAATGTTTCTATTTTGACTTTCTCTAATAAAAGGGTCCGCTTCAGCTGTTTTACTTTTTTCTAAAAAAAAGACGATCGGGTCACACACACTTAAAACAAAAAACCAGGGGCTCGACAATACAATCAATCCTGTTTACGTTCAGCCACGCTGCTGCCCGTGCCGCCTGGCTCTATCAGGTGCTTTGATCGACGAGGGCGGTTGTCGCCCTTTGTGTGAAGTGTTCTGACAGCCAGGGTTGTTGTTGATTTCATTGGCGAGTCCCTGGTTTTATGTTTTAACTGTCTGTGACCAGAGGATGCGACTTTAAATCGCGAAACCGGTCGTCTTTTTTTTTTTTTTTTTTTTTTTTTTTAATAGTAAAACAGCTGAAGCGAACCCTTTTATTAGAGATTTATCATCTTAGCTGTGGATGTCCGTCAGCAAAGGTTTTATATTTTGACTTTGTTGCATGCGATTTGCCGCGGTGGAGTGGTCGAGCTTAGTAAGGCGCCTTGCTGCGGGGCGCGTGGTTGCTCTGCGTCGGAGGTTCGAGTCCTCCTTTGGGCGTCCCTTGAGCGCGTGTGTGTGTGTGTGTTGTCTTAGATTAGTGTAACTTAGTTTCAGTAGTTTGTAAGCCTAGGAACTAAAAACCAAATAAGTTAAATCCCTTACATTTACAAACAGCTGAACATTTTTTCCCCTGTTGTACGTGCGTTGCGAAGACTGCTACTGCTGCCGCGTGAATCATAGCACCACTTCCTACGCGCCACAAGGCTTCTATATACGATGTAACCCATTCTTTAATCACATAACTACATCCACTCGCCACATAGGTCAATTTTATGAAGTCCACTACCTTTTACGTCCTGCGCATCCTACAGCATCTTCTGCCAGATACAAATTCTCAATTTACCCACGCACTACTGACGTAGTTCACCTCCTCACTACATATCATTCGGTACTCGCGTCGTGTCGATGGTCGCCGGAATTACTAGAGTGTGGTGTGGATCAGGGCTGAAAACAGTATGATTGGCCATCATTGCCTTAATTATGTAATTTATATTTTCTCTCAGACACCATATGTATATTATAGTTAAAATTCCGTGTCACGATGGTTGTCCGCAATGAACTCCAAATCTCTTTAACTAATTTTAATGGAATTTTGATAAGTATTTGTGATTTGGTCCAACTTAAAAGACAAGAAAGATTTTATCTCGACTAATAAGCTTAGTGTTATATCTGGTGCAAATTAAATGATTTTTCTAGGTTCGATATGTAACAAATAATTTTCTGTGTTCTCTAACTTGATGTCTGGGTTCAAGGGAAATTTCTCGGTTGGAAGGCGGAGACACGGATTAGAAAATCTCAAGGATCAAGGATTTTTCCACTCTCAGTTTTAACCTCGCCTTCACCTCTTAACCATTTCATTCCTAGTGTTGTTTCTCGACTACAACTTATTAAAAGCTGATTTATACCGTATTTAGTGTATTAGACATTAAAGTCACATTGTTCTTGACGAATAACATGCTTCTAGTAAGAAAACAATGTTCAAATGTTTTTAATTCTTAAGGGACCAGACTACTTTGGTCATAAGCCCCTAGACTTACAAACTACTTAAATCAAGTTAAACTAACCTAAGGACAACACACACATCCATGCCAGAGGGGGGATTCGAACCCCCGACACGGGAGGCCGCGCGATCTAGTACGACATTTTGCCGCTTGGTATGGCGTGTAGCCATTTCTGAGGTATTAATCTATCCGTCTTGGACGTTGTGTTACGTTGCAGTCTGTACGTGGCTGTGAGAGTGAGCGTGAGTGTGGTTCATGTTATTTTATTTCAGCAGTGAATTGTCTTGTCTTTGGTGCTGTGGGGAAGATTATGCCAGCATTATTGATCTGACAGTGTTAACTGGAAGAAAATAAATAAATAACGTCCCAAGCAACAAAATCCCTCGATACAAACATCTGTGTCGTGTATACACATGACATAAAAAAATAAACAGTTTCATCGAAAAATTTTTCTCTTTAGTGCACTGTATTAATGCAGAAAACCTGAATTTTAATTTTCCAAAACTGAATTCTTAATGTGGGACTAAAAGGGTTAACGATGTGAGAGGTCATCAGAAACAACACGTGATTCGGATTCCGCGTTTAAATGTAGGTCCCCTTTTCCCAGTTTGATAATTCCAGTAGGTTAGGGACAAGTTAGGGCACCAAAGTGCCATCCAGTCGACAGCCACATAAAATTATTATAATATTCGATTTAGGACGTTTTCATGATGCTACAATTTATTTCACATTACAATGTTTCCAAATTTCCGAACGTCATAACTATGCTTTTCAAATTTCGTGCGTTACTTTCGCTAAAACACAGAAATAGCTTCCCCTATTTAAATAACATTTGTTTCGTTTTGGTCGCTTCCATACACGGGTTGTTTAGAAAAAAGCATGGGAAAAAGAAATAAGTGGAAAAAACTAAAACCGGGCAGAGAGAGAAGGGAGGTGTACATGGGCTATCTGAGTACTTGAATAAATACACACCCGAGAAACGCTGTGTTTTCACATCTATTATATAAAAATAAATGTTTTTTTTTTTCCGTGCTTTATGAGCTGCCGAAGCGTTCATCTGATTGCGATAAAACTGTGTCAATATTTTCTAATATTTTCTCAGAAGTAATGGGCATAATTACATCACTGTACAACCCATAGTTCAGGATATATGACGCCATGAAAACTGAGATTCGAGAAAAACTGCTGCATTGTGAATGACGTTTAAATTTATTACTCCTTTGCTACTAAACGTATTCGAAAATTTTTTTGTAAACAATACATCAACATACATACTCTGCAATCCACCGTAAGGTGTGTGACGGAGGGTACACTGTACCACTACTAGGCATTTCCTTTCCTATTCCACTCCTAAATAGAACGAGGAAAAAAAGAATGCGTATATGCCTCCGTACGAGCTCTAATTTCTCTTATCTTGTCTTTGTGATCACTACGCGAAATGTAAGTATGTGACAGCTAGATCGTACTACACTCAGCTTCAAATTCCGGCCCTCTAAATTTCCTCAGCAGCAATTCCGAAAAGGACGTCGTCTTTCCTCCAGTGACCCCAATTGAGTTGTCGGAGCATTTCCATGACACTCGCGCATTGGTCGAACCTACCAGTAAAACCTAGCTGCCGGCCGCGGTAGCCGAGGAGACTGAGGCGCTCCAGTCTCGGTCTGCACGGCCACTACGGTCGGGGGCTCGAATCCCCCCTCGGGCATGGATATTTGTGCCGTCCTTAGTATTAGGTAGTTCATAAGTAGTTTGTAAGTTTAGGGACTGATGACCCCGTAGTTAAGTCCCATAAGCTTAACAAACATTTGAACATTTGAAACCTAGCTGCTCGTCTCTGAACTGCTTCTGTCTTCCTTTAAACTGATCTGCTACGGGTCCCAAATACTTGACCAATACTCAAGACGTGGTCGTACACGCGTTTTATATGCTGTGTCCTTTACAGATGAAGTACATCTTCCCAAAATTCTCCCAATAAACCAAAGTCGGCTGTCCGCGTTACTCACAACTGTCCTTACATGTTCGTTACATTTCATATCGCTCTGCAGTGTTACGCCTAGATATTTGAACGACGTGACTGCATCAAGAATATGAATTTATGCCAATGAATGTACCTACAAAATTATTTCGTCCTACGACTTGTAGTTTAGGAGATATTAACAATGAGACGCTTAGGAATCTGTCGTATCATGTTCATTCGTATTTAATGCGTTACAGTAATGTCCGTCCAATTGCGATAAAGATTGACACACATGATTTTAAAATCAGTGTATACGTAAATTTTTAAGGTGTATGGTGGAGATTACTTTACGTATAAACTTCGACAAAATCTATGGTTTTATTACGATCTTGAAGAAATGTTGGGCCCTTAACGTCTAAGACAAGAGGAACATGAACGTCTACATAATATTTCATACGCTGCATTGTGGGGGTATCTTGCAATAAACGTACACACCACTTTACTGATCACCATGAAAGAGTTATATGATTTTTCACTGATGGAGAAGGCAATGGACTGAAGAGGTGGAGGAGTTGAACAGGAAGACGACGAAGTTATTGGCAGAGGAAGGGGAAAGTGGAGATGGGCAGAGAGAAAGATAGGAGGAGATGAGGAGAGAGAGGGGGGGAGATGAGGAGATGAGCAAGGAGAGAGAGGTGAGAGGAGGAGATTGACAGAGAAAACATGAAGGAGGAAGGGCAGGAAGCGGAAAAGGAAGTAGAGATGGACTAAGACTAGAATAAATAAGTACTCTGGCGACGCCGAGTTTTCATCTAGTAACTAATAAAGTAAGACTCGTAACGGGACAAATAGGTAAGAAATAAGCATAGCGATGTGGGAAGTTATGGGCAGTGAGGTTAAGGAAAGAAGTGTAGGTTGCATGTCCAATTCCAATGTACATTTAGCAATTACGAATCATTTCCTGGTTCGCTGCATAATTTGTATGTTACGATGTAAATTTAAGTATATATCCAATTAAATCACAATTGTAATTTTATTAAATAGTATAATGACAAGAACATCTGACAGTCATCGTAAATGACTGTCGCTAACAATTTTGATAATGACCGTATTCAAAGCATACACCATCCCTTTAGCCTTCGCTACACGTACCCATTAAAAGAGATCACAATAACGAGGAATAAACATAAAATGATAAGATTTATTATTTGTAAGGACGCTTTGTGTAAAATTTTCTAGCAATGTGTCTCACTTTTCTATAAATTCAGGGATTGTGTGACCGCAGCCACTTGGCCGCGCTGTGAGCTCTTTCCTTCGGCTTTATAAGAGTTCGCCGAGCACCAATCGAGCGATTTCATTAGCAGCGCGCCTGACGATTGCCCTCGGAACGGCAGGGCGAGAAAATTTCGATCAATATGAACACGTGTGTAGGATCAGGTATAAGGGCGGCAGGCTATTAAGGCTGCAGGAGCCACGCCCACTGCCGCTGCCACAACTGGACGCCACACAAGACTCCACTAACAGAACATGAAATTAAACTGCCTCTAACTGCCTCTAATCTTAGTAAGTGCAGTTCTTATACACATTCCCCTGAGGGTAATAAATGACGTGGATTATTGATATAGCTTTACATTTAATGTGTATATGTGTCTTACCTTCTGTTCCCCGGAAAACGTTGGTAACATTGCTTGATAGTCAGACTATGTGCTAATTACGGAACGATGAAGTGATCGTTCATGCTGATAGATTTTGCTGCCTTTCTTGTATATAGAGCTAACTTTGTACATCAAATATTTTCATCACATTAAAGGCATTTGCAATCTAATATCAATAAAGGTAACGGTCACTAAAGTTTCGTAAACAAAGTTTCATATGGCCCTTCAGTATTTTAATCTGGAGAATGAAGGACATTATGCCTTTTTTTATGACTTCATCGAAATATTTATAACTTTAGTCAAATGGTCAGCTATGCAGTAAATCACGTTTTTTATTTATTTCGTACGATAAAATAAAATGACGGAATGAAGAATCATATGCAATTTTCAATGTTCTGTAGCTATTAATTTCAGAAAAGTTACATGTTTTCGTAGTGTTTATGCCAGTCATAATTTGAAACCGATTAATCGATTCTTTAGTTACTTATGTAGACATCTTCAGAAAGTTGAACCAATTTCTTTAAATTCAGGTTAATATCTACGCCGCCCAGGTTTCTATAGAACTCGTGAACGCTGATATAAAAAATATATGAGTGACACTGATGGTGAATTCATTACAATCTGATAAAATTCTGGAGACTATTACTTCATTGTCTGATGAAAAAAAATTCCACATTCTATCCGATTATCTTATATACTTTATTACCAAAAAACAGCAGTACGCAATATTGTTTAATTAAAAGTGTAAGAAGCCGACCTTGCGTAGTGTAATACGGGTCAAGTTTAGCGGATAGCAAAGTTCCATCTCATATGGTGGGAAGCTGCGAATAGAGATCAAAATTTCAAATGTTTGTATAGTCTATGGGACTTAACTACGGGGTCATCAGTCCCTAAACTTACAAACTACTTATGAACTACTTACGAACTAGGACGGCACAAATATCCATGCCCGAGGTGGTATTCGAACCCCCGACCGTAGTGGCCGTGGAGACCGTGACTGGAGCGCCTTAGTCCCCTCGGTCACCGCGGCCGGCACGAATAGAGATACGCAGTCGCGGACCAAAGAAAAACAAAAGGAAATCTACTTTTCATCTGGTTTGTAGCAAGCTGCAAAGTGGTCAGCGTCTGTTCACCTGCAGTGCGGCTGACATTTATATTCTGAAACTGACCATTCCAGCCTTTACAATCTGAGTCTTCTCATCGCCACGTAATTCCAGGTACAACAATCATGATGCATTTTGATAATCACAATATTAACCCAGGTGGTCAATCCACAGCCAGTATTACTGGCCAGTCTGGTTATTCGGATTCCGGGACGGCCAGATTAAAATACAGGATGATTCAACGAAGGAAGATGGAGTCCTATAGTAACCCAGGTGGTCAATCCACAGCCAGTATTACTGGCCAGTCTGGTTATTCGGATTCCGGGACGGCCAGATTAAAATACAGGATGATTCAACGAAGGAAGATGGAGTCCTATAGCCAACTTGAAACAAATACAATGTTTGCAACACTTAACATACAATCAATTTGCAGCCAGTTAAACTTCATAAATTGAGAGATAAATTAAAGGAACGGATGACTCAAATTTGGGCACTACAAAGAACACCAATTACAGACAATAACAACATCGATATCGGCAAGTATCCCCTTTTCAAAAGTAAAATTGATAAAAGAGTACCTAATAATGAATCACATCTGGAAGTTTCTTTAATGATTTGTAAAATATTTTAGACTAAATAACGGAGGTAAAATTCACCTGCAATTCACTAATGATATTTCATACACGTGGAACTAAAGCGTTCACTTTCACTAATGGCCATATGCCGCTTAATGAAGACATCCGTACAAACCTGAAGAAGTTACTGAAGCCTGGGAAAGCATCATATCGTGAATTCCCGCAAACCTTCTTAAACGTTTAATGGGTATTTTTAATTCCGGGGTAGGTAAGGAGAAAATTTAAAAACCGGCGGGTGGTTTTTTGCGCATCAATGGACAACCAAAATGCTAAAAGACTCATTGAAAGCCGGCCGCAGTGGCCGAGTGGTCTGCGGCGCGCCAGTCACAGTCTGCACGGCCTCTACGGTCGGGGGTTCGAATCCCCCTTCGGGCATGGATGTTTGTGTCGTCTTTAGTATAAGGTAGTTCATAAGTAGTTTGTAAGTTTAGAGGTTGATGACCCCGCAGTTAAGTCCCTTAAGCTTAACAAACACTTGAAAATTTTTGAAATTATTGAAACGAGCAAAATTTTTCACCTTAGACTCATGTTAACATATTTTAGAAAGAACCTTGGCGGGCAACTAACACAGTTATTGCATAATTTCAAATCAATCATGTAGCAATTTAAGACCACAACTACAAATAAATGTAAAATGTCCAAATTAAGAAAGACTCTAATATGGACGCTGACCATGATTTAACGAGAGTTATAGTAAAACATTAACCACAAAAACTCTTCAAAACAAAACAAGATACCCCAAATTGTCTCTGTAAAAATAACCCCAATTCCAGCACGGGACCTTTCGGCTTCTTAGCCTTCATCAGACAGTTACTGAAGTTCAGTCAAAGAACTTGCGTTGTCAATAAAGCAGAAGAGATATTACATACAGAAAAATAAATTATCTTCTTTGATGGAGCAGTTAAAGTGGCCATAGACTATACAACAAAGTTAAAGTGTAAATAAGTAATTAAATAAAATCTGTAAATTAATAGTACTGAAAGAGGGAGAACATAGATAATATACATCGAGAAACAGTGTAAGCATAAAGTCATACAACAATTACTACAGTGAATAAAATAAAAATTAAACAAGAACCTAATGTGTGAAGGGTTGTACAAAACACAAGGTGACACAAAATCTAAGAAATATGGCATAAATATTAGAAACCTGGCACACTATTTTAACTAAATAAACAAAATATAGGAGTGGGATAGGAGGGTATAGGTGGGGTGAATTGGAGGATTGTGAAGCTTAACAAATCAGAGGTATGCACTCTAATTGAAAAACGGTGAAAATAAATATATTCAATTATAGTGTTGCCGGCCGCGGTGGCCGAGGTGACTGAGGTGCTCCAGTCACAGTCAGCACGGCCACTACGGTCGGGGGTTCGAATCCCCCCTCGGGCATGGATATTTGTGCCGTCCTAGTTCGTAAGTAGTTCATAAGTAGTTTGTAAGTTTAGGGACTGATGACCCCGTAGTTAAGTCCCATAAGCTTAACAAAAATTTGAACATTTGAATTATAGTGTTCTCAATTAAATAAACAATTACTGTAAAGGCAGAGTACAGAATAATTTGGAATATTAGTACTAACAAAGAAAGATACAAGATAAATACTTCTTTACACTCTAACTGCTCCATCAAAGAAGATAATTTATTTTTCTGTATTTAACATCTCTTCTGGTTTATTGACAGAGCAGGTTCTTTGACTGAACTTCAGTAAATGGACGATGATGGCCTAAGAAGCCGAATATCGATTAACAAAATAAACAAACCTGTAGAACAAACACAAAATAGTGTATTTTAAATTTCATAAATCCGTTAACTTTTATTTAAATGGTATATCAGTGAAATCTGCATGCCATAAAGCCAACTAAATACACAGTATTTACAATTATAAACAACTTCAATTGGAGAGAACACATAGGAAATTTTGTAAGGAAGGCGAACCAAAGGCTACCTTTCATTAGCAGAACACTTAGAAAATGCAGCAGTTCTTCTGCGATCACTGCCTGCAGTTCACTTGTGTGTCCCTATTTGGCGTTTTGCTGTGCAGTGTGCTGTGCTGTGGGTTTCCCACCAAGGGGGATTGATGGCGGATATAGGGAAACTTCAGAAAAGAACAGCTCGTTTCGTATTATCGCGATATAGGGAAGAAAGTGTGACAGAAATGATGGACGAGTTGGTTGGAAAAATAAAGGCGTTATTCGCTGAGACGAGAGCTATTTACGAAATTTCTTTCACCAAGCTACACCTCCAAATTCGAAGATATTTTGTTAGCACCTACCTACATAGGGAGACGTGATCATCATAAAAATCAGATAGAAAACGGTAAATTTAGCTAATCCTTTGTTGCATCCACTATTAGAGAATGGAACAACAGTTAAACATCATAAAAGCTGTTGAATGTACCCTCCGGCACAGACTTAAATGTGATTTGCAGAGCAAATATGTAGATGTTGATGAATTATGGAACATGGCAAAAATGGACGTGCATAGTGACAAGCTACTATCGAAGAGGAAGTAATTCGCTCAAATGATACAGTAATGTCAGGAAATCCAAGCAGTAAAGTGAAGAATCGAAATCACTTGCTAACACATTTTAAGATCGGATTTCCGATTTCTCAATCCTGGCACACAAATAGAACTTCAAACATATACAATTAATTTTGTATATACTAAGAAACAAACGACGACCATAGTACTTCATTTTGTGATAGGGGAATGTATGTATATTTATTTTCTTTCATATCATATGTTTATTACTCTACTAGATTACCGATGGAAGTTGTCTCTAAGATATCATATCCAGGAACTCCTGTTCTCTTAATAGAGAGATCTTTGCTCTCTAACAAGGAGACCACATGGGTATCGGATTTTAGTATTTATTTATATTTATGATTGTGAAGTTCAGAACTTAAATGACAATCGCCCAAACCCATTCGACGCAACTCTGAAAAATTCTTGAGAAAATCGACTTTGAAATTTTGCAAAGTGCACGTAAGTACCAGTAACTAAAAGGGTTGCAGCTCTGTCGGCTTACCTCAGGTGGTAGCGTAATTGCGTCACAACCATAGAGTCGGCGGTTCGAATCCCAGTGGGACACACACACACACACACACACACACACACACACACACACACACACACACACACACACGCACACACAACACACACACACACACACACACACACACATACAGGGTGTCCCAACTATCTTGTCCACCCAAAATATCTCTGGAACAATAACAGCTATTGGAAAACGACTTTCACCGGTATCAATGTACGGGCCCATGAATGTACATATTTGGAAACATTCTAAAACGAAAGCAAATGTGTTTTTAACACAAACTTGTGTTTTTTTAAATGGACACCCTATATTTTTTCTTCAGATATCAATAGCATGACAAATCACATAAACAATGGCATTGATTGCATCGCAATATTCCAATTACATCCCGAGACACTGCGACGAGAAGTTGACGCTTGAAAAACCCGAAATACACTGCTAGCGCACGGCCTGAGGCTCAGGCGTGAACCCCATGCTGCCCGTAATCGCGATGTGATTGACATGCGTAATCGCACTTCCATACTTATCAAGAGGTCCGAAACGAATAATACGGTCTGCTGCCATCAACTCTCATAAGCACATAATGGCTTCCCTCTTGCACGTTTTATGTGTCTACGTACACAATATGAACCAGTACCGATCGGTATACACCAGTCAGATTGTCTTATGTATCCTTCACACCCAAAATAAGGTTTATCGAATGCGTTAAATGACCCATTGTGCCTTCCGCTCACTCGTTCATCCAGGGCCTAGCTCTACCTAGACACGTGTCCAACGTAGTTCCCACTTCAGCCACAATTACCACTTCGCCTTGTTTGTGATTTGCGACCCATGCAAACTCCTGTACTCCACCACCCTCCAGGCATCCCATTTGTTGTTGCTTTGGCGTGCAGTACACCGCTTGCCAGTGTAATCGTGCATCAGTGTAATCTAGTGACGGCACGGACGTAGTACACATTGTGAATAAACATTGCATTGGAACTTATACTGTATTATGTACACACATGAAGGTATGGTAGAAATGCTGCTGACCTATGGAGAATGTACGCTGACGGGAAATACGTTATTAGATTGCTTGTTTGTTTATAGTACTGTTAGAGAACATTATGATTATTACGTTAATATGTCTGTTTTTACCCTACTCTACATACCTGTACTGTACCCTGTTGTAGGCGGGCGAAATTCTGTTCAGACAGAACGACTGTTCAGAAGACGATTCCCTGACAAGCCATCGCCTTCGCGCCGGTTGTTTGGTCGTCTCACATCTCGTCTACGAGAAACGGTAAGCTTAAATCCAAGACCTAGACATCGTCCTAGAACACGCACAGATGAACGTGCTGACGTTGCTGTGCTCGCTACCGTAGCTGTGAATCCTCACATCAGCACACGTCAAATTGAACGTGAAGTTGGTGTGTCGAAATCAAGTGCACAGCGTATTCTTCAACGTCATAAATTTCATCCTTAGCATGATCATTTACACCAGGATCATCATGGAAATGACTTCAGCAACAGGGTAATGTTTTGTCGGTGGGCTCAGTAAAAACTTCTGACTAATCCAAATTTTTTCGCAGATGTTCTCTTTACCGACGAGGCATCATTCTCCAACTAAGGAATTGTCAATATGAGGAATATGCATTATTGGTCCGCAAACAATCCAAAATGGCTCCGTCAGGTAGAGCATTAGATGTTCAGATGTTTCTAAATCTTATGGGACTTAACTACGGGGTCATCAGTCCCTAAACTTACAAACTACTTATGAACTACTTACGAACTAGGATGGCACAAATATCCATGCCCGAGGGGGGATTCGAACCCCCGACCGTAGTGGCCGTGCAGACCGTGACTGAAGCGCCTCAGTCCCCTCGGCCACCGCGGCCTGCAGGTAGAGCATCAACGTCCGTGGAAAGTAAATGTTTGGTGTGGGATTACTGGAGATACCGTTATCGGACCTTTCTTTGTAAATGGCGTCCAAAATGGCAGACAGTACTCCAGATTTATACGACACAATCTTCCTCTTCTCTTGGACACCGTACCTCTGAACAGGAGAATGGTCATGTGGTATCAGCATGCCGGATGCCCTGCACATAACGACTTAAGAGCACGACAGCTTCTGAACCGTAAGTTCCCTGGTAGGTGGATTGGACGTGGTGGCCCAGTTAGGTGGCCTGCCTGATCTCCGGACCTTACACCGCTGGATATTTTTCTTTGGGGAGCAGTGAAGGATGCTGTTTACCAACATGAACCAACAACACCAGAGGACATGAAGCAACGAATTATTGATGCTTGTACAGCCATCAAAGAGGAAACAGTAGCACGAAGTAGGGCATCCTTCTTCCGCAGAGTGACCCTATGTATGCAAGCCAATGGTTATCACTTTGAGCATGATATGTGAACGCTATCTTTGGTATGTTGTGCTGGTATCACAGTGCAAGTTTCTACCAAGGGCCATTTTACCCAGTGATGTTCAGAAACATTTGTTTGAAACAATTTGTCATGTAACGCATTAGGTAAACATAACATTGATAATTATGTGTTAATGAAACTAATTGATTAAACATGTTTACATTCATCTTCTATATCTTACCTGAACTTCCCAAATCAAAACATTTTTACCTAAACAACGGTAAAACCTTTAGTCAACTTGCTCGTTTCACTAAAACCATCAACATGAATTTTACTATTATGAGTAAATTATTGCCGGCCGCGGTGGCTGAGGGGACTGAGGCGCTCCAGTCACGGTCTGCACGGCCACTGCGGTCGGGGGTTCGAATCCCCCCTCGGGCATGGATATTTGTGCCGTCCTTAGTCTTAACTAGTTCATAAGTAGTTTGTAAGCTTGGGGACTGATGACCCCGTAGTTAAGTCCCATAAGTGCTACAAACATTTGAACATTTTTGAGTAAATTATTCACTGTCACTTGCGCTAGATCTACAGTAAAGTGAAGTTTTAACGTTGAACGACATTACCTTTTTAGTAACGGATTAACGATAAAGCGAAGTTAACTTTGTGATTAACGTTGCGGTACACAGGTATGTTACAGAACCACAATACCCCTAGCCTATGGGCTAAATACCTGCTGGAATGTACGACTTTAATGCAGGATGGCAGCAGACTGTATTATTCGTTTCGGACCTCATGGTAAGTATGGATATGCGATTACGCATGTCAATCACATCGCGATTACGGACAGCATGGGGTCCACGCCTGAGCCTCAGGACGTGTGCTAGCACCGCATTTCGGGTTTTTCAAGCGTCAACTTCGCGTCGCAGTGTCTCGGCATGTAATTGGAATATTGCGATGCAATCAATGCCATTGTTTATGTGATTTGTCATGCTATGGATATCTGAAGAAATAATATAGGGTGTCAATTAAAAAAACATAAGTTTGTGTTAAAAACACATTTGCTTTCGTTTTAGAATGTTTCCAAATATGTACATTCATGGGCCCGTACATTGATACCGGTGAAAGTCGTTATCCAATAGCTGTTAATGTTCCAGAGATATTTCGGGTGGACAAGATAGCTGGGACACTCTCTCTCTCTCTCTATATATATATATATATATATAAACTAACACTTGCACCGAAATATTGCGGAAACGGAAAGTGTGATTGATGTGCGGTTTTCACAGATTGGATTGGTAGTCAAGGACTGGTATTGTTAGCCAATAAAGAGATTGTAAAAATACCTAGAAAGTGTATTTTTATGCAAACATACAATTTTTCAAATGGAACAATGGTTGTTTCTATCATGCACTGGAAGTTTTGACATCAGCTGTGAACAAAGAATTTTGAATGACATTTTTATCACGTTTAGTTTGGCAGCTACAACCATTCAAAGTTTTGGGGGTGGAGGCTACTGCAGCGTACCTGACTGGCTGGTGGTCATGATACAATGGGCCTTGCCCCAGGGGCTAGCCACTCGGCCAGTTAGCTACGCTATTGCAGCCCCCGCTCCAGAAACTTTGAACGGTTCTAGCTGCCAAACTAAACGTGATAAAAATGTCATTCAAAATTCTTTGTACACAGCTGGTGTCAAAATTTCCAGTGCGTGATAGAAACAACCATTGTTCCATTTAAAAAACCGTATGTTTGCTTAAAAAATACACTTTCTAAGTAATATTACAATCTGATTGTCGGCTAAAAATACGAGCCCCTAACTACCGATCCATTCTGTGAAAAACGCACATCAATCGCACTTTATGTTTCCGCAGTATTTGCGTTGAAAGTGGTAGGTGATTCACCCTGTATATATATTCGTTTTCGCATTCAGTTATATAATACATTTTGAGATCTCTAATTCTACGTGTTGCTTCTGTTTTTGTTTATGTGTATGTGGACGAGTTGAAAACCTTGTCCTCATGTAAAACGGTGGTTGAAGAGGGTAGCTTTTTGGAAAGCCATTAATAGCTAGGGAGATGACTTTCCAAATACAGTGCCGTAGCTTTTCACAAACTGAACAATCAAAGACCACTGTTGTCAACTAATAGTGAAGCCAATACAGTAAAAAATGTAACTTAGACTATCATACCATAAAATATAGAAAATTACGAATAAACAAAAACACGTACACTTTTCGTAAAACTTACCATTAGATATTAAAATTGTGTAAGTATTCCAAAACAACGGATAAAATAAAATAAAAAAAAAACAGCCATGACAAGATTCGAACCACCAACACTAGGGTTGGAAGGCCTGAACGCTACCACCTGAGCTACACGACACATTTCCTTTGCGGACTTTGAAGTCGATTTCCCGGAACATTTTTGAGAGTTGCGGCGAATGGCTTTGGCTGATTGTTATTTAAGGTCTGAACTTCACATACAAATGTTCAAATGTTTGTAAATCTATTGGACCAAACTGCATGGTCATCAGCCCCTAGTTTACAAACTACTTTAACTAAGGTAAACTAACATAAGGACAACACACACACACACACCAATGCCCTACGGAGGACTCGAACCTACGACGGCAAGCAACCGCGCGCTCCACAGCGAGGCGCCTTAGACCGCTTGGCTACTCCACCGTAGTGAACTTCACATACCACACATATAAAGAAATTCTACAATCTGATACCCATGTGGTCTTTTTGTAAGTGAAATAATTAAAAACGAAGTACATCAACCATATGTGTGAGACTCTACATAATATTGACCCCCAGGGGGCTAACGGTTCTTTCGTGAGTACGTGCGTGGCGAGCACGGGACCTCGAGTTAATGCCTTCCTTCTTTACTTCCCGGAGTACAGTTCCTCCCATTCTTTCCTATCCTCACTCTTTCCTTTCCCCGCCGGGGGACTAATTACCGTAGCAGTTTAGCCCCCTTTCTTGACCAAACAACCCAACCTCATATATTGATCCGATGTTATGTCCAACATTTTTTTAGATGGCTCTGTAATGAAGGTTCGTCTTTATCTGTTTCACTGTCCATTCATGTTGTAGCCAGCAAACCCCAAATTGTTTAGCCTCCAGGATCGTGATTTTCGATTATCACCACCCGGAAGATACGTCCCACGGACGTAGGCGAACGTTAAACAAATATTAACATTAAAAAAATCAAATGTTTTTGAACATATGGGACTCAACTGCTTGGTTATTAGTCCCTAGCTTACAAACTAAATAAACTAAGGTAAACTAACCTAAGGACAACACATACGTCCATGCCCGAGGGAGGCCTCGAGCCCCCGACGGCGAATATTAACATAACATTTGCTGTCTCTTTCTCTCTAGCAATTACATGGGGCCGTTGTATTTTGGAAGTTTCTTTCAGATACGTAAGCTTTAGTGGTAATCGCTTCATCTGTCTCTCTTTCAACTGATATTATACCTGTATAAATGGTTTTGTGAAGTTAAGTTTCGGTACCGTATCGTGATCGTAAGTCACGCGTTAGTGTGTACGTTTCGAGTCAAAATACTGCCTTCTATAGATCTAGACTAATCCCTGGAAAAGAAATATTTAAACAATTTAACAGAATTAGGTTGAAAAAGGAGAAATTTTTATTAAAACTAAATAGGGACAATATTGGTAGACATGTAAGTTTTCGGTTAAATTATACTTTGCTCTTTCTCTTTCCAATTCAGTACACAGCAGGACGGAGTTAAAGCTACTTTCTCATTAAAAATGCATATTTGCTATGAATAATGTCTGTTACTATACTGCTTTTTTTGTACAGTGGTAGGATTGTGTATACTTTATTTATTTATTTGCCGTGTTATTGATCTTGGTCACAGGGACTAATGGCTTAAATTTCTTGTAAAGCCCTCAGTAACTGTGTTCGTGGGTTGAAACTAACTGTTCTCCGGTCTGTTTATCGGTAGATATCTGAGTTGTCACACGGTCGATGTCCGTATCCTGATTGACATGCCATATCTTGAAAGCTGGCACGGATTGACAACTGAGTAGACACATACCTGTGAGCCATTTTCTGAGCCGGCCGCGGTGGCCGAGGTGACTGAGGCGCTCCAGTCACGGTCAGCACGGCCACTACGGTCGGGGGTTCGAATCCCCCCTCGGGCATGGATATTTGTGCCGTCCTAGTTTGTAAGTAGTTCATAAGTAGTTTGTAAGTTTAGGGACTGATGACCCCGTAGTTAAGTCCCATAAGCTTCACAAACATATGAACATATGAACCATTTTCTGAATCTTTTCGAAGCGTGCAGCTCACGCCGCTGCGAATGCCGCCTGCTGCGCCAGCTCAATCACTCGCCCCGCGGGAGGCTCCTGGGCTGCTTATTGCTGCTCCACAGCAGTGCCGGCAACCACCCTACATACAAAGCATGCACTGAATGCCAGTTGTATTTCGTAGGAAGCGATCATTCATTCAGAAAGACGGAGTCTGACGCGTAAATTCATATACAGCCAATACACTTATGTCAAGAAGGAAAGAACTGTAGAGGCTTTTAATCAAATTGCGTGGTTATGGTATATCGCACCAAATTTGCGACTGGATAGGGGATTTCCTGTCAGAGAGGACACAGTTTGTAGTAATCGATAGTAAGGCATCGACTAAAACAGAGGTGATATAGGGCGTTCCACAGGGTAGTGTTATTGGTCCTCTGTTGTTCCTTATTTACATATACGATTTGGGAGAAAATCTAAGCAGCTCTCTAAGGTTGTTTGCAGATGACGTCGTCATTTACCATCAAGTAATATCATCTAAAGATCAAAACCAACTGCAGAATTATCTAAATAAGATATCACTATGGTGTAAAAATTGGCAATTGACTCTAAATAATGAGAAGTATGAAGTCGTCCACTTGAGTACGAAAAGAAATCCGTTAAACTTTGTTTACAAGGTAAATCAATCAAAGGTGAAGGCCGTAAACTCCACTAAATACGTAGGAATTACTATTACTTCAAACTTAAACTGGAAAGAACACGTAGATAATATCTTGGGAAAGGCGAACCAGAGACTGCGTTTTATTGGCTGAACCCTTAAAAGATGCAACAGTACTACTAAAGAAACTGCATACACTACGCTTGTTCGTCCTTTTTTGGGGTATTGCTGCCCAGTGTGTGATCCTTATCAGGTGGGTTTGACGGAGGACATTGCAAGAGGGGAAAGAAGGTCAGCTCGTTTTTTATTGTCACGACACAGGGGGGACAGCGTCACGGAAATGATACAGGATCTGTCATGGGAATCATTACAACAACGGCGTTTATCGCAGCGGCGTGGGCTACTTACGAAACTCCAATCGCCAACATTCTCCTCCGAATGCGAAAATATATTGTTGACTCCCACTTACATAGGTAGAAATGATCATCAGAATACAACACGAGAAATCAGAGCTCTAACGGAGAGAATCAGGTGTTTCGTTCGTCCCGCGCGCTTTTCGAGAATGGAATGGGAGATAAAAAGTATGAAGGTGGTTCTGTGAACCCACTGCCAGGCACTTAAATGTGATTTGCAGTGTATCCCTTGAACATGTAGATGTAGTTAGAAGGATGGAAGGTTGATTAGTGTTTACTGAGCCATTGAAAGCGTGGTCATTGGAGATGGAGCTGACACTCGGATTTTTCGGTGAGGCTTGGCAAAGAAATTGGCCGTGTGTTTCAAAGGAACCATCCCGTCAATTCCCTGGTGTGATTTAAGGAAGTAACGGGAAAACTAAATTTGTATGGCCAGAGGTGGATTTGAACCAGCGTCCTCCCAGCGTACCCTTAAACATTTGTAATGAATAATGTCTTCAGTTGTCGTCGGCTGCCGTGAAAGTACCGTCTGGGCACCTTAGGTAATCTATACGCAAGGCATTACCTGTTAGTGCATTGAAATAAATAAGTGGAGGAAGTTAAATATGTGAATCTGGTAGTTCGACCTGGGTCTCCTGCTTACTTACCCGTCGCACTGAATATTAGGCAGCTTTTAATATTGTTCAGGTAGATAGTTTCTTTACGGCCGTGGGATCGTTTTGGTTCTACTTTGAGCGGTCAGTTCTGGTCTCAGTATTTCTTCATTAAGGGCAGCGAGTCCTTAGCACTGAACGTCCGCCACCGGGGACACAGTGATCGCGTGGAATATTTTAACATCCATATCCTGCAGACTCTCAATGTACCTACACACCACAGACGTAGTACCCATGTCCACTTTCATCCAGCAGACAGGTTATTGACCCTCAACGCATTAAAGTTATGAGTTACATATTTCTTATCGGACAAAGGAGATCCGAGTTAGAATTTCGGCTGGGCCCAAAGTTTCTTCTTTCGTCAGTGATTTGTTTCAATGACCAACAACACCTAATTTCGTAAATTCCTTGTGTCTTCTTATTCAGTGTTCAACTCTGAGGTTGGTTTGCAGCAGAGCGCCATTCCTCTTTTCTGTCTGCCTACCTCTTCATTTCCACATACCTTTTATATCGATCGTCATGTATGATATCCTTTGTCGCCCCCGTCAGTTTCTTCCCTCAATAGCTCCTTCTGCTTTTTTTCCAATGATGTTATTGTGTCTTAGGATGTGCCCTATAAGTTTGTCTCGTCTTGTTCGGAAGTTCCTCCACAGGGATGGAATAATCTGTGTATAGGGGTTAAGGCTATCTCAAATGCCCAAAGTCCTCGTACTATTAAGGTACTCTAGCGTGGTTTCCGAATCTAGTCCACAGTAGAATATATATGAGACTAGTTGGTACATCCAACAAATATCAGTGCCAATATCCAGGATATCTAAGCTTAGATATAAACGCGATATGCAGTGTCCGTGTTTATTGATAGGACTAAGCAAATGTCCTTCAGACATGCATGCATGTCTGAAGGTCATTTTCTTAGTTCTATCAATAAACACGGACAAAGCACATCGTATTTGAAATCAGTCATGGCTTACGACAAATGTAATATTAAGTCTCACCCTGTGCGGGAATTACATCATAGAATGTACGAGCACTCATGGGCAGTAGACAATGTGTGGCATATGAAGGTTTGGGTCGTTCCGGGAAGGGTACGTAATGGAAACGCGACCGCTCGCGATAAGCGGAAAATCCGGGTTCGAATCCCGGCCGGGCACAAATTTTCATATGTCACCCTAACACCATACAGCTGATGCTGATTAATATTCGCAACTGCGAATACATTTCTTGTATTTAGATATAAATGTAATTCGTCAGCTTCTCTCAAGGGAATATGTATCCAGGTCAGAGCAGTTGTATCATCTTGGTAGTAACAGGATGCATACCTACCAGCTATTTGTTAACATTACTCTACTTTTTTGTCAGTGTACTAAACTACTATACCCTGTGTACCCCTGAAGTTTTATTTCAATTTTTCTCCTCAATATATTGGTTTCTGTTTTCCTGACACACATCATATTTTAATGGCAATGTTGGTAGTTCATAACAGCATTAGCCGGCCGCGGTGGCCGAGGGGACTGAGGCGCTCCAGTCACGGTCTGCACGGCCACTACGGTCGGGGGTTCGAATCCCCCCTCGGGCATGGATATTTGTGCCGTCCTAGTTCGTAATTAGTTCATAAGTAGTTTGTAAGATTAGGGACTGATGACCCCGTAGTTAAGTCCCATAGGCTATACAAACATTTTTTAACATAACAGCATTACGTTTGAAGGAATCCTCAACTACCACCACACAATAATTGCAATACTGTGCACCCAGAACTGAAACAGAGGCAGAATATCATTTGACTTATTGATAAAGGGCATTGAAAGCTCAGTTCTCCGCACTGTATTACTTGAAACGTTCATTTCATATGCAAGTAGTCAGCTGCTTATATTAAAGCATCTTGTTAAGCTTAAGGGACATAGATATTAAAGTATCTCCTACCCCTATATGAAAGACACATTCCATAGCCACTAAGGTCACCAATTCGTATACCTATGGCTAATTACCTGTGGGGAACTTTACTGACTATTCCGTTTTTTAATAATGAAATGAATTTTGCGATTAAACTATCGAGTCCAAATTCACATCCAATTCACCACGGTTAAGTGTCTGTGTAATGACACTGCAGGGTATATACGCTGTCAGTGGATCAGATAATTAACGTAATCGAATCCACGTTTTACAAAAAGAAACGTCCTTCACACCCAAAACCTTTGCTGTACGCCCATCTACTGATTTTAGAAAATAATGCATAATTTCCTAATAGAACTCCATCGGTGGTAATCTGTCCTATCAATGAACCCCTGTGTTGTCTTGAATTTTGTGTATTAATATTAACACAACTATATACATTTCCGAAAAATACCACTGTGCTGTTGAAAATCAAATTTGAATGCATGCTGTCGACTATAAGATTGCATGTTTTACTCACTGCAGTTTAATTCACAGAATCGAAATAACTTCCACAGTAAACGATACAAGCGCAAATTAACATAGAATACAGAAACATTCAGAATGTTTATCAACATCATCAACTATTTGCTAAAAATACCGAAAAGTACAAGGAGATAGGTTCACATTTCGCCTGACAAAAGAGTAGAAAATTGCAATGTTATTGGTATAATGAATGGGTAACCATTAATAAAAAAATTAATCAGATAAAGCCGGCCGCAGTGGCCGAGCGGTCTGCGCCGTGCCAGTCACAGTCTGCACGGCCGCTACGGTCGAGTTTCGAATCCCCCCCTCCGGTATGGTTGTTTGTGACGTCTTTAGTATATGGTAGTTCATAAGTAGTTTGTAAGTTTAGGGACTGATGACCCCGTAGTTCAGTTCCTTAAGCTTAACAAAAATTTGAATCAGATAAAGTATTTCAACATTCCACAACAATTATTTTGACTTCTTCCTGTTAATAATGTAGTGTTTTGAAGTTTTGAATAATATAGAAGATCATTATATTACTTTTGAATGTATTAATTGGTGTTATATTTATTGGTTAGAAATCTTCACTAGTTTAAAGTTATTAACGTTTAGTCAAACGAACGATATCATTCGACATACATAAATGTTCAAGAAAATTTAATACACTTAGCAGGGATAGAGTGGCGAATGCATAGCAACCAGCAGAGGTACAATCATGGCATATACTATTAATACAAACGCGCGCTACTAGTTCTTCGAGGCGAAATAGAATTAAAATCCAACTCATCGTGAAGAAGCACGTATTATCAAATTTATATATAGGAAAAAAATTGTCGAATATCTTCAAAAATTAAAAGAAAAACTAACAATACATACTTTATCATTTCTTGTTATTTTCATTAATCCGAGGGTAACTAAATCACAATACGTACTTCTACTACTCAAGTAGTTCATGAAACTGTCACCAGATGTCTGATCCTTATCACATAGTTTTCAAAATGTTAAGATCCACTCACCAATGGCCTATCTCTCCTACTTTCTCTAATGAGCGTCGAAGCTAAAATTTTAAATCGCTGTTCTAATTTACTGCACATTGTGGTGCCATTGTTGCGGTTATTAACGAAATCTGAGACTCATATCGATACCAACGCATAAATGCTCTTAAGTGTTTTCTCCTCAAGTTACTTAAACAATGAATATTATCAGTTCGTCGCACCGTACTATATTTCAAACGATGTTAGTTTACTAAAATATCTCTTTGTAATGTTTACCTAAAGATTTCTGATCGCGTTGTACTGGAGATAATCATCGTCATTAAGTCATTAATGGATTTTAAGGAAAGTATAAAATAGATTATCGACACAAGTTTGGTTAGGAGATTATACTACAGGAAAGTGGAAGTTCTTTTGCAACATGATTAACCGAACAAAAACCAACTTTGCGTTCCCCTTCCACAGGAAGTTAGTTTTACGTTCTGAAAATATTTTTCCTCGCTCTGCAAGCAGAAGGCCTAAGGCAGACGACTGCTGTAGAAATATTCTGCTGAGTGTACCCATATTTACCGTTTACTCCAGATCGCGACCTGTGTATCCGTGACCTCGAATTTACTAATTAAAACTCTATTAAACGAAATTTTCGCCGACCAACTTAGTATCGTTCCATTATCGGAGAATCGTACACTGCTTGGCATCCAAACCGCAACACAAAGAAGAACCTGAAATATCACAAAAAATTGTAGTTGGGAGATAATCACATGGTTGAAAATACAGCACCATATGAAGTGAAGAATGATGGAATCGATATTGAGCCTAGGTTCCATTACTGGCTCTTACCAGTACAACACACCTCGGCATTGAGTCAAAGTGTTTCTGAATGGGTTCTTGGTGTTTATTAGTTCATGATGCCGTAATTGACCTGGACCAGTAAAACAAGTATTTAAAAAATTCAATTTATAGTATTTGTTTTATATCACTGTCAAGCTTACGCCCAAACCACACAAAAATAACCAGTTTAACTTTTATTTTCACCCTTGGAATATTGAATTACATAGCCTTACATGCCTCTACCACAGCGGATGAGGTGAGAGAAGAGCGAGGCCTAGGTAGCAATGTTATGCAAATGGCAAAGAGAAAGTCTTTAATATTGCTTGCTACGTGCGGTTGCGCGACGTCATGTTTTAAACCTTTAAGGCATGAATTTTTATTTGAAACTATAAAAACTACCACGATTAATATATAGTGAGTATATACTGAGAAAAATGTTTTAAAAAATTCCTTAAAATTATTATGCACTACTAGCAACAAACCGCTCATAGCTGGTCAGTTATATAGTGCTTCCATGATGTACCAAACGCAGTAAATGTCATTATTGTGCCACTGATCTTCTCATAAAGCACACCTTAATACAGTGGTAGAATGTGGTTGACTACTTTAACATGGCAAAGGAAGTACACTAAAATAAACAAACGCACATGTTGCGAATAACTCAGTGCAGTTAACTGTCGAAGTGATTCGGTAGCACTCTGCAACTTCTAATTTCTGGGACGTGCTTCTTGCATATGTAAATGTATATACACATCTACAAATGAATTTTTGGTAAAATGTTGATCAGTTTGAGAGCTAATGGAAGAAATTACGTATGTAGCTGATCAGGTACACTGTGCATTAAAGGGTTAATGTAATAGAGACGTGAGGCAAACGGATCTTAGTTTTAAAATGTGTTTACCTCTCGCTGAAGTAGGTAATACTGTTTCTGTGAGTCACAATGGTACAGTGTGACAAATACGGGTTACTGCGATTAAGTATCGGTTAAAATATCGTATCAGAATATCCATCTGGCTTATAAGCACACGCAAGTAGACGTTATATGCAGTGTAAGCAATGTTTAGGAAGAAAGGAAGCTTGTGGGTTTAACGTCCCATCGACAGCTTGGTCATTAGAGACGGAGCTAACGCTCGGAGTTTTGGGTAAGGATGGGGAAGGAAATCGGCCGTGCCCTTTGAAAGGAACCATTCCGGCATTTGTCTGGAGTGATTTAGGGAAATCACGGAAAACCTAAATCTGGATGGCCGGGGTTGGATTTGAACAACCGCCCTCCCGAATACGAGTCCAGTGCGTTACCACTGCGCCACCTCGCTCGGTATAGGCAATGTTTACTTCGGAATACTGTTGAGGAGATAACTATTTTATTTATGTTTCAAAGAAGTCTTAGAGATTCTGCCTTATGGTGGTAGTGGGTTCAAGCTCCCCTCCACGTTCCATTAAGAGGAAATATTTGGTAATTGTATTTTAACGAACACTAAGGCTTGAGAATTTTCTAGACTTGTTAATATCATTCTATTTTGTTTTTAGTTATGCATTCAATATATCAACGAACATTATAAATTCATTCTCTTTTTGTTGGTGAATGGAGGGCGGTGAATTTATCTTCTTGTGCTTTCCTGTATTCCTAGCAAATAGTTGATAATATTAATACCCATTCTAAACGTTTCAACAATTTATGTCACTTTGTGCTTGTGTAGTTCACGGAGACAATTCATTCTAATACTATATATTAAAATAAGGTGAATAAAACGTGAAACACTACTGTCGAGTCACTGGACTCAAATTCAGTTTTCAAAAGCACGGTGTTTCTTTGTCCTGCTATTAATGCATTTGAACTAAAAAGAGATTCGATAGCATGGATACTGTAAAATGAAATTAATTTCACGCATCGCCGGCCGCGGTGGCCGAGGAGACTGAGGCGCTCCAGTCACGGCCTGCACGGCCACTACGGTCGGGGGTTCGAATCCCCCCTCGGGCATGGATATTTGTGCCGTCCTTAGTCTTACTTAGTTCATAAGTAATTTGTAAGTTTAGGGACTGATGACCCCGTAGTTAAGTCCCATAGACTATACAAACATTTGAACATTTTTTTGACGCATCAATTTATTCCACATACCTTCAATCGAAAGGGAAGTAGATAATTTTTTCATTGGGGTGAGGGTGGAGTTTCAGGTGTCTTGCCGGAGGAGTTCAGTTGCCTTTCGCCGCGGAGGAAGGGAAGTATCCAAAGTATCTGCAGCTGAAAACAGTAGGAGGCGAGGTACTGGCGAATGTAAAGCTGTGACGACGGTCCGTGAATCATGCCATGATAATTGAGTCGATAGAGTGCTTGCCTACGAAAAACAAAGGTCCCAGTCTCGAATACCGGTCCAGTACACAGTTTTATATGCGAGGAGTTTCATATATGTGCACACCCAAATGCACAGTGGAAATATTCTTCTGTCAAGCCGTTTATAATTGAACTAAAATAAAGTAGAGGCTCATTGGATATGGCTCTGGAATGTGGAGCGTTGGGAGTCCCTGATTCCCTTGCCCCTCGTTATCCATGCCCCTGTCTGTCGGCGACAGATTTGGGAATTTTGATGAAGGTTAGGGTATCTTATTATGACGCTGTCAGTTTATAGGTTTAGACGAGGTATGTCCTATTAAAAGATGGCAACATGAAACTTCTACACGAGAGAAAACAGCAGAGGACCGAGCATGTTTAATACTTTCTCTTCTGCCGTTATACTTAACTCAGATACTACCAGCCGTTATCTACCCGATGGCTCGCGATACCATCACGCCCGAAATAAACATCACTGTGTTTCTCAATATAGGCGAAACAGTTCCGTTTTACTTCCCAAAAGCAAAAATCATGTGAATCTCCGAGGCTGCTATTCGTCTACGAAATCCAAAAGCAGTAAATATAGGCTGCCAGGTTGATGTCGATTTTCTTGGCTTTCGGAAGGCGCTCGATATGGTTCCTCGTGTCGCCTAATAAAAATATGAAGTTACGTAGTATCATATTAACTGTGTGGTTAGAGGAATTTATTGCCTACTGAACACAGCATGCCATTCTTAACAGAGGTGAGTACTCCGACCTGAAAGTAAGATCTGACGTGCTACAAAGAGGTGTTATAGGACAACTACTTTTCACAGTACGTATGTATAACCTAGTATATAACAAAGAACGTTGTGATGGGGCTGACATGGAGCCATTTATTTCACATATATTAGGTGTTAAAGAAGTTATCTTGGTTGGAGAACTGCGTGACGCAATAGTAGAAAGGGTGAGGGAGAGAGACAGTAGATGAGCTTGTATCCCGTGGGAAAGCTCCGCCCCTATTGCAAGTAGAGATCTGATTGGCTCCCGCCTATACTAGTTGTCCGCCAAAACTTTAAGCTTCTTTTATTAATATTTAACTTTTCTATGTTTATTAAAAATTATCTATACACTTTCTGTAATGCTTTTGTGCTAAGCTATATTTTGGTTAATTCAAGGATTTAATTATTTGTACATTTTGTAATAAGTTGAACAATGTTAGGGTAGAAGTTTCGCTTGGCGCCAAAACGGTGGCTTGTGGCGCGCAGCGAGAGGCGGCGGCAGTCAGTCGAGCGCCGACCGCGATACCTTGCACATTCATGTCAGTTCAGTGCGGGCCAGGGACAATTTATAAGTTATGCAACGTTTATATTTGTAACATTACTCAGTCTGTATATTTGTGCTTGGATATACACTCGCATTTCTTCAATAAAAAAACAAGCACTGGCATCCTACAAAAGCAAAAGTTATTCGTAGTGCAGTACTTCCTAGGCACATCTCAACACCTCTTTTAGCATCACTTCAAGTACAACGGGCGTGCGACCTGTGTGCTTCACCTGCGCAATGGGACATCAACTACGACAGAAGACACAAGGTTAGTAAAAGAGTGAAATCAGACATGCACTGAAGTTGCATGTCGACACGGCACCTCGCGTGCAGTGCTGCCCCGTTTACAAACCAGGGCACTGGCACGAAGTGTGTTGGTAACAACACCGAGGATAGGCATGAAAAAGGGGAGGTGTTTAGGAACTTTGTCAACTATGCACTGACCTTCCCTCCCTGTCTTTAAAAACAAAAAACAAAAAAACAAAACAAAAAAACAAAAAAGCCCCGCCGTAACGTTCCACGAGGTTTTCGTGAATATGGCTGTAATATGCAAGAAAGACACAAGGGTGGAAATGGATGGTTTGATTTTTAAAGGGACTAAACGACTGCGGTTATCAGTCCCGGTAGAAATTATAGTAAAATCTGTAAGTAAAGCAAAGCATTTAGTGCTGATGGACAAGGCATAGTATCAAAAGCAGCTAGCGATTCATGATGGAATGGTCAAAACAATTACGGGATCAGCTGGCCGTTGTCAAGGCCACAGCGCAGCAGAGCTCACCGCCACTTACAAGTGTAACCGGCTTCGTAGTAGAAGAGACATATTTCTACAATTCTGTGCAGTTATTGCTTTAGTTTATTAAATTTATCGCGCGCCTTCGTGTATATTAGATTCGGAATCGCTTTAAGTAATTATCTGTTTAGAGTTTTATTCCGCCGTATGAATCGCGACCGTGTTGTCACTGATTCTAATCGAGTTTAGTTGATTTAGTAATGTTGAAAACAGGCAGTACTGAGATCACTCCAAAGTTCCAGCTCGCTGTTTTCATTTACTTGTGTATTAATTCTTACTTTCGTTACTTGTTTTAGGATTCAGTGGGGCCACTCTATGGTTTTTCTACATTCGCGTAGTTTTATAGCTGTGTATTGCGTTTCCCTTATTCCGTAGTCGTCTGCTTCATTTCCGTTAGAGTAGTACCTGCACTAGTCGTCATTGCTTACCATAGTCACTGTAGAGTCTATGCCGAACCTTTCTAGTCGTTCGTTTTTCTGGGTAGTGTAGACATGGATAGGGACTGTGACTGCTGGGTGCGGATGCAGGCTCAGTGGTTCAGTTGGTGACACTTCGCTTCCAGATTCAACTGTGTTAACCTCGGTTGCACAGCTGGAGACTGCGGTCGAGGGGCACCATTGGTGTGGGACGGCCGTTGGAACCGAACGGACGTCTGTCGCGTCCGGCAGTCCACCGATCAGACCGGGGCTCCGACGAGCCCCATCACTGTTCGCAGTGGTGCAGATACCACACTCGTGGTCGCGTGAGAGGTCGCCCCAGTACGTGTTAGGCAGCGAAAGACTTCCCGGGGGAACGAGAGTGAGGCCTCCCCGGTTCGTCTTACAACAGGTTCTGTGCCGAACAACGTTCCTGAGCCGGATTGTGCCTCTTATTCTCAGATAACCTGCCAGCCTGCGCGATCTGGGCTATCACAAAGGGTGGATTTGCTTGTAGGTGGGAGCTCCAACGTTAGGCGGGTAATGGAGCTCCTTAGAGATATGGCTGGCAAAGAGGGGAAAAAGGCCAATGTATACTCCGTGAGCATACCGGGTGGACGTATTCCAGACGTGGTACGGATCCTTCCAGATGCCATGAAGCGTACAGGGTGCAGCCAGCTGCAGATGGTGGTTTACATCGGTGCCAACGATTTGTGTCGCTTTGGATCGGAAGGGATTCTCATCGATTTTGAACGGCTATGTGAAGTACAAATGACTGCCAATCTTTCTTGCAATATGAAAGCTGAGCTCACCATTTGCAGCATAGTTGTCAGGACCGACTGTGGACCTCTGGTACAGAGCCGAGTGGAGGGTTCGAATCTGAGGCAAGGACGGTTCTGCGGCAGTATAAGCTGCAGATTCCTTGACCTGCGCTATAGGGTGGTTGGCTTTCGGGTTCCGCTGAATAGGCCAGGAGTCCACTAGACGCATGAAGCAGCTACACTAGTAGCTGAGGAAATTGAAACTTAAGTCATTATAAGTACCGAAAGATGGCTAAAGCCGGAGATAAGTCCAGCTGTATTTTTTTACAAAGGTACAAATGGTGTTCAGATAGGATAGATTGCATAAAAGAGGTGGTAGCGTATTTATTGCTGTCACAAGTGGTTTATATCTTCCATCTAAATAGAAATAGATAGTTCCTTTTACGTGTAGAGGATATACCTGACAACCGGAAAAAAAATAATTATTGGTTCATTTACCCGACCCCCTGACACAGACGATGATTGCAGAAATTTTCAAAGAAAGCTTGGATAGAATAATTTTAATTGGTAGCGACTGTAACATCCCCTAGATATGTTGGATATATTACATATTCAAACCCATCCTCCGAAAATGAGCTCCAGCAATTAGTTTATTAACCCACTAGGATAGTAAATGGTTGTTGGTTGGTTGGTTGGAGATATAAAGGGACCAAACTACTATGGTCATCAGTCCCTGGAAATGGTTGTGAAAATATAATTGACCTCTTAGAAACAAATAATGCGGAATTAATAAATAGTATCAAAACAGACACAGGGTTTAGTAAACACAGAGTTGTGGAGAGACTGAATACCTTATTTCCCAAATCTGCCAAAATTAAACGAAAAATTTATTTATTCAAAAAAGTAGATAAAAGTTATATTAACACTTTCAAATGTTCAAATGTTTGTATAGTCTATGGGACTTAACTACGGGGTCATCAGTCCCTAAACTTACAAACTACTTATGAACTACTTACGAACTAGGACGGCACAAATATCCATGCCCGAGGGGGGATTCGAACCCCCGACCGTAGTGGCCGTGCTGACCGTGACTGGAGCGCCTCAGTCACCTCGGCCACCGTATTAACACTTTCCTGAGTGACAATCTCCAGTCTTTCGAACTAACAATGTGAGTGTAGATAAGATGTGGCTTAAATTCAGAGATATGATATCGACAGCTATTGAGAGTTTTATACCAAAGAAATTAACAAAACAGGGAGCTGACCCGCTGCGGTACACAAAACACGTTAGATCACTATTGCAAAAAAAAAAAAAAAAAAAAAAAAAAAAAAAAAAAAAAAAAAAGAACATGCCAAATTTAAACGGACACAAAATCCCCAAGACTGGCAATATTTTACAAAAACTAGAATCACAGGTTGAATCTAAATTCGCGCACTCGGGCATTTCAGCGCGATTCCTCACCTGCCAACAACGAAAAATATCTCCCACAAAATTTCATCCTGCGCATATTTCTGCCAGTAAATGGACGTCAAAGACCGAGATGACTGTGTGTTCCATATGTCAGTGTGTTTCATAATTACACCAACAAACTTGTAAGGGATGTATCAGGCGTCTTGAGGAACAAAATGTGTATGGAAACCCATGCCCGGAAACGCCATTCGACGACGCTACGGAGAGTCCAAGTAAAGGTGCGATTCCGCACCCGACCGCAAGCAGCCCTAACAGGGATAATAAAATTTCCAATCATAGTAAACAGATTTTATAATCTACACTCTACATGAGAATACACACTATTGTTTATCTCGAATATCAAAATGGTATCGTGAAGCTAATACCTATAATCCGTATATACAGTGCCCTATAGCTGCTTCTATACGTAACTGTGCGAACAAACGAAACAAATTGCTGTAATCAGTAGCAAATAAACATTTCGCTGAGGATATTGTCTAAAGGACAGTACCTACACTAAACAAATACGGCAGTAAATTAATTATTTTACACAGCAGAGATTGAGTTAGACCTAACAATGTTAAGGCAACTGTTAGTCTTAATATTAGTATCACAAGTATAGCAAACTGACAATTTGTATCTTTTATGTACCATGCACAATGTAAAACCCTACCTATTGTAGCAAAAATGTTGGAAGCAGCGTTAGGAAAACACTGTCACCTATCCGACTGCATGTTCAATCGTTAACTACCGTTAATACATCTTAAAGCAAGTATTCCAATTATGTTTCAAAAAGCAATGTGTGTGGAAAACGTAACGTTCTGTGTGTTTGATGTACCATGCACAGTGTAAAACCGCATCTGTTGTAGCAAAAATGTTGGAAGCAAGCTTGAGAAAACATTGTCGTCTATCCGATTCCATGTTAAATCGTGAACTACCGTCAATATCTCTTAAAGGCAGTACGCCAATGCTACTTTCAAAAAGAAATGTGTATGGAGAACATAACGTTCTGTGTGTTTGGTTGGTTGGGGTTTTACCAAACCTGAATAAATGTAGGACAAGTACACTAACGAATTGATTACACTTACTCAAACAGGTCCACTCTAAATCATGTACATCTGCATGAACAGGACCGTTTGGATATGTCAAAGACAGCACAGCGCAATAGAGACGAGACCTAACACAAGCCAATAATCACATGAATTTGTTTCTCTCAAACGAATTTGCCTGTTCCTTATTAACATCATCTAGAAAATTAGACAATACCAAGTCTAATAGCCACATGACCGTAATTCTGAGTTTATTTTCAACATACACCATAGCAAACAGACAATGAAAAATTCGTCATCAGATCACATTCTTCTGAGTATTGCCTCGTATGTTAAACAACTACCTGTACAGGAAAAAGAAATCCCGACATTCTAACAATTCACTTATACCATACACTTTCGACTGACACTCCCAGCCATAATTACGATCGAGAATCATGGTAACAAACAAATGGTTCTCTCGTGTTCGTAGGATGCATTCCGAACACCCATCTAGTAACTTACCGTATGCACAGTTCACCAGAGCATATTTCTATCATATAGGTAAGAAAAGGGTTCGCTAAGCTCTCGGTTACCGAGTTTCTGCTACTTTCCATCCCTAATATTATATAGGCCTGCGCAGGTTTGAATTTGTCTCACATGTCTGAAAATTTCGAATTTTCCTTTATTCTTCACAGCACACCCATCCTGCGTTATGCTGGCGTCTGGTTCTTTCCCAAGCACTACAGGATATAAATACAGAAAACTGGTCTATGCCTGAGTCACAACTGGAGAGGTACAATAAAGCAAATCAAATGTTGAAATGTTTGTAAATCTATGAGTCTTAAATACTCTGGTCTTCAGTCCCTAGGCTTATAAAGTGCTTAAAGTAACTTATACTAAGGACAACAAATACACGCATTCCCGATGGAGGATTCGAACCTCAGACGGCGAGCTGCGGCGCGTTCTTTATCTAGACGCCTTAGACGCTCGGCCACTTCACCGCAGCTACAATAAAGCATCAGCTGTCTCGCACGTCTTAGAAAGACTGTGGAAATGCTAAACGCTTTCATGCAGAGGAACCATACTCCCTACTTCTTGACTTTGATGATGATGACATGGATTTCTCATACAAGAAGATGAAGGTACGTTCACATATTTCTTTTGTACGTCCCGGTATATTAATTTTTTCTTCTCCTTGTTGACGCTTTGCAGGTATTTTACGTTTTTCTTTTCTTGTAGTTGACGAGCAGTTACAAATATCAACAAACCTGAACCCATCATGGTAATATGTGCAGATGTCTTCTTTTTCCAGCCAGAGCTGTTGAGCCACAGCAAAAGTCATTGGTGATCTGATAAATGAGTTGCACTCATACTCCACGAACTCATCTTTTATTTAAAACAATTTACTTTTTACGCACAGAGCTCTTTGTTTCCCACATAGGTGCTCTCGATGCTGATATTGCCCAAGAAGTTGAGTGGCAATTAGAGGCAAGAATAGCTACACTTTCAGCAGAGAAGTGCAGTGATGTTGACTGGGTGAAATTACTGCTTCAACCTAAACGTGAGTGGTTGAATAAGAAGTGTGCATCTGCAAACGTGAAAGGAGGAAGAGACTGATTGATTATTGCAACGTTATTCTTTATCGTGGTAGTACTAATCGATTTCCCCCCTTTGTCTGTGCTGGATTATTGAAGCCCACGTCATCATCAAAGTGGTTCACTGTAGGCCCACAACCTGCACCTCTGGCATCTCTGTCGTCGTCATTGTGGGCTGATGGTGGTAAATCACAATGTATGTTATTACTCGTCTTCTATTGGGGAAACAAATAACAATGTGATTATTGTGTGTGTGATAGTTGCAATATTTTTCAAGCTTGATCCTTGTGTCTGTGCAGGCGAATTCGAGCCACCATCGTCACACTAGCAAGGACCATTGCCAGTGGGGATGGGACACCAAACAATTACATCATCACTACAACCCAGACCATCAGGCTGGTGTCCACCACCAACACAAGCAGCAGTAAAGCATCCACGAGAGAAACATATACAATGGAAGGATATTAAACCTGCGTACAAAAGAAGGATATGTGCAGGGAAATAAACAATAGGACGCGTTTTAAAGAGCCCAAACATATATTTGAACCATGTTCCCCCTTTTGTGTGAGTAAGGTTCGCCAGATTAACCATCCACTAAATATTCATTGTACATTACACTGCGACTTTGTCTTACCAAAAACAAATTTATCAAAGGGAATGTACCTCCATACAAAGAATTCCACTTTAATGCCACCGGAACTTAGTGCTGATTGGTACTCGACAAACGTTATGAGAAAACTTTTTAAATAGGCTGAAAATTTTCAAACGAGAGATTCAGGTTGGGCATTGAGGGAATTCATTCACTTCTGCATTAACTTTAATCGTAATACAGGTTTCTATGCAGGATTAAAAACAGAAGTTCCCAAACTGATAGAAGATAAAAAAGCGGTTATTAATGTTGTATCAAATGATAGTGCATGCTTTAAGTGGGCAATTCTAGCAGTATTGTATCCTGTATATACGAATGCACAACGTGTGTCTAAATATCTGGAATATTAAGCTGAACTGATCTTACAAATGTACCCTTTCCTGCAGAATTCAGATATGTGCACGTTTTCGGAAAACCAAATGAAGACGTCTACGACATTCAGTATTCAGACAAAGAATTCCATATCGTTCCGCTGCATGTTTCAAAATACCAACGAAATAGACTTGTGAACTTATTAATGTTGCAGGTTGACAGTAAATCAGATATGTGTCATTTCTACAACTTTAAAAACTAATCAAGGCTTGTTCTGAATAGCATTACCCGTTCACAAAAGTATGTTTTAGTATGTGGGCGATGCCTGTGCTATGCATTACATCCTCAGAGATGGAGTGAACACTTAGGCTTGGGTGCATCCTTGTTTGTCATTGTAAATATAGTATTTATAATTTTGTAGGAATATTGAGTTTATATCACTGTTATTAAAAAATATCGTGATCCTTTATCCATAAGAACTATAAATGAGTTATATATATCGTTTTTTTTATTTACACAATTATATAAAATAGGGCGACTTTTAGGAATATTTTCCTTGATACTGGAGACTGGTAAACTTGTCAGTGTGTTCTGATTGGATGCAGTCTACGTGTGTAATATGATACCTATCTCCCCTCCCCATGCTCTGAGTGGATGAAGTGTAATTGTGTATCCCCTCCCACGTGGAAACCGGTGTGCTCTGATTGGACATAGGATATTTCTGAAATATGATAGCACTCTCCCCTCCTCATGTTCTGAGTGGACATTCTCTCTCCCCTCCCCAGGTCACATGGGTAGCATACTTGTGAAATTTATTTGTTGTTATAGTCTTCAGTCCGGAGACTAGTTTGATGCAGTTCTCCACCCTACTCTATCCTGAGCAAGCCTCTTCATCTCCTCATAAGAACGGCAACCCACATCCATTTGAATCTGCGTACTATACGCGTCTCGTGGTCTCCCTCTGCGATTTTTACCCCACACACTTCCCTCCAATGCCAAATTTACGATTCCCCGATGTCTAAGAATATGTCCTACCAAGCGATCCCTTCTTTTAGTCAAGGTATGCCATAAATTCCGTTTCTCACCAATTCTATTCAGTACCTCTTCATTAGTTATGCGATCTACCCACCTAATCTTCAGCATTCTTCTGTAGCACCACTTGTGAAATATGATACCCGAAAGGTGGGGTGACCCTCCCTCTCTGGGGTGACCCTCCCCTCCCCTCTGATGATTCAGCATTATATCAGCTGTAATATGACACCAGTTATCTTGAAGTGTGCCAGACAGAACCTTATGTAACTATTGACGTGCTGCACTTTTGAGAGGAAAAATCACACTTGCGAACTAAGCCTTATAAGTCTGCAGCTCATGCTGCAAAGATTTGTTAAATCGCCTAACACACTGATTAAATTGGAGACTAGTTGAAACGATATGCGTTTGTTGACCATTATATTGAGACAGCAAATTGCAGACATCAGGAAACTTCAAACTACTATTTTCCGAGAGTGGCGTAATTTTTGCACCACTTCGTAAAAGGTACTACTAGAAGACAGTACCAGTGCACACTGGCATCCAGAATCCTGAATTTGACTTGCCTTGCAGTAGTGTTAGATACGCCGTAAATAAACCTCCCAACTGTCGTTTGCTTTGTCGAAGGAAGCGAAGAAAGAAGGGAGAGGAGATGACACAGCAGACGCAGATGGAAGATTTTGCAGAACCTGTAGTAGTAATGCCTGCTGCTGCTGCTGCTGTGTCAGCTGCTGCTGCAAGAGCTCCCATTGTTTGCCTTGAAGGAGCAACTGTTGCTACCATAATTTAATAAATTGGGGATCAATGGTCACGCAACAAACCTGCACGGTGACGAAATCCTCGTCGGCACTTTTCTATCCTGTGCGGCGGAGGCACTACTTAAGGTCACCCACAACTTAACACTCGTGAGTCTGTGGCTCGACAGTCTGTATATATGCACTAACTAAGAGAGTGCTATCAGTACCGAGCACCGTGCCTTGTCTGACGGGCCTAGTCGCAGGTGGTTGCAATGGAATGGCGCCACCTTATATTCTGCCTCCCGAAGTGGTGCCGTGTATGACGGCGGCCAGCGGCGCACAGTGAGACGGAATCAGCAAAACGTGGCCAAAACCGCAAAAATGAATTTTCCATTCTCGAAATTATGTTGTGTGGGTTGGGTAGGGGAAGGATTGGTGCATCTCATTCCGAAAGAGAGGTAACCTGTTGAGTTACGTCAGTTAAAAAGTGACCTTCGTCGAGGGCACACGCGGCGCTGTGAAAGCAAGGCAAATTTACTCTCGGTATCTAAGTGAATATTTTACTAGTGAAGTGAAGAATTTCAGTTCTACAAGATGGAAGCGGTTGCTACAGGTATGTACGATATGTGTGTACACTAAATAGGTATAAATTTCGTGGTTATTCTATTTATATTACATTTTTCCGATGCCTGTGCAAAGCGACCATTCTTGCCGAACTTGCATTTTCAACTAGAGAAAAAGTAACATAACCGCAATATACCGCGAACTTTCAGTTCCCAGGCTATAGACTGATTAATTATCTGATGGAATTGACAAGAATCATCTGCTAAGAACTGCCATTTCTCTTGTAAAACGAATATTTACAAGTGCCCACGCACTGTTGCCAATCGGTCAATTATTTGAAGAAGGGCAGGAAGCGAGGAATAAAGACATTAAAAGATATCGGGAAGAATTTTCCATAAAATGTTTACATGTACAAACAATAGAAGACGTTTTAAACAGGCTTCTGATAACTTCCGATCCATACATATCCAGTATTAGAAAACTGCCACAAACACATGTGAAAATTTTTCAAAGGAGGCAATAAAGCTGTTACTGTTCCCTGCAAATTCCAATTACACCACTATCGCCCATGGAAAATTTCGATGTTGATTCTTACTCTGAGAACTTAAAGAGCGATACTGACTGATTGCTAGGTATAAAACCAACCATACCATTTTGAATGCATCAAAACAAGATCTTCAATCATATTATGTTTTGAATGTTGTGTTGCGTCTTGCTCGTCGCCATGCATTTTGTCCTTCCCGGCCTGTCTTTCAGGAAGGTTCTATCAGGACGCAATGGGATGCGTTGACATCTAAAACAGCTATAGTGATTAGTAATACAAGTTTTATTTAGTGAACTTTTTACAATACTCAATTTCTATCGGTTCCTCCCTTTTCCCGGCGGCGTTTTCTTCCTCGATGCTAGCGGCGCTGAGTCCTAGTGACTGCCTATTTCGGAGCCGAGTTCAGATGGCCTCTTCCAGACGCATGTCGGCCTAGATATAGCCGCTTGTAGAGGGCGCGCTTCTCCGTTACTCCCTCCAAGAGGGGCGACGCAGGCATGCGATTGGCTGGCGGTCGTCCGCTGCCTGCTGCCTTCTCCACGATCGTTCTCGTGCGTCTGGCGTGTGGCGCTGACTTTACGCCACAACATTAAGAACGATTGACTTTATTAGCTACACTTATTACTTCTATCGTTGATTATACAATTACATTGATTATTTATGTTGTGTCACCCACTTTGTTATTCAATAATGTACTGAAACAATCTACAATGTGTGTGGTATTGAAGAATTTTTCCGAGTTATTTTCGAACAATATTCTGTTATTTTGTTATAATAAACAAATCATTTTGGCAGTGTATTAATTATTACTTTCTAAATACTATATATACGCTATTATTAATGAATTATTAGGGATTTTCATGGGTCACGTTGCTATATTACCTCCGCCATTTTGTTTTGACAATTTTTATCATCTTCAGCGACCTCAAAAACGCCGCTGTGATGCGTTTTGTGTTAATTAAACGTCTTCTTGGGGGTTTTGGCCACGTTTTGGGGATTCCGTCCCACTGTGCGGCGGCAGCTCGTAGCCACCGCACCTCTGACATCTCTACGTTAGCAGAAGGCGGCGAGTCTGAATCACTGTCGGATACAAAACCGGCAACATTCAAACGCTTAATGGACCACTTGCTTCGACAATTTAAATGGAGGACTTATATTTGTTACCTAGATGACATTGTTTTTATCTCAATGACGTTTGCATCTACGGCGTCTATCAAGTGTTTAGACTACAGGACTCCGCCTCAACCGAAAGAAGTGCCTCTTCATCAGTATGGAGATAAAAATCCTGGGGCACCTAGTGAACGGAGATGGTGTGGGTCCTGATCCAGTTAAAGTAAGGGCAGTCACAGAATTTCCAACTTTCCAATTCCTCAGCATATTTGTGCTGTGAGAAGTTTTTTCGAGCTGTGCTCATACTACTGGCGTTTCATAAAAGATTTTTGTACCGAGGCACGTTCATTGCAAGAACTTCCCCAGGTAGACGCCAAGTTTTACTGGGATGGGACGAAATACTCAGCTTTCCAGGCACTTACAGAGGATTTAACTACCACACCAGTTCTGACCTTATACGACGAGAATGCGGAAACCGAACATCACACTTCCAGCTATCGATTATGTAATGGTGCAGTGCTCGTACAAATTCTGGAAGGTGCTAGAGGAGTGATAGCCAATGCTTGAAGAGTACTCTCAAACGACGAGATAAACTGTTCTACAACCGAGGAAGAATATCTCGCAGTTATCTCGGCTATGAACAAGTTCCGGCCGTACTTACTCGGCAAACCATTCATCGTCGTGACAGACCAGAATTCTTTCTGTTGGCTGACCAGTTTGAAAGATCCATCAGGTCGATTACCTAGATGGGCACTAATACTCCAAGGGTACGATGTTACAGTGGTATTCAAAGACAGGTGCAACGCACATTGACGCCAATTGTCATTCGAGTAATCCATTAGTGGACCACAATTAGATGGATGAAATTTCAGCCCTCACTGTGTTAGATAACTTTACAGCTGAACAGGGGGAAGATCCGGCATTATTACAAGCCATAGAGGCCTTGGAGAAAGGAAAACTCAGCAAAGGAGTGTTACAAATTACAACGGGACCCTGTATAAGAGCAAATTGTTTCCACGTAGTTCCAAATGGCTATTGGTCGCTCGAGTTCATCTGTGGCCGGCTATTCTCAAGTATTTTCACGATACTCCAATATCCGGGCATCTGGTATTCGTGAAGACCCGACAGAATCAGACTCAGATATTACTGGCAAAGTCTCTATCGATCTGTCAATCACAATGTGAGTCACTATAACCAGTGCCAGAGACGGAAGCATGAGCCGAAATTACTTCCAAGACATCCGGTACCAATTACACCTGCTACAGCTCCATTCAAACAGATTCTAATCCACCTTTTAGGTAGATTTCCGAAGTCGAAAACCGGTAATCAATGGACATTGTGTGCATTGACTAACAAACCTGGGCGACTGCAGAAGCTCCTGAGATCGTAAAATTCCTTGTGTAGGAAATTCGTATTAGAGGTTATGTCACGTTTTGACATTGTCCTTAGAATAACAACTTTCTACCATCCTCAGGCTAATGGTCTTACAGGACGTTTTAACAAGACGTTAGCAGATATGCTCTCGATGTACGTCGATATTGTGCATAAGGATTGGGATACAATGCTGCCAGTCGCGATATTTGCTTATAATACAGCAAAGCAAGACACTACAGGCTTTACACGGTTTTGTCTGCTCCATGGTCGTGAAGATGAGAGGACAATGGATACGCTGTTTCCGTTCCCACCGGACGACACTCAAGATGACTCTGAGAAACAGCTCATCAACAGGGTGGAAGAAGAAAGACAACTCCCACGCATATGGACACTGGACGCCCAGGAGAAGGAACGCCAGCGGTATAATGGCAAAAACAGACCTATTGTGTACAGCCCACGAGATCTGGTATGGATTTTTACCCACGTACGGAGAGTTGGGCATCAAAAAAGTTACTGAAACGATACTTCGGCTCCAATCGTGTCATACACCGTCTTCAAAACGATAAAAACGAAGAGACATTGTTCATTTCCTCCGTATGAAGCCTTACCACAATCCCAATACGCAGATAGATAGAGACGGGTTCTTGTTCAAGGCTTCTGAAGACCGTTATAATAATGATGAACCCACGACAGGAGGGTCGGTCTCCGGTCATCGTCACTGCAAGGAAAGCGTGCAGACAGAATGAAAGGATTTTCCAGATCTGCCATACACATGACCCATGAGAAGATCAAGATCCAGGAACTGCAGATGGCTCCAAAGGGAACCTAACAGCGGGTCGCTGTTTTTTGCAGGAAGGAGAGCAATACCACGAGTCTTCCGGCGGAACGCGTGGTACAATGATTAGCGTCGCACATTACTTCGCTGTGGGTCTCTGGTTTCTACTCCGCCAGTGACAGAAAATATCATTTCTTTCTATTTACTATTTCTAGAATGTTCTACGTGTTTCTTATGACCGATATACTTGTAAGTACCAGAAAATTCTTTCTATGTATAAATAGCGTAGTAATCCAGTAAGGAGGCTGTCTGTTCTGATTGTACGCTTGTGTTAGCAATCAACCAGTTCTATGTGGAAAGTGTTGTGCTCTATTAATGACAATAATGATATTGTCTGGTTCACTGACGGGTCAAAATCAGACCAAGGCGTTGGGGCCGAGGTATATGGGGTGCAGCCAAGACTGGAGGGCGTCATCTCTGGGAAACTGGCCTCAGTATTCCAGGCCGAAATCACTGCCATCAGGGCGGGTGTGGAGGAGAATTTGCGTAGGTGCTACAAAGACCGTAGCATCTATATCTATTCTGACAGCCAGGCAGCCCTGAGATCACTGGCAGCTCCTGCAGCGAGGTCTAAAATTGTTTCAGAATGTCACAGGGTTCTGGTGGAGCTAGGGGAAAGCAATAGAGTAAACCTATTGTGGGTCCCTGGCCACTCGGGGATCAGTGGCAACGAACATGCCGACAGATTAGCCAGGATGGGGATAGAGACTCCATTTATTGGACCAGAACCTGTCCTGACAATCACCAAGGCAATGATCAAATTGGAGCTACGTAACTGGCTCAGAAGAAAGCACACAGAATATTGGAACAAAGTCTATCAACAAAAACATGGCAAGGTAATGATGCCAAAGCCATGTTTTAAAAGAAGCTCTACAATCCTGGACCTGAACAAGAGAGAGATTAGACTCATGGTTGGATTGCTGACAGGCCATGGGAATTTCAAAAAACACCTACATACAATGGGAATAACAGAAGAGGACCCTAAATGTAGGATCTGTGATGACGGTGATGAAACTGCATCACATCTAATCTTCGAATGCATTGCATTGGAGAGTAAAAGGCACAGAACATTTGGGACAACCAGATCCGAAGAAATTGTGTCTAATAAAGAACTGGTAAAGGGACTCCTTGCACTGTTCAAGAGCAGTGGTTGGCTTTAGTAGATATACAGGGAGCTATACCACACAATAAACTTTGTTTACTGTTTTGGCTTCCCTGGAAAAATCAAATCAAATCAAATCAATGACCCAGCCTTCGAAATCTGATTTCAACGTGACAGTATTATACAAGCGGTTCGATGAACCCTCCCCCATGCACTTAAATATGATTAGCAGAGTATTTAAGAAGATGTGGATGCAAGATGAGTTATCGATCGATCAGTGAGGCCGTTGGTGTAATTGAGATGGAGTTAAATCTAACTCTCAGATGTGTGCACTGAAGGAACCTGTTATAATGTGTAAGGAAAGAAGAAAGAAACGAAAGCAACTGAGATCAGGAATACTCGAAAGAGAAGTGAATTAAAAAGAAAACAGAGAATTCGTCTGAGGGACGATAATGGAAAAATGACATGAATGGAGCCCCACCCATGTTGGAAATGGTGGGCAGTCAGGGGCGAGGTGGTGTCTAGTAACAGCGCACGGTGCGATCGGCGAGGGTAAGCGGTGCTTAGCTGTCGGGGCGGTGTTTATTACGCCGCTGCTGTTATGCAGTGCCTGTGGGGCTGCGCGCCTCCACTTCCGTCCCGCGAACGGCGCGCTGGCCAACGGAAGGGCGGACCGCGGATAGCGCCTTGGGGAGCACGCACGCCACGCGGGCGACACGCCCAGGGATGGGACCATCACACACGAAAGCGCATCACAAGGCAGCGAGCAACTCTACACATAGTGAGGGACTGGGGAGACTACACTTCCACAACATCAATTCAATTTTTCCGCTATGAACTCGAAAACAAATCAGTTTATGTCAAAGATATTTTGTTCACTCTGTGTGATATCGTCAAACTTAAAACATAGGATACTTTTCATCTCTATTAATGACGTCAACATATTTTCATTTTACTCCTCCCGTAGCCAAAGAACCCATAATAACGCCCATAACATTTGGTGTGAGACTGGTTGTGACTATATAATGGTATAAAGCCTTTATGTTTCGTATATCAAATTATAATGTGATGCAGCAAGATTGGATAGGATGTAACTATGGGGGAAATAGAACATGAAGATGCCTGCGCACTATCTTTCTCTCTCTCTCTCTCTCTCTCTCTCTCTCTCGCACACACACACACACAGAGAGAGAGAGAGAGAGAGAGAGAGAGAGAGAGAGAGAGAGACGGAGAGAGACAGGTAAACAAAAGGGTGGAAGGAAGGAAGGAATCTTAGGGTTTAACGTCCCGTCGACAGCGTGGTCATTAGAGACGGGGAAGGGTGGAAAGAGCTTACAGACAGACATGAGATTTCTCTCACTTTTAACCCCTTCATTCCCCCATTATGAATTCAGGTTTGGAAAGTTAAAATGCAGTGTTTTCTATATTAATACAGTGCACTAAACATCAAAATATGTGTTTTAAAACTTTTGATCGAACTATTGCTTTTTACGTCATGTTTTTCATGCACCACACGGACGTTTGTATCGATGTATTTTATTACTTGGGACGATATTTTGTTGATAGTTAACACTGTAGTTCAATAAAGCTAGTATAATCTTCGCCACAGCAGAAAGGACAAGACAATTCGCTGCTGAAATAAAATAACATGAACCACACTCACGCTCACACGCATAGCCACGTACATATGGAAACCTAACAACACTTCCAAGATGGACAGATTAATGCCTCAGAAGTGGCTACAAGCCGTTAAAGGCGGCAAAATGTCGTACTAGAAGCATGTTGTTCATAAAAAGCAATGAGACTTTAACGATTGATACACAAAATATGGTTTAAATCAGCTTTCAATACGTTGTTGTTGAAGAACAACACTGGGAATAGTATAGTCTTGAGATATTTGAGTGACACAAAAGACCAAGGGAAACAATTTTGACAAGTCGTGTTCTGCAGTGATGCTGTCGTATAGCGAGAAGTCAAAACACAGGAAAAGGGTAGCAAAATGCAGGAGGATCTGCAACGTATTGACGCGTTGTATAGGGAATGGTAATTGAGCCTAAACATAAATAAGTGTAATGTGATATGATTACATAGAAAGAATGATCCGTTGTTGTATAACTACACTATATCAGCAAAAACACTGGAAGTAGTTACTTCCATAAAATTTCTGCAAGTAGACATAAAGCACGATTTGAAATGGAACGACCATATAACAGCAGCCGCGGGTAAGGGCAGATGCCACACTGACATACATTGTAAGAATCGTCAGATAGTGTAGTCCTTCAGCAAACGATGTACGTTACAAAATTCTCGTTCGGCTAGCTCTTACGCGTTGCTCATCAGTGTGGGGCCCGTACCAGGTGGGGTCGACAGAGGACATAGAGAGGATCGAACGCAGAGCAGCACGCTTCGTTACGGGCTCATTTAGTAAACGCGAAAATGTCGTGGAGATGATTAGGATATCAGTGGCAGCGCTCCAAGAGAGGTGTTCTGTACCGCGGTAGGGGCTTCTGTCAGAATTCCGAGAGCGTGCGTTACATGAAGAGTAAACCAATATACTGTTGTCTTCTGCGTATATCTCGCGAAATGAGACACGTATTAGAGAGCTTAGGGCCCACACAGGGGCATACAGGTTATCCATTTTCCCGCGAACCATCCACAATTGCAATACGAGGAAGTGACTATGGTACGTTATATACTCTCCGTCACCCCGTGAGGTAGGGTGAGGAATGTCGATGTAGATATAGTGTAGTTTTTAATACAATTCACATGAGACGTATCGTTTTCTTTTTTTTTTTTTTCGATTTGCGATATGCGGAAAACTGTTAAAATAGAGGGTGATTAATTGTCTTGGGTCTCGATTCCTTTTAAGAGCTCCTTTCCGTGTAAGCAGCAAGAACTGCATACTACAAATACGCTAGAGTCTAATTTTTCATTACTCTAACACACAATTACAAAGTAACATTTTTCAAAAACTGAGCCGCGCGGAATGGTCGCGTGGTCTAAGGCGTCATGGTACGGACTGAGCGGCTGTTTTCCCGGAGGTTCGCGTCCTCCCTCAGGCATGGGTGTGTGTCTTGGCCTTAATTTAAGTGGTTTGTAAGTCTGGAAACTGATGACATAAACCAATAAGTTTACACACGTTTGAACATTTGAAGAATAACTGAAATGTATGACGGAATTTCTCAAACCCTGGTTTGATTTTAGAAAGACTTTAATCTGCCTGCTGCACTTGTCAGAATTAAAATACGACACGAGTCCGTCCTCGTTTTAGAAAAAAACTCGTCAATGTTTCTATTACACCAATAGTCTTTTTCAGCCGCGGTGGCCGAGGAGACAGAGGCGCTCCAGTCACGGTCTGCACGGCCACTACGGTCGGGGGTTCGAATCCCCCCTCGGGCATGGATATTTGTGCCGTCCTAGTTCGTAAGTAGTTCATAAGTAGTTTGTAAGTTTAGGGACTGATGACCCCGTAGTTAAGTCCCATAAGCTTAACAAACATTTGAACATTTTTCTTTTGCAAAATTTATTCATAAGCACCAATACCTGCAATAAACTGTGAAGTACTCCGCAAACGGTACTTCCCACTCTATCATGTATTTAGGCATCGTTTTCGTCTGAATATCACAGTGTGTGTTTTAATTACTCTTGTTTTATTTTATCTTGTAGCTTCAGGCGAAGCCCGTTTCACCAGATACAGTAATTTCACACAGTGATACTAATACAACATTGATATGATCTAACTACGAAATATAAAATACATTTGATGATATAAGTACACTACTACATTAGTCTAATTGCCGTATTACAAAAAGAATACTGAAATTTGTATATAAAATGCATTTAACATAAGGAAATAACCTCACATTTTGCAGTTCTCTTTTACAAGATGGATGAAATTACAAATAGATGAGGCAGTGGACGTGCACAGGAAACTAACAGCTACTCTATGAGAAAAATAGTCCTTTTAAAATATTTTCGAGTTTAATTGGTGTTGTATGATTGTATGTATCATATATTAATACACTGGTGTCGAAAATTTAATTAAGAAATCGCATTTTCCCGTCCTGCGTCGAAATTACAATTTGATCTTATAAATTATCAACTGATGTCCGTACAACCATGTTCCACACAAAGTTCTGTATAGACCATCTCTTTCCGTGTCACATGTCGGGAATTGCCTGAAATTGAGTCACATAATACTTTCCGCAATCTTGGCTCTACATGAAGCTAGTATTACATAAGAAGTGTTTTGTGGTTTCGTATGTCTCGCTTTCATTAACGCCCCAGTTAGGTCCACGCGGCACTTCCTTGTTGTCTTATTTATTTCACAACCCAAGATGGGAGGCTAACCATGTAAACTTCATTCTGAATTGAGATACAAACATAATCATGACATTGGTCATGGAGACAAGTATCTGTAATGTTAGTTGTTTTGACATTCAACGTATACATTTTTGTCATTGCTTGCTGTCATATTCATAATTAATGTATAGCTTCAAAAAATTGAAATGTTTGTAAAGCTATAGGACCAAACTACAGTGTTTATCAAACCCTAAATAATCAAATTATCTAGTTAATCAAATCTTCATATGTTTGTAAAGCTATGGGAACAAACTGCATTGGTCATCGGTTCCTAGACTTACAAGATACTTAAACCAACTTATACTAAGAGAACAACACACACACCCATACCCGAGAGAGGATTCCAGCCTCCGAAGAGGAGCAGCCGCGCACTCCGCAGCAATGTGCCTTAGAACTCACGGCCATTTCCGAACGGCAATATGTAGAAACCTCGAAATCTTAATACAGAGAGCTGTATATGGAGTGTGGACTGATTACACTGTAGTCATGTGCATGTGGGGTTTGTCAGTTGTCAACCAATGACACATAAAACTCCGAGTTTTCTGATACTCCTTTAAGGAGCCTATTTTTCAATGTTTTTCTTATCAGGTATAATACTTCCATTTTGAAAATACTATGGTTCAGTAAAACTTATTTTTCAAAAGCACAAGAAAATGTATCTACTCAACTGTCTGTAATACGCTGTGACAGTGCCTTGACTATAAATGAGACATTACGGAATTTGCGAAAAAAAAAATACATTCTCTCCGATTTAAACACTGCCTTTGTGCAAGAGTCGTTGCTATACAAGCATATGCTTTTTTTGCTGATCCTTTAGCCCACTTTAGATTGCGGTAGTAACACTAAAAGTGGGCCTTCGCGATCGCATTGTGACAGCTCGAAATATAAATGAAAATAACGGCTTAACTGTTCATCTGAAAATTAAATAACCGAATTTGTAGAGGATAAAATTCTCTTCAACTTTGCTCTTTTATTTTTATTTCATATCTTGTATCGTTTCAGAGATATTTGCAAAAATAACGGCGACTTGACGATGTCTGCCCGTAACGTGTTTCCAGTTTTTAAGTCGAACCGTTCAACCGATAGGCACAAAATTTTACAGACATACTTGTTGGCTGCCAGAGACCCAAACCTACCTTTTTTAAATATTAAATAGCGCTATGTTCTGAAATGTTTAGATTTGTGCATTTCTAACAGTGCTCCCTCTAAAATGTGATTTCTTCTATTTCGTGAACATGCCGTGAAATACGTAACAACGAATTTAACAATGATCTTCTGAAGCATATGCACATAAACTGGGAAGCTACTGTAATAATGAATATTGAACACAACTTGCTCATACTGGTAGTTTCACATAAGAATGAAGTCCTAGATTTCTGTGGCAACTGTCGTTCCTTAATGAAACGGAAGGGAAGTGTATACATTCCAAATAATTTCCTAGTTTCTTGTTTCAAGCAATTATTGACCACTTACGGAATATGTTGAAAGTAATTACTTAGAATCCATGCGTCTGCTAAAATGTTTGTATATGGTATGGTTGCTATGGACCCTTAAAAAGTAAATGTATTTCAAATATGACTTTGGTCATGTTACTTTCTCCTGTGCTAAAATAAAGAGCAAATATTCTGTTTCAAACCGTGACTACGGTTTTTTTACAACGAAAATAAAAAAAAAAAAAGGAGTAAGTGTGGTAACAATGAATTCCACGTAACTCTAGTACTTAATCCATATACAAAGTTACTACTATCATTGCGTCATTTACCACAGTCATTATAACAGTTTCTCCCCAATTTATAGACATGCGGGGGAAAAAGTCTCTGTTGGCAATTCGTTGGTATGTATTTCATGTTATGTTCACAAAACAGAACAAATGCACGTTTCGGTGAAACCACTGTTACCTTTGAACAACTCGGAATCTTGCAGAAAATAGTGGTGTTCAGTTAACAAGAGTTTACGGAAACGTAGTAGGAAGGAAATATATATATATATATATATATATATATATATATATATATATATATATATATATATATTTAATAATTTTTTTGTCTTCAGGGAGATCAATGCTTTGCGGTCGTTTGTTCATGTTCGTTCTGGATTGTTCGTTGAGAAATTTGCTCAGTTTTATACTACAGATGGCTTTGAGCCCTATTTACTTTTCTTTTTTTCATTGGTGCTTCGGTTTGATCGGGCCTTTTTGGACGCTGGTTTTTGTTTTATTTTAATCGTTTCATTACAGAGGCCCTCTGACCATGCAAGCTGAGCTATCACGTCGGCAACCAACCCTTTGAGCGAGCGCGCTGATCCACCGCGCCCAGCAAGTTTCAAACCACCATCTAACATGAAACTTCCTGGCAGATTAAAATTGTGTGCCGGAACCGGGACTCGAACCTGGGAACTTTACCTTTCGCGGACAAGCCCTCTACCGACTTTTCTTTTCTTTTTTTTTTTTTTTTTTTTTTTTTTTTTTTAACGAGGGGGGATACGAACCCGCGACCGTAGCGGCCGTCCCCTTTTTTCCCCCTCATATTCATATGCGTTTATAACGAAATAATTGGTTTCTATTATGGTTTCTGCTTCATAACAGAAACATAAAATAAAATTTGTTTTTCTATCTTCTCGTGAGTTCATTGACTGCAAAATAAAAGTGCCTTCTTGCATATTGAATAAAATATCATTAACTGAAACGTTATCGTATAAACAAAGAAATAATAAAAAGAAAATTCTCTTGCATTAAATGCAAGTTTCAAGGCAGTACTTATTCTTTGTGGTCTTTATGATCTTGTCCCTTAATGTTTTGTCAGCGTCTTCTTGTGGGTCAGCAATGCCGTTTCAGGGTTCTGTTCAGGCCTTCACGGCTACCGTAGTGGCCACGGGGCCCACGAAGTCCCCACCGTACTTCGCCCTCAACAGCAGTCCCCTACTTTAGCCTGCTAACGTATTTTCCTAGGTGATGATGTTCATTCTTTAACCTATACCCTGTCTCTGAAAGAGAATTTTTAGCATATTTCCGAAGTTTCTTTTGTGGTCCTTTTTGTTATATATTCTGGAAAATTCTTCTTGTATGTATTCCCTTTATTCTTGTATGGTGTCATTTCCTTTTTTGTTTATAACATAATTTACAAAAGTACCGAGCAACCACACTATGACGTTGTTTCTTTGTGTTGGAAAAGAAACTTCGTCCGGAAAGAATACGTTGTTTATTGTAATCTCTCTACCATCGCTACGTTTTATGAACGCGATCTGCTGTCTTACGTCGTTCCAAATATCATTATATCCACTACAGGTAAAGCGATGATAAAGCGAGTCGATATTGCTACACTTTCGGCATGCATTTGTAACACTGAGTCATATTGAGTACAGTTTTTCATTAGTACTCACTATATTATTGATGACTCTATACCAAGCCACTTGCACTTCTGTTGTCAATATTTTGGTACTTATATTTGTCCATATTTTTGTACAGTTCTTGTTGGGGTATTTTACCTCCATATTATTGTAGTTTTCGTTGGATTTTAACCTACGCACAATAAATTAACAGTTCCTTTTATGCCTATCCTCTAAAATGCATTTTAGGTAGCTTAGTTCAAGGTAAAAATGCCTAATATACTTCAATTTGAAGTTAATTCTACTCACAGTTACAGGGGTCTGCATAGTTTCAGGTTTCAGTAGCTCAAATAAAGCCGCGGTTACGCTGTTCGGATAGGTCTCAATGAGTTGCAGTATTCTTTTGACAAAGAGGGCCGTGTTCTTTTTCTGAACATCGGTAAGTCCTAGGTCTCCTTCTTCCGGTGGCGTAGTAGTTGTGGTTACTGCAACTCTGAAAATATCACCTTGCCAGATATATTTACCGATGGTACTCATGATAACTCTGGCTGTTTCTCTGGGTATAGGTAAAACTTGACTGACGTATGTATCTTCGGAGAGTACTGCGCAGTTTACCAGTTTTATTCTTTGCTTAATATTTAAATCTCTGACTCCGTTTAATATTAAGCTGCCTGTGATATTATTTAGGACCAGTTTCCAGTTGGCTGCTATTCTCCTGAGTGGGCAGTTGTAAAACTGCACTCCTAGTGCAGTGTGATGGTGGACACTTTCTGCTCAAGGTAGCTCCATTGTTTCTAGACCTTACGGATTTAAAAAGGAACTTTTAGTCTCATTCAATTTTGCTCCAGTTACACTGCAGTATAGTGACAACTTGTCCGTTAGCTGGATGCAGTCCTGTTGACTCCTTACTATCACTCCAACATCATCAGCGTATGCATTCATTACTTTCTTTAGACCAGATATTGTTATGCTTTCCAAGGTGTCGGAGGAGGTGTTCCAGAGAAACCGCGTAAAGTATCATTGACAAGGGCTACCTTGTGGAACTCCATTTGAAATCGTAAAAAATTTTGTGAATTGTCCATTTATCGTAATCCTTGTCGTTATCCCTCTTACGATGTTCATCAGAACCGTTACGTTGTTATCATCTAGACCTATGTATTTCAAAGTCCTGAAAAGGTACCCATGGTTAACTTAATCAAACGCCTTTGCAAAATCTAAGAAGGCAAGGCCTCCATGTGCTGATGATGTCGAGAAAATTGCAATAATATCCCTATATTCGCATACCGTCTTAAAAATGTTACGTTCTGGGAGACAAGTCTGATGACATTCAATTACCTTCTCGAAAATAGGTCTCAGTCTTTCTTTAAGTACCCTTGCTATTATTTTATAATCGGAGTTCATCAAACTGATTGGTCGCATTTTACTGAGTTCCTTTACTTCTGTATTCCTTCCTTTGGGGAGTAAAACCGTTACACTCTCTTTGAACTCGGCAGGAACCAGCTCCCCTTTCAGGACCTCATTAACAACATAGGTGAATTTGTCGCCTATTACGTGCCAGAATTGTCTATGAAATTCGATCGGCAAACCGTCTGGGCCAGGAGACTTCCTAGAAGGTGAAAATTTAATTATTTGGAAGATCTCTTCGTTTGTAATGTCTGACGAGAGGTTTCTATTTTCGTTTTCTGTCACCACACTCTACATTCCAGAGTTCTGTAGCAAACTGCGTGCTGAGTTTTCATCAATGTCATTTCCTGAATAAAGCTGATGGTAAAATCTGTACGCTTCATTTATAATATCTTTTTGATCTGACAGCACCCTTTGGCCTTCCGTTCAAAGATTGGCAATAAAATTTCGTCTTCTGTTTTTTGAGAGCTGTATTAGGTGATAGAAGTATTCTCCTCATCCACAATGCTACTGGTGTGTGACTTTACTTTCAAACTCTCCAGCTGAGCCCTCTTAATACTTGTCATTTTGGCTTTGATTTTCTTTATCTCTATGAAAACCTCTGGGGACATTGTGTGCTCGTATAGGTCTCTAAGACAAGACTAATAAAATTCCGTCGTGCTGCGAAACCATCTCGCTCGCTGTTTACAGTAATTGATGAGGGTAGTTCTTAACTTTTTCTTCGCGGCCAAAGTCCACCATTCTATATTTGACCTGTACTTGTTTCTCATCCTTAAGACGGCCTGCCAAGTCTGTTGTATTTCCAGGGCGAGGGCGTTATCCGGGAGAATACTTATATTTAGCTTCCAAAATGATCGGCCCCAGTATGTCTTTTGTCTTTGTAATTTAATACTGCACTTCAGACTAAGGTGGTCAGAGAAGCTGGTTGGTATCACTTCCATACTACTGACATTATTTTTTAAATTTGGGGTGTCATACATTCTGTCTAATCTACTCTGTGACGTAATGTAGCCGGCCGCGGTGGCCGAGGTGACTGAGGCGCTCCAGTCACGGTCAGCACGGCCACTACGGTCGGGGGTTCGAATCCCCCCTCGGGCATGGATATTTGTGCCGTCCTAGTTCGTAAGTAGTTCATAAGTAGTTTGTAAGTTTAGGGACTGATGACCCCGTAGTTAAGTCCCATAAGCTTAACAAACATTTGAACATTTTTTGATGTAATGTAGGTAAGTCGTACCATCGTGGGGAACTTTATTTCCCAAATGTCACTCCACTTCATGTTTTTTACTAGTGCCTGCAGTTCATGGGAAAAATTTAAATTTGGCCGTTTGTCTTTTTTTGTTTAAAACACAATTCCAATCTTCTCCGATTAAAACCTCTGCAGGGTTTTCTTTAAGAAGAAATAAGATGTCCTTTTTTAAAAAAAAAGCTGACCTTTCTTGTCTGGCAGTGTTCCCTGATGGAGCATAGATATTGATAAAATTTGTATTAAAAATTTGGCAACTAATTCCCCTCCCTGATTCTAAAAAGACATACATTTTTCAGCTCGATTCCGTCTTTGACAAGAATTGCGGTCCTACATGATTTTTCAGGTGCGACATTTATAATCTCTTTATACCCAGAGACATATAAGTTCCGAATGTTAACCTCCTGTAAAAAGGTGATATCTGTGTCGGACTGATACAAGAATTCTTTTAGCGAAGCTACCTTAGTTGCACTCTGAATTTTATTTATATTTAAAGTATTCACATTGTACGTGTGGTTCACTGTGTTACGCTACGAGTCGCAAAGTAGAGGATACATATTTTGAATGATGACATCAAATTCCAGTTCATTTTTGTATTTCTTTCTTTCTTTTCCTTTTTTTCGTTTTTGTTCTTAAAATTCATTTAAATGATTTAATAAAAAAAAAAGTCTTCTTCAAAAGCCTCTTGCGTGTCCATCCCTTCTGTCTGCTCCACTCTATCGTCCGCCTAGATTAATGTTGTATCGGTGGTGTCAGGTCCAAGTCGGGTAGCATCGTCAACTTCCAGTGTTTCACCAAGTACAGTTTCAGAATTTTCATGTGGTCCTTCAAAGTCACCCGGTCTCTCTCTCAGGTCAGTACACTCGCCAACTCGTTCCGTTCTGTGCTCGTCTTTCTTCTTTTCGTTATCCAGTATCTTCCGCAGTCTGTCCCTTAGTGGAGAGGCCAAGCTTTCTGCGGCCTGGTGTGCCCTTCGTCGTTTTTTGTTCCTTCTTGACTTCGGTGAACTCGTTGGAGACGCCTCTGGTGACGTTTCTAATGACTGTGTTGAAGCTCTGTGAAGTGCAGATTGTTCGTTTTCATGATCGGAAACCTTGACACCGTTAGGCTGACCATCGGCAGGCATGTCTTCTCCTTCACCACGGTGTTCCGTTGGTTGTGTTCCTGCTTCAGTCTGAACTGTAATTGGTCCTTTCCAATTCACGGGGTGTGTTTCTCCTTGTGTCGTTCTTCCATTCATATTATCCTCCTGTGTTACTTGGTGCTCTCCGTTCATACTGTGTTGTTCCACGGTCGGAACGGCTTCTTCCTGCTCACCAAAAGATGAGGGCTCCGTGACTTCTCTGTCAGGGGTCATCAGTACTCTCTTTAGTTCGTTTGAAGAACTCACGATATCCCGCGATACGCAACTTGTGCTTTCCACTGACTCATGGCTGGCAGATGCCTGATTGTTGTCGGTATTGGGCTCAGTGCAACTTCCTGTTTCCGCGCGCGCACAAGAAGCTTCTCCCTGCTCCGCCGTAGCCGGTTGAGCGGGGTTGTGTATAACTGTGGCGGCAGCGTACATCAACTTCATGCTTACTGCTGGCCCTGGAACCGCGACCTCGTTGTTCGGTAACTGTGCGACTCGCCTTTTACTACATTCATTCCTGAAGTGCCCAGTTGAGTTACAGAGAGCACAGGTCCTTGGCTGACCATCGTAAGAAAGAAGGGCACGATAGCCACAAATATGTGGGTATGACGCTATATGCCGAAAAAGCTCTATTTTCACCTGTCGAATACTGTTAAAAGCCGGAAACATGTGCAACTATGACCACTTTTCTGCCACATTAGATATAACCCTACCATATGGACGAAGAGCTTCATTTATTGCTTCAGCAGGAACTTCGAAAGAAATTTCAAAGACCCTCACAGTTCTAATACCTAGTCCGGCTTGCGAAACAGTTACATCACTAATTGTCCCATCCGAGTGGTTAAACTTCATCGTTCCACCACATTTTCCACTATTGAACTACATAACTCAGGAGAATTCATTTTTACAAATACAGAATTTGTTACGAAAGACAGATGTATACCGTAAATATCGTCCCCTGTAATCTGCCACCTCTTAATCTCAAAAGGCTTTGGTCTGTTAAATTTCCAATCGAATCCAAATCTAATCGTATCTTTCCGATCACAATTATCCAAATTCATTTTGTCTTTTGAAACATTCTAAGGACAAGCGCAATAGCAATACTGCAATGCAACTAACCTTGTAGCAGCGAGACAGCCAATGTTTACGTCCGCACGTCCAGCGCTGCCGCCACGCGTCCGTCGAGCTCGGCGGCCGAGCGCACCGACTGTGCTATCCCGACACGACTCACGATGCCGCCCCACAACTTTAATTCCGCCATTACCTCGACTCCCACTTTCCAAACTTCACAGAAGCTCTCCTGCGAACCTTGCAAGACTAGCACTCCTGGAAGAAAGGATATGGTGGAGACATGGCTTAGCCACAGCCTAAGGGATGTTTCCAGAATGAAACTTTCACTCTGCAGGTTCGAGTCCCGGTTCCGGCACACAATTTTAATCTGCCAGTTAAGTTTCATATCAGCGCACACTCAGCTGCAGAGTGAGCTGCAGAGTGAAAGTTTCATTCACCATCTAACATGTTCGTGCATCACAAACTAATTCGCCGCCCATTACGCTACGACGAACAGCTGCGAGAGTAATCCGTAATTGTGGTACCATCGATGGCAAGTGTTACCTGATAACGTGGCATTTTTATACATTTGATGATAATTCACTGTCCTAAAAACGACGTATATTTGACAATTTTCAGTGCGCCAATGCTTTGAAATGATACGCTTGAGTTATTGTAGGAAATTTATCATAAACACAAAGCAATATGGCGTATGCAAAAGAGAGTTTCGGGCAAGGTTTCGGGCGAGGAATGTCGCGTGACTGATATTCGAACGCCATATGTACGCTACGTTCCTTCCAGATTATATTCATTCATATCCAGTACAGGCAAAGATAATAAACGTAGAACAAATTACCAAAGCAACACAGATGATATTTTAACGGAAAAATATAATGAAAACATGAGAGAGATATAAAAATAATAGATCAAAGAGGTAAAAGTTCAAAAAAAGGTATGTTTGTCAAATCAAAACTCAAATATCAAATAATTTTGACTGTTTGTTAAAATACGGCCGCCGCGGTGGAGTAGCCGAGCGGTCTAAAGCGTCTCGCTGCGGAGCGCGCGGTTGCTCGCCGTGGAGGTTCGAGTCCTCTCTGGGGCATGGGTGTGTGTGTTTGTCCTTAGGTTATTTTACCTAGGTTTAATTAGTTTGTAAGCTACGGACTGATGACCACGCAGTTTGGTCCGAAAGATTTACAAACATTTGAACATTTTTTGAAAATACGGCCAGAAAGGATATTACGTGTTGGCTGCATCCCCATGAACCACAGACATTGCCGAGGTGGGGTGGCTTGCGTGCCTCAACGATGCAGATAGTCGTTCCGTAGGTGCAACCACAGTAGAGGGGTATCTGTGGAGAGGCCAGACAAACGTGTGGTTCCTGAAGAGGGGCAGCAGCCTTTTCAGTAGTTACGGGGGCAACAGTATGGATGATTGACTGAACTGGCCTTGTAACATCAGCTAACATGGCTTTGCCATGCAGTTACTGCGAACGGCTAAAAGCAAGGGGAAACTACAGTCGTTACGTTTCACGAGGACATGCAGCTCTTCTGTATTAATATATGATGATGGCGTCTTCTTGGGTAAAATATTCCGGAGGTAAAATGTTCCCCCATTTTGATCTCCGGACGGGGACCAATCAGGAGGATGTCGTCATCAAGGAAAACAAAACAGGCATTATACTGGTCGGAGCGTGGAATGTTCGAACACTTAATCGCGTAGGTAAGCTAGAAAATATGAAACAAGAAACGGATAAGTGAAAGTTATGTATGGTAGGGATTAGTGACGTTCGGTGGCAGGTTGAACAGGATTTCAGGTCAGGTAAGTACTGGGTTACAAATACAACATCAGTTGGTGGTAACGCAGGAGTAGGTATTATAATGAATAAAATATAGGAATGCGGGTTGGTTGGTTGGTTGAAAAGGACTAAACGACAATGGTTATGAGTCCCGGAATGCGGGTAAGTTACTGTGAACAGCATAGTGAACACATTATCGTAGCAAAGATAGACACAAAACCAACACCGACCACAGTAGCGTAAGTTTATAAGTCAACTAGCATGGCCGATGATGAGGATATCGAAGAGATGTATGAGGAGGTAAAAGAAATCATTCAGAAAGTTAAGGGAGACGAAATCTTGATTGTGATGGGGGACTGGAACTCGGTAGTAGGGAAGGGAAGAGAAGCAAATGTAGTAGGTGAATGTGGACTGGGAAAAAGGAATGAAAGAGGAGATCGCTTGGTAAAATTTTGTGCAGAGCACAAGTTAATGATCAACAACACTTGGTTTAATCACCATGAAAGAAGGCTGTATACGTGGAAGAGACCAGGAGACAGTGTAAGGTACCAGATTGATTTTATAATGTTAAGGAATAGATTTGCAGACCAAGTTTTAAACTGTAACACATATCCAGAGGCAGATATAGACTCTGGCCATAATTTATTGGTTATGAACTGTAGATAAAAACTTAAGAGACTGCAGACGGGTAAAAAAGTTAGGAGATGGAACTTGGACAAATTGAAGGAACCAGAGGTGGTTGAGGGTTTCAGAGGGAGCATTATGCAAGGATTGGCTGAAACGGGGGAAAATAATACAGTACAAGAAAAATGGGTAGAAGGCAAAAGGGAGTACAAACGTCTGAAAAATGAGATTGACAGGAAGTGCTGACTGGGCAAGCAAGAGTGGCTAGAGGACAAATGCAGAACCATAGAGGAATGTATAACTAGGCGAAAGATAGATACCGCCTACAGGAAAATAAAAGAGATATCTGGAGACAAGAAAAGCAGCTGTATGAATATCAAGAACTCAGACATAAAACAGTACTAAGCAAAGAGGAGAAAGCTGAACTGTTGAAGGAATATATAGAGGGCCTATACAAAGGAAATAAACTCGAAGGCAGTATTTTAGAAATGAAAGACGAAGTGGAGATAGGAAGATGAGATAGGAGATATGATACTGCGAGAAGAATTTGACAGAGCGCTGAAGGATTTGAGTCGAAACAAAGCCCCTGGAGTAGACGGTATTCCGTCTGAACTGCTCATATCATTAGGAGAGCCAGGCATGAAAATATTGTTCCATCTGGTATGCAAGATGTATGAGAAAGGTGAAATACCCTCCGACTTCAAGAAGAATATTGTAATTCCAATTCCAAACTGCAGACAAATCTGAAAATTACAGAACTATCAGTTTAATAAGTCATGGTTAAAATTCTAAAATGAATTATTTACAGACGAATGGAAAACTTGTGGAATCCGGCCTCGGGGAAGATCAGTTTGGATTTACGAGAAATGTAGGAACACGGAAGGCAATACTCACATTATGACTTATCTTACAAGGGGAGGCCGCCAATTGTGAAATTCAGATTCGACTCATACTGCGCATAATAAAAGCTCATGGCCAGATGTGTAATTTGGCAAATCACCAAGATGCACATCTCAGCCGTTGTCGAGAAAATAGACAATTAAAAAAAACCGTTGCGGTGAAATACTCTCTATAATCAGTAATATTGTGCAGAGGCGTGGCGTAGCGGTAAGCGCTCGGGGTTGTAATCCGAAGGTCGCCGGGTCGAATCTCACGGCATGCAACTTTTTTCATTATTTGTTTTTTGTAACATATATATATATATATATCGCACGAAGCAGAGTGATAGTTATCATAGAAATATGGAAAGCAGAAAACAGCACGACATCGAGCACGTCTGATAAACGATGCGTTTTTACAAGAGCAATTTTTTTTTAATTTTCTGTTGGGAAACACACCTGATTGACATTCTGAAAATTGTTCTATCGTTCGTCAGGTTTGACTTACACTATACGTATTCGTTTCGGAATATCGTTTATACTTCTTCTGTTAACTATACGTGGTAAACATTATGAAGGCAATTAAAAACATTTGTGAAATACAACTTTGTTTGCGGAAAACATAATGATGTTCGAAGTCGCCAGTTGCATATAATAAGTTGTTTGAAAGTCGTTTGTCGTGGAAAAACTGGTGACTTTGAACATAAAATGTTATTAATCAAATGTCATTAATTGTCTTCATATACAGGGTGTTTCACTAAGTGTGTTTGACTCTGTAACTTATAAAATAATAGGTGACGGGAAATTTTAATACGGTAGGTCAAGACAAGAAATATTACACTTTCTGCGGAGCTATGAACATAGTTTATTGTATCATTTTCCAAAGAGTTACACCACAAAGATAATTTTTTTAATGAAACAATAGTTTTTTCTATCGTGTATTGGATTCGCTTAAACCAGCTAGGTCCAAATCAATTTAAACTACATTACTATCACCGTTAGTTTGGGAGCTACAACCCTTCAAAGTTCCTGGGGCGGAGGCTTCGATAGCGTAGCTAACTGGCCGAGTGGCTATCCCCTGGGGCACGGCCCACTGTCTCATGACCACCAGCCAGTCAGCTACGCTGTCGTAGCCTCCGCCCCCTAAACTTTGAAGGGTTGTAGCTCCCAAACTAACAGTGATAGGAATGTAGTTTAAATTGATTTGGACGCAGCTGGTTTCAACGAATCAAATGCACGATAGAAAAAACTATTGTTCCATTTAAAAACTTATATCTTTGTGCTGTAACTCTTTGGAAAATGATACAATAAACTATGTTCATAGTTCTTGTGTTGACCTACCGCATTAAAATTTCCCGTCACCTATTATTTTATAAGTTACACAGGCAAACGCACTTAGTGAAACACCCTATATATATATATATATATATATATATATATATATATATATATATATATATATATATATGTGTGTGTGTGTGTGTGTGTGTGTGTGTGTACATTTGACTTACAAAAAACAAATAATAATAAAAAAAAGTTGCATGCCGCTAGATTGGATACGGCGACCTTCGGATTACGAACCCTAGCGCTTACCGCTACGCCATGTCTCTGTACAATACAACTAATCGTAGAGAGTATTTTACAGCAACGGCTTTTTTTAATTGTCGATTTTCTCGACAACGGCTGAGAAGTGCATCTTGGTGCTTTGCCAAATTACACCTCTGGCTATGAGCTTTTATTATGCGCGGTATGAATCGAATCTGAATTTCACAATTGGCGGCCTTCCCTTGTTAGAACAGGCTGGTCCAAACTGTGCCCCTGGGGCGCTAGCACCCGCGGTCGTCTGCGGCCAGCGCCCCGGGCGCTGCTGCCGCCGCGTCGCTCGTAGCGCCTCGCCATGCCGCTGCATGCGCGCTTCGTGTGGAGGGTCGTAGTCAACAGACGCGAAGCTACAGTCGGTAGAGATGGACGGCCCACGGCAGCAAGCAAAAAGCAAAAAATAAATAAATAAATAAAAAATAAAAAATAATAAAAATAAATAAATAAAAATAAATGGAACGGCGCGTCTGCGCTGTTTAAAACCGAGTGGAAAATTGATTTCTTTTGTACTGCTTTCGAAAATCGTGCCAAATGTTTAATATGTCATCGGAACCTCATGTATTTAAAGAACTATTCGATTGAACGGCACTTTAATACCTGTCACAAGGATCTGTTCGAAAATTCGTCGAAAGAGGAACGCCAGTCGAAACTTGAAGAACTGAAAGAAGATTTCAGGCAGCATTACAGTGAAGTAAGTGTATCCTTCCGTATCACTGTTTATTATTTCTAAAGATGATAAATAAAACTATATTTTACAATCTGATATGTCGCTTAGCATTGTGCTAGTTATAGTATATCAGATTCTCAGCGAAAAGGAACATTTCCTTTCGGTTAATTTTTATATTCTGGTTGTATTAAATCGCGTCACACAGACATAAGAATATGTTTCAGGTGTGTCAGTTTGTACCACTTTCTGAAAAGCCGTCACAAATGCTGTCTCAGGCAGCAAAGTGTCATTAACAGTCATTCTTTGTTTTTGTGTATTCGTGTTTTGACGGTTGGGAAACATATATTTTAGTTTCATCCAAGTTTTCGATTAAAACGCAAATATCAGTAGATAAAAACTTATTTTGCGATCTCCTTTCGCTGTCCTTGGTAGCGTCTATGATCGCTTTGCAGAACAACTGAAGGAAAACGCAACTAAAACCAACCTTTTTTAGTATTTTATTTGGGTTTAAATGAAAAGAGTTTTAGAAACATGAATTTAAATAATTAATTTACCATTTTCTGCCATTGTAGGAACAGGAAACAGGTGCCAAAGTTTGCGCGCCGGTTACAAATTCTCGATGAGAATTGCGAAAGCAGGGAAACCCTTTGCGGTTGGGAGTCTCATCAAGGATTACCTGGTCGACTTGGCACCTTAAATTTGTCCAGCAAACCTCACAGAAAAATTCGAAAAAATGGCTCTCTAACCTTAATCTGTTGCTCGCCGAGTCGAAGATATGGCCTCAGATATGGAGTAGCAATTAATACAGAGAGCGGCAAACTTCATTTCATTTTTTATCGCTCTTGACGAGTCCAAGAACGTTTCGGACATACATCAGCTTGTCATATTCATGGGGGGTGTCATCGACAATATGCGTGTCACCGAAGAATTTCTTGATCTCGTACCATTAAAAGACAACCACATATTTGGATATTTTTCTAGCCGTGGAAAACGTGATCGAGTCAATGCGCTTAAAATCGGAACGCCTAACCAATGTAACAACCGATGGGGCTCCTGCACTACGAGGACTATGCACTGGATTCCTGAGTTATGTCAGGGCAAAAATGACTGTAGTCGGCTGTTCCTTGTTCACGGCAGTTCATTGTCTTATACACCAGGAGACGCTTTGTGCGGAGATTGTCATTGCATAACAAGTTATGGACACAGTTGTTCGAAGAGTTAATTATCTTCCATCGCATGGACTCAAACATCGCAAATTTAAAGAATTCCTGGCTGATATCGAAGCGGAATACCCGGACATCCCCTACCACACAGAAGTAAGATGGCTGAGCAAAAGGAAAGTGCTTAATCGGTTTTTCTGCTGGAGGGACGAAATTAATACATTTTTGGAAATGAAATGACGTCGTCATCCTAAGTGGGTGGCGAATTTGGCTTTCTTGAGAGACGTAACTGGCCATTTAAATACTTTGAACAGTACACTCCAAGTCGAAAATAACACTGTTGTTGATTTAGTGCAGACGATTCAAGCATTCAAATAAAACTTATTTTCTGGAAAAAACAGTTGCGCGAGCAGAATTGTGGACACTTCTCTGCATTAAACAGTGTTAAAGATGTGGATTTTTCAGATTATGTACAAATCATATTTGAATTTTTGAATACAGATTTTTGGAGATAAGTGAGCCACAACCGACCATAGATATATTTGTTCGCTCGCTTTCCTCTCGGGCAGAGGAGGTTCAGAAGTGTTTCAACTAGAGCTGATTGATCTGCAGTGCGATATACGCCTCACGGACCGCTTTCTTATATGTAAAGCTTTGGAAGACTTTTATAACAGTTTTCCACGAGAGAAGTATCCTCTTTTGCACAAGCAAGCGGTAATAGCTCTATCAATGTTTGGTTCCATCTATATTTGTGAGTGCTTTTTCTCTCATTTAAAGCTTGCTAAAACTGAGAACCGTTCACTACTTAGGGATAAAAATTTCACTAATTTTTTGATGTTAGAAGTCTCCCGGAATATACTGCCAAAAATGGACAAAATAATTCCCTCAAGAAAGAAAAACTTGTAAAATGTTAATTGTATTCTTTAACAATATTGAATGTAAGAATTAAAAGTCTTTATAACCTCAATTCTATTTTCATTGTAATTTTGCAAACTTACACGAAGTAAAATTATATATATATATATATATATATATATATATATATATACTTGTAACTACTAAGAATGAGACTATATCCCTAATGTAAAACTGTTGCTAAAATGGAATGTTTATGACATGAGCAAATTTAAAAGAATGATATAGCCTTCAGAAGACGCCTACTGTACGTATGTCGAGTGTGTATGTGCAGTACTAAGCGAAGAAACCTGTGGGTCAGAAAACAACCAAATTGTTCCTCGATTCTTTTTTTACATTTTTTTCTGAAGTTTTGCATAGTAATTCTGCCATGCGAACAGTAATTGTTACTGAAACAATAAATGGTTTCTTGTTATACCGCTCATCGGCCACATTTACTGCGCTGCGCTTCCTCCCTCTCTCTCTCTCTCTCTCTCTCTTGTTTTTTTTTTTTTTTTTTTTTTTTTTTTTTTTTTTCTGTTGGATCTGACCGCGGGACAGTCCAGCGCAGAGCAGTGGTGTGCGGTCTCACTCTTTCCGCAGCTATCTCTCTCGCTCCGTTGCCGACACTAGCGACACACGGTCGCGGCCGGGGCGCTGAACTGAACTGCCTTGCACCCGCGGGACGCGCCCGCGCCTGCCGGGCGAAATCCAGGTTCAGCCTGAGGTAGATAGTTTCTTCCGCTAGGCCTCCAAGTCAAATGGAGGCCGTTTATTTTCTATTTATTTTCTCTCTGTCAGTGATTCCTCCAGTATAATTTCCATCTCATCCTTGTTGATGATTAGTAATACTGTTTTACCTGCCAACATCACACGTACAGGAGCCTGCTTGTAACAGCTACCACCACCAACTGATACTACATCGCTGACAATACTGAAAATATATGGACTGAACACTCTCTCACACTGCTACGCAACTTTAACTAATAGCCATACCGTGAAACCTTCACAGTTCCCGGCATAGACTACGAAATGTTTACCCTTTTCTTGTATAAGACGTACGTATTTCTATTGTATTTCGTAACGTAACACATTGACCAAAGCTTATTACACGTTTATGTTGTTGTTGTTGTTTGTATATTCTATGGGACTTAACTACGGGGTCATCAGTCCCTAAACTTACAAACTACTTATGAACTACTTACGAACTAGGACGGCACAAATATCCATGCCCGAGGGGGGATTCGAACCGCCGACCGTAGTGGCCGTGCAGACCGTGACTGGAGCGCCTTAGTCCCCTCGGCCACCGCGGCCAGCTACACGTTTATAAATACCAGATCAGATTCCTTGTCTCTACAAGTTGCCGAAATACAGCCTTTATTGCTTATTAGGATCGCAATTCTCTTTGTACTACGTGCTTTTAGATGTATATAGTGTCTTCCATTATACTTTATTGTCGCTACTGACAATTCCAGGCTAAAGAAAGGAATTCATCAAACCTGGCGCTTTGCCATTTTAAGTTTTTAATATCTCTGCTTTCTTATATACGGTACATGTTCTAGAAAGGAACAGCATGGTCAAAGGCAAATTTATTATGTTACTCATGTTACGAAGCGCTACGCAGCAAATGCTCTTCCTTAATACACATTCCATCTTGGAGCATAATTCCCAGCTCATTATTTTGTTGTGTTGTCATGGGCTCTATCTATTATAAACTGTATGAGACCCTTTTTAAATACCGTAGAGTTCATTATAAATCTTATACAGTACAAAAGGCTTCGCTTTTTCCGTAGTCATTGTAGCAGTTCTTTCTGTCTCGTAACTATCTACTGTGTATTATGAACGATATTGCATTTTGATGCATCTATATTTATTGACCTGTATTGTAAGTCGTAGTCACAATAATTCCTCGTTCCATTGACCAATTTTCTTTTGTATCCCATAAGGGTGTAGCATCTCAGAAAGCTGTTCTGTGTTTCCAAGTCGTCTGTTTTTCGGAAGTTGACTGCAGAGAACAGCACTACATCATATTAAAAAGGGACCTATCTCAGTCACGAATTCTGCTTGGAATCATAAGGAGCTATAGAGCGATGTTTAGTTTCAGCTACTCCATTTGCCTCACAACACCGCTGACACTGTTACCTGCCAATTGACAGTATCGTCAGTGGTGTTCAAGAAGTAAGTATGAAGAATGAAGCAATATGACTGACACATCGAACTGAAAATAATGAAAATGACCTTTTGGTTATCATTTTCCTACAGTTGACGACGGAATTAACTTATTTGGTTGAAGTTATTTCACTTCACTAGTTACTCGTAATGGTCCTAGTAATCGGATCTTACGGTACTTACATATGTGTTACTTTACATATACAATATATGCTTTAATATACACTGAAGAGCCAAAGTAGCTGGTACATGCAAACATAGAGAAATTAAACAATCGGGGGACGGCGTTGAGGTCGGCAGCGCCTGTATGAGATAGTAGGCTTTTGTCGCATGCGTTAGGTCGGTTACTGCTGCTAAAATGGCAGATTCCACAATTTCAGTGACTGGACGTCATCTTATGGTCGGCACACGAGAGAAGGGACATATCCTCTAAGAGGTAGCGAAGAGTTGCGGATTTTCCCGTACGACCATTTCACGAGTGTGCCGTAAGTATCGAAAACCCGGTAATACATATCAACGTAATCACTGCGACTGAAGAGAATCGTTCAGAGTGACAGAAGTTCAATATTTCTGCAGATTTCCGCCTATTTCAATGCTGAGCCATCAACAAGTATCAGCGTGCGAAACTTTCAAGGAAACATAATCGACATGGACTTTCGGAGTCGAAGACCTACTTGTGTACCTTTGATGACTGTTTGAAATAAAACTCTACGCCTCGCCTGGGACCGTCAACAATGAAATTGGACTGTTGGTGACTGGAAACAGGTCTGGTATGACGAGTCTCGTTTCAAATTGTATCGAGTGGATGGCCGTGTACGCGTATAACGACAACCTCAAGAACTCATGAACCCTGCATGTCAGAAGGGGAGTGTTGAAGCTGGTAAACGCTCTAATGTTGTGGGGCGACTACAAGTGGGGTGATATGGATCCCTGATAGTTCTAGGTACGACTCTGGAGGATGGCAGGTAGGTACGCATCCTGGAGGATCACCTACGTAGATTCATGTCCATTGTGCATTCCGACGTACTTGGGCATTTCCGGCATGTCAATGAGAAACCCCACATTTCCAGAACAGCTTGAGAGAGGTTCTGGGAACACTCTTCTGAGTTTAAACACCTCCACTGACCACGAAGCTTACCATATATGGATATTGTCGATCATGTCTGGGATGCCTTGCAATGTATTGTTCAGTTAGCAATCCCCTTGTACACTTACTGATTTATGGACATTCCTGCAGGTTGCCTGGCGTCAAAATCTTCTAACATTACTCCAGGCATTACTCGAGTCCATATCACGTCGTGTTGCGTTACTTCCTCGTGCTCTTGGGGGCTCTATACAATATTAGATATGTTTGCCATTTTCTTTCGCTCTTCGATGTATTTACTACATTTAAATAGTGCAAGACCACAAAAATATGCAATAAATAATATTAGTGTAATTAGACAATACTGTTGACTTGCAACTGGACATTAAAGGAGCAGTATATGTGTTTAAGCATAATGTTAACACTCTTATTTTCGTTGTGAGTTATTAAAATAACCTAATAATCAGAAAGGTTTGGGTACGGCCAAACTTTCAGGAAACTTTCGTCACACACAAAGAAATGGACATGAATCTACGTAGGTGATCCTCCAGGATGCGTACCTACCTGCCATCCTCCAGAGTCGTACCTAGAACTATCAGGGGTTCATATCAACCCACTTGTAATCGCCCCACAACATTAGAGCGTTTACCAGCTTAATTTCCATGTTAGAGCTCATTTTATTACTTCAAATTACATTAATCATGGGATGGAAACACAAAGCAACAGAACGTACCAGCGTGACTTCAAACACTTTGTTACAGGAAATGTTCAAAATGTCCTCCGTTAGCGAGGATACATGCATCCACCCTCCGTCGCATGGAATCCCTGATGCGCTGATGTAGCCCTGGAGAATGGCGTATTGTATCACAGCCGTCCACAATACGAGCACGAAGAGTCTCTACATTTGGTACCGTGGTTGCGTAGACAAGAGTTATCAAATTTCCTCATAAATGAAAGTCAAGAGGGTTGAGGTCAGGAGTGCGTGGAGGCCATGGAATTGGTCCGCCTCTACCAATCCATCGGTCACCGAATCTGTTGTTGAGAAGCCTACGAACACGTCGACTGAAATGTGCAGGAGCTCCATCGTGCATGAACCACATGTTTTGTCGTACTTGTAAACGCACATGTTCTAGCAGCACAGGTAGAGTATCCCGTATGAAATCATGATAATGTGCTCCAGTGCGGCGTGGGCTACTTGCGAAACTCCAATCACCAATATTCTCCTCCGAATGCGAAAATATATTGTTGACTCCCACTTACATAGGTAGAAATGATCATCAGAATAAAATACGAGAAATCAGAGCTCGAACAGAGAGATTCAGGTGTTCTTTCTTCCCGCGCGCTATTCGAGAATGGAATGGGAGATAAATAGTATAATTGTGGTTCGATGGACCCTCTGCCAAGCACTTAAATGTGATTTGCAGAGTATCCCATGTAGATGTAGATGTAGATGTAGATGTAGAGTGAGCGTAGGTGGAAGAAGATGAGGCTCAATCAAGACATCACCAACAATTCCTTCCTTCAATTGGGCCAACTGGCGGTGAATCGAAGAAGTACAGTACATACTAACGAAACAATTGGGTATTTTGACAATTGTCTGCACGAATTATTTCAATTTACATTTAAAGAGAAATACTAAAATGATCTCTAATATGGAAATTACGCATTTCCGGACACATGTCCACAAAACATATTTTCTTTCTTTGTGTGTGAGGAATGTTTCCTGAAAGTTTGGCCGTACCTTTTTTTTTAACACCATATATATATATATATATTACACTCAAATAAAATGCAATGGATGATAAAAGTGAAATTTGAACTGCATAATCCTATTGAGAAAGGTCTTTCTGTTCATGGCTCACAGCTAGTTACATTATATAACATCGCCTCATACACAAATTCAAAACAGCCCTCCACAGTAAAACGTTTAATTAACGATCCAACAAATACAAATATCTGGAAAAGTCTAAAGAAGTTAGGATGAAATAACATGTACCAGGAAAGCGATAGTAATTTAAAATAAAACTTATTTACTGGTACGTACAAATTGTAATGGCAATGATTTTCCAAAGAAAATAGTTAAATATAAATTTGGAAACATTGTAAAACCGCTGGATTACTGAAGGAATAAAAATATATTGTAACTGGACGAGCGAACCGTAGATAAAAGAAAGAAATTTAATGACCTAGAAACAGCAAAATTTAAAAACTACTCTTTTTAAAATATCCAGAACAAGAATGTGTATTATACCTCAGTGTAGCAACTGTAATGATGGCATCAAAAACAATATGGAATATTCTTGAAGGTGCTTGCGATGGCTCCCTCGGACGGAGGATGACATGGCGGCCGGTCAGTACCCAGTACCCAGGTGGCCTTTCGAGGCCGGTCGGACGGAGGTTTTTTTTTTAAGGTTACAAGGCAATCAGGAGAACTAGAATACTGTATTACCATGGATCTGAATGAAAACTTTACTACCAAAAAGTCAGAAATTGAAATTATTTTAATGACCAGTTTTAATAATACAGGGTTATTATAATTATAGCTAAATTTTCAAAATGCTGTAAAAGTAACACCACTGGTCAGAATGACGTTACATTGCAAAGGGCTATTATTGAAGAAGGGGGAAAAGGAAGGGTAGAAGAAAAATAACTTGTGTGAATAAATTATCATTATATAGCGCTGTATGAAAATGAAAACACCTGCCATGCGCCCGACCAACTGAAATTAGTATAAACACTCCGGGTACACGATTTCTCCTCATTTCGCTTCCGAGGCATTCTCCCTGATTGTTTCAATGCAGGATGGCGATCGGCTTGTAAAGCTGTTTTATAAGAATGATGACAGTACACCTACGGTCGGGGGTTCGAATCCCCCCTCGGGCATGGATATTTGTACCGTCCTTAGGATAAGCTAGTTGATAAGTAGTTTGTAAGTTTAGGGACTGATGACCCCGTAGTTAAGTCCCATAAGCTTTACAAACATTTGAACATTTGACAGTACACAAATCGCTCTGCTGAAGATCCGTTCACTTGAGGGTTTGAAAAGAGCCGTTCGTTCGGTGACTGCCGTGGAAATGGGGAAAATGATTCGGAAATTCGAAGAGACGTTTTCCTTTGTGGTGTAACCTGGTAGAGGAGGAAACGAACTGATTAGACGTCAGGGGAATTAGTGGCCACATCAATGCAGGAGTAGTCGAGTGGTGCTGTACAAATGTGTAGTGCACGGAGAACAAACCTTTGTGCACGGTGCCTAAAATGCTACGATATATTCTTCTTTATATCCATTACCCATGCGCACGAGTTGCTTCCTGTTGACTTCCAAGCAAAAGAAACTTTTTCTTTAGAAGTTCTTGCTCGCATGGAAGTCGACGATGAATGGCCGTGGAAGATCTTGTGGTCAGGCGAAACCGACTTCCATTTGACAGGGCCTAAACTGTCGAATACAGGCAACAGAATACTATTGTTAAAATCGGGGGGGGGGGGGGGGAGGAGAAGAGTGGAAAGTTGGGGTTGTTACATCGCGAAATAGTACTGAATTGGTAAAACTTGATATACCCTTTAACAAACTCATAAGTAAAACTTACTTTAGTAAAAGAGAAAATGGAAACAGAGTTTGGTCATTCATTACTATACTGACGCTCTCTGCCATATGTTTATTGTTTTTAGTGTTTCCAGTAGAGACATCTTTCTGCTTTTTTTAGAGAATGTAAGATTTCACAATCTACATCATAAGTGTGGTTTTCTGTGAGCAGATGTTCGGCAAAGATTGAATCTATCTTCTTTAATCTCCAGCGTCTCTCATGTTCTGATAATCTAATAGCTAGAGCCCTGCCAGATTGACCAATATACACTTTCCCACAATGTCTACATATGACGTGGGACATACATTTCAGTACTACTTCACAATGTAACAATCCCCAATTCCCTCCTCCCCCCCCCCTCGCATTTAACAATATTATTGAAGCTTAGAACCACAACATATAACATCAGCCTTTTTATATATTTTTATTTATTACTAAATGTAATTCAGTGCCATAAAAATGAAACACTTACCTGCGAACATGTGAATTTATATCATCTGTGATTTAATAACATCTTTGTAAATGGCATATCTCTGAAGAAATGTTAGTGACATTCAGCTGTTACCTTATGATGGCCTAAAAAGGCGAAAGCCGGTTTTTAACCAAATAAATAATTTTGCAGAACATCAGAAGTTTTACCTTTTTCATAATAATATCATGTTTGGTAAAGCACCGACGGTAAATCAATTAATGAGAAAATTTTTATATGTAAATAACGAATTAAACATTTAAGAATATAAATTAAAATAAAAAACTTAAAAAATTAAACTGTCACCGTCCATGTAATTACGAAATGATGTATTAATGATTTAACCAATCTAATCTAATCCAATCAAAATGGACAAATAAAACAATTATGGTCATTATTCCATGTTTACCCTGAATGTAATAAGAAATATAGAGCGCAGTTCCAATTGAGGTGTATCTTCATAAACAAGGTACATACTTCTCAGTCGATTCTATGGGATCTTACACATGCTACTACTTTCCCTGCTTTCGTATCCCACCTCAAAGTATTTGATATAAAATCAGCTACAGTCCGAAACAGCCAAGGAAAAGAAGTATGTTCCCTCCAGTTCGAAACAAGAGCAAAACGAACGAATACGAAAATAAGGAGCTTGAAAACTTCATTTCGTAACTTTAAATGCAGTTATGGTCTCTTGTGCTCGGTCTGCAGCGTCATGCATGAGGGACCACACAGTGAATCTTCTGGCGGCAGCAAACAAAAAACAGTGCAGCAAAGGCATTCACTTCTTCATTTGACAGTACACAAACAGGTGGACCAAGGTGCAGAGAACAGAACATTAATATTTAGTCGAATTAATTCTATATTCATAACTAATATTTTTTCATATGGGAGTTAGTAATTTGATGTATTGTTTATGGTTGCAGTTTCCTTATAAATATTCTTTACGCCACAAATTTCTCATATGGTAATTTCAGAGACTGTCTATCCGAGTTTGTATTTGAAACCGAGATCATCACTGTCATAAAATGCGAGTTGATAGTGAAATATTGTACATTACACATAGCCTCTTTCACGGGCATTAATAATTATGCAATTTAAATCGAAATTTCCAACACCTGAAATGAATTCATTGGTTAAGTAGTGACAAGTAAGAAATTTACTGGTTTAAGTTTCGATGCAGTTCGGCATAAAATATCTCAGCCTATGCAACGAATGTTTGGCGTCTGTAGATAAAAATTTGGTGCATTTTGTGCCCAAGTTGCAGTTATCTTAATCTTAGTCTATTGAGTCAATGAGAAATATTATTATGGAGCCAGCAGAAGGTTAGACACTTTTCTGCAAATAACGTCATTTATTGTACAGTATATCCAAAGTTATTTATTGGTAAGTGATGATTATTTGAAGTACACTAATTGAAGTTCCATTGTTATTGACTGCAGGTCCTGCATACTTACTTGAGTTACGATCGTATCAACCCCAGCAAAATAATCTGTTGCGTACATATAGTGGCGACAGAATTGGATAGTAAATGGCAGAGAGAAAACCAATAATACTTGAATTTTTTGATGAAATAAACACTACCTGCTTTCCGTACAACGTCGACATAAGTTGGCTACTGTCGAGCTGCAGGTACCAGCATCAGCTACATCATAAAACTCGCGCAATAGCTAGCGGTTCTCGTAATTATGGTTTTTATGTCGTACATGTTGTAATGCTTGCTTACCGCAGTATTCATGTAAAAATAGCAGCTCAATGGATTGTACGTAAAAGTCATTTTTCGTTAGTCTATGTTCACCACTGCTGTACGAAGTTATGTAAGACGTTACGTAATAATGTACAAATCATCAGTGATCCACACCATAGTGGAGGAATGTATGTGAAAAACAGCAAGAGGATATGTAATTTGAAAATTACAGTGGCAATCGATATGAGTTACAGATAGACGTATCATCTTCTCACTGACGTGCCATCAATAACAAATATTGCTCTGGGACATCCACTCCTTCCATAGTGACAGAAATGCGATGCGGTCTGTTTCTCAAAATGGAGTATTAAGACATTTGATGTTGAAGGGAAGCATTATTAAAATTCACCCTGCTTAACATTACTTAATAAACACGAGTCTAATTTTAACTTGTATTAAAATTTTGGAAATCGAAATCAGTGCATCGCATGCATAACGCTACGTTTCACTTCCTAATGGTATTTTTCTGTGGCATATGCCCCATTTTTTGAACATTCGCCAAATTTAATATGATTGTAGTTTTCTTTGAGAAATGGTACCTTTAATACTACAATAAAGCCCGAGATGAATGTTAGGTTTCTCTCTGATTTCCTAAAATAATAGAACTTCATAAATATTCAACAATAGCAGATGTATAAGACGGAGGACTCAACTCCCAATGGCGGTGGTGTATTGATTAATCGAATCTGATGCCAGATTATATTACATTTCTTCCATGCATGGTTATTATATGGATAAAATAGCTGAATCTCTGTCTAGAGAGATTAGGGGGTAAGTATGGTAACACTAGCACCATGGTTCCCACAGAATAATTCTCAAGTATGTTACGAAACAAACAATAATATATGTGCATTTTCTTGGGTAGTTTCTGTGTATACAATTACTGTAATTTTGAGGAAAAAAAATAATGCTAAGCTGTAGCAGACATACAAAAGACACGTTTTCAGTACATGTACTCTCTTACGTTTCCATATATTGCGGTATGACGCCTGTGAAGTGCCTGTATTTATTAATTTTTACCTTTGTTGTGTTCCTAAAGTCGAGTGCATACAAAAGTTGGTAGAAACTTTTCCTGAATGAGTGAGCTTTTCAGTACTACTTTGTAACCACAGATATCTACTAAGCATAAAGATTCACATTTATTTGAGTCGTGAAGCGCCGGATCGTTCCTCCAGTGACACGTGTAGCAACAACTTTGAACTTTTTTCGCAACATATATGCCCAGTCCTTATTCATGTTGCGCTTGTTAAGGACAGACAATATCTTCAAAATATTCAAATGTTTGTAAACATATTCGACCAAACTTCTATGGTCATTAGTTCCTAAACTTGCAAACTACTTAAACTAACTTACATAAAGTTCAACATACACGTCCATGCCCAACAGAGGACTAGACCCTCCGACGGCGAGCAACCGCGCAGCCCGCAGCAAGGCGCCTTGGAACGCTCGGCCACTCCACAGCGGCTGACAAATATCAACTGCAATATGACGTATTCTGACATGCATCAAACGACTGACTGCCGCTGCCATCAGGTTATCTTTTCATGGTTGCTACGTCTTGAGGTTTCATTCATTCTATACATTACGCTCGCATGATATACATTACTATTTCTACTTTATTAAGAATTCTCCTTTCTTTTTTCTTTTTGTTACAGATCACTAGGGTGCACCGCATCAAATATATTAATGTGGTGGTGTGAATTCTGTCAATCACTACAGCTATGAACGTGGGTCTTCTGTACATGCCATTCTTTCTATTTGTATCCAGTTCAGCAGATCGAGACAATTTAAAATTACTGTCGTTCTTACAATATTGCAAATACGATTAATGAGATTCTTGTTAAGGTCACGGATCATGTAATAAATTTAATTGACGGATCCTTCAAAAACTAACTTTGTTTCTAAAATATCGTTTGTTTATACTTAATATAGTTCTGATCATGATGTGTTCTTTAAAAAAGCTGTTTCATGCGACTTCAGGAAAATGTTTACTCCTGCTCCACTAATGCATATTCCATTGCTAATCCATTTACTCGAACGTACAACTTTCGTTAAACTTAACGTTAATAGTCTCCTAAATTCATCTATTCCTTTAGATTTTTGTCCATGTTCTCGTAAATTATTTTCTGTACATACCATCATTATCGAAAATGGCTCAGGCATGTATGAATCACATACATTTAATGAAGGTAACATCGAACCTATTTATTTTATACCCTTGTGGCGACTGCGCCGCTTACGAACAATTACTGATTGAGAACGTTCCATATTGTGTGCACTACGTACGGGATTCAATTTAACTGTTTGCTTAATTTTACTGAAGACATACCTTCCCCATTAATTATGACACTGAACTCAGAATATTCACAAGACGGTTATAATTAAACTGACGGTGTTAGAAGTGCTACTGTGAGAACTGTTTACATCGCAGGACGCTGAAACTTCCTGGCTATGTTCGGTAATTGGTGCGCTCGCGAAGTATGAAGAAGGAAAAAATACATATATAGTTCCACGTTCTGCCACCAGGCGAAAGTCTGAAGCTCTAAGCAGTCAGAATGTGAAATGTTTCCTCGTTTGCCATCAGTATACAGTTGGTTAATTGGCGACGCTTGTTGATCTCATTTGTGATGTGGCTCTTTGTGTAAAATTTCCAAGATAGTTTAAGCTTTCAATACTACATGGAATTGCTACCTGGAATGAAGACCATGTAGTGCTGGTAAAGTTGTTTTATCAGAGCGGCAACAACGGCAGTGCTGCATTGCCGGAATATCACCGACGGAAACAGCTGCAAAGACCCGATTTCAATAAACGGGCTAAAGGAAGAGATGAAGAATTTTGAAAAAAAAGTTGATTAGGTTCTACAGCACGGAAATAAGGCATTTCATTCCTATTGTGGTTGTTGATGAATTGTAGCTATAGCTGACCGTGCAGCCAATGCTCGAGCTGTTGCATTGGAATTGTCTCTTGCCTTGTAACAGTTAAAAATTAATTACGGCACATTTAATACAAGTTTCAGAATGTGCAATAAATGCAGCTCCAGGATAGGCTACATTGCCACGACAATGCCATTCGTTTTCTGGCGCATATGGAAATGCATACACTACGCTTGTCCGTCCTTTTTTGGACTATTACTGCCCAATGTCGGATCCTTATCAGGTGTGTTTGACGGAGGACATCGTAAGAGTCCAAAGAAGGGCAGCTCGTTTTGTATTGTCAGGATAGAGGGGAGACAGCGTTACCAAAATGATACAGGATCTGGGCTGGGAATCATTACAACAAGGGCGTTTATCGCTGCGGCGTGGGCTACTTACGAAACTCCAATCGCCAAATTTCTGCTCTGAATGCAAAATTATATTGTTTACTGCCACTTACATAGGTAGAAAAGATCATCAGAATAAAATACGAGAAATCATATCTCGAACGGAGAGATTCAGGTGTTCTTTCTTACCGCGCGCTATTCGATAATGGAATGGGAGATAAATAGCATAAAGGTGGTTCAACGAACCCCGTTGCCAGGCACTTAAATGTGATTTGCAGAGTATCCCATGTCGATGAATGATATTTGCCCAGGATATAATCTTTGGAAGGAATTCACATAGCAATATCGCAGGGAGATAAACTTCACTCAGCTCATGTGACTGTGATGTGTTGCTTCACAAGCTCGTTCATTTTCGGTCCGTTTTTCTTCAAGATGACACTTCGTAGACCTGATAGGTGTTCAGTAATAACTCACCGTGGAACAAGTGATTCCGGCCTCATAAGAATGCAACTTTGCCACACCAAAATGTTCATAAGATATGGGGGGACATTACATTTTTCTCGCCAGGTGAAAGATGTGTCTGGAGAAACGTTCAGTGACAACTGCATCATCTTTAGGCATTTTAAAAATGGTTGGCCTTCCAGATCCCCCGACCTAAATTCATGTAGCTTCATTTTGTGGAGCTATTTGAAGGATATTATCTATCAGGGATGCACCGAGACTCTTCTTGATCCCAAGGACAGCATACAAAGACCTATAGCCCACAGTACACTGGATATGCTTCCGGTAACTGTCAACCACGTTGTTTTACGAAAATGTCAACTGTTTGGAAAGTTATGGGTCCTAACTGCAGTGGTTATCGGACCCTATACTTACAACCTACTTAAAATAAGCCGCGGTGGATTAGCCGAGCCGGCCGCGGTGGCCGTGGGGACTGAGGCGCTCCAGTCACGGTGTGCACGGCCACTACGGTCGGGGGTTCGAATCCCCCCTCGGGCATGGATATTTGTGCCGTCCTTAGTATAAGGTAGTTCGTAAGTAGTTTGTAAGTTTAGGGACTGATGACCCCGTAGTTAAGTCCCATAAGCTTAACAAACATTTGAACATTTGGATTAGCAGAGCGGTCTAAAACGTCTCGCTGCGGAACGCTCGGTTGCTGGCCGTGGAGGTTCGAGTCCTCCCTGAGGCATGGGTGTGTGTGCTTGTCCGTAGGTTAGTTTACGTAGGTTTAAGTAGTTTGTAAGCTACGGACTGATGACCACACAGTTTGGTCCGATAGATTTACAAACATTTGAACATTTTGACTTAAAATAACCTCGGCTATTCCTCCCCGTTTGCGTGTTACGGATGCAGCACATTGCTCAGTCAGGAGACCATATTGAACACAAGCTGGAAAATAAATGTGCCAGAATCCACGTGAACATGTATTTGATCGTTTCTTCCCTATCCCTGCAACCAAACTACTGTCTGACTTCTTACAGCGTCATCCTTTCGCCTGGAGGCAGAAAGTAGAATTTTGATTTTTTTCATCATATTCTGCGAGTGTAGCGATTACTGTACATGCCGACGAAGTCTAACTGTCGCGGTGGAGTAGCCGACCGGTCTAAAACGCTTCTCTGCGGAGCGCGCGGTTGCTCGCCGTCGGAGGTTCGAGTCCTCTCTGGGGAGTGTGTGTGTGTGTGTGTGTGTTGTACTTAGTTTAGTTTAAGTAGTGTGTGAGCTACGGACTGATGACCACGCAGTTTTATACGATAGATTTACAAACATTTGAAGTCTCAGCGTCTTGTGATGTATACAGCTCGCACTGCAGCACCCGGAACACTGTGAGTTTAATCATAACCACATACTTATTGTATGAAGAATACCAGTTCAGTGATTTCGAGTCTCACATATTGTTCTGGACTTTAGATTTCGATGATGTTTTATTTTAACATGAGAAAAACAAATACAGACCACCGAAAAATAATCTTGTGCAGCGTATTAATTTCTCCCGTATGCGTTCTAGAAGGTCCAATTTTCCCTAGTCAACGAGCTGTTATCGTTACACTCACAACCAACTCTGTACGAAATCTCATCAGACAATATCGGTGGCATAGTACACGTTAATGCTATAAGCTGTGTATGACAGCATCAATCTTCGTAATGTGATAATGGCAACCTATCAGCAAGGCCTATTTGCGCTTTGTCATCATGCTGATGGAGTGATGGGTATAAGTTGCATAGCACTCCGCCTTGTTAAATACTACCATGTAACTGCTTATTCTCCATAGCGATTTGTGAGTGTAGTACAAATCAGCCCTATATAAGTCATGTGGTATTATTTTCATATTATAAGGAAAGCAATTCTGACACTAACAGTCCTACGGTTTAAATTTCGGAATAGGAAACTCTTGTGTTCGTAAAAACTTGAAAAACACTATGTTATACAAGTTGATGGAATTCCTATCTGCAGAATTATTTTTCAATCTCTGTGGACCGACGCTACTCATGAATGTAAAATGTCATGCAGTGCTGCACTTATGTAATCGCATAATTATCACTTAATATGGTATCTATGCGGAATGACAGAACCTTTAATTTTTTTGGAAAATACTTCCATTCAGTAAATGAATTAAATGACAGTTACTATCAAAAGATTCATTTTCCGAAATCCTGTGGACAGTGACGAAGAAAAATCTACGATTGAACGATACTATCCTGTCATGCCCCCTTCTACAAGAAAGTCTGGAATGAATGTGTAATGAATGCTATCAGACTTACATTTAGATTCACGGTAAATCCTCATCTACTAAAACAGAATTTTCACGATGAAACACAAATCCAAATGCGTCTCTAGAAGTGTGTCTCTTATTCGTGTCATTAGTTACAAGGGAAGTAACAGGACGCTTAACAGTTATAAATAACGACCTAGACAATACACAGTACCATGTGAATATGAAAAAAGTCAAACACATCAGTAACTAAACTGTATTCACCCAAAAGTGGGCTACGTTCAAGGGATAAGAATTTGCGTTAAATTGTATTTTTACGTAACTAAACAATCAGTTATACATTTAAGTAAAAACTAACATATATTAAAGTAAATTCATTTCGACCAAAAATGGTTACGTCGAGGACATTGTAATTAGTCAGCCTCAAATCTTCTTTGGTGCAGGATCTCTCACACAAAAGGCATCGTCTGATCCTCCCCACATTCATAGGCTGAGAGTCCATTAGCATGGATTTAGGACACAAATGGCAGTTGTGCATTTGAGACATGGTCTGATCCTCCCCACACTCACGCAGTGGGGGTCCACTAGCATATCCTTATTATTCAATAATTTCTTCACGTCGCCCAACAGCAGGTAGTAATCTGTTGAGGGATTTGGATATACCACCAGCACTCACTATGACTAGATAGTAGTTCTTGATCAGGTTCTGACTACTGTAATTGAGCAGTCTCAACACCCTTTTTCCAAATGTCTAACCCTTAGTTTGTGTTGCTGTTGTTATTGTTGACATAGGCTCATACGAAACTAATTCTGGGCTTAAAGAGCCACGGTGCTGGCGAGAGGCCATACAGGCTCCACAAATTTCAGCTTTGGCAGCTGCTTCACGCCTAATGTCAGGCGGAGCAATACCTTTGTGCTGATATAGCTGCTCCTCTTACGTTGGCCTCGAGAAACCAGAAATTATGAGACACGTACCTGTCCACCTGCCTAGCATTGCAGGAATTATGTCTGATATGCGCTGTACATGCGCCCGTAGAAATGCACAATGTTAGTTTCCAAGTTCGAATAGTGGCTGGCCCTGAAGCCCAAGTAGAGCCCCTTAGTTTTCGTATGATATTATTTCTTGCGGATACTTCTATTTTGTTGTTATCACAATGCATTTTAAAGTTTAGGTTTTGATGTAAAGCCACTCAAAGGTACTTTGAGAAAAATGAATTTCCATATTGAGAGCCATTCCTTGAAATTTTTACAGTTGGCTTCCCTGTCTGCTTTTAGGTGGATAACACAGACTTGCGTTTTAGAACAGTTACTGTTTTGTAGTACTGCATAGTTCTTCCCATACTCCAGACATGTTAGTTTCGAAATCTTAAAAGTCCGTTATCTGGGTGACCAATGCGAGGTCGTCCGCATACAGAAGACTTTCGGTGTGCGATGGAGGTGGTCGATGATTCATATGTATATATATATATATATATATATATATATATATATATATTAAAGAGGTCAGAACACTGCCTGAGACTAGTTCATTTCTCTGTAAACTCTATCTAATGCACCGTCCTTGTAATTCCACGAGAAATCTGATGTTGCTAAGGATATTGTTGGTCGGCTGCGGTGGCCGAGGGGACTGAGCCGCGTCAGTCACGGTCTACACGGCCACTACGGTCGGGGTTCGAATCCCCCCTCGGGCATGTTTGTTTGTGCCGTCCTTAGTATTAGCTAGTTCATAAGTAGTTTGTAAGTTTAGGGACTGATGACCCCGTAGTTAAGTCCCATAAGCACTACAAACATTTGAACATTTGATATTGTTGATTATCGTGGTTACAGGAGAGTTATCAGTGACGTCGTAACTTTTTTCAGGAGTAATTTATTGATTACAGTGTCGTATGCAGCAGACATGTCAAAAAATGGCAAAAAAGAGCTATCGGACGACAATTCGTGTGGTCATTGCTCTCCTTGTCAGGTTTCCCGATAGCAACGACATGAGCATTTCTACAAATTTTTGGGTTTCTTCCAACGCCCAGGGTACCTAATTTGGAGTAGAATTTACCAATGGCGTATGCGAAAGCTCTTCGGATGCAATTGAGCTTTCGATACTTCATTATTCGTGGAATACTCTTAAAAATACGAAACACAACGCTCCCCCTCCTCCATCGCAGTGAAATAGTGGATCATCAACGTTCGTGCACGTGCGGCTTCTTTTTCTATCAGTATCATGCTGAAGGTGGAAATCGATCGTCAGCACAGCACAGTTATACTGATATCCTACGTCAACTGGTACATCCATCCTGCGTTGGAACTCTCGCACGCGTTCACTCCATGCTCCCCCCACATCTAAACGTGCTTTCTTAATCAGAGCCATGTGGACACGAATCACCCCAGTATTTGGTACCAAAAGCGCGTGACGTCTACAGCCTCCTGCTGACAAATCACCGTCGGAATATCGTTGAGAGACGACATCCCGGAGGCACGTGGTATCTTGTGCTTCACAGAAAATTTACGATAAGGTGTAAACGGCATGATGTTTCTCTGTCCGAAACATACATGTTCACACGGTGCATTGTGACCAACACAATCGAAAATTTCCTGGAATACGGACCTCCAGCGGATGTGTTGCCTCTAATACTGAAAATCTTTAATTCTACCTCAGAATGCCACCCCAGTAATTCATGCCTAGGTTTCTCCTCAGTATAGACCTTTTGTTCCCTTTCCAAGATAAATCCAATAAATCTGATGAAAGGTTATTTTCTATATCACCTTTTTCGTCACAGTCTTATAGACCTGCTTACCTTTTGGCTCTTCATACAGAAATGACTCGATGAACTGGAGTTATTTTTCCGTCATCGTCAGATTTTTGTTACTCATACAGGCAATGTATTTAACTAACCCAACCCCTGCAGCTGAACTGCTATATGTTTGCATATTACAAATGTATTCTGCTGTGTCCGTATCTATCTTCACACAAGTAGGCCATACTTCACCATTTTGTGGGAGTACAGGTGGTACAGCTTAGGCGATCTATTTATGGTATCAAAGCCCCATTATCTATGCACTCCTCTACTCCATGCCTGATATGGTTTATACATGTCTCTAAACGATTTACAGAATTCTGGAGAACTGGTCGGGCCTTATAAAATCAATTTTCTGGCTCATCCTCTTGAGAACTGCGGTAAAGTCTCGTGCATTCCATACACTTTCCCATCGTTTGCGACTAATCATCCGTCTGGTGATAGGACTTTCATGGTGGGGTCTTTGCTGCAGTACTTCCGACAGCTGTTCATTCTAACTGGTCCCATAACAAGTATGATCGCCACACATTCTTTAATTTCGACAACTGAAATGTCCATCACTTTATTGTCCTGGGTAATGCCTTTTAATTACGTAGTTTTGATTGTATTACAAACATGTCAAATTATTTGTCACCAAGAAAGCAAGCTAATAATCCACACGTTTCCTACTCCATGGATTGCCGGCATATTAAATGTTATCCATCAAATAATACAAGAGGCTGTACACAACGACCGTACGGGAAAACGGAGTTTTCCGAGCCTTGTCAGCCTCCACTGCCTACTTCATTACGGAGGTGTGGGGAACCCCGTCATCAACGTGTAAATCCCTTTCCGCACGCCGAACCGACTGTTATACTGTAACCGACGATCTCCGACCCCTCTGCAGGGTAAATACTGAGCCGTGCCCGCAATCTGACTTCACGTGAAACGGGTAAAAACCGTCCGCGCTACGGTCACATAAACTTCATGGAATACATTGCTCAAAATTACTCTCGTTTTTAAGCCCTATCAGTACTGTAGCTGAAAGCCACTGATTTATTTATTTTATTTTTCGTGTCCAGAACACTATCCATTTAAATCTAGTGTGAGTCAGCTGTAATAAAATTTTAAAATTTTTACTCAGTCCCATTAATGGCCTTGTCACTGGCTAGCTCTAAATCCAAGAAGTTACAGCTTCTGCCGAGGTTTGGGAACGTCAGTAGATGGTCGTCCGTTTGGACATTCCCACATTCAGTAGAGGTTCCCCATCAAGATAGCCCCATCGGGCATGGATATATTTGAGACTCCAGTCCTCAGCCTGATGAGAGCTTTCCAGCTTGTGAAGGATTTATTACCTCCGGTGCAAGTTCTTCTTCTTTCAATTACAAGACAGGATTAGATATTTTCTCCTTCCACAGCTTCTCTCTTCGGCGGATACGTGGACTGGTTCTGACATCCAGAGGATGCTCTATCATAAGCAAAGCAGCCTAGGCTGTTGTTGGTTACCGTGTAGAGGGTGGCGATTATCTGTCATTTATTTCTTGCTTCCATCTCGGCGGCAACTTAAATGACTGTTGGGACAGTCCAGTCTGTAAATATAAGTATAATGTATTGTAACTTGTGAACAGCAAGTGCTGTGTCGATTTGTTTACAGGAATGAACTTGTCAGTAAATGCCTATATTCCATTATTTAACACACGACACCTTTTCCACTTAAAAACAGACTTACAAGAAAACCTTTCCGAAGCATCTGGGTAACACTCGAGGGTATGTCGAATCTAGCAGCCTCTGAATTGCTTCTATGTATTCTTAAATTGATCTGGTGAGGAATGAAGTTACTTCAGCAATACCCAAGACAGAGTTGTACATGCGTTTTATACGCGTTCTACTTTACGAATGAACCACATCTTTCAAAAATTCTCTCAAAACTCGAAGTTGGCCATCGACCTTCCCCACGAATGTCCATACATGCTGGTTCATTTCATGTCGTTCTGCGTCGTTACGGCTAGATTCTCAATCGACGCGACTACGTCAAGTAGCTCACTACTGATGCTGTGTTCGAATATAACGGGATTATATACTGCCTTTCCTCACACCAACTAGAAAATTTACCTCCATCATCCGGCATCCTACTACAGTCGTTCAGTGTTGACACCTTCTCGTACAATACTGCGTCTTGAACAAAAAGTCGCAGATTGCTACTCCATTAGTCAATTCATTTACATATACAGGAAACAATAAACGGTACTAACACCCCTCTCCTGGGACACTCCTGACGATACTCTTGTCTCTGATGAACACTCGATTGGAAAACATCTTACTGGCTTATATTGCTTAAGACGCCTACGAGGCAGTCACATATATGGCAACCTATTCCATTTACTCGCACCTTCCTTAATATTCTGCAGTGCGGTATCAACCCAACCACCATTTGGAATGTTCAAATGTTTGTAAACCTGTTAGATCAAATTGCTATGGTCATATTTCTCTATACTTACAAACTACTTAAACAAACCTACGCTATAGATAACATATACACAAAAATTTTGAACATGGCTGCAGTCCAGAAACGGTGGAACACGATCCAAAAGTCAACAAAACCTCAGCCGACCAGTTGCATAAAAATGGTTTACATGCATAAATTATGACCCAGGTTTCGGGAAAAGTAAATTTGCCTTCTTCAGAAGCATTTCCTAACAAAATATAATAGACCAATCATATGAATAATACTAAAATACTTCAAAGTTTTTGAAATAAGTGAGAAATTAAAGTTGCAGCATTGGATGAGAATGTACTTACATTTATCTCACATTAAAATAGTTGTTAAATAAAATCAAGTGGCCGAATGTGGCTGACTGCATGATATGGAATAAAATTTAAAATTTAAAACATGTGTGCAATATAAAATTGTTGAGCACAGCCACACACAGGTCGAGTGAGCACTGCGTACTGGTATAGGCGTAGGAACACTAATGACATGCGCCCGCACTAGGTGGCGCCAAGAGGGCTGATGGGTATGCGCGCAGTCGCGGACGCGAAAAAATTTTGAAGAGAAGAAAACAATGTGCGTGTAACACTGACAAAATGTTTGTTAAGCGTCTGGAACTTAACTACGTGGTCATCAGTCCCTAAACTTACAAACTACTTATCAACTACCTTATACTAAGGACGGCACAAATATCCATGCCCGAGGGGGGATTCGAACCCCCGACCTTAGTGGCCGTGCAGACCGTGACTGGAGCGCCTCAGTCCCCTCGGCCACCGCGGCCGGCTAACACTGACAGAAAACAGATAAGGTACAGAAAGATGGGAAATCAGATGAGACTTAACGCACAATGAAATCCTTAGCTGAGTCATATGCAAGGCACAATATATATATATATATATATATATATATATATATATATATATATATATACGAGCATACACGAAAGAATTGAACATAGGAATGTTAGAATATATACAGCGGCCAGACATATGGTGCATGATATCACCTGGCCTAGTGGCAAAAGTCAACTACGTGAACGACAACAGGCAGGTGTCTCATGTACTATTCTCGTTTATAGGACCTTTTCGTCCTGTAGTTCTGTTGGAAGTTGTCTCGCCGCCGCCGGCGCCGGCGCCGCTTGGTGGCCTCGAGCCGCCGCCTCCCGGAGCCGCCGTCCGTGGTGCCTTCCCCGCGCGCCGCCTGGTGCCTCCCCTCGCCGAGGAGCTGCCTGGTGGCGTCGAGTCACCGCTGTCGCCGCCGCCGCCGCTGCCGTTGCCGCCGCGTCGCCGACGCAACTTCCGCCTGGCCGTAATCGCCGCCCACCCGCCGGCGAGGACCCGCCGCCGCCGCCACAGCTGCAGCCTCACATCCGGCCCCTCGCCGAGTGTATGACTATTAATTTTTTCATCCTTCTTCCTCCTCCTCCACTATGGATCAACCCCCCGTCACCGCCACTTCCATTCTATACACTACCCCCTCCCTCGAATCCCTCGGCTCCACCACAACCACCTGGAGTGCCTCGTCTCTCTCCTAGGTCACCATCCCCTCTCTGTAATCCTGTCCGCTAAGGCCTCCAGTGCTCCTTCCTCGGCTATCTGTTCCGAATCCTCTCCTGCACCTCCGCAACCCCAACAACTCCCTGCCACCATTATAACCGCCCCTCACGAATATCCGCCACTCACCGCATCGCCTGCTAAAATCGCCGCTCGTCGAGCCACAGTGGCAGAATCGCCTCTCTCCCCCAGCTCAAACATCAGAAAAACGGGCCTCCCCCACCAAATTCCAATTCAGCCCATCCTTCTTCCCATTGTCACCACCTCCTCCAAAAAACCAGCAGCAAAACCCTCCAAACCCACAAGTGCGGATCCTGCTCCTGTCCTCCCCAAAAAAGGTCCCTCCACAATCGTCTCCACTCCTCCCCCACCTTCACTGTCCATGGACACCTCCCCAAACCTCGATTCCGAACCACCATCTCCACTTCTCCTCAAATATTTATGCATGTCCTCTTCTGTCCCAATCCCCAGTTTCTGGACAACCATACCCTCTCCATAGAAATCGTAAGTACTTCCCTACTGCCCATCCTTTCCAATTAATCCCCCGGAAGGACTCCGTCTTAATCAAGTCCCCATCCCACACCTTCATTCCGTTTCCCCGGGGTCCAGTTTGGGCCCCATATGACCCTCACCCCTTACATCACGTCCACCTTCACATCCCAACCTCAAGCTCCCCGTCGGTCGCCCACCCTCACTGCCGTGATCACTAAGCTTAGCCTGGTGATCACGAAGGCCGAGGTGTTGGAGCAGCTCAACTCCATCCCCAACATGGAAATCCGATCCGTCAAGCGGATACAGAAAGCCACTGGCCCAACCTACCTGATGAGGGTGTTCTCCGAATCACCCTCCTCCAATGACCGCCTCCTCACCAACGGTGCACTAATCTACAACCACCGCTACAAGGTGGACCCCTCCGACGCCCCACCCGAATTCTACGGTTGGGCATGATCTCTTGTGTACAACGATCACCTTACTGAGAAATGCTGCAACCCTCCCCACCTGTTCCCACTGTAAGTCAGAGCATTTCCTCAAACAATGTCCCAACCTCGCCTCCCCCCTCCACTTGCAACACCTGTGGCCCCACCCCACCTATTCCTACAAATGTCAGGCTCGTCCTGCCCCCTCCACTCCTGAGCTAACAGTTTCCGTCCGTCCCATCGATCCCCCACTTCACCCCAACAAATCCCTCCTCCCCCCTCCTACAGTTGATGACGTCAGCCGTTTTGTCACCACTGTCATACTGAATATTCACCCCGCCTTAACCTTCTGAAGCTCCTTTCCGGCTGTAGATGGGGATTGAATCCCTCCACCATCCTCTACACCTACCGTTCCCTAATGCGTCCCGTCTTGTGTAGCTTTCATCCCACCTGGATATCCGCCCCAGCCTCCTACTATAAATCCCTCCAGTTCCTAGAACGCCACGCCCTCCGCCTCGCTTACTGTATCCGTCTCCCTTCCCCCACGCAGATCCTATATGATCTTATCCGTTTCCCCCACCTGCTAAAATTCCTTGAACATATCCACATCCTATACACCTCCCGCAAAATAGAATCTCGTCACCCACTGGTCTCTCCTATTTTCCTGAATCCCGGGCCTCTGCCACGCCTTTACCAGCATGTTTCTCCGTATCTCCACCTCCACATTCTCCACGTCCTATTTTCCTGAATCCCGGGCCTCTGCCACGCCTTTACCAGCATGTTTCTCCCTATCTCCACCTCCACATTCTCCACGTCCTACCCGAGGGTAACTTCCATCAGCTTCCTCTCCTGGATGACGCCCTCCGTCCTGACACATACCCCTCCTATCAACCTTAGCCTTCCTTGTAGATTAGTTCCACGTCCCCCTCCACCCATCCTTTTCCCTTCCTCCGCTTGGATCCCCGTCCCAACCCACTCCCTTGGAGTCCTTCCATCCCATCCCATCCCATCCCCACTCCAGCCCCCTCCCGCCCTTTTCTACCCACCTCACTTTGCTTCCCCTTCCCTCTCCATTGCGGGGCCTGCACAGCGATTTTAATTCTGTGTCAGTGATTTTAAGTGTGCAATGACTTAGTGCTTCCAGTGTAGGTGTATTTTTAAAACATCAGCAACCGCCGCACAGGCAGAACATTGTGTTTCCATGTGTTTTAAATGTGTTTCTTCGTCTCGTCGTCATCGCTCCGTTTCTTCAACATGAACGTTTTATTCACCGTGGTTGTTTTAAGTTCTGAATATGTACATTTTGTCATACTTTTCACAGTCATTGTCTTTCCACCCATTTATATCACCGTGTCTATTTTTAAATCCTTCATATTTTTCACATGTTGTTATTATTTTAAATCTTCTGTTCCCATATCTGTATGCTCTGGGCTGAAGAGCAGCATGTTAGCTGCTGCCAGCCCCTTCTGGGGGTTTTAAAAAACAGCGAAGAAAAAAAATGGCGCATGAAATACAAACTAAGAATAAACAGCATGTAGCCGGTGGGAGGGAAGGAGAATGAACATCTTGCATCACACATTAGAAAACTATAAACAAGTGCACTAACAGAATTTTGAGGACAATAATCACCGAGCAGGAACAAGAATTTTTTTAAAAAAAAAAGTTCAAATGTTTGTAAAGCTTATGGCACTTAACTGCGGGGCCATCAGTCCCTAAATTTACCAACTACTTATGAACTGGGTTATACTAAAGACGGCACAAACAACATCCATACCAGAGGGGGGATTCCAACCCCTGACGGAAAACAGCCTCGCGCATCGTAGAATAGCGCCTTAATGCGCTCGGTGAACAAGTATTGCATTAACAATTTCTACAAACAGTATTGGTTTGAAGCCTTCTAGGTATTGTCTACTTGCATGTTGCAGTTGGTCATTAAGCATAGTGCCATCGTTGATGATGAGGTGTTTGAAAATTTGATATTCTTCCCATAAATATAGTTTCCTTCCCTTGGTCTTCCTATGCAAAATCATAGTGTCTTCCAACGATATAGGAACATGATCGGCTACGAGCAAATGCTCGGCAAAGGTCGAATTATGCACATTGCTTCCTGTCCTCCCTTGTAGATGTTCTTTATATCGCACCTTGATCGCTCTTCCTGTCTGTTCTATGTAATAACAAGGACGTTGTTACATATTATCTTGTAAATACCTGAACTGGAAAAAGGGTCTACAAAGGTCTTCAGTGTATGGACAAGGTTTTTCTTTAAATTGTTGTTAGTAGAAAAAGTTACCTTGCAATCATACGTCTTCGTCAATAGACGTTGTAATCTGTATGATACGTTGCGTAAAAACGGAACAGAAATGAATCTTTCACTGTCCGTTTTATCAAGGTGCGATCTGCTACTGAGTAATGTTGAAAACTGTTGGGAGGTCTTTTATCAACAATGAGTTGCACTACATCTGTATCGTACCCGTTATTGATGGCTATGGACTTTATTATGTAAATTTCCTTTTCTAAGTTAGCAGGCAACATGGGAGTTGTGAAAGCACGAGTAATAGCGGAATGAAAAAACGCTAATATATGTGAACGTGGTGTGCAGAATGAGCTGGAATAATCATATCAGAGTATGTTGGCTTACAGTAAATATTGAAGGTTATACTGTCGTTTACTATGCCCAAATTTAGATCGAGGAAGTTGATCTCGGCTTGTTCATTTTGAACTTCTTTAGTGAAATTAATGGTTTCATGAAAGCTGTTAAATACAGTAAATAACTGGTCTAATTCGCGGTCATTGCCGTCAAACAGGATAATTATGTCAACTATATAGCGAGCATAAAATCTTATCTTGTTGTGCAAATTTGAGTTAGAAGCGAAAAAAGTATTTTCGAGTGATAATAGTGGAGATTACTCCTTTGAGAACGATACTAGTACATCTTAAGCTGATTAGGCTTTTAACGTCTCTGGTTTTTCACGCAAAGGACCCCAGCACATTTTTTCAGCTTGTTGGCAACGTAGATGTTCACCTGATCTATGCTTTCGTTCCTGTGATCACACATTAATATCTTTATCAATGAAGAGGAGGGAAGCAACATATGCTAGTGATAATATCAATTGCAATTCGGATTCCCATAGTAAGTGCCTTTCTGAGACGTAGACGGAATTTCAGTAAAGCAGACTAGGAGGGATTTACTTCAAAATTAGAGGATAACATCAGATTCATCTCTCCTACAATAGATATATAATACGAATTCGATTGACACCTCAAAGCTAAAGCAAAAAACCGTACTCCTTGGGGCCACCAGAAAGATAAACATTCGGAGCTGGAGCCAAGAGTGTGAAGACCTGCATAATGAATTTATCAGCGCTGAGATTTCGACACTGCTGACCTCCTACTGTACGCCCTTGATAAAGCTAGGGGAGAAAAGTGGGTGGAAAAGTTCTGAGTTTAGATTTCACTTTCAGCAGCAGAAAGATCTGGTCACTGGACAGGTAACAGTCTGCTAATGTGTCTGAAATATGCCCCCCACTTATGCTGATCTTTCGTCTTAGCCGAACGAATCGCAGCATTATCCAAGTAAGAAATTCAACAGTCTGACAGATCAATATCATACAAACTACATGAATTTAAGAAATGCTAGCAGACTCCTCTTGAAGTATCCAAACTTTCTGCTAAGATAAACTGGACGCGGCTATCCCTGACATGAAGACTGGAAAAGCTGCCGGTCTAGATAATATTTTTCCAGAATTAATGAAACATACCGGACTTAAAATACGATTGTAGCTTCAACTTTTTTCCAACAACATTCTTAAAAACAGCTATCTACCTACAGCTTTTAAGAGTTATAAAGTACTAGCTCCTTTGAAGCCTGGTCGTGCAGAGAGCTATCGCCCAGTAGCTCTTCTCAGTATATGTTACAAGCTACTCGAGAGGGTGATGTAAAATCATATTGTTCCCGTTCTTACTGCTAGTATTCCTGTTGAACAAGCATCGTTACTGATGTGACCAGGTCCTAGCACTGACATCTGTAACTGAGAGTGGTTACGAAGAAAAGTTTCACACTCTCTTTACTTTTCTCGATCTCTCCGCAGCTTACGATTCCGTTTGGAACAAAAAGCTCTCAGTGAAGTCTTACAGTCTAATTCCTTGTCCTATTTTATTGCGACTTCTAAGCCCTGTGTTAAGTAGCCCTCTGATCATGATCTAGCTTGGTAACAAGGGTTGTGGTCTTAGACAGCTTCACGAGGGTCTGGCGCAAGGATCGGTTCTTGCTCCCATTCTTCTTAATGTTTACACCGCTGACATTCCAGGTACACAGTCTAGAAAGTTCGTTTATATTGCCATTGCGCCACAATACAGAGACATCCATAGGACGGAAACTACCGTAATATCTGACCTAACACTCCTCACACATTGCTTCTCAGTGTGGACACTAAAGCCTAATCAAAGTAAAACAGAAATAGCTTGCTTCCAACTCAATAAAAGGATGGCTTGCATTAAACTCAACGTCTCGCTTTATGGTGTTCACCTGAAACAAAGTGAACATCCACAGTAACTAGGAGTCACGTTGGATAAATCTCTCACTTTTAACACAGCAGAAAAAGTTAAAACTAGGAATGACACATTGCAGCACTCAGAAGGATCGACTTGGGGAGCCAAAGCTAAGGTTTTGCGTGCAACAGCTTTGTCCCTAGTTCACTCCGCTGCTGAATACTGTGCTATTGTCTGAATCAACAGTACTAATGTGAGAGACGTTGACGTACAATTAAATAGGGCAATTTGGGGATCAGTGGCACTCAGAAGATGGACCTTTTCAATAGCTCTCAATACTACAATATCGCCCCTCCTGTTATAAGACGTAAGGAAACCTTAATGAGGGAGTATTAGAAGATCTTGTCCAAAACAAAACTTCCTATTTTACAAGGTAAGTCAGGTGAAATTTCGTAAACCAACTCTTAAAACAGCATTCCAAGTACGTACGAGTAGCTTCTCGCCTAAATCCGGCTGGGGAGGATCTTGGGATACGTTTAATGGCCAAAACAACATCTCGATACACGATCCCTCAGAGGAGCTTCTAGGAATTGACCCTCTCAGGAGGGAATGGTCTTCGAATAACCGCTTCCGTACTTGTGTTGATCGGTGCAACTATTGGAAATTCAAATGGGGTAGGCAGATGATCAATCCTGTGATTGTGGAGCGGACATACAAACAATGGCTCACGTACTTACCAGCTGTCCGTTATGATCATTTTCAGGAGGGATGAGTTAACTACATCTGGTTAGTGAGGAACCTGTGCAGTGATTTAGACATGGCTCTGTTACGAAGATATGGTCATCTTATTATGTAGACTATAGTATATTTTACTAAAGTACCATAGTACTTTTTATGAAGCTGACATTACACAACACGATATATTTACATAGTGAAGCGAAATTCGGGCCCTCATTCCCTGACATGCCGCCTAGAACGGCACAGCCACTCCCGCGCGACGAGTCTAGATGGCCACAATTTTGGCGATATATTCCGCAAGGTAAAAGATGCATTGGAGTATCTGAAAAAGGTGGAAGGATAAAATGTAGGTGAAACAGTCTGACGAAAAGCCTAATAAATGACAGAAGAAGAAGAGACTTTGGAATTCCCACAGGATACCGAACAACACCTTTTACCCTCGCTGGACTCATGTTGGCAACATTCTGAAAACCATTTGAGGCGGAAGTACGCCGCGAACAACGAGCTTATTGGAGACGTCAATATTGGAGCATGCCAATTTTTCTTCGTTTGATTACACGCCGATTTTTCAGCTACGTTGAAGGCACTAAGAAACGTCTTCCCTATATTGTTACTAACAGTTAGAACAATTGTGCCACGGATATGGTCTTGTATAAGTTTCATTCTTAGCTTTCATACCTCAGTGAAAGAGATCTAGTGCCTATACTAATGGAAAGTAGTTATTGTTAGATAAAGTGAAATTCCAACACTTTCAGTACAGACTTAGCTCCTAAGGTATTGAACACAAATGTATTTTTATTTTTATTAACTTTTCGTCAGAGATGTTATTGCAGACACTTCCTGTGATGACTAATATCTAACAATGCACTCCGTTCTCAAACCTGGGCCATAGACGTTATACGATACAAACACTACTGTAACTCATCCTTGATAATATCACAAATGCAAGATAATAAATCATATGACATTAGTGCAACAGAATGGTAACACATTTGAGACCGTGGTTTGAGAATGGATTACATGGTCCGAAACGAACCACCACAGAAAATTACTTCAATGACGAAAATTTAAGAAAAACAAAAACTTAATCAACGAAGTTTCTGGTCCTTTCGTTCATTATATGAGCTCTTCATGAATGTGTTGTCGTAATTTATTCTTCAAAACTAAGCAGACTGTTTTAGCAAAGCGAAAGCAGTACCCACACGTTTTTTTTTTTATTGGAACATTTAGTAAATTACGGAAGAATAGACATCATTTAAGATAGTTGTTGTGTATAAATTAGAATAATTACTTTGACTAATTATTGTGACTGAAGATATGGAGACTGTGAGTGATAGCATATATAGGAAGTTGTGGCAGGCAGCTACCTACAGTCAGAAACACGTGAGAGAACAGTGAGATGTCTGAATATACTTGAATGAGCTCCTCGCGGACAGTAAAACGACGGACACTACCAGTAAAAATACACAATTACGTGACAAGGCTAACATAAGAGGCTATAAAGCTTTAATAACCCAGTCTGCCCTTCTCGAATACATCATAAACAAGGACAGGGGGAGGAGTCACCACGCTGGTATACAGAAGTACGCCAGCAGAGAACCGAAGTAAAAACTTTAAAGCAGAAGAGGCAAAACGTGTACTTTTCTCAATAAATGAAAATTATTTTTCTGCTCTATCTTCGTGATTTTCTTAATATAAAATTTAAAGACACGGTATGAGAACATATGGCAAGATTCGGTGAGGAAATTGCTATCCTATTGGACGTAAAAGTGCAAGGGTTGTTGAGTGGAGTGAACAGGCTAATGAGCTCATAATACACCAGAACAGAGATTAAAGTAATGAGCAGCAACGAAACTGGAATTAACGGTAAAGTTATCATCAAAATTGAACACAACAAAATTGTAGGATTTCAGTCACGGATTAGGGGGAAACGAGAATGGAAGAGAACTGAAGTGCTTGATAAGTGGTGCTACAGAGGGGCGGTAAAAGTAAAGCCCTTTCTACACGGGAAGCGAGACCTTACAAGATTGCCCATGACGCACCGTTTACGCCAGCCGCGTACCGTATAGACGCGTCCACGTACACGAGATTCACGCTTGCGATCGCTTGTATATGAAATAGGATCCATTCTGCTCTCGCGTAAGAAAGTGCTTCACTCATGCGTAGACGACCTAGTGGGCATCCCTGCTGACGAACGGAGCCAAGTCTCGAGTTTGATTCCTGCTCACAGGAATGTAGTTGTTCGACTCATGTATCCCAAGATCCGTCGTAAATGTTCTAGGGGGTGATACTACAGACAAATTGCAATAAAAATTCCATGTAACATGTCTATAATTTTTATTGACAATAGAGATATAGCTGTTAATATGAATGCCAAACAAACTTGGGGCAAATGTAAATGAAGACCTTTTCACTGATTTTTTTCTTCGGTCATTGGTAGAACAACATCATACCGACTTCAAAGTAGAACTTGGTGTATGCTCTACAAGTTCATTTCCACTTCATTACCCGAATTTCGGCGTAAAAAGTCATCTTTTCAGACTATAAAGTAAGTCGAAAACCGGTTATTTAAATAAAAGTCAATATTACGACCTACCAAGAACCGACGAAAGAATCAGTCAAAAATCCAAATTTGCACTTGCTTAAAGTTTATTTGGGTTACATATTAAAAATTGTATCTCTGTACCCAATAAAAGTTGGACACTCGTTTATGGCATTTTATTGCAATTGGTATTGATTAGAATTTCCAAAAATATTTGCTATTTCTCCTGAAACATGCTGTAGTTAACACGTGAAATATTTGTTTTCGGTGATCATTATTTGAAGCTTTATCTCAGTGAATGGTCGATGTATAGACAGAATTTCATAGACACCTGAGCTTCTTCATCAATTGCATAGGCGCCTCAAAGCGCGCGGCCTGGAAGTATTTAATTGCCTTTTTTAATGAGGACGTTTACATATGTGAGCGACGTCCATGAACTACACGAAAACAGTTAAATACAGTTTCACAGTGGCTGTCTAAAACACAAATAAATATTTTAATCATTACAATAATCAAAATATATTTGACAAGCTCGAAAAGTTATCTTAACCTGGCGATTCATTTGCTCTAAGCTGAAATACGAAGGAGACACGTGAAGCAGACGGCTCAATAAACGCGTACCGTGTACTGTAAACGCTTCTTTGTAGTTCGACTGTCTACCGCAACGAGCGCTGCAGCTGACAAGGACGTTCTTGTGCGTGTCGCACGTCCCGTATAGAAAGGGGTTAAGTCGACTTATAAAAACTGAGTAAATTTTTCCACAGAATCGACAAGAAAATAGATGTGTAAATGTGTGGAAAGCACAGGAAGGAGGAAGAGTTGTAAGAAACTTGGTTACGATAACAGTAAATAGCTTTTGAAGCACAGCAGCGTTTATAACTGTGCGAGAAGCCAGGTATATGAATATAAGCAAAACAGAAATTAAAATGATGATTATTGCTACTTACCAGAGATAAAAATTCGGTCACAGGAGAGACAGGCACGACGGAGCCCATCTAATCAGCCTGAAAGCTGATCAAAACAGCAACAAAAACAAACAGAAAGCGAAGTAACTGGCTCTCAGACGTTAAACCACGAAATAAACACACCAGCTAATATCGACAGTCGTAATGTAACAATCAAATTATAACGACATAGACCACTGAAATATGAAGCGTATTAAATGAAGATTTATTTCTTGTGAAGAACGGTATTTCTTATATAATAATAATAATAATAATTTCGTGTGGCTCATTGGCCCGGTACAAGTCTTTCAATTAGACGCCACTTCGGAGACCCGCGTGTCCCTAGCCTACCCCAGTTAATCAACCGGGGAAAGGGGGCCTACAGCTTATCGTGGAATTCAAACCATGTGTCGATTCTGGCGACTGCTCACATCTAGAGAGGTGAAGGATGCATTAAAACGCAAACTGAAAAAAAAAAAAAAAAAAAAAAAAAAAACCACGGCTCTTCCGTTTCCAGTCGAGAACTTTACCCCAAGACCACCGGGCCCGACTATCATATTGGGGAACGAGAAATAAGATACGTTATTACTGTCATTCAAGGTTAATCGTTGTTGTTATGGTCTACAGTCAGGAGTACTCAGAATTAAGACAACCCATATACAAGGTGTAAATTTTAAGTTGACAAACCGGAATAACTCGAAAAATAAGCTTTATGATAAAATGTGCAGAATCCAAAGTTGATTATTTTCTAGGGGGACATCTGCTGGTGCTAAAATTAGCCCGCCACCCCAGCCCCCTGAGGGTGGGGCGTGAAGCAACTTTAAAATTTGAAATGAGAACCCCCATTTTTTTTTATTTCAGAACCAGATTCAACATAAAAACTACGCACATTTTGACATAAACATTTGTTTGATTCTTGGTAGTTGGCACTGTAATTCAAGAAAATTCATGTTCTCATTTTTGCATGGAAAATGGTTACGGATAAATAAAAAATACTTATTTACCTCGTAAATCTTGATTCGCTAAAACTAAAATTCTCCCTCTCTCCACATAAGGTGGGGTTTGAGAGAGAGGCATTATAATTTTACAAATGTTGACCCAAGTATTAATTTTTTCCGCAGATTCTGATAAGTTTTGTTTGTTTCGTGGTCAAGAGGCCGCACAACTGTAATTATCAATGAAATCATCTGACTAGCTAACTAACTAACCAAACATCCAAGTTACGAAGCAGTGAACTTATTAACTAACAGAATAAACAAAGTAAAAGAAGTCGAAACAAACAAAACTTATCCGAATCTGTGAAAAAACTTTATATTTGGTCAACATTTATAATACGCCAATTCCTTTCTCTTAAACCCCAACCTGAGAGGAGAGATGGAGAGTTTTAATTTTAGCTAATCAAAATTGACGATGTAAATGAGTATTTTTGTTCATCTGTAACCATTTCCACGCAAAAATGAGAACACGGATTTTCTTGAATTATAGTGCCAACTACCAATAATCAAAATAAATGTTTAAGACAATATGTATGTAGTTTTACAGATAGAATCTGATTTTTCAATGAAAAGTGGGGGTTCCCATATGAAATTTTTAAGTTGCCTTCCGAACCGCCTCCAGGGGGCTGGAAAGGCGGGCTAATTTCAGCACCAGAAGATGTCCCCCTCGAAAATAATCAAATTTGGATTCTACACATTTTTTTGTGTAAAGCTCATTTTTTGAGTTATTCTTGTTTGTCAACTTAAAATTTACACCCTTATATTTGAATCTGCCTACTATATTCGCCTCTTGGCCTCCCTCTGTTGTTTATACTTCCAAAAACTTGTCTCAAATGCTAAATTCACGATTCGTTTATGTCTAAGAATGTGTCATACCAGTCGATCCCTTCTTTTAGTCAAGGTATGCCGAAAATAACTGTCCTTCCCAATTCTGTTCAGTACCTCTTCTACAGATCGGAGCCTGGAATGTTCTAACACTTAATCACGCAAGTAAGTTAGAAAATTTTAAACGAGAAATGGATAGGGTAAAGCTATATATGGTAGGGATTAGTTGTTCGGTTTGCAGGATGAACAGGATTTCAGGTCAGGTGAGTACAGGGTTATAAACACGAAATCAGTTGGTGGTAACGCAGGAGTAGGTCTGATAATAAATAAGAAAATAGGAATGCGGCTAAGTTACTATGAACAGCATAGTGAACGCATTATCAGCGAAAAGATAGACACAAAACCAACACCGACCACAGTAGTACAAATTTATATGCCAACAAACTCTGCCGATGATGAAGACATACAAAAAATGTATGAGGAGATAAAAGAAATTATTCAGAAAATTAAGGGAGACGAACAAAAAAATTTTTGGTAAGGTAAATTGACATGGAATGGCAGCAAAGTAATCATGAATAAAGTAGTGTTATTGGCTCACAAAAAAGCCAATTTCACATCAACCTTTAGCAAAGAAATAATCATTTCATATTCTGAGCTAAATAACCTATATACACGTAAATTATCTTGAATGTGTAGTTGTTTGCTATATTAAAGTACTGGTATTCTTGCACCAATATGAACAATAAGATGCAATTAAAGACGTTGCAAAACCGGTTGTGTGAGTCTACAAAAGTTCAATAAAATTCAGCTACAGTGAATTAACAGCCTTTCATTCAACACTTTTGAGACAAAGGCATCTTTATCAGCTCCCATTAAACACGACGCGCAGCGCACAGCGCTGAAACCTCGGTACCCGCGAGCTGAGAGCGGCACAAGAAACATAAATTCTTTCTTTCTCGCGCGAGTGAAAGTGATGTGAGCTGAGGCGGCCGCGCGGGTGCACTGTGGCCACCCCAATGGGATCCCCACTGGGTTTTCCAGCCGCCTCCCTGCCGCCGCGAAACAGGAAGCGTGGAGCGGCTCACTATGGCCGTACCCTAAGAGCAAAATCGAAGAGGCGCACCAGCACGAAAAGGCGACGACGTGGGTGCGGGGAGGGAAGGTTCTGTAAGATGTCCTATGATGGCGCTGCGGTCAGAACCAGCCCTTCAAACTGGCCAGAGTAGGCGGCAGGTAGCGGCTGTCCCCACCACCACTTCCCCTCAAACGCCGGCACACCGGACGCAGCAGTGGCCTCGTGTCAGGCGGCACAAGCTCTCCCCTCAGCCTCCCCTCCACGCTACCCTCTGATGTGCGAGAGGCACCCTCAGAATCGCTTCTAGTGTCGTCTACTTGTACTAAGACGGGAAACCGCCTGACATCTGCTCGCATCTTACGGAACTACGAGGGGAGCGTAGGACAGGGGTTTGGGGGGGCTTCTTCTCTGTATATGTGTGTGTTACTCCATAGAAGCAGGCAGCATGAACCCCGCGCTGTGTAACCGCTGGCGGCCGTGCAAGAGTTCCGCCGGCAAGGAGCCACTGTAAGGCTGCGACCGATAGGTAGTCAGGAAGAGCAAGGCGCTAGTGACGTGACCGATACCCTGGCTCCTGCAGAAGTATGCAAACTCTGAGGAGGCAATCTGTGGACCATTATCGGTGACAATCGTTTGCGGTAAACCTTCTAGGCAAAAGATGGACCGAAGAACCTTAATGGTAGCAGCTGTCGTAGTAGAAGATATAGGCACCACAAACCGGAAATTACTGTAAGAATCCACCAACATCAACCATCGAGAATTTCAAAAGGGACCAGCAAAATCGACATGGAGACGTTGCCAAGGCACGGTTGCTTTCGGCCATGAAAAGAAACGATGTGATGGCGGGGACTGGTGCTCTGCACAAACCCTACAACAGGACTTAATACACTGTATGTCCGCGTTGATGCCCTTCCACTTACAATGGCGGTGGGCTAACTGCTTGGTTCCGACTACACCCCAATGGTCCTCATGCAAAAGTCGGAAGACCTGTGCACGTAATTGACGTTGGCACAACTCGAAACTGATCCGCTCCACTGCGGAGAAAGATGACAATTTTAGCAAACAGAGATCATTATGGTACGCAATAAGTCGGCAAACTTCGGAGTCTGCAATGTGTTTCGAAGATCGTGGCCAACCCGAACGAAGATATTGTACCAGAAGTTTCAATGTCGGATCGGTGGTGGTAGCCTATGCAACCTTCCGCGAAACAAGAGGAAAAGATGCGAGCCAATCGGAAACCTGGCCGTCGAGCGCAAAACAAAACGCCAGCGACGACTCAAAATCTGGATCAGAGCCCACTGGATTGCGCGATAAAACATCCGCGTTGGCGTGTTTTGATGACGGGCGACACAAAATTTCACAATCGTAAGATGACAAAAGCAGAGCCCAACGTTGCATTTTTTGGACAGTCGTTTCCGGGGGAGGTCTGTGTGAGTGAAACAACGATTGCAACGGTTTGTGGTCCGTAACAAGAAAACATTTGCGACTATATAAATAATGGTGAAATTTCGTGACACCATATACCAGATCAAGCCCCTCCTTTTCTATCTGAGAGTACCTGCGTTGCGCATCAGTAAGCAATTTGGACGCAAAATCAATTGGATGATCATATTGACCAATGCGGTGTGATAACACAACGCCAATCCCATAGGCCGAGGCATCGGCAGCTAAGATTACAGGAAGGAAGGATCAAAATGAACTAAACATCTGTCACTCAAGAGTTCCCGTTTCAAGGTTTGAAAAGCTGCATCACATTCAGGTGTCCATTGAAAAGAAACATTCCGTTTTCGAAGTGATATAAGGGGGCAGCGATTTGATCAGCATTAGGAATAAATATGCAATAATAATACCATTTACCGGGCACAGATTTCAATTCCTGAAGATTCTTGGGAGGTGGAAAATTTTTGATAGCAAGCTAATGTGTCTGCAGGGGATTTACACCTTGCCCATTAATGCGATGATCCAGCTAATCAATTTATGTTTGAGAAAAAACACATTTGTCCTCATTACAGCGGAGTCTCGCTTCGGATAACACTTCAAAAAAAGAACGAATATTTCTCAAATGTTCGTTGGGGTACGACCAGCAACCAAAATATCGTCTAAATAGTTTGAACAACAGGGAACCTGTGCAGTCAACTCTGTTAAAACCGCTGAAAAATAGCAGCAGAAGATGCGCAGCTAAAAGGCAATCGCAAAAACTCAAATAAAGAAATAGGAGTATTGATAACTAAAACAGTCTGTGATTTCTCATCTAAAGGCAATAGCAAATAAGCATCTTTTAAATCAATTTTAAAAAAGTACTTTCCAGCCCCGAGGTTGTCCATGATTTCTTCTGGGCGGGTAGCGGGAATGTGTCCACAACCAGTTGAGGATTAACTGCTTTCATAAAGTCGGCGCAGATGCGTAGCCGGCCAGACAGCTTACGAATGAGCACTATGGGGGAGGCCCACTGACTGGCTGAAATAGGTTCTATAATGCCGTTGCGTTGCCATTCTGCAAGTTCAAATGCAACTTGGTCCTGAAGGGCGAGAGGCAGAGGCACACGGTGCGCCCGACAAAACTTGGGTTGGTCCGATTCTTTGAGTGTCACTTGTGCCACAAACGTGGTTGTTCTACCATGGCCTTCTGTGAACAATTGTGGCAAAGTCGCACAATTTATCTAAGTTGTCGGTGGGCACACAAGATTGAACAGTCAGCACATTTTCCTGTATGCTCATGTTGAACAAGTCGAACAAATGTAGTCTAAAAATGTTCGTAGAATCTTCCGAACACAGTACATGGAACGTCTGTGTACAATTCCGGTACTTTGTGGGCAAGCAACATTTACCGAGTACCTCTATAGTGACCCCATTGTATGCTGACAAGTGCACAGGGGTTGGTTGCAATGGAGGTCGGCCCAGCAATTAGTAAGTTCTGTGGTTTAGTAACGAAGGTGAGGCTACCGTATCTAACTGTAATTCCAGAGGCAAGTTTTGAATTTGAAGGTTCACAAACAAATTTATTGTTTTACGAAGCAAGGAGATCTGTTCACTTGTATTTGACACTGCATCACTAGACTTGTCTGAGAGAATATTTATGAAATGTTCATTCACTGTACTAGAAGTGACTAAGTTTGTAGACGCCTCACTGGGTGCCTATCGCTGTCTTTGTAGACACACAGATTGTACATGTCCTTGTTTTCCACACGCAAAACACTGAGCTTTTCGCGATGGGCAGTTACTTCGCTTATGCTTGGAAAAACAACGTGGACACGATTTTCTAACACTGCGAGTGTTGTCAGTGTGACTCTGGCGCTTTTTGTCTTTCTGCCGTAAGGCGTCCGAGCGGGAAGTCTGTGGCAGTTTCCGCGAACTATGTCTATTGCCTAGGCGGTCGCTGCGACCGTTGTGCTGAGCTGTTTGTCCCTTATTACTGTGCCGCTACAGTACACACTTGAGGAGAGTCAAAGTACTGGCTAGCTAATTCACATGCGTCCTGATGATCAATAATTGTCAACACTTGATGTAATGTGGGATTACTATATTGTAAAATTTTATCCCTGACTTCGTAATCTGTCACATTTTGTGTTACCGCGTCCCTGATCATAGAATCTGCATAGAAAGCACCACGCACACATTTAAATTGACATTTTTTGTCATTCCCTGCACTTTTGTCACCCGTTGGCGGTACGTATGATTTTCCTTTTTTATGAATCTAAAAAAACTTACATGCACGTGGGCTGAATAGTATTTTGAAAGGTCGTATGTTAAGGTGGAGAACTGTACTTGATTGGGTTTGTGATCCGGAAATAGTTTTTCAGCAATCGCGAAGACTTGAGGGCCACACCACGACAAAAAATGAATATTGTCAGTACCTGGTACGAGATGGGCAATAAAATGTTGCTCCAACTGCTGAACATATTTTTCTCAGTTCTCCTTGTCTTCATTGAAAAGACGGAAGGACGACACGACCTTGGGTGTAGTGGCTGCTGCCAGCTGTTGCGACAGTTAACTGGGCTACAGCCTGCAGTACTTGAGACAGTAGTCCTTGGAAAGCAGCTGTTTGCTGCACCTGTGCTTGAATAACAGAGAATAAATCAACAATTGTAGGTGTCGCGTTGCCTGACTGTGACACTTCAGGAAGCCCGGCAGAAATTGTGGGTGGGGGAGCAGCCATGCTTAAAATATCTAACAAACAACAAAAAGAACACGCATTCCCAAGCAAAATAACACAGATTTCTTAAATACTTTCCCAAACAACAAAATAAACCAACAAGCCAGAGCAATGAACGAAGACCAAGACAGAATAGCCGGCCGCGGTGGCCGAGGAGACTGACGCGCTCCAGTCACGGTCTGCACGGCTACTACGGTCGGGGGTTCGAATCCCCCCTCGGGCATGGACATTTCTGCCGTCCTTAGTCTTAGTTAGTTCATAAGTAGTTTGTAAGTTTAGGGACTGATGACCCCGTAGTTAAGTCTCATAGAGTATACAAACATTTGAACATTTTTGAACAAGACAGAATAAACAATATTGGCGTGTGAGTGCGTGGTGCCGCCATCCCTGTGAAAAATTTGACAACCTAAGCAAGGCAATGCAGTGCGCTACTTACAAATGCAGCCAATTTCAACAGTATCAACATCCTCGTCGCCAGCTTTCTGTTGTGTCCTTAGTGATCACACAGAAAGGAAGGTGGGCTCAACTTGTAAGCAGCGGAGGGGGACATGGAGGATTTGCAACAGAAAACAGAACAATTAGTGATAAGTATATTAAAGTAGCAATTGCAGTACGTTTCTTTGACTATATACAAGATGACAGTAGCAAACACACACACACACACACACACACACACACACACACACACACATATATATATATATATATATATATATATATATATACCCAGGGTAGTCTGGCATGGTGTGTTCCGTAGCTGGGCAGGAAGGCGCTGGCGGTGCTCTCTTCGTCCGTTGCTTCACGAGGCGCTCTCTGTGGTGGTCCGCAAGGTGATGTTGCCAACCCATCGCGTGTCCATGCGACGGGCGCTGTATCGCAACTATCGACACAGCAGAAGGAAGTCTGCATTCGCTGTGGGCCCGGTGCTCGCCACGTACGTACTCAGGAAAGAACCGTGAGCCCATTGAGGGGTATGGTAGTTGATGGGCATGAATGCAGACATGTACGGTTCAGTCCTTAGACTACATCAAGCCATAATTCGTATACTAAGCGGTACATATCCCAATACGTGTCTGTTTTGTTTGGTCATTACAGCCCAGTGTAGTGAACACGAGAAATCATCTAAAGTCGTTGTAGGAAAATCTATTTAAGTGAAGATCTCTCGGCCGTGCAGCCGGATGGATTGATCGTTGTGGAACGAATTTTCGACAGCGTAACGTGCCATCATCATCAGGTTACTCCCGCTGACTGAGGCGCTGGACCGGCGGTTGTGCTATATATACCTGCGATCATCCTTCTCCACTGACCTCGTGTGCGGGCAGCGGGATGCTGCGGTGGTGGGGGTAGCTCCTGCTCTGGACTCGAGTGGCGGACCTTCAGTTTGCCCTCTGCCTTCGCCGTGCTCGGTGTTCTGCTTGCGCTGCGATCGAAGAAATATTAGTGCCGGTTTCCACGCTTGGCTTAATTGAAATCCACCGTCCTTGTTTATGAGATTCTCGCGTAGCCGGATTTCGATGGCCTCCTCACACAGACAGTCCCAGTACCGGATGTATTGTGTAGAACCTCTGTGTCTTCATATTTCATCTTGTGTTTTGTTTCCATGCAATGATCATCAGTTGCTGATTTTGTGGGCTGTTGGAGTTCGGTGTGGCGCTTATGCTCAGTGCACCTTTCTTCAATTGTTCGAACACACATCGAAAATCTATCTGTTTAGCAAAATCGAAAACAGGCGGATTTCAGTGTACTTGACTGCTCAACATGAAAGTTTCACCTCTGCCACTGACAGTTTTGAACGCCAGTGGACGAAGTTCAACCGCGGTGGTGTTGCCAAAGCACCTTGATGTGGAGCGCGCGTTTGTTTGCCGTCGGAGGTTCGAGCCCTCCCTCAGGCATGGATGCGTGTGTTTTGTACTTTGTGTAAGTTTAAGTAGTTTGTGACTCTAGGGACTGATGACCATAGCAGTTTGAGAAAGTTCAGGAGTATCGTAGAAATAACGTTAGACATGTGTATGCTGAGTAAAATTTTGGGAGATGAGAAAGATTCACAGTTGTTTTACAACCGCATTAGAAAACTACTTAGAACTCAAATAGAACTTAACTGCTGGTATAAACGTAACTGAATTCTTGTCAGACAAGCAAATTTCATACTATACCAAAGTCAGTATAATGAGGGCCATGGGAAAGGCGTTCAACGATATCGAAAGAAAAGTTTTGTCTACAGACCTGGCAGGAACTCAAAAAAAAAAAAAAAAAAAAAAAAAAAAAAAAAAAAAAAAAAAATCTTTTTCCTACGTTAAATCAGTAAACTGGTCTAAACCACATGTCCAGACAATCTATAGCCGTAATTGTGCTGAAACATTCTATGACACACAGAGGACCGAGAGTCTAAATGTTTTTATCCAAAACTCTTCCACAGAGTGAGACTGACTGTAGTTCTTCTTCGAAACCGTCGCACGTACGAGAGAATGGCAGGTATTGAGATAAATGTTGGAGGGGTAGACAAGATGAGGAAATCGCTCAACAGGGGAAAGGGCGCTGGACCTGATGGGATACCAATTCGATTTTACACGGAGATTGCGAATGAACTCCTCCCCCCCCCCCCCCTCCGTTATTTCAGCCGTGGTTCGTACGCCTCTAGAAAAGCGAAACGTTCATAAGGATTGAAGAAAAGCGCAGGTGATTTCCGTTTTCCAGAGGGGTCATCGAAAAGACGGAAAGAGCTACAGGCTAATATGTCGACCAAACTCACTTGTTGAATTTTTAAACACGGTTTATGTTCGGGTATTTTGACATTTGTGGAGAACAGATATCCTCTTGTAAAAAGCAACATGGTTTCCGAAATCAACTACCATATGATACCCAGCTGGCGCCACTCGTTCACGAGACCCAGGAACATGACATGATTCTTGACTTCGGAAAGGCGTTCAATACAGTTCCGTACAGTCTCCTGTGAACTACTTGCGAGCATATAAATATCAGATTTGACGATTTTCCAAGAAATAGAACGCCGTATGTACGAGGCGCGTCCAGAAAGTAAGTTCCGTTTGGTAATAAAATGACATTGTACACAGACACAGAAGAAATTTTTATTGCACAAAATTCTACAACTCTTAAAATACTTTTCCACATAATTGCCGAAATTTTGCAGGCATTTGTCATATCGTGGCACCAGGTTTTGTATACCTACTTCATTCAAATCTGCCGCCTGTGTCTTCAACCAGTTGGAAACAGTTTCTTTCAGCTCGTCGTCATTGGTGAAGTGATGAGAGCGAGATCACTAATTGTAAACCTACGGTTTTCATGGATCTTGTCATCAATCGCGTGAACCAGTTCTTCTGTAACCAAAGGTGGACGCCCACTTCGTTCTTCATCGTGCACATCACTACGCCCGCCAATGAACTGTCGGACCCATCTTCTCACCATCGAATCACTCATCGCATTTGGTCCGTAAACATCGCAAATTTGCCGATAAGTTTTACTTGGTTTCACTTTCCTCTCATTCAGAAACCGAATCACCGACCTGGTTTCACAGGCGGCGGGACTTGCAATCAACGCCGACATTTCAAACAAGCACAACAAAGCGTACGTAACTGACAGCGATCTCCAAATGGCGCACGTTCTTCTCCTTGATACACATCGTCTACAGCGAATATGCGGAAATGTAATCGCAGCGCTGCAGCGGGGATAAACTGAAACGGAACTTACTTTCTGGACGCGCCTCGTAATTCGAAACGAAGGACGTGAAATGGATTCTGGGGTGTGCGTTGGTTTTCCCAGGATAAATAAATGACCTTGTGGATAACATCGGATGTTCAATGAGGCTTATCGCGCTTGATGCTGTAGCATATAGGTTATTTCGACAATGGAAAACGGTAGCTAAATGCAGAAGGATGTGTGCAGCACGTCGGCTCATGATGTCGGGAATAGAAATTGACCCCAAACATAAACAAATGTAAAGTGTTGCGCATACATAGAAAGAAAGATCTTTCATTACATAATTACACATTATCAGGACAAACACTGGAAGCAGTTATTTCCATAGAATATCTAGGAGTAGGCGTAAGAACAATTTGAAACGTACCGACAATGTAAAATTAATCGTGAGTGAGGCGGATGCCAGGAAGAGGCTCACTGTGAAATTTCAGGAAGTATACTACGAAAACAAACGCAGTAGGTTATAATGCACTTGTTCGGCTGAGTGTTGCTCATGAGCGTGGGATGCGTGCCAGACACGGGTGATTCAAGACGTAGGAAAGAACCAACGGACAGCAGGACGCTTCGTTAAAGGTTCATTTAGTAAGACGAAAGCGTCACAGGGATGGTAACGAAATACAATGGTAGACGCTGAAAAAGAGACGTTCAGTATTGCGGTAACGTACAGGTTTCTGTCGACATTACGAGATAGTGCGTTTTTTTATGTGTCAACAAATATATTGATTCCTCCTAAGCATATTTCTTACATGGAGCAGTTATGGTAAATGATGCTACAATTGTTATCCTTATAATGTAGGTGTTCATAATAATACAAAGTTTAGATGTGAATATTTTCGTAAGCATTCGTTTAGTTTGCTTAAAACAGCAGGTGATGGAGTAATTATGTATATGTTAAATCAGATGAAATGAAGTGCGTAGAAAAATTATATTCAACTATTTTCATAAAGATAAAGCATTACCATAAAAGTGCTGATTTGTTAAATGTTGAGCAATAAGTAAAAGATGATACTGTAATTAATATTCCAGTATAGGAACTACTTCTAAATACAAAACCATTTGAAATAATTAAATAACAAAAGGAATTTGATGAATATGTTATAGTTCTAATTAGACCAAATGCAATATAATTATGTGAAAAAGAAGAAATTAAACTAGCGAAAATGGGTGGATCATATATAACCATTATATCCTAAGTAACACCATCTTTTCTTCTGAATATGTTACAGAATCAAAAATTCTCTATTAGTATTCTATGTTGTGCTTCATATACAATTATTCTGCAAGTGAATTATCTATTACTTTAACTTTGAATGTGACACACAATTTTGTAATCCTTTTTTGTGAAATGATTACATATTTTGTGCAAGTTATATTTATCACATAAATAGGATAATTTCATATAAGAAAATATGGATTTATATCAAGATCTCTACTTAACTGTCTAACCCATTTAAAATAATGGAATACATATTAAGCTTTAAATAATTATCTAGTGGTTCAACATTCCAAATTTCATGTGAAAACACTTCATTTTCACCATTTTTCAAGTAAAGTATTACAAGATCATAGGATGATAAATATTTTAACACATGTTATTTTCTATTTGCTTGAAATACAACTAATATAAAAACTGGCTTCTTACATTCCAATAAATTAAACTAATTTGTGAAATCTAATTCAAAATTAGTTTGTTTACTTAAAACCTCTACAGTCTGTAATTCATAAAAATATATTAGTATTTTAGAATTTTTCAAAGTAACTTCTCATTGTCAAAACTCATAATTAGTTTCATATTGGATTATTGGTACTCTACTTTCCATACTCTCAACTATCATTTTACCCTTAGTTGGATGTGTATCTGTTATTACAATTCCAGCATTATTATAATCAGAGCATATAAGAAATAAATCATTTGTAATTTATTACCATCCAAAACATACAGTAAGACCATTTTCTACCTTAATATCTTTTAATCTTTGTAAAATCCACCTAAAATATATAGAGGATATATTATATAATTTTCTGTTTTCTTTTATTAATGGTTATAAAGTCAAATAGTTATACAATAGAATTGGGTTAACTCTTTATTACATCAGTTCCACTATGTTTAATAATACTAAAATTCATGTACAATTGAGCAAGATGAGGGTACATACGACCATCATCAACACTGATGTTAATTTCAACAGCTCTGTTGGGAATAATTAGGTTGTTTTTTTCTTGTTCACAGGAAATCAATAAAACTGATAACATTCAATTTAATTCATTTACTGAGAATAAAACTGTAAAAGAATTGTTACAATACCACCATTGAAATAGATTAGATTATCAGTCATAGTTACTACTATATTGTCAATTGTATCATGAATTGCAATTATTAAAGGATGAATTGGTCCATTATTTAAAATGGTATAACATTGGGTACATAATCAGTAATAGTTTTTTAATTTGAATTTATAATTTGCTTACTAAATTCTTATACACTTCCAATAGTATCTTTCATATCAATATTCTATTTAATATGACACTCAATTGCATTTGTAATTAAAATTTCAACAGCTTCAGTATTTTTAGGGTTCTTTGTATGAATGTATTTTATTAATTTTTAAGTTTAATTAACCACATAAAATTATTATTTTTCCACTATCACTATATAGATAATTATTTTTATTGTAAAACTTGGAGTTATAAATGTAGTATAAAAAGCAGCCAATGGTACCAATCAATTGAATTGGTCTACTCTTTTACTAGTTATAAAATGAAGACAGATTGGGATTGAAGAATGCCTTAAAAAATGTGACATGCTGAATTATTTCTAAAGTCTATACTAATATTAGATATTTATTTTTTAGCACCTGAATGGTTACACTGGAATAAAATCATATGTTTACACTAAAATAACAAACATTTATGAAAAAAGTAATGAAATTGAAGGTACATTCTGTTTAGAAATAGCTAAATATATTGATAATAATGAAAACATTACTCCATTATATGAATGAGAAAACAATTCACTTTTATTTAAAGACATCATATTAGAAAATGAAGATACTGTAAGAGAGTATTTTACTGGAGACAGATATAAAAGTTTAAATTGTTTTTATGTAGCACAAACATACAAAAAAGTACCAAAATAATATGTAAGAGTAATCTAAATGTTGTCTATGGTTCTGCTACTGTTCCCTTACATTCTCATTGGAAATAGTACTGTTTGCAGCAAGTGATAAGAATTAAAGAGATCCAAAATCATCATTTTCCTTGTACAATCACTTCAACAGTTAATTTTGAAATCACCACATAGAGATAATTCTTTGTACTTCCTATAAAGTGAACCTTGTACTCTCTCTCTAGCTTCATCAGATTCAGGGGACCTATAAACATCAACAATTAGAATTTTAACTCCACTGCAATAGACCAGTCCTGCACAATACTGAAATATCTTTTCAGTACAGATTTAAAAACATAAGTGGACTCATCTGTATTACCTTTTTTCATGTAAATGGCCACTCTCCCACACTGCAATGATCTTGTGGAGAAACAGCCAGCAAACTTGACCCTGGTAAAGGAAGATTCTGATTTGGGACATGATGTAAGAAGTGCTCTGGGAATAGCAGAGTCAATATCTACGAGCAGTTCACTAGGTTTATGCCTCATACATTGTGTATTTTGGTGAAATATGCTAATACCTCTATTATTTGGATAAAAGGCATTCGACAAATGTGGTTCCTTTGTTGAGTGGCTTCCTTTACGTATGAGTACCTGTCAGGTGACATCAGTCTAAGAAAGTTGCAGCTATAACATCCACTACTACAGAAATTTTCGCATGAGTGATCCCCCCAACCGCCATTATACTGTCGCTTATAAGCTTAGCTAACATCCCCTTCCCATACCTATTGAGGTGTAGGTCGTGCCTAGTGAACTCCGGCAAGATACCGTTTCGTCAAGCGAAAATGCGACCGAAAACGAGATTGATATTTACAGATGTTTGATTTTATCCTTCCATTACAGATTTAACACAAGATAAATGAGACATTTTATGTTCCTATCTCTACTAGAAGTACCTTGGAAATATGATGATCACTGGGTGTGAGTGACAAACGTAGCGATTTTTGACTGCAAATATTTCGTGAACTATAATGTGTAGATTAATATAATTAGGAAATATAATTAGTTATAGTACGTAATCTTGGTCACCGAAAATTAAGGTTTTTAGCGTTATCCACAACAACGATTCTGGGGGTCTAAAGAGTCGTGAATGGCTTCTAGTAAAGGATGTTATGACTGTGTGGGCTCGACTTGGCGGGCTGCACTGCCGTGCACCCAGAATCTACACGCCAACTTTTGACGTGTGTTTCAAGCTGTGGGATGAAAGTCCCATATTGATAAAATTGTGTCTCAGAATGTACTTCATGAGTATTAGGACACTGAAAGTTCACTCAAGCAAAGATCGGCAGCATTAGATACCGGTAAGCAGTAAGGATAACCTGTTATGTTCAGGGGCAACAAAACAGAAAGATTGTTGGTATTTCATACAGAACCGAAGTCGGACATCGCCTGATCGGCTGTGTTACGATGCCTGCTTACACCAAACTCTTCGCCAGCTGCCATGAAACATAATGTAATCATGCTTGGGTATTTTGACTGGATTATTCTCACCTCGATTGTTCCAGGAAACATTAATAAAGCATCTGAATGCTGACGCAAAAAGGTCGGAGATGATTTTGACGCGACACTTGTGGGACCGACGGAATAAGACGTTTTTAGCTTTGTATAAACTTTAAGTAAGGCACGTGTTGCTCAATTCCGCAATATAGTAAATCATGCACTGCAATCACGCACACACACACGTACAACATACACACAAATACACGACTACGAAACTCACGTTTTTGAGCTGTTATCATCAGTAAAAAGTATAAGCCAGTCATTCTGCAACACAGTAAAACCATCCAGACATATTTAAAAAAATTGAAACTCGGACCAGAGTCTTCATGTAATCAACTACAACAGAGTGTATCACCACCTTAACCTGAATCTGCTCTTTCATCCCACTATAAGGCGCACCACTCGCTGGAGTGTGTAAAGGTCACTGCATTTTGGCTATCATGAATGCAACTTCTCCTCCCCCTGTTTCGTGAATCGATGACTCAGCACCGAATTGATGGCCTGCAAGAGTACAACACACGTCACGTCATGTTCATCTCAGTACTCGTTAACTGCTTAGTCTGCTTCCTCATTTTCGCGAAGCCCACGTTGGTCGTGACTGAATTAATTAAATTTCCCATATTACTGCAACAATTACTTTTTTGCTTTTAGAATGGATGATGAGTCAGGCGATGATTGTAATTTCGGTTGTTACCTTTAGTTTTACAACTATTTGATGTGGGACGTATATGTCCCACAGGGCGTGTGGAGGAGTAAATTTACGGAACCAATGTTTGTAGTAGGAATTAAGATGGCTTTGGAAGCAATGCTGATGTCAAACAAGCCATGAAATGCTTCTTCGGTAGCTACACCCTGATTTTTTCCTGCACGAATTTATGAAGCCTATAAAGCGGTTTGACAAATGCCTCAATGTACTTGGAAATTATGTAGAAAAATAAAGATACGTTTCATCTTTAATGTGACTGTGGTGTTCCTGTCCAAACTATGCAGCACCTGATTGAAGTTTGTGCACTGCGGAAATTTCCTGGAGGACTCAATGAGCTACATTTGGTGACAAAAAGCCCTGTAGAGTGTTTAAAAAACCTAGATATTCAATTATAGTATTTTCTCTGGTTTGTTTATTTGCTTGATTTTATTATGCGTATTTGTACATAGTTTTTGTATATGTAATCCTTTATATATGAAAATTTTCATATAAGACTGTTAGATGACCATGTAAGCCATACGAATAAACAAATAAATCGTTAATGTGTCATTTTATTTTTTTCCTTTCTTACACAACTCTGCCCACAGTCGACAGTGGAATCTTATTTCACAACTCCCCCTCTAGAAACAGGAACGATTGGAACGATTTTTCTGATCAACTTGTGGTTTGCGCATTAATAATACTGTTTCGCAATTAGCACATGCCTAGTGGCCAAATGTCTGGGAAACACTCAGCCTTACGGTGAACGGCATGCTGCCTGTTTAGCAATACGTAGCTCAGAATGGCTTTTAGATGATGGAGTTTTTCACTGAATTTGTGGTTCACATCCAAATCAACTCAGCACGTCTTTGTAAGGTTAGAGATGAATCATTAAACAAACTTGATAAACTACTGGCTCTCATATCCAGACAGGAAGCTGAACTTACGAAAAGGATCGATTTGGTCCTTACACTACACAGCAAGAGCTCCATTATGACATTGTCTCCATCGTAATTTTGACTGTCTTTTAATGATTACGATCAGTTCATACAGTCTTGTTTGTTGATTATCTTTAATATATTTTAGACAAACAATAAAGGGAGTACATGAGTTTTGTTACTTGGACAGTAAAATAACATATGATAGTCGGAGTACATACGATATAAAATGCAGAATGGCAATGGGAAGAAAGGCGTTATTGAAAAACAGTAAATTGTTAAAATCGAATATTAATTTAAGCGAAAGGAATACTTTTCTGAAAGCATTTGTGTGGAGTGTTGCCTTGCAGTGAAGTGAAACATGAACGATAAATAGTTGGGGCAGGATGAGGACAGAGGCTTTTGAAGTGTGTTACTACAGAAGGATGCTAAAGATTAGGAGGGTAGGTCGCGTAACTAATGAGGTGGTACTGACCACAGTTAGGAAGAAAAGGAATTGCTGGCTTGACTAAAAGAAGGGATCGATTGGTAGGTCGCATCCTTAGACACCAAGGAATCGTGAATTTAATGTTGTAGGGAAGTGTGTGAGGTGAAACTCGCAGAGGGATATCAAAAGATGAATACAGTGAACAAATTCCAATGAATGTAGGTTGCTGTTCTTATGAGGAGATGAAGAGGTTTGCTCAGGACACAGTAGGGTGGACAGCTGCATCAAACCAGTATCCGGACTGGAGACCACAACAACAAACAGACATGGCACTGTGTTTACCTAATAAATTCATGAGATAATGGGGTAAAAGTATTCTTTTAATATAAAACTTGATGGAGTATCTGTGACTGTACCAATAAATCAGTTCTTGTCACATGTGCTGCCTAACCTGAGTTTGAGAGTGTTACATTGAGAGTTGTGATAATCATAAATACTACTTTTTATTGTATCTTGAATGACAGCAACCAGTCGCCTTTTATGCAAAATGTTTTTATTGCGTTTTTTCCATAAAAGTAATCGCTGATAGCACGAATGATGTCATGCGACTAGTCGCGTGACATCCCTCGTGCTGTAAGCGATTACTTGTATGACAAAAATGCAAAAAAAAAAAAAAAAAAAAAAAAAAAAAAGCATTTTGCATAAAAGACGACTAGTTGCTGTCATTAAAGATACCTTATTTCACCACAGTCGCAGTGTTCCTCATCCATAATGGATACAAGTTTTTATTGTGTTTACTACTGGTTGTGTCAACGGTCATTGCTCACAGTTCTGAATTATAGACTGGCATGAAGTGTGACGACGTGCCACAATTTAAGTTTTCTCTCATCTGCAAGATACTTCACTTTAAAACATCGCCGCTTTTTGGGCGGAAAACGTTGTCAGTTCTTCTCATTAATATATTTCGTTGTAAACTGGTGACAGCCAAAAAAGGTAGCTGTGAATTGATCTGCCACTTGTGAAATTTGCTAAAACAGGATTCACATCCTTCTTAAGGAAAATCCACTGTCAGTGTTTAACGAGATTTATGTAACCTAATCTCATTAAGGACACTTTCCTAATATCAAGACACATACTCAACCTCATACATATGCGCTGATATGCCATAGAGTTCTCCGCTGTTAATTAGTGACCAGCCAAAAAAGATTTGTGGGATTATTGAAGTATTGTGTGGTAACGTTTCTCACCAGCATCAGCTGCCTCAGATCGGTCCCCATTGCTTGATGTAAGGTAACGTCAAATGAACATTCCTCCTACCGACATTTAATGTCAAAACACAAAACAAAGTGAAAAAAGCATAAAAGAGATCGCACACTCAGTTAATTCATCTGAGAATTGTGTTACAGCTTAAAAAATCCTGTCAGGTTTAACTGTTTTTTATTTGAGAGTCTCTTTTATATCTCCTATTCTAACGCCGAAGATCAGTACCCTGGTCTATTAGGCAGTGGTTGGGTGGATGGATGGGTTGTTAGGGTAGGAGGACAAAACTGTCAAGGTCATCGGTCCGCCAATGGGGAGGGGAAGAAATTATGATGGGAAAGGCGGGGAAGGAGAATGGAAACGCAGTCCATGAAGGAAAGATGGGGGAAAGACTGTATTAGCTAGGGGCTCCGTGCTCGTCTCGCACGTACTCCCGATAGAACCGTCAGCCCCCTGGGGATAGGGTGTGTTCCACCGTTGCCTACAGTGCATAGATCACCATGACTACCTGTTTCGTACGTTCACTGTCGCTAGCGATATTAGTGCCGGGCAGAAAAAGGTTCAAGAAAATTACTTACATTAATCATCTAGTCGTCAGTGGTGGAGGTATGCTAACTGAAACAAAAAAAGTTTAACGTAAACCACTTGTCACTTTTCAGAGAAATCGCTGTGAAGTGGATTACACAAATATCCAAACACACAAAAACTTATGGACGCAGAGTACTTTTATCTTATTCAATGACACGTTAGTGCTTTGTGTAGATTACACTGTCCCTCCCCCGTTCCATTTCCTTTTTACATTGCCCCAAAAATGACACAGTCACACACTTCTACAGGGTGGATAAATTTTCATACAATGTGTTAAAAGAAATGAACAAATTCGAATTTTGTATACATACTTATTGTAGAAATCTCATGCACGGCCGGCCGCGGTGGCCGAGGGGACTGAGGCGCTACAGTAACGGTCTGCGCGGCCACTACGGTCGGGGGTTAGAATCCCCCCTCGGGCATGGATATTTGTGCCGTCCTTAGTCTTAGTTAGTTCATAAGTAGTTTGTAAGTTTAGGGACTGATGACCCCGTAGTTAAGTCCCATAAGCTATACAAACGTTTGAACATTCCTCATGCACGTAAATAATTAATAAATTTTTAGTTATAAATAAAAAGGATAAATTGTTTGAAGCGAAGGTTCCGGCTACAATGAACATGTTGCAATAGATAATGGCTACAGCCGTTATGGAGAGCTTTATAGTCTCTGTTATCTTTAGAATCATCGTAAATGTCTTAGTAACATCTGACTTAAGTCTCGTACTTTCCATCTTTCCGCTGAGAATTCCTCATTGGTAGCATTTACCTGGTCTGAAAAATCATCTGCTACTCAATTTCGCAATTTGGATTTGCATGTGTAAACTCCTAACAGATGGTGTGAGGGTAATATTTAGCACAGTCTTGCTGTCGAATGCTCTGTGAATAGCGAATGAAAGTGCGTATCGTTTGAAAATACAATCTTTGAAAGCCGAAGTGTGACAGCGAAGTTCCGATTTCATGCAGCTGGCAACATTTATATCAGTTATCCGTGGAAGAGCTGAGCGAGCTAGTGGGTGGAGTAGGCATTCAGGCCGCGCACAATGGCAGACTATGCCGGTCCAATATGTGGAGCAGGGTAAACACAAACCGCCATCGTAACCGTATTGTGGCGAGCCCGCGTGTTTGTTTAGTGTTCCGCGCTCTGGTTTTCGGGTTCTGAAAATTCGCCGTCCGTTGCTGCAGGCTCAGTGGTCCTAAAGGACTCACAGGGGAGAATACGAAGACTTTTTCTTCAGCAAGGGGAATACGTAGGGCCACGAGAGGGAAAGAGAGAGATAGAAAAAGAGAACGAGAGAGCGAGAGAGTAGGGGAGTAGGGGAGAGCGAGGGGATGCAGAAGGGGGTGGGGAGAGAATTGCAACGTCCATCGTCTATAGAAATGGGCCGATGTTCAGATGGAAGATATACCTCATTTCTGTAACTGTTTTCGTTAGTTTCAAAAATGTATGTAAATTATATGTCGTTTAATTCAAAGGCGTACACATACTATGTTAGGTGGAACGGCGTTTATTTCATTCATTTAGTTCAGTTCATCGACAAAAATATGTGCCGTCACTTAACTAATTTGCCATTTTGCGCTATATTTGAATCTTTATCTTGAATATTAATGCTATAGCGTTCTTATAATCCTACGGTTGCCATCCTAACATTTTATAGTTACCTACAAGGTACTTTATAGTATACTTTCATATGATATCTAACTAATAGCCATCACTTCAGAACCCTCTGGTAATACAGTAGAATTTTGAGAGTAAATAAGTCATTTTAAATTATTTTATATTATCAGGTACTTTATCCCGGTATCTGCATGCAAACGTGCGAAGACATTTGGAAACAAAGAAAATATTAGTGTTTGTTCTCTATTCCAAAAAAATTAGTTTACCGTCGAGGAAATAGAAAACATCATGGAACATTCTTACCATGTAAAATAAACAGAGATCAAAAAATTCTGAATTATATAATAATTGCAGCAGTCTAAATCGCAATATGATATGTATTTTGTTTTATTATCATTTCCAGTTTTGATCAATAAAGATCATCCTCAAATCATGTCTTTGTTGAGCAACACTACTCCTCAAGAAACGGGCCATTTCCTCACCAAGGACATGATCTGATGATGATCTTTATTGATCGATAATGGTCATCATAATAAAATAAAATAAATATCATATTGCGATTTAGACTGCTGCATTTATTGTATTACTCAAACAGGAAACAGTCCAGATAAAATGTTTTGTAACTTGTAAAGAGGATATTTTTAACTACTAATCAAACAGTATCAATCATAGTAATACATCTGAGGGACAGAGTTCTGAGAATGTATGTACGAGGGAAAACAATGTATCGGAGTGAATCACTGACTGTTGGAAACCGTAAGTCAGGCTAGGGGCTAGGGACACGCAAGTCACCGAAGTGTCTTCCAATTGAAAGACTTGCAACAGGACAACTAGCTACACGAAGTTATTATTATTATTATTATTATTATTATTATTACACTGTCAAGAAAACGAATAGTGAGGCACTCTATCGAATAGGCGAAAAGAGGAATGTGTGAAAAAACTAGAACAGACTTGAAGTCAGATGAGGTATCGCCCGGGAATGGCCGCGTGGTCTAAGGCATATGCTACGGATTGGACGACCGCTCCCGTTGGAGGTTCGAGTCATCTGACGGGCGTGATTGTGTTGCCGTTGGTGTAAGTTAGTTTAAGTAGGTATTAAGTCTCGGAAGGAATGACCCTAGCAGTTTCATCCCTTAGATTTAGAAACATTGTGATATTACAGATACAGGGGGAAGCTGCTTGTTTCAATGTGAAAAGCGGGTTTTGCCAGGCAGTTGGGTACCCCAGCCGGTTGGCTAACGGTTTGTAGCTAGTGAATGGAATACAAGTACTCTCGGTTTCCCTAATGTGCTCGGAAACAGGAAGCGACTGCTTTGGATGTGCGAGGGCGGCTAACCCAGATTGCAACTGAAAAACAATATAGCCACACACATTATTCTAAAAATCCATATAAAATCAGGGAATGATCATACGGCAAATATAATTATATAAATGGATTCAGGAGAGTTGGGAGAATCAAACGCTGTAATTACAATTTCAATATCCCTTACAGATAAAAAGCCGACAAATTTCAGAACTATAATAATATTATAAAACTTATATTCACAATTATTGATACGCAGTGTTTATCAGTAACATATTAAGAAGCAAGTGGGCAGCATTGCACCACACTATCTATCTTAAAAGACGTACCACGTTATTTCTGTATTCTTTCAATAAACTTTGTTTTACTCTCTTGTTCTGCTTTTCGTTGAGGTAATAATATTCTTGTCAGAATATAGATTCCACCACAGAAACACAAAACATGACCCCAGCAAAGTGCATTACATTTATATATGTATTTTTATAATATTTAATATTATTCTTAATTTGTAAAAAAAAGCCATGATAAATTAAATATTAATTGTGTAACTATTTTTCGATGGTGGCAGTATATTTGAACAGTAGGACACCACACTTAATGGTTATCTGAGCAAAGAGCTTCAGTCTCAACCGTTTTTTAGTATTTTTGAAAATATATTTGTTTGTTAAATGTAAACAACATTTGTAGGGAGGTGGTCAAAGCATTTAATTCTGTGATATTCAAATGTATGATATTTTGGAAGGGAAATTGTATTTTAAAGATGAGGCGTTAGGATGAGCGGAAGGATACAAATTTGGTAGCAGTTGGAGCACGCTTTCGAAAGCTTTGCAAGGGACTCGTAACTTGGACGGGTGGTGAAAGTTTGTGACGCTGGGCGGTCTCAAGCACGGTATTAGGGCTGTAGAACTATGATGAATCAGCAATCGTGTACATGTGTGATGACAAACTGTGTTTTATACCAAATGCGGTAATCGCGGATTAATTTGGAACTGCAATGTTCGATGGACTTCACCGGTTTACGAGTGATAATTTTACTCTCTAGTGCGTGTGATACATATAGTGCCTCTCATGAACAATAATTGGGGAAATATTCAGTTATTTTCCGATGTATAAAGTAGGACCACCTCTGCATTTTCATGTCCAGAAAGAGAAATAAACTCTATTTATAAAGAATTATTTCGTGAGTGAATCACTTCTTTACCTTAGAATTCATTTTGTTGGTTATTCAGAGGTTTAATTTATGTTAGTTTATATATTTTTTCACGTCATCATATGCAGATTCATAGACTGGCTAAACTAAAGATTAATTATTGATCTTGTTTAAACAGATTGTGTAGCTGTTTAGGGCATAGAAGCTGGCATAGATAGCTCACCCCTATGAAGAGAGACTACGAGCCATAAACTTTTTACTACCCAATTCTTATTGGTGAGTACCGATAGGAAGGTCGAAACATGTGAACCCATATTACGAGATAAAGGAGTATTTTAGATGTGGCTTGAGGAGCCTGCAAGTGATGACATACATTTTGGATCAATCTAAGCAATTAACGATAACGTTCTGTGTAGGTTGCATTCTGAAATAAAAAAGGTTGGCACTGCGAAGAAATTCGTGACAGGCTAGTTCAGAGCAATCAGAACAATGTCAACAAAAACTAACAACTTGACTTAAACGATAAAAAAGAAATATGTAAATCCATTTATTAGGGAATCCAGCGATCAATATAAATAAAAATAGAAAAATGGAAAATGATGCAATGTAAAACTGGACGAGGTTAACGGCGGAGACAAATGTGTTATTGTACTGAAGCGGCGACCCAATCCTATATAATATGTACTTAACATAAAACCGTGGGTACGTGACTTGCACGGCCGTGCTTGCAGTGGATTACACCGATTCCTGCTTGATCCCGCAAGTTAGGTACCGTCGGCCATAACTGGCAGTTGGATGGGTTGACTTTCTTATATGTTGGCTGTGGGGCCAAAGGAGGAGTTATGTGATAGAGAAGTAGCGATCCGTTCAAGAAAACACACACAATGGCCAGAAGTGTGGCGCATGGTACACCTACACACCGCATCCGTTGACGCCTTCGGGCATAGGATGACATGGCGACTGGTTGCCACTTATTGAACATTTCGAGGCCTGTAGGACAAAGTTTAGTTTTAGTGTTCAAGTAATAAATTGGAAACGACACTATGTAAACTCCCACACAGACCAAAGGAGAGCGAAAGAAGACATCCCTCTCACTTCTGAAAAAATCGTCATCATTGGACTTCCTCGCAAGAACACCAAAGAATCGCAGCCTGAATTAGCTACCAACTTCACTAGTAGGCATCCGGGTGAGAAATTTCTTTTGCTCTAAATTTCCATAACGATGATGCATTACGTAACAGGTTAGTAAAAGTGTGGTTATGATTAGAAGTCATCCGAGGCGAGTAAAAGTTACCCTAGTGGCAGAAAATGTTAGGTAAATGAAGAGGTTTTAACATTCCGTTCGGTAAGTATCATTAGCAACGTATCTTAAGAGAGGATTCTCTTGGATAAGACTGGAGAAAGAAATTGGCTGTGCCCTTTGAAAGGAACCATCCCGACATTTGTCTGAAGTGGTTAAGTGAAATCCAAATCCAATGTTGAAATTCAAACGTTTATGGGACTTAACTTATGAACTAACTTATACTAAAGACAACACAAACATCCATGCCAGGGGAAGGATTCGAAAACCCGGCGGGAACGGCCTGGTGCATCGGAGCATAGAGCCTCGAGCCTCAATGCGCTCGGCCTCTCCGCCGCGGCAAAATCCAAATCTGGTTGGGATGAGGTAGAACTGGGGTTAAGTCCCGGCCCAGTAACAAAATTTCATGTGTCAATGTTGTACGATTAGAACGCTGACTGGCAGCTGAAACTAAATATCCTGTGTTAAAATTCATAACCTTTGACAACAAAGTTCGGTGAATACTCCTGTAACATTTATGTAGATAAAATATCAACTACATTTACCTTACTGTCCTTCGAAATAGTCACATCGCATAACTATGCACCACTGATCTCTAAGATATATATCCTTGAAACTTTGCCCGAAGTCTCCCTTTGCGATGGTGTTCAAAAGCCTCGTCACGTTTCGTCGGATGTATGGACTATCGTCAAATTTCTTTCCTTTCAAATGGATAGTCTGTCCAGGGAATAGCAAAAAGTGTGAACGATTAATATCCTACGAGTATATGAAGATAACGGTGTTAATAAAGGAGTATTAAATAAGTTATTTTGACTCCTCTGCTTACACATATCTTAATTAAGACATAATTAAATGATATTTTCTTCCTTATTTTGTTAGAATGAATAATGACAGTATCAATCCATTTTAAAGAAAACATGATGGATCCAGCCACTGTTTTCACTCTCTTTTATGTCTGCTTTATCCTTATAATATGAGTGAGTAATGATGTCAGACTAAAGAGTATTTTATTACAAACTCTGTCGAAACTCTATTATTTGTGGATACTTCAACTAACGCTTACAATTCTGTTATTCTAATTTTAAAAACTGTGTCTACTGTTTACTATGATGAAGGTATTTCTGTGGAATTTGTGATATCGTGAAGATTTAATATTAGTCTCTTTGAAGATTAACTATGTATTATTAGGATATAAAGTTCATCCATTGTTGCCCTTCCTTTTTCCTTCATTGTTGCCAATGTATAAAACAGTTCTTCTGGAGAATTTTTAATAGTTTTGCTTTAATTTTCATTCACTTTAATTTTAAATTTTATATGTTCATCACTTGAAAATTATGTGGTGTCCCCTAAAACATTAGGTTTCAGCAATAATGTAACTCCTCCATTTTTGTTACAGCTATTGTGTAGTAGATTCCGATGAAGACGGAATGATCTAGCACTGACATTCACCATTTCTGAATTATCTATCTGGTGGAAGTTTTTGGTCACCAGTTTCCTGGCGTATTGACCAGTCAGCCCTCGAACGGTTAGATGAGACGAAGGCAAGTAGCTTCTGAAACGTCTCGCTCTTCCTGTTGCTCTGAATGTGTGGACGAGTCTACCAAAGTAGAATTCGAGATATGTCGGAGTATTATACACTAGCATGAAGGGTGATAAGCTCTCGGGTTTCCAATTAAGTTACAGTGTTAGAATACCACGATCTACCGAAGAGTGTCGTACTCATTACGTTCTGTTTAAGTGTCGGTGTATGCTGATGATGTGATTTTTATTCTATTGCTGAGGCCGCCTTCACAGAAGAGGCATCCCCTCTTTGTTGTTTTTAGGCAGTCCGTACAGATGTTCCTGGTGCCCTGTGATGCAGCCACAGAATTGGAGGCGGGCACTGGAAAAATTTCTAGCCCACATTAACCAACACATCAAAACACTGCTTTCGTTATGAAAATGGAGAAAAATGGTTCTCTCGGTTTCCTGGGCGTGCTAATAACGATGAAAATTTGAGGTATAGTAGAGTGTCGATTATACACGAAATAGACACACGTAACCTGTACCTCCGTTCACCGATTCGCCACAATTCAGTACAAAGGCAGAGAGTGAGGACTACTTTGGAACATACCTTCCGTCGCGGCGGAGTGGCCGAGCGCAATGAGGCGGCCACGGCGGAGCGGCCGAGCGCATTGAGGCGCTATGCTACGATGTGCGAGGTCGTTCTCGTCGGTGGTTCGAATCCCCCCTCGGGCATGGATGTTTATGTCGTCTTTAGTGAATTGTAGTTTATAAATAGTTTGTAAGCTTTGGGACTGATAACCACGCAGTTAAGTCCCATAAGCTTTACAAACATTTGAACATACCCTCCCCATTATCTGCGATAAAGAAATCCTACTACAGAATTACATCTGAAGGAAATATTCCGCAACAACGGTTACAGTGATGCTACGATTAGCACGATATTCAAAATGAAACATGATGAGCCGGCCGCGGTGGCCGAGGTGACTGAGGCGCTCCAGTCACGGTCAGCACGGCTACTACGGTCGGGGGTTCGAGTCCCCCCCCCCCCCCGGGCAGGGATATTTGTGCCGTCTTTAGTCTTAGCTAGTTCATAAGTAGTTTGTAAGCTTAGGGACTGATGACCCGTAGTTAAGTCCCATAAGTTGTACAAACATTTGAACTTTTTTTTTGAAACATGATGACGCAAACAGCGAGTAGGAAGACGGAGATAAGAGAATCGCTTTCCTTTCTTCATAGGAGTGTTTTCAGGAAAAAATTCGAGTCTTCTTGTAAAATCCTAATTCAAAACCACCTCGGAAGATGGAAGAGTTGCTGGGGTATATTAATGATCCATTATAATTGGATGTACCTGGAAAATACGACATCGCCTTTGAATGTGGCTAACAGTACAGTGGACAAAACGCTACGACTAGCAAATCAGGTATGTGCGACTGGGACAGACAAACAAATGGGTAACAGGGGAGAGCAGCATTAAAGAATGGCACATCTGTGATTTTCAGAACAACCGGCAGATCAATCAACTATTCGGACAGCGTCATAAAGGGATCCTTTGAAATACAGGTTCACTAAAGTCTGATCACCAGCTTCAAAGAAAACCGAATTAGTTCAGCATGGAATTCCACGTTTGCAGCATTACGATGTACGCACGGGCAATACCGTGCAACTGGCAGTGCGTGATCGGAATGCCAGCACTGAGATATGAACGGCGCACAACTCACAGCTGTCGCATTCCTCCTCCAGGGCCTCCTACCGTAAAATATTAGGCCCCCCGTAGATAGTTGCATTGAGCACACCGTTAATATAAAAATTAATACGTATCTCGACTGTTCAGCAGAAAGTGACCACTATGGCACACTTCGAAATGTCACGGTATTGTAACACTGAAACCTGACTGCAAATCATTAGATATACGAAGCGCCAGCAACACGTGTAAAATTTCAGTAGCTGCAGAGCAACAATCACAAAGTGGTTTTTAAACCTCTATATGTCCCCACTTATCATGCAAAATCAAGAAAACACCAGTGAGAATAAGTAAAAGTGGACTCATTTTATTACTCATAAGCGGTTTGAGTGTGTGTCAGTTTGTCGCCGATAGAACTGCGCAAACGCAGAGCTCTTGTCGAGTTCCATAAGCAGCTAAGCGCATGCGCAGTTTTTCAGCCTACGTGTGTGTCAGTTTGTCGCCGATAGCCGATGTAAACGTTTTTTCGTGAAGTAACTGCGCGCGAGTAATGCTCTGAGCTAGTGTTGATCGATATTCATCGCTGTTTGATAGACAGTGGTATTAGAATCAATTTTTAAAAATATTTTTAGACTGACGCTATTACCATAACCGACGCAAATATGTTACACTTGAATAGAGACATAGAGTAAAAAGCTAAATACACATTTATATATACCTATTTCGTTTGTGGCTTGGTATACTTGACCAGATCAAAACTTTATTTAGAGAATCCAGTTGAATGTATCTATACCACCGATATGATGATGTTTTAGAGAACTTAACACCGATGTAAGAACATCTATGTTTCTACTAAACACCAATGTATATCTAACAGCGATGAATATCGATCATCTCTAGCACAGAGCATTACCCTCTCGCATTTACTTCACGAACGTTTATGTATTCATAACACCAATGTGTAATGTTTTAGAGAACTTAACATCGATTCTTAATCAAAATTCACAATATCTACTCAGCAGTCAATTCTGTTGACTGCGGGCTTTTACTAGTGCTTTTATAATCGCGCAGCCTTCCGCGTCTAGAGTTAGTTGATATAAAAGTTTTCTGGGCGTTACTACGCCTCACAGTATAAGATTGCTATTATTTTCATAACCACCACCTCGACCAACGTTACAATGGCCTTCTACTGGGTATACCGATGTGAACTAGATTTTAAGCATATATATAATTCGCAAGTAAGAAAGTGACCTGCTATATTGTGCTATGATGGGGATACGAACGGAATACCAGAATGGATTACAAATTACGAAATTCAGATGTTAGCGAAGACATTTCTCACCCGCATCGAGATGTTTAAATATGTGATAATGGTGTAACTATGTTACGTCTGGCTGGGAATCTACGAAGAAACGTTAAATCTCAAATGTTAGCACAACAGTAATGAGATGCGTGCGTGTTTGACTAGAATTTACGGAATCTATTCGTTGTTATGGATAATTCTTGAAGAGATATTTAGTAATTTAAAATTTTACTAGTATTCCGGTTTCCTCTTGCTAGTTTCGAACCACAGTCTAACATGTTTGTACATCACAAAAAAATTCGTCGCCAATTAGGCTACGGCGAACAGCTGCGAGACTAACCCGTAATTCTCGTACCATCGAAAGCACGCGTTAACTACTAAGACGGCATTTTTAGACTTTAGATTGTCCTAAGAACGACGTATTTTTGATAATATTCAGTGCGTCATTGCTTTTAAATGACACGCTTAAGCTATAATAAGAAAATCATCAGATATAGAAAGCAAGATGACGTATGCAAAGGGAGTTCCGGGCGAGGGATGTCACTTGACTGATTTCTGAACGCCAAATGTACGCCATGTCCATCCACTCTATAGTCACTCGTACGAACGGCAAATGTACGCTACGCTCCTTCCAGAGAATATTCATTCTTAACGAGAACAGGCAAAGAAAATAAACGTTGAGCAAACTGCCGAGGCAAAAGATGTGATAATATTTTAATGGAAAAAGATAGTGAAAATGGGGGAGAGATATTAAAATAATACTTTAAATAAAAAAAAGTTAAGAATAAAGAGTGTGTTTGTCAAAGCTAAAGTCAGATATCGAATATTTTAGGCTGTTTGTTAAAATATGGTCAGAAAGAATATTACGTGTTGGGTATATAGGTATTATCACAATAGTAGAGTCGTGATCACATCGCCCATAGTTTTTTATTACTAACATTTTTATTATTTTTGTACGAAGTGTTTCGACAAAATCATAAAACTACAGGCGAATCTAAAGTGGGCCGTAAAACACGTCAGTGTGATCTTTTTGTATTTTTGTATTCAGTTTTTATTTTGTTAAACAGGTTGGCACCGGAAATTTGAAATACACGTCAGGAACCATAAAAAGGCATAATACGCTCTTCTTTAACAACCGCCGACCGCGGTGGCCGAAGTGACTGAGGCGCTCCAGTCACGGTCAGCACGGCCACTACGGTCGGGGGTTCGAATCCCCCCTCGGGCATGGATATTTGTGCCGTCCTAGTTCGTAAGTAGTTCATAAGTAGTTTGTAAGTTTAGGGACTGATGACCCCGTAGTTAAGTCCCATAAGCTTAACAAACATTTGAACATTTTGAACTTTAACAACCGTATATATATATGGTGTTCCACTAAGTGTATTTGCCTCTGTAACTTATAAAATAATAGGTGATGGAAAATTTTAATGCAATAGGTCAACACAAAAAATGTTACACTTTCTGCGGAGCTATGAACATAGTTTATTGTATCACATTCCAAAGAGTTACAGCACAACAGTGATAGGAATGTAGTTTAAATTGATTTGGACGCAGGTGGTTTCAACGAATCCAATGCACGATAGAAAAAACTATTGTTCCATTTAAAAATTATGTCTTTGTGCTGCAACTCTTTGGAAAATGATACAATAAACTATGTTCATAGCTCCGCAGAAAGTGTAACATTTTTTGTGTTGACCTACCGCATTATTATTAGCTCTTAATTTAAATAACTGTTGTCCATCGAGTTGTATTATAATGTAAATGACACAGTATTTCACATATCAGTCTGCTAGAACAATTACACTTCCATAATTGTCGTTTGGATGTTGTGGTAACCTTCAGTGTTTGTTAGTGAGAAGCAAGTGGTATAGAAGCAAAGTGCGAACTTCGACAACTGCGTATATCTGCGTAGGTAACCCATTATACCCACGCGTAGGGTAACATATTTCTTTTTTCTTACGTCCATCTCGTGTTTTGGGTGTCTGAAATTGGAGAACTGCATTCATCATGAGCTTTTCAGTTTTACTTATTATGCCTTATAAGCAGTTAACTTGTAATCGTTAAGAACAGACTTTCTTCCCCTTTTTTTATACAATTACACATTCAAAACATTATTCTCGCGGCGTTTTCCTAATTGCTTTATAATCTCATTCCAAATGTTTCATCTCTACACTAAACGGAATCTAGACTCGATATTTCACTGACTTGCCAAAATTTTTGATTTTCCACAGTATCGATGTCCAAATTCAGTGCACCGTTTGTGCGTCTCATTGCAAACTACATAAAACAATTTTAGGAACTTTGCTTGTAAACTGTCAAGTTCTTCAATCAGTGTAACGCTACCTTTACAGTTGTGCTTTTATGTATTACTGTACAAATGAAAACATTCATAAAGAAAACTGTTTTCAAGTATTATGTTAAAAGTTGTAATAGTCCTGTAACATTAACGTAGATGAACTGTTAACTACAGTTACCTTACTGTCTTTCGTAATAATCACCTCCAATAACTTCTTTTTTTTCTTGTAAATCTATGGGATTCAACTGCGTGGTCATTAGTCCGTAGCTTACAAACTACTTAAACTAAGATAAACTAACCTAAGAACAACACAAGCACCCATGCCCGAGTGGGGACTTGAAACCCCCACCGAATATCGTCCAATGTCTTTTCTTTCAAGGCGAGTTTTAGTCTAGAGAATAGATAGAAGTCGGGAGGATTGATATCCAGCGAGTATGGTGAGTATTAAAGTTTCACAACGACGTTTCTTGCCAAGAACTCTTTTACGATATTAGCTATTTATGGGGGAGCGTTTCGTGTAACATGATCATCCACCATACTCGCTGGATCTCAATCCTCCAGACTTCTTCGTCTTCACTCCACTAAAACGCAGATTGAAAGGACAGAGATTTGACATCCAACAAAACCTGACAAGGGTTTTGAACTCCATCTCAAAGGAGGACTTCGTGCAAAGTATCCAGAACATGTATCGCAGAGCTGAGCGGTTCATAGTTACGGAAGGTGGCTATTTCGAAGGTAGGTAACTGTAGTATATACATCATCTACGATAAAGTTACAGGAAAATAAAAAAAAAGTTATTAAATCTATGAGACTCAACTTCTTTGTTCATCAATTCATAGTCTTACAAATTAGCTAAAATTACTTAAACTAACCTAAGGACAACACACACAGACACCCAAGCCAGTGGGAGGACTCGAAACTCCGACTGCGAGCAACCGCACGCTGCGCAGGGAGGCGCCTTAAAACGCTCGGCCACTCCACCGCGACCACAGGACTATTCACAGAACTTTATTGTCAGATTTTTTAGAATAGAAAATCGCTTTGGAAATGAGATTTTCAGTCTTCCGTTGGCTTAAAGCAGAATAACGGAACTGCCTAAGACTGCTACCGAAGAGGGTAGCCGTTAAAATAATATCCCCTGCACCATATTTCGATGTTGGGCTATCAGTCGGCGCATCTGGATATTACTAATAATTTAGTTTACGACACAGCTTGTAGTTACAGACATTCGATTAAGTCTCAGTGTTGTATCCAATGTATTTCACCTCTCAATCAACATGGTGGCAGGCGCCGCATCGCGCCTTCTATGTGTCTAACTCCATCAATGCAAGCCAGCGTGAGAATAACAGATGTTTTTAAAAGTAGGGAACGAAACTGCTGTGATCATAGGTCAATACATTACCAAAGTATTGAAACTAAGTTAAACCTATCCTAACACAGAGACAGATACATGAGGGAGGATTCGAAATTCCGGCGGGAGCGGCCGTGGAGTCCCTGACATTGCACCAAGAACCGCACTGCCATTCTCGTGCGGCGGCGCTGAGAAGACGAATTCTGCTTGTCGCTAGTCCAATGGAGAAGAGGCAACAATGCAACGTTTAACAAGTCTGTGCCCGACGAATTATTTCCTAGTTGCCACAGAATTAACATGTTTTGTTTATTCATGTTTTTGAGTACAGGAAAGTCGCTCTACGCTGAAATTGCAACTAATATCTTCTTTTACGTGTGAATTATTTGTTGCATTAATTACTGGTTCAGTGTACAACATGTATCGGTAAAGTAATAGCCTCTTTCGGTATACGACGTGTTTAGTTTTTAAGTTTAATTCACAGAACCTCAATTACGTACGATTTCGTTGCATATAAAGGGGAAAGGAAGACTCGCACTCTCATTGTGTGATCCTCTTGCTATATAATTTTATGAGCAGTACATTACCTTTCTCGTTCTCTGCCTTTTACAGCACGAAGCCTGTTATGAGTACGTGTGAGGACCATAGTATTGACTGTGTTCTCAGAAGCACAGTTGGAAGCAATATTACCTTGCGTATTTAATATGCCATTATAGGAAGGGTTCCAATTTTACAATATTTCCTTTGCTTTTGAAAACGCAATCACAGACAAACTTGCGTAAGTTAATATGCTGTACAAAGTATTAGTAACAAGCGTCACATGTATGATGAAGATGGGTATTTTTCTTACAAACCACTGACGCTTCTGGCGAATGTGGCAGAGAGGGAACATATAGATTCAATAGTGGGTATAAAATAAAGAATACTGGTACATCTCTACCAATATCTATCAATCTAAGTTGCTACGCTAAAAACGCGCCTACCAGAAAATTCAAGTAATGAAAGTTCGGTAAGAACTATGAGTCGTAGATACTAGTTAACATCAAATAAAACAACATGCGTCGTACACCCTAACAATAGCTTTCACCTGCAAGACTCTCTCCTCGTCAATATTTTCGACGACGATTTTGCTCACTTCTTTAGTGCTCTGAAATGGAGTCTTGTTAATTACCATTTTTATTGAATTTTCAGTCATATATTCGTGCGACTTGATATAAAACAGCATTTTTATTTCGTTGACTGAGTACCGTGTATCGTTGCGACGACTACTCTTTACGCCGCGGCGGAGTGGGCGAGCGCATTGAGGTGCAATGCTCCGATGAGCGAGACCGTTCCCGTCGGGGGTTCGAATCCTCCCTCGAGCATGGTTGTCTGTGTCGTCTTTAGTATAAGGTAGTTCATAAGCAGTCTGTAAGTTTAGGGACTGATGACCACGCAGTTAAAAGTCCCTTAAGCTTCAAAATCATTTAAACATTTGAACTATTTATGGGAACAAGTTTTCATGCTATACGTGGTACAGTCAATAACATCTGAGACAGACCGCCTGACGACTCTGTGGTGCACTACAACGCATAGGCTGCGCCATGGTATGGTAACCTGTAAGTTAGTCAGTCCTTGATACGTCACAGGGCCGGCCGCGGTGGCCGAGGAGACTGAGGCGCTTCAGTCACAGTCTGCACGGCCACTATGGTCGGGGCATGGATATTTGTGCCTTCCTTAGTTGTAGGTAGTTCATAAGTAGTTTGTAAGTTTAGGGACTGATGACCCCGTAGTTAAGTCCCTTAAGCTTAACAAACATTTGAACATACGTCACAGGTTGAGCAACGGTCAAACATCAACTTCTGCTATAAATTAGTTAAAACCGCTGCTAAGACGTTTTAAATGACGCAACAGGTGTACAGTGAGGACACATTGAGTCTCAGCGTTGTGTTTAGGTAGCACCGACGTTTTGTGCAAGGACGAGACACTTTTCGAAAATATGTTCGCTCTGGCTGACGACGAAAATTTCATACAGAACGCAAGACGAGGAAGTTGCAACGCTGTTGCGTGCTTACGGCGTCCAATAGGTTGACGCTCTCAAAGCAGCAGTAGGGGTCAGCCATGGTACTTGCCACGAAATTTTGCGGACGACCGTAACATGTCTCGTGTTACCGAGCACAGTCTGCCACGAATCCTTTCGAAAGACAAACGTGATGATCGCATGAAGATTCGTAGTGTCCTCAAGAGTTGTGCGGACAATGATCCGAGCTTTCTCAACTGGATAATACCTGGGCAAGCAACCGTTTCTTTTACGAGCCGCAACTGAAGCGACAGCCTGTCGCCTGGAATGCGGCACCGTGCGCAACATACACAATCGTGTTTGTACCTATCCTCCCGGTGTCATGTCTCAAAATTTACTGACTGTACCACGTAGATGAACCACGAGTGTATTTTTATCGCCGTAGTGATAACACTGAGTTGTCTTAAATTAGTATACTATGTCTAATATCATTCAGGACAGCACATGTACTATCGACAAGGGATGTCAAATAGATTCCATATTCCTAGATTTCCGGAAGTCTTTCGAAAATGTACCTCATCGATCAGAACTGAAGTGATATCTGGCGTTCCCCAGGGAAGTGTTATAGGGACCCTACTATTCCTTATTTTATAAACGATTTTTCAGACAATATGAGTAGCTCTCTTAGGTTGTCCGCGGATGATTCTGTTACTTATCGGGTTGTAAAGTCACCAGAAGGTCAAAAGCAACCGCAAAATAATTTAGATAAGATATTGGCATGGTACAAAATATGGCAGTTGACCCTTAATAATGAGAAGTGTGAAGTCATCCACATGACCACTAAAAGAAGCCCATTAAACTTCATTTACATGATAAATCAGTCAAAAGTACAAGCCGTAAACTCAACTAAATACCTAGCAGTAACAATTACAAAAAACTTGAATTTGAATGAGCACATAGAAAATATTGCAGGGAAAGCGAACCAAAGATTATATTTCGTTGGTAGAACACTTAAAAGATGCAACAGTTTTACTAAAGAAACTGCCTACACCACACATGTGCTTCCTATTTTGGAGTATTGCTGCTCATTGTGGGATCCACACCAAGTGGGACTGACAGAGGACTTAGAGGAAGTACAGAGAAGAGCAGCTTTTTTTGTATTATCGCGATATAGAGGAGAGAGTGTCACGGGAATGATGTACGAGTTGGGGTGAAAAAAATTAAAACAAAGGAGTTACTTGTTGCGACGAGATCTATTTGCGAAATTTCATTCACCAACTTTCTCTTCCGAAAGCGAACATATTTTGTTAGAACCCACTTACATAGGAAGACATGATCATCAAAATAAAGTAAGAGATATTAGATGGAAAACGGAAATATTTAGGTGTTCCTTTTCTCCTCGAGCTATTAGAGAATGGAACTGTAAAGAAACATCATAAAAGAGTATTTATGTAGACTAGCATTGTCTGTGGTCGAAATTCGACCAATTGTGTTTGCAAAGTAATGAAAATAATTGGAATTATTTAATTATATTTAAAAACTACATTTAAAAATCAAGAATTGATCATTACGAAGAATTTAAAAATATGGGGGGGGGGGGGTAGTGGGAATCGAACTTACGACCTTAGGATTGTAACTCTAAGTTCTAACTGATTGAACTAATTTTACCAGTATCATTTCACCACATACAAAGGGTTATAATATAGTGGCAAAACTTACTAAAATTTCTTTTTCTGTTTACCACTCTTAACGGTTACGTGCACACATAATTTTTATGTTAGTAACATCTATGACAAACCACGTTTCGAATTATGTACGTTTCATTGACCTTCTTGTATGATTAATAATAAAAATCTGTACCCTCAATTTCGTGTTAGCGTATTTATATAATGACGTAGATGTAGCGCGTATAACTCTACAAAACATTCTGATCATACGTTATTTGAAGTATAGAAAGAAATTGCTAGGGCTTGCATTCGGAAGGACATCGGTTAAAGTCCACCTCATGCCTCCACCTTTAGGTTTTCCGTGATTTCCCTAAATCACTTCACGCAAATGCCTGGGTAGTTCCTTTGAAAGAGCACAGGCTATATCCTTTCCCACCTTTAATAAAACAACCCGAATATGCGCTCTGTCTCTAGTGACTACGCTGTCGACGGGACGTTAAATACTGATCATCTTCCTCATGAAAATACTAATAAATACCTGTGGATCTACGGCATAGTCCAAATCTTTCGATTAGAGGATATAATTGAAGACTGAGTGTCACTCACCAAATCTAGTAATCCAACCAGAGAAAGAGAACAGCAGGTGAATCGTGGAAAGTGTTCAAAACATCGAGAAGGTAAACGATACTTTTTAGGCAGGATGGAATAGCGTATGATCCGTTCGGAATCCGATTCCCTGACCTTTTGTATTCGATCCACGTTCTTCACTTGTGGACAACCAGCCTTGACTTCATCGAATTATTTCCCTGTAACTCTGTTCATCTGGTTACTCCATTCACTACTGATGTTCGAGGAGAATTTACAGTGTGAATCGTCTTGTAAAATTCATAACTGCTGATGAAATCGGTCCCTAGACTTACATATTACCCTGAAGTGCAATAGAAAATGATACATTTGCCAAAATCGTGTAAGGCCCCCGCGAGCACGCAGAAGTGCCTCAACAGGACGTGGCATGGACTCGACTAACGTCTGAAGTAATGCTGGAAGGGATTGGCACCATGCATCCTGCAGGGCTGTCCATAGATCCGTAAGAGTACGGGCGGGGAGGGGGAGACGGTAGATCTTTTCTGAACAGCACGCTGCAAGGCATCCTATATATGTTCAATGATATATATGTCTGAGGAGTTTGGTGGTCATCGAAGGTGTTTAAACTCAGAAGACTGTTCCTGGAGCCATTCTGTTGCAATTCCGATCGCTTCGTGTATCATATTGTTCTACTGAGATTCCCCAAGTCCGTCGGGATTCGCAATGGACATGATTGGATCCAGGTGATCAGCCATGATGCGTACATACGTCTAGCGTGTTAGAGACATATCTCGACGTATCGGGGATCCCACATCGCTCCAACTGCACACTCTTGATACTAAAAGAGGACCTTCACTAGTTTGAACAGTACCCTGCTGACATGCATGGTCCGTGGATTCATGAGATTGTCACCATACCTGTACATGTCAATCAGCTCGATACAATTGGAAACGCGAATCGTCAGACCAGGAGACACGTTTTCATTCATTAACAGTCCACTGTCGGTGTTGATGGGGCCAGGAGAGGGAAACAGCTTTGTATCGTGCAGTCAGTAAGGGTACACATGTAGACCTTCGGCTTCGAAAGCAAATATCGTTGATTACTTAGCATGCTGACATTTGTTGATTGTCCAGCTTTGAAGTCAGCAGCAATTTGACGAAAGGTTGAACTTCTATCACGTTGAACTTTTATCTTCATTCGTCTTTGGTCCAGAATGAAAGTTTATTCCGCAACGCAGTGTACGTGGATTTGTGCCGCACTTAGACTGTGAAATGGCGGGCAAGTGTTCTGCCGTTTGATATATCCAAGCACGACATGGACGTTTTTAGGGATGATCTATATTCATGAATGTTTAGCTAATATCGATGTTTAGTGAGAAAACTTCTCACATTCAACTCGATGATATAATAAAAATTTTGGCATATAATGATTATAAGATATGTTGACTTTTCATGATTTGAGGTTTAAAAGTAATTTGACTTCACACAAGAGTTTGCGCAGGATTTTAGCGCATCGATTACTTTGACGGTTTTATTTGTGTTGTGCATACGAGGGAGTTAATTTTAAAACTGATGAGCTATTTTCACGCAGAATTTAATGCTTTACAATTTTGATACGTGAAAGTTTTCATTTGCACTTGCCGTTGTTAAATTAAAAACATTGAAATATGGACATAATTCACTCTTCCATGAAGTTGGTAAAAAATGCCGATGTCTGACGATCAAGTATGGCTAAGCGGCTGAACTGATTTTAACTGGTAAATAGGTCAATCTATGCGAAATGTTATGCTCTTTCATTTTGGTATTTCCAAAAATTTCTGTAAGATGCAACTTTTTCTAGGTATAAGTAAAAACTCAAAACTCAAAAGAGTAAAAAAAAAAATGATGTTTTTCGGCACTCAGAACTTCACAAGCCAGAAACCGTCGCAAACTCATATTACTTTTATTTAGGATGCCTACCAGCTAAAAAATTATATCCAACTAGTGCTTATTTTTTGCCAGCACAGACTGTTTTCGTGGTAATTTTCCTGAGGTAGTAGCGCACAAAGGTCGGCACATCACATTTCACATAGCCAACGGCGCGTTACTTTGATGTGACCAATGACAGAAAAATAAGATATAATGAGTTTATAGTACCATAATTAATTTAGCGAGTATCTTACAATGTCGCGACATCGTTGCAGACCAGTCAGTTTAATGGATGGAGTTTGGTGGATAATAAATTTGTCCTTAGTTACTATTTACAATACAACCTGACCAACTTACGTTCATCAATGCACCTACCAACCTACATGCTTAAATTAAAGACAATAATCATTTGAAACATTGATCATTTGCCTTATTTGTTAACAACACGTCATTATTTATTACAATGCAATCTGATCAAATTAAGTTCACGCATCAACCTACAAAGCTCCATATTTTAATTTACAAAACACTAAACATTTGAATCACTGTTCATTTGTAATGATAAATTACAGTGTGCTAAAAATTAAATACGTAATATTTTTCGTTCGAACACGGCTTGCGACATGGTTGTACTGGGAGTCTATAAACAACAGCTATTACGCAACTTCAAATAAGTAACAACGATTAACGGTATAGTGTTACATTGCCACTAATCTACAACAGCATACAAACCATACTGTGACAAAGGCTAAATATTCTAAATGTAAATGATTCTGTTTCTAAATATAGCAAAATGATTAATAAAAATCTGTAAAGTACTTTTGCTTTAATCCAATACTTTTCGATCCTAAACTTAATTCGCAATTAACACTTATGCTGTACCGTCTGCCACTATATAATCCTACTGTAAGTTGTAAAGTAGTCTTGAAAGTTTCGATCATCAAATTCACTCACTACTTAATTTTTAAATATTGTCAGTATCGTAACTACTATAACTCGATCTTTTAGTATGGTTTTATACAGTTTCAAAGTGGTGGCCCTAAAACTGAACTTCTGCCCGTAGGACTAAATTTCAACAAAATCTTGAAATTTACTAATTTGCTTATGGAAGTCTATCAGTTAATGCTTTAGCAACCAAATAAATTTCTGAAATCACTGGGACATAATCCACTGGCACAGTAATCACAAAGTTGCGCAATTTCTAAGTTAGGTCTAAACTTCCTTTAGCTATGCTAATAAATTATATGCTTCAGTGCTCTAATAACAAGTTAAGATTGTCAGTGCACTTTGAATTAACAAATCTGATGACTGTAGGCACTCGGTTGTACACGTTTACAGGACAGCACCCCACTTGGTACGTGACTAAGGATAGTCACTTTTTTGGGTATAATTAATTTTAGCGGTGGTTATTATTATGCAAAATAAACACAAATGTGAGGTCCATGCTTGCATAAATTCTAAGTAAAACTATTATGCCTAGGTTCAACGATGACTGAAGACTGTGGCTGGACATAGTAACACAGTACAACGTATTGGATCTTAGTAAATAGTGTCCAACAAACTTCTTCTTAGCGTCGAAACAAATAAATCAAGAGCGACCAAATTGCCGATGTACTTAGTACGTCATCCGAGGCAAATTTATGGCAATAAATAATTGCCTGTCATTGCCTGTCATTTACGTGCCATAAAAGCACATAACCACTGCTGATCACTGTGATACGTAAACGTGTTTTGACGCTCTTTACCACCTTTTCCTGCCATGTCTGCATTTTTCGTTTTATGCAATATCATACAGGCTTTTACATATAAAGTTAACATTATAAATATCCTGAACATGAACCTCCGTAAATATTACAACTTTCACAAATTTCCACAATATGAACAATGCATAGAAAAAGAATTTACCCAAAATCATTGTCAGAAAATTACATTCTGATTTACAGATACATAGTTCATCATTCCACAAACATTCTACAAACATATATCTTTCACTAGCAGATAACACTATTAAAGAGTCGATAATATTTTTTCAATTATAAGACCACGAAAATAATTAATCATGGAATCACAAAGTCTGTGTCACGTGACACAAACTGACTCGCGCAGCTTCTTTCCAGAATACCGCACATGCTGCGACAATTCACATAAGTACACACACTACCATGGCCCCCAGGAGGGTGCGGCTGAGTGGACCCCTGAGTCAGGATCCGCACCTTTGGGGGACCCAACCCTAATAATGGCCTGGACAGAGTCATGGCCTGTGCAAAAATATAAAATAGTTTCAGAACTCAACGAATGTATTACTACACCAGTTTAAATAATTTTTAATAATAACCTAGCAATGTAAAGGTTCTATTTGGCTGCGACATGGTTGGGTATGCAAGGAAACTTGGGGAGTTGAGTGCAATAACCCAGAATTTGGGAAAGCATTCAGTGAAATATTTGGAAATGATGAGGACATACAACCATATTGTTATGTAGGGGAAGGAAATACTATGGTTAAGAACTGTATGCAAGAAATTGAGGAGGATTTGTTGACAGAAAATGAACTTGAGGAAGATGTTATTGAAAATGTACAGCCCATTATAAATGTTAAGGTAGAAGGGGTCTGTCAAACTGCATTGACTGATATTGGAAGTACAATTAGTGGTATTTCAGAGGATTTATACAATGAAATCAAGAGTACAGGGGCATTAGAGTTTCCAGTTACTGGGGTACAGATAAAGAATGCTACTGACAGATATAGCAAACCAGTGAATAAGGAAGTAGTGTTAGACTCAATGATTGAGGATGAATTGTTTAGTCAAGGCTTACTTGTCATAAAGGGACTTTGCTTAAATTTAGTGTTGGGAAATGAATTTTTGTGCAAATATGGGGCACAACTAGACTATAAGGATAAAGTGCTAGAATTAAATCTGGAGGGATGCATAAAGAGGGTGAAATTCAAGAATTTTATAAATGATAAAAATTTAATGGAATGTTTACACAAGCAACTGCCATAAACCACTATAAATCATGAAGTATGAGATCCAAAGCAGTGTATATAGTAGTTTAATAATTTGTGTCTATTTATTCTGTGGTCTGTGTTAGTATTTATGTATGTGTTTAGATTTAAGCATTGGGGTCACGTTTACGTGATATCTTTATATATTCTTTTTCTTGTTGTTGAAATATATGCTAACATCAGATTTTGCAGTTCAACAGTGGTACCTGAAGTAAAGACTGTACATATGTGTATGTGTGTATGCTAACACTAAAGGATAAAGTGGGAGTGTACTGTTTATGTGTGTGTATATGTGAGCAAGGATGGCTATGTGGTGTGAGTTGTGGGGTGACTCGGAGAATGAGAAAGTGGTGGTCATTGAGGCAGGCAGTGGGGTCTGTGGCTTAGATAAATATTTGTGATGAAGATGTCAGCTGACGGTGTTGGATATGTGGGTGTGACTGACCATATGGGTCAGAAGTGAGGAATGTATGTTAGTTGTGGCTGTTTTGGCTAAAGGTGGGTTGGATTGAGAAATGTTTCAATGAGAGAAAGTGTTTGCTCTTTAATGTCTGTCTCTTTTGAGTGTTTTTAGGTAACGTGTCTAATAGGGAATGCTCTGTATTGTTATATTAAACTGATTCTGATAAGACATTTTGGTTTCTTTAATGGTGCTCAACTGTTGCCTGAACAATTTCTGCAACAGCAGTTGACGAGAACTATTTTTCTGTCTAGCCTGAGTATCAATAGGGTTTTGTGATATTTTATTTAAAAAATGTAGATGTTTTGTGATAAACTAATTTTGAAATTAGACTTTAACCTTAGATATTTTATTGTGGGGAGTACTTGTGGAAAGCACATGAGGCTGATGACGGGGATGCAAATTTAACCTCACACCAGTAGAAATTTTTTTTTTTTTTTTTTTTTTTTTTTTTTTTTTTTTTTTTTTGTGCGTGGGGTAGGCTTTATTTATAAACGTGGGTGTCATGTTGATAGAAGAGAAAATTCTCTATGATAACATTCTTTTGGTGATATTATTTGAACTTTAAGATATATTTTAACACAGGCAGGTTGTTGGTATTTTATTTGATGGAATAATACTCCAAGTATGCCACACATTTTCTTGTCTGTTTCATCTTAAGCTATGGCTGATGAGAGTTCAGGCATGGAAGTTTGGGTTGATCTGATAATGACTAACACAAGCCACTTTGAGTTCTTAATTCTGTTGATTTGCATGTTACTGTACATGTCTCAATGCTTAGTTTCAATTGCACCAAGTCTGGATGGCAGAGGGGTGGGATACAAATCCAACCGAATCCTGGTGTCTAGACAAACTTTTGTCTATGCTGACTCATGGGTGGCTTCTGCTCTTCCTGTTCCATGTAAGGTGCATATGACGTGTGTGAACAAGAACGCTTGATCCAGTGCCATGAATCTAAGCTGCAACAGCATGTTGGTTGAAATTACGGATACGTAGGGCCATACACCATGGGCAACAGTTGCTGCAACGATGACTCTGGGGTTCTCAGTGTCAAAGTGGTGAGAGATTTCCTTTAAACAAGTGCAGTGTACACTGTCAAAAGTTTTTATAGTGATAATTTTAGTTTTTCCATGTAGGACAAGGTCTTCAAAAGACTAAAGGTTAATACTATAATAAATTTGGTGCCAATTCTGTATATAAACAGTAGGCACATTTAAATTTCATGGATGTAATTAGTTATAAGGATTCTTTTCTTAAAGATATGCACACACTATGAGTTATTATGTTAATTTATAAGTGGTCTTAATGGTACAAATATTGGGAAATTTTCTCACTGCCTTGTTTATTTTTTTTTATTTATTTATTTCATTTTATTTATTTATTTTTTGCATTAGTTGAGGTCATAATTGGTATAGTGTTTGAGTCCATCCGATTGAATAATTTTGTAATTTTAAATTTTGCTCAATTGAAAGTATTAATTGTTGGTGCTACTTGCGCCATCCTGCACATGGTTGTGATGCCACAAGTGGAGGTATTGTGAGATTACCACCCAATAGAAATATTGGTAATTAATAGCATTTGATAATTAAACAGTATGATGTTAACTGCAAACATTGACCATGCCAATGCACCAAATGTTACACAATTTTAATCTTAATAATTATGGTAGCAATGTATGTATGCAGTTGGGTGACAACATTTATAGTTAGGCCATAGACAGAAATTCTCTACGTTGAGATTTGCTGTGTGCTTGTAGCTGAGGGGAGGCAGCGAGCAGGCCGACGTTGGTGGCTTGTTCCAGCTTAGGATTTTCCAGGCTCGTTTCCGTTGAGGGGAGAGAGGGACAATGGCGAGTGCCAGGCACAGTGCAGTGCACAGCGTGAAATAAAATATTCTAATACTACTTGCATTTGAAGTAGTACGATGCAGTTAGGAACCTTTAAGGCCCTCATTGCAAAATAGCCTGTTGATAAATAAACAATACATTAGCTGATATAGTCACATCTGGCGTAATATGTTTAATTGACAATGAAAAGTAATAAATTTCCAATGAATGCAAGACAGTTACACAACTAGCATGGCAATGTTTTGTTTATAAAAATAATATATTAACTATTTCTCATTTTATTTTCAATTAATCTTGTGTATTTTATCTTGAAATATTCAGTTAAATCACTTATCTGTGATATAAGAAATTGCACGATTATAATAAATAGTGCAAAGAATGTTTATACCAATATAAAAACCTAATAAGAAATTTGTTTAATGTGTAGCGTAATTATTTTGATTTTAAGTAAAGTTTTAGAAATGTATTGGCTGAGCGCTGTACGTTGTCAAGTCGGTTAGTACAGCTCACCGGAAGTTGATGACGTAGGGAAAAAACCCAGCAGTCGGGCTTTTGACGCGCGCGCGCGCGTCCCAGGTAGGCAGTCAGGAGTCGGGAGCGAGGGTGTAGCTGGCCGGGCGCGGGTCGCTCTGCACGTTCGGCATGTGGATCTCCAGGTGGAGACTATAGATTTCTGTGTGGCAATTGCCAGGTGTGGTTGCTCATCGTAGACTGCACCAAATTGAATCGAGTGCTACTGTGTGTTGTGAATATTTAGCCGGAGGAACAAGGTATGTATCGCATTGAATTAAAGTGACTGTGTTTTGTTAATGTAACACGTGTCGTCGCATAGGCATGAACATAAACGGTGTTTGAGACAGGCACAGGGTGTGAAAACAATTTGCGACAAATATTCATTTTGTCTGAGGGCTCACGAGCTATAACGTTATTTGATAAATGTGTCGACGTACAGACATATCAGCCACAGGGTTTTAATATGGTGTAATAAGCAACATAAAGTGAACTTTCACGTGTTTTCAAAAATAGTAGTTAGTACACCCTTTCCTCACATGAACTTACTTCATTATGAATTTTTTTTTAATCATATGCAGGGAAGGAGAGCTGCGAACGTGTGATATCATCCCCTAGAAAACGAGTAAAACAGTAGCAATCGCAGTTCCAGTGTTTTTGCATGTTTAGGAATTTGGTTCGCAGTTGGTGGTTGTGAGTTTTAAAAATTAAACTTTCCCTATTTAAACTCTCACCCCGATCTTTCACCCTCTCAGTGGCCGAACGCATTGAGGCACTACGCTCCGATGCGTGAGGTCATTCCCCGTCGGGGGTTCGAATCCTCCCTCGTGTATGGATGTTTGTGCTGTCTTTAGCATAAGTTAGTTTACAAGTAGTTTTTATGTTTATGGACTGATGACCCGGCAGTTAAGTCCAATAAGCTTAACAAACCAAACAAGCCGGCAGTCGCGGCCGACTGCCAGAGAGCAGCCAGAGCGGTCAAGAAGCAGCAGTCGCGGTGACGTCACGGTCGTCGACTGCCGAGTAGTTGCAGCGACGTAAGGTCCACTGTTAAGGCTGCAAGCAGTGGTCAACTGCCCGCAGCCACTGGTGACCGCTACGACAGGCTGTGGCAGCGAAATGGTACCTTTAAGTTGCAATGTATTTAAAACACGTTAGATGAATATTAATGTATCACTCACAACAATCAAGAAATTGAACATGGCAGGTAAGCTTATTACCATCACTTAAATTGTTGACCCTATACAAATCTTCGCAATCGCCTGTCAACTGGGTCGAATCGTATTATTTTCCAGAGCATACATATTATGTAGACGATAAGTTGTGCCGTCGGGAGCGGGGACAGGCAATTCCACTTAGAAGACAAGGCCTCACAGCTGGCCGTGCCTACGTCAAACGTAAAGACTGCGGCCGCCAGCTCATTGGCCGGCCGCTGCGAAGTGGGGGACGTACCCCAGCGTTCAGCCAGTGAGCTGGCGGCAGCATCCTTTACGTGTGACGTAGGCACAGCCAGCTGTGAGGCTTTGTCTTCTAGGTGGTGTTGGGACAGGGGAGTAGAGGGGGAATATACCGTCACTTGCGTTCCAATGCTGACAAGGCGGGCCTCCTAGACCAAAATATAAATTACAAAGGTGAGAAAATTAGTACCTGTTTGTACTAGTATAAACTTCAGCTAAGACAGTTTTCATACAGATCAGTGACTAGAAGGCAAATGTCATTTAAAATATTCAGTTTTCTGGTAGGAGGGGCGGCGTCGCGGTGCATACGATGGCCAGTTGTTGGCGGCTTTTCACTGTCTCAATAAAGAAGTACGAAAAATACAGGATTTTCCAAAATTATCTTTACAACTTGTCTCATATATATTTCAGAAATCTGTTGAAAGTTAATGGTTCATTTATAGACCTCGCAGACTGGAGGATGTAGATGGGAGTATTTGTATCTCCAGTCTCTCGTTTTACGCAATATTGCCGCAAGACCCCAAATTAACCACTGTCGGCTTCGCACAATGGATTGTGCCAGGCGCCGTGGCTCAGCGTGGCTGGTCATGGGGCAAAACATCCTCTATAATAAAAAGAAAAAGCTGAGCCAACCATGCAACGAACAACCACGAACGAACTAAACGAACGACCGCGAAACATGGATCTACCAGATAAACACACACAAATTCATAGCGTCACCGATTGCAGTGCTGAAGGTCGCCGGTTCAATCATGTCCACAGGCAAAAATTTATTACTTTGTAATTACCATTTCCCGAATGTTCTACATGTTTCTTATGTTCACTTGTAAATTCTACATGTTTCTTATGTTAACTATTCTTCTAATTTCTGGTACATTCTGTCTGTGTATAAACAGCAGAGCACTCTGCCCCAGAGGCAGTAAGTGCTGCGTGTATATTAAGTTCGTAATAAACCTGCTTTCAGTATAAGTGCTGTGTTCAGTTGACAACCCTGCCTTCGAAGTCAAGCCTACTTCCATTTCAACGCGACAGTATTGAATTAATAAAAGATGGAAGAAATTATTTTCAAAGACGCACCGACTAACATTGTTCCCTGAAGTATCACTCACACGCAGATCTTCTGTCCCTGGCGATTGGCCGTCGTTTCTTCAGCAGGTGTTTCGTTGCCTAGTAGATTATTTTTTTTTAATTGGACAGTAAGGGATGTTACTAACAATGAAATACGGGAGTTTAGGTCGTAAAATATATTCAGAATAAGGCACATAAGCCTGGTCATAAGTTGTCAGAAACCGAACAATTTCTCACTGAATACTGCCACTGGATGAGAAATTCACTTTCTGTAAGACACGTAGGTTATATATTGATTTAAACACTAAGAGAATGAAGATCAGTCCTCAGAGAGAGCTTACACATAAAAGAGAACTAGCCAGGGGTTACGCAAACGATCACAAGAACCGGGGTGGATCAAGGTAACTATAAAGCTATACACCTCTTTGCAGGACCTGAATATGGTTGTTACAATGCAACGATAACACATCAACGATCATCGCAATTGCGAAATACATCGAAGCACGATTCATCACGAGTATGTCACGCCTGGCTGAAACAGACTGCTCCGAAGGTAATGAGTAACAGGTGCTACTCATGGACGAACACTGAGGCGCGCCTTCCTCGCGATGTTGACACCACTAGAAACTGCAACGGAATGAAGCTAGAGAGCTGCTCTCCAGCCAGGCTACTTAAAGACACGACCAACGAACTGATGTGTACTTCAGAAGTTTGCGAATAGGTGCCTGTAGCCAACCTAACAGGGGGGGGGGGGGGGGGGGAAGGATAGACGACAGCTGCTAACTTCTGGCCTTCAAGATGAGTGTCCTGGACTGGTGCCAATTTCGAACCCTCAGCAAGTCGTCTCCCTCAGCCGCAGCGTGCTTCCAACGCGGTTTGAAATAACGGCCAGGAAACCAAACTAGGCGTTTTCTATATCTATTAAATGGAAAATGCAAAAATTATCTTGTCTCCACCAACTGATACTCCCCTATGTAGGCAATAAATTGGTAGAAGATGTGGACCTGGGGCAATCAATTTACTAGTGTTAATGTCGCAATGAAGTTTGAAGGCTTCTTAATTAATTGATAGATCAGTCTTTGTTTGTTATAAGTTTGCTCGGAATTTAATTGGGAATTACGATCTGTGGTCATAATTAAGGTATTATTAGCGTTGCTCCATCTCTTTTTGTCTATGTGCTGGTGTGGATAGATGCTGCTGTCTCGCACATGTCTTTCATGCTTCAGCAAGTTAAAGCGTTACAGCCTATACATAGATTCACTGCGCAGCACCTGATATTAAACCTTTAAAACGAACCCAAAATTGATAACTGACAAGGCTGAAAGAGAAAGTAAATTACGCAACTTAAAACTGTAAACTGAGTGAAAAAATTCGTATAAAGGCCGCAAGCACGTGTAGAAATCGACTGGACGGAAAAACAGTCGAATGACCACTCGATTGTTAAGAACCATTGGTTGTCCCGCACCACTTCCAACTGTTCCACACGCTGTTATATGGGAACACGTGTCTTGCGCTTATGTCGTGAAATGTCATTTCTTTCTGAAATATCAGTGATTGGAGTGAGTGACTAAAGACTTTTCCGCAATGAAGTGCAAGTTAACGAATTATTTTGGAAAATCTGAGAGTAGGGCCAAGAACGCTCGTAAGGAATATGATGATCGTTGCGCTACAGAATCGGAACCGCCACAGATTTGTTGTAAGTACAGTCCACAATTTCGACAACATCTACATCTACATACATACTCTGCAATCCACCGTAAGGTGCGTGGCGGATGGTACACTGTACCACTACTAAGCATTTCCTTTCCTATTCCACTCCCATATAGAACGAGGAAAGAAAGAATACCAATATGCCTCCGTACGAGCCCTAATTTCTCTTATCTAGTCTTTGTTTTCACTAAGCTAAAAGTAAGTACGCGGCAGCAAGATCGTAGTACACTCAGCTTCAAATTTCGGACCTCTAAGTTTCCTCAACAGAAATTCACGAAAAGAACGTCGTCTTTCCTCCAGCGATCCCCAACTGAGTTGCCGGAGCATTTCCGTGACACTCGCACATTGGTCGTACCTACCAGCAACAAACCTAGCTCCTTGCCTCTGAACTGCTTCTATATCTTCCTTCAAAAACTGATCTGCTACGGATCCCGAACACTTGAGCAATACTTAAGACGTGGTCGTACAAGCTTTACAGATGAAGTACATCTTCCCAAAATTCTCCCAATAAACCCAAGTCAGCTGTCCGCATTACTCAAAACTGTCCTTACATGTTCGTTCCATTTCATATCGCTCTGCAGTGTTGCGCCTAGATACTTGAACGACACGACAGCATCAACAAACTCACTACTAATGCTGTATTCAAACATTATGGGATTGTTTTTCCTACTCATGCGCATCACCTTACATTTTTCTACATTGAGAGCTAGCTGTCATTCTTCGCACCAACTAGAAATTTTGTTTAAGTCATCCTGTATGCAATTAGAGTCAGTTAAAGACGACACCCTCCCATACACCCCAGCATCATCAGCAAACAGCCGCAAATTACAAGTTACTCTGCCCATCAGATCATTTATATAGATAGAAAATAACAGCGGTCTTATCACACTCCCCTGGGGAACATCTGATGATACACTCGTCTCTGATGAACACTCGCCGTTGAGAACAACGTACTGTGTTCTGTTACTTAGGAGGTCTTCCAGCCAGTCACAAATCTGTGAACCTATTCCATAAGCTCGTATCTTCATTAACAGTCTGCATTGTCGAACACCTTTTTGAAGTCGAGAAGAACAAAATCCGCCTGTTGCCCTTCATCCATGGCTCGTAAGATGTCATGTGAGAAAATGGCAAGCTGAGTTTCACATGAACGATGTTTCCTAAACCCGTGCTGATTCATAGAAAGAAGCTTTTCCGTCTCAGGGAAATTTACTGCATTCGAATATGGTCCAAAATTCTACAGGAAACTGATGTCAACGACATTTGCCCGTAATTATGTGGGTCAGTTCTCTTTCCTTTCTTATAACTGAGAGTCACCAGCGCTTTTTTCTAATTACTAGGAACTTTGCGCTGAATTAAAGATTCGCGAAAAATGCAAGCTAAGTAAGGGGCCAAAGCCGCGGAATACTCTTTGTAAAACCGAACTGGTATTCCATCCGGACCAACAGACTTTTTCGTATATAGCTCTCTCAGCAACTTCTCTGCACCAGAAATACCTATTACTATGTCCTCCATTTCGGAATTAGTACGTTGATCAAATGATGGTACATTTGTGCGGTCCTCCTGCATGAAAGATAACTTAAAGGTTAAATTTAGAAATTCAGTTATCCGTTTGCTTTCTTCTATTACTGCCGCGGAATGATCAACAAGTGACTGGATAGTGGGCTTTGACCCGCTTATCGATTTTACATAGGACCAGAATTTTTCGGGTTATCGGAAACGATCTTTAGCTAAGGTATGGCTGTGGTAATTATTGTACGCTTCGCGCATCGATCTTTTTATAGACGCACACATCTCTACTAACTTTTGCCTGTCTTCATTTGAGTGTTCTTTTTTGAACCTAGAGTGCAACAACCTTTCCTTTCTCAGTAGTTTTCTAACATTATTATTATACCACGGTGTATCTTTTCCATCCTTAATCGACTTTACAGGCACATATTTCTCCAACCCTTCATGTACAATGCACTTAAATTTAGTCCACAATTCCTCTACAACCATAGTACTGGAACTAAACGATGCCCATTCATTTTCTATGTGCGATCTTAGCAATTGCTTATCAGCTCTTCCCAACAAAAGCACGCTCCTAGCCTTCTTGACTGGTTTATGAACTTTGGTCACCATCGACGCCAGGTAAAGCGGAATTGCTTCACACACATGAAAATCTCATCGTCACAGGAAGTTGGCGAAGAGAAAAAATCGATCACTTCATTACTTCATTATACCGAAAGGTGATTCATCAATTCCTTTTCAAGCCACGCCAGAAGTAACGTCAAACTGCTGCGCCAACGGCATCCCTAAGCGGTATGACAACCAGAGTGAAATGGGCAAAGGACCTAATTATATCATGTTATTATAGCTGCTATCTAGTCTACTTGCCACTTAATACTATAAGTATCGCATGCAAGGTACTACATATTAGAACCTCTGTGTCCAAATTGGCCCCATGCAGTTTTATTACTTATACGGTCAGATTGTGAAAGATAATTCAGTGTAACCATCACATGTACTTTTATTGATTTTTAAACAATGGAAGGTCCGGATTGGAATTTTGATAATATAAGGATAGCAAACAAAAAATATTTGTAGATCTTATGGGACTTAACTACGAGGTCATCCGACACTAAATTTATAAACTACTTATGAACTAGCATATACTAAAGACGGCACAAACATCCATGCCCGAGGGGGGATTCAAACCCCCGACCGCAGTGGCCGTGCAGACCGTCACTGACACGTCGCAGACCGCTCGGCCACCGCGGCCGGCAAGGAGGATAGCTAACAACTCATCATAAAGGTGATCAATGAGCTGCCAAAAAACTCATATTCACATTCATACAACTTGTAAATTTTTGGTCATGACCTTCGTCAGAAAAGATCACGCTCACTCACTCAATCAAACACTAAGACGTAACTCATGACCGCCATCCCCAGTTGCCCTACCGCAATCAGTGCTGGAATGTATGGCATTGTTGTCGCATACTGAAACAACAAGGAGACAACAGTTTATTTTATCTCAGACACAGAATTACAAGGAAACATGCCGAAAATATAGAGAAACGCTATGAAGGGGCCAAATTGGCCCTGCGGTCCTTCTGCGCAGTAATCTTAATATTTAGGAACTATTTGAAGTAGAACATTTTAAAAGAGGCTGCACAATACATTATATAAAAAATGAAAAAATTACAGAAGTCAACTCATTTAATTTAACAGTTTGATCAGGACACATGGGAAAAATTGGTAAATGGCCCAATTTGGCCTCTCGATCCTTCCAGTGTAAAATTATTTTTAAATGGCGTTTAACGTGTTAAGCTGTACTTTTGAGAATACCTGGTAGATTAATTTCGTATCACCTCCATTTACCTTTCTTCTGCATTTAATCACGACAGTACTACCGCCCGGTTAGTTTACCAATCGGCTTTGCCAAGTGAAATGTTTGTGTTCAAATATGCACAAAATGCGGGAAATTTAAGGTAAAACAAGGAAAATTTTTAATAAAATATACCAATATGTGCTTAAAAACAACGAACTTGTACCAAAAACTAACATAACATAAAACAAGAGAAATAGGAATGAAACAATGTACAGGTGTTTTTGATATTACAGTGACACTAAAACTATTCTATATTTATCTTATTTATAGCTTCATAGTAAAGTGGTAAAGATTTTTCCAAATTTTTGAGAAAGGCCTTCCTAATATCTGGTATAATATTTTTCGCATATTTCTGGAGTCCTCTCTGGCTGACGAAGTAGAAATTCATTGTTGCAATATCGGGTATCGTAATGTTTGATGTAGTGTTTCTGTGAGTTGATAATAATTTCACGGCAAATATGAATATGCAGACTTTTTCATCTAATCTAAGTTTACTTACAAATTATTCATAGAAACGAAGTGAACTGCAGATTACTGCAGATGTACCACCGGCTGAGGGCAGCCTCTGCAGACACTACCCACTGTTGTGGGCCTAAAGCGCCGCGTTGTGCGCAAAAAGGCGAACTGCGCCTGTCGGCAACATCGAACATTTCTGGTGTTTCGACACAAATAGGCGGCCGACTAGGTGACATATATAAATGTGTATTGTCGCTGGTTCACGTGAAGTAAGACTGCCGTGGTATTCAGCACTACTGTCCCGTTAAAGGAAAAGTAGAGACAACAATAAAGGTGCTCTCGATAGTAGGATTAGTATTAATGCATCATGTTAATATTCTGAATGCAACAATTTTTTCCCTTTTACTAGGAAACAAGACTTCGTTAAATAGCGACACATTTCGAAGGCGATCATGGCGGGGACTTCTCTAGTTCGAAGACCCCGGTGGCCATGGTACTTGCGATTGCCTTAATCCGGTCTGAATCGTAGAAAAAATGTCTTATTGTTCTACCCAGTACCAAAAGAATTGCTTGGAGCTTTTCTCATAAACGTATCGAGAACTTTCATTGGATCATTTTACGGTTGACAGACTGCAGGCCTACTGAAGACGGTCTACATGGGTAGAATTTCAAAGAAGCTGTCAGTACCTGATAAATCTGTAGGTTACTCTGAAATACGATTGGTGATTTTCACTTTCACTTCATTACTTTCTATGTCCACGAAAGCCAACACCTGGTGAAAATAGATAAAAAAATGTTCATAGCTCACAAATATTCTTTTCAAATCTTGCACTACAAAATTAAAAACAGATCTGAATTAATTTGATGCTTACAGCTGAAGTTATACAGCTGTCCTTTCATTTGCGTCAGGTATCCTATTGATAATCTCTGATGAAACTGCCAACTGCCTCAGCAACTACTTTCTGTTCATTCAAAGTGATGTCATAATGTATTTAAGTTAATTACTGTCATCGCTACGTTAAGGGAAATTCCTTTGTTCTGTATAACGACATTTTTGTGATAAATAGAGGTCAAGATATTACACCAAAATGCTATCAAGTGGCCTCTGAAAACTGTCAAGTACTTCTTGAGGTCCAAATCAATATATTTTGGTATGGAGTTAATACAGCAGGAACAACTTTGAAGATCGAAGGATATTGTTTCAAAATTTGGAGGAGTATTTGTAGCCTTTGATTGCAACAAGACTTACACTTAGCGACAAGTTGTTTCAACAATTCCCAATGACCAGGCATAATATAGAAGAAAGAATAAAAACTAGAAACAGTTGTAAAAAATAATCACTTCATTATTCAGTTCAGCAGCGTAAGCACTGTCTGATCAGTGAGTGTACTTCACAAGGAGAAAACAGAGCATACTGTATTAATACTAAGGTGACCATATTTTCTAGATTCAAATTCGGGATATAACCACATTTTGGCCCACTTTAGGTTACGGTACTAACACTAAAAGTGGGCCTTTGCGATTGTCTTTTGACAGCTCGAAATTTAAATGAAACTAACGGCTTAACTATTCATCTGACACGAAAATTGAATAACCGAATTTGTATAGGAGAAAATTCTCTACAACTTTGCTATCTTATGGTTTTTTCATATCTCGTAGCGTTTCAAAGATATTTGCAAAAATAACGGCGATTTTGGGGTGTATGTCCGTCTGTCCGCAACGTGTTCCCTGTTTTTAAGACGAACCGTTCAACCGATTAGTACCAAATTTTACAGACATGATTGTAGGCCGCCAGAGACCAGAACCACCCTTTTTCAAATTTTTCGGGCAAAAAATACGGTAATTAAAAAAAAAACGCCGTTTGTAATGTAATTTTAATTGCAAACTAACCGTTCATCTGATACATAAATTGAATAACCTAATTGGTAGAAGAGAAAATTCTCTACAACTTATCTCCCTTATGTTTTTTTCATATCTTGTATCGTTTGAGACATATTTGCAAAAATAACGGAGATTTGACGCCCTCCATTGAATTAACGGAAACCAACCGTTCGGAGATGTCACGTGACATTCCTCGCGTATTTGATGATTTTCTTATTCTAACTTACACGTTGTCATTTCAAAGCAACGGCGCACTGAGGAATTAACAAAAACACATCGTTCTTCGTACGATAAATGATAATCTAATGTCTACAAATGTCATATTAACATCAGTTAACAACGGCTATCAATAGTATTAAAGAACTCCTGTTTTGATTTAAAGCCGTAGCATAGTGGGCAAGGTGCTGAAATGTGATGCGAAAAGTCGGTGGTTCGAAACCCGCCAATACCTATTTTTTTTCCTAAATGGGTTTCAGACATTCTTATTAATTAATTTATTATTATTTAGATTATTGTTTTGGTCCAAAATGTTTACAAAAACCTATAAAACTACAAATCTGAAGTGGGCCGTAAAACACGTCGGGTTTCAGACAGTCTTATTAATTAATTTATTATTATTTATATTATTATTTTGGTCCAAAATGTTTACAAAAACTTATAAAACTACAAATCTGAAGTGGGCCGTAAAACACGTCAGTGCGATTTTTTTAGATCCAAATTCGGGACACATTACAAATATTTTCATTATATTAGAAGTACCTTAAGTCTAAAGAACTTTTTGTCAAAGAGTTTCCTATAATAATTAAAACTAATAATAAAATAGATCTATTCAGGTGAGGTCAATTTCTAAATCTGATCATAATTCTTAAATCTAGGACAAATAGGTGCACCGAATGAGCTTCGAACAAAATTCGGGACAGACACACAAAAACTGTGACTGTCCCGAATAAATCGGTACGCTTGATTACCTTAGTTAACACACACACGTACAATACCAACCAATCAACCAAGAGCATCAATCTATCGTTTAAGATAAGCGGCTTATCATAAATATCTACTACAAATGCCTGTAGAATCTTCTAAAATTTCGTTCGATGAAATATATTCAATACGTTTATTCTAGTTTGTTTTTCATTTCAGTAACCAAAAAATTGAATCATTTATGGCTGGGCTCGGACCCTCTCAAGCACCGAGTCCTGGACCCATGGGTCCACCCAGCCTTATCCTTGTGGGAGCGGTAACTTAACGCTCAGGGCAGAACATTTGTAGAGATGGTCAGAAAATTACATTAGCACTTGAGAACCTAGCTGCCTATTATGAAAATAACCACTTCAAGTGAAATCCAGCAAACACCCAGGTCTGCGTTTTCATCTGCGAAATAGGAAGAGCAGGAGGAACATCAACATGATCTGGAGAGGACAGTGCCCCTCTTATTGTGACACCCCAAAATATCTTGGAGTTAAACTCGACCATTTTTCCATTAACAAGGAACACTGCCTGGAAACCAAAATGAAAGTTAGTGTCAGAAACAGCATCATCCGCAAGCTCACAAGTAGTAAATGGTGGGAAAAACCCAGTTCTCCGTACCTCAGCTCTAGCGTTACGTTTCTCTACCGAGGAATATTCGGCACCTGTCTGGCACAAAAATCCACCCATGCGGAAAAAGTAAATATTGCTCTGAACGAGCCAGGACGCATCATAACAAGATGTCTCCACCAAACTCCCTCAAATCAGGTGTACCCACCAGACATCAGAAGGAGAACAACCTCAGAAATGGGAAAGATTAATCAGGAAACGGATGCCAGTGATCCACTGTTTGGATGTAACTACCAACCTGTTGTTGTTGTTGTTGTGGTCTTCAGTCCGCAGAGAGGTTTGATGTAGCTCTCCACGCTAACCTGTCCTGTGCAAGTCTCTTCATCTGAGAATACGTTCGGCAACCTACATCCTATTGAATATGCTTACTGTATTCGTCCCTCGGTCTCCCTCTACGATTTTTACTCCACACACTTCCTTCTAATGCTAAGTTGACGATTCCTTGATGTCTCAGGATGTGTCCCACCAATCTATCCCTTCTCTTAGTCAGAATACGCCAGAAATTGAAGTAGGCTTAATTCGAGGAAGAGTTTCCTGCAAACAAGCTAATCAACTCTTCTATCGCCTAACGCACGAAAAGACTGTAGTGAAACTTGGAACCAGGAAAACCAGGGAATAGCTCCAGAGAAGAACCTGCATTCGCATTCAAACTTCCATACACAATCTGGAAAGCAATGAACAGACAATGTACGGGAGTATCACGGTACAGAACAAAGCTCAACAAATTTGGCTACACCAGTGCAGACGAGCCCTGCGAGTGTGGAGAACTGCAAGTCCCACAACACCTACTTTTCTGCAGAAACTTGAAAGTTGGCTGATGGAAGTAAACACCTGAACCAGCCACTAAATCTTTAAGGAACTGTTACAAGTAGATTTTCCAAAATGTAGGCTCATATTTTTACTTGAAATATTTGCGACATTTCCTTTCACCATAAGTACTCCTGAACGAAGCTTCTTCTCTTTAGGACGGATAGAGACTTATTTGCGTAGCACAGTGGGACAAGTGAGACCAAAGTGATTGGCTCTTACAAAGATCGATAAAGAAAGGGATATGGACATTGAAAATAGCATTGCATATTCAGTAAAAAGAAACAGATACAACTGAGAATGACAAATGGGGCAGAAGAAGGAAACATACAGTGATTTTTGTTACATTTTTATTCTTTTATACGAGGCGCGTCCAGAAAGTAAGTTCCGTGTGGTTATATACAACGAACGGGGACAGATACAGAAAAGATATTGATTGTACAGAAATCTACAACTGTTAAACTACTTTTATACATAGCTTCCGAAATTTTGTAGGCAATTGTCATAGCATGGCACAAGGTTTTGTGTGCCTTTTTCATAGAATGTTGCCGCCTGTGTATTCAACCATGTGGTAACATGTTCTTTCAGCTCGTCATCATCGTTGAAGTGTTGTCCACCAAGGACAGATTTTAGGTCTAAGAAAAGGATTACCGTCAAAAGATTTTTTTTTCACTATAATGCCTGACCTCACACACCGAATGTGACCAAACAATTCTTACGGAAATTTCAATTGGACCTGTTTGATCATCCTCCATACAGCTCGGACCTCTCTCCTAGCGACTTTCATCTCTTCTTACACCTAAAATCTGTACTTGGTGGTCAACACTTCAACGATGATAAAGAGCTGTTACCACATGGTTGAATATACAGGCGGCAACCTTCTGTGAAGGATGCATGCAAAAACTTGTGGCACGCTATGACAAGTGCCTACAAAATTTCGGCAGTTATGTGGAAAAGTAGTTTAAGAGTTGTAGAATTTTGTGCAATAAAAATTTCTTCTGTATCTGTGTACAATTTCATTTTATTACCAAACGGAACTTACTTTCTGGACGCGCCTCGTATGTAGTCATGTCAAATTCAAGTTTGTACATTCATGTCATCTTCAGTATGAAAAACAAGGATAATTTATTTGTTGTAAGTCGACCTTTTTTATGGTTTATGTACTTTATGAAATCTCCTATGCTAAAATAAGGTTTTTTCCCTTTTATTACCCTGAACTCCAAGGTAGCAACAAAGACTAAGCTACAGCCTATTTTATTAGTTTGCAGGGGGAGGACGACAACTCCACTGTTCCATGGCCTCCCACAATTAGTCTCCTCCCTCGATCAATTTCTAGGACCGGCCATGGGCCAGACATAGTGCGGCACACGTCGGAGCGGATGGCTTGTATGTTGCGAAAAGGGAGGCCACAGCAAGAGCAGCTGGCCACAGCGGCTGATGCTCGTGCGGCAGCTGTCACAGTGTGGGAGCACCCAGAGCCCCACTGTAGGCATGTGACTGTGGGGCGCGGCGACTCGAGCGCACCGAGAATTTCTCGAGCTGCCGGAGCTCGAGCGATTCTCGAGAAGCTCGCAGAGAAGCTGCGGTGCGCCGCGGCGCATATCGCTGTGCGCCAGTTAACTGGGGCAGCGCGCCGCGCCACGCGCTGCATTTATTTGGACTGCCTGCTGACGCTGACGTCAACGTTCGCAACTCGCTGTGACTGTTATTCAAATGTGGATGCACGGATACGAAAGTCACGAAGCTTGCAGTACTTTTCGACTGTTGCAACACACGTTTTAAAAACCTCTGCAACGTTGCAAAAAATACAACCGGCGTTATAAGACATTCAAAATTACACAATACATCTAGCAATATACAAAAGTCCGCGGGTACAAACGCTCTTTCTATTAATGCAAGTCAGACCCCAAACTACCCAATTATTTATGTACCGGTATTTGTTATCCATTTCAACTAAATAAATTCGCTACAAAGATTGGATAGTGCCGGAAACAGTACGCAAGCATCGGGAAACTTTTAATTTTTACTTTGGCTCCGATAAAAAGAACACATATCAAAATTAAAACTATTCAACTTTTTGAACAGTTTTTGCATAGAACAAGCAAGAGTTACTATCGTAGTTGTAAACTGTGGTAACTGTGTACCAGAGCGGTAAGCGAAAATCGTAAGCACGAAAGCTGAAATCTTTCCAGGTATTTAAAACGCTGGCAAGGGAGAGTGACGCTTTGCAGTCGTTTGTTCATGTTCGTTCTGGGCTGTTCGTTGAGAATTTTACTCAGTCTTTTATTACAGATGGCGTTGAACCAACACCGTCTGAAGAGACGGCCTGTGCTTGTGCCACGCCACGTCATGGAGAGTAGATGGGGATGGAGTAGCTCACTGGCTGGATGATGGGGCACAGCCCACTGCCTCACATCGGCTAGCCAGTGAGCTACGCGATCGTGAGCTACCATGTTTGACGTGGCACGGCAGTGCACAGGCGTTCTCTTCAGATGGTGTTGGTTGAACCCTCTTTATTTTTCTCTCTTTTCATTGGTTCTTCGGTTTGATCGGTGAACCACCGTTTAACACGATCGTACATCACAAACTAATTCCTCGCCAATTACGCTATAGCGAACAGCTGCGAGAGTAATCCGTGATTCACGTACCATCGATGGCAGATGTTAACTAATGAACTAACAATAGATTATAATTCATTTTCCTAAGAACGACGTGTTTTTGATAATTTTCAGTGCGCCATTGCTTTGAAACGACAACAATTGAGTTATAATAAGAAAATCATCAAGTAGAGAAAGCAAAATGGTGTACGCAAAAGAGATTTTCGGGCGTGGGATGTCACTCAACTGATTTACGAACGCCAAAGGTAGCATGCTGTGTTCCATCCAGGCTTTAGTTACTCGTCCAAACGCCAAATGTACGCACGTTCGTTCCAGGCTATAGTCATTATTAACCAGTACAGGCGGAGAAAAAAAATTGAACAAGGTATAAAGCAAATCAGTTGATAATATTTTGACGGAAAAATATAATGAAAATGTGAGACAGATATTAAAATGTAAAGAGATAAAATTTCAAAAGGAGTGTGTTTGTCAAAGCTAAATTCAAATATCATATAAACAGGACTCTTTGTTAAAATTAGGTTAGAAAGAAGATTAGAAGATTACGTATTGCGTGCATAGATATTATCACAATAGTAGAGTCGCAAAGGTATCACTATAATTTTTTATTTTTATTATTTACATTATTATTCTTGTCTGAAATGTTTGCAAAAAATTATAAAACTACATATCTAAAGCGGGCCATAAAACACGCCAGTGCGGTTTTTTTCCATATCTTGCTTCGTTGCAGAGAAATCTGCAAAAATAACGGCGATTTGACGACGTCTGTCTGTCTGTCTGTAACGTGTTCCCACTTTCTAGGTCGAACCGTTCAACCGATCGGCACCAAATTTTACAGTCATAATTGTTGACCACCAGAGACCAGGACGTCGCTTTTTCAAATATTTTGGACAAAAATACGTTAGTAACACACACAAAAAAGCGTTTGTAATGTAATTTTAATTGCAAATAAACCGTTCATCTGACACAAAAATTGAATAACCGAATTTGTAGCTGAGACAATTCTCTACAACTTTTCTGTCTTATGTTTTTCTCATATCTCGTATTATCGTTTGAGAGATATTTGCAAAAATAACGGCTATTTGACACCCTCCATTGAAGTAACGAAAACCAGCCGTTCGGAGAAGTCACGTGACATTACTCGCCCAGAACTCTCTCTGGAATACGCCATCTTGCTTTGTGTAATTGATGATTTTCTTGTTTTAACTTACACGATTTCATTGCAAAGCAATGTCGCACTGAAGAATTAACAAAAACACATCGTTCTTCGTACGATAATTGATAATCTATTGTCTGCAAGGCCGTATTAGCACCAGTTAACAACTGCCATCAATGGTACGAGATTGAAGGTCGCATGGTCTGATTGTGAGCCGCAGTGTAGTGGGCAGCACGCTGGACTGTAATGCTCATGATCAGTCGTCCGGAATGTACCACCATCCAAAACTTTTTTCTCCTTTTTTCCTAAAAAGTTTTCGGGCACTCTTATTAATTAAATAGAGCTATGTTCTTCAATGTTGTGCATATGTAAGAATGCTCCCTCTAAAATGCGTGTTTGTTCTATTTCGTGAACATGCCGTGAAATACGTAACGACGAATTGAACAATGGTCTTCTGAAGCATATGCACGTAAACTGTGGCAAGTGTAGTTCCTTAATGATGCGGACGGGAAGTGTATACATTGCAGCAAATTACCTTGTTTCCTATTTTCTAAGCGTTCATTCATTATTTATGGAATATACTGGAAGTCATTAATTAGAATCAATGCATCTACTAAAATGTTTGTCTTTGGCATGGTTGCTATGCACGATTTTAACGTAGATGGTATTACCTTTCCTCTAGTTCAGATATGACTTCGTTCATGTTACCCTGTTCCGCGCTAAAATAAAGAGCAAACTGCATGGTCATCAGTACCTTTCCTCTAGTTCAGATATGACTTCGTTCATGTTACCCTGTTCCGCGCTAAAATAAAGAGCAAACTGCATGGTCATCAGTACGTAGCTTACAAACTAAGCTGAATTAACCTACGGACAACACACACACACACCCATGCCCCAGGGAGGACTCGAACCTCCACGGAGAGCAACCGCGCGCTCCGCAGCGAGGCGCTTTAGACCGCTCGGCTACTCCACCGCGGATCTTAAATTATAGACTATGGCATAAAATTTTATAAATGTTTCTGCAAGATAGGATTTCACTTAAACGATTGTGTACTTATTTGGTAAAAGAAAAAGTGATATTTCTGTTACTCGATAATGAGGAATAAAATAGATTTTATCTCAAGACACTCGTCTTCACTATACATTTCTTAATTTATTAATAAAGACCTTACCTGTACATACTTCATGGCAAATATCCTAACAACAAGCAAACAAAACATACGCAAACACACACAAACACGTAATACTTTTCCATATACAACACACACACATACAAACAATGCATTTCGATGTCCTAGTATCCACGTTTTCACCTTTGTTCCTGTCACATTTATTTGTGCTGTGATTTTTAACGTATCGCCTTTCCTGACGATGGTCAAATGTAGTCTGATGACAGGCTTGATAGACTGCAATAAGTTAACAAAACAGTTTACCTTAATGGAACACCCAGAACTTTTACTTCTTAGTTGCAATTAACATGTTGTTCTACCGCGTGGTGACAGAAGAATAAATTTACATCCTACTACCGAATTTTAACTAGTACATAAGTTGTTGCGTATACTGTTGAACAACAGCATTTGAATTCTAAGGAGCCATTAGAAATACAGTACATTACGTGCGTGAGTAAACGCTCGAGGCACTTATAGTGCTCTACACGGAATGGTCGTAGAGGCAGCGCTGCAGTAACTCAGACGTCAGGCTTGCGGTTGGCATGCCAGAGTGGAAAGCTTTATGCGAGAATATATCGTGCCCATTCACAGGTACGTCTATGCAGATTCCCTTGCTCACCGTTGAGACAAACTACAGATTAATATAGATGTCTTAAGTCAGGTATTACGACCTACCACGCTGTATCCGTGCATAAGTTACTACAAAAATTATGCATACATTAATGGTTTTTATTAAGACGCACGATATGGCATGTCTTTAGTACCAAATCTCAAGTTATTGGAAGATTAACAAGGCTGAAATGAGTATTAATGTTAAAAAATGTTTAATAAACAAAGTATTTCTCAAATTTTATCTTATGGGACAAAGCTAGAAAACACACACACACACGCACACTCACACGCACACAAACAAGCCCACGCACATCACACACACAAACAAAAAACCTTTTTATGTAAAATATTACAGAACTATAACAGACTGATACGTGTGGTTGGCAGACCACTATTTAAAACGGATGCGACAACCACTCTGCAACACACAAAAAGCATTAGCCCTATTGTTTATGTTGGAATCCACCCAATTCCTAAATTATCATAAAGCGTATCACACGAGTCTCTTGTGGGCAGGTCAACACTTAAATTAACCGCTGGTTCTTCATCACGTAGTAAAATAAACTGTTCTGTGTGGTATATTGAAACTTACACTCGTCAATCTCCACAGAAGATTAGTAGGCTCTTTCGCTGAAGCAAGAAGGCATGAATGAGAGCACAATGACCTACCAGAAACAAATCATACCATCCCTATAATCTTAAGAGCTATCGACAAAGCGTGGCAGCTAATTTCATAGGTCACAGCTTATTTCCAGATATTTTCATTACGTCTACCAGTCAAGAACTGACCATTGCTGATCGGTGACGTAAGGGCACCAAAGTATGAGAAGAGATGAAAAACATTATACTAATCACTGCTCGAGGTAAAATAGGCTGTATAACAAGAGATCGAAAACATAAATGGATGACCGAGGAAATTCTTTCATTAATGGATGAACGCCGAAAGTATAAAGCCCAGTCAGATCAAATTAATTACAATAATATCCAGAAGCTTATTAGATCCATTATTACAGCATCAAAATCTGAATGGTTGCAACATGAATGTGAAGAAATTGAAAGTTTGCAAGTTGCACATGATGATTGTAACTTACATGAAATGTTAACAGAAACTGCTGGAATATATAAAAGAAAATAAATCTTCTTACTAAACCAACAAAAATAAAGAAATACTTATTGATAACATTGAGAAGAAAGATATATGGGAAGACTACACTAAGAACCTCTTTCCGGATGATAGACCAAATGTTGAGACATCTACGAACAATAATGTAACAGAACCTCCAATCATAAACCTCCCCCCTCCCCCCAGGGGGCTCACTGTACTTTCGTGCGGGGAGAGTACGGAGCCCCATGATAATGGAGATTCCTTGCTTCTTTACTTTCCGGACTGCATTTCCATTCCCCCTCCCTTCATATCCTATCCTTACTCCTTCCTCTTCCGACAGGGGGACTGATAACCTTAGCAGTTTAGTCTCCCTATCCCAATCAAACAACCCAACCCAAACCAATCATGAAAGAGTAAAACAAGAAAACCATCAAAAACCTGAAAACCGTTAAATCCACAGGAACAGATGAAATTCCAGACGAACTCATTAAATTTCTTTCATGAAGAAGGTATCAACGTCCTACACAAACTCTTTAACACAATTACCGACACATGTCATTACCCGGCAGAATGGCTATTATAAATTTTCATTCCATTTCCAAAGAAGAAGAATGCCAGAAAATGTAAAGATCACAGGCTCATTAGTCTTATGAGTCATTGCTTGAAAATGTTTCTGAGAATAATCCATCAAAGGCTACACAAAAAATGTGAGAAATTCATTCTTGAGACACAGTTTGGATTCGGAAAAGGTTTAGGCACAACAGAAGCAATAGTTGCACTACACATTCTAGTACAAAACTGCTATGATCAGGGTAAAAATGTATGCCTTTGTTTTATTGACTAGCATTCGATAGAGTACAACACCATAAACTCATGGTCATGGAAATTCTCAAAAGAATTGATGTAGATGAAAAAAATATTCGCTGTATAGAGAATTTATATTGGAATCAGACAGCACAGGTTAAATCTGATAATAAGGTCACTGAATGGTTCAATATGTATAGAGGAGTCCGACAAGAATGAACACTGTCAACTCTGTTATTTAGTTTGTTCTCTGAGAGAATTTTACAGGAGGCACTTCATAATATAGTAAAAGGCATAAAACGTAATGGAGTCTACATCAACAACATTTTCTGTGCTGATGACACAGTATTGACAGCTGATAATTTAGATTATCTTCAGCAGCTTGTCAACATAATTGTAGAATGCCGCTGTACTCTAGGTCTGAATATTAACATCAAAAAGACTAATTATATGATTGTCACACGAGAGTCCGACGCCATCACAAACGAAAATTCTACGATTTCAAGGGTCTGTAATACAAAGAGTAAGCGAGTTTAAATATTTCGTAACCTGGCTTTGTGAAGACTGGCGAACAAACACGGAGATAAAATGTCGCGTAGAGAACGCCCGTAGCGCCTTCATAAAATTAAAAAAAAAAAATAAATAAATAAATAAATAAAATAAAAATCTTACAAGTACAGATCTAGAATTGAACCTTAGACTCCGATTTGTAAAATGCTACATCTGGTTCGTGCTTCTATATGGTTCTGAAGGATGGACACTAAATACAACAACCTAGAAGTTTAGAGGCCTTTTAAAGGTGAATTTATCGCAGAATGTCGAAAATACCGTTGACTGCAAGAATAACCAAGATCGAAGTATTAGAAAGGATGAACAAACAGCAAGAAATATTGACAGTATTTAAAAGAAGAAAAAACTGCATACCTAGGACATACATTACGGAACAACGAATATATGCGCCTGCAATTAATAATAGAAGGGCAGACTGATGGAAAAAGAAAACAATGGCGAAGAAGAATATCTTGGCCAGAGAGTATAAAGCAGTGGACATGAATAGGAAATGTAAACAAGTTGTTACATACCGCTGTTCACAGAACAAAGGTGCATCGTGCGGTCGCCAACATCCATTAATGGATAAGTAGCAGAAGAAGAATGACTGTCTAAAGTCTTTATCTAACTAAACATAATTACAGAAAAACAAAGGATAAACTTATAAGAAACAATACAGTAGAGTTTCGTTAGTTCGAAGTGGTCTGAACTACCTCGAAATGTTGAAAACTAGAACTATTTTAACAAACGAATAAAAAAGGAACAAATCGATGTTAAAAGGAATATAGGCGCCTAAAGTGAACTATGATATCTAGGGGCACAGCACCAAGTCGAGCACACAAGCTTTTCTCAAAGCCATTCATGACACTTACTACCCTGTTGTAACTTCGTTGTGGATTCAGCTACAAACCCAAACTTTCGGTGAGCAAAAGAACTGTACCTAGCTATATTCCAAAATATACAATTATAAACCTTGAAAAACCTCACGTATTTTTGCTACTTTTTTCATTTTTACTGGGAGTCAGCTAGCGGGTTATTTTCGCGCCATGCACTTTAGAGGTTGGCTAATAATTTTCATAAAGGAATAATACCTGGGGGCACTGTGTTTGGGCCTAGAGGAGTGTCCGGGAAAGTACCTGATTTAGTTTTCGCAGAAATCTCTGGCTCTGTAATAGAGCAGGTTCTCGGAACTGTGCTGGGGACGAGCTAGCGAGGGGAGAACGGGACCGGACGGCCGATGTGCGGGGTATTTGTCGGCAGTGGTTGCAGTCTGCGGGGAGGTGGAAGCGCACCTTAGCTGCTCATGGAGGAGCATCGTCTGCTCGTGAGTGTCCCGGAAAAGCCGACGCAGGCACTGGGTGTTTGGCGCTGAGGCTGACTGTGGCCAGACGAAGAGTCTCTTGGTAACGTTACACTATGCACACTACCTGAAAATATCTTAGCTAAATGCTTTATCATTTCATCATCCATCAATTTAAAGCATCGATTGAGAGGTCATCACTATCTGGAATAGTCCTTTTTCTCGTATTTTCTATTGCATGCTTCACTTCTGATGGAACTGTTTCTGGCATTTGGGACACAGAAGCATCCAGTTTGCCTAGGAGTAAGATATCATCATTGATTTTACTGTGTAGGTTACTATAGAAATTTCCAATATATTCGAGTATTTCTTTCAGTTCTGTAATTCGCTCATGATTTGTGTCTAGTGCTACTAGCAAACATTCGCTTGGCTTTCATTAAACTAGATTTATTCTCAATAGTGGCTTTTAGCGTGTCTTCTGCATACTTCTTAATGTATTCTTTTATGCTCTTTCTTAGAGCTTTGCACAGCTCTGCGTATTATATCTGATCTTCGTCTGTATCAAATTTCATTTTTCTTCTTTTGTCCATCAAACCTACTGTTTTATGTCAGTTTCTTGGGTTGGTTTTGAGATTTACGTGAGCCAGCCACTTCCTCAGCTGTCGTGAGTGGTACCTTTGTTACTTCTTCTGATTCACATTCCTTTAATTTGCTCTTGATTCTTATTTGAAATTCCTCTTCCGTTCATCAAAATTTTTGACATTTAAAATTATTCATTTTCCTTTAATTAGGTTCAATCTTTCGTATTTTGTATTAAATCCAAATTTTGCTCTTACTAATCGATGATTGCTGCTTGTCTTGTACCTGTTTAACACAGTGACATCTTTTACGTTTTGAGGCCAATTTGTGAGATTGAAGTCTATCTTGTTTTTCGCATCAGAGTTAGGACTCCTCCAAGTCCATTTGTGACTTGGATGTTCCTAAAAACGTATTCGTTATAGGTGTAAACTGTATCAGTCTCTCACCTCTGTCATTTCTTTCGTCTATTCCATGTATGTCAACAACTGAATCACCTTCTTTGTATGTACCAACTTTGGCATTAAGATTTCCAATTATGAATTGATATAAAAAGAACTGCCTTTTTCACACGTTTCTTCCAGATGTTCGTAGAAAGATTCTATCTCGTCATCTGGGTAAGTAAAGGAAGTGCATATGCTTGAACTATTTGGATCTTATACCTTTCTGATATTTTTAGGAACAGGCGTGCAATTCTGATTGAAGTTCCTTCTACTACTGTTATATTGTCGAAAATGGTTTATTTACTAAAAATCCAACTCAATTTAGTTTTCCATTTCGTGCACCACAGTAATATAACAAATTCCTTGAATTCAGGCGAAGTCAGTTTTCACCATTACGGCGTGCTTCACTTAATCCAGCGATGCTCCAGTTACTTTTCGCTAGTTCCCCTTCTGTTTCCATCAATCTGTCGTTTCACACTAGAGTACGAGAATTGTATGTACATATTTGAAGGCATTGCTTCTCTCGTTTGAAGACTTAAGATTTTGGGACACTAAAGCAGCTCTTACCCAGAGATCCGAATGTAGGTCTATTTTAACTCCGGAACATTTTACCTTATTGTCCCACATCATGATTCAAAGGTGAGAAGCATAATCGCCACGCTTGCTTCAGAACGTATTGAAGATATAACTTTCCAGGCCGCTCCTCTAGAGAACAGACACCGCCCCTGCTGCTAGTTTTGGTCCGCCTCGGGTATTTCAGTTCCCCGGTCCCACCCATATCTCGGAGGATTTTCACGATCCGCCACCTCTGGAGGCGCCCGATTGGGGGACTAGCAACCCGTTGTAAACTTATAGTTTACAAAATATTGATAGTCTATAGTAGTTAATTCATTCATTCACTCCACGATCATCAAAGTACCAAGATACAACTAGCATACACAGAAACTTAAAATTTTGTATGTAGTTAGTGTTAAGCCTGTAATGGAAAGAAAAATTGAAACATCTCTAAATATCTATCCCGTTTTAGAACGACCAGAACGCTTTGCGGAACAGTTTCTGCTAAATATATTTTAATTATAATGTAATGGTCATGTGCTCCAGTGCTGAACTCGCATGTGACAGGTCCTCGGTTACATGCCTCGTCTGATAAAGCACTTTTTTTGGCCCACTTTAGGTTACGGTAGTAACACTAAAAGTGGGCCCTTGATCGTGTTTTGACTTTGAATTTGTAGAGGAGAAAATTCTCTACAAATTTTCTCTGTTGTATTTTTTTCATATCTCGTATCGTTTCAGAGATATTTGAAAAAATAACAGCGATTTTGCGATGTCTGTCGTAAACCTGTTCCCACTTTTTAAGCCCAACCGTTCCACCGATCAGCACCAAATTTTACAGACATAACTGTAGACCACCAGAGACCAGAACCTCCCATTTTCTAATTTTTCGGACAAAAATGCGTTAGTAACACCCAGAAAAACCGTTTGTAATGTAATTGTAATTGCAAACGAACCGTTCATCTGGCACGAAAATTGAATAACCTAATTTGTAGAGGGGAAATTCTCTACAACTACTCAATTTTTTTTATATATATATATCTTGCATCGTTGCAGTGATATTTGCTAAAATAACGGCGATTTGACGATGTCTGTCTGTAACGTGTTCCCACTTTTTAGGTCGCACCGTTCAACCGATCGTCACTAAATTTTACAGACATAATTGTTGGCCACCACAAACCAGAACCTCGCTATTTAAAAATTTAGGAAAAGCCGTTTGTAATATAATTTTAATTGTAAATATACGGTTCATTTCACTCGAAAGTTGAATGACCAAACTTGTAGAGGAGAAAATTCGCTACAACTTTGTTCTATATATATATGTGTGTGTGTTTTTTTTTTCATATCTCGTATCGTTTGAGATATATTTGCAAAAATAACGGTGATTTGACACCCTCCATTGAATTTAGGAAAACAGCCGTTCGGAGATGTCACGTGACATTCCTCGCCCAGAACTCTCTGGCATACGCGATCTTGCGTTGCGTATTTCATAATTTGCTTATTTTAACTTACAGCCTGCCGCGGTAGCCGAGGTGACTGAGGCGCTCCAGTCACGGCCAGCACGGCCACTACGGTCGGGGGTTCGAATCCCCCCTCGGGCATGGATATTTGTGCCGTCCTAGTTCGTAAGTAGTTCATAAGTAGTTTGTAAGTTTAGGGACTGATGACCCCGTAGTTAAGTCCCATAAGCTTAACAAACATTTGAATTTTTTAACTTACACGTTGTCATTTCAAAGCACTGGCGCACTGGACAATTAACAAAAACACGTCTTTCTTCGTACGATAAATGATAATTTAGTGTCTAAAAATGCCATATTAGCATCAGTTAACAGCTGCCATCAATAGTACGAGATTAAAGATCGCACGATCTAATTGTCAGCCTTAGTGTAGTGGGGCAGCGCGCTGCACTGTAATGGTCGTAGTCAGTGCTTCGGAATTCGCCCCTACCCAAAAAAATTTTCTCCTTTTTCCCTGAAAGGGTTTCAGCACTCTTATTAATTATATAGAGATATGTTCTTCAATGTTTACAGTTGTGCATATGTAAGAATATTCCCTCTTAAATGCATGTCTGTTCTATTTCGTGAACATGCCGTGAAACACGTAACCATGAATGGAACAATGGTCTTCTGAAGCATATGCACGTAAACTGGGAGGATACTGTAATAATGAACATTCTGAACAACGCGCTGATACAGGTAGTTTCGTTTATAGAGGAAGACCTAGATTTCTGTGGCAAGTGTAAATCCTTAATGGAAGGGAAGTGTATACATTGCAACAAATGACCTTGCTTATTTGTTTTCCTAAGCGTTTATTCACTATTTATGGATTATACCGAAAGTTATTAATTAGAATGAATGCATATACTAGAATGTTTGTCTTTGACATGGTTGCTATGGACGCTTTTAACATAGATGGTATTACCTTTTCTGTAGTTCATATATGTCTTCGTTCATGTTGCACTGTTCTGCGCTAAAATCAAGGGCACATATTGTATTTTAAACTTTGATTAGCTTTTCTTATGCAGCTAAAATCACAAACGGAATAAGTGTGGTAATACTGAATTCCACATAAGTCTAATACTTCATATATATACAAAATTAGTACTATCAGTAAGTCATTTGCAACAGTCATTGTAACAGTCTCTCCACAGTTTATGTAAATGTAATAAAGTAATCTATGTTCACAATTCCTTGCTATGTATTTCATTTCACGTTCTCGAAACAGAACAAATGCACTTTTCAGAGAAAGCGCTTTTACCTTTGAACAACTCCGAATCTTGCAGAATATAGTTGTGTTCACTTAACAAGAGTGTGTGAAAACCTTTTAGAAAGCAAAAGGAAAAAATTGTCAGTGGTGGTTCAGAAAAAATGTTCAAATGTTTGTAAAGCGTATGGGACTCAACTACGGGGTCATCAGTCCATAAACTTACAAACTACTTATGAACTAGCTACAACTAAGGACAGCACAAATATCCATGCCCGACGGGGGATTCGAACTCCCGACCGAAGTGGCCGTGCAGACCGCGACTGGAGCGCCTCAGCCTTTTTTTTTTTTTTTTTTTTTTTTTTTTTTAGTTGGATCTAAGTCTTGCGGTCGTTGTTTCGCTTCGTTCTTTTTCGTTCGTTGTACATTTGGCTCAACTTTTTTTTACAGAAGGCATTTAGCCCCCAGACCGGGCGCGCTGAGTCACGGTGCCCGGGTCCCCTCGGCCACCGCGGCCGGATGGTTCAGAAAGATCGATGTTTTGCGGATGTTTGTTCATGTTCTTTAATGTTCGTTCTGGGTTGTACGTTGAGAATTTTACTCAGTATTTTTATTACAGATAGCGTTGAACCAACACCGCCTAGAAGACAAGGCCTGACAACTGACCGTCACACCGAGAGGCGCCGTCACAAGCTGCCTGGCCAGGCGCTGCGAGGCGGTGGGCGTGCCCCAGCGGGCAGCCAGTCAACTGTCAGCCGCCGCCTCTTGTTGTGACGTAGGCACGGACAGTTGTCAGGACTTGTCTTGTAGGCGGTGTTGGCACAGCTGAGGATAACGAGACAGACCGCGGCACATACGTCAAGCGACGTAAGCAAGGCAGTCCTGAGCCGCCGCGATCGATAGCTGATTGGCCGGCCACTGGGGCACAGCCCACTGCCTCAACGGGCAGCCACTCACTTGGCTCAGGACTGCCTCGCTTACGTTGCGCGTGCCGGCCGCGGTGGCCGAGGAGACTGAGGCGCTCCAGTCACGGTCTGAACGGCCACTACGGTCGGGGTTTCGAATCCCCCCTCGGGCATGGATATTGGTGCCGTCCTTAGTCTTAGTTAGTTCATAAGTAGTTTGTAAGTTTAGGGACTGATGACCCCGTAGTTAAGTCCCATAGACTAAACAAACATTTAACCATTTAGCTTACGTCGCATGACGTGCGCGCCTGTCTCTCCTGTTTTCCTCGGGCACAGCCCACCGCCTCGCATCGGCCAGTGAGCTACGCGATCGCGCCCTACTCTGCGTGACGTGGCACAGGAGTGCACAGGCCTTCTCTTCAGACGCTGTTGGTTGAACCTTCTTTCTTTTCCTCTCTTATCATTGGTTCTTTGGTTTGATCCGTGGCCAGCGGGTTTGATCGGTACTTTGTGGACGTGGAGTCAGTTTTCTCGTTACAGAGAGCGTCGAGCTACCATGCCGGAACCCTCTGACCGAACACGCTGGTCCACAGCGCCCTAGTAATTTTCGAACCACCGTCTAACATGTTCGTACATCACAAACTAATTCCTCGCCCATTACGCTAAGGCGAACAGGTGAGAGAGTAATCCGTAATTCTTGTAGCATGGCAGGTGTTAACTAACTAACATTAGATCATAATTAATTGTCCTAAGAACGACGTGTTTCTAATAATTTTCAGTGGGCCATTGCTTTGAAACGACAATGCTTGACTTATAATAACAAAATCATCAAGTGGAGAAAACAAAATGGTGTACGCAAAAGAGATTTCCGGGCGAGGGATGTCACGTCACTGATTTACGAAAGCGAAATGAACGCCGTGTTCCATCCAGGCTATAGTCACTCGTCCGAGCCCCAAATGTACGCTACGTTCGTTCCAGGTTTATATTTATTCGTAACCAGTACAGGCAGAGAAAATAAACTTTGAACAAAGTATTATCAGGTGATAATATTTTAACGGAAAAAATATTGAAAATGTGGGACAGATATTAAAACGATAGTTTAAAGAGGTAAAAGTTCAAAAAAGAGTATGTTTGTCAAAGCTAAACTTAAATATCGTATAAAATTGGCTGTTTGTTAAAATACAGTAAGAAAGAATAGCCGAGGCGGATTAGCCGGGTGTACTGGAGCGCCGTGTTGCAGTGCGCGCGTCCGTCCGCCGTCTGGGGTTCGAATACCCCCTCGGGCATGGATGTTTAGTATGACTTAGATCATAAGTAGTTTGTGAGTTTAGGGACTGATGAACCCGCAGTTAAATCCCTTAAGCTGTACAAACATTTGAACATTTGAAGAAAGAGTATTACATGTTGGGTGCATAGATATTATCACAATAGTAGAATCGTAACTGTATCACTATAATTTTTTTATTTACATAATTATTTTTGCAAAAAATTATAAAACTACAAATCTAAAGTGGGCCGTAAAACACGTCAGTGCGATTTTTTTAACTTCTTATTTTATCCAACCTACATCTTCCTATGATGTGAGGAGTCGTCAGAATTTACATGTCGTAAATTATTGCGGCATGAAGAATCAAGTAAATATTTGGCTGTTTATTTACTAGCTCGAGACGATTTCCGAATATGTGGTTACTTAACACGATATGCAACAGTTAATTATAAAATACTGACCAACAATCTAACCATTCTAGTTCCTTTCTCAGATAGGTAAAGAAAACTCATCGTTGAGACTGGTACTGACGTTAGAAATGGAACGTAAAATGGATGATGGTGCGAACAGCTTTACGGACTTCAGAAATAATGGAAGATTTTTATCAGGTATAGGAACCACAGGAACAGTATTTGGATAGCATCTTCTGCAGAAACGTGACAGCCGGCCGCGGTGGCCGAGGTGACTGAGGCGCTCCAGTCACGGTCAGCACGGCCACTACGGTCGGGGGTTCGAATCCCCCCTCGGGCATGGATATTTGTGCCGTCCTAGTTCGTAAGTAGTTCATAAGTAGTTTGTAAGTTTAGGGACTGATGACCCCGTAGTTAAGTCCCATAAGCTTAACAAACATTTGAATTTGAACATTTTTGAGAAACGTGACATCTGAAGCGGTAAAGACTGCCAGTCTTGCTTGAAAGATGAAAGTACAGCTCACTATCTGCAGCATAGTTGACAGGACCGACTGTGGACCTCTGGTACAGAGCCGAGTGGAGGGTCTGAATCAGAGACTCAGACGATTCTGTGACCGTGTAGGCTGCAGATTCCTTGACTTGCGCCATCGGGTGGTGGGTTTCTGGGTTCCTCTGAATAGGTCAGGAGTCTACTATACGCTGGAAGCGGCTACACGGGTAGCGGGGGCTCTGTGGCGTGGACTGGGTGGTTTTTTTAGGATAGAGGGCTTCGGGGAAAAACAAAATGAGCAATCTCAAACGGTGCAGGTGGATCACAGGAGAAATGCACATCTAGGAACTATCGGTATAACAGTTGTAAATTGTCGTAGCTGTGTCGGGAAAGAACCAGAACTCCAAGCGTTAACAGAAAGCACCGAATCACACATCATTGTGCCGCGGTGAAGTAGCCGAACGGTCTAAACCGTCTCGCTGCGGAGAGCGCGGTTGCTCGCCGTGGAGGTTCGAGTCCTCCCTGGGGCATGTGTGTGTGTTGTCCTTAGGTTAGTTTATCTAGGTTTAAGTAGTTTGTAAGCTACGGACTGATGACCACGCAGTTTGGTCCGATAGATTTACAAACATTTCAACATTTGACACATCATTGTATGCTGTGAAAGTTGGCTCAATCCGGAAATAAGTTCATCAGAAGTGTTTGCAAAAGATCTAACTGTTTTCAGAAAGGATAGATTAAACAAAATAGGCGGAGGCGTGTTTGTCGCTGTCAAAAGTAGTCTTTCGTGTAGCGAAGTTCCTGTGAGCTATTATGGGTAGAGGTTGTACCTGAAAAGCGCAAGAAGTTAATAATTGGTTCCTTTTACCGGCCTCCCGACTCTGACGATACAATAGCAGAAAGGTTCAATGAAAACCTGTGTAAAATTACAAAAACGTACCCGACTCATACGATAATAGTAGGCGGAGATTTTAATTTACCCTCAATCTGTTGGCGAAATTATATTTTCAAATCAGGAGGTACGCATCGTGTGAAATTGTACTCAACGCATTCTCTGTGAATTACTTCGAAAAATTAGTGCATGAGCCAACTAGAATTGCAAATGTATGTGAAAACACTCTTGATCTCTTAGCAACAAACAATCCTGAGCTTATAACGAACATCAAAACGGATACATGTATTAGTGAACACAGAGCTATCGTAGCGAGATTGAATATCGAAAGTCCCAAAGTTACCAAAAATAAACGAAACGTATATTTGTTCCGGAAAGCAGATAGAAATAAAGTTCATTGCTTCTTGAAAGATAGCTTCCACTCGTTTCTAACACTGTATGTAGGTGTAGACCAGATGTGGCTCAAATTCAAGTGGTTGTTGTTGTTATGGTCTTCAGTCCGGAGACTGGTTTGATGCAGCTCTCCACCCTACTCTATCCTGAGCAAGCCTTTTCATCTCCTTATAAGAACGGCAACCCACATCCACTTGAATCTGCTTACTATACGCATCTCTTGGTCTCCCTCTGCGATTTTTACCCCACACACTTCCCTCCAATGCTAAATTTACGATTCCCCGATGTCTAAGAATGTGTCCTACCAAGCGATCCCTTCTTTTAGTCAAGGTATGCCAAAAATTCCTAATCTCACCAATTCTGTTCAGTACCTCTTCATTAGTTATGCGATCTACCCAACTAATCTTCAGCATTCTTCTGTAACACCACATTTCAAAAGCCTCTATTCTCTTCCTGTCCGCACTGCTTATCGTCCATGTTTCACTCCCGTACAAGGCAACACTCCACACAAATGCCTTCAGAAAAGACTTCCTTACCCTTAAGCTAATATTCGATGTTAGCAAATTTCTCTTTTTCAAAAATGCTATTCTGCCCACTGCCATTCTGCATTTTATATCCTCTGTACTGCGACCATCGCATGTTATTTTACTACCCAAGTAACAAAACTCATCTACCACCTTCAATGTTTCGTCACCTAATCTAATTCCTTCAGCATCACCTGATTTTCTAAGACCGCATTCCATTATTTTTGTTTTGCTCTTGTTAATGTTCATTTTATATGCACTCTTCAACACGCTGTCCATTCCATTCAACTGCTCTTCCAGGTCCTTTGCTGTCTCTGACAGAATTACAATGTCATCGGCAAAACGCAATGTTTTTATTTCTTCCCCCTGAACTTTAATCCCTATTCCAAATTTTTCCTTGCTTTCCTTCACCGCCTGCTCGATGTACAAATTGAATAACACCGGAGAAAGGCTACAACCCTGTCTTACTCCCTTCCCAACTGATGCTTCCCTTTCATGCCCTTCGAGTCTAATAACTGCGGTCTGGCTTTGGTACAAGTTGTAAATAACTCTCCTTTCCCTGTATTTTACCCCTGCTGACTTCAGAATTTGAAAGAGTGTATTCCAGTCAACATTGTCAAACGCTTTCTCCAAATCTACAAAAGCTAAAAATGTAGGTTTGCCTTTCCTTAATCTATCTTCTAAGATAAGACGTAAAGTGAGTATTGCCTCCCGGGTTCCTACTTTCCTCCTGAATCCAAACTGATCTTCCCCGAGGTCAGCTTCTACCAGCTTTTCCATTCTCCTGTAGATAATTCGTGTTAAAATTTTGCAACCATGACTTATCAAACTGATGGTTCTGTAATTTTCACACCTGTCTGCGCCTGATTTCTTTGGAATGGGGATTATTACATTTTTCTTAAAGTCTGAGGGCATTTCGCCTGTCTCATACATCCTACACACTAGTTCAAATAATCTTGTCATGGCTGGCTCTCCCAGAGACTTTAGTAGCTCTGAGGGTATGTCATCTATTCCTGGGGCCTTGTTCCTACCTAGGTCTTTCAGGGCTCGGTCAAATTCATCTCTCAGTATACTATCTCCTATTTCATCTTGATCTACTTCCTCTTCCCGTCCTACAACATCGTTTCTAAGTTCATTTCCTTTGTAGAGCTGCTCTATGTACTCTTTCCACCTTTCAGCTTTCCCTTCTTTGCTGAGAACTGGTTTCCCATCTGAGTTCTTGATATTCGTAGAGTTGCTTTTCTTGTCCCCAAATGTCTCTTTTATTTTCCTGTAGACGGTATCTACATTTCCCCTTGCTATACATTCTTCTACAGATTTGCATTTGGCTTCTAGCCACTCCTGCTTAGCCATTTTGCACTTCCTGTCAATCTCATTTTTTAGTCGTCTGTACTCCATTTTGCCTGTTTCATTTACTGCATTTTTATATTTTCTCCTTTCATCAATTAACTGTAGTATTTCCTGTGATATCCATGGATTTTTTGTAGGTCTTGCCTTTCTACCTATTTTGTCCTCCGCTGCCTTCACTATTTCATCTCTCAATGCTACCCATTCCTCTTCTACTGTTTTATTTCCCCCTGTTTCTGTCAATTGTTGCCTAAATATCCCTCTGAAATTCTCCACAACTTCACTTTCCTTCAATTTATCCAAGTCCCATCTTCTTATTTTCCTACCTTTCTGCAGTTTTTTCAGCTTCAGCCTACAGTTCATGACTAACAAGTTATGGTCAGAGTCTATATCTGCCCCTGGGTATGTCCTGCAGTTTATAACCTGGTTCCGGTACCTATGTCTTACCATTATAAAATCTATCTGATACCTTCCGGTGTCTCCTGGTCTCTTCCATGTATACAACCTTCTTTTGTGATTCTTAAACCACGTGTTTGTTACGATTAAATCATGTTCCGTGCAAAATTCTACCAGGCGACTTCCTCTTTCATTCCTCCTGCCCAGTCCATATTCACCTACTATTTTTCCTTCTCTTCCTTTTCCTACTACCGAATTCCAGTCTCCCATCACAATTAAGTTTTCCTCTCCCTTAATTGTCTGAATAATTTCCTTTAGCTCCTCATATATTTCTTCGATCTCCTCATCATCGGCAGAGCTAGTTGGCATATAAACCTGTACTACTGTTGTTGGTGTTGGCTTCGTATCTATCTTGACAATGATAATGCGATCACTGTGCTGCTCATAGTAGTTTACCCGCATTCCTATTTTCTTATTCATTATCAGTCCTACTCCTGTGATACCCCCAACTGATTTTGTATTTATAATCCTGTACTCACCTGACCAGAAATCCTGTTCATCCTTCCACCGAACTTCACTAATCCCCACTATATCTAACTTCAACCTATCCATTTCCCTTTTTAAATTTTCTAATTTTCCTACCCGATTAAGGGATCTAACATTCCACGCTCCGATCCGTAGAATGCCAGTATTGTCCTTCCTGATGACAACATCCTCCTGAGTAGTCCCCGCCCGGAGATCCGAATGGGGGACTATTTTACCTCCGGAATATTTTACCCGAGAGGATGCCATCATCATATGTTCATACAGTAGAGCTGCATGTCCTCGGGAAAGGTAACGGCTGTAGTTTCCCCTTGCTTTCAGCCGTTCGCAGTAGCTGTGTGGCAAAGCCGCATTAGCTGATGTTACAAGGCCAGCTCAGTCAATCATCCAGACTGTTGCCCCTGTAACTACTGAAAAGGCTGCTGCCCCTCTTCAGGAACCACACGTTTGTCTGGCCTCTCCACAGATACCCCTCCGCTGTGGTTGCACCTACGGTACGGCTATCTGCATTGTTGAGGCACGCAAGCCACCCCACCTCGGCAATGTCTGTGGTTCATGGGGGTGGTATCGACAGCAATTGACAGTTTTATACCAAATAAATGAATAAAACAAGGAGGTGCACAAAACAGGTCAGGAAATTGTTGCAAAAGCAACGGAAAAGGTATATTAAATTTAAACGAACACAAAATCCCCACGATTGGCGATCCTACACAGAAGCTCGACATTTATCGAGGACTTCAATGCGAGATGCCTACAATACTTACCACAACGAAACTCTTTCTCGAAATTTGACTGAAAACCCTAAGAGATTTTGGTCATATGTTAAATATACTAGGGGCAAAACACAAACAATACCCTCACTGCGTGATAGTAATGGTGATCCTGCCGATGACAACGCTACTAAAGCAGAGTTACTAAACATAGCTTTCAGAAACTCATTCACCAAAGAAGACGAAATCAATATTCCAGATTTCGAATTACGCACAGAGGCCAGCATGAGAAACGTAGAAGGAGATATCATCGGAGTAGTGAAGCAACTAAAATCACTTAACAAGAATAAGTCTTCTGGTCCGGATTGTATACCCATTAGATTTCTATCTGATTATGCTGAAGCGATAGCTCCTTACTTAACTCAAAGAAAGATCTGTACCAAAAGATTGGAAAGTTGCACAGGTCACGCCTATATTCAAGAAAGGCAGTAGGAGTAACCCATTAAACTATAGGCCAATTTCATTGACTTCAATTTGCAGCAGGGTTTTGGATCATATCCTGTATTCAAATATTATGAATTATCTCGAACAGAATGATCTATTGGCCCAAGGTCAACATGGATTTTGAAAATATCGTTCATGCGAAACACAAATAGCTCTTTACTCACACGATGTGATGTGTGCTATCGACAAGGGTTCGCAAATTGATTCCGTATTCCTTTATTTCCAGAAGGCTTTCGACACCGTACCTCACAAACGGCTTTTAATCAAATTGCATCGTTATGGTATATCGCCCCAAATTTGCGATTGGATTCGGGATTTCCTCTCAGATAGGACATAGTTCATAGTAATCAATGTTAAGGCATCGACTAAAACAGAGGTGATATCGGGCGATCCACAGGGTAGTGTTATTGGTCCTCTGCTGTTCCTTATTTACATAAACGATTTAGGGGAAAATCTAAGTAGCTCTCTTAAGTTGTTTGCAGATGACGCCGTCATTTACCGTCTAGTAAAATCATCTGAAGATCAAAACCAACTGCAGTACGTTTGAATAAGATATCAGTATGGTGTAAAAATTGGTAGTTGACTCTAAATATTGAAAAGTGTGAAGTCGTCAACATGAGTACAAAGAAAAATCCGTACTTTGTTTATATGATAAATCAATCAAAAGTGAAAGCCGTAAACTCCACAAAATACCTAGGAATTACAATTACTTCTGACTTAAATTGGAAAGAACACGTAGATGGCGAACAGAGACTGCGTGTAATTGGCAGAACCCTTAAAAGATGCAACAGAACTACTAAAGAAACTGCATACACTACGCTTGTCCGTCCTTTTATGGAGTATTGCTGCCCAGTATGGGATCTTTATCAGGTGGGTTTGACGGAGGACATCGAAAGAGTCCAAAGAAGGGCAGCTTGTATCGTATTGTCACGATACAGGGGAGATAGCGTTACGGAAATGATACAAGATCTGGGATGGGAATCATTACAACAACGGCGCTTATCGCTGCGGCGTGGGCTACTTCCGAAACTACAATCGCCAACATTCTCCTCCGAATGCGAAAATATATTGTTGACTCCCACTTACATAGGTAGAAATGATCATCAGAATAAAATACGAGAAATTATAGCACGAACGGAGAGATTCAGGCGTTCATTCTTCCCGCGCGCTATTCGTGAATGGAGTGGGAGATAAAATAGTATAACGGTGGTTCAATGAACCCTCTGCCAGGCACTTATATGTGATTTGCAGAGTATCCCATGTAGATGTAGATGTAGATGTTTTAAAGGAGAATGACATCAGAAAGTTAGATATTTCATTGCAAAACCTTCGCAAATCTCTTACAGTAAGTTCTCTTTAAACTCCACTTTTCAGAGGAGGCGCCGTTACCTTCGAACAACCCAGAATCTTGCAGGATATAATTGTGTTCAGTTATCAAGAGCGTGCAAAAGCGTGTTAGGAAACAAGATGAAAGAAAAGATGTAAGTGGTAGGTTTTTATTTTCTTATTTTTATTTATTTACTTTTTTTTTGTTCTTCCGGTAGATGGATGCTTTGCGGTCGTTTGTTCATGTTCTTTCTGTGTTGTTCGTTAAGACCGAGCACGCTGAGCTCGACGCCCTCTGTAACGAAAAATCGGAGTCAACAACGAAACGATAAAATTAAACAAAATAAACCAACGTCCACAAACGACTGACAAAACCGAAGAACAAATGAAAAGAGAGAAGTAGAAAGAGGGCTCGACGCCATCTGTAATAAAAGAAACTGAGCAAAATTCTTAACGAACATGAACAAACGACCGCAAAGCATCCATCTACCTGAAGGAAATATATATTGTTTCCTAAGAGGCTTTTGCACGCTCTTGATAACTGAACACAACTATATCCTGCAAGATTCTGGGTTGTTCGAAGATAACGGCGCCTCCTCTGAAAAGTGCATTTGTTCTATTTTGTAAACATATCGTGAAATGCATACAAAAGATTTGCAAACATGTACTTCTTCATCACATGAACACAAATTGGGGAGATACTTTTACAATGACTGTTGTAAATGAAATAATGATAATAGTAACTTTACATATAGATTTGCTCATTATTTTAGCTCAGAACAAAGTAACATGAAGAAAGTCATTTCTGAATTATAGGAAAGGTATTACAATCTACGTTAAAAGCGTCCATAGAAACCACGGCAAAGACAAACATTTTAGTGGACGCTTAGATTCTAATTGATGACTTTCAACGTATTACATTGATAGTGAATAATTGCTTAGGAGAAAAAAATTGTAATTTGTTGCAATGTACAAACTTCTATTCCGTTTCAATAAGGAATGACAGTTGCTACAGCAATCTAGGACTCAATTTATATATGAAACTACCAGTATCTGTACGTTGTTTAGAATATTCATTATCACAGTATCCTCCCCGTTGTTGTGCAAATGCTACAGAACACCAGAGTTCAATTCGTTGTTACGTATTTCACGGCTTGTTCACGGAATAGAATAAACGCACATTTTAGAGGGAGCAATCTTACATTTGCACAACTCCAAAAATTGCAGAAGATAGCTCTAATTGATTAACAAGAGTGCCAAGGCGAAAAAATTGTATCTGTGGGTTTTGAACTACCGACCCCCATCTTCACTACGCAACGCATTAACCACGGCAAACAACTTCGGCATTTTCCGTAAAATCTCGTACAATTTTTGACAGTTGCTAACAACTAAAATTACATTTTTATACACTAGATTATAATTTATCGTACTATGAACGACGTCCTTTTGTTAATTCTTCAGTTCGCCACTGCTTTGAAATGACAAAGCGTAAGTTATAATACGAAAATCATAAAATACAGGAATCAAGATGGTGTATGCCAGAGAGAGTTCTGGGCGAGGAATGTGACATTTCCTAACGCCTAGTATACATAAAATCAAGAGACGGTGTCATATAGCCGTTATTTTTGCAAATATCTCTGTAACGGTGCGAGCTACGAAAAAACCATTAGAGAGGGAAGTGTTAGAGAACTTTCTCCTCTACAAATTCGATTATTCACTGTTCTTGCCAGATGAACGGTTTGTTTTACAAACGTCTGTTTATAGTGTTACTAATGTATTTTTGCTCGAAAAATTTGAAAAAAGGTTCTGCTCTCTGGCGGCCAACTATTATGACTGTAAAATTTGATGGTGATCGGTTGAACGGTTCGACCTAAAATGTGGGAATACGTTACGGACAGACATAATAAAATCGCCGTTATTTTAGAAAATATCTCTGAAACGATGCAAGGTACGAAAGAAACATAAGAGAGCAATATTGTAGAAAAGTTTCTCCTAGATAAATTTGTTTATTCAAGTTTCGTGTCAGATGTAGGGTTAAGCCGTTACTTTCATTTAAATTTAGAGCTGTCAAAAGCCGATCGCAAAGGCCCACTTTTAGTGTTACTACCGTAACCTAAGGTGGGACAAAACTATTATACCTGTTATTGCACTTTGCATTAAACAAGTTCTAATATTAACGCCACCATATCAACTTTTACGTGTTTAACTAATGGACATTACAATTCTTACCATACTTAGCGTACTTTATCTTAAAGATAGCTATGACACCACGCCAACTTTCAATTGAATTCACCAAAAATAAGGGACAAGATGAATAACACTTTGTACTTACAGATATAATAATCGTTAATTAACTATATTTTCAATAATAAATCTTCTAGTAGCTAGCAGCAACTCCTATCTGTTCAGTCAGCTCTGAGCTGGTAAGGGGAGCCGATTATAGATTACATCGGCGTTTAACAGTATGCTGCCGGGTAGTACATGAATTCAGAACACGTGGATGGCCGTTACTTGTATTGGGATGCTGCATCAGCTGATTTCTGTTGATCATTGTCATGACGTCCCTTGTAAATTTGCAGCTAGTGAAAATGTACCACAACTACTCTGTCTGGCAACTGTAATACGGCATTTGCTGGTGAGGTTAGATGCGTGATTCGCTAAGGACTTTCCCAACGTCTTTGTTTGTTTTCGCTTTACAGCCGGATTTCTGAGCAACACCATTTGCCAGAGCTTATAATTAGGAATTGTTGCATTAGTTGACTTTGTTGAACTTACCCAGCGACAGCAGGTGCATTGCTTTTCTGTACATTGCTTGTTTCCAAACAGCTTCTAACGACTAAACAGCTGTTTTGGTGTTGGAACATCAGAATCTAAAGCCAATTTATATAGTTCAACGGCGAGCGCATTTTGCGACCCTGTACCACTTCGGAGTGCTCTCTTGCGTTGTACGGACACACTATGAATGGATGTAGTGTTCCCAGTCTGTATGGCTGTGGTTCACATAGTACAACATTTTGAGAACAGACATATGGACACGCTCTAGCCGACAATTACTTTGTGGGTGGAATGGATGGTGCACAATTTATTTTCTTTTTAATGATTTTAAAAACCTACGTGGAAAGGGGTGACGAAGTCATTCCTTTGATCTGATATAAAAAATGGTCTACAACTGACAAAACATATTTACGATTTTGAGATGAAATGGTAACGGTGGGTACCAAACTGAATGGTTTTCTGATCTAGGGAAGAGTTTGAAGAGGAGTTTTTAGTCTTACATATTGTGCTCTGTGAGCACATGGTAAGCAAGACTGCACACAACTTTAAACATCATTCTCACGAATGGCCACCAGAACTACGAAGCTATTCGTCCACTGATTGCCTACTTACCACTGTGGCATGCGTGGATACAATCATCTGATTTTTGTAAAACCCTTCCTCTAAGATACTTTTGAACAACCAGGCGCCTCCATGGGCGTATTTTACAGTAGTGAATTTTGTCAGTAACAACATAATCTGCGGATCTTGCAAACTGCTTGCATTCTTAAGTATCTTGCTGGCCTTTTTCTAGTTCAGCTATCAGAACCTCACTAGCCTGCACATATCGAACACAGCATCTGCATTTTATGCAGCATTCATGGTTTGTGCATTATCGAATAATCATGCTAACTTAACTTACGAGCCCACATATTCAGTTTACTGCTGAGGTCCTTGAAGCTCAAGAAATACGTTAAAGCAGTATGATCAGTAAATTTTCTCTCACAAAAGTAACACTTAAAATAGTTCACTTCGTACACTAGAGTTAACAGTTCCTTTTATGTTATACTGTAGTTGAAATCCGCTTGACTTCATTGCCTAGTTGCATGCTCAATTTGGCGTTCAAATTCTCCGTGTACTTGGCTAAGATCATATTATTTTTATTTTTATTTATTTATTATTTAACATGCTGTGATTGCAACATTGCTGGTTTCACAGGAGAGACTGAAAGGTTTCTCAAAATCTGGATTGCCAAAACACCTTTTCTCGTATCTGTTATATGGGTAGCGGAACCACGAGCGACTCTGAATGTTACTACCCACGGTAAGCGTCGAATCGGTATTGAACAAGCGCACGATCACTACATTTCCGCCGCGGTGGAGTAGCCGAGCGGTCTAAAGCGTCTCGCTGCGGAGCGCGCGGTTGCTCGCCGTGGAGGTTCGAGTCCTCCCTGGGGCATGGGTGTGTGTGCTGTCCTTAGGTTAGTTTACCTAGTTTTAAGTAGTTTGCAAGCTACGGACTGATGACAACGCAGTTTGGTCCGATAGATTTACAAACATTTGAACTATATTTCCTTTCCTCCCTATATTTAAGCCTCTGTGTTCATTTCCTAAATAATTCGCTTCCCCGTCAATCATGACTTTATCATCCTGACATTCACATTGGCCATTTTGTATATCTGGTGTGCATAAGAGTGACGTAGTGTGCCAAATTTTGGCCTTGCATGGCTACAAAAAATATCCAGAATAAGACATGCAGACACACATATTATTTCCTTACGTCGTACTAGAGTGTTGGATAGCTGTTCGCTATGCTGACAGTGTCCTCTGATTTCGCTACGTCAGGTGCGATAAACCACGTAGCTCTGACTGGATTCCGTGCGGCGTGTTAACGCGATGCTACCCATCAAATTGGACGGGAACAAGACAACGCACGAAACGTAGCAATTGTGCGCGCACTTTGCGCATGCGGCTACATCATGGCCTAGACAGCTGTCTGCCTGTGTGCTTGACGTTCGACGTAGTGGAGGGCCGTGCGTTTTACCCCTGCTTTCGTTCCCCGTCGTCTACATTGCCTTGATGGCTGTATTAATTTTATGCGGTCGTCATTACACGCAAATTGAAGACGTCGATCGTAAGCGATACTTATTATTCTATGAACCCCTGATGCTTTCAGCGACAGATATCAGAAAAGGAAAATCCGATAAAAACTAATTAACCGTGACATTAGGCCTAACAAAATTAATTTTAAATTGAAAAATATTGCTTGCAGCGTTTGTTTAATATTACTGATTTTTCTTCCTTTAATTGAAATGTAGAACTATACTGATTATTTCATTACTGTACTTTTGTGCGATGGCTGAGATAATTTTCGGAATGTAGGTTCGTGTTAAGAATTTTTAGGACTAGAGCTTAGGAAAACGATACACTATTGGCCATAAAAATTGCTACACCAAGAAGAAATGCAGATGATAAAAATATTCAAATGTTTGTATACCTTATGGGACTTAACTACGGGGTCATCAGTCCCTAAACGTACAAACTACTTATGAACTACTTACGAACTAGGACGGCACAAATATCCATGCCCGAGGGGCGATTCGAACCCCCGACCGTAGTGGCCGTGCAGACAGTGACTGGAGCGCCGCAGTCCCGTCGGCCACCGCGGCCGGCTGCAGATGATAAACTGGTATTCAGTGGACAAGTATATTACACTAGAACTGACATGTAATTACATTTTCACGCAATTTGAGTTCATAGATCCTGAGAAATCAGTACCCAGAACAACCACCTCTGGTCGTAATAACGGCCTTGATACACCTGGGTATTGAGTTAAACAGAGCTTGGATGTACAAGTACAGATGCCCATGCAGCTTCAACACGATACCTCACTTCATCAAGAGTAGTGATTCGCGTATCGTGACGAGCTCGGCCACCATTCACCAGACATTATCAATTGCTGAGAGATCTTGAGAATGTGCTTGCCAGGGCAGCAGTCAAACATTTTCCGTATCCAGAAAGGCCGGTACAGGAAGTGCAACATGCGGTCGTGCATTATCCTGCTGAAATGTAGGGTTTCGCAGGGATCGAATGAAGGGTAGAACCACGGGTCGTAACACATCTGAAATGTAACGGCCACTGTTCAAAGTGTCATCGATGCGAACAAGAGGTGACCGAGACGTGTAGCCAATGGCACCCCATAACATCACGCCGGGTGATACGCCAGTATGCCGATGACGAATACACGCTTCCAATGTGCGTTCACCATGATGTCGCCAAACACGGATGCGACCATCATGATGCTGTAAACAGAACCTAGATTCGTTCATGCACCCAGGTTCGTTGTTGCGTACACCATCGCAGACGCTCGTGTCTGTGATGCAGCGTCAAGGGTAACCGCACCCGTGGTCTCCGAGCTTATGGTCCATGCTGTTGCTAACGTCGTCGAACTGTTCGTGCAGATGGTTGTTGTCTTACTAACTGCCCCATCTGTTGACTCGGGAGTCGAGACCTGGCTGCAAGATCCGTTACAGCCATGCGGATAAGATGCCTGTCATCTCGACTGGTAGTGGTACGAGGCCGTTGGGATCCAGCACGGCGTTCCGTATTGCCCTCCTGAACCCATGGATTCCATATTCTGCTAACAGTCATTGGATCGCGACCAACGCGAGCAGCAATGTTGCGATACAATAAACCGCAATCGCGATAGCCTACAATCCGACCTTTATCAAAGTCGGAAACGTGATGGTACGCATTTTTCCTCCTTACACGAGACATCACACCGGCGCCAACCTCGTGTGAATGCTCTGAAAAGTTAATCATTTGCATATCACAGCATCTTCTTCCTGTCGGTTAAATTTTTCGACTGTAGCACGTCATCACGTAGCTATTAAGGCGAACTGAAACAATGATGGCCGGTCACAAAAACATCGACAAAGAGAGAGGTATAGAGACGTATTCGTTTTCTCCTTCTCCATGCAGTAATACACTCTGACTTAGACGCAATAATTTTAAAGGCATTATTATATAATTAGGAACCTGTAACACTTTATGAAGCAAATACAGTATAATAAGAACTTATGGCAGCCAGTAAAGAAGTCGGCCACGTCCCATTATAACGAGCAGAGCACCGTGTGATTGACGCTCGCTGGCGCTGTAAATACCCTAGCTCTTCACCCTTCAATGTTGTTGGCCATTAGCATCGTTGACATTTGTACCGACAACACTCGATTCAGTGTTTATTACCGTGCACTTCTCGTGAACAAGTTGCTTACCAGCATGATAAACGTAACCGATGTCTATTATGTGATGTGCCTGATGGTGCATGTCGGATTAGAAACATCGCTGTTGGTTCATCTCTTTCTATTCATCACCGCCGTGGAGTCGCCGGGAGCTTTAAGGTGCCTGGCTGCGGAGCGCGCGTCGCTCGCAGTCGGAGGTTCGAGTCCTCCCTGGAGCATGGGTGTGTGTGTTGGTCTTAGGATAGTTTAAGTAGTTTGTAAGTCTAGGTACTGACGACCATAGCAGTTTGGTCCAATAGGTTTACAAACATTTGAACGTCTTTTCTATTCATCACTTCAGGCAATCTAACGTACCAGGCCGTGCACCTGTCTTCTTGGTACCTGGCTAGCGACAATGAAATCAACGACACTAACGATATGTGCGTCTAACTCGCATGCTAAAGTTTCGACTGCTGCTTGTCAGCCGGCAATCCATACGATTCAAAACTGCAAGGAAAGTAGACTTAGCAACGAACATAGAGAAACTGATGAACAATAATCAACGTAATCACAGCTCGTCCTGACAGAAGGCTGACAACAAGATTTGAACTATGGAATAGAAATATAAAATACTACTACGCTTACTTGTTTTCATTTATGCCGAGAGACGCTCTACAGTGTTTCACCTCAATCTTGCTAAAGTAGTGGTGTTCCTTCTCAGTCCAACAATATTGTCAATTCATGGTGTCCAAACAGACTTGGCATCGTCATCAGGTGCACTGGAGAGCTGAGATCCTAGGGGATTATGACCAATTAATATCCTTTGCAGATTGTCTTCCAGATTAGGCCCAGTGTTCGTTACAGCCGGCTGCGGTGGCCGAGGGGACTGAGGCGCTCCAGTCACGGTCTGCACGGCCACTGCGGTCGGGGGTTCGAATCCCCCCTCGGGCATGGATATTTGTGCCGTCCTAGTTCGTAAGTAGTTCTTAAGTAGTTTGTAAGTTTAGGGGCTGATGACCCCGTAGTTAAATCCCATAAGCTGTACAAACATTTTGTTCGTTCCTGAGTGTGGTGTCGCACAAGTCTAAAGTGCGCGCCACCTACTTTCGCCGCGCGCCGCCATGCACGCACGGCGCGGCGTTCGTACGACGTCAGCCACGACCGCCCTCTGCTACAACTCCACTCGTGGCCACCACTGAACGACATCGTTCACTTGGGACTGAGATAGGAACCAGTTAACACTTCGGAATCAGATAGGCACCAGTTAAGACATGGCTATCGGATAGGCACTAGAAATCAACAGTAGGCAGGCCTCCATATAATCTATGTATCAGTATTCTGCAGTCTGAGCTATGTAAAAGTTAAGTATTACTAAGTCTCTATGAAATATATATCTCGATCTAATTGCGGTGTACGCAGAATCTGCGGTGAGAAATATATCTTCGCGACCTCGTCTGTCTCCACACGTGGCATTCAACAGTGAAGGGAGAAAGACAGCACCTAATCTGTCACTTCGAGTAACTGCTTTTTCAAAACCCAGCTCTGACATGTTCCAGTTGTTGGAGCTGATTCTCTGCAGTGAGACTTTATGCAGCCAGTGTACAAGTATCATCATTCCCATGCCTATGCGATGTGGGGTAGCAGCTGTGTGCGTCCAAGTACAGAACAGTTTGTGTATTCTTCCGATACACACCGTGCAGCCGGATACCTTTAGCTCTTCTCTTGACTATGACATCAAAACTTGGTAATCCTACTCATATTTCCGTCGTAGAATCTGATGATGGTGTTCAGAGAAATTAGGGCTCGTACAGAGGCATATAGGTATTCTTTTTTTCCTCGTTCTATTTGGGAGTGGAATAGGAAAGGAAATGCCTAGTAGTGGTACAGTGTACCCTCCGCCACATACCTTAAGCCACTCTCACACGGAGCATGGTTCGCGAGAAGTTTCCTGGATGGCGCGCTCGTCAGTCGGCTTCCGAGTAGGAATGCGGCTGAAACACACTGCGTCTCTCTCATTGGGTGCAACATTGGGTGCGGAAGCGTGCAGGCCGGCTTCGCTGGGTGGACGCCAAGACGCACAACACGGCCGAGCTACTTTATTTATCAAGCGATTGTAAAGAAACTACTCGGTAAAAAAAATTGATTCTCGCACATCTTATAGCTGCCTTCTTCAGCTACATGAAGATCTATCTACTATTTTGTTTGTGGTTATAGTTCTTGTGATATTAACGGATTCAGTATAGTACTGCAAGAAATCCCAAAATTTTGCATTGAAAACTAGAGGTCGCTATGAATTTGCGTTTGGTGCTAGTTAGGTCATATGTTGCTGCGGATGAAATTTAGCTACAATATTGACTTATTCTTTGAAGTTGGAAGGACGTCGCTATCTATCACCAATCTCGAGATAATGGGTTGTATGTAAGGCACTTGTTCCGTATCACGCGCGTCAGCGAAGAAAACGGAAAGAAATTTTCATAAAATCCCTTATATATTTTAAATGATTGGAGTTACCGAAGCAAGATTTTATCAAACGATAGCATGCAAAGGGGAGATTATTTTTTTCATATGATCAATTTACGAAACTTTCACATGAATCCCAATATTTAACAAAGTACAGATATTAATTAATAGAGTAGTGGGATTTTTAAGGGCCATCAATAGTTGGTGAAACGAAAATTGCTGTTTTTCTATGTAAGTGAAGAAGCTACTCATTTAATTTTAGAATGGACAGTTTCATGAAGTACAAACTATCTTGTCCTCAGTATCATTAGTTTAAATATTCTGGACGTCTGATTACCCTGCCGTTTAGTCCCCTTACAAATCGGAACACTCAATGTTCTGTTGCTATTTTATCTGCTTAAAAATGTTAGTGAAAATAATATTTGTTAGGTCTGCTATGTTTTGGCAAAAGAAACGGATTTTAGCATCGGAACAAGGGAAGTTACGTTGTCAGGGACAGGATGTGAAAATACGTTTGTCAGAAGAAGACGAAAAGTCTGGTAGGGCACATAAATGTGTAGTTACATTGAAACTTAGTGAGGAATCAGTGAAAGTGTTTTATTTTATACTGTTTGTAGCTCGTATACGAAATATGTATATATTGGAACTCTCGTCGAATCCGCTACCGTAATATATTTTAATGATGAAAACTGTGTTTGAAAACAGGCGAAAAATCTATTTTTGTATCTCAATCTTAGAAATACAAAAACGTTTAACTTACTGGACTCCTGTAAACCAGCCATGATGGTCTAAATTGAATTCTTTTGACAAGCTGAAAGATGTTTGCGATAAAGAAACACATCGCTCTGTGTTGGCACACTAACTAAAATATATGTACTCTAAATGATTTTCCTTATTTCTCAGAAATTTGAATGTATACATATAAAATCATCTCATCAGTTTGTTCTATATCATATAAAACATACTGTGATATAGAATTCCTCTGTAATTTCAAATCAAGAAGCTATTTATTTCACAGCACTACTTTTTTTCCTTTTTTTCAGAGTAATATTTCAGTGATGAGATTTCGTTAATATGCAGACACTTTCGTTGTAATGCTAAAATTCTCTTCTTTTGTCAAAACAGTAGAGTTTACAAATATTCCTCCCACTAACGTCTTTATGCATTTGCAGTTGCCACATAATATTAAACTGTATTTAGTAATACTGAGAGCAAGACAAGTTAGCAGTATATGAAAATAATCATAAGCGGTATAAAATTAAACAAATTGCTCACTGACGTTGTAAAAATGAAGACAAAGCAAATTTAGTTTTACCAGGTATCCGTGACTCCTTAAAAATCCATTACTTCATTGAATAAAATCTGTAGTTGCTCGAATAACGCGCTTCATATGCCAGTTTCGTAAATTAATAACGTGACAAAATAAACTTCACTTTGCGTATTATCATTTCATAAAATCTTGCTTCGATACCTCCAATCATTTATGAAATATAAGGGATTATATGAAATTTTCGTCCCGTTTTCTTCGCTGACGCACGCGATCGGGAACAAGTGCTTTACATACAACCCATTATCTCGAGATTGGTGATAGATAGCGACATCCTTCCAACTTCGAAGAATAATTCAATATTTCAGCTACATTTCATCCGCAGCAACATATGACCTAACGTGTACCAAACGCAAATTCATAGCGACCTCTATTTTTCAATTTAAAATTTTCGGATTCCTTGTAGTACGCTACTAAATCCGTATATATCACAAGAACTATGACCACTAACAAAATAATATTCATTTTATCATGAAGCATAAGAATGCATCTATAAGATTGTGCCAGAATCACATTTTTTACCGAATAGTTTCTTTGTAATCGATTGAGAAAGACCGCACTTGGCTGGCGGGCGCGTGGCACTGCGTTCCGCCTGGAGTGCTCTCTTCGAGTTCCCGCCTCGCTGGCCGCAAGGTCACACGCCATAGGCGACTCCTGATTGGCCAGCGCAGGTAACATTCCGAAAACATGCGAGAAAAATAGGACACGCGCTAGTTCCAGAATCCTGCAGCAAACGCCCCTCCAGCAGGCCGCAGGGCCGGCCGCTCGCCCGCCGTGTGTGCTGCGCGGCATGCTTCCCGCAAATCTTGCTCCGTGTGAGAGAGGCTTTACGGTGGATTGCGGAGTATGTATGTAGATGTAGATGGTAAGAAAGGAGTTCAGTTGTGGGAGGAAATCATAGAGTTTGTCCCTTCCTCACCGAAGAGAAACAAATAATAATACAAATTTCTAAACCACATCAGGAATTGGACTTCATATAGAAAAACGACATTACATCATGGGTCAGAAGAAAGATGGTCTGCCCATATAATTTCTCTTTAAACTGTCACCCTTTTAGAGGTACGCCGGTCAAAAGCAAAACTGTCAAAACACATCCGGAACTAGGAATCATTCAGCCTTGAACTACTTCCACCTTCCACGAAAGGGACATAATTTCGAACTCGGTACTTGGATGGATATGGACACGTATCACCGTTAAATGTACCATACTTTTCGCGAACCACTTTTCCATTGAACACTAATGTTCTGTGGGGGTGTGGGTAACAGAGTCCCTCTGAGGATTCAAGTAAGCGGTTCGAATGTAAATGAATTACTCCCTTCCGTTGCATGTTCTGAGAATATCTTCCCATGAGATTCATGGGTAATCTACACAACATTCACAAGTATCGGTTATCGTTGAAATGAAACATCACACGTTGCTTTCAGTACTATTTCCTAAATATAACTTGTACATTCACAATCACCATCATTTTTTGCAACAAAACTCTTAACCCTTCCCCACTCTACCCATTGTACCCATTATCATACAAATTTCCGTGAAGTATGTTATTTAATAGGACGAGCGGCTATAATAGATAACGGTGTTCGTCTAACCAGTTGTAAAATATTTCTTCAAATTGTGGTATCTTGTATAGGTACATGTGGCCCGTGAAAGCCTAAAGAATCTGGAATATTCATTGTCCATTATCCGAATAAATTTCTTCAGTTTTAAGAATGCCATATCTTTATAGATGCTACAAATGCACGATCTCATTGAATGTGAGGTTAAATACTGTTCCGTTATTAAATCCACTGTCAGAACGGTATGATGTTTATCAAATTGTCAGAAATAAATATTTGACTACGTTCCTTTTTATATTATCTTGTGTAGGTAGTAGTTATTAACTTCCTAACGTGTCACGCAGTTCCTCTCAAGCACTTGATGCCTTTCAAATCAAATATGTGACACAATGAACGTCAAAACAGAATGACTGTGTCATTGTATAAAGATTCGTTTATAGAGATTTTCAACGTGTGAGTTACTATTGCCATAAACATTTACTTCGCCTAAATTGTTGACAGCAAACAGAAGCGTTAATTGTTTTGTAACTGGAAACTCGTAATGCTAAGCCGAAATCATTGCAGGTGCGCTGTTGGACGTTATCTGAGCCTGCAGCTTCGGGACGCATCCGTTTCCGACCGTCAGCCATCGAATCTGTCAAATGACGTAATGTAGTCTGATTACCAGTGTTATGTCCATTGCATGGAAATTTCTCGTTCACTGTTGTAATTCTGTACATCTACCAAATTTCTCTCAGCCGGTAAATATCTGATTTCAGTGTTTCTCTAATCCCTTATGTGATATATACGAAAATATTTCATTTCGGAGAATTAGAGGAAAGCAGAGCGCATCTGTAAGGCGCTTTCTTGCTGCATGGAATTGTCAAAAGTTCTTATTCCAACTAACGACTAAATATTGCGCTATTTATTCAACTTAAGTCTAATAAACACGTCAATGTATTGTTGTATGAGGTCCTTTTTTTTTACTACTGATGTGAACATTATATACCAATCAAAACTTAGACCTACTTTCTCTACTGACATTTAGATATGATCCAGTGGAACTGATCGAAAATTGCGGCAATTCAATTATTTCTCTTCGGAATGGTAAGTTTGACTTTTGGTGGTAAGGAGGAGTGCTTACCAAAAGCTACCATATTGATTCTTTATTTTGGATTGTTGGTAGATATGGAGTATCAGCATTTATGTGTTTAAAATACTAACTTTCCTTTGCTCAGCAGTTCATATTATTTCCACAGATTACTAAAATATTCTTGGAAGAGTATATATATTTAACTAAGACTCTTAGAATACCTTTTGCTGTAAACTAGTAAAGAAAGTAACCATGAGTATTATGATGTAGTTTGCTCAAGATACATATAGAAGCCTATCGAAGAAATCTGAAAGATCAGGAGAAGGCAAAATTTGGAAGCAGTTGTTTGAGAACCAGCATGCTTTATCCTTTTCAGGGATTAGGCCGGAAGTTTAATCCACTAACTTGAGATGATGTTTCTAATCAAACTATACCTATTTGAATGTGTCGTCCATAATGTTTTTCACATCTGAAGCGACATTCTGCACAAGAGTTATTACAAGATGACAACGTTTCTCCATATCCGTCATCTTACATATTAAAAGAATATACAGAAACTAAAGTCAGTCGGCCAGCCAATACTACCTGGCCGATTTCCTTCATTTTTGTTTTAAACGAAAGGTATTCATCCACAGATTTGTCATCAAGTTCAAGTCAAATGTTTGTTAAGCTTAAGGGACTTAACTGCGCGGTCATCAGTCCCTAAACTTACAAACTACTTATGAATTAACTTATACTAAAGACGGCACAAACACCCATGCCCGAGGGGGTAGTTTCGAACTCCCGACCGTAGTGGCCGTGCAGACTGTGACTGACGCGCCGCAAACCGCTCGGCCACTGCGGCCGGCTGTCATCAAGTACCAGAATTTACATAACTCTCGCTTTTCTTTTTCTATACTCAAACGCGGTTTCCTTCTGTATATTTCTTATGGGGATGTCCTTGCTGTAAACTAAAGTCAGTCGGTCAGGCCGTTCTATCCGACCGATATCCTTCATTTATGCTGTAAACGATAGCTATTCATTCGCAGATTTGTCATCGAGTATCAGAATTAACTTAAGTTTTTCCATTCTTTATTTTTATTCAACCGTTGTATCCTTCTGTCCTGGCATTGAATATTTTAATCGGTTTGTTTTACGTTATCTTCGGTTCTAATTAAGGTACGCAGTTCTTCTTGAACTAACATCACTCAGCGGATCCCCCTCGGGCATGGATATTTGTGCCGTCCTTAGTCTTAGCTAGTTCATAAATAGTTTGTAAGCTTAGGGACTGATGACCCCGTAGTTAAGTCCCATAACTTCTACAAACATTTGAACATTTGATTTCAATATTGTTCAGTTGTACGTTTCTCATCATCATCTGCATCGTTCACCTCACTCTTAAGGTTAGTGAAGATTTTCGCTACCACGAAGAGAATATTTCATTTGAGTAATTTTTATGACATGATTTCATGATTTTGGATGGGATATAATATTTCCTTTCAGGCTGCCTCCTTCTCACTTCTCGGACTTAAATTTTCCATCAAAAATGCACACCATAATAAATAATTATATTATCATTGCAAAAATGATTATATAAAATTGGTTTGCGTACTAAGAGTTTTGTAAGTGTGTGAAATAGTTTTCTGGCCAAAAGTTAAATTTATCTGCAAAGTATTTAGGCTTGTGAAAGTTTTTGTTAATGAATAGCAGACACCACAGGACAAGGAGAAAATCGATGGCTATTCTGAAAAGTGGGACTCATCCAGCAGTAGATAATGACTTGTAGGCCACTTCAGGACAGCTATAATAGTTTCGGCCCGTACGGCGAAAATCGACAGGGGTCATACATCCCGCAGGATAGCGTGAGTCATGTTGCAGCCTAGGATATTGTGTACATACGTAACTTCGTGGTGACATCAGAATTCAAAGGGTGTACTACGATGGCTATGGTCTTACACGGGTGGAGAGGCAGAGGATAAGAGTTTTTCGACACGACTGCAATTGTGTAAGGCATTTAGCTATAATTCGGTATTGCACAACTAGAGACATAGAAGGTGGAGTGAGGAACGAATACAGGTATCATGAATTTTTTAAAGGTCAAATGACCATTCAGCAAGTATAACACAGTCAGCCTTGGTATTTTACTGTAAAAACTGTGAAATTCACTTTGGTTCCTTGAGAGCTTCTTGTTTTTCACTCCAACCCTTTGGTGACACTGTTTATTTTGTTTTATTTGGGCTTATGTTTGACTGGTGCCGTGGGATTTCCTTTCTACGCCGAAAAAGTATTGTATTGTGCTTCTGCGAGAGGTATCAGCATGGCGTGAAGACGGCGGGTCCTTATCCTGGGGTCTAACCGACGGTCTCCAGGCTGCACGTCCTCGTCGGCTGTACCTTTGAGGGAAATCACAGGTGACTTACGACGAGACCGCATCCTATCTTTCTGATCAGTCATCCTGGGTAAGTACCTCTGTTATTTCTGATCACCTTCGCAAACGCTGTTATTGACGACAAGATCCTTCAATCTTCTGTTACTGCTGGCGGAGGGCAGCTTCCATGGCAGACGGATTTGGAATGTAATGAACTAAAATTCTGAAGGCCAACTGTCATGACTGAGCGATTAGAGTTCGTTGACAGCTCAATGGATCTCGGCGATAAACTCAACTGTCACTAAAGGTAGCTGTCAAACACTGAAACCTCGACAACTGCTGCTGCTGCTACTACTAACGCTGCTAATGCGGAATCTTTTTGGCCGTAGTATTTTTGTGTTGGATCTGGCTGGAGGTGAACGACAGCAGAATCGTTGTCTCTTCTGTCACGTTGTAGATTTATAGAAAGATCGATCACGTTGCTCTGGAGATCAATACACTAAGTCAGTGGCTTGTGATCACGTTAATTCGAGACTTAGAGTAGGTCACGTTTCTCAGTTTGTGGTTTCACGGGAGGTGGTCGGTCGACGGCCTGATCGCTGAATCATCGGCTTCCGCATATGGAGAGTGTGATGGACTCTTTGTCGCATTCCGCCAGACGTGACTACTCGATGGGACAATGCCCTCCTGAATCTGCTGCGTGATTCGGTCGATGTACTGTCAGAATGCGGCCGCAGGTCTGCTGTTGTACTCACCTATGCCTGAATATACTAAACTAAGCTTTCATTTTTACTTCACATATTATTCACTTTTCATTTATAACTGCATTTTATTTCACTAATTTATTCACACACTTTACTGCATTCAACGCAATGTTACACGTAGGCAAGAGTGCCAACTTTTTACAAGATATAGTATACTGCATGCTGTTAATATTACTTTCTTCACCCTCTGTAGTCGCTGAAGTCTATATTAACTCTAACATCTTGCAATTTTTCAATATCCGCTTACCTCATCTGTCATATTCCCTGAAAATTCTTAATCAGGTTCTACTGTCTATTATGAGTGTATTTTGATTCATAGTAGCAGAATATTAATTTTTTTAATCTCTAAAATCTTCAAATGTTTGTAAATCTGTGGAACTTAATTACTCTCGTTATTAGTCCCTAGGCTTACAAACTACTTTAACTTATGCTAAGGACAACAAATACACCCATGCCCAAGGGAGGACTCGAACCTCCAACGGCGAGCAGCGTCACGCTCCGCATATAGGAGCCTTGGAACGCGCGGCCACTCCATCGCGACTTAAAATCTCTTAATGATTATAACGAAGTCTGTTGTATGGCAGTATCACCTGGAATGTTGAATGTGTATTATCTTCGTTGATATTGCTTTAACCGTGGATGAGAACCCTATCAATAACATTGTTCACATAAAGCAGTCACTTTTTGTCCACTTTCATTAGTCTTTCCTGGTGTATAGTCCCCTAATATTTTGGACCCTTGTCCCTTTTCTCCAGGCTTCCGTCTTACTTTAATTTTCTGAATTTCATCGCAGTCTTCCTAAATCTGCTGATATATTTTGACCATTTTCTCTTCTTTTGAATCTAATATTGGCATACTCTGTTAACATACTGTCAATAACTGAAATTACGCTCACTATGATCATGTCTACATGTTTAGTGTATAATATTCGAAAAGCCGGACATAAGTTCAGCTGAAATTTTTACAAAGGGGGAAATGGTGTTCTTGTATTTATTGCTGTAACAAGCGGTTTGTCACGAACCGAAATTGAAGTAGATAGTTCCTGTGAGTTGGTATGGATAGAGGTTAAACCTGTATATCGGAATAAATTAATAATTGGTCCTTTTCACGGAACCCTTCACTAATACGATTAGATTACAGAAATGTTCAAAGAAAGCTTTAATTAGTGGTGATTTGCACTTACCCTGAATATGTTGGTAAAAATATATTTTCAAATCCGGACGCAAGCATAAACTTTCTCCGAAATTGTACTGAAAGCATTTTCCGAAAATTATCTCGATGCAGTTATTTCTTGAACCCACTAAAATTATAAGTGATTGTGAAAACGTACTTGACCTCCTAGCAACAAATAATCCGGAGTTAATTAAGAGCACATGGATTAGTGAACACAGCGTTGTCGTGGCGAGACTGATTATCGAAATCCCAGATCCACCAAAATTAAACGAAAAATATATTTTTTCAAAAAAGCTGTTGCAAATTCCAATACCCTTTTCTGAGGATGAATCTGTAGTCTTTCTAATGTAACAATGTATATGACAGATGTGGCTTACATTCAAAGAAATAATATCGACTGCTATTGTCAGATTTATACCAAATAAATTAACATAAGAGGGCTTGTCCCTACGTGGTACACAAATCAGATCAAAAGAGTCTCCCAAAAGCAAAGAAAACAGCGTGCCACATTTAAACAGCCATCAGTCCCCCAGATTGGCAATCCTTTACTGATTCTCGAAATTTATCTCTAACTTCAATGCGAGAAACCTGTAATAGTTTCCACAATGAAACCCTGTCACGTAGCTTGGAAGAAAATCAGAAGAAATTCTACTCTGCGTAAAGTATACTAGCGGCAATTCACAACGCGATATCAGTGGTGATGCTACTGTAACATCTATTCTAAAACAGAATTGCTAAACACAGCTTTGCCAAATTGCTTCACCGAAGCGAGTACTCCAGAATTCGAATCAAGAGCAACCGCAAGCATGCGTAAATTATAGTACTGAAGCAGCTTAAATCGCTTAAGAATTGAAAATTTCCCGGTGCAAACTAATCCTTTAAGAGTGTGCTGATGCAATAGCTCCATACCTCCCTATCATATACAACCGTTCGTTCAGCGGAAGTTCCGTACCCAGAGACTGGGAAGTTCCACAGGTCGGTCCAGTATTCAGGAAAGGCAATACGAGTGATACGCACAATTAGAAGTCTATATCACTGACGTCGATATGCAGCGGGATAGTCAATACGTATTCAGAAAGTGTCGCTCTTTTAAAACACATGAAGTGATGTGTGATTTCGACAAGGAACTTCAAATCGATTCCGTATTTTTCGAATTCTGGGAGGTTTTAGACACTGTACCTCACAAGCATCTTCTAATGGAATTTTGTACTTGTGGTATATCGGCAGAGTTCTGTGATTGGAATCGCGATTTCCTGTCGGAAAGGACACAGTGCGTAGTAACTGACGGATAGACATCGCGTAGGACAGAAGGATATCTGGCGTTCCGCAAGGAATCGTTTCAGGACCCCTATTATTCTTAAACTGTATAAACGAGTTAGGAGACAATGTGACCAGCTCTCTTAGACTGTTCGCGGGTGGTGTTGTTATCGGTTAGTAAAATCATCAGAAGATCAAAAGCAGCTGCAAAAAGAATTATATAAAACATCTGCATGTTGAAAAAGTTACCAATTGACGCTAAACAATGAAAAGAGTAATGTCATCCATATGAAAAGTAAAAGAAATTCTTTAAACTTCGTTTACACGATTAATCAGTCTAACACTACGGGCAAATTCAACTAAATACGCAGAAATGACGATTAGGAACAACTTGAATTGGAAAGAAGACACAGAAAATATTGTATTAGAAGCGAACCAAAGGCTACGTTTCATTGACACAACACTTAAAAAGTGCAACAGTTCTACTACAGAAATGCCTACACTACAATAGAGCGTCCTATTTTAGAGTACTGCTTCCCGTTGTGGGATCCCAACCAAGTGGGACTGACGGATTATAGAGAGTGCGTTCAAAGGGGGCAGCTCGTTTTGTATTATCGTGATGTAGGGGAGAGAGTGAGACAGAAATGATGCAAGAGTTGGGAAGGAAATCGTTAAAAGATACGCGTTATTTGTTGCGGCGAGATTTATTAGCGGCATTTCCGTCACCAACTTTCTCTTCCGAAGCCGAAGGGAGATATGATCATCTTAATAAAATAAGAGAAATCATATCGGAAATGAAAAGATTTAGATGTTCCTTTTTTCCGCGTGCTTTTAGAGAATGGAAAGGTAAACATCATAAAAGCAGTTAGATTAAACCTCCGCCATGCACATAAATGTGATTAATGGAGTATTTATTCAGATATATAATGTATTTTCCGTACTTTCTGAGTATTTTATAAATTACCTTCTTTTCTCTACATTCAAAGATTCCTTACCACACTCAACGCTAAAAGAACCAATGTTCTATTCGTATGCAAGCGTAGGATTTTTTCGCGGCCGTTATCACTTTCAATAAAATTCTTCTTGGTGAAACGTCTTCGTCATTTTCCCCTATAAAATCTACTGACGTTTCGGCCGCTGTTGCAGGCGGCCGTCAGAAGTATCTGTGTCTGACTGCTGAATGTGAGATAGCTCGTGACCTATGTGATTGTGCTAACAGCGGTTTGAGGTATGTTGGTGTTTCTTTATTGATGTTTATATTATTACAAACCATTGGTGGAAAATGGTGTCAACGATCGTGTGTTTCCATGAATAGTTTTTTTTATGTGATTGGAGGTTGCATTCTTTCCTTTTATTGGTGAAAATGGGCGTCTTCGATTAGCATTTTCATTGGAACTTGCCATTGGAAAGTTCACAATAGAGGTAGAAAAGAATGGGGTGCTGCCTTTCCTCGACGTCGAAGTCTACCGAAAGTCTGACGGTAAACTTGGTCACAGAGTGTACATAAAACCCACCAGCACGGGCAGGTACCTCGACGCCTCCTTCCACCATCACCACATGCAGAAGAAATTCACCCTCAAAACTCTAACACGGAGAACCCACAGGATCTGTGATGCCGATCACCTACAGACGGAAATACGGCAACCAAGGCCCACCTTTGCGGACAATGCCGATGTCAATGCCCTAGGTTCAACAAAGGACGCAGCTGACAAACTGAATAATGCCGGCGTCTATGAAATCAGCTGCGAGTATCGGCTTGTGTATACAGTAGAGACCGGACGAGCAATCAGTACGAGTCTTTCTGATCATCGAAGGGATATACGGCTTGGACAGCACACAAAGTCAGAGGTTTCAGAACACTACAAACAGTGCGGAAAACATTTATCTTTCGGTGAAGCCCGCGTGCTAGCGAAACAACAACTCTCAATGATGAGGAAGAATAGAGAGGCTATAGAAATAGCCAAGCGCTCCATCAATACGAACAGGGAAGATGGATATAGACTTCCAGTGTCTTGGCTGCCAGCAGTTGCAACACTACGAGACGGGACCGCGCACAGAACGACTCACGCAGGTGGCCTGGAGACTACAGCAGCCAGTCACACGCAGAGCAACAGCCCGCCCCCGTCTACGCCGTGCGACTATTAAAGAGCGGCACGCCACAACTGCTGCCAGTTCCATCATGTCTGTCACACCGAAAGGAAGTTCCAATGCAAAAGCCAATCGAAGACGCCAATTTTCACCAATAAGAGGGAAGACTGCGACGTCCAATCACATGAAAGACTTGTCATGAAAACATCAATCGTTGACTCCCTCTCCACCAAATGCGGGTAATAATATGAACACCAAAAAAGAAAGACCAACATCCCTCTTCGTCAAACCACTGTTAGCACAATAACATAAATCGCAATATATCTCACATTCAGCAGTCAGACACAGACGCTGTTGAAGGCCGCCAGTAACAGTGGCCGCAACGCCGGTAGATTTAGTAAAATATGACGACGCGGTCTCATAGCCAGAAGAATTTTACTGAGAGTTATGTTCTTAATTTCTCCTTTTCACGTTATTCTAAATTTCTTTTCTTGTTCATTTTCTTCGGGCTGCATGAAGCAATCTTCAGTACTGGTGTTTCTCTTTACCGCGTTGTGGTCCTTGATGGGCCTCGAGTCAGACCGAATGCCGTTTCAACTTCCGCCAGTGGCGTCATTGGATGCGATACGCCACTACGGTCGAGGGTTCGAATCCCCCCTCGGGCATGGATATTTGTGCCGTCCTTAGTGTTAGCTAGTTCGTGAGTAGTTTGTAAGTTTAGGGACTGATAACACCTTAGCCCATAAGCTATACAAACATTTGAACATTTTTTGATGCGATATGAAGGGACATGCGGTCAGCATAGCGTTCTTGCGATCGTTGTCGTTTATTCTTTAATATACTGCTGTAAGGCAACTCCCAATTCTAGTAAGGAGCTAGAGGGACATGCAATTGTGGACATATTCCGGAATATTTATTCTCAGCAGCGACTATACATACAGGTACAATCTAGACGGTTTGATATTAGATCTGATGTACGGTGGTTCCCTTGCCTTATGTATCCTATGCCGTTTTCCTTGTACGGCTATTCCGCCGTAATAATTGGTTTCCATTCCAAACGGAAGAGAGTTCCCAGTTTTCTACGCACTCATCCATCCTACATGCAGACTGTTGGTACATGGCAGAAATGTTTTCCGAGTAAGTCCTACTGTCGTTACCCGTGTATGAAGTAATATTGACACTACGGGTACACCTTTCTTCGATTATAGTAAAAAATGACTTTTAACGTGAGAGAAGAAACTTTAGTGCTTCTAACATAGACGAGCATGTGGACCAGAGCGCAACTTACGTCCGATGTAGCAATTAGAAAACAATGGATGACCTCATTCCTAAACACAAGCTAATAATAAGCAGTCACCCATTTATTTTTAGAACATACATGTACACATTTCAAGTGCTAGTTTCTTAACTTCAGGTTACACCATCTCGGAAGTTGGTATGTTTTAACCATTAAGGCTCTTTAACTTCGTATTCGTTGATTTCATTTTCTAAACTGTTTATTTTGATAATAGCTCTTATACTTCGTTCTGGTGATAGTGTAAGTGCGTGATTATTTCTAATGTTACTGAGTAACGTAGGTAATGCAGATAAGTTATTTTTAGTTGCTTTATTCTCAAAAATCATTTAAAACAATTATTGTAAACGTAATTACACAAAGTAAGGGTCCATGATACAATGGGTTACGAGTGAAGAGGTTATTTAAATCTGACACTCTAAGTGGCGACTACATATTCCCAGAAATGGTCTTTGCATTAACGATGCAATTATTTAAGTGAATGAAGTGGGCTGAGAAAGTAAAACTGATAACGTTGTGGTTCAGTGTTTGTGCAAGCTACATGAAGATAGAAATTCCACAGTTGGCTTACTGTTCGGAACAATGCGCCATCAAGCAAACGTTACCAATGTCGTAATCAGATCTGTCAATTGCTGATTTCCCTACAAATTGTCTGTGTCGCACTTAAACAAAAGCTTATCTCTTACCAATTCCAAGTTTGTGACACCTGATATCTTGCTCTCAAAGTCTGTATATTTCACGAAAGAGAGTTTTATAGGCAAAATGTGTAACTCTAAATAAATATTAAACCGAAATCACCTGAATCTGCCGATGATGTGATTTCTAGACGTCCCGCTCAGATGGCACATTGCAACATATCATCCCCCCTTTCCCAATATAATTTTCATTGGCTGTTTGTAAAAGACATTCAACTACAGTTTTCGGCAATACTTTCATTCGAGAATTCCCAAGGCCGCTCAATCCTAACACATTAAAAATCCAGGTTCCAGCATGGTCCTCCTCAGTATTTAACAAATAAAGAAGCGCAACATGTTTTAGGATTTCACATTAAGCCGCTGCCTATATCACCAGAGCTTGTTAACTCACACTCCTCTAAATAACATGCTGTCTGCTTTTTACAAGGCTAACAGCGCTTCCCAGCAGCCTTTCCTCTCATACGGCTTGCATGATGGCGCGTCCACCGTTGAAGTCCTGTTTGCTGAATGCAGGCTGTGATACATCGTACATGTGGCCTGGCCTGTTCAGCGCGTGTCTGTTTTGGATATGGCTTATTTGTGCCTCTGTGCTGTCGAAACTGTGCAAGTATTTGTTAATTGCATTTTACTCTCTAATTATCACTTCCATTATTTAATGAATTCATCTGTATTACCACCTTTCTAAATCTTAAATTTTGATTACAGTATACTCTGCACATCATGCCAGTATGGTGGTAACGTATTTATCACAGTTAGAATGGCACCCAAAACACCAATGCGACACCATCATTTTATGGGTAACGTTCAAATGATGTTCCCTAAAATCTAGAAGATTAGCCAGTATCGTTACAAAGCATGAAATTCCTTATAAAAAGCTACGATAGAAAAACACAAAATCATACTAGTACAAATAAATTAATATCATAATTTATCTACTAGACAAATCGCAAGAAAGAATGGATATATTTCACCCGGAAATTAATATGACACACCTCAATACATAATCCTCATTCGAGTAGAAATAAAAACAAAAACGTGAAGCCGGCCGCGGTGGCCGAGGGGACTGAGGCGCTCCAGTCACGGTCTACACGGCCACTACGGTCGGGGGTTCGAATCCCCCCTCGGGCATGGATATTTGTGTCGCCCTTAGGATAAGCTAGTTGATAAGTAGTTTGTAAGTTTAGGGACTGATAACCCCGTAGTTAAGTCCCATAAGCTATACAAACAGTTGAATTTGATTTTTGGAAAACGTGAATTTTGACACTATATTAAAAACTAGAAACTCTGAAGCCAAGCAAAACATTTAACATCTCACTTCTCATTTATCCAAAACGAAAAGCAAGCTGCAGCCAAATACATGTTACATAGAGTAAGTTGGATCCGACTTTAACCGAAAAATAATGGATATAAATGAACGAAGGACATGACACTTAGAAATCAAAGAAAAGAATTTGTTACAAATTAAAACTGAAATACATCTTGGGGCGACACAAACGCACAGTAAATAAAAAACCAGACGAAAACGTACACAGCGCATACAGAGCACACCACAAAAAATAAAAAGACTTTATGTTAGTGTACAATTCCATAAACACACAAACTTAACATACCATCTTTCCAACATTCTAAAGAACGCAATACATCTATGTAATATATCAGGTGACAAATAACACCTTAAAACGTAATACAGGCAACCCGCAGGAGTTCATCTAATACAGAATACAAATGCCAAAGAAGTAATGCTTTGTGAACAGGATCTGTTGGACAAAATATGAGTTGTGTGTCAGAAGTTGTAAACGTAACATTATTCAGTTCACATTTGAAGCACATATAATAGAATATAAACATAACTATTAAAATATTGGAGAAATAATGCGAATCTTAAGAATAAACAATCACAACAGATATAGACAGAGCAGTGATAAACACAGTCCACTAATAGATATGAACAAAGAGTCGAGACTACAAACGAACAGGAATGAGACCTTACACCATAGCCGGCAAACATTTTATCCGACATCACTTGATCACTCTTCACAACACAAACCGGTTATTATTGTGAAACCATATGTAACAAGTTCATCACGTGGTTAATATGGTGTGTAGTGATACTTCAGAACAGCAGCTTCATGAACAGTTCAGCAGTCACATGCTGAACATTTTCGACGTACTCAGTGAGTAGTAAACTATCCGGAGAAAAGGAGAGAAGAGGGTAGCGAAACAGAACTTAACGTCTTGAGAGGGTAAGTCACGTCATTTGATTGATTACAGAATCGTGTTAGTTTTACAAATAACTTGGAAGCATTAGTTCACTGATTAACAGGAGGACGCAGTCCCTATTTTGAGCCTTTGTTAGGCACGGTATAGCTGGAGAGTACTCGTAGCTTCCCATGACGTCAGCAGTGGCGTGGGAAATGTGGCGGTGTGAAAATAGTTTGCATCAGGTACCTTCTGTGGCAAGTGCGCCATTTTAGTAAAGATGTGATCTGACTCGTTTGCCGTCATGAAGTGAATGGTTGCAGGCGCCAAACTTTCTAAGTTAATATTTCATAAATCGTAATTTAATTAGAGGTGGTTTCGGTATAGGAAAACTATCTTAATAAAATCCTACCTTCAACATTTTCCCAATTTTGTTAAGTAGTAATTTTTATAAACAAAACAATCAGAACATTCTTTCTGACAATATTGCGTGGAGAAGCCACTTGCTTCTGGCAAGTTAGTTCACTTCGGTTTCGGCCAACTCGACGGTCAAATCGTGCCGAACTACGGAATACGTTTTACGCTTTTGGCCGCTCGATCAGCCTCAGTGTAGCATACCATAATTATTCTATAATTCACTTTTACGTAACTAACGTTTTATTCTGTATTGTGTAATTTTTGTGAAGGATAATGTGTTGTAAACGTGTGCAGTGGCTTGTAGTTTGCTACATTAGTACAACAGAATTAAATCAGCCTGCAACCCTAAAAATTTTATTTCGTTTTTAGTTAATATTAGAGCCCACAAAACCTTACTTTAGATTCACAGTCTCAATTCAACTCATCGGATCTGCGACCTGAGCGTAATCCACCTGTACTGGGACAACACCTGAGAAGACACCAGGTTAGTGAAAGCATTTATATAAAAAACTTTGGTCTCTATCCTAAGGCGATAGTACAAATAGCGGCAGGTGCAGGTAGATCGTGTTGACACGATTGAGAAAACGGGAACAGAAAAGAGAAGGAAATGTTGTTTAAGGTGGAAACTGTAAAATTTTGGAAGTGTCGACGTCACATAACATCTCTGACGCACTAGCTGACATTAACGTTGTTCTACTAAGCATCCTAATCCTGATTCTACCACCCCAGTAAAGACCGAAGATCTCTGCTTTAAACTTGTGTTGAAAAAGTGAGACTAAATTCGTAGTGAAAACTGTGAACTGTGATAGAAGGTGAGACTGAACTGTGAACTTTATTTCAAGTGAGTGTGCACAGTTACGAACGTTGTTTGAATAGTAGGAACTGTGATTATTAACTGTGTTTTCTACGAAAAAAGCATAAATAAAAGTGTAAAAGGGCTCTATGAATGATAGAACTGTAAAGAACTGTGCTAATCAGAGTTGTGGGTGCGCATTACACGGTTTACGTCAATAAAATCGAAGGCACGTTATTTTGACACACCGTAGAAGGAACGGCTGGAAGCTCAGCAGCGTCCCTCTGGGGCAGCAGACAACAGATGTTTTTTGGGAGAATTGGACGGCCCATGGTAGCTTGTTCAAATGTTGAAATGGTCGTAAATTTATCGGTATCAGCTGCTTGGGTTATTAGTCCGTAGCTTATAAACTACTTGAACTCGGGTAAACTAACCCAAGGACAACACAAACACCCATGTCTGAAGGGGGGCTCGAACCCCCGTCGGCAAACTCCCACGCGCACCCCATGGTAGCAACGACGGCGGGACCGGGCGTTCCAGCAGTCAACTAGTCTGACAGCTTCTAGCAGACCTTGAGCGCCCGAGCGACAACACGAGTTGGAATACAGGAGTGAGTTTTGATTTTGCATTGGTTTATGTAACATTTGCTAATAATAACTGAAGGACAATTGATTTATATAAAACTTTTACTGATTCTTTAAAGAGTCATATTCTCTGTGGATGTAATTGAATCCGTTCACGGACAAGAGCTATGCCATCACGTTGTTTGATACAACTGGCAGCAGGGAGTTAGTATGGTACACATCCTTAGCAAATTTGGAACAACACTATTATCCCGACACACAACAAAAACGACAAAGCATATTGCAGTCTGACTTTACGAAGTTTATCTAACTTTCATAAACAACGATAAATTTCCTCCCCGAAGAAGTACAGAGTATGAGTCCTTAGCCGGCCGCGGTGGCCGAGGAGACTTAGGCGCTTCAGTCACGGTCTGCACGGCCACTACGGTCGGGGGTTCGAATCCCCCTTCGGGCTTTGATATTTGTTCCGTCTTTAGTATAATGTAGTTCATAAGTAGTTTGTAAGTTTAGGGACTGATGACCCCGTTGTTAAGTCCCATAAGCTTAACAAACATTTGAACATTTTTGAATGAGTCCTTAATTTCTTTCGGCGTTTGGTGTATTGAAAAAACTTCCGGGTATGTAGCCAGGAACGGAACTCTACATCGGCAGATATTTCCGCTGAACAGACCCTACCATTCTCAAGGCAATACTGCAGCGAGGAAGTAATGTGCAACGACGATTGAAACCTCGGTTATCAATTACAACAGCAAGACAACACACACCGATAAGGCAGGCACACAGCGCCATCGCACGCCATAGATGAAAATAAACAGCATTGTCGATAATTAACATCAATTTTCAGTGCGTGACGTGGCATTAATTTTGTCCCTATCTTTTCGAACAATTGAGAGAGCAGTATTCCATTTGTGTATTCAACTTGGTGGTACAGATCTCGTGGTAAAACGCAGGACTACTGTCGTCGATATCCTAGGTTCCATTCCTGGTTGACTTACAAATCTTTTTTTTTCTCACTTTTAGTTTTAACCCAACCGTCTCATTTCTGTGATATGAATAGTAGTTTGATATGATATGTGTTAAACTGTAGGTGCAGTCATCGTTCAGATACAGTCAACTGTACATTACACCCAAGACTGAAAAGTACGGCGGACTATATCCAACGAATGTTGACTTCAATAGTATCAGAGATCGATAACCCGACATCGCTGAATATAGTCCACTGAGACTAATTTTCGGTTCAAACATAAAAATAGTTACTTCAGACCTTCTGGGAAAGGCATTGTTGGCCGCGGTGGCCGAGCTGTCTGCGGCGCGCCAGTCACGTTCAGGACGGCCACTACGGTCTGGGGTTCGAATCCCCCTTCGGGCAAGGATATTTGTGCCGTCCTTATTATAAGCTAGTTCGTAAGTAGTTTGTAAGTTTATGGACTGATGACCCCGTAGTTAAGTCCCATAATCTATACAAACATATGAACATTTTTGAAAGGCATTGTTTACATAAAGCCTACAAAACCTAAAGCATATTAAATTTCATAATGAATATATAATGTCTATTATGTAACTAAACATAATCATAGAAGAATAATGTATAATTACATAAGAAAGAAGTACAGTATAGGTTCTATGGTTCCAAGTGACTGGGACCACCTCTAAATATTGAGAACTCGGTCTGTCGAAACTTATGTGGAAAAAAGGAATAAATCGATGTTGAAAGGACTATACGTGTGTAATGGAAAGTTGTCAAATTGAGTACACTGCCGTATTCACGGCACTATCCGCCCACTTTTATCTTCGTTTTGGTTACACCTACCAAACCAATTTTTCGATGACCAAGATAATCTACACTACTGCCAATTAAAATTGCTACACCAAGAAGAAATGCAGATGATAAACGGGTATTCATTGGACAAATATATTATACTAGAACTGATGTGTGATTACATTTTCACGCAATTTGGGTGCATAGGTCTTCAGAAATCAGTACCCATAATAACCATTTCTGGAGGTAATAACGGCATTGATACGCCTGGGTATTGAGTTAAACAGAGCTTCGATGGCGTGTATACTGTTTAGGTACAGATGCCCATGCAGCTTCAAAACGATACCACAGTTCATCAAGAGTAGTGACTGTCATATTGTGACGAGCCAGTTGCTCGGCCACCAACGAAAAGACGTTTTCAATTGGTGAGAGATCTGGAGAATGTGCTGGCCAGGGCCATTGTTCAAAGTGCCGTCGATGCGAACAAGGGGTGACTGAGACGTGTTACCAATGGCATCCCATACCATCGCGCCAGGAGATACGCCAGTATGGCGATAACGTATATATGCTTCCAATGTGCGTTTACGGCGATGTCGCCAAACACGGATGCGTCCATCATGATGCTGTAAACAGAACCGGGATTCATCAAAAAAAAAAAAAAAAAAAAAAAAAAAAAAAAAAAAAAACCTTTTGCCATTCATGCACCCAGGTTCGTCGTTGCGTACACCATCGCAGGCGCTCCTGTCTGTGATGCAGCGTCAAGGATAACCGCAGCCATGGTCTCCAAGCTTATAGTCCATGCTGCTGCAAACGTCATCGAACTGTTCGTGCAGATGGTTGTGGTCTTGCAAACGTCCCCATCTGTTGACTCAGGGATCGAGACGTGGTAGCACGGTCCGTTACAGCCATGCGGATGAGATGCCTGTCATCTCGACTGCTAGTGATACGAGGCCGTCGGGATCCAGCACGTCGTTCAATATTGCCCTCCTGAACCCACCGATTCCATATTCTGCTAACAGTCATTGGATCGCGACCAACGCGAGCAGCAATGTCGCGATACGATAAACTGCACTCGCGATAGGTCACAATCCGACCTTTACCAAAGTCGGAAACATGGTACGCATTTCTCCTCCTTACACGACACATCACGACAATGTTTCACCAGGAAACGTCGGGCAACTACTGTTTGTGTAAGAGAAATCGGTGGGAAACTTTCCTGATGTTAGCACGCCACCCCCATGAACCACAGACATTGCCGAGGTGGGGTGGCTTGCGTGCCTCAACGATGCATATAGCCGTACCGTAGGTGCAACCACAGCGGAGGGGTATCTGTGGAGAGGCCAGACAAACGTGTGGTTCCTGAAGAGGGGCAGCAGCCTTTTCAGTAGTTACAGGGGCAACAGTCTGGATGATTGACTGAGCTGGCCTTGTAACATCAGCTAATGTGGCTTTGCCACACAGCTACTGCGGACGGCTGAAAGCAAGGGGAAACTACAGCCGTTACTTTTCCCGAGGACATGCAGCTCTACTGTATGGAAATATGATGATGGCATCCTCTCGGGTAAAATATTCCGGAGGTAAAATAGTCCCCCATTCGGATCTCCGGGCGGGGACTACTCAAGAGGATGTTGTCATCAGGAAAGACAATACTGGCATTCTACGGATCGGAGCGTGGAATGTTAGATCCCTTAATCGGGTAGGAAAATTAGAAAATTTAAAAAGGGAAATGGATAGGTTGAAGTTAGATATAGTGGGGATTAGTGAAGTTCGGTGGCAGGATGAACAGGATTTCTGGTCAGGCGAGTACAGGATTATAAATACAAAATCAGTTGGGGGTATCACAGGAGTAGGGCTGATAATGAATAAGAAAATAGGAATGCGGGTAAACTACTATGACCAGCACAGTGATCGCATTATCATCGTCAAGATAGATACGAAGCCAACACCGACAACAGTAGTACAGGTTTATATGCCAACTAGCTCTGCCGATGATGAAGAGATCGAAGAAATATATGAGGAGCTAAAAGAAATTATTCAGACAGTTAAGGGAGAGGAAAACTTAATTGTGATGGGAGACTGGAATTCGGTAGTAGGATAAGGAAGGGAAGGGAAGGTAGTAGGTGAATATGGTCTGGGCAAAAGGAATGAAAGAGGAAGTCGCCTGGTAGAATTTTGCACGGAACATGATTTAATCGTAACGAACACGTGGTTTAAGAATCACAAAAGAAGGTTGTATACGTGGAAGAGACCAGGAGACACCGGAAGGTATCAAATAGATTTTATAATGGTAAGACATAGATTCCGGAACCAGGTTATAAACTGTAAGGCATACCCAGGGGCAGATATAGACTCTGACCATAACTTGTTAGTCATGAACTGTAGGCTGAAACTGAAAAAATTGCAGAAAGGTAGGAAAATAAGGAGATGGGACTTAGATAAATTGAAGGAAAGTGAGGTTCTGGAGAAATTCAGAGGCAGATTTAGGCAACAATTGACAGAAACAGGGGGAAATAAAACAGTAGAAGAGGAATGGGTAGCATTGAGAGATGAAATAGTGAAGGCAGCAGAGGACAAAATAGGTAGAAAGGCAAGACCTACAAAAAATCCTTGGATATCACAGGAAATACTAAACTTAATTGATGAAAGGAGAAAATATAAAAATGCAGTAAATGAAACAGGCAAAATGGAGTACAGACGACTAAAAAATGAGATTGATAGGAAGTGCAAAATGGCTAAGCAGGAGTGGCTAGAAGCCAAATGCAAATCTGTAGAAGAATGTATAAGAAGGGGAAAAGTAGATACCGCCTACAGGAAAATAAAAGAGACGTTTGGGGATAAGAAAAGCAACTCTACGAATATCAAGAACTCAGATGGGAAGCCGGTTCTCAGCAAAGAAGGGAAAGCTGAAAGGTGGAAAGAGTACATAGAGCAGCTCTACAAAGGAAATGAACTTAGAGACGATGTTGTAGGAAGGGAAGAGGAAGTGGATCAAGATGAAATAGGAGATACAATACTGAGAGATGAATTTGACAGAGCCTTGAAAGACCTAGGTCGGAACAAGGCCCCAGGAGTAGATGACATACCCTCGGAGCTACTAAAGTCTCTGGGAGAGCTAGCCATGACAAAACTATTTGAACTGGTGTGTAGGATGTATGAGACAGGCGAAGTACCCTCAGACTTTAAGAAAAATGTTATAATCCCCATTCCAAAGAAAGCAGGCGCAGACAGGTGTGAAAACTATAGAACCATCAGTTTAATAAGTCATGGTTGCAAAATATTAACACGAATTATATACAGAAGGATGGAAAAGCTGGTAGAAGCCGACCTCGGGGAAGATCAGTTTGGGTTCAGGAGAAATGTAGGAACACGGGAGGCAATACTCACTTTACGGCTTATCCTAGAAGATAGATTAAGGAAAGGCAAATCTTCTTTTTTAGCTTTTGTAGATTTGGAGAAAGCATTTGACAATGTTGACTGGAATACACTCTTTCAAATTCTGAAGTCAGCAGGGGTAAAATATAGGGAAAGGAGACTTATTTATAACTTGTACAAAAGCCAGACCGCAGTTATTAGACTCGAAGGGCATGAAAGGGAAGCATCAGTTGGGAAGGGAGTAAGACAGGGTTGTAGCCTTTCTCCGATGTTATTCAATTTGTACATCGAGCAGGCGGTGACGGAAAGCAAGGAAAAATTTGGAATAGGGATTAAAGTTCAGGGGGAAGAAATAAAAACATTGCGTTTTGCTGATGACATTGTAATTCTGTCAGAGACAGCAAAGGACATGGAAGAGCAGTTGAATGGAATGGACAGTGTGTTGAAGAGAGCGTATAAAATGAACATTAACAAGAGCAAAACAAAAATAATGGAATGCGGTCTTAGAAAGTCGGGCGATGCTGAAGGAATTAGATTAGGTAACGAAACAATGAAGGTGGTAGATGAGTTTTGTTACTTGGGTAGTAAAATAACATGCGATGGTCGCAGTACAGAGGATATAAAATGCAGAATGGCAATGGGAAGAAAAGCATTTTTGAAAAAGAGAAATTTGTTGATATCGAATATTAATTTAAGTGTAAGGAAATCTTTTCTGAAGGCATTTGTGTGGAGTGTTGCCTTGTACGGGAGTGAAACATGGACGATAAGCAGTGTGAACAGGAAGAGAATAGAGGCCTTTGAAATGTGGTGCTACAGAAGAATGCTGAAGATTAGGTGGGTAGATCGCATAACTAATGAAGAGGTACTGAACAGAATTGGTGAGAAAATGAATTTTTGGCATATCCTGACTAAAAGAAGGGATCGCTTGGTAGGACACATTCTTAGACATCAGGGAATCGTGAATTTAGCATTGGAGGGAAGTGTGTGGGGTAAAAATCGCAGAGGGAGACCAAGAGACGCGTATAGTAAGCAGATTCAAATGGATGTGGGTTGCCGTTCTTATGAGGAGATGAAAAGGCTTGCTCAGGATGGAGTAGGGTGGAGAGCTGCATCAAACCAGTCTCCGGACTGAAGACTATAACAACAACAGCACGTTGTAGGTGTCGCCACCGGCGCCAACCTTGTGTGAATGCTCTGAAAAGCTAATCATTTGCATATCACAGCATCTTCTTCCTGAGGGTTAAATTTCGCATCTATAGCACGTCATCTTCGTGGTGTATCAATTTTAATGGCCAGGAGTATACTATAACTAGCAATATTCTCAAATTATGCTGTTATATTTCTTTTAAGTAACGAAATATTTATAGTCAAAACTTGTCACTTCTGTTAATCACCAATCGTTAAAATTCTGAGGGACTTCTTGAATAAAAAGGAACTTAAAGTTTGGTGTTTAGTTAGTTTTTTAACCTTTAATTGATGGAAAAATTATAATATCACTAAACATCTATTCTTTTTCGGCCGTTTAGAATACTCGGCGAAATAGTATTAGCTACCACATTAATATACTGTAGTGTGATGATAGTGGTCTTTCATGAAAGTGCTGGCCTCGTATGTGAGTTTTCCTAGGTTCCATACCTGGTGGGGCGTATTATTTGTGTTTAGAAATTTCATTTCATTCCAGCCTACAGCTCTCTATGATAAGAGAAATTATTAGAAATGACGAGTGGCAATTGTTTAGAGAACGAAGAGTCAAGTACATATTTGGCTATTTGCTTTCTAAACGTGTGCTTTCCTAGTGTGTGGTAACTTTACACGACATGTAGTTGTTAATAATACGAGGGTCGTTCTATAAGCAATGCCCCACATTTTTTGAAAGCAAGTAATACATATTAACAAAACCCTATGACGGTGCTTCATATGCGGTGTTCGTTCTGTGCGGCGGTGAAGTGACGAAGCGATCTGGCTGATTGCAGAGCCACAGTGTTGAAATGGCGTCTGCATACGTCTCACGTTATAAGCAGTGTGCTGTTACAGAATATATTTATAATGCATGATCGGATCAGAGATCCACATAGTAGGTATACCTCTGGAGGGAGCATTAAGATAACCACAAAAATATTTTATGTTCTTAACCCGTGGTCGCGTATATTGTTGTCGCGCGATAACTCCCGTGTTAGATTTTTTCTAACAATGAGATCTTGCACCTTTTCATCTCTTTGTTCCAGAAAAAGACACGTTTATACAATAAATGATTTCTTTATTATTACCAAAGCATTATAAATTAGTATAAACATGGTATGGAACATGTCATTTGACGAATTTGTGGATGTTTGTAAGAAGAGCTATAGTGCCTAAGCACGGACAACGATAGACGAGATGTTAGGACCATTCCGCGGAAGTTTCAAATTCAGGCAGTATATCGCAAACAAGCTCGCAAAATATGGCATCAAGGTACACGCGCTTTGTGATACCAGAACCTTTTATACGCTAATTATGGAAGTACACGCAGGCAAACAGCCTACTGGGTCATATCAAGTAGCAAATGACGCAGAGCATGTGGTGTTACGATTGATTAGACCGATCGACAAAGCAGGCAGAAAGGTGACGATGGACAATTATTTCACATCTATACCACTGGGTGACAAAATGTATGCCAACCATAGATTCACATTAGTAGATTCTCTACGGAAGACTAAAAGAGAAATTCCACCGGAATTTCTGGACGTAAAATGCAGGCAACTAAACAGCAGCATTTGGAGAAAAAACAAGCACCAAGCAACAACTGCTCCAGTTGCTCATACGTCTAAAAAAAAAGTTCTAATGTTATACACCATGCACAGCGAAGATTCTGTAGACGCCGACAGTGGCGAAGCGAACAGACTTGAAGTAATTACATTCTACAATCTCAAAAAAGAAGATGTAGATGTTGTCGACCGTTCGAAAAAAGAATATTATGTTTCAAGAAGAAACCGCTGTCACGCTACAGTGTTTTTCAGTTTTATTTACTTCCATATCCGACAGAGAAAGTGGTGTACTTTTTATAAACAATCGCTTCATTCAATTCGTAAAACTCAATAAGGATATTTAATTTGCTCATAAAAGACGTAACACGTGCTGAACAGTTTCAGGAGAAAACAAAGGAACACAGCCGCATGTTACAAGTACAAGAAACAGACTGATAGTGAAGCAAGGCGGTTCTCCACGGAAGGAGAAGTAATTGTTACGTTAAGACAACCGTGTTAGAAGAAATCTAACACTGCGCAGCACTTCAAATAATGCCACAACTAACAAGCTATTGTTGAAATTTGATTGTCGAGTCACAGATTGATTGATTCACGAGATATGAAAGCTGGAATTGACACGTAATTTCGGGACAAATGTATTGTCTGCAAATTTATCTCGGCCATTCTATGGTGTGTGTATGTCGGCTGAGTGTCTGTAACTTCGAAATATTCACGCTCGTTGACAACTGTAGCTACGTATTAAAGAATGAATAAGCAACCGATGTGAATATATTGTTGATGTATTTGCGATTTTGTTCGTACTTAATGTTAATACTATTTACAAAAATGAGCGAAGAGGCAGGTCATAACCCATCTATTGACTCGACGTAACCCTTCGTGTTACTTCTGTGATACACTAATCCTTCAGATGTTTGTCCTTGGAAGGCTTTACGTTGGCTGGTCTGGGAAAAGATAGTGGAGCTTGTTTCAGTACCCAATTCCAATCATGATCAGTAGGACGAATCCGCTACACCGTAAAAAGTAGTGAGATCGCATTTGAGATTAAGTCGGTTATATTAGTTAGTGTTAATTTAAGCACCTGTTAAACACCTTCTCATAATTTGTTATGTAATTAGTTATCTACCAACATTTATAGCGACTCTGGCAATATTTTAACAGCTATATTTCCTTAATAAGTGTAATTACTCGGCAATCGCACCATAATATAATAACATACGAATAAATATAATGAAATGGCAGTTACACATCAAAATTATGACGTAACAATAATTCATATTCTGTCATGTAAGCAAAAGTTTTTGCATAAGAATGAAGTACACTCACACATGCATAAATTATTTTAAATATTAGTTTATGTTGCCATTCTACTGCCAAGTCGTAATATGTATTATAGAAATAAAGTTCTCGTTCTCGTTTTTAAATGTTATTATGTGTAATCGTATTTAACTTCATTTGTGTTAGATTTATGTTATTAATTTATTAATGTGTCAATGAATGTGGCAACATGAACGGCTTCTCCGTCTCGCCACCGTGCCTATAAGAGTGTAAAATGTTTTGTCTCTGCATGTGTGAAAATGAGAATTTTTTGGCGTGCTAGTTTGTCTGGAAGTATGAGAAATTTAGCCATGGGCGATGCTCTCTGGACCTGCGTCGATAGGTGGCTAGTACCAACCTCTCTTCCTATGCTCTGAAAAGAGGTTTCCAGACCCTTTCGTTGCAAGTTAGGTTGGCAAGAGGCTGGTGTGAGCCTATACGCGCCCTTGTGTGAATCTCTGCGTTTCCCCCACCACCCCTGGCTCCCTCGGCCTTGCCGATTTCCGGCCCACCAAAGTCTCACTCGTTCGGTGGCTATCCTTCAGAATGGTGAGTTAGCTCTGCTCTTTCAGCTTTGAGATGGCAGCAATTCGTTGTTCAGTTAGTTCAACATAGGTTTTGGAACTTTTATTCACTTTCAGAGTAAGTTTCTCCGAGCATGCATCGAAAGATGCGCGACTACTAAGCAGGATTTTTGCTTCTTGTAACTCGTGTGCAATTTTACTATTCGTTTTCTCTGTCTGCGAGTAACATGTACTCCATGTGGTGTGTTCTCAGAACAAAGCCCTCAGTGGCACCCGTGTTTGTTCTATGCCCTTCAGGCTAGAATAACTGCATGTATCTTTCCATGTATCTGCGCGATCTTCCCTCTTCCGGCTGTTGTAAATTGCTATTTTATTCTCGAACTTGCACTCTGTTCCCAACCGCGGTTTGTAAATTCTTTACTAGCCCTGTACAACATTTCTCATTTGCTTGCTTATGAAATGTTGCACATTTCCGTAGGTTGCATGCCGTATTTGATATTTGTTTTTCCGCGATTCCGTATTCATTAAACTTTAATGATTTTTGAGATAGGATTTCACCCTTCTCTGTAAAGTTCGTGCTATCGCGTATATCTGTACTTCTTTAGTTTCCTTACAACACTCTATGTATTTCGATGCGTTGCATGCCGTATTTTGTATTTGTTTTACTGCGAATCTGAATTTATTAAACTTTGATGATTTCTGAGAGCGGACCTCATCAATCTCTCGAAAGTTCTCCTATCGCGTGGAACAGTGTTTCTTTCGTTTCCTTGTAACATTCTACGCATTTCTATGGGTTGCATGCTATAGTTAATTTTCGTAATATTTTAGTAACTGATTTTCTTCATTTTATTGGATTTCGAAAACACGTGGTGCGCGCATCAGTTAGTTTGACAGCGCTTGGTTTAGCTGCATATGCAAACAGATTTTGTTGCTATACGCGCCATCTCCAGTTACGAAAGAATAGAACCAGCCACGTAGGAAAGTTATTTTATTGTGTTGTGTCCTTCGCCTTGGCTCGCTGGAACTTCCCCTACGGCCGTTTATGCCTTGTTCAGCACGCTGATTTTAGTAAGTTTCGCTTGCATTGCGTGTGCGTGTGGATGAATGCTTGTTATTTGTAAATCCTCCCCCAACTAAAATCAAATTCAGTGTAGATAAATTTAAATTTCAATTATGGGCATTTTTAGCATAAGATATGATAGTGCTTCTGAGCTAGTTCAATAGGATGCATTTTTATTGTGTAACTAAATTGGTTTCCCCCACGTGCTTGTGCTTACACTGAATAAAAGCATTTTGTTCAGTAAAATCATCCTATTTTTAATACAGTAGTTTGAGAATACCTACCCCTTTCATTATAAATATTGTTTCACATGTGCTGAGAACAGATTCAGATGCTGATTATTGTTAATATTTCCGTTGCGCCTCTTGTTTCGTCCGCCACTATCATAAAGTAATATATTTGTGGTGGCTCGTTTCATAGTAAGTGTGATCCTGTGAGCTACAATTCATATGACCGCTGCTTTTCTAACTTGCGGCTGTGAGAGTAATTTAAGGTCAAACTAGTTCTCCATTTGGGCCAGGGAACAAGTTTCAGCCGCACCTGAAGTAGTTTACATGAATCTTTTAACTGGCTGCTACTAGAATCACTTCATTAAATTAATGTTGATCTTGGTTTGGCTCCTCTCGTCAAGAATCTATTTACTAATTTTATAACTGTGAGATTTTCATTAAATTAGTTGATGTCGGATTTGATTACACTATTTAAGCAGTACATTATTCTAGTAAGCAGACACCTACAGTAAATATACTCAGCTAAAATAGCTAAACATCCCATTACATCTGCCGTGGTCAACTTTCAAATGTTTGTCGATGGAGAATGCATAGAACAGTTGCCTGGCTTACGTCATATTGTGCGGCCAATATCGTTCATGTCATGGCAACCGTGACTAAAACATTTATTTCCCCCGCGTGTGTCGTTTCTCTTATCTCTCTGTTGCTTGGCTAGGTGCTACACTACCACTTTCTGGTGACGGGTTTAAAAAGTAGATAAATAAGTGCAGAGAATGTTGACGCCAATAGGCACAGTTCCATTTAAAAGTGTATGTTTCAAAAAAAAAAAAAAAAAAAAAAAAAAAAAAAAAAAAAAAAAAAACAAATAAACAACATAAAAACATTCGAAAAGTTATTAAAATAATTTTATTGGCTAACAAAATGAAACCCTAACTATCAATCAATTCTATGCAACCCGCACATTAGCACCATATCGTCTCGCGGGAATGGCCAGGTGGTTCTAGGCGACACGTCAGGGAGTGCGCGTCACTACCGCCGGACGTTCGAATCTTCCTTCTGCCAAAGGTGTGTGTGTGGGGGGGGGGGGGAGTAGGGAATGACGACCACAGTAGATTGGACCCATAGAACTCTACATTTGAGCATTTTTTTAATACCGTATCCCCAATATTTTCGGTGCAAAGATTTACGTCATTCAATCTGCATAGATCTTGGAAATGACGCTTGCTTCCAAGCCATCTGTTGCATAGTATGTTACATTTGTTAGAGAACAGTTGCAGAATACTGGAGAACGGATGATAGTCCAAGGCAATGAAATTTCCGCGTTATGATTCTCAGACATCCATATACCAATAAAAAAATAAACTATCAAAAGAAATTTCAGCATTGGTCGTAAATTAACATTTATTTGTTAATAGCTGAAGACCCGGCGTCGCTCGGGTATTTATTTATTCCAGTCTTGAGTCCTTCTCTCTTTGCCTTTTCTCTCTCCTTCCACCTTCCTTTCCCTTCTCTCTGTTCATCTTCCCTCTTTCTGTTGAAGTTCTGTCGCAATCAGATTCTCTTTTCATCTTCCCTCTTTCTGTTGAAGTTCTGTCGCAATCAGATGAACAATATAGCTGCGCATAAAATATAAATAAATGAACAAACATATATGAGGTTTCCAGTCTTCCATTAATTTGTCTCCTCCTTTCTCTTCTTTCTGTTCACCTACTACTCCTTCCGTCACCGTGTCCTCCTGTCCCTTTCTATGTCCATTTCCTCCTCCCCTCCCTCTTTTCATCTCTTTCACCTGTCTCTCAGCGTCTCCCCACTCTCATTCTCGTCCTCTCCCCTCTCTCTGTCCGTCTCCTTCTTCCCTTTCTCTTCGTCTCCTCCTCCACCTAATCCTCTCCCTTCTATATATGTTCCAAGTTTCATGGTGACTCATCAGATGGTGTCGAAGTCACAAGGTACCCTCCGCCATGCTAAATTCACTGGCTTGCAGATTATAAAAATCTCCTTCATGGAAACATGAATTTATGTGCTGACTTTCATGCTGATCAGTCAAACAGTTTCTATGTTCGTTGTAACGTATCCTCCGCCATGCAGCTACGGAGGCTTGCGAAAGGTTGTCTATGTATTACTGCAGGGTGTAGGCTATCTTCATTCCACATTTCATTGAATTCCGTCCACCCATTTCAGCGTGAAGAGTAACAAATGTGTTAAACGACTGTAAGGTACACTCCACCATGCACCGTACGGTGGCTTCCTAATTATATTCAAATCCGTCCAGCTGTTTCAGCGTGAAGACAAACAAACGTATTAACACATTGTAAGGTACCCTCCGCCACGCACCGTATGGTGGCTTACGAAAGATAGCCCATGTATTAATGCAGAGTATAAACTATCTCCATTATAAACTTCATTCAAATCCACCGTTTTCAGCATGAAGGAATAGCAAACATATTAACGCATTATAAGGTACCCACCGCCACGCATCATACGTTGGCTTACGACAGGTAGCCCATGTATAAATCAGGGTATAAGCTGTTCCAAATTTCATTCATATCCATCCAGCCATTTCAGTGGGAAGGCGTATTTTAGTACGCCTAACCTTCGCAGCATTGCAAGCAATGAGTTGACAAAGTTTTATCGCAATCGCTTGTACGGTATTGCCGTGCATAAAATACGAACAAAAATACAAACATGAACTTTTATTTGTTAGATTTGTTATACATTTCTGTTGAAATTCATATTAAAACCATACATTGGTAACAAAAAATTTCTTCTGCTGGTGGTTTTCACCCCAATGACTCGGTACGATTGGTATGCATCAAAGCTGACAGCCAAAAAACCGTCATTTAAAAATCTGTGTTAAGTATGTTTTCCACTGACCCACACTTTTAAAAAAAACATTTTTTACTTTAAACTGCTTACATAAATTCACATGGTGTGAACAATATTTATGTTTTAAATGTTTCCGTGATGATTAGCACCCTGGAAAATGTAATTTCCAGAGAGAGCTGCTAGAATTTTCAGAAATTTTATTTTATTCGAAACTTCGCCGAAATCTGAAAATTAACTGTTTAGTCACGTTAATTAAGTGAAATGATTGTAGGTAATCTGAATATATTAATATTGCCTGATAAACTGAATTGTTCAATCACATTTAAAAATTTCATCAGGATCGGAATACAACTGTAGAATTTGACGAAGTCTATGTGTAAAGTATCCGACGTCATGTACCATCTAAAAATTTTATGTGACAGTGACCTTCCTCTGGTTTTGAAAGTCAAGTGTCCAAAATGTCAATAAGATTTTAGGATGAATAAAATGACCTTATTTACATGTCGCATGATGCCACAGGTTTCACCTCATAGTTGTTTATTACGTCATATCTGCTGGACTGTATGTCGTAAGCAGTTCATACCCCTACGTCAATTGTTTCCTCGTGGAAGGAATATGTGTACCAAATTTGGTTGAAATCGGCACAGTGGTTTAGAAGCAGACGCCGCATGATGCAGCTATTTCTGCGCATTTCATTGTTTATTACGTCATATCCCCTATACCATTTGTCGTAGAGTCATTTAATGGTGTCTGACCATCGCGAAAGTGCAAGCAATATGTTGAAAAAGTTTAATCAAAACGAGTTGAACGGTACGACCGCGCATAAAATACAAACACACAAATATTAATTTTTATATATTAGATTTCAAATCTATTTCGACTATGGAATAGTCATCTTCAGTGCAACATGCATAATCGAATTGATAAATTTCTGGTGTTACATGTCAAGCCGCAAGGCATAGCTACAAGATGTTCCACAGTGATTTTACATTCTACAAAATTTTGTAACTATGGCTTGCGGCTAGACATGGAACACCAGAAATGTATCAGTTCGATTGTGCATGTTGCACTGAAGATGACTATTCCATAGTCGAAATCGATTTTCAATAACAAATAAATGTTAAGTTACGACCAATGCTGACATTTCTTTTGATAGTTATCATTTTATGGTCGTGGTGCACACCGCTCCTAACGAAGTCTTCATTTCATAAATAAAGAAACGATGTAATACGCAACAAACTTGCAAAACAGCAAGTTGTCGCGTTCCTTTTTTGTCGACTTAGGTGACCAGTTTACATAGAGCGCTTTTCTTTCTGTAATAGAGCGCAAGTGACATTTATTATCCTGCTACATCACAGATGACAGCGAGCGTCATAAATCAACACGACGCTGCAATGGAAAAATAAGATGCAGTCTCCGGCAGCTATTCAGATGTCGAGGCGGTTTCCATGGTCGCGTGCCTGTCCCTCCCGTCTTGTTGGCTTTTCGGTGTAGTCCAGAGGGATTGTGCTTGAGGCAGTGACTCCCCTTTGTATTTCCACTACAGTTTTTCATTGCATTTTATTAAACCTCCCAACGTATGGTATCAGATGTGAAATACGCGAACCGAAACAGCATATATTATATGTGCTGTGGCATACATAAATAATAGCCTCCTCTTAAATACCTTGGAGCAGGACTGGTTGGCTGAACGACGTCCACAATGCCAGAATTATGTAAATGTTGGGTATTAAGTCATGAATACTGAAATAAGCAGGTTTTCTGTACATTATGTCCTGAATAAATGTTTGTCAGCAGTTACTACAGAATAATTGTCTTGTTTATCAACTTGGAAACAATCAGCCAACTACGATAATTCCAGATCGGTACTTACATACATGCAGACACGAAGAAACTGTAAGTAGTTTGTGGAAACTTCGATACTGATTTATTACAATAATTTCACTGCAAAAATTAAATTGAAACAATAGTTACTTGTTTCAGTCTTATTTCAGTGGTTATTTTCCTTATGAGACAAAAACAATGTGTACCCATTTATTAATGCACCCTCTGTACATGATGTACAATTAGTGGAACCACTAAGGTAGCACCATAAAGCTCTAAGGTAACCAAGAAATAGTTACTCTTTTACAGACGATGTTAGTGTCATAATAAATCCCACGTGACGGAAGAGAACGAAAGAAATTGTTAATAATTTTTTGCAAAATATTGTTATTGTCTGAAAACATACTACGTCTGACTTGTGAAAAGCAGCGTGTTCATATGTGTGCAACATATAGTATCATGGTAACAACTATTGTATGAAGTGAAAAAAGTGACTAGACAGGCTGTATGATCGATACCTTATGGTACTTCCGTTATGATAAAATAGTGTGGAAGAGGTATATTACTTAAGTGCTCAAATTTATATACAGCTATTTTTAGCATTGTAACGGTACAGACCCTTTATTTAATTAGCTTTGTCTTAGGGGATGACTTACTATTCCTACTACTTTTTGCTCGTTGCTATCCATACACGTACACATTTATTTTTAAAACTAAATTTTAAATTCCAAAGTCAGGGAGTTTTTAACTAGGACTGTATCTACTAAATGATTGACTACACCATAACGGTTGCGATTTTACTAAAACCGTTTATTGTCCATTGCTTGATTATGTCTTGCGACAACCACTACAGCATTAAACTCCATCTGATACGATTATCTCGAGCCCCGATTTTGATAGTAATGTAGTTATATGAATATTTAATCATTTGGATAATGTTCCTAAAATGATTCCTATTTAATATTCATTGTTCTTTTTCAAAAAATAAACAAGTCAGAAATCGATGAAATATTTCTGAATTTCGACTACTGTTCAAACATCAAAGTCCACATACGTTCGACAATATTTCAGAGTCCAGTGTGGCGGATTCTTCGGCTGTGTTGAACTCCTATCGACTTATTTCCGCTTCACTCCCGTCAAAACCGCCCCAAAAACAATTAACCGTCACCGAGATTCAACTGCCGGCGACTGCTTCTCAGCCGCTCCAGGCTACCGTTTATATACAATCTGTGACAACATTCCTGTAATAAGTCACCTAACGAGCTTTAGTAATTTTCGCAGTAATGTACAGAATTCTGTAAATAGTGATTGAAATGTTGAAATGACGGCATCGTTAGATGCGCGCTAAAATCTAATGCAAATACGCATCTAACTTTAATTTCTAACATTAATAATACCCCCAAAAATGTTGAGCTTAAGCAAATGAATATTTTCAGCATGACCATTAAATAACTGTTAATTGATAAACAGTGCTATTAGGACGCTGAGTAAAATTATAGAGCCACATATGGTGAGGTGGTCATGCGTTTATTGACGCGTTTCGATAAAAATCATCTTCAGAATCGTGGAGGGGAGAGGGGGTTAACATAATAAAATTGTATGGCGTCAAGGCCCTGCTGAACAGCAGAAGATGATTTTTATCGAAACGCGTCAATAAACGCATGACCACCTCACTATCTGTGGCTCTATAATTTTACACAGCGTTCTAATAGCACTGTTTATCTATTAATACTGATATGGGCGCATACCTCATTAACGACTTCATGTCACGTCTGGAAATCATTAAATAACTGTTTCGGCCGTCGCACAATGAATGTTTAAGCAATCATTTAGGTGAAGTGTTTTTCACGAAGTTTTACCAGTCCTAATTCCAGTGCACTGTTCAGAATTACTCTGCTCACACATTTAAACAAATTATGGTCGATAAACAAATTACTTTAGTTTACTCAAAGAAAACATACTAAAATAAACAAAACAAAAAACTATTCTTAACGGGTCATAATGTTTGTTTACGACACCTGCAACGTATCACTGCGTCGCAGTTTGTGTATCTGTCTTGCGTTAATTCTTATTAACACATCATTATTGTTTCTACTTAAAAGTGCATTTTTATGCACAATAGAAATGTTGCAGATCACACGGTTATACCAAATTTCATATACACACAGATATACCAGAACAAATACAGCTAAAAGAGAAATGAATATTTCGTATATTACCAAGAAAGTTAACTGTCCCTTCGCCCTAGAGGATGCCACATTAGCCGTATCTGAATTGGAAAACAAGGAACCACTCTGACATGACAAAATTCACTCAGTAAATATCTCGAAAGGTCAAACCGTTCCTGACAACACTTTAAAACTGTCCTACGGCCGAACAGGCTGTCTGCGGTGTGGAAAACTTCCAAATCCAAAGCAGTAATCATTATATATAAAAAACAGCCTAGAGTGATCCCCCCGGACCTAATATCACACAGACCTGTTTGCCTCTTTGACACTTTGGCCAAGTTTCCAGGAAAGCTATTGTGAAAACACCTACAAACACGTAATAAAACAACAGAAATTAGGATTGAGTCCTGGAAAAAGCTCCGATGATGCAATAAATCAGGCCCTTCATATTGTTAACAATTAAAACAACAAATATGTGATGGATATGATAACAGACCTCGAGGACGCCGTCGATAAGCTTTGGTTACAAATGCGCGTGCCCGATTCTCTGTACGACGGTCTACTCTTCTACTGCAGAGGCAAGGTAGTGGAATTGTGGAAAGGATGCCTCAAAAGTAATTAAAATAATCACAAAGCGTTTTCCAGAAGTCTCGATCTGTGCCCCCATCTTCTGGGACTTTCGATCGCACCACTCCTGCATGGCAGACTGTGTGGTTACCTGTGCGAACCATCTACTAGCCATAGTCCTTTACAGAAGGGAGAGCATGTGGTATACTACATACGATTACACAGGGGTGTAACACAACAAGCTCCAGATAGCCGAAAACAATGCAACTTATGCACAACTGAAAGGGTTTCTGCAAAAAAAAAAAAAAAAAAAAAAAAAAAAAAAAAACTCCCAGTTAAAATAGACAACACAAAAATCAAACCAACAAACTAGCAACGCTACCTTGGACTTCATATGGACAAAAACGAAGATTTCAAGAATACATAAACCTACCCACAGACAAAGCAGAGAAAATACACCCAAATTAACTAAACTCCATCCGACAGACCTCGAGAGGCCCACTGGGTACTGACCGGTTGCCGTGTCATCCTCTCCCCGAAGGCGTCAGCGGATGAGTTATAGTCGGGGACGTGGTCAGCGCCCAGCCGTTATGTCAGTTTTCGTGATCGGAGCCGCTACTTATGTCAAGGATACCACATGGGAATCGCATTTGAGAATTTCTTTATATTGATGTTACGTGAAGTTCAGAACTTAAATAATAACCATCCAAACCCATTAGACGCAACTCTAAAAAATTTTCGAGGAAAACGACTTCGCAGTTTTGCAATTACACATAAGTACCAATAATTAAAAGAGTTCCAGCATCTGTCGGTGTAGCTCAGGAGGTAGCGTTCTGGCCTCACAATCCAAGAGTCGGCGATTCGAATCCCGCTGTAATAAATATTGTTTCCATTCTTTTAGAATTAAGTTATACGAAACATTTTGGGATCTGCAATTCCACGTGTTGTGTCAGTTTTTGTTTATGTGTATGTAGTCGAAATAAAGACCTTGTCGTCACCTAAGACGATGGTTCAATATGTTAGCTGCTTGGAAAGCCATTAGTATCTATTGAGGTGACTTTCCAAAAACAGCTTTGTAGCTCTTCACAAACTGAACAATCAAAGACTACCGTCGTCAATTAATAGTGAAGCCAATACTGGAAAAAATGTAACTTATGCTGATCAAACCTGATTGAACCATCATTATTAACAATGAATTATAAAAATAGAAAATTACGAAAAAATACGTGCATTTTTCGTAAAAATTAACATTAGATATTAAAACTGTGTAAGTATTCGAGCAAAAAATAAATAAATAAATAAAAGCAAATAAAGTAAAAAAAATCGGTCACTGCAAGGATTCGAACCACCGATCGTAGGGTTGTAAGGTTACAACACTGGCACCTGAGCTACGTCGATAGAGGTTGCCGTTGTTTTACTTATTGGAATTTACATGTACTTGCAAAACTTCAAAGTAGATTTTCTCGAAAATGTTTGAGAGTTGCCTCGAATGGCTTTGGATGATTGTTATTTGCATTCTGAACTTCACATACTATAAATATAATAAAATTCTAAAACCCGGAAACCCATGTTTTTTTTCTATTTTTATTTCTTTTTTTGTTCATTTCTCTCTCTTTTTTTTTCGGGGCTCCCTTCTCCCCTACACCCCGTCCTTACACTCTCCAATTTATGCCTTCATCGGCGAGCTTCTAGTGCTATCATATGGTTCCCTCGACTTCCGGTACGGGAGGTGAAGAAAAAAAAAGTAGTAGTAGCTGGATAAACAATACAAAACTAGAAAGTAAATAGAAAGATAATGACAAAGAAACATAACTTTTTCCCCTTCTGGGATGGCAGTTCTAGGTGGCCAGTTTCGTTTCTTTACCGAACAGGGTTAACCTTGAATAAAAAAAAGGAGATAATTTTCTTCGCCGCTGTCACAAACATAACGAAAATTTTACCTGCAAGACGTGTGCTTTTCAACTGATTACAGTATAACACTCCACATAATGAACAATTCACTTAAAATTTATGTTCACTGTAGCGAACAACTGAACGAAGATCAGTCCAAGTGTCTTCTTCAGTAAACAGAACATGGGAGGAGCAATGAAATTTTTCTCTAGCAGAACAATTACGCGGCATGTAATTTCTTAAAATTAGCAAATTAGAATCATAACTGTCGTAATGAGTGCCGATGACATGTAGCAAACGAGTAACACAAAACAGTTTATAAAAAGCATCCTCCATCGAGAATAGACACGATTACATCCGATAGTTCCGAACTATTCCTAGAATCACAAACGAAAAGCAAACAAATGTCACAGTTAAACAACAATGCAATTTCAAAATCCGAAGTATTAGCACAGTCTACGTTTCACTCATCTTCCCCTCGTCACTCCGTCACAGACTCCACTAAGCGTTGACAAGACTATGAAAAACAGCAGTGAGAGATATTTTTATAACACTTTGAAAATTCTCTTGATAATGTGTGTGTCCTCTAATATACTGATGTTGTTCCCACAAAACATGAGGAATTGGGTTGCATCGGTAAGTTCCAGATGAAAGATGGCATACGTCACATGCGCTACGATCCAGGTAGTGGTTGCCAGTTTACTTGTGGGGAACGGATTGAAGTCCAGAACCAGTAATGTAGTGGCATCAAAACAATCAGCGGTATTGCAACTGACGATGCGCAACATCTCACGAGCAATATCCCACGTCAGTTTGAAGCGGGGACACGTGACACGGTGTTACACAGTGTCAATTCCACCACAGATATCGCACAGGTCAGACGGAGAATGGTTTATCGTGTGAAGCCGAGCTTTAGTCGCGACAGTTCTATTGACGACCTTGTACCAGGTAGCCGCGACATGCGGGGAGAGATAACCGGTCGAGATGTTCTGCCTAGCGATCTTCCACATTCGTCGTGGGTTCCGAACTTCATACTTGTTAGGCGCCGGTTTCCTCTAACTGCTTCATAAAATTTCTTTTCTATCCTATTACGCGGCTAGAAGAATTCAGGTGGAATATAACTCTTCTGCATGAAAAATTGGCGCACGTACATTAATCGGAAACGAATTGCCATCGGGTTAAGTGGAGGGACCTGTGATTGTGGTTGATGGATACGGAAGAACTCAGTCGTGGGTGTTTGTGAAGACGGCGAGTGTGCGGTGTACTAACAGCGCGGCGCACTTAGCCGGCAGGTCGATCAGTCCAAGTCCTCCCTCTGCCGGTGGCAGCGTACAGGTCGAGTGGAAGACTTTGAAGATATCTTTTCTCTAAAGCAACCAGTATACTGCCTGCACGATTGCTCTGCCTATTTCCTTAGGTAGGTGAAAAACTTGCACCAGAAACCATGCCTTGGACAACAGGAAACCATAAATGAGAAGAACTTTTTATCCCAGTGCGAGATACTTACGGGAATGCAACTTTGATATAGCCCTAACAGAGTTAAGTAGAAGACGCCAGTTGTAAGACTTCGTACTTTGTAGGTTGACTTGAAAGGAAATTCCTAAGATGCTATGCTTGTCACTGATCGTAAACCAAAGTCTACGTATCTGCGCAGAGGACGGCCGTATCGGAAGCAGCGCAGTCCTGTGTCGGTTAACGTCGGAGCCTGAAGCACGGCGATACAGCTGCAACACTTTGTACGCCACATCGACGTCGTCCCACCGGCTGACACGTCCGAGGCCGTCCGCGTACGCGCGGCACACCATCCGCGTGCCGCCCACCAATCTATTACAGTACCATAGTTTGCGCGCTTCTCTAAACACTGAGTTCAGGTTTGCTCGATTTCCATCTAAACAGCAGCATCTTGTAAATGCTGGACATTGAACTGCCAAAGTGGTAACGTAACATGGCTAGTATAGGCACTGGGATCAGAAAACGCCAAAGATTGTATGTCGACACTAAGTATGTTAGGCACACAGTTTCTCGTCACATAAATACTATCCAATCGGATCTGTCCCGTCACATAAAAGTGCGTAAACTCCGTGTAACTAGAGTGGAGTTGGCGCCACGAGTCCACAAAAGTAAGATCGTCAATTAAAGCCTGCAATGACGAGCATTTGTTCGGCCGAGATTGCTGGTCCGCGTCATCAATTACACAATTAAAGTCGCCACCCAGTATCTTGGTGCTATGGTGTCCAGTAAGCAACGGGCAAACGTCGGCAGCAAAAAACTGACCACGTTCGTGCCGGTTATCTGTTCTTGATGGGGCATAGACATTGACAAATAACACGTCTTCTACAGTAAACGCGATGCCTCGTCCATCCGGTAGTTTGACAACATTTCTAAAATCCCATACTTGGTTAATTAAACATGCAGTGCCACAATGTGTTTCTGGATCCAGGTTTAAAATTGAATTAAAATCTGGCACAAACTCAACTTCAGCAGTCTTTACTTCTTGTAAAAAGACGACATCTGCCTTAATGTCTGTTAAAAAAATCTATTAGGGACTCAAGTTTATGTGCACTATCGATCTTGTTAATATTGACAGTGGTGACAGTGCAAACATTCGCGCGCACAATAGAACACATACAACGGTTCTGAGAGGACGACGACAAACTAGAGTTCGTGGGCGGGGTCCGCCCCAAGCTATGCAGCTGATCCTGTGCCTACTAAATCGGCGTGATGTTAGCGACCGGCGGGCCGGCGGCCGCCGCGCTACCCGTGCCCGAGTCCCGCGTGACGTCACTGTGCGAGGCCCGCCACGTGCGCTGAGACACCGCGGACGCCTCGTCCTCGCTCTTCCTCTTGCCCGAGGTCTGCACTTCGACACTCGGAGAGCGCTGATTTTTGCGCGCATCCTTGCGTTCGCTCCTACGGGGTTCGCCGGTGGGTTACGAGAAAATTGCGGGGTCAGAAATCGACTGTTCGCCCTCATCGCTACTGTCGTCCGTAGGCGACGTTTCTTTCGACGTCTTGTTGTGGCGCCTCCTCTTCTTTTTCGCGACCGTCACTTCCGATTCCACATCATCTGACTGAGTAGCAGACGGAACCTCGGGTTGCGAAACAACCTCCATCTATTCCTGAACAGGGGCGGGTTCTTCACTCACAGATTCAACAAGTGGGACCTCCAATGACCAGTCTACCGACATCTCCGGAGGCGGTGAAGCAAACCCTTGCACAACGTCACTGAATAGCGGTCCTGACTGTGCTCCAGCAAGGAACACGGGTTCCCGAGGCCACTGCACAGGGCACCGACTTTTGTTTGGACAGTCACCACGTAGGTGCCCTACCGTATTACACATCCCACAAGTTTGCCGTTGTCCAGGGTATGAAACGAACGTCCGACTACCACCGATAATGAAGTAAGACGGGATATGTTTCCATAAGTTGATCTTCACAGTACGAACACCGCTGTCGACTTGATAGTAATACGGATTCGATGACTTTTCATCGATAATGCCATTTGCAACAACATCACCTTACGGACGTAAAGCAGTTTCCATCCCTGAATTAGGAGATTCGAAAGGTGCACCCGTACGTCTCCAACGCCCTGCCCAGCGCATGTTTCACACGGATGTCACTAACAGAACCGTCCACGTTTTTAAATTTACAAACCCCGTCATTTTATGACACAACCATTTCACAGACGTCATCACCCGACAATTTCAAAAACACTGAATACAAGTAGAAGTCAATTTGCAGTCCTAGTACTAGTTCCCGTGGCAAACGAAGCGTATCCCGAATCCATGAATGTATTTCAAAACAGGTGGACCGTAACGACTTACGATCAATAGTGTATTGCACCGTACGATTTCGAAGTGGATTGAATGCCATTTCAATCACCGATTTAATGAAATATTTAGAAAGCGCAGCCAAACGAAGCGAAGACCGCTCAACGAAGCCAAGGAGGTCGGTGCCGAGACGTAAACACGCCGCCGAGCCGGAGAGCGCGAGCACACGTGTTTCCTGATCGACAACCAGCCAAGTGCTAGGCAAGCACGGCAATGATTAACTTCGATGATCTAACGGTAACCTGTGTATCCAGACAAAGTACACGATAAACAGGACAAATCATAACGGAATCACGTCAAATAAAGGCCTGGCGTCTAAACACATAGAAGAGAGAATGGAAGGCAGGTGACAAGCGACGCAGACTGTACAGTGTATTACCAGACATCAGGGAGATGCAGCAAATGAAGGATAACGACCCTAACCGCGGTATAGTTCACTTTAAGAAGGCCACAGCCATTTCCCTGCGTAGTTTTTCCTCATGAGGAAGGGCAACACACAAAAAAATGGACTTGTGGACTGGAAGATGGCTCCCTAGCACACAGTGTCTTTCTCTGCGGACGATACACACATACCAGAAACACCCTACAACCACACTACATAAACACAACAACATAGACTTTTGATATGATACGCAATACCCAACAATGGACGGAAGCCAACAAACTAACAGACAACAAATACAAACCCACACATGAGGAATTCCTAGGGATAATACCGCATAGACAGCAAACCTATATGCAACGACGTAATAGAGACCACAAGGTGGATGAGGACAACTGGGCTTCATCAGAATCGACGAGTAAAACTACAGTATAGAGAATGAGAACGAAAAATACAGTCTAAATTAAGAAATAGAATGTTTGGTGAAAACCGTAAATTTAAATACTGTATGCACAACTCATTTATCAAATATTAAACAAATATAAATATCCAAGCAGAGATTATTTATAGACCGTAGTTATACTTTATAAGACTTAAAGCACCAGAAATTAGCCACGGTGGAATAGCCGTGCGCACTGAGGAGCCATGCTGCGGTGCGTGCGGCCGTTCGTCGTCGGAGGTTCGAGTCCTCCCTCGGGCATTGATGTTTGTGTTGTCCTTAGGTTTGTTTAACATACTTTAAGTAGTTTGTAAGCTAGAGACTAATAACCAAAGAGTTAAGTCCCATAGATTTACAATCATTTAAACATTTTTGAACCAGAAATTAAGAAACACTCCCTTAGTTATAAGCCAAGCCCAAATCTACATCTACGTCTACGTAGTTACTCTGCAAATCACATTTAAGTGCCTGGCAGAGAGTTCATTAATCACTTTCATAACTTTTATCTGCCGTTCCATTCTCGAATAGCCGGCCGCGGTGGCCGAGAGGACTGAGGCGCTTCAGTCACGGTCTGCCCGGCCGCTACGGTCGGGGGTTCGAACTCCCCTCGGGCATGGATATTTGTGCCGTCTTTAGTGTAAGGTAGTTGATAAGTAGTTTGTAAGTTTAGGGACTGATAACCCCGTAGTTAAGTCCCATAAGCTTAACAAACATTTGAACACATTTGAACATTCTCGAATAGTACGCGGGAAGAAAGAACACCTAAATCGTTCCGTTTTCGATCTGATTTCTCTTATTTTATTGGGATGGTCATGACTCCCTAAGTAGGTGGGTCCTAGCAAAATATTTTCACATTCAGAAGTAGAAGTCGGTAATTGAATCTTCGCAAACAGATCACGCCGCAATGAATAACGTCTTTTTTTAATGATTTCCACCCCAATTCTTGCAACATTTCCGTGACGCTTTCCCCCACGTAACGCGATAAAACAAAACGAGCTGCCCTTCTCTGAACCTTCTCAATATCTTCCGTCAGTCCCACCTGGTGAGGGTCCCACAATGGGCAACAGTACTCTAGGAGAGGACACACAAGTGTGATGTAGGCAGTCTCTTTGGTGGAGCTGCTGCATCTTCCAAGCGTTCTGCCAATGAAACGTAATCTTTGGGTGGCCTCCCCACATCATTTTCTATGTGTTCTCTCCAGACTAAGTTGTTCGTAATTGTAAATCCTAGGTATTTAGTAGAATTTATGACCTTAAGGTTTGACTGATGTATCTCGTAATTGAATTTCAGCGCATTTATTTTAGTGGTCATGTGTATTACTTCACACTTTTCTTTATTTAGTGTCAAAAAATGTTCAAATGTTGGTAGAGCTTATGGGACTTAACTACGGGGTCATCAGTTCCTAAACGTACAAGCTACTTGTGAACTAGCTAATACTAAGGACGGCACAAATATCCATGCCCGAGGGTGGATTCGAACCCCCGACCGTAATGGCCGTGCGGACCGTGACTGACGCGCCACAGAACGCTCGGCCACTGCGTCCGGCTATTGAGTGTCAATTGCCAATTTTCGCACCGTGTAGAAATTTTGTCTAAATCCCTTTGCAGTTGCTTTTGATCCTCTGTTGACTTCACTAACCGATAAACGACAGCATCATCCGCGAACAGTCTAAGGGAGCTATTCAGATTGTCTCCTAAATCGTTTATAAACACAAGGAAGGGTTGGGGACCTATAACGCTTCCCTGGGGAACACCAGATATCACTGTTGTTTTACTCGATGACTTACCGTCAATTACAACAAACTGTGTCCTTTCTGATAGGAAATCGTGAATCCAATCGCACAATTTTGGAGATACTCCATAAGCACGCAATTTCATTAAAAGCCGCTTGTGGGGTACGGTGTCAAAAGCCTTCCGGAAATCCAGAAATACTGAATCGATTTGAGATCCCTTGTCGATGGCACTTATCACTTCATGTAAATAAAGAGCAAGCTGTGTTTCGCAAGAGCGATACTTTCTGAATCCGTGTTGACTATTGGATAATAGGTCGTCCTCTTCGAGGTAATTCATAATGTTCGAACAATGTATATTTTCCAAAATTCAAATCGACGTCAATGAGATTGGCCTGTAATTTTGGGGATCACTCCTATTGCCTTAGACAAGAAGGACACCTCTGCAATATTAAGATAAATTGAAATTATATACCGTGCCACGAATATTAAAGGATTATAAAATAACGACACAATGAAAATATATATATATATATATATATATATATATATATATATATTTTTTTTTTTCATTGTGTCGTTATTTTATAATCCTTTAATATTCGTGGCACGGTATATAATTTCAATTTATCTTAATATTGCAGAGGTGTCCTTCTTGTCTAAGGCAATAGGAGTGATCCCCAAAATTACAGGCCAATCTCATTGACGTCGATTTGAATTTTTTACAGAGGCAAACACACTTAGTGAAACACCCTATATATATATATATATATATATATATATATATATATATATATACACACACACACACACACACACACACATATATATATATATATATATATATATATATATATATATATATATATATATATATATAGGGTGTTTCACTAAGTGTGTTTGCCTCTGTAACTTATAAAATAATAGGTGACAGGAAATTTTAATGCGGTAGATCAACACAAGAAATGTTACACTTTCTGCGGAGCTATGAACATAGTTTATTTGTATCTTTTCCAAAGAATTACACCACAAAGATATAATTTTTTAAATGGAACAATGGTTTTTTTCTATCGTGTATTGGATTCTTTTCAACCAGCTGCGTCCATATAAATTTAAACTACATTCCTATCACGGTTAGTTTGGGAGCTACAAACCTTCAAAGTTCCGGGGGCGGAGGCTGCGATAGCGTTGTTGACTGGCCGAGTGGCTATCCCCTGGGGCACGGCCCACTGTCTCATGACCACCAGCCAGTCAGATACGCTGTCGTAGCCGCCGCCCCCTAAACTTTGAAGGGTTGTAGCTCCCAAACTAACAATGATAGGAATGTAGTTTAAATTGATTTGGACGCAGCTGGTTTCAACGGATCCAATACACGACAGAAAAAAACTATTGTTCCATTTTAAAAATTATGTCTTTGTGCTGTAACTCTTTGGAAAATGATACAATAAATTATATTCATAGCTCCGCAGAAAGTGTAACATTTCTTGTGTTGACCTACCGCTTTAAAATTTCCCGTCACCTATTATTTTATAAGTTACAGAGGCAAACACACTTAGTGATACGTAACAGTTTGTTAATAGCGATGTGTGCCACCAGTGTAGAGCAGTGCCAGTCACACAATTCTGCAAACAGTGAAACAACGACACTTCCTATTGTGCATACAGTTATAAAAACTAAACAAGGTCAAAACAGAAACCGCAATGTGTAAAAATCAGTCCCTCCAAGTTATGCCGTAAGTGAACTAAATGTAGAGAAATACTAACAATAAACACCGTGTCTGGCAGGCAGAAAAGTGATGCAACAACACCAATCTAGTCAGCGCCAAGTTGAAATACGTCCACTATATTTGTGTCCGTGTTTAATATGTTATTTCACAACGTAAATGTATTAGTACCGTCTTTGGTCAACTTAAAAATTCATCTATTGTGTATTTTACTTATTTAATTAACTGAACAGGATGTTAATTAATCTATTTAATTTAATTTGCTATTTATGTTCTTCCCACACACATTTATAAGTATTCTGTTCCAGTGTGTGTGTGTATTTGTATATTTCAGTGAATGTAGGAGGTTGCTTTAACATTGAATAATTGCTGTGCAATGGCTAGCAAACAATGCTTTGAGCTTTAGGGCCTCGTTTAGTAGTTAGTACTGCATGCTGTCATTCGTCGTCTGCTCAGCTTTCTGCTGCAGCCAAAGACAGTGTTTGTAGAGAAGATGGCCAGTCGTTCTTGTTCTGGTAAGGTCGTGCCAACCTTTTGTGCACCTGAGAGGTTACCTTGAGCAAACCGCTCTGAGCTGTTAGGGGAGGTAAAAGTGTTTGCTTGGACGCTTAAGTTGGTAGTGAATAGCGCTGAACGCACCCCACCGCAAATGTGGCCAGGGAGCGTTCTGCGCGTGGTCTGGGATTCATTCTTCCTTGGGCCTTCGCAGTGAGTACTTGTCTGAAATCATACTGAGTTAGAATATCTAGTTAGTGCATCTAGTTAGAACTTAAATCTTTTCAGATTGCTAGTTTTGAACTTAGAAATTTTCTGAGTAATTCTTTCTCCATGCGGGGAGAAATGTTCAGTGGTTATCTGAAGTTCCTTAAAGTCTAGTAAATGTAGCTTCACGTTTATATTTTAAATTTATTTTGAGTTTCTTGCCCTGGTGAGACCGATCGCACAACGTGCGTTCGCAACGGTCTGTGTTGGGCTGCAGCCATGAGAACCAGTTGGTTGCTTTCTTGTTTTAATTTGTAAATCGTTTTATTATTTAATTCCATAAGTGTATTTTGTAATAACTTTTGTACTGTTGTGCAGTTGGTTTCTTCGTTTGGTACAGCACGTGGTCACTCACTGATTTGCATATGCCTCTTCGAATATGAATCCGCTAGGGAATCAGTTTAATTTTGTTTGTGTAATCTCTCCTGCTGCTTCTAGCGTCGCCGTTGTAAGATTGAAGTTTGAGTAAGTGTCGCTAACCATTGGCGTGTGATTGAGTTCTTTGAATGTGTGTGTTCTCTTGTTAATTTCCTGTGTGTTTTAGATTGATCTCCAAGTCCCTCCACGTTAATATATGGGCAGAATTAAGTTTTATTATGGGCAACAGTAATAGTAACTTGTGTAACAAAATTGTACAGGTGGTGCATTTCTTACAATGTGGTCCTCCCCTCCGCTATGTTAATTTCAGGATATAGAGAATTTACTTAAAATTAATTACTCCCTGCGTTCCTCATTTCACACCTCTCATTTTCTTAATAATGAATTATGTGGTTTTATTGTGTTTTTAATAACATTTGGCTGTTCGCTTCACGAGTTAAGCAGATAAATTACCGTAATTTAATGTTTGTTCATGGAGTAGCCGTTATTAAGTTGTCGTCATTGCCAGAAAGTGAGTTTAATCTTTTGTGTTTTGTAGGCGTAAATGATTTTGTCTGGCGACCACTGTAGTACATTATTTAGTTGGTTTGTGCATGGTAATCCATCTGAGTTCTATATGCAATGAAATATGAATCTGGGTGCGAGAGACTACTTTCAAAGTATGACCGATCTTGATCGATGACATATATTCTTTCTTAAAATAAAACCACTGACATTCAACTGTAAGTTGTTACATCGATATAACTTATTGTACACATATAAAATTGCTTCTTCTTGTTTTATTTCTCCCCTCTTTCCATTTTCAAATGATCGAAATAAGTAACAACCTTTAACTGAATATATTGTATAACACGTAAACTTGCAAATGTACGTACTGCTTTATATTAAAAGGCAGCAGGACTGTGAACGAGAAACAATGAAAATGAAATAAATATCAGACATATCCGACATTCGTGTGCAACATTTCATGGTGGTTGAGTGCCAGAGTATGAATCCGGAAGTCTTGGGTTCGATCCCCGCCAGGTCCTAGGATTTGTATGCCACTTCTTTCACCGCTGGAAATGTTGATGATGTGAAAAATATCCAGTAGCACCGTGGTTCGGAACCCACGTTAAACAATGTGTCCCCCTATAACTGGCTGGGTAAATCAGTGCGAAGGTCGGAGGAAGGCAACGGCAGACCGTCTCCAAACAGGACCACGTCTAGTAAAGCAGTGTGGTGTTCAAACCAATATTCGGGGTTGTTGACTGTTTTACCTTCTTCTCAGGGATTCAACTGTGAAGAGAACTTTCTGCCTATTTTCCGTATTGCATTCTTGGTAATTTTGGACTCACCTGTACCGAGAAGCATGGAGAGTGACTTGAAGTGCCTCGATCTTGTTGGGAGTCTAGAACACGAAGAATTGTGCAGTCACTTTCGTACAGTCTGGTTTGAATCTTCCTTCCCGTGGTCCTCACAATCAGCCCATGCGGGTCTCGTTGATGAGTGTGAAGATGTAGATCGCAAAGATGTTTATTATACCCTTACTGAGTGTTGGTACAAAAGAAATAAATGAAAGTAATATTTTTGCAACTGCATTTCACTTTTAATATTGTGGAATCAACGTTCTTCCTTCTATAGCTATAGCTTCATCCACACACATTCTTCGCAATCCACCAAAAGGTGCGTGGCGGAGGGTACTCATTTACTTGCTTTCCTGTTCCACTGCCATATAGTTTGAGGGAAGGCAGAATGCTTGTATGTATCCGTACGAGCCCTAATCTGTCAGATGTTACCTATGTGGTATTTACATAAAATTTAAGTTGGCGGCAGTAGAATGGTTCTACAGTCAGCTTTAGGTTCTGGCCCTGTAAATTTCTTCAACAGTGTTTATCGAAAAGAGCGTCGCCTTTCCGCCTGCTATACCTGGCGTCATATAAGAAGGTGCTGCCGCGCATAGAGGCGGAGCGATAAGGAAAGCGTGTAGGGGAGGAGCTACGCCAACAGTTGCGCCTGCGGGAGAAACACTGCTTAACTCACGGTCAGCCACGCACCTACAGAATGAACATTATTGGCAGTCATTGCGGTAATGGAGGGTGACGCACAGAACGACTGAAAACTGGGCCGCCTTCATAGCTGACCCCGACTATACTCCCATTTGAGTTCCTGGAGCATTTCAGTAACACTCTTGCGTTGATCGAATCTGCCAGTTACAAATTTAGCCACGCGCCTCTGAGCTTCCCCTATGCTCTCATTTAAAATCCATGCATTTTAGCTGAGGTATTGAAAGAGAAGCAAAACAAAAAAACAGTCTCAGTAGAATGACGTCAGGGATTGAATAAACTGTAACAACTACATGTGAATGTACCGACAGTGTTATTAAGAAAATACACCATAAATAAATAAAAATGTTTAATTTCTATTGATTCGCTGAATATTTAATAAATTTGGTATCTGGTAGAAACTGTCAGCTTACTGACCGCTGGAGGATTGATTGATTGATTGATTTTTGCAGGGAAGCCAAAACAGTCTTGGACCAACCCGCCACTGCCCGCACCGGAACTAAGTTTATTGTGCGGTATCGCTCCCTGTATATCTAGTAAAGCCAACCAATGCCCTTGAACAGTGCAAGGAGTCCCTTTACCAGTTCTTTATTAGACACAATTTCTTCGGGTCTGGTTGTCCCAAATATTCTGTGCCTTTTATTCTCCAATGCAATGCATTCGAAGATTAGATGTGATGCAGTTTCATCACCGATCATCACAGATCCTACATTTAGGGTCCTCTTCTGTTATTCCAATTGTACGTAGGTGTTTTTTGAAATTCCCATGGCCTGTCATCAATCCAACCATGAGTATTATCTCTCTCCTGTTCGGACCCAGGATTGCAGAGCTTCTTTTAAAACATGGCTTTGGTATCATTACCTTGCCATGTTTTTGTTGATGGACTTTGGACCAATATTCTACGTGCTGTCTTCTGAGCCAGTTACGTAGCTCCAATTTGATCATTGCCTTGGTGATTGTCAGGACAGGTTCCGGTCCAATAAATGGAGTCTCTGCCCCCATCCTGGCTAATCTGTCGGCATGTTCGTTGCCACTGATCCCCGAGTGGCCAGGGACCCACAATAGGTTTACTCTATTGCTTTCCCCTAGCTCCACCAGAACCCTGTGACATTCTGCAACAATTTTAGACCTTGTTGCAGTAGCTGCCAGTGATCTCAGGGCTGCCTGGCTGTCTGAATAGATATAGATGCTACGATCTTTGTAGCACCTACGCAAATTCTCCTCCACACACGCTCTGATGGCAGTGATTTCCGCCTGGACTACTGAGGCCAGTTTTCCTAGAGAGATGACGCCCTCCAGTCTTGGCTGCACCCCATATACCCCGGCCCCAACACCTTGGTCCGATTTTGACCCGTCAGTGAACCAGACAATATCCCCCGTACGGTGTCGAACTATTTTCTCCCACTGCTCCCTACTTCCAATTGTTATATTGGAAGGCTTGTTGAAGCAGTATGGGGTTATAATATAGTCGGCTCGTATTTCCCCAACCTTTCCTATATTTACCTCACTCACTATTTTAGTGTGTGATTCTGGATATCCCAAAGAGTTCCAGTTGTTGTCAGATTAGAATCTGTATGCACCAGCCGCTGCCTCCATCTTGACCCAAAGGTGTAATGGGGGCATATCCAGCATGGTTTCTATCCCAGCAGTTGGTGTGCTACTAATTCCGCCTGTTATGGCTAAGCAGGCTAATCTCTGCACCTTAGCAAGCTCCTTAGCAGCAACCTGCTGTTCTACCTTCTTCCACCACACGACCGCCCCATAGGTGATCCTGGGTCTAATCACTCTGGCGTATATCCAGTGCATACCCTTAGGGCTCAGGCCCCAATTTTTGCTACAAGCTCTCCTGGTACTCACAAGAGTACCTTTTGCCTTGGAGCAAATATTCCTGATGTGAGGGGTCCATGTCAGTTTCTCATCTAGGGTAACCCCTAGATATTTCACTGTCCCTTTCACAGGTAGCGCTTCATTGAAAAGCTTTAGATTCCAACTTGAATGTTGTATATGCTTCTTTGTGAATGGTACAACAACAGTCTTCTTAGGACTAACCCCCAGATCCTGTTTTCTGCATCAGTCTTGCACAATATCCAAAGCACCTTTTGCCATATTCTTTACTGTGTCAGCAAATTTGCCAAGTATTACTATGAGAAGATCATCTGCGTATCCTTGGCAAAATTACTGCCTAGAGTTTAATTCTCCAATGAGATCATTCACCACTAGATTCCACAATAAAGGGGAAAGAACTCCTCCTTGCGGGCAACCCCTAGTGGTGTTGATTACCATTTTTTCATTCATCATGGTAGCTTCTACCTTTCTTCCACTGAGCATGGCCCTAGTCCACCTACATATTGTGGTCCCTAGGTCATGCACCTCTGCTGCCCTAACCATGGAATCGGAGGTCGTGTTGCTAAAATCCCCCTCGATGTCTAGGAAGATACAGAGGGCTATTTCCTGAAAGTGTAGTGCTTTCTCCACCTTCCCAACGAGTTGGTGGAGAGCTGTCTCACATAATTTACCTGGCTGATATGCATGCTGGTTTGAATGTAGAGGAGTCCTACTTAACCTCCTTTCTCCAATATGCACATTAACCAGCTTTTCCAATGTCTTAAGAATGAAGGAGGACCGGCTGATTGGCCTCATATCCTTGGCCTTGGTATGATCAATTCTCCCTAGTTTAGGAATGAAGACAACCTTCACTGCCCTCCAGGCATTGGGAATGATTCCTGCTGCTAGGCTAACCCTGAATAACCTGCATAGGAATCTATTAAATAAATAAAAATGTTTAATTCCTATTGATTCACTGAATATTTAATAAAATTGGTATCTGGTAGAAACTGTCAGCTTACTGACCGCTGGAGGAAGTTTATCACATTTTCGTCACTTAGGCTGCCACTTTCATTAATCAAGAAAGCCCTTCACGCACGTAAGTAAAGCCAATCACAGATGTGACCAGACCAGAGACTCCTCAGATACGACTTGGCAAATGATTTGGAATGATAGGGGAGCTATTAATTTCAATGGGGGCTACAGAGGGAAGAAGGTAGGGCTAGCAAAGGCTGCAAGTAAAATGTAGTTACATGTTTTAGCTGTTAGTGTCGTTCGTGTAATGGGAGAGAAATCAGAAGAAGTGGGAGAATATAAGGTGCACCTCTCAGGAATCAAAACAGGATGAGCAAAGTGGGGTGAAGGGCTTTACATAAGTAAAGCAGTTGAACACAGTATAATCACGATAATATATGTAAACGAACGACTGTTGTGGATAGATTTGGCCATCTCCAGCGAAACAAAATCAGCATTATGTAAGTTAATTCGCCCTGTGAAGGACAGATCAAGATTAGATCGACAGATTTTACAACGCACTCAGAGATGTTGTTGTTAGAGTAGCATGACAGGAAACTGCACAGAAGGGTAAGAAAAAATTATGGGTGTATTGAGAGGGGATATTGAGGCCAACAGGGACGGAAAACATCTCTTTGATATCTGTGCCAATATGGCCTTAGTTACCACAAACTTCCTTTTTTTGGCGGTATACTTAGGATCGCAAGGGAACGAGATCTGTCACTAGCTAAACATCTTGCTTCTTCGCTTCCTCGTTGACACACCCTGTAAATGACTGGCAGATGTCCAGTAGAAATATCGTGCAATGAAGTTCACGATGACCGGCTGCAAACCCGAAATCTCTTTGAACAGATCTGTCATTGACTATATAATAAGAGGAATTCAGAAAGGAAGACAGGGACACAAGTGTTTTCATATGTTTTTTGATGTCACTGATCATTATTTAATCTTCTGTGGAATTGGTATTGTGAGGCCAAAAGTGCATAAACTCAGGTCCATATGTAGAAAGATAAGAATGAAAAAGGACTAGGAGAAGGTGAAACGTGTCCATAAAAAATTATTTTTTGTAAGAAAATGTCTAATATTGTGCCTCCTGTTTTGTATCGAGTAACTTTCTTGCAAGAAAATGTATAATATCGCTCCTACTGTATGTATCGATATGTGTACTTAACTCTGTGAAGTTTCATCTTTGGCAAAGATCATGTATTGCATAGCATTGTAGCTCGCGCTGAGAGAGAGTAGCACTTGTGGTTCAGCTCGCTTAGAGAGCGGTTGAGTTGTGTGTATGGCTCCGATGTAGAGCAGAGGCTGCTTTGCCAGCAAGTCTGAAGTTGTATTATGTAGGTAATGTAATGCTGATTATTAATAATAAGTAACTTGACCTTTCTTTCCTGTTTCATTTACGTAGTTAGAAAATTAACCTACTTCCTTCATTTGATAATTAGTTATTAGTGGATTTAAAGTGGAGTATTGATTTGAATAATATTGTTGAACAGATTTCGTTATTGGTGGCACAGTAAATGATAGTTAATTGACTATGATACTAAATTTCAATAATTAGAAACTGATCTGCATAAAATTCTCACAGTCAAGCATTAAGAAAGTGGTTTGTGGTTTTTTAATATCTTTTTCGCAGTCAAAATTTTGAGTATAGTCAGTGTCTGTTTCAAATGGTGACTTGTCACAGTTGTTTTGTGTTTAAAATATCCGTTGCGCACATAATCAGTTTAATGCACTGTTTCTTATATAATAGTATATACATCAATATCAGGGCCATAATTAAACCAAATTGCTGTGTTAATGAACAATTTGTTGTCTGAGTTAACGATAGGTTCCTAGCAAACCTGTCGAAATTCGACAGCAAACATACGTAGAATTTTTATGTCAAGGTCATATCTTTTCTGCCAACCTATTGATTGTCCCCCGCTTAACTACACAGATGATATTAGGCGTGGACTTCCTATCCAAGTACAAGGTTATTTTAGATTTCAATACGGCTAGTGCCATTGCTTTTGTTCAGGAAAATGCCATTCAAATTAAATTCTAAGACTGGATTACCAGATATGAAGAAGGTGCCAGTTGTTTAAAATTTTTATCTACTTCTAATGTGACGCAGGATGTCAAACCTGATGATGATATAACGGATAAACATTTCGAGACTGAACGAATTGACTTGATTTCTGACATCATTAAGAACAAATTAGTAGAAGTTGAAGGTGTCTCAGAACGTGATAAGGAAGAATTGTTCCTTATCTTGCGGCGTTATTCCCGTGTATTCACCAACAGTCCTGGTACCATAAAAAATTTCTCTATGAATTTAAGATCAAAGAACATAATACATTTTTTGTACCTCCATATCCCATTCCAATAGTATACAGGGAAAGAGTTAAGGCTGAAATTCAGTCCATGCTCAGTCAAGGTGTAATTGAACCTGCAGTTAGCTCATATAACAGTCCCCTACATATTGTTGAGAAAAGAGATAAGTCAATTCGATTAGTGCTCGATTCCAGACAAATTAACACTATCATTTTACCTGAAACCGACCGACCCCAAACCCTTGAAGAATTGTTACAAAAATTCTATGGTGTCAAAGTTTTTTCCTCATTAGATCTTAGGTCTAGTTTTTGGCAAGTGAAACTGCACCCCAACTATAGGAAGTACACCGCGTTTCTCTGCTTTGGAAACTGTTATCAGTTCCGTAAACTGCCTTTCGGACTGAACATCTCTTCATCTGCTTTCATCCGTGCGATGAATGCCATACTTCCTGAGCACTTAAAACAACAAATCACAATTTACGTTGATGATATTTTAATTGCAGAATCTTCCTGGGAAAAACATAACAGTACTTTGGAATCTTTACTTGAAGTGTTTGCTCAATCCGGGATTACTGTAAACTTAGAAAAGTCACAGTTTGGTCGTTCTCAGATTAAATTTGTAGGGCACATTATTTCTAAAGATGGAATCCATGCCGACCCCGAAAAGTTAGAGGCGATAATGAAAATGCCTGTTCCCACCACTAAACGCCAATTGAGAGCTTTCTTGGGTTTAATTAATTTCTATCGGCGTTTTATAAATTTGAAAGACCTAACTACTCCCAGATTATATGAATTAACTGGAAAAAATACTGTTTGGTTCTGGGATGAAGCTGCCCAAAGAGAATTTCTTTGATTAAAAGATGCACTCCTTCACGCACCTATTCTGCACCACCCAGATTTGTCTAAGAACTTTTGCATTTCCACCGATAGTTCAAAATTCGGACTTGGCGTTCACGTGTTTCAAGAGGATGAAGAAAATGGCATTGCCACACAGAGAACCATTGAGTTTGCTAGTCGCATATTATCCAAGTCAAAGCGGAACTATTCCGTCACTGAGCATGAAGCTTTGGCAGTAGTTTGGGCATTCGAAAAATTCCGTTATTTCTTGTTTGGCAGACACACTAAAGTTTACACGGATCACCGTGCACTTCAATTCCTCATGTCGGCAAAACTTAACCATGATAGACTTAGACGATGGGCTTTGTTCCTTCAAGAATTTGATTTCTCTGTAATTTACAGTCCTGGTAAACAAAACATCGTTGCAGACTCGCTATCTCGTTCGCCTGTTGGGCTCATCAAGGCGACGGAAGAGGCATACTTAGAAAATAACTTTACAATCCTCTATATGCAGCAGGTTTCTTTCGAAAATTACATATCTGCCACATTTTCTGACATTGCTAAAGAACAAGATAAAGATCCAATCTGGCGAGATATTAAAATAAAATGGCACGATAAATATAATGTTTCCATCAGACAATTTTACATTATCCATAATAACATTCTCTTCAAACGTACAGCCCCTGACAGTCAATTTTGGTTAGTGTGTGTTCCGGAGGAATCCGTGAACAAATTGATTTGGTATATTCATCTTAGTTACGGACACTATGGTGCCAAGAAGTGCTTCGCGAAATTACGCGACTCTTGTTATTTCATCAACATGGAGAAACGTATACGCAATGTGTTATCTCGATGCAAATTGTGTCAGAAAGCAAAGCCGCCGACCATATCGCATTCTGCTCCACTTTTTCCGATTATACCTTCAAAATTAAAGCAGTTAGCAGCCGTTGACCTGTTTGGACCTCTTCCGACAACTAACAATGGTTTCTCTTTTGTCTTCGTTGCTATTGAGCTCACATCAAAATTTGTATCTTTTACTCCGCTCCGCCGTGCCACGGCGAAGACAGTAACTAACGCCTTTGTCAAAAACTTCCTAAAAGATGTTGGCCATATAGATAAAGTCATCTCCGATAACGGACCTCAATTCCGTTCTCATGATTGGGCACGGATGTTGCGGTGCAGAAACATCAAACCTGTGTTCATATCACTTTATCATGCTGCCTCTAACCCTTGTGAACGAGTGATGAAAGTTTTGTATCCCATCCTCGTCGCCACTTTTGTGTCTCGTTTCCGTCGTAGGTGTCGGTGGTCGAGTGGAATGAGACCAACACAGGAATATAGATAGCACGCTGGTGCAGGTACGGAGGGGAGCAGCCAGAAACTAGAAATACTAGAGTAAATTAGAACGAGATATATATTGAACAGAATTTATACAATACTTAACTTTTACAGAGTTGATACATAGTTGATCTAGAGGCCTGCCTAGTGCCTATCCGATAGCCAAGTCTTCACTGATGCCTATCTGATTCCGAAGGTCTTAACTGGTTCCTATCTCAGTCCCAAGTGAACGATGTCGTTCAGAGGTGGCCACGAGCGGAGTTGCAGCAGAGGGCGCTCGTGGCTGTCGTCGTAAGAACGCCGCGCCGTGCGTGCATGGCGGCGCGCGGCGAAAGTAGGTGGCGCGCACTTTGTACTTGTGCGACACCACACCCCTCCCCCCCAAACCGCCGTGCCGTCGTGGCGTAGGGCTGAGGGCCACGGCGACGGCACTGGGAGGAGGGCCTGGGCGGGGGCGTTACTGGTGGGACGGGCGTCGTAGCTGAGGCTGGGATCGAGACGCCGTCCGCGCCCCGGCATCCGCCTTGCGATCCCCCGGAAAACCCGCCAAAACGAGGGGAAGGGCACACCCCTCCGCCCAGATGGAGCAGGTCATCTTCTTCTGAGGTGCGTGGCCCAGGCGGCGGGGGCACGCACGGTCCCGGAGTCCCTCTCGTTGACGCTGGCAGCTGAGGCAGCGACGGAGGCGAAGGGGCCGACTGCATAGGAGGCGCGTCGACATCCATCGGGATCTCGTAGCCCGGGGAAGCTGGGTCCGGCGGCGAGCGATGTGGCTGTGCTCCCTGGCGGTGAACTGAGTCTGGAATCAAGAATCAAGAAACCGGAGACAGGATCGCGCGGCCTGTGCAAGCGCAATTGGTTTGCGTGGCGTCGCAGTTCCGACCCTGTGGAAGAACGTACAACATACATATTGCGACCGAGCACGCGCTGAATGGTGCCCGGCATCCATTGTTTCTTCGTGTTTCCAGCAAACACCCTGTACAGCACCGGCGTAGAAACCTGAAAACGCGTAGCGCCATACGAACCGACTCGGTGCGTGGGAGGCTGCAGCAGGTGAAGGAGACGGCGGCCGTGTAGCAGTTCGGCAGGAGACGGACCGTCACGCGGCATGTACCGATACGTAGACAGGAAAATTTGAAGAGCTTGCTGCCTGGAGTGCTGACCTTTCATCTTTTCCATGTGTGACTTGAATGTTCGAACGAAACGTTCTGCTTCACCATTGGACTGAGGGTGAAAAGGTGCAGTGGTGATATGCTGAATGCCATTCACACGACAAAACTGTTGAAATTCCGCACTAAAAAACTGAGGTCCATTGTCACTGACGATAGTTTCAGGCAAACCTTCGATGCAAAACACTGATGTTAAGGCACTGATTGTACTAGACGCTGTCGTTGAGTTCATAGCAATCACAAAAGGAAACTTGCTGAAAGCGTCTACAACGATTAACCAGCGCGTATTCCAGAAAGGTCCGGCAAAGTCAATGTGTAAACGTTGCCATGGTCCCTTGGGGCGTGGCCAGTCTGAGAAACGTTGCGGAGGAGCCGCCTGATGCTCCGCACAAACAGTACACTGTGACGTCATGTTCTCTATCTGGGTGTCCATACCAACCCAGGTACAATGACGTCTGGCCAGTTGCTTAGTCCTAACAATACCCCAATGTCCTTGATGCAGGAGGCGTAATACTTCTCGTTGCAGGGAACGAGGAACAATCATTCTTGTTTGGTCGTTGTCTGTATGTAACAACAGAACACCCTGACTTAAAGATAATGCATGAAGTTGTGCAAAATAACGTCGAACCAGAGGCCGATCAATGTCTTTGGCTCTGGCAGGCCAACCCGAGCGACCAAAACGTGCTGCCACACTTAGGTCTGCATCCGCAGCTGTTTCCTGTGCAACCCGACGAGAGTTTCAAAGGGAAGTCTGCGACAGCGGAAGCATCTCTGGAGTCTATCTGACAACATGCCATTTCTGAAGAATCAAACGACACATCCTGGCCAACCGGAAGTCGGGAAAGTGTGTCCGCGTTGGCATGTTTAGAGGTAGGTCGGTACAAAATCTCATACTGATAATTGGACAATATCAAGGACCATCTCTGAAGATTTTGTGCCGTACGTGGCCGAATTGGCTTTGTGGGTGAGAACAACGACGTGAGAGGCTTGTGGTCTGTCAACAAATAGAATGTTCTGCCATAGATATAATGATGAAACTTTTTGACGCCGTAAATGATTGCGAAGGACTCCTTTTCTATCTGACTGTAATTCTGTTGCGTCGGCGTCAGTAGATTGGATGCAAAGGCAATAGGACGATCGGGAGAACCAATACGATGCGACAAGACTGCACCCAGACCGTACGACGAGGCATCAACTGCTAACACTACAGGCTTATGTGGGTCAAAGAGAATCAAACATGCATCACTGAGTAGTGCAGACTTCAATTTGTCAAAGGCAACCTGGCAATCTTTAGACCATACAAAAGGAACATTCTTCCTACGTAAGTGATCCAGTGGAGCTGCAATCTGAGAGGCATTTGGAATAAATCTGAAATAATAGTTAAGCTTTCCCATTACTGCTTTGCATTCATGCACATTCTTAGGAGGAGGCAAGTCTTTGATTGCTCGAAGATGTGACTGTAAAGGATGGATTCCTTGGGCATTAATCACATGGCCTAGATACTCTATTTCAGTTTGAAAAAACGAACACTTTGCTTTATTGCAACGTAGACCTGCTGCAGTCAACACTTTGAAAAGGCACTCCAGGTTTGCTAAGTGTTCTTCAACTGTACGTCCGGATACCACAATATCATCTAAGTAGTTCGAGCAACACGGTACAGAAACTGTCAGCTGTTCCAAAAAACGCTGAAAAATAGCGGGGGCGGAAGAACTGCCAAAGGGTAGGCGTTGAAATTGAAAAAGGCCCATGTGAGTATTAATGACGAAAAACTTTTTTGACTCGTCATCAAGTGGAATCTGTAAGTATGCCTCTGCTAAATCAATCTTAGAAAAGAAGCGAGACTGTCCTAATTTGTCCATCAGTTCCTCAGGTCTGGGCAGGGGATAAGTGTCTACAATTGTTTGATTGTTCACTGTTGATTTGAAGTCCGCACAGAGACGAAGTTTTCCTGACGGCTTGGGTATAATTACTATAGGCGAGGCCCACTGAGTCGCAGAAACAGGAGAAATCACCCCACTATCTTGCCAACGTTTAAGTTCGTCTGCAACTTTATCACGAATTGCGATAGGCACTGGTCTAGCTTTATGAAATTTTGGAACTGCAGATTCTTTTAAAGTTACATGTGCCACGAAGTCTTTTGCAGAACCGAGTTCCGGCGAAAACAAGTCACTATATTTTTCACACAATGCGTTGATTTTGTCCTGAGGCACTACTGACGAAATCTGAAGCACATCCCTTTGAATAGATAAACCAAACAAGTCAAACGCATCTGGTCCAAAAATGTTCTGTGTAGATTTGGCCTGAAGAACTAAAAAAGCAACTGTTTTTGTTACACCCTGAAAAGAGGCAGGCAGGCTACACGTTCCTAGCACGGGAATATTTTGTCCTGTATACGCTGTTAGCACTTGAATAGACGGCGACAATTTCGGCGAACCCAGAAGTTCATAAGTATCTTTATTTATTAATGTAACAGCGGAACCAGTATCAAGTTGAAATTGCACAGTCGTATTTTCTATTGAAAGAGTCACAAAAAATTTGTGCTTCTGGCGCACGACAGGTGCGCGAATGTGGGCAACGTCGGATTGAACTTGTTTACTACGCTTGCGCATGCGCGGGCTGCGTAGTGAAGTAAGCGGCGCAGACTCGGCACACAGATTAATATCACTGTCACTAGATGGCACTACCACCGGATCAGCGTCCGCGCAATGCGAGGCTACTGCACTAAAATTACTTTGAGTAGATACATCAATTCTACTGTCACTAGCTACACAGTACTGGGCACTATTACAATGACAAGTTGTAGAAGGCACTAGTTTCACTACAGGATTGCACTGTACATAGTCATTTTGCTTGTCCCGAACCGTTTTCCGTTGCACTGTTTTACGCGCTCGTCGGTGCTTGTGACGTGGCTCACTACATAGTTTTGCCTGAGGTGCAGAACAATTGTTTTGGCTTTGAGAGTCAAAAGAAACACTGTCCATATTCACAGCGTTTATAACATTAACAGTATGAACTGTTCTCGCACTTTACGAAGCACTATTCCTAACGGCGCCGTTATTTAAATGTTTGTTCTGCATACACACTGACTGTACATGTCCTGTTTTGCCACATTGATAACAGGTTGCGTTGCGACTAGGGCATTGCGCACGCTTGTGGCGAGATACACACTGGGGGCAAGACTTACGATCATTTTTCTGAAATGAGCGTTGGCGCCCGTTATTCAAATTACTTTGTCTAACATGGCGGGGCGACCTTTGCGTCGCACTTTTACACTGGCTAATGTTCACTGTCTGTTCAGCATGGCCGGTATAATTTAAAGAATCACTAGTGCTATACTGAGAACTAGGGCTAGGAAAGCGTCCGTTGCGGCGCACTGAATTAACACTGTGGCTTTGCATTTCTACCTCTGCTAAGTCAAAGGTATCATGCGCTTCAATAAGCTGCAGTACACTGTCTAATGAGGGGTCGGACTGTTTTAGAATTGCTGCCCGAATTCTGGGATCCTGAATGTTCTACGTAATCGCATCCCTCAACATCACGTCACTATAAGAAAGTCCACAAGAACAAGTAAATTTACATTTGCGGGTTAAGCCTTTCAACTCGGTGATCCACTCTTTGTGTGACTGTTCCGGTAATTTTTTCAGTCTGAAAAATCGGTACCGTGCCGCAGCTACGAGAACGTTTCTCTCATAATGAGCATTTAGTGCCTCTACTATTTGTTCAAAGTCTACATCACGAGGAGATGCATCGGGGAAAAGTTTTTTCAGTAACACGAAGGTGTTGGTGCCCACCACAGATAATAACAGATGCTTCACTTTCTGACCTGTAATTTGATGAGCCGCGACGAATTCTTGATACTGTGCGAAATAGTCGCTCCATTCTTCCTCACGTTCGTTGTACTGGCGAAACGTAGGAAGCGTTGCGGCGTCAGGTGTGGGCTGCTGAAGCGGCGGCTGTTGTTGTTGGTTGGCTGCTTGCGCTGTGAGCTGGGCCACTGCTTGCAGGAGTTGTGTGATTTGCGCCGTATGTAACTGAATAATTTCCATTAAGTTTGGGTTCGGGGTAGTGGCCATGCTGACCGATTAGGCACCATGCATACAAGTAAATTATAACAAAACACAAATGCAATATGAAAGAGGACGCTCTGCAACAAAAAAGTCCACAAAACACGTAACTGAAAATGTTCCCCCAAAAATCTTATAATAAGGGTGGGTGGGCGGGAGCAATTTCTGCGTGCTCCGACTGCTGCTGTCTGGCTGCTGCAAGCGGGCTGGTCCAAGGTTCTATCACTCCTCGTCGCCACTTTTGTATCCCATCCTCGTCGCCACTTTTGTGTCCCAGCCTCGTCGCCGCTTTTGTGTATTGTTTCCGTCGTAGGTGTCGGTGGCCGAGTGGAATGAGACCGACACAGGAATATAGATAGCACGCTGGTGCAGGTACGGAGGGGAGCAGCCAGAAACTAGAAACAGTAGAGTAAATTAGAACGAGATATATATTGAACAGAATTTATACAATACTTAACTTTTACAGAGTTGATACATCGTTGATCTAGAGGCCTGCCTAGTGCCTATCCGATAGCCAAGTCTTCACTGGTGCCTATCTGATTCCGAAGGTCTTAACTGGTTCCTATCTCAGTCCCAAGTGAACGATGTCGTTCAGAGGTGGCCACGAGCGGAGTTGCAGCAGAGAGCGCTCGTGGCTGTCGTCGTAAGAACGCCGCGCCGTGCGTGCATGGCGGCGCGCGGCGAAAGTAGGTGGCGTGCACTTTGTACTTGTGCGACACCACAGAAAGAACTTGGAAAACTTTGTAGGCTGTATTGCTACCGACGACATAACACATGGGATAGATATCTTCTGTCATTTCAAAATATTATAAATGAACTTCCTAATGATTCTACAGGTCTTTCACCAATTCTGGTTCTGAAAAACAAGCAACCTCCCGACCGTATCAAGGAATTGATACCTTTTCCGAAACATAGAAGACTACGTCATCATGAGATCATTGAATTGGCGCTTAAAAACATTAAGAAAGCAGCTGAAAAAAGGAAACGCTCTCAACGTAATTGTTATGCCAAACAACTCTATGTAGGACAAAAGGTATTAATTAGATCCCACCACTCTCCCAAGGGAAGATCTATGATTCACAAATTTTTCTTACTGTACAATGGTCCGTATCGAATCAAACGTATCATCCACGACAACGTCGTTGAGGTAGAAACTTTAAAGACGCACAAGTCGAAAGGCATACACCACATTTCTAATATTAAAATTTTCACGGAATAAAATTGGGGTAGAGAGTCCATTAATCTGTTTTGGACACACCAAGTGGCGATTGGTGCCCCGTTCTCGAGCAGAGTGTCACTAATCTTCCGCTTTTCCTTAGTGCGCTCTATCTACCTCTTTTTCTCACTGTTACTTTTCTCTAACTATGAATACTTATGCTCTGTGCTACGCTGGGATATTGTCATACGAAACTATGATTATCTTGCAATTGGCATATGTGGCTGTGCAAGACAAATAAAATTAATGGAAATTTTTGATTGAGTAATCTAATTAAGTTCCTATGTTTCAGAAAATATCAGATTTCTCTTCTGTATTACTAATTGCATAACGTACGAACTTCTGAGCGAGTGAAGAAGATTTTGAGTTGACATAAGCATTTTGTAAGCCAATTAAGCAGTAAAAACGAAAAAGGACATTCTGGAGGATGATGAGTAAGGCAATATACAATATGTCATGGTGGTCTTTAAAATGCATTATTGTTTATGGATAAATGATGGTAAGGAAGGTATTGGTAACAGTCAAAGATGTTTGATAAATGTAATTATGTGGACGAGAGTATACAATGATTATAAAGCAATTATGAGGAGAATCGCTCTGTTGCTAATGATGCTATGCTCTGTTCTTTTCTTATGTGCTTACTCGCACTGCCCTTTTGTGTTTTCTCTTTGTGCTTATGTGCACCATTTTGTATGTTGATGCATTGTGCCTTCAATGGCATGTGTGATTGGTGAGAATCATATCCTTCTGATGCTCTGTAATTATTTGTAATTATGTGGAATGAATATTTCTAATTATGCTTGCAGCTATGCTTATTGCTCTTGTAATCAAAGCTTACCGCTATGTTCACTAATTATATACCTAAGCCCTACCACTATGCTAATTAATTTTATAATGAAGCTCAATGACAATGTATGGTTATGCTTATACGTTGCACACAGCCATCTCTCTTGCAAACTTGCAGTTTTGCCATGAATTACGCCTAGTTAAGTCTAGTTAATTCACAGAGATACTTTGCTTTTGCTTATTGCTATCTTCAAAATTTTATTGATGATCTTGTTGACGAAAATCTGCAGCTATGCCTAACAAATAGTTACGTCTGTGTTTATGTTATCGGATGATTTACTGTGATGTACATCTATTACTGTGCCAAAATTTGCCTTAATTGTTTTGTTTGACCCTACTGTTGACTCAGACAGACACAGACATGACCTGATGACTTGAACCTCTTTTGATATTCTCATGAATTTTCCCTGATGTGTTATCCCTTAAGGCAATGAAATGTGTAACTAAATTAAAAGCCTGGTCATGGCAACAGATGTAATTTAATTGTTATAATTTGGTGGTAATGCAATCCCCACCATAGTGATGTATGTCAATTTAAAGAGATGTAAACTAGTGGTAATTGGAATGTTAAGTTATTTGAAGTGGCTTCACGTTAATCGCTCTAATTATGACTACAAATTTACTTTACATGACCTAATGCCAAATTGATGACAAGCACCCTGAATGTATTTCATACGATTATGTGTTTGTAAAGTAATATGAACATAGTATGTAAAGCCTTATGCCTATATGAAATGACACTAATTTTGTAGATACTTTAGTATAAGAATTAAATTACTCATTAGTATTCAAATGTATCCGTCTTCAAGACCCTACTTGTAATGTAAAAATATGGTTTAATATCATGACCCCATCTGTACCACTTGAATTTGGGGCAAAGCTTCTCTGTAGATATTTATTAATCAACGACTTTTCTTTCAGTGTAAACTGAAATATGACTATGTTACTAATTTGTGTGTAAAATGCTTTATTTCATGTACTTTGGACACGCATGGGAACTGGCGATTTCGCACACGAGATTCCAGAATGCACACAGAACAGTGGACGTGCTATTATACACCACTGATTTTGGGCCTTTTAATGAAGATGTTTGTTGGATGATGTTTGGCCACATAGTACTGTCCATTGCAGCCTTGGCCAAGCACCACCATTTTGCTCTAATTTTGGCTATGCTGATGCAGTCTGCTAATAGCTCCGTTGATTGGAGCACACTTGGTTGTCGAATGGCATGGAGGAATACATAAGAACCTTTTCCCCATGATTTCAGCTGCAATGCAACCAGCCAGCTCGCCTACTGTGTGGTGTAATCTTACAGTGTTTTGTGTTCGTGTGCAGACCTAAAATGAATGTTAGGGGATAATTGGCTATTCGTGTGCAGACCTAAAATGAATGTTAGGAGCTAATGTGCTATTCGTGTGCTTATACTATTCAGTGCCTCCCATTGCAAACATTGTTCACAGGTTCATTACCAGTGTTTAGGTATATTTCATGGTTCTTTTACATTCAGTGACCAAAATAAAATTGTGCTCTTGATAGATACATATGCTTTCAGAACTATAATGAGTCAATACCCTTTAGTCTGAAATGTCATTGTGCCTGTTCGATTCACAAACGTTATATTGAAATCCTATTGTGCAGAAGCAGTGACTTTATTTTGTACATGATCAGAAACCTATGTAGTCAAAAAAAATCTTTACATGTATGTTCTAGCATCCATGAAAGTATGGCATCTTAAATGCATCACAGAATACAAAACTGACACTTTATCTTATACTAGGTGCACTAAAAATTTACATAGACTACATTGTGCACAAGATACAAATGTTCATTTTATGTTAAAAAATACTGATCTCTGTTACAAAATTTAGACGCATGGGACTTACACTACTGTGTATTACTTGTAATTACCGTATTTTCTCGAATAAACAAAACAATGATGACATTAGTGAAACTATCTTTTGTAAAACTTTGTATATGTTCATGTTTATTATTGTATTTTTTTTTATTTGTGTATTACTTCTAGCTATCTCATTTTCTCCACTATATCATTTGCCAAACTATGTTCTCTGAAATTCTATATATACTTATGTTTACCATTATGTATATTTGTCATATATTCCATTTATTCCTGATGTTCTGTACATTTTGACATTTGCTTATGCCTGTCACATCCTGTACCACCCCAAGCATTACTTTTGATGGTACTGTTCTGTAAAATGGCATGTATTTATGACTGTCACATTTTTTTAAAATTTTCTATGAACTCCATCTGTTGTTTTAATCTTGAATATCTTGTATAAAAATGATTATCAGGTTTTCATATTTTTCATGTTATATTTTGGATGTCATTAATGGATTTTTGGACTTGAAATTCAGTAATTTTGCTGGCTAGGCAATGCCATTGGCATCACCCACCCTACAAAATTTTAATAGGTAGGAGGGGGGTGATAAAACGTGTCCATAAAAAATTATTTTTTGTAAGAAAATGTCTAATATTGTGCCTCCTGGTTTGTATCGAGTAACTTGCTTGCAAGAAAATGTATAATATCGCTCCTACTGTATGTATCGATATGTGTACTTAACTCTGTGAAGTTTCATCTTTGGCAAAGATCATGTATTGCATAGCATTGTAGCTCGCGCTGAGAGAGAGTAGCACTTGTGGTTCAGCTCGCTTAGAGAGCGGTTGAGTTGTGTGTATGGCTCCGATGTAGAGCAGAGGCTGCTTTGCCAGCAAGTCTGAAGTTGTATTGAGTAGGTAATGTAATGCTGATTATTAATAATAAGTAACTTGACCTTTCTTTCCTGTTTCATTTACGTAGTTAGAAAATTAACCTACTTCCTTCATTTGATAATTAGTTATTAGTGGATTTAAAGTGGAGTATTGATTTGAATAATATTGTTGAACAGATTTCGTTATTGGTGGCACAGTAAATGATAGTTAATTGACTATGATACTAAATTTCAATAATTAGAAACTGATCTTCATAAAATTCTCACAGTCAAGCATTAAGAATGTGGTTTGTGGTTTTTTAATATCTTTTTCGCAGTCAAAATTTTGAGTATAGTCAGTGTCTGTTTCAAATGGTGACTTGTCACAGTTGTTTTGTGTTTAAAATATCCGTTGCGCACATAATCAGTTTAATGCACTGTTTCTTATATAATAGTATATACATCAATATCAGGGCCATAATTAAACCAAATTGCTGTGTTAATGAACAATTTGTTGTCTGATTTAACGATAGGTTCAACATCCACAACACACACACAGCTTTTAAAGGAAACCAGGAACAAATATATAATAATGATCTCAGAAAGGTACCAGTTTGTTGAATGTAGTCATTTACAGTCATTGGAAGAGGAATGTACAAGATATAGGGACAGAATACTAGACGCTAGAGAATGACTAGAGAATGTATTGGAACAGTAGTGTGTAAGGAAAGAAGAAGGGGAGAGTTAGGTGGAATGACACATTCAAGGAGCCTGTGAAAGGAGAAAGAAGGCGTTCCAAAATTGGCCCTATACTGGAACCCGGGCATACAGAGAAAGTTATATTGAAAAAAGAAATGGAACAAAGCCAAACAGATAATTACAAGATCCAAGCAGAAATCATGGAAACACTTTGAAAATAAGTTAGAAACTTTGGTTCGAGCTGCAAGAAAACCATTTTGGAGCGTAATAAGCAGTCTTGGAAACGGAGGGAAGAAAGCATTAACAAGATCAAGAAAGCTGTGGATGCCATTTGCAGATTGAGGGAATATTTTGAAGAGTTCCTCAATGTAGGTGAAAAGTTGAATGATGGTTCAGATTTTGAAGTACAATGGAACAGGAATGACAATGGAAACGTTGTCACATTTGATGAAGCGGACAGAATGATCAAAAGATTCCAGTGCAGTAAAGCGGTTGGAGTAGATAAAATTAAGTCGAATCTCATCAAATACAGTGGAACATTAGGTCTCAAATGGCTACACAGGACAACTGAAAAGGTGTGTGAGTAGGGACAGGTTCCGTCTGACTGGATGACAGCAGTAATCACACCACTATTTAAGCATGGAAACAGGAAATATTGTAACAACTACAGACTGTGAGGATACACGGTTTTAGGTTAGTAATCTCTTTTGGTCGAACGACAGTTATCATTGATGTGCAGCGAGAGCTGCTGGCAACAATGCTTCAGTTGGAATGTTCTTTGTTTGTTGGCCGGTGTGCGGCAGTCTCCCGCCAACCGCAGAGCGAGGCGGAGCATTTCGGCAGTGAGTTCGTGACCTGCGTTTAGTGGTGGCTAAAGTTTTTGCCATTCCGTCGTATCGCATACGGGTTGCAGTTATATATTGAAATGTTTCAGTGTGGACTTGTAGCCATTCATCGTAGTGGCACGCAGTTATTAAATCAGTGTGTTTAAAGGGAAGAGTTTTTAACATTTGTCGTTCCATAATAAAGGAAGTTAACAAAGTTTACTGTTTTGGATCAACCTCGTAATTGTCCGCATCCCATACCGTCAAATCATTGGAACAATTATTAAATGATTAAGCATAAAATAGAATGTAACGGCAACTTCGCCCATCGAAGGTTAGGTGGACGTAGCGGTGACGTTACAAGACGAATCTCTATAATGAACGTAGTGTCCAAAATATTCTCGTTTATTGTGGAAAGGAGAGTGCGAGTATTTGTTGAACACAGGTTGGATGAAAATTAGTGTGGGTTTAGGCCTGATAGAGGTATCTTTAGTTTACGGCAAATAATGGAGAGGTGCTAGGAGTGGAACAGGGAATTGTATCAGTGCTTTATAGATCAAGAAAAGGATTATGACCGTGATCCTAGGAGAAAGCTATTGTAACTTGTACAAAATTATGGGATAGGAGGTAAACTTCTACAGGCAATTAAAGATCTTTACGTAGATTTTCGGGCAGCAGTTCGAGTTAACGGTAAACTGAGTTCATGGTTCACGGTGGCTGCAGGGATAAGACAAGGCTGTAACCTGTCACCACTGTTGTTCATACTATTCATGCATCATAAGTTGAAAAAATAGACTAATAGTGTGAGATTAAAGTAGGTGAAAGCAAAATAAGCAGTCTTAAATATGCTGATGACTTAGTTGTGATGGCAGAATCTATTGAAAGGTTGCAAGCTAATATTTCAGAGCTAGATCAGAGATGTAAATGATGTATGAAGATCAGCATCTCCAAAACGAATGTAATGTCTGTGGGAAAGATAGATAAACAGGTTAACTGCCAAATAGGAAAAAGAAAGTTAAAAAAGGTGGATAGTTTCAAGTACATAGGTTGTATTTTCTCACAGGATACCAACAGGATGAAAGAATTGGAATCAAGTAGTAGCAAAGCTAGTAAAGTGAGTGCTCAGCTATGTTCTAGTCTCTTCCTCAACAAGTAAGTCTGTACAAACACTAAGTTAGCAGTGCATCCGCTCTACTGTCGACCAGTTTAGTTGCGTTGGAGTGAAAGCCGGATGGATATAGGTATACAGGTCACCTCATTAAAAAAGGTTGAAGTTACAGATATTATAGTACCGAGGATGACTGCAGGTACGAACAGATGGTGTCAATGGCAGGAGGGTAACCACAATGAGGAAATCAAAGAACAACTGGAAATGAACATCATAGATGAAGCAGTTAAATCGAACAGCCTGAGATGGTGGGGTTATGTCACACTCATGGGGAGAGCAAGGCTACCTAAGATTAGCGTCGAGGTAAACTGAGGAAAAAATACTTGAGTTCAGTGAAGAATGACTTTGAAGTAACAGGCTTAACATCAGAAGAGGCACCAATGTTATCAGTGAATAGGGGATCATGAAGGAATTTCCATGCCGCGGTGGAGTAGCCGAGCGGTCTGCAGCGTCTCGCTGCGGAGCGCGCGGTTGCTCGCCGTGGAAGTTCGAGTCCTCCCAGGGGCATGGGTGTGTGTGTTGTCCTTAGGTTAGTTTACTAGGTTTAAGTAGTTTGTAAGCTACGGACTGATGACCATGCAGTTTGGTCCGATAGATTTACAAACATTTGAACATTCTTGAAGGAATTTCCTTAGGGGGACTATCTCCAGACTGAACGCTGAAAGGCATAATCAGTCTCTATTGATAATGATGTCATCATCATCGTTTCCAAAATGGAACATCCACAATGAAAACAACTCAAGTGTAAGAAAACCATTTTAAAATATGAAAATGGTCTTCTTATATTTCTCTTCGATTTAGTTTTCCTGAATTTGTATACAATAGAAATTGTGAAGTCAACAAATTAACAGACAACAGAAGTCGCAGAATAAATTGTGAAACACAATTTATAATAACCAGATTTGCAGTCTAAGTCTTAGTTCATGCGCTGCCAACCCATGCTTAACACGCTGGATGATGATGGTAAAATGGTTACGTTATTACTATATGACGATTAGCGCGCTCAATAACTATGTTATAGCACCTGGGTGCAATTAATCACAGTCAGTTGTCAGGAACGTACACTAAAAAGTTGCTGAAGAAGGTAACAGATGAAAAATTCATTAAACGTGAGGCATACTATGCGTGCACCGACACTGAAACATGAAAAAAGATTGCATTACAAGATAAAGAAAGACTGTGGTAGAAGAAAGTAAAACAACTTAGTAAACGACCACAGCTGATTGATCACTGGAATTAAAAGGGAGAGACAACCACATTGCAAAACAATAAAAGCTTCCATCCTAAAAGCTTAAGCCGGAGTAAAGAGAAATCCTATAATTCTGACAACACTTGCTTCATTATAAGCTGAAATACAGCGCAGATCACAGAAAAGAGTCCTTTTTAGCCTTTTCAGAACGATATAAAATGCGCCCGGTTGAAATGGTGCCCTGACACCAAACAGAAAGACAACTTCTTCACCCCCCATCGTTGGAGGAAGTACAGTATATCATGCATCATCTGTGTTAGCTTCTCGGCTGGGTACAGATTCTGCAATGATTGTATCGCATTTATGGAACCAGAGCAGATAAGAAACTGATTGCCCTGAACACGCCGCCGCATTTACTCCGGTGCTGTCAGGTTCGCGTGAAATCCCGCCGAAAAATATAAATAGGGACTGGCAAGGAGAATCCTGATTACGCGGGTGGGAAACATTCATGAACAGTCTAAGGAGACTACCTGTTTTGAATCACCAGTGTAGACCTCTATAAAATTGTGATTCATATCTAAAATGTTACAAAACACAGACTGAAATAAAAAATCAGAGTTGCAATCTCTCTTAGAATTGATCATGTCTGATATTAGTCTGTGCATATGAACAAGGAGAGGTGGAAGTCCGCTCCAACCTTTCCAAATAGTTTGTTCTTCGTTCGTATATACCATAAGAACTTATAGTCCTTTGCCTATCACGAAATAGCTGTGGGAGGCCAATCTATGATATTGTAAGCCAGTGTGTATGGTATGCATAGTGTTGTATGTTCCCTTGGCAAGATGAGTAGCTGTCGCTTGAAGTACAATGGTGGTTCAGTAGCTTTAGAACAGCAACAGAGTTTGGACTTATTAAGAATGTTCGAGAGGTGAGCCGAATCCTTTCGTGATGAACCAAGTCTAATGTCTTTAAATAATAAGGTCTTGCAGACCCATACATCGTGCAGACATTATTAAGCCGAAACTGCATGAAAGCTCTGAAAAACCAGATCGAACTAGTCCTGTCTGCTCCCCAAGAAGTACGCGTATGACATTTCAAATTCCCCGCTACTTTGAGGCACCGTGTTTTCAAGCCCTGACGGTGTACCAACCATATAAGTTTTAAATTGAAGGTCTGGCCCGGAAACCTCTCCGTGTCTTTAACAGTCGAAACAGTGTTCCTCATCCTCAGTACACGTAGGTTCAAAACAGAAAGGGAAGAATCGCTTTTGGTTGGAAACATAAAATCAGTCTTCTCTACCTATTCATCCGACCGTCGAAGAGTTGGTTACAACTCACGTGTTGTCGTTGCAAGGCTAGAAGAAGAGAAATGCAAAGGAATAATCAACAAACGAAGAATGTTGATCAATAAATCTAATGAGTGTCGTAATACAGTTAATTTCAATGGCAAAGATAGGCACACTACCTCGACAGACACCGTTTTCCTGCTCAACTGATCAGAGAGAACGTCATCGACTCGATATCTAAAATAACGCGGCGAAAGGAAGGCTGGAATAAAAATGCACGACGTCCACAAAGCCCCCATTAGTGGAACTGCCTGAGGATAAGATACCTCCAATTAGTAAAAATACACGCAAAAGGCGATGCCGGCTCAGAAACGCCTGTTGTATAACCGCCTCCAGGAATGCCAGGACATCAAAGGTAGAACGATACTTGGAGAACTCACACTGAAAGCGGCAAAGGAGCTGCTGGGATATTAAGAGCCAGACTAGGCGGCGATTGACTACCCACTCTAATTCCTTTCACATGCCGATAATGAGGGTAACACTAAGATAACTGCTAGGGCACGTGTGATATTTCCTGGGTTTCAACAAAAGAATTAAAATTGCCTTCCTCCATGAGTAGGGAATCATGTTTGACGGCAGTGGCGTAACTAGGACTTGGCTTTGGGGGGGGGGGGGGATAGATCTGCTTGCCGAGCAAAATTTTAGTCATTTTCCAGACAGACCATCTAACACTCCCGTTGAAGAAACTAATTCACTCCTATCCAATGAAAGCTTATGGTAAAACACCCCAAGTTTCCAATCTTTACCTTTACCAGATTGCTGTTTTACGATTTCTTTTTTCTTTTTCGTCTTTTTTTCCCTTCTTTTCGGGGTCTGGGGGGCGTTCTATCCCCCTCATCCCCCCCCCCCCCTTAGTTACGCCACTGTTTGACGGTAAGTTGGCATTACTCTTCTGCTTCAAAGATTATTTTACACCTTCCGTTTACCAATAGGAGTAATATAATAATCCGAGGTTAGAACGGTGCAAGATTTTGCTATTATGTAATATAAAGTGAAAAGGTAATTCAGATTGTCAATTACTAAATTAAATTGATAATTTACTAAAGATTGAAAAAAATCGTTTAGTGTTTCTTGCCCGAATTGCAAGAACTGGCGAACATAAGTGTATTGTCACAATATTTCAAATAACAAACAAATTTACTCAGAACACCGAGAATATTTGGCCCCAATTGTGACTTTTCTAAATATTTTGCATACTGCTTTTTCTGTACTTCATGCAGATGAATCTAGTTTCTCCATAATTTCAAAGAAAGGATGCACTTAGTTTTCCTGTTAACAATTCAGAAATCAATTGTTTGGTACCTTCAGTACAATCGTATACCATTACTTCAGTTACAATAGTTTCAGTGGCTCTTACAACTTTTGTATTAGTGCCGCATGGTCTAAGGCATTATGCTAAGGACTGAGCGGTTGCTACCGGCGGAGGTTCGCATCGTCCTTCAGACATGGGTGTATTTTTTGTCCTTCGTGTAAGTTAGTTTATGTAAATTGTAAATCTAGGGTTTGATGGCCATAGTAGTTTGTTCCATTAGGTTTTCTGTATATAGTCTAGTTAGATTTCTTGTAAGTTCTTCAGCGTACCGTTTTCCCGAGTTCAGGAGAAGTTCCTGAAGTAAATGCCTCCACCGTCTTGTAATATCTTCCTGACAGTTTGGTTAGTTTTGTGACTACAGAGCATATGCACCACGATCTGAATTGTCTGCTACAACCACAAATATTTGGAATGGCCAAAGATCTGTTCAAATGTTTGTATAGTCTATGGGACTTAACTACGGGGTCATCAGTCCCTAAACTTACAAACTACTTATCAACTAGCTATTACTAAGGACGGCACAAATATCCATGCCCGAGGGGGGATTCGAACCCCCGACCGTAGTGGCCGTGCAGACCGTGACTGTAGCGCCTCAGTCCCCTCGGCCACTGCGGCCGGCGCCAAAGAGCTGTCCCAAATATTGTCTTGCCATCATATCACCCATATCTACACCCATATTAGTTTCATTATGGTTAACTATTACGGTATGTGACTGGCATTATTTCCTTCAAGACAGCCATTATGATTTTCCTCTTCTGTTGCGTTAGGTAAAAACTACTGCGATATTTTTCTTTTGTTTCCCCTAAGAGTTCCAACTAATGTTGTGATACAACAAATTTTCAGCAAGCACTATGGGAGTGAACGTTTATAGACATTTGCCTTCCAGACAGAAAATATGGTCAAACCATATTCGATTTCACATACACTATGAATGAAAAGTAGCCAGTGTTTTCCTTTTCCCAACAACACTGACAACAGTGCGTCTTTCGGGATTAACAAGGCTATAAATGAGATTGTGTTATCTAGAAATTCAGATACAAACACTACCAAGAGGGGTAAGAGAAACCGTGGAGAATAATTCAAAAATGGTAGAAATATATTGACATACCTTAAGTAATAATACTAACAGATACATGTTGAACAAATATATTGACATTCATATCAAAGAAACGAGTGAAACTATAAATACAGGCGAAATCTTGTAATTGTGGCATTTGTGTTACTCTGGTTGACAGCAGAAGGACAAAATAGTTGGAGGAGGAGTTGTAAACTCTTACCTCTGGGTATAAGTACCAATCACTCCAAACACGATAAAACTGTGTGCAAAGCGAATGTAAGGGCACAACCCATGGTGGGATTTTCTGATTTGTCCGTGTGTGTACCTAAGAATAAGACACACTTGACAATTATCGGACTTTGGACAAACTAATTACTAAACGAAGAAAAATACTGTGTACAAGAATTATTCAGTATACGGTCGTCAGCCTGATTAGGCAATAAAACGTCCAAACTGTTACAACCTTATTCAAATCTGTTATAAATATTACTTTAAAACAACTATATACAAACAAGCAGCAAACGTTAAGTTTATGGTCGTATAAAAAACACTATGCTCTCTATGGAAGCAATGTGTAGGACAATGCAAACCAAATCACTTGTTTACTACCTAAATATAGTACTGAGTATGAAAGAAGTGTTTGCACTTTATCAAACAACAAAGAATTTTTGGACATAGATGCTCCTACTTCAGTCACTTCTTGATTGTGCACATAAACTACACAAAATTACCAACCACAAACCCATATTGAACTACCTTCTGATTAAGCATTGTATAAATAATTTTACGGGAATTTTACTGATAGATTTTCTAAAGATGTAGTGGTAGCACTGAAACTGGTACAGTACACTTTTCACGATTATCATTAATTTTAACAAACATAAATTACATTTGCTGATACTATAAGCTACGTTTATCATTTGTAAAAAATACCAGTACTATTTAATTGGCTTTTATAAAATTGGTGAGACAATATATTGATTTCAAGCAATCAATCATAGTTTACGATTACCAACTGATGAATACTGACACTTTAAATTGTTTACTGCGCCTCGGTTACACAGTGGTAGAGTGCCAGACTACAAATCCAAAGGTCCCGGGTTCGATCTCCGCCAGGTCCTAGGATTTTTATCTGTCACTTTCCACTTCTTTCACCTCTGGCAGTGTTGCTCATGTGAAAAATACCGAGTAGCACCGTGGTTCGGAACCCACGTTAAACTTTAGGTCCCCCTATAACTGGCTGGGTAAGTCAGTTCGAAGGTCGAAGGAAGGCAACGGCATACCATCTCCAAACAGGACCATGACTAGTAAAGCACTGTGGTGTTCAAACCAATCTTCGGATTGTTGACTGCTTTACCTTTTACTATTATTTCAATTATTTTATTTTAATTGTTCCTCACCAATTTCAATTTGAAATATGATGTGCTATCTTTGACTAGTGAGGAAACAAAATGCAACAGTCTCTCACTGCTTTTCAATATCTACTACAAAAATGAAACTAAACACTTGAAATTATTAATTAGCTCAGTAAGAAAATCATTTAACTTCTCATGTGTTCTCATCTAAGACACTATCATACTTTCACACTAGGATAGTATCCTGGCTATATATATATATATATATATATATATATATATATATATATATATATATATATATATATATATAGGGCAGCAATTAATTATCTTGGATCGCCACCATATTTCTCCAAAATATGGAAAATTAAAATGTTACTGATCAGCTATGATGTGATCATATTTTCAAACATATAATAAATATACCTACTCTATTGCATCAGTTGTACCAAACAAACAAAAATGTACTTGAAAAATTATTGGTAATTTGTGGAATTTACTATTCTGTTTCCTCTCCAAAATAGTGAAAAAGGAATGATCTTAAATGAAAGACGATCTGTCAAAATCAATTTATTATAATTAAACATAAAAAATAAATTAGATGACATATCCTATCATGTAAAAATCAAATGTTTGTACAACTTATGGGACTTAACTACAGGGTCATCAGTCCCTAAGCATACAAACTACTTATGAACTAGCTAAGACTAAGGACGGCACAAATATCCATGCCCGAGGGGGGATTCGAACCCCCGACCGTAGTGGCCGTGCTGACCGTGACTGAAGCGCCTCAGTCCCCTCGGCCACCGCGGCCGGCCTATCATGTAAAACAGGTAATGGTATTCAAATATTTTTTTTATAAATGTTAAAATATTGAGTCACAAAAATGACTGGCTGAGTCAAAGGTCGGAGGTTTTGCAAAACAGAATGCTATTAGATTGGCTACACAGGGGCTTGAAATTATCGTTAGCCCTAAGCTCCCCAGAGTAAATAGGCAGATCTTAAAAGAAAGAAAAAAATAAGGGACAGAATCCAACAAGTCTGATTCATATAACCCCCAGCAAGTGCGTCACCTTACCCACACAGATGATCATTGACGGCAGCGTCTCAGGCTTGCAGGCAGCAGGCGGTGGGAGCGGATGAGCTGAAATTTTTTTATCCGACCGTAATTGCTGCGACCTGTTACACAGGGTCGACATGTAACTTAACACAGCGTCGGCGTCGCTAGGCAGTTGCTGTGCGATTCTATCACACTGGAAGACTAATCAATATTTTGCATAGGTGACACAAACGCCACTTGGTAAACACAAGTTCTACAAGGTCCGAATCTTCGGAATCACGCACAAGTCTAACCAGAGGACCGTTTAAGACGATGTCCTCCCCGCGACTCTAAACGGAGTATTCCGTGTCTCCCGAGGTCCGTACACTTCGGACGCTCAAACAGGAGTCTCCCGAGGTCCGTACACTTCGGACGCTCAGACTCGAGTCTTCCGAGGTCCGTACCCCTCGGACGCACAGACAGGAGTCTACTCCCCTCGAGCTCTGCCGCAGCTCACGGCAAGTGACGGGCGGCCACACCCACGCGCAAAAAGACGCACCAATCTCTGCTAACGGCTAATAGTCAAACCAATCGGTTGGCGTAGTGCCGTTGATAAATTGTTTAGCTGTCATACCAAAATAATCTGCCGAATCAGGACGCATTCTCTGCGGCTGCCAAGAGGCTCCACCCACGCCACCAAATCTTCCCGCGGATTTCACCGTTCCCAGGGTGAAAACCCTGCAAGGAATTTCAGCTTTCTCCTAGCTACAGTCACACGACCTAAAAATGTTAATGTTGTGCTATATATACAGCCGCTGGAACCAAACCCATGGGGTGCCAGACGGGCAGAAAGCTTTCCTCTCAACCTAACCATTTGTCACACTATGTTCAAACTCTGATGATTTCAAGGAAGTTTTTTTTTTTTTTTTTTTTCGAAAATGCCTACGGGCAATACGTCTCCATAAACAGCCCGGGGCCCAGAGAACTCTACTATTGTTTGTATGCGGCAAATTCCTCTCTTGCGAAACGGCCGAATGACTAAAAAGGTAGTCCCCACTATCGCCCACTGTAAACCGCAGTATAGCATTTTGTAAAGCGTACCACACACTCTAAAAAAATTCTGCCAGGTATACTCCGCCGCCTGTAGCGTCGGCACCAAACAGATCAAGCCAGCCCCTCTCATCCTTCCCCGAAGGCGAGCGAAAGTTGGTGGGAGGGGGAGACCCCCAAGAGCGTCTCTGCTCTGCGCGGCCTGACCGTACCCAACACGTAAAACCACTTTTTAGCAGCCAAGCTCCGCCAATAATCATTAAATTCCCGATATTTTCATATAAACATAGAATGTACTACAATCCCAGGAGCCCATCACGCCTGATGTGTCCCCAAAGGCAAAGATATCAAAATAAAGAAAGATCTACAGAGAAAAATGTTACATATTTCAATAATTAGCGTAAAGAGAAAGATACAGTAATACATGGTTAGTATGAAAAATAGACTAAGTACAGCCCCCATCTCGCACCGTGTCAAGTATTCCGTGCTGCGTACGAGCACAACTGGAGGCGAATCGTCGTCAATCGTGGGTCCAGGCCAAAGTTTGGAAACCCTTGATGCAATTCCAAACCTACGATTTGCTGCCTCGCTCACGTGTCGCCATATACTTGATTACTCACTGGCTGTCTACTGTCGACTCTCTCATTAAGCCACGCTGTACGTATATCTGCCTCTTTCCTTACGCGCCAAAACTTGGTGTCTTCCACGTAAAAAATGTTCAGAATGTGTCTACTTCTAAATTACCCATGCTGGCAGCTGATGTTGATGATAACTCCGGAATATTAGTTTTGTTCTCTTTGGTGAAGGAATTTCGGAAAGCTATGTTAAACGATTCTGCTTTAGCAGAACTGTCGTCGGTAACAATAGCATTTCTATGCCGGCCGTGGTGGCCGAGGGGACTGAGGCGCTCCAGTCACGGTCTGCACGGCCACTATGGTCGGGAGTTCGATTCCCCTCTCGGGCATGGATATTTGTGCAGTCCTTAGAATTAGTTATTTCATAAGTAATTTGTAAGTTTAGGGACTGATGACCCCATAGTTAACTCCCATAAGCTATACAAAAATTTGAACATTCTTTCGTGTAGTGACGGTATTGATTGTGTTTTGCAGCCAGTATACTTTATATACGACCAGAATGGCTTAGGATTCTCTAACAAATTACGTGACAGGGTTTATCAAGCTTTGTTAAGCTTAAAGGACTCAACTGCGGGGTCATCAGTCCCTAAACTTACAAAGTACTTATCAACTAACTTATACTAAAGACAGCATTCTAGCCCCCGACGGGGAATGGCCTCTATAGCGCCTCAATACGGTCGGCCACTCCGCCGCGGCACAGGCCTTACACCATCTCGCTGGTGAATCCAGATCTGGACGTAATCACTTCAATGGAGGTCATCAACAACTTTATATTGAGCATAGTGCGCAAATGGTGGAGAGCAATGCGGGAGATCTATTGTAGAGGACCATATGTGTTAGTGTAAAGTATGTGATTTGATCAGCATTCAGTAGATGAATAATGGACAAGTAAAGCCTCTGAAGTGGGGCATGTCATGGGATTCAGTGCCCCAAAGCCAACTGGGTGCATTAACATCATCATGCATCTTTGCATGATGCACCTACACTGACACTACAGCTTCACTAATCAAACAATGAGTTGCATCACTTTGGTTACAAGGTCTCCTGAACACTGAAGGTGAATGCGTATATTTAATTAAAAACACAGTTCGTTAGATTGTCAATAAATGTACTCATCCCGCATCTTTATGTAAACAATTAAGCACGATGAGTGTCAGACTGACGGAGTGGGTAACACGTTCAATCAGTCACAACACTAAGAGGAAAAGAGATGACTTGAGTTGAATGTAGTTCTGCCACGCCAGAATAATTCTGAAATTTGATCATATCTGCATTATTGCTTTGTGAAAGGAATTCCGATACATCGCGGAATGAACCAAAGCTCTGTTGTTCGCATATGGAGGAGGTACAGAGACATAGGGACTGTCGACATCTTGCCTGTCTCTGGCTGCCCTAATGGTAGCATCGCTGATGACCGCTGCTTACGGATTTATGCTTGGAAGAACCCTGAGAGCAACGTTACTTAGTTGAGTATTGTTTTTCGTGCAGCCACAGGACGCCGTGATTCGACTAAAAGTGTACTTAATAGGCTGCATGACATGTGGCGTCACTTCCGACCTACATGGTGAGGTGCAGCTTTGTCAAAGTGTTCAAATGTTTGTAAATCTATGAAACGTAACTGCTCTGGTCATCAGTCCCTAGGCTTAAAACTACTTAGACTAAGGACAACAAATACACCTAAGCCCGAGGGAGGACTCTAACCTCCGACGGCGAGCAGCGGCACTCTCCGCAGCTAGACGCCTTGGAACGCTCGGCCATTCCACCTCGGCAAGCTTTGACTCATAGACATCATGCACCGTGGTACAGATGCGCCTAACAGCATTCTGAATTTATTCGTCAGAATTGGCATCAAGTGCTACTGAGAGATGACACTCCCATCTGACTTCAACCAGATAATTGTCAAAGACATTTTTGGAGGCAGCCTGGAAAAGCTGAACGTCTTAGGCACACCGTCCAGTGAACGGTGAACAGCATGTCATGATGTATACAGGAATCCATTAATGCAACAGGACGTGTCAACTAGTTCTAGGAATACTGATGTGTGCTGCAATCAGGAACACAAATTCAGAATGTCTTTATTGTCAGATAACTTGTCAATTTCTGTCATCATGAAATGTTCAAATGTTTGTAGAGCTAATGGGACTTAACTACAGGGACATCAGTCTCTAAATTTACAAACTACTTATGAACTAGCTTATTCCTTAAGACGGCACAAACATCCATGTCCGAGAGGGGATTCGAACCCCCAACCGCAGCGACCGTGCCGATCGTGACTGGCACGCCGCAGATCGCTCGGCCAATGCGGCCGGCCTGTCATCATGAGAAATGAAGGGGACTTTAATGTGGTTTCACTATACCTCTATTATATTGTATGTAAAGAATTTTGCATCCCTAACTAGAATCGTGGTGATGCATTATTTTTTCCCTGTGTGTACTTGTTAACTTGGGGGGAGGGGAAGGGACGGGAAGTGGTAACTTGTTTTGACGTAAGCCACTTCTCCTTTGGCTCTCTCTCGACTGTGGTCGACTTTTTGTTTTGTGGAGAAATTAGCCACATAGCTCAGAGTTGTCACTGGATTTGAAATAAGTTTTCTGGTGACATACACACCATTTTGCCCTGACTCAGTAAATGTAGTTACTCCATATCTGTCCTTAATCCTTGAGTGTTCCATTGTAGAATGGGAGCCGACTATAAAAGCAGTAAAAATCAAACAGAATATTTGGAAAGCTATGGGACCAAATTGCAGTTGTCATCATTCTCCAGACTTACAGACTACTTATATTAAGAACATAATATAGTAGGACTCGAACATCCGACGGGAAGCAGCCGCAAATTCCGCAGCAAGATGCCTTAGATCGCACGGTCATTTACACGCTCCAAGGTAGTAACATTTTAGCCGCTTCTTTCTTCCGGAACGGGGTGGATTGTCATTGATGGTGAGAGATGATTGCCCCAAACTGGCATCAAGTCCCTTTGGCTCTGGAGCAGAATCTGAAGAAGGAGCTAGTACAGTTACTTCAACATGCTCTGAGGGTTTATGTCTCTTGTAAGCTTAGTTTGCATCCTTTCGGTTGACTTAATCGTCTTGGGCTGTTTTATAGCGGCTACAGTAGACACGGCTGTGGCCGTGCTGTATTTCAGGACAGTTTGGGCATTTTAAGCTTCCAGGGACTCTACAATTTTAGTAAATGTAATTTATTCTGAAGGGGTTTGATGTGGGTGCTGAAGCTACTGTAGCCTTACACGTGCTTTGGCAAGTGTTAAGTGTTAGTACTAACACTAACAACCTTTGTTTTTATACAGGCATTGGCATTAGAAGCAGGCTTTTGCAGTGCAGAAGCGAAACATTCGGCAGAAAACAGAAGGCTGCATGCCATTAAATACCTTTTGAGCTCAGAATGTGAGATGCGCGTAGTGATCTCATTTTCCTGTATTTTCTTCTACTCGTGGTACACCCTGCTGGCCATACTCAAAACAGAAATGTTTACACACTTTGCAACTGACATACAAACACCACAGACTTGGGTGACCCATTTAAGGCAACGTATTGGATTTTGGAAAGATGACCATATGATCAATCGAAAGTTGCCCGCCTCGATAGCTCCTTGAGTTTTGGACGGTTGAAGGTGAGTGTAAGAAAGTCGCATTTTATTAACTCGCCGTTCATCTATTTCAAAGTGTTTTGGACACCAACGATGCCTTCTTGTGCCCACTCACCTCCAAATCTTAAGTTGAAATATCTTTCAAACTACACCTTTACTGCAGTTGAGGGAATTATGCTCTTCCGTCTCGATGGCACACACTAACTGCATGTAACATATTTGAAGTTCCTGGTTGTTGGGGAGCAGACGTTTAGACCTACTACACTATTCCATTACACAAGTACTTCACAGATTTTAAATTACCAGCTATTCACCTAAGCATTTTGGGTGTAAAATGATGACACCTTTCTCAAAATTATGTTATGCCCTTTCAGTGTTAAAAACATACACTGATTAGCAGCATGTATTCTGTTATTATACGTGACAATTTTTTTCTTATTTCTTATTTAGAACTGCCATCCGAGCTCTCTCACTTGATTGTTCATTAATAACCCCAACGGTAAACCCATCCCGCCGTGTGACCTAAGGCGTCATGCTACGGACTGGGCGGCCGTTACCGCCGGAAGTTCCATTCCTCCCTCAGGCATGGGTGTGTGTTGTCCTTAGTGTAATTTAGTTTGAATAGTTTGTAAGTCTAGGGACTAATGACCATATCACTTTGGTCCAATAGGTTTGAAAACGTTTGAACATTTGATTTTGAACACCCATTCCACTGGGAGCTGGAAACGTGAAGTTTCAAAGGATCCATCTTTGTTCCACGAGCAGTTAGGTAAAAAAAGTTTCTTCCAGATAGAGCCCCACATAATTGGGTATTCCTTACGCAACTGATGTGCGGCAGTATCCCCAGAGGTTGAACGCTAGTGACTGTTCCATGTCAACAGTGCGCTGAACACCTTGGGTCTCTGGGTTGTTCTTTTATATGGAGGTTCTGACCTTCGTCGCCACCCACGCGGTTAAACCAAGATCCCTTTTCGCTTCGACACCAAAAGTTAAACCGACGTGCCATACGGCGATCATTGGAACGTACTCAAAATGAAACTTTCACTCTGGAGCGGAGTGTGCGCCGATATGAAACTTCCTGGCAGATTAAAATTGTGTGCCGGAACCGGGACTCGAGCCTGGGACCTTTGCCTTTCGTGGGCAAGCGCTATCCCGACACGACTCACGATCCCGCCTCAAGACTTTACTTCCGCCAGTACCTCGCCTCCTATTTTCCAAACTTCACAGAAGCTCTCCTGCGAACATTGCAAGACTAGCACTCCTGGAAGAAAGGATATGGTGTAGACATGGCTTAGCCACAGCCTAAGGGATGTTTCCAGAATGAAACTATCACTCTGCAGCGGAGTGTGCGCTGATATGAAATTCCTAGCAGATTAAAGTTGTGTGCAGGAAACGGGACTTGAACCTGGGACCTATGCCTTTCGCGGGCAAGCGCCAGTAAGTTTCATATCAGGGCACACTCCGCTGCAAAGTGAAAGTTTCATTCTGAAAACATCCCTTAGGCTGTGGCTAAGCCATGTCTCCACCATATCCTTTCTTCCAGGAGTGCTAGTCTTGTAAGTTTAACAGGAGAGCTTCTGTGAAGTTTGGAAAGTAGGAGGCGAGGTACTGGCGGAAGTAAAGTTGTGAGGCCGCATCGTAAGTCGTGTCAGGATAGCTCCTTGGTAGAGCGTTTGCCCGCGAAAGGCAAAGGTCCCAGGTTCGAGTCCCGATTTCCGCACACAATTTTCATCTGTCGGGAAGTCTCACTGTAACGTACTTATTGTTAGAGGCTACGATCACTGCGAGCTGACTGCGCAAACCGGTTCCATCTGAGGTACCCCAGGTAGTCCAAACCTGTAGGCATCAAATGAATGCTGAGACGTCTGAGGGGTAGCCTGCCTGAGACGGGTAAAGTCGCGTGACGCGAATACACTCTGTCCAGCTTATTTCGCATTGTCCCGCAAGGCCCGAACCACAGATTAACATTCGTCTGTGCCCGAACCGACCCGGCCGGCTGTTCTATACCAAGACCACCTGGCAGACTTTCGGGCTGACAGCAGCTCACGTATCGCGACGAAGATTGAACTCGAGGACAAAGTAGCTGATTGACGGAGTCAACACCAACCGTAATTTACAGATTTGCTGATCGCTGAAGTGTATGCCGGCCCATTGTCTTGGACAAAATGAAGAAGAAATTAATTATTATTGGGTTTCTTATATAGACTGTTGTAATTTACTTTTTTGCAGTTCTGTTCCTCATCAAAAAGGTCAAGCATTTTCACCTAGCATATATTGTGACAGTCTGATAAACATAGTAATTTCGATATTGAAGGAAAAGTTCCAACAGCTGACTAAAATCAATCGTTAACTTCGTCTACATGATGTGAGCGACGGTGAGAACTTAAATTGTAAAAACAGTAAAAAATATTTGCTTGTGAGGTAGAATTGCTACTAAGTTGAGCATGTAAGTCCTCCAATAATCAGGCAACGAAGTTGGTGAAAATGTTACAGTCACGCCCACAGATGAATTGGCACTTTCACAGTATTTTCATGTTTTTAATCTGAATAATATTACATACGATAGATGACAACTATAATTACTGCAGTGACTGTAGTTTCATCGAACCAACGGAACTGACGATTGATATATGGTTTAAATTTGTCTTATTTATGTTGGCCAGGTTTTAGATTAACGTCATATAGGGAGAGCTATTTTTCTGAATGGTAATGGTTGAGCACTGTGATCACAGATACGTATCTAATCAAATAATGGTGAGATACGAACTAACTCGGTGGGTAAATGTGTAAACGTTAAGCAAGAAAGGAAAAACAATACTGTTAGAAAGTATCTATAGATGAAGAGGTACTTTTGTACGGAAATTAAATGTAAAGCTTAACATGAAGCCGTCCGAATGGAAAGCCTGTGTGTACATGAGAATGAAACGCGACAAATTAACCGACTACTGTTTACCTAACTGCTACACTGCTGCCAAATACTTCAGATAAAATGTTTACATGAGTAGAAATTGACAGTCTCGAAGAGGCACTCTTTTGATTTTCGTTTTTTGTTTATGTGATAAAGATTCGCTAACTGGAGACAATGTAGTAGCGTTAAAATATCTAGAGTCAATGTGTTTCTACAATTTCGATGTCAGTGCATTGCCTCTGACCTAGTGATCTAGGACAAAGCAAGACCATATTGACCTGTCCACTTGCTTGTTCTTCTCCTGTTGTCTCAATAACAATAAACTGTATGCAACTTGTATTTCCTGATACAGTTTTATTTCTGCTTCTGCTTCTGAGGAAGATAAGCTACAATAGCCCAAGTATATTAATTTGGGAGTACTATTTTCAGTATCACTAGAATACAAAATTTGTGGAGCTTCCAGTGAGTTGATCATGCTTTAATTAGTTGTTTCTGCCACGGATTGCGGGCAAAATCGACGCAAACGTATCCCTTTTACCGACAGACGCTTCTGTATGACACGCGTGCACGTTCGTCACGGGCGCTACGATTGATCTTACTTCTTATGGCTTCTGTATCAACTTTGGTCTCATTTATTAATTAGGTATTGTCCATTCAAGGACTACTGCATTCTATGGATAGCAGAAAGAATTGCAATATAGTTCGTCTTCTTAAGCAGATAAGCTACCCATAGAATACGTCAGACAAAAAGGTATTCATATTAATCCCCAGGATACGTGGAAATTCGGTAGTGTGGAAATTCGTTTCGGGCACACAGTATGCAGAATGTAAAGAATTCCTGTGCATTTGCTGCGTAAAACTGTGAATTTATATATTTATTTAAAACTTTCTCTTGAATTTCCACGGTAGAGAGATACTGGTGCTTAACCGTTACACAACAAAAATCAAGTGAGCAGACTCTAACCTATCCAGTAACGTCAGACACAAAGACTGCACGGTTATTTTCAGTCGATCGTTTGAAATGTTCTTGCATTTAATTTTGTTGTCGCTGCCAGATTCTGTCAGCTAGCTCATCAGTTTGTAGATGTCGGTGTCCACTGTTCAAGATCATATCTTGCGAATTTCAACATAATTTTTTCCAGTCCATCGATAATATAAAAAATATTTCTTCATTTCCTGAGGAGTTCAAGAAGTCAAAAGTAAACAGTGTCTCGGTGATGGATTCTGCGATTTCGAAGCTGATTTCTAATAATACAATTTTACCATAAGGCAATATTAGATTGTAATCTCTGATTATATAACCAAGGATTCTGAAATGAAGGCCCGACTTTTATGCACATAACAATTTCCTTATAGTGGAGTAAACACAGGAATATACATGAAAAAGAAAAACCTTCCAAAAATGGAGACATACAGTATTAGGATTGGTGAATTTAACAGGATGCTGCATTTGTTACCGATCAGGCCAAAGTTATTCTATTAACTTTTGGATGTTTACCATATGCTGAAAATGCTCAAACTAAAATGTTTGTAGCCACGGCGGAATGGCCGAGCGGATTGAGGGGCTACGCTACGATGAACAGGGCCGTTCCTCGTCGGGGGTTCGAATCCCCCTTCGGGCATGGATGTTTCTACTGTCTTTAGTATGAGTTAGTTCATAAGTAGTTTGTAAGTTTAGGGACTGATGACCCAGCAGTTAGGTCCCATAAGCTTAACAAACATTTGAACAAATTTTTGCCGCGGTGGATTAGCCGTGCGTACTGGGGCGCAGTGCTGTGGTGCGCGCGGCCGTTCGCCGTTGGAGGTTTGAGTCCCCCCTGATGGCGTTCACTTGATAATCCAGCATGGAAAAATGGAGCGCTTAGATTGCTGTAAAGGAGACGCTTGATTACCTTTTGGAAGATATTGAAGAGTTAGAAGCCCCGTCACTGTTAGCAATACTAGAAATAATTTGAGGTTACAATTTGAGAATTAATTATTTAACAGTAGTTTCTTATAAATACAGTCGTCTGATTTCTGTTTCATGTTCCTTATTTCCTGAGAATTACACTGATCAGCCAGAACGTTTTGATCACATACCTGCTACAGGTATAAACGCGTCCAGACTTTGGAAACTTTACCTTATAACTTGCAGACAGATATACGGTTGGCGTATGTAGTATCATTGAGCGTGTTGTCCGAGTTTATAAGGGAAAACTCGCACGATCTCTCTCTGTTTTATCGTCGGCTGACTGTGATGCCTCGGAGGTTCGGCACAATTATTGAGGAAAATGCAAGACCTGTCGGGTATTCGATGACTGAAGTAGAGAGTGTCTTCAAAGAGTGGCGAAACAACGGAGAAAACATGTCCAAACGTGGAATGGGTGGGCGGCGTTACCCCATTACAGCTGACGGTCGTTGTAAACTGGGCATACTGGTAAAACAAGCCATGTGGCAAGCTGTGACGGATCTAATATCAGGGCAGGCCGAGGTGACTGAGGCGCTGCAGTCACGGTCAGCACGGCCACTGCGGTCGGGGGTTCGAATCCCCCCTCGGGCATGGATATTTGTGCCGTCCTAGTTCGTAAGTAGTTCATAAGTAGTTTGTAAGTTTAGGGACTGATGACCCCGTAGTTAAGTCCCATAAGCTTAACAAACATTTGAACATTTTTTCTAATATCAGGCTACGCTGGGCAAAGTAAAACCGCCCTCACATGGGTCATGCTGTCCTAACGTGGCGCAGAACAGACATGCTCTCTGTCTAGCTATAGAACGCTCTGAAAGGACCTGCTACATCCCACGGAACGTGCTGCTAATTGTGTTTTGCGACTGCTGTGCTCGATGCGGGGTTTACAAAGATGATATTCGTAAAATTACACGATGTCTTTTTGCGATCGTCGAAAAAAAGAAAAAAAAAAAAGATTTGAAACTGTAGAGCTATCTTTCTTATGCTTCCACGTGGCATGCAATACTCTTCCGGAAATTATTTTTTTCCCAAGGAACAGAAAAAACGGTACATTTATCTGACACCAGATGAGCGATTTGACAAAATATACGAACAAATCACTTTCGGCAAAGCATCATAAAACAAATTGTCAATGGTGAAATACATCATCTGCACCAGCTCCACTTATCTTGCTCTCTTACATTCCTACTTTCCACGTTGTACCTATTCTGCATATTAAAATGATTACCTTGGCATTTCTTCGGAAATAATAGGTTCTGCCTGATACATTTTACTTATTCATACACGCGAAACAAGTGGACAATGTTCGTTGTGATAATTTTTCCTTTTACTATTCTACGTAAACATTGTTCTCTCTCACTGTATCAGTTTCCGTAACCACGCGCTAGCAATATTCTCTTTGCACTGTGAAACTGGACTATTCCAACACTGTACTGAACTGCAACAGAATTGGACACCGCGGGGAAAACCGATTAACGTAGGGTACTGTCTTCAAATATGTTTCTTTATTTGTCTTAGCATGAAACACTGAACAAATTCTCTCGTGGACAGAGATTGTTCTTGTTTCTAATAAATAACGTCGAGTACCGGATATTATAATTGTATTAAATTAACAAATAAGTTACATAAACCGTAATCAAACCAAATCGTTTAAATATCTGGGAGAGTGTAGATGAAAACCTTTTATATACATCTCTTTTCCTCCACAACTCGTGATGATAACCACCAAGTTAACATGTCATCATAAAAACAAATAACAATGAATATAGGACAATATACTTAAATTAGCAAGAAAGAACCAGAAACATTAAGGAAACGAAAAAGGAAAGAAGTAAAAGTATTTGGATAGTATATAGGCGCGAACGTGGCCTTCTAGTAACTTCTACATCGCAGCCTGCAACGCTACCAACTACGCTACTTCTGCACTTCTGCCGCCTCTCCTGTTATATTAAACATCTAAAACATGTTGTAACATGTTATGTATTTATGACATAGCATCATAAACACGCTCCTTTGACAGAATGGCGTTCTAATATACTAAAGGAACGACATTCTTTCACGTTATACAAATTATATCACTGACAAACATTAATTACGATGCCCTTTACAACTATGAAAATGTATGAAAATTATAATACACAATTTTGTGTTTGTTCCAAAGGTTTGTTTATTTTGTTAATCGATTTTCGGCTTATTAGGCCATCATCAGACATTTACTGAAGTTCAGTCAAAGAACGTGTGTTGTCAATAAACCAGATGAGATGTTACACACAGAAAAGTAAATTAACTTCTTTGATGGAGGTTGCAAACTCATGACTCCACTTATGCTGAACTTGTTCTGAATGAGGGCCACAGATACCAACCTCCGTCACACGTACTCCACATAGCCAGCAAACCTCAGAAACTAAATCTACTAGAGGCCTTAGAAATAAAAATCTGGCTCACAGTCCAGGCTTAATATTAAATGATCAGACAGTCCTCAATACATCACCACTTCTGAACCCACACTAAGACACAGAATATCTATCACAAAGGCTTTGTATCTTTCTTTGTTAGTACTAATATTTCAAATTATTCTGCACGCTGTCCTTACAATAATTCTTTATTTAATTGTGAACACTATAATTGATTACGTTTATTTTCACCGTTTTTCACTTCGAGTGCATACCTCCTATTTGTTAAGCTTCACAATTCTCCAATGAACCCCACCTCTATCATCCTATCCCACCCCTATATTTTTGTTTATTTGTTTATTTAGTTATAATAGTGCCAGGTTTCTAATATTTCTAATATTTGTGTCATCTTATGTTTTGAAGAACCCTTAAAACATTACATTCTTGTTTAATTTTATTTTTATTCACTGTAGTCATGTTGTAATTATTTATGTTTGCACTGTTTCTCTGTGCACAGTATTTATGTTTCCTTTTTAGTACTATTAATTTACAGATTTCATTCAAATATTTATTTACACTGTAAATGCTCCATCAAAGAAGTTAATTTACTTTTATGTATGTAACATCTCTTCTGGTTTATTGACAACACAAGTTCTTTGACTGAACTTCAGTAAATGTCTGATGATGGTCTAATAAGCCGAAAATCGATTAACAAAATAAACCTGTAGAACAAACAAAATATTGCATATTTTAATCTTCATAATGAATTTGTTCTACCAAGAAGCGACGGAAGAATCAGTTAACATGAAAATGTTGTTTCCGGTAATTTATTATAAGATATTGTATGTTGACGCATTTTCTAAAGTTCCTAAATTTTCTGGCACTTTAAAAAAGATTGTATTCATACAGTGTACGCTACAACAAAAGAAGGCACGAAATAGAGTTCCGTTTGCAATATACTGGCTCAAAAGTTCTACTTGTCACTTCAAAACCAGGTCGCTTCTCATGGGCCACGTACCAATCTAGGGAGGAAAAATCTAACATGGCAGATCCTTCGTTCCACATTTTGCAGGGCAGTGTAACGTGGAATTTCACGCTGCGACGTCACCACCTCCTCCTCGACGTGCTTCCGCGTCCCGTGAGAGGAAGGCTTAAGTGTCTGACATACGTCGTTCCTCTGTAACCGACGACCCAAGCATGTATCAATGCTAACACCACGACATCGGCAACTGCTAATTAAATGGGCACATGACCATCGTCATTGGACCTGGACACACTGGCAGAGCGTTGCGTGGTCTTATCAATAACGATGATTCCTTCATCGTATCGACGGAAGACTGCGAATCCGTTGTCTTCGTGGGGAACAGCTCCTTGACGCCTGTACTGCGGGACCGAGATACGGGCATGTGACTCCTTCTTGAAATCGTCTTAGATCTGGTCTTGTGTCATCTCTTAGTCATAACATATTTTTTCTCATTAAGTGCAGTATTCCTAAAATGACCCGATTGGCATTGAGAAAATTGGAAAGCCCACTAAAACGGTGAATTTTAGTCATACGATGACTGTGATATAAACCCACACGACATTGTACTGTTGATTTTAACATTCACTAACAGTTATATATTCTTTGGACATTCTTGTTTAGGAAAATAGTCTAGAAATTTTACATAGCACCGTAATATACAAATACAGGTATAAAACTCCTGAATATTTGCTTTTAAATTTCCTAAGCAATGAGAAGTGCCTTAAATTGAGATGAAACTTGCTCATAGAGATTCGGATGAGACAGCGATCACTATATACGTGTATTTTCATGAGGATCCTTTTGATGAAAGTAAACACTACATACGATAATTACTACTCTATTAGTTCACTATTAGCTACATTGTTCTGTAGCTTTAAAGTAATACTATGTACAAATGAGGAAGGTATGGGTGGTAGGAATAATAATGGAAGGTGGGGAGAATCTTATCAGGTTTTGCCAATATAAATAAAGATATGGAGGATAAAACGTGGCAGGGTTTTGTCAGATGAAATGTGTTGGTGGGGTCAGAAAATGATAAGATAGATGGTATGGCAGCACTTTATATCAAATGATATAAGTGGTTGACCGTTCAAAAGCTCATTAATTCAACTCTAAGATTTAATTCCAGAGTCCAAAATTCACGTGTGAAACCCCTCCAAAATAGTAATAAAGGATACTATAACTAAGAAGAATAATGTCAAGATTTGTAACTCAAATAACATTTATTCACTAATGAATTTTGTGGAAATAACTGAAAGGCAAATTATATACATAAATAAACATAGTTAAACAAATCGATTATAAGTATTGCTATTCTATTCTATGGTAAATGACTGGCAAGTCATAGGATACTATCGTCATAAATGTAGAAAACGAATCGTATTTACTGAGAAACATCAGTGTAGTTGGGAGCAGTATTTCGGCCCTGATTCCTAAATAAATCGTCTTCCCATAGAAAAGGTAACAAACTGTGTGGCTTACTAGCGAATGCAAGAAGTGGTACATTACCAAACATGTGATTCGGCAAAGAATCATTGCCGGCGGCTGTCTGTATCACCGCGCAGTGAGAACTTTAAATCGTTGCCACGGAAAAGAATAACGCTTCACATTTGAGACGCAAAAAACAACCACTATCAGCCACTGTAGCCAAGGTAGGGCTAAGTGTCGACGATTTCACTAGTTTGGCTATGTTTTGCTACTTCAGCCAACGTGTATTTCTATACACAATTGCTGAATGCTCAGGTGACACCCGAACTGCCAGCATCATTATCAGTGCTTCGATACGAGTAATTAAAGACAGGCTGTCCTATTCGCAAACATTCAGCGCAAAGGTTCAAGTTTTGGAACAAGGTCTGAGAGTTTTACTGAATTCTAAGTCCAGCGAAACGAAAGAAGCAAACAAAAGCAGAAGAGAAAAGATTGCTCTTAGTAGCGTCCGCTCTCTCCCCTGCTTAACTAGGGTCTTTCAACTGAAGTTTTCTCTCTCCTGTCCTGATCGAGTGCAAGTCAAGGGCCATGCCCGCACTAAAGCAAACGCTCCATTCCTCGCGATAGCAATGTCTCGCCAATGTCAGATCACGCTGAGGGCATTGAGAAGTGGGAGACCATCTCTCATTATTATTTATCCATTTCACTTGAAACTAATCATACAATTGTTGCATTATACGCCTTATGTGATTTGCCAAAGGCTGAATATTCGGTGCAAGGCAGTTCTAGGAGGAAAATGGCAGTCTTGTTCGGCTATCTGGTGGCGCGACCGAGGAGCCAGTTCTTTGGAGGACTGCGAAAGGAATACCCGGCCGGCCTTTAATGCCTTACCTTGGTTAGCTACCGGGGGCGGAGGCAGCAGTTTTGCCAGTGCGAGTAGCGCTATCTAAGCGAAGTGAGCTTTTAAAATTGTCTTACAGCATTACTGAATTGTGGCAGGATGGAGGCCAGTATTGTGCGAATTATCCTATTTCTCTCTGATTTTAGAAAAGATACGGCTGCAATGGTCCGTCCTCCTCATTTCACAAGGAGAGGACGTCCAATCTTTGTTTTCCAAAATGACAGCACCCTGTGACTATTACATCTGACGCCGGGAAGGCAGACAGCAGAAGGAAGTCAGTTTGGTGGTTTTTTTAAAGGACGGTAAATTCCAGCAATAGTGGTCCTGGGAGCGTGTTATGGCACGCACAGCGAGGTGGCGTGAGAAAAGACGCAAGGTAGCGAAGGGAAGAGCTGGAGGAACACACAGTCGTCTCTGTTTGGCTCCTGAGCAGAATTAGACAGTTTTCGAAATCTGTTACGAGAATGTGCTGGTCTGACTGGTCGGGGCTGGGAATAGGGTGTTTCATTGATTTTCTGAGAGATTATGGGGCGTGGTCCACATTGGAGAGATAGAGAGAAAGAGAGAGAGAGAGACAGAGAGAGAGAGGGAGAGAGGACTCTGCACAGACAGCGGAGGGAAAGAGTCGGTGTTGCGCTTCCGGAGGGTGCGGATGAGGCTTGGCGCTTTGCCTCCTAAGGGTGATTACGTGTAGTAGAACGCTCATTTTGTTTGTCTGGAACTTATGGACATAGTGCAAACTTTGGAGATTGCTCTGAACTTTCAAATGAAGCAGAGAGTTCTTGTGAAACGAGAACAAGGTCAGCCTCCTTTATTAGTAGCACCGAAACTCTAATTTCGACTTGCTTATCTTTCTGGAGTCATCTTGGCCTTCAGTATTTTACGCATACTAGTTTGTGTTGTCGTTAGTATAAGTTAGTCCATTAGTAGTTTGTAAGTTTAGGGACTGATGACCCGCAGTTACCCCATAAGCTTCACAAACATTTGAACATTTAAACCAGTTTACTCAGACTGACGTGGAACAGACATTGTAGAATAATTTGAGATCGTTGGCACTGCAATCTACCGGTAACGCAGAGGCTGATTTTAGAAGGTAACAGCTTCGGATTTTTGGAGCCAGACATTCGTTCGTGGATGCCAATATTACAGCTATCAGCAGGCAGGCGCCACTCCACAGCTAACCACCGAGATCACACCGCCATACCACGTTTGGGTAAATTACCGCCTGATCATGCCTGCAACAGACAATAGTAACATCAGTTTTCTCATCATGAGGGAAAGAGTGTTAAATAGAACCGTGCACTGAATATTTCGTACATACAGATTACTTGGTTGTAACAAAATAGATACACTAACAAAATATCGAACTTCCTAGGGGCTGATTTGACTTGATGGTCAGTGGTAAGAATTTCTTCACTGCTATCATGTAAATGTATAGAACAGCTGTAGAATTAAGATTCACCTGTGTTCGTTTCTAATTTTTGTGTTTATTTAACTTTAATCTTTACAATTGTTGTTGCTCGTGTATGTTTCTTGATACGAACATTGATCCGACTACAATAAAAAAATCGATGATCCGGTGTCCTCAGATATATCACTTATAGTATTTAGAATCCAGTCACATATTTTTGAGGAGTAAAAATATCATATGAAATGTCAGTTGCTGACAAACTTATAAAATACAGGAGATTAGATTGTGTTGCGCATTACAGGGCCAAACGTAAATTTAAAAATCTTAATATCAGAGTCGTCATGGTAATTTGCATATCATGAAAAACAACATAATTTAATAGTCACAAGCAACGTGAAATTATCAGGGGTTTTGAGAGTCAGACACACCTGTCCTTCATCCCTCTCGTACCATACGTCCTTTCTTAAACACCCCAAGACCTTTCATTTGGCGATCCCTGCTCGGATTCCATTTTTCCACATTTATTCTTACCACAACAACCTTTCAATATGGCTTCCTACAACTGATAAAAATCTTAGAATGATAAAATCAGCGAAGCTCCTGCTTTTGTGTAGTTGGAGTGCTGTCCCATGTTCCGCGTACCCACGAAAGAACGATGCCGCATGGGACGCTGCAAACACTGACGCCTTCGGTAGATTTTTTGTCTAGCAACCATGAACTCAGTGAGTTTCACCTCGTACATTACTGCGTGAGTAGCCTGCAGTGATCTGTAGCGTTACCTAACACTCCACTGCAGGCAGTCCCAGCGGATTGGCGTCAACATAATGACCTCAGACGTCTCAAAACACAGCAAAATCCATTCACAACTCGGATGGACCAACAATGCTACTGACTCGCTCAAAACACACGGAGTGTTCAGTCAGCAGGAAGCTCCCTCCCCTCTCCCCCCCCCCCTGCCTCCTGTGGACATAGGACAATGCTTTTCGGGCGGCAGACGTCTGCTGCCGATGGCAGGTATATTTCTCAGAACTCACGTACTATGACCGTGAATAATGATTATACACATTCACGTATGTCAGGCCACACGTTGCTGATGGTAAGGGAAAACCTGCCTTGGCACTCTCCTGCTTTTCACAAAGTCCGTCCATACTGTAACGTTTTCTCTCCCCCACAATTTTACAGGAAGAAATTAATAAAGGCAAACAGACATAAAGATACTTATGAAAATCAGTGTGTGTTTCACCTTAAACCCTTCACTAACCCACACCCTTAATAATGGGGAGTGACACTCCTAAAATCTTGGTGTGACACTGGTCAGAGGTTGCCTGCAGGTCACTTACTTATATCCAACATAATTCAAATATTTCCCACTTTTCTCCATTCATACCAAGGATATCATTCACACTCTAACTTCTATTTCATAAGAGTTTGTTGATTGTGTTTTGGTCTTCCTAACTTCTTTGGAACTTACATTGTACAATGCTACGCAATAGAATATCCATACAGTATTTTAATGGATAGAGGACCTTTTATAAGGCATGCTGACAATTCCCAGGCAACCTCCAATATGGTATTTTCCCAGAATTTCAGACCCTTGACCATTAATACACATAAACCACACACTAAGAAAGAGACTCTACACAATTTTCTTTGTCAACATCCACACTCCCATTGTTTCGTAAAACGTAGTGCAATTGAAAAATTGAGGATACTAATACAAATCAAATACACATTCTGTTTTAACTGTTATATGTGTAAAAAATTTTTAATCTCATGATCTAGCATGTATCATTGTTTTCAGTGACCAAGAAGTAAATGAATATCAGTGATTAGAAGACGTTGTGTTCAAGCTAAGATAATAGCACATACAGTGACATAATGAAAAGATATCGTAGGTATTACTAAGTGTGTACTGCTTTGTAATCTTACAGTCTAATATGCTTTCCTGTCTATAGTCGCCGGCCGCGGTCGCCGAGGAGACTGAGGCGCTCCAGTCACGGTCTGCACGGCCACTACGGTCGCGGGTTCGAATCCCCCCTCGGGCACGGATATTTGTGCCGTCCTTAGTTGTAAGTAGTTGATAAGTAGTTTGTAAGTTTAGGGACTGATGACCCCGTAGTTAAGTCCCATAGACTCTACAAACATTTGAACATTTTTTGTCTATAGTCACAAAGAAGATATAAACAATAATAATTTTGTAAAAATTTCGAAGTATGAATAAATTTTCTCAAAGGACATTTGACAGACAAAGCCTAATGTGTGTATTATTTCATGTGTAGTGATCTGTTTTCTTGTGATATAAATTTGGCTTTAGTGTTTCTGAGTACATTTTGGATATGTGTCAAATGTAGACAACATTTAAATTTAGCCACGGTGGAGTAGCCGAGCGGTCTAATGCGTCTCGCTGTGGAGCGCGCGGTTGCTCGCCGTGGAGGTTAGAGTCCTTCATGGGGCATGGGTGTATGTGTTGTCCTTAGGTTAGTTTACCTAGGTTTAAGTAGTTTGTAAGCTACGGACTGATGACCACGCAGTTTGGTCCGATAGATTTACAAACATTTGAACAATTTTGAATTTGAACTTAAATTTAGATAACATACATCTATGTTCTACCTGTCCTCCAAATGTTCTCTTGAGGAGGTTTTTAACATTATGCCACACGTAACTCATTTTCATCATGGTACCATTTCCCACATTTTTGCAACTGTGGCAGATAGTGGGTACTGTCGTTCATGGCAGCTATCTGGTGAGACACATGAGGGCTTCCTAAATATGGAATAGTGTCTCCACTGTCACTGTCATCAGTTCAGTGCATGTCATGGTCAATACGTGGTGTTGGCCTGTGGTGGAACGAGCTAGTATTTGAAGATTTGCAGTACTATGCCATATGTCAGTGTTATCACAGTCTCGGGGGATTTATCTTTGTGGACTGCGTGTGCGGCGGTACCTGCCCCTAGGTCGGCATTAACGGGCTACGGATCGTGGCGGCTCGCAGCAGGGCAACATTTGTAAAAGTCCGCGACAGATCAGATAGCAGCTTGTGGCACGTTTCGGTGTCTGTGAGGATTAGTAAGTCAGCTGTCGGCACATGCTTTCGTTAGGGTTGGGCTCCAATTCCAACTACTCCTTCAACTACTCCTCTCCCTTCTATATATGAATACATACATACACGCGCCAAGTTTCATGGTGACTGGTCATAAGGTGTCAGAGTCGCAGGGTACCCTCCACCATGCTAAATTCACTGCCGTGCTGATTATAAAAATCTCATTCATTAAAACATACATTTATGTGCTGTCATCCATGGTGACCAGTCAAACAATTTGGATATTTTATGTAACGTGCCCTCCGCCATGCACCTATGGAGGCTTACGAAAGGTAGCTCATGTATTAATTCGGGGTATAAGTTATCTTAATTCCAAATTTCGTTAAACTCCTTCCAGCCATTTCAGCGTGAAGAGTAACAGACGTGTTAGTTCAATTTAAGGTACACTCCGCCATGCATCGTGCGGTGGAATCCTAAAGGCAGCTAATGCGTTAATTCACTGTATAAGCTACCTGCATTCCAAATTTCAGTCATTTCCGTCCAGCTGTTTCAGCGTGAAAAGAAACAAACCTATTAACACATTGTAAGGTACCCTCCGCTACGCACTATACGGTGATTTACGAAAAGTAGCCCATCTATTAACAAGATATGAGCTACCGCTCTCCCAAATTGCTTTCCTATCCGTCCAGCCTTTTCAGTGTGAAGGCGTAAGAAACGAATTACCTAATTCTAAAGCACCCTCTGCCATTCACGATACGAAGTTAATTTTGGTATGCCTCTAACCTTCGCGCGAGTGCAAACAATGAGTTGACAAGTTTTATCGCAATGTGATGTACGGTATGGCTCTGCATAAAATACGAACAAAAAGAAAAACAAACAAACTTTACTTACTATATATTACATAATAATCTGTGCCTTTAGAGTAGAGTCAGTCTGTTGGCACAAAGAAGCTGCAGTGTGGTTTAAGTGTATTGTACTTAACTTAAAAGTCATTTTCGCTTTTCTTACCTTCGGCAAAGAAAAATATCTTTTGTTGTTTTTTTGTTTTTTGTTTTTTTTTTTTTAAAGCTGTGATACCATCTACAAACCAACTACGGGACTGATGACCTCGCAGTTTAGTACCCTTTATATACATCAACAACAATAAGTCAACTTTCGGAAGACTTTCACTGTTACACCTAATAAAATTATTTTCCTGTCATTCGTAAAAGGGATCAATGTTTTTTTCTATCAGATGAAAGGTAAATGTACGCAAAAAAGTAAGTAAATTTCTTTATAATGTCTCTAACACTGCTAAAAACAGATTATGGTTTAGTGTTCCGTCAGAGAGAGGATCTGATAGTATTTTGTCAGGGATGTGTCCTTTTAAAGGAGCCATACAGTGCTTCCAAGTAGTGATTTACGGAAATCAGAGAAAACATAAATCAGGATGGCCGGATGCGGGTTTGAACAACCGTCCTACGGACGCTAGTCCAGTATCTTACTATTGCGCCCCCTCGCTCTGTGCTATAACACACATTCAGCTTCGTTTTCTTCGTGTTCTGTGATGTCACCAGAGCTTCAGCTCATAACACAATGTTTTAGATCACATGGCTTAATATTGAAACTTAATGATATTTATGCTTTAGTTTCAGAGATATAAGAGCTATTTTGTGAGATTAATGACCTAAATTGCTATTTGAATCTTAGAATAATTCAGAACAAAAATGTTTCAAAACATATTTTAACACTAGCGGACATGGTAATGTTTCGCATTTGCAAAATATGCATTAGAAGTGGATATACATCCTACTCTCCATTCCTTAATCTCTCTTCCCTTCACTTCCCCCATCTGCTCCTTAGCTCTTTTTCCTCTTAGCCTTTCCACTGTATTAGTTACCTTAAAACCTGGCATTGCACGGTTATTTATTTATCCGAATATGTTCAAGTGTCTCTAAATCAAATGACCAAACTACTATGCTCATCAGTCCCTACAAAATACTTAAAGTAACTTACACTGAGGACACCACACACACACCTATGCCCGAGAGAGGACTCGTAACTAGGGCGGGAGCGTCCATCCAGTCCGTAGCATGATGGCTTAGACCACGCGGGCACTCAGGCGCGGCTGTTCCAATACGCAGTTAGTCCATGTACTCCTCCCTCCTCACTCTGCCTCTGCTACCTGCCTCTGCCTCTTCCCACTCCTCGTCCTCCTCCCCATGATCCTCTCTGTCCACCATCCGTCGCCCTGCTTCTGTCATTACCTCCACACTCTCTGCCAATCTCCTCCTGTCCCCTCGGTTCATCCCTGCAAAATTAATGGTGATCGGTGAAAGATGTCAAATTCTAGAGTAAGGTACCCTCCTCCATGCATCGTACGAAATTCCACGTAGACTGGGTGTTTCTCTTGTTTTGAAGTTCAAATATGTAAAATTTTGTCTCACTCGGATGAATGGTATGACAACGCATAAAATACCAATCAAATCTGAAGTGGAAATGACCCCCTTAGAAAATTACCTATTTCTTATGTTTTCCCTATTTTGTGCACACAAACACAGATCAATTACAATAAAATGAAATACACGCAACATTTAAAAAGAAGTCTTCAGCATTATGTAAATATTGAAAACGTGTGAATGAAAGCGTCGAGGAAACGTCTTAGCTGAACAGAATGCTGCGCACTAGGCATTTGTGCTCCCTTGGGCATAGGTTGAAAGAGACTGTCTGTCGTCTTCCATATTTTTTCTATATCTGTAAAGTTATAATTTATTTAATGTCGTTAGATTATCATTTTGTTAAAACTTGAACCCCACTCTTTTCAAGGCTTCTCCACTACGCCACTGTCCCTGTGAGAATGTGTAGTTGTTTTACTTTTAAGTGGGTGTAAGAATCTATGGCTGTCTGGATGTAAGGGGTGATAGCTCGCTTTGCATCGTTATCTCTGGCTCAGTATCGATAGCTGCTGATACAACCAAAGAGGTTTCTACACCCTTTGGTTACAGTCCAGTCAGCGAGCCTTCTTTAGCGTGAGTCTCGCTGTCCGTCACCACCACCACTGTTTCTCGGATTTTCCAGCTTCCGGTCGTATCCCGCGTCCGGTGGCCGCTCGGTCTGATCATTCTGGGCTTGTCGTCTGGTGGGGTAAGGTTGGTTCTGCTCTTGTTTCTGGAGATGGTAGCGTTTAATTGACTAGCATGGTTCACTTAGATTCGTGAACTTAGAATCATATTTTGGAATATTTTCTCCGATCGTGTGCGGAAATGTGTTCACGTTTCTCAATTCAATTTCCAATAGATAAACGCGGTGTGTGTGATTCTAGTTGCAGTTTGATAACAGCCTGGTATGTTAAAACCTTTTGTGATGAGTTGGCGGTGTATGAACTCTGTGTAAATACTTTCTAGCTTTGTGGGGCCCGATTTTTGATAGGTGATATGTTCATTTTTGTACAGTGCATGTAAAAATCGTCTCATCGTTTCCTTCTGTGAGTGATATGTGCTCCACGTGGTTGGTTCATAGAACAAAGCCTTCAGCTTCCTCTCTTGTTTGTTCCATGCCCATCAGGCAAGTAACTATGCGGGTATCCTTCTGATTTCCACTAATATTTCGCGATCTACTCTCCCCGCCTATTTTAATTTTGCCGTTTCTTCTCCGATTGGTAGTACGCACTCTGTCTTTGTCAGTAATTCTCTCTGAGCCTTGCAGAACCTCCTTCAATAGCTTCCTTATGTAAATCTAAACATTTCTTTGGTTTGCATGCTGTAATTCTTAATTTTATTTTTCCAATTTTGTAATTATTTCACTTTTACGGGTTTTTTGAGACTGGACTTCATCCGTCTATGTAATCACTCCCTATCGCGTGTAGCTGCGTTTCTTCCGCTTCTTCATGTAAATCTAAACATCCCTATGTGTTGCATGCCGTAATTCTTATTTTTATTCTCCGACTTGTAATTATTTCATTTTTGTGGTTTTCCTGAGACAGGACCTCATCCGTCTCTGTAATCAAATGTTCAAATGTCTGTAAATCTATCGGACCAAACTGCGTGGTCATCAGTCCGTAACTTACAAATTACTTAAACCTAGGTAAACTAACCTACGAACAAACACACACACCCATGCCCCAGGGAGGACTCGAACCTCCACGGGGAGCAACCGCGCGCTCCGCAGAAAGGTGCTTTAGACCGCTCGACTACTCCACCGCGGCTCTCTGTAATCGGCCCCTATCGCGTGCAGCTGTATTTCATTCGCTTATATAATTCTTATATAATTCTAAGCATTTCTATGGGTTGTATGCTGTAGTTAATTTTCTTTATTTTTCGGAAACTGAATTTATTCAATTTCATCGGTTTTGGGAGCCACGTGGGTCCGAGTTCTGACTTCCGGGGTTTGCATCTAGTCGCCTGAATTCGCGCCACTTCTCATATAAAACCACTACCTAGCTCAATTTCTAACAGACTGCAACTTAAGAATCCACCGTTATTTTGTATGATGAATCCGATTTTCAACCACTTCACCATCAGTGGAGTGCGTTCATGTAACGTAGCCATGTGTGGCCGTCAGCGCGTTTGCTCGCGGTCCAGTTCAGATGTAATTTAACCTGGCGATACACACGCACCATCTCAAAACAGGCACGACAGACCAGAGCCAGCTTCAAAGTGTTTTCGTATATTGTGTTTTGTGCTACCTCCGATTTGTTGAATTTCGCCTACGATAGCGGCGCCTGCTTCCGCCTCGTCTCAGCACGCTGATTTTGGTGCGTTTCGCTGTGACATTGTGTGTAGAGAATGTGTGTTGTTTCTGAATCTTACCCCCCCCCCCCAGTAGCGTTAAATCATGTATAATTTAGGCTGAGCAGCGTCCGCATTAATCCATGTAAGAGATGCATTTTTACTGTATTAACAAAATTGGTTTCCCATTTTGCTTGTTTTCTATCTCAATAAACAAGTTTAAGTTCAGCATAATCCATAAGTTGCCTATAAATTGCAGTTTTAGAGCACCTTCCCTCTTATTTTTAATATTGTTCTTCAGAAGTGCTGAAAACAAGATCAGATGCAAATTATGTCTAAATTCCGTTGCACCATAAATGTTTTCTTAGCCACCTTTCTAAGATAACTTTAATTGTGGTGGCTTGCTTATTAATGTCTGTGTGTAGTAACGTGTGGACTGCTATGTATATTGACCACTGTAGTATTAACTTACTGTTATTGAAGTAATTTGAAACGAGTCAGTTCTCAGTTTCGACCAGGGAACAAGGCTTTGTACCAGGGAGTAACCAGTAGTTCACACGGACCTCATTTGTTAATTTTAGTGACAAAACAAAGCTCTTGTTACGTACAGAGGTCTACTTTTAAGGTGTGTGTGTTGTTCTTGGTGTATGTTAGTTTAAATCTGATCCAATTGGTTCAAAACCATTTGAATATTTTGAAACGTCTTAATCGACATCTAACATGTCTCTAACCTACCGCATTTTTCTAACAGGGAAAGGGAACCTTCAGTTTTGCGTGGACGTCAAACAGTGTAACCTTTCCGAAGACTCCTCTCTTCGCTGTGAAGTGAAGGTTAGGTTAAAGTTGAAAGTGAAACGTTCTGTCTTGCCTAAGAGTTTCAAACCCGTGAAATTTCTCGCTCCAACTGAGTACTTTGCCGCTAGCCGAGAAAAAATTAAAAGAACAGCGCCAAGGAATGGATACTTGCCTAACCTTACTAAAACATTTAATTTGCAAAATAATAATAATAATATCGTGGTTATTAATCTAGATAAAAACTATTCGGACTTTTAAGTAGGACCAATCAGACTTACTGTGCAAAATTCCAGTTATATCAGTTGAGAAGTATCGGAGTTGATCGCGGTCAAACATTGGGACACGGCATTTTCTAAATCTACATAAAAACTCTGCAAATCACATTGAAGTGTATGTCAGAGGGTTCACAGAAGCTTCTGTGATATTTTTCTACATTTCCATTCCCTAATAGCTCTCGGGAAAAAGGAAAACACAAACCTTTCTGTTTTCGATTTGATTTATCTTTTTTTATTATAATGATCATGTCTCCCTTTTGTAGGTGGGAGCCAAAAAAAATTTGTTCGCATTCGGAAGAGAAAGTCGGTGAAAGAAATTTCGCAAAGAGTTCTAGCCGCAATGAATAACGCCTTTGTTTTAATGATTTCCACCTCGATTTGTGCATCATTTCCGTGGTGATTTCTGCCCTATATCGCTGTGATACAAAACGAGTTGCCCTTCTCTGAACTTTCTATAAATTGTCCGTCAGTCCCATCTGGTGTTGATCCCACAATGCGCAGCAATACTCCAAAATAGGACGCACAAGTGGTGGTGTTGGCAATTGCTTTAGTAGAACTGTTGCATCTTCTAAGTGTTCTGCCAGTGAAACGCAGCATTTGTTGAGCATTTCCTACAAGATTTCCTATGTGTTCTTTCCAATTTAAGTTGTTCGTAATTGATACTCCTCGGTAATTAGTTGTATATGGCCTGGATTATGACTGATTCGTCGTGTTAATGAAGTTTAAATGATTTCTTTTGATGGTCTTATGGATGACTTCACACTTCTCATTATTAAGGATAAATGACCAATATTTGCACCATGCAGATATCTCATCTAAATCATTTTGCAGTTGTTTCTGAAATTCTGGTGCCCTTTACTAACCGCTAAATGACGGCATCATCCTCGAACAGTGTACGAGAGCTACTCTGATTGTCTATTAAATCGTTGACAACAATAAGGAACAGTAGGGACCATATAACACTTCCCTGGGGAAAGCCAGACAACACTTCTGTTCGATAACTATTCGTCAAGTACAACGTACTGTGTCCTTTCTGGCGGGAAATGCCGAATCCAGTCGCACAACAGTGGCGATATACCATAAGCAAGTAATTTGATTAAAAGACGCTTGTAAGGTACAGTGTCAAAAGCCTTTCGGAAATCTAGAAATACGAAGTCTATTAGACATCCCTTGTCGATAGTAGTCATCACATCATGAAAGTAAAAAGCTAGCTGTGTTTCACAAGAACGATACTTTCTGAATCCGTGTTGACTATGGGTCAATAGGTCGTTCTCTTCGAAGTAGTTAGTAATATTTGATGAAAGTATATGTTCTGAAATGGTACTGCGAACCGACCTCAATGGTACAGGCCTATAACTTTGCGGATCACTCCCATTGCCTTTCTTGAATATTGAAGTGACCTGGCTAACTCTCCAGTCTTTGGGTACGGATTTTTCGCCGAGTGAATGGTTGTATATGATATCTGGGTATGGGGCTATGGCATCAGCATACTCTGAAAGGGACGTAATTGGTATTCAAGCGTGACCAGGAGACCTACTTTTCTTACGTTGCTTTAATACTCCATGAGTACCTACTTCTAAATTACGCATATTGGCAGCAGTTGTTGATACAAATTCTGGAGTATTTGCTTCTTCTTCTGTGGTGAAGGTATTACACAAATCTGTGTTAAGCAATTATGCATTAGCAGAACTGACATCAGTACCATCACCATTGCTAACGCGTTGTGAAGGTATTGACTGTGTATTGCCGCTAGTATACTATACATAAGACCGGATTTTTTGTAGGATTCTCTACTAAATTATGTGACAGGGCTTCGTTGTAGAAACTGACTGCCAGTCTTGTAGATTATGTGTGTGTTTAAATTTAGCATTTTTTCTTCTCTGTTTTGGCAAGAGTGATGTAATCTGTTTTGTGCACCACGGCGGGTCAGACCCCTCTTTTGTTAATTTGATAGGTATAAAATTGTGAATGGTTTTCGATATTATTACTTTGAATGTACGCCACAACTGATCTACACATTGTTAGTTTCGAAAGAATGTATATTATGACTCAGGAGAGCGTTAATTGAATTTTTATCTGCTTTTGTGAACAGATATACTCTTCGTTTATTTTTGGTATGTTTGGGAAATCCGATATTCAGTCTCGCTGTGATAACTCTGTGTTCACTAATCCCTGTGTCCGTTTTGGCGCTCTTTATTAGCTTCGGTTTATTGGTTGCTAAGAGGTCAACTGTATTTTCACAACTATTTACCATTCCAGTCGTTTAATGAACTAACTGCGCGAGATAATTTTCGGAAAATGCGTTCATGTTTTATGCATGCCTCCGGTTTTAAACATTTATTTTTGCCAACATATCTAGGTTAAGTTAAAGCCACCACCAATTAAAATCGTATGGTTTGGGAACGTTTTTTTAAATTTTTTAAGCTTCCTTCTAACATTTCTGCAATCGAATCTTCTGGGTTAGGGGGTCGGTAAAAAGCTCCAACAACTAATTTATTCATAGTGTCAGGTATAACATCTATCCATAACAACTCACAGGAACAATCTACTTCAATTTCGGTACAGGATAAACCTCCTGTGACAGAAATAAATATGCCACCACCTATTTTATGCACTCTCTCCTTTCTGAACAACATTTGACACTTTGCAAAAATTTCAGCTGACCATATTTCCGGCTTTAGCCAACTTTCGGTATCGATACTGATTTGAATTCCAGTACTTTCTATTAGCGCTTGGAGCTATGGTGCTTTCCCCATACATCTACGACAATTTACAACTGTTAGAGCCGGATTGTTTAGATCTGTGTTCATCCTATCTTTGACCTGTACCCTTTGAGGCTTAAGCCCTTTATGTGTTTCCCCGAGACCCTCTAACCTAAAAACCCAGTTCACGGCACGCAGGTCCAGCTACCTGTGTAGCCGCTACCTGCATGTAGTGGACTGCCGGCCGCGGTGGCCGAGGGGACTGCGGCGCGCCAGTCACGGTCTGCATGGCCACTATGGTCGGGGGTTCGAATCCCCCCTCGGGCATGGATATTTGTGTCGTCCTTAGTCTTAGCTAGTTCATAAGTAGTTTGTAAGTTTAGGGACTGATGACCCCATAGTTAAGTCCCATAAGCTCTACAAACAATTGAGCATTTTTTTAGTGGACTCCTGACCTACTCAGCGCAACCAGGAAGCCCACCACCCGATGGCGCAAATCGAAGAATCTGCAGACTACACGGTCGCAGATTCGTCTGAACCTCTGATTCAGACCCTCCACTCGGCTCTGTCCACAGTCGCTCCAGTCCACTCTGCTGAAGATGGTGAGTCCTTTCTTCTTCACCTGTTCACCTTTTTGTATAGTTTATGGAACTTAACTACAGGGTCATCAGTCCCTAAACTTACAAACTACTTAGGAACTAGCTAACACTGAGGACGGCACAAATATCCATGCCCGATGGGGGTTAGGAACCCCCGACCGTAGTGGCCGTGCAGACCGTGACTGACGCGCCGCAGTATCCTCGGCCACCGCGGCCGGCTCCTTTCTTCTTCTAGCAAGCAAGACTGGCAGTCTTTTCCACTTCAGATAGCCGCTAAAATCCGTAGAGAATTTCTCCCGATCCAAAGCTATAGCATCATTGGTACCGACGTGAGCCACCACCTGCAGGTGGCTGCACCCCGTACTCTTCACGGCATCCGGACGGACGCGCTCCACATCTGTAATGACTCCACCCGATATACACACGCAATGCACGTTGGCCTTTTTCTCCTCCTTAGCAGCTATGTCCTTAAGTGGCTCTATTACACGCCTAACGTTGGAGCTGCCAACTACAAGCAGCCCCAGGGTATTATAACCCCCGACGGGGATCGGCCTCGCGCATCGGAGCATAGCACCTCAATGCGCTCGGCCACTCCGCCGCGGTTCTCTATGATAGCCCATCTTTTACAGGCTGCGTGGTGACTTCAGGATGAGCGACACCATCCGGCTCAGGAACATTGTCCGGAACACACAGCGCCCAAGCCTGTTGGAAAGTGGAATCCTGGAGGCCTGTCGATCAGTGCCCCGGAATGTCTTCCGCTGCCTGCCACATAACAACGGGATGTCAGCTTCATTGCGAACAGTAACAGGGCTGTCGCTGTCGCAGGCCGATCGGTGGACACGCCGGGCATCTGTTCCGCTCCCACTACCAGCCAATAACAACGGTGCCCCTCAACTGCAGCTTCGAGCTGCGAAACCGAGGGTAACACAGCCTGAACCTGGGAGCGAATTGTTACTCGCTCTGCATCCGCACACAGCAGCACAGTCCCTATTCATGACTACAATACCAAGAAAAACAAACGACTAGAAAGAAGCGATGTAGATTCAAAATGTTCAAATGTTTGTAGAGTCTATGGGACTTAACTATGGGGTCATCAGTCCCTAAACTTACAAACTACTTATGAACTACTTACAACTAAGGACGGCCCAAATATCCATGCCCGAGGGGGGATGCGAGACCCCGACCGTAGTGGCCGTGCAGACCGTGACTGGAGCGCCTCAGTCCCCTCGGCCAGCGCGGCCGGCATGTAGATTCGACAGAGAGTAATGCACAGCTATCAAATTACACTATTTCGGGAAAAAATAACCGAGAGAGTTGGCCTACTGGATAGTAAAACAAATAACAAACGTAAGAATTAAAACTGCAGAGCATAAAGTTAATGAAAACAGTTTAACTTTTCAGCGCTGTCTGTCCTGCCTGCTTGAGAGCTGCCACCGAACTGATTTTCAGATATATAAATAAAGTAAAACAGCCTCTCTGGCGAACATTAACGTGAGTGATGAGGTTTGGACCTGGTCACCGCTCACTAGCTATGGTCCGGACACGCTGACGTAGCTAAGTGGTCCTGTGCAGACCTTGCCATGAGATAGACGCGTTGACACTCGCAAGAACTCACAATCAAAATGTTCAAATATTTTTAAATCTAAGGGACTTAACAACTTTGGTAATCAGTCTCTAGGCTTACAAACTACTTAAACTAACTTACGTTCAGAACAACACACACACACACACAAACACACACACACACACACACACACACACACACACACACACACACACACACACACACACACACACACCTGTACCCGATGAAGGACTCGAACCTTCAACGGCGTGAAGCCTTACAGCGCTCGACCGCTCCACCGCGGCGACTCACAATCCCATCAGTGTTTTACTGGTATTAGCGGGCAACTGGGAAGGCAGCCATTAAGGTGGTAAACTTACGCTATACTTCATAACACCCCTTCCATTTAGTTATGTCACAAATATAATTTTCCACTTACGCTTTGTCTTTGTCCCGCATTTGCAGCGTCTGCGTGATAAATTTAAGGGATGACCCTTCTGCTGCCACTTTATTATCCCCCAGGAGGGGGCAGAAAATATGCAAACTCTACTGCAAATTTTTCGGAACGTGTATCTTAAGATCTTCAATATCTACCCGGTATTCACTAATGTGGGACTTGGGTAACCGCCTAAAAACAACATCCAAGCTGCCTGGCATATGGAGCACGCCGTTAATCCGTTCGAACCGGATCCAGCATACCACCCCGTTCCGGAGAGGCGCTTTAAATCGCATGGCTAATCCGACTGGTATGTCACAAACGTAATATTCTCATTAAATGTCGAACTATTACATAGAAATTTAATTCATAAATGAACAAAATGAGTCTTTGTTCAATGATTTTCTTACGCGCCTCATGAAATTTGCCATAACAGCTTGTTCACAACTAACAGCAGCTTATTACCTTAGCACAAGCGTGAATTGAGGCATTTAAAAATTCTGTGCCCAAAGTTTGTAAATGTATTTAGCAACACGTTTCGAGACACACGTGCACCATGATCGTAAAATACAGCAGCCATATGCTCTTAAAAGAATCATGTAAATTCAATTATTTGTCCCTTCTGAAAACATAGCTACTATGATTTAAATTCTCGAAAGAAAAGCATCTAAATACATCTTAGTACCTATGAAAGATATTATTCGTTCCTTTAACGAATTTATTCGTGCAATAAACTCAGCATACCGATTAATTACTTTTTATCCCGTATACTGTAACGTGTGACTAACGAAATAATATTGTAGGTATGTATCAAAATATGTATAAAGCATGATTTTTTAATGTATATGTCGCATTATTCTTAACTTACGAGACGCCTAGCATGATAATGACGTCTACCTGTAAGTTCATATTATCCCGCGTCTAGCCATAAGTTCAATTTATCCTGCGCCTGCACCCTCTCGGCAACTCTAGTTATTTTTACAAGATCTTTGGACGAGCAGGTAGCCGGCCGCGGTGGCCGAGGAGACTAAGGCGCTTCAGTCACGGTCTGCACGGCCACTACGGTCGGGGGTTCGAATCCCCCCTCGGGCATGGATATTTGTGCCGTCCTAGTTCGTAAGTAGTTCATAAGTAGTTTGTAAGTTTAGGGACTGATGACCCCGTAGTTAAGTCCCATAAACTATACAAACATTTGAACATTTGATTTTTGACGAGCAGGTAGCGGCATGGATGAACGAACGCGTGCCGGGCTGTGGTGGCCCAACAGACGGTAGCGCAGTGCCCTGTTTACAATGAGACAAACTGTGTCTCATACGGTAAAAAAGAAGGAACATTTGCTTGGAGAAATTTCGGATAATACACATTTCAGCTACAGCCATCTGTCCTAAAACAGATATTGTTGCATAGCGTGCGGTATTTCTAAATTCGTCGTCGATGAATCTAGGTGGTAATGTGGAATGATGAGATTTAGGTAACTAAACAGATCAGCATGCATCCTTGACAAGGACTACAGCTGAATATCCTACATGATTTGCAGTTCATCCATGCTGCAATATTCTAGTGGCAAAACCCAAAATACTTTATATCGCAAAAACCAATGTTATGATGTCAACTGCCGCGGTGGAGTAGCCGAGCGGTCTAAAGCGTCTCGCTGCGGAGCGCGCAGTTGCTGGCCGTGGAGGTTCGAGTGCTCCCTGGGGCATGTGTGTGTGTGTTGTCCTTAGGTTAGTTTACCTAGGTTTAAGTAGTTTGTAAGCTATGGACTGATGACCACGCAGTTTGGTCCGATATATTTACAGACATTTGATGTCAACTATGCCTTTATACATTGGATTGTACACACGTAGAGTGATTTAAATTTTACACTAATGTCGTGGACATCAGCTAGATCTCCATATTTTAACCATTTCGTTCCCAGTGTTATTACTGGACAACAACGCCTTAAAAGCTGATTTATACCGTATTTTCTGTATCAGTCTAAAGTCGCATGGTTGGTGTTGAAAACCATGCTTCTAGTACGATATTTTGTTGCTTGGTACGGCGTGTAGCCATTTCTGAGCCATTAATTCATCCGTTCTGGAGATTGTGTTACGTTGGCGTCTGTATGTGGCTGTGAGTGTGAGCGTGACTGCGGTTCAAAACAGTTATTTTATTTCGGTGGCGAATTGTCTCTGGTGCTGTGGCGAAATTATGCTAGAATTTTTGATCGGGCAGTGTTTATCTATCACGAAAATAACATACCAAATAATGAAATACTTCGATACAAACGTCTATGTTGCGTTGCGCATGAAATCCATGACATTTAAAAAAAAAAAAAAAAAAAAAAAAAAAAAAAAAAAAAAAACACACAATAGTTCGTACAAAATTTTAAAACGCACATTTTTATGTTTAGTGCACTGTATTAATACTGAAAACACCGAATTTTAATTCTTCCGAAGCTGAAGTCATAAAGTGTGACAGAAAGGGTTAATCTTAGTTTTTTTTCTATTTGAACCATTAAAGCTGGGGTGAATCCTTTATTGATTCAATGACGGTATTGCTGCTCTCTCGAGAATGGTCCTACGTGGGCTATCAGCTAAACTACTGAATGGCGCTTTGCGACCTGCTATGTGATAAAGGCACCGTACAAGTTTGAAGCTGCAGTGCTGTACATGAAACAATGTCGGGCACAGGAAGAGCGGCACCAGTGTGTGGGTGGATGCATTTAGCGGCTGTGCCCTACACGTGCAGCGTCCCGGCCGTGTGCGGTGACCTATATACAGCGCAGCCTGATTCCTCCTCCCTCCTGCGACGTGATGCGAATTCCCGACTCACTCGAATCTGCATACGGCACTCCGCAAAAACATTCCTCTGCTACATCACAGGCACTTTCTCACTGAATAAATGAAGAGCACGACATTTTTAAGAGTCTGTCGAGCAGAAAGCTTAAGTAGTTCGCGACTCTGCGATTCACTCCCTAACTGAATTACTGAAGCCTGCTTACCTTCTGATAAAATGCTCTCTGTTCGGAATAAAGACTTCGTCGACCGTGAAGAGAAAGAAGGGGACCTGGAATATGTACAGAAATGGGTCTGCAGAATGCCAGTGTAAATCGACTCAGTATTTTTCGGAGAAAAGGAGAATTAATATGATGGTTGTTAACAAGGCTTGTATAAGCGTGGAGCTGTTTGCTAAAATATAAATGGTACTGATACCGTATACATCAAATAAGTGCGCTTCCCTTCAGTATACACTTATTTTAATAGGCGGAAATAAATTGTTTTGAAAAACAAATTTCGAAATCATTCACTTTCAGATACTAAGGCAATACCAGCATTGAACGAGGATAACAAGAAACGAGAAACATTACACAAGTAAAGCCCATTATCTGCGAGATCCACCTTGAGAAATACTCTTAAAGAGAAATTTCTTTTCTCGTCTCATAAAGCTCAACGTCTCGTCGATGACAGGTACATTAAAACGCAGTAGGCGGGTGACAGAATGAGCTGTGACATCATAAAAAGTGCGACTATAAGAGACGTAGTCAGGAACAGTTTTAACGGAACTGGATCTTATTATGTGCGTCTTTCTAGTTGTTTATCCTCTTTGCCTTCTCACCCAGAAAATGAAAACTAGAGACAGATAAAACAGTAAATATTCCAGAATGAAAGAGCTTTTCAGTCTCATGTTAACCAACAATGATCATTGATTTGTTTACAAGTGCAGTTCCATGGCTTTAATACCCTACTTCCCTGTTGAGTATATTAAGAATCGAACTAATTACTCCTAATTCCTAATATGAAGTGCGTGTGGCTACTTCATTCCTGACAAAAATGGCAAATTTACTGTATTTCTATTACATTTTACAATTATTTTGTAATAACCTTAGAGCTCTGTCGCCTTTAAGATATTGATTCATATGTGTTTTTCTAAATGAACAGACGGAAAATTCTGTGAAGCTGATAGATGAACTACTTGTAAAAAGTATCAAAAGCTTGGCAGTATACAGGGCCACACGATCTGTTTGACGTTCATGATGCACTACAACATCGTTTGTTTACGCGATGGGGCCATTGATGTGGTGGACTTCTGACATCAAGCACTTAATTCGCCAATCATAGAAGTTAACATGTGGCTGCACCTTACACAACTTTTTTTTAAATTACTGGTTCTGATTTATTTATAAAAACAGTATCTCTTAAAATGAACTTTCAACAAACAAAAAATTCTATATCTGTAGTTCAACTTTGCATTTAGGGCATTCATAAACACCAGCCAAAATTTTCTTCATTTTCTCCACGCAGCGTTTGTGACATACTGCACCACATTCACAGATAATTCCCACAAAAACATAATCTTTACACAGGTGACAGTTTGAGAGCCAATCTGCATATGCTTCTGCAATGTATGGAGCCATTTCTGTAATGGTGCGAACACCTATGTAGATCTTGCCTTCCTTTTTACAGAAGCATCCATCACTGACAAGTTTCTCTGTAATATCCTGAAGATGTCCTTTTGTTATATGAAAAGGCATATCCTGTGACATGTTCAGTATGTGGGTAGATGAGACACATCCCAAACTGTCTGAAGTCATTATTTCTGCCAGAATCCTTTTGTAGACCTCCCTTTGTTCCTTTGTGTAGCCACCCGACAGATTCCGTAAAGTTCCGATAATAATTCGTTGACTTTCAATTTCATTACAGGCTGAAACATTAACATTTGCAACACTGATTTCCACACCTCTTTCTCGATATCCATGTTGAGTTTTTCCTACACGACACTGCTAACACTAAACACTTTTACATTTTGCGTCATTTGCAGATAAACTCGTGAATCATCACGTAGTTCCACGACACAATTATAGAACCACACATTTTGATGTTATCAAATTTGTATGGCGTATTGAAAAGTAAATAACATTTCCCCTGTTTCGGACAATTGTCAACAACTTTCAAATCTTACACACAACAGAGCATTATTTACACTGTTGCGGAAGCTGTCGGAACGATAAGCTGCACGGACAGACTGAGAGTACAGGGCAATGGCAGGTATTAACCATCGGAACAACTCCTACCCACAACAACCCCTTACATGAGAACATCAGCGTTGTATGGCAGAGCGAACAGAAGAGTATCAACGATTAAAATTGCTAGATTGCCTTTATGCGGTATACCTTATTAAAGGGAAATACGAATTATATCTATCAGTTACATTCAACTTCCTTTTAAATTTGTTGACAAAGTCGTTGTTTAACTCGTTATCAAGGGGTACACTTAGCCCTTTTCCAACATGCGTCCAGGACAAAACGGAAAATAACGTAAGCTAAGAACCAACTGGTTCGACTACAGTTTCTCCGAAACCATCGTATTACGATTAGGAACCTACGAGATGCGCTGATTAATACATAGGACTTGTTTTCATGCTGCATTTGGATTAGTACAGCTGGCAATGTAATAAATTTTGTGTGGCCCGTCGTCCTCCACTCCGTCCCTTTCGGCAAAACCTATGCTCCCTGTTGCGCAGCACTTATACATATGAGTCAGTGGGCTTCGTTGCCTACGCACCAACACGTTGAGGTGGGAGCTCGTAAGAACCTTTTAACTTCTTAATGTTTGTAAGCCGCGTTTGAATGGTCGAGCGTACTAAGGCGCCTTGCGGCGGAGCGCGCGGTTCCTCGCCGTCAGAGATTCGAGTCCTCAATCGGGCATGGGGGTGTGTGTTGTCCTTATCATAAGTTAGTTTAAGTAGTTTGTAAGCCTAGGGACTGATAACCGCCGAAGTTTACAACTATTTTTATTCGAACTTTTTGTAAATGGCATCAGCGTTTTTTGCATAACGTAAGTAAAACTTTAAAAATCATGTACATTAAATTGGGATAATTTTTATAGAAAGATAGCGAACTGAAGCAATTGAGGAATATAGAGTTCGCTGAGTCTCTCCAAGTAAGCTGCCCAATGAGGAGGTTTCGGAATGTGACCTCGAGTCCGAAGTTCCTGCGCAACGATTCTCTAGATTACTAAGATACGCAAATATGCCATGTTTATTATAGGAGCTACATGTTGTTTGTGTACTAAATTATAAGCTTTATTATTAATTTTTGTTATTTAATATGTCTATGATTCTTCAAGTGCGGACGGAATAGACACTTAATGTATTTCTTTTCGGAATAATTAAATTTATCTTGTTAATATCGTAATGATTGGCGTTGAAGCTTCTGTGGCATATTTGATTGATTCATCGATCATGAATGATATTCAAGCTAAAATGAAAAAAAAAAAATTGTTTCAGTCAATGAAATATATATGCATTTACTGCAGCTCTACACAGTTTGTCTTTATGGAGGACTAGCGCAGTGTGATACGCCTTAAGTCACTGACAATGCCCATGACATGAAAAGGTGACCTTTAATGTGAGTAGTAACGGGGACGATGGAAAAGTCTAGAAAATGATACTAGATTGTTTAGCAAGTGACTAACACCTCCGATGACATTAAGACCACAGCAACAAAAAGTTCAAATGTTTACAAATATAAAGTATTTAGCTGCTGCGTTATCAGTTCCTAGACTTTCAAACTAACTCAAACTAACTTGTGCTAAGGACAAAACGAAAACCCAAACTCGAGGAAGGACTCGAACCACCGACGGTGAGCAACCACGTGCTCCGCAGCAAGGCGCCTTACAGCGCTCGGGCACTCCACCACGGCGACACAATACATAAGTGCATTAGCAGTTGATCATTGGGTGATTGACATTAATTATAGTTGTTTCCTGAGTAGATACTGCACAATCAGTTCAAATAAGAGCATTTAGAGGACGGTAAATGCTTAGTACCGGGTGATAAAAATTCAGTATAAATATGAAAACTTAATAAATCACGGAATAATGTAGATAGAGGGGTAAAAATTGACACACATGGTTCGAATGACATGGGGTTTTATTAGAAAAAAAAAGTTCAAAAAATGTCCGACAGATGGCGCTTCATCTGATCAGAACAGCAATAATTAGCATAACAGATTAAGACAAAGCAAAGATTCTTTACAGGAAATACTCAATATATTCACCATCATTCCTCAACAATAGCTGTAGTCGAGAAATAATGTTGTGAACAGCACTGTAAAGCATGTCCGGAGTTATGGTGAGGCATTGGCGTCGGATGTTGTCTTTCAGGATCCCTAGAAATGCCGGTCGATCAGGATACACTTGCAACATCAGGTAACCCCAAAGCCAATAATTGCATGGACTGAGGTCTGGTGACCTGGGAGGCCAAGCATGACGAAAGTGGCGGCTGAGCACACGATCATCATCATACGACGCGCGCAAGAGATCTTTCACGCGTCTAGCAATATGGGGTGGAGCGCCATCCTGCATAATAATCGTACGTTACAGCAGGTGTTAATCAGCCAGGCTGGGGATGATGCGAATCTGTAACATATCGGCGTACCTCTCACCCGTCACGGTAGCAGTTACAAAACCAGAATCACGCAGTTCCTCGAAGAAAAAAGGCCCGATAACGGTAGATGTGGTAAATCCAACCCATACCATGACTTTCTCGTCGTGCAATGAAGTTTCCACGACAGTTCTAGGATTTTCGGTAGCCCAAATTCTGCAGTTTTGGGCGTTGACAGACCCTCGGAGCGTGAAATGAGCTTCGTCGGTCCACAACACGTTACTCAACCAATCGTCACCTTGCGACATATTTTGAAACACCCACACCGCAATGCCCTCCGCTTCACTAAATCGCCAGGTAACAGTTCATGATGCCGATGGATTTTGTAAGGATAGCATCAGAGGGTACGCCTAAGTGCCAACCAAACAGTAGTCTATGGAATGCCGGTGCGACGTGTGACTGCACGAGCGCTGACTGCCCCGTGCATAGACGAACCCGCTACAGTCTTCATTTCTTCCTGAACTGTCTCAGAAGCATTGCGGCCACTTATGGGGTCTATCGCCTAAACAACCCGTGGCTTCGAACTTCGAAATCATTCTCGCAACAGATACATTTGTCAACGGACCTTTACCCGTTCTAATCCCCTTCCTATGGCGATCGGGTCGTAACGCTGAACTAGCACATTCCCCATTCTGATAATACAGCTTCACTAAAGGCGCCTTTTCAGGTAACGTCAACATGCTGCGACTGCTGGTGCATTTGATCCTCTCTCTCATTACAGCTCCTTTTATACACGATTTTCAAGCGTAGTCACTGACGTTTTGCTGTTCAGCGCCAACTGTCGGACATATTTAGAACTTTTTCTTTTTTTCTTTTCTAATAAAATGCGATGTCATTCCAAGCATGTGTGTCAATTTTTACCTCTCTCTACATTATTCCGTGATTTATTAAGTATTCAAATTTATACTGACTTTTTGATCACCCGGTATATTGAAATGATGATGACAGAGACTAGATGGAAGATAGCTTTTAATACATTTTGTACATGTGTTGCTGTCCTATTACTAGCAGCTACGAAAACAGAAAATCTCATTTCAATAATAGACCCAAAAATATCTTTATTATTTATATTCATAAAAGCTTGCATAAAAATATAAATAGCCCTCACAGTGAGGACAGACATTTCTTCTCTTTGGAATAATACGGACGAGAATTGAATAAGCCACCGCGAAGAGGGCGAGCGCATTGAGGCACTATGCTACGATGTGCGAGGTCGTTTCCCGTCTGGGGTTCTAATTCCCCCTCGGGCATGGCTGTTTGTGTCGGTTTTAGTATAAGGTAGTTCATAAGTAGTTTGTAAGTTTAGGGACAGATGACTCCGCAGTCAAGTCCCTTAAGCTTGACAAACATTTGAACATTTGAATTGAATAAATGACATCTCTGGTGAGATGTGCAGCTACATCTGTGATTATATTCACAGCTGGAGAAATTTATAGTTCCTACGTAAATGGAAGAGTGTTTTAAGCTGAATAGAGATCCGACGTGATCCTGTATTTAGCTTCCCCAGTATTCAAAAAGCAATCTTTGTCTAGTGCCCAAGGTTGGATACGAATTTAATGTACGTCTAAATCGTTTCCAAGTGATTCAGGCGGCATCTTAGTTTTGTCTTATTTTATCAGTAGTGTGACTCTAAATCAAACCATGTCATGTAATACACTATGCTTATATTATGTAAGGAAAGAAAAGTAGTAGTTTGGGGAGAATATATAAGAAAGCTGAAAAGACAACCGACGAAATACAAGATTGTGAGCAGGATTTACGAACGTCCTGGCTTACGTCTGAATTATAGGCTCCACAAAGTAAACAGCATTATATCCAAGTAAATATTAATTGCGATCTTTTTTCATATAAAATAAGATATGATTGCAAGGAAGATGGAGTAAAACATCAATTCCGTAACAGCCTTAGCTGCTAATGTTATACAGTGTCATCAGAGAACAATTCATTGCGGGTGTTAAGCCGTACAAGTAATTATTAAGTAATCTGCAGAAGCTTGGAAACAGCAGTTGAAAGACAAAATTAAGGAATAGGCAAGAGGCCGCGGCGGAGCGGCCGAGCGCATTGAGGCGCTATGCAACGATGCGTGAAGCCGTTCTCCGTCGGGGTTTCGAACCCCCCTCAGGCATGGATGTTTGTGCTGTCTTTAGTATAAGTTAGTTAATAAGTAGTTTGTAAGGTTACGTAGGGACTGATGATCCCACAGTTAAGTTGCATAAGCTTGACAAACATTTGAACATTTGATTTGGATAGCCAAGAATGTTGCAGCATTAGGTGGAGCAAATTAAAATGTTACATATGGAATGTACTGAGAATATAAGATCAGAGGAGAATAAATTGCTGACTCCGTCCGTCCGTCGCCAAAGTAGCAGTTGATAACAGCAGTTGTACATTAAAAAGTGAGGTGAAATGCTTTACCAAGGACCAGCAATTTATCGATGGTGTAAAAAATACACTGCAATTTTAGATGTTTGGAAAACATATTATTTTAAAAGACACCCATTTAGAATGACAAATATTGTAGGAGTGTTTGTCACTGAAATGAATCATGTATTATTACATTGTAATTTGTATTGATTTCATCATTATTAATGCTCCAAATTCATCCTTCAATAATAAGATTCCCATTTTAATACTGGACTATTTCTTCATTATACATGTGACATTTAATTTGGTAAAATCGAATTTCTATCAAGATTAAATTAGTTTCAAGGGCCATATCATAACCTACGCTGGGATAGAACCTGATTGAGAGAAATCAAGGGTTTTACGATTATTCCCAAGACCCATGATTGAAACACAAACCATTCTTCAGTTTGGCTCCCTGAAAATTTGCGGAAATTCCAGCATCACCTAGTACTTATTTCTTCCAGTGTTAAGTTATTCCGTCTCTCCTTCCCTAATCTCCCTCTGTCCACCTTCTCTTTCCATCCTTCCCTGTCCATCTCCCTCTCTCCCGTCTCCCTGTCAGGTCGTCAGCTCATCTCATGTCGCTCTGTTCATCTCGTCCTACCCCTTTCTCTCCCTCTTCCCCTTTATTTTCCAATCACCCGTGTCAAACTCTTCCTCTGATTCCTCAATCCATCTGTGAATTATGATACAACTCCTATCTTCTACTGTGATGATTGAAGTGATGTCTAAGTTTATTGCAAAGTAACCTCACCAATGCAACTTATATTAGATAGACCGTGTTGTTCCTCTTGTTTTAAGGGTTAAGCATGTAAAATGACACCAAGATCGGAATAAAACCATACTTTTTATAGACGTTCGTTGCTAAAGTATCTTTCGCCATGTGTTTCAAGTATGCAAAATTTAATCAAGATCGGAATATAACTGTACATATGTATACGATATAAACAAAAGGACACTCTATGTGTGAAAAACTAATAACAACATAAATTTGCTTTATAGGTATGGTCCGCCTTGAGCAAACACAATTGTTTTTAGTTGCTCCCATACATGTTTCGCTGGCGTAGCAGCATCACAGAACCTGAGTGGGTCCATGATGTAACATGTGGTTTTGTTTCGTCGAAACAGAATATTTCAAGGTCAATGGAAAGTAATTATTCCTAAAATGGAAGAAGTACCATGAAAACGGCACAGTCATGTTGACAGACAAGTCGAAGTACAGAAATGGTACCAGAATAGAAATGAAAGTAATGAACATACTTTTTAATGAACTGAAATTATTCAGACAAACAGTTTACTGCTACTATTGCTATGGTTTTACAGTGGTACTGTATTATTCTAGATACTGATCATTGGCAATTACGAACCTCTTCTCAGATCCATAAAGAATTCCTTTATATTTATTAGTGATCATAGACTAATCTGTTAAATTTGTACATATGTATCCATTAAGAACTGCCGTCAGAAAAGCAGGCACAAATGTCACAAAAAGAAAACTGTTATCAGGCTATCCAGATATCCAGAGTATTAATTATGATAGTGGATGACAATTTCAAAATATAATCGTAAAATACGTGTTATAAGAAGGTGACATAAAATCAGTTCATATTAAAATACCATACACAAGCATACCCAACAGACAGGGTGTTGTGTGAAGAAGTGTGAAATTTACGACTTTTTATGGCAACAAACAAAATTCCTTGGGTAACCATGATAAAGTTCTACAAATTACTTTTAACGATGCATAACTTATCAATTGCTAAATACATTTCAAGACAGTTGTTATTTGGGTAGTCCCAGAAGGCATTCTTAGATCACATATAGAGCTTCCAAAGAAGATAAAAGATGAAATATGTGAGGAAAGGCTAAATAAGGCAATAAGAGCACGAAGACTAGGGCTGTCACACGAATTAATAGATGAGGAATAATTGTATTTATATTACAAAATTAGTAACTGTCGTTGATCTAGACTTCTGCGATTACTTGATAGGTTCATCAGTCTTGGATGGTAATCATGAGAAACATAAGGGATACCTGTTACGTTCTTTCAGTCATATACAAGAATCACCCGACAGCTTGTGCTTATTGGGGAATTAGTCATATAAATCTAGCGTGATCAGTCTTCTTATGTCACTCTTGACGTCACGACCTGCAAAAGCGACTTTAAAATGAGTAGTGAATGGAAAGCTCCTATAACCACATAAATGTTGTTTCATTGTTTATAAAGTAAGTCACAAGTGTGATGACTGTATAACCACAATAACAACGAATTGCATTAACAGTTGATCATTGACTTAATTGACATTAATTATATATTTTCTGAGTAGATACGTGTAATAATTTCAAATAAGTCTTTGGATTATGGCTGTTTCCTTAGTACATTGATATATCGTAGTGACTGAATGCTAGATACCTTTAATGAATGTTGCATGCATGTTGGTGATCTGTTACCAGTAGCTATAAAATACAATAAATCGTTTTAATACTAGTCCGTTAATTAAATATCATATCATAATTGCATTTCTATTATACTCACAAACATTTGCTGAAGAAAACATCAATAGTCAGCACAGACATTTTTCCTCTTTGTAATCGTCCAGACGGCAATTTAATAAAGAACTATAATATCTCACCGCTATGGACCATAGACATTATCGAGGTTGTCCGTGTGGTGTGTGTTTGGCGATTGGGACTGTATACCTCAATGATATAAATATCAGAGAAACCTGCAACCACTGTGGAGGGGTATCTGTGCACAGACCAGACAAACGTGTGGCCCCTATAGCGGCTCAGCAGCCTTTTCATTAGTTACATGTTCTACAATTTGAATGATTGACTGGTCTTGCGTAATAGTATCAGCTGATGGGGCTTTGCTGTACAATTATCTCAAACGGCTGAAAACAAGGGGAAACTACGCTCATTACTTTTTCAGATCACATGCAGGTATACAGTTTTAATACTTTATGTTTGCGTCTTCTTGGATATAATACTCCAGACGTTAAACAGTCCCTCACGCGGATGTCTTGGTAGGGACTAATGTTCAAATGTTTGTAAATCTATCGGACCAAACTGTGTGGTCATCAGTCCGTAGCTTACAAACCACTTAAACCTAGGTAAACTAAGCTAAGGACAAACACACACACCCATGCCCCAGGGAGGACTGGAACCTCCTCAGCGAGCAACCGCGCGCTCCGCAGCGAGACGCTTTAGACCGCTCGGCTACTCCACCGCGGCGGTAGAGACTACTCAGGAATATGCTGTCATTAGGTAAAATATAACAATCATAATACGGATCAGACCATGGAATTTTCTGTCTCTTAATCGTATAGGTATGTTAAGAAAACAGAAAACGGATAGTTTGAAGTTAGATGTAGTGGTAATTAGTATAGTTCTGTGGCAGCATGAACATGATTTCTTGTCAGTGAGTACAGAGTTACAAATACGGGAGTTACGTAGCAGTAGGTCTAAAACTGAATAAGAAAATAAGGACTCAGGTAAGCTAGTATGAACAGCATATTCACTGCATTATTGACCCTACAACACCAACCACAGATGTACAGGTTTATATGTCAACTAACTATGCCGATAACAACGAGATTGAAAAAAAATAAGAGGTACAAGTAGATATTGTAATGGTAAGAAACTACTTTCGGTAGATCTGGGGAAACCTGGGATGATATAGTAAAGATGTATCGCAACTGTGGAGGAGTGGAATTTCTTTCATAGCGTGAACGGAATGGTGGACAGTGTTGTAAGACACAGTGCTGATTTCAAGAGGTCAATATCCTGAGAATCCAGTCCAATACTTCGCAACACCCAGAACCAAGGGCGAGCCATGGCGAGGCAGTCATCGACCTGCAATGTACCAAGCTGCCACCGGCCCATCAGACGGAATGCATTGGGACAACTGGGGCACAACTGACCTCATTGTGGAGTGTAATCCAAGACCTCCGCAGTGATGAATCGTCCTTAAAGATATATCAACTGGAATGGTGTGTGTGTGACGTGCAATGTAGTAACTAGCACGTCCCTATACCACCTAACACCGTCCTTCACCGCTGTCGAACCCAGCCGCACGACGCCATCGGCGGCAACCAAACCCGGAGTCCTTCACCACAGCATCACAGCCATGCCACACTACATCACCAACGGCCATCGAACCGCGGACCAAGGGGCAGTCGACTTCGCTCCAGCCGGACGACGCGGTAACAGAGAAATTAGAGTGGGGTTAGCAGATTCCTCTGCCGGCCACGCAGCTCGTTTATTGTGCCCACTTCCAGCTACGTTTAGAGCGCATAACAAAGAAACGACTGCGGAACCCTGCTATTGAACGCAGAAACAAATACATAAATAGTTTCCCCGGGCACCGCTGTTTTCATCTGCCAGACTCCTCACAATTCTACGCTATTTTGTTACACTGGTGTCAGAGGTCTGTTACATGTTTGTCTCAAAAGCAGACACAACGCTAGCCACAGTGTCTAGCCGAGGCCTAGAAACCCTTGAAATTTAGAGAATCTTGGAGGAAATTATCAGAAGTGGACTAAGATTCAATGTTGAATATAGAAGTTTTACAGAATACATGTTTAGGGATAAGTTAATAGAAGTAGCGACTTACATGGTAATAGGAGATAAAAAAAATGCACTACTTTAGGATGGTGTTATGACAAGGTGTTTTAAGAAACCGTTTCCTGTAGTTATGTACTTATTGACGTTACGGTTACTACTTGATATAGTATTAGTAAAACTGAGAGTCACAACGGTGTTGTTTTGGTTTGTTATATTGTCTTTTTGCCATGTGGCATTGTATTGAAAGCAGCGAAAACGCTTGGATACTTTTATGGACGCGAGGTAGTCGACAGATATCCCGACTGCGATTAAACAAAAAATGTTCACATGTTTGTAAAGCTTATGGGACTTAACTGTGGGGTCATCATTCCCTAAACTTACAAAATACTTGTGAACTAACTTATATTAAAGACAGCACAAACATCCATGCCCTAGGGTGCATTCTAACCCCCGACGGGGAAGGGCCTCACGCATCGGAGCATAGCGCTTCAATGCTCTTGGCCGCTCCGCCGCGGCGATTAAGCCCCTGCAGGTCCGTCGAGACACAATCCTCGATAAAACAGTAAAAAAATAAATAAAGAAATAAAATAAAAATTGCTGTACCTGAGTAAGGTGAGAGAACGTGAAACCTAACGTTCCCCAGAGAAGCAGTAAGGTAGCAAGGCTTTTATTGTTCTATGACTCAGGTAGAGGTAGTGTAGCGCTGCTAGTCGGGATGTTTTGGTATACATCACAGACTGGCTGCAACCACATTTGGTTGTAGATCGCCGTATGATGTTATTTTGTACAGCTCAGGTTGGGATGGATAGCACCTACAGGTAAAGGGGATGTCTTTACAGCACAGTTGAGCACGGTTTGCAACTGTGGCTGGGGAGAATGTTGTTCATTCTTTAGAAAATCGACACCGAATTCTGTTCGACGAAACATCTGCCATTGCTAAAACGAAAGGATATTGGGATAGCGTTATAAACGGAGCTATTGAAATCAAAATATCTGAGAACACCATTAATAACGACGTCGGTTTGCAGCTCAGCACAGCGTGGGACCCGGACATAGCGAGGTTGAAGCGGGAGCGGTGGACACGGGACGAAGAAGCGAGCCCCAATGACGTCACAGCTAGCAGCCAAAAGCAGACGCAGCCGACTCAGGATGAAAACATTGCCTTATATGGGGAAGTAGAAGGGTCCAGCTACGTCACAGCCAGCAGCGCGGCTATAAACGGCAAGGCGACGGCGATGCAGCAGTCATTTTACCGCTTGACAATGGCCAAGAAGAACTTGGCCGAAAGTTCGTGGGTTCACAACCACTTGACGCGGCTGGAAGCTCGATAAGATTTTATTAATTCATATCGTCGCGAGACCATGCAATCATACATTACTTAAATTAAGGTAATCTAACCTAAGGACAACAATAACACCCATGTCCGAGGGGGGAATCGAGCCCCCGACGGCGAACGGCCGCGCGCACCGCAGCACAGCGCCACAGTGCGCACTGCTAATCCGCCGCGGCGGTTATAGTATGCTCATGAAGCGAGACCACTAGATAGAAACTCTGTGTGAAAGGGAGAATTCAGGTGTAGATGAGTGTTAACAGTAATAGAAATTGTAATAGGTACCCACGTCCCAATCCTCTAGTGTTATCTAATTATCATTACCATGCATGTAGTTTACGCTTAGTACTGTAGTAGGTAATGCCTATATTCCTTAGAATAAGACAAACGGAGCACAAGGGCGGTAAACCAACCAAATAGTTCGCATACGGCAGTGGCGGTAAACTCCAGGATATCGCAGAGAAGTCGCGGCAGAAAGGCCGTGCGCACTGAGGCGCCGCGCTGGGGTGCGCACGGCCCTTCACCGTCGGAGGTTCGAGCCCTCCCTCGGGCATGGGTGTATGTGTTGTCCTTAAGTTAGTTTAAGTAGTTTGTAAGCTAGGGACTAATAACCACGCAGTTAATTCCGATAGATTTACAAATATTTGAGCATATTGCAGAAAGTGTTGCAGTCATCTTAGGTCAGTTGTGTTCCATACAGATTATTTTAGAATTTAACATGAACTGTATGGCGTAAGAGAGTTGCGACTGTGAACAAATACGATGTCTTGTTAGACCAAAGAGGATCTGGTTGAGTAAATTATACAGTACAGTGTGGTTTACGGTAATATGGTTAACGTAAGACTCGAGGATTCTTATCCCGGTGTTTATAAACCTAGTAAATAAGCATGAGATATTTATATAGTTTTTTGATTTGTAGATATATACCTTCTTGTTTCGCGAATTCCATCCACAACGGACGTAACAGTAATGTTTCCAAAATACAAAATTGTTACGGAAGAGGACAGTGCTCCTCACGAATAAGTTAGGAGGTAATAAGGATACGTGGGGACTGCGAATCACAGTAATATTTTACCACACAGCTAAGGAAGAGGTGGAGTGACAATGAGGTTACGGTACAAAGTCAAAAACTGTTCGTACAATTCAGTGATATGGTGAAATGAGCGTTTCTGTTTCTAAATAAAAGATAAATGGCATTATATGCAGTATTAAGACTTTGTAGTTGTTCTAAATATTTTCCCCAGAACAGAAGTGCTGTTGTTTAATACCTGAGACATGGCGTCGTTTTAGTGAAATTCGGGTACGATTTTGTTGGCCAACTTTAGGTTACGGTAATAACACTAAAAGTGGGCCTTTGCGATCGGTTTTTGACAGCTCGAAATTTAAATGAAAATAACGGAACAACCGTTCACTTGACATGAAAATTGAATAACCGAATTTGTAGATGAGAAAATTCTCTACAACTTTGCTACCTTCTGTTTATTTCATTAGTCGCATCGTTAAAGAGATATTTGCAAAAATTAACGGCGATTTAACACCGTCCCTTGATTTTACGAAACCCAGGCGTTCGAAGATGTCACGTAAATTTCTCTCCATACGCCATCTTGCTTTGTGTATTTCATGATTTTCTTATTATAAATTACGTGTTGTGATTTCAAAGCAATGGCGCCCTGAAGAATTAACAAATACACATCGTTTTTAGTGCGGTAAATTGTAATTTAGCGTCTAAAATTCAATATTAGCAGTTAACAACTCTCATCAGTAGTACGAGAATTAAGTCACAGTTTCGCAATTGTCCGTCGTAATGTAGTGTGCAGTGGGTTAGGTTGAGATGCACATCGTCAGTAGTTCGTACCCGTCGATACCATTTTTTTTTTCGACTTGTCTCCTAAAAGGGTTTCGTGCACCCTTAGTAATTAAATAGCGCTATGATCTTGAATCTTTAGAGTTATGCACATGTAAGAGTGCTCCCTCTAATATGCTAAGGAAGCGGCTACTCGGGTAGCAGAGTACTTGTGGAGTGCACATGGTTTTTTTTTTTTTTTTTTAAGGCTAGGCGCTGACTCTGATGAGCACTCGCCTGTCAACATTCAGACAGCGAATTCAGGCCGCGTTAGTCTAAAAAATTCCACTATCAAAATATTAGCCGCGAAGTTTCAAAGTATTAAAAACAAAGTTCCCGAATTTGCCGCACTGCGTAGAAATTATTGTGCTCAGATAGTTTAAGGCACCGAAAGCTGGCTAAATCATGATGTGGCAAGTTCAGAAATATTTAGCGAGGCGTGGAATGTATATCGGAAAGATAGATCGGACACAATTAGAGGAGAAGTGTTCATCGCTGTGGACGAAGATATTGATTCTACTGACATCGAGGTTGAAAGTAACTGTGAAATTATCTGGGCACGTATAACAGGTCTAAAAGAAGTAAAGTTAATAGCTAGGTGTTTTTACCGGCCCCCAAGTGCTGCGGTAGCAGTTTTCGAGTCATTAAAAGAATGTCTACAGCAGGTAGTGCTTAGGTATCCGGGCCATGTAATATTAGTCGGCGCGAGACTTCAACCTGAAGAGTATAGATTGGGACCTCTCTAGTTACATTTCAGGCGGTACAGACAAGCAGTCTTGCGAACTGTTTATGGACACATTCTCCGAAAACTGTCTTGAGCAGTTAAACCGGCAACCCAAGCGCAATGTAAATATTTTAGACCCTTTAGCTACGAACAGGCTTGATCTTATTAACGATGTCTGTGTAGAGACAGGAATTAATGATCATGATATCGTCATAGCGTCGATGATGACCAAAGTTCATAAACCAATCAAGAAGTCTAGGAGCGTGTTTTTGTTGGGAAGAGCCGATAAGCAATTGTTAGGATCACACTTAGAAAATGAATGGGCATCGTTTAGTTCCAGTACTAAGGATGTAGAGGAATTGTGGACTAAATTTCAGTGCATTTGACATAAAGGGTTACAGAAATATGTGCCTTTAAAGTCGATTAAGGATGGAAAATATCCACCGTGGTATAATAATAATGTTAGAAAGCTACTGAGAAAGCAAAGACTGTTGCACTCTCGGTCCAATATTTTCTATCTATATAAATGATCTGATGGACAGAGTAACTTGTAATTTGCTGCTGTTTTCTGATGATGCTGTGGTGTATGGGAGGGTGTCGTCTTTAACTGACTGTAATAGCATACATTATGACTTAGACAAAATTTCTAGTTGGTGCGAAGAATGGCAGCTAGCTCTAAAAGTAAAAAAAAAAAAAAAACGTAAGGTGCTGCGCAAGAGTAGGAAAAACAATCCCATAATGTTCGAATACAGCATTATTAGTGAGCTTCTTGATGTAGTTGCGTCGTTCAGATTATCTAGGCGTAACACTGCAGAGCAATATGAAATGGAACGAACATGTAAGGACAGTTGTGAGTAAGGCGGACAGCCAACTTCTGTTTATTGGGAGAATTTTGGGAAGATGTACTTCATCTGTAAAGGAGACCGCGTATAAAACGCTTGTACGACCACGTCTTGATTATTGCTCAAGTGTTTGGGACCCCGCAGCAGATCAGTTTAAAGGAAGACATAGAAGCAGTTCAGAGGCGAGCAGCTAGGTTTGTTACTGGTAGGTTCGACCAATGCACGAGTGTCACGGAAATGCTCCGGCAACTCAATTGGGGGATCGCTGGAGGAAAGACAACGTTCTTTTCGTGATTTTCTGTTGAGGAAATTTAGAGGGCCGAAATTTGAAGCTGAGTGTAGTACGATCTTGCTGCCACCTACTTACATTTCGCGCAGTGATCACAAAGACAAGATAAGAGAAATTAGGGCTCGTACGGAGGCATATAGGCATTCTTTGTCTCCTCGTTCTATTTGGGAGTGGAATAGGAAACGAAATACCTAGTACTGGTACGGTGTACCCTCCGCCACGCACCTTACGGTGGGTTGCGGAGTATGTATGTAGATGTAGATGTAGTAGATATTTTATCCCTGTTGACTTCAGATTTTGAAAGAGTGTATTCCAATCAATAATGTAAAAAAAAAAAAAGATTTCTTAAATGTACAAAAGGTAGAAATGTAGGTTCACCTTTCCATAATCTATCTTCTATGATAAGTTGTATGGTGAATATTCCCTCACGTGTTCCTACATCTCTTTTAAATCACAACTGAACTTCCCCGAGATCAGATTCTAAAAGATTTTCCATTTGTCTGCAAATTAGCCGTCTTAAAATTTTGCAACCTTGATTTATTAAACTGATTGTTTTGTAATTTTCACACCTGGATTGGGGCTAATTACATTTTTCTTAAAGTCTGAGGGTATTTCGTCTGTCTCATACATCTTACACACCATGTGAAATAGTTTTACCATGGTTACCTCTCCCAGAGACTACGGTAGCTCTGAGCGAATGTTGTCTACTCCATGGACCTTGTTTCGACTTAGGACTTTCCTAGCTCTGTAAAATTCTTCTCTCAGTATAGTGTCTCCTATTTCATTTTCATCTAATTTCCATTCCCTTCCCACAAAATTATCTCGAAGTTCATTTTCTATATAGAGCCCCTCTACATATTCTATCTACCTCTGTACTTTTAGTTTTTTGCTCAGAACTTGCTTTCCATCTGATTTCACTATATTCACACAGCTTCTTTTCTTGTTCCCTAAAGTCTCTTTCGTTTTGCTGTAGGCGGTATCTGTTTTTCCCCTAGTAATACAATCTTCTACAGACTTCTATTTTCTCTCTAGGCACTCGTGCTTAGCCATTTTGCACTTCCTGTCAGTCTTATTTATTAGTTGTCTGTACTCTACTTTGCCTGTTTCATTTACTGCATTTTCATATCCCCTCCTTTTAGCAATTAAATTCAGTACTTTCTGAGATATCGAAGAATTATTGTAGGTTTTGCCCTTCTTTCTGTTAGTCGTCTGCTGTCTTTGCTCTTTCATTTCTTATAGATACCCATTCAACTTCTGTTGTGTTGGTTTCGCCTGTTTATAACAGTTGTCTAAAGTTGCTCCCTGTGGAACCTTCAAGATATTCAGGTGTCTTTAATTTATCCAGGTCTTATCTCCTTATTTTCGTACCTACCTTTCTGTAGTTTCTTCAGTTTCAGTCTACAGTTCATAGTCAATAAGATATGATCTTAGAATATATCTGCCCCTGGATATGTCTTACAGTTTAAAACTTGGTACCGAAATCAGTGTCTTACAATTATAAAATATATTTGGTACCTTCCGATGTGTCCTGATCTCTTCCATGACTTTCATGATTCTTAAACCGAATGTTCGTGGTGCTTAAATTATTTCATGTGCAAAATTATACCATACGTCTTCCTCTTCCATTCGTTTTCCCCAGTATATATTCACCTAATATTTTTGCTTCACTTCCTTTTCCTACTGCCGAATTCCAGTCCCCATCACAATGTAGTTTTCCTCTCCGTCATTTTTCTGATTAATTTCCTTTAACTCTTCATACATTTTTTTCTGTGTCGTCATAATCTGGAGCAAAGCCAGTTGGCATATAAATTTGTGCGACTGCCTTCATATCTATCTTGCCTACGGTCTCTGTGTTATTCTTAGTAGTTTAGCCACTTTACTATTTTCTCGTTTTTTTATGAGATCTACTTCTGTAATATTCCCAACAAATTTGGTATTTATAACTCAATAATCATCTAACCAGTAATGCTGTTCACCTTTGAAACGTACTTCAGTAATCCCCACTATAAATAATATCAACCCATCTATTTTCCGTGTTAATTATTTTCTAACCTCCCTACCCGATTAAGGGATCTAATATTTCACGTTCCGATTTGCAGAATCTGTGTTCCTTATGACGACATCTCTGAGTAGTCCCCATCCAGACATCCGAATGGGGGACTATTTTGCATCCGAAATATTTTACCCAAGAGGATGCTATCATCTAATATTCATACAGTGGAGCTGCATGTCCTCTGGAAAATTAATAACTTTAGTTTCCCCTTACTTTCAGCAATTCGCAGTAACTGTATGTCAAAGCTGATGTTGCAAGGTCGGTACACCCAATTATCCAGATAGTTTTGCCCCTGCAACTACTGAAGGGCTACTTCCCTCTCCAGGAACCATACATTTGTCTTGTAGCTTGGGGATGTTTAAGGAAGTAACTGTAGCTGTTGTCTCTCGTTTTACGAGGTATTTATTGATAAAGGATGTAAGAATTAATTTGCAAACAAGCACCGACTAGCATTGGTTCCTAAAAGATCACTCACTTGCAAATCTTCTGTCCCAGGGGATTGGACTTCGTTTTTTCAGAAGATGTTTAGTGGCCTTGTAGGTGATTAACATATATAAAACTGGCTCAAAATATGGCGTCGTCCGGCAACTTATTTCTTCAAGTCTGTTGGCATGAAGAAGTCTAACATATGAACAGCGTGTTATTTGCAGTTTCGTGTATGTCTTCTCGGTACCGTTGCTTGGGTCGACAACTAAGTAGGAGTGGTCACCTAGAACTTCTGTTTGACTCTAAAGGGTCCGTCTTACAGCTGCCAAAACTTGTAATTACTCTTCTGTGAGGGAAGGTATTTACTGTGCGGCTCTCATTGTCGTGATTACCGGCCTCTTGATCATAAGCTCAGCTGGGAAACAGCCTATTTCATCGTCGACGAGGCTTTATGATTTTTTTGTTAACTGTAGGTTGAGCACTGAATCCTCATGAGGTTCCCGGCTTCGTGAAAGCATCGTTCAGTTGGGTCCGTGGCTGCGTGACGATCAGTTTTCCGGCGTGTAATGTTCCTTCGCTGCTGCATTTTAGCAATCGAAGAGGTCAAATAAGGTTTGATTTTGTAATTAGGTTCTTGCCGAAACGTCTATTATCTAACATTAAATTAACACCACGTTCGTCTCTATCTAAAGTTGATATCATGCCGTTGTGTCGTTTGGACGCTTAATGTCTTGTCACTTCCACATTTGTTCTATTTCTCTTACCATTATCTTACAGTTTGACAAAGGGATGGCGTACGAACACAACATTTCTCCCTTATTCTTAGTTTGAGAAAACAAGTGAAACTTGTAAAATTTCTGCCTTCGTCTCGGAACACACAGGCGGGAAATTTTGGTTTGTTGAACAAGGCGGTCTGCTGCTCTGTAGTCAGACGCCAGCCCTCCCTAATCCTTATCTCTAGAGCGTCTTTCGGCACTCAGGGACAGGGGGCTCTCTCGCTTGTGAAGGCCCGCCGTTACCTGCCGACTCAATGGCTATGCAATACATTGCGCCACAGAGGGCCACTGCATGCCATGTACCATTAAAGATTCACGGACTAACAGCGCGCGGCCGTTCCCTTTCAGTGTAATAGTGAATGTTGAGCACGCGCAATCAATTAGGGTCTGGCTACGAGTGAGTCAACAATTCAGAGTCGATTATCCTTGGCACTGGCCGCGTGCGGTGCGAGAAACAGGCGTGCCTCGGCTTCGAAGTGTTGTCTCAAGGTTCCAAAAGACTGGTGTAACTCCTCATTAATCGACTGCAAATTGTTGTCCCCAGCTGAGTTGTTGTTTCTGTCATAAGGAGGTCGCAGTATTTAGTCTGTTTGCTCCGGAAGCTACAACTACCGGCAAAGCCTCTGGAGATGGCGGGAACCCACCTGTTCCCTCAGCCAGCAACACACGGCACTAAGCGGAACGTGTTTGTCCTGAAATTTCCACTTTTAGGATTTTAGGGAAACTTTTTCAAATTTTCGCCGCGTACAGTAGACCATTGCGAACATAACAAAGTAAACTTAGCCAATTCTGTCAAGCCGTTCTCAAGTAATGATACTTCATACATGTGAGGATTGATATGTGTTTATGTAAATGTAATGACGATAGGTTACAACTCAACGCCGCACAGAGGGACATAAAAATGACACTGACACTAACAGAGCAAAACTTTCAGCCACAGCCTTCATTAGAATTGGGGCACTTACATTCATACAGGCACAACTCACGAACACATGACAACCGGCTCCGGCTGCCGCGCTCCGACTTCAGTCTCTTGACTGATGAAAGATGTGACCAAAAGCTAAGTAGTGTGAGTGTGACTGTCTTTTCTACCTGCTTGTCTGTGACTCAGAAATCGCCTTGACAGTGAGTTATAACTTATCTTCATTATGAAACTTTCACTCTGCAGCGGAGTGTGCGCTGATATGAAACTTCCTGGTAGATTAAAATTGTGTGCCGGAACCGGGACCTCGGACCATTGCCTTTCGCGGGCAAGCACTCTACCGACTGAGCTAACCCGACACGACTCACGATGACGCCTCACAACTTTACTTCCGCCAGTACCTCGCCTCCTACTTTCCAAACTTCACAGAAGCTCTCCTGCGAACCTTGCAAGATTAGCACTCCTGGAAGAAAGGATATGGTGGAGACATGGCTTAGCCGCAGCGTAAGGGATGTTTCCAGAATGAAACTATTCAGTCTGCAGCGGACTGTGCGCTGATATGAAACTTCCTGGCAGATTAAAATTGTATTTCGGAACCGGGACTCGAACCTGGGACCTCTGCCTTTGCAGAGTAACATGTTTCATGCTGGAAACACCCCTTAGGCTGTGGTTGAGCCATGTCTCCATCATATCCTTTCTTCCAGGAGTGCTAGTCTTGCAAGGTTCGCAGGAAAGCTTCTGTGAAGTTTGAAAAGTAGGAGGCGAGGTACTGGCGGAAGTAAAGTTGTGAGGCGTCATCGTGAGTCGTGTCGGGATAGCTCAATCGGTAGAGCGCTTGCCCGCGAAAGGCAAAGATCCCAGGTTCGAGTCCCGCCTCCGGCACACAATTTTAATCTGCCGGGAAGTTTCATATCTTCATTATATTTACATAAATAAAAATGAATTCTTACATGTATGAAGTACCATTACATGAACACGGCTTGACAAAATTGGCTTGGTCTATTATACTATGTTGGTCATAGTCAGGATGAGGTTTGTAATGAAGAAACTTCTGGAAAAGTCTCCCAGAAAATAGAAAAATTCTAGGAAATCTACAGAGCCTATTTCAATGGGATTATTGTATGATCTCAAGGACATAATTTTCGATTCAAACGTTGAATATGAATGAGTCAATCGTTCTCTTCGAACAGTTTCCAAGAAAAGATTCGGACAGGTATAAAAAAAGACTAAAAATGTCGTCAAACTGAAAGTAGGCCTATTCATCGTTTTAATGCAATCGTACCTGATGATCGGAAGGACATATTTAGGTACATAAACATCATATTTGCCACTTATACGTATTTTTTCATGGAAAAGTTTAAGAGAGTCTATGCCTCTATGGTGTACGGCAGATGATATCTTGCAATAAGCTTCGACATTGTTTGGCCGGTTACCATGAAAGTTGGCAGATTTTAGTAATTTATCATAAATAAGAGGAAAGAGAAGATGTACAGTGAGAGGCGAAAGAGTAGGAGATTGACGTAGAGGTGGCGGCAGGTGATAGACCAAGGCAGGGGGGAATGAGATTGGCAGAGAGGGTGGAAGATGGGATGGTCAGAGAGGAAGAGATGAAAAGGGAGAGGGAGCACAAGAGGAAACACATAGACAGAGGGGAGGCGTACGTAAACAGACAGAGGAGTGACGAGGATATGAATTGAAGAAAAACATCGGCGTTATTTGTACATTACATGTACCATCGTTTACATCAGGAGGATTGGAGGAGGAGATAGATATTATTTTTAATATAGTCGCGAAATTCCGTCATTGATAGCCGAAAAGCAGACACATTGCCTAAACTGGTCATCATACGCTGGCCTTCCGATTCACTGTATCGAAGTGCATTTTTAGATTATAATTCGTGTACACTGCTTAAAGATATTTCAAATACACAGAGCTGCACCTTGAATTCTATAACCTTGTCCTTCTCGCAATGGGTTGGCTTGTGCGCTGTAGCCCTTCTTTGAGCGATCACCCGTCAAGTGTTATTAATTTACCTAGCCTTATAACCCAGGATGTGCTTTTCCCTTATAAGCTACCTAGATAGCGGAATCGCGACTCAGAGGTAAGGTCAAATGGTCTCATCATGTATATTGTACGGATTGAATGAATACGATTCTACCCGATATTGTGCTTCAGATCCATAATTACCATAATTTATTTTCCAGCTAGCTCTATTCTTGAAAACATCGTGTACCAAGGAAATCTCAGGTCTGTGGTATGCATTTTATACTCAGAATCAATATTAAGTTATGACTGGAACAAAAAAAGCTCTAAATCACGTAAAATATATTTTCCTGACTTAGGAATGTTTATTGGTAGGTGAAATGCTTCATGCCAGTTCATTTATGAAGAACTGTAACACAGAACTAAATTATTCGCATCACTCGTAATAATTGGAGATTCTACTCAACAACAGTACCTGTACAGTTCAAAAAAGGTTGCAATTTATTGAATGATCTGGATTCTTCATTGATAACAATCACACAAACTAAAAATTCACATCCAGTAACTAGCTCAGTCGAAAACTATTTATAAGTTGATTGATGAAAAATTCCTAGTTAAGTTGCTCAGAGGTAGATCGTTAACTTTTTATGTGGTCGGGCGTGCTTCCTTTAATATGATTGGACAGGTTTGATAGCTCTATTCAAGAAAGTTTCAATGAATTTCAGGACCCCTGAAAAAATCTGATTTTGGAACCCATTTACTTTTTTTCTACAATATAATATTTTAGAGCCTCTGCTATTTTTATGATTATATATATACTGGCCCATTATCAGTCGCAAGTCCAGCAAGAAAAGTATGATAGATAATTGGTGAAATTCTAAATGTGAATAAAACAATGTATGGATGAAAGAGAGCCTTACAGAAAGATAATAAGTCACAAAATTCATCAGGCAAAGTGGAGCCATATGAAGAAACAATACACTCCATCGAGAAACACTTCATAGGTTACAACAAATGATACTTAGACAAGTTGTTCGCAGAAAAGACCTGGGTACATTCCACAAAAGACTTGCGTCCGACAACAAGATGGAAGACTTGCACTGACTAATCAAGGAAACTGATAGAGATGGGCATATATTTCTCAGAACTACACAAATGTCCTGTATTAATATCAAAATGTCGTGAAGGGGCTCCTACGTGCAACCATCATTGATCTCAACCACCCACCAAGTATGAAATTCTGACACAAATCCTCAGACTCATAAACAAGAACATCTGTATATGGCAAAACTGAGTAACTCTCTAAGAACTTAGGTCCACTTCACGATCTCACAGAAATCCTAATAGACAGATGACAATCTGAATCCTGTAAACGACCTGCTGAAAATGTACACTTATCCACACTACACATAAAAATGTGACAATTTCGATGTTGATAACTACCGTGGAAATTCCATAGTTTAAATTATTTACAAAACCTTCACAGCTTATTGACGTCAGAGAACTGAAGATCAGCTCAAACACAAGATTGGGTAATACTAATCGGACATCCGACCATGGCGATTCCGCGCTGAGGACATTTTCAACCTCATAACAAATATGTAAGGTAACTCGAACCTGTCCTCCGATTTGTATGTTTCTTGTTTCCAATAAGGCGTATGATTCCATCAATCGGCAGTCCCTCTTCAGTGTCCTATAACACCATAGACTTGACATAAAACACTACTCCTTATCAAATAAACTTTTTCTGATGAAATTTATTTTGATATATCGAAGAATTTCGAAGTAATTCCTTCGAGAAACAAGGTGACGGATTGTTACCACTGCTATTCAACGGTAAAATCATCAGAGAGTGTGAGAAAGAACTTAAAAATCGAAACTACTACACATCCACTTGGACAAGTGAAAGTCGAATTCAAGATCAGTTTGCTGGACATCGTAGACAATCAAGTGATACTGGTGGACAGTGGAATCACATGTATTAAACAGTGAGATTCTCGAGGCATTTGCTGGAAACTCTGGGCAACAAATTTCATTCGAGAAAACCAAGTTTATTTTCGCTGGATTCAAGATGTGTGGCGGAAGGTTAGGGGACTCAAACATACCTGCTACCTCAGTAGAACAACCATAGCACGGCTGGACAAAACAAACTAAGCATGTCATGTGACAGTTACAGCTGCTTTCCATTCAGTTTATCATTTCATTCAGTGATTTTTATGGACATTAATGTGTTAAGCTGTCGACTTACTGTAGTGAAAATATGCAACCATCAGGTGCTAAGGTCGAATTGTAAGAATACTGGAAGGCGTAGATCTCATTACCATCTCTTACCTTTTATTTTTTGTGCAGCGCCATTGTTACCAGTTGTTATAACCACGTTAAGTGTGGGCATTGAAATATCTACAAAAGTATTGTATTGGATATATATGCCTGCACTAATACAAAGAATGATGTACTAGAAACATCGGAGATGCACTTACAATGAACGCACTTGTACCTAAAAACAACACAAAGTAGAATCGTTAATATAGGAATCTGAAAACTTATTGGGCGTTTGTAGCTTTAGAATAATATAAGACTATTTGTGAATTGATTTTATTCGTATCTATTACGGAAAATACCTAAATATTTTTCCAAATATTTCAGAAAGGTGTTCCTTTTATCTGTCATAATAGTTTCCACATTTGACAAAGTGTCTCTCTCACATTATGTTACGGTGTATAACCTCATATATATCAATTGAGAGAAAACAGATTACCACATACATTTCAAAAGCTGAGCGCTGTTGTTGAATGTTACCTATGTATTTTGAACCATACACCGCACTTACTCTAGCGATGTAGGAGAGAAAAGCGAATCTGTATTGTCGCTAGATCATATGTAGAATGACTGCCGCGGTATTAGTCAAAGCTGTCCATTTTAAGGAAAAATGAAATCAACAATTAGAATTCATTCGACAGAAAGACTACTGCCTATTAATATATATATCAAGAAACAGATTGTTCTTTGCATAAAGTGATCAACTGCGGCCCCCCTCAACTTCGTGCCCCCCCCCCCCCCCCTCAATTTCGTCACTCTTCAATCTCGCTCCCTCTTCATTCTTGGTAACCACCCTTTTCAATCTTGGTGCCCCAAGCAGCTGGAATTCTCCATAAACCCTTAAATCGGCCCTGAGTATACTAAACTCCCTGTCTCCCATCCTGCTAAAACTATTCGATGTATGTTTTTCTATGTGAAATGGATCTGTTTACTTTCACAAGTTAACGAACAAAGATAGTAACCTTGAGAGTATTCATGTTGCAAAATAGCCCAGACACAGCCATATTGTAACTAAATCTTTGCTTTGATGGTTAAATATGGCACCGAGACTAAGCTAAGTAACGCAAACCTGTCCTTGGGTGATCTATACACAACTAATCGGAAATCTTTGTAGATATAAAGATTTTGAAATGTTTTTAAACAGTTCAGCATCTACTCTGCTGTACAAGAGTTAAAGCTTTATAATAATTACCTGAATCTTCCTCTGCTGTTTCTCAGCTTCTGCACGTCTGTACTTGACGTTTGATCATAATCAAGAATAAATATTTTCAAGAAAATTATTAACAAGTATTATAATTATTGACAAGAAATATTATTATTATTATTATTGAGAATATTATTGAGGAACATATTAGTAGAAGGAAAATTCCATTGTATCAAGTATAAGTACAAACAAACATTTCGGGTCCATTATGTCCCATCCCACCTGGTCCAGTTCTCGAATCAGAAACTTGACGCGCAGGCACTACAATGTAAATGCTATCAGCGATATTAGAATCTAATTCTATCTCGGATTCCACGTATTGCGCGGAGACCTAACAGCCATGATTTCAGATTCTCGTAGCGTTTGCAGCCTTAGGTCAAAGTATTTCAGAATACTGGACACTTCAAAGTCACCGAAATGGCAGTACTCGACTCTTCTACTCGTCCGCACATCGTTTCGAGCTTACTCTGAAGATTTTCAATTTCATAAGGGATATTTACAATCAGCTCATCAGCTACTTCTATCAAACTGAAATTTTCCTCCATGTTATCTCATGCTACCTTAGTTTCACCCAAAATCTGGTCTAGCACCTCGCCCTGCTTTTCCAAGTGCTCCGTCTGCAAGGTACAAAATTTTTCTATGGCGCGCGATTGCTTCGCAAACCCATATTTCTGTTTTGAACATAGTTCCTCATGCCGTGCTTGCTGTTCCGCACTGCAGAAGGAGCGATGTTCTGCAAACTTCGAATATAACGTGGCACTCAATTCGGCACTTTCACCACTAAAAGAGGTGCGCATTTCTGCAAATTGTGTACACATTTCTAAGGTTTGTGATGTATCGCAGCCAGCAACTGGCTCAATATAGCTCGTGTCGCGTCTGAGGCAGCAGCTGGTTGCAGAGCGTCAACTGCCTGTTTGTGATTTGCGTCTGCAATCGGCGATGTTGGCGGCTGCGGGGTGCTCCCCTTACGTCAGCATGCTGATGGGCGGCAGCGTTAGCATCCCTGGTGGCGTGCTGGATGGGGTCGACGTCGGCGTTGGCGTCGTAGTCTTCGCTGGGCGTTGGCGTTGGCGGCGGCGGCGTGCTCTGTGGGCGGGGCGGCAGGAGGGATCAGCCGCCTGGCTCGCCGAACGATGGCCATTAACCGCCCCAGACTCCATACAAAGGCCGTAATCCGCTCTGGCAGGAAGAAGGGACTGCGCACCTGGCACAGCGTCCAGCTTTTGTCCTTTGCCCTCCGCCGAACCACCTGTTCTGTCCGTAAACGTTTCCACATGGCTACAGTGTTGCTGTTTGCAACAAGAAGGGAATTACAGAAATCCGCTCTCGCGCTCTCAATTAGATTAATATATCGGTTGCCAACACACACAAAAGCGATAGCGGGAAACAGTTCACCCCGCGCGGGAGTAATCGAGTGGTGTGGAGCGGCACTTTGCGGATCGCGCGGCCTCCCGCGTCGGTGGTTCGAATCCTCCCTCGGGCACGGATGTTTGTTTTGTCTTTAGTATAAGTTAGTTCATAAGTAGTCTGTACGTTTAGGGGCTGATGACCCCGCAGTTAAGTCCCATAAGTTTTCAAACATTTGAACATTTGAAACAGTTCACGTTCTTCTCACCTCTTTTATTTGGCAAACTGCGGCAAATAAATGTAGCTGCAGTAAGCGACTAGAGAATCGCAATCAAGAGAAACAGATAATTTTTTGGCTGTGAACTTCGTCAAATTTCTCACGGTCGCCAGGTCTGTAGCCTGGAGATGTTTAAGGAAGTAGGTTTAGCTGCAATGTCATGTTTCACGAGAGATAGAATGATGGAAGAATTAATTTACAAAGAAGCACCGACTAACATTGCTAACTAAAAGATCACTCACCTGCACATCTTCTGTTCCAAGGGACTGGTCTTCGATCTTTCAGTAGATGTTTTGTTGCGTAGTCTGTTATCTAATGTATAAAATTTAATGTTTGTTTGTTTGTCTTTTTGTTCGTATTATATGCTCGGCCGTACCGTACATCCGATTTCGATAAAACTTTGTCAACTCATTGCTTCCACTCGCGCGAAGGTTATAGGCATACTAAAATTAACGTCGTATGGTGCATGGCGGATGGTGCTTTACAATTATTTAATTCGTTTCTTCCGCCTAAGCTGTGATGGCTGGACGGATATGAATGGAATTTGGAACAGAGATAGCTTATAGCCTGATTAATACATGGGCTACCTTTCGTAAGCCTCTGTAGGTGCGTGGCGAAGAGTACATTACAACAAACATCCAAATTGTTTCACTGGTTACCATGAATGTCTGCACATAGATGTATGTTTTCATGAATATGAATTTTATAATCTGCAAGTCAGTGAATTTAGCATGGCAGATAGTACCTTATAGCTTTGGCACCGTTTCACTAGTCACCATTAAACTTGGTGCATAAATGTAATTTTTTCATATGCTGTAGGGTGACGGGTATGTTGAGGATGAGACGGACAGAAAGGGGAGGGAGGAGATGGACGGAGAGAGGGTAGAGGAGGAGACGCACAGAGAGAGGGGAGAGGAGGAGAATGAGAGAGGGGAGATGGTGACCGACAGTTGAATGGAGATGGACAGAGTGAAGAGGAGATGAAGAGATGGAGGGGGAGATGAACAGAGGGAGGGGAGATGAGGAGATGAACTGAGAGATAGATGGGAGGAGATGGATAGAGAGAGAATTAAAGACAAGGTGCACAGAGAGGGAAATGGGAAGATGCACGAACTCATCACTGGAATAAATAAGTGCCCTGGCGACGCCGTGTTTTCAGCTAGTCTAACATATAAAAATTAATGTTTGTCTTTTTGTTCCTATTTTATGTGCAGCTATACCGTACATCCGATTGCGATAAAACTGTGTCACTCATTGCTTGCACTCGCGTAAAGGTTAGAGGCATACTAAAATTAACGTCGTATGGTGCATGGCGGAGGGTGCTTTACAGTTATTTAATTCGTTTCTTCCGCCTTCAAGCTGTAATGGCTGGACCGATATAAATGAAATTTGGAATAGAGGTAACTAATAGCCTAGTTAATACATGGACTACCTTTCGTAAGCCACCGTATGGTAAGGGATGGATGATACCTTACTCTGGGTTGATACGTTTGTTTCTCTTCACGCTGAAACAGCTGCACAGATTTCAATGAAATTTGGAATGCAGATAGCTTATATCCTGATTTAAAACATGAACTACCTTTCGGAGGGTTCCTTAACAGTGTGTTAGCACGTTTGTTATTCTTCACGCTGAAACGGCTGAACGGAATTGAATGAAATGTGAAACGAAGATAGCTCATACGCAGAATTAATACAGGAGCTACCTTTCGTAAGCCTCCAAAGGTGCATAGAAGAGGGAACGTTACAACAAACATCGATATTGTTTAATTGGTTACCATGAAAATCAGCACAAAAACGTATGCTTTCATGAAGGAGATTTTTATAATCAGTAAGCCAGTGGATTTAGCATGGCGGAGGGTACCTAGCGACTTTGACACCGCGTGACCAGTCACCATGAAACTTGGTACTTACATGTATGTTTTCATACATAGGAGAGAGAGTAGTTGCAGGAGGAGACGGACAGAGAGAGGGTAGAGGAGGAACCGAACAGAGGGGAGAAGAGGAGAATGGAAAGGGAAAATGGTGAGAGACAGGTTATAGGAGATGAACAGAGGAAGGGGGAGGACGAAATAGACAGAGAAAGGGACAGGAAGAGAAGGGGGAAGGAGCAGGTGAACAGAGAGAAGGCAAAGGAGGAGATGGACCAATGGAAGATAGGTAACCTAATATATATTTGTTCGATTGTTCGTATTTTACGTGCTGCCATAAGGTTCATATAATTGCGAACGCGATGGCTTATTGACTTAGTACAATTAACATACTGTAGGTGCCGCTCGTGTCGTAACGTAAAGTGTGTTTTAAGAGATATGAATGTTAACAGTTATATAAATTTTTACAGATGTAGGAGGCCATAGACTAATGACGTGGAGGACGAGTTCGACGGAGAGACGAGAAGGTTATTGGCAGAGAAAGGGGAAGGTGGATATGGGCAGACGTAGGAGTAGGAGGGGATGAACAAAGAGAGAGGAAATACGAAGGAACAGAGAGAGACAGGAGATGGGGACTAGAAGAGGAGATGGGCAAAGAGAGAAGGAAATAGGGGAACGGAGAGAGAAAAGGGAAGGAGAGATGTGCTAACTTAAGACTGGAATAAATAAGTTCCCAGTCGATGCCGGGTTTTCAACAAGTTAACTTATAAACTGGGACAGTAAAATAAGCTACAGCCAATGAAAGTCGGGAGTGTCGGTTTAAAAAATATTCACTATGAGGTACACATGCTAGTGAAAAGCTTTCATAAATAGAATAATTGCTAACTGAATACAACCATTGGGTAAGAAATATACTTGCTTTTTGAAACAACTTACAGGTATTCTGCCGCGTGACGTCGTCCTGCCATTCTCAAGGCGCTAATTGCACTCAAGGAAGCAATGTGCAAGCGACTGTAATACCTCGGTTTGCAAAGGGTAAACTGGGAAGATAACACCCACTGTGCAAGTAACCTCACATTCAACACAAGCAAAGATGTCAGACATCAGAAATATCGATTGTGACTTAATCAACAAGTGAGGCAGCATTAATTCTGTCCCTTTGTTTTTTGACGAGATACAGGGCCATATACCAAGCAGAATTTAAACAAAAAGTACCATCTCTGTTCATAAGATCACTTGCTAGTTTAATTTCGACAGCTTCCTTAAAAACGTCATCCCAAAAGGTGGAAATGCTTCCAGAATCTCTGTGTTGTATTCCTTAGGTGACCTGTGCCAAGACAATTATCTGCAACAACGGATTTTCTCTGCTGTTGTAAGCGTGTGTGACGTTGTGTTCAATACACAGGTGTTCCGCAGTCCTGATTGTCTGACCAACATATGACATGCCACAACTGCAAGGAATGCGATAGACACCAGCTTTACGCAAACCAAGATCATCCTTTACGGACCTGAATAGAGTCTTTATCTTAGGTGGACGAGGAACACATTTCACGTCATATTTCCGCAAAATACGACCAATCCTGTTGGAAACGCTTCTTGCGTCAGCCAAAAAGGTCATAGATTTAGTTGCCACTCCGTTACTATCGTCACTCACGCGTTGCACAGTAGGCTGATCGACGTCGGAGGTTCGAGTCCTCCCTTGGGCATGTGTGTATAAGTTGTCATTCACGTAAGTTACTTCACATAGTTTGTAAGCCTAGGGACTAATGACCAGAGTAGTTAAGCACCATAGATTTACAAACGTCATTTAGTAGGCTGATAGCACAAAGCACGTTTCATCTGCCTCTCACAATAACCATTATGAGGAAAGGTGATCTCGAGATGGGGCAACTCAGCTGACAAACATTCAGGGTTGGAAATGACATGGGCCCTGTGAATCAAGGTACTAAGTACTCCTTCACGCTGAACTGGATGGTAACAACTACCAGCTCGCAGATACAAATCAGTGTGAATAGGCTTCCTATAAACAGCTTGTCCTGACGTAACATCAACCTTCCTTCTGACCAACACATCAAGGAAGGGAAGGCAACTATTCTGTTTCACCTTCATAGTGAACTGAATTTTCTGCTGGATTGAATTTATGTGTTCCAAACGCGCAGATTTCGAGGTCGCAGACTCCAAAGCACGTTACTGGAAATCCTCCATAAAGAAATTGGGAACAATAGGTTACAACGGGCTTCCCACAACAACTCCATCTGTTTTTTCGCAGTACTGACAATCGAATAGAAATCAAGTGGAAGTCAGCACATGGCGAAATAGATTTGTTAACACGACACCAAACGTAACCTCAGTAGCTGCAACGAATCAGGCAGAGGAACCCGAATGAGAGAGAAACCAGATCAAACCTCACTAAAATATCAGAGTCCCAATGTTAGATACTATAGGCCTCAAAGCAACATTCCCCTTGTGGATCTTAGGAAGGCCATACAATCCACGTAGTACGCACAGTAAGAATTTAGACTCTTTATAGTCTCCTATGACAAGGGATTTTTCTTTAGGAGGTTATTAGTCTTTCTGTCAACACTTTTTGTGAGGTCAGCACAGATTCTACGATATGCCGAATCAGAAAGTAGACATTGCATCTTTGAAATGTAATCGTCATTTCGCAATAAAACGGTGGCGTTTCCCTTAACCGCGGGTAAGAAAACAATGTCACAATCCATTCTGAGTGACCGTAAATCGGACGCCTCAGATTCTGTTATATTACACTAAGGTGGACTGGCTCCAGTCAGTAGACGACAAGCGTCCCTCCTAGCCTCTTCCGCAGCATCGGAAAGTAGTTTAGAGACAGCCTGTTCAATAGAACTTATGAAATCGACCACTAAACGCTTAGGCGTTAATGCGAAATTCAGACATTTCTCCAACACAGATAAAACTGCGTCGTCGAAAGTTTTCTCCGTGAGATTGATCACAGTACGTCGTGAATTAAATTAGAATCAGCCTCCGAGCCAAGGAAACGTTTAAATTTCGGCGAAAGCAGAGCAGTTACAGATTGAAATTCCCAGTGAGACTGTGACCAAGAGGCACCATCGAACCAATCGCAAGAAAATGCAGAAGCTTTAGCAGCAATAATTAAATGAAGCCAAAATAACTCTTTGGAAACAAATTTTGATTTTCGGCGAGTATAGTGGATCCTTTCACGAACAAGAGTTGAGCCAGCATGTTGCTTGATATGATTGGTGGCAGGAGAATCAATATTATGTACAACCTTAGTAAACGTTGGAACAATATTATGAGTCAGACATTTCAACAGAAACGACAAAGTACATTGCATCCTTACTCTACTGCTGCGGAGTTTACCAAACTTCCATAAACGCCGATGCATTTCCTCCCCGTGGAGGTAAACAATGTGAAAACTTAACATTTCCCGGTGTAATGAATTTTCAAACAGAACTGATGGCAGAATTTATGCTGCATCACCTGTTGATTAAGTCACTATCTATATTTCTGATGTTGGTTATCTTTGGTCGTGTTGACTCCGCGATTCTTGTACTGTGTGTATTATCTTCCTTGTTTTCCCTCTGCAAACCGAGGTATTAAATTCGCTTGCACATTCATTCCTTGGGTGCCGTTTGTGCCTTGAGAATGGCAGTGTGTGCTCCTGTCGAAATATCGGCGGCGGTGGACGACGTCATCCGGCAGCATACCCATAAATTTTTTGAAAGTTCATTACGCCGGGAAAAGTTAAGGTTTCACTTTCTGTACGACAAGCCGGTAATACATTGATTTACACTTAAGAGAAAGAAGATCATTACTCAGAGAGAGCTCACAGATGAAAGAGAACTAGCAATCGGTTACCAAACAATCACAGGAATAGAGGTAGGACCAAGTTATCTAACACGCTACATACCGTTCTACAGCAACCGAAACTGATAGTGTAAATGCTGCGATAGCACTATCGGAAACCGTGTTCGCGATCTAAACACCACGAGGAACTGCAGTGGAATGGGGTTGGAGAGCTGCTCTCCAGGCTACTTAGAGAAATGGCCAACGGACTAGTGTGCACTTTTGGAGTATGCGAGGCGGTACCTGTACCAATCTAACAGAGGGAGGGATGGGTAGCCGGTACAGGCGTGCTTGCAACGTCAGTATGAAATAACGGCAAGGAAACCGAACTTGATTCCGCCATATTTGGCGGTTTCTGCATCTATTAAATGGGGAATGCAAATATTATCTAGCTGCCTCCAACTGATACTCTTCCACGTAGGCAATAAATCAGTAGGGCGTGTGGACCTGGGAAAATTAATTTGATAATGTTAATGATGCAACGTAATTTGTGGTATTATTAATTCAAATGTTCAAATGTTTGTTAAGCTTAAGGGACTTAACTGCGGGGTCATTAGTCCCTAAACAAAGAAACTACTTATGAAATACCTTACACTAATGACGACACAAACATCCATTCCCGAGGGGGGATTCGAACCCCCGATCGTAGCGGCCGTGCAGAATCTGAATATTGATTTTTAAGAATCATAAAGAAGGTTATATTTGTGGGAGAGAGTTGGAGATATCGGAAGGTTTCTGACTTATTTTATATTAGTAAACCATAGATTTCGGAGCCATGTTTTAAACTATGAGTCATATCCTTGGACAGACACAAACTCTGGCCATACCTGATTGTTTATTAAATTAAAATTAAAATTGCAGGAAATGAAGAAGTGGTAGGAAAGTAAGGAGTTGGAAGAACTGAAGAAACCTGAGGCTTTTATGAGTTTCAGAAAACGCATTAGGCCAGACACACAGAAACACGCTATGATTAGTGTTTCAGTTGTATGCGTCTCGTACAGTACATCTACGGAACTCATGGAGTGGATACGTGGACATTGCTGAAAGCCCATAAACTTTAGTTAATGCCTGCAGGCAACAGGGAGGGACATACCGGTGGACTGTTTGTAATCACTCAATTGCCAATTAGAGTTTTAGTATGGAAATATAGCGAGTCTTGACCTCTTCAAGACAAATAGAAAAGTGACGACTGAGCAACCCCAGTCTTGACTAATGAGTTATGTGTATTAATATTTCAGAGTCAGAGGACGCAGCTTGCAGCCATCTCGTCAATGGTACAGGGTGCATTTGCCATGCATAATAGCTCTTTCCAATTTAGCTTCAAATGTTTCAAATGTTTGTATAGTCTATGGGACTTAACTACGGGGTCATCAGTCCCTAAACTTACAAACTACTTATCAACTACCTTATACTAATGACGGCACAAATATCCATGCCCGAGGGGGGATTCGAACCCCCGACCGTAGTGGCCGTGCAGACCGTGAATTTAGCTTCCCCACATTGAAAGCACTAACAACAGCACATTGTTTCCTCGGTAACACGGCAGACTCTGCCATCAAATTACAGCCGTAAATTGAAGTGTATGCGCCGCGTATCAGTCATCCGCCAGGTTATTGGTAATAGATATTTTAGGTAAATTAATTCTGACAGTAATTTATTAGTTTTTGTGTGTCGAATTTACACATATTATGGGGATCTATCTCATCCGTAAATACTTTGCAATAGAATTATCATTTCGTGTTCTTATTTGTATTATATCAAAATATTTTCCATTTATTACTTTTCAAATTCTGAGTTGTGGCCACCTTTGTGCTCAGACGGCAAAGACTACCAAATCCACCGGTTAGTCTCTCAACCCTTAGGGGTAAAACCCAGTGGGGCGCTGGACAAGGAAGGCTAGCAACCTGCTTCCCAGGTACTTTAATATCATGCTGGCAACAATCAGAGCAAAATGCCTCGGACCTTTGAGGGTGATGGAGTCCCACCTCCAATTGATAGACTAGGGACATCTCAGATACGACTTGGCAAACGATCTGGAATGAGATGGGGAGCTATTAATATCAAGAGGGATTACAATGGGAAGAAGATAGAGCTGGCGGAGGCTTCAATTAAGATGGGGTTAGATGTTTTAGCTGTTAGTGACGTTAGAGTAAGGGGGGAGAAAGAAGACAAAGTCGGGGAATACAAGGTCTACCTGTCTGGAGTCAAAGTAGAAAGACCACAGTGGGGTGTAGGATTTTACATCAGGAAAGCAATCGAACCCAGCATAATTGCAACAAGGTATGTAAATGAACGACTGATGTGGATAGACTTGGCCATCTCCAGCAAGAAAATAAGGATTGTGGCAGTGTATTCACCCTGTGAAAGGGCAGATCAAGATGAGATGGACAGATTTTAGAACGCACTTAGTGATGTACTTGTTAGAGTGAAGGATAAGGATAGTGTTTTACTCATGGGTGATTTCAACGCCAGGATTGTATCACGCTACATATCTTAAAAGACGTACCACGTTATTTCGGTATTCTTTCAATAAACTTTGGTTTACTCTCTTGTTCTGCTTTCCGTTAAGGTAATAATATCCTTGTGTCAGATCATAGATTCCACCACAGAAATACAAAACATGAACGCTGCAAAGCGCATTACATTTACATATGTATTTTATTATTTTTAATATTATTCTTACTAACGTTCTTTTAAAGGCCGTAGACTGACACTTAAATATTTTATGGCCGACTAAAAATAGTAGATATGCAGCAGATAATTTATATATAAATAATTATATGTATTTTTGGACAAGAACTGAATATATTTATATAAAAAGCCATGCCAAATTAAATATTGATTGTGTGGCTATTTCTCGACGGCGGCAGTATATTTGAACAGTGAGAAACTACACTTAATGGCTATCTGAGCAAAGAGATTCAGTGTCAACCTTTAAAGTATTGTTAAATATATATTTGTTTGTTAAATGTAAACAATATTTGTAGGGAGGTGGTCAAAGCATTTAATTCTTTGATATTCAAATGTATAATATTTTGGAAGGGAAATTGTATTTTAAAGGTGAATCGTTAGGATGCGCGGAAGGATACAAATTTGGTAGCAGAAAGAGCACGCTTTCGAACGCTTGGGAGGGGACTCGTAACTTGGACGTGGTGTTGAAAGGTTGTGACACTGGGTGGTCTTTAGCCGCGTTACGAACTCGTGATTTGAAGAGATAGGCATGTGTGGACTGTGACTGCAGAACTTAGTCTCTGCTTGGAAAGTGATAAACTATGCACGGCAGTAGGGCTGTGGTACTGTGATAATTCAACAATCGTGTACTCGTGTGATTACAAACTGAGTTTTATTACAAATACTTTAATCGAGGATTAATTATGAACTGAAATGTTCGATGGACTACACTAATTTACGAGTGACAATTTGTAACTTTTACTATCGAATGCGTGTGATACTTCTTGTGCCTCTCATGAAGAACAATAATTGGGGAAATATTCAGTTATTTACCGATAGATAAAGTAGGACCACCTCCGCATTTTCAGTACAGAAAGAGAAATAAACTCTATTTATAAAGAATTAGTTTGTGAGTGAATCTCTTCTTTATCTTAGAATCCATTTTGTTGGTTATTCAGAAGTTTAATTTATGTTTGTTTAAATATATTTTCACGTCATCGTATGCAGATTAATAGACTGGCTAAACTACAGATTAAGTATGGATCTTGTTTAAACAGATTGGGTAGCTGTTTAGGGCATAGAAGCTGACATACATAAATCACCCCTATGTACAGAGACAGCGAGCCATAAACTTTTACTATCCGAGTTATGTATTGCCCAAGTCTTATTGGTGAGAACCGATAGGAAGGTCGCACACATAAGAGACCAGCGCTCTCCCGAAGACCATTACCATTATACAACAATACTTTAAAAAATAGCCGTTACTCGTCCACAAAGCGTTCTGAACTTTCGAAAACTGCATAGATATTTACAGATGCTTACGTATTCCATCTGTTGCACACTAGACACTAAATACACGAATTAACGATTTTCCAAATTAAATGTTCCATAATTATAATGTGCATAATGGGAGCTCGGAGCTCCTGACCACGTCTCTCTCCATACCGTATCCGGTGACGCCTTCTGGCGGAGGGTGACATGATGGCCAGTAGGAACCCATTTGCCCTTGTGGCCTGTATGGGATGGAGTTCGTTTTATAAGGTATATAACAGTATAATTTGGGAGTGTAGCTAGTTATAGTAGATACTCATGGTCACTGAAAGTACGGGCTTTAGGTGCATCCATAACGAAGATACTGATGGGGTGTAGAAAGTGCCATGAATGGAAACGAGAACAGGATGCCACGGCAGTGTACTCCACTTAGCGGGGGATAACAAAGTTCACAATGTACACCTATATTCTTTTCAACATTATTTTAATTCCTTTTCTCCACATAAGCTACAATACAGGAAGTTTTCAATAATTGGAGGTGGCCCCAATCAACCCGAACTTTCGAAAATATACTGTACTTTCTTCTTATGTGATTTCACGTTATTATTGTGAGATGACGTTTAGTTAGATAATAGACTTTACCTATTCATTGATAAATGCAATATGCCTCAGATGTTGTAGGTTTTATGTAAACAAAGCCTTTCTCAGAGGCTTTGATCTAACAATTTTCATTTCTGGACGGCAAATGTGTCTAACTGGATTATATTCAGTGATTTTAGACTATGGAGCTTTGATGCTAGTGACATTCACCACATGTAATCCGCCCAATATGAATGTGTGTACACGGAAGAATCCGCCAGTGATCTGATTGCACCTTAAGTTAAAAGTACAATTCGAACCACATGTCATTTCTGACGACTCTTCACATCATAGAAAGGCGGTCAGATTGAAAGGAAAAGTGAAAAAAGAAAGATAGTTTAGTCGGCTGGGAATAGAACCTGCAATCTCTACGATGGGGGTCCATTGCATTACCAAGAGTCAAGTACCAACATATTGAATACATCTGCGCCTACATCCACATAAGATACTCTGAAAATCACATTTAAGTGCCTGGCAGTGGGTTCATCGAAACACCTTTATACCATTTATCTCCCATTCCATTCATAATAGCGCGTTGGACGAGAGAACACCGGACTCTCTCCGTTCGACCTCTGTTTTCTTGTATTTCATTCTCATGATCATTTCCACCTTTGTAAAATGGACCGTTTACCAATTGCATAAAATGACGATATGGTATTTATGTATGGCTATTGTGATCAAAATGCCCAACGGGTCTGTGCTATGTATGTTGATCGTTATCCTGGAAGACATCATCCAAGTGTCCGGACCTTTCGTCGGATAATTACATTATTTAAAGAGAGGATGTGTTCAGCCTCAAGTGAAAAGTCAACCACTACCTGCAAAAATGATGTTGCCCAGGTACTTGTTTTAGCTGCAGTTGCGGCTAATCCGCACATCAGCAGTAGACAAACTGAGCGAGAATCGGGAATTTAAAAAACGTCGGTGTTGAGAATTCTACATCAACATAAATATCACCCGTACCATATTACTATGCATCAGGATTTGTATGGCGAAGACTTTCAACGTCGTGTACAGTTTTGCCACTGGCCACAAAGTAAATTACGGGACGATAACTGATTTTTTCACGCGTTCTGTTTAGTGACGAAGCGTCATGCACAAACAGAGGTAACGTAAACCGGCATAATATGCACTATTTGACAACGGAAAATCCACGATGGTTGCGACAAGTGGAACGTCAACAACCTTGGTGGGTTAATGTATGGTGCGGCATTATGGGAGTATGGATAAATGGCCCCTATTCTATCGATGGCAATCTAAATGGTGCAATGTATACATTGTCAATGCATGTAAGAACATTACTGAAGGCGAACTACTCGCTGTTGAGAGGAATTTCGTTACGCGTATTGCCATATGCATTGAAGCTGAAGGACATCATTTTCACCGTTTATTGAAGTCATGAGGTAATTACAGGTATTCACGCAGTAACAGCATGCGTTCTCATAATATATGATAACTTCAATAAAAGTACATGTATCACAATGGAACAACCGAAATAAAGTTCAAACGTGCCTACGCTCGGTGTTTTAATTAAAAAACCTACTTGCTACCCACTGTTCGTCTAAAATTGTGAGACATATGTTTGTGAATATTACAGCGCCATCTATCACAAAGCGAAAAAAGTGTTCCAAATCAGACATTCATATTTATTTACGGACGAGATGAATATGTAATAAAAATGGGGGTACCTATTTTTTAAAAAATGCAGTTGATATCCGTTTAACCAATGGCAGCGAAATATCGGATTGACGATATGTGCAACGAGTATTAATATCAACTAATCTAGTCAAAATCAATGAAACAAAACTTTTGGGCAACGCTTTTACCAATCGAGCTTGCGATCCTATATTCTGTTGAGAGACAATCACAAAGAAATGGACAAAGTAGGTTTAATGTAGTCACTAATTCATGAACATCTGTTCAGCTGTTAGCAGACCTGATTTAGGTGACGTTGTCTTCTTCATAATGTATAAGAACATTTCAAGATTATAGATTTGTGAAGTGTAACTCATTTATAAGCCTTTCACGTTACAGGAAATGTACAATTTTAGATAGCAGATACTTAACTGCTGTAATTGATTCGAAACGACCTAAATATAATAAAATCTCCGTTAGAATCCTGTGAAGACTCATTTACTAAAGTAATCTTGGCTATTAATGCAGGTTGTAAGCAGTGACTGATGTACAAACTCATCGTCCTTATCCAGAATTAAACCAGATGTAACACAGTTAATCAGACTGAGGAAACCATATGCTTTTATGTTGCTCAGAAGAGAGTTGGAGATGTGGTGCAATTTTTTGGTGTCGCCTCCGTGGTGCTGTGGCGTTACGGATTGACTTGGTTCACGGCGGACGAGGAAGCGAGGGCTGTTTTATCGCTGGTCACAGTTGGATTCCCAAGGAGCTGCTCATGGACTGGAAATTTATATCCCGCAAAGGTGGGTCGCCCTGAAAGCAGAACAATACTGCAGGTGATGCTCTCAGCCTGGTAGTAGCTTATCTGACCTCTGCAAGGCATTCACCTGCATTCGAACTGACTGTGGCAATCTTAACAAAACTGACGCCTCCAATAGAAGAGACTTGTAAAGAGAGACGGCATGCATGATTCCAATTTTCAGTACAACTTCAGGTAAAACCAATGCACATGAAAGTATTTATTGGTGCATTTTAGTTGTATACTGGCAGGTAGCCGGCGCGTTGCTACCACAGAAGAAATAATTGCGCAAATAACGTTTGAAATTTGAAAGTGTTAGCTTGTTTAATTATGTATGATAGAAATAAAATATGAACAAACGAACAAATATATATATGAGGTTTACAATCTTCCATTAGTCAATCTCCTCCTTTCCCTTCTCTCCGTTCACCTGCTCCTTCCCCGTCTCCTGCTGTCCCTTTCTCTGTCCATTTCCTCCTTCCCTCCCTCTATTCATCTCCTGTCTGACACCATCTCCCCTCTTTCATTCTCCTCCTCTTCCCTCCCTCTGTCCGTCTCCTCCCTCGCCTTTCTGTCCGTCTCCTCCTCACCCTACTCTTCTCCCTCCCTCGCCGACGGAGGTTGAACTCCTCCCTCTGGCATGGGTGTGTTTGTTGTCCTTAGCATCAGTTAGTTTGAGTAGTTTGTAAGCCTAGGGACTGATGACCATGGTAGTCAAGGCCCATAGATTTACAAATATTTTAATTTTCATCTCCAACCTACATATGAAAACATACATATATGCACCATTTTTCATGGTGACTTTGTCAAACGGTGTCAAAGTCGCAAGTTGCCCTCCACCATGATAAATTCAATTGCTAGTAGATTGTAAAAATCTCCTTCAAGCAAATATAGATTTATGTGCTGACTTTCATGGTGACCAGAAAAACAAGTTGGATATTTATTGTGACATACCCTGCGCCATGCACCTAGGAAGCTTACAAAATAGTTTAGTTCAAATAGTTTATTTTTGCATAAAATAAACATATCAGAAAATGTACTTGTCGGGTAATTGTATGTAAAGTATATATTTTATATATAACTCACCTGTGTTGGTTCTTGTGCATTCTAGGTCCATATTCTTCTTGGTTTATATGTTCCTCATCTTCTCTCTTTCTTTGCTTGCTTCTTCTTGCTGTCCTGGTTTCTTTAGTTGCCTCGAGAGTCACCTTTTCAGCTTCGCCTACTCTCAATTTATCAATTACCACCAGTGACTGTTTCTTATTGAACCCTGAAGACATTCCTAGTAACTCTAAAATTTCACATCTGCTTACTTTCCCCATCATTAAAACCAATTACAACGTCTGTTGTTGTTGTGGTCTTCAGCCCGCAGACTGGTTTGATGCAGCTCTCCACGCTACCCTGTCCTGTGCAAGTCTCTTCATCTGAGAATACGTTCGGCAACCTACATCCTTTTGAATCTGCGTACTATATTCGTCCCTCGGTCTCCCTCTACGATTTTTACCCCACAAGCTTCCTACTAATGCTAAGTTGACAATTCCTTAATGTCTCAGAATGTGTCCAACCAATCTATCCCTTCTCTTAGTCAGGATATGCCAGAAACTCCTTTTCTCCCCGATTCGGTTAAGCACCTCCTCATTAGGTACGTGATCTACCCATCTAATTTTCATCATTCGTCTGTAGCACCACATTTAAAAAGCTTCTATTATCTTTTTATCTGAACTCCTTGTCGGCCACGCTTCACTCCCATACAATGCTACACCCCAGACAAATGCTTTCAGAAAGGACTTCCTAACATTTAAGTTAATATTGGATGTTAACACGTTTCGCTTCTTTAGAAACGCTTTTCTTCCCATAGCCATTCTGAATTTTATATGTCCTTTACTTCGGCCATCAGAAGTTATCTTGCTACCCAAATAACAAAATTCATCTACTACTTTTATTGTCTCATTACCTAATCCAATTCCTTCAGTATCGCCTGATTTGCTGACACTGCATTCCATTACCTTCGTTTCACTCTTGTTAATGTTCATCTTATATCTTCCTTTGAAGACATTTAATTTGCTCTTCCAGATCTTTTCCGGTCTCTGACAGAATTACTATGTCATCGGCAAACCGCAATGTTTTTATTTCTTCTCCCTGCACTTTAATGCCCTCTCTAAATTTCTCCTTCCATTCCTGCACTGCCTGCTCAATGTACAGATTAAACAACATTGGGGAAAGCTACAACCCTGTCTTACTCCCTTCCCAACCTTTGCGTCCCTTTCTTGCCCCTCGACTCTAATAATCGCTGTCTGGTTTTTGTATAGGTTGAATATAACTCTCCGCTCCCTATAATTTACCTCTGATACCTTCAGAATTTGGAAGAGTGTATCCCAGTCGACATTGTCAAAAGCTTTCACCAAATCGACAAACGTTAAAAACGTAGGTTTGCCTTTCCTGAGCCTATCTTCTAAGATAATTCGTAATGTGAGTATTGCATCCCCTGTTCCTACATTTCTCCTAAATCCAAACTGGTCTTCCCCGAGGTCCGATTCCACAAGGTTTTCCATTCGCCTGTAAATAATTCGTGTTAGTATTTTGCACCCATGACTTATTAAACTGATAGTTCTGCAATTTTCACACTGGTCTGCACTTGCTTTCTTTGGAATTGGAATTACAATATTCTTCTTGAAGTCGGAGAATATTTCCCCTGTCTTATACATCTTGTATACCAGTAGACACAATTTTTTCATGACTGGCTCTCCTAACAACATCAGCAGTTCAGACGGAATATCATCTACTCCAGGGGCCTTGATTCGACTCAAGTCCTTCAGTGCTCTGCCAAATTCTTCTCGTCGTATCATATCTTCTATCTCATCTTCCTCCACTTCATTTTCCATTTCTAGAATACTGCCTTCAAGTTTATTTCCTTTGTATAGGCCCTCTATATATTCCTTCCACAGTTCAGCTTTACCCTCTTTGCTTACTACTAGTTTTCCGCCTGAGTTATTGATATTCATACAGCTGTTTTTCTTGTCTCCAAATATCTCTTTTATTTTTCTGTAGGTGGCATCTATCTTTCCCCTAGTTATGCATTCTTCTACGGTTCTGTATTTGTCCTCTAGCCACTCCTGCTTAGCCAGTCTGCACTTCCTGTCAATCTCATTTTTCAGACGTCTGTACTCCCTTTTTCCTGTTTCACTTGCTGAATTTTTATATTTTCTCCTCTCATCAATTAAGTTCAGTATAACCTGTGTTATCCAGGGATTTCTATTGATACTTGTTCTTCTGCCTATATGATCCTCTGCAGCCTTTACTACCCTATCTCTCAGAGCTACTCATTCTTCTTCTACTGTATTACTTTCCCCCGTTTCAGCCAATCCTTGCCTAATGCTCCCTCTGAAACTCAACCACCTCTGGTTCCTTCAATTTGTCCAGGTTCCATCTCCTAACCTTTCTACCTTTCTGCAGTGTCTTAAGTTTTAATCTGCAGTTCATAACCAATAAGTTATGTCAGAGTCTATATCTGCCCCTAGGTATGTCTTACAGTTTAGAACCTGGTTTCTAAATCTATTCATTACCATTATAAAGTCAATTTGGTACCTTCCCGTGTCTCCTGGTCTCTTCCACGTATACAGCCTTATTTTATAATGATTAAACCAAGTGTTGGTGATCATTAAATTGTGCTCTGCGCAAAATTCTACCAAGCGATCTCCTCTTTCATTCCTTTTTCCCAGTCCATGTTCACCTACTACATTTCCTTCTCTTCCCTGTCCTACTACCGAGTTCCAGTCCCCCATCACAATAAAGTTTTCGTCTCCCTTAACTTTCTGAATGATTTCTTTTATCTCCTCATACATTTTTGCGATATCCTCATCATCGGCCGCGCTAGTTAGCATATAAACTTGCACTACTGTGCTCGGTGTTAGCTTCGTGTCTATCTTTACTACGATAATGCGTTCACTATGCTGTTAATAGTAACTTACCCCCATTCTTATTTTCTTATTCATTATCAGACCTACTCCTGCGTTACCGCCAACTGATTTTGTATTGATAACCCTGTACTCACCTGACTAGAAATCCTGTTCATCCTGCCACCGAACTTCACTAATCCCTACCATGTCTAATTTTAACCTATCAATTTCTCTTTTCAAATTTTCTAGCTTACCTACGCCATTAAGGGTTAGAACATTCCACGTTCCGACCCGTAGAATGCCTGTTTTGTTTTTCTTGATGACGACATCCTCCTGAGTAGTCCCCGCCCGGACAGCGTCTAACACACTTAATCTTATGGTGATGAACCCAACAAACACTGTTTTTGTTAGGCGTTACCATATCAAATGGTTGAAGCATTCGTTCACGTTTTGTATTTTCACATGAAAGCATCGTGACAAGAGTTTTTTGTCACTTAGGTCCCTGTACATCGGCCTAACTGCCTCCAATACGGCAAACAGTAGGGGGTGGTGGTGTTCATAAACTTGACGCACCGCGCCGTTGAAGGCGTTCCCACGACAATCGCGTCGATGCCGCGGCGGTAAACGCGCGAAACGCAATTGTGGGAACATTGCCGCTTAGAGTCGCACGGGTCGTGTCTATGACAACCATTCTAGAATGGTAAGCGTCTGTGTTTTCAACATTTTTTATTGACAGTATTAAACACATCCAGAATTACATACATTTTTCCGTAATCTGTTGTTACCAAACGACAGATGAACAATTAATTTAAATGTCTCCTTAACATTGAGAAATGACAAGCACATTTGAATTAACAATTTATTTGCACTAAAAGTTTCCTTGACACAACTATAACCAATGCGACTAAAAGAATGCAGCCACTTCTAAATTTAATTTTACAGTGCGGTGGAAGGCAATATCAACTCTCAAATTGACAAGTTAACAAAAACCAGACAAACTCCTTTTATAAGGTTGGTATCCCAGTCACAGCACAAATTTTAATTCAATGCCTCTCTTTATATTTTAAATTCAAAACCATTTACTCACATCTAACACGTCGTTTTCATAATGTCTCATATAACATTGAAATATCATGGGTCGCAGCCCTTACAATTAAGAAACGATATCAATTAGCCAACTTTCTTCTTTTTGTTGCAAAATTGTTAGCTCTAATAATGGACAACTGCAGAATGTTTGCCGTTAGTTTCAAATACATTGCATAAATTTTAAAAAGACTTCATTAAATTGATTTCAAAATAGAGTAACATTTATGACACAAGTACTAATATGGTGTCAAACAAAGCAAGCCCCCTTCCGGTGAACCATTATTGTCATCAGTTGACACAACTCGTCATTACAGAGTTCAATGGGTTATGTCCTGTAAATAGATTCTCATTAACTACCTTGGTTTACTATCCGCCCAACACTTGGCGATAGATAAACTTAGAAAACCGTAGAAATTTAACATACTCTGAACAAGTACAATTTTAACAACAGTAACTATTCCTCTATGTCCGGTGTTACCAAAACGGGAAAATGCTCGCCAGTAAGACCTGGGACTGTGGCTCGCTCAACTGGACGGATTGAACAGAAACACTTACAAGCTGGTCTTGGCTTTCTCTGCCTGCAGCCGCACACTGCTCTTGATAAATCCGACAGTACGACAAGAGTAGCTTCTATCGCAAACAGAGAAGCACTTTTAGTTTCTGGTCAACTTGAAATCGCAACACATTGGAAACGCCGAGCGCCTAAACCATGTAACACAAAAGTAAACGTGATCTCTAGTGCAGAGTCTTCCCACCAGTGACATTAGTAAACTAAATCACAGTTTCAGTACTCAAATAGTTCAAGAAGAGAGATGTCTCTGACACCCACTTACAAATTTGGAACACCTTAGGGCGTTAGGCGCCTTAACTAGGCAACTCATACAGTATTAAATATAACCATCTGGGCAACGTTACCAAATATTGACATATACTAATAAACGGAAATTCAGTTTTACTGCTCCACTGAGATTTCATTCAATATGAGAAATCAAAATCCACCTGAATACACTTGCAATTTAACTCACTAAAAGCCAATCAAACTGGGAGTATCGGGTCGTTTATTACCAGCAGCATTCCACGAAAGAGCTCACCAGGATTCAAACGGTACAGTCCAAACACAGACCAGACTCTGGTACCGGATCCACCTTCAATCTCACGGACACGATCGTCCCGGCTACTTTTTTCCGTGTCTACTATGGTTGTTGACAGTTGTACAACTGGCGCTTGTCGCTAGCCTGTCGAAAGAGGAAACGCACCCCATGTGATCGACCCGAACCCGAGTCGAAGCTCATCCGCCGACAGTCATCGTAAACCAAAAATATACTTCACACTCCCGCGCTGCTTCACTCACACTTCCGCTGCTAAGTGAAAATTAATATCTTTGCCCAGGCGTAATTTTGCGTTGCATCTAACTCCAAGCTTCCTTCCCTTCCATCTAACAGCACGTATAAATATGATTACGTTTGGTTATACAGGGTGTTACAAAAAGGTATGGCCAAACTTTCAGGAAACATTCCTCACACACAAAGAAAGAAAATATGTTATGTGGAGATGTGTCCGGAAACGCTTAATTTCCATGTTAGAGTTCATTTTAGTATTTCTCTTTAAATGTAAATTGAAATAATTCATGCATACAATTGTCAAAATACCCAATTGTTTCGTTAGTATGTACTGTACTTCCTCGATTCACCGTCGGTTGGCCCAATTGAAAGAAGGTAACGTTGACGTGCGTTGACATGCGACTCATTGCTCTACAGTACTATGCTCACTGGAGCACGTTATCATGATTTCATACGGGATACTCTACCTGCGCTGCTAGAACATGTGCCTTTACAAGTACGACAAAACATGTGGTTCATGCACGATGGAGCTCCTGCACATTTCAGTCGACGTGTTCGTACGCTTCTCAACAACAGATTCGGTGACCGATGTATTGGTAGAAGCGGACCAATTCCATGGCCTCCACGCTCTCCTGACCTCAACCCTCTTGACTTTCATTTATGGGGGCATTTGAAAGCTCTTGTCTACGCAACCTCGGTAACAAATGTAGAGACTCTTCGTGCTCGTATTGTGGACGACTGTGATACAATACGCCATTATCCAGGGCTGAATCAGCGCATCAGGGATTCCATGCGACGGAGGGTGGATGCATGTATCCTCGCTAACGGAGGACATTTTGAACATTTCCTGTAACAAAGTGTTTGAATTCACGCTGGAACGTTCTGTTGCTGTGTGTTTCCATTCCATGATTAATGTGATTTGAAGAGAAGTAATAAAATGAGCTCTAACATGGAAATCAAGCGTTTTCGGACACATGACCATATAACATATTTTCTTTCTTTGTTTGTGAGGAATGTTTCCTGTAAGTTTGGTCGTACCTTTTTGTAACACCCTGTATAATGGAAAATAAGTTATTGTTCTGTCATTATCTGGATGCGCAATTTTCATATCATTATATTATGATGCGATTGTCATGTCGTTATTGTTATTATAGAAATAAAGTGATTAATATTGTCACTATAAATGCTGATAAAAACGAATCAGATGCAAAATAATGACAAGATGTTGAATAGGTGGTACGATGATCTCTAACTGAAATAACCGACTTGGTTTACCACGAGATTTCTCAAGTTTTTACGTTGGAATAAAATTTGTCCCGAGACATGCATTTTTGGACGTTTAATTTTTGGTCGGTTTTTATTTATTTCAAATCATTAGATATTACCATGCTAGGAAGTTCGCGTTTAGAGTAACGTAACTAAATTTAATGCATATTGTTCCATCATCTGGTGGAAACACATATTTTACGGACAGCGTTCGTGTGGCGACCAAAATCGGAGGGCGGCCTCTGCACTCCCCGACTGACGGCACCATGATCGATCACAGCCTGCCCTCTCCCACCATTTACACCACAACAAACCAAGTCCGAGCGCGATGCACTCTAGCGAGGACGAAAGAGCAAAGTACCCAATGTGTACAACTACAGCCTGGATCTAACACAGTAGCAAGTTCAGAGGCGGGTTAAATTTTTTGTTAATGGTGGATTCGATCAGTATGGCAATATTACAGAGCTTATCGTGTAACTCTTTTCGAGAAACACTAGTGACGTAATTTATACGGTTATCATTTGTAGCTGATTGCAGAACGAGTTTACTGTCTTCAAACTGTATTTCTTACAAGGACCACAAAGATAAGACAAACAATGTCTCACACATAGGGATATTGACAGTCGTTTTACTTTCGCTCTATTTGGGTGGAAACTAGAAAGGGATATGACTAGTAGTGGTACGATCTGCCTTCCACTACCCACCCTACGGTAGCTCGCGAAGTCTGCGTCTATATGTAGATATTGCACTGGGCACTTTATGTCTAAAAGGGCGAAATGCAACGCCCATAGTCCTTCAGCTGTATCCAGCACCTAACGCTATTGGATGCTTCTATTAATTCCTAATTATCTTCCCTATTCACCCCCTACCCGGCTTCCACATGTAAAAGCTGACCCACTAAGCTTCCCCAGACACAAATCACTGTAGTGCCTCTCTACATTTTCTTGCTAATCACAGGGAAACTACAGAAGAAACTGTTCGCAGAAGCATCACCAAATAAGCTAGTAATTAAGTTACATTTAGATGGATTAAATCAAATGTAAAATTAGACGTTTTAATCATGATCATCAATGAAATACTTACTGCAATTCCCTTAAGTGTTAGTGAATAATTTATAACAGTTATCAGGGAAACATGGGACACTGGGGTCAGTAATGGACTGACACATATCACTCTGCTGATGAAAGACGTAGAACAAGAGTGCCGAAATTTATGTGGTCTTATATCCTGTGTATTAACCGACAGTTTACGTGAGGAAAATTTTATTGAAGCGAATTTCTAAGTAGCGTACAAATAATTCTTGATCTGTGGTATATCTTTGTTTGTAACATATATAAAATAACTCTGGACACTTGTGTACAAGATTATCCTACAAAAGTTGCGATTATTTTTTACGATTCTGACGCCAACGTGTGACGTGATTTTCTTCTAAATACGCCAAAACGTATATGTAAGTTTGGGATCAAGTAACGTTTAAGTAGTTGGTACGCCTAGGGACTGATGACCGAAGTAGTTGAGTCCCTTAGATTTAAAAACATTTGAACATTTGAACCAAACTGTTATGGTCGTCATTCCTTGGTCTTACAAACTATTTAAACTAACGTAAGGGCAATACACACACACATGCTCCAGTAAGGACTCGAACATCCGACGACGATCAACCGCGCCCTCTGCAGCAAGGCGCCTTAGACCGCTCAGCCATTCCACCGCGGCTTGAACGTAGTTGCAGTTGGTAGGAGTTAGTAGGCCTAATCTCGCGGCTTTTAAAACAGTGTATTATGATAGCTGTGTATTTGCGCCACCTCTACCGCAACGTCATTTAGTTTCATAAGTGTAATGTCATTCGCCTGTTTTTGTCTTCTGTGTTATAGTCACTCCTTGGGGAGTCCATGCGTTTACGTTAGTTATCTTCTACACAGTCTCGCAGCATGTCTTTATAGTTGTTCGTTCATCTGGGTACTGTAGTCATGGTTAGGATCTGTGAATATTGTGCGCACATGCGATGTGAGTTGGTGACACTTCGCTCCCAGCTTCAGGCTGTTTTAACTTCCTTTGCACCCCTGGAGGCTGTGGTGGTGCATCACTGTTGTAGGCCGGTCATTAAGAACCAGTGGACCTTCAGCACGTCTGATGTGTCCACCGACTTGCCCGCGGCTAAGGCACGAAATTGTCGCAGACCGTACACCAGTTGTCACATGGAAGATGGCCCCAGATAGTGGCATACAGCGACATACTTTCCCGGCGACCAATCCTGATGCCAACCTGATTGGTCCTAACAAAAGTGAGTTGCTGACTTAGCCGGGCAAAATTCCTGAGACAGAATATGGAGTCGCTTGTTCTGCGGTGAACTCTCAGCCTGCAATATCAGAGCAATAACAGAGAGGGGGATGGCTTCTAGTTGGAAACATCAATGTTGGCAGGTAATAGGGCCCCTTAGGGACGTGGCTGTTAAGGAGAGGAAGAAATCCAGCGCGTAGTATGGAGTCATTCCAGATGTGGAACGGGTCCTTCCGGAAGACATGAAGTGCAGTGTGGCAGCTGCAGGTGGTTGCTTACGTCGGTGCCCACAGTTTTTGTTGCTTTGGATTTTCTTCAGTTTTTGGTGGCTATCTGAAGTGATAATAACTACCAGTCTTGCTTGCACAATGAAGGGAAACCTCACCAGCTGCGGCATAATTGACAGAACAGACTAGAGTCCTTTGGTACATAACCGGATGGATGTTCTGATTCAGAGGCTCAGAAGGATCTGCGTTCCACTTGTGCCAATTCGTCCACTTGTGCCAACTGGTTGTGGGAAACCTGAATCCGATTAATGAGTTAGACGACCAAAACACGCAGCAAGTGACTACACTGGTGACGGGGTCTGTGTGGCGTGGACAGGTAGTTGTATGTTGTCGTAGCTGTGTTGGGAAAATACCAGAGTTTCCAAACGCTAATAGAAAATACTGAAGTACAAATCATTATAGGTAGAGAAATCGGACTACATTCTGAGATTAGCTCAACCGAAATTTTAAAAAAATGGTCCCTTTATATTCAAAAAGAATAGATTGAATCAAAAGTGTGGTAGCGTTTTTTTGCTGTCGGAATCGGTTTATCATGTAGCGAAATTGAAGTTCAAATGTTTGTATAGCTTATGGAACTTGACTACGGGGTCATCAGTCCCTAAACTTACAAACTACTTATGAACTAGCTAACACTAAGGACGGCACAAATATCCATGCCAGGAAATTGAAGTAATTGATTCTTTTTTCCGACCCACTGACTGAGACGATTCGATATCAGAAAAATTAAAAGAAAGATTGAATCACGTTGCAAAATCGTACCCAAAGCATACAATTGCAACTGATAGTGACTTCAACTGACCCTCGAACTTTTGTCAAAAATCGTAAAATCTAAAACATGGCTGCATACAGCAACGATTATTCACAAAAGTAGAAGTAACAGCCTACCAATTGCAAATTAAAGTTTTAGAATCTTTACCGCGGTATCGATTGATATAAATCAATCTTCTACAGAAGATACCTAGACCTATAGTTAATAACAAAGTTACAATAAAGCTATGTACAAACCGTATTAAAAACCATAGAATGTTTACCTAGAAAGTACCAAAAAATGTTTTGTCTACAGGAAACAAGTACTTACATTACATTATTGCTGTGGAAAATTTACACTCTCAATCTGTGTACTATAATGTAGCCCTTTAAACCAAAGGCACGTCAAACATGTGAAATGATAAAATATGCTTTGTAACATAGCAGATTGCGCGGCGTGCAGAAGATACATGGACCTATAGTTAATAACGAAGCTACAATGAAGCTTACTGACAGTCTGAGCAAGACGCGGGCGCCAGGTAAACTTGACAAGTGGCGCATGCGCCTAGTGACAATGATACAGCGTCAGTAATCAATAAATGTTAATACAAATTATAAATTGGAAAACCCACGGAAGTTTAAAATGAAAAAAAATAGATTTTTGAGGAAATGACACCGCATAGGTTACCTCTGATTGTTAAATTTTTTTTTGAAAATATTGGTTTAAAGCCTTGGAAAAAACTGACTGCACGCGAGATCGAGCTGATCATTCAGTATATTACAATTTCGAGATTGTAAATGTTTAAAAATCTCCAACTCCTCCCAAAGATGGAGCTTTCACCCCTTGTCTTCTCTACGTAAAACCAAAGTGTCTTCTACCTTTTTCGGCGTATGGTTAGCAATAAAAAGGTGTTCAGCGAATGTGCAGTTGAGTTAATTTTCTCCATTCTTTCCCTAGAGATATTGCCTATATCTCACCTTCACTACCCTGCCTGTTTGGTCAATACAATAACAGGGACAGTCGTTAGAGATTAATTTAGAAACGCCAGAATTTGATAACTTATCTCCAGTGTTTCCGACAGTACGTAGAATGTGTCTCTTCAAATGAGACATTGAAGTTGAAATTCTTTATTAGAAGACGTCTGATCCTATAGGAAATGTTGCCTAAGAATGGAATGGAAATGAATTTAGTATCTACATTACTGCAAGAAAAAGGAACATTGCCTAAAGTAGTACATTTCTGGGATGCTTTCTTACTGAGAATGTGATCTGTCATGTGATGATTGTACCAGTTATTGACAGCGATACATTTAATCACACTTAGTTCATTTTGTTGATTTGCAGGTGACAAAGAAGTGGTTATCGTACGATGTATGGCCGATTGAAAAAAATGCTAATTTGTGAGCTTTGGGATGCGTTGATGTTATCTGAAAAAGTTTTCTTAGGAAATATATTGAAACAAAATGACTGATCAACGCTCGAAATAGTTAGCTCCAAAAAATTAAGTTCGCCATTTTCGTTTTGAAGTTCTTAGTATAGCAAATTTTCTCATGAAACTCATTGAATGCATTGAAAAGTAAATCGCAGCTCATGGTCAGTGCTGTCAAATGCAATAATAACGTCATCAACGTATCGCGCATAAAAGCGAATTTTGTGACGTAATTCAGAATGGAACTGAAAAATGTTGTCTCAAGAGAGTTGATGAAGACATCGGCTAAGATGCCAGCAAACGGACTCCCCATAGCCAAACCGTAAGGTTGGATGTATATTTTGCCGTTAAACTCGAAATAGTTATATTTAAGAACAACCTCGATTAAATGAATAAGTTCAACAGTCTTATTTGCACTAATTTTTTTACTCTGGAATAGGTTCTTCCATACAAGTGCTATCGCTGTTGACAGGGACGTTGGTGTATAAACTGACAATGTCAATAAGAATCAACTTAGTACTGGCTGAGCTCTGCAGCATTTGCATTTTACTAATTAGATCTTTGCTGTTGATGACAGAGAAATTATGTTCAAAAAGAGACGACACTTTAATTTTGCAATGAAGACGCCTGGCTAAAATATGATGTGCACTACCGATTCCATTTACCAGCTGGCGAATTGGGTGCCCCTGTTCATGGAGCTCAAACTGACTTCTGAGTACCGTTTGCTTGGGGTTCATATTTATAAGCCATTTTTTTCGAGAATTATTAAACAAACTCTCTGTACTGTATGTAGTCTGACGAATTTCTTTTTGCAAGTCCGCGGTTGGATCTACGGAGGCATCGACAATACCATTGTCCTCAAAAAAACTGTACAGTTTTATCAACATACTCTTCAGCGTAGGCAATAACAACAGTGTTACCTTTATCACTTTCGGTAATTAGTGCATCATTTTCTTTTAGCTTACGGTTAATACTTTTTATCGTTCCAAGTTCGACTAATTGAAATTAGGACTGTAATGCGATTTCTTTACGTATAACATTATTACGTTCATATGCAAATTTTACTTGATCAGGCTTCTCAATCTTAAGGGATTCCAGGCCAATTTTAAGCCTACAATAAGGTTACCAATTTCAGAGTCCTTATTGAGCTGAGATGGTAAATTGTTTTTCAGACCTTTGCATAACAAATTGTTCTCAGCTTGTGCGAACTTATTTCGGTTTTATTCAAAACTCTATCGTAAAACTGATGTTTGTGAAAAACACACGTTGAAAACCGGAGTGCCGCGGCGGAGCTCGAGGCCGTTCCCCGTCGGGTGTGCGAATGCCCCCTCGGGAATGAATGTTTGTTTATATTTTGAATAGTATTTCTGGAAAAGACAAGTGAATATCAACAAAAAAATTATATAGTTTTCTCAGTAACTAACATTACATTGATGAAAGAGAAATAAAGTGTTAATTCCATACCTGAAAAAAGGATTTACGTGTCACCGCTTAATAATGCTGAAATGATTACGTGCAGGATAAAGAACTGTAGCTTAGTACTCTAATAGTGTTTCAGAATTGCAGTACAAATCTTTTTTAGCATTAAAATACTTCAGATTGTTAAACTTTTTATGGATAAAAATTTGGAAAGCGTTTTACACACATGCCGCTAGCATGCAGCACACTATGTTGAATGTGTGTGCTAGAAAGTATTTGACGTCTCCTCATTTTCCGCAGATCTGCCACAGTTGTCGTATTTTGGTTCTCCTTCTATTGCTACTGAGTGTATACTTCTGATCCTGTGCCCAACAAAAACAACTTCAATTACTGATACGGAGCTGTTCTTTTCGGACATGTCCGAAAGAACAGACACCATCCCTTGACAGTAACGGCCGTAATTTTACGAATTCGAAATATTTAAACATTTCGACCATTTCAGGGTGTTGCAACGACGAAGTTGAAAATTTGTGCTAAACCGAGATTCGATCCCCGGATTTCCCCCTTTGGGCCAGCGATCGCCTTAACTAATTAGACTACCCAGGCACGCTTTCCTTACAACCCAAAGTCTTAACTTCTAGCACTCTGCCCATTGATTCCTCATCGTGTAAACAAACGATCCTTTCAAATGTCTGTAAATCTACCAAACTGCGTGGTCATCAGTCCGTAGCTTACAAACTAAGGACAACACACACAACCATGCCCCAGGGAGAACTCGAACCTCCACGGCGAGCAACCTCGCGCTCCGCAGCGAGACGCTTTAGACCGCTCGGCTGCCACCCCCTGCCCCCCTCCCCCCACCCGGGAGGAAATGTGTACCCCAAATGTCTGTGTGTTACTGAGGCAGGACATGGGGGCCAGCCCGGTATTCACCTAGGGGGATGTGGGAAACCGCCTAAAAACCACATCCAGGTTGGCCGGCATTCCGAGCCCTTCGTTAATCCGCCGGGCGGATTCGAACCGGGACCGGTCCGCCTCCCCGTCTCGGAAAGCGGTGCGTTAGACCACACAGCTAGCCGCGGTGGAGTAGCTGGGCGGTCTACAGCGTCTCGCTGCGGAGCGCGTGGTTGCTCGCCGTGGAGGTTCGAGTCCTCCCTGGGGCACGAGTGTGTGTGTTGTCCTTAGGTTAGTTTACCTAGGTTTAAGTAGTTTGTAAGCTACGGACTGATGACCACGCCGTTTGATCCGATAGATTTACGAACGTTTACATTTTTTTTTTACCACACGGCTAACCGAGCGGGTTTTATTTCAGCCTTCTGAAATGGTAGAAATGTTTAAATATTTCGAATTCGAAAATCAACTGCATTTGCATTAATAATATGGAATGTATGAATTCTACCAATTTACTGACAAATTTTATAGAAATTTGACTTGCATTAGGTTCAAGAGATAATGTTGTGTCCCTTTACTATGTTTTATTTTGTAAATGGAATTTCATGGACAGACGTTTAAAGATTGAACAGAGCATATTCTTGTCTCATACCCATCTCTGTACATAAACTGCAGATACTCGTTTGTTCTACTTCCCACTAGGGTTAGTTTTTTTACAAGCATGTGAATCTTCATATACGATGTCATCACTTTGCTGTACTTGGAACTAAACAGAGAGTTTTAATGAGAATGTGAGACACAATGTTGTTTCGTGAAAGCAAGTGACCTTGAACACAATCCTTTTGCGATATATATGTTGCCAATTTCCACCGTAATTTGAAAATGTTAGTTTTGCGTTCTGAACAAAGAGTGTATTAGATAACATTATTTCACTCAGAAGTGTAAAGATCGTGTTCCTTTATATTGGATAATGTCAGGTAATTACAATATGAAAAAAGATTTAGAAAACTATTCAAGAATAATTACATTTGTTTACGTACGAACGATTTTTCTTGTTGACAGTACAAAAATGCTAAAAGTACCGTCGTGACAGAGGCGCTAAATGGAAGAGTTGCGTGAAACAGCTAAATCAGCAATGCCTGCGATTACTCAATTGCAAATGTATAGAAATTAAAAGAAATAAACGTTCATTTGTGAGACTTTAACTTTTCCCGGCGTAAGGAATGTTCAAACAACTTACGGGTATGCTGCCGGGTGACGTCGTCGACAACCGCCGATATTTCGGCAGGAGAACACCCTGCCATTCTCAAGGCACAACTGCACTTAAGGAAGCAATGTGCAAGCGTATTTAATACCTCGGTTTGCAAAGTGTAAACAAGGAAGATAACACATACAGTACAAGTCACAGCAGAGTCAACACAACCAGAGGTGACCAAACATCAAAAATATCGATAGTGACTTAATCAACAGGTGAGGCAACATTAATTTTATCCCTCTGTTTTTTGACGAGAGACAGTGCCGGATTCCAAGCAGAATTTAAACAAAAACCACCATCTCTGTTTATAAGGTCGCTTGCTAGTTTAATTTCAACAGCTTCCTTAATAACACTATCCCAATAGGTGGAGGTGCATGCCAGGATCTCCGTGTTGTATTCCATAGGATGACCGGTGTCAAGACAGTGTTCTGCAACAGCGGATTTGTTGGGCTGTTGTAAGCGCGTGTAACGTTTATGTTCAATACACCGGTCTTCCACAGTCCTGATTGTCTGACCAATATATGACATGCCACAACTGCAAGGAATACGATATACACCTGCCTTACGCAAACCAAGATCATCCTTTACGGACCCCAACAGGGCCTTTATCTTAGAAGGTGGTCGAAAAACACATTTCACATCATATTTCCGTAAAATACGACCAATCTTGTTGGAAATACTTCCTGCGTAAGGCAAAAAGGCCATAGATTTAGGTGCCACTTCATTACTATCGTCACTCACCCGTTGCACAGAAGGCTGATAGCGCAATGCACGTTTTATCTGTCTCTCACTATAACCGTTCTGACGAAAGGTCACCTCGAGATGGGACAACTCAGCTGACAAACTGTCAGGGTCTGAAATGACATGTGCCCTGTGAACCAAAGTACGAAGTACTCCTTCACGCTGAGCTGGATGGTGACAACTATCAGCTCGCAGATACAAATCTGTGTGAGTAGGCTTCCTATAAACAGAATGTCCCAATGTACCATCAACCTTCCTTCTGACCAACACATCAAGGAAAGGAAGGCAGCCATTCTGTTCCACCTCCATTGTGAACTGAATATTCGGGTGGATTGAATTTAGGTGTTCCAAAAAACCATTTAAATTCTCACTACCATGAGGCCAAACAACAAAAGTGTCGTCTACATATCTGAGAAAACACGCAGGTTTCAGAGTCGCTGACGCTAAAGCACGTTCCTCAAAATCCTCCATAAACAAATTGGCCACAATAGGTGACAAAGGGCTTCCCATGGCAACTCCATCAGTTTGTTCATAGTACTGACCATTGAATAAAAAGTAAGTGGAAGTCAGCACGTGTCGAAAAAGGTTTGTTAACTCGACACCAAACTTAACCTCAATTAGCTGCAACGAATCTGACAGAGGAACGCGAGTGAAGAGAGACACAACATCAAAACTCACTAAAATATCAGAGTCATTCAAACGCAATCCCTGCAATCGACGTAAGAAATCCGCCGAGTTCTTAATGTGGTGTTCACACCTGCCCACCATTGGACTCAACAAACTAGCAAGATGTTTAGCTACACGATATGTCGGAGCACCAATGTTAGACACTATAGGCCTCAGAGGAATGTTCTGTTTGTGAACCTTAGGAAGGCCATACAATCTAGGTGGAACAGCACAGTAAGAATTAAGACTTTTGATGGTCTCAGGTGAGAAAGGACTTTTCTTCAGGAGGTTATTAGTCTTTCTCTCAACACTCTTTGTGGGGTCAGCACCGATCCTACGATATGTCGAGTCAGAAAGTAAACATTGCATCTTTTGAATGTAATCATCTTTATTCATCAAAAATTATTGAACATAAACGTTACACGCGCTTACAACAGCCCAACAAATCCGCTGTTGCAGAACACTGCAGAACACGTTCATTTGTGTACACTCTGTTTTGCACTAAATTAAAAAATCCGCGGCGGTGTGGCCAAACGCATTGAGGAGCTATGCTCCGATGCGGGAGGTCCGCAGTTAAGTCCCATAAGCTTGAAAAACGTTTTTTAAAATTAAAGAAAAAAAAAATCGGCATCTCGTATCTCTGAACCCTTATTACCTTCACGGTTCATATACGCACTGTGGGCCACAAATCCCTTTTGACCAAGAAAGTGTTATCGTTTTCCTTCCACGTTTATATTCACTTTCTTGAAGATTAGATTATATTGTTATTACCACTTTATTATTGTAAGACCGGTTACCTATATCAGGTGTTACGTGTTATCATCATAGCATCGTCTAGTATATAATACTGCTCACATATGACGCTTCTGGTAATACAAAGAGGTCAGCAGCATTTGGTATGTTTTCGAGCGGAAAGTCTCGTTTACGTAGCAAATGTCATAAAGATGCGCCGGTACAGTGGTATTCGACCAAAAGCTGTCAGTCACTTTTTTTCTGGATGAAATTTACAACAGAAGTTTCTGGCGAGTCGGAAGGGAAAGGGCGCTGTCCGAAATTTGAACATCACCCGACTTTCAGTGAATGTACTAGATTGTATTCCACCTGCCTCGGCACGGTCTCATGTAATTAAGGTCTATGCAACACTATTCTATAGGTCGTATATGCAGGAACCTACTTTCGATGTCGCTATTCCCTCACAATCATACGAGTCACCCGTATCACCTACGAGTAAAACATTTACACATATCGTTTCATATACCAAGTGGAACATGGACATCCTGAACGACGGATGAATCCCACTTCCGGTTTAAAAAAAAAAAAAAAAAAAAAAAAAAAAAAAAAAAAAAAAAAAAAAAAAAAAAAAAAAAAACCCTCACAGTGGCTTCTGAGGAATGCACTCTTTATGTATATAAGTTACAGTCTACTACTATCTTACAGTATAATCCTCGACGGGAACAAACTCAATGAGGTGATCTATGAGGCCGAATAATACTAGGGTACCAGATAGTTTCTCAGTTCACTGAATACCAGAACGTTCAAATAATTCAAAAATAAGCAGTTAACTTCGATAAACCTTCCATATACATTTTTATAAATCAAGCGATAATCCTTGGAATTAAGGTCTCAAAGGTTATTTCTTTCAAACGTGGAGCCATTTGTTGTTTTCGTTTTGTATTCTCCGGGGCATTCAATTAGCCAATTGGAAATAAGAGAAGAATCCCGTGGAAACGATGGATGTCCTGAAAGCGGGGTATAAAGTCGGTAAATCTCCAGAGGTACACGGATTTTAATTTCCGAAACATACAGTACTGCTTTTTCGCTTCTCGTTTTCCCCCTTCTTTTATTTCTAGTGACTTGTTGGTGGAAAATACACCATCCTGTAAAAGAGGTACTTTTGGGACTCCGCGAACGTCCAGGGATTACGTATCTGAGAGTCTTCGTCCACCTCTATATACACTCAAGTTGTGGAGTCAATAAAACACAGGGAGCCCGCCGGCCTGCGGATTTCTAAGAAGATGGTTGATTGCACGTGGACTCCCCACAGAGGCAATTAACCGAAGTCAGCTGAGTGGGGCGAAATTACAGCCGCTTCTCATATCCACCTGGCTCCTCTGTGGCGTACATTCTCGTGCACGACTGACGTCGCTATTGCTTTGTAGCCTGCAGGATCAATTAAAAAGAGGGCGCTTGTCCGTCCCACGTGATCACTGCTACGACACTCATTTCCTCTCTGTTGCCAACGAATGAAAAAAAGGCTTTTGATACAGAGATATTGCCGTAAGAACACACGAAATATTGTTCAACCGGAAGAAGTGTGTGGAAGTATATGGTATAATGTCAGCTACATATAATACTTTAGTAAGATATACTAGTGTCTAATTAATAAAATGAAACATATCTCTGTCACAGAGCCAAGTCCAACTCCTTTAACCACTGGACAGCTTCCTGACTGACTATACGGAGTTCGGTCATCCCTCCTGAAAATAATCGTAATGGGCAATTAGTAAGTATGTGGGTCATCGTTTGTATGTCTGCTCCACAGAAGTGTACCCTAGGCACACAATGCTGACATTAGGTGTTTCCGATCGTAAAAAATAATGAGCGTTAGTGTATTGGTAGCTGGTACAAGCAGTAAATATTGCCTATTACTAAAATTAACATTTAACTGTCGAAAGCTACTACTTCTTAACAACCACGTACGAAAATTCATAACTGAGTCAATTGTAATCACCTCAAAAACCCTTCACTACTTATATCCTCGGGTATATTCAGCTTCAGGCAGCTTCTGAATACTCGTAGCCGCGGTGGAGCAGCCGAACGGTCTAAAGCGTCTCGCTGCGGAGCGCTCTGTTGCTCGCCGTGGAGGTTCGAGTCCTCCCTCGGGCATGGGTGTGTGTGTTTTTAGTTCACCTAGGTTTAAGTACTTTGTAAGCTACGGACTGATGACCACGCAGTTTGGTCCGATAGATTTACAGACATTTCATTTCATTTCAATACTCGTACATTACACTGCTTTTAAGGAGAAGACGAATCACATTAGGATACTTATACACGCCTGGCAATTAAAATTGCTACACCACGAAGATGACGTGCTACAGACGCGAAATTTAACTGACAGGGGGAAGATGCTGTAATATACAAATGATTAGCTTTTCAGAGAATTCACACAAGGTTGTCGTCGGTGGCGACACCATCAACTTGCTGATATGAGGAAAGTTTCCAAACGATTTCTCATACACAAACAGCAGTTGACCGGTTTTGCCTGGCGAAACGTTATTCTGATACCTCGTGTAAGGAGGAAAAATGCGTACCATCACGTTTCTGACTTTGATAAAGGTCGGATTGTAGCCTATCGGGATTACGGTATATCGTATCGCGACAATGCTGCTCGTGTTGGTCGCGATCCAATGACTGTTAGCAGAATATGGAATCGGTGGGTTCAGGAGGGCAATACGGAACGCCGTGCTGGATCACAAATGCCTCGTATCACAAGCAGTCGAGACGACAAGCATCTTATCCGCATGGCTGTAACGGATCGTGCAGCCACGTCTCGATACCTGAGTCAACAGATGGGGACGTTTGCAAGACAACAACCATCTGCACGAACAGTTCGACGCCGTTTGGAAAAGCATGGACTATCAGCTCGGAGACTATCGCTGCGGTTATTCTTGACGCTGCATCACAGACAGAAGCGCCTACGATTGTGTACGCAACGACGAACCACGTTGCACGAACGGCGAAACGTTATGTTTTCGGATGAATCCAGGTTCTGTTTACAGCATCATGATGGTCGCTCCGTGTTTGGCGACATCGCGGTGAATGCACATTGGAAGCGTGTATTCGTCTTCGTCATACTGGCGTATCACCTGGCGTGATGGTATGGGATACCACTGGTTACGCGTCTCGGTCACCTCTTGTTCGCATCGACGGCTATCAATCCAGACAGTTTCCCCTTCCCTATTGAGATGCAGGCCATGCCTAGTGAAATCCCACCTATCAATAGTATCAACAGGAACCAAAGCTATGTCTGACAGAGTAGCCGCCCTAAGCCGTTGATCAATCTCCATATTGACCCTCCTGACAAAGCGGTTCAATTGGGGTCGATCATACCGCGTGAAAGCAGGCAACAGTCCAACATTTGTCTGGATCGTTGCAGAAGCTATTTTAACCAGGTCACACTCAATACTGTAGCCCTGATCCCTATCAGTGCTGTTTCCCATCCCACCCACTATCACAAAATGATCCTGTTTTGTGAAACCCTTACACAAGGAACCTATATCCTCTACCACCTGGCTAAGACCTGCACTGGGCTTGAAAAAGTTTGTGACCTGGTACCTGTCACCTAGTTTTTCCTACTAAGTCTGGCCCACACCTCTTCCTAACAAAAGAACTTTCCTCCTACTATCTACTTTTTTCGAAACCATTGGTTTCCTAATCAAAGTCTGTTGTTTCTTAACTACACCTACTTCTAAAGGAGCCTCTTCCTCACTTAACTGTGCTAGCAAGGCAAATCTGTTGGTTAAGTCAATTGTGAAGTTGGCAAGAAACATACTCTCTTTGTGGGCCCTGTTCCTTACTACCACTTCCCACCTCTGATCTCCCTTATTCCCCATTGACCAAAGCTTCCATTTAACAGATCATGGGAAATTGAATGCCTACTATCAGCGGTTCAAAATAATTGAAGACGGAACGTGCACATGTAACAGTGCTGTCCAAACTATTGACCACGTGCTTTTTGACTACTGCAATTTATTGAAAGAGAGGGACCAGCTCAGGAAAAATATAGCTGCCAAAGGAGGAGGATGGCCCGTCAGTAAATATGACTTAGTACATAAATACACTACAGACTTTTACAATTTTTGTAATTCAATTCCTAATGTATAAAATTGTTTGTTCCTTTGTGAACCCTGTCAACGTATATACTGTACTTGTGTTTGCAAAAATATTTGATGTAACCGCCTGAATCAAACCATCAAAGCCGGCCGCGGTGGCCGAGGGGACTGAGGCGCTTCAGTCACGGTCTGCACGGCCACTACGGTCGGGGTTTCGAATCCCCCCTCGGGCATGGATATTTGTGCCGTCCTTAGGATAAGCTAGTTGATAAGTAGTTTGTAAGTTTAGGGACTGATAACCCCGTAGTTAAGTCCCATAAGCTTAACAAACATTTGAACATTTGAAACCATCAAACATGTAATATTACTATGTAATGGGGCATGTTAAATAATAAATAAAAATAACAGAAATCATCCAACGTAAAACTGCAAGTACTACATATTTGGGACCTCCTGTTGAGTGTAGTAAAGTGTGTAAATAAATTAGTGAAATAAAATTCAATGCCGCGCGGGAGTAGCCGAGCGGTCTGGAGCGCCACGTTACGGATTAAGTGGCCTCCCGCGTCGGAGGTTCGAGTCCTCCCTCGGATATGGATGTGTGTGTTGTCCTTAGGTTTGTTTAACTTAGTTTAAGGGTTTGTAAGACTAGGGACTGATGACCAAATAAATAAAGGACAGAAGGCTACCGCGTTTGAATAAAAAGAAGGAATGGAGAGACTTAATTATTTCTTATACCTGATGACAAATCTGCGAATGAAAACCTTTCGTTTAAAGTAAAAATGAAGGAAATCGGTCGGGTAGATCGGCCTGAGCGACTGACTTTAGTTTACAGCAAGGACATCTCCATAAGAAATATACAAAAGGAAATCGCGTTTGAGTATAGCAAAGGGAGGGTGAGAGTTATTTAAATTCTGATACTTTATGACAAATGTGTGGATCAATACGTTTAGTTTTAAACAAATATGAAGAAAATCGCCCGGGTAGTTTGGTCTGGCCGACCGACTTTAGATTTCGTAAATTCCTTTAATATATAAGACTAGCTGAAAACCCGGCTTTGCCCGGGTATTAATTTATTCATTCCTACTTTGAGCTAGTACTTCTCCTATCCTTTCTCTCTCTGTCCATCTCCTTTTTTCTAAAAACATGCTATATTAACGCGGAATAAATAAGAAATAAGGCTGTCTCGCATAATGTACAAAATTATAAGTATCCAAACAAACAAAGATAGTAATCAAAACACAAATGCCATATAAAATGCGTACGATCTCATATTTATTGAGTTATATGTTGTACAAATGTATAATTTTTGAGGTATGTATTCATTTGTGTAAGTGCTGTATGTCTGTTATTAAAAGAAATTTCTTTTTTACTGCTTTCTTTATTTATTCTTATATTTCCTTATTCGTATGCTTATCCATACAGAGAAAGAGCCGAAGACATTGTAGCACGCATAGACCAAAAATATGGTCTGTGCCATTACGTTTCGCTGCATGTAACCTCCTTGCTAAAGAGTCGCAAACGTTATCGCTGGCCTTCAGTCCGATTTTTTTTATAATTTGACGACTTTCAACCACCATATCTTCCACCTCCTTACATCTATCGGCATGGAACTGCTATGGTGTACAACGGGAGACTTCGGACAACAATTAGACACAGACCATTCGTTTGCGTTCTGTAGTTTTCGCTGCAGAGCGAAATATTAACACACACACGTAGAATTTTATATACACCGATAACTTTCCATCCCCACCCTTTTATCATTATCAACCGTCAAGCAACAATGCAACCAATAAAACCATTTTCAAAGAGTAAATATAATTTTCAAAGAGTAATTATTGTTCCACATTTCGCGTTATATTCTTCAAATTACTAAATATCTATCAAATAGCCATAAAACCGTGCCTAAAATCTTCCTCAGGTATAAAGTAGTAACTGTACAAATATTTAACTCTGTGGGGCTTGTCGTTCGGACATGATAAGCGTACACCGAATAGACATTCACATTAATATATATATAGATAAAAACGTGCCTAAAGCCTTCCCCGGGTAGACATTAGTAACTGTACAAATTTTTAGCTTTTTATGTCTTGTGGTTCAGACGTGATAAACGTACAGCGAACAGACATTCATAGATATAGATTAAGTGACAAATTATTTGACATATGTGCCTGCGTTTTTCCCGGATGAAAGCTATACGTCTCTCTTCATAGCACTCTACGTTTCTAACACGATCATTAAGGTGTGTTATTAAATTGTAAATGAAATAACTATCCCAGACGCAGTTATTTACAATCCTTAATGATTATTCAAGACAATGCGCGGAATCCCGAAAAAATCAATTACCTTTGGATTTCCGTAGATGGGATAAAATTATTTATTATACTGGGGAAATATCAAACAAAGTGGTAGGTCTTAGTCATTCTACTCCTGTTACTCTGCAGAGGAGTTTCTCTTAGAGGTTACTATTTTTAATTAATCGGAATTTATGAAACTCAGCTATGTCACTACTTGTTTCATGACAAAATGCACTGCCTTGACCAACCTGAGGAGAAAAACAACCTGAAATACAAATTAGTAAAGTGTTTCTAAGTACGAAACTTCCTGGCAAATTAAAATTGTGTGCCGGAACTGGGACTCGAACCTGGGACCTTTGCCTTTCGCGGGCAAGCGTTCTACCGACTGAGCTACCCAGACACGACTCACGATGCCGCACCACAACTTCACTTCTGCCAGTGTCCCGCCTCCTACATTCCCAAACTTCACAGAAGCTCTCCTGCGAAACTTGCAAGACTAGCACTCCTGGAAGAAAAGATATGGTGGAGACATGGCTTAGCCACAGCCTAAGGGATGTTTCCAGAATGAAACTTTCACTCTGCAGCGGAGTGTGCGCTGATATGAAACTTCCTGGCAGGTTAAAATTGTGTGCCGGTATCCGGGACTCGTACATGGTTCGAGTCCCGGTTCCGGCACACAATTTTAATCTGCCAGGAAGTTTCATAACAGCGCACACTACGCTGCAGAGTGAAAGTTTCATTCTGTTTCTAAGTACATTCATTTCTGCAACTCAAAAGAACGAATAATTAGCAACGTAGTGACATCGAAGGACTTTCTTCGCTAAAATGTGTGCGTTAACTTACTATAACTTTTTGCAATAAAGGGAAATCTTAGCAACGATAGACAATCAAAACTTAAGTACGCAATCACCCTTTTACAGAATTGTGTACATAAATGGTGCCGTTAGTCATGGGGAACCAGTAAGCTTGGGGCCTACTGGCTGGGTGGTTTCCGGGAGCAACATTAGAGCGTGCTGAGGCCCTGGCAAGGATTTCGCTCGGCAATGTATCTCCCCCCAGCCTTCGGTGGGATTTGGCCGCGGCCGGCCGCAGGGCTCGCCCTTGCTGCGATTCGTCGTCACTGGCGCTGACATCAGCGTCCCACAAACAATTTCACCACTGCCGGAATAAATCAGGGGACTTTTGTTTCTTGTGAGGGGCTTCCAAAATCTCATTTCTGAGAACTATACCCACATCTTTACTTTTATGTCACATTGCAGTGTGTTATGTGTTTGTGTAGGGCGGTGATGGTTGTGGGGTACATACCCCCTCATTTCTCCATCCACGCCCAATTCTAGAACGTGCCATAAGAAGAATCAATGTGAGAATACCTTTGCATTAGCTATAATTTGTCCTCTGTCTAATGACTCCGCTGTCGACGGCACGTTAAGCCTTAATCTTCGACGTTGTAATTGACGGTACGTCATCGAGTAGAAGTGATATCTGGCGGTCCACAAACCTACTGTTCCTTATTTTTATAGACGATTTAGGAGACAATCTGAGTAGCTCTCTTAGACTGATCGCGGATGTTGCTGTCATTTATCGGTTAATAAAGAGATCAACAAGTACCGCAAAATGATTTAGATAGGATATCTGTATGGTGCAAAAATTAGCAATTGACCTTTAATAATGATAAGTGTGAAGTCATCCATATGACCACTAAAAGAAATCCTTTAAAATTCATTAACACGATTAATCAGCCAAATCTACAGGTCGCCAATTGTACTAAATACCTAGGAGTAACAATTACGAAAAGTTAAATTAGAAAGAAGACATAGAAAATATTGTAGAGAATGGAACCAAGGACTACGTTTCATTGGCACAACACTTAGAAGAGGCTACACTTCTACTAAAGAAACTGCCTAAACTACACTTGTGCGTCCTATTTTGGAGTTTTGCTAGGATCCAAATCACGTGGGACTGGCGGACAATTTAGAAAAAATCCAGAGGAGGGCAGCTCGTTTTGTATTATCGCGATATAGGGAAGAGAGCATCACCAAAATGATGCACGAGTTGGAATGTAAATCATTAAAAGAAAGGCGTTATTTGTTGCGGCGAGATCTATTTGCGAAATTTCTTTCACCAACTTTCTCTTCTGAATGCGAACTTTATTGTTAGCACCATACTACATAGGGAGACATGATTATCATCATCATAAAATAAAAGACCGCAGATCGAGAACAGAAAGATTTAGGTGTTGCTTTCTCCCGTGAGCTATTGGAGAATGGAACTATAGAGAAACAACATGAAAGTGTTCGATGAAGCCTCTGCCATGCACTTCAAAGTGACTTACAGAGTACCCATGTAGATGTATAAGTGATCTTCCTTCCCTTGCCTTTATATACTTTGTCGTATTTTGTCACAGTGGTCATTTTGCGAGACATGCGGTTTGATGCCAAAGCAGTTCCTATAAGTGTACCAAACTGGCGGAAATGTAAAAATAAAAATTACAAAATTTTGTGAAAAGTGGAGTAGGTATCAGAGGGCATTAGTGTTACAGATAAATTATGTTACCAACCGTTTCAGAATATATAAAGGTCACCAGAAGCGAAAAGTAAATACGACTGCGGATTAACGCTCCGAAGATAGTTTGCTCATTAGATACAGAGCACAAGCTCGAAATATGTTCTGGTTTTGGATTTTTAGTTTGTTAAAAACTTGGAAGTAGATTCATCGTACCTTTAAAAGGAGCCATCTTGGCCCTGGCCTGCAGCGATTTACAGAAATCACGCAAAACCCGAATGTTGAGCGTCAAACCGTCAGATATTGAGTGAGCACTGGAAAGGACACTAAAATGCTGAACATGTGTATCAGAAAACCTTATCAACAGAGCCTCATTGCGATTCTCTGTTTCAGTGACTGTTCGAATCGTTCGGTGATCAGGTTTGTTGTACATTCAGATAGGACTGTGACCCGCTGCTAGCCAGAAGGCTTTAGATGGGTCCATGACAAATTCCAAAGTCCTAATGCGCTTCTTACATAAGTAAAAGTTCGTACAACCCTTCTTCCTTGCCCTATTTTTCCCGAATCCTGTGCGCCATTTCGTGACGTGTCTGATGCCTCCAGGCAATAGCGCTAAACAGCAGCTGCTGCTTTTTCTTCGTGTTTTTCTGTCTTTGTTATTAAATACCAATAAACCGATAAACTGAGCGAATTCAGGGTCTCTCTATTGAAAAAGATTTAGTATAAAACATTTCAAAATTAATTTTGCTTGTAATGGGGAAATACCACAACATTTTCCCAAGACTCTAGGAGTCCCAACGTCATGTTGACGTGACACGAATTACACAATGCTAAGAATAAATTGCAAATATTTGCAGAGTCATCAGAGAATATGCCGTGACGACTAGTACGGAAAATTAACTGGGCATTTGTTTGCTTCAGATGTTTAGAGGAGATAGATTTTGTAATGCCAAACAACTTTTGTTGGAAATAAATTACTTCCTGACATTTTTCATTGCCACTACACTTTTTGTCCCGCCTTAGGTTACAGTAGTGACACTAAAAGTGGGCTATTGCGATCACCTTTTGACAACTATAAATTTAAATGAAAATAATGGCTTAGTCGTATATCTGAGACGAAAATTGAATACACACATTTGTAGAGGATAAAAGTCTCTACAATTCTGCCCTGCTATGTTATTTTCATATCTTGCATCATTTCAGAGATATTTGCAAAAATAACTGCGATTTTATGTCTGTCTGTCCGTAACGTGTTCCCACTTTTTAGGTCGAACCGTTCAACCGATCGCCACCAAATTTTACAGACATAATAGTTGGCCACCAGGGATCAGAACGTTCCTTTATTCAAATTTTTCGGACAAAAAATACACCAGTAATACAAAAAAGACCTTTGCAATGTAATTGTAATTTCCAACAAACCGTCCATCTAACACGAAAACTGAATAATTGAATTTGCAGATGATAAAATTCTGTACAACTTTCCTCTGTTATGTTTTCTTTTCGTAACTCGCACCGTTACAGAGATATTTGCAAAAATAACGGTATTTGACATCGCCTCTTGATTTTGCGTATACCAAGCGTTAGGAAATGTCATGTACCATTCCTCGCTTAGAACGCTCTCTGGCATACGCCATATTGCTTTCTATATTTTATGATTTTTTTATTATTAACTTACGCTTTGTCATTTTAAAGTAGTGGCACACAGAAAAATTAACAAAAACACGTCGTTCATGGTACGATAAATTATAATCTAGTGCCTAAAATTGTCATTTTAGCTGTTAGCAACTGCCGTCAATAGTACGAGAATTAAGGAACAAGGCCGTACTTGTTGGCAGTGTTGTAGTGATTAGTACGTTATGTTGTGTCGCATGTGGTCCGTAGTTCTCCCTCTCCGTAGTGCTCCCTCTAAAAGGTGCGTTTGTTCTGTTTCGTGAACATGTGAAATACGTTACAACGAATTGAACAATTTCCACAACAGTGGGGAGGGTTCTGTGATAATTAATATTCTAAACAACGTGCAGATACTGGTAGTTTCATATATAAATGGAGTCCTAGATTTCTGTAGCAACTGTCATTCCTTATTGAAACGGAAGAGAAGTTTGTACATTGCAACAAATTACCATTTTTTTCTCCTAAGCAATTATTAACTATCAATGGAATACGTTGAAAGTCATCAATTAGAATCAATGCATCTACAAAAATGTTTATCTTTAACACGTTTGCTATGGATGCATTTAACGTAGATTGTATTACCTTTTCTGTAGTTCAGATATGACTTCGTTCATGTTATTTTGTTCTGCGCTAAAATAGAGAGCAAATGTTGTTTCAAACCATGACTACGTTTCCTTTTACATCTAAAATAGCAAACGGAGTAAGTGTGGTAATACCGAATTCCACTAAGCTCTAGTACGTAATCTATATACAAAGTTACTATTATCAGTCACTGTAAAAATATCTCTTCATTTTTTTTCTTTTTCACATGTGATGAAGTAGTTTATGTTTGCAATTCGTTGGTATGTATTTCATGATATGTTCACAAAATAGAACAAATGCACTTTGCAGAGAAAGCGTTGTTACCTTTGAACAACTCAGAATCTTGCAGGATATAGTTGTGTTCAACTAACAAGAATGAGCAAAAACCTTTTAGGAAACAAGATGAAAGAAAAAGAGGCGGGTTTTTAATTCTTTTCTTAATTTCCATTTATTTAAATTTTTCTACTTCAGGTAGACCAATGCTTTCTGTTCGTTGGTTCATGACCGAATTGGGTTGTTCGTTGAGAACTGTGATCAGTTTATGTTATTACAGATGGCGTTGAGCTTTCTTTCTTTCATTGGTTCTTCAGTTTGATTGGTCCTTTGTGGATGTTGGTTTACTTTGTTTAATTTTGATCGTTTCGTCGCTAACTCAGTTTTTCCGTTACACAGGGCGTCGAGCACTCTGACCGAGTACGCTGAGCCACCACGCCGGCAACCCTCTGAGCGCTCTGAGCCACCGCGCACGGCAAGATTCGAACCACCGTCTAAGATGTTCGTGCATCACAAACGAATTCGCTGCCCATTACGGTACGCACATCAGCTGCGAGAGTAATCCACAATTCTCGCACCATCGATGGCAGGTGCTAACTGCTAACATGCCACTTTTAGACATTAGATTGTAATTCAGTGTCCTAACAACGACGTGTTTTTGATAATTTTCAGTGCGCCATTGCTTTTAAATGACAATGTTTGAGTAATAATAAGAAAATCATCAAATAGCATAAGCAAGATGGCCTATACAGAAGAAGGTTTGGACGAGGAATATCACATGACTGAATTCTGGAAGCCAGATGTTGAAAACCTCCATAAAACCAGACATGTGCACTATGATGGTTATTTTTTATGTATATTTTACTGTTTTAATTTTGACCAGACATCTATTTTATATCTGACAATCCAGCAGCACACCACGTGACTTTCTATATTACTATCATCCAGTACACCTACCTGATTTTATGTGGAGCACTATAATAAGCAGTTTATTTTCATTAAGACCAGATTGTCGAAACCGGTCGTCTTGTATAAATAAAATAAAAATTGCGATCTTGGCAGCTATCCTATTTATTTTATTACAGATGGCGTTGAACCCTCTTTCTTTTTCTTCCTTTTCATTGGTTCCTTTCGTGTGCTCGGTACTTTTTGGCCGTTGGTTTGTTCTATCTTGATCGCTTCGTCGTTGACTCAGTTTTTTTGTTACAGAAGGTGTCGAGCTACCATGTCGGCTACCTCTGACACAGCGCCCTTAGCCACCGTGGCCTAGCAAGTTTCGAACCACCGTCTAAATTGTTCGTACATCATCTACATCTACACCTACATATACTCCGCAAGCGACCCGACGGTGTGTTTCAGAGGGCACCGTAAGTACCACTATCTGTTCTCCCTCCTATTCCAGTCTCGTATTGTTCGCGGAATGAAAGATTGTTGGTATGCCTCTGTGTGGGCTCTAATCTCTCTGATTTTATCCTCATGATCTCTCCGCGAGAAATACTTAGGAGCGAGCAAGATACTGCTTGATTCCTCGGTAAAAGTATGTTCTCGAAACTTCGACAAAAGCCCATACCGAGCGACAGAGCGTCTCTCCTGAAGAGTCTTCCATTGGATTTTATCGATCACCTCCGTAACGCTTTCACGATTACTAAATGATCCTGCTACGAAGCGTGCTGCTTTCCGTTGGATCTTCTCTACATCCTCTATCAACCCCACCTGGTTCGAATCCCACACTAGTGAGCAGTATTCAAGCAGTAGGCGAACAAGAGTACTGTAACCTACTTCCTTTGTTTTCGGACTGCATTTCCCTAGGATTGTTCCAATGAATCAAAATCTGGCATCTGCTTTACCGACGATTAATTTTATATGGTCGTTTCATTTTACATCACTCCCAATGCCTACTCCCAGATAATTTATGGAATTAATTGCTTCCAGTGGCTGACCTCCGATAGCGTAGCTAAATGAAAAAGGCACTTTCCTTCTATGTATTCGTAGCACTTACACTTGTCGATATTGAGATTCAATTGCCATTCCCTGCACCATGCGATATTTCCTTGCAGATACCCCTGTATTTCAAAACAATTTTCCATTGTTACAACCTCTTGATATACTATAACATCTTCCGCAAAAAGCCTCAGGGAACTTCGGATGTTTTACACAAGGCCATTTATATATACCGTGAATAGCAACGGTCCCGCGACACTCGCCTGTGGCACACCTGACATCACTCTTACTTCATTAGACTTCTCTCCACTGAGAATGACATGCTGCGTTCTGTTATCTAGGAATTCTTCAATCCAATCACACAATTGGTCTGATAGTCCACATGCTCTTACTTTATTCATTAAACTACAGTGCTGAATTGTATCAAACGCCTTGCGTAACTCAAGAAACAAGGGATCTACCAGGAAACCCGTGTCTATGACCCTCTGAGTCTCGTGGAGGTATAGCGCGAGCACTCGAACATAATACGGGTTCCAAAATTCTACAACGGGCCAAAGTTGGAGGTGTAGACCTATAGTTCTGCACTTCTGTTCGACGTCCCTTCTTGAAATCGGGGATGACCTGCGCCATTTTCCAATCTTTAGGAACGCTAAGCTCTAGTGGATACCTACGGTGTTGTGGCGTAAAGTCAGCGCCACGCGCTAGACGCAAGTGAACGAACATGAAGCCAATCGCACGCCGGCGCCGCGCCTCCTGGAGTGAGCAACGGAGAAGGGCGCCATCTACAAACTGCTATATCTAGGCCGACATGCGTCTGGAAGAGCCCACGTGAACTCGGCTCCGAACTACGCAGTAACTATGAGTGACTAGACTATAGTGCAGCTAGCATCGTACAAGAAGACGCCACCGCAAGAGACTGACAGACATATGTTTAGAAGTTGAGTATATTTGTAAATATTAGTAAATAAAGCTTGTATTACTAATCAGTATAGTTGTTTTAGATGTCCACGCTTCCCACGTGTCCTGAGAGAAAACCTTTCCTGAAAGATAGGCCGGGAAGGACAAAACGTACGGTACACCGCTCCAAGAAAGGGGGGGGGGGTGCAAGTTCCTTCGCGTACTCTGTGTAAATTCGAACTGAGATTCCATCAGGTCCAGCGGCCTTTCGTCTTTTGAGCGATTTTAATTGTTTTTCTATTTGGTCGCCCATTACGAACAGCTGCAAGATTAATCCATAATTCTCGTACCATTGATAGCAGGTGTTAAATGCTAACATAGCAGTTTTAGGCATCAGATGGTAATTCATTGTCCTAACAACGAAGTGATTTTGATAATTTTCAGTGTGCCATTGCTTTAAAAAGACAATGCTTGAGTTATAATAAGAAACTCATAAAATACAGAAAGCAAGATGTGTATGCAAAAGAGGGTTTCGCGTGAGGAATGTCACGTGACTTATATACGAAGGCCAAATTTATGCTGTGTGTCAGCCAGGCTATAGTCATTCGTCCGAAAGCCAAATGTACTCTACGGTCCTTCCAGGCTATAGTCATTTATAACCAGTACAGGCAAAAAAAAAAAAAAAAAAAAAAAAAAAAAAAAACTTTGATCAAACTAGGAGGGCAAGACAGGCAATAATTTAAACGGAAAATATAATGAAAATTTGGGAGAGATATTAAAATAATAGTTTGAAGAGGTAAAAGTCCAAAAAAGAGTGTGTTTGTTAAAGCTAAACTTAAATATCGAATAATTTTGGCAGTTTGTTTAAATAAAGCCAGAAAGAATATTATATGTTGGCTGTGTAGAAATTATCACAATAGTAGAGTTATAATCGTATCGCCCATAATTTTGTAATATTTACACTTTCATTACTTTTGTCCTAAATGTTTCCAGAAAATTATAAAACTAAAGCAAATCTAAAGTGGGCCGTAAAACACGCCAGTGCGATTGTAGTAAGCGATTATGCCTCTGAATAGCAGCAGTGTTCACCAGGTGTAGCCTATAATCAACTTATATTGACTGTGGGAGTGGAAAAACAGTAGGTTCATCGTTTGATTCACAAATAACCTTATTCACTTACGGACACTCATTCTTATGGTTGTGTTGTTGAAAATTAATATGTAAATACATTTAATGGGATACGTAGTATTCATATGCAGTACACGTGTCTAGGTGAACCTATCAGTGAATTACAACAAATCTAATGGAATGAACGGCAATTCCTTGCTCTGCTTCAGTAAATCGAAGTTTATTTGCATCATCCACAGAGTAAATTAGTCTCTCATTAATAGACAGCAAATGTGGTTGAGATATTAACAAACTGGGGAATCATCCGTGGCAAGATCCCTAAATTAGTACCGCTCATTACTTGTAGTATGCGTATAGACGGAGTAAACGGTATAAGCTGCGAATATTAGTGCCTATACAGAGGTTTATCTCGGCGTGCTTGACAAAAACGTTTGCCCATTTCTTAATAAGTAAATAAACAGTTCATTGGAAAAGTAGACCGTTGGCAGTGCAGGTACGTGAGCAATCGGCTTGTGTGACATCGCGAGAGTGATCGGTAAACACATAAGCAACTACAAAATGTTCAAACGTTTGTAAAGCTTATGGGACTTAACTACGGGGTCATCAGTCCCTAAACTTACAAACTACTTACGAACTAGGACGGCACAAATATCCATGCCCGAGGGGGGATTCGAACCCCCGACCGTAGTGGTCGTGCTGACTGTGACTGGAGCGCCTCAGTCACCTCGGCCACCGCGGCCGGCATAAGCAACTACAACTTCTGTGACTCAGTTACTGTAATACACCTATCGAGAATAGCCCACGAGGTAACTGTGCAGACGTTATTGTAACTCTATTAAATTTCAGGATGGAAGAGAGATGTACGATCACTGAACTATGCGACATTCATTAAATTTTCAACGAGGCAAAAGCGGTTGGAAGGACACCTGTATGATTTTATCGAGAACACTTCCAAACACGATCGAAATTTGTTGCTGTTCACTTTTATGCGATTATTTTGGAATTCATTCCTAATAAATTGCAACTGTTATCTTCACCTTTTCTTTATTTACTGGTGTATTTGAAATGCACTTTCTGCTGTGATATCCTTCCAGTTCTTGTTAAATAAATCATTGAATAATAAAACCCCAAGTTCAAACTTGAAGCAGTGAGCAAGGCCCAAAACGCGACGGTCTTCCATTGGGTACCGAGGAACAAATTCTGAACAGAATCCATGAGGATACTAATGATAACATCAGTAGTATCGTCTGCTAAGTGGCAGTATCGCAATTGCCGTCCTTCGCGCTTTGGCACCTGTAGCATTACCAAATACAAAGCATACAAGTGTTTCAAAATGTTTGTTAAGCTTATGGGACTTAACTACGGGGTTATCAGTCCCTAAACTTACAAACTACTTATGAACTACTTACGAACTAGGACGGCACAAATATCCATGCCCGAGGGGGGATTCGAACCCCCGACCGTAATGGCCGTGCTGACCGTGACTGCAGCGCCTCAGTCACCTCGGGCACCGCGGCCGGCACAAATGTTTCACTAACAACATTTCCGTCAATGACAAAAATTCTCGAAGTGGATTTTGTTAGAAATTGCACGACGTAATACTCTAAACAGTATTGTTGTCACAGGTAAAGCGTGCCGGCCGGGTGGCCGTGGGGACTGAGGCGCTTCAGTCACGGTCTGCACAGCCACTACGGTCGGGGGTTCGAATGCCCCCTCGGGCATGGATATTTGTGCCGTCCTAGTTCGTAACTGTTCATAAGTAGATTGTAAGTTTAGGGACTGATGACCCGGTAGGTAAGTTACATAAGCTGTACAAACATTTGAACATTTTTTTTAAAGCGTGTTTTACTGTCGATGAAATAACTAAACTCCCTAACTTGCACAAGTGGAGTGCACACAGTCCTTGCCAGGTAGCAACGACTCATTTTTTGCAACCCTTTTCCACACATCTGTAAGCAGGTATTGTCGACGATTACTTTATTTGGATGTATGTTTTAAAGGTAACATTGCTACCAATTTTATTAGAAGTATTTCCGTTAGACATATGTCATAACGTATGGTTCCTCCACGATGGTGCTCCATCCCACATTGGTCAAATAGTACGATCATTTTAGAGTATATGATTTACGTGATGATGGTTAGATGCTGTGGTCCACGTCGATCGAGAGCACGCAGTTCAGATGTTTGTAAATGTATGGGACTTAACTGCTTGGTTATTAGACCCTAGCTCACAAACTATTTAAACTAAGGTCAATGAACCTAAGGACAACACATACAGCCATGCACGAGGGCGGACACGAACTTCCGACGGCTATTCCGCGGTGGACTCGATTTATATCCACTTGATTCTTGCTTTTGGGGTCATATGAAGGAACTTATTCATGCGCTGCAAGAAAATAATGTGGACGAACTTATGCAGATGATTTTTTATGCTGCAAAAACTATAAATGCAAAAGTGCATTTAAGTGCACGTGTGCGACGAAAATGGGTTCACCGTCAATGATATGTAGAATCGACTGGTCGTAACGTTGAGAACATATTGTAGTCTGGTGTAAGAGGAAAAAACGTAATTTCGATTTCATTATCGTTACGGAATGTTGTTTAAAAGGAAAATAGCCCGATTTTATTCGTCGTTATGGTTGTGTTTTAAAAATAAAATACAGTTGATTTTAAGGAATGCATGAAGAATTACGTGGTAACTAAGGAAACATATTTTCTTTGATGTTAGCTATTCTTTGCTACCACGACCTTCGTTATGGTATTGTTGTAAAAGAGAAAAGTCTGGCTGTACTTAATTACTTGTTTACGAAAACTGAATACTATAAAAATAATAAAATGTACTATATTGCTCGTCCCGGGACAATTTCATTCCACCGCAAAAAGCTGTGAGATATCATGTAAAATAAAATTGGTGATTTTAGTTAGTATCTATCACAGCTGATGTTCAACACCTCTGTCACAAATTGTTATATAATTAGTAAGTTGCTGATGTGTATGCCACCGTAACAATATTGCACATCTTTATTTCTATAATAAAAATAATGACCTGCCAATCGCAGTAATATTGTTATGGTCACTATAAATATCGGTACGTCACTAATTTGATTGCAATTTGTGACAAAAAAATTGAATACATGCTTTCATACTACGATATAACGTAGTATGTGAAATACGTATCGTACTCCTCACACCGTAGTGAGGTGTAAGCAAGGTTACACTGAAGACTTTGATAATACGTTTAGCCACCAAATGAAGAAAGTTCAAAAATTGCACAGAATCTTACGGATATTGGACTTCATAGTTTCATTATAGGCTATACACGAACTAAATACAAAATTTGAAGTTTCTGTGTTTGCTAGAAGTATCTTCCAAGGGACTCTTCTCATCACACCCCTGCCGGTTTTTGTGGTAGGTGGACGCAGTAAATAGCCTATCAAAAACTGATCGCAGATGAAGGTGCTGTATGGCACAGTTAATGGTCGAAGTTACAGATATTCAATATCGCCCATGGTGCTATAGATACTGTTCACGCAAAAATTGGTCATATGGGAAAACATACACAGTCAACATCTACTATCACATGTGAAGGCTTGGTGATATTTCGCGGTGAACGGAAAAATTCCGACTAACTATAAACATCATCCATTTCTTCTGACAACATCTACTTGCAGCACTTGCGGCCTAATTGACTGGACATTGCCGGCCGCGGTGGCCGAGGAGACTGAGGCGCTCCAGTCACGGTCTGCACGGCCACTACGGTCGGGGGTTCGAATTCCCCCTCGGGCATGGATATTTGTGCCGTCCTAGTTTGTAAGTAGTTCATAATTAGTTTGTAAGTTTAGGGACTGATGACCCCGTAGTTAAGTCCCATAGACTATACAAACATTTGAACATTTGACTTGTTGACATTGATTCGTATGTGTAAATGGCAAGGACATATGAATCGAAGCACACCACAGAACATAACATCCAAAAAATTGTTCAAATGTTTGTATAGTCTATGGGACTTAACTACGGGGTCATCAGTCCCTAAACTTACAAACTACTTATGAACTAGCTATGACTAAGGACGGCACAAATATTTATGCCCGAGGAGGGATTCGAACCCATGAACGTAGTGGCCGTGCAGACCGTGACTAAAGCGCCTCAGTCCCCGCGGCCACCGCGGCCGGCGAACATAACATCAGCTCACATCCTGTTTACGAATGACAAACCAAATGGAACACGAGAAATTGGTTAAAAGGACACACGACGTTCAACCTGTTAACGTCAAGTGGCAAATGCAAACATGACTTTTTAGCATGTTCGACAGAACAGATGCACGAGTCCGATGCAAGATGAAATATAAGGAATACTTAGAAAATTTTAACGATAGTAATTCAAAGAAACCATGAGCGACTGACTTCGTTAACCGAAACACTGTAGATAGGAAGGAAGAAAAATGGAAAGAAAGAAGAAAGGAATTCTATATCTAGAAACTAACCAATTTATTTCTTTCATACGCTCTTAGACGATACAATCTTCAACATTTTAATCAGCAATAGAAAACACTTATAATTTTCATTATTCTTGCCTCAATCATTCAGCTGGAAGAAGACGCTGGTTTGTTCCTTTATATTCACTACAGATTACACATAAAATAAGTTACAAGGAGTGCTACAACTTGTTTCAAAAGCACAAGCATTCGAATCAGTTCATAAAGCGGAAGAAGATGCAAACTATTTTATATCATACTCATATCTGTGCAAAAAGGGTGTTCCGCCAATTAAAACAATGCATGCTATGTTGCTAGGTAATTACAGCAGTTGCCGTAACGAGTTGATTCTAAGACTATCTGTTCAAAGCTCTTTTCGGAACAAGATATTCAAAACAATTTTACGCAAATGCTCACTTCTGGTACCACGTTTATCGCGTGCCACTAAAGTTCGTTACGTAAGTGGTCTATAAAAGAAACCATTACTAAGTTTTACCTACCATTAATGCTTAATTTCACGCTGTTCATTTCACATTCGCAATCTGTTTCAACGTCAATCTTCATCGGCATATAACGTATCCTTGCGATATTAGCTATTTCATTATATATTTAAGATTCTTTGCCTTCGCGCGGGAATAGCCGTGAGGTTGCTAGCGTGAAGGTCGGGGTGAGAGTATAAAATAGGGAAAGATTAATTTTTGAAACTCACAACCACCAGCTGCGAACCAAATTCCTAAACATGCAAAAACACTGGAACTGTTATTGCGACTGTTTGACTCGTTTTCTAGGGGATGATATCACACGTTCACAGCTTTCCTTCCCTGCATATGATTAACAAAACAAATTCATAATAAATTCAAATTCATGAGAGAAAAGGGTGTAATAACTACTATTCTTGAAAACACGTGAAAGTTCACTTTATGTTGTTTATTTCACAATACTTGAACCCTGTGGCTGATACGTCTGTACGTCGGCAAATTTATCAAACAAAGTTATAGCTCGAGAGCCCCCAGACAAAATGAATATTTGCCGCTAATTGTTTTCACACCACGTGGCTGTCTCAAACACCGTTTATGTTCATGCCTATGCGACGACACGTGTTACATTAACAAATCACAGTCACTTTAATTCAATGCGATGCACACCTTGTTCCACCGGCTAAATATTCACAAACACACAGTAGCACTCGATTTAACTTGGTGCAGTCTACACCAAGCAACCACACGTGGCGATTGCCACAGACAAATCTCAAGTCACCACCTCGAGATCCACATGCCGACTGAGGCAGAGCGACGTTGCCCGGCCAGCCACACCACGTGGTCCCGAGTCCTCACTTCCTGCCCAGGCGCGCGCGCACGCCAAAAGCTAAACTGCCGGGGTTTTTTCCCCCTACGTCATCAACTTCCCCATGTGAACTGTTCTAACCGATTTGCCAACGTACAGCGCTCAGCCAATACATTTCTAAAACTTTACTTAAAATCAAAATAATTACACTACACATCCTTTGTACTGTTTATCATAATCGTGCAATTTCTTATATCACAGATAACTGATTTAACTGAATATTTCAAGGTAAAATACAAAAGATTGAAAATAAAATGAAAAATAGTTAATATATTATTTTTATAAACAAACATTGCCATGCTAGTTGTGTAACTGTCTTGTCTTCGTTGGTAATTTATTACTTTTCATTGTCAATTAAACATATTACGTTAGATGTGACTATATCAGCTAATGTATTGTTTATTTATCAACAGGCTATTTTGTAATGAGGGCCTTAAAGGTTCCTAACTGCATCGTATTACTTCAAATGCAAGTAGTATTACAATATTTGTGCACTGCACTGTGCCTGGCACTCGCCATTGTCCCTCTCTCCCCTCACCGGTAACGAACTGTAAAATCCTAAGTTGGAACAAGCCACCAACATCTGCCTGCTCGCTGGCCTCCCATCAGCTACAAGCACACAGCAAATCTCAACGTGGAGAATTTCTACCTATGGCCTAACTATAAATGTTGTCACCCAACTGTGTACATACATTGCTACCATAATTAATAAGATTAAAATTGTGTAACATTTAGTGCATTGGCATGGTCAATGTTTGCAGTGAACTTCATACTGTTTAATTATCAAATGCTATTAATTACCAGTATTTCTATTGGGCGGTAATCTCACAATACCCCCACTTTAGGCATCCAAACCATGTGCAGGATGGCGCAAGTAGCACCAAAATTAATACATTCAAATGAACAAAATTTTTAAATTACAAAATTATTGAATCGGATTGGCTCAAACACTATGCCAATTATGACCTCAACTAATGCAAAAAATAAATAAATAGATAAATAAAAAATAAACAGGGCAGTGAGATAATTTCCCAATATTTGTACCATTAACACCACTTATAGTGTGTGCATATTTTTAAGAAAAAGATCCTTATAACTAATTACATCCATGAATTTTAAGTGTGCCTGTTGTTTATATACAGAATTGGCACCAAATTTATAATATTGTTAAACTTTAGTCTTTAGAGAACCTTGTCCTACATGGAAAAACTAGAATTGTCACTATAAGAACTTTTGACGGTGTACACTCCACTTGTTTGAAGGAAATCTCTCACCACTTTGACACTGAGAACCCCAGAGTCATCGTTGCAGCAACTCTGGTCCATGGTGTACGGTCCTATGTCTCCGTCATTTCAACCAACATGCTGTTGCAGCTTAGATTCATGGCACTGGATCAAGCGTTCTTGTTCACACACATCATATGCACCCTACATGGAACAGGAAGAGCAGAAGGCACTCATGAGTCAACATAGACAAAAGTTTGTCTGGACACCAGGATTCGGTTGGATTTGTATCCCACCCCCCTGCCATCCAGACTTGGTGCAATTGAAACTAAGCATTGAAACATGTACAGTAACATGTAAATCAACAGAATTAAGAACTGAAAGTGGCTGTTGTTAGTCATTATCAGATTAACCCAAACCACCATGCCTGCACTCTCATCAGCCATAGCTTCAGATGAAACAGACAAGAGAATATGTGGCCTACTTGGAGTATTACTCCATCAAATAAAAAAAAACAACCTGCCTATGTCAAAAATATATCTCAACGCTCAAATAATACTACCAAAAGAATGTTATCATAGAGAATTTTCTCTTCTATCATAATGACACCTACAAACATAAATACAAATCCTACCCCACTCGCACCAAAAGAAATTATTTCTACTGGTGTGAGGTTAAATTTGCATCTCCGTCATCAGCCTCATGTGCTTTCCACAAGTACTCCCCACAATAAAATATCTAAGGTTAAAGTCAAATCTCAAAATTAGTTTATCACAAAACATCTAAATTTTTAAATAAAATATCACCAAACCCTATTGATACTCATACTAGACAGAAAAATAGTTCTCATCAACTGTTGTTGCAGAAATTGTTCAGTCAACAGTTGAGCACCATTAAAGAAAACTAAATGTGTTATCAGAATCAGTTTGATATAACAATACAGAGCATTTCCTATTAGATACGTTACCTACCAAACACTCAAAGAAACAGACATTAAAGAGCACACACTTTCTCTCATTGAAACATTTCTCAATCCAACCCACCTTTAGCCAAAACAGCCACAAACATACATTCCTAACTTCTGACCCATATGGTCAGTCACACCCACATATGCAACACCGTCAGCTGACATCTTCATCACAAATTATTTAAGCCACAGACCCCACTGCCTGCATCAATGTCCACCACTTTCTCATTCTCCGAGTCACCCCACAACTCACACCACATATCCAGCCCTGCTCACATATACACACACATAAACAGTTCACTCCCACTTCCTCTATCCTTTTGTGTTGGCATACATACATACATATTTACCTCATGTACCACTGTTGAACTGCATATCTGATACAAGCACATGTTTTAACACAAACAACAAAAGAAAAACTTTGCCAAAGAACTCTTGTAAACTTGACCCCAATGCTTAAATCTAAACACACAATTAGATACTAACACAGACCACAGAATAAATATAAACAAATTCTTAACTTACTATTTACAATGCATTGAATCTCATACTTGATGACAGTTACTTGTGTAAACATGCCATTAAATCTTTATCACTTATAAAATCTTTGAATTTCACCCTCTTCATGCATCCCTCCAGACTTAATTCTAGCACTTTATCCTTATATTCCAACTGAGCTTCATATTTGCACAGAAAATCACTTCCTAACACTAGATTTAAACATAGACCTTTCATCACCAATAAATGTTGAATAAACAGCTCCTCCTCAATGATTATTTCAAATTCTGAGTTCCCTGCATTTAACACCCCTATTTTTCTTGCAAAAGCATAATTTTCTTTTTCCCATGCCAATGGCTCTACTGTTTTTAAATATTTTAAAAACCTAATCCAACCATCAGTCCCATAGTTATGCACTTCTTTGTTAATCCAACCTACATTCAACCCATCTTCATCCATGCATGTATATTGTTCATTATTATAAATGACAGATGATTGTATCTTATTCTCCTTATCACCTGACCCCTCCTGTATAAGTTCATGTACCTCACTTATCTCATCATGATCTAAGGTACACATGCCTAATACCCTTAATTGATCATACTCATTGTCCCCATTCACAAACTCTTTCATCACATTGTAATAAGTCTGGTCCCTATTATATTGTTTGCCTAGCCTGTCCAAGTAATCATATTTGTGCAGTAGCCAATCATCTGGTGCCCACTTCCTAATCCAGTTTATTTTCCCAATTAAATTTTTGGTTTGTGCATCTACACTGTCAACTTGGCCTTCATTTACAGTAGGTCCATTGTCATTTATTGTCTCTACTGGACCACATTTATTTACATTTAATTTAGAAAAACATTCACTCTTATGCATACATTCCACAACATCTATGCTGGCTAGAGTATCATCAATATTCACATTCATACTTTCACATTCAGTCAACACTTGTGCCTCTGACCTATTCAAAATTATGGCTAACCCAACACTGTTTTTATCCTTTTTAATGTTGTTATCAAATAAACTTCCCACATCATACTCTCCTTTATTGTCCTTGTTTCTATCATTCCTCCTGTTTGCATTTCTCTTGTCATGTTGCAAAAACCAATCCCCAAAAATTTCCTCACTACCTATAACAGCATCCATCTGACACATACTTTCCTCTCTTTTCTTCCTTCCCTTGTTTACTCTATTTATGTGTTCTTCCCTCTTTTCTTTATCCTTGCCCTTGTGAACTCCTACTTCCCCTTTCCTGTCATCATCTTTGTCCATGTGACATAGTTTTTCCTCCCTTCTCTCCCCATCTCTATTCCTACTGTAACTATGGTTATTAGATCCCCTGTTATCCCATCTTCTGGTCCTATTATTAGAATAGTTCCTTGTCCCAAAACGGACCTCATTTGGAACAAATCTTAGTTTCCCTGATTCTGTCTCAGATTTTCTCTCCTACTGTTATCCCCATTCCTATTTCCACCTTCCTGCCTTTGATTTCTCCTATCATTTTCCCATGTTTCCCTCTGGCTTCTATTATCCCAGTTGTCTCCTCTGTTATTGTTACCTCTCCAATTTTCATTTAAATTCCTCTCTCTATTGTGGTTTCCCTGGTTATGACCCACATTTCTACTGCCTCTGTTTTAATTGTGGTTCACATGCTGTGCTCCCCTGAGCTGTCGTTCCATAACTAAACCCTGGTCTATCTTTTCTACAAATTCAATGAAATTCTCAGCTGAATCTGTGGGATGGTGAATTAACTGCCAATGCAAATCTGCAGGTAACCTCCTACACAAAGTGGAGATTACTGCTAAAAGACTCAAAGGTGTATCTAAATGCACTAGTTTCTCAAGTTCCTCCTGACAAAATTCCTTCATGCTCTGTCTTCCATTCACATAGTTTGGCCCGTTCAAGAATTCATTTTGTATCTTAGCTTGCTTGGCCTCCCCCCAATACTTATTTAAAAACAATTTTTCAAATGCCTCAAAAGTAACGAATTTATCAGCACACTGATTTGTCCAAGTTTGAGCAGAACAGTCAAGCATTATCTTTGCTAACTTCACTTTACACTGGTCTGACATACCAGGCACAAATTGGTCTTTGCATGCAGCCAAAAAATCTACTGGATAATAATTACCCACTCCTGAAAACTTTTTGCCATTAGGTGTCTGCACCATGGACCAATTAGTGTTTCCTGATGCAGTACCCAATTCTAGATTATTTATTCTAGTGTTCACCTTCTCAATCTCAGTATTGTTTACTGTCACTACTTGTTCTATCTTTTTCCTAAAGTTACATTCTGTATTCTCTAATTTTCCTGACAACAAAGTTTTTGTTTCCTCAATACCTGCCACCATCCTCTTGTCAACCTCAGCCAACGCCTGCATAGTCCCCTCAATCCTGTGATCACATATTTGTTTCACAGCATCTAACTTGTCTCCTACCTCAGTCTCAATAGCACCAATTCTGGCATGTATCTCCTTTTCCCTATTATCAAACCGTTCTGTTAGACTTCTATCTTTTTGTCAATGTCTGTGATTATTTCTGCCTTTAATGCACACATTGAATTTTGTAGTGCCCCAATGTCTGCCTTAAAGTCAGCTTTCAATTCTGATTTTACAGTTCCCATTTCTGATTTTAAATTTGAGTTTGAATTTTGTATTTCTGATTTTAAATTTGAGTTTGAATTTTCTATTTTTGATTCTAAATTTGAGCTAAAACTCGCTAACATGGCTGCTAACATCTCCGGTGTCAACAACATTCCCCCAGTATTTACCCTCTCTGGACTTTCTGGTATGCTACTCTCTGACTCTACGTCGCTTGGCGACCTCTTAAAAACACTATCCATTATCGGTATCACAAGAAAGCTTGATTAACACACAAGAATTTATAGCGCCAGCTGCTTTACTTATCTTTTAATCCAGAAGTTGCTGCGACGTCCCCAACGCTCGCTGCCGTCTGTTGTAGAAGCTGTGGCTGGAATATGCCCTCACTGCATCCCTTATCCTTTGTAGAATCGAAGCTGCTGGGCCCCGACGCTCCGTTGGCGACTTGCGAAGTCCCCACGATCACTGCCGTCCGTTGCAGAAGATGAAATTTGAGTGTGTTGAACCCACGCGCCACCGCTCACTGCTGCCGGTCCGATGGGCCGTCGATCGCCGGTTACGGATGCCCGCGCCCGAACTCTGCGTCACTAACCGTCGTTAACCGCGCGACGCGATTGCGTATCTGCTTGCAACTGTTCGTAACTGTTCACTGTCCTATACACACACTAATCTCTCCATCCGAGCAAGTCGAACGTGAACTTATCCCGGACGAGCCCCCAAATGCGAGGGTGAAGGTCGGGGTGAGAGTTTAAAATAGGGAAAGATTAATTTTTGAAACTCACAACTACCAGCTGCGAACCAAATTCCTAAACATGCAAAAACACTGGAACTGTTATTGCGACTGTTTGACTCGTTTTCTAGGGGATGATATCACACGTTCACAGCTTTCCTTCCCTGCATATGATTAACAAAACAAATTCATAATAAATTCAAATTCATGAGAGAAAAGGGTGTAATAACTACTATTCTTGAAAACACGTGAAAGTTCACTTTATGTTGTTTATTTCACAATACTTGAACCCTGTGGCTGATACGTCTGTACGTCGGCAAATTTATCAAACAAAGTTATAGCTCGAGAGCCCCCAGACAAAATGAATATTTGCCGCTAATTGTTTTCACACCACGTGGCTGTCTCAAACACCGTTTATGTTCATGCCTATGCGACGACACGTGTTACATTAACAAATCACAGTCACTTTAATTCAATGCGATGCACACCTTGTTCCACCGGCTAAATATTCACAAACACACAGTAGCACTCGATTTAACTTGGTGCAGTCTACACCAAGCAACCACACGTGGCGATTGCCACAGACAAATCTCAAGTCACCACCTCGAGATCCACATGCCGACTGAGGCAGAGCGACGTTGCCCGGCCAGCCACACCACGTGGTCCCGAGTCCTCACTTCCTGCCCAGGAGCGCGCGCACGCCAAAAGCTAAACTGCCGGGGTTTTTTCCCCCTACGTCATCAACTTCCCCATGTGAACTGTTCTAACCGATTTGCCAACGTACAGCGCTCAGCCAATACATTTCTAAAACTTTACTTAAAATCAAAATAATTACACTACACATCCTTTGTACTGTTTATCATAATCGTGCAATTTCTTATATCACAGATAACTGATTTAACTGAATATTTCAAGGTAAAATACAAAAGATTGAAAATAAAATGAAAAATAGTTAATATATTATTTTTATAAACAAACATTGCCATGCTAGTTGTGTAACTGTCTTGTCTTCGTTGGTAATTTATTACTTTTCATTGTCAATTAAACATATTACGTTAGATGTGACTATATCAGCTAATGTATTGTTTATTTATCAACAGGCTATTTTGTAATGAGGGCCTTAAAGGTTCCTAACTGCATCGTATTACTTCAAATGCAAGTAGTATTACAATATTTGTGCACTGCACTGTGCCTGGCACTCGCCATTGTCCCTCTCTCCCCTCACCGGTAACGAACTGTAAAATCCTAAGTTGGAACAAGCCACCAACATCTGCCTGCTCGCTGGCCTCCCATCAGCTACAAGCACACAGCAAATCTCAACGTGGAGAATTTCTACCTATGGCCTAACTATAAATGTTGTCACCCAACTGTGTACATACATTGCTACCATAATTAATAAGATTAAAGTTGTGTAACATTTAGTGCATTGGCATGGTCAATGTTTGCAGTGAACTTCATACTGTTTAATTATCAAATGCTATTAATTACCAGTATTTCTATTGGGCGGTAATCTCACAATACCCCCACTTTCGGCATCCAAACCATGTGCCAAAATTAATACATTCAAATGAACAAAATTTTTAAATTACAAAATTATTGAATCGGATTGGCTCAAACACTATGCCAATTATGACCTCAACTAATGCAAAAAAATAAATAAATAGATAAATAAAAAATAAACAGGGCAGTGAGATAATTTCCCAATATTTGTACCATTAACACCACTTATAGTGTGTGCATATTTTTAAGAAAAGGATCCTTATAACTAATTACATCCATGAATTTTAAGTGTGCCTGTTGTTTATATACAGAATTGGCACCAAATTTATAATATTATTAAACTTTAGTCTTTAGAGAACAAGGTCTGGGCTGCCCCGCTATGGATCACACGGTAACTCTGCAGAATGTCTCCCCTCGGCTTGTTTGCGCTTGCTTCAACTCGAGCTCAGACGTCGGCGAACCAAGATTCGTTATTTTACACTTCTCTTCCAAGCTTAAAACTGAGTAATTGGTTTCTAAAAAATACTGAACGTTGTTCAATTTTCTTTGATAATAAACATCAAGAACATACGAATGTGCACATGTTCTCTAAAACACAGTAAGTAACTGACTATACTGTTAAGTGAGTGTAACAAAATGTATCTGTTACTGTGAAGAGACAAGCTACCTTCGGGTCACGTGACACTGTAAGCAGAACCCTGTCCTAACCTAATCCATGCGCAAAGGCTGCTCTTACCCAGATTTTTTCAAACAGTTATATATTTGTTACAGCGAAGAGTGTAAATATCTTATACCCTCAAAATCGCTACACAGCTGCAAAAACGTCCAAAGTTATGTGGCAAGTAACAATACAAAATTCATTTTTCTCGTATCTGTTAAAAAGAAGATTGGGTTTGAAAAAAATTGCTTCCAGTCGGTCACGAATCCACTAGCTACGACAGCGCATAGCAATAATGCTAACCACACGGCTATTCTTGATAGGTGGATAGCAGCGATTTCATTATTATTCATGATCGAATCTTCTGAAGGCTTTTACTAGTGACGCGAATTTAATTTATAGTTATAAGACATTTCACCAAATGTGACGTGTTCTTGATGAATCCTCAATGCGCCAAAAACAAATATGAAGGCCGGATGTTGCCTTAATGGAGGATTTACGCATGCGCAAGGCTAGGTGCGCAGTAGCTTTTTTGTCTTGCTTCAGGACTATTCATGCGTAACCATCAGGGCTCGGGTAGCGAGAAGCTGGTGTGTCTACCAGCTCCAACGCCAATGTTAAAAGGGCGTTTCCCCTCGCTCCTCCCTGCCGCGGGAGCGTCCATATGCTGCCTCCTGGGGATTAGATGAGGAATTGAACATCAGCCGCGCATGCGCATTGCAACGCTGCGGCCATTGCTGCCTATATTAAGCGGCCGCGCTACGACTCTTATATGTGCTAATTTCGAAACTTTTGAATATGCATATACAAAGATCTGATAGAAGAACGAAACGAAATATAATGGTTTAAAAATACTTTTTTTTCACGACGAGCTTTTTTCTCGGGGTACACTGAACCAGTGAACACAGAACACGCCGCCACTGTTTGTTAGTCTACGGACCAATAACCTCATCAGTTCCGTTCACATTTTAACATTTCATTATATGCTATTCTCCTCAAATTTCAACAAAAGTCTTGTTCCTAATGCGATATATGATGTAAACGGCATAAGCTGTCAAATTTATACAGACGGTGCGTCTCGTTGTATTTGACAAAAAAGTCTATTGAAATATTGTTGTATCATGTTCTTAATGTTTGTAGTCCTAAAAACCATTTTATTATGACTGGTGGTAGACATATTTCTCTGTTCAAGGAAATTCTACACAACATCGACGGTAATAGCTACCAGACTTTCAGCGAAAATAACGATAGTCCACCACCAGAGAAGATAAGACCAAGGAGCATATTTATATTTGATGAAATTGCAGTGGAAAATCAGGATAAGATTCGCAAATATTTTTGTTGTGGTCGGCAGAGTAATTAAGATATATTTCACCAGAGTCTAACATATTTAAGGAATCAAAACAGCTAACAAGTTATATTGCTTATCTCATTAAAGCTTTTAGGCTGGATAACACTAATTAAAAACATTTTAAGAAGCTCATTTAGGCTCCGATATCACATTCAATTAATTTATAGCAATATGTGGCGATTGCTGGAATCACAAGGAATTGAGGTTCCTAGTTATTGACAAAACAAGTTAACTGAACCAGGGATGATACAGGTGAAACTTCCAGGATATCCTTCAGGTTAAAACGTAATGTTCCAATACATAAGTGTATAAGTATACTGCATGCAATAACAAGTTTACACTTAAGATTATCACCATTTCGAAGAAGCAATGTGGGCAGAATTAAATAGTCGTATACTAAACCTTGAATCTCAACTCGAGAAACGCTGCAGTGTTTCAGAAACATCGGAATTACGTAGTCGTATTAGGAACTTCGAATCCCGGCTTGAGAAATGCGATGAGGTAGTTAACAAGGGTCTAACAACCGAGATGTTCAGAGATAACAGTATTGTTGAAGGAAGAAAAAGTCAATAAATCTGGAAAGTGAGTGAGAATTCAGTATATACTTAAGCCTGTAATGCCTGGTTTGTTAGTGTATTGCGGTATGTCGACCACACGTAAAATTATTAAAGGGGGCAAAACTGTTCGACAGAAGGTATGCTTGTTAAAAATGGATCAATTGCAGCGGGAAAAAATACCCTGAGAAACGTTTAATACGATAACCAATAGTCTGCGGAGGCTCGCCAACATCGACAGATGTCCTGGAGAATGCAGGTGGGTGCAATAGCTCGTGGTTTGAAAAAATTACTGTGTTAATCATATGTTCGTAGATGGAATAATAGTCATAGGTGCCTGCAGATAAATGCACCAAATTCTTGCAAACGATTAAAGCTATAATATACATCACATTAATCAGTAGGAAAATAGTTTTAAACCTGTGATGCATGAATTATTAACAAATGAGGGCCGAGGTGGAGTGTCCGAGCGCGCTACGACACCTTGCCACAGAACACGCGGTTGCTCGCCGTTGGACGTTCGAATCGTCCATGGGACATCTGTCGATATCTGTCGATAATGTATGTGCTGTAATAAAGTATACTTTCCCGTTAAATTCTCGATCTCCAGTCTGATGTGCGAATTACTTCCCACCGATCGATTTAAGCAACTGTGATTGTTGTATTGTTTTTATCAATTTGGGAGCCAATAATAGCCATTATAACGTTACTGCATCTGTAGAGTGGTAAGATAGTTCATATGTTCAAATGTTTGTTAAGCTTAAGGGACTTAACTGCGGGGTCATCAGTCTCTAAACTTACACTCTACTTATGAACTACATTATACTAAAGACGACACAAACATCCATGCCCAAGGGGGGATTCGAACCCCCCTCCCCGACCGTAAGATATATATATCCCCGATACTTTTTATGAGTCAATGTATGCAATTAACATCCAGCCTGTGAGCGCTATTCTCGTTGAATGCACTATCGTCACAAGCGCGTATCACAATACTAGCTTAAAACAAACAATTTATGTGTTTTACCCCAACGTCGACCAAGGATATAAGATAATGTAGGCACCTACTACTCCAATATACATACCAGTGATTGTGCAGACATTAAATTATATGGCGTGTCGTATTGTGGACCAGAACGACAAATTTGTGGATTTCGGTGGTGACGAAATTGTTCTACGACTTCACTCGGGAAAAGTATGGTTATAGTGGACCACGAGATGTTCAACTGTCGTGATGCAGCACACGCACAGCTTGACGATCGTGAGTTGCGCTCAGTGTTGTCTACCGTAGCACTAGCGATTGCATTAATCACATCTGGTGCAACCGATCATCGGACTCTTCCCGGGACGACACCAAGTATTCTATTGTTCAAATCAAATGTTCGAAAATCGAAGAGACTTAACTGTTGCTTACAAACTAGTTAAACTAACTTAAAGTAACTTACGCTAAGTACAACACACACATACACACAGGTCCGAGAGAGGACTCGAACCTCCGACGGCGAGTAACGGCATGATCCACAGCAAGGCTCTTGGAAGCTCTCGGGCACTCCACCGCGACTTCACCAGTTGATTCGAACTTCATCGTCCTCCACACACCAGGTGGAGAAAGAGTACCCTGGCCTAATCCCTTTAGCCGGCGATTTCTTGAAGTACAGCTGCCGATTTTCTGTCGTTTTGATAATAGAGCTTCACCAATAATGTATTGCTCCTATTGTCCACGCTCATGTTCACACGTCAACAAGTGCACTGGGACTGATAAGGTGTCTGAGACTGCGAACCACGATTACTGTTCAAGACGCATGCTGGTCACAGATTGAATTGCACTGTTGCGCTCTGACGCATGGAAATCATGCACCCAATACCAGGTTTGGTAGCCATACGCTAATCTGGTTATGCATTAAAACGCGATAAACACGGAAGGTTTAATTATAACCGCCATACACTATCGACGCAAGTAAACGTGCTAAATAGTGAGTGCTGGCTAGATGTCGCATAGATCTCTCAGAGATATGAAGAAAACAAATTACGAAGTGTGGAAAAGGCTACTGCAAAGGAATTCAAGAGTCAAAGTTTACCAAACGGAGCATAAGAGTCACGTAACGTGTGTTACTTGTACAACAAATAGGTACGTATATATGGACCCTCAATGCCTAGTAATGACGGAATCACATTATTTAGTAGTGTTGAAAACACACAAGGTATCGGATACAAACCCGTTAGTAGTTCGGATCGTATTGTAAACAGTAGATCAGATACGAGATAACCGCGCTATATTATAGAGACGCTATGCCTAAACAAACATCGAAACGGAATTAAACGAACAAGCGACAGGTGTTAGTTAATACAGTGCATAACGGAGTGACCGATCGTTGTAAGGCGCCTTGCAGCGGAGCGCGCAGTTGCTCGTCGTTGTATGGTCAAGTCCTCCGTCGGGCATGGGTGTGTATGTTGTTCTTAGCATAAGTTAGTTTAAGTAGCTTTAAGCGTAGGGACTGATAGCAGCAGCAGTTAGTTCCGTTAGATGTACAACCATTTAAACAGATATTTTCATTTCTGTGAGACGTCGAAGCGACATCTCGTTAGCACGCACTATTCATGCCATTTACTTGCGATGAACATGTTCTCGCCACATGACCCATATTTTAAAACTACAAAATGAGAACAGAAACGTCACTGATCGGAAGGACAGTTCATAATTTAGCGAAAAAGATAAAAAGAAAAAGCTAGATTACAATTGAGATTTGAAGACAGTTCCAAAACTATGGCTATATAACACGACGCCGTGTATCTTATTGTCTTCACAATATAGCATTGAACCGTTCACTGTTTCTTTCTTGCTTCTTTTTGCACAGTCCCTCCCGATACCTTCTTCCGTTTTCGTGCTTGATCTGCGTTCAGTTTCTGGTGGGCTATCCACTGCGTCATCTTAACACTAAATCTGAGGGGGTTGAGACGGGACTTGTCCTTGTCGCTGATATTTACTGTTTCATCACTTCAGTTCTTCAAAATAAAAGCTGAACGCCGAGCGGAAATGGTGGTGGGGCTGGAGGCTCCATGTCAGTGACTGCGCGGCAGCTCCCGCCGGAGGTTCGAGTCATCCGTAGGGCATGGGAGTATGTGTTGTCCTTACTGTTTTAGTAGTTTGTAAGTCTACGAGACGATAACTACTAGCAGCGTGGTTCCTTAGATTAAAAAAATCGCACTGACGTGTTTTACGGCCCACTTTAGATTTGTAGTTTTATAAGTTTTTGCAAACATTTTGGACGAAAATAATAATCTAAATAATAAAAAATTAATTAACAAGAGTGTCGGAAACCCTTGTAGGAAAAAAAATTAAGTACTGGCGGGTTCCGAACCACTTACCTTCAGCGTCACAGTCCAACTCATTGCCGACTACGCTACATAATAGAGCGAAGTTGTACAGAATTTTCCCCTCTACCAATTATGTTCTCTACCAATTAGATTATTCAGTTTTCGTGTCAGATGAATGGTTCGTTTGCAATTACAATTATATTACAAACGGCTTTTTTGGTATTATTACTGTATTTTTTGTCCGAAAATTTTGAAAAAGGGAGGTTCTGGTCTCTGACAGCCTACAATTATGTGTGCAAAATTTGGTGCTGATCGGTTGAACGGTTCGTTTTAAAAACAGGGAACACGTTACGGACAGACAGGCGGACGGACAGACAGACATACATCCTAAAATCGCCGTTATTTTTGCAAATATCTCTTAAACGATACGAGATATGAAAAAAAAGAGCAACGTTGTAGAGAATTTTCTCCTCTACAAATATGGTTATTCAGTTTTCGGGTCAGATGCACGGTTAAGCCGTTATTTTCATTTAAATTTCGAGTTGTCAAAAGACGATCGCAAAGGCCCACTTTTAGTGTTACAACCGTAACCTAAAGTGGGCCAAAACATTTGAAAGTTCAACAAGTTGGTAAACAAATTGCAGAGAAAAAAAGCACGTCAATTTCAACAGTGACAGATCATAGACAGTTTATTCTGTGATTTCACTTCTATTAAAATGAAGGCTGAGTTTACTTCGGTTACCGCTAGAGCACCGTAACTCGTATATGACACAGCAGTGCGTCGTGCTTGTGGTCGCCTATGCCGGCGAGTCAGATATGTCAGGTATATGCGTGATAGAGGTCTGCTTATAGGGGACTGCGTTCGCTCGTGTCCGCTCGATTGTGCCGGGCTTGTGTTTCGCTTGTTCGTGTACGGATGCTCGGAGCAGGCAGGCTGTGTTCGATGGAGGCCGGGAGCTGTCGCCGGCGTGGTAGCTCAGTGCATTTGGTCAAAGGGCTCGTTGCCCTGGGTGCCCGATGTAATAAAAATAATAATAATAATAAAAGAAAACTGAGCCAAGAAGACGACGAACAACCTAGAACAAAGACGACCGTACGACTGGAAACAACTGACCTACCCGGAAGAAAAAGGGTCTTGCGCGCCGTTCGCTCTGCTGTCGTAGACGACACACACACACACACACACACACACACACACACACACACATACACACTCTTCCGAGGGAGGACTCGAAACCCCGCCGGGGAATGGGGCCGCGACACCGCAGCGCGGCGTCTCAGCGCGCACGACTATTCCGCCGCGTAGCCGACATAGAAAGTTGGTGCTGCTGCTCATACAGCTCACGGAACTATACGTACGTCACTTTACTTGTGCCATACACGAATATTCATGGAAGGTTCGTGACAAATTAAAATAACATAAAATAGAAAACAGAATCAGCTGAAAGTTTTATAGATCACTTTAACTGTTGCGCGAAAACTTCAAACTTCTGAAGACATGCATCGATGCAACATAGCCTGCAAACAGAAAAGAAGGAATGGTTAAACGAATGAGAATGGCGATTGTGCTAGTCACAAATAAGGACTTATACTCACTGAAGTGAACTAAAATCTTCAAGGCGTGGTGGAGTGGCCTAGCGGTCTAAGGCGCCTTGCGGCGGAGGTTCGAGTCCTTCCTCTGGAATGTGTGCGTTGTCCTTAGGTTAGTTTCACTAGATTGCAATCCTAGGGAGTAATAACCAAGGAAGTTTTGTCACGTACCTTTACAAACACATGAACATCATTTTTCTTTTTCTTTCTTCTTCTTCTTCTTCCTTATATATATATTCATCGTCCCATGTTGGGCGTTAGTGGCTTTTAAGAAGCCTGAAGTTTAACAATCAGAAAAAATGTCACAGGAAATTGTAAGCGGTTAGGAAGACATCTTTCGTAATGACGTAAGAAATGGATAGAAATTAATTATTTCTATGACGTAAGATATGTGTACCCTAAGCAGATGATTCTCCACTGCAAATGGCCCCTAACCGAGGGAAAATTTCGTGTGTATTTCAAGTGATCAGAACCTTGACGATTAAAATCACACTATGATCCAACAGCATGTCCTGAACTGGTAACTACTAATTCGTTGTAGTTTCCATCATTGTTTGAAACCATAAGCTAATAATTGAATGCAAATACTCGCAGAGAGCTTGGTAACTATACTGGCATCTACTAGAATGTCACGGAACTACGTGCATCTTCCAGTTCGAGGAATCACTGATGCCCGATCCTGCCCTCTAATGCGCGTTCGCTGGTACTAGCGGGTACGGTCGCGACCGAGTGCCCGTTCCAAGGCGACTGTCACGCCCACTAACGTGCCGTAATGGGTGTCTGCTGATAACTAATTCGAGTATTAAAAACAAATTGAAAGATATTCATATTCATTTCCTGATAATAATATAAGATTGTATGATATTTGCAGATAAATAGTTTTCTAGTCAGGGTGGTATTAGTTATTTCATAGTACCGCAATAATAATAATGTCACATACATCCTCGTGAACTAGAAATAAAGAAAATGAAACATGATGTTAGATGAGGACACAGGGAAGAAAAGTTGTAAACGATACTCTTAGCCATTATGCTAAAAACTTGTGCGACTGTGCAGGTGACCTGGTTTGGTGGCGTCGAAACTATGACTGCCATTTTCTAGGTAACTATTTCGTATCATCATTAGCCCCTTTATATTCACCCTTCCTTCTTCTACGGATTTTCGATTGTACAGAGAGCTTGATGGTTGAATATTTCTCATACTTTCCTCTTTCTCTCTCTCTCTCTCTCTCAAAAGAAATCTTTACTGGGGAGTACAGAAGCTGACGAAAAGTATCGGTATCTTCGACAGAACGCACAAAAGCATTAAAATCTATGCTGATTCTGAATCAATGTTTTACAATAGCAATCCATACTATTCTTGGCTGTTTTCAAATGCAGATGGACGTTAGGGAGTATCTGTACGATGTAAGAGAGAGTATAAAATGAATGTCGTTTCAGTAAATTATTATCAGGAGGCATACCCCTAATACTAAAATTTTAGCTGCAAGGAGACTGATTTTCCTCTCATAGAACACTGAGTGAGACTATCTTCATAGGCAATTAATTACTAAAAGCAGTACATTTCACGGCGAATTATGCTCGGCAATAAGTCTGTAGAATATTAAATGGCTATTTAACTGCGGACGACTTCAGTACTGAATATTAGAAGTGTCACATAAATAAAATCGAATTGATGGTTTAAATTACGTATACGGATACGCTCGGCAGCTTCCTTCTTAGGCCAAGGTGAACACTGTCAAGATATGCAGGCTTCTTGCATAGATAACCTACTAACGTTTGTGAAAGTTAGGTAGCGCAGTCATCAACCTAATGTTTAGGTAGGCTGGTGTGAGAACGTGTTGATGTAAGGTTGTTGACGATGTAGACAGAAATTTAACGATAATGTACAATTTGGTGGTATTTGTGATACCATGACACGTAGAGTGCAAGTTTACGGTTCATCTGGACCGTTTAGCGAAATTTTCACGATTTTTATAGTGAGTTAGGGACTTTCGCAGCGGGAGCGTCAGTTGCTCAGTTGTAACGGTCTTGGCGGGCTAGTAAATTCTCGCGTTTGGTTTCGTTTCCTTGTGTTTCAAAGCTTAAATAAAAATAGTTTCACAATCCCGTGGTTATCAATCTAATTTTCGCAGTACCTTTATTGAAAATTTTCATAGTTTCTTTGTATTGTGTGTGTGGGACCATGTGCACATTTTCGGGCAGTGGTAATTCTTAGACAGTTTTTGTAACATTTGTCATGGTTAACTTGCCCAATAACTGCATTAAATTAGTTTAATACAGAAATTCCGGCATTTTTATTAATATTGTAAAGGGTTTTCTTTGTACATAGTGTTGACCGTTACGTGACCTCATGTTAGCCACGTTCCTCGTTCAATCAAAATCATTATGGCCTCCATCAGATATGTTAACAGTGATTGTGGGCAACGCTCGCTGTGTGTAATTTTCGTCGATTTCAGGAAGATTGCAGCATATCACAGTGTAACGCAAATGACCGTTATGAGTTCACACGGTAGGTAACGGGCTCAGAATGATGCACTAACTGCATGGAACATGCAGTAGCTCTTAAAACTGAGGCTTGTGTGGGGAAAGTGAAGTGTTTTAATTTATAATTTTTGGGCTTTCTTTCCGATTTAATTTGCGCGGGTTGTGTTATTTTTCTTGAGACCGCACATGTTATGGTAACTGGTCTGATTCTTTAGGTTGTGAGAAATTGATTAGAGTCAGTGATTCGTTAAGTTTATTCTGGTGAAATAATTGAGTTCCGTTTCATTTATGTTGAATTCAGTAAATGTTCAAACTGAGTTAGTTAATTGGGGATTTCATGTGAATTGTTGAAGAAAAGTGGTTAATTTCAGTCGATAGAAGGGAGGCCAAATACAAAGTTCATTCTAGATTGTGTTCCAATATTTAAGTTGTCGAATTGTTCGTTGAATTGGTAGCGTTGGACAAATTTATTCTTAATTATTGTGTACAGTGCTCAGTACATTTGCTCTTGTATTTCATGGTTTACGGTAATGAAAATTACGTAATCAGTCATTGTTACGAACAATGGTTTTGCGTTTTATTTTTTTATGCTAGTGAATCTAGCTCGGTGTTTCCGTAATAAGTGCATAACTCAAACAAGCATAGCTCGTATCAGCTGTTTAGTGAGCTGCATGATATTACTGCAAGGTAGAAAGGGAAGAATGAATGTTGGAGTGCAAATTATCTCCTCATAACATGTCATACATAACCAGAAAGAGATCGCTAGGTTGTTAGCTTGAAGTTGTTTTACAGGTATAATAGTAAATGGGCAATGATTATATTTATTTATGCAATCAAACTAAGTGCAAAAGGAGTTGCCAATGATTTTGTTAATATTGATAACATCTTTAAAATCTTAAATAAATTAAATACTAAAGAAAGCCAATCACATAGTTCAGTTCCCTGTCATTTATATTATTTGTTGAATGTCACTGACGTCTGCTGGATCAGCCGATCCACCAGCCTTATCCTCTGCCTTCTCACTAGCGTTACCTTGCAATCAGAGGTCAGTGTTATGTATGAATGTACAATTTTGGTGGACCATCAGTACCACCCAGTGAGAGGTATTGAGGTAAGCTGCCTAAAATATTTTAAGGGAGTCTAAGTGTAGGGTTTTTCTACGGCAAATACCATTAGAAGAAATCAGCAGATGTTCGGTTATACTGAAATAGAAACAAGCTATTTCAGTTGTGTCGGTTCAGTTATTGCCATTGGTTGGTATTGTATGTGTGCACTAACAAAGGTGACCAAAGTATTGTGCACCCTCTTTTAGAGTGCTCTAATAGTTTGCTAAATATTATGATTACTACTTAGAAGTACTGCAGGGCCAATTTAGCCCCTCATAGCGTTTCTCTGTATTTTCGGCAGGTTTCCTTATAATACTGCGTATGAAATAAAACCACCTGTTGTCTCCATGTTGTTTCAATATGCGACAACAATGCCATACATTCCATCAGTGATTGCGATAGGGCAGCTGGGGATGGCGGTCATGTATGGATGAGTTATGCATGAGGGATTGATTGTGAGTGTGAACTTTTATGACGAAGGTCATGGACGAAAATTTACGAGTTGTATGAATGTGAATATGAGCTTGTTGGCAGCTCAGCGATCATCTTTATGGTGAGTTGCTAACTATCCTCATATTATCAACATTCCGACCTGGACCTTCCGTTGTTAAAAATCAATAAAAGTACATATGATGGTTACACTGAATTACCTTTCACAATCTGGCCCTTTAAGCAATAATACTTCATGAGACCAATTTGGCCCTAGAGGTTCTTTCATGCGATCCTTTTAGTATTAAATGCCAAGTAGACTAGATAGCAGCTATATAAACATGATATATTTAAGTCATTTGCCCAATTTACTCTGGTTGTCATACCGTTTAGGGATTTGTCCTCAAGTATTGCCGTAAGCGCAGCAGTTTGACGTTACTTCTGGTGTGGCTTGAAAAGGAATTGATGGATCAGCTTTCAGTGTAATATAGTGATAGATTTTTTTCTTTTCGCCAACTTCCTGCGAAGGTGAGATTTTCATTTGTGTACTGCAATTCCGCCTTACCTGGCGCAGCGTCTGCCAGAAATACGAACAAGTGTTCTGTTAAGCTAAACTAGGGCTACTGTGGCCCAGGGTCGTAGCCAAGTGGGGAGGGATGAAGGGGACCAAACCCCCCTCCGATAAGCCACACTATTCACCTAATTCAAAAGTATGTTGCAGATGCTCCTTCGAGATTTGCATTGAATAAAATTTAATATTGTCTCTATTGAAATACATCTGCGCCTTTAGTTCAACTTATGTTGTAAAGCTTCACAAGTTAGAATATACGTCATAGTTGGCCGAACCCCCCCCCCCCCCCACTCGAAAACAAATTCTGACCACGGGCCTGCTGTGGCCATAGTAAGTAAAGTCTCAATTTTCAGTAAAATAATTTTATAAATGAAGCTTACCGTGTCAAATGTATAACTTGTTATACCAAGTTAAAGTACATTCTAAAAAGAGCATGATTAAGATATAAATTTGCTATTACAAACAACTGCACACAATACAAAAAAGACAGGGGGAGAGGGCCCGTCTCTGATTCTGGGTTCAGGGCCCGCAATCGAATGTGGGGGCCATGACGGTGATTGAAATCCACCTTCGGCCATCCAGATTTCGGTTTTCTGTGACTTTACTAAATCACTCCGGGCAATGGCCGGTATGGTTCCTTTCAAAGGACACGGCCGATATCCTCCCTCTATCCTTCCACAAAAATCCGACCGTAAGCTCCGTTTCTAATGACAACGCTGTCGACATGAAACCCTAAGCTTCCTTCCTTCAGTTCACGTGCCACGCTATGCCACCTACCAGGTCACTATGGTGGACGCCCTTGATTTGAGGGGGAAAAATCCAATGCGAAATACTTCACGAACTATTACTCATACGTTCTCCGATCTTTCGGGCATGTCTGAAGGAACAGACACAATATCGATAATTGTGTATATGCTTCAACAGGCAACTGACCATATATGCGTCGAATGGCCGCGAGGTCTAAGGTAACTTGCTACAGACTGGGAGCTCATTCTCGCCTGAGGTTCGAGTGGTCCTTCGGGCAAGGGCGTGTGTTGTTCTTAGTGTAAGTCGTTTAAGTAGTTCAAATGTTCAAATGTTTGTATAGCTTATGGGACTTAACTACGGGGTCATCAGTCCCTAAACTTACAAACTACTTACGAACTAGCTAACACTAAGGACGGCACAAATATCCATGCCCGAGGGGGCATTCGAACCCCCGATCGTAGTGGCCGTGCAGGTCGTGACTGGAGCGCCTCAATTCCCTCGGCCACCGCAGCCGGCTCGTTTAAGTAGTTTGTAAGACTAGCGACTGATGGCCATAGCACTTTCGTCCAATGCATTTGCAAATAAGCTGCATGCCTTGGTAGCCTTACTGGTGGCAAACGAGAACACATCGCGCGGGGCATCGCTGCGGTCTCGGACTTATTTACTTCGTCGGGCGGTGCTTGCGATTTGGCGACTAGCGGTTTGTCGTGGGCGAGTGTTTTCCTTTCTGCTGTTTCTCCAACTGTAAGTAACATAGCTATTATTACAGAAAACAGCGCACAGTGCGCGTCCAGCCAGGACGCCCCGCAACCCGCGGCATTTTATATTCGTGAGTGGATACTTGAGGATTAGAACCTGGCAAAAGCCACCGTACATACCTTTTGATTAGACTTTATTCAGTACTCGTTATTTCTTAAATTCATATCAAATGAATCATATGAGAATATTGCTCTGAGTTAAGTTGTAACACGTAGATTTCGTCACTTGAGCGGCATTATTTATAATGTTGAGATTGCGTCATCAGGTTAAATTGTTCGAAATGCCTGGCTATTAAATATGTCTCCAGAATGCCTTAAAGAAATTATTGCACGTGCGCTTTCGGCAAATGGTGACGTCTTGACCATAAAAAATGAAAATTGGTAAATGGTAGATCTGTAAAAAGTCAAAAGTGGCGGTAAGAGTGTTAGCATTGCCTTAAAGCAGCACATTGTTTCAATGTGAATATTTTAGCAGTCGCGCACAACTGTCGTACATTGGAAAACCAACAACGTGTTAAATATGTCATGAATTGGAACACATGGAATCGGCTGTCCTCGTCGACGTCCAGTGCAGCTTCCGCGTGAAAATTAGCTAGCGGCAGTGGGGACTTGGTTCCGCTAATGAGTCAGAGCGTGGCGGGCACAGCATCAGAACCCCGACAGCCAGGAGACGTTCATGTAGCAGAAGTATCAGCTGAGCGGGAAATCAATACCGGCGACCTATAGGAACATATGGATCTTTGTTCAAATCGATCTCCGACCCGGAACAAGCTCTGTTAGAAACGGAGACTGTCTCCGCTCCACGAGACAATGTTCCAAGTGGAAGTAAAGATCTGGGGGATGACAATGACTTTAACAGGTCACGGTTTACACCCTAAAATCCCATCGGCGAAAGAATAAAGCGAAGAATTATGAGGTTAAGAATGGCGACAGTACGTTGGGGTTGGGGGGGGGGGGAGACAGCAATAGGAAGTGTGCGAATAGTCCTACAAAGAAGCGAAAAAATAGAGGAACCGCTAAATGATCGTGTTGCAAGTTGCTGCCGCTATGTACCACCTTGTAGTGTGTAGAGACTGTATTGTCAGTGTAACTATCTTGTTCGAAAATTATCCAGGCTGTACTACCAAGCCGCGGTAGAGTGGCCAAGTGATCTATGGCACCTTGCTGCGGAGCGCGCGGTTGCTCGCAGTTGGAGGTTAGAGTCCTCCCTCGGGCATGGTTGTGTGTGTTGTCCTTAGACAAAGTTAGTTTAAGTAGTTGGTAAGTCTAGGGACTTATAACCACAATAGTTAAGTCCCTTACATTTACAAACATTTGAACATTTTGTACTGCCAATTGTAGACATGCCACCTATATCGTGCATGGATTTACGTCTCTCACCTCCAACAGAATGATAACATCACCTTCGGGTTTAACGCAAAATATTATAGAGCTTCAACGCAGTTCAGTATATTGCATATTTATGGGAAAGTCATTTGAAAGTCAAATTTCACGTTAACCCTTTGATGCATAATGTAGCTGATCAGCTACATACCTTATTTTTTCCATTATCTCTCAAACTGATCAACATTTTACCACAAATTCATTAGTAGATGCTTCTATACCTAGTGTTACATATGCTAGTAGCTCTTCCTAGAAATGATAAATTGCAGAGTGCTTACTGAATAATTTCGACAGTTAGCTGCATTGAGATACTCCGAACATTTGCGTTTGTTTACATTAATATTCCTCCTTTGCCATGTAAAAGTTGTCAATCGCATACTACTGTTGCATTATGATTAACTTTTAGGAAAGATGAGAGGCGTAATAGTAACATTTACTACATTGGGTACATCATGGAAGCACTATATAGCTCACCAGCTACGAAATTTTTGTTGCTAGTAGTGCTTAATAATGTTAAGGAATTTTTTTCAATATTTTTCTCAGTATATACGAACTGCCCATTAATCATGGTAATTTTTATAGTTGCAAATAAAAAGTCATGCATTAAAGGCTTAAATACCGAGAAGTATCTGCGAACTTAGAGTCGCCTTAATTCGTGGATATAAGAAAGTATGTAAGGTTTAACATTTTTTAAGCATATGTAATTCATATTTCATTTTAATGTGTTATTTATTTTCATTCATTATTGTATTTGAATGAAAGCTACCGTTCCCAAGAGAAGACTCAACTAACTTCTTTTACTAACTAATGGTCGTTGGTTATGATACGGACGTTTTCTCTGAGAGCAGAAAGCTCTATGTAATTTCGCGCCCTCTGTATTTAATTTTTTTCCTTTTTCAGCTTCTGGACTTTAGGGCAGGTACTCACATCCAACAGGGACTTGTTTTGGTTTTAATTAATTATTTTACCACTTCCAACATACTATGCTGTGACCTTCAAAAAAGTCTGCCACCCATTCCGAGGAGTGAATAGCTTTCGTTGGGAAGTACTGCATTTGTTTCCGTTCTGTAGTACCGGAATAGTTGTCATTCAAACAGAGATGCAGGAGACTCTTCGCGACGAATTTTGAGAATGTGTTTAAATTACGTAGTTTTTCCCTATTTTTCAAAGGAAACCGCAGTATCATCCTATATTAATTATCCTATATTAATCTTTTTACAAATGTCTCATTAACTTATTCCGAGAAGATAAAGTGTTTATTTAACCAAACAGCATAGAAGCTGAATAGCAACTGCCTGATACTTTTTAGCTTTCGAGAAGAACAACGATTTCTAGTACTTCTTTTTCACTTCAGAATGATTGAGAAGTATATTTGAGTTCATTAATCAACATCATTGCTGAGATGCTCACCTATAAAGCAAGACATTTTTCGTGTGAGAATGAAAGGACTATAAGGGGAGAAGGGAAGCCCTTACAAGTCTATTGATTAAGCGAGAAATCTGGGTTTGAATCCAGGTCCAGCAAAAATTTTCAATTTTCCATTGAATTTATATCAACACCTGGAAATGGCCAATGTTAGAAAATTTCCAACTGTCATATCTCTTCCTAGCAGCTGCTTCATCCAAATATGTTTTTGCTATTTCTGTAACATGTGAAATGACACATAGAACGACCGGAAAGAAAGATTACAAAAAACACTGAGCATGTTGTTCCGTAATTATTATAAAATTTTTAATGACGATAAATATTATTTCAACTCACAACAGGAACTCGTCATCGCCCCCCGTCACAGATTTGTTTGATGACGCAGAGGATAGCCTATCCAAAGTAGAACCGAAATCAAGTACCAAAACTGGAAGACATTGTACGGGGCTGTTTAAAACAAACAGAATATAAAAAGTTAACGATGCAAGACCTACAAATGCAGGGTGGAGCAGCGGTGCTAAGCAATGGCGTCCTCGTCCTGATGTCGTGATGACTGAATGCGATGCGCGAGATACATGTACAAATCTCTTTTGGTCTATTTACTTCTTATATATCAGAGCAATGTGAACTGTCCCTCTAGTCATTGTCATTTCTGTTCTCTATTTATAGTCACATCAGTTGTTACCACACGTAATAAATTCGCTCTCCGAAAATCTAGGACATGTACAAATTTGCTTGGACATGCGCAGGATTTGATGTTGTAGACGTGGAAAATAAGCCTTAAAACGCTTGTTGTTACAGAGCGTGTGATTGTGAAGCTACTGTGTTCGTCATTTGCACTTACGTGACAAGCTGTTATATTTGAATGATAGTCGTATAGGTGGCGGTATGGGACACCACATATCATCCACTTAAAATATTTTCACATAGTTTCCACATAAAAAACAATTGCACATATTTTTATATTCAAAATATTTTCACATGTTTCTCAATTTAAAATATTTTCACAAACTTTCCTACTTTAAAAATTTTCCTTTTAAAAATCACGTGTTGATATGCTAATGTTTGTTAATTCCACGTTGTTATCCATTTAAAAACTGTTCCACATAATTTCCTTTTTATTCTCTGATGAAACTGAACTTCCAAAAAAAGGTAGCCACTTTTTCTGCAGCCAGTTTTTAACTCTTTTGGCACCCACTATTTTGCAACCACTTTTTGTATTGATCCTTCTGACAGTAACGAAAAAGCTGAAGTTCACATTTGAGCCACAGACTATTCTTTTTCAGGTGAACAAATTTTTTAAACCCACATTCTTCACATTCACTTTTTACCACAACTATTTCTGCAATCATTTCTCTGTAACTTCCAAAATGGCAACAACAGACGAATACCAATTTGTACTATGCAAAAATTGAATTGCATAGTGAAGCATAAAAATAATTTGTGTAATAAGATGGCTAAAAATGAATGGAATAATTATTCTTTGCAAGAACTAAAACACAAAGTGTAAAAATGGGTTTAAATGGCTATTCAAAACCAAGAAAACAACAAACTAATGAAGTGAATGAAAAAAAAAAAAAAATATTGAGCTATGGCATAAACAATAACAATTTATTCATAAGAAAATGTTCAAATTTTTGTAGAGTCTATGGGATTTAACTACGGGGTCATCAGTTCCTAAACGTACAAACTACTTATGAACTAGCTTATACTAAGGACGGCACAAATATCCATGCCCGGGGTGGGGGGGGGGGATTCGAACCCCCAACCGTAGTAGCCGTGCAGACCGTGACTGGAGCGCCTCAGTCCCCTCGGCCACCGCGGCCGGCTATTCACAAGATATTTAAAATATTAACATGTAAAAAGTTAAGCAAATTGTATTTAACAAACGAAAGATACACAAAAATAATTGCTGATTATATAAAAGAATAAAATCTTTTCAAACTGAGAATTGTACCAAGAAGACCGAAACTGTCTGAAGATTTCATGCTAGAATTCCAAGATGTATTAGACTAGATTGAAATATCATACCAACATAACGTGTCTGAAAATTTCATGAGAGAATTTCAAGATAGATTAGAGTGGCATGTTATATCAAGTAGCCAGAAATTTTCTGAAAATCTCATGCAAGAATTCGAAGATAGATTAGGCTGCAATGACTTATGAAGATGGCCGAAACTGTCTGAAGAATTCTGAAATAAATAGAACTGGAACATACTTTGAAGTTGTAAATAATGAGCTGCATCATTCATACAGGAAATATTTGCCCCTTATGATACACAGCTTCGACAATCTCAAAATAATTATGTTCCATATGCTTAAAAAATGAAAATCATTTACTTGTACAAACAAGATCCAAACACGTTTTAAATCAAGAGTGTATTACTGTATAGTTAAGAGAAACTATTAATTGTTCAATGTGCAGTATACTTATTAAAAACAGTCTTATTAATCAGTGATTATGTAATGGATCATGATCCATTAAAATATGTTCTCAGTAATTATTCGGTGCTTCAGATCATAAGTCAGATTTCTATTAGCGAACTTATTATATTTGCCAAACAGTTATCTGGAATAGGCGAATTAAAAGCTGCGACAGTTTAATGCAGTTTTTTTAGCACTGAAAATATTCTTCCGCTAGCTCATATTGATGGCGTAAACAAGATACGAATTAAATACATTTTATGCATAAATTTAACGCTGTTATTATATTCAGTTATTCTCTTAAAATCTACGATACATTGTAGTCTATCAAACATGCTGAAGGAGGAAAAATGTAATACAGTTCTTCTGGAAATTCCTCGTTTCTGCCATTCTTGAGGTAAATATTTAGCTGCTTAACATGACCATAGAGCCATGAGTCTGCATCTTGGCATCCTTTTCTGTTAGTCTGAAACAGCACAAACACATAATATGGTATGTCAAAGCTCATTCAATTGTTGCATATTTGTTACATTTAATTCAAAGTCTTATGGTCCATTTACCACAATTTCCTGAGTTTGGAGGAAAAAAGAAAAAAAGGAAATAGGCATCTTTTCTCTCAACTAAACTTCATAGTTTGGCTCATACTAATCAATAAGCACTCGAATTTCCGTATTTGTTATTGTCATAGTTCCCTGTGCTGGTAGACTAACCAGAACATCATAATCGTCGTCATTTGTTGATAACCATCCATGTAAAGAATCACCAGAATTTGCACTTCCTACAACCATATCGTTAAATCGCATTCCCACATTTCTTTGTAATCTTAAAACAAACCTCCCAACATTTTTAGTGCGGACAGCACCTCATTTTCTTTATTTTCAAATGCTCTTTGTTAATGAAATTTACCTCTAATGTTATCGTATAAAGAAGTTAGATGACACAAAACTGCTGAGAAATGCCATGTAGATAATGTGACCGCTCTTCTTAAGAGTTTTAGTATTGCATAGCAGACTTGGAAAACTGTCAAATAGTTTACATTCGATTCGACTTCACATACAGTATAATCTGATCCGATTTTATGTGTAGCATTAAAGATTATCTAAAGGTCAGCATTATTATCGAATTAGTCATCACCAACTTTGACGCCTATTTCCACGTCTTTGTTTGGTAATTTCAACCTATTTTTAGTCATCTCGTTTATTGGAAAAGACTTTCACTGGTATTTTTCTACTTAGTTAATTTTTCTATTACAAAGGAAAAATATATTTTCTCACAATTTACAAAAAGCACAGTTACAGTGGCACCACCGAAATCTGTCAGAGACTAGTTTTCATCGGTTATAACGATCTGCAGATTCTGATATTTATTGTGAACTGGGAAATATTTTGGCTACCTTGGTTTGTATCTAATCGAACCGTCAAACTGCAAATGACCAGCTAGTCGTTCGAACTTTCTTTTAAATGAAGCTATAATGTATGTTTCCCGATTAATTCTCCTAGTCCTGTACATATATGTCATCTGAAAAATTTAAATGTGTCTATATTTGCTCGAATGGAATAATTTTTGGTAGCTTTGCTGCAGTAACGTTTATTGAGGGCTCCACAATTTAATTCTTAACGAATACATCTTATGGTCGATGCCTCCAAATTCGACTCTGTTGAGTGTATTGTTTGTCTATTTCCTTAGATTATGGGCTCTAATCTCTCTGATTTTATCTTCATGATCTCTTCGCGAGATATACGTACGAGGCAGCAATATACTGCTAGACTCCTTGGTAAAGATATGTTCTCGAAACTTCGAGAAAAGCTCGTACCGAGCGACAGAGCCTCTCTCCTGCAGATTCTTCCATTGGAGTTTATCGATCATCTCCGTAACGCTTTCAGGTTTACCAAATGATCCTGTAACGAAGCGCGCTGCTCTCAGTTCGATCTTTTGTACTTCCTCTATCAACCCCAAAGGTATGGATCCCACACCGGTGAGCAGTATTCTAGCTGTGGACGAACAAGTGTACTGTAACGTACTTCCTTTGTTTTCGGATTGCATTTCCTTAGGATTTTTCCAATGAATCTATGTCTGGCATCTGCTTTACCGACGATTGATTTTATAGGTCGTTCCATTTTAAATCACTCCTAATGCCTACTCCCAGATAATTTATGGAATTAACTGTTTCCAGTTGCTGACCTGCTGTAGTGTAGCTAAATGATATAGGATCTTTCTTTCTATGTATTCGCAGCACATTACACTTGTCTACATTGAGATTCAATTGCCATTCCCTACACCATGCGTCAATTCGATGCAGATCTTCCTGCATTTCATTACAATTTTCCATTGTTACAACCTCTCTATATACTACAGCATCATCCGCAAAAAGCCTCAGTCAACTTCCGATGTTATCCGCAGGGTCATTTATATTTATTGCGAACAGCAAAGGATCGACGACACTCCCCTGTGGCACACCTGACATCACTCTTACTTCGGAAGACTTCTCTCCATTGAGAATGACATGCTGCATTCTTTTATCAAGGAACCCCTCAATCCAATCACACATTTGGTCTGATAGACCATATGTTCTTACTTAGTTCATTAAACGTTTGTGGGGAACTGTATCAAACGCCTTGCGGACGTCAAGAATCATAGCATCTACCTGAGAACCCTTGTCTATGTCCCTCTGGGTCTCGTGGACGAATAGCGTTAGCTGGATTTCACACGATCGCCTTTTTCGAAACCCATGCTGATTCCTACAGAGCAGTTTATTAGTCTCCAGAAATGTCATTATACTCGAACATACTACATGCTCCAAAATTCTACAACTGACCGACGTTAGGCCTATAGTTCTGCACATCGGCACGTCCCTTCTTAGAAACGGAGATGTTCTGCGCCATTTTCCAATCTTTTGGAACACTATGCTCTTGTAGAGACCTACGGTACACCACTGCAAGAAGGGTGCAAGTTCCTTCGCGTACTCTGTGTAAACACGAACTGGTATCCCATCTGGTCCTGCGGCCTTTCCTCTTTTGAGCGATTTTAGTTGTTTTTCTATCCCTCTGTCAATTATTTCGATATCTGCCATTTTGTGTTTCTGTGCGGCAATCTAGAGAAGGAACTACAATGTAATCTTCCTCTGTGAAACAACTTTGGAAAAAGTCATTTATTAATTCAGCCTTTAGAGTGTAATCCTCTGTTTCAATGCCATTTCCGTCACAGAGTGTCTGGAAATTTTGTTTTGATCCACCTACCGCTTTGACATATGACCAAAATTTCTTAGGATTTTCAGCCAAGTCAATACATAGAACTTTACTTTCGAATTCGTTGAACGCCTCTCGCATAGCCTTCCTCAAGCTACATTTCGCTTCGTCTAATTTTTGTTTGTGTACAAGGCTTTGGCTATGTTTATGTTTACAGTGAAGTTCCCTTTTCTTCCGTAGCAGTTTTCTAATTCGGTTGGTGTACCACGGTGCCTCCTTTCCACCTCTTACGATCTTGCTTGGTACAACTCATCTAATGCATACTGTTCGATGGCTTTGAACTTTGACCACTGTTCCTCAACACTATCTGTACTAGAGATAAAACCTCTGTGTTGAGCCGTCAAGTACTTTGAAATCTGCTTTTTGTCGCTTTTTCCGAACAGAAAAATCTTCCTACATTTTTTAATATTTCTATTTATGGCTAAAATTATCGTTGCTGTAACCGCTTTATGATCGCTGATTTCCTGTTCTGCGTTTACTGTTTCGGAATAGTTCGAGTCTGTCACCAGAAGGTCCAATATGTTGTCGCCAAGAGTCGGTTCTGTGCAATTTTCAGGTATTCACTCAAAACAAACAAATGTTCAAATGTTTGTACAGCTTATGGGACTTAACTACGGGGTCATCAGTCACTAAACTTACAAACTACTTATGAACTACTTACGAACTAGGACGGCACAAATATCCATGCCCGAGGGGCGATTCGAACCCCCGACCGTAGTGGCCGTGCAGACCGTGACTGAAGCGCCTCAGTCCCCTCGGCCACCGCGGCCGGCCACTCAAAACAATTTCGCTGCCAACCTTCATAAACGTTTGGGTCTCCCAGTCTATTTTCGGTATATTAGAATCTCCTCCCAAAACTATATCATCATCGGGAAATATACTCGAAATATTTTCCAAATTTTCCTTCAGGTGTTCTGCCACAACAGCTGCAGAGCCAGGAGGCGTATAGAAGCATCCAAGTATCATGTTCGAGCCTGCTTAACCGTGACCTTCAACCACTTTACTTCACACTTCGGATCTCCGTCTTTTTCCTTCGATACTAGTGCACTTTTTATCGCTATAGCCGACCGCGGTGGCCGCGGGGACTTAGGCGCTCCAGTCACGGTCTGCACGGCCACTACGGTAGGGGGTTCGAATCCCCCCTCCGGCATGGATATTTGTGCCGTCCTTAGTATAAGGTAGTTCGTAAGTAGTTTGTAAGTTTAGGGACTGATGACCCCCTTGTTAAGCCCATCAGCTTAACAAATATTTGAACATTTTATCGCTATAAACACGCCTCCCCCTTCACTGTCCAGACTATCTTTGCGGTATACATTCCATTCTGAGTTTAGAATCTGAATTACTGTTTACAACTGGTTTCAGCCAACTTTCCGTCCCTAGCTCTATGTGGGCATTGTGACCGTTTATTAATGAGAGCCGTTCTGGGACCTTTTTATAGACGCTCCTGAAGTTAACTACTATTACATTGATCTTTTCATTCCTTGTTGTGTTCTACCTACTGCTACCTTGTTTCGACTAAGGAGGCGTCTTGTCGAGCCTAGGGAGGAAATTCTGTAATCTAAAAATCCTCATGTGCACTCCACACGTACTCCGCTACCCTTGTAGCCGTTTCCTGCGTGTAGTGCACGCCTGACCTATTCAGGGGAACCCTATATTTCTCTACCCGAAAGCTAAAGTCGAGAAATTTTTTACCCCAGATCTCCGCAGAATCGTCTGAGCCTCTAGTTTAATCCTTCCACTCGGCTTCAAACCAGAGGACCGCGATCGGTTCTGGGAACTACACTACAAATAGTTAGCTCAGATTTCACCCCGCGAGCGAGGCTTTCAGCTTTCACCAACTCCGCCAACCGCCTGTATGACCTGAGGATGACCTCTGAACCCAACCGGCAGGAGTCACTGGTGCGGACATGAGCAACAATTTGCAGTCGGGTGCACCCAGTGCTCTCTATCGCAGCTGGAAGGGCCTCCCCCGGCAAGCAAACGTAGTGCACAGTGGCCTTCTTTCCCAACCTTTCCGCTGTTTCCCTGAGGGGCTCCATCACCCGCCTATCATTGGAGCTCCCAGTCACTAATATACCCCTCCCGCCGTGTGCCTGCTCGGACCCTGCTGAAGGTGCGGCCACATATCCAGTCACAGGCAGAGCGGGTGACGCCGCACGGCCAGTCTCCACATTGACCTTTCGGCCCGAGCAACGCGAACGCCGTTTAACCCGCCACACCCCTTGAGGAGAGGGTGGCTCAACCGCGTCCGGCACGCGCGAAGGTGTCCCGACAGCAGGGACCGTGGGTGAAGCATGTAACACCTGAGGTGTCCCATGAGACGCACCAGAGCCCCCACGGCCGCAATACTCCGAGGCAGCAGCCTGTAGACGGCTGACCGCGGCCAACAACACGCTCAGCTGCTTGCGAATAGCGGCCAGCTCTTCCTGCGTCCCTACGCAGCAGTCACACATCCTATCTATCCTCACAAGTCAACAATTTCCTGTAGAATTTATGTTGTTAGTAGCGCGAGTTTATAAAAAATGACACTGCTAAGCTGTATCTCTGCTGGTGTTGCTGTGTGTGCAACTAGCGCGCCTAACACTACCTATCGAAATAGGGACTGATGACCCTGCAGTTAAGTCCCTTAAGCTTAACAAACATTTCAACATTTCAACCTATAGAATACGCGAGAATAAACTATTAAAGCAGTAGCACAAACGAAATCTGCCAAGTGCGCGAGAATAAACCTCTTAAAACTGAAGTACTAGTGAAAATGAAGAACTTAACTGCCGGCCGCAGTGGCCGAGCGGTCTGCGGCGCGCCAGTCACGTTCTGCACAGCCACTACGGTCGGGGGGTTCGAATCCCTCTCGGGCATGGATATTTGTGCCGTATTTTGTATTACCTAGTTCATAAGTACAAACATTAAAAAACCATTAAAATGTACAAACATTAAAAAAAAAAACCTCCTTGACTGCCGAAAGAGAAGTCCGTGGCGGTGTCATATGACGTCACGCAGAGTATGTTGCGAAGCGGAGAGGCTACCAACCGGGAACGACGGCGGTAGACTTTTCGCTTTGTCTGCTCATCTACGCCAAACATTCTCTAGCAGCCGATGAGCGCTTACTATTGATCTGATCGCTCTGCTGCTACCGCCGTAGGAACTGATAATATTAAACTTTATTGTAGCGAATTACTCTGTAGATCTTATTATATTTGTTGCAAGTTGTCATAGCTGATTGTGCTAGCAAGCAACAAATTTTACCTAGGCAAGCGAGAGCTACTATTTGTGGGCTATAATATATCCTCAGGCGTAAACCACGTATGTTTACACTTACTTCCACTGACGCTTGAAGCCGAGAAAGATCATTCTTCCATTTTCGTTTGGACTTGCGCCACGCACCATCGTTCGTCGGTCCGAGTATGGTGCCTAGTGGGCTGTGCCATAGCGGCCAGCTAGTAAGCTACGCGATCGCGATCCACATTGCCGAACGAAGAAAGACAACGCCGCGGCCTTCTCTTTCGAAGGAGTTGATCGTACCCGCCCGATAGAAACCACTAATTGATAGCTTGGTGTTTATCCTTACTGTGAAGTAGAGCAGAACACGTTCAGATCTGGAGCCTTTTTCATAAGTTGTAACTCGTTCATTTACCTTATGTTTAGTGATACTTACTTCAGAGGTAACAGTTCTTTATATCTTGGACTCTTCAGAGGGTGGGAGAGGTAAAGTATCGGTTCTCTGCCTTTTTGATATGATGAAACTGTAGAGGCGGGCGTGATGCTTTTTGTAGCCTCCATGCTGAGAAACGTGCTTCCGTCACTGATACTGGAGACCCAAAAGAGGTGGCAATGGAAGCAGGTCTCGCTAATGAGAATTCATTTACGATTATGAATTGTAGTCTGATCTTTATTACCGAAGCTGGGTAGAAAATTATCAAAACTTGGTATGTAATACACGATGAAGTAAAGTAAAAATTTTGTAGAACATATGAAAGAGGTACAAAAAAACATGAGCGATCCGTCGATCGTGTGAAGGTCCCGTATGAAGAAATGTTTAAAAGTTTTATTATTTATTGCCCTCAAGTGAACTGTCATGAGACGAAACAAATGGGAATAAAATTGAAAGTTTCGTCAAAATGCCACATATACTGCTCATAGAACCGTAAACGATTTACATTCTGAAGAAAACCATCAACTTCGTGTCCTGCTGGATAATACGGCGTACGTCTGAGCGAGTAAACGATGTGTTTCCCACAGAGATCTATTTTCTAGCTTGTGTTAATGGGTCGTAAGCACATACTGCGAGAAATGTGTTCCATATAAAATTTATAATAGCTGGAAATCAATGAATATCATTTGTTGTATTAACAATGGCAGCAATATAAAATATCTCAATTGCCGTAAATTGTGACATTTGGCAATGTAAAAATAGGTTTTACTGTATTTACACTGTTTTTTCGTTAGTTTTTATAACACTGTACCACGTTGCTTGTGACAGTACGCCCCCGGAACTGGCATTTAAGTTTATAAACATATGCGCTGAGCGCTCCGCGGCAGTCGGTGCGCGATAGTTTGTGCTCGCGCGCACATCGCTTGTCAGGCTCCGGGCGAACGAGAGCGAGCAGGCGGATTAATAGTGATCGGTAAAAGCCCGCTGGCTGTTAGTATGAATAAAGCCTGCTATGGCGGAGAGCCAGAACACTGCCAAATGGATAAAGTACATAAATTAATTAACTATTTGCAAATCAAGTGCGCTAGTGGAAGCCCAGTACTCTCACATGAAAGAGAATGTTGAGACGAATAAAATGCTGCAAATACACCTACGGTGTCACCAAAGTTTTTCATCTGTTTGACGATAAACGATTTTGTAACGACTGTAACTCTAAAAATTCGTAACAAGTGAACCACTGATAAGATTTTAATGTATAAAGTGGCAATTAATATTTCGCGCAGAGTTCTATTGCCTGTAATCTGAAAGTATTGTAGCTGTTATGATTTACGAATGATGCAATAACAAATGTTTTTTGAAACAAACTATAGTTCTTTAAGGCTGAGGATTGATTAATACATAACGGCAGTACAAATTTTCTTTGAATAGCAAGAACCTCTCCCATGAACCACAAACATTGCCGAGATGGGGTGGCTTGCGTGCCTCAAAGATGCAGATAGCCGTAAAGTAGGTGCAAGCACAGCGAAGGGGTATCTGTGGACAGGCCAGACAAACGTGTGGTTCCTGAAGAGGGGCAGCAGCCTTTTCAGTAGTTTCAGGGGCAACAGTCTGGATAATTGACTGAGCTGGCCTTGTAACATCAGCTATTGTGGCTTTGCCACACAGTTACTGCGAACGGCTGAAAGCAAGGGGAAACTACAGCCGTTACTTTTACCGAGGACATGCAGCTCTGTTGTTGTTGTGGTCTTCAGTCCAGAGACTAGTTTGATGCAGCTCTCCAACCTACTCTATCCTGAGCAAGCCTTTTCATCTCCTCATAAGAACGACAACCCACATCCACTTGAATCTGCTTACTATACGCGTCTCTTGGTCTCCCTCTGCGATTTTTACCCCACACACTTCCCTCCAACGCTAAATTCACAATTCCTTGATGTCTAAGAATGTGTCCTACCAATCTATCCCTTCTTTTAGTCAAGGTATGCCAGAAATTTCTTTTCTCCCCAATTCGGTTCAGTACCTCCTCATTAGTTACGCGATCCACCCACCTAATCTTCAGCATTCTTCTGTAGCACCATATTTCAAAAGCCTCTATCCTCTTTCTGTCCACACTGCTTATTGTCCATGTTTCACTCCCATACAAGGCAACACTCCATACAAATGCCTTCAGAAAGGACTTCCTTAGGCTTAAATCAATATTCGATGTTAACAAATTTCTCTTTTTCAAAAACGCCTTTCTACCCATTGCCATTCTGCATTTTATATCCTCTCCACTGCGACCATCATTTGTTATTTTACTGCCCAAGTAACAAAACTTATCTACCTCCTTTATTGCTTCGTTTCCCAATCTAATTCCTTCAGCATCACCTGATTTTCTTACACTGCACTCCATTACCCTAGTTTTGCTCTTGTTAATGTTCATCTTATATGCGCCTTTCAGCACACTGTCCATTCCGTTCAATTGCTCTTCCAGGTCATTTGCTGTATCTGACAGAATTACTATGTCGTCGGCAAAACGCAATGTTTTTAATTCTTCACCCTGAACTTTAATTCCTTCTCCAAATTTCTCCTTGATTTCCTTTATAGCTTGCTCAATGTACAAATTGAACAACATTGGGGAAAGGCTACAACCCTGTCTTACTCCCTTTCCAACCAATGCATCCCTTTCATGCCCTTCAACTCTGACAACCGCTGTCTGGTTTTTGTACAAGTTGTAAATAACCTTACGTTCCCTATATTTTACTCCTGCTTGCTTCAGAACTTTAAAGAGTTTATTCCAATCAACATTGTCAAAAGCCTTCTCCAAATCTACAAAAGCTAGAAATGTTGTTTTGCCTTTTCTTAAGCTATCTTCTAGGATAAGCCGTAAAGTGAGTATTGCCTCCCGTGTTCCTACATTTCTCCTGAACCCAAACTGATCTTCCCCGAGGTCGGCTTCTACCAGCTTTTCCATCCTTCTGTATATAATTCGTGTTAATATTTTGCAACCATGACTTATTAAACTGATGGTTCTGTAGTTTTCACACCTGTCTGCACCCGCTTTCTTTGGAATGGGGATTATAACATTTTTCTTAAAGTCTGAGGGTACTTCACCTGTCTCATACATCTTACACACAATGTGAAACAATTTTGTCATGGCTGGTTCTCCTAGAGACTTCAGTAGCTCTGACGGGATATCATCTACTCCAGGGGCCTTGTTTCGACTTAGATCTTTCAGTGCTCTGTCAAATTCCACTCTCAGTATAGTATCTCCCATTTCATCATCATCTACATCCTCTTCCCTTCCTACAATCGTGTTTCGAAGTTCATTTCCTTTGTAGAGCCCCTCTATATACTCTTTCCACCTTTCAGCTTTCCCTTCTTTGCTGAGAACTGGTTTTCCATCAGTGTCCTTGATATTCATAGAGCTGTTTTTCTTATCACCAAATGTTTCTTTTATTTTCCGGTGCCGGCCGCGGTGGCCGAGAGGACTAAGGCGCTCCAGTCACGGTCCGCACGGCCACTACGGTCGGGGGTTCGAATCCCCCCTCGGGCATGGATATTTGTGACGTCTTAGTTCGTAAGTAGTTCATAAGTAGTTTGTAAGTTTAGGGACTGATGACCCCGTAGTTAAGTCCCATAGACTATACAAACATTTGAACATTTTATTTTCCGGTAGGCTGTATCTATTTTTCCCCTATTTATACATTCTTCTACATCCTTGCATTTGCCTTCTAGCCATTCCTGCTTAGCCATTTTGCACTTCCTGTCAATCTCATTTCTTACTCGTCTGTACTCCATTTTGCCTGTTTCATTTACTGCATTTTTATACTTTCTCCTTTTATCGATTAAATTTAGTATCTCCTGTGATATCCAAGGATTCTTTGTAGGTCTTTCCTTCCTACCTATTTTGTCCTCTGCTGCCTTCACTATTTCATCTCTCAATTTTACCCATTCCTCCTCAACTGTTTTATTTTCCCCTGTTTCTGTCAATTGTTGCCTGAAGCTCCCTCTGAAATTCTTAAGAACTTCAGGTTCCTTCAATTTTTCTAGGTCCCATCTCCTTATTTTCCTACCTTTCTGTAGTTTCTTCAGTTTCAGCCTACAGTTCATAACCAACAAGTTATGGTCAGAGTCTATGTCTGCCCCTGGGTATGTCCTACACTTCAAAACCTGGTTCCGAAATCTATGTCTTACCATTATAAAATCTATCTGGTATCTCCCGGTGTCTCCTGGTCTCTTCCACGTATACAACCTTCTTTTGTGATTCTTAAACCAGGTGTTTGTTATAACTAAATTATGTTCCGTGCAAAATTCTACCAGGCGGCTTCCTCTTTCATTCCTTTTGCCCAGACCATATTCACCCACTATCTTCCCTTCCCTTCCTTGTCCTACTACCGAATTCCAGTCTCCCATAACAATTAAGTTTTCCTCTCCCTTAATTGTCTGAATAATTTCCTTTAGCTCCTCATATATTTCTTCTATCTCCTCATCATTGGCAGAGCTAGTTGGCATATAAACCTGTACTACTGTTGTCGGCGTTGGCTTCGTATCTATCTTGACAATGACAATGCGATCGCTGTGCTGGTCATAGTAGTTTACCCGCATTCCTATTTTCTTATTCATTATCAATCCTACTCCTGTGATACCCCCAACTGATTTTGTATTTATAATCCTGTATTCACCTGACCAGAAATCCTGTTCATCCTGCCACCGAACTTCACTAATCCCCACTATATCTAACTTCAACCTATCCATTTCCCTTTTTAAATTTTCTAATTTTCCTACTCTATTAAGGGATCTAACATTCCACGCTCCGACCCATAGAGTGCCAGTATTGTCTTTCCTGATGATCACATCCTCCTGAGTAGTCCCCGCCCGGAGATCCGAATGGGGGACTATTTTACCTCCGGAATATTTTACCCGAGAGGATGCCATCATCATATGTTCATACAGTAGAGCTGCATGTCCTCGGGAAAAATAACGGCTGTAGTTTCCCCTTGCTTTCAGCCGTTCGCAGTAGCTGTGTGGCAAAGCCACATTAGCTGATGTTACAAGGCCAGCTCAGTCAATCATCCAGACTGTTGCCCCTGTAACTACTGAAAAGGCTGCTGCCCCTCTTCAGGAACCACACGTTTGTCTGGCCTCTCCACAGATACCCCTCCGCTGTGGTTGCACCTACGGTACGGCTATCTGTATCGTTGAGGCACGCAAGCCACCCCACCTCGGCAATGTCTGTGGTTCATGCAGCTCTACTGTATGAAAATATGATGATGGCATCCTCTCGGGTAAAATATTCCGGAGGTTAAATAGTCCCCCATTCGGATCTCCGGGCGGGGACTACTCAGGAGGATGCGATCATCAGGAAAGACAACACTGGCATTCTACGGATCGGAGCGTGGAATGGTAGATCCCTTAATCGGGCAGGGAAGCTAGAAAAATTAAATAGGGAAATGGATAGGTTGAAGTAAGATATAGTGGGGATTAGTGAAGTTTGGTGGAAAGAGGAACAGCATTTCTGGTTAGGTGAATACAGGATTACTGCAGTTTTGGCGAACGTGTCGTCAGCGTGACGTAACGATGACATAAAAAAGCAATGTCGGCTGTCGGCTACAGTGATCGTCGCACCACAAAACCGTTAAATCAACTAACTAAGAAAGTAATTGTGACATACTAGACACTATTTATCATTGCTACTCGTTCAGTCGCATAAGTTTAAGCTGTACCCTTTGTTGATTCATGCCTATGCACATCCTTTACAATAACTACATATTCATAATAAAAAGTCTGTGGACTCATTTTTTCCATCCAGAATATAGGCCCAGATTGTGTGATCTGGGATATGGGTTACAGATTTTATTGTTAATAGTTTTCACTCGGGGCAAATTATGTTCTACTCTTAGGCTCATGTCCACAAACACGTTATCCTTCCTAAAAAGTCCTTTAAAAGACTGCAGATTCGTAATAGGAAAAAAAACCATTATACACGCTAGAATGTAGATTTCATTGGTGCAGGTTCCTTTCGCAACAGTTTAAGCTGCATCATTCCAATGCAAAAGTCTGTATTTATTTCTCAGAGAGAGAAGTGTTCATATCTGTCTCTGCACCATACGGGAAACGAAAGAGAATGGTTTGCTTGTAGGTCACTATTTTAATATTTTGTGTAGCCCAACGTGTAATGGAATAAAACATTCGGAAATCGCTACGTATTCGGAAAATAAATTCTTTATTCTCTAATCAGTTTTAAAAAGGAAAATACTGTCGCCCCCTCCCGAAGATATGATACTGGGACCGTTTATATGCGAGTTCAGTGTCTTTAGTACAAGACCTTTACCAACAAAATATAATTAAAATGAAATTACAGGATCTATTCCGCCAAGAAATATGAAATTCCAACAACGAGATTGATATTTATGGGTGTTTGATTTTTTCCTTCCATTATAGGCCAGACATTAACTAAATACAAAATTATAAGTTTTTGTGTATGCTAGAACTACGTACGAATTTTGATGATCGGTGAGTTAGTGGCAGATTTAACGATTTTCTACAATCAGTATTTTGTAAACTATAACATATATAATACTATAATTTCGGAATATAGCTAGTTACAGTATATACTCTTCGTCACGGAGAGTTCGGGTTTGTAGTAGTATCTACAAAGAAGACACTGGTGTTTCGAAAGTGCCGTGAACGGTTTCGAATAAAGGATTGTACGGCCTTGCGGGGGCACTGCAGATATTAGCAGATTTTTTTCCGTTGTTTGAGGCCCGCAGTGTAAAATATGTCTTGTAATGATATTATTATTATATTGATACACCAACAACACTGCTTTATATTTGCTGTTATTATTTATAAATCACAATGAGCTCATTTCGGCCTTTAGCCATCATCAGGTGCTCTGTAAATACATTTGAATGGTCTGAATATACATACAGGGTGTTTCACTAAGTGTGTTTGCCTCTTTAACTTATAAAATAATAGGTGACGGGACGTTGACATGTTGCTGATGCCTGGCGAGTGCCGACACGATGCCACTGAAGCAGCCACGGTGGCATCGTGTCGGCACTCGCCGAGCATCATCAACATGTCAACGTACTCGTTGTTCGTGTATGCCATCGTCATCCGATATCAGTAACTGTGGTATATTGAGCCCCGGTTGTTTGTGTGGCTCCAACTGTCGGGTATACGGCCGTGTGCGGCAACAGTCGGCAGTCTAACAGCGCATCGAGGAAACGTCTCGCTCCGTAACACCGACGACGTTACAACTCGGCCGCGCCACATTTAGAAGGCGCATTGCATTATGTACAGCGTGTGGTTCAAATGTTTGTTAAGCTTAAGGGACTTAACTACGGCGTCATCAGTCCCTAAACTTACAAACTACTTATGAACTACCTACGACTAAGGACGGCACAAATATCCATGCCCGATGGGGGATTCGAACCACCGACCGTAGTGGCCGTGCAGACCGTGACTGAAGCGCCTCAGTCCCCTCGGCCACCGCGGCCGGCACAGCGTGTGGTACCTGCCCCTGAAACTTTGAAGGGTTGTAGCTACCAAACTAACAGTGATAGGAATGTAGTTTAAATTAATTTGGACGCAGCTGGTTTCAACGAATCCAATGTACGATAGAAAAAACTATTGTTACATTTAAAAAAATTATATCTTTGTGCTGTAACTCTTTGGAAAATGATACAATAAACTATGTTCATAGCTCCGCAGAAAGTGTAACATTTCTTGTGCTGACCTACCACATTAAAATTTCCCGTCACCTATTATTTTATAAGTTACAGAGGCAAACACACTTAGTGGAACACCCTGTATATGTATTGTAACTATAGATGGAAGTGGTTTACAATTTCTTAGTTCTTACCATACATGGAATATCTTATGTGTCACTGCTGTCTTTATTTTGCACCTAGATGTCGATTGGTGCCTCGTTTGTGTCTATGCTGTCTTTATTTTTTACACCTGGATGTCAATTGGTACCTGTTAGCTTTTTACGTTATGTCGATCTTGACAGCTTGTTTGATAGTGTATTTGTGATATTCCATGTTTACATAGTTACTATTGAAGTGTTTTGTGGAGAACTCTGTTGTAATTTGTTTGTTTTATTGGGTTTGGCTTTAATTAGGTCATTTTCTAGAATTTTCGATAATTTTGATGATGTTTTTATGCTTTATTATTAGTAAATTTTTCGTAATTATTTTGTTATATTTCGTTAGTGGTATCGTCTTCATTGTGTTATATCTCTGTAGTACACTGTTTATTTTGTCTCAAAATTTACTGAATGACAAAACCGATCTTTCACGCGTAGATGCTGTTTTGCCGTTCACACATAATTCAAACATTTTTATCTGAATTGCGAAGAAACCTGTATTGCAGAGAACTAACAGTCGTCATTTACTTCTGCTTTTGCTTCCAGTGAAACAGAGACACTTCGACCGTGTAAAGAAGTCTTTATAGGAGTCCTCGCTTGAAAGTTCATTCGTATAGTGTAGCTCCTGAGGAGAGTAGCTATATCTATGGATGGTCTTTACCAATTCTTCTTTAACTTTCTGTGAACGAACTCTATCTTCTAACGGAGGATCTAACGTTATAAACCATTCGGCGCAATCGCTGAGCTTTCGTTTCACTTTTAGAAAAGAATTCATCGTCAGCCACATTTACAAAAAGCAGTCAGTTTTAAAACCAAACCTAGTCTACGGACTGGGCGGCAGTTTCTACGGGAAGTTCGAGTCCTCCGTCGGTCATGGGTGTGTGTGCTGTCCTTACTGTAAGTTAGTTTGAGTAGTTTGTAAGTCTAGTTACTGATGACCATAGCAGTTTGCACCAATTGGTTTCCAAACATATAGACATTTCAAAAACGAAATTTCACTTAAAGTTGCATGTCTGGAGGAACAGACATCGTCAAATCTAATACATAATCTTACAAGAAAACACTATTATTACAGTCTATCTACATTTGGCGAATGTCACAAAGTACGAGAAATACGTTGTGCTCGGTTAGCTTAGAATGACATTTAGATGTAGGACCGCCTGGACCATTATGAGCTGCTGACCTACCGAGGTGCACTCCACGGTTAAAAAGTGCTTGAGTAAAAACAAAAGAAAGTGGTTGACCCCACTGCCCCTATGCGGATGACGTCAAAAAGATTTCTGATTTCAATTCTAAATTTGGACGGTTTAAAAAATTAAGGAATTTGATCTGTTCACTATCATGTTCGTCTGCAAGATGAATGAAGTGCAAGGAACTATGCTTCTTCAAAGAAATAGTGAGACTTCCATTATTCTCAAATAACTTGAATTTGCCATGGCGTCTTTCCCACTAATGATGCAGAGATCGACGACAAAATTACAATTACGAATCAAACCTTCAATAGCGGTTTGGGCGTGAGAAATGATAGTCACAACAATGTATTTTCTGTCTAAAAATCATTACACCGTGTTAATGTTCATCCTCTGTGCACAATGTAGGCCTTATTAAATTTCGTTTATATGTGTGTACGTCCTGGAATCCGACTATTAGCTTATAACCGTTTAAGCATGTCGGAAATTTTGCATCTTTTCAATCAGTACTTCTGACATGAAGCCGAAATTATTCAGTGTTAAATGAATTAACAGTAATTTACTGTAAAAAGGCGGAATTTTTTTTTAATCTCACATAAAAACAGAAAATAAATTCTCCATGAACTAAATTAATTCAATAATAATAACAAAAGCACAGTCTTTTTGATATTATAAGAGAACTGCGTCGGATAAATTGGAGAGGTACAATCTGTCCTTAAAACACACTGTCGCAAAGTCTGCATTCCCACAGGGTGAGGGACGAAGACAGGGAGCGTGAAAGCCTTCCTCTAAGCAAGCTACAACTGCCGTAAAGAGGAACTATAATTTTTTCCTGTAGTGTAGAGCACTCTGTACAGATTCACGTGGATCCTGTCTGAAAGCGTTTCCTGAATGAGTTTTTTTTGTAACTCATGTCTACGTTCCGTGAACTTTATGAATTTTATTAAAAGTGAACACCATCTAGCCGTGTCTCCACCCAGTGTCTTCTTTGATGTATACGGCGCGCCACGTAACTGTGAATTAGGGTTTAGTTGCTGCTTGTGACGTAATAGGTTATTCAAAGCGGAAACTTGGCTGTTTATTGCCACACACCATGGTGTTGATTTATTCTGTTTAGTACCAACTTGTACACCTCTTTCAGAAGGCTTATACTTTTCTGAATTGGTCTGAATCCGTCTTTGCACGTACACCAAAATGCACACTTTTCTACCAGATGAGTTTGGCTTCGTTGAATTACAAAATCATCAGTGGCCAGCAATGAAACTTATGTAAATTTGACTTGTTTAGTAGTTCTAAAAGCAGTTGCTTGTGATTTTACTTACACAATTTCATATTTTATTACTGCAGCAAACGTCTTGTATTAGACCTTTTTACAGATAATAAATAGTTGGGCACTGTTGTTCATTGCAATAAGGTTGTAAGGACGGATTTAACTTATGTTCGTAATTATTAGAAAAAAAAGATTGTGTAAATGTGACTATATAAGATATGCATTTGTATACAGGACTTTTTTTTTGAAATTGTTGTATATGTAGCAAATATTTAGCAACCACCCCCATGAAACAGAAAATCAAATGTTGTCAATGATGTTGACTGCGAACAAGATAATTAACAGGTCATCAATTAAAAAAAAATTTTCAAACAGTTTATGTGTATACATATTAACACATCAAATAGTATATATTTTTACCACCAATCATGTATAAAAGGTAAATGATACTCATTAATACAGAACATTTTAAAGTGAAAGTGCCTATTAAAATTATAATAAAATATAACTATTACAACCATAAACATACCACAAATGTATTTTTTTTATTTTTTGTATGAACCTTTAAAGAGGCGCCTTAGTCGCCAATGAGGAAGGCTGACGTCAGCTGTGTAAGAATTGCAATAGCTGCATCAGTCCAACATGGACGTCGAGATGTTTTATATATTTTAATCGTTTTTTAACTTACGTATTTTATAATTGACCATAATTGAGACCTGTACAACTGCCTTATAACTTGACATGTATTTTATTCTAACTGGTTCTTCTGTATTTATTTTAGTACTGATAATGACCACACACTGGTCGAAATATAGATCTGCCAATAAATAAATAAATAATACTTACGAATGACTGTTGAAAATTTCTACAAGTCAAATACAGACGTTGAGCACAAATTCCACCATGGAATAAAGCCTGAAGCTAATGTAGTAAAAATGTAACTTATGTTTCTTTTTATTGAAACAAACTTATATAAAATATAGAAAATTACGATTAAACAAAAATACGTGCATATTTCGAAAAAATTGGCATTAGATATTAAAATTGTGTAACTATTCGAACACAACGAAAAAAAAAAATTCTGTCACAGCAGGATTCGATCCAGCGAGCCTAGCATTTTAATGCCAGAACATTACCACCTGAGCTACACCGGCATTCGCTGCAAGTAATTAATTTATGGTACTTACGCTTACTTGCAAAACTTCAAAGTCGATTTTCTCGAAAATTTTTGTGAGTTGCGTCGAATGGCTTTGACTGAATCTTATTTGAGTTCTGAACGACACGTACCATAAATATACAAAATTTCTGAAATCAGATACCCATATGGTCTCCTTGTGAAACTTAATGGATTGCGGTATCTTAGGTTTCTGCGGCGTCATCTTCCAGAATTGCTTGAGGATGTTCCCTGTAAGCAAAGTCAGAGAGTATGTGGTACTTGCATGATAGAGGTCTGACACATTTTGCAACTGCTGTGAAAAGGCACCTAATGCACAGGTACGGCCAAAGATGGACATATCGAGGCAAATCCGTACCTTGGCCTCCAAGCTAACCTGATCGAAATTCTTTGGAATTTTTTGTCTTGGGTCACCTCAAAAGCGTAGTGTATAGCGCACCCGTTAACGCGGTTGAAGAACTAAAGCGGTGAGTTGTACACGTTGTCAAGAACTCCGAAATGATCCGGGGTGTTTGAAATTAATTGATGAGAAGAGCACACTATTGCATGCAGATGCAGGGAAAACACTTGGAACATCTTTAACAGGTAACCCATAGGTGACATGCGAACTACATGCGATAAAACCTAATAGTAATGCCTACATTTAAAATTAATTTGTACGAACAAGGACGATGTTTACAAAGAAGTCAGTGAAATGTGAACTAAATGCAATGTATTTCTTAACAGTAAAATATAAATTTCTGTTTAATGCCTACTTACTAGGATGATGTTTACACTGTGGCGCCGCGGTGTAGTAGCCGAGCGGTCTAAAGTACCTCGCTGCTGAGCGCCTCGCCGTCGGAGGTTCGAGTCCTCCCTGGTGCATGGGTGTGTGTGTGTGTGTGTGTTGTCCTTAGGTTAGTTTACCTGAGGTTAAGTAGTTTGTAGCTACGGACTGATAACCACGCAGTTTGGTCCGATAGATTTACAAACATTTGAATTTGAACACTGTGGCGGCTGGGTACCATCCATTCTTAATCATTTGGCAAACGGCTCGTTTGCGGACACATGTTTACTGGGACATAATATTTGCTTTTACTGTCGTATACATTGAACCGTCTAAGTTTCGCCATCCTTTTTGATACACCGAAACCGCGGGACGGAAATATGTCAATAATTGACTAAAACATTTTTCCTTATAATTTCTTAAGGGATTTCATTACTGATCATTGTAATCGCAACTAAAACTGTGGCTACTTACTATGATCACAAATGTAATATGTGCTATCGTATCTAGTTATGTGACCGTCACATCAAGACTTTTCCTTAATATTTATTGATTTACTTATTGACCCAGTCTCCCTCTTTTCAGTATGACGGTAATTAATCTCAGATAGCATTGTACCAAACGATTTTCTAAGATATTTATATGATGTTGTTGTGGTGGTCTTCAGTCCGGAGACTGGTTTGATGCAGCTCTCCACCCTACTCTATCCTGAGCAAGCCTCTTCATCTCCTCATAAGAACGGCAATCTACATCCATTTGAATTTGCTTACTATATTCATCTCTTGGTCTCCCTCTGCGAGTTTTACCCCACACATTTCCCTCCAAAGATAAATTCACAATTTCTTGATGTCTAAGAATGTGTCCTACCAATCGATCCCTTATTTTAGTCACAGCCTCCTCATCAGTTACACTATCCACCAACCTAATCTTAAGAATTCTTCTGTAACAACACATTTGAAAAGCCTCTATCGTCATACTGTTCGCACTGTTTATCGTCCATGTTTCACTCCAATACAAGACAATACGCCACACAAATGCCTTCAGGATGAACTTCCTTATGCTTAAATTAATATTCGATGTTAAAAAAAAATTCCCTTTTTCAAGAACGCTTTTCTACCCATTGCCATTCTGCATTTTATATCCTCTCTACTGAGACCATCATTTGTTATTTTACTGCCCAAGTAACAAAACTCATCTACTTCCTTTCTTGTTTCGTTACCTAATCTAATTCCCTCAGCACCACCTGATTTTCTTAGACTGCACTCCATTACCCTAGTTTTGCCCTTGTTAATCTTCATCTTATATGCACCTTTCAGCACACTGGCCATCCCGTTCAACTGCTCTTCCAGGTCCTTTGCTGTCTCTGACAAAATTATTATGTCGTCGGCAAAACGCAATCTTTTTAATTCTACACCCTGAATTGTAATTCCTTCTCCAAAATTCTTCTTGCTTTCCTTTATAGCTTGCTCAATATACAAATTTAATAACATTGGAGGAAGGCTACAACCTTGTCTTACTCTCTTCCCAACCACTGCATCCCTAGCCCTTCAACTCTTACGACTGCTGTCTGGCTTTTACACAAGTTGTAAATAACCTTCCCCATACTTTACTCCTGCTTGATTCATAATTTGAAAGAGTATATTCCAATCAACATTGTCAAAGTCTTTCTCCAAATCTACAAATCCTTAATCTATCTTTTAAAATGAGCCGTAAAGTGAGGATTGCCTCCCGTGTTTCTACATTTCTCCTGAAACCAAACTGATCTTCCCCGAGGTCGGCTTCTGCCAGGTTTTCCATCCTTCTGAAAATAATTCGTGTTAATATTTTGCAGTCATGACTTATTTAACTGATGGTTTTGTAGTTTTCACACCTGTCTGCACCTGCCTTCTTTCGAAAGGGAACTATAACATTTTTCTTAAATTCTGAGGGTACTTTGCCTGTATCATACATCTTACACACCAGGTGAAACAGTTTTGTCATGGCTGGTTCTCCCATAGACTTCGTGAGCTCTGAGGGAACGTCATCTACTCCAGGGGCCTTGCTTCGACTTAGGACCTTCAGTGCTCTGTCAAATTCTTGTCTCAGTATTGTATCTCCTATTTTAACTTCATTTACATCCTCTTGCCTTCCTACTATATTGTCTCTAAATTCATTTCCTTTGTAGACACCCTCTATATACTCTTTCCACCTTTCAGCTTTCCCTTCTTTGCTGAGAACTGGTTTTCCATCTGAGTTCATTATATTCATACAGCTGCTTTTCTTGTCTCCAAATGTTTCTCTTTTCTTCCTGTAGGCGGTATCTACATTTCTCCTATTTATACATTCTTCTACAGACTTGCATTTGCCTACTAGCCACTCCTGCTTAGATTTTTTACACTTCCTGTCAATCTCATTTCTTAGTTGTCTGTACTCCCCTTTGCCTGTTTCATTTACTGCATTTTTATATTTTCCCCTTTCATCAAATAAATTTTGTATTTCCTGTGACATCCGAGGATTTTTTGTAGGTATTGCCTTTCTACCTACTTTATACTTTGCTGCCTTTACTATTTCATCTCTCAATGCTACCCACTCCTCTTCAACTGTTTTATTTCCCACCGTTTCCATCAGTTGTTGCCTAAAGCTCCATCTGAAATGCTTAAGGACTTCAGGTTCCCTCAATTTATCCAAGTCCCATCTCCTTATTTTCCTACCTTTCTGCAGTTTTTTCAGTTCTAATCTACAATTTATGACCAATAAGATATAGTCAGAATCTATATCTGCACCTGAGTATGTTTTACAGATTGAAACCTGGTTCCGAAATCTATGTCTTACCATTTTAAAATTTATCTAGTACCTTCAAGTGTCTCCTGGTCTCTTCCACGTATACAACCTTCTTTCATGATTCTTAGACCAAGTGATTGTTATGAATAAATCATGCTCTGTGCAAAATTGTACCAGGCGATCTCCTCTTTTCCATTTGCCGAAACCATATTAACCACTATTTTTCCTCCCCTTCCTTTTCCTACTACCAAATTACCGTCTCCCATCACAATTGAGTTTTCCTCTCCCTTAATTGAGATAATAATTTCCTTTACCTCCTCATACATTTCAGCAATCCCCTCGTCATCGGCAGAGCTAGTGGGCATATAAACGTGTACTACTGTGGTCACTGTTGGCTTTGTATCTTCCTTGACTATGATAATACGATCACTGTGCTGCTCATAGTAATTTACCCGCATTCCTATTTTCTTATTCATTATCAGACCTATTCCTGCAATACCCCCAACTGATTTTGTATTTCTAATCCTGTACTCGCCTGACCAGAAATCGTGATCCTCTTTCCACCGAACTTCACTAATCCACACTATATCTAACTTCAGCCTATCCATTTCCCTTTTTAAATTTTCTAACTTCCTACCCGATTAAGGGATCTAACATTCCACGCTCCGATCCGTAAAATTCCAATGTTTCCTTTTCTGATAATGATATCCTCCTGAGTAGTCCCCGCCAGGAGATCCGAAGGGGGGACTATTTTACCTCCGGAATATTTCACCCAAGGGGATGCCATCATCATACAGTAGAGCTGTATGTCCTCTGGAATTGTAATTGCTTTAGTTTCCCCTTGCTTTCGAAGTAGCTGTTTGGCAAAGCCACATTAGCTGATGTTACAAACCCAGCTCAATCATCCAGAGTGTTACCCCAGTAACTACTGAAAAGGCTGCTGCCCCTCTTCAGGAACCATACTTTTGTCTGGCCTCTCCACAGATACCCATCCGTTCTGGTTGTACCTACGGTACAGCTATTTGTATCGTTGAGGCACGCAAGCCACCCCACCTCCTTAATTCAACTGCTATATGAGAAATTGAATGTTAAATATTGCACGTAGATGAATTACCAGAAACCAAAACTTTTTCACTTCGTTTCCATATTATATGCTATAGGTAGTAGGGAAGACCGGCTCACGTTGGCCATAGGGGCAGGATGGCCCAATCGTTTTAGTTCATACAATAAACGCTAGACCGTCCTAGGAATCAATCAGCAAGTAGGTAGCACTGTCCGTCTCCCTCTACAGGGCAATATCGTCAGCAGAAAAGTTTTGGACAAGCTGTAACGATTAATTGTTTTTGTTAGTGTTTCAGTAAAATTCTACTTGTCTGTTATATGAGTGATATTTAAGGTAGGCTTACTTCAGGCGCAATAGGTGATTAGTATAGTTACAGGTCGTAGCTTAAGGATAATTTCTATATGGCAAACAATCTTAATTGATTCAGTAAGTTTTCTAACGAACAGAATTTATTGTCAACATGGCGATGGGCAGTTTGGCCCAGACAGGATAGGGCACGATGGCCAGCCGAGCCAAGATCCCCCCTCCTACAGGGCCTATATTTTTTAAACTCGATGAAAGGTTTGTTGTTTTTAATGATAATAAATTTATAATTCATCGAGTTTATTAGATTATTTATATAATTATCGAAGTTAAACATATTTTGATACGTTTCAGAAGTTATAAGATCGTCATTTCCACGAGATAAAAAGCATTTTAAGAGAGAACACCAACCTGTGAATTTTTGAAAATTTTAAACAGCGATCTCAGTAGTAATAATTGTTTATTTCCTTGTTTACAGAACGTCTGAGTTACGGCCCTGGTTTGAACATTTGTTTTATTTATAGCTACAAAAAATGGCCGAAATTGTAAAAGAGAAAATGCTGCACATGCGATGCTAAGAGTAGTTTTAGAAGTAAAAGAAAATGATATATCTTTGATGGCTCTTAGCGGGGAGTTTGGGATTCCAAAAATATCTTAGTGGAGAAACTTTGATAAGTATAAGCAGACATCATGTCAGTTCAGCAATGTTGATTGAAACTCAGGAAACAAACTGAATCTCAACCCATGCTATTGGACCAAAGCCTTGGAAAGAAAAATTAAATCACAGACTACAAAAGAACTTTTTCAAAAATAAAGTACTTGCAATGGCACAATGAAATTAACAAAATCAACTGCAGGACGCCTAAAACGCAAAAAGAATCCAAGGCAAGATAGCGATGACGATGATGATGGTGATGATGTTGATGATGAGGAAAAGTTAGTGTGACTAAGGTGTAGCAAGACTTTTTCAAACTGTCAACCTGGAGGACAAGGGATTCAGCCCACAAACCGCAAGTGTTGGGCTCATCAGACATGTGTGAAAAAGAAAATCTGTGGGCTATTTTCTGAGTGTTAAAATTGTGCTGATCGTTTGAATCTGGACAGTGATAAAAGCGGGCTGCTTTGTATTAAGACACTATAAATCCTAATACGTTTAAGCTGTCCCGTTGCCATAGTCCGCAATGTTAAGCATTTAACTCAATATTAAACTTGATATTATGTACATTAAAGTATGTTTATTGATAACTATTAGTTTTATTTTGATTTCCTAAGTTAACTAGTTTAACATACCAAAAGACTACATGGGTCAACGTGCCTCGGCCTCTGGGCCAACTTACCCCGAGCTAGGGGCAAATTGACCCACTTGACATATGTCCACTAACTAAACTTCAAATCATATTTTCAAGCTTAAGAACTGACATCCATATTCAGTAAAGACCTATCAAAAATTTAACAATAATTTCATAAATTTAAATATCTAAAACAAGTTAATATTCAGAAAAATAAAAAAAAATAAAAAAAATGGCCCGGTCTCCAGTACTGTTGGCCAGACATTTAATTATTTTCTGACTAAATTATTTGCATTTCATCCTGAAAATTAGTTGTTATATTTCCATACTCCATGCGTTTTGCTCTCCTAATTTGTTTGTAAGAACCTCGTAATACTGTTTGTAATGGGCTGCTACATAATCGAGTTTTGGATTGTTTCACTTTTAATGTAGTTCACATTTTTTGTACAAGATAGATTTATTATTATGTTTCTGCGTTTTCTGTCTGAAGAAGAAAAGTATTGATCAGAGAAAAATATTTCCCCGAGAATCAGAATAGTCATACCATTTGAAATTTATAACTTAAGGTGAAACAGAAAAAGACACAAATGCAAGGAAAGGACAAGCGGGCCCAAACAATTGAAATAACTGAATGAGTGGCAAAGTTTCTGAATGCTGCCTCATCTGACAATGAAGGAAAACGTAGTAAACAAGTGGCCAAAACTTCAGTGAGCATAAAAAATACTTGAAAATTAAAACGAAACTTGACTGGGAAAAATACTCGTAGTCGCAGTTTGATTACAAAGAGGAAGTAAATAATTAATTTTGGGGCATATATTGATTGGCGGGTTTTGTAAACATGTTTTAAGTAATGAAAGTTTTGGTACGAAATTAATGAAAGCCTCCATTCAGTCTTGTAAACGATGCGTGTGTTACTTGTGATGTCCAGTGTGTATTGCTGTCACTTTTTCGATAACGTTTTATATAAAACGATACAATTGCTTCGTTTACTCAAATTAATTGGTTCAGTTGTTGTGCGCTATTTGAAACGACGTGATGGTGCCTCCCTACGGACGTACAAATGGTCTACTCGCGTTTCTGCTTGTGCATGAATCATTTTGATCAACAGTGGCGTCAGCATGTCATCACTGAATCGTTCGCCTAGACGTCGCATTTTACTTTTAAAACAAGCAAATACCATTTATTTTAATTCTTTTCTATAAATTTCAAGTAGTTAACATCTTTATTCCAGGGATATACTGATTTATTCCAAGACTATGCATTTATATTTCTAAATCTCACGTCGACATATGGCTATTAGAAACGTGTACCCCTTGTACCCAATAATATTATTTAATACTTTTAATGAAGGGCTCTTTCCATATCACGCTAAGGCTAAGCCTATTATGTTCGTAGCAACGTGTTGAAGAGCCAACTTAGGGGTTCTTATTTCAGAGTGTTGAAGAAGTAGTATTAACTTGCTAGTGATTGCACATCATAGTAATAGCAGAGCAAAGGACACACATTTTTAAAATCTCTTCAGACTTTCAACTTTCCGCAAAAATCTAAGAATGGAAATACATGAAAACACACCAGTGTTCAGTTCTTCTTGCGTAATTGATACTACTGATGTCTTATATCTTCTCCAACTCTTTTCTTGATACAAACTTCCGTGACATTACTTACCTATCTACGGGCAATTATGTGAATTCGTGCCAGTCTACCACAGGAAATGACATCATTATTGGGATTTAATAAGTTTTCTTACTACAGTTTTTAGATAAGAGCCAAGAATGAATAGGTGATGTTAATTAACGCTTTGAGCAGCGAGGAAATTTCAGTTCAAAAAAGTCATGAAAAATTTTATAAACATTAACAATATTTCCTATCTGACGTACGAGTGACTCGTGTGAATATATTTTCCTTACTGGACAATTAATAACACTTTCGAAACTTGCTTGTACTTACCGAATTTCAGATTATGATTCACACAGCACGTTATGAGGAATCTTACTAACAAATCTTCCCTTCGTTTTCATTTTCGTATTTCGTATATGCCACATTAGGAGTTTTATGAGATTCGTATTCTCAAAAGGTTTTAAGGTAGAATTCGCGTTACAATCGTCAAATAAAATTGATTTTAATGAACCAACGAAACAGAAACAAACAAATATTTCAAATGACAGCAGCAAAAACTATTACAGCGTCACATCTCAGTACTACTGACGATTAGTCATTCATTTTTGGTAGCAGGAGTAAGGTTCTTACACATAAACTTTCTTCCTTTATTTAAAAAAAAATCCATATCCTTACACTTCCTTCTTTCATTCAGCACTGGTATAGGGCCTAACTCAATCATTATTCGCTATTACATTTGTAAATTTATGTCATGCACTTCGTGGTTTTTGAATAAAAACGCCGTGCTACTTCTTGTGAATTCCTTTATATGCGGCATCGCCTTTGAAAATGGAAGAACGAAAAAACTTCATTCAAAATCGATAACGAGCTTTTAATTTGTTGTTAATTTTACCATTTTACGTAACTCTTCCACATCCGATTGTAACAAATCTGTAAATTAGTTCCCTTCCCCTAACTATTTTGAATATTCTTATCCGTCTATTTAAGTGTAGACAATGGATATCCTACGTAGCGCAGAGCCTCAAGCCGATCATCTAAAACTCATTATTCCCTCCTCCTACAGCATCGAAAGCTTCGCAGTTGTTAATAAGAAATTTAATAAAACTGAATATAAAATTTTCTGCTCTCCTTGGCAATATTTAACATACTTCTCCTAAATTAATTATTTTAAGCAATGAGAATTCACAAAGAGACTCATTTATTTTTAGCACTGGTAACATTATCGTCAAGGATCTAGACGAAAAATGCCGTTGTAAATTTTTCGTCTCCTACTTGTAAAAACAAACTGCAGTCTTGATTGTATTGTCGTTTTACCGTTGATTTGTCTATGAGCATAGGGAAATGTCATCACCTCTACCACTAACTTTAGAAAAGACTGATGGTATAGAAATAAGTCTATAGTTGTCTACATTTTTCCTTTCTCCTTTTTTATAAAGTGGTTTCTGTGCTGAGTACTTTAAACTGTTGGGAAACTGAAAATTCTGAAAGGAAAAATTACAAATGGGGCTTATTAATGGGCTTACATATGGAGCACAGTACTTCAGAATTCTGCTAGATACGCCGTCCTTAGTGATTTAATTATTGACGTAGTCTCCCATTTATAAGGATCATGGAGGACTATTTCAGGTAACAGACTCGAAAGCTATTTTGTAACAATATTGTTTGATTTCATATAGAAATTAGGGCTCAGATTAGTTCACCAGCTATATTCGGAAAGTGGTTATTAAATACTGAACATACATCTGACTTATCAGTAACAGAAATATTTCTACTACAAACTTATTCTATATCTTCAACCTGGTGCTGCTGACTATAGACTTGCTTCACGACTGACTGAAAGCCTTTAATTTTATCCTAAGAGTTTACTATTCCATTTGAATACCACATACTTTTTGTGTTCGTAATGTAATTTTTCAGAACTTTACAATACTATTTCTAATGAACTACTTGTCCCCTTTGTCAGCCACTGAGGCTGCATGTTACTGAAAGCAACTTTTAAACAGCATGAGAAATGTGTTAGGAAACCATTATATTTATCATCTATATTATCAGCATTGTAAACATCCTTCCATTCTTGTTTCTTAATTAGGTTTGAAATGGTCTTAATTGCAACTGAATTGGCTTTTCTAAGTAGTTTATAATTATATTTAACATTTGTTTGAGCACAAAGACCTTTTACAGTAAAACGTTTTCCCTCACAGAATGGTAGGCCATTTACTATTGTGCTAATAGTGTGTTCCTCTAATATTGAAGAATGAACAGAATTTAGTCAGTGGTAGAACAGCTACTGCCTTGCACTCTCGTTGGAAAGAATACTGTTTGCAGCAGATGATAGGAGTTAAGAAGATCTAACAGCAGTCTTTTTCTTGGGCTATTACTTACACAATTAATGTTGAAATCGCCACATAGAAGTAAATTTTTGTACTTCCTATAAAGTGAATCCAGAACCCTCTCTAGCTTTGGCAGAAACATTTTAAAATCTGAGTCAGGGGACATATAAATTACAGTAATTAGTAGTTTAGTTCAATCAACATTAACAATTCCTGAACAACATTCAAATATCGTTTCCGTGTAGTGTTTTGAAACATCGAAGGATTCAAACTGAATACCGTTTTAACATACATGGCCACTCCCCCACACTGCAAGGAACTCCTAGAGAATAAGGCAGCTGACCTGTATCCTGGCAAAGTAAGTCTCTCATTTATCACAGCCTTTAGAAAGTGCTGCGCTATACCAATAATGTTTCATTCAGCATTCATAACCAATTCAATAACTTTATCTCTGGGACTTGTATATTTTGATGAATTATAGTAATCGCCTTATTACTTAGATTCTTAACCTCTGTTGAAAGCGGTTCCTTTGTTAGAGGGATTTTCGTTAAGTAGGAATACCTATCAGCTGTCTTCAGTCTACAAAAGGAGTAATCTTAACCCCAACTACTGCAGAAGTTTTTTCATGAGTGACAATTCCACCCCCTAATACACTGTCACCGATGATCTTTGCCAACCTCCCCTTCTCAAACCTATTGTGATGCAGACCATGCCTATGGAAATCCGACCTTTGGATAGTATCAACTGGCACCACAGCAACGTGACCCATGGCTTCTGTCATCAGCGACTTCTAAAGCCTCTTGTTAATACGCCCGAAGGCTGCATTAAGACAAGGCCTATCATGACGCCGAAACAGCTTCACGACATACACATTCCTATCCTCTCTAGATCACCATCTATATCATACTATCAGTCTCTATCAAGACTATTCGCAGCTTTACCCAGTATCACTACCTGATCCACTTTTGATAAATTCATACTTAAGTCCCATTTGTTCCACGTAACGTGAGCTAACCGAGTACCGGGCGTTTACTATGCAGGTGAACTGGTACTCACTCCAAAATACTTCCTGCAACTGTTGGCCTACACCTCTCCCATGCTGACTACCTAACACCAGAAGCTTCTTCTGCGTAATAGGCCTCTCTATTGACTTAGGCTTCCTAACAGCTAAGGTTTGCTGCATACTTCCTACACCTGCATCTACAGGAGGTTCATCACCAAGTAACTCTAACAGTTGATCAAATATATTAGCAACATGCATAGAAAAACTACCAGAAAATTTCCTCCTATCTACCTTCTTTCCAACTGCCAGTTTCCATTACGCAGCCCCCTTTCCCCTCTTCAGCGCACGTAGTTCCTCTTCAGCATTTTGGCCCACTTTATGTTACGGTAGTAACACTAAATGTGGGCCTTTGCGATCGTCTTTTGACAGCTCGAAATTTAAATGAAAATAACGGCTTAACTATTCATCTGACGCGAAAACTGAATAACCCAATTTGTAGAGGAGACAATTCTCTACAACTTTGCTCTCTTATGTTTTTTTCATATATCGTAGCGTTTCAAAGGTATTTGCAAAAATAACGGCGATTTTTGGATGTATGTCTGTCTATCTGTCTGTCTGACTGTCTGTCCGTAACGTGTTCCCTGTTTTTAAGAGGAACCGTACAACCGATCAGCACCAAATTTTACAGACATGATTGTAGGCCTCCAGAGACCAGAACATCCCGTTTTCAAATTTTTCGGACAAAAAATACGGTAGTGAAACCAAAAAAGCCGTTTGTAATATAATTGTATTTGCAAACGAACCGTTGTAACTTACACGTTGTCATTTCAAATCAACGGCACACTGTGGAATTAACAAAAACACATCGTTCTTTGTACGATAAATGATAATCTAATGTCTACAAATGCCATATTAACATCAGTTAACAACGGCCATCAATAGTACGAGATTAAAGTACTCATGTTTTGAGTGATAGCCCTAGCGTAGTGGGCAAGGGTTCGAAACCCGCCACTACCTAAATTTTTTATTCCTAATAGGGTTTCAGACACTCTTATTAATTAATTAATTATTATTTAGATTATTATTTTGGGTCAAAATGTTTGTAAAAACTTATAAAACTAGAAATCTAAAGTGGGCCGTAAAACACGTCAGTGCGATTTTTTCAACTGCACCTGAAGGGCACAGATGTTACACTCCTCTTCCTCATCACCTTATTCCTGCTGCATATCCTGCAATTCCGCGGGAGAACCTCATTACAGTGCCCACTGGCTTCCCCACTGCATTCCCCCCAATGAAAATACTTTGTATAAATCCCACACTGCAGCGCACTACTCACGAACCCATAACAGACGAACAGCGAAGCAGCTTGTCGACGTCATTGTTTCTCAACCGGCACGAATTCTCATACAGAAAAGATGATTTCGCGCTGCATTTCTATCTTGGATCAACATGCTGCGCCACACAACATTTTTTGCATTGGCTACGTCCAGGTGGTGTTTGTAAAAGCATTCACGTTGACTTTACAGGACCTGTTTGGTACACTAGATAGCTTATTCTCGTAGATGCAAATAGTCGTTCACCATGTGTGGTGCCAATAACTTCTACCACGTCTTCCAGTACAATTCGTGTACCAACTTCCATTGTTTCTATAGAGGGACTGACAGAAGTGAATGTGTCGGACAGTAAGCCGTAGAGCAGATTGCAAAAATTTAAACAGTTTTGCAGGACCAATGGCGTCGAACATGTGACCACCGCTCCGTTCAAGCCACAGTATAATGGCGAGGCTGTGCGGTTGGTGTGGACGTTTAAGACGCAGATGAACAAGTGTCGTGGTACCCACTCCAAGAAGGAGTCCTTGTAACTTTTCCTCTCCAATTACCGCGATATGCCCCGTGATGGTCCCTCCCCGCCCTAACTGCTGCATGGCCGCAGGCATCGCTCGCCACTTCATCTGCTGCGCCTAACAATTCAGATCCAGACTTGGTTCCGTTCAAGAATTTTTGGAATGGCAAGAGCTGGAAGCAGGGTATCGCGAAATATGCACTTGGAAACAACTTCTATTTTGTTTCTTCCCCTACAGGGTCGTTGCTGAAACGCCACAACTTCTAGTTCCGTCCTCTTAAGGTCTACGATCCAGCCTCGGTGTTTGCCAATGTAGATTTAGTAAGCCAACAGGAAACACCGGTATGGTATTTCAGCCCGAGTCCAACGGCGTCCCATCCGGCGGCGTTACTCACGAAGGTGGAGTCTGTCCCTGCTCCCCTCCCTCATTTCATCTCTGTAACAATCATCGGAGCATCCTCTGTCACCGCACAATGGAGTATTTGTACCTAAATCCCATCCAAAATTACTTTTGACAGTTTTTATCATTTGAAACACTCCGAATCACTTTTAACTTAATTGTAAGTGTTAATACTCATAACTGCTTCGTCGACAACCATATAAAGATGCCTGGGATGACTGTATGCGTTTCGCACCTTGCTGCTCTCCACAATTTCAGGTTTCTTGCTTGAATATTACAACGTTAACTTTTGAGGTACCCATAATTTCCTCCTTAGATATGGATGGAGATTTGATGACAGGAATGTTCTTCTTAAGGTAGCCAAATACCTTATCTTGTACATGAATTTTCCATAAATAATTGGTTTGCCATACTTTCACTCGTTAATTTTTTTAGTAATCAATCGAACTAAACAACTTCTCTTCATACTTCACCAAACTTCACTTTCTTATTAAATTATGATTTGAAATATCTAAGCAAACGATTTAGCAAACCACTCTTAGAATTTGGGCACATATTTTTTTTCGGCGACATTGTATTGCCTGCTGTGTTCTTATCCACTGATCTATCAAAAGATTTTTAAATTACTTTATATAAGGTTAATCTAGAAAATTCCTCCTCCAGTTTCAACGGTTGAAAACGATAGATTTATATACACTTTGAAGCGAAATTAAGTTAAGATATGAATATAGAAAATTTTATTCTTTTGTTAAAATAAATTTATGTACACTGGTTAAAAGAATTAGAGAATCAGTTAAGATACCTAGGTTGTGAAGTACTGTCGTCGGCAGAATGAACAAAAATGGCTAGACATCTTTCTGTCGGTTATACGGAGTGGTAACAACATTACAGCAACCGATACAGTGGTAATAACAGAAACTTGCTTCTGAGGACGTTGGTGTTGACTTGTGTTTACTCTACCAAATGAATAACGCAAGAAATTGGATTCAGATGATGTAGCAAGCAGGTAGCACAATGTAACAACGTCTATGGGATGGAGACTCATAGGAAGGTTGGTGTAGGGACAGACACAGAGGGAGGTGCCTGCAGCTATTGGAGTGTCCCAAAGTGTAATTCACAGTATCTGGACACAATTTCAAACAACAGTAACCGTTTAATGAATGCAAGGCCACGGTCGTCCACGAGTAACATCAACAAGAGATGACAGTTATTTCCGGTTAACAGAATGTCAAGACAATAGGCTGAATGCAACTAAACTGCAACGCATCCTCCAGATAGCAACAAGACGCGCAATAATAACATAAAATGTACAAACTCGCGTTCGGGAAAGTGGCCTCTACGAACGGAAGCCTATAGTGTGTGTCCCATTAAAACCACGACCAAGCGCTATGCCACGACATTGTTTAGCAGTGGGAAGAGGAACATCAGGATTGGAGTCGTAACGAAAGGCGCCGGGTTCTGTTGGCAGACGAGTCAAGATTTTGTGTTCTTCCGGACTTGTCTTTCCCTCATCTGTAGAAAAATTGGAATTCAGAACAATCCAGTAGGAAACATCAGCATTTAATGGTGTGGGCAGGAATCAGTATTGGTGGACGTACGGACCTATTTGTCGTTCAGAAGGGCGTCTTGACTGATCATAGGTACAAAGACGAGATACTTCGATTTTTGTTGTTATATACGCTCGTCCCCAAATAGCTGCACTGGTGGAAAACATGCTTGAAGCTGAGGAAATTGCACAAATGGAGTGGCTAGCTTGTTCGCCGGACTTAAACCTGATTCAGCATGTCCGGGACGCACATGGCAGGTGCATTGCAGCCAAACCAAAAAGGCCCGCGACAATTGGAGAGCTGTATATTACTTTCACGGAAGAATTGCCAAATATCCCTCAAGAGCTGATTGTTAACCTGATACTGTCCACGCCACGCAGGGGTGCAGCTGTACTGGCCGTCCGAGGTGAGCACACCCCAATAATAGAGGGCAACAAGAGTGCCTTTTTCACTATTATGATAGACCCATGGTGCTTCGTTGTACGTAAATGGCATTTAAAACTCAAGTAAAGAGCTGAAGCAGCAAAATATCGTACTGTAACGCACATAAATTGCAATTGCAACCAATATCTGAATAAACTACCTTACCACGTCTATATTGTGTATGATACCTCATTTGATCCATATATATTACATTTGTGTCAAAAACATTAAACTGAATCTTCAGAAGTAAGGTCTCCGTCGTTCTCTTCAGATTCTACATGTTCATCTCCCCATTCTTCTGCTTAACGATGGCAGCCATCAGACGTGTCTGAAAAATGAAATTCTGAGGTCTCGGTAGAATAAGGTTTGGTTCTTTTTACTGAAGTTTTTATAGAGGAATTGATACGACCATATCTAGTAAGAAGTAGCCCGTTTAACACATCCCTTTGACACAGTTCTCTTATTTGTGCGGTAGTCGAAAGTGTTTATCCCTATCTTTAGCAGGATCTACTGAGAGCTGACCAATTGGTATAATCGCTTCTTTTATTACAGTGTCCCCATGAATTAACGGTTTATGCATTGTTGGGCTCAAGGGGTGACAATTGCAATGATCCAGGGACAGTTTAAAAGTGGTGGGTGTTTGTTTGAATGATAAATGCTAAAGGTAGTATGTCTGTGGGGCGAGTGTATCACTGTTTGTGTTAAGAGACCGTCCCCGCTAAAATTCACAAATAAGTTTTCTGTTGTGGTTTGGGTTACAAAATAATTTGACTAAGCAATGAGACTTAGTACTTTCCTATGCCCTGTTAGAATAAATTGCAACTGACATGGAATGCAATGATCTTACGTGTGTGTGGTGTGGTTGATGCGCAACGGATAATACTTTAAATTGTACAGTGATTAATAAATTAACAGTATTTAAATTCGTAATTTGTCTACACATTAATTTCGTGTGTAAGAATCAATGTTCAGATATGTTAGCGTGCACAATATACTAGTAGCCAGACTCTACATGCACAATTAGACTGCGAGAGCCAACAAAACGGCGTGCTACTACAGTGATAATTTTGTCACTTGAATAAACAGGATGTCAAACAAAGATATTTGATATTAATTACATACCGAAAATCACTGCACTTGATAATGTGCCGATCTGGACAACAATTACCATACTAATTCAACGTAATAAAAAATGCCCTACAAATCTGGTAATGGTTTCAAGTATCACTGACTGCAAATATTTCTTATATCTTTACGTGATCTACTTCTCTTCTGATCAGACAAATCACTTTAATAGTTACTAACATTAACTGACTTACTAATTTGAACTTTCATAAAGACTGAGAAAATCTCTAACTATGAACTTTACTGGATTTATGAACAAATTATGCCCTGCTCTCATTAATATACCAACTGTTCTAATTAGCACATAAATTTACAAACACAATAATTATGCAATACTATCATAAGAAACAATGATCACAACGAATAGCAATACAAATTGGTGAAAGGAACGAGGAACTGGTAAAATGACTCAGGGTTAAATGATAAATGCAAGCTGCACTAAACAGTATTCATTAGCAAAAAGACAAACACCAACTACAATAGTTCAAATACAAACTATCATACATAACAATAGAAAAGTACAAATTTACCTTATTTGAGTCAGATTAATTTCCATACAAAAATTACAATCTGCAGACTTGGCTGCGACTCTTCAAAACTGTCTAATTTTTTTTTTTTTTTTTTTTTTTTTTTTTTTTTTTTTTTTTTTTACTCTTCGAGTCTACCACACAGACAGACTAATCAGACCGTTCCACGAATACTACTCATCGACTCAACTCTGCCATAATCACAGGACTGCTCTGCACGAAGATCACACAACGACTCTTTAAACACAACAATTGCGAGTGGCCGGCCGCGGTGGCCGAGGAGACTGAGGCGCTCCAGACACGGTCTGCACGCCACTACCGTCGGGGGTTCGAATACCCCCTCGGGCATGGATATTTGTGCCGTCCTAGTTCGTAAGTAGTTCATAAGTAGTTTGTAAGTTTAGGGACTGATGACCCCGTAATCAAGTCCCATAGACTTTACAAACATTTGAACATTTGAATTGCGAGTGCAAGACACACTTCAAAGATAAAACAAAGTCTTTGGTTTACAGCAAAGATATGAAAATACGTACAGTATGTTATATCGATTAATAAAATGATACAAAATATTACATAAATTAGTTTTCTACAGAATTATAGGTTAGATTTTATAAAAAAAAAACATGCTCAACGTTTATGACAGGCAAAACTTAAGTGAAAATTATATTGCGTACTCCTTTCAAGTTTAGCTGGTCCGTAAGCATATGCTTGAAATCTGTTGTCATCAATGCGAAACCCACTGGTCACTGCTTCCAGTATCTCTTTCAACCGTTTAATTAACTGTAAATTTACTCCAGTATTATTTGAAGCAGTTTCTGAATAGAAGCACGGAATGTCCGTCAATTGTATTCCAAAGCCTGACTTTGAAATATCAACATGTAATCGTTCTCAATAATATACACTTTAGGTGCGAACTCCATCGTTTAGCTGAAGTAACACTTATTAGGCTGTTACTGCTATTTCTGCAGTTCGCAGGAAAAGGTCATTTGGGGTTGTTACTCGTAATTGTCGAACTATTCCATACATCAACCACAATTTTTTTTCCCTGTACTAAGTGCTTTTATACCGTGCTTGATGTTTCTTCTGTGGTTACTTTCAACATTCTTTCTTCTCCTTATTTAAGAAAGATAGAAAATGACTCTAGTCGACAGCTTTAAAAATAGATGTTTTCTGACTTTGTTTATAAATAAAACTTCTGCTACCAGTCACCATTTTAGTTTATTTAGTACGACGCGTGTCGTGAAATAATTCCCATTTTTGTTGTGGTGTTTCTAATGTGGAAGTTCTGCATTATTTGAATACAACAATATTTGTTGTATTCAAATAATGCAGGATCTCACACATCAGAAACACCTCAACTAAAATTGAATAGCACAAAAATGCACTTGAAAATGGGAATAATTTTCCGAAACGCGTCGCGCTAAATAAAATCGTGACTGGTAGCAACAGTGTTATTTATAAACAAACCCACAGTCGCGGGGTTTCTACATCACTTTCAAATGGATAAAATCAAATGTTTTCTATGTTACCAACAGCTGTACAAACAAGATGTTTAGTAATAAGTTAATTTTTGACATAAACGTGGAAGTATTGGGAAAATAGGATAGTTTCCTAGCATTTAACCCGTAATAAATAAAAATGGCGCACGTTTGCGCAGTTCATTACTTCTGAAATGGGCCCTCATTGTTACACCAATGACGACTGTAATTTAGAAACGGCACTACGAGGCGCTACACACCTTTAATACGTTTATAAAAATAAGAGACGACCAAAAAATCTTGCTTAACTGAATTCTGAAATGATGTTGTAAATGATGGTAAAACGTATTTAAATTAATACATATGTATATAAAACTGTTATCTTTCTGTAACACGTAAACCTTTTCCAGATTCGAACCATCATTAAGTCATCATCTTCATCGTCATGATCTTCATTGTCATCATCAGAGACTGATTATCTTTCATCATTCAGACTGGAGCATAGTACCCCTAATAAAATTCCTCCATGATATTGTATTTAATTCTAACATTGGTGCCTTGTCAGATGTTAAGCCTGTTACTTCAAAATTATTCTTGATCGAATCCAAGCACTCTCTCCTTGGTGTACCTCGGCTCCTCTTGCACTCTGCTGCCGCTGGCCGCGGTAGCCGAGCCGCCTGCGGCGCGCCAGTCACGTTCTGAACGGCCACTACGGTCGGGGGTTCGAATCCCCCTTTGGGCATGGATATTTATAGTCTTAGCTAGTTCATAAGTAGTTTGTAAGTTTAGGGACTGATGACCCCGTAGTTAAGTCCCATAGATTCTACACAAAAAAAAAAAAAAAAAAAAAAAAAAAAAAACTAACTCTGCTGCCGAACCCAATCTTGCTTCTGGCATGTGTCTTACATGATTCCAACATCTCAGCCTGTTGGCTGTAACCACCATTTGGGAAAGTCACATAAAATAGAGATTTAAACTGGCAATGCAATCAAGAAACGCATCGTCTGGTAGAGAGAGCCATTCTTCAGCCTGGCTAGGAACTAACAGATATGTGTCAGTGTTCTGAAAATGCAGTCACTAATCCATCAGGTAGTCAGTTATTATACGATGCATTTTTTGCCGGGTAAACTTCAATTTTTCTCTTTTCAGCCAGTATTTCTGGGCAAATACTCCACTGTGCTCCTTGGTGGACCCCGGTGCTACCCGCAGCCTTCCTCTTCGAGAGAGGCCATTCCACACCAGCCCTGCGAATGTTGGGTGTATGCGTGTGCCCTCATTGCTATTTGCGAGGCGTTTCCGTGCGGTGAAAGGCGAATGCCGGAGGCACGAAAGTGGGCGTGTCGTCAGTTTCCGTCTAGGTACCCATTCCATCACTTTCATCTGCATCCAGACGTTCCACTCGCCGTCGGTTCACACACTACAGCCATATGTGACCAAGGCTTGAGTATGGGGAGTGGGGAAGGCGGAGGAGGAGAGTGGTCTTGGCAGCCTAATGCGCACCACCAGGCAGCAGAACCGCCGCCGATAAATCGAAAGACTCCCGCGAAAGATAACGACCAGCGATCTTCGCAACGAGTGATGCCATTGCTTGCTCCGCCACAGGGTAGGAAAGCTTCAGCGCCACGCTGAGAGAGCTAGTGATTCGTGAACCCGCCTGCGGAGAACACCGTGAGGAACACGGGGGCGTACTATAGTTGCACACGTCATCTCAGCGAGTGAAGCGCCCAGCACTGTGTAGATGTGCGACCTAGTCTCAGAACTATGTACGACAGTAACCTGCTGCCTCATCCGCATGTTACGAATTGCGTACTTGCAATAAAGACCTGTATATATCATATTCTCTCATCATTTTCAGTGTTTCAGTTAAATTCAGTCTCTCCTGCCACACTGTAACTTCATCGCCCTACAACTATCTGGGGAGTGGCGACGAGGAGTACCTCCGTTATTTAGCTGTTTCAAAATCTGGTACAGACCTCTCAACATTACTTTTGTGTTATATAAGTTTTGCTTATAGCAAGGAGTTACAACGAAAAATATATTTTTCTAAGTACTAAAATGTCGCTTAATAACCCTACAAAATTGATGACCATTGCTCGCACTGATTTTCATTTGACACTGTGTTACTATACGTCTTACTTGTCATTAAATTCTTTTTTTAATAAGTTGTAACTAAATGTTTTTATATCATGGGCAGATATATTGCTGTACATGTTCGCAATATATAGGAATCTTAATCTGACATTTCATGATATAAGCACTTTATTGATGTGATGTATAATAACTTGGGATTTTATGGACACGTTGCTGAGGGTATCTTTACACTTTTGGAAGGTGTAATATAAAGAACAGTTCATTGAGCTGATCAAACTCTATGAATGATTATTAGAAAGAGCATCGGCAACTGTGTAATCATTTATTTATTTACTGGCCACCAGTAACCTAAACTAAAGACAACACTAACACCCATGCCCGAGGGGGGATTCGAATCCCCGACGGCGAATAATCGCGCGCACAGCAACACGGCACCCCAGTGCGCACGGCTAATCTGCCACGGCGAAAATTTCGTGATTTAGCAAAAGTGTGTAGTAGTCCGTATTTGTAGGCATAATATTTTTGTGAACGGAGTACCAGGCCACAAACTTTTTCAAACCTAATGCTGGTCTGGGTGAGGTAATGGAGGATATAGGTTTTTTATGCAAGGATTTCACAAAGACGATACCGTGTTTATAGTGAGTGGCTTGACAGATACTCTGAGTATTCCATATAGAGAGACCTGGTGACATCAGGAACGAAGCATTCCAGTGTAGGATTTGAGTATGTTTTGAGACGCCGCGATCAGCCTCATCTGAACTCTCCGCTAGGAGAACGGATGCTTATGTTATTTATAGGGTCTATTTGGGAGTGGAGTAGGAAAGAAAATGCGTAGTAGTGGTACAGTGTACCCTCCGCCCCGCACCTTACGGCGGATCGCGGACTATGTATTTAGATGTAGAATATTGGTTTGATTCCTGTGCATGCTATGGCGTACGGCATGGCCTACACCTCACCAGTAAAGGAAAGCAAAACCTGACTGGGTTGATTGCAAGTAAACTATGGAGGAGGCACTGTCACAAATGATAAAATTCCAGTGGATACAGGTATCATAAGAATGCCTCGTTTTAGGATATGGAGGGATATGGAAGATACCCTCAGTTTGAGAAAACGGTAAAAAAGGAAGTAGATTTTAGTAAACAATGTTTAACAAAAAGTACTCAGACACTGCCAGTAAATCGCTGTCCAACCAATAATAATTCCATTAGTATGCAATTATCAGTTATCTTTAATACATCAGAACACCCCAATATTCAAAAATAAAGTTGATCAAATACTCGTTTATATTGATGAAATATTCATCTAACCCATTTGACATAATTTGTCTCTCTGATCATCATGTGACCACTGGTATAGATATGTGAAACATTTCATGATTTAATTTAGCTTCTTACTTCGTAAAGTAGATATGGATGGAGGTGGAGTTGCCATATTTATTAAAAACTGCAATAAATTAAAGGACATTGATATAAATTTATTCTGTCAAGAGCGTCATTTAGAAGTGTGTGCAACGGAAGTAGAGTTCCATAACAGATGCCATATAATAGTAACTACTTACTGTCCACCTTCAGGATATAATAATCTAGTACTAAATGATCTAAAAGCCCTTTTGCGTTATTTAACAGGAAGAAACAAAGAAATTTTGTTACTAGTGACTTTATCACAGATTTTCTTCTGCAGTCTTCCAATAAACTTTTATTACAGTCAGTAACATTGTCGTTCAATTTAACTTATATTGTAAACTTTCCAACTTGGATAACTAAATCCTCTAAGATTGCCATTGATAACTGTTTTATAGACAAATTAAAGGAACAAAATCATATAAAACCAATAATCACAGACCTATCAGGTCAAGATATGTGGCTCTTTGTTTTACGTGTAGATTCAAAGAAGATCTATTGAACAGTTAATCTATATCTGTTACTGATAATATGGGATTGTCAGGGCCTGTAAATAATGACAATGAATATCTAAAACTAGCATTTAAGAAAACTTCAGATACACGAATAAGTCACTCACTACACCACAAGAAATAACTTCTGTAATGAAATCTATGAAAGCAAAACATTCTAGTGGTTAGGATGATATATCATCAAAGTTAAATAGGACTGTTCTTGTGAGTTCTGTAAAATTTTAAGTTATTTGTGTAACCAGTCTATTATAACTGGAACATTAACTGATTGCTAAAATATGCGGATATTTAACCTCTATTCAAGAAAGGGGATAAAGAGACACCATACAACTACTGTCCGATTTCACTTTTGCCAGCATTCTCGAAAACTCTATAAAAGGTAATGTACAAGCAGTTTCTCAACTACCTGACAACAAATGACAATTTGGATTTCTTTAAGGTTCCAATATCAAGAAGACTATTTACAATTACAGTGAGATTGTACTTCATTCATTAGATAATAAATTACAAGCAGCAGGTATTTTCTGTGATTTGTCAAAGGCATTTGAGTGAAATACAACAGCCTTGTAAGTAAATTAGAATTCTATGGTGTCACAAGCAATGCTGCAAAATGGTTGAAGTCATAGCTTTCTAACAGGCAACAAAGGGGGTCTGTGAAGTGGACTAGTGAATTAAGCCATCAGTCATCATCATATTTGGAAGAATTTACGTGTGATGTCCCACAAGGATCTATCTTAGGGTCATTGCTCTATTGTGTACATTAATGACCTCCTATCAGTTACACTTCCAGATGCAGAGCTCGAGTCGTTTGCAGGCGATACATGTATTGCAATAACAAGCATGTCGAATGTAGTTCTACAAACGTCTGCTAGTGTTATTTTCATGGCCATTAACTATTAGTTGAAAGTCGACTCATTGACATTAAACTTTGAAAAGACTCACTACATGCAGTTCAGAACATGTCAGAGGCTTCCATCCTGCATATGCATTAAGTATGGAGAAGAGTAGGTAGAAGAGGTTGACAGTATTAAACTCCTGGGATTACAACTCGATAATCAATTCAGTATTGCAAAAACGACTTACGAAAGCTGTATTTGCAGTACGAGTGATAGGAAACATAAAAATAAAAACAGTGACATACTGTCACTTGCTTACTTTCATTCAATAATGTCATATGGTATAATATTTTAGGGTAACTCTTCAAGTAAAGTAAAAGCGTGTAATACGTAATATTTGTGGAGTACATTCATGGACATCATGTAGAATTCTCTTTAAAAAACTGGGTATAATAAATACTGCCTCTCAGTAGATTTATTCCTTAATGATATTTGTCATAAATAATAGATCCCTTTTTTGAAATGTTGATACACACAATACTAGAGGGAAAAACGATCTACACAAGGACTTAAAAGGACCTACTTTGGTTCAAAAAGGGGTCCACTACTCAGGAACACACATTTTCATTAATGTACCAGCAACCATAAAAAAAATTAGATACAAATGAAGATCAGTTTAAGAGGAGCCTGGAACATTTAAAAGTGGGCAACTCTTTCTACTCCATTGACGAATTTAAGAAAGGGCCAAATGATTTATGTATCTGTACCCATACTATTAGTATTTTATATCATCTTGTAAAAAAGAAATTATTTTATTGACATGTTCCATATTCACAAGGATCTCCTCAAAATAGATCTATGCAACAAATAACTAATCTAATCTAATGTAATAGATGGTTCCTGTTACAGATGCACTCTACTCAGAATCGTTTCACCAGGTAGTGTAAAAGCTGTACGTGTGTTGTGGATGTTGAACCTATCGTTAGATCAGACAACAAATTGTTCCTTGACACAGCAATTTGGTTTAATTATGGCCCTGATACTGATGTATATGCTATTAAGTGAGAAACAGTGCATGAAACTGATTATGTGCGCAACGGATATTTTTAACAAAACAACTGTGACATGTAGCCTTTTGAAACAGACACTGACTATACTCAAAAATTTTGACTGCGAGAAAGATATTAAAAAAAAACCACAAATCACTTTCTTAATGCTTGACTGTGAGAATTTTATGCAGATCAGTTTCTAATTATTGAAATTTAGCATCAATTTAGTATCATAGTCAATTAACTATCATTTACTATGGCACCAATAATGAAATCCGTTCAACAATATTATTCACATCAATACTGCACTTTAAAACCACTAATAATTAATTATCAAATGAAGGAAGTAGGTTAATTTTCTAACTACGTAAATGAAACATGGAAGAAAGTTTAAGCTACTTATTATTAATAATCAGCATTACATTACCTACATAATACAACTTCTGACTTGCTGGCAAAGCAGCCTCTGCTCTACGTCGGAGCCATACACACAACCCAACCGCTCTCTAAGCGAGCTGAACCACTACTGCTACTCTCTCTCAGTGCGAGCTACAATGCTATGCAATACATGATCTTTGCCAAAGATGAAACTTCATAAAGGACTCATATCGATACATACAGTAGAAGCGATATTATACATTTTCTTGCAAGCAAGTTGCTCGATACAAAACAGGAGGCACAATATTGGACATTTTCTTACAAAATAATTTTTTATGGACACGTTTCAAGTGCACAATTCGCTCTATATCTTACTGTAAACTCTACTTGTAACAACAACTGTCCATCCATGGACGAAACATGTAACATATTTCTCTAGCTTTCAATCAGTGAATCTCCTACTGCGTGTTAATTTGGGTCAACTAATCATTTAAACAAAACGTATTCGTTTTACTAGAAAGTAGATTTGTATGTGTAGTTAACAGACACTACTGCAGTCAAGTGTGTAAAAAATTGACAATATCAGTTACAGTCTCGCGTAATTGTATTCACTTATGACACATACTGCCAACATTTCATAAAAATTTGTAGTATTATTGCCCACACAGTACTAGAACGAATACTGAACTGCATTTCCCTGTGGTGACTATATCTTCGGCATAGAAACGAATGCAATACACCATATAGGTCCTAAGTAAGTCATATTCTAATTGTCTTAGCTAACTTCCTTAGATGTGATATCATTAAATTCGTAATTATTATCGTAATTAGGATGTGAAGGACGTGGAACTATTCAGGTTCTCCAATCATTAGTGGTACTTATTTAATGTTAATTTGCCGGCCGCGGTGGCCGAGGGGATGAGGCGCTCCAGTCACGGCCTGCACGGCCACTACGGTCGGGGGTTCGAATCCCCCCTCGGGCATGGATATTTGTGACGTCCTTAGGATAAGGTAGTTGATAAGTAGTTTGTAAGTTTAGGGACTGATGACCCCGTAGTTAAGTCCCTTAAGCTTTACAAACATTTGAACATTTAATGTTAATTGCAGCATGACTGATGAAGCCTGGAGCTGTGTGACTACTATTTATTGTCATAATATGCGTAAATATTACTCCGACCGTGAAACTGCTGGCACAATCTCGGCTACAATTCTGGAAATGCCGACATATTACGCTCACTGTATAGCGAACACTGAAACCCAACAATGTCCTGAGAAAAGTACCAGTCACCTTGATATAATTTTAGAGTAAGACCTTCATTCTGAAAAATCGTAAATTTCATTGAACTACTTTAAAAACTGAGAATGGTGGTTGAGAGTAAACTTTGTGTTAAGAGGGTGCATGTCCCTGTCCTTTAGATAGCTTCCCGGTTACGTACTGTTTGGTGGGCGGCTGTTACGCCAGACAATCGCAGCGAGTAATAAGCTTGCGAGTGAAAAATCGAAGGCGGGTCGGCGGTGTCGCCATCCCTAGGGGGCAACCGACCCGTGGGCGGACCGGACCTCCCTTCTAGCACTCTCTGCTGCCTGTCTCCAAGCAATATCCACACATTGTTTTCCACAGATTTCGGCGTAGTATATTGAACACTCGTTAGCTAGATCATTATGACCACCTGCCTACTACCAATATTCAGGCGTTAGAACCGTTACTATGCGAGAAATGACTGTTTGTCAGACACATGTACAGTTCAGATAGTATTCAGCGAGCGCGCTGTCTGCATGCAGAATAGTGAATACACGTGACGTATCTGATTTTCAGTGAAGACAGATTGTGATGGCCCAGAGGATCTCAACGAGCATTTGGAAAACTAAACGATTAGTCAGATAATCGAGCAGATCTGTGGTGTCTTCAGCCAGTGACGAAACCAAGGTTTAACGACATTCAAACGTCAGTTGTAGGCCAGCAACCACTTATAATAGATATTGGACGTTTTAGACTTTGCGGACTGAGAAAAAGCAGAGGAGTCAAACAGTCGGAATTAACATCAGACGTTAGTGCTGGGCAGAGTGTAAGTGTGTATGAATAGTACACCGAAAATGGCTGAAGATGGACCTCCGCAGCAGTCAGCACATGTCTATGCTAGTGTGAACACCACGACATCGGCAATTACTACTTAAATGGGCACGTAACCATCATCACTGTACTTTGACGTAGTGGCAGAGCGTTGAATTGTGTACTAAATGACGATATGTTTTTCATAACGCCTGTGGGAAGGAGTGAATTCGTAGTCGTACCGGGGGACAGCCCCTTGACACCTGTATTTCAGAACGGAGACCAGATGGCTGCGGCTCAGTTATGCTATCGGGAACAATAATGTCAGTAACGCCAGAGCCAGTGGAGGTGGCTTCATGCTCCATGATGACCACGAGGTGTTATACACTGGTTAATGAGGATCTTGTTTCCCAACGGCAGTGACAATTTTCAGCAAAATAATGCGCCATATCACAACACCAGGTGTGTCATGAAGTGGCGAGTTGAAATTGATGTGTTGGTCCTTCCAACTCAGCAGATTTGAACCTGATCGAACATATCTGGGATGTGACTGAACGTGGCGTCAGAGATCATCACCTCCCCGTCCGGTAATTACGGTATTAGGTTCAAATGTTTGTTAAGCTTAAAGAACTTAACTACGGGGTCATCAGTCCCGAAACTTACAAAATACTTATGAACTACCTTATACTAAAGACGACATAAACATCCATGCCCGAGGGGGATTCGAACCCTGACCGTAGCGGCCGTGCAGACTGTGACTGGCGCGCCGCAGAACACTCGGCCATTGCGGCCGGCACGGTATTACGTCACTTGTGTTTTCAGATGCGCAAAATACCCAGACTTGTGAATTTTATTTTTTTAAATGAGTTGGAGACAAGCAACAAAGTTTATATAAAATTTTAACTTTTGTTAGATCTATTCTCGTTATCATTTCCTACAAAATGATAAGAGGAAAAAAATATTACTTACTACATTTTCGCTATACACGCCGTAAAACTGCCGCAGTAGGTTATACACTGCGATGTACTACTCGTTACTACTGACGCTAAGCGCAACATGTGCATATATTATTGACATATATTACTAAATGTGCTGGCGAATTTATATAATTGTACAGCACATCGCTCAGGATACGTTACGTCATAAAATATGAGATGCATGAAAAATACATGACATTTTATTACATTACATCTTTACTACAAAAGGACAGTGTTGAAAATTACGGGCCTATTCCAGTGCATCGTTATATCGAAATTTGAAAGAAATCGGTTAAGAACCTTCTGAGATTTACAATTAGGAACAAATACGTTTTCTACTCCTTTTGTTTTGTTAATGGAATATCTCTGAAAGTTCTTGATGATTTGATTTGAAATTTTGACATGATGATACAATCAAATACCTGTACTGAAATGTTTTCCGCATACAGCTGGTCTTTCTACAGGGTGAAAATTTCTTGAACTATATGAAACAAAACGTAAATTCGTTACAAACTACGGCTGCACACATTATATTCAATATGTAATCGTCACTACGCTGCGGTGGAGTAGCCGAGCGGTCTGCGGAGCGCGCGGTTGCTCGCTGTCGGAGGTTTGAGTCCTCCCTGGGGCATGTGTGTGTGTGTGTGTGTGTGTGTGTGTGTGTGTGTGTGTGTGTTGTCCTTAGGTTAGTTTACCTTAGTTAAGTAATTTGTAAGCTATGGACTGATAGACAGTTTGGTACGATAGATTTACAAACGTTTGCACATTTAAACATTTAATCGCCGCAACTAATATTCGGATTTAGGTTATGTCATGTTCCATATGTTTGTCCGCCTTTTGCGATAATATGTCACAGACGAGTAGCGAACATCTGCTTGATCCGTTGAAATGTCGGAACATCGAATAGCTGTTTTTAACTCAGTAATGGTTTAGGAGTTATTTTATAAAACAGCCACAATTATGGAATCGCATGTGTACAGATCCGGAGTATGTGGCAGACATTCGCGGTCCACGACGGTGACTTCTTGCCTCTGGTTAGAATCCTGGCCACTTGACCTTCAAAAGAAGAGGAAGGTCATTGCCCACATCAAATTTCGTTCGGTAGATTGAAACATACTTCGACGGTACTGCAGAGTTTCACTTCGACCTTCATTTAATTTTGCACATTTGACCATGAAAACAAGAGGATGATTAATGTCTACGTAAGATTTTATACAGTGCATGGCGGAGGGAACCTTACAACAGTCATCGACAGTGTCCGACCGTAAATCAAGAAAGTTGGTACATGATCTGTGTATTAATGGAGAAGTTTTTTTATTCTACGCAAGCCACTGTATGGCGCATGATAGTGGTACATTGGAATGAAGTTCGACGCATTTTCACCAATCACGATGAAACTTGCTCGTTAGGAGTAATTGGTCATAGACGGGGAAGGAGGAGTTGGACTGACAGCGGTGAGAAGGAGTAGATGGTCCCAGAATAGAGAAGGAGAGAGAGAGAGAGAGAGTGTGTGTGTGTGTGTGTGTGTGTGTGTGTGTGTGTGTGTGTTTTTATGTGTGAGAGGTAGAGAGACAGAGAGAGGGGGGGGGGCTAATGGGTAAAGTGGGAGAAGGAGATCGACAGACAGAGGACGGTTAAGGAGATGGACGAACAGAAAACTGCAATAAATAAACATCCGGGCAATGTCGTGTTTGCAGTTAGTTATGAATAAATTGAAGTTGATCGTGTGATTCAGGCTTGAAACGGGAACATAAGTGGGCAGTATGTAATCGGAAATCACTAAAAAGCTTTGCACTTTTCTGCGGAATTGTGCCAGCAAGATAATACGGAAGAAAAAAAAGTAATTCATTAAAATTTCAAGAGACAGAGTGCAGGAACACATTAACCTTCAAAAAACTGATCGTTTCATTTTGCCATAACTGTTGGCGACGAATGCATGATTTTTCCTGGATACATTATCTGACGTAACATTTCCTCTCTGTTTTTCCATCTACACAAATTGACGAAAAAGTCACATTTATTCATCGTACTCACGAACTGCAGGGGTAATTCATCTGCATTTGAAAGATATTGCAATGCACATTTTGGTCGACTGGTTGCAACCAAAACGTGTAGAAATCATTAAATAGTACAAATAAGTTCTTTTTTTAACATTAATTCACTACGAATTGTACAGTATTAGGCGTTTCTAGATTTCACGTTCTTCAAAATATTCCATTTTGTAATAGCCTGATCTTTAAGCAACGAGACAAATTATACTCATAGTAACAATGTTGAAAATGGGTGCATGTATTTGTAATTACTTCCACTGCCACATGGTTAATAGATAGTATTAATCTAAGATCCTTGGCGGTTACATACAGCTCCAGATATTATGCTAATCATACTGACACTAGAAATTTGAGAGCCACCACGTAAGCTCAAAGTTATATATAACTACGTGTTTAGAATCAAGATAAATGTGTTATCAAGTAATATTTTACAAGATTTTTCACAATTCTTAGCTGCAACGAAACCCTTTGGTGACAGTAACGAGTGGCTAACTGCGGCTAACCCACTGGACTACACAAAATGCTAAAATCTTGCGAAAGTAAGAGCTGTTCCAAAGTGCCACGACAGCGATGAAGCTATTAACCGGAATAACATTGTGGAGCTCCCAAATCTGGAGCGGCAACAAAGGATAAACTGAAAGCAGAAAGACAGATGGAACATCTGCCGCGGGCTCATATGTTCGATAGATTTATTGCCCCTCAGAAGGAGGGCGGGCTCGCATTTCTCTTCAGCGTCTTTCACTGTCCTGCAGATGGTGTAGAAGGCTTTTCAAAGCCACCAGCGAATACCTATGAGCAAGGTGAGTAAATTTTTGATTTCGCATCTGAACATACGGAAATCATGTGGACGTTTCCTGGGCATACTGTTCCAGAAATTTACAGCAAATGGAGGCACAGTTTTCTGCGCAAATGGCCACTGAAGCAGAGAAGTTGTTTCAGTCACTAAATCGAGAAATGTTTCAGCATTGGATTCCACACGTCATTTAATGATTTGTTATTTAACAACTGTTTCATTCTATACACTTAAAGCGTTACAAGAATTTACGTGAAAAAAAACTGAGCGTTCACATTACATTGTGTATCAAATGCGTTGGGACAAGCCACTTAATGGATTGGACGGGCTCTGAAATGTAAACAACTTCGATTCGTGATTCAGCCCTTCGTAGAATTTTAGAGGTACGTGGCACTAGATAACGAACAGGGTCACGCATTTCCCGTAAATTGCATATCGTTAGTTAGCGAGCGCAGATCGGGTTGCAGCCAGTGAGTCACATTTTATCCATCGGTTTAGATTAAGGGAATTTGGTAAATCAATACGTCTAAGCGGCCCTTCAGTCTACAGCACTCGTCTGACGCTGTGAATGGAGAGTTCCACGTAGATGCCATGGCCGTCGTTGAAGACATCAACATGAAGCAAAAATGATGGCGAAGTCTACAGAAAATGTGGTTCCTTCGTTACCACCACAATCTGCGTGGAATCGCAGCTTCAAGTCCTGTGTAGCAAAATAATTGTCCCTGGCGCCATGTTCCCGAGAGGTGGTGCATTACTTTAACATCTATTCGTGTGAACGACGGCGTGCCGGACACGAGCATCGACCAAGTGTAACAACAAACTAGATTCACATGAGGAGATGATCTGTCTCCAACTATTCACGGTAAAATTTCTATGATTGCGTTCCCACTGCTACCAAAGCTGACGTTCGAGCTTGAGCCGATGTGGGATTACTTGGAGTCATCGGCTGTGTACCCCTATGCACCTCAACACCAATGTATGCCCAAGAAGACTTGTGCCTAGATCGTTTGACTGCTTTGTTGCAAGTTCTGAAGAAAGTCGCCACATATCGTATTTTACAGTCAGTATGCCTCCCAGCTCCACAATCTCTTTGAAAGCAAGGTTATTATTGTCGCGAATGTTCAGGGAAGTGTGATAGGGCCGTTATAATTATCCATCTACATAAATGGTCTTGACGGACAGGGTGAGTAACAACCCGTGGCAGATTGTTGCTGATGCTGTAATAAACGGAAGTGCTATACTTGGGTTAATTTGGGATAAGATGAATAAGGAAAATCTGGTAGCTGATGTAATGAAAGACATCTGCTCTGAAGAGCCAGAATGTAAAGTAATGCATATGAGTAGATCAAATATTCCCGTTATGTTCGAATGCAGCGTTATAAATGTTCTGCTTGATACAGTCGCTTAGATAAAATTACATATGCCTAGCGTTACAGTGGTGTACGCAAAGCGACGAGCATGTAAGGACAGTTATGGGGACGGAAGATTGTCGTCTTTGCTTTATTGGTAAATTTTGAAAAGATGTGATTCACTCCACCATCTCAGTTCAAAGGATGAATGGAGCAATTTGGAGGCGAGTTTCAAGAATTTTTACTTGCATGTACGTCTGATGTTAATTCCGTTACAGTTCGTAGCCTGTCCTGTTTCACCAGACTTACCAGCCGACGTCATTTTACATCTGTAATGAGGGGTGGCTACCAATACATCGGCTTGTCCACGCGGTTTCACCTTGGTTTCGCCACTTGTTCAAGACACAACAACCACATCACTCCTCGTTACCCAACAAATCGTGAAAACATTCAAACAGACGAACACTACAGTTACACATGACATTTAAAATAGCTATCCGAATTTGATGAGACAATACCTGCATTTCGGCTGAAACATTGCTCAAGTATCTTGTGAAAGATTCATGATTGTTAGGTGCGTAGTTCCAGAAAGAAGTGTTTTCTGACAGATTAATAATGGAGGTAAATGGAGGCGAGGTACTGGCGGATCTCGCATGCCCACAAAACGCATGGGTTCCAGTTTCAATTCGCGATATGGCACAAAGTTTTAAGTGGCCAGAATTAGAAGTTTCTGATTCGTGATAGTCAAGGATTTATACAGTTTATTTTATGATGTAAATAACGGAAGTTATTATCGGTATTTTTACGAAGTTGTGCAAGTAATCCATTGCCGAAGTAGATTTCTAACCACTGAATACCAATGCCTTAATTTCAAAACGAAGATTGATAGGGTTTCTCTGGCACGTAACTATATGAAATTCGTTGAAGTAGAATTTGCATATCCAGAGATAAGATTTTTAGAAGAACCATGAGCTTCATGTCTTTTGATAATAATTATTACGTACTAGCTGAAAACTCAGCGTCGCCCGGGAACATACGTATTCCAGTCGTAAGTTAATCCACCTCTCCTTCCCTTTTATCTCTCCACCCACCTCTTTCCTTCCGTCTTTGCAGTCTCCCCTTCTCTCCCCCACTCCTCCTCTGCCTCTCTCTCTTGCTCAGTATTTCCCCTCTCTCTGCTCATACCCACCTACCCCTCCCTTCTGGCCAATCTCCACCTTACCCTTTCTCTGCCAACAACCTCCTCGTCACTCCGTCAAACTCGTCCTCCACCTTCTCAGCCTATGCCTTCCTCCATCTATAAAAATTATGTAACTGTTAACTTTCATGGTCCTTAAAATATATTTGCCGGTACGGAAAGCACTACTGTAACTGTACTATGTCCATAACGTTCGCGTATGAGCAAGAAGTTAGTAAACGAAGCTATATCGTAAACATATGAACGTTGTGGTAGTTCACAAAATAAGAACAAACGAACCAATATATATGAGGTTTCCAATCTTCCATTAGTCCATCTCCTCCTTTCCGTTCTCTTTGTTCACCTGATCCTCTCCTCTTTTCTTCTTGTCTCTTTCTGTGTCCTCTTGTGCTGTAAATCCATGTGACGATGAAACGAACTTACGTACACTGGTTCTTGTGGACTGAATGCTGTTTAATCTTGGAATAGTTAATGTTTGCCTTTAAGGTATACTGCACTACCGAACCTGACAAAATTTAATTGGCTGTTCGCAGATTTTTGTCGAAATAATTTCTCGAAAAATTAGTCCTACGTTAACCTGATTTTACGGGTGTAAAATTAGGAACTATCTGCGAAATATGTTGCGTCTAGAGTTAGTATTAAAGACGTAATAATTTGAACATTCATGGGACGGTTTTTCATTCTTCACCTTATTTTTGGTGCCATTTTTAAACTATTTGACTTCCTACGATATAGTTGGTAGGTAAATTCAGGGGTATGTATGGATCAAGTTAGCAGCTAATACACAATATCTTATAATATTAAGTCTAATGGGGTATATAATATCCTCCACAGTATAACTTAAGTATGATAAGGATTATACTCATCCCTGTACTGTAACGTGCGATTTCATACTTGTTAGCTACGAGAATTTTTATTTCTCAATCTATTTGGAATTTTTATGTGTGTATCTCTCTCTCTCTTCATAGTTGCTGAAATGTGAAGTGTTGAGAAATTCAAAACATTTAATCCCTCTAATATTATACGCCATTATTAAAGTCTGAATGACGAAACTGCACTATCACTGTATTATGAAGAGCAAAAAGAAAAGAAAAAAAAAAAAAAAGCATTTTTACATGTACAGTGGCGACGTAGCCATCCGTAAGTCCTACGAAAACACAAATGTAAGTTCACATCGTGCTGCAACTCTTCTTTCAGTTGTTAAATTCACATTAGTCCTACTGTAAACTGCGTAGTGTTTCTCGGCTAGAAAAGTTGTATTGAAAATATGGGCTGAGGTCACGTCAGGAAATACTTTCTGCAGATGATTTGTTAAGATACGGAATGACAGAGGTTTTTCAGGCAAAAGTTATTAATATTTGCACACGATTATAACTAAAAGCACTACCAAGATCGGACGACAGCAGCACTGTTCATCACTTATACAATCACTCTTCTGACCACTTTACAGTAGGCTGAAAACCCTCGTCCGAATCTGTACTTGTATTGTCTGTGATCGTAAGCTTTCTCGAATTTTAAGTCAGTCGGTAACTTCTAAATGTTAATCAATGTTCCACCCAGATTTCAGATGTTTATTAATCACAGTTAATATAAAACTTATAATTTTTCACTTTTGCACCCATAATAACTGAATATCGTTCATTTACACACCGCGATCCTCGAACTTGTAATTTACCGAGATATTACTGAAACTGTTCAGAGTTCACGCTTTTCGTGACTACTTGTGATGGTAACTGAGGTCCTAGTCCCCTTACAGTAATACTAAAAGAGGACCTTTGCGATAGCCTCCTGACAGCTTGAAATTTAAATGAAAATAACGGGTTAACGGTTCATCTGACACGAAAATTGAATAGCCGAATTTGTAGAGGAGAAAATTCTCTACAACGTTTCTCTGTTATGGTTTTTTCATATCTCGTATCGTTTCAGAGATATTTGCAAAAATAACGGCGATTTGACACCGCCTCTTGATTTTACGTAAACCAGGCGTTATGAAACGTCAGGAGACATTCCTCGCCCAAAACACTCTCTGGCATACGCCATCTTGCTCCTGTATTTTATGATTTTCTTATTATAGCTTACGCGTTGTCATTTCAAAGCAGAAGCGCACTGAAGAATAAACAAAAGCACGTCGTTAATAGTACGATAAATTATAATCTAGTGTCTAAAAACGTCATTTTAGCTGTTAGCAACTGGCAGCAGTAGTACTAGAATTAAAGAACAATGTTGTAGTTGTTGGCTATGATGTAGTGCGTAGTGCGTTACGTTGTTATGCATGTGGTCGGTAATTAGAAGCCTTCCGTTACCACTTTCTTTTCGCCTTGGCTTCTAAAAGGGTTTCCGGCACTCTTATAAATGAAACAGAGCTATTTTCTGCAATGTTTACAGTTGTGCAGATGTAAGAGTGATCCTTCTAAAATGTGCGTTGGTTCTATTTCGTGAACATTCCGTGAAATACGTTACAACGAATTGAACTCTGATCTTCTGAAGCATTTGCACAACAACGGGGAGGATACTGTAATAATGGATATTGTAAACACTCTGCAGATAGTAGTAGTTTCATATTTAAATGGAGTCCTAGATTTCTGGGGCAACTGTCGTTCTTTAATGAAACGGAAGGGAAGTGTATACATTGTAACAAATTACCTGTTTTTCCCTAAGCAGTTATGCACTATTAATCCAACAGGCTATGTTAAAAGTCATTAAATATATTCATTGTGTTTACTAAAATGTTTGCCTTTGGAATGGTTGCTATGGACGCTTTTAACGTAGACTGTATTACCTTTTCCGTAGTTCAGATATGAATTTGTTCATGTTACTTTGTTCTGCGCTACAATAAAGAGCAAATATTCCTTTTCACACCATGACTACGTTTCCTTTTACAGCTAAAAAAAAACGGAGTAAGTGTGGTAATACCGAATTTCACAAAGCTCAGTATTTATCTATATAACTATAATATCATTACGTCATTTAAAACAGTCATTGTAAAAGTATGTCCTCAGTTTGTCTACATATGATAAAAAGTATATGTTTGCAATTCGTTGGCATGTATTTCACGATATGTTCACAAAATACAACAAAAGCACTTTTAAGAGAAAGCGCTGTTACCTTTGAACAGCTCAGAATCTTGCAGGATATAGTTGTGTTCAGTTGACAAGAGTGAGTAAAAACCTTGAATAAACAAAATAAAAATTGCGACCTTGGTATCTATCCTATTTATACAATAAGACCGTTCCCTATGTTGAGTGAATGAGTGTTGAGTGATGAGGAAAATGTGGGACAGATATTAAAATAATTGTTTAAAGAGGTAAAAGTTCAAAAACGAGTGTATTTGTGAAAGCTAAACTCAAATATCAAATAATTTTAGCTGTTTGTTAAAATTCTCTCAGAAAGAATATTACGTCTTGGGTGCATAGATATTATCACAATAGTAGAGTCGTAATTGTATCGTCCATCAGTTTTTAATATTTATATTTTTGTTCTTTGTGTCCGAATTTTTTTTTAAATTATCAAAATTACTTATGGCCGTTTATTAATTTACCTGTCGATTGCTTCCTGAGAACAGTATTCAGACTTTCCGCCTATTGATCGTTAACATGGCGTATTTATTTTAAAGAAGTCCTATACAAATCAGAATTGATGATAACAAGGTTTCGTATAAAATAAATTTCACTTTTCTTGGGTAATTTCGGTATTGCTGTACGACAAAGTACCCAAACGTGCACTCTACTGGTAGCTTTATGGTGCAAGTAATTCCTCCTTTGTTCTCGACCCCCCAAACTAGACTTTGCGAACCCTCCTTGCGGTCGCGACCCACAGGTTGAAGAATACTGCTCTAGATGATGTCTGAATATAAGATTTGTTTTAAATTGCACCACAGACAAACGTGAACTGTGTGAGATTAGGTCATCTGTTTGGCAATAATCACGTTGAACAATGGAATGACCAGGAAATCAACAATATAACCACTGATGAACAATGGCTCCGTAGAGTGATGAAGTAGCCACGCTGTTGAAATTAGAGGGAAAGTTACCATCCTCATTCAGAACTAAGGAAACACCACATCTGACAGCTTTTCTAGGTAGCTGTAAGCATTTAGGTTCTGATCAAAGATACTGGGATACCAGAAGCTGCAACAGCAACAATAAAGAGAGCCCTGGCGTGTTTTATGGCCCGCTTTATATTTTCTTGCATTTTAAAGATTTTTTGCATACATTCTTGACAAAAAATAATAAAAATACCAGCAATATAAGATTCAATATATAAAAATAATAATATTACATATATTTTATACATTTAATTCTCAATTACTTATTGTTTATGTTCCTTACATTTTTATAATTTTTTGTCCGAAATATCTGAAAAAGTAGGTCATAAAACAGGAAATGCAGTTGTGATTATTATAAATTCTTTAATCAGTTTTCCCTTTGACCATTCGCAACAGTTTGAGTTCTAGTTAGTTTACTTAGTCTGTTATTTGAAACAGTACAAATTGGTCTATTTATTTTCTACATAATACTTAAATTATTATGTTTAATTTTATAGAGGACCTCTCCTCTAACCCGCTGCCTTACTGTTGCAATATGCTTATCATTTAGTGCAGTAATTTCGTCATTCAGTGTATCTTACTCTTAGATTTAATTGTACATTCTTTTCTTCGTTTTAAAGAATACCTTTTGTGTTATATTTACATCTCACACTTCTATATAAATTCTTGGTAATTGTCGTAATTTATATATCATATATTGTTTTTATTGTTATAGAACTATTCTAGTTTTTCAACCTTTCATCACAGGTTTTTAAAATTTAATATTACCATTATTTCTCTATAAACGGTACTTTCCTGCGATATATTCATCACTAATAGGAATATGAGCTTCAAAGCATTGTACAAACCTCCATTCAATAATGTACAGTTACAGAAAATAACAATAGAGCCATATGAATCATTATATCTTTGCACATGTATATCAACTTTTAAAAGATCGAAAAAAATTAAACAAAATAAGTTAATATTAAATTGAGAACAACTTTCACTTGAATATATTTTCTATGAAACATAAAATAGCCAACATAGGAGATACTGTCGATCTCCATGGGCGTCCGGTTATGCTGCTAGAGGAAGATTCTTGTCGCAGGGGGCGAACAAATACGTCTGTATAATTTCCGCCGATCGGTGGAACAGCACGACCCAAAACACGTTACAGAGAGACAATCTAGAATCACCATTGTTTTTTCAAACAGTGCGAGATGTGGAAAACACGTGACAGAGTAAAGTTGTAGATATTTTTCAGCTCTAGAAATGAATTTATATTTCAGTTTTCGTTTCAGATTAAGTTAAGGCATTATTTACAATTAAATTTCGAGATTGCCATATATTGATTTTACTGTTGGAATTGTTGGGAGGCTGAGTGAGCCACAGAGACGCACTCCAGGCTGAGTCAAAGAGACCATTGCAGATAAAAGGCTAAAAGAGACATGTATATCTTACGGAATGTAGGTACTAAAGAAATCTCCTAGCGAACTGTCCCAGGGTGGAGGTTACCTTTCGGAGAAGATGGGCGTTACTTCATATAGCGCCTAGACGCTGTTGTAAGACATTAGATTAGTACTTGGTGGCCAACAGGCACGTTTTAATGTACGTAGCAAAGTTGATACCAGTCAAGGGTAAAAAAGAAAAACTGCAAATTAGCAGCTCCCCTAAGGCGTGGCCTAAGGCGGAGCCTAAGGCGTGGCCAACTGACGTAAAACATTGTTGTTGTTGCCCATACTGGGTATCGCCGTGACGTTTTCCTTTCAGCTGACCAATGTTGATACCAAGTATGGATTTTGTTAGTGCACAAACATCCCACCTCCCCACCCGGGGAATGGCAGAAGGGACAGGACTGAAACGTGGTTCGCTAGAGGACTCAGAGAGAGGGCAAGCCACAATTTAGATTGGTTGAACCAAGCAGCGGCCAATAGGAAATTGTTAACTGTAGGAAAGTGGGGAAAAGAAGTGCGCCCACACCGGCCGTTAAAACCCCCGTTATTTGGATCAAGTGGGAAGTTGTCAGTGAGACGAGTCGGGCGCCAGCCCGTGACTATCGCCGTCGGCCTCGGGGTGCTCCACGACAGTCTGTTTCTCGCGGGAAGTGCGTCTGTCTAGGGAATGCTGCTAGGGAACGTAATTACTGGCTTCTGTTGTGGCAAACGATTTATAGTTCTTGTTTGTTTTTTAAATAACTAACCCTAGTGTAGTAGACTTAGTTTGGGATGAAATGAATTCAATGCAAGGTACCTAGGAGTTCCATAAAGTTTCCTAAACAAGTACCCTCTCGAGTCCCGAAATCCGCATCTGTAGTAGATGCCTGTACTGTCTCTCTGTAGTCACTCCTTTCCGCTCGGGATATGCAGATTGACCTTGCTACCTCTTCCCTCTTTCCTATGTAGGACACGACAAGCTTTTAAAAATGTTCAAATATTTTTAAATCTATCGGACCAAACTGCGTGGTCATCAGTCCGTAGCTTACAAACTACTTAAACCTAGGTAAACTAACCTAAGGACAACACACACACACCCATGCCCCAGGGAGGACTCGAACCTCCACGGCGAGCAACCGCGCTCCGCGGCGAGACGCTTTAGACCGATCGGCTACTCCACCGCAGCAAGCTTTTAAAACACCATTGTAAACAGCCAACTTTTACTAATGCCAATTGTTATTACTTTTGAACCATTTTCATGATACATTTGTAAGTGTATTTGAAAACTGTTTCTCCAAGATAATATTGAAGTATAAATGGAAGAAGCCATATAAAACTAATAAAAAACTTTTAACCGGAAAACATAATTGTATGTCATAGCAAGAAAGAATAATGACCCAGAAACATTCGAATATTATAAAACTACTGTGCTACATTAAGAAAAGTAGTTAAATCATCCAAAAATTAATGCCTCTGATAATAAAATTATAACAATTCGGACTGTGAATGATAGGAAACAGGACAACCAGAAACACAGGGAGGTCGTATTGCCATCAAAACGTTACTAACAAAAAGTCACAAGTTGACAATATTTTAATAGTCATTTGTTCAATACTCTGAAGAGAAATGGAATTAGAATTTTATTAGGATTTCATCAGAAAGGGCAAGGTTGTTAATGGAGAGGTCATTCTTACGTAATTTGATACAATAGAAATTCCACCAACCCCCCCCCCCCTCTTCGAAATTAGAAAAATAATAAACTCAATGAAAAATAAAGCCTTACAAGGATTTAATGACATTTCCAGGAGTGTAGTAAAAGATTGCTCCCAAGAGATAAGTACGATTTTCAGCCACTTACGTAGAGTACTTTTTCAGATAGACTGAAAAGTGCTTGTATAAAGCCAATTCATAAAAAGGGGTAAGTCTGATGTCCACAAGTACTGCCCAATCTCACTTGTAACTCCTGTATCAAAAATTCTTGGTAAAAATAATTTACTAAGGGTCAAGGCATTCACGCCGCAGCCGTCTCCGCTAATGAAATGCTTGGCTACGGTCGCCAGGGGTAAACGCGAGTAGGTGTGTTGCTCTGTTGCTAGTTCCGTATAAACCAGGAAGTGCAGCCGGCACCGTTCATTATGTACACGTGTCAATAACAGATGCTGTTGCTCGCGGCCTCTCATGTACGCACCTGTGCAGCACTTCGACACCTCTGCAGAATGGGCATCGTTTGCCCGGTCCTGGCCTAAGGTGTAAGTTTGAAGCTAAACAAACTGTGCTACTCAGTCTGCACGGGTCTAAAGGTGTGATATTGTTAGTTATGTAAGCCCATCTATCTCGGTTAGGTCATATCACATCGGATTGGAAAAATCGGTTTTTAATTGTTATGAGGCCAAAAACCGCATAAAAACCATCAATCAAAAGAAAAAATATGGTTTTTATATCTTTGTTACCAGCACAAAGTATATTCAATATGCTGCAATCGAAAAACAACACCTTCCACAACTGATAGAAGTATTCCCGGAGTCAAGTTCTGAAAGTGTGCCGGCCGCGGTGGCCAAGCGGTCTGCTGCGCACCAGTTACGTTATGCATGGCCACTACGGTCGGGGGTTCGATTCCCCCATCGGGCATGGATATTTGTGCCGTCCTTAGTATTAGCTTGTTCATAAGTAGTTTGTAAGTTTAGGGACTGATGAGCCCCTAGTTAACTCCCAAATGCTCTACAAACATTTGAACATTTTTTTTCTGAACGAATTGCGCAATGCGAGCTTTCAATACAGCTAAGTTCGCTATCGGAAAACTGAACACGAATCCTTTCCGATTGCCCCACAGCCAGAAGTAGCATGGATTAATATCAAGTGATCGGGATGGTCATGCTGTTGGGAAATGGCGGCTGGTAATCCTAGCATTTCCGAAATGGTGCTTTTGCAGCTGCTTAACTGTATTTGCAATGTGCGGAGGTGCGCCATCTTACATGAAAATGATGCCATCCACACATCCATTTCGTCAGAGAGATGGAATGACGTGGTTGCACAAAATACACTAATGGCGCTTACTAGAGGCGGTACAGTAACAAGAACGGACACACCTATCTTCTAGATATTATATGGCCCTGTGATAAATAATGCCGTAAACCCGCACTAAACAGCGACCTTCTCAGGATGAAGCGATACTGGTCGATTTGAGTTTGCAGAAGATATCCGTTCATACCTGATGCGAGAGGCATGGCACTCACCCTCCATGTCGTCAGCATCATTAATATCTACGCACCATACTGATCTGGTCGTCGACGTGAACGGACTGCTTTCTTCGCTGAAGGCATCACACCCCTATTTATGGGCCGTCAGGATGCCTTAATCATCGGTGGAGACTTCAATTCCACCCAGGCGACCAAGGACCAACTACCACACCACGCTCCATGTGCGGCACTCGCCACCGTCATCACCAACCTACGTCTTGTGGACACGTGGGAGTACGTACATGGCGATCGGCCGGGTTTTACACACTACACCAGCCGCTCATCCAGCCGTATAGATCGCATCTATCTCACGCGACCCTTCATTCAGGGTACGCAGGTCGCCGAAAAATGGCCGTTTTTCCAATCATGCAGCATATATATACACTCTCACCATGCGCCGACAGAAGACGTGGCAGGGGTGGGGCCCCTGGAAGCTGAACATTGCACACTTACATTCGCCAGAATGCCGAGAGATGATGGAGACCACGCGGGCACAATGTACACGCCAGAGAAGAGCTTACTCAACAGCAATCTTTTCGTGGATAAAATGTGCCAAGCCTGCTTTGAGGAAAGCGCTAATTGGACACGCAAGGGAGGCAGCCGCATGGAGACGACACACAATGGACTTTTATTACCGCATCCTACGTGATTGTTCAACAATGATGCACTCGCCTACCCGCCACCAGGCAATGAATCACGCAAAAGCGCGGATCACATTACTTAGGAGGCGTCATGGACTGCTTGTTCCCGTCCACAAACCGAACGGTGGGACACGCCTCACAGACTACCGTCCACTATCACTCCTGAATTGTGACATGAAGATATTTACCCGGCTTTTGGCAGCACGTCTCCAAAAGGTCACCTGCTACGTGATATCCCACGATCAAGTGTCCTTAGGAAGCGATCACAACATACGGACTGCGTTAAATCGATACCGAGACACACTGGCACGAAAACGACGCATGGAAGGGGTCTTAGCCTCCCTTGATTTCAGACAGGTTGCGCATGCGCTGCTGCTACAGCGCCAGTAGGGGTGTACATTTCTACCGCCACCTGGCGCGCTACGAACTTGACAATTGTCAGCTATTTTTAAAAAATACTTGCAGTGCCCCTTAGCAGCTAAAATTTTGACAGTGCATTTCTTTCGTTGTCTTCTTCGTTTGTAAAACATTTCAGGGTAGGTTTCGACATGTCTTATTGGGCCGTTCCCTTGTAAGTGGTGTTGGTAGTGCACGCGTGACCTATTCAGGGGGACCCTACATTTCTCCACCCGACAGCGGAGGTCGAGCAATTTGCATCCCAGATCTCCGCAGAATCGTCTGAGACTCCGGTTTAAGCTTTCCACTCGGCTCTAAACCAGAGAACCGCGATCAGTTCTGTAAACGACACTACAAATAGTTTGATTCCACCACTCCGCCACCCGCCTGTATTAACTAAGGATGACCTCTGAACCCAGACGGCACTAATTTGCAGTCGGGTACACTTAGTGCTCTCTATCACCGCTGGAAGGGCCTCCACATCTCGGATGAGACTCCTCCCCCCTCCCCTCCCCACGGCAAGCAAACAGCGAGCACACAGGCCTCCTTTCCCGACCTTTCCGCTATTTCCCTAAGGGGCCCCATCGCCCGCCTATCATTGGAGCTCCCAGTCACTAATAAACACCTCCCCCCGTGCGCACTCGGAACCTGGTAAAGGAGCGCCCACATGTCCACTCACAGGCAGAACGGGCGACACCGCACGGCCAGCCTTCACATTGACCCTCCGTCCCAAGCGACGCGAACGCCGTTGATCCCCGCCACGAGTTTGTGACACTTGCGGGGAGTGACACTTGCGGGGAAAGGGAATGTGTAGATACTAGCCGGGAGACCCGGACGCTGCAGGTAGTGAACAGAGTGTTCCAGGGGTAGAGATACACCACCTCTACTCCACGCCCTCCAGCCGCTACCTGTGCAATGAATGTTACTACAAGAGATACAGCCATTCAAATTTACGGGCACCATAACGTTTTCCCTTCCTAAGTAAATGAGCTGCTTCTTGTAGTTTCAACACCACAGTAACATTTTTCTTGAATGTTCTGGATGTAAATCTTCACACAGACTTCTTGAGAAGGAGAGTGATACGGATATCTGATTGTAAACCACTGTCTATTACCTTAGACCTTTTTGACTGTACTGAACAGGAGTTCCGCGTATTCCGTAATTTATATCTATACAGTTAACAGGAATGTAATTTATAACCAACTATTGGCTGCCAATTTCGCTTCATTTTTCCTGGAAGTCTTGCAACTTGTTTCTCCCTGTTGGTTTATGCCAAGTTCGGAGTAAAAATGGTTCTATGTGACGTTGATAGAAAATAGAATTTATCTTTAGCATTTTTCGGTGTGTGACATTCCCTTACACATTCCGTATTTCATACATTTCTTATATGTATTTGTAATTCGAATACAGCCAAATCGTTTTGGGGTCTACGAATAAACGCTTCAAGTTTGTAATATACTCATTGACTTATTATTAAAGTTTTTTAAGTGAAGGTTTAACGTTGCGTCTCCTATTAAAAAGCATAGTAGCTATTTTTAAAGAGATGGAAGTTGCGTGATAGTGGGGTTAACTACATATCGGTCAATTACATCAACGTATCTGTGCAGGATGCCTAATATATTTATTGTTTGCGCAGGTGTCTTGATATGCTTGGTGTTAATAATAATATTCTTTTAGGAGGTATGACTGTGGAAGGTCATTGTCTTGTAGTAGCAGAGAATGTCTTAATAACTCTCCAAACATTATCACTATAAATACCTTTTTGTTTTCAGGAGGAACACTCAACGAATTAATATGTAGTTAGAACAAGTTACTATATTGCTCTTCAGCTTGCAAAGGGTTGTGCAATTTCACTGAGTTTCGTGTTATGTTGACAGTGTGGAAACTTGACAACAGCAGTGCTAGACTTCTTGGTGTGCCTGTACCCAGGAAAAGCCATTAGCCGCCCCAAGGGCCCCGGGTTCCCCACAAGTGTCACTCCCCGCAAGTGTCACTCCCCGCAAGTGTTCCAACCCCCCCCCCCCCCCCCGCCACACGCCTTGAGGAGAGGGTGGCTCAAACGCGTCCTGTACACGCGAATATGTCCCAACAGCATGGACCGTGGGTGAAGTATGTTAAGCCGCGCGGGAGTAGGCGAGCGGTCTGGGGCGCCATGTTGCGGACCGCGCGGCCTCCCGCGTCGGAGGTTCGAATCCTACCTCAGCATTGGATGTTTGTGTCGTCTTTCGTAGAAGTTAGTTCAAAAGTAGTTTGTAAATTTAGGGACTGATGACCCCGCAGTTAAGTCCCATAAACATTTGAACACATTTTTTGGAGCATGTCAACATTTGAGTTGTCCCATGCGACGCACCAGACTCCCTACTGCCGCAACACTCCGAGGCAGAAGCCTGAAGACGGCTGACCGCGGCCAACAGCACGCTCCACTGTTCGCGATCCGCCTCAGTAGTCCAGGGGACAGCGTGCTGGATTGCCACGCAGGGGGCCCAGATTCGATTCCCGGTTGGGAATTTACTCAAATGTTCAAATGTTTGTAAATCTATCGGACCAAACTGCGTGGCCATCAGTCCGTAGCTTACAAACTACTTAAACCTAGGTAAACTAACCTACGGACAAACATACACACACATGCCCCAGGGAGGACTCGAACCTCCACGGCGAGCAACCGCGCGCTCCGCAGCGAGGTGCTTTAGACCGCTCGGCTACTCCACCGCGCCGGAATTTACTCCACTTGTGGACTGTGTGTCCACATTATCATTTCATTATCATCGACGCGCAAGTCGCACATATGGCGTCACCTAAAGACTCGCACTAGCCAGGCCGAACACCATCCCACCTGGGGTCTAACGGCCAAAAATGCCACACGAAATCATCAGCTGTTCGCGAACAGCGGCTAGCTCCCTGCGTCCGTACACAGCAGTCACTCATACTATCCATCCTAACAAATCAACAATTGTCTGTAGAGAGTAAAGTATTAACTTGTGACTAGCACGAGTTTATAAACATTTAACACTGCTCAGCTCACAAATAAGTCACAATAGTTCGCTTCTACTTAGCTGTCATTCTGCTGGTGTTGCTGGTGCCCAACAATACTCATCAAACACCCGAGAATAAACTATTAAAACAGCGGCACAAATGAAATCTGCGAAGTACGCGAGAATAAATTTCTTAAAACAGAAGTGCTAACGAAAAAGACGAAATTGACTGACAAATTAAATTATGATACTATGTGACAGTGGCGGCAGCTGACACTGGACTGATTAATAACTTGATGTAGTAATGGTCTCTGACTTGAGCCGGCCGCGGTGGCCGAGGAGACTGAGGCGCTTCAGTCACGGTCTGCACGGCCACTACGGTCGGGGGTTCGAATCCCCCCTCGGGCATGGATATTTGTGCCGTCCTAGTTCATAAGTAGTTTGTAAGTTTAGGGACTGATGACCCCGTAGTTAAGTCCCATAAGCTTTACAAACATTTGAACTTGTTTTGAAACACACCAGTCGTGCCGGCCGCAGTGGCCGAGGGGTCACGGTCTGCACGGCCACTACGGTCGGGGGTTCGAATCCCCCCTCGGGCATGGATATTTGTGCCGTCCTTAGTACAAGGTAGTTGATAAGTAGTTTGTAAGTTTAGGGACTGATGATCCCGTAGTTAAGTCCCATAAGCTTAACAAACATTTGAACATCTTGAACACACCAGTCGCAGACGAGCCCTATACACCACAGTACTTATTAAATACGAGAGAATAAACTATTGAAATAGTGGCACAAACGAAATCTGCCATGTACGCGAGAATAAACCTCTTAAAACAGAAGCACTAACGAAAAAGGCGAAATTGACTGGTAAATTACATTACATACAAATTAAATTATGATACTTAGCGCTGAGCGCTGTGAACGATGTGACAGTGTTGGCAGCTGGCACTGGACCAAATCGGTTTAACGGAAGACTTTGAAGAAATTCAGAGGCGGGAGGCTAGGTTTATTACCGGTAGGTTCGATCAATGCGCTAGTGTTACTAAGATGCTGCGGGAACTCAAATGAGAGTCGCTGGATGGAAGGCGACGTTCTTTCCCGAGAAACATTGTGGAAGAAATTTAAAGATCCGGAAACTGAAGCGGACGTCAGAACGATTCTACTGCCACCAACTTAACATTTCTCGTAAAGCCCACAGAGAGAAGATCGGAGAGATAAGGGCTCGTACAGATTCTGTGAGGTGGCGGTAATATGTAGTCAATTTTTTTTAATTTCCTTTCTTTTTGTCTTTGGGCAGATGGGGAATTTAGTGTCGATTTAATACACCATCATTTACTACATTTGTTACCACTTCTGTTTCTACGGGAGCATATCTTTATACAGTTTTCACGATTATTGACTTCTCTGTTTCTTTCAATAAGATAAAATGAATTTTGTAGACGCTTTATCATATTTTTACTTGTTTATAAAAATATACGATGCATGGTTGAACACGTGGAGTACATTTCGGAGGAATCACTTTAATTGTACATGTCGGTGATTTCTCGTCATCCTGAAAGATTTCGTCGTATATTTCAGGCTTTACTTGTCCACCCAAAAGCCAATAATTAACAGAAACCGTTCATGTCCCTCATTATACTTCAAACAACGCTTTAGAAAGTCAGTATATAGTTCTGTCGTTAGCTTCCCTGATTTGGAAGACGTTATTACAAAGTTTTTATACTTCTTCTCGTATTCATTTACTGTTTTTTTATCTCTGGGCCAAAGTTACCGATTGTCTCTTGTAAACAAATGAACACTTGAGGTACAACGTTTCCAGATAGAGTAAGAGCACATTGATCAGTATAAGTATGCGACACTTTATTTATGACTGCCTGAGTTCGGTTGTCCACCGACTGATACTGACATTCTGGAACGAAAAAAACAACCGAAATTGAAGCATTTTGTCAGAGAATCGTAAAAATAGAAAGCAAAATGAATATTTAAATAATCTGCAATAAATACTGGTCAGTGATGATAACGAACTCTTTGTTAAAATTCGGTATAAATTTATTCATCTGGATGCAAAAATATCAGAAGCAGCCAAGGTTTCTCCTATCGCCATTGTTTCTTTTATTGAAACAAATTTTGTCACTTGTCGCTGACGAATGTCGTGTTTATTATTCAGTCTATGAACTCATCTGTCAGAAGCTTTAAATACAAAATCAATGAACTGTTGTGCTGCTGCTAAAGCCCACTGCTGTAAATTCCTTGTAATCACTTGCTGATAAATCTCTCGGGCTTCAACAAAATGATCATACGTCCGGGAACAGATTGCTGCCTACTTATCGATAATAATTTTTCAGCGAGCATGTCCATAGTTCGTCTGTAAATTTTTGCACCCATCAACATTGCTTCCCGAGAAATTGTTGGTGAAGATTCCCATACAACAAAATTATTTGCAGCTAGCAAACTTTCGTAATGAACGACCGCATCTTTTAATACCACCTTCGACACGGCACTGTATAATGAATCAGCAGCTTCTGATACTTCAATTACTTCATTGGCAGACATTTTTCATTCACACTATTGTAAACGCACCAAACTCTGCGGAATTCAGGAATGAACTATTTCTGTCGCAGGTAAGGTCCATTGGTATATTAGTTTCGTGTGATCCTTCACACTGTCTGCCTGTCTGCCTGTTTATATATACAATAGGGCAACAGCTTTACTCTGCTTTTCCACGAAGAAACGGGTTCCTCTAATTTAAAACGGTTGTATATAATCTTTCCACGATCATAATAACGCTCAATTTTGTAATAACACCGTAAAGACAGTAGTAATTAACTCCTTCATTTACATCCATTAAAATGCATTTGGCGTTATTCGACTTTTAAAAAAGAAAACATTGAAATTCAAAGTTTAAGTAACTATGACAGCCATTTGATAAATAAACTATAGTTATTTTTAAATTGACAGTATTTAATATACAATTTATTTACAAGCTCTGACCAGGCGCGCTGAGCCACGGTGCCCGGTCCGCTTGAGCTATTCCACCGCTGGCCGTGGTGGCCGAGCTGACTGCGGCGCCCCAGTCACGGTCTGCACGGCCATTACGGTCGGGGGCTCGAATCCCCCCTCGGGCATGGATATTTGTGCCGTCATTAGTATTAGCTAGTTCATAAGTAGTTTGTAAGTTTAGGGACTGATGATTCCGTTGTTAAGTCCCATAAGCTCTACAAACATTTGAACATTTGAATTTGAGCTATTCCACCACAAGCAAGACTTGACCTTTTAACTACTAAGTAAGATTTTTATTAACTGCAATTACAATTTTAGAGCTGTTATTGTCGTAATTTTCCGGATAGTGCTCATTGATACTTATATGAGAGGACACCCTTGAGGTATACTACTAGTCTGCAAAGTCTCATCCCGAACTGAATTTCCGTGACATGAAGGTCCCTTGTAAGTGGGATAATAATAAGGTTCAGATTAAATAAATTGTATATATTCAACAAAGGAACAAATATCCATGGATACAAAAAAATATATATTCAAAAATGGAGTAAGGTTCAGTCATACAAAGTGGACTGACAATGCAGACAAATAAGTAAAGGAAGAGGCGTTGAATGGGCGAGCGTAAGCTGTAGCAGCAAGAGGCCCTCCGCCACTCCCCACGTGCGCGCGTTTTTGCCATCAGCCGCCAGAGCGCATATTCCAGCGATATGCGCGAGGTCGAAGCGGTGAACGATACTTAGAGACGATGCATCTCTCAGCTGCGTCAACACCGCCTAGAAGTCGAGGCCTGACAACTGGCCATGCCTACGTCATACCGAGAGGCGGTGGACGCAAGCTAACTGGCTAGCCGATACGAGGTGGCGGGCGTGCCCCAGCGGGCAGCCAGTCAGCTGGCAGCGGCCGCCTCTTGGTTTGACGTAGGCATGGCCAGTTGTCAGGCCTTGTCTTCTAGGTGGTGTTGGCTGGGTTCGCCTGAGGGTGCCTACCTGATATGTACGTTGGTTTATCCTTTGTTGGCGAAGTGTAGTTTTGTACTTTTCGGTCTGCGGTCCGTTGTCTGAAATTAATTTGTCCACGTGGCCTACCTGAAAATCAAATGTTTGTATAGTCTATGGGACTTAACTACGGGGTCATCAGTCCCTAAACTTACAAACTACTTATGAACTACTTACGAACTCGGACGGCACAAATATCCATACCCGAGGGGGGATTCGAAGCCCCGACCGTAGTGGCCGTGCAGACCGTGACTGGAGCGCCTTAGTCCCCGCGGCCACCGCGGCCGGCCGTGGCCTACCTACCTGAGAGCCGTCGCCGTCTTAAGAGGGGTGAGAGTCACCTACTTTGATGTAAATTCAATGTCGTAGATGTAATAGGGTCCTATAGTAGTACACGGATGTGGCCCTAGAAGATCAACTGCTGCTAGATGTTTCAAAACTCGTTGTATTATAAGGTGCAGTTGTGCCCTCATTGTAACTGTTGTGTGCTATGCCTTTTGACACGCTTTGCACACCGACAGCACCCGTCTAATCCTCTTTTACATGTTGGGACAGTGGCACAGCGTTCTTAAATTCAGATACCACTTTCGAGCGCCAAAATGGGCATGCTGCAAGTGCGTATGCCAAATAAATGTGCTGATGTGGTCCTCCGGTATGTAAAGTCTCCAAGGGCCGTCGTTTACTCCTCCATTATAGTACAGGACGCCCTTTTGTACTATGTAAAATCGTTGCAGCAAAGCATCTTCTCTATCACAGCACCTCTCTTTGATGATTTTCCGGCTGCGGTGGCCGAGGGGACTGCGGCGCACCAGTCACGGTCTACACGGCCACTACGGTCGGTGGTTAGAATCCCCCCTCGGGGATGGATATTTGTGCCGTCCTTAGTGTTAGCTAGTTCATAAGTAGTTTGTAAGTTTAGGGACTGATGACCCCATAGTTAAGTCCAATGAGCTATACAAACATTTCAAACATTTTTGATGCTTTGGATCTTCATTCTGTTCCTTTCCCACATTTGTTGCCATCGTTATCACATAACTTCAAATAATGCAGAGAGAAGAATTCTTTCTCCAATGACGTGTCCTCCATATCTTATATTTCCATGGGAGTACGTGAAAACGCGCCTACGATTAATTAATTAATTAATTAATTAATTAATTTTTCTTTTCTGTTGGGCATATGCTCAATCGAGATGTCGTATTCTTAGAGCACTAGGCACCACCTCAACAACCTTTATTTTGTAACTTGGTCGTTAATAATGTTCGTAGGGGCACTAGTTTGGATTCAGGATAAATGGAGGTATATGGAAGGCAAAACACACCTTACGACTTATCTTAGAAGATAGATTAAGGAATGGCAAACCTACATTCCTAGCTTTTATAGATTTGGAGGAAAGCTTTTTCCATTGTTGATTGGAATAAACACATTCGGATTATAAAGTAAAAAGGGGTAAAATATACAAAACGGAATGTAACTTGTACAAAAACGAGATAGCAGTTATAAGAGAGGAAGCACATGCAAGTGACGCAGTAGTTGGAAAGGGAGGAAGACAGGGTTGTAGCTTTTCTCCAATATTACTCAATTTGTACATTGAGCAAGCTGTGAAGGAATACAAGTAGACATTTGGAGAAGGAATTAAAGTTCAGGGGGAAGAAATAAAAACATTGCGTTTTGCCGATGAAATTGTAATTCTGTCAGAGACAGCAAAGGACCTGGAAAAGCAAGTGAATAGAATGGACAGAGTGATGAAAATAATATAAGATGAACATTAACAAGAGCAAACCAAAGGTTATTGAAGGAAATCTAAGGTGATTAGGCGATTCTAAAGGGATTAAATTACGTAACGAAACAATAGAAATGGTATGTGAGTTTTGTTACTTTGGCTGTAAAATAACATATGATGGTCACAGTACAGATGATATAAAAAGCAGAATGGAAATGGGAAGAAAACGTTTTAGAAAACGTGGAATTTGGCAACATCGAATATTAATTTAAGCGAATGCATTTTTTTCTGAATACTTTTGTGTGAAGTGTACGGGAGTGAAACATATATGATAAATAGTTTTGACAGGAAAGGATAGATAGATGCTTTTGAAACGTGGTGGTAAGGACTGAATGTTAGGACACATTCTTGGACATAAAGGTATCTTAAATGTCGCATTGGAAGGAAGTGTGCGGGGTTTAATTCGCAGAGGGAGATCAAGAGACGAATACTGTTAGCAGATTGACATGGATGTGTGTTGCCGTATTCAAGGGGAGATCTAGAGGTTTGCTCACGACAGGGTAGGATAAAGAGCTGCATAAAGCCAGTCTCCGTATTGAACACCACAAGAAACAACTATGACGTCATTATGGCCGTGAATAAAGCGAGACTAGTTTTGCGACCTATCAGTAGACGCTTCTAATGTTAGCTATTCCAGTATTAATACCATATTTCTCTGTTTTTAATGATGAATTCATGTTGTTTTCACTAACGACGCGTGTTTCACGGCTATTGAGGGATTTCTCTACCTCACTGTCCCATTTAGTCCAGATATTTACCATCCCTGCTCTGTTCTCCTATCAGTGTTAGAGAAGTGTCCATGGACAGGAACGTGAGAATCGGAGGACGTTGCATAATCAGGAATCCCACGCGAGGCTATAAGCTTTAGAGGAGCCAAACCATCTGTTTCAGTTTCCTCGGTGCCTCCGCAGCCCAGGATGGGAGACTGAAAGGTTCGTCCTTCGACAACCTAAGCAGCTCATTACGAACGATGGCCAATTCCCTCTACATCCGTAAACAGTACACAGAGTCCCTGTTCATACATAACTAGTGATTTTTTTCTCTATATTACAGGTGATCTACAATACACCAAGAGGTCGCTAAGCACAAACATTGGTCAGCTGCTACACTGCTTGTATCATACATGTTTTTATTGGTACTCAAAACTCACATCCTACTACAAAGTTACACTGATGGGGCTTGATTGTTCTGAAATCAACGTTCACTGATTCCGTACAACAATGCAAAACTATTTAACGAATTAATTTTTTTTAAACACGATACTGTGTCCCTCAAATTCAAAGGTATGGATGATTAAAAAAATGAACTACGCAAATGTAGAAGGATATGCAAATTACTATATATTTAAATTATGGAAATACATATAGAGCTACACATGCGACTTGCCACTGCAGTGTTTTACTGACAACGGCTGTTGATGTTGTGATCGATGTTCATAGGACATGTACAGAAACAAACAAAAGAATAACAATTGCAACAACTAGAGGTACTAAAATGCGTTACTGGGTCTCTCAAATACAAAACTTAGCAAGGAATTTGTCAGTTAAACAACGGAAGACCACAAGTAAATGCAACAAATATAGTAATTAAATTATGAAAAAATTTATAAAAAAATACGCTACATGCACTTGTTCAGGTGCAGTGACGGCCTTTGACTATACGTTATATTACTTGCTAATATTCTGGTGTACAGACAGTAGCTGAGTGTATGTTTTCTAGACTATAATGTGTATACCTCAGTTTATTCGCAATTACTCTACAATATCGCTACTGCATTGTCGACGATACTCCCGCCAATTCTCTACTTTCACACTGGGATAAGCCATAGAACTTCTCTCTTATAAATGTTTAATAATTGGCATTTTCCGGAATCACTGTTCCGGATGAAGTTAAAGTTTTACTTTACCCTGTTACTCCACTTAGCTGCAATAATTAACTTCCGATCGCTGGCGTGTCTACTCAACGTCGTAATATTGCTTTAATTAACTTCCCTGTTATGCAAATTAGCCTCTACTTCATTCTTTGGGTTTAAACTTGTTAACACGTTTTCACAATGAGCTCTATTATATTTAATGGTTCAGTGGTTTCTTCTGTATCTGCATAGCTTTAAAACATAGTCATTCTTTGACGAACATGACACAAGTCCCTCATTTGCTACGGAAATGATAAATACGTTGTTGAGCTATGATGGATAATCCCTAAATTTGAAGGCCAAAACTGTTTTGAAACTGAAAGGTTTGTCTGAAGACCGCAGTTATTTACCAGATATTGTTTTGGATGCATTATGCCGTTATCTATAGCTGTCTCATGAAATATCGTAACCAGATTTTACGCATTTGGAATAATAATCGGATGGAAAGAAGCGATAAATAGCAGGTATAAAAGTAGGAGGGACTGAAGACTGAAATCTGAATATATATCCTATAACCAGTGTCCTATGTGACTCTTGCACTTAACCATTTCATTACCACATTATGAATTCATCTTTGGAAAAATTAAAATTCTTTTTTTATTTCTGTATTATTACAGCGCATAAACATCAAAATATGTGTTTTAAAATTTTTGATTTGACTATTTTTTTTTATGTCACGTATTTCACACACAACACATACGTATGTATCGTGGTATTTTATTACATGGGACCTATTTTGTTCTTAGTTAACACTGTCAGATCGATAATGTTAGCATAATCTTCGCCACAGCACCAAAGAGCTGAAATAAAATAACATAAACCACAGTCACGCTCACACTGTCAGCCACGCACAGACGGCACCGTAGCACAACCTCCAAGACGAACAGATTAATGCCTCAGAATTTGCTACACGCCGTACCAAGCGGCAAAATGTCGTATTAGAAGCATTTAGTTCATCAACAAAAATGCGAATTTAAGGATTGATGCACAAAATACGGTATAAGTCAGCTATTAATACTTTGTTGTCGAGGAACAACATTGGGATTGAAAGGGTTAACGCCTTACGAAAGCGGTGTTGCCGTTAAGAAAAAATAAAATGTCGTCTCCAAAGAGCTTCAGGAAGTTCAGAAGGCAGCAGAAGTAGTGTCCCGACGACGTGCCGGAAACTGTCGTGACTTCCAACAGTTCCGATCGCTGCTACTAGATCGGATCTTCAAATATGCTGGCAACTTACGCAGATGGTCGTTGCACTGCAGTTACTTAATACAATACAGCGTGGTCCATCTGTGGGCGATCAAAAGTTTTACCTTAGTCGGTAGTGCTGCACGAAGATTAGATAACAATTTCGTGAGATTTCAGTTCACATTGCCAAGTACTTCAATCATGCCACGTACTCCGTATCACCCCTAGTCATCATATAAACTATTCTGCATAGCATCTGTAGACCTACAGGTCACCATTTGAAGTTAACGAATCTATGCAATTATAAGACTGAAAAGCGTCGTGAACATTCATCGATCTGCTTGCAAGTGCATTGCCCAATTTATGCAGGGTGAATCTAAACTCGGGCACTCGAGCTTCGTAGCGCGATTCCTCATATGCTAGCAATAACAAAATGTCCGTCACAAAATTTCATCCTGCGAATATTTCCGGTAGTAAATGGACGTCGAAAATAGAGATGGGTGTGTGTCACACACGTTAGTGCGTTTCAGAATTACACTACTGCACCAACAAACGTCTAGGGGATGTGGGAGGTGTCTTGAGGAACAAATTGAGCATAGAAACCTATGCTCGGAAACGTCATCCAATGACGCTACAGAGCGTCGAATTTGCTGAAGGGGAATGTCTAGTGGCAGGAGCTGGTGCCTGTAACTTGGACTCTCCGTAGCGATGTTGAATGGAGTTTCAGGGCATGGGTTTCCATGCCCATTTTGTTCCTCAAGACGCCTAATACATCCCTTAAATGTTTGTTGGTGTAATTATGAAACACACTGACGTATGCAACATACAGCCATCTCAGTCTTTGACGTCCATTTACTGGCAGAAATATGCACAGGTTGAAATTTTGTGGGAGACATTTTTCATTGTTAGCATGTGAGGAATCGCGCTGCGAAGCCCGAGTGCGCGTATTTAGATTCAACCTGTATATTGGCGTATGTATTGCAAGTAACCATCAAATAGCCGTCTGTACAACTGAAGTACTGAGTTAAAGTATCATCTTATTACAAAGTTCACTTAATTCACATGTTACACTGTCCAATGATTTTAAATCCTCTTGCCTATTTTGAATGTGTGTGTTACAATAGGCAGCCCATTTCCCGGCTTCAAGATACACCATCTTTACAAACTCGAACGGAATAATATCCGTTAAGAGTATCATGATAAATCTTTCTGCCTACACTGCGAATGCAAACCAATAATGAAACATGGAACTACTGCAGAGATCATCGTACTAGACTCCCGTATCGATAGTCAAGACGTTTACGTATTTTAGTGGATTAACAGATAGGCTGACATTAGGGCAATGAAGGCAGTGAAGAAGTACAAGCAGGATTCCTGGAGGGCGTTGGCTGTTACAAAGAGCATTATGACACCTTCTGGACTCGTAACATATTCTCCATTTTTCCATAAAACACACTGCATATCAATACAAAAAAAAAGTCGCATAAATTCATAGTTATTTAATCAGCATACCGAAAGAAATGTAATTTATTCAAATGCTGTTTTGTAATTTGCATCAAGCTTGTGCCATTACTCACTTGGAAAGTTTCAACTCACACTATCCAAAAACTCTAATACTTAAATGCAATGTAATATAAGATATACTTATTTATATTCGATTTGTGTTTTCTGGTAACGATACATAGTCAGAAAATTCACGTGACTTTGGAAACTACCTTTGCATAACTATGTACTCTCAGTGTCTTTGTGTGGACTATTTCTTCAGAATTACGTTATCAGACAGTTGGCCTAAAAAGCCGAAACCATGTTCAAATCGAAATAATAAAGGAAAGCGAGGAACAAATATAACGTATTGAATATTTTAGTATGTTTCTATCTGCTGAAGTGCCGGCGAAATATTCCAGAAACACAAAATTACACCATTAGGAGGAGCGACAGTAGCGAATGACTCAAGCAATAATACCGCCACCAACATGCATCAATGCCTACGGATCGCGAAGACGAGATAATGAGAAGTCCGTGTTCATACTGAAACATTAAAAAAGATTTCTCTCACTTGATCTTCGTGGGAAACAAGAACAAAATTTAAATGCTGTGATACAATGGAACAAATAATGATTTCCGAATTATGTAAATGTATTAAAAATAAATGATCAAAATTATCTACTCAGTCTTTATATTCTTGTAACCAATATGAACATACGATTGATTTTCAGACACTAGAAAAAGTGGTATTTCATAAATGCGCAACTAATGCAGAATAATTCATAACAAAAGATCTAATTGTTGTTGCTGCTTTATCCTTTCTTTCTCTTGGCAGGTTTCTATGATCCAATGCCTCTTTATTCTTCCTGTTTAAATAACTTAAAGTTTCTGTAAGCGGAAATAATATGAAACGGTTTATATATCTACAGAAGATCTACTGTAATGGTTGGATGTAGGTAATGTAGATAAGTACTGTAGGGTGGATAAATTTCTGACTGAGCATTTTAACACTTCTGCGCCAGTCACCCCCCCCCCTCCCCTCCCCCCCCCCCCCCCCACGATCTCCTGATGCGACTGTGCATTATAGGGTAAGAGACCATGTGACAACAATATGTCATACTTCTATTTCACAGAAACAATCAAATGCATAGGAATCCACCATCGTCGATATGAGTCAGTTTTATGGAGGGGAATGGCCATGGAGAAACATGCCTACAAAGCTCAAGCGCATGCGGCCTCATGCTTTGTGGTGGGGATCAAACCATATGTACTGATAGTCAATGGAATATAAGCTCTACCTACACACTGCGTGTAAATTGAATTTCTATACATGGCTTGCGAGAGAGAAATCGTTTTCCATTTGTACTTTGAGTCGAAAAGATGAAGCATCCATATCAGCAGCAGTACTCCAGGCAGAACAAGAAGAAAGTCAGTAGTAAGTACTTCATCCATCTAATTCCTATTACTATTTTATCTGCCTGTATGTCTGTTGTATATTGCCTGAGCGTGTGTGTGTGTGTGTGTGTGTGTGTGTGTGTGTGTGTGTGTATGTATGTGTGTGTGTGTGAGTGAGTGTGTCTCGACGGAGCTTTAAACCCTAAGCTTCCTTCCTTTTGTGTTTCCACAGTTTGTTACGCTCCGTGACAGCTCGTGAGAATACTTTATTGGTGAGCACCAATTTTTAGATTCAGATAAAGATGATGTGTGAAGTAACATCTCCTTTATAACAGTCATGATAGTCGTGATTATGAACAAATTTATAAAACTGTAGTGACTGTGAATAACAATAAATTATTATTATTATTAATTATTATTATTATTATATACACAACTTATCCGACCAAATAAAGTATTCTTTCTGGTAGCTATAATTACGAACAGTTTAAGGGAAGAAGGAAGTATTGTAAAATGTAAGTTTTAGCTACTCTTCGCTTCGTCAGCTGTATATTAAAGTTACCAATGTATTATTCCTCACTTGTTCTCGTTTTATCAAGCAGCAAATCGGCATAGTTGCTTCTTGTGAAGTTTCCAGAGGCATCAACAAACTTTTCTTTATCTTTTAGCATGTATACAGCGATTGGACAGTATTCTTACAATGTTGTATTAATTACCAAGCAGATTCTGAAGACTTACGGCCAATTAATTTCAGATGTTCTACGAAATCCCCCTATAGTTAAATTAGTTTCTTTTGATGTGTCTGATGAGTTCATGAGCATCGTTAACAGCACGTTAGCGTACATTCGCATTTATTCTGTTGAATGTAGCTGCTTATATGGAGTGCAGCGCCGATAACAAGCCGAGTTACTGCGAACGCGTTAGTAGCAGTACAACTTTCTAGTTCTGTGTCAAGGGGACCTCATTAGAGTGGCAGTATCTGTGTTAAAATTAGGAACCAGTCTAACGGCATAGTGCTATGAAAGCAAGAATTTCGTCGATACTTTGTCATTACTGTAAGGGATCTCCAAACGTGCAAATGTGTAGATCAAGGAAACAGGTCAGGGGAAATTATTTTGTAGGGGAAAAAGTTAATTAACACGTGTAAATAGGGCTCTTCATAGATGCTATGCTTCAAAAATAGAAATCCTTAAACAGTGACGATGTCAGTAACATCAACAGGCAAAATTGATCCAAACAAAAAACCCTGTTTTACAAATGGTACATGAGCTAAGCATATTCATATTCTTTTTACGAACATGCATCGTTAAAGTATACGCTATGGAAAATCTTACAAGTTACAAAATAGTTCGGTATTCTGCATTTCTGGCGAACATTTTGAACGAGATACGATAATTCATTTAATTGCCATTTGTGTTTGATTTATAGCGGTGGACGTCGTTCCTAGGCAGTAAAGTTATTATATGCTACGTAAACATGGAGATAAGATGAAGAATACTTTTCACTGTTCTCTCATTGTCTGTTTCGTAATTCCAGAAATATTCGTTTAAAGTAGAGCCAGGTAAGCATTAACATGGATAGCAAATCATGCTTCTCATCGTGACAGAGACTGTGATGCAACACAGAGTTGATATAGTATGAACGATTTTAGATAGTTTCGTAGTTTTCTTGCTAGGACATTACATCCTTTCGCCATATTGTCTGACAAAATGTTTCAAATGTTTGTATAGCTTATGGGACTTAACTACGGGGTCATCAGTCCCTAAACTTCCAAACTACTTATGAACTACTTACGAACTAGGACGGCACAAATATCCATGCCCGAGGGGGGATTCGAACCCCCGAACCGTAGTGGCCGTGCAGACCGTGACTGGAGCTCCTCAGTCCCCTCGGCCACCGCGGCCGGCTATTGTCTGACAACTGCTGTATAGGTGTAGATTGATGCATATGGGCATGGTGTACTATGACATCTCGCACGTGTTCGGTGGGATTTCATCATCATCATCATTAGAGACTGATTATGCCTTTCAGCGTTCAGTCTGGAGCAAAGTACCTCTAATAAAAACCTCCATGATCCCCTATTCAATGCTAATATTGTTGCCTCGTCTGATGTTATGTCTTTTACCTCAAAATCATTCTGCACCGAATCTAAGTACTTTCTTCTTGGTCTACCTAGACTCCTCTTACCCTCCACTGCCGAGCTCATGAGTCTCTTAGGTAACCTTGCTTTCTCCCATGCGTGTAACATGACCCCACCATGTCAGTCTGTTCGCTCTAACTGCTTCATCTATGGTGTTCATTCCCAGTTTTTCTTTGATTTTCTCATTATGGAACCTTCCCGCCATTGTTCCCATCTATTAGTACCTGCAATCATTCTTGCTACTTTCATATCTGTAACCTCTACCTTATGAATAAGGTAACCTGTATCCACCCAACTTTCACTCCCATACAGCAAAGCTGGTCGAAAGATAGAACGGTGCACTGCTAACTTAGTCTTGGTACTTACTTCCTTCTTGCAGAAGAGAGTAGATCTTAGCTGAGCACTCACTGCATTAGCTTTGCTGCACCTCGATTCCAGTTCTTTCGCTATGTTGCCATCCTGTGAGAAAATACATCCCAGGTACTTGAAACTGTCTAACTGTTCTAACTCTGTTCCTCCTATCTGGCACTCAATCTGTTTAAATATCTTTCCCACAGACATTACTTTCGTTTTGGAGATGCTGATCTTCATATCGTAATCTTTGCACCTGTGCATGAGCTCTGAAATATTAGTTTGCAACCTTTCAATCGAATCTGCCATTACAACTAGGTATCCGCATATGCGAGGCTGCTTATTTTGTTTTGACCTATTTTAATCCCGCCCTGCCATTCTACAGTTTTCAAAGTATGATCCATGAATAGTATGAACAACAGTGGTGACAGGTTAAAGCCTTGTCTTACCCTGAAACTACCCTGAACCATGAGCTTAATTTGTCATCTACTCTAACTGCTGCCTGACAGTCTACGTAGAGCCCTTTAATTGCCTGCAGAAGTTTGCCTCCTATACCATAATCTTGAAGAACTGACAGTAGCTTCCTCCTAGGAACACGGTCATAAGCCTTTTCCAGATCTATGAAACATAGATACAATTCCCTGTTCCACTCATAGCACTTTTCCATTACCTGCCGTAGGCTAAAGATCTGGTCTTGACAGCCTCTAAGAGGCCTAAACCCACACTGATTTTCATCTAACTTGTCCTCAATTAATACTCGCACTCTCCTTTCAACAATACCGGAGAATATTTTGCCTACAACGCTAATTAAGGAGATACCTCGATAGTTGTTTCAATCTTTTCTGTTTCCATGTTTGAAAATTGGCGTGATTACCGCTTTCGTCCAGTCAGACGGAACCAGTCCCGATTCCCACGCCTTCTCAATTATCCTGTGTAACCATTTGAGACCTGATATTCCACTGTATTTGACGAGTTCCGGCTTAATTTCACCCACCCCAGCCGCTTTATTGCACTGTAATCTACTGACTATTTTCTCCACTTCTCCAAATGAGATCCTGTTTCCATCATCGTTCCTATCCCATTCTACCTGAAAATCTGACACATCATTGAACGTTTCACCTACATTGAGCAATTCTTCAAAATATTCCGTCCATCTGCTCAAGGCATCCACCGGATTGACTAGCCGCTTTCCTGACCTGTCCAAAACACTTGTTAATTTCTTCTTCCCTCCCTTTCGAAGATTGCTAATTACGCTCCAAAACGGTTTTCCCGCGGCTTTAACTCAGAAAAACCGCAGGACAATCAATTAACCGAAAATCCACTCGTTTTGGGAACTACTACACCTCCAATGGTCGGTGTATCTTGTCGAACGAAACACTAAGCAACCAATGTACAGTTGTCGTTGTTGGTGTGGTGCATTTAGGATCCTTACAACATTGGTGTTTTGTTGTTTGTAAATGTTTGTAAAGTCTATGGGACTTAACTACGGGGTCATCAGTCCCTAAACTTACAAACTACTTATGAACTACCTAATCCTAAGGACGGCACAAATATCCATGCCCGAGGGGGGATTCGAATCCCCGACCGTAGTGGCCGTGCTGACTGTGACTGGAGCGCCTCAATCCCCTCGGCCACCGCGGCCGGCGGTGTTTTGTTGTGATTTCACGTAAATGAGCTTTATAACATCCTCCCCAGTTGACACAACCTTCTTAGATATTTAGGATTAGTGCATAGGAGAAAAGAATGGTCTTTGTCTGTTACGGTGAGTTCGTAATTTCCTATAAGACATATTTCTGTTGAATATTGAATGTCTGTCACCAAAATATCCACACAGATACATGAGTCGAAATCGATTTTACTATGTTTCTGTCTTAAGAGACATGTCCTTTTCCATATTATCAAGGGACAATAACCATGTGGATTGTTGTTCTAGTCGCTCCTTGATGAACCACTTGGGAAGTTAACTAAGAAAAAAAGGTAACAGATGTCTCATGGTATCTCACCTACATTATCTGTGGAAACAGGGCTTAATGTTAAAACAGTGCCCACTGGGCTTAATCATTAAGTCACTGGCCTCCTGATTTATGTAAAGAAAAACAAATGTTGTTTTGTTACTTGTTCCTTCTGGTGTGAAATCAGTGACGTTGATATCACACATATTGTACGTCAACAGTTCCTTACTCTAGGTTGATAAAGTAAATTTTTATACAAATATTTGGAACAACATGAAATACAATAATACTTCAAATTAAATTTATACACAGAAATTTGATAATAAATGAGGTGTGAATACTTCTTTCTCATCCCGTTTTGAGATGTTCGTTAGCTATTAAATTTTCAGTATCCTGTAAATACTTACCAATATTCATCAGTTATAGAGATTTAACGTGAGATAATACACACCTCTGAGGCATTATTCTTTGTTGCCTGGTCCTCGAAACAATTTAAGTTCAAATCAGAATTTTGGAATTGCCTGTCTACGACAAGAGAACATTCTCAGGCGTAAACATATTGTATTGATAAAACTTTGTGGGTATGTAGACAGGTCACATTAATACAATATACAAATATATAGTATGTTTCTGCTCCATTTGACTCTTAAGAGATTAAGTACGCCTTGACTTGGGGTGTGTAATGTTTCGTTTCTACATCTACATGGGATACTCTGCAAATCACATTTAAGTGCCTTGCAATCTCGAGTCTGGCTGCACATCACGATGACCAGATTAGAGTCTGGATACACCACGGCGAGACGTTCTCGAACAGTTGCCATATAGAAAGATAATCTTGTTCAGTAGCTGATATCATGATTTGTGTTGGTATTGCATTCCATTCCTGAACCAGCTAATACGCATTAATGCTACACTAATAAGACAGCGTCGCATCTCTGTACAGATGGATCCTGTTGTCATTCCATAACTTCGGAGTATGCCGACGCCCACATTGTAATGTTCAAAACTTCTTCGTCCCCTATCAGATTTCTTGCTGTCTTGGCCTCAGTGTTCTCCAGATCTGAAATCTCTCGCTTATCGAAAACGTCTGATCTGTAATTGAGGAACGACTGGCCGGGTTACCCCAAATGTACACCATAAACAAATCCAGAGCCTTTTCAATAAAATCCCAAGGCGTGTAGCAGCAATTATAGCCAGCAAGGGCATCAGCACCCAATATTGATTTCATAATCTTCCTCACTTGACACTGGTATTTACTTTTAGCAATACAATCTTCGTGTAATGTCTAAAAAATCGCACTGCCATGTTTTACGGTCCACTTTAAATTTTCCTGTAGTTTTAAGGTTTTTTTTACAAAAATTTCGGACACAAATAATAAAAATTTATGGTCGATACGACTACGACTCTACTATTATGATAATATCCATACACCCAACACATAGTATTCTTTCTGACCGTATTTTAACAAACATGCAAAATTATTTGATATTTATGTTTAGCTTTAACAAACATACTCTTATTTGACCTTTTACCTCTTTGTACTGTTGTTTTAATATCTCTCCCAAATATTCATTATCTTTTTACCGTTAAAATATTGTTACCTGTCTTGCTTTGGAAATTTGTTGAAGTCTATTTTTTTTGTCTGTACTGGTTACGAATGACTAAATCCTGGAAGGAACGTAGCATACATTTGACTTTCGGAAATCAGTCACGTGCATTCCTCCCCCGAAACCTTGCCCGAAACTGTCTTTTGCATACACCATATTGCTTTGTGTATTTGCTGATTTTCTTATTATAACTCAAGCTCCGTCATTTCAAAGCGATGGCGAACTGAAAGCTGTCAAAAAGACGTCGTTCTTAGGACAATAAATTGTAAACAAAAGTCTAAAAATGCCATGTTAGCAGATAAATCGTAACATCGATGGTACGAGAATTATGGATTACTCTCGCGGCTATTCGGCATATGGGTGGCGAATTAGTTTGTGATACAAGAACATGTTAGACGGTGGTTCGAAACTTGGTTGGAGCAGTGGCTCTGAGCGCTCGGTCGTAGGGTTGCCGACGTGGTAGCTCAGCGTGGTCGGTCAGAGAGTTCGCGCCGTCTGTAACTAAAAAACTGACTGAACGATGAAACAATCAAAATCAAACAAAAACCAACGACCACATAGGACCAATCCAACCGGAGAACCACGTAAAAGAAAGGAAAAGAAAGAGTGCTCAGTGCAAAATTCTCAACAAACAACCCAAAACAAACATGAACAAACGAACACAAATCATCGATCTACCTGAAGAACAAAGAAATATAAATAAAAATAATTAAAAACCGTCAATGTCATTTTTTTTACCTTTATTCCTAATAGGTTTTCGCACACTCTTGTTACCTGATTCCGAGTTGTTCAAAGGTAACAGCGCTTTCTCTGTAAAGTGAATTTCTTCTTGGTACATCGGCGATGTATCTATCTGCCTTGCGACTGTGGAGCGCGCGCCCTCTGGCAATGGGGAGTCAGTCGGTGGATAGCGAGAGGTGTGTTGTATGCGGGATGTGAGGTATAACTGGCACGGCTCGGAGTGAAGTACGCCCGAGGATCGGCAGTTGGTGGTAAACACATTGGGTGGCAGAAAATTTCCACTCGGGCATTGTCACCCCGGGGAGGTTGGATGAGAACCAGGGAGCGCCGAGAGTGATGAGGTGCCTAAGTCTCATCGGGAACCATGCCGTCGATTAACGGTGAGAACCGTCCTTGTGGGTTGCACTAGCAGCGGTTGTACCTGGAAGGAAGTTCCAATACATACGTGCTCGGTGCATGCGTACTGAACTTGTTGGGTTGCCTCGCTTAGTACTATCCCTACTGCACGGTATATTCATTTGTGACCGTGTTGTGTGCTGATTTATACTGGAGTAATAATTTAAGCGTCCTGCTATTGAAGAGAAAGTTCAGTTATGAACTCTGGATTCTCAATTTGAATCTCCCAGAAGCTGTTCACCGTGCACGTTTATGTTGTACAGCCCGTGCATGGCGGTCGTGGATTGGTGAGACACATTGAAGCGTGTGATATTGTCTACCAATTGCTTCTGAGCATTGAGTGGGAAGCCATATCGACCATTATTCTATTCTTTATTATGCTTGTAAACTCACATAAATTAATCATAGAGTAGAAACTGTTATGTGTTAGTAATACAACTACGATTATTGCTCCATTGTAGTATATACCGAGTTGCTATTTGTTGTAGGGCGTTACGTTAAAATTTGCAAATGTGTTATAGTGAAGTTGTTTTGGTGTTAATTTGGCTAATGACGGATTCTCGATCTGCAAGGATGTAATATATCCTTAACACCTAGGTGTTACGGCCAAACTGTCAGGAAACATTCCTCACACACAAAGAAAGAAAATATGTTACGTGGAAATGTGCCCGGAAACGCTTAATTTCCATGTTAGAGCTCATTTTAGTATTTCTATTTAAATGTAAATTAAAATAATTCGTGCAGACAATTGTCAAAATACTCAAGGCTAGAACATGTGCCTTTACAAGTACGACACAACATGTGGTTCATGCACGATGGAGCTCCTACATATTTCAGTCGACGTGTTCGTACGCTTCTCAACAACAGATTCGGTGACCGATGGATTGGTAGAGGCGGACCAATTCCATGGCCTCCACGCTCTCCTGACTTCAACCCTCTTGACTTTCATTTATGGGGGCATTTGAAAGCTCTTGTCTACGCAATCCCGGTACCAAATGTAGAGACTCTTCGTGCTCGTATTGTGGACGGCTGTGATACAATACGCCATTCTCCACGGCTGCATCAGCGCATCAGGGATTCCATGCGACGGAGGGTGGATGCATGTATCCTCGCTAACGGAGGACATTTTGAACATTTCTTGTAACAAATTATTTGAAGTCACGCTGGTACGTTCTGTTGCTGTGTGTTTCCATTCCATGATTAATGTGATTTGAAGAGAAGTAATAAAATGAGCTCTAACATGAAAATTAAGCGTTTCCGGACACATGTCCACATAATATATTGTCTTTCTTTGCGTGTGAGGAATGTTTCCTGAAAGTTAGGTCGTACCTTTTTGTAACACCTTGTATCTTACGTGTTAAGGATGCACTGGTAGACCTAATTTAAGTTGGCATCTTAAGTGCTTATGAAAATTCATCGATAAGATGGTGCAGGATCAGAAACTGGCAATATATTGAAAACAATTTATTTTCCCGTCACAGTTGCACTATTTAGGAGTTGGTAACTAGTTTCGGACTTGATTGTTACATTTTCAAACCGTTGGTCTACAAAAAGAGAGTTACTAGCATTAAGTTTCACTGTTCATATTAAAAAAACCATAAAATCAGCAGTTGGTATTGATGCTAGAAAACTCAAATTTGCAGGTTTACCTTATTCCAACCGTAATAATACACTGCATGAAGCAAATGACTGATAAAACTGTACGTTGTCCACTGTTAAAAATTACATTAAAATTTAAAATCGGTTAAAATAGATGATGCATCCACAGGCCTCCAACGTGTACTGTGCATGTCAACGTCGTTTAGGTGATACCTCATGCCTCCGTTAGAGGCCGACACCTGTGTTGTGCCTTACAATAGTGTTGGCACCATTATAGACGATTAAAAATAAAATACATTGACGTTTTTACATAAAATTGTGCTATCGGTCTGCAAAACGACCAGCGTCATAATTTAGGTATTAACAGGAAAAAAGTAAAATATTAAAAAAAAAAAAGTTCAACTTTTAGTGCTTTAGGTCTGACAAAACGGTTCTCAAATATGAATTACATGGTCGATTTCTGTAAGGAGTCATTGTTGGTGAACGTCGTTTGTATACAATATGCGCGCCGCAGCTGAACCTGAACAACACGTCCTCGCCGCGAGGCCCCTGCGGCCATACTGATCCAGTACACCACGAAGAGTTATTACAAGTCTGGGCTTTAATTCTCGTACCTTTGATAGCACGTGTTACCTGCTAATGTGGCATATTTAGTCCCTGCATTGTGATTTATCATTCTAAGAACGACGTGCGTTTGTTAATTCTTCAATACTCCATGGCTTTGAAATGACACATCGTGAATTATCATAAGAAAAACATAAAATACATAAAATACAGGAAGCGAGAGAGTTCTGGGCGAGGAATATCACGTGATGCCTGGCTTACGTAAAAACAAGAGACGGCTTAAAACGCCGTTAATTTGCAAATATGTCTGTAACGGTGCGAGTTACGACAAATACATAACACAGGAAAGCTGTAGAGAATTTTCTCCGGTACAAACTCGGTTACTGAATTTTCGTGCCACATGAACGGTTTGTTTGCAATTACAATTACATTACAAACGGCTCAAAAATGTTCAAATGTTTGTTAAGCTTATGGGACTTAACTGCGGGATTATCAGTTCCTAAACTTCCAAACTACTTATAAAATAACTTATACTACACAAACTTCCATGCCCGAGGGGGGCATTCGAACTCCCAACGGGGATCGGCCTCACGTATCGGAGCATAGCGCCTCAATCCGCTAGGCCACTCCACCGCGGCAGAGCAAACTTGTAGTGCATTTTCTCCTCTACAAGTTTGTTTATTCAATTTTCGTGTCATATGAACCGTTTAAATGCAATTAAAATTACTTTACAGATGGTTTTTTTGTGTTATTAACGTATTTTTTGTCCGAAATGTTTGAAAAAGGGGGGTTGTGGTCTCTGGTGCCCAATAATTATGTCTGTAAAATTTGGTGCTGATCGGGTGAACGGTTCGACCTCAAATGTGGGAATACGTTACAGACAGACGGATAGACAGATAGACAGACATCGTCAAATCGCCGTTATTTTTGCAAATATCTCTGAAACGATACGAGATACGAGGAAAAAGTAAAGATAGCAAACTTATAGAGCATTTTCTCCTCTAAAAATTCGTTTGTTCAATTTTCATGTCAGATGAACGGTTCGGCCGTTAGTTTCATTTACATTTCGAGCTCTCAAAAGGCAATCTCAAAGGCTCACTACCGTAACCTATAGTGAGCCAAAATTGATTGTATAGTTCAGTTGGGCCATGAAGATATTCGTTTAGTTTTAAACTTTACCCCGGGCCTAGATTATGTTTATTATTGTTTTGAAACACGTTAATGAATGAACAGCCGCATCACAACCTGAGGTCTTTCTATTGCTACATCGTCATTAATATCATTGTTTAATAACTGTAACAAACATGAAGCGGCGGATTGCGAGCGTCCTACCATCAAGCACAGGCGTACTCAAGCAACGCTCAAGTCGGGCATTCCGCCTAGCGGGCGGCCGTAGAGTGCACGGGCAGCGAGCGTGCAATTGTTGTCAGTCGCTGCGTGAACAAACCTGTTGCCTCGCATAGTGACAGCCGCTATTACGAAATGGATTCAGCGGAGAAGAGACCAAGTTGTAATGAAAACTCCGGGCAACGAGAATTTCAGCGGTTTCTTGTGCAAATTGGAGAACGAGCAACATGTTTAGTATATCGACATTCTGTGAGCGCTGATGACCACGATGTTGAGCGCCCTAAAGCTCCAATAACAACAACAATCCACATTCTGTGATAGCAAATATATATAATGCCGAGCGACACAATTCCAAACACTGTTACGTGTATAACAATGTTCAGGGACCCGAGCGTGTGAGGTTAATTGAAAAGTTAAGGAATTCTTCGGCTATGAGGAAGCCTAGTTTATATCAATAACATTAATTCAGCTAATAATATCATTAGAGTTATATTACAATATTATTTACCCAGCACTTTTATTTCTAGGAATTTGAAGCTACAAACGATGGTGCAGTAGCAGCAAGCTTTAAAATATTGCTTATATAAATGCTCGGGCACTTCGCTGACTCTCCCCTGGGACGTTAGTGAAAGAATGCCTCAAGAGTGCCAGTGAATCCGTATGTCCTCTAACTAAAGCAAAATAAATGAAACGGACCACATCTCACCTAGCACATTGCAGTGATAGCCGCTGACTTTTGTATTCGATGGCACTACAAATATAACAACGAGCATGTTATAGATTCTAAATAATTCATCACATTTACATCTTTGTTTACTCACAGCCCCTTAAGCATTCCGACTATATTAAAATACTAGCTGAAAATTTCACCTATCGGAGCACAAAAGAGGAGAATATGTATCTATTTAAAAGACTCTAGCAGGAAAGTGTGGCAATAGCTACCTCAGTCGTCATTCCACCTTTCTCAATAAATTTTTGCCACACGAATATATTTTCGCTCTTTTACCACAGAACATGAAAAAACCATTTTGGATAAACGGGATTACTGCCGGATGTATGCGTCGTTCTGGCACAATATTTCAGCCGCGTAACTCGCTGCCTCCTTCAGGTGCTACCTGAGACTGCCGTTTTTGGAGGACCTTGTCCAGTATTTATACCCAGCAGACGCTAGGCGCTTTATCTGCGGTCCCCGCCCACCTGGCGCTGCTTGTAGGGTGTTGTCTCATCCCTGGCGTTCCGTAGGATGTCCGCGCCCAATCGGTCGCCATCTGTGGCAGCGGCAACTCTCTGATGCCCCTCCCGCGTTGGGTGCTCCCACCGCGGTCCGCGCCCATCTGGCACTGCTCCTGAGGTTTTGTGGCTTCCCTTGTGCTCCGACGGACGTCTGCGCCCATCTTGTCCACCATCTGTGGTCGGCGCATCTGTCTGAGGCCCTTCTGGCGTCAGGCCTCTGATCTTGGTCCGCGCCCGCCTAGCGCCTCTCTTGAGATGTTCTGGCTGCCCAGATGCTCCAATGGACGTCCGCGCCCAGCTCGTCCATCATCTGTGGTCAGGACAGCTGTCTGAGGCCTGCCTGGCGTCAGGCACTCTGTTCTTGGTCCGCGCCCAGATGGCGCCGCTCCTGAGATGTTGTGGTTGCCCAAATGCTCCAATGGACGTCCGCGCCTGTCTTGGCCGACATCTGCTGCTATGGCAGCTGTTTGAGGCGCGTCTGGTGTCAGGCGCTCCATTCTCGGTCCACGCCCACCTAGCGCCACTTCTGAGTTGTTTCTACTTCTTGAGGAGTTATTTGTTTCCTTCCGTTGGGCCTTAACAAGTTCCAGAGCCGGACTGCACGTTGTGCTTAGCTGGTAACTACTATCTCAGTTTATTAGGTTGTCAGTGACCTTCATTTCGATGGCCTCCTTTATGATGCTGTCCCAGAATCTTGGGGTCTGTGTCACAATTTTGGTTTTGTCATAGTCCTTCGAGTGGCCAAGCTCCAGACAGTGCTCTGCTATGGCTGACGTGGTTGCCTGTCCGAGTCTGGTGCACCTCTGGTGTTCTTTGCACCTTATATTCACCGTCCTGATTGTCTGGCCGATGTAAGACATCCCACACTGGCACGGGATGCTGTAAATGTGCACTAGAGTTTTCAAGACTCCATTCTTCTGTGCTGGGTGGTGGCAGCTACTGGCTTGAAGATATAAGTCAGTGTGGGTGGGTTTTCGATACACACTGTGCCCCAGAGTGCCATCTGCCTTCCTCTTGACCAGGACATCAAAGAATGGGATCATACTTCTCTACCTCCATGGTGAATTTTATACTCGGGTGGCGTGTGTTTAGGTTTTCCAGGAACTTCTCCAACTTCTCCCTGCCATGGCGTCAAATGACAAATGTGTCATCAATGTACCTGAAGAAGCACTTGGGTTGATAAGTGGTTGATGCAAGTGCCTCCTCTTCGAACCTTACCATGAAAAGGTTGGCTACCACTGGTGATAATGGGCTGCCCATTGCCACTATTTCCGTTTGCTTGTAAAACTGACCCCCATAAAGAAAATATGTCGAGGTCAGTCCATGCTTGAACAAGTCAAGCAGGGCCCCATCAAACTTTTCCCCGATGAGATTGAGTGAGTCAGTCAGTGGCACTCGTGTGAAGAGCGACACTACATCGAAACTGACCAATATGTCTGAGTCCACAGCGTGTAGCTGCCTCAGGCGTTGTAGGAAGTCCTCCGAGTTCCGAATGTAGTGGGTGCATTTACCCACATAAGGTGCCAGTTTCTTCTCCAGGTATTGTGTAGTGGGGTAAGTTGCTGCACCGATGTTGCTGACAATAGGTCGGAGAGGGACTCCCTCCTTATGGATCTTGGGGAGTCCATAGAGTCTAGGTGGTACAGGTTCAGGCGCTTTGGCCTGAAGTTTCTTGATGAGCTGTTTGGGTAGACCTGTCTCCTTCAGCAACATCCGGATCTTCTTGTCCACTTTGTCTGTGGGGTCACCACCTAGAGGTTTGTATGCAGTGTCCTCCAGAGGTTGTTGCACCTTGCTTTCATACTCCAACTTGTTTATGATGACTGTGGAGTTACCCTTATCAGCTGGCAGAACTACAATGCTGTTTTCCTCCCGTAGCTGTCTGAGTGCCGCTCTCTCCTCGCTCGAGATGTTGCATTTGGCGGGCTTTGTCCTGGTGAGTGCCCTGCATGGCTCCCTGTGGATCTCTTCAGACACACTGGAGGGTAGTGTGTTAACCACTTCCTCAACTGCACTGATGAATGCAGCCACAGTTACGCTTCTGGGAGTAACTGTAAAATTGAGGCCCTTGCTGAGTACTTTTGAAGTGGCCTCATCAAGCTGCTTGTGAATCAGGTTGACCACCGTTCTAATGTTCCCGTCCTGTTGTAACCTCTTGTTGAGGCGCTCAAACTTGGCCTGTTGACATGCTGTTGATTTCCTCATGGTGCATTCAGCCAAAGACCAGGAAGCACCATAATCCTGGTCCCAGTCTTCTCGGGTTAGGATAGCTGCTATGGAAAGGTGGAGGTACAGCAATTCCCTGGACGAGACATCAAGTCGATGGCGCATGTCACGCACTCTTTCTCTTACCAGCGCAAGGCAAGGAAGGTGGCATACCTACCGTATGCTGGTCCTATTTCTGCCAAGATCAGCAGAATTCTTATGAAGTATGACAGGGCCGGCGCAAGGCACGTGCGAAACGTGTGGCCGCACGGGGCGGCACTTTCCGAGGGGCGGCAAATCTGCCGCCCTCCCCTTTCTTTTTATTTTTTTCTCCCTTGACAAACTCAAAATTCATGCCCAAGAGGGGATTCGAAAACAAACCTCGGAGGGAGCGACTGGAACCGTCGCATGGCATGACGCCTCGACTACATGTCGTCCGCCCCTGTTGAACAAGGGAAGGAAGGAGGACTAATTTCTTCCTCGTCACTATAGCAGCATCGTCGCGTTTGCTGGAGGAACTGAGAGGGGGAAGCAGTCTGGCGTGCACGCCAGTATTCTTATGAGTGGAGCGCTGTCAGCCTGTTATGTGCCGTGCGTTTGCTCACAACTAATTTTGCAGAAGACGAAATGTAATTTGGAAATTCGAATGCAATGTTCGATACTGCTATTACATTTTAAGCCTGAAGCAATTTTGCTAAGCCCGTCAATGGCAGTTTCCGAGTGTTTTATTGTTCCTGCATTATGGAAATAAATAGTTGAACATTACTACAGTCAAACATGTCCAACACCTACAATGGCTAGAAGTTTTCCGAATGGGTAAATATGCTGCGAGTAATTACAAGGGATAAAGACATTGGTAGTAAGCCTGGCATAAGTTGGGTCTCGACGTATTTTTGAAATTTTTGCTATCCGTTGCTGAATGATAGTCTGTCGTTTTGGTTTTTGAGCTATGAAACACCTGTCTTCGCATGCATGAACAACAATTAAACTCTGACCGGCAATTTTGTTTGACAATACTACTAGCACGATATCAATTGGCAACATTTATTTACTGTATAATGCGTGTGAATCCATGTTTCATCTAAGTAAACTACTAGTCGCTTTGATTCTGCTGAAAACCTGAGAAAGTATGGTCTTTTAGCAAGAATGCCCTCTCGTCCGCATGAAACAAAATGTTAATTTTGACACCTTCTAATACGTAATCCACAGACAGAACATTTGAACATTTTTTGTAAATTCCCAAGGCTTATTAAAATTAGCTAGATTTCTTCTATCAGGTTTGACTCCATTTTTGAGCTGGTGCCTAGCGACTGTTTTGTACAAATCTGTAGAGAATGTCACCAATCAGTCGCAATTTTCGTTTTTATTTTCCAGATCTACATAGATTTCGGACACAGTGTGGCTATTCTCAATGCTTTGAGTTATGATAACATCTATAACGTCATGCTGAACGTAACAGTCAACGTGACGGTTTAAATGTAAGCACATATTAAAAGCTTTGAGATTGGACATTCAGTGGCCAAGACGGGGTAGATCTGAAAAGTAGAAAGAAAAATAGCGATTGATTGTTGACACTTCCTACAGATTTGTTTAAATAAAATTCCACTAACTTTCGTGTTAAAACGGGGGGGGGGGGGGACGGCAATTTAGCAGCCAGCACGGGGCGGCACTTGGGCTAGCGCCGGCCCTGAAGTATGATATTAAGAGCATATTCTGCCCACCTGCCAAAATTGGGACAATGCTGGGGAGTGTGAAAGATGACCTGGGGCTACGTAAACCAGGCATATACAGCATCCCGAGCCAGTGTGGGATGTCATACATCGGCCAGACAATCAGGACGGTGAATATAAGGTGCAAAGAACACCAGAGGTGCACCAGACTCGGACAGGCAACCAAGTCAGCCACAGCAGAGCACTGTCTGGACTATGACAAAAGACAAAGATTCTGGGACAGCATCATAAAGGAGGCCATCGAAATAAAGGTCACTGACAACTTAATAAACCGAGATAGCGGTTACCAGCTAGGCACAGCGTGGAGTCCGGCTCTGGAACTTGTTAAGGCCCAGCGGAAGGAACCAAATAACTCCTCAAGAAGTAGAAACAACTCAAAAGTGGCGCTATGCGGGCGCGGACCGAGAATGGAGCGCCTGACACCGGATGGGCCTCAAACAGCTGCCATAGCAGCAGATGTCGGCCAAGACGGGCGCGGACATCCATTGGAGCATCTGGGCAACCACAACATCTCAGGAGCGGCGCGAGCTGGGCGCAGACCAAGAACAGAGCGCCTGACGCCAGGCAGGCCTCGGACAGCTGCCCCGAGCACAGATGATGGACGAGCTGGGTGCCGACGTCCTTCGGAGTAGCAGGGAAGTTTCAACACCTCAGAGGAAGCGCCATGCGGGCGCGGACCGCGAATGGAGCGTCCGATGCAGGAGCGGCCTCAAACAACTGTTATAGCAGCAGATGTCGGCCGAGGCGGGCGCGGACGTCCGTTGGAGCATCTGGGCAGCCACAACATCTCAGGAGAGGGGCGAGGCGGGAGCAGACCAAGATCAGAGTGCCTGACGACAGAAGGGCCTCAGACAGCTGCACTGACCACAGATGGTGGACAAGGTGTGCGCGGACGCCCGTCGGAGCACAAGGGAAGCCACAACACCTCAGGAGCAGCGTCAGACGGGCGCAGACAGCGGAGGGAGCACCCAAATCAGCAGGGGAATCAGAGAGTTGCCGCTGCCACAGATGGCGGCCGATTGGGGCGCGGACGTCCGACGGAACGCCAGGGAAGTGACAACACCCTACAAGCAGCGCCAGGTGGGCGCAGACCGCAGACAAAGCGCCTAGCGTCTGCTGGGCATAAATACTGGACAAGGTCCTCCAAAAACGGCAGTCTCAGGTAGCACCTGAAGAAGGCAGCGAGTTACGCGGCTGAAATATTGTGCCAGAACGACGCATACATCCGGCAGTAATCCCGTTTATACAAAATGTCAAGATCTCGCCGGGAAAGCATGAAGAATTACATGATAAAACCAGTATCGCATTATAATGCATTTTTGTTACGCAGCATCATCCATTCACTGCAACTTCTACATATTATGCTTGTCTCTCACTGTCCCCTTTTTCTAAAATGTTCAAATGTTTGTAAATCTGTTGGACTTAACTTCTTTGATCATCAGTCCATAGGCATCGAACCTACTTCAACTAACTAACCTAAGGAGAACACAGACACCCATGCCTGAGGGAGGACTCATGCCTCCTATGGCGAGCAACCACATGGTCCACAGCAAGGCGCCTGAAACCGCTTGACCACTCCACCGCAGTCACCCTTTCTCCCCCATTGGCACATTTCCCTGCCTGTATCTCCCATGGTCCATGTCTTTAATCCTTTCTCTTGATTCCTCTTACCACTGTGTTCTACACTTTCACTGTATCTCTGGCATTGTCTATACCATATTAATATTCTATCACATGCCTCTGTCATTTTATTTCTCCCAGACTACTGTCTATTTCTTCACTCACCATTGTCTCCTCTCTTCACATGTTGTCGCAGAAGAATTACTAGTATTCCTAAACATCAGACCGAGAAAGTTCCATACATGGGTATATGGCATGGGGTAAAATGGAGAAAATGTTTGTTCTTAAAGTTTGCTTTTTTAGAGGATCCAAAACCCGAACGCTGATGTATGAACCAGACTCATGTATCTTTCTCACTGCACTGCCACATTTCTAACTTTCCCTCCCACTGCCTTTATCTGTTCTACTGCCACTGTATACCAGCCCTCCCCACACTATAACTATGTGCTCTGTCTTTCCCTCTCACTTGCACCGTCTTCTCTTTTTTCCACCGTCACGACCTGCTATTCACTCTCCGCACCAAAATGCGCGAAGAAGTTGGCATGCCAAAATATTTGGTGAAGAATACGGAATAAGTTCTGAGGGAGCTTGTTCACCAATCTTCTTAACGGGAACATATTTGCCGTTTTTGTGCTACGACAAGTACATATTTTTCAGCTAGAACATTTATTTTGCTTGCAGCCGCCGGGTGAGATGCTTACGTAAATCAAAACTGTGAATCAGTAAATATTTGATAACATCTTGCAATGCTTCGATAGCTTTATTGACAATAATACATTGTCTAGAGAAATACCGTCTCTAATGACCACGCTGTCGACTGGACGTAAAACACCACCAAGCTGCTAGAGAAAACGTTAAGATGTGCATTATCAACTGTTTTCACAAAATCCAGTTATTAAAATGCAATGATAAGGATATCGCAACGGCCGCCTCGCCCGCTTGGACAAAATAGGCGCACCACGCCTGATATTCAACCGAGTGTTAAACCAATAACTCGATAACGCAATGAGATTTTTTGTTCTCTCAGTTTTGAATAAAAAATTAATATATTCTCTGAATTCCATACGCCTTTATGTATAAGCTGATATCATTGATACGCAAACTCTACACATTGTGTTTTTACCTCTGCACACAGTGTAAAATATGTTACAACACACAAGTTTGCTTGATGCTGCATATTAACTGCGACAAACAGCGAAAATAAAATCAATGCGTTATTGATCAAAAGATGAGCCTGTCATATTCGTAAAAATAAAATTCCTACTTAAGAGTCAAGTATTTGAAATTCAGTGGCTTTAGATTCGTCTGAACTTAATCTCTCAGCACAAATGACACTTTTAGAACCCAAATATCGTTGTCTATCGAATTTATCTTGATAACGGATAATGATTTTCCAAATCGGAAAGATTACATTTGGTAAATAAATGTTATACAATATATTATCTAAACTTGAGCCATTTGGTATGGTTATTTGTTTAGGCATTTACGTCCTACAGAGCAAAAGCAAAAGTGCAGGAAAAAAAATAAATTTTTTTTTAAAAAAATACAGATTTCCTGGGCTTCAGGAAGTGTGTAACATTTAAATTTTGCAGGCCAAGAACTATCCACAAACCTTTACTCTATTTTAGAGGATATTAATACTGTGCGCGGTATGAGTAGTGCATTTTATATATGATAACAATCAGCAATTCCGAAACCGAATATTTGAGTACGTCAGAGCCAATAGGTCAGTGTTATACTTGTCTTAAAGATTCTGCGACTACAGTTCGAGCTTATGGAATATCGCCTGAAAGGACACAACACAGTGATTAACGAAAAGTCGTGGAGTAAAACGAAAGTGGTATACGGTGTTCCGTTGAAAATTGTTATGTGCCCCTACTGTTACTTGTCTTTATAAACCATTTAAGAGACAATCTGAGCAGCTCCCTTAGACTGTTAGCGGATGATGCTGTTTTTTAACCTTTAGTAAAGTCACTAGTAGATCAAAAGGAACTGCAAAATTATTCCGATAAGATATGTACAGGGTGCAAAAATTGGCAATTGATACTAAATAGTGAAAAGTAAGAATTCTTCCATTTGAGCAGTAAAAGAAATCCGTTAAAGTTCATTTACACGATAAATCTGTCAGATCAGCTGCCCGTAAATCTGAATAAATTGCAATTACGCCAAACTTTAATTGGTAGGAACAAATAGAAAATATCGTAGGGAAAGAGAACCAAAGGAAACATTTCATTGGCAAAACACATAGAAAATACAATATTTCTACTAAACAATCTGTCTACACTACACTTGTCCGCCCTGTTTTGGAGTGTTTCTGAGCATTGTGGGATCCCCACCAACTGGGACTAACGGACCATAATGTTTAGAGCAGGTCCGCTCGTTTTTTATTACCGCGATAATGGAGAGTGTGTCATATAATGATTAATGAGCTGGTGTGGAAATCATTACAAGAAACGCGTTATTCGTTGCGGTAAGATTTATTTGCGTTATTTCTTTGAGCAACTTTCTTCTCAAATTGCAAACGTATTTTGTTAACAATTATCTACATAGTGAGACTTGATAATAATAATAATAATAAGAGTAATCAGATAGAAAAAGGAAAAGTTCGGGATTCCCTCTTTCAGCGCGGAGTTAGACAATGGAACCGTAGAGAAATATTATGAGAGCAGTTCAATTACCTCTGCCAGACACTTATTTGCGATTTGCAGAATAAACATTGCTATTATTTATTACTTTTCGTCAGTTTACCTAGTGAAAGTACTTACAACAGTCCTCTAAGACCTTCACCATTAGTCAAAACAGTTAAATCGATTATAAAATCGAGTTAAGTGCCGCATTGGTAACAAACTGATCTCGTACTGTCTGCTGCCACATACCGCCAGTGTCACATGGTTCAGAGCTCAAAGTGGCATAATTTAATTTGTATGCATTTTCATCACCGGTTAAATTCTGAAATTCCGTTAAAGCTTCCGTTCTTTTAAGAGCTGTATTCTCGAGCATTTGGCAGATTACGTTGAAGCATCTGTTTTAAGAGTTTTGAACAGTGATGGACAGTTTATCACAGATCAGTCAGCTACCAGCTGTCCTTAGTAAAGCACTAGTGTAGTAGCGAATTGAAGTATTTGGTAGTTTTGTTTTCACTCTCTACGTACTTCAGTTTCAGTGGTAGGATGGATAGGGCGTGTGTGTGCTGTGTGTGGACGCAGGAGGAATTAGCCGCTGTTCGCGAACAGCTGAAAGTGCTTTCGGCCGCGCTCAGCCATCTGTAGGCTGCTGCCTCGACTTGTGGCGTGGGTCTCTGCTGTCGCGGCATCTTCAAGCGTACCGGACGCAGTTGATGGGCCCTTGTCGCAAGGTGAGTGGCAGGTAGCGCGTTCACGTCGCTCGAGGCGCAGAGCCAATGTGGAGGCTGGCCGTGTGGCATCTCCCGCTCATCTTGCCAGTGATCAGGTGGCCGGTCCTTGAGCAGAGTCCAAAAATGTTCAAATGTTTGTTAAGCTTAAGGGACTTTACTAGGGGGTCATCAGTCCCTAAACTTACAAACTACTTATCAACTACCTTATACTAAAGACAACACAAACATCCATGCCCGAGGTAGGATTCGAATCCCAAACCGTAGCGACCGTGCAGACTGTTACTGGCGCGCCGCAGACCGCTCAGCCACTACGCAGCAGAGTCCGAGCAGATACACGGGGGAGGTGGTCTGTTAGTAACTGGAAGCTCCAATGTTAGGCGCGTTATGGAGCTTAAGTCCAGAGCCGGAGAGAATTCAAATGTGCACTCGTTATGTCTGCCGGGGAGTCTCATCCGAGATGTGGAGGAGGATTTGCCGGCGGCAATTTAGCGTACGGGGTGTTGTCTGCAAGTTTTTGCTCATGTCGGCACTAATGACACATTTCGCTTGTTGCTGTGCGCCTCGGTTACTCGGTTGAACAGTGGTAGAGTGTCAGCCTACAAATCCAAAGGTCGTGGGCTCGATCCCCGACAGGTCCTAGGATTTTTATCTGTCACTTTCCACTTCTTTCTCCTCTGGCAGTATTGCTCATGTGAAAAATACCGAGTAGCACCGTGGTTCGGAACCCACGTTAAACTGTAGGTCCCCCTATAAATTGGCTGGGTAAGTCAGTTCGAAGGTCGGAGGAAGGCAACGGCATACCACCTCCAAACAGGACCATGCCTAGTAAAGCACTGCGGTGTTCAAACCGATCTTCGGATTGTTGACTGCTTTACCTTTTTTTATGATGATATTGTCAGATCGTACGGGCGGCTGGTGGAATGGGTGAAGATTGCTGGATCGCGCGCGCGGCATGGAACCAAAGCATCCAACTTGTTCCCAGAGTAGAGCCGGGTCCTTTTTGTTTGGAGGCTAGTGGAAGGTCTAAACCAAAGGCTTAGTCGACTCCGTGACAGTCACGACTGCAGATTTCTGGACCTGAGTTATCGGGTGTGAAATTGTAAGTGTAAGTATCTTCTTGATAGATCAGGTGTGCACTTCACAAAGGAAGCAGCTACTCGGTTAGCGAAGCACTTTTTTTTTTTTTTTTAGCCTATGCGTTTTTTCAGAAGAAAACTCGTCTGTCGATATACAGCTTATGAGATCAGGTTACATTCAAAAGGACTGTTCAGGTGTCAAATTATTAGGAATAAATTTTAAAAGTGTTGGATCAAAGTTCACTAATTTACTGCATTGCTGCGCGCTCAATTAATACTCAGGACTGGGAGTTGGTGAATCCTGACGTTGGAAGCTCCGAAATATTTAGCGAAGAATGAGATGCGTATCACAAAGATAGATCAGGTACGATCGGAGGGGGTGTTCATTGCAGTCCACAAAAGTATTCCTTCTCCTGAGCTCCAAGTTGAGAGTAACTGTCAGGTTATCTGGACACGTGTAACAGGTATGGCCGAAATCAAGTTAATAGTTGGGTGCTTTTACCCACCATCAGGTTCCACCGTCACAGTGCTAGAGTCATTCAAAGAAAGTTTACGATTAGTAGCGGAAAGGTACCCGGACCATGCTTCATTAGTTGGGGGCGACTTCAGTCTGCCGAGAATAGATTGGGACGCTTATGCTTTCACTACAGGAGGTACAGACTAGCATTATTATGAGCTATTGTTGAGTACGTTTTCGAACAGTGCTTTGAGCAGATAAATCGTCAGCCTAGATGCAATGGAAATATTTTGGACATCATAGCTACAAATAGGTCAGACCTTGCATTGATGTTGCTATAGATACAGGGGATCATGATGTCGTCATAGCGACAATGGTCACCAAAGATAATAAATTGGTCAAGACGCCTAGGATAGTGTTTGTGCTAGAAAGAGCAGATAAGCAATTGTTAGCGTCCCACTTAAGGAACGAATGGACATCGTTTAGTTCTGGTACGGTGGACGTAGAGGAATTATGGGCAGAATGTAATTGCAATTTCAATAAAGCGCTGGAGAAATATGTGCTGACAAAGTGGATTAATGGTGTGAAAGACCCAACGTGGTTTAATAGTAATATTAGAAAAATGCAGAGAAATCAAAGGCAGTTGCACTCTTGGTTCTAAAAAGGTCAAGCAAATCAATTGTGACAAAAGTTAGTAGATATTCGTGCGTCTATAAAAATAGCAATGCGCGAAGCATACAATGTCGACCCCTATCATACCTTAGCAAATAATCTTTCCGAGAAACCGGGAAAATTCTGGTACTACGTAAGATCGGAAAGCGGATCAAGGGTGTCTATCGAGTCACTCGTTGATAATTCCAGGATAGTGAGAGAAGACAGTAAAATTTAACATTTAAGAAATCATTCACACAGGAAGACCTTGTAAACATAGCTTCATTTGATGATCGCACCAACTTCCTAATGGAGGACATAGGAATAGCTGGTGTAGAGAAACAGCTGAGAGAGATGAAAACAAACTAATCGACAGGTCCAAATCGGGTACCAATCAAAACGAAATCAAAAAGATTTAGATGTATCGTTTTTCCGCGAAGTACTACAGAAGAAAACTATAAAGAAAAATCATGTAAGCGGTTCGATGAATCCCCTGCTGAAAAAAGAAATATATATTCGTCGGGAAAGCGAACCCTGATAATACACTCTGTAGAATAACCGACGGAGCCCACTATCCAATCACTCGTTGATCATTCCTGGGCAGTAATAAAAGAAATCAAACGGAAAGCTGAAGTACTAAATTTAACCTTTAAGAAATGTTTCACGCAGAAAGACCACACAAATGTACTATCATTTAATCAACCCACTAACTCCCAAATGGAGCACATAATAATAGGTATTACTGGCTTAGAGAAGCAGCTGAGAGAGCTAAATACAAAAAAGTCTCTTGGTCCGGATGGAATACCAGTTCGGTTTTACTAAGAGTATTCAGTGGCATTTACCGATTACTTACCTTGCATTTATCGCAAATCTTTGATGCAGCGCAAAGATCCAAGCGGCTGGTAAAAGGCGCAGGTAACTCCCGTGAATAAGAAACGAAAATGAACGAACCCACTAAATTACAGACCTATATCATTAATATCAGTTTACCGTAGAATTTTTGAACATATTCTCATTTCTCATATAATAAATGCCCTTGAGACGGAAAATTTTCTGTCCATGCATCAGCACGGCTTTCGGAAGCATCAATCGTGCGAAACTCGGCTTGCCCTTTTCTCTGGTGATACCTTATGGGCTATGGATGAAGGATAACAGACTGCGTATTTTTCGGTTTCCAAAAGGCGTTTGACACGGTACCGCACTACAGACTGCTAACGAAGGTAAGAGCATATGAAATAGGTACACAAATGAGGGAACCCAGTAAGTTGTCCTCGATGGCGAGTTTCGTCAGGAGATCCTCAGTGAAGTTTTACTTTCGTTATTTTTTATCTGTGTAAATGATCTGATGGACTGCGTGAGATGCTATCTGCAACTGTTTGTTGATGATGCTGTGGTGTAGAGGAGGATGTCGTCAGTGAATGATTGTAGTAGAATGCACGATGACTTGGACTAAATTTCTAGGTAGTGTGAGGGACGGCAACTAGCGCAGAGAATGTAAAGTGATGCACATGAGAAGCAGAAAGAATCCCGTAATATTCCAATACAGAATTAGTTGTGTGCTGCTTGACAGTGACGTCAATTAAATATCTAGGCGTATCGCGGCACAGCGATATGAAATGGAACGAGCACGAGTGAAGTCGTGGGAAGGCGATTGGTCGACTTCGGTTTATTGGGAGAATTTTGGGAAGGTGTGATTCGTCTGTAAAGGAGACCTCCTATAAAACGCTTGTACGACTCCGTCTTAAATATTGCTCGACTGTTTCGGACCCACACCAGATTCATTTAAAGGAGGACATATGGGGAGTTTAGAGGCGGACGCCTAGGTTTGTAAGTGGTAGATTCGATCAATGCGTGTTACTGAAGTGCTTCGGGAACTCAAATGGGAGTTTCTGTAGGGAAGGCGACGCTCTTTTCGAGAAATATTGTTGAATAAATTTAGAGAGCCGGAATTTGTGGCGGACTGCAGAACGATTCTACTGCCGCCAACCTACATTTAGCGTAAATACCACAAAGAAAAGATCAAAGAGATTAGAGCTCGTAAGATGCATATAAGCATCCGTTTTTCCGTTGTTCTCTATAGGAGTGGAACAAGAAAGCAAGTAGCTAGTACTGGTACTCTCCGCCGTATGTAAATGTCTTCCGGATGGTTAAATTCCACCACCGACCATCTAGAGTTAGGATTTCCATGAGTTCCGTTAATCAGTCCAGTCAAATTCCGGGTGTTTCCTTCCAAAGTGCACAGTAGATTTCCTTCCGTATCCTGAAACAGAAATCTCAGCATGGTGGTGACGGCGCTTTAGACGCTAAGTTCCGTTCTTTCCTCATTTTCTTCTTCTATAATGGATTTAAAGAGCTTTTTGGACTTACACATTTTTGGGGCGATATGGTGCGAATTGCGAAGATCAGCTTGTTGAAACTATTTTATTTTACTTCATAAAACGTTTCAGCAGACCTTTCTGACATTCTCAGATGCTTTCATTTCATCTCGAAGACGAAGAAGTGAGAGCATCTGAAGATAGCAAGAAGCTTTGCTGAAACTGCTTATGAATTGAAGCAAAATAGTTTGAACAAAGTGATCTTGGCAGTGCACATAATAAAACTTTATGTCCGGTTAAGGTATTTAGATGTTCTTTAACTCGTGTATCTTTTTGTTTATAAAACTTTCGAACTAATAATGTATTATATCTGTGATTGTTGTAACTCTGTTCATTTACCAAACATCTCGTAACTGTCTTCCTTCTCCTAGAATTTATGCTATGTATATATTTGAGTGAAAATAACAACGCAAGAAACTCGGAAGTAAATTAAACTTTTTCAGTTTTATTTTTTTTTCTTCGAACCATAAATTTAGTTCTTAAATGTAGTTGTCGATAGTGAACGATTGAGATCCAAAATCTAGTCCCACGACAAGTTAACGGGTTACATCATATACATGTAACAAAAACCTTGAAAGCTACAATCACTTTGGTCCCTCAGCTGGAAATGAAAATTTCGGAAATTCAGCTTATTTAGATATTAGGTGTCGACTCTACGCGTTCCCGCTATCAACTGTAGTAAAATTACCACTAGTCAAATACAAAAATAGGTAAAGGTAGCTTGCTTCATTTTTCGCTCAAGAATAGTTCATCTATAGTATTACTTAGCTGTTCTTGTGGTCTTCAATCCAGAGACTGGTCTGATACAGCTCTCCATCGTACTCTATCCTGAGCAAGCCTCTTCATCTCCTCATAGAAACGGCAACCCACATTCATTTGAATCTGCTTACTATTTGCGTCTATTGATGTCCCTCTGCGATTTTTCCCTCACACCCTTCCCTCTATAATCAAGCGATAAACTAGATTTTAATACCAAAGATCTCCATTAACGTAAGTCACTACGACGTAGAACCCACCATCCTCTACCAAACTATGTTCCAACACTCAGTTCAATGACGTGTGTATCAGTAGCCAACACCGAAAATCACTACGGCCCTGTTCATCAAATTGCAGATTATAAATAACTTTTTCGTGGCGAATTATTTTCAAATTTCCAAAGGAACACCGAAATCCTACTCCAATAATTCATCTAAGCCAATTCAGATCACAACTCATGTGACTTCATGTCCATCACAACAAAAAAATCGGATAGAGCAGAAAATTATTTTATGTCCTTTTACGAAAACGAAACGACACAATGTACTCAAGATTAGCTACTCTTCTTTCTGTTACTACAATTAAATCAAAATTGAAAACTAGTGACACTGGCAACTCGCGAAAGTATTCGAATTGAAAGGGTAATGGATGCACTTCTCATCTGTAGCGCATCGAGTGAAGCACCTGCTAGAATTCCTGTAAAACGTAAGCACTAGCTATCACGCCGGCATATCGAGAATAGCTCTTACACCCTTCACCTCTCCTATCGTGATTGTCTGATTACTGATGTAAAAGTATAGGCGAATTATTCATTAAGACAATCGTATTTCGTCACCAATATTTCTATCACAACAGGACATATGATAACCTTCGATCTTTCTTCTTGTGGCCAGGTCACCGAAGGGTATTTGGTGCGCTTTCTTGCCAGTTCTCGGTGAATGACTGAGTAGCTCTCTATGGTACAAGATTTTTATAAAATACATTATGTGGCAAAGTGAATTAGATATGTAGTCAAATATTACTGTTATTAGAAACCTTGTCTCACGTGCTATGTTTTCATTATGACCAAATGGACCTTATTTTTGGAATATGCCTCGTACATGACTTCTTCTACATATGTCGTGTGGCATAGTCAGTAAGAGAAATTGGCCTACCAGAGAAATCAGACTTCATATATATGTCTTTACAGATAATCAATTCTCCCATGCATAATTCACTGCACGAAATTAGGAAAAAATATAAGACGAAAGTAGGTATCCTTGTCACTCAGCGTACACTGCCTACACATTATCAAACAGGACAAGAAATGAAGATATCTGCCGTTTCTTATTTACATATACGATTTAGGTGAAAATCTAAGTAGCTCTCCTGGTTGTTTGCAGATGACACCGTCATTCAAAAAATGTTCAAATGTTTGTTAAGCTTATGGGACTTAACTACGGGGTCATCAGTCCCTAAACTTACAAACTACTTATGAACTACTTACGAACGAGGACGGCACAAATATCCATGCCCGAGGGGGGATTCGAACACCCGACCGTAGTGGCACACCGTCATTTACCGACTAGTAAAATCATCTGAAGATCAAAACCAACTGCAGAACGATCTGAATAAGATATCAGTATGGTGTAAAAATTGGCAATTGACTCTAAATAATGAGAAGTGTGAAGTCGTCCACATGAGTACGAAACGAAATCCGTTAAACTTTGTTTACAAGATAAATCAATCAAAAGTGAAGTTCGTAAACACCGCAAAATACCTAGGAATTACTATTACTTCAGACTTAAATTGGAAAGAACACGTAGATAATATCGTGGGAAAGGCGAACCAGAGACTGCGTTTTATTGGCAGAACCCTTAAAACATGCAACAGAACTACAAAAGAAACTGCATACACTACGCTTGTCCGTCGATTTTTGGAGTTTTGCAACCCAGTGTGGGATCCTTACCAGGTGGTTTTGACGGAGGACATCGAAAGAGTCCAAAGAAGGGCAGCTCGTTTCGTATTGTCACGATACAGGTGAGACAGCGTTACGGAAATGATACAGGATCTGGGATGGTAATCATTACAACAACGGCTCTTATCTCTGCGGCGTGGGCTACTTGCGAAACTCCAATCGCCAACATTCTCCTCCGAGTGCGAAAATATATTCTTGACTCTCACTTACATAGGTAGAAATGATCATCAGAATAAAACACGAGAAATCAGAGCTCGAACAGAGAGATTCAGGTGTTCTTTCTTCCCGCGCGCTATTCGAGAATGGAATGGGAGATAAATAGTATAATTGTGGTTCGATGAACCCTCTGCCAGTCACTTAAATGCGATTTGCAGAGTATCCCATGTAGATGTAGATATTAGACAACATTAGGTACATTGGATGTAAAGGAGAACAAGTGAAGTTCAACGACAAATGTAAGGACAATTAAAAGTTATGGATAAGGTCTGGTAACACAAGTCACTGTCAGCATGCAAGAAGATAAAGGAATATCTGTCAGATAAAAATTGTAATAATATTGACACAATTTGTTGTGATAATTTCCATGCACAGAAAAAAAGTTATGAAAAAATCTGATCACACTAGTCACTGTCAGCGTGCATATCGTGGTAATTATAGACGGAGCACAACTCGGAGAGTATTTTATCGGGGATGGGGAAAGAAATCCGCGGTGCCCATCCAAACAACAATTCCCGACATTTTCCGGGATTGTTTTAGAGAAACCACGGAAAACTTAAATCAGGATGGACGATAGCGGGTTGGAATCACCGTCTTTTCGAATGTGAGTACAATGTGTCACCACAGCTCCACATCGCTCGGGTTTGCACACTAAAAGTTCTATCTGAAATAGATTTATATGTGGATCTGTATTCTCGTTATATAGTTCATACCGCAAAGCAATTCATTAATTTAGACAACGCATTCAATCCCAAAGGTTGTTGCCCTCCAAATATCCAACTTATCACCTATACCTATATTTCTCTTAGAGATGGACTACACGAGACCCTTTAAATGGATCGTCCTCTGCAATACTTTCCATAATGCAACTTCTGACCATAGTTACCATAAGCACTGGTCGTATCATCCTAACAATCAGTGGCGTAACTAGGACTTGGGTTTGGGGGAGGATAGATCTGCTTGACGAGCAAAATTTTATTCAGTTTCCAGACAGACTACCATCCACCACTCCCATTGAAGAAACTAATTCACTCCCTTCCAATGAAAACTTATTGTAAAACATCCCAAGTTTCAAATCTTTACCTTTACCAGATTGCTGATATACGATTTCTTTTTTTTTTCCCTCTCTCTCTCTCTCTCTCTCTCTCTCTCTCTCTCTCTCTCTCTCTCTCTCTCTCTTTTCTTTTCGGGTTCTGGGGGGGGGGTTCTATCACCCTCATCCCCCCCCCCGTAGTAACACCACTGCTAACAATGAATGTCCACCAAATCATCAAAATGTTCAAATGTTTGTACAGCTTATGGGACTTAACTGCGGGGTCATCAGTCCCTAAACTTACAAACTAGCTAATACTAAGGACGGCACAAACATCGCAGGCCGCGGTAGCCGAGGGGACTAAGGCGCTCCAGTCACGGTCTGCACGGCCACTACGGTCGGGGGTTCGAATCCCCCGTCGGGCATGGATATTTGTGCCGTCCTTAGGATTAGCTAGTTCATAAGTAGTTTGTAAGTTTAGGGACTAATGACCCCGTAGTTAAGTCCCATAATCTATTCAAACATTTGAACGTTTGATTTTATACAAACATCCATGCCCGAGGGGGGATTCGAACCCCGACCATAGTGGCCGTGCAGACCGTGACTGGAGCGCCTCAGTCCCCTCGGCCACCGCGGCCGGCACCAAATCATCCTCATCATGAACGTCATCGAGGGTCTTACCCATTTAAATCATGTAATATTTAGGTGAGAATTATTTTACACGGTAGATGAAAAGAGGTACCTCTGCGGCTCTCGGCGCGCCCCCAGAAGGGGGAATGCAAATAACTGTTAAATTAAAAAAGGTGTCGCCCTCTAAATGTAATTAAAATTAGCGATATCGCTCTCTCCAGCTGCAGACTCGAGCACGGGGCAGCTGGTAACAGGGAGGTTTAGTAGGGACACGCGTAGGGGTAGCGATGTTTGTACGGCGCGGGGGCGGGCGGGGGCGGGGCGGGCCAGGCAATGCGTCAGCGGCCACACCCTGCACGCACGCGCGCACGCCGCGCCCCGCCGCGCGCCGGGCCTCCCAGCCACGCGTCCAATCGAGTCACTTGGCCGCCGTTTAATGTCGCCGCCAACGGCTCGAATTTCCATTTTTTGCTCTCTTTCGCCGTCCCCGGTGACCACGGCCAGAGTGCGACTCGGACGCGGGCCACTGTCAGGATCGATCGAAAGCGGGCGAGCCAACCCCGGCCGGCGGCGGCGGCGGCGGCGGCGGTCGTTCCTAACTCCTCTGCTCTCCAATCCAAACGCGTTGCACGTCGCGCTCTCACTACCGGCTCGTTAGTGCCAACTTAGCACTCCGCCCGCCCGCCGTCTCAGAGAGCCCGCCCGCCCTTCCATTACGGCTATGATGCACAGCGGCCCGCACCATTGATTTGTGGCTCTTCCTGAAAATGAACAATTTACATCATCAGTCTGTACCGACGCTGATAATTACCTACAGTCACAGATTCTTTCATTTATACGTTAATTAATTATCGAGTTACAATTTACACGAAATTCTGCAGAATCATTTATATATATAATCACCCGGGGAAAGCCTTAGGCACGGTTTTATGTTATATTAATTTGAATGTCTGTTCGGTGTATGCTTATCACGTCCGAACGACAAGACGCAGAGACTTAAATATTTGTACAGTTATTAATTTATACCTGAGGAAGGTTTTAGGTACGGTTTATAGCGTTATATATATATATATATATATATATATATATATATATATAACGTACACCGAACTGACATTCACACACACACACACACACACATATATATATATATATATTGTGTGTGACATTCATATATATGTGAATGTCAGTTCGATGTACGTTTATCACGTCTGAACCACAAGACATAAAAAGATAAAAAATTGTACAGTTACTAATGTCTACCCAGGGAAGGCATTAGGCACGGATTTATATTATATTAATGTGAATGTCTGTTCGGTGTATGCTTACCACGTCCGATCGACAAGACGCAGAGACTTAAATATTTGTACAGTTACTAATTTATACCTGAGGAAGGTTTTAGGTACGGTTTTAGGTAGGGTTTTAGGTACGGTTTTATAGCTATCTGATACATATTTAGTAATTTGAAGAATATAACGCGTAATGCGGAACAATAATTACTATTTGAAAATTATATTTACTCTTTGAAAATTGTTTTATTGGTTGCATTGTTGCTTGAGGGTTGATAATGATAAAGGGGTGGAGTATATTGGGATGGAAAGTTATCGGTGTGTATAAAATTCTACGTGTCTGTGTGTTAATATTTCGCTCTGCAGCGAAAACTACAGAACGCAGGTGAATTATGTGTGTGTAATTGTTGTACGAAGTCTCCCATTGTACACCATAGCAGTTCCATAGCGATAGCTATAAGGGGGTGGAAAATATGATGGTTGAAAGTCTTCAGATTTTAAAAAAAATTCGGACTGAAGGCCAGCGATGACGTTTGCGACTCTATAGCAAAGAGGTTACATACAGAGAAACGAGATGCCACAGGCCATATCTTTGGTCTATGCGTGCTACAATGTCTTCAGACCTTTCTCTCCAAGGATAAGCATACGAATAATTTTATTTTTTTACTTGAATCTTGATTAAAAATGTTTGTTTCTAAATAAGGTATTGTATTTCATTTCATCCTTCAAAACCAGTCTCATAGCCCACTACTGATACATAGCTTATCTCTCATAATCAACCAACGCGAGCGGAGCCCGGGTTTAAGCTAGTAAAATGTGAATTTCAGTTCGGTGTACGTTTATCACGTCTGAACCACAAGACATAAAAATTTGTACAGTTACTAATGTTTACCAGGGGACGGCTTTGGGCACGGTTTTTTGGCGATCGCATAGCTGTCTAATATATAAAGCAGAGTGTCCGTATATTTGTACGTGTTGCGTACAAATCTACAGTTTTGTTCCAATCTTTATGAAATTTTGTACACGTAAGCTTCAATCCATGAGGACGATCGCTTTAAGTGTAAGAATCACATATGATATATAGTTCACGAGATATGTCATCATAAACAATGAGATGCACGAAAAACTGCTGCATTTTGCGACAAGGTTGCACATTTTCTCCTAAACCATTGGACCGATTTCAACCAAATTTGGTACACACATTCCTTACCATGAGGTAACAATTGCTGCATGGTGAAGAATCACATACGGCACATGGTTCAAAAGATATTATGTCATGCCATATAATGCGGCGAGACTTTCGAAAGACATTTATGAGAATGACAGTACTTAGCGACTTGCAAGAAACTTTAAACATAATTTCAAACCTTTATTGAACTTTTTCTCGCTGGCAAGCATAGTAAAATGATGAAAGGAAAAAGTTTCTCGCTTACTACTTTTCCGCTGTTTATGGAGTTAAACTACGGCATTCGGTATTGCGTTACAATTTATAATTTCTACACTACTAATTGTAGCCGCAGTAAATTTTACATACAGTGTACACGCATATAGTTGAATGTACCTTCTAAATTATATCACAGTACGACACGTAGCTCATGAGATATGAGCAAATAAACAGTAACGTTCATGGAAAAACGCCCCTTCCCGCACCAAGTTTTAATATTTTACTTCTTTACTACTAATTGTACTCCCAAGATATTTTACAGACATACAGCCATTATACAAATGAATATATACCTGAAACATGGCAGGAATAAAGAAATAAATACCCGGGCAAAGCCGGGTTTTCAGCTAGTTTATCTATATATGTATATTAATTTGAATGTCTGTTTGGTGTACGCTTATCACGTCCGAGTAACAAGACGCAGAGACTTAAATATTTGTACAGTTACTAATTTATACCTGAGGAAGATTTTACGCACGGTTTTATAGCGATCTGATAGATATTTAGTAATTTGAAGAATATAACGCGAAATGCGGAACAATAATTACTCTTTGAAAATGGTTTTATTGGTCTCATTGTTGATTGAGGGTTGATAACGATAAAAGGATGGAGTATATAGCGATGGGACGTTATTGGTGTATATAAAATTCTACGTGTGTGTGAGTTAATATTTCGCTCTGCAGCTAAAACTACAAAACGCAAACGAATTGTCTGTGTGTAATTGTTGTCCGAAGTCTCCTGTTGTACACCATAGCAGTTCCATGACGATAGCTATAAGGGGGTGGAAGATATGGTGGTTGAAAGTCATCAAATTACACAAAAAATTCGGACTGAAGGAGAGCGATGACGTTTGCGACTCTATAACAAGGAGGTTACATACAGCGAAACCTGATGCCACAGACCATATCTTTGGTCTATGCGTGCTACAACGTCTTCAGCTCTTTCTCTGAAAGGATAAGCATACGAATAAGGAAATATAAGAATAAATAAATAAAGCAGTAAAAAAGAAGTTTCTTTTAATACATCTCTTTTAAAAAAATCGATCTGACGTTTCGAGCATTACATCAAGTGATCCATCTGTGATATTATTACAATCATTATTGTTGAATTTCGTGATTGGATTGTTTCAAAAAAAGTGCATTTTTACGTGTGATTTGATCTACACTACTTACTTTCCTGACAAACGGAAAGTGCATAGACTTCTGCAATCTGATAGGAATATTTTTCAGTTCCTTCAAAACCACTCTCATAGGACACTACAAAAAGATAGCTTATCTATCATAATCAACCAACACGCGAGCGGAGCCGCGGGTTTAAGCTAGTATGAAATAAAACTGGAATATTTTAGAACAACAAAGTGCGTTTTTCAATGTGACCCTGCATTTCTATTGCATAGAAATCTCTAGTTTTGTTCCGATATTGATAAAATTTTGCACACTCTACCTTAAAAAAAAAAGAGGAATGTCGCTGTCTGTATAAAACTTCGATCGGTGCATGGTGGAGGGTACTTAACTTACGAATTTTTACAAAATACATAGTTTTGCTCCAATCTTTATGAATTTTTGCACGCATGACCTTTAAACCTAGGGGAACTTCAGTGGGTGCATAAACGTTTGTATGGTAGATGACAGAAGGGGGGTACCTCGCAGAAAACTTTGCCGAGAGAGGGAAAGGTGGAAACGAAAAGAGAGATGGGAGAGAAAGAGGTGGATGCAGAGAGAAGGGGGAAGGGGATGTCGACTACGAGTGTGCAGGATAAACAAACACCCGGGCAACGGCGGGTTTACATCTAGTTTGTAATAAAAACGTATCATGATATACATACTCTACTACGGAAACTGATTTACTGATTTTAAAATCATTATACAACGAGGCTAGCCAAACATATAATTAGATTTGGGCTTTGCCATATAAGTGCATGTGTGCACGGAGCCATAACAGTTGTTAAAGGATGTGGATGTTTTCATATCTAAGGGGGCTACCCCGCGAAAGGTAGACCTGTAGCACGACAGCCTTCTTGCGTTAGAATAGATGGATCTACAAGGTCGATCATGTTGTCAGCAGTGGACATCAAAAATCATGGTAACGGATTAACGTCATTTCTGAGCTTCGTTATTTCGCGCACTGTCCTGGTCATCTGCTGATAATGTCACAGAATTCAAGTTTAGTCCCTAATTTTTAATTACTTCATTTTGAATGGCTACATCTTCCTACTTCGCTTATTATAATGGGAAGTATATTTGTGTAACTCTGTGCCTAGAAGAAGAACGCAAACGGGTTGGAGTCAAAAGCGGAGAGCTGAACAGACATATTTATTGCGTAGTAATATAAATTTAGGGGTCGACATATAAATACGCGAAAAGGAAATTGAAGTAAAGAAGGACAGTGAAACATATATGATTCCAAAAGGACTTTTTCATAAATGTGCTGCAAACCAGAACATGGGAAACGTTCCCATGTTCCCCAGCACTTCATAATGGTTAGTGGAAGTAAAAGTTACACTTTTAACACAACTGGTCGAATTTGAAACATAGGCAATACTAGTATTCATAATTCACGTAGCTCCAAGTATCTCTATGAAAATAACAAGTAAAAATTACCAGGAGGAAAAAATATATTTTACACACTATTACGAAAGTAAAGTAAAACTAACCAGTAAAGACCGACCACCTATTATTTCCGTTACCTGTGATTCACCCAAAGCAAATCCATACAGATTAGCAAATTTACAAATTAACTACGTTGTCTAATTCAACAAAAATATCGCTACGTATGCCTCATTGATTCAGAGGGGCAATACAAAACTACGGATCTGGATATAAGGCTTTGATTTTCTCCTATCAATCAGTTCTTGCACGCCTGGTAGCGTTTGATGAAGTGAAATATGCTTACTTGCACCATTATTTGGTAGCCGCGTTATGTTGTTCGGTGAGTCAGTAGAAAATTCAGTATTTCACATGTATCTTTCTCGCGTCTCAGTTCCATTCAGTTAATTTTATACATACTCCGAACACCTACTGAACGATTCATTTATCAAAATGATATGGAACAAGACAATTTACAGGCTGTCTATATATGATTAGTTCTAACGTTATAACCTACTATACTTTAATCCTTCTTCTCATGCAACTTTACTTAGAAAAGAATATTACTGTAGTTTTGTTTTAAAGTTACCGAATTATTGAAAAATGTATTCACAGAATACAATGAATTGTACAAGAGAAATGACTTTGCCTTAATTTACAGGGATTATATAAAACGAAACTTTGGCCCTTGAGAGGGCATCCGCGAAATTAAAGTGGGAGACACATATTGTAAAGTAGTGAAAAAACACATTTTAATTTCCGCATGAGAGACTAATATTTGGTAATTGCGTACCATTTTTACAACCAGGTTAAAAATGTTGGCCAGTGTAACTGCAGCCATGGCAGTTCAACAGATGCCTTTCTATCACTGCCCAGAGTTCTTTTCAATCGGTGGGCCTTGGAATAATAAGCTGTCGTGAGACTACTCGTGTAATGCTTGACGATAGCGCATTACGTCCAGAATACTCTCACAGGGGAGCAGTCATTTCTTTAAAAACATGTGGCGCGGTTGGCCGTTGGCCTCTCCCACGGACCATTCCAGTTAATTCCAACTTCCGGCTCATGTTCTCAACCATGCAGCAAAAGGAGGACAACTCTGTATTGTTGTAATTGGCTAAGATAAGCAGCACTCTTGCTGTATGTTGTTCATGTTGTGCTCCCTGATGTCAGATACTGTCAAAGCATATTAGTGTAATACAAGGTACTTAGCACGGGCCAGCCGTTCTGCAGCTATCGACCGGACTTCTTCGATGAGCGAGGGGTCCAGAATACGGTGAAAATGAGCCACTAATTCAATCAGATGGGCGACCAGAAGTACTGAACTTTGCTTGCCACACTTAGTCGCACATTTTCCGTTGCAATGCAGCGATCGTCAATCTCCAAGTGAGTGAGAGGACAACGGGAACTAACACTTCATAGACATAACGCTGGCTGGTTAGTATACCATAAAGCTTCGACAGTGTGTATTAGTTGAGTGCGGAAATGGAATCCAATACCAGGTCGAGAACACGAGTGTAATAACCAGCAATTATTTCATCCCTGAAGTATTGTAGTCTCTTGTCCTCCCATACTTTTGGAGCCTACCAACAGCCAGGTTACGAAAGGATGATACACGAGCACACTTGGTGTGGAATGTTCAAGACTTCTTCGTTGGCAGTCGGGTCTGATTGCTACCTTGGACTCGCTGTTCCTCAATCTCTTGCCTGTCGTAAAAGTCTGGTTGATGAGTGCCTAACGACTGGCCACGTAAAACCAACTGCCGCCTTATCATATCAATGTTAGCAATTTGTGGAAGCAGCATGGACTGGTCCACCCAAACAACACATAAAGAGCCTCTTTGATGCAATGTCTAAGCGTGGAGCAGAGGTTTCACCCTGCAATGACAACAATTCTCAATACTGAATTCATTATCTTTCTCACTTTTCATAGAGTTGAATTTTCAGTCATGTGATATTTGTACTGCGTTACTGCGTGCTGTCTCCCGCATAATTTTGTTGCGATAAATCTGGTGCTTCTTGGTGTTGCATGTTTAATGGCTAGGAGTATATTACGCACACTGAGGAATCTGTCTGAAATCCAAGGCGCTGTACTAGTACCACCGCTTACTAGAAAGTCATGACTCTAACTGCAACAACAAAGTGGTTTTAAAATGTTAAAATTTTTGTAAATCTATGGGACTTAACTGCTTGGTTATTAGTCCCTAGCTTACAAACTACTTAAACTAAATTAAACTAACCTATTGACGACACATACACCCATGCTCAAGGGGGGACTCGAACTCCCGACGGCTATTCCGCCGAGGTTAAAGCGGTTTATATGTAGCTGCTTCCTTACCAGTCAAACATTTTGCTTTACAAAAAAATGCAAAAAGAAGTTTTGTTCTATACTGAACACGTTATGGAGCTAACGACAACTTTAGTAATGGGTAAGTCAGGCAATTTTGTCCTCTTGTTTTATAGGTACGAATATTCTTCACCAGTTTCAAACTTGTCCTTGGTACATATTTTATTTGCAGATATATTTACTTGTGGATGCTTAGCTACTTGAACCCGTTACTGTATGACCAAACTGGATGAACACCACGTGTAATTCTTACCTCCGGCTTTTCCGCAGAAAATACTTACCCTCTGTGAGATGTTATACTCCGGAAAATTATTGCAATCTGAATAATATATACGGACGATTATTCGCTCGAAGATCAATAGTTGCTGAGATTGCATTCTGTTTATTACGTATTATTGTCAGAGCCTAGTATAAGCCCATCAGGTCGATAGCATTTTAGTTTCTCTTAGAAGGTAATATGATCTACGCATTCACTCGCGTTGGGAAGAATACAAAACCTAATGACTGATGATGATTTTGTTGAAAAGATTACAAACTCAATGACTTATAATAATTTATTATTAAATGCTTGTAATAACTGATAATTATCTAATGGCATTCCCAGTCAATTTGCCCTTCTACAAATTGAACAGTAATAAAGTCAGGAACTATTTCTACTTGAATGTCAGACTACTTCTGAGTACATTAATTTTTCGAATATGTTATAAATTACGACAGTCGAGAAATTGGACGACAGTTATTTCTGTCTTTGTTGACAATTTCCGTATGAAGAGTTTCTGTAGTATCACATATCAATCATTTTGAAAGATTCCAAGTGTCAATGACACATTAGATACATCATTAAAATCAATACTTCAGTTAAAATAACTTCTGAGATATCTGTTTTAAATTCCTTCTGTACCATATAAGAATTTGTTCCTTCTAAATTTTAACTATATTCGGCAGCTTCTTCAAATAAGAAATTTAAACTATTTTCGCTCATACTGTTTATAAAACTATTGTTAAAATTACTCACAAATTGTCAGCTGCTACTCCCTACATTCTCACTTACTTTAACTGTTCTGGTATGTTGTACAGTTTGTATCTGCCCTGATTCCAGTTACAAATATCCTATATTTGGTTAATTTATGTTCTGTGTAATTAAGGTCTAACCGTATTACATGTAACTCGACATTTTAATTCATTTTTCTTAAATTATGCAGTATTTACTGTAGAATGTCGATAGTGGCTTACAGAGACTTTTGTACAGGGTGTACTTTAAACGAATATAAAGAATTTGAGGGCTGCTGTAGGAGATTGAATACATGAAAGGCAACTCTTGTCCGGAAATTTCATCCAATGACGCCATGAGCATTACTTTATCTGAGCCACTGCAAGTCAAATCTCATTGCTCTCCACATTTCGGGATGAGTTAGTATGTGCAAGGAAAAAATTGTTTAGTAATTGGACCTCAGGAGAGACATGATTACAGTGTCGAAGGTGGAGACGTCAGCATAGCTATTGAGGTAAGCGTTTCTTAGTGGGCGTTTACTAGACACTGGTTCTTGTTTTGGTGCCTAGGAACTACACCCAAAACATGGAAGCGAAGAATCTTACAATTTTTGGCACTTATAAATACCTGATCTCCTTCCTTAAAGTTTGGCTTGTATGAATACCACATAGATATTAATTCAAACTGAAAGTGGCATACCTTATTTTTCATAATACTTCTTTCTCTCTACCTTTCCAATGTCGAAGATAATGGGAGAGAAATGAACACTCCAGTCTTTCCGTATGAGTGCTGATTTCTCTTCCTTTATTACACTGATAATTATTCGCTACGTAGGTTGTAGTCTGAAATATATTTTCGCATTTTGTGAAGAAAGTTAATGATTAAAATTTTATTTAAACATTTCTTCACAACGTGTGACGTCTTTGTTTCAATTTCTACAAGTCCAGCTCTCGGTTTACATTTGAGATGTGTTCAATGAATCCTTTATAGCATTACTCAAGCGGAAGACGTTCAAAATGCCGTTGTATCTCCTGCTCTGATAACCCTAAACTACAAACATTGGCATTATCTTCTGTGTGTTCTTTCAATAAAACGCAGTTCTGTTCGGTCCGGCTTAAGTAATTCGTAATTTTAATTCGTAACTCTTTAGTTAAATTGACAACCTTTCGATATTACATGATTTATCTTGTAACCGACATTTAACGAATTTATCTTTGTACTGTGAATGAACTAAAACTTTTCATTCTGTATAGTCAACTGCCAATTTCAGAACCATGTATATATTATGTCTTTATGCACGTTATCCTCATTTGTAGCTAGTAATTTTCACTTCGCTGTAGTACATTCTACATTTTATGCATATATTGAAGAAACATCGAACACTGACATAGGAGGGCAGTCAGTTGCCATTAATACAATCAGTTGCCGTTAATATCATTGAAATGGAATATTTCTCCTAATATGAAAACAGGTATTATACATTTTGCGACTTAACACCCGTATGGTATACTCTCAATAATTAACTGTACCAGTCTGCCCTCCAAAATCCTGTTAAAGGTCACACTATATCCAGTGTAATTACGCCACTCGGTAGTCTAAATCGACAACAGTGACAATTGTTCCCAGTCTGGTTACCCAAAACTCACCAGCCTCAAGGAAGCATTCAGTTCAGGAGAAATTTGCTGCACGTCTTTTCGGGAAAGAGGGATGCACCTGACGAGCACTTTAGCGCTCGCGGACATCACGGGCGACGGTAGCATCACCGGAAAGTATTACATTAATAATGAACTGGAGAACATATGTTAAACTAATGGTTATAATCGTTCTTGTTCTGAATGATTACAATATTGAAACTCTATTTTAGGTAATTTTTCATATAAAATATTAGTTACCTTACTGTATTTAAAACTTAAAAATCACATATCTCAAGATCAGATTACGTGATCGATGTTTTTGGCTGTTTCTACGGTGACATTGCAATAAACGTGTATATGAATCAGATAATGTGTGTTATAGCTATGTCGGAAAACGTTTCTAGATCTTCCCTACTTTATTTTAATTACTCTTCTCTGTATGAAAAATACATTTACTTTTATGTAAGAATGGAAAAGAGCATTGTGATTGTTGATAGTGAAAAACTTCTAAAAGTTGATTTAATAGATATCTTAGATTTTCAAAACCAACCCAAATTTATACGTACCGGAAATAAGAACCCTGAAGCCGGCCGCGGTGGCCGAGGGGACTGAGGCGCTCCAGTCACGGTCTGCACGGCCACTACGGTCGGGGGTTCGAATCCCCCTCGGGCATGGATATTTGTGCCGTCCTTATTATTAGCTAGTTCATAAGTAGTTTGTAAGTTTAAGGGACTGATGACCCCGTAGTTAAGTCCCATAAGCTATACAAACATTTGAAACGTTTTGAAGAACCCTAAAAACTGAGAATGAATTAAAATCTACTTACATTTATAGCTAACTGTTGCATAAGGGTGATAATACGAGGACAATTAATTTGGCTGATGTGACAAAGGTAAACATTTGTCAACAAATGATTGTTAAAGTTTTGAACTAGCTTTATTTGCACGAGTAACTTTTTACAAGAGATTATTTAAAGCTAATTAGTAGCGTTTCAGCTACAAAAATTGCGTTGCATGTTGAAATGCCACCCTATGTTCTTTTTCTCTCTCTTGTTCTCACTTAAGAACGTGTTTACTGTGAAATAGAAAGAAATAATTCACGAGATAAGCATTTCAAATTTTTAAAAAAATAGTTGCATCATTTAGATATTAGACACATATCGTTGATGTATCTATAACATTTTAAAATACTGTATCACTGAAGTAAGTGTTAAACATTGACAACAATCAGAAAATTTAGAATTTCACGAACAACATTAGCAAAAAACTTTAAATATCAGTTTTTGGCGTGTAATTTCATAAGCAGATAATTTGCGAATGTAAACATCAACTTACTATTTTGTACATAATAATGCTTTACACCTTTGCAGTTGGAGAGCGAGATACTGATTGATGAAGTAATACAATAATGAGAATTCATCGTATGTATGGTTCAGGATCCGCAACTGTAAAAACATTTTGTGAAATTATTTATATTTGGTTTTCTCGTCGCAGTTGCACAATTTTGAGTTCGGTGACTAGTTTCGGGCGAGAGCGTCCATTTACAAACCATCAGCTTCTGTTTTAAACCGTAATAAATCCAGGTGCATGTTAAAAATGCTAAAATAGTTGTTTAGCAGTCATTTTAACATGCATCTGGATATATTACGGTTTAGAACAGAGGCTGATGGTTTGAAAATGGACGCTCTCGCCCTAAACTAATCATCGAACTCAAAATTGTGCAACTGCGACGAGAAAATAAATAATTTCACTAATAGTATAATGATTATCATACGAAGTGTTCAATTACATCAAAATGATTCTCGCAGAAATAAAGTCACAAAGTGACCTATGTTTCATTTGGATATCACCTAGAGAGTTTCAGATATTTTTCTTTAATTTTCTCTAGAAATGGAACATGAGAGAACCATTTTTCTAGGGAATTTATAGATGTAATTGTGAAGTGCGGTACTTCGCAGAAGTGTGTACCATTTTCAGAAACGTTAAAGCCCAAATAATTTAACACTCTAGTTTAAGAGCAATTGCGAGTGTTTTTACATCCCCATGAATCATAGACATTGCCGAGGTGCAGTGGCTTCCGTGTCTTAAGCATACAGATAGCCGTATAGCAAGTGAAATCAAAGTGGTCGGATGTTTTTGGGGAGTCCTGACAAACGTGCGTTGTCTGAAGAGGGGCAGAAGCCTTTCAGTAGTTGCAATGACAACAGTCTGGATAACTGACTGAGTTGGCCTTGTAACATCAGCTAAAGGGCCTCGCCATACAGTTACTGCGAACGGCTAAAACCATGGGGAAACTACAGTCGTTACGCTTCCCTAGTACATGCGGAGCTCTACTGTATGAATATATGATGGCATCCACCGCGTAAAATATTCCGGAGGTATGATAGTCCTCCATTCGGATCTCTGTGCGGGAAACACTCAGGAGGATGACGTCAACAGGAAAGACAATACTGGCATTCCACGGATCCGAGCGTGGAATGCTAGATCCATTAATCGGATAGGAAGGTTAGAAAATTTCAAAACGAAAATGGCTAGGTTTAAGTTAGATAGAGTGCGGATTTATGAAGTTCGGTGGAAAGACGAACAGGATTTCTGGTCATGTGTGTACACGTTTATAAATACAAAATCCTTAGGGGTATTACAGGAGTTGGTCTAATAATTAATAATAAAATAGGAATGCAGGTAACCTACTATGAGCACCTTAGCGGCTGCATTATCGTAGTCAAGACAGGTACGAAGCCAACAGCGACCACATTAGTGCAACTTTATGTGCCAACTAGCTCTGCCGATGACGGTAAGATCGAATAAATGTATGAGGACATAAAAGAAATTATTCAGTCACTTAAGGGGGAAGGAAACTTAATAGTGATGGGTGACTGGAATTCGGCAGGATGAAAAGGACGGGAAGGAACATAACGTACACTTGGTTTAAGAATCATGAAACAATGCTGTATACTTGGAAGAGACAATGATACAGCAGAAGGAATCAGACTGATTTTATAATAAGACATAGATTTTGGAACCAAGTTCTAAATGTTTAAATGTTTGTAAAGCTTATGCGACTTAACTGCGGGGTCATCAGTCCCTAAACGTACAAGCTAATTATGAACCAGCTTATACTAAAGACGGCACAAACATCCATGCCCGAGGGGGGCGGGGGATTCGAATCCCCGACGGGTAACGGCCTCGCGCAAGGTAGCATAGCGCCTCAATGCACTCGGCCGCTCCGCCGCTGTACCAAGTTTTAAATTGTGAGAAATATCCAGGGGCAGATATAAACTCGCACCATATTTTATTGGTTACCAACTATAGACTGAAATGGAAGAAACTGCATAAAGGTAGGACAACTAGAAGTTGGGACCTGGATAAATTGGAAGTACCTGAAGTTGTTTAGAATGGTAGAGGGAAATAAACGAGTAGAAGGGAATAGGTAGCTTTGAGACATGATACAGTGAAGTTAGCGGAAGACCAAATGGGCAGAGTGGCAAGACCTACAAAACTCTTTGGATATCATAGTAAATACTAAAATTAATTGATGAAAGGAAAAAATATAAAAATGCAGTAAATGAAGTACAGACGCATAAAAAATGACATTGCCAAAGAGCAAAATGACTAAGCTGGAGTGACTAGAAGGCAAATGCAGATCTGTAAAGAATGAATAACTAGGGGAAAAATAGATACTGCCTACAAGAAAATAAAAGAGAAATATGAAGACAAGAAAAGCAGCCGTATGAATATTAAGAACTCAGACGGAAAACCAGTTCTGAAGAATGAAGGGCAAGCTGAAAGATGGAAAATTTATATAGAGGATCTCTACAAAGGAAATGACCTGAAAGACAATATTGTAGGAAGGGCAGAGGCAGTAGATGAAGATGAAATGAGAGATACTATACTGAGAGACTTAAACTTTCACTCTGCATCGGAGTGTGGGCTGATATGAACTTCCTGTCAGATTAAAATTGTGTGCCGGAACCGGGACTCGAACCTGGGACCTTTGCCTTTCGCGGACAGGCGCTCTATCACTGAGCTATCCCGACACGACTCACGGTCCGTCCTCACAACTTCATTTCCGCTAGTACCTCGCCTCCTACTTTCCAAACTTCACAGAAGTTCTCCTGCGAACCTTGCAAGACTAGCACTTCTGGAAGAAAGGATATGGTGGAGACATGGCTTAGCCACATCCTAAGGGATGTTTCCAGAATGAAACTTTCACTCTGCAGCGGAGTGTATTCGTCACCGCCATACTGGCGTATCAACCGTCGTGATGGTATGGGGGTGCCATTGGTTACACGTCTCGGTCACCTCTTGTTCGCATCGACGGCATTTCGAACAGTGGCCGTTACATTTCAGATGTGTTACGACCCGTGGCTCTACCCTTCATTCGATCGCTACGAAACCCTACATTTCAGCAGGATAATGCACGAACGCATGTTGCAGGTCCTGTACGGGCCTTTCTGGATACGGAATATGTTCGACTGTTGCCCTGGCCAGTACATTATCCAGATCTCTCGCCATTGAAAACGTCTGGTCAATGGTGGCCGAGTAACTGGCTCGTCACAATACGCCAGTCACTACTGTTGATGAACTGTGGTATCGTGTTGAAGCCGCATGGGCATCTGTACCTGTACACGCCATCCAAGCTCTGTTTGACGCAATGCCCAGGCGTATCAAGGCCGTTATTATGGCCAGAGGTGGTTGTTCTGGGTACTGATTTCTCAGGATCTCTGCATCCAAATTGCGTAAAATGTAATTACATGTCAGTTCTATTATAATATATTTATTCAATGAATACCCGTTTATCATCTGCATTTCTTCTTGGTGTAGCAATTGTAATTGCCAGTAGTGTAGATTGAGATGTAACACAGTCATTACTTTTATCCTTACTCCAACTAGAGTGGTAAACAATCCAACGAAAGCGACATATTCGCGAAGGAATGCCCGCACGATTCTAGGCTCCATGACAGGGACTTCTCGGGCTACCCCGCCGGAGGATCTAGTCCTCCCTCGGGCATGGTTGCTTGTGTTATCCTTATGTTAGTGTAGGGACTGATAACCATAGTAGATTAATACCATTGGTTTACATTTGAACATTTTAGAAAGCAAAATAATAACCACTAATTAATGGGATTATACAGAAGGAATTATCATCTCTGCATTAGACAAAGATACTATATATATCCATGGGACATGGGATCTTTAATTGAATAAAAGTCATTATTATCTCTACATTGGCGAACGAATATGGAATTGTCCGCCTTTCTATCTCCGGAATTTGACTTCCAAGTGGGAGCTGGCCATCAAAATAAGATTGAATAACCAATTAATCTACGAGTGAACATCAGATGTTTGAACACAGGATGGTAGAAAATCTGAAAAAATAAATTCAATTGTCAAAGTATAGTTGGGGTCCTTGAAGATATGGATTTCTAGTCAGGCGAATACAAGATCATATCAGTAACAGTTGAAGGAGTTATAATGGCAGTAGGATTCGTTGTGAATAGGAATATTAGGTGCTTCAGTGACACGGTTGTTCTCATCAAATTTGGAAGGAATCCAACATTGGCAATGTATACCTGCCATTGCTGGAAGCAGTATATGAAAGGGAAGAGAAAGCAAATGGGGATATAGAAAAGGTACTTCACTATGTAAGAGGAGATGAATATTTAATAATCATAGGGTATTGAAACACGATTGAAGTAAAAGGAATAGAAGAAACGGTACTGGCAGGAAATGTGCTAAGCTTTAGGACATACTAATAGGTTCTATGGTAAATGGACGGCAATAATCAATACTGGTACTGACATCATAAGATGAGAAACTATTGACGGAAAAGAACTGGAGACACGGAACGTTTCCATCTGGATTCCATTAGGGTCAGACGGAAATTGTGAAACAGGAGTTTTGAATGTAAGTGTACTCATGTGCAGAAATAGAATCTGATCGCAATTTATTAATGGTGAAGAGCAGACTGATGTTGAATTCAGCAGTACAAGCACGAGGTCTGTCAAACCAAAGAAAATATTATCACCTTAGTACAATGCCTGAAAATTAATTTCAACAAATTGTTTTCTCAGTTGCTTCAAGTGAGCATAATAGGAATCGTTTGGTATGGTGTACTCGGTATTTCAACAAAAGTACTTCTGGCTTAGCTTTCAGTTAACACAGTCCAGTTGTGTGCACTGTAGAGGCGGTCAAACATGGTCTCACTTCCTCTAGTTCCGGCCACCACGATCGCGTAGCGAGACCGCCGCTCCCGGGAGTAATCCGTGCCGAGAACGCGGTCCTGTGAGACGAGGCAACTCGACAGGGAGGCTGGCACGAAGCCCCGGTAGCCGACAGCAGTGCGCATGCGATCAGGCAGCTCACGGTGCCGAATTTCTCGCGCCTGTCCGGCACATGTCTATATTCGTGTGGCAAGCACATTACATATCGTTGACATCTTCTGATGACAACACATCTTTAAATCAAAAATCAGTCGAAAGACACAAAAATGATACAGTCTGCTGCACTGGTTAATGAAGAGTATACACAGGTGGGAGAGAAAGGTTTTCACTCACACAGAGGTTTTGAAAGTAATATGTGCCTTGTAAACTGCACTGCGAGTCTCCTCATCGGCAGTGTATGAAAACGGGTGGGGAACAAGTGCGCAAATAGTCAAGCTCTGCTAGTTTCAATTCCTCATATTTATGAATAAACATAGCGTCTTCCTCATAGTGCCTAAAATGCAGTCTATGATGTTGGCACAACTGAGTATACTACACTTGCTTGGCTGCCACCCCCAACAGATACGAACCTGGCCGCTCTCAACCTCCGACGCTCGTGCACTTGAAATCCACTGCCACCAGGCCATCCGTTACCACTCCCGATTAGTTTTTTTTTTTAATTTGCATATCAAATTAATTGTTGTACCTGCCCGATCCCAGGTCCAGACTCTCCCGCACCCACCACCTTCGATATATATAATTGTAGTACATAGCATTGAATAAATGTTTGCAATTTTTCTCTTGAAACTCGTGTAAGTACTTTTTGGAAAGTTATAATTCCTTGTAATGCACCCATCCCCACCAACTAGGGATGGGAAAAACCGACCGGTTAAAAGCGATACCGGTATTTTAGTTTTGAATAACCGTTTTTTTCGGTATTTATTTGGTGTCGGTTGTAACCGGATTTTTTTAGTTATTGCCAAGAAACGGGTAAAATAACCGGTATGACTACTTCCTGTAGTAGTGGTTTAAATGTGATTTTTGTAAATAATTTGAAAAAATTAAAACTAGTAGACGCTAATATTTAGGGCAATTCCTAAAATTTCCACTGCTGTGGAATATTAGGTCATCTCAGTAACTAAGAAAAGCGATCAGTGATAATTTAAGTATAATCTTGGCAGTCAGAACTGGTGCAGCTATTGAGGCATGGATGCAGCTGTTGCCGTGTGGCGTGGCCTATTAGACGACGCGCGTGCACCGGCAATGTACAAAACTTGCCTCCGTCTGGTCATGCGGCAGTTCCTTGCTGTCGTCGCCAGACATCGGTTGTGTCTTAAATGGCACCATCCCGAGTGTGGAAGAACTTCACGAAGTACGGTATCAGTGAGGTAGAATGCTCCATTTGCTTCAAAAATCTGAAAACTGGTGGAGGTACTACAAACATGCTGTGTCATTTAAGGAGAAAGCATCTAAAAAGTTCCTTAGAAGGTAAATTCGATTCATATACCTATTATGTAAGCTTGGAATAATAACTTTTAATGTATTATCATAACGTTATGCTAACAAGTTTTATTAATGTGATTCCTTGAAAGCGAGGGGCTTCTTTAATAACCAATATGGGTTTAGGTAACATTGATCATGTGGTGCCTCGCGAGGTAGCCGTGCGGTCTGAGGCTCCATGTTACGAACTGCGCGGCTGCTCCAGTCGGAGGTTCGAGTCCTCCCTCCTCCCTCGGTCATGAGTGTGTATGTTGTCTTTACTCTCTAGTGCATGTTAGCTTATGTTTAAGTAGTCTTTGAGTCTAGGGGCCGATGACCTAAGCAGTTAGGTCTCATAAGACCTCACACCAATTTGAACATTCTTTGATCATGTGGTGCACAGCTTTTCTAGTCCAATTAGCGTAAATTTAAACTGACAAGAATCATAATATTAGTCGGAACTGTGACTTTAATTTTCGAAAAACTTCTGCAGCACTGATTGAAGTTAATTTACTGACTGTGACTTATATATATATATATTCGTATGCGCTGGCTCACAGGTGCAACTTACGGAGGTGTTGGCTCAATATTCGCAACTGCCGGATGGAAATACTAGGCCAGTAAATAAATCTGTATGCTTCGTATATCGTCTTCTAGAGACTCCTGACTAGGTTTACACACACTCAAGAAGGGAGGGTATCTTGCAAAATATGGATAGACTAGTGACTTGTCGTATAACGTAAATTTACCTAAATTTTAACTAAATCTCGTAAGTTTCGGTTTCGGCCGAAACTAGAAGAACCGAAAATTTGATTACGGTTTCTGTTTCGGCCGCGAAATATGTTTCGGTCGAACTTTACTGGAAATAATAGTAATAAAAAACCGAAAACCGGTTATCTTCAACAATTTTTACAGTGAGGTTAAACTGGAGATGAAATGAACCGGTATAACCGAAAATCGGTTATTTCAGCAATAACCGCCATCCCTACCACCAACCATCCAGAGCCACTTCCTGACCTGGAAAAAACAATATTTTTTGCAGTGGGTTTCAGGGTAATTAAATTTTGTTTTCACTGCAGACATCCATCCGTCCTCCTGCAACTTCGGACTTGAACTGACTATCAGATCACGTGGTACGCCCACCACACACCAGATCACGTGTTGTATGCACCACATACCAGATCACGTGTTCTCCCCGCCCTTCCCCACTACACAATCGGTGTGAATCTTTGTCAGTCTTCTCCCATAGCCAGCCGAAAGAGGCTGTATGCAGACGTCACAACAGTTCTAATATTGAAATATTTGTTAAGCTTAAGGGGCTTAACTGCAGGGTCATCAGTCCCTAAACTTACAAACTGATTATGAACTACCTTATACTAAAGACAGCACAAACACCCATGCCCGAGGGGGGATTCGAACCCCCCACCGTAGCGGCCGTGCAGACTGTGACTGGCGCGCCGAACACCGCTCGGCCACTGCGGCCGGCATACAACAATTCTACACGTAAGCAATGTTTAGCAACAAATCGACAAATACTTACCAGTGACATCAAGGGATCTATACTCGTATTAACAATTTTATAAGAAACATTTCGTTCGTCGGAAATCGTCTGAGATCCAATTCCTAAGGGCAGTACTATATATACTACAAAGTCTGTACACTCAGTTTACATAATATAATACATTGAACCTTCATTACAACTAGTATGTCATGATAATTTACACTCACATATGGAAGGGATGTAAAGAAAATCATCAGTATTTCCAGAACTATACATTCCAATTGTAATAATAATTATTTAGGAGTTGTCTGTTCACACACATGGCAACGATCTACTAGTCTCCTGGTGAGCAAACTAAGGCAGCTCAAACTCCTGGTGATAATAGGTCTCTGCTACCTGGTTTCCCCTTCTTCAACCACTCCATTAGTGAAAGCTTGAAACCAGATCCCAAAGGCCTATCAAAACCACTCACATCTGTCTAATGCTACCAACACAAACATCTCTCAACAAGCTACATAAACGTTCCTACCACACTATCTATAAACATTGCTAAAGATTTAAACAAAAAATCATATTGTTTGTTTATTAAGCATTCTCATTCAAAAACTTCAATGTTACATCTCCAAGTGATCTAAGAGGCAGCAATACCTTTTCTCGAAACACACGTGAGACGTCTGCAGACACCAGTTTGACAGGATAGCTTGTACTGCTTTTAAGGAGTATTTAGTGTAATGCATCGCGAGGGTGCCGTGGGCCCTGTCGCCACCACTGCCGCTCGCCGCCACCTGGCAAACCCACAGCTGACAACCCGCCAGATGAGTGACAGAAACACGCCTCCGCATACCTGATCCACTGTATACAGAGATCTGTGACAACTCTTTCTCGTGAGAGAGAACGTGCTCCAAACAGCCACCTGCTCTGTGTGGGGGCATTAAACATCATCAAAATTATCGAGTTCACAAAAACCCCTAACAGTGACGCAGCACGTCTCTGTTCAAGCCTTACTCTTTTTCGAACATCGCACTCCTATTTCACAATTGAGCTAAACTAAATAACCACCTTTTCCACAAAACTTTAACCCAATAATTGAACTACTGATCAAATTTAGAGCTCTCTCTCTCTCTCTCTCTCTCTCTCTCTCTCTCTCTCTCTCTCTCTCTCTCTCTCTCTCTCTCTCTCTATCTCTCTGACTAGCGATCATGCACGGTCACAATATTAGACACGGCAATCACTTGTATTCACAACCAACACACCTTCTCGCACTCTATACTGTAACGAATCTCATGCTTATTTAAACTTGAGCATCAACTTTTTCCTATTCGAAACTTTCTATAGCAGTTACCCGATGTATCTCAGTCTTTTGTATAACTGAGACATCTTCATTATCACCTAAGCGAGAACACATAACAGGAATACACTACCTGGTAAAGTCAATGGAATGTAACACAAATTCCTGGCCTACCCCATTCGATTCATTTTCGAAATTAAACACTACGGTCGGGGGGTTCGAATCGCCCCTTGGGCAGGGATGTTTGTGCTGTTTTTAGTATAAGGTAGTTCATAAGTAGTTTGTAAGTTTAGGGATTCATGACCCCGCAGTTAAGTCACTTAAGCTTAACAAACATTTTTTTTCGAAATTAAATATACGCCTGGTTCACAGGACACCTACCCAATAGTTAATCTTACGACCAAAACGCGCTCACAATACATTTATTCAACTCCACTGACAATGATATTTATTACCCCCTCTAGAGTCCAAAACGTTATCATGGTGGTCATCTGCGCTATCTTCCGACAAAAACGTTTAACCTAACAACTTAAGCACGAATTACGTTAAAATCGAAACACAATTTGTAAATTGCAACCCCTTCTCGACTAAACAATAGTAATAGCATCCATCTTCTCTATCAACCTAATCATCAGTGCTAATCAACAAAGTCCAGACACTTTGAAATTATTAGCCAACAGACTAAACTTTAACATTCAAACCGATAATCTTTCGGTTTAAATAGTACTCCTACGGCCTCACAAACGACAGCACAGAGTGCGAGAAGAACGTCAGCTAATTAACATGTAAACAGGAATGTTACATGTGTCTACACCTTTTGCTTGCAGTAGAATTGCCGGCCGCGGTGGCCGAGGGGACTGCGGCGCGCCAGTCACGTTCTGCACGGCAACTACGGTCAGGGATTCGAATCCCCTCTCGGGCATGGATATTTGTGCCGTCCTTAGTGTTTGCTAGTTCATAAGTAGTTTGTAAGTTTAGGAACTGATGATCCCGTAGTTAAGTTCCATGAGCTATACAAACATTTGAACATTTAAGCAGTAGAATTGCATACATACAACGTAATGGTCTCAAACGCTTTTAACGGATCCCAATAAGAGTTTCTTTTGACTAGTCATCACAATGCAGGGAAACGCGTTAGGACTCTGACATACGTCGAACATCATATTTCTACACGTTTTTTTCCGATTGCCATGCAAGCGAAACGTACCAGTCAAAAATGTTCATCACATAGAACGCAAACGTTCTATTGAACGCCATTGAGAATTATCGATCTAAACAATAGATCCTCTAAACAATTACGCAAATCAGTGATAACCGCGATCACACAAGATAATCGTAAACTGAAAATGGATCAAATCTTTGTCCAACGAGAATCAACACTCGTTAAAATCTCTACATGTTCTAAACCGAAACGAGATAATACAACACCGGAACACCCCAGAAATGTTTACATCCTTACCGGAAATAACACTAACAGACGAGCTACATAATAGTTCCACAGCAAACAGGCAATGCTTCGAGAAAAGATCAGATAACGTACATAGTGCAAGTTCTTATAACCACTTGAACGTAAGCGTAAGTGGATTTCTTTAGAGCCCTGTCGCAACAGAACAACATCCACAACTAGAAATACACTGCATCGCATATTTAGAGTATTTCAAACACTTTTTACTTATTTCTGAGCCAACCATCCTGCGACATACTCTGCAAGCACGTGTAGCAACTATCATTTCCAACCCAGTCAACATTAACCTACAACGAACGAATGTATCCATTCCAGCTAGTTTTCTTCTAAAGTTCTGACCAAATTAAAATGCAACATTCTCTTAATGTGACCGTAACAACTTCCAAAGTCGAAACAGATATGCATACCGTTGAAGTCGTCACTAACCCACACCAAACGGACATAACCATCTTCAAGTTCTCCCTATACACTTTACACAAACAATCGATAAGAAGAAGAAAGAAATTTCTACCAGATCAACCTATGAACAATAAGTCTTCCATTTCATACACTAATGTATCGCAAAACATCGATTTAAACTAAAGGTTTCTTGCCTGAGACTAGAACAGTACAGATTTACACTTGTGAAAGTTGGGCAAGTAACAGATACTCTACCGCTTGAGGTATTGCTTTTCTGACACATAACCTGTTTTTCTGTATATTTCATAGCTCCATAGACCTTAAAAACCGAATCACTCCACCCGAAAGGTTGTATGTCTTTATAATAGATAGCTACGGCAGATGGAAACTATTACTTATTTTAGGCAATCCCTTCGACGGAGTGCTCCTCATCACACATCTTCCTACAGAAGCAGAAACAGATAACTTATGATCTACATCAGGCTCCACATAATGGTGGTCTTTACAGGATGCCCCATTTTAATCTACCCCGGTCGATATCTCTGGAGTGGCACAGTTCTGCAAAAAATGTCTCTCCTGAAAGTTGTAAGGTTAGAAGGGGTTCATGACCTCTAAATGACATTGAACCCTGTTTTCAAGGTCAAACCAAAGTCAAGTTCATTTTTTCAAATAGAAACCTCAATTTTTTATTCCATATTCGTATTCGACATGAAAAAAATACGCTTTTTTTTAAGGAATATATTTTTTTCGAAAAACCAGTCGTTTGCCGCCAAATGCCACTTTATTCTAACTTTACCAGGTTACCAGTATCTCGAAAAGGAAGCTATATCGGGAAACATTTTCAATGAAAAACTTGTGTGGTTTCTGAACTTTGTCCACTGCCGAAATTTTCGTGAACTTGAAATGACCTTGAAATTCTTCAGTACCAAATAACCTGAAAGTATGAAACTTCCTGGCAGATTAAAATTGTGTGCCGGAACCGGGACTCGAACCTGGGACCTTTGCCTTTCGCGGGCAAGCGCACTACCGACTGTGCTATCCCGACACGACTCACGATGCCGCCTCACAACTTTACTTCGGCCAGTAACTCGCCTCCTACTTTCCAAACTTCACAGAAGCTCTCCTGCAATCACGCAAGACTAGCACTCCTGGAAGAAAGGATATGGTGGAGACATGGCTTAGCTACAGCGTAAGGGATATTTCCATAATGAAACTTCACTCTGCAGCGGAGTGTGCGCTGATATGAAACTTCCTGGCAGATTAAAATTGTGTGCCGGAACCGGGACTCGAACCTGGGACCTTTGCTTTTCGCGGGCAAGCGCACTACCGACTGTGCTATCCCGACACGACTCACGATGCCGCCTCACAACTTTACTTCTGCCAGTACCTCGCCTCCTACTTTCCAAACTTCACAGAAGCTCTCCTGCAAACACGTAAGACTAGCACTCCTGTAATAGCTAGTTCGTAAGTAGTTTGTAAGTTTAGGGACTGATGACCCCGTAGTTAAGTCCCATAACCTCTACAAACATTTGAACATTATGAGACTTTGAAAATTTCTCGGCTGTGCTCACTTGGAATGATTCTTGACTGTCGTGACTGAAAAATCTTTCTCTTTCGGACTTAGAAACCACGTGAAGGTTCCCCAGCGGACTTCGCGTATCGTTAGTCTTCGAAAGAGCTGATTAACTAGGTTCTCACTGGAAATTTAGGATCTCAGGTGCTGAATCAACTACCCATTTTGCCTAAAGCACATTTGCAATCTCTAGCGTAAACTGGTCTCGAGATCATTCAAGGTCTGGAACGCCGCCAAAATCCTTTCTCTCGTTTCTTCTTGTTAAGTCCTGCGATCTGCAGGAATGACAACAACTCCTAAAACTGCTAAAGGTTTATTAAACAAAGAACCTTTTGGGCGTACAATAACACAACGTCAAGAAAACAGATGGTTAGTCACGTAGGGACAACTAACAACAAGTATAATAGTGAAACATACAAACAGACAATAAATTATTCCAAGTGGAGCTAGGCCAATGCAAAACAACTACACTACTGAGCAAACTACTCTGAGTGCGGCGGCAGCTGGATCCGGCGTAGGAGCGCCCGGTGGCTGAGTAAGCACTGCCCTCCTTTTTTTCTTTTTCTTTTTATTTTTTCTCTCTTTTGGTTTTTAAAAACCAGGCTGGCAGCATCTTCATTGCTGTTCTTCAGCCGAGCGTATTTACAATGTTGACAAGGCGATAAAAACAGATAAATGTGATAAAATTTGATGAATTTAAAAACTATAATGGAGATTAAAATGAAGAAAACAGACATAAAGTAAAGAAGTTGAAGTAAAAATTATTCAGAATTAAAACCGTCACGGTGGTTAGAATCACACATCGATGTCAGAAATCCGGGGTAGGTAAAAGCACATTGGTGTAATACACTACACGATGATGAAATCACTGTTTAAAACACACGGCAACACTAATATTCTGCCTGATTGGCGGCTGCTTAAGTGTTAAAATACCACTTGGGCACGAAGCACAAACACTGGCACAACACTAAATGGCGCACTGTTAAAATATGACGAACCGGGGGCCCCGCAGTGGGAAAAGGGGAAGAAGGGGATGCGCAGTGGGTGAAGGACGGGAGGAGAGGGGGAGAAGGAGGAGAAGGGAAAGCGCAAGAACTCATCGTAGGAAAGATTTGGGAGAGGAGAGCCAAGCGAGGGAGTGAACAGGGATGAGAGGGAGGAGGAATGGAGATGTATAAATACGAGGGTGGACTAAGGTTGAAAGGAGGGGTAGATGTCAAGACGGAGGGCGTCATCCGGGAGAGGGAGTTGACAGAAGATAAAAGCTGTGTGTGTGTTGTGGATGTTGAACCTATCGTCAAATCAGACAACAAATTGTTCATTAACACAGCAATTTGGTTTAATTATGGCCTTGATATTGATGTATATACTATTAAATAAGAAACAGTGCATTAAACTGATTATGTGCGCAACGGATATTTTAAACATAAAACAACTGTGGCAAGTCACCATTTGAAACAGACACTGACTATACTCAAAAATTTTACTGCGAGAAAGATATTAAAAAAACCACAAACCACTTTCTTAATGTTTGACTGTGGGAATTTTATGCAGATCAGTTTCTGATTATTAAAATTTAGTATCATAGTCAATTAACTATCATTTACTATCGCACCAATAACGAAATCTGTTCAACAATATTATCAAAATCAATACTGCACTTTAAATCCACTAATAACTAATTATCAAATGAAGGAAGTTGGTTAATCTTCTAACTACGTAAATGAAACAGGAAAGAAAGGGCAACTTTGTTACTTATTATTAATAATCAGCATTACATTACCTACATAATACAACTTCTTCCTAATGGCATCAAATGCAATTACCTTCATTCCAGCGGTGTTACAATACAATACAATATATATTCCAAATACAATCAAATCGACTTGCTGAAACAGCAGCCTCTGCTCTATATCGGAGCCATACACACAACTCAACCGCTCTCTAAGCGAGCTGAACCACAAGTGCTACTCTCTCTCAGCGCGAGCTACAATGCTATGCAATACATGATCTTTGCCAAAGACGAAACTTTCCAGAGTTAAGAACACATATCGATACACACAGTAGAAGCGATATTATACATTTTCTTGCAAGCAAGTTACTCGACACAAAACAGGAGGCACAATATTAGACATTTTCTTACAAAAATATTTTTTATGGACACGTTTCAAAGTTACCCTCGGAGAGGACATGGAGAGTGTGGAGGTGAAGGGAAGGAAGGATAATAATGTATCACCCTCCACACTCCATCGCTGCACTTATGAAGCCCACATCGGCGGAAGGCTACAACCGGTACTCTGCTGTGATTGGTTGGGCACTGTCACTTGGCTGACAGTAATGTTTATGTTACTATGTTTGAGCGCCTACGAAAGGGAGCACAGCAGCCCGCCTTGGCTGCCTCTTAAGCGGGCACTCTACACTGTCAGGGGCTGCCACAGTACTTCTGGCATCGTCGGGGAGTGGAGTACACCTTCTGCTTCACAGCTCCCCGTAAGAAGGAGTCCAATGGTGTTACGTCTGGCAAGCGTGGCGGGAATTCACGAATTTCACTGACGATACATCTATTTGGGTAAGTTGCATTAAGGTACCTTCTGACAGCTAAGGTCCGATGTGCAAAGGCTCCGTCATGATGATACCACACATGTGCTTGTCTGTCCAGAGTGATATTTTCTAGTAAACGAGGCACCAGATTCTCAAGAAGATGAAGATAGTGCACGTTCAACATTTCGCCAATGCCCGCCCAGACATTGATTGATCACCGTTCCTGTGTTCGATGCTCTCGTTGCCAGCGAACATTTGCTACCGCCCAGTAATGTGCGTTATGGAGATTGACTCGTCCCATCTTGTCGAAGTTTGCTTCGTCTGTAAAGAGAGTGTGTACGAAGAAAAAGGGATACGGCGTATTTCCTTCGCCAAAATGGAAGGTGTCTCTCAGGATCCTCAGGTTAATTGCCTGGGTGATATATAAGCGATATGGGTATCTTAAAACAGGAGATACCGTTGATCGAGGCACGCAGTGCATCCGCTGAATCTAACGAGTTAAAAGGTGTGGATCTTCAGCGACGATAGTACGAACTCCCAGCGCAAACGCCTATCTCGGGCCCGTCTTTCGTCTCGATTTTTTCAAGGTACATCTTTCATCTAGTGTTACCAAAGACCTAATTGTTTCCTTCGTGGAAATACGGACATCGGGATACCTTTCGTCATACATCTTTATGCGGCTGCACATTTATCGCGACACTCGCCAACAATTCTTATCATTCATTTCGAATGGCAAGTAATCAGTTATTTCGGACATACGAATTAGAGTCGAAAAATAAATTGTACTTATCACTTCTACTATTCTTGATTTTCTTAGGTTTTCCTTCAACGAATCATCCGGCAAGTGTGTTGAAGGACAACTGACATTACAGTGTACGCGACCTATTGTTTACACATGCGTGTCGTAGTTTCCACCACAACATGAAGCCAAACCATACAGAATTCAAGCGCGCTCTTTCAAAAAATTACTTAGGTTTCTAATGGATATGTGTCTTTGAGGAGGGCAGCTTTACATATCTCGAGATTGACGTAAATAATAAAACAAAGAAATATCCCATGGTAATCGACCATTTTCATATATGGAGAAGGAGGCAGAACCGAGACATACTGCAAAAAGTCGATTGCAAAGCAAATTGACTCAGCTGCATTTTATCTTAAGTGCTCTAAACATTCTTGTTGAGAAAACTGTTACTTGTACGAATTTGGAGACCCACATGGAGAAACTGATCAGAGTTCGACGAGGCGGAATGTTTCTATATCCCTTAGTACACACGGTTTTTAAGTCCACAGTCACGCCGGTAAGAATCATCCCAAATGTACATAGCCGAGAAATTTTCAAAGTCTCCAAAGATAAATTCCTCTTAACCCCCCCAGTCATGATTTCAAATTCTCTAACAATGACCTTTATCAGTTAGCCTCGAAGTTGCATACTTCTTTTCTATGGTTGTCATGGTATAAGCACAATGCTGGTCTCTGCTTCGGCACCCTCCTAGTGGTTCACATTGGGTAATGCTAATGCCAATGGTCTTTACTTTCAGGTTAATCCGTACTGAAAAATTTCAAGGTCATTTCAAGTTCACGAAAATTTCACCAGTGGACAGAGTTCAGAAACCACACCAGTTTTTCATTGAAAATATTTCCCAATCTTAATTCGTTCTCGATACTGGTGACCTGGTAAAGTTAGAATGAAGTGCCATTTGACAACAAACGATTGGTTTTTCTATTTAAAAAAAATGTCCCCTACAGAATAGAATGAAAAATAAGGGTTACCATTAAAAACAAAGAACTTGACCTTAGTTTGATCTTGAAAACACGGTTCAAGGTTATCTCCAGGTAACCATTCCATGACCCCCTTCAAATCTTACAAGTTACACTAGAGACATTTCTTGCAGAACTGTGCCACTCCAGAGATATTGCATGGTGTAGATTAAAATGGGACACCCTGTATACACCGCATAAGAGTAAAAGCTCATTTCGCACTAGGAAGGATCCTAGGATGCTTATACATTACTTCCCATAGCGCGAAAAATGTACCGAGCTATGGGAGTTTACAACACAATAGACCCAACTCTAAGCCTTTTAGAAAAAAGCACCCACAGATAAAAACTACAGGATTACAACACAACAGACCCATATCTAGCCGTTATTAGGACAAAACAAGCCTCTGATCAGAGAAATTCACATAAAAACCACTACATCCTCTCCTAGTAAGACACCTGAATATTATTCTAAATATGTTTTTTTCGTGATCCTTCTACATGAAGAACTGTTTAAAAACAATACCAGCGCATTATTTTACGACTCTTCTGACAACAACTTCATCTTTTTGTACACCCTATCAACTCTTGTGTCCTGTGAAATGCCGATACACCCTACACGACAAGTTCTAATACTTCACAGAAGTTAACTTACAATCTCAGACTTTCAACCACAGGTGAATCCCTAGTGGTTCGTTCATATAGCCAAACCACTGAACGATTATCCACTTACAATACATTGCAATAGGATACGACATGTAGAGGAGGATACTTTTACAATTCTTGTAATTCATTAAGATTTCCTAATGTATAAAATTGTTTGTTCCTTTGTAAACCCTGTCAACTTGTATACTGTACTTGTGTTTGTAACAACATTTGATGTAACCGCCTGAATCAAACCATCAAACATGTAATATTGCTATGTAATGGGGCATGTTAAATAATAAATAAATAAAAAAATGTAGAGGATGATTCGGCAGATGTCAAAAATTGGCTCAGTACGAATCAAATACTGATGTATTCTTATGTATTTTAGGAATCCTCTCTCACAACAGAGCCAGTACCATTCGTTAGAAGTTCTCCAGCAAACAAAATGTAAGGATTGTCTGCATCGCAAAAAATGTTCTGACCAGCGTAACTTAAAACCCAACAGTCCTACTTCTATCCTTTTTTAAGGTATATAGACAAACAAACGAAAGAAAGAAATATCACATCCTTGGAATCCTGTCCTAGTAAGTGACCAAAATGGTTCTGGTTTTAATTCGTTCTTCGTATATATTGATCACGAGAAAAGCATATTTCTAATAACATCCAGGTCCCTTACTAGGAAAGGATCCAGAGGTTTTCATATGAATTTCTCTAAGCTGTGGCTCTTTTTGTCCAAATAAGGGTTAGATGTAGTTCTGATGTCGTGGAGGTTCGAATCCTCCCTGGGACATGGATGTGTGCGTTGTCTTTAGGTTAGTTTACCTAGGTTTAAGTAGTTTGTAAGCTACGGACTGATGACCACGCGGGTTTGGTCCGATAGATTTACAGACATTTGAACATTTGAGTTCTGATGTGATGTAATCCTATAGTTATCTTGTGAAATTCTCCGATCTGTGGGTGCTTCGTTCTAAAAAGTGTTAGCGTTGGGTGTACTGTCTTGTAAAATCCCACAGCTTGGTATGTTTCGCAATACGGGAAACGATGTACGAGGGTTGGATCTTAATTAGTGGCAACTATTCATTCACAATCGATACAAAAGCGTTACATTTTTGCAACTGTTATTGTTCAAAATAGTCAACAGCGTTTGTAAAACCCACTGCCATCGGTGTGGATGGCTTAGTATTCTGCGCTGAGTGCGGTAAAGTGTGTAAGTAAATCAGTGAAATAAAATTCAATAATAAATGAAAGAGAATAATACGTGAAGTAAAAGTAAGAACTTAGTCCAGTTCAGTCAGGCACGGGCGAGTAAAAGAGCAGACCTACGCTGCATTCCGACAGTGCGTCGACCAGTTAACGCTGCAGATTCAGCACGACATTGTCCCGCCGAGTATTCACGTGTGGCAAGTAGTCCATCGCACTCTCCACAAGCGGAAACCGTTGATTCAGCGATCAGACTATCGACCGACTGCATCACCTGAAAGCACAGACTGTTAACCCTGATCGTCGCAAACGTATAGAAGCAACGTGATCAGAAGCCAATAACCTAGTGTATTTACCTCCAGAGCAATGTGACGATCCATCTTTCTAGAAACTGTACAACGTGACAACAAAACACAACGACCCTGAAGATCGTTCAGCTCCATCCAGGTCCATCAAATAAATACCACGGCCATGAAGACGACACAAGACAGTAAGAGACAGATAGATTAATGCATATAGAGTGATGGAGTAGCTCCGTTAGTAGCAGCAGTAGCAGAAGTGGAGATAGTCATGATCAGCCACCGGCAATGACAGTTGCAGTTGGAGATAGAAGAAAGAAGATGGAGGAATCTGGTCGCCAATACAGTGTTCGGGAAGATCAGCAATAACAGAGGTACTCGTCTAGGATGACTGGCCAGAACGATAGGATGCAGTCCGGTCGTGATAATTACTCGAAGATTTCAGCCTGAAAACCGTGGATTCAACTTCAGGGCAAAGGCGTACTGCTTCCACGCTGCACCGCTACCTCTGGTCGTAGCACAACACTTTTAGAAGATGAAAAAATCACACAGCACCGCCCCGAAGTAATTCCGCGGAATTCACGGCATGTTAACGCACAGTGGTAGTTTCGACGACAAGCGCTGTTCTACTGGCCAGCGGGCAGCGAGAACGAGATACGCCGCCAACGTAACCGGAGATAGACAGCCGATGCCACGAAACGCCTCCACGCCTCCGCGCGCCTCTTTGCTACCGACACTCGCCGAGCCATCTAGTTCGCAGTAACAATAATGTATGGTTTAACTGTTTAATAAATGTATTTTGTGTAAATGCCGTTTCAATAACGCCTCATACCCGTGTCAAGGAAAAGATCCCACATTCTACATGTTATGATTCGTTGTAAAATGCTATCCTGACAGTGAAATGTTTTTTTGTAGTTAAAACCTGACATCCTGACAATAGGGCAAGGCATTTACAGTTGTTGTTAAGTGTTCAACATTCCGAAAAGCAGTAGGGTACTTCAATAGATGAGAAAAACCCTCTCAATTTGATAACAGAACGCCTCTTCATTTGATGTAAGAAGTATCTCCTACACTCACCCTTCTTCATTTGGTGTCAGAAAAGACCTTGGCTCAATCATAAGGTGTGAATAACAGTTTGCAAGAAGTATTATTTAATGTGCAGAAAGGTAGGAAAGCATAACCGTTACATTTTTTCTTCATTGTAATTCTTTGAGATGTTGTTTATCAATAGTAGGAGAAACATATTTCAATTAATTTAGTTTGATAAAGCTACGGAAGTAAATAGATTTCAAAATGGAGAAAGAATACAGTACAATGTCAGGAGTATCCATTACCGAGGCAACTTAGAGGTTAGTGAATCGAATAGCGCAGCCTAAAATGATAATAACGCGTTGCTTAAAGAATTGAGATTTGCAAACCGGTACGGTACGTCCTACTCTAGATTGCTCTGTAGCCTCCCTTCTAACTCCTTTCTCAGGTAAGCCCGGTGAGGACATAGTTACACTTTTTGATTTAATTGCAGCCGCAAAATTAGGACTTTAGACCAATGAGCGGTTGTTACAGATAACACAAAATTACGATTGACAGGAGAAGCTAAAGCTCACGTATTGTATCACGAGGAATTACGAAACGATCCAACATTGGAAGAGTTGAATAAAGATTTACTTGAACGGTTCCAAAAACAGAATAGTTACAGAAAAAAATTAAACACAATCGCCGGCAGCAGTTGCCGAGCTGTCTGTGGCGCGCAAGTCACAGTCTGCACGGCCGCTACGATCAGGGGTTCGAATACTCCCTCGGGCATGGATATTTGTGTCGTCTTTAGCATAAGGTAGTTTATAAGTAGTTTGTAAGTTTAGGGACTGACGACCCCGCAGTTAAGTCCCTTAAGCTTAACAAACATTTGAACATTTTTTAAACAGAATCACATATAAGCAAAATGAGACATTAGAAAGTTTCGTCGACAGAATTAGGAAGATTAATATTAACACCTATTGTAACACCCCAGTGGTATTCCTACAGTACACTCACACCTACACAACACGAAGTTATGCGTGCGTTATGGACTGCGAAACACAACTTTTATGTTAATACACCTGTGCCAGGATTTTAGTTTTAACCGTGTTGCGTGTTTAACGGACTAGGAATCGTTTTTCAACTTCGTCTCTAAAGATTTTTCGTTTCGAGAGGGAATGTGTATCAAATAATGCTGTCAGGTTCAGTATAAACTGCAAGTTAAATGAACTGTAATGTTTAAGAAAAACTGTCGCCACCCTGGTTTAGGGAAATAAATATATTGTAACAAAAATGGAATTCCATATCATGTGAATTTAGGCCTACATTAGTCATCATAGCTGTCCAAAAACTTCAAGTCAAAAAGAAAGGAAACATTTATAGCAGTACAACTTGAAAAATTACTAATGTATACAACACTGTGGTGCAGTTAGTAATCTGTTTAAATTTGAAACTATTACCAAGATAGGCCTATATGAATGTTACTGCTTAATAAAACAAAAAAGCTAATGGGCTGCAGTATGTTCAAATCTATCACAAAAAGAAAAAAACTGACCAACTAGCACCAATAGAAAATCTGATACTCTCAATATTTAGTAACCTTATGATTGTTTTAAGCAATGGGTACAAGAATAATATTGAAAATAACGGCACTTTCATTACTTTACCTTGCTTTGCAGTTTCTTTGTTAAACACAAAATAGTACTTTTCCATGGATTTGTATTTCTAAAAGATATTTGACAACTACTTTGATTCTGGATTTTATAGACAATAAATGAAACTATTTGTCCGAGGCCATAGGTAACTTTCAGCCAATCAATCCTGCCTCTTATTCCACAGCTTCCTCTTAGTCTCAAACAAGTTTGCACAAAAGCCAGTATTGCCACTCAACTTGGTAGGTGGCCGCCTCCGCACTTCCCACTCGACTGCTCACGGCCACCATTGAACTACGACTCCGCCAAAATTACCTATTACCAGCGCCCCAGAAGCGTCTCCCGTCAACCAACCACCTATTACCTTGCACTGGCTACATTTCCGTTCCTAGGTACTGCACTCCATCTTGAAACTATAATTACTAAATTTCCTCTAACATGAACCAGCACACATTATTTTATATTTTATACAGAAACATTTATATAATAACAACTGCAGTGTGTTTAAACAGAAAATAAACAGTGTCGCAGAAAAATAATTATACGTTTTACAGTTTCTAGCAGAACACTTACTTCTACTGAGTCAAGGATTATAAATATAGACAAGAGTCATTACAATACAATTAACAATCGATATATATCAAATCAATAAAATAAATAATTTAGTAACAATTGCGTAAAACAATAATAAACAATGGATCAACAGGGAAAGGAGTATGCTACAGTGTTACACTATCAGTTAACAAATAATGATAAAGCAAGTAAAGTTATTCTACAAGAAGCAGAAGATAGGGGTATAGATAAATTTCTGCGCGGCCTTCCTCCTGAAACATCCCGTCGTGTCAGATCAGAATTTCCCAAAACTTAAGCTGAAGCTATAGCTGCTGCAACAGCGTTTGAAGAAATATACATGGCCACAAGATATAAGGAAAGGCGAAACGTATTTTCGACAGGGGTGCGATGTTTTAAATGCGGCAATCGGGGTCATATAGCGAAACTCTGTACACAACCTCAGTGCACTAACTGTCAGAGACTAGGTCACACGTTTAGTGACTGCAGGTCTAAAAATTTTTTTGGCAATAAAAATCAGTTAACCTCAAACGGGAACTCCGGAACCGCCGCCAGGTGTCCCCAATAAAATATCAAGCCATTAAGGCGAATATGAAGGCGGAATGTTGGTTATCTGGTATCATACAAGATAAAAATGGAAGGATATTGGTAGATACAGGCGCGAACGTATCAATATTGAGTAATGAATGCATTGTAAATCAGACGTATGACCCTCCAAGGTATAGATTGAGTGGTGTAGGAGGAGGTACAGTGGGGTCAGTAGGTTGTACCTCACAGATTTTTTATATTGTGGGTGAAAAATTTGAAGAAGTGTAGAAGTGGTCACAAAGGTAACCGACGGGTATAACGCGATTCCAGAGATAGACTTCCTGCTTAAACATCACGCCAAAATCGGCCTCAGACAGCAAACGGTGGAACTTAGCGAAACATTGTTTCATCTAGGTAACACAGCTGCAAACGGCACGCTGCCGCAAGATTTCCCTATCCGGAAGGAGAAATCAACTTAACTGCGAGCAATATCCTTGAATGTAATTTCGCGGGATAGAATACCATTTGGTACAGGGAAACTGCTCTGGATGGACGTTTACTCCGCTTTCCCCGCAGATACTGTGTGTCTAATATAGCTAATAGAAGACAATGAAGAGTTGGATGCATCCCATTGTTTTGCAAGCTGAAGTGTGGTACACGTTGAAAACGTCGATTGAGTAACAAAAGTACCGGTACATATTGACAATTTTGGGGTGAAGGATAAAGAGTTACGTAAGGGAATATGAGGAGGCACAGTTAGCGCCTTTAAGGAAGAGGATTTTATTTGATCAGATACTGCTGATGATCAGAAACCAGCCGCCTGAAAATACGATTAGGGCAGAAAATTGCACATTTAAAAGGGAAGGGTAAAGATACAATAGAAGCTGTATTAGTCGAGTTTGAAAATTTATTTATTGCAGAAGGTCCTCTAGCAGCAACAGATCTCACGCAGCATAGAAGCCCTACAGGTAACATCCCACCAGTTTATAAGAATCCTTACAGATTTCCGCATCACTTAAAACCAGCACTAGACTAATTCTTAGAACAACGAATAAAAGATGAAATTATAAACTTTCTGACTCAGCATATTCTGCCAATATTGTAATCATTCTAAAGAAATCCCCAGATGGTACCAAACGTTACAGATATTATTGCGATTACAGACAACTAAATAAGCAAACTACTTCAGAATTCACTCTTTCAAACTATTTCTCCCTTCCAAACGTTACAGATATCATCGATAGTTTAGGAAACAGTAAATACTTTTCCATAATATATTTGCGCAGCGGGTACCACCAATTGGAAGTTTCACCTGAAGATAGGCACAAAACAGCTTTTTCTACCCCTGAAGGCCATTGGCAGTTTAAAAGAATGCCCTTCGGTTTGAAAAACGCTATCTCAATCTTTCAAACATTACTTGATTGAGTATTGCGAGTTCCCCTTCTTCAACTGTTAGCACAGCCTGTTCTGTTGATGGTGCGAATGGAGCGGTCTACTGTCTGTCTAATCTCTGGAACAGTTCTTAAGTGAATGCCACGAAGTGGTACCTTCATCTTCGGGGAGTATGGTGTATTGTACGGTACTTCCCAGACCCACTGACCAAACTGAACAGCCACAGCTTGCGCTGTATATTATTATATTGCCGCCATTGCCATAAGTAAAATTTTATCGTAAGGACAAATCAGCAACGTAACCAATATTATTTATTTATTATATGTCGCCAAAGACACTAAACGTACCTTTAATTTCAGTGCTGTAAGCATAACACATTCAAGCGTTTTTTGCCTCTCATTCCTTACGTCAAAAAAACACGCCATTGCCAGCTCGAAATGTAATGCGTTGCCAACCTAACCACGCTACAAAAGAGCCGTCGACGCTTCCCCTGTGGCTGATTCTTACGGTTGACTAGAGCGCTAATTTCACTCCAAGTGTCAGATGTGAAGGCTACGCAACTTGCCTATATTATCAATCGAAGAAATTGTAATAAATAAGAATAAACATTTGGCTAGAAATATTTTTTTTTTCTTTTCTTACAATACCTACCTTCTCTAACTAAAATTTTCTAACGCTGGCGCACTTTATAACAGAAATAATCCTTTCATTAACTTTTGTAATAAATGCTAGGTTGCTCTTGTGCTCCTCGCCTCCTGGGTCGGGGGCCTCTTTCAGGTCGGGGGTCCCCTACGGGCTGCTCTGCCACATTGTTTTTATGCCACTGGCTACGACGCACTTTCGACTTTCGCGGCGACTGAGAATGACGCCATTCGTTCGATTGACGTTTCAGTTTTCGCTCGTAAAATGTAACCCATATATCATCCAGAGATACGATTATTCGTAATTTTGTGGGGACACGTTATCATGACGTGTTACGCATGTTTTCTGTTATATACTGGCTACGTTAACAGGAGGGGCTTGTTGTAATCACTCCGTTGTTGTGCTGGTCTGTGGTTGTATTTCAGATACTTTAAAATTTACGTACTTGGAAATATAGATGTTGTTATTATTTCTCGCAGTAGAGCTGTGCTTTTCTTTTATTACAGGAGACGATGACTGTTATAAATAGTCGATATAATAGCTAGTGGAAGCTAAGATTAATAGGGATAAATGATCTGGCTGACTGTTTTGCAGGATAGCAATGCATAGATGTAATCAGATGATGGGTAGAATACAATAAAATGCTAGGTATATTGGTGACCAGTGGCTCTGTGATCCTGGGGATTTTGGTATTGTGTGTCAGGTACGATATGGAATGTTTACTTTCTCTTGTATTTCGCTCTGGAGATGGCTACGTCAGAGCCCTAGACTGCAAAATACGGATCCTTGGTAGTAGGGTTGTGTGTTAGGGTGGTATTGCACGTATCTGGTCTGTTAGTGGTGTTTACGATGCGGGTGGAAATACCTCGGAAATGTACATGGGATGATGGCAATGTAAATTCTTCTTCGGTCAAAAAGCATAAAGTTCAGCAAACCCTATTCTTTCGTGACTCAAAGTGATGTAATCGTCATAGTGGACCACTGTACGCAACCAGAGCTTTGTTTCATCACTAAAATTAGCAAATGAGGTCCGTGTGAGCTACTGGTTACTCCCTGCTATAATGCCTGGCCCAAACTGAGAACTGACTCGTTTCAAATTACTTCAATAACAGGAAGTTAATTCTACAGAGGCCAATAAACATAGCAGCTCACACGTTATTACACACAGACATTAATAAGGAAGCCACTACAATTAAAGTTATCTTAGAAAGGTGGCTAAGAAAACAGTTATGGCGCAACGGAATTTAGACATAAGAAACATTACAAAATGTTTAAATGATTGCATAGCTTATGGGACTTAACTACGTGGTCATCAGTCCCTAAACTTACAAACTACTTATTAACTAGCTTATACTAAAGATGGCACAAACATCCATGCCCGAGGGGGGATTCGAACCGCCGACCGCAGCGGCGGTGTAGACCGTGACTGGCACGCCGCAGACCGCTCGGCCACTGCGCCCGCAGAAGAAAAATTGGATCTGAGCTTGTTCTCAGTACTTGTCAAGAACAATATTAAATAAAAGAGGGAAGGTGCTCTAAAACTACAATTTATAGGCAACTTACGGATTATGCTGAACTTAGACTTGTTTATGCAGATAGAAAACAAGCAAACTGGGGAACCAATTTTGTTAATGCAATAAAAATGCATCTCTTACATGGATTAATGCGGAAGGTACCCAGTCTAAGTTATACATGATTAAACGCTACTGGGGGTAAGGATTCACAAACAACAGTCATTCTCTCACACACATGCCATGCTACAGCGAAACACACCAAAATCAGCGTGCTGAGACGAGGCGGAAGCAGGCGCCGCTATCGTATGCGATATTCAGCAAGTCTGAGGTAGCACAAAACACAATATACAAAAACACTTTGAAGCTGGCTCTGGTCTGTCGTGCCTGTTTTGAGATGGTGCACGTGTATAGCCAAGTTAAATTACATCTGATCTGGACTGCGAGCAAACACGCTGACGGCGACGCACGGCTACGTTACATCAACGCACTCCACTGAAGGTGAAGTGGTTGAAAATCGGATTCTTTATACAAAATCACGGTGGATTCTTAAATTGCAGTCTTTCAATATTAACGCAATTAGTTTATATATTTCTGGGAATACTCTTACAGCGGAAAATTGTGACAGAGAAACTTGTTAAAATCTTAGATTGCTCAAGCAATCGCCAGCCAAGCTACGGGAAAAGGCCATCAGCTCTGTCATAAAATGCAACACTAGTCTCTTGTGACGACAGCACGCTGTGTCGCCGAATTGAAAGCCTGCAGTCAGCAGACTGTTTACTGTGACAAACGACCAGCAAAGAGAGAGAGTATATTCGTCAGTTTGTAAAACATTTATATCTACACGTAACTCTGTCACACGAGTGAACCAAACTGAGCATATGTCATGGGTTAAAGGACTAATTGAGTGAACGCTGCGCTCACAAGTAGGACACATTCGGTCATTACGAACTGTCACATACGGCCTACCTTCAGCCGATTCTGTATATAAACTCCTGCTTTTAGAAATGTAGGCACTTGGTCTTTGGAATCGAAGATGCTCAGTTGAGTAGTCGTCAATCCAATGGTCTAATCTATGTATTCAGCTTATGTCTCAGATTAATCAGTGCAGACTACTAGCCACTAGTCACAACTGGGAGATGGCGTCCGGAGACAACTACTACGCTTCGAACTGACCATTATCCGGGAAGATGGTTGGTTTCCTAAAGGCCAATGATCCTGCCAACGCACTAGCACTCTGGTGCTAATGCTGCCAGTGGTATCGCCAGGTCAACTGTCACCACTGCATCCGACTCCAGTGGTTCCAAGGCGGAACCCACAAGCATCTGGATATACAGGAGGAGAGACTGAGGACTCCAACTGGCAGTCTATGATTCGAACACTAGAAGTCGCGGCATGGGCACCTCCATCTGAACAGTATAGCAGCCGGCCACAGAAGACGCGGCGAGACGGCGAGATAATGTGGCCGAAGACGAAGTCACCTGCTGATCTAGCTCCAGCCGAGCTAGCCCCTACACCACGGAATCTTGTATTCAGTTGAAGAAACTTGTAAACTATAATACTGTTTTACTAGCGTCCTTTTACTCTCCACCATGTTTCACTCCTCATCCTGACATAAAGTTGGTATCCTACCGCACGGCCCCAGCAATAACGATGATTTTCTTTACACCCCTTCTATATGAGAGTGTGAATTTGCATGCCGTATAAGTTGTAATTAAGGTTCAATGTATTACGTTATCTGAGTGTAAAGACGTTGTAGCATATATAGTTCCGGCCTTAAGGAGTGGATTTCAGACGATTTCCGAGGAAGGAACTGTTTCTTCAGAAATTGTTAATCCGAGTATAGATTCCTTGTATCACACGTATTTGTTTATAAATTTGTTGTTTAACATTACTCACGTGTAGAATTTCTGTATATTGCCGCATCCAACCTCTGTCAGCTAGTTGTGGTAAAAAACTGCAAAAGTTTCCTACCAATTCTATAACGTGGGAAGGGAAAGGGAAATTTATTCTGGTATGTGGTAGAGGCAACACGTGATTTGGTTTGTAATGGGGGTAACATGTGATCTCGTAGACAGTTCATGTCTGGAGTCCAGGAGGACGGATGGATGGCTGCACTGCAGACAAAATTTAATAAAGTAAAATAAAATTTCCCTGAAAACTATTCCAGAAAAAAAATATTTTTTCAGGTATGGAGGTGACTCAGGGTGGTTGGTGGAGCTGGGAGCAGTACAAGGAGCTAAAACGTTAGTGAGAAACAGTTGAGGAGTTTCAAAGGAAAAATTGCTTATGTTTACTTAATACCAAGTACTTCAATTAATTTGATACACAAAAAGTAATCAGTGGCAGTGGGGGCGAGCGAGTCTGTACCTGGGAGCAGACAGATACAAAAATTAATTTGATATCAAATGAAGAAGTTTATTTAATTGTTAGCGGTGGCAGATAGCATGGGGGCGATGGATTACAAGTACGCGACCTTCCGGGGTTGGGGGCGGACCAGTTCATATCTGTGAAGGGTGGCAGCCAAGCAAGTATGTTTCACTTGGGGTAGAGAGGACTGGACCTATCGGTAGTTTTACCCTGCCATCGGTCCCCGAACTGCCAGCATCTTGAATTTTCAGGATGGACCCCGGAGGGGTTGGGGTATGTATTCCCTCAAACAGCCGCCATATTGAATCCAAACCACCGCCATCTCACCTTTTGCGGTCGGCCTGAACAGTCAATGCTACTTAGGACCATTTAATATTGCAATATCTGTATGTGGAAGCGGCAAATGTTTTTATTTTACTTGCACCTTATCTTACAGATCTGTTGTGTTATCCAACACAGGGTGCGCGCGCAATTTCAACGAAGTTAGTGCTCGCGTGGAGGCATTTACACCGTTTTTCGTTTTGGAATGCCCTTTCAGTATTACATCGGGTCTCGGTGTCAAAGTCTCGCACCATAAGGTAACTGAGAATTGTCTGAGAGTCGAGCGCGTAAACTGTTAAATATTGAAGATGCACTGTAAATGCCGCCCACGCGACCGCCTGATGGTGAAAGAATACATAAGCATGCAGAAGAAGGGAATCAAATGTTTTCAGATATTAGAATAATGTCACGCGATTGTTGTTGTTGTTGTTATGGGGGGTTTTAGGGGGACTAGACTGCTATGGCCATCAGTCCCCCGCTTCATATCTAGGCAACACATAGAAAAAACAGAACCATAAAAAATGTGCCTGAATGAGATTTAAAACAAAGCAGAATGAAAGAATGCACCGTCAATGAATTATTGACAGAGTCAACACGAGACAATACGAAAGACACCAGACACACAGAAACAAATACGAGACAAAAATGACAGAGCCAGTGAATGTGGTTGACCGACCATGTGTATAAAAAGGGAAAAGTCAACCACATAGCGTACAAAATAAAAACTGTAGTCTAAAGACACGTCAAGGGGAACATAAAAAATTATCTAAAAGACCACCCAAAGGACTCACAGCAACTGGTAAATCCCCGCAGCACGAAGAAATCGTAAAACCAAATTAGCCACAAGAGGCATCGTCGCCGAGCACCAAAGAGAGAGTGTTCGGGAGGGTAAAAGAATGCCGCAGTGAGGCAAAAATGGGACAGTCGAGTAGGAGATGGACCACAGTCAATGGGGCACCACATTGGCATACGGGCGGGTCCTCTCGACGGAGGAGGTGACCATGCGTCAGATGGGTGTGACCAATGCGGAGACGGCAGAGAACCACGGAGTCCCTACGGGATCCCAGCTGCGAGGACTTCCAGACAGATGTTGTGTCCTTTATCGTACGCAGCTTATTGGGCACGTCCAGAGCGGACCATTCGGCGTTCCACAGGTCGCGTATTTTAGTGCGAAGCAACGGGCGGAAGTCTGCTTCTGGGAGGCCAATCGCCAGAGGGCGGCAAGTGGTAGCCTGTTTGGCTAGCTGGTCAACGCTCTCGTTGCCCGGGATGCCTACATGGCCTGGGGTCCAAACGAATGTAACACAGCGACCGGAGTCACTAAGAGCCAGTATCGACTCCTGAATGGCCCTGACCAATGTATGACGAGCATAACACTGATCAAGGGCCTGTAAACCGCTCAGCGAGTCGCTACAGATCAGAAAGGAGGTCCCGGTTCACATGCGGATGTGGTTAAGGGCGCGGTATATAGCCACCAGTTCTGCGGTGAAGACGCTGTTGCCGGGTGGCAAAGAGCGTTGTTCAACATGGGCGCCATGCATGTAGGCATATCCAGTGTGGTAGCCATCCGAAGAACCGTCTGTATAAATGACCTCGGAGTTACTGAACTCACGGAGCAGTGCAGAAAACTGATGCCGTAGGACCAGAGGAGACGTAGAGGTCTTCGGCTCACAGGAAAGATCCAACCGAATCCGCGGCCGAGGAACGGTCCAGGGAGGAGCATGGAAAGTCGAGCGGAAGGGACGGTTAAGAGGAAAGGAGTCCAGGGTCGATAGTAGCGATTGGACACGCGCTGCTATCGGGAGTCCCGACCGAGGTCGCCTCTGTGGCAAACGAGTGATCTCTCCCGGAAAGAGGAGTCTGTTATTCGGATGCCGAGGGGTACAGTGAACTCTGGCAGCATACTGGGCGAGTAGTTGTTGGCGCCGGTATCGCAATGGGGCGACTCCAGCCTCTGCCATGAGACTTGTGACAGGGCTTGTGTCACGCGATGTGAGGACCCAAAGGCGAGTCTACATTAAATTTTCAACGCCGCACAGAAAGGCACAGAGCACCAGAAAACTGCCAAGAACGGAGCTTGGAGAGACTATGGAAGAGAATTACAGTAATAAGAAAATATTCTCCACATAAAGTCGGAGCGGGGAGTTGGGGGACGATGTCCACGTGCGTTGCCCCTGAAATACTTCACTCAATATATTTATTACATTTTGTCTTCGAGAACAAACCTTCAGGAATTTACGAGTGGTTCATTTAAGTATCATTTAACGTAAATCCGCCGTAATTGTATTTTTAAAGACTATGAGTAGCAAAATTAATTCTAGTGCAATGTTGTTTCATATTATTACATCTTACAAATGTATTCCATGAATACTACAGTCTGTTTAGATTTCCAAATAATTTCAACAATCCAGAATGAAACTTTTCACTCTGCAGCGGAGTGTGCGCTGATATGAAACTTCCTGGCAGATTAAAATTGTGTCCCGGAACCGGGAATTTTAATCTGCCAGGAAGTTTCATATCAGAGAACACTCCGTTTCAGAGTGAAAAACATTCATTCTGGAAACATCCCTTAGGCTGTGGCTAAGCCATGTCTCCACCATATCCTTTCTTCCAGGAATGCTAGTCTTGCATGTTTCGCAGGAGAGCTTCTATGAAGTTTGGAAAGTAGGAGGCGGGGTACTGGTGGAAGTAAAGTTGTGAGGCGGCATCGTGAGTCCTGTCGGGATAGCTCAGTCGGTAGAGCGCTTGCCCGCGAAAGGCAAAGATCCCAGGTTCGAGTCCCGGTTCCGGCACACAATTGTAATCTGCCAATTTCAACAATGTTGAAACTGCATAAATTTAATTTACCTACATAGAAATTCGTGTCGTATACCTCTCCTATGGTAATGCGTGTATGAGTGAGAGGGAAAAAAAGGAGAGGGGATGGAATGCATGGACGTGTGAACACCTGTGAATAGGCTGACACCTGCACATGCGGTTACTGACTTTTCTGCGGTGGAAAAATATTAACAGTTGCAGAGACTATAAAAAAACGCATTGTACTTTGAAATAAAATTTGTGGCTAAAGATGGCGTATTACATGATGATAATTCAAAGCACAACACTTTTCATATGATTTCCAGATGTTCCAATAACTGTCCAAAACAAAAAGCGAAGCAGCAAATCCACCACTGTACGCAGCGAAGGAATAAGTTTATTATACAAGCTTTTAACCCTAAACAATTTATTTTTCTCAACTAAAATTAGTAGACTGTAGACTGGCAGGGCGGGATTAAAATAGGTCAAAACAAAATAAGCAGTCTCGCATATGCGGATGACTTAGTTGTAACAGCAGATTCGATTGAAAGGTTGCAAACTAATATATCAGAGGTCGATCAGAGGTGCAAGGATTATGATATGAAGATCAGCATCTCCAAAACGAAAGTAATGTCTGTGGGAAACAGATTCAAACAGATTGAGTGCCAGATAGGAGGATCGAAGTTAGAACAGGTAGACAGTTTAAAGTACCTGGGATGTATTTTCTCACAAGATGGCAACATAGCGAAAGAACTGGAATCGAGGTGCAGCAAAGCTAATGCAGTGAGTGCTCAGCTAAGATCTACTCTCTTCTGCAAGAAAGAAGTAAATACCAAGACTAAGTTAGCAGTACACCGCTCTATCTTTCGACCAACTTTTTTGTATGGGAGTGAAAGTGGTTACCTTATTCATAAGGTAGAGGTTACAGATATGAAAGTAGCAAGAATGGTTGCAGGTACTAATAGATGGGAACAATGGCAGGAGGGTGTCCATAATGAGGAAATCAAAGAAAAACTGGGAATGAACACCATAGATGAAGCAGTTAGAGCGAATAGACTGAGATGGTGGGGTCATGTTACACGCATGGGAGTAGAGTAGCAAGGTTACCTAAGAGACTCATGAGCTCGGCAGCGGAGGGTAAGAGGAGTCGAGGTAGACCAAGAAGAAAGTACTTAGATTCGGTGCAGAATGTTTTTGAAGTAAAAGGCATATCATCAGACGAGGCATCAATGTTAGCATTGAATAGGGGATCATGGAGGAATTTTATTAGAGGTACTATGCTCCAGACTGAACGCTGAAAGGCATAATCAGTCTCTAACGATAATGATGATGATGAACTAAAATTAGTATTTATTACTGACGGGCAATTCAGTAGAATTTACGTCATATAAGCTATTTTGTTCAAAACAGTTTCATTTGTGACTGGCGACATTTTAGAATGTACGCAAATGTGCGTAGCCTCACCACTTCCGCTCGTGTGCAATTAAATTCGGTGCACTACTGTTGTCTACCGCGGCAACTGCAGACAGCCGCTGCGCGACGTGAATGCGAGAGTTTCGGCCAGCTCCCGTCCCGACACATGTCGCTCACGGCAGCGTGACGAGATCGCTCCCCAGTCCACGATCCCTGAGCCGGCAGGAGCGAGCCGCCGTCACGGCGGGAAACGAGCGGAAGTGGTTACCGTTTTGACCGGCTCTAGCGCACTGTTGTCAGTTTATTATTACCTAAGTCAAGGTTATAGCAGACTATACAGTAGTGCCTTTGTTTAGTGATGGGATAAACTATTTCCGGTTTGGTACCTTATTTTATTATCAGGTAAGTATTGCAACTGCAGTGTGGCATATTCTTAAGAGGTGGAAAAGAAGAAAATGAATCTACGTTATGTATTGCACATATTGCGTCTACCACCTCGCCCAACCTATTTGCCACTATTAATTGTGGTTTGTGTTTAGGTGGATCAAGATACACAAAATTGATGTTGCTGAGGGAGTTCCAGGCATGGATCATGCACTGCCCTGCGATATAGCCCAAGTGTGTTGCATGACACATGTGCAGCCCCCGTAGGTACTGCACCGACACTGGTTTCGCGGCGCCGCCGGTGGTGCCGCAGCAGTACCCGGGTTATTTTGCAGTCACAGGTTGTCTTCCAACACTGGCGCGTTGCATAAAACAACCATGTTTTTTCATGTCAGATAAAAAGGGTTCCATATCTCGCTAAGCGGAAAACCCTTCTCTCTCTTTATAAATTATCCGACAACCTAATTTCATTCGACTACATTTAAACACTGTCCCAGAAATCGGCATATTGGCCACTATATTAGTCTTCTCGTTGTACTATTCCCCTCGTTAAAACAAAGTTCCGCCACTGTTTACAACATATATTGCAATCGCATAGAAACATAAACTAATATTTACATTACTTTATGCATATGTGAGTGTAATTAATTTTTATGTGATTACATTTAGTTAAATCATGGAATATAAATTACAGTTATGTCATTATATCGTTGTGTAGTTGCCACAGCATTACATGTATTCTTATTTAATTACACTGTGGTGCAACTGATAAGCCATTATATTTATTTTAGAAATCAAGATGTATAATATAGATATCCTCACTCCGTTTCTCACAGGCCTCGACAGGGCCATAGGGTACCGATCGGTCACCGTGTCATCCTCCGACCAAAGGCGTCACCCGATGCGGCATGGAGGAGGACGTGGTTAGCACCTTCCACTCCCGGTCGTTGTTCGATTTTCCCGACCGGAGCCACTATTTCTCAATCAAGTAGCTCCTCAATTGGCGTCACAAGGGCTGAATGCACCCCGCTTGCCAACAGCGCTCGGCAAGGCCGGTCGGTTACCCATGCAAATGCTTGCCAAGACCCATAGTGCTGAACTTCAGTAATCTAGCAGGAACCGGTGTATCCACTGCGGCACGGGCGATGGCTGCAAAATGTTGATATAGTAACTACGAAAGTTGCTAAATAACTAATTAGATAACGAATTATGACGATGTGTTCGGGTTCCATGTACACTATCTGAAACAACTGACTTGGTTTCTTGTGAAATCTCAAATATTTTTCCGTTGGAAGCAATTAGTTGCGAGAATTGAATTTTTGTACATTGTTTCTTATGGGATACTTTTGACTATCGTTATCCTCTATCTGTAACGGAGAGAGTCGAAACAACATCAGCCCTGTTTAGCAGGTGACCAATGTAATCGTCTTCCTCGTCATCTGCCTGAACTGAAAAGGCAGTCGCCATAATCGTTGTTGCTCTACGACTATGTACTAACCGGAATGTAGTAAATCTGATGGTGTCTTATTTGGCGGTGTTGTAGTCTGTTGTTGTTGTTGTGGTCTTCAGTCGGCAGACTGGTTTGATGGAGCTCTCCACGCTACCCTGTCCTGTACAAGTCTCTTCATCTGATAACACGTTCGGCAACCTACATCCTTTTGAATCTGCTTACTGTATTCGTCCCTCGGGCTCCCTCTACGATTTTCACCCCACACGCTTCCTTCTAATGCTAAGTTGACAATTCCTTGATGTCTCAGAATGTGTCCAACCAATCTATCTCTTCTCTTAATCAGAATATGCCAGAAACTCCTTTTCTCCCCAATTCGGTTAAACACCTCCTCATTAGTTACGTGATCTACCCAACTAAGTTTCTTCATTCGTCTGTAGCATCACATTTCAAAAGCTTCTATCATCTTTTTATCTGAACTGCTTATCGTCCACGTTTCACTCCCACACAATGCTACACTTCAGACAAATGCTTTCAGAAAGGACTTCATAATAATTAAATTAATATTGGATGTTAACAAGTTTCGCTTCTTTAAAACCACTTTTCTCCCCATAGCCATTCTGTATTTTATATCTTCTTTACTTCGGCCATCAGAAGTTATCTTGCTTCCCAAATAACAAAATTCATCTACTACTTTTATTGCCTCATTACCTAATCTAATTCCTTCAGCATCACCTAATTTTCTGACATTGCATTCCAATACCTTATTTTTACTATTGTTAATGTTTATCTTATATCTTCCTTTCAAGACACTGTCCATCCCATTCAATTGCTCTTCCAGATCTTTTGCAGTCTCTGACAAAATTACTATGTCATCGGCAAACCGCAATGTTTTTATTTCTTCTCCCTGAACTTTAATGCCCTCTCCAAATTTCTCCTTCCATGCCTTCACTGCCTGTTCAATGTACAGATTGAACAACATTGGGGAAAGGCTATAACCCTGTCTTACTCCCTTTCTAACCTCTGCGTCCCTTTCTTGCCCTTCTACTCTAACAACCGCTGTCTGGTTTTTGTATAGGTTGAATATAACTCTTCGCTCCCTATATTTTATCCCTGCTACCTTCAGAATTTGGAAGAGTGTATTCCAGTCGACATTGTCAAAAGCTTTCTCCAAATCGACAAACGCTAAAAATGTAGGTTTCCCTTTCCTTAGCCTATCTTCTAAGATAAGTTGTAATGTGAATATTGCCCCTCGTGTTCCTACATTTCTCTTAAATCCAAACTGATCTTCCCCGAGGTTGGATTCCACAAGTTTTTCCATTCGTATGTAAATAATTCGTGTTAGTATTTTGCAACCATGAATAATTAAACTGATAGATCTGTAATTTTCACACTTATCTGCATTTGATTTATTTGGAATTGGAATTACAATATTCTTCTTGAAGTCGGAGGGTATTTCCCCTGTCTCATACATCTTGCATACCAGGTGATACACTTTTTTCATGAGACTGGCTCTCCTAACGACATCAGCGGTTCAGACAGAATATCATCTACTCCATGGGCCTTCTTGCTTCGACTCAAGTCCTTCAGCGCTCTGTCCAATTCTTCTCGCAGTATCATATCTCCTATCTCATCTTCCTCCACTTCGTCTTCCATTTCTAGAATAGTGCCTTCAAGTTTATTTCTTTTTATAGGCCCTTTATATATTCCTTCCACAGTTCAGCCTTCCCCTCCTTGCTTAGTACTGGTTTTCCGTCGGAGTTCTTGATATTCGTACAGCTGCTTTACTTGTCTTCAAATATCTCTTTTATTTTGCTGTAGGCGGTATCTACCTTTCCACCAGTTATGCATTCTTCTGCGGTTCTGCATTTATCCTCTAGCCACTCCTGCTTAGCCAGTCTTCACTTCCTGTCAATCTCATTTTTCAGACGTTTGTACTCCCTTTTTCCTGTTACACTTGCTGAATTTTTATATTTTCTCCTCTCATCAATTAAGTTCAGTATATCCTGTGTTATCCAGGGATTTTTATTAGGCCTTGTCCTTCTGCCTATATGGTCCTCTGCAGCCTTCACTACCCTATCTCTCAGAGCTACCCATTCTTCTTCTACTGTATTACTTTCCCCCGTTTCAGCCAATCCTTGCCTAATGCTCCCTCTGAAACTCTCAACCACCTCTGGTTCTTTCGATTTCTTCAGGTCCCATCACCAAACTTTTCTAACTTTCTGCAGTCTCTTAAATTTTAATCTGTAGTTCAGCGACCCAATAAGTTATGGTCAGAGTCCATATATGCCCCTGGATATGTCTTACAGTTTAAAACCTGGTTCCTAAATCTAGTCTAACGTTACTAAAGGCAGAACTTTATCCCAGTTGCTCCGTTCGACTGTGACATACATGGACAGAATGTCAGTTTATGTATTAGCCATACGTTCAGTGAAACCGTTTGTTTGAGGACGGTAGTCAAGTCTTCATGTTTCATTACAATTAATAATTTTAGATTCTATTGTTATTAGAGTTTGGCGATCTCTTATAAAAAAGACATATAATTAAGCACAATATTTAATTTAAATGACCGGAAGCAAAAGCTTTCTTCCGAAACCAGTCATTTTAAATAAAATATTGCGATCATCGACAATTTAATTAATTCATTATTCAATACAATATTATCCACGATTAACTTAGCTACTTCAGGTGGGAACAAGTAACAAGCAACCTAATCATCATCACAGTGGCGTCTATCACACCACGACGGAGCCGAGGTTTACGTGGCGGGAATCCAAATTTAGAGTCATACTCCAACAGGTTAAAGACGGCGGGCTTGAAGAAGAGAAAATGTCTGACATGACGCCAACGTTGTAACAACACCTGTGACATCCTCATTGATCTCGGTCAATGAGGGTCAAGTCGGAACAAGAGACTGAAGTGATACGAGTTTATCTTTAAATTCAATAACAGTGACGAGACAGTAGGCCTGGAAAATACCTATCCCTGTTTGGATGGGATTGACAGTCAATGGTACGAAAACAGCACGGACAATATAACAAGCTGGGCGGTATTCCATAAGGAACTGCAGATATTCGTTAGAGAAGCGCAGCGACAGAAATAACAAGACGAAGCATAACTGGAGTGCAGGGCGCGTCGTTACGGAGTAGCCTAGACGTCTTGTGGCTGTGTAAGAGATGAAGAGGGAACTTAGGAAGGAACATTAGTGTTTAACGGCTCTTCGACAGCCTGGTCGTTAGAGGCAGAGCTCACGCTCGGATTGTTTGGGTACTGATGGGGAAGGAAATCTGCCGTACCCTTTCAAAAGAACTTATCTGACAATTGTCTAGAGCGATTTTTTGATTTAACAGTAAATCTAAATCTGAATGGTCGGAGGTAGATTGGAGCCATCGTCCTCCTGAATGCGACTCTAGTGAATTACCAGAGTGGTATAAGGTGGAGGAGAAACTTACCTATGTTTGTTTGTAAGTTTTATGGGACTCAACTACGGGGTCATCAGTCCCTAAACCTACAAACTACTTATGAACTAGCTAATCCTAAGGACGGCACAAATATCCATGCCCGAGGGGGGATTCGAACCCCCGACCGTAGTGGCCGTGCAGACCGTGACTGGAGCGCCTCAGTCCCCTCGGCCACCGCGGCCGGCAAACTTACCCATCTTACAATAGCTATTGCTGAGGACTTGTTTCAGAAACTACTCATGAAGGAGATTTCGTCGGCAGATGACTTCAAGATCGTGTCAGTTCATTGAGACGACGCATGAAAAATATATTGGATGTAACAATTTTGATCAATCACCGAACTTGATATCGGTGGCTGCGATGGAGAAACAAACTGCTCATCCATACATAATTCGTAGGATAGTTAGAGATGAATTCCAAAAGGCACTGAGAGTGCACTTCTAAGCGAGAGTCAAAATTGTTCAAGAATAATAAAGTAGCGTGAGAGGTGCCACTATTTCCGCACCCACTCATTAAATACATTTATACCTCAATCCACCCTCTCTTGGCATCTAAATTAATTCCCAGGTTTGTTTTGAGAGATGTTATGCAGAGGACGATACTCGTTGGCTTAGTGTTGGGAAATTTTGTTGTGAGGATTCGGACTTCTGGTCGGCAACGTGATATTTCCTTATCAAAGCAAAACTTGTTAGTTGAAAATGTTCAAGTGTTTGTAAATCTATGGAACGTAACTGCTTGGTTACCAGCCCATAGCTTACAAACTACTTAACTAAGTTCCACTAACCTAAGGACAACCCATACATCCGTTACACTCAAGTGTTCAACACCTGTGAAAATAATAGGAGTCAACACTCGCTTCGTGAGCAGAATGCGAAGCAGTGATTTCATTTGCCGAAAAATGCGTATAAAGAGTATTACTGCGCACAGGCCGCCAGGTAACGCATTTAAGAATCGGGATTGGCCCTTTCTTAGCACCAACCTGGTAACTGGCCGCTCCGAATGTAGGGTCGACAGCCGCAGATCCCTAGACTTGCAGATTACTTAAACTAACTTAGATTATTTTATGCTAAGGACAACATAAACACCTATGTCCGAAGCAGGACTCGAACCTCCGACGGAGACCAACCGCGCGCTCCGCAGCCAGGCGCATTAGAACGCTCGGCCACTCCAATGCTCCCTGGGACATCCAGCCGGTGTGTTTTCGCTGTGGGTGACCTGATCATGTGTTATGTTAGTGATTGGAGCGGCTGCCAACATTTCCTGCTGCCCGTAGAAGCAGACCTACACCAGCGCCAACCTCAGGATGATGAAAAACAAGAGGTTGTACATCAAGGTCGACGAAGATTACGATCGTCCAAAGCTAGCCGGTGGAAAGGACGCACACGTGGTAGGAAAACGCTCTTTATATGCTCGAATTTTTTTTCCTTTTTTTTTTTTTTCTTTTTTTCCAGCAAAATCCTTTCCAGAGTACTTAAATAAAACGTTAATATATCGACATATTATGAAAACCGAAAATCGATTTTTTCCGACCTCAACCACGGTACGGTTCCCTTAACGCTGTAAGATTACCGCCCAATAGAAATATTGGTAATTAATAGCATTTGATAATTAAACAGTATGAAGTTCACTGCAAACTTTGACCATGCCAATACACTAAATGTTACACAATTTTAATCTTATTAATTATGGTAGCAATGTATGTACATAGTTGGGTGACAACATTTATAGTTAGGCCAAAGGCAGAAATTCTCCACGTTGAGATTTGCTGTGTGCTTGTAGCTGACAGGAGGCCAGTGAGCAGGCCGACGTTGGTGGCTTGTTCCAGCTTAGGATTTTCCAGTTCGTTTCCGGTGAGGGGAGAGAGGGACAATGGCGAGTGCCAGGCACAGTGCAGTGCACAGCGTGGAATAAAATATTCTAATACTAATGGCATTTGAAGTAATACGATGCAGTTAGGAACCTTTAAGGCCCTCATTACAAAATAGCCTGTTGACAAATAAACAATACATTAGCTGATATAGTCACATCTGGCGTAATATGTTTAATTGACAATGAAAAGTAATAAATTACCAACGAAGACAAACAGTTACACAACTAGCATGGCAATGTTTGTTTATAAAAATAATATATTAACTATTTCTCATTTTATTTTCAATTGATCTTGTGTATTTTACCTTGAAATATTCAGTTAAATCACTTATTTGTGATATTAGAAATTGCACGATTATAATAAATAGTACAAAGGATGTTTATACTAATATAAAAAAGTAAGAAAATATGTTTAATGTGTAGTGTAATTATTTTGATTTTAAGTAAAGTTTTAGAAATGTATTGGCTGAGCGCTGTACGTTGGCAAATCGGTTAGAACAGCTCGCATGGGGAAGTTGATGACGTAGGGGAAAAAACCCCGGCAGTTGAGATTTTGGCGTGCGCGCGCGAGGGCAGGAAGTGACGAGTCGGGAGCACGTAGGGGACTGGCCGGGCGGCGTCGCTCTGCAATCAGTCGGTATGTGGACCTCGAGGTGGAGGTTATAGATTTGTGTGTGGCAATCGCCACGTGTGGTTGCTCGTCGTAGACTGCACCAAGTTGAATCGACTGCTACTGTGTGTTTGTGAATATTTAGCCGGTGGAACAAGGTGTGCATCACATTGAATTAAATTGACTGTGATTTGTTAATGTAACACGTGTCGTCGCATAGGCATGAACATGAACGGTGTTTGAGACAGCCACATGGTGTGAAAACAATTTGCGACAAATATTCATTTTGTCTGGGGGCTCACGAGCTATAACTTTATTTGATAAATGTGTCGATGTACAGACGTATCAGCCACAGGGATCTAATATTGTGAAATAAACAACATAAAGTGAACTTTCACGTGTTTCAAAAATAGTAGTTAGTACACCCCTTTATCTCATGAACTTGATTTTATTATGAATTTGTTTTGTTAATCATAATGCAGGGAAGGAAAGCTGTGAATGTGTGATATCATCCTCTAGAAAACGAGTCAAACAGTCGCAATCACAGTTCCAGTGGTTTTGCATGTTTAGGAATTTGGTTCGCAGCTGGTGGTTGATAGTTTTAAAAATTAAACTTTCCCTATTTTAAACTCTCACCCCGACCTTCACGCTCGCAACGCACAGTACTGGCTTCGCCGACGAGCGCTGTTCAGCTGAAGAGCAAGAAGCAGATATGCCGCCAGCGTTATTAGAAATCCACGGCCGACGCTGCGAAATGTCTCATCGCCGCCGCATGCCCTACCGCCGCCGCCAACATTTGCTGAGCCATCTGGGTCACAGCACGAATAATGTATGGTTTCATTGTTTAGTAAATATATTTCGTGTAAATGCTGTTTCATTTACGCCTTATACCCGAGCCAAGGAAATGATCCCACATCCCACATGTTTATGATTCCTTGCAAAAATGCTATGCTGAAAATAAAATGTTACATTGTAATTATAGCTTACCATCCTGAAAATAGCGCAATGCATTTACTGTTGTTGTTAAGTGTTCAATATTTAACAAAGCGGAGCAGTTTCTTCATTTGGTGTCAGAAAAGACCTTGTCTCAATCATGAGATGTTAATTACAGTTGGAAAGTATTATTGTTTAATGTGCAGAAGAATAGGAAAGCATAACAGTTACATTATTTTCTTTATTGTAATTCTTAATTCTTTGAGTTATTGTTGTATATCGAGAGTAGTTAAAATTAGAAGGCGAAAAGTACTTTAATTAAGTCTGGTGAGTAAACCAAGTTCAAAATGGAGAAAGAAGACAGTTCAATGTCAGGAGTTTCCCCTCCTGACACAATTCAGAGTCTGTTTAATGAAATAGCGCAGCATAAAAATAATAATAACGCATTGCTTAAAGAATTAAGTGAGATTAGGCAAAGCAGTGCGGTACCTCCTACGCCAGATTCCTCTGCAGCCTCTCTTATACCTCTGTTTTGAAGATTTAGTAGCAACCGCAAAATTAAGCCGTTAGACCGATGAGCAGTTGTTACAAATGACAAAATTACGATTGAAAGGAGAAGCTAAAGCACATTTATTATATTATGAGGAATTACGAAACGCTCCAACATTCGAAGAGTTGAAGGAAAGGTTACTTAAACGGTTCAAAAACCAGAATAGTTGTAGATTTTAGAGAGAACTTTTAAACGCAGTCACAAGGACACAATATGAGACATTAGAAAGCATCGTCGACAGAATTAGGAAGATCAATATTAACACCTATAAGCTATCAAACAATGATGAATCAAAAAAAGTTATTCTACAAGAATCAGAAGATAGGGCTTTAGATACACTTTTGCGAAGCCTTCCTCCTGAAACATCCCGTCAGTGTCAGATCAGAATTTTCCAAAACTTTAGCTGAAGCTATTGCTGCTGCAACAGCATTTGAAGAAATACAGATGGCCACCAGATATAAGGAAAGGTGAAACGTTTTTTCGACAGGGGTGCGATGTTTCAAATACGACCAACAGGGTCATGTAGCAAAACACTGTAGGCAGTCTCAGTGCACTATCAGAGAATAGGTCACATGTTTATGGACCGCACGTCTAAGAAAGATTTTGCCAATAAGAATCAGTTAAATGCAAACGGAAACTCCGAAACCGTCGCCAGACTTTCCCAGTAAAATTTCAAGCCATTAGGACGAACGTGAAAGCAGAATGTTGCTTATCCGGTATCATAAAAGATAAAAAAAGTAATGCTATTGGTAGATACAGGCGCGTACGTATCACTCGTGAGTAACGAATGCGTTGGAAATCAGAAATATTACCCTCCAAGTTAAGTGGTGTAGGAAGAGGTAATGTTGGGTCAGTAGGGTGTAAGTCATTGATTTTTGATATAGAACGGAGTACAGTTTGAAGAAGTTGTTGAAGTGGTCACAAACGTAACTGACGGATATGACGCGATCCTAGGGCTAGACTTCCTGCTTAAACATAGTACTAAAATTGACCTCAGGCAACAAACGGTGGAACTTAGCGGAACATTGTTTCAGATAGGTAACACAGCTGTAAAGGGCGCGCTGCAGCAAGAGTAAACTATCCAGTAGGAGAAATCAACTGAGCACCGAGCAATGTCCTTGAAGGTAGATTCGCGGGATAGAATACCGTATGGTACTACACTGCATGGACGTTGACTCCGCATTCCCTGCACATACTGTGTGTTTTGTACGGAGAAGTGTGGTATGAGTTCAAAACGTGGATGGACTGGCAAAAGTACCGGTACTTATTGATAGTTTCGGGATGGAGGATAAAGAGTTAAGTAACGGATATTAGTAGACAAAGTCAGCTCCTTTGAAGAAAAAGATTTCATTTCCTCATATACCACTGATGGTCAGAAAGCAGCCGCCTAGAAAACTGCATTACTCCAGAAAATTGTACATTTAACAGGGATGGATAAACGTACAATACAAGCTGTATTCGTCGAATTTCGAGCTTTATTTAATATAGAAAGTCCATTAATTGCAACAGATATCACCCAGCATAGAATTCCTACAGGTAATGAAACCCCTGTTTTAAAAAAGCCTTACAAAGTTCCGCATCGTTTCCAACTAGTACTAGATCAGTTTTTAGAGCCGGACATAAAAGATGGAATTATACAACATTTTGACTCAGCATATTCTGCTAATACTGTAATTATTCCAAACAAATCCCCAGTTGGAACCAAACGTCACCTACATCAACAAAGTATTTGAGATGTTTATCCCCTTCCAAACATTACACATATCATTGATAGTTTAGGAAACAGTACATACTTTTCAACGATAGATTTACACAGCGGCTACCAGCAATTGGAAGTTGAACCTAAAAACACACAAAACAGCATTTTCTACCCCTGGAGGTCATTGGCAATTTAAAAGAATGCCCTTTGGTTTAAAAAACGTCCCCACTACCTTTCAAAGATTACTTGATGGAGTATTTCGAGATCTAAACAGTCAGCAATGTTGCGTATATCTTGACCGTATCATAGTTTTCTCAAAAGACATTAACGAATATGCAATGCGTCTGCGTAACGTTATTCAGAGACTTAGAAAAGCTAAATCCACATTAAATTTGGAAAAACGTAATTGTTCATTGAAGGAAGTCACATATCAAGGGTATGTCATTAGTGAACATGGAATTAAAACCGATCCCCGACTAATTTCTGCAGTTGCGGACTTTCCAACGCCACAACGCGTTGAAGAGACACAATCATTCCTCGGGCAAACTTAGTATTATCGTAAATATGTGCAAAATTTTGCTGAACTTGCACGTTCTGTAACCCAACTATTGAAAAAAAGTGCAAAGTTTCAATGGTATGTAGATTGTGAGTCAGCATTTAAAATTCTGCGAGATAAATTGACACACATTCTAGTATTACTCTACCCAGATTATAATTAAAAATATATTTTATCCTGTGACACAAGTGGTCATGCTATAGGAGTTGTTTTAAGTCAGATTATAGATGGTGCAGAACACCCCTTAGCCTACACTTCAAGGCAACTAACAACAGGAGTAAGAAATTATTCTACAACAGAGAAAGAATTGCTAAGTGTTATCTATGGCATCAAATATTACAAATGCTACTTTAAAGAAAAAATTAGATTTATTGCAGACTTCGCAGCTCTAAACTGGTTACTTGAGTTGAAGGATCCATCTCACGCGCTGGGCCCTCTCTCTTTCCGAAATAGAATTTGAAGTTATCCAAAAATCAAGCAACAAACACACGAATGCGGTCAGTCTAAGCAGAATAATAGCACTTTTAGAAGCAGTTCGTAATGATGCCTAGGACTGACAAAAGGCACAAACTAGGGATGCAAAATGCAAAAAAATGCAATACAAAACAAATTGTTTCGAAGATGGGGTACTATGCCGTAAAACAAGACTCGGACCGAGAATCGTGTTTCCTTAACATCTTAGACAAGAAGTTATGCAAGAAGCGCATGATCATATTCTGGCAGGACACAGAGGACAGAGAACTGCCGAAAGACGCGTAGTAAAGAATATTTTGGTGGGAAACGAGGAAGCAGAATGTCCCACAATACGTTCGTAACTGCATTGCGTGGGCGCATCGAGCAGACCTCTGTCGTCAAAAAATACCACTGCAAAGGCTTCAGAAGCCACATTTCCATATCAAATATATGGTTTGGATCTCTATGGGCCATTCCACAAAACACCAGCAGGTGAGAGGTATGTTCTAACCGTTATAGATAAATTTTCACGCTACCTAGCTATGGTAAGTCTTCTCGATCAGCAAGAAAATACAGTTGCTCAGGCTTTAGTTAATAACTGGATACTAAATATATCACTGATCAAGGATCTCAATTTATTTGCGATTTAATGAAACAGCTATGTCATTTACTAAAAGTACAGAAATTGCGTACAACACCATTATACTCGCAATGCAACAGAAGAAGCGAAAGAGTTCACCGGACAATTGGTAAGATACTTAGCCACTATATTAATGAACAACATAATAAAGGAACATTTATCTACCAATGATTGTTTCGTCTTACAACGCTAAAAAACGTGAAACAACTGGCTCTTTGCCGTACTCAAGCAGAAGAACGGAAAAGCCGGAGAAAATGTTAAAGATTTCGCTCATATGATGAGGGACGTATAGAAAAAGGTTAAAAAATGTAACACTAAGTCGTAGGAACGACAAGAAAGATTAACTAATGTGCAAGCTAAATATCCTAATTACAATTTCTATCTCTCGTGTCTTCATTTTGGCTACAGTTACACACTCTGACTTCTACTGTAACGAATAAATTCCCAAATTAAGCAATTCCATGCCTGATAGTTGACAAATTATTGATAGTCGAAAATCTTTAATTCTGTCAGTGACATATCCATCATCAAATTATAATTTACTTCTAGTATAACAAGAAACATATATTTTTGTATTTAGTTAGTGTTTAACTTGTGTTGTAAGGAAAAATTCAAACATGCCTAATTATCTATCCCGTTTTTAAACTCTCAGAACGTATGCTAACGCTTTTTAATTGTAAAATGAAGGTACTGATCATATGATAAAGAACTGGATTTGCATGTGGGACGTCCCGTGTTCCTTACGTGCTGGGGTTAAGTAGATTTCTATAAACCTTTCATTTTATCGAAGCTCACGCCTCTGCACAATGTGAGACGTCGTCAGAAACGACATGCAGCACCTTATTAGAGAATAAAGATTTGAGAAAATATTCGCCTATTTATTTTCGAACATGTGACGAATCTCGAATGTGGGGTTGCCTCACACGATACGCAATAGTTAATAATAAAATACTGACCAACAAGGTAAACTTATTTCGTTTCACAGATGAATAAAGATCCTGAACCAAGTACATTGACAAAATGAATGCGTCTGTATCTGCTAAGTGATTATAGACATTCTCATTGCTAATGTATAGCTTAAATTGCTGCAAATGATACCAGCACTAATAAAATCTACGCTATATCTCTTCAAAAGTACTTTTTTTGTTCTTTTTGGGAATTTGTCATTAAAGGATGTGGTTAGGCAGGAATTCATGTTTGTGGACAGGAAGCTAAGAATGCAGCAACTGCCACAAGTTAAACCAGGAGTAATGACATATGTAACCTGTATTCCGGATCACGCAATCTGGTCCAATACTCCGGTAGTGAAAAGTAGTATTCTTACGAATATGCCATGATTTAAAAGGGTGTGGTTAGACATGAATCAACAAAGAGTACAGCATAAATTGCAGTGATTGAAACGAATAGCTAAGATAAATACAGTCTAGCTTGTCATAAGTACTTTATTCGTTGTTTTACGGTGTTGCCTTGCGCCGATCACTTAGCCGACATTCGACATTGCTTTTTCACGTCAGGCGGACAACACGTTCGTCTAAAATTAGGTGAGAAGGTGGCTACCTAAGCAAACTGGACAAATTTTATGTATCTAAATAATCTTTATAGTGCAAGATCGACGTACAGACCCATAAGGAAGAAATATAAAATTAAATGTTGGTAAATCTAAGAGACTTAACTGCTTCGGTTATCAGTACCTAGGTGGACAAACTACATAATCTAACTTATGCTGTGCACAACACAGACGCCATGCCCAACGAAGGACTCGAACTTTCGACGGAAGACATATCACTGTAGTGAATATTCAGATAAGCAGAACAATGTTCTCAACATTAAACTGGAATTATCACGTAATCTCGGGACAAATACATTGACACCACATAGAAACTCCGCCATTCTGTGATGTGTGCCTGTAAGACGACTATCTGCAACTTCAAAATTTTCACGCTCGATGACAACTGTAGCTACGTATTTAAGAAGAAGTAACCGTAGTGAATATGCTGTCGATCTGTAAGCGGTGTTCTGCTTACTGACCATTAATCTAGGGGCAAGACAATTCCTCTGTATAGTCGAGCGTGTACAGCTTTACCATTCTTTGCTCTATGCCGTTTACGGCACATTAGACCACCTTGTACCTTCATTATTGATACAGATAGAAACTGAGTTTTTAGTGACCAAGAGTACCTAACCTAACTAGCTGTATTTGCAAATTATACTAATCAAAGCCATATAGTTTACGAAATACTGGCTCACCACCGAACATTAAAATCCTAAAGTACTTCCAGCATCCACAGAAACTTAACATTTTGTATTTAGTTAGCTAATGTGGCAATGTTTATACACAAGTGGCCATTAAAATTGCTACCCCAAGAAGAAATGCTGATGATAAACGGGTATTCATTGGACAAATATATTATACTAGAAGTGAGGTGATTACATTTTCACGCAATTTGGGTACATAGTTCCAGAGAAATCAGTATCCAGAATAACCAACTCTGACCGTAATAACGGCCTTGATACGCCTAGACATTGAGTCAAACAGAGCTTATATGTCGTGTACAGGTACAGATGCCCATGCAGCTTCAACATGATACCACAGTTGATCATTAGTAGTGACTGGCATATTGTGACGAGCCAGTTGCTCGGCCACCATTGACCATAAGTTTTCAGTTGGTGAAGGATCTGGAGAATGTGCTGACCAGGGGAGCAGTCGAACATTTTCCGTATCCATAAAGGCCCGTACAGGACATGCAACATGCAGTCGTGCATTTTCCTGCTGACCGGCGGCCAGTGCACACGTGACCAGCAGCAGCTCTACATTGTACGGTAACCGGCTTCTTAATAGAAGCGACTTATTTACATTTCGTGTGTGCTTTCTCTTGCAGCTCTTTATACTTTAGTGTGCTCGCGTGTTTGTTTATTAAGAATCGTGTTTATTTGTCAGCTCAGTTACTGAATTTTTGATTTATTAGCTCGCGTATATATTTTTCAGATTCGCCGTTAATAAACAGTTCAGCGTTAGGTTTATACTTTACAAAGCTCACTGTTTATCAAACTACTGAGTCCTCTGGCGTACTTACTTGGAAGAAACAAAGGTTTTTAGAATGGCTAGGAACTGTGACTGCTGCGAACGGATGGAGGCAGAGTTGGTGACTCTTCGCTCGCAGCTTCAGGCGGCGTTGGCTACGCTGGCAACGCTTGAGACTGCGGTGGGTGGGCGCCGCTGTTGTGGGCCGCTCGCGGGGGTGCAGCAGACGCCCTGTGCGTCTGTTGTGCCCTCCGATCCGCCTGCGGCTGTGGCCAGCCCGCTCACTGCCCGCGAGGAGGTAGCCCCCCAATCCGTGGTGGATTGGGAGGTCCCCTCAGCGCGTGTCAGGCGGCGTAAGACTTCCCGGGGGACCGAAGTGGAGGCCTCCCCGGTTAGTCTTGCCAACAGATTCGAGGCGCTGTCTGTGGCAGAGGATGTTCCTGATGCGGATGGTGTCGCTTGTCCTGTACTCGCCCCTCTGCTTCAAGATCCGGGCACTCACAGAGGGTGGGTTTATTGGTAGTTGGGAGCTCCAACGTTAGGCGGGTAATGGAGCCCCTTAGGAAAATGGCTACTAGGGAGGGGAAGAATTCCAATGTGCACTCCGTGTGCATACCGGGGGGAGTCATTCCGGATGTGGAACGGCTCCTTCCGGATGCCATGAAGAGCACAGAGTGCAGCCAACTGCAGGTGGTGGCTCATGTCGGGACCAATTATGTGTGTCGCTTTGGATCGGAAGAGATCCTCTCTGGTTTTGAGCGGCTATCAGAAGTGGTTAAGACTGCCAGTCTTGCTTGCAAGATGAAAGCGGAGCTCACCATCTGCAGCATTGTCGACAGGACTGACTGCGGACCTTTGGTTCAGAGCCGAGTGGAGGGTCTGAATCAGAGGCTCAGACGGTTCTGCGACCGTGTCGGCTGCAGATTCCTCGACTTGCGCCAAAGGGTGGTGGGTTTTCGGGTTCCGCTAAATAGGTCAGGAGTCCACAACACTCAGGAAGCGGCTACACGGGTAGCGGGGGCTGTGTGGCGTGGACTGGGCGGTTTTATAGGTTAGATGGCCTCGGGAATACACAAATTGGGTTTCAGTCTCAAAGGGGGCAGGTCAGACACGGGAAGAAAGTAGACATAAAAACCATTGGTGTAACTGTTGTAAATTGTCGTAGCTGTGTTGGGAAAATTCCAGAGCTCCAAGCGCTGATAGAAAGTACTGAGGCACAAATCGTTATAGGTTCTGAAAGCTGGCTGACGCCTGAGATAAATTCGGCCGAAATTTTTTCAAAGGGCCAAATGGTCTTCAGAAAGGATAGAATAAATAAATCAGGGGGTGGCGTGTTTATTGCTGTTACAAACGGTTTATCCTGCAACGAAATTGAAGCAGATACTTCCTGTGAATTGGTCTGGGTAGAGGTTATACCTGACTACCGAAATAAATTAATAATTGGATCTTTTTATCGGCCCCCTGACTCAGACGATGCGGTTGCAGAAATGTTCAAAGAAAGCTTGAATCATATTTCAAATAGGTATCCGAAGTATACTGTTATAATCGGTGGCGACTTTAATTTACCCTCGATATGTTGGCATAATTACGTATTCAAAACCGGGGGCAAATAGAAAACATCGTCCGAACTAGTTCTGAATGCTTTTTCTGAGAACTACTTCGAACAGTTAGTTCATGAACCCACTAGAATAGTACGTGGTTGCGAAAATACTCTTGATCTCCTAGCAACAAATAATCCCGAGATAGTAAAGAGCATCAAAACAGATACAGGGATTAGCGAACATCGAGTTGTAGTAGCGAGACTGAATATCGAAATTCCCAAATGCACCAAAAATAAACGAAAAATATATCTATTCAATAAAGCAGATAAAAATTCGCTGCACGCTTTCCTGAGTGATAGTCTCCAGTCCTTCAAAACTAAAAATGCGAGTGTAGATCAGTTGTGGCTTACTTTCAAAGACATAATATCAGTAGCAATCGAGAGATTTATACCAAATAAATTAATAAAACAGGGGGCTGACCCCCCGTGGTACACAAAACAGGTCAGATCACTGTTGCAGAAACAAAGAAAAACGCATGCAAAATTTAAAAAGACACAGAATCCACAAGACTGGCAATCTTTTAGTGAAACTCGCAACCTAGCGCGGACTTCAATGCGAGAATCTTATAGTTGTTTCCACAACGAAATCCTGTCTCGTAATCTTGCAGAAAATCCAAAGAAATTCTGGTCATATGTGAAGTACACTAGCGGCAAAACACAAACAATACCTTCACTACGCGATAGCAATGGTAATACTACCGACGACAGTACTGCTAAGACAGAATTACTAAACACAGCTTTCCGAAATTATTTCACCAAAGAAGACGAAGTGAACACTCCAGTATTCAATCCAAGAACAGCTGCCAGCATGCGAAACTTAGAAGTAGATGTTCCTGGAGTAGTAAAACAACTTAAGTTACTAAACAAAAAAAAAAATCTTCCGGGCCTGATTGTATACCAACTAGATTCCTCTCAGAGTATGCTGATGCAATAGCTCCGTACTTAGCTATTATTTACAACCGATCACTCAGCGAAAGATCCGTACCCAAAGACTGGAAAGTTGCCCAAATTACTCCAATATTCAAGAAAGGCAATAGGAGTGATCCCCAAAATTACAGGCCTATCTCATTGACGTCGATTTGCAGTAAGATTTTGGAACATATACTTTGTTCGAATATTATGTACTACCTCGAAGAGAACGACCTATTAACCAATAGTCAGCACGGATTCAGAAAGTATCGCTCTTGCGAATCACAGCTTGCCCTTTATTCACATGAAGTGTTAAGTGCCATCGAAAAGGGATCTCAAATCGATTCCATATTTCTGGATTTCCGGAAGGCTTTTGATACTGTACCCCACAAGCGGCTTCTAATGAAATTGCGTGCTTATGGAATATCTCCCCAATGGTGCGATTGGATTCACGATTTCCTATCAGAAAGGACACAGTTCGTTGTAATTGACGGTAAGTCATCGAGTAAAACAGAAGTGATATCTGGCGTTCCACAGGGAAGCGTTATTGGTCCCCTACTCTTCCTCGTGTTTATAACCGATTTAGGAGACAATCTGAATAGCTCCCTTAGACTGTTCGCGGATGTTGCTGTCGTTTATCGGTTAGTGAAGTCAACAGAGGATCAAAAGCAACTGCAAAGCGATTTAGACAAAATTTCTACATGGTGCAATTGACACTAAATAAAGAAAAGTGTGAAGTAATACACATGACCACTAAAAGAAATCCGCTGAACTTCAATTACGCGATAAATCAGTCAAACCTTAAGGTCGTAAATTCTACCAAATACCTAGGAGTTACAATTTCGAACAACTTTGACTGGAGAGAACACATAGAAAATATTGTGGGGAAGGCGAACCAAAGGTTACGTTTCATTGGCACAACGCTTAGACGATGCACCAGCTCCACCAAAGAGACTGCCTACATAACACTTGTGCGTCCTCTCTTGGAGTTCTGTTGCCCCTTGTGGGTCCCTCACCAGGTGGGACTGACGGAAGATATTGAGAAGGTTGAGAGAAGGGCAGCTCGTTTTGTTTTATCACGTTACGGGGGGGAAATGTTGCACGAATTGGGGTGGAAATCATTAAAAGAAAGACGTTATTCATTGCGGCGTGATCTGTTTGCGAAGTTTCAATCGCCGACTTTTAGTTCTGAATGTGAAAATATTTTGCTAGCACCCACCTACTTAGGGAGACATGACCATCCCAATAAAATAAGAGAAATCAGATCGAAAACGGAACGATTTAGGTGTTCTTTCTTCCCGCGCGCTATTAGAGAATGGAACGGTAGAGAAAAGTTATGAAGGTGGTTAATGAACCCTCTGCCAGGCACTTAAATGTGATTTGCAGAGTATCTACGTAGATGTAGATGTAGATGTAGATGTAGATGTAGATGAAATGTAGGGTTTTGCAGCGATCGAATGAAGAGTAGAGCCATCATGATGCTGTAAACAGAGCCTGGATTCATCTGAAAAAAAATACGTTTTTACATTCGTGCACCCAAGTTCGTCGTTGCGTACACCATCGCAGGCTCTGCTGTCTGTGATGTAGCGTCAAAGGTAACCGCAGCCATGGTCTCCGAGCTGATAGTCCATGCTGCTGCAAACGTCGTCCAACTGTTCGTGCAGATTGTTGTTGTCTTGCAAACGTCCACATCTGTTAACTCAGGGATCCAGACGTGGCTGCACGATCCTTTACAGCCATGCGGATATGATACCTGTCATCTCGACTGCTGGTGATACGAGGCCGTTGGGATCCAGCACAGCGTTCCGTATTGCCTTCCTGAACCCACCAATTGCATATTCTGCTAACAGTCATTGGATCGCAACCAACTCGAGCAGCAATGTCGCGATACGATAAACCGCAATCGTGACAGGCTGCAATCCGAGCTTTATCTAAGTCGGAAACGTGATGGTACGCATCTCTCCTCCTTACACGAGGCATCACAACATTTCACCACGCAACGTCGCTCAACTGCTGTTTGTGCATGAGAATTCGGTTGGAAACTTTCCTCATTTCAGCACGTTGTAGTTGTCGCCACCGGCGCCAACTATGTGTGAATGCTCTGAAAAGCTAATCATTTGCATATCACAGCATCTTCTTCCTGTCTCTGAAATTTCGCGTCAACTTCGTGGTGTAGCAATTTTAATGGCCAGGAGTGTATATTGCGGTGCATACTATGCAGACATACGTTTAGGACACTGATGTCTTCAAATAAGTATATAACTTAATGCATACTGTAGTGAGACACGTATTCACTATTTTCCTCATAAAGCTCAATATCGCATTTATTAATTGATCAATTAAAAAAGTATTGTTTTGAATGTTATTAATGTCTGAGAACATATACTTGTGTGACTTTATTCGTCTTTGTTTGTTTCATGTGTAACGACATTGCTGCAGCAGTACGCAGTGACGGGTTCACCGCCGAAGACAGCAAGAAAATGCCGGTTGCTATCGTTGTTTAGCCGAAGGTCGGCGCGCTGAACTTGAATACAGTGCCTGATTTTGCGGACCACCATTGACTTTTTTTTAAAACATTAGAATGTGAATGACATATTTTAAAAAATGTTTAGTATGTTTTTGGAATCGGTATTGAGATGCAGTCTCGTTGCAATTTTGATTTGTAATACTGAATTATGTATATAATAAATATAGTATGCAGCATTGGTCGTTTTTATTAATGATTTGCAGATCGATTTCGATCACATAATGATCATTCTCAATGCACCAGTCATCGTAATATCAGCTATGCATAATCATAAGCCAAATTAGCTGAATGTAACAGATTTTTTTGAACATATCAATGGTGTCCAACAATTTGGTCGCTGAGCAAAAAAACGGAATTATGTGTTATTACTATATTTAAAATAAAAAGTTTGAAAATGATGTTACAGATTAGTGGCAACGATTTCTAAATATTGAATCAAGCTGTGTAAATGATTTTTCTTGAGTGATGGTCATTTTCAGGTGAATTTTGAATGTGGTCTGAACGACTTACAAGGACGTCATGTGTCACTACAGTTGTACGATTACTGATATTGCGATATCGATAGCAGTTATAGACGAGCTGTAGAACAAACAAAACTATTGTCAGGACTGTAATTAAAATTTTGCCAACTTATTGAATCTGCCTCTGGAAGGTAATCTTGAATTAATTCATTTATTAATTTAAGGAACTTTAGCATGAAGAATATGAGGATTAGTATTATCGGTCATTATAATTTTGGTTGCTGGAGTGTTCCTTAACTTCGGGTACGAAGTCACGGCTATTCAAGAAGATGATTGTTTGTTATATTTGAAGTCACTTAAAGCTAGTACCAGCACAATGTGGCTATAACGCGACAGGACACTACTGGAACGATAAATCCTCCAGTTGCCAACGGAGTTGTACAGAAAAAATTCGACGAAACGAGAAGATTGCTGTTTGAGGATACCAGAGCTATCCACGTTCTCAAATTCTGTCAACGACGCGGGTATCTGGTGGAGTGCAGCCAAGGCGGACGGACTCGCAGTTTTCAACGAGACTACCGCTATCGAGCGGAGAATCAGATTGCTCTTCCCGAGAAATTTCTTTCCTTTATAAAAACAGTCCCCGTACGTCCGCGGCTTGGCTACTGGGCGTACGAGACGTCAACGTTGCAGCCGGGCATACGAGCCGTGCGTGGGGGAGCCGACAGGTCCCGAGGCAGCCCATCGACTATCGAGTTACACGGGCCGTCTGACGCAGTACCACGACAGCGCCGCCTCGCTGTCATCCTCAAATTCGCCAGCAGCAACAGAAATAATTGCTGTCTGAACTATAGACAACGAGACTACTAATTAAATAAGTTTATAAATACGGTGAGTGATTTTCAAAAAGGTGTGACAATTATGTGAACTCATAAAATATCTGTTGTTATTTTGGTTAATTTGCCTGTTAATTATTATCTGATCATGTCTAATGACGAAGGGTCAGAAGACGATATACCTCTACAGACTAGATTATAGCAGGATGTATTACTCCAGTTTAATTAAATAACAGAATATCACAATGAATTAAAAGGCCAGACAGCTGATGCTAAGGATAAAATGGGTTATGATATGTCTGAATAAAAAACTGAGTTGATAGAACAGATAGATGATTCTAAAGATGAAATGGGTTCTGATATGTCTGAAATAAAAGTTGAATTGTTAGGACAGATACCGGATTCTAAGAATAAAATTAGTTCTGATGTAAAACAGCAATTATAAGCTAGCAGAACAGAGCTGATTAATAAAATTGACTTCACTAATGATAACATAGAATCAAAGAGAAACCCGTAATGAATTAACTGAATTTATAATGTGTTAGAAAACATAAATCACAAATCAGCTGATTGAGCAGATGATTTACATTGTGACACCGATAAAGAAACTTCTCTGAATAATAGAATATCAACCACAGAACTGCGTTTGCAGCAGATTACGAATCGATTATCGACTTTTGCTAATAATAATAAAGAAGGTTTTTATAATGACATCCCATGTGGTGATACTATAAAAACAAATAGGAGTGATAGTCGAACCGTTTTTGTTTGCGGAAATAATAACTATAATGAAATAAATACTGCGACAAACAAAGGTGATTCGACTTCATCTATGTAAGAGTCAATAATACATAAACCCTTGCCGGCCGCGGTGGCCGAGGGGACTGAGGCGCTCCAGTCACGGTCTGCACGGCCACTACGGTCGGGGGTTCTAATCCCCTCTCGGGCATGGATATTTGTGCCGTCCTTAGTATTAGCTAGTTCCTAAGTAGTTTGTAAGTTTAGGGACTGATGACCCCGTAGTTAAGTCCCATAAGATATACAAACATTTGAAACATTTGATTTTGAAACATAAATCCTCATCAGACGACGGCTGGGAAGAATTTAATGTGATGACTAATTCTAATATAACAAATAGATTTCTGGTATTCAAACCGAGTGGGGAACTTCACCCGTTAATTTTCCTAAAATCATTTATTAATGCACTTCCTCCTAATTGGAATAGCAATAAACGAATACAATATGTAATAGGGTAACTCTAAGGTGAAGGTACCTAGTGGGCTATTTCAAATGGCAGTGAATTTTAACATTGGAGAGACTTCATACAGCAGTTTAAAGATAAATATTGGTCGTAAGGAGAACAGCAATGAATGGCTTTAGAAATATTGGATCGTCGTTCGTATTCTAAGTGTTGTGGAAGTTATCGCAAATATTTCGAGTGGTATTTAAACAGAGTAAAGCTTATAGATGAACCTATTAATGAAACCCATTTAATTAGGGTCCTTATCAGTAGACTACCATATTATATCAGAGAAAAAATGACAGAAAGGGAATGGTCGCGGACGCGTTATTTCAAAAATGTTCAAATGGTTGTATAGCTTATGGGACTTAACTACGGGGTCATCAGTCCCTAAACTTACAAACTACTTATCAACTACCTTACACTAAAGACGGCACAAATATCCATGCCCGAGGGGGGATTCGAACCCCCGACCGTAGTGGCCGTGCAGACCGTGACTGGAGCGCCTCAGTCCCTTTTTTGTTTTGTTTTTTTGTTTTTTTGTTCTATGGGTAGTTCTCTTAGTTGCGGTCGCTGATCGTTTGTGTTTGTTCATGTTCGGTGTGTTGTTGGCTCAGCTTTTTTATTGCAGATGGCGTTGAGCCCTCTGACCGGGCGCGCTGAGCCACGGCGCCCGGTTGTCCCCTCGGCCACCGCGGCCGGCGACGCCTTATTTGTTTAATTATTTACAAAAACTTGATGCTATTAATGAAGAGAGAGGGTAAGAGAATTTTATATTCCAAAAAGGGGATAATCGGAAAGGTAACGCGTCGAATCAGAATAATAATAAAAGTAAGTTTTGTCAGATGAAGAAGCAAAACAAAGACAGAGGTTTAAGTGACAGGCGGGAACGTAACAACGATTCTAAAACGCGTAAAGTTGGTAATGAGGAAAGTCGTGTTAATTACGCTACTGTGACGGATTCAGGACAGATAGTTGGAGGCATTATTATAGAAAATTCGGAAAACTGAATGATTCCTTAGTCATGGTCAACATACGGAATGTTTACATTCAAAAGTAATAAGACCACTTTCAACAAGTGTCAGTTTTACTATTATAATAAAAGTAGTTGGAAGAAGGATTTGCTCAAGGAAGATAACGCTATAGCAAAACCTGTAAAACCTAGACCAATAATAAGAGGCTATATTAAAGATACACCAGTAGCTATTTTCTTAGATTCAGGAAGCGAAGTAAGTATCCTATGTAAGGAATTATTTACTTTAAAGAGAAAGAATTGGAACTGTCCGACGTTACCTGTAACCGGTGCAAGATTAGTGGGCGTTACGGACAAAAAGAGCAAAACATTACAAAAGAGGTGTTTATTACTTGTTCAGTAAATCAAATACAATTTACGCATTCGTTTACGTACATGTATGTTTAATTTTAGGAACTGATTGGCAATATAAATATAATGTAATGCTCAGTTTTTCGGATTCTCTACTAATGATTAGTTATGGATCTCAGACTTTAGAAGTAAGATGTATCGAGAGTCAGGACGAAGACATCGTGTATGATTCTTCTTGTGTGAAAATTAGTGATATATTAGATCCTTTAACTGAGCAAGAGGATTTTGAGTACTAATTTTATGACTGTGAGTCAAATGATAAATTTCTTTCGGAAATAGATGACAAATGCATCAAAAACAATTCCTATTATAATTAGTATTATCAGTCATTATAATTTTTATTGCTGCGATGCTAGTTAACTTCGGGTATGAAATCACAGTCATTCAAGTAATTGATTGTTTATTATATCAGAAGTCGTTTAAAACTAGTACCAGCACAATACGTGAAGATTTTCAGTTCGAAAATAATATTAAAATCATCGCTGATGCTGGTACAGATGTTATACATGGAATGTGCATAGATGATTGTGGGAAAAGTTTTCTAGAAATCACAAAGATTGAAAGATAAGTTTCAGGAACTACAGAAATAGAATTTGGGCATCAGATAGCATCTTTTGCAGAAACGTCACATGACTTGGAGCAGAATGACATTGTAATCTTTGTTACTTCATTGAAACCTTTACAAAATGTCTTGCAGAAAATTATCATATGAACTCCAGTGAAAAGTCTCCAAACTCTATGCTACACATAAAAACAGAAGAAAGAAGGACGGTTTCCATATTGACGGTGAAGGTGCAGTATTAGGCCTATATACTTTACTGGAATATGTGTTATTGATTTCCTTCTCGCAAAAATTTGGGGACCGAAGTACGGAACAAATGCAGCGTGTACTATGCTCCGCGTTCACTAAATAACAATGAAAAAATGAGCTTGTTGTCCAATAGCACTTCTTCCTGGAGCCCAAAATTATGAAAATTAAAGAAATTCACCTGTGATTTAAGCAGTTATTATTAAAACACTAAGACTTGATTTTTTCCCAAGAATAAATTATTTTTATGCAGTAACACTTAAGATACAATAGTACTGATTCTAGAAACATTATTTTTAACATTATATGTAACCATTGTCGTACCATGTATCCATTTTTAAATAGTAAATACGAGCATCATGCAATATAACATTTAACGTATTGATTGTTACAGGAAAATACATCATATTAGCAACTCGGTGTATTCTGAATTCGCCAACTTGTACTAATTACAAGAAATTTTATAACGTTCCACCACAGGTTTTAGTACGTGTACATAATGAAAGATCTGAAAATTAACAATATAATCGACTTTCCAGGCTTCCCAAATATGGTTACATCAAAGTGTCTAAGGTAACATGAAAGAGACAGGGAATGGGCTTTCAGAAAATCCGTGGCTGATGTACAAAAACTGTTATTCCACATGCAAGAAAAAAAAAATGACTTTCTACAAAATGAAATGAAATCTCATCGAAAACATAAATTGTTCGAAAATGCTGGTATAGCGACGAATTACTTCCACCGTAAACCTCGTGAGATCTCTTGGGATACCACGTCGGTTATTTTACTTAGTGTTTATGGAACTACCTACCCAATACCTAGTCAGAATTTCTTATCTAATTTGTTATTTACCAACATTTATAGCGACTTTACCAATACTATGACTTAGCAATAGCGCCATAGTATGCCTGCATTAGAATAATCGACATAATGTCGTAACAATAAACTAAATTCTTTTATTTAAGCAAACGTACTGAAACAAGAATAAAGTACACTCACATATGCATTAGGTATTCTTAATATACGTGAAACTGCCGAAAAATTATATCTGTTTTATAAGTAAAGATGTATAATTAAAATTGAAATTCTTTTGACCTATTTGTCGCTGTCATGATGATAAATTCCTCCGACGTTTCGAATCCGTTACACGATCCTTCTTCAAGGAATCCCTGAAGAATGCTCCTGTAACGGATCCGAAACGTCGGAGGAATATATCATCATGAAGCGGCAAATCGCTCAAGAGAATTTCATTTTTAATTATACATCTTGATTTCTAAAACAAATATAATTTCTTGGCAGACTGACGGCAACATAAATTTATACTGACAATACCTAATTCATATGTGAGTGTACTAAATTCTTATGTTATTACGTTTTCAAAGAAACCATGAAGAAGGCTCCTGCAACGGATCCGAAACGTCGGAGAAACATATCATCATGACGCGGCAAATAGCTCAGAAGAATGGCAATTTTAACAATAATGACCACGAAAGCTCCCGTTCTTACAAAGATGTATAATATTGATGTAATAGCTAGAAATGTTGGTAGATAGATAATTAGATAAACAAATTATGATAAGTTGTTAATAGATGTTTCCATGAACAGTAAGTAAAATAACCGACCTGGCGTCTAATCAGATCTGACAACTTTTTACGGAGGAAGAGATTTGTACATTTTGTGTTTTTGATTGTATTAACGTTTCTTCAAAATGAGTGAGTGGAATATGTGGAGTTGTATACGGTTGACTGTCTGGACAATGAAGACGAGAATCGCAATGATGACGATATGTGCTTAACAAGTGAAATTTGCACTGAAACAAGTGTCCGAACATTTTCATTTCATCATTCATGTCAGGAAGGGGTCCACAGATCCCGTCTCGAGTTAAAATGTCAACGACTATGGTTGTATAAGCAGCACTTACAAAAAAATAACTACGTCCATGTGGGATCGACCGCTGTGTAGTATAAATACAGTCCTAAATGAACTGTGGAATGTATTTTGGGGTTTCGTGCAAAGGCTTTGTTACGTTCAACATGTCCAGCTCTCTAAATTTTCTTTTGATATTACTGATCGGCTGTTTCATACCTATTGTCGGTTCTTCCGTAGCAACGGGGAGTCTTTCCGTAACTGTATTTAAGCAGTGTGTTAGGGCTGTGAGCCCTCACAGAGTAATTTTCCCTTACTGTGAGGCCATCGGAATATAGCATTATCGTTGGTAACTGCGGTTGGCTGCGGTGGAGTAGCCGAGCGGTCTAGGGCGTTTCGTTGCGGAGCGCGCGGTTGCTCGCCGTCGGAAGTTCGAGTTCTCCTTGGGGCATGAGTGTGTGTGTGTTGTCCTTAGGTTAGTTTACCTTAGTTTAAGTAGTTTGTAAGTTACGGACTGGTTACCACGCATAAATTTACAAACATTTCAATTGCGGTTGGAGTGTGCAGCGCTTAGAGTTTACACAGTGGGGTTAGACTTCAGTTACTAATGATTACATTTTCTGCAGTTCTTCCCATAGATCACCACACACACTTTCACATGATATGTTCCTCATACTTAGGCTTCGTTGCACGTGCTGGTTGACAGTTCACGGAATATTCCCGTAGAAAGACACTCGTTCCATTTGAGCGTGGACGTAATTTTTAATTTTCACTAAAGTCCTGTCGTACGTAAAGTAATTTACACTTCTGAATACCACACAACGCCTCTACGTGTTTAAGAAAATACTTATAACGAGTACTTAACACACACTTTGCCGTTTCAGCACGAAATTTTTTTAAAATTACTCATGCAGAGATTATAGTACCCATTTGCAAGTTTTAATGATCTCTTTTCAGATTATGGGAACGTCTAAAAATGCGAAATATATTCGGGGGAAACTGTTTCACATAAAATCTCACAAATCCTCGAAAATTGCCAATAACTATTGCGTATCCAAGCAGCGTTACGTTAATCATGTTAATGCACTTCTAAATAGGAGACATGCCAAATGACGACCAGAAAACAGCACTATCGGACGATGTTGGGATGGTGTCTACCTTACGGCGATGACTAGCATGTTACACCACCAAACACAGTCTAACGATTCACTGATGCCACTTATGACGGGTTCTACTTAAAACGGCGTCCGGACTGCATATATCTCACCACGATATCTCTCGCGGCAGGTTTTAGAATCACGTTGGAAAGAACATACCAGGCATAATTATTATTTCTTGTTAATTGCCCTACTTATTCATATATTCAAAGAGTGTTATTATCTATGGAATTATTACTAAATGATTTAAATATATAAGATGCATGTGGACATCATGAGATTGTATAAAAATGTGATGAACTCAATGTTGCAGCGATGTAAAAAGTAAAATTATTATGAAACAATCCTTTGGTCAGGTGGCACCAGGCGTCAGCATGGAATGGAACCAATTTTACATTTAGAATGCCACTAGACTATAAATTTGTGGAATTCATGTTACATGGTTCAGTGAAACGAGCACTATTTTTGTATCTGTTGTGTAAAAAACTACTAGTTGAACTGAATTATAGTGATGAAGAAATGTTTTAATCAATGTATAGCTGAATAACGGGCCCAACTCTGTCGTAAGCAATTATGATTACTTGAATAAATCCATGGAGATCTCCATCAATATAAACAGATGGTGTAGGGAACTCTTTACTTAATCAGTGTGATACTGCGACATATAAACAGGAAATACTGTGTAATCTATAAAGACACGCTCCTCTTTATTATCTGGTTAATTTTGTTCATGTCTCACACGGTAGATTGTTACCGCGATGTTATGGTATGTCATTCCTAATTGGATATCAAGTATTCTTACACAGCTTCCAAAATCTCAATAAAATAAAAGCACTATAAGATTAAGCTGTGTGAAATATAAATAGGCCTCCTTCTAAATATCTCTATCTATATAAAAGCGAAAGGACGCTCATTCATACATTCACTCACTCACTGGCTAAACACGATATCTCGAAAACTACTTGACCCATGAAGCTGACATTTGGCAGGAATGTAGGTTATAGGTAGTAGACGTCAGCTAAGAAACGATTTTTCGATAGGACAGATAGTTCAGAAGAAATGGCGTCATAAACAATGAAAACTTCCCCCGTCTTGTGGAACGTAATACTGTGACATTATCAGTCCACTATTTGAGAAGGAGAGCACTTAGCGACTTGCAACAAACTTTAAACACAATTTCAAATCTATTGGAAACTTTTTCTCGCTGACAACCATAGCAAAATGATGAAATGAAAAAGTTTCTCGCTTACTACTTTTTTGCTGTTCACGGAGTAAAACTACGGCATTCGGTATAACGTTGAAATTTATAATTTCTATACTACATATTGTTTGTTTGTAAATCTTATGGGACTTAACTACGGGGTCATCAGTCCCTAAACTTACAAATTACTTATGAACTACTTACGAACTAGGACGGCACAAATATCTATGCCCGAGTGGGGATTCGAATCCCCGACCGTAGTGGCCGTGCAGACCGTGACTGAAGGGCCTCAGTCCCGTCGGACTACATATTGTACCAGCAGGAAATTTTACAAACAGTATACACACATATAGTTTAATGTATCTTCTAAATTGTATCACAGCACGACACGTAGTTCATGAGATACGAGCGCATAAACAGTAACGTTCATCGAAAACCGCCCCATCACGCACCAAGTTTTAATCTATTACTTCTTTACTACTATTTGTATTTGCAACAGATTTTTCAGACATACAGCACTTATACAAATGAATATATACCTGAAAAATCCTGTATTCCATTGAGCTTAAGGAAATTCATGAGAGATAACAATTCTGTTGAAAACTTTGAAGCAACTTTGAACTGTGAATCGCATTCCGTTGTAGGAAGAAGCAATAGATAATCTATAGAGCTACAAGGAAAGGAAGAGAATGAAATAGAGTACATCCGACAAATATCCATTTTTTCCTACAGATCCAGCTTTTAACTTTAAGAGACTGCAGTTTGCAGTGGGACTTGTATTTTCTATTATGATTAATAAATCACAAAGCAATCTACTCAATACTGTGGAGTGTATTTGAAATCTCCATGTTTCTCACAAGGACGGCTTTATATCACTTGCTCAGGCATGGGCTCTCCACAAAAAATATTCATATTATATCCTTGACAAGTCACAAGAAATCTTGTATATAGTCAAGAAGGAAGGAAGGAATATTATCGTTTAACGCCTCGTCGACAACGTGGTCATTAGAGGCGGAGTTTACGCTCGGATTGTTTGGGTGAGGATGTGAAAGGAAATCGTAGTTTGACGTTTTTGTGTATATTATGGTTCTAAGTATGGTGTAGTACAGCAAATCTCTACAAACTTTCATTGGGTTTCATACGTCAACTAAGAGTACCTTGGGGCAACATATAAGCTTAATTTCATCAAAATAGGATCAGAGGAAGAAAAGATACCGTAATTGTAGTTTTTGGAGTATGCTACGCTTGAATTGCAGCGTAGTATAGCAAACATCCGATAGAGGCGCTGTTACTTACATAGTACTACAAATAACTAATAAATTGCGATGCTGCGTTTTTAATTCACACAACTAAGGTGCAATACACTGAAAGAAGGGATACGATTTTTCTTACGGCAGTGGTGTAGTGTACTGATGTTGAATCCTTTTTGAAAAATCAGTCACGTACAGTGAGCGGAATGAAGCCCCACCTCCTTTTCGCAGAGCAGCCACATAACATTAAATAATGTGTAAATAAATGTGTTACAGAAGCAACAAAAAAATTCAGGAAGCGTCGCAAAAAGGGCCATTTGCACATAGCGTCTTAACCGAACAAAAAGGGACCAAGATAAAATCATTGATTAGTAGATTTTTTCCAATATCATGTGACTTTTGTTGAGGACACAAAATCTGTTTTGCGCATCTGAATGCTCACTCCAGAGATATTTCTGCTCTCTGCCTGCCACTAAAGATAATACACGCACGCGAGGGACAAACTCATCAGCAACGTCTCTGCTTTTATAATTTTTCGGTATAATATTGTGATTAAAATTTGCAATTACTTACTTTTGGTGCGGACTACATTAAGGTCTACTTCTACATACGTACTCCGCAATTCACCGTAAGGTGCGTGGCGGAGGGTACATTGTACCACTACAAGGCATTTCATTTCCTATTCCACTCCCAAATTGAACGAGGAAAAAAAGAATGCCTATATGCCTCCGTACGATCCCTAATTTCTCTTATCTTGTCTTTATGATCTTTACGCAAAATGTAAGTAGGCGGCAGCAAGATCGTACTACACTCAGCTTCAAATTCCGGCCCTCTAGATTTACTCAACAGAAATTCACGAAAAGAACGTCGTCTTTCTTCCAGCGATCCCCAATTGAGTTGCCGGAGCATTTCCGTGACACTCGCGCATTGGTCGAACCTACCGGTAACAAATCTAGCTGCTCGTCTCTGAACCGCCTCTATGTCTTCCTTTAAATTGATCTGCTGCGGGTCCCAAACACTTGAGCAATACTGAAGACGTGGTCGTACAAGCGTTTTATACGCGGTCTCCTTTTACAGGTGAAGTACATCTTCCCAAAATTCTCCCAATAAACCGAAGTCGGCTGTCCGCCTTACTCACAACTGTCCTTACATGCTCGTTCCATTTCATATCGCTCTGCAATGTTACGCCTAGATATTTGAACGACGCGACAGCATCAAGAATCCCACTACTAATGCTGTATTCGAACATTATGGGATTGTTTTTTCTACTCATGCGCATCACCTTACATTTTTCCACATTGAGAGCTAGCTGCCAATCTTCGCACCAACTAGAAATTTTGTCTTAGTCATCCTGTAAGCTATTACAGTCAGTTAAAGTGCTATTACATCATCAGCAAATAGCCGCATATTACAATTTACTCTGTCCATCAGATCATTTATATAGATAGAAAATAATAGCGGTCCTATCACACTCCCCTGGGGCACGCCTGACGATACACTCGTCTCTGATGAACACTCGCCGTCGAGAACAACGTACTGCGTTCTACTACTTAGGAAGTCTTCCAGCCAGTCAAAAATCTGTGAACCTATTCCATAAGCTCCTATCTTCGTTAGTAGCCGGCCGCGGTGGCCGAGGTGACTGAGGCGCTCCAGTCACGGTCAGCACGGCCACTACGGTCGGGGGTTCGAATCCCCCCTCGGGCATGGATATTTGTGCCGTCCTAGTTCGTAAGTAGTTCATAAGTAGTTTGTAAGTTTAGGGACTGATGACCTCGTAGTTAAGTCCCATAGACTATACCAACATTTCAAAAAAATCTTCGTTAGCAGTCTGCAGTGCGGCACCGCGTCGAACGCCTTTTTGAAGTCGAGAAAAACACAATCCGCCTGTTGCCCTTCGTCCATGGCTCGCAAGATGTCATGTGAGAAAAGGGCAAGCTGAGTTTCACATGAACGATGTTTCCTAAACCCGTGCTGATTCATGGAAAGAAGCTTTTCCGTTTCAAGGAAATTTACTATATTCGAACTGAGAATATGCTCCAAAATTCTACATGAAACTGATGTCAACGATATTGGCCTGTAATTGTATGGGTCAGTTCTCATTGCTTTCTTATACACGGGAGTTACCTGCGCTTTTTTCCAATCACTAGGAACTTTGCGCCGAATTAAAGATTCGCGATAAATGCAATCTAAGTAGGGGGCCAACGCCGCAGAATAGTCTTTGTAAAACCGAACTGGTATTCCATCCGGACCAGCAGACTTCTTCGTATTTAGCTCTCTCAGTTGCTTCTCTACACCGGAAATACCTATTTCTATGTCCCTCATTTCGGAATTAGTACGTTGATCAAATGATGGTTTATTTGTGCGGTCCTCCTGCGTGAAAGATTTCTTAAAGGTTAAATTTAGAACTTCAGCTTTCCGTTTGCTTTCTTCTATTACTGCCCCGGAATGATCAACGAGTGACTGGACAGTGGGCTTTGACCAGCTTATCGATTTTAAATAGGACCAGAATTTTTTCGGGTTCTCGGAAAGATCTTTTGTTAAGGTATGGCTGTGATAATTATTGTATGCTTCGCGCATCGATCTTTTTATAGACGCACGAATCTCTACTAGCTTTTGCCTGTCGTCATTTGCGTGTTCTTTTTTGAATCGAGAGTGCAACAGCCTTTGCTTTCTCAGCAGCTTTCTAACATTATTATTATAGCAAGGTGAATCTTTTCCATCCTTAATCGTCTTTACTGGCACATATTTCTCTAACCCTTTATTAACAATGCACTTAAATGTAGTCCACAATTCCTCTACATCCATAGTCCCGGAATTAAACGATGCCCATTCATTTTCTAAGTGCGATCGTAACATTTGCTTATCGGCTCTTCCCAACAAAAACACGCTCCTAGCCTTCTTGATTGGTTTATGAAATTTGGTCATCATCGACGCTATGACGATATCATTATCACTAATTCCTGTCTCTACAAAGACATCGTTAATAAGGTCAGGCCTGTTTGTGGCTAAAAGGTCTAGAATATTTCCATTGCGCGTGGGTTGCCGGTTTAACTGTTCAAGACAGTTTTCGGAGAATGTGTCCAAAAGTAGCTCGCAAGACTGCTTGTCTGTACCGCCTGAAATATAACTAGCGAGGTCCCAATCTATACTCTTAAGGTTGAAGTCTCCTCCGACTAATATTACATGGCCCGGATACCTATGCACTACCTGGTGTAGACTTTCTTTGAATGATTCTAAAACTGCTACAGCAGCACTGGGGGGCCGGTAAAAACAGCCAACTATTAACTTTACTTCTTTTAGACCTGTTATACGTGCCCAGATAATTTCACAGTTACTTTCAACATCGAACTCAGTAGAAACAATATATTTATCCACAGCGATGAACACTCCTCCTCCAGTTGTATCCGATCTATCTTTCCGATATACATTCCACGCTTCGCTAAATATTTCTGAACTTGCCACATCATGATTTAGCCAGCTTACGGTGCCTAAAACTATCTGAGCGCAATAACTTCCATGCAGTGCGGCAAATTCGGGAACTTTGTTTCTGATACTCTGAAAGTTCGCGGCTAATATTTTGATGTTCAAATTTTTGTTCCGAACGTGGCCTGAATTCGCTGTTTGAATGCTGACAGGCGAGTGCTCATCAGAGTTAGCGCCTAGCCTAAAAAAAACCCATGTGCACTCCACAAGTACTCTGCTACCCGAGTAGCCGCTTCCTTAGTGTAGTGCAACCCTGATCTATCTAGGGGCACTCTACAATTCCCCACCCGATAACGCAGATCCAGAAATCTGGAGCCATGACTGTCACAGAGTCGGCAAAGCCTCTGGTTCAGACCCTCCACTCGGCTCCAAACCAAAGGACCCCGATCAACCCTGGGAACAATGCTGCAAATCGACAGCTCTGCTTGCACCCCGCGTGCGAAGGCAGCAGCCTTCACCAATTCCGCCAGCTGCTCGTAGGACTTGAGGATGTCCTCAGAACCCAAGCGACAAGCGTCATTGGTGCCGACGTGAGCCACGACTTGCAGTCGACTGCATCCCGCGCCCTCGATAGCCGCCGGCAAGGCTGCCTCCACATCTCGGATGAGGCCCCCCGGCAGACACACCGAGTGCACGTTGGAATTCCTTCCGGATCTGGACGCTATCTGCCTAAGGGGCTCCATCACGCACCTAACATTGGAGCTCCCAATAACTAATAATCCCCTCCCCCCGGGCACCTGCTCGGACCCTGCTGAAGGAGTGGCCACACGCTCACTCACAGGATGAACGGGCGCAGTCGGACGTCCAGCCTCCACATTGGCCTTCCGCCTCGAGCGACGCGAACGCCGTACAACCCGCCACTCCCCTTGCGGAGAAGGCGGCTCGACGACGTCCGGTACATCTGAAGGTGCCTCCGTAGCAGGGACAGAAAGCGAAGCGTGAGACACCTGAGGTGTCCCACTCGACGCACCAGACTCCCCAATCGCTGCACCTCGAGACAGCAGCCTGAAGACGGCTGACCGTAGACAACAGCACGCTCAGCTGTTCGCGAACCGCGGCCAACTCCTCCTGCGTTCGCACACAGCAGGCACACATCCTATCCAGCCTATCGATACAATTAACTGCAGAAAGTAGAAAACTAAATAACCAACTTTTAAGAAGCCTAGTACTCTAATAAAAGCGGCTGGCTGCTGACTTAACTGTGGTCAGTGGTAACTACGCTGCCAAGTCAACAAAACTGAGTCCGGCAGTTATCCAAACAAACAAGAATAGCTGTGGAATACACCGTTATCAAACGCGCGGGAATATAAGCTTAGCGCTGTTTACGTTGTGGCTCTGGTGGCAGTTGGCACTGGACTGACTGACAACGAGCTATTAGTAACGGTAGTAAGGTAGAGAAAGACGTATTCTTTTGCAGAGATAACTGCACTTACTTATAATCCGACCTCTGAATATATAGTTCTACTACACCAGGTCGATTTCAACTTCGTGCTTTACGAAGTAATCACTACAGGACGTGTGGACATGTATTAGCTGAAACAGTGGCCTATGCTATTAACACAGTCAAGACAATTCACTGGAAATAGTATATTTAATGGAAAGTTCTATACAAACGATCAGCCGACGCCATTCCTCCAGCTGTTACCCAGACTTACATTATCGCACATTGAAACCACCATGACGTCTTATTTAAACAGACATGAACGTCTCTGCCGCGGTGGAGTAGCCGAGCGGTCTAAAGCGTCTCGCTGCGGAGCGCGCGGTTGCTCGCCGTGGAGGTTCGAGTCCTCCCTGGGGCATGGGTATGTGTGTGTTGTCTTTAGGCTAGTTTAGCATAGTTTAAGTAGTTTGTAAACTACGGACTGATGACCACGCAGTTTGGTCCGACAGAATTACAAACATTTGAACATTTTTTTAACTTCTCTGTTGATTGAGTTACCAAACTTCCAGCTTTCGTAGATTATTCGATAATAGGGAGTACTGCATACAGAATAACTACATTGTCTCCAGTGCTACACTGTAACATACTAATACTTCACCTTACACTTACTGTGAGAGATAAACAGTTTAGTTCTACATCACAGAACCAATACATGGCGCTGTAATTATTATTAATTACTATTTCTCATCTCAACGATAGAAGTGCTTTCAGAAGTTACGCTAAACAGACAGTTACACACTGCAGTCTTAACTTTATGAACATAACCTAACATGGAATTTTCATAATTTCGGAGTACGGACTTTAATTAATTACACTTTTTGTATGAAAAACTTTATGAACATTCACCGTTTTCAACAATGACTTCTACTTGCAGTTGACATCTTAGCTAGTAGAACTGAGTTTACTGACAGAGGGATCCAACAAGGATTCTGTTTTTGCTGACCTAGGTCTGGAACCCTAAAAAACCATGATATACACAGGTCCGTCTTTAACAACCATTGCGAAGCACGAGCATATAAGCTAGAGAAATATAAAATCATAACTAAGAAAAATATGAAAGGGGAATTACACTCTCACTTTCATCTTTTCACAGTTACGTATTAAAAACTCTGCTTGGCCCATTTTAAAAACGGATATTATGAGGGTAAATTGTATGCCCACGGAGAAGAGTGAACTGGCAGAGCAGTGCATTAACCGAATCGATTAATTTGCAAGCGCCATCGCTCCTTGCTGCTGCCTGTTTGGCGGTGGCTGTCAGGCCCAGTCAATCGATCACCGGAGCTTTTATTAATTAATCAAATGGCTTCACTGCGATCACTACCGCTGACCCTCTCAAGTACGGGGAGGGATTCTGGTACTTTAGCTGTAATTAAGCTAAATGCTGTTATCCATTATGTGGCACTTGTATAAACTGGCCTTACCTTCTCGATTCTAATTGCCGTCTATTTTAGTTTATACGCACATATTGGTCTGTAATATAGAAATTTTTGTCATCTGTATTTATCATTTTTGTTCATTGTGGTGAAATACATGCAGCGGTGTATATCGACCCTGCTTTAATCAGTTTCACAAAAAGGGTAATTTATTTACATAATAGTTTCAAATAAATAAATAAATTCTACTACAGATTGAAACTTAACTTAGCCGAATTGCGCTTTCGGCGCTCTGGCATCTTTTATCATAGAACTCTAAGTCGTTCCATCCCGATCATGTTGACATCTCTTTCTATGTTACTTTCAAAATGTTCAAATATATGTTAATCTTAGGGGACTTTACTGCGGGGTCATCAGTCCCCAAACTTACAAATTACTTATAAACCAACTTATACTGAAGACAGCAGACACATCCGTACCCGAAGGAGGATTCGAACCCCCGACGGGGAACGGCCTCGCGCATCTGAGCATAGTGCCTCAATGCGCTCGGCCACTCCGCCGCGGCTATGTTATCTTTCCATCGATGTCTTGGTCGCCCTGGAGGCCTTCATGAACTTGGCTATATAGAACTCCCATATTTCTGTTATCTGCTTTTACTACATGAACTACCTATGCCAGCCATCTAACTTTTTTTGTAAGAGGTTGCTTTCTCTTGTCTCTTATCTCGCCAGATGTGCATTTCATCTTCTGGAATGTCTCTAAATCATATATGGGCTCACAAATATTTCACGAAAGTTTGTGTTCATATGAGAGCAATGTGCCTTGGCACGGTTGATAGGTACCTCACTTTTTCGTCCTTCTTCCGTGTCTGTGAATGTGTGAATAAGACAGAATGCTGCAATGAGAATCAGATCCTGCAAAACTTACTGCTTTTGTGGAAATGTATGTGGCTTTGGAAATCTCGGTGATCGGAATCGCGGGCTCTGCGAAAGGGAAAACGAACGCATCTTGGCTGCGGCATCCTGCCAGGGCTACCCAGAAACGTTTACTCGGCGACCGTGAGTCTTCCGGGAAAGTCGTTGTTCAGTGCTACGGTTTCATGTGGAAGAACGCAAGTAAGCTCCAGAGAATTAATTATACTTGAGTTGCTCGTGCCTCAGTTTCCTTGAATCCGTAGCGAGGGGAACTGTTTCTTTCCGTAGGAAATATGATTCTTGGCGCTTGTCCGTTTGCCCACATGAGAACGGCAAGATGACATCTGATTCCCCAAAACGAATGAAAGCATAGGCGAGGTCCGCTCAGGACAATGGCAGCCAATCTTACTGTCTGCCGCGCAAATTAGTGTCGCGACGGCTGGCCAGCAAAATGTGTGTGTGTGTGTGGGGGGGGGGGGTGGGGGGACGGAAATTTCCCAAGGAGAGTCAGCCACACCGCGGTGGCAGAGAGGAGACCGCTACGAGCCGTGGCAACGTCTCGTTGTGTTCTAGGAGGCTCCACCAGGGTGAAAGCCATATGATTTTTTTATATTGTACCAGAGCATCGCCAAATGTGTCTGTGGTTGGTGCTATTTATCATAAGGTACTGATACTTAGGTGAGCCTGTCTTCACATATTGCATTACACCGGCGAATAGCTCTTTTGATTTGACGAATCTGAGTTCGTCACGCCACGCTACCGTTTTCTGTGTTTCAACACCCGTTATGAGACATTATTTTCCTCATTAAAGCATAACCGCTCAAGGGTACTAACTGGTATAGTGGTGGACGGCAGAACTGCAAAGCATTGACAACGAACTCCACGGGGACTAGTGGCGCTGTATGGGATTTAGAGTCTTCGGTGCAACCTACTTTCTTGCCGCTAGCACCAAAACGACGATACCTGCTGATCACTTACTGGTAATTTACCGTAACAATTCAACGGCAAAATAATTGTGTGTCGTTCGCAGAGCACACGACGCCAGCAGTTTGTTGCGGTAGCCTTTGTCTCAGGTTTCCAGAACTTGTTGATTGAGAATCGTAATTGTGTCGTATTAGTTGTTAAAGAACTAGAAAAATTAGGTATCCCCCGGCCCTGAGCTTTGGTTTCCGCCGATCTTAAGAATACTAACAATTCGGTAACAATTTTTCTGACCCCTGTTCAACATCCTATCCGAATAAATATCTAGATGGGATGCGCTAGCTTTATTTCAACCACCATCTCTCCGTGTTAATTGAGTGCAGTGTATTTTTGTTTTTTTGGAGAAGTTCGTATACAAGACAAGATCTTATATCAATGCAAGTAAAAGATACCATCTTAAACAACAGTCAGATCGTTTATCCAATACAGTGGTCGCTCTATACACGAAGCAGGCCATTTATTTATTTATTTAATTCACAGTCAGATCGTTTATCAAACACATTGGTAACACCATACGAGAAGCAGACAATTTTTTTTCAATTTACTTACCCAGAGGTGACACTTTTTCACGGACCACACTTCGAATCAACATAGAACAAGTGGAAGCACTTCAAAACTGTAGAGCATTAGCTTTACTTTTCTTGGGTGATTACGGGACATTGGCAAACTCCTAAGGCCAGCTACTACTTTATTTTCCGTGTATATTTGACACTGTATTTCCTTTATAGTGTAATTTTTTCATTGATTTGTGTGTAAATTCGTTCACTTTTTCAAAGCATCCATTATCTATGATTAGACTTCCAAACTTGTTCACTTCTATTCGCTCTACATTCATACAATTTGGATTGTTTTCACTCACCTCGAGACTTATTCCTTTACGCCTCTCCTCTATACGTGTTTGCAGCATTTTTAGTCCTTCGTTGTGTCGCACTTCACTCCTAAATCACCAGAAAGCGACAATGCCTTCAACGTATTCCCTGCTCTCACAACGTAATTTTCATTTGCAATTCCTTGTATTAGATATTCTAGCAATACAGTAAACAGATGTCGAGAAGTTCAAATGATTGTAAACCTACTGGACCAAACTGCTATGGTAATCGGTCCCTGGACTTGCAAACTAATAAACTAACTTACACTAAAAACACCCACCCGCGCGGGTACAATCGCCCAGTCCGCCTTATACCTCGCGGCCGATCCGCGCGTCTAGCTGTCGGAGGTCTCAGATGTTGTTCCCTCTACTTTCATTGGATTCCTTTGCTCACGTCTTCCTTATTTATATGAGCTTACTGGGGAGGACGATGTTTTCTCTGATAGCCCGTAGGCTTACGCTGTGGATGCTATTGTAGACCTACTTGCAATCTGGGTATTTTCTCTTTGTTCTTCTAGTATTTGCCTTAAGATAAGCCACTGTTCTTTTGTCCCCGTCCCTCTACGATACCCACACTGTTCTTCTCCAATATATCTACCAGCAGAAGGAGTTAGTGTACTTAGCAGACAGTGTTATTTATACCGCAGATAAGAAAAACACTGCTCTGTAATTTTGACACGCCGCCTTTGAAGCATCTTTACATTCATATGACATTGTTTCTACATTCCAGATTCGTGTTTATTTATTTATGTATTTGTTCCATCCCATTTAAACGGATGTTTTAATTAGACCAGCTTCAGCTCTATATTTAGGAGGTCTAGACAATATTGTTTACATCGATCTACTATTTACCCTTTTCCTGTTAGGTCATTCCATATTTATCTTGTGTCGTCTAATCTTTGCTTGAAACAGTCTCCCAGTCTATCTTATTTCTTCGATTTTTTATTTTATTTTAATTTATTTTATTTATTTATTTATTTATTGTATTCTGCCTTGATCATAATGGCCAAACGCGTCATCAATCATTTCTTTCCCTTGTATTTTCTTTCAACATTTAAAACTCCGCTTATATTCCTTCTTACCTGATTATATTCTATTCGACTATTATGGTTTCAGACGTATTTTTCCTAGCTGTCTTCTTTCTACTTCAATCTCCAAATCACGGTAAAAGTTGTTGACAGGCAATCTTATTTTCAGTCATGTACATCCAACGCCGTCTCTTACAGAGACAGGTTTTATTAGTATATTATAACTTCGAAATTTTTTATCCTTTCATGCTGTATCTTGATACCCTCAAATGTTTGTAGCCAGATCAGCGCTGTCACTGGAGGAGCGCGGCTCATGCAGTAGCTCATAGCGTTGGGTCAGATTATTATTATTAATAATAATATTAAAAACGAAGCCAAAAACTGAACGGTCAACATACAACAAACACAATAGCCTGTTCACAAACGTCCAAAACAACAACAAAAATTCTGTGGGCAGGTGGCTGACGACCAAGTGTGGTAACCCGGTTATAGCCTTGGTCGTAGCAATTTTCTGCAATGTAACTTATAGTATTCAGATATTTTGAATACCTTTCCATGTCATTTTGTCAAGTAAAGTGTGAGATACCATGGTTAATATTCAAAGAAGCATACAGTCTGCCGCGCGGGAGTAGCCGGACGATCTGGAGCGCCACGTTACAGATCGCGCGGTCTCCCGCGTCGGAGGTTCGAATCCTCCATTGGGCATGGATGTGTGTGTTGTCCTTAGGTTAGTTTAACTTGGTTTAAGTAGTTTGTAAGACTAGAGACTGATCACCAACGTAGTTTGGTCCTATAGATTTACAAACATTTGAACGTTTTATACAGTCTGTTTACTGTTAATTTGGACATGATAAATTGAGTGCAAATACGTCTAACGTGTATTATTGCGTAATTTTAATTATCGACCGTCTATTTATCAGATTGATCGCATTCAGTTTGGTGAAAACTTTGACAGAAGCAGACAAAACAGAATTATTTCTCGCACCATGCACAACACACAGACGAAAGGTCGCTGCACTGCCACGTCAGATATACGAGGGTTGGAATTTTAATAGTCGCATCACTACTGTGGAAACACTACACAATGTAATCTAGTATTGTTGGTTGGTTGGTTAGTTGTTGGGATGAATAGACGTACTAATGTTGCTGACAGCACATGTTGTTCACATACCTACCTTACCTCCGAGCAAATGTATTCACCTGAGGCCAACGAAATCGACAGGCCGCGGCACGCACGTCAAGTCACGTAAGCAAGGTAGTCCTGAGCCGGCGCGATCGCTAGGTGAGTGGCTGGCCGCTATGAGGCAGTGGGCTGTGACCCAGCGACTGGTCAATCAGCTAGCGATCACGCCGGCTCAGGACTACCTTGCTTACGTAACTTGACGTACGCGCCTTGGCCTGTCTTTCTCGTTGGCCTCGATCAACACCGTCTGAAGAGAAGGCCTGCGCACTACCGCGCCACGTCATGCAGAGTAGGTCGCGATCGCGTAGCTGACTGGCTGGCCGATGTGAGGCAGTGTGCTGTGCCGTAGCTGCCAGCCAGTGACCTACGCGATCGCGACCTACTCTGTGTGACGTGGTACGGCAGCGCACAGGCTTTCTCTTCAGCCAGTGTTGCCTCGACTCACCCGAGCCACGTCGTCGTCGTGTGCACAATCGAGGTAAATACAGTTACTTGTGAATGAGTGGTCGAACGTAACGGTGTCACTATGTTTTAGAAACAGGAACAGGGGAGACCGTCAATGCACAGTACTACTATTCAATTTTGTAGCACCACCCGCAAACAGCTCGGCACTTTCTGTGCAACCCACCCACCATTTTGCACGATAATGTGCAGTCTGAGGCTGCTCTGTTCGGTCAACGGGGCTGGGAAGAACCATGCTCCATACTATCCGAACTTACGTCTATGTGACTTTGATTTTATTCTGAAAATGTTCAAGTGTTTGTTAAGTTTATGGCACTTAGTTGTGGGCTCATCAGTCCCTAAAATTACAAACTACTTGAGAACTAGCTTATACTGTAGACAACACAAATATCCATGCAAGAGGGAGGATTCGAACCTCCGACACGGGTGCCTGGGCGATCCGAAACGTGGCGCTCCAGACCGCTCGGCTACTCCCGTGCGGCCCTGAAAATGAAGGAACCGCTACGTGGCATTCACTTCAGAACTGTTCCAGAGATTCGACAGGCAGTACACCGCTCAATTCGCACCATCAACTGAAAAGGCTGTGCTATTGGTATACTACACCTACCACCTTATCACATTTAAGTGCCTGGCAGAGGGTTCATTAACCACTTTCATAACTTTTCTCTTCCGTTCCATTCTCTAATAGCGCGCGGGAAGAAAGAACACCTAAATCGTTCCGTTTTCGATCTCATTTCTCTTATTTTATTGGGATGGTCATGTCCCCCTAAGTAGGTAGGTGCTAGCAAAATATTTTCACATTCAGAAGTAAAAGTCGGTGATTGAAACTTCGCAAACAGATCACGCCGCAATGAATAACGTCTTTCTTTTGATGATTTCCATCCCAATTCGTGCAACATTTTCGCGCCGCTTTCCCCCCGGTAACGTGATAAAACAAAACGAGCTCTCCTCCTCTGAACCTTCTCAATATCTTCCGTCACTCCCACCTGGTGACTGTCCCACAATGTGCAACAGTACCCCAGGAGAGGAGGCACAAGTGTGATGTAGGCTGTCTATTTTGTGAAGCTGCTGCATCTTCGAAGCTTTCTGCCAATGAAACGTATTCTTTGGTTCCCCTTCTCTTCAGTCTAAATTGTTCGGCTGATCATCGTAGTCTACGATAATTCTGTCGTAGCGCGTCATGAATCGAGTATCAGGCAAAATTTATTTTGTTGCAAGTGGAAGATTGTGATGATACATATATAACTGATACAGTTCGGAGGTCTACTTTCGCGATTTTAAGCTCGTGAAGAAAATGTCTCCAAAATCATTTTGGAGATTCAACTTAATGTTTGACTTATACACCGAACATCCCACGGCGTTCTTGCAGACACAAGATCACTCTTGCGAGCAGGTTTTTGTTCGTGAAAATAAAATACTGTGCAGAAAACGAGTATGTAGCTTCATACACACCACTAATTACGTTGTCTTGCCGCCTGTATGTGTCACTGTACGTTTTATACTTAAACGATATTTACGCCGTGGTTTTTACGTCTTTATGAAAAGCTCTCACTCATGGGATGACATTGAGGCTGTGGTATGTCGTTGAAAGAACTCGGCAGGCTCAAGTACTTTATCAATATATGTCTGTTTTTGTTTGGTAATTTATTTCGTTACTTGACGTTATCATATTCTGTTTCTCGCTTTGAATCACCTTGTCCATGATGGTGATGCCGTAAGTAATCACTCACCTCTGAATTATACTGCATACGTGATGGAATATCCCATTCAGAAGAATTGTTATTGCGTTTTCCATATTCTCTGGCTTCAACGAATCTCCAGAATGAACATTTATCGATAGAATTTAATTTATCGACTCTGGTTGCTCCGGTTCGGATGCTTGCCCAACACCTCTTTTATAAAGACAATGAGTGCCCGACACCGGTAAATAAGAAAGATGTGGTCTTGGTTGCTGCGGTTTTGAAAACTACACCCCGTCTTATTAACCTTCAAATTGTTCTCTTGGTCTGTAGTGTTTTCAAACCCAAACTATGATGCCATTACCACGTATTTTTAGCATCCAAGGGTTCGTGTTTCCATGTGTTTTACTTCGTTGTTTCTGGTTCATACGCTGACTCTCCACATTCTTTTTAAACTTTGAACTTTTAAAACGCTGTAAAAATAACACCACTGGTTGGAATGACGTAAAATTGCAAGGAATATTATCTGAGAAAGGGGGAAAACGTATGCTGCGGTTCAGTGGACGAGCACTCTAATGCACCTTGCTGCGGAGCGGACCGCTGCTCGCCGTGGGAGATTCTAGTCCTTCCTCGGGCATGGGTGTATGTGTTGTCCTTAGCGTAAATTAGTTTAAATAGTTTTTAAGCCTAGGGACTGATAACGAAACTAGTAAAGTCCTTTAGATTTTCAGACATTTGAAGATTCGAATTTTGCAAAACATATGGTAGCAAAAATGAATACTCTAAAAATTCTGCATATGTCAGAACACGTAAACGAAAACACCTGTAACATCTGTCATGCGTACAACCAATTGAAGTTGGTATAAACACGCCGGGTGAACGCATTTTCCTCATTTCGCCTCTTAGACTTTCGCCACGACTGTCTCAATGCAGAAACGCGCTCTGCGTGTAAAGCAGTTTTACAAGAATGATGACTGTGTACAAGTCGCTTTGCAGACGTTCCGATCACAGAAGGGTTTGAAAAAGGGTGTTGGTCCATCGACCGCCGTGGGTCTGGAGAAAATGATTCGCAAATTCGAAAATATGTCTTTCTTTGATGTGCAACCTGGCAGAGGGAGAAAACGAATTGATTCGACGTCAGTGAAAGAAGGGGCCACAAGGAATGCTGGAGTAATGGAGTAGTGGTATACAATCGTGTAGTGCGCGGAGGATTGCCCGAACATTGAACAAACCTTTGAACATAGTGCGTAAAATCCTACGAGACATCCTTCTTAACTAGCCATTAAAAATTAACCAAGTGCACGTGATGCTTTTTGTTGACCTATCAGCGAAAGAGACTTCTGATTTAGAATTTCTTGCAGTAGTGGACGATGAATGGCCGTGGAAGATTTTGTGTACAGACGAAAGCCACTTCCATTTGACGGGATATGTCAATACAAAGAAATGTCGAATATGGGCAATAGAATATCTCGAAACTATTGGACCAGTACCGCTTAACCCGGGAAAAGTCATTGTGTGTTGCGGGTTGACGGCATCATTTATCAGGCCATAATTTTTCGAAGAGACAGCTGCTTTCGGTCCTGCTACCTGCACCGTCACTAACCGCAATGAGTGTCGTTAGCGCAACCACGTCATTCGAACTCTCTAATAGCGTGGATGTGTAGATGGGATCATTTTTATGCAAGATGATGCATCTACGAACATTGTAAATTCAGTTAAGGAGCTGCTGAAGCACCATTTCGGAATTTCTTGGATTGTCAGCCGTCATTTTCCTACAACCTGGCCGTCCGATCACCTATTCGTAATATCCGTGACACTTCCAAAAAAAAAGTTCAAATGTTTGTAATTCTATCGGACCAAACTGCGTGGTCATCAGTCCGTAGCTTACAAACTACTTAAACTAAACTAATCTAAGGACAACACAAACACCCATGCCCCAGGGAGGACTCGAACCTCCACGGCGAGCAACCGCGCGCTCCGCAGCGAGACGCTTTAGACCGCTCAGCTACTCCAGCGCGGCCGTGACACTTCCGGTTGTGGGGCTATTATAAAAATATCATAAGTGTTAGAACTGGGAACTTAGCTGCTTTGGAGCATCACATAACTGAATGTTACCCTGGGAATACTTCGATTGGTTGTGGAACATGCTACTTCTCTGCTTCAACTTGTTGCAGAAAACGGTGGATAGCATATTGGACGTATTATGTGCCAGTCGTACGCAAATTAAAATTGAATTTGATTTTATCCTGTGTTTTGCCTCTGGATAATCAAAAACCGTTGTGATTGATGCTTTTTATGCGATTATTTTTGCCTCAGGTCAGTTAAAATCAGATTTATCCCATCCGATTAATATGACATTGCCGTGGTTGATGGGCTTACGTAGCAGTATCACTCCTGTACAGCCATGCACACCGAGTAGTAGTTCGTGTAACGTCTAACTTACACCTTTAACAATGACACTTGATTCATTTGTCATTTGTAATCGATCACTGGTAAATTATGATGGTTATAGGCCATCTATTGATCCATTTTCACTACCAGCCGGCCGCGGTGGCCGAGGGGACTGAGGCGCTCCAGTCACGGTCTGCACGGCAACTACGGTAGGGGGTTCGAATCCCCCCTCGGGCGTGGATATTTGTGCCGTCCTTAGTTGCAAGTAGTTCATAAGTAGTTTGTAAGTTTAGGGACTGATGACGCCGTAGTTAAGTCCCATAGACTCTACAAACATTTGAACATTTCATACCATTTATTTTTCTTTTGCCATACGTGTTTCCACTTCTGCGATGATATTCCGTTGCCGTTTCACGTTATTCTGACCGTAGGTATTATTTTTAAAGCGTTTAGAAAGTTCAATAATCACCCTGTTTATAAATCGTCAGCAATATTTGTATTTCCAAAAAAAATGTTCAAATGTTTCTTAAGCTTATGGGACTTAACTACGGGGTCATCAGTCCCTAAACTTACAAACTACTTATGAACTACTTACGAACTAGGACGGCACAAATATCCATGCCCGAGGGTGGATTCGAACCCCCGACCGTAGTGGCCGAGCTGACCGTGACTGGAGCGCCTCAGTCACCTCGGCCACCGCGGCCGGCTTTGTATTTCCAGCATAAGCTGGAAGGTCATCAGTTTCATTTGCATGGAAAACTTCTTCCCCGTCCACAAATGTGATTTCTCGGTGCATAATCAGAAACCGGTGAGACATTCCATTGCCGATGTAACGAGATCTTCCACAAATCGATGTGCTCCCATCTAGTAGAGCAAAGGCATCCCCTCTCGCTAAGATAAGGAAATCCCGTATCTCGTCAGTTAGTTGTTGTTTGCTTTCATGGTTTCTCCGATATGTGTAAAGCTTTTAACATGCTGCACTTCATACCCCGCTGGCGTACGTGATACCGATTATTAATTCCCCTCCAGTACGGTAGTTCATGTAACGAAACACACTTCAACAGTGATGCGAATCACTTTGATCACGTTATATTCACTCGATAAGGAGTTTAGATGTGCTCACTCTGAATTCGCGAACAACACTGATGCCACCAAGTATACTTAGTCCTACGCTCGACCACCGACGACGCTCTGCTATACGTGAGAAATTATGGGTACTTTAAGTGCATTTTGCATTACGTATCACGATGAAAATCAATAAATGGATTATATTTATATCTGATTATTACTTCCGCTTCCAAATGTTCTACAGCACAAAAATGCACAGAAAGATGTTTCAAATTTCAGAATACTATCGAAAGTAATTTCGACTATAACATAGGTATGACCAAGGTTTGAACCTGGTCATTTACCACTTTTGCCACTTATATTTATTTGCTAGCTACTTAGAACATGTTGCACCTATATTCTTGTGTATAAAAAACAAAATGTCTATATATTTTATCGATTTTGATGTTCCACATACAATGATGACACAGAATGCATATCAAGCTCAGCGTGTTCAATCTATATTTACATGCTAATATCACAGTCTAACATATATTGGAAAGATCACATCAAGTACTTGGAACGACAGTAGCGCCTCTACCAAAGAGTCAACTATAGCGGCACTGTCAACTCAAAGAGTAAACGTAGCGGCACTATCAACTCAAAGAGTCCCAGAGTCCCTAGTGCTTCAAGCGGCAGCACTCCATTTTCAGAATAACTGCATCATAAGAACTGTTGGCTGTCTCTCCGTTAGGGGCGCTACTGTCGTTACAAGTGGCAGCAGGAAGCTTTTACATATATGTTAATAAATACGATGATCCGATCGCTAACAAATTTCACAAGTCACTTTTTGGAATAATTTGATGATTATCTAAAGTTTTCATTAAAATTGCTCCAGCCGTCTTGCAGTCTATAGGGAACATACATACACACATTCATTATATAGATATATATGTATTCATTTTGCTTTTGAAACCAACTTTTGTACTATGTAAACAGGAACGGAAGAGGACAGCTTGTAGCTACTGGAGACAAAGTGAACAGAGGCCGAATCCCAAAGCCGGGCCACGATGTTTCCCCTTTCTTTCAGCTAAATGCCCCTTCCGAAGGTTAACGGTCTTTTTTTATTATATTAATTATTAACATTTTGTGTAAATGGCGTGCAATCGAGCAATAAAAAAGTAAAACAAGTATAATGCGGTTATTTCTTTCAGAAAATAGTACAATAGCTCATCGGTCGTTTTGTTCTCAGGTAAGATCGCATCCATTGACTACTTTAACGAAAATTCCTTCTAGTATATGTGACGTTCAGCACTTTTGAAAAATTGTTCCTATAACGAGGCAAATTCCTGGTATTCTAATAAGCATTATGCATGTATTGCACAATAGTAAAAAAATATTTAAAAAATCCATGTATCCCATACCAGCAACAGCGAGTTGCACTAAATAAGTAATCAAACGGATCACTTACTTAATCTTTGACTGCGGATAGAAATAGCGCCCGCTCCGCGACAGGATGTCGGCGGAATAAGAGGCAGTAGAATTTCTGGTAAGAAAAGCTAGTTGATTTTGCAATTAAGCCAGTTTGCTATGTTACCATCGTAAGTAAATCTATGCGGTAGCAAGTCCAAGAAACCAAATCGATTACATTTAGCCGAGGACTAAGGCAAATTCGGTGTAGCGTTCATTGTAAGTTACAAAATATTTTATAACTTGGTGCCAAGAGAATGGAATTTCCATAGGGTGAACTTTGTTGGTCGGAAGGCTTGCGGCATTGCTCCCCATCCTGAAAGAACAGCGACCCGCTGTTAGGTATCCCTTGGAACCAGCTACAGTGACCTGGATCTTGTCATGGGTCCTCTGTATAGCAGTTCAGGGGAGTCCTTCCGTTCTATTTACATGCCTTCCTTGCTGTGACGATGTCTGGCGACAAACCCTCTTGTAGTGCCACCATTATCATAACGATCTTCAGAGTGCTTGAAGAAGAGAACGTTTGTATCTAGCTGTTATTTGTGATCGTGGTAAGGCTTCATACAGTTTTTTTTTTTTTTTTTTTTCGATTTGAGGTTCTAATCCTCGACTTCGTATGTGACGTCTGCCAGGCGGCGCATTACACGAAATGGACCAAAGTATCGCTTCAGTAGTATTTATGATAACCCAACTTTCCGTTCACTGATAAAAATCCATACTAGACCTCCTGGGCTGTACACAACAGATCGGTGCTTATCGTTAACCGCTGACAGTCCATCTTCTGGGCGTCCAGTGTCCTTATGCCAGCCAGCTGTTTTGCTTCTTCGACGTTGGTGATGTGCTGTTTCACATAGTCATTCTGAGTGTCGTTTGGTTGAAAGGGAACAGCATATCCATTGTTGTCTCAGCTTCACGACCATGGTGCAGGAAAATCGGTGAGAAACCTGTGGTGTCTTGCCTTGCTGTATTATAAAGAAATGTCACGACTGGCAGTATTGTATCTTAATCCTTCAGCTCAACATCGACGTACATCGACAGCATATTTGCTAACGTCTTGTTAAAATGCTCTGTAAGACCATTTGTTTGAGGATGGAAGGCACTTGTTATTCTATGGAGAAATTCACAGCGTGACATTATCTCTGATTCTAGTTTTAACTGAAATACGAGGTGCATTCAAGTTCTAAGGCCTCCGATTTTTTTTCTCCGGACTGGAAAGAGATAGAAACATGCGCATTGTTTTAAAATGAGGCCGCGTTCATTGTCAATACGTCCCAGAGATGGCAGCACCATACGGCAGATGAAATTTTACCGCCAGCAGCGAGAATGAGAACTGTTTTAGATACTTAAAATGGTGACGATTTCCTTACTGAACAGCGTGCAATCATTCGTTTTCTGAATTTGCGTGGTGTGACACCAACTGAAATTCATCGACAGTTGAAGGAGACATGTGGTGATGGAGTTATGGATGTGTCTAAAGTGCGTTCGTGGGTGCGACAGTTTAATGAAGGCAGAACATCGTGTGACAACAAATCGAAACAACCTCGGGCTCGCAGAAGCCGGTCTCACGACATGATCGAGAAAGTGGAGAGAATTGTTTTGGGGGATCGCCGAATGACTGTTGAACAGATCGCCTCCAGAGTTGGCATTTCTGTGGGTTCTGTGCACACAATCCTGCAAGACGACCTGAAAATGCGAAAAGTGTCATCCAGGTGGGTGCCACGAATGCTGACGGACGACTACAAGGCTGCCCGTGTGCGTTGCCAAGCAGTGTTGACGCACAACAACAGCATGAATGGGATTTTCTTTTCGTCGTTTGTGACAATGGATGAGACGTGCATGCCATTTTTCAATCCAGAAACAAAGCTCAATGGAAGCACACAGATTCACCGCCACCAAAAAAATTTCGGGTAACCGCCAGTGCTAAAAAATGATGGTGTCCATGTTCTGGGACAGCGAGGGCGTAATCCTTACCCATTGCGTTCCAAAGGGCACTACGGTAACAGGTGCATCCTACGAAAATGTTTTGAAGAACAAATTCCTTCCTGCACTGCAACAAAAACGCCCGGGAAGGGCTGCGCATCTGCTGTTTCACCAAGACAACGCACCCGTACATCGAGCTAACGTTACGCAACAGTTTCTTCGTGATAACAACTTTGAAGTGATTCCTCATGCTCCCTACTCACCTGACCTGGCTTCTAGTGACTTTTGGCTTTTTCCATCAATTATAGACACTGTCCGTGGCCGCACATTCACCAGCCGTGCTGCTATTGCCTCAGCGATTTTCCAGTGGTCAAAACAGACTCCTAAAGAAGCCTTCGCCGCTGCCGTAGAATTATGGCGTCAGCGTTGTGAAAAATGTGTATGTCTGCAGAGCGATTTCGTCGAGAAGTAACGCCAGTTTCATAGATTTCGGGTTAGTAGTTAATTAGAAAAAAAAATCGGAGGCCTTAGAACTTGAATGCACCTCGTACTTTTTCACGATCAGATATCTTCACACGTGGTGCACTATGCTTCAAAATAAAGTGTTCTACAAGGAATTTCAGGAGTTTCTTGAGTCGGCACAGGTTTGGTGACAGCGTAACGGGTGACATAGCTAGTGCAGACTATTATCATCCATCGGTTACCGGTGGAAGACTTCGGGAACCTCCCTAAAAGGTCGATTCCAATCAGGTGGAATGGAGCTGCTGTAGATGTAATTGGTACCACATGCCCTGGAGGTAACTGTCACGTGCTTCCGTCTCTGGCATACCTTATAGTGACTCACATAGGGCTTGACAAATCGGTAGAGACCTTGCCAGTAATAAATGCGTCTGAATTTTTCTAGTGTCTTCACGAATCCCAGATATCCGCTTCCTGAAGTGCGGCAGGTTCGCCAGAGGTTGCCTGCTTGCTACCGTTCCACTTAGACAGCCATACATCTTCTCGGCATACAGTTCACCTTAAGATTTACGTTTTATTATAGAGGTTTTGACCATCCTCGATACCGGAGCACTTAAGCCAAGATCCCCGGGCTCTCTAACATACAACGTTCCACCGTAGTGCCATACGGTGGTCGCTGAGGCACGCCAGAGCCCACGGTATCGATGACTATTAGCACGACGCAGTCCCCAGCTCAGAGACCCCAGGTTCACCAAGCCCGTACCCTTGAGGGGTCAGCACCCTGGGATGAAGTAAGGTCTCACATTACGATTGTCTATGATGCGGCATCATACGTTTACGCTCGACGGCCGTCTGGAGAAGCCATTGAGGAATTTCGGCTGCCCAGTACTTCATGTTATGCAAATTTACGTTACCGTGGTTAGTACACGTTGCATCATCAGCAAAGAGCACTCACTGGAAAAACGTAGCGTCCTTACTGAGACGCCGAAGGTCAACTTACAATATTCTGTACGATTTTCGAAATCACCGTCGCTGAGTGCCTGATATAATAACAGATGATGGAGGTGGAATTTGTGTCGATGCAGGATGCGAAACTCACTCATGTAGCTGACTGCAAATTCCTTGGTAACATTACTTGTACAACTGTGCAGATTCATTAGCATCGTCACAGAGACAGCTTCCTCGTGTTTCAGCTGCAGTTTTATATCTTGTTTTCGTTCAGACGTTAAAGAAGCGTATCTATATAAGCGGATTCATGATTCGTGCAGCTGCCTAGTCTGACACTGTCGATCCTGATTGACAGTCCTGAACATCTTTATTGTTTGCACAACGTTTCTTTTACTGCACCCGGTCAGTGAGCGGTCGTTGCCAAGAACAGAGCCCAACTCAGAGCACACCGATACTGGTGAGTGTAACCGCTTTGCCGGCCGCGGTGGCCGAGGGGACTAAGGCGCTCCAGTCACGGTCTGCACGGCCACTACGGTCGGGGGTTCGAATCCCCCCTCGGGCATGGATATTTGTGCCGTCCTAGTTCGTAAGTAGTTCATAAGTAGTTTGTAAGTTTAGGGACTGATGACCCCGTAGTTAAGTCCCATAGACTATACAAACATTTGAACATTTTTTTTTTTTTTTTTTTTTTTTTTTGTAACCGCTTTCTTACTAGAAGCGACATATGTTGACTCTTCTGTGACGTTACTGCTTCAGTTTGTTAATTTCATCTTGTGCTCGCGTGTATATTCGATTCAGTTTCGCGTTAAGCATCTGGTTAGTGTATTCCTCCACTGTCTGAATCCCACAGTCGTCTGTTTTCATTTCGTTGGATCAGCACCAGATCTAGCCGTCTTCGTTTACCTTAGTTACCCTCTGTCGAGTCTACATTGCGTCTATCTAGTTGTTACATTTTCTGGGCCGCGACGGATTATCCGTGCGCACTGGGGAGCCGTGCTGCGGTGCGTACGGCCTTTCACCGTCGGGGGTTCAAGTCCCCTCTCGGGAACGGGTGTTGACGTTGTCCTAAGGTTAGTTTACCTTAATTTAAGTAGTTTGTAAGCTAATAACCACTCAGTTGAGTCCGATAGATTTACAAACATTTGAACTTTTTTTTCTGGGTATTGTAATCATGAATAGGGACTGTTGTCAACTGTATGCCTACTGTGGGTGAAAACTTCAACTACGAGTTTTGTCGACTGCGACAGTATTCAGTATGCAAATTCCCCAGTTAATAGAATACTCCCAATTAATTCTTTAATTCAGATATGAAACGTATTTTTCTATGATAACTATGGGCCGCCACCGGTGGCGTATGATATGGTCAAACAAATCTATTTTATAAATTCCTAACCAATATCTCAATGAGAGGTACCATCAACGAAGACTTAATTTACTCGGTACACCCTCCAAAAGTACACCCTTCTCCAAACGTAAGGATGACTGGGTAACTTTTACTGTAAGCAGATTCAAAAGGATGTGGGTTGTCGTTCGTATTCTCAGATGAAGAGGCTTGCACAGGGCAGGGTAGCGTGGAGAGCTGCGTCAAACCAGTCTGCGGACTGAGGTCCACATCAACAACAATGGTCTACATCAACGTAAATACTATACAAGTCACATTGAAGTGCATGGAAGAGGGTTCATCGAACAGTTTTTATTATGTTCTCCAGTTCCATTCTCTAATAGCTCGGTGCGAAATGGAACACCTAAATCTCTCTGTTTTCGATCTGGCGGAGTGGTATCTGTGGAGAGGCCAGACAAACGTGTGGTTCCTGAAGAGGGGCAGCAGCCTTTTCAGTAGTTACAGGGGCAACAGTCTGGATGATTGACTGAGGTGGCCTTGTAACATCAGCTTATTGGCTTAGCCACGCAGTTACTGCGAACTGCTGAAAGCAAGGGGAAACTACAGCCGTTACTCTTCCAGAGGACACGCAGATCTACTGTATGAATATATGATGATGACACCCTCTCGAGTAAAATATTTTGGAGGTAAAATAGTCCCCCTTTCGGATCTCCGGGCTAGGACTTCTCAGGAGAATGTGATCATCAGGAAAGACAACATTGGAATTCAACGGATCGGAGCGTGGAATGTTAGATTCCTTAATCGGATAGGGAAGTTGGAAAATTTAAAAAAGGAAATGGATAGGCTGAAGTTAGATATAGTGGGGTTTAGTGAAGTTCGGTGGAAAGGAGAACAGGCTTTCTGGTCAGGCGAGTACAGGATTATAAATACATAATCAGTTGTGCGTATCACACGAGAAGGTCTGATAATGAATAAGAAAATAGGAATGCGGGTAAACTACAATGAGCAGTGCAGTGATCGTATTATCATATTCAAGAGAGATACAAAGCCAACACCGACCACAATAGTACTGGTTTATATGCCAACTAGCTCTGCCGATGATGAGGAGATCGAAGAAATGTATGAGGAGGTAAAGGAAATTATTCAGACAAATAAGGGAAAGGAAAACTTAATTGTGATGGGAGACTGGATGCAGTAGTGGGAAAAGGAACGGAAGGAAAAATAGTAGGTGAATATAGACTGGGCGAAAGGGATGAAAGAGGAGATCGCATGGTAGAATTTTGCACGGATCATAATTTATTCATAACAAACACTTGGTTTAAGACCCATGAAAGAAGGCTGTATACTTGGAAGAGACCAGGAGACACTGGAAGGTACCATATAGATTTTATAATGGTAAGACATAGATTTCGGAACCAGGTTTTAAACTGTAAGACATACCCAGGGGCAGATATAGACACTGACCATAACTTGTTGGTCATGAACTGTACGCTGAAACTGAAAACAACTGCAAAAAGGTAGGAAAATAAGGAGATGGGACCTGGATAAATTGGCGGAACCTGTAGTTCTTGAGAATTTCAGAGTGAGCTTGAGGCAACAATTGACAGATGGGGGGGGGGGGGGACAAAACAGTAGAAGAAGAATGGGTTGCATTGCGAGATGAAATAGCGAAGCCAGCAGAGGACAAAATAAGTAGAAAGTCAAGACCTACAAAAATGCTTGGATATCACAGGAAATACTAAATTTAATTGATGAAAGCATTTAAATTTAGTATTTCCTGTGATATCCAAGCATTTTTGTAGGTCTTGACTTTCTACTTATTTTGTCCTCTGCTGGCTTCGCTATTTCATCTCGCAATGCAACCCATTCTTCTTCTACTGTTTTGTCCCCCCCCCCCCCCCCCCATCTGTCAATTGTTGCCTCAAGCTCACTCTGAAATTCTCAAGAACTACAGGTTCCGCCAATTTATCCAGGTCCCATCTCCTTATTTTCCTACCTTTTTGCAGTTGTTTTCAGTTTCAGCGTACAGTTCATGACCAACAAGTTATGGTCAGTGTCTATATCTGCCCCTGGGTATGTCTTACAGTTTAAAACCTGGTTCCGAAATCTATGTCTTACCATTATAAAATCTATATGGTACCTTCCAGTGTCTCCTGGTCTCTTCCAAGTATACAGCCTTCTTTCATGGGTCTTAAACCAAGTGTTTGTTATGAATAAATTATGATCCGTGCAAAATTCTACCATGCGATCTCCTCTTTCATCCCTTTCGCCCAGTCTATATTCACCTACTATTTTTCCTTCCGTTCCTTTTCCCACTACTGCATCCAGTCTCCCATCACAATTAAGTTTTCCTTTCCCTTATTTGTCTGAATAATTTCCTTTACCTCCTCATACATTTCTTCGATCTCCTCATCATCGGCAGAGCTAGTTGGCATATAAACCAGTACTATTGTGGTCGGTGTTGGCTTTGTATCTCTCTTGAATATGATAATACGATCACTGCACTGCTCATTGTAGTTTACCCGCATTCCTATTTTCTTATTCATTATCAGACCTTCTCGTGTGATACGCACAACTGATTATGTATTTATAATCCTGTACTCGCCTGACCAGAAAGCCTGTTCTCCTTTCCACCGAACTTCACTAAACCCCACTATATCTAACTTCAGCCTATCCATTTCCTTTTTTAAATTTTCCAACTTCCCTATCCGATTAAGGAATCTAACATTCCACGCTCCGATCCGTTGAATTCCAATGTTGTCTTTCCTGATGATCACATTCTCCTGAGAAGTCCTAGCCCGGAGATCCGAAAGGGGGACTATTTTACCTCCAAAATATTTTACTCGAGAGGGTGTCATCATCATATATTCATACAGTAGATCTGCGTGTCCTCTGGAAGAGTAACGGCTGTAGTTTCCCCTTGCTTTCAGCAGTTCGCAGTAACTGCGTGGCTAAGCCAATAAGCTGATGTTACAAGGCCACCTCAGTCAATCATCCAGACTGTTGCCCCTGTAACTACTGAAAAGGCTGCTGCCCCTCTTCAGGAACCACACGTTTGTCTGGCCTCTCCACAGATACCACTCCGCCAGATCGAAAACAGAGAGATTTAGGTGTTCCATTTCGCACCGAGCTATTAGAGAATGGAACTGGAGAACATAATAAAAACTGTTCGATGAACCCTCTTCCATGCACTTCAATGTGACTTGTATAGTATTTACGTTGATGTAGACCATTGTTGTTGATGTGGACCTCAGTCCGCAGACTGGTTTGACGCAGCTCTCCACGCTACCCTGCCCTGTGCAAGCCTCTTCATCTGAGAATACGAACGACAACCCACATCCTTTTGAATCTGCTTACAGTATTCAGCCCTCGCTCTCCCTCTATGATTTTTACAACACAAATGCTAAGCTGACGATTCCTTGATGTCTCATAATGTGTCCCACCAACTAAACTCTTCTGTTAATCAGGATATGCCATAAACTCCTCTTGTCCCCAATTCTGTTGAGCACTTCCTCATTAGTTACGTGATCCACACAACTAATCTTCATCATTCATCTGTAGCATCACATTTCGATAACTTCTGTCATTTTTTTTCTTCTAAACACCTTCTTGTCCACGGTTCACTACCATACTATGCTACAGACAAGTGCTTTCATTTAAACATTTAAACTAATGTTGGATGTCAACTAACTTCGTTTTTTCAAAAATGCTTTTCTTTCCAAAGCCATTCTTTACTTCGGCCAACTGAAGTTATTTCGCTACACAAATACCAAAACTCATCTACTACTTTTATTTTCTCATTACCTAATCTAATTCCTTCAGCGTCGCCTGATTTTCTGACACTACATTCCATTACCCTAGTTTTACTCTTGTTAATTTTCATCTTAGATCTTTCTTTCAAAACACTGCCCATTTCATTTTATTGCTCTTCAAGGTCTATTTCTGTCTTTGGGTAGAATTACCATGTCGTCCGCATACCGCAAGGTTTATATTCCCTCTCCCTGGACTTTAATTCCCTCTCCAAATTTCTCCTTACATTCCTTCACAGCTTGCTCAGTGCAAAGATTGAACAACATTGGGGAAAGGCTACAACCCTGTCTTACTCCCTTCCCAACCACTGCGCCCCTTTCGTGCCCTTCGTCTCTAATAATTGCTGTTTGGGGTTTGTACAAATTGAATATAACTCTTCGCTTCCTATATTTTGCCCCTGCTACAAGTAGAATCTGAAAAAGTGTATTCCAGATAAGATTGTCAAAAGCTTTCTCCAGATCCACAAATGCTAAAAACGTAGGTTTCCTTTTCCTTAATCTATCTTCTAAGATATGTCGTAATGTGAGTATTGACTCGCGTGCTCCTACATTTATCCTAAATCCAAACTGATGTCCCCCATGGTCGGTTTCCACAAGTTTTTCGATTGGTCTGTAAGTAATTCATGTTAGTATTTTGCAACCATGACTTATTAAACTGATAGTTCTGTAGTTTTCACATTTGTCTGCACTTGCTTTGTTAGGAATTGGGATCACTAGATTCTTCTTGAAGCCTGAAGGTATCTCCCCTGTCTCATACATCTTGCATACCACGTGGAACAATTTCTTCATGACTGGCACTCCTAACGATAATAGCAGTTCAGATGGAACATCCTCTATTCGAGGAGTCTTGTTACTACTCAAATCTCTTAGTGCTCTGTCAAATTCTTCTCGCAGTGTAGTATCTACTATCTCATCTTCCTATACTTCGTCTTCCATTTATAGAATAATGCATTCTAGTTTATTTTCTTTGTACATGACTTTTACATATTTCCCTTCAACTTTCAGATTTCTCTTGTCTGATTAGTACTGATTTGCCATCTGAGCTCTTGGTATTCATATTGCTGCTTGTCTTGTCTCCAAATGTCTCTTTTATTTTCCTGTAGGCGGTATCTATCTTTCCACTAATTATATATTCTACCACACATTTGCATTTCTCCCCGAGCCACTCCTTGTTAACCATTCTGCACCATGTAGACTACATGTTCAAATGTTTGTAATGCTTATAGGATTTAACTGCGGGGTCATCAGTCCCTAAACTTACAAACTACTTATGAACTAACTTATACTAAGGACGACACAAACATCCATGCGCGAGGAAGGATTCGAACCTCCGACGCGGGTGGCCGCGCTACCCGCAACGTGGCGCTCCATATCGCTCGGCTAATCCAGCGCGGCTTGTAGACGATATGAAAGTAGTATATTCAACTTACCTGAAATTCGTGTACATGTCTGTATGTTCAAATGTTTGTATAGCTTATGAGACTTAACTACGGGGTCATCAGTCCCTAAACTCACAAACTACTTATGAACTAGCTAACATGCCCGAGGGGGGATTCGAGCCCCCGACCGTAGTGGCCGTGCAGACCGTGACTGGCGCGCCTTAGTACCCTCGGATACCGCGGCCGGCATGTCTGTATGTAATGGATGTTGAAGCCAAAATGAGCGGCCTACAGTTTATACAAGTCGATAGTCAAGTCGACAGTCGAATTTGCTTACATTCTGACGCTTCGTAGCACGAGAGCTCCGCTTGGTGGTGTTTGTGTTGCTAACTCCGATTCCGGCCACCGTGCTTTCAAAATCTAGGACATCTCTCGATTTTATGACGATAGGCTTCAACGTCAACATTAACAAATGCTGTAACACTGTAATTGTCTTCTCAAGAGCTATCTAATGCTTTTATATAAAGCGGTTTTATTAAAAAAACGTTCTTGATTCAATATCTCACTTGATAACGGTGCTGCCGCGGTGGATTGGTGGAGCACTCTAAGGTGCCTTGCTGCGGAGCGCGCGGATGCTCCCCCTCGGACGTTCGAGTCCTCCACCAGGCATGGGTGAGTGTGTTGTCCTTAGCATAAGTTAAGTTAGTTTAGGTATTTGGTAAGTCTAGGGACTGATAACTGCAGCAGTTAAGTCCTTCAGATTTACAAACATTTGAAATTTTGTTACCGGTGCCACAATCGTTCACCAAACAAAAATATATTTGCTCTTTGACGCTCTAGCATGTGCGGAAAACCGCGTTTCAAAGTGTGTAACAGTTCACGAAACAAAACGTGTGTTACGTCTTACGTGACTAACCCTGCATATTGATAACAGTTATACTTTTGTGTTCCTTCTAATTTTGATTACATATAATCCGTCACCTGCATGTATAAATTTAATTTTAAAAAAAGCTTTTCGATATCTTCTTGAGGATGAAGCCAACACCATAAATGCTCTCTGTGGTTTGTCCACAACAACAAACTCTTCGGCTTCTACATAGACCTTATCAGTATTCGACCATCGTACCTCTTTATTGCACACCCACCCACATTGTATTGTTCTATCTCTCGAACAAACTAGTGTATTGAATCTTTCTGGCAGATTAAAATCGTGTGCCGGAACCGGGAGTCGAACCTGGGACCTTTGCCTTTCGCGAGCAAGCGCACTACCGACTATGCTATCCCGACACGACTCACGATGCCGTCCCACAACTTTACTTCCGCCAGTACCTCGCCTCTTACTTTCCAAACTTCACAGAAGCTCTCCTGCGAACCATGCAAGACTAGCACTCCTGGAAGAAAGGATATGGTGGAGACATAACATTTTTAAGATTTTTGATTAAACCCGAAAAACTCAATCCCGACAAACACTTGATAAAAACTTGATGACTGCAATAAACAATTCTAATAAAGACATCTGTATATGCTTTTCGACATTAATTGTCTGAGTTATTTCTGATTTACGTTAGTCTCCGTTTGAAGTGTATTGTTTAATTAACTTCTCAATTTCGCTCTGGGACATGTACCCTCTTTGACAAAGCCGTAAGAATAGTTACCCAGCCAATTTGTTTCAACCGCTCATATAATACGATAAATTGAATTTCTGCACGACAGAAGAATGGATCTTTCATTTATTTCACTTTAGATTGAATCAGAATTTAATAATAGCATTTCTAACACAACTATATGTTCTTGTGTCTATACTCACGAAAATAATTTCCCTAAAGACCATATGTATATGTGTAAGGCAATTCCTGAGAAGGGACTAATATTTTCTCTGTGGACATTATAGTTACTGGTTAAAACATGTAAAATGATAAAGCTGGGACTGTTTGGTAGCGTAAGAAAAATTTAAAAAGAATTATTTCTTACCATCTGTTAAAAACTTGGAAAATAATCAATTTGAGTACCCTACTGGCGCTAATTAACAAAATCTACATCTACATATATACTCCGCAATCGACCGTTAAGTGCGTGGTAAAGGGTACACTGTACCACTACTAGGCATTTCCTTTCCTATTCCACTCCCAGATAGAATGTTTATACGCCTCTGTTCAAATGATTGTAGTGCTTATGGGGCTCAACTACGGGGTCATCAGTCCCTAAACTTACAAACTACTTATGAACTAGCTAATACTAAGGACGGCACAAATATCCATGCCCGAGGCGGAATTGGAACCCCCGACCGTAGTGGCCGTGCAGACCGTGACTGGCGCGCCGCAGACGGCTCGGCCACCGCGGCCGGCAGCCTCTGTACGAGCCCTAATTTCTCTTATCTTGTCTTTGTGATCTTCAAGCGAAATGTAAGTGGGCGGCAAATTCCGGCCCTCTAAAATTCCGCAACAGAATTTCTCGAAAAGAACTTCGTATTTCCTCCAACGATTCTTATTTGAGTTCCCAGAGCATTTCTGTGACTCTCGCACATTGGTCAAACCTACCAGTAACAAACCTATCTACTCGCCCCGGAATCCTTCCATGTCTTCCTTCAAACTAATCTGCTGCGGGTCCCAAATACTTGAGAAATTCCTAAGACGTGGTCGTAGAAGCGTTTTATACGCAGTTTCCTTTACAGATGAAGTACATCTTCCCAAAATTCTCCAAATAAACCGAAGTCGGCTGTCCGCCTTACTAACTGTCCTTACATGTTCGTTCCGTTCCATATCGCTCTGCAATGCTACGCCTAGATATTTGAAAGACGCGACTGCGTCAAACGCTCCCTACTAGTGTTGTATTCGTACATTATGGGACTTTTTTCCTACTCGTGTGTATCGCCTTACATTTTTCTACAATTAAGAGCTAGTGGCCATTCTTCACAGCAACTAGAAATTTTGCCTAAGTCATCCTGTATGATATTACAGTCAATTAAAGGCAACACCCCCAAAACACAACATCGTCATCAACAAACAGCCGAAAATTACAAATTAGTGAGTCCATCAGATTATTTATATAGACAGAAAATAATAGCGGTCCTATCACACTCCCCTGGGGCACGCCTGACGATCCACTTGTCTCTGATGAACACTCGCCATCGAGAACAACGTACTGAGTTCTATTACTCTTCCAGCCAGCCAAAAATCTGTGAACCTATTCCATATGCTCGTATCTTCGTTAGCAGTCTACAGTGTAGTATTGCGTCAAATGTGTTCTTGAAAACAAGAAAAACACAATCTGCCTGCTTCCCTTCATCCATGGCTCGCACGATGTCATGTGAGAAAAGTGCAGACTGAGTTTCACACGAACGATGTTTCCTAAACCCGTGCTGACTCATAGAAAGAATCTTTTCCGTCTCAAGGAAATTTACTGTGTTCGAGCTGAGGATATGCTCCAAAATTCTACAGGAAACTGATGTGAAGGATGGCCTTTAATGACGAGTGTCACTCCTTTTATCTTTCTTATAAACGGGAAGACGAAAGTAGTATTGAAACAGAAAAAGACGAGTTTAATCTCAGTTACTGGGGATATTTCGTATGAAAAACAGAAACCAAACATCAATTAGTGACTTGTGTAGCGTGTGAATAACTACTAAAATACGTAGAGAACGAAATCAGATGAGTCAAATGCACAGAGCGAGATGTCATGGGGTTTCACCTATTCAAGTAAGTAACCTATAGCAAGCGGCTTCCCTTATATGTGCACTGAACGGGCAAACAATAGGACACCGATATTCACAGATAGAGATGCGTCTAGTATCGCATACACAGGATATATTGGTCGGATTGTGAGTTTTTCTTTTGAAGTGACCAGACTACAGTGGTGATCAGTCCCTTCTTAAAAATACACTTTCCTCCACAAAATCAAAGAAAAAGAAAAGACCATCTCTGGAAACCCAAGGGGAAGGGAAACCCATGGGTATGGATAGAGGCTGTACCTGACAATTGGAATCAGTTTAGCGACCCAATGACTCAGACGACTAGCCTGCATAAATAGTTAGCGATAGCTTGAATCAAATTTCAGAAACCTACCCGATCCATAAATTTTTAACAGGTGGTGACTTTAACTTACCCTCGATATGTTGGCGTAAATACATGTTCAAAACCGGAGGCAGGGGTAAAACTTCCTCCGAAATTGTACTGTATACATTCTCCCAAAACTGTATCCAACAATTTGTTCATGAAACAACCAAAATAGGAAATGGTTGTGAAAATATAATATAGCTCCTAGAAACAAATACTCTAGATTTAACGAATATCATCAAAACAGACACAGGAATTTGTGAACACAATGTTGTGGCGCGAGTCAGACTCTAAATTCCCACTGCATCAAAATTAAACGAAAAATGTATTTATTCAAAAACGCAGATAAAAATTAGATTAACGCTTTCGTGAATGAGAGTCTCCAGTCTTTCTAAACTAACAATGTGAGTGTAGATAAGATGTGATTTGCATTCAGAGAAACAATATCGACTCTATCGACAGAATTTGCCAAACAATTTAAGAAAAAGTATGACTGACCCCTGTGGTACAAAAGAACGTGTTAGCTCATACTTGTAGAAGCAAAGAAAACAGCTTGCCAGCTTTAAAGAGACACAAATTCCCCGTGACGTTTACGGAAAATCAGAATTTCGCGCGGACTTCAATGAGAGATGCTTACAATAGTTTCCACAACGAAATCCAAAGAAAATATGGTCATATGTAAAGTACACCAGCGGCAATGCACAACCGATACCTTCATTACACATAGCAATTGTGATGCAACTGAAGACAGTGCTACTAAAGCACAAATGCGAAACACTGTTTCCTGAAATTCGTTCACCAAAGAAGACGGAGCAAATACCCCAGAATTCGAATCACAAACAGTTGCAGTATATGTAATTTAGAAGTTGATATCCTTGGAATAGTAACTAAAATCTCTTTACAAAAGCAAGTCTTCCGGCTCAGATTGTACACCAATTACGTTCCTTTCAGAGTATGTTCATGCAATATATCCATATCTACCTATCATATAAATCGCTCCATTAGCTAACGACTGGAAAGTTACACAAGTCACCCCAATATTAAAAAAAGGTAATATTAGTGACCCTCAAAGTTACAGGGTCGTGTCATTGACTTCGGTTTGTAGCTAGAATTTGGAACATATACTTTTTTCGAGCATTAAGATCAACCTCGAAGAGTACGACCTGTTAACTCTTAGTCAAAACGGATAACAAAGTATCATCCTTGCGAAACACAGCTAGCTCTGTGCGATTCCATATTTCTAGATTCCCCGAAGGCCCTGATACTGTACCTCACAAGTGGCTTTTAATCAAATTGCATGCTTATGGATACCATCTCAACTGTGAGAGTGGAACGTGATTTCATGTTGGAAAGGACACAGTACGTAGTAATTGATGGAAAGACAGCAAGTAAAACTGATGTGACGCCTGGCGTTACATACGGGAGTCTCTGGGACCCCTACTGTTTCTTAAATTTATAAACTACTTATGAGACAATCTGAGCAGCTGTCTTAGACTGTTCTCGGAAGGTTTTTGTCGTTTATCGGTTAGTAAAGTCACCCGAAGATCAAAAGCAGCTGCAAGTCGATTTAGATAAGACATCTGCATGGTGCAAATATTGGCAGTGACTCTAAATAATGGCCGGCCGCGGTGGCCGATGGGACTGAGGCGCTCCAGTCACGGTCTGCACGGCCACTACGGTCGGGGGTTCGAATCCCCCCTCGGGCATGGATATTTGTGCTGTCATTAGTATTAGTTAGTTCGTAAGTAGTTTGTAAGTTTAGGGACTGATGACCCGATAGTTAAGTCCCATAAGCTATACAAACATTTGATTTGATTCGAAATAATGACATGTGTGAAGTCATCCATATGAGCTCTAAAATAAATTCATTAAACAGCATTTACATAACACATCAGCCAAATATCAAGTCGGTATATTTAACTAAGTACCTAGGTATTACAATTACGAACAACCTTAAATGTAAAAAACAGATGGCGAACGTTTCATTGGCAGAATACTTTGAATATGCAACATTTGTACTAAAGAAACTGCCTACACTACACTTGTGAGTCCTAATTTGGAGTACTGGATACAAAGAAAGTTCAGAGATGGCCAGCTCCTTTTGTATTAGCGGGATATAAGGGAGAGTGTTTCACGGAAATGGTGCACGATTTGGGGTGGAAATCATTAAAAGAAAGGCGTTATTCGTTGCAGCGAGATCTATTTGGAAAATATGTTTCACCAGCTTCCTCCTTTGAATCGTATTTTGTTAGCACCCACTTACGTAGGAAGACATCGTGAACATAATAAAATAAATCAGATTTTCCGCGCGCCGTCAGAGACTGGATCGGTAGAGAAATATAACAATACTGGTTCGATGAATCCTTTTCCATGTACTTAAATGTGATTTGCAGAGTAATTATGTAGATGTACCTGGAAATTTGTAAGTATCAGCAGTGTTTCCAAAACAAAAACAGATCGAAAAATTCGGATCGGCATTAGTAAATACGTGAAACAGGCTTATGCGATAGTGTACAAGTAGCAAAAAAATCACAATCACTACTGAAAAATAGAGTTATGCGAAGTTAATCATGGTTTTAAAAGGTAATTTTCTTAACACGAAATTTCAATCGTTATATTGATCCAGATTAATTGCAGTACCAATATGCAAACTGAAAACAGATCATCTCTATCTGTGTAGCCAATAAGAATCGAACAAGTATTATAATGAAAGTTTTTCTTGTATTAGTTTATATTGCCATCTTTCCAAAAACACAATGTATCTGCTTTGAGAAAAAGAATTTTACAGGCAGCAACAGCAGCCATTCATCCTTGTTCCTTGATTTAAATGGGAGTCTAAGAAAGTAATACAGTTTAATTGACAACGACAATTATTTCATTACTGATTCCGTTTAACCCTTCATTTCTTGTTGCTCCGTGAGGAGTTGCTTTTAGGGTTGTTTATCTTCCTTTCACTGTAGTGGAACCCTTCTGCTTTGCGGTGCTGTTGCGCAGCGTTTCTTCCAACTACGGGACAGTCTTATTAACACAATGAGACAACTGCCTAATTAATAACGCCAGTGTGCGGGTACAAGACGGACGGCTGGCTTCGTGAAATACGGAGCCTAGCATTGGTTCCGCTAGAATTATTGCCGCTCCTTAACAGAGGCTGCGATGAGGCGTAAAAACAAGAGGGAACTCACACGCAGCTGCGAGCAGCGCCGCCAAGATGGATGGGAAGTGTGCTCCTTCCGTGCCGCACGCGAAATCTCCATCGAATGAGGGAGAAGAAAAGTTGTTTCCTCACAGGGACCTTGCTCCGTTGTGCATGAGAGCGACCTTGCCCGAAAGCTTCTGCGTGAATACGCGTGCTTCTGCGGTGTGCCTTACGTGCTGAGTTTTCATTTTGTTAACTTAAGGTAGGTCCATTCTAAATGATCGCGAAGTGCGTTTGCACATTAAAAATAGTTTGAGATTTGCGTTTCTTTTCCCTTTTATCTGTATAAAATAAACCTTCTTACGACTCACGTTAAAATTGTATGTCTTTACTGCAGATGACTGTCAACGCATTAAAACTAAATAATTGAACTTCACTGCATTAATTTGGAGGACGAACATTAGTGTCTACATGTGATAGGATGGGTAACAAAGGAACACAGCGTGGTCACTGTGATTTAGCATATTAGGTGCAAATTGCTGATTCCATTGCTAAAGAAATCGCAGCCGTGGCGGAGTGGCCGAGCGCATTGAGACACTATGTTCCAATGCGCGAGACCGTTTCCCGTCTGGGTTTGGAATCACTCCTCGGGCATGGATGTTTGTGATGTTTGATTATAAGTTACATCATAAGTAGTTTGTAAGTTTAGGCACTGATGACCTTGCAGTTAAGTCTCATAAACTTAACAAACGTTTCAACATCTGAAAGAAATCGCAGGTAGATCAGGATTAGTCACCACCCACAATCAGTTAATAACTCCGTAGTTTAACGCATTGCATTTTACTGTTTCGGCCTGTTCCACTCACGTGTTGTGCGCTTGAAAATAGCTGCCTAAATGCCTTTGCACGCTGTTATTATTCTATACAAGAATATATTCTAAACTTGTAATATGACATAGCTTCCTATAACTGTACAGGTCACTCTCTTTCAAGGATAATGGGCGTCCATAGGGACTAACTAACTTAAATGTGTATTAACACATTTTATCTATATTCAAAAACGCAAAATAATATTTATCGTTTTCTGAAGCTCTATAAACGATAGTCAGTGAATCATAATCGGAATTTCATGTATCCCCGAGGAGGTGACGTAGTGTTTAACACACTAACTGGATTCGCATTCAGGAGTATGACAGTACAAATCTTCCTCCGAACATAAAAACGCATCACGAAAAAGTCGGGATCGTTCCTTTGACAGGGTATTGGCAATTTCCTTCCTTTATCTTAATTAAACATACCAGATTAATTCAAGATTTTGCTCCATCTTTTTTGACCCCCTGTCTACGAGACGTTAAACCCTGACATTTTCATTGTGCACTCTTCAAAGGACGTGGAAGAAGAATTGAAAAGATGGACAGTGTCCTGAAACAGAAGTATAAGATTAATATTTATAAGCGCAAACCAAGGTTAATGCAATTTAGTCCAATAGAATCAGGCGAAATTGAAGGAATCATATTACAAAAACGAGACAATAAAATAATATATGGGTTTCGGTATTTGTGTGGTAAAATAACGAATAACAGCCAACGTAGAGAGCATATAAAATGCAAACTCGCTATAGAAATAAATGTATTTGTGAAGAAGTTGAATTTGTTTAGGTCAAATATTAATTTAGCTGTTAGGAAGTCTTTTATGAAGTCATTTGTCGGGAGTGTAGCCTTGTATTGAAAAGGATCTTGGACGTTCAGCAGTTCAGACAAGAGGAGGAGGGAAGCTTTTAAAATTTGGTACTACAGAAAAACTTGTAACGTAGATGGATAGATCGCGTAACCAATGAAGAGGTAATGAACAGAATTCGAAAGAGCAGTTATTTTTTCATATTGTTAATAAAGGAAGGGATGTATCGGTAGCAAACATGCTGAGATATCAAGGAATTGTAAGTTTAGTGTTGGATGGAAGCGCGGGTGTTAAAAATCGGTGGAAGACAATGGACGATTGCAGTAAGCAATTTCAAATGGATGTTGAGGTGGTACTAGCCCCATAATTCTCACTTTTTAGTTTATCTGATCTTAATTGGTAGTGATACCTGCCCAATAATTGAGATATTATTCTTTGAGAAGTAGAATTAATCACCATTTATAACTCAGACTTATTTTCCGATGGCTATCACCATCTTAAAATTACAGAAAAATATGCGAACATGTCTGCTTCTAACGTAAAAAAATAGTAAATACTTCTTGCAGGTTCGACGAAGTGTGCAAATTTCTTGACTGTTTCCTCAATACTAAAAACTCAAAAATATTATGTTTTTCCGAAGTGTAAATGTCACCTGACAGGAAATCTTATCGATGTCTATCTAAAAGAGCTTCAATATCTCTCTCTAACAAGATAGCACAAACTTTCTGCACTACTTGCACCAAATCTAAGATGGCCTTTATACTTCGTCGACAAAAATGCAGAAGGAAAGACTCTTCCAAAAATTACCAAAATAAAAATATAACTCTTCCACACACATTATTTACGAATTCTTTCTAGAAATGGAAGACGTTAAGCAAATAACTGAATCGATTTTTTTCAGTTCTTCCAATAAGCTTTCATTATTTCCCAAAATGCCTCTTAACGCTCAGCTGTTTCTGTTTTGGTTGCTCTGTTATAACTTCCTATTCGTCTACTTTATGTCTGAAGGTGTCTCTTTCTAGATTGTCGACTGGTCTTATATTTCTATTATTTAGATCCTTTCGAATTTCATCTAACTAAGGTGTAGAACTCTAAAGTGAGGTGACATAATCTATTGTTCTCTTTGCCAATCGATTTTGTGGTAGTCGGTTGAGGTGACTATGGAATTCCATCGCTTTTTCCTAATATCAGTTTCAATGTTTGAAAACTTTTCCGTTGTATTAATTGATGTATCCTATAAGCGCCTTGGGTAGGTCTTTCTCTTAGAATTTTCTTCATGATCATCCTCTCTTCTTTTTTTATATCTTCAAGTTGTTGTTTACTCATAAGGGTTAGTGTTTCACATACGTAGAGGATTGATGGTTTTATGACAGTATTGTAATGTCGAATTTCTTTTCCGTTCTTGAAATTGATTTTTTGTTGTAGAGGTTTTGCGTTGACCCTAACCCTTTTTTTTTAATTTTTGGAGGCGATGTTGCTGAGAGATTCTTTCAATACCTGTTGGTTACATGAATTCTCAAAGGTGTTTAAAGGATGGGACCCTGTTAATTTTACCATATTTTGTTTTCAAGCTTGCAATTTCTGTTTTTGAACAAAATAATTTAGTTTTCTCAAATTAAATTCGTAAAGCCCTTTTTTCTGTACATTCACTGAGTATTTGGGGCAGTATCGCCAGGTCGTCAGCAAATGCAAGATATGGTATGTAGAGTTTATTATTGGCATCACCCAGTGAGATAGGATTCCAAACCCAACCCAACATTACTTGAGTTCTTTCTCCCATTCTTCCATATCTTTGTCTAGAACTATGTTGAACAGAACAGGAGAGATTCCATCACCTTGTCTCACATGTGTTTGAATTTCAAAGGGCTCTGAGATCTCCCCCCATAAATTTTACTTTAGACTTCATGCCACTAAATGTCTTTTTTATGTTTTCTCTTGTTTTAGAATCTAATTGCCTCTCTTCTAAAATTTGGAATAGTGAGGACCCGTCTATTAAGTCGTATGCTTTTTTGAAATCTACAAATGTGCATACAACAGGTTTTTGTCCGAAAGCTCGCATGTTGAGTGTGTTTATTAGGTTTAAAATTTTCTACGGACATGGTCTATTCCGTTTGAATGCTGCATGTATTCTGCTATTTCGTATCCTAATTGCTGTTGTTTTCTATTCAAGAGACAAACTGATAGAACTTTGTAGGTGACTGATAATAGAGAGAGTCCCCTATAATTGTTTACATCTGATTTTTTGCCTTTATTATGTAGTATGGATCAGAGCAGTCTTCCAGCCATTCGTAATTCTTTCGGTTTGCTAGATAATTGGGATTATTTGAGTAATTTCTATGAGTGAATTTGGGCCTAAATTCTTCAAGAGTTCTGTTACAGTTCCGTCCTCCCCTGATGCTTTATTGCTTTTAAGTCTCTTGATCTGTGCGTCAGTCTCTTCTTGTGTTGGTGGTGACGACGTCTGAGGTGAGATATCTGGCTATACTTTCGGGAATATCTCTTTGGATTCACGGCAATTCAAAAGCTGTGAAAAATATGTTCCTAGAACTTGGCAGTTTTTTTATTTGTCAGGGCTAATTAATCGTCTTCTTTTATAAAGCGAAGGTTTTGTGGCGAGTAACTTTTGATCAGGTTTGCGAAGGTCTTACGGAAATCGTGTGTATTGTAGTTTTCGAAGTTTTGTTTGATTATCTGCAATTGATCACTGATATATTTTCATTTAAATTGTTTTAAAATCTTAGAAGTCTGTGTCTGTTTGCGCGTTTCGAATATTTTCTTCTGCTTGTCTTATGATTTGTTGGAATTGTAATTTTGAAATGCGTTTCTTGTTTCTTTTAGTACTTTCTCGCATTCTTGATTCCACCAGGGGTGTTTTGGTTTTTTGTGAATAGCTATCAGATCTTTTACTGTTTTTATAATTTAGTTGTAAATTAATTCGAATCCTCCGCATGTTGTTCTTCCCATTTTTCAGTGTTTTTGGCGTCTTTAATTTAGTGTAGATCAAATTTAGGAATCAGCGGTATTTTTTTTTTTTTTTCGAATTTACTGATGGGTGTGAATTTCTTTTTTATTCTTGTTAAACAATGATCCCAATCGATATTAGCACCTCTGCGTACTTGCACATCGTGAATTTCTTTTTGGTAGTCACATGATATTGCAATATAATTAATCGGAAATTCTCCCAAATGATGTATGAGTGATCGCCACGTTTTCTTATTTTTGAGATGTTTCCGAAGTTAGGTTGACGTAATGTTTAGGTTGTTATGTTGGCATAATTCATTGAGTCTCTTGCCATTTCTATTGATAAATTTGCAAGCTGAATAGTTCCCTACTGTCTTCTTGTATCTGTTTTCTCTGCCAGTTTGTGCATTGTGCTCACCTAGCAGAATTTTCACACCATCGTTTGGATTTTTGGCCATCTCTCACTCAGGTCCTTCCCAGAATCTTTCTGTTTCCTCAGGCTCTTTTTTACCATCACAAATTGTTGGTGCATGTAAATTAATAAATATGTAGTTTTTGTTTGTGTCTGTCATTTTTAGGATCATTAGTCGATGGTTTATGGGTTTCACATCTATTACTTAGGCCAGCACAATCTTGTCTACAATAAAGGCAATTCCAAATAGTGCTGCTCCTTTTCCAATTTACTCGTTTGTTCCACCTTTGAAGAATTTGTAATAATATAGTCTACCGTTTCTGAATCTTTATACTGTACTTCTTGCATGGCTAGAAATTGAATTTTCTGCTTCGTAAGATCTGTCACGAGATGGTGTAATTTTCTTGCTTGAGTAACTGTCGGAATATTGAAAGTGCCAATATAAGTGTGTGGTTTTCGTGTATGTTTACCAGAGCACTCCGATTTGTTCAAATGTCAAATGTTTGTAAATCTATCGGACCAAACAGCGTGCTTATAAGTCCGTAGCTTACAAAATACTTAAACAAACTTAAACTAACCTAAGGACAACACACACACACCCATGCCCCAGGGAGGAATCGAACCTCCGACGGCGAGCACACTCCGATTTGTTCTTTCGTGCACGTGCAAGCTCCCTAGAATCCGCATGCCAGGTTGCCACCTACGAATGGGTGGATGGTACACCAGCGATAATTTTGTCATTACCTGTACGAGTCATGTTTCCTTGTCATCAATTGTCTAGTTTTGCTGGTTATGTACAATCATGGTTTGTGAGTTCCTGAAGATGTTTACAGCCGCATCTCCTGGTGAACAGACGCCGACTATAGTGCCGCTTGTTTCAAGTCAGACACAGTATGGATCTGGTTGTCATTTTGCTCAGCGGCTGGTACTGTATTTCCCACCTACCCGGCACATATACCAAGCATTCCCCTGTCCGGCACCAAGGGACGCACCTGATGGGGTTTGACAAACCCCACAGTGGTATATATCATTGTCATTATTTGCGTACATTGCCCTTAAGGAGAGCGCTAAAAACACAAAAATCTATTTTTTGTTTCTTTGTTTGTGTGTTTATGTGTATGTGTATATATGTGTGTGTGTGTTGTGATTTAATGTCAACTTTTTGGTTATAAACAGAGATATGTAATGTTTTGAGGTCTTTTGTGGTTTCTTTGTACCAAGATGTGCCTAATTTCGATGTAGAAATTATGTTGAGTATTCTTTAGTTACTCTTGTGTCAGTCATTTTGGCGATATGCATGATAGAGTTTGGTCTTTGTTTTCTAATGTGTGTCGTGATTGTTTCAGAGTGTCTGTTAGTTCTTCTGTGGGTCATTTTTGCAATAAATAATGTCTAAAAACTGCACCGTGGCTTTCTCAGAATTTTCCTTTCTTGTTTTTCCTTCTCCTTGATTTTCGCCATTCCTTTAGTGCTCATGGTTTCCGAGGCGTAGAGAGTTTTCGGTAGGACTACTGTATTTTAGTGTCGTAGTTTTGAGATCATGCAAATACATTTTTATTGTAGTGGAATCAGGTGAGTTTATAAGCTGTATGTAATTTTGAGACGCTTTCTTCATTTGTTTTGTGTTCAGGCCAGATGTTTGCATAATTTCTCCACATTTAAACTCACTGACGTGTAAAATTATACCGTGCTTAGATGTTAGTGGGAGTTTATCTTATGGTTTTGCATCAAAAAATTGTGTTTTTTCACAAGAACTTTCTAGATCGATTTTCATGTCAATCTCGTGTTTTTATAGAGACCTTTGACTTCTTTCTTCCTTGTACGATTGATTTTCTCTAATACAACACCGAAAAGGATGGGAGAGACACCATTGTCATGCCGGACGCCAGTTTGGATTTCAAAGGGCACGGCTAATTCTCCCATGAATTTGACTTTGGGGTTGTGTTAGTGAGGATCTCTTGGATTAGATTTCGGGTTTTAAAACCAACCTTCATCTCTTTTAGAGCTTGGTAGAGTAGTGTATGTCGGTCTATGGAGTAATAGGCTGTTTTGAAGTCTACAAAAGTCACTGTAGTATTCCTGCAGTATCTTATTGCTAGAATCGTTCAATTGTTCCAATGTTTATAAAACTTATGGGACTTAACTTCGGAGTCATCAGTCTCTAAACTTACAAACTGCTTATGAACTAATATATACTAAAGACAGCACAAAACGGGGACCGGCCTCGCGAATAGCGCCTCAATGCGCTCGGCGGCTCCGCCGCGGCTATAGGATCGTGCGGAGATTCCAAATATGTTCACTGCAGAAAAGGTTTTTTTTTTTTTTTTTTTTTTTTTTTGAAGACCGCATGATATTCGACAATTTGGGGGTCAATCTGTGGTTGCAGTCGGCTTAATACGGCTTTGGTGAGAATTTCGTATATGGCTGGGAGCGACTATAGTTGTTTGGATCAGTTTTGTCCCCTTTTATGTGGTGTGGGTGAATGAGAGCCAATGTCCACTCTTCTGGGATATTTTCTGTGAGCCAACAGTTTTCTATAATTGTGTACATTTTGGGTGCGATGTTTTCATGATCCAATTTCCACATTTCTGCGATCAGACCGTCCCAACGGGTGCTCAGTTGTTTCCCAGAGTTTTCGTTATTTAAAAGATTTCAAGTCGGGTCGGTAGCGGAGAGTCTGGATTGCGCTCAGGAGTTTCAAAGTGCAGTTTTTCTGGGGGACTTTCGCAGCTGAGCAAATAGTTGAAGTATTGAGCGAAAATTTCACAATTCTTCTTCGTGTTTGTTTCCATGTATCCGTCAAGTTTTTGAAACCGAGATTCTGTAGAAATTCAGTATCTTGTTTTTGGTGAAATCTTCCTGGATCTCTCTGAGACAGCTGTTTTCGTAGATACATTTTTCTTTGCGAATAGTTTTGAAGAAAGTTTTCGCAGTGACTTGAAAGTCTCCCAATTTTCAGGTGATTCGTGACTGTTAAAATTTCTTCAGGCAAAAGTTCGCTGCTCCATCGCTTGGTCGCACACTGCATTCCACTTCCTGTGTTTCCGTTTTAGAGGGGGTTGGCCTAGTTTTATTAGGTCTTTTATTCACTGTGGAAGTTCCGTCCGATTGGTCTCTGCAATCATGGAGATTACTTGTGTGATTTGTTTCTTTGTTAATTTTGAGGTATTTGCGGCCTGCTCTCAAGACTGTTTCAGTTTTCTGGCATTAATAATGTTTTGATTTGAAGCAGATGATGATCTGAGTCAGAAAACCCTTTCTTTTCTTCCACATTTATGCTTTCCCGTGAATTTCTCCTAGATATAGCGACGTGGTCTATCTGAAATTCACCCAGGGAGCTGCTGGATGATTTCCAACTTGTTAGTTTCCGGACGGGTTTCTCGAATTGGGTGGACATGATTTTAGGTTTGAAAATTTTACAGAGACTGATCAGCCTTTCGCCGTTTTTGTTTGTGCGTTTGTGGGCGGTGTGTTGTCCTGTGATTTGTGTTCATTTTACTTGCCCAACTGGGCGTTGGAAACGACTAGATGAATTTTAACGTGTTTTGCAGGGGTTTTATTCACTGTCCCTTCAAGGTCTTCCCATAATGTCTCTACCATTTGTGGGTTTTTCCTGTTCTGATCCAATGTACGTGAATGTAAATTGGTTTTGTGTACGTTTTGTTTCCTGACTTTACTGTGAGAGTGGACATTTTCTTGTTCTTGCAGTGGATGTTTACTATGGAATCTATGATGGATTTGTGTACGACGAATCCTGTACCAAGGATATATCGGTTTGAATAGGAAATCTTAGTCGCGAGATTTCCTTTGAACATTGTATAGTTTTCCCAGTCGAAATGATTGTCGTCTCTGAATCGTGTTTGTTGTATAGCGAAAAGTATTATGTCAGATTTATCAAGTGAGTCTGTGATGTTTTTGAGTTTACCCACTTTTCGTAGTGTTTCCATTAAGTGCGCCGATGTATACGTTTCTCTCGATTTTCAAGATTTTTGAGAAGCTCGAACTCTTCTTTTGATGACAGGCAAGATCCCCGAGAATCCACCAATCAGGTCCATTTGCCGGTTTCTTAAGCGAGGCCCGGGGTTGTGGCTTCTTTTCCCTATGTTTTGCCATGATTTTGGTTTTAAATGGGTTTTGTGGGAAGCTGCGAAGTGAACGCAGGCTTACCTGGAGTTTCGAAGTCCAGAAGAAAGAAGCAGCCGCACCGACTCAGTGAACAGACGCTGACCAGAGTACCAGTGAATCTCAAAGTGACGTTCAATTCAAATGTTTGTAGAGCTTATGGGACTTATCTACGGGGTCATCAATCCCTAAACTTACAAATTACTTATGAACTAGCTAATTCTTAGGATGACACAAATATCCATGCCCGAGGGAGATTCGAACTTCCGACCGTAGTGGCCGTGCAGAACGTGACTGACGTGCCGCAGACCACTCGGCCACCGCGGCCGGGTCAAACAGACCTGTTTGGATTTTTATGCTAGTTCTCCGCCCTTGGTATTTCATTTCCCTAGTAACAACCATATCTAGGAGAATTTATTCTACCTGCAATCTGGAGAGATTCCCGATGGGGGATGTAGTAACCCCGCACGGGTATAAAATAGTCCACTTGCCTGCAAATTGAAATTTAATGGAAACATTAAAATAAAAGCAGTACATGTCCACAAAACATCATGACAGGAGATCGACAAGAGTATAACTAACATTAAATACTTTTTATTTACTATTGACACTATTGACGAAAAAATAATTGTCGGCTGCATTCCGCAACAGCATACGGTGGCATCTTCTCTCGTCCGACGGTATTCGGCAACGAATTGACAGTGGCGAGATATCTCTCTCTCTCTCTGGCGTCGGCGGAGAAATTTTAACGGTGTGCTGCCGCGCCACCGACATTATACACAAAACAAAGCAAAATCCAAACTCATTTCACACAGAAAATGTTTACCGTTTTTATATTATTTTAAACATGAGAAACAAATCTTTAGTCAGGAAATCGACTGCGAATCTAAGTTTATTGAGGGAAAGAGTGGACGATTAAATACATGATACATGTCCCACTACAGTGTGGTCTGCAGTTGTTATTCAGAGGTAATGGTGTTTGTAAGTGAAAGTGAAGTCTGGAGAGCTGCAAAAAACTAGACTTCGGACTAAAGACCCTAAAAACATCAATACAGTCGACAATTAGAAACTGTACCACAAAAACCAGTAAGAATACACTGACTAAATGCAAGATTATTTTCCACTCCATCACCAGAGATTACAAAATACAAAAATTAACTCACTAATCAGATCACAGTATTATCTTACGTCTGCAAGATGAGGTCAGTTGTAAAACAGGATGCAGCATTCATGGTTGGGAGGCCAATTGACTGCATTGGTTCCTTAATTTGCTTGCATTTGTTGTGATTATTAGGACCAGTGGAACGTGCCGGTAAATCCTAATCTTCCTTCCTATGAGGCAGTGGAAAGTCCAAAGCAAATGGAAAAAGTTCAGGTGACTATTGTTTATAAGAAAGGTAATACAGGTACAACGACTTGTATAACATTAAAGTTCAGTATCATTAACATTTTTTTCCTATAGAATTCTTAAACATGTCCTTACTTCAAATATAATAAAATTTCTCGAGACGGGATATGTTCTTTCCACTCAGCCGGCCGCAGTGGCTGAGCGGTCTGCGGCGTGCCAGTAACGGTCTTCACGGCCGCTGCAGTCGGTGGTTCGAATCCCCCCTTGGGCATGGATGTTTGTGCCGTCTTTAATATAAGCTAGTTCATAAGTAGTTTGTAAGTTTAGGGACTAATGACCCCGTAGTTATGTCCCATAAGCTCTACAAACGTTTGAACATTTGAACTTTAGAGAGCACCGCTCATGCGAATCTTAATTTATGTTATTCTTACATGATGTTTTGCGAGCCATTGATGAAGACCACAGGAATAAAGCATATTCCTTAATTTCCCAAAGGCGTTTAACACGCCGCCCCTAAAAACAAATCAACTGTTCAAATGTTTGTAAAGCTTATGGGACTTAACTGCGGGGTCATCAGTCCCTAAACTTACAAACTACTTATGAAGTAACTTATAATAAAGACGACAAAACATCAATGCTCGAGTGGGGATTCGAACCTCCTACGCAGGAGTTCGCGCGATCCGTAAGGTGGCGCTCCAGACCGCTCGGCTACTCCCACGCGGCACGCTGCCCCGTTTCAGACTGTTACCGAAGATAAGAACATATGGAATAGCTACCTAGACGTGTGGATGCCTCGAAGACCATCTTAACCCCTTATTTCGCAGTGTTGCCCTCCAGAAATTGCGCACTCTTTTCTGGAACGTGATTGAAGTTTCACCCTTAAGTGGTCAATGCGGCTTGCAACCACATTTAAGCTCTCATATACAGCAATGTTCCATTGACGTTTGCGAAAAGTTTCGGAAAAGTCTGAATCATTGCCACACACTGCATGCATACCTAGCAGTGTACTAGTTTCTTTCTATATTGTGGCGTTATTTTCTGATTATACAAGGAAAACTCGTTATATACAACAACACGAAGCCTTGAATATTAGTTATTATATAAACGATTAGCGAATTCTCATCTGGGACATTGCAAATTAATTGATATTTTCTGGGAAGAGGAGCCGTGTCAGACCACTATGAAAGGACAAACAATCTAGAAGAAGGAGAAAACAGCATCTCCTGAACCGATGACTGATGGGCATAAGCTAGTTTTCTGATTGTTGGGCTTGCAGTGCGATGAATGTCGTTGGAGGACATCGTAATAAAAGGTCCATATTACTGCTTACACATTATTATTTATCGTTACAGCCGTTTCAGCATTTTGCCATTATCAACTCCCTACGATGTTTTGACGTTAGTTGCTAACTTCTGACATCACTGTTTCAATACCTGCAGTGAATTATTTACGTATTTTGCAGTAGTATACGTTTTTTTTCTTTCGTGTTTTCTGCAACTTGGTCCGTGGAAAACGTATACAACTGCGAAATACAAGAATAATTCACTGCAGTTGTTACAACAGTGGCGCCAGATACTAGTAACTAACATCAGAACATCGTAGACGCGCTTGATTATGTCAAAATGCTGAAACGGCTGTAGCGATATGTAGTAAAGTATAAAAAATGATCTGTATCTTTTATTACAATGTCCTTACAAACTAAGAAACGTAAACAAAATATATGTTTAACGGCCGTCAGGCCTAGTGGGTGGTAAGAGAGAGTAAAGCTAATATCTTGATTAAAATCAATAGGAGCAATTCTTGCGCCTTTCAAAAATCTAAAATAAACCCACAAGCTTTCAGAATGGCCTTCCATTAATTTAGAGCGTGGGGAGTAACTGCTAAAAGAGGACAATGTACAAACTTTAGCATTCGCGTGTGTAAGGACTGTCTATAAGATAATGTAAGGCTCAAAATAAGACTTGAGTGAGACATATCAAATAGGAATGTAGTTATATGAAGAAATTAATAGTCTTCACTTAAAGCTCCAGCGTACTAAGACTAAAGATAAGTAAAATAAAAATTATAAGCAGCAAACATACTCGGAAAGGATTTCCAAATCAATACCTAACAGCTTATCACAGCATTAATTATCAGTTTGTGGTTGCTACAAGGATACCCGGCAAGATTGCACTAGAGCCAAGAAATCGGAGGAACGCCTTACGGAGTCTTTGGGCAAAGACCACTCTGCGGCAGTAAAATGCGCCAACGGCCAACGAAGACGACACCACTGCTAACCGCTCTCAACGCATCCCACACGCAGGTAGCCATAAGAAAAGGCATACATAATCTGAAGAAATACAAACAGTATTATAATAATAATTTAAAAAATTGCCAAAGCAACAAGCATTCCGACGCAGAAGCGATTTATAGTAACAGGTTAATTTAATACATACAATCTGCATCTACATGAGATACTCTGCAAATCACATTTAAGTGCCTGGCAGAGGGTTCATCGAACCACCATTATACTATTTATTTCCCATTCCATACTCGAATAGCGCGCGGGAAGAAAGAACACCTGAATCTCTCCGTTCATGCTCTGATTTCTCGTATTATATTCTGATGATCTTACCTTCCTATGTAGATGGGAGTCAACAATATATTTTCGAATTCGGAGGAGAATGTTGGCTCTTGGAGTTTCCTAAGTAGCCCACACCGCAGCGATAAGCGCCGTTGTTGTAATGATTCCCATCCAAGATCCTGTATCATTTCTGTAACGCTGTTTTCCCTGTATCGTGACAATACAAAACGAGCTGCCCTTCTTTTGACTCTTTCGATGTCCTCCGTCAAACCCACCTGATAAGGATCCCACACTGGGCAGCAATACTCCGAAAAAGGACGGACTAGCGTAGTGTATGCAGTCTCTTTAGTAGTTCTGTTCCATCTTTCAAGGGTTCTGCCAATAAAACCCAGTCTCTGGTTCGCCTTTCTCACGACATTATCTACGTGTTCTTTCCAGTTTAAGTCTGAAGTAATAGCAATTACTAGGTATTCTGTGGAGTTTACCGCCTTCACTTTTGATTGGTTTATCTTGTAAAAGAAGTTTAACGGATTTCTTTTCGTACTCATGTGGACAACTTCACACTTCTCATTATTTAGAGTCAATTGTCATTTTTGCACCATAGTGATATCTGATTTTGTTCGTTCTGCAGTTGGTTTTGATCTTCAGATGACTTTACTAGACGGCGTCATCTGCAAACAATCTAAGAGATCTGCTTAGATTTTCTCCCTAATCGTTTATGTATATAAGGAACAGCACAGGACCAATAACACTACCCTCTAGAATGCCAGATATCACCTCTGTTTTAGTCGACGCCTTACCATCGCTTACTACAAGCTGTGTCCTGTCTGACAGGAAATCCCCTATCCAGTCGCAAAGTTTGGGCGATATACCATAACCACGCAATTTTATTAAAAGCAATGATACAGTTATGTCGTTCACGCTGGACCATACACGAAAAGTACACGCAAGGTTACATAGCCTGCGCTAGAACAATAAAATCAATGCTTAAGAGTATAATGTAGCAATAAAATAGCATAACAAAAACGGAATAAATGAAGGTTATAAGCCGCGGCGGAGCGGCCGAGTACGTTTAGGGACTGATGACCCCGTAGTTAAGTCCCATAAGCTTAACAAAGAATATAACATCTGAAGGTTATAACTGGCCAAGTCACACACATCGTATGTAGCCTGATTACACACAATTACGCCTTTAGCATTAATGACCGACAGTGACAAGCCATAACAAACTGAGTATGAAATCCATCAGCCTTTATATACGTGTACATGATGAACTTGGTTATGGGAGCAGCTCGTTAAAATTAGAGGCCGTCAAATTACCAGAGTTGCTCTACGGCGTTTCAGACAGTAACGTGCTCTAAGATTGCTATTCAAATTAGCCACGATAAATCAAACATGCCTTAACAGATTTTAAGAGAAGAACGTGCGAAAGCGGTAGCAACACTTCGAAAGAGGCTTTCGTCCCAACGCATACAATTACCAGTGGCAGCCCTCAAAGCCACCTTGAAGCAATGACACGCCGAGGGGTCTACCGGAAGGAAACGGCTAGACGTGCCGCTGTTGACGACCGTACGAAGACTGAACGCCGAAATGCGGTCTCATTGGATCAAGGAAAGGCACAGAAAAAGCTACAGCATAGATAACCGCTAACGCTGGGAAGCAAACTAATGGGATGGAGAAGCGACACGGTTCAACTAGTGCACTTGTTTCACATGCAGCAGTTCATGTCTGCATCCTACACTCAAACAGACACCGTCACGTTAGATTGTAGTCTTACATCAATTTATTTTAAGGAACATATCTTGTAATGCCTGTCTCTAATACGAATGTTGAATTTACAGGCGTGTACACTACACTAATTATGGCATGCTGAAACAATTGGGTATTCCGCCGGTCATTCGCTTCATAGTAGCAGGATATATTTCGACTGCGTGTCTCGCAGTCTGCATTAGGTGCTTCCTGAAACTGATCCCGTAGTTGAACGCGTCCGGTATTTATGACCTTGCGATACAAGGCGCTCTGCTTTCGATCCGCGCCGTGTCAAGTGCACCGCCTGAGCAATGCGTCGACCGATAGGAGCGTCCGTACAGTTTCCCTCTACACGCGGCTGTTCCGGCTGCTTAACTTGTACTGTATGGCAGTTATCTGATGTTAAACTGCTTGTATGAAGCCCCGAATGTCCCACAGGTCTTGTTAGGCAGTTTTCCTTCTTCATATTGCCATCATTTAAGTTCACTTGTCGTCTAGGCGTTGAAAGTAGCCTGTTATTAAAGTAAGTAAGATTTCTGACAGTTGAGATCTGCATAATCAACCATAGGCTTGGCAAAACCAATTTCAGTTTTCATTACCACGTAATTTGCCGATGGAACACAAACAAGGTTTTATGTGTGGATACATAGAAAATGTCCATCTATACACATGCCCATATTGCAAAACATTGTCAAACCTATTTTGATTTTAGTTCGAATTTTTACTTTATTAATGGTCACAGGCTTTACAGACTCGTGTAAAAGACAGCATTGACATGCTAAACAGTTTTGAACATTCAGGGTCCAAATGACCGCTTGTAACGCACTGAATTCCAGTAACGCCAGAAGACAGGTGGCAAAGGCACAGAATCTGTCAGGCCAGTCCTCAGGCAACGAAAGAGTCATTTAAATACGTCAAATTTAATTACAAATTCTGAATCCTGATGATATCGGGACTACACACACACACGGACCATTTAATTTCTTAATTAATTATTATTAAAATGTCATCTGACGATTATAGGCATAAAACTAATTTTCCCAGGCCACAGACACTACCGATGTATTGTGTGCATCGGTTGGAAGGAGCGGCGTAATGTTGGCACTGCACATTTAAATATTACAGAAAATATACAAGATGGCGAAATCTTGTTCAGTTCCCCTTCGGCCGTTATTTCAAACCGTCGCTGTAGCACGTGGGGACGGAGGGAGATGAGTTTCGCGTTCTGCGAATCCGCGCCAGTTCAGGCCACCCAACGTGACCGTTGGAACTCCGCCACTGCCGGCGGACACAAGATTGCTAACGGTGAGTCCTCCCTCCTCTGTTAGGTTGTCTACAGGGACCTCTTCGCCAACCGTGGAGGTGCACACGAATGCACTGGTTACATCTTTAAATAGCCTCGAGAGCAGCTCCCGAGTCACATTCCTTTGCAGTTCCTGGAGGTATCGACATCGGCAGGTCAGCGTGCGGCAGGTACCGTCGTTTAGTGACACATGCTTCCCATTCTGCAATTTCGCCGTCTTTTCGGGAACTGCTATTCCGGTATGTAACATGTTCGATGCCTAGGTCAGACCCCTATTCTTGTAATCGTGCGCGAACTCGTGGCTAGTTTCTTACCTTTCGTCTTAAACTCTCTCTGATGATTGGTTCTTATTTACATTCTTACTCTTGTACTTTTTTCCGACTTTGCCTACAGCAAGTCTATTACACGCCCAGAGGCTGCATGCAGTGTGTGATGGTTTATGGAAATTTGTGACAGGGCTACCTCGCCTCTATGTGCTTTGGATAGGCGGAGGCTCTTTGAAGGGTAATGTTCCCATCTTTTCTTTATTCAGCCACAGCTACAGCTTCAGCCAACATTCCCTACGCTACACGCTCAATATTTTGAAGATATTGTAAGTAACAATCATTATTTGAGTAACTCTTACACTCCAGCAGAACACATGTTTAACATAAGGAAAGGCAATGAATTTGTGCTGTGGGCAGCATTTTTTTTTCCAGGTAGATCTATGATTTGCGGTCGTTTTTATTATTCGTACTTGGTCGTTCGTTGATCATTTGGCTCAGCTTTATTGTTACAGAGGACGTTCAGCCCTCTGACCGAGCGCGCTGAGCCACGGCGCCCGGAATTCGAACTCGGGACCTCCTACTTACTAGGAAGGCGCTTTCGACCACTCAGCTAACACAGCCTTGCAGCCAAAGCGACTACACGGACTGTCTTAAAGCACTTCTCTCTCCACACCACATACTTTAATTCTGCCTCATGTTCCCTGTGAAATGCGTATCAAATTGGCAGGGCTCTCCTATATTGGAATAGCACCCCAGCAAAGAACGCGAATGGGAACAATCCCGTCTTATACCAAAGGTATTAAACTATGTTGTCTCAAGGAATTGTATTATTTGTTGATATATTTGTATTTGTTTGGCAAAATTGCCGAGATCCTTCAGACACGTTATTATGGCATGTAGATGAAAAAATGACATCTAAGTAGTACACGGGTTGTCACAACAACTCGAATTAGACAACGACGCGAAAAACACATGGCCTTTTAACAACAAATATGTGATGCAAAAAATTTTTTCATAATATCAGAACCTGAACTATGACGACTAGCGTCCACGTAAAAAGCAAAAAACTAACAAGAAAGCTTGGCGTAAAACCAGACATCAACCGTATCATCTGCACGGCTGGCATATAAGAAACTATTATTGTGACAGAATTAACTTCCATAGCGCCGATGACAGCAATCATTCTATACAGAGAGAAACCAATGTTAACGCTAACTGGTACCCCCAAAAAGGTCAAAATTGCCAGAGCAGTAACTAACAATACAACAATCCAAACTAACAGTAGTCAGAACCATTTATAAAGTGGTCAGAACCACTAACCCACGAATACTCATTCACTAAATAAGTGATACCCTGGAAACACAAGACACAGCAACCAACATAATCAACAAAATTATCATTCTACTGATTATAAAAATCACCAGAGGAAAATTTTTATTCCTTATCATTCAGACCTAAATAAAACAAACGTTCCGTACCAAGCACACATTGTGGCGGGACGATCACGTAATCCACACAGCAATTCGCAGTCGAAGAATAATACGCAACAGTGTCTCGCTTTTCTGGCAGATGTTCAGGCAGTTGGCGCTGGTGATACTTCAAATTTTTTTCGTGAAGAAGATGTTTTGTTGTTGTTGTGGTCTTCAGTCCGAAGACTGGTTTGATGCAGCTCTCCGCAATACCCTATCCCGAGCAAGTCTCTTCATCTCCAGATAAGAACGGCAACCTACATCTGTCTGAATCTGCTTACTGTATCCATCTCTTGGTCTTCCTCTGCGATTTTTACCCCACACACTTCCCTCCAATGCTAAATTCACAATTCCTTGATATCTAAGAATGTGTCCTACCAATCTATCCCTTCTTTTAGTGAAGGTATGCCAGAAATTTCTTTTCTCCCCAATTCTGTTCAATACCTCCTCATTAGTTATGCGATCCACCCACCTAATCTTCAGCATTCTTCTGTAGCACCAAATTTCAAAAGCCTCAATCCTCTTCCTGAACCGCACTGTTTATCGTCCATGTTTCACTCCCATACAAGGCAACACTCCATCAACACTCCTTCAGAAAGGACTTCCTTAGGCTTAAATCAATATTCGATGTTAACAAATTTCTCTTTTTTAAGAACGCTTTTCTACCCATTGCCATTCTGCATTTTATATCCTCTGTACTGCGACCATCATTTGTTATTTTACTGCCCAAGTAACAAAACTCATCTACCTCCTTTATTGCTTCGTTTCCCAATCTTATTCATTCAGCATCACCTGATTTTCTTACACTGCACTCCATTACCCTAGTTTTGCTCTTGTTAATGTTCATCCTATATGCACCTTTCAGCACACTGTCCAGTCTGTTCAATTGCTCTTCCAGGTCCTTTGCTGTATCTGACAGAATTACTATGTCGTCAGCAAAACGCAATGTTTTTAATTCTTCACGCTGAACTTCAATTCCTTCTCCAAATTTCTCCTTCCTTTCCTTTATAGCTTGCTCTATGTACAAATTGAATAACAACCCTGTCTTACTCCCTTTCCAACCACTGCATCCCTTTCATGCCCTTCAACTCTGACAACCGCTGTCTGGTTTTTGTACAAGTTGTAAATAACCTTACGCTCCCTATATTTTACTCCTGCTTGCTTCAGATCTTGAAAGAGTTTATTCCAATCAACATTGTCAAAAGCCTTCTCCAAATCTACAAATGCTAAAAATGTAGGTTTGCCTTTTATTAATCTATCCTCTATGATAAGCCGTAAAGTGAGTATTGCCTCCCGTGTTCCTACATTTCTCCTGAACCCAAACTGGTCTTCCCCGAGGTCGGCTTCTACCAACTTTTCGTGTTAATATTTTGCAACCATGACTTATTAAACTGATGGTTCTGTAGTTTTCACACCTGTCTGCACCTGCTTTCTTTGGAATGGGGATTCTAACATTTTTCTTAAAATCTGAGGGTACTTCGCCTGTCTCATACATCTTACACACCAGGTGAAACAGGTTTGTCATGGCTGGTTCTCCCAGAGGCTTCAGTAGCTCTGAGGGAATAGCATCTACTCCAGGGGCCTTGTTTCGACTTAGGTCTTTCAGTGCTCTGCCATATTCATCTCTCGGTATAGTATCTCCTATTTCATTCTCATCTACGTCCTCTTCCCTTCCTACAATATTGTCTCGAAGTTCATTTCCTTTGTAGAGCCCATCTATATACTCTTTCCACTTTTCAGCTTTCCCTTCTTTGCTGAGAACTGGTTTTCCATCAGTATCCTTGATATTCATAGAGCTGTTTTTCTTATCTCCAAATATTTCTTTTATTTTCCTGTAGGCTGTATCTATTTTTCCCCTATTTATACATTCTTCTATAACCTTGCATTTGCCTTCTAGCCACATTTTTACATTTTCTCCTTTCATCGATTAAATTTAGTATCTCCTGTGATATCCAAGGATTTTTTGTAGGTCTTGCCTTCCTACCTATTTTGTCCTTTGCTACCTTCACAATTTCATCTCTCAATTTTACCCATTTCTCCTCTACTGTTTTATTTTCCCCTGTTTCGTCAATTGTTGCCTAAAGCTCCCTCTGAAATTCTTAAGAACTTCAAGTTCCTTCAATTTATCCAGATCCCATCTCCTTATTTTCCTACCTTTTTGTAGTTTCTTCAGTTTCAGCCTACAGTTCATAACCAACAAGTTATGGTCAGAGTCTATATCTGCCCCTGGGTAAGTCTTACAGAGTAAAACCTGGTTCCGAAATCTATGTCTTACCATTATAAAATCTATCTGGTATCTCCCGGTGTCTCCTGGTCTCTTCCACGTATACAACCTTCTTTTGTGATTCTTAAACCAGGTGTTTGTTATAACTAAATTATGTTCTGTGCAAAATTCTACCAGGCGGCTTCGTTTTTCATTCCTTTTGCCCAGACCATATTCACCTACTATCTTCCCTTACCTTCCTTGTCCTACTACCGAATTCCAGTCTCCCATCACAATTAAGTTTTCATCTCCCTTAATTGTCTGAATAATATCCTTTAGCTCCTCATATATTTCTTCGATTTCCTCATCAGCAGAGCTAGTTTGCATATAAACCTGTACTACTGTTGTCGGTGATGGCTTCGTATCTAACTTGACAATGATAATGCGATCACTGTGCGGGTCATAGTAGTTTACCCACATTCCTATTTTCTTATTCATTATCAATCCTACTCCTGTGATACACCCAATTGATTTTGTATTTATAATCCTGTACTCACCTGACCAGAAATTTGTTCATCCTGCCACCGAACTTCACTAATTCCCACTATATCTAACTTCAACCTATCCCTTTACCGTTTGAAATTTTCTAATTTTCCTACTCGATTAAGGGATCTAACATTCCACTCTCCGAGCCGTAGAATGCCAGTATTGTCTTTCCTGATGATCACATCCTCCTGAGTAGTCCCCGCCCGGAGATCCGAATGGGGTACTATTTTACCTCCGGAATATTTTACCCGAGAGGATGCCATCATATAGTCATACAGAAAAGCTGCATGTCCTCGGGAAAGGTAACGGCTGTAGTTTCCCCTTGCTTTCAGCCGTTCGCAGTAGCTATGTGGCAAAGCCACATTAGCTGATGTTACAAGGCCAGCTCAGTCAATCATCCAGACTGTTGCCCCTGTAACTACTGAAAAGGCTGCTGCCCCACTTCAGGAACCACACCTTTGTCTGGCCTCTCCACAGATACCCCTCCGCTGTGGTTGCACCTACGGTACGGCTATCTGTATCGTTGAGGCACGCAAGCCACCCCACCTCGGCAATGTCTGTGGTTTATGGGAGTGTAAGAAGATGTTACAGACATTTATTAGAAAGAAAAAGACATTACATAGAACACTGTTTGTCATCCCATTATTACCGCCATTGTTACTGCAACTGACATTACTGCTGTTCTCGATCCAGGTTGTCTAGTTTCTGTAATTAGCCAAAATGCTTATAATACATCTGATAAAACATATTATGGTTCTATTCTATCATCACATAAAATCAAAGTAAAAGATTCAAATTCTAGCAAAATCGTTGATGTAAAACCACAGACATGTTTGGATTTTAAGTGTCAAGGCTGAGAATTTACGATGAACCTATTAATCGTTCCAGTGCTGCCCACACAAATTATATTACGAATGCATCACTATAACTCTTGAAAAATCTGATTTTGGACAAATGAATGTGTAACTTTTGGGTCATATTTTTTCACATGCCATCAAAACTGATCCCGATAAACTTGAAGAAATTAAGGCAATCCCAACTCTTACCACCGAAAGTGTACTTTCCAGGTTCATCGGTTTAATTAATTTATATTGCCGATTCTTGAATATCAAGGTTAGCCCTGCAGGAAGATTGTATCATGGCATTTGCCAGTAGAGTTCTATGAATATATGAAGAATGATAATATGTCACTCAGTTGCAAGCGTTGACTACAGTTTGCGCGTTCCGTAAAAACTTCATATATGGAAAACACACCAAAGTTTACATGGACGATTAAGCAGCACAACTTTGGATGTAATCTAAGCCAACACATGAAAGATTGAGACTCTGGGCATTGTCATTACAGGACTATCGTTTTACATTTTTTCGCATCCCAGGTTCCGATAAAGTAATATCGGATACACTATCTTCTGCTCCTGTTAGCCAAACACAAAACAACACAGAAAAATTGCAGAAAAATACTTTCAGGTTGCTTTACATACATAAGGAAACTTTTCGAAACTTCATTTCTGTTTCTTCACGTGTGAATGATATGTAAGATGAGAAAACTAAGTGGCAAGATAAAACGAACCATGAGAACAGGCAATTTTACCTAGAACATTCTATTCAAATTCTGTCCTTTCAATAATTCCTTTTGGGTTTTGTGTATTCGTGACGATTTAGTGAACAAATTGATTTCGTTTACTCATCTTAGTTCTGGCCTTCTTGCTACAAAAAAATGTTATGTTATAAGTCTAACGCGTTATTTTCACAACACGCAGAAAAAAATACACAGAGTTTTGGCAACCTGTAAACTTTTGCGGAAAGCTAAGCCTCCAACCATTACTCTTCATGATCCGTTGTTTCCTATCATTCAAGCTAAATAGCAGGACAAAAACTGGAATCAGTTACTTCCGTAAATGCCTAAGAGAAGACACGAGGGTCGATTTGAAATGGAAGGACCATATAAAATCAAATGTGGGTAAGGCAGATGCCAGATAGAGAGTCATTGGAAGAATTCTCAGAAAGGGGGTAGCCTGTTAACAAAGCAAGTATGTTACAAAATTATCCTTCGCCAGCTCTTAAGTATTGCTTATCCGTGTGGAATCCGTACCGTGTAGTGTTAATAAAAGGCATCGAGACGATCCAACGGAAAGCAGCACGCTTTTTTATGGGCCCATTTAGTAAGTACGAAAGTGTCACAAAGATGATACGGAAACTCCAGTTGCACACCCCGGAAGAGAGACGTTATGTATCATGGTACGGCTCTCTGTCAAAATTCCGACAGCACATGTTTCATGAAACTTCAACCAAAATATTGCCTCCTCTTACATATATCTCGTGACGCTACCAAAAAGGTGAGATCCATATTTGAGATGATATGCTGTATATAACTTCAAACTGGTTTTTACTACATTATACGTTTTCGTACAACATTGTGACGCATTTAAATACTGACACAATAAAAAAATTATGAAGATGATATTGTGTTCTTGTTATGTGTTTGAAAATATATGATTATGATAATAACATAGTACATATTAGAGAGGAAAGCTTTATAATAAGTAAGGTAAGTCACGAAAGCGTTAACACCCCGAAAACTGTCTTGAGCAGTTAAACCGGCAACCCACGCGCAATGGAAATATTCTAGACCTAATAGCCACAAACAGGCCTGAACTTATTAACGATGTCTGTGTAGAGACAGGAATTAGTGATCATGATATCGTCATAGCGTCGATGGTGACCAAAGTTCATAAACCAATCAAGAAGGCTAGGAGCGTGTTTTTGTTGGGAAGAGCCGATAAGCAAATGTTACGATTGCACTTAGAAAATGAATGGGCATCGTTTAATTCCGGGACTATGGATGTAGAGGAATTGTGGACTAAATGTAAGTGCATTGTTAATAAAGGGTTAGAGAAATATCTGCCAGTAAAGACGATTAAGGATGGAAAAGATCCACCGTGGTATAATAATGTTAGAAAGCTGCTGAGAAAGCAAAGGCTGTTGCACTCTCGATTCAAAAAAGAACGCGCAAATGATGACAGGCAAAAGTTAGTAGAGATTCGTGCGTCTATAAAAAGATCGATGCGCGAAGCATACAATAATTATCACAGCCATACCTTAGCAAAAGATCTTTCCGAGAACCCGAAAAAATTCTGGTCCTATGTAAAATCGATAAGCGGGTCAAAGCCCACTGTCCAGTCACTCGTTGATCATTCCGGGGCAGTAATAGAAGAAAGCAAACGGAAAGCTGAAGTTCTAAATTTAACCTTTAAGAAATCTTTCACGCAGGAGGACCGCACAAATGTACCATTATTTGATCAACGTACTAATTCCGAAATGGGGAACATAGCAATAGGTATTTCCGGTGTAGAGAAGCAGCTGAGAGAGCTAAATACGAAAAAGTCTGCTGGTCCGGATGGAATACCAGTTCGGTTTTACAAAGACTATTCTGCGGCATTGGCCCCCTACTTAGCTTGCATTTATAGCGAATCTTTAATTCAGCGCAAAGTTGCTAGGAGGTGGCACTTCGATCTACTAGTTGCCAGTTATACTCATTACGGAAAAAGTGGTATAATTAGAACTATAGTGCACAAAACATTAAGCTACAATTTCATCGACAAACAATTGTAATTAGTATGATTGTGAAATAAGATATAGTATCGAATTGTAGAGGTCGGTAGGGGACAAATCTGAAAATCGCCACTGCTGCCACAGTGCTATTGTAATCCTGACTTGGCTGCCATCATCATAAAACGGTTACTCTCTCCAACGATTTTGAAATTCAATTTCTGTCATTGTGAATGTATTAGTTTCCATGTTTAAAGTTTGTTTTCTTTATAATTTATAAATAAATATCCACCACCAATTTCAGTGACCGTGGTAGACCCCTTATCAGACTACAATTCATTTTAGTTAAAATTATAAATCCGTTGTCTTTTTTTTTTTTTTTTTTTTGTTAAATTTTTACGTAATGTTAATTTAAATTATTTGCTAAGCTTCTGCTGTCGGCTGAGTCACATTCGAGAGATGCATTATCCATGAGGTAAGTGCCCAAAGACCAAAGCCAAAGTCAAAATAATCGTCGACAATTAAAGTTTCATGTTGTTCAGTGAAGCAAAATTAATTTTGTTCTGGTTTCTAAATGATGTAATTTTCTTTCTGCGAACGGGAAGATTGCTTCATTTCAGTGTCACGGACTAATGGTAACTTTATCTCAATATTGTTGCGTAAGGCCTTACCTCGATACGGGCAAGTCATAATAAATGGAGGTTTACTCATATTCGCATTTATAGAAAACTTTGAGTTTTCAGAATTACAGTAATCATTGACGGAAACATTTCAACACGAATCGCAGAATAGTTACGCTCGTTGTTCATAAATTATTAAAATTTGATGTTCACCTGGTATTGCCACGCAGTGGCACTCGAAACACCCCTGGAAACTTCTCGCAACAAGGCCATTGTCGCGTGGTTTAAGGCGCCATGTCGGGTTTGGCGCGCCCACCCCTGGCGTAGTTTCGAATTCTCCCTTAAGCATGCATGTGTCTGTCTCGTTAGTGAAGTTAGTTTCAGTAGTTTACTACTCCAGCGACCGACGGCCTTAGTAGTTTGGTCTCATAGATCCACAAACACTTGAATATTTGGAATTTCTCTCGTGGTACTTTAGTAGTTAAAGATGTAAGTCACTGAAGATATTGTTACCTAACGTTGCTGCTTCAGTCATATTAAGAAATATACGCAACGAATCGGATACGAAATTGCAACGACGGCAGACATGTCGCGTAGCCCCTGACACGTACTTCTCCGCATCCACGCAGGAGGAGAATCTCTAGTTACATGTATATGTCAGGGTAGATAGAGGAGACAGAGGAAATGAAAAAGACAACAACAATTTTCGTTGCAGGTTGGCCGAGAAAGCCGAAAAGCGTCATGAAGATGATTGGTAAAATTCAGTGGCAGACGTGGCAAGAGAGGTGTTCCATATCATTGTGTAGGCCTCTGCCAAAGTTCAGGAAGCCTATATTTCTCTATGAGCTACACAACTTATTCTACATCTACATGTGATACTCTGCAAATCACATTTAAGTGTCTGGCAGAGGGTTCATCGACCACCTTTATACTATTTATCTCCCATTACATACTCGAGTACCGCGCGGGAAGAAAGAACACCTGAATCTCTCCGTTGAAGCTCTGCTTTCTCATTTTATATTCTTATGATCTTACCTACCTATGTAAGTGGGAGTCAACAATATATTTTCGCATTCGGAGGAGAATGTTGTCGACTGGAGTTTCATAAGTAGCCCACACAGCAGCGATAAGCGCCGTTGTTGTAATGATTCCCATCCCAGATCCAGTATCATTTCCATAACGCTGTCTCGCACGTATCGTGACGATAAAAAACGAGCTGTCCTTCTTTGGACTATTTCGATGTCCTCCGTTAAACCCACCTGATAAGGATCCCACCCTGGGCAGCAATACTCCAAAAAAAGGACGGACAAGCGTAGTGTATGCAGTTTCTTTAGTAGTTCTTTTGCATCTTTCAACGGTTCTGCCAGAAAATCTCAGTCTCTAATTCGCCTTTCCCACGACATTATCTACGTGTTATTTCCAGGTTAAGTCTGAAGTAATAGTAATCTCTCGGTATTTTGTGGAGTTCACGGCCTTCACCTTTGATTGATTTATCTTGTAAACAAAGTTTAACGGATTTCTTTTCGTACTCATGTGGACGACTTCACACTTCTCATTATTCAGAGTCAATTGTCAATTTTTACACTATACTGATATCGTATTCAGATCGTTCTGCAGTTCGTTTTGATCTTCAGGTGATTTTACTAGACGGTTAATGACGGCGTCATCTGCAAACAACCTAAGAGAGCTACTCAGATTTTCTCCCTTCTTAGAAGACCAATAACACTACCCTGTGGAACACACAATATCACTTCTGTTTCAGTCGATGCTTTACCATCGATTACTACAAGCTGTGTCCTCTCTGGCAGGAAATTCTCTATCCAGTCGCAAATTTTTGGCGTTGTACCATAACCAGGCAATTTGATTAAAAGCCGTTTTGCCGGCCAAGATGGCCGAGGGGATGAGGCGCTCCAGTCACGGTCTGCACGGCCACTACGGTCGGGGGTTCGAATCCCCCTCGGGCATGGATATTTGTGCCGTCCTTAGTCTTAGCTAGTTCATAAGTATTTTGTAAGCTTAGGGACTGACGACCCCGTAGTTAAGTCCCATAAGTTCTACAAACATTTGAACATTTTTTAAAAGCCGTTTGTGTGGTACGGTGTCAATAGCCTTTTGGGAGATTAGAGGCCATACGGATGCATAATTGCGGTATTTATTTACCAGGAGTATCATATGTGACTGAAACAGGAAAAGAAATACGAGTAAGTGACAGTGGTATGCAAAGTACCTTCCATGACCCATCGTGAGGTAGTTTGTGAAGTATGGATGTAGAAGTAGGTTTAGAATGCTGATGAGCAGAAGAATCGTTTCTGAAATGTTCGAACGCCTGTTAACTCCAAAACTTCAACTGAAAGTGTAGGCGTAACGCTACAAATCAGGATGAAATGAAACGGACACACTAAGTCAGCCGAAGGTGAGGCTGATGTGGGCTGATGGGGTGAGTTTTGAGAAAGTGCAGCGAATTTTTAAAAGCATTTGCATAGGAAAAAATAAACCTTCCTATTTCAGTAGTTCTTTAGCTTTTGGCATTATCACCAGGTTTAATTAAAGGAAGGCATCGAAGTATTGCAAGCCTTTGCTTCTTCTTTGTTAATTTTCGCCGCGGCGGATTAGCCGTGTGCACTGGGGCGCCGTGCTGCGGTGCGGGTGGCCGTTCGCCGTCTGGGGTTCAAGTCCCCCCTCGGGCATTGGTGTTTGTGTTGTAATTAGGTTAGCTTACCTTAGTTTATGTAGTTTGTGAGCTGCGGACTAATAAGCACGTAGTTAAGTCCGATAGATATACAAACATTTTGTTAACTTTCGGTTCGATGAGAACGCGGCTCTAGCTGCAATGCACTATGAGGAAAGGTGGGTTGCAGTTCTCTGTTCTTTCACGTTCCTCCGACGCGACTGATTAATGATATGCTTTCCGGATCTATATCTGCGTTGCAGATTACATTTTAGTGCACATTACCCCGACGAGCGATCTAGTATCCTTCTTCGAGTTTTCCGAACTGTTCACAGTAAACGCGACTTGGGATTCAACCTCACGGGTTGGAGCTCTGGTAACATTGATTAGATTAGAACAGAGTTCAATAAAGAAACCACAACAGTTAATTATAACGATATGAAAAGCTTATGTATATCAGTATTGTGTTCCACTCAGGTAGAATTTACGTTTATACGTTCCTGAGGCTGCACGTCTTCCTTTGCCCTGGCGCGAATAATTGAAAGTATTTTAGAAAACGTTTTTGTGAAATAGGTCATATTTCCAGAGACGAAGAATGGAACTATTACATTTATTCACTTCCTCCGTAATGTGTTCTGAAATTTATTGTGGAAAGCTGCGTGTTATTCACTATCTTGCTATACTTCATCTCACGTACCTTATCTTTAAGAGAACTCTGTGGGTGAACCTGGCCTTGTGTCGGTTTACGCCGCACACTACAATGAAACCTGTTACGGAACTCAGCAGCATTATCAGGGGAGCTGTCGCGCTCTTGTCTCAATACGATATGTGTGAATTGTCTCCTTAAGTTGGTGACACGTCGACAGTCAGCCACCACACGCTGAAATTTTTAAGTATTATTGCTATTACAGCGATCCTTTACTCACAAATCTGCTCTGTTACAGGGGAGGCACCCAAAAAATTCCACGGTTATCGAATATTCGTTGTCTTTCAATCGTTATTTGACTGTCAGCCTTTCTGTTTATTACACTTCCGTCATAAAGCATTTCGTTATACAATTGTTATGGAATTTGACTAAATTCTCCATCACTAAACTAGAGTGAGGTCAGCTACTATTACGTGTTCTCATAAAAGCAAGACAGTAAAGAACATGTACAGTGATGTTGATACCGAAGAATACTTTTTATGTAACTTACGTTATGTTATATATGGGAGGAGCAAGTAAATCATCATCATGATCATCACCACCACCATCAGTCGATTTACCAACTAGGTGATGAGGCCTCCTTAGGTCGACGTTCAACGTAGGATTCCAGTAGGTTCCTCCATATCTGTCGTTCCTGCGTTGCCGCTGCTAATTGAAAACGTACGTCTTTCGTAATTCTCCCCATCGATCTGTTGGTCTTGCTCTTGGCAAACTTACTCCAGTCTAGAACTTGTTAGACCAACTTGAGCAGTCCACTGTCATTTCAAGATATTCACTCTTTCTGTTATACCAGTGTCTTTATCGTACGTCTGATCTCAACTGTTCTCGTTCTTTCTTTGTTTGTGAATCCAACACTTATCTAGCCTTTGCTCTACATGTTACTGTTACTAGCAAATAACTCATTTAATGTCGTTGTCTCACATGCATAAGCTATTAGTACCAGAATACATTGGTCAAAAATTGTTTTCTTCGGCTCTGTCAACATCATAGATTTCAAAACTGAAGGGTGTGTGCACAGGTCTGCCAGCCCAATGTAATAGTCAAAACATTTTTCGTTTTAAGTCTCTTTTCGTACCTGTCAGTTGACCCAAATTGACATATTCTGTCAATCTTTACAGTTGTCTAACTCCAACAGATACATTTCCCTATGGTGTCTCTTCATTGATCACGACCGTAATTTTCGTTTATCAATGTTCTTTTGTAGACCAACTTCAATGCTTAATTAAGCGAGTTCAAGAACTATTATTGGAAGTTCTACTGTATCATTTCAAAGTAGAAGAATATCTTCAAACCTCAAGCTTTCTAAACTTTGTCCAAGACCAAAAATAATGTTCAAATGTTTGTTAAGCTTATGGGACTTAACTACGGGGTCATCTGTCCCTAAACTTACAAACTACTTATCAACTACCTTATACTAAGGACGGCACAAATATCCATGCCCAAGGGGGGATTCGAACCCCCCGAAGTGGCCGTGCAGACCGTGACTGGAGCGCCTCAGTCTCCTCGGCCAACGCGGCCGGCTGTCCATGACCTTTAACTTTCTTTGTTTCCCATTGAAATTAAGACATAGCTCCTCAAAGGCTATCTATAAAACTGTTCTTTTGAGCAACACCGACATTGACACCATCGGACCTTAGTTGAAGTCTTGTACAATCGTATCTGCAAGCGATTTCGATCAAATGTATGTAAAACTATTGCACCAAATTGCTGTGATTATCAGATCCTAGAGTCTAGAATTACAAACTACTTAAACTAACTTACACTAAGTGTATCACACATACCCGTACCCGAGGGAGGACTCGGACCTCCGACGGGAACCAAAATAATGTTATTGGCACTCTTGCGGACACATGTGAGCAATTTTATAAACGTTTATGCTCTTCATAATTAATTTATAGATTGTAAGAGTTTATAATTTATTTGATCAGGTCAGATAAAACCCACAATAATAATTCAGGGCTGTTGTAAAATGTTTGTATAGCTTATGGGATATAGCTACGGGGTCATCAGTCCCTAAACTTACAAACTACTTACGAACTAACTTACACTAAGGACGGCACAAATATCCATGCCCGAGGGGGGATTCGAGCCCCCGACCCTAGTGGCCGTGCAGACCGTTACTGGCGCTCCGCAGTCCCCTCAGCCACCGCGGCCGGCATTCAGGGCTGTAAGGAAGTAAATGTTACCTGGAAAGTTGTATTTTTTGGAACTTTGACCCAAATCAACACATCAGTTTATAACTTTGCTTCCTTTAACTTTGTGCGTAAGCTATTGGGCTTAACATCACTGTCACTTAACTTGCAACATACCAAATTTACTTTTTGTTTTCATATTGATGTAGAAAGAACAATTTGTTTTACATTTCCCATACCATAAATAGGCCATAATCTATATCTATAAAAGTGAATGTCTGTTCGGTGTACGTTTATCACGTCTGAACCACAAGACATAAAGAGCTAAAAATTTGTAAAGTTATTAATGTCTACCCGGGGAAGGCTTTAGGCGCGGTTTTATGGCGATCGGATAGCTATTTATCTATATATATTAATATGAATGTCTGTTCGGTGTGCGCTTATTACGACAAGACGCAGAGACTTAAATATTTGTACAGTTACTAATATATAGCTGAGGAACGTTTCAGGCACGGTTTTATAGCGACCGGATAGATATTTAGTCATTTGGAGAATATAACGCGAAATGCGGAACAATAGTTATTACTCTTTGAAAATTATATTTACTATTTGAAAATGGTTTTATTGGTTGCATTGTTGCTTGAGGGTTGATAATTATAAAATGATGGAGTATATTGGGATGGAAAGTTATCGGTGTATATAAAATTCTACGTGTGTGTGTGTGTGTGTTAATATTTCGCTCTGCAGCGAAAACTACAGAACGCAAACGAATGGTTTGTGTGTAATTGTTGTCCGAAGTCTTCCGTTGTACACCATAGCAGTTCCATGCCGATAGCTATAAGGGTGCGCAAGATATGGTGACTAAAAGTCGTCAAATTATAAAAATATTCGGATTAAAGGTCAACGAATGACGTTTGGGGCCCAAAAGCAAGGAGGTTACATACGGCGAAACGAGATGCCACAGACCATATCTTTGGTCTATGCGTGCTACAATGTCTTCAGCTCTTTCTCTGTAAGGATAAGAAAACGAATAAGGAAATATAAGAATAAATAAATAAAGCAGTAAAAAAGAAATTTCTTTTAATACATCTCTTTAAAAAAATCGATTTCACGTTTCGCGCATTACATCAAGTGATCGGTCTGTGATATTATTAAACGTCGCATGAATCCATTTACACTCCTCACGTTTTTCACATGGTCAATTATACGTCGCTTGCTCATGGGTGGGCAACCCAAAAAATCTCTACATTTACGCTCCAAACAATACTACAAATAACGTAGTTTACCAGAATGCCCTAAAATGAAATTAAAATGAATTTGGACATTACTCCCACCATACGTGTTAATATACTGCAACACAGGCTATAAGGAATAATGTATGTATTATTTTTTGTAAATCATTAAGCACTTCACATAATTTTATTTTTTATTTGAATGTTGATTAAAATGTTTGTTTGTAAAGAAGGTATTGTATTTCATTTCATCTCTCAAAACCAGTCTCATAGCACACTACTGAAAGATAGCTTATCTATCATAATCAACCAACATGCGAGTGGAGCCGCGGGTTTAAGCTAGTTCTTAATGAATGTAAATGCGTTTAAAAGCAATCCATAATGTTCGTTATCAGTGAATGCTGCTTGTTTCTAAATTTTTTGAATCACTTAATCATTATAGTGATCTAACTTTCGTGTTCTTAATTATCGCCGCTATGGAGTAGCCGAGCGGTCTAAAGCGTCTTGCTGCGGAGCGCACGGTTGCTCGCCGTGGAGGTTCGAGTCCTCCCTGGGGCATGGATGTGTGTGTTGTCCTTAGGTTAGTTTACCTAGGTTTAAGTAGTTTGTTAGCTACGGACTGATGACCACGCAGTTTGGTCCGATAGATTTACAAACATTTGAACATTTATTAATGATCAATTAACTAAAGACACTGTCTATGTTAAAAATTCCACTTACTTCAGTACCAGTTGTATACTTAAAAAGAAATTTTCTGTTACAATTAGTTGCTGGTAAACATTTGCCTAGTTAGAATGGCGACCCTTTTCATTAACAATTTATTCACTTCAATTTATACTGTGCGACCGGATAGATATTTAGTCATTTGAAGAATATAACGCGAAATGCGGAACAATAGTTATTACTCTTTGAAAATTATATTTACTCTTTGAAAATGTTTTTATTGGTTGCATTGTTGCTTGAGGGTTGATAATGATAAAAGGGTGGAGTATATTGGGAGGAAAAGTTATCGGTGTATATAAAATTCTACGTGTGTGTGTGTGTGTGTGTGTGTGTGTGTGTGTGTGTGTGTTAATACATCACTCTGCAGCGAAAACTACAGAATGCAAACGAATGGTCTGTGTGTAATTGTTGTCCGAAGTCTCCTGTTGTACACCGTAGCAGTTCCATGCCGATAGCAATAAGGGGGTGGAAGATATGTTGGTTGAAAGTCGTTAAATTATAAAAACAAAAACAAAAAAAATTCGGACTGAAGGCCAGCGATGACGTTTGCGATTCTATAGCAAGGAGGTTACATACAGTGAAACGAGATGCCACAGACCATATCTTTGGTCTATGCTTGCTGCCATGTCTTCAGCTCTTTCTCTGTAAGGAAATAAAAGAATAAATAAATAAAGCAGTAAAAAAGAAATTTCTTTTAATACATCTCTTTAAAAAAAATCGATTTGACGTTTCGCGCATTACATCTAGTGATCGATCTGTGACTTTATTACAATCATTATTGTTGAATTTCCTTTAATCTCTTCAGATATGCCATTTCAGTTCAAAAGACTTCAATTTCCAGTTCGTCTAGCTTTTGCCATGAAAAGAAAACTCAAGGACAGTCATTAAACATCGCAGGAACCCATTTACAGCCCTCATGTTTTTCACATGGTCAATTACACGTCGTTTGCTCATGGGTGGGCAGCCCAAAAAGTCTCTACATTTACGCTCCAAACAGTACTACAAATAACAAAGTTTACTAGAATGCCCTAAAATGAAATTAAAACGAATTTGGACATTACTCTCACCATACGTGTTGCAACACAGGCTGTAAGGAATAATGTATGTAAATCATTAACCACTTCACATAATTTTATTTTTTTATTCCAATGTTGATTAAAAATGTTTGTTTCCCAAAAATGTGTTGTATTTCATTTCCTCCTTCAAAACCAGTCTCATAGCACACTACTGAAGGATAGATTATCCATCATAATCAACCTACACGCGAGAAGAGCCGCGGGTTTAAGCTAGTTATCATAAAATGGACTGCTTATCGAGATGCAGTGTGGTCGTTTAGAGTGGTGTAGAATACATTGATATCAACGAAAAAGGCACGAGCTATGGTACTAATGCTGACTGTAAATGTGGAATAATTTTAATTCTATCATCCAACACTAATACTCTAAATTTGGTTGTCTGATAATATAAATCAAGCAACTAGGAACGTAATTGAATCTCACATGAATGCTCTACTTCAGGCGGACATTTTCAGTAAGTTACAAAAATGGTGTATCCGGTCAGTAATCGTTATATTTATTTTTATAAAGTTTTTCCCTAATTTTAGGGTATATTTCCATTTATGATAAATTTACGTGGGACTTGTGCATAATACTTATTAAATAAACAAACACATGGCTTTCGCGAAACTAAGCTGGTCCTTCTCTCAGACTGTATCCTAAGAGCTATGGAGGAAAGAAAAGAGAATAGGCATATTCCATGTGACCATTTTCAGAAAAGCGTGTGACTTTACGCTGGATCCTTCACCGTATTTATCTCTGCTAAAATTACAGCACGTGTGACTATGCGCCGTAAGAATCTGCGTATTTGGCTATGTTCGGTTCTGATTTAGGAGTTTGGATCGATCTTACCTTAGGGTCGAACCTTACATGTCTGCTTTCATGCTCCAACAACTATCATAGTTGCAGATATTATCTTTTACCTGTGACCCTTTAGTTAGAAACACTCTAAGCATAGGCTATCGTTTGCGAAACAAATAAGAAATATTACATTAAATAACTGGTTCAGTAATAAAAAGGGTTTTATACTAACGTTTGCAAATTATGTACGTAAAGCCAGAGATTTAGTTTAATAAGGTTTATTCAGTCTAATTGTTTGCTTATTGGAAATGGTGAGGTGAAATATTAATCATAAATTTAATAGAATGGTTAAACACTAGCATTGTCTGCGATAAGAAATTGGTCGTACTTTCCACCAACTAAGTAATCATAACTTTAGGAAACACATAAACTCTGTATATTTCAGGAGCATTCAACATGAAAATGTCAACAATTCAAAATAGTTTAAGCAAACGTTCAAATGTTTGTAGAACTTATGGGACTTAACTACGAGGTCATTAGTCCCTAAGCTTACAAACTACCTATGAACTAACTAAGAGTAAGGACGGTACAAATATCCCGGGGGGGGGGGGGATTCGAACCCCCGACCGTAGTGGTCGTGCAGACCGTGACTGGAGCGCCTCAGTCCCCACGGCCACCGCGGTTGGCAATAGTTTAAGCCCCATGAACACCATTTCTACACTCGTAAGCTGAAGTGGAAAAAATAAACATAAACATATATCAGCGGCACTGGCGTACACTAGTTCTCGCCAAATTTAGGGCCCCGAGAAACGACCGTTCGCTGTCCGATCGAATCACTTGTATCATCCAAGAGGGTCCTTCTTCTGCAAAGAATAAACATCGAGTTCCTTTTCCACACCCTTCTATCACCTGATGCTTCTCAAACAACCCCCTACCCTCAACAGTTCTGCCCATTGCACGCTTCCTCATTGGCCGAGCGCCATTTCTTCGAAACTCGTATACATCTTAACACAAGATATTTCTTTACATAAAAACCGACCATCTGAAAGCACGTCCTTACTAATAACATTATTTAAGTACAAAAGGAGACTGTTAATTAGTATTACATAAAGCCCGAAATGAATAAACAGACAAACTTTCATGAGCTTGACCTCTCATGCAACACAATATTTACGATCAATAGTGGAAAATTTTTTAATAAATCGACACACTAAATTAAATGTACGAGAGGTAAATCATGCTGCTTACATTTTCAGTGTTGCTGTGGAGAATATCTCGATCTGTTTATATGTCTATTATACATTTACATCAGTTAATATCAGTCATTAGGTACCCGATAATCTATAGGTACCGGATAAACTATAATGGCACCAAGATTGTGACACAGATCGCAGGATTTTGTGACAGTGTCATAAAGGAATCCATCGAGATAAAAGTTACGAAGAATCTCGTCAATGTGACAGTAGATAATAGCTAATCACTGCTTGAAATCTGGCTCACAAGCTTCTAAAGACCCAATGCAGTGCACTTCGAGATATTGAATAAGTGGAGACCGAGAAAAAAACATCCGTGAGATAGCAAAAAGGACTACATCAATTTTGACAACGGCCGAGCTGGGCGTAAACGGCAGTCGGAACACTGGCGATCTGAGACGATCACGGAAACAACGCCGGACGGCGCGAAAACGCTTGTACAGTTACAACGTTTTCTACCGCTCGTAGAATTTTTGTAAGATTGTATACACCCATGTATTCCCATTAATGTTCTCAAGATAATATTATGTTGACATATGGCGTACTTTACAGTCATATGTCAAAATCAGTTGGACATAACTTCTTTGGTCATCAGTCACTAGACTAATAAACTACGTAAACTAACTTCACCTAAACTAAGGACAACACCTTTACTCGAGCAGGGACTGGAACCTCCGACGCCGGCCGCGGTGGCCGATGGGACTGAGGCGCTCCAGTCACGGTCTGCACGGCCACTACGGTCGGGGGTTCGAATCCCCCCTCGGGCATGGATATTTGTGCCGTCCTTAGTCTTAGCTAGTTCATAAGTAGTTTGTAAGCTTAGGGACTGATGACCCCGTAGTTAAGTCCCATAAGTTCTACAAACATTTGAACCTCCGACGGCGAGCACCCGCGCGCCCGCAGTAAGGCGCCGTAGACCGCTCGGCCACTCCATCACGGCTCGAGTGGTGTCCACTTCCACACATTATAGCATGCTTCTTAGGTTAACAGTCACTCTTCCCACTTTCCTCCAACGGGGATGGCTTACATCAGGCTGCCCTATTATATACAAATTTTCAGTTGTTTCGCCGAAAACCGACTACAGGCCAAGGTTGTTCCCTCTATAAGTGACTTATCGATCGGCCACTTTCTACCAACTCACAGGTCTCAGCGTAATTTTCAGTAGTCGCATCTGTGTTATGAAAGCCTGATCTGTCAGAAATTGTGAGATAAGAAAGCATCTACACGTAGCCACAGTAACCAATCTCGCGTACGTATGTGTTAAATTAAAAACCGTTTTACTGATACCTAAAGATTGTAATCGCAGATAAATAACTATAGCAGCCAACCGATAACGTGAACACTCTTATTTTCTCACTAAAATAGCAAGGCAAACGTTCATGTGATGCGATCCTCTGTTGATTTACAGAATGTGAGAGCCTGGCCAAGACGAGCCGGAGGCCGAAGGGTTCCCAGATGTATTTGTAGACCAGCAATTATTTTCCTGAATTATGGAAATTTTAATAATACAATCTAATGCTTCCGTAGCAGAATCCACCAGTCGGTCTCTAGCCCCATTTTGTGAGGACGCGCTGTGCGGTGCGTTGTTGAGTTACCATAATAATTATTCTTGTTCATTCCATCGTTCTCCTCACACGATCTTTCAGTGGTGTAACTGGCCGCCATTTTAAGGTGAGATTGTTGGTGCACAAAAACGCGAAAACTGAGGAGTCATAAAGAAAAAAAAATCTTTATTCCTCTCTTTCTCCGTTCCGTGGAGTGAGCTGGCTGTTTGGATACCGACCCATAAAAAGTTTAGATTCTATTCAGACAATTATCAGACAATCTGATAGCGGGGCAAACAGGGATGTCAACTGGGATAAAGTGAGAGGAGCTTACAAGTTCCAACTCATTGCTTACAACCAAGAAGAAACTCCAGAAAACCTTGGTCGGAACGTGAGGATTTCAACAATTTCAATTCATTTGTGGGACGTTGTACCAGTCAAAATATTAATAATCAGGACAGCGCAACTACAGTCCAGACGACCAAACACATGGCGCTCGAGTTACTCTCCTTTAAACGGAGAAAACATCTCGACCAAATTACAGTGGGCAATTCCCTCCCAGAAAGAGGAGGTCATAGGAGCTTGGTATCCTATGCGTCATGAAGAGATATCAGGTACAGCGGATCCATTATACCCGGGTACAGACCGCTGCAAGTGCGTGAGAAGCATAACTGCTCACTGCGAAGCGAAAGAAAGTGCAGCGCCAACGGGTGTAGAAATTGACGACAGCAATTTATCGCAAATTTATAAACAGCTGTTCGAAAACTAAACCGTTGTTGTTTAATATCGGATAAAATAGGATTCTTCATTTTGATTAAAGGAAAAACTTTATCTCTCTTAATAAGACCATCGGATTATCGTATGTCTTATCGATTCCTTAACTACACAGTTCCAGTAACGGTAACCTGGAGAAATAACCTGCTTGTCTTTCACAAATGTGTTCATTAAGGCTATGTTCAGTCACGGCAGATTTTTCAGGTTTCAACATACGTGTGTGCCGTCGATGTTCTACATATCAGTCGTGAACAGTACAAATTGTATGTCAAATATCAGCCTTTCCACGATGACAGGGTATTTTGTATACTCCAGGCTTCTTCAAATGCAAACCATCTTTCACAGATCCATATGGGCCTCCAGTTTTCGCTAATGTCAATAAGACCCTTTTTATTATGATATTTTCTGACGATTCTTATAGGGGAACAATCAACTTATTTGAAATGTCCATTGGTGAAACAAATCGTGGTCAAAATTGGATAGCTTGACTGATTTGATGAACAGGATAAACATTCTGCTGGAAAACCACCTTAAGATAATCCAATTCTTGCGTCCATTGTCATAATTAGAAATAGCAATGTTCTCTTGACGAGTGTGCGTAGAACTGCCGTACGTTGATGTGGTGGATGACAACTAGTTCCATGGAGATAGCAGTCCGTGGATTTACGGTTCACACTGTGTCCGAAAGTGCCATTTTCTTTTTTATGTACTAAAACATCCAATAATGGCAACTTGACATCTTTCTCGTTCTCCATTGAATATTTGATGAGTGAATGAAGCCAGTTAAAATGATATGAAAACCGATGAAGTGATTCCATTACATGTGACCAAACAATAAAAATATCAGTCGCGTACCTCAAAAACCATGTAGGCTTAAAAGAAGAATTGCGAAATGCGATATCTTCACTCTCTCCCATAAAAATTACGACGATTGGTGAGAGAGCACTTCCTATATTCATAACTTCAGTTTTTTTAATGAGTCAATAAGTTAATCATATGTCGGTGTCAATACAAGGTGACCCAGCATTGAGGTTTTATCATCCAAGCGCTGACCAGTTAGCAGCAACGACTCTTTCACAAATACCTGTGCGAAAACAAACTCACCTAAAGATGGAGTTCTGTCGGACCGTTGAAATATCGTGCAAGAAGAATGTTGAAATGCATACACAAACCTGTGATGGGGATCAACATTTATTATGCCGGAAAAGTCTGTGAAATTATAGGAAGTATTTTTGTACGTATATATTGTGTCACTTGTAAAGCCATCAAGATGTAAGTACGTAGATACTGCTTCTTGTTAGTCCACTTTCGTCTATCCTTTGTGGAGCGCAGATTCGATATCCACGCGTTCAATCCGGAAAAAAAAATCAAGAAGTTTCGCCTGTGGCCAAAACACAAGGCATGATCAGCTTACATAACTGAAAATTTACAACTGACTGGTATTCCTGGTGGTAATGCTCAGTTTATTCAAATGGAAAATGAAGCGTTTCAATCCTAAATTTTATAACCCAGAGAATTTACGAGCAACCCAGTGGAAGAATGAATTGTATCGTCATTGTAACTCTGATAGTAGTTTTGACAGCAATAACGCTAATAGCTAAGTTAGAAGTGTCAAGTTGCCAAAAGTTCCTCCATTGTTATGATTAGCTGCTTAGGAAATGGAGCAAAAGGGATCATTTCCGCGCACATATGTAAGAGAAAATCGAAAAAGCGTAACCTTAAAGAAAGGCTGAGCAGAAGGAGGATACGATTTTAATGATGGCGTGCGTTACAAGCACTTTGTGTTTGTACAGAAGTACCCTCGATTCCTAAACACTCCAGAATTTTCAATACAGAGTTTGGATAGACCAATATTAAAATGCACTGCTCATGACTTCGTCACATGTATTGGCAGTTAATTTTCTACGTCGGTATCTCCGAAATAAGGTGACAACTGGTATTCATTTGTTAGTGTGTAACTGCAAACTGTGTGACGAGTTTCGGCATTTCCTACAGGTTGAAGACTAATAATTATGGAGTGAGGCGTGAAATAGTGAACTCTGATTGCCATACCCCTTTCAGAATTTCAGACACCCAGTAATTAGATACTCATAGTACCATAAGATTCTTTGGAAATACTTAGCACCAGCGTGACGTAACTGACATAACACTTACAAAGAAAAAAATAGTTATTGTTAGTATTGCGATGAAAAATATGCATAACATTAGGACGCTCTAGTGTATTTTACAGGAACTAAGATACGATTTATCATCCTTGAACGATCGAGCTTAGGAGACCTGCACCGTAAGAAGCAGTCAAATTGGCGAAACATGTAATTGAATGTACAAATCAGGAGTGGCTTTGACTAATCAGAAGTAAGTAAACACGTACTCTTGTATGTTTAGGTTTCAGGATTAATAGGTATGAGACTGGTGATTAAAGATCATTTCTATAGATGGAAAAGTGATATGTGAAGGAATACAAAATATAGTTATAAGTACTAAATATAAGGAAGATTAGTGTTTAACAGCCTGTCATCAGCTTGGTCATTAAGGATGAACACTTGCACGGATTGTTTTGATAAGAATGGGGAAGGAAATCGGCCCCGTTATATCCAAGGACGATTTAGAAATACCACGTAAAATCCTAATTTGGATGGCACTTTTCAAGTGTTTTGTGTCGTTCCTTCCGCTACATTTTGTTATCACGTCACGTCACATATTTGAAGCTGCATGCAGTTTGCATATTACACGTTTTAAGTAGAATGCCTTTCGTTTTGCATAGCATTTCACCACAGTCAAATCCAGTTAATTGCGTCATTATGGGTCGTCGCGAAAGAGGAGAGTAAGTCAGAGCCCCTGTATGGTGAAAGTTATGGTAATTATCGTGTACAACTGTGATGATGTTGTCCTAAGCATTACGTTCCTCCACGGCAAACCGTTAGTACAGAGAATTACTGTTCGTTTGTGGAACATCACCTGCGGCAAGCTTTGCGAAAGAAGCGGCAATACTTTCTTGCTAACCCTACAAGCATTTTGCACAACAATGTCTGGCGCATACAGCGCAAGCTGTTGCTGCTATGTTCGGCAAGTACTGTACCGTCGACCATACTCCTCGGACTGAAGTCCTTGTGATATTGATTTGATTCTGAAGATGAAGGAACCTCTTCGTGACATTCGCTTCAGAACTGTTCCAGAGATTCAACAGGCAGTATACCGCTCCATTCGAACAATTAATAGAACAGGCTCTGATAACGGTATACTACGCCTTCCACATCGCTGACAACGGGTTCTACACAACGCTGGTGACTACTTTGAAGAACAGTAACAGATGTAAATATGTAACGCTTTTGTATCGTTTGTGAATAAACAGTTGCTACTATTTAAGTTCCAACCCTCGTATTTGGAAAGCGACCAGGCTCCAGTAGCTCAGAGATTTAACATTGCCTAGTTAAGAACACCAGCAGCGCTTAAACCCTTAGAACCAGCATAATACCAGGTGCGGCACCAAGTATGGCAATGCATAAGGCTACAGTTTAACTAACTCTCGCCACGGTCTCTCCCGACTATCGCGTTGGTGCTGGCGAAATCTGGTTTCATTAATAAAAACAAGGTCGTTAGAATCCCGACTCTGCCTGCAACAGCACTATAGTCAGATTACAGAATGCAGAAACAGTAATGAGAGACTGTTTCACTGTTGTCTTACGCATTGCGGTAATAGGCTGCACCCGATATTGTGGCTTGTTGTGGTATTGTATTTCACTCCTAAACCGCCTTGCCGATCCGCTAACCGGCCAGCATAACTTCCCTGAATTATCGAAGGCTCCTGTCCTCCCACACCTCGGGAGCCTGCCGACGACTACGTAGCAGCAAGACAGAGCGCGACCACATTTAGCAAGCAATGTTAAAGAGTTCCTCTTCGCCCATCGGACGCCTTGCTGCCTTGACCTTAATATTCTCCCGATCTCTTGTCTATCAAAAACGTCTGGCCGATGACTGGGGATTGACTGGCATTGATTCCCCAAATTCTGCTGCGCCATATCAGTTTTCGCCATTTATGGAAAGACGAAGGACCGCTATGCCCAGAAAGTACACCCGGAGCCTTTTTGAGTCACTGCGGAGGCATGTAGCAGCGGTTAGTGCCATCAATGTCGGCTAATATACTTAGTGATTTTATCATCTTACTTACTTCACGAGGACCTGATCTTTCAATCATAGTATCTCCTAAATAGAATCGTCTGTGATACCTGCAGTCCTTTATTGTGTTGCGTTTTCGATGGCCAGGAAGTTACAAAGTATGAAAATTATTGCTGATATGAGCATGAGTCGTAATGTATTCAGAAATTTACTGAAGTAGGTACGATTTCCTATTACAGTGCTCTATTCCTAGAGTCTCATTGATTTAAATATATTACTTTGTGAGATATTAATTCATAATTATTGTCTTGTAAATTGTACAGGTGCTGTAGATAACAGAGCTTTAAAGGCACAGTACCATATTTGTTAAAAATAATGAAAAATAACTGAAGTATTCTGTGACTTTCAAATTCAGGGAAAAAATGTCTACTCGACTGTGTAGATGCTGTATTTATTGTGCTTGAGGTTTAACTTTACACTTAATTGAATAATGTTCGCTTGATAGAGTGCTCAATGTGTATGTCGAAAAAATGTATCTCAGTGACAATCAACGACAGTGTTTAACAACAGATACGAATGTCATTAGCAGCATTATCACTTTCAAATATTCTTTCTTTCGTCGTAGTTTGTTAAAGGGGAAGATAGAGTTTAGATAACTGTTGTGAAATATAATTTTACATGCAACGAACGTAGACCTGTAACGGGAACGAATGGTGCATGTTGTTCTTAAGTAGTCACCAGAATCAGCGATAATTTAATTAAATGATAGAAGATAAAACAACGGAAGCAACCACATCCATAAAATATCCAAAAAACACATGTTGTGTCTTTGTGGGGGAACGATTTCATAAAACTACCACTAGGAGAGAGGCTGACACAAAATTTAATTTTTATAGACACTCAACTAGGCTTCACTGTAAAAACGCTGTGATTGCCATCGATTTATTTGTGGGACGTTTTGTAAATTAATTTATTTGATGCAGATCGTTTCATTTCGGTAATCCATTGTAATTAGATAACTAAGTTTGTTACCAGTATTCAGGAAAAGAGTGTTCGTATTGTCCTTATAAGATTAAAAATTCAACTTTGGGGTATTTGAAATAGACGTAAGAATAAAATAAACATGAAATTACTAATGTCGACTCGTGGTTGAAGCAAACTATCAAAGATTTTCATAAATCATAACAATTTTTATCATTGCTTGTGTGTGTTGTGGTCTTCAGTCCAAAGACTGATTTGATGCAGATCTCCACCCTACTCTATCCTGAGCACGCCTCTTCATCTCCTCATAATAACGGCAACCTACATCCATTTGAATTTGCTTACTATATTCATCCCTTATTCTCCCTCGGCGATTTTTACCCCACACACTTCCCTCCAATGCTAAATTCACAATTCCTTTTCATTCCATTCCATGATGGTGGTGGTGGCGGCTAGTGCAGCAACAGTGTTGAATAATTAAATAGATCTCAGTCTCTGTTGCAATACTTTTTTATTCTCCAATTACGCGTTTCGCGCTGTTAGCGCATCGTCAGACTGGAAAAAGACAAAATGTTTTGTTACAGTCCGTGTACCTGGCGGGCAGCGAATCTAATGTGGCTAAGGTGAGTAAATTTTTAAAAGTCAGACTTACTTGGTCGGAGATGGATCCACAGAACTATCTATAGCTTAACAATTTGTGTTGTCATTGGGCCCCTGCAAAGCGGTAAGGGTTATTTGAACTAGAATAACTGGGACTAAAGGGGTATGGTATGGAAATTAATGGAATGCTTTTTATATGATAAAACTCACCATAGCAGCAGAGGAGTCGCTGTCGCGGCAGGTCCACGTTTACAACTGGTAATATTATTAATACTGCGGAACATAAATGCGACCGTTAAACAGAGCGGTATGGGCAGAGTTACGCCTGCGAGAATGAGCGGCTTGCCATGCGGTAGACTGGTATTATCAGAGATATTTGTGACAAGGGGGAATGAATATTGTGAAATGATGCATGTTGGTATGAAACAATAATAAATGAATGAAAACGAAATTATTAGAGGCCTGGGGGTGGAAGGAAGAAATATGTCGTGAATTGTCAGAAGGGGGATCATTTCGGAAAAAGATGAATAACATGATGTAAAAAGTTTGATTTTTTTGTAATGAGCTGTTCGTTGAGACTGTTCTGTGGACCGTTTCACAAACTTAGTGATTTCTAATTCTTCAAGAAGCGAGAGTTTTTTTTTTTTTTTTTTTTTTTTTTTTTCGTTTGGGGGCAATTTGTCTAGGGGGGGGGGGGGGGCTGAATGTGTTTGCTTCTTTTGAGATGCTCGGAAAAGACCGAATTATTTTTGGCAGCACCTTTCTTAGTTAAAAGATGTTCTTGGAACCTAGTGCCGGCCGCAGTGGCCGAGGGGACTGAGGCGCTTCAGTCACGGTCTGCACGGCCACTACGGTCGGGGGTTCGGATTCCCCCTCGGGCATGGATATTTGTGCCGTCGTAGTTCGTAAGTAGTTCATAAGTAGTTTGTAAGTTTAGGGACTGATGACCCCGTAGTTAAGTCCCATAAGCTTTACAAACATTTGAACATTTGAACCTAGTTTTGAAGGCTCGTCCAGTGTGGCCAATGTATGATAAGGGGCACTGCAGACATTGTATTTTGTAGACGCCTGACTGGCTAAAAGAGTCTTTAACTAGCCGTTAACTGTAGTGAAAGCGATATTGGATCTTGCCATTGATCGTGAAGTCTACTTTTATGTGGGTGGTTTCAAGAAGATCGGCGAGTCTGTAAGAGAGATTTCCTATGAAAGGGTGTTCACAGATAACACCTCCCTCCTCCCTAGCACCATCACTACTGAAGCCATCTATGTCTCCTTACCGTTCATAGGAAATCTCTCTTACAGACTCGCCGATCTTCTTGAAACCACCCACATAAAAGTAGACTTCACGATCAATGGCAAGATCCAATATCGCTTTCACTACAGTTAACGGCTAGTTAAAGACTCTTTTAGCCAATCAGGCGTCTACAAAATACAATGTCTGCAGTGCCCCTTATCATATATTGGCCAAATTGGACGAGCCTTCAAAACTAGGTTCCAAGAACATCTTTTAACTAAGAAAGGCGCTGCCAAAAATAATTAGGCCTTTTACGAGCATCTCAAAAGAAGCAAACACATGCAGCCTCTTCTACACAAATTGCAAGTTCTTCACATTGCCCCTAAAGGAAAAAAAACTTCTTGAAGAATTAGAAATCACTAAGTTTCTGAAACGGTCCACAGAACACAGTCTCAACGAACAGGTCATTACAAAAAATCAAACTTTTTACGACATCATGTTATCCATCTTTTTCCGAAACGATCCCCCTTCCGACAATTCACAACATCTTTCTTCCGCCCCACCCTCGGCCCTCTAATAATTTCGCTTTCATTCATTTATTATTGTTTCATACCAACATATATCATTTCACAATATTCATTCCTCCGTGTCACAAACATCTCTGATAATACCAGTCTACCGTTTGGCAAGCCGCTCATTCTCGCAGGCGTAACTCTGTACATATCGCTCTGTTTCACCTCTGCTGCTATGGTGAGTTTTATCATATAAAAAGCATTCCATTAATTTCCATACCATACCCCTTTAGCCCCAGTTATTCTAGTTCAAATAACCCTTACGTACTTTGTACGTTTACCTCTTTGCAGGGGCCCAATGACAACACAAACTGTTAAGCTACCTTCACCACAGCTATAGATAGCTCTGTGGCTCCATCTCCGCCCAAGTAAGTCTGACTTTTAAAAATTTACTGACCTTAGCCACATTAGATTCGCTGCCCGCCAGGTACACGGACTGTGACAAAACATTTGGCTTTCTCCAGTCTGACGATGCGCTAACAGCGCAAAACGCGTACTTGGAGAATAAAAAAATATTGCAACCGAGACTGAGATTTATTCAATCACAATTAAGAATGTGTCCTACCAATGGATCCCTTCTTTTAGTCAAGGTATACCAGAAATTTCTTTTCTCACCAAATCTGCTCAGTACATCCGCAATAGTTACGCGATCCACCCACCTAATTTTCAGGATTCTTCTGTAACACCACATTTCAAAAGCCTCCATTCTCTCCCTGTCCGCACTGTTTATCGTCCATATTTCACTCTCATACAAGGCAACACACCACACAAATGCATTCAGAAAGGACTTCCTTATGCTTAAATTAATATTCGTTGCTTACAAATATCTCTTTTTTGAAAATGCTTTTCGTCCCACTGCCATTCTGCATCTTATATCCTCTGTACTGCGACCATCATCTGTTATTTTACTACGCAAGTAACACAAGCCATTAAAAACTTTATTGATTCGTTGCCTATTTCAGTTCCTTCAGCATCGCCTGATTTTCGTAGACTGCATTCCATTACCCTTGTTAATGATCATCTTATATGCACCTTTCAACACACTGTCCATTCTGTTCAATTGCTTCTCCAGGTCCTTCGCTGTCTCTGACAGAATTACAATGTCATAAGAAAAACGCAAGGTTTTTATTTCTTCACCCTAACCTTAATTCCTTCTCCGAATTTCTCCTTGCTTTCCTTTATAGCTTCCTCAATGTAAAAATTAAATAACATTGGGGAAAGGCTGTAAACCTGTCTGACACCCTTCCCAACCTCTGCATCCCTTTCATGCTCTTCAACTATGATAACAGCTGTCTGATTTTTGTACAAGTTGTAAATAACCTTCCGTTCACTATATTTTACTCCTGCTGATTTCAGAATTTGAAAGAGTGTATTCCAATCAACATTGTCAAAAGCTTTCTCCAAATCTACAAAAGCTAGAAATGTAGGTTTGCCTTTCCATAATTTATCTTCTAAGATAAGCCGTAAAGTGAGGATTGCCTCCCGTGTTCCTACATTTCTACTGAATCAAAACTGGTCTTCCCCAAGATCGGCTTCTATCAGCTTTTGCATCCTTCTGTAAAAATTCGTGTTAAAATTTTGCAACCATGACTTATTAAACTGTTGGTTCTGTTATTTGCACGCCTGTCTGCACCTAATTTTTTTGGAATGAGGATTATTACATTTTTCTTTAAGTTTGAGGGCAATTTCCCGTCTCATACATCTTACGCACCAGGTGGAATAGTTTTGTCATGGCTGGCTCTCCCAGAGACTTCAGTAGTTCTGAGGGACTGTCGTCTACTCCAGGGGCCTTGTTTCTACTTTTCTTCTCTCAGTATAGTATCTCCTATTTCAACTTCATTTACAACCTCTTCATTTCCTGCAATATTGTCTCCAAGTTAATTGCCTTTGTACAGCCCCTCTCTATGCTCTTTCCACCTTTCAGTTTCCCTTCTTTACTGAGAACTGGTCTTTCCATCTGAGTTCTTTATATAGATACAGCTGCTTTTCTTGTCTTCAAATGTTTCTTTTATTTTCCTGTACGTGGTATATATTTTTCCCCTATTTTTACATTCTTCTACAGGCTTGCTTTTGCCTTCTAGCCACTCCTGCTTAGCTGTTTTACACCTCCTATCAATCTCATTTCTTAGTCGTCTGTACTCCATTTCGCCTGTTTCATTTACTGCATTTTTATATTTTCTCCTTTCATCAGTTAAATTTAGTGTTTCCTGTGATATCCAAGATTTTTTTGAAGGTCTTGCCTTTCTACATATTTTGTCCTCTGCTGCCTTTATTATTTCATCTCTCAATTCTATCTGTTCTTCTTCTACTCTTTTATTTCCCCCCGTTTCTGTCTATAATCATTTAAAGTCACTGTATGTTCATTTGTGTTAATTGCGACCACCAAAATCTGCTTAATGTGTTATACCACTTAATTCGGTTAAAGAAATGTGTGATCTTAGGAACTATGAAACCGAAAATCAAAAGGAAAGGACGTACACCTTCCACAGCAGATATACCGCACTTATGTCTTTATGGACCCTCTGTATGGCTGGTAACAAACAAATCAGCCTGATTTATTCATAATTGTTTCTTTCCAATAGCCTTGATTTTCAGAGACTATTATTTCTATTACCTGAGTGCAGCAGGGCAATAAAATTTCACACTGTGAAAATGATACTTAAACTGCTGAAAATGTATAACTTTGGTGAAAACGAGTTGAAACGACCGAGACTAAACCAAATATTTATATTAGTAACTAAACATTTCCGTTGGCTGATATTTCCACGTTGAGTAGTATTATTAATAATTTTATTTCTTGCCATCTCTCCCCTTGTCTTAAACTCGTTTATAACGCTTCATTTGATCCACGGTCCATGCATTGAACATTCTTCGTTATCCCTGTACAGAAAGAAGTACTTTTAACAAATAAAACATTTGGACACTTGTTCTTAATGTATCCTACCATATTTGAAGTGCCTCTACCTTTTCTATGACATTAATTTGTTGACTAGTGTGATTTCAAGCTCCCCTAGTGAGTAAACACAGCTTTGAATCTAATACCGAAGAACGGAGCGTCATGTTAGACTCTCGCTGTTTCGGGGCAATCGATCATCCTTCCAGTTTTAATCACCTTGCTATGGATTTCCTTGTCATTCTCAACACGGTATCCCCATCTAAATTAATCCTCCATTACAGACACTGAAGCGCGTGATGAAGTGTTCGTGCGCCCAAAATTTCCTCCTCTCACGCCGGTGGAGAAACGATAGCATAACGGAAGCTGCGGACAATTAAAAACAGATTGTCAAATATTTCACGCTCTCGCAGGTAGAAATACGACGTTGAAAAAGGAAATTAAATATTACTACTACGCGAGAAACATATTTGTTTTTTAGAAGAATTATTGAATGATATGCATTAGAGTAAATCGGTACTTACTCTCTAACAACATATGATAGACGAGTAGGGGCTTAGATACTGTCGACAATGAGGTCAGCCGAGATATGACAGTAAGTGAGATAGGAAAATGACAGGAACAATATACACGATGTCACAAATCAACCCAGAGTACCATTCGTTTTACGGAATCCTACATCCGCTTTGACGAAAACGGATGTGAAGTATTGATCCAGAAATGCCAGGTCAGTTCCTTTGACAACTTAGCCCAGCTGACGGGTTGTATGCTATAGTCGTACCCTACCATGGTTTAGAAAAAAAGTAAGGGGTGGCGTCTTTTATAATTTAATTTCTTCTTTATGTTTTAAAAATATAATACAACATTTGATTATCATCTTATGGCATTTACGATGAAATTGTTATAATTTATCACACAGATCAAATAAGGCTTGTGCTGTCCAATGTTAGCAAGCATCATGATCAGTAGACTACCCATCCTTAATACTTCACCTGCAGTGACCCCTCGTGACAGTATATTTTGAATATTCACAATTTTTTAGTCTTAGATCAACTTGGAAGTGTGAATTAGCGTGTACTTGATAAGTCACAATTATGACACATTTATACAACTGAGGCCACTGCCGATGCTAATGATAATAGTAATATGCATTACTGTCTGACAAAAATAAAGTGCGGATATTGTTGTTTGTTACTCAATTACGTACAGTTTATAGAAAGAATAAAATTATTTGTAGATTTTCGCTACTCTTTGTTGTCTGAGCCATATAAAAATATTCTCAAAATATTATTGCTAATATGTCTCTTTTACTAAAGCACGAAAATGGCATAGTTACTTCTTATGAAATATCAAGTCTGCCCACACAATATATCTCATATGTGACTTAAGCAGATTGTATTTTGTTTGCCAAAGTTGATTTCTCATTCATTCTACCATTGACATGTCAAAAGTGATAGACTGAAGTAGAAGTCATACATGTGAGTTCGTGTTTTAACGTGCTACTATATAAAAGCACCCGCACTTGATATTTCTCATGTTCGAATACTTCTTTCCATTGCCGTTTTGAGACACAAAACTGTCTAAGACAATGAAGTAGAATAGAAACTGTACTTGCTGCTCATTTCACTTACAGTAATCTAAGCTGTGCCAAAAGGGTGCTCCTAAGCACTTCCTTGAATATCGTGACATACTCCGGAAAATATTTGGGACAAGAAATAACGAAAAAGACATTGAATGTCGCAGAATCGGTTACAAATGCAAAGATGAGGAAACAAGCTAACAACTTGATGACTTCGACGGAACATACATGCTGAATATTGATAGTCACGCGCTTTTCAGAATATCTTGACGGCTATTACCGACAAAGCGTACTTGAATGACATTTAATTATGAGAGATACTAAGAAGGGTAACGCTTTCTAAAGAAATCCTCTCTTCATCCAAAATAACAGTTTGTTACAGCTACTTGAGAATGAGAGAACAATGGCTGAAAATGGAATGAAATTTTACCATTATCTTAAAATTCGGTTGTACTTGATTCATAAGGAAATGACGACATGCTAGTTGCGCATGCTAGAAAGCTTCTTACAAGATGCACAGCCGAGCTTTGCTCCTAACCCTAATGCCTAGTTTTAAGAAGTCTAGATGAGTAGTTAATTGGTATAGCGCCATAGATTTAAGTTCAAATGTTTGTATAGCTTATAGGACTTAACTAAGGGGTCATCGGTCCCTAAACTTACAAACTACTTATGAACTACCTAACGCTAAGGACGGCACAAATGTCCATGCCAGAGGGGAGGATTCCAACCCCCGACCGTAGTGGCCGTGCAGACCGTGACTGCCGCGCCGCAGTCCCCACGGTCACCGCAGCCGGCCTAGATTTAAGTGCAGTCTATTTCTGAATATCTCATCTATGTTCTATTTCTGAATATCTCATCTATGTTCTGTTAATAGCACTGAAATAAAATTATTAAATAAATCTGCATGGTGTCAGTAATAATGATTTTCACATAGTCTTGTGCTCGTACATAGCAATGGCTATTGATGAGATGGTTTAAAACGGTCAGAACGAAGCTGAGGCGTGATAAGCACGTACAAAAGAAACTATGATATACCCGTTATCGTGACAGAAGGTGTCGGGCCTGTTGATGTCGGAGTAAAGCGCTGTACTAGAAACGGATAGATCGCTGTTTGGAAACCGGTTCGGATGCCGAGGTCTTCAGTCTCCGTTTTATCCAAGCCTTCATCTACATTTTCGAATAGCTCGCGGAAAGAAAGAACACCTGAAACTCTTCGTTCGGGCTCTGATTTCTCGTATTTTATTTTGATGATCATTTATACCTATGTAAGTGGGAGTCAACAATATATTTTCGCATTCGGAGGAGAATGTTGGCGATTGGAGTTTCCTAAGTGGACCACGCCGCAGCGGTATACGCCGTTCAAAAAATGTTCAAATGTTTGTATAGCTTTTGGGACTTAACTACGGGGTCATCAGTCCCTAAACTTAGAAACTACTTATGAACTACGTACGAACTAGGACAGCACAAATATCCATGCCCGAGGGGGGATTCGAACCCCCGACCGTAGTGACCGTGCAGACCGTGACTGAAGCGCCTCAGTCTCCTCGGCCACCGCGGTCGGCTATACGCCGTTTTTGTAATGATTCCCACCCCAGATCCTGTATCATTTCCGTGACGTTGTCTCCACTGTATCGTGACAATACAAAACGAGCTGCCCTTCTTTGGACTCTTTCGATGTCTTCGCGAATCAATAATTCAGCGCAAACTTCCTAGTGATTTGGAAAAAGCACATGTTACTTCCGTTTATAAGAAAGGTAAAAGAACTGACCCACAAAATGACAGGCCAATACCTTTCCTGTAGAATTTTGGAGCATATTCTTAGTTCGAATATAGTAAATTTCCTTGACACGGGAAAGCTGCTTTCTGTGAATCAGCACGGGTTTAGGAAATATCGTCCATGTGAAACTCAGCTTGCCCTTTACTCACATGACATCTTGAGAGCCATAGATGAAGAGCAACAGACAGATTGAGTTTTTTCACGATTTCTAAAAGGCATTTGCCGCGGTGCCACAATGCAGGCTGCTAACGAAGATGCGAGCATATAGAATAGGTTCACAGATTTGTGACTGGATGGAAGGCATCCTAAGTAATAGAAAACAGTACGTTGTTCTAGACGGCGGGTGTTCATCAGAGACGAACGTATCCTTATGCGTGCCCCAGAGGAGTGTGATAGGATCGCTATTATTTTTTATCTATATAAATGATCTCATGGACAGAGTAACTTGTAATTTGCGGCTGTTTTCTGATGATGCTGTGGTGTATGGGAGGGTGTCGTCTTTCGTTGACTGTAATAGAATTCAGGGCCGGCCGCGGTGGCCGAGGGGACTGAGGCGCTCCAGTCACGGTCTGCACGGCCATTAAGGTCGGGGGTTCGAATCCCCCCTCGGGCATGGATATTTGTGCCGTCCTTAGTCTTAGGTAGTTCATAAGTAGTTTGTAAGCTTAGGGACTGATGACCCCGTAGTTAAGTCCCATAAGTTCTACAAACATTTGAACATTTGAATAGAATTCAGGATGAGTTAGAAAAAATTTCTAGTTGCTGTGAGAAATGGCAGCTAGCTCTCAATGTAGAAAAATGTAAGCTGATCCTACGAGTAGGAAAAACAATTCCATAATGTTGGAATACAGTATTAGTAGTGAGCTTCATGATGCAGTCGCGTCGTTTAAATAACTAGGCTTAACGTTGCAGAGCGATATGAAATGGAACTAACATGTAATGACAGTTGTGAGTAAGGCAGACAGACGACTTCGGTTTATTGGTTTATTGGGAGAATTTTGGAAAAATGTACTTCTTCTATAAGGAAGACCGCGTATAAAAGCTTGTACGACCACATCTTGACTATTGCTCAAGTGTTTGGGACCTGTAGCAGATTGTTTTAAAGAAAGACATAGAAGCAGTTCAGAGGCGAGCAGCTAGGGTCGTTGCTGGTAGGTTCGACCAAAGCGCGAGTGTCATGGAACTACTCCGGGAACTCAAATGGTTGCTGGAGGAAAAACGACGTGATTTTCTAGAAATTCTGTTGAGGAAATTTTTGAGGGTCGAAATTTGAAGCTGAATGTAGAACGATCTTCCTCTCGCCTACTTATATTTCGCGTAATCATCACAAAGACAAGATAAGAGAAATTACGTCTCATACGGAGGCATGTAGACATTATTTTTTCCCGCGTTTTATTTGGGAGTGGAATAGGAAAGGAAATGCCTAATAGTGGTACAGTGTACCCTCCGCCACGCACTTTACCGTGGTTTGCGGAGTGTATATGTAGAAGTATAGAAAACCGATCGGTAAGAATTTAGTTGAAATTATCAGTTGTTTTTTTCTCCGTTCGGTATTTGTAATATTGGCGCCAAAGAACAACCCAACCGTTTGGAATAAAGGACGGTTACTTTATGAAAGCCTATAACAGAGTTGCGAAAGAGATTTAATGTAATTTTAAAATGTGTTTGGTGCCACGTGTTTGGTGCTATGCTCGATTTGCGAGACTCGTGCGGAAGGAAGGAATGACTCTAAGGCAAGGGTACATTACTTTACTTATTTTAAAATTGTAATGTATTTTTTTTTTACTTAATCTATGTTCATTTGTGTTTGTGACAGTGCAAGGAGCACGCTTTTTGAACTCGTACCATGTTAGTAGTTTTCTTGGTCTCTTATCCAATAGTGTAGTTAAATAATAAAAGAATTCATTGAAAGCCGTGTGGTTTGAAAGTGAATAAAAAATTTTAACTGCCACTTTCCGCCCGCCATAGTATCATTGTGTGGCAGTACCGACTGAGTATTATGCTGTCGACGGGACGTTAAACCCTAAGCTTCCTTCCTTTTTCTGAGTGTTATGATTTGTGTTAGGAGGTCCATTTTAAATTGATAATGCAATACTTGTGTCCAAAATGTTAATTGCTAAACCAATCTAAATTAATAAATGGAACTGTTAATGATTAAACCAATCTAAATTTATAAACGGGAATAAGTTATTCAATGCAATTCTTGTTGTTAGTTATAATGAGAGAACCCTCTATCATTTAAAAGTAATAAAACAAAAGCAAAAAATGGGCATAGCAAAAGTTCTCCCCTCCACTCGGATTCTGGTCGTAAAATTGCGGTACCGTACTAATGAGCGTTATCCGTTGCGCACACAATTACATAATTTGAGGGGATTTTTAGTAAAGATTTTCGCCATGAATCTTATCATAAAATTGCTACTACGGTTCCATCACGACCATAATCGAGGTATTGAGATTCATAATAAAACATAAAATATTCCCATAGAAAGTTAACAAGTTTAATCAGCGTAAGTGCAGGGTAGCTTGCAACATAGAGGTGCGATTAGCTTACTGGCCATGGGAGAGCTTCGACATCCTGTAGACAGTGCACACAGACACACACACACACACACACACACACACACACACACACACATGTCTTGTGTGGGCGAAAATGATCTTGTTGGAACACTGTCCCACGGTTGTGTGCAATTAGTGGTAGGACGTGAGGACGCAGAATTTCTGTGACGTATCGCTGTACAGAGGCAACACTAGAGTTGAGCTGAACGAATATAATACGGCTTGGCACACAATGATGCCAGGCGTTACACCTGTGTGAGTCTCTCCAAAATTGTTAGGATGTGATCTCTGCCCTAGACATAGCCAAGCCCATACATAAAGGTGATCGGAGGATATAGAGTAGTGGGATTCATCACGTCATTTGTCATTTGTCCATGCTCCAAGTCAAGGAAAATTGTGGCGACAGTTTTCTGGAGTCAATGGCAACGGTCTCCTGGGGCAATACATCTGCAGCTACATAAACACGAATCGCATTTAAGTTCATGACAGAGGTTTAATCAAACCGATTTTATGACACATCTCTACTGTTCCATCCTGTAATAGCTAACGGGAAAAAGGAACATTTCAGTCTTCCCATTTTACATCTGATTACTCTTGTTTTATTACGATGATCATGTCTCCCTGTGTACGTGGGAGGAAACAAAACATGTTCGTTTTCAGAAGAGAATGTTACTAAAACAAATTTTACAAATAGATCTCCCCACAACGAATGACGCATTTTCCACCGCAGCTCGTGCATTATTTCTGTGACGCACTCTAACCTGTACTGGGATAATACAAAACGAGCTGCCCTTCAGTAAACTTTCTCTATATTATCCTCAGTTCCACTTGGTGGGGTCCCACAATGCGCAGCAATACACCATAATACGACTCATAAGTGTAATGTAGGCCGTTTATTTAGTAGAACTGTTGTGGTTTCAATTATTCTGCCAGTGAAACGTATCTTCTGGTTCGCCTTCCCTACGATACTTTCTATGTGAATTTTCCAAATAAGGTTGTTCATAATTGTAATAGGTAATGCGTTGATTTTACTAACTGTAGATATGACTGATTTCCCATGTAAATTAAATTGAAATTATTTCTCTTGGTGCTCATATGGTTGACTTCGCTCTTGACGTTAATGAGGGTCAATAGACATTTTTTACTATGCAGATCTTTTATCTAAATTGTTTTGAAGCTGCTTCTGATCTTCTGGTAACTTTACTAACCGATTAATGACATATCATCGGCGAAAAGTCAAAGAGAGCTGTTCTGATTGTTTCCCAATTCGTCTATAAAGGTAAGGAACTCTAGGTGCCCTATCACACATCTCTGAGGAACGCAGAATATGACTTAGTTTTACTCGATGATGTTCCTCCAGTTACTATGAACTGTGTCCTTTCTGACAGGAAATCGCGAATCCGACTGCACACCTGTGGCTATATTTCACAAGCACTCATTTTGATTGGAAGGCGGTTGTGAGGTACAGCGTCAACAGCCTTCTGTAAATGTAGAAAAATGAAATCGTTTTGAGATTCAGTGTCGATAGCACTCCTCACTTTACGTGAATAAAGAGCTAGTTGTGTTTCCCATAATCGGTACTTTCTGAATTCGTGTTGACTATGGGTCAATAGGTCCTAAGCTTCGAGTTAGTTCATAATTTTCAAAAAAGTATTATGTTCTAAGATCCTGTTGCAAATAGACGCCAGTGATATAGGCCTGTAATTTTGCGGGCCACTCCCGCTGCCTTTCTTGATTATGGGAGTGACCTTTACGACTAATCTGACCGAAGTCTCGAACCTTTCGTTCTATATGATGGGGCGTATGGGACTATTGCATCAGCCTACTCCGAAAGGAATCTAACTGGTAAACAAGCTGGCCCGGGAGACTTGCTAGTCTTCAGTGATTTAAGTTACTCCAGGCATATCTGCTTCTAAATTTCGCAGGTTGACAGCTTTTATTGATTCGAATTCTGCAGTTGTTGCTTCGTCTTCTGTGGTGAAGGAATTTCGGAAAGCTGTGTTCAGAAATTCTGCTTTAGCACAAATGTCATCAGTATTAACACCGTTGACTGTTCAACTGTTTGTTAAGCTTATGGGACTTAACTACGGGGTCATCAGTCCCTAAACTTATAAACTACTTATGAACTACTTACGAACTAGGACGGCACAAATATCCATGTCCGAGGGGGGATTCGAACCCCCGACCGTAGCGGCCGTGCTGACCGTGACTGGAGCGCCTCAGTCACCTCGGCCACCGCGGCCGGCACACCGTTGACATTGTGTAGTGAAGGTATTGATTGTGTATTGCCGCTTGTATACTGTTCATATATCTAGACTTTCCTTGGATTTTCTACCAAATTAAGTGCAGAGTTTCGCTGTGAAAAGAGTAGTAAGATTCTCGCACTTATGTTCGCGCTAAATACTGAGTTTGTGTAAAGGATTGCCAGTCTTGGAATTTTGTGTCTGTTTACTGTTGACCTGTATTTTTCTTTGCCTTTGAAAGAGTGATATTTACAGTTTTTTGTACTGTGGCGGGTCAAGCCCCTCTTTTGTTAATTTATTTGGTATAAATCTCTTAATAGCTCTCCATATTACTTCTTGAAATGTAAGCCACGTCTGTCTACACTTACACTGTTGTTTCGAAAGAGTGGAGATTCTTTCTAAAGAAATCGTTAAGAGAATTTCTATGTGCTTTTCATTTTTGACTAATTTCGGCCCCTTTACGATATCCACATGTTTACCAACTCCTTCCGTTTTGATGCGCTTTATTAGCTCTCGATTTTTAGTTGCTAGTAGGTGAAGTATATGATTCTACTGGGTTCATGAATTGATTGCTGGAGATAATTTTCAGTACAATTTTGGACGATTTTTGATGCATGCCTCCGGTTTTGAACATGTACTTTTGCCAACATATTGAGGTAGGTTACTGTATATGCTGTTGATACGTCTTTGAAAATTGATCCAAGCTTTCTCTATACATAGAATCGTCTGAGTTAGGGGGTCGGTAAAAATAACCAATTATTAATTTATTCTGGTTGTCAGATATACCCTTTACCCATACCAACCTACAGATGCTATCTACTTCAATTTCGCTACAGGATAAACCACAAGTACGGCACCACATATTTTCTTCCATTTATGCTTTCTGAACACGATTTGCCCCATTGTAGAAATTTCTGATGAACTTATCTCCAGCTTTAGCCAGTTTTCTCTACCTATAATAATTTGTGCTTTAGTACATCCTAATCGCGCTTGGAGCTCTGGTACTTTCCCCACCCGGCTGCGGCTATTTACAACAGTTGGACCAATGATTTTTTTATGTGTGCGCGAGCTATATGTGACCTGTAAAAAGTAAGAATGGGATCCTCTTTATGTGTTCCCTTGGCAGTCTATACTAAAAACCCACCTTTAGCACGCCTCAGGACCTCCGCTATCCAGGTAGCGTGTAGCGGACGACTGAAATATTGTAAGGACCCCGGAACATCACCACTTACGGCACAAGTCGAGGAATCTACAGTCTACGTGGTTGTAGAAGAGTCTGAGTCTGTGATTCAGATCCACCACTCGGCATTGTACCAGAGGTCCGGTGTTGAGGCTGTTAACTATGCTGCATACGGTGAACTCCTGCAAGCGTGACTGCCAGTTTTTACCACTTTCAGGTAGCCGCTCAGAACTGGACAGAATATCTTGCGATCCAAAGCGACACGCATCGTTGGTTCCTACAGCAGTCACCACCTGCAGGTGGCTGCATCCTTTACACTTCATAACATCCGGAAGGACCCGTTCCACATTTGGAACGACTCCACCCGGCGTGCACACGGAGTGCACACTGGTCTTCGTCGCCTACCTAGCAGCCACATATTCAAGGAGCTCAATTACGCGGCTAACGTTAGAGCTTTCAACTATAAGGAATCCCACCCTATGCGAATGCTCAGATCTTTCAGGCTGAGGTAACCACTGTACAAACGACACCATTAACATTGTTCGGAATAGATAGCGCCTCGAATCTGTTGGAAAGACGAACCGGGAAGCCTCATTATCGGTTCCCCGAGAAGTCTTTCGCTATCTGTACTGGGCAACCTCACATGCGAGCACGTGTAGGGTTTCTGCATCATTGCAGGGAGTAACAGAGCTGTCCGCAGTCGTTAGCTGATCGTTGGACACATCAGACGAGATGGATTTCTCCTGTTTCTCCACGACCAGCACAAAACTTCGGTCCCAATATACAATAGCCTCGAGCTGTCCTACTGGTGTTAACTCCGCTTGAAACAGGGATCGAAGTATTCACCAACTCAACTCACATCCACACACAAGAGCCATAGTCTGTACCCATGACCACAGTACCCCGAATAACGAACGGCCAAAAGCACGCGTTGTAGAATTCTGCAGTAGTCAGTTGTATAAACGCGAGAAATGCACCAAGAAGTAAGAAAATTACGCAGATGTCCAAAAACTTAGTATTATGAGGGGGAGTTGGAAAATAAGTTTCCTCTGTCAAGTGTGGGTAGTGTTGTGTAAGGAAGGAAAAAATAGAATGAGACATTAAAGGTAAGACATATCTTTATTTTTTTTTTTACATAATTTCCAAGTACATTGAGACATTTGTCAAAGAACTTTATAAATTTCAAAAAGCCGTCCTGCAAAAATAATCAGGGCGTTGCATACGGAGGAAGCGTTGAAGGGCTATGGCAAAAGACGACACAGCAGGTGAACGCGCACGTGCAAGACACCGGTACACTAATGGGTAGAGGTAGATGGCAATGCATTCTGTTTCTGATTGTGACGAGGGATAAAACGTGGCTCCACCATTACACACCCGAATCGAAGGCCGCATCCATGGAGTGGAAACATCAGTCATCACCTGTCCGAAAGAAGTTCAAAAGCACTCCGTCTGCAGGTAAAGTACTACTCACCGCGCCGGCCGCGGTGGCCACGGAGACTGAGGCGCTCCAGTCACGGTCTGCACGGCCACTACGGTCGGGGGTTCGAATCCCCCTCGGGCATGGATATTTGTGCCGTCCTTAGTGTAAGGTAGTTCGTAAGTAGTTTGTAAGTTTAGGGACTGATGACCCCGTAGTTAAGTCCCACAAGCTTAACAAACATTTTAACATTTGAATTTGAACTACTCACCGTTTTCTGAGACGCCCAAGGAGTTTTGTTGCTGGTCTATTTGGAGCAGCCATGGCCAACATTTCCTCCCGAAGTAACAGAGGAAGAGTAGCTCTGTAATGTGGTCGAAGAAAGGCGAAACTAGCAAATCATATAATGTTTAGGTAACAATCAGTGTCTGTATGGCGGAATCACTACGCGAAGCTGTAGAAAATATCCAAAACAAGAATCGAAGAAAAACTTAGTAATTCAAAAATGTTCAAATGTCTATTAAGCTTATGGGACTTAACTACGGGGTAATCAGTCCTAAACTTACAAACTACTTAGGAACTACCTTATACTAAGGACGGCACAAATATCCATGCCCGAGGGGGGATTCGAACCCCCGACAGTAGTGACCGTGCAGACCGTGACTGGAGCGCCTCAGTCCCTGCGGCCACCGCGGCCGGCCTTAGTAATTATGTGACCCAAATTTGATTTTATTAGTATTGTACATGCACACTCGTCATATATACTGTAGGCTTCTTCTGAAAGATATGTGGTTCATAAATGAACTAGTATCATAAATGTGATATTTTAAAAATAATTTAATGTAAGGGCTATACAGTCTCATTCTTACAAGTAAATATTTTTTTGTTAAAACACAAATAAAAGACTAAGAAAAAATGATTGGATTTAGGTGCACTGCCCCCCAGTTCCTCTGAAAAGATGCGGGTGCACTACTTCCCCCACCACAGCAATGCCTGCAGCATGTGTGGGATTCAGACGCCTATGTGCCAAACACTCCAAGGTGGAAACGAAGGAAGGCATTTTTTATAACACAATAAGGATACTAAGTGGAGATGGTGATGTCGTAGAGTACTTTTATAATCGGGATTTTAGCACTAATATATATATTTGCCACGTCTTTTCATTCGCCAAAGCATTGACTTTATTCTTTAATGAAATAACCACATTATGCAGTATTCATGTGATTAGGAGAAATACATATCTTTCTTGAAAAAGAAAACCATTTCCATTAAGCTGTTTAACATATTTGGAAACATTTATTGAATGCCTTAAAGAGAAAGGATAATTTTCGACACCTCAAGCTCAAAACAATAGACATATTATCTAACGTCAATTATATCACTGCGAAACAAACGTGAAGTGTAGAATTATATGATAATTTTGTATATAGCTAACACTTACAAAACAGAAATGCAGATTATTTTTAAACATATATATGTATGGTGTGAACTGTGCTGTCAAACTGTAATAAGTGCAAATAATATAGTGCACAAAACATAACATTTGAAAGTATCAAAAAGCATAAAATACAGTTTTAGCCTGGTTGACTGTAACGGCGTTCCTTCTCTTCCTGCTCGCCACTGTGCCCCCCCCCCCCCCACACACACACAAAAAAAAAAGGCTCACTGAGTGAACGCAACACTCAAAAATGTTCAAATGTTTGTATAGCTTATGGGACTTAACTACGGGATCATCAGTCCCTAAACTGACAAACTACTTACGAACTAGCTAACCCGAAGGACGGCACAAATATCCATGCCCGAGGGCGGATTCCGACACCACCTAGAAGACAAGGCCTTACAACAGGCCGTGCCTACGTCACACTTAGAGACCGCGGCCGCCATCTGACTGGCAAGCCGCTGCGCGGCGGTGGGCGTGCCCCAGCCAACAGCCAGTGAGGTGGCGTCCGCGGCCTCTAAGTGTGACGTAGGCACGGCCTGTTGTAAGGTCTTGTCTTCTAGGTGGTGTTGCGGATTCGATCCCCGACCGTAGTGGCCGTGCAGACCGTGACTGACGCGCCGCAGTCCCCTCGGCCACCGCGGCCGGCGTGCCCCACATGCCGCCCGCGGGCGGGCGCACGGGCTTAGCGAGGGCAATGTTTGGCCATGCCTGATTTCGAGGATACAACCACTGTACTGTGCCACCCTCTCGAAATTGAAAGATGTGATTCGGAAAAAGCGCCAACGGGAACGCAAAACTATATTGCAATTCTTGGTTGGGAGCGCCTTCACACTCCGCCATACTGTCCTGATCTCGCACCAAATAACTTCCATCTGTTTCCAGCTTTGAAGAAGATTCTCGGCGGAAGACGCTTTGGAAGCAATGCCGACCTCAAACAAGCCGTTCAACGGTTCTTTCGTATGCAATGCCCTGATTTTTTTCTGGACGGCTTTTTTAAGCTTATGTAGCGGTATGAAAAATGTCTCAACGTACTTGGAAATTGTGTAGAAAAATGAAGATATATCTCATTTTTAATATCTCATTTTCTTTCATACACAACTCTGACCATTGTCGACAGGAGTAACTAAAACGATTTGGTGGTATAGGCGATACAAATACGCAGTTATCACACCACACGGTTTTAAAAAACGAGAGAGTGGACCTACTGACCTGTACCAATTCAAGCTACAACCGAAACAAAGGCAAAAGACTGTCTTCGTATACACAAAGTAAGATAGCATTGCTATATACAGGGTGGTCCATTGATAATGACCGGGCCAAATATTTCACGAAATTAGCATCAAACGAAAAGAATTACAACGAACAACACTTTCTAGCTTGAAGGGGGAAAACAGATGGCGCTACGGTTGGCCCGCTAGATGGCGCTGCCATAGGTCAAACGGATATCAGCTGCACTTTTTTTAAATAGCTACCCCGTTTTTTATTACATATTCGTCTAGTACGTAAATAAATATGAATGTTTTATTTGGAACACTTTTATCGCTTTGTGATAGACGGCGCTGTAATATTCACAAACATATTGCTCGTAATTTTAGACGAATAGTGGGTAACATTCAGATTTTGAAACTAAAACACAGAACGCAGGTGCGTTTGAACTTTATTTCGATTGTTCCAAAGTGATACATGTACTTTTGTGAAATTATCATACATTACGAGAACGCATGCTGTTACTGTGTGATTACTTGCAATTACCTCATGACTTCAATAAATGCTCAAAATGATGTTATTCAGTGCATTTGGCAATACGTGTAACGAAATTCCTCTCAACAGCGAGTAGTTCGCCTTCAGTAATGTTCTCATCAGGCGTTGTCGGTGAATCACGATAACAAATGTCCTTCAATTTTTCCCCACAGAAAGAAATCCGGGGATGTAAGATCCGGTGAACGTGCGGGCTACGGTATGGTGCTTCTAAGACCAATCCGCCTGTCATTAAATATTCCATTTAAGACCTTTTCAACTGCACGCGAGCCATGTGCCGGACATCCATCATGTTGAAAGTACATCGCCATTCTGTCATGCAGTGAAACGTCTTGTAGTAAAATCGGTAGAACATTACGTAAACATTGCACCATTTAGATTGACATCGATAAAATAGGGGCCAATTACCCTTCCTCCCATAATGCCGCACCATACATTAACCTGCCAAGGTCGGAGCCATCTTGGATTTTATGTTGCCCAATAGCGCATATTATGCCGGTTTACGTCACCTCTATTTGTGAATGACGCTTCGTCACCAAAAAAAAAAAAAAAAAAAAACTATTTTGTGCCAAGTGGCAAAACTGTATACGAAGTTCAAAGTCTTCGCCATGCAAATCTTGGTGCATAGAAATGTGGTACAGGTGAAACTTATGTTGATGTAGAATTCTCAGCACCAACGTTTTTCAGATTCCCGATTCTCGCTCAATTTGTCTGCTACTGATGTGCAGATTAGCCGCAATCATAATTTGTTGCAGGTCGTGGTTGAGGTTTCACTTGTGGCTGAACACATCCTGTCTCTTTAAATAACGTTAACCGTCCGACGAAATGTGCGGACACTTGGATGATATCTTCCAGGATAACGATCAACATACATAGCACAGACCCGTTGGGCATCATCACAATTTGCCATACATAAATACCATATAGACCTGTTCTGCTATTAGTAAAAGGTCCATTTTAACACGAGTAATGTATCACTAAGCAAATACCGTTCGTACTGGCGAAATATTGCGCGATACCACGTACTTATACGTTTGTGACTGTTACAGCGCCATCTATCACAATGCGAACAAAATGTGTTCCAAATAAAACATTCATATTTATTTACGTACTAGACGAATATGTAATAAAATAAGTGTACCTATTTTAAAAAATGCAGTTGATATCCGTTTGACCTATGGCATCGCCATCTAGCGGGCCAACTGTAGCGCCATTTGTTTTCCCCCTTCAAGGTTGAAAAGTTTGGTTCTTTGTAGTATTTTAATTTGAAGCTTATTTCATGAGATATTTGGCCCGGTCACTATCAATAAACGAATCTAACGAATTTGAGTGTAATACACATTAGAGTACACAATATATTTAGAAACTGAAAGAAAAAAGTGCATAGAAAAATCATATTGCTCTACGTCTCTTGTAATCAGAAGCCGATAATACTTAAGAGATATGAAGGTGCTTTGTTTGTAAATCTATCGGACCAAACTGCGTGGTCATCAGTCCGTAGCTTACAAACTACTTAAACCTAGGTAAACGAACCTAAGGACAAACACACACATCCATGCCCTAGGGAGGACTCGAACCTCCACGGCGAGCAATCGCGCGCTCCGCAGCGAGACGCTTTAGACCGCTCGGCTACTCCACCGCGGCGAAGGTGCTTTCTCCTGTGTACCTGACGGCAGCTATCCGGCATGTGTGAATCCTCGTGACACTGTGCTGGAACTCATACGATAATCTATTGTTTCCAGGGTATCTTGGCGGATGATTGGTGCCATTGTCACTGTGGAATCCTGTATGGCTTGGCTCACTTCGCTCGTAAATGAGTAGATGCCCACATGTACCCATTGATTCCATCATCGGGCAAAATAATAATAACAATAAAAAAATATAAAAAAAGAAACCATGCTTCTAATATTATACTGTCCTGCAAAATTCAAGAGTAAATTTTTCGAAATTGTTCAAATGTTGGTAAATATACGGGACTTCAATATTTGGTTATTAGGCCCTAGATTACAAACTACTTAAACTAAGTTAAACTAACCTAAGGATAGCACATACACCCATGCCAGATGGAGGACTCGAACCTCCGACGGCGAATTATTTTTCTAATTATTTTTGTAAAAGATGAAAGCAATAACGTTAAAATGCATATGTTCCATATATATTTTCAGTATAGTTTAAAGTTTCTGATTGAGTGTTCTGTATGTATTATAGTCTCAGGAAGATGGCATAATGCTCCTTGTGTGGTGTCGCACAAGTATGAAGTGCGCGCCACCTACTTTCGCCGCGCGCCGCCATGCACGCACGGCGCGGCGTTCTTACGACGTCATCCACGAGCGGCCCCTGCTGCAACTCCGCTCGTGGCCACGACTGCTGCATCATTCACTTGGGAATCAGATAGGCACCAGTTAAGACTTGGCTATCGGATAGGCACTATGACTCATAAGTAGGCAGGCCTCTCTCTATCTAATCTATGTATCAGCATTCTACAGTCAAGAACTATGTAAAAGTTAAGCATTACTAAGTCTCTATGAAATATATATCTCGTTCTAATTTACTCTAGTGTTTCTAGTTTCTGCTGTCCCACTGGCTGGTCACCTCCGTACCTGCACACGCGTGCATCCTTTATTCGTGTGTCGGTCTCTTTCTACTCGGACACCGGCACCAAAGACAACCGGCGAAAACGAGACAGCTATTTTTGGAACAGCTGACAGTTTCTGTGCCGTGTTGCTCTAACTATTTATATGATATTGTGGTCTCAGGGCGCACAGTTGAAGAACATTTAGCAAACCTGGAGTGCCTTTTCAAAGTGCTGACTGCAGCAGGTCTACGTTGCAATAAAGCGAAGTGTTCGTTTTTTCAAATTGAAATAGAGTACTTAGGCTATGTGATTAATGCCCAAGGAATCCATCCCTTACAGTCCACATATTCGAGCAATGAAAGACTTGCCTCCTCCTAAGAATGTGCACGAATATGCAAGCAGTAATGGGAAAGCTGAACTATTATTTCAGGTTTATTCCCAATGCCTCTCAGACTGCAGCTCCACTGCATCGCTTACGTAGGAAAAATGTTCCTCTTGTGTGTTCTAAAGATTGCCAGGTTGCCTTTGACAAATTAAAGTCTGCACTACTCAGTAATGTATGTTTAATTCCCTTTGACCCACAGAAGCCTGTAGTGTTGGCAGTGAATGCCTCGTCATACGGACTGGGTGCAATATTGTCGCATCGTATTGGATCTCACGATCGTCCTATTGCCTTTGCATCCAAGTTACTGACGCCAACGCAACAGAATTACAGTCAGATGGAAAAGGAGGCCTTAGCAATCATTTACGGCGTCACAAAGTTTCATTATTATCTCTATCGTAGAAAATTCTATTTGTTGACAGACCACAAGCCTCTCACGTCGTTGTTCTCACCCACAAAGCCAATTCTGCCACGAACGGCACAAAAGCTTCACAGATGGTCCTTGATATTGTCTAATTATCAGTATGAGATTATGTACCGACCTACCACTAAACATGCCAACGCGGACACACTTTCCCGACTTCCGGTTGGCCAGGATGTATCGTTTGATTCTTCAGAAATGGCATGTTGTCAGATAGACTCCAGAGATGCTTCCTCTGTCGCAGATTTCCCTTTTAACTCTCGTCGGGTTGCACAGGAAACAGCTGTGGATACAGACCTAAGTGTGGTAGCACCTTTTGTTCGTTCAGGGTGGCCTGCCAGAGCCAAAGACATTGATCGGCCTCTCGTTCGACGTTATTTTGCACAACGTCATGCATTATCTTTAAGTCAGGGTGTTCTGTTGTTACATACCGACAACGACCAAACAAGAGTGATTGTTCCTCGTTCCCTGCAACGAGAAGTGTTACGCCTCCTGCATCAAGGACATTGGGGTATTGTTAGGACAAAGCAACTGGCCAGACATCGTTGTACCTGGGTTGGTATGGACGCCCAGATAGAGCGCATGACGTCACAGTGTACTGTTTGTGCGGAGCATCAGGCGGCTCCTCCGCAACGTTTCTCAGACTGGCCACGCCCCAAGGGACCATGGCAACGTTTACGCATTGACTTTGCCGGACCTTTCTGGAATAGGCGCTGGTTAATTGTTATAGACGCTTTCAGCAAGTTTCATTTTGTGATTGCCATGAATTCAACGACGGCGTCTAGCACAATCAGTGCCTTAACATCAGTGTTTTGCATCGAAGGTTTGCCTGAAACTATCGTCAGTCACAATGGACCTCAGTTTGTTAGTGCGGAATTTCAACAGTTTTGTCATGTGAATGGAGTTCAGCATATCACCACCGCACCTTTTCACCCTCAGTCCAATGGTGAAGCAGAACGTTTCGTTCGAACATTCAAGTCTCACATGGAAAAGATCATAAATCAGCACTCCAGGCAACAAGCTCTTCAAATTTTCCTGTCTACGTAAGCCACGTGACGGCCCGTCTCCTGCCGAGCTGCTACGCGGCCGCCGTCATCGCACTCTCCTTCACCTGCTGCAGCCTCCCACGCACCGAGTCGGTTCTTATGGTGCTTCGCGTGTTCAGGTTTCTACACTGGTGCTGTACAGGGTGTTCGCTGGAAACAAGAAGAGATGGATGCCGGGCATCATTCAACGCGTACTCGGTCGCAATATGTATGTTGTACGTTCTTCCACAGGGTCGGAGCTGCGGCGCCACGCAAACCAATTGCGCCTTCACAGGCCGCGCGATCCTGTCTCTGGTTTCTTGATTCCAGACCCACTTACTCAAAGTAATTTTACTGCAGTAGCCTCGCATTGCGCGGACGCCGATCCGGCGGTAGTGCCATCTAGTGACAGTGTTGTTAATCCGATGTGTGCCAATTCTGCACCCTCTGCTGCAACTCCGCTCGTGGCCACGACTGCTGCATCGTTCACTTGGGAATCAGATAGGCACCAGTTAAGACTTGGCTATCGGATAGGCACTAGGACTCATCAGTAGGCAGGCCTCTCTCTATCTAATCTATGTATCAGCACTCTGCAGTCAAGAACTATGTAAAAGTTAAGTATTACTAAGTCTCTATGAAATATATATCTCGTTGTAATTTACTCTAGTGTTTCTGGTTTCTGCTGTCCCACTGGCTGGTCACCTCTGTACCTGCACACTCTTGCATCCTTTATTCGTGTGTCGGTCTCTTTCTACTCGGCCACCGACAACAAAGACAACCGGCGAAAAGGAGACACAAAAGTGGCGACGAGGATGGGATACAAAACCCCGTATTTTTTTCCTTTTTTGTATCTCTTCATGTTGCATTATCAGGTAGTGTATGAAGTCTTCCTTTCTCTTTGGTTCTGTACACTGTATGACCCATTAGACCGAGCGAGGAGTCGCAAGTGGTAACGCACTGGACTCGTATTCGGAAGGACGGTGTTTCAAATCTACTTCCGGCCATCCAGATTTAGGTTTTCCGTGATTTTCCTAAATCACTCCAGGCAAATGTCGGGCTGGTTCCTTTGAAAGGGCGCGGCCGATTTCCATCCTCATCCTTACAAATTCGAGCGAGAGCTCCGTCTGTAATAACCATGCTGTAGACGGAACATTAAACTCTAAGCTTCCTTTCCTTTCTATGACCCATTATCCAGTTTACCGCGTTTCGTTTCGTCTTAGGATATGGAATTGTGTCGGGATTGAGGCAACCTGCTGGTGTTATTGAATTTTGCGAAGTTCTTGTGGTCAGTGCCAACGTTTGCCTCGTATACTCCCATATTTCTTTCTTGATACTGCAGACGAATATCTGTTAGTCGCTGTCGACTAAATTACATGTTTGGCACATGAGAGAGCCTTTTATGTGAATTTTATGTAGTTTGGACGTAGTCGTAGTCTTTCTGTTTACCGTCACATAGCACGTGGCCTTCACTTGTGAAGGTAAGTCAGGACTGCGGATGTTTTCGATGTTGCTTTCCAGTCGTTGTTCGGAAATTTCCATTCTATCACATTTCTTTGTTTGTCTTTCATCAATGTCTGGCATATTCCCTTGACTTTTGTCATTTTTCTTTCAGGAACTCTCGTTGGTATGTCACATTACTGTATTCATTGGAAGGAAGGAAGCTTAGGGTTTAACATCCCGTCGACAGTGTGGTCATTAGAGACGGAGTTCTCGCTCCGAGTGTTTGGGCAAGGATTGGGACGGAAAGCGGCCGTGCCCTTTCAAAGGAACCATCCCAGCATTTGCCTGGAGTGACTTGGGGAATTCACTGAAAACCTAAATCTGGATGGCTGGAGGTGGATTTGAACCACCATCGTCCCGAATGCGAGTCCAGTGCCTGTATTCGATGAGAAACTATCTGTAGTGCTGCAAAGCGTGTGATAGATGACTTACATTGATTGGCGCTCGTAGGTCTGCTAGGATAAAATGTTTCAAATGTTTGTATAGCTTATGGGACTTAACTACGGGGTCATCAGTCCCTAAACTTACTAACTACTTACCAACTAGCTTATCCTAAAGACGGCACAAATATCCATGCCCGAGGGGGGATTTGAACCCCCAACCGTAGTGGCCGTGCAGACCGTGACTGGAGCGCCTCAGTCCCCTCGGCCACCGCGGCCGGCTCTGCTAGGATAATTTCTTCCAAGAGGTGTTTAGTGAAAGAGTGGGTTGACGCCTTCCATTGCTCATATATTTGGCACACACAGAGCGGATACGCCATCTTATGCACATAATCAAGATTCAACCCACATAGTAGCGTCGGGAGGGTCAGGATGTCGTATTTGAATTTGAAAATATGTACACGAAATACAAAGTGGCCAAGAGGTGCTAGCATTCTTTGCGCTATTTCGTGAGGTATCGGGAGGACTTGAGCCACGTAGTTGACCTTCGCAATGATGTACGAGCAAATTTTCGCAGCACATCTAATTTACTTACACTGTGCAGTTGTACACATGCCCGAATCTTAGCTAATAGCGGATTATAATTCACGGCAACGGTTTGTCGAATTGCTTTCCTAAAATCGATATCGAGACGTTGCAACTTGGACATCTCTGTCAACTTTTGATGATTAGGCCAGCCCATTCCTTTGCCTATGTTCATGATGCCCGATTTACGCCAATTTACTAGTGCAACAGGTGCCGTTTCTTATGCCGTTACTATATGAAGCGAGGTGTCTATTGCATTTGTGTTATTAACGAGGAAGACAACGTCATCGGTATAACCTCGACACGATGAATTCTGACGGTGCATCTGTATTCCGTATGAACGCGCTGTCAGTGTGGTAAGCAGTTGTTCTAAGGCGATTCCAAAAAGTGGCGCCGACATGGGGCACCCTTGTGTTAAGGAGCTTTTCACCGGGCTTATGTCACCTGACCGTTCATTGACAATCACTCGTGATATGCCAATCTGTAATAAATTCTTAATTACACTGATATAATTCATGGGAAAACCTAGCGACCGCATGACGTTGAACAAATTAAGGTGATTCACTGTATCGAAAGCTTTATCAAAATCCAGGCTTACTATTCCAAATTTAATCTTGGTTGCGTCTGCCACCGATGTTAGATCGCGGTTTTCAAATAAGGTTATGGCCGGCCGCAGTGGCCGAGCGGTCTGCGGCGTGACAGTCATGGTCTGCACGGCCGCTGCGGTCGGGGGTTCGATTCCCAGCTCGAACATGGATGTTTGTGCTGTCTTTAGTATAAGGTGATGACCCCGTAGTTAAGTCCCATAAGTTCTACAATCATTTGAACATTTTTAATAATGTTTGATAGAAGACCTATCTGTCCCGACACTAGTTTGATATGGTCCAGTGACTGTATTCATTACACTTTCATCCTTTTTGCAAGAATAAGGGCAAAAAAATTATAGTCGCTCTTCAACAGAGTAGTCGGTCTCAGATTCGCGATAGCATTACTATTAGCAAGCTTTGGGATAAGACAACAAGCCCTTCACTGAACTCCTGAGTGACATATAGATCTGGTTTTATTAATTCAGTACATATGTCTATCAGTTCTGTCGTCATTTATAATCAAAAGGTTTGATAAAACTCTACAGGGAGTCCGTCACATCCATGAGATTTATTCTTGGGACTGTGGAACACCACATCATCCAAATCGTCTTCTGTTACTTGTGTTATGATTTCATCATATTGATGAGGGGTAAGTCTGTTAGTTAAATTATTTCCCAACTAGCTTATATGCCCGTGCTTTGCAACGGTTGTTAAAGAAGGGCATGTGCGTAACAATACTTAGAAATACGGTGGAGGCAGGCTTCACTTTTTGAGCTCAATGGCATCTTCCTCTATTCTAACCTCCATGATTAAAATAGTCACGAACATTTTCATTTAATTTTTCTTAACTTATTATTATGCACTGCTAAGGTCGAATCGGTATGAAACGTTCCCGCACTGCTGTGTTTGGCTATACGTCTCTGTCTCAGGTATCTAAAACGTGATTTTGTAAAACGTGCTTTTGGCAACACTTCGTGATAGCTCTATACAAAGCTACTGATTTCGCCTTCAGCTGTTTGCGCTTCACAGTTCAAAGATGTCAACAGCCAAGTCAGCTTTCAGGAATATCCTCAAGCTGACGGCAATGCGGTAGCGGTTATTAACAGTAAAGAAGAATTGTATGAAAACGCGCTGCATGATATGTCATGTTTTTACCTGTCGGACTCCCTGATTTCAAAATTAAATATCTCGAAAACAAAGATCGATAGAGGAATGCAGGAAACGGTATGTTTATTGTGAAAGCTGTAAGAAGTTTATACAGCAGTTTGAAATAATAGTTAAAAAAGCTGCTAACAGATGGCGCTGTTATCGCCATACGTAATGCCTAGTATAAATAGTGATCCGAAGCCTAGAGCGATGTTCTACTATGGAAACGTTCAAAAATGTTCAAATGTCTGTAAATCTATCGGACCAAACTGCGTGGTCATCAGTCCGTAGCTTACAAACTACTTAAACCTATGTAGACTAACCTAAGGACAAGACACACACCCATGCCCCAGGGAGGACTCGAACATCCACGGCGAGCAACCGCGCGCTCCGCAGCGAGACGCTTTAGACCGCTCGGCTACTCCACCGCGGCTATGGAAACGTGAAAGGAGGTTAGCGTACCGAAGGAAGACATTAAAACCATGTACTCCATTGAACAACGCGTTTTTGTGGTGCTAGAGTACCACAGGTTAGAAGAGAATCCTTCGTCACAAGGCGAAGTTTTCAAGCACGATGTAATGTTCCAAAAGGACCCGATGCGAAAACCATTCATACGCTCTTCGCAAAATTTCAACGAACAAGTAGCGTAACTGATGATCTAGTGGGGCATGTTGGTCGCAAGAAAACCGCAGTTACGCCTGAAAATATCGCCACAGTTTCTGGATTTATTCAGCGTAATCCAATGTCATCCGTCCGTAGAATTGCATCTGAGACTGGTTTGAAGCGTTCCAGCACGCAGAAAATACTGAGAAAGAGCCTACACATGTTTCCATTCAAAATTCAAACGCACCAGGCTATACCCGTATGACCTGTGCAACAAAGGGTTGCTTTTGCTAATCAGATGCTCACAATGATTGATAGTGTAGTATTTAATGTTGCATCTGGTTTACAGATGAAGCACACTTCCACCTGAATGGATACGTGAATAAGCATAACTGGGTATTTTGGGGTTCCGAAAAGCCATATTGGTGTGAAGCGAAACTCCTGTATTCTCCTAAAGTTACTGTGTGGGCTGCAGTATGCAGCAGAGGCAATATTGGCCCTTTTTTCATTCGAGAAACGGTCACTGGTGCACGTTACGTTACAATTTTGGAACAATTTGTCGCCACACAGCAAGCGTTAGAGGATCGACCAGGTACTGAATGGTTTATGCAAGATGGAGCCCGACCACTTCGGACCGAACAAGTGTTTCGCTTTCTTGAGAAATACTTCGGAAATCGAGTCATTGCTTTGGAATATCTCAAATTTAGTGGTGCAGGCATGGATTGGCCTCCATAATCGCCGGATTTGACTCCCTGTGACTTTTTTTTTTTTTTTTTTTTTTTTTTTTTTTTTTTTTTTTTTTTTTTTTTTTGTGGGGCACAGTGAAAGACATGGTCTACCCGAAGCATCCCGCCACGCGGGACGAGCTTGAATCGGCGATCTCTGTGGCATGTGAATCCATTTCGGTTGAGACACTACGAAATGTGACGGCGAATTTCATTCTGTACTGCCAATGGTGAACATTTTGAAAACATCGTGATGTGATTGTTTGCAAAGAGTGTTTTCGTACGATTATTTCACTTATGTATGCTGATATGAGCTATACAGCGTACAGCGCCACCTGTTAGCAGCTTTACTAACTATTATTTCAAACTGCTGTATAAACTTCTTACAACTTTCACTATAAACATACCATTTCCTGCATTCCTCTATCGATCTTTGTTTTCGAGATATTTAATTTTGAAATCAGGGAACCCTTTTCTGGACACCCTGTATATTGATGTTTGTGATGCACAATGATATTATTTTGCAGGTATATATTCATTGGTACAAATGCTTTATGTAGGTTTCTCTGTGAAATCTGTTGTATGTTTTCCTTCTTTTAGGGCATATCGTTCTTTCCTTTCTGTCCATCGACTTCTACTTTACTATATTTCCATTTAAGGTTTATTTCCATGCAGATGATTTGTAGAGACTAATTGTAGCAAACTGTCTGCGACGAATAAATTATGGATGAATGAAGTCTCGTAAATCACGCGTCGCGTGATGGGAAAGTTTATTGTTTACGACATCATATGTCTTAAACTGTGTTGTCGTAGGTAGTTTTTAATCCCACAGTGATAGTTCCATGACAGTAAGCAATATGTGTGCCAAGTTTAATAGAATCGGTCCTTTATTTTAGGAGATGTGGAAAAAGAGAGTATGATGTAGCATTTATTTAAAAAAAAAATCATTGTTTATGACGTCATATCTCCTGATATATGTGTCGTACATTCGAAAGTGCATTCAGTGGTATATGTGACTAATGTCTGCAAAATTTATCGTGAATGGTGTCAGTCAGCAGTAAAGACGTAATAAATCAAAACCTCGTGCATGATGATGCGGTTTATCATGAACCAAATTGTTTATGACTTCATAACTCATGAAGTATGTCGAACTGTGATATAATATCGAAGGTACATTCAGTGGTATGTATTTGTACTGTCGGTGAATTGTCTGGCGTATAAAATTTACAGTGAAGAAGTATTAACTTGTAACGTCTTTCCGAATGCCGTAAATATACATAATGAACATCAGAAAAGTGGTAAGCGATAAACTTTTTCCCTATCATCATTTTGTTGGAGTTGTCAGCGAGAAGAAGTTTTGTAAAGATTTGAAATTATGTTTACACATTATTGCAAGCCGCTAAGTGCTCTCATTTTGAAATAGTTGACGAATAAAAATTAAGCTTTCACACGCCGCAGGATGTAACAGATATCACTGTTTATGACATGATGTCATAGAACTATGTATAGTATCCAGTTTCTGCGACCACAGAAAATGATTCCTTACCTTAAAGAATACTTGTACCACATTTGCTTGAAATCGGTCGAGTAGTTTACGAGGAGATGTACAACATACATACATATATACACAGCCTATTTTGTAAGATGTAAGATTCTTGAAAGGCGTTGTAATTTATCATGTTCTCGGACATCAACTCCGTGTAAGCAGTCTGAATCTCGTTTCCAATATCCTTTTGTTGAGTTAAAATTGTGCCGACGTTAGTTTTTAGTTTCGTCAGTATCTTCGTTCTTCCTCGTTTACTCTCACATATCAGATGAGAAACTGACGTAACTTCATTGTGTAGTGAGTCTTTCTGTTTCCGTGTAAAAAGTAGTACTCTGACATGCACTTTCTTAATTTTGATGTAGTTCTCAATCACTGTCACACCCAGTTTCTATAATTCCCTGAAACTTGAATAATAAAACTCGATCATTCGATTAAGCCACCAGTTCTTATCCATTTAATATTGTAGCATGGCTTTCCTTAATTTCGGTTTGGCACGTAGTAGCCACCATTTGATTGCCTAATCATATGTTCGATACTTGGCGAGGCATTCATTCCACACATTGTGAGAAGGCATCCTTACATCCTTGATCATTTAAATGTGATTTCCATGGTACTTTACTATGGTAGGTCCCTTGTTTATGCATGTTTAAAGTACAAATATATGTCGAAAGGTCTGTGATAATAGTTTGCCTGACTTCAAATTGCAGAATTAGGTGTTTTAAGTTGTCTGATTCATATATCCCTGCGACCTTCCTATCGGTACTCACCAATCTGAATTGGACAATACATAACTCAGGGTAGTAACAGATTTATGGCTCGTTGTCTCTGTTCATAGAGGTGAGTTATGTATGTCAGCTTCTATGCCCTAAACAGCTACCCAATCTGTTTAAACAAGATGAATAATTAATCTGTAGTTCAGCCAGTCTATTAAACTGCATATGATGACGTGAAAATATATTTAAACAAACATAAATTAAACCTCTGAATAATCAACAAAATGGATTCTAAGATAAAGAAGTGATTCACTCACGAGGTAATTCTTTATAAATGGAGTTTATTACTCGTTTTCGACAAAGAAAATGCGGAGGTGGTCCTACTTTAAACTTCGGTAAATAACTGAATATTTCTCCAACTGTTGTTCATGAGAGGCACAATAAGTATCACACGCACTCGAGAGTAAGAGTTCCAAATTATCACTCGTAAATTAGTGAAGCTCATCGAACATTGCAGTTCCAAATTAATCCGCGATTAATTACAGTATTTGTCATAAAACACAGATTGTCATCACACGAGTACACGATTGTAGAATTATCACAGTTCCACAGCCCTACTACCTTGCATAGTTTATCACTTTTCACCACTTTTCCTAAGTCCACACATGCCTATATCTTCAAATCATAAGTTCGTAACGCGGCTTCAAACCGCCCAGCGTCACAACCTTTCACCACCACGTCCAACTTACGAGTCCCTTCCCAAGCGTTCGAAAGCATGCTCTCCCTGCTCCCAAAATTGTATCCTTCCGTGCATCCTAAGGCCTCATCTTTTAAATTCCAATTTCCCTTCCAAAATATTATACATTTGAATATCACAGAATTAAATGCTACTAATGTTGTTTACCTTTAACAAACAAATTTATATTTAACAATACTAAAAACGGTTGAGACTGAAGGTCCTTGCTCAGGTACCGCCTCACTGTTCAAATATACTGCCGCCGTTGAAATATAGTTACACAATTCATCATGGCTTTTTTATGCAAATATATTCAGTTCTTGTCCACAAATACATATAATTGTTGGTATATACATTATCTGTTGCATATCTACTATTTTAGGTCGGCCATGAAATATTTAAGTGGCAGTCTACAACGTAAAACGAACGTTACTAAGAAAAAATATTAAATATAAAAAATACATATTTAAATGTAATATGCTTTGCTGGGTTCATGTTTTGTGTTTCTGTGGTGGAATCTATGTTCTGACACAAGAATATTACTACCTCAACGAAAAGCAGATTAAGAGAGTAAAATAAAGTTTATTGAAAGAGTACGGAAATAACGTGGTACGTTTTTTAAGATAGGTAGTGTAGCGCAATGCTGCCCATTCGCTTCATAAATTGATATTGATCTACATCTACAGGGGATACTCTGCAAATCACATTTAAGTGCCTGGCAGAGGGTTCATCGAACCACCGTTATACAATTTTATCTCCCATTCCATTCTCGAATAGCGCGCGGGAAGAATGAACACCTGAATTTCTCCGTTCGAGCTCTGATTTCTTGTATTTTATTCTCATGATCATTTATACCTATGTAAGTGGGAGTTAACAATATATTTTCGCATTCGGAGGAGAATGTAGGCGATTGTAGTTTCGTAAGTAGCCCACGCCGCAGCGATAAGCACCGTTGATGTAATGATTCCCATCCTAGATCCTGTATCATTTCCGTAACGCTGTCTCCCCTGTATCGTGACAATACGAAACGTGCCCTTCTTTGGACTCTTTCGATGTCCTCCGTCAAATCCACCTGATAAAGTGTATGCAGTTACTTCAGTAGTTCTGTTGCATCTTTTAAGGGTTCTGCCAATAAAACGCTGTCTCTGGTTCGTCTTTCCCGCGACATTATCTCCGTGTTATTTTCAATTTAAGTCAGAAGTAATTGTAATTCCTAGGTATTTTTTGGAGTTTACGGCCTTCACATTTGATTGATTTATCATGTAAACAAAGTTTAACGGATTTCTTATCGTACTCATGTGGACGACTCCACACTTCTTATTATTTAGAGTAAACTGCCAATTTTTACACCATACTGATATCTTATTCAAATCGTTCTCCAGTTGGTTTTGATCTTCAGATTATTTTACTAGACGGTAAATGACGGCGTCATCTGCAAACAATCTAAGAGAGCTAATTAGATTTTCCCCTAAATCGTTTATGTAAATAAGGACAGCAGAGGACCAATAACACCACTCTGTGGAACGCCCGATATCACCTCTGTTTTAGTCGATGCCTTACTATCGATTACTACGAACTGTGTCCTCTCTGGGAGGGAATCCCCTATCCAGTCGCAAATTTGGGACGATAAACCGTAAACATGCAATTTGATTAAAAACCGTATGTGAGGTTCGGTGTCAAAAGCTTTTTGGAAATCAAGGAATATGGAATAAATTTGCGAACCCTTGTCGATAGCACACATCACTTCGTGTGAGTCAAGAGCTAGTTGTGTTTCGCATGAACGATGTTTTCTAAATCCATGTTGACCTTGGGCTAATAGATCATTCTGTTCGAGATAATTCATAATATTTGAATACAGGGTATGTTACAAAACCCTGCTGCAAATTGGTCAATGAAATAGGCCTGTAGTTTAGTGGGTTACATCTACTGCATTTCTTGAATATAGGTGTGACCTGTGCAACTTTCCAATCTTTTGGTACAGATCCTTCTTTGAGAGAACGGTTGTATATGACTGTTAAGTAAGGAGCTATCGCTTCAGCATAATCAGATAGAAATCAAACGGGTATACAATCCGGACCAGAAGACTCGTTCTTGTTAAGTGATTTTATTTGATTCACAACTCCGATGATATCTACTTCTACGTTACTCATTACGGTCTCTGTTCGTAAGTCGAAATGTGGGATATTGATTTCGTCTTCTTTGGTGAATGAGTTTCTAAAATATATGTTTATTAACTCTGCTTTAGTAGCGCTGTCATCGGCAGGATCGCCATTACTATCACGTAGTGAGGGTATTGTTTGTGTTTTTCCCCTAGTATATTTAACATATGACCAAAATCTCTTAGGGTTTTCAGTCAAATTTCGAGAAAGAATTTCGTTGTATTAAGTATTGTAGGCATCTCGCATTGAAGTTCTCCCTAAATTTCGAGCTTCTTTGTAGGATCGCCAATCCTGTGGATTTTGTGTTCGTTTAAATTTAGTATGCCTTTTCCGTTGCTTTTGTAACAGTGTCCTAACCTGTTTTGTGTACCAAGGAGGATCACCTCCTTCTTTTATTAATTTATTTGGTACAAAATTGTCAATTGCTGTCGATACCACTTCTTTGAATTTGAGCCACATCTGGTCTGCACCTACGTTTAGTGTTAGAAACGAGTGGAAGCTATCTTTCAAGAAGCAAAGTATTTTATTTCTATTTGCTTTCCGGAACAAATATACGTTTCGTTTATTTTTGGTAACTTAGGGACTTTCGATATTCAATCTCGCTACCTGTATTCGTTTTGATGCTTGCTATGAGCTCAGGATTGTTTGTTGCTAAGAGATCAAGTGTGTTTTCACATCTATTTACAATTCTAGTTGGCTTATGAACTAATTGTTCGAAGTAATTCTCAGAGAATGAGTTGAGTACAATTTCACACGGTGTTTAATGTGTACCTCCTGATTTGAAAATATAATTTTCCAACAGATTGAGGGTAAATTAAAATCTCCACCTACTACTTTTGACAGCGACAAACACGCCTCCACCTATTTTGTCTAATGTATCCTTTCTGAAAAAAGTTAGATCTTTTGCAAGAACTTCTGCTGAACTTATTTCCGGCGTGAGCCAACTTTCACTGCCTTCAATGATGTGTGATTCGGTGCTTTCTGTTAACGCTTGGAGTTCTGGTACTTTCCTGACACAGCTACGACAATTTACAACTGTTATACCCATAGTCCCTAAATTTGTATTTCTCCTGTGATCCACCTGCACCCTTTCAGATTGCCCATCGCCGATTGCGTAATCGAACCATCGAATTTCATTATTCAAGTCTAAGGGAATTATAGAAACTGGATGTGACAGTAATTGAGAACTACATCAAAATTAAGAAAGTGCAAGTCAGACTACTACTTCTTAAACGGAAACAGAAAGACTCACTACACGATGAAGTTACGTCACTTTCTCATCTGATACGTGAGAGTAAACGAGGAAGAACGAAGATACTGATGAAACTAAAAACTAACGACGACACAATTTTAACTCAACAAAAGGATATTGGAAATGAGTTTCAGACTGCATACTCGGAGTTGATGTCCGAGAACATGATAGATTACAACTCCTTTCAAGAATCTTACATCTTACAAAATAGGCTGTATGAATATGTATGTATGTATGTACTACCTCTCCTCCTAAACTACTCGACCGAATTCAACGAAACGTGGTACACATGATCCCTACTATCAAGCAACAATTTCTGTCGGGGTAAGAACCACCGAAGAGACATATGTAAGGAGATATGACGTCATACACAATGACAGTCGTGAAAAACGGCCGCATCATGCGATATTATTCTACATCTGCTCCTAAACTAATCGACCGATTTTAACCAAATGTGGTACAAATATTCTTTAAGGTAAGGAATCATTTTCTGTAGTTGTAAAAACTGGATACGATACATAGTTCATATGACATCATGTCATAAACAATGATATCTGTCCCATATTGCGGCGTGTGAAAGCTTACAATGGTCGGAATACTGTAGGTGGGGCCTTCAAAAGTAATGAATTTTTATGTGCAACCAGTGCTTATGTTTATATGACAAAAGTTTAGATTGACCTTACAAGGATGTGGTATACATCCTCCCCGTTAAAACAGTTCCACTCTGATATACTTTTCTCGTACATGAGAAAAGTAATTCTTAAATTAGAAGTTTTGGATTTCAATTACTAGGAAAGCAGTTTCTAACTTCCGAAATCCACCAGAAGTAACGATAAAGTATTGTCACCCTGCACAAACTTCTGGAGATCGCCCACTATACTATTTTGTGTATACAGTTCATCTTTTTAAGTGTATTCGTAAAACTGGTTTAATGAAAACGATTAGATTCTGTGTTTTCCTGATTTCAATGAGAGCATGGAGGGAGGATTGCATCAGTAACAGCACTGATTGAAAAAGATGATTTATGAAATACGGAAATTTTCAAACTTTAAAATATTTGTTTCCAAATTCAATTGAAAAGCACAATGTTAAACTAGTGCTTCGTATCTTTAATGATATGACAGATGTTCCTTTCTACAAACTAGGTTCGAGAAAGCAATAAAAATTTGGGGTAAGCACTGCAACATTTATAAAAATAATAAATCGTTAGTGGGTCATTAAAAATGTAGAAACATTATTTAAAGGTCAGAGATTAAGAAATGTTTTTCAGGAATGTGTTACGACTAATTCCTATCACATATTAGATTATTTAAAGAAATTTGTGTCTTGGTTACATTTGTGGCAGGAATTAAATGATAACAAGAAACTTTATAGAGAGACACATTTCGCTTTAAAACAGATAACAGCTCCTTTGATTCATTGGTTGTCAGATAAAAACAGGACCTATTTGCTTCTTGGAAAAGTACAGACTGACAGTTTGGAAGAAATGTTCGGTAAATATCGCCTACTAAGTGGGGGAAATTACCACATTTCTCTAGGACAGATTATTGAAACTGAGCAAAGTCTTAGAGCTCAGAGCATGTTTTCCATTGTAGTACAGTCTAAAGTAGTTGGAGATGTCGTTATAAAAGTGTCAGATATTTTTGAAACACCTTTCAAATCAAGGAGTTAAAAGATATCCAAGATTTATTACATGTGGTAGTAGATGAGTTAGCCATGCGGTCTAACACACCACTTTCCGAGACGGGTAGGCGCACTGGCCCAACACCATCTAGATAGAAGACTGCGACGCTCTCATGTGACGTCATGCAGAGAAGGCTCTAGACCTACGATAAAGACAGGTCCCAGCGCAGTCGTCATGCCACATAAGCACGATAGTTGCGTGGCCGGCGAGAAAGTCAGGCCTCAGTGCAGTCGTAAGCAAGGTAGTTCCGAGCTGGTGCGATCGCTAGCCGATTGGCCGGCCGCTGGGGCACTGCCCTGCCCACTGCGTCATAGTGGGTAGCCACTGAGCTAGCGATCGCGCCGGCTCGGAACGACCTTGCTTACATTGCATGGCTGCGCTGGGGCCTGTCTTTCTTGTAGGCCACGGTGTAGGCTGCTCGCGCGTAGCTGACTGGGTAGCCGCTGGGGCACGGCCTACTATACAAAGCAGCCAGTCAGTCATCTATGCGCGCGCAGCCTACGCTGCATGACGTCACACAAGAGCGCCGCGGCGTTCTCTCTGGATGGTGTTGACTGGCCCCGGTTCGAATCCTCCTGGCGGATTAACGAAAGGGACCGGAGTGCCGGCCAACCTGTATGCGGTTTTTAGGCAGTTATCCACAACCCCCTGGGTGAATACCAGGCTGGTCCCCAAGTCCCGCCTCAGTTACACGATTCGAAAACATTTCGTAACATTTACACTTTCACACTTATAACAATTTACTCAGACATTTGGGTTACACATTTCCTCCCGGGGCACATGGGGTGGCGGCAGGAAGGGCATTCGGCCATACTGTAAATATTAACACAGGACGAATCCGAATTTAACAAGGCCGACCCAGCATGTGTGGGAACATGGTCAAAGAGAAAGAGAAAGGTAGTAGTTGAGAATGATGCTGAAGGGATAGTTGAGGACCACTGGCCATTATTACACTACATATCAGGATACTGTTCACACCAAGTTCTGAAAAAACTCACTGTGAGGATTGCAAAGTATTTATCACTTCAGATGAAGTAAAGCAGTATGATAATTTAAGTGTGGAAAGGGATCGAGGAGACTTGGCATATCGGAAAGATGATTTAGTGACCTATGTTTATGAAACTTTTCAAAAAAATTATAAAGTAACATGAATTTTATTTCAGCATCAGGCAAATCAAAGGTCTGTGCTTTTGAAGATAGCATCATGTAACATTCACAGTGATTTTTTAGTGGCTTTAAATATAAAAACAGACTTAGTCTTGACTATTAGGTGTTTCATACTGGTCTGTTGAGTAAATATCTTTTTTGAATAATCATAGTAAGAGAAAAATGATGCAACAATGAGAAAATGTAAATTAGTTTAAAAGAATGAAAAAATTTAACTAAACCGTACTTTAAGTTTTTGACTGGTATGTACAACAGTGTTTTGGAAATCATTAGAGATAAAATAGACACTCACTTTCATATTTTTATTTGATTCTCTCCCCCCTTTCATATATATATATGTGTGTGTGTGTGTGTGTGTGTGTGTGTGTGTGTGTGTGAGTGAGTGTAAAACAGAATTTCACAATTAAAGAATCATGACATTACACGAATCAGTACGTGCAGTAATATTTGCATTAATTTGCGTGTTTTTTAAAATTTTGGTGACTAGATTTCAGGTAATTCAGAAATGTTAACAGAAAATATGTTACGCATCTGCTGTATTTTGCAATTAGTGATTTACGTTTGCGTTTGTTTCCATCTAAAAGGTCTTAATGTTTTATTTTGATCAAACATATGTATAGATAATATAAAAACACGTTTAACACAACACATGCGCAGCCTTGGATCGTTAATTGTAATATAACAAAGGCGCAAATTAATATTTATGCATTGTTACTCTAGGAGCCTATGTTAAAAATACAAAGGATCGCCTCAACAAAATGGAAATAATGGGAATATAAGATTCGCAGTTATAATAGCCAGCCATCAGTGAAGGAAATTGTGACAATTTTTATGTTACGCTATTTGAAATGACTAGGCTCTTTATATTTATGAGAAAAGATGCAGGAAGTGTTAGTAATGTTACGTTTGTTCGTTAGTCAACAGGCCGCGAGAGAGGGGCTGCCCATGTGTCGCTAGACCCAAGGAGGTTAGAATAAAGGAAGGTAGCGTTATTTATGCTGAGAACAGGCATTGGCATTGGGCCATGCTTTTGTGACCAAAACAAGGATTTCTCGTTTATAATACCGTATGAATATTGCCCTCTTTACGTAAAGCCACTAAATTGATAGTCACATCAGAATATTTAATTAGCTATGACATTCATTTCAACGACTAGAACTATTTTACCACACAGTATGACCTGTGTTTTGGATACAAACAAATGCCGGAATGCGCATTTTTCTGGCTTCACTTTTTAAGTGTTAGGTCACCTCCAGAGATTGTAACCTCCTTGGCTAAACCCCTGGCGTGACGTCACGACGCATGCTGTGAGGCTTTGTTCCTAGCTGGCGTTGCCTCAGCTCAGGAATTCAGCGTTCGCCAAGCCCGTACTCAAGAAGTGAATGCATCATAATCTGCACTAAACAAATCACCATAATTTACCCTTACAGCTCTTCACATATCAAACGCTCTGTTCAGTTTCTACTGTTCCTCTCTTGTGAAGTAATAATGTCTTCTATACATCGCCATATAATCTCAAGTCCTTAATAAAATGATTACTTTTCTCCATCAAACAACAATACTTATTGTCACCGGCTATGAGTAAACAATTTACAGTTTCTTTCTAGGCATGCGTCGCAAAAGACCTCGAAGATAAAATTAAAAACATTCGAGCACACACGAAGGCCAATATTTTCTGTGAACTATACGTATCGGGAATATGCGTCTTGAGAAGCACAGTTGTATATTTATAAGTCATCAGCCCACATGCATCTATTGAAATTAACGCAACTGATTCATATTTCAAAAGTATCGGTTCTTTTAGTCGAAATATGATCACAAGCTCGGTCATCTTTGAAAATTTCATTACCATTGATCTTTGACATTACATCACTCATATCACAAATAGGTTGTAAAATTATCCACTGACGTTTGTCTCACATCCTCCAGTAATATAGTAAAATGTCCGAAGAGAACAGACAACATAGCAATATTTCTTCTAATAAAATGTAACAAAGAGATTACCGCTAATCCATCACCACTGTTCTAACCTCATATGACGTTTGACTTTGCCCAGATTATGATCAACCGCTTTTCGAATACTGTTGTATCTTTTAATATCGCTTCAGGTTTATTGTAAGTTTAGTTTGCATCCTTGTATCAGAGATACGTCACGACTCAGCTTTACTACCTCGTGTCTCCATTTTGAAGTCCATTAATTGCTACCCCATCACACCGTCTATCCCCACCACGATTTATAACATTACTGTATTGAGTATTAAAGTACATATAATCACTATTATATCTATCACAATTATTATTGTGATAGTCATTGTGATGGATGGCCTGGTTAAAATTATGTTGTTTGATATTAAATGCCGTTCTAGTATATCAATAAAATCTAATATTCGTCCCTTGAATTGCTTGGACTAATCACTAGGTACCATTGTTGAGATTAAAGGAACCTTCTTTTAATGTATATGGATTTTCTTAATACACTCAACTGCCATTTTGTGCCCACTTATATTTCTTGTTCACGCATGCGAAACATCCGCCTTGTAACAGTGCCATTCCATTTGCTTTTCTTTGGTTCAGATTTTTCAGGATACAGTTCTCGAACACAATGGACATGATGTATAATTACACATTAAATATGTCGATAATTGTGCGGCACCTTCTAAATACATTTTGGCGCATTTAATATTTCTTTTGTCTGAAATTACGATCGCAAAAGGAACTCTACAACCCGTGACGCAATTTACTGGTTATTAATATTTACCATTTACAAAACATTTTGACACTCCTGACTTGCTACTAAATAATTTCTACATTGCAGCAAGTACCTATTTAACATAACGCTTGCAATACATTGTATCATCGTAGATTGCCGCTTGATGACCTTGTTTATAACATACAATCCGCTTGTAACACTCTACATTAATTTACCATAAACTGTCGAACACCTCAAAACGTGAATTTTTTTCCGTGCACCAGTTAAATTTAACCACGTACGTATCTTGTACCTTTCCCATCGCACGCTTTTTAACTTTTCAGTTGCATGGACCCTGTTGTTAATGAAATCAACATTATCGAATAATGTGACTTGCTTTCTTGAGCACTAGATATGTTTGGATGATTTCTTTAGAACTGTGCTACCATAAAAAAGCATTTACGCTATCTCAACTGCACTTGATTATTATTATTATTTTATTTCATATTACAACGAATTATTGCAAGCACAACACTCTTAAATTCCAAGTATCACTGACTGAATAAATCGGTTAATTCAGATTTAAATCTTTAGTTTGATCATTGTCAGGTTTCTGTAGAATATTCTACTATTACCACTATTATTATTATTATTATTATTGTATACTATTGCAACACGGTAATGTTGAGCTGATGAGTGCTTGGTGAAAAAACTAGTAAAATAAAGTAGTAATATTGAGTAGTTAATCAATAAACTAATTGAAAAATGTTCAAACGTTTGTAAATCGAAGGAACTGCGGTTGTCAGTCTCTGTGCTTAAAAACTACTTTCACTAATGTGAACTAGTTTATGCTATGGACAAAACTCATAGCCATTTCCGAGGAAGGACAAGAACCTCCGACGGCGAGCAACCGTGCGCTCCGCTACAAGGTGCCTTAGAGCACCAAACCGCTTCACCGCGGCTAAATTAATTAATTAAACTAGAGATCATAAATTGAACTGATAATAATTGAGGTATAAGTTTATGGACGAATATATATGTAACAGATCAACAAGATATTTAATGTGAAAGTTGGAAAGGGCATAAAAACTTTAGTAGATTTTAGAATATTGTTCGAGAAATTTCCAGCGGGCGTTGGACTACATTCCGGACGGGGTGAATACCGGTACGTAAATAAGCAATCAGTCAGCACAGCCGTTAGGGCGTCGACCAACTACTCACGTGTTGCGATAAAATTGTCACACTATCGACAAACGTCAATACTGGCCATCGAGTGGAGTACATTCACCTGTTATGCGTTTCAAAGGAACGTGTCCTTGCTTCAATAGCTGACGGTAGCCATCAGGGCGTCGACCGTGTTGCGACAAACGCCAAAAGTGACCACAGAATGTCGACCAAGTACATTTTTAATAAAGTAAGGTCAGCACCTTCTATCTTATGTGCCTCAAAAGTTACTCATTTTACATTAAATTATTTTCTCCGAAATCTCATATATTCATTTGTAAACATAGGCATCCCCAATAAAATTTTATTATTCAGCATTTCCTATGTAACAATAGGAACACATTGCGATAATTAGTAAAGTCGGGAGCAGTAATGATTATGAAATAATGTCAATTGAAAATGTAATAACAACTCGCCTTATAATATTTCGAGTGCGGAAATCAGTGTATAGCTGAACACCTCCACTTTATACTAAGGTATCTGGAATCATCCAAAAGTTCTTAACTTACGTAATAATTGAGACGAAAACTTTATACTAGTACTATCTTTCATGAGCATTTACTCCTAAGCTATTGTTAGATTCCAGACTTTGACTACATACATTTTGCCGCTGTTTTCCCCTTTCTTTTGATATAGTACATTAATTCATTGATGCCCTAACTAAAAAGTTAAATAAATAATTTCATTTAATGTGGCTGCCAGTCTCAAAAGATTCGGGAACCCCCATCGTAACAATTATTTATTCCAGATATTTTATTAATTTTCAGTCAAACAATAATTTTTATAAACCAAATTGTAATAGTAACACAGTTTAATTTGAACGTCAGATTCTGACCTAGCCGTTTTATAAACAATTGTGCCGATTATGAGATCACAAAATTATTTCTACGCCACTCTATAAATAGCGAAAATAATCGAGAATTAGTTATTCAGCGGTTAGACAAACAACGAGAAACAAAGAGTGCCACACAAGTCTGGTGATATACCGCTCATACTCAACAGAACTGCAATACTTAATGAGTAATCTACGCTGTAATTTGCGAACTGTGTAAATTTTCCGATATCAACTGTTCACTGTGACTGTGATATTGCCGCACGTAAATAACTGTGCACGTAGTTGTTCAATAGTTAAAATACTGTACTAGAATCATATTATTAATATCAATCTACTTAGTGCAGATTGTACTACCGTGTTCTTGTGAAATATATTGTGAGAACAGAACTGGCCACTTACATTAAGTGTTTATACGTGTGGTGCGAAATAAAGAAACAAACTTCAAGTTAAAACATTGTGTTGCGAAAGTAAGTAGTAGAGAATAGTAGCACCAACAATACTGAATACGGAAGAGACGCTACCGAGTGCACGAGGGATCAGGACTATGAAAGATAAGGACAGGGTAGTTACACATTCACCTTCCTTCATGTTCCTAAGCAACGTGACACACTTGGTCCAACGAGTGAAAAGTCAACCACCTGCCAATCCCTGAAACTGATGGAGATGCGCAAAATTGTTTTCACGAGGAGCACTTATACTCGCTTCAAAAATTATCATAACCTCCCCAGTCTAGCAAGCAAGTTATGAAAACAATCATTATACTGTAATGTTTTTTCCTATTTTAATTGTAATGTGCTTAGATTATTCGTTGTGCCAACTTATGTTTGGACATCGATGTGTGTTTTTTCTTTGGCTCTGGATGTGAATTAACTATCGATTCTAGACTAAATGCATTTATTTAATAACATTTAACAGATGGTGTTATTCACTTGGCGTTTTGCCGAACGTTCCGTCTTGGCGACCTTGTCATAGCGTTCCACTGCGTGACGATACGCGGAAGGCAGTAGGCAGCTGCTCGTATTTCGCTGCCGGGACGGCCGAGGTTTCGCACCCGTCGCTCGCCTGTCGCACTGGACGGCAATCATGGTGTATTCTGTAGCCTTCGCGGCTAACAGCACGATAATTGTTGCAACAATACCTCGGGTGCGGTGTCCATGTGACTGATTCTCTTCCTTGTGCGTCCCGAGTGCCTTTGTGACATGCGTCGACCGGCGGAGTGGCGCGGCGGAGATTGCCAGTCCTGGGGTAGAACCGCAGACCTGCCGACCGCACGTTCTCTGCTGTTGGACCTCCATCTTCTAGTTCACGGATGACATATAGGGTAATACTGCATCCCTTCGACCTTACCAGCCACCCGCGTAAGTATATTTTGCCCTCCGATCTTCTTTCCAAACGACACATTTCTTCTGGTCTTCAAAGGTCCTCTTCTGGTTGCTACTGCACGACAACGACTGTGCGCGGCCCTGTCTGTCGGACAGGTTCGAAGTACGGCGACTGCGTTACTGACCAGGTAAGTCACTGATGGACCATCGAAAGAACGACCGAAACAATGAATGACTGAACCACTGCGTTATGACTCTTTCCTCCTCTCAGTAATTGTTTTACTCTCCTGCTCACGCTGTGATGCTTCTAGAAGGTTTGTTGACTTTTCTCTAGTTGAACGAAGCATGGTTCGTTGTTCAGGAAAATGAAGATGGTTGGATGTAACTGGTCGACGGCCTGTGGTCACTTTTGGCGGTTGTCGCTACACGGTCAACGCCCTGATAGCTGTGCCGTCAGCATCTGGACTATTGTCACGTTTCTGCGTAACGTAGAACAGGTCAGTGTACTCCGATGGTCCGTATTCAGGTTTGAGAATAGTGTAAGGGTTATCGCAACACGTGAGTAGTTGGTTGACGCCATGAAGCTGCGTTGACTGGTTGCTTAATTGCATGCTGTTCTTCGTCCAGTCCGGAATGTTGTCCAGCGTCCGCTAAACCCTTTACCTGATTTACCTGTATGAACTTTCTAGAAAAGTATTCTAAACTGCACTAAGTTTTAGGGCTTTTCCAACTCCCACTTAAAATTACTAAATGGTTTGTTTACACAAGTACGTCAATCACTTTATTCGCGGCGGATTAGCCGCGCGTACTGGAGCGCCGTGTTGCGGTGCGCGCGGCTGTTCGCTGTCGGAAGTTCGTTAAAAAAAAAGTCAGGATATATATCGGACCAAATTGCGTGGTCATCAGTCCGTAGCTTACAAACTACTTAAACCTAGGTAAACTAATCTAAGGACAACACACACACCCATGCCCCAGGGAGGACTCGAACTTCCACAGCGAGCAACCGCGCGCTTCGCAGCGAGGCGCTTTAGACCACTCGGCTACTCCACCGCGGCTTTGGGGTTCGAATCCCCCCTCGGGCATGATTGTTTGTGTCGTCTTTAGTATAAGGTAGTTCATAAGTAGTTTGTAAGTTTAGGGACTGATGATCCATGCAGTAAGTGGCCAGTTTATAAACATTTGAACATTTATTTAATTACTGTAAACTAAATTTTCTGATGTCTAATTTAATTAATTAGTGTAACCACGGTGGACTGGCCGAGCGCCCTAAAGTGCCTTGCTGCGGAGCGCTCGCTTGCTCGCCGTCGGAGGTTCGAGTCCTCCCTCGGGTATTGTTATATGTGTGTGTGTGTGTTTTTTGTCCTTAGCATAAGTTAGTTTAAGTAAATGTAAGTAGTTTTTAAGCCAATGGACTGATAACTGCACATTTATAAAAATTTAAATTTTTTATATTAGTTTATTCATTAATCACTGATATCTCTAATTTCATTTTACTAGTTTATTCACCAAGTACTCACCATCTCAACAGAACCATGTTGCAATAATATAGAATACTAACAATAATAGTCGTATTCTAGAGAATACCTAATGTCGATCAAACCGAAGTGTCTGCAATAATTCGTTGTAATATGAAATAAAATAACAATAATATGCAAGTGCAGTTGATATAGCGTAAATGCTTTATTTATGGTAACACAATGTAACACATATGTCTTGCGCAAAAAACCAAGACTCATACCTTTAAACTAGAACATTTCGTTCACCCGCTCAAAAACACATTACGTCCGCTATGAAGAACAGTGGATTTAAACACGGAAAGTATGATTTTTTTAAATGCACCGGATATAAAGATCAATACTGCTAATTATATTCTGCTCACGAAATGTTAATGTCACAGCCATCTACATGTTGCAATGTTTGTAAATCTAAGTGACTTAACTACGTTGGTTATCAGTCCCTAGGCTTACAAACTAATTACACTGTCTTAAAGTAACTTATGCTAAGGGCAACACAAATACCCATGCCCGAAGGAGGACTAGAGCCCCCGACGGCGAACGGCCGAGCGCACCGCAGTCGGGCGCTTTAGTGGGAACGGCTATTCTGCCGCGGCCACAGCCATCTCCCAGACTTTACAACACGCTATCTTAGGAACGCTAAAGGGTGTTATGAATTGGATCCATGTTTCAATAAAAGCTCTAATTTATCTCTGGTCATCCTCATTTCGAATACATTACTCTATATGTACATTGTGCTTCAACTCATCTGAGAAATAAACAAGAGCATGCAAAAGATGAAGTAGACACATTCACTAAAAATGGCCTTTTACATTCTATTTAATGGTCTTACGAAATATAACAAAAACACCCAATTTTAAATTACGAGTGAGTTTTAAAACTGACTGATTTTTACTTTTAATTAATTAATTAATTTGTGAATAAAGTAGTGACTAGGCCTATTTCACTTGGTTAAGTAAGGGAGCGTGAAAGGAATGCCATAACGTATCCATTCCCTGCGTAGCTAGTCGAGAATATGATGTCATACCATTACGTAGTAAAAAAAATGTGTGGCTTTCAGCGGTACTAGCTAGTACTTCCGTTATGGTCACATGAAATAGAAGTCATTCGTTATGAATATCTATAGTAAGGTGGGGGAGGAAATGAGGTTTTGGTATAGGTGGAAAGGGTGGAATGAACGGTCGTCAGGCAAGTTATGCCAAGAATTTGGGAGTGAGTGATCAGATTTTGCACGTGGAAATTCAGAGTGGGCTTTCATAAAGGATAAAATTAACAATCACTCCTAAACTGTTAATGCAGTTGTCTCTAAAAAAATAAAAAAGTCCAAATGTTTGTAAATCTATGGAACCAAACTGCGTGGTCATCAGTCCGTAGCTTACAAACTATTTAAAATAAGGTAAACTATACCCGGGCCGCTGAAACTTTGCACTTGACGTTTACAAATAACAAATGAAGAGCAAGAAGCGCGAACGATAGTCGCTAGGAACGATCCAATCACAGCGCGCTAAACACTTCCAGTGGTCACGTGCCGTGACTTCAAAGTTTCCGCATTGCCGGCTTTGTTCAGTGCTACCGTATCGTGTTTACCGCGTGTTTACGTTGTGTCTGCTTTTTTCTCTCCGATTTGTTTTACTGCGACTGTTTTAACTCGAGTTTCCAAGTTCAAGAAATTCTGTAATGTCACCGAAAAGACGTTTGTCTAGTGACGTTTTCTGAGTAAATTCTCAATTTCGTCTGAATAAAAACTTCGAAGCATATGCTCTGAGCATTCTCGCTTCAAACGATAGGAAAGAAAGGGTGGTGCAATGGCTACAAGAAAGAAATATTCCTGAAGATATGCCAATATCAGAACTTCTTTTATATTCGCTCGTGAAACAAAATAAGCCTATTACACCTACATTTGTAGTAGACGAAATCGCAAAGGAGCAGGATGTAATAAGACTGCCCCCATATCACTGCCACTTCAACGCTATAGAATTAGTATGGAGTCTCGTGAAGAATTACACGAGGAACAATAATAAGTCTTTCACAATAACAGAGGTGGAAAGTTTGTTACGTGAAGCTGTTGCCAATATGGATGCTGCATCTTGGGAAAAAAGGGTCGAACACTTTGAAAAACTGATTCGGCCAGCGCAGACAATGGAAGGGATCATCAGTATTCATGAACAGTTAATGATTTGTCTTGGTGATGACGACGATTTTGGTAGTGAAGATTGGGAGCTGGATGTAATTGCACCATTCTCGCGTAAATTGGTAATTGAAAAGCAATGTGATTATAAAACGGAGAGAGAGAAGTTATTATCTTGATTATTGTTTATTTCCTATCTGTCATGATCCAATGCTTATTTCCTATGCTTCTTTGCTCCGCTATTGAAAGCGTGTGCGTTGTTTTGCTCTTGTCTATATTACTATGCCGTTAATTAATTGCTGCTTTGTGGTTGCAGCTCAAGAACGAATAATTATATACATTTTTATTGCTCAATATCTTACATATACGAGATGCAACTGAAAACCTTTTCGTCTGCTGTGTGTATAGAGGCTATTGTTGCAACGTCGCTAAAGCAGTGTAGCCAACTTAACTCGCCGTAACGCGAAACGTCAAGTGCAATGTTTCAGCGGCCCGGGTATAACCTAAGGACAACACACACACCCATTCCATAGGAAGGACTCGAACCTCCGACGGTGAGCAACCGCGCGCTCCGCAGCGAGGCGCCTTAGACCGCTCAACTACTTCACCGCGGCGTTGTCCCTAAATTCAATAAATTAATATGAAAACCCGCCCTAAATTAATGACATAAGGATCTACAATTATAACGAAAACTCTAATTCAGAGCTAAAATCACCAATTTATTGGACTAAATAGACAGAACCTTTATAAGAAAATAATTAAAATAAACAACTAATTAAGGTTTTACAAGAGAATAAAAAACCCACGTAAATGACGCAAATCAGGTTAAACCGAGGAGACATACAATTAAATCAGCAAATGATCAAAACCAGCTTGGGAAAGATCACGGGGATTAATCTCACGACAAAACATAAACCTGAGTGCAGTGTTGTGCAGCTGTGGAGGCCACCTCAAGACTTGAACAAGGCTATCAGTATACTGCTGGCGAAATCATAAGTTTCCAGCAACTCATGGAATTAGTCTCACTCTCTGAAGGGCAAGTCACCGTTTCCTAAGTTCCACTCGGTCGGGAGTAGAACTCTAAGAAAAAATCTACTTCCAAGATGGGAACCAGGACGCCAATTCCGTCCTACTCTTACCAGAGCAGAACACCCAGGCCGTCTTACTTACTCAACAGCAAGCCACAGAATCCCTGTTAATTCTCCCAAGTACCGCTGCCTTCAAAATCTAATGCAAGCACGCCTACACGAAACTAAACACGCCAATTCACGCGAAACAACCAGGTTCCGACCAATCTCATAGTGCCTCCGCATTAGCGATGGCTAAATGTGTCCTCAGACCCTGGGGTAATCTATCACCGCCACTCCCGCGTTTTGGTGAGACCCGCCAAAACTTGCAGCGTTCCCACGCAAGGTGAGTGACCCAAAAGCTAGGGCAGTCACGTACGCCTTTGGTTTCGCCTAACCACTTCAGACACCGACATGAATAACTCTTAGCAGCTCGCCAGAACGGCGCCGCATTCCTGACACCACGACGTCTTCCTAAAGAAAATTTTGGGAAGTTCAGCGTAGTTAATATTCACCGAATCCTCCAGAGAGCTGTAGAAAGTAGCGCACGCCCAGTAACTCTGCGTCTGCCCACAGCAAGCCTCGGCGCAAAACACATGCTGCCTGCGTCGGCTTTTTCGGGAGGGACTACAAACTCCTTCGAGCAGAAAATGCTCCTCCATGAGCAGGTAAGGTGCGCTTCCTCTGCCCCACAAACTGTAACCCCTGTACCGCTTCTGGCCGACAAAGACCCCACATACCGGTTGTCCGGTCCCGTTCTCCCCTCGCTAGCTCGTCCCCAGCACAGTTCCGAGAACCTGCTTTATTACAGAGCCAGAGATTTCTGCGAAAACTAAATGAGGTACTTTCCCGGACTCCCCTCTACGGCCCACACACAGTGCCCCCACATAAACATCCCCACTGAAAATTATTTGCCAACCTAGCTGGCAAAAGTAACCCGCTAGCTGACTCCCTGTAAAAAAGATAAAAAAAAGTGAAGTCTTTCACTATGATAACTGGATGTAAAGTGCACAAATTCGTCATGTATGGGGAAGCATTGTGAGGTCGGCGCACGATGTACAGTGTCCTCGATCGTCGATTTGATGATGATGATGGATATCTAACTTGTGCAATTTATGTGCCACTTGTTGTGGCACTACATGGTAGCTCACAGATGTTGGATTCTGCTCATTTTTAACCGTGGCTTTGACCAGTACTCAGATTATTTGCAGATGAAGGTAATAACCCATGTCTGACATCCCATGAGACTCTCGGAGTACATCCGCCAGAATGGGCAAAAACCGAAGCCTTCCGTTCTCAGGAGGAAGGAAGGAATCTTAGGATTTAACGTCCCGTCGACAGCGTGGCCATTAGAGACGGAGCTTACGCTCGGATATTTGGGTGAGGATGAGGGAGGGAAATCGGCCGTGCCCTTTTGAAAGGAACCATCCCGGCATTTGCCTGGAGTGATTTAGGGAAATCACGGAAAACCTAAATCTTGATGGCTGGAGGTGGATTTGAACCACCATCCTCCCGAATGCGAGTCCAGTGCTTTCCGTTTTCACATGCGCTCTATGTTACCGTGAGAGTCGTGTATTTAGCTAACTGTTAGCTCGCAACATGTGTCATATACTGGCGTCCTTAATGGACGTATGTACGAAAAACTCTTCAATTTAGCAAACAAGTCTCTTAAGGATTTCTACATATCTAACAGGCTGCCACTTTCTAGCTGGTCCTTTACGCTAACAACCTCCCTATCTCCAGGTATTCATCCCCTCATTGAGTCCATTATTCATCGCAACTTACAATAACTCATATTACCTTCATTGAAACCAATAAATGTAAATATAGGGAATTTATATGAAATTTAACACAATTCTAAAATACAATACTACCTGCCATGTAACGCTAGGAAAGTTGACTCTAAATCCATTAGCGTAGAGAATATTGTTATTAAATAAAAAGTGGTAAAAATTCTATAACTGACTACTAAACAAACTGTATTTCACTTTCTTTGGTTTCTGGATACGCAAAATTATCTAGAAAACACTAGCCACCATTAGAACGGTAATTTTCATTCTGAATCCGAATGTCTGATGATATGAATCTTCCTTGCAGATTAAAACTATGTGCCCGACTGGGATTAGAACGTGGGACTTACGTGTTTCACGAAAGATAACGGTTACAGGTTCGAATCCCGGTCCGGTACATAGTCTTAATCTACCAGGAAGTTTCATATCAGCGCACACTCCTCTGCAGAGTGATAAACACCATTCTGAAAAGATTACCTGGGCTGTGGCTAAGCCATGCGTCAATACTATACATTCTTGCAGTAGTGCTATTCCTGCAACGTTCGGAATAAAACATCTGTTAAGTTTGGAAAGTAAGTGGCAGATACTGGCGGATATAGAGCTTTGAAGACGGACCGTGAAGCGTGCTAGGATAGCTCAGCGGGTAGAGCCTCGGCGTCCCAGGTTACATAGTCTAATTCTGCCGGGATATTTCACTCTTCCTTCTTCATCCTATACCCGTAGCCATTAGAGAAAATATTCTCATGTCATCATCTGGCAACATGAGTTTCATTTTCCTTTGTATTCTCTTCGCAGATTTTATCCTCTCGCAGAATTGCGGAACGTAGGTTGCTGCTGGTAACGAAATTTGAATGTGATTTGTGCCCTATTGCCATTTGCTACAGCTCGTTAACTGTCGCTCAGGTGTGTGAGGGTGAAGGCAGAGAGGGAAAGCGACCGCGGGAAGGCGTGGGGCAGGTTGGCCGCGTGACAGTAGACACCCCACCGCGGGATTAGGCGATCGATAGCGGAGCGTCAAAACACAGATGGAGGGCGCACAAAGGCGGCCACACCCGCCAGTTACCTGCGCGCCACAATGGGCGCCTCCCCACCGGCTTTGTACTCCTCCTCCGGAAAACAGAGTAATGCCGCTGTACAAACTTGCAAATTTCTGTCGTTATTCTGATATCATAACAATGTTTCATTAAGGTGGCAATTCTTTTCTATACTTCGTCACGTATACTAAGTTTGTTTACTATTTACAGTTTATTCCAATTCAAATGTTAACTTCTGTGGCTATTATCCCCTAGCTTACAAACTACTTAAACTAACTAAAACTAACTTAAGGACAATACACACACCCATTCCCGAGGGAGGACTCGAACCTCCACGGCGAACTGCCGCGCGCACCGGAGCACGGCGCCCTAGTGCTCTCGGCTATTCCGCCGCGGCCATTTTTTAACATATGATCATTTGGTATCGGTCGGGCAACAGTACGGAAAAGCCGAGGGTGGGACTCTTTTTGAAACTACCAATGAAAACAACTATGACATCGTGATGCCTATTTAAAATGGTAATAAACACAGACTGAAGTGATGAATCTTGGGTACGGTCTTCCTTAAAATTTGTCAAGTCTCGGTACCACATTGGTAGAGTGCCAGAAAACAATGGCTCGTATGCGAACCCTGTTCACTGGGATATTTACTGGAGCAGATTTACACTTCAGTTGCTCCAGAGCTCCACTCTTAATAAAAATAAATAAATAAAAAGAGTCAGCTCTCCGAAGATTGGTTTGAACACCACAGTACTTTACTAGGCATTGTCCTGCTTGGACGAAGTATGCCGTTTCCTTCTTCCTACCTTCGAACTGACTTACCCATCCAGTTATAGGGAGACTTAGAGTTTAACGTGGGTTCCGAACCATGGTGCTACTCGAAATTTTTCACATCAGCAACACCGCCAGAGGTGAAAGAAGTGGAAAGAGACAGATAAATATCCTAGGACCTGGCTGGGATCGAACCCGCGACCTTTTCATTTATAGTCTGGCACTATATCACTGTGCTACCGAGACTTAAAAATTTTAAGGAAGACCGTACCCCAGATTCATCATTTCAGTCTATGTTTATTACCATTTTAAGTAGTCATCATGATGTAATAGTTGTTTTCATTGGTAATTTAAAACAGAATCCCACCCTTGGCTTTTCCGAACTGTTGCCCGACCGATACCAAATGATCATGTGTTAAGAAACGGCCGCGGCGGAATAGCCGAGCGCACTGGGGCGCCATTCTCCGGTGTGCGTGACAGTTCGCCGTGGAGGTTCGAGTCCTCCTTCAGGCATGGTTGTGTGTGTCGTCCATAGGTTAGTTTTACTTAGTTTAAGTAGTTTGTAAGCTAGGGTCTAATAAGCAAGCATTTAAGACCCATAGGTTTACAAAAATTTTAACATTATTTTGTTTGAAAATGGTATCAAGCTGCAGTTTCATCCGTGCATAGACTCACAAACTACTTAATCTAACTGATGTTACGGACAATACACACACCCAAGCCTGAAGGAGAACTCGAATCTCCGACGGGGAGCAGATGCACACTCTGCCGCAAGGCGTATTGTAGTGCACGCCCATCCCCACGCGGCGCTATCGTGTCATAAGGATTCAGATCAAATGTTCAGAGATTTGTAAACCTATTGGACCGAACTGCTATGGTCATCAGTTCCTAGACCTACAAACTACTTAAACTAACTTACACTAAGGACAAAACCCAAACACACACATACACACACACATACACATGCCCGAAGGAGGACTCAAACCTCCCAATCTGTAGAATGATGCCTTAGTCCACGCGACCACTCTCGTGCGGCCGTTAGTATTCACTTTCCCAGTTAATACACTGTTTTTACAGTAGAGCTTCACGAGGTCTTGATGGCACTGGATTAGATGCGGGGTGTTCTTAGCAAACGGTGTCTTTTTTGTCCCAATTTGATTAGTGCACTACAACTGTTGCAAAGTCTGTGACCAGGTGAGATCCTGACACAACAATACGCGTCCAACTGCACTTCCTCCAATGGCGGGCGTAGCGGGAGACATTCCCCTGGGTGCCATGGCATAAGGTGATTTGGTTCAATGTACAAGGCCGACTACAGAGATAATGACGTGATACAGTGCGCTATTCTTTTGTGGGATATCGTTTCTGTCTTCTGTCGGAGGCCGATGCAGCTATGGAACGAGGAACTGCTGGCAGTGATGGACTAACAGTCCTGCTGTTACTGTGGTTGACCCTCCTGCCGGTCACTAAGGATGCGTTTATGCTGCCACCTTGCTGCTCGCTGCTCGCCGTCATGGCACGACGATGATGAATCAAACTCACAGAGTCTTACCGGCCCATTTATCGTGTGTCATCGCAACTCCCTCCCTCGCTGCTCGCTACGATCCTTGCCAGGCGATGATATCAAATTTGTGTTTCGCGTTACAACCATCGCCGCCCGGCCTGAAACTTGCACTGTGATTGGTTGCTTCCAGGTCACTCTAGCAGAGCGGCGTTTGACTGGTGCGCGCGTGGAACTCTTGCGCCCGTCGTGTTCAATATTTATTGTTAGAGGTAGTTTCAGTACAGGCAATAATGAATGAAGATCTGAAGCAGATGATTATTGTGTCTGAAAAAGGAATCTGGATAGTTTTTGAGCTGTTGGTAGTACTTGTGAAAGAAACCGTAGTGAGGATGTTCAGCATTCAAAGGATGCATTCCATAACTCCTGTTCCTCCTCCTTTCCAATAACAACATTTTTCTAACGAACAAATCACTGTCACTGTCGACAGACGATGTGGAGAACATGTTTCACACTTCACGCGACTGCAGTTGTGCACTCAGCTGTAATGTAACAGCTGCAGGAGAATACACACGGCGAGCAGCGAGGTGCCTGCAGCGTGAATGCAAGCAGCGAGCTTCAGGTGCCACCAGCGAGCAGCCATCTGCCATCTGCGAGGTGGCAGCGTAAACGCACCCTAAGGCGGGATGCAGTGACCCTCACACGCCCTCGTATCGGACACTGTCCACTTTCCCATTGGTTATTACGCTGGCGTGGGATCCCCCATTCTGTGATACTGTACAACACATTTTAATTGAATGTATTTTAAACGTATCGCGAGGGCAGAAGCGAATTGTGGTGACATGTACCATTCATTTTTGTCGATGACGAATCGAGTGTGATGAATATTTTAGGGTTTTTCAAGGTGTCTGGACTCTGGTCTAACCTGGATATTTTAGTGTGTTGCAGAATTGCTGGCTCGTCCATTTCAATTCTAGCGATCTGCTAGGCATTGTCTTGCTATTTTCTTGCTTTTTGAAAGTTTCAATCTTGTGACGAATCTGTCTGTTAGTGCATTAGTGTATATGGACACATGCCTGGCCTCATTTTTGTTCCATATTATTTCTGTTACTGTATCCCACTTCTCTTTTGTAGTAATTTCCTGACACTTGTCTCTGACTGTTCTTGTAAATGCCCTACAGACCTTGATTTTTGGTCCTCAAACCACCATATACTATCCCGACTAAAGGAAAAACAATTTTTTTTTAAAAAATGTTCAAATGTTTGTAGAGCTTATGCGACTTAACTACGGGGTCATCAGTCCCTAAACTTACAAACTACTTATGAACTAGCTAATACTAAAGACGGCACAAATACCCATGCCCGAGGGGGGATTCGAACCCCCGACCGTAGTGGCCGTGCAGACCGTGACTGGAGCGCCTCAGTCCCCTCGGCCACCGCGGCCGGCCAATTTTTTTTTAATTACGTTATAAATATGGAATATTATTTACGTCTAAGCATTGAGTCACTGGTAAAACAAGGAATTTGAAAGAAGTACTTAAAAAATTTCTACTTCTTATTCATGTCAGAGATCTCGGTATCTATATAAGAAACTCATTAACTGCAATAAAAATGCAATAAAAATGCAATGAGAGATACTTCAGATTGTAAGGTCACAGGTAGAAAATCCTTCTACCTTTTAAAATTTCCCTCTTCAAAATTCTCATTCGATGTTCGTGCTGAATAGTTCAAATTGTATACCTAAACGAACCCAGAGATCTATTATTCACCTATTTGTCAAAACCGTCAACTCCACAGAAGTTTCAGTCCTATCCAAAGATGTACCTTTCAGCCCCACACCCAAGTTAACCACGTTTTGTCAAAGATCTCCTCTCTTTCTGCCAATCCATTCACTGTAAAATCTATTTTGCCACCGATACCTCCAATCAAAGCCAATCAAATTCCAACATTGAACTCTGCCTCTCCAAATTCACACCACCATTCAACCCTGACTCTCCCTTATTCCAACTTAACCATCACTATTGTGATGTATCACAGTGATTATATGGCATAAGGCCTAAGTCAATTGAGATTACTCCACTTACAAGTTACGCCAGGACGACCGCATCGCAAAAGTCCAAGACCTACAATACCTGTTAAAATCTAATGGCACTTCCCAGAACCTCTACCCCGAATACATGTCTCCTCACCTTGACAACGCCCCATACATCTACCTTTTACACGCTCCCAAAAATCCATAAACCTAAGAATCCAGGACCGACAGAGAGATTTAATAACAGGAAAGAAAGACGCTAGACGGATTAAATTGAAAAATCCACAGACAGTGTAGTACTTCAAAAAAGACAATGCTTAAAACATTTGTTCGAACAATACCTGGTTTTTCCGTCAATTTGGAATTCTTACCACATGCGATTGATAAAGGAGATGGAGGAGGTGGAAAGGAAAGCGTCACTGGTGACTGCCCAACTCCAGTGGCAGTATGTTCGTTTGGGCAGCTTTGTAAGTGCCGAAGGCGTGCTTCCTCTTACGTGCAGTACTCGGGTAAAAGATATGGACAAAACTATGACGTTTAGAGCCCACACAGGGGGTTATCTGCAGTGGTTCTTCCCGAAAATCATACGCGAAGGTAGGAGCCACGTACTGTGAAGTGGCTTACGGGGAATAAATGTAGCTGTATCGTGATACCACACGAAGACCGGCAAGTTGAATGACCCTGGTGATCCAAAACCAAATATTCATTGATCAGCCACAGCCTTGGGTCCACCTACTTCATAGAGGGTATGTCCACGGATAGTATCAGCGGCAAAATGTGTTGGCGTGGAAGCAGTGGCGCCTTGGTAGGTGGAGAGGAGGGAGTTGCCACCACATCTGCACACTAAAGACACTTAAGTCCCACGATTTCCAGAGAAGTGGCCGCAATGAGTTCTCATGCCGCGTTCAGGTTCACCCAGATGTGTTCGATCGCCTTACGATCTGGCGATTTAGGGGGCCATCAATTTTGTATCGCCACTGTCTTCTTCGAACAACTACGTCACATTCCTAGACTTGTAACAAGATACAATATCTTGTTGAGAAATGCCACTGCTTTACGGAAACATGATCGTCATGAGAATGTACGTGGATTATAATCAGTACACGATACATCATGGCCGTCATTGTGCCTTGCACAAGGCCCACTGGACCGACGGATGTTCACATGGATCTTCCCGACAGCATAATTGAGCCATCTTATTTCCGTCCCGCAGTAAAGGAGTCAAGTAATTTGACTATGGAAGACGACGGATCGGAAACGCTCATCGGCATGATGAAAAATATATCGGGATTAATCAAACTACGAGTCTCCCTGTTACTGCGCCAAAGTACAGTCACAATGGTCACGTTCCATTTCAGTCGTAGTTGTCGATGTCAATGTGTTTATATTGGTAAATTCACGCCTCATCGGATGCGGCGGAGCAACTTGAGGAGTGTTAGGTGCACTTTGTAGTCAGACACACTTATACTCTGCTAACATTAAACTTTGATGTAGTTCCGCCACAGATCACCACCTATCCTGTTTTACCAGTCTGTGTAACGTATTACGTCGGAGATCTTTAATGAAGGGTGACCATCTATTGTTTGTTCAAATGTTTGTATAGCTTATGGGACTTAACTACGGGGTCATCAGTCCCTAAACTTACAAACTACTTTCTAACTAGCTAACACTAAGGACAGCACAAATATCCATGCCCGAGGTGTGATTCGAACCCCCGACCGTAGTAGCCGTGCAGACCGTGACTGGAGCTCCTCAGTTCCCTCGGCCACCGTGGCGGGCGATCATCTATTCTCTCGAAGTTTGAACGTGGCTTCACCTTGGTTTCTAGACTTCTTGAGGACACTCGTTGCAGCGTTCCTAGAACACCCAGTAGTTCGTGCCGTCTCTGAAACACTCATGGCAACCCTCCGGGCAAGCACAATCTCCTCTCGGTCAAACTCAAATATTGCGCCTTCCAGGTTCTATACATGGACATCCTGCTAACTGGTACTGCAGGCACCATGACCATGAGTCTGACTAGCAGTTGTTCCTTTTCATGTGTCACTGCTATTGCTTGGGAGGTTTTATATCGATAGTACGTACGTGGTCATAATGTTCTTACTGACCAATATATTTATTTCTCTGCTCTGTGCCAGACTTTTCCTCAAAGTCATATGTAAAATTAGTAAACTCGGAGACACATACAACTACAAAACTGCATCAGTGAACCACTGCACATATTCTATATTGAAATTATGTTTAACAGGTTTCTACACCAAAACCCAAAAAATTCTACGTAATAAGTACTTACAGCCAAATGGAGAAAGTAAATAAATAATAATACTCATTGTGTTACCCTGGCACCAGTGTTTCCTGTCCTATTCATTATTACACCACTCTCTATAAGGCTGACCAATATGTATAATTCTCGGTATGGGCAGCTAAATGTAGTGTACCATAACAATAATTGATTAAACTTAAAGTTTTCATTGTAATTAACACTACTGCATTATCTCTGAAACGATCTGCGAATGTACTGTACCTTGATATACTACATGAGATTAAAGTCAGGAAAAATACATGTATTAATCTTATTACGCCACTTCTCACTTACAGATAAAGATCTAATCAAAGTATTAACTATCCTTCATTCTACATCTACATCTACATACATACTCCGCAATTCACCGTAAGGTGCGTGGCGGAGGGTACATTGTACCACTACTAGGCCCGTTTAGGTTTTTGTACAGTGTTTTGACTGGCAGTAGATTCGTATTGTGTGAGTGCTCTACAGAAAGAACCACGTAGATCAGACTCAAATTGTGGAACTAATCACTACAAGGGTTACAGATAAGTTGCCAGACTTTCCTGTTCTTCGTCATGCAGTACTCCGCTGAGGGAGATTCAGAGTCGGCGAATCATTCCAATAGCCGTGTAATGTTGTTCCTTGGTCCACAAGCTGCCTCATACCTTACGTAAGTTTCAGAACTAGTAGCGCTTCGTGTTTACGTCTTCTTGACTGTAGCATCAAAAATACTGTGACCTGCAAGGTCGTGAAAAGTAACGATCCTTTATAAAGCACTCTAATATTAAAGTGGGTGTTTGCTACTAGAGAAATAATGACTCAACTCTCTCTGATTTGGTTTCAGGCTCAGTTGTTACTGTGGAAATTATCTGTGATATACAGCCATTTATAGTAAATAAAATATGTTACAAGATGAATGTATTGTTATTACCTCATTAATGAACACCTCCAAAGGAAAACAAATGTTTTCACCTCTCTCTGTTTGGCAGAGATCGTACGGCCGGCCGCGGTGGCCGAGGTGACTGAGGCACTCCAGTCACGGTCAGCACGGCCACTACGGTCTGGGGTTCGAATACCCCCTCGGGCATGGATATTTGTGCCGTCCTAGTTCGTAAGTAGTTCATAAGTAGTTTGTAAGTTTAGGGACTGATGACCCCGTAGTTAAGTCCTATAAGCTTTACAAACATTTGAACAATTTCAATTTTGAGAGATCGTACATAAAGTATTCATCTCTTCCTTCTTTGCCGGCCGCGGTGGCCGAGGGGACTGAAGCGCTCCAGTCACGGTCTGCACGGCCACGACGGTCGGGGGTTCGAATCCCCCCTCGGGCATGGTTATTTGTACCGTCCTTAGTGTAAGTTAGTTCATAAGTAGTTTGTAAGTTTAGGGACTGATAACCCCATAGTTGAGTCCCATAAGCTATACAAACATTTGAACATTTTTTCTTCCATCTTTCTTTTTTCTATATCTGCGTAATCGACAAGTTCCAATTCGTGACTCAATGCTGAGGATACGACTGCTAAAATACCATACATGCAATCGTCCAAGAACTATTACATTGTACATTAATTTAAAACTCACGATGGTGACGATCTTGTGGCATTAATGGCTCTCAGACCCCCACCTGTGGTCTTATTCAGCCTGCCTGGAGCACGTCTTCCACGTGACGCGACTCCGACGACTTGCGTATCGATGTTGATGGCATGCAGAGAACTGAACAACACCGAGTCCCCGAGCGGAGAAAATCCCCAACCGGACCGGGTATCCAACCCGTGCCTCCTGCGTGGCAACCATCTAAGCTGTCCACTGGACTACGGAGGCGGACAATTTAAAAATCAAGAACTATATATTCAGTGGTCTATTGAACTCTCCCAATACTGTTGCTTGTTCAAATTTAAATTGTAAGTATGCATTTAAAAATAATTCTTCGTTTATTTGTTGTATACTATCATTATAACTGTATTTATCATGTATTTTTACTGTATGAAATACTTCTAAGCCTTTCAGACAGAACGTGTACGTGTCAAAGCGCTGCCCATTTTTCTTTTGAAGCGCTGTGCGTTAGCTTATGTTGTGGCTGCTAATTCGATATTGCCACTATCTCTCCATTGTCATATAAAAATGTAAATCTCTACCTACAGATGTAATTATTTGATTATCTATGACAAAAAGCATGTTTCTGATTGATCCTTTTGGAGTAGCATTGGAACGGCGTATATTCATAGAACACCACTACTGTTTTCAATTATGTTGTTCTTTCCTCTTTAAACTTTATTACTAGAATATGGTTTCCTGTCAGTTTGTTACAACAAATAATACTTAAAATGATACATTTTCAAAGGTTCCTCAGTTTGCTGATGCATTCAAACCGTACCACGAAACACTATCAGCACCTGTAAGAAAATAAATCCATTACATATATTGTGGGCTGCTGCCTTTCAGTTTGCGTCAATTAGTACATATCCATCAGAGTCAGGCTTGCAGGTGACCTGGTCCTTCCACCTGCGAAAATGCATGCAAAACAAGAAAGTTCAATGATCGCCTCGTCTGTTGGTATTACTTGGGAAAGAAAATGCAGTTTATAGACGTTGTATTCTTGGACACACGAACCTGTTCTCTGTTGAAGACCGCAGAGATGTTGTGTCGGTTGCTCCCTCCACTTCTGTATCTGAGGCCTTGTTATTTAGTAATTTTAATGAGGATATCTCAGAAGTTACTATTACCATTATACAAGTATTCGATTCTAAAGATAAAACGCGTCACTTTGTTCTTCACCTGTCAACTGGTATCCAAACATCTCTGGTCCTAAATGGTCAACTCACTCCCCAAACAAGAATGTGTGAGGTAGTCCACAAGGAAGACGATATAATAGAATAAATTCACAGTTCAGACGAAATATCTATGCTTAGAGTGGCATGAGTAACATTGGACTCTTCGTATCATAGCTCTGCATCCAGCAGGAATCTTGAGAGTAACACAGTATTTTTAGTAACGAGTTGTATCGAGGGGGTGGGGGGTAAGGGATTTTGTACCCAACCCATTAATTTCGTAATCTAAATTGTTTTCATTTTATTGAACTTTATTACAAAACAATGCAAAAACGCTGCTGATTTGTTACTAAGCTCAAGAACCTGAAAAATTATTTCAAAGTAATATATCGTCAAAGTAGTTTTGCAAGTCGTTGCAAAGTTATTGCTCAAAACCTTAATAAAATTTACACTATACTATAACTTTTAGTGATATAAATATTTGAGGTCGAATATAGCAGTTTACATTACATAATTTCTGTGATCAATCGCCGGCCGCAGTGGCCGAGCGGTCTGCGACGTGCCAGTCACGTTCTGCACGGCCGCTGCGGTCGGGGGTTCGAATCGCCTCTTGGGCATAGATGTTTGTGCCGTCTTTAGTATAAGCTGCTTCATAAGGAGTTTGTAAGTTTAGGGACTGATGACCCCGTAGTTAAGTTCCATAAGATCTACAAACATTTGAACATTTCTGTGATCAATCAACCATCATTTTTCTTGTAAGCATCAGCCCATTTTCGTACTGTGTTTACTATATATCAATCTCTTGTAATTGTCATTTATTATTGTTTCTTTGTTCACTTTCTCTTTCAGTTTCCTTTGCAACGGAACTTCTGCTTAATGATCTGTCACAGAATATTTTACTTGGCTGAAACCACCGACTTCTGGAGTCCTGTAATTTCTTATCTGTTTTTTCAATGTATCATTTAACATTCTGTAATCGAAGTTCTTATAGAAACAGTTGTCATTTATTACATTTCTCTTATCCATACCAGAAAATTGTGCAGAAACTTTGTGAAGCCATATAAGGTTGCTATGTTATACTCTATTCTATAATATGCGAATTTAAGTAATCTACATGTCGTGACAAAACTAAGCTGTATTGGCCAACCACAACATATACGTACAGGGCTCCGGTTAAGAAATATGACTTGATGTAGTTTCAGAGTTGAACTGAACATGTCCGCTTTCATGCCCAAAAACTACATTAGCTGCACGTAGTATATTGTACATGTGATCCTACAGTCAAACACGGTATACATAGCTAAAGGATAATGAAATCTATATCTATAAATGTGAATGTCTGTTCGGTGTACGTTTATCACGTCTGAACCACAACACATAAAGAGCTAAAAAAATGTACAGTTACTAATGTCTATCCGGGGAAGGCTTTAGGCACGGTTTTATGGCGATCGGATAGCTATTTAACGACTAGACGCAGAGACTTAAATATTTGTACAGTTACTAATTTATACATGAGGAAGGTTTTAGGAACGGATTTATAGCGACCTGATAGATATTTAGTAATATGAAGAATACAACGCGCAATGCGGAACAATAATTATTCTTTCAAAATTACATTTATTCTTTGAAAATGGTTTTATTGGTTGCATTGTTGCTTCAGGGTAGATAAGGATAAAAGGGTGGAGTATATTGGGATGGAAAGTTATCGCTGTATATAAAATTCTACGTGTGTGTGTGTGTGTGTGTGTGTGTGTGTGTGTGTGTGTGTTAATATTTCGCTCTGCAGCGAAAACTACAGAACGCAAACAAATGGTCTGTGTGTAATTGTCCGAAATCTCCCGTTGTACACCATAGCAGGTCGATGCCGATAACTATAAAGGGGTGGAAGATATGGTGGTTGAAAGTCGTCATATTATAAAAAAAATTCGGACTGAAGGCCAGCGATGACGTTTGCGACTCTATAGCAAGGAGGTTACATACAGTGAAACGTGATGCCACAGACCATATCTTTTGTCTATGCGTGCTATAATGTCTTCAGCTCTTTCTCTGTAAGGATAAGCATACCAATAAGGAAATATAAGAATAAATAAATAAAGCAGTAAAAAGTAATTTCTTTCAATACATCTCTTTAAAAAATCGATTTGACGTTTCGCGCATTACATCAAGTGATCGATCTGTGATATTATTACAATCACGTCGCGGGAATCCATTTACAGCCCTCATGTTTTTCACATGGTCAATTATAAGTCGCTTGTTGAAGGGTGGGCAACCGAAAAAAATCTCTACTTTGCGCTTCAAACAATACTACAAATAACGTAGTTTACGAGAATTTACTAAAATGAAATTAAAATGAATTTGGATATTACTCTCACCATACGTGTTGAGATATTGCAACACAGGCTCTAAGGAATAATGTATGTATTATTTATTGTAAATCATTAAGCACTTCATATAATTTTATTTTTTTATTTGAATGTTGATTAAAAATGTTTGTTTCTAAAGTAGATATTGTATTTCATTTCATCCTTCAAAACCAGTCTCATAGCACATTACTGAAAGATAGTTTATTCATCATAATCAACCAACACGCGAGCGGAGCCGCGGGTTTAAGATAGTATAAAATAAATTTAAAAGATAAATTAATTTTGCAAATTATTTATGACGGAGAGGAAGGAAGAAGGATTAGGAAGGAAAGGATTGACAGTGGCTGCAATAGGGGACCGGTATTGAACAATGACGACAAGTAAAAATGTGAGCAGGGCCGGACCAGCGGTCGCCGTAACTATTCCTCTACCCGTGCTCGCTTCCCGTCCGTCTCAAACTTACACAAGTCGTATGCTACAGCTGTAGCGCCCCTCAAATCCATGCCCTCTTACACTCTAAAACGTTGCAAGTCAAATTTCTTGATTAGCCGAAGATATATTTAAATCAAGGAGCATTTTTCTCTCTCTCGTATATCTCTTAACCTTAAGCCACATTCTCTTGTTTTCTGGCCACGGCTACTGTGATACTTGTAATGAATAAGGTGAGTAAAGTGCTGCCGGCCGCGGTGGCCGAGGTGACTGAGGCGCTCCAGTCACAGTCAGCACGGCCACTACGGCCGGGGGTTCGAATCCCCCCTCGGGCATGGATATTTGTGACGTCTTTAGTCTAAGCTAGTTCATAAGTAGTTTGTAAGCTTAGGGACTGATGACCCCGTAGTTAAGTCCCATAAGTTGTACAACCATTTGAACATTTTGAAGTAAAGTGCTCTTATTTGTGGAATATACTGTGAGATTCTTTAAAATTTTCAACAAGACGTGTTTTCATTGATTTAACATTCTACCATTTCATTCCGCCCATTGCAGTTATGTGATGGGTTTCGACGCCATTACGGCTGACGATATTTCTTGCAGTGATTGTTGCTAATTTTATTAATTTTCAAACCATATCATTCCCTTTCAGAATTCAACGGCTTTTAGAACCTCCAATCCTGTTTCATTTTGTGAATGTTGAATTTCGAAGTCTGATAATTTTCCGCGTAAAATTTTTTCACGCAACTCCGAGTAGACACTGAAGTACAATTTAACGCACTGTCCGCTGAACGAACAAACCACGTAACTAGTCAAACCCAATATCACGACTGTGTTTTACGTTAATGAACATGAATTCTTATTACAGCCACCAACAGAATGAGCTGATGCATGTTTATAAAAGGTAAGCTCCGTCTCCTTTTATAGTGTAACTGCCGGCTACATCTACCATTCTATTTTCCAAATTATTTAAAGAATCCAAATCATTTCCACAATTTATTCAGCAATTCCGACCTGTGGAAGTATTAGTTACGCAATTGTGACAATTTTGAACCCAATCCTGGCTTACTAACTACTTACGAAATTAATTGTGAACTGAAAGTTAAACTTCTTCATAAACCTTAACTTCCAAGGCAGTTCCATTACAACTCGCCGTTACGTATGACCAGACAACACACCAATTTGGTATGCTGTCAGTTAATTCGGGTACCTTGTAACTGTCAATTACCTGGCAATGCCAAGAATGACATTGCCCCCTGAAGTTTGCCTTTCTAATGTGATAATTTTTTTATGTCTACAATCTTGTATATCCCTTTGCTTTTCCCAGTTTTTGTGTTAGCAACATTCACTACATTGGGACGAGCTAGTCTAAATACTTAGTATGGCCCGTTATATGTTTCACAAAATTTCTTGATTTCAGAGTTCAATTATGAAGATCGATGTCTTGATCTAATAAGTACCAATTCATTAATTCGATATACTATTTTCTGAACCTGCGTATCGTATTTACTCTTTCTCTTTTCTGCTTTTTCTTTGGTCCTCCTTAACCTCAGTCACTTTCCTCATCAATTGCAGTTTCATATCGAGGTGGGATACTTACAAACTGTTCAATTATAGTAGGTACTCTTTCTCTTGTTAATAGTTTTTGTGGTTGTATTTCCGTGGTGGAATGAGGCAGTTTATTGATAATTCTCTCATATTCTACCGAAGAGTGATGTCTCCTGGAGCAATATGTTCTAAACCGTCTTTTTAGTTTCCTTATAGCCCTTTCACTCATGTTTGCTTGTGAATGATATTTGGATAGGTAAATAAGTTTTATGTCAAGGTCATTTAACATTTGTTTTCATCTTTCTCAGGTGAACTGTGTTCCACTGTCACTAATGATTTTTATCAAGTTGGCCGATCTTGATTATGTAGTCGTTCCTTATTTTGACTGTGACTAATTTACATGTAACATTTCTTAATGGATACAGCTTTACATGTTTTGACATGTCAAGTACCACAAACAAATATTTGTATCGACCCTGCGAGGTGGGTAAGGCCCCGTATTTATCGACACATACATTCTCTAATTCTTTTATTGGAATCATACTATGCATTTCCTCTTTACTACCACAGATTGACCCTTTCGTATTCTGATATTTACTACACGTTTTCAGTATTTTTTATTCAGTTTTGTCTAAGTTACTAGAGTAGAAGCTGTCCTTAATTTTGTCCGCTCATATCTTAGCACCGAAATGAGAAAATGTATAATGTATAAACCTTACAACACTTCTGACGCACAGATTTGATCCACATATTTTCCTCGTCGTCTCTCGGGATCTGATCTACGATACAATACTCCCTTGTGCATTAAGCAGTATTTCCTAATTTTTTTCATTTCTTTTCCTCCCCCACTAAGCTTTAATCATTGTGATGACGTCATTTCTTTTTTATTCCCAACTCAATTCCTGTAATATGCTCCTAATTTAATCTTCATTCTCTACATTTGTCATGTAAATATGGAAACCTCTTTTCTTTCTGACTCATTGAAATCTGCTTTATCTATACCTAATATCAGCTTGGACAGTGAATCTCGTATTGTGTTACTTTCCCCTGGTAAGTATTCAATGGCGAAGTCATAATCTTCTAACGCTAAAGCCAATCTTGTTAGTCTGTTGTGACTTAATGTGCCGTCCATAAGAAAAGACAGAGCTTTGTGCTCTGTATAAACTTTTACTTTTCTACCCATTACATAGTGAATGAATTCTTTCAATGCCCAAAAGACTGCCAGTGACTCTTTCTGTGTTAGTGAGTACCTTCTTTCCCATTTATTTAATACCATACGAACAAATGCAATGGTTTTTCTTTCCACAGTATGTTCCTTGTCATATATTAACAGATATGAGCTCCTACTCCATATTCCGAGCCATCAGTAAAGATTCAAAATGGACAATTAAATATGTCACATTTGTCTTCCAATAATGATTTCGGATTGACGGCTTGATTAAATGCGCGAGAATCCAGCAGTTCCCAAAAAAAGCTAGGATTTTATCCTATTCTTTGGGCCAGCGATATTTCTATCTTTTAACTTTTCTAGGTCAGATTTGATGCCTTCAGCTGATATCATATGTCCTAGGAATTTTAACTCTCCCTTTCCGTATTCGAACTTCTCAGTGTTAGCACTTATATTCTATTTTTGTAATCTATATAGTACTAGTTTTAATATTCCATTGTGCTCTTCCCAGTTCTTGGCAACAATCGAAGTATTGTCAATATGCACTGTTATTTGTTAAATAATTCCTCTTCCAGTACCTAATCTATCAAGCATATGAAGGCTGGAGCCGATATTTTCAGACCAATTGGTATCACATTGAAATTGTAACAACGTCCTTCATACTCAATTGCTGTGTATTTTATACAGTCTTCTACTAGAGGCGTTTGCCAGAATCTGGCAGTCAAGTCTATACTTGTTAATATCTTGAACCCATGAAACTTCTTCACAATCTCCTCCAGTACTTGTGGCCCATTAGTTTGTGGTAGCATTATTTTGTTCAAAGCTCTAGCGTCGTGTGGTATTCTCACTCAGTTATCTTTCTTGGGGACTATGACAAGGGGACAACAATAATTACTTTTTGATTTTTTTGTATTCGCCACTCTAACATTCTCTTGTTTTCATTGTCTACTGGGATTGAGTAAGATTTGAACCTGAAAGGGTCATGTGGCTTTACCTGGAAACCACATTCGCAATTCTTCAATCAATCTTTTTTTTTTTTTTTTTTTTCCTTGAAAATGCTGTTTTATGCTGCAGCAGTATCTTTTCTACCTCCCAGGCCTCTCCTTTACATAGACCCACAACACTTGCTTTCTTTTCTTTTATTCTTATTTTTATATCTACTTCTTCCTGTGGTCTTCTTACCTCCATTACAACCACCTTCTTTTCCCTGTTTCAAGATTCCAACACATCTGTGCCCTATTTATCTATACTCACACGTCATTATCGTCACTATGTGGTTCCTGATTTCCTTCAAATATCAACACTTGTTCCTCTTGTCCTTCCTTTATTTTCATTACACCTTTATTAAAATTCAGCATTTTTCTGATTGCTATCAACCAATCAGCACTCAAAATTAATTTGACACAGTGGCCTGTCACCACCGTTACATTCACTGAAAATGTCTGCCATTGAATTTTTAATTATTTAATAATCTGTCTCTTAATAATATTACAGTGCAAAATTGTGTCAGAGAAACATATTAAAATCTTAGATCACTCAAACGATCACCAGATAACCTAGGCGGAAACAGGTCACCGCCTGTGTCATAGAAGCGACGCCAGTCGTTCGTGCCGATAGGAGACGCTACGTCGGCGAGTTGAAAGCCTACTATCAGCAATATGTTGTGTGCGACAGACGACCAGTACTGAGAGAGGGTATAATCGTACGCTTCTAAACATTTCATAACTACACGTTCCTCTGTCACAAGAGTGAATAATACTGAGGATACGTCAGCGGTTAAAGGGCACACTGAGTGAACGCTGCACTCACAAGTATGATACATTCGGTTATTACGAACCCTCCCATACGGCATAGCTTCAGCCGATTCTGTATATAAACTCCCGCTTTTAGAAGTATAGTCACTTGGTCTTTAGCATCTAAGATGCTCAGGACAGTAGTCGTCGAGCCAATGATCCAATCAATGTATTCAGCTATGTCTCAGATAAAGCAGTTCAGACTAGTAGCCACTAGTCGCAACTAGGAGATGGAGTCTGGAGACAACTACTACTCTTCGAAGTGACCATCATCCGGGAGGATCGTGAACCACTATCTACCGTCTTTACAACGCTGATTGTGGTTGTGCCTGAGGCTAGCTCAGACTTCATGGTTGGTTTCCTAAACGCATCCTGCCGACGAGCTAACCCTGCCAGCGGTATCAAGAGGTCAACTGTCACCACGGCATCCGACTCCAGAGGTCCCAACCCACAAGCAGCTGCATAGACATGAGGAGGGACCGCAAGTACTCCACCTTGCAAGCTCTGCTTCGAACCCCAGACGTCGCTGCACGGGCACCTACGTCCAAACTGTATAGCAGCTGGCCTATAGAAGTCGCGGTGAGACGGCAAGCAAACGCGGCCGAAAGAGACGTCACCTGCTGATCTAGATGTTCAGATGTTTGTAGAACTTATGGGACTTAACTACGAGGTCATCAGTCCCTAAGCTTACAAATTACTTATGAACTAGCTAATCCTAAGGACGGCACAAATATCCATGCCCGAGGGGGGATTCGAACCCCCGACCGTAATGGCCGTGCAGACCGTGACTGGAGCGCCTCAGTCCCTCGGCCACCGCGGCCGGCTGCTGATCTAGCTCCTGCAGGGCTAGCGCCTACACCACGGAATCTTTCATTCAGTTGAATAAACTTGTAAACTCTAATACTGTTTTACTAGCGTCCTCCGACGCTCCACCAGGTTCCACGCCTCATCCTGACACTAAGCTGGGAACGTAACACTGGGCCCCAGCAATAGTCTTACTCCTCGCCCCACATTCAGTAACTGCTTCATTCCCTGCATAGAGGAATATATGTATGTGAGATCGCAATTGTTTTCATATCCTGTATTACGACGTTTACTGTTGATTGGTGGAATTCGTTTATTTCCTGCCTGTTTTCTTCCACGAGTACTTTTTTTATTCTATTCTTGTCGTAATATCCCTAGAATCTAACTAATGGTCGACTATTTTTGGCGTTCTAGATTGGACCAGGTCTGAACCGCTGACTAAATTTCCGATTTCCTTTGATTAGTCTCTTTTTCAGAATCATGTTCTCTGTTATGATTATTGTTATTAAACTCTGTGGTCCCACCATACTGACCTCCTGAGTTCATGCCTCTCCTGAGTTCTACCTTTCTTCATAGACTGCGACTTTCACACAGAGGCCTATTTCCCTCACACTTCCTACGTTCATTGTTCCTGTCTGCCGCATCGCCTTGTCCTGACTCGCTGTTGTTACTTCGATGTGTCAGAAATCGGGTCTTTCTCCAGATCTCCGCCACTTGTCTGTTGCCAGAAAGCGCGTATATAACTCTCCAGTAAGTACATGAGGTCATTGACAACACTTTTGTTTACGTTGATTAACTTATCTCTTACTGAAAAGGGAAACCTAAGTATTACTATTTTCATTAGTTCTGACTCTCTTAATGAACATGTTATATGCTGGTTCTTTTCCCAGCAGCGTTGGAAAAATCCTTCATAACTAGGACATCCTCTACTACTAAAGCTCCTGCACTCGAAAATCTCAATTCTAACACCATTATGTGTGATAGTTGACCAGTATTGACTTAAAAATGCCTTCACAAATTCTTGATATGTGTTACATGTGTTGCTAGCCCCTGTTGCTCATGATATCACGTAACCTTCAAATCTACTGGCCACAGATCTTACCTTTTCTGTTCTGTCGTGTTTTCTGGAATGATACCATCAAACAGTCGAATAAGCGCAGCTGGTTAAATATTCCCTTGACTCGAGAAAGTGTAAAATTTATAAGCATTAGTATGGTTAACTCCATCATTTACATTACCTATCCTCTTCCTTCTTTCTCGCTTAACCCATACTTCGAGCTTCTGTTTTAATTCGCGGTCTACACTATTAAGGTCTTTGGTTATATCAAATGTTTCAGGCAGTTTTTTTTCCCTTTGCTCGATTTAGCTCAATTCACCTTGAATCATATTTTTGTATTGCTTTTACATTCACATTCTACATGTGCTAGCTTATGATTAATTGAAATATAATCATTCATTTTCTCTAAGTTATTTAGTTGAGTGACTTCTGTTCGATCTTCATTTAATTCATTAATATCACTATTAATTAATAATGTAACATTATCCTGAGGCTATATGTTATCATTTAGTTTATTAACCTCAATATGTACCTTGTAATTAGTATCAGATTTACAAAATTCTAATTTTTACGCATTCCTATGTTTCCTGATCTATTTTTCTCTGACACTCCTCTATTCTATTTTCATTTGTGGTTACCCTGTTTTCAAAAACTTTATATTTACGATTTATATTAGCCATCTCAAGATTTATTTCATTAAACGTGGTTTCTAGCCTATGTGTGCACTCATTTAGACCGTTTTTAAGTTCCGTTTTGAGTTCAGTTTCTAATCTTTAATATCTTCTTCTTGCCATGCTTCAACGTGTTCAAGCCCATATTCTATCTACAGTTTCCTTTTAAAAGAAGTTTTAACACTGACATCATATTATGTTAATTACAAACTTCCTTCTGCCTATTATCTTCGGTTGACTAAGTGTTAGCTGAAGCAGTTCTATGACCCACCCTACTTAATTCCTGTGTCTGGTCATTTGAAATGTAAACGTCAGGTCCAGTGCCTCCGACGTTTTCACTGAAATGTACCGTATCTTACTGATAAGAGCCACACTACCTACATTCTCAGCGTTGCCATTTGAAGCAAAATCTACATTTTCATGAATATTATTTTCAACATAATTTATACATAGTTATTGATTTGATAAATTACTACTAATATTACCAACTGGCATTTATTGTGAATGATTTTTGCCACTGTCATAAACATTACTTCTTTCCCTACTTGGCAGAAAATATCTGTTCTCCCTTTCGTTAGCCGTTTTACCAGAAAGTAAATGAGAACCAAATATATTAATAAGTCTTCTTAGTATTCTAAGCACTATATTTAGCACCATAGCTGCTTTCAACAGTTCTTTGGTTGTAGAATGCCAGCGTAATACTTGTACTAGTGTCTCCTTTGATGTGTATGAGCGATCATTGTGTCTGGTATCTCCTGCTTCTGCTACAAGTCCGTTGCTGTGACGCCTTGAAGCCGACGGGCTATAAACCTAGAGCGAGGTAGCGCGTCGTGCGGCAGCGGGAACGGCAAGCTTTTCCACGTTGCCGCAGAGGCTCTCGTAAGCGACAGACGCTGGCGGTAACTACGAGGTTGAGATACGAATGAGGACCCAATGAAACGCACTAAACAAGTTCCATCTGGGACAGAGGTTTAATGTCAATATACAGGGAGTATCATTTATCTTGACCACCCAAAATATTTCTGGAACAACAACAGCTATTGCGAAACGACTCATTAACGTAAATACTCTGAAACATTCTAAAACAAAAGCATATGTGTTTTTAAGACAAACGTATGTGTTTTCAAATGGACAACCTACATTATTTCATCAGCAATGTATAGCATGACAAGCTACATAAAAATTGCATTCATTACATCGCAATAAGCCAAATACATCCTGATATATTGCGAAGTTGACGATTGAAATACACGAAACGCGTGGGTAGGGCACGTCCTGAGTAGCATGGCGTTCTCGCCTGAGTCCTCAGGACGTGTTCTAGACGCGCGTTTGGCTTATTTCGAGCTTCAGCTTCGCTTCGCAATATATAGGGGTGTAATTGGCGTATTGCGATGCAATCAACGCCACTGTTTATATGATTTGTCATGCTATAGATTGCTGTTGAAATAATGTAGGGTGCCATTTAAAAACGCATACGTTTGTGTTAAAAAACACATATGCTTTAGTTTTAGAATGTTTCATAATATTCATGAGACCCTGCCTTACATTGATACCAGTGTAAGTCGTTTCACAATTGCAGTTGTTGTTCCACATTTATTTTAGGTTGTCGAGATAAATGGAACACCCTGTGTAAATTCCTGCACTTATGCTAGTGACTGTCTCAAGTCCGGCAGTATATATGATCAACGATACCATGAAGCTACCCGAAAGAAGCACAATGTTGCGCGAAAACATTCATTCTTTCACATATTTCATTATTACAGTATTCTTCGTTTTATAAGATAAATTAAGTCACACGAAGGTATTTCTGTGTAGTATAACGTTGAACGTTAGTGAATCGTGAACGACAAACATATCATTCAAGAAGTAGTTGGAAGCTTTCAAAATATCGTCTTAATACTGATGATTATATGGGTAAATCAAGAAACTAATTAAGACCTACTGGGTAACTCTCTAGAAAGTAAAGTGTTAAAAGAGGAGACTGTTGGATAGAACATGTTTAAAGAAATCTTGCAATAGTCAGATTTGCAATGGAATCAAGAATGGGTTTAAGTACTGTATATGAAGTCCAGGCACTGACTTAAGTAACAGACTGAAATACATGTGGCGTGCTGTAACTGAAAAGACATGAAAATCTAAAAAAGGGAAAACCTCCTTCCACATAGGGCGCGAGGGTCCAACGGGTACCGACGGCCCGCCGCATCATCTTACGCCCGAATGCGTCACCAGATGCGGAATGGACGGGGACGTGGTCAGTGTCCCGCAATCCCTGCCGCTGTGTTGGTTGTCTAGACTTGAGCAGAAACTTCTTAACTAAGCAGCTCCTCAGCTGGTCTCACAAGGACTGAATGCAGCGGCCAGCCGCTGTGGCCGAGCGGTCTGCGGCGCGCAAGTCACAGTTTGCACGGCCGCTACGGTCGTGGTTTCGAATTCCCCCTCGGGCTTGGATGTTTGTGTCGTCCTTAGTATAAGGTTGTTCATAAGTAGTTTGTAAGTTTAGGGACTGATGACCCCGCAGTTAAGCTTAACAAACATTTTGATCTGAATGCAGCCCGCTTGCCAGCAGCGCCTGGCAGATCCATACGGTAACCAACCCTACTACTAGTCAAGCCAGATCGGAGATCTTCCAGAAACTACTGTATACAATATGATACGGCAGTTGGCTTCAAGCTACATCTGCATATTAGCTGTGCAAAATGACAATGAAGTGCATGCCAGAGGGTTCATCGAACCGCTGTTATAATATTTCTCTACCGTTCCTCTAATAGCGCGTGGGAAAATGGAACACTTAATTCTGATTTATATTATTATTATGATCATGTCTCCACAATGAGGTGGGGGCTAACGAAATATGTCTGCATTATTAGGAAGAAGTTAAAAAAAACCTTCAAATGTTTGTATAGTCTATGGGACTTAACTACGGAGTCATCAGTCCCTAAACTTACAAACTACTTATGAAATATTTACGAACTAGGACGGCACAAATATCCATGCCCGAGGGGGGATTCGAACCCCCGACCGTAGTGGCCGTGCAGACCGTGACTGAAGCGCCTCAGTCCCCGCGGCCACCGCGGCCGGCTAGGAAGAAGTAGCTGACAGAAATTTCACAATTAGAACACACAACAATCAATTCCTTTTTAGAAATTGTTTCCACCCCAACTCGTGCATCATTTCTGTGACACTGTCTCCTCTGTGGTGATACAAAACGAGCTGATCTTTTCCCGAACTACTTCTATATCATCTGTCAGCTGCACCTGGTGAGGATCCCATACTGTGCAGCGATACTCCACATTGGTTCACAAAAATGACGAGCAGGAAATTTCTTTAGTAGAACAGTTACTTGGTTGAACTACGTATACTAGTGTGGAGAAATCCATCAAACTACTCCTTGCTCAGAATCTCACAAATGAACAGTGATGTAGCCATAATAAATAAAATACTTCGATTTAAATTGAAATAATTGAAAAATATATTTACAAAGCAATTACATCTTGTGAAACAACCCCAAACACATAACGATTCAATATCCTTAGCATGCATAGAACATCATAAAACTTACAATGGACTGTTTGACTGCATTCTTATTTGATATATTAAAAGCTGTTAAAAACAATAAAGTAGATTTGTGTCCTCGGAGTCTTTCGCGACGGCATTCTTCCATAACATATTCTCGGTTAACTAGCCGCGTCATGTCGCATAAAATACGACAAGACGCGGCTAGTAAACAGAGAATATTTTATGGAAGAAAGTAGATTGATCCTTAGAGAAAATAAAATAGAAACAATAATTAAACAAATGAATCCATTGCGTATATGTGAGAGTGAATAAAAACACTTCGAATGTCCATAACATGAGACAATACGAGTCTGTTCATGTGCTATCCTTGGCAAATAACAATGTTTGGAGATCCTGACCTTCTGTAGAGTGCGATGATTGGTACGAGCATAATATGTGCAATGAGCAGTTGGAAAATGGCTCTACCCGCGCATGCGATATAAATATCAATATCTCGAAAATCGAAGAGGTATCACTGTGCTCTCAACTTCATACAGTATATCGATATTTAGGCGACAATTCATTCTCAAGTATGTATGACCTAAAATTAACCAAAAAATGTTCAAATGTTTGTAAATCTATCGGACCAAACTGCATAGTCATCAGTCCGTAGCTTACAAGCTACTTAAACCTAGGTAAACTAAGCTAAGGACAACACACACATCCATGCCCCAGGGAGGACTCGAACCTCCACGGCGAGCAACCGCGCGCTCCGCAGCGAGACGCTTTAGACCGCTTGTTTTCCATCTGGTAGATCTGTGATCTGCGGTCGTTTTTATTGTTTTTATTATTCGTGCTTGGTCGTTCAATGATCATTTGGCTCAGCTTTTTTTGTTATAGAGGACGTTCAGTCCTCTGACCGGGCGCGCTGAGCCACGGCGCCCGGCAGACCGCACGGCTGCTCCACCGCGGCTAAAATAAACCATATGCAAAGTGTGCACAATGAATTTCAATGTCTGTGAAGTCTTTAAAATCTCGTGAAGTTTTTTAGTTCATTATGTGGAGTACAGTAAGTGTGTCGAATGAATACAGCCCTTTATCCAACAAATATGTCAAGCGGTAACATAAGAAAGAATCATTTTTTTTTCACTGAATAGTGTTCTTAACAATGTATCACAAATATTTCAGCAGAGGCGCCACTTTCGCTACAGTTCTTCGCTGAGAAAGCGGTCAGTACTAGCCGCTGTGAACACTGTGCTAAGTATTTCTCAAGGGTTCCTGTAGAAATTGCCTATGTCATGCTCAGCGCCTTCTGTGATAGTATGGAGACATGCAACACGTCACGTGTTGCGGGGAGCGACAACGGTTCAACATACACAAATCGCGCCGCTGGCCCTGCCGCATTGCGCTATAGAGGCTGCTCCAGTGACAACTCAGCCGGTGGCGTGCCCTTCACTCACGGCTGTGCTTGCTGCTTATCGTCACGCACGGCATGTCCATGGCAACTGTGCCGTTGCCGCGCGCCTTTTCGCGCGACAGTCCCCAGTGGGAACCGCCCGTAGGGCCTGTTATCACCGGAAAGCAGGAGCGCGTTGCACGGCACCGGCAACAGCAAGTTCATTCCGCGTTGCCGCGGAGGCTTGCGAAAGTTATCAGACGCTGCCGGTAGCCACGAGACCGAGGCAAGGATGGTGACCCATTTAACAATTCCCATCTCGGGCACTGGTTTGCATGTGAACACATAAAATTATACATTTCTGTTAGTGACAGTTGCAAGTCCAGCAGTGTATGTGATTAACGATACCATGAAGCTATACGAAACAAAGACGAAGTTGACTGAAGACATACATTTAAAAATGTATAAGATACATTAAAAAAATGTTTGTAAATCCATCGGACCAAACTGCGTGGTCATCAGTCCGTAGCTTACAAACTACTTAAACCTAGGTAAACTAACCTAAGGATAACACACACACACCCATGCCCCAGGGAGGACTCGAACCTCCACGGCGAGCAACCGTGCTCTCCGCAGCGAGACGCTTGAGACCGCTCGGCAAGATACATTCTATCTGGTATGTAATATATTCTGTTTAAACTTGATATAGGAAAAATAAATTTGCTAAATGTTATTTCTGTGGAGTATCACCAAGAACGTAAGTGAATTGTCAGCGGCAAGCAGATCAGTTCATAACAGGTTGGAAGCTTTCAAAACATAGTCCTAATATTGAAGATTAAGTGGGTAGATCTTAATAGTAATTAAGAGCTACTGTATCGGACTGAAGAAAGACAGTAAACGTTTTCTGAACCTGATTAAAAGAGGAAATTGTTCCATAGGAAATATTTGTAACATATCTTGCAACCGTCATATTGTTAATGGAGACAAGAAGGGGTTTAAAGATGGTACACGAAGGCCAACAACTGATGACACAGAGTAAAATCTATGTCCATTGTAGATGAAGTTGGTAATCAACGTAGTCACTGAAACTTCCTGGCAGATTAAAATTGTGTGCCGGAACCGGGACTCGAACCTGGGACCTTTGCCTTTCGCGGGCAAGCGCTCTACCGACTGAGCTACCCCGACACGACTCACGATGCCGCCCCACAACTTTACTTCCGCCAGTACCTCGCCTCCTACTTTCCAAACGTAGTCACTGTTCAGAACACATTTACGGGCATGGCAGAGGGCTTATCGAATCCTGTTGATACTAATTCTCTGAAACAGCGCTAGGGGAAAAAGAAACTCCTAAATCTTCCTGTTTTCGATCTGATTTCTTTTATATCATTGTGAGAACCATATCTCCATATGCAGGTGTGTGCTAACTAAAAATGTTCCCATTTGGAGGGAAAAGTTGGAGAAACAAACGTCGGAACTAGATCACACCACAACGAATAACGCTTTTCTTGTAATGATATCCACACCAACTCATTCATTATTTCCATGACATTCTCGTCCCTCTACTGCTATGATACAAAATGATCTGCTCTTCTCTGAACTTTCCCAACATCCTCCGTCAATCCCACCTGGTGAGGATCTCACAACGTGCAGCAATACTCCAAAATAATATGAACAACTGAAGGGTATGTAACTTCTTTAGGAAAACTGATGCATACTTGCACTAGATACAATAGCTTGGAGAAATCCATCAAACTACTCTTAGTTTGGAATCTCACAAATAAACGGTGATGAAATAATAATAATAACGGAATGTTTCGTTGTAAACTCAGATAATTCAAAAAATGAAGTTACAAAGCAAGTATCATTAGCAGACATAAACCTTGATGTGGGCTATTCCACTGATATCTTATTTGATATGTTACAAGCTGTTAAAATGTTCTAAAATGTTTTTCATTCCATACGGAGAAAAGCCTAGTTCTACATTTATATCAGTGAGTATAAAACTATTTCGAGTATCAATCATATGAGAAAACACGTGACTGTTTATGTATGCTATCCTCTGAAGCAAACCACGTTTGGATATCCTGAACTGTTCATGAAGTGTGACGAGTGCTACGACCAAGAGACTCCCGATGCACAATCAGAACAGCGCCCTTCTCGTTCATGGGATATAAACACCAATATCTCGAAAATGGAAAGAGGAATCATCCTGCTCAGAACATTACATATTATTTCTAAATGTTGGCTATATTTCATTTGCAAATTCTTCGCAATGAGTATTCTCGTATGTCTGCCAACTCTTTAAAATCACGTGAAATGTTTTACATTGATTATGTCTAGTACAGTAATTACGGCAAATAAATGGAGCCCTTTATTGAGCAAATATATCAAGCTGTAACATAACAAAGAATCAAATTTTTTTCATTGAATAATTTTTCTTATATAAGTATTGCAGCTCAGTCACCAGGTTCGCTACAGTTCGTCGCCAATAATTCGCTCAGTACTAGTCACTGTGGACGTGGAGCCAAATATTTCTTGTGGAAGTCTGTGGAACATTGCTTGCGTTTCACTCAGGGCCCTCTGTGAATGGCTGGAGACCTGTAGCGTTCAACCAGAACATGCACAAATTGCACCGCTGAGCCTACCATAGGGGATGATGACCCCGCAGTTAAGTCCCTTAAGCCTAACAAACATCTGAGCATCTGAGCCTGCCGTGCCGCTTCGTAGACGGCTTTGCCATGAGAACCCTGCCTCTGCCGCGCCGCTTCCTACACGCCAGTCACAACTGCGAACATGCCACGCTTGCCACTTTAACGCTGCGCAGTGCATATCCATGGCAACCGTGCCGCTGGCGCGTGCTTTTCCGCGCAGCAGCCTCTGATGACAAGCGACCTTAGCTGCGTCCCGTCCTGCTAAGGTTGACAGCTGCGGCCTGGCTGAGTGTGGACACACCAGCCCTATTCATCGCCCTGCGCCGCTTGCAGTGTCTTGCTGTTTTCCATTTATAGTTTCAAATTTTGTAGCTTACCTTCCAGATGAAGAGATAGAACATTCCACACTCTGATCCGTAAATGCCTGTTTTAATCTTCTTGATGAGGTCATCCTCCTGAGTTGCCCCTACCCGGAGATTCAAATGGGGACAATTTCTACTTCGGAATATTTGACCCAAGAAACGATATCCTAATGCATTCATACGGCAGAGTTGCATGTCGGCCGGAAAAGTAACGACTGTAATTTCCCATTTCTTTCAGCCGTTTATAGTAGCTGCATCGCATGCCATGTTAGCTGATGGTGCAAGGGCAGATCATTCAATAATTCGACTGTTGCTCCTTCAACTACTGAAAAGGCTGCCGCGGCGGAATAACCGTGTGCACTGAGGCGCCGTGCTGGGGTGCGCGCTGCCGTTCGCCGTGAATGTTCGAGTCCCCCCATGGACGTGGCTTTGTGTGTTGTTCTTAGGTTAGTTTCACTTAGTATAATACGGGAATGGTCAGACTTGTCATGTCGAAACCTGTATTGCTATTTTTACCACCGTGAGTTAACATTGAAGGAAGTCTGTATGCAGACTGTTAGCTGCTGACATGACCTGGAAGTCTGTAAAAACGTTTATGAAGTATGACATTATTGTCGCATGGTTTCTACGCTTATAACTGCCTGTTGTAGAACCCTGAGCTCTCTCGCTACGTTATACCAACGCCATCTAAAGACAAGTTGGCGTTAGCTACTCGCCGTTCTCCTGCCACAGCAGTGAGACAGCTGATTCGCCCAGTGAAAGCGATCGTACTATAATTAATAAATACGATAATAATAAATTAATTGACAAATGTAGCTGATATGTTATCTACAACATTCTTTCCAAATAGCAATGAAATAGACACAAATACATATACGGTTCAGAACACGTCAAACTTTTATTTCTTGTAATTACTGCAAAAATGCGAAATGTTGGTACAATGTTCAAAACATAGGTTTTTTGTGCACTAAGAACATACAAGTAAAGACGAAATATGACAGCTCTGCGAATCACAGACGTTGTTACACGTCCGTAGAGAAAACTCGGCCGGTGTTAGGAAGGAATCAGTATATATCGAGGCGTGCCGCGCATATTTAATCACACTTTTGAAACCATGGGGAGGAAAACTGATAATTTACGACTGATTGCAACTTGAGAATATTGTCACGGTTATAGACAGGAAACTGCAGTGATTTTCACACAATAATTTTCTCTGTTAGTTTTCTGTAAAATGCCGTCCACTGGTGGAAAAATTCTCTGTTTAACCGTTGAATTATGCTCGTCGTGCCGGGCGGAATCTGAAGTATCTCTACTTTTTTGTCAGGGTGAGCTCGAAATACAGCTTTTAATGAATCAGAACTTTTATGACCTGACCACGAATCTAGAAGGAGAAGAGATTTGTTGCCGCAGAATGGAAGAAAAGCATGACGCATGAAAAATGTAACGTTATCATTTCCCATTTTTCCAGACTTCTATGCGTCTACCACAAGATTGTCTGCGTACAACATTGTTTGTTTGACCCGTGGTCCAAAACGTCCAGTTGGTTCTTGAAGACACACATAGCAATGAACCATGGGCGTTATGAATTATGGGCGTTATAGTGTATGAATGGGTGAGTGTAGTCGTGGACTGCGCAATTGCCTCAATGTGTTATTCTCATTTGAATTACAGTGTTCTTTTCGCACGCATTTCTTTTTGGAAACCTGACTGATGTGCATTGTAAACGTAAGATTCACTAAATCTGGCGATCTTATTTTCTGCAGTCGTAAGAAACCCTTATATCATTTCCATTTGAGTCACTTCATTTTCCGACCTGATTCTCGATACAAATTTTTTAACTTTTCGTGCCACAATTTTATGTGATCTTTTGAAGCGACTAATCCAACTTTGAGAAGCTGTAAATTCTTTAGCGCCTGTCGCGTTGGCAATCTCTAACGCCCAATGACGCAAAGTTGTGTCGCTGACACTCAATGACTGTCGTCTAGCATCGGTAAATTGCTCAAAAAAGTCGTGCATTTATCGACTTCCATTTTCCATCTATACAATTGACGTTCAGAACGGACAAAGCGAAACCTATTTTGAACAGTACTGACACGTAGGCGTTTCATACCACTTTCGTTCAACCAACACATCACCGCTTTTTCTCTGTCTGATAATGCAACTGTAGTTGCTGGTGTTGCTTTCGGAGATAATTGATGATGGTACGTGGCACTATTACTCGAAGAGTCTTCATGTGTGCAACTTTCTTCCGTTTCTTCGCCGTCTGTAGATTCACAGTCTGCAATATCGAGTGTTTCAGTCGTTTCTAGCCACATGTCAGCGCTATTTACATGCTCGTCTAGACGCTTGCGGCCGCAGTTGCCGAGGGGACTGCGGCGCGCCAGTCACGGTCTGCACGGCCACTACGGTCGGGGGTTCTAATCCCCCCTCGGGCATGGATATTTGTGCCGTCCATAGTATAAGGTAGTTGATAAGTGGTTTGTAAGTTTAGGGACTCATGACCCCGTAGTTAAGTCCTATAAGCTTAACAAACATTTGAACATTTTTTTTCTAGGAATTTCCTTAAGCTGAGTGGAATACGTGTTGCATGATGTGACAAGTTTTTACCCATCGCAGTACATATGATCTCATTTTTAATTATATGTTCTACAATTGTATAAGTCTGCAGTTATATATTCATTTGTGTAAGTGCAGTATGTCGGTAAAGTCAGTTGCGAACAGAGTTAGTTTTAAAGAAGTAATAGGTTAAAACCTGGTGCGTGATGGGGCGGTTTTCCACGAACGTGACTGTTATTGTCCTTATAATCTCAGAAACTACATGCCTTACAGTAATAAAATTTTTGTGGTATACTCTACTGTATATGTGTACACTATCTGTAAAATTTCCTGCCGAATGCCATAGGTTTGCTCCATGAACATCGGAAATGTAGTAATCAAAAATGTTTTTCTTTTCAGTGTTTTGATGTGGTTGATAACGAGAAAGTGTTTAATAAACGTTTGAAGCTATGTTTAACACTAGAACGGCGGAGTTTCTGACATTCCTAAAACGGCGGAAAGGGGTCATTTTGACCCCCCCATAAAATATTTTCATATTAGCATTAAATAAGGTTTTTTTAATCGTCACCTTTTCTCTAGCAGGGGCAATAACTATTAAACATCATAATTAATAATAATCAATAATTATTTATTTCAACAGCAAAATATCTTACAAATTTATTGGTGCTACTACTAACAAGTATCCTATTTGTAAAAACTTGTAGACACATTTAGTATACTTGGTCCATATTACTCTCGTACGTGGTCTACACACACCTTTGTATAACTTTTCTCTCAAGTCACTGGAATCTGCTAGACGCACTTAGCACATATGATTTCTGTTTTACGCGCACATTTTCCGCACACGGCTTCTTGGCACTTTACACAGTTTTCGCTGGTCTTGTTGCCTTTGCAGAGGCTAATTTGGCACTTGCTCCGCTTTCTAGTTGATTTCGGTCCAGTATCCTCTTCCTTTGCCTGATGTTCTTGCTCTTTCATTCCCTTGAGTTCATTAGCCAGCAAAAGTATGAACTTCTTACTTTCCATTTTATAGTTTGTTACTATATGGTAAATGACCCATGCATTTATTGCCGCCATGTCCAAGATGTTGTAAAAGACATGCATTGGACATCTCCTAGATGCAACCTTTGTAGTATATTTACGGGTCATTTGATCTACCACGTTCACCCCATACTTTGTTGCATTGTAGAATGTTACTGTTTCAGGGTTCTTCTTTCCTTCCTTGCTTATTGCTACTTCAGAATGTAGTGTGCTCAGAAGAATGACGTTTTTATTATTCTTTCCTTGGTATACAGTCATTGTGCATTCTGGGTTGCTGCTATGGCGCAGGATGCTGGTGGAGCGTATTTCCGCATTGGACTTCCTTACTGCATCAGGGACTTCACGACGGATCATGTGCATTGTACCAACTAATGAAGTTTTCTTCTCTTTGAGTTTCTTAGCAAGTTGAAGAGATGGAAAGAAGCTGTCTGTCGTCACATTTCTTCCTTGATTTACAAATGGCTCCATGAGACGCGGAACGACGTACTCTCCAAGTGATTGCTTCGCTCTATGCATGTCCTCTTTGCGGAGGTATGGAAAAGCATTACTTATATACTTTGTCGTCACTTCGACAGCCAACCAGAATTAGAGGCCATATTTGTCTGGTTTGTTGGACATGAACTAAGTGAACCTGCATCTTGTTATGCTTGGTAATAGTTGCTCATGTATGGTTATATTTTCTCCAGGACAGTAAGCAGTGGGTCCTCCTTTCTCCTTGAGAACGTTCACAGCCGACCTATTTCCAGAAGATGAAAAACTGGTCGTCTTCAACACTTTTCCATCCCTAGCAACCATCTTTGTAGACGCTGCCAACTCTGCCTGCTGTGATGAAAGATGTGATGACTGATGTAAATCAGCACATGAATCCTCTTCCACTAATCGCTCCTCATCCACTATGTCTTCATCTTCATTTGTCTCTGGTACATAATCATCATCATCAGCGAAGTCCGTTTCCGATTCAACTTCGGAATTCTCGAAGAGCGGTAACACTTCTTCATCAGAAAGTCCACGCTGACGATACATGTTCAATAGCGTGTTTCGAGGACAAAAACTATCACCAGACTGTCACGATATAAACTGTGGCAGACTGGAACGAACACGTGACAAGTTGCAACATTGACAGGCAACTACTCTGCAATACTGCTGACTGTTGCCGCTTCATTTTGGATTACTTACATATATTCAGAAGGAAATTACATTGGGGTCAAATTGACCCCATCCGCCGTTCTAGGTATATCGATAGAAATGCCAAAGAAAATATAAATATTTTTTAAATTCTAATTCAACATCATAAAGAGGAGAAAAAATTAGGAAAAGTTATATGACTTCATTAGGAAAGTAAATAAACTGAAATGACAGTGAAGGAGAAAAGTATGGCAGGGGTCATTTTGACCCCTTCCGCCGTTCTAGTGTTAAAGTCGCTAACTGTTGTCTGTCTCATATAGTGTATTTGAAGTCTCGTCGCATTATGTGGCAGTTTCTTGCAACTCCTATTGTGTATGACGTTATATCTCCTGAACCAGGTGCCGTATGTGGTTTCCACTCCTACAGAAATTATCTCACGCAAGGCAGGAACGAGAAAGTGATTCTGTACAACGCAAACACAGGGAATCTGATTTTAGGTTTTGAGGGAATATCAAACTTAGCGCGATATATTTACTGGCTGTTTGCTTCTGACTCGTAAATGGGCGACCTTTTAGGATACGCTGTTTTTCCAATTTCTGCGTTGTTTGGTTATGACACAGACTTCCGGATACTCAACTGTTCGTCTAAGGTAAGTTGACGATTCGTGCGGTGGCTGTTGATAGCAGCAGGAGGCATGTACCATGGCTGCCGGGGGACGAGCATCAGCGAGCTGAAGGCAGCGACGCAGGGCTGGAAACGCTACCCGTAACAATGTATACAGTAATATTTCGAGTCTGGGGCAGCGTACCGTTGGCAGCGCTCCCAAATAAATTGAGGTCCTTAAAGTAGTGCAGATGTTTTCTGCTGCTGGCATCACCAGGTAAAATAGTCGTCATCTAATTACCAATGCACTACTACTTTCGGCGCATTATGGCGTCATTCTCAAGTTCCTACGATTACAAAAAATATTACAAGATTTAACCACACTGAACTGTGAAAAGTATAATAATTCACCACAAAATAATAAAGAGAATCGAAACACTATATTTACCAAAATGGCATTCAAACAATGTCCGCCGCACGGGAATAGCCTGTGATCTTGTGTGCAACGTCGCGGAGGACACGGCCACTCCCATCAAAGGTTGGAGTCCTCCCTCGGTCATGGGTGTGTGTGTTGTCCTTAGAATAAATTAGTTTCAGTAGTTTGTAGGACTAGAGACGTATGACCTTAGCAGTTTAGTCGCTTCGGATCAAAAACTTTTTTTAAATTTTGTTTTAACCATAACGATTAAGTCATTTGGCTCATTTAATCTCATAATCTTGTGGGCATAATTGTATAAAACTGTTATTTTTCGACCATATTGTACAACTGTTTGAATTTTCAAGTGGTCAGTCTTTTCAGTCTTATAGTCCAATTATTCGAAGTTGCAAATATGTAGAGAAACTTATCACAATTTCGCGTGACTTCCTCTGTATAGGGATTCGCATATACCCATCTGGCGAAGCTCAGAAACAGGTACATATGAAATTAAATTCAGAGCTCGAATACCCAGTGTATATAATAAATTTTATTACAGTCATGGTCACATATAGCTGCTTTAGGAAACACACAAAATATGTTTCAAAGTCACACCCAAACATTACGGGAACGGAAAGTGCGATTGATGTGCGGTTTTCACAAAATGGATTGGTAGTCAAGGACTCGTACTGTTAGCCAATAAACAGATTGTAAATATACCTAGAAAGTGTATTTTTATGGAAACATACCGTTTTTTAAATGGAAAAATACACTGGAATTTTTGACACCAGCTGTGTACAAAGAATTTCAAATGACATTTTTTTCGCCGCCCGCAGTGTCCGAGCGGTCTGCAGCGCGCCAGTCACGGTCTGCACGGCCGCTGCGGTTGGGGGTTCGAATCCTCCCTCGGGCATGGGTGTTTGCATTGTCCTTAGTGTAAGTTAGTTAAAGTTAGTTAAGTAATTAGTGTGTAAGTGTAGCGACTGATGACCACGAAGTTTGGTCGCATAAGACCTCACACTTGACTGGCCGAGTGGCTAGCCCCTGGGGCACGGCCCACTGTCTCATGGCCACCAGCCAGTCAATTACGCTGTCGTAGCCTCCGCCCCCCAAAACTTTGAATGGTTGTAGCTGCCAAACTAATCGTGATAAAAATGTTATTCAAAATTCTTTGTACATAGCTGGTGTCAAAATTTCCAGTGCATGATAGATACAACCACTGTTCTATTTGAAAAATCGTATGTTTGCATAAAAAATACACTTTCTAGGTATTTTTACAATCTGTTTATTGGCTAACAATACAAGACCTTGACTACCAATCCATTCTGTGAAAACCGCACATCAATCGCACTTTTCGTTTCCGCAATATTTGCGGTGCAAGTGTTAGGTGATTCACCCTGTACACTTGAGAGCAAAAAACCTGGATCACCCCTGAATTCCAAAGTGGAGGCCGCACCTGTTGCTATGCAACCAATATAACATAGCTGTGTCGCAGGTCGTCAAATCATTCCACAGTATACTTATTACCTACCCACAATAAGTACTAAGTACGTCTTCTATTTCTCCTTACAGCATTCATGCAAGGTGCAAACCAATACTTTCGTACAACAAATATTAGAATAGACGTCATTAGAGATGAGACAGAAACACTTGTAAATTAAATTTCGTTGCAATGAGTGAAAAAGATACGTTATCACACTTGTTTCATGACATCTTTTTGTTCGTGATCTGAATCTGAACGCTGTGTTAAGCAAACAATAGTTGTGTGCCTGATCGAGATGCGATTACAGGTCACGCACTTTTTCGTGGTCCCTCTGATCGGCTGAAGTCGGCTGAGTTCGTGTGTCTGCGGGATGTTTATGTTCTTTACCAACCTTACCTCGTAACAAAATGTTCAAATGTTTGTAGAGTCTATGGGACTTAACTACGGGGTCATCAGTCCCTAAACATACAAACTACTTATGAACTACTTACAACTAAGGACGGCACAAATATCCATGCCCGAGGGGGGATTCGAACCCCCGACCGTAGTCGCCGTGCAGACCGTGACTGGAGCGCCTCAGTCCCCTCGGCCACCGCGGCCGGCACCTCGTAACAGCATTGTACACGGTAGACCTCGTCAATGTATTGTTAATTTGTGCTTGGTATTGATAATTCTCTTCCACTTTGTTATTTGCTAAAAATAAGTCCACGTACCCCGACAACTTCTTTTAGAAAAATGAAGGCTGTCTTTGAAAGTGGTATGAAGAATGTTAATTCTGTTATTCAGTTAAGACAACGAAAAAGTCAGAAAGCGTTGCTACATCTGCTTAATAAGTCCCTTTAAAATATTAATATTTCATAGATATACATTCCAGTTTTCTATTACTCAAACATTAAAGTGATACTTAATTTCGCGTTTCATCTGTGACGCCTTAACCCCTTACATGTTTCTTTTAAAACATGTAATCTATACGCCGTAAGCTGGAGACACTGGGAGAAAGAGGCGGGGCTTGTTCTAACAGCCAATGCGCTACGAGCTGAATGAAAGTTTCAGCTCCCAACATTCTCCGCTCAGGGACCATGTTTAAGCGCGTGATCTCTAGGCATAAATAAACGTAAAACACTGACGTTTTCATTAGTATCGGTTTCCAAGAATGATGTCTGGGGCCAGAAATAAATGATAATCTTACCACTGCACCAGAAATTTCATGAAGCTCATATTGTTTCTGAGAGGTGACAGCTGAAAATATATAATATAGTGAAATTCACAGATGTCATACATCATAAAGTTGTGGAATAGAATGCAGTATATCGATGATTTGTTAACTAAGCACAATCAGATGTCAGGCATTAAATATGTTCACAAATAGCGTTATACTAGTTCCTGAAACGACGATATAATTAATTTTTTCCCGGCAGAGACTCGAACGTGGCACCATTTGCAATTGTGTAATAGGAAGGAATACCGCTGATATTTATTGTTTCTTCCGGGGACTCCAACTCCGCACATACCGTCACTCTTGACCTGACACGATGAGGCGTCAACTATCACATTGTCGTTCACTAGTAGTTAGGATCACACCGTTCGTAGAGGCGTGGAGGGGTTTGGTACTTTTCAAAAACTTTGCTTAACTTAATAGCGCATGGACACGTGCAATGTTGATATGAAACAAATCAGAGTCCTGCGTTCTTTACTTGGCGTTACTGGAGGTGCAGATGGCATTTTTGTGGCCGTTAAAACTTTTACTCCCAGCGGTGATCGGACCCATGCCTTAGCCATTACAAATTAACCTCACCCCGGCCCCCAGCGAATTACAGACGTGTTAACGTAATGTTTTATCATAATGAAGTACTCATTAGACGGTACGACCAGTCAAAGAGCTCAAAGGTGTCTGGCTAGGTAAGACAGTCTTGGCATGGACACAGTCTTGGCCGCACGGGATGGCCACGTAGTCTGAGGCGCCTTATCGCGGATTTTGCATGATATTATGATACGTTTTAGTGTGAAACATTACGATTTGGTATCGCATTATGCTATAAGCTTATTCAACTATGATCTCATTTTAATAACGATTGTTGGGTAGTTGTTGCCACGAAAACTTGAATATTACGCATTTTTAAACTTACGAGAAGCGTCGATTATGCATTAGAAAAAGGATTCTGAAATCGGGAAAGTAACTTCGTTTTGATATCTATTATTCACCACATTCAGGAACACAAACAGACTTCGATAAAGGAGATTTCTGTTATTTACTATTATGGTTAATGATAAGGTATTCTATAACTGGAAAGTGTATTGAGCAATTATTCAATTATTCTTCACGTTGTGGTTGCCATCAATAGCTATATTGAGGTTAAAAAACAGCAATGTGGATTCTGGTACAATGTCGCATCGAAAATGCGATTATATGCTATATGCTGGGAAGGATGGGGGAGAACTTCAGTCTCTGCCATTTCAAAGGTTGGATACTGGGATTTGTCGGAATAGATGTACGTTTTAATGGAGGCATAAGTGCTTGCACGGTAAGGTTCAGTTGTCCATTATATGCACGTGTTTTTTCGAGAGTCAACGGCAGAGAAATAATAACGGTGCTTTTATTAAAAAAAAAACATTTAAAGGACTAATAATTTATTCAGAGTCCCTTATTATTTGTTTCTTCCATAATACATCTCAGCATACAATCTATAACGCCGTATGACCAGCTTCTCTTCAGTAAAAGCGACGAATCTATCTCGAGTTGGTTGCTGGCATTGAGACGGCCTGGTTTGTATTTTTGCTTCCTGTTCTGATGCCAGGAAGTAAACATTCTGTATTTACGTCAAAGCCCCGCTTTTTACTCCGGTGGGGGCTGTTGGCCATCACTGCGACCGCCAGCTGGCTGGCTTCCGCCAAGCCTCGCCTCAGCACCAGCTGTGGTTCACCGGCTAGCCCGTAGCTCGCAAGCAACGGCTAATACAGGCCCCCGTCGCAAAGCCAGACTCAACCCTTGAAGTATCACACGTTTCTGCCAACCTACCCAAATGTGTAGTATAAAATACAACAACTAGAGCTATTTTGTTATAAAATGAGTAGCCACATTATGTTTTGACATTTCATTCAAATATTTTTTACGAAATTAGAGAATAGAATCATTATAAACATAGCTACGACATAATGTTTCATGTAGATAGCAATCATACAACAGAGGAAACTATCTTTTTAGCGCTCTGCATTAGATCTAGTCATAAGAAAATACGTATTCAACCTAGAAAACTAAGCATGTCATAAAATTGAACAGTTCTGGTGGCAACAACAAAAATGTATATATGTCGTATATCATTCACGTTTGTGCACTTATAACGTGTTCTCAAAGTCTCTGAAACAATAAGTGCTACACAACGGAAATTACCTTCTGCTGAGGCCCTTCATTTAAACGATTGTTCTATTATTCTCTGGGAAGTGTTTCGAAATGGGTTCATAGAATCGCTTGTTTCTTGACCGTTCCATGCTTATACGAAAATCGAGAAGAACAAGTGCTAAATGGATATTTTATTCTTAAAATTCAAATCAAATGTTAGAATGTGTGTGAAATCTTATGGGGCTTAAATGCTAATCTAACTCACTACTTAATCTAACTTATCCTAAGGACAACACACACAGGGAGGACTCGAACGTCCTATGCGAGTAGCAGCCCGATCCATGACATGGCACCTTAGACCACGCTGTTACTCTGCGCGGCCTTCTTATAAGTGTAACACCATACTTTGTACGGTAATGAGTACAAATTCTCTTTGCATTCGTAGGAGAAGGTTTGTGAGTGAAATCTTATAGAAGAAGCATGCTACACTGAAAACACTTTTGTTTTAATATTGCGTCCCCACCTCATCCCCCTCTCCGCCACCACCCCAACGTAAATAAAAATACGGAAAACATCCGAGACCTTCTTTCTACTAATTCACTATACCGCACAATCTGATATTTTTTTCAATTTTTACAACATCCACCCTGTATACCTTCAGGTAATAATCGCACATTGCTCAGCAATACTACGGAAGAGGTGGAGCAATTGTAGGGTTGGCAGTCTCCTTGGGAGACGTTTTAATCTTCTAATGGTTGTGTTAATAACAGACTGCTTGTTTTATCTTCCTCAAAACATGTATTTTCCCAGTTAAAGTTGTTTTCAATTGTACGCACCAAAAGTTTCGTTAGATGTATAATCCTTAAATTTGTTTTGTTTATCGATTTCTCAAGGCCTGACGAAACGTTTCTGGTAATCATGTGCAAAACTATACACATATTAATGTTTAGGTTCAATTGTCGCAATTTGCACTGTGAACATGTAATTGGCTTTGCTTTTCTGAGGTGTTTACTAGACAGCAACATAATCTGCCAGAAATATGTCTCAGTTCGATATAGCAGTTTGTAGCTCTGTCAGTGAGTGGGTAAAATGTTACTCTCGCTTCAGTTTGTAATTGAGAGCTGCTGCCTCTTAATCTTTAGAAACCGTCGACATTTTCATATAGGAAGCGAACAACTGCAGCGTGAATCGCCTCCTCATTGCGCTTGTGAAGGCTGATGGAGATAATTCAGAAAGTAGGGAGCGAGAATAGTTGCAGTTGCTGCGTGAAATTCATCCCCGTTGTCTGTAATCAGATATGTGATATGTATATTACACGCCGAAGTTCAATTTTCAAATATTTCAATTGGAATACCTCCAATAAATGAATCTTGTAAGATTCTTCTGTATGTATATAAATCAAATAAATACACATAATTAAGGAGAAGACGACAACAGATCCAGCCTTCAGTACAAATGTACACTACGCCTGAACTCTTGAGGTAATCGGCAAAGCGCCACGAGCAGTGAGTGTAAATTGGAAACGGAAACTACGTAAGCAGTGTGAGGAAGTTTGAGCGTTGTGGGAGACGAGGGGGAGGGTAGCTCGCGTACCTGCGATGATCGTTTTTTTTTTTCCCGCTCGTACAGTGGTTACCGTAACTGCTCAGAGAGCAGTAGGAAGTGGGCCGACCCGAATTCCGGCTGCGTACAACTGTTCAACTTCCCCAATGCGTGCACTCAGTGGCCATAAGCAGCTTGTGTCGGATTATTTCTTTTAATCTAGATTCTTCTCTGTCATTCCAGGAAGCATTACAACTATCACCAGACATGATCCACCATGTTGTCATCTCACTACCATAGTCGTAGCAGGAAGATCATTTTTCTACAGGCAATGTCTTTCTCTAGTGATCCAACACCTTAAGAGAACATCTTGTGCAAACACTATTCAATGGCTTAATTACTTCTCCTACGACGTGATGTCGAGCATTGTAGTATTTATAGTGAGGGAGATGAATGGAATGTTGCACAGATACGTAAAGAAAATGAAAGTAATCCACTGAGTTACAGATCCATTGTATTGATATCGACATGTAGCAAGACGTATTAACATCAAACCGGCAAGGATTTCTAAATCTTTAGTCCTGTAAGACTTTGGCGATACTAAATTATCATGACCTACTGAGTACTCTCAAACTAATTCCGTAATTATAGAGTGCCAAAACGACTCTTGGTATCTTCAGCCATAATCAACTTCGAACCATATCGCTTTCCTAAGGAGTATAGTCACAGTTGTGCGACTGGAATCGTGATGTCCTGTCTGCAAGGTAATAGTTTGCAGTAACCGACGAGGAGTCATCTAGTGAGAAGGATGTGGCGAGTGTAAATCTTCCAGCAAAATGAAGTAGACTTCTCCTGTTTCAAATATATATTCGAAATATTTAATGAGTAATCAGAACATTGTTCTTAGATTTGAGGCAGTTAATGCTGCCGACTACTAAACTCAGAAAGCAAATTCAATTGCGAAATTGTTTTGAATTTGTATTTTCACGGCGCAAATGGCGACAGCTGACCTTAAACATCAATATGCATTTGGCTCTGAACATGATTACTCAAAGTGTTTCGTCAGAATTCTAGATATCGATAAGCAAAACAAATTTGAAAATTATATACGTATATATAACGAAATTCCTAGGGGTGCAGTTAAAAACAATGTTAACTGTGAATAACACATGTTTTGGTGAAGATGAAACAAACGATCTGTTATTGACACAACCATTAGAAGATTTAAACGTCTCCATAGGAGACTACCAACCCTACAATTGTTCCACCTCTTAAGCAGTATTGCTGAGCACTGTGCAATTATTACCTGACGGGATAGCGGGAGGACGTCGAAGATGTTGAAAGAATATGTCAGATAGATTATAACTCGCACATACGCTATTTGGCACTTGTATTTATTATTATTATTATTTCGAGCTTCGTATAAGCGTAGGATAGTCGAGAAACTGAAGCGATTCTATGAACCCATTACGAAACACTTCAATGTGAATAACAGAACAATCGTGTAAATGCAGGGCCCCAGCAGAAGGTGTTGTGTAGCACTTATTGTTTCAGACGCATTGAGAACACTTTATAAGTGCAAAAAGCGTGAATGATATACTACATGTATACATTTGTGTTGTTGCTACTGGAACTGTTTAATTATACAACATTCTTACATTTCTAAGATGAATACATATTTCATTACGTATAGATCTAATGCAGAGCGGTGAAAAGAGAGAATAGTTTCCTGTTTCGTATGATTGCTAGGTGAAACATTATGTGGTAGCTTCGTTTACTATGATTCTATACTTTAACTAAGTTAAATATTTGAATGAAGTGCAAAAAGATAATCTGGCTGGTCATTTTATAGCAAAATAGCTCTATCTGTGGTAGTTTATACTACTACACATTAGGGTATGTTTGCAGAAACATCTGATACTTCAAGGGTTGAGTCTGGCTTTGCGACCGGGACCTGTATTAGCCGTGGCTTGCGAGCGACGGGCTGCATAATTCTATATACTGCATATAATTTTTTGTTGTACTCCAATGGACCAAACACCTGTCATTAGTCCCTACCTAGCCTGACATGCTACTTTAATTAATTTACGCTTAGGACAACACACACACACACACAACTGCACATGCCCGAGGAAGGACTCTAATCTCTGGCTCGAGCGGCCGTAACTCCGCGACAAGACGCCCAAGACCGCTGGGCCAAGAAATTACTGGTACGTGGACAGATACCGATGAACTATTTTACTTCTCGTACCATGTGCTCTGCACTCCATTTTGACAAAAACATTATACTACCATATCTGAAAATCTGTTGTTGGTCGGACTGATGCTATCTTGTAATGGCTAAGATATGATTTGATTCCTGCTGAGGAAACAGTTTTCAACAATCGCAAACATCCCCCTCTCCACCTCCAGCAGCGCCAAGTAAAGAATTTAGGGCTGTGACGTGTTTCAAATCATATTAAACATGACGATTCGATACTGACTAGAAAAAAATTGGATTAGTTTTCGGTGTTTCCTCGGAATGCCAAACCCCTTCAGGTCTCTACGAACGGCGCGATCCTAATTACTAGTGAACGAGAATGGGAGAGTTGTTACCTTGTTGTCTGAGGTCAACGGTAACGGTAGGCGCAGGGTTGGAGTTCCAGGCTGCACAAAGTTATTTCTTGCGATACCTCTAGCCGAAAATGTGCACATCCCGCTAATGGTGAGAAAACAGTAAATATTTCATCTCTCTCTCTCTCTCTCTCTCACACTCACTCTCATATATATATATATATATATATATATATATATATATATATATATATATATATATATATATAATCAGTGTTGGGTTTGAGTCCCTGCAGGAAAAGAAGTCAATTTTATCGGTTTATCAAGTTAAAATATAGCGCTATTTGTGAATTTATTTAATATCTGACGCGTGATCGAGCTTAGTTAACGATCTATACAGGTACTGCGTTCTGTTCCACAATTTTATGACGTTTGACACCTGTAAGTTGCACTCTATTATATACCTTTAGTGGTTACTTCTCAGCAACAATTTGAATTCTATGCAATTCCTGGTACAATCCTAAGGTTAACCACACACTTATGGGTTATGATAATGGCCTTGTACTGAAAACGTCAATTTTTTACGTCTCTTTATGCCTAATCGAGTCTCGAACAGAAACGCAAGCTTTTTTGGTTAACAGTGCGTTCAAATTCAGAACACGAACAAAAACTCATCATGTCATTGAATGAGTCTGATAAGGTATCCGATTTGTCACTTATTGTAATGAAATTGAATTTACGTTGCTTTCTCGTTTCTAATAACTTGTATTCTAACGTTTTTTGTTTGACGGTATTGAATTACTTATGGACTGACTGCCATAAGGAGCAATGTTCTCTACTGCGTCTTATGGTACCTTTTATGAATAGTCGAACGACTGTAGTCCATAGGGGTTAGAGGGGTTGCATTCAACAGTGATCCGCTTTGTTTGCTGTCAAGGGTACATAAAAAAATTGTGTGTGTGTGTGTGGGGGGGGGGGTTACAATTAGTCTCACATAGCCCTTAAGGACATGTTCACCGTCGTCAGTTGTCAGCCTTGTGCCCCCCCCCCCCCAATAAAAAATTCTGTATCCGCCATTGCTCACATTCCTATTTTCTTATTCATTGTCAGACCTACTACGGTAATATTCCCTACTGATTTTGTATTTATAATCCTCAGCAGAAATCCTGTTAATCCTTCCACCGAACTTCCCTAATTTCCACTATATCTAACTTCAATTTTTCGAACATCCCCACCCTATTATGGGATCTAATATTTCACGCTCCGAATCGTATACTGCCAGAGTTGTCTATCCAGATGACAGCATCCTCCTGATTAGTCCCCCCTCCACAACCCCCTCTCCCCCCCCTCCACCCCACCCCGGATATCGGAAAGGGGATATCTAACTCCGTGGTCTGTTACTCGAGAAGATGCCATCATACGTAGAGCCGGATGTCCTCGGGAAAGCTAACGACTGTAGTTTCTCCATTCTTTCAGTCGTTCGCAGTAACTGTATAGCAAAATCACATTAGCTGATGTTACAAGGCCAGCTTAATCAATCATCCAGACTTTTGTCCTAGCAACAACTGAAAAGGATGTTGCAACCACACGTTTGTCTGGCATCACCACAGATACCACTCATTTGTGGACAATAATTGCCTTACCTATTGAAATTGAATGCATCAGTGTAACTACTATCTGCAAGAAAATAAGAAATGTAGGTACAAATTTGTCATGTCAACGACATATTCAAAAACCTAAGTAAGCGGCATTTTGTAGATAAAAGCCTATTATTAGTGTAATCGCACTAAAAAAAGTCTATAGAGACAGTATTAAGTGTGGTGCGAGAATGGCCGTTTTTTCTGGAGCGTCACGTTACGGATCTTGTGGGCGCTTACGTAAGTCTAGGGACTGATGACAACAGTAGTTTGCTCCCATTAAATTACAAACATTTCACATTTTCCAGTATTAAGTGAAGAGACTAGTGACATTCAGAGTCGCTTCTACAGGGTTCCAGAGTACAAAATAGTGCTACGTACTGTAGGAACAGAGTATTGAAGTCTCCATATGCGACTGGAAAGATAAGAAGTGCTTATATGCGAGAAAATCATGACTATCCATTCACGTAGGTAAAACGGATTTGCGGTGGTTACAACCAACTAAGTGAGACACTTGCGTCCTGTGTGCGGCGCCAAAACGCACAGTCCAGTTCATACCAGACCCTAATCTGTCATCAATTCAGCGAGATATAGTTGCGACTTGATTTATCTATTTAATGAAAGTCCAGCTCCAGTTGCATTTAATGGTGCTTTATTTAACCCCATTCTACCGGTTTCGGCCTCTATGTTAGGCCATTTTCAAGTGTGATAAACCTGCATATAATGTGTAGCAATAAGTTTACAAAAATTACATGGTACAAGGTAGAATGTTACATATGTAAAAATGTAATGTACAGAAGCAGAAGGAATCCTACATTATGCCGTAGAGAAAGCAACGTCAAGTAATTAAAACAATAGAACTCAGAGAATTTAAAACTTTTGGCGCCCAATGGCGACACGAGAATAATGGGCGTGTCATATTTAACATTCCAAATCATTATAATCGGCATGTTCTGATGTGTTCTGATATAAACATCACGTCATTGCAAGCATAAAATTCTAAACATTAGTTGATAAAATGTAACGGTCAATAGTAAAATATTATAAATGTCAGTTAGGATAAAACGGAACATGTAGCGGCCAATGAGGCTATGTGAAAAGTGGGCGTGTCGTCAATTTAAAATTTTGATACAGGAAGTGTAATAATTTTGCTTAAGGCCAATTGTATTCGATTTAGTTTATATTAAAGTTGGTTGTATTGTTTAAACAAGGTACAAAAATTCTTAGAATGTAAAATGTAAACTAAATCGAATACAATTGGCCTTAAGCAAAATTATTATACTTCCTGCATCAAAATTTTAAATTGACAACACGCCCACTTATCACATAGCCTCATTGGCCGCTACATGTTCCATTTTATCCTAACTGACATTTATAATATTTTACTATTGACCGTTACATTTTATCAACAAATGTTTAGAATTTTATGCTTGCAATGACGTAATGTTTATATCAGAACACATCAGAACAAGCCGATTATAATGATTTGGAATGTTAAATAAGACACGCCCATTATTTTCGTGTCGCCATTGGGCGCCAAAAGTTTTAAATTCTCTGAGTTCTATTGTTTTAATTACTTGACGTTGCTTTCTCTACGGCATAACGTAAGTTTCCTTCTGCTTCTGTACAGTACCTTTTTACATATGTAACATTCTACCTTGTACCATGTAAGTTTTGTAAACTTATTGCTACAAATTATATGTAGGTTTGTCAGACTTGAAAATGGCCTAACATAGAGGCCGAAACCGCTAGTGTTGGCTTAAATAAAGCACCAATAAATGCAAATGGAGCTGGACGTTCATGAAATTGAACCACAGTTGCGGCAACAGCAAGCATCCAGTCATGGAGAAATTAATATTAATTTATCTAGTCACTCCTCCTTTTCTCCTGTAGTATTCAACATGATTCGCCGAATTTTTTTCATGACCTCAACTGCAATGATTATAGAGGTATTATCCAACTGTTGTATACGAAAATTTGTGTCGGACCGGGACTCGAACCCTTTATTTAAATTACATTTGACTATCTCTATTGGCGGTTAGAGCCATCAAGGAATTCTATTTTCTTTTTAATTAATGGTCTGTGTCAAACTTTAGAATAAAACGTAGCTGACGCTTTTGTCTTACTTATTAAATTCATTGCTATAAGCACACCGAAAATGTTGAATTGCCTCGTGTCCTCCGTTCGTCAGCGTGTCTTGGGCGCCTCGCCCTCTTTCTCGGCCGGCTCTCAGCCTTTTGTCTCCACGTCTTGCACAGTTAATTTCCGTGACGCATTGCCGCTGTTCTTCCGGCCGGCCTAACGTATAGCACTCGGCGGTTCCCCATGTTTCTCCGAGGTCCACCGCCCTAGCCGCTAGCGTGCTGCGCCTGCTTCTCGTCTCTCCGCTGCTTCGCTATCCTGCGAACAGGAGGTGCAGATTCCGTGGTGAATGATGTCCTCCACTGAGTGCGCCGACAAGGCGCTCTTTAGCTGCTTCATTTACACTGAAAGGAGCCTCTCAGCGCGGTAGAGGTGGCGACGTTCTAAAGGTTTCGCCGCATTCGGATGACGATTGCTTCTAATTTCATTCTACTTTATGTTGCCAAATACTTCTCTCAGTCACGTCATATGACAACCTCTTTTAGAGAGGCTTTAACTTATTCCTTATGCTAGAAACCAAGCAACTTATGCGACGTAAATCGCAAAATATTTCTCATTGACTGACAGCATCAATAGCTGTAACTTTGTATTACACTAAATTTGTTTGAAAATTAATCACATGTAATTCTATTTACGACGAATTTTGATGTTTTCAAAAATGTTCAAATGTTTATAATGCTGATGGGACTTAACTGCGGGGTCATCAGTCTCCTAACTTACAAACTGCTTATGAACTAACTTATACTAAAGGCAGCACAAAAATCCATGCCCGAGGGAGGATTCGAAACTCCGACGCGGAGGCCGCGTGATCCGCAACGGGACGCTCCAGCCCGCTCGGCTACTTCCACGCGACTTTGATGTTTTCCCTGTCTTTATATAAAAATATATAAACTGGAAAGGAAAAGTTTACGCAGTGATATTATTTTCATTATATACGCTATACACATATAGTAGATTTCAGAGCAGCATCTGTAAATACAGCATTCACATATATAAAGCAGATACTCTGTACATGGTAGGCTATCAAATTTTAAGGATTGCAGTTAATAATACTCACATTCATCGTTGGTTGTTAATGCGTAGCCAGCTGCGGTGGCCGAGGGGACTGAGGCTCTCCAGTCACGGTCTGTACGGCCACTACGGCCACTCGAATCCACCCTCGGGAATGGATATTTGTGCCGTCCTTAGTCTTAGTTCATAAGTAGTTTGTAAGTTTAGGGACTGATGACCCCGTAGTTAAGTCCCATAAGCTATACAAACATTTGAACAACATTTTGTTAATTCGTATTATTTATTTATTTAGCGTATGGCAAGTACAAATCACGTGTATTAAAAATATACATTTACAATAACTTTATGTATATGACATTGACAATTAAATACAAGACATAAGTAATTAAATAAGATTGTGTCATGAACAACGTATCTACAATTAGAAGTTAACATTTAGGCTGCTAATATATTCAACTGCGCTTTGAGTCGCATCCAGGAAATCCATCGTTTGACCAGAGAAGGCCCTCGGGGGGCCCTCTGTAATAATGTGCCGGTCCGTGTACTTTTCAGCGCCGCAATCGCACTCGGGGGATGGTGCTCTTTTCCATTTTTGTAGAGTCCGCACATCGGCCGTGGTCCGTGTTGATCCTGTTGAGCGTAGTCCATGTTTTACGGGGTATGTCGAATCCTGGAGGTCTGTTGGGAGGTCTCAGTGAGGTGTTTAACTGTGGTGGTGCCGATTCTTCCCATGTCATTTTCCCGCGTTCTTCAAGACAGAAACCTACAAGAGGGGGATGAATGGAGCGCAATCCATCTCTGTCACTGGAATTGCTCAAAGCGGAAAACGGAAGTTGTGGTTTGACTTGTATTTTTTTCATATTCTCTGAGAAGCGCTTGTTCTCTTCGCAAGTGAGATGGCGGTATATGGCTCAATATAGGTAGTCAGTGAATGCGGGTTGATTTTATTGTCCCCGAAATAATTATCATAGATTGCTTCAGTACTGTATCCACCATCTTGGTGTGAGTGCTATTTAGCCATGCAGGGGAACAGTATTCTTCCGCGGAGCCCCAAAGCAGAACAGCGCAGGGCAGAGGCAGTGTAGCCCCATGCGTAATACGACTGTTACTATTGTGGATTTCAAATGATAAGTAAAGTAAATTAAATTTCCCATACCAAAATAAGCACCACGCGTTGTCGAACGTCATCGTGAAGTCTTCTGCTGTATGTCGTCACATGGAAACATTATGACAGGTCAGGCGGTCAGCACAAGATTGACAGATTTTGCCGCGGTGAAGTAGCCGAGCGGTCTAAAGCACCTTGCTGCGGAGCGCGCGGTTGCTCGCCGTGGAGGTTCGAGTCCATCCTTGGGCATGGGTGTGTGTGTTGGTTCAAATGTTAAAATGTTTGTAAATCTATCGGACCAAACTGCGTGGTCATCAGTCCGTAGCTTACAAACTACTTAAACCTAGGTAAACTAACCTAAGGACAACACACACACCCATGCCCCAGCAAGGACTCGAACCTCCACGGCGAGCAACCGCGCGCTCCGCAGCGAGACGCTTTAGACCGCTCGGCTACTCCACCGCGGCTGTGTGTTTGTCCGTAGGTTAGTTTACCTAGGTTTCAGTAGTTTGTAAGCTACGGACTGATGACCACGCAGTTTGGTCCGATAGATTTACAAACATTTGTATTGACAGATTTCTAGCCTTTCTTTGTCAACCAGCTCTTATGTTGGCTAGCCACATAGGTTTACGAGGCTGAGCGTTCGCTGTTTCAGTCCTCCCATCGAGATGAAGTCTCTGTAAAAACTCAGAATTGAATCCGTGCCGTCCTCAGTCTATTCGCTATGCTACAGAGTTATAATTTATTTTGTAAGAGAATATAAAACTGTGTAAGGGTAACTAAGGACTTGCCGTGTACAAATACCCTCGATACCGATATTAAAGGATGCCCATGGATGATCGGTCTCCACCGCGTTTTTCAAAGAAGGAATGGAGTGTTTCTGTTAGAAATTAGCCCTAAATCTTTAGTTGGGAGAGATCACTGTATTCATTAAGGCAAGCGATAATTCTATTGGCTGAAAACACGTAGTCGGCTCTCGTGCTTCCATTTTATTTTCCCTTGTAGCTCATATATTCGTAATGAGAGGTACTTTCATATATATGTAGTGCACCCTGCACCTCTACTTCTCCCAGGAGAAAACTGTCACTTGTAACATGGCCTCCCAGAACTACGCGATTCATCATTTTATGAGAAACTGATGATCGTTTACTTTTATGTCTTCGTATGCTGATATATATAAACAGTAGTATCCGTCGTTTACTCTTGAAAAACAATCACTATTCCATTCATAATATTGTAATAACTACAATTAAAGACGATTCAATTTTTACACCAGACGAGTGTCCCTTTTGACTTATAAAACATCTTCTGGAAATGTAAACACAATGATTTATACATTTTGTATTGCATATTTAGATTAGAAACTGTTGCTTTCACATTATGTGTTATGAAAGTTGCCATAGGCTATACTTTACTTACGGCGTTAATGTCTCTTCTATACGCCGTAATGTTGTTTTCTGTTTTATGTCATGTTACCTTAGATTTGTCAAATCGCGACTTATGCGTATATTTGCACTCGTCTGTTTCCTGATTTTTATCGCAGTATTTCTATCTCATTGATGTTTACACAGCACATCATTATTTTGTGGAATAAAGTTTACACACCACCTAACTTTTATATATGTAGGATCAACTACCGAAGTGTTTTTATACTTGGGATTTAATGACAATTTTTAAGTACGCACATCAGTGTTATTATTAATAATATACACTCCTGGCCATTAAAATTGCTACACCACGAAGATGACGTGCTACAGGCGGGAAATTTAACCGACAGGAAGAAGATGCTGTGATATGCAAATGATTAGCTTTTCAGAGCATTCACACAAGGTTGGCACCGGTGGCGTATCCTACAACGTGCTGACACGAGGAAAGTTTCCAACCGATTCCTCGTGCACAAACAGCAGTTGACCGCCGTTGCCAGGTGAAACGTTGTTACGATGATTCGTGTAAGGAGGAGAAATGCCTACCATCACGTTTCCGACTTTGATAAAGTTCGGATTGTAGTCTATCACGATTGCGGTTTATCGTATCGCGACATTGCTGCTCGTGTTGGTTGCGATCCTATGGCTGTTAGCAGAATATGGAATCCGTGGGTTCAGGAGGGCAATACGGAACGCCGTGCTGGATCCCAATGACCTCGTATCATTAGCAGTCGCGATGATAGGCATCTTATCCAGATGGCTGTAACGGATCGTGCAGCCACGTCTCGATCCCTGAGTCAACAGATGGGGACGTTTACAAGACAACAAACGTCTGCACGAACAGTTCGACGACGTTTGCAGCAGCGTGGACTATCAGCATGGAGACCATGGCTGCGGTTACCCTTCGCTGCATCACAGACAGGAGCGCCTGCGATGGTGTACGCAACGACGTACCTAGGTGCACGAATGGCAAAATGTCATTTTTTTCGGATGAATCCATGTTCTATTTACAGAATCATGATGGTCGCATCCGTGTTTGGCGACATCGCGGTGAACGCACATTGGAAGTGTTTATTCGTCGTCGCCATCCTGGCGTATCGCCCGGCGTGATGGTATGGGGTACTTTTGATTACACGTCTCGGTCACCTCTTGTTTGCATCAACGGCACTTTGAACAGTGGCCGTTACATTTCAGATGTGTTACGACCCGTGGCTCTATCCTTCACTCTATCCCTGCGAAAACTTACATTTCATCAGGATAATGGACGACCGCACGTTGCAGGTCCTCTACGGGCCTTCCTGGATACGGTATATGTTCGACTGCTGCCCTGGCCAGCACATTCTCCAGATCTCTCACGTCTGGTCAATGTTGGCCGAGCAAGTGGTTCGTCACAATACGCCAGTCACTACTCTTGATGAACTGTGGTATCGTGTTGAAGCTGCATGGGCGTCTGTATTTGTACACGTCATTCAAGCTCTGTTTGACTCAATGCGCAGGCGTATCAAGGCCGTTATTACGGCTAGACGTGGTTGTTCTGGGTACTGGTTTCTCAGGATCTATGTACCCAAATTGCGTGAAAATGTAATCACATGTCAGTTATAGTGTAATATATTTGTCCAATGAATACCCGTTTATCATTTGCATTTCTTCTTGGTGTAGCAATTATAACGGCCAGTAGTGTAATGTCCTCCTTTCTGTAGGTTTTGTTGCCAACATTATGTGTGTATGTGTTTGTGTTAGTGAGTATGATTTTCAAATTCAAAGCACAGGAAGTTTAATTTTGTTTTCTGTTGCTTATACTGAAGAGCCAAAGAAACTGGTACCCAACCTAATATCGTGAAGGGCAACCGCAAGCACGCAGACGTGACATCTACATCTACATACATACTCCGCAATCCACCGTAATGTGCGTGGCGGAGGATACACTATACCACTACTAGGCATTTCCACTACTTGATGTGGACCGGACTAATGTCTGAAGTACTGCTACAGGGAAATCGCATGATGCACTCTGCATGGTTGTCCGTAAATCAGTAGGAGTACGAGGGTTAGAGATGTTTTCTTAACACCAATTTTCCAGGAATCCACATGTGCTCAATAATGTACTCATCTGGGGTGTCTGATAGCCAGCCGGCCGCGGTGGCCGAGGGGACTGAGGCGCTTCAGTCACGGTCTGCACGGCCACTACGGTCGGGGGTTCGAATCCCCCATCGGGCATGGATATTTGTGCCGTCCTTAGTGTTAGCTAGTTCGTACGTAGTTTGTAAGTTTACGGACTGATGACCCCGTAGTAAAGTCCCATAAGCTATACAAACATTTGAACATTTGAATCTGATAGCCAGCGGAGGTGCTGAATCTCATAAGAGTGCAGTGCGGCCGTTAGGGACCAGCGTGATGTAACGCTGAAATTTCCCAAGTACGTCGGAATGCATATCGAAAAAAAATTAATTCAGCTGATCAGACGCGTACGAGCGTGTCTCCTGTCAGCGTCGTAACTAGACGTATCAGAAGTCCCATATCACTTCAACTGCACACGCACTATACTATTACAGACACTCCAACAAATTGTACATTCTCCTGCTGACATTTAGGGTGCGTGGATTAATTAGGTTGTCTCCATACCACTATACGACCATCAGCTTAATACGATTGAAAACGAGACTCCCCCGACCAGGCAATATGTTTCCTGTCAAAATCAGTCTGATATTGGTGTTTACGAGCCTAGATTATGCGTAAAGCAAGGTTATCAAACTTGTCCTCGCTCTCACAGCCCATATCGACAATCTTTCGTTGAATAAATCGCACGCTGACATTTGTTGATGGCCCAGAACTGAAAACCGCAGAAATTTGCGAAAGGGTTGAACTTCTGTCAGGTTGAATTATTCTCTTCACTCGTCGCTGGTAGCGTTCTCAAAGGATCCTCTTCCCGTCACAGCGAAGACTGAGATTTGATGTTCTACCGAAATCCCTAAATTAAGGATTGACTTTTGAAACGTTCGTAAAGAATCGTAATAGTCTCATAGTAATATTAAACCATGAATATATGTATATTCATTCCTCTTAGAGTATGTTAGTCTGAAATATTATCCAGCAATCCATCTGCAAAGCTTCCATTTTGTGCGATCGAGATGGAGCAGTTTTTAGCTTACTAGTTTCTTATTCAGGAAGACGGCGGTTTATATCCACCACCAGTCATCCTCATTTAGGTTTTCTATGAGTTCCCAATCATTCCATATTTTGGAATTGATCCTTTGAAACTGCATTGGCGGTTTCCTTCCCCATTCCCTGACTGAATCAATTGTAGTGTGTGCTCCTTGTCTTATGACCACAATGTTAACAGGATGGTAAAAACTAATTTCCCTTTTGTCTTCCTTTTTTCTACAAATCGCTCCAGGCATATGTCAGGATGATATCTTTCAAGTGAAGGGGCCGGGCCGTTTCACCCTCTTAACAAACCAATTAGAAGCTACGAACTGTATCTAATGACCATTCTGTCGAAGCACGTTGAAGCCTCATTTCGCTTCCTTACAGTTCTCATTTCGTGTTTATTCAGGCATTAGTTTTAGTTTCTTCTGCTAAGTGATTACGTAACCTTATAAAATTTCACTTATGATCAGATAATTTTACTGAGATAGTTTTTGTATCTAGTATCATTGGTAATAATAGCTATGAGAATGATGAGGATGGTAACTATTTTGGCAGTGAGACTTACAGGTCTTAAACGTCCGTAGAAAATTATTTATGACGTTAGTGGCGTTGAAAATTATCAGATAATACATAACGGTTTAATATTTATTAAATTTTGTTATCACACAAAATTCCTTTCGATTTGTTTCTCTCTCTCTCTCTCTCGCTCTCGCTCCCTCTCTCTCTTTCTCTCTCCTTCTCTCTCTCTCTCTCTCTCTCTCTCTCTCTCTCTCTCTCTCTCTCTCTCGCTCGCTTGCTCGGTCTCCATTTCTTTCGATCTTCTGTACATCTTCATCACAGACACATAGCCAATTAAAAAAAGATCTATAAATGGAAAGATTCGACGGGAATAAGTAAAACAGAACAGCAGATAAATATGATTATGTTTACAATACTTCTGCACTAGAGCAAAAATGTTCCAATTTTTGTAAATCTATGGCACTTAACTACTCTGGTCATCAGTCTTATAAGCTACTCAAACTAACTTATGCTAAGGACAACGAATACACCCATTCCCGAGGGAGGACTTGAACCTCCGAGGCGAACAATGGTGCTATCCTCAGCTAGGCACATTGGAGCGCTCGGCCACTCTACCGCTGCAGTGTAACACTTCATCCTACTGTCTGGGCGGTCGCTCTCGCCGTACGTTCTTATTGGCTATGAGCTGTCCGCGCAGTAACGTTTGCTCATCTAATGTATCGATATTCATTCTATGAACGCCGACCTATCCAACACAACGCTGGTGATGTGATTTTATCCATTCCAAAATGATGATCATCGTGTGCTTCAATACCAACTAATGCCATCCAGTTGTTTCTGAGTGTTCTGATGATGCGCCAAAAGCGCGAAACGCCTTAGAAGTAATAAATATTATAATTCACAACAGACACTACTTTTCAATTCAAAATAAAAGTTTCACAACACTCGTTTTAATGTCATCTGAAGCAAATAACAGGTCCCTCTGTCTGTCACCACCCGACCCATCCAAAATCCAGCACTTGCCCACTAGGCACCGAACGTTTTTCAAAGTATTTTGAAATTAGGAAAATGCGTTTATCTGGTGATGCCCATATTATAAAGCTTAGACCAGCTCAAGATGTAAATACAGGTTGCCGCGCGGGGGTTGCCGCGTAGTCTAACGCATCAAATGTCCAAATGTTTTAAATCTAAGCGACTTAACGGTTGCGGTTATCAGTCCCTAGGCTTACAAACTATTTAAACTAACTGATGCCAAGGACAACACACACACACACACACACACACACACACACACACACACACAACATGCCCTAGGGAGGACTCGAACCTCCAATGATGAGCAACCGCGCGCTCCGCAGCCTTAGAGCACTCAGCCCCTCTATCACGGCAGTGTAACGGATCATCCTACTGACTGGGCGGCCGCTTCCGCCGTAGGTTTGAGTACTCCCTAAGGTATGGGTGATTGTGGCGTTCTTAATGTAAGTTTGTTTCAGTAGTTGCTAAGTCTTGGAACTGATGATCACAGCGGTTTCGTCAAATACGCTCTCAAACTTCAGATATGCAATCCAATGTTTTTTCTTATAGCGAATTATGTTTCAGCGCCTCTTTGACATCATCAGTGTGTTTATTTATTTATTATTGTGAAAAACAAACGTAAATAAACCCGCTCATGATGACACAGAGGTGCTGAAACATGTTTGGCTAAAAGTAAAAAAACAGTGTTTTGCATTTCCGGCGGACCACATTTCCAGAGTATTTTTACTGCAAACACGGAAATCACAAGAGCTGCACATTGGAAATAATGGAGTTTTACAACCATTTAAAGTAAAGTCTGATGATTCAGAGTGTCCTTTTATCACTCCACACGACGAAGCGTTCATCTGTTAATTCAATTGCAAATTCGGCGCTGTGCGCACGAAAAGGCGCTGACCGGAGAGTACAAGGTAAGCAGCGAGACTTGTGGGCAGGAGAAAGCTTATCGCGGCAGCAATCTGGCCGTAATGCACGGCGCTATCGCCGGTCGCGGTGCGCGCGGCATGCCAATGACGCAGCTTTACGACTCGCCGGTCGTTCCTGACCGCCTGATGCGCCTTTTATAGCCAGCCCAAGACACGACTGAATCCTGATCTTTCGGCAGGTGATTTCAGCAACATCTTCATCATAATCTTAGACAAAGATTCTGCTTTCAGAATAAAAATCGTGACCCAACACATCGTAAATTTATCATTCAGTTCAGATTTTGATACACTTACGTGTTACACATAATTGTGTCTTTTAGTTAGACATTAATTATATTACCTTTTAATGATACAAGTAATATTTTGAAAGTTTTTTATACCACAGGTAATTGCAAATCAAAATGTTCAAATGTTTGTATAGCTTATGGGACTTAACTACTGGGTCATCAGTCCCTAAACTTACAAACTACATATGAACTAGCTTATACTAAGGACGGCACAAATATCAATGCCCGAGGGGGGATGCGAACCCCAGACCTTAGTGGCCGTGCAGACCGTGACTGGCGCGCCTCAGTCTCCTCGGCCACCACGGCCGGCGTAGTAGCGTCCCATAAGCTCTACAAACATTTGAACATTTGATAAAGTGTGTGGCTGCCACACGGGTTATCTTATAGGACACTGAAAAACATACTACAGTATATAGGGATCTGCAAAAACATTAAATGAAATCTTTGCCACTGCAGTTCTAGAATAACTGAAAATATTTAAGATAAAAAATACGCAAATGTGCAGGGGATACACCGGAGAATTAGTATAAACATTGAAAAATTTATTTGTTTCTGTTTTAGTGTGTATGTGTGGGTGTGTGTGTGTGTGTGTGTGCAAATTACATGTAACTAAGGGGAAATTAGGTTTCATTTGTTAAGGGAATGTGCAAGGTATTAAAAAGTACATTGAAACAATGGTAATCACTGTAATATCGTACAGATATACATAAATAACGTAGTATGTAAATAAATACAGTTGCAATTCCCCAAGACAGTCAGAAACCTCTTCATATGTCATTATTGTTCTTCTTATTTATTTTTGTTATCATACCAGGTAGGTGAGTTAACAGTGTATGATATTGACAGTTCACAATGAAGCGCACGGAAATATTGCGTAATAATTTCAGACAGCTGTATCAGGACTAGAAACATCGCAGTACGTACAATGTCATCTCTGTTTCTTCTTCTATGAAGACAAAACAATGTAAATAACAGAAAGTAATAATGGAATAATGAGATTTCGCTTGAAAATAAACAATAATATCAATACAAACGCTTACTAACAACGTAAAGTAAAACACACCGTCGTTGCTCGCGTGAGACTGTCAGGAAACGGTTGCTGCGCCTTTTCACCGCCAGATTAGGCAATGTAGTGACGTAGCTTTGCTGGTTGGTGGGTGCTACAAAGAACATATGATTCCTAGGTGCAAAGATATTAAAAGGCAAGAAATTCATTAGTTCGGAGTGCTAGCCCAAGTGTGCCTCTGCGGTATCAAGATAACATTAGTCTCTTCGCATCTCTTCAGTATTAACTAAATACGGAAATCATCCTTAATAATTTCATCGGATAGTGTCTGAATAAAACATTGTTACATATTATTTGCTTTTGATTTGGTATCTAGAACGATTCATGGTACAGTGACAGGCGTTCCAAAATTGAGTTTCACAGATGTGCCATTTTGAACACGGGCATAGATCCACGTCCTTTAAACAGAGCCGCGGGGAATGGCCGAGAATTCCAAGGCGCCTTACTGCGGAGGGCGCCGATGTTCGCCGTCGGAGGTTCGAGTCCTCCCTCGGGCATGGGTGTATTTGTTGTCCTTAGCATAAGGACAACAAATAAACCCCCATATTCCAACAACAGCCGTCATCTCTACTCATTCCAAGGGCAGCATTTTCTCCCACAATGTCTAAACTGATGGAATTCTTAAAGTAAAGGTCAAAATCTCCTCTATCGAAATCACCTTCTTGCAATATCGAGATATAGGCGACCACCATCCCCTTAGAAAATATAGCGTTTATGATTCAGACTCCAGTAAGAGTACAGCACATCTGAATACGGCTCTTATGAATGTAGTGTAGGTCTTGAAGCGGCGAATGCTGAAATTTCCACAAAGAATACACAAAAAAGATAGTTGCGGGACTTGGCGTCATGACGGCTGTTGACTGGCGCTAAACATACAGCCTTCTGTAAACGTTGTATTTATTAATTACCGAAAAACAGTTGTTCAGCAACTTGACACGCAACTGCAAAGTGATATCTTCTCGAAACAGTTCGCAGAGTCTTTAGGCGCTTGACGTAGTCAATTCTACCTAACAGATCAAATTCTGGTACTAGTCGTCACTTCGGAGATTAATAATTGTCACTTGTTAACTATAACTGCTGCAGGAACAGGATAAAGATTAAAGAGTTCTTCGTGGCTACTGCACTGTACTCGCGAGCTATTAGAAATGAGAGGCTGAGTGTAGTAAGGCACACCCAACCTGGACACGTGATGACACTACAGTCGCGTTACCGCGATGAGTAAACTACCTAGCTGCGATCGAATACGTGTAGTATCGCGCTGTGATACTACATTCCTCACCGAAAATCTACGACCTCGACAGCATCCATCACCTACGTCGGTGGGGGCTAGTACGGCGGGGCGGCGTAAACGACAGCATGCCAGCCGCGGACCCGCGTTTGGCAGTAACCGGCAGTATTTAGTTGAAATTACGAGGTGTAGATTTGGAATTTTAACGGATTTCTTTTACTGCTCATATGGATGACTTCACACTTATCATTTTTAAGGATCAATTGCCAACTTTTGCAACTTTCAGGTATCTTATTAAGTCATTTTCCTACTCCTTTTGATCTTCTGGTAACTTTAATAACCGATAAATGACAGCATCATCCACGATCAATCTGAGGGAGCTGCTCTCATTGTCTACTAAATCGTTTGCCAAGATAAGGAACAGTAGGGGCCCTATAACACTTCCCTAGGAAAAGAGAAATATCACTTCTGTTTTACTGGATTACATTGCCACAAATGCTGTGTACTGTGTCTTTTCTGACAGGAAATCGCCTATCCAGTTGAACGTCTGTGACTATATTCGATAAGCACGTAATTTGATTAGAAAATGTTAGTGACGTACAGTGTCGAAAGCCTTCCGGAAATCTACATATATAAAAAGTATATGGGATCCCTTGCCGATAGCACTCATTACAACTTGTGACACACGTGTGTGTCACAAGACCGCTACTTTCTCAATCCGTGTTGACTGTGTGTCAATAGGTCGTCATCTTCATGGTTGTTCATAATGTCTGAGGAAAGTGTATGTTCTAAAATGCTGATGCAAACCGCGTTCAGTGATATAGGCCTGTAATTTTGCTGATCACGTCTATTGCCTTTCTTGAATATTGCGGTAAACTCTGCAACTTCCCCGTCTTTGGGTGGTGCGGATCTTTTACCGATCGAACGGTTTTATATGATAGCTAGCTATGGAAATTTTGCATCAGCATACTATGAAAGAAATGTTGTTGGTATACAATAGGGACCGGAGTCTAGCTTTTGTTAAGTTATTTAAGTTTCTTTAATAGTCTAGGAATGTCTACTTTGAAATTAGTATGATTACAACTGTTCTTGATTCGAATTCAGGATTTTGTGTTTCGTCTTTAGTGGAATAATTTCGGTAATTTCAAAATACTGCTTCACTATTATTGTCACTAGTAGCATCACGGTTGCTATCGCGTAGTGAATGTATTGATTGTGTTCTGCCGCTAGTATACTTTACATACGACCGGAGTTTCTTAGGATTTCCTACCAGTGTTGATGTTTGTTAAACTTATGGGACTTAACTACGGGATCATCAGTCCCTAAACGTACAAACTACTTATGAACTACTTACGAACTAGGACGGCACAAATATCCATGCCCGAGGGAGGATTCGAACCCCCGACCGTAGTGGCCGTGCTGGCCGTGACTGGAGCGCCTCAGTCACCTCGGCCACCGCGGCCGGCGATTTCCTACCAAAATACGTGACAAGGTTTCATTGTGGTAGCAATTATAAGTATCTCAAATATATTCATTCCGGCCAGGGCTCGTGTAACAGGTACTACGAGCCCATCATATAGTTGACTGTGGTAACACTTCGTAGTAGTTTAATATGTAGCAATGCTGGAGGACGCTGCACACACATTATTGCAGCACTGTGAAACATGTTTACATCACTGGATAGTCCACATACTTCTTGGATAATGAAACAGCATAACAATTTCGTCCAAATCCAAATGTCTGTAAATCTATCGGACCAAACTGCGTGGTCATCAGTCCGTAGCTTACAAACTACTGAAACCTATGTAAACTAACCTACGGACAAACACACACACCCATGCCCCAGGGAGGATTCGAACCTCCACGGAGAGCAACCGCGCGCTCCGCAGCGAGGTGCTTTAGACCGCTCGGCTACTCCACCGCGTCAACAATTTCGTAGATGCTATATACGAAATATCAGTTTTTGGCGAACGATACTGGTACTCTCCAATGAAATACTGTCACACTAGATTTTGTCTGAAATAGGTATGTGACGGTAAAGGAGACTTTTAATCAATGTCATCATCCTGTTGAGAAACTGTAATTTGAATATATACACGGATAGGAATCTTAGAGAAACTTGAACGAAAAATCTTGATGACTTTTCATATGGCAGATCTACAAAATATCCGTTAATGTTCTTAAAACGTGTTTCGATGTTCACAGATTGAAAATTTTAAGATACAACGAAGTACTCACTTGTTTGAAAGTACCTATTAGTTTTAAACTTTTTACCTATCTGGGATTCAAATCTTAGGCCTTCCCACTAATGGGTCATGTAGTTTTATTAAATAAACTAGTCATACAAGACTCACGAACGGCCACACAGTATCACTGTCCTCCTTTATAAACATCACAGTTACACTTTCGGATACCAAACAGAAAAGGAGACATAAATGTTTCAAGAAATTTATTTTCGTCAGCAACGTATGGTGTGTTTAGCTGTTTCTAATGGCAGTGCTTTTTATGATAAATAGATAATAGACTCTCTTTGTGACTGGGAATATCTTTTAAACATTCCTCAAAATATTAGTACATTAATGAACAATGGAGATATATTACTTTTGTGAGACTGCATGTAAACATATTGCGAAAAAATTAAAGGCAATAATTGTCTCCAATTGAGACTCAGAAATCTTTTAGTTCAGCTCACAGTTGATTACAACCTTCCTCTATAAAGGAGCAAAACTTGGGGTTTGTGCAGCTTCAAATGTTCATAGATTTCTAAGCTTATTGGACGAAACTGTTATGGATAAAAGCTGTACGTGTGTTGTGTGGATGTTGAACCTATCGTTAGATCAGACAACAAATTGTTCCTTAACACAGCAATTTGGTTTAATTATGGCCCTGATACTATGTATATGCTATTAAATGAGAAACAGTGCATTAAACTGATTATGTGCGCAACGGATATTTTTAACAAAACAACTGTGACATGTAACCTTTTGAAACAGACACTGACTATACTCAAAAATTTTGACTGCGAGAAAGATATTAAAAAACCACAAATCACTTTCTTAATGCTTGACTGTGAGAATTTTATGCAGATCAGTTTCTAATTATTGAAATTTAGTATAAATTTAGTATCATAGTCAATTAACTATCATTTACTATGGCACCAATAATAAAATCTGTTCAACAATATTATTCAAATCAATACTGCACTTTAAATCCACTAATAATTAATTATCAAATGAAGGAGGTAGGTTAATTTTCTAACTACGTAAATGAGACATGTAAAAAAAAAAAAAAAAAAAAAAAAAAAAAACACCTTAAAAAACCTTAAAAAATTATGTATCTGTATTTATATTATAAGTGTATGTATTTATATTATTAGTATTATTTGTTATTCAACTTGTAAATTTTGTTTCTTGACATGTTCCACATCCACGAGGATCCCCTCAATTTGGATCTACGGAACAAATAAATAATCTAATCTAATCTAATCTCCCCTAACATTCATCTTAGGTCTGCACACGAACACAAAACACTGTAAGATTACACCACACTGTAGGCGAGCTGGCTGGTTGCATTGAAGTTGAAGTCATGGGGAAAAGGTTCTGATGTATTCCTCCATGCAATTCGACAACCAAGTGTGCTCCAACCAACGGGGCTACTAGCAGACTGCATCAGCATAGCCAAAATTAGAGCAAAATTATGGTGGTTGGCCAAGGCTGCAATGGACAGTACTATGTGGCCAAACATCATCCAAAAAACATCTTCATTAAAAGGCCCAAAATCAGTGGTGTATAATAACACGTCCATTGTTCTGTGTGCATTATGGAATCTCGTGTGCGAAATCGCCAGTTCCCATGCGTGTCCAAAGTACATGAAATAAAGCATTTTACACACAAATTAGTAACATAGTCATGATATTTCAGTTTACACTGAAAGAAAAGTCGTTGATTATTAAACCATATTTTTACATTACAAGTAGTGTCTTGAAGACGGATACATTTGAATAGTAATGAGTAATTTAATTCTTATACTAGAGTATCTACAAAATTAGTGTCATTTCATATAGGCATAAGGCTTTACATACTATGTACATATTACTTTACAAACACATAATCGTATGAAATACATTCAGGGTGCTTGTCATCAATTTGGCAATAGGTCATGTAAAGTAAATTTGTTGTCATAATTAGAGCAATTAACGTGAAGCCACTTCAAATAACTTGACATTCCAATTACCACTAGTCAATTAAATTGACATACATCACTATGGTGGGGATTGCATTACCACCAAATTATAACAATTAAATTACATATGTTGCCATGGCCAGGCTTTTGTCTGAACTGAGTTACATATTTCATTACCTTGAGGTATAACACATCAGGGTAGTTTCGTGAGAATATCAAAAGAGGTTCAAGTCATCAGGTCATGTCTGTGTCTGTCTGAGTCAGCAGTAGGGTCAGACAAAACAATTAAGGCAAATTTTGGCACAGTAATAGATGTACATCACAGTAAATCATCCGATAACGTACACTACTTGTTAGGCATAGCTGCAGATTTTCATCAATAAGATCATCAATAAAATTTTGAAGATAGCAGTAAGCAAAAGCAAAGTATCTCTGTGCATTAACTAGACTTAACTAGGCGTAGTTTATGGCAAAACTGCAAGTTCGCAAGAGAGATGGCTGTGTGCAACGTATAAGCATAACCATACATTTTCATGAGCTTCATTATAAAATTAATTAGCATAGTGGTAGGGCTTAGGTATATAATTAGTGAGCATAGCGGTAAGCTTTGGTTACAAGAGCAATAAGCATAGCTGCAAGCATAATTAGAGATATTCATTACACATAATTACAAATAATTACAGAGCATCAGAAGGATATGATTCTCACCAATCAAACATGCCATTGAAGGCACAATGCATCAACATACAAAATGGTGCACATAAGCACAAAGAGAAAACACAAAAGTGCAGTGCGAGTAGGCACATATGAAAAGAACAGAGCATAGCATCATTAGTAACAGAGCGATTCTCCTCATAATTGCTTCATAATCATTGTATACTCTCGTCCACATAATTACATTTATCAAACATCTTTGACTGTTACCAATACCTTCCTTACCATCATTTATCCATAAACAATAGTGCATTTTAAAGACCACCATGACATATTGTGTATTGCCTTACTCATCATCCTCCAGAATGTCCTTTTTCTTTTTTACTGCCTAATCGGCTTACAAAATGCTTATGTCAACTCAAAATCTTCTTCACTCGCTCCGAAGTTCGTAAGTTATGCAATTAGTAATACAGAAGAGAAATCTGATATTTTCTGAAACATAATAACTTAATTAGATTACTCAATCAAAAATTTCCATTAATTTTATTTGTCTTGCACAGCCACAGAGTTCGTTATATGTAAATTGCAAGATAGTCATAGTTTTGTATGACAATATCCCAGCGTAGCACAGAGCATAAGTATTCAGAGTTAGGGAAAAGTAACAGTGAGAAAAAGATGTAGATAGAGCGCACTAAGGAAAAGCGGAAGAATAGTGACACTCAGCTCGAGAACGGGGCACCAATCGCCACTTGGTGTGTCCAAAACAGATTAATGGACTCTCTACCCCAATTTTATGCCTTGAAAATTTTAATATTGGAAATGTGGTGTATGCCTTTCGACTTGTGCGTCTTTAAAGTTTCTACCTCAACGACGTTGTCGTGGATGATACGTTTGATTCGATACGGACCATTGTACAGTAAGAAGAATTTGTGAATCATAGATCTTCCCTTGTGGGATAAGTGGTGGGATCTAATTAATACCTTTTGTCCTACATAGAGTTGTTTGGCGTAACAATTACGTTGAGAGCGTTTCCTTTTTTCAGCTGCTTTCTTAATGTTTTTAAGCGCCAATTCAATGATCTCATTATGACGTAGTCTTCTGTGTTTAGGAAAAGGTATCAATTCCTTGATACGGTCGGGAGGTTGCTTGTTTTTCAGAACCAGAATTGGTGAAAGACCTGTAGAATCATTAGGAAGTTCATTTATAATATTTTGAAATGAAAGAAGATATCTATCCCATGTGTTATGTCGTCGGTAGCAATACAGCCTACAACGTTTTCCAAGTTCTTTCATCACTCGTTCACAAGGGTTAGAGGCAGCATGATAAAGTGATATGAACACAGGTTTGATGTTTCTGCGCCGCAACATCCGTGCCCAATCATGAGAACGGAATTGAGGTCCGTTATCGGAGATGACTTTATCTATATGGCCAACATCTTTCAGGAAGTTTTTGACAAAGGCGTTAGTTACTGTCTTCGCCGTGGCACGGCGGAGTGGAGTAAAAGATACAAATTTTGATGTGAGCTCAATAGCAACGAAGACAAAAGAGAAACCATTGTTAGTTCTCGGAAGAGGTCCAAACAGGTCAACGGCTGCTAACTGCTTTAATTTTGAAGGTATAATCGGAAAAAGTGGAGCAGAATGCGATATGGACGGCGGCTTTGCTTTCTGACACAATTTGCATCGAGATAACACATTGCGTATACGTTTCTCCATGTTGATGAAGTAACAAGAGTCGCGTAATTTCGCGAAGCACTCCTTGGCACCATAGTGTCCGTAACTGAGATGAATATACCAAATCAATTTGTTCACGGATTCCTCCGGAACACACACTAACCAAAATTGACTGTCAGGGGCTTTACGTTTGAAGAGAATGTTATTATGGATAATGTAAAATTGTCTGATGGAAACATTATATTTATCGTGCCATTTTATTTTAATATCTCGCCAGATTGGATCTTTATCTTGTTCTTTAGCAATGTCAGAAAATGTGGCAGATATGTAATTTTCGAAAGCAACTTGCTGCATATAGAGGATAGTAAAGTTATTTTCTAAGTATGCCTCTTCCGTCGCCTTGATGAGCCCAACAGGCGAACGAGATAGCGAGTCTGCAACGATGTTTTGTTTGCCAGGAATGTAAATTACAGAGAAATCGAATTCTTGAAGGAACAAAGCCCATCGTCTAAGTCTATCATGGTTAAGTTTTGCCGACATGAGGAATTGAAGTGCACGGTGATCCGTGTAAACTTTAGTGTGTCTGCCAAACAAGAAATAACGGAATTTTTCGAATGCCCAAACTACTGCCAAAGCTTCAAGTTCAGTGACGGAATAGTTCCGCTCTGACTTGGATAATATGCGACTAGCAAATGCAATGGTTCTCTGTGTGGCAATGCCATTTTCTTCATCCTCTTGAAACACGTGAACGCCAAGTCCGAATTTTGAACTATCGGTAGAAATGCAAAAGATCTTAGACAAATCTGGGTGGTGCAGAATAGGTGCGTGAAGGAGTGCATCTTTTAAGCAAAGAAATTCTCTCTGGGCAGCTTCATCCCAGAACCAAACAGTATTCTTTCCAGTTAATTCATATAATCTGGGAGTAGTTAGGTCTTTCAAATTTATAAAACGCCGATAGAAATTAATTAAACCCAAGAAAGCTCTTAATTGGCGTTTAGTGGTGGGAACAGGCATTTTCATTATCGCCTCTAACTTTTCGGGGTCGGGCTGGATCCCATCTTTAGAAATAATGTGCCCTAAAAATTTAATCTGAGAACGACCAAACTGTGACTTTTCTAAGTTGACAGTAATCCCGGATTGAGCAAACACCTCAAGTAAAGATGCCAAAGTACTGTTATGTTTTTCCCAGGAAGATTCTGCAATTAAAATATCATCAACGTAAATTGTGATTTGTTGTTTTAAGTGCTCAGGAAGTGTGGCATTCATCGCACGGATGAAAGCAGATGAGGAGATGTTCAGTCCGAAAGGCAGTTTACGGAACTGATAACAGTTTCCGAAGCAGAGAAACGCGGTGTACTTCCTACAGTTGGGGTGCAGTTTCACTTGCCAAAAACTAGACCTAAGATCTAATGAGGATAAAACTTTGACACCATAGAATTTTTGTAACAATTCTTCCAGGGTTTGTGGTCGGTCGGTTTCAGGTAAAATGATAGTGTTAATTTGTCTGGAATCAAGCACTAATCGAATTGACTTATCTCTTTTTTCAATAATATGTAGGGGACTGTTGTATGAGCTAACTGCAGGTTCAATTACACGTTGATTGAGCATGGACTGAATTTCAGCCTTAACTCTTTCCCTGTATACTATGGGAATGGGATATGGAGGTACAAAAAATTTATTATGTTCTTTGATCTTAAATTCATAGAGAAAATTTTTATGGTACCAGGACTGTTCGCGAATACACGGGAATAACGCCGCAAGATAAGGAACAATTCTTCCTTATCACGTTCTGAGGCACCTTCAACTTCTACTAATTTGTTCTTAATGATGTCAGAAATCAAGTCAATTCGTTCAGTCTCGAAATGTTTATCCGTTATATCATCATCAGGTTTGACATCCTGCGTCACATTAGAAGTAGATAAAAATTTTAAACAACTGGCACCTTCTTCATATCTGGTAATCCAGTCTTCGAATTTAATTTGAATGGCATTTTCCTGAACAAAAGCAGTGGCACAAGCCGTATTGAAATCTAAAATAACCTTGTACTTGGATAGGAAGTCCACACCTAATATTATCTGTGTAGTTAAACGGGGGACAATCAATAGGTTGGCAGAAAAGAGATGACTTTGACATAAAAATTCTACGTATGTTTGCTGTCGAATTTCGACAGGTTTGCTAGAAATGACGCCACGAATTTTAGTGCAATGCAAAGGCAGAGTGGGACCATTAAGCAAGTTCTGATATTTCTTGAAAGTCACTTCACTAATTACTGACACAGGGCTACCAGAATCTAAGACAGCAGAAAGATTGATTTTGCCAATTTTGACAGATACAATTGGGTGAATTGGAATATCCAGACAGTCTACCATCTCTTCTAATAGTGCCTCTTTTATGTCATCTAACTGTACAAATTTTACGTCTTGTTCGGTAGAAGGTTCATAAGAAATTTCTTTGTTGAGACAAGTGTTACCAAGTTTAATGATGCTTTCACAAGATAAATGTTTTTCAAATCTTGGCTGTTCCTCAACTTCGCATTCGCTATCATCGTCATTAGAAGACATGTAATTGTCTATCCAATCAGCGACAGAGGTGTGCTGCAAATCTAATTGTTCGAAATCATTTTTTGCTGTACCAAGGTTACTGTTAGTTGCATTATTGTGTGGCAGTACCGTATCCTGCATTTTAAAGTACATGATCGGTCTGTCATATGCAATTGTTGGTTGATACTGTAAGAATTTTATTTCGTATATAGTGTCTTCCTCGGAGTCTGAAGACGAAGCTTCTGTCTCCCACTCTGAATTGTCGTCATTATATTGCTGATCGACAATTATCTCGTTTAACCGTTGGGTAGTATAATGTTTGTTCGATGCCTTTTCATTTGTTTCGTTAAATCTGTTATAGTACAATTTTTGTTACTGTCATTACTTTCAGGAGTAACGGCTTTAGGTATTGACACAAATTGTGTCGGTTTTGCCTTATCACTTACTGAGGTGCTACCAGCATCAGTATTGTGCACTTCCGCACAAACTACTATTCTGTTTTGATCGGGAGGTTGTTCATTGTAACCTTCCTCTCTGTGAGGACGTTCACAATGAACAAGTTTCAGCGTATAGTTAGGATCACACAAATCCTGTACGGCCGAATTATTTGCCGTCGAGTCCGCTAGTCATACCTGACGCTGTCCCTTTTTTGACGAATTATAGCGTGGATTAGCAGGTCTGATTTCAATGTTTTGCTCTTGTCTTTCCGGGGTACGCGATCTGCTTAGGCCCCGATTCGTGTTTTCGTGTCGCGGAAGGCGATCACGAGAATTATCGCGTGTGCCCTCCCGACTACGCTTCTCAGTGTTATTGTTGTTATTTTCAGTCTCGCGATCACTATCAGTATTGTGTCTTTCACGCCAATTAGTATCATTTGAGGTATTGCTGTTATGATAGTAATTATTGTGGCGTCCTCCGCGACCAAAGCCACCACCTCGGTAACGGCCACGAAAACTTCCACGGTTATTCTCACGATCTTGACAATCACTGTTCTCATTGTCGCGACTTTGTTTGTAAGATTCATTAGTGAAAGAATTATTTCTTGTTTGATCCTCGTGCTCTGGGTGACGTTTAGAACGCGGCGGGCTTTGATGCGACCGGCGATTATATCTGTTTGTTTCAAAATATCGACTGCGCGAGGAATTTTCCTCGTCTTCTTCCACTAAGTCTTGTAAGAGATTTCTAAAGGCTTCAATGTCATTCTTGCATCGTGCCGCAATTGCAATTTGGCGCAAGTGTAGAGGCAATTTGTTCAAACAAATTCTAATTAATTCCGCAGGGCAGTAAGGTGCCGATAAAAATTGATTTTTGTATACCAAATGTTGGAAATATTCCACCGGGCTCGAGAAATTTGATCGCTCAAAAGTTTTGAACGTCGCAATACTGTTTTTAACGCGGTCTTGTGCCGCTTCCGACCAGTATGCGGATAGAAATGAGCGTCGGAACTGATTCTCGCTATAGCACTCTTGTGCAATAGCTCTCATTCTGGTGGCTGGCTCGCCTTCCAGATAACCACATATAAATTCTAATCTGTGCTCAAGTGGCCAATTCGGGGGAAGACAATAATCGAATTGCTGCAACCACTCTTTAGGGTGCAAGTCATTCGGAGAGTTTTTGAATGTCTTGAATTTACGTACAGTCAGGAAATGCTTGTAGTCAAACGCTTCCCTTCGCCTGTGCGGTGTAAGTGAGCGTAAACTACGCACCGCGTCTTCATTGTTGTTGCTATGAGGTACACTTCGTTCACGTACCAAGCGACCTACTTGAGTCGAATCATCATTGTCATTTTCGTTCAAATTTTCTTCTACGTCTTCGTATGCATTTCCATAAGTGTGGTCAAATTTCCTCTCTATTCGCGCCACGCGATCATCTAATTTCCTGACCTCAGCCTTGTATTGCTGATTAATGGTCATTTGACCTTGTTTGAAACGGTCAAGGGCGAGATATTCATTAGTTTCATTAAACGGGGTAGGATGCGTTACATCAGAACTTTTGTCAGTGTTATCACTGATTTGGGTAATCTTAACAGTAATATCCTCAAACTGTTTATTAATTTTATTGATCTGTTCCGTCGTGACTGACTGGAAGTGCTGCAACTTTTCATCAAATAGATTACTCTGTTGCTTCAATTGAGCGAGTTCAGTAGTTTCCATATTTTCGACTCGTGACGCAAAGCTTTCCATATTTTCCACTCGTGACGCAAAGCTTTCCATATTTTCCACTCGTGACGCTAGGCTTTCCATATTTTCCACTCGTGACGCAAGGCTTTCCATTACCGGATTAATCTCGTCGCGAATATCTTGTCTTATTTGCTGAGATTCACGTTTGAAAGTATTGAGCAGTTGTTCCCTGAACCGATTGTTGTCCTCATTTATCTTATTAAAACAACTTTAAATACTCACAAACCTCGAATCGCACGTTTGTTCTATTTTCTCAAGTTTTTCATTTAATTTCTGAGATTGTTCCTCAAGTTTTTCATTTAATTTCTGAGATTGTAATTGACTATTCTCAAGTTTTTCATTTAATTTCTGAGATTGTTTCTCAAGTTTTTCACCTAATTTCTGAGATTCCTGAGATTGTAATTGACTGTTCTCATTTAACTTAGAGAGCTGTGACAGTAACATCTGCATGAAGTCATTTGGTAATACGTTTTCCGTAGCTGTCGCACATGTATTTTTTGTAGCAGAGTTAGGCGGAACCGATACATCCTTTTCTGCAACCACGTTACAAGAATCGGAATTCTGGATTGTTGAATCCTGTACTTTGTCATTATCCATATTGTCTGTTTCTGAACTAATCTCTTCCGCGTTCTCGGACACGGTATTTACTGTCGTATTTGTATCAGTGCAGTGAGAAGACTCTTGTAAAAATTCAGCTTCTCTCCTTGCATCATTCGAGGTCTCATTTTCGGAAGCAGATTTAGCATCAGCGCGGACTCTCCTATTCTTCGACATTGTTAACAGAATTTTGCAGTAAAGTGCCCAATAATATTTATTTTCACCAACTGCAAAATTTTTGAAAATTACACACGGTAATTATGAGAGAACAATAGGCTGAATCGGGCTAGTGCAACATACAGTCACGATTACGCGAACCGTTAATTATCACACGAGTTCCGCAGTATTAGAACTTTCGACACAACAAACATCAGACAACGTAAATGAGACTTTTTCAGTAGTATTGCAATTATTTGTATATACAATTAATCTACTATAAACAATGCTACACACTACCAAGAATGGTAAGTAACAAACTACAGAAACAATTACTATGCTACTGTTGCCATAACAAAGGATGGTGCTACAAAAATTAAATTAAGAGCCAAAAGATAAGTTGGTTAGCGGAAAAGACAAACCAACTTAAATAAGGCTACGTATCTAACTACGTCACGATCCTGTTTGTGAACTATCCTGGCAGAAAGGGCGCCAGATAAAAGCTGTACGTGTGTTGTGTGGATGTTGAACCTATCGTTAGATCAGACAACAAATTGTTCCTTAACACAGCAATTTGGTTTAATTATGGCCCTGATACTGATGTATATGCTATTAAATGAGAAACAGTGCATTAAACTGATTATGTGCGCAACGGATATTTTTAACAAAACAACTGTGACATGTAACCTTTTGAAACAGACACTGACTATACTCAAAAATTTTGACTGCGAGAAAGATATTAAAAAACCACAAATCACTTTCTTAATGCTTGACTGTGAGAATTTTATGCAGATCAGTTTCTAATTATTGAAATTTAGTATAAATTTAGTATCATAGTCAATTAACTATCATTTACTATGGCACCAATAATAAAATCTGTTCAACAATATTATTCAAATCAATACTGCACTTTAAATCCACTAATAATTAATTATCAAATGAAGGAGGTAGGTTAATTTTCTAACTACGTAAATGAGACATGAAAGAAAGTTTAAGTTACTTATTATTAATAATCAGCATTACATTACCTACATAATACAACTTCTGACTTGCTGGCAAAGCAGCCTCTGCTCTACATCGGAGCCATACACACAACCCAACCGCTCTCTAAGCGAGCTGAACCACTAGTAGTACTCTCTCTCAGTGCGAGCTACAATGCTATGCAATACATGATCTTTGCCAAAGATGAAACTTCATAAAGGACACATATCGAGACATACAGTAGAAGCGATATTATACATTTTCTTGCAAGCAAGTTACTCGATACAAAACAGGAGGCACAATATTGGACATTTTCTTACAAAATAATTTTTTATGGACACGTTTCATGGTCATCAGTCCTTAGACTTACAATCTACTTGAACTATCTTTCACTAAGGACAACACGCACTCCCATGACCGAGGAATGATTCGAACCTTCGTCGGGAACGGCCTTTAAGTTGGTAGCAAGACGCCTTAGAGTATATGCCATTTCGTGCGGTAGGGGAACCTTGAAACACTACGCTGTTGACGGTTGCTAAATAAAGATACAACTTTGAAAGTCTCGTCAAGGGCTAACGATGTCGAATTGAAACCAAACTTCAATTCTGCCCAATTAAACCGCGGCTGTGCCACACGATGGGAAGGTCAAACACCCCCTCCTACCCACATTCTATCCCTTCCTTTGATGCCTCCTGGGTGGCGCTGAGAACCGCACTTTCTAACGTAGAAATAACGCGGCTTTCTGATGGGGCCGAGGAATGAATTTCATGCAACGCAGAAGTAGCTGGAGGGCTGAAAAACGTTAGCACATTTTGATACTTCGTTTCACCCTCAAATTTCATCCAATAGTTGTGAAACGCACCTTGTGCTTTCATGCTCCATACCCAAACAAAAGTAGTGTTTGGGTTACACGCGAAAAGGGTCAGATTATGATGAATAAGCTAGCAGCGTGTCGATATAATTAAAGGGAGGTTGAATCGGCAAAATGTTATCAACATTGTTGTGTGTTGTCAATAACAATTGACAAAGGAACCTCAGCTACCGGCTGTCACAGTATCAATTATCATCGAGGCACTACCAGTTTTAAGCATGACTAGATTCGGTAAGTACCAAATGTGTAGAGTTGAGTGTAGACTTCACACTTAGACTTGCAGTAGATCGCTGAACAGCAAAGCGAAAGTTCGCGCATTCGAAACTCTCCCGGAACTTTTTTTTTTCCACTCCTTATTTTAACGAAACCATCACCCCTCAGCGATGCGTGGAGTCGCTATAAGCGACACGCGGTTCTGATTCCACGTTTAGCTATAGGTCACCTTTTAACGGGTGACTGGGTAGGAGAGAGACTGGCAAGTCGTTGAACTGACTTCCAGTTAAATCACTTTCACCAGCTCACTGAGCCACACGGAATTGTTATTACAGTGAGTTTGTATAACTTATGGGACTTAACAAAGGGGTCATCAGTCCCTAAACTTACAAACTACTTACGAACTTACTAAGACTAAGGACGGCACAAATATCCATGCCCGAGGGGGCATTCGAACCCCCGACCGTAGTGGCCGAGCGGACCGTGACTGGAGCGCCTCAGTCCCCTCGGCCACCGCGGACGGCATTATTACAGTGATTTCACACGTTTCCTTGATGCTATAATATATTTTACATTACATGTGTTTACCAAATTTACTTAATGCATATGGGTGCTTACCTTCTATTCTAGTTGTGCTGTGTATTATTTTTTGTAAAATGCTGCAAAAAAGAAGAATGTCCGTTCGTGTATTTTTATGCAAATCTTCAGTTTATTTATGATTTTAATGACATTTTGCACACTTGCACAAAATGACGATCACTGTCAACATATATTCCATCTGGTGCGAGACACAGGAAAATTTACTCATAAAATTGGACAATAGTGTGCAGTTTTATTCCGGTTTTTCACAGTTTACCTTCAAATCACGAGAAAGACCGCAATGTACATAATATTTCGTACGGTGTATGGCGAATGTTATCTTACAACAGATAATGACACCGTTTGAATGATCACCGTGAAAATTATTGCATGCATGTATGTTACCGTAGATAAGGTTTTTATGTGCCGCAAGATACCGTACGGTGCGTGACGGAAGGTTAGTTGTACAGATAGATGAAATTGTTCATCGATATATGGAGCAGGAGATGGACTGAGAGAGGCTGAGGAAGAGACGAACAACAGCGGAGGACATGGTGGGTCGAGAGAGGGAGAGGAAATGTTCCGTGAAATTGTCCTAGGGAGGGGGAGGCGATGGACCGAGAGAAGGGGAGAGAAGCTGTGAGAAGGGAAGAGGAGGATACAGACGGAAAGGGAGGAGGGGAGATGATCAGCAGGTGACAGGAGGAAGTGAAAAGGTAATGAGTATAGCAAGGTGAAAAGAGAGAGGTGGAAGAAAGAGCTGGAACAATGAAAGAAATTACATAGCGTAGGAAATGTAACTGTTAACTACATACAACATCGTTTATGACAGGAGGACAGGAGGCAGGTGGATGCAGAAATTTACGTAGATATTTTACTAAAGAAATTCCAATTTGCTGCGAAGTTTATATATTTTTATTAAGTCACAACAGACTGTTTCGGCGTATTAATGCCATTTTCAAGTGACGTCTAGATGGAATGACGTGCATATATCATCGAATCTGACTGTCTTCTGGTGTTATAAAATGTTTACAATATTTTAAATTACGTTTGACAGTTCGATGATATATGTTTACATCATCGAACTGTCAAACGTAATTTAAAATATTGTAAACATTTTTATAACACCAGAAGACAGTCAGATTCGATGATATATGCACGTCATTCCATCTAGACGTCACTTGAAAATGGCATTAATACGCCGAAACAGTCTGTTGTGACTTAATAAAAATATATAAACTTCGCAGCAAATTGGAATTTCTTTAGTAAAATGTCATTATATGACCTTTATTATGCTGCAGGCCGCAAAGAGCAAAAACTTTACGTAGATATGTCGTAGGTAGAGGCTGGTTGATTGCAGAACACTGGTTCGAACTCAGCGACACTTTATTCAGCACTTGCCTCACACGTAGAAGTGCATTTAATGGACTAAATACGGCCGGACGAGTTCACACAGTATACGTACACTATCAGAAACCTTTGGCACATTTTTACTTAATACTTCTTATAGGTACTATAAAACTATTTAAAAATTGAAATAAATAAACGTGGTGTGTATCGATCTCCGGACCCTTCGTTTCTGATTCTAACACTTCTGCTCTCTCTAGCGCTTCATTTGAGACATTTCTACCTCCTTAGGAGAAGAGCGCCGCCGCTCGAAAGTGGCCGTGCTATTTAAGGAGCGTAGCTCCCCGTCGGAGGTTCGAGTCCTCCCTCTGGTGTGTGTGTGTGTGTGTGTGTGTGTGTGTGTGTGTGTGTGTGTGTTCCTTAGAATAAGTTAGTTTAGGTACAGTGTAAGACTAGGAAGTGATAACCATAGCAGTTTGGTCCCATAGGATTTTACACACATTTGAACGTTTTTAAGAACACCATCTTGATAAACAGATCTTGTTACTGCAGGAACGAAGCTTCGACCCTGCATACTGATGCCACTACTGAGGGGGGGGGGGGGGGGGGGGGAGAGTCGACGGCCCTGCATACTGCAGCTCCTAATGGTCCTTCTTACCGCAGCTCCAGATAGCTAGTCCTCGTTTAACTCTTTCGTTGCCTCTTACCTTGTTGAGTTTTGCTGGAACTTCGAATTTGTCTTCAGCTGTGGGATCCCTGTATACCTTCATTCACAGAACATGGACGGTGTCCTCACAACTTTTCACCGTCTCGTCTGTGAGTCGCAAACTTCGATTTGGTCAGTAATGTCAGGTAGTTGTCTTCTTGCCTTCAATGGGTCTAAGTACCGTCTGAGAAGCTTCTCAGACAGACCAATCGGCTATTAATATACAGAAGAGGTCACCGTGCTTGAATAAAACCGGGCGATGGGATATGTCATACCTTTCAGAATCCTGAGCCTATAGTGTACGAAGTCGAGCCAACTGCCAAGCCTCCTCGGCCTCAGATAATAACTGGCCGACGTAATCGTAATCGTCATTCTTAGCGTGATCTGGAAACATAGTGTCCACTGTCGTTGTTTCTTCACAACCAGGCACTAAGAAGAAGAGCGTAAATCTGGCGATCTCTTTTTTGACTGGTTTGTAGGTGAACGCTACGAAAGGCAAAACCTCATACCAATTGCTCTGCTCGACATTGATACGCATGGACAGCATGCCAGCCAAGTTCTCTGTGTAAGACGTTCCGTGAGCCTGTTAGTTTGTGAATGGTAGACAGTCGTCATGCAATGTGAAATGATGCACTGACTCTTTATCACTGCTACAAAGCTCGGTTGAAAAACTTTTCCTCGATCTGTAATTACAGATCTTGGTGCTCCTTGTTTCAATACAATGTTGCCCACGATAAATTTGGCTACCTCAGATACCTCAACTGATTCAGGGTTTTGTTAATGGCAAATTGGGTTAATTAGTCTGTGCAAAAAATAATAATACACTTATTGCAGCTACTGAAAGTTGGAATTTATCCGAGTAGGTTATCACTACACATTGGAAAGGCGTCTCCGTTGGCGGAATTAGTATGGGTCGTCCTTTTCGTTTCATAGTAGCCGCCTTCCTTCTCTTTAACTCTTGAGAATGCAACACATCATGATGAACACTTCCACATAAATCTGATGAGAAAAATATCTTGCGGAATGTGTCATATGTTTTTATAAACTGTACACGATTGGTCTTAGGTACATCATGGAGTGTCAGTATATCTCCAAGCGCATGTGTTTAGGAATCAATGACTGCCACCGCTTTCTAAAGGAGTCAAAATGCCTGTTGAAACTTAATCTATTAATTATGTTAAATTCACCTTCCACATGCTCTGATCGATTCGAGGCGTGCAAGATGCTTGAGTCTATATTCTGTTTATCAGAAAGTCCATGGAGTGTGGCAAGGCAGTAACTATTTTCATCATTCTCTTGTGTATGTTCTACTGGTGTTCTTGAGATGCAGTCGGTATCTTGGTGTTTTCATTATCTGTTTTACACTACAGTAATTGTCATACTTTTCAAGATGTAGTGCCCACCTGGAAAGACGTCCTGATGAGTCCTTAAGACCTGCTAACCAACAAAGTGAATAATTCCCCATAATGACTGTGAAAGGCCTACCACAGAGATACTGTCGAAATTTGCAGATGGTTCAAACAACAGAAAGACAATCTCGTACTGTAGTTGAATAATTTCTCTCAGCTTTTGTGTCCTGGAGACATTTGCTATTACCTACTCTTTTCCGTCTAAGGTTTGAACCAAAAGTGCGCCAAGCCCGAATCCATCGGCATCTGTATGCAACTCTATAGATGCTTTCTCGTCATACAGAGCAAGTATACGATGAGTCGTCATAGCTATTCCCAGGATGATGAAAGAATCGCATTGAAATTAGCCCCTGGGAAATTAAACATTAGACTTTCGTAACTTCTGCTGCAGGGATCTAGCTCCAATATAGAGGTCTTCAATAGAACATCGGTGAATTTACCTTTTCTGGATCATCTCGCACAACTTCGTTTGACACCAGACGTCCCAAGTACACTGATTTCCTTACCTGCAAACAGACACTTTCGTGTATTAAATTTTAGACCACCTTGTATAAGACACATAAGAACACTTCTGTCTTTTCAGGCGTTGTTTCAAAAGTCTCAGAGAATATCTTAATGTCTTCTAGGTAACCTATAAAGATTGTCCAAATCATATGACTTACAAAATTATTCATAATCCTTTCGAAAGTTGCCGGTGCACTGCCCATAACAAACGGCATCACTATAAATTCACACAGGCTTATTGGGAAAACAAAAGCAGTTTCCTCATGATCAGCCCCGACGACGTCTATTTGTCATTACCTTGAGCACAGGCTTATGGTTTGCTCTGCTCTCGACGTCTGTATTGGTCAAATATAACTTACATGTAGTGGGATACGTACGGTTCTGTTCAAGAAATATGGCTCGATGTAGTCTCAGGGTCGAACAGTACACGTCTACTATCATGCCCAGCAACAACATTACATACAAATAGTATCTTTACCTGTTATCTTACAAACATTTGCAAAACAGTAATGAAATGGAAAATCATGATAAATGATTAATTAATAGAAGATTTTATTCCTACGCTTGCAATGCTATAGGCAACGCCATATAGTTTATTTGAATAATATTTAATAAAATACATGTTTTGATCTAACAGTAGTGGAATGAAAAATTACCAATGTGACACTTGATTTTCAGCTAGTAAATCTTATAAAATTATGGGAACAGATGCCTTAACTGCAATATGAGATTGGTAGTAAAATCCCAAACTAGGTAATTATTGACAATGCTCATAAAGTCCATTTCACGATCACACAACACTAAATAATCATCAACTCAAAATAGTTCAAATTCTTCTCTGACGAATACGATATGTATGGTTGTTAACTATCGTGTAGATTCGCATACCGCCTTCAGTTACAATTCCGCAATAGAATCGTAAAATTTTGAAGTTCTTAATGTGGGACTGCTAAGACCTTGCCAGTGTTAATATTTAGTGAATGCGCTCATTTGCTGCGCAGATGGTAACACTGTCGCACACGCATCACTTCAGCTACCGTGGCAGTTACTCCTTCTTCGAAGACGAGACGTAGAGTGTTCCCATAGCCCCTAATAGCTCTCCCCACGAACCGTCGTTGTATATTACTTCACTGCAGCGGTTTTTGGCTCTGGCCATTCTCTCATTGGCAGATCGCCATCTCCTTCATAGGTAGAAGATTTCTTAACGTGTATGATTGGATTTTACTTCAATTGAACCACTTCCTCACAACTCAATATGTTCATAATATTAAATAGAAAAGTTATAAACATTCAGTCATCTTGTGAATATTTATCAGTAGTATAAATTATATATGAAATAAATTAACAAACAAGCCAACCTTCATTAGTTTGACCGCTCATCCTATACCATTATTACGTTAAGTTACTGGCAAAATAGACAAATATTCATTCAATACTTACATGAACATTCGTACAAGTGAACCATAAAATGCTGCATGAAACTGCTGATTTACTGTGAAGGATACGATGTTCTGACTATATTTCCATAATAATTTGATATAACAAGTGTAGAAAATCGTTAAATAATTGTTTACAAGTGTGTTGCCTTCATCAATACAGCGTGATGTAACAAGCTACCATCTGAGATATACTTGCTTGAAATCAGATGGCACATTTAAAAGTTGCTTATTTTAAGTTTAATTTTGTTATACTCAGATATTTTGAAAATTAAATTTGTGCTCTACGAGATATTAAAATAAATATTAGTTCGTTGAGATGCACCTATTTTTTCTTACCTCATAGATGCCTTCAGAATTGTCGGGGACATAACACTGTAGTTTGTTATTTATTTCTAACACAAGAGAGTGCCGGCCGCGATGGCCGAGGAGACTAAGGCGCTGCAGTCACGGTCTGCGCGGACACTACGGTCGGGGGTTCGAATCCCCCCTCGGGCATGGATATTTGTGCCGTCTTAGTTCGTAGGTAGTTCATAAGTAGTTTGTAAGTTTAGGGACTGATGACCCCGTAGTTAAGTCCCTTAGAATATACAAACATTTGAACATAAGAGAGTGTCCATTTTAACCCTTTCAGTCCCACATTATGAAATAAGCTTCGGAAAGTAAAATTCAGTGTTTTCTGTATTAATACAGTGCAGTAAACATTAAAATATGTTTAAATTTTTGGTCATACTATTGATTTTTTATGTCATGTATTTCATGCACAGCACAGACGTTTGTATCGAGGTATTTTATTACTTGGATGTTATTTTGTTGATAGTTAACACTACCAGAACAATAATGCTAGCATAATCTTCGCCAAAGGCAATTCAATGCTGGAATAAAATAAAAGGAACCACACTCTCGCCGCGGTCACAGAATAGGAAGCATACAGAAGGGAAAGCTGGGGGCGGCGCCTTTGATCTGTATGTTACCAAGCGTTGCGCTCGACGCCATATTGAAAAGCAGTAAACGCCGAACTATAGCCACTTAGTACTTTGGCTGGAAATGGACTTTTTACGAGCTGCAGCTAATCTCACCGACTTTTACGAAAGGAAACGGCTTTCCATTATGCTCTCATCTATTTTGCGCCCTCTTCTTGCACCTAATTGTAATCCAACGAAAAAAAAAAAAGGCCTAAATTTTAATACTACTACGAAAATGTACGGTGGAATCGATGATCGTTTTATTTGGTGCTTATCTCTAGAAAAATCCCAAATGACGCGGAGTTATGTTTGGGAAATTCGTTATAAACAAGAAAATGACTTTACAACTGCTAGGTTTTATTTGACACGAATAAATTCGCACAAAATATTGAGTCAGACTTAGCAGTACAACGTGATTACACATAACTAATGATGTCTGGGCATATATAAAAGTTGTATTTGATTTAGGAGTATCATTTATTTACTGATCGGAGAAGGGCATATAGAGGAATCTGTCAACCACAGAGCAGGAACAGCATAAAATAATTATTCCCCTTAATCTATTTGTTTGACTATCCAAAGAGCATTCATTGCCAACATTGGCACACTACGCCTCCAATGCCGCAAATAAGATTTTACCTGCCTACTTAAGCACCATTCTTTGTCATTCATTTTATATTATTCCCTACAACGTTAAACTTATAAAATATAAATGTACTTCAACATTTCGATGCTGTTGAACTGCTGCAGCAACAGCAATGGCGAGAGTTATCGTCAAGAGAAGAAGCAAGGCTACTTTTAATAATTATGCACACATTGCTCTCATTCGAAACTGATAACATTTAACTTTCACTACACATATAGCGACGATCACTTACTGCTCAGCATCTTTTGGGAAGGTGAAGAAACTTATATCCTTATTTGTATTAGAATTATCGCGGCAATTAGGTGCTGAACACCATTGGCCGCCTTTTCTTTTATTGCTGCTCATAATAAAAACGGAACAGCTCCAACTACTGACACACTGCACTGCACTGCACTGTACCAAATACTTGTTTACTTTAATGCGATTCAGGCAGTTAAAATACACAATTAACAAACAAAGACGGCGCATTACAAGGCCACAGAGTAGGGACTAACCACGCGTTTACTGCTTTTCAAGATGGCCGATTCCGCGCATGCGCACTAAATTTTGGACGACAGACTGCAGCGGGAGTTTCCTTTCTGTATACTCCTTATTCTGTGCCGCGGTGGAGCGGCCGAGCGCTTTGAGGCGCTATGCTACGATGCGCGAGGCCGTTCCCCGTCAGGGGTTCGAATCCCCCCTCGGGCACGGATGTTTGTTCCGTCTTTAGTATAAGCTATTTCATAAGTAGTTTGTAAGTTTAAGGACTGATGACCCCGCTGTTAAGTCAAATAAGCTTTACAAACATTTGACCATTTCTACTCTCACGCTCACACTCTTAGCCACGTACAGACGGCAGCGCAACACAACCTCCAAGAAGGACAGATTAATGCCTCAGAAGTGGATACACGCCGTACCAAGCGGCAAAATGTCGTACTAGAAGCATGATGTTCGTCAACATAAATGCAAATATAAGTACTGATGCACAAAATACGGTATAAATCAACTTTTAATACGTTGTTGTTCAGGAACAACACTTTGAATGAAAGAGATAAACGAGTCCGCCAGAGGTTAAATTAAGCATTAAAACGTATCTCTGTCGCCACAGCTCCCTACGAAGCACGTGTTTACCAATTGCCGATAGCTCGACATTGCCCATTATAGTCTTTATCGGTTACTGGGGCCATACCCAAGTTACTGTTCGCTACTTTCCCCTACCAGATGGGAGCTAATGCCCCACGCTGCAACCCATACAATTCCAGACTTAGAATAATTATGTGACATATGGTGTACATATCCGTAATATCGCAGTCTTCTGGAAATTGTGAAGTATTCCTGCAAAATATGATGCTCCCGAGTCAACAAGAGCTCGCTCTGTATCAGGATGTTTGTGCAATTTCCCACTTTTCTGGCTGATTGACGGCGGAGGATTTTGTTCTTCAGTGACCTCACCTGCAAGGAAAGCTCTTTGAACATCTTACCTAACTAATCGACGAATGATGTCTCTAAGATCAGTTTCTTCATCCACGGTAGCCATCGATACGACGTTGAAAAGTCGTTCAAATTTATTTAGTCCAGTTTGTTTTGATGTATTGCCTCACTCTTTACTGTCATCATTATGAAGCTGTCGGATGTCGAAATTCCCTTCATGAGTAGTGCCTGGTACCTGACCTCAGCAATGCGTTTCATAAGAGAACAACCTTTTCTCCCTCCTTCATCCTAGGGTCAACTATGTTACACAGTACCCAGACGTCTTGAATGTATACTTTTCGTTACCTCACCTTGGCATTACTCCGCTTTTCATTTGTCCTTCGGCTTCACATTTCTGTCACTGTACTTCGTCAAAGAATTTCGGCAGTTCCGTTTAGAATACCGTCCATCTGGTCAGATTGTCTTCATTGTTTTCTTACCTATGCTTGGCGGTTCCCTGCAAATAGAAATACACATTGGAAATCGTACTGGTTCGTCCCTGTAGTTGAATTTAGAGATACAGTCCTATACCTTTAACCACAGGTTTGGGTCTTGTCCTTACCACCAGAAAAAATTGCCAAACCGTTGGCGTCATGGTAGTCATTCCTTCTTCTTCAGTTTCAAATGTTCGAATGTTTGAATAGCTTATGGGACTTAACTACGGGGTCATCAGTCCCTGTAGCTAAGGTAGAATATTCAATCTTTAGGTGTGTGTGTTGATGAAAAATTGAATTGAGTTTGAGTTCAGCAACTTACGTTGTTAGGGCTATTGCAAATTTTTGTGGTAAACATCTCGGTAAATTAGATTACCGTATTTTAATTCACTGCTTTAATAGTTCATCATATTTTGGGGTAATTCACCATTGAGCAAAAAAATATTCATTGCACAATATCGTGTAATTAGAATAATTTCTGGAACTCACCCAAGATAATCTTGTAGACAATTATATAAAGGTCTAGGTATCCTCACAGTAGCTTCACAAAATGTATATATATTCTCTTATGAAATTTGTTATTAATAACCCAAACCATTTCAGTAGTAATAGCAGTGTGCAATGCTACAACAGTAGGAGAAAGGAGGATTTACACTATCCAAGGATGAATCTTTGACAAAGAAGGTGGTGAATTATGGTGTCACAAAAGTCATTACCAAATAACTAGGATATAAAAACAAATTGGAAGTATTTATTAATGACAACTCCTACTCAGGAGACGAATTTTTAGAAAGTACTTTTACAAAATAAATAAATAAATAAAAATGAATTAAACTAAATTAAATAAAAAATAAAATAAATTAACAGATAAAAATAATAAAAATTGTGTTATTAACATTATGTTTTACTCAGTTGACACGTTCCACATCATTACGAAACCCCGTATTCAAGATCTATAGAGCAAGTATTAATCTCATGTAAACTAATCTCTAATCCCTATGTAAACGACGGCTCTGTCGTGGCCTGTTATTGGCCACTCTGTTGACGAGGTTGCGTAAGGTCCGAAGATAGTAGTACCCCACGTCTCCACCGCAATAATGTCACGCAGCAATCTTTTCTCACGCAGCTAGTTGATTGATACACTGTTTAGCACTTGTCACCCACGTGCAGATCAATTTAATAAACTAACTGCTGCTGGAGGTCTACAGGGTATAACTACACTAAAAGGAATTTCTATAGCATTGTTACTCAATACATATAAAAGGTACTAGAACTCTACTTATAAATTTTGAACAAATGTGGTTGGTCTAGAACTCAGTAATCTTCATTTGATAGTACAACACTCCAGTCAGTAATCCACACTGTTACGCTTTTACAGTGTCTTTTGTTAAAGCAGCACTATGTACAGGCCATGCAGCCTAAAACAAATAAATTACCTAAATGTCACTGGTAAACCAGGTTGTTCTACATAAATTTCAGGATCGTTCTGATGCTACGCATAATCTCCATCTCTCTCACAGTATTAAATGTGTTACTCTTCTGCTCTCTATATATCAAATCATAAATTCTATTATTAAAATTGGAAAAAATCAGCTTTGGCCACATTGAAACCTTTTATTTATTTATTTATTTATTTTTTGTATTACAGATCGATTTTAGCCAGTGTCTGACCGTCTTCAGTGCTAGAGTCCAAGCCCTATGGGCCCACAAAACACTTGTACTTTGCATGTTAACATAAGATAGGAAGTACATATTGAGGATGTCAATCATAAATTATGTCATTATAATTCACATCCTCCATATGTACTTCCTATCTTACGTTAACATGCAAAGTGCAAGTTTTTGTGAGCCCACTCTAGCACTGATGATGGTCAGGCACTGACTGAAATCGACCTGTAATATAAAAAAATAAAGTTTTCAATGCGTCCAAAGCTGTTTCTTCCAATTTTAATAATTTTAATGTGGTCGCTCTGCACCAACTTCCAAATGGAGTCGTCTACATATAAATTTTATTGTCATACTATCAAGACATAGGTTTTGCTTCAGTAACTACGTACTCAAGGTGGACTTTGAACTTTTCAGACTTGAGTAGTCTATGAATATGGTGTAGAATTCACGGTCAGTCTATCCCAGATAACCAGTAAGCAGTGAATGCAATAAACTCCCATGGCCCTTTACTTTTAACAAGTTGTCTCCTCTTTGTATTTCAGTTAGAATGCTAGTGAAGCTATGGGACATAACACCGCAGTGGTAATCAGTCCATAGACTTACAAACTACTTAACATACGCAAAGGACAACAAACACAGAAACCCATGCCCGAGGAAAGTCTCGAAACTTCGACGGAAAACAGCCACGCAATCCGCAACAAGGCGCCTTGGAGCGCACGGCCTTCGTGTTTCAGTCTCTCGCCCAGCGTGCCAGAGATACAGAAAGCATACCTAATACTTTTTTGCCCTAAGATCTGTACCAATTTCTAATGACATTTTACCGTAGTATGAACTATTCTGATAACCTATGTAAACTTTCTCTTAATTTAGTGCTTACTACTATTCAGTTTCAATATAGAATCTTTGAGTGTTTGTTTCTGGTTGTTTGGTTTAGAACGACACACATGGCATTTTTGCCACCCAAAGATATTGACTATCCTGCCGATCGATCCTACCGCTACGAGTTTTTAATAATGACGGATGGGCACATGTCCTGTGCCATGGAGAGAAGCATGTTTAAACTATTATACGCAGCTGATGACATGGCACTACGCTATGAAATAGGTAGTGATTCGATAAATGTTCAAATGTTTGTTAAGCTTATGGGACTTAACTACGGGGTCATCAGTCCCTAAACTTACAAGCTACTTATGAACTACTTACGAACTATGACGGCACAAATATCCATGCCCGAGGGGGGATTCGAACCCCCGACCGTAGTGGTCGTGCAGACCGTGACTGAAGCGCCTCAGTCCCCTCTGCCACCGCGGCCGGCAGTGATTCTATATAAATATGTACTGTGACAGCTGTTAGAGGAGTTTCCTTCGTAAAATGTACTACACCAGCAACGGATGCCCTGAATTTTGAATCGCCTGTTGTCAATAAAGCTGCCCTGTTGCTCAGTCCACTAATAATCGCAGTTTTCGTCAGCAAAATATGTGGGAATCAACGTCCAAACAGTGGTCTTGGCTCACGTTCACACTCTTATGCTAGCCACCGAAGACACCTCAAGCAATTCTGAAAGAAAATGTTTCTAAAACGTCTTTTTAGATCATCTTCACGATGATGTCTAAGGCAGGGTAGAATGTAGGTATGAGGCACTGTGGCAATATTCTCATCATGTGACGCGTCCACCGCGTAGAGTGTTACGAAGAGTATTTTTCGTATCTCTTCCAGTGTGCAAGCTTTGTGGTGAAATCTGGAAACAAATGTGCCATTGTTAACTCCTGTAAACCTTACAGGAAATTCTGAGCCCTTGAGGGTTTTTTTTTTTTTTTTTTTTTTTTTTTTTTTTTTTTTTTTTTTTTTTTTTTTTTTGCTGAGAAGGGCCTCTTTTTGTTTCAAGCGTCACCGAGCTCAAGGCTGATGTAATAGGACGCTACGCTTTTCCAGTATTACAAAGGAAGATTGCGGGCAACTATGAGCCAAATTTCAAAGTACAAAGTGGTCCTGAAGATGCCAACGAATGCCGCCTTTTACCTCACCAAAACTTTTAATTTTCACTCCGATAAATGACTGCAGATTTATTCCAATCGAGTGAGACAATAATGGTAGTTACGATGTAAGAATGCGCCCTAAATTTACTTTCCTTCTTTTGTAGTCGTTTGTGAATAACGCAATTTAACAGAACAATTTATTCTTCGTTCTCTTTATATTTGTGTACTATTATATTTGCCAATTTTGCCTTATATTTTCATTGTAGACAACATTAAAAAACAGGATTTCGTGCGGAAATCGACAGCACTGTTCCTGTCACAAAAGCTTCCTCTACCGATTGGTAATTCTAGTATATTATCTTATGTTGTGTACCTTGTAAATTTTTTACATACCAACGAAATTTCAATGGTTGCCATTTACATAAACTGTATTGTTAATAACAAATCTCAAATCTGTAAGTAATAACTAGATTTTCTCATACTTTCACTAAAGTACAATAGTGAAGTGAAACATTAGAATTATTTTGATTGTTACACTACCCAAGTAACATCATCCAATGATTAGATTGAAGAACACAGAAATACGTTTCACACTAATCGGTACAAACAAACGATTCCTAAAAACTTTGAAAGCTCACATCGATGTCGTGGTACGTAGGGTTACACTTAAATGTTCTGTAACTACGCCAGTGTCTATTCCCAGCTTATTTTCAACCTGTATTTTTCATGTCAGTTTCATCACCGCTTTGATATAACAGAATGGGTAATATAGAGTGATTCTGGGATTTGTAAATAACTCCACTGTGTATTCCTTACGGAACAGCGCAACGTTTCTGGGAGGAAATTTATAGGTTCGTTCTGCATCTATAATGCAACAGTGTGGACATTAATCTTTGCTGAGGCCTTCCATATTTGACAGCGTAGCCTTTTGTTCGTTGTGTTGCTTTGTACTACATGAAAGGACATCCTACGTAAACCAAACATTGCCTTCCGGTGTTCCCAGCCAGAAAGTCATTCGCGATCTTTACATCGCGCAGCACAGCGTAAGTACAAAGCCAAATAACTATAGAGTGCCAGGACTTACAAAGTTGCAGAACAAGCTAAATTCCTGGAACATGTACTCTCCACTGTGGTTCCACTGAGGACTTTTATCAATACAACTGCTATCTGCTATTTTTTTCTCACAATGACGAGTACTTCTTGCTTGACAACTGATGTTTGTTTTATTGAGATCACTAAAAGTTTTAAATCATAAATGTAGTGCTGATGATTGTGTAATAAATGAAATAAGCTAATACAATTTCTCTCTTAAAGTGGAAAATCTTATCTATGTTGTAGAGTATTTGTGAATAGCTGACCGAAAGTAGGCACGAAAAATACAATTTCTATTTACCTATTTGGACGTATAAACCTTGTTCAAATGTTTCTTAAGCGTATGGGACTTAACTGCGGGGACATCAGTCCATAAACTTAAAAACTACTTATAAACTAAGTTATACTAAAAGACAGGACAAACATCCATGCCCGAGGAAGGATTCTAACCCCCAACGGGGAACGGCCTCGCGCATCGGAGCATAGCACCTCAATGCGCTCGACCACTCCGCCGCGTCTGTAAACGTTGTGACTAGATAATTGAGACAGTACTGCAATTACTGTTCGATAATGTATTAATAGAAAACTGCGCCAATATCTTCCGCAAAAAGCACTGCTTAAAAAATAATAATATAAAATAAAAACATAAAAGAAAGATCAGAAATAAACAGGTTTATGAACAAAATAATTTAGGAACCCTTAGAAGCAGATGAAATAAGAGATCGGGAAAGACGTGGACAGAAGAAAGGAAAAGACAATACGCAGAGAAAGTGAAGAAGCTGGAATGGGAAACCACAACAAAGAAAGAAGAAGAATAGGAACTGTAACGTGATACAAAATTGAGAAGCCTAAACTGCAGGGATACAGATGTAGAAATATACTCACATATTCTAAATTTTTCTACAAAAGCAAGTAAGACCATCTAGACATGTGGCAGTCAGTGTCTTGACTGGTCAAAGAGAACTGCACGAATACGATAATATTTTGTAGCCATTAATCCTTACCCAGTATGTAGTTCAGTTAATGGTAATTAGTTTTAAATAAAGTATAAGGAAAATACTCGAAGTGCAAAATTTTTATTCTAAGCAGCGTAGAAATAAATATTGCAGAGAATTAAAAATTAACAGAGCATTATACCTGGGAGAAGTGGCAGCCAGCGCGCTGAAGGAAAGCACAGACAACATAAGAGCTGCTGTAAATAATTAATGCGTTCTCTCTGGCCGGAGGCTTCTCTTGGTATCAGAAGAAGCCAGATTTTTATTGCTGCATGAGACGGGCAAGCTGAAGTTATAGAAAATTAGACAAGAGTATCTCTGCGGCGAAGAGCCAGGACAAACCGAGTGCTGAAACGGGGTCATATCGTTACTGAAATATAATTTTTGTCATGGCACTGGAAAAAATTTAGCGTCATGTGTATTTAGTTTCTTATTGGCGATATACAGGGTGTTTTATTATTCATATTAGAGGCTCTTAAGATATTACAGAGGGGGGAGAGATTTAGTAGGTGAAGATACCATTTCGGAAATGTCCAGCGACTCTCTCAGCACTAATTCAACACCGATACTACGACACAAACCGTGGTTTTGGGACCGGCTTAGATGGTTAGGTATTTCTATTAGAGCTGTAATTGGTACACAGCAAAACTTTATTAAAGTTGCTCAGACATTAGGAATGAGGGAGCGATAAATGTAGGAGCTATAAATAAACGAAGTGAATATCTAGCTTACCCTTATAAGGATCCTCAATATACAGTAGCTACCAGCCATCCACAAACCGCTACCGTCTACCTGACGCCAATTATTTGACTAGGTTAATGGGGTGGGACATCGATAGCATGTTTCGTATTTTCACATTGGTGAGCGTACAACTGATTCTTATTGTAATCTGAACACCGTGCAGTTAGACAGTATAATATTGACTTCGAATGGGACTTTGCTAACTTCAGTCTTTGATGTTTAATCAGTATTTGTGGAGTCGTAAGCAGCACGTAATCTAACATTTTGGAAACAATACAGGAGCTTCTTTGAAAAGTCGTCCGTCAAGTACTTACTGTTTTCAATTTTTGTCTTTTAAAGTCTGATTCCACACTGTACGACCTTCGAACATATACTTCCTGCTAGCCGCTTACATCAAAATCAATGTCTATTGAAAATGGTTAATATTAGTCATGTAGAAATTAGGAACCACTACAAAGGGAAAGAAGGTAAGAGGTGACCAATTAGCCAACAAAGAGGCACATTTCACCGTTAAAATGTTGGAATATAGGAAGAAGTCATTGACTACAGGAACACGTAATATAGTTAATAGAAGACAGATGATCTGTGACCGAAAAAATTATAAGAATAATTCGACAATAAAGTGATTGTTACGCAGTAGGAATATAATGGTAATATAGTACTTGATAAAGTAGTTGAGAGCACTGGTATAAGATGATATTCTAAGAGAAAGGGAACTGAAGATGCAGCTGTCATAGAAGACTCTGTGGGCGTACGGGACCTTCTTTTTCTCATTCTGTTGGGAAAGAAGGTAGCTGCTTTGATGAGTAAGGAAATGATCTTGTTTATCCTACATAAAATTTTGACACCGTTAGTCCGTTATTCAATTTGTTCACTGGGAGCCTCTTCGTGCTAGCGCACGAACGTGTCTCCCACACAGAAATGAGCCTATGAATCAGGGAACAGGGCTCCCATAGCTTATGATTGGTGTCTTAAACAATCTGACTAAGTTCATGGCTGGGGACGCCAACACACCCATCTCAATGTCCCCCATTAAACTCAAATGTTCAAACCAAATATAAATAAATACACGCAGGCTGGAAATGTTTTGTAGAGACGCAGGTCAGTTTAATTTCTTACAAAAACCAAATTCATTTCCATCTATGAACACCACACAAAATTGTCAATCACGCATCCGACTCTGACAATAGCTACTAGTACCAGTCCCTACGTTCAGTGGCTTACCACGCACTAAATACATAATAGTTCAGCATACAACGGCAAAATCGCTAAGCTAAGGGACCCTGAAATTCTGAATAGATTCGAAGTTTCCACATCGAGATATATATTAAATGACCGAAAAATCTTTAAGTTTTAGAGTTGACAATCAAAATCAATGTCGCTCTCTACATCCGGATGTGAAGTATTTTAAAGTCAACACACTCACCAATATACCAGTCTTCTGCAACTGATATTCCGCATCATTTAACGTATGAACACAGCCGTTACAATTATACAAAATTCGCGACAGTGTCTTCGCCCCATGTACTATGATGCGCAATATATCCGAACTTACGCTTGGCATGCATTCATCCCAAATAACGTACCTGTCTCGCGGGATATCTAATTGCTTCGCTATTCAGAATGGATCCACTAAAGATAACTGCTCTATATGGCTATAATTCCAGATGTAAAACGCTCTATGCAATCATCAATAATAGTTTCTTATCACGAATAACTTCTTTATGCTAATGAATGAACCGATATTTGTACTCATATTTTAACTTGGCATGATATGAGGGACTATCTTGTTCTGATAGTGGAGTCACATCCATCATCCTCAGCCATTTCCAACTGAAGTATTCGTGTATTACTGATACTCAGTCTTGACAAAGCTCGTCATAGCAGACTAATCATAAAAAGTTTTCACCACAAGTATCAGTTCGCAAAACTGAAATTGCTTTTTTTAACGACATTAACACATTTCAGTCCCTAGTAGCAAATAACACACTGTCCTAATGTAGAATCCAGTGCAGGAGTTACGACCCCAATACCTTACTTGTCGTTAACTAAAGGTGTTAGTAGTCGAAATTTTTCACCAAAATGTTGAAATGTTTGTAATTCTTATGGGACCAAACTACGTTGGTCATCAGTCCCTAGACTTACAAACTACTTAAACTAACCTAAGGACAACACACACATCCATGCCCGAGAGGGGATTCGAACCCTCGATAGCGGACGGCCGCGCGAACCGCAACACGGCACTCCAGTACGCGCGGCTAATCCGACGCGGCAAATTTTTCACCAGCAGCGATATGTTTTACGTGTAATAAGAATGTAAGTATTGGTGTGATGGGGATATCAGAACGATACAGGATTGCCAGATGTCCTCCCCCCCATCCCTCTTTGGCCACGTGGGCACTGATGTGCCAACATCAATGACGTCATTAAGATGGCCACAAGGGAAAAACCTGGATTAATGCACTCTCCTCTTCCACCCAATATGACGAAATCAAAGGTGGCAGATCCATGACAGAGTCGCTTTAGGTTCTGGAACAAAACGGCCGCCAGGTGTGAAATTCGAAAATCCGGCTAAACGCCTTGGAGGGAAAGGTCCACATCTACCACCTGCTCATACCCCTCTCATGTCATCAAGATTGCGTTTACTGAGAACTATGAATTTTACTCGAACGCAAATGGCCAACACCTAATTTTCTGCAGCGGGAAAAACTTAAATTTTTCACCAATAGATGTCAGCACCACAACCGTCTCTCCTCACTCCCTCCCATATTGTGAATTTGGCGGGAGACTCAGTCACTCTGTGCCAAGACACAGCCATATTAGGACGTCATCCTAACCTGCTGCAGTATCAATTATGTATAAAAATTCAAGAATAAATGTTTAAACAATTATCAATACCATCATTTTGGAGGTAACTAAGTGTGTATTAACTATATCGGAAAACATTCGTTTCTGTGGCAGGCTGGCAGCAGAACTCCACGCGGCTCTTCAGTCTACAGGATTTTTACAGTGGATGAGATGATATGTTGAAATACAGCGGACAGTAAATGTGGTGACTTTAAGATGGACATGGTGAAATACCAAAGATTAAAGGATAGTCATAGGCGATTATAATACATACAGTCTGTAAAATGATGTTCACAGTGACTTAAAAAACACAATGATGGACACGAGCACTGGTAATGAAGAACAAAAACGAAGACATTGGATAAAATACACTGACGATGCCTGTACGTAATGCGGTGGTCGCAACGAGTTAAAAGACACTTAATAGACGCACTGCACAGCACTGTAGATGATACACAAATAAGAAAACCGTTGCACTGTGTGTCCCGCAGGGAGGTGGGGGGTGTAAGGAATGGGAGCAGGAAGTAAGTGAGAAGGGGAAGAAGGTGCGTTAGGACTCTGGGGAAGACGAAGGAATGGGAGAACAAGTGGTGGTAGGGAGAAGGATGGGGTAGGGGAGAAGGGGCGTTGGATCTATGGGGAGGGAAGTGGGAAGGATTAGAGTTGGTAGGATACGTAAATATCGGCAGGGAGGGCTTCATCTGGAAGGGAGAGATGGCGAAAGTGGCCCTGGGAGATTATGTGGAGACTCTCGAGGTAAAGGGAGGGAGTGATACAGTAGGGTAGCCGTGGCAGAGGTCCAGGATTGGGGAGGATGAGGTGGACCAGGGGGTTGTGGGAATCAATTTAATTGGAGTTTTACAGGATATGGATATGTTCAAGGAATTGCAGATCTTGAGGGAAAGGAATTAGGTCATAGAGGATCTGCATAGGGGAGGGGAAGCAATTACGGTAAGCGAGGCCGAGGGCATGGTGTTCGAGGATTTCAAGGGATTTGTAGTGGTTGGAGAGGCAGAAATCCGTGCGGAGTGCAAGCTGAATAGGACAGGATGCATGATGATACGGTAGGTGTATAGGACGATGGAGGGGTTGTGTACCACGTCCAGCCAGACAGGAGCTTTAGAAGTTTGAGGTGGGGTAGGGCAATTTAACAGACCATGTGGAGATGGGGAGTTCAGGAGAGGGATTCGATCAAGGGTGGGCCCAAGGTATTTGATGGTGGGAATGTGATAAATAGGACGATCATTGAGGGTAATGTAGAAAACATAGAGGTGGAAGAAGGAGGTGGTTCGACCTATGATGATTGCCTGGGTTTATCAGGATTCATGGGTAGTATCCACCAGTTATACCATGCAGAGAAGTCAGTAAGGTGAGACTGGAGGAAGTGCTGGGAGCAGGCGAGGGAGGGGGCGAAGACTAGGGAAGTGATGTTGTCAGCATATTCTACTAGGTGACCAGGAGGCTGGGATTGGGGCATGGCTGTGGAGTAGATGAGGTAGAGGATTGGGGTGAGGATGGAGCCTTGTGGTACACCAGCGAAAAGGTAAAATAAACGGGAGTTGGCGTTATAGACAGTGACATAGGGTGGGCGATGGGTGAGGTAGTAAGCAATGAGGCAGAAATAATTAATAGGAAGGGCATAGGTCTGGAGCTTGAAATGGAGATGGGAATGCCATACACGGTAGTAGGCATTCTAGATATTGAGGGAGACAAAGATAGCTATGGGACTTAAACTGAATGGAGAGGAGGGGCAATACTATGGACATAAATAATGGCTTAGGTGGCGGTGAGGGAAGGGACGAAAGAGGCTGAGGATGAGGTTTTCGGTTGGATCGTTTAGAAAAGGTTGTAGCCAGATGGGGCGATGGTGGAGGTGGCCAATCGCCACTCCACCTCGGGTGAGGGGTGGGGGTTGGTAAGTATAGTAGAGATGATTAGGGGCAGTGCTGATGGGACAACGAGGTTGCAGTAAGGTCCTGTTGAGGAGGATGGCGTCCATGCATTGTTAGGGTAAGGAGTGCATAAATAGGTGCTTATCTGATTCAGGGTGTCCAGAAAAGGACTCCCTTATTTCAAAATTAAATATCTCGAAAACAAAGATCGATAGAGGAATACAGTAAACGGTATGTTTATTGTGAAAGCTGTAAGAAGTTTATACGGCAGTTCGAAATAATAGTTACAAAAGCTGCTAACAGATGGCGCTGTAATCGCCATACATAATTCATAGTATAAATAGTGATCCGAAGCCCAGAGCAATCAGTTCCACTATTGAACGTGAAAGGAGGTTAGCGTACCGAAGGAAGAGATTAAAACCATGTACTCCTTTGAACAACGCGTTTTTCTGGTACTAGAGTACCACAGGTTAGAAGAGAGTCCTACGGCAACAAGGCGAAGTTTTCAAGCACGATTTAATGTTCCAAAAGGACCCTATGAAAAAAACATTCATACGCTCTTCGCAATATTTCAACGAACAGGTAGCGAACTGATGATCTAGTGGGACATGTTGGCCACAAGCAAACCGCAGTTACGCCTGAAAATATCGCCACAGTTTCTGGAATTATTCAGCGAAACCCAATGTCATCCATCCGTAGAATTGCATCTGTGACTGGTTTGAAGCGATCCAGCACGCAGAAAATACTGAAAAAGAGCCTACAATGTTTCCATTTAAAATTCAAATGCACCAGGCCATACCCGTACGAGCTGTGCAACAAAGGGTTGCCTTTGATAATCAGATGCTCACAATGATTGATAGTGAAGGATTTGATGTTGGCTGCATCTGGTTTACAGATGAAGCACACTTCCACTGGAATGGATACGTGAATAAGCAGAACTGGCGATTTTGGGGTTCCGAAAAGCCATATTGGTGTGAAGCAAACCCCTGTTTTCTCCTAAAGTTACTGTGTGGGCTGCAGTATGCAGCACACGCATTATTGGCCCTTTTTTCATTCGAGAAATGGTCACTGGTGCACGTTACGTTGCAATTTTGGAACAATTTGTCGCCACACAGGAAGCGTTAGAGGATCGACCAGGTACTGAATGGTTTATGCAAGATGGAGCCCGACTACATCGGACCGAACAAGTGTTTCGCTTTCTTGAGGAATAATTCGGGAATCGAGTTAAGCTTTGGAATATCCCAAATTTACTGGTGCAGGCATCGATTGGCCTCCATATTCGCCGGCTTTGACTCTCTGTGACTTTTTTTGTGGGGCACAGTGAAAGACATGGTCTACCCGAAGCATCCCGCCACACTGGACGAGCTTGAATCAGCGATCTCTGTGGCATATGAATCCATTTCGGTTGAGACACTACGAAACGTGATGGCGAATTTCATTCTTCGTTTGCGCCACCTCTGTAGTGCCAGTGGTGAACATTTTGAAAACATTGTGATGTGACTGTTTGCAAAGAGTGTTTTCATACGATTATTTCACTTATGTATGCTGATATGAGCTGTACAGCATACAGCGCCATCTGTTAGCAGCTTTTGTAACTATTATTTCAAACTGCTCTGTAAACTTTTCATAGCTTTCACAATAAACATACCGTTTACTGCATTCCTCTATCGATCTTTGTTTTCGAGATACTTAATTTTGGAATCAGGGAGCCCTTTTCTGATCACCCTGTATTATGGTAAAGGGGGGTATAGGAAGGGTGTGTCGTGTGGGGAACCGCTGGGGAGAGAGAGGGGGCGGGACGAGTTATACGGAAAACACGTTAAGGTGTGTTTAAACGAGGGTCACTTGCCATAAAAAGGTGGTGTGGTAATGGTTGTGGGAGAAGGTTGCACAGGTTTTAATGTTGAAGATAGAGTGAGCTGCTAGGGCGATCTGTTGCAGAATGTGGGATTGCTGGAAAGGATGTATGTTTTGAAAGACAGTGGTAACAAACTGGATGACGTTGTCAGCTGTGGGTGGAGGCCATAACGAGTTGTTGGGATGCATGCGTGGGTCAATAGCGTGCCCAGGAACAGTGAGTTCAGTGGTAGTATTAATGGGGGAGGATGGATTTGCACTTATAGGAGTAGATGGGGTGAGGGCCACCGCACGTGTTGCACGTGGGTGTGGAGGCAATTTTGGGACATTGCTTCAGGAAGTGGAAGGACTTACACTTATAGGAATAGGTTGAGTGGGGGCCACCATTGGTCTTACAGATGAGTGTGGAGGCGAGATTGGGAGATTACTTCAGAAGGTGAGAGGAATTACAATGGGGACAGGCGAGTTGTTTTTGGCTATTCTGGGTCAAATGATAGTTTTAGGTGAGGCAGCAGGAGAAATGGTAGGATGGGGTTTGGGAGACAGGTGGTTCCACCTTGTGGCGGCACTGATAAATCAACGCCCCCTCGAGGACGAGATGGTCGATGGATGATGCAGATTCCGTAAAAATCAGTATCAGGTAGGTAGGGCCAGTGAACAATATACAGAAAACACTCTTGATCGCAGAGATTGATAGTTTTAAATAACCAGTTTCAACCTGATGTAGGTCATCTTCAGAATTATACACAGTCCATGTGGCCAGTGCTGTGTTCGGCTGAGCTGGGCTGTCCTGGGCTGTTCTGCTGCCAACTATCAATCTCTGCGATCAAGACTGTTTTCTGCATATTGTTCATATCAAATAGATCGTTGTTTTTCGTCTCCTATGACAATGTGGTCAAAATTAATGAGGGTCAGTGAAGTTGTGGACTGGCTTTGCAGAGCGGATGGAGAGGTCTTGTGGCAGCAGTTCAATTATCCCAACACCTCCTCCTCTGTGAGGCAGGCAGGAAAATATTCAGAGATTTCAATTGACAGGGTGCAGTAGTCTAAAAATTGGGGATTGAGATGGGAAAGGAGAAACGTATGATGGTCAGAGGCAGGAAGGGTTATGGTGCTGTGTCCATGAGATCAGGGGAAGGAACAGAGGTTGGTGGAGCAGCTTTCTTGGTGGTGGACATGGAGGGGTTTATTGGATTATTTGGGGCTATGGGAGGTGGGGATTTGTAGGAATGCCTGGAGAGGAATGTGGCTTGGAGTAGGACCTTGCTGTCTGATTTCCTGTGGAGACGATGACTGTAGTGAGTCTGCCACCGTGGCATGGCGAGCAGTGATGCAAGTGAGAGGAGAGGGTGAGGCTGGTGAGAGGAATCGAGGGAAAGGTAGATGGGGGTAGGACAACTTAGGAGGCAGTGGTGGCATAGAGGATTGTTGAAAGAGGGAGGACAGAGGAAGATTGGTGGTAGGATGTACTCCACGAGGTGGTAGTAGGTACTTGGTTGTGGGTAGTTTAGTGTACAGAGGAAGTGTTGGTGGTGGGGACCTGATCAATTTTTAAAAAGGTTTTGAAAATGGGCTGAGACAGAAAAAGATACATAGGAAGTTGGAGAATGAAGAGTGATGTAGTCCAATACTGAGTCAACAGCAGCTGCATAGATGAGGGCTGCAACAGGGTACTGGTGTGGAGTCCTGTATCACGAGGGTGTGGCAGGAGCCACTGGTGGAGACTGGGGTTGCGATGGCGAGGGCTCCAGACGAAGGCAGCGGCGGTTGATGAGTGGTGGGCGACGATGACGGGGAAGAGCTGGCGGGACCCTTGTTGGTGATCGGCGATCCTTAGTGGGCAGTTGCGGCTGGCCTAAGTAGCGGGTTGACACTGGGCGACGATAGGATGGGTCCCGTGCACCGACAGCAGCGACGGCATAGGCAGGAACGACACAAGGCTGTGACGGCTCCTGGTGGCAAGGTCAGCTAGTAGTTGGTCCTGGAGGCGGCGAGATGGGCAGGGTGACGACATCAATCCGGCAGCAGGGTGTCTAAGTGGCGAGGATGGCCTGTAAGTAGACAGCCAAATTAGCGTTAAGCTACTAGAGCTATGCCTGCTTCCAGGTGGTCGATTTATGTGATGTACTCTCTCGGCTGTGACTATTTTCATTAAGTTGGTACACTCAGTTTAGGTAACATAATGGATTGATTCTTAATTACATGTGATATTGCAAGCAAATTTTCATCTACATAAAGATGGGATATTAAAAAGGGTAATATGTAATGCCATAGATACATACTCTAATTGTTCTTTTAGTTACAGTTTTAATTATGATTTCACACACATGCACTCGATCTGTGAGCCCTCTGGTGGCAATCCTATGACTGTCAAATATTCAAGGTCAATACAAAAGTATTCGCTGTAACGTGTTTCTCCCCTCCCTCCATCCATCCACACAGGTCATAGTGTCAGGATGCTGGGAAAACCCTAGAAACAATTAGTGAAAGCTGGAACCAGCCTAACCCCCCTACCACACATGTCTCTTGCTACTAAGAGATTTCAAGCAATTCTACTATCAGGATGATACAAAAACATTATTACCGTCCCATCGATAAACATTACTTTATGTTTAAAAACCTTATCCTGTCGCTTTTGTTAAAAATTTTCTCTTTAAATATCAATTTAAAATTTTTGAACAGACACTGCTAGACCCACCACAGTCCACACGATCTCACATACCTCAACACCTGAAACAAGTTCTGTCTACAGAGCTAATAGACGCTGCAGAGGTGAATGTTTCTGAATGATACCTGATGGAAATTGGTGGTGCACTCCGTATTAGCCACCCATGTTTGAAACTAAATACGCAGAGTGAACTCGTGAAAATATTTTAATCCATTTGCTATCTAAATACCGAAACTAGTTTCATAACCAAAAAATATTTCCTCTGCCTACTCAAAACTAAATAAGTAAAATTCATGTCATAGACTCCAGTCACGGTCAGCACGGCCACTACGGTCGGGGGTTCGAATCCCCCCTCGGGCATGGATATTTGTGCCGTCCTAGTTTGTAAGTAGTTGATAAGTAGTTTGTAAGTTTAGGGACTGATGACCCCGTAGTTAAGTCCCATAAGCTTAACAAACATTTGAACATTTTGATCATGTCATAGATGTAATCGATAAAAGGTGCTTACTAACTGCCTCTGACGAACTCAAAATGAAAGGTGAGGCTTGTTTTTGACAATTTATTCGTCTCTCCTGTGTCGTATGTCTAATTAAAGTCTGATTACAAGAGTTTATTGTATGTAATAATTTTATTATTCTTATTTTCTCTCATCTACATTCAGTTATTGGTTGGGAGAGATGTGTCAGAATCTTGTTCATTGATTTATTTGTTTATGAGTGTACTTCAGTTATTCCATTTCTGTGATTTCTCATGGCAGTGGCGAGAGAACTGTTTTCAAATGTAAGCATCTCTTACTTAAATCGTAGCTGGTTTTACAGGCAGGGGGAGCGTAGGAATTTGGTGTTGTATGGGCTGACCATTAGTTTTTTCGTGAAAAGATGTCAAAGCAGCAACGAAGCGAAGCCCTCTTCAGCGCCATCGCGTGGTTTCAGTGGCGTGCAGTAGGGGTGTGAGGCACTTTTTCGGCAGGAAGAGATACCCTCTCAGGTACCTGGGCGTTTCCGAGCATTGCTGGAGAAAACAATGTTCTACCGTGAAAGCGACTGGCGCCAGTCGGGCCAGCGTTAAGTCTTCCTTTGTAACGCCAAGGAATAGTCCTGGCGTCTGCGAATTTCTTTAGTTGAGTGACGACGGACGATGTTCAAATGTTTGTATAGTCTATGGGACTTAACTACGGGGTCATCAGTCCCTAAACTTACAAACTACTTATGAACTACTTACGAACTAGGACGGCACAAATATCCATGCCCGAGGGGGATTCTAACCCCCGACCGTAGTGGCCGTGCAGACCGTGACTGGAGCGCTTTAGTCCCCTCGGCCACCGCGGCGGCGACGGACCGCCACACGTTTAATGCTAAGGGATGACTCCCCGATGCCACGGTGGAGTAGCCGAGCGGTGTAAGGCGCCTCTCTGCGGAGCGCGCGGTTGCTCGCCGTCGGAGGTTCGAGTCCTCCCTGGGATTAGGTGTATGTGTGTTGTACTTAGGTAAGTTTACCTTAGTTTAAGTAGTTTGTAAGTTACGGACTGATGGCCACGCAGTTTGGTGCGATAGATTTACAAACATTTTGAACATTTTTGATTCCCCGCTATCTCTGCGTCCGAAAATGTCGGCAGAGCGTAGTTTGGTTTCCAATATAATAACTGGCAAGATGCTGCACGTGCAGTTCCCTGCTAGGAATAGCTGTCTGTCGGCCGTGGTGGCCGAGGGGACTGAGGCGCTCCATTCACGGTCTGCACGGCCACTACGGTCGGTGTTTCGAATCCCCCCTCGGGCATGGATATTTGTGCCGTCCTTAGTGTTAGCTAGTTCATAAGTAGTTTGTAAGTTTAGGGACTGATGACCCCGTAGTTAAGTCCCATAAGCTCTAAAAAAATGGCTGTCTGACTCAGCTAGTGTCCGGCACCCACATTAATAAAAGTCGTCCCCAATATGATGGTGAGAGACAATTTCGCGGAAGTTACAGGGTAAAAGTCTGTGCTACGCGACTTTGCGGGAGAAATTTGCTGTTAGCGGTGGCGACTTCAGCTCGATCTGCTACTGGGTGTTGGTTTTCTATATGACAGGTCGAACGATCCATCATCTGGCCAAGTGTTGTCATTACAGATTTGGTGAAATTTGCTTCCTAGGTGTGAAGAGCGTGGCCACTGTTAGCTGACATGTGCAGCTTGGTAGTGTGGAATGAAGACGCAACGACTCTCTTGTGTGACATACCATCGAGTATGGTTCGCTTCGGGTTCTTAGACATCGTAGTGGGCAGTTCGTGTTATTTCTGGAGACTTCATCTTGCATAATCGTACAGGTACTCTTGCGGCAGATGCTGCAGTGCGAAGACAGCATTTTGAGTTTTGGGTTTGTTTGTGGCAAACACTCTCGAATTTAGATCTTAGTGGCTGTGCCGTCTGCGGCCATGCAGAGTAAATATCGTCGCTACGCAAGACGAATTTATTAATTTTGTGGATGGGATCCACAGCCTCCTGCTCCAATCTTTCGAATTTGACGCTACCGCTGCGAGATCACCGTTTCTTTGCATCGTAAAGTATCCACTGCACTATCGTACTGACTGATTAGGATTTGATAATTCTGTGCAAGTTGGGATATTAGGATCTCCGAAAATATAGTCAGAGCTTAATATAAATGTTTGCCGAGGATATCAAAAGTGATAAGCAGATCAGGTAAAATAAAGAATGATCTCTGAAACTAAAAGTGTCAGTCATGAGTAAACAAATTTCTGTGATAGAAGTAGGGAAAATGGAGTAACAAATCAAGTCTTTAACCAAATATGGTATACGCCACTGGTCAGGTAGCTAAAGATTAACGTCTCTATGTTTAAGAAAACATACTGACGACCCTATTTATGATAACAATTAATCAGATAATTTGCACATTCAACATTAAACTATTTTGCATATTAAATTGTCAGATTAAAGAAATGATGAAGTGCCTTCCTTTTCGTTTTGTTACAATTCGCATATCAAAAGACATCTCACGCATGCCGTCCGTACCTGTGCATATTTCGGGCAGTGGAGGCTTCTGCCGTAGTTATCAAGCCCTTCAGTATAAGATTTTTGTTAGTTTATGTGAGCAACGCATAATAACTGTTCTTTTTTTATCATTCAAAGTGTCTGTGGTTTCTGTGACACTCAGCGCTCTTTATGGTGTTTTTCAACTGCATCGGGAATTTGGTAAATATTTTGGCAGGGTGTTTAAAACATGCATTCTATTAATAATTGTTCATATCATAGGGGATATAATTTCTGTATGCTTTGTGCTTACCATTTGTTTCACTCTGGATACCGCTATATGCCTAAAAGTATATTACAACGAGAAGCAAAGCTCGTTTGCTTGTAATTGCATGCAAATTTACGAAAGATTTCAAAACGACCGACAAGTACCAAAACTTGGAAGAGATAGACAGGACTAAAAGTCGTTTATCACGTCACAGTCACGATGTTTCGAGTGAATCGCGAAGGGAGAAACGGAAAAGCTCTTTTCGCAGCGATTCACATACAAAATCAAGCGAGAGTAACGTAGACATTGAGACGTAGCGTCGCTCAACCCATGAATCAAGTAAAATTTACGCGAACAGACTGCGTGCGTTGGAGACAACAATTGTCTTCCCGTTGACATTGTGTGATACAGGTTCACTGTGTGCAATACTTTGCTACCTCAGAGGTGACCTGTGTCGATGGCCGATTGTTTTCTACCTCTTTTGGCACGATTAAAGAGTTGTATCTGTTTTGAATATTTTGCACGACACTTTCGTACAACACGGCCAATACGGTCGGGGGTTCGAATCCCCCCTCGGGCATGGATATTTGTGCCGTCCTTGGTGTTATCTAGTTCATATGTAGATTTTAAGTTTAGGGACTGATGACCCCGTAGTTATGTCCCATAAGCTCTACAAACATTTGAACATTTTGAACTTTCGTACAAAATTTCCACGGAGCCGAAATTTTGACGACCCATGACCTTAGTTCAAGCTTCCGGCAGATCGTGTTGGATACAGAATACCTCATTTGTACCGTTTGGAACCTGCTACAGATTTTTTGAGGAGTTTCATCAGAGAATAAATCTGTATAAACTTTTATGTCAACACAGACTTCAAAATGCAAACGGTTTTTTTCTATACATTGTAAATCCTGCTATTATTGTTTGCGGTACTTCATTACACAAAATAATATATAAAGCTGCCTGATTTAGCAGTTAACAGTTCTTTCTATCACCATCAGCACGAAATTTACAGAAAAGTCTAATCAGGATTATTACGTCACAAAAAGCGCCGTTAATACATCTCTGTATTCTTGCTTACGCGCGGAAACGCGGAATCCCGGCGGGAAACAGCCGCTTTTAAAAATTCCCACAGCGTTTAAGTGAAGTAAATTGACTTGCAGGGCAGGAAATCTGCGAGCGGCGGAAGACACATCGGAGCGCGCGCCTGGCCACATTAATTAGGAGTAAACACTGCACGCACTCAGTTAACATGCAAAGCGTGTTTACGAAAAGACGCAAGCGACGGCCTGCCTTTCACAGAACAACAACCGTAACAAGTCCGCAGTCCTGAGACGCAAATTTAGGACCATTGTTATCCTTTCTCCTGTTCTGGTCTCTTCCGGTGCGAACAAAATTTCTCTGTTTGGCGTTGCCATATTCCTACTCTCCATATTAATTTTGCTTTATGTGTTCCATTGAGTAGTAATTACTGCAATGGACTCAACTTTGAACTCTTTTTTCCTTTACTACTCTCAATTTTCATAGTTTCTTAGTAGTCATCAGACTGATAACCGTCGCTGTTTAGTCCCTTCCAAAAACCAACAGTAGTCATATGTTATCGCCCCCGCTTTCCTATTAATCCGAGATGATACTACACCCGCCTGCTTTCTAAGTGCGTACTATAGTGCTTATTTATACTGAACTAGCCGTGCACTCGAGGTTGCTAGTTGGAGGAGATGACGCTTTGCTGAAAAGTATCCATCGAATTTCTATCTGAGGACTTCGATAGATAATATCCCTACCTCTTCATTGATCGGAAAGGTCGCCGCTAGCAGAGCCGTATTTAGGGCATGCGACGGCCATGTGCAGTAATTTATTTTACGCACCACTGACGTCTGGGAGTTAAAAAAACCCTGTGGCTACGCCACTGCTATCAACACAACCACCTGCATTTTAAAATTTATTGCTGTAGTCGAAATTCTTAATAATGATGATTAAATTATCATTAAAATAATATTAAAATTTTTTTCGATGGCAACATTTTGCCGTCCCTAAAATTTTGCCGCCCTGTGTAGCTGCACATGTTGCACCTGCCTAAATAAAGCCCTGGCCGCTAGTTCTATGACACTGACGATGCTGTTAATCGTAACTGTGAATGCAACATTGCAAGGAATTACGTTGTCGCTAGGCAAAACGCTGTTAAGGGACGCCACTTTGTTAGCTGTTTACCAATCCATTCAAACACAGTTTCACTTTGATAATCTAAGTAATGCCAAAATGCTGCTTCACTTTATAGATGTTAAAAACTGTTTATTATTATAGCAATAGGTCTATTATGGCCCTGTGGCCATCATCAGGCTATTTCCATATGTCATCGTGGAGATATAATTTATTACAATGACTGCATATAATTGCAATATATATGCTCTTTAGATGGTATATATATTACGTTTATCAGGTATTAATTCTTTACTGCTAATCTGTCAGTTTGACATATCCTCCAGCGATCTGTTAAAATTACAGATTAGCAGTTAAGAATTAATACCTGATAAACGCAATATATATACCATCTAAAGAGCATATATACTGCAATTATATCCAGTCATTGTAATAAATTATACCTCCACGATGCCACATGGAAATAGCCTGATGATGGCCACAGTGCCGAAATAGGCCTATTTCTATAATAATAAAGAGTTTTCAACATCTATAAAGTGAAGCAGCATTTTGGCATTACTTAGATTAACAATATGTCCTTAAAAGACATACACAATACTGCAGGCCCAAATGAAATGAAACATTTTCACTTGTTAGATTACATAAACATGAATCACGTTTCGTTAATTATCACAATGTAACACTTTAATGTCATCGTCATCGCATTTATCATAGTAGTTACCGTACTCAAAAGCACACTTACAGTATTTCTGACACTTTTTGTTAGCTTTCGCCGCACGATCGATATGTGTCCGCCGCCTAAGGATCCGTACTCTCCACTGACGTCTTCTGTACAAGTGTTATTCTTCTGTAGTCACTCCAAAATCCCCTTCGCCAAACAGAGGTCAGGATTTCGTACGTTTCCCTGTGATAAAATTAAATGATCGTACAACTTTTAGTGACTGGGATATCACCATTGTCTTCCTACTGACAGCATTTTGCCGACTTGTGTGTTGATAATGAAAGTGATCATGAGAACAAACACAAAACACCATGTCCCCTGATAGGAACTGAGTCTGGACCACTTGCATGGCCGTCAACTTCAATGTTACTAGTTTCTCATCTATATTTTCGGACCTCCATCCACCCGTTATAGCTCGTCTTCACGCTCTCCATTACTCCATATTATCGGCGTAGTCATCATGGGCTTTCGATGATTATTAACAGAAATAAACTCCCTCTGTTTTTAAACACAATTAAAACTACATACCTGTCAAATGTATAGCATCCATTCTTTTCTGCTGCGATGCTGATTTCGTCTACACATGGTCCATGAAATGTAATAACACAGAAAGTAGGAGAAAAATATATCTAAATAATTTATTGTCGCATCACCTACTCTATGTGTGCCCCTCGACCGTTTCTTGTAAAATCATTTTGTCACTGAATTACGGAGGTGGTAGCTGTTTAGCAAGGTCTTGCAAACTATCATCTCCCGCCGTATACACCAGCATCTCCGACAACACCACCTCCTTCCCCTCTCTCAGTTTGGCTTCTGACCTCATTTCTCTGCCGCTGACCAACACCTCTCCGTCCAGTTGAATTCCCATAGCGCCGCAATATTCGTATCCCTCTACATCAAGAAGGCTTAGGACCGTGTGTGGATTCTGGTCTTCTTTTCAAGCTCCAAACCTATTCTCTTCCCTTTAATTATGTCCGCCTCATTACTTCCTTTCTCTCCCACAGTCCCTCCTATGTCACTGTCAACAACTCCGACTGTTTTGTTGTACCCCTCTTCTGGGGATCCCCATGGCTCCAACCTCTTGCTATTCCTCCACCTCATTTACTTGGCTGAATTGCTACAACCCCAGCATCCCGTCCATCTCTTTCAGTAAGCTGACAACACCGCCTTTTTACCCTCGCCCTCTCCCTCGTCCGCTCCCAACACTTGCTCCAGTTTCACCTCTCCGAATTCTCCACTTGGTGCAACCAGTGGCTGCTTTCCGTCAATCCCACCAAATAGCAGGCAATCATCATAGGTCGTACCACCCAATCTGCCACTGTGACCTTTAGCTTACACTCCATGACCGTCTCATCCCTCATTCTTCCACCTTCAAATATGTTGGGCACACCCTTAATCGCTCCCTCTCCTGGATGACCCACCTGAAGACCGTCTGTGAAAAAGCCCACTCTCAGCTCAAACTGATCTCTCTGGCCAGACATGGAGACTCAATGCCTTTACCAACATTTACAAATACCTTTCCTTAATGAGTCCTATCGTCTGCAGCTTGTATACAACCTGGGTATTTGCCAGTCCCGCCTATTATAAGTCCCTTCAAATCCTGGAGCTCTACGACCTCCACCTCGTTTACTGCATTCACCTCCTCTATTCCACACGGATCCTCTATGATCTTATCTCTTTGCCGCACCTCCTCAACTTCCTTGAACATATCCGTTTCCTATACACATCCCACAAAACAGAATCCCATCATCCCCTTGTGACTCCTCTCCTCTTAAATCCCAGGCCTGTGCCAAGCCTGTACAAATGCACCCCTACAGCTCATACTTCCCAGGGATTACTTTGACCATCTCTCTCCCCGTATGACGCCCTTCGTCCTGATATATATATCCCTCCTACCAATCTTAGTTCTCCTTTCCCCATATATGACTTGCATCCTCTCTTCCCTTTCCGGCACCTCCTTTCCTCCCACTCTTGGTCTCCCCCTGCTACCCTTCTCCCATGGAGTTCTTACGCCCATCCCCTCCCATCCGGTCCCCACTGTAGCCATCTCCCATCCCTCTGCGCCTCATTTCCCCTCCCTCTTACCCTGAGGGGCTCTGTTCATCATATTAACCTGCGCAATTTTAACTATTGATGTCAGTGTTGAAATATTGTGATCTGGAATTTTTAGTGCCGCAAACGCCATCACTGACAGAACCAGTGTGCATTTTAAACAGTGCCACCGTTCTTCATTGCTGTCTACATGTTGTTTTTAACATTCATTGTTTTCAGACAGCGTCGGAAACATTTTAAGCTACCTTTATTCTATGCACCTATTCTAAGGTTCACATTCACCGATTTTGTCTCCAATATATGTATCATTGTCTTCGTTTGTTGTTCCGATCTTCATGTATTAGTGTCCTTGGAAAGGAAAGCCTCTCGGCTGTAGAGCGGCGCCGATGCTACTGCCATCCTATCCCCAGAGGTGCTTTTAAAACTGAATAAAGGCAAAAAATTGGATGCATTACCATATGAAGTGTGACTATTCTACATCCGGTTACGTGGCCAGTGCCACGTTACCAAAAGTTGCATCTACATCTTCATGGGATACTCTGCAAATCACTTTTAAGTGCCTGGCAGAGGATTCATCGAACCACCTTTATACTATTTATCTCCCATTCCATTTCCGAATAGCGCGCGGGAGGAAAGAACACACGAATCTCCGTTCGAGCTCTGATTTCTCGTATTCTATTGTGATGATCTTTTGTACCTATGTAAGTGGGAGGCAACAATATATTTTCGCATTTGGAGGCGAATTTGGAGATTGGAGTTTCGTACGTAGCCCACGCCTCAGCGATAATCGCTGATGTTGTAATGATTCCCATCCCAGATCCTGTATCATTTCCGTAACGCTGTCGCCCCTGTATCGTGACAATACAAAACGAGTAGCCCTTCTTTGAACTCTTTCGATGACTTCCGTCAAACCCACCTGATACGGATCCCACATTGGGCAGAAATACTCCAAAACAGGACGGACAAATGTAGTGAATGCAGTCTCTTTAGTAGTTCTGTTGCATCTTTTAAGGGTTCTGCCAATAAAACGCAGTCTCTGGTTCGCCTTCCCCACGACATTGTCTACGTGTTCTTTCCAGTTTAAGTCTGAAGTAATAGTTATTCCTAGGTATTTTATGGAGTTTACGGCCTTCACATTTGATTGATTTATCTCGTAAACAAAGTTTAACGGATTTCTTTTTGTACTCATATGGACGACTTCACACTTCTCATTATTTAGAGTCAATTGACAATATTTACACCGTACTGATATCTTATTTAGATCGTTCTGTAGTCGGCTTTGATCTTCAGATGATTTAACTAGACGGTAAATGACGGCGTCATCTGCAAATAACCTAAGAGAGCTACTTAGATTTCTTCTCAGATCGTTTATGTAAATAAGGAACAGCAGAGGACCAATAACAGTACCCTGTGGAACGCCCGATATCACCTCGCTTTTAGTCGATGCCTTACCATCAATTACTACAAACTGTATCCTCTCTGACAGGTAATTCCCTATCCAGTCGCAAATTTGGGGCGATATACCATAACCACGCAATTTGATTAAAATCCATTTGTGAGGTACGGTATCAAAAGCCTTCTGGAAACCAAGAAATATGGAATCGATTTTCGAACCCTTGTCGATAGCACCCATCACTTCGTATGAGTAAAGAGCTAGTTGTATTTCGCATGAACGATATTTTATAAATCAGTGTTCACCTTGGGTCAATAGGTCATGCTTTTCGAGATAATTCATAATATTTGAATCCAGTATATGTTCTAAAACCCGGCAGTAAATTCACGTCAATGAAATAGGCCTGTAGGTTATTGGGTTACTCCTACTGCCTTTCTTGAATAAAGGTGTGACCTGTGCAACTTTCCAATCTTTTGGTCCAGATCATTCTTTGACAGAGCGGTTTCATATGGCTGTTTAGTAAGGAGCTATCACTTCAGCATAATCAGATAGAAATCTAATGGGTACACAGCCCGGACCAGAAGAATTGTTCTTGTTAAGTGATTTCAGTTGCTTCACTACTCCCGAGTATATCTATTTCAACGTTACTCATTCTGGCCCCCGTTTGTAATTCGAAATCTGGAATATTGATTTCGTCTTCTTTGGTGAATGAGTTTCTAAAAGCTATGTTTAGTAACTCTGCTTTAGTAGCGCTATCATCGGCAGGATCGCCATTACTATCACGAAGTGATGGTATTTTTTGTGTTTTGCCCCTAGTATATTTAACATACGACCAAAATCTCTTCGAGTTTTCAGTCGAATTTCGAGAAAGAGTTTCGTTGTGAAAAGTATTGTAGGTATTTCACATTGAAATCCTCTCTAAATTTCTATCTTCTGTGTAGGATCGCCAATCCTGGGGATTTTGTGTTCGTTTAAATTCAGCATGCCTTTTCAGTTGCTTTTGCAACAGTGTCCTAAACATGTTTTGTGTACCAAGGGCGATCACCTCCTACTTTTATTAATTTATTTGATATAAAACTGTCAATTTCTGTCGATTGCACTTCTTTGAATTTGAGCCACATCTGGTCTACACTTACGTTCAGTGTTAGTAAATGCATCGCATTTCTATTACTTTCCTGAACAAATATACTTTTCGTCTTTTTTGGTATCTTTGGGACTTTCGATATTCAATCTAGCTACGACAGCTCCGTGTTCACTAACACCTATAACCGTTTTGATGCTCGTTATGAGCTCAGGATTGTTTGTTGCTAAGAGATCAAGTGTGATTTGACATCTATTTACAATACTAGTTGGCTAGTTCGAAGTAAATCTCAGTGAATGCGTTGAGTACAATTTCGCACTATGCGTGCCTTCTGATTTCAAAATATAATTTCGCCAACAGATTGAGGGTAAATTAAAATCACCGCCTACTATTATTGTGTGAGTCGGATATCTGTTTGCAATTAGACACTGGTTTTCTTTGAACCTTTCTGATACTGTATCGTCGGGAGGCCGGTAGAAGGAACCAATTATTAACGTCTAATGATTACCAGGTACAACTTCTACCCATAATAGCTCACAGGAACTATCAACTTCAACTTTGCTACACGAAAGACTCCTTTTGACGGCGACAAACACGCCTCCACCTACTTTGTTTAATATATCCTTTCTGAGCACAGTTCGATCTTTTGCAAATACTTCTGCTGAACTGATTTGTGGCTTAATCCGACTTTCGCTACCTATAGCAGTATCTATTGCTCCGTTCTGCTACGTAATATTGGGGATAGTATGAATAAATTTAATACTGGGCATATCGTATAACATGAATGTGTTATAGTAATGTCAGCACTGATGGTTTCTTCTTCATACTGACAACCAAAACTGCATGAATCAGTGATATAGGGAAGACATTTTGTCGTGCTACTGTTATGTGAGTTTTAAATGTTGTATGGTATAGTCCATAGGTTAATATATTCCGAATGTTTCCAGCATGTTTATTTCACACACATACGACTGTTATTATAATTTCACGTTCGTAGATGAACCTTCTAAAAGAATCTGTACACACAAAACTACCACGTGAGCCACTACGAAGGGAACAGTCCATGGCATACTCGATAACACTGATAATGATGACATTTTCAAAAATCTTCGAAATTATAGCTATTAAAGCGAAAGTTCCCGATTTCCGTTTCACAAGAAGAAGATACGGATTTATTAATTGTGCAAAAAGCTATTTCCCAAGTTCCTGAGTCTGACAGTGTGACAATCGTGACCGATGAACAATGACGTGATTGTTTATCAGACGGGTCGAGAAAACGACAACTTGTATTTCAATAAACCGGGAAGAGGGAAACCAGCAGCAGTACGGTACTCCCATAGCTCCTTCAATTTCGATCCTTCATTTACCCTTTTAAGACGTGCCTTCATAGGATGTAATACCACATCCTTATTTCTTGAAATAAAATATTGCGTAATGTTCTTCGATTGCCAGGTGTGTAATTTCTATATTTTAATTAAAAATTACAGAAAAGTGTTTAACAGAGCTCTTCTGTTTTGGTTCTTAGAGAAATGTTTGCCCCCTTTACAGCAGTGACTTATATAGTCTCTATAATCCTAATGGAGACAACTGAAAAGCATGGCAGTATACTCATTCTACACCAGTTTTGTAGAGCGCTGCAAAAGACATATTCTACCAGTTGTGGAAATACAGGAATTGCTAGTCTGATGCCGGCCGCGGTGGCCGCGGGGACTGAGGCGCTCCAGTCACGGTCTGCAGGCCACTACGGTCGGGGGTTCGAATCCCCCCTCGGGCATGGATATTTGTGCCGTCCTTAGTATAAGAGAGTTCGTAAGTAGTTTGTAAGTTTAGGGACTGATGACCCCGTAGTTAAGTCCCATAAGCTTAACAAACATTTGGACATTTGAATTTGAGCTAGTCTGATGAAGACTAGTAGCTGCAGTTTTTAAACTGTATATTACTTAACGTCTTCAGAATTTATGTGCGTATGAACACATTCATGTGATGAAATTCACGTTTGGCATTTCAATTTGCAGGTCAACAGCGTAACAACATAGGCACAAGTAGCGCGTCCGTGGCACACTTAAATGGCAGTGCGGTCTGTAACAGTAGTAGTAAGAGGGAAGAGGAGGACGACGACGATGAGAACGACGTGGTCGACGTGGTAGGTATACAGAAACAAATAGACGATGGAGAAGATGTATACAGTGGAGAGGGAGGAGTGCATTTACTAACTGAATATTGGAATAAAAAAATACCCAAGCAAATCCCGGTTTTCAAGTAGGTTCTTAATACAGTGAGAAACCTTAAGAGGTCAATGACGTAAGGAATAGACAGAGTTGGAGGAAGTGAGGGACAGAAAGGTTAAGGAAAATAGTGTAGATGTATTTTTTTTCTTGCATATTTACAATGACGAAGCATTTCTTGGTTCGCTAGTGTTATATTAAGGTAACTTTACCTCATTTTAAGACATGCTGAATGCTTCAAAAATATTGATTTACTCTTAATTGAATCTTTTAGCAATATTGCAACTGATTCATTACATCTGTTACAGGCATTTGTTCTTAATTTTGGCATTCAGTGGCTACTAACTGAGAACTGTGTGAAATATATTAACTGACTGACATCGGTACGATACCACAGTCTCCAAAGAAAAGGAAAAATGTGCTTTACAGTCTCTTTGAGTTTGAAATCTGATACAGTTTTTATCCTGTTTTAGATAGCAAAGGCAATGTGGATACGGATGAAAGGTTTACCAATTTCTTGGTTTTAATTCTTCAGTGACCGCATCAAGCGTAGCAGTAATCTGTTAGAGCACGGGCCATGGTGATCTCCAATTTCTTAGGTTGCGCGCTCAAAACAGTGGATTAAGAAAAGGAATTTTACTATGACATGTCGGTGTGTGCTATATAATTGGAAAGTCATTAACGCACCAAAATCACACGTTTCAGTCGACGTATATTTATATTTTTAGTTGCTCATTGGAATCAGAAGTTGATGAAAGCGATACGACGAAGTCGGAATGGTGTAGTGTTGTACACCGCCGTCGGCCCAGTGAGATGCAAGTCACCCATCGAAGGGCTGGAGTGAAGCGGTGGAGGTGTTCTGGAGCCTTAGGGTAAGGAGACGAAAGGAAACAACTAAAAGTAAGTTTCAGTTTGCGGCAGCAAACATCCCTCAGCAACAAGTGGTTGGACTCGCCTCAAGCCCTGTTACGACGGAGAAGACAGAGCAGAACTTCTAGAGAAGTACGTTTTTAAGCTGTTTGCATGATCATAATATTATTTCAAACGGTTCAACGAAACATTTGCACTCTTAGAACCAGAAGGATACACATTTTAGGCATAACATCAAAACTGTAGGTACTCGGATTTGACGTCAGAATCGACAGAAAAGTCATCATCATTAAAGACCGATAATGGCTATCAGCCTCCGGTCTGTCACATAGTCCCCTTAATAAAATTCCTCCACGATCCCCTATTCAGTGATAACATTGATGCCTCGTCTGATGTTAAGCCTTTTACTCCAAAATGATTCTTGATCGAATGTAAATACTTTCTCCTTGGTCCATCTCGACACCTCTTACTCTCTGCTGCAAAACTAATGCTCCTCGTAAGGCAACCTTGCTTCTCCCATGCGTTTCACATGACCCCACCATCTCAACGTTTCGCTTTTACTGTTTCATCTGTGGTGTTCATTTCCTGTTTTTCATTGATTTTGTCATTATGGACCCCCCAGCCATTTTTCACATCTATTAATACCTGCAATCAACCTTCCTACTTTCATGTCTGTTAACCTCGACCTTATTAATAATGTAACCTACACCAACCCACCTTTCACTCTTATACAATAAAGTTGGTCGAAAGATAGAGCGGTGCACTGCTATCGTAGCCTTGGTACTGACTTCATTCTTGCACAATAGAGCAGAACGTAGCTGAGCACTCACTGCATTAGCTTTATTACACCTTGATTCCAGTTCTTTCACTGTGTTGACATCTCGTGAGAAAATACACCCTAAGTACTTGAAATGGTGCACCTGTTCTAACTTTGTTCTTCCTATTCGGCACTCAATGTGTTCAGATCTCTTTCCCACATACATTACTTTCATTTTATAGATGCTTTTCTTCATACCATAACACTTACACCTCTGATCCAGCTTTGAAATATTAGATTGCCACCTTTCAATCTTTCATTCGAATCTGCCATCACAACTAAGTCGTCTACATATGCGAGAGTACTTATTTTCTTTTCACCTACATTAAACTCACTGTTTTCAACTTATGGTTCGTAAATAGTATGAACAACAGTGATACAAGGTTACAGCCTTGCCTTACACCTCAAAGTACCCTGAACCATGAACTCAATTTGCCGCCTACTCTAACCTCTGCCTGACAGTCTACGTAAAGACCTTTAATCGCCTGCAGAAGTTTGCCTTCTAGGCAAAAGACTTGTAGAATTCACAATAGCTACCTCCTACAAATACGGTCATCAGCCTTTTCTAGATCTATAAAACATAGATAAAATTCCTGTTCCACTTGTCCATTGTCTGCCGTAACCTAAAGATCTGGCCCTGAAAATGACTAAGAGGACTATATCCACTATGACTTTCATCCAACTTTCATCCCGACTCTCACGCCATTTCAGTTAGCCTGTGTAACTATGTGAGACCTAACATTTCACTGTTTTGATGAGTTCCGACTTGATTTCATCTACCCCAATCGCTTTATTTCACTGTAATCTATTGACCATTATCAAATGTTCAAATGTTTGTAAATCTATCGGACCAGACTGCGTGGTCATCAGCCCGTAGCTTACAAACTACTTAAACTAAGGTAAACTAACATAAGGACAACACACACACCCATGCCCAAGGGAGGACTCGAACCCCCGACGGCGAGCAACCGTGCGCTCTGACCATTAGCCCCAGTTCGTGAAACATGATCCTGTTCCCATTATCATTCCTATAGCATTGTACTTCAACATCTGACATATCATTGAACGTTTCAACTACATTGTGTAATTATTCAAAATATTCACTCCATCTGCCCAAGGCATCCACAGGATTCACTGGCAGCTTTCCTGACCTGTCGAAAACACTTGTTAATCCCCTCTTCCCTCCTGTTCGAAGACTGCTAATTTTGTCCCAAAATGATGTTCCCCGGCTTAACCCATGGCCTCTAACTCATTTCCAAAGTCTTACCATGATTTACCGTTGGATTTTAGAATTATCCGTTTGGCTTTGTTTTATTCTTCAACAGTCCAGTGCCAGCTGTTGTCTCTGCCTCATCGCCCATAACGCTAAGTTTCATAATTTAATTGCTTGAAATTTCGATGCCAGTTAATTTCTTAACTTTCATTACTGCTTCTGTTTCTAAGAGGCTTCTTCTCAACTACTTGGCAGACGTTTGTGCTACTGTTTTAAGAGTTTATTCTCGCGTATTTTGATAAATACTTTGTGTATAATTTTCGTCTGCTGCAAGATACGTGATTTAAATGTCATATTGTCACTTCCTTATTTCGTTATCTGCTCCAAGAAAGCTTATATTCCCGCGCGTTTGATAACAGTGTACTACATAGAGTTTCTTGTTTATTTTAAAAAACTGACGGACTCAGTTTCGTTGTTTTGACATTGTAGTTACCACTAACCACAGTTCACTCAGCTGCCAGCCGCCTTTATTTGAGTACTAGGCTAGTTAAAAGTTGATTATTTAGTTTTCTACTTTCCACAGTTAATTGTATCGATAGGATGGGTAGGATGTGTGCCTGCTGTGTGCCGACGCAGAAGGATTGGCCGCGGTTCGCGAACAGCTGAGAGTGCTGTTGACTACGGTCAGCCGTTTTCAGGCTGCTGTCTCGGTGTTCGGCAGTGGTGGTGAGTCGCCCGTTCATGCTGTGAGTGGACATGTGGCCGCTCCTTTAGCAGAGTTCGAGCAGGTGCACGGGGGGAGGGGATTGTTAGTTATTGGGAGCTCCAATGTTAGCCTGTGATGGAGCACCTTAGGCAGATAGCGTCGAGATCCGAAAAGAAGTCCAACGTGCTCTCAGCGTGTCTGCCGGGGGGCCTCATCCGAGATGTGGAGGCGGCCTTGCCGGCGGCTATCGAAGGGGCGGGGTGCGGTCGACTACAAGTCGTGGCTCACGTCGGCACCAATGACGCTTGTAGCTTGGGTTCTGAGGACATCCTCAGTTCCTACGGGTGGGTGGCGGAATTAGTGTAGGCTGCTGCCATCGCATGAGGGGTTCAAGCAGAGCTGTCTATTTGTAGCATTGTTCCCAGGGTTCTTTGGTTTGGGAAAATGTCGAAATGTTTTTCAAGCTAACGGACCAAACTGCGTCGTCATCAGTCCGTAGCTTACAAACTACTTAAACTAAGGTAAACTAACCTAAGGACAACACATACACCCATACCCTGGGAGGACTCAAACCTCCGACGGCGAGCAACCTCACGCTCCGCAGCGAGGCGCTTTAGACCGCTCGGCTACACCACCGCGGCTCTTTGGTTTGGAGCCGAGTGGATGGTCTGAACCTGAGACTTCGCCGACTCTGTGACAGTAATGGGTGCAGATTTCTGTATCTGCGTTCTCGGGTGGGGAATTGTAGGACGCCCCTAGATAGATCAGAGGTGCACTACACTAAGGAAGCGGCTACTCGAGTAGCAGAGTACTTGGGGAGTGAAAAAAAAAATTTTTTTGGCTAGGCTGATGAGCACTCGCCTGTCAACATTCATACAGTGAATTCAGCCAGGTTCGTCTCAAAAATTCTATTATCAAAACATTAGCCGCGAACTTTCAAAGGATTAAGGATTTGCCGCACTGCATGGAAATTATTGTGCTCAGATAGCTGTAGGCACCGAAAGCTGGCTAAGTCATGATGTGGCACGTTCAGAATGTATATCGGAAGCTTACATCGGACACAACTGGAGGAGGAGTGTTCATCACTGTGGACAAAGATACTGTTTCTACTGAGATCGAGGTTGAAAGTAACTGTGAAGTTATCTGGGCACGAATAACAGGTCTAAAGGAAGTAAAATTAATAGTTGGTTGTTTTTACCCCCCCCCCCCCCCCAGTGCTGCTGTAGCAGTTTTAGTCATTCAAAGAAAGTCTACACCAGGTAGTGCGTAGGTATCTGGGCCATATAATATTAGTCGGGGGAGACTTCACCTTTAAGAGTACAGACTGGGACCACTCTAGTTACATTTTAGGCGGTATAGACAAGCAGTCTTGCGAGCTACTTTTGGACACGTTCTCCGAAAACTGTCTTGAGCAGTTAAACCGGCAACCCACGCGCAATGGAAATATTTTAGAACCTTATAGCTGCCATCAGGCCTGGCCCTATTGACGATGTCTGTGTAGAGTCAGGAATTAGTGATCATGATATCGTCATAGCGTCGATGGTGACCAAAGTTCATAAACCAATCAAGAAGGCTAGGAGCGTGTTTTTGTTGAGAAGAGCCGACAAGCAATTGTTAGGATCGCACTTAGAAAACGAATGGACTTAGTTTAGTTCCGGTAATATGGATGTAGAAGAATTGTGGACTAAATTTAAGTGCATTGTACATAAAGTTTTAGAGAAATATTTGCATGTAAAGTCGAGTGAGGATGGAAAAGATCCACTGTGGTATAATAATAATATTAGAAAGCTACTGAGAAAGCAAAGACTGTTACACTCTCGCAAATAATGACAGACAAAAGTTAGTAGAGATTCGTGCATCTATAAAGAGATCGATGCGCGAAGCATACAATAATTACCACAGCCATACCTTAGCAAAAGATCTTTCCGAGAACCCGAAAAAATTCTGGTCCTATGTAAAATCGATAAGCGGGTCAAAGCCCACTATCCAATAACTCGTTGAACATTCCGTGGCAGTAATAGAAGAAAGCAAACGGAAAGCTGATGTTCTAAATTTAACATTTAAGAAATCTTTCACGCAGTAGGGCCGCACAAATGTACCATCATTTGAACAACGTACTAATTCCGAAATGGATGAGATAGTAATAGGTATTTCCGGTATACAGAAGACGCTGAGAGAGCTAAATAAGAAAAAGTATGTTGGTCCGGATGGAATACCAGTTCCGTTTTACAAAAAGTATTCTGCGGCATAGGCCCCTTATTTAACTTGCATTTATCGTGAATCTTTAATTCAGCGCAAAGTTCCTGGTGATGGGAAAAAGTATAGGTGACTCCCGTTTATAAGAAAGGAAAGAGAACTGATCCACATAATTACAGGCCAATATCGTTGACATCAGTTTCATGTAGAATTTTGGAGCATATTCTCAGTTCGAATATAGTAAATTTCCTTGAAACGGAAAAGCTTCTTTCCATGAATCAGCACGGGTTTTGGAAATATCGTTCATGTGAAACTCAGCTTGCCCTTTTCTCACACGACATCTTGCGAGCCATGGATGAAGGGCAACAAGCGGATTGTGTTTTTCTCGACTTCAAAAATGCGTTTGACGCGGTGCCACACTGTAGACTGCTAACGAAGATACGAGCTTATGGAATAGGTTCACAGGTTTGTTACTGACTGGAAGACTTCCTAAGTAATAGAACGCAGTACGTTGTTCTCGACGGCGAGTGTTCATCAGAGACGAGTATATCGTCAGGCGTACCCCAGGCTATTATTTTCTATCTATATAAATGATCTGATGACAGAATAACTTGTAATTTGCTGTTGTTTGCTGATGATGCTCTGGTGTATGGGAGGGTGTCGTCTTGAACTGACAGTAATAGCATACAGGATGACTTAGACAAAATTTCTAGTTGGTGCGAAGAATGGCAGCTAGCTCTCGATGTAGATAAATGTAAGGTAATGCCCATGGGTAGTATGACGATCCCTATTTGAACTGGGTGATCGCCACATTATAAATTTCTCGTTAAAGTAAAGTCGAAGTTAAGCTAAATTTGTGAAGGGGTGTTTTAAATGACACATCTTCTTCCAGCTCTGTTCCACCTTTATTTCTAATAGCATCAAGATGACACTGAGATGATACTGATCTAACATTGATTTACACTGAGCCACAAAACCCGCGCGTAACTTATATTTATTACGTTATTAACAATCGTTGACAATATGATGTATTACTTAATTATCGCAATGTAATTATGTGTATGGATTCTTTTATACACAATAAGTCTTTGTAATATTCATTATGAAGGAACTAGAATAACAAAAAATGTTCAAATGTTTGTATAGTCTATGGGACTTAACTACGGGGTCATCAGTCCCTAAACTTACAAACTACTTATGAACTACTTACGAACTAGGACGGCACAAATATCCATGCCCGAGGGGGGATTCGAATCCCCGACCGTAGTGGCCGTGCAGACCGTGACTGAAGCGCCTCAGTCCCCTCGGCCACCGCGGCCGGCCTAGAATAACAAATACATGATTAAATAGTTTTGTCTTATTATAATAATTAGGATTTTTATTGTTGAGTTGATGTTAAATAATTCGCTCTACAATGAACTGCAATGATTGACATTTAGATACAATGACAATTAGATGTAACAACAGCTTTAAATTACTATCTGTGCTGACATTTGGTCAGGCCAAAAATACTACGAAATTAATCTAATTTTAATGAAGGAAATGAGAAGAAATAAATACTAAAAAAATAAATACTATGAAATTACTGGGGTTTAATAATGGGAATAAAGGTAAATGAGTATTACGAAATTATTGAGGTTTAATAATAGAAATATAAGGAAATAAGTATTAAGAAGTTTTAGGAATTTATTAATGGGCATAAAAGCGGTAATTACTACGAAATTAATGGGATCTTATTTATGGGAATAAAATTAGGTAAATACTTAGTGACATAAACAATGTAGTTGTTATAATGTAGAAATTAATAAAGGTGGTATCATAAACTTTACTACAGGGGAAGGTGGTATCATAAACTTTACTACAAGGAAAGAAGGGTATCCTGGGCTCAGTAAAGAGAGGTATCATATACTACAGTAGACAGAGAATCATGTTGTTACATTACAGTAGGAAAAACAATCCCATAATGTTCGAATAGCCGACCGCGGTGTCCGAGGGGACTAAGGCGCTCCAGTCACGATCTTCACGGCCACTACGGTCGGGGGTTCGAATCCCCCCTCGGGCATGGATATTTGTGCCGTCCTAGATCTTAAGTATTTCATAAGTAGTTTGTAAGTTTAGGGACTGATGACCCCGTAGTTAAGTCCCATAGACTATACAAACATTTGAACATTTTGAATGTTCGAATACAGCATTAGTAGTGAGCTTCTTGATGCAGTCGCGTCGTTCAAATATCTAGGCGTAACATTGCAGAGCGATATTAAATGTAACGCACATGTAATGACAGTTGTGAGTAAGGCGAACAGCCGGGAGAATTTTGGGATGATGTACTTCATCTGTAAAAGAGGCCGCGTATAAAACGCTTGTACGACCACGTCTTGAGTATTGCTCAAGTGTTTGGGACCTGCAACAGATCAGTTTAACGGAAGACATAGAAGCAGTTCAGAGGCGAGCAACTAGGTTTGTTACTGGTAGGTTCGACCAATGCGCGAGTGCCACGGAAATGTTCTGGCATGTCAATTGGGGATCGCTGAAGGAAAGACGACGTTCTTTTCGTGAATTTCTGTTGAGGAAATTTAGAGGGCCGGAATTTAAGCTGAGTGTAGTACTCTCTTGCTACCACCGACTTACATTTCGCGCAGTGATCACAAAGACAAGAGAAGAAAAATTAGGGCTCGTACTGAGGTATATAGGCATTCTTCTTTTCCTCGTTCTGTTTGGGAGTGGATTAGAAAATTAAATACCTAGTAGTGTACCATCCACCACGCACCTTACGGTGGATTGCGGAGTATTTATGTATATAGATGTAGATGTAGATCTGACTTCTTGATTTCTTGTTTGAAGCCATTTTTGAAATGTTATATACTGTCGTAGCAGAACACTGAGGCAAAATGGGTCCAGTTCTGCACGAAGCTTTGTACCTGATTACTGTGTTGACAGCCGCGTTGAAGTAGCCGAGCGGTGTAAGGCGCCTTGTTGCGGAGAATGCTGTTGCACGCCGCGGACGTTCGAGTCCTCCCTCGGGCATGGGTTTATGTGTGGTTCTTAAGTTAGTTAAACTTCGTTTAAGTAGTTTGAAAGCCTAGGAACTCTTAACTGTAAATTGCATCATTGAAATTTCTGACGGGGGGGGGGGGGGAGGTGAAAAATTAATACTTTTTTGTGGGGGTGGGGGGGGCTTTGTAAAACAATTCACAAAACGTGAAATGAAAAATGTTAAATATCAATATTAAATGGCAAAACCACATTCATTAGGTCATAAATTAGGAATCCAAACATTTCGGGTGTGTGTGTGGGGGGGGGGGGGGCCCTTAGTCGCAGTTTGGGGAAGGGTGAGTCATTGGCCAAGGGGGTGGGTGGACACCTATGTTTTCTTGGTAAGGACATTTTATAATTTTTATAGTTACATCTACATTGAAGAAATGTTGAAATATTTGTTAATCTTATGGGACTTAACTGCGGGTTATTCAGTCCCTAAACTCCCTAACTACTTATGAACAAACTTACACTAAAGACAGCACAAACATCCAAGGCCGAGAGGGGATTGGAACCCCCGACGGGGAACGGCCTCACGCATCGTAACATAACGCCTCAATGCGCTCGGCCACTCCACCGCGGCTACATCTACGTATTTAACGTCGCAGTTGAAAGCTTGTGATTGACGCTAACAATGTTGACATTTGAATTTAAAGTTACTTAGAGGTATTATTAAGTAATTAGGTTGTCAACAACACGAATATGTGTAGCAACTCACCGCAAAGTCGAAACAACATTCACATTTACACAACTTCATTATTCGAACGCAGCTTTTAGCGAAATGAAAGAGAAATGAGGTTTACACATATTTACACAATCACTGAGGCACAAGCGAGGCATATACAGAGGCATGGTTTGCGCGCTGCTAGCTTGTGCTAGCCCGCCTGGGACGGGCCGGCTCTCGTAGACCGAGTCCAGCTGCACCAGGCTGCTCGCAGGCGGACTGGCTGACAGCGACTCACGGCACAGCCAGACTACGATAAATCACTATGTTCATTCAACAGAACCCCCTCCCCCTTTCATAAAACCAGAACTTTTGCTCAACCACTTCAAATATATAGCTTGCAAACACTAATAAAATACAGGAAACACTATTGCGCTCTTTTAGACCGGTGTACATGAAAGTGCCTTGTGGTCTTAAATATGTAAGTATACGCGACGGATTCATGATGAGCAAAATGAAAAAGTACCTTGATTCCGAAATTGTAACAGAGATACATTGAAGTTACACGGTTAGCCACTAAAGTCACATTTACCTTTCTTAATTACGTCACTTTACACAACTATGATACCGTTTCTATATACCTTTGAAGGATAAGTCTATCTATGAATTTCTCTTTCCTAGTAAGTCAATTGCAAACCCACCAAACGTGCGACTACAAGCAATAAATTACAGTAGTACAACAATATCATCTATAAATTCATTAGAACTTGTTACAAGCTATATATATAATACTTCAAATAGTTCTGAACGTACACCCCAGGGGGCTCACGGTTCTTTCGTGAGTACGTGCGTGGTGAGCACGAGGCCCCGAGCTAATGCAGTCTTTCTTCCTTCTTTATTTCCCGGACTGGATTTCCTTTCCCCGTCCCCTCCTTTCCTATCCTCACTCCTTCCCCTCCTCACCGGGAGAATGATAACCTCAGTAGTTTAGTCCCCTATCCCAACCAAACAACCCAACCTAACCCCAATTCTGAACGAAAATTAAAAAAAGTTACAATTACAATATGATGGAACTGGGTATATCACGCTGCGTGTAATCAGTAATATTGCCACAAACGTTAACTAAACGAAATTATTCAAAGAGTTACGACATTACAGTAAACTTCTCTGGATCAACAGCTTGTAAAATTACGCCAAAGTATTCGAAATAAACAACGTGACATACATAGTGTTCAAATATAAAGGAATGAAAGTAGTTAGTAGTTATGACGCAAACAAACCACATAAAATTGTCTGCCTGTATCCTCCACTAAAAATTAACGTTGTTCTCTGTAATATGCGGCTTAAGAAAATAAGTCAAGTAGGAATTCCAGCATAACAAAAACTAAGCAGCTTTGGTGCAACATATATAAAAATGACTTTTTTGAAATATCTGACACCTGCAAACCACGGCGTATTACAGACTTTCTATTTTCAGAAATATTACAGACACACGTAACGCGCTAGACACTGGCCCATGCTTATTCATCGCTTTCAAAATATTTTGAAGAACTGCGGAGAGCAACCGCTAACATGACCGTCTCGAGTCGGCCTAATGATCCAAGCTGCCGTGCAATGTCGCTCGCCGTTCTCACCGCTAAATTCTTCATCCAATGAAGGGCTTCTCCAGCCCTTATTTGAAAGTCTTGCCGTGACATTGGTGTTTCTTGTCTCAAACCCTTTCGGTTAATGAGGATCTGTATTTTTATCATATCGCTATATCGAAGTTTTTCTCTCAGCTCACATAGCAACACATCCGTGTCACAACATTTTACACCTCTTTCACAAACCGTACCTTCGTAAGATGTAAACTTAATGTAATTTTGTGACTTTTATCAAACAAATACTATAGAAACAAACACCACATACTGGTTACTGTGTCATCGTAGCAGCGCATGTATAGTAACGCCTGTTTTCTAGCGCTTAAAAGTAGGCATGTGTGCTATGGCACCTGCTTGAACAGTCAGAGCAACGTAACTGATACCATCGTTGTTAACGCGTTCTTATTTATTTAGTTACAGGCTGTACTTTAGAAGAGTGTTGCATCATATAGACAACAGTAAATTCTTGCCACAAGTAAGTCCTCTGGGTTAAAGTAGTTAGTTTTCTCAAACTGGTATGCTCTCCACAGAACAAGTGAAACAAAGGCTGAAGGATAGAGAATTTATATTAATGCCAAAGCCACGCGGAAGCTCGATATTTTGGAAATACGTCTCAGGTATACATTGTAAAAAATCGAAGGATTCTTCGGCTTTGTGTAGTGTAATAACTGTGAATTTGTATATGCATTTAAAACAGGCTCTTCAACTTCCACGCTGATGAAACACAGAAGCTTAGTCGTTCCACGTCAAAATTCATCTGAGCAGAAAGTTACCGCTTCAGTAGCGACAAACGAAGACAGCAACAGCAAACGGCCTTTCAATTTTGTCAGCCGTTCCGGGTTCCGTCAGCTAGCTAAACTACTACTTGAGGTCGCTGCTAAATGTTCACAAGTACGCCGTGTGAATGGTAATGACATTCTGCCCCATCCATCATCAATACGCAGAAATATTTATAAATTTGCTAAGAAGAAAAAGGCTGAATTTACGCCATAAAAGAAACAGTGTCTCGATGAAAGAACGTGTGCTTTTAAATCTGACTTGTCAGACAAATTTACCAAAAACCATTATTTGAGTGTAACCGCAAAGTATACAGGGTGTTACAAAAAGGTACGGCCAAACTTTCAGGAAACATTCCTCACACACAAAGAAAGAAAATATGTTATGTCGACATGTGTCCGGAAACGGTTAATTTCCATGTTAGAGCTCATTTTATTTCTTATCTTCAAATCACATTTATCATTGAATAAAAACACACAGCAACAGAACGTACCAGCCGGCCGCGGTGGCCGAGCTGACTGCGGCGCTCCAGTCACGGTCTACACGGCCACTACGGTCGCGGGTTCGAATCCCCCCCTCGGGCATTGATATTTGTGCCGTTCTTAGTATTAGCTAGTAGATAAGTAGTTTGTAAGTTTAGGGACTGATGACCCCGTAGTTAAGTCCCATAAGCTCTACAAACATTTGAACATCATTTGAGAAAGTACCAGCGTGACTTCAAGCACTTTGTTACAGGAAATGTTCAAAATGGCCTCCGTTAGCGAGGATACATGCATCCACCCTCCGTCGCATGGAATCCCTGATGCGCTGATGCAGCCCTGGAGAATGGCGTATTGTATCACAGCCGTCCACAATACGAGCAGGAAGAGTCTCTACATTTGGTACCGGGGTTGCGTAGACAAGAGCTTTCAAATGCCCCCATAAATGAAAGTCAAGAGGGTTGTGGTCAGGAGAGCGTGGAGGCCATCGAATTGGTTCGCCTCTACGAATCCATCGGTCACCGAATCTGTTGTTGAGAAGCGTACGTGCACGTCGACTGAAATGTGCAGGAGCTCCATCGTGCATGAACAACATGTTGTGTCGTACTTGTAAAGGCACATGTTCTAGCAGCACAGATAGAGTAGCCCGTATGAAATCATGATAACGTGCTCCAGTGAGCGTAGGTGGAAGAACATGAGGCCCAATCAAGACATCACCAACAATTCCTGCCCAAACGTTCACAGAAAATCTGTGTTGATGACGTGATTGCACATTTGCGTGCGGATTCTCGTCAGCCCACACGAAACAATTGGGTATTTTGACAATTGACTGCACGAATTATTTCAATTTACATTTAAAGAGAAATACTAAAATGAGCTCTAACATGGAAATTATGCGTTTCCGGACACATCTCGACGTAGCATATTTTCTTTCTTTGTGTGTGAGGAATGTTTCCTGAAAGTTTGGCCGTACCTTTTTGTAACACCCTGTATAACCAAAGTCATCGAAATGAATACTCAAGTTTTATGCACATCCGAATTAATTTGCGAAGACGCAAAAACAGGACAAAATATGAGAAGAGAAGTGCCGAAAGTCGCAGTGGAGTGGCCGAGCGTTGCAAGGCGCCTAGCCTCGGAGAGCGCCGCTGCTCGCCTTCGGAGGTTCAGATCCTCCCTCGGGTATGGTTGTATTTGTTGTCCTTAGCATAAGTAAGTTTAAGTAGTTTGTAAGCCTAGGGACTAATGACCAGAGTGATCAAGTCCCATAGATTTACAAACATATGAACATTTGAAATGCAGAAATATAGCATTAGTACTGATGATTTATAAAAAGCTATATCTGTTACTGATCAAGCATCAAATATGAAAGTTACTCTATCAGCTTTCGAAAGTCTACCTTGTGTTGCACGTATTTGTTTTCATCAGTTTTAGGTCACACAAGACACGAAGATTAATTTCTGAGAGACAGGGCTCCAAGAATAGTAAATCTGCTGCAGACTTGCAGATACGTGACTGTACAATTGAAAAGAACTGGCTCAACTAAATACCTTGATAACTCAGAAATGTTGTAGAGGAGACACGATGGGACACACTTGTTGATATGACTGAAACAGTTACAAAGGTGATAGAAGAATTAACTATAAGAGGTTTTCCGTATTTTGCTGACTGCAATAAAGACAAATATTTTACACCGGACGCGTTTCCCTTTGATTTATAAGGCGTTTTCTGTGGTTCTGTAAATTATACATACTTTTGTACAATAAGATTCGCATATTTAGATTGAAAACATTTTTGTGAACGTTGTACGATTTTAAATTGATGTATAAAAGCCGCGGCAGGATAGCCGTTCAGGGACTAATGACCCGTGATTTGCAATTCTTTATATGTGCAATATACTCACGATGTCATTGCCTCTTCACTACATCCCACTACTGTTATTCCGTCTTGTTGTCTCGGGATTGTTGGTTTGTGACGAGCGGTTCCATGAGTATACACGGCAGATTTCGCCTAATTTAATATCAATCACAAACCTAGTAACCCCAGCCAATAATACGGAAAAACTACAGTTGGCTGTAAGGACGGGGCAATAACACCGTGGGTAGATTATAAATCAATTTAAAACACATGCGGTGCGTAAACAGTAATATATATATATATATATATATATATATATATATATATATATATATATATATATATATATATATATATAAAACTGTTCTTAAATTATATATGCGAAACGTATTGTAAAAACCAATGTATCATGTAGAGAACAACAGAAGTTGCTTTACAACTGAAAACAAAACGCGTTTGATGGAAAATATTTATTTAATTGTAGTGAGCAAAATACCTATGAGCAAAAAACCTTTTATAATTAATTTCAAGAGCTGCTGTGGACAATTGTCACACAACCGAAAATAATAATATGAGGTGCCGGTACTATGTTGTCAATTTTTTATTTTATTATTTATTTATTTATTGTTGTCTTTGGGCATTCTGTTTCTGTAGGGGCATTTCGTCTAAGGAGAAGTCCTTCAGTTACAGCAGTTTCTTAATGAATTTTTCTACGATTCTTTCCGATATTTGTTGTCCAATGGCGAGGCTGGCGACAGCAAGGGAACGGCTGGTGTGCTTTCTCTTACGTAGCGTCGGCAGTTGGTATGTTGGAGTCCATAAATTAGCGTGTTTGGGCATTTGCCTTCGTAGAATTTCTGTGTTGCGAAACTGTCGACTCGGCTGTGGAAAGAAGGCGTCCTGGTATCTGTTAGGTCCATTCGGTGGGAAGTGGATGGAGGGAGCGGTCGACGAAGGCCGTCCGCGGCTACCTGGCAGGTATGCAACACAATCGGATGTCCCGCCTCAGGGCGAAATTCGCAGAAATCTGAATAGCAACCTGGAGAGAGCGGCGTGTCTTTTTCACGGTTATGAATGCCAGGACGGTTTCTTAGAATTTGCCAAGGCTGGATGGTTGCGGAAACGTTCTTCTTCTTGACGAATGTTAAGCAGTTTGTTGGGCGCATAAAATTTTTGTATTTTGAAGCCTGGGAGCCAAAGAGAGCGTCCGAAATTTCCGGAGAGGTCCTGGACCTGTGTACGGCGACGTATCTGTGGGAACGTTGCTCATTTGGGAGGAGCTTGCAGGGGCGTCTGCAGAATGCTCTGTGACTCGCCAAAGCTTAGGATTGTGACAGTTTTGTAACTTGGCAACGCTATTATATTGGCCAGGCTATTAGTTGTAAGTGGTAATTGGGGCGCTCTGGCCGCGTAGGCGGTGTCGCAGGTCACGACCAGGAACTCTGGCGTGGGGAGAGATTTTTAGACGATTCGCTTTTACGTCTCCGCAGTGTGCGGATCGACTGAGGTCTCGCATTGAGGACTCCAAAGTGTTCGGACCTCGGGATTTCGATGTTTGTGCTGTTGTCTGAACTTTGATTTTTGTCCTATAGGTTCGCTTGCGGAGGCCACAGTTGACATAGATAGTTTGGAAGTCTCACTTTGAACATTCGCACTTTGCGGATGGTACATATATTAAGCTTTTGTGTCGCAAGTTTGACTTGGTGATTTGCACTTGTGAACACTGTTTCATAAGTACACTACGATCGACTTGCCTGCTCGCGATATAAAATGGTGCAGCTATTGTCTGTCTAGCAGAGCCGACGCTAGAGAGGCTGTTAGTTAAACATCGTTTCTGCAGCACAGAACGAAGCTAGAAAACGGCCGTGTTTTATTTCAGTTCTAATCTACAGTCATCACCAGCCACTGGCGACTCCTGTCTGCTCCAAATATTTGGTAATATGTCGCCTTCCTCATTGCTAGGGCTAGTATATTGCTGATTTTGAAGGATTTTCTCCTTATTTTCATAACCAGATTATTTGTTCAAATTGGGAAACTTCATCTGCCCTTTGAGTTGTGCACCTGCGGTAGCAATTTGGATAATTTTTCTTCCTGAATAGGTTTCCTTCTTCCTTGACTCAGCCATTCATTTGTTGATATAAATATATAGCCAATGTAATTTCATGTTGTTAATTGTCAGTTTTCTTTAACTATTGCGAATAGGATCTCATTTTATTTCAAAGTTTGTGTAATGTTCCGTTAGCTTTATCATGTGACAGGATTAATTTCTTATGGGAAATAAATTGCACCTGAGGTATGTAAATTGTTTCAGTTGAAAACTTCCCTATCATTCATACTTTTCCAGGGGCAAATAGATGTTATTTTACGTGGGAGGGTACCGAGTAAAGTAGGTTTTCATTGATGGTACCTTTCATTGTCATACTGGTTAGGAATTTATAAAATAAATGTGTTTGACCATATATACCACAGAGCAAGTGAGGGCAACAAAAAAATACATTTCCATGGTTTTATAAACATGGTGGCGGCCCCGATTTAATTATCAAAAAATATTATAATATCACTTTGATGTCTGTAAATCAAAGAATTAATTCAAAATTATTTATCAAGTTGGAATTTGCATACTGAGTACTGTCGCAGTCGACAAAACTTTTACACTTATTAGAAATTTTCACACTTAGTACGCTTACAGCTTACAATAAATCATAGAAGAAGTTAAAAACGTCCATAGCTACCATGCCAAAGATAAACATTTTAGTAGAAGCATTGATTCTCGTTAATGACTATCAACATATTCCATTAATAGTAAATAATTTTTTAGGATAAAAAAGAGGTAATTTGTTGCAATGTATACACTTCCCTTCCGTTTCATTAAGGAATGACAGTTGCCAAAGAAATCTAGGACTCCATTCATATATGAAACTACCAGTATCTGCACGATGTTTAGTATATTCATTATCACAGTATCGTCCCCGTTGTTGTGAAAATGCTTCAGAAGACCAGTGTTCAATTAGTTGTTACGTATTTCACGGCATGATCACGAAACAGCTCTATTTAATTAATAAGAGTGCCGGAAGCCCTTTTAGGAGCTAAGGCGGGTTTCAAGCTACCGACATACTATCAACTACACCATAACGAACAACTGGGGCATTTTCTCTTAATTATAATTCTATTGCTAGCAGTTGCTAACAGCTAAAATGACATTTTTAGACACTACATTATAATTTATCGAATTATGAACGACGTGTTTTTGTTAATTCTTCAGTGCACCACTGTTTTGAAATGACAAAGCGTAAGTTATAAAAAGAAAATTATAAAATACAGGAAGCAAGATAGCGTATGCCAGAGAAAGCTCTGGGCGAGGAATGTCACGTGACATTTACTAACCCTGGTATACGAAAAATTAAGATGCGGCGTGAAATAGACGTTATTTTTGCAAATATCTCCGTAACGATGCGAATTACGAAAAAAAAGTCATAAGAGAGGAAAGTTCTACAGAATTTTCTCCTGTAGAAATTCGGTTATTCAGTTTTTGTGTCAGATGAACGGTTTATTTGCAATTACAATTACCTTACAAACGTATTTTTTAGTGTTACTGACGTATTTTTCCTCTGAAAAATTTGAATAAGGGATGGTCTATTCTCCGGTGGCCAACTGTTATGTCTGTAAAATTTGGTGCCGATCGGTTGAACGGTTCGAGCTAAAATAAGGGAACACGTTACGGATTGACAGACATAATAAAATCTCGGTTATATCTGAAACGATGGAAGATGTGAAAAAAAAACATAATTGAGTAAATTTGTAGAGAATTGTCTCCTCTACAAATCTGTTTATTCAATTTTTGTGTGAGATGTACGGTTAAGCTTTTATTTTTATTTAAATGTACAACTTTCAAAAGGCGATCGAAAAGGCCCACTTTTGCTGTTACTGCCGTAACCTAAAGTGAGCCAAAAATTAGCGGAGAATTCCAGCTAATTCAGGTTTGCCTAAGGGCTTGCATACGTAGGAGAGGATGAAGATCACCAAATTCCATTGATTGTTATACGATGGTTGGAACTTAAATAGAGACAACTGTTTCTTCACAACCAATACCAAGAGTTACATGTTTGCACCTGTTACTGTCCTTCAAAGTAGTCACCAGTGTTGTGTAGAACCCGTTGCCAGCGATTTGGAATGCGTAGTATACCGTTAGCCTGTTCTGTTAATGGTGTGAATGGAGTGGTCTCCTGCCTGTCGAATCTCTGGAACAGTTCTGAAGCGAATGCTACGAAGTGGTTCCTTCATCTTCGGAATCAAATCAGAGTCACAAGGAAATAAGTCCAGGGAGTACGGTGGACAGATGACCCAGATGTTAATAAAGTGTTGTGTAAAGGGGCATGAAATGTGTTGAAACTGTTTGCAACCACCGCAAATCTGCATTATCAACTCTAATGTTTTGTTGCAGTGCAGTTGGAGAAATGCTTCCTCCATATGTGGTACACAGAGCAGAACATTTGTGGAGTCTCTGAGTGGAGAATGGACCTCAGGGTGTACGGTATAATCGTACCAAATCTAATCTAGATGGTTGGACAATGTAGTGTTTACCAGGAACAAAAGTGTTAATTGGGGGTAATCCTTCAACTCACAGTCTACTTCCGCCTCCCGCGGAGTCCGGACGCGTTTACTGCTGCGCTCTGTGCGGTCGCGCTTTGTTTACGTTTCACGGACGAGTGTGGCGCTACGTGCTTATTCTTCCGTGCGCTTGTATACTCGTATCTGCCTTTTCGGGGAGAAACGTTCACGTGCAGAGTAGTGCGCGCCGGAATTGTGTGTGTTGTCTCAACCACACGTTCGTGGTAGCAGTACTACTCAGTGTATCTTCGAAATGGCCGACCCACCTAATACGGGTCAGGTCATCCAGTCCGCCATGGAAATATGTAATCAACCAGCAGCGACGGCTCTCCCGCTGCCGGTGATGTCCGACAACCCTGCTGACGTACAGCAGAGTCAACTACCAACACAGGACCTACAATATGCACAACAACAAGGGCCACAGCAGCAACAGGAACCGCAGCTTCTACACCACCAACACCTACAATTCCAGCAGCAACTGGCCCAGCAGCAACAGCTTCAGCTACTGCAGCTGCAACAACGGCAACACCAGCAATTCCTCCAGCAACAACATCAACAACATGAGTTACAACAGGTTAGTCAGCACCTCAGCTATTCCTGCGACCCCTCCAGCATATTACCTAGTGGCGATACAGCTGCACAACAGCAGCAAGAAAGTGGTCCCCATAGTAAACGACTGTGTGTCGATTCTCCTTCAGTCACGGACTGTGAAATGAACCAGGTACCGGTTTCCCACGCGTCTTCTACCGACTGCACCGGACAGGCAAACACAGAACGCACGCCGGTACAGACATCTGCTTCTCCTGCCACCGTTACTCGACCGAGTATCAATAACCGATACAGTCGGACAGATGCAGGCCCATACATTGTCTTCGTGGAGAGCTTAGATAAAAACGTTGGCAAACTCCATCCCATGTCAGTGGGCAAGTTATTGTATTCCTACAGCTCTCACCTCAAGCACGATATTGTTGACATTAGTTCCTCAGGCAAGAACAGAGTTAAGATAGAACTGAAAACTGCTGCAGCTGCTAATAACTTACTAAATGTCCCTGCTTTCAAAGATCATAAGTTCGATGTTTACATCCCTAACTTTTTACTCCATACGTATGGCATTATCCATGACGTAGAGACCAGCCTAACTGACAAAGAGATAATAGATGCAATGGAAAGTGTTTATCCTGTAACAAGTATAAAACGATACACGAAGAAACATCCTTCCAATCCTGAGCTCACAGTACCCATTCCAGTCTGCATGGTGGTGTTTCGCTCTCAGACATTACCCTCTCATGTTGCTATTCTGGGGGCACGCTGCCCAGTGGTACCGTACGTTGCCCCAGTCATTCAGTGCACAAATTGTTGGCGTTTTCATCATCGGGCGAACCAGTGTCGAAGCCATACTCGTTGCAGCAGATGCGGCGGTCAGCACCAAGCTGATTCGTGCCCTGCGACGATTCCGACGTGTTTAAATTGCTCTGGACAGCACCCTGTCACTGAGAGGTCATGCCCCATTTTTCTCCACCAGCAAGAGCTACAACGTGCAAGGGCGTACGCCACGTCAGGAAGGGCACTCAGTGGGCCGCACCCCACATATTCCGCGGCCGTACGGAAGCCCCCTCGCCCTCAGAGTTCTGCGGACTTCCCGCCCCTACCTCCAAGGCATTTACAGCAACCGCAAGTCGCTGTACAAGAGCGTTCTACGGGGCCACAAATGCCGCCATTGGCGCCCCAGCTACGTTCACCCCCTAAGGACGAAAGCTATCAACGGAATGATGTTCCCATAGCAGACAGAGCGGGTGTCAGCTCCGTCATGAGCGGCACGGGGAAAAAACAAACTTCCAGACCCGTCTGGCGTCAGGGATTTTCAGACGTTAGTCACGAATATTCTATCTCCCAACATCTACCACAGGCCCCTTTACCACCCAACCCGTATCCTCCTCAGTACGGACAACAAGCAGTGCCACCACGTAACAATAGTGAATACATCGTAGAGAAAATTATCTGGTTTATCCTTCACCTCATAGAAGACGCGAAAACAATGCCACCTGGAACTTTACAGATACAGCCTATTCGCCAACTATTAACGACTCTCCTTACTTCTAACAACAATGGCGGAATTTAAAATACTGCAGTGGAATGCGCGATCTGCGATTGCCAACAAGGGTGTACTTCATCGTGAACTTTGGATGCGGAAGATAGCAGTGGCCGCCATCTCTGAGACATGGTTTCAACCAGATACCATCGTACGCTTCCAAGGATACCACGTTTACCGCCAAGACAGAGATGATGGTCGAGGAGGAGTCGCCCTCTTTATCAATAATATGCTGCATCACACCCCTGTTCTGATTTCTCATGACGATATTGAAAGCTTTCAAGCGATAGCAGTAAACTTCTCATCTCCAATTGGTCGAATAACTATTGTGGCCCTCTACAGCCGACCACGGTCATACATTACCATTGAAGAGTGGTACGCTCTGGTACAACAGTTGGAACCTCCATTTCTGTTCTGCGGGGATTTTAATGCACACAACAGATTGTGGGGGTGTGCATATAACGATAGGCTGGGTGATGGCATTCTTGATATTATCGACGAGTTCAATCTTATCATCCTCAATGATGGATCCCCTACGTTACTTCCATTACCCGGACAGCGACCATCAGCCGTCGATTTGACTTTGTGTTCAGCGTCTGTTTCTTCATTCTTTACATGGTCTGTACTTTCATATCCTATGGGTTCCAACCATTATGCTATTCTGCTCTCTTCACCAACCTCGTCACCGAACACGGTCTGTCGACCGTCTCGCAAATGGAATGTCAGGAGGGCAGATTGGTCTCGGTATGGTGCCATCATGGATACACAACTTTCGTCGTTCCCCACCGAGTTGTCACCGCAAACAAGGTACGCTCATTATAGGAATTGCATCAACCTAGCAGCATCGCAGTCAATCCCACAGACGAGGGTGGTAACTGGCAGTAGACGTCTGCCGGTTGCCTGGTGGAACCAAGAGTGCTCGCGTCGAGTGGCGCAAAGGAGACTGGCATGTAGCCGTTTTAAACGGGAAACCACATGGGAAAACTACCTCGCCTACAAACGTATAGATGCGACTACCAAACGCTTTCTCAAGACTTGTAAAAAAGAACATTGGAAGAAATTTTGTGAACAGTTATCCCTGCATACTCCTGTCGGAAGGATTTGGTCGAAAGTTAACTCACTCAAACGAAAACCAATGCCTCCCAAGCGGTTACAGACCTGGATAGACGAGTTTGCCAACATTGTAGCACCTCTTACGGCCATGCCAGAACCCATTGATCCCACCACATATATCGCCGTTGAAGATCTTCAAGATGATCTCACCTCACCGTTCTCCCTCGCTGAACTCAACAGTGCGCTGCCGCCCTCGACCGATACGTCGCCCGGGCATGACCAGATACATTACTCCATGATACGCAATTTGTCTGATGATGCAAAACTTATTCTTTTGAATATCTTTAATGACATCTTGAGAGAGGGGTCTGTTCCAACCGACTGGACCACTCAGGTATTGGTTCCTATATTGAAACCTGGAAAAGACCCTGGTCAGGCAACGTCGTATCGCCCCATTGCATTGTCGTCATGTGTGTGCAAGACCTTTGAACGTCTCCTCAAGGTCCGGTTAGAATGGTGGTTAGAGCATCACGATCTGTTCCCACGGACACAATACGGTTTTCGCAAGGGGAAGAGCACTTACGATAATATAACATCTCTTGCTATGGACATCGAAAAAACATTCCTGACAAATGGGTATTTGACGGCTCTTTTTCTTGATTTTTCGAGGGCTTATGACAATGTTTTGATACATAAACTTATAAATAAATTACAACTTTTGCATCTCCCGCTAAAGGTGTTAAGAATTATATACAAATTACTTTGTTGCCGCACTGTTTATATCCGTGACCAGGACAATGTGTTACATGGACCACGAATCGTTTCCCGTGGCCTCCCGCAAGGTGCGATATTAAGCCCCTTGCTATACGCCTTGTATGTTGCCGACTTAGACTCTATCTTTCATCCTACTGTCAAAGTTCTACAGTACGCGGACGACGTTTGTCTATACGCCCACTCGTCGTGCTTTTGGGTGACTAACATATGGCTTACTACTGCATGTGAAAAACTGGCTGAATGGGAGTTAGAACACGGACTCACGCTGTCGCCTGAAAAATCTACTGTGGTGATATTCACGAGGAAACGACAGAATTATTTCTCTCCAGACCTTCAGCTCGGTCCATACAAACTGCCTGTTCGGTCATATGCTAAGTTCCTTGGTGTTTACTTCGACAGCAAACTGACGTGGACGCGCCATGTTGAATATCTCTTGGACAAAGTGGACACTACTGCAAATATCCTGCGTATGCTTGCCAGAGTTTGGTGGGGAGCCGATCCGACGGTACTCCTTACTCTTTATAAGGTCTTGATCCGCTCCGTTTTGGATTATGGCAGTATCGTCTACGCTACTGCAGCGCAATCGACCCTGCGCAAACTTGATGCCCTCCAGTACAGAATGCTTCGTCTTGTTCTCGGAGCTATGAAGTCAACACCCACCAACGCCTTGCTCGTGGAAGCGTCTGAAATGCCGTTAACTATACGTCGACAGATGCTGTCCGATATCTTCCTCCTCAGCCGAGCGTCAATATGTGATAGTGCCTCTCTCAAAACGGTACACCAATTTTGGAACATAACAGAAATGCATCACAGAAGAGGCATGACCCGAGTTCCTTTACTGGTTCGCAGCTACGAGAAATGGAGACATCTCTTCCCACTCATCATACAGGACACCAAACTTCCTTGTTTCCGTTATTCTTATCATCTGTTTTTCAACCCAGTCCCGGTGACACATTTGCCATCAGACTACAAAACGGGGACCAACATCACTCTCGACGTGGAACAGTTTCTTCTCCGCAACTGGCCACAGCATGCTCACATCTATACTGACGGCTCTAAAACTGAAGCAGGGGTGGGATACGCCTTCTTTTGCTCCTCTAACGGCACCTACCAAATGTTTGCGCTTCCGCCTGCGTCATCTATTTACACGGCAGAGTTACTAGCCATCAGGGAGGCCATTTATTACGGCGCACGAACATTTAACTCTATATTGATCCTCACCGACTCTCAAAGCGTGCTGAAAAAATTACAACATCCGACGTTTGACAAACGAACGAATAGATATATATTGGACGTCTTGGAGGCCATAACAAATGCACAGACAGTGGGCATAGACATCCACTTACTTTGGATTAAAGGACATCGAGGTATACCCCATAACGAAACAGTAGACCGCCTTGCCAAGAGAAGTATTACGGAAGGACAACAACGCCCCACGCCGATTCCATATACAGACTTACGAACGACGATTCGGAAAGCTGCCTATCGCACTTGGGACCACGAATGGCACCTCTCTCAAGCGTTTAAGGGAGGACACCTGGCAGCTATACAACCAAATGTCTCCTCACGACCGTGGTTTTCATCGATGACGCTTAGTAGACGTCATGCAACGTCTATCATTCGCATGAGACTGGGGCATGGATGTTACCCTGCCCACCTACACCGTTTGAAAATCATCGCTTCTCGGCATTGCGACAAAGATGTAACGGCAGTGGCGGATCTCAACCACATCATACTGGCATGCACCAAGTACACGGCCGCACAAAGTGTATTCTACCGAACGCTGGTCGCGAGGGGTTACCCCCTCCCCACAAGTGTCACTGTCCTCCTTCATGGATTCGACAAGCTTAAGTACACTTTACTGAAGGACTACCTCAAAGTCACTGGCATACAGCTCTAATTTTAGAGCTAGTGTGTTTACCTTGAACATGCACAGCGGGAAACTGCATAAGTGATTTTATATTATATTTTGACTTTTATTTGTCTTTGCACCTCTCATTTGGTCCTATGCTTTCTGCACTTTTATTGTATTACAAATATCTGTCGTACTGTTAAATATGTATTGTTTAATGTCTTTACATGTTATTTTTCTACTTTAATTCTAAGGCTATATGATGTAACATACTTATTAATATTGTGCTGTACATTGTAAGAATCTCAATTCTATTGTAATGTTGTCAATGTAATAACCGCTGGCTGTATGGTCACTGTCACCAAAAGCCATAATAAAGAATTAAAAAAAAAAAAAAATCCTTCAACTCATATAAGCCTATCAGTTTAAGTGTGTGTAAAGAACATGACATAAAATTTGTCTTCCACCAAATTCTACTCCCCTAACACGGCCTCTTTATGTTGCATTCTTTTCTCCCATGAAGCGGGCATAGAGAGATTTTCAGATCATGGAAAGACTCCCGTGACAGCGACTTCTACTCAGTTCTTCCGATAGATGTGTTTCCTGTTATTCTTTCAAAACGGTTATCTGCACTTGAAGAATTTGAAAGCTCGTTTTAAGAAATGTAACATTTATTCCATAGATAAAACTCAACATTTGTCCCGATTACCAGGATTCCATACTGTTGGCATTTCTATTGCGGGAGACGCAGTTCTGAAAACATTGGATGACAAACATAGAAGTGTGTTGGGTGGCACATCAATTAGAAAACGTAGGTGTGACTGCAGGGAAAAGTATCACACCAGAAGACATAGTAGAGCCCTGTCATAGCAGAGATGTAGCTGACAGCATCGAAAGGAAAAGGGGAAGAACACCCAAGATTGTTTCTTATTCAACAGATTCTTCAGAAAATGAGGAGGATATCATACTAGAATCTGATGCTGAAACATCCTCAGATTTGGAAGGTGCTGTCCAGCAACAAACCACTTTGAAACGAAAATTCACAGTTGACGATTATGTCACACTTTTGAACGATAACGGCGAATATTCTAGAATTATGATAGAGCTGAGTTAGGAACGAGCCAATGTAAATTGCATGGGAAAGACCAAATCATATTACAAGTGGCCAGAACAAAAAGATGATCTTTTTATCCATGGTAGGATTTGGTAAGAATTATAAATCCACCACTACCAACCAAATGTAGTTACTGTCAAGTCCCGAAACTTCAGTTGTTTATTTAATGAGCCTCTTTTCCATAATGCCCTGTACTTTAAACACAATCTAATGGCTTTGTAAATATTGGAGACCATTTTATAATCCTAAAAGTTAATGTCAAGTGCTAAAATATTGTGCACCATTCCATTTACTGTAAATTTACTACAAGGTATTATGAATAAAGTTAAATATTTGCTGCTCTTCTCTTTAAACTTAAGTGTTTTATTTCTCTATGATGTTCCTCTTTGTCTGCTGAAGATATATATTGTTTAGTTTACTTTACTCTATCATCATTTTATCTTTTTATTTATATATCTTATTTTATTTTATTTTATTTATCTTTCGAAGAAATGACTTAGTGGGTCAAAGTAACCCCGAGTGCGGGTAACATTGGACCACTTTTTTATGGTACCAAAGGTACAGATGTGACATATTTAATTTAATATCTGTTTTAAATGATAGCACAAGTCTTTAACAATACTAGAAAAAATATTAGAAATTTTCTCACTTCTACACAGGTAAAATGGGGCCAAAGTAACCCCGGTTTACGGTAGTTAATTTTATGACCTGATGTGTTTCAAACCGGGTGTTGTACATAAAAGACACAAACTGTCAATTTGCTTTATTGTGGGACTAGTATTGGGCAATAGTCACCTTTGCCGGCCGCGGTGGCCGAGGAGACTGAGGCGCTCCAGTCACGGTCTGCACGGCCACTACGGTCGGGGGTTCTAATCCCCCCTCGGGCATGGATATTTGTGCCGTCCTTAGTATTAGCTAGTTCCTAAGTAGTTTGTAAGTTCAGGGACTGATGACCCCGTAGTTAAGTCCCATAATCTCTACAAACATTTGAACATTTTTTGAATAGTCACCTTTACATTGCTAAGCCTACCTCAGTCAGTGCTGTATAAAATATTTCATTTAATGAATTACTTGTACCTAGATACTGTGTGTTTAGGTAATATACTTTTAGAAATGTGTGTTACTCACTACAGAAGTAGCTATAGGACACAGTGTAAAAGGGTTTTATGTATTAAGTTTACGATAATATTGCGTTTTTGTATACAAACAGTAGAGTATATCTCCGTCCAGTGGAGAATAGGTTATCATGACTTCATTATTCCGCAGTGGAGTGGCCGAGCGCTCGAAGTCGCCTTGCTGCTGATCACGCGAGTACTCGCCGTCTGAGGTTCGAGTCCTCCCTCGGTCATCGTTGTGAGTGTATTCCTTAGCTTAAGTTAGTTTAAGTATTTTGCAAGCCTAGGGACTGATTAACGCAGCACTGTCGTCCTTTAGACTTACAAACATTTGAACAGTTTACTACGGTTTCAAATGTTATTAGCTCTATTAGGCATGTACTTTACTAGGGGGTGCTTACTTCGGCATTATTTTGCTATATTTGATACAAATGTTCTGTATTTCATGCTAGAAAAGGCTAGTCCATACCGTTTTGAATCCATCTTTCTTTGCAAAAATCTCAACCGTTATTAGATCTGCTAGGTATGTATAAAGCTACAGTACGTTAGTTTTTTGAAGTTAGGCGTTAATATTACGATTAATTTTCAATAATTCGTGTGGTATCAATTCTACATATTCCATTTTTAACATAAATATTGTATTTGTACACACTTTCTATGCTACTATGGCAGTTGGGTTCCTAAACTTCTTGATGTATCGTATTACTGGGTATTAAAATATACAAGGTAAATTTAGATAAGTGTAAAAGAGCAGAAAATATATGAAACCATACTAGCGGTTTCTATGTTGGGTTAAAATACCGATGAAGAAGAGTCAGGGAACTTGGTTGAAAGGCTTCAGTGACATTCGTCACAAATATGGGAAATAATTGAGTAAGTTATGTACTGTACATAAATAAAAAAATACGATTATCACTTTAAATACTGCACCTGTGCTGCCATCTGCTGAAGGTCTAATTGAGACCGCCAGGACATGTTATCATAGTAAGCCAGTGCTTACGTCTATCAATTGCATAATTAAGCTGGCACAGTACAGGATTTTCTTGCCAGTTATTTATTTTCGGTCTAATTTGTTGCATTTCAGATGTTATTCAGCAAGGAAATACCATCAGAGAACTTCCTTTATTGACTTTTCAGGAATTACGACCTTTTTTTTAAATAATATGCGCCATTAATTTGATACCAAGCTAGTGCTGCCATTTCGTGAAGCTAAATGTAGACTTTCATGTTACGCCTCTAAAGCCAAAAATAGACTTTTAGCCTATTTTCTAGAGAGTTCATCTGTTATTTAGCTTGGATATATCATCAAACAACTTACTTTAGACAGTTTAATATTACAACAACATTTACATTATTTGTTGTAGCCATTTTACCATTTCTGCCATCTGTTGTATGGCCTTTCAAACTATGATCTGGTGCTGCCACTTGCTGTTAAGGGTGAGCAAACGGGAGGTTTCGCTTTTTTTCAGGATTAGTACTATATAATTTAAGATAAACTAATTGTCAGCAACTGCATCCTACGATATCATTATTTGCATTTTATAAGCAAGTCTTTATATTCAGTTATTTCTTATACAGTTTCATACATAATAATTTCACCATTCCATAGGACCTCTTATATAACTAACAAATGAATTTTGTTATTTGTCCCCACCTGGGTTTCAACCTCCTGCATCTATGACAAGAGCCTCCATATCCTTGAATGACACGCTCTCTGTCTCGCTTATGATAACTACCTACCTTTCCCCACATGCATCCTCTATGACCTCACCCTTTTCACCCATTTTTATGTTCATGTAGCATATCTGCATCCTCTACGTCTCCCACAAAATTGATTCCCATATTTCGCTGGTATAACTTATTTTCATCACCCCATGGCTTCTGCCGCGCCTGCACCATCGTTTTCCTTCGTACCTCCTCGTCCACACACTTCTCATCCTCTCCAAGGGCTACTCTTGCTACCTCCTCCAACCGCATGACACCCCCTGTCCCGATATCTGTTACTTCTACCAGCTTTTATCCCCCGTCCTTTCTCCATAAACATAGCGCCTTTTCTCCCCACAGCCTCCTCATCCCACACTACACTTTGCTTCCACCCCTGTCTCCCTTCCCATTCTCCTTTTCCTTCCGCACCTCTCCTACCCTCTTTATGTCCAGCGTGATGTCCCTGTACGGCGAATTTTAAGCAATGTTTCGTGTTTGTGTGTTAGTTCAGTGTTTCATCGTTTTCACAGAGCGTCAACCACCAACATTGGCAGAACATGTGTTGTGAGTGTGTTTTACCTGTGTCTCTGTCTCAGTTACTTTGTCCGGCTATATGTGTATTTTGGAACTTTGGCTGTTTTTATAACGACTGAATGTCTCATTTTTAAATCTCACCAATATATCTCCATGTCAGTTTATTTAAATTCATCTTTTTTAGCCAGTCATGTTACCTATGTAACCGCTTATATACTACGGTCGAAACTTAAATAGTGGCAACACTGCTGTGGAGACACTATGCAGTGGAATCTACAATTGTCGCTTACAGCACACTTTGTTGAGGTACCTACCATATCTCCGAGCAAGTGGGCTTACCCGGTCCAAGTCACCCGAGTGCGCATAATTGAGGGAAACGCAGTCACTTGTAAGAGAACGGTCTAACGCAAGGCGTTCCAGCTAGCGCGCTCCACCGCGAGTTGCAGAGCGCTCACCTGCTCGCGAGGCGCCACTTTTGCTGCTGTCGAATGCGGCACTCCACACGGCTGAGGCTGCCCCGACGAATGTGCAGGTGAGGCAGTCGGCTGGCCTGTGACGTCACGAGGAACTGCAGCCGCGCTGCAATACCCGTCACCGGCAAAACTGTTTCTGAAACAGCTGCCGGCCACGGTGGCCGAGGTGACAGAGGCGCTCCAGTCACGGTCAGCACGGCCACTACGGTCGGGGGTTCGAATCCCCCCTCGAGCATGGATGTTTGTGCCGTCCTAGTTCGTAAGTAGTTCATAAGTATTTTGTACGTTTAGGGACTGATGACCCCGTAGTTAAGTCCCATAAGCTTAACAAACATTTGAACATCTGAAACAGCTAAAACTCAATTGCCATTTTTCTTCATGAAAATGCGAGACATGCGACACGTAACACCTGGTCAATCATCAGCGATGATCTTATATTCTTTCGTTATTATAATTACTGTAAAACGTCTGTGATCTTGAAAATCAACGATTTCCTTTCATGACTAGAATTTAATAAAGCCTGTTTATAGTGACATTATTTTACATTGCTAAATGCCTGTTTCGTGGAACCAACGTAAGGAGTATTCCTTACGATTATTATATACCGAATTTTTCCATGTTTTGTTCATGAAAACGACATTAAATTTAAAAATTCTTGCTAGAGTATAAAAAGAAGCCAGATTACGATTGACTGATTTATCACGCTGAACCCTATCCAAGTTTCCGCCATGTTAATCATAAATATGGTAATATGAATTTTACAATGAACTTTATAACAAATTCCTGTCTACGAGAAAAGTATGTTTCTCATTTAAATTCAAAGAACTGATACTTTTCCATTTAGGCAAAATAGCTTACATTACGTAAATTAGTAACATGCCATCTTAATTGCCAATAACTAGACTTACCAAGCGACGCATGTCCTAACACGTTGGCTGCCGCACGCTTAGCGATGGATCTTACACCTCCACGCCGGGCCAGTCCGGGCATGGCCACCAGAGCTGATACACATTCATCATTCCAAGATCGTCTTTCAGGCCACGTTTACCCACAATATATGTTTCACGTATCTGTGTCTGTATTGGAAACAGGCAAACCAATGCTATACCGCACTGAACAGAATGGGGTTTGCGACCGACGCCGGCCACACGGCATCGGGCGTAAGGCATTGCTGTGGACGCCGCCGGCCACACGTCTGTCAGCGTGATAATGTTCAGATACAGTAACTCGCTAAACAGCGGCAACAGTAAGTGGCATAACGGCCGATCCAGCATTTATCACAAGAAATGGCACACATAATAAGGTTTTCAATTTAGTAAGACAGTGCCAGAAAAGACGGAACCAGTTTGTTTCCTCCTAAAAATTGCGAGACATACAAGCAAAGAAAAGGGCTTTACTTTTTTTTCTTTTAATCTATGTGCAATAAGTCAGAATTAGGCCTACTAACTTTAAGACGATAAGAATATAACATCGTGACACGGCTATGCGGAAGTGACAATCAGAACAAATTGGCAAATGACGTTTGTACGATTAACGAAAGATTTATTGGTATCTTGAATAACAGCAACTAGTCGCCTTTTATGTAAAATGTTTTAATTACATTTCTCCCATTACCAGTTAAGATATGCCTAGCATATCATCATCAGATGGTGAACGGTTTTTTTTATATTGCTGGTGGTGTGTGGAGGAATTTGTGCACGGCCGCGGTGGAGTTGCCGAGCGGTCTAAAGCGTCTCGCTGCGGAGCGCGCGGTTGCTCGCCGTGGAGGTTCGAGTCCTCCCTGGGGCATGGGTGTGTGTGTTGTCCTTAGGTTAGTTTACCTAGGTTTAAGTAGTTTGTAAGCTACGGACTGATGACCACGTAGTTTGGTCCGATAGATTTACAAACATTTGAACATTTTTGAATTTGTGCATCTGTTATAATTACAAAAATAAAACAAGTGAATTATGTGGCGAGCATGATTTATTGAATATGTTGTCGTTTACACATTTTCTGCGACACAAGTGAACAGATACCAGGTGTAATCTTGTTTGCTGCAGCGATGCGCAGCATACTCTTCACTGCAAGGTTCTGAAGCAATTGTCCTTCCTTGTATTTTATTCTGTTCATTACAGAGAACATCTGCTCAGAACAGTATGTCGACCCGAACATGCATAGTAACCCATCTGCATTCCTACGAAGCCAAGGGAACGTGTCTGCCTTCACGTTTTCATACCACTGAGACACTAAACGAACGCATCTGTTTACTTTTGGCCGCTGAGTACTAGCGTGCGTGACGTCATCTTCCCCCAACACCGCAGCTCCGAGCTGGGGCATTGAGCGCTAGTGGCGCTCCTGCTCGCGGAGCAGCCTGTTGGAACAGCCTGGTCTAACGTAATGGTGTCACTATGTTTTCGAAACAGAAACAACGGGCTTGGATGAAGATTAAATGCGTCAGAGGTCGTACAATACGACAGTGTCATAAAAGTGTACCTAAAATGCCTTACCAGTAACACCTCCACAACAAAAGGATTAGTCTGAAATACTAATGAACACGCTTGAGGAAGTAAGAACATTTCAACTCTTGCAGCTGCTAGTTGTACATGTAATTTAAAAAACAAACTGTCGTATTTCTTGCAGTACCCTTTCCTCGCCTGATCTTTCTAACCACACTCGATTCCTTAGGCAATGCCTGTGTGCGGACACGGACGTAAACTCCTACTTACAACATAATGCTGTATCAAAATGTTCAAATGTTTGTAGAACTTATGGGACTTAACTACGGGGTCATCAGTCCCTAAGCTTACAAATTACTTATGAACTAGCTAAGACTAACGACGGCACAAATATCCATGCCCGAGGGGGGATTCGAACCCCCGACCGTAGTGGACGTGCAGACCGTGACTGAAGCGCCTCAGTCCCCCCGGCCACCGCGGCCGGCTATGCTGTATCAACTTGTGTTACATTTGCTACAATGTTCCACTTGGCTCAAGCCAGTTTACAATCTGTGCCAGCATATCGTTATGTATTTTACTATATATTTCTACACATAGACGTTCATGTAAAACTGTTATCGTACACCTAGCATCAACCAATTATTTTCACCATTTCCATAAAAAGTGATAGCAATGTCGTCCTCAGACAACTACAATGACTGTATCGCGGTATGGGCTACTGTCAAAGTTGGGAGAGCGTACGTATCTGTAGGACCCATCCTTCTACAAATATCTCGTGGAAAGTCCATGGGCATAAAATTAGAGAAATTAGAGCCCACATAGAGGATTACCACCAGTCGTTTCGCCGCGCGGGAGTAGCCGAGCGGTCTGGAGCTCAACGTTACGGATCGCGTGGCATCCCACGTCGTGGGTTCGAATCCCCCCTGGGGGCATGGTTGTGTGTGTTCTCCTTAGGTTAATTTAACTTAGTTTAAGTAGTTTATAATCTAGGGAGTGATGACTAACGTAGTTTGATCCCATAGAATTACAGACATATGAACCAGTCGTTTCCGTGAACAATACGCAACTAGAATGGGAAAAGGAGGAAGTCACAATGGTGCACAAGGAACAATCAACTGTAACGTACCGGGCAGGATTTAATGCATCTGTTTCATGTAGATGGACAACAGGTACACAGAACCAAAAAGACCTTACTGTAACTAAAATACGCTTGCATTATTGTCTAAGTAGTCTGAGAGGTAGCTGATAAGGGTAGTTCTTACATCATTTACTAACAATATACTACTCAGAAAGATAAGATTCAGATACAATACACATATAAAACAGATTTATATTCAGAGATTTGTAATCCGTGGTACATTCCATCGTAAAACGTATTTAGAGCATTTAAAATTGACTCGGTTGATAATTATGTGCCTACCGCGGTGGCCGAGGGGACTGAGGCGCTCCAGTCACGGTCTGCGCGGCCACTGTGGTCGGGGAATCGAATCCCCCCTCGGGCATGGATATTTGTGCCGTCCTTAGTCTTAGTTAGTTCATAAGTAGTTTGTAAGTTTAGGGACTGATGATCAGTGGCGTAGCTACGTCACCAAGGGCCCTGGGGCAAAAATGACATTTGGGCCCTCTTCATACTAAAACTATACAGATTCAAAACTACTATATCATCAGCTCCTTACTGCCCCCTGGAGCACACAAGAAAGCAAACCTAAATAAATTATTGTGTGTAACGCAACAGATAATATTTAATCGTATAATAATTATAACTGTGAAAGTTTGTTTTACTTTCACGCAAAATACTGGGTGGGTTTGGATGAAATTTTGCAGAGGGATAGAGTTTTACCTGGGTAGGACATACAGATAAAACGACGCCATGGGATAATATCCGAAGTTGCTTCATGCTAGGTGAATGAAGTCGCAAGCAGAAGCTATTAAAAAATAAAAAATGAAGAAATATTACTCAACCACGAAAACATGGTCCCTGTTGCGAAGCAATGCGGCAACATACAAGTCAGGACTCGTGCGTCCGCGGTGACAGCAGGCAGACTGTCATTGCCAACAACTCACTCTCGCTAAACTACTGTGCTGTCAGGTCACTGCTCCGTACGATCAGTCTAAATTCACTGATAGCCCAATCAATGAAAGAAAATAGGGGAATATTAGTGTAGGATGGTTTTAGCAAAACTTAGTTGCCGGAGGTTGTTTGATGAAACACTACCAGGCTTCATGAAGTATTTGTTAGTGTCTGGCCAGGAAAAAGTAATAAATAAAATAACTAAGTCAACATCTTCGCTTACTATAGTGACAGTTGGATAGAGGGCAGCGTCTTGAATACACAATTCACTATTTTGACAAAGTAACCATATTTCCTCTTCTTCTGGCACTAGTTCAGGTGGTTACAGCACTTCATTGGGATGTGTAATGAAGGAGCACTCTATTGGGGGAATTCACTACAGAAACAGTTGATTGACAGTAATAATACATTGTAGAGACTTCATATTCAAATGTGGTCACACCGTGTATTGTCATACACACTGCTAGTAATTCAGCGCCATTCACTGTTATTTCGTAAATACTGGCAGCCATGGCAACTCCGACTTCAACTGACAACACACTACCGGTGGCACAGTGTACGTGTTAGATGACAAGCAATACACCTTCTTATGTTTATATTCTGAGGTGGAAATAATTTTTGGATTTCAATTAGTGCGTTTGAGATTTTTTCGTCATGTTAGAAGTCGAAAATCCTTCATTCAACTAAAATATTGTATACAGTAGAACGATTATTATCCGAAGTAATTTGGGAACGTGGATGTTTGAAAAACCGATTATTCGAATAACTGACCTGTACACTTCTATTTGCCAATAAGAAGTACTGTACAGTAAATGTGTTTATACAGTATTTGGACACTCGCGATCCTCCACACTGCGCCGATCGACATGCCTCAACACTTTGTTGCTGTGAGTAGCTTTGATGCTGCTGCTACGGCGACTGAAGTGTGCCGATTGTTGTAAACAGCGTCTGGAGGCTTGGCCTGTCAGCAGCGCCCCGAGTGGCGTCCTCTGAAGGCCCTATTAGAATCATGTTCCGCCACCCGGTGGCCCAGTGCGGCTATTGTGGGAGACTTGGTTTGCGGGGAGGGTTAGCTGATGGACGGTAGGGCAGGAGAAAAAAAAAAAGATTCCATGATCTACCATAACTTTTTTCAAACATCGCTCACGGATGCCCGGGGGCCCCTAGAGCTCGAGGGCCCCGGGGCACTGCCCCGCCTAGCCCTATGATAGCTACGCCACTGCTGATGATCCCGTAGTTAAGTCCCATAAGCTATACAAACATTTGAACGTTTGATAATTATGTGCCGTTTCTAGTATCTTGAAAAATATACATGATAATTCAAAAAGCAGTTACATGTGTCAGTATATTATATTCACAATTGACCGTTCAGTATCAAATACAATTAAGACCATATTGTAAGGTTTATCCATAGCAGTGCTGAAGACACATTGTTTCCAAATATTGTGAATATATGGAACAAACAACATTTATTGAATTTTGTTTGAGATACCACATACAAACCACATTTCTACTTTGTTCAAGCAAAGCTTCTGTCAATGTTCAATTTTAATGTCGAAAAACTGTACTACATCAACCATACTCGCGGAAATAGTAACATGCGAGATACAGCTACAATTATCGATAAATTTCAGTATGTCATACTGCAATTCCTGTCAGTATTTTCTATAAACTACTTGTCAACCCGGCAACACTTCGGAATGAATAAATATGCATGGGTATTGGATAGACATCCAATATTTCTTCCCTTAAACACTCTGCACGCCGGCCGCAATGGCCGAGAGGTCTCCGGCGCGCCAGTCACAGTCTGCACGGCCGCTATGGTCGGGGGTTCGAATCCCCTCTCGGCCATGCATTTTTGTGCCGTCTTTAGTATAAGGTAGTTCACAAGTGGTTTGTAAGTTTAGGGACTGATGACCCCGTAGTTAAATCCCTTAAGCTTAACAAACATTTGAACAATATACTCCTCCATTGTCTCTCTGTCCATCACCTCCTCCATCCTTTCTCTGTCTCTTTCTTTCTAGCCCTGCCTCCTCCTGCCTCATCCTCCTCAAACATGCCCGAAAGAACAGACACCACACCAATACAACAATCATAAAGTTACCGAAATACCTGTTTTGGCTTAGGTATCTTCTTTTATTTGGAGAAATTTTATACTTTGTAGTCCTACTTCAAATTTTAATATATTCTATACTTATTTAGCTACTCGCGGTGTTCATTAATATATTTATAAGAAAATTAATGTGTCCTTTGAAAACATAATTAATATTCATTTCGTACAACGGACACTAAGGAGCGTTTAAAAGTGTCCTACCCTACACCTGAGGTGTCTGAAAAGCAGTTTTGGTGTTTATGGCTTAGTTTGGTGATAGTTCATGATGTTGCTGCTACTGTCTACCAGTAAATAGTCGTAATACTGAAAATCATTTCACCCGCATCTACAATCTAAGCTACGTGGGGCCGTTGTACTTCTCGGAATCGAGAAAATTTTAAATATTGTGTGCAGCCAAATTAGATTATATTAAAAAAATGCTACATGCACTAATTTCGAATAAAAAATCTTGCTTGACCTCAGGTATGGTAATACAGAGTGCAGTGGCATGGAAATATGTCGGTAACAGTCAAATAACACAGTTCTGAAAAAGTTTTTTTCACAGATAACACTTTCAAACTCAAGCTATTGGAGTTTATTAGTCCTCCGCGCAAGAAATTTCTCACAATTCGTGAGTTAATGGAAAATACACAGTTCTATTTCGGTGTTTAATGGTATTAGCAATGTCGTTACGTGTGCTATGTGCGTGTTTTGACACGATTTAGTGGCAGTTATCTAATACTTTGCGCTTACATATTTTATACCAAAATAATATTTTAAGCAGTTCGTGACATTTAATAGTCACCCACTCTCGATAAGTTAAGGCAGCTGGGTATTTTGGAGCAGTTTATCTTAATTAGAGGCGATGAAAACACGGTTGCCTCTTCAACTCATTTTAGCCTCTGCAGCCCGAGTGATATGCTGAGTAAACCTATAAACTCCCGAAGCAGGACCCTCCGGGAAAAAATAAAAAAGATGCTGTGAAGTTAATAGACTGTTAAATGCTCAACGTTTGGGGCATCCGCAACATAAATACACGTTATTTGCACCACTGAATACGTCGTGGGAAAGGGAAAAGGAAACCGGAGGCAACTGTCTGCGTGACCAATTACACATATGGTGTGGAAAGGGAGCTGCAACTAACGTGTTTTCATACCAAAGAGTGAAACATATTCTCATTTAGCGCAGTAGGGGTGCTGACATAAATGAATTTAAATTTAATGAGTGTATTCCAAAGATCAGACTTTTATTTTATAAACACGGAGGTTGCGAATATTTCAGCTGGCATTCAGGAATTTAAACGATGTTTTAGGAATTCCAGTGGCTGGAAAACAGTATTCCCACAATTCATTTTAAATTCACTACGAACGAAGATCATCTTCATTCTGTGTCGTTATATAACCACTTTCACGGACTCTTAATGGTAGATGAGGTAAAACAATAGTCATGATTATTCGCTAAAATATTGTGGGTGATATTAAGAAGACGGATGACTATATTTTTATATTAAATAACAAAAAATATAGATAAACTACGATTATGCCTTCATTCCTTTGTAATTTAATGTGAGTATTCCATTCCTCGTCAGTTACATGTAATGAATAATGCAAATACCTAAGTAATTTATGCGACGAGGTTCTTGACTTTCTATTAATTAGTTCCTAAGGAGTATGCGGGAAACTGATGGAACCCGATAGCCTAGTAAGTTTGCTCAGTTGAAGACGGGTCATAATAGGCGAATATGTGTTTCCGGTTATCTGTAGGTACTCGACCAATTCTGAGAGAAAAATTGTCAGAATATTCAACATTTTTAAAATGGATTGATGTGTCTTGAAGCTCTTCACCCTCTCAACCGTCGCGGTGATACAGTACCTACTGTTGTGGCCTTCCATTCCTGCGTCCCGCGACCAAAATCGTGCGGTTCCTTTCACTTATCAAGCTACGTCTATGGATGATTAGTACACAAATGAATATAGAAGCAATTTTCTTATTCATGCTGTAATTATTTGCCTCATACAAGATCTTAAAAAATGATAGAGTAAATTGTTTGCAATTTCTCTCGGTGAAATTGTCTTGGCATAATATTGTTTCGGAAGCCATTAGTCTTAATCAAAAAAAGTCATGAATGGACACTGTTCGCGATATTGATCGCCTTACAGATGCAACAACAATCGTTGTAAAAATAACTGTTTTCTCTAAGTGAAACTGACATCAGGACCTTGTACTGACAAAGCTGTCTTCCTTGTTTCTCCTGGTATACGGAATTTATATATTTCTAACATCCAAGGCAGTCCACCAAATCTTAAATATAAGGAAAACTAATACAATTATCATACGACAAAAATGTCAGAAGAAACGTAATGATTAGCATCAGAACTTATAATCAAGTAATCAACAGAATATAAGAATCGAACAACTGATTAACGGTACATGAGGTAAAACAATAATCATAATTATTTGATAAAATATGTAGGTGATTTTAAGTAGACGGATGACTATATTTTTAGATTAAGTAATAAAACATATTAATTCATGAGAAAAACCACATGTACATAATGTAATAAGTAGGCTTACGATACTTGCTGCGAAATTCAATTGGAATTGCAGAATTGACATAACACTCGTGTATCGGCTAACTTAACAAGGAACAGCTTTGTGGTATCCAACTGTTCAAATGTTTTTCAAGCTTAAGGGACTTAACTGCGTGATCATCAATCCCTAAACTTACAAACTACTTGTGAACTAGCTTATACTAAAGACGTCACAAACATCCATGTCCGAGTGGGGATTCGAACCCCCGACGGGGAACTGGCTCTAGCATCGTAGCATAGCGCCTCAATGTGCTCGGCCGCTCCACCGCGGCCTGTGGTATCCCTACGTGGAGATTGCTAAATATATGTAAAAAACGTATATGCAGAGAAAAAGTTTGGAACGCGGGTCGCGAGAGTGTGAATCCACGATGGCTTCAGCTCTGTGACCGCTGCGGTTAAAACAACCAATCGTCGAAACCTGAAGAACGTAAAAACTTTGGTCGCCATTTTCTAAGAAACGGTCAAGTATATACGAGTTAACTGAAGCACGAATTCATTTACTTTGACCCCTCTTCATCCGAGGAGACTTTGTAGAGTATAAACTGAAGGCATTTGTCGTGTACTAAAAGTGGTTGCGGGGGGTTAAGATTGAGGCGAGGGGAGTATCTGGTTGCTTTGTTTACTTTCGCAAAATATCAACACTTCCATCAGTGCTACCGCAAACACACACATACATGTAAATTTTTTGCTTCTACTTCCAGTTCAAAATATTACCACTTCAAACAGAAATAGCCTATATGTACTCGTACGTATCCCATATCAATTATCTTGTTTTCATTGTTTGAGCTCCGTGCTCAACTTGGTGCGCATATTTCGCATGCTTGTTCTGTGACCAGCTGATGGAAGTGCCATCATTGCACTATAAGCTAAACTGTACTTTTAAAGAGAGAGTTATATACAGGGTGATTCACCTAACACTTGCACAGCAAATATCGAGGAAACGGAAAGTGCGATTGATGTGCGGTTTTCACAGAACGGATTGGTAGTCAGGGACTCGTATTGCTAGCCAATAAACTGATCGTAAAAATACCTATAAAGTGTATTTTTATGCAAACATACAATTTTTCAAATGGAACAATGGCTGTTTCTATCATGCACTGGAATTTTTGAAACCAGCTGTGTACAAAGAACTTTGAATGACATTTTTAATACGTTCAGCTTGGCGGCTACAACCATTCAAAGTTTTGGGGGCGGAGGCTACGACAGCGTATCTGACTGGCTGGTAAACATGCGACAGTGGGCCGTGCCCGAGGGGCTATCCAGTCGGCCAGCCAGCTACGCTATCGCAGCCTCCGCCCCCGAAACTTTGAACGGTTGTAGCAGCCAAACTAAACGTGTTAAAAATGTTATTCAAAATTCTTTGAATACAGCTGATATCAAAAATTCCAGTGCATGATAGAAACAACCATTGTTCCATTTAAAAACACTTGCACCGCAATAGTTGCGGTGCAAGTGTTTGGTGATTCACCCTGTATTCTTCTGCAACAATTCAAAAATTTGCACCTCGCATATTGGTACTACTGATATAAGTTACATATTAAGGCACACTTGACACCAAAATTCGACTAGTGTGCAATCTTTGTGGAAACTTGCTGCAAGGCACATGTCATGTCTCTCAAATTAAGACTCACTATGACATTTTATAACTCACTCAAATAACAATGAGTCAGTTTAACTACAAATTTAACCAGGAACACAGTAACGATTAAAAGTGAACCACTGTACGTAATAAAAGCTTAATTCTGGGAGGAGGTATCCAGATAAGAGTTTACTGTTGTAAAAAAGAAAAAATTAAATAAAAAATAAAATAATAATAATAATAATAATAATAATAATAGTTTAATTTTAGCAGTAAAATTAGCAAAAGGTCCCTGTGAACTACCGGCTACTACCTGCTGAAAAACCTTGCTCCCTGGCCCAAATTAAGAACTGACTTGGTTGAAATTACTCTAATAACGGGAAGTTAACGAGACAGTTAGCTCACACAAAATTACACACAGGCATTAATAAACAAGCCACCACCATTAAAGTTATTTCATAATGGTGGCTAAGAAAAACATTCATGGCGCAACGGAAGTTAACATAAAAAATTGCATTTGAGCTCTTTCGTTACACTGGTGAACAACAATATTTCATAAAAGGGGGAAGGTGCTCGAAAACTACAATTTGTAGGCAAGTCAAAATTATACTGAACTTATCTTGTTTATTCTGGTCGAACGCAAGCAAAATGGGGAACCAATGTTGTTAAGACAATAAAAATGCATCTCATTTACCTAGTCTAATAGTGACGAAGCCCAGCATTGAATTTAACATAAATTACGCAAAACTAAAAAAAAAAATATAAAATAAAATAAAATAAATAAAAAATGTTCAAATGTTTGTAAAGATTATGGGACTTAACTACAGGGTCATCAGTCCCTAAACTCACAAGCTAGTTATGAACTAGATAATACTAAGGACGGCACAAATTTCCATGCCCGAGGGAGGGGGGGATTCGAACCCCCGACCGTAGTGACCGTGCAGACTGTGATTTACGCGCCGCAGAACGCTCGGCCACCGCGGCCAGCTGCACAGAACTTAACGCCACTGGTGGGAGGATTTACAAACCACACTCAGTCGCTCACACGCACGTAATGCAACAGCGAAACTCACCAAAATCATCGTGCTGAAGCTAGGCAGAAGCAGGCGCCGTTACCGTAGGCGAAATTCAGCAAACCCGGAGGTACCACACAACACAATATACAATAAAACTGCGAAGATAGCTCTGCTCTGTCGTGCCTGATTTGAGATTGTGCGTGAGTATAACAAAGTTATGTTGCATTTAGATTAGGCCGCGAGCAATCACGTTAACGGCGACGCACGGCCCATGATCGCACTCCACTGAAGGTGTAGTGCTTAAAAATCGGATTCCTTACACAAAATCACAGCGGACTCTTAAGTTGCAATATGAGAGTAAACTATCTAGGCACTGGTTTGATGAGAAGTGGCGTGAATTCAGGTGACTAGCTGCAAAACCCTGAAGTCGGAGTTCGGACCCATGTGATTCCGAACACCGATATAAATGTATAAATTCAATTTCCGAAAAATAAAGAAAATTAACTATGGCAGGCAACCCCTAGAACTGCGTATAACGTCATAAGGAAGATGCTGAAACGCAGCAACATGCGATTGGGGAGCGTTTACAGAGACGGATGAAATACAGTCTCAAATAAACCAGAAAAGTTAAAGACGGAAAAGTGAGAATAAAAATTATGGAATGCAACCCGTAGAAACACATAGAATTTCATAAGCAAGCTATTGAAGGAGGTTCTACAACGCTCGGAGTGAATTACTGACAAAGATTGAGTTCAGAGAAGAAACAGCAAAATTAAAATAGGCAGGGAGAGAAGATCGCGAAATGTTAGTAGAAATCAGAAGGATACATGCATAGTTACTTGCCTGATCGTCATGGAACAAACAATAGTGGAAGGCGAAGACATTGTTCTGAGAACCAACCACGTGGAACACAATCACTCACGGAAGGAAAACGATAATAAAAATTTTACATGCACTGTACAAAAGTGAACATATCAGCTGTTAGAAATTGGGCCCCATGAAACTAGAAAGAATTTATACAGAGTTCATACACCGCCACATAATCACAAAAGGTTTGGCTATATCAGGCCATTATCAAACTGCAACTAGTAGCACATACACCACGTTTATCTGGTGGTAATCACTGGATTGAAAAACTAGAATACATTTCCGCGCACGATCGGAAAAAATATTCCAAAAATGAATCTAAGTTCAAGAGTCTAAGTTAAACATTCTAGTCAACGAATTGCTACCATCTCTGCTGACACAAGAGCAGAACCAACCTTACCTTACGATCCCAGCACAAAGTGAAGACCGGTCGGCCAGGAGGCGGAAAAGATACTGGAAACGTCCACTTAAAAGTAAAACAAGTACACATTCTCACAGGGACACTAATCAATTATTAAAATAACAAAATCCTCGCAATATTAACTAACATTTCGGAAACTAATATTTTAGAACATGAAATAAAGATAATGCTATTCCTCGTGCCTCGAAAAGAGTGGGGTCCTCGTTTTAACAAAATGCCAATCTAGCGATATCAAATAAATTACTATATATATATATATATATATATATATTTGGAAGACGACAGACAGTCGTCTTTCACTATTCACCTCACCATATATCATTTCAGTTGCGAAGACAGTCGCGGTGAAGTGGCCGAGCGTTTAAAGGCGCTTAGTTGCGGAGCGCGCGGTTGCTCGCCGACGGAGGTTCGAGTCTTCCCTCGAGCATGGGTGTTTATTTTGTGCTTAGCATAAGTGACTTTAAGTTAGTTTAAATAGGTTGTAAGCCTAGGGACTGATGACCAACGTAGTTAAATCCCTTAGACTTGCAAACATTGTACAATTTGAGATGCGATAAAAATACTGCATCATGTTCCACAACAAAAAGTGTATGTAACATCACTGTATCACTGTCAGTCTGCCATAGTTTCTCATTACTTTAGATCTTAAATCTACTTGAGGATATGACACTCTTCTCACAACGATTGAATTTTCTTGACAACCAAAAAAAAAAAAAAAAAAAAAAAAAAATTGAATGTCATTGCCTACAGACAATTTCATACAGTGCATATCGGAAGGTACTTTATAGTAAACGTCGACAACAATCTATTGTTTTATTCCAATTTAGATGAAATTTTGCACTCCTTACCTTCAGAACAAGACGAAGGGTACTATATACAAAAAAATTGCACTGACATGTTTTATGGCCCACTTTAGATTTGTAGTTTTACACGTTTTTGCAAACATTTCGGACCAAAATAATGCTCTAAATAATAAAAAAAATTATGGTGATATGATTACGACTCTACTATTGTGGTAATATTTATGCAACCAACACGTTATATTCTTTCCGACCGTATTTTAACAAACAGCCAAAATTATATGATATTTGAGTTTAGCATTGACAAACATATTCTTTTTTAGAATGAAACTTTCACTCTGCAGCGGAGTGTGCGCTGATATGAAACTTCCTGGCAGATTAAAATTGTGTGCCGGAACCGGGACTCGAACCTGGGACCTTTGCCTTTCGCGGACAATTTTAATCTGCCAGGAAGTTTCATATCAGCGCACACTCCGCTGCAGAGTGAAAGTTTCATTCTGGAAACATCCCTTAGGCTGTGGCTAAGCCATGTCTCCACCATATCCTATCTTCCAGGAGTGCTAGTCTTGCGTGTTTGCAAGAGAGCTTCTGTGAAGTTTGGAAAGTAGGAGGCGAGGTACTGGCGGAAGTAAAGTTGTGAGGCGGCATCGTGAGTCGTGTCGGGGTAGCTCAGTCGGTAGAGCGCTTGCCCGCGAAAGGCAAAGGTCCCAGGTTCGAGTCCCGGTTCCGGCACACAATTTTAATCTGCCAGGAAGTTTCATATTCTTTTTTGAACTTTTCCGTCTTCGAACAACCATTTTAACATTTCTCCCACATTTTGATTACATTTTTCCGCCGCGGTGGAGTAGCCGAGCGGTCTAAATCGTCTCGCTGCGGAGCGCGCGGTTGCTTGCCGTGGAGGTTCGAGTCCTCCCTGGGGCATGGGTGTGTGTGTGTTTGTCCTTAGGTTCGCAAGAATGGGGCCCCTCCACGCCCACACCAACGTGGTGACCATCACAAAAGTTCTACTGTCACCTCCGTAATTAGGTTAGTTTGCTAAGGTGGATCACGGGATGTGGGAACCGCTATGTTATCCGTACGTGTGGGCACGATCACCCATTAATACGGTGCATCTGGAGATAGAATTGGTCGAAAGGTATGCGAAGGGTAAAGGTATGTAAGGGCAGAGGAAAAAAAGTGCCAAGGCAAGAGCCAAGGGAAAAAAACCTCTGCCACAGAGGGGTAGGTATGAAGGGCAGTAGCGGTATGCTATCTGCGACAGATCATGCAAGGTTTGGTAATGTTAGTAATGGGTATTTTCTCAGTACCGTTAACTTTGCTAGGTTCGTCATAAAGAATCAGTCCGTTTGATGCGAGGTTCTGCTGCAGCTGATCTCCAATGAAGTCTCCTGGGTCGGCTGCGGCAGTTTACCCGTTAACATCGGCTGTGGCAGAATACCTGTAACATAGCCAAGTTTGTCATGGTAGTTAGGCAGTTCGGTCATAGAACTGGCTAAGTGTGCGGGACTGTTTAGGTTTGTTTGTGTTTAGTGCGATGAATATGGTTTCCCCGCTTTGCCTGTAGGTCGGCTGTGGGCTCAGCTGGCATTGCCAGTCAGATTGCTATTCTGCAGGGGTTTGCCATGTTCATCGTGTTTGCGAGTTGGTGTTCCCTACGACCGTAGGTGGTTAGTCTCTGAGGAGAAGTGTTTTTGGGCTTAGTTTACCAAGGTTATTTTACCAAGGTTTAAGTAGTTTGTAAGCTACGGACTGATGACCACGCAGTTCGGTCCGATAGATTTACAGATATTTGAACATTTTTCCGTTAAAATATTATCACTTGTCTTGCCTTGGAAGTTCAAAGTTTATTTTCTTTGCCTGTACTGGTTACGAATGACTATACTCTGGAACGAACGTAGCTCACTGGCTGGCCGCTGTGAGACGCTGCGCTGCGCCCCATCAGCCAGCCAGTGAGCTACGCGATAGCGACCTACTCTGCGTGACGTGGCACGGCAGTGCACAGGCGTTCTCTTCAGACGGTGTTGTTTCAACGCCGTCTGTAATATAAAAAAAAAAAAAAAAAAAAACTGATTAAATTTCTCAACGAACAACCGAGAACGAATAGGAACAAACGAACGCAAAGCATCGTTCTCATTGAGGAATATATATATATATATATATATATATATATATATATATATATATATAACCACCACTGTCAATTTTTTGGCCCACTTTATTTTTCCTCTTGTTTCCTAAAAGGTTTTCGCTCACTCTTGTTAACTGAACACAACTATTTTCCCAACTATATTCTGCAAGATTCAGAGTTGTTCAGAGGTAACAGTGCTTTCTCTGAAAAGTGCATTTGTTCTGTTTCGAGAACATGCCATGAAATACATAGCAACTAATTGTAAACATAGACTTCTTTATCGCATGTACATAAACTAGGGAGATACTGTTAAAATGACTGTTGCAAATATAACAAATAACTTCGTATATATATATTAAGTACTAGAGTTATGTGGAATTCAGTATTACCACATTTATTACGCTTGTGATTTAAGCTGTAAAAGAAAACCTAATGCCGGCCGCGGTGGCCGAGGGGACTGAGGCGCTCCAGTCACGGCCTGCACGGCCACTACGGTCGGGGCTTCGAATCCCCCCTCGGGCGTGGATATTTGTGCCGTCCTTAGTGTAAGCTAGATCACAAGTAGTTTGTAAGTTTAGGGACTGATGACCCCGTAGTTAAGTCCCATAAGCTATACAAACATTTGAACTTTTTTTTTTTTTTTTTTTTTTTTTTTTTTTTTTTTTTTTTTTTTTTTTTTTTTTGAAAACCTAATCCCCGTTTGAAATAGAATATTTGCTCTTTATTTTACAGAGTAACATGAACGAAGTCATATCTGAACTACAGGAAAGGTAATACCATCTATGTTAAAAGCGTCCATAGCAATCATGTGAAAGACAAACATTTTTGTAGATGCACTGATTCTAATTAATGACTTTGAATATATTCCATAAATAGTGAACGAAAGCTTAGAAAAAAATAAAGAAAATAATATGTTGCAATGTATACACTTCCCTTCCGTTAGATTAAGGAACTACCCTTGCCACAGAAATCTAGAACTTCCTTTATATATAGGAAATTACCTGTATCAGCACGTTGTTCAGAATGTTCATTATTACAGTATTCCCCCAGTTTACGTGCATATCCTTCTCAAGACAATTTTTCAATTCGTTGTTACGTATTTCACGGCATGTTCAGGAAATAGCAGAAACACTCATTTTAGAAGGAGCATTTTTATATATGCACAGCTCTAGACATTGAAGAACATAGCTCTATTTAATTAACAAGTGTGCCCGAAACCCGTTTAGGACAACAGGAGGAAAAAAGATTTTGGGCAGTGGCGGGTTCCGAATCAGTGACCATGAGCATTACAGTCCAGCGCGCTGCCCGCTACACTACGGCTAACAATGAGAACAGGCCGCCTTTAAGCTCCTACTATTGATGGCAGATGTTAACTGATGCTAATATGGCTAGATTATCATTTATCGTACGAAGAACGACGTGTTTTTTATAATTATTCATTCTTTGAAATGACAACGTGTACGTTACACGGCTAACAATGAGAACAGGCCGCCTTTAAGCTCCTACTATTGATGGCAGATGTTAACTGATGCTAATATGGCTAGATTATCATTTATCATTTATCGTACGAAGAACTACGTGTTATTTATAATTATTCATTCTTTGAAATGACAACGTGTACGTTACAAAAAGAAAATTATCAAATACGCAACGCAAGATGACGTATGCCAGAGAGAGTTCTGGGCAAGAAATGTCACGTGACATCTCCGAACGGCTGGTATTCGTTAACTAAAAAGAGGGTGTCAAACCTCCGTTATTTTTGCAAATATCTCTCAAACGATACGAGATGAAGAAAACTTAAGAGAGCAAAGTTGTAGAGAATTTTCTCCTCTACAAATATCATTATTCAACATTCTAGTCAGACGAACGGTTTATTTGCAATTAAAATTATATTACTAAGGGCTTTTTTGGTGTTACTAACATATTTTTTGTCCGAAATATTTAAAAAAGCGAGGTTCTGGTCCCTGGTGGCGAACAATTATGTCTGTAAAATTTGGTGCCAATCGGTTGAACTATTCGATCTAAAAAGCAGGAACACGTTACAGACAGACAGACATCGTCAAATCGCCGTTATTTTTGGAGATATCTCTGCAACAATATAACAGAGCAAAGCTGTATAGAATTTTCTCCTCTACAAATTCTGTTATTCAATTTTTGTGTCAGATGACGGGTTAGCCCGTTATTTTCATTTTAATTTCGAGCTGTCAAAAGACGATCGCAAAGGCCCACTTTTAGTCTTACTACCGTAACCCTTAAGTCGGCAAAATTCATGCGGTACAAGGCGGACTCCAGACTATGACAAGTTTTGATCGATCTCCATGAAATCGGGCAAATATTTGTAACTTTTTACATACAGGGAAGGGAGGAGATCAACCGAGAGTGGAAACAGACGGATACTTACGGAATTCTGCGGAAGTAATGACAGAGTGAGAGGGTTGGATGGGTGGATAGGGTTGTAGGAGGAGAGTAAGTGGAAGAGGAGGAGGGGATATAGGTGGGCAGACAGAGACAGAGAGAGGATGGAGGAGGAGATGGGCAGAGAGAGGAGCGAGATAACGTCTTCTAGCCTGCTGTTGGAAGAAAAAAGCATCTGAGCAACGCCGGGTTTGCAGGTAGATAATACAGCGAGAAGCCTTAGTGGACAATGAGGAATATGAGAAACAGGCTTACATATGGGGAAAATTATAGTCAGGAAGATTAAGGGAAGGTGCCTAACATGAATATTGAATTCCCATCCATATTTAGCAATTGCGAAGCATTGCCGGGTTCGCTCGTAGGATATAAAAGAAACGAAAACCCAACTTAAGAAAAATGTTCAAATGTCTGTAAATCTATCGTACCAAACTGCGTGGACATCAGTCCGTAGCTTACAAACTACTTAAATCTAGGTAAACTAACCTACGGACAAACACACACACCCATGCCCCAGGGAGTCATGCCTATTCCTTCCCCGGGTAGACGTTAGTAACTGTAAAAAACATTAGCTCTGTATGTCTTGTGGTTCAGACGTGATAAACGTACACCGAACAGACATTCACATTTATAGATATAGAAGAAGAAGATATTTTAACAGTAGTTAAAAGAGTAATTTATGAAAAAAGGCATGACTAAAGTCTATTTGAGACATTAATTTTCTTTATAAGACCAATTGTAGTTGAAGGCTGCTGAGAACTTTGTCACAGGTGTGAGTCTTAGAGCCACATTATATAATTTGTGGTGGGCGAGTGAGAGTTGACTCAGAAAGCAAAGTCATTCCATAGCATTTTCGGTACTACGATTGAGGTGGCAGACGACGACAGCACACAGAATCCTTCTACATGTAACTGCAGTGACGTCATTATGTAATTGGAGAGACTGGACGAAATTATCACTAAAATCACTTACATAAAATACACCGAATATTATTTACTTATATACAAAACCAAAAAGAAGTAATGAAATATGTATATACATGGTAAATTTGCGAAGTTCATGTCTGGAGAGATGGTTTTTATGTCTCACTATCATATCTTAGGTTTAAGAATGAAGTTGAGGCATTAAGAAGAATAGTGCCGAAAACTGAGAAAGCGGGATTAGCAGCAACTGTACCTGAATTTATCAAAATTTTGTGCCTATATCATGTAACGAGCTGAAAGGTTAGGGCTATTGCCTTCAGTGGAGAAGGATCTAGTTTCATTTCCTGGTAACTCCTATGATTTTTGCTGTAGTAGGGACCTCTTGAGCGGGTTTCACTCAGCAACATGAGAAATGCCAATGAATCACTTCGAAAAAGAATCGGCGGTACCTCTATGAACGAAATAATGCCAGTCATATTGTCTCGTAGGCAGAAGTCGACTTGTCGCATCACACCTCTGGTCTTATCCGTAAGTTGGGGCCGCGGTGGAGTAGCCGATCGGTCTGCCGGGCGCCGTGGCTCAGCGCGCCCGGTCGGGAGGCCGAACGCCCTCTGTAATAAAAAAGCTGAACCGACCATTAACCGAACAACCACGAACAAACTAAACGAACGACCGTCGTGACCCATAGATCTAAAAGAAGAGCAAAAAAAAATAATAATAATAATAAAAACAAAAAACAAAAAACAAAAGAACAAACAAACGGTGTACAGCACCTCGCTGCGGAGCGCGCGGTTGCTCGCAGTATAAATGAAATTGCAACACAGGCTATAAGTAATAATGTATGTATTGTTTATTGTAAATCATTAAGCACTTCACATAATTTTATTTTTTTATTTGAATGTTGATTAAAAATGATAGCTTATCTATCATAATCAACCAACACGCAAGCGGAGCCGCGGGTTTAAGTTAGTCACTATAATAAAATGAAATAGAGTAAAATAACTGAAAACGATGAATTCGAGACAGAAAATCATTAACTAAAGTATTGACTAAAGTAGTGGTCACCAAGTAAGAATACTCCCCTGAGCTGTGCTACTGAATGCCAGACACTTGCCACGCCGGTCATTTGCCACACCTGACCCTTCGCCAGGTAGATCAGGCGAGGTCCCTCCTCCTACTCCTGCTACCAGTTCCCAAGCCGCCTTCTCTTACTTGATATAGCCAATATGTAAAAGGGCACCTTCTTCGACATCTTGGCGAAATATAAAGCTTCGTTTAAATATCCCGAGATCGAAATACTTATAACTGTTGGGAAACAAATGCAATACCTTCGTCTATTTCAGGATGAAATTAGTTCTTCCAGCATAAAAACAGACCAATTACTCCAGCGTTTGTTCACTTACTGAAAATGTTCAAATGTTATAAAATGTATGCGAGTTAACGACTACTGAAACTAACCTAAGGACAATACACACACAAACACATGCGCGCGCACCCGAAAGAGGACTCGAACGTTCGACAGGCAGTAACTGCGCGATCGTTAGCAAGGCCACGCTTGCGAGATAAACAGTCCATTGCTATGAGCATAAACAAGAAAGGAACTACATAAAAATAATGCCAACGAAAAAAGAAAAAAAAAATGACTAACGGCACAGGCCATATTAACTTACTCTTTACAATCCGATATTTCTTGCGGCGAAACACCTATATATATGTATTGTATACAAGTCCACAGATTTCTTCCAATTTTTATGAAGTTTTGCACACGTAAGCTTCAATGCATGAGGAAGTTCGCCGTAAATGTTAGGATCACGTACAACACATTCTTTAGGAGATATGGCGTCAATACAATGAGATGCGCGAAAAACTGCCGCATCAAACGACAGTGTTGCACATTTCCTCCTAAACCACTGGACCGATTTCAACCCAACTTCGTGCACATATTCCTTACCGTGAGGTACGAATGCAGTTGGGGTAAGAACCATGTACGACGCATGGTTCAGGAGATACAACATCATAAACAATGCAAGAAACTGTACATAATGCGACGAGACTTTATTCACACACTGTGTGAGAATGACAGTACTTATTGAACTTTGTCTCGCTGACAACCATAACAAAATTATGAAAGGAAAAATGTTTTCGCTTATTGCTTTTCCGTTGTTCATGGACTAAAATTATGGCATTCGGTATGACGTTACACTGTATAATTTTTACACTAAAATTGTAGTCGCAGGAAATCATACACACATATAGCTGAATGTGGCCTCGAAATTGTATCACAGTACGACACGTAGTTCATGAGATATGAGCAGATAAGCAGTAACATTCATGGAAACCCGCCCCATCACGCGCCAAGTTTTAATCTAGTACTTCTTTACTACTAATTGTATTCCCAAGAGATTTTATAGACATACAGCACTTACACAAATGAATATATACCTAAAACATTATACATATAATTCAATAAATATGAGATCGTATTTGGACTAATATCTTTCTTTGTTTGGATACTGCACTTACAATTTTGTACGTCATAGAAAACAACGTTATTTATTATATATTCTTCGATAAAAATAACATCATTTTAGAAAAAGGGAAATGGTCACAGAGAGAAGGGATAGGAGAAGTACTAACTCAAGATAGGAATAAATAAATAAATATCTCGGCAACGCCGGGTTTTCAGCTAGTTAGTTAATAAAGTGTATTTGGTAAATGTTCAAACCAGTGACAGAAAATAGGTTCACTAAACAGAGGTAAGAGCATCTGTGCTTGTCAGGCCACTTAAAGTCGACATACAATTTCAAAATGTTTTGTATGAGGAAATGAAGTAGTATAGAGTGCTATGCTTGTAACGTACGCTGTTCTAGATTGTTTAGCTTTGGTATCTACAGAGTCGCAAAGCATCCTATTTTTTGACGGGAAAGGCCGTAATTCCTATGATGTGCCGTAGAACAGAAAGAAGATGTACAACTTCGAAAGTCGCAATGTAATTTGTGTACTAGCTTACAAGCGAAACTGAAAAAGACAGTTCCTGTGAATTATTATGAGCAGAGCCTATACGCAACAACCGGAATAAATTAATAACTGGCTCCTCTTAGCTACCCCCGAACTTAGGTAATAGAGTTGCTGAACAGTTCAAAGAAAACGTGTCTCATCACAAATCGGTACACGACTCATACAATTATAGATGGCAATAATTTAAATCTACCATTCGTATGTCGACAGAAATACATGTTCGAATCCCGTGGTAGATACAATAAACCCTTAGAAATTGTTCTAAATTATTTTTCAAAAATTATTTTCAACAATTACATCACGAGCCCATACAAACTGTAAATATTTTCCAAAATTACCTTAATCTATGAGCCACAAATACTCGTGAACATCACGACGGCTACATAGATTTTTGGAAACAAAGTTGTAGCGAGGCTCAATTCCGTCACAACGATATTCACCAAAATTAAACGCTAAATGTATCTATTTAAAGGGAAGACAAAACTTCGGTTGACATCTTCGTAGGAGACAGTCTCCATTTTCGAAGATATGTAAGGGAAGACCATATGTGGCTGTCATTCCAATGCCGGGCGCCGTGGTTCGGCGCGCCCGGTCAGAGGGCTGAAAGTCTTCTGTTATAATAATAATAATAATAATAATAATAAAAGCTGAGCCAAGAACACATAGAACAACAACGAACAAATACCGGAGCGTGCGGTTGCTCGCCGTCGGAGGTTCCAGTCCTTTGTCGTCCTTTGCATAAGTTATTTTAAATAGTTCGTAAACGTTGGGACTGATGACTAACGTAGCTAAGACCCTTATATTTACAAAAATTTGTAAATAGTTTCAACAGCATTCGAGCGTTCCATACCAAATGTATACTAATAATAAATCTGTAAATGTAGGCATGTCGCTGTTCACTTTAATCTTCAAAACTACTCGACGAATCGTCATGCGGTTTTTACAGAAAACATGAGAAAAGTTTCAGTCAACATATAGGAATAATTTTATCAAAATCGGATCACGAAAAAGAAAAGATATCGTAATTATAAGTGTTTTCAGTAACCGTCGTGTCTGTTTGTTCAACTATTAAAAACCTATTATCTCCAAAACTACTTCACGAACCTGTGTGGGGTTTTCATAGGCAACTTCAGTGTAACTCTGGACATCATAAAGACTTAGTTTCGTAAAAATCAGATCACGGAAAAAAATAATATCGTATTTGAAATTTTTTATCTACGACCGTCATTTCTGTCCCTTTATCTCCAAAACTACTTACCGAATTTTCATGCGGTTTTCACAAGTACCTTGAGCATATCGTGCGGTAACATAAAGGCTCCAGTAATTAAAATCGGATGAGAGAAAATAAAGATATCATAAATTAATCATTTGTTTATAAGCCATAGTGTATGTCTATTTGTTTAGGATAATGTCCAAAAGTACTACACGAACTTTCATGGGTTTCCACAGGTAAATTGAGAATATTTTGGAGAGTAACATAGGCTTCATTTCATCAAAATCGAATCAGAGGAAGGAAAGATATCGTAATTTGAAGTTTTATGTGTATACTATACTTTCAAGTATGGTGTAGTACAGCAAATCTCCAAGAGTACTAAACAAGCTTTCATTGTGTTTCATAGGTCAACTGAGAGCACCTTGGGGCAACATATAATATTCATTTCATCAAAATCAGATCAGTGGAAGAAAAGATATCGTAATTTGTAATTTCTGGTGTATGCTATCCTTGAATAGCAGCGTAGTATAGCAAAGATCCGATAGAGGGGCTGTTACTTACGTAGTATAAAATGTTCAAATGTTTTTAGAGCTTCTGGTACTTAACTATGGGGTCATCAGTCCCTAAACTTACAAACTACTTATGAACTAGCTAATACTAAAGACGGCACAAATATTCATACCCGATTGGGGAATCGAACCCCTGACCGTAGTGGCCATGCAGAACTGAGTTGCGCGCCGCAGACCGCTTGGCCACCGCGGCCGGCACTTACACAGTATACCAAATACTCACGTACAATGAGAGTAATAATTCTTTGTGTTGATAATTAACTACATAATTAATGTTTTTCTGATCAGTAAATTAATGATCTCCCTAAATCGAATATTTCGTTGCCAATGTTAACATACTAAACCGCTGCCACTGCAAGTAAAATTCAGCCCACAGGCACACTAAAAATATATATATTATTTTTAATATCTGTGTCCCACATGCCGTGCAACGCCATAAAAAGAAAAAAAGTGCTTCTTTCCGCGGGTATCATTTGAATTTAAAACATAACGACGTTCCTTCGCGCCTATCGATGTTTTCATTTACTCAGAATTCTTTGCAAGGAAACAGGAATTTATGTAGCTTCCTTTCTGATTTACGTGCGTATTTATTACATCTTGAGTCCATTCTGATCAGGAATGCCTAGAAAACAGTGTAGTACACTACAGAACAAATAGAGGCCCTTTTAGTTACAACGTGCACCAAAGAACTAATAGTTGGTGTTCCTGCATTTTTTAATTTTTTAAATTTCTTTTTCATGTTTATGCCATAGAATAGCAACGAACCACTAAAGGTGCTGTTGGTTTTGTATTGCTGAAAAAGGCAACACATGATCGTGTTGTGCGTATTCCCTCAGTAACAGAAGAATTTTGAATTAAGAGCCACAATCTTATATATGAAAATATGAACTAACATTGAACAGAGAGTTGCTGATTACACTTTGTATATTCATTTAGGAATGCCTCGAAAAACGCCATAGTACAGGAAAGGACAAAGTGAGGCGATGTTAATCACATAGTACACCAAATAATTAATTATGGCGCTGATACGTTTTTTTTCCATTCTCATAACTACGGTGTAATACACTACTTGTAGGGGTACAAATTTACTTATAACGGCGATGTTGTGTACTGATATTGGCAACGGCCGTTGAATGCTTTTCCAAAAATCAGTCACGTAGAATGAGGGGAATAATTCTTTATCTTCACGATGAAATATATAATTTATGCTGTTCTGGTCTGTAAATTAATCATCCGCCTACAGCGTAGGGCAAGGTGGTACAACTTCGACCATTTCGGACAAATGTTATTGTAACTGGAAATATATTGAGAAAAGAAATAAATTTAAAAATGACACTCGTTCTTTGGCTTTTAATCAATATGTAACACAAATATAAGACGATTACAAGTGTTAAACACAAAAATAGATTACAGAACTGAGAAAAATCGATCGAAAATGTACCACACTAGGTATAATTGCGATCACTTTCTGGTACAATTCTGATTACGGGAATCTTCCACATGAAAAGCACGTATTCCGTCAGGCACCAACGAATACTTCGTGGTACCAAACATTGCGTTTTTGGCAGCGAATCCAGTCACCCATAACTAGAAAATTTATAAGAGCGCGTTAAACTAAGTAGCTTCATTTACCTCTTAACGCGAAAAAAATTATATCTCCTTGGCACAAAGTGGTGTATTCTTGGAAAAGACAGGCGAAGCTGTAGAAACATGTTACACTACAACGCCACACAACGAGATACTATGAGACTGACAAATGGCGCGAAAACTTATGTTGATCGGAATTGTAGCTATATCGAATTTTTACCACCTTACCCTATAGTTCATTGCCAACAATAGCAAACTAAAACGCTGCCACTGCAAGTACACTACTGGCCATTAAAATTGCTACTCCAAGAACAAATGCAGAAGATAAACGTGTATTCATCGGACAAATATATTATACTACAACTGACATGTGTTACATTTTCACACATTTGGGGTGCATAGATCCTGAGAAATCAGTACCCAGAACAACCATCTCTGGCCCTAATAACTGCCTTGATACGCCTGGCATTGAGTCAAACAGAGGTTGGATGGCGTGAACAGGTACAGATGACCATGCAGCTTCAACACGATACCACAGTTCTTCAAGAGTAGTGACTGGCGTATTCTGGCAAGCCAGTTTCTCGGCCACCATTGACCAGACGTTTTCAGTTGGTGAAAGATCTGGAGAATGTGCTGGCCAGGGCAGCAGTCGAACATTTTCCGTATCCAGGGAGGCCCGTACAGGACCTGCAAAATGCGGTCGTGCGTTATCCTGCTGAAATGTAGGGTTTCGCAGGGATCGAATGAAGGGTAGAGCCACGGGTCGTAACACATCTGAAATGTAACAGCCACTGTTCAAAGTGCAGGCGATTCGAACAAGAGGTGACCGAGACATGTAACAAATGGCACCCCATACCATCACGCCGGGTGATGCGGCAGTATGGCGATGACGATTACCGATTTCACGCTTCCATTATCCGTTCACCGCGATGTCGCCAAACACGGATGCGACCATCATGATGTTTTACACAGAACCTGCATTCATCCTAAAGACTGACGTTTTGCCATTAGTGCACCCAGGTTCGTCGTTGCATACACCATCGCAGGCGCTCCTGTCTGTGATGCAGCGTCAAGGGTAACTGCAGCCATGGTCTCCGAACTGATAGTCCACGCTGCTGCAAACGTCGTCAAACTGATCGTGCAGATGGTTGTTGTCTTGCAAACGTCCCCATCTGTTGACTCAGGGATCGAGAGTTGGACGCTGCACAATCCGTTACAGCCATGCGGATAAGATGCCTGTCATCTCGACTGCTAGTGATACGAGACCGTTGGGATCCAGCACAGCGTTCCGTGTTGCTTTCCTCGACCCACCGATTCCATAATCTCCTCCTTACACGAGGCATCACAACAACGTTTCATCAGGCAACGCCGGTCAACTGCTGTTTGTGTACGAGAAATCGGTTGTAAACTTTCCTCATGTCAGCACGTTGTAGGTGTCGCCACCGGCGCCAGCCTTATGTGAATGCTCTGAAAAGCTAATCGTTTGCATATCACAGCATCTTCTTCCTGTTTTAATGGCCAAGAATGTAAAATTTAACCGAGTCCCAACGAGGTAGAAGACAAAAATATTTTTTTCTTCCTATCCGTATTCCATATGCTCTGCAATGTCATGGAAAGAAAAGAAGTGCATCTTTCGACGGGTATAACCACTAAATTGTACATAGAGTAGAAATATCTATGGAGTGAGCATTGCTTTCTGTGCATCTTCTCAACATTACGCTGTATTTACCACGTTATTTTGAGACAAAATACACTCTTTCCACACTTTTATTTGCTCTTACGGTTGGTTTTTACCGCACTGGATGCAAGGAAGCCCAACCTCCTTTTAGCAGAGCAACCACATAAAATGAAATTATATCTAAATAAATGTGGCACAGAAGCAACAAGAAAGTTGAGGAAGCGTCGCTAAAAGGGGCATTTACACATTGTTATCAGTATTAACAGAACAAAAAAGGACCAAAATAAAGTCAGCGATTAGTAAATTTTTCCAATATCACGCGACATTTCCACCTTAATGTTGAGGACACAAAATCTGTTCTGCACATCTGAATGTTCACTCTAGAGATATATCTGCTCTGTGCCTGCCACTAGAGATAATATACTCACGCGAGCGACAATCTCATCAGAAACCTCTCTGCTTTCATAATTGTTCGGTACAATATTGTGATTACAATTTGTAATTACTTACTTTTGGTGCGGACTACATTAAGATAGAGACAATTGTACTTAGAGTTATAATCCGACTGCTGAATATATAGTTCTGTTACACAAGGCAGATTTCAACTTCGTATTTACGAAGTAATCACTGCAGGACGTGGGGACATGTATTAGCTGAAAGAGTGGCTGATGCTGCTAACACAGTCAAGACAATTCACTAGAAATACTATATTTATTGGAAAGTTTTATACAGACGAGCAGCTGGCTTACTTTATCGCACATTGACACTACCATCATGTCTTATTTAAACAGACATGAACTGCATTGTTGATTGAATTATCAGACTTTCAGCATTCGTCGAGTTTGCAATAATAGGGAGCACTGCATACAGAATAACTACATTGTCCCCAGTGCAACACTGCAACATACTAATACTTAAGCATACACTTACTGTGAGAGATAAATAATTTAGTACTACACCATAGAACCAATAAATGACGAATGGAAGTGAATCTATAAAGCCCTACCCGAGGACTATCCGACACAATAGCGTAGGATAGCGAAGTGCCTCATAAAAATACAATGGTCTGGAGATTTCTTAAGGGTCCTGATTTGGAAACATTGTCCTTGCAAAGTTGTTTTAGTATTCATAATAAACATGAATAACTATATGAAATTTTAAAAGATAAAGAACTGCATAAACACTTCTTCACTGGCTGAAGGTGACAAGAATAATTAATGGAACCTCATTCTAACTTTGTAATTAGATTAAACATTTCTTTACAATTATTAATGTACAGAGGTAGTTGTGCTCGAATCTTAGTTTTGTTTGTATCAATGTTAATCATATTATTGATTTTTCTATCATGTGTTTTGAATTTTTGTGCGTTTTGATGTTGCTTACGTCTAATGTTTTGGCGAAGTATTCTGTGTCCACGGCGGACAGTTAATTTCCAATCCAGTACCCTGGAGGGGGCGGTTGTAACGCACAGACTTTCTGAGAGCACACAGTGCTTGGCCGCAACGGCTGTGCCATAAGACAGAAACATAAAGCTACATAAAATTAATCATGTTATTCCGACCACAGATTCGAGTTGCCAGTAAAATTACGAACTCCTGGATACCAATAACAGACCGGAAGGAGCCTTGATTAAAAAGTAGCAAAATTAAATCAATTTATTTAGGACGTTTTATTAATTTTCACCAACCAAGGAGCATCACAGAATGATTGCTTACTTAGAGGACAATCGAATGGAAGGGACAGAGCAATTTCTACATTACCCGTTTGGTTAATGTAAAAATTGCTCAACATGGAGAATTTCCTGTAGCCGTTAAATTTAAAAGCAAGCGGAGGCCACGCCGTGGCGGAGGGATACCAGCTTTTTCCCGCGCTCCAAACAGGTGTCCCAACCTGAGTGTCCGAGACACAGTGCCGCTCGCAACGGCTAAGCTTCCCCAACGGTTTCTCTCCCCCACCTGTAAGGTTGGCTACAGGGACTATTTTTGAACATCGGAAGCACACTGCAGTGCCGTGCCCGGGAAACAGTCACGCACCGCCATTCCGGTTGCAGAGCTTCCACGTATACACCTCGCGGACATACTAGGGCAGAAGTTAACGCCGTATTAGTAGAGCGTGACTTTGAGAACCGTCCGCGTCTGTTACAATGATGTGCCAGTGGAAGCATCCGGTACACTTACCATACAGTTTATAGTGATGTAGGCTTGGCCGTTTGGCCCCTGCTCTGGTTATAGTATTACGACTTCATGGCTAGCAACATCCCCTCTGATTCAACCACTCTCCGCTCTCTCTATGGACTGCAAATATATCGGGATAAAATATGCTTATTTCTTGACTATTTTTAGTAATTCCTTGTCCTGCACCAAGATGGTTTCGTGGCAAAATAGTCTTATTTGTGACACTATGTTAAACATACAACAGGGCTTCCTCAATTTCGTCATATCTTTCTGAATACAGATTCACCACACTTCTGCCTATTTGTTCTGTAACTTTCCCACTGTCCTCTTTACAATTAATTGCCGCGCGGCAGTAGCCGAGCGGTCTGGAGCGCCATGTTATGAATCGCGCGGCCTCCCGCGTCGGGGGTTCGAATCCTCCCTCGAGCATGGATGTGTGAGTTGTCCTTAGGTTAGTTTAACTTAGTTTAAGTAGTTTGTAAGACTAGGGACTGATTACCAAGGTAGTTTGAGTCCCATAGGATTACAAACATTTGAACATTTTTTTCAATTAAATAATCTTAAATAAGGCGACGAAGCACTTGTCAAGAGAAGAAGTACGACGCCTTTACGGTTCAAGGACAGCAGATCAGCAGGTGAGTGTAACTTCCTGTCTGAGACGAAAGGTAATAGGCTGCAACCCTTCTTGCTTCATTTTAGTTAGTAAAACTTCACAATTTACAAGTTCATCATTATGGGAAGATGAAACATTTATATAAACAGGATGATTTTGGCATAGGGTAAGGTGGTACAATTTCGACAATTTCGGACAAATGTTATTGTAACTGGAAATATATTGAGAAAAGAAATAAATTTAAAAATGACACTCGTTCTTGGGCTTTTAATGAATATGTAACACAAATATAAGACGATTATAAGTATTAAACACAAAAATAAATTACAGAACTGAGAAAAATCGATCGAAAATGTACCACACTAGGTATAATTGCGATCACTTTCTGGTACAATTCTGATTACGGGAATCTTCCACATAAAAAGCACGTATTCCGTCAGGCACCAACGAATACTTCGTGCTACCAAACATTGCGTTTTTGGCAGCGAATCCAGTCACCCATAACTAGAAAATTTATAAGAGCGCGTTAAACTAAGTAGCTTCATTTACCTCTTAACGCGAAAAAAATTATATCTCCTTGGCACAAAGTGGTGTATTCTTGGAAAAGACAGGAGAAGCTGTAGAAACATGTTACACTACAACGCCACACAACGAGACACTATGAGACTGACAAATGGCGCGAAAACTTATGTTGATCGGAATTGTACCTATATCAAATTTGTACCACCTTACCCTATACCATATTGTGAATCCGAACATGACACATGCCAACCTACACTGACACTTAACGAAAGAGCCATAGAACTCATCGATAGTGGCAGAATTATCGGGAAACCTTGGGTATTTCTTATACTTAACTACAATGTCTATGCTGACTGGTGTGGAGCATAACAACGCTATGAGACAGAATATTAGCAATATAATGTCAGCTCTATATGATAGGAAACGAAAGCGAAGAGGAAGAGAAGTATGACATACAGTGCCTTTTTTAGCGACGTAAAGTGATCCTTACCATAGAGGTTTCCAGCTGCTCATAAATTTAGTTTCCCCGTAGTATTTGTTACATAACGCATACATACTCGATATGTCACATTATTTTTGTGATTCCGGAGTTGTGTGGAAGGAAAGGTGACAGCCGCGGTGGAGTAGCCGAGCGGTCTAAAGCCCTCGCTACGGAGCGCGCGGTTGCTCGCCGTCGGAGGTTCGAGTCCTCCCTGGGCCATGGGTGTGTGTGTTGTCCTTAGGTTAGTCTACCTTAGTTTAAGTAGTTTGTAAGCTACGAACTGATGACCACGCTGTTTTGTCCGATAGATTTACAAAAATTGGAAGATTTGGAAAGGTGACAATCTTGCAGGTGGGGCAAGGCTATCATCTGCCGACTCTTCAGGGGGAGGCATACGATCAGGTAGCTGTATTGGCTCCAGGAATAGAGTAATACTCTGGTGAACAACGGTGAACTGACGGAAACGGTAAGCTAAGGGAACAGTGAAATCTCTTAATGGTCGCTCTTGCAAATGTTTGTTAAGCTTAAGGGACTTAACTGCGGGGTCATCCGTCCCTAAACTTACAAACTTATGAACTACCTTATACTAAAGACGACACAAACATCCATGCCCGAGGGGGGGTTCGAACCCCCGACCGTTGAGGCCGTGCAGAGTGTGACTGGCGCGCCGCAGACCACTCAGCCACAGCGGCCGGCTCGCTCTGGCAGATACTTAAAGCAGAGTACTTTCTTAATTTAGAAATAAATAATAAATCACTTTGTTACGGTACCATCAATTCTGAAAGACTCTACGATGTCCCATGAAATTGGGTGCATTTTATGAACAAACAATAAAGTTAATATCTTTAAAAGTACAGAAGTTAATGCTCGAAACACCTGAATATAGAAAAATTATTTTGCATGCTTCATGTCATTTCGACAAACTGTATCTTACATGATTGGTTACTACCTCACCCTAACATCATAAAAGAAATATAATTATATCTAATTCTTTAAGGATTTATTACCCTTTTATATCAGTTAATGATGGAAATATAGTCAGATCATCGTATCTTTCACAGTAAGTCTATAATTGGAAGCAGCATGATATGCACCTCTTGTCCTCACATTCGTGTAACTGTTTAATGAATACTTTACTATTTCGCCAACAACTTTACGTAAATATTGATTAATATGAGCGGTCAAGCTCATGGAGCTTGGCTCGTTTATTTACATCAAAAAGTTCAAAGTTTCTAAATCTGTGGAACCAGACTGCAGTCGTTATCAGTCCCTAGACATACAGAGAACTTTAACTTACGCTAAGGACAACACATACACCCATGCCCAAGTGAGCACTCGAAACTCCTTAGCAAGGTGGCTTAGAGCGCACGGCTATTGCTGCGCGACTTTATTCATTTATGTGTTTATTTCATGGATTATTAGTATTGCTGATAAATAGTCGTAAGATAACTGAACGTTTAAAACTTTTCTATTTAGTATTGCGCAAATGTTAAGTTAGTGTGGCAGTGGTTAAAATTTAGTCTAAACCAATCCTTCATGTTAAAATACCGGTCACTTTTGGACAGGGTGGTGATCTGCAAATGAGAGAATGGATAAGGCAGAAAAATGCTGTGGCTAAGTAAAACACTTTTACGGTTCATGGGGAGGGCTCCTTATGGCTATAGGAACACTTTATGTCTCGGCTTGTAAGAAGGAGGATCGGCCAGGGCCGCGGCGGAGTGACCGAAAGCATTGAGGGTGTATGCTCAGATGTGCGAGGCCGTTCCCCTTCGTGGGTTCGAATCCTCCTTCGGGCATGGATGTTTGTGCTATCTTTAGTATAAGTTAGTTCATAAGCAGTTTGTAAGTTTAGGGACAGATAACCTCGCAGTTAAGTCCCATAAGCTGAACGGCCACTTAGTCTGGATATTAACATTGGCAACGTCTAGTGAGTGCCAGATTAAGAACTTTAACTTTTACGATTCCATTGCGGAATGGTAACTATACAGTGTATGTGATTCTGCACGAGAATTTACGATTGTTGATGTGTTTTCCTTCAGACTAAGTTTTGATCTATTTTGAGCTAACGATTATTTCGTGTTGTATGATCGCGAAATGGACTTACTGTCTGATCATGTTCAAATGTTTGTAAAGTCTATGGGACTTAACTACGGGGTTATCAATCCCTAAACTTACAAACTACTTATGCACCAACTAAGACTAAGGACGGCACAAATATCCATGCCCGAGGGGGGATTCGAACCCCCGACCGCAGTGGCCGTGCAGACCGTGACTGAAGCGCCTCAGTCCCCTCGGCCACCGCGGCCGGCTGTCTGATCATCTTCAATGATAACTTTGTTAGGGATTTTGCTAACGTTCAGGTAACGCAATTAACGCATCTGTTCTGCTAATTTATAAGTTTTATTTTCAGTCTATTGTTTTGTTTGATTAGGGCCATTTCCCATTCAACCGAGTTATCTTCTGTAATAGAATACGAGCTCTTTCGGTTAATTATTAATATATGTCTCTTACACTAGCGAGCTTGGAAACGCATCGCAATTGCTAAATATGCATAGGAAGTGGATATATATCATACACTCCTTTCATTGATCTCTGTACCGATCACTTCTCCCATATCTATGTCTGTCTCTCACTTCGTTATCGTGTTTGACTTCTCACAGTATTAGCTACCTTAAACCCCGACGTTACTCTGGCATTTATTTATTCCGGTAATCAGTTAGTCAATGTACTCCTCGCTCCTCTCTCCGTTCATCTTCTACCTTCTCTCTCTGCCAATCTCTTCCTATCTTCTGTCTCTCTTAATCCCCTCTTATACCTGTATTTGCAAAATTACTTGCCAAATTTATGGTGATCTTTCCTACAGTGTCAGATTTTGCAGTAAGGTTACCTACGCCACGCACCAAAAGAAATGTTATGTAGACAGTGATATTTTTCTTATTTTAAAAGTTGGTCGTGCAATTTTCATCCAGATAGGAATTCAACTGTAAATTGTTGTCGAAGTTGTTGTAAATTATTTTCTGCCATGTCCCGGGAGAATTATTATGTCGTCGGGGGAGGGGGTGGGGGTTAGAGTCCTCCATCGGGCGTGGATGTTTGTCTTGTCTTTAGCATAAGTTACTTTAAGTTAGTATAAGTAGTTTGTAAGCCAAGGGACTGATGACCAACGTAGTTAAGTCGCTTAATGTTACAAACATTTGAATTCGAATTATTATGTAGACAGTCTCGTTCCTCTTGATCTGTAGGTCAAGTGTGCAAAATTTTATCGCAGCCGGATACAACTTTTGGCAGCTCATAAAATACGAATCTAATCGGAAGCGGCGATGCCTTCCTTACTAGATCACCAATTTCTGTTTCTTCCATTTTACAACTGTTCCATTATGTTTTCGCAATTCTTTTCTAAGCTACCTCGTATTAAAGCAAACAAAAAATATGTATTCAAATCGATGAGCCAATGTCTTTGTTTCAGCGAGAGTAACGCAGAGCATTTGATTTTTTACAAGTGGATATAATATTTAGAAAAATTGAAATAAAATGAAATATAGGAAAAATTTAAAAATAACAGCATGCGTTATGTAAATTTATGACAATTAGTAATCAGAAATAAATTGTAGCATCTGTATTTCAGATATGACTATATTTACATTACTTCGTTCTGCGCTAAGATAAAGAGCAAATATTCTCTTTCAAAATATGACTACGTTTTGTTTTACAGCTAAACTAACAAACGGAATGAGTGTCGTAACACTGAATTCCACATAACTCTAGTACTTAATCTCTATAAAAAGTTACTACTATCATTCATCATTTACAACAATCATTATAACAGTATATCCCCAGTTTATCTGCAAGTGTAAAAGAAGTCTGTGTTTGCAATTTGTTGGTATTTATTTCATGGTATTTTCACAAAATTGAACACATACACTTTTCAGAGAAATCACTGTTATCTTTGAGCAACTCGGAATCTGACAGAATTTAGTTGTGTTCGGTTAATAAGAGAGAGCGAAAACCTTTTAGGGATCAAGATGAAAACAGATAAACAAAAGGAAAATTGCCAGTGACGGCTTTTATTTATTTATTTATTTTTTGTTCTTGAGGTAGTGATGCTTTTCGGTCGTTTGATAATGTTCGTTATGGGTTGTTCGTTGAGAGTTTTGCTCAGTTTTTATTTCAGATGGCGTTGAACTCTCTTTCTTTTTCTCTCTTTTCATTGGTTTTTCAGTTTGATCGATCCTTTGTAGACGTTGGTTTTCGTTTTATTTTGATCGTTTCATCGTCGACTCAATTTTTTCGTTACAGAGGGCGTCGAGCACTCTGACCGATTGCCGGCCGCGGTGGCCGAGGGGATTGAGGCGCTCCAGTCACGGTCTGCACGGCCACTATGGTCGGGGGTTCGAATCCTCCCTCGGGCTTGGATATTTGTCCGTCCTTAGTCTTAGCTAGTTCATAAGTCGTTTGTAAGCTTAGGGACTGATAACCCCGTAGTTAAGTCCCATAAGTTCTACAAACATTTGAACATTTGAACTCTGACAGAACGCGCTGAGCCACTGTGCGTGGCAAGTTTCGAACCACCGTCTAACATGTTCGTCCATCACAAACCAATTCGCCGCCCATTACGCTACGGCGAACAGCTGCGAGAGTAATCTGTAATTCTCGGACCATCGATGTTACCTGATAACGCGGCATTTTTAGACACTTTATAATTCATTGTCCCAAGAACGACGATTTTTTGACAGTTTTCAGTGCCCCATTTCTTTGAAATGACAACGCTTGAAATAAGAAAATCAACAAATACACGAAGCGTATGGGAAAGAGAGTTTCTGGCAAGGTATCTGGCGAGGGAGGTCACTTCATTGGTTTCCGAACGCTAAGTGTACGCTACGTTCCTTCCAGGTTATAGTCATTCGTAACCAGTACAGGCAAAGAAAATAAACTTAGAACAAACTAGCAAAGCAAGACAGGTGATAATAATTTAACGGAAAAATAATGATATTGTGGGAGAGATTTTAAAACTATTGTTTAAAGAAGTAAAAGTTCAAAAAAGAGTACGTTTGTCAAAGCTAAAATGAAATATCAAATAATTTTGCTGGTTTTTAAAATACGGTCAGAAAGAATATTACTTGTTGAGTGCATTTATATTACCGCAATAGCAGAGTCACAATCGTACCGTCTATCATTTATTATTATTATTATTATTATTTTATTATTTTTGTCCGAAATGTTTGCAAAAATCATAAAACTACAGGCAATTCTAAAGTGGGCCGTAAAAGACGACAGGGCGATTTTTTTATTCGATGATTTGTCGATAGCATCTTTCATTCTCTCATGGAAAAATCCCTGCTTTAGAGAACTATTACATTTGTGGCTAATAATACTACCTATCCTGCTGGAAGTGCATTTGGTTTGGTACAACGACAAATACGGCGAGATCTTGAAGCCTTAATATCTTTCATAATAAATAATAGCACTAATTGATATTTAGCTATTATGTAAAATTTGACCACATAGAAAACAGAAATACTTGAGGGATCGCAGGGTCTATTAATCTGCCAGACAAATTATTCAACTGTGTACTAAAAAAAAAGACGACTAAATAATTCGTGTAGTTTGTCGACAGGTCGTTACATCAGCTGACAAGGTAAATGGACCCACCACTAACAGACTAATCAACAAGGGAAATAACAAGGGTGAACAGTTGCACTGGTACCGAAAGGACCTCAAAGCGACATATGAGTTTTGATACTGCTTTATTAACTACAAGGTATTCACGCTACACACAAAATCGCAAACATTTCTTTTCGTATTTTTGTTTTATGTATTTTTCTCTTGTTTTCTGTAAACGAAGGTATATCTGGACAATTAAAGTTAGTCGCGTACATAGAAGAGGGCTCCTCGTCATTTATGAATGATATTCCGATTTTCAGGGATCTGAGGTTCAGAAACGATGTTCGCATGTGTAGTACCAAACATGCACCTGATAGTGGATGTTTCCACGTGTAGTTGGCGAAAAATATATTGTGGATGGTATGAATAAAATCAACGATATAGTTCCCCATTCTAATTTATTCATTGAAAAGTCTATAATATGTAACTCCACCTATGTGGTCACAATTCTCACAATAAAACGGGCATGGTAACATTATGAAATCAAAATCTTTTTTCTGCCGTTTCATCTAAATTAGAGCGAGAGTGAATGAATGAGTCAGGAAGTTAGCTGTAAGTATCATCACATCCCGAAAATGCGTGAATTTGCAATGCTTTAGTAGATTTCTCTGTCATTTATTTTGCGCTGGGCGAAATTTAGGAAAATTAAATATAGCTCACTTACTGTCAGCTGTCACTCCATTGGAGTAACAGGTTTGTTGACGTACGCAATACTGAAAAATTCGACTATTACTTTTTCTCGCTGCCTGTACTGAGCGGCCAACCACTGGATGAAATGACTGGTTTTAGCAAACCTGCAGTAGAGCAATGAGAATAGTAAACGGGTACAAATGTCTTCGTGGATCGCAGCGACAGGCAGAATTAGCACAATAACGCGTGAACGAGAGACGAAGGGAGCAGACGAGAGAGGGATAGGCGCTGTGGCCCTTTCCAGGAAGAGAAGGCAGGCTCGAATTGGCGGACCACGGACGCGGCGTGAACTGCGTGCAAGCGTCACGTAATGAGATAGAGCGGAGAGTTATGGGGGTTCGCCACCTCGGGCCCCACCTCTGGCAGAGCTGCGTGAGGTCGCACTCTGGAATGACCAGAAACAAGGACATATTAAAGGACCACGCCTCTGTGTGGCTGCGGAACTTTCAGTCACAACTTGACATTCAGCAGCGTTGTTATGTTCGGTAGCTTCCTGAGAAGGCAGACAATCCATGATGCCCACATTGAGGTAATCATGGACGAAAGGATTTTTGAATCTGGATCATAAGTGAATGCACTTTACACAAAAATGCTGTTAATTTACATCAACAGAGAATGTTTAAATATTTGTAAAATACAGGGATCAAACTGCTGAGGTCATAGTTACCTAGACTTACAAACTTATAAACACACATACTCATGTCCGAGGGAGGACTCGAACCTCCGACGGAGAGCGGCCGCGTAATTCGTGACAACGCGCCTTAGACTGCACGGCCACGGTTCACACCTACAGGTCACGCAGAGTTGAAATCAAACAATTTTCAGATTATCTAACGTGGGGGAATACGAAAATCTTCGTTAGAGCTCTTACATAACTTATTTATCTTTTGTCTGTATATGGGCGAGAGTCAACAAAATGTTTTCGCATTCGGAGGAGAAAGGTGGTGACTCAAATTTCGTAAATGGTTTTCGCCACAATGTAATATGCATTTGTTTTTGTCATTGCTACTCGAGTTCACGTTTCACATTGGTGACACTTTCTGCACTGTAACTTGTACAAAACGAGCTGACCATCTCGGTAATCTTTCAACGTTGTCCGTCAATCCTGTCTGATAAGGATCCAGTGCAATGCAGAAATAATCCAGTGGCGTTGTGTAGACTCTCTCTGTAGTGGAGCTGCTGCGTCTTCTAGGTCTTACGTTAATTTTTTCTTAATACTAACTATGAGGTATATCAGTCAAAATTGCCCACGTGCAGGTAAATTGATCCACTGGAGTAAGCAGCCTCACGTGGTTTCTTCTTGAGGCTTTGCAAGTCGTCAGTTTTAGTAGTACACCTTCGCTCCATGCCTAAAACTAGAATCTTCGCCAGTCATCAGTTGAATTCGATGCATATAGCTGTTCGTATGCTACATCACATTCATGACGTCTTTATTAGCAGACACCGAAAAGTGTACAAAGCTATGTCCACATTAATTGTATGTTTCCACTTCTATTCAAGACATCCGCTGATACTTGCATGCACACAAAGAAAGTGAAACTGAAGGACGTGAATATCTTTTCGCGTGATATGCATACATTCCACATCAAGTAGATATCTTGTGGATCCTCTGAACACTTCATGGCATAATCGTTCCACTATTCAAAGTTAATGTCACAGGACGCCAGTAGAAAACATTACTCTCTATGGCAGTCATTCATATGTAGATTAACACCACGATATTGCAGATACAGTGAAACAAATTACTGCGTCTTTAAAGCTTGTAAACTCTTCTTCATTCCAATAAGTTACATTTGAAAAGATTTACTACTGTCTTTGGAATTAAATAAATTATTCAGTAATACTTCACCACAGTTAAATACTGTTATGAACAAGTCTTTGAAAGCACTATGGGAACTCCTACAGTTCTATAGCAGCTTGAAGTACGTTTGCTCCCTGCATGTTTTTTTTTTCTTTTCTTTTCTTATTATTTTTTTCACATCTGAAAAAGTCGTTCCTGTGACGAGTACATGCATACCCGGTTGTTTAACTAACCTGATGAACACAAAATGATTAAAAACCGTAAAAGCTGTAAGGAAACATCTATATTTTCTGTTTATTGCCATCAATTACTCTGTACTCTTGACTGAACTAATATATATGACATATATATGGCATATATATGACATTTATGACATAATGAATTATCTCGTTCTGGAATTAAACCATCCACTTATAGCTATTGCAAACAAAGCATATCTTACATGCCTTAGTGACACACTTATAAAATACGATTGTGATATTCACAATTAACCAGGCATAAAGTAGTTCGAAATATCAAAGTTCACAAGGGTCAGTTCGCAAATCTGAACTTGACATTAATGACTTCTTAGTCTTTCAAAATGAACCGGAAAACCTGTCAACATCCTCATTTTAACCTTCAGTTACCAGTAATAAAGTGTAATGATGTAAATAAATGTGGCATAGATACGAACCCAATACCTAATTGGTTGGTAACTATAAAGGCACCTATCGTTGTTGTTGAAAATACATGGGGCGACATTAAAAATGGAATATAATTTTCATATTTTCCACTAATTATCCCGTATAAACTTTCTAGAACGCCAAATAAAAGTATGAATGTTTTTGTTCTGGACCAGGAGTCGAACCGACATACGAACTTTTCGTGGAGATGTAGATGGGTGTGCAGTCATGAAAAAAAATCGGAAATATTTAACTGTATTATTCCCAGAGGGTTAAACACCGCGAAAAAAGAGATCCAAAAATGAATTCTGCTCCAGCACCAAAATTTTCCATCTCAATATAAGATCAAATAAGAGCCCTATGACCTTGAACGGCCAATATGTTATTAAATAAAGTGTCGAATATCACAGAAATCATTTTGGTGACAGGGTTACTGATTGCCGCATATTCTGCCTGTTAGTGCCAAACGTCACCGGCTCTTTCCTAGTCCCTTACGAGCTGATATGCGGATTTTGAAATATGGTGCAGCAGAGTTGAAGCAGATGTGATTGCGCCGTTTAATATTAGATGCTCGAAGGGAAAATAAAGCCCACATTGCACATATCAACATAAAAGCGTAATACGAGAGCAGTCCGCCCACATCTACCAGGCACGTCATTATTTTGTAACATAACGTGCGCTTAGCGTACATATTAGAGAGGATTAAGACAATACAACTCTCAATTAAATGCTGAGTTACAAGTACGCTTGTGACACAGAAATTATGCTATTCTTATATAGGAGGGATGCAAAAGCTTTTCTTGCCATCATATATTGATATATAGCCTTTCTGAAATATCCACTAATTCAACGCATTTATTAGTTTCAGAAATGACATTTCAGAACGTGCAGGTAACACATATTTCGATTATTAGGCAGTCTCGTTATTATTGTCTTTGTAGCGCTGCTGGTGAACTTGTATTTGACAGGAATTTAATGCCATTTACACATCTTCATAATCAGTTGTCCATCTATCAAGAAAATTCTTTCCTATACTAAACTACAATTGAAAGATGGTTTGGAGTCACCTTTAAAACGAAACCAGAAAGAAATCGATAATCTGCCTGAGAAATATCGTACTGTTTCAGATACTGTGAGAGAATACCGTAGTGGAATCAGTTATACAAATTTCGACAGAAATATGTTATATTGTAACTCTATTTATTTTGAAGCAGTATACTTGTAGCTGTACAAAATGTAAGGGGAAAATCTAAGTAGCTCTCTTAGGTTGTTTGCAGATGACGCCGTCATTTATCGTCTAGTAAAATCATCTGAAGATCAAAACCAACAGAAGAACGATTTGAATAAAATATCTGTATGGTGTAAGAATTGGCAGTTGACTCTAAATAATGAGAAGTGTGAAGTCGTCCACATGAGTACGAAAAGAAATCCGTTAAACTTTGTTTACATGATAAATCAATCAAATGTGAAGGCCGTAAACTTCACAAAATACCTAGGAATTACAATTACTTCTGACCTTAATTGGAAAGAACACGTAAATAATGTCGTGGGAAAGGCGAACCAGAGACTGCGTTTTATTGGCAGAACCCTTAAAAGGTGCAACAGAACCAGTAAAGAAACTGCATACACTACGCTTGTCCGTCCTTTTATAGGATATTGCCCATCCTTATCAGGTGGGTTTGACGGAGTACATCGAAAGACTCCAAAGAAGGGCAGCTCGTTTCGTATTGTCACGATACAGGGGAGACAACGTTACTGAAATGATACAGGATCTGGGATGGAAAATATTACAACAACGGCGTTTATCGCTGCGGCGTGGGCTACTTACGAAACTACAATCGCCAACATTCTCCTCCGAATGCTAAAATATATTGTTGACTCCCACTTACATAGGTAGAAATGATCATCAGAATACGAGAAATCAGAGCCCGAACGGAGAGATTCAGGTGTTGATTCTTCCCGCGCGCTATTCTAGAATGGAATGGAGATAAAATAGTATAACGGTGGTTCGATGAACCCTCTGCCAGACACTTAAAAGTGATTTGCAGAGTATCCCACGTAGATGTAGATGAAATATGACCAATTACAGGACTCGCTCCATGTACCAAAGGAGCCATTCACATCACCGGATCCGCGCGCATTACCGCGTGGTTTAAGGCATAGCCCCGACGGAGCGACCGAGCGCATGGAGACGTTATGCTGCGATGCACGAGCCCGTTCCCCGTCGGGGGTTAGAATCCCCCATCGGGCATGGATGTTTGTGTCGTCTTTAGTATAAGGTAGATTTCATAAGTAATCTGTAAGCTTAGGGACTGATGACCACGCAGTTAAATCCCTTAAGCTTAACAAACATTTGGACATTTTTGAAAGAGTAGGGGAAGTCTTTTGAGCGGTTCTCCAGTTCAGTAGTTGTTTTTATGCATTAAGCAAACTGTAGATTAAATATACCATTCATCCGAGTGATTTGTTTTTCAACCATCACTAGATGCAATTAACAATAATAACTGTCGGTTATTGAAGCTTTGCAGCCGCTTACAGTACAGTCAGCAATATACAATATCTCGCAACAGATTTGTTACGTGTACTGTAATATTACTAACTACACCGAATCGCTACTACAAGCCTACGCCTACAGAATTGTGCCCCTCCGAGAGGATTTAAATTTGACCGCGTGTGATCCTAATAGATGAAAGCATCGGAGGTCACCTTCGTTTCACAAAGATATATAGTACTAGAAGAGACGATAATATTGAAACCACAAGGAATCAGAAAGTTTTTAGTTAAAGAGCAAAACAGCCCTATTTGTTTTAATTACGGTCGCCAGTCCCTATAGACAATAATTAACTATTTGATTTATAGTCTGAATGTAACATGCGGTAAGAAAAAAATGTTTCTTTAATAATCTGATAAAACGGATTGGCAAAACAAACTTTAAAAGCAATACGACTTAAAACTGTCACTTTTGTGCATGTTAGACAGCATCATAGCAATCTACACCTTAATTTAGCAAAATAGAAGAATCGTTAATCTATTTACTATTCGGCGTTATACTACAGCAACTTTTTAAAGTTGTGAATAATGAGCTTACTCTTGGTAAGCAAAATAATAAAATGATAGATATTTCATTTAGGCCTATTCCAAATTACAGCAAATTAACATCAGAACACCCACTATTCTGTCTAAATTTTGTAAAGTAATTGTAATAGACCACCCCCATGAACCACAGACATTGCCGAGGTGGGGTGGCTTGCGTGCCTCAACGATGCAGATAGCCGTACCGTAGGTGCAACCACAGCGGAGGGGTATCTGTGGAGAGGCCAGACAAACGTGTGGTTCCTGAAGAGGGGCAGCAGCCTTTTCAGTAGTTATAGGGGCAACAGTCTGGATGATTGACTGAGCTGGCCTTGTAACATCAGCTAATGTGGCTTTGCCACACAGCTACTACGAACGGCTGAAAGCAAGGGGAAACTACAGCCGTTACTTTTCCCGAGGACATGCAGCTCTACTGTATGAAAATATGATGATGGCATCCTCTCGGGTAAAATATTCCGGAGGTAAAATAGTCCCCCATTCGGATCTCCGGGCGGGGACTACTCAGGAGGATGTTGTCATCAGGAAAGACAATACTGGCATTCTACGGGTCGGAGCGTGGAATGTTAGATCGCTTAATAGGGTAGGTAAATTAGAAAATTTAAAAAGGGAAATGGATAGGTTGAAGTTAGATATAGTGGGGATTAGTGAAGTTCGGTGGCAGGATGAACAGGATTTCTGGTCAGGTGAGTACAGGATTATAAGTACAAAATCAGTTGGGGGTATCACAGGAGTAGGACTGATAATGAATAAGAAAATAGGAATGCGGGTAAACTACTATGATCAGCACAGTGATCGCATTATCATTGTCAAGATAGATACGAAGCCAACACCGACAACAGTAGTACAGGTTTATATGCCAACTAGCTCTGCCGATGATGAGGAGATCGAAGAAATATATGAGGAGCTAAACGAAATTATTCAGACAGTTAAGGGAGAGGAAAACTTAATTGTGATGGGAGACTGGAATTCGGTAGTAGGAAAAGGAAGAGAAGGAAAAATAGTAGGTGAATATGGACTGGGCAGGAGGAATGAAAGAGGAAGTCGCCTGGTAGAATTTTGCACGGAACATGATTTAATCGTAACAAACACGTGGTTTAAGAATCACAAAAGAAGGTTGTATACGTGGAAGAGACCAGGAGACACCGGAAGGTATCAGATAGATTTTATAATGGTAAGACATAGATTCCGGAACCAGGTTATAAACTGCAAGACATACCCAGGGGCAGATATAGACTCTGACCATAACTTGTTAGTTATGAACTGTAGGCTGAAGCTGAAAAAACTGCAGAAAGGTAGGAAAATAAGGAGATGGGACTTAGATCAATTGAAGGAAAGTGAAGTTCTGGAGAATTTCAGAGGGAGATTTAGGCAACAATTGACAGAAACAGGGGGAAATACAACAGTAGAAGAGGAATGGGAAGCATTGAGAGATGAAATAGTGAAGGCAGCAGAGGAAAAAATAGGTAGAAAGGCAAGACCTACAAAAAATCCTTGGATATCACACAAAATACTAAATTTAATTGATGAAAGGAGAAAATATAAAAATGCAGTAAATGAAACAGGCAAAAGGGAGTACCGACGACTAAAAAATGAGATTGACAGGAAGTGCAAAATGGCTAAGCAGGAGTGGCTAGAAGCCAAATGCAAATCTGTAGAAGAATATATAACAAGGGGAAAAGTAGATACCGCCTACAGGAAAATAAAAGAGACATTTGGGGACAGGAAAAGCAGCTCTATGAATATCAAGAACTCAGATGGGAAACCAGTTCTCAGCAAAGATGGGAAAGCTGAAAGGTGGAAAGAGTACATAGAGCAGCTCTACAAAGGAAATGAACTTAGAGACGATGTTGTAGGAAGGGAAGAGGAAGTAGATCAAGATGAAATAGGAGATACTATACTGAGAGATGAATTTGACAGAGCCTTGAAAGACCTAGGTCAGAACAAGGCCCCAGGAGTAGATGACATACCCTCAGAGCTACTAAAGTCTCTGGGAGAGCCAGCCATGACAAGACTATTTGAACTGGTGTGTAAGATGTATGAGACAGGCGAAATGCCCTCAGACTTTAAGAAAAATGTAATAATCCCCATTCCAAAGAAATCAGGCGCTGACAGGTGTGAAAATTACAGAACAATCAGTTTGATAAGTCATGGTTGCAAAATTTTAACACAAATTATCTACAGGAGAATGGAAAAGCTGGTAGAAGCTGACCTCGGGGAAGATCAGTTTGGATTCAGGAGGAATGTTGGAACCCGGGAGGCAATACTCACTTTACGTCTTATCCTAGAAGATAGATTAAGGAAAGGCAAACCTAAATTTTTAGCTTTTGTAGATTTGGAGAAAGCATTTGACAATGTTGACTGGAATACACACTTTCAAATTCTGAAGTCAGCAGGGGTAAAATATAGGGAAAGGAGAGTTATTTACAACTTGTACAAAAACAAGACTGCAGTTATTAGACTCGAAGGGCATGAAAGGGAAGCATCAGTTGGGAAGGGAGTAAGACAGGGTTGTTGCCTTTCTCCGATGTTATTCAATTTGTACATCGAGCAGGCGGTGGAGGAAAGCAAGGAAAAATTTGGAATAGGGATTAAAGTTCAGGGAGAAGAAATAAAAACATTGCGTTTTGCTGATGACATTGTATTTCTGTCAGAGACAGCAAAGGACCTGGAAGAGCAGTTGAATGGAATGGACAGTGTGTTGAAGAGAGCGTATAAAATGAACATTAACAAGAGCAAAACAAAAATAATGGAATGCGGTCTTAGAAAATCAGGCGATGCTGAAGGAATTAGATTAGGTAACGAAACAATGAAGGTGGTAGATGAGTTTTGTTACTTGGGTAGTAAAATAACATGCGATGGTCGCAGTACAACGGATATAAAATGCAGAATGGCAATGGGAAGAAAAGCATTTTTGAAAAAGAGAAATTTGCTAACATCGAATATTAATTTAAGGATAAAGAAGTCTTTTCTGAAGGCATTTGTGTGGAGTGTTGCCTTGTACGGGAGTGAAACATGGACGATAAGCAGTGCGGACAGGAAGAGAATAGAGGCTTTTGAAATGTGGTGTTACAGAAGAATGCTGAAGATTAGGTGGGTAGATCGCATAACTAATGATGAGGTACTGAACAGAATTGGAGAGAAAAGGAATTTTTGGCATACCTTGACTAAAAGAAGGGATCGCTTGGTAGGACACATTCTTAGACATCGGGGAATCGTAAATTTAGCATTGGAGGGAAGTGTCTGGGGTAAAAATCGCAGAGGGAGACCAAGAGACGCGTATAGTAAGCAGATTCAAGTGGATGTGGGTTGCCGGTCTTATGAGGAGATGAAAAGGCTTGCTCAGGATAGAGTAGGGTGGAGAGCTGCATCAAACCAGTCTCCGGACTGAAGACCATAACAACAACAACATTGTAATAGAAAGTCTTTTAAGGAACCTAGTCCCAACATATATTAAGCACTAGTATTTTTACTTTTTCCTTGACTATAAAGATAGATTCCGCTTTTCACTGTCTTAATTTTGTAAAGTAATGGTAACAGAAAATCTTGTAAGAAAAATAGTCCCGACATACGTTAAGCACTACTGTGTTTACTATTTCTTTGATTATAAAGATATATTCTGTTTTTCATTGTCTTACTTGCATAATAATAATAATCTCTCAGTAGTGCAAGGTCTTATTTTAAAAGCAAACACACTTTTAAAATGAGGTTCCTAAATATGATAAGCTACCTTTCAATAAACTGAAACAACTACGTACTTCACTATTGCAATCAAGAAACTTTACGACTCTGTTGATTGAGTCATTCTTTAGTTAAATTTAAGTAAATACTTTAAAAATGCAACAAACAATGAAAACGTTTGTTCTTGGTGGAGATGAAATGGAGCAGTAGCCTACACTTTACATTAATCTCCACTATATGATCATGCAACAACAATCAATATACCTTCTTGCACTCTATAAAATTGTTATTATTTTTAATTGTTATATTACTGGGTCACTCGGAATATTTCACTTTAAATAAGGAAAGGGCCCTACATAGGTTAATGGCATAGAACAATAACAGCTGAACAGCTCTGTTTACAGTTTATGAAGCTGTTTATTCACGAAATTTACAAATGTGAGGTTCAGGCTGTTATTACAGTACTAAAAATAGTGTACTTTGCCTGTAATGGAAGCTTGGCCCTGCAGTGCAGTCAGTTGTGGCGTAATATACTCCATTACTCGCTCTTGAAGCATCTTGAAGCATGTGGCCAAATTTAGTCTTCTTAGCGTCGAAATAATTTCAATAATATGTCACAAATATTATGTCAGTAAATATTTTGAAAAATCTTCTCCATCAGAGGCCATTTTACTGCTCTTCTTAAAAATATAGCCTCAAGCAAATAGCCACAAGACACAAGCACTGTTCACTCATCAGCGTCCAAACTACGACTCTCTAGCAACTAAGTTTTTCGCCGTGCAAACCGGCCATCTGGCGCGCTTTTTCCACCTTCTGCTTCCACGTCATCATTCTCCTTTGAAGGGGGAATGCCCCCCATATCTTACATGCGAATATTATTTACAAAATCCCTAAGCCGGAACCTCTACAATATTATCAATTTACACAATATTTTACATCGTAAATAGTATGAAGCCAACAATGTTTATACATACTTTAGATTAGTAGCTTACACATTTTCAATAGCGTAAATCTCATATCTAAAGATAATGTTTACAGATACCTACAAGTGCCGTAAGAAGAAACTTTGAGAAGAGTTTAGAAACAAATGGGACATTGAGTGGCAAACAACAATAAACGGGGGTAGCACTAAACAGTATTTTCCTACGACCCGACGTAGTTGGCGTTGCTTTCTCGTAGTTTCTATCCCAATTGCTTCACATTAACAACCCCTGTATCGTATTACAATATTCACATAATAATTACCAAAGTTTAATTCATGCAACAGCCAAATATTTTAAATATTATGACACTTGCCCTTGGAACTAATTCAATAGACAACTGTTATTTCAGTTTTATCTTAAAAGGTACCAAAAGTAATTAAAACACTTTTAAGATACAGGCTGTGCGCATCAACGTGTCTCTCGATACACTTTCTCCTCGGCTGTTGCTTGGAGGTCACGACTGAGATCAATACTTACAAACTAATTAGGAATTGTTTTGGGTGATTTCCAGACGAGTTTGCTTATGGAACAAATTATTTACGTTTCATGCAGAAATGTTTGATTAACCCGCGAGGACTCGCGCGTGAGCATTTTGCTCGCAGTAATTTTCAAACAATCGGCATTTTATCAATTGTAAATAGTCAGATATGTGTGTTTTCTTATGAACGCAACTGTAAATACTTATTTAGACATATTAAGTTCATTACAAACTGTTCTTTGACTCTCAGAAAATTGTTGTACACGCGATCGATCGCGTAACTTTTTAAGGCGCGAGTTCTCGCGGGTTAATTTCATTAGCCTTTCATCTTCTAAATTCCGTGCCTTACCAAGATTGAAATTTTCAAGTTACTAACATAACTTCATCTCGCTTGACGAAGATCAGTTTTGTAAGAAGGAACAGAAAAATAACGTAAACGATACGAGAAGATATTCAATTAAATCTGTAACCAGATTTGCTTCACTGTGTCTATGCGGAATGAAAGGAAAGTTGGAAATCATTTGTTTTCTCAGATAATTATTGACTGAAATGAAAATGCATATACAAAACTTTATTTTCCCTTTATCTGGATAAACACAACTGCCAGATACATTCAAGGGGAAAAAAAGACTTGTATAGGCACGCGTATGCAAACACATAGATATGTAAACATTCAGAAGTCGGCGCTGCGATCGTGAACGCCTATATAAGATAACAGGTGTCTGGCGCAGGCTATAGATCGATTACTACTGATACAATGCCAGGTAATAACGATTACGTGAGATTGAACATGGTCGGCGCAGGAGATATGGAACACAGCATTTCCGGGGTAGCGGTGAAGTGATTTACCCGTACGAGTGACCCTTGAAAAATCCTGCAAGTTGGGCACCAACGACAAATAAAAATAATCGTTCAATGTTACAGAAGTGCAACCATTCCGAAAACTGCTGCGGATTTCAGTGCTGGGCTATCAACAAGTGTATCAATCCAGTCGACGGGACGTCGTCGGTATGGGCCTTCGGAGCCGAAGGCCCAATCGTATAACTTCGCTGTGCGTTAACATCGTCATTGGACTGCTGTTGACTGGACACATGTTGGCTGGTCTGACAGTTTATATTGTATCTAATGGATGAACATGCGTGGGTATGGACACAATCTCATGATTTCATGGAACTTGCATGTCAGCAGGGGACTGTTCATAGTGGTGGGGTTTCCATAATAGCGTGGGACCCGTTCAGTTGGAGTGATACGGGATTCATTATACGTCTAAATACAACTCTAATAGATAATGCGTACTTACGCATCGTGGCTGATTTTCTGCATCCATTCATGTGCATTGTGCATTTCGACGCACTTGAGAAATATCAGTAGAACAATAAACAGCCTATAAATCCAGTATTGCTACTGACTGGTTCCAGGATCACTCGTTCGCGTTTAAACACCTTCGCTGACCACCGAACTCCTCAGACATGAACATTACCTAGCATATCTGGGATGCCGTACAATGTTTAGAAGTGATCTCCACTCCCTCGTGCTCTTACGAATTTATAGACAGTCCTGGAGAATGCATAGTTTCAGTTTCCTCCAGCACCGCTTAAAACATTAATCAAGTCCGTGCCACATTGTGTTACGGCAGTTTTGCATGCTCGCAGGGATCGTGCACGATATTAAACAGTTTCAATACTTTATTTCATTTATTAATTTTTTTTCCTTCTGACGTATAATTGTCCTGGAGAAAAGCAATCTTTTTCTACATTTTGACCACGTACTAACCACCCTATCTATCTCTTCCTCTGTCGCTCTCTCTCCTTTCCTCTCTTCGCCCTCCCCCCTCTGCCTATCATCTCCTCCTACTTACACTACCTCTTACCACGCCACCTCCTCCTCCTACATGTCATCGTCTTCGACTTCCTTCTCTACCTTCTATCCATCGAGCATCTCTGCCCACCATCTACTTTCCTTCCTCCTGTCCTCCATGCTCTCGCCCCTCCTCTCTCGGATCATATCTTCCTCTTCCTCCTTCTCTCTGTGTATTTCTTCTCACAATTAACGACATAAAAACTATGAATTAATTTCATATTGTTAGTTACGGATTCCAAGTGATAATTAGGTTACTTTTACATAAAAGTACGCAAAATGACTGATACAATAATCAACGTTATCTCCAGTCTTCATTAGTACGATATATTAATTTTAAAAATGTTCATTGGTTTGTAAATCTTGGTTATTAGTTCCTAGCTTAAAAACTACTTAAACCAAGTTAAACTAACCTAAGGACAGCACATACACCCATTCCCGAGGGAGGACTTGAACCTCCGACGGCGAACGGCTGCGCGCACCACAGCACGGGGCCTCAGTGCGCACGGCTATTCCGCCACGTCCGTTTTAATTTCCACTGCTGACAACATCATCTGCGAAGGAGTTGTGGGAATGTGGTTGACCGTTGCACATGTTTCACTGCTGTTGTTGTTGTTGATGGTTTTGAGGGTGCCGGACGCGGTGGCCGAGGGGAATGAGGCGTTCCAGTCACTGTCTGCACGGCCACTACGGTCGGGGGTTCAAATCTCCCCTCGGGCATGGATATTTGTGCCGTCCTTAGTATTAGTTAGTTCATAAGTAGGTTGTAAGTTTAGGGACTGATGACCCCGTAGTTAAGTCACATAAGCTTTACAAACATTTGAACATCATTTGTTTTGAGGGGACTAAACAGTTAGGTCATCAGTCCCTGTTTTACTGCATATGACCATATAAATATGGACGTCGCTAGAATGAGATTTCGCGAAACGTTGTATCTCTAGGTTATCATTTCTACCGTACCACCGTATCGGTACACGGTGAGATGTCAGTACTTCAGTTTTCCAAGTTCACTTGTCATTAATGTTGCTGATTTCTATGTGTGATAGAGAAGGTACCATCAGCATTATAGAGACAAAATATTTATCTCCTTTACAACTCTTAACGGATACGTACACACATAATTTTTAATTTCAAATTTTGTTAGTTTCTCTGACCTTTTTTTTGTAATCATCCCTTTCTCTCTATCTCTCTTTCTCTCTCTCGATACGGGGTAAGGACAACCTACGACACGCAGTTTAGGAGAAATGACGTCATAAACAATCATCATGGGGCATTGTTCCATATGTCCTCCTAAACTAGTCGACCAATTTGCCCGAAAAGTAGGACAGATACTCTTTAATATCAGGAAACAATCATCATGGGCTTACACTGCATACGACACATAGTGCAGGAGACGAGAGGTTATAGAAATGAAAACTCTCCCATCATGCGATGCATGAATTACTAGCTTTTAGTCATCCACTATTTGAGAATGAAAGCACTTCGCGACTTGCAACAAACTTTACATCTAACTTCACACCGCCGGCCGCGGTGGCCGAGCGTTCTGCGGCGCGTCAGTCACAGTCTGCACGGCCACTACGGTCGGGGGTTCGAATCCCCCCTTGGGCATGGATATTTGTGCCGTCCTTAGGATAAGCTAGTTGATAAGTAGTTTGTAAGTTTAGGGACTGATGACCCCGTAGTTACGTCCCATAAGCTATACAAACATTTGAACATTTAACTTCACTCCTTTAAGAAACTTTTCCTCGCTGATGCCAATTCTGTATGTTTAAACGAAAGAAGGATATTGGGTACTATTTTTCCGCTGTTCTTGCAGTAAAACTATGGTTTTTAAGGTTTTATTTCTATACTGCTAATTGTATACGAAATAAATTTTACAGACCACACTCATATCTCTGAATGTACTTCCGAAATTATATCACAGAACGACCCATAGTTATGAGGTATGAAGTCAGAAAGAAATTGCATCTTGAAAAATCGCCCCATCAAGCTTGAGATGTCGATTTATTTCGCCTTTACTACTTACTTAATTCCTGAAATATTTTGCAGACAGTGTGGACATACACCACTGAATGTACCTTCAAAGTGGTATCACAGTGTAACATACATTTCAAGGGATATGGTATCTCATAAATGTATTTAAGCATGCAAATCTGCTTCAATATTCATTATGCTGTAATTTATTGCGTCTTTACTACCAACTCCATTCGAAATAAATTTCTGACACAGTTGCCAAATATTCCACTCCACCTGGAAAATTATGTCATTGTATGACACACAGTTAAGGAGATATGACGTCATAAAGATTGAGCGTCAGGAAAACGAAACTTAAATGTATAGAGTTTAGGGTACAAAGCGATGGACAGGAAGGGAAGTACGAGCTGGTTTAACATAATAAAGGAATCAATACACGCTCGGAAAAATCCTAGACCTGACGCTATTTAATATTAAAAATCAGTACTTTCGTTATCAGAGATTATGATTATACAGTGATACAATGACTGAGATATGTAGACTCCACATCTGTTTGTCCTTATAGTGTAGCGGTTCTTTCCCTAAATCCTCGTTGTAATATTAGAAATATTTGTTTCAAAGGACGCGGCCGTTTTCCGTCAACATTCTTAAAGAAATTAATCCGCCCTTGTGTTCCATTTCTAATGCTCACTCATCTGGGCAACTGAAACGAAACACACGCAGATGCGTGTAGCACTTACCTTAAAAGCATAATTCAGCAACTCCTGATAGCCTCTGGAATAATATTACAATAAGCTGTGTCCAGTAAGGTATTTTCGGTCTCAGCTGAATATTTAACATACAGGACTGTTTTAACAACTGAAGCTCTGTAACTGTTGTTGTTATGGTCTTCTGTCCACAGACTGGTTTGTTGCAGCTCTCCACCCTAGTCTATCCTGAGCAAGCCTCTTCATCTTTTCATAAGAATGGCAGCCCACATCCATTAGAACCACTTTACTGTATTCGTCTCTAGGTCTCAACTCTGCGATTTTTCCCCACACACTTCCCTCCAACGCTAAATTCACGATTCCTTTGTGTCTAAGAATGTGTCCTATCAATCGAGCCCTTCATTTAGTCAGGGTATGTCAAAAATTCCTTTTCTCTCCAATTATGTTCAGTACCTCCTCATTAGTAATGCGATCTAGTCACCTAATGTTGAACCTTCTTCTGCAGCACCACATTTCAAATGCCTCTATCCTCTTTTTGTCTATTAAATATTTATCGCGTATGTTTCACTCCTGTAGAAGGCAACAGTCCACACAAATGCCTTCCGAAAAGACTTCCTTACACTTAAATTAATATTTGATGTTAGTAAATTCCTCTTTCTCAGAATCACTTTTCTTACCATTGCCATTCTGCATTTTATATTCTCTGTACGTCGACCGTCGTATGTTATTTTATACCCAAGTGAACAATCTCATCTATCACGTTTATTGTTTCTTTACCTAATCTAGTTCCTTCAGCGTTACCTAATATTCTTAGACTGCATTACTTTACCCTAGTTTTGCTCTTGTTAGTGTTTATTTTGTACAGTCCATTCCATTCTGTAGCTCTTCTAGATCCTTTGCCGTATCTGAAAAAATTACAATGTCATAAACAAAACACAGTGTTTTTATTTCTTCACCCTTCTCCAAATTTTTCCTGGCTTTCCTTCACAGCTTGCTCAATGTACAAATTGAATAACATTGGAGAAATGCTACAATCCTGACTTATCCCTTCCCAACCAATGCTACCCCTTCATGCCCTTCCACCCTAGTAATTGCGGACTGGGTTTTGTACAAGTTCTAAGTAACCCTTCGTTTCCTGTATTTTGCCCCTGTTACTTCAGAATTTGAAATAGTGTATTCCAGTCAATATTGTTAAAAGCTTTCTCCAAATCTACAAAAGCTAGAACTGTAGGTTTGCCTTTCCTTAATATATCTTCTAAGATAAGTCGTAAAGTGAGTATTTTCTCCCACGTTCCTACGTTTCTCATGAATGCAAACTAATCTTCCCCGGGGTCAGCTTCAACCAGCTTTTCCATCGTTCTGTAAATAATGTGTGTTAAAATTTTTCAACCATGACTTCTTAAGCTTACGGTACTGTAATTTTGACACCTGTTGGCGCCTGATTTCTTTGTAATGTGGATTATTACATTTTTATTGGAGCGCCCGAGGGTATTTCACATGTCTCAGAGATGAATTTGTCAGAGCCCTGAAAGACTTAAGTCGGAACAACGCTCCTGTAGTAGATGACATTCCCTCAGAGCTACTGAAGTCTCTGAGAGAGCCAGCCATGACAGAAATATTTCACCTGGTTTGTAACTCTGTAATTATCATATGAATATTGAGATACCCTAGAGGGATCATTTGTGTGAAGGAACTGGGTAAGAAACGTGGCCAAATCTGAGGAACTGCATAGAAAAACCATACCACCCGGTATACTACTGTTTCTTACATTTATCCCTGCTTTTAAGTGTCAAAATATTGGAATGGTCATTCATCAGGTGTTTTCCACTTCAATTCGCAAAACATTATCAGCATGTACACAATAAATCCCTACAGGTAGACCAAAATGTTCAAATGCTAGTAAATCTAAGGGACTTAACTACATCGGTCTTGTGTACCTAGGCTTACAAACTACTTACGCTAGATTAAAATAACTTATGCTAAGGACGACACAGACACCCATACACGAGGGAGGACTCGAACGCCCGCCGGAGAACGGCCGCGCGCACTGCAGTAGGGCGTCTTGGCGCTCACGGCTATACTGCCGCCGCTCTACCAGTAGACGAAAACTTTCGTCCCTTTGGTTTTGTAGCATGAATGACACGTTTACCTCCGAATTACATATTCAAAACAAAACTATCGTGTCTCTTTCCTTATGTTTCACATTATCATGACAACTGCTTCAGCTTTCATGTAATCAGAATCTTGACTGAAATATGCCTTGCAGTTTTCACTTATTACCATTCCCGCAGCATTTGAGTCCTACTCCTTGATCATTGTGAATGTTTTATTTGCACATTTTGTTTGTACGATTTGAAACAGTCTATTATTCTTTGGTTATGAAATTCGATATTGAACATTCGCGATACGAAATCAGCGTAGTGTAGTATAGATGTAGATGTAATACCAATGGAAGCATTGTGAGGATACAGGGTTTTAGGTTAGTAACCTCTTTTGGTCGAACGATAGTTATCATTGATGTGCAGCGAGAGCTGCTGGCAACAATGCTTCGGTTGGAATGTTCTTTGTTTGTTGACCGGTGTGCGGCAGTCTCCCGCCGACCGCTGAGCGAGGCGGTAGCATTTCGGCAGTGAGTTCGTAACCTGCGTTTAGTGGTGGCTAAAGTTTTTGCCATTCCGTCGTATCGCATACGGGTTGCAGTTGTATATTGAAATGTTTCAGTGTGGACTTGTAGACATTCATCGTAGTGGCACGCAGTTATTAAATCAGTGTGTTTAAAGGGAAGAGTTTTTAACATTTGTCGTTCCATAATAAAGGAAGTTAACAAAGTTTACTGTTATGGATCAACCTCGTAATTGTCCGCATCCCATACTGTCACATCATTGGAACAATTATTAAATGATTAAGCATAAAATAGAATGTAACGGCAACTTCGCCCATCGAATATTAGGTGGACGCAGCAGTGACGTTACAGCATGTATAAGTAAATTTGTTTTTAAGTGAATATCATTGTATTGTTCCATACTTATAATGTTAATTGCATGCAGCGATGCAACAAAATCTAGTAGTTTCAGATGAATGGCAATTTTACTCTTCTCTCCGATAATACAGAGTTACAAAACTACCTACGACATCTACTGTACTGCAGATCGGCTCAAGAAATTTCCCCTGTTCTTTATTTCCGATGTTGGAGTTACAGTATTTATATCTCGATATTATTCGTAGATTCACTATCGACACATTTCATACTTACAGAAATGTGAATAAATCTCATTGGTCTGTCCTAAGTATTTCTGCTGTCATTCAACAAATTCGCAGAGACCGTGCCGCGCCTTCGAAGCCGCAATATTAATCAGTGTTCGCCAACAAGAGATACATAGAGGGTTATCACACTTATTTTTTAGATACAGTGTCTGTTATTGGGAAATCTTCAAATTTTTGTAAATCTATGGGACTTAACTACTATGGCTATCGGTCGCTAGACTTACAAACTACTTACTCTAACCCAAGGGTGAACCACACCCCTATGCCGGAGGGATAACTCCAAGCCGGCCTCGGTGGCCGAGGGGACTGCGGCGCGCCAGTCACGGTCTGCACGGCCGCTACGGTCAGAGGTTCGAATCCCCCCTCGGGCATGGATATTTGTGCCGTCCTTAGTATTAGCTAGTTCATAAGTAGTTTGTAAGTTTAGGGACTGATGACACCGTAGTTAAATCCCATAAGCCCTACAAACATTTGAACATTTTCCAACCTCCGGTGGCGAGCAACCGCGCGCATCGCAGCCTTAGAGTGCTCGGCCATTCCACCGCGGATAACAACAGACACCACTAACTGACTTCGACTGACGTAAATCTGCGAATTCCAAATACTCAAGCATCTCGACTGTTACAGGACACTGAAATAAATTCAACGGTGAAGTAGAAAATTTGTTCTGGGTTGGAATTAGGACACTAAGGCTATCTAGACACGCATCCCGCCCTACGTCCGAAAAAAGCTCAAATGTTTGTAAATCTATCGGACCAAACTGCGTGGTCATCAGTCCCTAGCTTAAACTAAGTTAAACTAACCTAGGGACGACACACACACCCATGCTCCAGGGAGAACGCAAACCTCCGACTGCGCGAAACCGCGTGCTCCGCAGCGAGGCGCCTTAGACCGCTCGGCTACTCCACCGCGGCTGCCCTAAATCCCCCCTTCCCCACCGACTTCCACGTATCGCACATTACGAGCGTAGTGCGCCCTGCCCATTAGTTCGTCTTGCTCTTACATTTACCTGTATTCCCGTAAGGAATCAGTTGTATTCATGCATCCGGACAGTAACTGTCATTTCCTGTTGGAGCCATGCATATGATCATAGATACTGTAAGTAATGGAGCCAAAGCATATATGATAAAGCCACCATTATTCTATACTTACATAAATGATCAAAGTAGTAAGATGTTGTGGTACTGTCGCTCTTTGTATAAGTTAATGCATTTGAGTACCGAAAAGCAGCTCTATAATGTTCCCAAAAAGCATAATAGTATACTGTTCTTCACAGTCAAGTTTATTAAAGTTATTAGGTGATATGTAATGGTCACATTTGGTTTATTGGTCGCTCGTCTATGAGGGAAACTAGAGAGTATTTATTTCCGTTCAGGAGGAGTATTTTCGAAAGGAGCAGAAAATAACGTAAATCTTAAGCTCCTCCAACAGCATAAGTAGTCATACCTTTTCAGCCCTAACAAAATGCACAAATTTTCCTCGAAGTTAGTTACTAAGTGTTTTAAAGTTAACATGTTTCCACCAAACGCTGTTCTGAGGCCATATAGTAATGTTTCTGCTTTTACTAAAGTATAACGTTTTGGCAACGTGTTCCATTTTTAAAGAATTGGTAGGTTTCCTCTCGCTACAATGTGTATTTTGCTATGTTTCATTATTAACCAATCGGTAAGCGCTCTCTCGCTACATTGTGGACAAAGGAAAATATAAATATATCACATTGTAATAGTTTGAAACAATGGCGACATCACTTTTGATCCAGCAATTATTATTACCTATTCATATTGACGGAATGTATGGTATTAACTCCGAATGGGCAAAGCTGGAAACATGTACCTAGCCGGGATTCGAACACAGGTCTCCTGCTTTCTACGCCGTTGTGCTGACACCTACAGAAGCATTTGTATCTGACGGAAGGCGTGCAGGTATGGTGAACGCTGTGTCGACAGCGGTGTAGTGGTCAGCGCAACTGCCTAGAAATCAGGAGGCAAGGATTCTGATCCCGGCTGAGTGCACATTTTCAGTTTCGTTCATTTAATGTCATAGATGTTGGGAATATGAATAGATAATAACTGCTGGATGAAAAGTGACGTCTCTTCTTTCGGACATGTCAGAAAGCAGAAAGAACAGACTCTCTCTCAGAATATATATATATATATATATATATATATATATATATACTATTGCAATTGCTTAGTGAAGGTATTGCTTGTGTTTTGCCGCTAGGACATTCTACATATGCCAAGAATTTCTATATATATAACTTACACGAAATTATTTCCTATGAATTACTCTGTTAAAATGAACTTTGTTGATAGTGCTGGATGTCTATGTTGTGTTTCATATAATCTTTTATTTACGTCCACCACTTAAATAACACCGCTACTTGCATTTTTACCAATGATATATTTTACACACTTTGCCCCAATTATGAAAGTGAACCCTCTCTCATTCTTTTTCATTTTTTTTAACCCGTTTCACCTAATATGAAAAGAAAGCATACTTAAAAGTGTCCTAGAAACCAAGGAGACTCCCATCTCAGTCTTTTAACCAGAGCGCGAGAGCGATGAAAGCTCTTCATCTTTCAAGAAAACTCGAAATATTGCGCGAATTTCGATGCGAGATGCTTACAACAGTTTCCACGACGAAACCTTGTCACGTAACGGGCTAGAAAATGCAAAGAAGTTCTTGTCATATGTAGAATATCCTTGCGCCAAAACACAAGCAGTACCTTCACTAAGCGATGGCAATGGTGATCCTACTGACGACATTGGTGCTCAAGCAGAATTCCTAATAAAATCGTTCCGAAATTTCTTCCCCAGATAAGTAGAGACAAATACCATTGAATTCTAATTAAGAACAGCAGACAGCATGCGTAATTTAGATTTAGACGTCCCTGTAGTGTTAAAGCAACTTAAATCCCGTAACAAAAGCGAGTCTCTCGATCCATAATGTATACCAACTAGGTTCGTTTGAAAGTATGATTAAGCAATATCTGCATACCTAGCTATCATATATAACCGCTCGCTCGTCGATAGATCCGTACCCAAAGACTGGATAGTTGTACAGCTCACTCCAATATTCAACAAAGGCAATAAGAGTGAGCCTTAGAATTACATACCTATATCATTGTCGTCGGTTTGCAGCTCGATTTTAGAAAAGATACTTTTCTCAAGCATTATGTAGAACCTCGAAGAGAACGGCCTATCGACCCATAGTCAGCACGGATTCAGAAAGAATAGTTTGTGTTATCGACAAGGGATCTCCAATCAATATCATTTGTTTCAGATTTACGGAAGGTTTTTCACATTGTACCTCACAAGCTTTCTTGCTTATTTAGAATTGCTACAGTTATGCAATTGTATTTGCGATTTCTTGTGAGAAAGGACACAGTACGTAGTAAATGATGGAAAGTCATAGAGGAAAGTAAAAGTGACGTCTGGCCTTCTCCCGTGAAGTGTTATAGGACCCCTAATGTTCCGTGCCTTCATATAAGATTTAGGAGGTAATCTGAGCAGCCATCGTAGACAGTTCGAGGATGATGCTTTCATTTATCGGTTAGTAAGTCCCCAAAAGATCAAACTAAACTGCAAAACGATTTATATAAGATATCTGCATGGTTAGAATATTGGTAATTGAACCTAAGTAATGAAAAGTGTGAAGTCATCCATATGACATCTAAAAGAAATGCGTTAAACTTCAATTACACCACAAATCAGTCATACCAACAGATTCTAAATTGAATTAAATACGTAGGAATTAAAATAACGATCAACTTTAATACAATGGAACACATAGAAAATATCGCAGGGAAGGCGTACCAAAGGCTACGTTTCATTGGCAGAACTCTTATAAGATGCAGTAGTCCTAGTAAAGAATATATCTACGCAGAACGTGTGTGTCATAACTTGGAGAATAGCTGTGCACTGTGGGAACCATCACCAAGTGGGACTGTCGGAGAACATAGAGAAAGTTCAGAGAAGGGCAGCTCATTTTGTGTTATTACCATATAGGGGAGAGTGTGTCAGTTAAAGTAATACACGAGTTGTGGTGTAAATCATTAAAAGAGAGGCGTTACTCGTTGGGGCGACATCTACTTACGAAATTTCTTTCACCAACTATTTCTTTAGAATGCGTACCTAATTTGTTTCCAGCCACATAGAAGGAGACATGATCATCATCATAAAATAAGAGAAATCAGATCGAAAACAGAAGCTTTAGGTTTTTCTTTTTCCCGTACGATATTAGAGAATGTAACGGTAGAGAAATATCGTATAAGCGATTCGACAAAACCTTTGCCGTACACTTAAATGTGATTTGCAGAGTTTTTATGTAGACTTTGATAAGCCTCTTCATAATATTTCTATAAAATTTGTATTACTATTTCTCGTCCTATTGCATCTCAGTTCTTTATTGCGTACATCAAACATGGGAGAAAAATATTGAAGATTAAGGAGCTGAGTTTGTTACAATAAGCCACAATTCAATTAGATTAATACTTGTTCCATAGATCATATATAAGACATTTCATAATGATGTGGAACGTTTCGGTTTAGTAAATGTTGTCTATACTTGACAATCAATATTTTAAGGATTTTTTTTTTGTTTATTTTTTTTTTTTTTAAGATTTATCCAAAAATTAATCTACATTGTAGAAGGAGTTGCCATTCAGAAATTCCTTTAATTACTTTCTAAATACTAGTTGGCTATCTGTCAGACTTTTGATGCTAATTGGCAAGTGACCAAAGACTTTTGTGGCAGCATAATTCACCCCTATCTGAGACAAAGTTAGATTTAACCTTGAATAGTGAATATCATCCTTTCTTCTTGTGTTGTAGCTATGCACACTGCTATTACTTTTGAATTGGGTCGCATTGTTAATAACACATTTCTTGAATGAATATATATATATTGTGAAGCTATAGTGAGGATCCCTAGATCTTGGGTGGGCTCAAGCAATGATTCTGATTACACGCTGTTGTGCAATGAACACTTTTTTACTCATTGTTGAATTGCTCAAGAATATGATCCCATATGAAAGCAGTGAATGAAAATAGGCGTAGTAAGCTAATTTACTGAGATGTATATCACCAAATTTTGCAATAACTTTGATAGCATAAGTGGCTGAACTCAAACGTTTCAAAAGATCTTCAATATGTTTCTTCCATTTCAGTCCCTCGTCAATGCAAACACCTAAAAATTTTGAATATTCTACATTAGCTACAGATTTATGTTCAAAGACTAAATTTATTAATGGTGTCATGCCATTTACTGTATGAAACAGTATATAGTGGGTTTATCAAAGATTTATGTTCAAAGTCTAAATTTATTGATGGTGTCATGCCATTTACTGTATGAAACTGTATAAACTGGGTTTTATCAAAGTTTAATGAGAGTCCATATGTAGAGGACCACTTAATAACTTTCTGGAAGATATCATTTACAATTTCATCAGTTAATTCCTGTTTATCAGGTGTGATAGCTATGCAGCAAAAAGTACTAGCTTAGCGTCTTCGTGGATGTAGAATGGCAAGTCATTAATATACATTAAGAACAGCAAAGGACCCAAGACCGAACCTTGTGGGACCCCATTTTTGATAACTCCCCAGTTATAAGAATTAATTGTTTCATCTATATCGTGTGAACTGCTTATTTCAACTTTCTGCACTCTTCCAGTTAAGTAAGATTTAAATTATTTGTGCACTGTCCCACTCATACCACAATACTTAAGCTTATCTAGAAGAATCCCATGATTTACACAACCAAAAGCCTTTGAGAGATCACAAAAAATCCCAACTGGTGATGTCCGCCTATTCAAAGCATTTAATATTTCATCAGTGAACGTATATATAGCATTTTCAGTTGAAAACATTTTTTGAAAACCAAACTGACATTTTGTTAGAACTTTATTTTTACTAATATGTGAAGCAACTCGAGAATACATAACTGTTAAATAATATTGGATAAAGCTGTCAGAAGTGACATGGGGCGGTAGTTGTTGACATCGGATGTATCCCCTTTTTTATGCAAAGGTTTAACGATAGCATATTTCAGTCTATCCGGGAAAATACCCTGCTTTAATGAGCTATTACAAATATGAATGAGAATCCTACTTATCTCCCGGGAACACGTTTTTAATACCCTGCTGGAAATGCCATCAATTCCATATGTCCGGTTACTCTTGAGAGAGTTTATTATTTTCCTAATTTCTGAAGGAGAGGTGGGTGGAATTTCAATTGTATCAAATTGTGTGGGTATGGCCTCTTCCATTAATTGCCTTGCTCCTTCTAATGAACATTTAGATCCTATTTTCTCTACAACATTTAAAAAGTAATCATTAAAAATGTTTTCAACTTCTGACTTTTTGTTAATAAAGTTTTCATTTGTTTTGATGGTAATACCCTCTTCCTCTGTTCTTCGTTGCCCTGTCTCCCTTTTAATAATATTCCAAATTGTTTTAATTTTATTATCAGAGGAGCTAATCTCAGACATGATGCACATGCTTCTTGATTTCGTAATAACTTTTCTTGATGTAGCACAGTAGTTTTTATAATATTTTATTGTTTCTGGGTTATTACTCTTTCTTGTGGACAGATATAGTTCCCTTTTTCGGTTACACGATATTTTTATTCCATTAGTAAGCCATGGTTTTTTGCATGGTTTCTTACAATTACATTTTACTAATTTCTTGGGGAAACAGTTATCAAATACCCTTACAAATGTATCGTGAAATAAATTATATTTTTAATTAACATCATGTTCCTTGTAAACCTCATCCCAGTCTAACTGCTGTAGGCTTTCTTTGAAATTTCTAGTTATTAAGTCATTTATCGAGAGCACAATTCTGGTGGACTGTTTCGAATTACTGAACGGAGCTATGTCACATACTGTTACTAGCTTTGCACCATGATCAGAAAGACCATTCTCAACGGGACAAGCATTTATGTTGTTAAACTTATCTTGGTCTATAAAAAGTTATCTATCATTGTACTGCTGTCCTTTACTACACGAGTAGGAAAATCAATAATGGATGTTAGATTGAATGAACCAAGTAAGACTTCCAGGTGTTTCTCCCTATTACACTCTTTCAGTGAATCTACATTGAAATCACCACAAATAATAATTTGCTTCCCCATATCTGACAGATAGCACAACAAGGCATCCAAGTTTTCCATAAATAACTGAAATTTCCTTGAAGGGGACCTACATACTGTTACAATTTTAAGATAATCATCATTGAGTTTAAGCTGGCAGGCACATGCTTCAATATGCTGCTCTACACAAAACTGTTTTGTGTCTAATTTTTTTTTTACACTGTGATAGCTTTTGACATACATGGCAACTCCTCCTCTTATCTTATTATCTCTACTTACATTTGAGACTAATTTATATCCACAGACATTCACATTTTCCATATCAGTGACAATGTGATGCTGAGACATGCATAGTATATCTATTACATTATCAGTTTCTATATCATCTAAACAAACTAAAAGCTTATCTGTTTCATTCTTTAGTCTCCCAATATTCTGGTGAAAAATGCTAACATTATTTTTTACTTTACTTTTCTGAGAAACATATAATTTTTCAACATTTTTGGCGCCTGTCTCTCTGAGCTTCTCACTGGACACTGATCTTAGCCTAAAAAAGAAGTATTTCCATGAATTGCAGTGTCCCCCCCTTAAGGATTTTGTTATCAACTCAGCTAGTTTCCCCTTCACTTTTCTATTGAAATGCTGGCCATGCCTAGGGAAATCCCACCTATCAATAGCATCAACAGGAACCAAACCTATATCCGACAGAGTAGCCGCCCTAAGCAGTTGATCGATCTCCATATTGACCCTCCTGACGGAGCGGTTCAGTTGGGGTCGATCATACCGCATGAAAGCAGGCAACAGTCTAACATTTTTCTGGGTCGTTGCACAAGCTATTTTAACCATTTCACACTCAATACCGTAGCCGTGATCCCTGTCAATGCTGTTTCCCACCCCACCCACTATCACAATATGATCCTGTTTTCTGAAACCCTTACACAAGAAACCTATATCCTCTACCCCCTGGCTAAGACCTGCACTGGGCTTGAAAATGTTTGTGACCTACTACCTGTTATCTAGTTTTTCCTGCAAATCTGGCCCACACGTCTTCCATGGCTACTTCCTAACAACAGAACTTACCTCCTTTTATCTACTTGTTTCTGAATCCGTTCGTTTCCTTGTGAAAGTGTGTTGTTTCCTAACTGCACCTACTTCTAAAGGAGCCTCTTCCTTACTTGACTGTGGTAGCAAGGCAAATCTGTTGGTTGTGCCAATTGTGGAGCTGTCAGGAACTATACTCTCTCTGTGGCCCCTGTTCCCTGCTACCACTTCCCACCCCTGCTCACCACTCTCCCCCCTTAACCTCGTAAGTTCCTCCCTAGCACTATCCAGTTCAGCCTGAAGGGCTCTAATCTTCTCTTCCTGTTCAGCTATTTTTCTGTCACTTGAACACACTTTGCAAAACAAAGAAAGAGACCCGTTTGCTTTCCTCTTTCCCACACCGCTACATCCCCCCAATGAAACCACTTGTCTCAACAGCTGCATTGAAACCCAAAACAAACAAACCTACTGCAGCTCAAACACATTGCATTCATGACTGTTACTTACGTGATATCGACAATATATATTAACTGCAGATACAAAGGGTTACTAGATTTGTTTAGGACACTAAAATACGTGTAAGCTGTTAGTAAATGCACTTAAAATTGCGGTATAACACTAAATTTGCACAATCGCGAATTTAGCCTATGTATGTACGCAAAACAACTTTTCGCGATCACTGAGACAATGCGCGAAAAAAGAAAAGAACCTTTAATGGTGAGCTTGAAGACGACACTAATAAACGTATTCAGTTACTTAAATGTGTTAAATGCACTTAATATTACGGAGAAACGCTAAATATACACACTCGGAATTTAGGCCTAACAATTACGTATGTAAACAAACCGAACTTTTAGTGATTACTGGATCAATACCTTTAATGGTAAGCCTTAAGAGGACATTAATAAATGTGTTTAGCTACTTATAGGGTTAAACTACGTTTTATTTCTACTTAAATTACTTATATTTTCCGATCGCACTGACACCGCACGTCTGGCCTTGTGCAGGGCTACCAACAAAAAAAATACATTAACTATATTCATATTAAGTGTGTGTCTGTATACATTTTGATATTCATATTCTCTGCACTTCCTACATCCCTCCCAAACTTCTTTGCAAAGTGGTTATATTGCAAATTTTCTCCTTTACTATTCCTAACACTGTAAAATAACCGAGCGAGTTAATGCGCATGTATTTACCAGTGTCTGGTAAACAGTGGAACTCGTTGTCTGCTACTGTGGCAGATTCGCCAACCTTTTGCTAGCTTAGGGATTGGCAACTTGGTTTCGTTCACCTCTGGTTAAAGCGTTGTTATGTATAATTTGGCAGGGCACCGCTTGTATGTCTCTGAGTTACTGTCGGTATTGATTCTGGAGTCCTCGGTTATGGGAAAGGTGTTGGTTGTTGGTCCTGGGATCCGGAGGAGAACGTTGTCTGCGAGATCTTGTAGTTGCTGTAACTATGCGTGTCGAGTATATATTAGTTTTCTTTAACTGAGATTTAATCAGTTTCACTTATAATTTGCAAGCCGTATAATCATGCAAAGTATTTTGCTTGGCTTCAATAATAATAATAATAATAATAATAATGTGGTTTTCTGTTCCATAGGACCCAATTGAGGAGTGAAACTCCATGGTCATGGAACAAGTCAATACATGTATTTTTACACAAGAATGGTAATAGAAAATTTTTAAGTAGTCCTATGCACACGACAATCTTAGGACAAAGTGAAAAGAATCAATAAAGAAAATAATGAATTAGCTTAATTGTTTAACAGTTCTAAGAGTTCCTCGACAGAATAAAAAGAGTGAGCCATGAGGTAACTCTTCAATTTAGATTTGAAAGCGTGTGGGTTAGTGCTAAGGTTCCTTAGTTCTTGTGGCAGCTAAAATATAATTCCGTAAGTCATAAGTGAGTGAAAGTAAGCGTAATAAACTACTTTTCGTGTTGAAAAATCACTTATTTCAGATATTGTTCTAATGGTAAATTTAGCAGAATTTAGTTTTGGAGCAAGATCCTGAAGATGGGCTTTCCACGACAGCTTACTGTCTATCTGAATACCAAGAAATTTGAACTGTTCAGTCTCACTTATCATATGCCCATTATGTGTAATCAATATGACAGCTTTCGTTAAATTATGTGTCAGAAATTGTAAAAACTTAGTTTTACTGTCATTTAACATCAACTTGTTTTCTCTTGAACTGCATTATTTGATACTGTGTCAATATAAGCGTTTACTACTTGCTCAGTCCTTCAAATAATGGGTTTGTTCCTTCAGAATTCACCGGTGGGCACATATTACAAGGACCAAGCTTGATAAATCAAGATTCGTTGTTCCCAGTATGAATGTAATGTAATTGTAATATATTTCTACATTCCATTAAGTTTGTCTTATGTTACCTATATCAGTTCCACTTGGTATGTATGGTTTTCTTTTGTCTGTGCCAAGTGTTTAACAACGATTTCATTCTGAGAATAACCAGACAATCGTCTCAGGTTGAACTAGTGTCATATTAACCATGATATGTATTTGAATAAAATTGATTTGCCACTTTAAGTGAACTTCTAAAATTTAATAATTCTTCATGAATTTCACGTTTCTGGCACGGGGCTACGTGTTTGTGATCAAAACACCATTATAATCATTGATTTCTTTTACTCAAATGTGTAACAATCGTTAAACGGAATTAATCCTAAACCGTCTATCCCATTCCAATAGCACAGACGAATTTTCGCACATTACAATGGACCAGTTAAACGTGCTCCATTTGTTTTATGAGACGTGTATTTTTATTCTTTCTGCTGCTTCAGGTTATAATGAATGTATTGAATGTGTGTGATTCCATGTATTAAACTATTCCCATTTCCCTCTTACATTTCGATAATTGATGAACCATTGACACAGAATATTAAATTGCGTAGTATCATTACATTACCAGTAAGGCATGGTAACAGCAACATTTACCTGATAATTATGTGATCAGCAAGAGCTTAAAAATGTTTTGTCACTCAAAATAAATTTGGAACTAATTTCAGTGAATTGTGTTCGTCCTACTGCGTTTCCGTTATACGAAATTTACTGCCCCATTGATTTAATTAATAAATTTTATCATTAATTCATTCGATAAAGTAAATTTCAGTAAATGTAAAATATTTCAAATAATATTCGACGAGGTTGATATAGTTATTATGGCAGAGCAAGAATCTCAGCTATACCGCCCAAGTCTTTCTTAAGTATATTCACTAAAGAATCACAACTGATACCCTTCATGGTATTTAACCATTCTGAGGCTCCTAAAATATCTTTAGGAGAAACATTTTGTAAACAGAAATTGTTCAGATGTATTCGGTATCAGAACAGGGCACCTGCATTGAATTACCACCATGCCGTAGATAGAAGCACCCATCAATGTAGGTCTCAACAGTGTTCTAAATAAAGCAATAATGCAGATATATGTATATTATGTGGAAGTGGATGTTGTCCCACGATGTGTTACCATCCACTTCGCATTGTGTAAACACAATGTTACAGACTTGATACAGACATATGGTCCCATTATTTTACCGCGTTAGACAAGTGCCAAAAAGATGATTGCAGACATCTCAAATAGAAAATTAAGAAACAAAATTCATCAGCAATAAAAAAAAATATATCTCATATGTTCTAGAAGTAGTATCTTCGTTCATAGTTCTATTACATGAGTCTACTCTTGACTTGCCTGTGACCGAATCACTCTCATCAAGTTCGACCCACATCTCACATACAAAATATTTGAGGAAACGCTCTTCCTGTACCGTACAAAGTCTTTACGAGGCTTCAAGGAAGCATGTATTTATCATTTAAATGTGTTTGAGACAAATCCACAACCGGAATATACATCTACGTTATTTATTCCAACAGAAAGTTCTTCGGATCATGTAGATGTTACGAATCTTGTACGAAAGACTGTCGTCGATCAAATGAAACCTGCAAATTTTCCGAGCCGTCTGATTTCTGTTTACCTCGATGGCACAACAGTATGTTTTGAGATACTCAGGACCGTAACCAGAAATTTGACGAGGCACTCTTCAGATACAGATCTACGGAGGATCAATACGGTTTTCAGAAACAATGGTAGATTTTAGTTTTACCTCATATTTCCATGACACTACTGTTGAGGCACTCCACATCGTCCTGTATGTACGCTAACAGATCTTCTGCTCCAAAGTTTTAGACATTTTCTGCAAGTAATTTCATGTTTACAATTTTCCACAGGAACTACAGTTAAATGTCAGAGAAATTCCGCTTAGCTGTGTAGAGGAAGGGCGTACAGCATACACGGACGATGACGTAGAGCACTTTTACAGCAGTTTTATGCAGGAAATATGAGGTAAGTCTATAATACCGAATGAAGTAGATGGTAAAATTGCTGGAAGGAACGAAAGTAATTGTTTTAGACCGAAACAGCCTCGCCAGTGTGTTGGTAAATGAGCTGTGAAAAGAAAGGGGCGTAAACGATAAAAGAAACGTGTTACATTGTCTTTTTCTTAAAGACATACACTCCTATAGGAAGCTGAATATCTTCTCATATTGAATATTAGACAACGCTGTTACTATACACGAAATGTGACTCGCGGGATGGAACACCTGAAGTTTGGCGTAACGTGGGCAACAGCTGTGGCAAACTTAATTTACGCTCCGGATTGCTTTTTAGAAGGCTTTCGTCAAATTTCGATCAGAGTGGAGTAACCAGGTAGTTGTTTGGACCATCTGGCTTTCTTTTTGTTCGTTATTTTCTTATGTCAGCGAGTACACCTTCCTTCATTGTTTCTTCATCTTTAATATCTAAACGGATTAGCTGATGGCGAATGAAACTCCCACTTTATATAGATTATTATAATGCATTTAGAGAATCAGAAGGGAATGTTCATCACAATTTTTTTCACATTCTAATACTTCTGATAATTTACGTACGTGACGTCGGGTTACAAATCCTCAGAGTCAATCTCGGATCTAACACACATCGTTTTATTTCTAATTTTCAGAAACAATTGTTGAATGATGCAGTGAAGGCTTTCACGACCGGCTGAAGTAATAGTTGTTGTATCTTTCGGGTTATGTGGTCGTGGTCCACGAAACATATCCGTTCCTGACGTTTCGTCCAGAGCTGCGCCGGACACCTTCAGAGGTACTGGTAGCGGTGAGTCTTGCCGGCAAGACTCACCGCTACCAGTACCTCTGAAGATGTCCGGCGCAGCTCTGGACGAAACGTCAGGAACGGATATGTTTCGTGGACCACGACCACATATCCCGAAAGATACAACAACTATTAATTGTTGAATGGTTTGCTGATATATCTTCAGTTACTTCTAAGAGAAAAGTTACCTCACGTCGAGATTTATCGTTCCAAATTTTCTCCTTGCTTTCTAGATCCTTATCATGTCCCTTCACCTATCACATACATTTCGAGTTTAACACAAGTGTGTTTGAACTACAACAGGTAAATAAATAGTGGCAGACATTCCGTCGATGACACTATCGCTAAAGATGAAAAAGTAGGTTGTTGTGCCAAAGAGTGATCTCGTTGTTTCATAGACTGCGTTCGTGTATTTCTTTCATTTGATTTCAAATAGTCTATGGGAACCAAAATCTATGAGTATTTCCACAATATTCATTACAAATCGTAATTCAACGCGTTATTCACTATACCACTCCCTTTCGTTTGAAATATCGGATTTCTAAGAGCTATGGAAGTATAAATTATTAAAAGTTTCAGTAATGTGTCACTCTTGGGATAACCCCCATCGTTCATTAGAATTTTTTCAGATTAGTGATATTACCAGATATAGTACGCTATGTAAGAAGCATGAAAAAGTCAGATGTTAGATGATCACTTTGAAGAACACGGAGATGCCCCGTGCACGTGTGTGTGAGCGTTTCAGGCACTTGACAGACTTTGAAACCTTCTTACAGTAGATATCCTTGACATACTGAACAAATCGCGTAGTATCCATTCTTGTGCATTATTGGAATGTGTCAATACCCAAGCATTATTCATTAGATTTGTAGTGTCCCTTTGACCATGTAACCAAGGCAAATGACGCTGACACTGCGACATCGTCTAAGTTTGATCATCCACGTATAACACAAGAGCGGTTCGTCGTGTTGTGCACCAGGCCCGTGGTAATCACTTTCCGTCTGAATATGACATCCAAACATACGTAGCGGACTGCCTACAACATTATGTCACCACTCACCATTTTGAAACGGCACAGTATGATTTAATAGTATTCGCTAGGATTAGCGTTTACGAATTTAATCATTGATTATATCTTTGGTGACGGTGCGAACTATCAGGTTTCTCCTATTTGATTTCCCCAGTTTCGGGTTTTACTCTCAAACCTGTTGGTTTTTGTTGAGCAACCATTTGAAACAGAATTTTTCGTGTGAACTCTGCCAGCAAGTTATCCATTCTTTGCGCGGGGAACAACGACTCCTCTCCAGATTTAGTCAGTTTTGATTATTCGCATTCTTTCAGATCCCATGTATGGATAGATATTATCGAGAAGAAGCATTTGGTTCTTCACGTGCAGATTGTTAATGATGTATTATTGACATCAGTCTTCACTTTATCACAAACATGTGGTCAGTGGCTTGTTACACTGAGTCAGCAATTGTTTGTGAACGTCTGGGTGGGAAATGTCGATGCTGTTTTGGAATAATATTCAGAATTGATTCCTGGACCTGGAACAATATGTACTGCAACCCGATCATACTACGCAACAATCTCAATTCAAGGTTTGCACTTTAAATTCTTCGTTTTTACAAGTACTTTCAATAAATTGGTTGTATCTATCTGAAAATTAATCTATAAAGATTGAAGGGAATAATATGGAGATTCAAGCCCATTATTCCAAAACAAAAACACAATAATTTATCTTGCATTATGTCTCTCGGCGCATTATTCTTTCAACTACTTAACGTAACATACAGTATAAAAAGAAAGGACGCAAAAGAGCTTCCATTTCGTATTCGATAACCAGTAACCTCTCTCTCTACCATTAACAAATTAAGTCTGAGGCACGCATTTATTCCAAACCGACTTTGTGTCCGCACACGCTCAATATCTGAGCCTTCAGGCGTAATACGTTTGGTCGGAGACCAGTACATACCGGACTATCCAACGATCATCATTCGAGCGCTAACCTTTCTTTTTACCGTTGAAGTGACCGGCAAATATGATCTATCAACGAATGAAAGAAAAAAATATATTCACAATTTCGAATATGAATCAGCTTCAAACATTTTAGTACTATAGGCTACTATGCTACAAATGTTTGCCTACAAAGTCGTATGTCTTATTTTGGTTTTTACCTAGTTTTTACATTTCTGTGGTAATGCAGGACCCTTTCTACATAATTACATACTGGTAGCGTTGTCATTTGCAACCAAATAATCAGTTTGAATCTTGTGAGGATTTTAAAACGCGCCGTCCGCGGTGGCCGAGCAGTCTGTGGCGCGCCAGTCACGGTCTACACGGCCACTACGGTCGGGGTTTCGAATCCCCCCTCGGGCATGGATATTTGTGCCGTCCTTAGTATTAGCTAGTTCATAAGTAGTCTGTAAGTTTAGGGACTGATGACCCCGTAGTTAAGTCCCATAAGCTATATAAACATTTGAACATTTTTAACGCTAATTCTAGTGTGAAAACATAAATTTGGTAAGTGGGTATATTTCACCTTCAGCGTATTGTCTATTACTTACGGTTTCTTTTGGCGTACACTTCCTTCCGCATTTTGTTGGCAACACACATATAATACACATATTTTGCGGACTTTTTCCTATCACTATCACTTCCAAATTTAGAAAATTCGACTCTGTACACTTTGTTGGTAAGCGTACCTATTAATCGACCTTCACTTGTTCTCCAGTGGAAAGGTGGTGGATTTGAATTTTATTTTCTGTCTGTGCCTGTGTGTGTGTGTGTGTGTGTGTGTGTGTGTGTGTGTGTGTGTGTGTCTGTGTGTGTGTGTGTGTGTGTGTGTACATTTCAATTGTGTCGGCCTTTCTGTATAGTTCATTTAATGGGTTAAATAATGTATTTTAGCATAGTGTGGTATATTCATTCATTACTAATTTTCCTTCTGCTATTGCTTTTTGTACGTGATACTTTTCTTCTATTTTGTGTTTGTGGTATAGGTTGTGGCTTAATTACAATATTTTTAAGTCTGTTTTTATTTTGGTTGGGTGATTGTTGTGGACTATTATGTGGTTTACAAATATACTATGGAAAATGTGTCTTTTGAGTGCTCTGAGATGTTCAGAACATCGGATTTTTAAATTCCTTAAAGTTTGTCCTATGTATATTGATTGGCATGTGTTGCATGTGAGTTCATGTATGCCTGATAAGTTGAATTTGTCGTTTGATGTTATTTGTATTCTGACGTTTTTCAGTACTGTGCTGTCTGTCCTGTATCCTATTTCGAGACTATGTTTCTTTAGTATGTTGACTAGCAAGTGATATATTTTTATTGTAAAAACAACACTCATGAATTCACAATATTCAGAAAACCAACCCCCACGAATACCACCATCCACCGTCTATTAAATCACCCGGTGATACACAAACAGACAAGCTTCAGAGTCCTGTTCAACAGACTAAAGAGATTCCCATAAGTAAACAAAACTACACACAGGAACTGAACACAATGAAACAAATAGGAGAATGGTTATGAAACTAACATAACAGACAGAATAAACCATCAACTATCTCTATCTCCTCCGCCAGTCCCACCTGATGGGAGCCCAAAAATGCGCAGCAATACTTCAAATTAGGTCGTACAAGTGTAGTGTAGGAAGTTCCTTTAGTAGAACTGTATCATCTGAGTGTTCTGCCAATGAAATGTAGATTTTGGTTCGCCTTCCTTACGACATTATCTACGTGTTCTCTCCAATTAAAGTTGTTCGTAATTGTATTCCTAGTTATTTATTTGAATTTGTGGTCTGTAGATTTCACTGATTAATAGCGTAAATCAATTTTAACCGAGTTCATTTAGTGCTCATATGGATGACTTCACGCTTATCATTAGATAGGGCTAACTGCCAATATTTGTACCATGCAGATAACATTTCAGTTGCTTTTGGTCTACTTGTGTCTTTAATAACCGATAAATGACAGCCTAAGGGAGCTACTAACATTATCACAGAACTCTCTTACTAAAGTAAGAAACGATAGCGGCCATAAAACACTTCCCTGGAGAACAACAACTATCACTTCTGTTTTAATCGATGATTTTCCATCTATTAGAGCGTACTGTGTCCTTTCTCACAGAATATGGCCATTCCAAACGCACAAGTACGGCGATAATGCATAAGCACGTAATTTGCTTAAAAGCCGCTTGTGAGATACAGTGTCAAAATAATTCCGAAAATCTAGAAATATGATATAGATTTAAGATTCCTTGTCATTAGTACCGATCACATCATATGAGTAAAGAGTTACCTACTTTTCACAAGAACCATACTTTCTGAATCCGTGTTGACTGTGGATCAATAAGTCGTTCTCTTCGAAGTAGTTCATAATGTTTCCGGAAATTATATGTTCTAAAATCATTCTGCCAACAGACGTAAATGAAATAGTCCCTAGATATTGCGCATTACTCCTATTGCATTTCTTGATTATTGGAATGACCTGTGCAACTTTCCTGGTTTTGTGTACGGATCTTCCGCTGAGCGGGCGGTTGCGTATAAGCTAGATATGGATCTATTTCACGAGCATACTCTGAAAGCAACGTAATTTGTATACAATCTAGACCGGAAGATTTTCTTTTCTGAAGTGATTTCACTTGCTTTAATACTCCAGGGATATCTACTTCTAGGTTACGCATCTTGACAATTGTTCTCCATTCGAATTCTGGAGTTTTTACTTCGTCTTCTTTCGTGAATTAATTTCAGAGATCTGTGATTAACAGTTCTGCTAAAGCAGGACTGTCATCAGTAGAATCACCGTTGCTGTCGCGTAGTGAAGGTATTATTATGTTTTGCCGCTAGTACAGTGTACATCCGACCGGAAACCCCTAGGATTTTCTACCAAATTCCGCAACACGGTTTCATTATTATAAGCGCTAGATTAGAGATTAGATTAGATGTACTTTTCGTTCCGGTAGATCCGAATTGAGGAAATCCTCTTGGATGTAGAACATGTCAGAACAAAATACACAATATATACTTACAAAAAGAGAGCATATGTGTTAATGTACCTTCCACATATCTCAAATGTAATTACCCTTGTGAATGTGGAATTGGTCAGGAGAAACAATTATCTTAAGAATATTTACATTTTAAATAACATAAAACTTATTACTATATACTAATATATAATATAGGAGCATATTACAATTTTTGGAATTTTTTACAACACTGATTTACAATGTTCACATTACTGCACAAAACTTGTACTGAAGTCAAACTGAACACAGTATTAAAAACTTAAATATGTAGTATTTTTGTTCCACAATATTCTTTATTTCCTTGCTATTAGCAGCTTTCGGCTTCTTAGGGCATCGTCAGATCACTTCATACTAAACAGATAGTCTACACGTAACATTGAGGTTACATACACGAAGATGGTTTTTCAAAGATTGTCTAAGAAGCCGAAAGCTGCTAATAACAAGCAAATAAATAATATTGTGGAACAAAAATAATAGTATTTAAGTTTTAATATGTGTTTCTTCCCCCAAGCACCGACGGAATATTCCATAAACATGAACACAGTATTCATATTTGTGAATATTATATACAATAATTTACATCAATCACTTATGGCAAGAAATTCATCAATGGAGTAGAAGGAGTTAGCCACTAAAAAATCCTTTAGACTCTTTTCAAACTGTACTTTATTGTGAGTTAAATTTTTTATGGCTGATGTCATGTGATTGAAAATGTGTACTGCTGATTATCGGAGACTTTTCTGAGCCAAAGTAAGTGACTTTAAATCTTTAGGCAAGTTATTCTTGTTTCTAGTATCGATCCCATGAACTGAGCTATTGGTTTGAAAAAAAAAGATATATTTTAACGACAAATTTCATTAGAGAATAAATGTATTGAGAAGCAGTAGTAAGTATCCCCAGTTCCTTAAATAGCCCTCTACATGATGTTCTTGAGTTGACACCACAAATTATCCCTAACGCACGTTTTTGTGCTCTGACACCTGTTTCTTGGCCTGATGGGTTCCGCAGAAAATAATCCCGTATGACATTGTGGAGTGAAAGTATGCTTAATTTGCTATCATTTTTATTTTTTATATTTCCTGTAGCTGACAACATTCGCAGAACAATCAGGGCAATTATTTAGGCGCTTCAGCAGTTCTGTGGTATGCCCTCGCAGTTAAATTTATTATCCAGCTGTAATCCTAATAATTTGACACTTTCAACTTCTTCTATTTCCTTTTTGACATACTCTAGGCATACACTGGCAGGAAACCTTTTACAAGTCCTAAACTGCATATACTGTGTTTTCTCAAGGTTTAGCGACAGAGAATTGGCTAAGATTCATTTATTAATGTCCATGAAAATTTCATTAGCCGATGTTTCTAAGGCTATATTTGACTTACCATCTATAACAATATTTGTGTCATCTGCAAATAAAACAAACTTGGCATCCGATAATGTTGATGATGAAATGTCATTGATATATATATATATATACAAGAAAAAGCAGAGGGGCCAAAATAGAGCCTTGGGGGATCCCACATGTTATTAGTTCCCAATTTGATGAGGCCTGATAGTTTAGTACACCTCTCTTTCCTACAGACACCCTTTGATTACTATTAGAGATATATGATTTGAACCATTCTGCAGCACTTTCTGTTATGCCGTATTATTATAATTTGCTCAAAAGTATATTATGATTTATACAGCCAACAAAATATACTAGTGGCATGTAATTTATCGTCTAATGAATTAAGTACATTCTCACTGTATGTGTAGATAGCCTTCTCAATAACAAAACCCTTTTAGAAACCCGAATTGTAAGATGGATAATAGTTTGTTAGTGGTAAGGTGTTGAAGAAGACGACTGTACATTATCTCTTCTAAATTTTTTTAGAATGTTAGCAAAAGTGAAATTGGACGGAAATTTGATGGAATTTCTTTATCTCCTTTCTTATGTAAGGCTTAACTTCAGCATATTTCAACCATTCAGGAAACGTTCCTCTGATAAAAGACGGGTCACACAAGTAACGTAAAATACCACTAAGCTCAGAAGCATAGTTTTTAATCAAATTTGTTGATACATTATCATAGCCACTGGATTTATTTTATTTTAATGATTTTATGATGGACATTACTTCTAGTGGTGTTGTGTCATACTCATTTAACTGCAGTTATTTGTAGTCACAGTTGTGAGATGTTCCATTGCAGCAGTTACTGACCATGATAACCCCCTAATTTTGCTAACAGTTAAGAAATGCTTGTTCAATTGCAGGAACACTGCACACATCTGTTACCCGTGTGTCATCTACTCTTACTGCTATTTGCTCCTCTTCGTATCCGGTCCTACCAGTTTCCTCCTTTACTATATCACATATTGTCTTTATTTTGTTGTCTGATATGGCTATCCTATTCTGATATTGCATTTGCTTTGATGTCACTATTACTGTCTTCAATATCTTGCAGTATGTTTTGTAATGATCTAAATCATTTACATCTGAACTGTTTCTAATTAATAGGTATAGTTTCCTTTTTGTCTTACAGGAGACTTTTATTCGTTGATTAACCCATGGTTTCTTTGTAGACTTTGGTCTAATCCGTGTGTAATTAGGATGGCCGTAGCGGATTGGATGGGTGTGGGGTAGTGGCAGACTAAGACTCGTGGTGACTGGGAAAAATGCAATTTAATTCTTTATTAGTTTCTTGTGGTTGAATGGCTCCTCTGCCCGCGGCTCGGGCAGGCGTTGCCGGTGGCAGGCGGAAGCGCCTTGCGCCCACTTGCGTACACCGAAATCCGAGGCTGTGCATACCGTCGGTCAATGGTCTCAGGGCGACGACCGCGTCGTCCCAGTTTCCGTGTTACTGCCTTCAGCAGACTTGTTTCGACACCTTCTGCTTCTGCAGCCTTCTGCTGTTAGAACATGTACTCGAAAAAACCACAATATAACTTCATTTGTTAACTGATAAAATTAACAAATATCTCCATGCCTCTACATTCCTCCCCCGTACGAAAAATAAATTCGTCCCCGACTTTCACAAGGCATCACCCAACACACCATATTGCTAATTCAAAAACAAACACTCATTTATGAAAAGAATAAACACAAACTACTAAAACTGTTCATGACACCTTAACTTTATTGCACCATGTTCCTACACTATATTCAGTGTGAATTAAAATTTACAGGTGTCTCTTCCACCGTTTCGGTTATGAAATAGAATCTCACTGTGAAACACAGTCCATGAACAAGATGCAGTGTCTTTGTGACACGTCTTCCTAAACCTTACTAGTTTGCTCAGTACCAAGCTTGCTGGATGGGATTCTTAGGGTTAGGGATAGCAGGAATGGGACTTGAGCGACTTTTTTCTTAAACACTTTATACAACAATCCAACCGTTATACAAAAAACACTAGCCGCAGTTGCTAATGATCCGATAATTATTGTTTGCCTTTGCTGTTGCTGGCGATAATTTTGAACATGTTCTAACAATCGTCGCATAGCAATACGACCGCTGTGCGGCAATCATTTGATCTAAGGAAGTGAGTAAGGTAGAGTCCAATGAATCATTCAACATTGTAAGATGTTCCTGGGGCAAAATTTCCAGCGGTTGATCCGGTATGTTTTATTCCTAAGGTAACTGTTCCTATTATTGTGGCAGGTAACCTAAAAGTAGGTCCGGAAATGTCACATGCCGTGCCATTGATTATCAAACCCTGACCATGGGGTTCCAATCTTTGTGTTTCCATTTGCCGTCCTTGTGCGTAACACGTGTAAATAATAATCGTAAGTAAAACTCTTCTGGGTATTAGACCGCATCGTCAATATATCAAAGATTTCACCGACATTTCGGCCGCTATTGCAAGCGGCCATCTTCTGCGTGTTACAGTAAACATAACACCCAGAAGATGGCCGCTTGCAATAGCGGCCGAAACGTCGGTGAAATGTTTGATATATTGACGATGCGATCTAATACCCAGAAGAGTTTTATCAACAATGACAACGGCCGCGGAAGCCTTCGTTTACAAATAATCGTAGGGTTTGCTACCGAAAAGAACCAATTCTGTCCTACATTCATAGAAAATCCTGATTCCCTGCTATAACTTCTCTCGGGAATTTCGTGGTTACATTATTCGAGCAAAACAATGAAATTTCACAAGATTTTGAAACAGTGTGCATAAATTTTGTGGGGCAAATAGTAACAGGTCCTATACTGCACTGATTTAGTTCCTTCACGGACAGTAGTATGTGAGTGCGTCTATCTGTAGATACCAACAATATTTCCCGCATTTTTAACTGTACCAACTTGCGCATTACCTCCCAATATATCGGATATGTATGTATTTCATAACTCTGGAATGTACAGCCTTCACATGTAAGTGGAATTTTGATATTAACCACCAACCTTGTGCCCACCTGTCTGCTTGTTACCGATACCATGCGATAAAAGATGGACAGTGCTTTCTCTGTCGGTCAACAAAAGTGCTAGTCCTAATTTTGCTCTAATCTTTTTCCAATCCGTCCTCAAATTGTTCTGGTGATAACAACGCTGGCGACAAGTGCCCACGACTGGTATGTAGTAATGCCTCTTCTAACTCCGCCGCTTCAATACGGGCATAGGTTATGCTTTCTTGTAGACTCCGTAACATCTTTGCAATTAACAGCTGTCTATTAACCTTTCCCAGATGTTGCTTCACTACGTTCAAATCGCGGTTTGTTGCATTCGCCGATAGTTGAACGTGCGATAACAACATGGCAGCTATAGTTCGGAGTTGCTTAGTATTATTTAAGTCGTCATTCTTGAGGCTAGATAACCTTATCTATGCAAGTCTAATGTCTTATGGTTGCCTCTCACGTCGCTCTTTAAATGCTGTAACGCCTCATTAATTTTCTTAAGGTCCTCAGAATCCGCTGTTACGAACACTGTTTCCAAAATTCGTCCTCCTGCATCCAACCATGCCCTTTTCCGACCTACTCGCGGAATCACTGCAGATGTTTGTCGTAACTGAGCCTGTAAGCGTGCGAAAGCTCTTTGTAAAAGCTGGTTTCCCCTTGTATACTACTGAAATCAATTTGATTAACCATTAGACTACGTAACCCGGTAAACAAGCTTTGCAATTCCTCTATTTCCTTTCCCACTGCCAATATGTCACACTATATCCTCAAAGTCCAGTGGTGATCTGATACCACCACGTCAGTCTCTCTGGAAAATATCATCCCGCTTATTAAAGGACGTACCTTCAAAGCTTCAGATACATAGTAGGCCTAACACGGTGAGACTGGCTGATGTACCTGGTCGCGTCGTACCTGGGGCATATCCTCGTCTCCTGCAGAAAAGAAAAGAAAACCCATTACCAGCTCTCTGCCTTTGCGCGCGGTCTAAGAGCGTAGCAATGTATTGGGGTTTTTACAGAACCATTTTCATTCTCTTTAACCACTACTTTTTTGCTTTTGTTTCTTGATGCAGCCTTCTCGGCTATCGACAAAGGAGGTACCAACTCAATATTTCCCTTGAAAGGTCTAAAGCTTCTGAGATGTACAACTACTGTACGGGTTGGTTGCTGTAACTTAACATTTACGGGCGATGTCATCTCAATGACTTGATATGGGCCATCATACCGAGAAACAAATTTCTTCGTCTTCCCTTTCGGTACACAAGGATTTGATAACATTACCCATTGCCCCACATGAAATTTCGGTAATGTTGCCTTACTACTGTATAATTTTTCCTGACGTTCTAGGGCCTTAGTATTCATCTTCGTAACTTGACGTCAGACTATTTTCATACGCTTTGCGAAATCCTTCACTTGTGAAATATCGTCTTTTTGTTGCTACATGCAGAATTGAAGGGTGATTTCAATTTTTTACCCATATACTACCTCGTATGGAGTTAACACAGTACTTTCGTGCACTTTGGTGTTGTATGCGCAAGTGCAGGCGTTGAGAAGTGTATCCCAATTGTTGTGTTGGGAATTAACATAATAGCTCAACATTTTAGCTATTGTTCTATGTGCCCTCTCTGTTCTGCCTTTCGACTGCGGATGATATGCGCTAGTGCATAATTTTTTAATGTGCAACAACCGACACAATTGTTTGAATAATTCGGCCACAAATGTTGCTCCTTGATCGAAATTATAGTGTCTGGAACCCAAAATTTCAGTATTCATTCATTCAGTAACGCCTTAGCTATGGTCGTTGCACGCTGATCAGGTATTGCAACCATGACTACGAAGCGAGACAAATTGTTAATTATAGCGAGTATGTTTTGATTACCTGCAGGAGTTTGAATTAGTGGTCCAGATATGTTAATTCCTATCATGGCCCTAGGGTTATCTGCTTCTGGAAGTCTCCGCAGTACAATTCGTTGGCGGCTGAGTTGCGCCCTCTGTGCACATGGGATACAATTTTTTACATATTGATATACTTCCAGTTTCCGCGTTTTCCACCAGTAGTTCTGTGCTATTCTGCGCTCAGTTGCTCTTTTCCCCGAGTTACCTGCCAAAATAGAATCGTGAGCTTGTTTTAGAATTTCGTTACGCAGCGTAGCTTGCACAACAATTAGCGGTCCGTTACACGTTGGCCTAAAAAGAATTCCGTCCTCCAAGCAGAATTGCGACTGGCTGTCAAACTGCTGACAGTCCGGGTCCGTCTGTTGAGCATTCTTCCAGTCTTCTTCGTCAATTCCTACACATTCCATACTTCTGATTTTCCTACTGAGTCCATCTGCCTTTTGTTTGTATAGGTTATGGGACTTCACTACGGGGTCATTAGTCCCTAAACTTACAAACTACTTATGAACTAGCTAACATTAAGGACGGCACAAATATCCATGCCCGAGGGGAGATTCGAACCCCCGACCGTAGTGGCCGTGCAGACCGTGACTGGCGCCCATCTGCGTTTGCATGCGAGATACCTGGTTGATGAATTACTTCAAAATCGTACTCACTTAAACGTATACACCATCTTTGCATGACGCGAGGATGGGTCCTTCAAATTTAGTAGTCAACGTAGCGCTGAGTGGTATGTTACTACTTTGAAATTTCTACCGTATAAGTAACATCTAAAATATGTTATTCTAAAAACTAAAGCCAACATCTCGCGCTCTGGGGTTGAATAGTTCCTTTTCGCGTTATTGAGCTGCCTGGATGCGTACGCTACAGGATGTTTCCGACCATTCCTTTAATGACTTAGAACCACACATAATACGTAATTGGATGCATCACACGATAGTATAGACTGCTTGTTGAAATCGGGAAAAATCAGCACAGGATCAGATGTCAACAACTCTTTCAATTTTCCGAATGCTGAATCGCATTCCGGAGACCAAATAAATTTAGCACCCTTCTTTAACAACCCCACCCAGATATAGGCTGATGACGTCTCGGTCCTACCGTCGTGTTGGTATCTGGCGGCGCCCTCCGTGGAAACTCCACCGCTAACACGGTTCGCGTGATGACATCGGAGGAGTAGCGACCTGCCAGAGCCGCGCTGTCGGTGGCGCGCTGCCCTGTTAGGTCGCGGCGGCGACATCCGGCGTAGAGACGTTCCGGTCAATGCATTCTGCGTACCCCGAACGCCCACTGCCCAGTACAGCGCCTATAAGTACTGCTTTTCTGCTGATGTGTTGTCTGGCATGTCCCACTTGCGTACACCGAACTCAGAGGTTCTGCATACTGTCGGTCAATGGTCTCAGGCCGACGACCACGTCATCCCCAGTTTCCGGTTTACTGCCATCAGCAGACTTGTTTCAATACCTTCTGCTTCTGCCGCCTTCTGCTGCTAGAACATGTACTCGCGAAAACCGCAATATAACCTCACTTGTTAACTGATAGAATTAACAAATATCTCCACGCCTCTACAACTGTTAGTTTTGGGGGAAAGCAGTTTTTAAATAAGTTGAGGACATTATTTATGAAAATGTTGTATTCTCATCCATACTATTGGCACTGAAGACATCACTCCAATTCATGTCTTTGAGCAGTTTTCTAAAATGATGAGTTTCACCCTTACTGATTACCCTCTTAAACTCATATTTGATAGATCTTATATCTTATTTCTTTGGTTTTTGAAGGGTTATCTAACATTTAATAACGAGTTTCACAATGTTACAGACAAAAAATAAAATGGTAGCATCTCAAGATGAACTGCCTGAAGTTTGAATCGGGTCATGGGAAATACAAAAAGGAGGAGAAACACTAAAAGGATTCTGGTTGCAGGTCTTCCTGGAATTCTACAACTTACTCCACACTCCGCTTCACACCGTAGCAAACAATGAACCAGTCTGACGGATAAGCTTTCGTGCTGCGTCATGCCAAAACTTTTTCTTCTGCTTTTTCTTTCGAATAGGACGCTATGTCTGGATTAGTTGTTTACACCAGCTATGGTTTGATGAGGAATCAGATCTACACACAAGGGAAAGGTGTATGGTACACGTCAACCAGTGGAACAAAATCAATAGGGGAAACGGAAATTTATGCTGAGTATTCCGACAACCGCAGGAGTTTAGAGAAAATATACGTGGAGATCAGCGGAACATTAGAATATACAATTTTAATTCCTAGCTCAATTGTTGTTACTTCTTCTCCATCATTCAGATTAAAAGCAGATGAACAAGGGCTAGATTAACGTAGGACCGGGGGAACTACAAAACGAACACTCTTATCAATTGCACAGTTCCTTTTATTTTGGATCGGTGCGAGGTTAAGGTACATCAGAATATGTCTTCGATCATTATGGTGGAAAACCGAAGGCAGAACAGTTCAGTCCAAGTCAGTAGCCGTCACTAGTAAAAGATAGGCCACACCTGTTGAAGTGCTCCTAGATACGAAGTCCCTCAGAGTTAACATAGGCCGCTTTTCTAGAGAAGATCGCATAAAACCTTCTGGGACAATTGATAACTCTTTGAATATAATGTTTGGTATAATAAGAACTAGAGTTTCTTGTCGACGCTAGTCAGCTGATTCCTGAAAATGACCTATTAAGACGGAAAATAGAAGTAAAGGATAATCAATAAAAAAAATTCTTTCAACCTTAAATAGGGAATTGTTCTACCAAGAATTGACGGGAGAATACATAGAAAAGATAATTACTTACGTTACATAAAATTACTAGCCCTCCTGATCGCTGTTTGTAACGAGAATGCGGTATCCACGGACTTTTGAAAAAGATTGGAAATTCTGTTTCACATATATTTTTACGGAACGTATTCCGTTGTTGCGATGAAACCATAATTCATGGAGAATATTTTAACCTGACTAAATTGAACCAAAATTTCCTGGAACCCGTGGAAACAAAAGATGTAGAAAACGCCGCAAACAAATATGCGGGAAAAGAAAAAAAAAAAAAATAGAGAAAATTCGATAGAAGTCATACATTCACGAATCACAACACTTTATATAAACAACGAACATATGGTACTCTTAACGACGTAGAGTAGATGGTAATACGTCTGAACCACAGTTCTTCGAAATCAGACCAAATATTACACTATCTGTTCACTCTCTCCGGAGGAACCAAATTTTATATCTGCCACAAGTAGTCTCCTATTACACTAAGGTGCTACCAATGCATTAGTTTGTCCGTCAAGGTGAAAAATACCCTCCAAACCATACTACATTTTTAAATCGAAACAACACTCTACCTGTACATTGTCCCTTACGGCCACTTTCATCCGGGGTCAGAGTTATATTCTATAGTTCATCTACATCCACATATTTACTATGCAAATCACGTTTAAGGGATTGGGAGAGGGTTTATCGACCCGCATTGATAATATATGTCTATCGTTCCATTCTATAATTTCACCTGGGAAAAAGGAACCCGAAATCTTTCCGATTTCGGGCTAATTTCACTTATTTTATTATGATGATAATGTCTCCCTTTATACGTGGGTGCTAATAAAATATGTCCACATTCAAAATTGAAAGAAATTTCACAAAAAGATTTCGTTGCAACGAATAACGCCTTTCTTTTTAATGATTTCCAACCCAACTAGTGCATAATTTTCGTGACACTGTCTTCCATGTATCACGAAAATACAAAACGAATCGCCCTTCTCTGAAATTTCTCTATATACTCCATCAGTCCCACATTGTTCGTAATTATAATTCCTAGGTATTTAGTTGCATTAGAGGGTTGCATATTTGACTCACTTATCGTGTAAATTTCTTTTGTTGCTCATATAATTGACTTCGCATTTTTTCATCATTTAGGGTCAATTAGCCATTTTGGCACCATGTAGATCACTTATATAATTATTTCAAATCAAATGTTTGTAATTCTATCGGACTCAACTGCGGGGTCATTAGTCCATAGCTTACAAACTACTTAAATCAAGGTAAACGAATCTAAGGACAACATAAACACCCTTGCCAGACGGGGGATTCGAACCCCCGACGGCGATCGGCCGCGCGCACCGCAGCACGGCGCACGAGTAAGCACGGCTAATCCGCCGCGGCTATAATTGGTTCTGCAGTTACATTTGATCTTCTGGTGACTTAACTAAGCGATAAATGACAACATCATCCGCGGACAGTTTAAGACAGCTGCTCACATTATCACCTATATCGTTTATAAGACAGGGAACGTTATGGGCTCCACAACACTTCCTTGGGGAACGCCAGGTAACACTTTTCTTTTACACGCTGACTTTGCGTCAGTTACTGCTTACTGAGTCCATTTTGACAGTAAATAACGAATGCAATCATTCAACCTACACGATATTCCATAAGCAAGGAATCTGATTTCAAGCCGCTCTGTAAGGTACAGTGTGAAACATTGTAGCGCATGGTATCTTCATATGGTAGGTTGTGGGAAGAAAGAAACGAGATTATGACTTACATCAATGTACCTGATGACTTCCGCTTCCAAATTAACAGGTGACTTACCTGTTAGTCTTCTGTTGCTGTGACCGTTGCAGGCATAGGACGTCCTCTCTTCTAGCAGGGGTTTCTATTATTTTGTAAATGAATAAATATGATAACAACAGAGGAAGTCGGACAGTTCATTGAACTAATCTTTCTATTCTGATAGTAGCATATAGAATTACGAGGTAGCCTGTTACATCTTATTAAACGGTTACTGATTCTTGCTGCAGGACAAAACATACAATAGAGAGCAAACATCGAAAATAAAGAACATTTAAATAGTTCGACCAGCCTTTAACGAGAGAGAAAGAGAGCGTATTGAGTTTCATGAAAATTACAGTTGGTCACGAGAACAGTTGACTGAACCCGAAACAGGGGCGTCACAAAAACTAAAGTTAAAGCAACTTAGTAATCATCGCGCCTATAGCCCGATATGCAAACCTTTGCATATTTATTAAACTCGCGACCGAATGCAATTACTTCACTTTAATCGCGAATACCTGCTCGGTGGCACTGTAAAGTTCCTGTCGGTCAACGAAATATCACCAAGACTGAGCATGGCGGCTTCTGCACAATAGGCGATAGCGGACCTGTCCTCCTAAGAACTGCAAGCATCTGAAGCAACTGCCGAACTGAGAGCGGCCACGTCGCTCACGCCAGTTTTGTTAACGCGAGTTTCGCACCGTTGATTCTTCCCCCGGCAAAACTAGCGACGAGTTACCAACCTTACCCAGAGTACAGTTAGAGTTCGTTCTGGCCCTCAAGGCCCAGCTTCACGACTCCTAGGATGGCGGCCTGTCTTGGTGGCAACTCGTCAAAGATGGCGGGAACAGAAATCTCCTTCCGCGAAGACGGTGGCTCCCCGGGTATGAACTTTACGGTTCCGGTTGCCTCTGTGATTGATCGCCATCTTGCCAATTCAATATATTAATTAATAGAGGAACGGACAATTATTTCGCCCCCACGAGACGATGGTCCCCTCGTCAGGAAATCAAACGGTAATTTTAGATTGTCTGGGAAAATTAGTTCTATATGATTTGATTAGCGATTAATTTTAGCAACTTCTTGAATATTAATCGGACCTAACTTTGTAATACTTCAAACGAATCGTCATTTTTCATCAGACTGGAATCGGTCGTCAGAAATTTAAGAATCATTTTATTTATGCGCACTCTATTTGGCCTATAGGCTGGCCATGTGGTTCATGACACCTTTGTGCTGGTCTGTGAAATGTCTTAGCTCTACAACATAATGACAACAACTTGCCACCATAAATAGAAAGGCTTGTCTCCATTACATTTATTTCACCTACATGTGATGTAACAAGGTTCATTACACGTTTTGAAGAAGATAATATTATTGAAACATAAGTAAATGGCTTTAATATACCTTCAAGTATAACTGATTGGCTAATTATTTCAGCCTATGAAAATTTAGGGCATGTTCGTTAGAGGTTGCACTCTAGGTGAACCAAATAGAGGTGTACTTAAACATGCGCTGTTACAGAGCAGCTCTCGCAGTTTGCGAACAACGTCTCTTGTTCAGAAAAGTGGAGCAAAACTGTTTTTATTATTTTCATGTTATCTCTGGAAAACAGTCACTTTCTCTGTTCTGGTAAGGCCGAAAGTATTATGACCATTTTTTAGCATTAAACGTAGTTTGCACCGTATTGCTGCTGTTGTCTTACTGTGAGCTTCACAAATTTATGGGTGTGAAAGTTGCCTGAGATGGCTACCGAATACGCTACTTGCAAGTAGATATGAGGGTCTTCCATCTCTCTAACACAATCGACAAAAATATACTAGAGGTTTTTTGAGAGAAATGGACGATGTGTTCTACTAAGGGGATGATGCCCACGTTAAGTTCGACTTGTGCAATAGTGGAATATTTTTGTATTCTGCAAAGGAATTAAGTAACACGGGTTTTTAGGATTCGTTTGCTTATGATTCAATAAAACAATAAATAATTAAGAAGATCTGGGTCTACTGGGTGAGACGAATGTTAACGAAGGTCATATGTCTAGTGAGTTGTAATAACATAGTTTTCCTACGTTTACTTTCTGTATGTATAAATCCACGCCATAAACAGGATTGTTGTCACAAAACTGCTGTATGAGTAGTTTCCTCGTCACGTTGTTTGCGAGATTTATGTTAAATTTGATGTTCAAATGTTTGTAGAGCATATGAGACTTAACTACGGGGTCATCAGTCCCTAAACTTACAAACTGCTTATGATCTACATAATACTAAGGACGGCACAAATATCCATGCCCGAGGGTGGGATTCGAACCCCCGACCGTAATGACCGTGCAGACCGTGACTGGCGCGCCTCAGTCAGCTCGGCCACCGCGGCCGGCATTAAATTTGACAATAAGGGTACTCTGAGATGACAAAAGTCATGGGATAACCTTATGCGAAGATGCAGATGGTGGCAGTGTGACGTACTAAAGATATAAAAGGGCGGTGCATTCGCAGAGCTGTCAGTTGTACTCCGGTGATTCATCTGGTAAGTATTCCAATATGATTATAGTCGCACTACAGGAAGTAACAAACTTTCAGCACTGAATGAGAGTTGGCGCTAGACTCGTGGGGCATTCAGTTTCGGAAATCGTTAACTTATGCTATGTTCTGAGAGCTACAGTGTCAAAAATGTTCAGAGAATACCAAATATTAGGTATTATTTCTCTCCACGAGCAAGGCAGTGGCCGACTGTTCGCGCTTAATGACCGGCTGCTGTGCCGTTTGCGTAGAGTTCTCAGCGCTAAGAGACGAGGAGCGCAGAAATTAATGTTTGTCGTTCGACGAAACTATCTGTTAGGACAGTGCTGCGTAATTTGCCGTGAATGGCGCTGTGTTAGTAGACGTCCGACTCAAGTGCCTTTGCGGACAGCGTATTATCGCGTACGGATTCTCTCCTACGCTCGTGACCATGTAGGATGGCCCATCGAAGAGGGTTCAAGTGTGAATGATTTGACAATCCATTTCCCCTGGAATATATTCCATCGATAATTTAAGGGACACAATAGAGAGGTTATTTGATGCACAAAGTGCTGTAATCATAACTATGCACGACTATAGAGGGAGCATGGCTGAATATTTCTGTAACGAAGTTTCATGACACTTTATGTTTATACCACGTCGAGCTGCTGTGATTCGCCATCGGAAATGAGATGTATTACGATATTAGGCGGTTCCCATGCCTTTTGTCACCGAAGTATATTTGCTGTGGTAACAGAAAGATAGGATCATACTTCAGTGAAACTGACAACTTCTGAGAAAACCAAAGTTACATCACGATTCACAATAAAGTGGTCAAATAGATTTGAACTGAAATACTTTTTCTCCTTCAAACCCATTCCAAAGAAAAGTGTTTAATTTTGATTGAACATTTTCTGAAAGTAAGGTCATTTTTTAAGTGGTCCGTTACTCCGAGTATAATGGTTTTTATCACCATTACACCTGCTGATTAGATTGATCACTTATGTATCTTTTCATGTTATGTTCAAATGTTTGTTAAGCTTAAGGGACTTAACTGCGGGGTCATCAGTCCCTAAACTTACAAACTACTTATGAACTACCTTATACTAAACATCCATGCCCGAGGGGGATTCGAACCCCCGACCGTAGCGGCCGTGCAGACTGTGACTGTCGCGCAGCAGACAGCTCGGCCACTGCGAGCGGCATGTTATGTATTTTGTGTTTTTAGTAGCAATGGCTCAAGAATTTACTTACGTTTACATTACTATCTATGAAAAATGTTGCGACAATTCAGAAAACAGTTAAAAACACGTCAATGCTGGAGAAGAAGAGGGGTGCAACTTTCCCTGACTCATCCTGTTTCTTACCGGTACTGACTTTAAAGTATGTTTTACGTTTTACGATGACAGGTGTTACTTTAATGATGTCCTACACTGAATAAACAGTGTTAACAATGATGATTTCCACAAGATACTGCTAACATGTCTCAGATTTATCTTCAATGTAAATTTCATGTTCTTTTCATAAATCTCCCATTGAAGATTCAGTTTTAAGACTAAGTCGTACTTCCTTACTATATGTAAACTGCTTCCGTCAACTGGCTTAGAAAGACTGATGTAAGTGTATGTGGTGGCAAAACGCATGATTTCTAATTAACTTGTTCAATATAGTATATTAGTTATCCATGGTATGTTTCATACCAGTCCCCAAAAACAGTCATATGGAAAACAGTTGATAGTTATATTCGAATTATATACGGTACATGTCAGTACAGGTCTTAAAAGCTATGCACAATACTTAAAGGAAAAGTATTAGTTATTTATATTTCACTAGTTACAAGGCTTTTTCTAAGTTGGATTCTGACAAAAAACAGTTTCAGTATTAAAATGATACTGGTTGGATAATCCCTGGGAATGTAATTGCCAAGGTTAGCGTTGCTACTGAGCCAGCTGTTGATTCTGCGTTATTTACTGAGTTCTGTACGTGCTGGTAACTGATGAGATTTTAAGCAAATTATTTGTGAAAGCAGTAAATTGTCGGGGAGAAGACATATTAGCATAATCCGTTGCCAGTTATTGACGCTCTGTGAATCCACTAACCTTAGTTAATCACTTTACTATGAATATTGCATTACCCCGCTAGCAGAATGAAGCCGTAGGTTGGAGCCGGTAATGTAATTCCCCGCTACTAGTCGACTACGTGGACATTTGTCCGTTAGACTTACACGAAGCGGGTAAGTAATTTGTGGTCAAAATTAGAATTTCTTTCATTGATGATTAGTAACGTCGATTAACTGATAAATAATATCCTTTTCACATAACATAAGTCTTTTTCCTCGAATGATGCTACTATCGTTGTATACCGTCAGCGTAGCTGGAAATAATACAGTTACTTGCGGAAATTGACACAGTCAGTTTTTTCAACAAGCTAACAATGCAAACATGTAGAAGATGAACAGCAAAAAGTTGCAAATATATTTTGTATTTTGGTAGATATTGTTCTCGTTCACTATGTGCCATTATCAATTAATAAAATGTACACTGAAATATTTAAAATTTTTAATCTTTATTTCGAATATTCACGTTAATCTTAAAATAATTTTTTTTGTTTTTGTCTACTTTCTAAACATTGATAATGGTCACAGAATGACTGGAATTTATATCTGCCACAATAAAGGAAATATTTAAGACTAATTGCTATTCATTTTCTACATATTTTAAACAGTCACTGAGCACAACGATTTCAACATGTAACAATGTAAATGTTTGTGTTTCCTCCTACTTGTATACAGAAATACAGATAAACCATGAGAATAAAAAGTAATACAAATATAGGATGTACAGTAACTAAAGTATGTAGATGTTGGCACCAACAATACACATGGTGGAAATTTACGCCGTTATATGTACATTAACTTTGCAGTGAGAGATCAACTAGGTCTATTTTTAATACAATTTAAAAGGTCAGATTATTGACAATTATGTTCGCACTTTAAATTAAACGATGTTAGTAGCTATTAAAACAAAACAAAAATATTGTGGAAAATTGTGCCAATTTAAAACTCTGTTTGCTTCAGTATTCACAAAATATGGGTTCCTCGTACACAGTAATTAAAATATACTGTTACAAACACTGTGAATGAATTCCTTACTCCACAACTAGAAGAAAATGCCCTACTAATATATGGTCATGTATTCGTGGTCTGTCAAGCTAACATTAACGAATTTTTACTTTCAACATATCATTTCCTTATTGTCAGCTTGAAAGTGTCATCGACTCAGAAATTTACAATACATGTTCAAACCTAGCCGATATTACTTCCACACAAACGCACTCATCGAATCGCCGGCCGCGGTGGCCGAGGTGACTGAGGCGCTCCAGTCACGGTCAGCACGGCCACTACGGTCGGGGGTTCGAATCCCCCCTCTGGCATGGATATTTGTGCCGTCCTAGTTCGTAAGTAGTTAATAAGTAGTTTGTAAGTTTAGGGACTGATGACCCCGTAGTTAAGTCCCATAAGCTTAACAAACATTTGAACATTTGAACTCATCGAATCACGAAACGTCTCTCACTTTCAAGTACCAAGTGATAATGTTGAATGGCTGTACAGTCTTTCTGAGACTTAAATGAAGAGTTCTTAGTTTCCCCAAGATATAAATATAACAAGAAATGAAATCAGAAGACCATACAGGCAGTGTAATTATTGTCCCTTTGCCGCCTACCAATCTGTCACGTAAGATACCAAGCTGATTAGCTGAGATTAGATTAATACTTTTTTCATACATCGGGAATCAGACATTTCTTAATGAAGTGGAACTTGTGAGTATAATAAAAGGCATCTTTACATGTTTTTGCAAGACATTTTAGTTTTACTTTTGTTTGTAAAATTACTAATTCTACATATCTACTCCGCATACTCCGCAACTCACCGTAAGGTGCGTGGCGTACACTGTACCAATACTAGGCATTTCCTTTCCTAGTCCACTCCCAAATAGAACGAGGAAAAAAAGAATGCCTATATGCCTCCGTACGAGCCCTAATTTCTCTTATCTTGTCTTTGTGATCACCACGCGAAATGTAAGTAGGCGGCAGCAAGGTCGTACTATACTCAGCTTCAAATTCCGGCCCTCTAAATTTCCTCAACAGAAATTCTAGAAAAGAACGTCGTCTTTCCTCCAGCGATCCCCAACTGAGTTGCCGAAGCATATCCGTGACACTCGCGCATTGGTCGAACCTACCAGTAACGAACCTAGCTGCTCGCCTCTGAGCTGCCTCTATGTCTTCCTTTAAACTGATCTGCTGCGGGTCCCAAACATTTGAGCAATACTCAAGACGTCATCGTACAAGCGTTTTGTACGCGGTCTCCTTTACTGGTGAAGAACATCTTCCCAAAATTAATAGCAGCTAAAGATCCAAGACCGAGCTCACATGAACTCCGTCTTTTATAGCTCCCTAGTTTGAGAAAAGAGCTGATTATAGCACATAGTGTCAACCGCTTATTTCAACTTTCTGCTGCATCCCGTTTATGTAAGAATTGATCCATTTCCCTTTCATAAAACAATACTTGAGCTTATCAAGAAGATTTCTACGATTGGTGTAATCAAAAGCATTTGAGAGACCACAAATATGCCAACCAATGATTTTCGGTTGTTTTTCTCGAAAAATTAGACTGGAAATTGCTACAGTAGGATTATGTGTAAAGTAAATGTTATTTATTGTTTGCAGTGGAGCAAATCCGTAGTAAAGCTGTTCTGTAGATGTTCTGAATTAATTCCCTTCAGGTAGCACCTGCAAGACGTATTGATGGAAAATACGGTTCCACTAGACAGTCATCGACAGTTCAAATCCAAAGATTAAACTGAAACCTATGTTGCTGCCTATCACAAGGGTTTAGAGCGACCAATATGAGTTGTCTGAAGTTAGAAGCAGCAGAAGCCCCACATGAAACTTGCTTGGAATCAAAATTAGGGGGTTGGCGGTATGAAGGAAGCCAGTTCTAGTCTAATGTAGAGTTCATGATAAACAACTTTGAAAGTAAATCTATTACCTTTCCTGAATATCTTACGTAGGTGTATTAACATCAACTGAAATTCTGTGTACACACTACATGAAAGTCTCTATCTATTGTGGGATTTATTTATTTACGATTTACGGTGTTCCTTCACTAGTAGTGATCATGTAATGTTTTTACAAACATTGCGGGCTATGGCGAAAGGTAAATTTATTACATTGAGGTAAGTATTCCTAGTCCGGAAGTGAGTGACTCAGATGGTGCAAGAATAAATCTACTCAATCTCAGCATTAGTCTCGTGAAACCATCATCCGTACGCTGATATCTGAGTACACAGGTCCCGTGTCCTCCCCAATTCCGTCTGATGACTTTCTCTATTGACAGACTAGTAACGTTACATGTAACTTGATGTCAGAGAGAACAAAAGTCCAACATGGTGTGGTACAGAGAGAAAGAATTCCACTTACCTGCACAACTTTCACAACTGCTAAGTTTACAATTTACAAAATAGACGTACACGTGTCATATTACTGTCCCCAGGGCGAGTGCACTCATGGTATCGTCGTAAACAGTTATGATGATCCCCGTTGTAATGTCCATAGTGTTGTTAGGAGAATGTCACAGGAAGCAGGAGTACTTCGCAGAAAATACTGTTCAGTATCTATAGTCATCTCTTACTCAAATTTTTCCACATGGTCCTACAAGAAGAAAACAACGTAACAGAATCTCCCATCTCCATCCACTTTTCAAAAAATTTCTGTGCCAAGTGTTCGTGACCCGTATGTATATAGTAGAGTGGGCCTAAAAAAATGTTCAAATGTTTGTAAAGTCTATGGGACTTAACTACGGGGTCATCAGTCCCTAAACTTACAAACTACTTATCAACTACCTTATACTAAAGACGGCACAAATATCCATGCCCAGGGGGGATTCGAACCCCCGACCGTAGTGGCCGTGCAGACCGTGACTGGAGCGCCTTAGTCTCCTCGGCCACCGCGGCCGGCGTGTAACCTGCAATCGTAAAAATATCACACCCTGTAAATTCAGTATGACCCCCTAAACATTTCACGTCAGGTACTCACCATATACTGAAATTCGACTTTCACTGGTATGAACTTACGGCAGGAGCTTATGAATGCAAATTCTCTGAGATATTGTAATAAGTAAACAAGTATTACTTTCAACGCAAACTTCTATAATTTTGAATTAGATACCCCGTATTATTTCTTAATCAATCAATAGTAGAAAAAATACCAACAAAATGACGTCCTTTACAGCGCAATACGTCAATTAAATCCCGAGTTATTAACAAGCGAAGTCGACGCTTGAAATAAATGAGGCCTGCAACATCTGCACATCCAGAGTTTCAGGCATGAAACCTATGTTGCCGGTAATCATGGGTTAGCTGCATGCTTCATTTATTTCGGTTGTCAACTTCGCTTTCTCAATTTCTAATGATTTAATGGACTTATTTCAGTGTAACCAACGCCGTTCATATTGTGATTTTTCGTGCTCTCGATTACAGGAGAAATACTATGGGGTATCCATTTAAAAAAACATAAATTTGTGTCGAAAATAGTATTTCCTTACATTTTATGATATGTCATAGAAGTTACTTTCATCATCTCCTACCGTAAGTTCATACCTGTGAAAGTTTTTTTTAACATCTACTTTTGTTTGATATTTGGGGCTAAATGTTTAAGTGGGACGCCCTGTATATTCCACTATCATAGATATCAAAACGATTTTCTGTTAGAAATTCGACTGTCATATCAGCATCAGGATACCTTATACAAAGTTTCTGCATTTCCTCTTCTCAAAAATCCCTAAAGGTTTGTAACAGCGTCTCGTAGTTTCCTTGTTGGTACTGCCGGGAAAAAATAGTGCACATAGAAAACCGAAGACGGCAGATGCCATCTGAGCCATATTAAATGTACTGATAATGATTTCAACGTCGTTCGTCAGCAGATAGGGTAGTGACATACTTGCCAAAGTTCTGACTGAGTGCATCGTTTAATAGGGAAGATTTATAGCCAAATCAACGCGTGAATGATACAGGCGCTCTGACACGGTGAACACACACTTGCTTCCTACAGCCAAGTGAGTAGCGAGATGGTACTTTCAGAGAATTACCGCAAAAGCTGCGTTATTTGTGCCACGAAGCTGTTTTCATTGGTCACGTGAACATTTGCACACCATAGACACTGGTCTAGACGACAACGCAGGCCAGACGTCCACCAAATTCGTCGAATTGTAAGGGTAGTAGTGGCAGCTCATACTGCTAGCAAAACATAGCTAGGAGGAGTTGTTAGTTGAGAAGTGTGAAGACGAATTGTTGCCAACCAGTTAGTAGGGGAGGAACTACTGGCACGCACGCATCTAGCCAGTCTTCCACTCACGCCACAGAATCAACATGCACGGCTTGAATGGTGTCATCAGTTGATCAAATTCAAATGTTTGTAAATCTATCGGACCAAACTGAGTAGTCATCAGTCCGTAGCTTACAAACTACTTAAACCTAGGTAAACTAACCTACGGACAAACACACACACCCATGCCCCAGGGAGGACTCGAACCTCCACGGCGAGCAACCGCGCGCTCCGCAGCGAGACGCCTTAGACCGCTCGGCTACTCCACCGCGGCTCAGTGGATCACTTGGAACTTGGAATGGCTGACCGTGTTCTTCAGCGATGAAAGCAAATTCTGCCTGTGCGCAAGTAATGGTCGTTTGTGGATACGACACTCTCCTGGAGAGCGTTTAAGACACACTGGATTTATGGTCTGGGGTACGATAAACTACAGCTCTCGTTCAACTTCGTTGTTTGTGGAAGGGACGCTGATTAACTGTCTTTACGTGCAGAATATTTCAAGACCCGTCCTGGTGCCATTCTTACAACACGAATTTGATGTGTTGGTACAACACAATGCGCGTGAAAGTGAACGTGCTTTGCAGGAAGTGAAGTACCTTTGTAAGGTAACCCTTACATCCTGACTAGGTATAAGCCTCATTTTGAGAGATTTTGTACCTGCATGTAGTGTAAACTTAATAATTATGATGCTCTAATGTCATTTAATTAATGATTGTAATGCGTAATCTATGTATGTAATGCAACTATAATCACTTCGTGTCATTTATTTATTATCTGTGACTTGTATTTATCTATGTCTATTTTATTTATTTTTTGTACTTTGAATGTTTTCTGTATTTACTGTAATTACTTGTCATGTTTAATTTACGTATGTAAAATATTTCACTGTGTACAAGCTCAAAAAGTCGATATATACTGTAGTCGAAAAGGCTCCTCAGGTCAGAGACTTTATTGGTCAGCAGCGCTCGCCTGTGGGAGAGCAGGCAAGCAACAGTATCTGCCGCCCCGGGTCATAGAACAGACGTTCGTATGCGGTCCGCGGAGTGCTCAAACAATATATGTAACATAGTGTTATTAAAAGTGAATGTGAAAAGGTGTTAAAAGTGCTATGAAATGAAAAGTATGAATGAAACCAGTGTTTAAAAGTATCTAAGTGAAGTAAAACAAATGTTGAGCAACTACTCGTTCGTTCGTTATGTTGAGGCAGAAATTCGTTACGTGTTCGGTGTACGTCCAGACGTCCGAAACGCGGTAGCGTCATCACGGATGCTAACGATCGTGAATATTTACGCGATTCGCGAAGTATCTCTGCATAATGCTAACAAGTTGCCAAAGGAGGAGCCAGCAAAACAGTTTCTGTATTAAATGAATTCTTGTAACCATCATATTGCAAAGGATCCATTGTCGAGCTACAGTGAAGCATATCGCTGGACTAATGATTAAGATGATTTGAATGTAATATGTTGTAATTAAGGTAGATGCATGTTTGAATCTTAACAAAATATAGGAAATTAGATTACACTTCTTTCTATCTTATTTGTAACAAGTAGTTACCCACTCTTCCCCAGTATAAAAATCCTCATTAATGTATGATGAACAAAGTATCCAAAATCAAATATATCAAAGTAACTGATTAAGAAAGAGTAAGGTTAACGTAATTGCAGAAGTTAGCAATTAAATATTTAACTATTTCATTGTGACAAGATTTTGATTTTTACGCAACAGTAATAGAACTTTGACTTAGTTAATTAATATTTCAATACGATAATTTTGAGAGTAAGAGAGAGAGTTCACGTAAAGATAGAGACAGTGTTAATTATTTGATTGAGACTATTTTACTAAATTTGACGATATTTGATCATAGACTGTTGCATGGCAGTGTTACGACACTGAATCAACCAATAGCAAAATTAATTCTTCATAAACATATTACAAAATAAGGAAAGCAATCAAACATTATTATAGAAATTACTTCAGATTTTATGAATAACAAATTTTTAAAAACTGAGTTCAACAATACTTACCACCGCCACATCTATCCTATAAAGAACCAAACTTTTACAATTATCGTATGCATTCATCCACCAAGCCTGAATTACGTAAATTTTACTATTTACATAATAGCATTAATTTTTATCAAATACTGACTGCAGTGGTTGGACTGCACCCATTTGCCAACCTTTTTGTAGAGAATTTATTACATTTACTATTTTCAAAATTAATACTATCACAGGCGTACTAATTACGTCGTACGCATAGCACAGACGCGGTAGTTTATTTTCAGCTATCCGTGTGTACACGGTCTCCGTTGGAGATGTTGTAAGGAAAGGGAAGGTAAGTGATCTTTTGAAAAGTTAGTCAGAGAGGGCCATAGATTTTATTAATCACATTAATTGTTTTGCTTATTATTTCAAAATTTAGTCACACCACTTGCACTGGTTACGAGTTTAAATTAGCTAACCACGAAATTAAAATCAGGTTAGTTACGTTACTCAATCAATACTACGACAACAACACATTTATTAACACGCAACAAATTTTTTTTTTTTATTTTTTTATTTTCCACTCACGCCTTCTCGCTATACAAAAACCTAACGAAACCACTCTCCTTTCTTTCCTTGCACCTTCACTCACGATCTTCCAAGTTATCTTCAATCGAGCACACGTCGAGTGTTAAGGGACGACAAGTGCGACTCGTTAACACATAACTCACACGTAACTACGTGAACAGGTTGAGCAGGTATGAATTAATGTATCATCAGATAATATTTGGCATATGTGTGATGAAATGCATACCAGAATTAGCACCTGCATTGCCAACCGTGGTAGCTACCCCATGTATAAATATGTGTTTCAGCTTGGATCAACACCTTGTACCTCAGTAACGCTTGAACTATTGTTTTGCAAAATAATAATTTCATAACTCCATATGAATTATTTCAACAATAAATTTTTTGTTAGTTGGAAAACGCTATGAGGGCATTTCTTTTTATATTATTATTATTTCCGGCACTGAGACGGAATTGTGTAATCTGTGTGCCATCCAATAATGCTGTACGTAGGCCGATGGTAACGAGGCTTAAGATCATTTGCACAAAACGGAGAGAGTGTTGCATCACAATCCAGACTGAGGAAGTCATTTCAATTGTCATAGGATGGAAAAAAGCCTGAAGTTTGAAAGTTATCTAACAAAAAAAAAAAAAAAAAAAAAAAAAGTAAAGGTTTAGATGAACTTCATATTTAGTATATGGAAATGTGTGTGTCGATAACTGGCAATATTCTTCCTCTCTAGTTCAGCATAGTCTACTTCCCATAGTTATTTAGGACTCTAAAACTCCAATCATGATCATCCCATAGGTACAGTCCCTTTGATAACACAACTGTTTCCATACCGAAAGAAATTCAATGCAAAAAAGTTGCCCATTAATTGACATCTCGTTAACACTGCAATACAATTCCATTGAGGAAAAATTATGACTTCGAAATAATGAAGATGAATCCCTATGTCAACCGAAAAGCCGCGGTGGGTTGGCCGAGCGTTCTAAGACGCCTTGCAGCGGAGCGCGCGGTTTCTCGCCGTCGAACGTTTGAGTCCTCCCTTGGCCATGAGTGTTTGTGTTGTCCTTAGCATAAGTTCCTTTAAGTTAGTTTAAATAGTTTTTAAGCCTAGGGACTGCTGACCAACGTAGTTAAGTCTCTTAGATTTACAAACATTTGAACATTTGAATATTTTCAACAGAAAATCTGTCAAAATGTATTTAAAATTCAACACTGTTCAGTCTTTTCCTCGTTTTATCTCCGAAATATCTTGAACGACACTGGCTGCTTCTTACGAAGCATACGGAAGCTGCTTACATAAAACAAGCACACGAAAAAACAGTTCCATTACGTCCACGCGGTCGTGATCCGCCCGTTATACAGGGTGGTCCATTGATAGTGACCGGGCCAAATATCTCACGAAATAAGCATCAAACGAAAAAACTACAAAGAGCAAAACTTTTCTAGCTTGAAGGTGGAAAAGAGATTGCACTATGGTTGGCCCGCTAGATGGCGCTGCCATAGGTCAAACATATATCAACTGCATTTTTTTTTAAATAGGCACCCACATTTTTATTACATATTCGTCTAGTTCGTAAATAAACATGAATGTTTTATTTGGTACACTTTTTTCGCTTTGTGATAGATGGCGCTGTAATATTCACAAACATAATATTCACATGTAATGTTCTTTAATGTAAACGCCTTTTGCTACTGCGAATGAAGGGTTTTATTTTTATATTTTTAAGTCAACCATACGCGTTTCGCCTATCTCTCAAGGCATCATAAGTGGGTGTCCTGAAATATTTACATGTTTCTGTTTACACATATTTCAGGAGACCCACTGATGATGCCTTGAGAGAAAGACGAAACGCGTATGGGTGACTTAAAAATATAAAAATAAAACCCTTCATTCGCAGTAGCAAAAGGCGTTTACTTTAAAGAACATTACACTGAAATACAATTCAGCTGCTGTTCAAAATTGCCACTGCAAGCAAAGTATAATACTCACAGTTTTAGACGAATAGTGGATAACAGGTAAGTTTTTTAAATTAAAACACAGAACGTAGGTACGTTTGAACTTTATTTCGGTTGTTCCAATGTGATACATGTACTTTTGTGAAATTATCATACATTAAGAACGCATGCTGTTGCTGCGTGATTATCTGTAATTACCTCACGACTTCAACAAATGCTCAAAACGATGTTCTTAAAATTCAATGCATTTGGCAATACGCGTAACGAAATTCCTCAATATCCCGGTTAACGTTACCTCTATTTGTGAATGACGCTTCATCACTAAACAGAACGCGTGAAAAAAATCTGTTATCGTCCCGTAATTTATTTTGTGCCCAGTGGCAAAACTGTACACGACGTTTTAAGTCTTCGCAATGGTATTCTGAAATGATAGAATAAATAAAAAAGGAGATTGCGTGTTTATTGCTGTTACAAACGGTTTATCCTGCAGCGAAATTAGGGCAGATCCTGTAATTGGGTATGGGTAGAGGTTATACCTGACAACCGTAATAAATTAATTACTGGATCGTTTATCGGCCCCATGACTCAGACGATGCAATTGCCGAAATGTTCAAAGAAAGCTTGAATCACATTTCAAACAGGTACCCGAAGTATACTTTTATAATCGGTGGCGAATTTAATTTACCCTCGATATGTTGGCATAAATACGTATTTAAATACGGCGGCAGATATAAAATATCGTCCGTACTAGTTTTAAAAGCTTTTTTCTGAAAACTACTTCGAACACTTAGATCATGAACCTGCTAGAATAGTAAATGGTTGCGGAAATACCCTTGATAGTGATAGTCTCCAGTCTTTCTAAACTAAAAATCCGAGTGTAAATCACTTGTGGCTTACTTTCAAAGATATAATATCAGTAGCAATCGAGAGATTTATACGACATAAATTAATAAAAGAGTGGGCTGACCCCCGTGGTACACAAAACAGGTCAGATAACTGTTGCAGAAGCAAAGAGAAACGCATGCAAAATTAAAAAATCGCACAGACGTGTTTTACGGGAAACTTTAAATTTATAGTTTTATAAGTTTTTGCAAACATTTTGGACCAAAATAATAATCTAAATAATAAAAAATTAATTATTAAGAGTGTCTGAGGGAAAAAATAGGTAGTGGCGGGTTCGGAACCACCGACCTTTAGCGTCATAGTCAAACACCTTGCCCACTACGCTACGCATATCAATCAAAAATTGAGTCATTTTTCTTATACTATTGATGGCCGTTGCTAACTGTTGCTAATGTGGCATTTGTAGACACTAGATTATCATTTATCGTACGAAGAACGACGTGTTTTTGTTAATTCTTCAGTGCGCCATTGCTTTGAAATGACAACGTGTAAGTTACAATAAGAAAATCATCAAATACACAACGCAAGATGGCCACAGAGAGTTCTGGGCGAGGAATGTAACGTGAAATCTGCGAACGGCTGGTTTTCGTTAATTAAATGGAGGGTGTCAAAACTCCGTTATTTTTGTAAATATCTCTCAAACGATACGAGATATGAAAAAAAAAAAAAAAAGAAAGAAACTTAAGGGAACAAAGTTGTAGAGAATTTTCTCCTCTACAAATTCGGTTATTCTATTTTCGCGTCAGATTAACGGTTTATTTGCAATTAAAATTACTTTAAAAACCGGTTTTTTTGGTATTACTAAAGTATTTCTTGTCCAAAATATTTGAAAAAGCGAGGTTCTGGTCTCTGGTAGTCAACAATTGTCTGTAAAATTTGGTGCCGATCGGTTGAACGGTTCGACCTAAAAAGTGGGAACACGTTACAACCAGACAGATATCGTGAAATCTAAACGGCTTTTTTGGTATTACTACCATATTTTTTGTCCGAAAAATTTGAAAAAGGGAGGTTATGATCTCTGGCGGCCTACAGTCATGTCTGTAAAATTTGGTGCTAATCGGTTGAATGGTTGGTCTTAAAAACAGGGAAAACTTTACGGACAGACAGACAGACAGACAGACATCCCAAAATCGCCGTTATTTTTGCAAATATCTTTGAAACGCTACGAGATATGAAAAAAAACCATAAGAGAACAACTTTGTAGAGAATTTTCTCCTCTACAAATTCGGTTATTCCATTTTCCTGTCAGAAGAATGGTTAAGCCGTAATTTTCATTTAAATTTCGAGCTGTCAGAAAACGATCGCAAAGGCCCACTTTTAGTGTGACTACCGTAAACTAAAGTGGGCCAAAAAGAGACAAAATCCCCAAGAGGGGCAATCTATTACAGAAACTCGCAACTCGCAACCTAGCGCGGACTTCAATGTGAGAAGCTGATAATAGTTTCCACAACGAAATCCTGCCTCGTAATCTTGCAGAAAATCCAAAGAAATTCTGGTCATATGTGAAGTACAGCCGCGGTGGAGTAGCCGAGCAGGCTTGGCTGCGGAGCGCGTGGTTGCTCGCCGTCGGAGATTCGAGTCCTCACTGGTGCATGGCTGTGTGTGTTGGCCTTAGGTTAGTTTATCTAGATTTAAGTAGTTTGTAAGCTACGGACTGATGAACACGCAGCTTGGTCCGAGAGATTTACAAACATTTGAACATTTTTGTGAAGTACACTAGCGGCAAATAACAAACAATACCTTCACTACGCGATAGCAATGGTAATACTACCGATGGCAGTACTGCTAAAGCAGTATTACTATACACAGTTTTCCGAAATTCGTTCAGCAAAGAAGACGAAGTGAACACTCCAGAATTCAAACCAAGTTCGGCTGCCAGCATGTGAAATTTATAAGTATATGTTCCAGGAGTAGTAAAACAACTCAAGTCACTAAACAAATACAAATCGTCCTGTTCAGATTGTATACAACTAGATTCCTCTCAGAGTATGCAGATGCAATAGCTATCATATACCTCGAAGAGAACGACCTATTAACTAATACTCAACACGGATTCAGAAAGGATCACTATTGCGAAACACAGCTTGCCCTTTATTCACATGAAGTAATGAGCGCCATCGATAAGAGATCTCAAATCGATTCCATCTTTCTGTGTTTCCTGAAGGCTTTTGACACTGTATCTCACTAATGAAACTGCGTGCTTATGAAATATCGTCCCAATAATGCGACTGGATTCACAAGGGACACAGTTCGTAGTAATTGACGGTAAGTCATCGAGTAAAACAGACGTGATATCTGGCGTTCCCCAGGTAAACGTTATAGGTCCCCAACTCTTCCTTGTCTCTATAAACGATTTAGGAGACAATCTGAATAGCTCCCCTAGACTGTTCGCGGATGATGCTGTCGTTTATCGGTTAGTGAAGTCAACAGAGGATCAAAAGCAACTGCAAAGCGATTTAGACAAAATTTCTACATGGTGCGAAAATTGGCAATTAACACTAAATAATGAAAAGTGTGAAGTAATACACATGACCACTAGAAGATATCCGCTGAATATTACACGATAAGTCAGTCAAACCTTAAGATCTTAAATTCTACCAAATACCTAGCAGTTCCAATTACGAACAACTTAGACTGGAGAGAACACATAGAAAATATTGTGGGGAAGGCGAACCAAAGGTTACGTTTCATTGGCAGAACGCTTCGAAGATGCAACAGCTCCACCAAAGAGACTGCCTACATCACACTTGTGCGTCCTCTACTGGAGTACTGTTGCCCCTTGTGGGACCCTCACCTGGTGGGACTGACGGAAGACATTGAGAAGATTCAGAGAAGGGCAGCTCGTTTTGTTTTATCACGGGGGGAGGGGGAAGCGTCACGGAAATGTTTCACGAATTAGGGTGGAAATCATTAAAAGAAAGACGTTAAAAGTTTCAATCACCGACTTTTACTTCTGAATGTGAAAATATTTTGCTAGCACCCACCTACATAGGGATATATGACCATCCCAATAAAATAAGAGAAGTCAGATCGAAAACGCAACGATTTAGGTGTTCTTTCTTCCCGCGCTATTAGAGCAGGGAATGGTAGAGAAAGGTTAAAAAATTGGTTAATGAACCCTCTGCCAGGCACTTAAATGTCATTTGCAGAGTATCTATGTAGATGTAAATGTAGATGCAAATCCTGGTGCACTGAAATAAGGTACGGGTGAAATTTATGTTGATGTAGAATTCTCAACACCGACGTTTTTTAGATTACCGATTCTCGCTCAGTTTGTCTGCTACTGATGTGCGGATTAGCCGCAACTGCATCTAAATCACTTTCTTGGGCATCATCATATGTTACAAGTCGTGGTTGACCTTCTTGCTTGTGACTGAATACTTCCTGTCTCTTTAAATAATGTAACTATCCGACGAAAGGTCCAAACACTTGGATGATATCTTCCAGGAATTCGATCAACATACATAGCATAGGCCCATTGGGCATTTTGATCACAATTGCCATACATAAATACCATATAGACCTTTTCTGCAATTGGTAAACGGTTCATTTTAACGCGAGTAATGTATCACGAAGAAAATACCGTCCTCACGGGTTAAATGTTACGCGATACCACGTACTTATACATGTGTGACTATTACAGCGCCATCTATCACAAAGCGAAGAAAGTGTTGCAAATAAAACATTCATATTTATTTACGTACGAGACGAATATGTAATAAAAATGGGGGTACCTATTTAATAAGAATCGCACTGACGTGTTTTACGGTCCACTTTAGATTTGTAGTTTTAAAGGTTTTTGCAAACATTTCGGAGCCAATCTGCATAATAAAAATAATCAAAAATTAATGTGCTATGATTACGACTATTGTGGTAATATCTATGCACCCTACATGTAATATTCTTTCCGACCGTATTTTAACAAACAGCCAAAATTATATGATATTTGAGTTTAGCTCTGACAAACATACTCTTTTTTGAACTTTTAGCTCTTTGAGCTATCATTTTAATATCTCTCCCGCATTTTCATTATATTTATCCGCTAAAATATTATCACTTGTCTTGACTTGGTAGTTCAAAGTTCATTTTCTTTGCGTGTACAGGTTACGAATGACTATAGCCTGGAACGAACGTAGCGTACATTTGGCGTTCGGAAGAGTGACTATAGCCTGGCGTTCGGAAATCAGTCACGTGACATCCCTCGCATCAAAATCTCTTTTGCGTACGCCATCTTGCTTTCTCTACTGGATGATTTTCTTATTATAACTCAAGCTTTGTCATTTCAAAGCAATGGCGCATTGGAAATTTAAAAAAACACGTCGTTCTTAGGACAATGAATTATAATCTAATGTTGGTTAGTTAGTTAGCACCTGCCATCGATGATACGAGAATTATGGATTACTCTCGACACTGTTCGCCATAGCTGGCATGGTAGGTCGACGCCATCTGTAACGAATAAACTGAGTTATCCGAAACGATCAAAATAGGACAAAACAAATTAAAGTCCACAAAGCACACGTTCAAACCAATGAAAAGAGAGAAAACAAAATACGGTTCAACTAACACCATCTGAAGAAAAGGTTTGTGCGCTCCCTTTCCACGTCACGCAGAGTAGGTCGCAATCGCGTAGCTCTCTGGCTGACCGCTGTGAGGCAGTGGGCTGGCCGTGTCTACGTCACGCCTAAAGGCCGCGAACGCTACCTGACTGGCCGGCCGCTACGCGGCGGTGGGCGTGCCTCAGCGGCCAGCCAGTGAGCTGGCCGCCGCGGCCTTTTAGTGTGACGTAGGCACGGCCAGCAGTCAGGCCTTATCTTCTAGGTGGCGATGGCTATGCCCCATCAGCCATCCAGTCAGCTACACGATCCCGTCATACTCTGCGTGACGTCACGTGGCACGGCAGTGCACAGGCCTTCTCTTCAGACGGTGTTGGTTCGACGCCATCTGTAATAAAAAAACTGAGTAGAGTTCTCAACGAACAACCCAGAACGAATAACCAACGACCGCAAAGCATCGATCTAACCGGAAGAAAAAAGAAATTATATATAACCACCACTTTCGATTTTTTTGGTCCACTTTATTTTTCCTCTTGCTTCCTAAAAGTTTTTCGCACACTCTCGTTAACTGAATACAACTATATTCTGCAAGTTTCCGAGTTGTTCAAAGGTAACATAACTTTCTCTGAAAAGTGCATTTGTTCTGTTTCGAGAACATTCCATGAAATACTTAGCAACGAATAATAAATATAGACTTCTTTATCACATGTACACAAACTGGGGAGATACTGTTACAATGACTGTTGTAAATGACGTATTGACAGTACTAAATTAGTATATCAAATGTTTGTAGAGCTTATGGGACTTAACTACGGGGTTACCAGTCCCTAAAGTTACAAACTACTTATGAACTAGCTAATACTAAGGACGGCACAAATATCCATGCCGAGGGGCATTCGAACCCCCGACCGTAGTGGCCGTGCAGACCGTGACTGGAGCGCCCCAGTCCCCTCGGCAACCGCGGCCGGCTTTGTATATACAGGGTGAATCACCTAACACTGGCACCGCAAATATTGCGGAAACGGAAAGTGCGATTAAAGTGCGGTTTTCACATAATGGATAGGTAGTCAAGGACTCGTATTGTTAGCCGATAAACAAATTGTAAAAATACCGAGAAAGTATTTTTTATGCAAACATACAATTTTTCAAATGTGACAATGGTTGTTTATATCATGCACTGGAATTTTTGACACCAGCTGTGTAGAAAGAGTTTTGAATGACGTTTTTATCACGTTTAGTTTGGCAGCTAAAACCATTCGATGTTTTGAGGGCGGAGGCTGCGACAGCGTAGCTGACTGGGTGGTGCTCATGAGATACTGGCCGTGCCCCATGGGCTAGCCACTCAGCTAGTCAGTTACGCTATCGCAGCCTCCGCCCCCGAAACTCTGAACGGTTGTAGCTGCCAAACTAAACGTGACAAAAAAGTCATTCAAAATTATTTGTACACAGCTGGTGTCAAAAATTCCAGTGCATGATAGCAACAACTATTATTCCATTTAGAAAACTGTATATTTGCATAAAAAGTACAGTTTCGAAGTAATATCACAATCTGTTTGTTGTATAAAAATACGACCCCAGACTACCAATCCATTCTGTGAAAACCGCACATCAATCGCACTTTCCGTTTCCGCAATATTTGCGCTGCAAGTTTTAGGTGATTCACCCTGTATATTAAGTAATAGATTTTTGTGGCATTCAGTATTACCACACTTATTCCGTTTGCGATTTTAACTGTAAAAGAAAACGTAATCACCGTTTGAAATAGAATATTTTCTCTTTATTTTAGCGCAGAACAGAGTAACATGAACGAAGTCATATCTGAAATACAAGAAAGGTAATACCATTTATATTAAAAGCGTCCATAGCAACCATCTCAAAGACAAACACGTTAGTAGATGCATTAATTCTAATTAATGACTTTCAATATATTCCATAAATACTGAATAAACGCTTAGAAAAAAATAAACAAGGTGATATGTTGCAATGTATACACTTTCCTTCCATTACATTAAGGAACTTCACTTGCCACAGAAATATAGAACTTCCTATATATACGAAACTACCTGTATCAGCACGTTGTTCAGAATGATTATTACAGTATCCTCCCAGTTTACTTGCATATGTTTCAGAAGCTCATTGTTCAATTCGTTGTTACGTATTTCACGGCATGTTCACGAAATAGAACAAACACGTATTTTAGAGGTAGCATTATTACACATGCACAGCCCTAAACATTGAAGAACATAGCTCTACTGAATGAATAAAAATGCACGAAACCCTTTTATGTAAAAAGGAGTAAAAAAACATTTTTTCGGTATTGGCGGGTTCCGAACCACTGCCCACTAAACTACGGCTAACAATTAGAACATGCCACCTTTAAACACCTACTATTGATGTCAGCTGTTAACTGATGCTAATATGGCATTTTAGACACTACATTATCATTTATCGTACTAAGAACGACCTTTTTTTGTTAATTCTTCAGTGCGCCATTGCTTTGAAATGACAACGTGTAAGTTACAATAAGAAAATCATCAAATACGCAACGTAAGATGACGTTTGCCAGAGAGAGTTCTGGGCGAGGAATGTCACGCGACTTCTCCGAACGGCTGGTTTTCGTTAATTCAATGGAGGGTGTCCAATCTCCGTTATTTTTGCAAATATATCTCAAACGATACGAGATATGAAAGAAACATAAGGGAGCAAAGGTTTAGAGAATTTCCTCTACAAACTCGGTTATTCAGTTTTCGTATCAGACGAATGGTTAAGCCGTCATTTTCATTTAAATTTCGAGCTGTCAAAAGACGATTGCAAAGGCCCACTTTAGGTTACGGTAGTAACTTTTAGTGTTACTACCGTAACCTGAAGTGGGCCAAAATGCAGTTGATATCCGTTTGACCTATGGCAGCGCCATCTAGCGGGCCAATCATAGCTCCATCTGTTTTTCCCTTCAAGCTAGAATAGTTTTGTTCTTTGTAGTTATTTCGTTTGATGCTTATTACGTGAGATATTTGGCCCGGTCACTATCAGTGGACCACCCGGTATACAATGTTTCCAGATGGCGATAATGTGACACGTGACATGTGCCTGCGGGGCATTGCTAACCATTTTGCCGGCCACGGTGGCCGAGGAGACTGAGGCGCTCCAGTCACGGTCTGCACGGCCACTACGGTCGGGGGTTCGAATCCCCCCTCGGGCATGGATATTTGTGCCGCCCTAGTTCATAAGTAGTTTGTAAGTTTAGGGACTGATGACCCCGTAGTTAAGTCCGATAGACTATACAAACATTTGAACATTTTTAACCATTTTGTCTTTCTCCTCGCCACACACGTACACTGGAAATTTCAACTGATTTGGTTGCTTGTTGTTTAAACAAGCGAAAAAATACTACTGCCGAAGTACAACAAACACGAATATGACCCTCTGTAAAATGCTGTGACACAAAATTGAGAAAACAACTGCTACTCACATGAGATAAATTATATAGGCCAGAGATATTTACATAATTTTTTAAGTAATTCGTCATATTAAAACACGTCAATACGTTTTAACAACGAATCTTTAACCATTCAACTCAAGTCTACCATACGACACTTTCATAATAGTACATAATATTTTGGGGTAGAATCTGAGTATACTTAAGAGACTAGTATTCAGATTGTTTTAAAGAAGCATTTCGTTTTACGTACATTTTTAAACAAGTATATTATAAAATCAGCAAAGAATTCCGACATCCTCACCAAAATTTCCGGCATGCAAACATATTCACGATTGTTGTGCTGCAAGAGTAGCAGACAGACAGCGATCTTGAAAGACAGAGGAGACAGTAGCATTTGAAAGAAAAAGAAATTATTTATTGATAGTGAGTGAAAGAAATTGGATGTGAGAGAGGAAGTCAGTCTTATGAAGAAAATATCAGGAAGAACCAAAGAGAGTAGAGATGGTGATGGTAAGTGACAGGCAGAAAAAGAAAGACGGAAGAATGTAGTACGTATTGGAGCACAAGAAAGAAAGACAGTGAAAATGGAAAAGAGCGATGAATGGAGTTCACGAATAGGCGTAGGGAGTACGGAAAGTCATACCGGCGAACGTAAACACGATAACATTTATCTATCTAGCCAATTCTCTCACTAGTTGTCAGTTATATCTAAAATTGACAGAACGACATGTTTTAGGACCAACGTTATCTCATTCTCAATTCCTAACATTTAAAATGAATCAGCCATTGGTCCCGAAACAACTGGTGCGAGAATTGGCTAGATACATAGTACAGTTGTGTGAACGCGTCAAAAAAGAATACGAAACTTTTTGCCTAAATTCTCCACTCCCGTTTACCGATATCTTAAAATTACCCGGTAAATGATGCAAAACCGCATGCAAACCCTTCTAATAACATGTATGGATGCAGATAACAGCAACAGGTTTTAAGGGAGAGAGAAATAGACCGTGGCAGTGGGTGAGAAAAAGAACTAAACAAAGACAAAGCCAGTGGAAGCAGAAAGTGAAGTGGCAAAGAATGAGACAGTGGTAATTAAGAGCTTGAGGAAGAGTCAAAACAGTGAAGACAGGAGCGGGCTCCAACTGCAGGAAAAGGAGACAGTACGTAATGAGAGGGAAATACAGGGCGTTCCGTGGAAAAAGAGAATCACTGTGGTGGCATGTATAAATTTTTTGTATGAATGGCGGAATGACTGAGACAGTTGGTGCCCACATTTCAAAGAAAGTTTTTTAACCTTTTATTTGACAATGTTTGCTTTCAGGCAACATGGAAATAAGCATGCTGTGCTGTAACATGTTTCACGTCTCGTCCTTGGATGGACAATAGCGCTTGACACCAACATTTAAGCTCTCAAATACAGCGATGTTTCATTATCTTTTTTGAAAAGTATTACAATAAGTTACCTGGGCATTAGTTTCTTTCAGGTTTGTGATATTTTTTCTGATACATGGAAAAATGCTTATAAAGGTCAAGAGGAAACCATGAAAATGATTTATTATGCAAAACTATTGGCCAATTCTTATTTGGATCAATGAAAATGGGCATATTTATTGGGAACGGAGGGCCTGGCAGACTACTACGGCCACTACTGTCGGGGGTTCGAATCCCCCCTCGGGCATGGATATTTGTGCCGTCTTTAGTATAAGGTAGTTGATAAGTAGTTTGTAAGTTTAGGGACTGATGACCCCGTAGTTAAGTCCCATAGACTTTACAAACATTTGAACATTTTTTTAGGCCCACTCTACTATATACATACGGGTCACGAACACTTGGCACAGAAATTTTTTGAAATGTGGATGGAGATGGGAGATTCTGTTACGTTGTTTTCTTCTTGTTGGACCATGTGGAAAAATTTGAGTAAGAGACGACTATAGATACTGAACAGTATTTTCTGCGAAGTACTCCTGCTTCCTGTGACATTCTCCCCACAATACTATGGACATTACAACGGGGATCATCAGAACTGTCTACGACGATACCATGAGTGCACTCGCCCTAGGGACAGTAATATGAAACGTGTACGTCTATTTTGTAAATTGTAAACTTAGCAGTTGTGAAAGTTGTGCAGGTAAGTGGAATTCTTTCTCTCTGTACCACACCATGTTGGACTTTTGTTCTCTCTGACATCAAGTTACATGTAACGTTACTAGTCTGTCAATAGAGAAAGTCATCAGACGAAATTGGGGAGGACACGGGACCTGTGTACTTGCGTACGGATGATGGTTTCACGAGACTAATGCTGAGATTGAGTAGATTTATTCTTGCACCATCTGAGTCACTCACTTCCGTCCTTAGTTTTAGCTAGTTCATAAGTAGTTTGTAAGTTTACGGACTGATGACCAATGTCATCAGCAAACCGCAAACTATGTATTTCTTAATCAAAATATCCACGGGTGTACTGCCGGTCTATAGTGTACAACGGGCACAATATTTCGGTGATCATACATGTCGCCATCATCAGGTGAACTGACGGACTGAGCTCCTGGAAACGCGCCGGCACGGAGATCCGCACGCTACGGCTGCTCGAAGGGAACTGGATTCTAGCCCGGTAGCGGGCGATTTAAATACCCACAGGATTCGCTAATATATCACCGTGTTTCTTTAAGGACTGAAGTCGCTAAAAGCATATAGGACGAGATTACGAAGGAAGAGGGAGGGGAGGTGCTCCAGTCTCCCATTTGAGCTGGCGTGACTTTCTACGTTACAACGGTTGGGCATGGGACATTTATCATCGCTAATTTCGAACACTATTCAACCGTGATTTTCGATGGACATGCTGACCCATGAACAAACTTCATCATTTGATGAAAGTCTGCCGGCCACTCTTATTCGGCAAGCAGAACAGGAGTGTTAGCACTTAGATGCAGTTTCAACGTATTTAGTAATAACGTATAGTTTCCGTACTGACCAAAGATGTGTCGGAAAGACACGCATGTTACACTAACCCCCCCCCCCGTCTATGTCAGTGCTTACGTACATTGGAATGTACATGGTTTTTTAGGATAGGTGCTAACTCTGATGAGCACTCACCTGTCAACATTCAAACAGCGAATTCAGGCCACGTTCGGCTCAAAAATTCGAATATCAAAATATTTGCAGCGAACTTAAAAAAGTATTAGAAACAAATTTCCCGAATTTGCCGCAATGCATGGAAATTATTGTGCTCAGATAGTTTTAGGCACCGAAAGCTGGCTAAATCATGATGTGGCAAGTTCAGAAATATTTAGCGAGGCTTCGAATGTATATCGGAAAGATAGATCGGATACAACTGGATGAGGAGTGTTCATCGCTGTGGACAAAGATATTGTTTCTACTGAGATCGAGGTTGAAAGTAACTGTAAAGTTATCTGGGCACGTATAACAGGTCTAAAAGAAGTAAAGTTAATAGAGGGGTGTTTTTACCGCCCCCCAGTGCTGCTGTAGCAGTTCTAGTCATTCCAAGAAAGTCTACACCAGGTAGTGCGTAGGTATAGCGAGAGTGAAGGTCGGGGTGAGAGTTTAAAATTGGGAAAGATTAATTTTTAAAATTCACAACCACCAGCTGCGAACCAAATTCCTAAACATGCAAAAACACTGGGACTGTGATTGCGACTGTTTGACTAGTTTTCTAGGGGATTATATCACACGTTCGCAGCTTTCCTTCCCTGCATATGATTAACAAAACAAATTCATAATAAAATCAAGTTCATGAGAGAAAAGGGTGTACTAACTACTATTTTTGAAAACACGTAAAAGTTCACTTTATGTTGTTTATTTCACAATATTAGAACCCTGTGGCTGATACGTCTGTACGTCGACACATTTATCAAATAAAGTTATAGCTCGTGAGCCCTCAGACAAAATGAATATTTGTCGCAAATTGTTTTCGCACCATGTGGCTGTCTCAAACGCCGTTTATGTTCATGCCTATGCGACGACACGTGTTACATTAACAAATCACAGTCAATTTAATTCAATGCGATGCACACCTTGTTCCACCGGCTAAATATTCACAAACACACAGTAGCACTCGATTCAACTTGGTGCAGTCTACGTCGAGCAACCACACGTGGCGATTGCCACACACCAAAAATCTATCACCTCCACCTGGAGATACACATGCCGACTGATGCAGAGCGAAGCCGCCCGGCCAGCTACCCCACTTGCTCCCAACTCGTCACTTCCTGCCCTCGCACGCGCCAAAAGCTCAACTGCCGAGGTTTTTTCTCCTACGTCATCAACTTCCCCATGTGAGCTGTTCTAACCGATTTGCCAACATACAGCGCTCAGCCAATACTTTTCTAAAACTTTACTGAAAATCAAAATAATTACACTAGACATTAAATAAATGTCTTTTTAGGTTTTTATATTGGTATAAACATCCTATGTACTATTTATCATAATCGTGCAATTTCTTATGTCACAGATAAGTGATTCAACTGAATACTTCAAGATAAAATACACAAGATTAATAGAAAATAAAATGAGAAATAGTTAATATATTATTTTTATAAACAAACATTGCCATGCTAGTTGTGTAACTGTCTTGTATTCATTGGTAATTTATTACTTTTCATTGTCAATTATCATATTGTCATATTACGCCAGATGTCACTATATCAGCTAATGTATTGTTTATTTATCAACAGACTATTTTGTAATGAGGGCCTTAAAGGTTCCTAACTGCATCGTATTACTTCAAATGCAAGTAGTATTAAAACATTTTATTTCACGCTGTGCACTGCACTCCACCTGGCACTCGCCATTGTCCCTCTCCCCTCACCGGAAACGAAAACTGGAAAATCCTAAGCTGGAACAAGCCACCAACGTCGGCCTGCTCGCTGGGATCCCGTCAGCTACAAGCACACAGCAAATCTCAACGTGGAGAATTTTTGCCTATGGCCTAACTATAAATGTTGTCACCCAACTGCGTACATACATTGCTACCATAATTAATAAGATTAAAATTGTGTAACATTTAGTGCATTGGCATGGTCAATGTTTGCAGTGAACTTCATACTGTTTAATTATCGAATGCTATTAATTACCAGTATTTCTACCAGTATCCGGGCCATGTAATATTAGTCGGAGGAGACTTCAACCTTACGAGTATAGATTGGGACTTTGTCTTCAGCAGTTAAACCGGCAACCCACGCGCAATGGAAATATTTTAGACCTTATAGCCACGAACAGGGCCTACCTTATTAACGATTTCTGTGTAGAGACAGGAATAAGTGATCATGATATCGTCCATGGTGACCAAAGTTCATAAACCAATCAAGAAGGCTAGGAGCGTGTTTTTGTTGGGAAGAGCCGATAAGACATAGAAGCAGTTCAGAGGCGAGCAGCTAGGTTTGTTACTGGTAGGTTTGACCAATGAGCGAGTGTCACGGAAATGCTCCGTCAACCCTATTGGTGATCGTTGGAGGAAAGACGACGTTATTTTCGTGAAATTCTGCTGAGGAAATTTAGAGTGCCCGAATCTGAAGCTGAAAGTAGAACGATATTGCTGCCGCCTACTTACATTTCGCGTAGTGATCACAAAGACAAAATAAGAGAAATTAGGGTTCGTGCGGAGGCATATAGGCATTCTTTTTTTCCTCGTTCTATTTGTGAGTGGAATAGGAAAGGAAATGCCTAGTAGTGGTACAGTGTACCCTCTGCCACGCACCTTCCGGTGGATTGCGGAGTATGTATGTATATGTAGATGTAGTCGTGTTATGATGCATATACGCAGCAACAATGCACCAAAAAGGCTTTGATGCTCCTTATAATATTCAAACACACGCAACGGACGGTATTACACTAATGGGTTGCTTCTGTAACGTTAGTTACCCAACAGCTGAATCAAGAGTCGAATACAATCCAGCAATAAACAACGTGAAGTGACGGAATATTTTGCAACATAGTTGTGTAGCAGGTATATGAACTACGACGACTCAGTTGTTGTCAAAACACATCATTCGGAAGTAGTAGGCTGCTTGTCAATATACTCTTACGATTCCCGTGCTTGTGTGCGTTTTATCACAAAATTGCAGACTTCAAGTGTGTCCACAAAATAAATATTACTGCAATGGAGGAACGATATAATCAGAAACCTATCTTTTGCTACAGTAGTATAAACTTTACTCTAAAAATCATGTTAAAGTACATGGTAGTGAGTTCATCGAATTGCTTTGATAATATTTATCTGCTATTCCATTCTCTAGTAGCGCACTGGAGAAAGGAACACCTAAATCATTGTTTTAGATCTGATATCTTTTCGTTAGATCGACACTATATCAGTCTGTCCTACCGTACTTTATTTTCTATAGGATATAATGTTATACCTTCATACACCACACTGGACTCTGATAATTATAATATTTCTCTTCTGTGATAAATTTGTGAAATTAGGTTTATTATAATTTTTACCTTCACAGTAAATACATATCAAAAGCGTCTGATCTTCATCCCTAGTGTACTAATTTTGGTGAAGCTGATTTTAATTTTCGTGTTATGAAATGTCCTGCTGTTTTTAGATCTATTTCACACTTATGGTAGCGCATCGAACTTTTATTTCCTCTTTCTTTAAATTGTTTCTAATGTTACTTCCTTAATTTCGTCTGCACATTTTATCCTAATTTTTCTCCTGTGTCTCTTTTAGACACAACTGTACTTGTAGACATCTGCTAATTTCGTTTTAATATAATTCTGTCTGTATATTTTCCTTGCTAAAGAGAACTTCTACGACATAGCGTTAAAATGCGATGATCCGCGCGAAATGACCATGCAGTCTAAGGCATCATGCTGCGGACTGAGGATCTCACTTTTACACACCAATCCCAACACTGTAGGCCCCAAACGTTCGGCCAGATCCGTTCACAGAAAACAAAGAAAGGAAGATTGTGGTTAACGTCCTGTCGACATAGTGGTCACTAGTGACAAATAACGAGCTTGCTTGTTTTGTTAAAGAGTGGGGAAGGAAACTGGCCATCCCGGAGTTCGCCTGAAGCGAGTTTCGGAAATGACGAAAACCCTAAATCTGGATGCCCCGATGAGGATTTGAAGCCCCGAGACCATTGAGATAACCACTGCGCCATCTCGATCGGTGGAAAACCTATGCAACTCTTTCAGGAACCAAATAAGTGGTATAGCACGGTTACACTTTATCTCTTCGTCTTTTCAAGATCATTATTTGTAATGCATCTTAAATACCCTACTAGACATGGTAACAGCGCTGGCTAACTCTAATTTACATACACACAAATGTTTTGGTCGTGTAGGAAATTAAATGGATCATAAATTTATTCATGCTATATGGATTTTTTTTTAGCTGTGACGATATTATGAAATTTTATAAAATAGTTCTACTGCAAGTCAGTTTTAATTAAATGTTTTATTAGCGCACGTTTCGACATCAATTTTCCATCGTCAAATGCGGTTTTGCGGCTTTAAATCAATTACAGTATTTTTATATTCATACACTTTGTCTGCCAGAGAGGTTTTATGTTGAAATTCAAGCCTGTTCAGTGAGACACATCTGTTTTGATGTGTATATTATAGGATTAAGTTATTTCAGTCATTATATATGCGTCTTTACTTGCAATTTTTTGCACTCTACTCATGTGGGAAACTTGAAAGTAATAACACTAATTTCTTAAAAAGTTCGATAACGTTGATATGTCTATGCCTTAGCAAGATCTGACCAACATATGCTAATACATAATCAAGTCTGGAAATGATTTACGTCTTCAACGTACATATTAGTATATGTAGTTTATCTTAGTTTCTAAGTATCTTTGTAACAATGTAACGACATCTGACAGCAACAGATAACGAGACTAAAAACAAAACTGTGAGTAACTGCAATGATATAAAAGTCCAAATAATTTTATCACATAATATACACTCTAAAACAGTTGTATATTTCTCAATATCCTTAAATTTCAACATATAACCTCTCTGGAACGTATAACATATTAACATAACCACACTGTAAAGCACTTGTAACTGCAAAAACTCATCTGGTGTTTGGCAACTTGTTGCTGAAACGCGTCGTGCTAATATGATATTAGTAAAATGTAACTGTTGCAGTAAACCTATTTCATAAATTTTTCATTGCCATAGTTTTTGGATATTGTAACGGTCCTAGGAATTACATTATGAGGAATAAAGCGGATAGAAATATAACTGAGGAATGTAGCTCTCAGAGAAATGAAATATCAAAGTTCAGGTAATATTTCGTGGATACTGCCGTTGTGGACGTGGATACTACTAAAAATAAACTGAAAGCTAGTGAATGTGTAATATTGAATTCAGTACAGACAAAACTATGAAAATATGAACAAAGACTCCTCTTTGTATCAATATACCAGAAGTTCGCATTAATGTCACGCATTAAGGTAAAAATTGTTCCACTACGTATAGTGGATTTGATGGTACAAAGGGTATTGATAGCTATTTTTGCGGTTCAGAATTCGAACAGAAGCATATACGACTGCATCGTGTTATAACCAATAATCTCTTGTTCCGATGTTTAACTGTACAGCAATATGCCGAAATAACACAGCTCGTGGGCCGCTAATCGCCTATAACGTGGTGCAAATCACCTCCCAAAATGTATCATTGTAATTCGGCTGCCTTTCCATATTCGCGAATCAGCTGCAGTGGCCACGCAGGGGTAGGGGCGAACATGTGCGTGACGATGAAGCGCTCTTCCAGCACGTTAGCCGCTGATAACACTGCCTTCATTAAAGGTGAGCGGGTAAGACTCGTATGCCGTTCTCCCTGCGGCAGGCCAAAGGATGGCTTACCAAGGGATTCGCCAGTACACTGCATATCCCCTTTCTCTGGTATTCACTGCTTAGCACAACCGATTACTGTTATCACGTTCCATTTCGACTCACTGGTTTCATTTATGCAATATATTCAATTATTTTTTCACATTTTCTTTAATTTACAAATCCATTCTTAACACTAATTTTGATTCGTGTTACAGGAAATATGTTGAAGCTTTGTAACTAAATCACATCTCCCCGCGTAATTATACAGGATTACAGTGTGGCAGTGTAGATTAGATTAGATTAATACTTGTCCAATAAATAATGAATTCGAGATTTCGTAATGATGTGGAACGTTTCCCTTTATTAAAGACAATATTACATGACATAAATTTTTATTTCTTTATTTATTCTATAATTACAGATTTCTATGTAAATTTCATCTATTCAGTGGGAGTTATCATTCTCAAATTATTTCAATTTGTTTTTAAACGCTGGTTAATTATTTGTCAGACATTTGATATTATTTGTTAAGTGACTAAATACGTTTTTGGCAGCAAAATTATTGCCGAGAACCTATTAATAATTTTTTGAAAGACGTTATTTACAATTTCATCAGTTAACTCTTGTTTCTTGGGAGTGATTACAATACTTGTGTCATCAGCAAAAAGATCTAGCTTTGCATCGTCGTGAATATTGAATGGCAAATCTTTAATATACTGGGTGATCAAAAAGTCAAAATAAATTTGAAAACTTAATAAATCACGGAATAATGTAAATAGAGAGGTAAAAATTGACACACATGCTTGGAATGTCTGACAGATGGTGCTTCATCTGATCAGAAAAGCAATAATTAGTATAACAAATTAAGACAAAGCAAAGATGATGTTCTTTACAGGATATTCTCAATATGTGCACCATCATTCCTCAACAATAGCTGTAATCGAGGAATAATGTTGTGAACAGCACTGTAAAGCATGTCCGGAGTTATGGTGAGGCATAGGCGTCGGATGTTGTGTTTTAGCATCCCTAGAGATGTCGGTCGATCACAATACACTTGTGACTTCAGGTAACCCCAAAGCCAATAATCGCACGGATCATCACCAAACGACGCACGCAAGAGAACTTTCAAGCGTCTAGCAAAATGGCGCGGAGCACCATCCTGCATAAAAATCGTACGTTGCAGCAGGTGTTTATCAGCCAGACTGCGGACGATGCGATTCTGTAACATATCGGCGTACCTCTCACCCGTCACGGTAGAAGTTACAAAACCAGAATCACGCAGTTCCTCGAAGAAAAAAGGCCCGATAACGGTAGATGTGGTAAATCATACCCATACCGTGACTTTCGCGTGGTGCAATGGAGTTTCCACGACAGTTCTAGGATTTTCGGTAGCCCAAATTCTGCAGTTGTAGGCCTTGACAGACCCTCAGAGCGTGAATTGAGCTTCGTCGGTCCACAATACGTTACTCAACCAATCGTCATCATCCGCCATCTTTTGGATCGCCCACACCGCAAATTCCCTCCGCTTCACTAAATCACCAGGTAACAGTTAATGATGCCGATGGATTTTGTAAGGATAGCATCGGAGGGTACGCCTAAGTGCCAACCAAACGGTAGTGTACGGAATGCCAATGCGACGTGCGACTGCACGAGCGCTGACTTTGCCGTGCATAGACGAACCCGCTACAGTCTTCATTTCTTCGTGAACTATCTCAGCAGCATTCCGCCTTGTGCCCGTCGGCCACTACGGGGTCTATCGTCTAAACAACCCGTGGCTTCGAACTTCGAAATCATTCTCGCCACAGCTGCATTTGTCAACGGACCTTTAACCGTTCGAATCCCCTTCCTATGGCGATAGGATCGTAACGCTGAACTAGCACATTCCCCATTCTGATAATACAGCTTCACTAAAAGCGCCTTTTCAGGTAACGTCAACGTGCTGCGACTGCTGGTGCATCTGATTCTCTCTCTCATTACAGCTCCTTTTATACCCGATTTTCATGCGCAATCACTGACATTTTGCTGTCTTGCGAAATCTGTCGGACATTTTTTGAACATGTTTTTTCGGTTACAATAAAACCCCATGTCATTCCAAGCATGCGTGTCAATTTTTACCTCACTGTCTACGTTATTCTGTGATTTATTAAGTTTTCAAATTTACGCTGACGTTTTGATCACCTGGTATATCATGAACAGTAAAGGACCCAAGACCGATCCCTGTGGAACCACATTCTTGATAACACAACAGTTTGAGGAAGGAGATGATATTTGAAGTTTACGTGAACGATTTATTTCAATTTTCTGCACTCTTCCAGTTAAGTGTAAATTAAATCAATTGTGCACTAACCCACTAATGCAACAATGCTTAAGCTTATGCAGAAGAATTGTATGTTTACCACAATCAAAAGCATTTGAAAAATCCCGAAAGGTCCTAATGGGTGATGTTCAATTATTAAGAGCATTTAATATTTTATCAGTGATAGCATATATAACATTTTCTCATTGTCTGTCGAATAGCATTGCTGGAAACGAAACTGACATTTTGTTAATATCTCATTTTTACAAATATAAGAAGCTACTATTGAATAAATTGCTTCCTCAAGAACTTTGAGAAGTGAGATTGAGCAGTAATTATTGTCATAGAAAACATCTCCTCTTTTATGCAATGGTTTAACTATAGCGTAATTTTGGTGTATCTGGAAAATATCGTGCTCCAGAGAGATATTACATATGTGGCTGACAATTCTACTTATCTGATGGGAAGAAGCTTTTAGTACTCTGCTGCAAATGCCATTAACTCAATACGAGCTTTTACATTCGAATAAGTTTATTATTTCTTTTAATTTCAAAGGGAGAGGTGGGTGGAATTTCGACTGTATCAGATTGCGTAGGTATGGCATCTTCCATTAACAGATGTGCCTCCTCTGTTGTGTATTTAAATCCTATTTTCTTCACCACATTTAAAAAGTGATTACTAAAGTACTTCCAATTTCTGAATTTTTGTTAGTAGCTTTTCATTTATTTTAATGGTAATACAGTCTCCCTGTGCTTTTGGTTGCTCTGTTTCCCTTTCAGTTAATACTAAATTCTTTTAATTTTATTATAGAGGTACTAATCTCAGACATAATACACGTTCTTATGGAGTTTTTAATAACTTTCATTAATTTTGTTCAGTAGTTTTTATAATATTTAGCAATTTCTGGGTCATTACTGTTTCTTGCTGTTAGATATAGTTTCCTTTTCTGGGTACAAGATACTGTTATCCCTTTAGTTAGCCTTTCTTTTTTCAAATAGTTTCTTACAAATATTTTTCAATATTCTTTGGGGAGAAATTTTCAAATACAGTTAAAATGTATCATGAACTATAGTAAGTTTCAAATTAGCATCTGGTTCCTTGTACACCTTATTCCAGTCCAACTGCTATAAACTTTCCATAAACGTGGCATTTGTTAAATGATTAATTGAATGCACTACTTTGTATGTATCTTTTAACTTACTGTATGTAGCTATGTCGTGTACTGTAACTAGACGTGCCATGATCAGAAAGACCATTTTCATAAGAATAAGCATTTATATTTTTGGTGCTTTACTGCGGACTACAGAAACCTTACCTATCAGTGTGCTGCCGTTCTTTTCTACCCAAGAAGGAAAATCAATAACGGATGTCAAATTGAAAGAACCAAGTAATACTCTAATGTCCATTTACCTATTACACTCATTCAGAGAAACAACATTGAAATCCCCATAAATAATAATGTGCTTCCATCTGTACAACAAATAGCACAACAAGGCATCCAAATGTTTCAGAAATAGCTGAATATTGCCTGATGGTAACCTACATGGCGTTATGATTATAAGACTGCCATGATTTAGTTTAAATTCACAGACACATGTTTTTTTAAGTTTCTCTGTACAAAACATTTGTCTGTAAGTTTCTTACACAGTGATAATTTTTTACTTAATTGACAGCTCATTCTCTCTCCTCAAAATCTCTGCTTATATGTGCTGAGAGTTTATACCCACTTACATTAACCTCTTCCATATCAGTGTCAATGTGACGCTCACATATTCATAGTAGATTCACTACACACTCAGTTTCTACATCCTCCAAACATTTAAAAAAATCAAATATTTATTTCTTCAATCCCTCAATATTTTGATGAAATATACTAACATTATTTTTCACTGTACTTTTGTGAAGATCTAGGGATGTTTTAAAAGCTTTAGTATCTGAGCTTCTCAATCGACGCTGATTTTATCTTAAAAACAAAGTAACTCCCATAGGTTGCAGTGGTCCCCCTTAAGGACTTAGTAATCAACACATCTAGTTTACCCTTCCCATTCCTACTGAGATGCAGACCATGCCTAGTATATTCCCACCTAACAATAGCATAAACAGAAACCTGAACAAGTTTCCCGCTTGAGCAGCTGATCTAACTCCATGTTTCCCTCCTTACAGAGCTGTCGAACTGGGTCGATCGTACGGCAACGAAGCAGGGCCCAACATTTATATGGCTTGTTTCAGATGCTATTCTGATCACGTCACTCTACATATTGCAGACCTACTCCCTACATTGCGAATTATTCTTCGCTAGTAGTACAGTGTATTCTGTCTAAGGCTTCAAATAAAATCATGAATTATTTGTGTTTCACTAGGATTCCGATCCACAATCGTGCCTTTCACGGAGACCTAGAGAGGTATGCAGTCTCGCAGAAAGCAATGAAATGATCCAACTATATGGTTCCGAAAGTGTCGATACCGCAAAAGAGGAAACATATTTGGGACCCAGTCCAGTAGCAGAATTTCGAAGTATCAAGTTCAAAGACAATTAAAGTCATGAGATTTTAATCCACCATTGGTTTCAAAAATAAAATAAAGATTTCTAATGTAAAGAAAGCTTTCTGGACACAATGGTACTGACTGCAGTGTATTGTGTCTGGCACAGGTGACAGCAACATTATTTTTGTTTAATACGGATTTCGAACTACTGTGCAGCTTGACGTTACAGGAAGTAAAGTTGAAAATACAGGTTTGAAGAAGGGAATCGAACCTATACAGATGTTAAACTGCAGGCGACCCACGAGACTAGTACGGTGCGTCGTGTTGCGGCGCGCGCGGCCGTTCGCGTCGGGGATGTTCAAAAATGTTTGTAAATTTATTGGACCAAACTGCGTGGTCATCCGTCCGTAGCTTACAAACTACTTAAACCTAGGTAAACTAACCTAAGGACGACACACACACACACCCATGACGCAGGGAGGACTCGAAACTCCGACGGCGAGCAATCGCGCGCTCCGCTGCGAGGCGCCTTAGATCGCTCGGCTACTCCACCGCGGCGTCGGGGATGTGAGTCCCCCCTCGGGCATGTGTGTTTGTATTGTTCTTAGGTTAGTTTACCTTAGTTTAAGTAGTTAGTTAACTAGTACGGTGAGATGGTGTCACATCGAAAGGTACGCTAGCTTACATACTACTGGTGGTGAAGACAATGTGGCGCTCACTGAAATGATCAACCACAAGGAAGGTTCGGACAAAAATTATATTAGTCAGATGTCTGCGGTATATAAAGACGACTGTAACCATCATATCCCGATGCGAAGACGTCATCAGATTTCCACTGTTTCAGCAAGTTCCTAAGATTGAGTAACACCACTGCAGAGTGTGAATTTACCACATAATTTGATTATTTGCTGTCAGTATTGCTATTATTATCTACATACCGTTGGTGGTGCACGTATATAGTAGAGCATGTATGGCTTTTCAATCGTTTCTAGAATGAGTTGTACAACAGTCAAGGTAATATATTTCAGGACTAAAATGCACTGCAACTTGATTTGTCCAAAGCTTCAACTCGAAACCAGTTGGAATCAGTAAGCAACCTGAGCATTGCCATTTACATTCACATAATATGAGAGGATGCCGACGTGGAAATAGCTAAAAAAACTTTTGACGGAGGAGTTTTCTTAAGAACTCCCTATTTATTTTCAGTGTGTATACTGGTAGCTATATCACAAAACAGTTACAATATTTACTTTCAACGAGACTGGGTCCACAAACCGATGGCACTTTCGTTTCGCATGCGGATACCCTGCCCAAGAGCTAACGGATATTTACAATATTTGGTTGTACACGCTGCCCCAATAGTTGCTAACCAGATAAATCGAAACGTAAAAGAAGAGACTGGTTACAAATTTTCCTTAGAACGGCGTTCCTGGACTCAAAAAAATCGAATTAATAACTTTTTTTAATAACTTCAGTGAAAATCACACAGATTATTGAATGGAAATGACATGAAAAATCAAATTAACTTATCAGCTTCAATCTGTGCTGACTTGGAATATAACTCTACGCTCACAGAGTTGCCAAACGTACTCTGCAATGTAGACAATCCTCCGATAGACTAGCTGCTGACAGAATACATTGCTTGGGGTCTGTGTTCCTCGTGCTGGCTTAGCGCTGGGTGAGATCGCGGCTTCGAAAGCTCTGTACGCAGCCTTCCGCCGCGTTAACTTAGAGGAGAAATACCTAGAATAGACCTATTTGCCTTAATAGTATTTCTTTAACTATAAGCTGTGTTGACGTTGCAGTTACGATGCGCCGACTGCTACCCGAACATAGTAAATGAAGTGTTCGGGAAATTATTTGAACGTCTTTCCTATTCAGTAGCTTTCGTAAGTAGTCATGTTTTTCTGTCTTAGCAAACTGCTTCGTCCGAAACGATTTTCTGTTCTCACATCACGCTGTTAATAGTTTGTGTACCAGACCTAAATACGAATTTCTTCATGAATGATTTTATTGGCACATCTCTAACACACAAATGTACAAATGTAAAGATAGCAATGCACTAATTTAAAAACGTAAACTTCAGAAGTTGCAAGCATATAGTTTTCAATCATACGAACCGTGAAAATACATTTGTTCCAATGACTGAAAATTAATACTTATTTCCTGTGGGAAAATTAAGCATCTTAACGATTTTAGTTCGATTTCAGCTTCGGACCAAGTGAAAGGAGAATCATCTGTGATGATGATATGAATCAAGGAACAAAAAGTCGTAGCGGTAATCTCTGTAATATGTAATTCCTTATATAAAAACAACGGAACAATTACAGTGCTGTCTAGCACAATGGATCACTACGGCCATAATATAGCGGTATGTTTTGTTAATCTCAGCAATGGACTCAGAGTACACAAGTTTGAGAATGGAGGTGTTTTGTAAAGAAGGGATCGGTAGTTATGACTAATCGTAAGTGGTCTGTCAGCCTGGAAAAGAGTTTGTGGACACTAAGAAACGAATTTGGAAGGTTGTAAGTTGAATATGATACATTGCAGAGAAGAATAGATAATTTGGAAGTATTTCAGGATGTAGCAGGTAAGTTTAGGACGTTACAGTAAACGTATCGGCAATTAAAGAATAGATTAAGGCATATGCAGGAAATGGTTCCGCAAACCCTTAAGAGAACCAAACGGGGTTGGATAGACGCTGGATGTAAGATCTTGAAGACGATTTTCTTTGCATTGGATGAGGAAGACACTGAGTGGCTGAACGCCACTTTGCAGGATGTGGGGAATACGGTGGAGGCAACGGTGGCATGGCATATGACACAAATAGGGTGGCTGGAGCAGGCAATGCTGAGTAACACGAGGGTCATCAGAAATATTACACAGCAGTTAAGTAAGTATCGTCTTTTGGCCACCAGCACATTAAACATAGACTGAAAACTGGCGCAGGTGCATTTCGACACAGTAGATGCAGAGTTAACATTGGGGAGGACTCTGCGACTGCTTACAGACGAAGTGGATATGCAGGGTTAACCACAGGAGAATTTCACGACACTGTCCACCATGCATCATAGGGGCACTTATCGATTGCATTATTGCAGCCGGATATTTTCAGGACAATATTGCACAGGGTTGAGAAGCAGCTACCGCAAATACTAAAATTAATTTTCCCCTCGGATAGGGTACATTTACCCAGATATTATCATTTGGACTTTGTAAGCGTAAACACTATAATGCCGTATTACAAATCCATGTTTCTTTCCCAGTGGCAAATGAGATGAGTATTTATGACGCATACAAGGAAAATCCCATTTCCGATAAGGTTTGTGTAGTTTAAAACACAGCAAATATTGATAATGTCCCCCCACAACAAAGGCCAGCGCGGCAATGACAGCAGCCGAGTTGAGTGATTGCATGTTTGAGCAAGTAATTATATACCAATCCCGGATTATTGGATTGAATACCGACGACTGTGAGTCTCAGCTATTTTTTGGGATCCCTAATACGTGAGCTTGCCAGCAGGAAATTCTACCCTGGACAACTTGCTTTTTTCGAGCAGTTGTGGAGTCATTGGCTATACGCAGTGCAACAGCCCACCGATATATTTTCTCAGTTTTTTAGTGATGGAAGCTCCATGGTAATGGTTTGATGCTTCTGTTCTATTACTTGGGTTAATTTTTATTTACCCGTGACAATCACTGGCTTAACTAAAATGAATATATCATATCCTCTGGTGTATTGTTCGGATACTTCCATGCGGATGTTGCCAGCACAGAAGCTACCATTCCTCAATGATTCACTGGATCCTGAAATCCATAAATCCCTGGATCATTCTTTATCAACACCAAATAAGCAGAATTGACGTCAATGCCGTGATACAGTACTTTCTTCGACTTAAGTAATAGAGATGGACAAAAACTATAGTCATAAGCAGGAGAATTTCTGGAACTTTCTTTCTGGTACTACTCCTTTGCAAAAGTTTTCTTCTCTGCAAGCACAATCGGATAGAGGATAACAGTGTCCTGGTACATCAAATTCCTCTAGACTGGATACAACAGGTTTAAAGGGCCACTGTAATCGACCTGGAGTTGTTATTGTGCATTCAGTTACGGCAATTATTGTATAAAGAAAAATTATTGTTGCTTTCGAGACTGTAGAGTTTAGTATGAGAGTAGCTATTTGCTATTGTTGATCCAATGTCGTTAGAATTTAAAATTCGGGGCGAATTTTACCCATGTTTGAGGGAGTGTAGGAGGCAGAGAACGTGTAAAGTAATGGACCTCATAAAATAGACGTCAGTGTCGAGTGAAATCAGCGCTTTGATGAAAGCGTGTGTTACATAGTGTACGGATGCCTGTGGTACAAGTAGGAGGTGGTGCAAGCAGGCAATCGTCAGCAGTGGCGACCTTTGCAACGCACGTGTGGTTAAGTAACAGTGGAGACACTTCCTGAGTGGAGCGGTAATATGTGACCATAGACAGCATACTCAGCTACCTTAGGCAACATAGAACTGCCGCGGGTGTTTGGAAACTCGCAAGGCAGCGATCGACGGGTTCTTCGTCGCACAAATAAATACGGGAGGAAGTTGCGAGTTTGAGAGTGAGTGAGGCAGCCACAGTCAGACAGTGGCAGGCAGTCAGAGACACTGGGATACGCAGTCAGAGTCGCAGATACAGTCGGCAGTCAGTGTCAGGGGGCAGCAGATCCGGCGTGGGCTTGAGTCCCGACTGAGGATGGCAGCGTGCAGCCCCGTCAGCCAGCACTAGCCACCGCCGGGTGGTGCCAGATGAGTCCCTGCTGGTCGCAAGACGTCTGCGAGGCAGCGCCCAGCAGTAAAGCGCCCAGCACTTGTGAGCCGCGCCGCGCAGTGCATTCCGCTCTGCCAGTGGGGAACTCCACAGCCAGCCGCCTCGAGTGGACGCGGCCGACGCACCACGAGGCTGGGCGTCTCGCACAACCAGCAAGAGGTGTGCACGCGGCTGGCGCGGTCGACAGCGCACGACTGCACGAGTGGCAGACAGCAACAGCCAGCATACTGCCGAGGAGGCAGCGTCAGCGGTCCTGAGCTCCGCGCACTCAGTAAAGCACCGCCCCGCTGCGTCAGGCGCAGGGGCTATACGAGTAACACAAGTGTAGCTTCGAGCAAAAAATGCATGAATACTGAACCACTGTTTCATTCATACTGAAACACGTTCACTGAATGTGTGGTCTTGTTCCACTTTGATTAATTCATTAACCTAAAGTTTTTCTGCAACATTAATGCTATCTATTTGTGTGTTATTATTTTTATGAATGATCAATGCCCTATGTCTATAGATGTCTGTCCCACATTTATATATGTTTCCACCCGTGTAGTTGAACTTGTGTGTTCATGTGAATGCGAATGTGTGCTCTTAACATTGACTGACTGCCGCGCAATGGCTTACAGTCGCCGCCTCCCGCTTTAGGCCTCGTTTTGATGCATGGATTCGTTTGTCGTCTGCACCAGCGTCTGCTGGGTGCCAGAGACAAGCTTATTTGGCAAGGTGGGAGGTGGCCGTGTTCTTAGTGTCGTACCAACCTAATCTTGGACGAAAGAGGTGACAGGAGACCTCTCTGGGAGCGGATGTAGAGGGAATTGTCTTGGCCAGGTAGCAAGGGCTGGTAAACACTAGTCTCTGAAGGCACTCTGTGTCGCTTTTAGCGGTGTGTGGCAGGGAGAGGTTTTTCCGTGGCCTTACAGCTTCACTCTTCATTCTGGTTCTGATGACTGTTGAAGTAAGTACTCTGCTGAATCATGCTGATGGGAAGGCATCCTGTTAGGACTTTGATTTCTTCATGATCAGGCAGTCTTGGTTTTTCATTGATAGTCCTCTTAAATAATTCCTTCACTATGCGAGGGGAAGTGTTTCTTAATTTAAAGAACTCGAGTAAATTCAGTGTATACTGATTATTTGCATTTTCATTCAAGTGATGATTGTGTGCCCAGTTTTTCTCAAGTTAGAATACATGTGTGTGGCTGTCAGCCTTTGTGTAAAACTAGCATGTTTGAATTTCCTTTGTGTTTTTAACTAATGTTTTCACGTAGTTTCTGTATCCGCTAGTATGCTAAATAGTTCTCAGATTTTCTGATTAGATTCCGTCTTTCCTGTCTTGTATGACCGATTGCACCACATGCTTTCGTAACGGTCGCTACTTCGACCTTCGTCGATGCTTTTATTAATGCTAGCTTTCTTCCATACGAAATCTCCTGTGTGCTTTACTCGTAATTCTAAATTAATTTCTATTTGTAAATGCTATGTAATTCACCGTGGTTGGACATCACATGGTACTTAATAATAGTGAGCCGCTGCCTCTCCACACATGAGTTCGTTTTAGTTCACAGTATATTTGTTATAAAGACACCTGCCACCTCGTCAAGACGCCTCTGACGCTTCTTTCGCCGCCGCTTTCAAGTGTTCCAGCTTGTAATGTACCGCCTAACATTATGTGTATATCTGTAAATGACTGAATGTGCTTTCAGCTACCTATTGTGTGTTTGCAAATTTCCTCCCATGTTAACTCCATATTCATAAAGGGCAGAAACAATTTGAATACAGGCAGCAATTATATGATTTAATTCACTTTTGTACAAGATGTGTGCTTAATTTGGTCTCCCCACATTTATTTGCTTGTTATTTTTCTGAATAGATTATGATTTTAAAAGTATCAAACTTCTGTTTTATGATTTCACGCTTTTCGTTCCATGTTAAATTATCTATTCATTTATTTTATAACGTTGATTTTGTGTTTGTTAAAATGCTGGCTGTTCCCTTAAGCAGTGAGCAGTGAGCAGTGAGCAGTTACATAAATTTCCGTTGCGCATGTACTGTGGCCACTCATAAAGTAATTTAGAGCAGCAGTGAGTGTTTTAACTTACATTTGCAGGTTCAACTGTCCGAGATCTTGCTAATTTTGATAACAGGCTACTTTCAATACCCTCCGCCTGAGCTGATATCCGATCTCATGGCCTCAGTTGAAGAGAGAAACTCTACCATCCTTACAATCACAGAGTTGCGTGAGGTGCTAGAAGGTTTACTGCTGCCACACGTTCTCACTCCCTCCACCAAAACACCCTACACATCCAAATGATAGCCAATCCCGACAATGGTTAGCTTCGATATTTAGTGGGAACCAGTTTATCCACTGTGGCATGGTCGTTGGCACCTTTTTCCAGCACCCTGACTGTTGCCTGTAACGCATACACAATTCAGGGGCACGATGTTCAGTGGGCAATGGTCAACAACACTCCCCCGTAAGGATGTACGAAAATCGACCACACATACCCGGAAATGACATTAGTAGAATTCAAAAATAAAAATAAAATTCGAAGAAGCAGAACGGCCAATAAAATCAAACGCTTCCTATAATTGTGGACCAGAAATATAAAAATAAGCAACGGTTTTCTGTTTCAGCAGTGGAATTTCTTCGGCACATTATCTGTATTTGCCCTAACTTTAAGTTTCTTTCCTCATAGAGATCGACCTGATAAGACAAATAAGTATGCAGAGAGCCTTATGACACCACTCGACGAAACACGAATGGTGGTACCAACGTAACAGTTACAACCACTGATGTATTAAATGCTCAGTATAATTTGTACGGAACAGATTGCACAGCAGCATTAAATCCTACAGTCTCCTACAGGCGGCCAAGATACGAAACATATTCCTGTGTTCCGCCATTTGATGAGGCATGTGTGACTAGGAAAGTAATAATGACGTTTGAAGATCGCGCAGACGAGCAAAAGGAACAATATTCTGTTAATAACTAGTGCAAAACTTTTGTACTCACAATCACTTTGATATAAAAAGAAAAAAACTTACCTTGAACTGGAAAGCACAGCACTGCCTGCCCCCCATCTCGCCGGGATAAATATCATTTAGTGTGGAAGTGACAATAGATCTAGAGATGTCAAAACTTAAAATAAAATTCGGAGAAGCAGAATGGCCTGAAAATCAGCTACGAACACAGTTTTCTAGTCAGGCGTCATCGGTTGACTGAGAGTTGAAGATGTATTGTCAGTAAGCGGTCCCATTGGGTCATATGAAATGTTTAACTGTACATAGCACTGGTGTATGGCACGAGTAACTTCGCGTTGATCAGCCGTCTGACCGCCATCTGATGCAGCAAAGGGATGGAATCAATGAGCGTCGACAACGAAAGTGACCTTGCTGCAGTAGGCGCAAGGATATCAATAAGTTATTTGCGAACAAGTGAGCGTGGTTTAGCCTTAACCTCCAATCCATTGATCTACTGTTTCTTAAGCCGTAGCAATTCGGCTTTTACTCTCCAAACGTCACCCATCCTCAAAGAAGCATTACTAGTTCACGAATCTGCAAGTACTTGCAGCAATATATTAACTCTTTATGGTTCCATGGGTTTGCATAATTAGACCACCACCCCCATGAGGAGTGAAAACTTCAATTCAGTACCGAACACCGTATCAATAGGGGTATCAGCAAGGAGAGTAACGCTCAGTGTCCATTGCGGACGACAGTTTTGTATAGATTGTCTTAGAAGATTAATAATTTTTGCAACAGCGCAGTTATTTGTGAAATGCACAGGAATTGCCTTGCCGGCCGCGGTGGCCGAGGGGACTGAGGCGCTTCAGTCACGGTCTGCACGGCCACTGCGGTCGGGGGTTCGAATCCCCCCTCGGGCATGGTTATTTGTGCCGTCCTTAGTCTTAGTTAGTTCATAAGTAGTTTGTAAGTTTAGGGACTTATATCCGTAGTTAAGTCCCATAGACTTTACAAACATTTGAACATTTTAACTACTTAAACTAACGTAAACTGACTTACGCTAAGGACAACACAAACACCCGTGTCCGAGGGAGGACTGTAACGGTGAGCAACAGCGCACTCCGCAGCAAGGCGCATTAGAGCATTCGACCACTCCAACGTGGCGGCAATATGGTGCTTTACTCGTAGAATCTTCAGAATAACCATTCCAAAAGGTTTGGAAACGAGGAGGAAAGAGAGTTTTAAAGAAAATTAAAAGCAAATTTACTACTTGGGATTCAGAATCATAAATCGTCTATCCGAGAGCGCCAAGATGTAACTCATATCCAGTGTGATTTACATTCAAAATAACACGTAGACATGTAGACATGTAGAAGACATTAGATACATTCGTACATTCCGAACATTGATGTTTTGGAGTTTCCATAAAATAGACCTAAGGTGGGGGCTGGGGGCCTATTGTTACGCGTGCAGAAGCTTAAAGTCATGATTTTTAGGCAAAGCTTCATGATCCTGTAGTACACGCGTGTTACATCGACCGTGAAGGAATTTTCTCTCAACAGCTTTGGGGGTAGGAGAATACGTACAAGCGATTCCTCTGCGTGTATTTGACCAGACTAAGTAAATTCTACCACATATAAACATGTGACTTGCTCTGCATCATTGATATTAAGGATTTAACAGCAAAAACATTGGAACGATTTTATTAGCTCTTACTCCCTCATTTTCAATGGAGACACCGAGAATGGTGAAATTGTACTGTCTTCGGCAACAGTCAGCTCCTAGGAAAGGTGGGCTTGCTGTTCCTCAGATTACAATAGCTGAAAGGGTGGTAATGAAGAAAACGAGACGCATCCGAAAGCTGGCGCTTCGACAGGACGTCTAGAGGCTACAACACATTTTTCTTTTCATCTAACGACAGGATGGGAGCAGAATGGACCGGCACAGGAGGTGTCTTGTTGGAAACATATTCAACTTGTGTACGACGGCGGATAAGTTGCAACACCAGAACGTCAACATGGGTCGTAGATGGAACAGAAGTCGTCTTTATTTTCAGTTGGGAGAATGTACACGCTAACAGACTCATATCGGCTAACGAATCGCAACCGGATGCAGCTAGATCCTGTCCGAAATCAATTAAAATAAAATAAGGATGTGTTTCAACATGATGTAAGTAGGTCACGAAAACCTAGACGAACGTAACGCTGTCAAACACTGTTTCCGCAAACCAACACCGATCAGACAATACCTATAAGTTTCTTGTTAACCTTTATTTGAAGCTGTAAAACATACCACGATTAATGTATGGTGTGTATATATTGAGAAAAATATTGAAAAATAAATTCCTTACAATTATTATGCACTACTAGCAACAAAAAGATCATAGCTGGTCAGCTGTATAGTGATTCAATGATGTACCCGATGTAGTAAATGTCAATATTATGCCACTCACCTTTCCAGAAAGTAACTGGTAATTCAAGGGTAGTATGTAATTGACTACTTTTACATGACAAAGGAGGGATACTAATGTAAACAAACGCACATGTAAGGATTAACTCAATGAAGCTAACTGTGGAACTGATTCAGTGGCACCCTGCAATTTATAATTTCTAGGACCAGCTACTAGCATATGTAACACTATGTATACAAGCAGCTACAAATGAATTTGTGGTAAAATTTTGATCAGTTTTAAAGATAATGGAAAAATAAGGTATGTAGCTGATCAGATACACTATTAAAGGGTTAATCATAAGTTGCAAAATAAAATGTAACTGAACGAGGTGGCGCAGCGTTTAGCACACTGGACTTGCATTCTTCAGTATGTTGGTTCATATCCACCTCCGCTGATCCAGATCTAGTTATTCTGTGATTTCCCTAAATCACACAAATGTCGTGATTATTAACAAAACTGAGAGCATGCTTAGCAGGTAAACTTAATATGCCGGAAGTAACAACCATTAGTTGTATGTTCGACTAACGATCATCTGAAGTAAGAAAGAGTATTTAAGAACAAAGTGTCGAATTTTATGGAACGCTAAGTCAGGCTAAGTATACGGCAAATAGAATGTCTAACGGTAGTCTTGATAAGCAACTCCAGTTTTCGCTATGTAGATCCGAAACGCCGGACGATAAATGAACATTAGTGCGATTTAGTATCAGTTCAGTATCCCACAGGTCTCATTGTTCCACTTCATTACTTCAGGTAAAGCCGTTGCATGCCATCTCGTGAGTGCTGACGAAGAGCAGAAGTGTCCCGCGAGAAATAGAAGAGAAAAACAGGAATTCCCTCTTCTCCCTGCTATTCCACTCTCTTCCACGGTTTTAACGCATGTGGTGCGACGTGCGTAGTGTGCTCTGAAGCCGTGTTCTCTCCCTCTTATAGCGTCTTCTTTTTCTTTATCACCTTCCTGCCCACGTCGAGAGCTGCTGTTGGCAACGGTAGCAGTAAGTCTGGCGTGCATCTAAGGGTTTGCACAAACGCTGCGTGAACAATAGTGATGTAAACCAGAGTGTCAGATTGACGTTAATCCTAAAAAGCTCCTGAACGCTCGAGTAGAATATGTAATTCTTCCTCTTCAGTGTGTTTTTGTACAGCGAGATTCTTAAACAGTACATCATTCGCCCATACTTACAGCATTTGTAGGGTTTCTGTTTTGCCTTAATGCACTTCATTCTGCATTACTTTTTACGTTTTTACAAAGTGTAGCGGTGCTAAATTACTCTCCCGACTTATGATTTTACCGATTGGAACAGTGGAATTATCTTCTGACACTAGACTGACCGGTATGACCTTGCTCCATTTTCTCTTGCGATTCTTAGTTGCTTATCATCTTTAGGTTATTCTGATAAATATTGCCGCGAGAGACCACGATCACCAACTGCCGCTGTGGCGCAGGGGATAGCGTCACGGACTGCGTAGCAGAAGGTCGCCGGTTTAATCCCGCCAACCGGCGAAAATTTATTTCTTTGTAATTTACAATTCCAGAAGGTTCTACATCTTTCTTATGTTCACTTGTAAATTCTACTTGTTTCTTATGTTAACTGTTCTTCTAATTTCTGGTAAATTCTGTCTGTGTATAAATAGCAAAGCACTCTGCCTGAGAGGCAGTCAGGGCTGCGTGTATGTTGAGTTCGTAATAAACGTACTTTCAGTATAAGTGCTGTGTTTAGTTGCCTTCGAAGTCAAGCCTACTTCCATTGCAACGTGACAATATTTATTCATTTAATGAGCATCTCTCATACCACTCACTCTACCATTGATTTGTGTGTCCTAACAACATCCTTCGCTCACCCATAGCAGCTAACACTACTGATTCAATAATGCATGAAGCTAGTTCTTCGACACATGATTGTGGCTTCTGGCATTCGAAATCACAACTAGTCGTTAACGTCAATCTGTGCTACAATTTGGTCTTACTAATTTTAGTGGGAACCAACACATAATAATGTGAAATTATAAATTTCAAGAAATACCGATTACATGATGGGATTTGCCCAATGGAACCCAGATAAAACGATCTAATGAGCCTCGCGTAGCTTGTGGGATGGTTACTCACCGATGGCTCTACTCAGCTCTCTGCGTACTACGATAGCACAAGTTGTGTGTTGCATTAAAAAGTCGAAAAACCGTTACTGGGTTGCACCAGCCATATTCTGTAATCTGCGCAATCCAGTGGACGAAATCTGCTTTCTAATGTAAAATATTGCTAGTGACCAATACCTACCATTACTTATGCGCACTGTTGTTTCAACATGTACACACAGATACAACTTCATTTTTCTTGTACTATTATGTGGATGTGAAACCTGAAAATACGAGCAACAGAAGGACGAATCATGAAACAGACTTTACCTGCTCTTAGATAGGCAGTACGCAATGGTAAAATTGCGAAGATTTTTGTCAGCTTGAAAACCCATTGGTAGTATATCTAGTATTGTCAATATGACTATAGTCTCCCTAAGACGTCTTTATATTTGTCTTCATAATATTGAACGTGTGGGAGATACCTAATTTCCTCACTACTTTCCCTTGCAACACAACAGTTTAGGTAATAGCCATGTCAGAGAAATTTCGTCATGGTGCACGTTAGGTTATTCTTATACTCTACGTTCTTGACAAATCTGAGTAGCCACTTTTTTTAAGCGAGGACGATTGTTCAAATCCACTTTCGGGCATCCAGATTTAGGTTTCCATGATTTCCATAAATCACTCCAGGTTGCTTTGAAAGGGCACGCCCAAGTGCCTTCCCAACTCTTAACAAAAAATCCGAGCGTGAGCTCCGTCTCTAATGAACAGTCTGTCGACGGGAGGTCAAACTCAAAGCTTCCTTTTCCTTCAATGCGTACGTTTGCAGTCCAATTTCCAACAATCGCACAACACCTGACTGCCTGGATGTCTAAGTATATATTTATGTTCAGTTACAGCAAATGACACACACTTTTCTACATCAAGATGATTAATGTGTTTCCAGGTTTTCTCGAATAACTTTCAGATATCGAGTGCTCCGTGGGCCTCAGTCCACTGTGACATGTCATCGAAAAACTTGCGTGAAACTCAACACCTGTCCACCTGATCTGCTAACATAACAAACCCTAGTCATTAAACTGTGACTATGACCTAAAAGTCTTTGCAAGTGTCACAAATGCTTACGACTTTACGTGCCTTCTCGTTTTGACCACACCAGGTTGTGTCGGTCAAACACAATATATATACGTATCAGCGTATATGATATGCATGGCTCAGTAAATAAAATATTGCTCGATGTACTCTAAGAACCAAACCGTACATGTATGCTTTCACGATCAGCAACCAGAACAGCTGCTCTTGATACATGGTGCCTGTGATCCTGTAGTCAAACACACTATGCATTGGCCAAGATTTGCAAAATAAAAATGATATATTAAATAAAGATAATGATTAATTAATAAAACATGTTTTATACTAACGTTTGCAAATGAATCATCAACGTCATATAATCCAGTTGAATAATGTTTATTCAAACACAAGATTTATCTGCTGGAAGGGATACAACAAAATTAAAAGTATTAAATTAGAAAGAGATCTTTAAAATTACATAGGCTTTAACTGCGTTACACCGAGCGAGGTGGTGCAGTGGTAAAACACTGGGCCCGCTTTCGGGTAGACGGTGGTTCAAATCCACCTCCGGCCATCCAGATTTAGGTTATCCCTGATTTTCCTAAATCACTCCATGCAAATGCTCGGAAGGTTCCTTTGAAAGGGCACGGCTGATTTACTTCTCATTCCTTCCCTCAAAATCCGAGCGTAAGCTCTGTCTCTAATGACCACCCTGTCGACGGGACGTTAAACCCTAAGCTTCCTTCCTACCTAACAGCATTACGAGATTGGTACCAAAATCAGCAACTAAGTAAACATTGACAATGCTAAAATACTAAGTTCATTTTGCTATCACAAAACACGAAATAACCAACACTCAAAGCAGTTAAATCTTAGTTCGACAAAACCATATCAACACTCGTTGAGGCTTGTGTAGAATCACATACACTGTTCAGTTACAATTCCGACATGGAAACATTACAGTTCTGAAACCGTCACACATCAGCGTTCTGCAAATTTTGATTCCTAACATACGTTAAAATTCCTACAAAGCGGCCTTTTACCGCGCAAACCAGACAGATCGTCCTTTATTCAAGACGAAACATAATGTGTTCCTCCATCTCCCAAGGATCTCTCCCCTGCACCGTCCAAGTATTACTTTGACCACCGCAGTAGTCTACCCCAGACGCTTGCATCATAAAATACTATCAGTCGTTTCAGACAAACTGGGAAGACGAAAAATGGTTCGTATCGCTTATCTGCTAAAAGAATATCTCCTTCAGACACTACAGTCCAGTTTCATCTTAATTACTTCTTGAATTAACGCATGACAGGATACGTTGTCTAAGGATTTAGGAATTAATATTCTATAATAGATTATCAGGCTCAGTGATAATAGGATTTTCATCTCTGTGATAGGTGTTAGGAAATACTGTAGGATTTCCACAATCCTTACGTTAGTCTCTAAATCATCTAAAGTGATTACATTTCTCTAAGCCGTACGACAACTAGCATGAAATGCCACTTCTCTAGTCTCAGCTTTAGATGCTCTACACACTGTAATTTAGATACTTGTCTAAAACATGTTTCTTTCTAAAACTTTTGAATAAACAATATACTATTTTGATTATAGTCCTCACGCTGCTCAACGCTGCTCAATTTCACAACCGTTGAAATGAAGCTTGAGTATTCTCTAACACAAAAAGGAAAAAATGGTAGCAATAGTAACGTTACAGAAAGTAACGTTTTCTTTCAGGTGATCTGGTGTTACTTCACACTGAATGTATCCACTCCTTACATCCATCGTGGTGACGTATTTGCCTTTTCCCTACGTCATCCTGCATTTCAGTCATGTTGAGGATTTGGCACGTATTCATAATTGTCTATTTATTCATGATACTGTAATCACGAGAAACAGTAAAGGCTTTCCTTCTATTGATATTCATTCTTAGGGCAATCACTATTGGGGCATACCTACACAGTAGTGCCCTCATCATGTAACTGCTGGCTGATAAATACTTCAAGATAAATCTGAGGTTCTAAAGTACTCAGTGAACTTCTTCCACTGAAAATTACGTGACTGAATACTTATTAACCTCTCCTCTATACGGTAAATTTTAGTCCCAATCTGAGTACTGTACTGTGGTACTTCTCTCGCCAGTATTGCATGAGGTACATAAAACTAATCATGTATACTGCTGGGAATACTTCTACGTCTTTTCTCCCTCGAAGTTGACATGTTTCGGCTTAGGTCAAAAATTCAAATCTAAAAAACCTTCTTTCCATAAGTCTTCTACATTACCCTATTACCCTGGTATATCCCTTTAGATAAATACAATTTTCATAGCACTTAATTGTATTATTCAACAGTCACTCTTTCAAATGTTTGTAAAGCTTATGAGACTAAACTGCGCAGTCGTCAGTCCCTAAACTTACTGACTAACTTACACTAAAGACGGCACAAACATCCATGGCCGAGAGATGATTCGAACCTCCGACGCGGGAGGCCGTGCGTCTTTCAAACATAGCTCATTCTTTGATGCAAAACGCCAAATTTCATAGTTTGTGTAAGTAAGAGACCAAAATGCTCCGGTCATCAAACCCTTAGACTTACAAAATATCTACACTGACGTAAACTAACTTTTGCTAAGGACAACACACAGGGAGGACTGGAACCTCCACCAGCAGCGGCTTCACATCCGTGACATTGCACCTTTTGCCACGTGGGTAAAGCCGTGAGGCACCTTGCTTTTTGCAGCTTCTAATTTTACTTTAGTACATTTTAGTACATCTGTACTGACAAGTTCCCTGTACCTTGTAATATACTATCCCATGAATCGACTTTTTATTTATTTCTCCCTGAACTGTCTTGGTCAGTATAGAGACTGAAAAGCCGGCCGCGGTGGCCGAGGAGACTGAGGCGCTCCAGTCACGGTCTGCACGGCCACTACGGTCGGGGGTTCGAATCCCCCCTCGGGCATGGATATTTGTGCCGTCCTTAGAATAAGGTAGTTGATAAGTAGTTTGTAAGTTTAGGGACTGATGACCCCGTAGTTAAGTCCCATAACCTTAACAAACATTTGAACAATTTTGAAGAGACTGAAAAGCATTGGGGAAAGATTCCAACCCTATCTTACTCACTTTCCAATCATTGCGTCCTTTCCATGACCTTCGACTCTTATAACAACTGCCTGGTCTGTGTAGAAGTTGTTTATAACTTTTGGTCCCCAATTACTTGCCCCTGCTACTTTCAGATTTTGAAAGACTGTATCCCAGTCAACGTTGTCAAAACCTTTCTGCAAATCTATAAATGCTAAAAACGTAGGTGAGCATTCCCTTAACCGGTCTTCGTAATGTGGGTACTGCCTCACGTGTTCCTTCATTTCTCATAATTACAAACTGATCTTCTCTTAGATCAGATTGCATCAATTTTTTAATTCGTCTGGAAATAATTCGTGTTAGTGTTGTGCAACCATGACATGTTAAAACTTAAGCTACCGGGTGATCAAAAAGTCAGTATAAATTTGAAAACTCAATAAATCACGGAATAATGTATATATATAGAGGTAAGAATTGACACACATGCTTGGAGTGACATAGGGTTTTATTAGAACAACATCTACCGTTATCGGACCTTTTACCTTCGAGGAACTGCGAGATTCTAGTTTTGTAACTCCTACCGTGACGGGTAAGAGGTACGCCGATATGTTACAGAATCGCATCATCCCCAGCCTGGCTGATAAACACCTACTGGAACGTACGATGGTTATGCAGGATGGCGTTCCGCCCCATATTGCTAGACGCGTGAAAGATCTCTTGCGCGCGTGTTTGGTGATGATCGTGTGCTCAGCCGCCACTTTCGTCATGCTTGGCCTCCCAGGTCTCCAGACCACAGTCCGTGCGTACCTGAAGTCGCAAGTGTATCGTGATCGACCGACATCTCTAGGGATACCGAAACACAACATCCGACGCCAGTGCCTCACCGTAACTCCGGACATGCTTTACAGTGCTGTTCACAACATTATTCCTCGACTATAGCTATTGTTGAGGAATGATGGTGAACATATTGAGTATTTCCTGTAAAGAACATCATCTTTGTTTCGTCTTAATTTGTTATGCTAGTTATTGCTTTTCTGATCAGATGAAGCTCCATCTGTCGGACATTTTTGAACTTTTTTTTGTTCTAATAAAACCCCATGTCATTCCAAGCGTGTGTGTCAATTTTTACCTCTCTACCTACATTATTCCGTGATCTATTAAGTTTTCAAATTAATGCTGTCTTTTTGATCACCTGGTATATTATTTTGTATATGATGGCCACTAAATATTTGGAGTTTAAAGTCGTTAATCTGTCACTAACTCAGCGATCATCAAAGTTATTAGGTAGAAGTATCTAGTAGACAAAGAAAAAATTGTTACGTTGTTGGTTTATATGCTACAATGAAAGGAAAAAAATTATACATCCCCAAACTTGAGCCCCGTAATCAAACGTTCAGAAACTCGTTCTTTACGGTAGGTAACAGCTATACAAACGGCAGTGATAAGCGGTGCGTAGATGCGCTTGTTCTAAAGCACTAGATTCTCACATGAAAGGGGACATGGTCGAATCCTGGTTGAGAGTTTTTTCTCTCTTTTAAACTTGCCTTGAAGTCTCTAGTATGTGACTAGTTGCCAGTAACGATACGTGATTCGAATTCCATGTTAAACCGTTGGATTGGCTAGTGAAGTTTTCATACGTCGTAAAGCGTAAATGGTACATTCAAGAGAGAAAGGTCAGGGCGCATTACATTTAATTATTGTCGTCTTCGGTAGTATCAGAGCACAAGAGTTCGCAAGAGCTGACTGTAATTGTCTTAGAGGCATTTACCGTCCAAAATCGTCGAAATCTATCACATCAATGCCTATGATAAAAACTTCATTTTACTAGAAGCTTACAAAATCGACGACATATCATAGTTAATAATGAACATACAAAGTCGATTACCTCACTGAACACAATCTCATAAGAATAATGTATAGACTGAATCAATTTTAATAATTATTTTGCCTTGATATTGCTATATAAATTCCTTCACAAGTGACTCACATGAATAGGGAAGAAATAATAGCAGCTGTGGTTGAAGTTTCGTATATAATATATATTGCCAAAGGAGGAATTATTGGTCTTAAAATATGGACCTGAAGTACGGAGAATACACTACTTTTCGAAGTAACCAAATAATAATGGAAAAAGGAACTAATGGTTCATAGCAACTCCAACAGAAGGGCAGATTCATAATGATTAATTCCTCTTTCATTTAAGCAGTTGTTGTGAAGCCATAACAGGTTTTATAATCATTGATTTAAATCTTTCATTGCCTGAAATTTTACATTAATACCTCTGTCAGTTACTTTTTTACAACAACATTTAACACCCTACTCCTTATAAGTTTTACATCTTTCATTGATCTTTATTAGCCTGTGTTGTGTAAATATTCATTCACTAGCTATCGGATGGATACTGTTATTAGAACTTTTGTTTTGCATCTCCACTTATGCAACTGAGCCAATGTCGATAATTTTTTGCAGGTGTGGCGACTTGCAACTTCTTTTTGAATGTTGCTCGCAGTTAAAACACCAAAGTGGAAGTTAGTTGCTCGGTCTACATTTATGGCTTACTGCAACGTAATATAGTAGAAGATAAGGAGCTTGATGTAGATCTCCAAACATGAAACCCAGACTTTACAGTTATTCACTGATGACCAACGTAGTTTGGTCCCATAGGATTACAAAGATTTGAACATTTTGAACCTTATATGACACTTGTGCGATTATGGTTCGCTATCTGATATACTGTAGATATTCATTATTAAAAGTAGAATTCTTTAGATTTTGAAAGCTTTATGTAAACAAAGAACTTCTCAGGGTCTGTAACAAGTTTTGACAAATATGCACAGCAAACGCGTGTGGGCGTTCGAAATGAAGTCGAAGACAAATCACTAATGGTCAGCAGATATTTTTACAGCGCTAATATTCAATGAAGTTTTATTAAGGTAGATGAACCATTGTAGATGTAGGAAACATAACTGCGAAGTAAATGATAGTGACGAGAGAAACACTTCAACTAATTGTTGGGAAAATAGAATATAACAACTTGGGGTAAAGAAATAACACCATCACATCTATTACTTGATGAAAAAACGTTTTATATTCGGAAGCTAAATCGATATAAATCGTTAGATGTAAGCCGCCTAACGCTCTCCAAACTGCTATATACAGTTAACCGTATGTGAACACGGATGAATCCATCAGTACACTGATTGCACTTACAATTGAATGTGTAAATCGGACCACATGTCATTTCTAACGACTCCTCGCGTTGTGTAAACGTTATGCCTACGTTAAAATGAAAAGTGAAAAAAGGATATTTACCCAAACGGTAATCGAATCTGCGATCTGGACGATGGAAGCACGCCCTTTTACCGGAGAAAATTGCCAACGTCTTTATTACTTAGTTTAGAAATACTCTTTCGTCAAGAGAAAATACGTTCGTAAACAGGATTGATATTTATGGGTGTTGAAATTTTTCCTTCCATTCAAGACTATTTGAATACGAAATTTGATGTTTTTATGTCTGCTAGAAGTACTTATGAATTTTGATGAGGCATGAGTGAAAGACAGAAGTATCGAATTTAGACTGCCAATATTTTGAAAAACTTTAAGACGTAGAATAGCATAATTTGGATATATAGCGAGTTATTGGAGGTACTATTGCTCACCGAAGATTGTGGCCTCTAGCTTTATTCACTACGAAGATACAGGGGAGTCGAAAGTTCCGTTAATAGATTCGAGAAAAGGATGGTTCGGCTATGCACGTACGACGTTGTGGTGGCACTGCCATTACCCCAGATTTATTTGGTGATTTCACTTTTTAATTAACTGACGAACAACGCAACACTTCGACTACAGTGAGAGGATTTCAAGTCCTATGATGTCTGTTGCGTGCAACCTACTGTACGCCATGTTTTAACCGAATGCTTTTTTAAATTGACCAGAGAGGGCGGACGCGAATAACGGCGAGGTTCTGCTCTTTTGCTTACTTGATAATGAGACAAGAGTTATCAAAGTTTTAGAGTTTTTTGATTTGTCTACACTCAAGCCTAATCTTTTAGGTTGGAAGTGTTAGTGCGTTGCGGAGTGATTACTCTGCCACGCCTATTTTCTAAGATATTTTAACTTTTAGCTAGTTAGACCGTTCGTGATTCATTGTAGGTTCTTACGTGTTTGCCTCACTTTGTTATAACTCACTTTCACTGTTCGTTTCTCCTTGTTTTTAGCATAGCTTACCGGCAGTCATCAGTTACCATTTACATCCAGGTGTTAAAAATGTAGTTGCCTAGCACCGAAATCACCACTTTCATCATCACCACACTTAATATGCTTAATTTAAATGTCACTTGTGAGTGGTTGACTTATACTTTAGATAACTGATTGAATTTCGTTAATTTAATATACTTGTTCAATCCATAAAATAAATAATAGGCCCCTATACAGTTATCTGCATGGATATTTGTGCCGTCCTTAGTCTTAGGTAGTTCATAAGTAGTTTGTAAGCTTAGGGACTGATGACCCCGTAGTTAAGTCCCATAAGTTGTACAAACATTTGAACATTTGAAATTGCAGAAGTATCGCTTTGAAACTTTTGACGAACATCATCTATCGAAATGCAAATCACTAATGGTCAGCAGATATTTTTACAGCGCTAATATTCAATGAAGTTTTATTAAGGTAGATGAACCATTGTAGATGTAGGAAACATAACTGCGAAGTAAATGATAGTGACGAGAGAAACACTTCAACTAATTGTTGGGAAAATAGAATATAACAACTTGGGGTAAAGAAATAACACCATCACATCTATTACTTGATGAAAAAACGTTTTATATTCGGAAGCTAAATCGATATAACTACAGAAAAAGGAACAAGTTATTTTCGAAAAAAATATTCTAAGTAGCAGGAAAGACAAACTCAGCTGACACAGAAGGCTAAATATATTTTTGGGAATGGAAAGACCAGATTGCAAGTACAATAAGATATCCGCCACTGCGCAAAGAAAGCCTACACAGCGACAGGTTGGGAAATGTATACAGGTAGACCCACGTGGGCTAACGAAATGGAAATGAGCATCTGTTTAGAGGACGTATGAGATCAACTTCTGGAATGCAAGTTTAGCACAGCTTCGGAAAATATGCTATGAAGGACGGCAGTGAGGATAGATAACAGTGTATCACTTTTCTAAAATAAATCTTGGAAATATAAACAGAATTGCTATTCACTTTAAATTGTGGAGTGAAGGTGATCAGCGACATGGAACTGAGGTTTCAGAAGGGTATCAAAGGGACTCAGGACAACGAAGTAAAAGGAATTGGACATAAATCAGTAAGACATTATTGGTTGTGAGAAGTTATTTGTATAAGTGCTTCCTATATCATGACACTTTTAATGCAGTTTGTATACTGCATTCCTTATTTGGCTACATTTTTCACATAAAACAAGACGAAACTCAATTCACACAACCCCTTTACAATCTAAACGACGCCACACATTTACACTTTCTGTTCGATTGCGCTGTGAGGCGCTACTTTAACCTTGACAGTCACAGCCACATGGTTATAGTTCTTATAAGCTCGTATCTTGCTGGGACGGGAAGTATCAAAGAAGGATATCTACACTGCCCTGCAAAATGATCTGATGATGTCCTCGTTAGTTTGTCCATTTTCACGCAGTAGTAGGTTTACAATGGGCTAAAACTCATAATAAGTCATGAAATTACATAACGGCAAGAAGAAGACGGCCCCTAAGTTCATAACTGGCGCTGAAAGTTTCAAAGTGAGACAATTATTATATAAATATTTGCAACCAAAGATAACAGTATTTGCCACAGTTCGTACCGCTATGGATACACTGGCTCCCACTTGATCGCTGAAGCTCGGAACTGTCTGACATGGCTAGAAATTGGATGGGTCATTGTCCGTGTCTGCCGAGTGCTGTTGGCAAGCGAGGTGGACTCAACCCATTGTGAGGCAAGTCGAGCTACTTGACTGAGACGTATCGGCTCCGGTCACCTGTGGGTGCGGGTAGCTGACTACGCCCTCCTCCACACACGCATCCGTAGAAGCCTTCATACGAAGGATGGCGTTGCAGTTGGTCGGTACCATTGGCCTTTCGAGGTCTGTAGGACGGATTTGACAGTATTTTTATTTATATATACCCCGGAATTTCCCTTAAAATTACGTAATTGTACAACATATAGTTCAGGATGTATGCCGTAGCCGGCCGCGGTGGCCGAGGGGACTGAGGCGCTCCAGTCACGGTCTGCACGGCCACTACGGTCGGGGGTTCGAATCCTCCCTCGGGCATGGATATTTGTGCCGTCATTAGGATTAGCTAGTTTTTAAGTTTAGGGACTGATGACCCCGTAGTTAAGTCCCATAAGCTCTACAAACATTTGATTCTTTGGCAAACGTTGCTATTAGTTTCCAAGGTTGATTACCATAGCTACCGCAATATTTTGTATCCCCTCTCTCTAGACTCGTACAGTGCAAACTAGCAGAAAATCAGAAACACGCATGTTCAGTGTATGAGAAGACTTATGCCTATCATTAATATATCATTACAAGTCCCCTTACCGGACTTGGCACATACAGTACTTACAGAGAGAAACAATATGAATGAGAGTAAGGGGTTGGACAGAGGAAGGAAAAAGAAAATGATGGACAGGTATATGGTAGATTAGAAGAAAGAAGGGGGGGGGGCAGTGATAGCGATAAAGAGGCGAAGAACAGGAAAGAGAGAGCAGTAGCCGCGGCGTATTAGCCGTGCGCACTGAGGTGCCGTGCTGCCGTGCACTCTGCCGTTCGCCGTTGGAGGTTCGAGTCCTCCCTCGGGCACGGGCGTATGTGTTGTCCTGAGGTTAGTTTACTTGGTTTAAGTAATTTGTAAGCTAGGGACTAATAACAAAGCAGTTGAGTCCCATATATTTACAAACATTTGAAGAGTAGTAAGAAGACGAAGTGGAATGCAGAAGAAACGAAAGGAGTTTGACCGAGATGTATTATGGGAACAGGGAGGAGGAGAAGAGAAGGAGGACTAAGAGGTGGATGAGGAAGTACATAGGAGTATGAGATTGATAATAATAGCGACTGGAGGAGAAATTTAGAATGTAGGAAGCAACTACTTCTTTCATATCGCTTACGGGCAATTATACGCCTGTATGCCGTATGATATCTCTTACTTATGCAAGAAACGGACGAACGTAAATTTTAGTCAGTCCACTGGCTGTACCGGAATGAAATACGTTCTGTAAAAAACAAATTTTCCCTTCCTGTTTCATTCCACATAGCTAAAGTATCATATTAAGTTGACCGATGTATTTTCTAGAGGAGTTTTATTTGCTATCTCATTCATTTCGCACGAGACCTAGTCATAGTACGACACAAATGGACGTACTTTTTTGAATGTATTAACTTACAAGCTGAATTTTTTACATCTTCAAAGGAATCAAGACGTTCTTAACATATATTTCAACTTGATAGCGATGCCAGTTTCTGATAAAACTCAGTGTTAACACTAGAAAACACAGACGCAACGCACTGTGGAAGCAGCCTGACTGCTATACCCCAACTACACATCGAGAAACACTAATTTATTTCCTGGGTATATGGCAGCGGTTGTAATTAGCATTGGTGACAAAAATCGATATTGATTTCATAGTCTTTCTCACATCCCATGGGTCTGTATTTTCAATAGTGTGATCTTTGTAAAACCTGTTATCTCCCAAATAAACGTTGCTCCGATATCTCCGGTCATTGTTCTATTATAAATGGCAAAATGTGTGCATGTATCCGGAGTTACTACACAACAGAGAGAGATCAGCAGGTAGAAATGACAGCCCTATGTGAAGTGAGGAAGATTATGATCTCAGTATTGATTGTTGTATCCATTGCTGACTACTACAGCTGCTACACGCCTCGACATTCAATCAAAGATGCTCTGGATGTTCAAATGTTTGTAAAGCTTATGGGACTTAACTGCGGGATCATCAGTCCCTAAACTTACAAGCTACTTATGAACTAGCTTATACTAAAGACGGCACAAACATCCATGCCCGAGGGGGGGGGATTCGAACCCCCGACGGGGAACGGCCTCGCGCATCGTAGCGTACCACCTCAATGCGCTCGGTCGCTCCGCCGCGGCAGCCCGTGCTACTAATATGTTACTGAAGATGTTCTGTTGTAACAGCAGGTGTTCCATATAGGGCCTGTCCTTGCCCAATCATGGAACAGACATTTTCAATAGATGCCTCGGTCAGTACCTGTTTGGCCTATCCAGGCGTGTAGGACTGATGTTAGTTTTAGTAATACTGTTATGCGACTTCCAGTGTGGAAAAGTAATAATATATTTTTTTAAATTTTTGAACAATGGCACTCAGTGTTAAAGACGTCTTCTTCAGCACATAAGAAGTGGATAGTGAAGTATCAAACGTGGCACGCAGTGCAGAAGACTTGTTCATCGGCCATATGATTGGCATGATGTTTTCCCTACATCTTCTCCCGGTCTTGCTGTTATCGAACACGTCAGGTCGATTACTGCTGAAAAAGTTTCACCTACGATACATCTGTGAAGTGTTGAAGCCTGTTGTCCTCCCAGTCTTACGGAGCTTGCCACCCAATGGATTGCACTGCTACCTTCAAGTATGCTTTTGTTAACACATTACTATGTATATTGTTACCTATAATTCAAGTACTTCTTGTTTCGAAAATATATGTACGCAATTTTACCATTTAAATACATGCAAAAATATTGCCGCGAGAGACCACGAACACCAACTGCCGGCGTGGCGCAGGGGATAGCGTCACGGACTGCGGAGCAGAAGATCGCCGGTTCAATCCCGCCCACCGCCGAAAATTTATTTCTTTGTAATTTACAATTCCAGAAGGTTCTACATCTTTCTTATGTTCACTTGTAAATTCTACTTGTTTCTTATGTTAACTGTTCTTCTAATTTCTAGTAAATTCTGTCTGTGTATAAATAGCAGAGCACTCTGCCTGAGAGGCAGTCAGTGCTGCGTGTATGTTGAGTTCGGAATAAACGTGCTTTCAGTATAAGTACTGTGTTTAGTTGCCTTCTAAGTCAAGCCTGCTTCCATTGCAACGCGACATTGTTTGGTGGAGGCGCCGGGTACACTGTCCTACAGCTGCATCACCGTGGCTCCGATTAGGCAACGTAAAAGCCGTCGCTTACACGGACTGGAACCGGAATACAAGGGATACAACGAGTACGTCCTTCCAAGAGTCCGTATCATCAGACGAACTATGGAAACGAAACCAGCAGTAAGCCAGCTACACATCAAGCATCCGTCGGTGTTCTCTGGAGGCGCTGGACAGGACCCAAACAAATGGCTAAAAGGGTTCGACCGAGACGCCAAGTACAACAGGTGGGATCATACGATGTGCTTGGCCAACGTTTACTTCTATCTGGACGGAACAGCCCAGCAATGGTTCGAGAACAACGAAGACAAGTTGAATGACTGGGAGATGTTCCAGGAGGAACTTAAGAAAACGTTTGGAGACCGCCAGCGACAAATCCGCTCGGCGGAAGAACAACTGAAGAACCGGGCCCAACGACATGGTGAGCCGACACAATCGTACATACAGAGTGTTTTGGCCCTGTGTAACGTAGTCAATCCGAACATGACTGAAGCGGACAAAATCACGCACCTGATGAAAGGAATTGCAGAAGATATGTACCAAGCTCTTCTGATAAAAGACGTCGCTACGACAGAAGAGTTCATCAAGTGGTGCCAGCGTATTGAAGAGATGCAACAAAGGAGGGTTGGACGCAAGAAGTATGACAGACTCCCAAAAGTAGTCCCTATGGCAGTTGTGGAAGACCAGCAGGACTTGGCTTCTCTCATACGACAAATCGTGAGAGAAGAATTACAGCAGTGCATGGCAGCCGGGACTATAAGACCGAGCGAGCATCGGATTATGGCCATGGATGTGAGCCCTGTAAGTCACGAGGTAGCCGACGCCGCTGAGGACGAGGTATTTCAAACATTAGTTCCTGTCTGCCCCGTCAATCACACCCGACGTGAAGAATGGCGTCGCTCTGCTATGACTTATGCTGCAGCCGCCAAACGGCAGCCCATGAACCGACCGACGCGACCACAGCCAACTCCCCCGGTAACTATGACGCCCCACAGAAGAACAGACGTCTGGAGGACAGAATACAACACACCACTGTGTTTCCACTGTGGACGCCCTGGACATACGCTACTGCAGAGAGAGGAGGCGAGTATTCGATGATTATTTTGCCGCAAGACGTCAGCCGTCGGAGCAGTTCTATCCAAGGCAGTCACCTGCTGATGAGTACAGTCGACCTATGGGAAGAAGCCCATCGCTGTACCCTAGACGAGGTCGCTCCCCGACGCGCAGCAGCCGTTCACCGTCGCCGTACAGAGGTACCAGCCGCTCCCCTAGCCGCCGCGCCCAGGAAAACTAAGTGAGGCGACCATCTACGGAGGTGAGGCCGCCCAAGATGAAAATCCTCCATGGACGACAGTCGTCAAGATGTCGAGAAATCTCATAGACGTCATAATCGACGGCCAACCTGTCCGGGCACTTGTTGATTCAGGAGCCTCTTTTTCTGTATTATCGGATAATTACCGCCGCACACTAAAGAAGACAATGTTCTGTGGTACGGGAGCAACTGTGCTGAAGGTTGCGAATGGAAAGTACGTCCATCCAGCAGGAACCTGTGTCGCAAGAATAACCATCAACAACAGGACGCAGCCGTTTGAATTTGTCGTGTTAACAGAATGTAGTCACAATGTCATCCTCGGATGGGACTTCCTTCAGGCATCCCAAGCTATCATTGACTGTGGAAGATCTGAGCTGCAAATTGAAGGAGTTGTTCCGCCAGATACACGTAATACAGAATTTTCTGGGAGGTTATTCGTCGTTGACAATGTGACGATACCGCCGATGACAATGAGAAGAGTTGCAGTCACAAACACAGATGACTGGTTAAACTGTGAAGTTCTTGTTGATAGTAAAAAGTTTATCAGGCTCACAAAAGAAATTTACATACCAGCGGCTATCATTAGCATCACCGGTGGTCAAGGAGAGATTTGGATCACAAATTGTCACGAGCAGTCACAACTTATGCCCAAGGGAATGTGTATCGGGACAGCTGAACCAATCCAGGACGGTGAGCTCAACGTCGTCAATGAAGACCCATGCCCTGCTATTAGTACAGACAACACGCTGGAGGAAACAAACGTGGAACTGCCAATAGGGCCTGGACTGACCAAGGAACAACGCCAGTGGGTGTTAGGTATACTACGCCAATTTTCGGGTGCATTCACACCTCAGCAGGGGAAAAGTGAGACGAAACGACCCACCATAAAGCACCGTATCAATACTGGGGACCATCCGCCAATTAGCCAGCGTTCGTATAGAGTGTCGCCAGCTGAAAGACGGATAATTCGGGATGAAGTGGAGAAGATGTTGCGAGATGACATTATTCAACCTTCGGAGAGTCCTTGGTCGTCTCCGGTGGTCCTCGTAAAGAAGGATGGCACGTGGCGATTCTTTGTCGACTATCGGCGGCTGAACAGTGTCACAAAGGAAGATGTCTATCCATTGCCGCGTATTGATGACACCTTAGACTGCTTGAAAGGAGCTACATACTTCTCAACTATGGACATGCAGACAGGTTACTGGCAAATCGAGGTTGACGAAGCTGACAGGGAGAAGACGGCTTTTATTACACCTGACGGTCTCTATGAATTTAAAGTAATGCCATTTGGATTATGTAATGCTCCAGCCACATTCGAACGCATGATGGACAACTTGCTTCGACACCTAAAGTGGACGACATGTCTCTGCTATTTAGATGACATTGTCGTTTTCTCGAAAACATTTGAAGAACATCTGAGTCGCCTGTCAACTGTGTTGAAGTATGTTCAGGCTGCAGGTCTCCGCCTCAATCCAAAGAAGTGCCTCTTCGTCGCCAAAGAGATAAAAATCCTGGGGCACCTAGTCAACGGAGATGGTGTCCTTCCTGATCCAGATAAAGTAAGGACAGTCACAGAATTTCCAACTCCTCAGCACATTCGTTATGTGAGAAGTTTCCTCAGATTGTGCTCATACTACCGACGTTTCATAAAAGGATTTTGTAACAAGGCACGTCCATTACAAGAACTTCTGCAGGGAGACGCCAAATTTTACTGGGATGAGACAAAAGAAAGAGCTTTCCGAGCACTTAAGGAGGCTCTAACTTCCGCACCAGTGCTAGCCTTGTACGACGAGAATGCAGAAACGGAACTTCACACAGACGCCAGTGGCTATGGGATTGGTGCAGTGCTTGTACAACTTCAGGAAGGTGCCGAAAAAGTGATAGCCTATGCGTCAAGAGTACTCTCAAAGTCCGATATTATGACATGTACTTGGGAAAACCGTGTTGAATCACAATATATTTTTTTTCTTTTATGATTACGTAGAATGGAAACGTTCGGTATGAAAACTAACATTGAGCCTTGCTTACAAGTATAAACTTACGTGACACAACACTCCTCGGTTATGAATTTCGTGACGTTTCCAAACTCAAAGTCTCAGAGACTCATGCTTAATTTTTAATGCCTCTGTGAACACTCTGATTTTTAAATATCAATGAACAGGAATACAACGTAGCGTCTTAATAAATTTATAGGTGCCAAATGGAAACTGACACCCGACTGTTCATCTAGGAACTCTTTTGTCGAACTTCAATGGAAGCAGCTTACACTCGTTACGACAACGAAACGTGTCACGTAATTTGCTACAGAATCTTAAGAAATTATGTTAGTATGTAAAGTATATTAGCGGCAAAACACAATCAGTATGCGTAATTTAGAAGTAGACACCCCTGTAGTATTAAAGCAACTTCAATCATTTAACAAAAGTAAGTCTCCCGGTCCCGGGTGTATACCAGTTTGGTTCCTTTCAGAGTTTGCTGATGTAATAGCCAACATAAACAACCGCCTTCATAATTGATGTCGGTTTGCAGCACGATGTCAGAACATATGCTTTCCACAAATATCACGAACTACCAAGAAGAGAACGATCTGTTGAATCGTATTCAACATGGATTCATAAATTATCGTTCTGGTGAAACACAGCTAGCTCTTTACTCACATGGTGCGATGAACACTATCGACAAGGTATGTCAAATAGTTTCCGTATTTCTAAATTTCTGGAAGGCTTTTGACACAGCACCTTATAAGCGTTTTCTAAGAGAAAATGCGTGCTTATGGAATATCACCAAAGTTGTGCGACTGGATTCCTGACTTCCTGTCCAAAACGACACGGTACATTATAATTGACGCTACGTCATCGAGTTGAACAGAAGTGATATCTAGCATTCCCCAGGGAAGTGTTACTGGACCCCTATTGTTCTTTACTTCTATAAACGTTTTAGGAGACCACCAGAGTAGCTCTCTTAGACTGTTCTCGGTGCATGCTGTCATTTATACATTAGTGAAGTCACCAAAAAATCAAAAGCAACTGAAAAATGATTTAGATAAGATATCTGCATGGTGCAAAAATTGGCAATTGACCCTTAATAATGATAAGTGTGAAGTCATCCACATGACCACTAAAATATATCCGTTAAACTTCATTTACACGATAAATCAGTCAAATCTCTACGTCGTCAATTCAACTAAATAGCTAGAAATACAATTACGAGGAACTTAAATTGGAAAGAACAGACAGAAAATATTGTAGGTAAAGCAAACCAAACACTACGTTTCAGGGGCAGAACACTTACAAGATGCAACAGTTCTACTAAAGAAACTGCGTACACTACACTTATGCGTCCTGTTTTGGAGTATTGCTGCGCATGGTGGGATCCGCACCAGGTGGGACTGACTGACGATTTAGAGAAAGTTCAGAGAGGGGCAAGTTGTTTTATATTGTCGCGGTATAGGGGAGAGTGTGTCACGGAAATTATTCGCGAGTTGGGGTGGAAAGCATTAAGAGACAGCAATTAACTGTTGCGACGAGATCTATTTGTGAAATTTCTTTCAGCAATTTTCTCATCCGAATGCAAAAATACGTTGTTAGCACCCACTTACATACGGAGACATGATCATTATAATTAAATAAGAGAAATCATATCAAAAACAAAAAGAGTCAGGTGTTCCTTTTTCCCGCGAGCTGTTTGGAACAATAGAGAAACATCATTAAAGTGGTTCGATGAAATATCTGCCATGCACTACATTGTCACTTGCAGAGTATCCATGTAGATGAAGGTTATCAGTTCAAGTTCGGATGAAGGCAACAGGGTATCGCCAACAGGACTATGCCCAGTAAAGCATTGTTGTGCTCTAACTCATCTTTTAACTGAAGAATACTTTACTTAATCAGATCATTATCCTTCCTTTGTTATCATTCATAACGAACTTATGGTAAGACCCCCCCCCTCCTGCAACCCTCTCTCCATAGTTTCGATAAAAGCCGTCCGAGTGCGTGTGTAAGCGCTTTGTAGTTGCGCAGTAGACGCTAGCCGGCGAGGCAACTTCTTTTGTTCCAATAGTGGTAGTTTTAACCGAGTTAGTGTCAATAAACAAAGTAAATCTCTATATCCTGCATGGAAATCTTTTTACTGTTCAAATGTTTGTTAAGCTTAATGGACTTAACTGCGGGGTCATCAGTCGCTAAACTTACAAACTAGGCCCTACTTATAAACTACCTTATATAAAAGACAGCACAAAAATCAATTACCGAGAGGGGATTCGAACCCCCGACGGGGAGCGGCCTCGTGCATCGTAGCACAGCGCCTCAATGAGCTCGGCCGCTCCGCCGCGGCTCTTTTTAGGGATTCGAACCCCCGACGGGGAGCGGCCTCGTGCATCGTAGCATAGCGCCTCAATGCGCTCGGCCGCTCCACCGCGCCTCTTTTTAGTGTTGTGGTTAGTAATTAGATGATGCTAAATCTCTATTTATATAAAAGCGAAAGGACACTCATTCATACATTCAACACGAAATCTCGAAAAGTACTTCACCTATGCAGCTGAAATTTGCCAGGAATGTGGTTCATAGGTAGTAGACGTCAGGTAAGAAACGATTTTGCCATAGGACCGATAGTTCAGGAGATATGACGTCATAAACAATGAAAACTTCCCCGTCTTTCGGCACGTGACACTGTGACTTTATCAGTCCACTATTTAAGGATGAGAGCACTTCGCGACTTGCAACAACATTTAAACATAATTTCAAATCTTAAGGAAACTTTTTCTCGCTGACAACCATAGCAAAATGATGAAAGGAAAAAAGTTTCTCGCTTGCTACTTTTCCGCTGTTCACGGAGTAAAACTATGGCAATCGGTATAACGTTGAAATTTTTAATTTCTACACTATATATTGTACCTGCAGTAAATTTTACACACAGTATACACACATATAGTTTAATGTACCTTCTAAATTCTATTACAGTACGACACGTAGTTCATGAGAAACGAGCACATAAACGGTAACGTTCCTGGAAAACCGTCCCATCACGCACAAAGATTTAATCTATTACTTCTTTACTACTAATTACATTCCCAACAGATTTTTTCAGACATACAGAACTTATACAAATGAATATATACCTGAAAAATTATACAATTGTACAACATATAACTCAGTAAATATGAGATTATATACACCGCGATATCGGGCATCACGTTTTATTACATTTGTTATTTACTGCTAAGACACTTCTGTATTCCAGTGAGCTTAAGGAAATTCCTGAAAGATGACAGTGCTGTTGAAAACTTTGAAGTAATTTTGATCTGTGAAGCACATACCGCTGTAGGAAGAAGCAATAGATATGTATAGAGGTCCAATGAAAGGAAGAGAATGAAACAGAGTACATCCGACGAATACCCATTATATCCGACAGATCTGGCTTTTAACTTTAAGAGAGTGCAGTTTTCAGTGGGACTTGCATTTTCTATTATGATTAATAAATTAATTTCATTTAATGTTTGTAAATATATCGGACCAAACTGCGTGCTCATCAGTCCGTAGCTTACAAACTACTTAAACCTAGATAAACTAACCTAAGGACGAGACACACACACCCATGCCCCAGGGAGGATTCGAACCTCCACGGCGAGCAACCGCGAGCAACCGCGAGACGCTTTAGACCGTTCGGCTACTCCACTGCGGCAATTAATAAATCACAGGGAAATCTACTCAATACTGTGGAGTGTACTTGAAATCTCTATGTTTCTCAGACGGACAGCTTTATATCGCTTGCTCAGACATGGGCTTCCCACAGAAAATATTATATCCTGGGCAAGTCACAAGAAATATTGTTTATTGTCAGGAAGGAAGGAAAGAAGCAAGAAATATTAGCGTTTAACGCTCCGTCGACAACGTGGTCATTAGAGGCGGAGCTTACGCTCGGATTGTTTGGGTAAGGATGGGAAACGAAATCGTAATTTGAAGTTTTTGTGTATACTATGCTTATAAGTATGGTGTAGTACAGCAAATCTCCAAGAGTACAATACGAAATTTCATGGGGTTTCGCCGGCCGCGGTGGCCGAGGAGACTGAGGCGCTCCAGTCACGGTCTGCACGGTCACTACGGTCGGGGGTTCGAATCCCCCCTCGAACATGGATATTTGTGCCGTCTTTAGTATAAGGTAATTGATAAGTAGTTTGTAAGTTTAGGGACTGATAAACCCGTAGTTAAGTCCCATAAGTTTAACAAACATTTGAACATTTGAACATGGGGTTTCATAGGTAAACTGAGAGTGCCTTAGGGCATCATATAATCTTCATTCCATCAAAATCGGATCATGATAAGAAAAGATATCGTAATTTGTAGTTTATGGTGTATGCTACGCTTGAATTGCAGCATAGTATAGCAAAGATCCGATAGAATCGCTGTTACTTACATAGTACACCAAGTAACTAATAAATTCCGATGCTGCGTTTTTTATTCACATAACTAAGGTGTAATACACTGAAACAAGGGCTACGATTTTCCTTACGGAAGCGGTGTAGTGTATTGATGTTGAATCCTGTTTGAAAAATCAGTCACATACAACGAGGGGAATAATTCTTTGTGTTGATAATGAAATAAATAATTAATTTTGTTCCGATCAGTAAATTAATGATCCCGTTAAAGTAAATATTTTGTTGCCAACGTTAACATACCAAACCGCTGCCACTGCAAGTAAAATTTAACTCAAGTAGGACATAAAAAAATTTTTTTGATGCGAGGTTCTGCTGCAGCTGAGCTCCAATGATGCCTCCTGGGTCGGCTGCGGCAGTTTACCCGTTAACATCGGCTGTGGCAGAATACCTGTAACATAGCCAAGTCTGTCAAGGTGGTTAGGCAGTTCGGTCATAGAACTGGCTAAGTGTGCGGGACTGTTTAGGTTTGTTTGTGTTTAGTGCGATGAATATGGTTTCCCTGCTTTGCCTGTAGGTCGACTGTGGGCTCAGCTGGCATTGCCAGTCAGATTGCTGTTTTGCAGAGGTTTGCCATGTTCATCGTGTTTATGAGTTGGTGTTCCTTACGGCCGTAGGTGGTTAGTCTCTGAGGAGAACCTATGGTTGTGATCGTAGTTCCCCAAGCGTAGGATGAAGGGGTTGTTCGAGTGTCTCGAGTTTCTGTATAGTCGTGTGGCGAGTTTCTTGAATACCACCGAGAGGCGCTCTAGGCGGTATTCATTGTGAAGGTCCACGGTGCGTGTGTATCGTGGAGCGTTGCTAATGATGCGTAGTACCTTGTTCTGTATGAGCTGCAGGCGGCGCAGCCGTGTTGGCGCCGCGTATGCCCAGCATGGAGCACCGTACGTCATCAGAGGTCTAATATGTGTCATGTAGAGGTTCCTCGACACCCGGCTATTCAGTTTGCTTTCCCTGTTGAGCATCGGGTAGAGTTGTTTGAGCCTCGCGTTTGCTCTGTTGGTCATGTGTCGTATGTGGTCCCCCCATATGAGTTTCCGGTCCAGCCAGACACCAAGGTATTTGACTTTATTGGGCGTGTATGTAGAGTAATTGGTCTACAGTGTTGGTGTTTGCGCAGGTGTTTCGGTCTGCGTGTGAACAGAACTGCCTCACACTTGTCGACGTTGACTTTAACACGCCATTTCTCCAACCAAGGTTCGGCAGTTCTGAGTGCTGTCTGTAGGCGTGAGTTAATGTTTGATGGCTTCCAATCTTGCGCCATGATGGCGTCTATCGATGCTCCAATTTATATAAGATTTCTTTGCGTTGTATTTAGGAATGCCTCGAAAACGCCATAGTACAGGATAGGACAAAGTGGGGCGACGTTAGTTACATAGAACACCAAATAACTTATTATGGCGGTGTGCTTTTTTTCATTTTGATAACTATGGCATAATAGACTACAAGAAGGCGTACAAGGCGCTAATGTTGTCTACGGCCGTTGGAAGCTTTTTCAAAAATCAGTCACATAGAATGAGAGGAAAAATTCCTTATGTTTATGATGAAATAAATAATTTATGCTGTTCTGGTCAGTAAATTAATCATCCTCCTAAAGCGAATAGTTCGTTGCCAACGATAGCAAACTAATCCGCTGCCACTGCAAGTAAAATTTAATCCAGGTAGGACACAATTTTTTTTCTTCCTAGCTGTATCCCATGTGCCTTGCAATGTCATGGAAAGAAAAGAAGTGCATATTTGATGGGTATAACCACTAAACGTTATATAGGGTAGAAATATCTTTGGACCGAGAATTGTGTTCTGTACATTTTCTCAACATTAAGCTGCAACTACTACGTGATATTGAGACAAATCCACTCTTCCCACACATTTATTTGCTATTACAATTGGTTTGTACAGCATTGTCTGCATAGAATCCCCACCTCCTTTCCGCAGAGCAACCACGTAAAATGAAAGAATATCTAAATAACTGTGTCACAGAATCAACAAGAAAGGTGAGAAAGCTTCGCTAAAAGGGCAATTTACACATATCGTCTTAACCGAACAAGAAGGCACCAAAATAGAGTCAGCGATTAGTAGATTTTTCACAATATCACGTGACATTTCCACGTTAATCTTGAGAACACAATATCTGTTCTACGTATCTGAATGTTCACTCCAGAGATATTTCTGCTCTGTGCCTGCCACTAGACAAATACCATGATGTGGCATGTCACCCATAAGGACACGGAATCTCACACTTACCCTAAGGGGTAGATGCCGCACTGTCAGGTATTCTGAATGATTAAATATCATGCAATTAACATTCTCAAAAAAAAAAAATATTTTAACGAAAAATTGTTTGTTTACTTGTAAAAGAAATTATTTAGACTTATGTGCATTATGGGATTTTTATGAATAATTTTAAAAATGTGCGCCATCTCTCCCGGATTTACCCTAAGCTTATGTGATAAACATTTTTCCTGTTCAAGCTATCTACATAAACATGTTGTGGCGATTTTAACTATCAGATATGACACGACTGCCACAACTGAAACACAGTTTCTAATAGTTATAATGTTTTAAATTTCATGACGTGCTTCATTGACATAGATAAAATTACTGTGTTGATCAGCTTCTTTGCAGTATCCAATGTTGTCCTGAAATTATTTAACAGCCTGCCTTTTTCGTTGTAAATGTAAATACAATGCTGCATGTTTGACTTCTTTTTATTGTCTTCCAAATATGTAACTGAAGTGATTTATTCAAAATAAAACTTAAAAAAAACCACACACACCGCCATGGTCTTACAATCGAAACTGAGAATAAGCTAAACTAAAAGTTTACTGCGTTGCGTCTCATTCGTACTTTTATTTATATGGTGTGTGTTCTTATCGGATATGTCCGAAAGAACAGGCACCATTTGTTGACATTAAGGGTCGTAATCTTACGAATTCGAAATATTGAAACATTTCGGCCGTTTCAGGGCGTTGAAATACATCCGATGGCAAAGATGAAAATTTTTTCTGGACCAGATAATAATTGGTTCTGGATAGTTTCGGAATAAAATCGGTACAATAACATTTCTGAATTATATTTCGGTAATTACTAGAGATGTTTTCACATATAATACATACATCAGATTAATCAGCACAAGCAATTTTCCAAATTTTTATAGATCGGGTAAGATTATACACTAGACATATCAAAATATTATAAGTGTTGTATTTTTAACATAACTGAAATTGTTAAATAATTAAACAGCCGTATATTTTCGTTAAAAACTAATTATGCCAAACTGCTTAGGATGCATTACGTAGCTTCAGGATATCGTAGTATTATATTCTTGTTGTAAAACGATTAATTACATCATATTATGAGACAACATTGTTATCATTATTACAAGATTTTTATAAACTGTAATTAAATGAAAGTAATTTGACAGAGAATGGTCAATACGGTAATGTTTAAGGTGTGACAAAATACTTTTATAACATTACTTGCTATACAATGTAATTATGCAGTGCCAAAAGGCAAATTTGTGAATAATGCGTTTCGTAATGCTTACACTATTAACATTGCGAAAATTAATCTGATTAATTACTGTATTATTATTTATATTTGGGACAAATTTCGAGTGAAAATAGAGTCCTGACAGATAAAGGGCTGTCACAGTAATTATGGTATACACAGATCCTGTACCTGTAGACTATGAATATGGAGAATAACTTTACATTAGAGGACCCTCGATTATTACATACATAGACATAAAGAGTATGGAATATTTACTTAAACAAGACAAATGGGTTCCCTGGGGCTAAGTCCATTACAATGTGTGAGCCTAATTTAAAAAAGAAAAAAATACATTGTTATATAAAGATTCTTTAGCCATTCTTTTGTTGACAGAGTCTGTATGAATGTTTATTCACCTACTGTGGAAACGTCCAGAATCATAGTTATAATAGTCGTTATTTGAGAATTTGTCTTTTATCGGTACATTTAAAGAAGGTGAAGGGTTTTGGCGTAATAACTTTTTAATGTAACTGAACGAGGGTAGGAAATGATTTATGGGCTCATACAACTGGTTTATTTTCGTTTGGAAAGCATATCAACACAGTAATAATAACAGCACCATCAGTTAACACAAAGATTAAAAACAATAATTCTGAGCTCTCTAGGAATTAAGATACGCAGTTGTTTTGTTTCACCTGTGACACCTGACGGCATGCTGCTTAATTTCGGCTACCACGGATTTGCTTAGTTTCGCGAAGATCTGTGCTGGCGTGTGCGAGGGACGTGCTGGTGTTTGGCCTGACAGCGTCTTTTAGTTTATAATACAGTCGAGGCAGGTACAGACAGGACAAATCCCTTAATGTATTAGCCGGCCGTCCACCGCGAATCCGCAGTGAGCGTCCGTTCGCCGAAAATAACTCACATATAATCTTTGACAATAAATCCGCGCGGGCTGTCTCGCCGCAACTTAGCAGCCGTCAGCAATAAATCGGCCGCAAGCTGCCTTCTATTTCCCTTCCAGTTATCCAGCAGGGCAGCTCGTCCTAATCCATGCTCCTTTAGGAGTTGTATTACTTGCACCTCCCCTGCCTATCCCGCGACGCGTGAAGCAAGTTCTCAACGTGTCATGCGTTACAGCAAAGGTCCGGATTAGCTTGAATGGGGAGTTTCCTTTAGAACATTCGCCGTCTGAGTATAATATGTCTCGCGAGGGATTGGAATTGCCTTTCGTGATTATATCGGTATTCACGATCATTTATAATTATTTGTTCTTATTTTATTTTACTTTCGTTCTACATTTTATTTAATATTTCATTTATTTATTTGTTTTGATTTCCAACTTGCATTTTCTTATCTGTATGAAGCTGAATAATTGGAAACGATGTGTATAATATTTCCAATACTTCAAAGATTGCAAATTGATTGTAATCATAACTGAGTACCTCATCGTAAAGTAGCCTAACATGAGTGCCAACAAGGATGATAAGATCTTAGCAACCCACCGTCGGCAATGAAGATCGGGACGAAAGGCAACCCTGTTCTTTCCAAAGAGAATATCCGCAAATTAGACGACTTAGGAAAACAAGATAAATGTCCATCACATGTGTCAATGGCGTATTGTCAACAACATAATACTAACCATCGCAAAAAAAGTAGATATTGCAGCCCATTAAATGGTACATAAAGGAACACACATATCCTAGAGATTACATCAGTTTCTGAATTCTTGTCAAGAATAACTCTTGTGTTGTGGTCCACAGTCCGCAGACTGGTTTGAAGCAGTTCTCCACTGTACCATGTCCGGTGCAAGCTTCATCATCTTAGAATAAGAACGGCAACCTATATCTTTTTGAATCTTCTCACTGTATTCGTTCCTCGGTGTCCCTCTACGATTTTTACCCCCACACACTTCCTTCTAATGCTGAATTGACGATGCCTTGATGTCTCAGAATGTGTCCCACCAATCTATCCATTCCCGTAGTTAGGATATACAAGAAACTCCTTTTCTCCCCGATTCCGTTAAGCGATTAAGCACTGGGTGATCAAAAAGTCAGTATAGATTTGAAAACTTAATAAATCACGGAATAATGTAGATAGCGAGGTAAAAATAGGCACACATGCTTGGGATGACATGGGGTTTTATTAGAACCACATCTACCGTTATCGGGCCTGCGTGATTCTGGTTTTGTAATTCCGACCGTGACGGGAGAGAGGGACGCCGATATGTTACAGAATCGCATCATCCCCAGCCTGGCTGATAAACACCTACTGGAACGTACGATGTTTATGCAGGATGGCGTTCCACCCCATGTTGCTAGACGCGTGAAAGATCTCTTGCGCGCGTCGTTTGGTGATGATCGTGTGCTCAGCCGCCACTTTCGTCATGCTTGACCTCCCAGGTCCCCAGACCTCAGTCCGTGCGTACCTGAAGTCGCAAGTGTATCGTGATCGACCGACATCTCTAGGGATACCGAAAGACAACATCCGACGCCAGTACCTCACCATAACTCCCGACACGCTTTACAGTGCTGTTCACAACATTATTCCTCGACTACAGTTATTGTTGAGGAATGATGGTGAACATATTGAGCATTTCCTGTAAAGAACATCATCTTTGCTTTGTTTTAATTTGTTATTTTAAGTTTTTTTCCTGATCAGATGAAGTGCCATCTGTCGGGTATTTTTTGAACTTTTTTCTTTTCTTTTTTTTCTTTTTTTGGTCCTAATAAAACCCTATGTCATTCTAAGCATGTGTGTGTCAATTTTTACCTCTCTGTCTACATTATTCCGTGATTCATTAAGTTTTCAAATTTACACTGACTTCTTGATCATCCTCTATATATATATATATATTCGGTTAAGCACCTCGTTATATAAGTATATGCCTTGTAGTATTTTCCTGTGAGAAACAAAATTTCTGTGCTCTTATTCCGTAATGTACTTAGATTGTGTGCAATGTATCTAGACAAGCAACGGGTTCAGTGACTTATTTCCACTGATCGACTTCAAGTAGTGCCTAAATATCTTACGTAATTCTTACATCTCAAATTATATGACTTAATAATTAGATACAGTAAATGTTTTGCAACTCTAAGGAGATTATTACGTAAGTTTCAGAGCGAAAGGTGTATAGAGAGTCATTGCTAATTTAATCCAATGAAAAACAGAAAATGTGCAAAAAAGAAAGTCTCACGACGGGATCCTTCCACCTTAAAAAGGTAGTGAGATCCCACGGTGAAATAAGTCAGATATTTTAGTTACTTTGGAACCACCTATTCAACTCCTTACCATATTGTGTTATCCAATTAGTTATCTACCAACATTTATAGCGAGTATATCAATGAAATATCTTGATCTGTCAATTGCACATCGACAGAAAGACATAATAATAATTTATATTCCATCATGTAATGAAACGTAATCATATAAGAATGATGCACAGTAACGATGGATATAGTGTTTTAAACATTAGTTTATGTTGACATGCGATTGCCAAGCAATTACGTTATATATTTAAAGACGTATATTGTTGATATAGTCGCTATAAATGTTGGTAGATAATAAAATATGACAAGGTGTACAATAGATGGTCCCATGAACACTAAAATGATCGATTGAGTCACCATTATATCTCATTACTTTTTCACCGTGGTAGGACGTTGAAGCGAACATTGCATTTTTGTAGATTTTATGATTTTGGTGCGATTTAATTTATTTGGCAGGTAGTCCTTTATTCATATTTTTAACGTTTTTTGTACATCAGCCAAAGATTTTCTTAAAACCCATTCCCTGTCTCTTTTCGTTAATCTCACATAACAATATGTGCTTCGACATAACAATATTTGGGAAGTCTGGACAGTCCACTGTATTCATAATGTTCAATCCTTTCATCATGTACACGCTCTGCAACCTGTGGTGGGTCGCTATGAAAATATAAACTAGTTGTACTTCGGATGAGTTCTTGACCTTTAGGAAACACGGATGTTGCTGATACGGTATATTTTCCTGCATAACTGAAAGTAACAGTTTTCAGTTTTCATAGTATTTAATTATCAGTTTATTTCATATAACAGTTAGTAATTCAGAATTAATTATTTTAGTCCATACAAACATGAGGTTTTTTCTTTTTCATTGTACGCAAACGCATGATATGAAAATGGTATCTGTAATTATATTGTCACGTTGAAATGGAAGCAGGCTTGACTTCGTAGGCAACTGAACACAGCAGCTTTATTACGAACGTAACCTACACGCAGCACTGACTGCCTCTCGGGCAGAGTGCTCTGCTATTTATACACAGAGAGAATGTACCAGAAATTAGAATAACAGTTAACATAAGAAACAAGTTGAATTTACAAGTGAACATAAGAAAGATGTAGAGCATTCTGGAATTGTTAATTACAAAGAAATAAATTTTTGCCGGTGGACGAGATTGAAGCGGCGACCTTCCGCACCAGTCGGTGACGCTATCCCCTGCGCCACCCCGACAGTCGGTTTACATGGTGTCTCACGGCATTGCTCCCCCTCCTAGAAAAACAGCGACCCGCTGTTATGTTCCCTGTGGAGTCAGCTACAATGTCCTGGATCTTGACCTTGTCATGGGTCCTCTATATGGAAGTTCAAGATAATCCTTCCCTTCTCCACGATTATCGACGACAGACTGTCGTGGCTTCATCAGTAACATTATCGTCCTTAGAGTCCTTGAACAAAAAGCCAATGTCGCCGTTTTTGTCGTTTCGACGACGGCTCATACTCCTCAACTTCGTATGTGACGTCTGAGAGGCGGCGTATGACACGCGACGGACCAAAGTATCGCTTCAATAACTTTTCTGACAGTCCAACCTTCCGTACAGGGGTAAAAATCCACACCAGATCTCCTGGGCTGTACACAACAGGTCGGTGCTTGTCGTTATACCGATGACGGTCCTTCTCCTGGGCGTACAAAGTCCGTATGTGAGCCAGCTGTCTTGCTTCTTCGACCCTGGTGATAAGCTCTTTAACATAGTCATCCTGAGTATCATCCGGTTGGAACGGGAACAGCGTATCCATTGTCGTCTCAGCTTCACGGCCATGGACAAGGAAAAGCGGCGTGATGCCTGTGGTGTCTTGTCTTGCAGTATTGTAAGCAAATGTCACGACTGGCAGAATTGTATCCCAATGGTATGCAGTTGTCATTCTGAGGACAATGTCGCACCGTGACATTACCTCTGATACTAGTTTTGACTGGAATACTTTTCCACGATCAGATATCATGACACGTGGTGCTCCATGCTTCAAAATAATGTCTTCTACAAGAAATTTTGCGCTCTCTGGGGCATCAGCAGTCGGCACAGGTTTGGTGACAGCGTAACGTGTGAGGTAGTCAGTGCACACTATTATCCATCGGTTGCCGGTTGTCCACTTCGGTAATCTCCCTAAAAGTTGGATCCCAACTCGGTGGGATGGAGCGTCTGCCGGCGGAATCGGTACGAGATGCCCTGGAGGTAATTGCGGCACATGCTTTCGTCGCTGGCACTCTTTATAGTGACTCACATAGTGCTTGACACATCGGTGGAGATCTTTCCAGTAATACCTGCGTCTGATTCTGTCTATGGTCTTCACGAATCCCAGATGACCGGATATTGGAACATCGTGGAAGTATATGAGAATGGCTGGTTGGAGATGAGTTGGAACGACCAGTAGCCATTTGTGGCCCCGTCGATCGTAGATGCTCTTATGCAATGTTACGTTTAAAAGTTGGAACTCTCCATTGATCGGTTCTCCTTCTTCCAAGGCCCCTATGGTTTTTAATAGTGCTGGATCGTCCTCTGTTCAGCTGTAACGTCATCTAATTCAGTGAGGACTGAAATTTCATCCATGCTGTTGTGTTCCACTAATGGATTCCTCGAAAGGCAGTCGGCATCCTTGTGTTTGCGCCCGTTCTTAAATACCACTGTGACATCGTACTCTTGGAGTCTTAGTGCCCATCTTGCTAGTCAACCTGATGGATCCTTGAAGCTAGTCAGCCAACATAAAGAATGGTGGTCTGTCACGACGGTGAATGGTTTGCCGAATAAATACGGCCGGAACTTGTTGATAGCCCAGTTAACTGCGAGACATTCTTTCTCAGTTGTAGAGTAGTTTATCTCGGACCTTGAGAGTACTCTTAATGCATAGGCTATCAATTTTTCAGCACCTTCCTTAACTTCTACAAGCACTGCACCAATCCCATAACCACTGGCGTCTGTGTGAAGTTCCGTTTCCGCATTCTCGTCGTACAAGGCTAGCACTGGTGCGGAAGTTAGAGCTTCCTTAAGTGCCCGGAAAGCTCTTTCTTTTGCCTCATCCCAGTAAAACTTGGCGTCTCCCCGCAGAAGTTCTTGTAATGGACGTGCCTTGTTACAAAATCCTTTTATGAAACGTCGGTAGTATGAGCACAGCTGAGGAAACTACTCACATAACGAATGTGCTGAGGAGTTGGAAATTCTGTGACTGTCCTTACTTTATCTGGATCAGGAAGGACACCATCTCCGTTGACTGGGTGCCCCAGGATTTTTATCTCTTTGGCGACGAAGAAGCACTTCTTTGGATTGAGGCGGAGACCTGCAGCCTGAACACACTTCAACACAGTTGACAGGCGACTCAGATGTTCTTCAAATGTTTTCGAGAAAACGACAATGTCATCTAAATAGCAGAGACATGTCGTCCACTTTAGGTGTCGAAGCAAGTTGTCCATCATGCGTTCGAATGTGGCTGGAGCATTACATAATCCAAATGGCATTACTTTAAATTCATAGAGACCGTCAGGTGTAATAAAAGCCGTCTTCTCCCTGTCAGCTTCGTCAACCTCGATTTGCCAGTAACCTGTCTGCATGTCCATAGTTGAGAAGTATGTAGCTCCTTTCAAGCAGTCTAAGGGGTCATCAATACGCGGCAATGGATAGACATCTTCCTTTATGACACTGTTCAGCCGCCTAGTCGACCAAGAATCGTCACGTGCCATCCTTCTTTACGAGGACCACCGGAGACGACCAAGGACTCTCCGAAGGTTGAATAACGTCATCTTGCAACATCTTCTCCACTTCCTCCAAAATTATCCGTCTTTCAGCTGATGACACTCTATGCGAACGCTGGCTAATTGGTAGATAATCCCCAGTATTTATACGGTGCCTTATCTTGGGTCATTTCGTTTAACTTTTCCCCTGCTGAGGTGTGAATTCACCCGAAAATTTACGTAGTATAGCTAACACCCGATGGCGTTGTTCCTCGGTCAGTCCAGGCCCTATTGGTAGTTCGACGTTTGTTTCCTCCAGCGTGTTGTCTGTACTAACAGCAGGGCATGGGTCTTCATTGATGACGTTGAGCTCACCGTCTTGGATTGGTTCAGCTGTCCCGATACACATTCTCTTGGGGATAATTTGTGACTGCTCATGACAATTAGTGATCTAAATCTCTCCTCGACCACTGGTAATGCTTATGATAGCCGCTGGTATATAAATTTCTTTGGTGAGCCTGATAAAACTTTTACTATCAACAAGCACTTCATAGTTTAATCGCTCATCTGTGTTTGTGACTGCTACTCTTCTCATCGTCAACGGCAGGATCGTCAGATTGTCAACGGCGGAACAACTTCTTCAATTTGCAGCTCAGATCTTACACAGTCAATGATAGCTTGGTATGCCTGAAGGAAGACCCATCCGAGGATGACATTGTACCTACATTCTGTTAAGATGACAAATTCAATCGGCTGGGTCCTGTTGTTGATGGTTATTCTTACGACACAAGTTCCTGATGGAAGGACGTAGTTTCCATTCGCGACTTCCTGCACAGTTGCCCCCGTATCACAGAACATTGTCGTCTTTAGTGTGCGGCGGTAATTATCCGATAATACAGAAAAAGACGCTCCTGAATCTACAACTGCCCAGACAGGTTGGCCGCCGATTATGACGTTGATGAGATTTTCGACATCTTAGAGACTGTCGTCCATGGAGGATTTTCATCTGCGGCGGCCTCACCTCCGTAGATGGTCGCCTCGCTTAGTTTTCCTGGGCGTGGCGGCTAGGGGAGCGGCTGGTACCTGTGTACGGCGATGGTGAACGGCTGCAGCACGTCGGGAAGCGACCTCGTCTAGGGTACGGCGATGGGCTTCTTCCCATAGGTCGACTGAACTCATCGGCAGGTGATTGCCTTGGATAGATCTGCTCTGTTGGCTGACGTCTTGCAGCATTGCTCCTCCTCCAGTCGGTTTACAGGGTTAAAAATTTAAGTCAGTAGTAATTGTAATTCCTAGGTAATTTGTGGAGTTTACGCCCTTTACATTTGATTGATTTATCATGTAAACAAAGAATACGTAATTCTTTCTTGCCGGCCGCGGTGGCCGAGGGGACTGAGGCACTTCAGTCACGGTCTGCACGGCCACTACGGTCGGGGGTTCGAATCCCCCCTCGGGCATGGATATTTGTGCCGTCCTAGTTCGTAAGTAGTTCATAAGTAGTTTGTAAGTTTAGGGACCGATGACCCCATAGTAGAGTCCCATAAGCTTTACAAACATTTGAACATTTTGAATTCTTTCTTCTGTTTTTATGTGTAATAGGATTTTGAGACAATTTCACTGCCGGCCGCGGTGGCCGAGGAGACTGAGGCGCTCCAGTCACGGTCTGCACTGCCACTACGGTCGGGGGTTCGAATCCCCCCTCGGGCATGGATATTTGTGCCGTCCTTAGTCTTAGCTAGTTCATAAGTAGTTTGTAAGCTTAGGGACTGATGACCCCGTAGTTAAGTCCCATAAGTGCTACAAACATTTGAACTTTTTTTTTTAACAATTTCACTTGAGTTGATAAAAGAATCTTCTGCAAGACATTTTCAGAAGGTTTCCTATGAAGTATCAATGCTTTTAATGTCATTCTACTCCAAGCCAATTTACGTTTATGCAAATGATGCCTATGAGGTTCACAAATTCTCTTTCTGTGTTTCCCGTACCTGATACACATATTCCATTATTATTGATTTCAGTAAAGTTATTCGCTCACTCATCAATTTCACAATCTAAATTTAACATCAAAAACAAACTCTGAGAGTAGTTTTATGAGATTTTCAATCACGTCTGGATTAAGTCATTAAATGATTTGAAGAGAATAGTTTTCTTAATTAATATCTGTTTGGTGTCCCCGGCAGTATACAAATACTACCATATAATATGTTGATTTTTTCAAAACTTCACTGTCCACTGCATGCCTAAATACCTTCCACTGTACAACATATGTATTTTGCAGTCCAGAACCCGAAATGCTGCACGCGCTGCTATTATCTACGATAAAGGTGGTATTTTGAAGAATGTTTTCCACACAAGCCTTTGTTATTGGCGTTCTCCTCATTTGCTGAATCATGCCTAACAATATAAATTAAAATCATGACATATTATTAAAGAAATAGTGATGTAGCCTACTTTTAACAACCAGAATATAGGCCTAGATTACATTATCTGGGAAATAGGTTACAAATGTTATTGCTGCTGGCTTCTCTCGGGAAATTCATACTACACTCTTAGGGCCGGTCCAAAACATGTATTAAAGCCGAACCAATCCCTTAAAATACGGATAAATTCTTTTAAAAGTAAGAAAGTACTTTCGACAAGTTAGAATGACGATGTCATTACTACTGATTCCCTTTTTAGTAATTTATGCTATGCCTTACCAATGATAACGTCTATAGTCACTTCTCAGGTGCAGAAGTGTACACTTGACAGCAAAAAAGTGGATCAGCCCTGAATTCTAAAGTGGAGGCCGCACCTGACGGTATGCAACCACCATTGCCCAGCTGCGTCGCAGGTCGTCAAATCATTCCACAGTACAGTTATTACCTGCCCACATTAGGTACTAAGTAAGTCTCCTGTTTCTCCTTATGGCATTCAGGCAAGGTGCAAGCCAATACTTTCGCACATCAAATATTAGAATACACGTTATTAGAGATGAGACAGTAACACTTGTAAATTAAATTTATTTGCAATAAGTGAAAAGTCAGATACGTTATCACACTTGTTTAGTGACATATGTTTTTTTTTCATCTGAATCTGTACGCACTGTTAAGCAAAAAACAGTTGTATGCCTGATCGAGATGCGATTATAGGTCACACACTTTTTAGTGGCCCTTCTCTGATCGGCGGAAGTCGGCTGAGCATGTGTGTCTACGGAATGTTTATGCTCTCTTCAAACCTTACCTCGTAACAGCATTGTACACCGTAGACCTCGTCAATGTATTGTTGATTTGTGCTTCGTATTGATTATTGTCCTCCACTTTGTTATTTGCTAAAATAAGTCCACATACCCCGACGACTTCTTTTATAAGAAAGAAGGCTGTCCTTGAAAGTGGTATGAAGAATGTTAATTCTGATTGTTATTCAGTTACGACAATAAAAAGAGGCATAAAGCGTTGTTACACCCGCTTAATACGTCCCTTTAAAATATTAATATTTCGTAGCTATGCGTTCCAGGTGTCTATTACTCAAACATTAAAGTGATACTTAATTTCGTGTTCCATCTGTAACGCCTTCTACATCTACATGGGATACTCTGCAAATCACCGTTGTACTATTTTATCTCCCATTCAATTCTCGAATAGCGCGCGGCAAGAATGAACACCTAAATCTCTCCGTTCGGGCTCTGATTTCTCGTATTTTATTCTGATGATCATTTCTACCTATGTAAGTGGGAGTCAACAATATATTTTCGCATTCGGAGGAGAATGTTGGCGATTGTAGTTTCGTAAGCAGCCCACGCCGCAGCGATAAGCGCCGTTGTTGTAATGATTCCCATCCCAGATCCTGTATCATTTCCGTAACGCTGTCTCCCGTGTATCGTGACAATACGAAACGAGCTGCCCTTCTTTGGACTCTTTCGATGTCCTCCGTCAAACCCACCTGATAAGGATCCCACACTGGGCAGCAATATTCCATAAAAGGACGGACAAGCGTAGTGTACGCAGTTTCTTTAGTAGGCCTTACATGTTGTTTCTTTTAAAACCTGTAATCTATACGCCGTAAGCTGACGAAGGCGGATCTTGTTCTAACAGCCAATGCGCTACGAGCTGAATGCAAGTTTCAGCTCCCAACATTCTCCGTTCAGGGGCAACGTTTAAGAGCGTGATCTCTTGGCATAAATAGACGTAAAACACTGACGTTTTCATTTCTTAAACCGATGTCTGAACCCAGAAATAAATGATAATCTTAGCACTGAACCAGGAGTTGCATGAAGCCCCTATTGTTGCTGAGAGGTAACCGCTGAAGATCTGTAATATAGTGCAATTCACAGATGTCATACATCATAAAGTTGTGGAACAGAATACAGTGTACTGATGATTTGTCACATATCAAATATGTTCACAAATAGCGTTATACTAGTACCTGAAACGACGTAACAATTAATATTTTTCCCGGCAGGGACTCGAACCCAGCACCATTTGCTATTGTATGATAGGAAGGAATACTGATGATATATTTATTGTTTCTTCCGCGCACTCCAACCCTGCATATACCGTCGCTCTTGACCTGACACCATGAGGCGTCAACTATCACATTGTCGTTCACCAGTAGTTAGGATCACACCGTTCGTAAAGACGTGGAGCGGTTTGGTATTTTGCGAAAATTTTGTTTAACTTAGTAGCGCATGGACGTGTGCAATTTTGATTTGAAACAAGGCAGAGTCCTGCTTTCTTTATTGGCGTTACTGGAGTTGTAGATGGTATTTTTGTGGCCGTTAAAAACTGTTACCCCAGCGGGAATCGGACCCATACCTTAGCTATTACAAGTTAACTTCATTCCGGCCTCCAGCGAATTGCAGATGCGTTCGCGTAATGTTCTGTTATAATGGAGTACTCATTATACAGTACGACCAGTCAAAGAGTTCAGTGGTGTCTGGCTAGGTAAGACATTCTTAGCCGCACTGGATGGCCAGGTAATGTGAGGCGCCTTATCGCGGATTTTGCATGATATTATACTACGTTTTAGTTTGCTACATTACGATTTGGTATGACATTTTGTAATAAGCTTATTTAACTGTAAGCTCATTATAATCAAGACTGTTGGGTAGCTGTTGCCACGATAACTTGAATATTACGCATTTTTATAGTTATGAGGAGTGTCTATTATGCGTTAGGAAAAATCTGAAATTGGGAAAGTAACTTCGTTTTGACATCTATTATTCACCGCGTTCAGGAACGCAAACAGTCTTCGCAGAAGGAGGTTTCTGTGATTTACTAGTATGGTCAGTGACAAAGTATCCGATAACTGTCAAGTGTGTCGAGCAATTATTCTTCACGGTGTGGTTGCCTTCAATTTACTGAGGTTACACAACAGCAAATGTGGATTCTGATACCATGTCGCATCGAAAATGCGATTATATGCGAAGCATGATATTCAAATGGGAAGAATGGGGGAGAACTTCAGTCTCTGTCATATCAAAGGTTGGTTATTAGGATTTGTCGGAATAGATGTCCATTTTAATTGAGACATTAGTGCTTGCACGGTAAGGTTCAGTTGTCCATTATATCCACGTGCTTTTCGAGAGTTAACGACAGAGAAATAATGACAGTGATTAAAAAAAAAAATCTGCCAAGCACAAAATTGTGAAAAGAAGCACGGCGATGCAGATAAATATTTCAAGGGAGGGGTAGCAGGATGGAGGGCGGGATCTAGGAATGAACAGGAGTGCATAACTGGAAAAGAAAAGAGTGAAATGCTTGCAAAGTACTCATTACATAGACATATATCACAGTTTGATTTAGGGCCGAGAGAAAAGGAACGAATGTTTTACATAACGAAGGATGGATTATCGGAGTATAAAAGAACCCTGCTTCATAGAGAGGACACATGGACAGTAAAGAAAGCAGACATTAAAAGATACAGTATTGTTTTAACGGAAACCACAATTTTTACAGCTTTTTGGGGGAATAGAGCAAAAGGGCAACTGAGGTTATAATGTAAGGGAGGTGACAGAGGGAAAGAGAGAATGGACGAAAAATTAACAACGAATAACTGCAAGACAAATTGTTTGTATATTTTGTTAAGGACGGAGGGTCTATTAATGGGTGGAGGGGAGAAGAGAGTCGTATTTGAAATAACAAAAATTACTTTAACAGCGTCCATCTGAACTGATTACTCTGTATGCATGGAGGCTAGGTATAATTGAATAATAATAGGATATTGAGTGAAATGAGAAGTAATGAATTAAAATTTGTGCCACGGGCAGGAATCGACCAGCTTCTCTTCAGTAAGAGCGACGACTCTATCTCGAGTTGATTGCTCGCAGTGAGACGGCCTGATTTGTATTTCGGCTTTCTGCTCTTACTATGATGCCAGGAAGTAAACATTCTGTATTTACGTCAGAGTCCCACTCTGCGCTGTGCTGGGGGCAGTTGGCAATCCCCGCGACCGCCAACTCGCTGGCTTCCATCAAGTCTCGCCTTGGCACGAGCTGTGGTTGACCGACCAACCCGTAGCTCACGAGCCACGGCTAATACCACAGACCGCAAAACCAGGCTCAAAGTTACTGCCAACCTACCAAAGTGTGTAGTATTAACTACGACTGCTAGAGCTATTTTGCTATAAGATGAGCAGCCACTTTATCTTTTGACATTTCAATCAAATATTTAACGAAGTTAAAGAATAGAATCATGATAAACGTAGCTACCACATAATGTTTCACCTAGATAGCAATCAAGCGACACAGGAAACTATCTTTTCAGCCCTCTGCATTAGATTTAGACATAATAAAATATGTATTCAACCTAGAAAACTACGCAATTAAACAATTCTGGTGGCACCAACACAAATGTATATATGTAGTACATCATTCACGCTTTGTGCACTTATAAAGTGTTCTAAATGTCTCTGAAACAATAAGTGCTACACAACAGAAATTACTTTCTGCTGAGGCCCTACATTTACACGATTGTTCTGCTATTCACAGTGAAGTGTTTCGTAATGGGTTCATAGGATCGCTTTAGTTTTTCGACTGTTCCTCGCTTATACGAAGATCGAGAAAAAAAAGTGCCAAAAAGGATATATGCGAGCTGTAATTACCAATATACTATTCTTAAAATTAAAATCAAATGTGTGTGAAATCTTATGGGGCTTAAATGCTAAGTTCGAAAGTCCCTAAACTTACACACTACTTAAACGAACTTATTCTAAGGACAACACACACATACCCATGCCCGAGGGAGGACTCAAACCTCCTAAGCGAGCAGCAGCCCGATTCATGACATGGCACCTTAGACCGCGCGGCTACTCTGCGCGGCCCTTTTACAATTGTAACACCATACTTGGTACGGTAATGAGCACAAAAGCTCTTCGCATTCGTAGGAGAAGGTTGGTGATTGAAACCTCATAAAAGACGCGTGCTACACTGAAAAAGCTTTTGTTTTAATATTTTGCTTCCCCACCTCATCCCCCTGCCGTCTCCGCCCCCTCCCCAACCTAAATAAAAAAAAAACGGAAAACATCCGAGACCTTCTTTCCGCAAATTCACTATACCACACAATCTGATGTATTTTCCAACTTTTTCAGTGTCCTCCCTCTATACCGTCATGTAATAATCACACATTGCTCAGCAATACTGCGGAAGAGGTGGAGCAATTGTAGGGTTTATATTCTCTTAGGGAGACGTCTTAATGTTGTAATGGTTGCCGGCCGCGGTGGCCGAGCGTTCTGCGCCACGTCAGTCACAGTTCGCTCTGCCACTACGGTCGGGGGCTCGAATCCCGCCTCGGGCATGGATATTTTTGCCGACGTTAGTATTAGCTAGTTCATAAGTAGTTTATAAGTTTAGGGACTGATAACCCCGTAGTTAAGTCCCACAAGCTCTACAAACATTTGAACATTTTGTATTCTAATGGTTGAGTCAATAACAGACCGCTTGTTTTATCTTCGCCAAAAGATGTATATTTTCCGGTTAACGTTGTTTTCAATTGTACCCACCAGAAATTTTGTTATGTGTATAATCCTTAAAATTGTTTTGTTTATAAATTTCTCAAGGCATGACGAAACTTTTTTGGTATTCATGTGGTGAACTACACACATATTTATCTTTAGGGTCAATTGTCGCAATTTGCACCATGAAGATATAACATCAATATCATTTTAAAATTAGCTTGACTTTTCTGATGTGTTTACTATACAGCAGAATAATCTACGCCGGCCGCAGTGGCCGAGGGGACTGAGGCGCTCCAGTCACGGTCTGCACGGCCACTACGGTCGGGGGTTCGAATCCCCCCTCGGGCATGGATATTTGTGCCGTCCTTAGGATTAGCTAGTTCATAAGTAGTTTATAAGTTTAGGGACTGATGGCCCCGTAGCTAAGTCCCATAAGCTTAACAAACATTTGAACATTTGAATAATCTGCCACAAATATTTCTCAGTTCGATATAGCAGTTTGTGGTTCTGTCAGCCGGCCGTCGCCCACGGGCATGGACATTTGTGCCCTCCTTAGTATTAGCTAGTTCGTAAGTAGTTTGTAAGTTTAGGGACTGATGACCCCGTAGTTAAGTCCCATAAGCTTTACAAACATTTGAACATTTGAGCACAAACTGAAACTCATCATGTCATTGAATGAGTTTATAAGGTATCCTATTTGTCACTTATTGTAATGAAATCGAATTTACGTTGCTTTTTCGACTCTGATAACTTGTATTCTAATGGTTTTTGTATGACGGTATTGAATTACTTATGAACTGACTGCCATAAGGAGCAATGTTCTCTACTGCGTCTTATGGTACCCATTATGAATAGTCGAACGACTGTACAACACAGGGGTTTTGTGTGTAGACTACCTGCAACATAGCTACGTTAGTTGGGTTGCATTCAGCAGTGATCCACTTTTTTTGCTGTCGATATCTTACATTGTACATTGTTCAGGGAATTTACCCATCTGAGGAACGATCTCAAACAGTTTGCTTGTAAGTCAGTATCTTATTATTAAGAGTTGAATATCGTATAAAGTAACCACACACGACAATCGGCATGTGTTAGAAAATAAAGAGCCAAATACTTACTTGATTCTTCATCTCTAATGAGATACCACTTGTAAATTCTGACGACGTGGCACGTTGTAGAGCTGTTTGGACTAGGATAAAATGAAAGTTTAAACAGAAAGTACTTTACCCCACTTGGTATAGAACTTTGGACGTGTCACATGCGATCCCAGCACGCTCGACTTGGCGGGGCAGTGCCGTGTCCCTAGATTATAATGGGAACAGCACAACACCTAACCCCGAACAAATATCTCTGACCCGTCTGATAGTGGAATCTGGTACCCTTGTGTGGCAATCTACCACGCTGTCTACTGCATTAGGGAGGCGGCCCATTTTTCGAACTGTTGTGATGCCTACGAGTGACATGTGCGCACAGATTTCATTTCCAGTATCAGTCTTCCTTAGCATTCCACGATTCTCCACGCCGGTTAGTTAATTTCAGCAACATGTTTAATCTGTATTCATACTTAATGCCTCGTCACCACAAAACATTCCTGAACGTGTGTGATACAGCATCAAAGGTTTAAATTTATGTAAACCTGTTGCACAAAACTATTATTGTCGTTAGTTCCTAGACTTACAAACTATTTAAAGTAACTTACTCTAAGGCCAAATCACACACACCCGTGGCCGATGGACGACTCGAACTTGCGGCGGAAGATATCGCCACATGAGCACGTTTTCTAAAAACGAAATGGAAACGTGTTTGTTAACGTCTACAGCATTCAGTATTCAGATCATGAATAAATGACTGCAGGCGATAAGACGATAGACAAGAATTCCGTATCGTGCGGCTGAATGTTATAATATACCGACGCAATAAACACGTGAACTAATTAATGTAGCAGATTGATAGTAAATCACATACATGTCGTTTCTGCAATATTATAAAATTGACAAGGCTTGTTCGGAATAGCATTACTCCGTTAAAAAAGTATGTTTTGTGATGTGAGCGATGCCTGTGCTATTTTTATAGCAAGAACAAGTTAGATGCGCATTTAATTGTGTGTTCACAGTTTCAACCAGTCACTAGTGCCATGCCTCCTGAAAAGAATCAGTAGGCAATTTAAGAAATTCAATAATAAACTGGTTTCGTGATACGAAATGCGTCTTGGAAACAGTTGCCGGTTGTAGTCGCATTACTGACAATGGTTCGTTTTTCGATCAGATGTATGTCAATACACCATTCTTTATAGCTTACTACATACACTGCAGCTATGATGCGAGATATTCGAAGTTTAAATTGCACAGAATCAGGGATTGCATGGATTGGTTTACCCAACAACTTTATGCAATCACGGAGACTGTGCATTACTCACTAATGGAAAGTAAATCTTTAGTATTAAGCCCTGAGGAATAAATGGCGTTTAAAATGGCAACAATTTGTCATATTTGTGAGAAACCGTTCGAGGAAGGTAGTGTTAAACACAGGGGTCATCGTCATTTCACTGGTGTTTTCCGATGAGCAGCACATCCTAGGTGCAAAGTAAATTGCAGATCATATTTAACGGTTCCCGTCGTGTTTCACAATCTGACCAATTACGACGTTCATTTCTTCATCCCAAACATTTATGAACAAAAGGCGGCAACCGACAACAGAAACATTACATTGAACCCAGGTCGCGTTTCAATTATCCCTTCGAATATGGAAAAATCTAAGTCTTTTACGAAGAGTATTTCGGTAATGCACAAAGCCCGGGTCTGCAACATTAATTGAATTTTCTGACATTTTCATTCGAGAAATGCTCGTCATACTTACCACCAGATGTACTTGCGATGGTCAATACATATTTTCCCCCATGATCAAACGTTTGGTCTTGTTAACGAAAGGGGAAATATTCTTATGAATCAATTTTAGTAGAAGATTGATTACCCTCAATCTAGAAGTTTAACAGTTCGTTAACGGGCGAAACAATTACAGTGGGGCGAATACCAAAGGGCATGCAATGAATGGAACGCATTCAACTGAAAGACACTTGGAGAATACTCCGATTTATATTTGAAAATTGAAGTTCTGTTCCTTGTTGGTTTCGAAAACTTCCGCAGTCTTTGCTTTACTACATTATACTTAGATCCCGCGCATTACATTACCTATACCATCTTAGCGTGGGATGCTCTGGTCTATATTACTAAAGAAGAAGCTATAACTGATATCTATCAGCAGTTTGTTGAAAGACTTAACAGAGGTGGGGTCGTTCATTGTTCATGTAGACATGCAGTTGCCAACAACAGATTCCTGACCAATTACGATGATGCGCGATGAAATAGCCGCACCGTGCTGCGGTGCGCTCGGCCGTTCGCCTTCGGGGGTTCGAGTCCCCTCTTGGGCATGGGTGTGTGTGTTGTCCTTAGGTCAGTTTACCTTAGTTTATGTAGTTTGTAAGCTACGAACTGATATGCACGCAGTTGAGTCCTATAGATTTACAAACATTTGAACATGAATTGATCGACGAATCGTACACCATAAATCTCGATGTGAACGGCTTATATAGATGAGTAATCCTGCAACATTACGACGTACCGTGCCCTCTCCTTTGACGATTCAGCGTTACGTCGTCAGCTGTAATATTACACCGGTGACCTTGAAGAGTGACAGACAGTACGTGTATACACTACCACAGGGTTGTTGCCTTTCCTTAATGTTTTTGAAACTGTACATCGAGCAAGCTGTGAAGGAATGGAAGGAGAAACTCGGAGAAAGAATTAATGTTCAGGGAGAAGAAATAAAAACTTTGGGGTTTGCTGATGACATACTAATCCTGTCACTTGGGACTTTGAAGAGCAATTAAACGGAATTGACAGTGTCTTGGAATGAGGGTGTAAAATGAACATGAAGAAAAGTAAAATAAGGATAATGGAATGCAATGTTAGAAAATCCGGCGATGCGGAAGAAATTAGAGTGGGTATGAGATAATAAAACTAGTGGATAAGTTTTATTATTTGAGTAGCAATTTAATTTCTGATCGCCGAAGTAAAGAATAGATAAAATGCAGAATGGCTATGGAAAGAAAAGCGTTTGTGATGAATCACAATTTGTTGACATCCAATATTACTTCAAATGTGAGGAACTTTTTTCTGAAAGCGTTTGTCTCGAGTGTAGCATTGTATGGGAGTGAACGTGGACGATAAGGAGTTCAGACGAAAGGATGATACAAGCTTTTGAAATGTGGTGCTACAGAGGAATGGTTATCTTGCCGTGCGACTGACAATCCATTATTTAAATTATTGTGTCTAATACTGATGTGTTCACTATAAATGCTGGTAGGTTATAAATTATATAAGAACTTATGAAAAAGTTGTTAAATAGGTTCAGTAGTAGACACGAACTAAAATAAATTTGTTTTACATGAGCTGTTACAAACGTTTGATGTGGAAGGACAGCGTTTCCAGACTGTCATTTTATTTCTTTTACATTTATCAAAGGAAACTCTGATTTACATTAAAGTCTTTCTTTCTGCATACAACGTAAAACTTAGTACCTTTTTCAAGAGAGGACACCATCTCCACAAATTTCATATATGTATGATACATTCCAAATATAACAGAAACTTGTGCAATAAAAGTTAAGAAGACATAAAAATTCAGCTATTAGAAGAGTATATACAGGGTGTTTCACTAAGTGTGTTTGCCTCTGTAACTTATAAAATAATAGGTGACGGGAAATTTTAATGCGGTAGGTCAACACAAGAAATGTTACACTTTCTGTGGAGCTATGAACATGGTTTATTGTATCATTTTCCACAGAGTTACAGCACAAAGATATAATTTTGTAAATGGAACAATAGTTTTTTCTATCGTGCATTGGATTCGTTGAAACCAGTTCCGTCGAAAACCAATTTAAACTACATTCCTATCACTGTTAGTTTGGGAGCTACAACCCTTCAAAGTTTCAGGCACAGATACCACAAACGCTACGCATAATGCAATGCGCCTTCTAACTGTGGTGCGGCCGAGTTGTAACGTCGCCGGTGTCACGGCGCGAGAAGCTTCCTCGATGCGCTGTTAGACTGCCGACTTTCGCCGCACACGGCAGTATACCCGACAGTTGGAGCCACACAAACAACCGGGGCTCAATATACCACAGTTACTGACATCGGATGACGATGGCATACACGAACAAGGAGTACGTTGACATGTTGCTGATGCTCGGGGAGTGCCGACACGATGCCACTGAAGCAGCCACGGCGTATGCCGTGAGATATCATAGGCGAAGAGCCCCGGCAGTCATTACGTTCTTACGTGCCGAACAACGACTTCGGGAAACAGGCAGCTTGGTAATGCGCCGCAGTAACAGACGAAGACCTGCAAGAAGTGAAGAGTGTTGGTTTTAGTAGCACTACACCACGATTCTCATGTCAGCTTACGAGCCGTTGCTGCAGTCGCTGGTGTCAATCTCACATCTGTGTGGCGTATAGTACACGGCCACAGGTTTCACCTGTACCGCCTGTCACTGACCCAGGAGCTGCATGGGAACGATTTCCGTGCACGAGTGACATTCTGTGAGTGGGCCATGCGTAATTTCACGCTGGAGTCTTTACTAAGTGTTATGTTCTCTGATGAGGTCACGTTCACAAATTATGGTGCAGTGAATCGCCATAACATGCACTACTGTGCCACAGACAATCCTCGGTGGGTACGTCCTGTCGACCGTCAACGTAGGCAGTCCACGCTACTTCCCAGGTACACTGACAGGTGAGTTATATCGCGCTTTTACAGCCGACAGTTTGGGTGGTCTCCTTGAACATGTGTGTCTACACACGAGAGTCCATATGTGGATGCAGCACGATGGTCACCCAGCCTATTCTGCCTGTGCTGTTCTGGAAGAACTAAACAACAGGTTTGCAGGAAGATGGTTGGGGAGCCATGGTCCTCATTCATGGCCCGCAAGGTCGCCCGATGTAACACCAGTAGATTTCTTTTTGTGGGGATATCTAAAGGATCGTGTTTATGTCACTGAGCGCACATCCCCAGATGAACGGCGCATCGAAGACGCATGTCGCTCCGTCACACCGGCGATGTTACATCTCGTCCGCAGATCCTTTCGACGGCGCATTGCATTATGCACTGACGAACATGGACACACATTTCAACATCTCATGTAAATCAACTTCCCACCGCCATAAAATCCATCACCCACCACACAGCCATGTATTATGTACAGAGTGTGGTATCTGCCCCTGAAACTTTGAAGGGTTGTAGCTCCCAAACTAACAGTGATAGGAATGTAGTTTAAATTGATTTGGACGCAGCTGGTTTCAATGAATCCAATGCACGATAGGAAAAACTATTATGCCATTTAAAAAATTATATCTTTGTGCTGTAACTCTTTGGAGAATGGTACAATAAACTATGTTCATAGCTCCGCAGGGAGTGTAACATTTCTTGTGTTTACCTACCGCATTAAAATTTCCCGTCACCAATTATTTTATAAGTTACAGAGGCAAACACACTTAGTGAAACACCCTGTATCTCTGAAACTGATTAACTTAAAAATAATGAACGATTACGCTTGCCACCGAAAGTGAAAATTTTCTTTCATAATGTTCCTGCGTCAGCGTATCCCGTGTGTGATGCTCTTTCGCTGCGCGGGAGTGTTGGTGTGGACAGTACGGCAGTGCCATTTTCTCGAGGTAGGGATTAACGTCACTTCTCCATCACTAACTGACAGGGAAGACGTTGAAATATTAACTTCGAACTCAGCAGTATAGCGTTACCTCAGTGTGTAAGCCTCCACAATCTACTTTTGTCTTCACTGAGTAACTTCAATTACCAAGACATTAACTTTATATTGGGCCTTTTCAACTGACAGAGCACTGCATGGGGTTATAAAGAAACTAACAGCAGTGGAGCGGAACTAGAGAACTGGGCTGTGGTACACGACCTACTACTCATACACGACCAGAAACTGCCAAGCTCATTTAATACTTGCAGATGGAAGAAAAGATACAATCCTGATAACATCTTTGCCAGCAAGAAACTCGCAGTTTAGTGTGAAAAACTGATTGGGGAGCCAATTCTTCATACGCAACATCGGTACGGTCAGTACAGTTGTTAAGCCTAAACAAGTTCCTCTCCAAAGAAGTTTTAACTTTAAAAAGGCCAAGTGGAAGAAATTCAGAGAGATTATTGACGTAGAAATAACAAAAATCCCTCCACAATCTGAGATGTACAACTCTTTTGTCAGTCTTGTTAAAAATGTGTCTAGGAAGACAATACCTCGAGGATGCAGAACACAGTAAATTGCTGGACTGTCTGAGGATGAAAAGGCGCTACTAGAAACATACCAGACGTTCTTCGATAATGACCCATTCGATGATGAGACTCTTTTAGCAGGCGATGAACTCCTGTCAGACACTGTAGAGAATCGCAAAGCCAAATTGTGTGACCTTGTGGTGAACCTGGACATGAAAGTGAACAGTAGGAGGGCTTGGAAACTGCTAAAGAACCTCAACGGTAATGCCATGAAGTCAAACGATAAATTTACTACCGTCACTGCAGAACAAGTCGCCCCCACACTCCTCCTGAATGGCAAAACCCATGGTTGAAAGTACCAGGAACCGTTGACGCATGTTGTGGCAGAGGAAAATCATCACCTGAAGGCACCATTTACAATGTCAGAACTTACTGCAGCTACTTCCAGCCCGAACATTAACAGAGCTCCTGGTATCGATGAAATTAGAGTCGAGCAAATTAAAAACCTTGGCAGTAATACCCTACAGTGGCTGTTAGATCTGATGAATGCATGCGTAGAATGACTCCAAATTCCAAAGTTTGGAGGAAAGCCCAAATGGTTGCACTTCTCAAATCAGGAAAGGATTCTGATGGTCCAATAAACTTCCGACTAATGTCTCTTTTGTGTTACAGTTTTAAGATCTCGGAACGCCTGACGTTAAGCCGCATAGAAAACGTCTTAGAACAACAGAGCGTCCCACAGCAGGTTTCCGACCAGGCAAATCGTGCTACAGTCAAGTCCTGAATCTGACACAACACATCGAGAATGGGTTTGAGAGGAAATAAATCACGGGATTGGCATTCATAGACCTTACAGCTGCATATGATACTGTAAACCATTGGAGGCTCGTCAGGAAAGTATATAATGTAACAAGAGACTATCATTTAACATCGCTGATTGGTCCTTTCCTGCACAATAGGAGATTTTATGTCTGTCTCCAGGGCAAGAAATCAGAGGAATGGCCTGCCTCAGGGAAGCGTTCTCGCCCCACCTCTGTATAATATATATAGAAATGACCAACCAGTGCCAAACACAACGCGCCAATTTATGTATCTCGATGACACTGCAGTTGCAGCCCAAAGTACGAATTTTCTGGATGTAGAGGAGAAATTATCCAGTAGCTTGGAATCCCTCTCCCAGTATTATGAGGCAAATCACCTACGGCCGAACGCTTTCAAGTCGCAGGACTGTGCATTACATTTAAAAACGCGGAGGTAAATAGGGAATTGAATGTCATGTGGAGAGGTGAACGACTCGAGTATTGTACGACGCCCAAATATCTTGGTATCACACTGGATCGCACACTGACCTATAAACATCATTACAGTGCCACAAGGGAGAAAGTATCAGTGAGAAACAACATCATCAGGAAACTAACTACCGGATCCTGGGGTGAAAATCCGAAAGTCCTGAGAACCTCAGCCATTGCGCTCAGTGTGTCAGCTGCGGAATACGCAGCTCCGGTATGGACTTCATCAACACACGCAAGAGAAGTTCACATCGCGGTGAATGAAATAGCACGGATTGTGACCGGATGCTTGAAACCAACACCAGTACACAAGATGTACTTAATTATGTGGATCGCACCGCCCAACATACGACGTGACATAGCTGCCGAATTTGAAAAAACTAAGCAAGAAAAGGACACGCGTCACCCTTTATATGGACACCAACCTGCTGACCGACGGCTTCGTTCGAAGAAGAGCTCCCCGTAACATATCCCAGCTCTGGAAGGGTCGGCCGCAGAGAACCATATTTCCAGGTGGGAAATCGATCTGAGAAGCCCCATAAAACAGCAAAAAAAGAACTGGCATCTGGTGGAGACCTGCCATACACAGTCCGGAGGACTCAACTGTATGAGAGTAGAAGTGCCAAAGTGCAAGACAAACTTGCAGCGATGGGCTTCCTAAAAGAGAATGAGAACACTGTCTGTGTGGTTCTGTACAGGACCTCAACACCTGCTTATATGTCCATATTTAGATCAGCCCTATATAATGGAAGACTTATGGGAGGCAAACGACAAAGCCTTATCGGCTGCTAATTTTTGGAAGTTAGAAGTCTAGTTCCGGACACGGAAAGTAGGTAATAGTTCCGGTGGAATTAAAATGGCATTATTTGTAGTTAGGTACATTTTTCTATTAATTTGCTTTTGGCAAGACGAAGTTGCGCAGTAGCGCACTATTTACATTTAGTGAACGGTTAATCTGACAAACCTTGCTCACAAAAATGGGGAAACATGCTTCCAAGAAATATTTGGGATCTTTAAAGCCTGTCTTATTCTTTATTTCCCTGTAAATATAATTTTTTGAACTCAGTTTTAATGTCTACATCTACATCAATACTCCGACATACACAAGAAGGTGCGTGGCGGAGGCTACTCAGGACCACTACTAGTTACTTGCTTTCCTGTTCTACTTTCATATGAAACGATGGAAAAACGAATACCTGTAAGCTCCGTAAGGGCCATAATCTCTATGATTTTACCCTTGTGGTCTTTACGCGAAATGTTGGTTGGCGGCAGTAGAATCGTTCTACATTCCGTCTCACATTCCGACCCTCTTAATTTCTTCAGCAGCGCTTCTCAAAAAGAGCGTCGCCTCCCCTCCAGCGACTCCCTGCTGAGTTCCCGAAGCATTACGCTAACACTCGCGCATTGATAGAATCTGCTACTTACAAACCTCCCCACCCGCCTCTCAACTGTCTCCATGTTCTCCTTTATACCGATAAGGTGGGGATCCGAAACACTTGATCAGTACCCAAGACTAGGTAATACAAGGGTTTTATATGCGCCCTCCTTTGCAGACGAATCACACCTTCCCTAAATTCTCCCAATAAAGCGAAGTCTAGAATTTGCCTTCCCCACGACTGTCCTTATATGCCCGTTCCACGTCATTCGCTGTGCACCGTTACGACAAGGTATTTAATTGTAGCCACTTTGTCAAGCAGCACACTACTAAAGCTGTATTCGAAAATTACGGGATTGTTTCTCCTATTAAACTGCATCACCTTATATTTTTCTACATTTAGCGCTAGTTGACATTCCTCGCACCACCTAGAAATTTGATCGAAGACATCCTGTATCCTACCACTGTCATTCAATGACGACTCCCTTTTGTACACCAAAACATCATCAGCAAACAGCCGCAGATTGCAACTCACTCTGTCCATCATATTATTTATATAGATAGAAAATAATAGCGGTCCTATCACACTTCCCTGAGGCACTCCTGACTATTGCCTAGCTACTGATGAACTCTCGCCATCGAGGACAACGTACAGGGCTCTATTACGTAAGTAATATTCGAGCCACTCACATACGTTGCTACCTATTCCATAAGCTAGTATCTTCGTTAGCAGTCTGTAGTGCGGTACTGTGTCAAACGCCTTTCGGAAAGCGAAAACCAAGGTGGAGTGGCCGAGCTTTCTAAGACGCCTGCGAAGCGCGCGGTTGCTCGCCGTCGAAGGTGCGAGTCCTCCCTCGGGCATGAGTGTTTCTGTTGTTCTTAGCATAAATTACTTTGAGTTAGTTTAAATAGTTTGTAAGCCTAGGGGCTGATGACGAACGTAGTTTAGTGCCTTAGATTTACAAACATTTATTAATGTATGAATGTACGTGAAAATCGAGAAATATGCCCTTCATCCATTGGACGCAGATGTCATGGGAGAAAAGGGCAAGCTGGGTTTCACACAATCAATGCTTCCTACAGCCGTACTGATGCATGGACTGAAGCTGTCCCGTCTCAAGGAAATTTACTACATTAGAACTGAAAATATGTTCAAGAATTGTACAGAAACCGATGTTTATGATTTAGGTCTGTAATTTAGTGGATCCGTTTTTTTTGTTGTTGTTGTTGTTTTTGCCTTTCTTGTACACGAGAGTTACTTGTATCTTTTTCCAGTGTCTAGTTGTAGCTTGCGCTGCATCAAAGATTCGTGATAAATGCAAGATAAGTGAGGGGCCAATGGCGCCGATTACTCTTTGTAAAACCGGATTGGTTTCCTATGTAGACATGGCGACTTGTTTGTTTTCAGCTCTCTCAGCTGCTTCTCTACCCCAACTGTGCCTATTACTATGTCCTCCATTTCGGGTTAGTGCTACCACTAAAACATGGTCCGGGTACCTTCGCGATATTGATCGTAAACTTTCTTTTAATGACTCTAGCACTGTGAATGGTGGAACTGGGTGACCGGGAAAAACTCCGAACTATTAACTTGATTTCGCCAATACCTTTTACCCCTGTCGAGATAAAGTCTCAGTCACTCTCGACTTCGAGCTTAACAGAAGCAATACTTCTGCGAACCGCAATGAACACACCCCTTCCGATCGTACCTGATCTACCTTTGCGCTAGACGTGCCATTCTTCGCTACATCGGGATTCTGCCAAATCTCAGTTCCACGGATTATTCGAGCGTGGATACTTTCCTACAATACAGTGAATTCGAGAACTTTAATTCTAATACTTTTACAATTTACTGATAATATTTTGACAGTTGAAGAGTCCTTCCGAATGCGACATGATTTCACCGTTTTTATTATTATTATTGTTATTATACTGATAGAACTATCGCCTAGCCTAAAAATCCCCTTGTGCACTCCACAAGTACTCTGCTAACTGATTAGTTGCTTCCTTTATGTAGTGCACCACTGATCTATCAAGGGGATCCCTACAATTCCCAACCCGATAACGTACGTCGGGATATTTGCAGCCATGGCTGTCACGGTGTAGTCGCAGTCTTTGGATAAGACCCTCCGTTCTGTTCCAAGCCAAACTTCCCTATCTACACTGGGGACAATGCTGCAAATTGAAAGCTCCGCATGCACCCGTCGCGCAAGGCCAGCAGCCTTCACCAATTTCGCCAGCCGCTGTACGATTTGTGGATGTCCTCAGAACCTAAGCGATGGGTATCATTAGTGCCGACTTGAGCAATAACTTGCAGACGACTGCTCTCCGTACTCTTAATAGCCGCCGACACGACCGCCTCCACATCTCGGATGAGGACCCCCAGCAGACATACCGAATGCACATTGGAATTGTTTCCGTCCCTGGACGATATCTGCCTAAGAGGCTCCATAACACTCTTAACACTTGAGCTCCCAATCACTAATAGACTCCTCCCCCCGTGTGCCAGCTCGGACCCTCCGGAAGCGTCGGCCACCTGTTCACTCGCAGGATGAACCGGCGATGCCACACGGTCAGCCTCCACATCGGCGCTCCGCCTCGAGCAACGCCAACGCGCTACCCGCCAATCACACTGCGGCGTGGGCGAATCAATTGCTTCCGGTACACGTGAAGGCAGCAGAGACCACGAGCGATCTGCGATGACCCATGCGACACTACAGACTGTTCACCACCGCCACACTCCGAGGCAGCAACCTGAAGACAGCTGACCATGGCCAAAAGTACGTTCAGCTGTTCGCGAACAGCGGCCAACTTCTTGCGTCCACACACAGCACGCGCACACCCTATCCATCGTACCACGGCTACTGAAATACCGAAAGAGTGAAAACAAATAGAGTACCTAAAAACTTCAATTCACTACTGCACTAGTGCTTTACTAATGGTGGCTGGTAGGCGAATGAGCTGTAATAAACGATCCCCCTCTGTTCAAAGTTTGCAAAACAGAATGTTTAACGATGTTCAAATGTTTGTAGAACTTATGGGACTTAACTACGGGGTCATCAGTCCCTAAGCTTACAAGCTACTTACGAACTAGCTAAGACTAAGGACGGCACAAATATCCATGCCCGAGGGGGGATTCGAACCCCCGACCTTAGCGGCCGTGCAGACCGTGACTGGAGTGCCTCAGTCTCCTCGGCCACCGCGGCCGGCAAGGTTTAACGAAAGCTGCCAAGTACACAAGAATGAAACTCTTAAATGCGTAGGCACCCACGGAAGGTAAGAAATTGACTGTTAATGATAGTGCACACAAATTAAATTATGCTATTTAGAGCACTTAACGATGTGACAGTGGCGGCAGGCAGCGGTACACGCTACGTGAGTACTGCCTCACGTGTTCCTCCATTCTCCTAAATCCTAATTGATCTTACCCACGGTCGGATTCCTACAGTTTTTCCATTCGTCAGTAAATAATTCCCGTTTCTATTTTGCAACCTTGACTTCTCAAACTTATAGTTCTGTAATTTCATTATTTGTCTGCACTTGCTCTCTTAGACATTGGAATTACTCAATTCTTCTTGAAATAGCAGGGTATTTCCCCCGGTTTCATTCATTAGCATACCAGGTGGAACAATTTCTTCGTGACTGGCTCTCTTGCCGGCTGCGGTGGCCGAGGGGACTGAGGCGCTCCAGTCACGGTCTGCACAGCCAATACGGTCGGGGTTCGAATCCCCCCCTCGGGCATGGATATTTGTGCCGTCCTTAGGATAAGCTAGTAGATAAGTAGTTTGTAAGTTTAGGGACTGATGATCCCGTAGTTAAGTTCCATAAGCTGTACAAACATTTGAACATTGAACTGGCTCTCTAAAAGATGTCAGCAGTTACACGAAATATCATCTACTTCAGGGGCTTCTTTCTACTCAAATCTTTTAGTTCTCTGTTAAATTATTATCGCACTATCGTATCTCCTATCTCATCTTCCTCTTTTTCGTCTTCCATTTCTAGAAAACTACCTTCAAATTTATTTCGTTTGTATAGGCCCACCAAATATTCTTTCCACCTATCAGCAGAGTTCTTGATATTCATACCCCAATTTTTTTCTCCGAATGTCTGTTTTATTTTCCTGTAAGTGGTATCTATCTTTAGCATAGTTATATATTATTCTACGATCCTGCATTTGTCCTCTAGCTAATCCTGCTTAGCCAGACTGCACTTCCTGTCAACCTCATTATTCAGATGCCTGTACTTCCTTTTCCATGCCTCACTTTCTGCTTTTTTGTATTCTCTCCTTTCATCAATCTACTGTGTTGTCCAAGAATTTGTATTAGGGCTTTTCCTTCGTTATATATGATCCTTGCGGCATTCACTACCCTATATCACAGAGCTACCCATTATTATTCTACTGTGTTACTTTTTTTCCCGTCTCAGACAATCTTTGCCTAATGCTCCCTCTGAACTCTCAACAAACCCTGGTTCCTTCAATTAATTCAGAAACCATCTCCTTAATTTTCTGCCATTTTGTAGCACTCCCTTAAGTTTTAATCTTACTTACTCACTGATCATATCGAACTTGAGAGTCCATTACCGCAGGAACATATTTTCGCCAACTGTCCCTGATTTGCGATATTTCCTTCCAGTCGCCTTCAACATCTAGGCTCTTCAAATTGGCCTTCACATTGTCCTCTCATCTACGCCTCGGTCTCCCCACAGGACGTTTTCCCTCTAAGTGCCCTACCCAATACTCTGCGCGCTGCTCTGCCTTCATGCATTCGAGTTATGAGACCCGCCCATCGCAAACTTCGTGATTTAATAACATTGATTATGTTAGGGCTTGAATAGAATTCGTGAACCACTTCGTTATGCAGTTTCTGCTATTCCCCTCTAATATCATCCCTTTTTGCTCCGAAAAGATTTTCTCAAAATTTTGTTTTCAAATGTTCGCAACAGGTTTTCATTTTGCAAAGTGAGAGACCCATACAGAACAGCTGGAATAATAATAGTTTTCCATATTCTGATGTTTATATTTCATGGTAATAACCGTGAGAGAGTAATTTATTCAGTGAGAAGTATGAAGCAATTCCAGCTCGTAAACTTTTCCTCAGTTCGAATTCAATCTCAATTCCCGATGTCATCTCCACACCTAAATACTTAAACGCGTTCATTTCGTCAAACTACATGTGACCAACTATTAACATTTCCTGATCTGTTGTTGTTGGCATTCTAGTAGCAACCAAGTATTTCGTTTTGTCTTCACTTATCCTCAGACCTACGTCTTCACTAGCTCTAATTAATGCATTCACATTTTCTGTTACATTTTCTTTCCTATCGCTAATGATGTTTAGATCATCTGCATACCCTAATATCTTAATATTTCAGTTTAACTACACACATTCTGAATTGTCTGCTGCCATTTGCACAATAATTCTAGGAATAAATTATAAAGTAGCGGGGCAGGGCATCTCCCTGCTGAAGTCCGTTCTTTATTTAGAATTCTTCTGATTCCATTTTCCCCATGGATACTCTATTTTTTGTTTTTCAAGCTCTCTTCTATAAGCCTAACATACTTCTTTGGTTTATTATAGTTCCATTTCTTCTCCAAAAGTTGACGAAGTGTGAGTATCTGGTCTATAGTAGATTTGTTCCTCCGAAAGCCAGCTTGGTAATCCCCCACAGTTTGATCTGCATATGGTGTAGGCCTGCTTAGCAGAATATTCGAGAAAATTTTGAAACATACTGATAATAGTAATATCCCTCTATAATTACTACATACCCTTTTGTCGCCCTTCTTAAAAATTGCAATGAGAATTGCCTCCTGCCACTCTTTAGGTATCATCTCTGAGTTCCATACTTTAGTTATCACTTTGTGAATTACTTCTGCCAATTTCTTAAGTTTTAATCTACAGTTCATAAATAATAAGTTAGGATCAGAGTCTATATCTGCCCTTGGAAATGTCTTACAGTTTAAAACCAGGTTTATAAACCTCTGTCCTTCCATTACAAAGTCAATTGGTACCTCCCAGTGTCTCCTAGTCTCTTCTACGTGCATAAACTTCTTTCGTGATGATCAAACCGAGAGTTAGTAGTCACTTATTTGTGATGTGCACAAAATTCTACCCGGCGACCTACTATTTCATTCTTTTTCCCCAGTCCATATTCACATTTGCTTCTCTCCCCTCTCCCACCACGGATTTCCAGTCCCCCATCACAATAGAGTTTTCCTCTCTCTAACTGTGTGAAAAATTTCTTTTATCTCTTCATAATATTTTTTGATCTCCCCATCATCGGCAGATCTAGTTGGCATATAAACTTGTACTACATGTCGTCGGTGTTGGCTTCGTGTCTATCTTTGCTACGATAATGTGTTCACTATGCTGTTTATAGTAACTTACCCGCAAACCTATTTTCTTATTATTATCGGACCTACTCATGCGTTACCACCAACTGATTTTGTATTTATAACCCTGTACTCACCTGACCAGAAATCATGTTCATCCTACCACCGAACTTCACCAATCACCACCATACCTGACTTCAACCCATCCATTTCTCTTTTCAAATTTTCTAACTTACCTACCCGACTGTGGGATAGAACATTCGACGCTCAGATCCGTAGAACGCGTGTTTTATTTTCCTTGATGAAGACATCCTCCTGAGTAGTTTCTGCCAGGAGATCCGAACTATTTTACCTCCGGAATATATTACCCAAGAAAATGTCATCATATATTCATACAGCAGACCTGCATGTTCTCAGGAACATTAACGACTGTAGTACCCCCATCCTGTCGGCCGTTCGCAGAAACTGCATAGCATAGCCATGTTAGCTGATGTTACAAGGCCAGCTCCGTCAAGAATCCACACTTTTACCCCTGTAACTAATGAAAAGGCTTCTGCCTCTCTTCGGGAACCACACGTTTCTCTGGCCTGTCCAGGGATACCACTCTACTATGGTTGCACCTACGGTATTGCTAACTGAATCGTTGAGGCACGCAAGCCACCCCACCTCGGCAATATCTGTGGTTCATGAGGGTGGGAAACATTTGTGCTGTTACGAGCAGCAAATATTTTCCCTATCATAATTGTTGACAAAACAATTTCAAATGAGACTTCCTAGAGATTGAACTTGTGACCTCACACTCAAGAGGTACCATTTAGCATCTAACTTCGGTTTATGGCATCAGCACAGACTTCACACATCCGAAAATGTTCACGATTAATGTAAGATCAATTAAAAATTTGAAATTTAGTTCTCAGCGACACAAGCACAAGATGTTCATTAATACATTTAATATGTATTTTTTCATTTTTTGCGTTGATAGGACAAACCTATACTCACACTACATCGGTAAAACTTTTGACTCAGCTGTGCGCCAGTGAAAAATCGCATGTGTTTTACGGCCCACTTGAGTTTTGCAGACATTTCGGACAAAAATAATAAAAATTATACTCTTTTTTAAACTTTTTCTTATTTATACTATTATTTTAGTATCTCTCCCAAATTTTCATTATAATTTTCCGTTAAAATATCATCACCTGTTTTTCCTTGGTGGTTTGTTCAAAGTTTATTTTCTTTTCTTGGACTGGTTATGAATGATTGTAGCCTGGAAGGAACGTAGCGTACATTTGGCGTTCCGAAAAGTGGCTATAGTCCGGATGGAACACAGCGTACATTTGGCGTTCTCATTTACATACACCATCTTGCTTTCTGAATTTGATGATTTTCTTATTATAGCTCAAGTGTTGTCATTTCAAAGCAATGGCACACTGAATATTATCAAAAACACGTCGTTCTTAGGACAATGAATTATAATCTAATGTCTAAAAATGCCATGTTAGCAGTTAACACCTGTTATATATGGTACGAGATTTACGGATTAGTGTCGCAGCTGTTCGCCATAGCGTAATGGTAGACGAATTAGTTAGTGACGTACGAACATGTTAGACAGTGGTTCTAAACTTCCTAGAGCGCGGTGGCTCAGCGCGCTCGGTCAGAGGGTTGCCGGCATGGTAGCTCGACGCCCTCTGTAACAAAAAAAAAAAAAAAACTGAGTGAGCAATGAAACGATCAAACTAGAACAAATCAAACCTACGTCCACAAAGTACCGATTAAACGAAAGAAGCAATGAAAAGAGAGAAAAGAGGGTTCAACGAACATCCCAGAACGAACATGAACAAACGTCCGCAAAGCATCGATTTCCCTTCACACCAAAATGTAAAGAGAAAAAAGGATATAACCACGACTGACAATTTTTCCCCTCTTGCTTCGTATAAGGTTTTCGCACACTCTTGTTAACTGAACACAACTATATTCTACAAGATTCCGAGTTGTTCAAAGGTAACAGAGCTTTTGTTCTGCTTCGAGAAAATGCCATGAAGTACATACCAACGAATTGTACTACTTCTTTATCACATGTTCATAAACTGGGGAGCACTGTTACAATGATTGTTGAAAATGACCTAATGATAGTAATAACTTTTTATATAGATTAAGTACTAGATTTATATGGAATTCAGTATTACCTCACTTATTCCGTATGTTATTTTAGCTTCAAAAGAAATCGTAATCATGGTTTGAAACAGAATATTTGCTCTTTATTTTAGTGCAAAACAAAGTGACATGAACAGAGTCATACCTGAACTACAAAAAGGTATTACAATCTACGTTAAAAGCATCCATAGCGACCATGTCAAAGACAAATATATTATGGCACTGTCAGTATCAGCATGTTGTTCCTGATATTCATTATTACAGTTCCCTCACAGTTTTCGGGCATACGCATCAGTAGATCATTGTTCAGTTCGTTGTTACGTATGTCAAGGCATGTTCATGAAATAGAACAAACGCGCATTTTATAAGGAGCATTCTTACATATGTTCAACTCTAAATATTGCAGAACATAGATCTATTTAAATAACAAAAGTGCCCGAAATCATTTTAGGAAAAAACGGTGAAAAAAGTTTTTATGTATTGCAATTACAATCAAACGTGCTGCGCACTACACAACTGTGAACGGTTGCTGAAATGTTTCTTAGTTCTTACTATTGATGGCAGTTGTTACCTAACGTTAATATGACCTTATAAGGCACTAGATTATCATTTATCGTATGAAGAACGACGTGTTTTTGTTAATTCTTCAGTGCGCCATTGCTTTGAAAGGACGACGTGTAAGTTACAATAAGAAAATCATAAGATACAGTAAGCAAGAAGGCGTATGCCAGAGAGAGTTCTTGGCGAGGAATGTCACGTGACATTTCCAAACGTCTGGTTTACGTAAATACAAGTGACTGTTTCAAATCGCCGTTATTTACTTTGCGAGTTTGGAAAAAAAAAAAACATAAGAGAGGAAAGGTGTAGAGAATTTTCTCTTCTACAAATTCATGTATTCAGTTTTCGTGTCAGATCAACAGTTAAGCCGTTATTTTCATTTAAATTTTGAGCTATCAAAAGGCGATCGCAAAGGCCCACTTTTAGTGTTATACCGTAACCTCAAGTGGGCCAAAAAAATAAACAAGGTAAATTGTTGCAATGTATACACTTTCCTTCCGTTTCATTAAGGAGCTACACTTTCCAGAGATATCTAGAACTTCCTTTATATACAAAACTACCTGTATCAGCGCGTTGTTCAGAATGTTCATTATTTCAGTATCCTCCCAGTTTACTTGCATATGCTTCAGTAGACCATTGTTCAATTCGTTGTTACGTATTTCACGGCATGTCCACGATATAGAACAAACACGCATTTTAGAGGGACCATTCTTACATATACACAACTCTAAAATTTGAAGAACATAGCTCTTTTTAATTAATAGGAGTGCCCGAAACCATACAGGAAAAAAGGAGAAAATAAATTGTTGGGTATTGGCGGGTTCCGAACCACTGACCATGAGCGTCACAGTCCAACGCGCTGCCCACTACACTACGGCTAATAAATAAAACACGCCCCCTTTAATCTCGTATTATCGATGGCAGTTGTTAAGTGATCCTATTATGACATTTTTGACACTAGATTATCATTTATCGTACGAAGAACGACGTGTTTTTGTTAATTTTTCAGTGCGCCATTGCTTTGAAATGACAACGTGTAACTTACAAAAGGAAAATTATCAAATACGCAACGAAAGATGGCGTATGCCAGAGCGAGTTCTGGACGAGGAATGTCAAGTGAGAACTCCGAACGGCTGGTTTTCGTTAATCCAATGGAGGGTGTCAAATCTCCGATATTTTTGCAAATATCTCTCAAACGATACGAGATATAAAAACAACATAAGAGAGAAAAGTTGTAGAGAATTTTCTTCTCTAGAAATTCGTTTATTCAATTTTCGTGTCAGATGAATGATTAAGCGGTTAATTTCATTTAAATTTCGAGCTGTCAAAAGGCGATCGTAAAGGCCCACTTTTAGTGTTACTACCGTAACCTAAAGTGAACCAAAAAAGGATTTCGTCTGATAACGGGACGAATACAGTAAGGTAAAAATAGTAATTTGGAAATATAGCTAGTTATAGTATGCCCTGTTGCTTATTTTACCTTGATCCACAATGAAGTTGCACGGGACGTAAGGGTGACCGAAAATGTCTAGAATAGCTCAACATAACGGGGGAGTTTGGGAGTCACTTTATTACAGTTAGTGGAACTACTATGCGTCAAGAGCATGAAAAATGTTGACTTTGTTTCCAGTCATGTATTACAAACAAAACAGGAACTAAACTTTAGAAACGGGTATAAAATTTAGTTGGATGGATGGATGCTTAGGGTTTAACGTCCCGTCGACAGCTTGGTCATTAGAGACGGAGCTAACGCTCGGAGTTTTTGGGTTAGGATGAGGAAGGAAATCGGCCGTGCCCTTTGAAAGGAACCATCCCGGCATATGCCTGGAGTGATTTAGGGAAATCACGGAAAACCTGAATCTGGATGGCCGGAGATGGATTTGAACCACCATCCTCCCGAATGCGAGTCCAGTGCGTTACCACTGCGCCACCTCGCTCGGTAAAATTTAGTTATTTCTATTTTTCCTTCCTGTGTAAACAGTAACTGATTTCAAAATCTGAAGTGTTTTGTCTACAGAAAGTACCCTAGAATTCTAATGATCGGTGAGTTAGTGAGTGGCTATTTGCTGCATCCACAACGAAATTACAGTGGGGATGAAAAGGCATTCAGTGGCTTCTACGAAGGATGGTACGGCGTGCGCTCGACCTGGTGGCGGCACTGTCGTGCCTCAAGATAAACGGGCGTCCTGTAAAGTATATTTTTAATGAAACTGACTCAACACAGCGGACGTCAGCAAGAAATACAGTTTTCATTATATCTGGGATGTCAGAAATAATACGAAACGCATGGTTAAACCAAAGCGACAATCAATACCGCCTTCTAAGTTTTTCTCCTCCCCTTTATATAGGTATCACCTTGCACAGATAAACATTTATATTTCGTATAACTCGTACGGTACTATTCCTATCTTTTTCAGTCCTAGGGATATATAAATTTCTCAAGAACCGCAGTGGTAGTAGTGTCACATGAGGGGACGCCTTGACGAAAACTGTTGATTTTCCGCAAGCCATCTTACTATCAACACACATTTTTATTTTTATTTGTAACATTTTAAACCTAGATTGTTACCAATATGGGTAATTTTTAATTAAATTTTCCATACAGTAACTATTAATGAAATAAAACGTGTTTGGCGGTTGCGCAAACATATGAATCAACACATACTGCAATGTCTTAAGATTCGTCGCAACTATTACTCATCTGGTATATTATCATAATGAAAAGGCATAAAATTATCGTTAATAACAGGTTCTGTTACTAAAGACTACCCGTTTCAATTTAAATGGAGAACAAATTAACCAAGCAATGACAGATGATAAGTATGGGCAGTAAAATACACAATATCGAACGTAAGCATATAATTCAAAATACAATTTAGAATATTACATTTCCCACTGTGTAAAAATATAAATTCCAACTATTATGAAAGAAACTAGAACTTAATAAATTGTTAGTTTGCGATCTTGGCTTGTCATTTGGAAACTATAAAACGAATTGATCGCCTCCAGACCAGACGATGTCAGGTAATCTTAAAACTAAAACTTACTGATGATAGCGAGCTATCATAAAACTTCGTTCAAGGAAATTAAGGATTTTGCTAACACCCACATTCCATAAAATTTCTACAAACACTAATGTGTCAATAGGGTTTTCTAATTTGCTTTGGATAGTAATAATATCCGTTAACCTTACTCTCCCTTTCTGGTTTGAAAGCTATTCTGATTTTGTATAAGACAGTATACCAGAACCTCACAGCCATATTCAGTAAGTGTCAGACTATACGTACGCCTCTGTACAATGTGTCTGAAACGGTGGTTTTCCAGCGGTATACATATCAGGCTCGACAGCAGGTACTCGTATTTGTCTGCCAACTCTGTGTTGACATCCTATTCATACAATACGGTTTCATTTGGACCAGATTGCAACTCAATGTTGGTACTCAGATGTCCCCAATCAATGGCAGATGTTTAATGCTCACATTATTATTAGAAAATGAATTTAAAAAACGACTATTCGTTAATTAGGCAAAATGAAATTTCTTTGCTATCTTCGAAGTAATTAATTTTTTTTTCTTCAAAATGCTGCTGAACTTCCTCTTGTCCAGACTCTGCTTAAGTAGCAGAGTGCTGTTAAAACTTGCCTAAGTCCAGCCTATCTACTAAACATTATTAAGTCCAGAGTACCCATGAAAACTTGGAAAATTCCTCAGAAGCTAAATGGTGAATCAATCGAGCCTGGCATTGAAATGGTAATGCTCAGTAACAACGGCTCTCTTAGCCAGTCCGCCAATACGGCTACACAGTCCATGCCCTGGGCCGGAAAAAACCGACTAGTTAAGATCGATACCGAATAACAGCTAATTTTCGGTACTTTTTACCCCTCAGTTACCAGTTTATTTTTTTTATTTTGTAAATAATAACAGGCTGAAACACTGGAGTATTAGTTTGCCATACCAGTGGTATTGAAACTTTAAACTTAAGAAAATTAAGCAATAAAGTATAGATTTTGTATTCTAGAAATTTGATTCATATACCTATATTTTATCGATGTGCTTGGTTGCTTCAAGGTACAAAATGGATACCACCAAACGCGACACTTCAACAAAGACGTCATCATTCTATCATCAATTTCCGTCATCGGAACACCTACCTTCACTATCTTCGCTATCGTTGCTTGAGAAAGAGGGGCCGATGTCTATTTAAGTCTGAACCCTATATCAATATAGATATTCTACTTATTTTCGTTCATTTAAGTTTTTCAGTCAGTGTTCGAAGTCAATGTTTATAACTGGAAATAATAACAAAAACTAGCGACAATTGGTTCTTTCAAAACCCAGTTATTTTAAGCTGTTTTAACTGTTAGTTTGAAATCGATAAGAAAGAAACTATTGTAACCGATAACTGGTTGTTTCAAAGATAACCGCCATTCCCACCATGTCCTGAAGGCGAATTATAGAGAAGTTTGATGCTGATACCGTTGATAATAGATACAAAACTCAAATTGGGATTCATATTTAAATTCATAACAACAACCGCTTATAAACTAGCAAGAATGCTAATTTTCATGAAGTTCTCTCTAAATAAATAGAATTGTGACATCATTAAGGTTAATAGTAGGATGTCAAATTAGTTAATTGATATTATGTCGCATTTAAGAAATCACAAAGCACTGTATTATTTTGTTTCAAATACAATGACATTTTATTATTACAATGAAAAATAGTTAAAAAGGGCTTCAAACCCCAACCAGCACGAGGCCAACGAGGAAGACAGGCAGCGGTGCGCACGTCATGTCACGTGATGAAGGTAGGCCTGAGCAAACGTGATTAGCTGATTGGCCGATCGCTGGGGTACAGCCCACCGACTCAAGCGGTCAGCCACTCAGTCGAGTTTGCTCAGGCCTACCTTGATCACGTGACATGACGTGCGCGCCGCGGCTTGTCTTTCTCGTTGGCCTCAAACCAGCATCAGGACGCCATCAAGCCGACGCCAAATGGCTGTTAGCGTTGGCCACTGGACTGCAACATGATCGAATTGCTCCCACAGCTGCTTTGAGACGTGCCAATGCCTGGTCTGCCTGATATGAAATTTCATTTACGATTGAACATCCGCCGTGACCCACTAACTTGGTTGCTAACGTGAGATCAACAAGAAGCAGCAGTATAAAAGTGGGTGCAAACCAGTTCGCATTCGACGCAGAGAATACCGTCCATTAAGAGGCTCGTCCACTTGAGTTCAGTCAAGCTGATCGCTGCGAGTACTCGCAAAGCGAGTAACTCTGGCGCCAAATGTTAGTTCTAGGAATTGCTTTCGTTCTATCAAGATAATTCTTCGACCCAGAAATACATTAAGATCCTCAAAATCCTTCAGTTTTGACAAGGGGTTTCAGGAGATTTCCCTTGGTAGTATGGCATGTGCCGGAACTGGTAATCCCCTCCAGAAAGTAGGTTCTCTGGTGCCATTTCCTTGCAAAATAACAGCTTAAGTTCCACAAAGAAGGTAGAAAATAAATTGTTGACATGAAAAAGTGTACTTTCTAGATTAATTACAGAGTATGTAAAAATGAGTCCTATGTTATTTATATGTACACTACATTGTTAACTCAATTATTTCCCACATTTGTGATGATAGCTCATTGTCACAGTTCATTTCTAACAATTTTCCGACCCTTTTTCTATCAGTGTATTAACATAACCTTCGAAAAAATGAGTGATGTAATGTTATTGTACCACTATTTAAACTTATGTATTTTTAGTGCATGTAAGAGCCAGTAAACCACTAAATTAAGAACTTCCTTCACTCTAAATGGCATGGTAGAACATAATGCATGTGTGAGTCCAGTGCCAGCTGCTGTCGCTGCCTCATTGCCCAGAGCGTCAAGTATCATAATTTAATTTTCTTGAAATTGAGCTGTCAGTTAATTTTTTAAATTTCGTTAGTGCTTTTGTTTCTAAGAGGTTTATTCTCACCTACTTGACAGATTTCGTTTGTCCTACTCTTTTAAGAGTTTATTCTCGCGTATTTTGACAAATACCGTGTTTAAGTTTTCTTCTGCTGCAAGCTACGAGATAAAGTGTCATATTGTCACCTTCTCATCTCGTGTTCTGCTTTAAGAAACTTTATATTCCAGTGCGTTTGATAACTGTGTATTCCATAGATTGTTTTGTTTAATTTGAAAACAGGCGGAGTCAGTTTCGTTTTTTGACAGTGTAGTTACTACTGACGACAGCTCAGTCAGCTGCTAGTCGCCTTTATTAAAGTACTAGGCTACTTAAAAGTTTGATATTTAGTTTCCTACTTTTTACAGTTAATTGTATCGATAGGATGGTTAGGATGTGTGCCTGCTGTGTGCGGACGCAGGAGGAGGTGGCCGCAGTTCGCAAACAGCCGAGCGTGCTGTTGGCTACGGTCAGCCGTCTTCATGCTGTTGTCTCGGGAAGCAGCGGCGGTGGGGAGTCTGGTGCATGGAGTGGGGCACATCAGGTGTCTCATGCTTCGCCCTCTGTCCTTGCTGCCGAGGCACCTTCAGGTGTACCGGACGTGGTCGAGACGCCCTCTTCGCAAGGGGAGTGGTGGGATGAACTGCGTTCGCGTCTATCGAGACGGAAGGCCAATGTAGCGGCTGGCCGTCCGTCCGCGCCCGTTCGTCCTCTGAGTGGACGTGTGGCCACTTCTTCAGCAGGGTCCGAGCAGGTGCACGGGGGGAGGGGATTATTAGTTACTAGCTTAAACCCGCGGCTCCGCATGTTGCTTGATTATGATAGATAATGCGCGAAACGTCAAATCGATTTTTTTAAAGAGATGTATTAAAAGAAATGTCTTTTTTACTGCTTTATTTATTTATCCTTATATTTCCTTATTCGTATGCTTATCCTTAAAGAGAAAGAGCTGAAGACATTGTAACACGCATAGACCAAAGATATGGTCTGTGGAATCACGTTTCGCTGTATGTTTCCTCCTTGCTATAGAGTCGCAAACGTCATTGCTGGTCTATAGTCCGAATTTTTTTATAATCTGACGACTTTCAACCACCATATCTGCCATCCCCTTATAGCTATCGGCATGGAACTGCTATGGTTTTCAACGGGAGACTTCGGATAACAATTAAACACAGACCATTCGTTTGCATTCTGTAGTTTTCGTTGCAGAGCGAAATATTAACACACATACACGTAGAATTTTATACTCACCGATAACTTTCCATCTTAATATACTCCACTCTTTTATCATTATCAACCCTCAAGCAACAATACAACCAATAAAACCATTTTCAAAGAGTAAATATAATTTTCAAAGAGTAATTATTGCTCCGCATTTCGCGTTATATTCTTCAAATTAGTAAATATCTATCAGATCGCTATAAAACCGTGCCTAAAACCTTCCTCAAGTATAAATTAGTAACTGTACAAATGTTTAAGTCTCTGCATCTTGTCGTTCGGACGTGATAAGCGTACACCGAACAGACATTCACAATTATATATATATATATATATATATATATATATATATATATATATAGGTAAATAGCTATCCGATCGCCATAAAACTGTGCCTAAGGCCTTCCCCGGGCAGACATTAATAACTGTACAAATTTTTAGCTCTTTATGTCTTGTGGTTCAGAGGTGATAAACGTACACCGAACAGACATTCACATTTATAGATATAGATTGGGAGCTCCAGTATTAGGAACGTGATGAAGCCGCTTAGGCAGATAGCGTCGAGATCCGGAAAGAAGTCCAACGTGCACTCGGTGTGTCTGCCGGGTGCCTCATCCGAGATGTGGAGGCGGCCTTGCCGGTGGCGGTGCGGTCGACTGCAAGTCGTGACTCACGTCGGCACCAATGACGCTTGTCGCTTGGGTTCTGAGGACAACCTCTGTTCCTACGGGCGGCTGGCGAAATTGGTAAAGGCTGCTGCCTCACATGCAGGGTGCAAGCAGAGCTGTCGATTTGTAGCATTGTTTGTAAATCTATCGGACCAAACTGCATGGTCATCAGTCCGTAGCTTACAAACTATTTAAACTAAGGTAAAATAACCGAAGGACAACATACACACTCATGCCCCAGGGAGGACTCTAACCAGGGTGTTTTTCCTGATAGACTGAAATATGCTATTGTTAAACCACTACACAAAAAAGGAGATACGTCTGACGTTAACAACTACCGCCCAATTTCACTTATGACAGCCTTATCCAAAATTATTGAAAAATTAATGTATTCTAGAGTAGTTTCACACATAGGTTATAATAAAGTTGTAACAATATGTCAGTTTGGTTTTCAGAAAGGCTTTTCAACAGAAAATGCTATATATATTTTCACCAATGAAATATTAAACGATTTGAATAACCGGACATCACCCGTTGGGATTTTCTGTAATCTCTCCAAGGCTTTTGATTGTGTAAATCATGGAATTCTTCTAGATAAACTAAAGTATTGTGGTATGAATGGGACAGTGTACAAATGGTTTAAATCATACCTAACAGGAAGAGTGCAGACTGTTGACATAAGTAATTCACATAATATACAAAAACAGGTGATTCCTCAAACTGGGGAGCAATAAAAATTGGGGTACCACAAGGTTTGGTCTTAGGCCCTATGCTGTTCTTAATATATGTTAATGACTTTCCATTCTATATCCATGAAGATGTAGAGCTGGTTCTTTTGGTGATGATACAAGTATAATCACACCTGACAGACAAGAACTAACTGAAGAAATTGTAAACGATGTCTTTCAGAATATCATTAAGTGGTTCTCAGCAAATGGACTATCATTAAATTTTGATAAAACACAGTACATACAGTTCCGTACAGTAAATGGAATGACAACATTAATAAATATAGACTTTGGTCAGAAATCTGTAGCAAAGGTAGAATATTCAAAAATTTTAGGTGTATGTATTGATTAGGGATTGACCTAAAAAAAAAAAAAACACACATTGTAATATGCTGAAACGTTTGGGTGCAGCTACTTATGCTATTATAGTAATTGCAAATTTTGGTGATATACATCTCAGTAAATTAGCTTACTATGCCGATTTTCATTCTCTGCTTTCGTATGACATCATTTTCTGGGGTAAATCATCATTGAGTAAAAAGGTATTCATTGCACAAAAGTGTGTAATCAGAATAATTGCTGGAGCCCATCCAAGATCATCCTGCAGACACTTATTTAAAGAGCTAGGGATCTTCACAGTAGCATCACAGTATATATATTCACTTATGAAATTTGTTATTTCCAATCCCACAGAATTCAAAAGCAATAGCAGTGTACATAACTACAACAATAGGAGAAAGCATGATCTTCACTATTCAAGATTAAATCGAGCTTTGGCACAGAAAGAGGTGAATTATGCTGCCACATAAGACTTTGGTCACCTACCAAACAGCATCAAAAGCCTGACAGATAGACAACTAGCATTTAAAAATGAATTACAAGAATTTCTGAATGGCAACTCCTACACTATTGATGAATTTTTTAGATAAAATTAGTAAATCTGAAAAATTAATAAATAAATAAATAAATAAAATAAATAAATTGTGTCATGTAATATTTAGTGCAAAGTTATAATTTGTAAAGACACCTTTCATTAACCTGACACGTTCCACATCATTACGAAGTGTAGTATTCATGATCTATGGAACAAGTACTAGTCTAATCTAATCCGACGGCCAGCAAACGTGCGCTCCGGAGCGAGGGGCCTTAGACCGCTCGGATACTCCAACCTGGCTGTACCATTGTTCCCAGGGTTGATCGGCGTCCTTTGGTTTGGAGCCGAGTGGAGGGTCTGAACCAAAGGCTTCGCCGACTCTGTGAGTCATGGCTGGAGATTTCTGGATCTGCGTTATCGGGTGGTGAATTGTAGGACTCCCCTAGATATATCAGGGTGCACTACACTAAGGAAGCGGTTACTCTGGTAGCAGAGTACTTGTGGAGTGCACATGGTTTTTTTTAGGCTAGGCGCTAGCTCTGATGAGCACTCGCCCGTCAACATTCAGACAGCGAATTCAGACCGCATTCGGATAAAAAAGTCAACTATGAAAATATTAGCCGTGAACTTACAAAGTAATTATTTAAAAAAGTTCCCGAATTCACCGCGCTGCATGGAAATTATTGTGCTCAAATAGTTTTAGGCACTGAAAATCTGCTGTCTTGGATGCAGCGGCGGTGGGGACTCTGGTGCGTCGAGTGGGGCACCTCAAGTGTCTTATGCTTCGCTCTCTGTCGATTTGGCAAGTGTGGCAAGTTCAGAAATATTTACCGAGGCGTGGAATGTATATCTGAAAGATAGATCAGACACAACTGGAGGGGGAGTGTTAATCGCTGTGGACAAATATATTGTTTCTACTCAGATAGAGGTTGAAAGTAACTGTCGAGCTGCATGGAAATTATTGTGCTCAGATAGTTTTAGGCACCGAAAGCTGGCTAAATCATGTGGCAAGTTCAGAAATATCTTATTGCCACGTCACTATGTCGTTGTGCTGTTGCTATATCATTATATTTATTCCGATGACATTGTATTCTGAAGTGATTGTCGAGACATAGGTATTACAGATAGACTATATTGATATAGTCGCTATAAATGTTCGTAGATAAATTACGACAAGGTGTTGAATAGGTGTTTGGATGACCACTAACTAAAATAAGCAACTTGGTTTCTCTTGAGATCTCCCAACGTTTTATGGTGAAAGGAATATGTCGTGACACCAAAATTATTGTAAAAAAAAGTTTCGTATGTTTGTAAACCAATGGGACTAACATGCAGTGGTTATCAATTCCTAAACATGCAAATTTCTTAAATTAACCTATGCTAAGGACAACACAAGCGGCCATGACCGAGGGAGGACTGGAACCGCCTATGGGCAACAGCCACACACTCCACAGCAAGGAGCCATAACGGACATGGCCCAATTACGTACATTTTATGTTTCTGATGGGATATAGGTTTTAATTGGGGTTTTTAAGCCTTAGCTGGTTGTATATGTTTTAATGCTATAATATGGAAATTTCTGCTTGAACTGGAATTCGAACCTGGGATATTCGCTTAGTTGGCAGTTATGCTAAGCCTCTACACCACCCCAGCCACAAAGGCTTAATACACTTGCAACTATTACCCAAGCATGTACACCGCCCGCTCGTACTCATATGTCCTCCTACGTCGACCATTGTGCTCCATGGCTCGCAAGAGGCCCTGTGTCACCGCTATTAGTCCGGTCCACACTCAAAGGTGCACCAGACTTCGATTATGTGAGTTACATCTAAGCCATTTTCCGAAAAATCATACACCACAATTCTTAATAAATCATCATTTACATTAGGGTTATATTCACTGCTGATCTCGATATGTCAGAAGTTATCTAATTTGTTCTGAAACAAGTGGTGGAAGGGGGCAATGTCGGGATCTGTTATGGAGCGATGAATCATAGACTTGAAGAAACTAATCTTGTGGTGTTATGAATAATAAGGTGAGAAGTAAATGGCATACCATTTCCCTCAGCAGTTGTTACAAATCAAAATAATAGAGCTTCTTATTGTGATCAATTATCTCCGATTTACGGTCATCTAATAGTGTAGTAAATTGAAATATTTCACCAACACCGGGACCTCTTCCTCAGTACCGTCGAAGATGATGAAAATAAAGTTATTAACCCATTAGAATAGCTATTACAGTCCTGTTGCGAAACGCAAAATTTTCTAATAAACAAAGTTTTGATTCAAAAACTGTAAAACAATACAGTATTTCGAAATCAGATCTACAGGGTTTCCTATGCCGTTGGAAATCGAACGTATCTGTTAGAATCGCTTATGGTTCTTAAACTTGCACACATAGTTTAGCACATTTCAGATTCTTATTTCTTACCTTTGTGATGAGATGAGGGCCTATAAAGGCGAGTCTAGCATCAAGACACTTTTTTTTATCTCTTTCGCGTATGCCTCAGAAGTGACATGGATGTTTTAATTTATTTTCAATTTTGCTATCTCCATAAAATGAAAGCATTCTGGCTATTACGTCTCCTTGTCAGAATGCGTTATCATTGTATCATCAGACCTAGCTTGTAATTGACAGCATTACGTGCGATATTTTCTTGATTTTAGAACAGTTTTGAGTGTCCTTTTGAATTATTCGCTTGGTCTACACTTTACTTTTATTATCCTTGCCACATTGGTTAGCAAATAGTGATATCTTTAAATCTACAAGGGCTGTAGTGATATTTTCATTCATTCTTAAGCAATAGTTGCAGTTTCCGTGTATTTAACGGTTTCGTAGTTAGGATTAATACTCGCTCTAAGAAGTAACTGCTCTACTGAACTGCCTTCTTCGGTTTAGTGGGGCAGCAACGGTTTCCTGTAGCTTTTGCTATTTATGATTATGTGTTTCCTCTATCGATTGGCTCCATTCGTTGGGTACGTAGTTTGCCGTATCGATAGTTACGACGAGCGCACTCGTTGGCAATACATACTCTGTGGCCAGTCACGACAGGTCATCCCACGGATTGACTTCTTTCTGACATCAGCCAACGCAGTAGTCACTCTTCGCCTAGGCCTCCAAATAGTAATCATCGCTTACCTTTGCAGGACTCGTAGGCATGTTATGTTGTGATTCATTAGGCTATCACTTGCTGGAAGAATTTCTTTATAAATTAAGAGTATTTTGTTCTTGTCATAAATCCAAGGTCTATTAACTTGGATTGCTTTATCTTCATTTATTAATACTATTGATATTGTTTGTGCTTGTCTAACTACAAGGAGGTATACTTTTTGAGTGTTTCTTTCGGCTCGCTTGCTTATTCGCTTTTCTAAGTAATTAAATTTTGTGTTAATCTCGGCCGCCGGCCGGGGTGGCCGAGGAGACTGAGGCGCTTCAGTCACGCTCTGCACGGTCACTACGGTCGGGGTTTCGAATCCCCCCTCGGGCGTGGATATTTGTGTCGTCCTAGTTCGTAAGTAGTTCATAAGTAGTTTGTAAGTTTAGGGACTGATGACCCCGTAGTTAAGTCCCATAAGCTTTACAAACATTTGAACATTTTTTTTAATCTTGGCCACAGCCACAACCTCTAGTGCAAGGCACCCTATGTTGCAACAGCTTAGCACAACGCCACCCACAGTTACTGATATACTTTGTTTTTCAGGCACAGACCCAGCAGACTACATCACTACCAAGAAAGTTGACTCAATTATTCCAAGTACAAATGCATCAACTACAACAAGAGCAACAAGCACTGACACCAGTAACAACCTCTAGGTGGTGCCATCATGTCGTCAGTACGACGAACAAAATGAAGAATAGGAGCAATACAAGCAGCAACTAGAGCAGAACTTCCTCGCGGACCGTGTGCAATATACACAACAATTCACTACTTATCTTCTGGTGTGGCTCTTACGTGTCCTCTATTGCTGGAAAAAATTGCAACACATAGATAAAATTGTCTACTCCACCTTAAATGAAGCCTTGTCCAAATAATTGTCTAAATGTTCAAATGTTTGTTAAGCTTAAGGGACTTACATGCGAGGTCATCAGTCTCTAAACTTACGAGCTACCTATGAACTACCTTATACTAAAGACGGCACAAACATCCATGCAAGAGGGGGGATTCGACCCCCGACCCTAGCGGCCGTGCAGACTGTGACTGACGCGCTGCAGACCGCTCGGCCACTGAGGCTACGTTCAAACTGTCAAAGAGCTGTGTCGTTTCTAGAAACAATTGATTAATAAGTGTACACGGGTAGAGTGTAGCTTTGAAATCACACTCGCCGAATTGACGGGTGTTTCTAACAAAAGTTCAAAATTTCCCGAAAGACGGGTGTTAGTAGAGAGCGTTAAAATCAGATGTGAGTAACGTAGGGTTGATGTTATTAAGCAGAAATCGAGTTGCCGTACCCAAAATAGATGATGAACAGATTCCTTTGCAGCGGACGAACAATAAATTCCTTGTCCACCTAACAGTTCATAAAACGTCAGTAGAACTGCAAGTAGATGCAGGATCCTCTCTTTCACTGATCAGTCAGGAGACATGGAATTTGCTAGAACACCCTCAATTGCAGCCGATTCATGTGACCTTCCTGTTTACAACAGAGATAAAATTAAGATACTAGGAACGTTTAGCTTGTCCGCCATGTCACGCAATTGTGCAAAGGCTGTGACATTTTAAGTACTCCGTTCAGAAGAGCCGACAAACATATTTTATCTAGATTTGTTTGATATATTTAATCTAAGCATACAAGATAATGTACTGACAGTCAAGTCGAGTGTCTCGAAGGATAACAGAGAAATTGCACAGTGTCTTTGTGGATTTATTTGCGGACGGTTTAGGTAAAGCGAACAACTTCGTAGCTCAAGTGACATTAAAGACTCACCACAAACCATGTTTTGTTGTGATCGTTCGTATGGTTATTGCCCTTCAGGAACAAATAGCTTTTGAACTCAAAATGGCAACGAAAAGGAGTCATAGAACCGATTTCTGTCAGTCAGCGGGCTTCGCCAGTCGTGCCTGTCAGAAAGTCATTCAGCCGGCTCAGACTTTGCGCAGATATCTAGATGACCCATTGTGGACACTTTTCTGCTCCCTCCCCCAGGAAAACTGACTGGACGCTTGGGTGCTGGGAAGTAGTTTTCTGAAGCAGATTTACGGAAAGTATATTTACAAATACAATTAGCTTCAAATTCCCAAAATTTTCTTATAAATATTTTGAGTTCACTTTCTCGATGTGCTTCTTCTCCTGCCATCTTCCAAAGACTTTTCACTTATTAGAGGCTAAGGTTCCTTTTTGTTCGGATTACTTAGGTGACATCTTACGTTCTGGCTGTACACCAGACGAACATTTGCATAATCTTTGTAGTTTAATTTAAAATTTGTTTGATGCAGGACTTACATGTAATAAGGAAAATGGGTCTTTCTCCAAACAGGAATCGATTATTTGGGGCACAGAATCAACGTTCAAGACGTCCACACACTACAGTCACATTTGCCTGCCCTCTAGATTTGCCACCTCCCAAGAATCTTCGCGAGTTGCAATCAGTAATGGGTAATTTTAACCATTACTATGAATGGATTTCGAACGCTTCGCAAATCGCCGCACCCACCTTTGGATCGCCTTCGGCGTCGGAATGGACCCCATAATATGACTAAGCTTTTCAAACTATGAAAACGGAACTGCTGGCTAATTGCTGTTTAGTCCATTTCAATCCGAGACTCCCGTTGGTCTTAGCTGCCGTCGCGTCAGCCAATGGTATTGGCGCAGTTTTGTCACATCGTATAAGCTAGCAAGAGGGGCCGATTGCTTTTGCATCAGAATTAATCACTTCGTTATAATGCAAATACTGCCGAACAGAAAAGGAAGCACGCGATTTTCTCTATGGCGTTAGAAAATTCCATCAGTTTTTGTTTAGTCGATAACGTTTCCTTGTGATTGATCACATACCATTACAATCTTTGTTCTATACACACAAGCGTCTTCCGGAAAGAACTGCTCAAAAATTGAAGCTTTAAGTTCTTATTTTGTCTTCGAACAATTATGAAATTCTGTATCGCTCTACATCGAAGCACGCCAATGCGGATCTCTTCTACCGCTTTCCGATTGGCGATAATTCTGTGTTTCATTCATTGCTTGCGTCATGTTTTGCAGTAGCTAAAGATTCTGATTTTCTTGCTTCTTTCTTGGATTACCGCACAGGTGCCCAAGTTGACACTATTGATCGAGATTTACAAATTCCTTTGCATTGGTTTGGTTGGCCGAGTCTCACCGCCTGATTTCCACTTGTATGAGTAAGTTGAAAAAGATACACATTCTAAAAACTTCTCAAATTAAGCTGAGATAGTCATTTAATTCTTTAGACTATCTATTTACATTGCGCCTAAGAATGAATATATTCCTCTACTTTGGATGTGCTTGCAAACAATACTTACACGAGACTGATTCCAGGAATATGTCCCTTCTTCATCTCAAGACAGCGGTAGTACGGGGGGCACCGACCACAGCGCTAGTACTCAGTGCTCAGTCCAGTCATTGTGATATAGCAGCGGTGTTGGTTATGTTTCAAGTGAAAAGTGAAATATATTGTAAGATCTTTACAAAATTATTAAGAAAGATTCTTAATTTCTCTTTGCTTTAATCTAGTAACAATGTCAGAAATAGACATTGACCGTCGTGAACCAAGCCGTAAAAAGAGTAAAGTTAACAAAAAGAAACACGCACGGGAGATGGAAAAGTTAGCTAGGTGACGAGGTTAAGTGTTTGTCACTTCAGCAGGCGTTGCTGTAAATTTTTGTAGCTAACTCTTTTGAAATACATTGCTTTCCCTCCATTGAATGGTTTTACTCACTTGTTTCTGAAGCCAGTTTTAAATATTCTACTAATTATTGGGATAAACTATTAAGCATTTAGAAACATTACGTTGAAAAAGGAACATGTTCCTGAACATATTTACTCAGTGAGATGGTATATAAAATATTTATGTATAAATACCATGTACAATGAGCCAAAAAATTTCGGGCGTGCAGCCGTGAAAATTCTATGTCTTCCACTAATATTTCGGCCGCGTATCGTCCGGCCATCTTCAGAGTGAGTCCCACGACTGCCGACAAGATGCCAGGCGCCGCCTTATATACACCATCGCGGCGTCACTGCGCATGCGGGTCTCAGATGCTGGTCGGTGGCAAAGAGGTACACTTAGCACGCGCGCCCCCCGTGGCGAAAGGAATCAGGAGTTCGATTCTGTTATCGATATGTGTGTTGTGGTGGCAACACCTTGTCGACATCTCTGTAATTTTATTACATTAAGTGCAGGATTCCACGCCTTGTCCAAATTAAAACCATTATCTCTGTTTAATAAATTTTCAGATATTCTAATTTCTACTGCTTCTTTAAAAATTGCGTCCCAAAATGAAGATATAGGTGTTAAAATCTTCACATCACATCACGTCCTCGTTCGCCGTAAAACTGATGGCACACTAGGACACTCTGTGTATCGCAAACCGAAGCACACAGATCTGTATTTACACGCCAGCAGCTGCCATCATCCTTCACAAACTGCAGGCGTTCTTAAAACATTGGTGCACAGAGCACACAGTATATCGGATGGCGAGAACTTGGGGAAAAGAGCTCACACACCTCAAGGACATCTTCAAAGCGAATGGATATTCTCAACAACAGATTCGCAGAGCATTCAATGTTAAACCGAGAATGCAAATAGATGACCTGGAGCAAGAAGATAGCGTCAGATCGAGAGCGTTCTTGCCCTACGTTGGTGCTCTTTCTTCAAAGATCGGTAGAATTCTCCAAAAACATCAAGTTACAGTAATCTTCCGGCCACCTATGAAGATCGCAGCATTAGTCGGTTCTGTGAAAGATGATCTGTTGCTTAGAAAGTCTGGTGTGTATCAGATACCATTTGGAAATTGCGAATGTTCATATATAGGACAGACAACCTGCACTGTCTACGAAAGATGTGTCGAACATCGAAGATATACTCGTTTATTACAGCCAGACAAGTCAGCTGTAGCAGAACATTGTTTAGATAAAGGGCACTCAATGAATTACAGTGATGTGAAGATTTTAACACCTATATCTTCATTTTGGGACGCAATTTTTAAAGAAGCAGTAGAAATTAGAATATCTGAAAATTTATTAAACAGAGATAATAGTTTTAATTTGGACAAGGCGTGGAATCCTGCACTTAATGTAATAAAATTACAGAGATGTCGACAAGGTGTTGCCACCACAACACACATATCGATAACAGAATCGAACTCCTGATTCCTTTCGCCACGGGGGGCGCGCGTGCTAAGTGTACCTCTTTGCCGCCGACCAGCATCTGAGACCCGCATGCGCAGTGACGCCGCGATGGTGTATATAAGGCCGCGCCTGGCAACTTGTCGGCAGTCGTGGGACTCACTCTGAAGATGGCCGGACGATACGCGGCCGAAATATTAGTGGAAGACATAGAATTTGCACTGCTGCACGCCCGAAATTTATTGGATTACTCCTTACGCCGTGAAAAGTTGAAAATGCACACCATGTATAATGAGTTTGCTACGGTTAAAGGTACAACTGACAATGCTATATATACTGCTAAAAGTTTTTGTGGTATCACAAGTCAGTTTGTTAAGTTTCCAGAAAGTTAGGTTTTTCAAATGTGTACCTATTTCAGCTCAACCACTCAATTCTAGAGTTCACCGGCACTTTGTGTGCCGGCATGATCTTTTGCTTTGCGACGGGGACACTTTGCTCTACAGCGACACCGATCAGACGTGTTTCGTTGTGCAACAGCCACTTCGCCCACAGGTTTTGCTATTGGTGCAGCACTAAAGTTTGGTACAGATGAAGCAAATGCTTCGCCGTCACTGTAGTTGGCCTGGCATCGATACCGACACTTAACGTATGACGTCACATTCCTCCTCCTCCGCCGAACACCAATCTGTTCCGCGCAACGTTTCTTTGCATGGCGCAAAGCGTCTTCCCTCTGGAAGCGCATTCATCTCGATTTTGTGGGACCTTCTTGGTGTGACCGTTGCTTTTGTTGGTAGAATGTCACAGTCATTTTTCGTTTGTGGTTCCTATACCGTCTACCACTGAGATTGCCACTATTAAAGCTCATCAATCGATATTTTTGTCTTGAAGGTTTGCCACAATCGATTGGTTCGGATACCGTACCTCCGTTTAATTCCTCTGAATTGGTCGCCTTTTCCGTGGGCAATTTTATTGATAATGTAACAAGTGCTCCATTCCATGCACAATCGAACGTACCCACAGAACGTCTCGTTCGCACTTTCAAAGAACATATGGCCCAACTTACATGTGAGCATACCTGGAGCAGGCTCTACTTATCTTCTCTGGAAACATTTCGATCGCGGACGCACGACGGCCCTTAGCCTGCAGCGCCACTGTACGGCCTCCCACATCGCACTTTATTGCATTTGCACCATCCACCGCCGTTTGTTGTTTACCCGGAGCCGTCGCCTTCATCATATCTTCGTGCTGGCGACCATGGCGTCGGTCCATTGTTTTGGCACGCCCCGGCGTTGGCAACAGGGCCGCACTGCTCGCCGTCTCGATTGCGCTATGTTCTTAGTGCATACGTCTCTCATTATACTCGAGGGGCACCGCAACCAGCCGCGCTATTGTGTTTCTGCCGACATCCCTTGAAATTCAGCTCCAGAACCGGCCGCTCGGCAGCCGCAGCTGCATCCGTCGCCGCTGTCATTGAGTCCTAACGAATCGCTTCCACATACGAAGACAATGGACGTGGCCGTTACTTCGTGACCACATTCCGATCCAACTCCGTTGACGTCCGCATGACCAGAGGTTCAGTCCATGGACGTCGCCGTTTTCTCTGTTCGTCGCAGGGGCGTACCAGAAACCGGGAGTGGAGTCGCACTTTGCGACCTTTTTCCGTCTCGATGTTTTCGGTGGACGCTCGCAGGTTGGCCTGGTGTCCCTCGCTAGCAGTCTGACGCTGGGCCTCCCCGATGGTCTCCACCCTCGTCCCTCTACCACGGCCATCAGCGATTATCTTCCCAGTACGCGACGTACGCGACAGCCATGGTTTGCGGAAAGAGGGGAGATGCCGTACGGATAGTTGCGATGTAGCGCCGGTTCGAGAGTAGACGGACCGGTTGACAATACATACTCTGCCGACGTTCACGAGAGGTCGCCCCGCGGATCGATTTATTTATGACCTTGCCCAACAAAGTGCAATAATGCAAATTACAAATTTAATACTTTCATTATTTGACCTCAGTCATTGTTCTTACCACTCTTCAAATTGATTGTATAACTGATGTCCTTAACTACGCCAGACAACCACGCCATCTACTCCTTACATACATTACCATTATGCTATAATCCTAGCTATGCGGCGTAATCTATGTTTGACCAGATAAAATGTCTGGTGTTCGGGCTCCTGGCCTCATTTTATTTGTTTATAATCCGCTCTGCGATCGCAAACGTGGTTGGCTCCGCCTCACATAAAACGTTTTTTGATTTAGTGCTTTTATGCTGCGGTTGTACTAGAGATGTAGGCATAGTTACTACAACACTTTTTGATTCTCCTCTCTTCTTTTAGGTCGCTAGGTTTGAATTGGCATATCATGACAGGATTGTTTTCAAGTAATCTTATACTTTAATTTTCTGTTCCTCTGACTGATTGCAGCTCATCACTTCACTTTCATGTAACTCCATATTTCTTTTCTCCAACATATTTCTTTTCCCATCTTCACCACCCCCTTCTTCAACGCGACTTAAATATTCTGCAGTATTACAATTTTTATTTCCCCTTAGATAAACAGTGCTGGATTACGTGGTTAAAACGCGCCATATATCATAAAAAAGCCTCTTGCCATCGTGATTGCGATCTTTCAATAAAATTCACAAGTTGTTGGGGCATTTAACTACAATGGCGTAATTAGAACTGACTTACAAGATAATCAAATGTTCAAATGTTTATGAAGTTTAAGGCACTTAACTGCGGGGTCATCATTCAAATGTTCAAATGTCTGTAAATCTATCGGACCAAACTGCGTGGTCATCAGTCCGTAGCTTACAAACTACTTAAACCTATGTAAACTAACCTACGGACAAACACACACACCCATGCCCCAGGGAGGACTGGCACCTCCACGGCGAGCAACCGCCGAGTCGCTTTAGACGGCTCGGCTACTGCACCGTGGCGCTCATCATTCCCTAAGCTTACAAACTACTAATGAACTACCTTATACTGAAGACAGCACAAACATTCATGCCCGAAGGGGAATTCGAACCACCGACGGGGAACGGCCTCGCGCATCGCAGCATAGCGTATCAATGCGCTAGGCCGTTCCACCGCGGCCAAGATAATCAAATTGCGACTTTTTATTCCAGGCGTTGCTTGTTGTATGTCGGTACTCAGACTGTGTTTCTGTTGAAGCGATTAAAGTAGAAAGATATTGCACTATTTGTTTTAAACGAATCAGATATACTCTACAGTTTACGAAACATAGCATTCTATTCGTAAAAGTATTCCGGTGGTGAGCTAGTCCACATTTTGGTATTTTGGTGGTTGCCACTAATTAAAGCCGGCCGCGGTGGCCGAGGGGACTGAGGCGCTCCAGTCACGGTCTGCACGGCCACTACGGTCGGGGGTCGAATCCTCCCTCGGGCATGGATATTTGTGCCGTCCTTAGTTGTAAGTAGTTCATAAGTAGTTTGTAAGTTTAGGGACTGATGACCCCGTTAAGTCCCATAGACTCTTCAAACATTTTCACCACTAATTAAAATGTCATCATGATTTAAAAAAATAAAATAAAAATAAACTGGCGATCTTCTGGTCTAATCGTGACAGGAGGGTTACTTCATAAATGGAAGTGGAAAGGTTCGTGTTGCAGATGTTATTTAAGATATACAATGATAAGAGATAGAAAAACTTCGATAAACGAAATAAAATATTGTTTTAATGAACGTCTGTGTTGTGGCTCAATCGTAAAATTGGTTGTAAACAGGTGCATCAACATATGGGCTCTTATGTAAAGCCATGGCGACGTTTTAATAGACATATTCCTAAACTTACGTTAAAGAATAACAGTGTGTACATTGAAGAGCTAAAGGAATTGGTCCAGCTGCTTAATATAGTGTAGTATCCCCGCAACAGCGCAGGGTCGCCGCTACACGACGTGGCATGAACTCGACTAATGTCTCAAGTAGTGCTCTGGAGAAGTGACAACAGGCATTCTGCAGAGTAAGATTACGAGGGGTGGAGATCTAGTCTCAACAGCACGTTGCAAGGCATCCCAGATAGGCACAATAATGTTCATGTCTGGGGAGTATGGTGGCTAGCTGACGTATTTAAAACCAGAAGAGTGTTTCTGGAGCCGCTCGTAGCAGTTTTGGACGTGTAATATTTCGCATTGATTTGCTGGATCGGCCGGATGTGCACGTACATATCACCTGTCAGAGTAGTACTTGGACGAATCAATGGTCCCACACCACTCCAACTGCACACGCCCCACACCATCACAGAGCCTCCACAAACTTCAACAGTCCCCTGTTGACATGCAGAGTTCATGAAGTTTCCTACCGATACACGTCATCAGTTCCATAGTATTGGAAACGAGATCCGTCAGACCACGCAACGTGTTTTCGGTCATCAACAGTCCAATGTCGGACCCAGGCGAAGCGAAAGGCTTTGTGTCGTGCAGCCAGCAAGATTACACGCGTGAGCCCTTGGCTTGATGCTTCGATGAATGGTTCGCACGCTGAAACTTGTTGATGGCCCAGAACTGAAATCCGCAGCAGTATACGAAAGAAATGCACACCTGTCACGTCTTCAGTGGCCGTTCATTCCGTTCTTCCCCAATCTATTTGCGATCGCAGCGACGGTGGGGATTTTGTGTTTTACCGGGGACAAAGTAGGTAGGAAGACAAGACATACAAAAATCCTTGGATATCTCAGGACATACTATATTTAATCAATGAAAGGAGAAAATATAAAAGTGCAGTAAACGAAACCGGCAAAATGGAGTAAAGATGACTAAGAAATGAGATTGACAGGAAGTGCAAAATTGTTAAGCAGGAGTGGCTAGAAGGCAAATGCAAGGATGTAAAAGAATGTATAAACAGCCTACAGGAAAATAAAAGAGGTATTTGGAGATAAGAAAAACAGCTTTATGAATATCAAGAACACAAATGGAAAACCAGTTCTCAGCAAAGAAGGGAAAGCTGAAAGGTGCAAAGAGTATATAGAGAGTCTATACGAAGGAAATGTACTTAGAGGCAATATTGTAGGTTGGGGAGAAGAAGTAGATGAGGATGAAATAGGAGATACTGTACTGAGAGATGAATTTGACAGAGCACTGAAAGAACTAAGTCAACACAAGACCCCTGGAGAAGATGACATTCCCTCAGAGCTGCTGAAGTCTCTGGGAGAACCAGACATGACAAAACTGTTTCACCTGGTGTGTAAGATGTGTGAGACAGACGAAGTATCCTCAGATTTTAAGAAAAATGGTATTATCCCCATTCCAAAGAAAGCAGGCGCAGACAGGTGTGAAAAATACAGAACCATCAGTTTAATAAGTCATGGTTGCAATATATTAACACGAATTATTACAAAAGGATGGAAATGCTGGTACAAGCCGACCTCGGGGAAGATCAGTTAGGGTTCAGGAGAAATGTAGGAACACGGGAGACAATATTCACTTTATGGCTTATCCTAGAAGATAGATTAAGAAAAGGCAAACCTACATATCTAGCTTTTGTAGATTTGGAGAAGGCTTTTGACATTGTTGATTGAAATAAACTCTTTCAAGTTCTGAAACAAGCAGGAGTAAAATATACGGAGCCTAAGGTTATTTACAACTTGTAAAAAAACCAGACACCGGTTGTCAGAGTTGAAGGGCGTGAAAGGGATGCAGTTGTTGGGAAGGGAGTAAGACAAGGTTTTAGCCTTTTGTCCAATGTTATTCAATTTGTACAGTGAGCAAGCTATACAGGAAAGCAAGGAAAAATATGGAGAAGGGATTAAATTTCAGGGGGAAGAATTAAAAACATTGCGTTTTGTCGACGACATAGTAATTCTGTCTGAGACAGCAAAGGACCTGGAAGAGCAGTTGAACGAAATGGACAGTGTGCTGAAAGGTGCAAATAAGATGAACATTAACAAGAGCAAAACTAAAGTAATGGAGTGCAGTCTAAGAAAATCAGGTGATGCTGAAGGAATTAGATTAGATCACGAAACAATAAAGGAGGTAGTTGAGTTCTGTTACTTGGACAGTAAAATAAGAAATTATGGTCGTAGTACAGAGGATGTAAAATGCAGAATGGAAATGGATAGAAAAGCGTTCTTGGAAAAGAGAAATTTGTTAACATCGAATATTGATTTAAGCCTAAGGAAGTCCATTCTGAAGGCATTTGTGTGGAGTGTTGCCTTGCATGGGAGTGAAACATGGACGATAAACAGTGCGGACGGGAACAGAATAGAGGCTTTTGAAATGTGGTGCTACAGAAGAATGCTGAAGATTACGTCGGTGGATCGCATAACTAATGAGGAGGGACTAAACAGAATTGGGGAGAAAAGGAATTTCTGGCATAACTTGACTAAAAGAAGGGGTCGATTGGTAGGACACATTCTTAGACATCAAGGAATTGTGAATTTAGCGTTGGAGGGAAGTCTGTGGGGTAAACCTAGCCGAGGAAAACCAAGATGTGGATACAGTAAGCAGATTCAGACAGATGTAGGATGCCGTTCTTATGTGGAGTTGAAGAGGCTTGCTCAGGATGCATCAAACCGATCTCCGGACTGCCACTACGGTCGGGGGTTCGAATCCCCCCTCGGGCATGGATATTTGTGCCGTCCTAGTTCGTAAGTAGTTCATAAGTAGTTTGTAAGTTTAGGGACTGATGACCCCGTAGTTAAGTCCTATAAGCTTAACAAACATTTGAACATTTGATCTCCGGACTGAAGACCACAACAACAACAACCGGACTCCAAATAGTCACAGTGTACTCGTGAAATGGTCGGACGAGAATATACCCAACACATCTCTTCCTCAGAAAGGCTTTGTCCCATCCCACGTGAGCCGACTATAACACGACATTCAAGCTCACGTAATTCGTGGTAACCTGCCATTGTAGATGCAGTAACAGATCTAACGCCTGCACCAGATACCTGTTGTTTTATATATGCATTGGCGACCGTAGTGCCGTCTTCTGGGTGTTGACATACCTGTGTGTTTTCTTACACAAGCCTATACCAGGTTCATTGGCTCTTTGATGTAGAATAGTTCCTTTCTAAATCTATGATATAAAATTACTGTTGCCATCGGTCCCTAGGTGTACAGACTTACTTAAGTTAAACTAACCTAAGGACAACGCAAACAAACACACACTTCGAAGGGGTGACTCGAACCTCCGGTGGGAACAGCCTTGCACTCATACTAGTACTCTACATGGGATACTCTGCAAATCACATTTAAGTGCTCAGCAGAGGGTCCATCGAACCACCTTTATATTATTTATCTCCCATTTCATTCTCTAACAGCGCGCGGGAAGGAAGAATACCTGAATCCGTCCGTTCGAGCTCTGATTTCTCATATTTTATTCTGATGATCTTTTCTACCTATGTAAATGCCAGTCAACAATATATTTTCACATTCGGAGGATAATGTTGGCGATTGGAGTTTCGTAAGTAGCCCACCCCGCAGCTCCGTGACAGAGGGAGCTAGAAACGCTCAGTTATTCCGCGTGACGGTATAATAGTATCTGATAATGGTCACGGCCATAGTAAAATTTAGACAATGCGTGGTAACAGTTATAAGAAGCAATTATAAGGAAGAATGATCCAGGACATGTGGGTATGAGGAATATATATTGAAAAGAGGCAGAACTATGCACTCAATTCACTACAATGTGTGCAGCATTTTCACACTACAGACAGGGTTATAACAGTACAGTTGTCTCGGGGATTAAAGCGACCTTTAATACTACCTTAACATTATTTACATGTAACGTCACATCTGTGCCGAAGAGAATCAAGATAATGCCTAATAATCGTTGACGGCTGCATGACAACTAACTGGCACAATGGAAACCAATTTTCCAATTTGTGGCACTTTCAGTATGAGGTCCTGCACGAATAGTGCTAAATTTATGTTTCTTTGGCGGTGTAAATTACTGGGAGTTCGACTGATCAGGACTTTTTTTTCTTTTTTCAACTGCATGACATTTCATTGGTTTAAAGAACATGATATACTCTCCATGTGAGTTAAATATCAAACATTACACCATTAGACTGTTTTTGGGGACACATGAAGACAGAAATGTGCAGAGGAGTGCTACAAACTGAGATACGCGGACGTGTTAACGTATAATCGACTTGCTGCAAAATGAGAACATCAATATTGTCTGTGAATATTATAAGAAAATAAGAAATTCACTGACAAAAGTTTGAAACATGTTTCTAAAACATCTTACAAACTGTTTTAAATTAGTCATGAGTGTTTTTATGTATGAATAATGTGAAATGATTTGCGAAAATGTATTATATGACCAATAAATTAACCTAGTAATATATACAATGAAAAAATAAATCAAGAAAAGAATTATTTAATATTAAAGAGATAACTTGCGAAACCTTATAAAGTTACGTTTCTCGTTTCCACAATTTTACATTTCATTGCACAGAAAATTCGCCTCGTTCAATGGTCCACTGAGAACAAAGTAAGTGCAGTATGATACAATATTCGTTAGACTTTATCAGTATTGGATCATAGCAACTTGCAAGTACGTGAAATTGTAAGGTGCGTAGTCTGACACCTGTCTATCCGCGAACACGCCAGAGAGAGAGAGCCGGTGGCGCTCAAAGTGGCACAGCCAGATCGACTAACTCGCTTTCGTCGTGTAATCAGCCTAACGAGGATCGTGTGTACTGCGGCTGGTTTATTCCCTTTGAGGAGCCACAATCATTTGGTCCTACTTACGCTCTTCCTTCCTGGCTCTGCGTCTCAATCGATCTACGCAATCAGCTGAGAGTTTGGATCAGTGACTGGAGTTACTTCGGCACAATCAGAATTATAGGTACTCTCACTCAATTTAAGTGCAAAATTATTAAATTACCGAAGGCTATATTTCTTAAAAAGTCTTCTCAATGCTCGATTGAAGATAGTATTTGTTCAGTCAATATAGGAACGGCTATTCTATTAGTTCAATTTATTACAAGCTATAAATTCATGTGAATATTGTGTTGGAGTTCGCTGTAACATAACTAGTACGTTTTCATTTGTTAAACAAGTTAGAATTTCACAAAATATTTCATGTAACAGCTTTCTCTAAGGAATTCTGTTTGATTGAGCGAACTGCTTAGGCATATGTATATATAAGTAAAGCCAGCAATATTAGTGGCCATTGTAGGATAATTCTGTATTTGATAAAGAGGTTCAAAAATGTATGCTAACGATAATGTGAGGCGTCTGGACTGTTAACGTCAGTGACATGACTTATAGAAAATGCGGTAAAATAATATGTGTGAATATCCATGAGTCGTCAATGTAACGCCATACAGAAAATGCAACACTAGTTATGAACACGTTTGTCAGAATATCCATGGTGCTGTGAAGCGAGTATGACTACACTTTAAAACAGATATATACGTTTTAGAGATATTATCCATACATTAACAATTACGTTGTTCAAAAGTTACACTGCATGAATGTTACTATACAGGCGATAGATGAATGTAATAAACAAGCTCAGCCGCGTGTAACGACCACGTGGTCTAAGGTGCCATGCCACGGATTTGGCAGCTGGACCCGCTGGAGGTTCGAGTCCTAACTCGGGAATGGGTGTGTGTGTTGTCCTTATTGTAAGCTAGTTTAAGATGTTTTAAGTTTAGGGATTGATGAAGATAGCAGCTTGGTCCAATAGGTTTGCAAACATTAGAACATTTGAAACATGCTGCAAATTTCTCCTTCCGGAGCACAAATAGGAAATATATTTCTGTTTAATAGACTGACACAGTGAGGAACCAGCTGTCTGAGTCCTCGGTCCTCATACCGCCTTCCTCACAAAAGTTTGGCATGCGAACAAATATGATAAATCACTATACGAAGTCCTTCACTGTAATAAAGTTGTGATACACATCATCTCGCTTTCAGCGCTCCTGTCTACATATGACGTCCTTCCACAGTTTCCTTTTTATCGCAATGGCTGTGTCTCCTGTTCTTGGTTCACATTTTCACTGCCTTCATCCATTCTCTTGATCTTCTCTGTCATTTTCACGGACCCCTGCCATTGTCTGTGTCCCATTCTATTTCTCTCACAATGCCACTGATTCTTTCTTGCTCATGGTCCACTGTCTGCCCCTTCAGCCCTTCAGTTACCATTGCACCCTTTCTACACATGTCATAGCCGATGGATTTTTCTGTCTGGTACACCCTACACCGAGCAACTCTACCACGTTGGTATAGGAGACGGTGAAATGTGGACCAAATTTTTCTTGTTAAAATTCGCCGATCTGGAGGATCTATTCCCCCGAAGCATATTTATGATCTTCTCCCCTGATCAATATTTCTCAATCCAAGCTCTCTATTGGACCAACTGCTACAATCTCCATTCTAGAGAGGTGGCTCAGGGGTATCACAATGCACTTGCATTCTGAGTATGCGGTTCAAATTTCGGCGTTCCTGATTACGTTATGACGTGATTTTTGTAAATCACTCTAGGTAAATTCCGGGGTAGTTCCTTTTAAATGACAACACCGATTTCCTTCCCAACCCTTAGCAAAAAATCAATCACCACGATGGCTCCAGAAGATTAAGTCCTGATTTGCGTTCCTTCCTTTACTATCTCCATCCACTTAACTTTAACTGTCTGTCTTCCATTAAGACAGTATGCTCCCTCTTTCTCTCCCACTGACAAGTCTCCTATGTCTTCAAGGCTCAGTTTCTGTAGCTTGTTTCCCGCTTTTTCAGTTAAATTTTTAAAAAGGAAAAGAATTGTCTTTTTTGTGCACTGAAAGAAGCATTAAGTTTCGTTGCTATATTTGTGTGTACTGCATTTATAACATAAAGTAAATAGATCTGTAAAGGTTTGACATTTTATATATATCATAATCTTTGTCATCATCATCAGCCAGTTGTATCAGTCAGATATGTGGTCTCTTTGAGTCGACGTATAACCTAGGATCCCTGTAGGTTGTTCCACGTCTTTCGATCCTGAGCCTCCTGTTGCCAACTGAATCCAGCTGTAGTCCTTAAATGTCTTTCCCATCTGTCTGGCGGTCTTCCTCTTTGTGTTTTTTGGTTAACTGTGCCCCAGTCTGGAAATTGTTTTGAACTCTAGCAAAATGACCATCTCATTGCCATTTGAATGCATTTTTTTTCCATTATGTCTGTAAACCTTATGTGTATATTCACATTTATATTTAGTGTATGACGAATAACTGCTAAATATTAAATGACGGAATATGTCAGACTGTCCAAGGTCTAATAACAGACTTCCTTGCAGATTAGTTTTCTTATTATAAGTCACACAAGAGGATTAAAGACGTTAGTTGGCAGTGGGCATTGAAATAAATCAGTGATGATAGTTGAAAATTTGTGCACACACGTGATTCGAACTCTGGTCCTCCTGCTTCTTACGCAGTCGTGGAGAACGCCACGCCAGTTTATAGATCACCAGGGCCGCACGGGCTATCCCTGCACGCCTCCCGTCAGTCTGTGTGGTTTCGTCTAATTTAAAAGATAGGGTAGTATGCATGTCGATTAATAACCTCAATCCTATTATTTTTCAATACACGGCACTGTTCTTCAACTTGAGATCTGCGCTAGGGGCAAAGTTCTCGGTTGTGCAGCGAATAAGTGATGGGTTTGAAACTCATTGGGTTCACGGATTTATCCACTTTGAGTTTTGACTTACCCTTCATCTCCAAACAGTGTGAGGAGTCGTCAGAAACGCCACACGTGGTTCGGGTTTTACGTTAAACTGTAGATCCACTTGGCCTATTTGCATAACTGGGGTAGGTTAGGGACAGGGTGAGCGCCGAAATTGCGTTCAAAAGAAAGACCTGCACCATATCAATGAGCCACAAGAAATTAATATTATACTACACTGCCTTGATTCTACAGTTGATTTTACATATATCCGAATCTATATAATGCATAACGGTGCTTTTTTGTGTGTACCTCATTTCATTTTTGCTGCATAGTATCTAAGTATATAAAAATCAATTGCTGTACGGCCGGCCGCGGTGGCCGAGGAGACTGAGGCGCTCCAGTCACGGTCTGCACGTCCACTACGGTCGGGGGTTCGAATCCCCCCTCGGGCATGGATATTTGTGCCGTCCTTAGTTGTAAGTAGTTCATAAGTAGTTTGTAAGTTTAGGGACTGATGACCCCGTAGTTAAGTCCCATAGACTGTACAAACATTTGAACATTTTTGAATTGCTGTACGTCTCGATAAAACACAGAAATGGCTTTTGTTCAGAAAAAAAGGGTAAACCATCATTAACAGCTGCAAAAATGTAAACGGTAATTTGTATGAGATTCATATTTTATTCGCTGCTGTACCCTTCATCCTATTGCTATAAAGTATCGCACAGTTAAGCTACAAAACAAGAGAAATAACAGTATCTACGTAAAACCTGGTACCATCCACGGCGGATGGTTCCTTTCTCCAGACTTGTACGCCGCTTCAACGATCACCTTGATTTGGCAGGTACTGTAATTTCTCAAACACAGTGGAGGGAGACGATAAACTAGAGAAGTGAAAGGAAGAGAAGGCCAGAGAGCGGGGAAGATAATGACAGAGACAGGGAGATGGATAGGTGGCCGGAGGGTAGTTGGAGAGAGTAAAGGAGGAGGACAAGGTAGAGTTAGGTAGACAGACACCCGAAGGAAGAGGAGATAGTCCTAGGAAGGAATGACTACATACGTACTGGAAGAAATAAATACCCGAGTAATACCGGTTTTTCAGATACGCTATGATCGAAAGTATCAGGACACTTGTTCGTGTCGGTTCAGATGTTCTCTCAGAGGCGTCTGTTTACCAGTCCTTACAGTGTTCAAGTATAACAGCTTAGTTCCCCCACAGTAATGTGGGGGAGCAACAGGATCCTACGGGTATTCTTCCTAAAGGGCAGGTGATCTAATCTGAGACCAGTGGTGCTCTGTCGGTTTATTTTATAAATGATGGCCGGCTGCGGTGGCCGAGCGTACTGCGGCGCGCCAAGTCACGGTCTGCACGGCCACTGCGGTCGGAGGTTCGAATCCCCCCTCGGGAATGGATATTTGTGCCGTCCTTAGTGTAAGCTAGTTTATAAGTAGTTTGTAAGTTTAGAGACTGATGAGCCCGTAGTTAAGTCCCATAAGCTCTACAAACATTTGATTATAAATGATGAAGGTGTTGTCCGTAGCATCATTTCGATGATTGGAATGGATGTGGCTACTCTTACGAAAAGGAATTTGACAAGCCCCGAACCTTCCACGAAAAGGAAGTATATCGCCACGGAGTAGCGGACACGACGTTGAAAGACGTTTTTTTGTTCCTGAATAGTCTATTTTTAACGTCTTAACTGAAAAATCTGCCTGTATGGTTTTATTGAATCGAGATGGAATTCCGCTTGCGGACTTCGAAACACTGGATAACGCTCACGGATATAGGGTGTAATTTTTATGATCTGGCCTTACTTTTTCTATATTCTCTGTCTGGATCCAAGTGTTTTGCCGACCGCACGCGAATCTAGAAAGAGGATGCCGTTTGTTGACTCCCATGGAGTCAACGGAAAATCTTGCTGGGGAATACGGTTCTTCTATTTCACAGATTTTTCTAGTAGCTGGTAGGACTGTGTGATTTATCTGCCCCAAAAGGTAGTCAACATCTGTTAACTGATATCATTCCTCCCAGATTCACTGATCTCTGTGCCGTTTCGATGACCCTTATCCAACACTTAAAATCTCATGGATTCATCTCTCGACGATGTTATCGCCAATATGTTGAGACAGGCAACCCGTTCCCAAGCTCAAAATCAATCAGTTTTGGAATGGCTGACTATCATTGCTAAACTCCCGGTTTGATCTGCACTGGTGCGTTTTAGCGCTGGAGAAGCTGCTGAAATAAGATGGGTTAGGGAATTATATTATGCTGTTCTTCTCGATCTTTACGTTTGTGTTCTAAATGCCCCCTTGAGATCTACAGAAGTCCATCTAGTGAAAGAGAAACTCCTGTAACTTCAGCGAATACAGTTGGTTGGTATTCGGTTGCATTACCAGTCTCGTTTAATCCTAAAGAATGAATTAGCCTCTCTGCGTCATCTTATCCGGCTTCGAAAGCGATTTCAAAGGTCGTGCCTTACTATCATTCGTTCTCCTAATAGGCATGAGTGGACTTCCCAACGTTATATTACGCATAACAATTTACAGTATTTTTCAGAACTTTACACAGAAGTGGATTCAGACGGCTTAACATCGACTGATTTCACTTTCCTCCTTGATAGAGTCGTTACGCTAGCTACTGAGGAGGAGTTTTGGTCAGTATTCCATCGCGATGATACTTTTTATATTGCCGCCAGTTCTCCCACCCGCAAATCGCTTGTGTTAGCTGACATCAGAATTTCATGTTCACTTTTGGACTTTGACAGGGGATACGATAACTTCTATAGTGAATGAAGCAGTGCATGGTCCCAAATGCCGTCCCCCTTAAAACAATTAAAATTGTGTTGGTCCTCAAGAAGACTGGACGTTTACACGTGGATCAATCCTACCGACAGCACTTCTTAATTATCATTACAAAATTTTAGTACCGGCGGTAAACAGCCGGTTATCGGCATTGCTGGCGGCAATAGTAGCGGGCCATTAAAACTCTCTTTCTGGGTCGAACCCTCTGACTCCCAATGCTGAATGTCGGGATCTCATCTCGATTGCTTTCATTACCCCCATGACAGGTGCTTTACCTTTTATTGACTTTCCTCATTCGTTCAACCGCGTTAATGAAAAATTTATGATCCGAGTGTTGACGGCTGTTGGTTTTATTGATGCTGCACGTCACATGTTTACGTCCCTAATTACCGGTATCCATGCGTCTAATGACGTGAATGTGCGTCTTACTTCCGCCGTGGAGATGTGTAGGGGAGTCTTTTATGTATGTCGTTATTCGTACTTTTTCTGAAATTCTTATTGCAATCTATAACTACTCGCTTGTGTGGCTGGTCAGTGTTGGGAGAAAGATTTACGATCCACGCTTATGCAGACATCGTTATGGTAACACTTCTTAGTCATGATGACATACTGAAGCTCAAAGAAGTCAAATACTCAATTTGCGAGGATTTGAGTCGACTGCAATTCCGTTGGTGTTGAAGGTACCCTGCCAACGATCGCTAGGCGTTATAATTATTGATAGCTGTCCATCGAAGGTGGCTTCTTGAAACGACCACATGACAGCACGTTCGTGGAGGAAACTGTTATCAATTTTAAACCGATGGAATAATGACTTGCTTCTAACTGAATGAAGTCGTAGATGTTTTTCCCTGTAATTAAGAGAGAGAAAGCCAGTTAACAAAATTGTGATGTAAACAGAAAACTAAAGAAATGTTCAAATGTTTGTTAAGCTTAAGGGACTTAACTGCGGGGTCATCAGTCCCTAAACTAAAGAAACAACGTCTCTATTCATTTATTTCATTCAACATACAACGGACTGCAAAGTTCTTCCTTCGAAGTGGTGTAACGCTTAGCATGATCTGATAAATTATCTTTGTTAAATTTTCAACCATTTTTAATTTCGTTTATATATGCACATCATCGTCAAACAGTGACAAAACAGAAACTTCGTCAGTCAAATAACATAAATGCTGGCTTATCTTCTATAGAGGTGCTTCTGAGATGTCTTTATTTATTTTTTCGTATGCTTTGAATGACTCCGAGAAGCACAAATATTGGTAGGATGCCTTTACTGCCAAAATACAATGGAGCCATGGCTTGATGTAGGATGTCACGATGAACAGGCAAATGTCAAACAGTGTTACTTTGTCCTTGCTCGAGATTTTTAACTGAGCACAAATTAATGATATTTTTAGAGAATAAATAGCTCACGCCATCCATCGAGATTGATGTATGGCAGCTGGACGCCGAATCTTGAATTTTCTCTCTGTATATCCACCTAATAATATAGCAGAAAACTCTAACTTTCGGTAATCATCTCTGATTACTTCTTTTGTTAATTCAGTGGGGAAGAAAATTAAATATACGAGCCGGCCGCGGTGGCCGAGCGGTCTGCGGCGCGCCAGTCACGGTCTGCACAGCCACTACGGCCGGGGGTTCGAATGGCCCGTCGGGCATGGATATTTGTGCCGTCCTTAGTATTAGCTAGTTCATAAATAGTTTGTAGGTTTAGGGAATGATGACCCCGTAGTTAAGTACCATAAGCCCTACAAACATTTGAACATTTGATTTTAAATATACGAAAAATTTAAAAAGCGTTATTATGTATTATTCAAATTTTAAAGAAGTGTAATCTGAAATAAATTGTACCTCGAAGGAAATATCCTGAATCGAAATTAATAATAATTTCGTATGGCTCAGTGATCTGGTGCAAGTCTTTCGTTTGGATGCTGCTTCGGCGTTTAACATAACCCGAACCTACGCCACTTACCCAACCGGGCAAATGCTACCTGCAGTTTATCGTGGAATTCGAATCACGTGTCGTTTCTACGGACTCCTCACATCGATGAGACAGAAAATTAGGTGAAATCTCCCAAGTGAAAAAAATCCGTGATATGAGCGAGTTCCGAACACATGACAGAGACATTTGCCGCTAGTGCAGACCGCACGTTGAAAACCAGAGCCAGTTATTGTCTACGTACCTAGACAAAACATTTAATTAGCAAGAAACGGAAAATAGTATTGAACTAGAGGCCGTGCATTGCCTCGAGCAGTGAGTGTAATGGGTAGGGTCACAGCGTTAATGTTGTGTGGTGAAGTTGAGAATATGCGTCTCTATGGCAAGCCTGCTAGGTTAGTCAGCACGGCCACCTTACTTGAGCATCAGGCAGCATGCACCACTGCCATATGGGAACGCCAGTTCTACACGTGTTGGCGCAGCACCGCGGGAAACGCTTTCCAGTCATTCGCCATGCTGCCGCCCTCTAGTGGAAACCGACCTAAAAACGGCGTACGTTGCCGCGATGCAGGGACACACAGGGCCTCCCACAGCGACTGAGGCTGACCACGCCGCAGTACCGCCAGCGAAAATCCCGACTTCCCGGCGGAGTGAGCATTGCGTTTCCCCCATATGTAGGTAACTGCTCGCCAAATTGAAACGCGTGATTTGGCAGTCTTCATTTCAGTATCTAGTGGGCTGAATAGCAAATTGTATAGGCCATCTGAGGAAGCTGAGAAACAGAGTAGGGAAAACTAAAAACTAAATAACTGAAGAACAGACTGGCGGAAGTTCGAGGTGACGAGAGGTGAATGAGATTAGCATTACAGCGTACGCACACATCCGTGGCGCCAGCAGCGCTAAACTAAAGAACTATATAGCGGGGGAAGAGACGTCCTTGTGAACGTACTGCAATTGATCTTTAGAATGCTTGTTTTGCCTAAACAGCTTCAATATGCCCGTCGAAGAGAGCGAGCGTCTTTTGAACAAATTTCGGTGTTCGACCGAGGAAGGATAGTGGCATTTAGGAACTGCGGATTATCGATAATCATTCCTGATGTAATCAAGCAAGTGTGGGACATGTATGTAATCGGTGGATGAAGGATGGAACGACTGACCGACAGGACCGATTGCACCTACTCCATTTACCCCATCACGTAATGACAGACATATCATGCACATGGCAGTCATAGGTTACTCTGGTGCATTACGAACCATATCACAAAACAGAAGAAAGAAGAAGAAATCACTTCCTGGAAAACTTGAATGAAACTACATTCCGTTATACATCACCAGTTATCCTCCTAAGAAATCAGCGACATGCTGCGTTACACGTGTTTCGCAGCTGAACTGTGCAATGAAATAACCTGTTTTCAGAATGTGAATAAAGTTCGTCCTTATACGAAGACATTAAATAATCAGTGCAAAAGTCGGCGTTGGTAACACGGACAAAATGCGCTCAAAATTATTGCTTCCCTTGGTTCATGAATATCACCCCGGTACATGTAACTGATCAATTGCAAAAAATGGAACTGTCCATTTACATACACGACTTTCCAATGTACTCATTTAAAATGTTCAAATGTTTGTATAGTCTATGGGACTTAACTACGGGGTCATCAGTCCCCTTGGCCGGCCGCGGTGGCCGCGGGGACTGAGGCGCTCCAGTCACGGTCTGCACGGCCACTACGGTCGGGGGTTCGAATCCCCCCTCGGGCATGGATATTTGTGCCGTCCTTAGTCTTAGCTAGTTCATAAGTAGTTTGTAAGCTTAGGGACTGATGACCCCGTAGTTAAGTCCCATAAGTTCTACAAACATTTGAACATTTGAATCATCAGTCCCTAAACTTACAAACTACTTATGAACTAACTAAGACTAAGGACGGCACAAGTATCCATGCCCGAGGGGGGATTCGAATCCCCGACCGTAGTGGCCGTGAAGCGCCTCAGTCTCCTCGGCCACCGCGGCTAGCGTACTCATTTACTACAATTCCTTTTTAAATCTATGCAGTCCCGAATATCAACCTATGTCCGTATTTTTTGTGCTTATATAAATTAATAAAAGAACCTATATGATGTTGCTGTTATTTGTGACGCCAGTAGTTTACGCATTGCAGGGAGCACAGAAAGATTTGCCCCTGAGCAGAGTTGAAAACGCAACCCTGTCAATACCAATCAGATCTCCTACAGCTAAGGCAATGACTGCTTTCTAACCAGTTCACAGGCACAGTTGGTAAAGTCCATATGGTGATAGATCCGTATCAAAAGTACTTTTATTTACTGAAAGCTCGGTCATCTGGAGTTTTCACTTGGGGCACTTTCAAGTCTCACGAAGCCCTCCATGTACCATAAATTTGGATGAATTGATAGATGACGAGTAGAATTCCGCTCCTTGTGAGTCAACGTCCGACGTATTTGCACCAGCAATGGGACAGTTAACGGCGAACACGGACAAGCAAATATAACGACATTGTATTTACCGTCAACTCATCTTGGGGCCATCACCACGGCAATAATCTGATTAGTTTGGTGACACCGTGTTCCATTCCACTCCCGCAGACCGCCCCCCCCCCCCCCCCCCCCGAAGTTTGCATTGCTGGTACGCTAACCAGTCACAGACACATATCTGAATACTAAGGGCCTGGTATCCTCGAATACGTACACAGCTTGTCGACGGCCACATTGCAATACTGTAATCTTCAAGACTTCGTGTTTCATGGGGATGCATTGCTGTCCGCAATACACCACCCGCTGTTACATCAGATCAACTTCGGCAATATGTGGAAGCAGCACGGACTACTCTACACCAACAGCTCATAACGAGGATCCATCATTCAGTGTTGGGGCTTAGGGCTGAGCTTATAGCCACCATTTGCGGCGACACTCAATACTAATATCAGCTTTTTTCTCACTTGGTATGGGTCTCTGTATTCCATTATCTCCCAAATCAATTTGGCTATGTTAACTCCTGTCCTTGTTGTTGTTGCATTTTGGTCATTAGCGCGGAACAGTAAAACCTATCAGCGGTACAGCAAAACTATATGCCGGCCGCGGTGGCCGAGGGGACTGAGGCGCTCCAGTCACGGTCTGCGTGGCCAGTACGGTCGGGGGTTCGAATCCCCCCTCGGGCATGGATATTTGTGCCGTCCTTAGTATTAGCTAGTTCATAAGTAGTTTGTAAGTTTAGGGACTGATGACCCCGTAGTTAAGTCCCATAGACTCTACAAACATTTGAACATTTGATAGCAAAACTATTAACTTATAGAAAGGATGCACCAGGAACAGATTAATTCTGCTTCACCTACCAAGAGTTTGTGGATGTCTATACTCTACTACCCGAACAAATGTTGACTTTAAGTAATTGAAAACTAAGTTTTCAGAATGTATTAGTCGACATCCATCTCGCATTACAAACATTAGACTCCTGGTATCTTATTAGATCATTTGTTTACCACTGTAAATGGTAAGAGTGTACATTTTTAATGTTCCATCATGTACACAAACAGAAGAATTTATCTCGTCAGTGTAAATATGGTACGACAGCTGCACTCTTTTAAATCAGATATGAGAAGATGGAGAACATTGTAATACAGACCCAACACGAGTCACTACAAATCAGTGTCGTTAAGCAGGTCAGGGAAGAACTGGTACAAATTAAACGATAGCTGCCGATATCAGCTTTCTTCAAAATCGCCATATGATATTAGGAAGGTTAGTGGAATAAAAGTAAGAAACGTCCTGGAAAATCAAAACTGTGTGCCGGAACCGCGATTCGTACCTGGAACCATCGTCGTTCGTGGGGAAGTGCTCCACCTACTGTGCAATACTAGCACGCTTCGTGGTTCGTCATTACAGCATTTTTGCTTCCAGTACCTCGCCTCCTACTTTTCAAACTTCAAAGAAGTTCTCAGCGAACCTTGCGGGACTAGAACTCCTGGAAGAAAGGATACGGTGCAGACAGGTCTCTTGGACAGCGTAGGTGATGTTTCCAGAATAATATTGTTACTCTGCAGCGGAGTTTGCACTGTAATGAAACTTCCTGGCAGTATAAAAGTAACGCAATCACGCAAGTGATTTCTACACTAGTCGGGAATGGTACTCCCACACGGGAAAAATACCGATATATCAAATACCAAAGTCACTCAACTGATGTATGCACACCAGATCTATTTCCTCTGTAAGTACCTCTTAAGAAAGAAAAATCTGTGATAGCTGTAGGCAAATGCAATGATGGACTTGACGTTCATAGAGTTAAGCACTTCTACCACATTACTGAGGAAGGAAGTTCAGTACAGAGAGTAACAAGCCAAACTAAGACTTCTGCCTCTTAACACCCGAAATAAATAAAAATGCAAACAATATTCTTATTCAAAACGTCTATCTCTTGATATCTCTGCCTCAAGTATCATTCCACTTGATGAACAGCTGAAACTAGTGTACACATCACACAGACATGTGCATGACTACGTGAGGCGACAGCTTTTCACTGTTAAATATGTAGGAGCAGAACATGTAGTGTATCAGTCTGATAGAACGTAGAGACTGACGCACCATTTTGTTATCTTATCAGCGGAGACGTGAATGTAGTTAGTACAAATCTCGACCCATGCAATGAAGTGCGTACCGACTGATGTATAACGAACTAAGGCACTTTCGTAGACCAATCAACATGTAAAAGTAAGAATTCACCGTCCAGTGTGACTATGGATTTAGAGGATCATAATTCGAGAAGGAGATAGCATCACTCACCTGGACGAAATATCTGTCACAGGAAAAGATTATCCGGCTCCAAAGGAAGTAAATTAGACTTTTTGCAGTATCCATTGGACGATTAGGACAGAGGAAGACGTTTAACTCTCCAAGTGCCGGGCCGGAATATTTTTGGGAGGCTACTAAAATTTTGACTTCTATAGGGGCCTTACCACTCCCATGAACCACAGACATTGCCGGGGTGGGGTGGCTTGCGTGCCTCAACGATACAGATAGCCGTACCGTAGGTGCAACCACAGCGGAGGGATATCTGTGGAGAGGCCAGACAAACGTGTGGTTCCTGAAGAGGGGCAGCAGCCTTTTCAGTAGTTACAGGGACAACAGTCTGTATGATTGACTGAGCTGGCCTTGTAACATCAGCTAATGTGGCTTTGCCACGCAGCTACTGCGAACGGCTGAAAGCAAGGGGAAACTACAGCCGTTACCTTTCCCGAGGACATGCAGCTCTACTGTATGAACATATGATGATGGCATCCTCTTGGGTAAAATATTCCGGAGGTAAAATAGTCCCCCATTCGGATCTCCGGGCGGGGAATACTCAGGAGGATGTGATCATCAGGAAAGACAATATTGGCATTCTACGGGTCGGAGCGTGGAATGTTAGATCCCTTAATAGAGTAGGAAAATTAGAAAATTTAAAAAGGGAAATGGATAGGTTGAAGTTAGATATAGTGGGGATTAGTGAAGTTCGGTGGCAGGATGAACAGGATTTCTGGTCAGGTGAGTACAGGATTATAAATACAAAATCAATTGGGTGTATCACAGGAGTAGGATTGATAATGAATAAGAAAATAGGAATGCGGGTAAACTACTATGACCAGCACAGTGATCGCATTATCATTGTCAAGATAGATACGAAGCCAACATCGACAACAGTAGTACAGATTTATATGCCAACTAGCTCTGCCGATGATGAGGAAATCGAAGAAATATATGAGGAGCTAAAGGAAATTATTCAGACAATTAAGGGAGAGAAAAACTTAATTGTTATGGGAGACTGGAATTCGGTAGTAGGACAAGGAAGGGAAGGGAAGATAGTAGGTGAATATGGTCTGGGCAAAAGGAATGAAAGAGGAAGCCGCCTGGTAGAATTTTGCACGGAACATAATTTAGTTATAACAAACACCTGGTTCAAGAATCACAAAAGAAGGTTGTATACGTGGAAGAGACCAGGAGACACCGGAAGATACCAGATAGATTTGATAATGGCAAGACATAGATTTCGGAACCAGGTTTTACAGTGTAAGACATACCCAGGGGCAGATATAGACTCTGAACATAACTTGTTGGTTATGAACTGTAGGCTGAAACTGAAGAAACTACAAAAAGGTAGGAAAATAAGGAGATGGGACCTCGATAAATTGAAGGAACCTGAAGTTCTTAAGAATTTCAGAGGGAGCTTTAGGCAACCATTGACAGAAACGGGGGAAAATAAAACAGTAGAGGAGGAATGGGTAACATTGAGAGATGAAATAGTGAATGTAGCAGAGGACAAAATAGGTAGGAAGGCAAGACCTACAAAAAATCCTTGGATATCACAGGAGATACTAAATTTAATCGATGAAAGGAGAAAATATAAAAATGCAGTAAATGAAACAGGCAAAATGGAGTACAGACGACTAAGAAATGAGATTGACAGGAAGTGCAAAATAGCTAAGCAGGAGTGGCTAGAAGGCAAATGCAAGGATGTAGAAGAATGTATAAATAGGGGAAAAATAGATACAGCCTACAGGAAAATAAAAGAAACATTTGGAGATAAGAAAAACAGCTCTATGAATATCAAGGACACTGATGGAAAACCAGTTCTCAGCAAAGAAGGGAAAGCTGAAAGGTGGAAAGAGTATATAGAGGGGCTCTACAAAGGAAATGAACTTCGAGACACTATTGTAGGAAGGGAAGAGGATGTAGATGAAGATGAAATAGGAGATACTGTACTGAGAGAAGAATTTGACAGAGCCCTGAAAGACCTAAGTCGAAACAAGGCCCCTGGAGTAGATGATATTCCCTCAGAGCTACTGAAGTCTCTGGGAGAACCAGCCATGACAAAATTGTTTCACCTGGTGTGTAAGATGTATGAGACAGGCGAAGTACCCTCAGACTTTAAGAAAAATGTTATAATCCCCATTCTAAAGAAATCAGGTGCAGACAGGTGTGAAAACTACAGAACCATCAGTTTAATAAGTCATGGTTGCAAAATATTAACACGAATTATATACAGAAGGATGGAAAAACTGGTAGAAGCCGACCTCGGGGAAGATCAGTTTGGTTTCAGGAGAAATGTAGGAACACGGGAGGCAATACTCACTTTACGGCTTATCCTAGAAGATAGATTAAGAAAAGGGAAACCTACATTTTTAGCTTTTGTAGATTTGGAGAAGGCTTTTGACAATGTTGATTGGAATAAACTCTTTAAAGTTCTGAAGCAAGCAGGAGTAAAATATAGGGAGCGTAAGGTTATTTACAACTTGTACAAAAACCAGACAGTGGTTGTCAGAGTTGAAGGGCATGAAAGGGATGCAGTGGTTGGGAAGGGAGTGAGACAGGGTTGTAGCCTTTCTCCAATGTTATTCAATTTGTACATTGAACAAGCTATAAAGGAAAGCAAGGAGAAATTTGGTGAAGGGATTAAAGTTCAGGGGGAAGAATTAAAGACATTGCGTTTTGCCGACGACATAGTAATTCTGTCAGATACAGCAAAGGACTTGGAAGAGCAATTGAACGGAATGAACAGTGTGCTGAAAGGTGCAAATAAGATGAACATTAACAAGAGCAAAACTAGGGTAATGGAGTGCAGTGTAAGAAAATCAGGTGATGCTGAAGGAATTAGATTGGGAAACGAAGCAATAAAGGAGGTAGATGAGTTTTGTTACTTGGGCAGTAAAATAACAAATGATGGTCGCAGTACAGAGGATATAAAATGTAGAATGGCAATGGGTAGAAAAGCGTTTTTGAAAAAGAGATTTTTTTTAACATCGAATATTGATTTAAGCCTAAGGAAGTCCTTTCTGAGGGCATTTGTATGAAGTGTTGCCTTGTATGGGAGTGAGACATGGACGATAAACAGTACGGACAGGAAGAGGATTGAGGCTTTTGAAATATGGTGCTACAGAAGAATGCTGAAGATTAGGTGGGTGGATCGCGTAACTAATGAGGAGGTACTGAACAGAATTGGGGAGAAAAGAAATTTGTGGCATACCTTGACTAAAAGAAGGGATAGATTGGTGGGACACATTCTTAGACATCAAGGAATTGTGAATTTAGCATTAGAGGGAAGTGTGTGGGGTAAAAATCGCAGAGGAAGACCAAGAGATGGATACAGTAAGCAGATTCAGACAGATGTAGGTTGCCGTTCTTATGTGGAGATGAAGAGGCTTGCTCAGGATAGGATATTGTGGAGAGCTGCATCAAACCAGTCTCCGGACTGAAGACCACAACAACAACAAGGGGCCTTAGTCTGAGGAGCTGTCGCGTCTTTTCACAGCTACGTAAAGCAGGGGAAGAATATCAACATTTTCCTTGTTGCTGGGGTAGAACTTGGACGAGTGACTGAAGGAGGGGAGGGCAACTAGGAAACAAGTACCATGAACTTAACATTCAGGCAGTTCGAATGGCATCATTTTGCTCTGAATATTCCATATCTAATATACAACTAAGTCTCGGCATAAACTGGATGGGACAATCAGATGCAGAACATGAAGGGAGGGAAAAACTTATCTGAGGAAATAATGTCCATGGGGACGGAGAAACTGAAGAAAGTGATGCGGAGGAAAGTTTGCTTAAGCCGTGTCCAAGCGGGATAATTAATACAAATAGTGTCGCGATACACTGTAATATTTATGGAAAGCACATGCGGTTTGACTATGTAGGACTGTTACTTGATAACGAAACTGGATGAATGATTTGATAACAGCTGAATGACAGAAATTCATTCTACATTCAAGATATACATTTCGAATATCTACACAGGAACTAATATCGGTATATTACATAGTCGAGATTGCATAGTACTGTATCTTGCCACTAAGAATAAGAGGAGTAAATGTAGTGTAAGCTTAATCAGCGCAGTCGTAGTTAATTGAATGGACACGTTCAACGTTCAGTCAATTTCGCCTCTCGAAGTGTTTGAGGATGATGAAAAGGAGTATGTATTTTAAGAGTGTTGAAAGAGATACAGAATAGCATCAGTGCCAATGGGGCCTTGTACCAGTAGGAAAATATAGCAGATAAAAGGCCCACTGCAGTATGCCACCAATACCCGCCACTGCACCGGAAGATTTATTACTATTCGATATCACGGGTGGACTGCCGACAGCACACATGAGTGTAAATTATATTTTTGTGACACTCCATATGTATATTAAGCACATAAAGTTTCATCCAATGGGAACCACGAGCACTGTGGACCTTCCACGGTGTTTGAGTGCATATGTAGAAGAAAAGAAACAACACAATGGCTGGTAAGCGCTTAAAATTTAAGAATAAGGTTTCGTATTCTACAAAATGCTAGTACAGGTCCTTTAGAAGCGATATCGAAGAATCAAATGAACATAAACATCACATCATTGAGACTCACTCACTGCAACTTCAGGCATGTTTTGGGGAGATATAAAAATAGAGTTAAAAATTTTTTATGCACAACTGATTAAAAAATTAACGAGAAGTAAACCACTAGAGCTAACTGAAAGAAATGAAAGGTGATGGTGTCAGTGGACACCAAATGATCTATCTTTCACATAATGCTTAAGGGTAAAGAATTAAAGATTGTTAAAATAGTTATGCATACGAGGAAAAACTATAAATCCTCTACAGTTATACAGTGGTTAAAAGTAGCATGAGCTTTTTTCAATTATTTCCTTTCTTCATAGTGAACAATTTTTTGTTTCATATGTATTAATAGTCTGTGTTGGTGTGTTGTATGAACATTGGTACTAATCTCCTTACCACTGTGTTGTCATGTTAATAAGTGGCGGCGAAACGACCACCGAATGTTCAGATATTTCCGTTTTATAAGTGACGGTACGTCTGAATAGCAGTCATTATTTATTTGTGTCACTAAGTTTCTACTGCAAGTGCACTTCTTCTGGTATGTTGACGTTTTCTCGGTCATAGTTTGTCGTCCTATCACATGGCTGTGCTAATGAACTGCTGTTTGCTTTACTTACATTTTCAGTGTACTTAGAATGATTTCTTTTTAGAATATGTTAACTAATAACTTTTCCATACACTAAGAACAAATTAGTGAGTGCTAGTTACACTTTATGCCTTCAATGGACTTTGAATACTTAATTGTGCTTCACTGATTGATTTCGCGAGTCTATAATGGCTATAGCATTTTTCATTGTATTTGAGGCAGTTTTGAACTAAAATTATTTTCTGCGGCTGTTGAAGTGTGATGGATAAAGGGGAAATGTCAGAAAATATATTCCTGGCAAGAGTGGGTTTAATATTTGAAGGTGTATCATCCGCTCAAAACAATTAATTTTTCTCCGTAATTTGTTGTGGGCAATAAGTAAATACGTCTAATCATTGTATAGAACGCATGCAAATAATTTCATTTTATTGGGCATGTTGAAAAATATGTTGAACGTAGTAGGAAATTTTGCGATCAGACCGAGGTCTTAAGAAGTAGGGCCTAATGTAAAGTTAGTTGAAGCACTAGTTTTATTATTCATGTAAGAATTATCTGAAGTAGAAATATCTTATGGATTATGTATTATAAAGTGCAATATACATCACATTAAAATTTTATTGTACAGATTTTTTCCATATTACATCAGTTTATTGCTGTTTTCTATTTTCATTCAAAGTCAAGTATCAAAGAGTCCTCACAATCATTCTCTCCGTTAAAGTTAAGAAAATGTTCAAATGTTTGTAGAACTTATGGGACTTAACTACGGGGTCATCAGTCCCTAAGCTTTACAAACTACTTATGAACTAACTAATACTAAGGACGGCACAAATATCCATGCCCGAGGGGGGATTCGAACCCCCGACCGTAGTGGCCGTGCAGACCGCGACTGGAGCGCCTCAGTCCCCTCGGCCACCGCGACCGGCTTTGAATTTCTTTCAACATTTATTCTGCCGTATCTGGTTTCTCTATTTTTACAGATGAGATATGTCTTTAGGCAGAATGGTTTCTTTATGAGTAAGAAAAGTAATGAAATACTAAAAATATGTTTTAATCACTGACTGTGCTATCTCTACCAAACTGCATTCTTATATAGGACTGTATTTCAAAGGGATATATCCCCTTTGACTGTAAGATGAAGGCCGTTATATTTTTGTTCTAGGTTTTAATAACATGCCTTCCATCGACGACTTAGAACTTTTGCGGCTTCTCACAGCACTGTTTTTTACCATGAATACTGAAGGTTCTGTCACACTGACTTTAAGAGTGGTGACTCCCTTGAAATTCTATTTGATTGACATACTCAAGTACGGAAGGCAATCATAATAAAGCATATAAATTCGGACTATTACCGCATCAGAAAAATATAGAATTCTTGAACATATTCTCAGTTCTGATATTGTAAATTTCCTTGAGACGGAAGAAACTTCTGTCCATGTATCAGCATTGCTTTAGGAAGCATTACAGTTGCGTGCTATGGATGAAGAGCAACAGGCAGATTGCATATTTCTCAATTTTCGAAAGACACAGTGTCACACTACAGATTGCTAACGAAGGTACGGGACTGTGGAATAGGTACCAAAAATACGTGAGTGGCTCGAAGACTACTTAAGTAATAGATCCCAGTACATTGTTCCGGATGGCGACTGTTCATCAGAGACTAGAGTCTTGTCAGGAGTGTCCAAGGAAAGTATGATAGGACGGTTATTATTTTCTTTCTACGACGGTTGAAACTTGAATAGTGGCAACACTGCTGTGGAGACAGTATGCGATAAATCTACAATTGACGCTGATAGCACACGTTGTTGACATACGTACTTTACCTCCGAGCAAATGAACTCGCCCGTCCCACTCATCGGCGTGCGCACAATCGAGGGAAACACATTCACTTGTTGGCGTGCGGTATAACGCTAGGGTGTCACTATGTTTTCGAAACAGGAACAACGGTGTTGGATCAAGATTGAATGTGCCAGAGGTCGTACAGCACGACAGTGTCATCAAGGTCTTCAATAGGTGTGCGGGGTATCGGCATAGTGATTCTCGTGTACGACTGTGACGGTGTTATCCTAATGCATTACGTTCGTCCAAGGCAGACCGTCAATGCACATTATCGCTGTTCATTTTTGGAGCACCACCTGCGACCAGCTTTGTGAAAGAAGTGGTAACATTTTCTGATGAATCCACCCATCATTATGTACGACAATGCGCTGGCGCTTACAGCGCAAGAAATGGCTACACGCCGCGGCGGAGCGGCTGAGCGCATTGAGACGCTATGCTACCATGCGCGAGGCCGTTCCCCGTCGGGGGTTAGAAACCCCCCTCGGGCATGAATGTCTTTAGTATAAGGTAGTAGTTCATAAGTAGTTTGTAAGTTTAGGGACTGATGACCCCGCAGTTAAATCCCTTAAGCTTTACAAACATTTGAACATTTAATTGTGGCTACACTGTTTGTTCGATGGGACTGGGAAGTACTGTACCAACCACCATACTCTTCGGACTTTAGTTCTAGTGACTTTGATTTGATTCGGAAAATGAAAGAACCGCTTTGCGACATTCTCTTCAGAACTGACCCCCCAAGAGACCCCCAAAGGGTCCCACAGCTCCTTTAATGGTACGTGAGTGGCGCTCACGGGTTCCCGATCAATTGCAGCCTTTTTCAAGCTCTCCCAGGCTGCAATACATATCTCGGTTCCCCTCCTTCCTGCCCTAATCCCTCCCCGCTTCCCAATCATTTCCCCTCTCTAGGTGTTACCCTTTAAGACGGTGCTGCTGTTCCTTAGGTTCTTATTGTGGTCTTAACGAGTTTGCCCTGTTTGCCCTTTCACCTTTTTTTTTTTTTTTGTGAATTTAGTGTGAGCCAATTGGGAAAGAACACTACGTAGCACCCGCGGCGTGGATCCCCATCCCTTCCTTTCTCCCTCCCTTCCTCGCTGTAGCCCCCTAACCCCATTAGGTGCTAAGCACATACAACATGGTACGTATCTGTTTATATTTAGAGCTTCAAGTGAGCCAATGTTACAGTGACAACGATACAGAGTGGCGAGAGTAGTTAAAATAGCTGTGATCGATCGTCATTTAACATTCCCTGGAAGGAGTATATTGGTCGTTTCCAGCGACATCTATTACTCAGTACCGAATTCTATCTAGAGATGCACCACCTTTATACCGCAACCCTTATTTAATCCGACAAAATTTGCAGGCCACAGTAAAGGATTTCATAAACTAACATTTAGCGAATGGTAATATAGAGGAAAGTTCTAGTTTTCATAACGCTGGGGTCGTAGTCGTTCCGAATAAGTGTAAGAGTGGTTGAAGGAAATTTAGATTTTTTTCGACTATCACATCTAAGTAGCAAAAAAATTACACATGATGATTACTCAATTCGGACTACAACGATTACATCAATCTAAGTCTTTTTTACTCTAGAGCTTAGCAGTGGGTACCATCAAATCCAAATAGCGCAGAAGACCGACCAAATACAGCATTTTGGTTTCCTTGGAGACGTATACAGTATCAGACAATGCAATTCGGTTTATGGACCGCGCCTTCTGCGTTTGAAAGACCGTTGAACGGGGTATTGAGACGCTAGGAACTTCGCCAAAGCCTTGTGTGTTTGGACCATGAAACTGTATTTCCGAAAGATCTGGAATGTCATGTACATCGGTTACGAGAAGGTTTTACTAGGTTACGAGATGCACAATTATCGTTAAGTGTTGAGAAGTGTTAGTTTGTCATGGAAGAAGTAGATCATTTAAAACATGTAATATGTAAGGAAGATGTAAAGACAGACCCTAGGTTAATTAGCACTGTGAAGGATTTTCCCGTACTGACGACTGTGAAGAAATTGCAAGCATGGTTTGGTTTCTCGAAGCATTGTAGGAGGTTCGTAAATGGGTACACAGCGATAGTGATTTCACTGACAAAACGTCTGATCAAAAGGGATGAAATTTGTGTGGACAGACCACTCTTTCGAAAGGTTAAAATAAGCATTAGTAAGTACCCCTGTGTTAGTCTCTCTAGATGTTGAGAAGGAATTTATTTGATCTTGTGGGCATTTAACCTCACGGTGGTAGTTATTTTGGTTCAAGTAATTGATGGGATTGAGCACCCGGTCACCCGGTAGCTTATGTATTTAGCCAGATGAAGCGAACAGAGCAGAATTATTCAACGACAGAAAAGGAAATGCTGGGTTTGATTTATGAGATCACTAACTTTTTTTTTTAGGATGAGTGAGTTTGATTACTAAGTTCAACACAAACCTGGGGAAAGTCACTGATACACAGATTATTTGAGCCGTAAAGTAGTAGCAATTGAAGTCATAGGCCAAAGTCTGGTGACAGTGGTTAATATTTCTCGACATAGGAACTGGACAATCAATTAGAATTCATTGGGAAAGCATACTCGCCTTAGTCGATTTCAGTAAAAAATTATATACATGTTAGACCTTACAGGGGAAGCGTCATACGAGGAAACAAGGGTGGTATAAAGTACTTTTATTGGCAGCTCCTACGACACAAAGGTAAGGAATGATCATTTGCTATAATCGCTGAACAAAATCCCGCGACTGTACGGCATAAAACATTTCCATATTGTGGATATGAAAGATGGTTCAAGCTTTCACTCAGAATTAAATGTGTGAAATATGTAATGGGAATTTTTGTTTCACAGCATAAATGAACTGTTTATTGAACTGTTTCGTACCTAATAGGTTGGCATTCCAGAATATGAGAACACTATTAGAAAAAGCCTAAGTAGTATTTTAAATTCGAATGTCGGTTTCTTTGATTGTTACGCTTTCACGCTTTAAGTACTAAACCAATAATCATTCAATTATGCATACACTTTGTCAGGGGTACAGAAGAGGACGTAACATTTGAAACAGGAAAAAATATTATTCAGACTGGCATGAATAAATTGCAACAGGATGCCTGGATTACATTAAAAGAGAGGTGTGGTTTCTGGGAGAAAATCATTCTTGGAAAAAAAAATCTGTTTTCTAGTTACTGTTGGTACATCTTAAAATGGTGTGTGCCAAAGAGTACCTTACGACAAACTTGTACACCGTTTGACCGATCATCAACGTGATAGTAGTCACATATGTTTCCATGGAGGTTTTTCTGCTTTGAAATACACCCCATGGCGCATGGCGGACAGTACCTTGCAATTAACCTCGACTCCATTTCCTAGATTACCATGACATTTGGCGTGTATATATATGTGGGTTGGGGGGGGGGGGATTTGCGCGCTCGTGCTTTGCAGCGTAATTCCTCACATGCCAGGGATAAAAAAGTCTCTTAGAAAATTTCGTCTTGCACAAATATCCGGTAGTAAATGGGTGTCGAAGATGGAGATGGGCGTATGATCCTTACGTCAGGCGTGTTTGCGAACTACACAAATACACCAACAAACGTCTGGGAGACGTAGAAGGCGTCTTGAGGAACCAAATAAGCATAGAAACCCAGAAACGACATTCAACGACGGTACGGAGAGTCCAAAGTTTCAAGCACTGCCGCTTGGTGCTACACATTCCATCCTACAACTTGGGAGCTCTGTTAGTGTAGTTGGATGACGTTTTAGGGCGCACACAGGTATCTCAATTTCCCACGTCCACTTACTACCGGAAATATGCGCAGAACGAAATTTTATGAGAGGCTTCTTTTGATGGTGGCATTTGAGGAATCGCGTTGTGATGCCCGTGTGCGTGAATTTCGCTTCACCCTGTATACATACAGGGAAGATGGATATGGACCGGCCTGCCACGATGTCCGAGGAGACTGAGGCGCTCCAGTCACGGTCTGCACGGAAACTACGGTCGGGGGTTCGAATCCCCCCTCGGGCATGGATATTTGTGACGTCTTTAGTATAAGGTAGTTGATAAGTAGTTTGTAAGTTTAGGGACTCATGACCCCGTAGTTAAGTCCCATAAGCTTAACAAACATTTGAACATTTGATATGGACAGAGAGAGGGAAAAATGTTTAAATAGTTTGTAATTCTATCGGACCAAACTGCGTGGTCATCAGTCCGTAGCTTGCAAACTACTTAAACTAAGGTAAACTACCCTAAGGACAACACACACACACCCATGCCCCAGGGAGGACTCGAACCTCCAGGGCGAGCAACCGCGCGCTCCGCACCGAGACGCTTTAGACCGCTCGGGTACTCCACCGCGGCAAGAGAGTGGAAAGAGGATATCTACATCTACATAGATACTCTGCAAATCACATTTAAGTGCCTGGCAGAGGATTCATTAACCACTTTCATAACTTTTCTCTACCGTTCCATTCTCTAATAGCGCGCGGGAAGAAAGAACACCTAAATCGTTCCGTTTTCGATCTGATTTCTCTTATTTTATTCGGATGGTCATGTCTCCCTAAGTAGGTGGGTGCTAGCAAAATATTTTCACATTCATAAGTAAAAGTCGGTGATTGGAACTTCGCAAACAGATCACGCCGCAATGAATAACGTCTTTCTTTTAATGATTTCCACCCCAATTCGTGCAACGTTTCCGTGACGCTTCCCCCCCCCCCCCCCCCCCGTAACGTGATAAAACAAAACAAGCTGCCCTTCTCTGAACCTTCTCAATATCTTCTGTCAGTCCCACCTGGTGAGGGTCCCACAAGGGGCAACAGTACTCCAGGAGAGGACGCACAAGTGTGATGTAGGCAGTCTCTTTGGTGGAGCTGGTGCATCTTCGAAGCGTTCTGCAAATGAAAGCTAACCTTTGATTCGCCTTCCCCACAATATTTTCTATGTTTTCTCTCCAGTCCAAGTTGTTCGTAATTGTAACTCCTAGGTATTTGGTAGAATTTACGACCTTAAGGTTTGACTGATTTATCGCGTAATTGAAGTTCAGTGGAATTCTTTCAGTGGTCATGTGTATTACTTCACACTTTTCTTTATTTAGTGTCAATTGCCAATTTTCGCACCAAGTAGAAATTTTGTCTAAATCGCTTTGCAGTTGCTTTTGATCCTCTGTTGACTTCACTAACCGATAAACGACAGCATCATCCGCGAACAGTCTAAAGGAGCTATTCAGATTGTCTCCTAAATCGTTTATAAACACGAGGAAGAGTAGGGGACCTATAACGCTTCCCTGTGGAACGCCTGATATCACTTCTGTTTTACTCGATGACTTACCGTCAATTACAACGAACTGTGTCCTTTCTGATAGGAAATCGTGAATCCAATCGCACAATTGGGAAGATATTCCATAAGCACGCAATTTCATTAGAAGCCGCTTGTGGGGTACAGTATCAAAAGCCTTCCGGAAATCCAGAAATATGGAATCGATTTGAGATCCCTTGTCGATGGCACTTAACACTTCATGTAAATAAAGGGCAAGCTGTGTTTCGCAAGAGCGATACTTTCTGAATCCGTGCTGACTATTGGTTAATAGGTCGTTCTCTTCGAGGTAGTACATAATATTCGAACAAAGTATATGTTCCAAAATCCTACTGCAAATCGACGTCAATGAGATAGGCCTGTAATTTTGGGGATCACTCCTATTGCCTTTCTTGAATATTGGAGTAACTTGGGCAACTTTCCAGTCTTTGGGTACAGATCTTTCGCTGAGTGATCGGTTGTAAATTATAGCTAAGTACGGAGCAATTGCATCAGCATACTCTGAGAGGATTCTAGTTGGTATACAATCTGGCCCGGAAGATTTATTTTTGTTTAGTGACTTAAGTTGTTTTACTACTCCAGGAAGATCTACTTCTAAGTTTCGCATGCTGGCATCTGTTCTTGGATTGAATACTGGACTGTTCACTTCGTCTTCTTTGGTGAACTAATTTCGGAAAGCTGTGTTTAGTAATTCTGCCTTAGCAGTACTGTCGTTGGTAGTATTACCATTGCTATCGCGTAGTGAAGGTATTGTTTGTGTTTTGCCGCTAGTGTACTTCACATATGACAAGAATTTCTTTGGATTTTCTGCAAGATTACGAGACAGGATTTCGTTGTGGTAACTACTATAGGCTTCTCGCATTGATGTCCTCGCTAGGTTGCGTGTTTCAGTAAAAAATTGCCAGTCTTGTGGGTTCTGTGTCTTTTTAAATTTTCCATGCGTTTTTCTTTGTTTCTGCAACAGTGATCTGACCAACCGAAAGTCTGAAATGGAGAGAAAAAGGGTGAGGGGATGGGGGAGAGAGGAGGAGGAGATTTGTCTATAGAGGGGGAGAGAAGATAGGAGATTGACAGAGAGCGGAGGAAAGAAGCAACAGCTAGGTAAAGGCTTAGAGGGAAGGTAGAGGAAGATGAGGAGACGGTAGCCCATGTAGATTGAGAGGGACGAGGACATAAATAAAAAGAAATTAAAGGAATTTCTGAATGGCAACTCCTACAATGTAGATGAATTTTAGATAAAACTTAAAAAATAAATAAATTTTTTTAAAAAATTAACAAAAAAATGTAATAAAAATCCTAAATATATTGATTGTCAAGTGTAGCCAACATTTACTAGACTGACACGTTCCACATCATTACGAAATGTCGTATATATGATCTATGGAACAAGTATTAATCTAATCTCATCTCATCTTATCTATTCAGAGTCGGGGAAGAAAGAAGAGACGGACAGAGGACAGAAGTTATGGTGAGATAGACACGGAGAGCAGTAAAGAGTTGGTGGACGAACAGAAAATAGGGGAAATTAAATGTCCGTGCAATGCCGCATACTTACAATCACAAAGCTGCATTTCATAAAATTGTATACAGATTTAAACAAGTATTAAGACAGAGTCTTCCGGGAAGTATTTTTTTATATAAACAATGTCAACTTTTAAACAGTAATCTATGTATCAGATCCGTACTCCACCTGTATTTCACAAAATTTGCTTAGCTACAAAAGTCATTCAATACGGTGGAATACACTCGTCCGCTTGTGCACTATTACGTGTTTCAGATCCTGTCGACATGACGAGCTGGCGCACAGCGTCAGAGGGCTGGCTGCCTTTGCTCGCTGGGAGCTGTGTGCGCGCCGGAGTGCAAAGGCAGCCGGGGAGCGGGCGGCTGGCGGCTGCGCCCTTTGTGCGCTGACAGCCGATGCCGCGGATCGCGTGACGCCCGCCGCCGATAGCCGCCGCTTCACAGCTTATCAGTTATTTATTTACTGAGAGGCTCAGGTGAACAAGAAGCACTCAAGCCACAAGGGTTGGTGGTCGCCCCCACGTCACTTTTCAAAAACAACAGTTGACTGTGAATCCTGTATCCGGAATTACGAATCGGGTAAGAGCTCAGCTCTCCGAACTACACACGACCAATCGAATAACCTTCAAACCTGTATAACCGTTTGATATTTATGAGAGGTCACCACTAGCATCTACTGTAAAGACTGACTCAAAGAAGTATTTCTAAAGTGTTGAAATGTTTGTAATTCTAAGGCACCAAACTGTTGAGTTCATCGGTCCCTAGCCATACAAACTACATAAACTAACTTACGCTAAGGACAAAACACACACACACACACACACACACACACACACACACACACGCACACACACTCATATATATATATATATATATATATATATATATATATATATATATATATATAAGCCCGAGGAGGACTCGAACCTACGACGGGAGCGACGACGCAATCCGTGACATGGCAAAACACAAACGATACCCTCACTACGTGATAGTAATGGCGATCCTGCCGATGACAGCGATACTAAAGCAGAGTTACTAAACATAGCTTTTAGAAAATCATTCACCAAAGAAGACGAAGATTTCGAATTACGAACAGAGGCCGTAATGAGTTACGCAGAAGTAGATATTATCGGAGTAGTGAAGCAACTAAAATCACTTAACAAGAACAAGTCTTCTGGTCCGGTTTGTATACCAATTAGATTTCTATCTGATTATGATGAAGCGATAGCTCCTTACTTAACTGCATTATACAACCGCTCTCTCAATGAAGGATTTGTACCAAAAGATTGGAAAGTTGCACAGGTCACACCTACATTCAAGAAAGGCAGTAGGATTAAGCCATTAAACTACAGGCCTATTTCATTGACTTCAATTTACAGCAGGGTTTGAAACATATACTGTATTCAAATATTATGAATTATCTCGAACAGAATGATCTATTGGCCCAAGGTCAACATGGATTTAAAAAATATCGTTCATGCGAAAGACAACTAGCTCTTTACTCACAGGAAGAGATGTGTACTATCGACAAGGGTTCGCAAATTGATTCCGTATTCCTTGATTTCCAGAATGCTTTTGACGCCGTACCTCACAAACGGTTTTTAATCAAATACGTGGTTACGGTATATCGCCCCAACTTTGCGACTGGATAGGGAATTTCCTCTCAGAGAGGACACACTTCGTAATAATCGATGGTAAGGCGCCGGCCGCGGTGGCCGAGGGGACTGAGGCGCTCCATTCAAGGTCTGCACGGCCACTATGGTCGGAGGTTCGAATCCCCCCCCTCGGGCATGGATATTTGTGCTGTCATTAGTATTAGTTAGTTCATAAGTAGTTTGTAAGTTTAGGGACTGATGAACCTGTAGTTAAGTCCCATAAGCACTACAAACATTTGAACATTTTTTTATGGTAAAGCATAGACTAAAACAGAGGTGATATCGGGCGTTCCACAGGGTAGTGTTATCGGTCATCTGCTGTTCCTTATTTACATAAACGATTAAGGGGAAAATCTAAGTAGCTCTCTTACGTTGTTTGCAGATGACGCCGTCATTTACCGTCTAGTAAAATCATCTGAAGATCAAAACCAACTGCAGAACGATTTGAATAAAATATCACTATGATGTAAAAATTGGCAGTTGACTCTAAATAATGAGAAGTGTGAAGTCGTCCACATGAGTACGAAAAGAAATCCGTTAAACTTAGTTTACATGATAAATCAATCAAATGTGAAGGCCGTAAACTCCACAAAATACCTAGGCATTACAATTACTTCTGACTTAAATTGAAAAAAAAAAAAAAACCACGTAGATAATATCGTGGGAAAGGCGAACCAGAGTCAGCGTTTTACTGGCAGAATCCTTAAAAGATGCAACAGAACTACTAAAGAAACTGCATACACTACGCTTGTCCGTCCTTTTATGGAGTACTGCTGCCCAGTGTGGGATCCTTAGCAGCTGGGTTTGACGGAGGACATCGAAAGAGTCCAATGTAGGGTAGCTCGTTTCGTATTGTCAGGATACTTGGGAGACAGCGTTACGGAAATGATACAGGATCTGGGATGGGAATCATTACAACAACGGCGCTTATCGCTGCGGCGTGGGCTACTTACTAAACTCCAATCGCCAACATTCTCCTCCGAATGCGAAAATATATTGTTGACTCCCACTTACAAAGGTAGAAATGATCATCATAATAAAATACGAGAAATCAGAGCCCTAACGGAGAGATTCAGGTGTTCATTCTTCCCGCGCGCTATTCGAGAATGGAATGGGGGATAAAATAGTATATCGGTGGTTCGATGAACCTTCTGCCAGGCACTTAAATGTGATTTGCAGAGTATCCCATGTAGATGTAGATGGCGCCTCTGACCGCGCGGAGAGATATTTCTTGTCAATAAAAAAGGTATTGCGGTAGAGTGTGAGAGTAACGACCATAGTGATGTCAGTGCAGTGCTATGTGCGCAGTGAAACCTGTGAGACACACGTCGCAGCTAATTGTCCCTGATGCGATGACACAGTGGCGTTTTCCGTATTGTGCTGCAACTTTTCTCTGGATGGAGGCACATGTGGCTCTTGCAGATATGTGGCCATGACCTTGCCGAAAAATTAATTACGCGTAACTTTAACGTCTACAAAATGTTAAATATATTTGCAAACACTTCTCTATCTACTAATGCAATGTCCGTGTTGCCGGCCGCGGTGGCCGAGAGGACTAAGGCGCTCCAGTCACGGTCTGCACGGCCACTACGGTCGGGGGTTCGAATCCCCCCTCGGGCATGTATATTTGTGCCGTCCTTAGTCTTAGCTAGTTCATAAGTAGTTTGTAAGCTTAGGGACTGATGACCCCGTAGTTAAGTCCCATAAGTTCTACAAACATTGGAACATTTTCTGAATGTCCGTGTTTATCAATGGAAAAATAGAATTATCTTTCCGACCTTCGTGTATGTTTTCATTGATAAAAAAACGGAAATTATACAACGTATTTAATATCAGTATGTATTTAGAGAAACCGGGGATGGACAAAGAGAGAAAGGATAAGAAAAGTACTAACGCAAGGCTCGGGCAGGGCTGTGTGTTTTGTCAAAAAAGTTCAAATGTTTGTTAAGCTTATGTGACTTAACTGCGGGGTCATTAGTTCCTAAACTTACAAACTGCTTATAAACTAACTTGTAGTAAAGACAACACAAACATACATGCCCAACGGAGGATTCAAACCTCCAACGGGGAACGGCCGCGCGCATCGGAGCATAGCGCCTCAATGCGCTCGGCCACTCCGTCGCAGCTGCGTGTTGCCCTTTGCATATGTTTAAGTAGTTTGTCAGTCTAGGGACTGATGACTACTGCAGTTTGGTCACATAGCTTTTTAAAACATTTTATTTTTTAAAAAAATTAATAAGTCAGATGAACTTTAATTAATAAATAAAAATCCGGGTAACTCCGGGTTTTCAGCTAGCTACAAATCTGTCTAAGAAATATTTGAAATACTGACTGTGTAAGGTACTATGGCACACCGAAAGACACCAAAGATATTTTCTGCTTTCTATCACCATCAAACACAACCGTTTTTACTCCGAAATTGGCATAAACTCAAACAGGGAGAAAGAACTAGCATGATTTCCAGCAAAACTGACGAAACAATTGGTAGGAAGTCGTTGGATATCAATTACTTTGCCTGTTTACTGTGTAAATATATGTTATGGAATACACTGAACTCTCGTTCAGTACAATGAAAGAAGTCCAAAGATATATGCAGCGGCTCTCACTCAGATATCTGTACCACTGCTCCTCCTCTACAAGTGTATGATTGAATTTTTATTCAGAAATGGCTTCCCTGGTGTTGAAATTACAAGTAGCCTCATACAAGCAAGTAGGTAAAACCTTATTGCGTAGGTAAATTTTAATGGATTTATGTATTAGCAATAATTCAGTGCCAACTTCTAATCATCAGTATTAACCAATCTGAACGAAATTTTTGCAGTAAGTAGTCTTGATGTGTTTGCATACCTCTACGCATTAAAAGTATCAAGCATTTATCGTCATATTTAAGTACCAATAATTAAAGAAAATTTAAGGTTGAAGAAGAAGAATTAAAAGATTAGTGTTTAACGCCCCGTCGACAGCGTGGTCTTTAGAGACGGAGCTTACGCTCGGGGGGTAGTTTGGGTAAGGATAGGGAAGGAAATCGGCCGTGCCCTGTGAAAGGAACCATCTCGGCATTTGCCTGAGTGATTTAGGGAAATCACGGAAAACCTAAATCTGGATGGCCGGAGGTGGATTTGAACCACCATCCTTAAGGTTGAAATTAGAAATAAACACAAAAAGCAAGTAATTAATATTTCTCGTAAGATGAAAGCACAGAACCGTTGAACTGTCTTGTGAATATACCTACAAAATCTTCCGTGTGCAGACTGTGGCGTGAGAACCAAAAGTTAGTTTACTGGAATACCATTCAGAACATTTTAAAAATTCATAGCTCGAAAAACAGTGATGTTATGTTCTTAAAACATTGGTTGTTGCTACATCTTTACATTTCAAAATTACGTTGCTATTGGCAAATTAGAAGAAGAGCTAAATTTTTGGGCGAGGTCTCCCTTTAAACTCTTCGCTGTCTATACTGAATATAAGGCTACGACGAACCTAATTATGATCTATCGCCTGTGGACGGCACAACATTTGCAATTCTCCTGCGCTTGCACTCGGCCGTGCTGTGCTACGTAACGACATCGGACCGTTCCATTTTACCGCGAGCTCTCACAGCGCAGACGGCTTTCGACCCCAAAGCTACCTGCGGTGGACTGTCCGGTGTACACTACTTGTGGAACACACTGTTCACTACCTCCAGTGTCCGGGTCTCTGGGCAAGTGTGAACACTTTCCGCCTCTAGGCAAGTGTCACTCTGGGCAACTGTCACAAACTCGCTAGACAGAGCTGGCACCACAACTCCTCGCTCACGTCTTCCAATTGAGTTACTGGGAACAGAAAATGGGCTCTGACGCCATGATCAATCACTTGCTAGATGCGTTTGTTCGGGCTCAGATCTGAAGAGTTGGAGCTAGAACATCTATTCCAACTCGCCACTGCGTTCCTCTAGGCACTAAATCAAATGTTGAAATATGTGTGACCCTGAGGGACCAAACTCCTGAGGTCATCGGGCCCTAGACCTAAAAAAGTACATAGAGTAAATTACGTTAGGGACAAAATGGACCTATGGCTAAGGAAGGACTGGAACCTCGGATGGGGAGCAGCAGCACAATCTGTTTTTGTTTGTTTGTACAGCTTATGGGACTTAACTACGGGGTCATCAGTCCCTAAACTTACAAACTACTTATGAGTTAGCTAATCCTAAGGACGGCACAAATATCCATGCCCGAGGGGGGATTCGAACCCCCGACCGTAGTGACCGTGCAGACCGTGACTGGAGCGCCTCAGTCTCCTCGGCCACCGCGGCCGGCGCACAATCTGTGGCGTGGCGCCTTAGACCACATGGTCATTACCACAAACAACTGCATCACACTCTTTACCTTCTGACAAGGCGCGTTACCTTGATATAAAAAGCCTCTGCCATTGGGAAACACGATACTCATGAAGGAGCGGGATGAGCTGATGAAGCAGGCCAGGGCAAGAGTGTGAGTGCCCATCATAAACTACATCACTTGTTTGAGAGAATATAACTGAAAAGTGTAAAGTTAGTCAAATTAAGTGGGAAAATTGTTGTTCCTTCTTAGACCTGTCAGACTGTCGTCTTAATCCAAATTAGTAATTGTAGTTTAATACATCTTCATATTTCACTTTTAAAACAATCGCATTTCACTTATATTTCCAGCATCTTTTTTTCTGAAATTGAGAGGTGGATGCCCATCTACCATTATTATTTCTCGAATTCAGTTCAGTCTACTTCCATAATTGTTTGATTGGGTTCCTTATGTGATATTCCAAAGGTGAAATATTCAGAGCAAGGCATTTTTGTGAGGAAAAAGGCAATCTTGTTTGGCCACGGTGGTGTGTGACCAAGGGGCCCAATCTTCAATGTGTCGGCGAGTGGAGGAATAATGTTTTTGTAGAAGTCAGCAAAGGAAATACTGGACCGGTCTTTTATGGCATTACTTGGCACAGCAGCCCCTCAAGACTACATGGGGTAAGGCCCCTTCACTATTGAGAGTAGCGCTGTGTAGGAGAAGAAAGACTGTAAAACTTTCCTCCAACATTCCTGAGCTGAGGAACAAGGCAGACGCCTGTTTTGTGCGAAACGTCTAAATGCATCGCGTTCTCCCATTGAGAAATATAATTTTACAAGGCGAAATCGGTCTAGTATGTTTTCAAAAGGAGAACTCTGCACCGGTCCCTCCACCACATTCACGAGGAGAAAGTTTGTTTTCTAAAAAGATAAAAAAAAAATCAAATGTTAGTGAAGCTAAAAGGACTTAACTACAGGGTCATCAGTTCCTAAACATACAAAATACTTATGACCTACCTTATACTAAATACAGCAGAAACAACCACGCCCGAGGGGGGATTCGAACCCACGACGGAGAACGGCCTCGCGCATTATAACATAGCGCCTCAATGCGCTCGGCCGCTCCGCCGCGGCCCAAAGAGATAGCACGTTGGGAAGATAACATATGGCGCTGGGATGGCTAATTCCGAAGGAGGCCAATGTAGGTGGTTTTTTAAAGGACTTCAAATTCCACCACGAATGGCCCTGTTTGCGTGTTTTGGTACGAACAGCGAGAAGAGAAAATGTTTTTAGAGCTTATGGGACTTAACTACGGGGTCATCAGTCCCTAAACTTACAAACTACTTACGAACTAGCTAATACTGACGACGGCACAAATATCCATGCCCGATGGGGGATTCGAACCCCCGACCGTAGTAGTCGTGCAGACCGTGACTGGCGCGCCTCAGTCCCCTCGGCCACCACTGCCGGCGAAAAGCGAGAAGGCGTGGGCAAGATGCAAGGTAGGGGAGGGGGAGCCAGAGCTAGGAAAACGAAGAGTCGTATATGATTGAATTTTGACAGTTTTCGATATCAGTCATCAGAGTGCATCGTTCTCACTAGTCGGTGCTCGGAATCTTGTGGTTCATTAGTTTTTGTGAGACTGTAGGGTCTGGCCCACACTCGAGAGAGAGAGAGAGAGAGAGAGAGAGAGAGACAGAGAGAGAGAGCTGCGAAAAAATTGCAGAGGAGATTACATATCGCGCTTCCACAGGGTGTGGGCACGAGGACTTCGCGCTTCATCTACGAACGTGGAGGACGACGAACAAAAGAACACTTATTTCGTTTAACTTGAACTTGTAGGCTTGGTGCAAACTTCGGAGATTGTTCGGAAGCTTGAACTTGAGCTGAGAGTTCTAGTAAAGCGAAAATAAGGTCAGCCCCTCTTATTAGTAGCACCGACGCTCTAATTACGACTTGCTCAACATTCTGGAGTCACCTTTGGCCTTCAGTAATTCACGTGTACCAGTATACGCAGTCTGAATTGGCACCAACTTTGCAGAATTGTTTGAGGTCTTTGGCACTGCGAATTATCGGGAACCCACAGGCTGATTTTAGGAAGTAATAGCTACCGATTTTCGGAGAAAGACCTTGTTTCGTGGCCGCGAATATTACAGCAATCACATTCAGGCGCCACTACGCAGCTGTTCACCAAGATCTCGCCGCCATACTACGTTTGGGTAAATACCGCCTGCTCACGCCTGCAACAGACAGGAATTGCATCGGATTTCGAACCTTTCGGGGAGAAGTCGTCAAATATAAACCTGCACTGAATATTCCGGACGTACTGTATTTTGAATGGTTGATTACGAAACGTTAACAAAATATCGAACTTTTTAGGGATTGGTTTGACTGGCCGGTCAGTAGTGTAGGAACTATGTCACTGTAATCATATCTATGTAAACATCAGCAGTAGGAGTAATAAATCATTTGTGTCTGTTACTATTTTTTGTCTTGATCTAATTTTCAATCATTATATTTGTATATCAGATAGATTTATGAAACATCTTGAGATAAGATTGTGTTCCACATTACAGGGTCAAAGCTGAATTTCAGCATCTTAATATTAAACTTGTCAGTGTAATCAGATGATGAAAACATAATTTACTATTCATAAAGAAGGTGGGATTTTCAGGACTTTGAGGGTCAGCCACAGCCTCTCATCTCATTTCCATAACAATCACCATTCTTAATTCCTGCGACACCTTCCAGAATTATTTCCTTTTTCCCTCCTTACCACCCGTACATTCATTTCCCATAACCCAAACCTTCGTCGGACCCTGGCACGGATGTCAGAACTGTGGAGATTTTGAAAAGGGCAGATTGCGATATCCTTGCACATACAATGCTATATGGATATACAAATTGTTGGCGCACCTCTTATTTGTAGGTTATTATATTTGTCTTTCAGGTATTCATATATTTGCATGTTGGTGGCTTCTGCATCACTTTATGTGTACGTTCCGTGGTGACTTCTGTGTATTTTCTGTGTTGTTAACAACGTTGTTAATCAATGTTGAAGATTTTGATGGTAAATTTGTTAAAGTGTCATTGTAACTCTCGTACAATTAGTAAATTGACCAGCTTACGTGGGGAATCAGATCCGTTCATGTCACTGGACTCGTGATGTACAAGTGTGCTGAGTAGAACTTGGGTCACAGGATAGTATGAGATAGTGTAATTACGGCTTCCTTACAATAAATTAATGCTGACGCGAAACCGGGCTAAAATATTGAGCAATCAGACTAGTTTTATACGCGATAACAAGAGGGAATCGACATGTATATATATGCGACAGACCATTCCGATTCAGTGTAGATAAAAATTGGACGCAGGTATTAGGAATCATGAAATTATGAATGACGAAAGCACCGAAAGTGAAGAATCGGGATAGTCTAACCAAAGTGTACTATCCGCAGTTGTTTTGCAGGTAATGCAACAATTACTGGAAGAAAGTAGAAAACAAACACAGCATACTAGAAAACTAGTTGATTGGATTGCGCAGGTAAATAGGAAACAAGAAGACGAGATATACTAAACTATCACTAAAGGTTTGGAATAGGTTAGCGCTAACATTAGCGGAGTAAAATTGGAAGTAGAAGTCGTAAAGAAACAGCGGTAGATGCAAAGAAAGACGCTCGGGTTGCAAGACTAGAAGCAATCGGCGCAAGAAAACCTGCGATAGTAGCAAACCGGGAAGCGAAGAAGATGCATAAAGAAGTGACAGACATAATAACTATTTTCGAAACCATAAGAGAAGAAGATAAAAGCGTAATTCAAGAAACAAAGGAGAATTTAACGGAGAGAGGAAAAGAGATCGAAGAGATTAGGAAAAAAACAAGCCGAAATCGTTGACATACTAGATGAACAAACGCACGTCACATCAGGGCAAAATGAGCTGACTTGTGACGTGCGCGATACGCAACGGCAAGTACAACAGATTAGTGCAGATTCATCGGGTACCTCTCGTCCCGCGACAGAGATATGTTCGGAGCAGATCACGCAACCGGGACACAACGCCGCAACCCGGGGATGGAAATGTAAAGGGCAAAATTATCCCGAGTGTGTCCTACTGACAGGAAAATATGCTTGTAATATGGACCTGCCGAGGCCGCAGTGCACGAAGGCCATAGGAAAAAATCTGCTGCCGTCTTTGATGGATTGAGTGTTGTCTACGGGAACCAGTTGAAACTAGGATTGCCGGCCGCGGTGGCCGAGGGGACTGAGGCGCTCCAGTCACGGTCTGCACGGCCACTACGGTCGGGGGTTCGAATCCCCCCTCGGGCATGGATATTTGTGCCGTCCTTAGTCTTAGCTAGTTCATAAGTAGTTTGTAAGCTTAGGGACTGATGACCCCGTAGTTAAGTCCCATAAGTTCTACAAACATTTGAACATTTTTGAAACTAGGATTACTCACAGCAATACAGCGTCTGTGAGGCAAGAATTAGGACAAATGGAATTATCCGTTTGAAGTGGAAGTTGCGTTGATGCTTTCGATTGGAAGCATCTCCTCTCGGTACAAAAGTTCCACGAATACAGAGATTCGAACAACGCGCTTCATCCGAAATCTTTCATTGCGCAGTTCAAAAATGTGTTACTAGCATCTTGTCCTCCGATTCCGATTAGATTTCGTTTGTGGACACATGCAAGGAAACGAAGCCAAGCATATGAGGTCGATTGCAGAGTGCTGCATGTCATATGAACAATTTCGTATAACCTTTTTATCCATTTACTGTTCACAACAACCACAGGAGATATTTAGGAAGGAAGACGAAAGGAACCATCCTTCAATGAATACGGTCAACAACCCAATAGAAGTTTCACTCCAATTGACACTACTCTAATTATTACAACTGCTCAACCTGTAAAAAATTTATAAAATTAAAAAAAAAAAAAAATCATCCGTGGAAAACATAGCATCTCATGGTATTTTGCATCTAAAGCCTAAATGGCCTAAAATAATTTGTAGCTAATAATAACGGGACTTTAGTGATATTCTGCAAACTTAATAGTCCCCTATAACTCTCAACAACAACCAGTGGCTAACAGTTTTCTGGGGAGGTGATAAGCTACCACAAACTGAACGAATCGATCCGTGACTCATTCTGGAAATTCGTAAACCTACATCGAACGGAAAACTTCGGCTCTTTCGTAACATTTATATCACTGTGTCACCGTAAATTTTGTACTCGCCCAGTATCTAAGTGTAGAGCACTTAAAATAACTACAAAACATAAGTTTTAAACTTCTGATATAGTCCGTAAAATGTCGACATGCAACGCTAGTTGAATTTGAAAGGAGTACTGTACAGCATATGTAATTGTTCATTGTTCCTCAGGCACTGTAAGCGCGCTATGACGGTGGAGCTGCAGCAACGTGAGGGAGGGTAGCGTACTACCAACACCACCTAGAGACTAGGTGGTGTTGGTATTACACTCGCGGTGCGCCTCAAAGCTGCAAACTTCGTCCCACCAGACGGAGATTCCAAAGCGCATATCCCTCGCTCCTTGGTGTTTGCAACTCTTGACCTGTTACCTCAGAGATGGCTAAGTCGACAAGTCGACTGAATGTACGAACTGGATGAAGGGCTATCCAACACCCGGCAATTTCGGTCACCTACTCATCGCTTGACCGCCACAGACATGTTCCTGGACAATTGACTGCAGACATCCGTAACTGATGTTCAAATGTTTGTACATCTATCGGACCAAACTGCGTGGTCATCAGTCCGTAGCTTACAAACTACTTAAACCTAAGTAAACTAACCTAAGGACAACACACACACACACACACACACACACACACACACACACACACACACACACACACACACATCCAAGCCCCAGGGTGGACTCGAACCTCCACGGCGAGCAACCGCGCGCTCCGCAGCGAGACGCTTTAGACCGCTCGGCTACTCCACCGCGGCCATCCGTAACTGACTAAGCGAGTGAGTACTGAGGAACAGCCTTGAAGCTAACGTGCAAATTACCGGGGCAGGATACTGATTCAAAAAATGCTAAAATGTTTGTGTAGCTATGGGACCTATCTTGCAGTGCTCATTGGTCACTAACCTCACCAACTACTTAAACTAAATTATGCTCACACACACACACACACACAGACACAAACATGCCCGAAGGAAGTCTCGAAACTTCAATGGGGAACGTTTGTGCACTCTGCCTCAAGGCGCCCTAAGACAACCTAGAGACAAGGCCTTACAACAGCCCGTGCTTCGTCATATTGACCAGACAGCGACCGCCAGCTTAACTGGCTGCCCGCTACGAAGAGTAGATAAAAATTCGCTTCACGCTTTTCTGAGTGATAGTCTCCAGTCTTTCAAAACTAAAAATGCGAGTGTAGATCAGTTGTGGCTTACTTTCAAAGATATATCAGTAGCAATCATGAGATTTATACCAAATAAATAAATAAAAGAGAGGGTTGACACTCCGTGCTAAACAAAACAAGTCAGATCACTGTTAAAGAAGCAAAGAAAATCGCATACAAAATTTAAGTAGACACAGAATCCCCAAGACTGGAATTATTTTACTGAAACTCACATCCTAGCGCGGACTTCAATGCGAGAAGCCTATAGCAGTTACCACAACGAAATCCTGTCTCGTAATCTTGCAGAAAATCCAAAGAAATTCTGGTCATATGTGAAGTACACTAGCGGTAAAACACAAACAATACCTTCACTACGCGACAGCAAAGGTAATACCACCGATGACATTACTGCTAAAGGAGATTTGCTAAACACAGCTTTCCGAAATTCTTTCACCAAAGAAGACGAAGTGAACACACCAGAATTCGAACCAAGAACAGCTGACAGCACGTGAAATTTAGAAGTAGATGGTCCTGGAGTAGTAAAACAACTTAAGTCACTAAACAAAAAACTAATCTTCCCGACCAAATTGTATACCAAGAACATTCCTTTCAGAATATCCTGATGCAATAGCACCATACATAGCTACCATATACAACCAATCACTCAGCGAAAGATCCGTACCCACAGACTGGAAAGTTGCCTAGGTCACTCCAATTTTCAAGAAAGGCAATAGGAGTGATCCTCAAAATTACAGACCCATCTCATTGACGTCGATTTGCAGTAGGATTTTGAAACACATACTTTGTTCGAGCATTATGAAGTACCATTATGGAGTACCTATTAACTGATAGTCAACACGGATTCAGAAAGTATCGCTCTTGCGAAACACAGCTTGCGCTTTATTCACGTGAAGTGATAAGCTCCATCGACAACGGATGTCAAATCGATTTCATATTTCTGGATTGCTGGAAGGTTTTTGACACTGTACCGTACAAGCGGCTTCTAATGAAATTGCGTGCGTGCTTATGGAATATCGCCCCAATCGTGCGATTTCACGATTTCCTGTTTCACGATTCCCTATCAGAAATGACACAGTTCATAGTAATTGACGGTGAGTGATCGAGTAAAACAGAAGTGATATCTGGCGTTCCCCAGGGAAGCGTTATTCGTCCCCTACTCTACCTTGTGTTTATAAACGATTTGGAGACAACCTGAATAGATCCATTAGACTGTTCGCGGATGATGCTGTCGTTTATCGGTTAGTGAAGTCAACAGAGGATCAAAAACAACTGCAAAGCGATTTAGATAAAATTTCTACATTGTGCGAAAATTGGCAATTAACACTAAATAATGAAAAGTGTAAAGTAATACACATGACCCCTAAAAGATATCCGCTCAACTTCAATTACACGATAAATCAGTCAAACCTTAAGGTCGTAAATTCTACCAAATACCTAGGAGTTACAATTACGAACATCTTAGACTGGAGGGAACACATAGAAAATATTGTGGGGAAGGCGAACCAAAGGTTACGTTTCATTGGCAGAACGCTTCGAAGATGCATGAGCTCCACCAAGGAGACTGCCTACATCACACTTGTGCGTCCTCTCCTGGAGCACTGTTAACCGGTGTGGCACCCTCACCAGGTGGGACTGACGGAAGACACTGGACACGTCCAGAGGACAGCTCGTGTTATCACGTTACAGGGGGGGAAAGCGTCACGGATATTTACACGTGTTGAAGTGGAAATCATTAAAAGAAGGACGTTATTCGTTGCGGCGAGTTCTATTTGCCAAAATTCAATGACCGACTTTTACTTCTGAATGTGAAAATATTTTGCTAGGATCAGCCTACATAGGGAGACATGACCATCTCAATAAAATAAGAGAAATCAGATCGAAAACGGAACGATTTAAGTGTTCTTTCTTCCCGCATGTTATTAGAGAATGGAACGGTAGAGAAAGGTTATGAAAGTGGTTAATTAACCATCTGCCAGGCACTTAAATGTGATTTGCAGAGGATGTATGTAGATGTAGAACTTTTAAACATTTATCCAGTTGTGGCACAACTCCGAGCGTCAAAGAACTCTACTGCCTGACCGTCACATGTTTTGCATTGAAGTTTGTAAGACACAGTGTGATAAGCTATTAATCTTGAAACATATGCAAAAGCGTCTGTTTTGGCGAATTGTCTAATCAACTTATTGTGTGAAGTATTCATTCATAACAATAGGCCTTCCACATAAAATCAGACTTTCACTACTGATGAGCTGCACGAGGAATTTCCACAGGTTTTGAGATCAGTAGTTTATCACATCATTAATGCGAAACTTCAATGCAAAACTAAATGAATAAATAAAAAAGATCTTTGATGCACGAATAGAAATGCTGGTGCCAGGAATAGACAAATGTTTATTATGACTGTGTTAAAAAGTGAAATTGTGTATTTTGTAGTTTGTGATAAGATTCACGGTTATAAAGAATGTTTCTCTCTCTCCATTACAGATCGGTTGTTTATCTTGGCGAACACTTTCTCGAAATTAAACCCCTCTATTCCTGTGGAAACCACAAATCAAGAATTACACTTAACTAAATACTTGATTCATCTTAACTTTGAACCAGAAATTCGATGTTTTATCATCGTGAGAGGCGCATTCAGTTTCAATTTACGTGTCTCAATCGGTAAAATATTGACACTATTGATAGAGTATTTCGAGGCATAACTACCTGCACATATTTAAAACATTTGTGCTGCAGGAATTAACGATTTAGAGTATTTTCTTACGTGCGAGTAAATCAAATCATTTTCATTAGAAACATAATATTCCAAACTTTAATGAATCGTGTTGGTACGACTGCGTGTGATAATGCGGTGGGGCAGATAAGCGGGAGTCTGCTTGATCTTTTTTGAGGGCTGGCTCAAGGAATTTTGGCGACGGCGTGCGAAAATTTCAGCTGACGCCAACCATTAAGGCCCCCCATCCAACCTACCCCGTTTCCTATACCGTTCCTTGCACCTTCTTCACAGTGTCAATTATCTATGACGCCTAATTTTCACGTATCACAATTACTTGCACGACGAATTCAGTTCGTTCAATACAGTTTACTTACTTTAGCGTCAAAATAAGTTATTCTCTATAATTTTAATGTCTATCGATTGTAGCTTCAACACTGATAAATCAAATTACATTATGGAAAACTTAACAGAAACTATAGGCAAAGAGGAAAAACTAATTTGGATTCGTAGGAAGGAGAATAATGTTGAGTGGAATTCATGGGAGTTCAAAAGGAGCTGTAGGGGAAGACCGCTATCTATTTTTCCGCATATAAACACAAGTTAATAGTAATGTATACTTTTTAAAGTTTGTGGCACATCATTTGGCAGTGCATATTACTGTTATCTGAGAGATACTGCTCATGTAGCTACAGAAACAGAATTGTTCATTTCTGTAGGGTATTGTTAGCTAACGTAGAAAATTCTTATGTGTTGTGTAAGTATATGGTAGAAACTGAGTTGGCAAAATTGTATTAGTAATCTTTGTTATTTTAAAAAGACGCACATATCGTAGCAATATCTAGCAATTAGTTCGTCATCTGTTTACATTAGTGTGGATTATTTCCAGCTATCCACTACACTTGTAAGGGCTCATCTTTGTGGAGAGACTTGAAGCGTGCTGCTCTGTGACAAAACGCGCGAAAATCGTGAGTGTATGTTGACAAGTAGCCTACTCGCTGTTGAGTGACATATTTTGACAGCTACAGATTCGTCTTTGTGAAGGGGATACTCACGGATGGCGGCACCGGACATCTGTCAGACGGGCATGTGGCTGGTCGCGAGTCTATGATCAACTGGCTGCGAAAACCCGAGCGATTATAGACCGAATGGCGGAAAGCGAGTGTGCCTGTTTGGCCTTGGTGAAATACGCAAAAAACTACTTACAATTAATAATTACTGATCCACAAATAGTACAAAGGAACACGTAGACTCATTTTAAAGATAAAGACTAGGCAGATGCGCTGATATATACGCGCCTTTTGTCTCTTTAATAGTTTTTGAGTGATAGTAAATCAAAAACATTATAAAATAACAATTTTGTAAACTATATAACTTGAAAAAGGTATACCATATATTACGTACAAGGTGTCAAATGATACATCTAAGTGAGTACTATTAAGATGTACATTTAGTTTTTTGCGCAAATTCAGTAAATTTGAATTGGAGAGCAGTTACATGGTTTCCAGGTATAATAGCTGGATTTTTAATAGATAAACCATAATAACGGTAGCATTAGTGGCAGTACAGTAAACTAGACTTAAATAAATACTTAATGAAACTACAGGATCAATAGTACAGTGAATAATCTATGTTTAAATACTGAAGAAGCAAATGTAGAAAAGTTTAATTTTTTGGTAATTCAGAAACTACGATATGTACAATGTTTCTGATGCCCTCTTCAGTTTCAGCGGAAAATTTTCGTTAAATACGATCATCACATGTATTTATTTTATGTAAAAGAGGTATTTTTGTGAAAATAAGATACTGATTTAACTTAAGAGTAAGCCAGCGAGGGTACTTAAGGCGGCCTTTTTGACTTGTTAGGGGCAGTCTGTTAGTGTCGGTTTGACAGACAAGACGTGTCGTTACGACGGGCGACTGTGGAGTTGCTTTAGGTCTTGTAAAATTTCAGCGACGTGTTCTAGTGTGGAAATTAAATCAAATTATGGAGGTGAACGGTAGAATTCCCCCTCTGGGTATTAAAATTTTGGTATACCCCGATATTCCTTACTCACTTCATGCACAAAATTCCTGCCCTGTCCTTTCTTTAATCGACTTTGTGCTCTGACAGACTATGATTTTCCTTCTTTCCTTATCTCATCGCCAATATATTCCACAATTCCATCGTTGCTGATCTGTGTAGAACTAATTTTGGAAACAGACAGATGATCTTGCATGGTTCTGTTAACACATTCCGACGTACTGACAACAATTGATCGAGACAGTATGTCTTGAGGACTACTTCTGTAAGTTTCGATGATTGCGGATGCCTTCAAAGCAGCATCTTTGTCTCGCGCAGTCTGTGCAAAAACGCGCCACACCTGTCATTATGTACTTAAGCTTTATAACCACCATTTCGACGAAACATGTATATACTCGTAGTTTCAGCCTTAGAATTGCTGTTTAGGGTAAACCTAACAAACTTCGCAATATTAAGAGTTGTAAATTAGATAATACAATAAATATTGAAGATAGAATTTATAAATTTTACATGTAACACGTCACGGATTTGGGTAGCTTTACCATATATAATGCTATGATGAAAATGTACAACTGACGTTTAAAAAAAAAAAATAAATAAATAAATATATGACTATGATATCAGTCAAATGCAGCTGATGTCTGCTCAAGAAAGAACGTGCACAATATATCAACAGGTAAGTTTGGTATTTGAACGACTGTATAAGTGTCATCATATTGTGTTTGCATTACCACAAAGGTGCAAAAAATATTTTCGGCAGCAGTGGCTTGTATCAGTGAATATGTTAACATGTAGACAATTCAAGTGAAAGTGAAGACTCAGTTCACTTACGCTGTATTGTATCCTGGAAATTTCGAGGACATCAACAGAGAGAACCGAACATTAGACGACATCGTGGAAGATTCTACGTCATCGACTATAATCGATTCCATACCATTCATAATATTTTTGTGGCGTAAAGTCTACTGATCTGTTACTGAAAAATTTGTTATTGTGAACTGTATTGCCATCACAATATTGGTTGGTGATATTAATTGCTTTGGATAATATAGAGGCAGTTGTTTGATGCGGGGTGATATATAATGATATAGGCCTGTAGAATAGACGAACATTCGCTGTCGCTAAAACAGAACTAAAAATTCAAAATGAAACATGCTTCTACCCCTTTCCAACTAATAGCCTAATTATCTATGTCTCACTGGGGCTCAGTCTCCTATAAGTCTGGGACCAACAACTTTTGATTATGGACCTACAGGAAACCTAAAATTACACTGACTTACTCAGCTGATTAGTCATGCACACAGGGTAGTTACCAAATAACTGTAATGTTGTTTATCTTGTTATATATCTTGGAGGACAAAGACAGGGTGCACTCATTTGCGGCTTCAACTATTTAGCTCAATGTGTGTACGTGTTTCTTGGCTTTTGCATTTAACGTAATTCGTAAACTAAAAGTCGTGTTTTGATTCATGTTAAATTTACTCAATTTACTGTATTGGTGATTTCGAAGTGCACATGTATATATTTTTACAATATTGTTATGGGTACTATTATTTGGATTGGTATATTTAGTGTATTTCAATTTGTGGTTTAATTGTTCATAAATACGGATTTGTTTAATGTTGTAGTAATTTTGTTAATTTCGATAATTGTTTCTTAGTACCAGACAGATAGTTGAAATGAGTCACAAAATCGTAATATATATTTGATTTAGGATCCAGTAATATATGTAACATGATCTGCCCTAATTTATTTAAACAAAAGATAAATACGTAATAATTTTGTGCAATAGTTACAACATGTAATAATGTTAAATTTATATCAGTACATGACTAATATTCCATAATTATGCATAAAGTAATTTTAGTTTTCGTAATTGTTATTTACAAAAGTAGCAAAGCTGAATATTACGTATTACTTGTCAAAGTTATTTAAATAAACATTACAGTACCATTAATATACATGTACCTGAATGTGAAACATAGTATTTTAAACAGAGTATGAGAATATTACATGTCTGGTGGTAAAGTTTTATTTAAGGTTTCTAAAATGTTACGTTTGTGATGTTGGCAATGGATTTTTTAAGGAGAGCACAACATAGCAGAAACGTTGCAATTACATCTAATGTAATTAAATGGACGTGGGTTGAAACAGACTTACGAATAGGTAACAGTCTTATCATAAGTCTCGTTCACATCGTTTGCCTTGATGGCTCTTGTTAAAATTTAATATTCACTTTATTAATCTGGTGCTCAACACACACATATATGTTCATTATTCTTAATAAGAAGAACTCATCCAGACAGACACGCGTGCTAACATGCTGCTTCTGGTATTTTATGGCTACAACGTCACTGTATCAAATCTACATTGCGTTTTAACGATGAGGCCCGAAACATGGATGTAGTTTTTATGTGGCGTACCACAGTCGAATACACAAATATCGGAATAACACCCACGTCCTGACACAATTACACGGCGACCACCGTTTAACATTAGAAACGCCAAATCTGATGTAATTATGCCAAACCACCTTGGGATGAGTGAAAGAAAAGGAGATACTTACTGCTGTTCACATATAGCTTTGCAGAATTGCTCCAAAGCTGAAGGTCGAGATAATTAGCATTAACATTGTGTCATTGAGAAGGTTATTGGACTAGAAGAGGTTTCAATAAGACATCAGACGTGACTTTCTTGAGGGAATCATTGTGATACTCCATTGAAGCCACTTAGAGGAAACAACAAAAATATAAATTTGGGTATGTAACCGCTAATCCTGATTAGGAATTCATTGTAATTATCACCCCGCCAACTTGCTCGATTATCGTGTATCATAATTCCTCTGTATGGAATATTATACCGGCTGTCTATTTAACCTGACAAATCGAAATAACTCTAAAACTACGCATCGTACACAAAAATGCCCCAGACAGAAAATGAATATCTCCAATGGGGCATCTACCCGAAGTGAAGTTGTTCAGTGTGTCACAAGAAACACATCTGCAGTGTGGTCAACCTACGAAACTCCAATCTTCAACATTCTCCTCCGAATGCAAAGATATATTGTTGACTGCCATCTACATAGGTAGAAATGATCATCAGAATAAAATACGATAAAGCAGAGCTCGAACGGACAGATTCAGATGTTCTTTCTTCCCGCGAGGTATTCGACAATGTAATGGTAGATGAATAGTATAAAGATGGTTCGATGAACTCTCTGCCAGGCACTTAAATATGATTTTCAGAGTATCCCATGTAGATGTAGTAGTTGTAGATACCAGGGAACCCCAACCTCCACGTTCAGTTGAGAGTCCCTAAAGTAAAGTCCGAGCACAGTGCAGTGTCTTTAATGATGAGTTTTCTGGCAACGTATGGCCGCAGTAACGCTGCCACTTATAATACCGCGAATGTAAATAATTAGGTAACTTTTACCTCTCTTTCAACAAGTCTCTAGTATGTTTATTTGATGTATATTTTTCTAGTGATTCTAAGACAGTTAATCGCGTCTATTTTTAAACTGTGGACTATTCCATGAATGGCCTTACATTACTGAAAAAGTACGTTTTAGTATCCACTTTACAGTGTAATGTTCCGAAATGTATCATGAAACGTATTTAATCGCTTACAGCGATATCTGCCACAAGTGGAAAATGGTGTTTCTAGTAAATCCCACGAATTTTTTTGCGAGGAATCCGAATCTGTATTTAAAAAAAATAGGGTTTCTGCTTAGGATTTCAAAGTTGTCATCTCTCTCCCTTGTTGAGTGGGTAGGTAAATTTCAAGTCAGGTAGATGTCACCGTTGGAGATATTCATTTATGAGACTTTTTGGGTAAGAAGCGTATTTTTCGACTTATTTCAATTTGTCAGGGTAAATGCGTCAACCTGTGTCTACATAGATCTACATAGATACTCTGCAAATCAGATTCAAGTGTCTGGCAGCATTAGCAAATACAATTAATGTTGATTATGTGTCGTCTCGGACTCGATTTTTATTTTCCAAATTTGACGCCATCCTAATATCTGTGTTGACTATCCAAACTCTTTCCTTGAGTTTTGTGACCAGTCCAATAACATTTCAAGGCATTCAGACCTTCTATTTTATCACTGTTTGTTTTTTATTTGTGTCCCATTATCGTAACTATCAGTTGATAATACCAAAAATCTTACTGCACATGTTGCTGGACTAGTTGTTTAAACTGTATTATGCAGAGAAGAGCACTTCCTCTTAGAATGATACTTTTCTCGATTCGCGTGGCTTATTTTATTTATCCTCTCATTTTACAATCTCTGTGTAGGATTCGGTATTGACGTAAATCGAATTGCTGAGCATCACTGCAACTGGAAACGTTTCCCACACCGCTTCTTTGCCCAGGTTCTGCCTTCTTGTGGAAGCTTTAACCGGGAGAAGCTTTAAGAGCTATTAATAACTCGTGAAGCACTCATTTGTCTGACATTTATCTCCTGGCAATTGATTACTCCGACAGGAAATAAATTCGTCCAGTCACCGAAACCACTAATATCTTACGCTTAAGCAGTTAATTTATGCATTTCAGTACAGTGAACTTCACCTACGTAATTACTTTACACCAGCGAACGGTGTGACCAAGGAGAGGCGCTCTTTTAGTGACACGTACTGCAGTATTAATTGGTAAATTTATTTTCAACACAAACGTACTTGTCTGTGTTGCAACAAGCCTGTTCGTCAATAATATTTACGAAAACTAAAGCACAGATTATTCAGGGCAATATTTATATGGTTTTGAAAGAGAAGCCGATTGAATGCAACCATAATTTTTCAATAGTTGCTTTTGCTGACGGCCGGTTCGTTAGTTAACGAGAAGATGCCTTTAACGTCCAGTTAAATGTCCTCGTTAAGTGCATTGCATTTGACATTGCCAGATACACCTCTCGTTTGCTAACCTGGAGAAAATGAGAAGGTACGATATATTTCAACTATGTTGGCAATAGAAACAAATTAAAGTGCTGTCTGAATAAACAACTGTTCGTCATATTTGACTATCAGGGTAGAGGTTAGCAGATAGTTGTTATTCTGCGCTATGGCAAACAAGCGTGTAAGAAGCTCGAATTTTAAAAGACGTTAGTGCGAGGGTCTTGTGTTCTTAATAGAGAAATATGACACATTGAAATGTATAAAAACCGACGCTACGACATGGAAGGAAAAGGAAGCGACATTGTGGCAAATGAATTAAATGTTATCCATGGAACATGTAGGAAAGCAAATGTGCTTCGGGCCTAGTACGATAACATACTGCCAAGTGCGTAGTACCTTAGTCCTAGCAGTAACTTGCACATAGGCGAAAGTGCACTGTTCCTGTAGATCACAGGAAGACATCTTATTTTAGGCCTTACACTAGGCGCAACAATCATATATAAATACTAAATTAATATGTTTGCAGACATAAATAATGTATTCTGTTTTCTATTACGACAGATAACTTACAAAATACGTAAATATCTATTGGACTCTTCCGATGGTCGTGGAGTTTTTCAGGCAGCGTTTCTAAAGTGGCTTTTCGAAGACGAAATCACGTAACAAATTCTGCATCATCCCAGCATTCTCAATGATTTGGACGAACACAAATACGTCTAGAACGCCATGTAGGGGCAATGACCTCTAGATGGTCCAAAATATTGGCATCGTAGAAATTGTCAACCAAATGGTATTCCAACCATTTCCATCGTACCGATTCTCACTTAACTATTCGTTACCCGTAAGTTTGTATTTTGATATCGCAACTATAATTTTAAGGTTACGTTGCGTATCTACAATATATCAAACACATCTAATCGCTACAGATATGGATAGGGCGAGAAATATAATGATACATTTTCCAATAAAGCTGCAGTTTTTCATACATGTAGTGTTTCTGTTATTTTGTTCGATAAATAGGTCATTTTCACGTGAATATACCGCGGTATTTTAGCGCTTTGGAATTCTGCCATTTTCATACAGATTCACACATAACTGGTCGTTATCCTTGCAACGAGCATAATTTTACTCGTTAATTTAACAGCCAGTTTGTGGTCCTTTAACGTCTGGTTAACTCATAACGAAACATTGACAAACGCATTTCTCTCCTAACGACAAGCTAAAATCTTAACTGGAACTTAACGAGACATTGACAAACTGGCCCTGAGTGAAGTAACTCAAAGTGTGAGCCATGAAAAAATTTTTAAGTTTAGTGTGTTAGTGTGTGGATTACTACCATGGTTTTGTAATTCCTTTAGCAGGTTACTGAAAGTGGATGCATTCCTTTCTATACAAGAGACAATGAGGTGTAATCGAAATACAGATTCGAGTTCTGCCTAGTTTAACTAAGTGAAAGCTGTTAACTCTTGGGAATAAGCTGGAATTTTTAACAACAAATAACATTAAAGGAAGCATGTGTTGAGAGACTATTGTCAGAAGTCCCTGGCTACTCCACAGAGGTCGACAAGAGTTCTGCGTGCTTACATCAAATATTGTTCAAAACAGCCGTTACTGGGCCATTAATACCTTTTTTTGATTCGGAAGAGTTACCCCAAAAAATAGTACCACACGTTATTAACGAATGAAAATAGGCAGATTAGACTACTTTTCACGTTGAAGTATCGACTATTTGTGATCAAGTTGTAATGGCGTATAACACACGCTTTAGATTTACTACAAAGTCCTGAAGATGGACTTTTCACGACAGCTGACCATCTGAACGCAATACGAGCGCCACACTAGCGTGTCTGGGTCGCCACAGCAGACTATAGGACGCGTCCTGTCTGGTTCTGTCAGCATGATCAGATCATGCTCAGTCCGTAATCGGTACTACAATAGGTCCTTATGCGAAATTTCAAGGCAATTCTACAAGTGGCTCGAAACAGAGATATAACATTTGACCTAAACAAATATACCGTAAATATAGGGCTGCTTGAGATCTGTATTATGTTGATCCCAAATACGAAAAAAAATGGCTTTTTTCCACAGGCAACAAAATAAAGAAAGGACTGTTGATTACTATGGTTTTCCGGTAGATAGCAGAAGAGTCTTCTCCGCAGACCGATTTCTTAGTTTATATGCTGGCCACAAGAGGTTCTGATCTTGATCGCTTGTTACAGTGAAAATTGTTTCGTTTATTACTCAAACATTCTTATATACAAGCACCATAAAATGCTACAGATTGTTGGTCTCTTAAAGAAAAAAATGATGTCTCCTACAATATCATTATTCAGTAATGTCAAAGAGTGGCTACTTTTGTTCGTCTTCCTCTTGTGATTTGAGCTCAAGTAACCTTGAATTAGCCTGCGTTTCTAAACTTGAATTGTGAAATTAATGTCAGCTCAAGAACCCTGTAAAATTCATTCATCTACAAAGTATGTTAGCGTTTGTGGAATAAATGCTTGGAATCACCCAAAACATCCTGGAAATGATCTACTTTGAAGGACAATGTGTTCTCCAAAAGATGTTGTTTGGAAAATGAAATCTCCAGAAGTAGTGAAGAAATGTCTTGTAAAGTCACTTTGTAGTGAAGCATATACATGACCGAAGCAGTCCTGAACTCTACGAATTTTTTCATTGTTTTTTGACAATGTTTGTTACTTACAGTACCCATACGTTTCATGAGAAAATGTACTAACAATGCTTTGTAAAATATTTTCTATAAAAGGATACACCTTACCTTAACAATTGTAAAACCACCTTCACACCAAGGAAAGGAAAGCGAACGTTCAAAAGCAAAAGAGAATCTTCTCTCATGATAATTCTGGGCAAGTTTGAGAAAATGGCCTTCAGCCGTGTATATCATAACCAATTAGGTATTGTAAGAATATGGGTGCAAATGTTGGTTGTTGAAGCTGAAGGTTACATACCTTACACAATGGTGGTATATAATTATCAGTTACATGATTATGATAATGTACTTTTCTATTAACTGGTGTATATGCTAGTTTACACAATATACATTCATTCTGTATTTTTTGCATGTGTTACCTTTTCATCCATTTTAGTCGTGAATGTGTATATCCTACTTCTTCTACCTCTTTTTAATATCTTGAATTGAAACAACACAATATGAATAGTAGATAAATAAATAAATAAATTTCATGAATCAGAAATTTCTAGTAGGGCAAAGATCGTTTTACTTTCTCTCCCATTAAATTATCTGTGATCCACCTTCCCTTGTTTCACTGCGGGAGAGAAGGAACAGCGATTAACGTTTTTTTTTTTTTGTCTTCGTATCGCCTTTCTGGAGATAAGACGTATTCTATGCAGCTCTCCCCTGGTCATACTCAATTTTGTGTAAGTATAATGCCGCTCCTGTAAATTATGATTTTAACTTGAAATACATCAATATAAAATTTTAAATGGCAGTCATCTTTCATTTAACTGCCCGTTTTCAATCGAGTGGAGTGAACTTGAAGTGTGAAGGAATTGAACGCCTTTACGGCTAATAATTATCAGTGCAGAAATTGTTAAATTGGTTTCATTGCTTTTTTCTATTCCGATATTTCCTACATCAAAGATCGTGATGGTAACAGGACCTGCAGTCGAATGTGTATAGCTATTTATTAAAACGAAGTACGAATATTTTTTCCGTTTATGTTACATTCTTGCCAACCGCATACGCGGGGCCCATAACTACAATTTAGCACACGGCACACTGCACAATAACAGATTTTAATACGTCCAATTCCCGATCACGACGGTGTGTACCTTTAATTATGTAATGTTTGATTACAGATCCATGACGTACCATCATTGCACATCGAGATGGTACTTACTGAAGGTAACATCGTCTTCTTTTTATAATGTAGAAGCCGCCCATCTTTACCCTCACAGTCGTTCTAATTCATTTTGTTTTAATTTAATTTTTATTCCATTTTTATCATAATCCGCCATTTCCTTTTATTCCCAGTTCAGTACATAATATTTCAACTAACGACTCCCACTAAACACAATGCAGGTGCTACATTGCAAAAAGTTGGCGACCGTCTTACAGGACGATGAAAAACGTGAAAATACTTGAGTTTCAATTTGTATGATAATATTTCTGTATTTTTTCACCAATATTTTGTACTAATAAGTGTCTTTTAAATTGTTTTCATGTCAACGTATCATCCCGATAGAGACTTAAAAATTTTTCAACAATATTAAGATTGGAAATAGAAGAAAGGAGAAAACCATGGAAACAGAGAGAAAATTCTAGAACTGACAACAAAAAATTCTACCAAAGCCGCCATTATCGACTCAACAATTATTAAGGTAAGATCAGACATTGCCATCAATTGCTTTTTATACGCTTTTAGCATCTCTTCTAGTCTATCGCTAGTTGCAGTGTTGAATATAACAATATTTCCGCAAATTTTCAAAATTCCATTTAGTTTCGTTTCTAGTGGTTTCGCGAGTGGTTATTACGTGTCCGTTATAGAACCGCGTTCCCATTATTGCACATCGCAACTCTCGTTGTATATCGCTGCAATTTGGCAAAAGTGCCAACTGGCGACTGCACGGCCACTACGGTCGGGGGTTCGAATCCCCCCTCGGGCATGTATATTTGTGCCGTCCTTAGTGTAAGTTAGTTCGTCAGTAGTTTGTAAGTTTAGGGACTGATGACCCCGTCGTTAAGTCCCATAAGCTATAAACATTTGAAACGTTTGATTTGTAATCACAAGAAAGAAACATTCTGGTCTGTGAATTACACTGCTTTAGGACAAGAATTGACTTTTTTTAAATTGTATGTCACTATTATGGTGATATCCCGCCGCCAAGCCACCATAATGGAGTCACAAAACGTTAATGTTGAAATAGAAAACGCCGGATCAGTTCAGAATATTAATGCAGATTTTCCATCAGTCGAGAATATTCCGCCGAACGTTATCGAAACTGACAGTGTAGGTCTTTCTAGAACTATCGATAGTTCGAGCAGTTCCACAACGACGAGCCAAGTCCCGGACTGGTTCAGTCGTTTGGAAGCACTTATATTGTCACAAGAACAGCAAAACAAACAGAATGTTTCTCAACTCGAACAACATAATAAGCAAAATTTTGTACAGCTTGATCAAAAATTTTTTAAACTAGAAAAGCAATCTAAACATGTGTCCGATAATTTGACCGAACATCTGTCTGCCATAGAACAGAGGCAAGAAAATCTAATTTCAAAAATAATTACAAATGGCGAGTTTGAAGATAGGCTGTCTCAACTCGAGAAAAATCAATCTAATTTGAGTGAAAATTTCAGCGACGAGATTTCAAAACAGTTGGAATCTCGCGTTGAAAAATTGTATCAGAAATTAAATAAACAATTTCATGAGGCCGAACAGACAGTGGTCGATCAGGTTATCGAGACTGTTAATGAACAGATAGCCACAGTGTCCACGGAAGTGAAGAGTATTAAAGATACAGTAAATGCTTTGCCCACTACAGTTAATAAATTATCAATCGACTTAAATAAATTGCGCATTGACCAGCACGGTATGCAGACAACTGTTTCAGAATTAACGAAACAAGTCAGTGGCACAATAAGTGAATCCCAGATAAAATTACAAGAATTTATGCAATCAGAACAGCAACAAATCAGACAAAAGCTACACCGTGATTTAGATCAGTTTGTTCAGACAGTTGCTAGCAAGGTTAACGAGCGTCAAAAGGACGTTGTGAAATCCTTACAAGACGAAATTCAGTTGGTAAAAACAGCAGTTACATAAGTATCAAACAGGTAACGTGCAGTAAATGCGTAATTAAATGAAATTAACAGTGCTTGTAACAGTATTCCAATTGCATCACAAGCTACACCTGTTACGAACATATCAAATCAGAGAGACTTTACGACACAACAAAGAACTCAGGGTACCACAATGCACGTACAGTGTGACAATAGAGAACGGAGTTTACCACAGAATCAGACAATAGTACCAGTATATACAAACATTCCGGTTAAACAAAGTGCTACCTCCCACCTGCTTGAGGAAAGTATTGTACAAAGCTACCAATTCCAAACCTTTATCCCGGAGAACAAAAATATCCATTAATAAGAGCATTACATGGAGTCTGGCCACCTACGTGGAATGAGAAGAGAAAAATTAGGTTCGTTGCAGGTTATATACAGGGAGAGGGCGCACTTTGGGTAGCCGATATTATAGATTTTTGTGAAACCTTAGAAGAATTCGAGCAAGCATTCCTAGCGGAATACTGGTCGTTAAGAAAGCAAGAAAGGTTAAGAAACGAGGTGTATCATCCTCAGCCATTTAACGAGAAAAATGGCAACTTGCGAAAATATTTTGAAAAATACTTAAGGAAGACAAAGATTTTCGACGAACCAATGTCCCACCGCGAGGTTCTAAGGATACCAAAGAGCAAACTCCCGATTCATATCCGCAAACAAATTTATCATTTGCCCGATAACAACGTGGAAGAATTTTTAGATCGATTGGAAGGTCTAGATTTAATTTACGAAGACGGAAGAGGATCTTGGCTCAACGGGGCTGGTAATAAAATGTTTCAGGGAGGCAACGCAAATCAGATGAGAGTACCACTTTTACAGTACGGGAACGGGAGCAACTTTTACGTACAGTCACATGAGTCGCGACAGCAGAACGGCGCAAACAACCAATCGCAGCAGCAGCTTGCGCCATGCAATTACCAGACCAATAATGTTCAACTACATAAAAAACAAAATAATCGGTTTCATCCCGGTTATCAAAATCGGAACCAGGGAAATTCTCCGAATCCAAGGAACAAACGTAGATATGGAAATTTTCATCACAGGACACAAAACTTTCCATGTCAAAACATTCAATATCAGGCACCTACAACAATACAGAGCACACCCAATGTCAAAATGGTAATCAGGCATGGGAGCAGACCACTAATACAGGCTGGATCCCACCACAGCCTAATGTGTATCAAAATGTACCTGTACACATGCCGCAAGAGAGTGTCAAACAGGGACACCTTTTGTGACAGCAAATAATCAAGGCGTGGTAATAACAGAAGTAGGTGACACGCACTCACCCAACAACAATAATGGATCGTCAAATTGCTAAAGCTCGAGTCAGCCGTCCGGAGTCGAGCGCCTCTTCTAGCGAGGGCTCTTCAATCACAAAAATAAATTTAATAAGATATGACAAGGGAAAAGAACTTAGCGAAGAATTATTCCAAGAACAGGTTCCTTGTAAAGCAAGTATTGTAGAAATTTTCCAAGCAAATATCCTGGCTGTTGTAGGCAACACAGCCACCATTATCGTATTAGATACCGGAGCAGCTATTAAACATGGGACGGGGAACATGGAATTGTAAAGCAGAGGTTTGATACTTTAAAATCATAATCTATTCAGTAAAATAACAAGCAAATAAATGTGGGGAGACCAAATTAAGTACACACATTGTACAAAAGTGAATTAAATCATTCTTAAGTAGCACGTGGTGTGCGAACACACCAAATTTCATAGCATTTACAAACATAAATTAATTTAGCATAAGTGAGTAAAGCGCACGTGAAAATTCGTATACTAGAAAACTAGTATTAACAAAAGCATGGCCGAAGGTCGAATTAGCGACCGTTATGAAAGCACGTGGTGCAACCGGTCATACAAGACAGGAAAGACAGAATCAATTGCTCAGTGACCGGCGGCCAGTGCACACGTGACCAGCAGCAGCTCTACATTGTACGGTAACCGGCTTCTTAATAGAAGCGACTTATTTACATTTCGTGTGTGCTTTCTCTTGCAGCTCTTTATACTTTAGTGTGCTCGCGTGTTTGTTTATTAAGAATCGCGTTTATTTGTCAGCTCAGTTACTGAATTTTTTATTTATTAGCTCGCGTATATATTTTTCAGATTCGCCGTTAATAAACAGTTCAGCGTTAGGTTTATACCTTGCAAAGCTCGTTGTTTATCAAACTTCTCTTGCTGCTGTGTATATTTACTTAGATTCACGTTCAACTAGTCAGTTCAGTGTATTCATCCGCAGTGTAAATCCGCCACTCACTGCTTCTGTTTTGTTTTGATCGTACTCGCGGTTGGTAGTCCTTCACTTCAGTTGCTCAGTGACCGGCGGCCAGTGCACACGTGACCAGCAGCAGCTCTACATTGTACGGTAACCGGCTTCTTAATAGAAGCGACTTATTTACATTTCGTGTGTGCTTTCTCTTGCAGCTCTTTATACTTTAGTGTGCTCGCGTGTTTGTTTATTAAGAATCGCGTTTATTTGTCAGATCAGTTACTGAATTTTTTATTTATTAGCTCGCGTATATATTTTTCAGATTCGCCGTTAATAAACAGTTCAGCGTTAGGTTTATACTTTACAAAGCTCACTGTTTATCAAACTACTGAGTCCTCTGACGTACTTACTTGGAAGAAACAAAGGTTTTTAGAATGGCTAGGAACTGTGACTGCTGCGAACGGATGGAGGCAGAGTTGGCGACTCTTCGCTCGCAGCTTCAGGCGGCGTTGGCTTCGCTGGCAACGCTTGAGACTGCGGTGGGTGGGCGCCGCTGTTGTGGGCCGCTCGCGGGGGTGCAGCAGACGCCCTGTGCGTCTGTTGTGCCCTCCGATCGGCCTGCGGCTGTGGCCAGCCCGCTCACTGCCCGCGAGGAGGTAGCCCCCCAATCCGTGGTGGATTGGGAGGTCCCCTCAGCGCGTGTCAGGCGGCGTAAGACTTCCCGGGGGACCGAAGTGTAGGCCTCCCCGGTTAGTCTTGCCAACAGATTCGAGGCGCTGTCTGTGGCAGAGGATGTTCCTGAAGCGGATGGTGTCGCTTGTCCTGTACTCGCCCCTCTGCCTTCAAGATCCGGGCACTCACAGAGGGTGGGTTTGTTGGTAGTTGGGAGCTCCAACGTTAGGCGGGTAATGGAGCCCCTTAGGAAAATGGCTACTAGGGAGGGGAAGAATTCCAATGTGCACTCCGTTTGTATACCGGGGGGAGTCATTCCGGATGTGGAACGGCTCCTTCCGGATGCCATGAAGAGCACAGAGTGCAGCCAACTGCAGGTGGTGGCTCATGTCGGGACCAATGATGTGTGTCGCTTTGGATCGGAAGAGATCCTCTCTGGTTTTGAGCGGCTATCAGAAGTGGTTAAGACTGCCAGTCTTGCTTGCAAGATGAAAGCGGAGCTCACCATCTGCAGCATTGTCGACAGGACTGACTGCGGACCTTTGGTTCAGAGCCGAGTGGAGGGTCTGAATCAGAGGCTCAGACGGTTCTGCGACCGTGTCGGCTGCAGATTCCTCGACTTGCGCCAAAGGGTGGTGGGTTTTCGGGTTCCGCTAAATAGGTCAGGAGTCCACTACACTCAGGAAGCGGCTACACGGGTAGCGGGGGCTGTGTGGCGTGGACTGGGCGGTTTTATAGGTTAGATGGCCTCGGGAATACACAAATTGGGTTTCAGTCTCAAAGGGGGCAGGTCAGACACGGGAAGAAAGTAGACATAAAAACCATTGGTGTAACAGTTGTAAATTGTCGTAGCTGTGTTGGGAAAATTCCAGAGCTCCAAGCGCTGATAGAAAGTACTGAGGCACAAATCGTTATAGGTTCTGAAAGCTGGCTGACGCCTGAGATAAATTCGGCCGAAATTTTTTCAAAGGGCCAAATGGTCTTCAGAAAGGATAGAATAAATAAAACAGGGGGTGGCGTGTTTATTGCTGTTACAAACGGTTTATCCTGCAACGAAATTGAGGCAGATACTTCCTGTGAATTGGTCTGGGTAGAGGTTATACCTGACCACCGAAATAAATTAATAATTGGATCTTTTTATCGGCCCCCTGACTCAGACGATGCGGTTGCAGAAATGTTCAAAGAAAGCTTGAATCATATTTCAAATAGGTATCCGAAGCATACTGTTATAATCGGTGGCGACTTTAATTTACCCTCGATATGTTGGCATAATTACGTATTCAAAACCGGGGGCAAATATAAAACATCGTCCGAACTAGTTCTGAATGCTTTTTCTGAGAACTACTTCGAACAGTTAGTTCATGAACCCACTAGAATAGTACGTGGTTGCGAAAATACTCTTGATCTCCTAGCAACAAATAATCCCGAGATAGTAAATAGCATCAAAACAGATACAGGGATTAGCGAACATCGAGTTGTAGTAGCGAGACTGAATATCGAAATTCCCAAATGCACCAAAAATAAACGAAATATATATCTATTCAATAAAGCAGATAAAAATTCGCTTCACGCTTTCCTGAGTGATAGTCTCCAGTCCTTCAAAACTAAAAATGCGAGTGTAGATCAGTTGTGGCTTACTTTCAAAGACTTAATATCAGTAGCAATCGAGAGATTTATACCAAATAAATTAATAAAAGAGGGGGCTGACCCCCCGTGGTACACAAAGCAGGTCAGATCACTGTTGCAGAAACAAAGAAAAAGGCATGCAAAATTTAAAAAGACACAGAATCCGCAAGACTGGCAATCTTTTACTGAAACTCGCAACCTAGTGCGGCCTTCAATGCGAGAATCTTATAGTTGTTTCCACAACGAAATCCTGTCTCGTAATCTTGCAGAAAATACAAAGAAATTCTGGTCATATGTGAAGTACACTAGCTGCAAAACACAAACAATACCTTCACTACGCGATAGCAATGGTAATACTACCGACGGCAGTACTGCTAAGGCAGAATTACTAAACACAGCTTTCCGAAATTCTTTCACCAAAGAAGACGAAGTGAACACTCCACTATTCAATCCAAGAACAGCTGCCAGCATGCGAAACTTAGAAGTAGATGTTCCTGGAGTAGTAAAACAACTGAAGTCACTAAACCAAAATAAATCTTCTGGGCCAGATTGTATACCAACTAGATTCCTCTCAGAGTATGCTGATGCAATAGCTCCGTACTTAGCTATTATTTACAACCGATCACTCAGCGAAAGATCCGTACCCAAAGACTGGAAAGTTGCCCAAATTACTCCAATATTCAAGAAAGGCAATAGGAGTGATCCCCAAAATTACAGGCCTATCTCATTGACGTCGATTTGCAGTAGGATTTTGGAACATATACTTTGTTCGAATATTATGTACTACCTCGAAGACAACGACCTATTAGCCAATAGTCAGCACGGATTCAGAAAGTATCGCTCTTGCGAATCACAGCTTGCCCTTTATTCACATGAAGTGTTAAGTGCCATCGACAAGGGATCTCAAATCGATTCCATATTTCTGTATTTCCGGAAGGCTTTTGATACTGTATCCTACAAGCGGCTTCTAATGAAATTGCGTGCTTATGGAATATCTCCCCAATTGTGCGATTGGATTTACGATTTCCTATCAGAAAGGACACAGTTCGTTGTAATTGACGGTAAGTCATCGAGTAAAACAGAAGTGATATCTGGCGTTCCACAGGGAAGCGTTATTGGTCCCCTACTCTTCCTCGTGTTTATAAACGATTTAGGAGATAATCTGAATAGCTCCCTTAGACTGTTCGCGGATGATGCTGTCGTTTATCGGTTAGTGAAGTCAACAGAGGATCAAAAGCAACTGCAAAGCGATTTAGACAAAATTTCTACTTGGTGCGAAAATTGGAAATTGACACTAAATAAAGAAAAGTGTGAAGTAATACACATGACCACTAAAAGAAATCCGCTGAACTTCAATTACGCGATAAATCAGTCAAACCTTAAGGTCGTAAATTCTACCAAATACCTAGGAGTTACAATTTCGAACAACTTTGACTGGAGAGAACACATAGAAAATATTGTGGGGAAGGCGAACCAAAGGTTACGTTTCATTGGCAGAACGCTTAGACGATGCACCAGCTCCACCAAAGAGACTGCCTACATCACCCTTGTGCGTCCTCTCTTGGAGTTCTGTTGCCCTTGTGGGTCCCTCACCAGGTGGGACTGACGGAAGATATTGAGAAGGTTCAGAGAAGGGCAGCTCGTTTTGTTTTATCACGTTACGGGGGGGAAAGCGTCACGGAAATGTTGCACGAATTGGGGTGGAAATCATTAAAAGAAAGACGTTATTCATTGCGGCGTGATCTGTTTACGAAGTTTCAATCACCGACTTTTAGTTCTGAATGTGAAAATATTTTGCTAGCACCCACCTACTTAGGGAGACATGACCATCCCAATAAAATAAGAGAAATCAGATCAAAAACGGAACGATTTAGGTGTTCTTTCTTCCCGCGCGCTATTAGAGAATGGAACGCTAGAGAAAAGTTATGAAGGTGGTTAATGAACCCTCTGCCAGGTACTTAAATGTGATTTGCAGAGTATCTATGTAGATGTAGATGTAGAATTCAGAAAATCTGAGAAATATTTAGCATACTCGCGGATACAGAAACGACGCAAAAACGTTACTTAAGAACTGAAAGGAAATTCAAACACACTAAATTTACACAAAGGCTGAAGGCCATACACATGTATTTTAATTTGAGCAAAACCGGACACACAGTCATCAATGGAATGAAAATTCAAATAATAAATTTATACTGAATTTTCTCGAGTTCAGTAAATTAATAAACACTTCGCCTCTCATAGTGAAAGAATTACTCCAAAGAACTATCACGGAAAAACCAAGACAGCCTGATCACAAATAGATAAAAGTCCTAACAACATGCCTTCCCCTCAACACGATTCGCCGGAGTACTTACTTCCACCGTCGTTGGAGCCAAATTGAAGAGAGAAGACTAAAGCTCTAAGGCGACGGAAAAACGTCCCCTCGCCATACACCGGATGTAGAGCGCGCTAAAAGCGACTCAGAGTGCGTTCAGAGATTACTGTTTACCAACCCTTACTACCTGGCCAAGACAGTTCCCTCTACAACCGCTCCCAGAGAGGTTTCCTGTCACCTCTTTCGTCCAAGATTAGGTTCGTACGACACTAAGAATACCGCCACCTCGCCATCTTGCCAAGTAAGCTTGTCTCTGGCCACACAGCAGACGCGAGCGCAGACGACAAACGATGCCATGCCTTCTTAACTACAGCAAAAAGAGGCCTAGAGTGGGGGTCGGCGACTGTAAGCCATTGCGCGGCAGTCAGTCAATATTAAAAGCAACATCCCTCATTCACGTGAAAACACACGTTTAATTACACGGGTGGAAACATATATGAATATGGGGCAAACATACATAAACATAGGGCATTGATCGTTAGTAAAAAGAATAAAATAATTTAGACACAGATAAATAACATTGCCGGCCGCGGTGGCCGAGGGGACTGAGGCGCTCCAGTCACTGTCTGCACGGCCACTACGGTCGGAGGTTCGACTCCTCCCTCGGGCATGGATATTTTTGCCGTCCTTAGTATTAGTTAGTTCATAAGTAGTTTGTAAGTTTAGGGACTGATGACCCCATAGTTAAGTCTCATAACCTAAACGAACATTTGAACATAGATAACATTAATGGTGCAGAAACACTTTAGGTTAAAGAATAAATCTAAACGGAACACAACCGCACAACCAGTGGACGTGTTTCAAAGGGATGGAGCCAATTCACGTCCCTGAGGCAAGCCATTGGTAAGGTTCCTCCTCCATCGGCTACGTTTTCTCAGACACTCTACAAAGAATCGACGATTCGGAAGTAGGTTTTTAATATCAGTAAAATTTCGATCTCTAGTGATATCGGACAATTTTTCAATTAGTTGTCGAATTTTGACAGTGTCGTAGGCGGCAGTCAAATTAATAAAAACAGCTCCTATAACCCTATCTTCTAGAACCCATACTCAATCAACTGTGTTAGATCTAGTATTTTTGAGTTGTAGTTTCTTACAGGACGAAAACCCCCTCGTTGTGGTATCAATTTAGGCTCTATCACATATGTGAGTCTAGTCTGTAATACTCTTTCAAAAATGTAATAAATATGACAGCAAAGTGATATAGGTCAGTAGCTTTGGGGATCGTTGATGTCCTTTCCAGGTTTGAGGACTGCTATGACTTTAGATTTTCTCTATATACTTAGAATCTTACGGGCATCCATGAATTTATTAAACATATTTAAAATTCACTGCTTGGCCTGTGGGCCAAAATGTTTGATCTGTTCTAACAGAATATCATCTAGTCCGGCAGCCTTCCATTTCTTACATTTTGCAGTGTCTTCGTCGAGCTCATGTATTGAGATGGACTGTGACAGTGAGTTTGTTTCATCCACCGTGTTATTGCTCATATTCTTGATTTATCTACGAGATCTGTTTTCTGGTTTTCAATGTAACATGGTGTCTATTTGTAATGTGACTTGGTATATCAATTCTACTATGCAGTGATTATTTTTTGTGCCAACTTATGTATGGACATGCGTGTGGGTTCTTTCCTTGGCTCAGGGTGTGAATAAAGCATCGATTGTTCGCCAAAGTGATTTCTTTAATAACCTTTAACAGACAGTGATATTCTCTGGACGTGCCATGCCCCGGAAGGCGACCTCGCCACAGTAGTCCGCTGTCTTGCACTAACATCCCAGACAGGAGGCGGCGGCTCATATTTCGCTACTGGGGCTGCAGGATCCTTGTTCCTGCTGGCAGCTTCGTGTCGGACGGACAACGTTGCATATTTTGTACCCATTACTTCCAGCGACTCGATATTCATTGCAGCAATAGCTCGCTTGCAGCGTCCATGTGAATCCTCTCCTTATGCGTTACGAGGGCTTCTGTGACACGTGACGACCGGGGGGGGGGGGGGGGAGGGGGGGGGCGCAACGGGGATGCCATGTGTCGCGAAGTCGAACTAGTGACATGCAAACTCCGCGTCCTTTGCTGTTTGACGTCTGTGTTCCAGTACTAAGTTAAGAATGCATCTCTTAGTCCTTACTAATCACAAGGGTAAGTGCGACATGCCCTCTGATCTTCCTGAATGATAACCTTCTACTTGTCTTCAAACTCCTCTTCTGGATCCTAGCGCACAACAGCGACCATGCACAGCCATGTCAATTCGGACGGGTTTTAACCACTGAGTGACTGAGCAAATTAATCACCGACAGACCATCGACAGATTGACCAATGTATTGTCTGACTGCATACTGTGTGACTGTGAACTACTTCACAACACTTCACTCTTTTTAGAATATAATGGATTATCCGACTTATTATGTGAAGCTTCTAGAAGGTTGGCTTTCCTTTTGCTCAATGAACCGATTATGTCACATTCTGAAAGTTCTGCACTTACTGTGTTTGGAGTTGTGTCGATTGCTGTGGAGAATTATTTTCTCCTGTTCAGTATACTACTATTGACTCCCGCTTCAAAATTGTGGAAGTACTCTCCAAGAACCAGACAAATATTTTTGTTTTGCTTTTAGTAATCATGATTTTTTTCGTCTTTTCGAATGTAGAAGTGCTATTAACTAGGTGCTTTCACTGAGTCATCGACATATCGTTTCCTGTCTTGACCAGAAGATTGATTTTCTCGTAGACTTACTACCATTCCAAAAGTCTTAATGTGTTGATTTTCAATTATGCTTAACTTGCAAAATTGTCTTTCGGTGTTACCAAAAACCCTGTCAGATGGGACGAATGAATGGCTCACTACTGCTGGCAAACACACTTCAGGTTTTTTCTAGTTTGTCAGGAGCTTCGGGAAGAAATTAGTGGCATAGTCTGTGGGGAACCATCGACGCCAATTAGCTTGATCCTTTGGCATATTCGTTTTCCAAGCAAATGTACGAAAACACCACGTCTTTTAGTTGTCATGAAAGGATATGATACGATGACATAGAATCAAATTATTGACGAATAAATGACCATTAAGATTTTATTAAAAACAAAAAAGAATTGCATTCATGAGATGTACTTAAATGACGTCCTTTAAAAACATATGACTGATTTATCGAGCATACATTGAAATACTGCATGAAATGATAGACGATCGTCCCTTTTTCTTAACCTCCTTAGTGCAAAATCAAGTGATTTATTTTCAAATTCCCTCCACTAAACAGCCAGGTCGTTATAATTTATATCTCCTCACCGGCAGTTACGATTCAGAACCCTTTAATAATAAAATGTTTGACACAAAGTTATAATGTGGGCTCTGTCAGCTGATAAGGTTCTCAATCTTAGCTACTGGTGTCAAATTGGTCGGGATCGTCGCACTTCGTATTTTAATCTCTGCCATATGTTTATTTCTCTGACAGCCCTAGCCTTTTGATTTACTGATTATTTAAACATATATGCATTTGTGGTCGGGGGTAATATGTATTGGGCCTTGATGAGAATGAATAAGAAGATGGGGGAGAAGTAATCCTGAATTACAAAATTTCTTACTTCCAGTACAATGAGATAATCAAGAAATTAGACGAACAAGAAGTTTCATAACCTTGCCGGTTGGCTGAGTTATAAGTTAAATCCTACTTGTCTTATAGTATGCTGGCCGCGGTGGCCGAGGGGACTGAGGCGCTCCAGTCGCGGTCTGCGCGGCCACTGCGGTCGGGGTTCGAATCCCCCCTCGGGCATGGATATTTGTGCCGTCCTATTTCGTAAGTAGTTCATAAGTAGTTTCTAAGTTTAGGGACTGATGACCCCGCAGTTAAGTCCCATAAGCTTAACAAACATTTGAACATTTTTCTTATAGTATGCGTTATTTCGTGCCGTAGAAATCCCTCTAGTTTGTGGGAGTGGGTATAAAGGAAAAATCTGAAGTATCATTCACTCGCCCTAGTTGCATGCACGAACCTCTACAAAAGTAAATACTACTATTTGAACTGATATTTGAATTGAAACACATTAAAATAACAGGCCTCCCGAAAGAATCGGCATAGAGCAACTTAATCTCGCCAAGAAACTACACTACTGGCCATTAAAATTGTTGCACCAAGAAGAAATGCAGGTGATAAACAAGTATTCTTTGGACAAATATATTATACCAGAATTGACATGTGATTAGCTTGGATGCCGTGTATAGGTACAGATGCCCATGCAGCTTCAACACGATACCACAGTTCATCAAGAGTAGTGATTAGCATGTTGTAATGAGCCAGTTGCTCGGCCACCATTGACCAGACGTTTTCTGTTTGTGAGAGATCTGGAGAATGTGCTGGCCAGGGAAGCAGTCGAACATTTACCATATCCATAAAGGCCCGCACAGGCCCTGCAACATGCGGTCGTGCATTATCCTGCTGAAATGTAGGGTTTCGCACGGATAGAATGAATGGTAGAGCCACGGGTCGTAACACATCTGAAATGTAACGGTCACTGTTCAAAGTGCCGTCGATGAGAACAAGAGGTGACCGAGACGTGTAACAAATGACGCCCCATACCAACAACTTTAGAAGTTTGGAAAGTAGGAGGCTTGGTACTGGCAGAAAGAAAGTTGTTTGAACGAACCGTGAGTCGTGTCGGGATAGCTCAGTGATAGAACGTTTGCCCGCGAAAGGCAAAGGTCCCAGGTTCGAGTACCGGTTCCCGCACACAATTTTAATCTGTTAGGAAGTATCATATCAGCGGATACTCCGCTGCAGAGTGAAAGTTTCATCTGGAGACAAGTATTTATGTCATGAAAACACTTATGTTTCTCAGAAACCCATTTTGTAGCGATCTTCCTAAAAAACAATAGATTTTACTCTCGTTTCCCAACTTATACATCCACATGTACGTCCATACTCCATATGGGAACTCACGATGGCTAATATTCCATCATAAGTTCCAATGATATGTATTCCCCACAATTGATCCACGGCTTTGATTAATGAACAATACATTCCCACACATACATTTCCTTCCCCATCATAAACAAAAAGTTACAAATAAATTTTTCCTAAATGAACTCCAGGTTCTTCCTAAAGTGTGCGGCCGATTTCCTCCCCCAAATTTACCAAAATATCCGAGCATGATTTCTGTCTGTAACGCCCACACTACTGACGATGCGCTAAAGACTGATATACCTTCCTTTAAAAAAATTAAATAAAATAAAAACACCCAGGTACTTCTGGTTAGAAGCTACCGAGTATCGTAATACATCGATGGGGGCATCTGATAATTCTTACTGTACTGGGATACTAATCTCCATTTTCACTCTCGTGAAGGGACAGATTATTTGGGGGGATATAAAGCCCGCGATTCTATTGTAAAATTTGCAACCACTAGGGCGTTAGAAGTTTGACATGTTTGGACAGAATGTGGCTGTATGTCAAACTGATTCTCACAGCTGTAGATCCGTTCAAGTTCAGAGACCGCTCAACAAATACCGTCACCGTAGCGGCCTAATGTCGATGGGCGCCAGACAACCTGAGTCGGAATTCGGAATTCCATCCTTTGGATATGAACTAATGGCGGCCGACTCTCGGCCTTGTTCCTACATGGATTACAAATGAATTAGACAGTGGAAAACTAATAAAGGAGCTTATAGGTTACTTTAAGCGGAAATTTGCTAGAACAGCAAGGACATTGTAATTTTTGGCCATGTTTTGACGCTGGAGTCTGAAGAATTTTCGACGGTCCCCTAGTAACACTTAGCAATATTTCGTGGCTAGGGTAACTAGAATTTTTCAGTACTGCGAAGTGGCGCAAACTTTAATTTTGGACAGCCGATGCGATCGTTTGAAGTATTTAGGATCATCTATGGAACTTTATCTATGATCAGTTTCTGTGGGAACTTAGAGTAGTTGACGCTTGCTGCTGAACTTTGAATTTTTTTGGTTAACCACAAAGATTTCTCAATGCGGAACTTCTGCCATTTTTTCGTATTTGAACCACTTTGAAAAACATTAAGCGAGTGATGAATGACCTTGGAATGGCGATTTAATATTTAGTAGGTCATTCATTGACGTCAATTCTAGGGTAAATACCAGTGTGAAGTGAAGATTGTTTAAACTGAAGAACTGGTGATTTGCAATAAACTCTATTTAGTTGATGATGATCGTGTCGCATATATGGCCGTTAGACCACAACTGGTGTGTCATCTCCAGTCTGTCTGGTGCAAGTCTTTCTAGCTGACACCACTTCGGCGACTTGCCTGTCAATGATAATCAAATGATGATGAGGACGACACAACACCCAGTCCCCGAGCGGAGAAAATAGCCGGCCAGACAGGAAATCGAACCCGGGCAGCGTGGAGACACACCACGCTATCCTCTAGATTAGGGGGACGGACACTCCGGTCAGCTAAAAACTGTACTGCATTTACTAAACATATTACAGCCTGCGAAAATAATTTGACATTATATTAAAGTAATTGGGTACTTTGTAACGGATATGGTTGACGCCCCTGTCCTAAAAAAGAAAAATTGTTTATCAAGTCCAGCCACATTTCATGGAGCCCCAAGAGTATACATGTTGCATGAGTGTATCCACATACATTATTGTAGTTTCATGCAGTAGCACGTGAGCGCTCGAGCCATCTTGTAGAAATAGTATGTTGTACTAGGAAATTAAACGAAGAATTTTTCATCTGATCAACTAGCACAGTAGTAGTGGGTTTCGTAATCTCATATTAAAAGTGATATACGTGTGTAAGGTTGCACGCTTTACATGAGTTGCCAGTTCTGTCGCCCGTAAACGCTTCCTGTCCGACCTATACCCCTGTCGGCCACATCAAGGCAGATTCAATCTGCATTCCGGCATGTTATCAGAGTTTCTTTCTGTAGATCCACTGAAACTGTTGGATCGCTGTCAAATACACGAGAGAGCAAAAGAACCAAATGTAGGCATGTGTATGCAAACACAAAGACATGTAAACACTCAAAGGACGGCGATTCGTGCCACGACACCTACGTATAAGGCAAGAGGTGTCTCGCGCTGACGTTATATCGCTTACTGCTGCTACAATGGCACGTTATCACGATTTATGTGAGTTTGAACGTGGCGCTATAGTCTGCGCACGCGAGATGTGACACAACATCTCCGATGCAGCGATGGGGTGGGCATTTTACCGCGCAACCATTTCACGAGTGCGCCGTGAATATCGGGAAGCCGTTAAAACATCAAATCTCGGACATCGCTGAGGCCGAAAAAGATCCTGCATGAACGGGACCAACGACGACTGAAGAGAGTCATTCAACGTGACAGATGTGCGACGCTTCCGCACATTGCCGCGAATTTCAATTCTGGGCCATCAACAAGTTTAAGTGTGCAAACCATTCAACGAAAACCATCGTTATGGGCTCTTGGAGGCAAAGGCCCACATGTGTAGTATTTCTGACTGCAAAACACAATACTTTACTCCTCAACTGTGCACGTTATTGGACTGTAGATGATTGGGAATATGTTGACAGTTCTGACGAGTCTAGTTTACAACGGTATCGAGCGGATGGGCGTGTACGGGTATCGACACAACCTCATGAATCCATCGATCATCAGGGGAATTTTACAGCTGGTAGAGGCTCTGTAATGGTGTGGAACGTTGGCAGTCTAGATACCACTCTGACAGGTGACTTGTACATACGCATCTTGGCTGGTCATCTACATCCGTTCATGTCCAGTGTGCATTTCGACAGATTTGGGCTTACCAAATGTTCAAATGTTTGTTAAGCTTAATGGACTTAACTGCGGGGTCATCAGTCCCTAAACGTACAAACTACTTATGAACTACCTTATACTAAAGACGACACAAATATTCATGCCCGAGGGGGGATTCGAACCCCCGACCGTAGCTGCCGTGCAGACCGTGACTGGAGAGCCTCAGTCTCCTCGGCCACCGCGGCCGGCTTGGGCTAATCCAGTAGGACTATGCACCACCCCTACGTCACGGATTTCTACAGAGTGAATAGAATAACGCCCTTCTGAGATTAAACGACACCTCTGGCCACCAGACTCCCCAGACCTTTATTTTGTGGAGCATATATGGATGCCTTGCAACGTGCTTTTCAGAAAAGATCTCACCCACTCGTACTATTACGGATTTATGAACAGTCGTTGCAGGATGAATTGTGTCATTTCCTTCAGCACTACATAGGCAATGTTTCATTTCAGTCTCTCCTCTTCTGTGTAACTTGTCCAGTACCTGACAAAAAATCATGTAGCATCCATAAGGAGTGGTTCAAAATCATAATTTTTTTTTGATAAGTTACATACATACTGTGGATGTATAAGCACATGATTGCATTTACACTGGTCTGTAATGGGTAGAACGCACACAAAGTTGCACTCACTATGTAACCAACCTAATTTTGCGAAATAGGTGCCAATCAGGACAGAGGACCAAGGACATGACAGGACAGGACAGTGAACCAAGAGGTACAGTATGATGCACCGTAATGCCTTGCACACCACGTTGGATAGCCTTCCTACTAAATGAATTCATTTGACACACACTGAATGCGTGAAGTCGGAAGGTCAATGTTACCATTGCATTGCATGTGGGATATTCAAATGCCACAGAGTCCTGATGTTGGAAACAATGGTTACATGATACACCCAGATATGCTCTGCAAGTTCGGATCGACCGAGAATCACTGCTCTCATGGAAGTATGTTCAGCCAGTAGACGTGGTATCTCACTACTGCGCTTCGCGGCATCTGTGAATATTCTGTAGATCCCCAGATAGTGACTCGACAACTCATGTCTTTCTGATTGAATCTTAACGCTCCATTTATAGGTTTGTTTGATACCAAAACACGAACGCCGGCCTTTGAAGTCCTGGCGCGCCCGCTAGCCATTGACAGGGGACATGTAGCCAGCTGCCTTGTTTCTTTCATCTCATACTGTAATTAGTTCAATAAAGTCAAACGGTGTTTTATCATACGTAGTTTTATTCTCTTTCAGTCATCCCTTTTGGGTGTACCACGTTTTTGTCATGCAATATAAAATTATTATATATGTAGTGTCTGTTCTTTTGGCTGAATTAACAGAAACAATGGAATCAGTTTGCTTTTTCTGTCAATGCCCCTGCTGCTTCTGATGCCAGTAAAAACATTTTCAAGGCTGCTAAACCAAATAATTTTGTCATTTCTGATGATGATGATGATTATTATTATTATTATTATTATTATAGTAACAATAATAAAACAACTAATTGATTTTTCAGTAGGTGTTTGGCAGAACTTATCCGGAATATTATAATACTTTCTAATGTTATTTAAACTATTTCTATAATATTTGAAACTACATCCCTTTTTAATTATTAACATAAATAATAGAGACTGTGGTTATACGAATCACTCTGTAAGGGGCAAGCACCAGAGTAGTAATCGGAAAGAGGTCACGATCAGTAGAGGATACATTAAGATAATCTAAACTATATCCTCGGCTTAGCACACAATATAAGTATCAGATTCCACGAAATATGCGTAAGAAACAGAAGCATATGAGTCTTAAAGATCAACTAATACACTTGGATCTATTATAGAAAATACTAAAAGGCGACTGGTTTCGATTTTCCCTAGAATCCTATAAACAAATATTGGAGAAAATCTACATATTGTCCTAAAGATCGCAGGCGTTATTGATGTTAGCCGTTGGGCACAGGCATACATGTCAGTAATGCAAAAATAATTGTCCTCAGTCACAACGTTTAAGTGTAACACGCCTTCATCTGTAATTCCGAATCAGTTAGTGTGCATTTTCCATTCAAAGAGAAGCAGCTTTTCCGTTTCCTGTTCACTGCTGGGCAGGGCTAGGCTTCTGAATCAGCGGTGTCCCGCACATTGGTAAGGAGGCTATTACGTTAATGAGAGGTCGCTGTCTTGCTGTTCCAAGAGCCGTAGATAACGCAAAACGTAATGCGTGCTCCCGAGAACAAAGCAACCGGCCCGTAACTTCCCTCGAATCCTTTAAAGACATTGTTCATAGCCCTTTGTTTCGAAGCAATTAAAATCGGTGTCGCTTTCCGTGACAAGCGCAAAGTAAGTGGAAGAGAGATGTAAAGTAACGTATAATTTCCAAATTACATTTTTAAATGAATAAAAAAAATATTGCCATTAGCGCGAGCCAAAAGGCAGTGTGGGCCTGTTGCATGCTTTGTTTCGCGGAGTCGATATAGGAAATACGCATTTCCGCCGATTCATATGGCTGTGAAACAATCCACCTGTTTCGTACCAGGCGCAGAGTGCTTATACCTCCGTCTTATGTGATGACGTGCGGTAAAAATCATAAACATTGCTCAGAATCATGCGGAAATTACAACTTCTTTTGTTCCTTTTAAGAAAACAAATGTGACCTGAAATTCATGGAATCACTCGCCCAAATACGAAATTTTAACGACTCAACTTACAACGGCTTTGCGCGATCTTACCTGGAAAGAATTTATGTACATTGATACTGTCAGAGTGTGTCTCTTAAGTATACCAGGGGTGTATGTACTTCGCAAGTATACTCAATGTGAATCTACAGCTGCGTCTAATGTGTTGTGAAGTACCCATCTGCGCCATCAGATAGATTAATACGCTGTAAGATGGAATAATTCTTCTGTTGCAAATTTTGTAGCCCTTTTGATTGATTTACTGAGTGATTGTCGTGGTGAGAAACCCCCCACAGCTGGTTACAAGAAGGCATACCTTACTCTTATTGCATACTGTAAGCTAAACATTTCGTAATGGTAGTTGCTGTTCATTTATGATTTAGTCATAATTTTACAATTTAAACTCTCGTGGCCTAAGCCAAAGGAAAATGAAAATCGTTCACTGAATCTATGAAGAGAACCAATTATGAGCTCACAATTTCGCGTTTTTGCATTATATAGTGATCTGACAGTGACCTTCAGCTGTTAACCTGAGTAATCCACTGTGGCGAAATTGACGGTATTTGGACTAACTGAAAGTTAGTACTTCATATCACCATTCTACAGTTATTACTGAAATATTGTATTTATTGTACTGAAAAGCTCACTTGTTCGATCATCCTATACTGCACATGACTTACACTGGGAGTTCAACATACCTCAACAAAAAACAAAGAAAGAAAAGACAGAGAAATAGGGAGGGGGGAGGGAGACAGACCAAAACACGAGTTGGAGTAATACTTGACAGGGAAAGATTGAGAATTTTATCTGAAAGGAGGTGAGTTGGAGTATTCCATGCTGTTGTGTTGATCTGTGTCCCCATTGGTGTAGGGGTCAGCGCAACTAACTAGCAAGCATCAGACTCGTGTTGGAATCCCGGCGGGGTAACCATTTTCAACTTTACTCATTCCGTTAATATTTCATTTTAAGTTGGATGTTAACAAATTTCCCATTTTCTGATAAGTTATTCATGCCATGCCATTGTATGTCTTCATTAGGTATCGTTTCTTCTTTCGACATAATAACCTGTTTTACTTCTGAAATAGAAAATAGTAATTTTATGTGAAATCCGCACTCGTTGTCCGTGGGTACATGTAAATTCAACAAATTGTATTTGTCTCAGCGTCGTTTCAACATTCTGCACCGACTGTGTATTTGATTGTTTACGCGGTACTTCTGCAGATGTAGCTGCTTTTTAACTGTAATTTTATTTGGTGATGTAACAGATTCTGTCAGTTAGTATTGGACGAATCTGTTGATTCAGTACTTCTACTGTCTACTTCTATTATTTCCTCTATCGTCTGTAAAAATTCCGTTAGCAATTTTTAGAACTGGTGTTTCAGTTTTGTTTCTATTTTATTAATACCCTATCATACTTAGCGTGATCTTCGCAGCACGTATTTGTGTAGTTTGGTCGTAAAAATACGCTGTACTGTACGAGTAGCCTTTTCCGTGATGCTGTCTATTCTCTGGTTAACATTAATTACATTCGCTTGGACATTGTCAACATCTGTTACTAATTCCTTCTGTCCGCACATTAAAGCTTAAATGAGGTCCCGTGATTTCTTCGCGTCATCATTGATCCTTTTTATTGGTTCATTTGTCTTAGCCTTTCTCGTCTCCATCGGTGTTTTAAGTTCACTCGTTTGTGACTTAAAACAAGATGTTAGTCTTTGCTCTAATTCTTTACTTTATGTTATTATTTCTTGAAGTTCTCTACTTGTTTGCACTTTTATTTAAGTTATTGATTCTGTGTTCTGAACCCAGTCGATTTATCTGTACTCATTTGTTGCATTATCTCCTGAAACGTTTCCGTTATACCGTCAGATGCAACGTCATTTGTTGTCCCTGGCGTTCGCGAATTTTCGGTCGCCGGCCGCGGTGGCCGAGGGGACTGAGGCGCTTCAGTCACGGTCTGCACGGCCACTACGGTCGGGGGTTCGAATCCCCCCTCGGGCATGGATATTTGTGCCGTCCTTAGTTATAGGTAGTTCATAAGTAGTTTGTAAGTTTAGGGACTGATGACCCCGTAGTTAAGTCCCATAAGCTTAACAAACATTTGTACATTTTTTTTATTTTATTTTATTTTATTTTATTTTATTTATTTTTTTTTTTTTTAATTTTAGTTACTATGTGGGCTGGGGTCTTTACAGAACCACGCAGTGGCGCCCGTAAATCCGCATTATATCCATAACCGTGGTGAATGGCATTACCCTTGCGTGCAGAAACAGTTGCATCTGTCATAGAGCCATGAAGTGGCGTTCGTAACTCCGCTTGCTGAACTCTCTCGTATTTACAATATGGACGATAGATTCAACGTATTGTAAAGAAGTTCCTTCCGGTGATACTATCCTTGTATTCACGTTGTCTGCTATGTTTTTAAGGCAAGAACATACGCATATTAAGTACTGGATTATAGTGACCGTGCGTCACGTTCGCCATCTCGTATCGCCTCTTCTCCGTCGAATTTGACCACTGAAGTGTCGATGTCCGATTCAGAGCAAGTCCTTCTTGTCATGCTATGCTCTGGTATCTCCATGTTTCCCCTTAATCTGTCTCGGTCTGTTAAATCAACCTAGAGTTTTATCTACATCTGCCAAAGATGGTGATCCATAACTTCCCCTGATGTCAGCCGCCATCTTGTCCACCAGAACCTGATATTGCCGTACTTTTCTTGCCAGTACTCTTGTCAACATATAACCGTCGCCTATTTCAACGAACCAACACCGGTCTCCAAAACTTTCAACCCATCTACGAGTTGGTTCAACCAACAAAACAATGACGAATCAATTTCAGTTGAACCATTGCATCAGCAAAGGCAAACTTATAAACACACAAAAATAATTATATAACACAAAAATTGTTAATCTACTACACGACTCTCACTAAAATCAATATAATACAAAAATTAAAAAAAAAATACTTTCAATTGAGACAATGTACGATGTCCACTATCTTAAGTACGTCGAGTTGTCAGGTCAAAAACCTATCCTAGCATTTAACATGCAACTCAACCTCAAAAATAACATCACATTTCATCCGCACAATGCACTGCACCCTCCTTCTTAAACTACACCGGGTTCAAAGGTCAAAATAAATCCTGGCAGGTAAAATGAGAAAAAATGTTCAAATGTTTGTAAAGATTATGGGACTCAACTACGGGGTCATCAGTCCCTAAACTTACAAACTACTTATGAACTACTTACGAACTGGGACGGCACAAATATCCATGCCCGAGGGGGGATTCGAACCCCCGACCGTAGTGGCCGTGCAGACCGTGACTGAAGCGCCTCAGTCTCCTCGGTCACCGCGGCAGGCGGTAAAATGAGAAAGCCGGCCGCGGTGGCCGAGGAGACTGAGGCGCTTCAGTCACGGTCTGCACGGCCACTACGGTCGGGGGTTTGAATCCCCCCTCGGGCATGGATATTTGTGCCGTCCTTAGTCTTAGCTAGTTCATAAGTAGTTTGTAAGCTTAGGGACTGATGACCCCGTAGTTAAGTCCCATAAGTTCTACAAACATTTGAACATTTGAATTTTAAAATGAGAAACTCAAAATTCAAGAATTAAAAAAATCGTTTTCAGTAGCACAATGTAGAACACTGCATGACCCCCTTTACCTTTAGTACCTCGGGTTCAAACAGTCAAAGCCTATCCTTGCAGGTGACATGCGAAACTCAAAAATATTTTTCATCAGCGTGGTGTACAACACTGCGTAACCCACTCTATCTTAAGTACCTTGGGTTCAAACTGACAAAACCTATCCTAGCAGGGTCGCTATTATCTAACACTGCACAGTCCAGTAGCCTGTCTGGATAGGCAATTTATTCCACCTTGTATTATGATTTTCTATTATTCTATTATTTTGTGCTCGAAAATGGTGGCTCTGAATGTGGAACAGGTTTATGATGACATACAGCCTTAGACATCAGAAAGCAATCCACCTCTCAATCCAAGATTAGTAAGAGGTCCTTTACTGTACTCTGAATGAACCAAACGACTATTCCTGTCAGTAGATGAAAGTAAGTAATAACTGCTAAGGGACCTTACCGGGTACAGGAATGTTAGCAGGGGTTACGTAAAATAATTTTTCTACTGAGAGATAAAATTTAATTTATTATCTCTAAAAAATAAAAAATAAAAACAGAAACAAAATTTGAGTGAATTTAATAATGAAGTGCTATAATAATAAAAAAAGGACAGGTATTAACTATTAACAGTCTCGCTTTGATGCTCAAAACCATATACAAAAATTAAACAATTTATTAGACGGATAATAACTACCAGAGAGTATCTGACTACACGCCTACACTTGGATTTACAACTGAAACATGAATTATCAAAGGCTGTTAGTTTGTTGCAGTAAATGAAGCATAACGTTGTTCTGGTGTCGGTGCCATTGCACGGAAGTGACTTGGAAGAGACGAAAAAACCTAGCTTCATATTAGCGCAGAATTTTGCTGGGTTGTCGGCTACTGTGTCCATGACTCTGAAAGTCTACCAAATTCTGCCTGTTCAAATATGGAACTGAACACAATGAGCTCAAAGCCTCTGAAAAATCTTGAAGAAACCAACATCCACTAACTTCCATAGTCTAAATTTAAGTGGCAGGGTACACTAATACAGAAAATTAGCCCACCGTTGTGCCTCACTGCTCTTGTCTGCAGAGATTAACTAGATACTGTGGATGGGTCGAAATGTCGAATGCTCACTCTGAGAAAGTGCCGTGATTACTGATGAAGCCTACAACTCAACACCAGCACTGCGCTCTTGCATTTTTGTGTCACAAGGCAAACCACATTGGACCACCAAGATATTCACAGACATGCTCGTTGACTGCCAAAATGGCCATCACCACGTGATGAGCTTCAACCAGAGAGTGCTCCCACCAAGAAGAGAGAAGTGGTGTTCCGTAGCAAAGTTAAATTCGTATATCATTTACGTCCTACACTCCAGTGATGGCCAATGACATCCGTACTCTGGTGAGCCTGTCAGGAGCGTTGTAGCAAATGCCAGTAGCTTTCCACATTTCGCCTTGACAATCCAGATTAATTGCCTAAGCCACTTAGGCGTATGTTGGAAGCTGATGATATCGGTTGTTGGCGTCTACATGCCACGTTTACACAAAGAAAAGTGCAACGGTGAGTGTTACTCACTGGGGCTGGCCCTTGGTCTGCGAGTACCCCACCCTTCTCTATTGTTACTCTTAAAAGCCTCGTCACTCCATCTCCCAGTTTGATGTTTCAAATGTTTCAAATGTTTGTATAGCTTATGGACATAACTACGGGGTCATCAGTCCCTAAACTTACAAACTACTTATGAACTAGCTTATACTAAAGACGGCACAAACATCCATGCCCGAGGAGGGATTCGAACCCACAATCGCAGCGGCCGCAACTGGCACGCCGCAGACCACTCGGCCACCGCGGCGGACTGTAATGGTAATTCCTAAGTATTAAATTTAGTTTACGGCCTTCACATTCGATTGATTTATCTTGTAAACAAAGTTTAACAGATTTCTTTTTGTACTCATGTGGACGACGTCACACTTTGAGACTTTGGATATTCAATCTCGCTACGACAGCCCTATGTTCACTAATAACTGTATCCGTTTTGATGCTTGTTATGAGCTCGGGATTATTTGTTACAAAGAGATCAAGTGTGTTTTGACATCCGTTTACAGTTCTAGTTGTCTCATGAACTAATTGTTCGAAATAATTCTCAGAGAATTCGTTGAGTACAATTTCGCACAATGTTTTATGCGTACCTCCTGATTTGAACATATAATTTTTCCAACAGATTGAAGGTAAATTCAAATCACTTCCTACTTTTGTATGATTCGGGTATGTGTTTACAATTTGACACAGGTTTTCTTTGAACCTTTCTGCTATTGTACTGTCAGAGTCGGGAGGCCGGTAAAAGAAAAACGTTCAAATGTTTGTTAAGCTTATGGGACTTAACTACGAGGTCATCAGTCCCTAAACTTACAAACTACTTATCAACTAACTAATACTAAGGACGGCACAAATATCTATGCCCGAGGTGGGATTCGAACCCCCGACCGTAGTGGCCGTGCAGACCGTGACTGGAGCGCCTCCGTCCCCTCGGCCACCGCGGCCGGCGCCGGTAAAAGGAACCGATTATTAAGTTCTTACGATTTTGAGGTACAGTAGATGAAGTAAATGATTCGAGGCTTGTGAGGCAGTTTATCAACTACATTAAGAGGCTGCAGAAACCTTCAGACACGGCAACAAAATATAAACTATCAGTTCTATAAGATATTACAGTACTTAGGTAATGTCATTGCTTCAACGTAAAGCTTGTCATTCAAAAACGAGAAAATCGAATGAGAAAAAGTACTGAATTCAGCAAAGGATGTATTCTTGAATATAGGGATGACAAATAGCCTGTATCTGCAACATCGTATACAGTAATCTGACTGTTAAATATGTGCTGCAAAAGATTTAAAAGTGCTACAAAAGACGCCAAAAAGCGCGAATGGTTTTAAGTGGTTTCGAAAACTAAGTACATGATACAATATTTAGTACTGTTTTATAAAATTAGTATTTACCTTTGGAAGGATTTTTTGATATTGTTTCGATATAGCCCCTAATGGTATCGTGATAGAAATCACACGCAGCTATTTGCTGCGACTATGAAGTACTTTCGTAGAAGAATGAATGTTGATTCCATGCGGTCCGTGTAAATTCACGCCATCCGTCTGACGAGTTTATTCAGTTGCTTAAATTGATCCATAGTGAAATATTGGCATAGTACAGGGGAGATTCGTAGTACAACTTGGATTGATGTAGTGTGATGGTTGCTGCTTTTTAGATAGGCTACCAGGTAACTCATGTCTGATTGGACTTTAAACAATGGAGAAGCGTTATAAATGATAGTAATTTATGGCATGAATATATTTTATGTAACACTGCCATGTCGAAGCGAAGCTGTGCAGCAGTGGGAAAGATATGGACTGGGACTCGTACGCGAGGTCTTTCTATTTCTGAGTCAATCTCATAGGTCCTTCCCTGAAACAGAAGCTTACAAGGGCCACTTACTAGAAGTGACCGCGTGTTCCCTTAACTGACTGCAATAAACTAGCAGGGTTAGTGCGAATTCTACAAGGGATAGACAGAGGTGGTAGCATACCACACACAGTGAATGTCAATCGAGCTCCACGCGCCAGCCATCAACGTGTCCCTTGACGTCAGAATTGATTACCAGAGGGGTGAGGAAGCGGTGGCTGCATCCATCGGGGATGGGCAAATCGATAACTCCGATCGTCATGTCATATTCCGCCTCGTGACCTGCATAATAAAACCTTTAAGAGCTACTGGTCTCTTTAGTCTTACTCGAAATGGGAGCTTTGATAGAATGGCAGGTAGCGCTCAGGAGGTAAGTAGCTTAGCGCGCGGACCTGACATTAGCGGCGCTGAATAGAGCTGGGGCGGTCCTACCTCTGTGGGCTTAGTCTGACGAGCGTAGTCCGCGTCGCTGCTACACATCTTTGATTCCACAAAGTCAACATCGCATTACCTAAGCGCCACTTTTCATACTGAGATGACGATATTAACCTCTCACCTTTTGTTCCACAAGCGCTTCTTTCGCCCGCAGCTATTTCTGAAAAGAAGATACATTTCAGTTTGCTCAGCTCGCAAACTTTTCTGACTTAAATTCTGTAATAAAACAGAGCAGTTCGGTTTTATGTTTTACAACGGAGTTTGAATGTGTCGTAGTTGGATTACGTATAAAATGAAAATCAAAAAATAAATACCCTAGCAATGACACATGGATGTGCGCGTGCGCGTATGTGTGTGTGTGTGTGTGTGTGTGTGTGTGTGTGTGTGTGTGTATTCGTTGCCCTATTCTGTTACAGCCACCTTCACACTCATGCTCCATAACCAAAACATAGTCTGTATTCTAAACCATCATAAGATATTGGATACATACTGGATACAGTGATAAAGTACCAACTTTCGCTACTGTAGCGGACAGATCACATACATGATACTAGGGCAAGTCAGACACTAGGAAACCGCTCTGAACCTTACACATATCAAAAAGGTTGAGATTACTTATTTAACATTTCTTACAGTCGTACCGCAGTCTCAACTCTATCTGTAAAAACAGAGATCAGCTGAAAAGTTTGAATTGGTCCTTCTGCCCGAATGTATAACCCTTGCATTTAAATTATGGACCGCTGAATTCAGTTCCACATTGGAGCGTCCTCTCATTGCGGAAGGAAGCCATGCCTCATTCGACAGTGTAGTACCCATAGACGAGTGACAACTTACTTTTCTTTCACATGGCCGAGAACAGATAATCGCCACCCGATATGTTGTTTTGTGCAAGTTTCCAAGCGTTGTTACGTGCACTAACATCATAGCCGTTTGCTTCAACAATGAAGAAGTGTATATGTGTGTGTGTGTGTGTGTGTGTGTGTGTGTGTGTGTGTGTGTGTGTGTGTGTATGTGTCTATGTGAGTAAGAGAGAGAGAGAGAGAGAGAAAGTTCAAATGTTTGTAGAGTCTATGGGACTTAACTACGGCGTCATCAGTCCCTAAACTTACAAACTACTTATGAACTACTTACAACTAAGGACGGCACAAATATCCATGCCCGAGGGGGGATTCGAACCCTCGACCGTAGTGGCGAGAGAGAGAGAGAGAAGGAGGGAGAGACTGAGGGAGTCTATATCGAGCAAGACTATTTTCAGTATTTGTCTCCATCAGAGCTATGACCGGTAATATCTGCGTATCCTGGTACTCAGTACGTACTCAGCATATTTTCTGAGTGAAATGAGGTGCCGTGTATTCTAGGTTTTTATGTGCCATAAATGTTTGTACTTTTGTGATTCTGAGCACATGTGGAATGTCTAAATATAACGATACCCCTTTTCGAACAGTGTCCAATACTCTTAATACTTGAATTTTGGCGCAATCTCCAAACCATTCATGAGAGTATTCCTGCTTATACCAGTGAATAAGTATGAGTATATAGCTGTGATAGCAATTAAATGTCCTGTAAAATACAAAATGAGAATGATTAATGTAAAAGTATTAACTCATGTACATCATCCAATGTAATGTCACATTGCTGCCAATTTATCTGCATTGTCATAGGAAATGATTTCTCTCGTCCTTAACCCAAGATGTATGAACTAGGATTAAGAGGGTTTGCCTCTCAGCTAAATAATCAAAAAACAGTGGGAACTGAGAGGAGGCGTCATATTCATGGTCTGAACCGAAATTATTTCTACTCTTCTTCAGATCATTACATGTTAACATAGTGAGCAAAAATTCTGGGGACCAATATTACTCAAGATACTGAAGTATAAGATTGAACGTGAAGTAAATGAATCCAGCTGTAATTAACCATTTCTGCGTCGGATTCCGAATGGCAGCGTTACGTTTTCTTGGCTTCTTTGAGACTCCTCAGTTTTCAATGATAATTTTTGACGTCGCTTCTCATAGTTACGAGGTAAACTGCGGAACTACGTGAATCGACTCGACATGGCTTCATTGAGCATTACAAGGCTCACAGAAACCAGGTATACGTAACGATACCATTTATAATGAAAGATAACGTTGCTTGCACTGCATTATGAATGTCCATGACATTGGTATGCTCATAAATCACAACAACAGCTTCCGATTAATCCAAATGTATAAATCTCATAAATGAAATTGTTTTATTTAACTGTCAGATCTATGAGAGCCGCGTGGGAGTAGTCGAGCGGTCTGGAGAGCCACATTACGGATCGCGCGGCCTCCCGCGTCGGGGGTTCGAATCCTCCCTCGGGTATGGATATGTGTGTTGTCCTTAGGTTAGTTGAACTTAGTTTAAGTAGTCTGTAAGCCTTGGAACTGATGACCAAAGTAGTTTGGTCCCCTAGAATTACAAACATTTGAACATTTTTGAGATCTATGAGTGCAATGCTGCTCCTAAACAACTGGGTACTTTCAAACGCAACAGCAGTGCGGACTGATAGACTTGATGTTGCTACTAAGAAAGTGTCAAATTTTAGGTATCTACTGTCATCCTGTATATTGGAGGCTGTATCCCGCCTGTTTATTTTGTTGTGAGTAGAGGGCGAGTAAATTAACAATATGTCATATTGAGTTGCCTGTTCGAACTAAAGAAACGACTATCCCAATTAATTGGTAGAATTAAGAAATCCAACACTAATCTGGAGAAATTAAGAGGCTTGTCCCCCTTCTGGACTTGCACCATAGAACTGAGGAACAACAAATGGCACAGATACTTTCTACAGTCAATATTTTCTGAGACTGGCCGCATGACGGCGCTCTGGAACACTACAGCACATAGGTGACGCCATAGTATTGTGCCATATAGAGAACCTGTATAGGGAGAGAGTGGTCATGCGTGATACCGCTGCTGATTGGCTAACAGCCCAGGACGCCATGTTTTTGCCAGATTTGGCGGGCTTTGTATATGAGTGAATAGCTTAAGTGTGCGTTTCTGCACAGTGGAGTGTCTTAAAAGCTTCTGACATCGATGACACTGTACAGTTATGCTCACGTTGTATTACGGTAGGCACTGCTCCAACTTTACACGTCTTCTGTCGGTTCTATTTACGTAAATCAACGTGTTGCTCGTCGGTCGTTGACGATAACCTTAGAACTTCGCGGCAATTTTTAAGATGAAATTTTGATTTGAAGTGATTTATTGAGTGTAATTAATAATGTGTATTACGTAATCATTAAGGACAGTCAAGAGAAATGCCTCGTTGTTCCTCTGTTGGCTGTAAAAACTGAAGTGAAGACTACTACATGATAGTTGTATTCACAATGAATGAGGAAATAGGGAACAGTGGGCGGTGAAAGTTAACAGAGAAAGCGGGAACCGTAAAGGCGACATATGGAAACCAACGAAATATTCCAGTGTGAAGTAAATATTTTCTGTAATAGAACTATTCCCTGTGTTATTCCTGCATGGTGTAGTAGTTGCATGGGAAAGTCGCGAGTTCGAATCCGGTCAGCGGTAAATTTTTTTAAACGGTATTTTCTAGCTTTTTTTAGTTCATGGTTTTGCTTTCTGATATGTCGTGCTACAAGGTATCTTTTAACGTGGCTACAGCACCTCCCTCTTGGTTGTGTATTATTGCTTATTCACAAATCTATAATTGGTCACGGGATATAATATGAAAAAGGGTAAAGGAATATTGGCTCGTTGTAGATATTCATTTATCTATTTTGAGTCAGTTTCTGCAGTTACAGTAGAGACTGTATCAGTATTTTTCCGATTTTCTGTGGTACTGTGTTCCTAAAAGTATGTACAGAATGACGATTTTGGTATTTCCTAGTGTAGGAAAATGTTATAGAGTTGAAAGGAGCACAATTAAAATGCATTATATCGGGGCGGAAAGCGATGATAATGTACTAATTTCAGCGATGGATATAAAGACAGAAAATTATGATATAACATCATTTTCTTTGAGATACATGACATGAAATACCTGACTTTCTTATTAATCAACTGCCAACTGTCGAAGTTACCATAACATCGTAAAGTATGGTATTAATATTCGACAATTATAGAAACTGTTTCACGAGACGCCGCGGCGGAGTGGCCAAGCGCATTGAGGCGCTATGCTCCGATGCGCGAGGCCGTTCCCCGTCGGGGGTTCGGATGCCCCCTCGGGGAAAAGCGCTAAAAACTTATATCTTGATGTTTGATGCTGTACTGAACCCAGTTTTTCAGGAATGATTTCATGACGAATATCAAGAAACCTCTCTTTCTCGAGAGAAGACCAAAATAATTGGAGTACAAAGTAATATCTGGGACAAAGGAAAATCAGGTCTAATAAATACAATGGAACCAATATGTAACACGTAGAAAAGCATAAAGAAGATATGTAGGAAGCATCAAGAAAGTAGCTCAGTAAGACATTCATGGATGAAGGAGTATAGAAAGGTGAAGAATCAAATGGTCCTGGCTTTTGTAGCCCCTAATTCGATTCTTTGTCAGGCGTGGTATAGCGGAAGAGTTCTCATAGTTTCTCATGACGTCCGCAGTGGTGTGAGAAAGCTGATGGAGGGAAGAGATTGCGTCAGGTCCTTTCAGTGGGGAGGTGCGCCAGTTTTGTAAGAAACGTAATGTGGTTAGTTTCTGTCATTATAGTGAACTAGCTGTAAACTCGGTGTTGCCCGGGTGTTTATTAACCTACACTCTCGCAGTCCACCTCCCCTCCCCCCCCTCCCCACTCTCTGCATCCACCTCTTTCTCTCCCATCTGTCTGTTCGTTTCCACCTTTCTCTCTCTCGGCAAAGTTATCTGCAAGATCTTTCATGTACCATGCAAACATTTATGCATACAGTGATTTTCCTCTTGGCTTAAAGGTCGTGTGTGGAAAAAAAATCATAAAGATTGCAGCAAAACTATGCATTTTTTAAAAATTCCGTAAGTTAAGTACCCTCCGCCATGCACCGAACGATATGTTATACAGAAAGTTACATTCCTCTTGATTTTAAGGTAGAGAGTGCAAAATTTCATAAATATCTGAACAAAACTATAGATTTCTATGCAATAGAAACGCATGGTCACCCGTTCTCAAGTTATGGCGCGACCAAGGTATTTAGGGACCCATTTTTATGTTGCAAAGTAACCGCCGCCATGCACTGTATGAAACTTAAGGTAGACGGTGATCTTTTTCTTGGTTTGAAGGTCAAGCGAGCAAAATTTCGTGAAGATCGGAATGAAACTGTAGATTTCGTGATTCTGTAGAAGTATGCTCCGCCATGCATCAATCCCAAAATACTTTTTTAGCTTTTTTTTTTTTTTTTTTTTTTTTTTTTTTTTTTTTTTTTTTTTTTTTTTTTTTTTTTTTTTACCTATAAACTACATTCCTACCAAATTTCCGCTTCATAGGTGAAGTTGTTTTCGAGATTTCGTGTTTAGTCAGTGAGTGAGTGAGTGCCCTTTCACTTTTATATAGATTAAGAAAACAGATTGCTTAATTTTGAACGCAAGATAAATAAGGGATAATTGAAGACGAAAATAAATAGTAACATGCAAATCTGTAATGCTAACTTTATTTGATACAATATCATGCCCGATCCGACAGTTCTACGGGATCTACAGAGAAACTGTTGTGACCGATAGACTTCTTTTCGTTTCATCATTTTGTGGGAGGGAGGGGGGTTGAGTTACTAAACGCTTAAAACGCTTCATAAAGGTCCAAAATTACATGCAAACTATATTGCAGGTCCCTAACTACTCCCATTTTCCAATAATTGACGCATAAATCTGGGTATTCTCACGCGGTGGCCTCTAATTATTTATGACGTCATATCTTCTGAACTATGTGTCGTGTTCTTTTGTTTTTGTGTCAGGAACCTTCGTGAGCGTACGGTGAGAGTCCACCAAAGTTTCATTGCAATCAAATGAATGGTTTATGAACACAAAGAGGACATACAGACAATTTTTCTGAATATGGGTAGACCTACTGAACGTGCTGCTCATATGGCACAGCACCGTTTAAATGAAACAAAAAAAGTCACGGAGAAACGACTGTCTCAGCAGAGGAAATATACCTCAAGGACAATTCGAAAAGATACTTGCAAAGAGCCCAAAAGTAGACTTTCAAAAATGCGGCTTTACACGAAAAAAGTTTGAACAGGGAATTACTTGACCACGACGACCTTACGGTTGGTGACTCAAATATTCGAATAGCCTATAAAAGATTCGGCCGAATGTTGTTAATTGTCACTAAAGAACTGAAGCGTTCCGTTACTTTGTCATGGATCCCATAATCAGAACCTATCCAAACTCTCAACAAATTACCCTTGAAGTACATGTTTTCCAATAAAAAAAGAATCATCAAAATCGATTGGCGTGGTATTGAGTTATTCGTCTATTTGTCGCGCACATGCTTAATGCAGATTTAAGACTTATATTGTTTTCTTATTGATGTCTTTGTCAGAGTTGGACCAAATTGAAATGCGACCACGCGGGCAGCACCAGCTTTCAAATAAAATAAGGACCATCAAAATCGGTTCACTCAGTCGAAGGTTCTGAGGTAACAAACATTTTAAAAAAATACAGTCGAATTGAGAACCTCCTCCTTTTATGAAGTCAGTTAAAAAAAACCTGTATTGCATTAACAGCTTACATCAGAGCTCCAAGTCCTCACTTTAGATTTACAGTCTCACTTCTACTCAACGAATCTGCGACCTGAGCGTCACCCTTCTGTACTGGGAAAACACCTGAGAATAAATCTGGTAAGTGAAATACTTCCTACAATAAATTGTACCTTCTACTCTGAAGCGATAGAAGACAACTACGCCCCTCACGTGTTCTGCATAGCTAGTACAAACAGTGGAAGGTACGCATGGGTCGCAGTAACACGATTGAGTGAAGGGGGACTGAAAAGATGACGAAGTGAAAACTTTAAAATTTTAAAAGTGTGGACGTCACATAACATGTCTGACGTACTTGCTGACATGAACTTTGTTTCAACAAGTACCCCCACTCCTGAATCAACCACCACAAGTCGTACATGACATCCATGTTGTGTGGAACGAGCCTTCAAGTTCGAAGAATTTTGTTAAAATTTGTGTTAAAAAAGTGAGACTAAATTTCTAGTGAGAAATGTGAATTATTGTGACTGTAGAGACGCACTGTGTGGAAACGTCCTATACAATATGAGGTTGAACTGTGAATTTTATTTCAAGTGAATGCCAACTGTTTCGGAATGTTGTTCTAATAGTAGGAACTGTGACTACTAACAGTGCTTTCTACGAGGACAGCACATATAAAAGCTTGGAACGCCTCTGTAAATAATAAAATTGGCAAGAACTTTGCTACACGAAGTTGTGGGTGCGCGGTACACGGATTACGTGAGTGAAACCAACGCGTATTATTTCGACTCAGCGTAGCAGTAACGGCTGGAAGCGGAGCAGCGTGTCACAGCAGCAGACAACGGATGTTTATGGGAGCATTGGGCGTCGCGTTGGAGCAGCGACGGCGGGACCATGCGTGTCAGCAGTTCAACGTTACAACTGGTCTGGCAGCACACAATAGACCCTGAGTTTCAGGCGGCAGTACGAGTTGTAGCATTAGAGTCAGTGTTACTTTCTATTTGTTTTTGTAACATTAGCTAATAATAACTGAACAAATGTTCAAATGTCTGTAAATCTATTGGACCAAACTACGTGGTCATCAGTCCGTAGCTTACAAACTACTTATACCTAGGTAAACTAACTTACGGACAAACACATACACCCATGCCCCAGGGAGGACTCGAACCTCCAAGGCGAGCAATCGCGCGCTCCGCAGCGAGGTGCTTTAGACCGCTCGGCCACTCCACCGCGGCAATAATAACCGAAGGAAAATTAATTCAGATAAAAGTATAGTTGATTCTTTAAAGATTATTTGTACGAAGTTTCTAAATACTATTAAGTCGAACATGGCTAGTGATGGAGAAAAAAGGTACTTGTTAAGAAACAGAGAGATCAATATTGATGATAATATGAGTATTGATGTCGCAAACCAGCACTTACAGGTGCCGGTAGACTCTGAAAATTCTAAAGTATCAGATCCAGCTTCAGATCTACAGAAAGTAAATAAGGAAACCGATAATGTTGCTGATACAAGTGTATATATTCTGTTAGATGATGAAACTAATTACGTAAATCCTATTTTGATTAACGATCAGGATCGTTTATTTTTTAATGAAGAAGACAATGAATTAGAACCTGAGGCCAGTATTTTGAGAGAACCAATCACATAAATGCGTAGATTAAGTCATGGCATAGGTTCTGATAACACCTAACCAATTCTGGAGAATATTCAGAGCAAAAGTATTGAACAAGATTCGAATCAATTACTGTTGTCAATGACAAAATCACACGTGCAATCATTTAAAGAATGGTCAACTAAATTAGAAACAGAAATAAAAGCAGGCCAAACAAAGCTGGAAACATAAATGAAAGCAGTTGAAACCAAATTTCAGTCAGGACAGTATAAACTGGTAGCAGGCCAATCTAAACTAGAAGCAGGTTAAAACGAGCTTAGGCATGATTTCATAGTGTTAGAGAAGACAGTTTCAAAAACTGAAATTAGTGTACGCAATACAAGCAAACAGGTTTAGAGCATTAGCTACATAATGATATCACGTAATGTAACCGCAAAATTGAGATCCAAGGAAAGATGATCCAGCCAAAAAAAAGAACAGGTTAATTGTTCCGATTATATGCAAGCTAAGATACATAAGGTATGTACATTAAATTTCATGCTATTCGCTATAGAATGCAAATGTACACACAATGCAATTGTGATTCATAAGGAGTTGAAAGAAGAAGGCAGAACAGATTCCAGATGTAGAAGCGGTAGCGAGTCGTGAAGTTGCTAAAATACAACCACCGTTGAGAGATTTTGTAACAAAGGCTGTAAAATGATGAAATATTCATATTTGTGATTCGAGCACTAATTTCAGAATACAAAATTTCTTCGTTTTTCAGTTACTGGTAGCATAAACCCTGTCGCATCCATTCGACAGTAAGACGATATTTTTGATCGGCTATGGACAGAGCAGCAAAACTTAAGGATGTGTAGCCAGCCGATTTGACGCAGATGTTATCTCATGGCGGAACAACGGGTATTAATATATGATAAGTAAACAGGCATTCTTTAACCAGTACTGGTCTAGTATCACACAAAACTGTGTTACAATGGAAATAATACAATGTAGGAATTTGCTCAATAGTGGTTGCGGGAGCTACAAATAATTTTTCCAACATTACAGGGAGAAAAAAAATTGTACTAGTCTAACCCATTAAAGAACTCTGATCTTGTCATAATTATTATTCTAAATTTTCCAAGGCCAGTACAGGAAAAACGAATTGATGTTGGCAAAGATAATATGGGCAATCTAAAGTATGTGTCTGACAGATTCACGGGTACCGATAAGGATACGAGGATTGGAGACAGAATAAGTGGAGCTGTTAGCTCGGCGCGATTACGGTGATAGTGGTCGGAGCGTGCATAGTGAGAATGAAGCGCAGGACAGAGGTGACGAAGACAGAGCGCCACGGCGTAGTAGGAGACCCTCCAGAAGAGGAAGAGGTGCATCGGTAAGAGGCATGAAGCGAGGAGATGAGAGGGGTGGTAACAGAGAGTATCATAATAATCAGAATCGTGAACAAGCGACAGAAAGATACGGAGAACAGTCGGAAAATTAAGTGAACAAGCTGAAAACCGGGCGTTGCCCGGGTATTTATTTATTTATTCCTGCCATTTTTCATCTATATATTCATTTGTATAAGGGCTGTTTGCCTGTAAAATTTCTTGGGAATACAATTAATACTAAAAAAGTAATAGATTAAAACTTGGTGCGTGATGGGGCGCTTTTCTATGAACATTACTGTTTAGGTGCCCGTATTTCATGAAGTACGTGTCGTACTGTGATACAATTTCAATGGTTCACTCAACTATATGCGTGTATACTGCCTGTAAAATTTCCTGTCGCTACAGTTTGTAGTGTTCAAATTAATTGTAACGGCATACCGAGAGCCGTAGTTTTACTCCATAAACAGCGGAAAAGTAGTAAGCGAGAAACTGTTTTCCTTTCATCATTTTACTATGGTTGCCAGCGAGAAAAAATTTAATACAGGTTTGAAATTATGTTTAAAGTTCGTTGCAAGTCGCTAAGTACTGACATTCTCATACAGTGTATTTCGAAAGTCTCGCCGCATTATATGGCATTTTTGCGATTTCTATTGGTTATGACGTAATATCTTTTGAACCATGTGCCGTATGTTATTCTTAACTATGCAGCAATTGTTACCTCACGGTAAGGAATGTGTGTACTAAATTTGGTTGAAATCGGTCCAATGGTTTAGGAGAAAATAAGCAGCATTGTCGCATTGTCATTCCTCCTCATTTCTACACCCTGGTTTGTTATCTTTATTTTCTTCCCTATCCTTAAACTGTAAGTATGTAACCTTGGAGTGTGACAGTTAAGAGAATAATTTCATTTCATTACGATTTGCAAATGACGTTTATTTGAAAAGAAGGATTGTGATGTTGTGCCAGAATAAGGAAATGGATACGATGAATGCTACATACGTGCTATTTTTGAAGTTATTACGAGGAAAAAGACATAAAACATTATTATGACACTTTTAAACCAAAATGTGACAGTAACACACTGGTAGTGAACATTTATACTGTGAATGTTGATATTGTTCATAAAATTGAACAAAACACAGAATTTATGACACAGATTAAACACTTATTTGGCAAAAGTCTTAACGACCTATTTGCAAAGTTATGTGCGAGTTGAAAATTATAACAACATATAAAATATCGTACAGAAATGTATGTATAATTGCTTTAGAATAATATTGCAGGTCAAGAGGAGATATGAAACGAGGTAAAAACTCTAAATAATTTACGATAAACACCCGCAGTGATAACAAAACCGATGGAACACTGATTCATGGTGCTATACGCGCAAAAATGAGATTTAGTTTGGCCTGAGGTATGCCGCAATTATGTAGTATATTTATGCGATGTGCAATTCCGCCGCTAATTATCGTGTTCTATATGCGGTAAATCGTACATGAGGTGATGTATTGAAGTATTGAGGAATATGTATATATAGTAGGTTCTGCCACACACACAGAGAACGTTTTGAGTTTTTAGGAGATTGCAAGGCGACAGGAAGTCTGCCAATATTATTTGCAGGAAGAGTGAACAAGTGGTATATACGGGCGACGAGGGTTCCGCCCACACACAAGTTTGATAACAGGCACACTCTCTAGTCACTTACAAGATCCATATGTAGCGCGCTCCGCCAAATGAATCATTGCCATACTAAGTAATTAACTGTTGTGACACACAATAGACACTTATCCTTTAGTATAACTAAGTCAAGAAAGATAATATCGACATGAAAAGTAACAACATCTTATGAATTACCGAGAAACGTCTACACGAGGACGTAACAGTAATTATGTTACATGTCAAAACATTGAGATTTCTGTACTATGGAAAAATATGTACTGCTTGTTCTGTTGTGGAAGGAATGGTATCCGTACACGACAAAAGGCAAGCTGAATGACCTCTGAATGTCGAATAAAGACACAGAATGGATCGTGATAGAGAGCTTTATACACTGACGTTACGAAATGTATTATTGGAACGTTTAATGAAATGATAGAATTATCTTAATAACAATGAATGAGGCAATTAATCTACATTTGTATGAAAATGGTGTACGACGTATTAGTACCACGTTTACATGAGACACATTTATGACCCAAAAGGATAATTCATCCCGTGCGAAGGCATAAAAGTAAAACTATCTCACGTTAGGGACAACATACACACGCATGCTCTACATCTACATACATACTCAGCAATTCACCGTAAGGTGCGTGGATGTGGGTATACTGTACCACTACTAGGCATTTCCTTTCCTATTCGACTCCCAAATGGAACGAGGAAAAAAAGAATGCCTATATGCCTCCGTACGAGCCCTAATTTCTCTTATCTTGTCTTTGTGATCTTTACGCGAAATGTAAGTAGGCGGCAGCAAGATCCTACTACACTCAGCTTCAAATTCCGGCCCTCTAAATTTACTTAACAGAAATTCACGAAAAGAACGTCGTCTATCTTACAGCGATCCCCAATTGAGTTGCCGGAGCATTTCCGTGACACTCGCGCATTGGTCGAACCTACCGGTAACAAATCTAGCTGCTTGCCTCTGAGCCGTCTCTATGTCCTTTAAACTGATCTGCTGCGGGTCCCAAACACTTGAGCAATACTCAAGACGTGGTCGTACAAGCGTTTTATATGCGGTCTCCTTTACAGGTGAAATACATCTTCCCAAAATTCTCCCAATAAACCGAAGTCGGCTGTCCGCCTTACTCACAACTGTCCTTACATGCTCGTTCCATTTCATATCGCTCTTCGGTGTTACGCCTAGATATTTGAACGACGCGACAGCATCAAGAAGCTCACTACTAATGCTGTATTCGAACACTATAGGATTGTTTTTTCTACTCATGCGCATCACCTTACATTTTTCTGCATTGAGAGCTAGCTGCCATTCTTCGCACCAACTAGAAATTTTGTCTAAGTCATCCTGTATGCTATTACAGTCAGTTACAGAGGACACCCTCCCATACACCACAGCATCATCAGCAAACAGCCGCAAATTACAACTTACTCTGTCAATCAGATCGTTTATATAGATAGAAAATAGTAGCGGTCCTATCACACTCCCTTCGGGCACGCCTGACGATACACTCGTCTCTGATGAACACTCGCCGTCGAGAACAACGTACTGTGTTCTATTACTTAGGAAGTCTTCCAGCCAGTCACAAATCTGTGAACCTATTCCATAAGCTCGTATCTTCGTTAGCAGTCTGCAGTGTGACACCGCGTCGAACGCCTTTTTGAAGTCGAGAAAAACACAATCCGCCTGTTGCCCTTCATCCATGGCTCGCAAGATGTCATGTGAGAAAAGGGCAAGCTGAGTTTCACATGAATGATGTTTCCTAAACCCGTGCTGATTCATGGAAAGAAGCTTTTCCGTTTCAAGGAAATTTACTATATTCGACCTGAGAATATGCTCTAAACTTCTACACGAAACTGATGTCAACGATATTGGCGTTAAACTATCCTAAGGACAACACACACATCCATGCCCTAGGGGGGATTACAAGCCCCGATGCGGGAGGTCCTGCGATTCGTAACGTGGCGCTTCAGACCGTTCGACTACTCCTTCCTTCGAAGAAGTGGATTCTGAGACAGAGTAATATAATTTTAGGCAGCACTTTCGTGGTTGACACTAGTACAACAAGCTAACCTGGAGTCACCTTTTGACGTACGTCATATATGTTTCAAAGTACGCCACATTCGAGAATTTTATATTGGAGAGATGTCGGGAAGTTGATGTATTTAGATGACTAGTTGTCACAACACATTTTTATGTGGACTACTCTGATAATAATACGAGTTACCCCCCCCCCCCCGTTTTTGGCAAGAGACATTGCACTATTCTGTTTCCCACCCCCCAAAAAAGATTAAATTACCAAAATATAACATAAATAATGAATGAATAAATAAAAAGATACAAAAAGTAATAAGAATTTAACGTGACACATGTAAGGGAGCAGTTCGTTGACGGTAGGGAAGGGGTCGCGTCGTGGGCATGCCTCCTGCACGCTTTGTCTTCACCAGCCTGAAGCTGGCTGCTTCCATTCCTGCTTCCTGCGTTCCTGTTATCCATAGTCCCAAGGCAAGAAAACTGGTTTCAATGTCGAACTACAAAGAAAAGATCGTGTGTTCGACCCCTGGTAATTTGTAGGTCATTTGATCTTTACTTGTGACGTCTTTATTTTCTTGCAATATTTGTGAACGTGAAAAGCACCAAGTTACATCTTGTTTAAGAATTCACTTTTAACTCTACATCCTCCTGTAAGTGACTGACTTATTCAGTTCACAGTTCGGAAAAGGAAATGACAGACCATCTCTAACAGGACCATGTTGTGTACAGCACTGTGCTGTTCGAATCCAACTTCTGTTTGTTGACTGCTGTACTTAACTTATTCTTTTACTGTAAAAACATGTATGCAAATCTCTTTCGTGATTCAATGCACGTAATGTAATCTTAAATCGTGTGTTCTGAAAAGACAATGCTCCACTTGGTCTAAGAAAGAAACTACTGAATGTATCTGTAATATTAAACTATTAAATTATCCAGTACTCATGTCGTTGGCAGTAACATACAGAAACAACGTTCTACAGACCTTCTTGGCCTACGTAATCCCTAGTTACATGTACGCCTTTCAATAGCGCGCCTTGTCAACAGTGTTTCAATAAAACAAGCGTACTTTTGAAAAATCTCAGGAGCCAATTAAATACTGAGCATGTCAGTGGCCTGCTGTTCATATAAATATTCTCATGTATGCCGGCATATTTTTAAGAGCTAAATCTGTAAATAAGTTTTATCTAGGTAACAGTAATAGTACTCATCACATGTGATCGTCGCTGCAGAATAAATCTTCTGCTGGGAAATGAGTCTAATTTTCTTTGTGTATGACATTAACAATGTCATGTAAATGCATTCAGGAACATTACTTTTGTGTTAAATGAAGGAAAGAATAGGATAGACAGCAAAGACGTCAGAGATAGAGAGAGATGTCGCATTCGAGCTGCGACCCGAACGACCCTCCGAGTGACCGGTCATGCTCGGTTATCTGATTGCGCAGTTTTCGGACAGGAGACAAGCATCGAGTACGAAACCGAACCGACTCATGTGGGCTCAGACACGGGCGGATCGGTCCTGCGTTATCCGTGCGAGCCGTTAACCCGTCAAACATAGCGTACTGCAACTCTCTACTGTTTGCTACGGTCGGCCGTCTTCAGGCTGCTGCATCAGGGTGACGTAGCAGTGGAGAAAATGACGCACCACATTGGACATTCATTTAATAGGATCGGATGAGGCACACTGGGGGAAGTTATTTCGAGGTCTAATGTTAAGCGCGTTATGGAGGTCTTTAGGCAGATAGCCTTCAGAGCCAGAAAGAATTCTTATGTGCTTTCGGTATTTCTGCCATGGAACATATTACTGCTGTAATGGAGCTTATAGCGTGCTGTAACCTACACGTTTTGGCACCAGGACACGAATGTCACCTGTTGCTTGGGTTCTGCGGCCATTCGCTTCGGATGGACGTCATGGAGAAATATTGATGACTACAGGCCGCACACATGAGAAACACGCAGAGCTCGTAATTTGCAGCATTGTTCACTGAGTTGGTGGGGTCCTCTCGTCTGGAAACGATTGGAGAGCCTCAACCAAAGTCTTCATCGACTCTCTGACGGTCGTGTCTGCAGATTTATAAACGTACGTTATTAGGTGTGGGAATGTAAGACTTCCCTTCATAAAACAGAGGTTCACTACATGAAAGAATTAGCTACTAGTGTAGGAATTAAAGTTCAGGGAGAAGAAATAATATTTTGCGGTTTGCCGGTGACATAGTAATTTTTTCAGAGACTGCAAAGGATCGGGAAGAGCAACTGAATGGAATGGACAGTGTCTTGAAAGGAAGATATAAGATGAACATTAACAAGACTAAAACGAAAGTAATGGAATGGAGTGTCAGAAAATCAGGCGATGCTGAAGGAATTAGATTAGGTAATGAGGCAATAAAAGTAGTAGATGAGTTTTGTTATTTGGGTAGCAAGATAACTTCTGATGGCCGAAGTAAAGGACATATAAAATGCAGAATGGCTATGGGAAGAAAGCGTTTCTAAAGAAGCAAAACTTGTTAACATCCAATATTAATTGAAATGTTAGGAAGTCCTTTCTGAAAGCATTTGTCTGCAGAAAGCGTTTCTAAAGAAGCAAAACTTGTTAACATCCAATATTAATTGAAATGTTAGGAAGTCCTTTCTGAAAGCATTTGTCTGCAGTTTGTTTGTATGGCAGTGAAACGTAGACGATAAGGAGTTCAGACAAAAAGATGATAGAAGCTTTCGAAATGTGATGCTACAGACGAATGATGAAACTTAGATGGGTAGATCACGTAACAAATGAGGAGGTGCTTAACCGAATTGGGGAGAAAAGGAGATTCTGGCATATCCTAAGAGAAGGGATATATTGGCGGGACACATTCTGAGACATCAAGGAATCGTCAACTTAGCATTAGAAGGAAGTGTGTGGGGTAAAAATCGTAGAGGGAGACTGAGGGACGCATACAGTAAGCAGATTCAAAAGGATGTAGGTTGCCGAACGTATTCTCAGATGAAGAGACTTGCACAGGACAGGGTACCGTAGAGAGCTGCATCAAACCAGTCTGCGGACTAAAGACCACAACAACAACAACATGTCTATGTTACATATGTAGCCAGTTATTGCCTCACGGTTGATTCCCACGAAGAGACCATATTTCATTCGATGTTCGGGATTATAAATTCTAAACCTTAGGCAGCCTCTCCAGTTATTGCCTCATACAATGATATTGCTAGGTCGGTTTCCTAGGGTCTGCAAATGATTGACGAAATACTAGAGAAACTGCCGGTCGGTAGATAGATGTTCTGCTGAATCATCCTCTCGTGACTTAGTGAAAAAGTGTTACGTATTCCGTATCTTCTCCCCTAGATTGCGACTCATTATCCCTCTGAAGACAGTAATTTCAGGCAAGAAGTCTGTGCTCAGTTCCACCCGATAACTGTCCTTTCCAACGTCTGGCGATACATGTATGATCGCTAAAACACGTTTAATTTCAAAAACTGAAGGACGTCTACAGATATCTAACAAAGAAGAGAGAGGAGAATTAGTACAGAAAAGATATTATTTACGTGATAGGTTTTCTTTAGCTGCACAACATTTCTGAAATCGATACTAAAGGATTGTAATAATCAATGGTAATAATGTTTTACCTACTGTGTGATAGAGGGTGTTTTGATTAAAATGTGTCCATAGGATATCATACTGAGACAATAATAATGAAATCCCTGGAGCTGCGGTAGCATTGATGGTTAGAAGCAAATTTGTACCGGGTTAAACTGAACTAACTATTGAAACAGAATTTTATTAAAAGAATTACCTCGCTTGATGTACGTCAAGAGTACAATAGGTCTTGTATTCATCCGATTTACATGACATGCGGTGGGTCTGGTACTGTCTTGAGCAACGTTCACTTGTGTACAGCGAGTAATGGCCAATAAAGTACAGTGCTCGACAACACTTTTGGTGTTGTGTCGCTCGTATAACAGTTGTATGATTTCAAGTACGGATAAAATTTACGTAAAAGAACCAATATCATGCGAAACAATTTTGAACGAATGCCAAGGTATATAACAGAAATATTATTTACACATTTCCGTAAAAGTATCAAATATGTTTGGTCTTTGGTCAACTGATCATTTAAAAGGGTCCAGTGTTTAAAATAAACCCGATTAGATATCTCGGATTCTTCAAGGATGTTTAATTCTATCGTTTTCATTAAATTATTTAGGGTGAGTGCTTGATGTCCAGATACATTTAAATGCTCGCCAAAGTAGATCTGACCCGACACGACTTTTCACTTGTCGACATTGAAATATTTCAATGCCCTAGAGCAGGTAGAATCATTATTTTCTGTCCTATTTCCTCTTCCCTCACCATTAAAATGCAATTCCACATTGGCCCAGATCAAGAGTGGTGTCTTATTCTTCAGGAGAGATTCCATATCCTCTTATAAATTATAGTACTTCGATATATGATAAAGCCACGCGAAACTACTGTACGGTTCTAGGCACCATGATTTCGCGCCTGCTCCCGCCAGATGTTCCAGTTCTCCCACGGGCATGGGTATTTGAGTGTTGTCCTAAGGATAGGAGCTGCTCGTTGTGTGGTAGGATTTGTTGAATATTTGTTCCACGAGAAAAGACAATTTTTACATCGGTATTTCGAAACAATATGACTATATGGTATGTGAGCGGGTCTAGGAAGAAGAGTGCAGTGGGTCCTTTTTCATCAACTAACTTCTCGGTCGCGGTATGGCTCTGCTATTCTATAAGCTCCTTCTATAAGCTTCCTATATAGGTGATGGACCGAAGAAGGGCTGTAACCATTTTTATGGGCGATATGGCAAACATTATTAAGTTCATTATTTATTGATCCATCAAAAAGGGGACCTAAAATATCCGTATTATAGCAGATCTGAAAAAGCTAAGATAATTTTTTCTAGGATGCGACGATGTCTAGTGAATTATTGGAGAACTCCTTGTTTCCTTCCTAAATATGTCGAATTTTGTTTTATTTTCCACCAACTGTAGAAAGATATCGTGATAATTTAACATGCTATGCGTATTCATTGATTCCTAAATGTTGGTCAGCTTTAGATGAAGGCTGTTAAATTAGCTAACCAGGGATGTTAAATAAGCTTTATTCCCTTGGAAAATAATTAAAATATATCTCATATAAAACAGAGTATTGACGGATAACATAGATTCTTTGCGAAGTATTCGCAGTCAATATGGTTGACGGAAACCTCTGCTAAAATCCTGATAAAATATTCCTCATCGGCAACCCTTCTTCTTGCTTATATATCTCATTCCCGAAAGAAAACTAATTATGGGCTGTAAACAATTTCATTCACTTCGTCTGCGATTAATTCCTTTTCGGATTAGATTGCTCTTGATAATGTTGACGTTTGTTTATATATTTTTATATCGAGCGAGAGGAGTTGACTGCCCTTTGGCAAGAATTGATCCATAGTAATTCAACAATGTCTTGCCGATAAAATGTCTTTTAATTATTTTAGTAAAAATGCAGACGCTTGGTGTCCAGGCCTATTTATTCCATTAAATATCAAGAGTGCTTGTTGGTCCTGGTTATGAGTTATAATCTGGGCACGCAGGAAGCGCTCTCTAGGATTCATGACTCTATACTTTAACGACTCTTTCTGGGGTATAATATAATGGCAACCGTTATGGAATGCCTTTAGCGTCTAGTCATATAGTACTGTCGCGCCGAAATCAATATTACTGACGCCATTGTTTTTGAAGAAAGTCTTAATTTTCTCAGTTTAGTCTCTTTCTTAAAGAAAAACCCCCACATTACACTTATCAGCGCTTACAAGAATGGCAACCTTTTACTTCATTTTGTTAGTTATCCTTTTTAAAATCTGATGTTCCTGGTTTGGTAAGGGATTTCGTTTAGCTTTCTTAATAATTTCACTTCCCTCACAAGTAAACTGGAGTTTCTCACCTTTAGTAATAGAGGTTTTGTTTACGACAATTTTCATGTCAGCAACAAAACATATTTCGAACTATCTGTCTGTAAGATGTTGTGTAATTTGGTACTTTAACACGTTGGCTGCCTCGATGACGTCAGAGACGCGCCAGAACAACACCACCTAGGGACAAAGCCTCACAACAGCGGGTGCTACGTCATACTGACCAGGCCGCGGCCGCCAGCTGAATGGCTGTCCGCTGGGGCACGCCCCCTGCCTCGTAGCGGGCAGCCAGTAAGCTGGCGGCCGCGGCCTGGTCAATATGACGTAGCACGGGCTGTTGTAAGGCCTTGTCCCTAGGTGGTGATGGCCAGAGCACCACCACCTAGAGAGAAAGCCGCGGCGCTCTCGTGTGACGTCAGGCTGAGTAGGTTGCGCGCACATAGCTGACTGGTTCACTGCTTCGGCATAGTGGGCCATGCCCCATCGGCTAACCAGTCAGCTATGCCTACTCTGCCTCACGTCACACGACAGCGGCGCGGCCTTCTCTCTAGGTTGTGTTGGCCAGAGCCGCCTGCTGTGGCCGCCGGCGATTACACGGCAGCCAACGTGTTACTATTTTATGTAACAGAGTCAACTGCCTAGAATCAAACTTAATATGTCACGTTTGCTGTGGAATCGCCGATCGATAAACTATACTTATGTTTATATTTAATTTCAGACCGGATTCTTGCACCAAATTTTCATCTCAACTTACGTAATTCTTTTACGCATCGCCGATCATTTGACCCCTATTCCAAATAACGGTACCTAAAATTCCAAAGAGCTTATCAAAATCTGAGGTTTGGATAGCGTGATCATTTTTAAAGTATACAGAGTAAGCTAGACCATTACGTAGGTCACTTTCAATGTGCCACTGTCGCTCACATATACTGCGATCAGCTTCTTTTATTGAACCACATGTTAAAACCAGCTTTATTATCTTGTATTTTATCTGATATAGTTGAGCTATATGCCGCGGTGGAGTAACCGAGCGGTCTAAAGCACCTCGCTGCGGAGCGCGCGGTTGCTCGCTGTGGAGGTTCGAGTCCTCCCTGGGGCATGGGTGTGTGTGTTTGTTCGTAGGTTAGTTTACCCAGGTGTAAGTAGTTTTTAAGCTACGAACTGATGACCACGCAGTTTGGTCCGATAGATTTACAGACATTTGAGTTGAGCCATTTCTTCTTTTCTGACGGCAATTTACATGTCACTAGATTTGATTGGTCAGAAATTTGACGAGAAGACCACCGAACTTTTTAGGCATGTCTTGACCTCCACGTATTTTCTTTTCAATGGCGAATACTACGAACAAACGGAGGGAGTCGCCATGGGTAGCCCACTCTCCCCTGTGGTCGCAAATTTATACATGGAGAATTTCGAGGAGGAAGCCCTTGCATCATCTTTCTGGAAACCTACTTGCTTTTTCCGTTATGTGGACGACACTTTCGTCATCTGGCCACATGGTATGGATAAACTCCTTGACTTCCTTACACATCTGAACTCCATACACCCCAACATCAAATTCACTATGGAGACTGAAACGGAGGGTAAATTGCCGTTCCTTGACGTCTTGGTCAAGAGAAGAGCTGACGGCACCCTGGGTCATAGTGTATATCAGAAGACAACGCACACTGATCTGTATTTACACGCAGACAGCTGTCATCACCCTTCACAGAGGAATGGGGTACTTAAAACTCTAGTACATAGGGCGCGCACTATCTCCGACGCAGAGAGTCTACCCCAGGAATTGGAACACCTGAGAACTGTGTTTCGAAAAAATGGGTACTCAGAGTGGCAGATTCAGCGGGCTCTCCGCCCAACCACTACAACACAACCTGTGGAAACGGATGAAAACGCAAGGGAGGATGTAGGCACTGCGTTCGTTCCATATACCGGCGCACTCTCAGGGAAGATCGCCCGCATTTTGAGAAAACACCAGGTTGGAACTGTTTTTTGTCCGCCGAATAAAATTCGTGCACTGGTGGGGAGCGCTAAAGATGATCTCGGTTTGAGGAAGGCGGGCGTGTACCAGATTCCGTGTCAGTGTGGAAAGTCATATATTGGACAGACGATGCGTACCGTCGAGGATCGATGCGTTGAACACCAGAGGCACACACGATTGATGTATCCGAGCAAGTCGGCGGTCGCTGAACATTGTTTGTCGGAGAATCACGCCATGGAGTATGAACACACTAGGATTTTGGTACAGACTTCGAGATACTGGGACTGCGTCGTTAGAGAGGCCATTGAAATTCGCACAAGTGACGACCTCATAAACCGTGACTCTGGTTATAATCTTAGCAAAGCTTGGGAACCAGCGATTGGGTTAATTAAGAGTAAATCTAGCAAACGTAACGAAGTGACGACCACGGCGGACAGAGCCCTCACACCGACGTCTTCTCAGACGCCGGCGCAATCGGTTCCACTGCGCGGCCGCGGCGCGGGGCGCGGACCGCGGAGGGGTCGCTCCGCGGGCCGCGGGTATTTAAATGGCCCGCTACCGGGCTAGAACTCAGTTCCCTTCGAGCAGCCGTAGCGTGCGGACCTCCGTGCCGGCGCGTTTCCAGGAGCTCAGTCCGTCAGTTCACCTGATGATGGCGACATGTATAATCGCCGAAATATTGTGCCCGTTGGACACTATAGACCGGCAGTACACCCGTGGATATTTTGATCATGTCAGTATTAATTTTTTATTTACTTATTTATTTATTTATTTATTTATTTTTAGCTTCAAAACATTTCTGAAATCGGTAGTAAAGGTTTCTAATAATGTATGGTAATAATGTTTTGTATACTCCGTGATAGAGGGTGTTTTGATTAAAATGCAGTCGTAGCATATACAGAGAAAAGAAAATTTAACCACAGACGAAGTGAATGCAATTATTACCAGCCCAGACTTGTTTTTCTTTTGGGAATTAGATATCTGAACAAATAAATAGTTTGGAAATGGGGAACTGTTTATCGTGCCTTTTAAGAGAGGATTTCGTCTACCATTTTCATTGCGAATGCTTTTCAAAAATATCTTTGTGCAACAAGTATCTGTTTGATGCGAGATATATCGACAACATTTTAATTATTTTCCAGGGCAATGAGGTGATATAACTTCCCTGGTTAGTGATTTTTACAGCCTTTATCCAAAGTTCACCTACGCTCATGAATCAATGCATACGCAGGGCATCCCACAACGGTTGGTGGAAAATAAAATAAAATTCAACATGAAACTTTTCCGGAGGATTGAAACTGTGTGCCGTAACCGTAATTCGAACCTGATCCCTTTGCCTTCCTCGGGAAAGCGCTCTACCGACTGGACTATCTTGGCACGCTTCACGGTCCGTCCTCACAGATTTACTTCCGCCAGTACCTCATCTCCTACTTTCCAAAATGAACAGAGGTTCTCCTGCCAGGACTAGCACTCCTAGAAAGAAAGGATATCGATGGTCTAACTCTAATACCACGTATCTTACAACTATCAAATTTTTCAGGAGGCTAAAGAAACATTGCATTTTCTATTATTCCAGTTAAAATATAGAATATATTTTTGTGTGATAAGAAATAATTGTTAGACAACTTTATTTAAACTATGTTTCTATTAAAACGTTGTCTGTTATGTAATGTAAAATAAATTAAATGATACGTGGTGTTAGAACTTTATTTTTAAAAGATGCGAGGTATCAGAGTTAGACCATAGATATGGTGGAAACATGGCTTAGTCACAGCCTAGAAGATGTTTCATGAATGATATTTTTACTCTGCAGCGGATTCGAAACTGGGACCTTTATCTTTTGCCTTTCCCTTTTACCGGCGAAAGGTAAAGGTCCCTAGCTCGAATCCCGGTTCAAAAACACAATTTTTATCCGAAACGAAAGTTACCCATCAGCGCACACTCCAATGCAAAGTGAAATTATCATTCTGGAAAATTAGACATGTTGGCGCGAGTCGTCCGACGGAACGCATGGTGCAGTGGTTAGCATCGCAGATCACTGTTCTTGCGGTCCCCAATTCAAATCCCGCCCCGGGCAGAAAAAAATTTATTTGTTTGTATTCACTGTTTCTAGAATGTTCTACATGTTTCTTATGTTGAATGTACATGTAAATTTCAGAAAATAGTAGAGCTCTTCGAGCATGAGGCAGTCTGTACGCTTCTGTTAGCAATAAACGTGTTCTAAGTGTAAAGCGTTTTGCTCTATTAACGAAAAGCCTTCGGATTCCGGACCACTTGCAGTTTGCAACGTGACACTTTCTGGTGGAGGCACCGGGTATCCTGCAATGCATCTGCATCATCGTGGCTCCGATTAGGCAGCGTAAGAGCCGTCGCCTACACGGACAAGAACCGGAATACAAAGAGTATACTGATCACCTCCGTTTGCAACGTGACAATATTTAGGAAACCAACAACGAATGTTTTAATAATTCACTTGACATCTTGTGATCCTAAAAGATATAGGATTAGATTTTTCAGATCTGCCATAATACGTATTTTTGAGTTCCCCCATTCTGATGAATCAATAAATAATGAACTTAACACTTTTTGCCATAACGCCCATAAAAATGGTTAAAGCCCTTCTTCGGTCCACCAGCTGCATAGGAAGCGTGTCAGTTTTATATAATAGCAGAGTAATAACGCGGCCGCGTAGATATTTTATGAAAAACTACCCACAGCGCTCCCCTCTCTAGTACCGTTCACATACAATATAGCCAGATTGTTTCGAAATACCAATGTATGAAGTCTCTTTTCTCGCGGAACAAAATTGCAACATATCCTACTACACAACGTGCAACCTACGAAAGAGTCACATGCAGCTTCGGCTGTTTATAAGCTTAAGTGTGTTGACAGTCTAGCTGAATATGTGGGACAGACGGGGAGGGCATTCAGAACACGTTTCTATGAACATTAACAAAGAAAGGGCAGATAAAGAAATATTCTCCATTTTCCGAGCATTTAAGGCTTCTGAGCAACAAGCACTCATTTAGAAATTTTCGATTAATCCCAAAAAGGACGGAAGTTAAACATCCTAGAAGAATTCGACATATCTAATTTGGTTTATTTTAACAACTAGGACTTCCAAACGATAAGCTGACCTCAAAAGACCAAACATTTTTGATACTTTTACGGAAAATTGTAAATAATACTTCTGTTATATACCTTCGCATCCTTGCAGACTTGTTTCACGTGGTATTGGTTATTTTATGTAAAGCGTGTCCATATTTTAATTTATACAACTGTTATACGACCGACACAACACCTAAAGTATTGTGGAGCAGTATACTTCATTGGCCATTACTCACAGTACGCCACTTATCGCTGCCCCAGGCAGTACCAGAACCAATGCGTGTAATGTAAATAAGATGAAACGAAGACCTACTCTATGTTACAGCGACATCAGGAAAACGTACTTCTCATAATAAAATTCTGTTTCAATAGTTAGTTCAATGTATCCCAACGGTCAGCTGTACAGCATCTCCACGGACTTCATTATTGTAGTCTACGTATGATATACTATGGCTGCATTTTAGTCAAAACACATAGATAATTACAATCCTCTAGTTTCGATTTCACAAAAAACAGAGATTTGCCGCAAGACAGTCTTCTTTTTGTTTCTTTCTTCCTCAATAATGTCGACTTCATATGGTTGCTGTACTGCACTACAATAATGGAATGGAAAGACTTGTATGTTTTTGAAGTACTAATGATATGACGAACTGAATATAATCCAAAACCTGCAGTCATAGTAACCAAGCAACCCATTCTTGTCTTATCGATACTCCATCATGACAAAAAATGTTCAGATGTTTGTCAATCTATGGGTCTTGACTGCTTAGTTATTAGTCCCTAGCTCACAAACTACTTAAACTAAGTTAGACTAACCTAAGGACAACACAAACACCCATACCCGAGGGAGGAGTCGAACCTCCAGCGGCGAACGGTCGTGTACACCGCACCCCAGTGTGCACTGCTATTCCATCGCGACCATCATGACAATGATCGTCACAGCTCACTAGGCATAAAGATTCGTGAAATATCGAAGATTCCGGCAAAAGTATCAGTTCGCAGACCAGAATTTGAATTAGATAATAAATAAGTGAAGATGTTACGAGTGGAATTTCTTCACCAGCAGTGACATGTAGATACGTGATACCTGACAGTGTATCGAACTCGTAATCTACCGACGTCCTTCCTGTGCACAAATAGACGTTAAATCTAAATGATAACTCAAAAGGAAAGACAATGCGTGCATGTATGACTATAAGAAACGGCACCTGTCTTTGTTCTTTATAGTGCACGAAGAGACATTCAAAATTTTCAATAGTAGTCCAGTGTGCTCTATCTAGAGCTACAAAATAAATAATGAATTTTTGTGCTGGGCCAAGTTTAGAATCCATATATGTGACTTTCGTGGAGACCCAGAGGTATCTGCAGTCTCGGCGATAGGGACGAAATGATCCAGCGGTATCGTTACGAGCGGAAACAATAGAACACCATTCCAGCAGAATATTTTCAGCGTCTTAAGTTCAAAGACACGAGAGGCATGTGACATTAAACGACCATCGACTTATGAAATAAACTAAAATTTGTAATGTAAGGAAAGCTTTCTGGAGACGAAGTGAGATTAAAAATGTTCACTAGCAGTCCAGTGTCCTCTTACTGTTACTATTAACAATAAGTCGGTTTTGTCCCAGCCCTGAGGCGCTTCAGTCACGGTCTGCACGGCCACTACGGTCGGGGGTTCGAATCCCCCTTTGGGCATGGATATTTGTGCCGTCCTAGTTCGTAAGTAGTTCATACGTAGTTTGTACGTTTAGGGACTGATGACCCCGTAGTTAAGTCCCATAAGATTTACAAACAAACAACATTTGTCCCAGCTGAGAGCGAACTGATTATTGTTAAATAGAAATTTTGACTTTCTTCATTTGGCGTTACCGGAGATGAGGTATATATAATCATCTATATACCGCTGATGGTGACATATTTAAGGCTTTTAGTCATTTGTAGAAACACATTGGACTAAAATGCACTTCAACATGGTTTGTAGATATCTGTAACTCACCCGTTTCCACACGCACGGAAATGGTAAACTACCTTAGCATCGTCAATCAATTTCAGATAATATGAGAGGATGCAGTCGTGGAAGTAGTTTAACGGTTTTTTGACGGTGAAATTTTCTTAAGAATTCCCTATTTATTTTCAATCTAGCTCCATCACAGAACACTTATGAATTTATCTACAACAAGAGTGGCTCCACGAGCCGAAGGTACCGTCGCTTCACATGTGAAATCGCTGAGCCAGAGATAACGAAGACGTACAGCAGTAGTTTTATCCATATGCCCCATATAGTTGATAGAACAGATAAATCGAAACGTAAAAGAAGGAATAGGTTACAAATTTCGTGTGGAACGACTTTCCTGGTCTCAAAATCACGAATTAATAACCTTATGTCACAACTTAAGTGAAAATCACGCAGATTGTCGAATGGAAAGAACATGAAAAAACAAGTGAATTTATAAGCTCAGTTATGTGCTAATCAGGAAGTAAATTGCAGCTCGAGTTGCCTAAATTAATCTGCAATGTCGCCAGTTCTCCATTAGACTAGCGACAGGCATCATACGTTCCCTTGGTACATTTGTTCCTCGTGGTGGCTACCACTGACGGAGATCGAGGCTACGAAGATGCAGCGTGCAGCCTGTCACCTGGTTGACTGAGAAGTGAAATACCTAGCGTAGACCAGTGAGCCTTACTCAAATTTCTTTAGCTATTATAGTAGGCGCCATGCAGGAAGCCGCTTCCGCTCATAGAGGCGGGGCGATAGGGCAAACGTGGAAGGGAGGAGCTACGGCCGAGCGCCAACAGTGGAGCCTGCGAGAGAAAGATTCTCGTAGCTAGCGGCCGACCACGCGCGCAGAGAGTGAATATTAATGACTGCCAGCGTGGTAATGGAGGTGGATGCACAGAACGGCTGAAAATTCGGCCGCCTTCCTACGTGACGCGGACTATAGCTGGGTCGAAAGCGTAGTTACGATGCACCGACTGCTACCTGAACACAATAAATAATGTGTTTAGGAATTTATTTGAGTGACTCTCCTATTCAGCAGGTGTCGTTGGTAGTTCTGTTTTTCTGCTATTCTAGCATCGCCAGACGCTAATAACATTTTGAGCATCATTCATTTAAATGGTACATACATGAACACGATTTTCTTTATGAATGATTTCATTGGCACCATACCTAACACATAAAAGCACAAATATAATGAGAGCATTACACAGATTACAAAACGCGAAATTCGCATACTAATTTTATAAGTTGCGAGCATAGTTTCCAATCAGATAAACCATGCAAATAAATCTTTCCCGATAACTGAAAAATAGGGCTTACCAACTTCGGAAAAGTAAAGCATGTGAACAATAATTTTGAATTTTAGTTTGAATCCACCTTCTGACTAAATGAAAGATCGTGATGAAAATATGAAACATGAGGAAAGAAGTCGCATCGGTAATATCTGGAACTTGTAATTAATTTTATAAAAACAACGTCATGATTACAGTGTAACTGCTGGTGATGTGTTGTGAATGAAAATAAAAAAGCACCTGATGTTGAGTTGGTGTAGTTTCTTTGTACTTTTATTTGGAAAACCGCTCTGGGCTATCACAACATGCAGACAATAATTGTCAATATGTAATTATTGTTAAAATTCTCTGATATGTTAAAAATGTGGTACTTCCAGTGATTCTAACTCACTGGATAAATATCACTCTCATTTGATTTTAGAGGCTATGAAAAATGCTAATTAAAGTCTTTATGATAGACCCTGTGCATATCTGGTCACTCGATCCAATTGTTTGTCAGTTCTTGCGTGAGTGTCACACCGAGAGCGAAGTTTATTTCTGTAGCTACAGCTGACTACTGTAAAATGCAATAATCTGGTCTTGAAAAGGCATACCGCTTTTGAAATTGGTTGGGAAAGAGTCTTTCCTTCCAGAGGACAATACCAGTTCACCAGGAAAAAGGAAGGTAGATTAGGGTTTAACGTAGTGTCCACAGCTTGGTCATTAGAGACAGAATTTCGCTAGAGGGAACTTCTATTCTCCAGCTTTTACAGCAGTCCACCTTCTGAAAGGCCCAAATACAGTGAACGTTTGTACATTTTCACTGTGGTTAAAGGCTTCAATATGCATTTGGATTGTATATCTGTATATGGCAGAGTTCTTATGCGAAAATGGATCTGTCTTACATATCCAAATATTTTATTTATTACATCATAATTACTTCCAATTTTGTTGCCTTGCCAACGTTTAAATTTTTCAAGTTAACTGGCTAACACGCTTCACTGTGTCTTGGTCTGATATGAAAAGAATGAAAGAATTCTTGTTAACATAGAACAACTGAGAAAACACATTGTCTAATCAGTACATAATATTTTGTTTCCCGTTTTCTATATGAACATAAAAGTGAAATCGCTTAACAAATCTGGAGCATGCCCTATATAGTAGGCAACCATCCTGTTGCGACTTCAGGCTATCTCCTTTACCGCATTTATCACAGCGAAGATTAAAGCAAGTGTGACTATACGCTGTGACTATCAACGTATTGGGATATGTACGGTTCTGGTTTAGAAGTTAGGCGGCATGATATCTTAGGGTCGAAATGTATACGTCTGCTTCCATACCCCAGCAACTACCTAAGTTGCAGATATTGTCTTTTACCTGTGATCCTGTCATCAAAAACGCTCTATGTATAAGCTTTAGTTAACGAAACAAATAAGAAATATTACATGTAATAACTGGTTCCTTAATAAAGATGGTTTTATTCTAACGTTTGCAAACGATGTACCGAAAGTCAGAGATTTAGTTCAATAATGTTTATTCAGTCAAATTGTTTCTTTATTGGAAGCGGTCAGATTAAATATTAATCATAAATTGTATAGAATAATTAAACAGTTGCATTGTCTGCGACAAGAAATTGGTATCACTTTCCTGCAACTAAGTAAACATGAAATTGTCAACAGTTTACGAGGCCAGATCAAGAAGTAAGTTGGACTGCCACGTTGTGGCCATTCATTAAACCACATATACAAAAATAATGCGGCTATGACCACATACAATGTAAGCTCACTTTTCTACATCGTTTCCATGAGTCTGTAAACATTTATCGGAATCGTCAACAAACTTTCCGATTCCGGGTGCATAGAAATCTCCTCCAACGTTTTTTTAACCACACGGAGACAGCCGCTTTCAATTCCTCATCGTCTCGAAATCGTTGTATACCGAGATCCGTTTTGGCTTACGGAAAAGGTGAAAGTCGCACCTCACAACTCCCGCCAAACGTGCGAATTGCTGCAACGATTCATGTGGGAGGTATGGCAACATCCTCCATAAAGTACCGACTTAGCGCCATGAGGAACCCAATTCCTATCGTAAAGAGCGTATCGCACAACAAAAGTCGAAGGATCTCGTCGCTATACCTCTGAACAAAGTTCCATTCTGAATGACACAGAGGTTCTTACGTCCGCCTATACTGAAGCCTGCTTACACCATTCGCCCACCATCATGATATGTTGACGTTTCGTGTACATAAGCAGGATTGTTCCAATTTCCACATTCACTACAGATAAGGGAACGACGATTGTGCGGCTGAATACAGAATCTCGACTTGTCTGTCAACAGAACTCGGAGCCATTCGTTACGGCTCCAATCCTGATGTTCCTCCACCTAGTTTCTGCGGACTAAACGGTGTCGTGTTCTTAATGGGACACTCACCATAGGCCTCCGTCGGAGAGGCCACATTCTCGAAGTTGATTTCGGATTCTTTGTGTTGATATTATGCGTCCTGTTGCGTCCTGGAGTGTCGTTTAGCTGAGTGACATTCTGCTTCCTGTCTCGACGGGCTGTTAACCGGAGACAACTGCCATATATTGCTGATGCTACCCGTGGATGACCTTAGATTTGCTTTCTTTTAACCGTTCCTGGTGTCTAAAGTCGCGTCCAGGTCCTGGAAATTACACTTTGGGACACTCCAGTAGCTGCATCCACCTCCCTCTGTGTCTGTCCTGCTTCCACGTTTCCTATGGAGATCTCTGCCACAATTTCGGGTAAGTCACGTAGTTGTTGCATGTACTACCTAACCCCCCAACGCTATACGCATAGAAAACGTTCAAATGTTTGTAGAACTTATGGGACTTAACTACGGGGTTATCAGTCCCTAAGCTTACAAACTACTTATGGACTAGCTAAGACTAATGACGGCACAAATATCCATTCCCGAGGGGGGATTAGAGCCCCCGACCGTAGTGGCCGTGCAGACCGTGACTGGAGGACCGCCGGCCGCGGTGGCCGAGGTGACTAAGGCGCTCCAGTCACGGTCTTCACGGCCACTACGGTCGGGGGTTCGAATCCCCCCTCGGGAATGGATATTTGTGCCGTCCTAGTTCGTAAGTAGTTCATAAGTAGTTTGTAGGTTTAGGGACTGATGACCCCGTAGTTAAGTCCCATAGACTATACAAACATTTGCACAATATATTTGAACTGGAGCACCTCAGTCCCCTCGGCCACCGCGGTCGTCCACGCATACACCTGCTTGTGTAATTCATTTGGTAGAGTTAGTTGAAGTCAATGTCGACCCCCTCTGCAGCAAATTTCTGTTATTAACACTGTCTCGGTTGCCGCAATGTTGTTTTATCAACTCCGTAGAAACTACCGAAAGAACCATTTTGTTCATTTTGCCGAGTACATTACTTCGGAACCTAGATATCTCAAAAGATTCCCTAATTTATTTGACCAGTGTATATAGATATCCCATCTCGCCCACGCTGAGAGAAATATCTCTTTCGTCGCTCTCTTCTTTCTGGAAATGTAGACATTGGCAAACTCATACATCAGAAGCTTTAATTTTTGATTGTACAACACATCACCAGCAGTTACAATGTAACCGTTACGTTGTTTTTTATCTTCCAGGCATTACTGTTGAAACTTTTTTTCTTATGTTTCATATTCTCATTACAAATACTTCTCCTTACATTTAGTCAGAAGCTGGAATCGAACTAATAGTGAAATAATTCACGTGCTTACTGTTTCTTATGATGGTAAGTCCTATTTTTCAATCATTGAGAAACATTTATTTTTCACGTGCAACTTATTGAATTTATTTGTGAAGTTCGCGTTTTGTACTCAGTGTAATGCTCTCTTTATATTTGTGCATAATATTTAAATGTATCATGATCAAAATGTTAATAGCTTCTGGTGATGTTAGAATATGAAGTCGGTTCAGACCAAGCAGTTCCCTTGAGGCGGAAATCAAAATTACATACGACTAGAGAGCCGTCAAATAATTTCCTCGAGACTATGTTCGGGTAGCAGTCGGCGCATCGTAACTACGATACCGTCACAGTATATAGTTACAGAAATGAGATTAAGATTCATAGGACAATGTCAGGTAATTTCTCTTCTCAAGCAACATAGTGGCATGTTGCGGGCCGCATCTTTGTAACCGCAATTTCCGACAGCGCTATGGCTGCGCGAGGGACGCAAACGCCGTACAAATGTATTCTGCCTGTCGCTATTCTACTGGAGAATTGCCGACATTGTAGATTACGTTTGGCACCTTTGAGCGTCGAGTTACGTCCTGGTTAGCACAGAAATAAGCTAATATATTCACTTAATTTTTCATGCCTTTTTCATTCAATAATCTGAGTGATTTTTCACTTAAGGTGTGACACAATGTTATTAATTCATGTTTCTGTGTCCATGATAGTCGTCCTTCCACGCTAACTTTGAAACAGTCTCTTCTTTTACGTTTCGATTTTTCTGGTCTAGCAACTTTTGGGGCCGTATGAAAGAAACAACTACTATACATATTCGCTAGTTCTGGGTCAGCGTATTCGCGTGCAAAGTTCCGTTTCCTGCTACTTGTAGAGCCTGCCTTGTTGAAAGTAAGTTTTTTTGACTGGTATGTGATACACCTACTAGTACCAAGTTTAAAAATAAAAAGGGAATTCTTAAAAAACTCCTTCGTCAAATTTGTTTAGCTATTTTCACGTTTTCTTCTCGTATTATCTGAAGGGTACTGGAAACGCTCAGGTAGTATACCGATTCAGTTCCTTTGGAAAACAACTGGTTTGGTCGAAGAAATAAATTTTATTGACGGTTGGACAACTGCTTCTAAAATGAATAAAAATGCTTAAATGCTCTAAAACATACATGCACCACAAGTTGCAAGTAGATAATAATAGCAATAATGACAGTAATAATCGAATTGTCTTGTACATTCACAGTTTGCAGTGTTGTTTTTAAACAAAGGAATATGTTGTAATAGTGGAAATTTGACAATGTCTCCTCATCAGGATATGATGTCTATAGTCGTCTTTACATGGTCCTGACATTAGAATAGTATAATTTCTTTGTCAGATGCATCCTTGTAGTTGATCAAATCAAATGTTTGTAGAGTCTATGGTACTTAACTACGGGGTCATCAGTCCCTAAACTTACAAACTACTTATGAACTACTTACAACTAAGGACGGCACAAATATCCATGCCCGAGGGGGGATTCGAACCCCCGACCGTAGAGGCCGTGCAGACCGTGACTGGAGCGCCTCAGTCTCCTAGGCCACCGCGGCCGGCGTAGTTGATCATTTCAGTGAGCGTCACCACCCATAAAATGTATGCTAAGACCACCTTACATAACGACGGCAAAATGCTATATTGGTCTCGTTATCGATTGTGGTTTAACAACTGGAACGTATAGGTTCGACCCCCTGCTTCAGACGTTTTGTTGTAACCGGCACGATCATATCACAATAACCTCCGGTAATGCCAAGTAAAGAACATCAAGTTGCGTAGTAGTTCAAAAGCCGTATAAAACAAAAATGAATTCCCTGTCAACTGAGGCAGATAGAATTTATGGTTGGTAGTAACAGGTAGTGTTGAATCATCCTCGTTGCTATTCCTTGCCGGCCGCGGTGGCCGAGGGGACTGAGGCGCTCCAGTCACGGTCTTCACGGCCACTACGGTCGGGGGTTCGAATCCCCCCTCGAGCATGGATATTTGTGCCGTCCTTAGGATTAGTTTTGATGATAATGCTTATGTGAATGATTTAAAAAGAAGCTAAAGTTTTTGGCAGAATCACTCAAAAATGGAAGCCTGGATAGTTTTACAATGACAAAAGTCTTCAGAGTTGAACTCGAATCAGACATTCTTGAGGATACCGTAAATGAGTTCGGAGCTCACCTGCTTGATTCTTTGAACACATATTTTCCAAACAGGTTGCAATAAAACATTAAAGAAAATGTTTAGGTTGTAGATACGTATACTGTATCAAAACAGCCAGTCTCTTCGACATCGAAGAAGTATGAATGTTTGCTTGATTTGACATCAGATTCCGAAATAACAGCAAAATTTCAAACTAAGCAATCAGTCTTGGAGTTTTGGTGTACCCTAAACGACGAGTTTAATATCTTAAAAGATAAAACTAAACTTCTTCTTCTTCCTTCTGTCAACCACATATTTATGCGAATCGCCGTTTTCTGCATATGTTTAACTATAAGAACACAAGGATCCAATATAGAGGAAGATATTCGGTTGCAACTGTCCAATATTCAACCAGATATAGTCTCACTGAACAACTTAAAACAGCCTCATCCATCTCATTGGCATGCTTGTTTTTTCCCCTAAACCAAGGAAAGCTGCTAACTATGTCTTTAAATACGTATTATCTGTGCGAGTAAAGAAAATGTAGATCTACAATACTTGTTGTGCTGAATTTATTCTGAAATGTTTTGTTACTGTTTTTTGTATGTGAGTGAAGTTGTGTAATGTGGAATTGTGGAGAAAGGGAAGATTAACAGTGATTAATTTTGATGTCTTGTGTGCTTAAATTGTGAAATTACCTTCCTTCGTCAATAATACTGTAACTGAATTTACCAAATGCAGTATAAAATGTTCAAATGTTTGTTAAGCTTAAGGGACTTAACTGCGGGGCCATCAGTCCCTAAACTTACAAACTACTTATGAACTACCTTATGCTAAAGACGACACGAACATCCATGCCCGAGGGGGATTCGAACCCCCTATCGTATCGGCCGTGCAGACTATGACTGACGCACCGCAGACCGCTCGGCCACTGCGGCCTGGCAATGCAGTATATCTCTGCGACGTAAAATTTAATGCTCCGCCTTTAGTTGCAATTTTTAAAGGTGCTCCGCGACTCAAAACGTTTGAGAACCCGTGGTCTAATCCATTTCCTGGTGGTGGTTTGAAACACAGCGCATGTATTCTCGATGTTTTCAGGCGTTCTCAGCCATTTTCGTCGACCGAAAAGACTGTCATCGCGAACAATTCCCATTCTCTCAAACTACCGAATCAAATACCCGATAGTTATCACACCTGGACTGATTGTCTTCAGCTTGAACTCGGTCGCAAACTTTTTTCTAGCCTCAGTTGGGCTGTTATTGTTCGCATAACAGCTTTCACGTGCTAATGGCCGACAACAACAAGGCGATTGTACATGCTCATAAAAATTATCACCATTTCCCGCAGCTAAGTGTTTAGTTTGAAGGTCTTAGAGGAAACAATTCAGAAGTTATAGCAATTTTATTTCATGTAGTTCACTAATTGTCATCCTCAAACGATCATCGATAGGTATGAATGAATGAGAGAAATATATAAATGTCTGTATTCACTCAGCGCCCGTTCTACAATTGGAGTCCCCCATACAGAGATAATCTGTAGAATTTGGACAAACAGACGGAATATACATCTATGTGAATTCTCCTATAGGGTTACAAATTATACAGTCCAAATTTGAAGCCTGTCCTACAAGGTACGTATTTGCATGATATCGATAACAGTCTTATATATTAATATATATTGCATTAAAAATAGAACCTACATAATTGCTATTATTCTCCTTTACTCCCGATCGCCACGCGGAATGGCCCCGTGGTCTAAGGCATCATCCTATGGCCTGGGCGGCCGTTCCCGCCAGAGGTTACAGTCCTCCACTCAGGCATATATATATATATATATATATATATATATATATATATATATATGTGTGTGTGTGTGTGTGTGTGTGTGTGTGTGTGTGTGTGTGTGTGTGTGTGTAGTCCTTAGTGCAATTTAGTTTAAGTAGTTCCTAAGTCTACGGACTGATTTTAGCAATATGATCCAATAGGTTTAAAAACATTTAGATTTTACTCCCACTCTGTTATTAAAATGTTATAGGCTACACCTCATTATATATATATGAGTGAGAAAAGATCTGAGGATGGGAGCGGGAAAGGGGGATGCTTGGACATTGCAGTAGAACTATTGTTGTGGAGCTACACCATAGCATTTACAAAAGAAGACATCAAGATATGTATTATACTATAAGGAGGGATCCCTATCATTGGCTGGCTAGTTTTATGGACTTCATTCAAATGCCTCGAAATGATCATAGAAACAAATTGAATCCATCTTACCACCTCCTTATTTCTGTGTACAACGGATATAAATCGCTTAATAGCGTCTAGGACAGGAATAAATCGTCATACAATTCAATAATTCAATTGCTTTGCCGACGTTAAACGCCAAATATGTGAAGGAAGAAAGCAGGAGCTTTGAAAAATAGGAAATAAAATTTTTTCACAAACTTATTGCCCAAACGTGGTGATGAAACAATCATGCCGACAAACGAAACCAAGTCCCAATTAACCTATGAACACAAAACACGTATCACGAGTTGGCAAAAAAAGGAGGACGAACTTAAATAATCTAAGTAAAATAACCAGATAAAACATCCGTCTGACATATATTAACTATTTAATTGACAATTCTTGAGGTATACTGTAGAACAAAGATAGTGGATAGTAATAATTGTGTACGAGCAGTTTAAACGAATTCATCACGTGGAACTCCCGCCGGATTATCTACAGCGAAGACATGTGTTTGGTCTGCCTTTAGTACGGCGTGCTGACGAATGTCTTCCAGCTCGACATACCAATGACAAATTATAACAGGTGCACCTAAGTGAAAAGTCCGGTAACCAAAAAGTTTTGGAAGTATCTGCTGAATCCAAAAGCGGATGATTACTTCTGAGCCATTTGTTATTAGTCTTCTAACTGAATACAGCCAGTGCAACACATCTCCATAAAAAAATTCCAGAACACCAGACGGAGTGGCTAGAAAATAGCTGATAGCTAATCAGGCTATTTTTCTATCTTCCTGACGTACCTGTCCAGAACGTTCCCGCTAGTAAGGATAGACACATTTCGTCAAAAATCATATTTTATGTAGTTTAGCGCTATTACACTACTGGACACTAAAATTGTTACACCAACAAGAAATGCATATGATAAACGGGTATTCATTGGACAGAAATATTATACTAGAACTGACAAGTGATTACATTTTCACGCAATTTGGGTGCATAGATCCTAAGAAATCAGTACCCAGAACAACCCCTCTGGCCGTAATAACGACCTTGATACGCCTGGGCATTGAGTCAAACAGAGCTTAGATGGCGTGTGCAGTTACAGATGCCCATGCAGCTACAACACGATAGCACAGTTCATCAAGAGTAGTGACTGGCGTATTGTGATGAGCCAGTTGCTCGCCCAGCACTGACTAGACGATTTCCATTGGTGAGAGATCAGGAAAATACGCTGGCCAGGACAGCAGTCGAACATTTTCCGTATCCAGAAAGGCCCGTACAGGACCTGCAGGCTGCAAGATGCGGTTGTGCATTATCCTGCTGAAATGTAGGGTTTTGCAGGGATCGAATGAAGGGTAGAGCCACGGGTCGTAACACATCTGAAATGTAACGGCCACTGTTCAAAGTGCCGTCGATGCGAACAAGAGGTGACCGAGACGTGTAACCAGTGGCACCCCACACCATCACGCCGGGTGATACGCCAGTATGGTGATGACGAATACACGCTTCCAATGTGCGTTCACCGCGATGTCGCCAAACACGGATGCGACCATCATGATGCTGTAAACAGAACCTGGATTCATCCGAAAACATTATGTTTTGCCATTCGTACACCCAAGTTCGTTGTTGCGTACACCATCGCAGGCGCTCCTGTCTTTGATGCAGCGTCAAGGGTAACCACAGCCATAGTTTCCGAGCTGATAGTCCATGCAGCTGCAAACGTCGTCGAACTGTTCGTGCAGTTGATTGTTGTCTTGCAAACGTCCCTATCTGTTGACTCACGGATAGAGACCTGGCTGCACGATCCGTTACAACCAAGCAAATCAAATGTTCAAATGTTTGTAAAGCTTAAGGGACTTAACTACGGGGTCATCAGTCCCGAACCCTGCAAACTACTTATGAACTACCTTACACTAAAGACGACACAACTTCCATGCCCGAGGGGGATTCGAACCCCCGGCGGCGGAAGGTCGCGGGCACCGCAACTCGGCGCTCCATCACGCGCAGCTAATCCGCCGCGGCTACAGCCATGCCGATAAGATGCCTGTCATCTCGACTGCTACTGATACGAGGCCAGCACGGCGTTCCGTATTGCCCTCCTGAACCCACCGACTCCATATTCTACTAACAGTCGTTTGATCGCGACCAACGCGAGTAGCAATGTCGCGATTCGATAAACCGCATTCGCGATAGGCTACAATCCGACCTTTATCAAAGTCGGAAACGTGATGGTACGCATTTATCCTCCTTACACGAGACATTAAAACAACGTTTTACCAGGTAACGCCGGTTTACTGCTGTTTGTGTATGAGAAATTGGTTGGAAACTTTCATCGTGTCAGCCACCGGCCACCAGCCACCGGCGCCAACATTGTGTGAATGCTCTGAAAAGCTAATCATTTGCATATCACAGCATCTTCTTCGTGTCGGTTAAATTTCACGTCTGTAGCACGTCATCTTCGTGGTGTAGCAATTTTATTGGCCAGGAGTGTATAAAATACTCGGCCTACATTATATGCAACTAGCCAATATATGGGCGTTCTTTTACGCGTTTTCCCATGCAAACAAGTCGTATTGCTTTTTCGTGAAAATACACCTGGGAACATTTTCCTCTGAAGGAGCGAGTCGGCCTTGCTGGGTTTTCCGACCCCTGTGTCGCTCCTTATTAGCCGTTCCTTCGAGAAGTCAGCTTTACAGGAAAAGAGACACGCCAGTACGAGGGTCGCAATACAATACGTCACCCGACGCCAGCCCCCTTCTCACTCAACTGACCTGCACAGATTTCAGAGAACGTGTGTCGTGGCCTTCTTTTAGCCTTCGGCAGCCGGATTCCCACTACAATTCCTGCTAAACACGTCCCGCTGCCCGCGGCTTTGCCCATCCACAAGCCTTAGAACCAAAACATTATCGAATATAGTATTATAGAGACTACTAGCTGAAAACTCGGCGTTGCCCGGGTGCTTATTTATTTATTCCTGCCTTGAGTTAGTACTTCTCTTATCCCTTCTCTCTCTGTGATTTCTCTTTTTCTAAAATGATGTTATATTTCTTGGAGAATATATAAGAAATAACGCTGTCTTGCATAATGTACAAAATTATAAGTGCAATATCCAAACAAAGAAAGATAGTAATCAAAATACAAAGGACGTATAAAATTCGTGCGATGTCATATTTCTGAATTATAACAATTAAATTAATGTAATTAATTTCACCCATTTTTGAGGAAATGTCGCTGATAAAGTGGAACTGAAAAATATTCCTATCAGATTGCAGAAGTCTATGCACTTACCGTTTCCAGGAAAGTAAGTAGTGTAGATCAAATCACACGTAAAAATCCACTCGTTTCGAAGAATCCAATCACGAAATTCAACAATAATGATTGTAATAATATCACAGATCGATCACTTGATGTAATGCGCGAAACATCAAATCGATTTTTTTAAAGAGATATATTAAAAGAAATTTCTTTTTACTGCTTTATTTATTTTTATATTTCCTTATACGTATACTTATCCTCACAGAGAAAGAGCTGAAGACATTGTAGCAGGTATAGACCAAAGCTGTGGTCTGTGGTATCACGTTTCACTGTATGTAACCTCCTTGCTATAGTGTCGCAAACGTCATCGCTGGCCTTCAGTCCGGATTTTTTTATAATTTGACGACTTTCAAAACCATATCTTCCACCCGCTTATAGCTATCGGTATGGAACTGCTATGGTGTACAACGGGAGACTTCGGACAACAATTACACACAGACCATTCCTTTGCGTTCTGTAGTTTTCGCTGCAAAGCGAAATATTAACACACACACACGTAGAGTTTTATATACACCGATAACTTTTCATCCCAATATACTCCACCCTTTTATCATTGTCAACCCTCAAGGAACAATGCAACCAATAAAACCATTTTTAAAGAGTAAATATAATTTTCAAATAGAAATTATTGTTCCGCATTTCGCGTTATATCTATCAGATCGCTATAAAACCGTACCTAAAACCTTCCTCAGGTATAAATTAGTTACTGTACAAATATTTAAGTCTCTGCGACTTGTCGTTCGGACGTGATAAGCGTACACAGAACAGACATTCATATTAATATATATAGATAAATAGCTATCCGATCGCCATAAAACCGTGTCTAAAGCCTTCCCCGGGTAGACATTAGTAACTGTACAAATGTTTAGCTCTTTATGTCTTGTTGTTCAGACGTGATAAACGTACAATCAAAATGTTCAAATGTTTGTATAGCTTATGCGACTTAACTACGGGGTCATCAGTCCCTAAACTTACAAACTAACTAATACTAAGGACGACACAAATATCCATGTCTGAGGGGGGATTCGAACCCCCGACCGTTGTGGCCGTGCAGATCGTGACTGGAGCGCCTCAGTCCCCTCGGCCACCGCGGCCGGCGATAAACGTACACCGAACAGACATTCACATTTATAGATATAGATACTTGTGCTACATGGGTACAGAGAGTGTAATATTATTATGCCGAGTTTGTGAAGAAGCATGAATCCAGTGAATCGGTAGAAAAGACGCTGTGCTGGGTTAAGTTTTAATGTAACACAGCAGAAGGTCGTGTTATGAAGGTCATTTCACGGATTATGTGAGTGAGATAATGTGCTGGTCTTAGGGCTTAGACTGTATAATGTCGTTTGAATGGAATTTTAAGACTTTGTGAGTGATTGCGTCAACATGAATCCCATGTAAAATTTGAATCCCGACGTATTCCATCCTTATGTAACAGTTGACTTCCTGATATGGACTACCAGAAGACAAATCCACTATCTGTATTATGTCCATTGCCTAATTGCTCCAGCCACAAAAAACGGGCCTCAGGGCAACTGTATCATCCAATGGTTCTTGTACTAGAAATGTTTACTAAAGGTAAATATAATACTGCAACTTCACCCTCAATACGGAATCCATAATTCTGTCTTCTTTGTTCATGTGTGGTAGAGAGTTTTAAAAGAATTTCACTTGAGCTCACATGAGAATTTTCTGCAAGAAATTTTGTCAAGGTTTACAATGAAGTAGCAAAGTTTTTAATATTACTCTGTTCAGAGCCAGGTTATGATTCTGTAAAAGTTGCTCACTGGTGGAAAAATATTATTTCTGTTGTTTCTGTACTGACTCATATCTTCCATTCTTTGTGATCTATTCGCACCATCATTAAATGTATGTTCAACGTTTAACATCATTAACAGTATAAGCGATGAGTTTTATTTGATTTTCTAATTGTCTTCACGCCTGCAATCAGTCAACAGCTGATTTGAAGATAATGCCCTTAATTCACGTCTACATTGTGTCCAATGCAGTATGAAAATACTGCCTCATTAGCCGGCGATTTTTCAATACATCACTGCAAACTGTATGCCTAAATACCTTTCATCGCACAACAGCTGAAAATTCACTACAGAACCAGAAATGATGCACACTTTAATATTATCTACACTGAAAGTCCTGTAAACAATGTGTGACATTCAAGCCATTGGTATTATCTTTCTCTCCCTTCTTTTATGTGGATGACTTTCCTTTCTCTCATTTACATACTTTTACTATCTTTTACCGTAACTCCTTTCTTGAATTGTTATAATCGGGTCCTACGTTTAGATCCTGTTTCGTCAATGAAATGGCTACAGTGTAAGTATTACACCCTATTTGTAGTTAATTTCTTTTTGTAGGCAGATCTCCATCTTTACTTCTCTGGGAAAATTTGTTGTCAGCTACGGATTATCTTAAAGACACTCTCTCAATCCCCTTTTTTCCCTCAGTGGACAACTCTGTAAGGCGTTTATTGTTGAAATGTACGCTTAATTTCAACCACGAATGAGAAAAACTACAGCTGCGAGCTTCACTTTACCTATTTCTTAATGACGATAGCGGCTTACTGACCCGCGGCACATGACATAGATGCCGGTTTCAGTACAATTACGTTATGTGCAGTCTGTTTTCTTTGTTCTATGGTTTTTGGCTACGAACTTTCGACTCGAAGCTTCTACCAGAAAGTAGAAATATCTCTGGAGTATGCTCACAACCTTAAATCGAAATTAATCCTACTGATCACAATCAGCATTGTGTGTTGAAACAAGACCCACATTTTTTTTTTCAGTGCACCCAACATATAGCTTTAAAAGAACAAACATGAAAAGGATTAATGCGTCGCAGAAATAACACAAAATGTAATGTCTAGTCGCTATATGAGCTAAAAACAGTCTCGTAGCTTATTTTTGTAAATAGTATTAACGGTCAATACACACACCACCGCTTACACACCAACACTATATTCACAACGTTGACTTATTGATTTTTTTTATACGTAACTACAGTTGCCAAAGAATGTCAACATTTCCAAGATACAGAAAGTCAGCCGACATACACACTTCACAGAAAGGTCGAGATAAACTGAGGTGAGAGTATATTTGTAACGAGATTACGTAAAAATTACTGCTTAATGTTTGAGACATAAATTCTGTTCTGCTCATCTGAATGCTGCCTCCAGAAATTCTATGGGTCTGTTGGCCAATCCATCTTACAAAAATGTTCAAATGTTTGTAATTCTAAGGGATTTAACTGCGTTGGTCATCATACCCTAGGCTTACATAATACTTAAACTAACTTATGCCAAGGACAATACAAACACCCATGCCCGAGGGAGAACTCGAACCTCTGACGGCGAACTTTCGCAAGTTCTGCGGCAAGGCACCTTAGAACGCTCGGCCACTCCACCGCGCCCCGATCTTATACTATCAATTTTTTAATATAATGTTTGTCCAATATTATTACGTAGCCACCTTCTCATCCAAGTTTAGGCGAACGTATTGTCAAGAGTGACATAACACTAAGGGAAAGACACAATGTCACCTATCGGTTACAGATATCGGCGCAGGACAACACCGTTAAAACAACAAACTAAGAAAGTACTTTCGACAAGCAAGACTATAGTAATCATTTCTGGTCGTTTCAATCACAGCAATTTAAGCTGTACGGTTTGTTGATTCATGCCTAACCACATCCTTTGAAATCATTATATATTCTTAAAACATAACAGTGAAAAAGCCTACGTCTGACAACCAGAATATATGCCAAGATTTCATGATGTGGGATACAGGTTACAGATGTTATTTCTGCTACATTCACAGGGACAATTTATTCTGCCCTCTTAGGTTCCTGCCCATAAACATATATTCCAACCTAACCACATCCATTATAATAATGACAAATTCGTAAAAAATATAAAGTAATTTTGACAAGGTAGTATGTAGATATCATTGGTTCTGGTTCGATTTGCAGTAATTTAACCTATATCTGACCAACGCAAAAGTCTTAAATCACTTCTCAGATGGAGAAATATTCGTCTCTTGTTTCGAGAACTATTATTTTTCAAGATATAATTGTTATTAAGAGTGGATGTTGGTGAAAATATACGGCAACCTATCTTGTCCCTGAACTATTGGCCCACTTTAGGTTACGGTAGTAACACCAAGAGTGGGTCTTTGCGATCGTCTTTTGACAGCTCGAAATTTAAATGAAAATAACGGCTTAACCATGCATCTGATACGAAAATTGAATAACCGAATTTGTAGAGGAGAAAATTCTCTACAACTTGCTCTCTTATGTTTTTTTCATATCTCGTAGCGTTTCAAAGATATTTGCAAAAATAACGGCGATTTTGAGATGTATGTCTGTCCGTCCGTCTGTCTGTCTGTCCGTAACGTGTTCCCTGTTTTTCAGACGAACCGTTCAACCGATCAGCACCAAATTTTACAGACATGATTGTGGGCCGCCAGAGACCAGAACCTCCCTTTTTCAAATTTTTCGGACAAAAAATACGGTAGTAAAACCAAAAACTGCTGTTTGTAATATAATTGTAATTGCAAACGAACTGTTCATCTGACACGAAAATTGAATAACCTAATTGGTAGAGGAGAAAATTCTATACAACTTAGCTCCCTTATGTTTTTTCATATCTCGTATAGTTTGAGACATATTTTCAAAAATAACCGATATTTGACACCCTCCATTACAATGACACACGTTGTCATTTCAAAGAAACAGCACACTGAGGAATTAACAAAAACACATCGTTCTTCGTACGATAAATGATAATCTAATGTCTACAAATGCCATATTAACATCAGTTAACAACGGCCGTGAATAGTATGAGATTAAAGAACTGCTGTTTTGATTTATAGCCGTAGCGTAGTGGGCAAGGTGCCGGACTGTGTCGCGAAAGATCGGTGGTTCGAAACCGGCCGCTACTGATTTTTTTTTTCCTAAAACGGTTTCAGACAGCCTTATTAAATAATTTATTATTATTTAGATTATTATTTTGGTTCAAAATGTTTGCAAAAACTTATAAAACTACAAATCTAAAGTAGGCCGTAAAACACGTCAGTGTGATTTTTTTTCTAAGTAGTCTTCATCACGTTGTATGGCCGTACGCGAACGTTGTGGTAGAAAATATATTCCCTGCTCTAAAATATCTTGTCCTGTAAGCGTAAACCATGTTTGCTATGCATGACTCACACTCTCATTATCTTCAAAGTGTGTTCCCAGTAGAGAAGCTTTAAGCGGCCCAAAGAGATGGAAGTTTCGAGGGTGCCAGTTCTGGACTGGAGGGTGAATGAGTCAATGATGTCCAACCCAATTTGACGATGTGTACCCGCGTGTTCAGACATGTGTGTGGGCGTTCATTATAGTCTTGGAGCCGTTGAGAGTCTTCGCGTAAATCTCTGAATTGATGGTTGACCCTCTTCTCATCACATCCACGATAATGACGCAATCACAATGTAAAAAGACTGTCACCAAGACTATTCCGGCACAGGGGGTTGTGTTGAATTTCTTCTTTTGTGGTGAATGAGTACGATGACACTGCATGGACTGCCTTTTTGTTTCCGGCGCAAAGTGATGAACCCAGTTTTCGTCCCACGTGACGATCCGTGACAGAAAGGCCTCTATGTCGGTCTCAAAACGCTCCAACAATTCAGATGAAATAGCTTTTCTTTGAAGCTTGTGGAATTATGTAGAACCCGTAGTAAGAACCGTTAACTGTAGAGCGAATTGTCGATTTGCGAAGCGCCGTTCGGTACGAATAATGGAATCCGCACGATACAGCATGTCTGCACCAATGGCTCTGACAGGATGTCCCGAGAGTGGCTAAACATGGAGCTCTGTCTGTATTTCCTGCTGCTGTAATTTACTTTACTCATCGCCCAACTATATATCAACTGAACCGTCGCCATACACCCACATAAACGTTTATGTATGTTCACAACAGTTTCTTTTTCTGCACAACAGCGCACTGTTTGTACCGTGAGACGCATGTAGACGCCAGTTTGATGCTATACTATGCCTCTGCAACCGGCTGGATTGCTTCCAGACCGCCGCAGACAACAGGGACGCTTGTCTATATAAATTAATGGTTTTAAATAATGTAGGGCATTGCTTCTTGAACGATCCTCGTATTATTAAGTATTGCGGGTCGTGCAAAGTTACCACAAACACGGAAATCGCCACATGTTGGAAATTAAATAGCCAAATTTTTACATCATTCTTAATTTTGTAATCAAGTGCCACATGTAATTTATGATGATTCCTCACATCGTTGAGAGGTGTGGTCTAGAATAAAATGAAAGAAATTACACCTCACCAGGTATGTAACCTAGGACCTGTTTTATTCGAGGCCAGCACTTTATTGCAAGACCGTTACCATAAAAATACCATATAAAAAAGATGACTACTACTATTCCGACAAGCATTCTGAATGATCGAAAACGGGATAGATATTTAAAGATGTTTGAATTTTTCATCCATTACAGGCTAAAAACTAACTAAATGCAAAATTTTAAGTTTCTGTGTACGCGAGGAGTCCTTCAGAATTTTTCTGGTCGATCAGTGGGTGACAGAATTAAGGATTTTTGACTACAAATATTTCGTAATCTGTTACATATAACAGTACAATTTGGAATATAGCTAGTAATAGTAGATTCTCTTGTTCACCGAAAATTCTGTCTGTTAGGTGTATCCACAAAGAAGATACAGAAGAGTAATTATATACGAACTGCGACGTCATTCCTGTAATACGTCCCCCTAACGAGGTTCAATGGTTCACGCAGTAGTGTACTGAACTTTTTAAATAATGATTGAAATGTTAATATGACGGCATTGTTAGTTGCGCGCTAAGATTCTAATGCAAATAGATACTTTAATTTCTCACATTAATAATTTTAATTTCTAACATTAATAATTCCCCCAAAATACTGAGTGTAAACAATGACCGATAAATCAGTCTTTCGGCCGTCGCATAATGAATATTTTAGTAATCACTTAGGTAAAGTGTTTTTCAGTTACATTTTCCAGACCTCTATCCAATGTGCTGTTCACAACTACTGTGCTCCCATTTTAAACAAATTATGGTCGATAAAGAAAATAATGTAGTTTACACAAAGACAACAATAATGTGTGTTAACGACACCTGCAATTTATCACTGCCTCGCTTTACATGTATCTGTCTTGTATTAATTGCTATTAACAATGCACTATTTTTCCTCCTTAAAAGTGCATTATTATGCGCAATATAAATGTTACAGGTAATATGGTTATACCAAACTTTGCGTCTCGATGAGACCTTTCATTTGAGGTCTCGCTCGTTACTGTACTTCAATTACTTCAGCGTCTGGATTTTTCCAAGTGAATAAATATTAGTTTTCTGAATAACTTTTGACATAAAATTAATATAAATCGCGCTGTTCTCATCTGATATGCTTCTACGTTCTAATCTGTAACTCTAACAGTGTCAGCGTAATAGCTAAAAATAAAGACAATGCCGGCCGCGGTGGCTGAGGGGACTGAGGCGCTCCAGTCACGGTCAGCACGGACACTAATGTCGGGGGTTCGAATCGCCCCTCGGGCATGGATATTTGTGCCGTCCTTAGGATTAGCTAGTTCATAAGTAGTTTGTACGTTTAGGGACTGATGACCCCGTAGTTAAGTCCCATAAGCTATACAAACGTTTGAATGTTTTAAAGACAATGCCGGTTTTTGTCGGAAAAAAATGGCAGTTGTGCATGACGTCACGACCGCCAGCGTGTTTTTCATGTACTCTCGGCCCGCCGAAGCGAAGCTTTGCGTCTTACCTCCTCGCAGCAGCTGATCGTTCACACGTCGCAACTTTCGATGCACTCCGCTGTCAATCTAGCACGCTCAGGGCTCAAATGGTGTTGTACGTTGCTGTAACGTCACAAGATGAAGAATGGTATAATTGGAAAATGTTTCTGATTATAGTAGGTAATCTTCGTCACCAAAAAATCGGGCTTCAAGCTTCATCGACAGTAAAGATACAGTAGGGATCGAAAGTGGCGTAAACGGCTTCTAGGAAAGGATGGTATAACTGTGCGCGCCGACTTCGCGGGATCACTGCCGTGCCCCAGATAAGTGAATGCGACCTGATAAGCATGAGCAGTCGACAGGAACCGAAGATTCCAACCAAAGCCAGGAAAATAGTATAAGTTACGACTTTTTTACGTAAGAAATGGTGCGTAACTGTTTTATAATAGATAAATACCACACATGGAACGAAATCTGTGTTAATCTAGATTCCACTGAATATCACATAAATTGAATAGACGAAACGCATCTGGAAAGAATAAAAGGAAAAAAAAAGGCTTGTTCTCTTGTTGCGGATTGAAATGATTTTTCCAATAATTTTTGCTTTACGAATAAATGTATGTTATATTCTGGTCTTTAGTGCCCGTAGTTTCTCTGGGTAAGCATAATTGTTGACTATGATGCCCACTATAAAAGAATACATTCTATCGTCATTGTGTCTTTTGCCTCTGTGTCTCTTTCTCTTATGGATCGATGTTCAATGATAATTGTAGAAGGTCGCCATTGTGGCTATGAGAAATGAATTCATCTAAGATATTGTTATTTAATGAATACTTACGTTAAATAATCGCCTATTAACGGCAGAAACATGTTCTACATTACTTATTTACTAATTCGAAACCTAGTCCATGTCAATTATCTTAAGTTGTGATGTTTCTATTTCACAAAAAAATTCAAATGTTTGTATAGCTTACGGGACTTAACTACGGGGTCATCAGTCCCTAAACTTACAAACTACTTAGGAACTAGCTAATACTAAGGACAACTCAAATATCCATGCCCGAGTGGGGATTCGAGCTCCCGAACTTAGTGGCCGTGCAGACCGTGACTGGAGCGCCTCAGTCCCATCGGCTACCGCGGCCGGCTCTTTTTTACAACTTATATTACTTAAACGAGTATAGTTCGAGGCAGTGCAAATTCGCGTCACCGTACGCCATCTATATTTCCTTGTTATTTCGGAACAGGAATCTATGCTTGCGATCGTCTTCGGATAGAAGTCTCATTGCCGTAAAATAAGAACCTGCACCCCTTTTATTAAAATTATTTGTTCGAGCGCTGTATCGAACAATGCACGGACACAATGTCTGCAGCCGCCATTTGCTGATCCAGTAAATCCGGTAATTATCAATTACTAGCTGAAAACCCGGTGTTGCCCGGGTATTTATTTATTTATTCCTGCCATTTTTCAGTTGGATATTAATTTGTATAAGGGCTGTATGCCTGCAAAATCTCTTGAGAATTCAATTCTTAGAAAAGAAGTAATTGATTGAAAGTTGGTTCGTGATAGGGCGGTTTTCCATGAACGTAACTGTTTGTGGTCATATCACATGAACTACGTGTCGTACTGCGATACAATTTAGAAGGTATACTCAAATACATGCGTGTATACTGTCTGTATCATTTCTTGCGACTATAATAGATAGTGTAGAAATTATAAATTGTAACGTCATACCGAAAGCAGTAGTTTTAGTCCATGAACAGCGTTACGTTACTGTTTATGTGCTCATATCTCTTGAAATATGTGTCGTACTGTGATACAATTTAGAAGGTACATTCAACTATATGTGTGTATACTGTCTGTAAAACTTCCTGTCGCTACAATTTGTAGTGTTCAAATTATAAATTGTAACGCCATACCGAGAGCCGTAGTTTTACTCCATAAACAGCGGAAAAATAGTAAGCGAGAAACTTTTTTGCTTTCATCATTTTACTATGGTTGCCAGCGATAAAATGTTTAATAAAGGTTTGAAATTATGTTTAAAGTTTGTTGCAAGTCGCTAAGTACTGTTATTCACATACAGTGTATTTCGAAAGCCTCGCCGCATTATATGGCATTTTTGCTATTTCTATTGGTTATGACGTAATATCTTTTGAACCATGTGCCGTATGTCATTCTTAACCATGCAGCAATAGTTACCTCACGGTAAGGAATGTGTGTACTAAATTTGACTGAAATCGGTCCAATGGCTTAGGAGAAAATGAGCAGCATTGTCGCAAAATGCAGCAGTTTTTCGCGCATCTCATTGTTTGTGACGTCATATCTCGTGAATTATATACCGTATGTGATTCTTACACTTACGGCGACCGTCCTCATGGATTGAAGCTTACGCGTAGAAAATTTCATAAAGATTGAAACAAAACTGTAGATTTGTATGCAACACGTACAAACATACGGACACTCTGCTTTAGATATTACAAGATTGCAGTCAGTTTCCCTTTTATAGTCAACTAGTTTGAACCCGCGGCTCCGCTCGCGTGTTGGTAGATCAGATCACACGTAAAATGCGCTCGTTTCGAAGAATCCAATCACGAAATTCAACAATAATGATTGTAATAATATCACAGATCGACCACTTGATGTAATGCGCGAAACGTGAAGTCGATTTTTTTTGAAGAGATGTATTAAATAAATTTCTTTTTTACTGTTTTGTTTATTTATACTTATATTTCCTTATTCGTATGCTTATCTTTACAGAGAAAGAGCTGAAGACATTGTAGCACGCATAGACCAAAGATATGGTTTGTGGCATCACGTTTCGCTGTATGCAACCTGCTTGCTATAGAGTCACAAACGTCATCGCTGGCCTTCAGTCCCAATTTTTTTATAATTTGACGACTTTCAACCACCATATCTTCCACCCCCTTATAGCTATCGGCATGGATTTGCTATGGTGTACAACGGGAGACTTCGGACAACAATTACAACAGACCATTCGTTTGCGTTCTGTAGTTTTCGCTGCATAGCGAAGTAGTAAAACACACACACACACACACACACACACACACACACACACACACGTAGAATTTTATATACATTGATAACTTTCCATCCCAATATACTTCACCCTTTTATCATTATCAACCCTCAAGCAACAATGCAACCAATAAATCCATTTTCAAAGAGTGAATATAACTTTTAAAGAGTAATTATTGTTCCGCATTTCGCGTTAAATTCCTCAAATTACTAAATATCTATCAGATCGCTATAAAACCGTGCGTAAAACCTTCCTCAGGTATAAATTAGTAACTGTACAAATATGTAAGACTCTTGTCGTTCGGACGTGATAAAGCGTACACCGAACAGACATTCACATTAGTATATATACGTAAATAGCTATCCGATCGCCATTAAACCATGCCTAAAACCTTCCCCGAGTAGACATGAGTAACTGTGCAAATTTTTAGCTCTTTATGTCTTGTGGTTCAGACGTGATAAACGTACACCGAACAGACATTCACGTTTATAGATATAGATTTCCCACCAAAATTTAGTAACTTCTGCAGCCTCCCAGACGAAATAATTAAATTGATTACAAGAGGAATGCCACAAAAACAAACATACCACGGTATGCTTCGTTTGCAGTAGCTATGTTAAGCTTCATGAATAACGTTTAAACAAAAGTATTGCCTTATTGAGTTTTCATAAGCAGGACGAGCAAGGTGACCCTTTTCGTGCAGGATGCAGGCCTGTCTGTTTTAGTTCGTCTGCTCATATGTATTGGTAGCGGGTAGATTTGTATGCAACACGTACAAACATATGGACACTCTGCTTTATATATTAGAAGATTGCAGTCAGTTTCCCCTTTTATAGTCAATTTTCCAACAAAATTTAGTAACTTCTGCCGTCTCCTAGACGAAATAATTAAATTGATTACAAGAGAAATGCCACAAAAACAAACATACTATGGTCTGCTTTGTTTGCAGTATCTATGTTAAGCTTCACGAATAACGTTTATACAAAACTATTGCCTTATAGAGTTTTCATAAGCAGGACGAGCAAGGGTCGTGCAGGCTGCAGGCCTGTCTGTTTTAGTCGGCCTGCTCATATGTATTGGTAGCGGGTAGATTTGTATGCAACACGTACAAACATACGGACACTCTGCTTTATATATTAGAAGATTGCAGTCAGTTTCCCCTTTTATAGTCAATTTCCCAACAAAATTTAGTAACTTCTGCAGCCTCCTAGACGAAATAATTAAATCGATTACAAGAGGAATTCCACAAAAACAAACATACTACGGTCTGCTTTGTTTGCAGTAGCTATGTTAAGCTTCACGAATAACGTTTAAACAAAACTATTGCCTTATAGAGTTTTCATAAGCAGGACGAGCAAGGGTCGGCCCTCGTGCAGGACGCAGGCCTGTCTGTTTTAGTCGGCCTGCTCATATGTATTGGTAGCGGGGACACGTGGGCCATTAAGTTTGCACCGGAAGGCGGCCCTCCGGCAGCCGACGACCTCGCTGACTGGCGCAAGAATTATTCTCCGCGCGGCCGTCACAAATATCGGGCGGCGGGGGCGGCGGTGGCGGCGGGGGCGGCGGGGGCGGAGGTGGGCGCGGCTAATTGCGCGGGGCGGCGCGAGTGCCGTTCTGTGTCCGACACGGCGCCGCCAGCTGCGCTCGTTTGCCGCGTTATTTGGCTCCCGAATTCTGAAATGTAATCGAATTCGTCGCTTCCTGCCTCCGGGCCGGAGTCGAGAGGGGTCATTTCGGCGACTACGCACCCAAAGGAAGCGCCTGTTTACACCGCTACTCATCGCATTCCAAAATTCCTCCGCGCCACGTGAAAGGTGTTTCACTTCGATATGCCAGAAAGGATTATTAATTTTTATACGGCGTACCAGCTCTCTGTTCTGGCAAAGTTGCCAGCTTTTCTGTTCAAAACTTATTCTACAACTCCATCCTATTTAGCCGCGGTGGAGTAGCCGAGCGGTCTTAAGCACCTCGCTGCGGAACGCGCGGTTGCTTGCCGTCGGAGGTTCGAGTCCTCCCTGGGGCATGGGTGCCTGTGTTTTCCTTAGATTAGTTTACCTTAGTTTAAGTAGTTTGTAAGCTACGGACTGAGGACCACGCAGTTTCGTCCGATAGATTTACAAACATTTGAACATCCAACCTATTTACATGTCTCGATATACGAGGCGCGTCCAGAAAGTAAGTTCCGTTTCAATTTATCTCAGCTGCAGCGCTGCGATTGCAGTTCCGCACATGCGCAGTAGACGATGTGTATCAAGGAGAAGAACGTGCGCCAATTCGAGATCGCTGTCAGTTACGTACGCTTTGTTGTGCTTGTTTGAAATGTCGGCGTTGGTTGAAAATCCCGCCGCCTGTGAAATCAGGTCGGTGATTCGGTTTCTGAATGTGAGGAAAGTGAAACCAAGTGAAATTTATCGGCAAATTTGCGATGTTTATGGACCAAATGCGATGAGTGATTCGATGCTGAGAAGATGGGTCCGACTGATCAATGGCGGGCGTGGTGATGTGCACGATGAAGAACCAAGTGGGCGTCCACCGTTGGTTACAGAAGAACTGGTTCACGCGAATGATGACAAGATCCAGGAAAACCGTAGATTTACAATTAGTGCTCATCACTTCACCAATGACGACGAGCTATGATTCAATTATATCTCAGTGAAAGTCCTAAAAACCTAAGCACAGCCATCCAGCAAGTAAACGCAGACTTACTTTCACTATCAAGATGGGCACATAGCATGGGATTGATACTGAATCCATCAAAAACACAGGCAATCTTAGTGGCCCATAAAAGACTTATCACTCCACAGTTCAGAGAAACTCTTCCACCTTTAATACTGAACGACACACAAATACGCTTCTCTCATTCAGCAAAGAACTTAGGAGTAATATTTGATCAGCACTTAGACTGGACAGAGCACACAACGAGAGTCTGTAAGAAGGTATATGCATCACTTCATTCACTGCAGAAATATAAAAAAGCATTTCCTTTACAGCTGAAAAAGAAGCTCGTTGAGACATTAATACTTCCCAATTTAGATTATGGTGATGCTATTCTGCAAGGACTATCACACGAAAACTCACGTAGGCTGGACCTGGCGATGAATTCTTGTATCCGATACATTTGCAACTTACGTTTCTACGACCATGTCAGTCCCGCATACCAGCAGTTATCTTGGCTACGTGCAGATAAGCGTCGAAGCTATCGTACACTATGTTTGCTGCATCGCTTTCTCAATCATTGCAAACCTTCATACTTATCCTCAACGACTATATTACTATCTGAACAGCACAGCAGAAACACACGCTCTTACCAAAATAAAACTCTCTCTCTACCTTCACATAACACTGCAATCTTCTCCAAATCATTTTCTGTATCGGGAACACGTCTGTGGAACAATCTTCCTCAAAAGTTAAGAGAAATAAAATCAATCCAAAACTTTAAAAGACAACTAAGGGTTCACCTTCTGTCACAATAGCCATCTTTTTCTCCACTTACCAGTCTGTAGCCAACTGTTGTCAATTCCTCCTCCCCCCATAAATGTTTCCCTTTCCTTTCGCCAGCAGAGATCTCCATTCATATATGTCTCCACTTCCTCACATCCACTAGCACTGTCATTTTTCAATCTTCTCCTCTTTCACTAACCATTTTCTCTCTTCTGTTTATTTTAAACTTAATTCAAATGTGAATATCTCTTGTTATTATTAGTACTACTTTCATTTTTGTGTTATTATTATCATTATTATTATTAGTACTACATATATTGTTATTATTTAATATTATTAATGCAGTGTTTTTTTGTAATGAAATCCTGTTTATGTTGTTCCTGATCAGATGTAAGAGAGGGCCCTATGGCCCTAATCTGGTCAGGTTAAATAACCAAATAAATAAATAAAAAAATAAATAAATACCCCCAAAATTTCTGCAGTTATGTGGAAAAGTTGTTTAAGAGTTGTAGAATTTTTTGCAATAAAAATTTCTTTTGTATCTGTGTACAATTTCATTTTATTACCAAACGGAACTTACTTTCTGGACGCACCTCGTATATTAAATTTTGCAGGGGAGTACTTTTCCGTTAAAATTTGGGTGTATATCCACGATGTCCTAATCAACCTTCTCACCGAAATACCTCTTGAACTACAATACATGTTTAAAAACCATTTTCACGGTCAACAAACTTCGTTTTTAAATGGAAACTCCACATTATTTGTTCTGCAATCAATAGCAAGAAATAATGCAAAGGGGATGGCTGTTGGTTGCATCGCATTAAGTGAATTACATCCAGAGGAAATCGAAGCGAAGTCGACGTTTGAAATATACGAAGTTTGCAGCTAGCGCATCACGAGAGACAGCCGTGAGTCTTCCTTGAGTCTAAAATCAAATGTCTGTAAATCTATTGGACCAAACTGCGTGGTCATCAGTCCGTAGCTTACAAACTACTTAAACCTAGGTAAACTAACCTAAGGGACAAACTCACACACCCATGCCCCAGGGAGGACTCGAACCTCCACGGCGAGCAACCGCGCGCTCCGCAGCGAGACGCGTTAGACCGCTCGGCTACTCCACCGCGGCTTTCCTTGAGTCTCGGGACGCCCTGGCTGAGCAGTTCACGTATCTAAAACCTCATCTTCGCATCATATTTTCTCCCGATGTAATTGACTTACTATGAGGGTATACGATGCATTTAACATTATTTTCTTTAATTTTTGTTTGACATTGTAGATTGCACAAGTAATAATATGGGGTATCCTGTTAAATCTACGTAAGTAAGTTTGTATTGAAAATAATAATTTGTTTACTTTTTAGACTGTCTCATAGTACTTACTTACACAAGCCGTTGTCGTATGTTCATGATAATGAAGACGTTTTTCAATATCTAGTGACAAAGTTGAGAGGGACAACCTTTATATGGGAGTAGGAGTAATCCAAGTCGCCTGTATAACAGAGTACCAGAGTACACAGCTTAATACAGAACATACATTAGTAACCTGATTGGAGGATATGTTGAAAGAAACCATCATTGTCTCTATGCACTTATGGGCCCTTTTCAAAAGGTTGCTTGAAGGCGTATTGGAGTTTGACTGCTGGAATTGCTGCCATCCGATCCGAAACGTTATGTTGCAATTCTTGAACACTCTTAGTGTTATATCCATTAAACTTATCCGGGCTGTTATGCCGTGGTCGGTTGAATTTGTTGTCAAAATCCAACGTTTCGTACCCCTCTGCGCAGGATATCTTCAGTGGGGTCTGTAGGATTGCAGGTCCAACAAACTCACTGGCTCGCTACTGACTGCCTCTAAGCTCGGTGTCTGCCCGGCGCCGGTGCGTGACCTCACGTGATTTGAAGACGTCAGTACAATTGGCCCTCCTCCGCTGTTGCAGATCGCAGTTGCCATCACACTGTAGAGGACGGGTGGTATACCGCTTCTTTAGCACCGGCATGTACCACTCGTCCTATATAGTGCGATGGCAACGGCGATCGGCAGCAGCGGACGACGGACAGTTCGTGGCCGGCGAGAAAGGCAGGCCTGGGCATTCAGCCAGGTGAAGTGGCAAGAGTAGTGCCGCGCCGATGCGATCGCTGATTTGTCTGGTTAGCCGCTAAGAGGCAGTGGGCCCTGCCCCAGCGGCTAACCAGTCACCTGGCTGAGTGCCCAGGCCTGGCCACGCGGATAGTTGCACTGATTTCTTCAATACACGTGACGTCATGTGCCGGCGCGGAAACGCGCGGACACTGAACTTATCGTCAGTCAGTAGCCAGCCAATATGTGTGTTGGACATGCAGTCCTACTGATGTTCAAATGTTTTTTGAAGCTTAAGGGACTTAACTGCAGAGTCATCAGTCCCCAAACTTACGAACTACTTATGAGCTACCTTATACTAAAGACGACACAGACATCCATGCCCGAGTGGGGATTTCAACCGCGGACGGGGATGGGCCTCGCGCATCGGAGCATAGCGCCTCAATGTGCTTGGCCACTCCACCGTGGAAATCCTACAGCCACCCCCCTCCCCTCCCCTCACCCCCGAAGACGGCCACCGCAGACGGGTACGATACGTTGTATGTTTTGGCAACAAATTCAACCGACTACGGCATAACAGCCCGGATAATTTTAACGGACTTGACATTTCCGACCGTGAAAGTCTACATTTTACTATGAGTGTCATTGCGATAGACAGTAGACTTGCGGGCTTCCCAAACAAAGTAGTCTCTCACTGATACATCAGATGACCTGGGTGGTCAGATATGACTGAGACCAGACTGCCTTCTGATAACAAGTTTCACGTGAGAATATTGTGTAAATATCCTCCATGGTTCGACCAGCTGTATAGAGAGTTGCTCCATCCTGCTGTAATAAACTATATTCCACTTTCATCTCCGTTTATACTGTCATAAATGGTTTAAAAATGTTTGCTATGTTACGCGCCAAGTTCAGACCTCTTTTATGTGCCACACTTTTTATCTTTTATTGACGACTTTGTGGTTTCTTCTCCAGGAATTTGGAATTTCATGTAAAACGACGAACCACTGATTTCCTCCGAGAAAGTGAGTGCTCTCTTTTGCTGTTGATCCGCTATTTTCAGTTCCCAGCAGTTTTCCTTCGAGAAAGAAAGTCTCTCTTTTGCTATCGATACACTGTTATCACTTCCTAGCAGTTCGACAGCAAAAGAAAGGCTTCCTTTCTCGAAGGAAAACAGGTGTTTGTCGTTTTAAATGAAATTCCGGAAATCCAGAAGAAGAAACCAGTCAAGCGCGAAACTCGATAAGAGATATATCTTTAAATGTCAATCGATTTTGCAAACCAATGGAAGCCGAATTGAATTGCTAATTTGTACAGCCATTACATATAGCTCAACTGATTTGTTTAAAGTGGTATCTAAAATATACGTTTTCTGTTTGCAATTACCACCGTGATGCAAGTCCTGCAGTTGAGAAGAAGAAGCAAGAAAATATCCTGCTCATGTTGTGCTTTTCATTCATGAATCCACTTCGAAACGCACCTACATTCCTCTCTGTTAGCTATAATTGTACAATGATTTCTTCGACAACAAATTTCAGTCTTGTGGTGTCATGAAATCTTTTCGTAGAGGCCAATGCTTTACATATTCCTCCTTTGGGGAAATTCGTTAGTTTGTCACTGGATGATATTAAAGTTTCATTACTACTTCAAATATAAACGTTCGGATCGTCTATGTGAAGGTTATACTTATTTTCCAGAGATTATCAACACACAGAACAACTAGTGATAGGAAAATTTATCAACGGCTAAAGTTGGGAGAATCACAGCGATTATGTAGTGACATTATTCATAGTATTTTTGACTATTTTATGAAAGTTTGAATATTTATTGTAGTTTAAGCACCTCGGTAACATTACAGAACCGTTATAAATCAGAGTTTCATATTTGTAAATTAACATAGCAAATATTCGTACGTACCATCGTTTTCTCTTACGAACTTTAATGGCAGTTCTACACTATTCGTATTACGTGTTATACAGTATGTTTCTGCATATTCTTTGAATTATCGCTCTACAATTTCGATAAGAGTCTACCCGTTACTCAGCATCCAGTGTCCTAATGTCTCCCTTTAATTTCGGTTACAATTACTTACCATAATGCTCAATCTGTTTTAACCCACATTTCGTTTTTTTTTTTCAGAAGCTATTAATTACCTTCACATGGCTACCCAAGATCGTTGTAAGTGATTTTTTTTCCACAATCACGCCATTAGTTTCCCAATATTGACCATCTTTTTGGAATTTGCGTCAAAATGAATGTTTTTTAATTTTAATCTGATGAATCATTATTATTATAACATTTCAGATGAAATATATACATATGTCTCAAAAATCGAAAAAAGTTCAAGAAATATTAACCCAATCACGAAGAAGTCTTCAGTATTTTCTATATGAACCTCAACTTTCCAGCTGTATCCCACCACTTTGCAATCGGCAATACAAGCTAAAATTGATCTGCAATGGGAGAAGACGATTCAAAGAAATAAAATATGACACTGTAAACGAAATCTTACATACAAGAATAAATAAGTAAGCTGCCCTTCCCGTCCTTCTGGGAGGACGTCAGCGCTATCTGGGTTTATTCATTTTACCACTTATTATGAGCGATCTTTATTAGGTCCATAATAACAATTAGAATGACTCCTGTCACTACTGCAATAAAGCAAGTGGTATTACAGATTTAATTATAAAATACTTTTCAAATTAAGAATCACAACATAATGATTTTTATACATTTATTGTGACCGGATTCGATCAATTGCAATCATATCAGAATATCTTCATGCGTGATGGGAGAGGGAAAGAAAAGACCGGGTGGAGGGACACCACTGTGTATTCCTCTGTGAACCTTTTAAAAAGTATTTTTTAAATGTAGTGATCGCTCTATTTATCCAATACTTTTTCAAAAATGATTTCATAATGCTTAACTACTACTTAAACACTCTGATTATGCTACAACTAAACAGATGTAATCTACAAGATTACCTCGTTTTAAAATAGTTCAATTCTGTTTTAAGGTGCATTTACAAAGAAACTCTAAGTTGAACTTCGCAGCTTTCATCCAGCTTCAGAAAATTAGAGAGATAGAAGAACCTTCAGCATTAAAGTCCGACGTTTTGGAGCAAGCAGGCATATAGAAATCCAAGAACTCCCTTGAATACTCTGATTTTTCGGAATGTTCCACCCATATCCTCTGAAAGATCAAGTTTTGAAAATTTGCGGCGTCTCAAAGTGCTGACCTGATGAAAAATCAAGTACTAATGAAGTCAGGACCTATAACATTTCGAGTCAAACACGCCAGGGTTTTGTGATTTGCAGACTGATGTCCTGCCGTTGAGGAAACATTAGACAACATGTCTCTCATATAATCGCCTTAATAGCTCTCCCACACTCGGGTATACGTTGAGGACTCTAGTATCCTGAAGTGTACGGTATATCGATCTTGATCACACGAAATATATATTCTACGGCACTCTGTAGCCTTCTACAATGACAAAATGATGATAGGTCCTCCTGTAGTAGAGCTCCATCAAGAAACAGTGCAGATATCTGCTCACCCCGTAAATTATACAATTTATTAATATAGACAATAAGAGCAGTCCTACTCCACTTCTCTGGCACCGCTATCGATATCTCATCTGTTGTGTGAAGAATGCACTTCAGCTTACTTAGAACGTCTATCAGATATCCGCGAATGTATTTCATATTTTAATGCGATAGGTCAACACAAGAAATGTTACACTTTATGCGGAGCTATGAACATAGTTTATTGTATTATTTTCCACAGAGTTACAGCACAAAGATATAATTTTTTTAAATGGAACAATAATTTCTTCTATCGTGCATTGGTTTCGTTGAAACCAGCTGCGTCCAAATCAATTTAAACGACATTCCTATCACTGTTGTTTGGGAGCTACAACCCTTCAAAGTTTCAGGGGCAGATAGCACAAACGCTGCGCATAATGCAATGCGGCCGGCCGCGGTGACCGAGGGGACTAAGGTGCTCCAGTCACGGTCTGCACGGCCACTACGGCCGGGGGTTCGAATCCCCCCTTGGGCATGGATATTTCTGCCGTCCTAGTTCGTAAGTAGTTCATAAGTAGTTTGTAAGTTCAGGGACTGACCCCGTAGTTAAGTCCCATAGACTATACAAACATTTGAACATTTGAATGCAATGCGCCTTCTAAATGTGGTGCGGCCGAGTTGTAACGTCGCCGGTGTCACAGAGCGAGAAGCTTCCTCGATGCGCTGTCAGACTGCCAACTATCGCCGCACACGGCCGTATACCCGACAGTTGGAGCCACACAAACAACCGGGTCTCCATATACCACAGTTACTGACATCGGATGACGATGGCCTACACGAACATCGAGTACGTTGACATGTTGCTGATGCTCGGAGAGTACCGACACGATGCCACTGAAGCAGCCACGGCGTATGCCGTGAGATATCCTAGACGAAGAGCCCCGGCAGCCATTACGTTATTACGTGCCGAACAACGACTTCGGGAAACAGGCAGCTTGGTAATGCGCCGCAGTAACAGACGAAGACCTGCAAGAAGTGAGGAGACGGAAGTGTTTGTTTTAGCTGCACTACACCACGATCCTCATGTCAGCTTACGAGCCGTTGCTGCAGTCGCTGGTGTCAGTCTCACGTCTGTGTGGCTTATAGTACATGGCCACAGGTTTCACCCGTACCGCCAGTCACTGACCCAGGAACTGCATGGGAACGATTTCCGTGCAAGGGTGACATTCTGTGAGTGGGCCATGCGTAATGTCACGCTGGAGTCTTTACGAAGTGTTATGTTCTCTGATGAGTCCACGTTCACAAATTATGGTGCAGTGAATCGCCATAACATGCACTACTGGGCCGCAGACTTCCTCGGTGGGTACGACCTGTCGACCGTCAACGTAGGTGATCTATTAACGTGTGGTGTGGAATCATGAAATCATCGGTCCACACTACTTCGCAGGTACACTGACAGGTGAGTTATATCGCGCTCTTATAGCCGGCAGTTTGGGTGGTCTCCTTGAACATGTGTGTCTACACACGAGAGTCCATATGTGAATGCAGCACGATGGTCACCCAGCCCATTCTGCGCGTGCTGTTGTGGAAGAACTAAACAATAGGTTTGCAGGAAGATGGTTGGGGCGCCATGGTCCTCATTCATGGCCCGCAAGGTCGCCCGATTTAACACCAGTAGATTTATTTTTGTGGGGATATCTAAAGGATCGTGTTTATGTCACTGATCCCACATCCCCAGATGATCTAAAACGGCGCATCGAGGACGCATGTCGCTCCGTCACACCGGCGATGTTACATCTTGTCCGCATATCCTTTCGACGGCGCAATGCATTATGCATTGAGGAACATGGACACACATTTGAAAATCTCACCGCCATAACATACATCACCCACCACACAGCCATGTATTATGTACAGCGTGTGGTATCTGCTCCTGAAACTTTGAAGGGTTGTAGCTCCCAAACTGACAGTGATAGGAATGTAGTTTAAATTGATTTGGACGCAGCTGGTTTCAACGATTCCAATGCACGATAGAAAAAAACTATTGTTCCATTTAAAAATTGTATCTTTGTGCTGTAATTCTTTAGGAAATGATACAATAAACTATTTTCATAGCTCCGCAGAAAGTGTAACATGTCTTGTGTTGACCTACCGCATTAAAATTTCCCGTCACCTATTATTTTATAAGTTACAGAGGCAAACACACTTAGTGAAACACACTGTAAATATATATATTCGTTTATGATATTTGCCCGTTGGCCTTATTACATGATTCGGGGCGTATAGTGATAGAAAAGGGCAAAGGAATACAAACATTGGCGCACTTCCTTGGAAAATGGAATATGTGGTGAAAGTGAATAGACCAATAAAAGTGACTAGTGACTGTGTGAGGCCTGTCTGTAACGATGTGCAGTACGGTCGCAGAGTGTGACAAATAGGTGTTACGAAACTTAACAATGTTTTCTTTTGAAAACTGAATCCACTTTTCAGTATTACGAAAAATTCTCCTGAAATATGTTTTTTGATGGCCACCAAAGGCATCACAGCTTCTCAGCACTGGACTACTCCACTGCGTACCAATTAACCTCCGTCACCTCATGACGCTTTGTGTGCAATGTACTTTCGTAATGCTATTTTCTCTGAACTGCGTTCGTTTGGTGTGTGGAATCACGTTGTGACTGTCCAGTCACGTAGCAAGGTTTCGCCCCCCCCCCCCCGTTTTTTTCAAATTATCCCAGAATACCATAATCGTCATTAAGACTTCGTCCATACCAAATGAAACCCGAAGAAAAGTTTGCTGTATTTCGTTGCTTCGAATTAGAATTTTACCGCTCTGAAAGGCAACACAAATGTTTCTTCGTTGAATTATAGATTCGCAAAAGAGAGGAGAAACTCCGTGCGTGTTTCATTGCTGAGTTATTTCCAGACATAGTGTTTACGGAATTCCCCGTGTTCGTACTGTACGCCAAGGAAACTAGCGTTTTTATACGTATTGTCACAAAGGCCTCTCTGACGAAGCCGTTTAAACAGCGAATCCCTCATTGTACATAGCGTGCGGTGCTTCACCTTAACAGCAGGCTCCTCAAACACAAAGGGATCTGATCTCAACAAAGGAACAGGGGACCTAATTCCGGCGTTGGGCCAATGCCAACACCGCAATGGCTCTGTGAGAGCGAGCATCAAGCTTTGTGGATAGGCGCTCGCTGATCTGTTCGGCGTTATAGAGGGTCGTGTGGGGGTCGAAGACACGCAGTCAGGGCCCTCCACAATGCCTGCGGCAGGTGAACTACGTCTTCCATGATCATCCCTGTCAACAGCGCACATTAATCTCTGCTGTTACTTTGCTCATGTGATATCTAGGAGCTGACAGGTTGTTGTCCACTACAGAAAACATGCCCTACTAAGTTCAACACTTAGCAAACCAAGCGTGGTACTTTTATATGAAAAGAAACGTAGTGCACGTGTAATGGTGGAAGTGTAGATTAAAACGATTGCTTTCAGGTAATAAAAGCTTTTCTTATAATAACAATAATCGTGAATGTCGTGGGAAAATTTTGAAATTAACTTCCTGACGAATATATGCTAAAATATAGTTGACATGGAGTAAGGTCTGATCTGACCGAATGGTAAGGGATGGGAATATTCTTTCGGCGCAGCTAATCTCGACTCGTTAATTAAGGGAAAAAAATATGTGGCGTGCCATCTCTCTAGTGAGCCAGAAGTATCAAATAAAATGACGATGTCAGAATGTGGGCGGCAAGATAACTATAACGGCCGGGACTATCACGGTCTAGTAGCAGCAAAATTTCATGTCATATAATAATTTTTTAATGAATTGTGACTTTCATGTGTCTGCATTGCATCTACTGTATATGATTTTGACGCTATTAGTTAAGGAATTGTTATTTAATGTACTTTTTGTATACAGGATGATATAAAAGTGTGGATACTCCTTAACACCTTGGTAGGAATGGAATCTTTCCAAAACGTTGAAGTAAAAACGTTGCTGGCTTTATCCCTGGTTATTCAGTGGAGTCCCTAATTTGACCTTCAAAGTGAACTTGAAGGTCATATCTACGTCAAACCCGTTTTTAATTGGAATCCCCATTTTATGGCCGATTTTGTAAGAGCAGGAAATTTTACGTTCAAGTATCATCCTGAACTGGTCCTTCTCTACAATCTTCATCGGCATTCTAAGATCATACATGCTTTCTCACATGGAAACCCCCATTTATTATTATGGATTTGGTAAGAGCTGAAATTTTTTCTTCACGTTTCACCTTACTCATTAACATGCTCTTAGCCTGGAACGAGTCCTTGACGCTCATTCCGCAGGAACTGTCGACGCCAGTAGCAATCCCAAATCTCCCACGTGATACGCCACTGAGCTTTCTTTCCGCCAAATGCTGCTAGTGGATGGCGCTTCAACGACAGCGGGCACTACGTAAAGAAATTAACCAATTTTCACCACATGTGATATAAAACAGAGATTAGTATGACTCGTTCAAAATCTGACCAGTACAATAGCTGTAGGTTTTCAAAGTTCTTTTATAAGTAATTTTAAAATTATATTCAAAGACTGGACGAAGGCTAATATCATGACTGTGGATAAAATCACACGCTAAGATAAATTACAGCTCTTCTCAATACCACAGTAATAAATGGGGGTTTCCCAAGTGATAAAACACGTTTGACTTTCGAATTACCTTGAATGTCGAGGTCTAGGAAATACTCAGGGTGATACCTGAACGGAAAATTTCCTGCTCTTTCCTAATCGGAAATAAATTATGGGGATTCCCTATCAAATGACTTTGACTTTTTTATGAACTTCAATGACACTGCAGAATAGCCATGGATAAAGCCTATAATCATCTTTTTTTTTCTTTTTTTTTCAAAACATCTATTCTACATCTACATCCATACTCCGCAAGCCAACCGACGGTGTGTGGCGGAGGGCACCTTGAGTACCACTATGGGTTTTCCCTCCTATTCCAGTCATGTATTATTTGCGGAGAGAAAGATTGTCGGTATGCCTCTGTGTGGGCTCTAATCTCTCCGTTTTTATCCCCATGATCTCTTCGCGAGATACACGTAGGAGGGAGCAATTTACTGCTAGACTCCTCGGTAAAGGTATGTTCTCGAAGCTTCGAAAAAAGCCTGTACCGAGCGACACAGCGTCTCTCTTGCAGATTCTTCTACTGGAATTTATCAAATGTTCACATGTATGTAAACTTTATGGGACCAACTGTGGGGTCATCAGTACCTAAACTTACAAACTACTTATGTTGAAATGTTGGTAATCCTATGGGACCAAACTACGCTGGTCATCAGTCACTACTTATGAACTACCTTATACTAAAGACGGCTATTTTTTTCCTTTTTTTGCCACTTTTGCGCCTAATCTTTTCCACTTTTTTAAGCTATGACATTACAGATGCAGGAGGAAGCTGATTGTTTTCACGTGAAAGGCGGGTTTTTCCAGGATGTTGGGTTCCCCAGCTGGCCGGCTGACACATGGACCTAGTGAATGGAATACAGGTAGTCAGGGTATCCCTAATGTGCTTGGAAACCGGAAACGCTCTTGGCTGAGCGAGGGCGGCTATTCCAGATTGTAGGTGAAATACAATATAGCCACAACCATTATTCTAAAAATCCATATAAAATCAGGGAATGATCATACGGCAAATAAAATTATATGAATAGATTAAGGAGACTTGAGAGAATCAAACGCCGTAATTACAATTGCAATATACCTTACACATAAAAAGCCGATAAATCTCAGTGCTATAATAATAATATTATAAGATTTATATTTACAATTATTGATACATAGTGTATATCAGTAAAAGATTAAGAAGCAAATGGCTATCATTGCACCTCGCTACCTATCTTCAAAGACATACCACGTTATTTCCGTATTCTTTCAATAAACAGTGTTTTACTCTCTTGTTCTGCTTTTCGTTGAGGTAATAATATTCTTGTATCAGAACATAGATTCCACCACAGAAACACGAAACATGAACCCATTTATATATGTATTTTATTATATTTAATATTATTCTTAGTAACGGTCGTTTTTTATGTTGTAGACTGCCACTTAAGTATTTCATGGCCAACTAAAAATAGTAGATATGCAGCAGATAATTTATATATAAGTAATTATAAGTATTTGTGGACAAGAACTGAATATATTTGTATAAAAAGGCATGATAAATTAAATATTAATGGTCTAACTATATTTCGACGGCGGCAGTATATTTGAACAGTGAGACGCCACGCTTAATGGCTATCTGAGCGAAGAGCTTCAGTCTCAACCCGTTTTTCAGCATTGTTAAATATATATTTGTTTGTTAAATGTAAACAGCATTTGTAGGGAGGTGGTCAAAGCATTTAATTCTGTGATATTGAAATGTATAATATTTTGGAAGGGAAATTGTATTTAAAGATGAGGCGTTAGGATGCGCGAAAGGATACAATTTTAGGAGCAGGTGGAGCAGGTAGAGCACGCATTCGTACGCTTGGGAAGGGACTCGTAAATTGGACGTGGTGGTGAAAGGCTGTTACGCTGGGCGGTCTGAAGCCGCGTTACGAACTTTTAATTTGAAGAGATAGGCATGTGTGGACGTGGAAAATTTACGGGACTGTGACTGCAGAACTTAAGTCTCTGGTGAAAAGCGCTAAACTATGCACGGTAGTAGGTCTGTGGAACTGTGGTAATTCAGCAATCGTGTACTCGTGTGATGATAAACTGTGTTTTATAACAAATACTGTAATTAATCGCGGATTGATTTGGAACTGCAGTGTTCGATGGATTTCACTAATTTACGAGTGATAATTTGGAACTTTTACTCTCGAGTGCGTGTGATACTTATTGTGCCTCTTATGAACAAATTAGTTGGAGAAATATTCAGTTATTTACCGATGTATAAAGTAGGACCAACTCCACATTTTCATGTCCAAAATCAGTAATAAACTTCATTTATAAATAATTACTTCGTGTCTGACCACTTTTTTACCTTAGAATCCATTATGTTGGTTATTCAGAAGTTTAATTTATGTTTGTTTAAATATATTTTCACGTCATCATATGCAGAGTAATAGAGTGGCTAAACTACAGATTAATTGTTGATTTTGTTTAAACAGATTGGGTTGCTGTTTAGAGCATAGAAGCCGACATGCATAACTCACCCCTATGAACAGAGACAAAGAGCCATGAACCTTATACTACCCTGAGTTACGTATTGCCCAATTCTTATTGGTGAGTACCGATAGGAAGGTCGCAAGGCGTTGGCACCTAACTACTATATCTCGCATAAACTAAACATCTCACCTCCCAAAAGAAAGGTCTAGTGCCACAGCCACTTTTACCCTATACTAAATGAAGGATGAAATTAAGGGAAAGGATAAGGGAAAGGAAAAGAAATAATGTGTTCTTTTATTGAAACGTCACAGTTTTTTTTAAAATGGAAATAGACAACAGAAGAAACAAAAAGACCCATCCGAACTACTGTGTTTGTAAGTCTTACTGATTTCTTTTAATTACAAATAAAATTAAAAAGATCTTTTTTTCTTGAACGTAAGGAAGGTATTTAAGGAGACTTTCTGTATGGTCCGCAGGCTTGACCGTCTTGTCCTATTGTGTTTATTACCGGTAAATTTGGTCATTACTCTAATTTTTATTAATGAAAAAGTGTATTTTCAGTTAATTTACTTAATATCTGCTCCGGCTTCAACGGACCACCAGGAGGTCATCAAAACCCTTCAGGAGAAAGTTTGCGAAATTTTTCCGGTAGTTTGCATTCCTCTTAATTTTTGAATGTTGGCTCTCTATAAATGTTCTATAGTCATCGACGCTCGTGTTCCGTTGTACCTAATAGATAGTGCACTCTCATTTCCTTTAGCCAGTTTGCTGCATTTTTCTTTGTACTCAGATATGGAATGTCATCAGGACAGAGTAATGCCGTCATCTGAATAGCATGAGATGCAGTGCGTTGAACGAAAGCAAAAAGGCGGCAGAGAAGTTGCCAAATGTCCTTCGCGTTCAGCATACTAGTTTGTTGTGTGTCCGTATCATGCACGTTGCACGTCTGGCACTGTGGCATCGCCGCGAGCTGAATGTTGTGCAGAGGTGACTGCGTGGGGTATTTTCCGTTCACGTAGTAGTACCATGTAGTCCGTGCCGCTGTCGGCAAGTTAGGGGAGTGTACGTTACAAGAGACTGCATTCCATTCGACCGTTGAGTGTTTGCCTTCCACAATGTTCCGTCGCTGTCTCATCATAATGGTTCCGTACACCTTACAGTCATCTAAGCGTAGTATACGTCTGAGGGAACTGTACTGCAGTGGGACATTACCGCGGGGATATGATGGAGATCTATCGGTGGGTCCAGATTGGGTGGTGCAGTTTCCGTAAGAAGAAAAGCGATCAGACTACTGGGATCCCGTTCTCATTGCCACAGCGCCACAAACAAAGCTATCGCCTTGACATACACATTGGAGAGTCCGAGAGAGCACCGCCCAGCGTTGAGCAACTGACTTTAAAAAGATGTCCTTGGTTCACGTCATGTCCAAACGCCGCTTGGATTTTGATCGCAGTCGCTCTTGGCAATGGAAAATCTTTGCCAAGTAGGTCATTTTCGATACGAAGTAGGTGTTTATCAAGTCGACCTTTTGCAGCGCATCCAAGGAGCGTTCAAAAATGTTCAAATGTTTGTTTAGCTAATGGGACTTAACTACGGGGTCATCAGTCCCTAAACTTACAAACTACTTATGATCTAGCTAATACTAAGGACGGCATAAATATCCATGCCCGAGGAGGGATTCAGACCCACGACCGTGGTGGCCGTGCAGACCGTGACTGGAGCGCCTCAGTCTCCTCGGCCACCGCGGCCGGCTCCAAGGAGCGTAGTGAGTGTAGACGCATACATGCATGGATGTTGTTCAAGAGGCGTTTGTAGTTGAGAGCTATCCTGCGGCGTGTGGTCACTCCTAAACATTTCATCTCAGTGATCATCTTATTGCGTCCGTCAGGTTGCGCAGGTAACCCGCAACCGATGTTCATGATTCTGATTTTCTCATGTTCATCTGTGCACCAGACGCTTTCCAATCTCTCTCTATCTGAGCTATGGCTGTGGCAATCTCTTCATTTGAACGGACCAGGAGGACCAAATCATCTGCATATGCACGATACCCAAATTTATCCCCTCTTACACTGACGCCGCTTAACGTTCGATGTAATTGCATCAGAAGTGGCTCAATTGCAAGTGAAAATAGGCCCATGGAAAGAGGACACCCCTGTCTGACGGAGCATTGGTTAGTGATCGGTCCTGTCGGACTACTATTCACAAGTATCATCGACTACGTTCCATTCAGAAGCCGCATTACTGTCGCGATGAAACGTATTGGTATACCAATCGCTAACATCGTGGCATCTCTACCGCCGTCTCGCGGTCCATTTTCCGTGGCAGTGCCGCAAGCATGTCGGTGAGGACCGCCTCATCTGGAATCTTCTGTGAATACAAACGAGCGTATTAATCCACGAAACATTTCCGAATTCCTGCCTGACTTTTTAAAAGTTGGTCGTCCTCTGTCCGCAGTGCCGTGACGAGATTCATCTTGGACCGCCTCTTTTCACATACTATGTGGTGCATGGGGGGTGGTTCGTGCGCAACGCTTTAGTCCTGTCGAGTTCTAATGACTGAACCTTCCATTTTCTGGCGCATTACTTGTAACAATTTGGCTTTGACACGGTTGATTTCTACCAGACGAACCGGTTGCTGCATTGCACTGTTGTATAGATCACGGAGGATGCTGAAATAAAATTCGATCGTACTGTAGTACCGTCTCATTTTGTATCTCGAGTAGCTCATCAGTGTTCTTCTCAAGGCCTGTTTGGCGCACTCTAGCCACCAAGACAGCACCGACGGATAGGCCTGTCTACGACCTAAGCCTTTTTTTCAGGTTTCTGAGACTAATGCACGACAATCTTGGTCCTTCAGAATATTTACATTCAACTTCCACACCCCCTTGCCACGATAGGTTGTCTGACGCTCCAGGTTAACGGTGCAGATGTAAGCTAAATGGTCATAGAAATCAGTCGGCCAGAGTTCCGAATGCTGAAGATTCCCACGAAGCTCGCGCGAAACGTATATGCGGTCGAGACGGCTCGCCGACGTTGCGCGTGAAATGCGTGAATCCAGGCGCGTCCCCCATGTAAACAGTTCCAAGTGACCAGCAGGGCCATATCACGTACCAGGGCGGAGAGCTGTGGGCAGGTGTTGTAGTTTGGCGTCTGGTCGTTTGGCGACAATACGCAATTAAAGTCCCCAACAAAAATTACGTGGTTGTATCTGCCCGCGAAAAGGGGCATTATATCTGTCCTGTAGAAGTCGGTGCGGGCGTGTCTGTTTTCGGAGCCCGATGGGACGTATATGTTGATGAGCCGGACATCGTTGACCGTAAGCACCGTTCCTCTCGCCAAAGGCAAGTATTCTGCTCCCTAATGTAGATTCCCTCTTTGGTCAGGAATGCAGTGCCCAGTTCTTGGGCAGTGCCCGGATGGATGTGTGCGGTATAAGCAAACAGGTAGTGGAGGTCCGCCTCCCTCACCTCCTGTAACAGCGCGATATCTACTTCCGCCACCCGCAAAATGTCACTCAGTAGCTGTAATTTGTTCCCACTGCTGATTTTGTTGATATTGATCGTCGCGATGCGATATGCTTGCAGGGGATTCATTCTGCGCCGCCTCACTACGCGTCTTGCGGCCCAGTTCGCCGTTAGTTGTTAGTAACGACTGCTAGTCCATTTCTGGCGTCTTGCGTTGTGCTGGTCTTGACAGCTTTGCTCACGTAGTCTTGTTGCGTAGGTTTTTCCGTCATTTCTACGTCTTCATTGCACTCGTTAACGTCTTCTGTCCAGTCGCCAATACTGTGATCAGGGGCGAATTTCTGTAAGATCCGAAATTGTTGATATGGACTTTCACACGATTCACGCCGCTGCACTGATATCTGGGAGACGCTTCATGTCCTTCAGATACCCGCTGCCGCGGTGGAATAGCCGAGCGGTCTAAAGCGTTTCGCTGCGGAGCGCGCGTTTGCTCGCCGTGGAGGTTCGAGTCCTCCCTGGGGCATGGGTGTGTTTGTCCTTAGATTAGTTTACCTAGGTTTAAGTAGTTTGTAAGCTGCGGACTGATGACCACGCAGTTTGGTCCGATAGATTTACAAACATTTGAACATTTGAGATACCCGCTGACCTGTGGTACCGTCCTTCTCCTGCGTACTTGGCAGCGTACGATCAAGTTCTTGAGCGTTTTCGTGGCATGGTCCAACTGTCTCCTCGACGTCTGACGACGCAATACGTTCTACATCTCGAATAGAACGCGGGAAGAAAGAATACCTGAATCTCGCCGTTCGAGCTCTGATTGCTCGTATTTTCTTCTGATGATCATTTCTACCTATGTACGTGAGAGTCAACAATAAATTTTCGCATTCGGAGGAGAATGTTGGCCATTGGAGTTTCGTAAGTAGCCCACGACGCAGTGATAAGCGACGTTGTTGTAATGATTCCCAACCAGATCCTGTATAATTTCCGTCTCGCTATTTCCCCTGTAACGTGACAATACAAAACGAGCTGCCCTTATTTGGACTCTTTCGATGTCCCACACTGGGTAGCAATACTCCAAAAAAGGAAGGACAAGCGTAATGTATGCAGTTTCTTTACTAGTTCTGTTGCATCTTTTAAGGGTTCTACCAATCAAACGCAGTCTCTGGTTTGCCTTTCCCACGATATTATCTACGTGTTCTTCGCAGTTTAAGTCTGAAGGAATAGTAATTTCCATGTACTTTGTGGAGATTACGGCCTTCACTTTTGATTGATTTATCTTGTAAACAAAGTTTAACGGATTTTTTTTTTCGTACTCATGTGGACGACTTCACACTTCTCATTATTTAGAGTCAGTTGCCAATTTTTACACCATAGTGATATCTTATTTAGATCGTTCTGCAGTTGGTTTTGATTTTCAGATGATTTTACTAGACAGTAAATGACGGCGTCATCTGCAAACAACCAAAGAGAGCTACTTAGATTTTCTCACAAATCGTTTATGTAAATAAGGAACAGCAGAGGACCAATAACACTACGTTGTGGAACGCCCGATATCATCTCTGTTTTAGTCGGCGAAGCTTTACCATCTATTACTACAAACTATGTCCTCTCTGACAGTTGTTTCTTGCGTTTCCTGTAGCGGCGTCGTGGAGAGCGTCCTTCCTCTGTATCGGAAACTAGAGACGGACACATACCTGTAGTTTCGGATTCCTCTCCGTTATCGTGCAACGTGTAGGTGTCTATCTCCATTCCATCAGGCCTCACTTCATCGTCTCTCGTCGGGCTGTCTTCCTCCTTTCGCGGTAGTTCGGTGGCAGCTGGTCCCTCCTGCTGTACCGCGACCTCCGGCACGTCACTGTTAGGCACTTGTTCACGGGTGGTGACACGGTTCCTAGCGTCGCCTGAACGTATGTCAGGGGCAGAGTTTATGAACGTTGCGGTAATTGGCCTTCACCCGTCGGCAATTGCGTGATTCGTCTCTGTAAGCATTCTGATTGCACCTGGCAATCTAGCCACAGCCAGAACACGTGCGTGGTTGTCTGTCATATATAATGATGGCACGTCACTCACATATGTAGACACAAGAGGAGTCGTGTTTCTTAAGGTCTATCCGTACTTGCTATACTCCCTTGAGAACATGACATGTCTCAAAACTCTTCCATTTTTCTTCTGTATAGGCGAGGACCGTGCCGTATTGCCGGGACGCGGTAATTACTTATTGTTCCTTCACTCCAAATAGTAGTTCGAAGACCCCTATCATTCGAATTCCGATGCCCGCTGGCTCCAACGTGACGGTTCCTACATTGCCGTCGGAGTGAAGCCTCAGTGAACTTCAGATGTTATTCACAAGGTCATGTACATATATTGTGAATAGTAACGGTCCCACGACACTCCCCTGTGGCACACCTGACATCACTCTTACTTCGAAAGACTTCTCTCTATTGAGGAACTCCTCAATCCAATCACACAATTGGTCTGATATACCATATGCTCTTACTTTGTTCATTAAATGACTGTGGGGAACTGTGTCAAACACCTTGCGGAAGTCTAGAAACACGGCATTTACCTGAACATCCGTGTCTATGGCCTTCTGAGTCTCGTGGCCGAATAGCGCGAACAGAGTTTCACCCGATCGCCTTTTTCGAAATCCATGCTGATTCCTACATAGCAGATTTCTAGTCTCCAGAAAAGTCATTGTACTCGAAGATAATACATGTTCCAAACTTCTACAACTAACCGACGTTAGAGATATAGGCCTATAGCTCTGCACATCTGTTCGACGTTCCTTCTTGAAAACGGAGATGACCTGCGCCATTTTCTAATCTTTTAGAACGCTACGCTCTTCTAGAGACCTACGGTAGACCATTGGAAGAAGGGGGGCAAGTTCCTTCGAGTACTCTGTGTAAAATCGAACTGGTATCCCATCAGGTCCTGCGGCCATTCCTCTTTTGAGCGATTTTAATTGTTTTTCTATCCCTCTGTCAATTATTTCGATATCTGACATTTTCTAATCTGTGCGGCAATCTAGAAAAGGAACTACAGTGCAATCTTCCTCTGGGAAATAGCTTTGAAAAAAGACATTAAGCCTTTAGAATGTCATCCTCTGTTTCAGTACCATTTTCGTCACAGAGTGTCTGGACATTTTCTTTTGATCCACCTACCGCTTTGACATAAGACCAAAATTTTTTAGGATTTTCAGCCAAGTCAGTATATAGGACTTTACTTTCGAATTCGTTGAACGCCTCTCGCATAGCCCTCCTCACACTACATTTCGCTTCGCGTAATGTTTGTCTGTCTACAAGGGTTTGGTTATGTTTATGTTGGCACTGAAGTTCCCTTTGCTTCCGTGGCAGGTTTTTAATTCGGTTGGTGTACCATGGTGGCTCCTTTCCATCTCTTACGATATTTCTTGGTACATACTCATCTAATGCATATTGTACGATGGCTTTGAACTTTGACCACTGTTCCTCAACACTATCTGTACTTGAGAGAAAACTTGTGTGTTGAGCCATCAAGTACATTGAAATCCGCATTTTGTCACGTTTTCTTAATAGAAAAATATTCCTACATTTTTTAATGTTTCTATTTGCGGCTGAAATTATCGATGCTGTAACTGCTTTATGATCGCTGATTCCCTGTTCTGAGTTAACTGTTTGGAATAGTTCGTGTCTGTTTGTAACCAGAAGGTCTAATGTGTTGTCCCACGAGTCGGTTCTCTGATTAACTACTGAAGGTATTTTTCTGATAATACTCTTAAAACAATTTCACTGGATTCTTTGTCCCTGCCCCCGTCATAAACGTGTGAGTCTCCCAATCTATATCCGGTAAATTAAAATCTCCCCTCAAAACTATAAAATGATCGGGAAATCTACTCGAAATATTTTCCAAATTTTCCTTCAGGTGTTCTGCCACAACAGTGAGTGGTGAGTTATTCAGGCGTTTCCGTACTTTTGTGACGACCTGTACACACAAATCTACGTAAACTGACGGTTGACTGCATGATATTTAAGAATACCTACGTAGGAAAATGTGAAGTTCGTATCTAATAAGAACTAATGAAAAACCAAAGAAAAATGTCAGAGATTCAAGTTGAATATTCGCCAAAAAAGAACCGCAACCGTTTTTATAGCAGCAAGATGGAAGTACACTGGCTGATCTAGCACAAGGGCTGCAAAAAATATCCCAGTATCCCCGTAGTTCTGATTAGTGGTACACCACATTACACAACATGTTACTATAATTTAAAACTGGAAAGAAGTGTTTAAACCGTGCCGAAATGACAGTATAGCGAGGATAAACAATGAGACAGGAAAATATCATCTCCTCAACACAAATAGACAACGTATAGTATTGTGTAGAACTGTAAATTCCGTTATCGACATTTATTTTTCTCAACCGAATGAATCAAACGCTAAAGTTTCTAAGTGATTAAACTTATAACGGCCTGGAAAGGATTCTTTTCAAACGTTTGTTGATTGATGGGGTGTTTATACGAGCCACGTGCGTGTTATCTGCTGCACAGAAGTGCATTTTTTCGGATTGTCCATATACAATAAGCTCTTGAAACGCATCGTTGCTGCATACAGACCATCACAATGTGGGGCACACCTACGTGGTGGCAGGCAGGAAGAACAGACCATGGAGCCGGCCGCAGTGGCCGAGCGGTCTGCGGCGCGCCAGTCACGTTCTGCACGGCCACTACGGTCGGGGGTTCGAATCCCCCCTCGGGCATGTATATTTGTGCCGTCTTTAGTATTAGCTAGTTCATAAGTAGTTTGTATGTTTGGGGACTGATGACCCATAAGCTCTACAAATATTTGAACAAACCTTGGAGACAGCAGATTGGAGAGACGGTGTCAGTAAATGACAGGGCGCTGCACCAACTTACTGCTCACCTCTCACGGTGCTTCGAGAATGCGAGAGTCGGCCAGCGCCATACGCCACCTATGGTAAAATTGAGTTACGTGCCTCTGCAGCATCTGACCATTTAAATACTGCTCACATAAATGATAACGCATCTGAGTGAATTCCCAAGGGCCGACTCGATTTGAGAACAGTCCACTTTGCCTGCTATCACTCTTTCGGACGGGCTTTCGCAAAAACTTTTATCAAGATAGGAACCGCGCCATTTTTTCCATAAACTTGCTGTCATAAAGGTTTATAACTCCCTTTATTTGATTTTTATTTCTTTTATTTTTATATGTTCTATGTTTAGTATTTCACTAGAGGACCCGTGCGAATACTTCGCACCGTTAGAGGAATGACAAAAAGTAGCCGCGGGCGAGTGGCCGAGCGAATTGAGGCGCTACACTCGGATGCGCGAGGCCGTTCCCCGCCGTAGGTTCGAATCCCTCCCCCCCCCCCCCCCGGGCATGTATGTTTGTGGTGTCTTCAGTATAAGCTAGTTTATACGTAGTTTGTAAGTTTAGGGACTGATGAACCCGCAGTTAAGTCCCATAAGCTTAACGATCATTTGAACATTTCAACACTTGACAAAAAAGTTGGGAAAAATGGAAGTAAAGTTGAATGTTTACGCATAGCTTTCGTCAGAATCAATCAATGCAAGTGTTGTTAGGTTAAAAAGAACTGCGTACCTTAATTAGAACCGAAGGTATCATAAAACAAACCGATTAAATATTCAGTGCAAGGACAGAAGGACACCGTATTTGAATAAAGGATGGAGACGCTATATGTTTAGAATGCTTCATATGTCGAGAATTTGACAACTAAACTACATACAGGTAAAAATAATTCACTTTTGCTCTCTGCCGCTATATCAGCCAATAGGGCCTATCTGCCCGCCTTGGCAACTTCTGCCAATGGCGTCATTTGATGTGATATGAAGGGGTATGCAGTAAGTTCATCGCTCTCACTGTTGTCACGTTCCTTGGCTTTGAACCGGTACTATTTTTTCAAGTAGCTCCTCAGTAAGGCTCATAAGGCTGATTTCACGCCATTGCAGTCCTCGCATAGCGGAAAAATAATTGGTTATATCGGAAATCGGACTCGGGTCCCTCGCATGCCAGTTGGAAGCGTTCACGACTTTTTTTCCGGGTGGAATGGTTCTCTGTGGACGAAATGAGTCATCTTTATTAACGAGTACGGCCAGCACCCTCACCAATCCCAATGTCCTATTGCATCACCAAACAATACACCTATGGATGTGAACAAACCACATACATGGTGCTCGTAAATTTCTGCTATGAACTTACAAGGACTTGAGGGGGAAGTGGTTGCGTAATATCTTGATTCCATTCAGTGACGATATGGACACTTCATCTTCGACATTATAACACACATCTCTTATGTACTGCAAGCACTTTGCTTTCGATATTTTGGGAGCCGGAAGTATTGACTGAAACGAGAAAAAGTCTAGCAGACATGAAGTCGAAAAAGCATACCTTAAGGGAAATAATCAGTCGAGCAGTAGAACAGATATGTTCGAAAAAATGTTCAAATGCTTGTAAACCTAAGGGGCCAGACTACTGAGGTCATTGGTCCATTTACTTACAAACTACTTCTACTAAATTAAACTATGGAAAGCACACATATCCATATTCGAGGGAGGGTCGAACATCCGACGTTAGAGGCCGTGCAATCCAATAGAAATCGCCTGAGACCACGCGGTCATTTCCGAACGGCAGATGAGTTCGTAGTATCACAATAACCAGCTTCCGCATGCACATAGTAAAATTACTGTCCAACCTACGTGATCATTGCTACGCCGCCTTCACAAGTATCGGGTGCTTGTGATACAAAGTTCCATTATGGTCTGTAATTGTCGCACTCCAGCCAAACGTTTAAGATACGCTAATGAGTTAACGTACAAGAAATTTTCGTTGGTAAAACTTCATTCAAACACCCTCTAATACAAATCTGACACGATAAGTGGGTTAGGAACATTATGTGGCCACGAAACCCACACAAGCGAAAAAACATAATCCTGCTGTTATCATTAACCACTACTTAGATAATTTGTTCAATAGGACCACCGGAGCGGTAGTTAGCTACGTGTATATGGCCAGCTTTGCACCTGCTTCCTAAAACTGGAAATATTTTTTATCAAGCGTCAATCGATTCTTAATTAATGAATTGACACATCTACCAAGGTTCTTTCCACCCGTTGATTAGAGCCATACTACACCGCTGTTGATAGTTGTATTTTTATGATAACCCTCCAGTATTTTTGAAGGCAGGATACGAAATTTTGCTATTTATATGCGTGAATTGGTTCTTTATAGATGAAAGAAAACGAATGCGAGAGTTAGGTCCAAAAGCTGCTACTACAGGAGTTAATGCGATAATTATTTCTAAAAAAGAGGTTTGCGCACTTCTTATTCTTCATAGTAGTGAACTAGAATCTCATGATAAACACTTATATTATGTATGGATTTTGAGTAATGAAATGAAGCTCAAAAATGCATATTATAAATGAGAAGAAATTGTTAGTATGCGGAAACTACTAGTAGCGTAATTAGTATCTGATGAGGAGATTGATGAGAAACCTACACGATGGATATAGAGTGCACTGAAAATGATAACTATGTGCGATGCGGTAGTGTCACTTTGTATAGTGTGTCTACGGAGTTAGATGAAAGTATTGGCGGCAATATTTGTAATCTAAAAATGGATGTAAGAAAAGTTTCAGGTTATGAAGATGACAATATATTGACTGATGTCTATGCATTTCTTCGTGAAAAAAGTGAACGATGTATCCGTGGATATTGGTAGAGTTATTTTCTGTGAGGTTTTAAATGATTTGATGGAAGTTAGTGAGGTACTCTTTTAAGTAGGTGATTTTTTATGGTATGGTTACATACGAAGTTGATGTTATTACTAATATTCGTATTTTGGAGGAAGAAGACGGTATTTCATATTCTAAAGATGAAAGCCGAACGACGATTCTTGACAGAGACGCAAATTTTGATGTTAGACGGGAGTCAGAAACTTGTACTTGGTCTTTATTTTCTGTAAAGTCAGGAGGAATTTCATTGGAATGTTGTACGAGAGAAATAGCATTAATTAGATAGGTGTCTTAAAAGTAAAGGTAATGAATCACGCGAGATGATCGAAAATCTTATCGATTATTTTAAGGAGATTTTTGTGTTAATTTCTGGGATAAGAATATGACTAATAGTGAGAGAGGTCTTGGGGACTGAGTGGGTGATAATAACGAATAATATTCTCGTTATGTTTTTAGAGGGCGGTTTCGATTTGGAAGATTCATCTTTGAGTAATATGTGTGCTAACTAGGCACAACATGAGGGAATGGATTGTGTAGTTTGTTTAGTGGGAGGAAAGATATAAAGTGGGAGGATATCAATAACGTGCCCCCTGGCGTAAAGGTCGACATGTGAAGTAAGACAAGGTACGTATGTCAGTAATGAGTATGATGTTATAGATGTATTGGAAAAGTTATCGTTTGAGGAATAAATGATTTATTTGGGTGAAACATGAATATCAGGATCATTTCTGGTCGATGGACGCAGTGGTTAATGTATTCTTCTTATTTCTTTTTTTTAATTTTATTTTATTTTATTTATTTATATATATCAATGAATTGCTGAGCTACACAGAGTGTAACAAAAGTATGCACAACCAGTTTAATAATACTTTCTTCACGAGTAAAGGAAAGTGTAATGTTACATGAACATGGGTCCGAAGACACGTTGCCCCAAGATAATTCTCATTATCTCCAACAAATAATCGGATGCTCAACGAACATAGTTACCACAGTTTCGCAGTGAATGTTTTACTCGCTGCAACAAAATTCGGGTATGTGGGCGCAAGAATTCTCATTCTTCTCCTAATATTTCGCCTGTAAACCGTTGAGATATCCTCAGTGTGGGCCCTAAGACTAACGATCAGGCAGTCGGATCATCCTACCCAACCTGCGTAACTGCGCATCCCAACACACATATGCGTCAGAGACGTTGCTCGGTGGCAGATAAGTGGGAAATGCAAGAGTTGAATCCTTAGCTCAGCCGCCGATCTAGTTTGGGATGTCGATGTATCACTATAAGCTGAAATGGGACATCTACATCTATATGGGATGTAGATGTCCCATTTCAGCTTATAGAGACGACGTCTCTGTAAGTTTATTACAGAATGTGCCATGCTCCATAATACACTTCTGGTCATTAAAATTGCTACACCACGAATATAACGTGCTACAGACGCGACATTTAGCCGTCGGGAAGAAGATACTGTGATATGCAAATGATTAGCTTTTCAGTGCATTCACACAAGGTTAGCGCCGGTGGCGACACCTACTACGTGCTGACACGAGGAAAGTTTCCAACCGATTTCTCATACACAAACAGCAGTTGACTGGCGTTGCCTGGTGAAACGTTGATGTGATATCTCGTGTAAGGAGGAGAATTGCGTACCATTACGTTTCCGACTTTGATAAAGAGAGGATTTTAGCCTATCGCAATTGCCATTGATCGTATCGTGATATTGCTGCTCGCGTTGGCCGCAATCCAATGACTGTTAGCAGAATATGGAATTGGTGGGTTCAGGAGGGCAATACGGAATGCAGTACTGGATCCCAACGGCCTCGTATCACTAGCAATCGAGATGCCAGGAATCTTATCCGCATTGCTGTAACGGATCGTGCAGCCACGTCTCGATCCCTGAGTCAACAGATGGGGACGTTTGCAATACCACAATCATCTGCACGAACAGTTCGACGACGTTTGCAGCAGCATGGACTATCAGCTCGGAGACCATGGCTGCGGTTACCCTTGATGCTGCATCACAGACAGGAGCGATTGCGATGGTGTACGAACCAGGGTGCACGAATGGCAAACCGGCATGTTTTCGGATGAATCCAGGTTCTGTTTACACCATAATGATATTCAAATGTTTGTATAGCTTATGGGACTTAACTATGAGGTCATCAGTCCCTAAACTTATAAACTACTTATCAACTAGTTAACACTAAAGACGGCACAAATATCCATGCCCGAGGGGGGATTCGAACGCCCGACCGTAGTGGCCGTGCAGACCGTGACTGACGCGCCGCAGTCCCCTCGGACACCGCGGCCGGCGCATGATGGTCGCATCTGTGTTTCAAGACATCGCAGTGACCGCACATTGGAAACGTGTATTCGTCATCGCCATACTGGCGGATCACCCGGCGTGATGGTATGGGGTGCCATTGGTTACACGTCTCGGTCACCTCTTGTTCTCATCGACGGCACTTTGAACAGTGGACGTTACATTTTAGATGTGTTACGACCCGTGGCTCTACCCTTCATTCGATCCCTGCGTAACCCTACATTTCAGCAGTATAATGCACGACCGCATGTTGCAGGTCCCGTACGGCGCTTTCTGGATACGGAAAATGTTTGACTGCTGCCTTGGCCAGCACATTCTCCGATCTCTCACCAATTGAAAACGTCTGGTCAACGGTGGCCGAGGAACTGGCTCGTCACAATACGCCAGGCACTACTCTTGATGAAATGTGGTATCATGTTGAAGCTGCATGAGCATCTGTACATGTACACACCATCCAAGCTTTTTGACTTAATGCCCAGGCGTATCAAGGCCGGTATTACAGCCAGAGGTGGTTGTTCTGGGTTCTGTTTTGCAGGATCTATGCACCCAAATTGCGTGAAAATGTAATCACATGTCAGTTCTAGAATAATATATTTGTCCAATGAATACTCGTTTGTCATCTGGATTTCTTCTTGCTGTAGCAATTTTAATGGCCAGTAGTGTATATATAAGTTGAAACCACTGTCACTGTTAATGAAGTCTGTCACAAGCAAATTTAAATTGCCTCTTTCACCAATAGGTTCAGAAAATATGATACAGTACTCAAAATTTCGACGTTGTCATGCAACATAGTGTGGCCAGTGTTAATACAATGCTGTACCACTGCAGATATGTTGGGTTCCAAAAGTCGTGTGTCACTCGTGTACGGGGCATCTTTCATGGAGCGAGTTGTCTGTGCCGCGGTGGAGTAGCCGACTGGTCTAAGGTGCCTAGCTGCGGAGCGCGCAGTGGCTCGCCGTCGGAGGTTCGAGTCCTCCCTGGGGCATGGGTGTGTGTGTTTATCCTTAGGTTAGTTTACCTTAATTAAAATAGTTTGTAAGCTACGGACTGATGACCACGCAGTTTGTTCCGATAGATTTACGAACATTTGAATATTTTTTTCGAGTTGTCTGTCCAATCTAAGGAAGGCCACTTTGGCAGGGAATCTTATAAAATGCAGATTTTCGGAGCTGAAAAATCACCTTCAACTGAGTCCATGAGTGCATCTGCCTTGGGCGGACGAAAAAAGTGCTCTGTAGATCAAAATTCTGAAAAAAAAAAAACGTTTCTTTTGGTACGGATTGTGACAGCTATTTGCACGTAAATACATACACTAGTCGTCTTCGAAAACTACTTGTGTCATCATCTTTGCACCGAACGAAAACATCTAGGAATGGAAGGCAAGCCTAAACTTGATTTGATAATGGTTGGAGTTCATATGTATCATAAAGGTTTGCATTTTATCTTCATCATGAGGCCATTTTAAACAGATGTCGACAAAATCCCTTCAGAATTAAATTATTGTTTTGGTGGGGTGTCTGTTCTTTCGGAAATGTCCTCAAGAGGAGACTCCACACCAATGCAATAAGCATTTACACGTGAAGACGGCGTTTGGTTTATCTACTTCACCGAAGATGCGGGTATACGGTCGATATCGCACGGGATCCGTAATGGCGAGTGTAAGAGGGCATGTACGATACGGGCGCTACGCCCGTAGCCTGCAACTTGTGGAAGTCTGACACGGACGGGAGGTGATCAGAGGGCTTAAAGGCCCCTGCAATAAAAAAGGTCTTAGCCAAATACTCAAAGAACAACCCAGGACGAACATGTAAGACGACCGCAAAGTATCGATATACCCGAAGAACAAAATAAATAAATTAAAATAATGATGTGGTCTTCTATCAGGAAAGTGGTTTGCTAAAGCTCTTTACCCATTCTATCCTGAATAACCCTCTTCATCTCCTCATAGGAACGGCAACCCAGATCCATCTGAATCTGCTTAGTATTACAGCTGGGGATGGAAAGATGTACGTAAATTATGTAGAGAGATTTGGTTTGAAAGATTATCTCATTTTCATTCCGTACTCGTGCGGTGCCGTAGTAACTAACATTCCTCAGTGAAAGTCAAAAAACTAAACAAACTGTTCACCAACCTGCTGTTTTACATGTTGCGACCCCAATGCAGAAGAAGGGGCGCAGGTAGTTTGTTCTTGATGATGAGGCTGTTACGTTAATGAGCGAGAAACCAGTCATATAAAACATATATTTGAAGGGTGCCACTTTGTTTACTCTGAAACAAAGAAACTGCACATTTAACAAAAATTAAACTAATGAACGTGACAATTGGTGTTGTTTTAACAAGACTGAAGTTCACTGTTACGTTACAACTTGATGACAAATCGCATCGGACAACAGGTCTGTTGGTGATAACTGACGGAACCGGAGTGCCTAGCAGCGCGATCCAACTCGGTCTGCTGGCGCTCAAACTCGCGCCAAAACATGGCCGAAGTGTTTCGTCTGCCATTTCGTTTTATTTTTGTATGATTTTAAGTGATCGCAAACAACAGAATGGTAGCTTGCCATTGAGAGATGATGACTTCAGGAAATCCAGTAAATATGAATGAAAAATACATTTAATTTTAAGCAAAGAAGAAATTTATTTTGGTGCCTAGCCTCCATACGCATTAACGAATCAAATTAGAGCTTTAAAACTTTACGCGGCCTTTCATACGGGAATAGTACCCACTGTACCACCTGTTACCGGTACCTCACACCACTCTGCTCCGCTTCATACAGCTCTGTTCTGGCGTGTTGTAATAAAAACGATTATGATGCAGACGAACCAGAAATATCACACTATATTCGTCTCTTGGTCTCCATATGCAATTTTAATAAGAATGTGTCCTACCAATCGATCCCTTCTTTTAGTCAAGGTATGCCAAAAATTCATTTTTTCCGGAATTCTCTTCATTACCTTTTCATTAGTTACGCGATCTACCTACAGAATCTACAGCATTCTTCTGTAGCACCACATATCAAAATCCTCTAACCTCTTCCAGCCTCAACTAATTATCTTTTTCACTCTCGTGAAAGGCAACACTACACCAAAATGCCTTTAGAAAAGACTTCCTTACACTTAAATTAAGATTCGATGTTAGTAAATTTCTTTTTTCCAGAAGCGCTTTTCTTCTCATTGACATTATGCCTTTTATATACTCTGTACTGCGACCATGATTTGTTACTTTACTGCCCAAGTAACAAAACTCATATACTTCCTTCATTATTTCGTTACCCAATCTAATTACTTCAGCATCGCCTGATTTTCTAAGACTGCATTACATTCCCCTTCTTTTTCTCGTGTTAATATTCATATAATACGCTCCTTTCAATTAATACGTCATCAGCGAAATGCAGTGTTTTTTTATTTCTTCACCCTGATCTCTAATTGATTCTCCAAATCTCTCTTTGCTTTCCTTACAGCTTGCTCGATCTGCAAAATGAACAACATTGGAGAATGGCTATAATCCTGTCTTGCTCCCTTTCCAACCACTGCGTTCTTTTCATGCCATTCAACTCTAATAACAGCTGTTTGGTTAATGTAAAAGTTGTAAATAACCTTCCGTCCCCTATATTTTACCTCTGCTGACTTCAGAATTCGAAAGAGTGTAATCCAATCAACATTGTCAGAAACATTCTCCAAATCTACAAAAGCTAGAAATGTAGGCTAGGTTTGCCTTTCCTTAATCTATCTTCTAAGATAAGTCATAAGGTCATTATTGTCTTCCATGTTCCTAGATTCCTTATGAATACTAAATGACTTCCCCATGTCAGCATATATCAATCTATCCATCTTTCTGTAAATAATTCGTGTTCAAATTTTGAAACCATGACTCATTAAACTGATGGTTGTGTAATTTGCACACTTGTCTGCCCCTGCTTTCTTTGGAATGGGGTTATTACTTTTATTCTTTTAAGTCTGAGGGTATCTCGTCTGCTTCATACATCTTACTCATTAGGTGAAATGGTTTCGTCATGGCTGGTTCTCCCAGAGACTTCAGTAGCTCTGAAGGCTGAGGGAATATCATCTACTCCAAGGACCTTGTTTCTAGCAAGGTCTTCGCTGCCTTGGAGATATAGTGTCCCGTATCTCGTGCGCAGACTACAACACCACGTTCAAACTCACATTAATCGTGATAACCTGTCACTGAAGTAGCAGTAACCGATCAAATGCCTGTGCCAGACACTTGGCTTATATAGACGTTGCCGACAGCAACGCCATCCTCTGATCGTTTACATATCTCTATGTTTGCATTAGCATGCTTATTCCAGTTTCTTTGGCCCTTCGTGGTGGGTGGGTGGTTGGATGTATGTGTGGGCGTGTGCAGTTGCCGGCACGGAAGCACAAGGGTTTTGGTCAACACAGGGATCAACACAGAAGAAACACAAATCTACATTCGCATAGAACCGATCTACTAGAAAGAAAAGATTTAAGCAGGAGAACCTGTATTAGAGTCCCGGCTGGCCTGAAATTTCAACTTTCCCTATTCATTTAATTCAATACCCACTGACAGCTAACGTCGTAAATTTGTTTGTATCTTGATTTCCTCAATTTGCGATGTTGACCACAGCGATCACTGACTATAAATAGGCCAGATACAAGAGTTTCACACAATTAGAACTCTTCAGTAGAAACTCCTTAACGATCGTCACGATAGGTCTAGATTGCATGGGACACAAAAGAGTCGACTTTATTTTGCGATTATGCGAAATAAAATTTCGTTTATAGTGGCAGTAAGTGGTCGAAAGGTCGGTAAAGAGAGAATATTAGATAATTGTTATGCTGGTAAGAAATCTGTTGTGTTAAAGTCGATGTGGATGACAAGTCGCCAGAGCTAGTCTGGTGCGGCCAGCAGAGGGAGGATTGGTCGTCAAGTATGGCATTACGAGAGCCGACGGAAGTAGTGGTAAGTGGCAGATATGCGCCGCAGTTTTCTGAAGCAATGGGAGGTCAAAATGAGCATGATATCGGCAACATGATTCGAACAAAGTATCAGATATGTAACTTGGTGTTGTTATACATAGTTTACATTATGGCGATATTGAAACACGTCCTAATTTTGTATGAGTTAGAAAACATACCGTTACTGGCATTCAACGTAATCGCCATTGGTTAAAATACACTTTTGACAGCTTTTGTACAGCTGTTAGAAACTGTCAGAAAACGTTTCTTGTGGAATTTTGCTAAGCATCTACATCTAAACACATACTCCGCAATCCACTCAAAGGAGCGTGGCGGAGAGTAATCAGTACCACTATTAGTTACTTGATTTTCTGTTCCACTCCTATAGAGAACTAGGAAAAAATTAATACTTGAATTCATCCGTAGTAGCCCTCATCTATATAAAATTATCCTTGTCGTCTTTACACGAAATGTAGGTTGGCGGCAATAGCAACTCTCTGCAGTCCGCCTCAAATTCCAGCCCTCTTCAATAAAAATGGTAGATGAGTTTTGTTATTTGGGTAGCTCGATAACTTCTGATAGCCAAAGTAAAGAAGATATAAAATGCAGAATGGCTGTGGGAAGAAAAGCGTTTCTGAAAAAGCGAAATTTGTTGCCATCCAATATTAATTTAAATCTTAGGAAGTCCTACCTGAAAGCATTTGTCTGGAGTGTAGCATTGTATGGGAGTGCGACCTTCCTATCGGTTCTCACCAATAACACTTGGGCAATACATAACTCGGGTAGTAAAAGTTTATGGCTCGTTGTTTCTGTACATAGGGGTGTCAGCTTCTATGCCCTAAACAGCTACCCAATCTGTTTAAACAAGATCAATACTTCATCTGTAGTTTAGCCAGTCTATTAATCTGCATATTATGACGTGAAAATATATTTAACCAAACATAAATTAAACTTCTAAATAACCAACAAAATGGATTCTAAGATAAAGAAGTGATTCAATCACGAAGTAATTCTTTATAAATGTATTTCCGACCACATTAGGAAAAACTTGACTACCTGCTGTGTCCTATTCACTAGGTACAAACTGGTAGCCGGCCGGCTGGGGAACACAACACCCTGGCAAAACCCGCCTTTCACATGGAAACAATCAGCTTCTCCCTGCTTCTGTAATATCACAGGAGTGAAACATGGACGATATGGAGTTCAGACAAAAACATGATAGAAGCTTTTGAAATGTGGTGCTGCAGACGAACGATGAAAATTAGATGGGTAGATCACGTAACTAATCAGGAGGTGCTTAACCGAATTGGGGAGAAAAGGAGGTTTTGGCAGATCCTGAATAAGGGAAGGGATAGGTTGGTGGGTCATCAAGTAATCGTCAACTCATCATTAGAGGGAAGTGTGTGAGGTAAAAATCGTAGAGGGAGACCGAGGGACGAATACAGTAAGCAGATTCAAAATGATGTAGGTTGCCGAAGTTATTCTGATATGAAGAGAGTTGCACAGGATGCGGTAACGTGAGATCTGCATCAGTCTGCGGACTGAAGACCACAAAAGCAACAACAGTTACATAATTTTCTTTATTGTGATTCTTTGAGTTATTTGTTGTTTATCATGAATATTTAGGAATAGTAGACTAAACATAATTTAATTAATCCAGTTTGGTAAAATTGCATAAGTAAATGGATTTCAAAATGGAGGCGTAAATGAAACACCATTTACAATATATATATATATATATATATATATATATATATATATATATATATATATATATATATATATATATATATATTAAACAATTAATCCATACATTAATCTTACTGTGAACTAGATGGTTCGGTGAGTGTTGGCGGCGGCGCTAAAGTGTGCAGCGCGAAGAGCGTTTCACAGCGTCGGCCGTGGATCTCTGATTACGCTGGCAGCATATGTGCTTCTTGGTCGTCAGTTGAAAAGCGCTCGCCATCAAAGCTAGTACTGTGTGTTAACAGGCCGTAAATCCTTCCAAATTACTTCGTGGCGGTGCTGTGGGATTTTCCCAGCTTCTTCGTCCAAAAGTGTTGTGTTGTGCTTCGACCAGAGGTATCGGGACGGCATTGAGGAGGTACGTCCTTGACTTGGAGTCAACTCGACGGCTTTCGGGCTACAAGTCTTCGAGTAGCAAAACCTCTGACGGAGATCAAAGGTGACTTTCACGACCAGACCGCATTCTATCGTTCTGGTCAATCATCCCAGTTGAGTATGTCTGCTACTTTTTAACCCCTTCCTGAACACTGTTACTAGCGACCAGATTCTTCCATCTCCTAACTTCAGCTACAACTGTCTCTGCCAGTGGCTCATCATGACTCAAACACCAACTTCTGATACTGCTGCTGCTGTTGCTAACGCCGCTATTGCCAATACTGACGACACTAACTCTCTAAATATAGTGGCGTCTTCTTGGCCATGGTATTTATTGTGTGGACCTGGCTGGAAGAGAAGGACTTCAGGTGCGCTGTCCTCACTGTCACGCTGTACACATTATTTCTATAAATATTGATCGTCACATTGCTCTTGAGGTCGATACACAGGGCTTCTGGTCACCTTGCTTCGAGATGTAAGAGCAGGTCACGTTTGACAGTTTGTGGTTTCACGTGAGATAGTCGGCCGATGGACTGATCGTTGAATAAACGGCTTCCACTTATGGAGAGAGCGATGGACTCCTTATTATGTTTTGCCTCACGTGAATAGTCGCTGAGACAATGTCCTGCTGAATCTGCAACGTAAGGTGGTCGATGCACAGTCGGAATGCGGTTGCAGGTTTTTACTCGTCTGTGCTTCTGAACTAACTTTACATTTTTAATTCACTTATTGTTCACTTTTCATTTATTACTGCATTTTATTCCACTAATTTAATTACACACTTTACTGCAATCAACAGTATAAACCAAACAGAAAGGATTTTACGATATTGGCTGCAATCGAGCATAGAATTGTGTAAATTGGGAAAGTTGAAAATTTGTGGCAGGCCAGGATTAGAAACCGTGTGTGCTGCATAGAGAGCAGTCTCGCTGATCATTGCGCCAAACGAAAATTATTGTCACTATTGAACCGACTACGCTATCACGTCATCCCCATGAACCAGACTGGTGAGGTGGCGTAGCTTGCGTGTTTGAACGATAGAGATAACTGTACCGTAGGTGCAACCACAGTGGAAGGTTATCTGTGGAGAGACGAGACAAACGTGTGTTTCCTAATGAGGGGCAGAAGTTAGATAATTGACTGAACTGGCCATGTAGCACAAATTAACGTGGCTTTGTGATACAGTTACTGCGAACGACTGAAAGCAAGGGGGAACTACAGTACTTACTTTTCCTGGCGATATGCAGCTCTGCTGTGTGAATATACGATGATGGCGTCCTCTTGACTAAATCATTCCGGAGGTAAAACAGATCCCCATCTCTAGGCGGGGAGTACTAAAGAGGATGTCGTCATCAAGAAAAAAAGTCATTTCACGAATCGTTGTCCTTTAATCGTGTAAGTAAATTAGAAAATTAGAAAAGATAAATGGATACTTTGAAGTTAGATATGGTGCGGATTATCTACGTTCACTGACAGGATGAATAGGATTTCTGTTCAAGTGAGTGCAGGATTATAAACACAAAATCAGTTGTGTTGGGGGGAAACATGAGTAGGTATAATAATGAATAAAAAAATAGGAATGCAGGTAAATTACTATGAACAGCATAGTGAACACATTATCGTCTCAAACACACATGAAGCCAACACAGACCACATTAGTACATGTTTATATGCCAACTAGCTCTGACGATGAAGAGGAGATTGAAATAATGTATTCAGACAGTTCAGGAAAACTTGATTGTGATATGGAACTGGATTTCGTTAGTAGGAAAATGAAGGAAATTAAAAAATAGTAAGTGAATATGGACTGCCAAAAATGAATGAAACAGGAGGTTGCCTGGTAGAATTTTGAACAGAGCATAATTAATTCATTACCAACACTTGGTTTAAACACCGTGCAACATGTTTGTATACATATAACAGATCAGGAGACACCTGAAGGTATGAAATTGACTTTCTAATGGTAAGACACTGATTTCTAAACCAGGTTTTTAACTGTAAGACATGTCCAGGGGCAGATATAAACTCTAACCATGACGTCTTGGTCATAAACTGCAGATTAAAACTTAAGAAACTGCAAATAAGTATAAAAGTAAGGAGAAGAAACCTGGATACACTGAAGGAACCATGTCGTTGAAAGTTTCTGAGGGAGCGTATGACAAGGGTTAACCGAATCGGTGGAAAGTAATACAGTAGAAGAAGAATGGGTAGCTCACAGAGATATAGAAGTTAAAGCCACAAAGAATCATGTAAGAAGGACAAGGCCTAATAGAAATCCATGTTCAAAATGTTCAAATGTTTGTAATTCTGTGGGACCAAACTACGTTGGCCATCAGTCCCTAGCCTTACAAACTACTTAAGCTAAGTTAAACTAACCTATGGACAACACACACATCCATGCCCGAGGGAGGATTCGAACCTCCGACTGAACGTAATTGATGGAAGAAGAAATTTTAAAATACAGCAAGTGAAATAAGCAAAAGAGAGTATAGACGGCAAAAAATGAGGTTGACAGAAAGTGCAGAGTGGGTAAACAGAAGTGGCTAGAGGACAAATGCAATGTAGAATAATGTGTAACTAAGGAAAATGTAGATACCACCTACAAGAAAATAAAAGAGTCATTAGGAGACAAGAAAACCAGCTGAAAGAAAATATCGGGAGCTCATATGGAAAACCAGACTAAGCAAAAAAGATAAAGCTAAATGCTATAAGGAACATATCGAGGGCATATACAAGGAAAATGAACTTCAAGGCAGTATAGCAGAAACGGATGTGGATATAGATGAAGATGAGACAGGAAATACGATGCGGCGAGAATAATTATACAGAGCACTGAAAAATTTGAGTCAAAACCAGGCCCCTGGAGTAAATGATACTCCCTGTCAATTGCTGACATCGTTGTGTGAGTCAATAATGAAGAAACGGTTCCATCTTTTGTGCAAAATGTCTGACACAAGAAATTAACAAAAAACTATCAAAATATTTACAGAAGAATGTAAAAACTGGTAGAATCCGACCTCAGGGATTATCCCTTTTGGTTTAGCAGAAATGTAGGAACACGCGAGGCAATACATGTGTTATAACTTTCCTTAAAGATAGGTTAAGGAAAAGCCAATGTACTTTTTTAGCATTTGTTGATTTGGAGACAGATTTTGACAATATTGCAATACACTGTTTCAAATTCTGAAGGTAGCAGCAGTAAAATATAAGGAACGAAAAGCTATACACAAGTCGTACAAGACACAGACAGCAGTTATAACAGTCGAAGCTATGATGGACAGCATGGATTGGGAGGGGGGTAAGATAGGGCTGTAGCCCTTTCCTAGCTTTAGGCAATAATGAAATAAGAAATGCGATTTACCGATGGCACTGTAATCCTATCACAGTCAGCAGTGGATCTGGAAGAACAATTGAACGGAATGGACAGTGTCTTGAAAGGACAAAATATTAAATAGCAAAACAAGGGTAATGGAATGCAGTCTATGAAAATCAGGCGCTGCACAAGAAATATGGTATTGACACAATAAAAGTAGTACATACGTTGTTTTTTATTATTTGGATTGCATAATAACTTCTGATAGGCGAAGGGAAGTATGTATAAATTACAGAATGCCAATTGGAAGAAAAGCATTTCTTATGAAGCGCATTTTGTTGACTTTGAATATTAATTTAATGTTAGTAAGTCGATTCCTGCCCTCATGAACCATAGACATTGCCGATGGGGTGACTTGCTTGTATCAACTATATGGATAGCCGCACCGTAGGTGCAACAAATGTACAAATGTTTGTAAGGTTTATGGGACTTAACTACGGGGTTATCTTTCCCTAAGCTTACAAACCACACGGCACAAACTTCCATGCCCGAGGGGGGATTCGAAACAACGACGGGGGAACGGCCTCGGGCATCGTAGCATAGTGCCTCAGTGCGCTCGGCTGCTCCGCCGCGGCAAAGGTGCAAAAATAACAGAGGAGTATATGTGGAGAGTCCAGACGAACTAGTGGTTCCTGAAGAGGGGCAGCAGCCTTCTCAGTGAGCAGCGTGGATGATTGACTGAGCTTGCCTTGTAATGTCAGCTGATGTCGCTTTGCCATACAGTTACTGCTAACGGCTGAAAGCAAATAGAAACAACAGCCATTACTTTTCCCGAGAATATGAGCTCTACCGTATTAATATTATGATGATGGCATCCTCTCGGGTAATATATTTCGGAGCGAAAATAGTCCCTCAATCGGACCTCGGGGTGGGAAGTACTCAGGAGGATGTCGTCATCAGGAAAGGAAGTGTGAAATGTTAGATCACTTAATCGGGTACGAAGGAATGAAAACTTGAAAAAGAAACTGGATAAGTTGAAGTTCAATATTATAGTAGGGATTAGTGAAGTTCGGTGGAAATAGGAACAGGATTTCTGGCCAGCGAGTACAGGATTATAAATACAAAATCAGTCAGGGGTATTACAGGCTTAGGTCTAATAATGAATAAGAAAATACGCATCTGGGTAAACTACTACGAGCCGTGCAGTGATCACATTATCGTAGTCAAGATAGATATGAAGCCAACACCGACTACAGTAGTACAAGTTTATATGCCCACAAGTTGTGCCGATTATGAAGAGATAGAAGAAATGTATGAAGAGTTAAAGGGAATTATTCGGGCTGTTAAGGAAGAGGAAAACTTAGTTGAGATGGGGGACTGCAATTCGGTAGTAGGAAAAGGAACAGAAGGAAAAATAATAAGTGAACATGGACTGGGAAAAAGAAATGGAAGAGGAAGCCGCCTGGTGAAATTATTTACGGAACATAATTAAATCATAGCAAACACTTGGTTCAAGGATCATAACAGAAGGTTGTACACTTGGACGATACCAGGAGAAAGTGGATGATATCAGACGGATTTTATAATGGCACGGAATAGATTTCGGAATCAGATTTTAAACTGTAAAATACATTCGGGGGTAGATATGGACTCTGACCATATCTGTAGACTGAAATTAAAAAACACTACTGAATGTTAGAAATATAAAATGATGGGATCATGATAAATTGGAGGAACCTGAATTTCTTGATAATTTCAGAGAGAGATATAGGTATGGAAATGTTGATAGATGCTGATCTCGGGGAAAATCGGGTCGGATTCAGGAGAAATGTATGAACACGGGAGGGAACAATCACCTTACGACTATCTTAGAAGATAGATATTAAACAAACGCAAACCTACATTTCTAGCTTTTGTAGATTTGGAGAAAGCTTTTACAACGTTGATTGGAATATACTATTTAGAATTCTGAAGTCAGCAGGGGTATAATATAGAGAACGGAAATTAATTAACACTTGTAAATTAACCAAACAGCTGAAGATTATTAAGGGACGCCGTGGTTGAAAAGGGAGAAAGTCAGGGTTGTAGCCTTTTTACAATGCTACTCAATTTACACATTGAGCAAGCTGTGAAGGAAAGCAAAGAGAAATATGGAAAAGAAATTAGAGTTTAGGGTAAAAAAATAAAAACATTGGTTTTTCTGATGACTAGTAATTCTGTCAGACACCAAAGGACTTGGAAGAGTTATTGAACGGAATGGACAGTGTGTTGACAGCAGCGTATAAGATGAACATTAACATGAGCAAGACAGGGGTAATGGAATGGATTGGTAGAAAATCAGGCGATGCTGAAGGAATTTTATTAGGTAACGAAACAATAAAGGCGGTAGATTATTTTTTTTTTTTACTTGGGTAGTAAAATGACGGATGATGGTCGCTGTACAGAGGATATAGAATGCAGAATGGCAAATGGGAAGAAAAGCGTTTGGAAAATTGGAAAGCTGCTAACATCGAATATTAATATATGTGTAAGGAAGTCCTTCTGAAGGCATTTGTGTGGAATGTTGCCTAGTACGAAATGAAACTTGGGCGATAAATTGTTTAGACAAGAAGAGGATAGAGGCTTTTCAAATGTGGTGCTACAAAAGAATCCGAAAGATCGCGTAACTAATGAAGAGGTACTGAAAATAACTGGTGAATTTTTTACATACCTTGACCAAAAGAAGGGATCGATTGGTAGGACACAATCTTAGCCATCAAGAATAGCAAATTTAGCATTGTAGAGAAGTGTGGGAGGGAAAATCTCAGAGGGAGACAAAAGATGAATATAGTAAGTAGATGCAGATGGATGTGGGTTGCTGTTCTTGAGGACATAAAGAAGCTTGCTCAGGATAGAGTAGTCTAGAGAGCTGCATCAAACCATTCTCCGGACTTAAGACTATGACAACTACAAATCCATTCAGGAAGCATTTGCCTGCAGTGTAGCATTGTACTGGAGTAAAACGTGTACGATAAGGAGTTCAGACAGAAAGATATTAGAAACATTTGAAATGTGGTGCTACAGACGAAAGTTCATCAGACGTAACAGCCGGCCGCGGTGGCCGAGGGGACTGAGGCGCTTCAGTCACGGTCTGCACGGCCACTACGGTCGGGGGTTCGAATCCCCCCTCGGGCATGGGTATTTGTGCCGTCTGTAGTCTTAGCTAGTTCATAAGTAGTTTGTAAGTTTAGGGACTGATGACCCCGTAGTTAACTCCCATAAGCTCTACAAACATTTGAACATTTGAACAGATGTAACTAACGAGAAGGTGTGTAACAGAAACGGGGAGAAAGGAGTTTCTGACATATCTTGACTAAGAGAAGGGATAGGTCGATGGGGCCCATTCTGAGACATCAAAGAATGCCCAGTTTAGCACTACAGGGTAGTGTGTGGGGGTAAAACTCACAGAGTGTGACCGGGAGACGAATACAGTAAGCAGGTACAGAAGGATGTATCCAGAATGAAACTTTCACTCTGCAGCGGAGTGTGCGCTGATATGAAACTTCCTGGAAGATTAAAATTGTGTGCCGGAACCGGGACTCGAACCTGGGATCTTTGCCTTTCGCGGGCAAGCGTTCTACCTTTCTTCCTGGAGTGCTGGTCCTGCAAGGTTCGAAGGAGAACTTCTGTGAAGTTTGAAAAGTAGGCGGCGAGGTACTGGCAGAAGTAAAGTTGTGAGGCGGTATCGTGCGTCGTGTCGGGATAGCTCAGTTGGTAGAGCGCTTACCCACCAAAGGCAAAGGTCCCAGGTTCGAATCCCGATTCCGGCACACAATTTTAATCTGCCAGGAAGTTTTCCAGAAGGATGTAAGTTGCCATTCTTATTCAGAGGTCGAGGAGCTTGCACTGGTCGGGGTAGCGTGGACATCTCCAAAGATACAGTCTATGTATTGCAGACAACAATAACACGTTATCACGCCTCACATTATACGTAAAATTTTCTATTCTCATCACACTACTGACGTAATCGCTCTGTTCGAAAGAAAAGGCCGCACACATCTAAATATTCTCATAAATGTTATACAAACTGAATCACCTAAAACGTTCACCAGAAATATTGCGGAAACCGAAAATGCTATTAATGCGCAGATTTCACAGGATTAATTTAGTTGGTAGTCAGGGGTTCGTATTTTACGCCAGTAGACACATTTTAATAATTCATATAAAGTGTAATTTTTATTCAAACATAAACGTATTTTAAATTGGACGGTGTCTATTTTCAGTAACAAACAAAGAGCAGGTTCAATGAGAATTTCATTTGAGTTTATTGTAGGAATCTAGTGGCTTTTGTTCGCCAGATATAGACAGTGAAAATTTCCAATCCGAGTTATTTGCTCTTTACAACCTGCGTAGTAGCTAGGTACGATGTTTTACGTGTGCTTGCATCATGCTTGTGTGTTCCTTGAGTGCACTGGGACTTAATAGCCAGTGTGTCACAGTCCAAGGAGTAATTTTTGTTTGGCCCATGATATTTAGCAATACAAAAAAGGTTTACATGTTCATAGTGTATGGAGAGAATGCAGTTCGCGCTTGTACGGTGTATGCGGAAAGATATGGCAGTGCTCTTCACTCATCTAGGAAATTATTTATGAAACGCTATCATTACTTGAATATGGTGATGTAACACCTAGATAAGATAACAGAAAGAATTAAGTGACGGCAGCAGTGGTGGAAATAAATGTTTTTTTGCAGTTTTTTTATTTATTTATTATTTAACATGCCCCATTACATAGCAATATTACATGTTTGATGGTTTGATTCAGGCGGTTACATCAAATGTTCTTACAAACACAAGTACAGTATACAAGTTGACAGGGTTTGCAAAGGAACAAACAATTTTATACATTAGGAAATCTTAATGAATTACAAGAATTGTAAAAGTTTTATACATTAGGAAATCTTATTGAATTACAAAAATTGTAAAAGTCAGTAGTGTATTTATGTACTAAGTCATATTTACTGACGGGCCATCCTCCTCCTTTGGCAGCTATTTTTTTCCTGAGATGGTCCCTCTCTTTTAATAAATTGCAGCAGTCAAAAAGCACGTGGTCAATAGTTTGGACAGCACTGTTACATGTGCACGTTCCATCTTCAATTATTTTGAACCGCTGATAGTAGGCTTTCAGTTTCCCATGACCTGTTAGCATAGCTGTAAAATTCGGAGATATTGGAAGTTTAATCATTAAACGTTGTCGGATCGTAGGAAAATACGGTTTAGTGCTTCCCCCGTTTTTTGTTCTGTGCCACTCAATGTCCCATTTGTTCCTAAACTCTTCTCGAAGTTTCTTCTTTACGGCACTTGTAGGTATTTTGTTATAGCGTGTTGACTGTCGTGATCGAGCTGCTCTTTTAGCAAGGTTGTCAGCTAGTTCATTTCCCCATATCCCTTGATGTGCCTTAACCCATTCGAAATGCACCAGCCAGTTGTGTGTCTGCAATCTTCTGATATTACTTCTTATTTCTTCAATCAACAAGTTGTGGTTCTTCGGATTTCGCAAAGAGTCCAAAGTAATTCTGCTGTCGGTGTGAATTACTGCAGTTGTATCAGTATTCGAGAGATAATTTATGAACTCAAGAGCATTGACGATGGCAAATTGTTCCGCATGATTGTTTGAGCATTCATTAGACAGTTTTAGCTGTATCTGGTAAGTAAGCCTCTTATTAACAAATATTGCTATCCCCGAACCCACTCCGTCGTCTGATTTGCTTCCATCTGTGTATACTTCAACAGCGTAGCTTTTGCTGACGTCCTTCTCAATTATCCTTGTAAAGTCTGCTGGGTGTGCCCAGCTTCTGTACTCTAGGGCGATGTCGATTGTCTGTTTGGCGTCTTTGGTTTTGACCAGGTATAATATTTAGCTATTTCCTGTATCTTAAGTGTTATAGGCATGAGACCTGAAAGAACACAAAGTGCTTCGCTGGATGTCGTTCTGTAAGCTTTAACCATTTTTAAATTGATTAACCGTTGGACTCTATTAATTTTGGTACGGTTGTATTGTCGCTCTAGTGCGTCTATCCACATCGGTGAGCCGTACGATAATATAGGCAGTATTGCTCCTTTATAAATAGTTTGCAGTGCGGTAGCCCGCAGACCCCAGTTGAGTCTTGCTGATCTGGAAAGAGCGTTAATCAAGACTGTGCATTTATCTGTAATATGTTGAACGTGTTTGTTGAAGGTAAACTTATTGTCGATTATAACGCCCAGATATTTTAGATGGTCTACTTGTTGAAGCACTTTGTTATTAAGGTATATTGTGGTTGTGAATGAGGCAAATTTCCTTTTCCTGGTGATAAGTATAGCTTTTGATTTCTGTTCATTGAATTGGAGTTTATTATTACTGGCCCAAGTCGATATTAATTGCATGTCTGTGTTACAGATGTTCTCAGAGGCAAGAGGACTCTCTCCTTTTGTTAGAAAAATCAGATCGTCGGCAAAGGCTATAACAAGAGAGTGTCCTGAGTAAGGCAATTTAAGCAAGGAATCATATAATATATTCCAGAAACCGGGTCCGCAACAAGAACCTTGTGGGCATCCTTTGGTAGCCGATCTTTCTATGAGAAGGTTGTTGACATTCAACGTTGCAGTTCTGTGACTGAAATAGCTACGTGTAAGGTTATACAGATTTGCAGGACAGTTAAACTCACGCAACGTCTTTAAAATACCTGGCCACCAAGCTGCGTCAAAGGCGCCCTGTACATCCAGACTCACCATAATGACACACATTTTAGTTGTGAGACTACTCTCCACAAATTCTTTTACAGCCATTAGCGCGTCAGTCGTACTCGTTTGTGGGGTGAAACCGTACTGGTTCTTATGCAGCAGATCTCTGGAGTAGACGAAATGCATTATTCGATTTATTAAAAGTTTTTCCAATATCTTTGCTTCAGTGTATATAAGACTTATTTGACGATACTTCTTGATTTCTGCGCTCTGTTCCTTTCCAGGCTTAACTATCGGTATTATTTTAGCTCGCTTCCACAGTTTGGGGAAGCATGCCATTTGAAGGCAACGATTGTAGATCGTAGTAACAAATTGAGGAAACATATTAAACACCCTCAGTAGAACTAAACTATTTATGCCATTCTCTCCTGGAGACTTTTTAGGATTCAGCTGTTCCATTACAGCACGAATTTCCTCCGTTGTGAAATCTTTATCCTTGTTTGTAATTACAATGGTTTCGGTAACGTACCTAACATCTTTATGGTATTCAATATCTTCGTCCTCGTTATCCAGTGGAATGAAGTAATCCAGCATGGAGTTGAGTGTATCCTCTAGGTTTACTGTCATCGTGCCATCTTTTTTCTGTAGGGTTGTCATAAATGAAGTGTTCCGTAGTTTTCCTGACGCCAAACGATAGACTGCATTCCACGGGTTGTTGCCAGACGTAAAACTACAATATTCCTTCCAAGATCGTAGTTTTGCTTGACGAATTGCTTCTGTGTATTCCTTCTTCTGCTTAAGATAAAACTCTCTTCGCTGAAGTCTTAATACCTCGTCATTCTGCGTTCTTTGATACAATCGCCTGGAAGCATTTGTTTTTTTTCCTCTGAATCGTTAATTCGGTTGTCCACCATGGAACGGACCGCTTTTTTCATTTCACTCGTAAAGGGTCCTTTATTTTGAAGGCATTCTTACATGCTGTGCCTATAGCTGCTTCGTAGTCGGTCACTAACCCGTCGATATTCGTTTCCCTTTCCGCCACCATACTTAATTCTTTGTCCATGTCGAGTAAAGTCATTGGGGCAGATTGATTTAGAAATTGCTGTTCTAGTTCTTTAACAATTGACTCTTCAAAAACTCTAAAATTAGCATTGTTGACTATGTACTTGAAATTGTGGTACCATTATCATTGCGTTGTACTGAATATGTACCTATATTGAATGTGATAATTCGATGATTTGAGCAACTTTCGTCGTGGCAGCATTCCCAGTCATGCAATGACTGTACGAGATAATCATTAGTTAAAGTTAGATCCACATTACTTTTCCCAGTACTGCTCTCGAAAGTTGTAATGTCACTTTTTTCATTCATAATATAAAGATTATTAACACTCAAATATGCTTCCATTTCTCTCCCTCGTTCATTGGTGATTCTATCGTGCCACATAGATGACCGAGCATTGCTGTCAACGGCAATGAGCACACCAGTTCCATTATTAAGTTGATTCTCACGTTAGTTCCTGTGCAATGGCGCGAGGAAGTGACATTGGCTAGGATCCTACGCATTCTCCGTCGATATCGGTCCCATTCGTAACACACCTCTATCCATCAAGAGGTGCATAGTAAAGATTATCAGTGTCGTGTTACATTCTTTACTTTGGCATTAAAACAGGATACCCCGTATGAATGATGTATCTCATTTAGTGCTGAAGAAACATTTACCGAACATGGCCAGACAAACGGGTGAGACATGCATTACTCGATTCTTGACAATCCGGGTTGTTTGTTTGTAAAACATATGTCACTTAACTGCGAAGTCATCAGTCCCTAAACTTACAAACTACTTATGAACTACCTTATACTAAAGACAGCACAAACAGCCATGCCCGAGGGGGAATTCCAACCCCCGACGGGGAATGGCCTCGCGCATCGCAGCGTGGCGCCTCAATGCGCCCGACCACTCCGTCGCGGCAATCCAGCTTGACTTCGCCACGTGGAACGTCAGCGACTATGGTGTATTAATGTGTTGTGTAAGGGATAGTTACCCATCGCCTGATACACCAAATTTTAATAGACTGTACACTCAACGAGCACAAGTATCGCAGCCTCCTAACAGACACGGTTGTTGGAAGTCGTTCCTCTGCAGACTAAGAGAAACGTGCTCTACCAACATGATGGTTCTCCAGCCCATAGTGCATGGTTTATTACAACGTGTCTTTACGAATTATTTCCAAATCGTTATATTCGACGCAGAATACCTTCTCCGTAATTGATTCGTGTAGACCTTATTTCTGCGGCAATAGCTGAAAGTGGTTGTCTACAAAGACTAACGAGCTATACCCGACGATATCCTACGACATATTACTAGAACTTGCTGGAATATCTCCGCTGAAATGCTAACACGTGTACCGTTGTAATTCCTTAGCAGACTGAAAGCGTGTACTGCCACTGCCGGTGGTCATTGTGAGCATAATCATTGATGGTACATTGTCACTTTACTGCTCGAATCTCAAATCACTAGTGTATGCACACGTGTTGGTCCTTAGTGTGTGCTGCCACAGGTATTACACATGAGTCGCTGCAGAAAATTTTCATGATACGATACCTTGTGAACGTCATGTACTAGAACCGTACACCAAACACCAATGACATTCCAACTTACCCTACATCAGTTTCTTAGTGTAAATAGACACTGTTCCACTTAAAAGGGTTTTTTGGTCAATAAATACATTTTCTATGTATCGTTATAGTCTGTTTATCGGATAACCATTCAAGCCTCGGACTATCAATCCATGCTGTGAAATCCGCATATCAATTTCGTTGTATTTTCCGCAATATTTGCTGTACAAGTTTTAGATGATTTACCCTGTACAGTGTTTGTTACGAACATAGATTTAAGATACTGAATTGCCCAATGAAGCATACATATTTTTTTATAAAAAAAAGATCCATTTATATTTTACGTAAAACTGTGCAGTTATAATGCTCGCTTTATTAGGAGCTGTGGGATTGGCTCTCACGTGTTGGGTTTGAATCTAACTTGTTAGGTAAAGTCTCAGAGGAAGTTAGAGAAACTGTACACCTTGGACAGTTGAAATCTTTTAATGCTAGTAAGGTGTTGATTTCTGGCCAGCAAATGGCCACAAATATTTTTAATTTTGTTTCTACAAAAAAAATTTCGTCTCAGAAATTGTGTTTTACCAGCGGTAAAGTTTAATTATCCCAGGGAGATTTACGCACTCTTTACTTCACTTTACAATCGTTAATAATTTTGCTGAATTTTAATTTAAAAACCCTAGAATGACAATTCTTTACAGTTACGGTGTTTCTTCTGATGGGATAAAAAAAGTTCATTCACCTTAAATGTAATTTTGTCATCTATATCAGTTGTTTAGTGGATTAAGCACAATCTTCATTTACTATTATCCTACTTAATAATTTCAAATTATATTTATTGTAAATTTGAATTTTAGCGTGGGTTCTCGACAGCAGCATCACAGTTTAATTTCGATATTTCAGTGAAAATTATAGCGGGACACGAAAGCAGGCGTATGCGACTCAAATATCTGTCACTGAATGAGCCACGTGTATTGTTACAGCAGTATGTCGTCAAGGGGCCGCAATACATTCGTCGCAATATTCCAGATTTTATGTGCGAACTGTGACGTTTCGGTCAATTAAAATCTGTCTGACCTATTGTACAGAACGTGGACAATGCTGACAGTTTAACGTTCCCGATTTGTGTAATATCGATCGAACAATTTATTTCGCAGCTAAAATACATATTTTCCATTGTGCGCAGGCTATTCTACTTCTTCTCTTGTACTGGGCTACCAACAAAGTACTTATTTCTGCCATTGTCTTACCCCTAGCCTCATAGCATTCCCATTCAATATTAAAAGCCGATTTTCCACCTATTCAGTGCTATGTGTGGGTGTTTCCATTCACATCCTGATTTTTCCTTATTAAGAATGTTCTCTTGTTTTGAACTCTCCAATTTCAGTTTCACAATCCATCCGACAGCTTAGAATCTTTTTATACTCTATTTTGTTATTTCCCAGAACTCGGCCCCATCTGAACAAATGCCTTGTGTTACTGATTCATATAACATTCATTTTTATTTCACAGATTATCCATTCAGTGTTATGGTGACATGTTAAGCTGCATACCGTAAGTTAGCTATTGAAAATGAAAATCATTTGTGAGTGTCGCAATTGCAACTTGAAATTAGTTCGAGTGTCATATGCACTTGTCATACCAAAGATGAGAAAATTGTCGGTATTTTCATTCAATGGCCAGCTCTCGTTCCATAGTTACTGAAATTGGAACTGTAAAACGTTTAAATTGAGATCTTAGACATGATGGGCTCCACTACAGATTATGCAGTTAACAAACTATAATAATTGTTTCCTAACACGGTCTGAGTGGACAAATGGAAAACGTCACAGCACTGCGTCATCACGTGAAGTTGGTATCAGGAGTGGCCCTATTGAGAGAGAGATATTGGACGTACTTCATACAGCTAATTGTAATTGCAAAATTTACATCGATATATTTCGTTCGGAGTTCGTAATTGGACCAATAAATATATACCCAGTGTTTTAATGTATAAATGTGGAATTTGATGTTGTTGTGGTCTTTAATCTAGACACTGTGTCGATCCGGTCTCCATGCTACCCTGCCCTGTGCAAGCCTTTTCATTTCAGTTTACGAACGGCAACTTACATCCTTTTTCACCTGCCTACTGTATTCATCTCTCGGACTCCGTAAGGGACTTTTACCCCATACATTTTTCTACAATGATATACTGACGATTCCTTGATGCCTCATAACGTCCCATGAAGCTATCCCTTCTAAGTCATAATGTTTCGGTTATTTTCAATTGAACACTTAGATGGCATGTATGTACTTTGAAATTCTTTCTGACCGAAAAATTATTACCAGTGAGTGATTTAGTGATGTTCAGTTAACTTTAATGTTACATGAATGTTGGCAAAGAATTGTGAACTCGAGAAAATTTACTGCTTAGTAATTTTAAATTCATTCTGTGGATAACTCGTTCAATATTAGATGTGATAATCTGGGTTTCAATGAAGTAAAAACGTTTAGTGTCTGCTAATAATACTTCGCATTGTAGAACTTTTCAGAGCTCACTTCTGGTTATTTGCGAATTTATGCGATGAATTTTACATTTATTTCTCACTTCCTCTAGTCTGTAAATACTGTACGCCCACGATAAATAATTCACTTTCCTGTTTTCAGTATTGAAAATCTCATTTCATAATTGGATATGAGAATACCATTCATATGAATATTGGTAATTTTACAAAAATAACGATTAAATATTTTATTAATCACTGCAGACATTTTGATTATTCCAAGAGAACAATTTTATGTCATATGCTTCATTGTAGTTAATTACTTATTAATTTTTTCAACCCCTGATGTCAATACTCATAAAAGAGCTTCTTGATTTTCATTGTACAACGAGTTTGTAATAAAATCAATTGCGTAAAAATGGTATATTAATTAGCTAGCCAATATCGTACGCTGTATACAGCACGTTGTTTGTCCAGTGAAAGCTGCGTTGTGATAGGTAAAGGCTTCTGCCTATAGTATTGCTCACAAATCTTCTTCATGAAATTCGATTTGAACATCTTGCACTTTATTTAGTTGAATGACAAGTCATAATCTAGCGGGATATTGTCAACGTTATTGTTCATCCTTTGGAAATCAAGTTCAAAGGGTACAGTAAATGGACATTCAGTTCAGGAAATACTTTTCTTTGGTAGGAGGTTCAGTTCATGTTACTTTGATGTTGGCACCCAATTTATTTCTTGCATAAAAATAAAACTAACGATGACAAAAAACAAATATGATTTCCAGTACATGTATCTGGTGACTTAATTAAAAAGGCCTTACGATTTGGTGACTTGTAACGTTACGAGGTGTATTTCTGGTGTATGAAGTCTTAATAAAATCATGGCTTGATACTAACTCAGCTGACGGCTTTATGTAAGGCTGAGAGATCAGTTAAAGAGAGAGTGCTCCAATCTGCTGAAAGGGAGTATCACTGTCCACTAAGCCAGTGACTACATGTATCTTTGTATTTCCTTGAAACATATGTCTGACTATGCTAGCTCAAAAGACCTTGAATAATCCATGAACTACTTGAAACAAATTCCAAAAATATTACAGACACTCTAATGTCTGTAAAATAAACTGTAGGAAAAAATAGTAAACAGACATACTAATGGTTAAAAATAATTTAGTTAACAGTTTTCTTGTTGTAGCAAAACAAACAGTTCTGCAAATTTACATGGTAGTGTGACATTAGTATACATTATTAGTATATGCCTGAGGAGCTGAGAGTAAATTATACAAGTTACATTTTCCAAGTGTCGAGCTCTACGGAGAAAAGAAGAAGAAGTTGTTTCTTGCATAGTCATGCAATTAATGATGCTTAAACTTAAACTAGAAGCCGATTCGTGTTATACATTTACAAAACAAATAGTGTAGATGAAACGACAAACGAAAGTAGATTTGCTGCTATCTTTAATGTAGCTTGAGGTATAAACACTCTCAAAAGTGCAGACTAGTATATACACTTTGAAGAGTACATGTTCTAATATTTAAAACAATTGATAACACAGCACAGATCAGACTTGCGAAAGACACTGAAGGGAAAAAATAAAAACAATGAAGCGATATTATGTGTAAATGATAAGGAGAGGATATACTTTAATAAGCCAGTTGAAGAATGTGATCTCATGTTTATAGAAATCTATTTTTGTAGGTTGAATATTGTGTGCCCATCAATACTTATTCTGAAGACTTTACCTGTAGATGAATTTTAAATTAAAGGTCGGAGAAAATATACATCCAGGGCACAGAGAACTACACCAATCTCAGTTATCACGTGCTCTAATAACAGTTTATGACAGTCCCAGATAGAGTTGCCGTGGGTGTGAGACTTTATGTGCTGATGCTGACGATGACAGTTCTGGTAAAATAGAACTGCTAAACACAGCTTTCAGAAATTCCTTCAGGTATGAAGCCGAAGCAAATACTCTAGAATTTGAACAATAACAGATGCTAACATTCGTAATTTAGAAGTAGATATGACTGGATTCTAAAGCGTCTACCGAGCCATATAGCATACCAATTACGTTCATTTCAGAGTATGCTGATGCAATAGCTCCGTACCTAGCTGTCATATACAACCAACCGCTCGCTGAGCGAAAGATAAGTACCCAAAGATTGGAAAGATGTACAGATGTACAGGTCACTCCAATATACAAGAAAGGCAACAGGAGTTACCCGAAAAATTACGGGATTATACAATAGAGATCGCTTAGCAGCAGGATTTTAGAGTATATACTTTCCTCAAACATTATGTACTATCACGAAGAGAACGACCTATTGATCCATAGTCCACACGGATTTAAAAAGTATTGTTTCCGTGAAATGAAGTGATAAGTGCTACCGATAAGGGATCTCAAATCGATTCAATTTTTCTAGACTTCCGGAAGGCTTTTGAGACAGTACCCCACAACCGTCGTCTAATCAATTCCGTAATCATGTAATATCATCTTCTCGATAGACAAGTTTGTCCTGCAACATGTCTCTACAGACATAGTACGCAAGGAAACTATGAGAACCTTTTCTGAGGCAGTAGTACGTGGCGGAGTGAGCAAAGGCATTACTAAAAATGTTGAAGACACTATTTTTCCGGTTCTCATAGATATCTTCAAACTCTCTCTTGTGTGAGTGTTGTTCCTTTTATTTTATTCCAGTAGTGAGTTGTCTTGTCTTTGGTGTTGTGGCGAAGATTATTCTAGAATTATTGACCTGGTAGTGTTAACTATCAACAAAATAACGTCCAAGTAACAAAATACCTCGATAAAAAAAGTCTGTATTGTGCATGAAATACATGACATAAAAAGTCAAAAGTTCGACCAAAAATTTTAAAACACCTATTTTCATGTTTACTGCACTGCATTAATACAGAAAACACTGAATTTTAATTTTTCCAAAGCTGATTTCATAATGTGGGAATGAATGGGTTAACATTTCTTGACTTTAGCAAAGCTTTTGACGGGGTTAACTTTCATTTACTACTTATACTTGATCGTCTAGAAAGGACTTAGTGCCTGTACAGATCATTTATTTAAAATATCCTACGAGTTTCACAGAAACATTACTTTCACCTATGAACCTGAGAACGTACTTTGGCAGATCCATTACCTAGATTGGACTTTTGTCATAACTGACCATAAAATCTCATTTAATCTTTTATGATCCTATTTTTCACAGGCGGACAATGAACGCGCACAAGACTCGTAGTCTCCCAACAGATCATCTGACACGGTTGAAAGATATGTTCTTTTTCATACTAGGAGGAACATGTAGTACCAACAAGATGGCTGACCAGACTTTAGTGCACGCATTACTACAATATGTCTTCATGAATTGTTTCCTAATCGACAGACTGGACCTGCACCTTTCTCGGCCCGTTCTCCGAATTTGATTCCTATAGATTTCTGAAAGGCGTTGTCTACAAAGACATACCAACTACGCCCGATGACCGCTATGGCGTATTACTGCGGCCTGCTCGGACATCTCCGCTAAAACTCAAATCTTCAAAAGTTTGTAAAGCTATGAGACCAAACTGCAGTGGTCATCAGTCCATAGACTTGCAAATTACTGAAACCTACTTATGCTAAGGACAGCACACACACTCATGCTCGAGGGAGGACTGGAAACTACGACGGGCAGCAGACGCGCACTCCGGAATTTAAATAGCTTCACTAATATCTAATTTATCGCAATTTTTTTCATTTTAGCCCCCATTTCGAAGGGACTGTTTCATTCCTTCAATATGTTTCACCACCGCAAAAAAAATACGTGTCCCTTAGTTTTTATGTATTGTAACACACCCACATACTAAAAAAATGGAGAGTGACATAGTTTTACTTGTGAGACACTTTTCGTATCGTGGGATCAACTTTAGTTTTCATGGGTCGTAGAAGTCTGCTGTCTGTGAGTGGAATCGCAGTGTGACAATCGTGTTAAGCTCATATTCATTATCAAAACACTTTCAAAAAATATTTGTAGAACTTATGGGACTTAACTACGGGGTCTACGGGGTTATCAGTCCCTAAGATTACAAACTACTTATGTACTACCTAAGACTAAGGACGGTACAAATATCCATGCCCGAGGGGGGATTCGAACCCTCGACCGTAGTGGCCGTGCAGACCGTGACTGGAGCGCCTCAGTCTCCTCGGCCACCGCGGCCGGCCAAAACACTTTGCGAAGGTCAGGAACATCTTGAGGTGTAAGATAAGATGGAAATCTCTGGCAGCAAATTAGAGTAATCAAACAGCTCCAATCTGAACTTATAAAAAGCGGATCCTGTGCTCTGAGCCGTATGGGAACGAGGATTGTCATAGAGCAGCATAACACCTGTACTAAACATTCCACGCGAATTGGTCCATTCTGCTTCATGTCGGTGGGGCGGCTGGTGGATACACCGAGAAGTGGAGACACTTCTATTGACAGTTACTGAATGCATAGGGAGCACCCGGTTACCAACCGTGATTCATTTCGCTACAAGTAACATCTGTCTCCTAGGTTCTGAGGTCATCCTCGACTTCTACAGCGGCTGAATGATTTTTGAAGACACGATTCGTTCGCACACAGGATAATGCAGATCTATCGTTTCATGACATCATTTCCTAAAGTGACCACTATCACATCATTTGTAGCCGAGTGGAATGCTTACCTCTCAGGCTACGACGATTCTTTCGGATTTTCTATAAGAATTTCCTTATTATCGCTACTGGCTAGAGACATGTAGCTTACCATTAAAAGGCCAGAATCCACAAGATGCAAAGAACGGTTAGTAGGGTAGTTCAATACTAGTGGCTTGCAGGTGTGGGTTTCGTACGACAAGGCTCGAACGACACATCTTTTTTATGAAGTCATGTAAATGTTACTTATTTGATTAATTTCACGTTGTATTATTGACTTATATTGATAAGTAGTTACAGGGGCAACAGTGTGGTTGATTGACTGAGTTGGCCTTGTAACATCAGCTAACAGGCTTCGCCATGCAGTTATTGCGAACGGCTGAAAGCAAGGCTAAACTATAGTTGTTCAGTTTCCCGAGCACATGTAGCCCTACTGATGATATTCCGGAGGTAATATAGTCCCCGATTAGGATCTCAGGGCGGGGACTACTCAGGAGGATGTCATCATATACATTACAGAAGAAGCGTGGAATGTTCTCTCTCTCTCTCTCAATCGGGTAGGTAAGTTACAACATTCGAAAAGATGTTAAAGTTAGATATGGTGGGGATTAGTGAAGTTCGATGACAGGATTAACTGGATTTCTGGTCAGTTGAGTACAGGTTTATAAATAGAAAACAAGTTGTAGGTAACGAAGAAGTAGTTCTGATAATAGAGAAGAAAATAGGAAAACGGGTAAGTTACTATGAACAGCATAGTGAACGCATTATCTTAGCAAAGTTAGACACGAAGCTAACACCGACCACAGTAATGCAGCTTTGTATGCCAACTAGCTCTGCCGATGATGAGGAGATCGAAGAAATATATGAAGAGATAAAGGAAATTATTCAGACCGTTAAAGGAGAGGAAAACATAACTGTGATGGGGGACTAGAACACGGTAGTAGGAAAGGGAAGAGAAGGAAATGTAGTAAGTGAATATGGAATGGGGAAAAGGAATGAAAGAGGAGATCGTCTGGTAAAATTCTGTGCAGAGCACAAATTAAACATCGCAAACACTTGGTTTAATCATCATAAAAGAAGGTTATAAACGTGGAAGAGACCAGAAGACACTGGGAGGTACCAGATTGACTTTATAATGTTAGGCAAATGTTTAGAAACTAGGTTTTGAACTGTAAGAAATATCCATGAGCAGATATAGACTCACACCGTAACGTATTGGTTATGAACTGCAGAATAAAACTTACGAGACTGAAGAAATGTAGAAAATTAAGAAAATGGAATCTGGACAAACTGAAGGGACGAGAGATGGTTTAGAGCATTAGGTAAAGATTGTCTGAAACGGGGGATTGTAATACAGTAGAAGAAGAATGCGTAGCTCTGAGGCATAGAGTAGGGAAGGCTGCAGAGGAACATATAAGCAGAATGACAAGGCCTAATAGAAATCCTTGGATAATACAGGAGATACTGAACTTAATTGATGAAAGGGGAAAATATAAAAATGCAGCAATTTAAGCAGGCGAAAGGGAGTATAGACGTCTGAAAAATGATCTTAACAGGAAGTGCTGAATGGCTAAGCAGGAGTGGCTAGAGGAGAAATACCAGATCGTAAAAAATGTATAACAAGTGGAAAGATGGATACCGCCTACAGGAAAATAAAGGGACATTTGCAGATGAGAAAAGTAGCCGTATGAATATCAAGAACTCAAATGGAAAACCAGTACTAAACACAGAAGGGAATGCTGAAAAGTGGAAGGAAGATATACACCGCCTGTACAAAGAAAGGCAGTTTTCTTGAAATGGAAGACATAGTAGAGAACGATCAGATAGGAGATACTATACTGTGAGAAGAATTTGACAGAGCACTGAAAGATTTTAGTAGAAACAATGCCCCTGGAGTAGATAATGTTCCGTCTCAATTGTGATTATCGTTATGAGAGACAGTCATGAAAAAATTGTTCCACCTAATATGCAAGATGTATGAAACAGAGTAAAAACCCGCAGTCTTGAAGAAGAATTTAGTGATTCCAATTCCTAAGAAAGCAAGTGCAGACAGTTGTGAAAATTACAGAACTATTAATTTAATAAAATTCATGGTTGCACAATACTAACACGAATTATTTACAGACGAATGCAGAAACTAGTGACATCAGTTTAGGAGAAATATAGGAACAGGCAGGGAAATGCTCACATTACGATTTACCTTAGAAGATAGGTTAAGGAAAGGGAAACCTACGTTTTTAGCATTTGTTGATCTTGAGGAAGCTTTTGACAATGTTCAATGGAATCCACTCTTTCAAATTCTGAAGATAGCAGGTGTAAAATATAGAGAGCGAAGAGTTACATTCAACTTGTACCAAAACCAGACAGCAGGTATTAGAGGCCGCGGTGGAGTAGCCGAGCGGTCTAAAGAGTCTCGCTGCGAGCGGGCGGTTTCTCGCCGTGGAGGTTCGAGTCCTCCCTGGGGCATGGGTGTGTGTGTGTTGTCCTTAGGTTAGTATACCTAGGTTTAGGTAGTTTGTAAGCTATGGACTGATGACCACGCAGTTTGGTCCGATAGATTTACAAACATTTTGAGTCGAAGGTCACGAAGGATCGCTGTGGTTGGGAAGGGAGTAAGAGAGGTTTGTAGCCTTTACCCAATGTTGTTCAATCTGCACATAGAGCAAGCTGTGAAGGAATACAAGGAGAAATTTAGAGAGGGAATGAAAGTCCAGGGAGAGGAGAAAACAATTTTACGGTTTGTTTGATGACACAGTAATTGCGTCACAGAAAGCAAAGGACTTGGAAGAGTAATTAAATGGAATGGACATTGTCTTCGAAGGAAGGTATAAGATGAACATTAACAAGAGTAAAAAAAAATAATAAACGGTATGTAGTGTCAGTAAATCCGACGATGCTGAAGCAATTACATAAGATAATGAGACAATAAAAGTAGTAGGTAATTTTCTTGAGAAGCGAAATAAGTAGTAATCCAATATTAGTTTAAATGTTAGCAAGTCCTTTCTGAAAGCATTTCTGTGGAGTGTAGCACTATACGGGAGTAAAACGTGGACGATAAGGAGTTCAGACAAAAGGATGATAAAAGCTTTTGAAATGTTGTGCAAAAGATGAATGATGAAGATAAGATAGAGGAGGAGGGGAGGAGATGTACAGAGAAGTATGAAAAAATTTTAAAATGCTCCTAACGATGTTTCTTGTTAAATTGGGGTGAATCTGTTTAGAAAATCTTCGACACGTTGCCTCGTTTCCGATTCATTTACCATTAAAATTAGTCCATTAACTCGTTTGACACGCTAATTCAAACTTTTCTGACAAAAGAGATGTTGTTGAACCTATTCTTCCTTTCATTGACCTAAATGGATATAACAAAAAGTGGTAGTGCATGATAACCAGGATACTGTCCATTATTCAATTTCTGTATCATTCTATTTTGTTTTGAGAAATCTGAACTAATACACGTTTTCCAACACTGGCCGGCGGCTAGACCCTGCGTGAGTAACGACCAGATTAGCAAACTTCAATGCGAATTCAACCGGAAACGCCGCAACGTAATTGATTGTTTTCCTAAAGACTAAATTTCTGCGTAACTAACCTCGAACACCATTTCAAGCGTTTCAGATTGTTTCTTCATGTGTAGCAAATATATTATGAAGCGTAATTATCATATTAGAATATACCAGATCAGAGGCCACACTTAAAAAATTTACAGATGTTACATAGTAGAATATATAAATGTGCATTGTATATGTTTTATACAACGAAAAATAATTTTCAGTTACGCCAGTCACTTGCATTTCATTTGACATATCCGGTCTTTAAATCATATAAACAGATACTCAATCTTTTGCGTAATAAAAACTGACCTTTAAAAGACAGAATCAGTTGAAGTAGTAAAACTGCAGATAAAATATGAAGTATTATTTACTGGTTATTAATGTATATGGAATATATACAACCTATACAAGAAAATTAGCAACGTCTCGTGATATCTATCGCATGGGATAGGTAAATAAAATTCACTACAGCTAAAAACTGGGTTGGTGAGAAGGAAATTTTGCTTATGGTGGCCATATTTCGTGAAGTGCTATATGGTGTGAGGTGCACAAGACTCTGGTTAACAGCGAACACACGTAAGTTTTAACACCATTTCGGGAGCCCTAGATACTGCGAGCTAAGAAGATTACCGGAGGCACCTTATAAAGTTCGCAAATGACGAGAAGTTTGAGCGTGATGCGACAGAAAACATCGCATTAACATCCATGTAAGCTTCTCTCGTCAACCCTGACTCACGTCAGCAGCACTTTCACGCTTGTGCGCTGAGGTTCTTGTGTGTTTGATCAGCTGAAGCTTAATACATACAGACATAGGAAATTTGACGGGAAACTGGATGAAAAATGTACAATTTGGAATTTCACAAGGAGTCTGATAGCGTGAAAAATTTATATCATGCTTACGGAAATTACAGAACAAGATATTAAAACTATACTACCATTTTGGAAGGCGAGTTAGGAAAATTACTTATTGCGAGCATATAATATAGTAAGAAGAATACGGGATTATGTTTGTGATTTGGAGTAAGAAATATATGAAATTGTCTCACGAGGAGCAGTCACCTGTGGAGAAGCTGTAAGTAAAGTAAACAGAACTTCGATAACACATACTGGTACGACTTTCGTTGTTGATTCATCTCTGTTTCTGAGTACAGCATTAGAAGTTTGTTAGGAGTACTATTCTCTTTCATCCTATAACCTAGCGATGTCGTTGTAATCTTTCCCTGTAGGCACGGTTTGGAATTTTTCCAAGAGCACGCAGTTTTGCTTGGATCAAGCATTCTTTCTTTGGATGAGGTCAACAGCACCGCAGCAGGATTTTTCGTGGACCAAGCAGCGTAAGGAGGAATGATCTGGAATAGTTTTGCGAAAAGAAATGAAGTATTTGAGAGTTAATGGCACCAACGACGTGTCTTACGGCCAAAGTGTATGAGAATCATCACGGTTATTTGGGAAATAGGTATGGCATCATTCACCAGATTCGATATGAGTGTAGTCAGCAACTTTCGCGGGTAAACAAATTGGAATCATTATCTTGAATAGAAATTACGAGCTCGGTTAACGAGAACACGCAAGGTGGCAATGGTTTCCTTCAGTTTGAATGCAGTACAGAAGTCTATATTGTGCCACAGTAAATTGGATCAGAAATTGTTAGGAAAATGTATTACATGCAAAAGGAACAATAAAAATAAGTCAACTGATTTGTGAAGTTGTTATTTAAAATAACATTTTCAATGTTTTCAGATTAAGAAATATTAATTTTATTAAATAGTATATGGACGCTTTAGCCGTAGGGGACTTATACAGATGCAGTTAGTAACGAGGCGTGTTCTGTATATTAATTTTCCTTATCTTTAACCACGATCACCGCAAGGAGAATAAAAGTTATTATGTTATCAAGAGTACCAGAGGATAAAGGAGTCGTGACGCACTATATGTTGACGACACACTTTCCACATGTGATAAATTTAGAAACAGTGGTGGCGTGAGCATCAGTGGAACATCTACATGGAACTTGGTCACGATTGTACCAGAAAAATCGATCATGTGTCAGCTTTTGTACAGGTATTAAAACGGAGATCCTTAACGTACTCTGCAGCTACAAGTATAAAGACGGCATTGATATGTAATGCCAGTTGTCAAAATGTGCGCCAAGAGATGATTGTGTTGTGTGTCCAGTAATGATAAACTTTTGTGTTGCATAACGATGACCAAAAAGTCTGACGTCGTTCGTTACCCTCGGAATCTCCTCTAGCGGATATGACCATAATTACATTGCACGCAGATACGAGTCTCTTCAGTATGCACAGAAAACGGCGCGGTACAATTATCGGCAGACTTACTGTGGAATATGTGCAACACACCCCAACTATCCGCTTGTATGGACAACAGAAAAATTATTACAATAATGTTAAATTAATATGGGTTACTAACACTTAGGATCTCTGCTTCTGCCGTGTCCCAAAGGAGTGTTACTTTGCACAATAAAGAGTGTATTCCAAAAGTCCAAGATGGCAGAAAATTTTTATATAGGAATAAGTTAGATCACAAAGTAATAATATAGTTACTTGAAGAGTAAACTTGTAAGTTTCTCCCCCCTCTTTGCACGGGCTACTCCATTTGAAATCGGACGAAAAATGAGAAAATTACCCTCGTATTTTTTTTAATAATCAAGAATTTTTTCATGTGCCAGTTAACACGAAAGAAAACAACTGTCAAGAATTTATCCCTTACATGATTACTATTTTTCAATTTAAAATTTGCTGAATTTAGCATTATTTTCCGAACGCGACACTTTCTGTGCTGTTTAGCTCAAAAACCTCATACAGGATTTGTGTGAACCACAGTTCATTTTGAGGCTGAATATCATAAGTTGATGTAGCTATGTAACAGAAAATAAAAACAATTAATTCATTGTTATAAAATCTTTTGTTTTAATTTATTAAAATAAGTGCATTTTTCGGAAGTATATGATTTACATAGGCTTGAACAACTTTTTATTACATGTTGATTTCCTTTCTAAGTATTATGGAACCCCTTACAGTTAACGTGGAAAAAATAATTAAGTAACAATTGTGGAATCTCGCACTGCACTAAAAAGTGAGAATGCGGTGGGCTGCCGTCCGCCACTCAACAGGGGGAGACGCGTCGCCTCAAGGTTGGACACGGTTGGTAAACAGCGGCCGCAAGGACTGAGTGGTTCCACAGAGCCGGCCAGGGGGACTGCGGCGCGCCAGTCACGGTCTGCACGGCCACTACGGTCGGGGGTTCGAATCACTCCTCGGGCATGGATATTTTTGCCGTGCTTAGTATTAGCTAGTTCATAAGCAGTTTGTAAGTTTAGGGGCTGATGACCCCGTAGTTAAGTCCCATAAGCTCTACAAACATTTGAACATTTTTGGTTCCAGAGAAGCCGGCATAGCGCAGTCGGCCCAATAGAGTGTAGCGCAGTTTCAGGATACAGTTTTTTCAACAGCTCTCTAATCAAAACAGCATAAAACAGTTTACTGACAAGGTTTTTAAATGAAGTGCTGAACCATACGGCATACATTTCATTCCATTCAAAATTGCATTTTATAGACTAAAGATGACAAATGATGGAAAGTAGCGTTTGCGTATCACAACTGCGAGATTATCAAAGGTATTAACGTTTACTTTCTATGGCAGAAAAATAATACCCTACAAAAATGCAAGGTTTCCTGCTGTCCGATTTGAAATGAAATGCCCCGCACTTATGACGGATTGTTCCATGAACGATCAGTAGGTAGTATCATAAACAATATGGCGCATTCTGCAACTGAGGAGCCTTTCTACGTCTCCAGGATGACAATAAAAGGAGTGCAAAGGATGTTCAAAAGTATTTAGGGCGTAGTACAAGAAAGAAGCACCAATCATGAAAGTATTCTTCTATTGGCAGTTAAAAACTGGCTGTTTGCGTGAGAAAAGTAACAAACCGTAGACCAGGTGGGAATTCAAAATGACATTGAACGAGTGTTAGAATCTCTCAGAATGAGACCGTCAAAAATCTGTGAAGGGCTTCTCGTTAGATGTAAATGTCGACAACGACTGTGAAACGTAAAAAAAAATAATTGGAAAGGAAAATCGACCGAGCAATTAACACAATATTAGAAGACTTCTTGACGGTATTTGAAAGAGTTCTGATTCGGCTACTAAACGTTATCAAAATTTTCCCCAAGTTTTGAAACACAATATATATAAATGACCTAGCAGATGTTAACAGTTGCATGACGGCTTTCATGTATTATGCTGTAGTGCATTGGCAGAAATAAAATTAATACACCTTCTTAGATTTTTCAGATTCGCGGAAGATTTATTGTTGAAACAGTGTAAATTGAGTACGTAAAAGAATAAAATTTGCAGATCAATAGCTGGAGTGCTAATGATGACCAGGTGTTGATCCGTGTTTAAACATCCGTATTAGTACGTGACGTAGCTTCCATAGGCAGCTTGCATCCATTCGATCATAAGGATTGCTAGTACTGTCTTGGAATACATATTCTACGCCTGTCCGGCTTCTTCCGGTAGCTCTGCAAGAGAAGTGGATTGATGTGTTGAATGTCTCAGATGCGACTTTAACATATTCCACATGTGCTCGATGGGAGACAAGACTGGAGATCATGCTGCTCGTCTTCCATAGCACGTCGAGTTTCACGCACAGTTTGTGAGTTAACGTTATACCGTTGGAATATATATACAACTTTCCTCTTGTAATAATTGCAAATGAATGTAGCCTTGAAACATTCTGCACATACCGATCGCTGGTCAGCATTCCCACAACAAATCAATGATGAAAGAGAGTTATGTCTTATCCCAACGTAGATCCATATGTCCTAGGATGGGGACAGTGTATTTTGGACTAATACGCTCTACGAGAGAGTGCTCGCCAAATCTACGTCGTATATGTAAACTACCATCACTCGCTAACAGGCAGACTCTGGTTTCATCTCTGAAGACTACGTCTCGCCATTCCGTATTCCAACAAATCCTATGACGTCACCAGTCAAGCTGTGCAAGTCGATTCTGTGGCCTGAGTGGACGTCAGGCTAGATGTGTATGTGCCGGTAGTCCCTTTGCTAGTAAATGGTTGACATCTATTCGTTTTGACACTTATGGACTCACAATTTCTCCTATCTATTCTTTGGTAGCTGCACGATCTGCCACTGCAGCCCTTATGACAATATTCAAATGTTTGTAAAGCTTAGGGACTTAACTGTGGGGTCATTAGTCCCTAAACTTGCAAACTACGTATGAACTACCTTGTACTAAAGACAACACAAACATCCATGCCCGAGGGAGGATTCGAATCCCCGACGGGGAATGGCCTCGCGCATCAGAGCATAGCGCCTCAATGTCCCTGGCCGCTCCGCCGCGGCCAGCCCTTAGTCCGTGTTTATAGCCCGCGGTTGCTCCGCGGCGGAGGAATCGCTGCGGTTTGCCAGTGCACTGATTCTCATAAGGCAGCATGGGCCCTGATTATAGGCGCGGCTGCATCGGCAGCCCCTCCTCTCGCTGCGGCGTCAAAATACCAGTTCCTGCACTTACATGGCGGCTAATGGGGCTGTTCGGTGCGCCATATGTCTGACCGCCAGGTGGGAACAGGGTGCTCGAGGTCACGGCGGCTGAAACGCCTGCTGTGTGAGTGAGGAGCGGAGCTTCCGCAAAATCACAGCGGTTGCTCCGCCGCGGAGGCACCACTGTCTATATAAGCAGCCTTGAAATGCGATAATCTTGGGTGACGTCTGTACTGAGTGGACACGTGATCCTCGTTTACACGTTTGAGAACGTTCACATTACTATTGCTACCTGCATCGTTGCACAACTGACATAGCACATTCAACTTTTGTGAAGATTCTTCTAAAGAACAATCGCGCTATTTGTATGGTCACAATTAGATCCGTTTCGATTTACTTCACTTGCCTGTAGGATGCATGAGTGCATCTCCATGGCATGCTGCCTGTTTACTTCACACATTGATATTACAATGAGACTTACGGCTATTAAATTACAGCTTATGAAAGGGTTAACAGCGCTGGTGCTCTGAGAGCTATGTAACTACGCTATATGTTGGCCGACGACGTTGAAACCATCAGGGCATATGTAATACTCCAGGAGGTTTCTACCATCATAGGGCTAAAATCGACGTCGTCGATCAAGGTATATTAATTTTTTCCGATATTTTATATCGTGAAGTCACAAAGCTGAAAAATTTAATCTAACTGCAGCACGACATGCAGCGTATCGGCGCTTGTTGCAGGTCGTGCCTGTTGGACTACTGTATAAACAAATAAGCGAGTACACGTACAGAGTGCTTTGAAGTCGACTGCCTACATGGAATTAATTGCGCGTACCTGGCGCGTAACTGGCTTATTCACAAACCGAACAAGAGGTTCAAATTAAAAATGTTCGTAAATCGATGGGTCTCAACTGCGTGTTCATTAGTTCGTAGCTTACAAACTACTTAAACTAAGGTGAACTAATCTGAGGACAACACAAACACCCATGACCAAGGGGCTGGGTACTCGAACCCCCGACGGCGAACGGTCGCGCGCATTGCAGCACGGCGCCCCAGTACGAACGGCTAATCCACCGCGGCCTGACCAAGAGGATCAAAGGTACCTCTAATCGGAATATGATAAAACGGACGCACTCATTGTCTTGGAAATATACTGTATACCCTCACATTTTGAAACTTGTATGTTGGAATGGCTGAATTATCCGTCAGCACTAGGTTCATTGAACGTAATGTTCTGGGCCGTTGCAGAGATGATGTTTTACGATACCAACTACATAAAAGAGTGTCCCGACACTGATACTCTTGCTGTGGTGAAGAGTTACCACACCCGCTTGTTCACAGAGACCATACATTTCCACACACGTGACAGAAGCTTCAGTAATAATCAGGAAGACATTAATGTGGGCGGTTGCCCCGACTGCGCCGCCCGCTCCAGTTGAGATGTTATGCCATAGCACGCATCATTTTATTACTTTCTTTCTGATACTAGATACAATGGACACACCCTAATAATCAATATTAGCCACCTTTAAGCACATCACTCTTAACTTTTATATACTACAAGTCGATTAGTTAAGGAAATAATAATTGTTTGTTTCCAAATTATTGTAGGAAAACATTAATTAGATTTAAAACCATGAAAAACTGTTGCAATTTACTTCTTTAAACGTTCACAACACAGAAAATGAGATAGCCAGTGAAGTGCAAGTCTTTCGAAGTTAATTTTGGATACTTTCAAATACCAAAATCTAACAATTATTTAATAGCATGGAAGTAGAACTCTTGAAAGGCTACAACCGCGACTACATTTTCTATCGCCTGAAAAGATCTAGCCAATATCCGAAAAGGCTTTTTTTAGTATCAATATATTTTGAAACTAATTAATTTTTTTAAATTTTTCAAGGAAGGTATTTTTTCTTGTAGGGTGTATTTGTAGCAAATTTCAAGTTTGAGAACTTCAATGTTCATGAGTTTGAAATAGAGCACTTTTAAGCCCTACAACTTCCTTAGTTATCAGTTTTTGATGTGAGATGTAGTTTTTAGCTTCATTAATAAAAACCGTTTGATCCAAATTTGGCAATTCGTAAAGCCGTCTTCGCCATCTTTCGAACCAGTTTAATGAAACAGAAACTCTCCTTAAAATTTAATTTCCTATATGCCCATATTTTATGTTTTTAGGTAATAATTTTTGCAAATTTAGGCTGTCAGAGAATGGATTAATTTCGTCATCTAAATTTAGCATGTAATATATCAAAATACACAGTATGGAACGATTTGCTGAAGTTTAAGAATCATATCCCAGTCACTTCAGGCATCAAAGCATATGTTTTGTTCCGATATTTTCGGAAACCTGATTACTGTTAGTCAAAAACTTTATTTGTATAATTTGTTGATAACAAATG